>OZ037939.1:2399240-12399240 GCA_964035585.1 Polytrichum formosum | reverse complement strand
CCAAGCCTATGATCGGGGAGAACCGGCAATTAGTTGCAGATGAACCGGTTGAGTTTGAGAAATAACCGGTTGAAGTTCAAGACTGCAAGAAAACTACCGATCATTTTAGAGGAATTTATGGAATATACCCCAATTTAATAAAGGAAAACCGAAGGATGTTAGTATGTAACCGGTTGGACTTGCAAACACTAGGATCTCAACCGAATTGCCCAGAAATCTTCCCGATCACTGCTCCAAGCCGTACTTAAAGAACAAATTTACATAGAAAAAAAAGCAAAAAAAAAAGAAAAAGAAAAAAAGTGATGAGGTCTATTCAAACTCTGTCATGATAGGAGTCACCCTGACAGGTGTTAGAACCATTATGAGAGAGCAATGCAAAATACTCTCAAGAACTTAATATGCGGAATTCAAACAGAGATAGGGCTAGTGTGGATGAACTAAGCAAGTTTGCCAAGTTTTGGCTCAAAATCCTTTGTCAATACGATACCCCGTTTTTAGTTTGGAGTACTAAATCAAAAAATGTTACTTTTAGCCTACATAAAGCTGACAATACAACTACACAATGACACATAAAGCACTAGATACAACTACACAATGCACATAAGGCAATCGAAAAATGTTATTTCTTCTCAACGTGCCAGAAATTAAATTTCAGTTTTGGTAAACGAATAGATGTATTAGGGTTAACTAATAAAACATGAAGACATATACTCTCTTGGCTCTTCCACTTCCAGACATCAACCAAAGACACCATAGCCACCATCATCTATGATCTCTCACACAAAGAGTGCATTGACCACAGGCAAGGTCAAACTCCATGAATCTAGGAGAAGGAGGTGCATCATTTTTAATCACAGATCTATGTCGAAAGTACAACTAGTCATTCCTCAACCTAAGTGGTCATGGTTCAGGAAGCTCACCTGGACTGTACTCGTCCTCGGTCTTTGTCTCTGCTGATTCCTCCTCTCCATCCATGTCCCGAAGATCTTCCCGGGCTTCGAAGGTTGCTGTTTTCCGTAGTACTCTGTGGCTGTGGCGCACTGGCACAGTTGGGCCCGCCTGGACAGCGATCGAAGCTGACTTCAGTGCACTGAAGTTGTCACGCCTGCAGTGAACACAATGGATAGCATGCAACAATCACTTAAAAAATGAATGATACAAAGCCTACAAAGCCTACATCACATCGCATTCTCAGCATTTCAGAATCACACCCTAAATCAGCTAAGCATCACTCACAGAATCGCATATAAGAATGGTTAAGGATTGTATGATTTATACTAAAACCTTAAACCCTAAATTCATCCTTCATCCTTTCAAATGCTGAATTTGGGTTAGTCTTAGAACCACAGTCTCAATAAATAACCATCATAATCATTTCAGAATAGCATTACAGAATCACACCCTAAATCAATGCTTTTTCAAATTAAGATGCTCACAAACAGGACTCATCGAATTTTGCATATATACACATATATATAACCAAAGAAAGCAGGGATGGCCACTCATAACCTAACCCTGCATCCACATGTACTATATCTCGAGACATACAGATATGTCTGGACATGGAGTAGCCGTTCAGAGGGCAAGTGTGAAATTGAAACCATGTTGTGAAGGTTCATAACAACCAGAAGAGCAAAGAGAGTTGCAGCTGATTATACCCAGCCGAAATAACCACATCTGTATAGTAAGTAGGAGCATCATCGATAGAGGAGAGCTCGAAAACCACAGGCACATCCAGTTTTCCAAAGTGCGCACAAACAGGAGTCATCGAATTCTGCCCATAAAATCTTTAACCCAAAAAAAGAAAAAAGAAAAAAAAGGTGCCCAGTGAATCATTGATCCTAACCCTGCATCCACATCTATTTTCTGGAGATATACACAATTGTCTGGACATGGAGTAGCTGTTCATAGGGCAAATGCGAAATCAACACCATGGTTTTAAAAGCCTTTAGAACAACCAGAACACCAACGAGAGAGACTTGCAGCTGATTTGCACCCAGCCAACGAATCCAAATGACTGGACACATCGAGAAAGTGAATTGAATCGAGGGTGAGAGGCAGGAAGTTGCAGAGAACTCCCACTGAGTTCACAAGGCAATCATGCTTAGGGGGCAGACTTGTTAGAGCGAAGGTAGTTAATTACGTACTGTGACGTCCAGAAGTAGTAGTCATGATGGGCTCTTCTTCCTATCCAACTCAGGTTCACTTTCATCATCATTATCATGTCCTAATAGGTCGCCTCAACTGAAAAATCTTAAACCCTAAATTCATTTTTCATCCTTTCAAATGCTGCAACTGTTGAATCTGGGTTAGTCTTAGAATCACAGTCTCAATACATGGGTGCAAGCATAGTAAAGTGGACCAAAAAAGTGCTCCGGTATATGAAAGCCATGATTTTCTTGGTCAAACGCCTATAAGTAGTAGCAAAATGTTGTTTAAAATAGATTATTTTTCATGATGACCTCTATTGTTAAGTTAGGTACTCAAATATAGAATATCAATATGAGATCTTCAAAACCTATCATCAAAAGTGACACGTAAAAGTAACTGACTAAATATAGTTTTGAACGTAAATTTCATGACCTTAAATATTTTGAACTTGGAATTTCTTTTCATATTCCTTGAATTCATTATAAACTTGAGGTCATCGTAATTTTTTTTCCAAAAATTAATCAATTTAAAGTAATGTAATTGTATTTTAAACAAGTTTTTGACAATTATCTTTTCAATGACACCCACTTGCACCACCACTTGCACCGTCTTCTAAAATACATATACGTTGTTTGAAATTGTTTTTTGTGAACATCAATTGCTTGGCTTTGTAGATTCATATGTTTTCTAAATGTTTATGAATTTCTATTTCATAAAATTCAAAGTTAGTATATAGTTTTGGATCACTTTCATTTAAACCTGAGCAAGGATCAAAAGCTGTCCACTTTACCGTGCTTGCACCCACATAACCATTAGAATCATTTTAGAATAGCATTACAGAATCACACCCTAAATCAGCTAAGCATCACTCACATAATCGCATATAAGAATGGTTAAGGGTTGTAAAATGCACTACCAAAACCTTCAACCCTAGATTCATTTTACATTCATTTCAAATGCTGCAACTGTTGAATCTGGGTTAGTCCTAGAAACTGTCCCAATACATAACCATCAGAATCATTTCAGAGTACACACCTCATAATTACAGCAAGAGAGTTCAGTACTAGGAGAGATGAGCACAAGGAGAGAAGACGACCATCTAATGTGCGTATCCGAGTCGTGGTTGAGGGTCAGAGTGCTGGAAACAGGTCCCAAAACCCTAATCCAGAGAATGAGGGAGAGACTTCGACAAGACACTGCGACCCCTATGGAGATGTCATGAGGTGGACGAAATATGCACCGTCCATCTGTATGGCGGAGATTTCGCCATGTGCCCCTTTCGAGACTAAACACGGATTACACAGCGCAGACCCAATGTCCGCAAACCCCATGTTTGCGGAATGGCCCGGCCGCGGAGCATCTCCTGACCCCGGATGTGGAGCATCACCGGACCTTGGTGGTGCCCACAGCTCGCACACATCGCCACAAATGGACTCGGACACAACAAGAGCATTTCATGAACGCAGGTAAGATGCACTTACAAACTCACAGACGCTTGTTCCATTGGCTTCATGAGCTCCTTAATTTTCGCGACGCGTTTGTCGCGTTCTAGCTCGTAGGAGCACCTATCTAGGTCCCCATCATCATCTTTAGTAGGGCCATTGCATGCAACCTAGCCGCATTTCTCCTTGGTCCAGGGAGGTATGAAAGGTGACCGCACTGAGTCCATGGGAGCAGCCTTATACCAACAGAAATGAACAAACTACCGCTATACTCTCTACAAATACGTGAACATTCTTAGTCCATCATTGTACAATAGGGTCCAAAAATATTTCGAATTTTGGATGTACTCCCAGTTTTGTGCTTCAAAACTAGTTGCATTCAATTGCATGTAGCTACCTCATTATATATTCTTTTTTCACCAAATCAATTGCAACTTGTGAAGCCATTAGTGGTCTTTAGTCACCACCTCTTAATCATGAGCACATGTCAAAAATTTAAAGATTTGGTTGTAATTAGAAAATTGTGTTGTCAAGAGCTCAAACATGCAACTTCCCTTTTGGAGCTCGTGGCGCCACCTCGTTGTTTTGATGGCATCTATTCATTGCAAGGTTTAGTGTATAAAGTTCAAGATTACAACATGGAGTGTCATTGCAATGGAGATTGGCTTGCACATATGAGATATGGTGGCTTGAAGTTGTTTTGGAGGTAGTTTGGCCAACAACATTGGAGTTGCCTTTGTTGTTCTATTGGTGATTGAATCTATTGATTTTTAGATTGTGCATTGGGTTGTTGAGAGGTACCATGCCGTACAAAATCTTGAGTGATGAAGAAAGGGGTCGCATTGTGGGAATGCGTGAGAGTGGAATGAAGAGTTCAGACATTGCATCTGTATTGAATGTTCCACAATCAACTGTTTCTACTATCTTGACAAATTGGAAGGTCCAAGGGAGTGTAGAATCTTTGAAACCCCGATGTGCTAGGCATCGGAAGTTGAGTGATCGCGATGCTGAGCTTTGGCATGTTATGTTAGAGATGATAGAAGACAACCATTGTCGGAATTATCAAGCCTATTGAATGTGACACAACAATTTACATGATCACCCTCAACAATTGAAACTTATGGAAGATGGTGCTCTAGTCCACCGTAGCTCACTTACGTTGCAATGGAGACAAACTCATGGTCTGGCAAAACTAATTTGGCCTGCAAACTCTCCAGATTTGAATCCCATAGAAAATTTATGGAAGATTGTCAAAGATTTGTTACGACATCGTCCTAGACCCCAAAACAAGGAGGAAATGGCACAAACCATTCAATCAACATGGGATACAATAGCTTTGGAGCAACTCCAAACTTTGATTAGAACTAGGCTTGATAGAATGCAAGCGGTTATTTCAACAAGAGGTGGTAACACTAGATGGTAGATACTATATTATGATAATTTATTTAAATGTATTATTTTCTACTTTTGTAATGAAATTTTTTCATACTGTCAAAGTAGACTCTATTATCTTTCCAACACAATTTACGGGTTGAGAAATGATGAATTTTTGAGCCTACAAGAGGTTTTCAAAGTTTGTAGTTTTCATTCTCATTCAACTCCAGGCCAAAAATTCGAAATATTTTTGGACCCTATTGTACCTCTCAGCCATCTCAGAATACTGGTTGAAGGGGATAGGTAGGAATAATTGCTTGAATGTACCCTACTTACATACACGCTCTATTGCAGTGTTGTCTTGGAGCCTTCTTGCCTTGAGCCCAGACGTGCAATACGCCATGGCCATGGACTGCATGGTATTTAGGGGCGGGGACCTAACGGATACAATTCGAGGCGCATTAAAGAGTTCAGAGTACGCCATTGAAGCGCTAGGGTTTCAATATGTAGACTGTTCCAATTTGAAGAATGTCTAATGAATGACTACTGAGCGACTACTGAACGACTGGTGAATAACTGTTGAATGACTAGTGTTTCACTACTAAATGACTAGTGAATGACTAGTGCATGTTGATTGTTGTCTGCGTGGGCATGAACGACTAGTATGTGACTACTGTACGACCAATTTATGACAGATGAACAACCATTAAATGGTTGTTGGGAACCCTTACACCTCTCAAGAGAAAACAATGACTTAAATACAACTGTAGTTGGCTACACCCCACAGATTCATAAGGTCCTACATGATTCACTACTAGGAACTTCCAAACTAGGTTGATGGGATCCGTTGCATGATAACCCTAGATCCACCTCTTTAAATTTCACCCATCAAAGAACTGATCTGCGCATAGTGGGCAGCTTGCAAGTTACATGGACGGAGGAAGACTCCCTCTTCATGACAGGAGACGGCAACAACATCGCGACGACTGTCTATGGAGGAGGGAGCAAGAGAGGGCCACATTGTATAACTTGAATCGAATTCATTGCCCATGCTGCAAATGCAAAGGACGAGTTCAATGTTCTATTGCAAAAGTAAAGGATCATCTAATTAAAATGGGAGGGAACCCACATTCAGAGTGTGGAGGGGGCCTGGAGACAGGGACGGCTCCGATGAGGAATGGGAACATGAGTTTAGGAGACCATCAAGACCACATGACGGACAAATCGACGAAGGGTTGGATATGCATGCCATGCTTGAGGAAGCATTCCAAGAAATTGATGAGGCACCATCCCACCCCCCTACACTGTAAGAACAAATTGAGGACATAGTAATGGGTGCATTTACAGTCGTCGATAAACTAGCTAATGATGAAGTTCCACATTCGGACGATGAATCAAACGATGAGCCTTTGGGGGATAATGGTGGTAGTATTGCAGAAGAAGACAATTATGGTGATCCCCATGTTTTGGAAGAAGCTATTGAGGAGTTGTACCATGGAGCCAAATCTTCCATATTGGCAGCCACGATATTGATAATGACTCTGTGTATGATCCATGGTGTCAGCAACAAATATGTGGACCAGTTTTTTACCCTCTTCCGCGAACACCTTCTACCCAACGAGAACATGTTACCCAAAAACCTTCATGCTGCAAAAGTCTTGATTCAAAAATTAGGATTGAATTACAATACAATTCATGCATGCCAAGCATGTTATATTTTATTTAAAGGGCAATATGAAGGTGCTGTCAGCCATAAACCCCCACCCTTTTGCGTCTGTAGTCCGAGTGGAAGTCTATGGCTCACATGTCTTTATCATTCCCTAGCCTCGGAAACTCCACACTCATGATCTAATGAATTTAAATGTGTGGTGACGATTGCCACTCCGAGCGAGTAATAACCCCACAAGATTGGCCGGAGGGGTGTTCTACTCTAGTGCCTTCCAAGCAATGACCTTCTAATATGTAACATGTAGGACGTTCATGTAGAACACCAACCTAGAGTGTTGTGCAGAGTTTAATGCAGAACATAATGTAGACTGTAATGCAGAACATAATGTAGACTGTAATGCAGAACATAATGTAGACTGTAATGCAGAACATAATGTAGAACATGTAATGCAGAACATCATGTAGATTGTAATGCAGAACATGTAATGCAGAACATCATGTAGACTGTAATGCAGAACATGTAATGCAGAACATCAGTACAGAGCCTAATGCAGAGGATTAACGCAGAGTTTAATGAGAGAATATAATGCAAAACATGATGCAGAGTGTAATGCATAACACTAGTACACAGGGGCTAATGCAGAATAAAAGTGCAGAGTTTGACGCAGAACATAATGCAGAACACCAACACAGAGTTTAATGCAGAACATAGTGCAGAGTGTAATGCAGGACAGCAGTATAGAGTTTAATGCAGAGTAAAAACTAGTTCAAGGCCTAAATGAGAGGATTAATGCATAATAGAATGTAGAGTTTGATGTAGAACATTGGTTCATGGCCTAATACTAGAAATTAATGCGAAATAGAATGCAAAAGACTAATGCATAGACTAAGGATGAGACTAATGGAAGAAGAGATGAGATAATAACTTACACCATTACCAACTCATGACATCAAAGCTAAAGTGACTTAGGCAATAACATAACTCTTCAATAGGGTTCAAAAACCCTTTTGTTCAACACTCATATGGTTCACAACCCCTTGTCCTACACTCATCTTCCTATCCTTCTACAAACTCCTTGCTCTCACTACATAGAAAGGAGGGAGAGAGTAAGCAATCCCAAGTAACAAGTGAAGTGATCCTAGTAAGAGAGGTTCTAGTGGAAGAGATCCTAATGCAAGAGATCCTAATGTGTGTGTGCTCCTAAAGTAAATGCATGAGAGGAGAGGTCCTAGAGTGAGAGAGGTCCTAGTGTGAGAGAGAGAATGAGAGAGAGAAGAATGAGCCTCCGTGCTCTCCTCAATGGGACTACCCCCTCCAACCACAAAGCATTCTTCACCGTAGATCAAGCCATACCTACATCTAATGGTTGGCATCCATGGCCGTCATCACCCTAACCCTTGATCTAAACTCCTAGATCCAACGGTTGGCATCCACGGCCGTCACAACCCTAGCCGCCCTTCTCCAACCCCTAGATCCAACGGTCTCCTTTCGCCAACCGTTAGATCCAATGGCCTTCATCCGTTTCAACTTCATCCGTTTGGCATCCACTTCCATTCGTCGTTGTCCATTCGTCTTCGTTCGTCGTCGTTCTCCATCCGACGATGTCCAACGCTGTCCTTCATTCGTCTGACGCTGTTCTGCATTCGTTCAACCCTGTTCTGCATTCATTCGACGATGTTCTGCATTCGTTCGACCATGTCATGCAGTCGTTTGACCATGTTCTGCAGTCATTTGACCATGTTCTGCAGTCATTTGACCATGTTCTGCAGTGTTCTACGATGTCCTTTCTCCACGTTTTTTCACACTAACACTTGACCAAGTCTAATTTCAAAACCAATAACTCCCCTCCTACATAGAGTGCGAACCTTAACCCAACCGCGAGCGGTTTGGTTAATTTACGCGGGTAAATAGAATGTTTCAAAAAGATAATATAATTGAGAGGGTTCAACGCACACGCGCGTAGTAACTTCTTCTCGGTATCCACCTACGGATTAATCTTGCTTTACCACTAGCTCAACTTTGGGATAGCACCGATCAATGTAATCACCCGGATTCGAACCCGGGTTGGTCCAGACCTAATACCAATCTCTTAGACCACTCGCATCCACAGGCGGATGTCTCAAAATCTAACAACAACGTATATATTGACCATTCAAACTAATTAACTTCCTTGTTCTTGTAGGCAATGAGCCTAAACTCAAACAGTGAGCGGTTTGAGTGGCTCACACTAACCAACCCACTAATTCCTCTAACTCCAAACCCCACACAACACCCACTCATCACTTCAAACTAAATCTTAAATCTAAACACAAAAGCTTCACTCTTTTTATAATTTTGAGTAATTGAAGAACTATCAAAGTCAAGTTTTACAGAACTTAAAGGTTAACACCACATGTGAGCACCATTTTGGGCTCACAGGTGCCACAAGTTGTCCGAAGTGTAATAAACCACGTTACAAAGACAAGGCCAAAAAACAGAGACCTTGGAAAGTGCCTAGACAGTTTCCGTTGATTCCAAAACTAAGACGTATGTTTCGCACACCGACAATATCTGAACTTATGGTGTGGCATGCAAAGAACATAAGCACAGATGGATTGGTAAGACATCCTTGTGATTCAAAGGCATGAAAACATGTACATGAAAATGTAGATTCTAGTTTTGGCCAGGAAAACCGTAACATTCATATAGGATTGACAGCCGATGGAGTGAATCTTTTCAAGTTGCAATGTACAACTTGGAGTACGTGGCCGGTAATGTTGTTGAATTACAACATACCCCCATGGTTGACTACGAAGAAATTTTTCATCATGTTGGCGTTGCTAATTCCAGGAAAACAATCTGTGACATCGCAATTTTTTGATGTGTACTTGGAACCATTGGTTGAAGAGTTGATGCAATTATGGAAGGGTGTGGCTGCTTATAACGTGCTCAAAGAACTGGGATCAAGGGCTTTCAAACTTAGAGCAATTTTGCTATGGACCATCCACGATTTTCCCAGTTATGGGACAGTTGCAGGTGTTGCACATCAAGGCTATGCGGCGTGTCCTGTATGTGGGCCACATTTTAAAGGTGAACATTTTGTTGAACTTGGAAAGCAAACCTATACAGACACAAGGCGGTGGCTAGCCCATGACGATCCGTGGAGGTCGCCGGAAATGAAGGACCACTTCAATGGACGTATCGAAGATCGAGGGAAGTCCAATGGTGTTATTGCAGATGAGCAAGTGCAGCGAGCCACCGAGTATCAAACCTGGTTGGATGAAGGCAACAAAGAAGGCGCCGTTGGAGATCCCTCGAAAATACATGGTGTGAAAAGGAGGAGCATTTTACACAACCTGCCTTATTGGAAGGTAATGATGCAACTGCTTTGACTTGATTATTGCATGTATCGGCACACGCAACGATATGTCCAACTAATGAAAGAGTAAAGAAAGGCTCAATGTGCTCACAGATGGCATAAACCTATGCACATGTCACTAGCATGTAGTTGTTAAGTAGTAGCGGAATAGTCGTTTACGATACACATGGGCACATGACAAAACCCAGTGTACATCACGTCTGCGACATGTCATGTTCAACAACTGGCAATGACTACATAAGAACTATAGAAATGGACATGTGGCGATATAGTACATAGTATAGGTTCCCACGTCATGTCCGCAACGACCGTCTGTCCGTTACAAATCGTCCATAATAACACAAAAATTACTAGTCATTGTAGTCATCAACGACGCAAATGACAGTCATAAACAAAGTCGTTATTTGTCGATTTTCTTGTAGTGCTTGAACTAACCAATATATGACTATATTGGCAGGATCTGCTCATACGATACACATTGGATGTTATGCATTGTGAGAAAAAATTTGCGAAGAATATTTTGAAGACCGTCACCGGACATAAGGACACGGTAAAGGTCCGGCGAGACTTGCAACGTAGAGGCATCAGGTCGCATTTATGGCTCATTCCCCATCCAAAGAAAAATGGTAAAATGTTGAAACAAGCCGCCCCATATGTGTTGACCACTGAAGAGTTTGAAATTTTTGCTAGTATTATCGAGAACTTGAAGACACCATCAGGACATGTTTCCAACATGGCTTAATACATACGCAAGAGGAAATACGGGGGTTTAAAGTCACATGACTACCACGTGCTTATGCAGCAAATCATGCCTCTAGCCTTACGAGGTCTTTTACAACCTAGTCCACGTATGGCGGTGATGAGGATTTCGAAAGTGTTCCGAAGAATATGTGACAGTGTTTGGAACCCATTGGAGTTTGAAGCTCTACAGGTGGACGTTGCACGGAGCATGGCACTTCTGGAGATTCATTTCCCTCCTTCTTTTTTTGATATTATGACGCATTTACTATATCACCTTGTCGATGAATTGGACATGTGTGGACCTGTCTCCACAAGGTGGATGTATCCTATTGAAAGATACATGAAAACATTAAAGCACTATGTTCGGAACATGGCCAGACCAGAGGCTTGCATGGCGGAGGGTTACGCGAGGGATGAATGCCTAGGTTTCATCACGGAGTATTTACACAAGTTTGAAGTAGTTGACCGCCGAGTTTGGGATGTAGATGAGGAGTACGGAGATGCAGAGGAGGTGCTAGAAGGGGCAGGAACAAAGTACTTGAAGAGATCTTGCCCACCAATATGCTTTGACAAATGTATCCCTCATGGCACCTTGGCATAGGTGAGCCTGATTATGTTTTTCTGATTGTACATTCATTTGTCAGTGTGTCCTGTTGTTTTGGAATACATGATTGCCCCTGAAAATGCGCAATATAACTAGTTATTCTGCAATCATTGGATGTGCAGGCAATGGAAAGATGAACAGGAAAAAAATCCCAACATTTCCACGTTTGAAAATTGGATTAAAGATGTAGTGCACAATCACCCTATTGACCTGAACGATGCGGATGACATGGACAGGGTTATGATGTGCAACAGACCGCCACAGTTAGCTACACGATATACGAGGATGAAGGCCTATGGAAACCACTTTCATGTGGAGGACCAACAATCCATGACGCTCAAAACTTACGACAGTGGTGTTGCCTCTGTGTTTCACATGCCTTCTGTGGGTTCGGAGGAGGTGACATTGAACTATGTGGGAGTACTAAAGGATATACTGAAATTGAACTATGGGCCACTTCGTACACCTATCATATTTTTTAGATGTGAGTGGATGAAGCAATATGACAACCGGGGCAACCCTACGTATGTAAGAGACGAGGCTGGATTCATGGTCGTGAATTTCCGCCACAAGGTTCCAAAGATGTTGGAGCCGTTCATATTTCCCAGCCAAGCGACACAAGTATTTTGGTCATAAGAAGTGCGCAAACCGGGGTGGAAAATAGTTTTGGTGAAGGAGGCACGCTCCCAAAGACATCAACAGAGCAGAATAGATGTCTTCATAACCACCACCAAAGAAGCGGATGGCATGCACTTGGTGAACCATGTGCCTCCCCCGCCCACCACAACGTCATTGGTGGGAGCCATAGAACTATCAGATTCCGATAACTCCTTAGCACTAGCTAAATTTTAGGTGTTTGTCCTTACAAATGCCTGGCATATGGTCCAAATGTAACACGGACTGGATGGTTTGAATGTAATGTAGGGGTGGAAACAAGATTAAAGTTGGGTTTGGGTGGAAACATGCTGGAAACTAGTATATGGGGGAAATGCATGAAATTACGCTTAACAATACTATGACTGAACTACAAGTCCACTATGACTTACACGTCCACGTCATTGAGTACGTGGCATAGAATATGAAATGCATTGTTCGTACCCAGTGCCCGCCATTGAACTTATGATTTCAGTCCACCAGTGACGTCCATCATATGCACCTTGGCAATGAATATCTCCCATATACGTCAATACATGTACTAAGCTTATGTCATCGATGTGGTGGCATGCCACCTCATCGTGTCAAACATGTTTAGTGACTAATATGTTGTGGTTGCAATCATTATACTGTGTCTCACATGTTTACTCATTATATGTTGTGGGCATAGTCATACTTACAATCTATTGGAGAGTCATAGTTAAGTATGGGTTGGTCAAGGGCAACACATAAATGATTGCACATTTGCCACATCGGAGTTGTCTTGGCACGTCACACCGGCATGGATGAAGTGGATGATGAATAACTAACCATAAATCAATATTTGGGGTCTTTGTGAGCACATTTCATCCATGAGTCATTTCAGTAATTGAACAATGACTAAACTCTTATACACGTCATCCCAAATTCAGTAGGCATGTGACTCAGTCATTTACTAAGTTCTTTAGGACACGTAGTCTTGATACCATGGTTGGAATGGACAAGGTTTGTTGTAGTGGATAAACTTCTATTGAACAATCAACAAGGAGAGCGACCAAGTGAGCCTCTTCCGGAGATCTCCGAACTCCTTGACATAAATGCCAATTCTAGTGTTCCTCCTACTATTCCTATTTTACAGGCTCCTTCATCAAGTCCATCTCCTTTGGGACCATCCTCACCATCAATCTCTGTGGCCTCTCATCCACGGACCACTACAACCATGTCATCTTTGAGTCCAAGTTCGGGTACCAACCCCTCCCCTTGTTCCACTAGCTCACCTATCCAATCATGGAAGAAACCAATATTCCAACCCAAGACACCATCTACTCTTCCCAACAAGGGCAAATGGTCATCCATAAAGTTTTGCGATGAAACTTTTCTAGCCCACAACTCCCGTAACAAGGTACATGATCCTATCTCCGTCAAAGATGCTTTATCAAGCCCGGATGCTATGCGTTGGAAAGTTGCAATGGATAGTGAGTATCAATCTCTCATGATAAATAAAACTTGGATAATGGTTGCCCGTCCTAAAAATCGGCCAGTTGTTAGTAGCAAATGGTTATTTAAACGAAAATATAATGCCGATGGTACTATCTCTCGTTTTAAAGCTCGATTAGTCACTCGAGGCTTTACTCAAACCGAAGGTATTGATTACGAGGAAACTTTTTCTCCAATTGTTCGTATCACTAGTTTGCGCGTTCTTATAGCTTTTGCCGCTCTATATGATTTTCATATACATCAGATGGATGTAACTACAACGTTTCTCAATGGCATGTTAAAAGAAGAAATTTATTTAGAACCACTAGAAGGTTATATTCAGCCCGGGGATGAAGATAAAGTTTGTCTTGTCCTTAAGTCTTTATATGGACTTAAGCAAGGTCCTCGAAATTGGTATGAATGGTTTACAAACCACCTCTTTGATGCGGGCTACATCAAGTGTCATGCCGATTCTAATGTCTATCTCAAGATTGCTCCACCATTGTTTGCCATATTTGCTTTATATGTTGACAACTTAGTTCTTATCTCGAATAATCTAGTTTTTTTAACAAAAGCTAAAACTAACCTAGCTCAAGCTTTCTCAATGACTAACAACATTGACATGGAATATTGCCTCGGCGTCCAAATCAAGCAAAATCGAGCTAAGAAGTCTATCTTTCTCTCTCAAGAAAAATACATTCATGATGTACTTATCAAGTTTAATATGGTTGATTGTAAATCCATTTCTACACCTCTAGAAGCCGGTATCAAATTTTCTAAATCCATGATACCCTCCACTAATTCTAAAAAACATGAAATGGCAAATATACCATATTCACAAGCTATAGGAAGTCTCATGTATTTAGTCACACATACTCGGCCGGACTTAGCATATCCGGTTACTCATTTAGCTCAATTTATGACTAACCCCAGTCCAATCCATTGGTTTGGTGTAAAGCGTATATTTCGATATTTACAAGGTACAAAGACTATGGGCATATTATATGCTCCAACACAATGGTTCATCATACACAAGACCTATGGGCGTCTCACCTACTTCAACACCCGACTCACAATATCCAAACCTCCAAGGGTGGATAGATTCGGATTGGGCGGGCGATCCGGATTCTCGACGATCTACCTTGGGTTATGTTTTTATGCTTGGTGGCGGTCCTATTTCATGGCAAAGCCGTAAGCAACCTACTGTTGCTCTTTCCTCTACTGAATTGGAATATATTGCCGTTGTTGCTGCTACCAAAGAATCTCAATGGCTCCAACACCTTACAAGAGCTCGGTTTTCCACAACATGATCCTACTCCATTATATTGTGACAACCAATCTTGTATCAAATTAAGTAAAAATCCATGTTTTCATGACCGTTCTAAGCATATTGAACTCCATTATCATTTTCTTTGCGAGAAGGTGGCGTCAAATGAACTTGAATTGGTTTTTACTCCGACCAAAGATATGTGGGTGGATATGTTTACAAAACCCTTGCCTCGACCAAAATTAGAAACTTGTCTCAAGGCTATTGGGTTATATTCTCCACAATCTCTTATATAACGTAGTTTTCAAGTTTCGAGTTTGTGCTTCAACACTGATGAAGTCATGATGAAGGGGGAGTATTGAGAAATATTCATCCATGACTCATCAAGAGTTATCATCCACAAACTTCATCCAAGTTATTAGGACACAACTATTCATTAATTCACTTTTAGATATAGAAGAGTCACACCTTTAGATTAAGGATACTTCTTCTTAGTGTCTCTTGACACTAATATAAATACCATTGTTATAACCACCTTAGAATACAAGTGTTTTAAGATCCTCTATTGACATGACTTATTCTTTATGCTTTTACTACCTTTGTAATTATTTCCTTACACATTCATGTGCACATAACCTTGACATGTGTTGCCAAACTGCTTCGCCTGGTGTTGATGCCTTCCCAATGTCTCTTAGAGTCTAAAAACACTGGAAGACTAATTCTTTATCCCTATGAGAGATGCCGCAATTGAGGGCACCTCATAACTATGCCACAAGTTGGGATTACCTCTTCACTGTTAAACCAAAAACCTTGGAGAATGTGACACGATGAACTCGCATGCATAGTTAGGTACGCAATGCAGATTCAAGTGATTTTTTGTACACGAGATTATGAGCTCAATTCAAGCATAGAAACAGATTCTCTACTAGTTTTGGGATGTTGGATTGGTCAGGAAATTGGAAGGACCTTGATGTAAGCTTAGACAGGGGTGTTAGCGCTCTAGAAATCACCGCCACTACCATTCATCTCGTGGGGTCTCTTGAGGCCATTTATGGAGCTCAGGTGTGTGTCGTGGTCAGACTTGTCATGATGAATGTAAGCAATTCCACCATGCCGGGTGATGTCCGTGCCTGTACATTCATGTGCACATAACCTTCACATGTGTCGCCAAACTTCTTCGCCTGGTGCTGATGCCTTCCCAATGTCTCTTAGGGTCTAAAAACACTGGAAGACTAACTCTTTATCCCTATAAGAGATGCCGCAATTGAGGGCACCTCACAACTATACCACAAGTTGGGATTACCTCTTCACTGTTAAACCAAAAACCTTGGAGAATGTGACACGATGAACTCGCATGCACAGGTAGGTACGCAATGCAGCTTCAAGTGATTTTCTGTACACCAGATTATGAGCTCAATTCAAGATAGAAGCAGATTCTCTACTAGTTTTGGGATGTTGAACTGGTCAGGAAATTAGAAGGACCTTGATGTCAGTCTAGACAGGGGTATTAGAGCTTTGGAAATCACCGCCACTACCGTTCATCTCGTGGGGTCTCTTGAGGCCATTTATGGAGCTCAGGTGTATGTCGTGGTCGGAGTTGTCATGATGAATGTAAGCAGTTCCACCGTGCCGGGTGATGTCCATGCCAGCGATCTCGTCTTCGGGGGAAATTCGGAGCAACCGGAGCTTGTGCAGGATCAAAAATAAAGGGCCCATGGTTGCAGACACCCAACCTGCGATGACAAGAATCTCAATGATCTGGGCGGCCAGGAGCTTGCCTCCGCCACCCATGAAGAGGCCGTAGGGCCGATCGGAGAAATCATTGTACACTTGTTGCACATAGTGCTTCTCGGCAAAGAGGCCGACGAAAATGAGGCCCCAAGCCCCGCACCCACCATGGAGCTGGGCTGCTTCCAGTGGGTCATCGTAATGCAAACGAGCTGCAAGAAAAAAATAAAAATAAAAATTGGCGTTAGACCCTGACCCCACACACAACCCAAAAGCATCACCAAGTGCAAACATCTCGCCCCGCCATGATTCTCTCATGTGTGTACATTGGGTTACACACAGATTCACAGGAGTAGGGCTTAGGGCTGGTTTTCATGTTGGCCGCTCGCCACCAGATTCTAGTGGAAATGTAGATGCCACCAGGTGGAATCTACATTTCCACTAGAATCTGGCAGGCGACGGCCTTCATGGAAATTAACCTTTAGTCTGCTCAGATAGTAGTTGAATAATGGTGAGGCCCAATTTTACACATATTGGATGACGATCCAAATTGGGACAAAAGCCACTCGTACTGTTGACGGATACAAATGCTTCGCCTAAGAAGATGATAATCGTCAGAGTCTTGGTTTGATTGACTGTGGAAAACCTTCCGCCTATTCCACAAAGCACAACCTAGTGCTATGGACAGAGGAAAATCAACCAGGATGCTGTTCAAGGACAAGAACGCATACACTCGACGCCATGACTTGAAGAGCAGATTTAAGTAAAAGCAGCAACAATTATGGAAAACAAACTGGTGCTCCATCCGGTTGAACTGGGAATTGGCCCAGAAACGGTATTCGTCCGCGGAAACGTCAAATTAATCTTGTCACAGAAGTTCCTAAAGGATGATGATTCGTACAGGAGCAAAATTATGATCAACCTGAACTTTTGCTGAAGTCGAAGCACTGAAGAAATATGTGAGCACGAAGGAAAGGATGTGAGGAAGAAGTGAAGGATGTGACCAAAGAGTAAAGGGGGTGCGCAGGAACTGTTGCTTCTCTACGAGATTCCTCAAGTTCTTTTGAGATTCAACAAAACTGTTGCTGCACAAGAAAAAGATTCAAGAAAGCTGACGAAAGAGAGTCGAATTGTTCACCTGCGAGCCTGTTGAGCAGGATGAGGGTCCAAGCAGACCCGAATCCACAAATAATGCTGGCCCATGGAGCAACGACAGAACAACCAGCCGTGATGGCAGCAAACCCACCCAACAAGCCGTTACACACATCCAGCACATTCCAGTGACCATCAAGGAGGCGTTTCGCAAACAAAGTGGTAATTGCCGCAGTACACCCCGACAATGTGGTGGTCACCGCAGTCCTCCCCACACCAGTCCAGTTCCCTCGAAACCCCGAATACGGCACAAAAATCTTAACCCAACTACCGGGGTTAAATCCATACCATCCAAACCACAACAAGAACGTCCCAAGCACCACCAACGTCGCACTATGACCACGAAAGACCATAGGACTCCCAGTTTTGTCAAATCTTCCAATTCTAGGACCTTCAATATATGCGCCCCACAGTCCCGCAATTCCCCCCACCATGTGCACCACACCGCTCCCTGCAAAGTCTATGGCACCCGTACCGAAGAGTAAACCCCCCGGGCCAACGGATTTACTTGCTGACAGCCATCCATCTGTTGACCATACCCAGTGTGAGACAATTGGGTAAACAAACGCTGTCAGATATGATGAGTAGATGAGATAAGCTCCGAACTGTGTTCGCTCTGCGATGGATCCCGATGTGATGCCTGCAGCCGCGATAGCGAATGCCCACTGGAACAGGAAGAAGCTGTAGTCATAGCTCTCGCTGGGGATCCCAACCAACCCCCAGTTGTAATGCCCGATGAACCCATTTGGATGGCCTGACTGGCCGAATGCGAATGCGAAACCGAAGACGTAGTATGAGATGCCCCCGCATGCTGCGTCCAGTACGTTGGTGAGCATGATGTTCATGGTGTTCTTGGCTCGCACTGAGCCTGCACATAGCATCGCGAACCCGAGTTGCATCGCGAACACCAGGTAGGCTGAGAACAGTAGGTATGTGTTGTCCACTGCCAGGTGGGTTGCGTCTAGTTGGGATGAGATCGTGTCTAGCTTCGTACATAGAAACGTGCTCACTTGTGCTGCGTTCGCTGTGCCCCCTAGTAATCCTTGTAACTGGGTTAAATCCCCCGCTGCGCATCCGTAGGTCGTCATCACGCCAAAATCTCCAACCTCGCAATCTCAACAAAAAACCAACCTCACAATACCTCACAATCCCAACCAAAATCTCCAACCTCGCAAGCTGACAACCTTAACCAAATTCGCCTCCGACTCTGCAACTCTGTCTCTCTTCTCCACACTAATTGATGAATTTCCTCCCTATCCCAAGTTCAAGAAATGCTGCTAATCTCGCCGTCCTCCGACTCTGTCTTTCTCTCTCTCTCTTCACGACTCTTCGACTTTCCTTCTTCCAAGCCCAAGCTCTCCAACCTCACAAGCTGACAATCCCAACCAAAGTCACCAATCTCGCAAGCTGAAAATCTCAACCAAATACTCCTCCGAGTCTGCAACTCTGTCTCTCTTCGCCACACTAATTAATGAATTTCCTTCCTATCCCAAGTTCAAGAAATGCAGCTTAAGTCGGCTTCCTCCGACTCTGCGACTTTGTCTCTCTTCGCCACACTTCGAATTCTCTTCGTCTCCCAAGTTCAGACTCTCCAACCTCACAACCTCAACCAAAATTCTCCTCCGACTCTATGACTCTGTCTCTCTTCGCCACAATTCACAATCTCAACCAAAATCTCTGCGACTCTATCTCTCTCTCTTCGCCAAAGTTCGAAGTCCTGTCCTTCGCTCTCCTCTCCCAAGTTCAAGAAATGCTGCTTAGCTCGGCCTCTTCCAAAGTCTGCAACTCTGTCTCTCTTGAATTCTACACACTTGAATTCCCTTCGTCTCTGAAATTCAAGAAATGCTGCTAAATCTCACTCTCTTCCGAGTCTGCGACTCGGTGTCACATCGCCACACACAATTGAATCTCCTGCCTTTCTCTCCCAAGTTCAGGAAATGCTACTCATCTGGCCCGGCTCATTGCTGACCGCAAACCTTCCAAATTCGTGGCCTCCAAACACACCCCACACACGCAGCAAGTTTCCAAACTCTCACAACACCCACCCTCCACACCGCACCACCATTCTGGTCACCTCGCACAAGTCAGTCAGTCCAGCCACACAAAAGTTAAGACTCTCGCCAGCCCACCCTAAAACTCTCGCTGCAAACTTAACTGGTCTTCAGAATTCAAAAACCCAGAACCCCAAAGGTCTGTGAGGAATCGAAATCCCCTGCCCTCGCTTTTGGCGACAGCTCCTGCTTCCGCGGACTGAGTTTTGTGGCGAGTGATGAGAGGGTGGGATCCAAAACTGGGGTGGACCTTGTGGCTCATTCGGCTGGCCATCAGCAGCCACACTTACTTATAAGTTAGTACATAGTGCCACTTGCAAGTGAACTTGAATCCAGAAGTGGAGAGTTGTCCACAACGAGTAGGGAAAACAACTTGTAAATGCTTGAGAATGAAAAAGCATCCACCATGTAAGTTAAGCCATGCCCACACTTACTAGTGGGCATAGCCAATGGACGGCTCCCACTAGTATGGGACGGCTTTTCGTCGATTTTAGCCAACGATTGGATGTAATGTAGTCAGATTTTGAGCATTCGTTGGCCAAAAGGGAACGAAAAAGTGCCCCATATTGGTGGGAGCATTCCACTACTCTACCTATAAGTTGTATACCTTACAGTTGGCAATTTATCATTTGGTGCCTCTTTCTATGCTCTATTTTTTTGGGACAACCTGGCACATCCTGGGACCTGTGGGCATGATTGGTCTTCCACCACTCCAGTCTAAGGTAGAAATACCATAAGCGGTTAACCACCCTCTAGCTGTGCACTAGACCGCCGTCATAATGGTGAAGTGCCATTTCTGAAACGGCTCATGGCTTAGTGGGAACTTCAATGTGTGCACACTTAAGTGTAGCCAATGGGAGTCAAGTTTTAAGTACTCATGAGTTAACCGGTTTAGGTGATGTTCTGTATGGAAATGCGGATTACCGTGTTCGATGTAGGGAGAATCTAGTCAACGGGTAGGGGGTTTGACAACTTTCCACTTTGAAAAATTGTAGCATTTTTTGTACAGGGCAAAAAAATATGAAACAACTTGCATTCTTCATGAATCCTCCTCGTCTAACTTGGAAAATTATCTCCTGATTGTCAGACCATATCTTCAATGCGAATCACCTTATTTTAACCGCTTATAGTATTTCTACCTTAAGGGCCACTTCACACATGAGCCAAGAGCCGTGTCCATGAAATTGTGAGAGCCCAAAAGAAAGTGTCCAAAGGCCGTCCCAAGACACCTCCAAAATCATGTAGTGTGGTATGGACCCTCAAGTGTAGTGTGAAGCCGTATGTGACCGGGCCCTCAACTAAATGCTATTTCAATGAATTTCTATTCATGTGGGTTCTCACACATGATAAAATAGAATAAATCAACGGTTGTGAGCGTTCGGAGTGCCATGGTCTCACGGTTTTGTGTTAGGCCTACCTCCAAGAGGTGGTTTTTGAAAATAGTCCAAGTGACCATGAAACATGATCCATTTGATGCCATGTAGAAATCCATGTAGACTTTACATCCATCTTGCATTCACATACTCCGTTGGTCCCTTGAGCGTAGTGTGAAGCGAACTTGGACCGGCTCCACCTTTTCCACCAATGAGAGTACTTGAAGTGTAACAGTCACGGCCTCTCAGTCTCGTGTGTAAAGTGGCCCTAACCTCCATCTCAATTAAGGTAAATGACCCATTCTCGACCATCACCCCATTTTCGCAGCATAGGGTAGTCTATTCCCGTGCATCTTGACACACAAAAAAACTTGTATGGTTAGAAATAGGGCAACCTCTTGATAAGTTGACGCCTCATCCTTGGGTAGCACAGTATGAGGTGTAGATTGACAATAGATTTAGGTGCCACATTTATCAAGTACAATCCTACCTCTTTATTATGACATATTTGAGAAAACCATCATATGATCGAGGTGTCACGTATTCAATAATATGACAAATTGGACCTCTTTGTCACGATAACAAGGTACTTCATGAAACACTCATTAGATATTTTGTCTCACACACACACACACACACACACACACACACACACATATATATATATATATATATTTCAAATGTCTTTACTAATACACAAATTTCTCTTATGAAATGTATGGGACTTGAAGAAGGAAACAATCGTCCGTTGATGTTGCCACTTCTTTTCTCTCTTTTTTGGCACAAATTGAAATTTTAATTGCAAGAGAGTAACTAAAAATACAACCAAACACGGGCAGACCAACACAACCCGAGTGGAGATCAAGAAATAATGCCGTTGATGTTGCCACTTCAAATGAGCAACAAATATCATATTGAGCTCGATATGGCCTACAATTTTTATTACATATGCATAAGTAAACTCTAATAGGTTGTCCATAAAAAAATATAGCAAGCAATTGATAGTGATGTTGAGTGTTCGAGTTTCAAAATAGGTGGAGGTCCCTCAGCAACATCTACAGAGTCCAAGGACTATGCATTAAGGTCAAAACTAGGTGGCTCTATTCTATGTCCCCGGGCTTTCCACCAATATGTAGATTGAAGCAACCTAATCAATATTGAGTTTGAAATGCTTGAAAGCATACTATGCACCTTGGTTTAGGATTTAGGTAAAAAAAAATGTTGCGAAAGTACAGAAGTTAAATGAGTATCTTGATTAGGTTTCAGATAGAGAACCTAGTTCCCTTAGTTCCCATGTTTTAACATCATTTTACATTAAAATATATTCTATCCACATTTCATATGCAAAAGTTACATAAATTTAGGGAATTGTTATTTCAACCATATAGTTTGTTAAAACGACCACAAAAGACGCGTTGCGTAGTCATGTGACTTGTCAAAATTTATTTTTCATCACACACATGAAGAGGAACAAGGTATTAGTTGTGTGATAGAGTTAATAAACTTGACCAACCTAGATGACAAGTCAAATGCCTAGTCAACACCTTACATATTGATTGTGGTCATTTTAACCAATGCGTGGCCAATTTAACAATCCTTTAAACTTAATATTAACTATTAACTTATACCTTTTGTGGGACCCACCGTGTATGCATTTATTACCTCTATAATATGACATTGTGGGGTTCCATGAGTGTCATAATAACAATGCCATAGTCGTATTATAGAGGTATATTTTAACTAGAAAGTTTGGTTTACAAAATTTGTCATTATTTCGAGGTTGGCTTATTATCAAGTGTCGTATTGAAGAGCTAGGATTGCACATGACTCATGCATTATCGATTTTGTAACCAGCCGTTGGTTGAAAATAGGGTAACGTCTATGACGAGAACAGGAACAACAAAATCTTCGCTTCAGATGTTCATGGTAATTTAGTTTTTAAGGAAAAAAGTTTGCAAAAATATGAATCTCTTCTTAATTCTATTTCTCTACATGGGGGAATTTTTTACATCATCATACCCATATTGCAAATATCCTAAACTACTTAAATGGTTGGGAATGGGTCATTTACATTATACAACACCTCGACTATACAACACATATCCCATCAACCAAACTTTCTACATTGATTATCCTAATTAGTGTGTGTGGTACTAATTCCTAAAACATGCATTATTTTTCCAAGTTTCAAAATTAGTAAGGGCTGAAACCATTACTGAGTATTACTAAATTCATGAATACATGCTCAATTATCATACATCTCAAGAAAATTAATGCATGCTCTAAGGTGCTTGTAGAGTGATAGAAAAAAATCATATGCAAACACATGCTTGTCAGTAAATAATGCCAAGATGAATAGTGCCGGTACTTTCAAAGAATAGTGTTGCCATGATTATTATTTTTAGTGAATAGTGTTGTGATGAATAGTGCTTCCTAGACCTTTCTAGTGGCACTAATTTCATAGCATAAAGAAATTTAGTGTCACCTTCTCTAATTTCCTATGTGCACTATTAACCCTCCCTCATTGATTGGGATAATCAATATAGTGTTAATTTACCTCCACACTATGACTACATTGTTCTTAATAGGACAAATTTTAGGCCCTTTTGTCATAGAGGTAATTAATGTGCATTAGTGGTAGGATCCCACATGTATTTCAAGGTTCATATGTGATTAATACTTTGTAACATGCAAGGAACCCTTGGGGAACATTGAAAGCATTAAAGAACCTTGGGGAACAATACAAGCATTGGGGAACCTTGGGGAAGTTGTGAGCATATTTATCCAATACAAATGTTCTTTCATACTTGCGTATCTTCATTATGTACACAAAAGTACAGTACATTCTAGATCGAAACATGCCAAATTCTTGAAAACCTTGATAGTACGACATTTGAGGCCAAAATGACATATGCCAAAAAGTTGACATGCAGATGATACAACACTTTCTTGTGCAACCATATGTGTCTAAATAAAGATGGAGAACAATACTTACAATTATGGCAAGCTTGACCAAGTGAATGAACAAGGCTGGAGAAAATTAATGGATAAATCGGTTAGATGTGCCTAATTCGATTACTTATCTTAATCTTTAAAAACCTAAATAGCCTAAAATGGTTGCGAGCGTTTTTCAAATACATTTCTATCAAGGTGATTTTTTTCACTTTGAACAAATAAATTTGTACACCATCTAAAGTAAACCAATCGCGATGATCTATCAACAACTCCAAGATATGAATCTAGAAATGGTTGGAATTCTTAACCCTTAGCTTCCTGGAGCATATTGTGGTTTCATTAGATCATCTACTAAGTAAGTTTTCTAGAGCTCAATTTTTATTGTACCTAAAAGAAAAGTTGTTACTAATGATTTTAAGATCACATCAATACGGTAATAATATTTAGACATTTTCATGATTTGTGAATAATGATTTTATAATTATTAAACCTCAAGAAATTGTGAAAAGTATATGCAATTAAATTATAGTCCAAAATTTCAAGATTATATTAGGAATACTTATACACTTTGAGGTAAGAAATATAGTCCATAGAAAATTGACACTTTTCAATCCAAATATTATGAATTTTTTATATATAGTAATGTATCAACAACCAAAAAAATTAGTTCATCCTTGACTTTGAGAATCTCTTGTGAGCAAGCATCTTTTTATTATATTGGAATGGGATCATCGTCATTGACAAGAAAATTTCTTGAGGAACACAATGATACCTATTCTAACCTTCCTAGCACCTTCCATTTGAAAGAATTTGTCTTCAAGATCATCCATAAGTCCAAAATGAGCCTCTCAGGAAGTTACAAGTTGCAAAAGTTGCTATTTGAAGAAAGTAACAAGGTCAATGACATGATCAGTTTTGGATTTTCCAGCAATCTATGAAACTCGTACTTTTAGCTAATCATACGAAGGATCAAGTGATTTTGTTTCATCTTGGAATTTTATAGTCTTTTATGGAGGAAAATACTTCTAAAATGATTTGGTGGATACCAAGGCTAATGATCCTTAATCCAACCATATAACCCTCTCAAATTCTCTCTTCCATGCCGACTCCAAATAAGGTCTCTAATTTGTAATATATGATACATCTTTGACTCAAGAACCTTGTAATATACCTTGTTCCTCTTGATATATAGTTATATGTGGATCCCATAACATACATTAAAAAGACATATGTTTAAAAGAGATTGGACAAGGTGCTCTAAATACGTGAGCCATTCTAAGCTCAATAGTTGACATAATTTTTTTCTTTTTGAGGGGGGGAGGGGGGGGGAGGTTATATGACCATTTAACAAGCACACAAATCTTCACTTTAGTAATGAGCAAAATATCTGTTTTAACTTTGGAAAGTTATGAGGAAAATGGTTATAGTGAGGTTATGGCCTCAATTTAGATTTGCTAACCATCTCGTGCTAATCACATGTTTCGTATCCTAGGAGAAATGGGCTACTCAGAAAAAGGAACCATTGAAGACCCATCTACCTTAATGCAAGTGCGTAGAATGTGACTTGACTTTGGAACAACAACCACCAAGCTAGGTAACTCACTTTACATTTAGAGATAAGTTGAAATCACTATTTGAGAAGGTAGTATTAGAGAGTCTCAAGTCCTTCTTTCAATTGGACCATCAAGTTTATATTTAGACCTTGCACATAAAGGCGTACGCCTTCACTTTCGCCTCTCACCGTAGGGCCCGGAACCGGTGAACCTGACGAAAGTGGTGAGGCGTTAAAACCAAAATTTGCTCTTTGTCACCACCAGCGTATGTTCGCCTTCGCTACGCCGTCCAGGTGGCAGGAACTATAGCGGCGAACGCCTTAGCAAAGCACATCATGTGCGCAATGCTATTAACCTCTATCTCACGAAGGCTACCACACTCCACCACTCTAAGAGATTAGCGAGTTTAACACCCTCCTGATGTATGTTTAGTCTCATAAGCCTTTTGGCTTCGCGGACTCTAAAGTCAACTTCATTTCATTTGCAGTCAACATATTAACTTTTACCAAATAATCAAATTTCTAGCCACATGGCACAATGCTTCTGGTTTTAAATTGTGTCGTGTGAATTACAAGATGCACGCGGATGGAGTGGGCGGTGATAAAGGTCTCACCAAGCATTGTGTGGGCCCCCAGTTGTGAAGGTGGAGAAAGCTAAAGGGCCCACTTTAGAGGAGATGATGCCATGGGTCTCCCCCCAAAGGGGAATTCCTTGTGTGCATTCGTACCACGGCTCGGACTGCTGAATGTGCATGAAAATATGAGCCCAACGGATGGCTGGGGCGAACCAACCCATATATTGGTACCTTACCGGGGAGGGCGAACGGCTGGGGATTCGTGGCACTCACTTAAAATCAGCCATCCTACATATCGTGAATGAAGTGGCTCCAATACAAAAAGATCCCCTATGGGGTTGAGGGCCGATTCATTCAAATGTGACATCACTAGACATCCAGTAAGGTACCAATGTATGGGTTGGTTCGCCCTGGCCCCAACGGATGGGGTTCGAGCTTCATGGCCTCTACGTAAACTCATCCATTGGGAAGGTGAAAACGAAATGACGTGGTCTGTAGTTTATGATTTTGTGATTTTAGATTATTTGATTCTGGAAGTTGTAGTAGAGATCTCAAATTATACTAACTGGCACGAATCAACCCTCAACTTATAGGCAACTTGTATTAGAGCCCCTTCACACCCCAACGTCCCAAATTTCATTGGATTTGGACTAAACCTCAATTTTGTGGGGTTTTTTGAAGTCGTCCAGTGCTCCAAATTTCATTGGATCTGAACTAAACCTCACTATACACTAGGAAATGTGTCAGATTGGAAAACAACACTCATATGTACTTAGAAAGCTATGAAAATTTGCAAGGATTTAGTTTTTTTTATGTTTCAGATTTCTACTATTGGGATTGGTAATTGGAGTTTTTGAAACTACTTAAACAATATTATGTAAGATTGGATGTAAAATGGACTGCTACACATTGCAAGGGCTCTCAAAAAATCACATGTGGTGAAAACATAAAATTTTCAACCCTCAAAGGTTCATAATTTAGTTGGAAATCTTATGAAAAAAGTTTTATCCCAATTGGCTCTCATCCTGTCATCCATTTGATAATGTCAGCAGTGTTAAAGTTTGCTTTCAATCATCTACCCCGCCCATTATGCCTTCACATACGTACTAGTCTCTCATACACATTGCCACATGGATGGTTGATATTTTTTGGATAACTCATACAAAGGCCAATATCATATCCATATGGTTGGATGCTCAAAAACACCTACAGATTGAGTCCTAAATTATCCCTCTTAGAAACAATGATTTGAGACCAATTTTGAATAAAATGATGCTTAGGATTTAGAGGTTAACCCTATCTTGCCTATATTGAAGTGGCATTGGTTTGTTGTGGCTTCAAGCAAGTATACCATTAATCATCGCTCCACCTTCAAATTGACTAGGCTTTAAAAGTTACTCAAGACAATCCATACAAATGACACAAACACACCATAACATTACTCAGCACCTATTGTTTGTTCAATGGGCCCTTCAAATATAACAGTCAGATGCTCGAAAAGGTGAGTCTCCTATTTAGTTTTTCGACCACCCGATTGTTATATTTCGACGGCCCACTGAACAAAGAGTAGGTGCTGAGTAATGTTATAACTTTGTGTGAAAGGCAAGCGTGTTTTAGAACCCACAATCCTATAAGTAGTGTGTGCTCAAGACCCTGCAATATTCCTAGTAGTTGTGTTGCCACCGGTGACAATTTGCAGAGCAATGAAGGGGGAGAACCGACCGCTAGTTACAGATGAACCAGTTGAGTTTGAGAAAGAACCGGTTGAAGTTCAAGATTCAGGGAAAAAGTGCCCATCATTTTAGAGGAATTTGTGGAATATACTTCGAATTAATGAAGAAAAACCAAAGGATCACAAGACATGGAAGCACTAGGATCTTGACCGATTATGCCCAAAACTCTTCCCCGCACACTGCTGCAGAGTTGCCTAATCAGTATTTACATTCATTTTCCCAGGTCACTGCAGATGCTCATTGTTGGCAATTGCTCTGTTGTCATGCGACCATGGCCCATGACATCGGAGTGGGCCAGTGCGCGGGAAGTTTTTCTACAGATTCCCAGTTGATCAAGATCCCAGTGATTCTAAATCCAACCGGTTACATGTTGGCATCTTCCGGTTTTTCTTTATTCACTTGAGGTATATTCTATAGATTCCACTAAAATGATCGGTAATTCTCCCGAAGTCTCGAACTTCGACCGGTTATTTCTCAAACTTAACTGGTTCATCTGTAAGTAACCGCTGGTTCTTCCCGAGCCCTAGAGCGGACTTTCTCTCCCAAGATTGTTGGAGCTCTCTCTCTATATAAGGTAGAAATACCATAACCCGTTAACCACCCACTAGCGGTGCACTAGACCACCTCATAATGGTAAAGTGACATGTCTTAAATGGAGCATGGCTTGGCGGCAACTTCAATGCAGTGTAGCCAATGGGAGGCAAGATCTAACGTACTCATGATTAACGGGTTTAGGTGATGTTCTGTATTGAAATGCGGAGTACCTAGTGAACCGGAAGTGGGTTGGACATACTTTCCACTTTGAAAAATTGTGGAACTTTTTGTACAAGGCAAAAAAATACGAAACAACTTGCATTCTTCATGAATCCTTCTCATCTATCTTGGAAAATTATCTCATGATTGTCAGACCAGATCTTCAATGCGAATCACCTTATTTTAACAGGTTGTGGTATTTCTACCGTATTCCTCTATATTCAAATGTGCATGGATGGACTTGAGTTAGCTTACTGAGTTCGAACGCCCTCAATGACTCGGAATCTGCTGCCAGATGGTTGGGCCAAGGGAGTACAAACGGTAAAACAATGCGCACACGGCCTAGCTGCTCCTCCTTAGTCGTCGACCACGCAGGAAAGTGGGAAGGCCCTCATCAATAGCCGATAAAATAAGAAAAATTGCATCGGTTTACGAGGAGTAGTAGCAGGGAATTGTTTCTCTTCCGAAGAGAAACAAATTCTAAGGAGAATGCGATTATTTTGTGCACAAAATTCATGAATATGAAAATTGTTGAGAATTTTGAAGCATAAATTTTAGGGTTACACATAGTCAATCTATAGGTTAATTCATAACCGCTCATCTCAATACTACTCCTTGGCTATGACAATCATCAAAACTCTTACAAGGGGAATCGATCACAAGCTGCCACCACATAAACTTTAACTTCGTTTGCCTAAAAATCATAGATCTCATTTATGTCAGCATTACATGACCCCAGTGAGCAGTTAAATGGACCTAGTTGACTATGGATGCCTCGACCTTAGATTTGACACTCAAACCATTCGCAAGGAGGGCCGATTCACACGGGGTCCCATGTCCCAAGTCCCAAGTCCCAACATGGAGGAAAAGTCCCAACTTTTGAGCCTCAAGACGACATTAAAATATGATTTATATTCATTAAAGTCATATGTTGATTATTTTATGCAAAAAAACTCGTGGGACTTGTGTTGAGAGTTGGGTCCAACTTTTTGCTCGGCCCAACTCTCAACACAAGTCCCAAGACCCACCTCCAAAAATTGTTGCCATATAGGCATCCATGTCATATTTGGGACTCATGATCCCGTGTGAAGTGGTAAGTCCCAACTTCCATGCTCGCAACGGTTGAGATTGCATTGGTTGACCTCAAGTGACTTGGGACCCCTTGTGAACCGGCCCTAAGACATGTATTTGTATGCCTTCTCAATGAACGGGGAGAACTGACTACTAAGTTACAGATGAACCGGTTGAGTTTGAGAAATAACCAATTGAAGTTCAAGACTTCAGAAAAATTACTGAGCATTTTCGAGCAATCTATGGAATATACCTCAAATTAATAAAGAAAAACTGAAAGATCATAACATGTAACCAACAAAGCTCCCCAGACACTGTGTCATCCCAAGCACATTTGTCTTTATATACTGTGCTGCTTAAACACCTTCATTGTTCCCCATACTAATTTAGTGCTCTGTAAAGAGCTTTGCCTCTTCAAAAAGAGTGCAACACTCACAAATAAAACACTGGATATCCCAATGGTTTCTATTCCTAAACCAATTTGACTCCTAATTTGGGGTCAAAGACCCCGATTTGGTCTAGTGGTACTCAATTTGGTCTAGAATGTATTAGCAACAAATTTGGGAGGGTAGGTTTATCCCTTGCATCTACAGTCAAGACTCTATAAATGTTACAGGTCGGGAGTAGCAAAAAAATAACATATATAGAATTATAACAAGTAACACTTATAGAATTCATACCGATGATTAATAACATTTATAGAAATAACACTTTAAAATTCCAAAAATGAAGAACATAACGTTTTATAAAAACAAAAAATTAAAGTACAAATGATAATACATAATTCAACTACACTAATTGAAAGAAACAATCTATATAGTAGTAACTTGACGATATTCTTCCAACTAAACTAACCGAAAGGAGAGTCTATAGTAGTATGATGAGAAGCTTCCAAATGATGAGATGAAACTTCCTTTTGGAGTCCTTCAATGCTCATGATGTGTGATAGGGCATCATTTGGTCTTTGTTCAAAGTATTTCTTCAAAGTCTCTAGAGAACGCTCAGCAACACTAAATCCTACAACTTCTTCTACCACATCAACCATAACCTCATCAACATCAATTCCTTGATGTTCTGAGGAATACATATCCAAAAACTCCTCATCGGTAGGTTCATAGGGATTGTTTAAATCAAACTCCATCTCATAATTGAGGTATTCATGAGCATTCATCACGTCACCCACCTCACTATCAGATGACAACAACGTCAGTTGATGAAGTAGAGTAGCAACTTCATCAACCTCTACCAAGCGCCTAGCTTCCTCTATCTCCCTCTCAATAGAGATCGAAAGAACACCCGTGTGCCTCCAACAATTTTGAATTGTTCGCAAAGAATATGGGATAAATGTGATTACATGTTTAAAACGTATGCTCTCATATATTATTACCTTGATTTTCTCAAAATTAACACTTATAGAGGTGCAATTAACAAAGAAGGGAGTAGAGCATGTCATAACACTTAACACATAACACTCACTAGTCTTACCAATTGTGTTTTTGTAGGGGAGTAAAATTTTCTTAACATATATGAAATTATAACGCTTATAGGGGTAACACTTATAGAGTCTTGACTGTAGTATGTGTTGTTATTTGTGAATTGTAGTTAGTTTTGCTATCACTTGAATACTCAAACGAAAACAACCTAGGGAACTAGATCACATGGAAGACTGAGCTAGTGTCTATAAGGGTTAATGTCACATTGGATTAAGGATTACAATAACAATCCAAGTCTTTTACTCTCTCATTCTTTCTTTATTAGGGTTAACTCACATTCTTATGGTTCATTGTGCTTCTTCCGTCATGTGTGATTTCCGTCCAAGGTGTGTGTGGACTTCTATCACTCTAATTCCATTCTCTAACTCAATCGTGAAGCTCAAAAGCTTGGTAGATAGTCTTGTATCCTCCCCTTTCGGGTGCAATAGTCTTGTAAATATCCTTTCTCTAATGCAATTAACCTTTGTTATCTCATGTGTGTGTTGTTTGATTAAATCTTTATTAAATGTGAATTGCCATCAAAGAAAAATAGGCTATAATTAAGTTTACTCATGATTCAACAAAACAAGCTCAGAAGACTATAGCCCCCATTTTCATATGAAGGTAAAGTTTCGTGTCTCAAGCCTGTAATCATCACTTTATAGTATATAGATTTGTATATGCAATCACATTACCTCCTAAGATCAATTAGGCAATCAACAATTTTACATAGCCAAACGACAAGGTCATGGTGCTCTTACCTTGCTTGGCAATTAATCTTGCACCTTTCTCTCGTTCATTTATATTGCTCACATTCACTTATACTGCTCTTAGAGTAATTGTGATGTTGTGCCTCTCGCAATAATCTCTTTCATCATTCTCTCTCTCTCTCGGCTATACACTTATTTCTCTTTGGTTATGGCTGATCTTACTTACTCACCTTATCATGTTGCGGTAATATTGCCCGTTTTACTTAGGTTTTCGCTATAATCTTCACTGATTATTATCAACCTACATCTTAATTGATAATCTTACACCACTATATTCTGGCTCGTTTACAATATGCTGGATTAATATCCAATTTATCATGATTGCTACTCCTATAGCATGTTGAAGTATTACCTACCTCTGGCTATAGCTAAATAACATAAAGTAATTAAATTCATGCTCTCTCTAAAGTTAGGTCATGTCCTGACATCTCAATCTCTCTTGATCATTTGGTTGCTTCACGCAGCTAATTTTATCATGGCCATAATCTCCATGAATTCCCAGTGGTTATAGTCTGACTTATTATCACTCAACACAATTGCTTCAATCCAATCTAAATTTTACTCACGCTTTATCACGTTGACCACACTCTTTGTGTTCTTTCTTTCACTAAATATAATCACATTCCATTCACAGAAACTCACATTCTGATTTGGATTACAATTGATTAAGATTTCAACAATGCTACCAGGCTATATCGTGGTTACTAATGGTCTTTCCACAAGAGGCATCATCTATAGCCTATGCTCCTGTCACAAGATTCCATAGCTACGATCCATCTCTAACTCTTGCGCCCAACCTATAGCATGAGTTAACTCTCCCTAGCTCTCACAACTATAATCTAATTTTTCTATCCAAAATGATTTGTCTCTCTCGTCAAAGCGACCCTCCTTATAGCTAGACTTCTCCAGCAACCGCCGGCAGGTTGGCAACTGTTGACAACCGCTTATAGCCTTTGATTCACACTACATTAACTTTAGGATGTCTTTTCGAATCAATTTTCTAGTAATTAACTTCCTGCTACTAGTAGGAAGAAACTATAGCCAAAAAAATCATACTACAAGAACCCAATTTGGTGATGCGATCAATTTACTTTTACAACATGGCCTCAAAGTTTCAAACATGGTTACTTATCTATCTAATATATAGACAATCAACGTGACCAATTTATCTGGGTTGTACTTTGACTAGGTTGGCCTATGTCGTACCTACACATGGCACTTGTGGACTAGGACCAAGGCTGGAAGAGAGACTTTATCAAGAAGGTAGGAACAAACCTTGCATATTATAACCATCACTATGTACATGTCATTATCTCCATGTAAACCAATTACAAGTATTGAACATAATAAGTTGACCATATTTGTGCAAAGTGTATTTATAATTGCGTCATGCAAATTTTCATGATTGTTTTACAATATTTAATGAGTCGTGTCTTACGACAAGTCATCGCATCCACTTTGGTGGTTGGCTGTTGGTCCTTAGCCATTAGCCCGTAACCTTAGTGACTTTCATTGCATAGTGAGTGTTTCAAATTATATCGATAATCTAGTGTGGCATTAAGACTAATAAGACTTCCATGACTACTTTTACAGTAGTCAATATCATGTGTCACTTTTTATGGTTGGCACATGATGTTTGCAAGATCAATATTGTGGTCAATGTCAATGATGAATAGTTTAGGCCATATTAAATCCAGTGTGTATTATAGTTGTCTATAGTATTATAGACAATTCTTATTCGGTTACTTTCGTTATTAGGACTCGTGCATTTGATAGGTATGTGGTTAGGTGTGGCTTCAAGAATGGATTCCAAAAAGATATGTCTTTAAAAGAAATTGGACTAGGAGCTCAAAATATGATAGCCATTCTAGGATCAATAGTCAACATAATTGTGGGGACTTATATGACCATTTAATGAGCACAAGAATATTCACTTGGATATTGAATAAGATATTCACACAAGCTCTGAATCTTATGAGGAAAATGGCTATGGCCTCTATTTGGATTTGCTAACCCATCTTGTACTAATCACGTGTTTCATATCCTAGGAGAAGTTGTACTAGTTGGAAAAGTAACCATTTAAGACCCATCTACTATTAGATGGGTTGGTGTGGGAATTTAGCCCACAACATAAGGTAGAGGCATCCATAGTCGACCAAGTCCAGTTTACCGCTCACTAGGGTACATATAACACCGACATGGATGAGATCTGTTGTTCGTCTATGTTTTTTAGATGAACATAGTTAAGGTTTATGTGGTGGCGGATTATGATTGAACACCCTCATAAGAAATGAATGTGGGGAATATTCGGGAATACTACGTGGAATACTACTGTTAGTCCCATAGAACATTGTTATGGATTTGAATAATGTAATGATGTTCCAGTTGACTTTACCACTTTAAAATTTGTAGCAATTGCCATATTCATGATTTTTCTTAGAATTTTTTTCACTTTGCTAAAAATATAAACCCCCGCTATTACTCCTCGTAAACAGATGCAAACTCTCTTATTTTATTGGTTATGGATGCCTCAACCTCACAGTGACCAATCACTCAAGCTCCGACAAAAAATGTTGCTCGTGTACGAGATGCTTTGCTGTGTGGCAGTGCCCATGCCAATCAGGAAGTAATACAATAAACAACTCCTTTCCCTTCTACTAAGTGCTTATTGTACGCCGAGTTTGGATGATGTTTTGGCATGACCTAGGCGTCACACATGTCATTCCCGGATGCTTGATCGTGCATTCTAGCACTCACTACATGTCACGTATCTCAATGCAAGAACAATTACATTCCGAAAAACAATTGTGAACTTCCAATGTATTATAAAAACTTTCTCTCTGCAAATACAATGTGCTTCTACAAGCTCGAACCACCCGACCATAGGAGGGAGACAAAAGATAGATCCCCTCTCCTCCCCCAAGCTCTTTCTTATATGCCAAAGGCACTACTTTTCCTTTCTATTTCCACATATAGTAAAAGTACTCTATTCATAGCTCTATCTTTAGTTCTACTATGAATCTTCTATCTTTGGTTCCTCTAGAACCTTCTTCCAATTGGAATTGTCTCATTCCAATTGGATTCATCCATCCTTTCTTCTAGTTGGAGTTGTCTAACTCCAACACAAAGATCTTCAGAGGGAGATGTCTAACTCCCAGTTGGAGCTGTCTAACTCCAATGTAAAGATCTTCCATCGGGAGCTGTCTAACTCCCGTACACAATATGTCCATGGGTTGTCTAGCCCATTTCTTCCTCTGGAGTTGTCTGGCTCCAGTCCCCATCTGCTCACATGCTAAATACATCAAAGCATGGTAAGTTATCATTTTTCTTTCCAATCCATCAATCAATAAATCTCTTAATTAAAGTACCACTAGGGTATGTCACACTACAATAATAGTTCCTAGTATACTAACTTTGAGCAACAATGATGAGGAGTCAACAACATGAGCACCGATTTAAATGTCATTTAACCTTCTTTTTTAATGAACATACAGGAATCGGGCCTGTCCTGAGTCTTTTCAAGGTTTGTCTAACTTACTTTACATGGCAGCTTCATTTTGAGGCAGTTGGCCCATGCCGTTGTGGATGCTAGAGGTGCCAAAAGCCAGCCTACTGACTTTAAAAGGGTCCATGCTCGCATGTTTGTGGCAAACTGTAAGCCTGGCTACCAGCAAAACAATTAAATACCCCATCCCATCATCATTGTTATCAAATCAATGACAACTGGGAGGCCTTCACGATCCCAAAGTGGGTGTGGCTTGATTTTCATAAGCGTAACAATTGCCGCTTCCCATTACCTGTGGCTCCCTTCCTTGGCCTCCAAAGGTCGGAGAATGCGGCCCGTTTTCTCCCTCAATGGGCCCACAAGATTCTCGAGTCTTTTGATGCAATGGGAGTGGGTACCGTATGTGTGTAAGCTTAACTCAACTCAGTGGGAGAGAAAGTGATGAGTCTCATTAGATTCCCTCAAGGAACTATAATCTACAAACTACTACACTGATCGTAGTATTTGTTATAGAGCAAAGATATGGTAGAAATATCTATAGCTTTCCATATATCACGTTTGGCACTTGCGTGACAAAATGTTGATTTTTGAGGTGATACATGGAATTTTGGAAAGGGTCTCACTAATAGGAGTGTGACACGTGGTACACTGTTTGAAATTTGAATCAATTTCTGTCAAACTTGCTTATCACCTATGGTACAAATAATTTTACGAGCCTTTGTGGGGTCTAAGAACTTTCTTATTTTGTATTATTATTATGTTGTTTATTTGCATCATCAAAACATGAAAACGTGTAGTAATTGTGATATGTGCGATTGGGTTGCCTTCATTGAACATGTTGCTTCTTTACGCATGCAAATTACCTTGGGTCAAAATCATATTAGAAAACTGATAACTTTGTTCATTCATCCGTATAGCAATCAACGTATAATTTATCCTTGTATTTTTATTACCGTGACAATAAATATATGAAAAAAGTGTAAAATGTTAGTAAATTAGCGTGGGGCAACTTAATTGGACATATATATCAGTGTTACAACTCAAATACACATTGTTGTGCACTAATAGGCCCACATTGGGCCTTTCCAATGCACACTTAAGAATAAAGTGTTTCATGAATTAGCATCACAAAGAGCTTGCAATACAATAATGGAGTTGTTTTAAGACCAGAGAATCTGAATTGAGCCTGCGAGAAAACACTCTGTCCGTAGTCACACACCCTGGCCCTCCATGAAATCTCAGTCAACAAGGGCAATCAAGAAGGAGAAAGTTTGGAAAGAAAAGGAAAGTGTACAGAGCCAAGAGAGCTCCTAATGGGGTCAGGAAGAGCAATTTTTGAGCAGCCAAAGGTCGGCCAGCCTCTTGATGAAGAAATTTACAGGAAGAGAAACTCGAGAGGAAGCGAGACATCTCACGGTGATGATGAAGATGAGAGAGTGTATGGAAGATTGGATACTAGGGCAGAATGCACAGACTACAATAGAAAATAAAATTGGCGGAGGAGTGAGACCAGAGCAGAGAGACGACGTTATGATTTGGAAGTGACAGAGGTTCAAAAAAGTCGATTAACCTAGTACGAGATGATTAGCAACACAACATTACTCAGCTCCTTGGATGCATTTCATGGTATCGGGCGAGCATAGTTCTCCCTGAGTTCATGGATTCCTCATTTATGGGGAGCAATCACGATGTGTATTGTAGAGTTTTCGACAAGCAGCTATAATCTATCAAAGCTTTTTAATTGCAACCCCTTTCTTTGGAAAGAGACCATTATCTAGCTGCTTAGTAATGCTATGAAATCCGAATTTAAGTTGTAGCCATTTCCCTTATGATTTCTGGAGCTTGTATGTATGTCTTATTCATTATCAACGTCAAGATTCTTTAGCTTTTTGAATGCTCATACAAGTCTCCCTGGGCCCTAATTGTGTTGACTATTGAACCTAGGATAGTTAATAATATTTGAGCATGTAGTCCAATCTCTTTTGAATACATCTTGAAAGGGAGAGGGAAAGTGCAACACACATGTTACTTTGAACATGTTGTGTGCTAAAGTTAGAACCATAATAAAAATTTGGGGTAGAAAAGGTGGAAGTATTCTTATTCTTTGGCCCTGGGGGGGTGGACTCTTCATTGCATACCTAAATGACATGCGTGGGTCACTATGAAATTAAGCCCCCCTATATATGAGAAGTTTGTAGAGAAAACAAATGTATACGTGCTAATGGCATGCTAGAAAATGGACTCATGTATTTATACTAAGCTTTTCAATTTACTGTGATAAATGCCTTCACTACATATACAAATTATAAATCGTAAGTTAAATACACCTTTATTACATGTAAAATCCATGTTCACTATCTAATGAGAAAGTCATTGAACATTTTTTTCATCCATAGCATGTAACTCAACGAATGCATCAAACAAACAAAGACAAGAGCAAAATAACTTAACCACAATCTAGAGAACAGAACTCAAGGGAGCCCATGAACACTTCAAGAGCCTCTAGCCTGTCCTATAACCCACATGTAAACCCTAACAAGACTGAACAAGGGAGTCATTAAGGACTATTATCATATGACAACCATGATGAATGAAAATGTGAATTAGATGAAACTAACACATCTATTGTCAGAAAAAGTTCTCTTAAACCTTAGGACCCCCTTTTGTACATCTACCTTTGCTTCAAAAAAATTGATAGCTTTTTAAAATGTACACACTAGTGAAAGATAATACCTCTCCCTTATGTATACTATATACTCTAATGCCTCATCAAATACCCCTTCTTACACCCACGTTGGTTCATATGTGGTATAAAGAGTCCATTCCATCCCCCCCCAGGTCTTTGCAAAGAATACAAACTCACCTTTGACCTTTGCTCGTGGTTTTCCAAGTATGATGACAAAATTCCCCTATAGGTGTACATCGGAAAAATAAAGCTTTAACTTTCCTTTTTGATAAACTTTTCCTCTCGCAGCTGGCATACTCTAATTGGCAACATCCAATTGAATTGAAAGAAATTTTGCCAAGGAGAAAGATCTAGTAATAGAAGCAAGTTTCATCTAGTTGTCGAGGCACCATGTTGGTGTTGTTAACTGCGGGCATGCTAATATTAAGTCGAACATAGCCCTTAAGTGCACATGTTGTAATCTCGGGCTTATTGACAACGAGTTACATGGATTTTGAGGGTGCCCACAAGCACAAACTACGTGGAAATGGAATGTTAGCATTTTATACATGATGGCATGCAAATCCTCTTGGAAGGGTCGTTGAAAACACCTTCTAGGCTAGCGGGGAGCATTGAATTTTGTGGTAAAACCTCCGTGTTAAGCTTGGGAAGTTTTCAGTAGTGGCATCTCCTTCACAAGCTACTTGGATTGGATGAAGTGCTAAAGCTCTGAACTAAATACATGGATTTGTCCAAAAATTTACAATATTGTATGGCAAGACTTCTGGACTATGGGTGTGTGGCATGAAGGAGAACCCAAATTGACATGAAAACCATGTCTATTCGCAAGGAACAATATCTTGATCAATTTGACAATTGTAGAAGATGAAGAATAATAAACATTGATAGTTTTACTGACATGAATTTGAGCATGTTGGCCCTACCTTGTTCAAGAGCCATATGGGCTACATTGAGTGTCCTCCTCAAACATGTGGGGTGCCAAAGGGAGCCTCTAGACATGATGGAGGGTCATGAACTCTTCTTGAGGTTGTATTTCACCCTTCCAATGAAAAAACATCCATTTATTTTTTCTATTAAAAGAAAGTAAGATGTGTTTACTCATTCTCCATTTACACCTGACCATGTGCTAGGCGAGGTGTCCTACTGAGATAAGTGATTGATTAGGTCCACCTACTTCCTTAGTTCCTAAAGATCAATATTACAATATCAAAGTCCTCTTAAATTTTCATGTGGTAATAGTGGTGGGGGAGTGATGGGGGAGTGGTGGGGGAGTGATGGGGGAGTGGTGGGGGAGTGGTGGGGGCCAAACTCCAAGAGGTGTGACAATTTGTAACACCTACATGAATAGAACTTATGTGGCTTTGGAATTTAAAACAATAACACTTATATAAATAAAGGTTGAAAATGCTATATTTAAGAATGCCATCATACATCTAAGCGTAATGAAAGAACGAACTTATAGTAGTTTGATGAGATTCTTGTGCGCACCAAAATCTTATTGCCTTTTGAAGTGTTGGAATGCTATGTATGAGAGGTGTAACATCAGTAGGGCTTTGTTTCAAAAATTGTTTCAAAGTCACTAATGTCCTTTTTGCATCCTTGAATCCTACTCTATCTACCACCACATCACCAATTTGCACATTGTCAACTTCTTCAATGGGTTCATTATCAGCTGCATCATGACTTTCATCAAGCATACCTATTATCTCCTCCTCAATAGGTATGTAGGGATTGTTTAGATCAATTCCAAGTTCATAAGTGATGAACTCATGTGCATTCATAGTGGGTCCAATTTCACTCTCTGCATAGACCAATGCCAATTGTTCCATTTAGGTAGTAGGATATAGGGTTTAGGGTTAGAGTTTGTGTCAATTTCATCCAAGTTATAAAATTTCATAGCTTCACTTTCATACAATTATCACTTATCAAGGTGAATTCATTGAAGAGGGGAGCATAATTTTTATAAATTCTCCTAACATTTAACATTTACATGTGTATTTTTGGGAGTTTTTTTTTGAAAGCACAATTTTCCTTAACACATATGCAATTTTAACACTTGTCAGGGTAACATATATATCGAGGGTGGACTGTACCTCCAAGCATGCACCGCAAAGTTACCGAACATGGGAAATGTTTCATTATAAAAAAACAACTCTTGACCAATAAGTCATTTTCAGACAGGATAACTCTATTGTACCCACTGTAATGTAGCTTACTTAAGAAAAATTAGAGCACCCAAAGCAGGCCTAAGGCTCTGTTTCAGACTTGCCCACTTAAGATTGTTATGCAGCCTAATCAGAGCTTAGGCCCTGCTTTGAGCACTCTTATTGTTAATCAAGTAAGTTAACATGTTCAATTCCACATACCGGCTCATTCACACTGAGAATTCCAAGTTACTGGAAAAGAGTTTTTACAAGACTAAAGGGTGTTCACACCGCACAGAAGAAGGAAGCTGCTTTGCATTAAGTAGTCATTCAAGAGCTAATTCAAAGACGAGCTCCAAGTCTCTTTTCGATCATTTTGCTCATACCTGCAACTCATGCATCCGTGCGCCAAGCCCAGTGTCACCCAGGTACGGCAAACGGGGTGACGACTTGTGCTCATATTTTGGTTGGTGTTGAGGATGAGTTCCTTGACACTGGAACCTTTGACCTTCGTTTTAGGAAAATTAGCAAAGATTTCCTGTGATCTTGTTTTTTACCTACTAAAATCTTTTGTACCTACCTAATCTGTTATTAATTGATAAGATACCTGTGTCCTCCTCTCATGCACAGTTTCAAAAATTAAAAAACAGATCCACTCAAATTGATAAGTTGTGGATTGTTAGAGTCTCATCAGCGATTGTTCCAACTCCTCTTTGATGCTTGGGCACCATCAATAGGTCAAATTGTGGAAGATAATTGCGCTTGTTTATGTGGGAGAGAGGGAATTATCGTATACGAGCGTACCTCATCCATCCAACATAAAAACTTAACCCCTTGTAGGTTTGTTGCCAATTCATCTCAAATGAATCAAACAAGGTTAGTCAGAGAAACATAAACCACATATTGATTACTCTACCAAATTCTTACAGCTGGTAAATCAATTTGCACCCAGCTGGAATTTGCCACCTGCATACTGCTAGGTTACATCAACGGTCTGACTAAGTGCCTCAGTTTGTGAGCCACACATTCTTGGGCTCCGGTACCTGACAAAGAGATCTACAAGTGAGCCTCCCAGGAGTCTGGGGTACATTTGTGGGGAAGAACACCCGTGACAACTAAGAATCGAGCGTACAAATCCTGATTAGGGTGACTTGGAAACGACTTGAATCAAAGTCAAATGGATTACTTGACTGGTTACTTGCATGTCTCAATATTGTCACTTTCATCGTGTTCTTGTTATAGGGACACTTGTAAAAATACAAATTAGGCATCAACCATTATAACATAAGCCCAAAGTTTGAACCTACGAGCTTTGGAGTCTGAGTTATCAGCTCATAACTGATGGCTAGACAGCATACTGCATACAGCTTTAACGCCCAAATGTGTCTTTCAGTTTGTCAAACAAGTTCATTTCAAAACAATTACCTTCAGATTTTTTATAATAATCACAAGCATAAACAATAGCACTTCAGGTTTGACATGATTAGTAGATATATTTATACTAGTACATAGAGTGATAGAAGTTGCAAACAGGTCATATATGAATAATGCCACTAAAAAATCATGAGTAACATAAGACCAGCTGAAACCATCAAGTGGTCCCTCGCCAACCATATTTTCAAGCCTTACAATTACACTTGAAGAAAATGTTGGTGTGTGCAAAGTCTATAAGTCCTCGCCAAGGTCTACAAGACACTGCTTTATGATCTTTGCGGACATTAGGGATTAAAAACAGGGGAGTGACCCCATATCCATGATGAAGCTGATCATGATGAGGATGGCTTGGAATCAGCTATTACCTTAGAGCTTGTCGATTCAGACAATGGGCTTTTGCTACAATCGTTGCCACCTAATTTGTAAGTATACAAGTGTCCACAGAACAGGAACCCAATGAAATTGACAACGGTAAGACCTGCAAGGAGCCAGTAGAAATAATCTATGTGACTCCGATTCAAGTCATTTCCAAGCCACCCTCCGTTTGAGTTCCATGTGAGCTTCGTAACAACAGTGATCAAAACTCCACTGATGAAATTGCCTAACCCCGGTGTACTAATATACAACGCGTTGCCCAAGCTTCGCATGGATTCCGGCGCCTGGTCCACAAAGAACTCCATCTGACCCGCCGAAAGAAACACCTCACTAGCACCCATCAACAAGTTCTGCGGCAGCAGCCAAAACACCGACATGGGCAAAGTAGAGTTACTCTTGTACTTACTAATACCAACTTGTGAGTGTGCAATTTTGAGGCGCCACATTTCAACAAGTGCTGCGACGGTTATGGAGATAGTGCAAATCACTTGTCCAACTCCTATTCTCTGAAGGATAGTCAAGCTCCGTGGGTTTCCGGTTACCCAACGGGCGACAGGTACAAAGAATTTGTCGTAAAAAGGTAAACAAATGATGATGGTGAGGTGCAGGAGAAACGACATGGAGGCCGCGGGTATTTGAAAGTGGGGGCCAACGTGTCTGTCAAGTGTTGTGGCCTGGTCTACAAATAGGCTGGTCACTTGGGCATAAACCAAGGCATATGTCACCATGTTTGTAGCCCAGATGGGTAGCATTCGTACTAGCAGTTTCACCTCCTCTACTTGTGTCACAGTGCACAGCTTCCATGGATTGATGGGTTTCACTTCGTTGAAGAACCTTTCATGCATTTGTGCTGGTGTGGCTGCTTTATCAAGAAACCTGCCATTAATCAAAACTGTGATTATTAACCTTTGTCAAGGACTCGGTTTGTGCTGTAGCGAGACCTGCTACCGAGAATTACTTCAGGTCGAATCGCAATATATAAGGCAGACGTTCCTAAATTGAACATAGCAACAATCTGGACACCTTTATTTGAAAGGTATGTGGTTAGGTGTCAATCTAAGAATGGACACCAAAAAGACACGTGTTTAAAAGAGATTGGACTATGTGTTCAATATATGTTTAACCATTCTAGGTTCAATGGTCAACATGATTAGGGGGACCTATATGACCACTTGATGAGCATGAGAATCATCACTTTGATGAGGAATAAGATATTCATATGAGCTCGAGAAATTATGAGGAAAATGGCTACCATCACAATTTGGATTTGCTAATTATCTTGCACTAATTTTGTGTTTCATATCCTACAAGAAGTGGATGCAGAGAGAAAAGTATCCAAATAACATGTCTACCTTACAGGACATAGTTGATGATTGAACCACTTTAGACATGAAATCATCTGAAGATTGATGAGGTCGAATACAATTCGTAATATGCTTCCTTGCTAGGTACAAAAGGAAGGTATGAGATTGAGGGTTAATGTTCAGGTGGATATTAGGACTGCTTCAAGCCATAAGCCTGCTAGGGCGGTGAGAGCAGTTCAAATGTCGCCTATGGCGTGCACATTGATGAGGCTGACTACAATCCATTTATATTCCCTGCAAGGTACAAAAGGAATGTAGAAAAACAAAGGTAGGAAAACGAAGGTCGGTGTGTTTAAGGTATGCAGGTGTTATTTGGTTAGTTTTTCTTGTTCTCCATCTTCTATTGATTAGATTTTACATCTTCAAATTTTTCTTGCCTTAGCAAATCTATGAGGAAAAGTCAACAAAAACCAGCTTGAAATTCAAACTGTTCTAATTTAGTTATGGCTATTGGAGGTGCATGTGTGTTGATTTCTTATCTTGATACACAAATCCTCCCAAACGTGTTCACTATTGAGTGTAAAGTAACTAATCAAATTTGAAGGCGAAATCCAATCTCTTCTAAACATGTGTCTGTATGGTGTTTGTTCTTTGGTCCTCACGTATCCACACACCATTCAAATATAGGCCTCTGATTAAGGAAGGTAACCAAATAACACCCGCATATCTTAGGCAGATATTAATTAGGCCTGATTGAAGCCAATGGGAGTCTGTTACCTCTGTGAGAGCAGTTCAAGAGTCAGCTATGGCATGCTATAGTTGCTGTTTTTTTTGTTTTTCTTCCTCGATAATGCTCATCAACGTACAACAACTAGACAACCAGTTTTGACTCTCAAGTAAAAAATCAATACTTACATGAGGCCTGGAGTATGTGAAATTAGTTTGCTGGAGCTGGGGTTAATGGCCTCTTTATCGTCGACCTCATGCAGGAGCTCTATGTTGGACGGCACAGCCGTTCTCCAATTCCGAACAGCAACTACAATGACTTGCACAATGCGCACGAATGGGCTCCCGGATAAAGGATGATTCCTATAGAGGGGTGTACCAAGAAAAAATGCTGTCGCAACCAAGCCAACAAATACAGTTGGTACACCGAACCCCCAAACCCAACCTACAGCATCTTGTATATACACGACGACACTTATGGCTAGTGTGCTGCCAATGCTGATGCTCAAGAGCCACCAATTTGGATACGACAATTTCCGCATAGCCTCAACTGCATCAGTTTCATCGAACTGGTCACCTGCAAATGCACTCACACACGCCTTGATTCCACCTGCACCAAGTGCCATCATGTACAGTGCAAAGTAGAACCACCCATGAGTTAAATTGGTGGCTGGTGGACATAATTTGGTGAGAGTATTTGATGCGTCCCTCTGACATGGCGGTGGCTTCAGTGATGGCACCACCACTGACATCAATACAAAGACCATTGCCTGCACAGAACAGTAGCCCGGTTAAGCTTATGTAATTGAAAACCTGCTCAACAGCCAGACCACATGAGAGGATGAAAGTATTCTGTAGGAACTCCGAAATATGTTATAAAATCGCTGTCAGAATATAAAAACATGGGCGCATGATTCTGATGATGTTGTCAATTATGTGGAGGTCTATTCAACATTGTTGCAGTGATTCTTACAAGGACGAATTCGCATGAAACACTATATTCGTTAATCGGAGACTTTGGGAAGTCTCAAAATAAATTTGACCCATAGTTTCGGATGCGAATATTGTGAACATAGGGAACATCGGGAACATAGGGAACAATGACAACATAATGTTTTGGAAATCCATATGCAATGAATATGTATGTTTCTAAATATAGTAGTTATATAATGATAATCAAAACTACATCAAACATGATATTTCAATGACAAAAATTCAAAAATATTTTGTTTTATCAGTTTTGCATCGAACAAAATTATTGAATCCATAAATAACCATTTTTTTTTTCACTAAAGACTCTTGGATGCGCATCCCAAACATAAAGGTCTTATTGAATTGGACGGCACATCCCAAACCTACCAATACTTAAAATAATTTGACATTGTTCATGAGAATTTGCAAATTAGCATCTAGAATATATAATTTGGATTCCACATCCGTAACAAAATATATAAAAAACATTTGATAGCGCATGGGAAGTTGGTTTCCACATCTGTAAACTAATACAATCATGCAATATAATTGTAATCTATAAAATTTCTATAAAGTGTGTCTAATATAGTATTCGACCCCAATGTCATATATTTCATGAAAAGATGAATACATATTTCAAACAACTTTGGTCCTAACTTGCGTCACTATCATTCCCCATCTTCATCTTCAGCTTCGTTTCCATTCTGGACATTGTTTTCTGCGGCAGCAATACGGGCCAAGTTGTCTTTAGCAAATTCTATATGTTTTTGTGGGATGGTCATTGTCTCCGATTTGGAACCTTTGCGTGGCTTCCAAGCACAAAGTATGGTATCCGTGTTTATCCAAACTGGTTCGTACGCCGAGTCCATTGTCCACTTGAAACCCTTTTTGGTGTCCCAGCCTAAATATGTGCGCAACACATTTTGATCTTTGGTGCTTGGACGGCAATATTCCACCTCAATTTGACGAAAATTGGGGCTAGTTGGGACAAAATTCGGTGACGACAATGCTTTCACCAACCAAACCGGTTTAGGGTGCTCCTCATCTCCTGCTCGTACGAGGACCATGTAACCTTCGTAGCAATCAACAGCCACACGAAATGATGGAGCCGGACGATTTCGAGCAGGGCCAACGTAATGGTCGTCCGCAGCGAACTCTTCACGTACGTCTCCATTGCTGAAGAACATGGCCTCAGACTCCACGATTGTCACTCGGCTTTGTGGCCAAAATCCTTGTGTCAAATATGGACGTGTATCGACATCAGGTGCCAGCAATGCCGAGCGAATGCGATCCCAATACGCAATCAATGGTTCGTGGGTATCCCGAATGCGTCTTGTGATGTCTTCCTCACACAATTCTTTCCAGTACTCAATGAATCCAGATATACCTTTGATGATTTCCGGTCCATTCCTCATGGGGTTAGGTGTGCAAGGCTTTGGCTCCCCATCGGGTAGCATACATTTGCCATCTTCGTCTTGGCGCCATACGAGTATCCCTTCCTCTGGACCCCAATTCGGTGAAGTGCACAAAGCCTTGAACTGCATGGCCGGCAGACCGTCATCACGCATATAGAATCGGAATTGTTGAGCCTTGGTATGGCCTACCAATCGGTCACCTCCTTTAAGAATGAATGGTTTGATAAACGTTTTGAAATCGGGCACTTCTTCAATCAAATGCGGAATGACTGGCACATTATCCAAATCCATGTACGATTTCATTAGAAGAGGAATTGTTGGAAAATCTTCCTCGTGCAACTTCATACTCCAACGTCCAAATGAAGCATCAATGTCATCGTGCGTATGGCCAACCATCAAAAAAGACACGAAAACTTCCTTGAATATGCCTTTGGCTACGAGCAAAGACCAAAAACAAAACACGTATCGACATTTGTTGTCCTTGGCACAATTGTCAAGTTGCACGTGTAGAGTTGGAGGCAAAGGTTTGGCAAGAACAGGTTGTTCAGGCGCTTCTTGCAATGAAGATAGACAAACTTCCTTCCCCTCTAGCACTGCCTCATAAATCGGTGTTGTTCCACATCCCACGAAAAGAGCACGAGAGGATGATGTTGGTGGCCTCTCAAGATCCCGTAGAAGTTTTGCAAAAGACCCTACTGTATGGTTGGCATCGCCAGGGTAGAAGTCCAAGCCATAATGTGCATACTTGACGTCCACATGGCCATGTGCGATCATACCTGAGTTTAGATAAACACGTTCAAACATACAAATGAGACATACATTCCGAAATCATCCATGCGAAACAAATTGGATTTTCCCACAAACAATTGACAAAAATGAACACACATTTGCGGACGTGCATCCGTAACCCGTACAAATGTGTATGTGGGTGCGTAAAAAATAATGTGAAAGACTAACGAACCTGTGACAGCTATTGGGAGTTTAAAATATCCATCTGTAGCCTTTATTTTCCGTGCATAACATGGGCACGCAGTCTTCGCATGGTCCATTTTGTCATGAATGATCGTCAAAACCTCGTTCGGCCTCATTATCGATAGTGCGCGGTTCTTATAGTAGTCTTGACGGTGTGCCTCCTGGTTGTTGACATGCTCAATGTATTTCCGTTGATGTCTATTGTGCGACTCAGTCCCTATTGGATGTGCGTCTCGAAGGCCTTTGTATTTCTCACAAGCAGTACACCTAGCAAACTTGTCCCCAGGTCTCTTCGTAATGTATTCCGCGAATTGTTGATTCTTGATCACACTCAGTTTTGACAACGAAATTGGCCCATATCCCACTTTTTCGCCAACTTCATTAACGTCCATTAGTATGTTCTTCCATTTCGTCCCTGTTGGCAAAACCATCTGAACAACCTTTTCCCCCGACGCCAGAGTCCTGGTCTTGTGTGGCATCGCATCCGCTAATGGCATAATGATGGTTGATAGTGTTGCAGCCGCTTGGAGTGTTGCCTCCCTAGGCTTCTTCGTGCCAAAATTGCCATGGAACCGAGAACGCCGTCCTTGGGACGAGTAGTTCCGGAACCTATAAAAATCAGCCTTTGAAACTGCATGAATAATATACCACGCCGTGCAACACACTTCTATATTTTCCAAGGTCACCACCTTACGACCTTCGGCATCAAAGTGCGTGTTGCGATGAACCTCAAGTTTCTTTGCGGATCGCATTCGAAAGTCCGCAAGCCACATCTCTTGCCTCAAAGATTTTATTTTGTCACGTGGAAATAGTTGGCAACACTTCTTCGCACAACAATCTTTTGTTGCTACGGACCTAATAGATGTTTCTTCCAATGTTTGATCTCGACGACGTTGCGTGGGTTCCCGAGGCACACGACAAGAATCATATTTCCGTACACCTTTTCTAGGACGCATTGTGGCCAACAAAGCTGCTTGTAGTTCCCCATAACGGCGGGAATGATTCCACAAGCTGATACCATCATGAAGAACACTTCGCAACGGCCATCGACGAAGAGAGAATCTCCAACCTGGAGGCACTTCCAATGGGTGGAAAGAATTTAAAATGCACACCCCAACATCTTCCTCCCCAAGGGGATATGCATCAATACAATCCTTAGGATCCGAGTTCCTACAAACACCATCAGCCACGGGAACGCCACAGCCATTGACTAGGACAACATCAAGATCAACCCACTGTTCTCGTGAATAACCCTCACATGGTGGAAGGAAATCATCCTCTGCACTATCAACAAACCCAACAGCAACGTCCGGACGAGAACTTTCAGTTACTATGTCGTCGACTATATTGGCAACACCACTTGTGGCTCCATGTTCCACGACAGATTCAAAATCGCTAGCAGAGGTTGATGGATCCGAAGACAACTCGAACGCACTATCACCGACGTCGGAATCCATGGCCACTACAAGAAAGTCAAATTAGGAGTATGTCAAAATATCCAATTAAGCATAGGTCCAAGTGTATGTCATGGATAGCGTAAACACATATTATCAAGAAAAACACAATACGGGCAATAGTGGCTTTCATGGCGTGGAAACAAAAACACAATGGTATACGAACGCACGTCCGATTAACTCCATGTGGCAACACTGTCATTGCAGACATAGACATGGGGTTTGCGGCCGTGCGTCCGTAAACCTATGCCTGTCCAGGGAGGTCACTGCCAGGCGTAAATGCTCTGGTAACCAATAGACCATAGGGTTAAGGACGCGCGTCCGTAAACCTATGCCTGTCCAGAGAGGTCACTGCCAGGCGTAAAGGCTTTGGTTAGATATAGACCATAGGGTTAGGTTTGCGCTTACGTACACCTCTTATTGTCCAGAGAGGTCACTGGGAACCGTAAAAACCTTGGTAACCTATAGACCATAGGTTTACGGACGCGCGTCCTTAACCCTATGGTCTATAGGTTACCAAGGTCTTTACGGTTCGCAGTGACCTCTCTGGACAGGAAGATGGTCTATAGGTTACCAAGGTCTTTACGGTTCGCAGTGACCTCTCTGGACAGGAAGATGGTCTATAGGTTACCAAGGCCTTTACGGTTCGCAGTGACCTCTATGGACAGGAAGATGGTCTATAGGTTACCAAGGCCTTTACGGTTCGCAGTGACCTCTCTGGACAGGCAGATGGTCTATAGGTTACCAAGGCCTTTACGGTTCGCAGTGACCTCTCTGGACAGGCAGAGGTTTACGGACGCGCGTCCGTAATCCTCTTCCTATGTAGAGAGGTCACTGCCAAGCGTAAAGGATTTGGTAACCTATAGCCCATAGGTTTACGGACGCGCGTCCGTAAACATCTGTATGTAGAAACTCAGTGTTCACCAAGAAGCCTACAGGTTCAGGGCATCAAGAGGTGTAGGTGACACCTACATGTATACCCAGGGCTCATGACAACACGAATTTGGACAAGTTAATATACCTACTGGTTTTTTCACAATGTCAAAATATTCTACTATGGTGCATAGGGTGAGGTAGGTTTACGGACGTGCGTCCGTAAACCTCTCTGACGGAAACCTCGTTACTAGTTCAAACACAATGTTTAGGGCTAATATAGAGGTTATGCTCGCCAGGAGGGTTAAGGTTTACGGACGCGCGTCCGTAAACCTCCGGTATTTCCGGCGGCATAACCGGACCATTGCATCGGGGTCCGTACCTGGACGAGAAAAACATCCGGCATACTAGAAGGGTCCAGGGAGCGCAACCCACATCTGAGATGCAAAAAGAGTCCCTTGGTGAGGGGATGTCCCCTTAAGTAGTGATCGTTCTTCCTCGGATCCGTTTTTCGACATAGGATACTAGCCGCCAACCAAAGCCTAAAAATAAAAACCTAAGGTTGCTATATTCCATGGGCCATGCTCACAATGGAACATGTATTCATGGCGGAGAGCATCCATAGAGCATGAGTCCACATAGAGACAAACCAAAGGCATCTATTGGCCAATAATATATGAGCATTATACATTTTTTAGGGGTGGTTTATAATATTGGAATGCCTAGTATTAAGAATTTATTGTAGAATGAGTAGACAAAAATTATAGAATCATGGGACAAATGGACCACAACAACAACAATAGTACGTGGAATATAAGAATATATGTAATTCAAAATTGAAATAGCAAATATTTGATTGGTTTGCATACAATGTAGTGGTATTCACCACAATATCATGTTATCTCATGTCATCTTGCATTTAGTATTGCAATTACATTGACCACCATCCTACCATTAAACCCGTTTAATCTACCCACCTATACACACGTATACATAATTGTATTAATAGATACACAAACTAGCAACGCCTAGACGCCATGAGAGCAACACATCTATTGTCCTAGGTCTGGGTTGAATTAAAATCAATATTGCCATTTTCCTCTCGAATCCTTAGTGCCCCCTTGAGTACATCAACATTTACTTCAAAAAAACTAAGAGCCTTCTTTATGTACTATACGTGAGAAAAAACATTTTTGAGTACCTTATGTATATTATGTACGGCAATGACTCAACAATACCAACTCTTACACTCACACTAGTTCGTATTTGGTATCAAACAAAACATTTGTATGCAATGGTACAAAACATTGTATCATTATTGGGTGTTGGGCTAATTTCGATTTAAGACCAAGGTATTGGGGTTTATTTTTATTTCACATATACGTGTTAAATGACTTAAGACCATGGTATAGCCGCCTATACCCTAAACAAACATGAGGACATAGGGGTGCAAACATGGTAAAGGCCAAATAATTCAAACCTTTATTAATATAGTAACTTTAAATTTTGTGAAAAACATCATAAACATTCGAAAAGTCGAGCAAATATATGTTCACAAAGTATAATTCTAGAATAGTACGGTGTAAGTGGTGAAAATTTGAAAAAGTAGGTGGCATTGAACAAAGAATTGTCACGCAAACTTGTTTAAAATACGAAAACATTAAATCGCATTGATCGAGTTGTGTCAATAAATTATGTTGACCTCAAGTTCATAATGAATTCAAGGAGTATTATAAAAACAATGACAACTTGAAAATATTTAAGATTCAAGAAATTTATGTTCTAAACCATATAATTCAATCATTTGCTTTAAACCATTAGTTTTGATGAAAGGTTTTGAGGATCTCATATTGATATTCTATAATAAAGTACTTAACACAACAATACATGCCAACATGGAAACCATACTCCAATTTAACCAACATTTTGCGTCTACTTATAGGCTATAATACAAGATCAGACCTACATGTGCAAAGATTGAATTAATCTTGAAGGTTGTTTAATGTACAAGAGGGATTGGTGGTAGTGGGTTTGCATGTATTCGCAAACAATGTGACTCACGCATAGTCTAGGATTGCTTTTATTTTAGGGAATTAAGATGTCGGAGGGGAAATGTATGTCACTTTGCGTATTTTTAGGGGTACGCTAGGATACAATAATGGTTAACAACTTCACCGTTAGTATCACCCTTCACACTTGGCATTCAACTGTGCAAAATGGGTTTATGGTTTATGGGTTTAGGGTTTAGGGTTTGGGGTTCCTCATGTTGCACCATATTAACTTAAATATTGCGTTCCAATCCATATTCTCCAACTCTATGTTGCATAATGATACTCGCATCAAAGCATCCAAAGTGTCCTACTTTAGTACGACATGTTTGGGAAACACAAAAGATGTCGTATTATTGAGGGAATACGAAAACTTAAGTAATATGATCTTAAACATATACACCATGAGGTTAAGCAATATAGATGGTATGAAATAATAACCTATAACTCCAAACAAATATAAATATTCTCAAGATCTCTTGATATAGGAGTCCAAATATCTCTCGTGTTGCCTAGTACCCAAGTTAGCAACTATCATCTTTTCTAAATTCCCTACTAACTTTGGAAAACGAATAATTTCAATATCACCAAAATATAAAGAGTTCTTTAATAAGAAACTAGACAACAATGATGCATGACGTATAGCATCAGTAAAAGATATCACCATGAGTGCAAGGCAACATACTAGGCAGGAGGCCACTCTAACCCTAACCATGTCCATTCTACACTAGAAACCCTAATAATCATTAAGTTCCCAATGATAAGTGAAGTTCCCAAGCAGTTCCCAAATGAAAATGGATGTATATTAGATGTACATAATACAGATGAAAGGCATTTTAGCATGACATACCTCTTTAAATATGACAAAACGGGGATTCTAAATGTCTCATTATCAAGTGTCGTAGTCATATAAAAGAGGCAGTTTGAACTAAAAAGTTTGGTCACAAAAAAATGTGTCGTAATATCGAGGGTGTCGTGTAAACGAGTGTTGTATTAATGAGTGTCGCCCTAACCCATTGCCCCCTAGCCCCCCATTCCATCCCCCCCCAGCCCACCATCCCATCCCATCCACCCCCCAGCCCCCCATCCCACCCCATCCCCTCATCCCATCCCAGCCCTCCATCCCATCCCACCTTCCCATCCCAACCCTCCATCCCAGCCTCCTATCCCATCCCCATCCCCCTATCCCATGCACCCCATCCCAAGAGGTGCCACGTGCCCGCGCCCTCTCTCCCCCTCTCCCCAACCCTAAGCAACGCCGCCCGCTCACACCAGCGTCATTTCCAACGTTGTGCGCTTGGTGTTGGGCGGTGCTGGCGAATTTTTTCGTGTGCATAGTAGCATTCTTGCGCTAGGGTTTTTGTTGAGAGAGTGTGTGTTGGTTGAGGGTGTGAGCGAGTGTGTGTGAGTGAGTATTGTGAGGATTTTGTTTGGAGTTGTGGTTTCTTTTCTGAAGCAACTTGAGATGCTTGGGAGGTTTGAGAGCTAGAGAGCTTGGGAGCTTAAGAGGTTTGAGAGCTTCAGAGGCTTCAGAGATTTGAGAGCTTGAGAGCTTGAGAGGTTTGAGAGTTTGAGAGTTTGAGAGGTTTGAGAGGTTTGAGAGTTTGAGAGCTTGAGAGCTTGAGAGGTTTGAGAGTTTGAGAGCTTGAGAGCTTGAGAGCTTGAGAGTTTGAGAGCTTGAGAGGTTTGAGAGTTTGAGAGCTTGAGAGCTTGAGAGCTTGAGAGGGTTCAGAAGAGGAGTTGTAGTGTGGGAGCTAGCATTCTACAAGAGGTAAGTATTGCTGTAACATTGCTCTTGTTTTTCGTATGATTGCACTTCTGGGTTGTTGGGGTTTAGAGTTTGTTTTGTTAGCTTGAAAGCATGTGTGCTTCATACGGATTGAGAGCATGTGAGGTTTCAGTTTGAAGCAATTTAGGGTTTGTTTGGTAGCTTGATAAAAGGCCATATTCCAGAAATCATTTAGTTTTAGGCATTTCATTATTCTAAAGGGCAATTGACATTTGAGATTTGAGAGTTGAAGGCTTTAAGACCTGCAAGAGCTTTGAGAGCATTGAGTTGGTCCACAACTTTCTGAGATTTCAAAGATATGCGTTTGGCAATAGAGGGCTTGAAAGGTTTTGCAGAATTTGTGATTGGGGTTTCAACAGTCGAGCGTTGGAAGATTGAGGAATGAGATTGAGGTATAAGAGTGCAGATTGAAGAAGTAGACTGAGTTGTTAAGATCGAGGCTCCAAAACAGCAAGAATGTGCATTGTAGAAATCATTGTCTCATAATTTCCGTACAGATGTCTCTATGATTCATTGTTTCTAACATATGTTGCTGGTGTTAATTTGTCACTATGCAGTGCAGAGTCAGCTATTGCTTTCAACTCGCAAGAGAGCCAAATCGTATTTCATGGTAAGAAACATTGTAGATTATTGTATAGTGCCCTAAACCCAACAATGCCCGAAAAATGCGGAGCAACGAAATAGTGTGATGTTTACGGACGCGCGTCCGTAAACTCGGGATGTTTGCTCAAGACAGGCAATTCTAATGCACAAAATATGTGCAGAGTTTACGGACGCGCGTCCGTAAACTCGGGATGTTTGCTCAAGACAGGCAATTCTAATGCACAAAATATGTGCAGAGTTTACGGACGCGCGTCCGTAAACTCGGGATGTTTGCTCAAGACAGGCAATTCTAATGCACAAAATATGTGCAGAGTTTACGGACACGCGTCCGCAAACTCGGGATGTCTGCTCAAGACATGCAATTCTAATACACAATATATGTGCAGAGTTTACGGACGCACGTCCGTAAATATATACATTGAATAATAGCCGATTTATCTAATGGCCATTGAATAATATGCCGACACAGATTCCGGACTCACGTCTGTAAATATATTCATCATATAATAGCCTGTCCATCTGTTGGCCTCATACCGCCGAATATCTTACGGACGCGCGTCCGTAAAAAGCCGTCCAAACAATATAATTAGAGATAAAAAACACTACGCCATGAACATATGAGGCGATTAAATGTCATAATAAAACCCAGTCATGCTACCTTCTCAAAGTCTTCATAAAAGAGGCACAAGTTCACTGGGAATTGTACGCACTGTGCAATGCAATGCATAAATTAATTACCGCACGACTAAATTCATGAAAGAATATTTTAATCTTATCCATGCTTACGGCCGCGCGTCCGTAAATAGACAATGTATGTGCTTTGTGTTCTGATCAGTATTGACTAAATTGAATAATATAAAGTAGACTCCTGTAATTACATCAACGCAAGATATATATACCTTAAAATATAGTGCTAAATGATATTTGCTAAATACCCAACAATGTACGTAAAAGAAATCCTCTCCTCTAATGTTCAACCTATATTTACGAACGCGCGTTCGTAAATTAGGCACGCTATCCTTGAATATATTACACTAACTTACTGTTTGTCCTATTCTTCAGATGGCATCCACGAAGAGACCCGCTATTGACATGTTCGCGGAGCTTCTCTCTCCTCCACTTCCAGACGCAATCAAAGATCTAAGCAACAACGACCACTACAAGCCGAAGGAAGATACTGTAGACAATTGGACAGTCATTGTAGAAAAAGATGAAAAAGATATATTTGTCCTCAGATTTTCGTATCAATTAAGGACATCATTAGAAGAACCAGAGAAATGGGTCAGGCTAAAATTCTGGACAATAGAGTGCGCAGTAGTCCAGGGGGACTACGTCGTGATTGACCTCGAGAAGAAGGAGGATAGAATAACGTTCATTTTGCACGAGTCGTACCATCCCTTCAACAAAAACGAGTGTGAAAATAATAGTCCAGATGCGGGTTGCTTGAATCTCGCGAAGGAATTCCAAGACTACGCTTGCAATGCGCTTTGGACGGGTAAGCGGCTAGGACGCCTCTTGAACAATGTCACAAGAGTGAATGGCGCATTGGTAAAGGCCAAAAAAAGGAAAGAAAAGAAGAAACCTTCCACAACTGCGCAAACAAAACGTGTGCCTAAGCCCGTCCCAAGCAATTCAAGACCGTCCCAGAGTGGTGCGTCATCTGGGAGCAGACAACGAAGCAAACGGTCGCACTCGCTGATGGAGTCATCTGGGCTCACAGAGGGGCCAGACGTCAGCTCGTCTCTTGCTGTCGCCCCTCTCCTTAAAAAGGGCCAACGACCTGACGCCGAACTCTCGACAAAGATATTCCAAGAGTTCGACGAGAAGACAAAGGGATGCTGGCCACTGGGCAGGTATTTCACGTTCGATGTGGACGTTTACAAGTGCCACCCCGGGACCGAGAGTATGAACACGAGGGCTAAAGAAGAACAGGGGGTGTGGTGGCAAATGAATAACCTTATGAACAACCCCAAGTTCGACAGGCAAACGATTTGTGTGACGCCCAAGGACCCGGCGGTTGAAGTGAACGAGAGGAATTGGCCAATCCTCAAAGAATGAGAGTTCTACATAGTTGACGGCCAGCACAGCGTGATGGCTGCAAAAGCTCTCCTCGAGAACGATGAGTGGAAAAGCCCATGGAAGGAGGCGATTCGATACTGGAAGGCATTTCTCGTGCATTCCAAGGACTCGAACCAACTGATCGCTATCTCTGCCTTCATGAACCAAGGCAACAAAGTGAGGCAGTTTGAGGCTTCATGGGCAGCCAACATCGTGGCTGGGAGGACCTTATGGGTGGAGCACGACTGCCCACCAAAGGAAAGGGAGAACGCAACTGTGAAAAATCCTAAATGGCAGGTAGGCCACTATAATAGCTTTACGGACGCGCGTCCGTAACCCTGGCCCTTCTACCTTGAATGTTTTCATTGTTTGAATGTTCTCTTTGCTGATTCCTTGATGTTCATCCCTCTTGCAGACATTCAGCAATGCCATATTGACAAAGTTCTCCAGCATTGACATGAAGACCAGCGGCACGAAGACGGTGCAGGAATTAAAAGGTGAGATCAAGCTCATCACTGCATCAGAGGAGACATGGGCAATCTGGTTGAGACTCTTCGATGCTCACAACCACGGGGACCTGGTCAATCCAGACACGGAGAACACCTACAAGACTGACTCCAGGTTGAAAATACCACCCATCCTGAGAGAGTTCTTCCATCCGCTCCAAGGGTTGCTCGACTCGGAGATGTACCGAGCGGCAGCGCACGTCCTTCTCGAAACTCCAAGAAGGACTCTGCCCTACCCAAAGATCTTCCTCAAGAGGCCCAAGCACATGAAGCCTTCCACGTACCACATGAAGGAGTGGTGCGAATACAGGAAGAAGAAGACCATGGCTATAAGGGAGATCAGCAAATTGCTGCCCGCCTACAACCTCACCAATGCCGACGGGGAGATCGTGTGGGAGAATTGGAGGAGGCTGAAGGACGAGTACCACATCAATAGCCTCTCCATGCGAGCTCTGACAAGAGAGGCTTCCACCTTCCTGCCCAACGATCCAGGAAGAATGAGAAGAAGGGCGCCATTGACGAGAGGGAGACGATGATGTACTCGAACTTCCTCAATAGAAAGAAGAACGCCAAGTTTGGGGGGGTTGCAAGATTTTGCACAGTTGCTACGCCCTTGAAGTTCGGCAAATGGGACACCCACGCCTCAAGAGCCTCGGTGAGAGACGACCCCCGGGGGTGTCCATTTGCAATCTTCGACTTCCGTGCAATCCCCGGAGCTTGGAAACAGGGAGCTGCCGGAACCCCTTTCTACGAGCCGTTCTTTGGAGCCTTCAAGGCATTTCGGTCGCCGGCCCTCCGCGAGCCAAATGTGTGGCTTTGGATTGTAGAGCAAGAGAAGTCCGCAGCAGTCGTGGAGCTCTACAACTCGAAGATGGACGTCGACTACGACCTCTACCACAGCACGTACATCCCGGCCAAGACGGAAGGGGTCACAGCTGTGCAAGAGGCCAGGGGAGTCAAGCAAGTGGGAGCCGTGCAACTGTATTTCTTGACGCACAAGTCTTCGCCGACTGGGCGGCCGCCTGTGAAGGCTACTGCTGTGTTCAAGAAAATGTACTCGTTACCCACACCACACCCCAAGGAGCTCGTGGAGGAGACGATGTACACAATCTACCCGGCGTACGAGCTTCGCATGGAATTCTACATCGGGATCCTCAAGGCTTTGACCGTTATGAGTGAGACTGTGTACAACGTCTTCGGCGGCACCAAATTTGTGTATGCAGCATTGGTGAGTTGCCTGCCCCAATGGAAATTCACGGACGCGCGTCCGTAAATTTAAGATTTATTATCATATGCATTGTTCCCCCCAACACCTCTTGGCTGTGTAATTTTACGGACGCGCGTCCGTAAAAGTACACTATTTCATTTTGTTACATTTTGTCATATCTGGCCTCATTTGTATGTCCCCTGATACATTTGCCCCTAACTCGTTGTTATGTTCCAGATGCTTGGGCTGCAGGTCAATTCGTTTGTGGATGTCGGCGACTACGACGATGCAAAGGCCCACAGGGTCAATGCCTCCAAAATGGACATCCTCGACATCGTGGACGTGCTACCTCCCCAGCCTGTGTTGCCGCTCGCATTGCGAATTGAGGCGATGCCTGAAATGGAGACGGACACTGACGCAGAGCAGGATCCCATCCACCCGCCTGAACGGCCCAGGGCGCACCAGGATTTACCGAGCCTTGTTCGTGATCCCACAACAGGTCATTTCCTCCTGGGCGCGGATCCAATGGAAACGGAGGAGCCGCATCCTACCGTCACTCCGTTGAGGGTCCCTCATGGTCCCAGTGCCTCGCCATTTGGGACTCCCACTTCGCGTGTTGGGTTTCCTTCCACTGCGGGTCCGTCTCGTGCTGCGGGGGTTAGAGCAGATGTGGATGTGGAGCTCGCGACAGAAGCCGGCTGCACAGCTTCTTCCGGGGGGGAGTCTCAGCAGGCAGAGCTCCCAGCTATGGAGGGCAGGGATGTGTTGGAGCTGATCTTGAGGCCCAACCTCTCTCTCTACCGTGAGACCCGACGGAAGAGAAACAAGACCCCTTACAACGAATACCCTGAAGGGGCGATCTTGGACCTTTCCGATGAAGACGAGGACGAGGTCCAGATGTACAATGCCATCTCCGCCTTGCCTAGCGAGCCCGGCAAGGTGAAGAAAGAGCCGATGTCCGTCTCCGAATTGGACGAGAAGATGCAGAAGAGAATGAGGGAGGAGCTTGACCAACGGCTCCGGGAGGCAAACGAGCTACACGCCAAGAAGATGGCTGCCATCCAAGCTGAGATGGAACAATCCAGGTTGGAATCCGCTCGCAGGCACGCCGATCTCATGGCTCAGAATCAACAGTTCCTGGCCCAGAGCCAGCAATTCATGAGCATGATGCAGAGCCTGCAGGCGAGGCCTCCGTTGGTGTATGCACCTCCCCAGGCCGGCATGCCGATGCCCGCCGATCTCATGCCGCCTCCATCTCATAGCCATGCCGTGTACATACCAGAGCATGCCTATGCAACCCCCGCGTTGGACGTCCCACCCCTTGCCCAGGTTGCGCCCACAGCAGATCCCTCCCCCCGACCTACCTCGTCGAACGTCCAAGACTTACGGACGCGCGTCCGAAACATTGCTGAGCTGCCCTCCATTCTCAGTGGAGGGGGCGCACCCCCTCATAGGGCCACAGAGGCGGGCGCCTCCGATTTCGCGATTTCGGGGGCGGATGTAAATAGGGCGGGCAATGACACTGCGCGACACACCGACAATGTGGAGGAGTCGCAGGAGAGCCCGACACGCGATAGAACAAGCCACGAGGACATAGAGGCCGATGAAGCCGACGCCCCCCTCGAGGATGAAGATGTACATATGCGGGGCAGCCAGGACTCCGCGGAGGAAGCTTACGCAGGCACCCAAGCCTCTCAAGCAGCTGGAGACACATTGCTGGTCGACACAGATGGACTGTACGACTTTACGGACGCGCGTCCGGGAGCTGCGCCCATGGTGACGAGTCCTGCTGAGGGAGGCACTGCTCGCGCGGATCTCGCCGATGACGAGGTAACCAACCTTTGAGCATGCCTCCCTCGTTGCGGACGCGCGTCCGTATGTTCCCTGTGTGTCACCTTCGTGGCGGTGTATTTTTACGAGTTCAACTCCGGCCTCCCCCCCGCGAGTGGACGCAAATTTTGTAGCGTAGGATCCATTAGCTTCAGCAGAGAAAACGCTAGATTCTTGGGCTCATCAATAGATGTCCTTTGAAAATTGTATATCACCATTTACCTTAATAAATATTTTCAAACCACATAGTTCGCACAGTTTTGGCATTCTATTTCTTTGTTGAATTCATGAAATGTTTGTCAATTGGTTTTCGTTAGTAGCAACATTCACCTAGGTAAAATGTTTCATCACAGGGTCCGTCGGAGGTAGCTCGCAACCCCTTTGGAAGACCAAATCGGCCCATGAGGAAACCGTTCATAATATTTGACCTCAATGGGGTGCTTTGCCATTCCAAACACGTCCCGCATGGTGCGCCCAGGGGGCCCCTCCGTAGTCCACAAGACATGGATTACGGCGGGCGCTTGGATACCTTCATTAACAACAAGGCCGTCCGGGCCCGACCCGGCTTGAGGCGCTTCCTCCGTGACGTCCTTGGCTTGGCTCATGTCATCGTCTGGAGCTCTATGCTCATGGACAACACGGAGGCCATCGCCGGTTTCCTTTTCCGAGAACTCGCAATGCCTTGCTTGCTTCTCGGTCAAGAACACTGCGATGAGCTCCATGACCGTAGTGGCAGGATTGTACCGAAGGTCGCAGGAGGCGGCGGGCCGCAATTCCTGAAGGTCCTCAGGAAGAACCTCTGGGTCGGCGTCCCCATGTTGGAAGGGGTGCCCCACGGTTCTTGGCCAACGCCGGAGAACACTCTCCTCGTCGACGACAGCCCCGCGAAGAGCATCCTCAACCCCCCCGGCAACGCCATCTTCCCGGATCCTTGGAAAGGCGATAGAAACGACACCTTCCTAGAGAATGAGCTAGGTCCATACATTAGGAGGCTTGCATGTCACCCCGGAAGTGTCCCGGATTTTGTGCTCTCCAACCCCATTGGCAATAGGCCTCTCGGTCCACGAGATGAAGTATTTAGGATGTTGTACGGGTACGCCAAACTCAATAAATTAATTTGAGAACTTTGAACATTTTTGGACTTGTACTTGGATTCTCCTTGTTTATATCTAACCGTTCCCCCCTTTTCTTTGTAATGTATTTTTGTGTCCTAGTTGCCTCACCAAGCGTCCCAAAGTGTCGTCAATGGCCCGTCCGCATCTCCGTCGGTCCCCGGCTCCCCTTCCCTTGGTGTGAGCTACGTTGCAATGCCTTCACTATTCCAATTCTCGGCCGTCGATGCCGCCTCTGCTGTTGATTACTCCAAAGACTCTGGGTTTGAAGATGGAGTCGTGGATAGCCCTCCTGCAAAGGTAGCAAAACACAACCGCGCTCCGTCTCCGTCTCCATCTCCCCTCCGCAACGAGAAGCACGTTCGTATTATTGACTTCGATGCGTCACCATCCAAATATACCGTCCCCAAGGCCCCACGATCGACCAGACGCCTTTGCATGGATGAACCCCGGATTGATGTCCCGACGTTTACGAACGTCCCTGTCGTGCTTGCCTCTGCCCCCCTCGATGTCCCCGAAGCTCAATCCAACACCCCCAATGCCAAGGTGCCCAACTTTTGGCCTTCTCCAGTTTTTCCTTGCTGGTTTCCGTGTATTAGTGCATTTGTGTTTCTTGGGGTTTTCGGACTTGCATCCGTAACTTGTGCTCACTCATACCAACCCGCTTCATTGTATGACTTTGTGGTCGTTGTTTCAGACCCCACCGTACTCGAATGTGGGCCGTCCATGCTCGACTTCTTCATTGGATAGGGGAACCCTCAAGACCGCTTCTTGCGAGTCCGATCGTTGTTTGGCCCTTCGGAAGAGTGCAAGACATTCCGTTTCGCAAACGCCTTCGTATTCCACTTACAACACCACGTCCTACAATTCGGTAGCGCGTCGCCAAATATGGACGAACGGCACATATTCCGGACCAACAAACAAACAAGGTTACAGCCGCGGGCCCGAGATCTTCAGAGCCATGGAGGCCATTAAAGCAAAAGAAAAAGAGACGGCCGCAAAGGCTATCGCAAAAATAAAAGGAGTGCGTCGTATTGACGATCCAAACGTATAAATCATATTAATATGTATTTAATTGTCGAATGCACTGGTTGGTGATCGATTATATTTGAAGGATTTTGGCCTAATATTGGATATTCCACTTGTATTTTGTATTTCAATCCTATTCAATAAATATGATACCATTTTTGTATACGCAATTGTTTTCATATATCCCATTTTCTTATTTCGGCGTGTGTGTCTCATGCATTTGTGTCTCATACTTGTGTTCAAAATTGGGAACATAGTATATTTGTAGTGTTTTCCTTCCTACAAATGTGAAAGCCACGTCCTTAAAAAGTCTCAAAGTCATCAAAAAGTCTCCGATTACCGAATATAGTGTTATGAGAATGCGACGAGGGTTATAAAACGTCCCAGGTATGCATCTGCAATGAAGGCACCAATAAGAGGTGTCAAGTTCACTGTGCCGGACCAGTTGTTAACATTTGTTGCTGACACCGCGACGTCCTCACCGAGCACCGTGGTGAGGTAGATCCCCAAATTTGACGCTATCGAAAAGTAAGCAAACCTCTCACTCACTTCACATGCTGCATATGTGCAAATAGCAACCACAAAACAAAATTAAAATAATTAGAATGTCAGATGGGCCATATCAAGTTGTCAATAATCTAGTTGACGAAGGTCATTAATTAGCAGTAGGAGCAACAGGCCAATCCCAAGGACCAAAAGCAGAACCCAAAACTTGAAAGGAGCGCAATATATCCTTTACTGTAAATTGTGACTTCTATCCATCAATGACTTTCAGGCATGCAGTACAACCCCGTAAGTCTCTGTACTACTGCACTCCCAAAAACAAACACACAAAAAAAATCATGTAACCATTACAATAATTATTGTTGATGGTTAGAGATAAGAAATACCACGCATGTATTTGTATCTACTCTGAATCCTGAGGTTTGCAGCGCACCAAATATCAGCACACACGCTTTCCAGTTTCCTGTCTTAGATTTGACAGAAGGATGTCCACGGAAATCCACGGCACCATCAGCTGCAAAATTATCGAGCTTCTTTACAGTATCGGATTTGGGCCGAATGGATGACACAAATACAATCTCATTCCCTGGGATTCCTAGCTCTCAACTACTACTGCCATTGCTGCTGCACTGCTCTGCCATTGCATTATTTCCCTGCAGTGTCATACCGTTGCATCTTCCAATCTCCCCATCAGTCACAGCAGTACCTAAATTAAATTCAACTTCAATGCCCAACCAGTGCTCCATAAATAATACCTGCAGTTTCATGGTGCTAATTTGCTACCTACAATTTGTCCCACGGTAATTGCAAATAGACACAAGTTTGCCTGACCATCCATAACATTCTTCAACAGCATATACAGCCCTTCACCCTTTTCCATTTTCAGATAAGAGTAAAAGCAAAGGCCAATGGTCCCTGGACCGTCATCTAGATTCATCAACAGGAAGCCAGTGCAGAATGGAAAAGTAGATGCAAGAAGATCAGACGATGATGACAGATTTTTCTTAGTAGTGACTTCCTGGTGCCGCACTCAAAGAGCAAGTGTCTAGTGGTGGTTGCAAGGGAATCTAAGAATTGGCCTGCATGTCAATGAGATTTGCAGGGAAAACATAAGACCCAAGGAGAGATCTGAATTAATACATTTCAGAAACAGTGCACGCGATAACTTAAGAAGTATCCAGACACAGGCCCAAGGTGACTGGCCTTGCTCTAAGGGAAGCTGATTGTCATTTTCCAAACTTCCCTTCCCAATCCCTGATTTCTCCTCCAAATTTACGGAGATTGTCCCATTTGAATTGAAGCCGGAGCAGAAAATGTCGTCTTCAGTCCGAAGGTCTACATCTACATAATGAAGACCTCTTTTCTCAGCTAAGATATCGAAGATTATTATCTCTATGACACAGAGTGAGTTGTACAAGGGTTGAAAATGTTCTGCATGTCCTCGCAACTACAAACTAACTGCGCTGCAGCACATCAGTGATCGACAATTTTGACACAGATTGATTTCCAGCTGTGCAATGTGGGGACTATATCACAATTTGGGGACAATTTCAACAAGTTGTGACCGACCTGATGTTGAGAGTCAGTCGCCAGGCAACCCAAACCTTATAACACATCCACATACTTGCATATATAGTTTCCTACATTTCCTGACTCCAAATGAAAATCTACGCAGAGTGTCAGGAGCCTTTGTAAGCGATTAGTTGGCACACAATCGCTGGTTTTCCCTCTTGACCAATCTTAGTAACCATGGGTTGAATTCATAACCCTCGTGCCTGATGAAATGACAGAGTCAAGACCTTCCATTGACTTGCCATTGAAATTGGATGGTGGTTGACTTTCCTTATCTCTAGACATAATAGATTATGTCATGTAGATTATGTCATTTTTTAATCTATAATGCAATTGAAAATGAGGGACACTTCGTGTTGGAGTGTCCCCTATATAATTCCATGAGAAGTAAGTTTCAAACATTATTTAAGAATGTAGTAATATTAGGGAGTCTCAAGTCTTTCTTTCTATTGAATCATCAAGTCAATATTAGTCTCTATCACACGGAGGCTACCACACTCCGCCACTTTAGGGAATTAGCCGGTTTGACACCATTATGATGTACTTTAATGCCCCGCAACAGGACAATGCCAGGTTTAGCCCTTGAGCTGGACCCACGTGTCAAGCCTAACCACTATTGTCCCATTGGTGGGGCCCAGTAAGCCCTCCTGGGCCAGAATAGCTTGGGTCTATTGTAGCCTAGCTTTCAACTCCTCTATAAGAGAATCAACCATCAATACCGCACAATCTTCTCTCAAATGGAATCTTAGCTTCAACTATTTCTTTGTAAAGCCCTATGTATTGTAAGATATTAGTTTTGATCATGAGACCCACAATTTATGAAGCTCATATAAAATGAATGTATGGACATATAATGAGACTACTCCCCTCTAAAATAGTGTTAGCATTTGGTGTACAACATGTGATCATGCTCTAAGCCTTTTGGCTTCCCAGACTTTAAATTCATTGCATTTCCTTGGGCTAAGAGAGGATGCAACAAGTTACTCACCAACCGTTGACCGCCCGTCTTGATATTCTCTAGTCCCATGGCACGTGCCTTGTCAAGGTCCACCGTGATTCAGATACTGTTCTAGTTTGCCTACTTAAGTCATTCCTGGCTGTACTATGAGTGTAAAGTGTAAGCACATGCAAAGCATTGGATGATCCCTGATTCTAGCAGATCTCTTGAAAGGAGCAATGAATTATGATATTAGTCGAAGTTTGAAATATTTTATGATGGTACAATTTTAAACTTCCAAGTTGGTGCAGTCTCAATTCCTCCACGTTGAAGGTTCAGAGGAATATTGTTCTCCCGTTGTCCTAACCCCTAGCTTCCCATGTCCAACTTCCCTCAAATATACCCAGAAAATGTGACCTCAATTCCAATGACCATAGCTAACAGACCTTGAAACCATTATTTTGTGACTTTTTGGGAAGCTTTCCAATTTGTGCCACAACTCTAGACCTTCCACATGGATTTACACCCACCAACACATGTCCCACTAAAAATTCCAACTATAAATTTTCAAGATATGTTGCGTTTGAGTGTCATGCAAAGTTTCAAATCAATTGGGAATCATTTGCATATAGGGATCAACAGAGAAAACATGTTTAGGATATGTTGTCCCTAAACCGTGGAGGTGACAAATGTCAAGCAGACGTTCATGGATTGGTTCCACTATAAACTAGTTGAGAGCAGACTCCCATATTTGAATTAATCCAAAAATGATTAACATTGTTGAATCAAAATTATCCACGTGGCAGGACATAGCAAACCTGAACATGAAATAGAGTAGTAGTTGAAACAATCTAAAAACCATCTGAAATGGTATCAACGGGGTTAGAGCAAACTGTTCACGACTAGATTATGGTCGCAGAGGACATTAGGGGTTAAGAATGTTACATAAGAAGGAAAAAAAAAACAAGTTAATTCCATATTCTCAACTGGTTATACTAATGTATCCCATGTTTTTCCCATGTTTTCCCATGTCTTCATCAATCAGTTTCACTCATGTTGCCCATGTTTCCCATGTCTTCAATATGTATTATCAAGGTGACAGAACAATGTCATTCGTCGTTTGTCAGGAAGATGGCCACGTTGTTCAGCTGGATACTATGACCAATAGCAAGGTTCCAGCCTCAAAAAAAAGGTTTGCAAATCATTTTGCCATTGTGGGTTAAAATATAAATGCACGGAGGAACTCAACCCATCATTAATCTATTTAAAAAACATGTACATAACCCTTTGTGGGTCAGGTAGGGACCCAAAGTAGAGCTTGGGTGACCATGATGGTGAAAAGTTATTGGAATACATTAGCAAGAGCCATGGCAGGCTATAATAGTGGGACTCCTGGAACAAATGTTTCGCAATGTGCTGGCAAAGCATGAAAATTTCAAGGCCTTGTGCTTCTTGGCCAAATCTTGGAAATATTGGCTTTCTGATAATATTTTTCTGAACGACTGATAAACTCACAAGGTCATGGGGACATCAGGCATTCTGTTGTACAATTCTACATTTCTCAAGGGGCCACGATGACAAGCTTACACAAGTTATTTCTTTCAGCAATTTCACAAATTCGACAATTCAATTACTCTGCTTGGTGCCTATTATTAGGAGACTCCAGGACCATCAGGGTCTCACAAACTACCAGCTCACATACAAGGCTCATTGTAGTGTTTGCATTAGAATCCCGTCACCATTAATGGGGTAAGAACTTTCCCGTGGCTACAATTAGAGCAGAAACGATCAGTGAATGGGTAGAAAACTAAGTGCTATATATTCTGAGGAGCTCTCAATTGATTGCAATGCACTCTAGGATGTGCATGATCTTACTACTGGAAGAAGACGCTCAACAAATCATATCAATCTGCAGTCGCAGGAGCAGATTGAGTGACTCGATATGAATGTGACCATGATTTTCTACATCACCGAAAAACTTTGCAGGAGGTCTGGATGAGGAACTTTAAGAAACTGGCAGGCATTGACATCTTCCAGATCCAACTTTGCACCATCTGGCCATGTCACTTGGATCTTCACAGGTCCTCGTAGTTGACCAAGCCCAAAATGTGCCACCGGCTGTGCATAACATACAACAATATGTCAAAATGGCTAAAAGAGAATTGATGAATCAGGGTTCAGCTTCAAGACTGAAATTGTTTATCCAATCTTTCAGGAACCAGACAAGATGCACATGAACACGGCACACTGCAGGCAAACATTCAGTTATGCTGTAAGAACAGGGAAGAGGAATCAACAAAAGACATTTACCTCCATGCAGCACAGGTAGCCGCTGTCCACATAACAGATTGTCCCACGGAAGCATAGACAAAAAACCATTTCGTCAGTTGAATGAGGTATACTTCTGAGTCAACAAAATTATCTGTCCAAATTACAGTGTACTCAGGATAATATTGCAATATAATAGGGCAACTCACTTGCACCAATTTCGTTGCAAATGTTTTCTGGACATTACAGATCCGGGACGACTTTTTAAGAACTACAGATTTATCAAAATCCCTGGGGATAATTTATACAATCAAGTCAAGCCAGTCTTTGTCATACTTGTAACATATGGATAGGTCTTCATGAGATTGAGACTTACTTCAAAAGTAGTAGTGTGATTGAGCTCTTACCTTCCAGCATCAATAACACGCTTTTGAACACGATTACTTTCATCAGTAAGCTTAACAGATGCCCCTCTTGCAGGTGCGCCCTATTGTAAGCAATCAAAGATCTTAGCTTCTTCTCCATAGCAAGATCAAGTGTAACTCGAATTTGTAGAATTTTTGGGTAGATCTGAAGCTTGTAATCTCCTTACTACCATTCTATACAATATTCTTTTGCACCACTAGCCTACTCACAAAAACATTTCGTCTGATGATAGGCATTGCTTCGTAGGTAGATTCCACGTTAGATAAATCTTGTCTTCCAATACAATAGGTCAAGAAGCCAATAAACAGCTTACCGGTACTGAACAATCTAAATTTGATACAAGGTACAGGCATTTTGATAGGAAGTGAACAAATGACTGGTTGTATTTCACTTTGCTGAAACACACCCACTATCGTTGCAAACATCAGGTTCAAAACTAGACATAGGGCTCCAATTATCAGACAAAATAACGTGAAGTTCAACATTCTTATCGATTAGAAGACCAGAACACCAGTACCTGCTTTGTGAGGGGTTTCACACGCATCCAAGCATTGTCATTCTCTGGGGACCGAAAGAATGAAAGAGGTTGAGCTCGAAGCTCTCCATGAGATCTGTATAGAGAAATCCACAAGGTTCAGTTTAAACAATGTTGTATACATTCAGCACTCATTCACTAGTGACACCTTTTCAGGAAATTTCAGATCGAGAACTGCAATAGTGATGAACTTTAACAGGAAATGTTGAACCACCTGGAAGAAACTCAAATATTTATTTTCATGTTCACCTATAGGCTAATATAATTAGAGAAAACATTTGAGGACACATGCCACTTACATAAGCAACTCCAGGCGACCATCCCCATCAACATCAGCAACTGCAGCTCCTGTTCCTAAACCCTTGGGTTCTTTCGCATCACCAATGTCACACTCAACCCAGTTGCCTGCACCACTCTGTGCCATCAAATCATCCTATTCATTAGATCCGTCCCCAAGAATAGCACTTAAAGTGTGTGACCCCCCTGATCATGCCTTTTTTTATGCATGCTTATATATATATATATATATATATATAGAGAGAGAGAGAGAGAGAGAGAGAGAGAGAGAGAGACGACTCTGATGTTGCCACCAGGATGAATTATGGTGTTGCTTCATCTTCAAGGTCCCTCTAAATCTATATGTAATTCCAAAATAAATATCACAAGAATTAAAGGGACCTTGAAGATTGTAGCCTCCTTTCAAAGGTGAACACCTTCAAGTTGAACAGGCACAGACAAGCCCCTAGCTTCCCTCATGGTTGGAATGTCCTGTTCACCCGGATACTCCCACACTATGATTGGGTGGACCAGAGTGGTAGGATGCCCTGGAAATCAAGTGCTAGGACGGTCACCCTTCCCAGCACTATTCCAGCCTTCGGCCACTTAACCTTAGGAACCTTGGAGTTCCCACGAGATCTAGGTGAAGGCCTTGGATTTAATCCACCCCCACACCTAGAGATATCATAGGCTCCAGCTGAACATAGCTGAACATATCTGGGGTCTAATTTCGCGGTGAGAGAAGTACATGCTCCTTAGCAGTCCAGAATGTCACATGTCAAATTTGCAGTGGATTCAAAACAAACCTGCCGGAACAAACGGTTGACGTCACCAATGTTGTTGAAGAAAAGCTCTTCATAGCCATCATTGTCAAAGTCTGCTGCGATGACAGTGCGTATGGCTGAAGGTTGGGCCATTTCGGGTGGCGCAACATCCGTGAAACCTCCTTCACCAACATCTTTGAATCCAAGAGCTTTTGCCCCTCCTATGGGTCCTGGTCCAGCAGGCGCAAATAGCCTGTGAGGTCCCTGACAGAAAACAAAATCTCAATAAGTTCTGCAGGTCGTGCATGTGACAAGACTTATGTTTATAAATACCGTAGTTCCAATATAGCCAAAAATTCAACATAAACCCAACAGTTGCATGTGTAGAAGCAATCAACCTACCTGCCAATTCCCACATGCCAGTCCTAATTCGCCATCACCCCTTACATCAACCACTGCAACACCTCGACAATTTTGAAGGGAATCCATCAACCTGCACTGAGGCATATTGGCACAGCTTTAGAGCATCATAAAGGATTGACATTTTCCCCCACTATTCTTATTCAGTTGCTTGAAGACTTTGCATTTTTTTTCTAACCATTGTATAGTGGGTTGGCTCAACAAAAATAAATTCTGGATCAAATTTTCACACTCGATTGCAGGGTAGTTAAATGGGATGCTTACCCATAAGCAGAAGCACTTTCAATGAACTTTCCACTCCCATCCGCATTGTTGACGAACATAAAGTTCGGACCTCCCTATAACATCACAATGTCGATAGGAGTAAACAAAAGTACGTTGCACACACAGTACAAAATTGATGCGCAATACTGTAGGATTGAAACTTGGGACCATCTCTGATGAAGAGTTTCAAAACCAAAACTCAAGGATCGTGGTCACCTCATTGCCGACAAAAATGTCCATTGCAGAAGCTGAGATGAGAGGCAATGACACAAGAGCACGCCCACCAGTCGGGTATGTCACCAGCCCTACTTCTCGTGCTATGTCGGCCACAAAACCGTCTTCAGTCATCTCAAACATCTGCCCTACATTCATGTGGTGTTCCCCCAAAGCCCCATGGAGACCAAATATGCAATGAGTATCAAAAACAAATCACATGATGTGCAGGTCACAGCTCTATTCCCTTGCAAATCATGACTTGGAAAATATCACAACCTTCCAGTAAAGTTCCAAAAATTAAGATGTGGAGTGAAAGTACCTTCATCATACCACCATAATTCGCGACAAAGAATGAGTACCTGCAAATTGTTGACAATTTCGCATGAGTCCTCTGACATACATCTATGCGGATGGACGTAGGAAAAGAAAAAAAGAGAGCTACATACACTTTCTTCTTTGAGAGATCCACCTCGATTTGCAAATTCATCTTCCGGGTGTCCTTTCATTGGATAAGCTACTCCAAGCACTGATAAAGATGTTAAAAAAGAGATGACAATGATGTCGTGAAAACTCACGTTCCAGTGCCTTTTCGATCAACAGCACACACAGATCGTCCAGCACACATATTTGATTCATCCATGTTACGGGGTACAGAAAAGAGGTCCAACCACCTGTCAAAGATTCATTACACCATGATCTTTAATTCTCCTCAATCCTGCAGTCATCTGGTTTCAGGTTCTCCCCGAACCTGTCCAACTGTAAACTTGAGAAGTCAAACTTCAATTGCAACTTAAGCTTGGTTCAAAACTTACTTTCCATCTTGGAAAGTAAATAATCGATCTGTGACCTTCTTCCGTCCAAGAAAGGTGTCTGTGTTCAAGACATACAACTGCAACACAGATGAAGTCCACAACGTTAATCGGACATTTCTGCTTTTGACAGAACATAACCTCAACAATGTCATTTACATTTTAGAAATCTTGAATACATGTAATCAAGGATATAAACAGATAAGGGCCACACATGAATTGAGTGAAGTTTAGGGTCCTTATAGAGAGAAAATGGTCTCCATTGGGACCGCCTAATGGATTTGAGTGGAGGTGGTTTCACAGAATATACAACATGACCTTCAATTTGTGTAAAGTGAAGCCATTTATGGATTATTTTCAGAGGCTGCTACTCCATACATGTTCTTGCTGTTAAAAGGTATACAAGTACACAAGTTTGATTTATTAGGTCATGAGAGGAAATGTAATTTACTTTCTATACTAAGCAACAATAATGAAGAACTAGGCAGGTGGTGCTTCACATTAAAGTAAGACACAGAAGTCTCTTCTTACCTCTTCACGGCCATCACCGTCGAAATCCCCAGCTGCAACACCAATGGACTTGGTCTCTGGATCTTGTAAGAGAGTCCCCTTGGCAATATCTACCAATTCATTGCCATTCCACTGCCAGTTTCATACAGAAATATGTAGTCAAGACAGCAAATAAAGGCTAATCATCACAAGTTGAGTTATCTTGCTAAACCCAAACCGTGGTCAGTAGAATATATCCTTTGACAGGAATGCATAATTTTCTCAGCGTGAGAAAACATTAGCAAGTTCACCTTCAGAAGCTGATTCTGGAATCCAAAGCCACAGACGAAGAGCTCCAACTCGCCATCTCCATCCAAATCCGCCACACACACACCATAATTCAACTGCAGAGAGGATATCAAAATGTGAAAACTGAGCAATAATATGAATCACGTGAGTTCATACCCAACCTCCGCAGAAATAACATTGAATTTAGAGAATTGGGCTTGAGGGCCAGGAGACAGGACCAAATTGGCAAGTATGAACACAAACAAGACCCTTGAAAGTGTTTAGCTCATCAGGGGAATTGGCAGACGAAAGTAATTATTCAAATATATCTGCACAGGATACCCAAACCGACCTTAAAAAAAATTCCAATCAATGTATAGAGACTCCATTGCCCTAAATAACCTCCACCCAGAATAGTAGTCTGACTTCACTGATTCCAATTTCCAGAATACCTAGCTAAAATGCTTGAAAATCTTCTTGAGAACCTACATTCATGTTCGATTGGTCCTAGTAGATTCCGAGGGACAGACACTTCAATACCGGTGAGGCATTGGCGTACTCTAGGAGGTACTCTTGGTTTTCGCTATGAATTTTATCTAGAAATGTTTATCAAGCTCCCAACCCAAAATTTGGATGCCATTTCTAAAACCTCATAACTTGGTCATCTTATGCTAGGATGACAATGTTATTAAAAGGATCCTGATGTTAAGAATGAAATGAGATGAGATGAGATAACACTACCCGTGGAGGATTGTCGGCCAGAACATGAGATGCGTCTGTAAACATGACTTGCTTCAACACCGGTACCTGTGGCCCACTTTTATTCTCCGTGCTCCCTGTGCTCACACTCTGGCCTGTTGTCTCATTCCGAATCACCCTGACTGCCGTCCAAGATGGCCTTCCTTTCCTTGAAATTTCTGCATCCACAACAGAACCTCAGATGCACAACAAACCAGAGAAATCCGTTGACAGCAAAACATAATGAAGGATAGAAATGCAAACTCCGTTCTGCTTGAATGTAGCTATTCTGTAAGAGAGGGAAGGATTCAAATGGGAACTCCACTGACAAATTCAGCTTCTGCAGCTTAGAAATATTTCCCAAAGATGAAATTAGAGTGACGGAGACGATGGTTACCACCAAGTGCGGTGAAAGAGCGGGTTAGAATCCGGGGCAGATGCGTGGCTGCCATGGCCACATGTTACTTACAAAAGACTACGATCATGAAGGGGAGAGCTGCCAAAAGCCCTTTCTCTTTCCTTCCTCCCCCTTGAGGTCCCCAAGTGGAAGCCAAGTGTTGGGACCTCGCTTGGGATAGGCTTATCTGCATTACCTTTCAAGACCTCAAATACATCTGAATAATCCAGCATGCCAACATGTGTCATAAAGGCCCTGGCACATGAAATGAAATGAAATGAAGTTGATTTTGAAGTCCAGGAAGCCGAATTGGTTAATGGGATTAAAAGTACATCATGATGGTTTCAAACTACACTAAATATGATATTTAGTGTCATATGGTATTTAATGTCACTATGGTGACTTTTCAGATGACTCCTGTTATAAATAAGTGAACAAATATTGGCATGGATGATTGAAATTTGGATGAGAAATCACTTAGTAAGTGACAGTAATTGTAACACTGTAAATCTATAATCTCCCTAAAAATTTACAAGGAATGACAAATAATGTTGGGTTAACATTTAGTGTTGGTGATATTATACCACAGTTTACAATTAGTATTGAACAAGACAATTGGAATTGGTGACACTAAATATCATATTTAGTATAGTTAAATTCTCTAGAGTGGCAAAGTGCGATAGCCTCTATGAGATAGAAGCTAATGTTGGTCTAATTGATAGAAAGACTTCAAGCTCCCTAGAACTACATTCTCAAATAGTGATGGAAACTTATCTCTAATGGGGTTTTGTAGGGGACATTCCAACACGAAATGTGCCTCATTTTCAACTACATTATAGGAGCAAAAGTGGCATAATCTAGTATCTCTAGAGATAGGGATACTAGTCCAATTTCAATGGCAAGTCTATGGTTCGAAGTGCGGTAGGCAACAATTGCATCGTGGTGGAGTCAATGCTTCTTTCTTTTCTTTTTGAGACAGAAGGCCGATAGGCCAGCGCCAAAGCACAGGAGGCAGACCACCTGGCAAGTTTCTGTCAAGTAGAGAGGAGATTTCACAGCCGGGAGTGGTGGAGTCAATGCTTGCTTCAAGTACAATTCACATTCATATTTTAAAAAATCCTTGAGGTGGAGGTAATCTAGTTTCTTCTCATAGAGATGGAAAGAGTTCCACTCTTTAGCAAGAAAAACCTCCTTGATATCAACATATGTGGTTTTTGATGTGGTTGGGTTGTCATGGGTTAGCTCAGACGAGGCAAGCATATTGCCGCATGGGTGGCTATGCAACTGCAACGAAATCCAAAGCAAGAACATCTTCAACTGGTGAAGATTCACTACTGGGCTAGCCTCGGTGGTAGCTGAGGCCTAGGTTGTACCTATTGCCACCCAGAGGCTTGCAACCTTGGGAGTCGCGATAGCTATCTCTGCCGAGGGCCTCAAAGCGATCATGGCAAGCATCATGTGCCAACCTTGCCCTATACAGTCCACCCTCTATAAATGTTAGGCTCTAGAGTAAAATTTTCCTAACATTTATAGTGAGTTAACATTGTAACAGTTATAAAGGGAGCTTTTTGAATGCTTAACAAATATAAATTCATTACAATTATGGAGGGAGAGTTTTGCAAAATTATCATATATAAAATATGTGTATCAAATCAATCTTTTATTTTTATGAAACAAAATAAGAATCAATAGTCCTTTGGACTGATTCTGAAGCATTTACAATCTTCAAATGCTTTTCAATTTCCAACAACATGCTAGCTGACTTTATAGTGTCATTGGACCGTTGCTCCATGTATGTTTGGAGAGTCAGTACACATGACTGGACCTCACTAAACTTAACAACTGGTTTAACCTCTATTTGCTCTTGTGAATAATTTGATCACAAAAGTCAAATTTGGTGGCTTTTGCCACTTTGAAAGGTTGTGAGTCAATGTAATGGATGTCATCACACAGTATTGGATGTATTTCGTAGGTTAACATTTATAAGTGGCAAATTAACAAAGAGGGGAGTAAGTTATTGTTAACATTTAACATAGTTAACATTCTAGTTAGCAATATGAGGGGAGTACGATTTTGTTAACAAATATAATGAGTTAACGTTTATAAGTGTAACATTTATCGAGGGTGGACTGTAGGTGTTTGGGAACCAAACACACTACCTAAAGATGTGGGTTTTATTTGATTTGTTTGTTATGTTCTCCAACTTCTACATATTAGATTTACATAATGAAACTTGTGTCACGTTAGCAAAACTACAATGAAGCATTGGCAAAAAAAAACAAGCCTCCTTTGATTTACTTATGGTTATTTAAAGTGCATGTTTGTTGATCCCTTAACTAAATTCATAAGTTCTCCCAATTGTTTTCATTATTGAGTGTGGAGTAGTTAATAAACTATGAAGACGTAGTCCAATCTTTTTTTAAACATGTGAATTTAAAGTGTTTGGTTCTTTGATCCTCACCCAACCACCCCGGGGAAGTCACTCCATGCACATTAGGCCACTACGTGCAATAAAAGTTTGCTACCCCTATATTATATGTCATAAATAATTTTTAAAATGATGATATTTTTACTAGAGATACAAAACCATTGATAATATATTTTTTATATTTTTTCAAAATTTTTAGTCATCTTCATTTTTGTAGTAATTGTTTTAGTTGAATTCTGCGTCATTCTAGTTAGAAACGGTATGTTTTATACAAAAAAGAGATCATCAAATTTGGTTACCATTTTTTACTATGTTATAGATACCATATATATCTACTAGAGAGAAAAAAATTGATAAAATTTGACCCATTTTGGTGATGCCTTTAGAAAAAGTAGATTCACTTTTATCGCACATGGCGTCAACTTGACCAATGGAGTGACTTCCCCGGGCCAACCACACACCAATCAAATACATTATAGGCATCCAATTCACGGGGGGGTCACTCTATAAGATTTTTGTGCATCACGTGTGGCGGAGGGGTATTTGTTTAGGGGCTATTTACCTCCAAGGCACGAATTAAAAACTCCCTATAATTACTTAATTTTCTAAAATGGCCTATTTTTTGCACACTACCATTACTTATAATGTCCATGTCGTTGCAATTTTTTGTAGTCTACATTCTTTTTAATTAAAAAAAGTTAGTTTAAAAGTGTATGCAATGCAAAAATGGTGGGAAAAAGCATGGCAGCAAAAAGGCATAAAGAATACATACCATTGCAAACACTAAGTACAAAAAACTTCAAGTGGAAACACAACAAGAGTGAGCATGTGTTCACAAACACAACACCCGTTCTGTAAAAATCCTTCATTCAAAGTCAATTTACATACTAATGAAGACCAAAACCATAGTGTACAATACTTACATAGTGTGAAACACTCCAAGCTTGGTCATGAACCCTATATAGTCATGACGCCAGAGAAAATATGCCAACAACACATTTAGAGAGTGCAAGAATCTACCTACAAGACGTTGAGATTGCACGATGAGAGAGAGCTTGGAGCGATCAAAGATGGAAGTTGGATTGAAGGCAACGTTACAATGATCTCACAAAAAGATCGCAAAATAAAGAAAACTGAATAGTTGGGTGAATATGGCAGGGGCAACATGCAAATCACAAAGACTCCAGCATTGAATAAAGCATGTGTTATGAAGAAGCGGTGGTGGAAGTGGACACACCTGTTGGAGATGACGATGTCGAAGTAGAGAAGTCACCAAAAAATGAGAAGCCACATGAAAAATGAAAAATGAGAGGCTACCAAGAGAAGGGAGAGAAGCCACTGAGAGGTGTCGGGAAGAGAGGTAGGGTTAGGCTTACAATTTCATTCATTTTGGGTAAACGATGAGCCAGTTTTCATCCATCCCTCATTGGGCATGCGTACAAAATTGATTCTACTCAACATACATCCTAGGATCCTTATTTTTAGCCCCTATATTATTTTTACAAAAAAAGAATGGCCCATATTTTATACCTATCTACCTTACTTGTAATGGGATTGTCTACTTTTAATGGACCCTTCATTATTTGGAATTTTTTTATAAATTTTATGTCAAACGAATTTAATCCTCCCTATGTTATGTTGCACGTCGTTTTTAAAATGCACTAAGTGAAACCCCCGTGATCCAATTAAGACATGTAACGACATAACACCCAACAAGTTCTAATATAACATTCAATTTGGCTTGTGGTCTTTAATCCATATTTAGCACAACCTATCTAAAATAGGAAATTAAATTAAAGTCATATGTGAAAATGGAGATTAGATATACAATGTATGATGGTCTGCAATTGCGTCTAGGTGATTTATATGATCTCAAGTTTCTTTATAACTCATTCTCTATATATATATAGATAGATAGATAGATAGATAGATGTAAGCTTTAATTGGAAGAATGCATATGATATAGGGGATTGTTAAATCGACCACATAGTTTGTTAAAATGACCGCAAAGGCGCATCACACAGTCACATGACCTATCACAATGTGATTTTTCATTGCACACATGAAAAGGAGTAGGGTATTAGCTCCGTGTTAGAATTCCCAAACCTAGCCAACTAGATGAATTCAACAACTTGGCCAACGGTTATGTATGTGTCTCTGTGGTCATTTTACCCAATGAATGCTCAATTTAACAATCCCCAATGATATATATATATATATATATATATATATATATGGAGTAATTCTAGGTAGGATTACTTGTGACATTTTAAGCTAAAAACATCAAGATGCAATCTTGAACTCCTTCGTATGATATCTTGAGGCCTTTATGAATTAATCCATGTTTGTGGATGCCCTCTATACAATTGGACCTCCCACCATAAGTGCACCAACTTTTAGGCCATTGGTGTGGGTGTGGACCTAGGGGGTGCACCCTTCAATTAAAAGCATGATTGACGAGCATGTATCACCTTCAAATTTATACCCATGTATACAACTTTGGGGTGGACCAAAAAAAAGAAATATACATACAAAGTTATAGTGAAGAAATAGCAAGTTTAATGTATATGCCATCCAACAACAAAATGAAAATGCTACATGTGTATGGGAAGAAAAACAAGGATGGCTTAAACTCAGGGACTTAACCCAGATTCCATGGGAACTCCGAGTTTAAATCGCCTAAGACTGGAATAGTAATCCGATGGATTAGATTCCTAACACTTGATTTTGGGTGCACCCTACTACCTATGGTCCACCCAATTATAGTGGGAGTATCTAGGTCCCATCCGAGTGAACCAGACATTCCAACCAACCATGTGGGAGTTTATGAGCTTTGCCCTTGGGGGAGATAGGTGTCGGTCACCTTGTCCTCACATGTTCAAGGTTTTCACCTTTGAAAAGAGGTAGTAGACTTTCGGGGGCATTCTAATTCTTGTAACGCCTGTTTCAAGATTACAATATATGCTTAGACCAACTAAAAAATGAAGCAACAACAAAATTCATGTAGGTAGCAACATTCAAGTACTCCTTCTTTCTTTCTTATTCTTTATGAGATGAATGGGATTATAATTTTTAAATAATAAAACAAACAAACAAACAAAGTAGTGTATTCCCCTTAATGATTAACCCTTATCCTAGAATCCCCGGTCTCTGAAAATACTCAAAACCAACCCCAAACCCTAAGGTGCTAAGGTTGGGGATGGGCGATGATGGTGGAAGAGCCATTCATAAACTCAATGAAAATATGACAATGTTGGATGAATATCTCCAACTTAAGCCCTACCTAACATTTTATAATCTAATATTTGTTGCAATTTTTTAAATTTTCTTTTGACTTTGTCTTGCGGGATAAGGAGGGATAAGGTGCATCAATGATACCCACAATGACAATTGTTACTCTTCTTTAGACAAGTACAATACAAGACATAGTTGAGAGTGGTTGTCGTTTACTTTCTTTGGTTCTATTATATTTATGGTTATCACGTGACACTTAAAAAGAACTTAAAGGCAAAAGCATGGGAAAAGGATTGTATGAGGCAATTAGTGTTTGTCAAAGTTACAATAGACCCCTAACATGTTTATCTCCCACTCCACAATTGCACAAATATTAACCCCTAAGTACTTAACACACCTGAAATGGGTTGCCATGTAGATATTGATGACAAGGCCTATATCAATCCTAGCCCAATTGGGCCCAATAACTTCACTTTGCCCTTTGGTCGAAGACGACCCTAACCTACTGGATGATGGTGGAGAGATACCCAAATCTCAAGGAAGAGGTTGGCAGTTCGATTCCCGGCTATGAAATCTCCAATCTACTTGACAGAAACTTGCCAGGTGGTCAGCTGCCTCTTGTGCTTTGGCGCTAGCCTATCGGCCTTCTGTCTAATTTTTTTTTTAAACCTTCACTTTGCCCAATATTCTAGAGCGCCGAGAGGGTGACACGTGGGTGGGCCCACTTGCCCAAAATTAGATGGGCTGGAAGCAAAAAATAAGGGTGGACGTGGATCTATTTTATTGCACTAATCTAACAATCACATGATCGAGCTCGCCATTGCAAGGCGGGGGGGGGGGCGTTAAACCTTCCCCTACGAGCTTTTCGGGGGAGGTAGATACGAGCAGGGGCAGCCCCCATAAAGAAACTGAGATTTTTTGGACCTGACCGGAAACTTCTGCCCATCCCGCCCGACTTCGAAAAAACCGTTGCCCTTGCATTTTTGAAGGCCACTTATTCACAAATCCCATATTGAGTGCACTTCACCTTCAAGGTCCAAAATCCAAAATCCAATATGTGTGTGTGTGTACTTCCATTTAGTAAAGCAGCAATTGACTAGGATTTCATTCCAGAAGTGAAAGTGTCAATAAAAGATGTAATTAATTTGGGGAGTCAAAAACATTACAAAATCCTCATTAGCATTGATGTTATAACTTTTGTGACTTACCATTTGAAGGGGTCTTTGTCATTCTAAAATGAAACTTAAACTAGTGTGCTGATTTTAGTATGTATATTTTATAGTAATACTGGTTGGGGGGGGGGGGTTCTGAAGAAAAATAATAATGTGTTATCGCTACGAATAAGGCCATGTTCAGAAATTTATGTGTTTCTTTTCCATTATGCCCAATGATGAATCTCAAAGTTTGAGCAATATCTGAGTTATAAAATACAGATGGATTGCCTTGATTGTTTTTGTAAATATGCATATATAACTCAACTTTCGATCTCTATGGTTGGAAGTACAATTTTGTCTAGTTTGGGCTCACAATGCTCAAAATAGCAACAAAAGTCATGTTGGGCCCTAAAATTGAGGAAAATGAACTTGGGTGTTTAGGAATAAACCACATTAAAGAACATTGAGCATATAGTTCCTGGAGGACGTTAAGTTCCCCTCATGAACTTTTCAGGGTGTCAGATCCGGGCAGGGGCAGCCACATGTCCAGAAAATCCAGATTTTTTGGACCCGAATTAAAACTACTGCCCGTCCGCCCGACTTTGAAAAAACCATTGCCCTTGCATTCTTGAAGGCCACTTATCCACAAATCCCATATTGAGTGCACTTCACCTTCAAGGTCCAAAATCCAATATGTATGTTCACTTCCATCAAGTAAATAAGCAATTGACTGGGATTTCATTTTCAAAGTGAACCCGCCAATAAAGCATGTAATTAACTTGGAAGTCAAAAATATTAGAAAACCCTCATTAGCACTAAGGTTATAATTTTTGTGACTTACCATTGAAAGGGTCTTTGTCATTTTAAAATGGAACTAAAATTAATGATTTATTTTTATATGTTAAATATTGTAGTATTATAGTATTTTATAATATTTTAGTTAAATACCTTCTACTTTCACAAAGTTTTCATATGCATTTAGACTAATTAAGTGTGATTGAATGTAATTAAGTATAATTAATCCTGATTAATTCTAATTAAGCCCAATTAAATCAGAAAGCATGCTTAATTAAAAATCAGTAAATCAGTAAATCAGTAAATCATGATCAATCAGTAAATCAGTAAATCATGATCAATCAGTATATCAGTAAATCATGATCAATCAGTAAATCAGTAAATCATAATTAATCAGTAAATCGGTAAATCAGAAATCAATAAATCATGATTAATCCCAGTAGGTACATTTTATAATTAATTAGGCTTAATTAATTTGGTAAGCATGCTTTTTGATTTAATTGGGCTTAATTAGAATTAATCAGGATTAATTATACTTAATTACATTCAATCACACTTAATTAGTCTAAATGCATATGAAAACTTTGTAAAAGTAGAATGTATTTAACTAAAATATTATAAATTACTATAATACTATAATATTTAACATATAAAAATAAATCATTAATTTTAGTTCCACTTTAAAATGACAAAGACCCTTTCAATGGTAAGTCACAAAAATTATAACCTCAGTGCTAATGAGGGTTTTCTAATATTTTGACTTCCAAGTTAATTACATGCTTTATTGACGGGTTCACTTTGGAAATGAAATCCCAATCAATTGCTTATTTACTTGATGGAAGTGAACATACATATTGGATTTTGGACCTTGAAGGTGAAGTGCACTCAATATGGGATTTGTGGATAAGTGGCCTTCAAGAATGCAAGGGCAATGGTTTTTTCGAAGTCGGGCGGGCGGGCAATAGTTTTTGGTCGGGTCCAAAAAATCTGGATTTTATGGACAGGCGGTTGCCCCTGCCCGGATTTGACACCCCGAAAAGTTCGTTGGGGGGGGGGACTTAACGTCCTCCATAGTTCCTTAAAAAAAATAGTAGTTCCAGTTGAAAGTGGGCCCCAACCACAATCTCAATCGTCTGAGTAGTTGTGTGTAAGCAACCCTTCAGATGTGCATTTCTCAAATCTTGCAATTGATGTGAATGACTCACCTTTCATCCTTTTCAATGTTCTTCAACCCCTCTTCAACGGTGACAATCTCCATCGGAGGACGTTAAACACCCCCTCACGAACTTTCGGGGGTGTCAGATCCGGGTTGGAGCAACCCTCCAAAGAAATTTTTGAACCCAACCGAAAATTGTTGCCCACCTCGCCCAACTTCAAAAAAAACATTGTCCTTGCATTCTTGAAGGCCGCTTGACTACAAATCCCATATTGAGTGCACTTCACCTTCAAGGTTTAAAATCCAATATATGTGTGCACTTCCAATTAGTAAATAAGCAATTGATTGGGATTCCATTCCGGAAGTGAAACCATCAATGAAGCACGTAATTAACTTGGAGGTCAAAAACATTACAAAACCCTCATTAACATTGAGGCTATAATTTTTGTAATTTACCATTTGAATTTTTTTGTTATTCTAAAATGACACTTAAATTAGTGTGCTGATTTAGTATGTATATTTTATAATATTTTAGGTAATGCCTTCTACTTTCACAAGTATTCATACATAATTCATTATAAAATGTACTTACTAGAATTAATTAATCACTTGAACTAATTATAAAATACAGAATTACGTACATTTTGTGATGAATTCGAGTAATCAATTCTAGTAAGTACATTTTAGATTTAATTATGATTACTTAATTATTGGAATTAATTATGAAATGTACTTACTATAATTGATTCAAGTGATTAATTGATTCCAGTAAGTACATTTTTATAATTGATTGTGTATGAATACTTGTGAAAGTAGACCGCATTACCTAAAATATTATAAAATATACATACTAAATCAATACACTAATTTAAGTGTCATTTTAGAATAACAAAGACAATTTCAAATGGTAAATTGCAAAAATTATAACCTCAATGTTAATGAGGATTTTGTAATGTTTTTGACCTCCAAGTTAATTATGTGCTTCATTGATGGTTTCACTTCCGGAATGAAATCCCAATCAATTGCTTATTTACTAATTGGAAGTGCACATATATATTGGATTTTAGACCTTGAAGGTGAAGTGCACTCAATATGGGATTTGTAGTCAAGCAGCCTTCAAGAATGCAAGGACAATGTTTTTTTTTTGAAGTTGGACAGGGTGGGCAGCAGTTTTCGGTCGGGTTTAGAAATTTCTCTAGAGGGTTGCCCCAGCCCGGATCTGACACCCCGAAAATTTCATGAGGGGGTGTTTAACGTCCTCCGTCTCCATCCAGTACTTATTATATTCCCTTCATAAGCTACTACTTTTAGACATTACTACCTTATGTAATCCTTACTCATCAATTGTGAATTTCTACTACACTAAATATGATATTTAGTGTCACTTATTATTTGGAATTATGCCATGCTACATCTATTTATAATATATCTCATATTTTACCAACAAATGTTAAATTGGTAGTTTGGACATTACAAAACATTAACAACTATACTTGATTAAAAAATACACCAATAGTAAAAAGATATAGCACTGTGTAAATCCAAATAGTAAGTGACACTAATTATCATATTTAGTGTAGTTCCTTCACCAATTTCCATGTCATAGATTACGGAGAAAGGGAATGCAAGTGTGCCTCTCATTCATCCACCATAAAAGCCATGACATAGTATGCAGCCCGGAGGTTACGTTTTTTTGGTTAATTTGACACCGAAATTAAGCTTTAAAGACCCCGAATTAGTTTACTCGAGATCATTTGAGATGAATCGGCAACACACTTATAGGAGGTCAAGTTTTTATGTTGGATGGATGGGAGGTATGCTCATAAACAATAATTCCCTCTCTCCATAGATTACTCACCAATATCATATTGTAAGAGCCCGTTTCTGCATCCATCACCCATCTTCATCAAATTTGAAATGTAGTGGTTGGTAAGATGTGATCGAGACCTGATTTTCCAATTCCCGCTTAGGGGATTGCAAACTTAGCTACCAGAGACATTGCGAAAATAGATATTTAAGAGAACAAAACAACCCCCCATCATATTCTCTGAGGTAGAGGGTGCTATATCTAACACCCCACCTAAAGGCAACACCTAACCACACCTCTTAATCATGTATCAAGAACACACCTTAAACCATCCGAATGTTTCCGACGCAAAGTGGAGGCGGATTCGGGTAAAAAGCATGATGGTTTTGGACAAAACTGGGATTGGATTTTAACAAGCATCGGAACCTAGCTCCAGGCTGTGAGGCAAAGGCAGATTGCGAAGACCAACTCTATCAAGTCCTTCAGCAATTTTTACCACAAACAAATGTTCACCACAACTGCAGGGTTGAAAACCATGATGAGCATCCGAGAACAAGTTGCTGGGTTTTGGAAAACATCGAGAGCTCCAGAGGCTTACATTGGCAGTAGATGGTATTCCTTCTTCCAGGGAAGAATCGATTCCGTTTGGAATTTTATGACACCTTTCATGCTCACATGATAGAACAACATTGACCACTGCAGCGCTTTCGGGGCCTTGCATTGTATAAGATGTTGGGTTGACAGTGACGGAGATAAAGCATGCCAAAAGCACATTTCTGGCATGGAGGATGAATAATGAAATCTAATCTGTCATTCAAACTGCTTAAAGATTTTGAATACACAATTGCTAGTGTCGAGTGATCGGCTTCACAAGTCCCTGATAAGTCCCTGATACGTCACATTTACCTTTAGCAACCACGAAGTGTCTACAATTGAATTGAACAACTTCACAATTTATAGCAGCGTTTCTACAGATGGTAATGAACCTTTTCAAACGTGATTCATCAATAAAGAAAAAACAAGTCGGTTTGCAATTGCTCAGTTGTAAATGCCCAGCTTCACAATTGGTCAGTGGTAAGGGCAACACCGACCACCACAATGCACCATAAACTGATCTGATACCTAATCAAGATCTACAGCACAGTTCTTATGGTCATATCTCTGGACCTCTTTTGCTCCTGAGCTTTCCTAATTAGGAGAATTTGTAATACACCAGCCTAATTCCTTTGATTTTATTGGGCCTTTTTGCTTGATTCATTTTTTGAGATTTCCAGGCCTTACCTACATTTCCTGCACCCATTCTTGAACATCCAAATACTCATCATGCTGTCCATGTCAAACACAAACCGTTATGAAAGAACCTATATTCCAACACAGCCATCTACATGAATGCTTTAACCCATCTCCATGAAAGCTTTAGACTATGAAGAGTTCACATGAAGCATTGAGGCCCCAGCAGCAAATTTGTCACCAACGGTAGTATTCAAAGACAGAAGCCAAGAGAAAATTCTACCCGTGTTCACCCCAACCCATAAGGCTTGCTGCATTACCCATGAGAAAGTACAGGAAGAAGAAATGAGAGGAATCCGTCAGCTGGGTGGTGTAGCGGCCGCCTGTGACCCAGGCTGGGGGCCAGGAGATTGTGCACATCTGTTACCTGAGCAAGGGCCATCTGCTGCGCGTTGATAGTCTGCCACTCCAAATCTGAAGTCACCTTGGTTGTCTGGACCCAAGTCTAGGCAAAGAAGGTATTGCAGCGGAGGGCACCGCGTGAGGCGGGCAACCGAGCAACGCTACCTCCCGCTTTGGATAGTGGAGGGATTACAGACCTGAGCGTTGGCAGGTGATCACCCTGGCTTCTGGTGGCACTGAACACAGTCTCCATCCTTTTTTGTTGCAAATTCTTGATATATACTGTGGAATCTCTCTACCCAATTCGTCCCCAGTTTCCTTGGTTTCAAATCTTAGGTTTCTTCTGCCAATTGACTTCTCGACCCCATAGTCTTCCTTTATGCTGTTGCGCCAATCACAATGGATTTTCAAACATGCTGACATTAAAATCCTGTAAGAAATTGAGATTGAATTCAAACGTTTACGCCACATGGCTTCCACTTTGAAAGGCTACTCCAATGATATATTTAGCACTTCACACGGATCCCAGCAAGTACCCAAACTCGCCAAAGTGTCAGGAATAGATTCGACTACCTTTAGTAGCCACTAAGCTTCATCTTCAATGCTCAAAGTATGGAACAATATATGGCCTGCAGGCAGGAAAACCTACTAGGCCTAGCATGGTATAAGATACTGGACTTAGGGTGAGGGTTGACCATGATGAGCATCAATGAAGTTGCCGGGTGTTGAAAAACATTGACCAGAGTTCTAAAGGCTCTTGGCAGTAGATGGAATTCCTACTCCCATTGAAGAATCAATTATGTTTGCAATTTTGTTTCACCTTCAATGCTCATGGCAACTCCTATGGTCAGTGGAATATGATTCAACAATACTCAGCTTTCTAGGCATTTGGGGGGGCAAGACCACATACTCACAATGCCTACAGGTTTTCCAAATCGCTGCTGCCTACCGATTGTTTGAGGGAGAGGATTGAGGATCACAGCAATATAGAGGGTTCTCTCTCTCAATAATTGGTGAGAAATGAATGTTTATGACTGTGAGATGAGCCTGCAGTAATGGCCCAAAACGCTTTGAAAGCCTTTTATTGAGAGAATCGTTTCAGTGACCATAGGAGTTGCTCCCATAGGATGGAGCAATGACTAATATAGCACCTACAGGCCCCCTTGCATTCTATAAGATACTGGGTTGACAGTGACGGAGATATCGTATTTCGAAGCACTCTGGCATGGAGGATAAATAATGAAATCTAATCTGTCGTTTAACTTGCTTAAGGATGTTTTATGCACATTTTCTAGTGTCAAGTGCTTGGCTTCTTAGCCTCCTGATATATCACATTCGATTACAATTTGGTCGCAATTCACAATTTATAGCAATTTTGTACCTTCTCAAACGTTATTCGTCAATAAAATAAAATGAAATGCTCTACAGTTGCTCAGTTGTAGCAATTTCCAGCTTCACAACTGGTCAGTGGTAAAGGCCAACGCCAACCACGATAAACTATCTACACCTGTCCATGACCTACAGCACAATTCCTCTTGAAATTGAATAACCCAAGTACAGGTTCAGAGCAACACTCTTTTACTTGTTTCTTGACCTGAAAAGGGTGTACCAAGGTTACAACCCAAAGTATGAAACTCAAGGGTTGAAAAAAACAACCCTTCTCAACTCCTCCCGCAAGACTACCATGTTTACATATATCCCCATTCCAAGAGAATGATGGAATGCTCATACTCTACTTTTCTCATTTCTTTGCATACTCTGCATGGTTTCAAATAAAGGTTGATGTAAAGTTTCTGGGAGCCCTAAAGATAGTACAGCGCCCACCATAGCCATGACTCCGAAAATTGCAAATGGCAGGAAAGAATTATAACGACCTAAAACTACAACAGCAGGAGCAATAATGGACCCGATCCCAGCCATTTGGGTAGTAAGCCCAAGTGCCGCGTTCCTAACGACAGTTGGGAATAGCTCAGATGTGTAGATATAAATCAAGTTGTATGATCCAGCCATTCCGAATATGCCAATCACACTGCACAAGACCCTAAGCACTTTGAAGACTTCTGCACCAGCTCCAACTGTCCCCAAAGTAACACCTGGCTCGACAAAGAGGAAGCTCCCAGCAAGGCAGCAAATTCCACTCAAAAACATAGCCGATGCTAGCATCCACCGTCGACCAAATCTATCAAGAAGCAAGGCAGTGATGGTAAAAGCTGGCATCTCAACCAACGCGTTGAGAAATACGCTTACATAGAGGTTTGTTCCCAAGTTGACAACATTTAAGGTTATTCCATAGTAGACCACGGCACACATGAACCATATGACCACCATGATGAGCATCCGTGAACGAGTCGCGGGGTTTCGGAACACGTCAAGGAGAGTTCCAGAGGCTTTGACAGTATCTGGAATTCCTTTTTCCTTCATAGCATCAATTTTGTTGTTTGCATTTGAATCATCACACTTAGCTTTTTGTGTATCCTCTGCCGACTTGTCACACGTCACATGTAGTGGATTTAAGTCTTCTGTAGCATCGTCTTCTTCAACTATCAACCTAACCCTGTCGGGTACATGCTTGCCGTTCCATTTTGCAAAAGCCCTCAATACTTTCATGGCCTCTTGAACACGCCCTTGGACGAGATACCACCGTGGTGACTCCCAGATAAAGGGCAACACCAGAGCACAATACAGGAGGGCAGGTGCAGATGTCGCCACATACAACCATCTCCACGACGGCGTCCATATGGCATATGCAGGAATCGTCATGATACCAAACGAGAAGAAATAGAAGGCAGACATTCCTACTTGCCCTCTTCTTGAAGGCCCAACCGGTTCCGTAGCCAGAACAAAACTTGAAAGGCCAACCCCTCCACAATTCAGCCCGGTTAACCCCCGGAGTAGAACATAGATCCAGTAAGTAGGTGCCAATGACGTTGCAAGACCTGCCAGTCCTGAGAGTAAACATGCGAGAAACAAAGCTCCTTTTCTCCCCAAGAATGAGTCCGAAAGGTGGCCATATACCCCAGCACCTAAAATACAAAAAGAAAACCATATATTTGAGCACCATAAATCATACCTGGATAGTATATCAAACTATCATCACTACCACAAGGGAAATTATCAGCTTGCTACAAGGAATTTTACATCTTGGGAGATCCAGGGATAACATCTCTAAAAACAACTATCTTGACTACTTGCTGAAGAGATTGAATCTACAGAAATTGGTCCAGTGTGCTTTATTTCAGTAAACCATAAGCTACAGCAGAAAGTATTGGCCATGAACAGGATAAGCTCCAAAATGTAGAAAGGGGGAGAAACAATCTAGAAACTTAGGAATTGACAAGACAGAACAAAACAAGTTCCAACGAGAACAAGAGAACTCTTACCTAGAAATCCACCAATAAAGAACACGGACTGGGCCAGGCCAACCTTATACTCATCTCCACAAATCAGATTAAACTGTGAGACAGTGGACACCCCTGGACCTCCAACCCATTCCCAAAACCTTGGGTCCATGGAGCAAAGTGATGCAGAAGCTGTACAGGATGGCTCGATGATTCCAGTGCTATTGCCTGTACAACCAAAACAAACAAGGAGTTAGTGTTCGGAGCTGACACAATCACAGAATCGTGGTGTTTATTTTACAGAATTCTGCAAACAATGGAATTTTATTACCATGTCACCAGGTTCAGGAGAATCAAGGGTCGATGGATGCTGACACAAACATAAGATGGAGCGCTGTTGAACTTGTTACCTAATTCTACACTCAGCTACTTCTCATATGTATGATCAGCTGCTTACCACCATTACAACAAAGGAGTTTCCACCGCCTACTAAAATGAAACTTCAGGAATCCAGGAATTAAAGATCTATAAAGATTTTTGCATAAGCTCGAGCTTCCAACCAGCTACCACTCTCATGACGGTACCCTAAGGTCAATCCCTGTAAGAATATCATTGATGATCGTCTTAAGCATCTGTAACTTCTGATTCCCTTTACAACCCAAACAAGGAGTTAAGCTAGTACTGTCACGTGCATTCAACACAGAATCATGATGCTAAACCCAACAAACTTCTGCAAACAATGGCATCTCAATACCATGTCCTCAGGTTCAGTAGAATCAAAAGTCAATGGGTGCTGACAAAGCCAAGATAGAGCCAATTAGGATTTTTATCCAATTCTACTCACTTATATATGCTCGGCTGGTTACAATACTACAGCACAGGAGTTTGCACCACCGACTCAAAAGAAACTTCAGTAGTATAGGAATTAAATTATCTATACAGATTCTTCCGTAACCTCTAGGTTTGAGAGCTGACACAATCACGTGCATTCTACACAAATTCGTGGTGCTTAAACCCACAAACTCTGCAAACAATGGCATCTCATACCATGTGACCAGGTTCAGGAATATCAAGGGTCGATGGGTGCTCACACAAACCTAAGATGGAGCCAATTTAATATTGTTGCCTAATTCTACATTCAACCTCCTCTCTTATGTGTGATCTGCCGGTTACCAACCATCAGGGCAATGGAGTTTGCATCACCTACTCAAACGAGACTTCAGTAGTCCAGGAATTAAATCATCTATTCAGATTCTCCCCTAACCTCTATGTTTTCAACCACCGATAACGCTCATGACATCGCCCTAAGCTCGAATCCCTGCAAGGATTTCATTAATAGCCGCAATCTCTAGATTATGAGCAGAAGTGCACTTGGGGTAGAAAAAAGCCACACCTGCCGTAGCAAGGACGTTTATGATGGTAGAAGAAAGCAATGCGGGCTTTCGACATTGCCAAGCAGGCTGGTGGTCTGCAAAAACCATCACAAAAGTGTGCAATCCCTCGAGAGTCCAAGCAAAGCTGACCGCAATAAAGTGGGCCAGCTGCGCTAGTCCGAACTCCCCTACCCACTTCACAAGCATGTCGTCCACAGACAAACTTTGACACACAAACTCATCACTTCCGCAAGAACCAGTCTGGTGGCCACCTACTTCACTCTCCTCCCCATTGTCGGTGATCAGCCTCGTTTGCAAATCATCATCCACGTCCACACGGGCCTCCATGGCTGAGTTTTTTCACTCGCCCTTTCCTTCACAAACAAAAAACACAACCTACAACTGCATACTTGTCGTCTCCAAATCCCCAAGACTCCTCCTCCTCCTCCTCCAAAGATCCCCTCCCCTGTTCAGTACTCCAACCTGCTCTCTCTGGAATCCCGAATAATGCAACTGAGGTGATGATGATTCTTCTTGTCGATGGCACCTTCCACAAATTCCTGCAAACCGAGTGTCAGGCAACTCGTGTGATGTTGCAAGCTCCGAGCAACTTGAGAACCGGAAGCTCTCATCACATATTAGAAAGTGAAATGATGTCCCCATGGAGCTCCTCTCCGACAAAAGATTGAACTTCACAAGTCGGAGCTGTGATCCAAATCTGCACCGCTACTTCACTCCTCATTCGATCCAAAAACATCACTTGCACCGTTCCCGCTAGCCCAACCCTCCCGCTCCACCATCATCAACTAAGTATAAAAGAAGTCTGTAACCGCCCATCCATCCTCGAGTCACCTCCCGAAGCCTTCACTGTAAAATCCTCAACCTCACTCGAGAGCTTGGCCAGGTTGAAGGTGCTTGAAGCTACTTACCACAGTAACCCACAACTCAGACAGTGGCAAAATCCACAACAGACACACACACACACACGCTTTGGGAAGGAAAGTTACCATACCTGGTTGGCAAAGGTGCCACCTTTGATATGCAATGTGCACCTAATAACCTACTTACACTTCAGTTCTCTCTCTCTCCCTCTCTCACGACACATGACACACGTGATGGTGAGTGGATGACGCTGATGATGAATTTTGCTGCACGAGCGAACTGGATTGATCTACATATCAAGTAAGCACCCCTGGGGCATTGGTGCGAATCTTTGTTTTACAGTGCGGATGAGAGGAGAAACCATTTCTGCGGTGCGCCGCCAGAGGTCATTAAAAATACCAAGCAGGTGGAGAGGAGAGGGAGAGCATTCGGACGGAAGGAAGACTCATGTTGTTACCCTACTACTTACCCAACACACTAAAAGCATAAAACCTAAATAAGCTTCAGTCTTTCTACTTCTTTTTTCTTTCTTTTTTTTTTTTTTTTAGAGAGAAGGCCGGCTAGTGTCAAAGCACAGGAGGCAGTTGACCACCTGGCAAATTTTTGTCAAGTAGAGAGGAGATTTCACAGCTGGGAGTCGAACCGCCAACCTCTTCTTGCCTCAGTCTTTCAAGAGTATTGGAATTTTCATGCACACTTTCAAGAAAATTGAAATTATTATTCGGAAAGCATGCAGCAAGCAACACACTGTGACTCTTGGCCCCCAAAAAGACAAAGCGCGATCTTTAACTTCTGTATATATATATATATATATATATATATATATATATATATATATATATATATTAATGTATGATGGTACTACGATTGTTCCCTCGATTTCACTGGAAGGCACTACAATTATAATAAAACAAAAGTTGTGCAACAGAAAGTAAAAGCAAATCTGTAAAAGTTTGTGACATGACATTACTAAGGACAACATATATGGTAAAATAATGTGGACAATAAGGAGCTTACTTCCACACTATATTCATTGGGGATAATAGTGTGGGTGCACATTATTTTCCAGCTTACATCATTTACCATCCAATGGTAATATCGTGGACCACATTACATGTCCATTACGATAAATATTTTATACTACACCTTTTATTTTATTTTATTTTATTTTATTTTATTTGAGTTCTTTATTTTATATCAATATTTTATTTTATATTGGTTGCGGTTGTACACTAATCCTCTTGACAGTGTCTGATAGTGTGGGCCACATTATAAAGCTACCCATGGTAAAGCATTTAATAGATTTACCCACCATGTTTACCATAACCAGTGTATCGTAGTGCATTGACACACCCTTCACTTTAGAATCTATTTGAGAACATGTGGGATATTCGAATAGGATCTTTTTGTGCTCGATTTAATGTAGAAAACATGTGTTGGTTTAGGGTCCTAAGATACGCAACAATACTACGGTGATGCCTCATAAGAGTTTGCCACTATTGTACTGGCATTTATATCTATAAAATGAGAGCATCGCTTTCTTCGATAATTGGTCCTTGAGCCCCAATAAAGCTCACAAAGGGTTTGGGATCAGTGTGTATGTTTGACAAAGTTTTTGCAAGTTTTTCACTTTTGACATGCGAAAACTCGCACACACAAAAATGCATGTCAATTGACACACACAATTTAGAAGTTGACACATACTGTGACTTGTGAAGCAAAAAATTACGCGTCAATTGACACGCTAGAAATTAAAATGGCATGTATAGGCAACTCAAGTACTATAAACTACAGCTCAAGTATCCGGAAAACATAACCCATAACAGTAGGAGAACTTCCTACACTCGCTTGCATACTTAAGTTCAACCTTGTTCTTGTAATTTCCTTAGTAACCGGAAAGACTTTACATCTAAGATGGTGATCATAAAGGTGGCGGAGGCTAAGTACAAGGCCGACAAGACCATTGTTCCTTGTCTCTTGTGGATGTATTTCCACGATTGTTTTGTGCAGATATGTGAATGAACAATTTGCCCCAACAGATCTCAAAGAGTGATGCTTTGGTTGCTTAACTAATAGGTTAATTTTGAGGCGTCTTAGCTTGAAATTGGGATGATTTGAGGTAGAATTTGCATAGTGCATAGATCCCTTTCAAATTGAGTTTAATGTACAATTTACAATGCCTAAATTGAAGCTAGATTGGAAGCATTATTGTTGTTGGGTCTGTGAATTGAATGCCATTAGCATTCACAAGTCCCTAAAGTTTGTCACGTACTCTAGGCCAACGGTAGATAATCCACTCTCACCAGTGGCACCGCCTACATCTGTGATAGATACTTTTGTATGGTCAATTCCTAAATCACTTGATTTGAAGTTTTTAAAATGGGAGGAGATCTAGAATGTTTTGTTTGATTGAAAATTGGGGAAAGTAGCCATCTTAGCTCATAATGATTTTAAAATTTGAGGTCTTGCATAGGGCAGAGATCCCCTTCAATTGAGTTTAATATACAATGTGAAATTCTTATTGATTCAATGCAATGCTTGAGTTGACATTAGATTGGAATCAATAATGTTGTTGAGTATGTGAGTGGAATGCTATAAGTGTTCACAAGGCCTTGAAGTTCATCCCCTAAGTCTGTCCCAATATCTAGGAGAATGGTAGACATTCCACTCTCACCAGTGGTACCATCTACACTCCTGCTAGATACTCTGTTTTGGTCAGTTCCCACCTAGTCCAATCTCTGGTCATTTAGGTTGATTAGCCATCTTAGCTTGACATGATTTGAGGTGGTAGACTTGCATAATGCAAGATTCCTTTTAATTGAGTTCAATGTACGAGGTGAAAATCATAATGCTTTAATACAATGCTTGAATTGAAGTTCAAGGGATCACGTAGGATATGAAGAAAGAGGGATTGTGGCTCGAAAGGATATCGTTGAAGTTTCAATACACTGAAGAAAAAAATGACATGTGTAAGGGATAACTCCTTGAATTTACGGAAATACTTTGACATGAGTGTGAGAACAAAATGATGTTTGAAGCTTGGCACATATGTAATAGCAATTTGGAATGGCACACAAATTGGCCTAAACGTATGCAACTTTCACAGAAAATTATATTCATTCCATCATGTGTAGCTATTTGTGAGAGAGGATTTTCCAAACAAAATGCAATCAAAAGCCACTTGCACAATAGGTTGAACTTGAAGACCCTTGATGCTCTTATGTTGGTCTCTCTTTGTAGGCTTTGAAGTGGATGCAATGGATTGGGCTACCATCTTCAACATTTGGAAAAACATGCAAGATTGAAGGATACTTACGCTCAATTGATAGGTTTTTTGGTTACAAATCAAGATTGTAGTTTGATTATTCAAAATATTAATTTTTCTAAAATATTGTGTAACCCAAAATTGAGGTGACATTTTAGAATAAAATGTATATGTCAATTGACATTCATTTTTGTTTTTGAAAATGTCACATGACACTTTGGATTTGAAGTTGAACATCAAATGAAATTTGTCAAACATACACATTGTTTGGGATCACTTGTAGTACACCGTTTATGGTATTTAGTGTCACTTGCTATACGGAGTTACGCAATGCTATAACTTATTATTGTTAGAGCAAGTTTTGACCAAGTAAAGACCTTCATGTTTTATATTGTCCAAACAATCAATTCGACCTTTGTTGGTTAAAAATAAGATCTATAGCAATACTTATAGCATTGCATAATTCCAAAAAGTAAGTGACATTAAATACCATGAATGTTGTAGTGCCAATCATGTGACTAACTCAAAGGCTAGGTAACATTCTGATGTATATACTCGGGGGTGGACTCTTCATATCACATACGAACTAACAAGAGTGTAAGAAAGGGTATTATTTAGCTAGGGATTCATGGAACTTAAGTAAAGTCATATGGTAACAAATATTGGATGAGTCCATCAAGAGGTTTCCATGGAGCTTAGTTCTAGGTAAGTGCCTTCGAGTTGGCACATAAGACACTTTTGTCCCCTCTTAGCTATTATGAGGCATTTGTTATTTTGTAAATAACAAATAAGTGGAAAGGAACCATAATCTGGCTTTGGATATTTTAGGCCTATATTCTAACCTCCTACAAGTTGTCACCAAGGCCAAATGTGGCATTGGATTCCACATAGCTATTTTTATTAATAATGTGTGTAACATGCAGCAAGTCAATATAACATATTGTCATAGCCATGTTTTTATTTAACTATTTATTTTGCATGGAATTTTTAAACATATTCATAACATATTCAACAAAAAATTAGATCTATTGTAGTCAATAAAATATCATAAAAATATCATAATATGTTATTATGTTTACATTGTATAGGTATATTGATATGAGATAAAATGTAATTGATTGTATTTTGACAGCATGTTCTAAATGTAACTTTATATTTTATCTCATGACATGCATGACAATCATCCCATCAAATACTTGTAGTAAATAAAACACACATTAGATTGGGTTATCAAAGGTCCATAGATAGGATATGATAAAAAATAAATTAAAAATTAAAAATTTTATGGCGATATTATATATATATATATATATATGGGCTATGGATGTTAGTATGCTTAAGATATGTTATACACAAAAAAAAGATTTCCAACAACCCTATCTTTGCTACTCGTGAGAGTATCAAAGATGGTTAATCATATTAATTACATACATGATTCTAAAACTTTATTCTACACATGACAATGTCAATATGATTAGGATAGGGTATATTCAGGAGATGATTTACAAGAAAAACATATTTTCTTTCATAATAGTAAGACGAATGATAGATTGTATCAAGTGCAAGTAAATGAAAGAAGTATCGAGATTCTTTTGTAATGACAAATTCTAGAGACAAAATGTGATTATCAAGAGAAGGAAAAATCAAAATTAATCAAATGTTATATCAAGAACAAATATAAGCAAGATAATTGTAAGGAATTTAATATAATAAATTATAGAAAAAAATGAGATGATCAATGCAATCTCAATGATAAATATACTATCAAAATAATTGAAACAAATTGATCTCAAAAAGTAAGACAAGTAATAAAACTTAAGAATGAAAAGAAACACGTACAAATTTATAGAATAGGAAGAGATAACATATTCTAAAGAAGAAATTAGTGCACACATGATATATATATATATATATATATAGAGAGAGAGAGAGAGAGAGAGAGAGAGAGAGAGAGAGAGAGAGAGAAAATTTCAAGGAAGAAGCACGGGGGGGTCACTCCATTGTCGAGTGAATACCACGTGCGAGACAATTTTGCTACCCTATATTATATGCCATAGACAATTTTAAAAATTATGATTTTTTTTCTACATATACACAACCATTCATAACATCTTTTGTATATTTTTTGGAAATTTTTAGTCATCGTCATTTTTTTTAGTAATTTTTTTTGTTCAATTCTGCGTCATTCTAGTTAGAAACGGTATGTTTTATTAAAAAAACTGATCATCAAATTTGGTTACCATTTTTTACTATGTAGTAGATACCATGTATATCTACACATGAAAAAAAATTGATAAAATTTTGACCCATTTTGGTGATGTTTTTAGGAAAAAGTAGATTTTTTTGTCTCGCACGTGGTATTCTACTTGACAATGGAGTGACCCCCCCGTGGGAAGAAGAAGAAAAATGGTCCCAAAGAAGTAAATTTATCTCTAAAAAAACATAGGAATGTCTAAAAATGACAAATAAAACATCTAATGCAAAAGAAAAAGAAAAATTGATGAATGTAAAAAATGAGCAGAGCATGAAGGTCTCATAAGAAATGGAATATAATGAAGAAGTGGAGCAAAGCTTGGGCACGGTGATTACAAAGAGAAAGAGAAGCAAGGCAAAACCCTATTAGTTGATGTGGCATGTGAAAGAGGCAAAAACAAGGAGGTTTGCACATGGCTGCAAGTTGGCAAAATTGCAAAGTCAACAACCTAGTTCTAGGTTAGGTTTTTAAGAATTTGCCAACATGCATGTATTTCTACCCCGCATGAGACATGGGACCACCTTATTGCTTATTGCTTTAAAGAAATTTGTAATAAAATTGGCATTATCATTGATAAGATGAAAGTGAAAGAAAAACACTCTAGCTAGTATGAAAATACTTGAATGCCACAAATCCCCGGCTAGCTTGTTGTAGCATGTACGAGTACTCTCTTGAAATCGTCTATGAGTATTGATTCAATTGTGATTTTACCATGTCTTTATTTGAAGGTACACATATAATTGGTAATTCATTAGGGTTAGTGTGTGGGGAGATTTTTGGACATAATCGGTCGAGATCCTAGTGTTTCCAAGACCAATCATCTACACGTTGACATCTTTCAGTTTTTATTTATTAAACGAGAAATATTATGTAAATCACTCTAAATGGATCAATAATTATCATGAAGTCTTGAATTAGAACTAGCTATTTCTCAAATTCAACCACATCATTTGTAACTAGTAGTCAATTCTTCCGTTCATTGTTAGGGGTAATGTTGTCCGAGAGTTGTGCATGAATTTATGTATTTGGAATTAGGGCAGCACGTCACCGACTTTTGTTTAATATTGTTGCCTCCCAAGTATGTGAGAGGCTTGAACACATGTGAACATCTTCTCCTATTGAAAGCTACATTGATGGTGGAATTTTGTGGGGGCATGTATAATGCAATGATGGTTACTTCAAGCAATCACATTGTTACCGGACCAACCGGTCAAATGATGTCACCATCTGCCCTTCACCGATAGGGAAGGTCATTGAACCAACATCCTTGTGACCAATTGAGAAGACAGCGCCGAATCTCTTTTCGGCAGAGCACTGATTATGTAACCCATGAGTATGATACTTGATGAATGACCTCCCAATGGTGTGGAATATGTATAATCCGCTTTTGTAATGAGCTTACACAATCATATTTTGGTTTTTTGGTTTTTTATGGTCCAAAAAGTAGTAGGTGGTTTATTACGGTTCAATCCACGAGTTTCCTTTGTTAAGCTACTACAAATATGAAGGCCACCACTTGCCCAGTGCAAAAAACAAAGCAATATGGAACAAATCGCTAGTCCCGGGGCTTGGACTCTTCATTGGAAACCTAAATGATATGTGTGGGTCATCATGAATTTAAGCCCCCTATTTACATGGACTTTATGGAGAAAAAGAAATGTATACATATTAACGGCAAGCTAGAAAATGGACTCATATATTTATACTAAGCTTTTCAATTTAATGTGATGAATGTCTCCACTACATATACAAATAAAAACCATTAATAAAATAGGCCTTAATTTCTTATAAAATCCAACTTTACTTTCCAATGAGAAAGCCATTGAACATTTTCTTCATCCATAACATGTAACTCAATGATTGCATCAAACAAACAAAGACAAGAACATAATAACTTAACCACAATCCAAAGAGTTTAACTCAAGGGAGCCCATGAGCATTCCAAGAGCCTCCAGTTCGTAAGACCTAAAACCCAAATGCAAACCCTAACAAGAATGGACAAGGTAGTTGTTAAGGACTATTGCCATGTGACAACAATGGGCGAAAACACGAATTGAATAAAGCTAACATATTTGCTGTCATAAATTTCTTCAGGCCTCGGGGCCTCGTTTTGTACATTTACCTTTCCTTCAAAATTCCTAATAGCCTTTTCTAAACATACACACTAGGGTACATTCTATGTACATTAACACCTCAATTGATACATTTCTTACACTCGCGTTAGTTCGTACATTGTATGAAGAGTCCACTCCCCGTGTTGCCAGTCCTCAAATCTACACTTCGATAGTTGCACTTGTTCGAGGCTTTTGCAAAAAGCCCGACCAAGAGCTTGGTTATGGCATGGTCCTCCGGAGTTGTGCACACGAACATAACAAATCATAGAAATTTCTCCATTTGAAATAGTGTATCGTACACATCTTTCCCTAACCCCGAGATTCAAACCCAATACTTGGCTTGGACGTTTCCGAGAGCGGTTCTACATTGATTTTTTCTTGTGTTTGATATCATGTCCTAACAAGTCATTGAAGTGCGAGAATCGGGGTGCTTCACATCTTGTGGTAACTTGGTTCCTCAAGGTTTTTTTTTTAGCATTACGCAAAGTGCAAGGGGGGGGAAGTCATTTTCCAATTTGCCTTTGTTCAAGATGATGGTGAAGGGAGATCATATTACGGTGGTGTGTAGTTTGTGTTTCGAGGTGATCAATGATGCAGGTGGGCAATTATAGGATGGTTTTGATTGCGGTTTGTCATGGATATGTATTCCATGGTGTTGTCAATTCCACCAACATATTTCAATTGTTAGTGGCCTAATCATCCCAAATAGGACTCTCAATTCCAAATGACTATATCTTGCTCTCATCCTATCAAAAATTAGTAAAATATTTCTTCCAAAAGTTTCTATTGAGAATTTCTATGACCTCCAAAAAGCCGATAACATTATGTAAACAATTGACCCCATACCTCATGAAGTGCTCAAACCCAAGAAACTTTCAACAATTTGATTGCGTTGAGATCATATTACCCCTTGTAAGGTTCCACCCTCACAACTTCTTCTATCTAAATGTTCCTCGAGAAAACCTTAAAAAAGCTATTATGACACAATCTTAGGAAATGCTCCACCATGTAGTCCTTGAGGGGTTGATATCTTCAAAGCATATTGGTGGAAGTATGCAAACTAACAACAATAGTCATTCAAGCCTAGTTCACCTTACAACTATGTGTGGCTATGACAAAAATTTGGACACCTACTATTGCAATGCAATCAATTAACTTATGCACAAAAAGATTTGGTGTAGCTACATTGATCAAAATCAATATTTCTTCAACCTTTAGAAGTCCAAGAAGCCAAATTTGGGGCTCAATATGTCATACAAAGAATTTGAGGTGACTTTGTTTTTCTTTAAAATAGATGTAAAAGTTGACGCCATCTCAAATTAAACATTTATCAATTGCATTCCTCCAATATGAAACACACATATATGTGAAAAATAAGTATATAAAATATTGGCTTGCATAAATGATCTGAATCAAGTTCATACACACGTGCATATCTTATCACCATTGTCACACTTGATCATATTTTCACTTCCTCTTTGCAATGACTCGACTCTTAACTTCCCAAGCAACCAATTTCTTGTTGATGGATGATCACTTCCCTATATTAACCCCACTGAACTCATTCATCCACAATCAAATATCCACGAATATCAAGCCAACATGGATATCAACCGTAAACTCGTGACCCATGCAATTTGGAGATGATTAGAATGTGTACAAAAATGCCAAAGTGGCTTGTGGTCATGATTTTGTTGTGTTGGGAGCTCATGTGAGGGTGTTGGCTCCAATCAATGTTGGTCACTTCAATACAAACTTTGCATGAACATCAAATATGCTTATTTTGGTTAAAGTGATTTTTCTTTATGCTCATGTAAAAATGGCCTCTATGCTCACGTGGACCGTTCAGTTTAACATTTAGACATTCTTTGATTCTTAAGGAATTATTTGCATATATGTGAATAGAAACATAAGACAATTTACATACTCCAAATGCAAGGTGGCTAGCCTATTGTGGTTTGCACATTTTGACATGAGAATTGGTGCAAGTGCTCAACCATTGAATTGTCCCATCTAGTGGATCACACAAGCATTCAACTCATTTTCTAGGTGAATTTGATCGATCAAAGGTCGTTTTTTGGGGATAATATACATTTTCTTGTGCATCACTCCCCTCAATTGCTGTGATTTATAAATTCTAAGTGTCATGCATGCCCATTTTCTCCCCTGAAATAGCTCATCTCCCATGTTTCAAGATCCTATAGATAAATCCTATTTTAACCCTAAAACTTGTCCATGAAATTTCCACAACCAACATTGAATGAAATGCATTCCCAACAACCCTTTCACAAGCTTGGGAAGTTAAGGGTTGAGTTGTGTTAGGTCCTAAAATATGATTTGGGCAAACCAACCCATACACTCGTTCCTTGTTGGATACCTAAACCCTTGCCTCCAAGGAACCAATGTACGGGTTGTTTCGCCCCAACCCTAAAATATACGTCTCATAGACCAAGTAAAATTGAGCGGTTATACTTGTTTGGGCTTGTTCAAACAACCACGCACACCATATAAAGTAGAATTGGTGCCGTGTCCGGGGAGATTTTTGGGCATAATTGGTCGAGATCCTAGTGTTTTCAAGTCCAACCAAGTTACATGTGGACAACTTTTGGATTTTCTTCATTAATCGATGGTATATTCTCTAGACTTCTCTAGAATGATCAGTAATTTTCCTAAAGTCTTGAACTTCAACCAGTTATTTCTCAAACACAACCGGTTCATTTGTTACTAGAGGTTGGTTCCCCCCCCTCATTAAATCAGTCCCTTCAAGAGTTACTAAATTTTCTCATGTCAGGCGAGGCTAATTCGGTTAGCTTTTTTAATCATGCTCTATTTTTGGTTCCTAATCGGTAGTAAAATCCCTCTAATTCGGTGGGTGAGTAATACATGTTGATTTAGCCGCCACATTGATGATATTTGGGTTAGTTTCCTTCACAAAAATCAAACTATACCCACCATCCTCCATAATTAGGAGTGCTATCCACCCAACTAGGACATGCTTGATTTTTATGGGTGAGGTGGGCAAATTAGAAGGCGGCAACTTGGGCAAATTAGGAAACAACATGTGGTTTGTGAGGTGCTGACCAACTTGTATTGTGGGTATTTTATAATGAGAAGCCACTTTGGCAACATTTTTTCTTACCCGTGACCATTTTAGAGACGTGACATGATCAATATTGGCATTAAACATGACTTTCAATGGCAAATGACCCATGTAGCATTTGCTAGTGACGTCGTCCACTTACACAACATTGAACAACGAAAGAGTTACTCTCCTATAACACCATATCAGAAAGCAAAGACTCTTCAATCACAAAGCTTAGATCAACACCTTCCTCAACTCAAATTTCAGCAATTTCCAATTCATGATCTTGATTCACAATTGCTAACCTGCTCAAGCTTCTAATGCTCGAATCCATCGGCTGGATGATTCCACAGGGCTGGAGGTATCCACGTGAGCTTCAACTACCTTATGCCATTTTTTTTCTCCCATCCCACTACAAAGGCTATAAAGTAACGCATCTGATGTGGGTGACACGGCCTGCTACTTTCGGGCCCTTCGGCGGCCCACGTGGACCTCACTTACTGGACTTGTTGACACTTCCAACTTCCATGTGCCACAACGTTTGTTTTGCAACTTCCTCACCAGGTCACCGATCATGGCCCATGTACGATTTTCTCCTCTTAGTGCCGCTTTACACATAGACCACGAGCCGTTACCATGAAAATGTAAAGGCCCTTGAACATCATCCAAAGGCTGTACCAAGGAAAGTAGAAATCTACTTTTGTCATTGACAGGTCCTCAAGCTTAGCATAATAAAGTGAGAGCGGAGCGGACCACAACGTATGTTCGGGTTTACGGTTGGTGTCCCCACCATGATAAGATGATTTTTTAAGGAACTAATGACAATTTCATTGATTTCCATGGCCCTTAGCTTTGTGTTAGATCCACCACTTTTTGATGGGTTTAACACAATATCTAGTAGACTATGAAACGTTATCCACTTACTGCCATATAGAACACTATGTAGAGTTTTCATTCGTTCGAATTTATCTGATCCATTAGGTCTTCAGAGTCTGTTGTAAACTGAACTTGCACCGTCTCCGGCTTCTTGACCAATCACATAAAGTGTCGTATCACAGGTCAAGGGCCCTCAAGCTCTAGTGTGTAGAAGTGGCCCTTCCATGTCTTGACATTTGCTACGTAGATATACAGGTGGGCGGTCGAAAGCGTTGAAATTGGAGGACAATTGTAGGTTCAAATGGGAGATAAGTGAGCTTATATTATTGTAGCCGCCCAGGCGGAGCGGAGCTGGTGGATATTATGATGTTGGCCCACCTTCGAATTCGACATGCATGCCACCTGCAGGATAGAAGGAAAAGTGATCCAATATATAAGTAAGCATCAAGAAATTTACTCCTCTGGAATCTGAGTTTCAATTTACAATTTGTGGAAGTTGAATCTGCAAAGGGTTCAGTTGGCATCACCATTTGATGCCTTCGGAGGAGCCACACTGGCAACCACTCAGATACTGAAAAGTATATGACCTAGCATATTCCTAACTCAAGGTAGGCAGTAAACCCCACCATGCACCAAGGGGGATTCTTGAGCAAGGTAGGGCCAACGGGCTCAAATTTGTGTCGGATTGTCCGACGTCGGTTTTTTTTCCTCTCTCCCCAACTCACTCTTGAGATTCTTCGCCCACCCCAGGGCGTATGCCAACCCTTTAGAGCCACTTCACACATGAGCCAAGGACCGTGACCATGGTCTTGTGAGAGCCCTTGATTTTCATCCAAAGCTCATATCATTGACATGGTTTGCCATAGTTTGCGCCATGCCTATCTCTTGGAGGTGGATCTAATGCAACTTCCGGCATACCATGAAACATTATTTGTAGGTTGTCATGTAGTAATCCATGCAGATTTTGCATCCATGATAGTTTCTTTGGGTTCTTGGGTCTTCGCCTTGTCACGTGAGGTGACATCGGGGGCTAAATCACGTCAAATTAGAAGTCAATGGACTCCATTAGGAGTCCATGTGTGTTTGGATGAGTAATGGACTCCATTGGAAGTCCTAGATAGTTGTTCATCCATTCCATGGATGAAATCCACCTAGACGGGGGGTTATGTGGAGAGGAAGGCATCTTGACTTGTAATTGTTGTCAAGTCAAGTCTTGTGAGTGTGTTTTGAGAGAGAGAGCTTGTTGTTGCTATCTTGTGGCTATGGTGTAGTAGATCATGAGTAAAGCCTTTGCATTCTTTCTCCATCACTTGCACTCTTGGATTCTCCCTTCGTGGAGTGAGAGATAGCTTGACTCTTGTGTGTGAATTTCAGAGTTTCTTAAGCTTTGTAAGGAGACTTCTTAGTTTCTTGAGCTTGGAGAGAGAAACTCTCATACTTGACAACAATTTCTTTGAATTTTTCAATTTTAGTTTGTATTTTGAGTTCAAATGGCCAAGAACTCATGAGCAACTGAGTAATACATGTGTTGAGAGGCTTAGTTTGCAATTCATCATAGCTTGCAAGACAAATCTTGCAAGGAATCTCTTTATCTCTTTCTTTCTCTCTTCACCTTCTTGAGAGAACAAAACCAACAACAAGAATTTTTATTATTATTATTATAATAGTTAGTTGTTGGCAACTTGCAAACTTCTGCTTGCAAGCTTAGGAGGTTGGAGGCCAAATCCAACAATTATTTCTTGCAATTTGCAAGAAGAATTTTTTTTCTTTCCAATTTGTTTTTAACATTTTGGGAGAGAGCTTCAAGAGCTCCCTCCCGGAGCTCCCTGGAATTCTCCTTCCCGGGGGCGGGCGCAGGCAGGCCGGGCCGGGCGCTGGCGGGCCGGGCCGGGCGCAGGCAGGCTGGGCGCGGGCCAGCTGGGAGCAGCGAAGGAGGGGCCAACCCCCCCAGGTAAGTTTTATTTATTTATTTAATTGTTTTTTTTTGACTTTGCCTTTTAACTTTTCCTCCCTAGATTCTCGCAAAAAGTTCATTTTTACTTTTTACTTTTTACTTTTTTTACTTTTACATTTTAGCTTTTGAGTTTTCAATTTAACTTTTACATTCGACTTTTTACATTTTGATTTTGACTTTTGATTTTTCCTTTTCACTTGCTATGTTTTACTTTTCACCTTTTTACTTTAATTTTTAGGTTTTTGTTTTTACATTTTTACTTTCACCTTTCCAACTTGGCATTTCATTTCACAAACTTTGAGGTTCAAATTTGGGGGCATACTAGCTCCGATTGGAGTGAAATTTGAGCCTATCTTGTGTGAAATTTGCCAAGGAATCCAATGGTGTAATTGGATTGTTGATTGGAATTCCAAATCATTGCTGAAATTATTAATTTCAACGCTGATTTTTGTTTTTGGGAGCAAATTAACTCCGAACGGAGTGAAATTTGAGCCTAATTTGTGTGAAATCTTCCTAGGAGTCCATTGGTGCAATTAGTTTGTTGATTGGAGTCCATAATCACCTTGGAAATGAGCATTTTCAACGCTGATTTTTGATTTTAATTACCAATCTCAAACCTTTGCACAATTTTGGAATTCTGGGGGCATAAATAAACACTTGGCATTTGGCAAGGGATTGCCATTTAGATAGCCCGCAACAGGTGCAGGTTGCCCATTACCTTGTAGATAGTTGCAGGTACTCACGTAATTATTTTATGGTGCAAACTAGGAGCCGATATTATCGATCTCCATCACCAGATTACTTGGAGGACGTGCATACCACAAATCTTAAGCCAGAGGTAGATACCAACGAGGCTTTTGAGCCTATTTCGGCGTTGGACACTACTAGTAGGCTTCGGATTTGGAGTGTGGGCACGTTCGACGAAATGGAGGACGATCACCACGGTTCAGTGCGTGATCGGTTCTCAGGTCGAGCTGGGGGCATTTCCTTGCCCGATTGGAAGCTCCGGTTTCGTACCTGGATTAAAGAGAAACGTCAAAGGTCTTCCAATTTCAATGATTGGTATGCCTTTGAGCTTATGCCTCAGCATTTGGAGTATGAGGCACTCCAAACTTATGAACGCTGGACAGAAGGTCATCAGCGACAACTTCGGGAGGTGGAGCAATATTGGGAGGCCCGGGTTGAGCTTATTTCAGCCCTTAAAGATGGGGCGGTTGCCACCTTGGCTCCACCCACCTTAAAGGAGGAGGAACCACTGGAGGAGCCTAAGGACAAAGAACTGGCACTTGGGCCAATAACGGCTAGCAGTAGCACGGCTACCCTTTCACGGATGGCACGTGCTACACAGGCAGCATTGACAGCTGTTGGTCCACCACCTCCATTTAATCCCCTTGCTGAATTTGTTGCACATTTAGAGGTGGAGTATGGTGGGTTTAGGCGAGACCAGATGCAGCGCATCCAGGATTTTCGCCGGGAGAAGGATGACACTCCACGGACCATGTACACGCGACTCGCGCGATTTGCTGTTGAGTCGGAAGGTGTTTTCGCTGAGAGCCAGCTTGTCAAAATCTTCTTGTCCAAGATTGATAAGCGGCTACTTGAGTTGGCATCACCTCGGATTATCTTGGACTATGAAGGCAGAGCTACGCTTGCACAAGCGTTTGCCGTGGTTGAGAGATGTGATCGGGCTCTCTGTCAACATGATGCCATGGATATGGTATCTTGGATGACAGAGACTAGCAAATCAAAAAGAATTGTCACAGCTACTAGTAGTTTAGCTGAGACTCAACCTGTTAAAGAGCAAAAGATTTTGTATTGTTGGGGTTGTGGAGAAGCTGGTCATTCAAAGAATGATGCCAATTGTCCCAAGAAGAAGAAAAACCAGCCTTTGGGAAAAATAAAACAAAAGATAGAACCGGTAAAGGCGGGGGAAAATTCTAAGAAGAGGCAATTGAAATGTAACCATTGTGGCGGCACTAACCACGATGTGGATCATTGTTTCCAACTTCATCCTGAGATGTGGCCTGCGAGTTATGTGACTGGCAAATCTTCACGGGAGCAAACTCTTGAGGCTAAGGTTGCGGAGCTTGAGCAAAAGCTCAAATCTTCTGCATCTTTTGCTCAAATTTCTGAGCCGCATGCAGTTGTAGGCACTTCCGGTTCTGACATGTATATGTTCGGAGCATCTGGAGAGGTGGTAGCTGCAGCTTCTACCCGTGCACAGACATTGGCAAATTCAGTGGCTTCTACAAGTGCTGGTAGCAACGAGGCTTCACGTCCTCGCCATGTCGGTCCAGCAGATCAGGTTGGTCAAGCACGGCTACCTCTATCATTTGGATTGATAGACACTACTACTGCTGTTGGGGCTAAAAACTCTTTACCTTTGAGAGATGGGGATTCCATTTCAAAGGACGTTATGCAGGTATTGGCACATAAAATTCTTCATATGCCAATTTTCTCAGGTTCGGAGTTGATGGTTCCGGATTTCAAACCTGCTGGAGTTTTTCATTTAGCTGGGAGAATGTTAGAAGGCAAGGCGGATTTGCCATCCCTTCAAGTATCCCAAGCTATTGTTGACGTGCCTGTGACTGAGGAGGTGGAGGACTTAGCCAATTTGTGAGTGAATCTTGCAGATGAGGCAATCATTGATTTTGGTAAGCACACTGATATTCCTCCTCCAATAATTCCATCAATGGACACGTCTTCTTCACATTGTGCAGCAGGAGCAACATATCTTACAGATGTTTCTGCAAGATCTGCTCGAGAGCGGCATAATTTACAACCTGGAGTTGTATGTCTAGTGAACGACAAAGCTTTGTTTGTCGTGTCACGCACGGATAATCCCACTATTCGTGCTATACCACTGAGAGTTATGATGGATTATGGTGCTCAACCGGTTATGATTGGCAAAGGACTTGCTGACAGTCTGGGGTTGATGCCAACAAATTTAGATCCTTGTCCATTCACAATTGTGACTTCAGTGGGGGGCACTGAACGTGCAATAGGTTACACCAAGGCACCTCTCCGTTTGATTTTTAACGTGGGGGCAGGACCTACCTACACTCATTTGGCAATGAAGTGTGTTGTTACCAATGCAACCAACTATGATATACTAGTTGGTCAGCAAGCTCTTTATCCACTTGACTTTGGTTTGGATAATTGGACCGAGGAGGCGTGGATTAAACCGGGATGGTCTACTGGTGATGGCAGGAAGGTATTTATTCCTGTAGCGTTTGCAGCTACTTCTATGACTATGGTTGCGGAGGCAATGTTTGGTTGTAGTGGTTTAGTTTCAGACTTGCCTTGTTCACCAATTTTGTTGGAGGAAACATTGGCCTACACTTGTAATGTAGCAGAGCAACGAATTTTGCCATGTACCGAAATTTCTGCTTGACATTTCAAGGATCCATCTCTACCATGGCGTACTCCTAAGGAGTTATCTGACCATTGTCGACACATTGTAGCGGCTTTGGAGCTTGGAGAGGCACCTCCAATATCATTCTCATTTTCTTTTGCCCAACCCATTCGTTGGCAACCGTCACCTGAAGGTATCGTCCTTGTAGAGATCTTTGGGGGCATTGGCACAGGTTTGGCTGCAATATTGGAGGCTGGGATTACAGTTAGGCGGTATATTCATATGGATAATGGATATGCAACCAACAAAGCCGTTCGACACCACATCCAACAATTGTTGTTGAGGTATCCCACACAATTGTCAGCCTCTGCTATTCATGGATGTTGTGGTCAACTCCCTCAAGACGTCACTATGATTAGTGATGAGGATTTGAGAAGGTTGGGCCATGTGGATTTGATTATTGCAGGATGGCCGTGTCAAGGCCATTCGCGTGCAGGACTGGCCAAGGTTTGGATGACCCTAGGTCTAGTTTGTTTGCGGATTTGATGCGATTGATACAATGGTGGTTTGCCCATCAATCAACTCCGCCAGGGTACATTTTGGAAAATGTGCCATTATTGGGTGATACACGGCACAAAGTGGTGAAGGATGGTGAGTACATTAACCAACTTCTGGGTACTCCAACATTTCTGGATGCTGCATCCTTAGGATCCTTTGCTCACCGGCCTCGTTGGTTTTGGACCAATTTGGTATCACCTCAGGTGCTTTCAGCGGCAGTCGCTCGAATTCCTCGGCTTATGAATCGCAAGGTGGATGACATTTTAGATGGTCATCGTGTTTCCTTGGCGGTTACCAAGGATGACACCTTGCCATTTGCAGTAATTAACAAGGTGGGAATTCCGCGAGGTGCACTACCGACTTTTGTGACATATCCACGGTCTTTTGCATTTCGATCTCGTGGACCAGGCATGGTTTGGGATTCAAAATCCCAAACCTATGATGAGCCTACGGCAGATGAACGAGAACGAGCCATGGGTTTTCCTACAGGTACCACAGCTGCTCACGGGCTTCAAGAAGGTCAGAGACGTTTTCTATTGGGACAAGCTATGGATCTCAATAGCATGGTGTGGATTATTGGAATTTGCCTTGCTGCTCAACAATATTTTCATGACCAATTGCTTACTCTGAGGACAGAGGACAATGGTCAGGGGGTAATGGAGCTGCAACCCAAATTTTATATGGAGGTCAATGATGCTGAGGCATTATTTTCTTTGAAGCAGCATGCTGCAGAAGAGCTTCGAGCTCAACGTGTTTTTGCTGCTTTGGCCCAAGATTTTGGTATGTTTGATTGTAGTGGAGAGGATACGCATTTGATTTCAAGTGCAGATGATGGGGGCAAAGGTGTTGCCCTCTCCACGGACTAGCAATCACAGACTGTGCTGGCACCAAGTGACAATCCTTCTATGGAGAAGGAAACCACGGAGTTTGATGATTGGCCAATTGAAGTGGGGCCAAAACTTACTGGTGCCGAAGCACGAAAGCTACGGGCATTTATTCGCTCTTACCGTAATTGTTTTGCCTTTAGTCTTCATGATCTTGAAGGATATAAAGGTAAACCTGTTCGTATTCAACTCGAGGACGACCATCCTATTTTCAGACGGCCGTACAGACTTAGTACATCTGAAAGGTTGGGTGTTCAAACTCGATGTCAAGAATTATTGGCAGCGGAATTGATTGAACTCTCCAATGGAGAGTATGCTTGTGCCACGGTTATGCCTTCAAAGAAAGATATCTTTGGCAACTGGACGGAAAAACGGATGTGTGGTGATTATCGTCCAGTCAACCGCAAGACCAAGTCAGATCGATACCCAATGCCGATGCCAGAGGAGTTGTTTGATGCATTGGGATTTGCTAGAATTTTCAACACTCTGGATTTGAGGTCTGGTTATCATCAATTGCCTTTGTTGTTGGGTGATCGGGTGAAGACCGCATTTTGGAGAATTGATAAAGATGGCAAGGATCAACTTTATCATTGGAAATTTTTGCCATTTGGTCTCAAGAATGCACCAGCTGAATTTCAGCGGGTGATGGACCAATTATTGGCTGGTTTACCGTTTGCTAGATGTTACATTGATGATGTTATCATCTTTAGTAATAGTCCACATGATCATGTGAGACATTTGCAAGCGGTATTTGAACGACTACAACGATGGGGACTCCGTTTACATCATGGAAAATGTAAGTTTTTCCATGATCAACTGCCCTATTTGGGCCACATGATTGTTCATGGCGGTCTTGGTGTGCAACAAGCAAAGGTGGATGCTTTGCACAAAATTCCCGCACCTAGTGATGTACCATGACTTCGGGCATTTCTAGGATTGGCAAATTATTATAGAAGGTTTGTCAAAAACTTTAGTTTGATTGCCAAACCTCTCACCATTCTCACGGGGAAAGACCAACCATGGATTTGGAGTCGGGAACAACAACATGCATTTGATACATTGAAGCAGAGGCTCGGTTCAGCGCCAGTGCTTCGACGCCCGGATGTGTCTAGAGCTTTTCAATTGCACACGGATTGGAGTGCAGTGGGATTGGGAGCGGTATTGACACAGAAAGATGAAGAGGGAAAAAAATATGTGGTGGCTTATGCATCTAGAAGCAATAATAGTGCTGAATCTAATTATTCTTCTTACGAAGGCGAGGCCTTGGCGGCCGTTTGGGCCATTGCACATTTCCGACCTTATTTATATGGGCAAAAATTTACTTTGGTGACCGATCATCAGCCTTTAAAATGGCTTATGGAATCAGATAAACTCACCGGGAAACTTGCTAGGTGGGCATTGTTACTTCAAGAATATGACTTTGAAGTTGTTCACTGAGCAGGAATTGCCAACTTGGATGCAGACGGATTGTCTCGCAATCCAAGTCCTTCATATGAGGATTTAACTGGAGCCAGGTGGCATGGAGATTGTGATCGTGAGGCAGTGCCGGGTTGGCATGCAGCCACATATCTCACAATTATGTCAGAATTGGCTGCTGAGATCCTTGTGGAACACCAAGATGAGGAGATCGATAAATCCCTCATTGTTAGTGATGTGTGGGAAGACCATGCGGTCTTGCACAAACTTCAACAAGGGATATATCCCCTTGGACTATCCGCTATGGAGCGAGATAGAGTTAGTCACCGAATAACAAGGTTTCGTTGGACAAACGGCTTGTTATTTCGTGTGTGGCCGGACGGAACGAGGCGCATCGTTCCAAGGCCAGATCAAAGAGCTTCTTTAGTACGGCAAGTGCACGAGGAGCTTGGACATTTTGGAGTGCGAAGGACACACTCTATGTTACGCAACCAATATTGGTGGACTGGTATGTATCAACAGGTTGCCACTTATGTTTCCCGGTGTGAAGTATGTGACCGAGTCAGGTCAAGTTTTAATACTTTATCACCTCAACTTCAGCCTTTACCTATTATGGGCTTGGGATATCGTTGGTCTTTGGATTTTGCCGGACCGCTTACTGTCACTCCACGTGGGGCAAAGTATGTACTTGTGATGGTAGAGCATTTTAGTAAGTGGATTGAACTCGTGGCTCTTCCCCAAAATTCCTCAGAATTGGCAGCTATGGCATTTCTTGATCGAGTTTTGGCACGGTTTGGAGCACCTGCAGAGGTGTTGACGGATCAAGGGAGAGAATTTCTTGGATCTTTTGAGGCTTTGTGTACCAAGGCTTTGATTGATCACCGAACAACCTCCAGAGATCACCCTGAGGCAGATGGCTTAGCTGAACGAGTTGTTCAGACTGTTAAGCGCGGTTTGCGGAAGTATGGGTTGTTTCATGGCAACCATCGCGATTGGGACTTGATGTTACCATGGATAGCAATGGGTTACCGTTTCAGCAGGCAAGCATCTTTGGCATCCTATAGTCCTTACCAACTCTTGTATGGTCGGGAGCCAATTTTACCTAGCTTTGTGCGAGAGAAATTGGCTCTTGTGGTAAACTTGGATGATCCAGATGTTTGGGCTCAATGTCTTCATGATCGGGCAGAGTTCTTTCAGAAGGCCATGCCTATGGCCATGGAGAACTTAAATATAGCTCAACATCGTGATACATTACAGTATGCCCGGATTCGCAGTGGAGCTTATCGACCTCAGGTTCATAGATTTTCCAAGGGGGATTATGTTTACTTGCAACGAGAGGTGCCTACGACATTGGATGTCAAGGCTGGGCGCACAATTCTGCGGGTAAAAGATGTTTTACCAAGTGGTATATTATTGCTTGAAGGCAAAGATGGACGGGAATGTCGTGAGCATTCAAAGAATTGTGCTCCATGTCACCTTCCCATCGACGGCTCTGTGCATCCCGAATTGGCGGTTGTACCACAGGGTCTGCCTTGTTATGTGTGTGGAGAGAAGAAAAGAGCTGCAACAATGTTATTGTGCGACCAATGTCAACGTGGATGGCACATGACATGTTTGACACCTCCCCTTTTGACTCTTCCTTCTGGCAATTGGGTTTGTCCTCGTTGTCGGAAATCCTCCCACTCCATGGCCGTTAATGGTCATGATTGAGGACTTTGTGGATGTTTGCCACATGTCTTAGTGGTGAAGTTGTTATCTAGTTGGTAGGTAGTTTTATGGGATTGAAAATCACATTGGGAGAGTTATCGAAGAATTCAACATAAATTGTTGAAGGCGATTAAGGATGGGGCTCACATTGCACCCAGCCTACAGTTCTTGGGTAACTTCCTCAACCATGAGTTTAATTCTTTAGATTACCACTACACCAACATGGATATGTACAGATGTAGCAACAACTTCATCATGTTCAACACCTCTACCGATGAGTGTGTTTGTTCCTAGCTGATTGGAGGGGCTCCTTATCTGCTAGGGGGGGGGCACTTGAAGAGGTGGTTGTTTAGCATATTAGTTTGCTATGTTTATTTTTGCTAATTGATGTTGATGACGACACTTGATCTGTTGTATTTAACGATCTTAGTTTACACGACAACTGTCACGTGAGGTGACATCGGGGGCTAAATCACGTCAAATTAGAAGTCAATGGACTCCATTAGGAGTCCATGTGTGTTTGGATGAGTAATGGACTCCATTGGAAGTCCTAGATAGTTATTCATCCACTCCATGGATGAAATCCACCTAGACGGGGGGTTATGTGGAGAGGAAGGCATCTTGACTTGCCATTGTTGTCAAGTCAAGTCTTGTGAGTGTGTTTTGAAAGAGAGAGCTTGTTGTTGCTATCTTGTGGCTATGGTGTAGTAGATCATGAGTAAAGCCTTTGCATTCTTTCTCCATCACTTGCACTCTTGGATTCTCCCTTCGTGGAGTGAGAGATAGCTTGACTCTTGTGTGTGAATTTCAGAGTTTCTTAAGCTTTGTAAGGAGACTTCTTAGTTTCTTGAGCTTGGAGAGAGAAACCCTCATCTTGAAGAGGTGGTTGTTTAGCATATTAGTTTGCTATGTTTATTTTTGCTAATTGATGTTGATGACGACACTCGATCTGTTGTGTTTAACGATCTTAGTTTACACGACAACCTTCTAGGGGGAAGTGAACTTGGACGGTCTCGGCCTTTTTGACCAATGAGAAATCTTAGAATGCAATAGTCATGGGCCTTCAATCTCGCATGTGAAGTGGCCCTTATTGCCAAAGGGTGCATGGATTCCAAAGAATTTGGAATATTTGTACCACTCTGGATGTCCAAAATAATTCAACACACTATCACCAACAAATTCTACGATCGGCCACTTGTATGTGGAAACTAACTTCATTACGAAGAACTGGGAAGAACAATTCATCGATTCAACAAAATTTAAGAATAAATAAATAAATAAATAATTACGCCCGTATCATAGTACCGGCATGAATGTGAGCCCGTTGTCCTTTGTGCTGATCATAGCATTATGTGATGCAACATAAAGTGTTATGCCTCCTTGGGGGAGGTGGGCTCTGGTGGTGCAATAGGTAGCCTTTCAATATATATTGAAATTATGGTGGGGGAACCGGTGTTTGTTTGTTGTCTAGTTTTCTTTTGTTTAGGATTAGATATGTAAGGTATTTGATGGCATTTTGGTGTAGGTCTTTCATGAGGGTTTTGATGTTGGTTTTGGGGATTTTAAGTTTGGTGAATTGATCTATAGAGTGTTCGTGTATGGCTCCTCTTACTCCTGCCGTGATGGTAATGAGGGGGTTGGTCATCCATCCATTGTTTTGTATATTAGTAATTAGTGGGTCGTATTTAGCGTGTTTTTGGGTAGCGGTTTGTTCGGGGAATCTGTCGTGGCAATATGTGAATTCTATGAGTTGGACTGTGCGTGTGGGAGAGGGTGACATAGGCGTATGTGTTTGGTTTGGGGCTCCGATTATGCATAAGATGTCCGGTCTGAGTTTGGCCTGACATCTACATGGTGGTTGTGGGCATGTACATTTAAGTAGCCAGTCCGGGATTGTGTGGTCGGGGGGTTTATTGTTAATTTTTCCGGCATTGGTTAGTGTGAAGAAACGAGTGTTTTTATTGGCTTGTAGTGTCTGGGTAATGAGATGTACCGCTTTGTCGTGTCTTGCAATTCGTAGGCCTTTTAGATATGGGTTTTCACATGTTGAGAGGAGATGGGGCCATGTGTCTCTTTCATTTTTATGACATAGTGTGCAGTTGGGGTTTTGGTGTGTGAGGGGCCAAAAGATATTTTTCCTATGGTTACCCATGTATTGTGCGTATCTAAATTTTAGGGTTTGAGAAATCTGTGCATCTGTTACATTTACATTTTTCCAAAAGTGGTTAGAGAGTTTTTGGTTTATTTGTTCGTTTGATAGCCACTTGTCTACGTATGGGAATTTGTTTTTGGCTAGTGCAGTATCGCGGGTTCCGTGTTCTTTTGTTATGGTCGTGCGGAGGTTGCGGATGGCCCCATCATGTGTGGCGGTTGGGCAGCTTGCTAACCAGTAAGGGGTGGTGTGAGCTGTATGGATGTGTGGTGTATTGGTCGGTTTTTCTTTAAGCGTCCCTTCATTGGCAAGTGTGTCAGCAATTTCGTTTCCGGTAATGCCCGAGTGTGCACGTACTTTGTGTATGTGAATTGTGTATGGAGTCCAGTAGATCTGATGTACGATGGCAGCGATGAGTAGTTTGTCTGGGTGGTGGTGTTGTGATGTTGGGTGTCTTATGTGGTTGTTGATTAAGAATATGATGTTGAGGCTGTCTGTGAAAATGTGGGTTTCTATCTGGGTGATTTGTATGGTTTTGATAGCGGTGAGTATTGCATTTAGTTTTGCTCTTAGGATATTTTGGTACCCTGGTAGTCTTTTTGATATTTGGATATTATTGTTTGGGCTGTATATTCCAAATCCAGCAGTGTTGCCTTCTATATGTCCTTCCGGGTTTGTGGAGGGAGGAATAAATGATCCGTCCGTGTAGATGCATTGTTGTGGACGAAATTTAAGTGGGTGAATGTGGTTGTATTTTTCAGGTAGTGTTGTTGTATTATTGTTCTTGGGGGGAGGGTTTGTTTTGGGGGCATTCAACCATGCTTTAGAGAATTTAACCTTGTAGTGTGGTGATGTAGGTAAAATGGGGTAGGTGTCTATGTGTGTATTTAGTGTTCTTTTTAGAACATTTTGTAGCTCTTGTGGGGTTTGTAAGTTTGTTGTTGGGTGTGTTTGGTTGTGTATGCAAATTATTGATGTGAGTGCTGGTTCTGTGTATTGGTAGTATTTTGGCCATTCCGGTGTGGGGTCATAGTGTATAGTGTGTGGGGGAATGGTTGCTATTTGTGTGTATGTCGGTGTTCGCTGTGAGAGGTAGATGTTGTGATATCCAGTCTTTGTGGTTGGCTATTAGGATGGTGATGGATTGTGTATCCTCCTTGGCTGCCATTCTAGCCCAGTGTATGGCTTCTAGGGTCGTGTTATGGTCTGTGGGGAATGCTAGGCCTATTCCCGTCCACCGGGAGGATTTCGCGTGCCCTGTGGAGCCAAATAGTATGTCTCGGCGATGGGGAGAGTTATACTGTGTGAGTTGGATGGGGCAGGTAAGGGGGGATGAGTAGTACGTGTGTGTGATGTTGAAGGATTCTATTAGTAGTTTGGTGATGTCTGGGTGTAGTGTGTGGTGTAGGTTTATGGGTTGAATATTTTTTGGTTTTTTCTTGGGGAGTATGGTGGTGTATCTTTGGATAAGCCATAATATTTCGGTCTCAAAGTCTTGTGGTGGGGGTTGTAGGAAGTTAATTAGGTGTGGAAGGTTGTTATGGGAAAATTGGTTCCATAGCCATTGTAATCTTTCGGTGTTAAGGGTGGCTATGTAATTACCACTTTGGTCATATATATTGGACCGAGTCTTGTATTTGTATGGTTGGTTTGTTGGTAAGTATGTCTTTATCGGGGTTTCGTTCTTGTGTGGATATTTTGAGATTGGTGATTCTAAGGGGGGGTGTATGAATTTGTTATCTTTTGATTGGGAGTAGTTGGTGTAGTCGGCATAGCGTTGGGTGGTTTTTTGTTCCACTATTGTTTTGTGATATTGTGTTATGCGTAGTAGGTTGTGGTCTAGGAAGATGTTGTCCGGGTGTAAAAGGTTTTCTTCCGTGCGCCATTGTTGCGTTATTCCGTGTGGGGTTTGCCATTGGCATAGGTATGTTCTCTTGGTGGCATGTGCTCCCCATTTATCCTTTCTGGTAGTAGTTTTTTCCTTAATTATGGTGTGGATGGCTCGCCCGAGGGTGGGTTGCGTTGAGGGGGTTGGGTTGTGTGTGATGTTGGCGGGTGTTTGTTGGGGGTGGTTTGTTTGGGGTGTAAGTGGTGGTGGGGTAGGAAATAGTACTTTGGCTTGTTGCAATGCTTCCTTGATGGTTTTAGATGTTTGTTTATATATGGTCCGGAATTCCTCTAGGGTTAGTATGGCCATAATGTCTTTGTTTTGGATTTGGGTTATTGTTGTGATACCATATATGTATAGTTTGTCTAGGTATTTTTGAGTTTTTGTTTTGGAATGGTCCGGGAGGTTGGCATATGTTGGGTTATTTTTCCATGTTTGTTCTAGTGGGGTAGTTTTGATAGGGAATGCCCGGTTTGTGGTGGTGACGTGTATTTCGTATTCTCGTTCTAGTAGAAAGAGTGTTCTAGCTATGGGTGATCTTGTGCAGGCTTGTTGTTTGAGTTTAGAGAGATGAAGTGAGCCGCCATACTTGGCCGATATATATTTGGTTAGTCCTTGGTATATGGTTCCTAGTTGTCATGGGTCATTGAGGGCTTGTATTAGCTGTTGGCCTATGCAATGTATGTAGTCTGGTAGGAGGGAGGTTACATTTATGCCAAAGTTTTCGTGAGGGAGTTGCGTGAGGATGTTGGCTGAGCTTTTGGGTATGTTGCATATTTCTTTGGTTAATTTGCTGATTACTTTATCTAGTTTTTTATGTCTGGTTTGGAGAATGGGACTGCGTAATATGCATATGCAATGCGAGGTTTGATGACTGTGTTTAAGATTTTAATTTTTTGTTTGATGTTAGCTGGGGAGAGGGTTAGTAATTTACATTGTTCTTTGGCTTTTTGGAGTGTGATTTCTTTTTGTAGGTTCCATTTAAGTGATGGCATTAGGTGGATGCCTAGGTATGTGTAGGGTTCGTTTTGTGTGAGGGTTGGGAAGTTTTTGGACTTGTAGGTAATGTTTTGTGATTGGATGAATGCTTTAAAGGTGTTTGGTTTAAGTTTGGATTTGTTGGGGCAACCCGTGATGGCACATTTTGAGAGGTTTAGGTCCATATGAGACCATTCGGCGAACTTTTGTAATTTAAATATTTGTGGTTGGATGTGTTGTATGTTGTCAGTGATGATTGCTAGGTCGTCTGTGTATGCTGTGGTGGTGCATGTGGTGGGAGATGTGTTGAAATGGTATCCTTTGTCGTCTTTTTCCAACCATCTCAGAAGTGGTTCCAAAAATATGATGAATAGATATGGGCTGAGGGTGTCTCCTTGTATGGTCCCACGACTTATTGTGATTGGGGGTGTTGTTCCAAAGTGGCTTCCAGTGAAGGATGTGGTGGAGTTTTTGTATATGTTGCCGACAATTTCAACTGCGTCTAGAGGGAAACCTAGGTCTTCCATGAGGGCTAGGAGTCTTGCGTGGTCAATGGATCCGAAGGCATTCTTGAAATCTATATATGTTAGGTATATGTCTTTATTTGTGAGTTTCGCGTCTTCGAGGGCCGCTATGATTGTTTGTATTTGTCTTGAGGTGTTGCGTTGTGGCCTAAATCCTTCCTGGCTAAAATGTAGTATTCTATGTTGTTCCCCATAGCTTGTGAGTAATGATGTTATGGTGCTGGTGTATAGTTTGTATATTGTGTTGGCTAGGGCAATTGGTCTGTAGTTGGCAAGGTGGATCGGGTCGTCTTTTTTATGTAGTAGAATGGTTTTACTATGTTTCCAGTAGGTTGGGATTTCTCTTTGTTTGTAACATTGTTGGAAAAAAAGAATAATAAATCTTGCCACTGTGGTGGTAGTGACTTAATTATATCATTAGGGATGTTGTCCGGTCCGGGGGCTTTACCTCGAGTGAGTCTTTTAACACATGTGTCATATACTTCTCGAGTGAATTGCTTGGATATTTGTGTGGTTTGGGGGCCTCTTTTTTCTAGTATAATGCCATTGTCGGTATGCCATGGGTATTTACGTACTGCGCACATGCATGTGTTTGGGTGGTCTGTGGTGTCTTCGCAGAGGGGGGCTTGTCTATGGAATGATATTTGTTGGGTGTGGTCTATCTCCTTGGCTATGTCCATGGGGTTTGTTAGTATATGACCTTGTGAGTTTTTTAGGCGGTCTAAGGAGTTGGCGGTTGTTGGTTGAAATATCTTTTTGTGGACAGCTTTGGGTTTTATGTTTAACAAAGCTCTGTATTTTGTGATGGCGATTTTGCAGTTGATCATAGTTTGTTTGGAAATTATTTTGTGGGCTTCTATTTTAGCATTTTTACCAATGTTGGCTACCTCGTTTATCCACTGTTTGAGGTCTGTGGGATTTGTGGGGAGGGGGGGGATGGTGGTGTTATTAATGAGTTGTAGAGCTCTTATGTTTGGGTGGTTGTGTAAGAGCATTAAGGGGTATTGGCATGCTGCTCGGATTGCTTTGCGAGTACTATGGTGTATTTTTAGTTGTTGTTTCCATGCTTTTTGTTGTGTCCTGGGGAGGAATCCGCCTTGGGTTCTTGCTCTGTTGGGTAGTGGGGGTGTGGGTTTTGTCATACATGTTTGTTCGATGCATTGGCTAAGGGAGTCTATGATTTTTTGGAATCTGTTTTGCGCGTTTTCCCATTGTGTATGCGTGAGTTGCTCATGTTGTAATGTGTTAGTGAGGTTGTTTATTGCTAGGCTTTGTGAGTCCAAAAAGGTTGTGTGGAGTTTTTGGAGGTTATCTGGGGATATGGGGTATGTGATCCGGGGGTTGTTTGAGGGGGGGTTTGTTTCTTTGATGACTATGCTATTGGGTGCAAATTGTAGTTGGACCGGATAGTGGTCGGAATTTTGGTTGAGGTTGGTTATTGTGTGACATTGTAGATTGTTGTGGTTGGGGAAGTTGGAGTAGAAGCCATCTATGTGGCTGGTTGAGGTATAGTTGTGTCCTCCTTGCCGTGTAAAGCTACTATGGTTGTTGATCGTGTTTAGTCCGTTGTTTTTTGTAAAGTGAGCCCAGTCGTAGTCGTTTTGGTTGGGGGGGGAGGATGTACCATTGTATGATCTCCCCACGGGGGGTTCACTCCATGTAAAGTTGAACACCACGTGCGGCCAAAGTTTGCTACCCCTATATTACATGGAATAGATAAATTTAAAAATTATGATATTTTTTCTACATATACATAATCATTGATAGTATCTTTTGTATAGTTTTTTGAAATTTTTAGTCATCTTCATTTTTTGTAGCAATTATTTTAGTTCAATTATGCGTCATTCTAGTTAGAAACGGTATGTTTTATTAAAAAAACATATCATCAAATCTGGTTATCATTTTTTACTATGTAATAGATACCGTGTATATCTACCCATGGAAAAAAATTGATAAAATTTTGACCCATTTTGGTGATGCAACTTACCAAAAGTAGATTTTTTTTGGCCGCACGTGGTGTTCAACTTGACAATGGAGTGACCCCCCCGTGGATCTCCCTTGGAGTAGTATGTCCCTATTAAAGTCTCCTGCGAGGATAGTTTGGTGGGTAGGGTGTTGCGTCAGTAGGATTTGGATTTGTTTTTGGATTTCTTGTATGAGGTGTATGTCTTGTGGGTGTGTTGGCATATACATATTTAAGATGAGTAGTGGTGTTAGGGGTTTGTTGTTAATGATTATGGCTTGGAGGTATGGTGATATGGGGCTAGGGGTTGGTATTTTGGTGATGTTTTCGTTAGTGTATATAGCTTTGGGTATCATGGCTAGTATGCCTCCCCTAGTTTGGATGGGTCCGGAATATTTGTTGTGTTTGTATGTTGTATTGTTAGAGTTGTTATAGATGATTTTGTAGTCTTGTAGCTTTCGGTCTATGTATGATGTGGATTTGGTTTTGTGGATTTTGGTTTCTTGTATTAATATAATGTGTAGGTTTGTGTGTAGTGTTTGAGTGAGTTCTTGGATACCGGGTAGGCTAGAGCTAATGCAACCGGTATTCCAAGTGATTATTTTTAGGGTATTGGTTTGATGGTTGGAGGAGCTCGTGTTGTTAGGTAGGATGTGGTGGGGGGTTGCGAGGTTAGGAGTGGGGTAGTATCCCCTTACTTTTTGGGTGCATTTGAATATTTCGTGGAGTAATTTTTGTGGGAGGTGAGGTAGTTCTTGTCTTAAGTTAGTTATGTTTATTGGTGATCCTTTGGCAATTTGTTCATTGATGTGTGTGTATGCTTGGGTTATGGTGGTTGGTTCTCTGGTGTGGAGGGGGTGATTGGATATATGTTGTTTTCCTGGGAGTATGTTTGTTGGTAGGTTGTGTAATCTTCGTAGAATGGTAAGGCACCTCGGGTCTAGATTTTCGGTCATTAATTGGTTGCATACTTGTGGAATTGGGCTATACGTTATTATGAGTGCGTATAGTTGGTAATGTGGTGGGTATGTTGAGAGGAGTGAACTGTGGTTGCTTAGGTGGGTTAGGTCTTGGATGCGGGGGTTAGGAGAATTTTGGGTTAGGTGGGGTGCGAATAGTTCTTCTAGATGTGTGTAGTGGGGTTTAAGGGTTAGAGTGTTTGGTATGAAGTATTGTCTTTGTCTTTGGGTGTATTCTTCAGGGAGGTTTTTGAGTATATGTGTGAGTGGGCCAGGATTAGTTTCTATGTCACCGCTTAGGATTATGAGTGTGGCGTTATTCCATATGTAGTATTGTGTGAGTTTGGTCTTTGGGGTTTTTAGGTAGGTGTGGGTAATGTAGTAGATATTGCCTATGTGGTGTGTGGATTGTATAGGTGGGATTAGGGGGGCGTGGTTCATTTGAGGCGTGTGTTGGGTATAGTATTGTGTGTTGTTTGGGTGTTTAAAGTATGGGGATGTGGTCGGGGATTTGTGGTGGGGTGGATGCATTTGGTGTTGTTGTGTTTGGTGTTGATGTTGATGTTGGTGTTGGTGTTGGTGTGGGGATGGTGGGGTCGTATTGTATGGTATTATGATGTTGCTATGGGCTTGAGTTATGGTGAGGATAATTGTGGTTGCTATGATATAGGTGTGGTGTGTGATGGTGTATGTTGTGCGCCATTTTGGGGGGTTGTTGGGTGGTCGTTTGTGTTTTTGGGGGGGTTTGTTATTTATGTGTTTTGATGTCTTGAGGGAGTGGATGTTGTAATTTGTTTGTATGAAGGGGGCATGGGTGATGGGGGGACTTTGGTTTATTTTATTCCTTTGTTTGTTGGTTTTGTTTGTGGGGGTGTGTGTTGTGCATGCATGCCTTGCCAAAAGTAGATTGTGTGCAACAATGAACTTTTTATTTATAAGTAAGTAGAGGTTACAAATCATGTGTATGATGGTCGTCCATGTGTATACTATTGACTTGCTAATCATGTAGGTATTGTTGATCTTTGTGGAGGCTTGGTGAGGGGCTCCGGTAGTGGGCTCCAGAGAATCCCGGGGGCGCTAAGTGGTGTGCGTTGGTGTCCCCCGCGTGGGCGTTGGCCATGGATGTGCTTGGCGCATGTGGAAGTCGTGCAATGGCGGTGTGTGGGGGATCCGGTGAGGTGGCGGCGAGTGTTTGCATGATGTTGTGGATGCGGTTGTTGGATTGTTGGAATTCCATGGCCATGGCACTCATGATGTTGTGGATGCGGTTGTTGGATTGTTGGAATTCCATGGCCATGGCACTCATGATGTTGTGGATGTTTGTGGCATGGGTTTTGAGTGTGTCCGTGGAGGCCTCGATCCGCTTGTCCGTGTTGAGGTTGATGTTGTTGGTGAGAGTAGTGAGCTTTCCGTCCACCGTTTCGACTAATTCCTTGATGGTTTTGGTGAAGAGCTTCTCCGATACAAGTGGTGAGGAGGCGGCTATGTTGCTCATAGCTTGGGCTTTTTGAGCGATAACCTCTCGAGTGGGGGCATGTGCTAGCCGTATAGCCGTTGGATTCGGTTCGGTGCCGTCAATGCTTCCTTTGTGAGGGATGAAGTCAACCCGTCTCCCGAGGATGTACGTGGATTTCCGTAGCCATTCCGTGTAGACTGCCGCGTTGAGGCATTGTATGTGGCACCAACCGGCTTGGCGGTCATCTTCTTGGTTGGAGTTGTATCCGAAGGTGATTCCGGTGATGTTTTCGTCACCGAACAACCGTTTGAGAGCTTTGATGATGGTCGATTGGGATTCCCGTTGTGGTAGGTTGTTAGCAACGAGGGTGGTGCTAATTCTTAACTCCGATAGGTTGCCCATGTCTTTGTCCTTGGTGATGCTCACTTTGAGGCGTTCGGAGTGGTAGGTGAGGCCGTTGCTAAGAATGTCGTCTCTTGATTCTTCGGTGGTGAGGGTGATGAATGCGAAGTCCTTCTCTTCGTCCGACTTGGTGAGCGAGAGGATCTCCACCTCCCGTCCGTCGTAGTACGATTCCCGCATGAGGGTTCTAAGTATATCTATGGCCGAGTTGTTGCGGAGAGTTTCGCCTTTGAGGTGTAGTCGCATGTTTTTGGCTTTCGTGATGAGCTCGAAGTCTTTCTCCACCTTGCCAATGACTTGTTCCCCGTCTCCCATGGTCGTGACGAAAGCTCGTTCGCCTCGGAGGAGGGCCAATCCATCTTGCTTCGGGTGTCGAAGATGGATTTTGATGAATCCGGCCCAATTCCTTGTGACCGTGTTGATACCTATATCTATTGGGTTAGAGTATGTGGTACCTAGGGGTATGTGTGAGCCCAAATTGATGCCCACATGTGTTGTTAACAATTGTAAAACATTACAAGTAGTGTTTTGTTGATTTATGATTATTCACAAAAATATAAAAAAAGTGAAGCTTGAAGAAAGCTAAGTTTGAAGCATTAGGCTTGTGTGGAATGGACTTAAGTAATATGAGGACATACCTTGGTAAAATGTGGTAGGTAGAAAGCCAAGGTTAGTTAAATGTTTGAATTAGGATCTTTGTTGATCATTTGAGGGAGGAAGGCTTAGGAGATAAGATGAGAGCCTACAAAGTAAGAGGAGATTTCGAAGGCTTATCGAGAGCCTTGTGAATGGGATGAGTCCCTACTTAGAAGGAGAAGGTTAAGGGGTTGTCATTGGAGGCTCTAATCCTCTCACCCTATCCTTACCTCATGCCCTCTCTCCCTCTCAATTTACTATATAATCCCTCATTCTTCCTCACTCATCCTCTCTTTCCTTCGTGCTCCTTAAGCACCCCACGGGTTATAAGTGTGGGTGTGTGGGAAGCAAGATAGGAGCACATGTGTGTGCTTAGTTCTTAGGAGAAAAGCCAAGGCTATTTAGCCTTGAAGAGGGATTGACCTCTTGTTAGAAGTAGATTGGGTTTAAGGAATTTGGAGTTTGATTGTAAACTTCAACTTGTTGCATTGAGATTCATATTGAAGTGAGAGAGTTCAAACTTGTTTAAACTTGTGGCATTTAGAGTGACTAGATTGTACTAGGTGCATTACTTGTAGTGTTTTATTAGTTATGAACTTGAGCAGAACTTTATAATGAGAGATTTGTCAATTATGGATGATCAGAGTGTTCAATGGGTATGAAAATTTGAGGGATTGTTTATTATAAAGTATGGGAGTTGTGGTAAAAATTTGAGAGCTCCAGTCATTGGGATGAAAGAGTTATTAAAAGTTGAAGGGGAGGGTGTCTAGGAACAAAGCAGCAAGGTTTGAAAATATGTATCTCTTAGAGGGTTATAGATATGGATACCAAAATTTGACACTACCTTCTGAACTTATATATCTATTTTGTATCAAAATTTTAGATTGATTGGACGTAGGAGTTGGAAGTTATTAGAGTTTTAATGACCGGATGCTTTATCACAGCATTCATACTAAGTAGTTAGAGTTAGAATTTCATGCATAACTTTTGCATATGAACTCTGTTTTTGCCAAAATTTGGTGTGGAGATTTTTGATAAGGTACTTAACAAGTGTACCAAATTTCACTTGAAGAACATAAGTTGGGTGGGAGTTATACTATTCTGAAGTTTAGTAGGAAGACATTGATAGAGATTTACATCAAGAAGAACTTAGAGAAGGAAGGGCAAGGATAAGTATATAAGTATTTTTTAATACTTGTATTTAAAGCCTATGTGCTCATGGAATCCACAAGCGAAGTGTCATGTACCAATACGGAATCAACCACGATGACATGTGATAGCACGGAATCAATAAGCGAGAACTCATGTAGTAGTGTGGAGTCGACGGCAAGGACTCGATTCACAAGAGGGATATCTTTGAAGGCATGCGTGGCCAAAGCGGCCGGGTGGACATTAGAAAAGGCTAAGGATATAACCTTGCCCGACATTAAGGAATGTAAAACTACATAGTGTGGTATTAATCAAGTTGTGTATATTCCAAGGATAGAATGGAATTATATATTGGGTTACAAAGAGAGAAGTCTCTACATGTCATTATAAACTTTTCCACTCGGGCTAGGACGAAATCGAAGGGTGGAGGATTTTTGGTGACATCTTCTAATGTGGATGTGTGTGTGCAGGTGTGTTTCGGCGGTGTCTGTGTGTGGGTGTGTTTCGGTGGAGTCTTTGTGTGGATGTGTTTCGACAGTGTCTATTGTGGTAGCTGTCAAGTGGCGGCCTTTGGGTGTTTCAGGGTAGGCTGTAGGATGTTCTGACGCGTGGTTTGTGTGGGCTGTAAATGTTCCGTTGGTGGAGCGCAATCTTGGGGGCGGTGGCGAGACGAGGTTATGTGTGTGGAGGCGTCGGCTAGCTAGTAACATCCATGTGTTGAGAAGGTCCGAGGGTGGGGACTCTGGGCATATCTCCATCGTTTCGCATTGGCCTTGTAGTATCGTGGGTGAGTCTAGGGTTGTTGGGTCCGAGGGTGGTTTGCTTTGGTTCTGGTGGAGTACATAGGTAGTTGAGCGTGTTTTTTGTGTGGGGTTCTGTGGTTTCATGTGGCAGTGGGTGCAAGTGTGATTCGGCAGTTGGTTTGCATGTGTGTGGATTGGTGTGGGTTCTCTGGTGGATGGTTTCGCAGCATTGTGTGTGAGGTTCGATGTGGCTTTGGGTTCATCGAGCTGTGTGTGCTTCTGGTGGGTGCCGGCCTCTTGGTGATGCAAGGTGGCTAGTGTAAGGCGGTTGCAGGTATGTGTGGCACTTCGTTTCATGTTTGTAGTGTTGTTTTTGTGTGTTAGGTCTCTGTATGGTAGTCTTTGTGTGTGATGTTGTATGGCCGCATTGTGTGGGTGTATTGTATGAGAGTAGGGCGTTGATGGTTGATTCATAATGAATCGAGGTACGAGATCGGGGTTTAGGGTTACTGGATACCTTTGTGTGGTTGGGGCAGCTCCTGACATGTGTTTGTGGTTGATGATGTGAGCGGATTTGGTGTGCACGAAGTGGATATGGCGAGTTTGTGGAGGCGGTGGTTCTCTGAAGAAGGGTCCGCGGCGGCTGCGTGTTCTCCATGTCAGAGCTTTGTACCTTGGCGGCCACGGCGGCGTGGTCCATGTTGGAGCTTTGTTCCTGAGCGACCTCAACAGTGGGCATTCAGCCTTCTGGGTTAGATCTAGATGGCAGAGGGGAGGAGTAGTGGGTGTATTGGCGTTAGGGTTGTGTTCGGTGGGTGTTGTTGCCTGGTTGAGGCTGCACAGTGTGTATAACACTATTGAAGCTATAAAGTGCCACTCTCGAAAATTGTTTCCTTCATGTCTTCTAGTTTTGTTGTCGCGTGCACTCCTGATCTCTTCTCGGTTGTGGCTTTGTTGTGGGCGCCTCTGTTGCTTGTTCTCTTTTCTGGTGGCAGTCTCTGGGTTTGGAGTTGTGCTCGGTCTTGTGGATGGTGATCTGTTTTGCTCGCCGTTGCATTCGTGGGCGCGGTAGTTTGCCTGTGTGCGTGGGGCTCCGCAGCGTGCTATCTTCCTTGCACTCCATGGCTCTGTCGGGTGAGGATCTGCACACTTCGCCCGATCCGACCTTTGTGCAGGCTTGGACGACACTTGTATGTGAGCGTAGAGCGGAGAGCGGAGAGCGGAGAGCGGAGATTTGGAGAGCGGAGAGCGTAGAAGATATAATAATAGCAAACTTGAAATGCCAAAAAAAGACATTTGTAAATATAGACTGGAATATACCTGGAATATTCTTGAATCTGCCAAATATAGTAAAAAAAAAGGACCTATTTCCGTGGAGGGTAAAGGCCCGGAATTTGGAATGGTCTCATTAAGTTTGGAAACCGTGAGGTGGTTGAATTATTAAAACCAAGGATGATCACAAGAAAAAATCAATGAAAATTGATTTTCGGAGATTGGTATAATTGAAGAATGAGTCAATCAAAATACAAAGGAATCAAAATAATTAACTTCCTTTGTTTGGATTCATCACTTTTCTCTTTGTCTTATATGTGAGTCAACTCTATAGCTTGGACTTTAGCAATTATTGTGTGTGGCCGAATAGATTATATATTGGACTCTTACCCAACATCATTGTATATACACTTGCATACAATGGGTGATGAAAGAGATATGTTTGCTGGATTAGGATGGGAGAAGGAAATAAGGAGTCTAGCAGATCCTCATATTCCGGTTAATTTATCGCCGGAATTTTCGTTTGCTGCTGGAAATCGAAGTAGTGATGACTATGACCTGACTCCATTTTCGCAGTCTACACAAGCATGGAGGTGGAGGACGCGGGAGGAGCAAAAACAACGCGAGCAAAAAGAAAAGAGGCAAGAAGATGTGCCGGAGAAGGACGCTGATTTGGATGAAGACAAATCGAACGAGACGGAGGAGGAGGTGAAGGTTATAGGGGAATCTTCGAAGTCTCTTTCATTTCGCGAACGGATGAGGGGAATGACGCCGCATCATCTTCCGCTAAAGGAACGAATGAAAGATAAGACAGTTTCTTATATGGATTTGCTTCGACCGGGTCCACCTCCCTCGGATTCATCCAAGAAGTATGCAAAACGGAAATAGAGTTGATAGACATAGGAAGCATTGTAATCATACCTTTAGTATATCAATAAATTATTGCAATTGGTTTCGGCGGTGACGGTTCTTGGAAAGGAGGGATCTGGAAGAGATAAGAGTACCCAAAATGTAGTGAACCATGAAAGGGACATGGTTGAAAGAGGTGTGTCCAAATTCGATGACTCGAATTTGGCCACACCTCTTTCAACCATGCTCCTTTCATAGTTCACTACATTTTGTGTACTCTATGCGGAGTAGAGCTACAGATGAAGAGTCACTTCAATGCGCTGGAGGCCGAAGAGAAACGTCATGTATCTTAAATTGTTGATGCTTGAATGTGTATCCAGATAATTTAGGCAGTCTTGTAAATATATATTTTCTGCCTAAGCTGGTAGGAAGCATTGTAATACACAATTTTGAAGTAAATAAAAATAATCATTGAGATTATACCTTTATTATATCAATCAATTATTGCTTCACAAGATGTCCAGAAATGGACACAAATATCATAGCCTAATGTAGTGCTAGGCTGAGAGGAATTCTAGGAAGTTGAATGTGTCAAGAGACCTCCCTCCATGATGAGTTTGACCTCATTGAAGCTAAATGTCGGGGCGTGTATGAACAAATTTACATCCGCATCCAAATTAGAAACCTTGACGTAGATGTAATACAGATGCTTACAATTCATATAAGAATTCCGTTTGCGGCCGAACTTGGAAATCATATCCAAGAAGTATGGGCAGTTGCATTCTGGAAGAGAACTCACTGTGACTTGGTAGATGGGTGGCTGCGGTTCTGACTTGGACTGCAGTGTGATAATGCAACCAAATCCCGGTTGAGGGATCATAGTTAACTTGAGAACAGTAGCATGCATAGCTTCAGCAGATGCCACCATCTGCCTCTGCTTTGCGGAAGGAGCGCTACTGGATCGCCGAACAAGTTTGGACAATCTTGTCGTAGGGATGGCGTCGGGGTTTTCTGGAACACGGATTCGAGACATATCCAGCGGGGTCGCAGAGTTGGTGAAGAGTCGAGACGGTGTGATGCGCTCCTTTGGTGGGAGTTGAAAACCTGCGTTCTCAAGCGCGAAGATCTCCGAGCGGGTGAGGTTGGTACCAATCTTCACGGGCCAGATTGGGGGGATAGGAGGCTTCTGGTCATTAGCAGAGAACGGCATGACCCATTTCCGACGAGGGCCCTTGACGCAACGCTCGATGTCGTCTGGGCAAAAGACAAAGTCTGTGCGCTTCATAGATTGGAGTTTGTAATGATGCCACATACCGGTGTAGGTGGGCGCAGGGACGCTCTTGTTATTGGTGACGATTCTTGCGGTGCATTTTTTTTTCGTGCCCGCATGATTAGCCCAACAAGACTTTCCAGAGGTATAGGGTATGCGGGCAATATGCCAAAGAGAGACATCTACTTTGGTTTCTTGCACTGCGGTGACACGCTGGAAACCAAGTCCTGCAGGTGAAGGCACTTGAACCTCTTGTACAGAGGGGGAAGACTCCTCAATGATAGTAGGCAGTGTTTCAGGTTGAGAGCGAGTGACTCGCTTAGCAGGGGGAGGGCGAGAGAAGTTCACTGTATCGGGACGGTGGGTCTCGCCATCATCACCAATTGGAGTGTCGGGTCTTCGCTTCTGCGATCCAAACACCTCGGCGCCCTCAAGGTGGGGATCGCGAGTGCAAAACTCTTCCCCACCGGGCATTTCAAGCAAGACCTTCTGCAACACTGTCGGGTCGCCAGTACGCTGAGCTCGACGTTGAGCACCTCTCAGCTTTAGTTCTTCTTTGCTTGGACCATCACCGCCACTTCCACCTTTAAGGAATTGGTAGTATGCCACAACCTGTAAGAAGGCGCGAATGTAGTCGTCAACCGTAGCCACGTATAAATCTCCACCCTTGTTGCCGGAGGCTTGAAGCCACTTGTTGTGGACAGACTCCGCAAGATTGCAGGACGGCATCTCGGCCAACTGGTCTTGGGTTAAAACCTTTTCCTGAATGGACAAATCAAGTATTAATATAAATGTACACAGAGAGGAAAACGAAGCCAAGAAAAACCAATAATGAATTATGACGGAGATGTACCAATTCCATGAAACCACCCCATTGAAGGTAGCGGAAGTGCCAGAAAGCAAGCCAGAGCTGAAGATGCTTGAGACCGTCTTCACTTGTACAATTGGATGAAGCCCACCAAGCTTTGATAGCTAGGTACCTAGTCTCCGCCTCTTGCATAGATGAGGCATTTCGATATTGAAGGCAAAGGTGTCTATGTTGGTCTTGCAACTCATGCTTTATATACGATTTCGTATGTTTCTCGAGCGATTGTTTCCAATGAAAAAAACAAGTGCGCTCACAACCCTCCATTGGAACTTTGGGATCTCCAGAACCATACACAGTGCGAACAGCGTTCCAATTGGCTTGGGCACTGTCGGCCATGAAGCCTATAAAGTTTGGATGTGGGATACCGTGGCGGGCCATGACGTGGTTGAGGTTCTGCCAGAAGAGAACTTGGGCATCCTTATCCTCCGATTGGAAATCACAGCATGAAATGGTCATGACCCGTTGATAAGTCCCATCGTATACATGAGCGGCCATGGTGGTCCACCCTTTGACCCGCTTCACGTGATCGGACATCATCCACGCATTCTCGAGGTCCCCCCCCGGTTGCATCCGACGAACCAAATCCACACCACTTCCAGGACCAACCTCGGACATCTTGAAGACGAACACCTTGTCTGTATCGTCACCTTGTCCTGGGAATTGGTTGCGTTGGACGTAAGCCCAATTGCTAACGCCCCGGAGCTTTGCGATGCCATCCATAACCCCGAACCTCCTCAAATATTTGAAGGAGGTAACCTTAGAGCGAAGGTTAGGGGAATTTAACTCTCTACAACTTTCGAACACAGGTTCGAGCTCTTTCAAGGAGAGGAGACGTTGCGTGACATTATCGCCAGAAAGAAGGAACTCACCAACAATGTCCTTGCTGGCTTCAAGCACGATCTTGCTGTGAGTGGCTTGAGGCATACGCTCAACATGCTCCTCGATAAGTGCATTGATACGCTTCCGACTGTCTCTGCAGTCTCCAACCTTCACTGGGTGTTGATGAGTACCGATATGAATGCAGGCTCTTTGAGAAGACTCCTTCCCATGGACGTAGAAGATTTTGGCATCGCACAGAGCAATGCATTTGGGGGGTTGTTTGCAGATCCTGCAGACAAGAGTAGATCGGGATGGCACAATGCCAGAGAGAGGGAAAGGATCTTTAGTGAAACCCTCAAATTCCGTGTCATTAACCTTAGAGGTACGATGGGCGCGTTGAAGGTAATCACAACTAGGGTTTTGGCATTGGAGGTGGCCAACACAGGCAGAGGAACGAAAAGCAAGGCCAACGTCGTTGGTAATGTTGGTGGTTTGAGTCTTGGTCCAAACATGGCCATCATATTGCTTGTCCATGCCGTCCAACGACTTGGCTCTCGATTGAGATGAAGAGAATTCAGCGGCAGGGAGGACAAATAACTGGGTACCATCGAAACGAGGGGGGAGGTGATTAACCTCTTGGATTTTGAGTTTATCGTAATCCAATTTCTTGAGGACATTCTTACAACCAGGCATAGAACCAAGACGACGAAGACATTGAACAATAGGTTGAGGAGGTTCGGACGCAGACGGTACAGAAGGAGTGGAAGGAAAAGAGGGAGAAAGAGAAGGCGTTACAAAGGAAGCAGAAGGAAAGAAAGAAGGGGAATCATGGAAAACAGCCTTCTGCAATGATACATCATCATTCGAAGAATCAGACAAGTCTATAACGTCGTCTAAACCGGGCTCTGTCTTGACACTTATTACCGGCGGGGTGCTAAAATCAGCAGTCGACGATCGAAGAGGAGCAAGGATTTTTGTTGACTCTCCCAGCTGAGAATCTGGCCAGCCACAAACCCTATACTTTCCCGGGCCAAGCTCCCACACTACATTGCCATTGTCAGTTACCTTGGAGGTCTCATGGAAGGTATGAATAAGCAATCCAGTATCAGGATGGGAGATCTCACGTTCTACCCATATTGTACTTGCCTGCAAAGAGAACCTAATGCTAAGATGAAGGCATGAGACAACAGCAATACCTGCTGCATCAATAGGGAACAGAATAGGGACCCCGATGCCATTGGAACGAAGCTCGGCCATCTCAGAGACGGGAGGAATAATTGAGGTGGAAGCCATGAAGGCAGACAATGAAAACGTAAAGGAACAAAAATTTGAAGATCCATAAAGAAGGAGAATGGTGATAACGATGAGGTTATAAAGAAATAAGCATAATTAGCAGAGAGAGACAAACTTGTCAGGCATACTAAAAAAAGATAGCCCTAATTAGGAACACGGTTGGGCGATAGTGAAGCGCGCCTAACATCGGGAGTTATCGCAATTATATACGGAGAGGAATGAGATTGCCCACTTTCTTTCCAATGTTTGAGGTTGATGCGGTGAGGTTGTGGAAAGGAAATAGAGCGAGTAGGTTTGAATCACGGGAGGGTTGAACACATGAAGGAAATAGGGAATTCACAACCTCCGACAGCGGAACCATCTAAGAAAAAGAAGAGGAGGCGAACGTCTACACATTACACCGACAAGAAGAGAAACAGGGTGAGGACACAGAAGACACAGGCAAGGAAGGCGCCAATCGAGGGCCGTGGGACGCCTGAGGATTTGAGCGAAAGCATAAAAGACCTGCGGAAACCTTCGTGGAGGCTAGATTGTGAAATTCCGCCTTTTCACTTATCACCAATTGTAGAAGAGGCGGACGGAAGTAAACCGCGGTCAATGGCAGAAGGGGAGGAGTTGGGAATTGACAGCATCCAAGAAGATTCACGCGAACACACGAACTCTAGCAGTGTCGTACGTATTCTTGGGATCTACAAATATTCTGTTGATTTAGCACATAATGAAAATGGTAGTACAAATTCAACGCTGAATTTACTTTTTTTTAAGTATTCGGGTTTCTTATCATTGTTATAACCATTGGGACGCTGGTAAATATAGGCGGATGGGGAAAGTGGAGATAGTGGAAATATCCACGAAGAAAACAACGAGGAGGTAGCACAAGAAATTGAGAAGGGGTTAGATGAGCGAGAACCGGTGTCGGGACAGCCAACAATTCAAGGAAGAGAAAATATGAAGGCGTCCAAGAGGAAAGTGGCAAAGGAAGAGCTCAGATCGAATTTGATGGGAGACCGAGAAAGAGAGGAGGGAGGAGACTTAGGAACTGAAACCCTCGTTCAAGATAATGTGACACATGCTCCAAGAATTCTGCGAAGCAAGGCGGGCGGAACACAACCAACATCAAGGCGAGGGCGTGGACGCGGGAGAGGAATGGCAGAGGTAAACCTCGGCGATTCGAGGAGCACTCCACTAACGCCGCCAGGGGACGGGACATCTGAAGACAGTGGAGCCGATGTCGGGGCAACAGTGGAGGGCATACTTCAAAATCTGGTAAGGCGTCGGCTACATGGAATGTCCACTTAACATACTGACGGCGATGTATTGTTTTGGGTTTAGGAGGATTTGAGATGTAGGGTTTCAAGCAAATGAGAGGGATTATGCGTTCTCAAACACCAATGAATGTTCCAGTGGCATGCTGTCGGCCATCCAGTTTGGCATGCTCTAGGCCAATCACCTTATTTACTTGCGGCCACTCCTCTAGACTTATTCGCGGCCATTCCACTAGATTTACTTTCGGCCATTGCGCTATACTTAGTCTTGGCCAATCCAAGTAGGGTTTGGGTGAGAGAATGTGTTAGAACAACCAAAAAGGTAGGTGCATGGAGGAATACTTTCGGCCTTTGGATGGCTAGTGGATAAGGAGCATTCGGATGAGAAGGAGAGTTGGAGGTGCTCTCGGCCATCTCAAGTTTGAGGTGCTCCCAGCCATTTCAGGTTTTGAGGCACTCTCGGCCATTTCAGGTTATACTAGGATATGTGTATGAATGTGCAAAGAGGCGAGGCCTCATTCTAGAGTGCAAAATTTGATTTCAGAATATTGAATATATGTTTGGATTTGAGGCACTCTCGGCCATTTCAGATTATGCTAGGGTATGTGAACGAGTTGTGGGAAGAGGCCTCGGATCCGAGGCCTCATTCTAGAGTGCACAAACTGATTTCTTAACGGGGGCTAATATGATGATTTTGAGGCCCTCTCGGCCATTTCAGGTTATGCTAGGGTATTTGTATGACTTGTGGGAAGAGGCCTCGGATCCGAGGCCTCATTCTAGAGTGCACAAACTGATTTCTTAAGGGGGCCAATATGATGATTTTGAGGCCCCCTCGGCCATTTCAGGTTATGCTAGGGTATTTGTATGAATGTGGGAAGAGGCCTCGGATCCGAGGCCTCATTCTAGAGTGCACAAACTGATTTCTTAAGGGGGGCCAATATGATGATTTTGAGGCCCGCTCGGCCATTTCAGGTTATGCTAGGGTATTTGTATGAGTTGTGGGAAGAGGCCTCGGATCCGAGGCCTCATTCTAGAGTGCACAAACTGATTTCTTAAGGGGGGCCAATATGATGATTTTGAGGCCCTCTCGGCCATTTCAGGTTCTGATAGGCTAAGTGTATGACTTGTGGGAAGAGGCCTCGGATCCGAGGCCTCATTCTAGAGTGCACAATCTGATTTCTTAAGGGGGGCTAATATGATGATTTTGAGGCCCCCTCGGCCATTTCAGGTTCTGATAGGCTAAGTGTATGACTTGTGGGAAGAGGCCTCGGATCCGAGGCCTCATTCTAGAGTGCACAAACTGATTTCTTAAGGGGGGCCAATATGATGATTTTGAGGCCCTCTCGGCCATTTCAGGTTCTGATAGGCTAAGTGTATGACTTGTGGGAAGAGGCCTCGGATCCGAGGCCTCATTCTAGAGTGCACAAATTGATTTCTTAAGGGGGGCCAATATGATGATTTTGAGGCCCTCTCGGCCATTTCAGGTTCTGATAGGCTAAGTGTATGACTTGTGGGAAGAGGCCTCGGATCCGAGGCCTCATTCTAGAGTGCACAATCTGATTTCTTAAGGGGGGCTAATATGATGATTTTGAGGCCCCCTCGGCCATTTCAGGTTATGCTAGGGTATTTGTATGAGTTGTGGGAAGAGGCCTCGGATCCGAGGCCTCATTCTAGAGTGCACAATCTGATTTCTTAAGGGGGGCTAATATGATGATTTTGAGGCCCTCTCGGCCATTTCAGGTTATGCTAGGGTATTTGTATGAGTTGTGGGAAGAGGCCTCGGATCCGAGCCCTCATTCTAGAGTGCACAATCTGATTTCTTAAGGGGGGCTAATATGATGATTTTGAGGCCCTCTCGGCCATTTCAGGTTATGCTAGGGTATTTGTATGAGTTGTGGGAAGAGGCCTCGGATCCGAGGCCTCATTCTAGAGTGCACAAACTGATTTCTTAAGGGGGGCCAATATGATGATTTTGAGGCCCTCTCGGCCATTTCAGATTCTTATAGGCTAAGTGTATGACTTGTGGGAAGAGGCCTCGGATCCGAGGCCTCATTCTAGAGTGCACAAACTGATTTCTTAAGGGGGGCTAATATGATGATTTTGAGGCCCTCTCGGCCATTTCAGGTTCTGATAGGCTAAGTGTATGACTTGTGGGAAGAGGCCTCGGATCCGAGGCCTCATTCTAGAGTGCACAAACTGATTTCTTAAGGGGGGCCAATATGATGATTTTGAGGCCCTCTCGGCCATTTCAGGTTCTGATAGGCTAAGTGTATGACTTGTGGGAAGAGGCCTCGGATCCGAGGCCTCATTCTAGAGTGCACAAACTGATTTCTTAAGGGGGGCCAATATGATGATTTTGAGGCCCTCTCGGCCATTTCAGGTTCTGATAGGCTAAGTGTATGACTTGTGGGAAGAGGCCTCGGATCCGAGGCCTCATTCTAGAGTGCACAAACTGATTTCTTAAGGGGGGCCAATATGATGATTTTGAGGTCCTCTCGGCCATTTCAGGTTCTGATAGGCTAAGTGTATGACTTGTGGGAAGAGGCCTCGGATCCGAGGCCTCATTCTAGAGTGCACAATCTGATTTCTTAAGGGGGGCTAATATGATGATTTTGAGGCCCTCTCGGCCATTTCAGGTTATGCTAGGGTATTTGTATGAGTTGTGGGAAGAGGCCTCGGATCCGAGCCCTCATTCTAGAGTGCACAATCTGATTTCTTAAGGGGGGCTAATATGATGATTTTGAGGCCCTCTCGGCCATTTCAGGTTATGCTAGGGTATTTGTATGAGTTGTGGGAAGAGGCCTCGGATCCGAGGCCTCATTCTAGAGTGCACAAACTGATTTCTTAAGGGGGGCCAATATGATGATTTTGAGGCCCTCTCGGCCATTTCAGATTCTTATAGGCTAAGTGTATGACTTGTGGGAAGAGGCCTCGGATCCGAGGCCTCATTCTAGAGTGCACAAACTGATTTCTTAAAGGGGGCTAATATGATGATTTTGAGGCCCCCTCGGCCATTTCAGGTTATGCTAGGGTATTTGTATGAATGTGGGAAGAGGCCTCGGATCCGAGGCCTCATTCTAGAGTGCACAAACTGATTTCTTAAGGGGGGCCAATATGATGATTTTGAGGCCCTCTCGGCCATTTCAGGTTCTGATAGGCTAAGTGTATGACTTGTGGGAAGAGGCCTCGGATCCGAGGCCTCATTCTAGAATGCACAAACTGATTTCTTAAGGGGGGCCAATATGATGATTTTGAGGTCCTCTCGGCCATTTCAGGTTCTGATAGGCTAAGTGTATGACTTGTGGGAAGAGGCCTCGGATCCGAGGCCTCATTCTAGATGGCACAATCTGATTTCTTAAGGGGGGCTAATATGATGATTTTGAGGCCCCCTCGGCCATTTCAGGTTATGCTAGGGTATTTGTATGAGTTGTGGGAAGAGGCCTCGGATCCGAGGCCTCATTCTAGAGTGCACAATCTGATTTCTTAAGGGGGGCTAATATGATGATTTTGAGGCCCTCTCGGCCATTTCAGGTTCTTATAGGCTAAGTGTATGACTTGTGGGAAGAGGCCTCGGATCCGAGGCCTCATTCTAGAGTGCACAAACTGATTTCTTAAGGGGGGCTAATATGATGATTTTGAGGCCCCCTCGGCCATTTCAGGTTATGCTAGGGTATTTGTATGAATGTGGGAAGAGGCCTCGGATCCGAGGCCTCATTCTAGAGTGCACAAACTGATTTCTTAAGGGGGGCTAATATGATGATTTTGAGGCCCCCTCGGCCATTTCAGGTTATGCTAGGGTATTTGTATGAATGTGGGAAGAGGCCTCGGATCCGAGGCCTCATTCTAGAGTGCACAATCTGATTTCTTAAGGGGGGCCAATATGATGATTTTGAGGCCCTCTCGGCCATTTCAGGTTCTTATAGGCTAAGTGTATGACTTGTTGGAAGAGGCCTCGGATCCGAGGCCTCATTCTAGAGTGCACAAACTGATTTCTTAAGGGGGGCTAATATGATGATTTTGAGGCCCTCTCGGCCATTTCAGGTTCTTATAGGCTAAGTGTATGACTTGTGGGAAGAGGCCTCGGATCCGAGGCCTCATTCTAGAGTGCACAAACTGATTTCTTAAGGGGGGCCAATATGATGATTTTCAGGCCCCCTCGGCCATTTCAGGTTATGCTAGGGTATTTGTATGAATGTGGGAAGAGGCCTCGGATCCGAGGCCTCATTCTAGAGTGCACAAACTGATTTCTTAAGGGGGGCCAATATGATGATTTTGAGGCCCTCTCGGCCATTTCAGGTTCTGATAGGCTAAGTGTATGGCTTGTGGGAAGAGGCCTCGGATCCGAGGCCTCATTCTAGAGTGCACAATCTGATTTCTTAAGGGGGGCCAATATGATGATTTTGAGGCCCTCTCGGCCATTTCAGGTTCTTATAGGCTAAGTGTATGACTTGTGGGAAGAGGCCTCGGATCCGAGGCCTCATTCTAGAGTGCACAAACTGATTTCTTAACGGGGGCTAATATGATGATTTTGAGGCCCTCTCGGCCATTTCAGGTTCTTATAGGCTAAGTGTATGACTTGTGGGAAGAGGCCTCGGATCCGAGGCCTCATTCTAGAGTGCACAAACTGATTTCTTAAGGGGGGCCAATATGATGATTTTGAGGCCCTCTCGGCCATTTCAGGTTCTGATAGGCTAAGTGTATGACTTGTGGGAAGAGGCCTCGGATCCGAGGCCTCATTCTAGAGTGCACAAACTGATTTCTTAAGGGGGGCTAATATGATGATTTTGAGGCCCCCTCGGCCATTTCAGGTTCTTATAGGCTAAGTGTATGACTTGTGGGAAGAGGCCTCGGATCCGAGGCCTCATTCTAGAGGGCACAATCTGATTTCTTAAGGGGGGCTAATATGATGATTTTGAGGCCCTCTCGGCCATTTCAGGTTCTGATAGGCTAAGTGTATGACTTGTGGGAAGAGGCCTCGGATCCGAGGCCTCATTCTAGAGTGCACAAACTGATTTCTTAAGGGGGGCCAATATGATGATTTTGAGGCCCTCTCGGCCATTTCAGGTTCTGATAGGCTAAGTGTATGACTTGTGGGAAGAGGCCTCGGATCCGAGGCCTCATTCTAGAGGGCACAATCTGATTTCTTAAGGGGGGCCAATATGATGATTTTGAGGCCCTCTCGGCCATTTCAGGTTCTGATAGGCTAAGTGTAGGACTTGTGGGAAGAGGCCTCGGATCCGAGGCCTCATTCTAGAGTGCACAATCTGATTTCTTAAGGGGGGCTAATATGATGATTTTGAGGCCCTCTCGGCCATTTCAGGTTCTTATAGGCTAAGTGTATGACTTGTGGGAAGAGGCCTCGGATCCGAGGCCTCATTGTAGAGTGCACAAACTGATTTCTTAAGGGGGGCTAATATGATGATTTTCAGGCCCCCTCGGCCATTTCAGGTTATGCTAGGGTATTTGTATGAATGTGGGAAGAGGCCTCGGATCCGAGGCCTCATTCTAGAGTGCACAAACTGATTTCTTAATGGGGGCTAATATGATGATTTTGAGGCCCCCTCGGCCATTTCAGGTTCTGATAGGCTAAGTGTATGACTTGTGGGAAGAGGCCTCGGATCCGAGGCCTCATTCTAGAGTGCACAATCTGATTTCTTAAGGGGGGCTAATATGATGATTTTGAGGCCCCCTCGGCCATTTCAGGTTCTTATAGGCTAAGTGTATGACTTGTGGGAAGAGGCCTCGGATCCGAGGCCTCATTGTAGAGTGCACAAACTGATTTCTTAAGGGGGGCTAATATGATGATTTTCAGGCCCCCTCGGCCATTTCAGGTTATGCTAGGGTATTTGTATGAATGTGGGAAGAGGCCTCGGATCCGAGGCCTCATTCTAGAGTGCACAAACTGATTTCTTAAGGGGGGCCAATATGATGATTTTGAGGCCCTCTCGGCCATTTCAGGTTCTGATAGGCTAAGTGTATGACTTGTGGGAAGAGGCCTCGGATCCGAGGCCTCATTCTAGAGTGCACAATCTGATTTCTTAAGGGGGGCTAATATGATGATTTTGAGGCCCCCTCGGCCATTTCAGGTTCTTATAGGCTAAGTGTATGACTTGTGGGAAGAGGCCTCGGATCCGAGGCCTCATTCTAGAGTGCACAAACTGATTTCTTAAGGGGGGCCAATATGATGATTTTGAGGCCCTCTCGGCCATTTCAGGTTCTGATAGGCTAAGTGTATGACTTGTGGGAAGAGGCCTCGGATCCGAGGCCTCATTCTAGAGTGCACAATCTGATTTCTTAAGGGGGGCTAATATGATGATTTTGAGGCCCCCTCGGCCATTTCAGGTTATGCTAGGGTATTTGTATGAATGTGGGAAGAGGCCTCGGATCCGAGGCCTCATTCTAGAGTGCACAAACTGATTTCTTAAGGGGGGCCAATATGATGATTTTGAGGCCCTCTCGGCCATTTCAGGTTCTGATAGGCTAAGTGTATGGCTTGTGGGAAGAGGCCTCGGATCCGAGGCCTCATTCTAGAGGGCACAATCTGATTTCTTAAGGGGGGCTAATATGATGATTTTGAGGCCCCCTCGGCCATTTCAGGTTATGCTAGGGTATTTGTATGAATGTGGGAAGAGGCCTCGGATCCGAGGCCTCATTCTAGAGTGCACAAACTGATTTCTTAAGGGGGGCCAATATGATGATTTTGAGGCCCTCTCGGCCATTTCAGGTTCTGATAGGCTAAGTGTATGACTTGTGGGAAGAGGCCTCGGATCCGAGGCCTCATTCTAGAGTGCACAAACTGATTTCTTAAGGGGGGCTAATATGATGATTTTGAGGCCCCCTCGGCCATTTCAGGTTCTTATAGGCTAAGTGTATGACTTGTGGGAAGAGGCCTCGGATCCGAGGCCTCATTCTAGAGGGCACAATCTGATTTCTTAAGGGGGGCTAATATGATGATTTTGAGGCCCTCTCGGCCATTTCAGGTTCTGATAGGCTAAGTGTATGACTTGTGGGAAGAGGCCTCGGATCCGAGGCCTCATTCTAGAGTGCACAAACTGATTTCTTAAGGGGGGCCAATATGATGATTTTGAGGCCCTCTCGGCCATTTCAGGTTCTGATAGGCTAAGTGTATGACTTGTGGGAAGAGGCCTCGGATCCGAGGCCTCATTCTAGAGGGCACAATCTGATTTCTTAAGGGGGGCCAATATGATGATTTTGAGGCCCTCTCGGCCATTTCAGGTTCTGATAGGCTAAGTGTATGACTTGTGGGAAGAGGCCTCGGATCCGAGGCCTCATTCTAGAGTGCACAATCTGATTTCTTAAGGGGGGCTAATATGATGATTTTGAGGCCCTCTCGGCCATTTCAGGTTCTTATAGGCTAAGTGTATGACTTGTGGGAAGAGGCCTCGGATCCGAGGCCTCATTCTAGAGTGCACAAACTAATTTCTTAAGGGGGGCTAATATGATGATTTTCAGGCCCCCTCGGCCATTTCAGGTTATGCTAGGGTATTTGTATGAATGTGGGAAGAGGCCTCGGATCCGAGGCCTCATTCTAGAGTGCACAAACTGATTTCTTAAGGGGGGCCAATATGATGATTTTGAGGCCCTCTCGGCCATTTCAGGTTCTGATAGGCTAAGTGTATGACTTGTGGGAAGAGGCCTCGGATCCGAGGCCTCATTCTAGAGTGCACAAACTGATTTCTTAAGGGGGGCCAATATGATGATTTTGAGGCCCTCTCGGCCATTTCAGGTTCTGATAGGCTAAGTGTATGACTTGTGGGAAGAGGCCTCGGATCCGAGGCCTCATTCTAGAGTGCACAAACTGATTTCTTAAGGGGGGCTAATATGATGATTTTGAGGCCCCCTCGGCCATTTCAGGTTCTTATAGGCTAAGTGTATGACTTGTGGGAAGAGGCCTCGGATCCGAGGCCTCATTCTAGAGGGCACAATCTGATTTCTTAAGGGGGGCTAATATGATGATTTTGAGGCCCTCTCGGCCATTTCAGGTTCTGATAGGCTAAGTGTATGACTTGTGGGAAGAGGCCTCGGATCCGAGGCCTCATTCTAGAGTGCACAAACTGATTTCTTAAGGGGGGCCAATATGATGATTTTGAGGCCCTCTCGGCCATTTCAGGTTCTGATAGGCTAAGTGTATGACTTGTGGGAAGAGGCCTCGGATCCGAGGCCTCATTCTAGAGGGCACAATCTGATTTCTTAAGGGGGGCCAATATGATGATTTTGAGGCCCTCTCGGCCATTTCAGGTTCTGATAGGCTAAGTGTATGACTTGTGGGAAGAGGCCTCGGATCCGAGGCCTCATTCTAGAGTGCACAATCTGATTTCTTAAGGGGGGCTAATATGATGATTTTGAGGCCCTCTCGGCCATTTCAGGTTCTTATAGGCTAAGTGTATGACTTGTGGGAAGAGGCCTCGGATCCGAGGCCTCATTCTAGAGTGCACAAACTAATTTCTTAAGGGGGGCTAATATGATGATTTTCAGGCCCCCTCGGCCATTTCAGGTTATGCTAGGGTATTTGTATGAATGTGGGAAGAGGCCTCGGATCCGAGGCCTCATTCTAGAGTGCACAAACTGATTTCTTAAGGGGGGCCAATATGATGATTTTGAGGCCCTCTCGGCCATTTCAGGTTCTGATAGGCTAAGTGTATGACTTGTGGGAAGAGGCCTCGGATCCGAGGCCTCATTCTAGAGTGCACAAACTGATTTCTTAAGGGGGGCCAATATGATGATTTTGAGGCCCTCTCGGCCATTTCAGGTTCTGATAGGCTAAGTGTATGACTTGTGGGAAGAGGCCTCGGATCCGAGGCCTCATTCTAGAGTGCACAAACTGATTTCTTAAGGGGGGCTAATATGATGATTTTGAGGCCCCCTCGGCCATTTCAGGTTCTTATAGGCTAAGTGTATGACTTGTGGGAAGAGGCCTCGGATCCGAGGCCTCATTCTAGAGGGCACAATCTGATTTCTTAAGGGGGGCTAATATGATGATTTTGAGGCCCTCTCGGCCATTTCAGGTTCTGATAGGCTAAGTGTATGACTTGTGGGAAGAGGCCTCGGATCCGAGGCCTCATTCTAGAGTGCACAAACTGATTTCTTAAGGGGGGCCAATATGATGATTTTGAGGCCCTCTCGGCCATTTCAGGTTCTGATAGGCTAAGTGTATGACTTGTGGGAAGAGGCCTCGGATCCGAGGCCTCATTCTAGAGGGCACAATCTGATTTCTTAAGGGGGGCCAATATGATGATTTTGAGGCCCTCTCGGCCATTTCAGGTTCTGATAGGCTAAGTGTAGGACTTGTGGGAAGAGGCCTCGGATCCGAGGCCTCATTCTAGAGTGCACAATCTGATTTCTTAAGGGGGGCTAATATGATGATTTTGAGGCCCTCTCGGCCATTTCAGGTTCTTATAGGCTAAGTGTATGACTTGTGGGAAGAGGCCTCGGATCCGAGGCCTCATTGTAGAGTGCACAAACTGATTTCTTAAGGGGGGCTAATATGATGATTTTCAGGCCCCCTCGGCCATTTCAGGTTATGCTAGGGTATTTGTATGAATGTGGGAAGAGGCCTCGGATCCGAGGCCTCATTCTAGAGTGCACAAACTGATTTCTTAAGGGGGGCCAATATGATGATTTTGAGGCCCTCTCGGCCATTTCAGGTTCTGATAGGCTAAGTGTATGACTTGTGGGAAGAGGCCTCGGATCCGAGGCCTCATTCTAGAGTGCACAATCTGATTTCTTAAGGGGGGCTAATATGATGATTTTGAGGCCCCCTCGGCCATTTCAGGTTCTTATAGGCTAAGTGTATGACTTGTGGGAAGAGGCCTCGGATCCGAGGCCTCATTCTAGAGTGCACAAACTGATTTCTTAAGGGGGGCCAATATGATGATTTTGAGGCCCTCTCGGCCATTTCAGGTTCTGATAGGCTAAGTGTATGACTTGTGGGAAGAGGCCTCGGATCCGAGGCCTCATTCTAGAGTGCACAATCTGATTTCTTAAGGGGGGCTAATATGATGATTTTGAGGCCCCCTCGGCCATTTCAGGTTATGCTAGGGTATTTGTATGAATGTGGGAAGAGGCCTCGGATCCGAGGCCTCATTCTAGAGTGCACAAACTGATTTCTTAAGGGGGGCCAATATGATGATTTTGAGGCCCTCTCGGCCATTTCAGGTTCTGATAGGCTAAGTGTATGGCTTGTGGGAAGAGGCCTCGGATCCGAGGCCTCATTCTAGAGGGCACAATCTGATTTCTTAAGGGGGGCTAATATGATGATTTTGAGGCCCCCTCGGCCATTTCAGGTTATGCTAGGGTATTTGTATGAATGTGGGAAGAGGCCTCGGATCCGAGGCCTCATTCTAGAGTGCACAAACTGATTTCTTAAGGGGGGCCAATATGATGATTTTGAGGCCCTCTCGGCCATTTCAGGTTCTGATAGGCTAAGTGTATGACTTGTGGGAAGAGGCCTCGGATCCGAGGCCTCATTCTAGAGTGCACAAACTGATTTCTTAAGGGGGGCTAATATGATGATTTTGAGGCCCCCTCGGCCATTTCAGGTTCTTATAGGCTAAGTGTATGACTTGTGGGAAGAGGCCTCGGATCCGAGGCCTCATTCTAGAGGGCACAATCTGATTTCTTAAGGGGGGCTAATATGATGATTTTGAGGCCCTCTCGGCCATTTCAGGTTCTGATAGGCTAAGTGTATGACTTGTGGGAAGAGGCCTCGGATCCGAGGCCTCATTCTAGAGTGCACAAACTGATTTCTTAAGGGGGGCCAATATGATGATTTTGAGGCCCTCTCGGCCATTTCAGGTTCTGATAGGCTAAGTGTATGACTTGTGGGAAGAGGCCTCGGATCCGAGGCCTCATTCTAGAGGGCACAATCTGATTTCTTAAGGGGGGCCAATATGATGATTTTGAGGCCCTCTCGGCCATTTCAGGTTCTGATAGGCTAAGTGTATGACTTGTGGGAAGAGGCCTCGGATCCGAGGCCTCATTCTAGAGTGCACAATCTGATTTCTTAAGGGGGGCTAATATGATGATTTTGAGGCCCTCTCGGCCATTTCAGGTTCTTATAGGCTAAGTGTATGACTTGTGGGAAGAGGCCTCGGATCCGAGGCCTCATTCTAGAGTGCACAAACTAATTTCTTAAGGGGGGCTAATATGATGATTTTCAGGCCCCCTCGGCCATTTCAGGTTATGCTAGGGTATTTGTATGAATGTGGGAAGAGGCCTCGGATCCGAGGCCTCATTCTAGAGTGCACAAACTGATTTCTTAAGGGGGGCCAATATGATGATTTTGAGGCCCTCTCGGCCATTTCAGGTTCTGATAGGCTAAGTGTATGACTTGTGGGAAGAGGCCTCGGATCCGAGGCCTCATTCTAGAGTGCACAAACTGATTTCTTAAGGGGGGCCAATATGATGATTTTGAGGCCCTCTCGGCCATTTCAGGTTCTGATAGGCTAAGTGTATGGCTTGTGGGAAGAGGCCTCGGATCCGAGGCCTCATTCTAGAGGGCACAATCTGATTTCTTAAGGGGGCCTAATATGATGATTTTGAGGCCCCCTAGGCCATTTCAGGTTCTTATAGGCTAAGTGTATGACTTGTGGGAAGAGGCCTCGGATCCGAGGCCTCATTCTAGAGTGCACAAACTGATTTCTTAAGGGGGGCCAATATGATGATTTTGAGGCCCTCTCGGCCATTTCAGGTTCTGATAGGCTAAGTGTATGACTTGTGGGAAGAGGCCTCGGATCCGAGGCCTCATTCTAGAGTGCACAATCTGATTTCTTAAGGGGGGTGTGAGGCCAAACCCCCCACCCTTAAGCGTCCGTAGTCCGAGTAGTGGGTTTGGGCTCACATTCCTCCGCGGTATTGGATTTGGACTTGGATGAGTCCATAGTGCAAGGTTCACCCTTCATGTGGTCTTGGATTTAACTTTGGTCTTTGCTTCCTTTGTCTTGCCATCGCGAGAGTGCTCCACATTCTCCATTAATTTGTGCACGTGGTTTATTTTTAAAGAGAGGATGCAAGTGTTAAAAAACACTATTCTCTATAGTCAATCTCAAATACATTTACTTGTGAAAGCCACACATAACACTAACTAGCATAATGTAACTAACTACTTGTCTATGAGCTAATTAAGTAGGCTATCTACTAAGCTCCTTCATGAATCCATCTCTTTACTTTCTAATTACATAAACCTAGCTCCTTCATAAACCCAACTCCTTCATGAACCCAACTCCTTAGCTTCTAACTAAACAAACCCAGCTCCTTCGTAAACCCAGCTTCTTAGCTTCTAACTAAACAAACCCAGCTCCTTTATAAACCCAGCTCCTTCATAAACCCAGCTCCTTCATAAACCCAGCTTCTTAGCTTCTAACTAAACAAACCCAGCTCCTTCATAAACCCAGCTCCTTCATGAACCCAGCTCCTTAGCTTCTAACTAAACAAACCCAGGTCCTTCATAAACCCAGCTCTTTACTTTCTAACTAAACAAACCCAGGTCCTTCATAAACCCAGCTCTTTACTTTCTAACTAAACAAACCCAGCTCCTTCATAAACCCAGCTCCTTCATGAACCCACAACTTTGTAGTTGTAATCCCCAACTACCTCACTAATTATTCAAGCCCTTAACTAATCTTCCTACCTAATTTTCCTAATTCTACTAACAACCCCTTTCTAATCACACAATTCTTCTCTAATCCTAAAATCCTAAAATCCTAGAGAGGAGAGGGGGAGAGAGAATTTCCTAACTTCACTAAGACTAACTAATCCACACAAGTATATTTTTGCACTCATCACAACCTCAAGTGCTCAACTCTTAAACATGGAACTTGCAACCACGTGTATTCAAAACATGAACTTTAAGTACTACAAATTGGAATCATGAATTAACTTTAAAATCCTTCACGTCAACACTAATTCTACCAAGAGGTCAAGCCCTCTTCAAGGCTAACAAGCCTTGGCTCTCAAACTAAAAACTAAGCACACACATGTGCTCCAATATGGCTTCCCACACCCACACTTATAACTCGTGGGGTGCCTTGGAGCACAAAAGAAAGAGAGGATGAGTGAGGGAAGAATGAGGGATTATATAGTAAGCTTGAGGGGGTGAGCACCCTCAAGGCTCACGATAAGCCCTTGAGATTTCCTCCTACTTAGTAGGCGCCAATCCTATCTTCTAAGCCTTCCTCCCTCAAATGATCAACAAGGATCCTAATTCGAACATTTAACTAGCCTTGGCTTTCTACCTACCACACTTTACCAAACTTGGGATGCTTCAACCCAAACTTAGCCTCCTTCGCTTTCCGCCGCCATAACTTTCTCCCCTTACTTTCCCAAATCGTTGCTCACCACTTAATTCAAACCACGATGCTTAACTCGTGATTTGATTGGTGCTTTGAGAATTTGCTTATCCTCCACCTTGCATTCTTCCTTGGACCTTCCCCATTAAGTGGCCATGATGAGGTGGTCCACTTGTGCGCTCCATGTGATCCTCCATTCATCCCAATTCGAATGCACTTGCCTCTTGAGTCACTTTGGTTGTCTCCATCCATTTGTACTAGCCTACTCACTAACTACTCAATCCAAGTTCTCCTTACCTATCCTCATTCACTCAAATCCTTCCGAAGGTAAAAACACAATAACAACTCACATCCTAGCCTCTTACAACATGGTACTTCTAAGACTAACATTTCACTCTTTTTATATTTTTGTGAAGTAACATGCTACTTCAAAGTGCATCAACTAACGTTTCAAGGGTCTAAGACTAAATGTGGGCACCCTTTTGGGCTCACATAATTGGCGACCATCGGGGGATGAATCCAAACATCTCTTGCTCCAAGGGTAAGTTGCCTAGTCAAGCTCGGTACTCCTTACATCTACTTCCCGATGTACGGGTAGGAAAGAGCTCACCATTCAACGTTTCCAATTGAATTGAATTATTAGGAAAGACCTCATAGACAAGGTAAGGTCCTAACCATATTGCATCGAATTTCGCCGGAAATTCAAGCTTTCGTGCGTCTTGAATCATGACCATCATTCCCGGTGTTAGGGCCCTTCTCTTATGTCGTTTGTCGAAAGTAATCTTTCTCCTTCTTTGGATTGCCTCAATATGTTGAGCCGCCATTCTCCTCCCTTCGTCAAGTGCTTCCAAATCGGTTAGTCGATTTCGTAAGGATTGACTTTCGGTAAGTCTCGTACTCACGGCCACCCTAAGTGACTCGACTTCATATTCGATTGGTAGTGTCGCTTCAAGACCATAGACTAAGGAAAATAGTGTAGCACGCGTAGTTACCTTATAGGTTGTACGGTATGCCCAAAGTGCCGCCGTTAGTTTCGTATCCCAATCCCGCTTCGAGTCTATAACCGTCTTGCGTAGTATACTCACCAAAATTCCGTTAACCCTTTCCGTTTGTCCATTGGTTTGTGGGTGGTAGGGAGTAGTCTTCCGGTGATCAATTTTAAATTTCTCTGTCATCTCTCGAATCAAGTCATTCAAAAAGTGAGTACCCCTATCGCTTACTAGGATCTTCGGCACCCCGAACCGCGAAATTATGTTTTCGTACATAAATGTTGCCGCGTGTTCCGCCGTGTCGGTCTTCACCGCTTTGGCTTCCGCCCACTTGGTGAGGTACTCGGTTGCCACCACAATATATTTCATTCCTTTTGAAGATTGGGAATGGACCTCACCCACATAGTCGATGCCCCATTTTTCGAAAGGAATTAAGGGTAATGATACATGTAAAGGCATCTCCATTCTAAGGTCGTTTCGGGCATACCGTTGGCAAGCGTCGCATTTCCTTACATAGTCATGGGCGTCCTTAAATAGTGTAGGCCAAAAGTAGCCCGCTCTAAGTATTTTTTGCCCGGTGAGTTGACCCGAGAAGTGACCGCCGCAAGCGCTATCGTGGCAAGCGATTAAAATCGCTTCAACCTCCGTTTTTGACACGCATCGTCGTAAAATACCATCGGACCCCCTTCTAAACAACCTATGGCCCACTACAACAAATTGCCTACTATTTACCCTCACCTTCCTTCTCTCTTCTTTTGTCCACTCTTTGGGCAACTTGTGGGTTGTTAGAAATTCCACTATGCCCGCATACCACTCCGGTGTAGAAGTGACCACAAAGAGGCTATCATCTACTAACATATCATTTACCGGATTTTTTCCTATCTCCTCCGACAACCTAGACAAGTGGTCCGCTTGTAAATGCATACGACCCAGTTTATATTCCACCGTGTAGTCGAATTCTTCTAATAACAAAACCCACCTAGCTAACCTACCACTTAACTCCGCCTTGTTAACTAGATACTTGATAGCCATGTGGTCAACAAAAAATACAACCGGGTTGCACATGAGGTAATGCCTAAACTTTTTAACGGAAAACACCATGGCTAGGCACTCCCTCTCCGTTGTAGAGTAGTTTCTTTCGGCGGGGGTCAATTGCTTACTCGCATAAGCTATAGGTTGATCCTTCTCTTTTTCTCCCGTTGCTTGACAAAGCGCACTCCCTATTGCCACATTACTAGCATCACAATAGACGTGAAAAGGTTTACCCCAATTGGGTGGTATCAACACCGGATAGGTGCTCAACCTATCCCGCAATTCCTCAAAGGCTTTTTGACAAGCATCCGTCCACTCGAATTTGACATCCTTTTTGAGCAAATGGGTAATGGGCACCGCTATCTTTGAAAAATTAGGAATAAGTTCCCGGTACCATCCCACATGTCCTAACAACTTAGAGATCCCCTTGGAATTGGTTGGAGTTGCCAAGTCGCTTATGGCCGCAATCTTATCCGGATCGGGTTCTCTACCTTCCTCACTAACAACATAACCCAACAACACTCCCTTATTCACTCCCAAAAATGTCTTATCCGGGTTCAATGCTAACCTCATCTTCCTACACCTAACCAATGCCTCCCTAACACAATGTAGGTGATCGTCCACATTACTTTGTGTGCTAAAATCGTCCACAAAGACGGTCATGGATTTGAACAACAAGTCGGTGAAGATATACATTACTAATCGTTGGAAAGTAGCCGGGGCATTACATAACCCAAATGGCATCACTACCCACACAAAAGTACCCCAAGGTGTAGTAAAAGCCGTTTTATGGATATCTTGGAGGGCTATGGAAATTTGATTATAACCCGCATACCCATCCATAAAGGTATATCGCGAATGACCTCCAACCTCCTCAAGCAACAAGGTGATAAAAGGTAAGGGGAAGTGATCCTTTTGTGTGCACGAATTCAATTTCCTATAGTCGACACAAACCCTTAATTTCCCATTTTTTTTCTTTACTAAGACCATAGGAGAAATCCAATCCGTGATTTCCACCGGCTTGATAAACCCGGCCTTCAATAACCTTTCCAATTCCGCTTTCACCAACAATTGCAATTGAGGATTCATCCTCCTCTCCTTTTGTCTAATTGGCCTCGCCCCCGGAATTAAAGGAATCCGGTGCTCTACCATTTCCCTAGGAATTCCCTTAAGCTCATCGTAGGACCATGCAAAAGTATCACTAAACTCATCCACCAAATTGCTATACTCCCTAACCTCTTTCTCCCCCAATTTGGAACCCATCTTCATTTGTCGGGTTTTTCCATTCTTTAATTTCACATCCACGTACCGCCAATCCGCTTCCGACACATGTGCTTGTTCCTCTTTGTTCCGATACCAATCGGAAGGCACATTGGGGTAATCTTTCACATCTTGACCTACAACTATCCCCGTAGACGTGGTCTTGAAATGTAAAGGCTCCTCCAATTTTGATGACTCAATAATCACATCCTCCTCTTGAGTCCCATCTACATGAATTAAACTAACCTCACCCTCTTCCACGTCATCTACCCAAGGTGTTAACCCACCGCTAACCCACTCTTCCTCGGTGAGCACCTCACATGGCTCCAACAATGAGCCCTCTCCTAAACTAACACTAGGAAATTCACTCCCTAAGCCTACTTGGTGAAATGTAACCATTACATCAACCTCGGACTCGGGGTACTCCCTTAGCCATTGGGCATAATCCCCATTATCCCCATAATTGTAAAAATTAGGACCTAGACTTCCCGAGCCCGAATCTATAACAACCCTTTGACCTTCGGGATGGACGACTCCCACCAATGCCTTGCCAATCTCATTCTCGTTTAAGTCATCAATTTCCTTCTCCAATGGCAAATACATCTCCTTCTTCATCCATCCTTCTAATGAACCAATGGACACTATGACCCTATTACCCTCCGGACCATAAGTGATGGATGGTTTAGGTCCACCCCAATTGACCATAGCATTCGCCATCCGCAACCAAGGCCTACCTAGCAAAATGGGGAAGGTGTCCTTGTTGGAGTGCATTTTAATGACATGGAAGGTGACCAAGTACTCCTCGCCTCCTGTAGTCATTCTACAATCCTTGATCATCCCCAAAGGCGTAGTCGAACTTTGATTTGCCATATTTATGACCAAAGGTGAAGGCCCCGTGAGTCCAAGTCCCAATTTTTTCATAGTATCCTCCGGTAGTATATTTAGACTACTCCCTCCGTCGACTAGCACATTAGGAACCACCTTATCTACTATAACAACTTCTATTTCTATAGCTTTCACGTCTCTTCCACCTTGTGATTGGATCCTAGCGGCTATTTTAGCTTTCACCTTCCTCATCCTCTTGTGTACCGGCATTCCCTCCTTTAATGTTTTCCTTGCCGTGGGTGAAATTTCCAATAGTTGGCCGAAAGTAATATCCGCCTTGAGTGTACTAAGGTCCGCCCACAAGTCGTACCCGGTAGATCTTTCCACCTTAGAATTACCCACTACGTCGAATTCGTCTACGGGAACCCCCGGTCCTTCCCATTCACCCACATCGCTATTATCCAAGTCATGTACCGCATTAGTCCTCTCCCTATCTTGTAAAATTATATTTTCCCTCTCCACATCCTTAGTAGCTCTTCTAGCTACCCTATCCAACTCGGAGAGATTAATCTCTTCATCCGAAGAGTAATTTCCTTGCTCTCCTATTCCTACCTCCAACGGGGCATCCCCTCTCCTAGCCCTAGTAGTTACCGCTAGTGCAGGTGCTTCTTCAACCACACCCTTACCCTTCACTAACTCATATGTAATAGCATTGGTGTGAGGAGGCCATTGACTTTGCTCCTCTCCAATTCTCGTTGGGAGAGGAAGCATGTCATCACATGTGGCCTCCAACACTTCATCCATGAACCTAACATCTTGGGAGTTAGATGGTCCCGGATCCGTTGGAGGCGCTTGTCTCCCGTTACTACCATTAGGTGGAACTCCTTGTCTATTTTGTATTGGAATGTAACCGGTTGTAGTTTGCAAGCCCGCCGGTGGATGAAAAGTTTGCCTAGCATTACTATGGTCATAGTATAAGTTAGGTGGCCTAAGTTCATTGGCCGGTACTCCTTGTGGCCTAGCACCTCGCATATTATCCCTTGCTTGTTGTTGTGGATTAGCCACCGGGTAAGGGACATTAATTATTTTGTCCGGTTGGCGACACGTATCCGAGGGATGACTTCCTCCACAATTGCTACAATTAAACTCTTGACCTTCGGACCAACATTGTCCTTGAGCGTGCCACCTTCCACAAAAGGGATGAAATTCCTTCTTCTCTAAATTTTGGCCACCTTGCCCTCTAGGTTGTGGTCCTCTATTGCTTCCATTTCCATAGTGAGGTGGCGCTTGACCTCGTTGATTTTGTTGAGGTGGGTTACCGTTTCCTCTTTGGTCACGGTTTTGTCCACTTCTACAAAATTGACGCGTGTGGCCCGGTTGGCCACATTGGACACACCATAATCCGGAAGAATGCCTACCCGACTCAACCGGGGGTGGAGGCCCCGGTTGTTGACTCCGGATCATTAATGACATTTGATCCGTGAGGCTTTGCATTTGTTTTATCATAGCCTCTTGGAATCCTAGTTGGCTAGCACCTAGTCTTCTCTCAACCTCCTCCAAGTGTGGATCCGTTCTAGGGGCCGGTAGTGCCAAAAGAGGTGCCGGTTCCCTAACCGCTAAAGGTCGGGGGCCGGTGTCCACAATGGCATATGGAATTTGGTTCTCATACTTAGCGGGTTCTACCGCTACCACCCTAGGGCGTATGGGGATGAATTGTGGGATCAATTCATCCTCCCTTCTCCATAGCCTTTCGTGATCTTTATCCAAGTTTTCAATATCTCTAGCCGCACGCTTGGCATCCGCCAAGGTCAAGGGATTCCTTTCTAGAACACCCCTAATAGTTCCGGACTTAAAAAACCCTTGAATGAAAAATTGCTTTAGCGTGTCGTCGTTGAGCATGGTACCCACAAATCTAGTGCACACTAAATCAAACCTCCTAATGTAAGCCGAAATTTCTTCCTCCCTTCCTTGCTTCAATGACGACAATGCCCTTAATGCGGTACTTTGACCCACTTCCGGCCTAAATTCGTTAAGAAACTCCCTTTGTAATTGTTCCCATCCCCTAAAATGTCCCTCGGCATGATCCCGATACCATTCATAGGCTTCCCCCTCTAGAGTGGTAGGAAACCACACTAACCAATAACCCGGGTCGGTTATGAGGAAGCTAGCCAACCGTTCGATATACCGTTCCATGTGCCGAGAGGGGTCCTCATCCTTGGTCCCATAAAATTTAGGGAGATGAGATGGCATATCCATCGCCGCTAAATTTTGTGGAACCACAATTGGTAGGCCTCTTGGCCTAACCAATGGGTCTATTGGAGGTATAGGAGGTATGGGCGGAATTGGGGGTATGGGTGGTGGATCCATCCCCCGTTCCTCGGCCATGGTGACCGGTGAACTATTCAACAATCCCCTATCAACTTCTACCGGGAATTCTTCTCTAAGTGTGTAATTTTCCGAAGAAGTTTCACCACTCAATTTGGAGGGAGTGATCTCCTCTTCAAGTTGAGCTCCAAGTTCTAAGGTGTCTAGAATTGACCTAGTCCTAGGTTCGACGTTCAAACAACTCTCTATTCTAACATTATCTTGTTCTAATCTATCACTGATTTTAGAGGACCGCCTCTTTCGAGTAGATTTCTCTAGTCCTACTATCAAACTTGGTTTTTGTGAGCGAGTCCTACCTTGCATTCCATAAGAATCGATCGACCCTCACTTGACCACACATAATCCTAGCAATTCCCCTCTTAATATTTTCACTTGTCTTGGTGTGGTTATAATTTTTTTAGGAGGTGAGGAAAAGAACCTGCAAGCCCACTTAGGTGAAAGAATCCCAATAGGGGATAGGCATGTTCATGTTAATTTTTTGGTTAAGTCGGAGCATCACCTCCGCACCTTCCCGCAAATTAACACTCACCACAATACCGATTGTGAGGGGGTGACCTTCCGAGTAGATTATGTTAAAAGTCGAGGCTTCACCCTTCAACTTCTCACACCATCCACAATTCGGGAATTACCCTCTACAACGGATAACAACAATCACGAGTACAAAAGGCATTCCTTAATTAGTTAATGAGTTCACTTTGAAGAAATAAACATACCTTGAGCAATCGCATCCCCCTGTGAGTTAGCACTCCCCTCAATCGTGACTCAATGTAACAACACCATAAACTTTGTGAAATATTAATTTAATCTAGAGCATGAAATGACAACTCCCAAAACTTTGAGACTCACCCCGAGGTGAGTGTCAAAGTTCAATGTCCTAAGGTGAATTTACCCTCTAATGTTTTAATGAGCTACTCGGTTATAGGTTCCTTTTAAGTTCTTAGCAAATCCCCAAAAAGGTTGAGGACGTACCTTCGCCGCGCTCCTTCCTCAAAAATGAATTTGCGTAATTGACAATGCAATTCATTCCAAGGAATAGTTGAAATACAATGAATTCAAATGTAACCCAAAGAGAGAATACTTACCGAGTTTCGGGTGCTCCTTCCCTTCTCTCAAGTTTGTGTCTCCAATTTTTCCTAGTTGCCTCCAAGTCTCCTAGTCGCCTCCAAGTCTTGTAACTACCTTCCGCTTCGCTCCCGGCGGACGCACCAATTATGTGAGGCCAAACCCCCCACCCTTAAGCGTCCGTAGTCCGAGTAGTGGGTTTGGGCTCACATTCCTCCGCGGTATTGGATTTGGACTTGGATGAGTCCATAGTGCAAGGTTCACCCTTCAAGTGGTCTTGGATTTAACTTTGGTCTTTGCTTCCTTTGTCTTGCCATCGCGAGAGTGCTCCACATTCTCCATTAATTTGTGCACGTGGTTTATTTTTAAAGAGAGGATGCAAGTGTTAAAAAACACTATTCTCTATAGTCAATCTCAAATACATTTACTTGTGAAAGCCACACATAACACTAACTAGCATAATGTAACTAACTACTTGTCTATGAGCTAATTAAGTAGGCTATCTACTAAGCTCCTTCATGAATCCATCTCTTTACTTTCTAATTACATAAACCTAGCTCCTTCATAAACCCAACTCCTTCATGAACCCAACTCCTTAGCTTCTAACTAAACAAACCCAGCTCCTTCGTAAACCCAGCTTCTTAGCTTCTAACTAAACAAACCCAGCTCCTTTATAAACCCAGCTCCTTCATAAACCCAGCTCCTTCATAAACCCAGCTTCTTAGCTTCTAACTAAACAAACCCAGCTCCTTCATAAACCCAGCTCCTTCATGAACCCAGCTCCTTAGCTTCTAACTAAACAAACCCAGGTCCTTCATAAACCCAGCTCTTTACTTTCTAACTAAACAAATCCAGGTCCTTCATAAACCCAGCTCTTTACTTTCTAACTAAACAAACCCAGCTCCTTCATAAACCCAGCTCCTTCATGAACCCACAACTTTGTAGTTGTAATCCCCAACTACCTCACTAATTATTCAAGCCCTTAACTAATCTTCCTACCTAATTTTCCTAATTCTACTAACAACCCCTTTCTAATCACACAATTCTTCTCTAATCCTAAAATCCTAAAATCCTAGAGAGGAGAGGGGGAGAGAGAATTTCCTAACTTCACTAAGACTAACTAATCCACACAAGTATATTTTTGCACTCATCACAACCTCAAGTGCTCAACTCTTAAACATGGAACTTGCAACCACGTGTATTCAAAACATGAACTTTAAGTACTACAAATTGGAATCATGAATTAACTTTAAAATCCTTCACGTCAACACTAATTCTACCAAGAGGTCAAGCCCTCTTCAAGGCTAACAAGCCTTGGCTCTCAAACTAAAAACTAAGCACACACATGTGCTCCAATATGGCTTCCCACACCCACACTTATAACTCGTGGGGTGCCTTGGAGCACAAAGGAAAGAGAGGATGAGTGAGGGAAGAATGAGGGATTATATAGTAAGCTTGAGGGGGTGAGCACCCTCAAGGCTCACGATAAGCCCTTGAGATTTCCTCCTACTTAGTAGGCGCCAATCCTATCTTCTAAGCCTTCCTCCCTCAAATGATCAACAAGGATCCTAATTCGAACATTTAACTAGCCTTGGCTTTCTACCTACCACACTTTACCAAACTTGGGATGCTTCAACCCAAACTTAGCCTCCTTCGCTTTCCGCCGCCATAACTTTCTCCCCTTACTTTCCCAAATCGTTGCTCACCACTTAATTCAAACCACGATGCTTAACTCGTGATTTGATTGGTGCTTTGAGAATTTGCTTATCCTCCACCTTGCATTCTTCCTTGGACCTTCCCCATTAAGTGGCCATGATGAGGTGGTCCACTTGTGCGCTCCATGTGATCCTCCATTCATCCCAATTCGAATGCACTTGCCTCTTGAGTCACTTTGGTTGTCTCCATCCATTTGTACTAGCCTACTCACTAACTACTCAATCCAAGTTCTCCTTACCTATCCTCATTCACTCAAATCCTTCCGAAGGTAAAAACACAATAACAACTCACATCCTAGCCTCTTACAACATGGTACTTCTAAGACTAACATTTCACTCTTTTTATATTTTTGTGAAGTAACATGCTACTTCAAAGTGCATCAACTAACGTTTCAAGGGTCTAAGACTAAATGTGGGCACCCTTTTGGGCTCACAGGGGGCTAATATGATGATTTTGAGGCCCCCTCGGCCATTTCAGGTTATGCTAGGGTATTTGTATGAATGTGGGAAGAGGCCTCGGATCCGAGGCCTCATTCTAGAGTGCACAAACTGATTTCTTAAGGGGGGCCAATATGATGATTTTGAGGCCCTCTCGGCCATTTCAGGTTCTGATAGGCTAAGTGTATGGCTTGTGGGAAGAGGCCTCGGATCCGAGGCCTCATTCTAGAGTGCACAATCTGATTTCTTAAGGGGGGCTAATATGATGATTTTGAGGCCCCCTCGGCCATTTCAGGTTATGCTAGGGTATTTGTATGAATGTGGGAAGAGGCCTCGGATCCGAGGCCTCATTCTAGAGTGCACAAACTGATTTCTTAAGGGGGGCCAATATGATGATTTTGAGGCCCTCTCGGCCATTTCAGGTTCTGATAGGCTAAGTGTATGACTTGTGGGAAGAGGCCTCGGATCCGAGGCCTCATTCTAGAGTGCACAAACTGATTTCTTAAGGGGGGCTAATATGATGATTTTGAGGCCCCCTCGGCCATTTCAGGTTCTTATAGGCTAAGTGTATGACTTGTGGGAAGAGGCCTCGGATCCGAGGCCTCATTCTAGAGTGCACAAACTGATTTCTTAAGGGGGGCCAATATGATGATTTTGAGGCCCTCTCGGCCATTTCAGGTTCTGATAGGCTAAGCGTATGACTTGTGGGAAGAGGCCTCGGATCCGAGGCCTCATTCTAGAGTGCACAATCTGATTTCTTAAGGGGGGCTAATATGATGATTTTGAGGCCCCCTCGGCCATTTCAGGTTATGCTAGGGTATTTGTATGAGTTGTGGGAAGACGCCTCGGATCCGAGGCCTCATTCTAGAGTGCACAAACTGATTTCTTAAGGGGGGCCAATATGATGATTTTGAGGCCTTCTCGGCCATTTCAGGTTCTTATAGGCTAAGTGTATGACTTGTGGGAAGAGGCCTCGGATCCGAGGCCTCATTCTAGAGTGCACAATCTGATTTCTTAAGGGGGGCTAATATGATGATTTTGAGGCCCCCTCGGCCATTTCAGGTTCTGATAGGCTAAGTGTATGACTTGTGGGAAGAGGCCTCGGATCCGAGGCCTCATTCTAGAGTGCACAAACTGATTTCCTAAGGGGGCCAATATGATGATTTTGAGGCCCTCTCGGCCATTTCAGGTTCTGATAGGCTAAGTGTATGACTTGTGGGAAGAGGCCTCGGATCCGAGGCCTCATTCTACAGTGCACAAATTGATTTCTTAAGGGGGGCCAATATGATGATTTTGAGGCCCTCTCTGCCATTTCAGGTTCTGATAGGCTAAGTGTATGGCTTGTGGGAAGAGGCCTCGGATCCGAGGCCTCATTCTAGAGGGCACAATCTGATTTCTTAAGGGGGGCTAATATGATGATTTTGAGGCCCCCTCGGCCATTTCAGGTTATGCTAGGGTATTTGTATGAGTGTGGGAAGAGGCCTCGGATCCGAGGCCTCATTCTAGAGTGCACAAACTGATTTCTTAAGGGGGGCCAATATGATGATTTTGAGGCCCTCTCGGCCATTTCAGGTTCTGATAGGCTAAGTGTATGACTTGTGGGAAGAGGCCTCGGATCCGAGGCCTCATTCTAGAGTGCACAAACTGATTTCTTAAGGGGGGCCAATATGATGATTTTGAGGCCCTCTCGGCCATTTCAGGTTCTGATAGGCTAAGTGTATGACTTGTGGGAAGAGGCCTCGGATCCGAGGCCTCATTCTAGAGTGCACAAATTGATTTCTTAAGGGGGGCCAATATGATGATTTTGAGGCCCTCTCTGCCATTTCAGGTTCTGATAGGCTAAGTGTATGGCTTGTGGGAAGAGGCCTCGGATCCGAGGCCTCATTCTAGAGGGCACAATCTGATTTCTTAAGGGGGGCTAATATGATGATTTTGAGGCCCCCTCGGCCATTTCAGGTTATGCTAGGGTATTTGTATGAATGTGGGAAGAGGCCTCGGATCCGAGGCCTCATTCTAGAGTGCACAAACTGATTTCTTAAGGGGGGCCAATATGATGATTTTGAGGCCCTCTCGGCCATTTCAGGTTCTGATAGGCTAAGTGTATGACTTGTGGGAAGAGGCCTCGGATCCGAGGCCTCATTCTAGAGTGCACAAACTGATTTCTTAAGGGGGGCTAATATGATGATTTTGAGGCCCCCTCGGCCATTTCAGGTTCTTATAGGCTAAGTGTATGACTTGTGGGAAGAGGCCTCGGATCCGAGGCCTCATTCTAGAGGGCACAATCTGATTTCTTAAGGGGGGCTAATATGATGATTTTGAGGCCCTCTCGGCCATTTCAGGTTCTTATAGGCTAAGTGTATGACTTGTGGGAAGAGGCCTCGGATCCGAGGCCTCATTCTAGAGTGCACAAACTGATTTCTTAAGGGGGGCCAATATGATGATTTTGAGGCCCTCTCGGCCATTTCAGGTTCTGATAGGCTAAGTGTATGACTTGTGGGAAGAGGCCTCGGATCCGAGGCCTCATTCTAGAGTGCACAAACTGATTTCTTAAGGGGGGCTAATATGATGATTTTGAGGCCCCCTCGGCCATTTCAGGTTATGCTAGGGTATTTGTATGAATGTGGGAAGAGGCCTCGGATCCGAGGCCTCATTCTAGAGGGCACAATCTGATTTCTTAAGGGGGGCCAATATGATGATTTTGAGGCCCTCTCGGCCATTTCAGGTTCTGATAGGCTAAGTGTATGACTTGTGGGAAGAGGCCTCGGATCCGAGGCCTCATTCTAGAGTGCACAATCTGATTTCTTAAGGGGGGCTAATATGATGATTTTGAGGCCCTCTCGGCCATTTCAGGTTCTTATAGGCTAAGTGTATGACTTGTGGGAAGAGGCCTCGGATCCGAGGCCTCATTCTAGAGTGCACAAACTGATTTCTTAAGGGCGCCAATATGATGATTTTGAGGCCCTCTCGGCCATTTCAGGTTCTGATAGGCTAAGTGTATGACTTGTGGGAAGAGGCCTCGGATCCGAGGCCTCATTCTAGAGTGCACAAACTGATTTCTTAAGGGGGGCCAATATGATGATTTTGAGGCCCTCTCGGCCATTTCAGGTTCTGATAGGCTAAGTGTATGACTTGTGGGAAGAGGCCTCGGATCCGAGGCCTCATTCTAGAGTGCACAAACTGATTTCTTAAGGGGGGCCAATATGATGATTTTGAGGCCCTCTCGGCCATTTCAGGTTCTGATAGGCTAAGTGTATGACTTGTGGGAAGAGGCCTCGGATCCGAGGCCTCATTCTAGAGTGCACAATCTGATTTCTTAAGGGGGGCTAATATGATGATTTTGAGGCCCCCTCGGCCATTTCAGGTTATGCTAGGGTATTTGTATGAGTTGTGGGAAGACACCTCGGATCCGAGGCCTCATTCTAGAGTGCACAAACTGATTTCTTAAGGGGGGCCAATATGATGATTTTGAGGCCCTCTCGGCCATTTCAGGTTCTTATAGGCTAAGTGTATGACTTGTGGGAAGAGGCCTCGGATCCGAGGCCTCATTCTAGAGTGCACAATCTGATTTCTTAAGGGGGGCTAATAGGATGATTTTGAGGCCCCCTCGGCCATTTCAGGTTCTGATAGGCTAAGTGTATGACTTGTGGGAAGAGGCCTCGGATCCGAGGCCTCATTCTAGAGTGCACAAACTGATTTCTTAAGGGGGGCCAATATGATGATTTTGAGGCCCTCTCGGCCATTTCAGGTTCTGATAGGCTAAGTGTATGACTTGTGGGAAGAGGCCTCGGATCCGAGGCCTCATTCTAGAGTGCACAAATTGATTTCTTAAGGGGGGCCAATATGATGATTTTGAGGCCCTCTCTGCCATTTCAGGTTCTGATAGGCTAAGTGTATGGCTTGTGGGAAGAGGCCTCGGATCCGAGGCCTCATTCTAGAGGGCACAATCTGATTTCTTAAGGGGGGCTAATATGATGATTTTGAAGCCCCCCCGGCCATTTCAGGTTATGCTAGGGTATTTGTATGAATGTGGGAAGAGGCCTCGGATCCGAGGCCTCATTCTAGAGTGCACAAACTGATTTCTTAAGGGGGGCCAATATGATGATTTTGAGGCCCTCTCGGCCATTTCAGGTTCTGATAGGCTAAGTGTATGACTTGTGGGAAGAGGCCTCGGATCCGAGGCCTCATTCTAGAGTGCACAAACTGATTTCTTAAGGGGGGCCAATATGATGATTTTGAGGCCCTCTCGGCCATTTCAGGTTCTGATAGGCTAAGTGTATGACTTGTGGGAAGAGGCCTCGGATCCGAGGCCTCATTCTAGAGTGCACAAATTGATTTCTTAAGGGGGGCCAATATGATGATTTTGAGGCCCTCTCTGCCATTTCAGGTTCTGATAGGCTAAGTGTATGGCTTGTGGGAAGAGGCCTCGGATCCGAGGCCTCATTCTAGAGGGCACAATCTGATTTCTTAAGGGGGGCTAATATGATGATTTTGAGGCCCCCTCGGCCATTTCAGGTTATGCTAGGGTATTTGTATGAATGTGGGAAGAGGCCTCGGATCCGAGGCCTCATTCTAGAGTGCACAAACTGATTTCTTAAGGGGGGCCAATATGATGATTTTGAGGCCCTCTCGGCCATTTCAGGTTCTGATAGGCTAAGTGTATGACTTGTGGGAAGAGGCCTCGGATCCGAGGCCTCATTCTAGAGTGCACAAACTGATTTCTTAAGGGGGGCCAATATGATGATTTTGAGGCCCTCTCGGCCATTTCAGGTTCTGATAGGCTAAGTGTATGACTTGTGGGAAGAGGCCTCGGATCCGAGGCCTCATTCTAGAGTGCACAAACTGATTTCTTAAGGGGGCCAATATGATGATTTTGAGGCCCTCTCGGCCATTTCAGGTTCTGATAGGCTAAGTGTATGGCTTGTGGGAAGAGGCCTCGGATCCGAGGCCTCATTCTAGAGTGCACAATCTGATTTCTTAAGGGGGGCTAATATGATGATTTTGAGGCCCCCTCGGCCATTTCAGGTTCTTATAGGCTAAGTGTATGACTTGTGGGAAGAAGCCTCGGATCCGAGGCCTCATTCTAGAGTGCACAAACTGATTTCTTAAGGGGGGCCAATATGATGATTTTGAGGCCCTCTCGGCCATTTCAGGTTCTGATAGGCTAAGTGTATGGCTTGTGGGAAGAGGCCTCGGATCCGAGGCCTCATTCTAGAGGGCACAATCTGATTTCTTAAGGGGGGCTAATATGATGATTTTGAGGCCCTCTCGGCCATTTCAGGTTATGCTAGGGTATTTGTATGAATGTGGGAAGAGGCCTCGGATCCGAGGCCTCATTCTAGAGTGCACAAACTGATTTCTTAAGGGGGGCCAATATGATGATTTTGAGGCCCTCTCGGCCATTTCAGGTTCTGATAGGCTAAGTGTATGACTTGTGGGAAGAGGCCTCGGATCCGAGGCCTCATTCTAGAGTGCACAAACTGATTTCTTAAGGGGGGCTAATATGATGATTTTGAGGCCCCCTCGGCCATTTCAGGTTCTTATAGGCTAAGTGTATGACTTGTGGGAAGAGGCCTCGGATCCGAGGCCTCATTCTAGAGTGCACAAACTGATTTCTTAAGGGGGGCCAATATGATGATTTTGAGGCCCTCTCGGCCATTTCAGGTTCTGATAGGCTAAGTGTATGACTTGTGGGAAGAGGCCTCGGATCCGAGGCCTCATTCTAGAGTGCACAATCTGATTTCTTAAGGGGGGCTAATATGATGATTTTGAGGCCCCCTCGGCCATTTCAGGTTATGCTAGGGTATTTGTATGAGTTGTGGGAAGACACCTCGGATCCGAGGCCTCATTCTAGAGTGCACAAACTGATTTCTTAAGGGGGGCCAATATGATGATTTTGAGGCCCTCTCGGCCATTACAGGTTCTTATAGGCTAAGTGTATGACTTGTGGGAAGAGGCCTCGGATCCGAGGCCTCATTCTAGAGTGCACAATCTGATTTCTTAAGGGGGGCTAATAGGATGATTTTGAGGCCCCCTCGGCCATTTCAGGTTCTGATAGGCTAAGTGTATGACTTGTGGGAAGAGGCCTCGGATCCGAGGCCTCATTCTAGAGTGCACAAACTGATTTCTTAAGGGGGGCCAATATGATGATTTTGAGGCCCTCTTGGCCATTTCAGGTTCTGATAGGCTAAGTGTATGACTTGTGGGAAGAGGCCTCGGATCCGAGGCCTCATTCTAGAGTGCACAAATTGATTTCTTAAGGGGGGCCAATATGATGATTTTGAGGCCCTCTCTGCCATTTCAGGTTCTGATAGGCTAAGTGTATGGCTTGTGGGAAGAGGCCTCGGATCCGAGGCCTCATTCTAGAGGGCACAATCTGATTTCTTAAGGGGGGCTAATATGATGATTTTGAAGCCCCCTCGGCCATTTCAGGTTATGCTAGGGTATTTGTATGAATGTGGGAAGAGGCCTCGGATCCGAGGCCTCATTCTAGAGTGCACAAACTGATTTCTTAAGGGGGGCCAATATGATGATTTTGAGGCCCTCTCGGCCATTTCAGGTTCTGATAGGCTAAGTGTATGACTTGTGGGAAGAGGCCTCGGATCCGAGGCCTCATTCTAGAGTGCACAAACTGATTTCTTAAGGGGGGCCAATATGATGATTTTGAGGCCCTCTCGGCCATTTCAGGTTCTGATAGGCTAAGTGTATGACTTGTGGGAAGAGGCCTCGGATCCGAGGCCTCATTCTAGAGTGCACAAATTGATTTCTTAAGGGGGGCCAATATGATGATTTTGAGGCCCTCTCTGCCATTTCAGGTTCTGATAGGCTAAGTGTATGGCTTGTGGGAAGAGGCCTCGGATCCGAGGCCTCATTCTAGAGGGCACAATCTGATTTCTTAAGGGGGGCTAATATGATGATTTTGAGGCCCCCTCGGCCATTTCAGGTTATGCTAGGGTATTTGTATGAATGTGGGAAGAGGCCTCGGATCCGAGGCCTCATTCTAGAGTGCACAAACTGATTTCTTAAGGGGGGCCAATATGATGATTTTGAGGCCCTCTCGGCCATTTCAGGTTCTGATAGGCTAAGTGTATGACTTGTGGGAAGAGGCCTCGGATCCGAGGCCTCATTCTAGAGTGCACAAACTGATTTCTTAAGGGGGGCCAATATGATGATTTTGAGGCCCTCTCGGCCATTTCAGGTTCTGATAGGCTAAGTGTATGACTTGTGGGAAGAGGCCTCGGATCCGAGGCCTCATTCTAGAGTGCACAAACTGATTTCTTAAGGGGGGCCAATATGATGATTTTGAGGCCCTCTCGGCCATTTCAGGTTCTGATAGGCTAAGTGTATGACTTGTGGGAAGAGGCCTCGGATCCGAGGCCTCATTCTAGAGTGCACAAACTGATTTCTTAAGGGGGCCAATATGATGATTTTGAGGCCCTCTCGGCCATTTCAGGTTCTGATAGGCTAAGTGTATGGCTTGTGGGAAGAGGCCTCGGATCCGAGGCCTCATTCTAGAGGGCACAATCTGATTTCTTAAGGGGGGCTAATATGATGATTTTGAGGCCCCCTCGGCCATTTCAGGTTCTTATAGGCTAAGTGTATGACTTGTGGGAAGAAGCCTCGGATCCGAGGCCTCATTCTAGAGTGCACAAACTGATTTCTTAAGGGGGGCCAATATGATGATTTTGAGGCCCTCTCGGCCATTTCAGGTTCTGATAGGCTAAGTGTATGGCTTGTGGGAAGAGGCCTCGGATCCGAGGCCTCATTCTAGAGGGCACAATCTGATTTCTTAAGGGGGGCTAATATGATGATTTTGAGGCCCTCTCGGCCATTTCAGGTTATGCTAGGGTATTTGTATGAATGTGGGAAGAGGCCTCGGATCCGAGGCCTCATTCTAGAGTGCACAAACTGATTTCTTAAGGGGGGCCAATATGATGATTTTGAGGCCCTCTCGGCCATTTCAGGTTCTGATAGGCTAAGTGTATGACTTGTGGGAAGAGGCCTCGGATCCGAGGCCTCATTCTAGAGTGCACAAACTGATTTCTTAAGGGGGGCTAATATGATGATTTTGAGGCCCCCTCGGCCATTTCAGGTTCTTATAGGCTAAGTGTATGACTTGTGGGAAGAGGCCTCGGATCTGAGGCCTCATTCTAAAGTGCACAAACTGATTTCTTAAGGGGGGCCAATATGATGATTTTGAGGCCCTCTCGGCCATTTCAGGTTCTGATAGGCTAAGTGTATGACTTGTGGGAAGAGGCCTCGGATCCGAGGCCTCATTCTAGAGTGCACAATCTGATTTCTTAAGGGGGGCTAATATGATGATTTTGAGGCCCCCTCGGCCATTTCAGGTTATGCTAGGGTATTTGTATGAGTTGTGGGAAGACACCTCGGATCCGAGGCCTCATTCTAGAGTGCACAAACTGATTTCTTAAGGGGGGCCAATATGATGATTTTGAGGCCCTCTCGGCCATTTCAGGTTCTTATAGGCTAAGTGTATGACTTGTGGGAAGAGGCCTCGGATCCGAGGCCTCATTCTAGAGTGCACAATCTGATTTCTTAAGGGGGGCTAATAGGATGATTTTGAGGCCCCCTCGGCCATTTCAGGTTCTGATAGGCTAAGTGTATGACTTGTGGGAAGAGGCCTCGGATCCGAGGCCTCATTCTAGAGTGCACAAACTGATTTCTTAAGGGGGGCCAATATGATGATTTTGAGGCCCTCTCGGCCATTTCAGGTTCTGATAGGCTAAGTGTATGACTTGTGGGAAGAGGCCTCGGATCCGAGGCCTCATTCTAGAGTGCACAAATTGATTTCTTAAGGGGGGCCAATATGATGATTTTGAGGCCCTCTCTGCCATTTCAGGTTCTGATAGGCTAAGTGTATGGCTTGTGGGAAGAGGCCTCGGATCCGAGGCCTCATTCTAGAGGGCACAATCTGATTTCTTAAGGGGGGCTAATATGATGATTTTGAAGCCCCCTCGGCCATTTCAGGTTATGCTAGGGTATTTGTATGAATGTGGGAAGAGGCCTCGGATCCGAGGCCTCATTCTAGAGTGCACAAACTGATTTCTTAAGGGGGGCCAATATGATGATTTTGAGGCCCTCTCGGCCATTTCAGGTTCTGATAGGCTAAGTGTATGACTTGTGGGAAGAGGCCTCGGATCCGAGGCCTCATTCTAGAGTGCACAAACTGATTTCTTAAGGGGGGCCAATATGATGATTTTGAGGCCCTCTCGGCCATTTCAGGTTCTGATAGGCTAAGTGTATGACTTGTGGGAAGAGGCCTCGGATCCGAGGCCTCATTCTAGAGTGCACAAATTGATTTCTTAAGGGGGGCCAATATGATGATTTTGAGGCCCTCTCTGCCATTTCAGGTTCTGATAGGCTAAGTGTATGGCTTGTGGGAAGAGGCCTCGGATCCGAGGCCTCATTCTAGAGGGCACAATCTGATTTCTTAAGGGGGGCTAATATGATGATTTTGAGGCCCCCTCGGCCATTTCAGGTTATGCTAGGGTATTTGTATGAATGTGGGAAGAGGCCTCGGATCCGAGGCCTCATTCTAGAGTGCACAAACTGATTTCTTAAGGGGGGCCAATATGATGATTTTGAGGCCCTCTCGGCCATTTCAGGTTCTGATAGGCTAAGTGTATGACTTGTGGGAAGAGGCCTCGGATCCGAGGCCTCATTCTAGAGTGCACAAACTGATTTCTTAAGGGGGGCTAATATGATGATTTTGAGGCCCCCTCGGCCATTTCAGGTTCTTATAGGCTAAGTGTATGACTTGTGGGAAGAGGCCTCGGATCCGAGGCCTCATTCTAAAGTGCACAAACTGATTTCTTAAGGGGGGCCAATATGATGATTTTGAGGCCCTCTCGGCCATTTCAGGTTCTGATAGGCTAAGTGTATGACTTGTGGGAAGAGGCCTCGGATCCGAGGCCTCATTCTAGAGTGCACAATCTGATTTCTTAAGGGGGGCTAATATGATGATTTTGAGGCCCCCTCGGCCATTTCAGGTTATGCTAGGGTATTTGTATGAGTTGTGGGAAGACACCTCGGATCCGAGGCCTCATTCTAGAGTGCACAAACTGATTTCTTAAGGGGGGCCAATATGATGATTTTGAGGCCCTCTCGGCCATTTCAGGTTCTTATAGGCTAAGTGTATGACTTGTGGGAAGAGGCCTCGGATCCGAGGCCTCATTCTAGAGTGCACAATCTGATTTCTTAAGGGGGGCTAATAGGATGATTTTGAGGCCCCCTCGGCCATTTCAGGTTCTGATAGGCTAAGTGTATGACTTGTGGGAAGAGGCCTCGGATCCGAGGCCTCATTCTAGAGTGCACAAACTGATTTCTTAAGGGGGGCCAATATGATGATTTTGAGGCCCTCTCGGCCATTTCAGGTTCTGATAGGCTAAGTGTATGACTTGTGGGAAGAGGCCTCGGATCCGAGGCCTCATTCTAGAGTGCACAAATTGATTTCTTAAGGGGGGCCAATATGATGATTTTGAGGCCCTCTCTGCCATTTCAGGTTCTGATAGGCTAAGTGTATGGCTTGTGGGAAGAGGCCTCGGATCCGAGGCCTCATTCTAGAGGGCACAATCTGATTTCTTAAGGGGGGCTAATATGATGATTTTGAAGCCCCCTCGGCCATTTCAGGTTATGCTAGGGTATTTGTATGAATGTGGGAAGAGGCCTCGGATCCGAGGCCTCATTCTAGAGTGCACAAACTGATTTCTTAAGGGGGGCCAATATGATGATTTTGAGGCCCTCTCGGCCATTTCAGGTTCTGATAGGCTAAGTGTATGACTTGTGGGAAGAGGCCTCGGATCCGAGGCCTCATTCTAGAGTGCACAAACTGATTTCTTAAGGGGGGCCAATATGATGATTTTGAGGCCCTCTCGGCCATTTCAGGTTCTGATAGGCTAAGTGTATGACTTGTGGGAAGAGGCCTCGGATCCGAGGCCTCATTCTAGAGTGCACAAATTGATTTCTTAAGGGGGGCCAATATGATGATTTTGAGGCCCTCTCTGCCATTTCAGGTTCTGATAGGCTAAGTGTATGGCTTGTGGGAAGAGGCCTCGGATCCGAGGCCTCATTCTAGAGGGCACAATCTGATTTCTTAAGGGGGGCTAATATGATGATTTTGAAGCCCCCTCGGCCATTTCAGGTTATGCTAGGGTATTTGTATGAATGTGGGAAGAGGCCTCGGATCCGAGGCCTCATTCTAGAGTGCACAAACTGATTTCTTAAGGGGGGCCAATATGATGATTTTGAGGCCCTCTCGGCCATTTCAGGTTCTGATAGGCTAAGTGTATGACTTGTGGGAAGAGGCCTCGGATCCGAGGCCTCATTCTAGAGTGCACAAACTGATTTCTTAAGGGGGGCCAATATGATGATTTTGAGGCCCTCTCGGCCATTTCAGGTTCTGATAGGCTAAGTGTATGACTTGTGGGAAGAGGCCTCGGATCCGAGGCCTCATTCTAGAGTGCACAAATTGATTTCTTAAGGGGGGCCAATATGATGATTTTGAGGCCCTCTCGGCCATTTCAGGTTCTTATAGGCTAAGTGTATGACTTGTGGGAAGAGGCCTCGGATCCGAGGCCTCATTCTAGAGTGCACAAACTGATTTCTTAAGGGGGGCCAATATGATGATTTTGAGGCCCTCTCGGCCATTTCAGGTTCTGATAGGCTAAGTGTATGACTTGTGGGAAGAGGCCTCGGATCCGAGGCCTCATTCTAGAGTGCACAAACTGATTTCTTAAGGGGGGCTAATATGATGATTTTGAGGCCCCCTCGGCCATTTCAGGTTATGCTAGGGTATTTGTATGAATGTGGGAAGAGGCCTCGGATCCGAGGCCTCATTCTAGAGTGCACAAACTGATTTCTTAAGGGGGGCCAATATGATGATTTTGAGGCCCTCTCGGCCATTTCAGGTTCTGATAGGCTAAGTGTATGACTTGTGGGAAGAGGCCTCGGATCCGAGGCCTCATTCTAGAGTGCACAAACTGATTTCTTAAGGGGGGCCAATATGATGATTTTGAGGCCCTCTCGGCCATTTCAGGTTCTGATAGGCTAAGTGTATGACTTGTGGGAAGAGGCCTCGGATCCGAGGCCTCATTCTAGAGTGCACAAATTGATTTCTTAAGGGGGGCCAATATGATGATTTTGAGGCCCTCTCTGCCATTTCAGGTTCTGATAGGCTAAGTGTATGGCTTGTGGGAAGAGGCCTCGGATCCGAGGCCTCATTCTAGAGGGCACAATCTGATTTCTTAAGGGGGGCTAATATGATGATTTTGAGGCCCCCTCGGCCATTTCAGGTTATGCTAGGGTATTTGTATGAATGTGGGAAGAGGCCTCGGATCCGAGGCCTCATTCTAGAGTGCACAAACTGATTTCTTAAGGGGGGCCAATATGATGATTTTGAGGCCCTCTCGGCCATTTCAGGTTCTGATAGGCTAAGTGTATGACTTGTGGGAAGAGGCCTCGGATCCGAGGCCTCATTCTAGAGTGCACAAACTGATTTCTTAAGGGGGGCTAATATGATGATTTTGAGGCCCCCTCGGCCATTTCAGGTTATGCTAGGGTATTTGTATGAATGTGGGAAGAGGCCTCGGATCCGAGGCCTCATTCTAGAGTGCACAAACTGATTTCTTAAGGGGGGCCAATATGATGATTTTGAGGCCCTCTCGGCCATTTCAGGTTCTGATAGGCTAAGTGTATGACTTGTGGGAAGAGGCCTCGGATCCGAGGCCTCATTCTAGAGTGCACAAACTGATTTCTTAAGGGGGGCCAATATGATGATTTTGAGGCCCTCTCTGCCATTTCAGGTTCTGATAGGCTAAGTGTATGGCTTGTGGGAAGAGGCCTCGGATCCGAGGCCTCATTCTAGAGGGCACAATCTGATTTCTTAAGGGGGGCTAATATGATGATTTTGAGGCCCCCTCGGCCATTTCAGGTTATGCTAGGGTATTTGTATGAATGTGGGAAGAGGCCTCGGATCCGAGGCCTCATTCTAGAGTGCACAAACTGATTTCTTAAGGGGGGCCAATATGATGATTTTGAGGCCCTCTCGGCCATTTCAGGTTCTGATAGGCTAAGTGTATGACTTGTGGGAAGAGGCCTCGGATCCGAGGCCTCATTCTAGAGTGCACAAACTGATTTCTTAAGGGGGGCCAATATGATGATTTTGAGGCCCTCTCGGCCATTTCAGGTTCTGATAGGCTAAGTGTATGACTTGTGGGAAGAGGCCTCGGATCCGAGGCCTCATTCTAGAGTGCACAATCTGATTTCTGAAGGGGGGTTAATATGATGATTTTGAGGCCCCCTCGGCCATTTCAGGTTATGCTAGGGTATTTGTATGAATGTGGGAAGAGGCCTCGGATCCGAGGCCTCATTCTAGAGTGCACAAACTGATTTCTTAAGGGGGGCCAATATGATGATTTTGAGGCCCTCTCGGCCATTTCAGGTTCTGATAGTCTAAGTGTATGACTTGTGGGAAGAGGCCTCGGATCCGAGGCCTCATTCTAGAGTGCACAAACTGATTTCTTAAGGGGGCCAATATGATGATTTTGAGGCCCTCTCTGCCATTTCAGGTCCTGATAGGCTAAGTGTATGGCTTGTGGGAAGAGGCCTCGGATCCGAGGCCTCATTCTAGAGGGCACAATCTGATTTCTTAAGGGGGGCTAATATGATGATTTTGAGGCCCCCTCGGCCATTTCAGGTTATGCTAGGGTATTTGTATGAATGTGGGAAGAGGCCTCGGATCCGAGGCCTCATTCTAGAGTGCACAAACTGATTTCTTAAGGGGGGCCAATATGATGATTTTGAGGCCCTCTCGGCCATTTCAGGTTCTGATAGGCTAAGTGTATGACTTGTGGGAAGAGGCCTCGGATCCGAGGCCTCATTCTAGAGTGCACAAACTGATTTCTTAAGGGGGGCCAATATGATGATTTTGAGGCCCTCTCGGCCATTTCAGGTTCTGATAGGCTAAGTGTATGACTTGTGGGAAGAGGCCTCGGATCCGAGGCCTCATTCTAGAGTGCACAATCTGATTTCTTAAGGGGGGCTAATATGATGATTTTGAGGCCCCCTCGGCCATTTCAGGTTATGCTAGGGTATTTGTATGAATGTGGGAAGAGGCCTCGGATCCGAGGCCTCATTCTAGAGTGCACAAACTGATTTCTTAAGGGGGGCCAATATGATGATTTTGAGGCCCTCTCGGCCATTTCAGGTTCTGATAGGCTAAGTGTATGGCTTGTGGGAAGAGGCCTCGGATCCGAGGCCTCATTCTAGAGGGCACAATCTGATTTCTTAAGGGGGGCTAATATGATGATTTTGAGGCCCCCTCGGCCATTTCAGGTTATGCTAGGGTATTTGTATGAATGTGGGAAGAGGCCTCGGATCCGAGGCCTCATTCTAGAGTGCACAAACTGATTTCTTAAGGGGGGCCAATATGATGATTTTGAGGCCCTCTCGGCCATTTCAGGTTCTGATAGGCTAAGTGTATGACTTGTGGGAAGAGGCCTCGGATCCGAGGCCTCATTCTAGAGTGCACAAACTGATTTCTTAAGGGGGGCTAATATGATGATTTTGAGGCCCCCTCGGCCATTTCAGGTTTTTATAGGCTAAGTGTATGACTTGTGGGAAGAGGCCTCGGATCCGAGGCCTCATTCTAGAGTGCACAAACTGATTTCTTAAGGGGGGCCAATATGATGATTTTGAGGCCCTCTCGGCCATTTGAGGTTCTGATAGGCTAAGTGTATGACTTGTGGGAAGAGGCCTCGGATCCGAGGCCTCATTCTAGAGTGCACAATCTGATTTCTTAAGGGGGGCTAATATGATGATTTTGAGGCCCCCTCGGCCATTTCAGGTTATGCTAGGGTATTTGTATGAGTTGTGGGAAGACGCCTCGGATCCGAGGCCTCATTCTAGAGTGCACAAACTGATTTCTTAAGGGGGGCCAATATGATGATTTTGAGGCCCTCTCGGCCATTTCAGGTTCTTATAGGCTAAGTGTATGACTTGTGGGAAGAGGCCTCGGATCCGAGGCCTCATTCTAGAGTGCACAATCTGATTTCTTAAGGGGGGCTAATATGATGATTTTGAGGCCCCCTCGGCCATTTCAGGTTCTGATAGGCTAAGTGTATGACTTGTGGGAAGAGGCCTCGGATCCGAGGCCTCATTCTAGAGTGCACAAACTGATTTCTTAAGGGGGGCCAATATGATGATTTTGAGGCCCTCTCGGCCATTTCAGGTTCTGATAGGCTAAGTGTATGACTTGTGGGAAGAGGCCTCGGATCCGAGGCCTCATTCTAGAGTGCACAAATTGATTTCTTAAGGGGGGCCAATATGATGATTTTGAGGCCCTCTCTGCCATTTCAGGTTCTGATAGGCTAAGTGTATGGCTTGTGGGAAGAGGCCTCGGATCCGAGGCCTCATTCTAGAGGGCACAATCTGATTTCTTAAGGGGGGCTAATATGATGATTTTGAAGCCCCCTCGGCCATTTCAGGTTATGCTAGGGTATTTGTATGAATGTGGGAAGAGGCCTCGGATCCGAGGCCTCATTCTAGAGTGCACAAACTGATTTCTTAAGGGGGGCCAATATGATGATTTTGAGGCCCTCTCGGCCATTTCAGGTTCTGATAGGCTAAGTGTATGACTTGTGGGAAGAGGCCTCGGATCCGAGGCCTCATTCTAGAGTGCACAAACTGATTTCTTAAGGGGGGCCAATATGATGATTTTGAGGCCCTCTCGGCCATTTCAGGTTCTGATAGGCTAAGTGTATGACTTGTGGGAAGAGGCCTCGGATCCGAGGCCTCATTCTAGAGTGCACAAATTGATTTCTTAAGGGGGGCCAATATGATGATTTTGAGGCCCTCTCGGCCATTTCAGGTTCTGATAGGCTAAGTGTATGGCTTGTGGGAAGAGGCCTCGGATCCGAGGCCTCATTCTAGAGGGCACAATCTGATTTCTTAAGGGGGGCTAATATGATGATTTTGAGGCCCCCTCGGCCATTTCAGGTTATGCTAGGGTATTTGTATGAATGTGGGAAGAGGCCTCGGATCCGAGGCCTCATTCTAGAGGGCACAATCTGATTTCTTAAGGGGGGCTAATATGATGATTTTGAGGCCCCCTCGGCCTTTTCAGGTTATGCTAGGATATTTGTATGAATGTGGGAAGAGGCCTCGGATCCGAGGCCTCATTCTAGAGTGCACAAACTGATTTCTTAAGGGGGGCCAATATGATGATTTTGAGGCCCTCTCGGCCATTTCAGGTTCTGATAGGCTAAGTGTATGGCTTGTGGGAAGAGGCCTCGGATCCGAGGCCTCATTCTAGAGTGCACAAACTGATTTCTTAAGGGGGGCTAATATGATGATTTTGAGGCCCTCTCTGCCATTTCAGGTTCTCATAGGCTAAGTGTATGACTTGTGGGAAGAGGCCTCGGATCCGAGGCCTCATTCTAGAGTGCACAAACTGATTTCTTAAGGGGGGCCAATATGATGATTTTGAGGCCCTCTCGGCCATTTCAGGTTCTGATAGGCTAAGTGTATGGCTTGTGGGAAGAGGCCTCGGATCCGAGGCCTCATTCTAGAGTGCACAAACTGATTTCTTAAGGGGGGCTAATATGATGATTTTGAGGCCCTCTCTGCCATTTCAGGTTCTCATAGGCTAAGTGTATGACTTGTGGGAAGAGGCCTCGGATCCGAGGCCTCATTCTAGAGTGCACAAACTGATTTCTTAAGGGGGGCCAATATGATGATTTTGAGGCCCTCTCTGCCATTTCAGGTTCTGATAGGCTAAGTGTATGGCTTGTGGGAAGAGGCCTCGGATCCGAGGCCTCATTCTAGAGGGCACAATCTGATTTCTTAAGGGGGGCTAATATGATGATTTTGAGGCCCCCTCGGCCATTTCAGGTTATGCTAGGGTATTTGTATGAATGTGGGAAGAGGCCTCGGATCCGAGGCCTCATTCTAGAGTGCACAAACTGATTTCTTAAGGGGGGCCAATATGATGATTTTGAGGCCCTCTCGGCCATTTCAGGTTCTGATAGGCTAAGTGTATGACTTGTGGGAAGAGGCCTCGGATCCGAGGCCTCATTCTAGAGTGCACAAACTGATTTCTTAAGGGGGGCCAATATGATGATTTTGAGGCCCTCTCGGCCATTTCAGGTTCTGATAGGCTAAGTGTATGACTTGTGGGAAGAGGCCTCGGATCCGAGGCCTCATTCTAGAGTGCACAAACTGATTTCTTAAGGGGGGCCAATATGATGATTTTGAGGCCCTCTCGGCCATTTCAGGTTCTTATAGGCTAAGTGTATGACTTGTGGGAAGAGGCCTCGGATCCGAGGCCTCATTCTAGAGTGCACAAACTGATTTCTTAAGGGGGGCCAATATGATGATTTTGAGGCCCTCTCGGCCATTTCAGGTTCTGATAGGCTAAGTGTATGACTTGTGGGAAGAGGCCTCGGATCCGAGGCCTCATTCTAGAGTGCACAAACTGATTTCTTAAGGGGGGCCAATATGATGATTTTGAGGCCCTCTCGGCCATTTCAGGTTCTGATAGGCTAAGTGTATGACTTGTGGGAAGAGGCCTCGGATCCGAGGCCTCATTCTAGAGTGCACAAACTGATTTCTTAAGGGGGGCCAATATGATGATTTTGAGGCCCTCTCGGCCATTTCAGGTTCTTATAGGCTAAGTGTATGACTTGTGGGAAGAGGCCTCGGATCCGAGGCCTCATTCTAGAGTGCACAAACTGATTTCTTAAGGGGGGCCAATATGATGATTTTGAGGCCCTCTCGGCCATTTCAGGTTCTGATAGGCTAAGTGTATGACTTGTGGGAAGAGGCCTCGGATCCGAGGCCTCATTCTAGAGTGCACAAACTGATTTCTTAAGGGGGGCCAATATGATGATTTTGAGGCCCTCTCGGCCATTTCAGGTTCTGATAGGCTAAGTGTATGACTTGTGGGAAGAGGCCTCGGATCCGAGGCCTCATTCTAGAGTGCACAAACTGATTTCTTAAGGGGGGCCAATATGATGATTTTGAGGCCTTCTCGGCCATTTCAGGTTCTTATAGGCTAAGTGTATGACTTGTGGGAAGAGGCCTCGGATCCGAGGCCTCATTCTAGAGTGCACAAACTGATTTCTTAAGGGGGGCCAATATGATGATTTTGAGGCCCTCTCGGCCATTTCAGGTTCTGATAGGCTAAGTGTACGACTTGTGGGAAGAGGCCTCGGATCCGAGGCCTCATTCTAGAGTGCACAAACTGATTTCTTAAGGGGGGCCAATATGATGATTTTGAGGCCCTCTCGGCCATTTCAGGTTCTGATAGGCTAAGTGTATGACTTGTGGGAAGAGGCCTCGGATCCGAGGCCTCATTCTAGAGTGCACAAACTGATTTCTTAAGGGGGGCCAATATGATGATTTTGAGGCCCTCTCGGCCATTTCAGGTTCTGATAGGCTAAGTGTATGACTTGTGGGAAGAGGCCTCGGATCCGAGGCCTCATTCTAGAGTGCACAATCTGATTTCTTAAGGGGGGCTAATATGATGATTTTGAGGCCCCCTCGGCCATTTCAGGTTATGCTAGGGTATTTGTATGAGTTGTGGGAAGAGGCCTCGGATCCGAGGCCTCATTCTAGAGTGCACAAACTGATTTCTTAACGGGGGCTAATATGATGATTTTGAGGCCCTCTCGGCCATTTCAGGTTATGCTAGGGTATTTGTATGAGTTGTGGGAAGAGGCCTCGGATCCGAGGCCTCATTCTAGAGTGCACAAACTGATTTCATATTTTCGAGTCTATGGTGTGTGGAAGGAGGTTTGGGTTTTTGTTTTTTTATGGTCACTAAAATATTGACCTTGCTTTTTGAAATTCTCATTCTCTTCATGTTCTTAGGAAATGGACTCTTCACAAGGCGCTCAATCGGAACCCGAATTTGGAGAGGATGTTGTTGTTGAGGCTCCGTTGGTTGAAGTTGAAGCCGTCCAGGTGGATGCTTTTAATTCAGAAGGCGAAATGCAAGTAGAGGTAAGTTGGATGGTTGTTGAGTGATGTGTTTAGCAAATTTCTTGTGTTCAAGCATTCTTAGCATTCATTTCTTGTTTGTGATTTTGTTAGGCTCTCCCAATGAGTGACGATGCCGTGCAAGCTGTTTCCGACACCGATCCTGTTGTGTGTGAACTTGAGCTTCGGAAATCACAAAAGGAAGATTCCGTTGGTGTTATCCAACGCCTCCGGATTAAGCCAACGGGTAAGTCCCGTTTATCCATTCCTTTGTGCCGCTTGAGAGCCCTCCCTCTTGTCCGTCCTATCAGTGAGGTTGAGGTGCAGCGCTTGGAATGTGAGTTTGTAATGGGATACCGAGAGGGTGATCGAGTTCTTTACGTTTCTATTTTCAACGATGTTCCCGTGGACCTTCCCATTCCCCCTGGCATCATGGCCTCTTGGAGCCCCCTTTGGCAAGAGGCCTCCGCAGAATTTGATACCAAGCTCAAGCTGGATCCGGATCTCGCACATTTCGCGGGGAAGATGTTCTTCGTTTGGGAAGGCAATCATCGTCTCACTGCTTGGTGGAGGCATGTCAATAACCACCACCCCGATGAAAAGAGTTGGCATATCTCGGTGGACTGCATAATTGTTGACCCTAGAGGCTACACTGGTGTATTCCTCAATGCCATGAGCGACATTAATTGGTAAACTCACTCACTTATTCATTCATTTTGCATTTTTTATTCAATTTTTTTGCATTATTTTCAGTGCAACTTCCTCACATACTTTGTCTCAGGTCAACCGAGCATGATTATGTCAAAGCAAATATTCCGGCCAAGCTTCTTCGAATCCGCACTTTTGGAAGGTTAGAATTGTCCACCTTCAAGGATCTCATATCGCCAGCTGACTACAAAGCATGCGAGAAAATAAAGGAGAGTCGCCCAACTTGGTACACCTTGACGGCTGATGTGTTCGTTAAGTTTCTTTACAAGGTATGGTTTTGTGCATTCAATCATTTATAGCTTCCAACATAGACAATCTCCTTTAATATAAACTCACCAAGTTCTATCTCGCAGAGAGACATTTCAGCTCAAGCAGACATTGCAGTGAGGCATTACCGTGAGACGACACCAGTTGCAGAGAGATCAGCCACTGAGATTTGGAATGTTATGACCAAAGCCCAAGAGAGAACAATTAAGAGTATTCGGGCCCGTTCTTTTGAGAAGTACATATCCGTTGCACACCCTGACAATGGAGATGATTTCTTTCATGAGGTACTGTCTTCATCTCAAATCACTCTAGAATCCAACTCATCCCATTCAAGCATTGACTATCTTTATCTCAAATCATTTTTTCTTCGTGCACAGATTGACCGCCATTTTAATGAGTTCTCGTCGACGGACATGACAATTGAAAAATTACAAAAAATTGTCACATGTCCGGTCGAAGCTTCGTTCAAAGCTAAGTGGCTTCATTGGTGGAACGCCCCTCTTCCTGAAAGGTTAGATAACAAGTTCCCCGTCGACAAGCCTTTGAGGGAGAGGGCTTTGGACGACTGGCTACACAAGGCGTCCTTTTGGGCTCAGGTAAATCCCTTTCTCGGCCTTCTTTGATTTCATTTTCCTTTATTGGAGTTATCTCGTATCTAATCATCTCCCTCTGCAGTTGGAGAAGGAAGTCGCGGTTGAAATTGAGACCTTAGAGGAAAGCCTCTCCGTGGACATTGATTGGGACGCATCAGAAACTATCCTTCGCCCTCGTGAATACGTTGATCACTGGCGGATTATCCTTTGGGACAAGGCCTTCAAGCCTTACCTCGGCGATAAACCTAACATCGGCTTTGCCAAAGGTGATAACCTCTTGGAGTTCGAGGAGGGGTCACTCGCTGTCAAGCGTGTGGCGTATCGGTAATATATCTATCATCTTCTCGCACCTATCCTTATTCTCATTTCTTGCTCTTTTTCTTGTTTTTCTTACTTTCTTGTTTTGTCATGTAGGTATATTATGAGAGAGTTGGTTGAGAAAAATGCATTGGCCTCGTCTTCCTTGCCGGAGTACCTCTCGGACTGGGTGAATGTTTATTCTAGCCTTTGTGTGTACACGTCGGCGCAAACAAGCAAGTTCTCCGAATTGCACTTGCAGGGTGGTGGATGGTACTTGGATTGTGCTGCAGGATTCGTCCCCGGGGAAGAGAAGGCTTTGTTTGCTAGCCTAGTGGGTAGTGCTCCGGATGATAACATTCTCAGCTTGGACGAGCCTGATATCGTTGAGCTTCCCCCTCCTCCTCCTAAGGCACCAAGAGGAAAGGGCAAAGCAAAGAAGTCTGCCACTCAAGCATCTTCCCAAGTTCTCACTCGGTCAGCTTCCAAGACCCCGGTTGAGCCACCCACTCTCCCACACAGTCCATCTTTCGCTCCATCCGTTGCTCCCTCTCTTGCTCCCTCTCTTACTCCATCTGCATTTCGTCCACAACCTCTTGACACTCCATCTCACAGTGGCACTTCTCTGCTCTCTTTGCCTCGCAAGAGGAAAGCTGCTCTCTTGGATACCACTGCCACCTCTTCGGATTCTCCTAACACGCTTTCTCTCATCGAAAATGTTGACATGGTTCAACTAATGCTCGATTCCGATGTTGCCGGAGGTCCCCTCCCCCCATATACCCGCATCCAAGAGTTCATTGCCAAGGTTTGTTTACTTACCTTTGTCAATTCTCCATTTTATTTCCTTTTTGGTTTTCTTTGTTTTTGCATCCTTGTTCTCATGAAGCTTCATTCGCAGGTTGGGGCTGGTCGTTCCCGTGTTAACACGTCGAATTCAGCTCACAAGGGCCTCGACTTGCTCTTTGCCGATATTCCCGAGAACTTGCCTGTGCCCAACATCTCCACAGATGTTCCTGTTTGGAACAAGCTCCACGAATCATACTATGAGTGTCTGTTTGCATTTGCGAAATCTAACCTCTATGACCATGGTGTCCTTGTCCTTGCCCATTGTGCGAGTGCCAAAGTTTCTAAGAGTATTTTCGATTGGGCACACACTTATGACTTCTACGTCGCGGAAGATTGGTTTGGAATGAATGATTTGGACCTCCAATCTCCCGTTGTTCCCTCTGGAGTGGTAAGCTACTCTCCCTCTCTTCCGCTTCCGTCTTGCATTTCATTTCAATTTCAATTCAATCTCAATCCCATTTCATTTCAATTCATTTTCCTTTTGATTGTTGCAGACTCGGAAGTTCAGCATCAAGGTTCTTGTTCGTGTTAACTCCGTTCTTAGAGTTCGGGAGGAGGCCATGCAGAAATATGGTTACAACCTCCAGCGAGATGGATGGTTGAATACCTTCACCGATGAAAAGAGCCAGGCCATGCGCAGTGATGGGGTACCTTGGCGAGGTGCCCGTGAGAAACATCCTGTTTTTTTTTCCATCCTTCTTGCTACTCTCACCGACAAGAATGATGTCATTATGGACTGGCAATGTGGTGTAGGTACGCCTTCTTTTTCAACTTCATCCTTACTTTGATTTTTCCGTTGTTTGTCCTTAACTTGTTTCAATACTAACTTTTTGCATCTCTTTGCATTAGGTGGTTCAATTACAGCATGTCGATCCCTTGAGCGGCATATTGTGGCCCTTGAGAGTGACCCCCTCATTTTCAATGCACTCCTACTCCCTATGCGCGATCCCCAACCTGCGCGTATATCTCGCTCAGTTGCATCTCCATCTACATCTATCTTTGATCCTCCTCAAAAGATGACCAAGAGAGCATTCGGATTCCTTTGTGCGTAAGTTTGCTTTCTAGATTTTGCCTTGTTTGCCTTAATTTCAAGTTCTCATTTTCTAGTGTCATCATGTTCCTAATCCTTTTGCTTGGATGTTTAGAGAGCCAGCGGATGTCGCAGTCATTCGTGGGGACATGTTTTCAAGTCCTCCGAAGCCGTTTGAGCTTCCCCCGTATGCTAGTGCAATGGCGAATTGCTTTGCGAAGGCTGACTCCCCACCTCCTCCTCGCGTTCGTCATTTCTCGCGTGGAACACGCAATCTTTTCTTGTTAGAAGCAAATGAGGGTGAGGAGAGTGATAGGGAATGTTCTCCAAGCCCTTAGTTTTTCATTTTGGTTTTGGAGATTATAACTCCGTTTGTTCTTGTTTTCCGGCTATAATAAAAGTTATGTGTTGGTTTTATTGTTGATATCTGGCGCAAGTTTCATTCTTTCTCTCCGCCATTTCATATTCCTAATGTCAACCCGCATTGCATTCTTCATGTTTTCATCATCGTTTGTATCTCTTCTCTTGTACTCAATTGTACTCGGATCCGATGCCTCTTCCCACACCACATACGCATTACCCAATACCAAAAGGACATAAAACATTCAAAAATGAACAAAACATATTAAGTTTACAATCCCATCCCTGGACTCATGCTACTGAATGCTAATCCTAATACAAGGCATACTACAGAAGTGGCATAGAGCAATCAATTCTGATGAAAACATTTTAAGTTTTCAACACAATGCCTGCACCCAAAAATGAGGCCTCGGATCCGAGGCCTCTTCCCACACCACATAGTAACGCATTACCCAATACTAAAAAGACATAAAACATTCAAAAATGAACAATACATTTTAAATTTTCAATCCCATCCCTGGTCTCATGCTACTGAATGCTACTCCTCATACAAGGCATACTACAAAAAATTGCTGAGAGCATTCAAATATGATGAAATCATATTAAGTTTTCAAGCCCATGCCTCGAAAAAAAAGTGAGGCCTCTTCCAAATGCCCCTCATTATGCCAGGCCTTTATAGATTGCAAATTTTTACTTCTTTGCCTCGATTTCAGGGTAGGCCTCGATTTGAGGGTTGGCCTCGATTTCAGGGAGGCCTCGATTTCAGGGTAGGCCACACTCTCTGTTCTAATTTATATATTTAAAGTGTGTGTTTCTGATGTTTGTTTTTGTTATGTGAATGAGGGTGTAGGCCACATTCTTGGTTTGGATTCAGGTATTGAATCCAAGTGCTTGTGAATGTTGTTTTGGTTTGTTAGGGAAGAGGATAGGCCAGCATTTTAGGATCTAGTATTGCATCTAAGATGTTGAATGCATTTGATTTGGATTGTAATCTTTTCTTTTGGAATCTGGTTTTGCACCTAAGTGTTTAAATGTATTGGAATTGCATTAGGCTTTTGTTTAGGAAATTGGTAGTTTCAACTTGCAATCTGGTTTTGCACCTAAGAGTTTACATGTATTCGAATTGTATTAGGCTTTTGTTTAGGAATTTGGTAGTTTCAATTTGCAATCTGGTTTTGCACCTAAGAGTTTACATGTATTCGAATTGTATTAGGCTTTTGTTTAGGAATTTGGTAGTTTCAATTTGCAATCTGGTTTTGCATCTAAGAGGTTGTATGTATTGGCTTTGGGTTGAAATCTTTTGTTTAGGAGTTTGGTAGTTTCAATTTGCAATCTGGTTTTGCATCTAAGAGGTTGAATGTATTGGCTTTGGGTTGAAATCTTTTGTTTAGGAATTTGGTTGTTTCAATTTGCAATCAGGTTTTGCATCTAAGAGGTTGAATGTTTTGGATTCAGGTTAGGCTTTTGTTTTGGAATTTGGTTGTTTCAATTTGCCATCTCAGCATATTCAAGATGCCGTGGGTGGGTAAGTTCCTTGGGCCCTTAGCCTACATTTTTAATTTGATTTCTGCTGGATAATGTAGCCACATTTGAATTCTGTTGGTTTATTCTTATGTTATTATATTCAGGTTGTGTGTTTCAATGTGACTCAGGTAACGCAAAAACGCGCCGATTCGTCGTCATTGTGCCCCACGTATTGGAGCTGGACCTAGATGTACAGTTGTCCGTATTAGTTCCGAACTTAGTGGTGGGTGCTACAAAGGATTATACGAGCCGGGAGAAGGCGTTTGACACCAAACGCCGTTTGTTGGTGATCGGCAAATTACGACTATGTTGCAAAGCATGGAAGGACATTGTCGATACCAGTGTGGAGTACCATGCGCTTCGTTTGGCGGCGCATGAGTTTAGGATGGGTCCACATGCTCTCCCAGAGTTGTGTTTGCCACGCGAACACAACCTGGTAAAACTTTTTAAATTGAACCTCATGTTGTTTTCGCAGAGCCGCCACGTCACCTCAACAATTTCCAAGAGGATTTTGCGGTCGGAGTTGGCGGAGTTGTCTTTGCGTAATTTGGCTAGGCTTAGAGATGAATTAGAAAGTTGTTATGGTGCAACGGAGTTTTATGGCATGTTTTTTGGATCTTTTTACCCATATTGGACATGCCCCGCAGATAGGGTGTAGATGGCCCTAAACTAGACTATATAGCTACTTGAACTAACTACACATTTTTGTAAGTCTTCATGTTGGATACATTTTGTTGACCAATAAATTATTTTTTGTGTATGGTATTTTGATTTTCATTTGTTGATGTTAGCCCTAATCAAATATATTACATTTTAAACATATACTAAAAGATGTTTAATAACAAATGCAATCTTCCACGCCTATAGGATCCATTGGTTTCTCAAACAATTCTAAGTTATACTGTCCACGGGAATGGGGTTCCTTTCCAAAAAATGTAATTGAAAATATCTCTAATTCCACGGAAATAGGTACTGCTTCTCCTAAAATTACCTAACAAAATCTAAATTTTCCGCTCTCCAATCTCTGCTCTCCGCTCTCCGCTCTCTGCTCTACGCTCACATACTTGAGTTTCCCGTGCAGGCTTCTGCTTGGTCTCCAGGCGGAGCGGCATCTTCCCCCTCCTCAACCGTTAAGCCGAATTCAAGTACACCCTAATGAAGAGAAGCAACAAAATTTAAGAATATCCAATGGTGGCAAAGTTTCAAGTTTGGTAGCTAGTTGCATGTTTGGATTGGATACTTATATACTTGCAGGGTATTTACAACATGGTTAATACTTGCATTATAAGGGTCACCTTACACTATGGCCAAGGGCCATGACCATGAAACTAAGAGGGCCTTTGAAACTCATCCAAATGCCATATCATAAACAATTGAATTCTATGTGGTCATAGTTGTTGAGTGTAATATAAAAAACACATGCAATTGGGCTCTCAACCAACTGATGAATGCCATGGGTTGTTCCTTTACAATAAGTTATGAAGACTCGCGATGGAACACCATATTAATTTATAATCGCTTGAAAATCATTGTGTCTCATTAATGTGCTCGGTTAAGGCCTTAATAACTTATTAACCTCTCCTCTTACTATGCTTTGAATATTATTGCTCTTGGAGTTAATAGATCTCAATTTTGATTATTTCACTCTCAATGTAAGGCTCATTGATTGTGAGGCATAAGTAAAATGGAGTCAAATCTTGGAGGTGTTTCAATATCCTAGAGTTTCATCCATGTCATATTAAGTTACGTCACATTAACCAATATTTTAAATTGTTGATGACAAAAGAACTCTTCGAGGTCTCAATTAAGTTTCCCGAAGAACATCAAGCTCTTGGTTCATTTTTTGAATTCCGCAATAACATAACTCTTTCAATGTCAATTCATTGATATAGATATTCGTATCAATTCACATAATCAATCCCCAACCTTATTATAAGAGTATGTTAGCTTGCGTAATACCTAATCCCTTTGTTGATAAATTATAGTAGTAGTGAAAATTCAATGTTAATGTCTTAAATGGTAGAAGATGCATGTTCTTGTGTCTTTCTTCTTTTAGATCAAGTGTTACCACTTAGTGTATAATTATGATATATATAGACAATGCTTATTTACATTTACATAATAATCATTATAATACTCCACATACTTAACCATACAATTCCACAAGAATCTCACATGTGACCCAACGATAAAACAAAACTTCCATAATCTCTCGAGTGATTAATTTCACAAAGCACTCCAACTTAAAGTAAGTAAGTTCTTATACAAAAGATATTAACTTGTTAACACTCCTTTTTTAGGAGTTTCAACACAAAACACAAGAACAATAGACTTGATCACTTAATCTCTCAAGCTTCGATATGTATTGAGGTTAATTCAATCATCATGTTGATTCAAAGTCATAATAATTCTCCAAAACCCGAGTGCTTGTACCTCACCCTCGCACCACTCTCTTGAGTGCTTGCTCAAAAGAGGATATTCTCCTCTCAATCGATATTTCACTCAAGTATCACAACATCCAAAAATTCACAATGGATTTGGGGAGAAGGAGAGACCACACTCTTGAGTAGAAAGTGATTGTAAGTATATTTCAAGAGGAGAGATACAGGGATATAAGCTCAAGTGTTGTTTGACACTCAATCTTTAAGATAATTTTGTTGCTATGAAAAGAGGTATGTCTCCCCAAAGCATCTCTATATATATAGTTTTTTCCTCTAACTAGAATCTCTACTTCATGCAATATCTTGTTTTGTCTAGGTCTTAGCTTATCTACAACACTCGTAAATGAGAGCTTGTTTGAGCAATTATAACCGTCACACCTTGTCAGCCATAAACCCCCACCCTTGTGCGTCTGTGGTCCAAGTGGAAGTCTATGGCTCACATGTCTTTGTCGATTCTTAGCCTTGGAGACCCCATACTCGTGCTCCAATGAATTTAAATGCAAAGCACGCTCTTTTTATTTAACACATAGGGCATTAGCATTGAAAAAAATACTTGTGCACCTATGATGATCATTACACACAACCACACTAACATCTTCTTCTTCCTCCAATCTCCTACTGATGGACGCGCCGCGGGTCGTTATTTCGCCAACTAGCTAGGAGGACTCACGGTGCGGTCATCACGTTAAATTTATATTCGCTCGAGAACTACCGTGCTTCATTAACATGCTCGGTCTCAAATTAACAACCCCTCTTCTCCTTATGATTTGAATATAATAAATTGGAGTGAACCGATCTCTTCCTCAACTATTTTCACTCTCAATGTAAGGCATCATTGATCGTGAAACAACTAAGGTAGAGAACGTTCAAGAGGCGTATCCATAATCCAAAGTTCCATCCATATCATTCAATACATATCTCATATTTATATATATATAGTAATATCATCAATACTTGATAGCAAAAGGACTTTTCATCAACTTATATAAGTCTCCAAAAGAATTAAAGCTTGTAGTTATAAGATCTGTAGTTGAATAACTTCAATCACATTCCTCAATACTTTATAATTATCATTATAAGTATGTTTCTTTTATAACTTATAATAGTGATGAAGAAGTTTGCATGTTCTTGAGCCTTTCTTCTTTTAGCTCAAGTGTTACTACTTATAATATAATAATATAATATGAGTTATATCAAGTATGCATATAGTAATAATATATATATGTCCCACTTATACTTAATCACACATTACCATAACATATAGCAAAACCACATATGTAGTTCTTTGTTTATAGTGATATACTTTTAATGCAAAGTGTTTCTTGATGACGAGAAGAAGTCCATTAATACTTCAAAATCCTTGAAAGCATGACATCACTCTTACAATACTCTCTCTCTTGAGTGTTTGCTCAAGAGAGACAATTATTTTCCGATTGGTTAATCCTTCAACTTATAATGACATCCAACAACTCACAAAGAAGCTTTAAGAGAAAGAAGTTCCAATTAATTAACAATCGTTGTAAGTAGTTTATCAAAGTCTCTATCAATAAGTCACAATCTTATGCATATAAATGTTAATCAATCTTATAATAATAAGTTCCGCTTTTAAAAGGTATCGTATGCTCAATCTTCTTACTCCCTTTTGGGGAGGTATTCAATTCTCACTTTATCACTCAATTGATAAGTCTTCCTTTCAATAATCTCTCAAATGATCCTTCAAGCGTTGAGGTTTAATCTCAACATCTCTCAAAGTTCCATTTCTCCTTCGAGATTTCTTGAGTCTTTGTCTCTCAACCTCACACTATTCTTTGAGTTCTTGCTCAAAAGAGTTCTACTCTTCTCTCTTTTGTTCGATCACTCAAGTCACAAGTACCACTTAACAACTTGTAAGTCCAATTGTTGAGAGAGAGAGAGATATCACACACATTTGCGGGAAAGATAATTGTATTGCAATAGTGTTCCGAGAGGAGAGGTACAAAAATAGACTAAGTGTCTTTGACGCTCAAATTTAAGATAACTTCGTTATGGTGAAATGAGGTGTAGTCTCCTAAAATTGCTCCCTTTATATAGTCTTTTCTTCCTAACTCAAAATCTAACTTTGGTGTGGTCGTTATCTCCACTTCTCTAGATAGCCACCTATCTATGATGTTTGTAGATGGCACTTAACACAAACGGTTATAACCGTCAAGCCACTCCAATGTTCGTATCTCTAAGATTTCACTATATCCTTGCCGCGGCTACATTACAAATCCCTTTTAAAATCCATCCAAATCTTACATAATTGATTGATTTGAATCAAAATGATTTGTACTTAGCTAAATTATACTAGTAGGACATAAACATAGTCCTATATACTCTTTAATACTCCTATATACTCCTATATATTCTTCATAATTGCTTAACATCCTCCTTAACATAATTGTCCTTAACAAAATCTTGTATACTTCTACTAATGGAATGTATGCCTAGTCCTATATACTCCATAATTGCTTAATAATATCTCCTTCTACACTAACATAATTGTCCTTAACCCAAAATCTTGTGTTCCCTTCATTAAACGCTGATGTACCTATAGCCGTGGGTAAGGGACCTTATTACCGCGCGTCTTCCTTCCTTCTCCGTGGAAGAGGGCCCTATGGCCGTGGGCGAGGTTGCTTCGCCTCCGAAGTGTTGTTTCTTCCTCGTACCTCTTCTCCTTTCGGTGATGATTCTTAGGTCAAGCTTGCTTGGTTAGTGCCATTGGGTACTCTATTATGCTTCTCTCTCTTTGATAATGTTGTTGCTCAACACCTACATAATGTTTGTCCTACTCAACTAACTAATCCAACTTCTAGTCCCTTAAGGTACCCTCTCACTCATTAGAGGCTAATTAAGCCTGACTTAGCCGTGCACCTTACCAATCTCATACCCCGCCTTGCCAAGTGGCTTGGGCTTCCAACTCAAAGTCTTAGGTTGCCTTCGGGCTCTGTATTAGCCTCAACCAGAATTGCCCATCAAGCTTCGGCCAGAGTTCGCACATTAGCTCCGAACAGATTCGCCCATCAGGCTTCAACCTCAAACAACCAGAATCTCCCTCAGGCTTCGGCCAGAGTTCTCCGTTAGCTCCGAACAGATTCGCCCATCAGGCTTCAACCTCAAAACACAAGAATCTCCCTCAGGCTTCGGCCAGAGTTCTCACATTAGCTCTGAACAGATTCGCCCATCAGGCTTCAGCCTCAAAAAACCAGAATCTCCCTCAGGCTTCGGCCAAAGTTCTCCCATTAGCCCCGAACAGATTCGCCCATCAGGCTTCAGCCTCAAAAAACCAGAATCTCCCTCAGGCTTCGGCCAAAGTTCTCCGTTCATCCCTCCCCCCGAGAGCCCCCTCTGTGGAGTCTACTTCGAACCAGAATCAAGGCTCCCCCTTCCCAGATCCGGGAAATCTGAACGCTATCCAAATGAGAAGGTCTAACCCCCCTTAAAACCACCTCCAAGGTATCCTAAACCAAACAATTAACCCGGCTAAAAACCACAATTCTTACTAACTCCCCACTTAAATTCTAACCTTACTAACTCAAATCTTGACTTAACCCTTAACTAACCACCCCACTATTCACTCCAACCCCAATTCCAACACAACACCCGCTCAACACTTCAAACTTAATCTTAAATTAAAACACAAAAGCTTCACTCTTTTTATAATTTTGAGTAATTGAAGAATTGTCAACGTCAAGTTTTAATGAACTTTTGAGGTTAAAACCACATGTGGGCACCATATTGGGCTCACACACCTCTAGTATGTTCATATTCTTGGAAGTTTATTCATATCTATATGATGGCTATGTATGTGTATAAGTGTAATTGCTCTTCTAATACCTAATTTGAAATATTTGCTTAATCCTCAAAGCATAGGTGAGGTGGCTCAAAATGATTGAGATGGATATAAGGCATTCTCAATAATCACTTAATGTATGATAATTACAAGATCTAATATTCTATATGCTTATACTATCATATTATTGACGTTGTCAACACACACCCAATGCTAATATGTGTGTTAAACTACACCAATCCCAATACTCGAAACATTCGTATCCCATGGCCCATCATTTGCAAATATGGTACAAACCCTAAGGTAGTCTTATAGGTGTCAACCGTGTCATTGATGGGTGTCATCCTAAACCATTTAATGGCAACAGGCCTCGGATGTAAAGCTGCCCAAAGACACCAAAAGTCACTCGCCATGACCCGCCTATGCCACCAAGAGCCTCAACGTGGGGAACTCCACCCATCGGCCGACTAGATAGCCCATCCTGAGCTCATCCCGAGCACTTTGTAGTCAATCAATCCCAAGACTTTCCGCAACTCCCTTGACATCGTTCCATGCAACTCATTTTGAGCTCACTAGTTGTAGATGTTTTTCATTAGGTAACATGAGCATGGCGAACATGGGCGACGAGCACAACATGGCTGGATTTGGAAACACGGTTGAAGGCGAAGATTTCAAGGCACTGGACTTGCTTGTTGATGAGTTGCAAGGAGCATCACCATCGAGGCATTGACTCAAGGATGGGAGGGAGCTCGAATCCAACTTCGGCAAGCAATCTAAAAATCACAAGCAAAACAAAAGATCAAGAAACATGTATATTCTCTTATCACAAATCTCTCAGTTCATTATTTTTTGAATCTCAAGCCTTCTTGTCTCTTCATCAAGTGTGATCATTGACCCCAATGAACATTTGGCAAGAAACTCCACAATTCAAGCCAAGGCTTGAAATGATTAGGACATTAGAAGTGTTGAACATTAGAAGAAAAATGAAATGGGTGGGGTGGGGGGTTGATTCTTTTTAATGAATATCAAATCTCTCATGTACGAGGGGCCCAAATGCACTAAAAAAACCTCTCCCCACCCAACCTGGTTTTTCATTCTTTCAAGACAGTCCAACATGTGCAAATTTATTCACCAAGCAATTGGGACCTTAAAATGATCACCCCTAGCATCCAAGTCACTTAGAATATTGATGGCAAGCCTAGGGGGTTGACCATTTAAGGCCCCCATCCACTTGGTGAATAAATATGCACTTGTAGGACTACCTTGGGGTTTAAAAAAAATCATATGGGGGGGGTAATTGTTTTAGTGCATTTGGGGCTGTCATATACAAGAGACCAATTTGCACTAAATAAATTTAATCCCCCACACCTTCATGTTTTTATATAAAATTGAACATTTCCGATCTCCTAATCATTTTCACCCCTTGGCTTGGATTGTGGAGTTGTTTGCCAGTTGTTGATTAGGGGCGATCATTTTAGGCACCCCCTAGCTTGCCATTAATGGTCTATGTGTCTTGGATGTTGGGGTGACCATTTTAGGGCTACCAACCATTTGTTGAATAATATCTACACCTCTAGGATTGCCTTGAAATTTGGAAAAAATCAAGGCCGTGGGGGTTAATTTTTTGAGCGCAGTTGGGTCTCTTATATACTATAGACGTGATTGCACTATAAAAAGTACCCCCACTTCTTTTTTTCTAATGTTCAACACTTCCAATGTCCTAATCATTTTCAAACCTTGGCTTGGATTGTGGATATCCTTGCCAAATGTTCATCAAGTGTGACCATTTTAGGCACCCCTAGGGTTGCCATCAATATTCTATGTAATTTGGATGCTAGGGCTGACCATTTAAGGGCCCAAATGCAATAAAAATATTCTCCCCCTTCATTTTTTAATTAAAAAATGCAACACTTATGATCTCCTCATCATTTCCAAACCTTGGCTTGAATTGGGATTTTTTTGTTGAATGTTGGTTGGGTTCTTTATTTCAGGCACCCCGTAGGCTAGGATTTTCTAATCAAAGGCCCTGAGCCACTTGGTGAAGAAATATGCACCTATAGGACTGCCTTGAAATTTTGGAAAAACCTTGGGGGGGGGGGTGGTGCATTTGATGATGGTTTTATATTGCCCCTTTTTGCAACATGTTGTTGTCAACAATGACAAATGTGGAGAATCCCTTGAATCTATGGATGAGTTGGATGGTGATGTCAATGGTGTCACAATATTTCACAAGACATACTTCAATTTGTTGATGTCTAGCTCGCGGATAAAACCGATTGGAATATCTCATGTCACAATCCTTCTGTGTCGTTTGGCAATCTTTGCCTTTGGTTCATCCCATTCCTGAAGTGGATGTCTAGTTGCTTGCATATGAATATGTAAATGTGCATCGAGAAGGTGAAAGAGGGTGCAAGCATGGTAAAGTGGACCAAAAATTGCTCCGGTATACTAAAACCATATTTTTTTTGGTCAAAGGCCTAAAAGTAGTAGCAATGCGTTGTTTAAATTGAATTTCTTTTTCATGATGACCTTTGTTGTTGTGTTGAATACTCAAATGTAGAAAATCAAGTTGATATCTTCAATACTTATTATTAAAAGTGATGCTCAACAACAAATGGTTGAGTTTGGTTTTGGACGTAGATTTCATGACCTTAACTATTTTGAAGTTGGAATTTTCTTTCATATTCCTTGAATTCATTATCTACTCGAGGGCATCATCACAAAACTTTATGGAAAACCATCAATTTAATGTAATTTTATTGTAATTTAAACACATTTTAGACAGTTATTTGTTCAAAATCACCTACTTGCACACCACTTGCACCATCTTGTAAAATATGTAGACTTTTCTTGGAAATTTTTTTGTCATCATAATTTGCTTGGCTTTGTAGATCAATATTTTTTTTAAATGTGTATGATTTTTTTTTTACAAAATTCAAAGTTAGTGTATAGTTTTGAATCATTTTCACTAAACACTAGGTAGAGATCAAGAGCTGTCCATTTTACCGTGCTTGCACCCAAGAGTTCTTTACGTATCCATTATGGACGACCATGACCAACAACTCCCAATTAGCGATGATTAAGTCAACTTAGAGCACACAATGGAGGGTGGCAAATGATGCATTTGATAGTAAATAATAGTAGATGATGATTGTTGAGTGGCAAAACGATTTTTGTTTGGGAAGGAAATCATCAGCTCACGGCTTGGCATTGTCATATAGAGTGCTTTCACTCAGGCGGTCCAATATACGACATTTTGCAGTGGATTGCTTTTGTTTGAATCCTTCATGTCTTGTGAGGGTGCTCTTGGATGCCATGCACGAAATCAATAGGTGATGTCATTCTCATTCTCCAATCCTTATTTTTGTTGTATTTCAACATTGGTATTTTATGTGTTAAGAGTCAAAATTTCTTATTTTGATATGTTATTCTTATCCTTCATAGGTCAATAGAGAAGGATCATGTCAAATCCAATCTTGTACATAAGTTGCATTGCATTTGAGCATTTGGTATCTTTCTAGTAATTGACTTCATGGATCTTGTTTATGTTGATGAGTATGAAAGGAATGAGAAAGATAGGTCCAACCGACTTGGTGCACTTTGATAATTGATGTGTTTATTGCATTTCTTTACAAGGTTGGATATCGAACCTTCCAATGTGGGTTTCTCCATATGTTTGAAAATTGGTATGCTTGTCTCCATATGATTATTCATGTTTTGTGTTGTGTAATGAGAGATCGTTGTTGCAGCCAAAGATGCACGTTGCATCTACAACGTGATGACAGTCCTAGAGGAGAGGAGTGAAATAGGTCTCTAGGAGGACGATGCTAAACAAAAGTCCATTTACACCATTTGCAAAAACAAATGTGAAAATTTGGTTTCGGTGGAGAATCCCATAAATGGTGGTCAATTTTTGCTTGAGGTGCGTTAGCTATTGTTGTGTGGAGTTCTCAAATTTGATGTGTTGTTTGTGACCATTATTTTCATTCTTTTTGGTTTGTGTACATGTGAATAAATATTGGAGTGCCAATTAAAAACCAAAAATGTTGTTGGAGAAATTGTAGAAAGTAGCCATTACCACGGTTTAGGCAGAATTTAAGCTTTGTTCGTTGAAATGGTGGAACTCTTTACCAACCATGCATAGTGCTCTACATTATCCATCCCCTATCGTAGGGGAGAAACCACTTCAAACTATCATTCTTCACGGTACGTTGTGGGCTCATGTAATATTATGTGAACCTTGTCATTTGCTTGATTGGTTTCATATTGACCTCATTAGAAAATTGTATTCACGACACTAATTCCATTCTTATAAAATTATTATCTTATAGTTGGAGGAGTGCGTGATGCGGGAATTAAATGACCTGAAACCAAAAATCGGATAATATTCATATAGGGCCATATTGATGTGTTCAACACTTCGGATTACATTGAAAAGTGGCGTATAATGCTTTTGGACATAGCATTCAAACCAATAATATGTATCAATTTGTGAATCCTCATAGTGGTCCACCACTCCGCGGGACCACTTTTAGTTAGGATTTCATAATTAAAACTAAAAATTGATAGGGAATTGGGGAAAAATAGTTCATTTAGCATTTATCCCCCAAAAAAGGAAGGTTAATCATTGAGGACTTCGGGCCTTCACCCGTGAAGGAAAAAACCAACTAGTTAAGGTAGGATTAATAAAAATGAAAACTAATTAGTGGTAGAAACCAGCTAAGTTAGAAAAAATTGCTAATTAGGAAAGAAACTAGCTTAGCGGGAAGAAATGCTAGCTAGTAAAAGAAACTAGCTAAAAGGTTAAGTTAGGCCACCTAAGCAAGGTTTAGTTTATTAGTTAGTATGGCCATGCAAGACAAGTAAAGGTGTTCGGCGTAAGAGGGTGAAATTGGCGTAAAGACTTTTGAGGAAAAAACAGAAAGCGAGGGGGCCACTTGTCCCCTTGCCAACTAGGTGACAAAAGATTAGCAAAAATTTGAAGGACTCTTGTCGGAGCCACCTCAGCGAAAGGATGGCAACCTTAACTGGAGAAATCCCTTAGCCCAAATTTTTTTGGGGAAGGGGGGAGGTTGTGCCAAAAAATGGAACCGGTGGTGGAGGAGTCCAACATTTTTGTAAGAGGGTTTAAAAAACCCCTCCCCTCACATTGCATTATTTATTTTTTTCCCGACACTTTGGCGAGGCTCTACCTCCATGTACTTAAGCAAAAAAAAATTTCTGTGTCATTTCATTTTTCTTGTACTAAGGGTTGAGCAAGCTCTTTCTTTATTTTCTCCTCGTTAGTTTGTATGTTTTTTAACATAGAAAATCTCTCTCTTCCGTTCTTTTAGGGGTAGATTAAAATTCATATTTTAATAGTTAAGATATTATAGACCTTGGCGGCTGATGATATAAATACATATCTTACTATCTTGAATCAAACATTTATCATTTTTCACTTGTAAAGCTCTTTTGTAGCTATCCATAGCCGTTTTTTTGGTTGTCATTTGATTAAGGAAGAAATTATTTATAAATTTCCAAAGTTGAAATACAAAGGAGGGTGTTTATTTGGACAACAACTGCTGAATGGGACCTGTTGGCATGAGAAAAACTTTAATATCTAATATTATATTTTCTCCAAATAGAGCTCTTATTTGACTTTTTAGGACCATTTAGAACGTGTAATTTGATCAAATAATAATTAGATATAAAATTTTAAATATTGGATACATAGTTTGGATATTGTTACTACTTAGGTATGAAAAATTAATATTGCCGTGTTGAGGTGGATATGTATCACATAGTTGATATTTGTTCCCTTATAAAAATTTCATGTTTTTTTCTTTCTAGATTTACATTTCATGATGGATTTGAATGGAATATGAGTTTGGGAGGTTTCTTTTTCTCAAATTGAATGTAGTCTAGGCTTTTAATAGATATTTGTGTTAGAGTGAGGCTGCGGGATCCATATCGGTTTACCTTCCTAATCTCATATTTTTTTTCTAGTAGATCTCTATGTTAGTCTTCCAAAGGTATATGGTAAGTTTCAATCCGAATAATAATGAATTAATTATGGATTTTTTAAATTGGAGGTTAGATAGGTGGAGGTACAAGAATTGGTTGAATAGATATTATACTTTCAAACCTCATAACTTTTGTAATTATTATCCGGTTAAAGTGGATTTTAAGTCTTTGAAAAGCTAATGACATGTACTAATAAATTAATTATGGTGAAGCCAAAATTATAGTATATATAAATGATTTTTTGACCATTGAATAATCAAATATTCCTTAACTAAGTTAACTACAAAATATGAGATAAGGTAAACTCTCGGGAAGCGGAGTAGGAATTGAGAATGTCCGTTGAAGAGTTGAGGAAAACGCTCGGATCACATTTTGAGAATTGGGAGTAGGAGAAGGAGGTAGTGGCTCGGCCTATATCAAGTCCAAATTTATTTACCTATCTCGTAAGATCGAATGGTTCAATCAGTTGACTGTGAAGGGGGATATCCAACTCCGTTGTTTTCAGGGCCCTTGGTATGTTTCATGGTAGTAGCTTTGATTTTGAGAAAAATGTTTCGTGTGTGGTAAAGTTAGATTAATCACCGACACGACTACTCTGCATGATGTTGGTGGAAATGTATGATTCATATCCCATAAATAAAATATTGTGTTATTGGCCCCATGAATTAAAAGTTATGATTCCAATTCTTAAAGATTGTGCAACAAGTTGAACCTACAAGTGGTATGTCACCCTGGTTCCCATTAAGTTGCGTTTTATGGTCCATCCAATATAACACACTAACGATAAAAATCACCGAACATATCGTGAATTCTTGTTGGTAGGAAATCCCGAATCGGAAACTTAACTCGGTTGGGTGACACTATCCTTTGGACTGTTGAAGTCCGAAGGGTTTGAGTTGTTACTCGTCCTTTAAGGAACTTGCACGAGGCCCTAGAAAGTTCCAAGCTAAGAGGTGTATTAATCATGTATGGGGTGATGCCTAATGCATGAATGTAATAAGATAGGATGTGTGAACAAAATTAATTAAGTAAAAAAGAAATTGTTTAAATGGTGGGACTTTGTTCAAGTTCCCTCGCTTTGGAAATCTAAACACAATTAAATTTAAAAAAAGAATAATTGAACGTTTGATCAAACCGTCGCTATTCCGTCCACTGAGCTAGGGGTGGTATGAATCACACTCAGTTGGTGTACACTAAAGCCATCTCAATCCATAAGTTAAGATTTGCTTGGTTCTAAGGTTGGTGCTTCTGCGCTTAGACTAGGTCGTAGTTCTAGATTAAAATTGGGTATGAAAATGATTAGTAGGTTTAGAGCCACAATAGTCAAAACTAAGGCCCAATCTCCGGAGGTGCTACAGTATAAATTCAATTCTCCTCCAAAGTCTAAGCACTCACGTTATACACCTACCATCCAGGTTCGGCTTGGACACATGCAAATGCAGGCCACCCTCACTGAAGGGCTTGTGTGGCACTTTAAGGCTCCCTCGGAGGGGGGTGGCCCAAAGCTCCACACAATCCTCCCTCCACAAAGGGTTTTAAGTTGAGTGGAGTCAAAATTCTTGAACTAACCATCAAACAAGTGCTATAAAGTGGGTTTACACAATTGTTTTAATCATTCATTTCATTTTTGTGGTTTTTGTGTGGGTTGCATTTAGTGGTCCTAATGTGTGCAATGTATGTGGTCTTTGATTAGTATGCCGTAGGAAGTTTGTGCACTTCTTGATGGCCCTCTCACTCTAGAAATAATTGTTCGACATAAATTACTTTACAATAAACACCATCATAAAAAGCCCATTATTTTTTCATCTTGGATGGAGAAATCAAACACCAATCTCATGTATAATCATGTGCAACTCAAGGCTTGGGAATTCAATGTCTTACATAACTGCCCATGGTTTGTCAATTGTCCTTCATGTTTCTCCCCATTTATAGAAAATGCATAATATACGGTGGTGGATGGAATTGAGGATGTACAAGAGGAGGAGGATACATTGGAGAAGACTCCATCTATAACACTTGTTGAGGCATCAAAGACTAGTAAAAGGAAACAATGGGAAACTTAAAATCCTCCCTCTACACCTAAACAAACTCTAGTCAATACCCCCAATATTGCAACATGTTCTCAAGACACCCCTATTGAGGTGAACATTGGCATCCTCTCCCCTGCCACCATGCAATAGGTTCATGTAGTGGTCCAAGGAGGCTTGAGTTCTACTACAGCTTTGATTCTATCGTAAAACACATCCGTGCTTAATATCATAAACACCCCATCTCACTCTCTATTGGTTAAGACTCACAATTTTGTGAAATAGGTAACCACACATTCATTGAGTATTTGTTTTGTTTCAATATTATGTTTTGGTTTCTACATGGATATTGATGTAAGAATTTGTTTGGTGGCAGTTTGACTAGACTGCCACCAAACAAATGTGTCTAGTGACTCTTGCCCACATTGAGGACTTGACTTGCTCATTGCCAACCTTCCATGAAGGACTTCCGGCCCCAGGGATTTCTTCCCCGGTGGACTCCATTCCGGTTTGGAATCGGCACAATATTTATAAAATTGAGGGTTTTTTTGTTTTACTCCTCCATGACGATGCACTTATTTTCTTGTTTGTCCCGTAATACAAGGAGGTGTGCATTGATGTAAGAACAAATGTAGGAGCATATGATTTTTCTCTTGTGAAAGATCGGTGGGTTGTGAACGTGTTGTGTTTGTGCTTGGCTATCGACAAATCTACCACAATGGTAGCCAATTTTTCTCAAAGACCATCTCTACAAATTTCATTTCCTTTCTGTTTTTAATGGTGGTGAGTGGTATGTTTCCGTAGTCGAGGTGATTTCATATATTGTTATAATGTCGTGAGAAGAAAGCACATGGCAAAATCATCTTCAACAGAAACCCTATCCTTGCAAAACAAGGTGTGTAAGTTGAAGGAGACGATATCTTCTTCAACTACACTATTGAGAAGGACCAATTAATGATATGCAAAGCCCTTTGGAGAGGCGCATTTGAGAATCATCCTCTTCATTCAAACTTTCATTGAGGCTTTAACAAAGTTAGGTTATGTTGTTGTCGACGTCACCTTTTCCATGGGTTGGTTTTTGAAATCCATTTTGTTTATAATGTTTGTTTTTGTGTCTTCTTAGTTATACTCACGTCATTGTGATGTACAATTGCCTCAATCCACACTTATCATCAAAGTGGGTGCCAACATGTTGCTTATGAAGCAAATGACCAATATTTTCAAGGAGATTTTGCAACCGCTTTGTGTGGCATCTTCTCAAGAATACATTGTTGAACTTGCATTACAACCTTATGTTGCAGACTAGGATGAGGAACCACCTCGGAAGGTTGCAAAAAAATCCCATTTGAGTACATGAGTTTAGCCTCATCAAATGTCATTTTTAATAGATGTAAGTGTAGCAATGCTCATCATTTCTAAATGTAATTGAAATGTTTGTGCACAATCACTACAAGGAAAACACGAAAAAATGACTACGGCCATATGACCGGATATGACTATCGGTTTCAGGGCAGTCATGTTAAACCAAAGTGATGACTAGAATTGATTTTAGTCATCATATGACTAGGCTTTTAGTCATATTGGACAAGACCTAGATGAGAACCGTGTAGAGAACATGTTGGGAACATGTTCCTTTCAATATTTTATATTTTCATGGTAGTTATAAAGGACCACATGACTAAGATTATTACTTAGCTGACTACGGTTTCCAGGTCCTGATAGTGAATGATTTTTTTTATGTTGCATTTGGATTTCCTTCGTATTTATTCGTTTAGTGAGTCCCCGGTCTTTGATCATTTCAGCAAATGTTTTATGGCAATGGCATTTTTGTTGGTTGTATACTGAATTTGGACAATACAACCATTTTTTACTTATTTGCAATGTTTTTGAGTTCTATTACTTTTACACAACATCATAGTTTATTTCTTGGCTTTGCAATATGCAAATACATGGTCTATACAATCATAAAATGAATTATATACGCATATAGCTACTATCTTTGCCATGCGACCTCCCTTCCTAATGTCAGACAACATTATCTTCTAAATCTGGATCTTCTTCCACAACGTCCAACGCTCAATTCAACGTCTTCCGTAGCTAGAACCCTCAACACAGGGGTACCAAATGCCGTGTCAATGGAAGTGGATATGGGCTTTAGGCCATGATGTTCTTCGTCCCTACCTTACTATAGACTATGCATTTCGGGTCCTCTGTCTACCTTTCATGATACTCTTGAGCTTTGTGGCTCTCTTCGTAAAATAATCTTCCACCCATTGTTCTCCTTGTCATCTACCAACAAAAACTTGTTACACATACAGGGGAAATGCAAATGAGTTTGTTGAATAAAAAATCAATCGATCAAATTTGAAGATTGTGAATCATCTGCACATGCATTTGATATTCCAAAAATCGTGAAGCAATTCAAGAGGAGAAGCACTGCAACTAAATGTGTTGTTCAAAAACCCTTGTATAGTGGAATTTTTTTATTCCTCTAGGACCTTCATGAGTTCTACCTCCTCGAACTCCTCCTCTTTCATGGCAGTGGCATCTTCATCATCCTCGTCCATCATTAATGGCAGTAGGGTTGTTGTTGTACATGCCCAGATACTATGTTATCATTCGTACAACTTTAAATTCTACATGTTCACTTTCAGTATTTGGAGATTTAAGTAACTATGTTCAGATTTTGTAGTCATAGTATCAAAATTAAAGACTACATTTAGTCATCTATATGTGTTTAGAGTTTGTAGTCATAGAGGCTAAAACAATGACTGCATTTTATCATCCGTATGGAAGTCGGCTACTACAATTGGTTTTAGTGAGGATTTCTCACATCTAAAGCCTAGATGTATTAAACTATGACTAAACTATGCCAAATGAAGAAGTGGATTCATGCCTCATTCGAGGCCACTACAGTTGTTCAATTTATTGGGCAATATGTGAATAGCTCATCCCATTCTTTAATTTTTGTGTTGCTACAGTATGACATAGCCCCAGACTTTGGGATTCCATGGTGTAGGCAACGACACATAGTCCCGCTGCACATTGGCAATCTCCTCCCAATAGAGTTATTGATGAATCTTGCAATGTTTCCATTCAAAACATCCCTATCTTGATAGAAGGTTTTCTTCAGTTGTAGCACATATTTATAAACCGTGCATTTGCCTTGCACATACTTTCGAACTATGTTTTTGAAAACAATTGCCCTACAAATGGCAATAATTCATCCCCGACCTTTGCAATGCAAATGCAAATAGGCCCCATCCCATGTATGAATGCGTTGACACTCTAACCTCCCACTTCTTAATCCAATATGTAAAGGGAGTGTTCTTTGGAATTGCTCATGAGCCCCATTGCCCATGGAAGGTATCCGTCCCAAAATTACGCGCAAACCTTTGTTGGTCGCTAAATGAACTAGGTTTTTCCTCCCTTTGAAGCAGTAGAGTAATGGAAATTATAAAATGTAAAGCAGCAATTGCTACGGCCTGCACATAAGGTCTCTACATTTCCTACAGGTTTGAATGCAACATAGTAAGCTATGCACCGTTCCACCTAGACACTACTAAAAAGATAAAAACATCAACGACGTCTAGCAAACATACCAGGATTGATTTCTTGAATTCAAGGTCTTACTTGTATTGTCGAAGATGTTTGCAGATGGTTTTTCTTGACAACATTTTTGCACCCATGCATTTTTACACAGACATGCATAAATTATGAGATGTTGTCTATCTGCTTCCTTCTCCTCCATGTTCCACAATTGCAACTACAAAAGATCCTCTCGTAATTTCATATCCATTTCCAAATGTTTATATGCGATTGAAGGGGGTCCGATCTCTTTCTTGTGCACAACAGTCTTGCGAATGCATATACAAGTCCATGGATGATGGTTGTACTATTTAGAATTTCACAATGAATGAGGTTGATCACGTCTATGCCTATTCAACTTATAGCTAGATATAATGCTCAATAAAATAGATAGATGACTACCAATAGTCATCAACGTAGTAAGAAAAGGAAAATGACCTAAACCTGACTGAGGATTTGTGACTAAGACTAGTCATACATGTAGGACAACCATGACTAAATACAATCATTTTCTTTGTAAACCGATAAATAAAATAAAATAAAAGTAACATCGGAGCTTGGGTTTTACTCCGACGTGAATGGGAGCCCATTCCTCACTACCGTGGTCATGTTTAAGCTTCTCCGTAGGAGTACTTCCTCCCTCTCGGGAGGTGGGCTCCAGTAGCTTTTGGGGAGTGTAGTTCCTATCACCTAATAGTGTATGTGAGGGTACAAGGGTCTGACTGGCGTCCAGGAAGTACCTAGGGGGGTCTACTGGGGGTTGTTTTTTTATCGAGTTTTCGTTTGTTGAGTATTAAGTATGTAAGGTATTTGATGGCAATTTGATGTAGGTGCTTCATAAGTGTTTTTATCTCGGTTTTGGGTAATTTTAGTTTTTCTAGTTCTTGGATTGGTTGTTCATGTATGGCCCCTCTAACACCTGCTATGATGGTGATGAGGGGGTTAACTTGCCAGCCGATTCTCCTAAGGGAGTGTATGAGTGTATTATATTTAGTGGCTTTTTCATTACGTGCATTATTTGGGAATCTGTCATGGCAGTAAGTGAATTCAATGAATTGTATGGTATGTGATGGGGTAGGCCTCAGGGGGGTTGGCTATCTGTGGGAGCACCTATTACGCATAGTATATCTGGTCTCAACCTAGCTGGGCATGTGCATGGTGCGGTGGTGCATGTGCATTGGAGTAGCCATTGTGGGATTGTGTTGTCTTGTGGTCTAGAGTCTTGGTGGACTGCTTTATTGTGGCGTGCTATGCGTAAACCTTTTATGTGTGGGTGTGAGCATGTAGACAGTAGGTGCGGCCATGTATCTATGGTATTATTGGGGCATAACGTGCAGTTCGGGTTTGGATATAAATTGGGCCAGAATATATGTTTACGGTGGTTGCCCATGTATTGGGCGTAACGGAATTTTAGAGTTTGTGTGATTTGGGCGTCTGTGGTCCCGGGGTTTTTCTAGAATTGATTGGAGAGTTTGTGGTTTATTTGGTCGTTGGACCATTTGTCAATGTATGTGAATTTGGATTGTGCTACTCTCAACTCTTGGTTCCTATGTTCTTTGTTGATGTATGTTTGTAGGTTTCGTATGGCACCCATGTGGGTACCTGTTGATTACCTATTGAGCCAGTATGGTGTGGTATGGGTGTGAGCCCAAAATGGTGCCCACATGTGGTGTTGTCCTTAAAAGCTCATTAAAACTCAACCTTGACAATTCCTCAATTACTCAAAAGCATAAGAAGAGTAAAGCTTTTACATTTAGATTAATATTTTGATCAAAGATTTGAGCAAGGGTAGTGTTGGAACTTAGGCTTGAAGAACTAGTGGGATTGCCAGTTCAATGGCTAGGTTAGAATTTGGGTTGCTTAGTTGTAACGTGGGGGGGGGGTTTAAGGAGAATTGTGGGTTGTTGTTTGAAGTTAATGTTCGTTTAGGACTGGTAGGGGGTTGGTTTAAAGGGGGGGGGAACTGCCTCTTCGGGAAAAAAAAACCCCTGGATTTTTGGGATCAGGAGACCCAACGGAGGAGGCTCCGAAGTGCGAGACAGACAGAAGAGGACTGCTCCGACCTTGGCTCAAGAGGGCAGGGGGTTTTGGGTTTAGATTCAGGTTACTGAAAAACGTGGGATTAGATTCAGGCCACTTCGAAGTTTGTTTAGATTCAGGTTACGGAAAAATGTGTGATTAGACTCAGGTTACTTCAAGATGTGGAATTAGATTCAGGCTACTGGAGGGGAGATTCATATAGCGAGATTGAAAATATGGTTCAGGTTGCGGCACCGAAAGTATTTCAGGTGGATTTCGGCCAGCAAGGCGAACTCAACGCAAAGTGGAGGAATTTGTGAAGGGGGCAGGTTGAGCTGTGAGGAGGTTGCAGTCTGCTGACCAAGGGCGAGTGAAGCTGTTGGGCAGCCGTGAGCCAGCTGCCGAACTAAGTCAGCAGCAAGGAGGAAGGGATGATCAGAGCTTTTCCGGTTGCAACACGTGGTTGTCTGGAAGGGTCACACAAGGTTTGACTGGGACTCAAGAAGGTGTTGCAGAGAGGGCATTTCGCAAGCATCCGGGTTAAAGGGAAAATCAGGGATTTAAGGGCTTAAGCATAATGGGTTTGGTTGTGATTAGAAGGGGAGAGGAGTGGACGAACTATGTATGGGCAGGCGAATAGGGTGAATCAGTGTTGCCTCATGCCATTAGGGGATGATTCAGTTTGGTTGATTAGCTAATAGTTGAAGGATGGAGTTTGAGAGTGTGAGTTGATGTGTGTTGAGTGACCAGGTTTCCATTGGAAATTGTGAAAAGAGTATTTTTCAATACTTGGACTGCGTGTCATTGGAATAAAAATTGTGTGGTGATGATCACATTGTTGGAACATCGGGTGTTAAGTTCTGAGGGCTAAGTGGTGATTGTTAAAGTGCATGTTGGCCATGGGCTTCCACCCGGATTACGACGCATAAGGGTGAAGGTTTATGGCTGACAATGGGCTATATGTATCTTGGGTGTGTTGGTTGGTTTGTTTAGGAGGGCTCCATTATTTGCTAATTGATCTGCTATTTCATTGCTTATTATTCCTGTATGTGCTTTAACTTTTTGGATTGTAATTTTATGTGTGGACCATGTTATGTGGTTGACTATGGTTGATATGAGTAGTTTATCCGGGTGGTTGTGTTGGGATGATGGGTGTCGTATGTGGTTATTTATTAGATATATACTATTGAGGCTATATGTAAAGATGTGGAAGTCTTGCGTGTGGTGTTGTGTAGTTTGGATTGCTATTAGGATAGCGTTTAGTTCGGCTCTAAGGATGTTTTGGAGACCTGGGAGTCTCTCCGCAATCCTTGCGTTGTTGGTGGGGGAGTATACACCAAATCCAACTGTGTTGCCTATGCCATGTTCGTCAGGGGGTATGAATGACCTGTCAATGTATATGCATTGTTGAGGCTTGAATTTAAGGGGTGAATATTATATAATTCTATTGGTAAGGGGCGAGTTGGGTGGTCGACTTCTGGATGGTTGTATTGTGGGGCTTGATGCCATGCCTTGGAGTATTTTATTTTTTCTTATGGGGGATAGTTTGGGTTGGATTATTTTTAATTTTAATATTATAAAGTCCAAATATGTTGGATATGATTGCGTTGGGTATTTGGGGGTTTTTTGAGGAAGGGTTATTTTTGCGGATTCTTATTATGGTGGTGTATTGTTTTTCTATTTGATGTAGGTATTTTGGCCATTCCGGTGTGGGGTCGTATTGTATGGTGTTAGGGGGGAGGGTTGCTATTATGTGCATTTTTGTGTGGGTGATAGGGAGGGAGTTTTCTTTGTAGTTGATTATGATGATGGTTGTGGTGTCTTGGTTTGTTTGGGCTGCCATACGGGCCCATTGGATTGATGTCATCGCAGTTTTAAGGTTTGGGGGATGTGCCAGGCCATTGCCTCTCCACTTTGATGAGTGGGCAAGGCCGGTGGATCCAAGTATTATGTCTCTATTGTGTGGGGAGTTGTAATGTGAGTGTTATTGGGCAGGTGAGGGGTGAGGAGTAATATGAGTGTGTGATGTTGTAGGTTACCATTAAGGTTTGTAGGGTGGAGGGGTGTAGGGTTTGGTGGTTGTTGTTTGGGTTATGTTTTTTTGGCTTTCTTTTTGGGAGGATTGTAACATATCTTTGGGTTAGCCATAGCACTTCGGTGGCAAAGTCTTGGGGCGGGGGGTTGAAGAAGTGTATCATAGGGTGCAGTTGGTTTTGGTTGTATCATTCCCATAGCCATTGTAATCTTGTGGTTGGCATGGTTAGGATGTATGTCCCATTTTGGTCGTATACATTGGCTTCTATACCTTGTATTTGTATGGTGGGTTTGGTGGCAGTGATATCTCTGTCTGGATTGCATTCCTTTGTGATTAGTGTGAGGTTTGGGGCAATGATGGGTGGACAAATGAATCTTCGGTCTTTGGATTGTGAAAAGTTTATGCATGAGTTGTATGTGGCTAGGGTGTCGGTTTTATTTTGGTTTTGTAGGAATTTATGGAGTATAAATATATTATGGTCTAAGGCGATATTGTCATGGTGGAGGAGTAATGATGCTTCTACCCATTTTGTTGTGCTATTTGGGTGGGTATCCCATTGACATAGGTAGTGTTGCTTTATGGCTTTTGCTCCCCATTTGTCTTTATGTGTTGTGGTTTTGGTTTTTATTATGGCCTTTATTAGTTTTCCACTCGTGAGGTCCACGTTTATCACTTGGTTGTTGGTATTTGTGGGTAGAGTGTGTGTTGTGGGTGGTATTTGTTGTGGGGGAGGTTTGTGGGTTGTGTATGAGGTATGTGGGAATAGTATTTGGGCTTGTGCTAAGGCTTCCCTGATTAGTTTGGGGGCAGTTTTGAATTTTTGTTTGAATTCTCTAGGGGATAGTATCTGGTGTGTGTCGGGGTTTTGGATTTGGTTGAGGGTAGTTATGTTGTACGTGTGTAGTTTATTGAGGTATCTTTTAGTGATTTGTTGTTGGTTTGGGGAGAAGAGGGCATATTCTGCGGTTTGTGTCCATGCAAGTTCGATTGCTGATTGTTTTATGGGGAAGTTTTTGATGGTGGTATGTACATGGATTTCATATTCCCTTTCAAGTAGGTAGAGTGCGCGGGATACATGCGATCTTGCACAAGCTTGATATTTTAGGCGTGGAAGGTGGTGGGACCCTCCATATTTTGTTGTTATGTATTTAGTAAGACCTTGATAAACTTGGCCTAGTTGGCCTTGATCGTTGAGGGCGTTGAGTAGTTGTTTGCCGATGCAATTGATATAATCGGGGAGGATGGAGGTGGTATTGATGCCAAAGTCGTCATTGGAGAGGTGGGTTAGTATGTTTGATGTGCTATTGGGTAAGTTACATATTTCTTTAGTTAGCTTGCTAAGGATTTTGTCGAGTTTCTTTATGTTTAGTTTAGAGAATGGAACTGCGTAGTAGGCATATGCTATTCCTGGTTTTATTACTGTGTTTAAAATATGTATTTTTTGCTTAATTGTGGAAGGGGATGTCATTAGTAGCTTGCTTTGTCTTTTGGCTTTTTCCATGGTGATGCTTTTTTGGATGTTCCATTTTAGTGAGGGGACTAGGTTGATACCAAGATATGTATGTGGTTCATTTTGTGTGAGGGTGGGGAAGGGTTTCTTTTTGAAGTGAATGTGTTGAGCTTGTATGTATGCCTTGAAGGTAGTGGGTTTGAGGTTTGATTTGTTTGGGAATCCTGTAATTGCGCACTTAGAGAGGTTAAGGTCTAGGTGCGCCCATTCTGAATATTTTTGGAGTTTGCGTATTTGTGGTTGGATATGTGCTATATTATCAGTAAAGATGGCAAGGTCATCCGCGTATGTTGTGGTGTTACAAGTAGTATGTGATGTTGTGAAGTGGTAGCCTATGTCGTCTTTTTCTAGCCATCGGAGGAGTGGGTCTAGGAAGATGATAAAAATATAGGGGCTCAGGGTGTCGCCTTGGATGGTACCTCTATTAATTTGTATGGGTGGGGTTGTTCCGAAGTGATTACCATGAAAGGAGGTGGTTGAGTTTGTGTAGATATTTCCTATTAGCTCAATGGCATCTTTGGGGTATCCAAGGTCTTCCATTAGTGCGAGGAGTCTCGCGTGATCAATGATCCAAAGGCGTTTCTAAAGTCTATGTAAGTGAGGTATATGTCTTTATTGGTTAGGCGTGCATCTTCTAGTGCGGCTATTATCATTTGGATTTGTCTAGTTGTGTTTCTTTGTGGTCGAAAGCCTTCTTGGCTAAAGTGTATGATTTATATTTTCACTGTAGCTTGTGAGTAGGGCAGTGAGTGTGCTAGTGTAGAGCTTGTATGTGGTGTTGGCCAGAGCAATAGGCCTGTAGTTGGTGAGCATTAGTGGGTCGCCTTTTTTGTGGAGGAATATTGTTTTACTGTGTTTCCAGTACTGGGGTATGTTTTTTTTGTAGTAACATTGTCGGAAGAAGACAAACAACATGTCGTGGAAAGATGGGTGTAGGGCTTTGAGAATTTCATTTGTAAACCGATAACTATATCTAGTCATCAAGAACAGAAAACCTAAAATCCCACATGCAACGTGGACGACATGTAAGAGAAACCCTAAATCCTAATACATCCGCCACCTATTAAACACCTAAACCGTACACCCGGAACTGCCATTTAAGCCGCCATTGCCATTCATTATGACGTCGGTGTGTCCGCAACTTCCTGCTTTAATTGCTTCTAGTTGGAGGGTTCGTGTCTAACCTAATCTTATGAAAATTGGGCACAATGGCGAACATTTCTGTAAAAGGCGTTGCAACTCCAGCCGAAAGTCACCATGGCCAGAGGGGAGGAATCTAACAACTATAATAACGATGTTAAATCATCTAGTAGTGAGAGCTTAGACGACAAGGAGAGCACCATGAGCAAAAATTATAGTGCAAGTAATGAGAGAGGATGTAACAAAAGAAGGGGTATAAGTGTTGGGGAGGAGGAGCCCAACCCGTATGAGATAGAGCGGCAACGGAATATAGAGCGGAACAAATAAATTCTTCATGTACTGGACATAGTTTGCCTCATTGCATATATCAAGGGTGTGGAAAATGAGAAGCAAGTTGTAGAGGAGACAATTGTGGAAAGGGAATATGAAGTTGATATTGGTTGCTCTTAGCATTGCAAGGATGAAAAACACAAGGACTGGAGAACAAAGATTGAAACACGTATTGCAAGTAGTTTGGCAGAGAACCCAAAGAAGGATAATTTTTCCTTTGAGTTTGGAAATAAGAGCATGGAGAAGAAATTGAAGAAAAACTTGGTAATTGGAGGTATTATGATCGCAAAGAAGGTGGCAAGCAGTTGGGATGAAAATGTCAGTAGGAGTTTAAATAAATTGTGAGAGATGTAGGATTATTTGCAATTATGCTTGTAATGTAATGCGTAGTAGTCATGTTTGTAAAACATAAGACTAGTAGTAGCCATGTTTGTGAAGTATATGACTAGGAGTAGTCTAAAATAGTATTAAATGTAGTCATTAATTAATTATTTCTTATCGTAGTTGATAAGGTTTTCTATTGCAAATCCTAACTGCCACTACACAATCATCGTAGAAAAAGAAAAGAAAATGTAAAGAACAACTTAAAAAGATAAAGGAACATTTCTTATTCCAATCGGCGCATGTGATCATAGGAGGCCAAAGACAAACAAGAGAACCGCAAGGGAGCAGAGAAAAGCAAGAACGAAAATTACAAAATATAAGGGACCAAACACAAATGATATAACGCATAAAGATGGTAAGGAAGATGAAGAAGATAAGAAACTATAAAGAGGAGCCACAAAAAATGTAAAGGTAAGTCCGCCAAACTATATGATCATTTACTGTTTCGTTAAATTGCATGTTTATTTTCATGGGTTTTCTGTAAGGTTTTGACGTACATAATATTTGTAATTGCAGGTAGTTGCAGCGGATAAAGAAACCCCACCATCCTCCACATTTTCAGCAGGGGATGTTGTGGAAGTGATGGATTATGAAAAGGAGGAGGAGAAAAATGATAAACATGGAAGGAAGTACATTGCATGGAATTATAATATATGAAGGTTGTGTATCTTTAGAGGTGCAGAGGAGCCACGACAATAAATATGCCTTTTTCAAAAGCGTAGAATTGGATTACTCTCCCATCAAGAAAATTAGAGAAGTTGTAGGAAACTTTATAATATAGCCCACCGAGTTTCTACGCCATATATGTATAGAGTCGTAGGTGAATGTATGAAACACATTTTAGGTGAAGGATAGGGAGTAGTGTATATCATCTGCAATCGGTAGCTTGAATTTGCTTAGTGGATGACATGTGTACACGAGATGTCTCGTAGTAAACTGTTTGAAGATATTAATTATACTTTGTCATCTATTATAGTCAAATTTTTCAATATATCGACTATACGTATTCATCTCTTGTAGCCCATTGTTTGAATATGATGACTATGCTTAATCATATTTTGTTGTAAGTTGTTTAAATATGATGACTATATTTAGTCATATCATGAAGTAAAATGCTTGAAGATGATGACAATGCTTGGTCATCTTGTTCATACGAATAGTGCAATCGTCATGAATGTAATTTGCAATGTTTTTTAAAATGGTACTATTTATAGTCATATTGAATGACTACAATTGGTCATCAAAATTGAAATGCTTACTACTAGACCCAAAATAATGACTAACCCCTCAGAATGCAAAGCGCCAAATATGACTCATTTTAGTAAGCAATCATGTATCATATGACTATTTTTAGTCACAATATGATTAATAATAATCGTTAATGAACGAATGTACTTGTCATATGACTACACGTAGTGAAGACCATGTAGTCATGTAAATACAGAACATGATTAATTCTAGTCACATAGTCATAATTAATTCTAGTAATAAGAGATGACTACACATGACTAAATATAGTTACATAGGCATGATTAAATATAGTGAGAAATGACGAAGGGTTGAGGGGCGGCCTAAAACGAGGTTCCAAAATCCCATAGGGAACGCGCCATGGGCAACAAAAGTTGTTTGATATGACCGTAGTCATTTTGTCTGGAGCAACTGGTCCGACATGACCAGGTTGAGGACTAAATATGGTGCTAGTCATTAGTGCACTTTCTTACCTATATTAGTCATAAATCCTAGTTGTTTATTCGTGTTTTCTTTATAGTGAATGTTGGCACGATTATGTAGTTGGTTGCACCTCCCCATGAAAGAAGTTTGCATTTCATGTTTATGCAGAAGGCATTGCTATTGCACAAACAACAACATCAACACCCAGGGATTACACGTCACGTCGCGTCATGTCCTGTGACAGCGACGTGACGGCAGACCTGAAAACGTCACGTCCATTTAGGGGGGGTAAAACAGTTTACCACAGGGTAAACTGTCGTCAACAGTGTCGACTGCTAATGGGCAGTCGACGAGTTAGAGCGACTGCTACTAGGCAGTCGACACACTGAATCGACTGCTCAAGGGCAGTTGTATAGGGTTGTTGACTGCCGAGGGCAGTCGAATTTCCATGTCGACTGCCCAAGAGCAGTCGACTACCATAACTAGTCGACTGCTATAAGCAGTCGACTTGGGTTGTCGACGGCTCTTGGGCAGTCAACATGGAAATTTGACTACTATTAGCAGTCGACGACAGGCGGGCGACTGCTTGTAAGCAGTCTTCTGCCCTTCAAATCGACTGCTATTAGCAGTCGTCTACCCTTCAAGTCGACTGCTATTAGCAGTCGACAAAATGCGGACGACTGCTGGTGGGCAGTCGCACCCTATGGTCGACTGCTATTAGCAATCGACTTGAATGGCATACGACTGCTCGTGAGCAGTCACACCCCTTCGTCGACTGCTATTAGCAGTCGACTTCCCAACTGCAGTCGACAACCCAAGTCGACTGCTAATAGCAGTCGACAAAGTGCGGACGACTGTTGGTGGGCAGTCGCACCCTATGGTCGACTGCTATTAGCAGTCGACTTGAATGGCAGACGACTGCTCGTGAGCAGTCGCGTAGAGACACCCATGGACACGTGGCGTCCATGGGTTGGTCCAGGGGGCGTCTAATCGAAAGGACGCCCCCATGGGGTATATATGAACCCCACTTCCCTCATTCCCTCACTCCCACCTCCCTTCATTTGGGCCCAGGTTGTTAATCATCCCTTGCCATTAGGAAATAGAGGTGAGCTGGAGGGCTACAGGTGGACATACGTACTGAAATATGTATATGGTACATACGATATACTATACATGTCTACTGTCTGTAATGTACTGCGACCCACCTACATACGGTCTACATTATACCCCATCGTGGTTATCGGCGTATCGTTTCGAACCATACCAGAAATTGTAATATGTGAACACTTATTTTGAAAGTGGTTTACATTTAATTATGTAGTTTGAACTTTGAACGGCCTAAATTTGGTTTTAGCGGATTGGAAAAAAAATTGTGGGTGGTGGCGCTTATTTTGGAAGTGCTACCATATTAGGTTTAATTTATAGTAGGCATACAAAGCTAGGGGTTAGGGGCAACGATGGCAGACGAAGATAACTTGCCGCCGGAACCTCCACGTGGCGGGGATTTGGATCCGGGGGGGACTCCGCAATCGACACCGGGGTCGGCAGGCGCTAGAAGACGCGGCAATGCACTGAGGGGCAGGCCGCAACCAATCAATTTGGAGGTGGCGCGGGACCCGAACATTCTCGCCAACCCAGCTGGCAAAATGAGAGGGGCACGTGGCTGTATAGCACGGTCCGAAGGTACGTAGAGTGGACCCATTTGACGAGGATGTTCGTTCCTAGCGCGAATACTGAACGGATGTCTAGACAATGCTATGGCATATGGAGGGAGGTGAGCCATCAAATATTTGGAGAACGGTGCAAGGAGGTGTGGGATTTCTTGTGGGGTGCACCGAGGGAATTTGATCGCGGGCATATGCTAATGTGGTTATGCCAAATGGTCTACGCGGAGGTAATTTTGGGAGTGGATATCGACTGGTCCACCATACCCCGCATGAGCGTGGACTTGAGGCAGGCACGCCGGGTCGCGGTCATACCAAGTGCCGTGCTAGGCCGGAACGCTAGCCGTCCGATTCCATTGGCATGGCAAACTCCAATGAATCCTACAACAGTCCGATCTTATTTTGATTTCCTTGCGGGACCAAATCATCAAATTGTGGGGACTCCACCGGCCGCCGAGTCAAACATGGACGAGCACAACATTGTCATAGGGTTGCCGGTTGAACCACCTAGCCGGCGACAAAGGGTCAACGTGACACCGCCACATGGTACCCGGTTGGTTTGTCCTCCATCTTCGCCCGTTGACGTGGAGATGGCATCCGCGGTGCCAACCCCACCACTGGTAGTTGCCGACAACGACGTTGTGGAGGCGTTGAGGGCGGAGTTGGCAAAATGCAAATTGGACCACGAACAGGAATTGGAGATGGTCCGACGTGCACACGCCGAGGAGGTCCAAGGGTTGAAGGCCAAGATTGCACGTTTGACCAACCTTGAACTTGCGAGGGCTGATGCGCCACAAATGCCACAAGCAATGTCTGCTAGTGATGCACAAGGGCGGGAGCCGTCGCCCACAACAAACTTGGAGGCAATGAGGGTTGATTACGACCGGGTCATTAGGAGGAACCGGTTGTTGGAGGACGACTACATGGGCATGGTCACAGCCACTATCATGTTCGCCACGCGTGAGAGGGCATTGATGGACGAGCTGACCCACTATAGGGACCATGGCGAACAATGGCCCAAACGACGGCTTCTTTTCACCTCTTGGCCACCATTGGATTTCATGTATCCTGAGAACCTCCCGGTCAATGACGGCCATTATCCTAGTATTGCGTGGACCAAGAGACCCGAGGATGAATTCCAATGGGATACCGCAGTATCATCCCGCATCGTGATACCCCCAGCCAAACCAGCCTTGTTGTGGCCATGCGTCCCCGATTGGATCAAGGACGGGAGCATGTGCCCCATTTGTTCCAATCCTTGGGGACCCGAAGGCGCATGGATCATTGGGTCATGCGGTCACATGGTCCACCCGAATTGTTTGTTGCCACACATGTTGCAAACACGCCGTCGTCCTTCGTGCAAAGCCCCTCTACATCGAAGGTTGTACGAGCAATTCGGAGTGCAATGGGGAATGCCTCCCGATTTTGAATACACAATAATCCATGGTGTGCCGCCCGCAGAATACGGCGATCCTCCTGCTTATAGCTGGCGTGCACGGAGGTATGTGAAGGACCTCTGAGGCTACCCGACAAACTTCACGCCTGAAATGTACACAAGGGTTGCTCATGAGTTTTACCCCGGCTCCTCTCCTCAGGCCGTAGGTTTGAGGGCATTTTTGTGCCGTGTTGTGGGTGGGCATGCCGGAGAGACGGGAGAATACGTCCCAGGTCCTCACCCCCACGGATACGTGTATGACTCCAACGGCAATGTGACAGTGGGGGTATTACCACGGGAACCGGTCCCGGGCGAGGAAACAACTTGGGATGTGGAACACGTGTTGGACACAACAAGTTTTGAGGCCGATCTGGAGAGGCAGGAGGCCGTTACACAAGAGGGTAGCTTCAATGAGGTGGACGTCCAAATCCGGATGAATGAGTGGAAATACGTCAACGGCCTTTTGGACATCCGTGACGGGGCCTCTAGCCCCACCATGCAAGACGTCCTGCGCCATCCGAATGCCGCGAGGGGGTTGCACATTGGAGACCGTGCGCGTGCTCGTGCACAAGCTGACCGAGAGACTGCGGCGCAAGAACTATGGGCCATCACCGAGAGCAGGCGTGAGGCGAGGCGCCGGACACTACGGCCACCAAATCTGAATGGTGCAAGCTTAAGCCGCGGACCCCCCATTCCATTGGATAGTGATTCGGAGCCGGATTAGGAATGTTGGCTAGTGTTTGTGAGATAGGCGTTGGACTAGGAGGCATTATTTGATACTCAATTGTACACAATGCGGGAAAAACCATGATTTTGGAAATGTTTATAAGTGAATTATTGTTCACTATCAATTTTGGGAGTAATAAACAAGTGTCGCACAATGATCATTTCTTATGTTTGCCCACACAATCGGTTGCCACAAACATCCAATTAAACCATGGACTTTGCATCTACATGCATTTGCACTTGAATCAAACACGTATCGATGCAAATAACTGTGACAATGATTCCATGTGGCATGATTATAAGTTCACACCAAGCGGAAAACATCACCGCAATATTGCTAGGAATTCATATATTGCGCATTTCCAACTTAACAACATACGTAAGTATACGTGCAAGTACAAACTTGATACTACGCTCTCACCATATTCGTGGGCAAATCTTACATTGACGACCTAAGTGTGTACTCTCTATACACCCGGTATTCCTTTTGGTGCGCGGTGCACCGGTTGAACCCCCAATGAATTGCGTCATGCACCGAGTGTTTTATGGTTTGGTAGAACCTCCACAAGGTCCCATAGTTTTTTCGAAAATACAATTGATTTTTCCCCTTCGTGAGAACGTCGCTAAGGTCCTGAAACAAGTGCCATGGAAAAAGTTATTCCTTGTAACCGATGCGGCATGCGGGCCTTTCTTGGGCGTCCAAGTATCCGCGGTGGTGACGATCAACTTGTCTCCTAGGCAGTCGAACCCAATATAATTCAGTGAACCCTTGAATTGGACGTAAAACACTGCGCAAATCGTCCTCATTTCGAGTGTTCTCTACAACCATCTCGGGTGTAAATTCGTCCGGATTGTCCGGCAAGCCCCATGCGTGTCGGGGATTGTAATACATATTTCTTGACGAACCACCCGCATCCCCTATCTTGCCACTCCCATCCATCGCAATCCTATGAATTGCTGTGAGCCCAATATGGTGCCCACATTCGCTTTTGCATCAAAAACTCACTAAACCTCGCATTTTGGCATTTCCTCAAAGGGCTCAAAAACATAAAAAGAGTGAAACATTTAGGCTTTGATTAAAACTGGGATTGGATACAAGGTTAGCTAGGGGTGTTTTACCCTTGGGAAAAAAACCTTAGTAAGTAAGAAATTAGAACCGAAGGGGTAAAAGGGAAATGCCCTTTACCCGAATCGGAAATGTTAAGGTAGTAGGCTAGTAAGTAGGTAGGTTAAGTTAGAATCAAACAAATCAAAGCAAACAAAAATCAAGCGGGCAAAATGGAGTAATTTCGGAAGCGGCCAAGAAAGAAAAATGAAGTGACAACTACGAGCGTAAGGAATCTTGCCAACTAGGGCAAGGAGCATGTTGCACCCCTTGCCAACCGAAAATGAAATTCAAACGGAAATAGAAAAAACCCTTTCTAAAGGTTTAGGCAAGTGGATGCGAGGTGGCTGTGAGCCCTAAATCTTGCTCACATGAGTTGCTAACCCAAGAATTATGTTATTTACCGTGGAAAATGAATTAAAAGCTTGAGAACCACTTAAAAAGTCAAAGAAACTCAAGATTACCTTGAGGTAAGCTTAGTGGAATTAAGCCGAGATAGAGTTAGGCTAAAAGGTTGGAAAAGTGAGTTGGAAAGGAAATGAGAGGGAAGAGGAAGTCAAATGAGGCTAGCTCGTTTTTTTTCGGGCCGCCCGGTAAGATGCCGGGCAGCAGAAAAAAAGGAACGAGCCGGAGGGGGTCTCCGGAGCCTGACCCTTGAGATTCAATATACACACTAGAAAGGGAGTAGGAGCTGGGATGCGGAAGCCCTGCCGCAACTTCGAACTTTCCCCTGCGATGGCAACCTAGCTTAGTCTGCACAGATTCAGTGGATGGTGTGGACCGGAAAGAGTTGGTAGAAGGAAGAAGCGGTGTCTCAGGCCCTGGATGAGGATGGGAGAAGGCTAGAAGCTGTCGGAAAAGGGTGGAAGCACAGTCACATAGAAATCTTCCGTGGTAGAACTGCAATCTGGAGAGACTTGGAGTGGACTGGGAGTCCGCAAGAGGTAGTGGTAGTCTTGGGGTGTAGGTAGGGGTAGAAGGCGAGGAGGGAAGTAACAAGGGTGCTGGTAGAAGAATCGGTAGTCAGGAAGCAAAATTGATAACTCGGCGGTTGCAGCAAGAGTAGTGACTGGTCCTGGGAGATCCTAGTTGTGAGAGCAAGGTGGTCAGGGCGATCGGCGAAGGCACCAGGCTCCAGCGATATGCAAGATTGTGCGCTCCCAAAGCGCAAGTTACATCATCCGGATGGAAGGAGTGATGGGCGCGCCTATGCATTAGCGGTAGGAACTCAAGCTTCGGATCCGGCTCTCCGAGAGACTGTTGACCACGACGACGTATGGCCGATGGGTGATGTGCTTCTTACCCTGTTAAGTCTTTCTCACCAAATGAAGTAAGCAGCTACCGCACTTGATAAGTTGCTAATGTCACCGTAACCTGGATGACCCACGGTCTGGGTTTCGGCTACACACACATAAGTGAGGGATGCCTAAGGAAAGCACATCACCTTCATCCCGGTGTTAGAATAGGACAATCGAGTAGTTGATGTGGTAGTGAGTGATCAGGAGATATTAGGAGACATCCAAAGTTGGAATTGCACGTTGGTGCTCTCGCGAGGATCAACTGTCGGGAAGGCTAGTCAGACCGTTGAGGCTGGAAGTGATAAGCTTCCCGGTCCTCTCTCCGTCCCTTCCCGATTGTCCTGTGATATTTCAGTGTGTGATGTGTTGCACCGATGGATGCTGATAGATGTGTGGAAGGAAGTCAGCAGGAGGAACGGTGTGGATCGGAAGGGGTTGTGGGGAGTGTGAATTCTAGTGGATGTTGGCTTGGTGAGAACCGTTGCAGAGGGAGGGGAAGGTGAGATGGACCCTGTGGTAGGATAGTTTGTGACTAGGAATTAGTTCCAACTCAAACTTCAGGTCGTTAATTGTCTTGAGCTGCTGCACGACTGTGACATAATGGAAGAGGATGGAAGTGCTCATGTCAGGGCAATAGTGAGGATTCCATTTAAAAATAAGAAAATATGAACATTCAACGGCGACTTCTGCTTCTAAATTGTAAGGAGTGTCACCAATTTGTAGAGGCAAGATTGCAAGTTCTAAATCTACGACCAGGAGAGGCTTCTAATTCAATGGTGAGGTGTCGGCCTCGAGAGCTACATGTGGGTGTGGAGAATCGACTATCTGAGTGAAAGTTAGCGAGGGGTAATGTTGCATTTCCTTGGGAACAGTGGGTTCGAACCACACGATCACTAATTTTGTGTCTAAGTACCGAGCCCCATGAAGGAGGCTCATGCAGGGGGCGTTCGGTCCAGGGTATGGCCATGGCTGGAAAAGTGCAGGGGCTACTAATTTCTTGTGTGAAGTGTGGTATTTTCTATGAATGTTATTTTAGGTGACTGCAGCAAAAGACATCGGTTGTGAGGGGGGAACTGGCTGGAATCCGGCTCCGTGGTGGGGCCCAATTCTGAAGCTCTGGAGGAGTGCGTCTGAGCAGGCAGGTTTGGAAGATTACAAGAGCGACAGCAAAGAGAGTCACTCTGCACTTGACGATTGGATGCAAGGAGGACTCGGGTCCGGCGACCCTCTCTCAGGAGGTTGCTGCAGTCAAGAACTTGGAAGCTGGGAGGAGAGATCGTCAAGTTGCAGCTGCTGCAAGGGTGCAGACAGGGTGGAGACTACTGCACAACGAGCAGGGGGGTCGAGCTTGCAGGAGAGTGGGAGGTACCCAAGGAGTCTGTCGGGGATCCCGGTGGAAGGAAGCCAGTTGCTTCCAGTCTCATTAGCGCTTTGTGAATTGAATGTGAAAGGTGAGCCGTCGGGGGGGGGGGGCAGGTCGTTCACTAAGGCCCAGTTAGCAACCAGTGCCGAGGAGCTGCTGTGAAGAAAGGGAGTCGGAGCTGGAGCAGGTTGTCAAGACAGGGATAATCAACGCAGGGTGGTTGGACAGGAAGATGGTTAAGGTAGCTGGGGGAATGAGGGTTGAAGGATTAGAGTAGCTCAAGCAATTGAGTAGTTGTGAGTGAGTGGTAATTAGATTTTGAGGCTTGGTGAACATTTTGTGTGACTCCAATGGATTGTAGGTGTGACTCAAGCATTTGTGAACGCTGAATTATTCTTAATAAAGGAAAAAGGTGTCTTGCACACCAATCCAAACCCAAGTGAAGTGGATGGGAGTTTGTGCGGGATTGTGTAATTGGTAGTGTGAAAAGAGGATTCCCCACCCGGACTAAGACGCAACTAAGGGTGGGGAGGATCCTTCTCACATAATTGGTGCGTCTGCCGGGAGCTTGAAGTCTATTGCTTGAAGGTAGAGTAGGGGCAGTGGGGCGTCTTCGGAGGCGAGGTTAAGAAGCTGGACTTGGGAAGAAGAGCTGAACTTTTAGGAAGGAGCGCGGCATGAGGTAAGTCACTCACTCGCCGTTTGTTGAAAATTTCATTGCTTTTCGAATGTGCATTGAGTGTGCATGAGCAGTGTAATGGAAGTCGAGGAAGGAGCGCGGCATGAGGTGTGATCCTAAACCCTCCTCGGGATGGCATAATGAAGATCACCTTAATAAGCCGAGTGATGAGGAAACTAAAGTAAGAGGGTAATTGAGCAAGAGGACCGTAACGTAGGACGGCGACTTAGGGTAGGTGCCTTGAGTTTTGTTTAGGCTAAGTGAATCGGGCTCTACCTAAGGTAAACTTCAAGTTTTTACCGGGTTAAAGTAATTAAGTTCTTACTCCAGGGTAAGTAGTTCTAGTTCTTACCATGAGTAAGTAACTTGGGTTCTTACCCTAGGGTAGGTAATTTACTTTGATAACCTCGGTAAATAACTTAGTTTTACTTTAGGTAAGTGACTTTAAGCTTTACCCGGGCAAGTAACTTAAGTCTACCCTAGGCAACTTTCTAAGTTCCACCTTACAGTGGGCGACTTGAGTTCTTACCTCAGGTAAGTAACTCAAATTGGGGTAATGTCAGTGAGTAATCTAGATGGGTAACTCCGGAGGGTAACTTAGATGAAGGACTTAGGATAGAGAATTAGGACATTAGAGTGGGTAACTAGGTGGCATTCGTGAGCGATGAGTGATGGCAACAGGTGGCGATGCGGAGCATCAGGTAAGTCGCTCTCTTCCAAGTGAACGCATTAAGTAATTAAAGAACGTTTTTTGTAATCGTACATTGTCGTTATCGGCGAAGTGGGTAATTCCCGAGCCATAGTATTAGGGTGGGAGCACGGGGGTGATGCCCCGACTTCTACACTAATGCATGAGCGGAGGTCAGTCCCTCGCGTCGAGTTGTGGCAAAGGGCAACTTGCGGAAAGGCACGGGAGTGATTCTCCGTCCTAACCAAGAGTTGTCCGGAGCATGCCATCCCTTGTGGGATTTGCTTTCACTTTAAGTGGGTTGCAGGGTTCTCTTCCTAACCTCTAAAAAAAAAAAACACACCTAAGAAAAGGGAAAACATAAAAATGACTGAAGGTAGTGAGGGGTAAGCCTGGTCATGTGAGGGTTGTTCGGTGCAAGGTGGTAGATGCACACTAGAACTAGGTCGAAAACGCCAGAGTTAGTACCAGGGTTAGGAGAAAGGGTGCGAAGGAAGAGAGCGGAAGGAAGAGAAGGAGGTGGAGGTAAATTAGGTAGCAGTGCAACTGAGGAGGTAAGTGGGAGTGATAGGAGCTCTTCATTAGCAAGTCCAAATTTAGGAAGTAAAATTGAAAGGAACGTGAGTCCTTTCAATTTTGAAGACGAGGGGTCATTCGAGACTGAAGGAGAAGAAGAAGTAAATAGTGAACCGAACCCGGAACTAGCGAGTGGGGGCATACATAGAGTCGCCATGGCCACCGATCGAGAGAGGCGGGAGCCGCCTCCCCCCCCTCCCATCGATCCTTTAGTTAGGCCACGGGGATTGCCAATTGTGGTGCCTCAGAACTTGGCAGTGCTGGACATGCCAGCCAACCTGCCAAAGTTTTGGGGCACTAAGGATGAGGACCCATCCAGGCACATGGAAAGGTATGTTGAAAGGCTAGCTACTTCCTTGATAACCGAACCTGGCTATTGTCTGGTTTGGTTTCCTACCACTCTTCAAGGCGAAGCCTATGAGTGGTACAGAGACCATCCAGAAGGGCACTTTAGGGAGTGGGGACAAATGCAGAGGGAGTTCCTAAATGAGTTTAGACCAGAGGTGGGGCAGAGTGCAGCATTGAGAGCATTGGCTTCATTGAAGCAGGGTAGGGAGGAGGAGATCTCTGCGTATATTAGAAGGTTCGATTTGGTTTGTACTAGGTTCGTGGGCACGATGCTCAATGACGACACTCTTAAGCAATTTTTTATACAAGGGTTCTTTAAATCCGGAACGATAAGAGGGGTGTTAGAAAGGAACCCACAGACACTAGCAGAGGCTAAGAGGGCAGCGAGAGACATCGAGAACATAGATAAAGACTATGAGCGACTATGGAGGAAGGAGGACGAGTCCATTCCACAGTTCATTCCCATTCGGCCGCGAACGCTAGAGGGAGAACCCGGAGGGCAGTTAGCTCGGTTGTCGCGACAGGTAATGGATGTGGGCCCTACACCTTTGGCAGTCAGAGAACCGGAACCCTTCTTGGCCTTGCCCGCACCTAACCTTGGACCTAGTGTGGAGGAACTTGAACGAAGGTTAGGAGCTAGTCAACTAGGGTTCCAAGAGGCGGTGATGAAGCAAATTCAGAGCCTCTCGGACCAGATGGCATTGATGGTAAGGAACCAACCACCAAACCTCCCACCTCCGGTAGAGTCGGGTAGGCATGCTTCCGGATTATGGTGTGTTCAGTGTGGCCAACCCGGCCACACTAAACAATTTTGTAGGGGGGAACCGAGTAGAGAGCAGAGGAACGCGGGGCCACCACAAAATTGTGGAGGACACGGCCAAAACCAGTATGGGCAAGGTAATTTTAGAGGGGGGCAACAAGGACCGGGAAGACAGAGTGGGCCAAGGCGAGAGTTTCACCAGTATTGCGGGAGATGGCATGTTCCGGGGCAATGCTGGTCGGAGGGTCAGTCATTTGGGTGTAGCAATTGTGGGGGAAGCCACCCTTCGGATGAGTGCAGGCAACCGGACAAGGTCATTAGGTTGCCTCACCCAGTGGCGAACCCTTACCAACAAGCTAGAGAGAACATGAGAGGTGAGAGAAGGCCGCAAGGAGGGAACCCGAACGAACTTAGACCTCCTAACCTGTACTATGATTATGGTAACGCGAGACAGACCTTTCACCCTCCGGCCGTGTTGCAGACTGCTAATGGGTATCTTCCGTTGAATCCTAGGCCTCCCGTTCCACACCCAAATGAGAATAGGGTGCCAGGTCCTGGCAACGAATCGGGTCCGTCGAACACCCAAGATGTGAGGTTCATGAGCGCACCCAACGAGTACCAGCATGATGAATCCTTCATGCCGAACCCGTCCGCGGAGGGTGAGAGTACTCCGTGGCCGCCTAACGCTAATGTCATTACTCACGAGTTAAGGAAGGTAGAGGCTATGGTAGGGTCAGAGGCTCCAGCAGTGGTGGTGATGACAAGAGCTATGAGAGGTAAACTACAGGCGGAAAGAGAGATCGAGGGTCAAGAGGAGTATTCTTCGGAGGAGCCGCCTCACCTTTCGGAATTAGATAGAGTTGCGCGGAAGGCGAGGAAGGATGCAAGGGACTTAAGGGCTAGTGCGGAGGATGGACCTAGAGGGAGAGGAGAGTTGGCACCACGTGAGACGGAGGGAAGTGTGATGGGTGAATGGGAAGGACCGGGAATTCCACGAGAGGAGTTCGAAGTTGCGGGTAAGGAGAAAGGAGAAACGGGTGAGTCTTATGATTTATGGGCCGACCTTAGCTCGCTAAAGGCAGACATCACTTTTGGTCAGCTACTCGAGATCTCACCGATGGCTAGGAAGACACTGAAGGAGGGGATGCCGGTGGTTAGGAGGAAGAGGAGGGCAAAGACTAGAGTAGCAGCTAGGGTGCAGCTACCAAGTGGGACCCATGATGTGAAGGCAGTGGAGATAGAGGCCACTGTGGTGGATAAAGTGGTGCCTAATGTTTTGGTGGATGGGGGAAGCGGATTGAATATATTACCTGCTCAGACTATGGAGAAGCTAGGCCTTAGCCTGACAGGTCCGTCGCCTTTCGTGATCAATATGGCCAACCAGAGTCCGGCCGTACCTTTAGGTCAGATAAAGGATTGTAGGATTAGCACAGGGGGAGAGGAATACGTAGTCACCTTCCACGTGATCCGAATGCACTCCACGAAGGACTCTTTTCCTATGTTGCTAGGCCGACCTTGGCTAAGGATGGCCAACGCAATTGTTGATTGGGGAGGGGTTAAGCCTTCAATTACTTACGGACCTGTAAGGAATCGAGTAAAGGTGCCTATAGGGTCGGTTGTGAGAATGGAGGTTGAGGATGAGTCTTCGAGTAGCGAGGACGAGGATAGTGAAGAAGACGAGGGAGCCAAGAAGCTTGTGGGAGCTGCGCAGTTGAGTAAGGGAAAAGCAACAACTGGTGTAGGGGGCTTAGGTAGATTGGGACCTAGTTTGTATCACTGGGTGGATGATGGAGCGTATGCCAGATGGTTGCGGGAGCATCCGGACTCCTCAGGCGACGTGATGGCCATCTCGCATGCGATTAGAGAAGAAGAGCTAAAGAGAGAGGAGTCCGATGTCTTAGAGCCTTGTGAGATTCTTTTAGAGGAGGATTGGGTGCAAGGAGGGTTGACACCTTGGTTAGACGGATTGGACGAGAGAGATGTGGTCGCAGTGCATGTGGACGGCACGCAGGACGTAGAGATACTTCCTGATGGAGGATTGCTAGAAAACCCGCTACACTTCAAGACCACTTCAACCGGGATCACAGTGGGGGAGGATGTGAAGGATTACCCGCATGTTCCGGCCGATTGGTATAGGAACACAACAGAGCAGTCGCACGTGATAGAGTCAGAGTGGAAGTATGTGGGGGTTAAGACTAAGAGCGGCGAGGAGAGGCAGATGCGGATGGGAAGCCACTTAGCTGAGGAGGAGGTCAAGGCATATGGTAGGCTAGTGGAGGAGTTTAGCGATGTATTCGCTTGGTCTTACAAGGAACTTAAAGGAATTCCGCCAGAGGTAGTGGAACACAGGATTCCGTTGATACCAGGGGCGAGGCCGATTAGGCAAAAGGAGAGAAGAATGAACCCTCAGCTCCAATTGTTAGTCAGGGCAGAGTTAGAGCGATTGTTGGAAGCAGGATTCATTAGGCCAGTAGAAATTACGGATTGGGTGTCGCCGATGGTTTTGGTGAGGAAGAAGAACGGGAAGATGAGGGTTTGTGTCGATTATCGGAAGCTTAATGCTTGCACGCAGAAGGACCATTTCCCTCTCCCTTTCATTTCACTTTTGCTAGAAGAAGTAGGGGGTCACGCACGTTACACTTTTATGGATGGGTATGCCGGCTACAACCAGATTTCAATATCACCCAGGGACTTGCACAAAACAGCTTTCACCACTCCGTGGGGGACTTTTATTTGGTTAGTCATGCCGTTCGGTCTGTGTAATGCGCCGGCTACTTTTCAGAGGTTGGTGATGTTTATTTTCTCGGACTTGCTCTATAAGTCAATGACAGTCTTCGTAGATGACTTTAGTACGCAGTCGGACACTAGTAGCCATCTTGAGAGTGTGAGAGAGGCTTTTGCAAGATGTAGGAAGGTTAGGTTGGCTTTGAATCCGGATAAGACGTATTTGGCAGTGCAAAGGGGGGTGTTACTAGGCTACGTGGTGAGTGAGCACGGAAGAGAGCCGGATCCCGAGAAGATTGCAGTCATTGACGGCCTTGCCGCCCCCACAAATGCTAAGGGGATCGCTAAGTTGTTAGGACACGTGGGATGGTACAGGGAGTTGATCCCGGATTACGCTACGATCGCCTCACCCATTACTAAATTACTTAGGAAGGATGTGAAGTTTGAGTGGACAGAGGAGTGTCAGCGGGCGTTCGACGAGCTAAAGGCTAGACTTAGCACGTACCCGGTGTTGATGCCACCGAAGTGGGATACTCCTTTCCATGTGTTTTGTGATGCAAGTTCAGTGGCTGTGGGGAGTGTGTTGTGTCAGCCTCATGGAGAAACAGGGAAGGATCACCCAGTGGTTTATGCGAGTAGACAACTAACCATAGCTGAGCGCAATTATTCAACGACGGAAAGGGAGTGTTTGGCTATGGTCTTCTCAGTGAAGAAGTTTCGCCATTACCTGATTTGTAACCCGGTGGTGTTCTTTGTGGATCATATGGCGATTAAGTTTTTGGTGAACAAACCGGAGTTGAGCGGTAGATTGGCCAGGTGGGTGCTGTTGTTGGAAGAGTTCGATTATATTGTTGAATACAAGCCAGGTAGGATGCACTTGCAAGCCGATCATCTGTCTAGGCTGTCTGATCAGGTAGGTGCTACTCCGGTGGACGATTGGCTGATAGATGAGAGCCTTTTCGTGGTGACGGCTCAAACGGAGTGGTATTCAGGAATAGTCGAGTTTCTTACCACTCAGCAGCTACCTGCTGAGTGGTCAAAGGAAAAAAGGAGGAAAGTGAGAGTGAACAGTCGACACTTCGTGGTTGTGGGAAATAGGTTGTTTAGGCGAGGGGCAGATGGGTTACTTCGTCGGTGTGTGGGGGCAATTGAGGTGCCGACAATCCTAGAAGCTTGTCACGATAGTGCGTGTGGGGGCCACTTCTCGGGGCAGCTTACGGGTCAAAAGATACTTAGGGCAGGGTACTTTTGGCCGACCTTGTTCAAAGATGCGCACGTGTACGTGAGGAAGTGTGATGCGTGTCAGAGGTACGCTAGGAATGACTTGCGAATGGAATTACCTTTGCACGTGTCGCTGCCTTTGGTACCTTTTGAGAAGTGGGGAATCGATTATGTTGGAGAGGTGCACCCGCATTCGTCGAGAGGGATGGCATATATCGTGGTAGCAACAGAGTATTTGACCAAGTGGGCAGAGGCTAAGGCGGTAAGGACTGATACGGCTGCAAATGCCGCAGCGTTTTTATACGAGAATATCATTTCTAGGTTCGGGTGTCCGAAAATTTTAGTCAGCGATAGGGGCACTCATTTTCTGAATAGCACGATCCGTGAGATGACGGAGAAGTTTCAGATTGACCATAGGAAAACCACACCCTACCATCCACAGACGAACGGCCAAACCGAGAGAGTGAATCAGACACTGGTGAGCATTTTGAGGAAGACAGTGCAGGATTCTAAGAGGGATTGGGACACGAAACTCACTGCTGCATTATGGGCCTATAGAACCACATTTAAAGTGACCACACAGGCCACGCCGTTTTCTTTGGTTTATGGCATCGAAGCCACCCTACCCATTGAGTTTGAGGTTGAGTCACTGAGGGTAGCAGTCGAGTCGAGATTGACGGACGACCAGTCTTTGAAAAATCGACTTACTTGCTTAGAAGCACTCGACGAGAGTCGTAGACAGAGCGCGCAACACATTGAGGCGATCCAACGCAGGAGGAAGATCATTTTTGACCGCCGGCACAAAAAGCGCGAGTTGAAGGCAGGGATGTTGGTTCTACTTCAGGATGCTAGGAAGTTAGATTTTCCGGGGAAATTTGATGCAGTGTGGTTGGGACCGTATCTTGTCAGTGAAGTATTCCCGAACAACTCTGTGCAACTTGAGACCTTGAACGGGGACCGGTTTCCAACTAGGACCTCCGGGAGTCGTTGCAAGGAATACAGAACCTGATTGAGGCTATCTTGCCTACTAGCAAGAGATTCTAGGTCCCTCCCCTGATGGTCGCCAGTTATGTGAGCCCTAAATCTTGCTCACATGAGTTGCTAACCCAAGAATTATGTTATTTACCGTGGAAAATGAATTAAAAGCTTGAGAACCACTTAAAAAGTCAAAGAAACTCAAGATTACCTTGAGGTAAGCTTAGTGGAATTAAGCCGAGATAGAGTTAGGCTAAAAGGTTGGAAAAGTGAGTTGGAAAGGAAATGAGAGGGAAGAGGAAGTCAAATGAGGCTAGCTCGTTTTTTTTCGGGCCGCCCGGTAAGATGCCGGGCAGCAGAAAAAAAGGAACGAGCCGGAGGGGGTCTCCGGAGCCTGACCCTTGAGATTCAATATACACACTAGAAAGGGAGTAGGAGCTGGGATGCGGAAGCCCTGCCGCAACTTCGAACTTTCCCCTGCGATGGCAACCTAGCTTAGTCTGCACAGATTCAGTGGATGGTGTGGACCGGAAAGAGTTGGTAGAAGGAAGAAGCGGTGTCTCAGGCCCTGGATGAGGATGGGAGAAGGCTAGAAGCTGTCGGAAAAGGGTGGAAGCACAGTCACATAGAAATCTTCCGTGGTAGAACTGCAATCTGGAGAGACTTGGAGTGGACTGGGAGTCCGCAAGAGGTAGTGGTAGTCTTGGGGTGTAGGTAGGGGTAGAAGGCGAGGAGGGAAGTAACAAGGGTGCTGGTAGAAGAATCGGTAGTCAGGAAGCAAAATTGATAACTCGGCGGTTGCAGCAAGAGTAGTGACTGGTCCTGGGAGATCCTAGTTGTGAGAGCAAGGTGGTCAGGGCGATCGGCGAAGGCACCAGGCTCCAGCGATATGCAAGATTGTGCGCTCCCAAAGCGCAAGTTACATCATCCGGATGGAAGGAGTGATGGGCGCGCCTATGCATTAGCGGTAGGAACTCAAGCTTCGGATCCGGCTCTCCGAGAGACTGTTGACCACGACGACGTATGGCCGATGGGTGATGTGCTTCTTACCCTGTTAAGTCTTTCTCACCAAATGAAGTAAGCAGCTACCGCACTTGATAAGTTGCTAATGTCACCGTAACCTGGATGACCCACGGTCTGGGTTTCGGCTACACACACATAAGTGAGGGATGCCTAAGGAAAGCACATCACCTTCATCCCGGTGTTAGAATAGGACAATCGAGTAGTTGATGTGGTAGTGAGTGATCAGGAGATATTAGGAGACATCCAAAGTTGGAATTGCACGTTGGTGCTCTCGCGAGGATCAACTGTCGGGAAGGCTAGTCAGACCGTTGAGGCTGGAAGTGATAAGCTTCCCGGTCCTCTCTCCGTCCCTTCCCGATTGTCCTGTGATATTTCAGTGTGTGATGTGTTGCACCGATGGATGCTGATAGATGTGTGGAAGGAAGTCAGCAGGAGGAACGGTGTGGATCGGAAGGGGTTGTGGGGAGTGTGAATTCTAGTGGATGTTGGCTTGGTGAGAACCGTTGCAGAGGGAGGGGAAGGTGAGATGGACCCTGTGGTAGGATAGTTTGTGACTAGGAATTAGTTCCAACTCAAACTTCAGGTCGTTAATTGTCTTGAGCTGCTGCACGACTGTGACATAATGGAAGAGGATGGAAGTGCTCATGTCAGGGCAATAGTGAGGATTCCATTTAAAAATAAGAAAATATGAACATTCAACGGCGACTTCTGCTTCTAAATTGTAAGGAGTGTCACCAATTTGTAGAGGCAAGATTGCAAGTTCTAAATCTACGACCAGGAGAGGCTTCTAATTCAATGGTGAGGTGTCGGCCTCGAGAGCTACATGTGGGTGTGGAGAATCGACTATCTGAGTGAAAGTTAGCGAGGGGTAATGTTGCATTTCCTTGGGAACAGTGGGTTCGAACCACACGATCACTAATTTTGTGTCTAAGTACCGAGCCCCATGAAGGAGGCTCATGCAGGGGGCGTTCGGTCCAGGGTATGGCCATGGCTGGAAAAGTGCAGGGGCTACTAATTTCTTGTGTGAAGTGTGGTATTTTCTATGAATGTTATTTTAGGTGACTGCAGCAAAAGACATCGGTTGTGAGGGGGGAACTGGCTGGAATCCGGCTCCGTGGTGGGGCCCAATTCTGAAGCTCTGGAGGAGTGCGTCTGAGCAGGCAGGTTTGGAAGATTACAAGAGCGACAGCAAAGAGAGTCACTCTGCACTTGACGATTGGATGCAAGGAGGACTCGGGTCCGGCGACCCTCTCTCAGGAGGTTGCTGCAGTCAAGAACTTGGAAGCTGGGAGGAGAGATCGTCAAGTTGCAGCTGCTGCAAGGGTGCAGACAGGGTGGAGACTACTGCACAACGAGCAGGGGGGTCGAGCTTGCAGGAGAGTGGGAGGTACCCAAGGAGTCTGTCGGGGATCCCGGTGGAAGGAAGCCAGTTGCTTCCAGTCTCATTAGCGCTTTGTGAATTGAATGTGAAAGGTGAGCCGTCGGGGGGGGGGGGCAGGTCGTTCACTAAGGCCCAGTTAGCAACCAGTGCCGAGGAGCTGCTGTGAAGAAAGGGAGTCGGAGCTGGAGCAGGTTGTCAAGACAGGGATAATCAACGCAGGGTGGTTGGACAGGAAGATGGTTAAGGTAGCTGGGGGAATGAGGGTTGAAGGATTAGAGTAGCTCAAGCAATTGAGTAGTTGTGAGTGAGTGGTAATTAGATTTTGAGGCTTGGTGAACATTTTGTGTGACTCCAATGGATTGTAGGTGTGACTCAAGCATTTGTGAACGCTGAATTATTCTTAATAAAGGAAAAAGGTGTCTTGCACACCAATCCAAACCCAAGTGAAGTGGATGGGAGTTTGTGCGGGATTGTGTAATTGGTAGTGTGAAAAGAGGATTCCCCACCCGGACTAAGACGCAACTAAGGGTGGGGAGGATCCTTCTCACAGTGGCATTTCTCCCCCCCCCATTCACCACCGAGGGCTTGATTGCCACCATTCAAGGGACGGGACCCCTCGGTTGAACGGAAGGGAGAAGGGGTCCAACCCTTCATTGAAAGGTGATAAAAACCCCCCTTCTCCTTTCATTTTCAAAAGGACGAAGCCCTCTCAAATTTTAGCTAGGAGTTCTCTCTCTCTTTTCCAAAGTAGTGGACGGAGCCCTGCATCTATGTAGTTAGAAGAACCTTTTTTTTGTTAGTGGGCGAAGCCCTACATCTCTGTAGTTAGGAGAAAATCCTTTCCTCTATCAAGATCTATCTTTTGCAATTCTTTGGTAGAAATATTTGAGGAAAAATTCCTCTCTGCCTTATCCTAGTTAGAATGTGTGTTTATGAACACACACAAAATCTGTCTTTCTTAAGGATGAGTTAGGATCCAAGTAAAAAATGAAGGCATTATGGACCTTAGCCACTGATGGTATAAATGCTTAGGTTACCACCAGGAACCAAAATGTAGTGTTTTTTTTATTTTGCAAAGACTTTTATCGCTATCCATAGCCAGTCTTCAATTGCAATTTGGTTGAGATAGCAATTAATTGTGATTTTCCAAGTCGGAGCTTTTGTCCGGCCTCCCAGGGCCGTTTTCAGTACATGTGTAAAGTTTATGGACGTGCGTCCGTAAACATTTAGGACTAATTGCGTAAAACATAAAAAAATTCTCCCTTAAAGTTTACGGACGTGCGTCCGTAAACTTTTAAGACTGTTTACATAGGGCGGAAAGAATTCTTCTGCACAATACATGTGCAAAGCTTACGGACGTGCGTCCGTAATCTTTTAGAATTAATTGCGTAGAACATAAAAATTCTCCCGTAAAGTTTACGGACGTGCGTTCGTAAACTTTTAAGACCATTTGTGTAGAGCAAAAGAAACTCTTCTGCGCAGCACATGTACAAAGTTACGGACACGCGTCCGTAAATTTTAGGGCTAAAAGCGTAGAACATCAAAAAAATTCCCATAAAGGTTTACGGACGTGCGTCCGTAAACTTTTAGGACTATTTGCATAGGGCAAAAAGACTCTTCTCCACAATACATGTGCAAAGTTTAGGGACGTGCGTCCGTAAACTTGGCTATGCCTTCCTGCAAAAAATTAAACTAAATTGTTGTCCATCTTACTATGGGTGCTATAAGTCACACTCGATTGATGTATGTCGAATCATTTCATTTCATAGGTTAGGATTGCCTTGGTTCCAAGGCTGGTGCATCTGTGCTTAGACTAGGTTGTAGGTCTAGATTAGAATTAGGTATGAATTGGATTAGTGGAGTTTAGAGCCACAATATTAAGGACTAAGGCACAACCGGACGAGACTTGTATGTGAGCGGTGAGCAGAGAGCAGAGATGTGGAGAGCGGAGAGCGGAAATGATGTAAAAATAGTAAACTTCCCATACTAATTTAAGAAAAAGATTCTAATATTCTTAGAATATTCTAGATTCTTCTTAAAATAGTAAAAATTCATGACCTATTTCCGTGGAAAGTATAGGTCCAAAAATGAATTAAAAGGCCCTGAATTTGAAATGGTCTACATCAGGATTGCGATAGCAGACCTTTAAAAAGATGAAGTAGACATGCTTGCAATACGAGAACTGATTCCTCCCTCGAAAGTTGGTCATTGTCTTCTTGAATGCGGGGCAGGTGCAACCTGGAAAGGAGCTGATGGTGATCTGATATTGTGTCACGTCGGGTGGCGTTATCGAGTCTAGCGCAATGATGCAGCCATGGCCAGGGTGAGGAATCATCGTGACCGAGCAGAGTCGAGCTTTGAGGGAGTCCGAAGAGCCCATCGATAGCCTCTGTTGAGGGTTTGGACGGGTTGAGGTGCGCTTGACGATTTTCCCTTCTCTTTTCCCATGATACATGTTCACATCCGCGTGCACCGGCACGGAGTCTAGATTTGCCAGAGACGGGGCTGTGGAAAAGAGCCTTCTGGGCGAGACCGGCACTTTCTGTGGCAGTTGGAATCCGGCCGCTTCGAGGGCCAGGATCTCACATTGCTTGAGGTTTGTAACAAGTTTCACTGGCCAAACATCCGGAATGTTTGGTCTCTCCTGCTGTGCAGAGTATTGAACGACCCATTTGCGCCTCCTACCCTTGACGCACCTCTCGATATCATCTGAGCAGAAGAAGAACTCTGTGGACTCTTTCACATTCCTCATGGTGTTGTGCCATAGACCGGTGTATGTAGGGGTGGGGGTTGATTTCGCACCCCTTACGATTCTCTCAGTATACTCTCGGGGAGATCACTCCATTGTAGAGTTGAACAACCACGTGCGATCATTTTAGATGTAAAAAATGTAAAAAGCATCACCAAAATGGGTCACAATTTTATCAATTTTTTTTCATGAATAGATATAAATGGTACATGTTACATAGTAAAAAATGGTGACTAAATTTGATGATTTGTTTTTTTAATAAAACATACCGTTTCTAACTAGAATGACGCAGAATTGAACTAAAAAAATTGCTACAATTAATGAAGATGACTAAAAATTTCAAAAAAAATATACAAAAGATACCATCAATGGTTGTGTATATGTAGAAAAAATATCATAAAATTTAAAATTATTTATGTCATGTAATATAGGGGTAGCAAACTTTGTTCGCACGTGGTGTTCAACTTGACAATGGAGTGATCTCCCCGAGAGTATACTTCTTTTTGGTGACAGCTCTTTGGACCCAACAACATTTGGCAGAAGTCTTTGGCAACCGAGCGATGTGCCACTCCTTCAAGTTCACCCTAGTCTCCTCGACGGCAGAGACGTGCCGGATCCGTCCCTCGTGGGTGGGGGACGGGATGACATCGTCGGCATGTGGCGCCGGGGGTGCAACTTCCTCGACATCGGAATCTTCCTCTTCAAGAATTATTGGCATGTGAGTGGAACGAATCCTGACATGCCTACCAGAGCCACGAGGATGTGAGAAGTTGACCTTATCAGGCTAGTGCGACTCTTCATCAGCTCTAAGGGATAGGTCTAGCTTTCGCTTCATCGAGCCAAACACTTCCTCTCCTGCCATGTGAGGGTCGCGTGTACAGAACTCGTCGGCTCCGGGCATGTCTAGCATGGGGTCCTGGAGGACCTTAGGGTCACCTGTTTTCTGGGCCCTATGTTCCGCCATCCGCAGCCTTAGCTCCTTCTTGCTCGGTCCAGTCCCACCCATGTCGCCCTTCAAGTACTGGTAGTAATTGACGACCTGTAGGAATGCCCGGATATAGTCATCCACCGTGGAGACGTAAAGATCACCGCCATTGTTGCCGGACGCTTGAAGCCACTTGTTGTGGACAGTCTCCGCAAGGTTGCAAGACGGCATCTCCGCAAGTTCTATCTCCGTGAATTTCTAGGCATCGCATGTGAGGTCAAGTTAGCATAAAATTCAAAACTATATCACCCTTCAAAGTCCGGATTGATGTTCATGGCAAAAATCGAATGAGCTTACCCCTGTCATAAATCCACCCCATTGGCGATAGCGGAAATGCCAAAAGGCAAGCCACAACTCCAATTACTCAACGTTTTTTCAATCACGGCCCCAGCAGATACCCACCAAGCCCTCAGCCCATGGTAAAGACTCTCGGCCTCGGCCAACGTCCGTGCCGTCCTATATTGGTGGCACATCTTCACTCAACTTTCTCATGTCTAAGGGAACTGTAGTCAAGCTTCTTTAGGAGATTCTTCTTCCCTAGCCTAGTAGCCAACTTCTTCAAACAGTCTACGATACTGACGCACACACATGAAGAAGGCGGTTGCAATGGAGGACACTTATTTGAAACAACCACATGAGACTTCGACTGAACAGAAAGGTTGGGTGGACTAGGAACTAAAGGTGTGGATCTGTGAGGACCTTGGAACGACACCTTTGGGGACTATGCCAAATTTGAGGATGCATTGTGGGGGTGATCCTAGTGTGGGTGAGGGCCCCGAGCGTTGGAAACGCCTCCTACCCGCGGAGCCTAGGCGGCATGAACGTGACGCCATAAGCAATGCATAGCTTATGGCGTGCCAATTCTAGAATGCTTTAGAACACCTCATTTGGAGGTCTGAGCTAGAAGATATGGCAAGTTGAATGGGGTGCTGTCCCGGGACAACGCCCTAGAACAGCAGTGGCCTGGGAGTGGCTCCCGGGACTGCGAACCTTCAAATGGGCATAACTTCCTTTGTGCTTGGCCACATGGGGCAAGTGAGTAGTCCATTGTCATCAACGTGAAACGTAGATGACGATGGAATGGTCAAATGTTAGAATCGAAGAACATATGAGCAAGTTATGGGGTTCTGAAGCTGCTGGGGGCCTCGAAGTCTGAGTCCGGTGCAAGTGCCCTTAGGGTGCTGGAAATGGGCGTCGGGTCCAATGCCCATTTTCAGCACCATAAGAGCACTTGAACCGCATTCAGAGTCCGAGGCCTCACCTCGGAAAAAAAACCAAAAAATGAGGATCCACAAAAAAACCAAGTGCCCTTAGGGTGCTGGAAATGCGCGTCGGGTCCAACGCCCATTTTCAACACCCTAAGGGCACTTGAACCACATTCAAAGTCCGAGCCCTCACCTCGGGAAAAAGATTAAAAAAAGGATCCATAAAAAAACCACGTGCCCTTAGGGTGCTGGAAATGGGCATCGGGTCCGACGCCCATTTTCAGCATCCTAAGGGCACTTGAACCGCATTCAGAGTCCGAGGCCTCACCTGGGAAAAAAGACCCAAAAAAATGATAATCCACAAAAAAACCAAGTGCCCTTTGGATGCTGGAAATGGCCATCATGTCCGACGCCAATTTTCAGCATTTTAAGGGCATTTGAACCGCATTCAAAGTCCGAGGCCTCACCTCGGAAAAAAGACCAAAAAAATGAAGATCCATAAAAAAATTAAGTGCCCTTAGGGTGCTGGAAATGGCCGTCGGGTCCGACGCCCATTTTCAGCATCCTAAGGGCACTTGAACCGCATTCAGAGTTCGAGGCCTCACCTGAGAAAAAAGACCAAAAAAATGAGGATCCATAAAAAAATCAAGTGCCCTTAGGGTGCTGGAAATGGGCGTCGGGTCCGACGCCCATTTTCAGTACCATAAGCGCACTTGAACCGCATTCAGAGTCCGAGGCCTCCCCTGAGAAAAAATACCAAAAAAAAAAGGATCCCCAAAAAAACCAAGTGCCCTTAGGGTGCTGGAAATGGGCGTCGGGTCCGACGCCCATTTCAGCACCATAAGGGCACTTGAACCGCATTCAGAGTCCGAGGCCTCCCCTGAGAAAAATACCAAAAAAATGAGGATCCCTAAAAAAACCAATTGCCCTTAGGGTGCTGGAAATGGGCGTCGGGTCCGACGCCCATTTTCAGCACCCTAAGGGCACTTGAACCGCATTCAGAGTTCGAGGCCTCACATGAGAAAAAAGACCAAAAAAATGAGGATCCACAAAAAAACCAAGTGACTTTAGGGTGCTGGAAATGGGCGTCGGGTCCGACGCCCATTTCAGCACCCTAAGGACACTTGAACCGCATTCAGAGTTTGAGGCCTCATGTGAGAAAAAAGACCAAAAAAAGAGGATCCCCAAAATAACCAAGTGCCCTTAGGGTGTTGGAAATGGGCGTCGGGTCCGACGCACATTTTCAACACCCTAAGGGCACTTAAACCGTATTCAGACTTCGAGGCCTCATCTGAGAAAAAAGACCAAAAAAATGAGGAACCCCAAAAAAACCAAGTGCCCTTAGGGTGCTGGAAATGGGCGTCGGGTCCGACGCCCATTTTCAGCACCCTAAGGGCACTTGAACCGCATTCAGAGTTGGAGGCCTCACGTGAGAAAAAAGACCAAAAAAATGAGGAACCCCAACAAAACCAAGTGCCCTTAGGGTGCTGGAAATGGGCGTCGGGTCCGACGCCCATTTTCAGCACCCTAAGGGCACTTGAACCGCATTCAGAGTTCGAGGCCTCACCTGAGAAAAAAGACCAAAAAAATGAGGATCCCCCAAAAAACCAAGTGCCCTTAGGGCAGGCCTCCCTAAAGGTGGTAATTACCACTTTTAGCACTTTTAGCTTAAAAGTGGTACCAACTCGAGATTAACAGTGGAGATAGGGGGTAATGTTTATTTTGGGGGTCCCTATGCTCACATCTATGATCGGGGAGAACCGACAGTTAGTTACAAATGAACCGGTTGAGTTTGAGAAATAACCGGTTGAAGTTCAAGACTGCAAGAAAATTACCAATCATTTTAGAGGAATTTATAGAATATGCCCCAATTTAATAAAGGAAAACCAGAGGACATCAACATGTAACTGTTTGGACTTGCAAACACTAGGATCTCAACCGATTATGCCCAAAAATCTCCCCGATCACTAGCTCAGATGTTCCCTAGGATATCGAACTGCTTTGCCTGGAATATTCCCTCAAGTGACAGGTCCAACAGGCTCTCGCGGAACTCGTCCTTCTCCCATTTCAAAATCGAAAAATCGGACTCGACCGACGTGGTATTGGCAAAGGCGGTTGCCAACCCGGCAGAGAAACGGCGGATATTCACGAAGCGTTGGCCAACAGCATCCCACGCGTTGTTGAACGCAATCAGGTGGTTGTGCTGATCTAGGATGGTTTTGATTCCGTCCTCCGTGTTGTACGCCTTCATCAGAGTGCGATGTTCGAGCTCGATGAGGTAGATGTCGTCCGCCTTCCAGAATTTGGACAGGTGCATCTTGCGTGGCGCCAAGAAGTTCTTCGTGAAGATGGCGGGTCGCATGCGGACAAGATCAATTGGCATTACCGGTGGCGCATCCTCGGCTGCTTCATTACGCCCAGTGCATTCGGCTTGGATCTCTTGCATGCCAGTGATTAGCTCCACAATGAATTCGGCAATCTCTATGACGACTTGATCCTTGCCGTCCTCGTCGAGTTCATTGAGGTGTTCCTGAGCCCGCGACCCCTGGTCCTCAATGTGTTTGATGATCGAGTTGACAAGAATGAACCAGTTGTTGCGCAGGATGTAGTCGGACGACACCAGATTATTGAAGGACTCATCGGCCCCGACGCGTCGCATTTCAAACATGATAATCAGGTCGGCAATGAGAATGTTGATAAATTCGCGTTGTTGATGGATCAACATCGAGCGGCTTTGCAATTGGGCGAACGTGATGTTGATGCGCTCGAGCGCGGGTGCGACGGCGTATGTGATGGTCCACCATTTGTTGTTCAGTACAGGCGGGGCCGCAACATTGCGTTGCTCTCGTCGATCGGCGATAAACGAGACGATACAGGGCTCATACTGAATCTGGAACTTGACGACGTTCGCGAGGTGCATCCAGCGTGGGGTTTTCTTCGGGCATTTGGCGCCCATCTCAGTGATGAGTGTGTCCTGCCGCCGTAGATAAACTAACAGCTCATAGACAGTGTGGTTCCATGCACCGTCATCGAGCGCCTTGACGCCGACCTTGACTTTCAGATCCAATTGATGCGCACCACACCAAATCTGCAGCACCTATATGGAGAAAAAACACAACATAAGAAACAGGACACCTCTACAACAATCTATCTATATAAAAAATACACGTACATCGTGGGTCGCGAGCCTGGCAAGTTGCGTTTGCACGCCGCTGATGTGTCCCATGTTGGTCTTCTCGCCGTCCGTCGAGACGCTGATGAGCTTGTCGACCCACTGAGAGTACATGGCGCCGAGCAATGTCTTCAACATCTTGACCTGGTTGTTGGCTGTGTGGCGATCAAAGTGTGGCATAGCAATCAGGTGCAAATTGTGGAGTATGCCATGGACGGCGAAGCGAATACGAACATCGAAAAACGTGGTACCGCGATGGCTACTGCCGTCGAATGCAAGCGCCATCGCCCACACATCATCGGTGCCCAACAACTCACCGATCTTCTGCATGGATACGCCAACAAGAACACGGACATACTCGCCAACGAGATGGTCAATTATGCCGCCCAACTTGGCGAGCTTGAACACAATGCGGGACTGGTCCATCGCCTCGGCGGTCTGACGAAACGAAAGACCGGCTGACACATGCTGCATTGCAAGCTGGAACAGCTTGACATTCTTGATCACAACCTTGCAATCCCCGTCCTCCTGCCGCTTGAATAGTGACAATGCGTTGCGCCTCATTTTCGCGACCTTGGCATCGCACGTCTCGATGCTCCTGCCGTTGTCTTCGGCTGCGGCAATGGCCAATTCATCTTCAGGCCGGAACATGAGATCGCCGATCACGACATCGACAATCGCGCCCGATACGTCAAATTCCAATACATCACTATCCATATCCCAATACTGATGGAGCGTGTTGACACGAGCAATGAGATTCGTGAAGAACTTCTTCTTGACATCAGGCGCCAGCTGCTGGTACTCGTTAAACTTGTTGCAATGCTGGCCGATCAAGTGCTTCGTGAACATGTCAGTGCGGAACGGCGGCTGATAGAAATGGACCTTGGTGGTCGGCTTTCGCTTGCGGTTCGTGAGCTCAACCTGTCGCCCGAAGAACTTGCAGAACAAACAAATCGCGGACTTGACAAGCTTGCTCTGCGGATCCCTCTCAGTCATTTCCATGCCGTATTGCAAACACCAAGTGTTCTGGAACTGCACAACATGGCGCTTCTCCTTCTGGGGCATGATCAACGACGATACCATCGATGCTTACGCTTCACCACCAAGCAGCAACAATCAAAATGGCCACACTTTGAACTTTATACGGCCAGCCCTAAAAGTGGTAAGGCCAACCCTAAAAGTGGTAAACTGGCCAGCCCTAAAAGTGGTAAACTAACTAGCCTTAAAAGTGGTAAAAGTGGTATCTATTTACAGATTACCACTTTTAGGGAGGCATGCCTTAGGGTGCTGGAAAAAGGGCGTCGGGTCCGACGCCCATTTTCTACACCCTAAGGGCACTTGAACCGCATTCAGAGTTGGAGGTCTCACCTGAAAAAAAAGAACAAAAAAATGAGGAACCCCAAAAAAACCAAGTGCCCTTAGGGTGCTGGAAATGGGCGTCGGGTCCGACGCCCATTTTCAGCACCCTAAGGGCACTTGAACCGCATTCAGAGTTCGAGGCCTCACGTGAGAAAAAAGAACAAAAAAAATGAGGATCCCCAAAAAAACCAAGTGCCCTTAGGGTGTTGGAAATGGGCGTCGGGTCCGACGCCCATTTTCACCACCATAAGGGCACTTGAACTGCATTCAGAGTTGGAGGCCTCACGTGAGAAAAAATACCAAAAAAGTGAGGATCCCCAAAAAAACCAAGTGCCCTTAGGGTGCTGGAAATGGGCGTCGGACCCGACGCCCATTTCCAGCACCCTAAGGGCACGTGCACCGGACTCAGACTCTCAGGCCCCCAGCAGCTTCAGAACCCCATAACTTCCTCATATGTTCTTGGATTCTAACATTTCACCACTCCATCGTCATCTACGTTTCACGTAGATGACAATGGACTACTCACTTGCCCCATTTGGGCAGGCAAAAAGGAAGTTATGCCCATTTGAAGGTTTGCAGTCTTGGAACAGCAGTGGCCTGGGAGTGGCTCCCGGGACTGCGAACCTTCGAATGGGCATAACTTCCTCTGTACTTGCCCAAATGGGGCAAGTGAGTAGTGCATTGTCATCTACGTGAAACGTAGATGACGATGGAGTGGTCAAATGTTAGAATTGAAGAACATATGAAGAAGTTATGGGGTTCTGAAGCTACTGGGGGCCTCGAAGTCTGAGTCCGGTGCAAGTGCCGCTAGGGTGCTGGAAATGGGCGTCGGGTCCGACGCCCATTTCCAGCACCTCATTTCATTTGGGTTTTTGGTGGATCCTTCTTTTTTTTTATCTTTTTTCCGAGGAGAGGCCTCGGAGTCAGACTGCGGTGCAAGTGCCCTTAGGGTGCTGGAAATGGGCGTCGGGTCCGACGCCCATTTCCAACACCTCATTTCATTTGGGTTTTTGATGGATCCTCTTTTTTTTTCAACTTTTTTCCGAGGTGAGACCTCGGAGTTAGACTGCGGTCCAAGTGCCATTAGCATGCTAGAAATGGGCGTCGGGTCCGACGCCCATTTTTTGCACATCATTTCATTTGGGTTTTTGGTGGATCTTCTTGTTTTTGAAGTTTTTTTCCGAGGTGAGGCCTCGGAGTCTGAGTCCGGCGCAAATGCCCTTAGGGTGCTGGAAATGGGCGTCGGGTCCGACGCCCATTTTCACCACCCTAAGGGCACTTGAACTGCATTCAAAGTCCGAGGCCTCACTTCGGAAAAAAGACCAAAAAAATGAGGATCCATAAAAATACCAAGTGCCCTAAGGGTGCTGGAAATGGGCGTCGGGTCCGACACCCATTTTCAGCACCCTACAGGCACTTGAACCGCATTCAGAGTCCGAGGCCTCACTTCAAAAAAAAGACCAAAAAAATGAGAATCCATAAAATAACCAAGTGCTCTTAGGGTGCTCGAAATGGGCGTCGGACCCGACGCCCATTTCCAGCACCCTAAAGGCACTTGCACCGCGCAGTCTGACTCCGAGGCCTCTCCTCGGAAAAAAGTTCCCAAAAAAAAAGGGTCCACCAAAAACCCAAATGAAATGAGGTGCTGGAAATGGGCGTCGGACCCGACGCCCATTTCCAGCACCCTAGGGGCACTTGCACCGGACTCAGACTTCCAGGCCCCCAGCAGCTTCAAAACCCCATAACTTCTTCATATGTTCTTTGATTCTAACATTTGACCACTTCATCGTCATCTACGTTTCACGTAGATGATAATGCACTACTCACTTGCCCCATTTGGGCAAGTACAGAGGAAGTTATGCCCATTCGAAGGTTCGCAGTCCCGGGAGCCACTCCCAGGCCACTACTGTTCCAGGACTGTGAACCTTCAAATGGGCATAACTTCCTCTGTGCCTGCCCAAATGGGGCAAATGAGTAGTCCATTGTCATCTACGTGAAACGTAGATGAAGATGGAGTGGTCAAATGTAAAAATAGAAGAATATATGAGGAAGTTATAGCGTTCTGAAGTTGCTGGGGGCCTCAGAGTCTGAGTCCGGTGCACGTGCCCTTAGGGTGCTGGAAATGGGCGTCGGGTCCGACGCCCATTTCCAGCACCCTAAGGGCACTTGGTTTTTTTGGGGATCCTCACTTTTTTGGTCTTTTTTCTCACGTGAGGCCTCCAACTCTGAATGCGGTTCAAGTGCCCTTAGGGTGGTGAAAATGGGCGTCGGACCCGACGCCCATTTCCAACACCCTAAGGGCACTTGGTTTTTTTGGGGATCCTCATTTTTTTGGTCTTTTTTCTCACGTGAGGCCTCGAACTCTGAATGCGGTTCAAGTGCCCTTAGGGTGCTGAAAATGGGCGTCGGACCCGACGCCCATTTCCAGCACCCTAAGGGCACTTGGTTTTTTGGGGGATCCTCATTTTTTTGGTCTTTTTTCTCACGTGAGGCCTCGAACTCTGAATGCGGTTCAAGTGCCCTTAGGGTGCTGAAAATGGGCGTCGGACCCGATGTCCATTTCCAGCACCCTAAGGGCACTTGGTTTTTTGGGGGATCCTCATTTTTTTGGTCTTTTTCTCAGGTGAGGCCTCGAACTCTGAATGCGGTTCAAGTGCCCTTAGGGTGCTGAAAATGGGCTTCGGACCCGACGCCCATTTCCAGCACCCTAAGGGCACTTGGTTTTTTGGGGGTTCCTCATTTTTTTGGTCTTTTTTCTCAGGTGAGGCCTCGAACTCTGAATGTGGTTCAAGTGCCCTTAGGGTGCCTTTCGGGGAGTGTTTGCAGAGGAGCCATGGACTTGGAGGTTACCCTTGGGTGTCTTCATGTAGGCATTGCACCAAGGAATGGAAAAGGAAGGTTGCGGCGCATTTCTCAATCTAAGGCCAATGAGAGTGGAGATCGCGACGACGGTGATGATTCGCATCCTCCGCTTGGGACGGACTCAGTAGGGGATGATAGTCACCATCCTTCTGGTAGTTCTAGTCAAGGCCATAGTAGTGGTGTTGGAGGCCATTCTGAATCATCTATCGAGCGTGCTCGAAGGTAAGTTAATGGCCTAACGAAGGTTGGAAACAATGTGCAAGCCACATTGCTCCATGGCAATATGTATGAGGTAGTTGACCGTATGAGGCGGCAACCCGTCTTGAAAACAGTCATTTGAATTCCATTATGTAGGATGATTCGAATTCCATTATGTAAGAATATGTTGACAAGGCTATTGCTAAGAAGAAGGAGGAGCTATTTACCTACTTCAACAAAGCCCAATCAGTTGCTAATCCAGCCGTAGGAGAGGGCTTCATGGAAGAGGTGAGTGAATTTTACTTGGATTTTGATTTTGACTGAAAACCTTAGCTCTGCATTTGCTAATGCATTACTTCCTTGGACATGCAGGTTATTGCACATTACAGTGCACACGTTGTTGCCAAAGTTGAGATGTGACTAGAGAAACTGCAGATGGTGGCAACTGCAGTGGTTGAGCCCAAGTACAAAGTACGGTGGCTCAAGTGGTGGAACAGTTCAGAAGCTGTTCGAAATGACCTCAAGTTTCCAAAGTACCCTGCTAGTGAGGACACGCTGATAACGGTTTGATTTATGTGGATGATGAGGCTATTAGTGAATAGACCTCATTTCTTTTTTTCTTAACCAGTCAATCATATCTCCAATCTGGAGAGCCATTGTAATGGTTACTTTTATGTTTTCAAACTGTGTTAATCTCATTTTTACCACTGAATTACAACTATCATCAATCTTTGCCTATGATACATCCATACCCTAAACCCTCGCATGAAACATGCATGAGTTATAAGTTTTTTAGAGAAATTACATACAATAGATGTGGTTGCCTCTTTACAAAATAACCTAATTCTACGTTCGGCTAATTACAACACGATGCCATGAGAGCCTATACGGAAGTTTTGACAACACCATTTACAAGCATTTGTAGAAAATAAATGACATTTTGAGCTATCTTCAAGGTTACCCAAATGTTGATATTTGTATCCTTGGACCGACCATACAAATTTCAAGTTTTGAGATTTTCAAGGTCATTTTGAAAGCCCTACTAGGGCCAAGTATAAATCATTTGAGTGAGATAAACTAAATCTTGAATCAAATTTAAAGTTACCAAAATGTTGATATTTGTATCCTTGGAACTGTAGGTACAAATTTCATTTTCTTGGAGATTTGTCAAAATAACTTCAAAAATCTTGAGAAGTGATTCAAAGGGCCATTTGATTTTTTTAAGAAAAACAAATAAAGTTGTCACATGCATCAAATATTATCCAAACGTTGACATTAGTACCCTCGGTGATGAGGTAGGTAATTTCAAAATTTTGGAGATTTTCATAATCACTTTGAAAGTCTTTGGGAATCAACGTGAGGGCCATTTGTAAACTATTTGAGAAAATTAGATAAACTTGTGAGAGAAATTCAAAATTATCCAAATGTTGATGTTTGTACCCTCAGCAACAAGGTGACTAATTTCAAGTTTTTGAGATTTGTCAAAATCCTTTTGCAAGCCCTAGGAAGTGCTACAAGGGCCATTTGCAAATTAGTTGCAAGAAAAAAGGATTTGTGACCAAATTTAGTTTCCATTAAAAGCCATTTGTTATAACTTGGAAATTTTATATGGGGCCATTTGTCAAGCCTTTAAAAAAATTACAATCATATTTGAAACCAACTTTTGGGTGCTCATGTTGTTGGGAATTTTCATTTTGCATAACGACATTGATTTTTATTTTGGGGGCAACATCTCAGTGAAATGTTGAGTTCCACCCAAAGAACAAAATCATGTTCATGCATAAATTTTGGATGTTGACCTTGACATATCGAGGGGTTCAATCATGTCGTTACTTAGACATTGTAGGAGATATGAATGTTGAGCACGCATTAGTTGAAAGTTGAGAGAAAAAACATGAATTTGAGAGAAAAAGTTAGTATGGCTGTAAAAATGAAAATAAGCAACAAAGAATTAAAGAGTAGAAGTCTTTGAGAAGTCATGAAAAGAGAGAAAAATGAATATTAAAATAGATAGGGCATTGATGTTATCCAAAGAGTCAATCTTTAGAAGAGAGCATTGACAAATAAACAACCCAAAAATGAGTTTTCTCAACAGGAAAAAGAATAGAAAAAAAATTAAGAAAGTAAAATTTTTAAAAAACAATGGACAATGGATAAAAAATTTATAAAATTAGAAATGGCAAATGGAAAAAAAATGATAAGATAAAAAAATTGAAGGTAACAAGTCTTTGAGACTGAGAAGTGAGGAAAATAAAAATTAAAGATGATAGGGCATAAATATTAACAAAATTGTTAATGAATAGAAGGGATGATTCACAATTAAACAACCAAAGAATTAGGATTCTATAAGGGATAAATCATTGTTAATAAAAAAATAAGAATTGAACATAGAAGATAATAAGTCTTTGAGAAGTTTTTAATGTAAATAAGAAATAGTTTAAGATTGATTGGGCATGGATGTTAACCATTTAGTGAATAAATAAAAGAGATCAATGACAAATGAACAATCACATAAATTTTGATTCTTAAAAGGAAAATGGATAAAAGATATTGAGATATATAAGTGAAGGCCGATGCGCGGCTTTTGAACTTTGACATCATAATGACGTCAGCCCTAATTGATGCATAGAAATTGTGATGAACCCTAAACCCTAAACCAAAGCGGTGGAAACATGTACAAAGATTATATTTTTAGAGTGAAAATCCACAGTTATACATATCAAAAGTTTAAATTAGTAATGAAGTTGTCAAAAAATTCCACGGTTATAGGAGTTGATTCATCTTAAAATGGCATTCCAAATGTCTATTTTCTGCTCTTCAACCTCTGCTCTCTGCTCTCCGCTCTCCGCTCTTTGCTCGCATACGACCTTTCCCCAGGCACAACCTTCGAAGGTACTACGATGCAGATTTAATTCCCCTCCAAAATCTAGGTACTCAACTTGTACACCCACCATCCGGGTTCGGCTTGGGCACCTGCAAGTGCAAGGCTAAAAGTCGACAAAGACATGTGGGCCATAGACTTCCACCTGGACCACAAATGCACAAAGGTGGGGGTTTATGGCTGACAATTGCCGACACCATAGTCGATCTTGGGCAATGTATGCGACGCATACAAGGTCCTCAAAATCACTACGAGGCAAGGTGGCCTCGTGGTGGGTAGCACACTTGATTTTATAGGGATATCGCAATGTGGGCCCTCGGGTGGCATCCAATGAGTTGGCAGGTTGGATTAAGGGTGTGTCTAATTAGTTATCTAAATTAAGCTGCAAGGTAGTCGACTGCTGTGTAGCAGTCAACCATCCACAGTCGACTGCCTTGTAGCAGTCGAATTGCATAGTCGACTGCTGCAGAGCAGTCGACTGTGGTCGACTGTGGATGGTCGACTGCTACATAGCAGCCGACTATGCAAATCGACTACTTCATAGCAGTCGACTATGTAAATCAACTGCTATTAGGCAGTCGATTATATCAGTCGACTGCTGGGCAACAATCGACTGTGGCTGGTCGACTGCTACACAGCAGTCGACTGATAAAATCGACTGATGTGTAGCAGTCGACCATCCACAGTCGACTGCTTCCTAGCAGTCGAATATACAAATCGACTGCTGCCCAACAGTCGAAAATGCAAATCGACTGCTGCCCAACAGTCGAATATGGTAATCGACTGCTGCCCAGCAGTCAAAATTAGGCGTTAGGGTTTGGGAAGAGCGTTAGCTTAGTCAAATCATGCATTAAATGCATACAATAATGACAAAGGATGCATATATATAGCAATCCAACCTCCCTATTCCCTCATTCCCAAGTTCTCCATTGGCCATAGCCTGTTTTAGCAAGCTTTGCATACGGAGAACAAAGAGACAAGGAGCGGAGGAGCTGCTATTTCGGGGTTGTAATAAAAGATGGCACCGTCGACACTTTTACCCGGATTAACCGCTGAAATTGTGGGGGAGCACATATTGCCGAAGGTCGTTGAGCCTCTTTTGGAACCATATCACCGAGGACACTATGTGCGGGGGTGTGAAGTGAGGACAAATTTTTTTTTACTCTCATATGTATTTTTAAATATATGGGAGTTAACAAAGCTTGGCGTGAACATTTTGGTATGGGAGAAGTGTACAACGCGTTGCGTTTGTCGCTTTGGGATGTAGACATACCAATGGGGCATCAATTTAAGGGCGTGAGAGGGAGTTTGGAGCTCGACGAATTGTTGCAAGCGTTCCGACTTAACCTCTTTATTTTCAGCAATACCAGACGCATTGCCATCCCAATTCGATGGGAAGTTCAGCATGCTCGGCTCAACGATATTTGGATCATCGAACTAGAATACTTGAGGGAGAAGCTTGTGGAAAATGGAGAATATTGGCTTCAAGTCGACGGACGTTCTGCCGAATATCGTCGATGCACCAACTTTTGGATTTGTCCTTCGGAGCGACTATTGCCATGATAATTTTACTATGTAGATGTAGCGGTTCGTGTTCTATATAATTCGCCGATTTAATCCTAGCAAACACCGTGTATACGTGTTTAGGCCTAGTGGATATAATCGCACTATGTGAAAGATATGATCCGTAATGTGAAATAAAAGTGGATCGCTATATAAATAAATGATAACTTCCTTATTAGCTACACCCGTGTGCAATATGTATGTCTAACATGTATGGGTGTACGTGCAAATTGCAATATGTATGTGTAACATTTGTATGTGTATGTGCAATATATATGTGGGTTCCCGGTATACCATATGTTCTATACGTATGCGCTATATATATGGATGTATGTGCAATATATATATATATATTTGGGGGTATTTGCAATATATATATGTGTGTGTGTGTGGACATTAATTCCATCCTCGCCCATGACATGGGCCTATTGGCATTACAAATCAATTCCATGTGTCCTACTTCTAACCTTAGTGCACATTGGACATTCATTTCATCCTCCCACATCATACATGTAAGCTCAATTTCTAGTCAACATCCAACATACAAATTTGAAATTCACATTATTTTTTCAACAAACATACCAAAAAATAGATATTACAAAAACTGATCACCAATACAACTAAACCCATTGAACACCATAGGACATTTGACATTATTATAAATATTCATTCATGAAGGGACATTGTCGTTGTCTTGACGAATAGAATTCCTTGTCCTCCGTGGCCCTCCCACAACTACCCTTGGGGGCGGTGCTTGGTAATCACTATCATCGGGAGCTTCGCCTACGCCGGATTCATCGTCTGTGCTGGCATTGTCATCTGTTCGGGCATCGGACTCGTGGCCATCAATTGTCGGGCCGGGAATTCGTCTAAGCCGTGTGCCAGCCCTTGGCATTCTAATCGATACCATTGGTCTTGAACCCGTTGCATCCATAACGCCGTCAGTTTGTGGACGTGCAAGTGGGGTGGCCCCGGTAGTTCTCCATTGTCGCACATCCCTTTGTCGTTTTCTTTTTTGACCTCTCGTGGTCCGACCAAAGTTTGTCAATGCAATTTTAGGGGATGGCCTAGCCGGTGTGGGGCATGGGCCCGCATGCCGATGGTGGCACCAACCACCGGGAGCCCATGCGTGGTATTGTTGGGGTCTGACGCGCAATGTGTTGCGCCCATGTGTCATCCGAGTTGGATTCCGGTGCTCGCGCAACGGCCGGGCATTGCCCAATACCTCGCAATGGACTAGTGTTAAAGACAATATTGGACGTGCCCTCTCCGTGGGGCTCGGGAAAGGGTGGTGTAGTTTGCATGGGTTGTGCATATCTTGTCCGCACCATATGAGTGGAGACAACATCCGTCGGTGTATGAATGGGGGAAACATGTGGTGGGACTTCGTCCATGTCCATCTGATTCGGAGCCGCTTCAAGAGCTTCATCCACATGTGGTTCAGCCACTACATCTTCATCCACTATGGGTTGAATGTCTACCGGTACATCGGGTATTGTAGTTGTCGGCGTAGCGGGACGCACATGCGTAGTGGAGAGAAACTCCCGAGCGGCTATGTTGGCCCACATGTGAAGATCACCATCGTCCTCAGCGTCAAGTCCATCGAATACAAACGGATCATTGTGGTTGTCAAGGCCTAAAATCCCTCCACCATGTCCCCCATCGCTCTCGTTGTCCGAAGGCCCCGAGGAATCTCCGCCAGGTCCCGCGGGGGGGTCACCATTTATATCCTCGTCGGCCGAATAGTCGGAGTCTTCGGACATCATGTTCATTAGATACCATGCGGCCAAGTCCCGATCAACCCTCTCCCGTGCCAACCGTGAATTGGTATAAATGTACACCAAATCTTTGGCCCTCGCCGAACTCATCCGGTTTCTAGTCTTGTTGTGCACAAACGAATCACTATTCCAATTCCTTTCACATGACGAAGAGGAGCACACTTGGGCCAATATTCGCTTTGCCAAAGAGGCCAAGTGGGTGCCACCTTCGTCCACGAGGTCCCACCACTCGTGGGGTGGGATGTTGGTTTCCATGGTTAGGGGCATATTGGCGTACGCGCCTCTACGCTCTTTGAATGCTTAAAATTCGGCCACAACCCGACCGTAATGACCGTCTATGCCCGTGGTCAACCTCCTCATGGCGTCCAAGAATCCGGATTTAACGGCCGCGTCTTCGTGGAGGACATTGTCGTCCAATAAATAGGGATTCAAGATTGCACCGGCATGGTGTAGGTCCGTAGTCATCATACGCCACCGACTGTACAAATCTTCTTTGGCCAAGGTAGCGAGGTAATGTACTAGGTTGAAAGGAGGATTCCTTAGGCTAAGCACATGTTTCTCCAAGTTCTTCATGATCAACCAAGCCTTGCCCATTGTCGGCTCAACGCCATCAAACACTCTCAATGCTCTCAACACCTCCTCCGACATATGGCGGTAATTATCGCAACTTGTCCAAAAATTGTCGTCATTAACCGTTGTTTTGATTTGACGTGCCTCCATTGCACTTCTCCTTCAATCATCGCCTCCTTTATTTAATTTGTTCACGTAGGCGATCCAATCGGGATGAATAACCGTTTGTTCCAAAGCATCTCTCACCTTTAGAAGCCGGTCAATCATGAGGAAGTTAGTGACGAATCGTGTGGACCCGGACATCTTTAAGCCCAAATTAGGCGAGTAGGTGAGGAAGACCGCCGTCGGACATTGGTGGGCCCAGATGTATTTGATAATGTCCTTCGCCTTGTCTACGACGTCCTTCGCCCATCGTTGTTTACCCCAATCCTTCAACAACAAGTTCAAACAATGCGCCGCACACCTTTGCCAATATATGTGTGGCCATTCCCGGCTAATATTATTCGCCGCGGTTTTTATGGCAGTCGCATTATCGAAGCAAACTTGAACAACATTTACGGGGTCCACTCCAACGATGTAGCGTTTGACCTCGGTGGCCACGTAGGCGGCATCCTTTGTGCTACCGGTGGTGTCGATGGAACCAAGGAACACATCGTCCGCCGGACAAATTTGCATGACGTTCATCAAAGGGCGGTGGACAATATTCTCCCATCCGTTCGAACAAATAGTGCACCCATATTTGTGGATAGATGATGTTGTCTTCAACTCCACGATTTTTTGTGCATTGAACCGTACATCGTCAAGTAAACTCTTGCGCATTACATGGTAGGTTGGGGGTTTGTACATAATTCTAGTCTCGGCGGTTGCCTTAAAGGCCTGGATGAACGCGGGATGGCGGACAATACTGATGGGGATATTAGCCTCATAAAAGACTTGCGACCCTTTTGTATCCAAGTCTCGTTTTGTCGAATTTTGCAACCCTTCTTTTAGTCCCATTTGCCGTTGGGAACGTCGGTGGGGTTCGGGAGTCGTTCCGGACACCAACTCCCTTGTCACTGACGGTGCGGGAGATTGTGGAGCGGTTTGGCTTCCGTTCGCGTTCGACAATGCACCGCATGACGCTTGTTGTTGGGACCCGACCACAACTTCTTTCCCGTCCTTAACGCACTCGTCCACAAAGTCATCCGGAATTGGCGGCCACGATCCGTCGCACCTCGAAAATAAAGACTTTACAATCGGCCCTTGACGTTGACACAATGCCACCCCCCGCATCTTGCCGTCATTTTTTTGTATCTCAAATGGGCAACCATGCGGTCCTTCCTATAAACTAATTCCAACACGCAAAATTTGCATTCGACCTTCTTGGACGTTGGAGTCCACTCCTTGGGTATAAACTAAGGCTTCCATTCGTTTTGCGTGCCCATCCTAATATAACCGACTACCTCTCTCCACTTGCAATGAATGCCAAAAGGCAATCAAGGTCAACTAAAGCGAGGGGGAATGATGAATGCTAATGAGAGGTGAACCTTTATAGTCCCGACGCTTGAACATGCACTAAATATAAAAGATGCTATGATATTAAAAGTGTTTAGAGTAATCTGCTATAGGATCCATTGCAAAAGCAATTTGTTTATATTCGGAAGGGGGGGAGGTCCAATGTCTACCATTCGCAGTCGACCTCGGGGGTCGACTGCTAGTTTGCAGTCGACTGCCACGTCGACTGCCATTCGCAGTCGACATGGCAGTCGACCGCCACATCGACTGCAAACATCGGCAGTCGACTGCTAGTTTGCAGTCGACATGGCAGTCGACTGCCACGTCGACTGCCATTCGCAGTCGACATCGGGGGTCGACTGCTGCTTGGCAATCGACGTGGCAGTCGACCGCCACATCAACTGCAAACTAGCAGTCGATATGGCAGTCAACTGCCACGTTGACTGCTAGTTTGTAGTCGATGTGGCGGTCGACTGCCATTCGCAGTCGACATCGGGGGTTGACTGTTGCTTGGCAGTCGACTGCCGGGGTCGACTGTTGCTTGGCAGTCGACTGCCGGGGTCGACTGTTGCTTGGCAGTCGACCCCCGCAGTTGACTGCTAAATGCAGTTGGCCCATACGTCGACTGCCAAATAGCAGTCGACGCCGCGGTCGATTGCTAATTGTCGAATGCCTTATCCAGAGTCGACTGCTATTTGGCAGTCGACTGGATGGTCGACTGCCGTATAGCAGTCGACAAATCGTCGCATCCATCTTGGCCATTGGATGATGTACGGTCCAACGGTCAGAATCCAGGGGCGCGGCGTCCGGTCGGACCGTCGGTGTGAGGCCCACCCAGCCTATATATACAAGTGGAGAGGCCTCATTGACATCATTTTTCAACCACCCCTTCTCAAGTGGGACATTGGGACCAAGCATGCCTAGCATCCTTTGCCTAATGTTTTGAGAGGGCCTAGGGGGCAGTTGGAAGATTGGTTTAGGGTGCAAACTCTTGCCAATTTTGGATCCGATTTTTTGCGGTGGAGCGGTGTGAATACGGCCGTGTTTGTGAACACATTTGAGTTGTGTTTGTGAACACAATAATAGCGTGTTTTTAAACACGATGGAGGATCGAAGTTGGAGGATGCCGGAGGACGAGCCGGATGCACCCGGCAGGGTGTACAAACGGCCCCCTAAGCGGCAACGACATTCCGATGTGGGATCAGGAAGTGCTTCGGGAACGGGAGCAAATATTATCCCCCGTTCAGATAATACCGTTCCCGTCCGCCCAAATACCGGTGCCCCTACGAGCGGTCAAGGAGGGGCTTCCGCGGCCTCAGGGTCGTCGAGTAGGAGCGGGAAACCAAGGGTAAAATTCTCGGATGCAATAACGGCAAAGGTCCACCAAGCCATAGTTGACTGGTATTTGAGGAATAGGGAGGCCGGCATCAAATTCCTTTTTTTGGAGCAGCCGAAAAACAAAAGGGTTGAGATAATTAAAAGGGATGTGGAGGTTGCTATTTGACAGGAAGTGGATGGCCCCGAGTTTAGCGGTGATAGGAATCTTGCGGGGTTTGATTCATGGGTGAAGAATAAGTCCCAAAATGGTATTTTCAACCTCAAGCAATTGGTTGAGAACATGTTCCCGGAGGGCGAAACAGGTGAGGTGTTGAGCCCTCGAGCTGTAAGAATCCGGGAAATATTTTTGTGGTGGGATCCCGTGGCCAAAGGATTGTCCAAGACGGCCTCCAAAATAATTCCTTGGAAGGCGGAGAAATTGGAGAAGTGGCTAAGGGTGTCGGGCCCATGCCAACTATTGTGGATTCCCGATACGGCAAATGTCGTGAATTTGAAAAGCATTAAGAAGGTGGAGGGTTACGGGGAGGTGAGGAAGGTGAGGATCGAGGGCGACGATCGTCTCCCACCGGAGATTACGTGGGCTGAAAAGACCCCAAAGACGTCGGATAGGCAAAAAGCTCGTATCCAAGTAAGTGCGGAGGCATGCGTTTTAAAGAGCACGCATCCAAGTTTCATCAAGTTTTGGTTAATCAACAGTGTGTCCAATGCGGGCTATACACTATGGTGGAACGGGGGCACTCTACGAGAGATGTTCATTCGGGATAGAGCCCACCGCCCAAATATCAACATTTTGACAATGGACGCAACCGAATGGCAACTCTATGACCAAGTCAAAAGTTCCGGGCGAAGAGAGTAAAGTTGGCTTGGGCGTTGTTATGGATCATGGAGGCTTTGCACGCTGCAAATGTGCAACACAACGATGTATCCATTGACAACATTATGTTGCATTGGGAATCGGACGGGAGCCTGAAGATTGGGGTGTGCGATTGGGGATGTGCAACGCATTCGGGTGAGGATGTCCTATCGCTATGGCATGCGGAAACCGTAGAAGCGAAGGAAAAATTGAGGAAGAAGAAGTTTTGGGTGGCGTCGGAACTGTTTTACATCCAAAACAGGAGACACAAGGATCCCGATGTATATTACACCGCGGAGGCTGAGTGTTATGCGGTCGGCGTGCTTGCTCGACAACTTTGCAACGATGATGATGACCGAATATTCTTTGCCGATGAAGGAAGGAAAATTTGGGATGTCACTTTGAGTGCATTGACCTACGAGAACGTGTCCAACCGCCTTTCATTGACCATCGCCAAACTACGGATGCAGATGCAGTTTGTGGGGTGGGATGAGCCCATAGACTGCTGGAGAACTGAGGTTAAGGATAGTGTTTTGTCTGTTTAGTTATTTAGGTAATATCGTAGGGGTTAAGGTAGTATGCGTGTATCATTGATATGGACAACCTTGTATATTTTTGATATCTTTACGATATACTTGTTTTAATACAATGCGGTTTTTTTTTCTTCTACATATCATTGTTGGCTTTAATCACATTTTTCCTAAACTACTTTCATCCATCCATATTCCACTATACCCAAATCATTAAAATTTAACCCAACAAACATATGATGTTGACTGCATTTGTCTGTTAATAGTATCAGTCGACGGCAATGGTCGACTGCTACAACTGCAGTCGACTATCTTCGTCGACGGCCAACATAGCAGTCGACGGTGGTAGTCGACTGCTACATTGGCAGTCGTCTACCATGGTCGACTGCTATATAGGCAGTCGACAACTTAGTCGACTGCTACATTAGCAGTCGACCATGGTAGTCGACTGCTATATAGGCAGTCGACCATTGTAGTCGACTGCTAAGTTAGCAGTCGATTAAGTGGTCGACTGCCTATATAGCAGTCGACCATGGTAGACGACTGCCTGTATTGATGTCGAAATAATTACTTATCTGTAAAAAAAATCCCATTAGTAAAAAAATTTACTACAGTAACGTCCGTTTGGCGTCACACCCTGGATGTGACGCGACGTGATGCCGTCACGTCATTCGTGACGCGACGTGACGCTTTTAGGCCGCGTCACGTCCATTTGTACATCCCTGTCAACACCTACACCTCATACGAAGTCCCACAAGTTTGATGTGAACGTGGAGTTTTTTTCCAATTAAAGGCATCAATGGATGAGAGGGGCGTTTAAATAGTTGACAATAACATCAACCATATGTTTTATTGGCATTGATTGGATTAGATATGATCGCATTGGAATGTGAACAAGATTGGATATGACATTTGTTATAAAACATCACTTGGTTATGTGTGTCTTAGTTTATTTCTCTTGCTATGCCTTGAGCAATACATTTGTTGTACCAAGCAATTTATAGCAATACAATATGGAGCATGCTCAACACTTGAAAGGCGTGTGTATTGCATTTTTTATGTTGAATATACCAACAATATTAAAACTCGTGATAAAACCCTCATGTCACTCTTGCACTTGTTGGTTGTTTAGTAAAGCACTCATTAGGTTAATTTCATTTTACTTTGCACCCTTTACTCATATTACTATATAAGATATGTTACTACATATGCCCTAATACAATGGAATAGGATACTAGTGTGTGTATTACCACATAATTTTCCTTCCTTTAGTGTTCATGTGTAATCGCTCATTACTCATAATATGATAGCACTCCTCCCAATCGGAGTGGAAAAGACTTAGAGGTGCGAGAGAGTTATTTGATATACCAAGACAAGTAGTAAGAAAGAAATAGACAACTCAATAATGTTGGTATGAGAGAGAATTATGATACAGAAAGTGAGTGTTCATAGTGAACGGATACATGCAAGGAATAGTGAAATTTGGAAACATATAATTCTATCTTTCTAATTAAACTTCGCTATGATTCAAGAAATATGATTGTTCAACAAAAAATCAACGTAATTAGTCCCTCATATATCTAAGTTATTCTACCATCATTCTCTTTCCATGAAGATCATTAATCCTACCATGTCTAAGTTGTAAAAGAAATCAATTGTTGACGTATTGGAAGAATTAAGGATAATAATAAAAATGCATGAACGTAACACATATTATGATGAGTTTCTTGATTGTGTTTATATGATTATATTATATGATGAGATTTCTATGCAATAAGTATATAGTAACCTCTAAATATATACATAATTATTGTGAATGTGTTGAAATTATAGACTACAATTATCTATATGGCAACTATGTGCTAACCCCATTATGTCGTGAGTTTAATCTTATATAGCGAGATTGAGGAATTGAGAAAGATGATAAGTTTTGAGAGAATGATGCAAAGATGCCTCCCCAAGAATTGATAAGATTAAGGAACTTCAGTGTTAGTTGAGGTATTATCACATGTGGAAAGAATGTCTTTCCCATATAGCAAGTGAGTGTCCAACAACAACTTGGTAGTTAATAAAGTGATTCTACCTATACCGGGCTGGAAAGTGAGTCCAATAATAGATATCAACAACTAAGAGGGTAGACAAGGAGACAAAGAGGAGATGATTGGTTTAAATCCAAGGTAGCAACTCTATCATATAATTACATTAGGATTGTCCGGATTTTTTCAAAGCAATGAATAATTTTAATAATCTAGATACATAATCTTCATATTATGAAGTAAGAATTTACAACTTAATAGTGGTTATTTTTTCTTATAATGTAAGTAAAACTTGCAATTCTCGGGGAGATTACTCCATTGTCAAGTTGAACACCAAGTACGAACAAAGTTTGCTACCCCTATATTACATGCCATAGATAATTTTAAAATTTATGATATTTTTTCTACATATACATAACCATTGATAGTATTTTTTGTATATTTTTTTGAAATTTTTAGTCATATTCACTTTTTGTAGCAATTGTTTTAGTTCAATTCTGCGTCATTCTAGTTAGAAAAGGTATGTTTTATATGAAAAAACAAATCATCAAATTTAGTTACTATCTCTTACTATGTAATAGGTACCGTGTATATCTACTCATGAAAAAAAATTGATAAAATTTTGACCCATTTTGGTGATGCTTTATGTAAAAAGTAGGAATTTTTAGATGTAAAGTGTTCGCACGTGGTTGTTCAACTTTACAATGGAGTGATCTCCCCATGTTGCAATTGCAAAAGCTTCATGCCATTGTGACCACTTTGTGTCATAACACCTACCTACATTGAACTAGGATCAACTAATGCTACAACTCATGTAGAATCTCGTACCATTGGCTTAGGTGGGAGTTTATAATTTTTATGTCTACTAGGAGTCGGGGTTAATCTAATAGTTTCATTATTGACATAACTATCAAGATCACACTTATGATCATGATGCAATTTAAAGAGTTGAGAATTTGCATCATGTATCATACTAATCCTAGGTATTACAACACTAAGATTAAATGCATCTACTTCCCCATCTTTTGCATGCCCTCCATACTCAAATATTACACTTGACTTCAATTTGTAATACTTCAGCATGACATGGATGACATTGTTACAAGAAGCACCAATACTCATTGGTTGCACATATTTAATCTTGCTCCCATTATCTAACTATCTACACATCCTTTGTACCCTACCAATATACCACAATGGCATAGTGCCTTCCATGATACATATTCCAATATTATCAAATAGGCCAACCTCATCATTTCCAACATCACAACCATGTCATGTGTTGATTGTCCTTTGTTATTGTTGCATTTGGACTATGTGCAACCTATCAATTGGTAATTTGTTAGGCATTAAATTAAGCTCAATACTCACCCTCATTTTATGAACAACTACCTTTCCTTCAACCTCTATTATAGATTGGATTTTATTATCAACCTCTACTTCCATAGCACATCCATGACCTTCCTGCATCAAGGTCAACTCTTGTCTTGCATCAAGACCAACTAAATGAACATTAGTAGAAAGCTCTCCAATAGTCTCATGAGCATTCACAAACTTCACTAAAGATTGTTTCTTCAACTTCTTTGGCCTTTCAATGTCTCACCAATTGATATGGGCCATGGACATGTTTATCTCTCTACTTTCTCCAAAACGGAGACTGTACCAACGTGAACAACTTTCATGCATGCATATTGCCATCCATCTTGCCAATGTTAATGTTACAACTGATAATTTTACAAATTAGAATAGTCTTGGAGGTTGGCAAAAGTTGTAGGTTGGTTTAAGTATGTCCAAATTATTTATATATGAAGTATACCTTTGATATCTTCTTTGTGAAATTTTCCTTCACTATTTGTAATGCTTTCACCAAGCAAAATAAGACAGTTTCTTACTACATGTGATGCTAATCTCTACACTACATGAAAGTTTTACTTATCCCGTACATTGAGCTAAGGTAAGCCATTCAAAATTTGAGCCTTCACAATAAAACTTGGAGATGACAATCCTTATGTACCTTGAGTAATGTTGGTCAACATGAATGATTCCTTTCGCATTGCCATTGTTGCCATGGCTAATTAGGGGAGCAATTGTAGGTTCTAAATGTTTTTGATGTAACTTGTGAATCAAATTCCATTGTCTTTGGACCTCAGTGGCATCAAACTATTACAACTAGTTAACAAGACATATACTAACTTTGGAAATCCCTTCACTAGGATATTTACAACCAACAATCTAACCATGGTTGCAATCTCGAGACTCTTCAAGACTTCTTCAAGATTTATGATAGAATCAACTTTCACCACATAGGTGAAACACATTTGTGACCAACTCTAGATGGATCACAAAATCCATCTACCACATCCATTCTATGATTCCAAGCTATAAGTTTGATACAACCGATTTTGTCTTCACTGCATTCTACATGTCGAGGCCCAACTAACCCTAGATGGTTTTTATGTTTATGAAGAACAACATCGAGGTATTCAAACGTCACCTCATCTATACATCCTTTGGAATTTACCCGTGTTGAGGAGAAGATTCAACAAAGTTGATATGCCATCAAATGCGCCAATCTCGTAAGCTTGCTTGAAAAAATTAGCAACCTCTAGAAAAGACTACTCCATGATAACATTCTTCAACTTATTCTTGAGATAAGTTTTGGAAACAAAACTACTTACAAGTTTTTTGTTCATCATGAGGAGTTGGCTTGACAATGCATCATTCTACAAAGAAAGTTGTCTTGCCAAGTCCTTCAATTCTTCAGCTCGGAGACATTCCAATTTTGCTCCCAATGTGAGAGATCAATGGCCCCTCTTCACAATTGCTAGTGTCTCTCTGTAGACTCTATTAAGGAAATATTCCATCTTAGGAATCAAGGAACACGAAGTACACATGAAACCCATACACTTCACATGCTGAGATGTACCATCCACTAATAAAATGCATTTTTCTTTGCCATCAAACGTATGTACTTTGTATTGAGGAATAACATAATATTCACAACCACCTTGAAGGTCCAATTTCAAAGATCTAATGTCTACACTAACTCTTGAACTAGTGATTTGGTTCTCATAATAACCATGACATAAGAATTTTTTCCATATGCACCTTCATATCAATAAGTGAAATGTCTACAATCTCATATTGGTAGCCTAAAGGATATTTTGCTCATCCTTGTGAGACAACTTTTGCAAGGCTAAATTGCAAGGTATTTTGTCTTGTTTCTGGTCCAACCGCATCCTTCTAATTTTGAAAAGATGTTGCACACTTTGAAAATGAGACTTCGAATGGTTTATTGACACAAAGGCAGTTGTGTAATCACATCTAGTGCATGACCAAATCGTTGCATTCAAATACATAGCCCCTTGTGCTTTCAAATCACTAATCCACCTCTATACTTGACCAAAAGTTCTTGATTTGTTCTTATTTTCTCCCCATCTACTTGATGAATTCTAATATGTTGTTCTAGAATAACATCAAAGTGTTTATTTCTCCTCAAATGTTGTGTTTTGAAATTTTGAAGGCTATAGTTAGGGGCATATGACAAATCACAAGCCTCACAGTGAACTCCAAAAACACTACCAGTACATTGAATACTAAAGGTTCCATGCACTTTAGCTGAAAACTTCATATGTAAAATTTAGAGCACAATTTCTTATGGCGTTCAATCTCTCTAGGTGGTTGAACAAGTTCTAAAGGTGATTGTGGACTATTAGGTGCCTCAATCTTGATAGCTTTTGAGCATGCACCAGTTGTAAGAACTTCATCAAAAGCAATAGACTCACACAAAAATGGAGATGTAATCACCTCCATCTTACAAACTCTCTTCATTTTTGGTTCAAGTTCATCACAAAGATCTATCACATTCTCTATTGAATCTCTCTTGCAAATTGGTAACTTTTGAAGATGGAAAGAGAAGTGGCAACCACACGCCACACACATATCAAATGAAACATGGGAAATGAATTCATTGCAGCCATCTACACTTGCACCATGCAGATTTCCAAACACCTTTGTGCATCTTCCTTGGCCAAATGTAGGATCCATGTTGCTAAGGTGGACAAGAGGTGGACAAAAATCTCATGCCCATGGCTCACAATGATGCTCCCTAGCTTGATGTCTACATCCGAGAAGAACTTGGTCACTTGGAGGTCCTTGCCAATCTAAGGCAGTTTGGGACGAGGTTGGAGAGGAGAGATGGAGTGGAAGGGGAAGGGAGAATCAGGGTTCTTGTCCCCCCCCAAGAAAGTTCTTAAATATTCACATTAGGTACATGCCCAATACATATCTCAGGTTATAATAAATATTATATATATAACTATAATTAAGCATTGGGATGATTGTATTATAGATGGTCCCCCATGTCCTCCACATAGTATGTATTTATTTCAAATTATTGATGTATTAATATATGCACACATGTTCAAAATAAAAAATTATTACGTATTATGAAGCTCTCAACTAACACCAATACAATCCACATGAAGTTGAGAAAAATATGTGCTTTGCTATAGATTTACAACAATAATCTGGTAGGATTATCTACTATAATTCACTTTAGACTAGTTGCTACCCTAGGGGTTTAAGAAACTAAGGATGAAGGTGTAAGAGTTGCTTATTGAAGAAAGGTCACGAAGGATTACTTGGCTACTTGGCTACATGTTACATACAAAAGAATTACTACAAAAGATTACTCGGCTACTCGGTTATATTGGAAATTTGCCAAAGAGATACTCAAAAGGATCACTTGGATATCTACAAAAGAGTTACTACAAAAGATTTCTTGACTACTCGGTTACTTGGAGACGTGCACAAGGGTTACTTGAAAAGTTTATTGGCTATTTGGAGGAAAATATAATTAGCTATTTGGAGTAAAAGATCATCAGCGATTTGGAGGAAACGATAACTGCACTAAATACGACATTTAGTGTCACCAATTCTAATTGCCTCGCTCAATACTCATTGTAAACCGCAGTGTAGTGTCACCAGCACTAAATGTTAACCCAACCTTATTTGTCATTTCTTGTATTTTTTGGGGGGAATTATATATTTACAGTGTTGCAATTACTGTCACTTACTAAGTGATTTTTCATCCAAACTTCATCCATGACAATATTTCATTACATAAATGTTAAGGTGCACAATATAGGAAACCTCTTCAAGGAAGAAGATGGAAGTGAAGAACCTGATCCACAAGTCCAATAGACCTGAGGAAGACAAAGCCATCACCGTTTCTTTTGCACCTCAGACTGAGACTATTGAAACTTGTAGAATAAACTCCATGACAAAGCATTCACTAAGATAGGGTTTTGGCCAATGGATGAACTCATCCATCATCCAGGACACTATTTGTTCACTTATTCATAAGAAGTGTCATCCATAGTGACATTTAATACCATATGACTAAATACCATATTTAGTGTAGTTTTGGTTACCTGGACTGGGATTGAAAGGAGTCTACACAGACTGAGGAGCAGGATTGATGAGAGGCCTTGTCACATGGCTAAAAACTGTCCGCCTCAAGTGGGAGCAAATTGCCAAAACCAAACACAAAATGCATGCAAGGAATCCATAGAAAGCATCATTCTGCAAGAAATTGCACAAGATTGGAAGTCTAGAACTTTGCAATTGCTTGGGCTATTCTTAGAAATGATTAGGGCAAGGGTGATGGTGGAAGAATGAATGATGGCTATCTGATGTTAGAGCATCTCCACCCATACGCGCTAAAGGGACTCGGCAAGCCCTTTAACGCGGCCTTGAAGAAAAACTTGCCCCACCCCTCTCACCCGGGCTCTTCAAACTTGCCAGGGCTCTTCAAACTTCCGGCTCCACTCACTATCCTCGCGGGTGAGCGTTGCTCTTGCTGCGCCCACATTCCGGGCCTCATCCTCTTGCGATTCAGTGAATCGTGCCACTTTTGGGAATCAAGAGCGGTTCTGTAGGGCGGAGATGGCGGGACGTGGGCGCAGTCGTGGTTCGAAAGTGGACAGGTGGGTTATTTTTGGCCAGTTTCGGACATGTCATCACAGGGAATATTCCTGACCGTTTTTGGCTTGAAGAGCCAATATGCAAGTAACGGTGGGGGAGTGCCACCCTAAAGAAATTTAATGGATGTTTGGAGCCCTTCAAAGCGCATTTGGAGAGCCTGCCTTACTGCCCAAGGGTGGAGATGCTCTTATCATCAAGCACCAGGGCTGGTCACCTCGCGATACCTTCGGAGAGTTTCGGGTATGTGGCAAATACGTGCGTTTATGTGGTGGTTTTGAGGCGAATTAGCACAGAAATTTTCACCCTGCACAATTAACAAGGGCAAATACCTGCCCATTTTCCAAGATAAGTTTTTGGTTACAATTCGTCAAAATAAACACACACTGGTCCAGATGGTAGCCCTTGAACAAATAGAAGTACAATCAAGTGAGGACGTAACCTGTTCAGCCTGTCGCAGCAGAGTTGAACAGGTACTTGTCGATGCAATCATTCTTTAGCTCTGGGCTGATTAGAGACAATGGTATCATACCCATCAAGTTCACATTAAACCCAAACATTATGTGGGACTTGCCTCTGGCTTTCACTGAGGAAATTGTCATCATTTCTTGAAGTGTGACATAAATATGGGCTCCAACAGGTGCATGCAAACATCTGTCTTGACTCGACCTGGCTTTCCTTCGCCCTCAAAGACTCCAAAGCAAGTGTACTGAAATACTCAAAAAGCCATGTGGTTGATTTGTTGCAAATATTCTCCCATTATATACTTTGGAGTCTAGACTCTACATAGTTGGAGCACAATGTCCGATGTGGTTAGGGTTTTGGGTTTTAGGGTTTAGGACTAGTTACTCAGACTCAAACTGCATGCCCCAACTTGATCATTTGGATGCATGGCAAATCAAGCCAGAGCTAAAATTATGTTAGTACTGGAGATTGGGATTGCACCTAAATATGTCCCGTTCTATGGTACTTGGAGGGCAGTTTGCGATTGAGTAATTTGCAGTTTTGAGGACCGACTGCCTCCACATCCTTGTACTTGAGGCACGTGTGGGACAAAAGTGTTTTAAGCCTTCACTTTATGGTATGTGAACTAGGGTATCTTCTGATCTGTATTTTCAAATTTAAGGAGACGCGTGTGAGCAAAGTGCACAATCTCCCAGTGAGCTCAAGCGGCATTGGAAATTGGAATTGTTTCCTTTGAAGGACAAGATAATAAGTGTCAGGTTGACTGGTCGTGGACGACCTCAAATTCCATTGAACTTCTGGATTCTCACTTAGGTGACATGCACAATTCATGCAGCATTCAGTAATACTTAACAGGCAGCGAAAGATTGCGGAAAGATTATTGCAGAGGAATTGGCTGCAATTTCCTGGGCATATTTTAGCCTCTCAATAAGCCTGAAGAGCCATCCTTGCAGACTGGAAGAGCATTAGAGCCTAACTTATGATTATTTCTACCTAGCTATGCAGTTTTTTTTAAAAGGAAATAAGTTACAAGATAATTAAATTGGTGATTTTGCAGCAAAGGGGGGCAGCAATCCAGGCATGGGCATTGGGCGTATCTCAGAAGCGTGTCTGTCAAATGACCGCCCTAAACAAAAAACGGTTCAAAGGTTCATTACTTACTAGATGTCTGCAGCATATCTGGGTGCCACAATCCTCACGCAAACCAAAAAACGCACTTCTGTACTTGCATATAAAAAGGCTCCCACCCTACTGCACAAGGATTCTTCGAAGTTTGCGTAACTTGACACTGGCCTTATCTGGTGGACTCTCGTGCTTGTCCACTGCATCTTCCAAAGGGGAAGTCAGGCCGGTTGAGCAATATTCTTAAGGCTTGCAAACATAAACAATTCATCTCAAGTTAATCAAAACAAAATTGCTGGTTAACGTCACGTAGGTAGTGGACAGCAGCACACCTCACAGGTTGACCTAGCCTGTGCAATGTAATGTTTGAAAACATTTTCTCTCGTTTATTTCACATTGTAGAAGATATTTACTGGCTCAGAGCTTTCCGCGAAACTCTGGAATCTAGTTAGCCACATAACCGGTTTATCGATATCAAACCTGTGAGGACAGACTCAAAAACTTTGTAATATAACTTAGACCTGAAAGTCTGTATTAGTTCTGGAATCTCTGGTCAAAGATTGCAAATTCAGGAAGAAGGTGTCAGACATAGGTAACTGAAACACAGCAGCGTACTTACGCACGGCAAATATTTGGCCAAGGTAATTGCACACATCAGCATCTGGGAGTAGTACTACAATAAACATAAGTACTACTTTGCATGCCAGGGCAGACTCGAAGGCAACCGTGGGTGCAACATAAGCTTACCCCACGAATGTTATCCACACTGTTTACAAGCATAAGACACATTATAATATATGGCATTCACACCTTCCGAATATTTTCGTAAGGTGATGGGAGTAATATCTCAGAAACTTTTCAAGCATTTGGATGCTAATGTCCATATGTAGTATGTACATATGTGTGTTACTACATTGAGCTGACTAATAATAACTTTAGCAAGTTCTCAATATCCTGCATAAGAGATGAAAAGAATGACAGTATTACATTCTGCTTATGAACAGACTCCCAGGGACTCTGTTAGCTTCCTATCACTACATTCAGGAAAACAATTCAGAATACTTAAGGTACATGGGCCTTATGTGTTCACTCCTCTTAATTGAGCACCTATATTTGAGTGGTATATTGGCAAAACTAGTGTTAAGAACACACACCAAAAAAGACACATGTTACAACGACGAGATTGGACTATGTGCTCACCATATAGACATCTTTCTAGGTTCGATATTTCACACAATTGAGGGCACTCTATGATCACTTAAAGAGGCAAAGAATTTTCACTTTAACCCTCCTATAAGTTTTGCACATGAACTCGGATTCTAAAACTGGAAATGACAACCTTCATGATTTTCAATTGCTAACTGGATGAGATGGTCCCAAAGCATATCCAACACCTAGAATAGTTTGTGGAGTTGGAAGAAGTGCCCACATTATGTTACTGGAGTTGGGTGTTTAGTATACCCAGTATAAGAACTCGGAAGTATGTTTGACCAGCCAAGGTAGTAAATGGCAAGTATTTAAGGACCTTTGCATCACACTGCAATGCCATTGAAGTACGACTTGTATTGAAACTTGTGTTTCATAATCACGTGAAAGGTAGCTACTAATGATAAGACTCTTTACCGCATCTGGCATTGAGGACAGGCAGGTGCACAGAAATCCCACCTGATTACTACTTACGGCCTGTCGAATAATTGTCAACATGTATGACAACATCCAGCCATAACTGACAATACCCTTATACTCCCGATATCAGTAGCACGTACATTCATACATCTTGCAAAACCTCCAACCAGACACTTCTCTGATTCAGTACTGAAGACCTAGATTCTTTTTGCTCAGTGGAGGTAAGGGCCAGTTTACACAAGTGACCGGTGACCACAGCCACTGGTATCTAACATCTCTTATTGGCAAAGAATTGAGTGGCGGTCTCGCTTCGTTTTACACAAGGTCACCTAAAATAGAAGTGACCATGGGTGAGCATGTCAAAAAATGGATGACAACGTGACATGAAATCGTACATGTCCATGAATGGATAATGCTCGGTGGTCACCCAAGATTTGCGAAGATTGAAAACAAGTAGGTCATCTCAACAGAAAAATAAGGGTGACCATGTCAGAGAAATTTCTTGTTTTATCATATTTTATTTTTATTTTATTTTTTTAATTTCTTATTTTCATCAGAACACTGCATCCTGGCCTTAAGGTTGTATACATTGTGATGCATGACCAAGGCTTTTTGAATGTGATGTGGATTTCTTTGTCATGGTCTTGGGATCACCGGCCATGACCACAATAAATCATAAATCATTTTTTTCTCATAGTCATTGGTCATGTGTGTAAAACAACCCTAAGCCAAAGTGCATGCAAGGCTCTATAGCATGATAAGCTTAAGCTTAAAGTGTGACTTTTCTTAATCAAACACCTATATTTGATTGGTGTATGCTTAGGTGAGGATTAAAGAGCAAACGCTATAAAGACACATGTTTGATAGAGATTCCACTACGTCTTCACATTTTATTAACTACTCCACACTTGATATCGAACACAATTTGGAAGATCAATTCAATTAAGGAATAAGAATATGCACTTCCGAACACCATAACTACATCGTGGAAGGTCCAAATTTCAGTTTGGTATTTGTTGATGTTTTATTGTAGATTTATTGTTGATTTGCTAATGCAAGACACATGGAAGTCCCATATTCTGTTATGGGGAGAAGACCCCCCCATAGAATCAAGGAACTTGGCATCTTATAGTTTTTGCATCTCAACATAGTTTCTAAAAGTAGAGACGATGATTGATGTGATTTGCAAGTGCTACCTTGATGAGACAATTTCCAATCCAATCCAATCCACCAGCAAAAGATGTATTTGGAGTTGGAAGTGCCGGAGAGAGTGTATGATGGCATACAAGTGTACCTCTCATCCATCCAACATCATAACTTGACCCCCTATAGGTTCGTGGCCAACCCATCTCAAATCACTTGGACTAGACTAATTCCAGGTCTTTAAAGCTAATTCCAATATCAAATGAACTAAAGTGTTCACATCCGGGTTGCATATTAATTCATGCTTTTTATGCTGGCTCTCATGTGTGATGATTCCTACTCTCTGTAAGTGCTTGCAATAGGGCACATACCTTGAGTCATGTTATCCTTATTCTTTGTTGGTGATGATCATACTTAACTTAGGATGATTGACCTACCATTTGCACATCCAAAGACCTCAATGTTTGATCTTGTATTGAGTATCACTTCACACGTAGACCAAGAACCATGACCATGAAAATCTAAGCGCCCTTCAAAATCACATGCCAATGGGATATAGAAATCCAATTTTGTAATTGATGGGCGCTCGAGCTTAGTGTGAAGTGGAATGGATCATGTTGAAGGACTGCAACATATGTTAGGCTCTGGGTCCCCTTATGACAAAATAAAACTTCTAGGAGCCAATGGCAATTTAATTGATTGTCACCGCCCTTAGTTTTGTGTCGCTAGACCCATTTCTTTTTTATGGGTCTAACGCAATATCCAGTAGACCATGAAATATTATCCACTTGTTGCCATGTAAGACACCATATAGATTTTTCATCCATTCACATTTCTTCAGTCCCTCGGGCCTTCAAGGTCTAGTGTAAAGTGAACTTGGACCGTCTCCAGCTTCTTGACCAATCGCATGCATAATTTGTACATCACGGGACAAGGGCCCTCAAGCCCTAGTGTAAAGTGGCCCTCACTCATTGTTCTGTCTGGATTATAGTACCTCAATCAGGCATGTGGTCGCAGGTGTATGAAGTCTAGCCAGAGCCTTGATGGAGTTATTTACGTCTCTTGAGTTGGGACCAGAAATCGTAAATACCAACATTCATCATCACTTGTGGCAAAGTATATTCCACAAATGTTTATGTTCTCCTTATTTGCTTGGGAGAAGACTCACATGATTATTAGGGCGAGTTCAAACACAAGCCAAGGCCATGACCATGTATTTTTGAGGGCCCTCGACTCTCATCCAAAGGTCGTACTAATTGTTTGACTAACACGGTCTAATGGAATTTGCGTCATGCATATCTCTTGGAGGTGGATCTGACGCAAATTTCAACATAACAATTTATCATATAGAAATTCATTTAGATTGTTCATTCATGTCAAGTTTTTGGGGCCTTTAGGCTTTCACCTTCTAGTGTGAAGTGAACTTGGTTGGTTCAACATTTTCGACCAATGAGAGATTTTAGATTGCGATGGTCACATGCCTTCAGTCTTGTGTGTGAAGTGGCCCTTAATGTAGCTTTGGATACAAGTTTCCCCATAACTCCAAAATCTTATGTCAGGTATGTGATAGCACCAAAATAATTATACCTATACGAAGGAAATTTGTGGCCCTCTTGTTGTGAGCATCAATTGAAGCACACGATCGTGGTGTCCTTTGCCGTTGCAACCGGTGCAATGAGCTTAGTGCTTAATTCCCACATTCATCAACACGTTAGCTTAATTTTCCACAAGTACTTAACACTTGTGTAATCCCATTGTTCAAGAAGATGATCGTAACCAAACAAGTGAGAAGTTGTGACTGAAAGGACTATTGTTGACTTTCATAACCAATGGACAGAAAAATGTCCAGTGCATTCATCCAAAAGCGGTGAAGATTCCACGAGCTCTTGTTGGTACAAGTGATGAATTAAGTTAGTGCGGACGAGCTCTGATACTCTGGTGGTAGATGTTATTGGTATGCCTTTATAACAGCGAAGTTATTGAACCCAGAATTGATTGGCCTCACGGGCCTTCTGTAAGATTTTAGTGCAAGGTCCCGCGAATGCTTACTACACTCAATACTGTATTTAGTGTCACCAATTCTATGTGTCTTGCTCAATACTAATTGTAAACCGCCCATGTAGTGTCACCGACACCAAATGTAAAACAAGAGATTGCAACCATTCACACCATTCACACCATCTCAATGTCTTGTGTTGGACTCCTTTGTTTTGTGTATGTTATTGTTTAACAATGTAGGTATATTGTTGTTGGATTGTTACAATCGTTATGAGTTCACGTATAACCACATAGTGACAAAATTAGAAGTCCTAATAGGAGGTTAAGAAGTGCACAAAAGACCAGTTCGTTATAAAAGTGGAATTGCTACACATAATAGCCTCCATGCAACATTGCATTAACACATGTGTATACTAAACGTAAGATGTAGTGAACTCCTCAAGCATGCATCACCAAATGGATGTTATCTATATGTCATTTCCAACACTTTCAATAGCTTTAGAGATGATCAAGTTTTTCATTGTAGACCATCCTAGTTTTCCAACACACCCATCAAACCCTTAACAATTAATTTGGCAGATAGGTGGTATAGAACATGGGGAGTGATGCAATATGAGAAAATTTGTGAAACCAATGTCTAATGCTTGTGGCCCAATGGTACATGTGACTAAGTCTGATGCTCATGGAAGAAAATATTTAACACATGAAGTTATAAAGTTTTGTAATATTTATGTGGTTTATTTTTTTCTTGTTTATCTTGCTACATGTATTGTGGATTAACCCTAGAGATACTTTAGTTCGTGAAATTATGGTTGTAACTACTATTAATACCATTTTCTACAAGGCATCACAAAATTGTGTGGAAGTCAGGTAGGTCATGAACGTGTTCACTACAACCACATATTGTTGTATAAACTCTTAATGAACTCAATGTTGGTAATGATCCTCATGATCTTCAATTTGGTGGTTGATCATAACCAACACCATTACCAATGCACTTATTCCCTGGTGTGGCAGTCCTTCCTATTGACAATGTCCACATCCAGTTACAATGTCAAATGATGATGGTTGCATATGTTCTTATTGAGACCACACAAGATTTGAAACCACGACCCATAATACATACCATGTCACACATCAATGGGACCCCAATCAAAGCTTACATATATCCTCAATTGACCGCCACATGGCCCACATATGAAACAAGGATAAAGAAATGTATCTCATAAATCCTTCTTTTTCTTGGTTTGATTAGCAGTACAATGTATTGCCATTTTTTTTAGTTAGTGATTCATGACAAACTATCAAATTATTTATTATAATGATCACCATTCTAAAACTTGTTGGCATGGAAATATCTCTCAAGTCAAATTTAAAAACAATGTGCCTTTGAACATTCCAACCATGACCTTGAAAGACATATGTTACGTCACATAGATAAAAACATGTGTGCAAAAACCAAACGGAATTTGACAGGAGAGGTCTATCCTTGCAAAACAAGAATAGACATCCATGGTGTTTCCTCCATGTGGATGTAGTTTAGAGGGACCCTTTACCTTAGTGTTAACAAGTGGAAGGTAACTCAAAGGAGGTGAGTGTCTAACCTTGGCTAATATCACTAATCCAAAATGGCTCTAAAATTAGTCTAAATTAGCCAAAGGATTGGTTAAAGCACCCTCTAGAACCTTAATTGTTTAACTTTAGGGAGGATGGGTAACTCACCTAGACCCCACCTAACAGGGAAGGGGGCCCACGTTGTGACCAAATATGGAAGATACAAAAAGTAAGGATTCTCAAATGCCATGGACAACTTGAAGGAACGGGACATGTGAGAAAAGCAGCAGTTGGTTCCTCTTTGGTTTCCCTTAGTTGGAACTCACCGGTCGGACTGCCACCAAGCCCCGGTCGGCACGCACCGGTGACCCACATCCACCTCGTTTTAAAATCCTGAAGTCTAAGGGCTGCTTCACACTATGGCCGTCCAAGTCGAGAGGCCGTGGGATTGAATGGCCAAACTTTGTTGAGAGTCCAAAGAAATGGGTTGAAAATAACCAATAAAATATAGGAATTGGAACCTTCGGTCGGGTATAGTGTGAAGCCTCCAAAGACCAAGCCCAAAGTCCAAACTTTTGGCCATGAACTCTCACAACCTCTTGACTTGGACGGACATAGTGTGAAGCCTCCAAAGGCCAAGCCACTCGAGTCCTAGCACCAATCGCTCTAACAAAAGTTATTATATGGGCACTCACCTACTTGCTGCTTTTCAAGTACAACACACACTCTCTCTTTTCTTTTCTTCTTACAAATTAAAAGGGATTCAATTGCGAGAGAATAAAATACAACCACCGGGAAGACAAAATCTAAAATCAAGACCAAGCGAGAAGAATTATGTAACTTAATACTCCAAATAACCGAGAGATCTTTCACATAAACAATAATTTCTCTAACATCCCATACAAAATCAATACTTTAAAGAACTCCATATTGAGCGACAATTGGTGCCTTTCGGAATTCCTCAACCAACTTGTCGCAACCCAAGCTCACTTCATTCGAATGCATTCCATTGTGTGACAATAGCAACCGCCAAGTGGGATTCAATGGATTTGTGATGCCACCAACTATGCATGACTAAGGCCACGCACGAGTTAGTCCAATTTTCCTCATTGAACTTAAGTGCATAGTGCATTGCATACGTTTGTTACGATATACCCTGGACCTCAGTACTAACAGGAATTCAAGTCAGAAGTCACCCTGACTCATAGTCCTAGGAATGTGCCTTGAAGTCCTGCAGGCTACTGTCACCACTCACTAGCATTGAGATATATATCTTGGGGGGGGGGGTTACAACATGCTCTCGCCAATGTTGGTTGCTAAGGAGCCCAAATGACTCCACAAGGAATAGTTGGATCAGTCACGGGACAACACCATGTGACTTCACTACCCTTTCCACGCATATAAGCCTTTGGTCCTCCGCACATGACCCCCACCCGAGCCATCAAAGTATGGAATGTCCAATCTAAGTTGATGCCAAACACCAATTATGGGGTTAACGCTCCTACAAACTTTGACAGGCTCTAAGGTAGATATTCCATAAACCATGAAAATAACACAACTTGGACCGAGGGAAAGGAGATTGGTGGTGTACTTAATTTTGTGGTTGAAGAAGAAGGAATCATGAATATTTAAAGTAGTCACACATTTTTTGGATCAAAATTTAAATTTACTACAATTTTCCAAACACAAAAGTTTGTCAAAGCCAAAAACGGTATCCTAGAGTTTGACAAATGCACACATTGTTGAGACCGATTTGAGATTGCAATGCACTCAAAACCAATCAATTATTTGGCATGGAAACAGCCACTTGGAATGACGCCCTTCTCCACACCTTCCTAACCTAACTATGTGAATAATTATGGAATAACATACTGCAAGTCATCATTTTAGTTGCAGCCTATGGCACAATTGGAGGTGAAGGCACGGTTTTTGGTATATCTACCTTAACCCCTTTAAGATGTTGGGTTCTGGAGATACGTTGTGTCGTGAGGTGTATTTTTGCAATATGTGAAGTACGTATCTGATTTAGCATACGGTCTGGAGGTTGTTTCGGCGTCGGAAAATTAGTGTAGATGGATACTGCAGTGCTAAAGACGACGCAGAAGTTCGGAGAGCATTGTCTGTTGTGTAAAAAAAGCCATAAATAAAAAACGGGGAGGGTGTGCGGCGGGGTGGTCCGATGTATTCAGTGCTCTATACGGGCCAAGTATATGTAGGGAATGTATCCGAGGACGAATGTACAGTCGGTGCATCACCGGGAGGTACAAGTTCACACGCCGGAAGTGTGACCGGCTATGGCTGTCCATGTTCAAGTTCACGTATCTGAACATGTACCTCGTCACCGTAGGACGAGTATGGGGCCAGAATACGTAGAAACCTCACTTCGGATGAATGTGCACTCTACACCGTGGATCTTAATTTTTTTTAAATCATGATAATTCTCCCCTACCCCATGCCAACAAATTTCGCCTTTACCATATTTGCAAAAACCATTCGATTCATACCTGAAATTGAAGAATACAGAACTTTGAGGCCATTCCTGGCCTCAACATCCCAAAGGGGTTAAAGGCCATGTCTGATTATGATACTCCCTATACGGCTGGAAAGCACTTGAAAATCCCTTTCTAGTGGTAGTTCAATCACTCGATTCAAATAATATATTGATTTTAGGCAATCAAAATACAGTCTAACCTCGATAATGTCACTCTTGTTTATAGAACACCTTGATATTGTCACCCAAAACTTTGAAACCAAATTTTATAGTGTAAAACTCCTTCGTTATTATCCCTATCACTCTTGATAATGTCACTATTTTTTTCCAAAATCTGTAGTGTAAGTGTGATAATAACAAGTAATATGGATGAAAAAAGGCCGGATAGACAACAAATTCTATGGATGACGTTGGCATCCCCAAAATGGAGGAAGCAACTTTGGAATTGGGAAACATGTGCCTCATGATCCCGTAGAAGTAGACCCATTGATTGATGATAGCAATGATGTTGAGTCTAAGGTAGTGAAGTTAAGTGATGCACAAAAATATGTTAAAGATGTTTTGAATTTTATGGCTAGTCAAGGATCTCAAATTTTCAACACTATGGAGTTGTTAGGAATGGAAAAAATCCATGACAAGCTCATTAGAATTGGTGTTGCACATTTAACATCAATGTTAACAAAACAATATGACATTAGGAGCTTCTTTGTCTCTAGTGAGAGGTCTTTACCTGATCTCAATGACACATTATGATGTGCTATCTTTACAAGTTATTCAAGCTTTTGAATTTGATTTTATATTTAAAAACATTGAATTCTCATCTTTGTTATTTTCTTTTAAACATTGTAATTTTTATTTTATTTTCTACCTATTTCTTTGATAATATCACATTATGCATAAATCTTCCAAATGTGACATTATCAAATATGTCACACCTTGTTTATATCACACTTTTTGGTGAAACGGATGGTGTGATATTATCAAGGTTAGGCTGTAGTGGTGTTGTCCTCTAGGAGGCAACGCGAGGTTCCTTTTGAGACAACCCCATACTTAGCCTCATGTCCCTTAGCACCCTTTTAAGGTAGATATACCATAAACCGTGAACTACCCTTTACCCGTGCAGTAGACTTCAGTCAAAATAGTGAAGTGCCATTTCTGAAACTGATCATTACGAGGCTGGCAACTTGAATGTGTGTACAGTCAGTTTGGCCAAATTTAGTCATGTTTGACTACCATCAATCACAATTTAATGTACTCATGAGTTAACTGGTTTAGGTGATGTTATGTGTGGAAATGAGCATTATCATGCTCGGTGTAAGGAGAATCTAGTGAACGAGTAGGGGGTTTGACAAACTTTCAACTTTGGAAAAATGTAGAAATTTTTTTTACATGGAATAAAAATATGAAACAACTTGCATTCTTCGTGAATCCCTCTCTTCTATCTTGGAAAATTATCTCATGATTTGAAGGCCATATCTTCAATGCGAATCACCTTATTTTCATGGTTTATGGTATCTCTACCTTAACACCACTCATATGCTAAGCCACCCCTGTATATGGTGGTTGTCATTTTACATGAATTGGGCTTTGCCCTAAGGTCCACCACACAAGCTGGCATGTCGGGTCACTCCAATTAGGGACATGATATAACCATCGTCCAGAAGAACATCCCAAATAACTTGGTGAACTCTTAATACAGTTCCACCTTCATGTTGGAAGCCATGTCATTGTGTCTGCATCATATTACCCAAGGACAAACACATGTACATCACTATGTGTATTGTCATGACAAAAGTCACCCACCTTCCCTATGAATTCATCCCCATTTTGTTATCAGCTAAGATTAAGGAAGGTTGCATATCCTCGTTTTTTATCGTGAATATTCCCAACTCCACATACAATTTTGTCAATTCTAGAGTCGTCTCATCTAATTAGCCATCGTGGCTCATGGGATTATCATTTTTCAAGTTTCATAAATGAAATGGAGATGCAAAAGTAGGTGAAAGTGATTTTTTTTTTCCTAAGCAAAAATTTATCAGTAAGGTAGACATAACTCATTCGATTATTTGTCTTAATTGGACATACATACTTGAGTGGTATATGGTTAGGTGTGGCTCCAACATCGAATACCCAAAACACATGTGCTTAAAAGAGACTAGACTACATGCTAAAAAATACAAATAATTCTAGGCTCAATAGTCAATGTACTTTTGGGGGGGGGTTGTGGAGGGGATGGGGGGGGGGGCTATAATACCATTTACTAAGCACAAGAATTTTCACTTTGATAATGAATAAGGATAAAATTGTATTGGAAGTTTTGAACACCAAATGTAAATGGGAGTTTGTCCATCCTTTCCTTGGTTACATCTACCAAGCTTTGAGGTAGGGTGACTTCCATCATGGGGTGGGCTCCTTTTAGTAAACATGGCTAGAAGTAGGAGTGGGTTCCTCCTATGGCGGGTCCACGGGGGCTTATTTGTTATCTAGTTTCTTTGGTTAGAATTCAAGTATGCGAGGTATTTTATGGAGATTTGATGTATTTGTTTCATGAATTTATTTATTTATTTCAGATGGCGGCATTCCGAGGTGTTCTAGTGCTTGTATGGATTGTCTGTGTATGGCTCCTCTTACGCCGGCGGCAATGGCTATAAGAGGGTTATTTTCCAACCTACAAATCTAAGTGTTTGTATTAGTGGATTACATTTGTCATTTTTTCTCTAATAGTAGTGGTGGGGAATTTGTCATGGCAATAGGTAGATCCTATGAATTGTATGATATTTGGTTGGATTAAATAAGGTAGAAAAATGGAGAACAATGAATGACCACTATTGGTGCACTAGACTAGGAGTATAATGATTCTTGTGTGGACCCAAGATGGCTAATTGTAAAAGTGGTGGCCCGAAAAGGATGAAGTGATTGACCAGATAGGACATGTTTCACACTACTTGGGATCAATTTTGGATGCCATTGAGTCAACCATTTTGTGTACATTCGTGTGCAAAGTGAGATATTTTGATGCTCCAATAAGGGAGACTCTATTGTGCAAATAGGGGGTTTACTTACTTGCCTCTTTGGGGAAATGTAACTAAATATTTATATGGAATAAAATTACGAAACACATTGTATTCATCATCATTTCCTCTACTCCATCTCTAAAAAAATATTACACAAATTTCAAACCATTGTTTCTTGTCAAATCAACTTATTTTCACTGTTTTTGCATTCTACCTCAAGATAATTATATGGGCTCTAAACATTATGAGGGAAGTTCCTACAACTTCGACCTAGGTTTGCTAACATAACCATTTAAGGTCCTCTCAACCAATGTGTATGTTTGCCAAATTTCATTTGACATTCAACTTCAAATCCAAAGTGTCATGTGATGTTTTCAAAAAAACAAGAATGAATGTCACTTGACATCCATATTTCTTCTAAAATGTCACCTCATTGTCACATGCCTAGTAGTATGTTACCCTGGCCACACCGGGGTGGCCAAGCCCAGCTAGCCGGCGGTGGCGGCTTGGGGTGCAGCTGGCCAAGCTGCCCCGGCGTGGCATGGTGCCATCTAGCTCCTAAAAAGAAAGTTGTCAACAGGTTGCCCGATACGATTCTACTTGTTGCCCGGACCATAATGTTTCAGAGTTTGTACGAAAAAAGAAAAGAAAAGAAGGGCATGGCTAGCCTTGGCGCTAGTTGTTGGGGCAGCCCGCCAACATGCCTGACTGGCCGCACCGGGCAGGGATCCTTGCTGGATGGATGTAGGGGGGGCTACAGCCAGCCAGCCGAGGCCCTGCCCCAGCCTGGCGCCTAGCAACTTGGCTGGTCGCCCTCTATCTCGAGGCCCCCCGGATGGGGCTGGCTGGGCGAGCTGCCATCTGGGTGGGGCAGGGGTATGTGTCATTCCAATTTGTAGTGTGTCAATCAATGTATGGTTTTTTCTTCTTCACAAGTCACACTACATGTCAAATTCTAAATCGTGTGTGTGTCAAATGTCAAAAACTTGCAAGGAAGTTGTTAGAAATACATATTGCACTCAACTTTGTTTACTATTGAGCGTAGAATGGTATCTACATGTTGGGCATATAGTCCAAATCCATCGTAACACGTGTTTGTTTTATTCTTCTTGGTGTCCGTTCCTAACTACGAAGGCTGGGCATATACCACTCAAATATAGGTCCCCAAACAAGATGAGTGACCACATAAGGCCCACATACCTTATTACATGCTTTCGTACTTTCCCAATATAATTCCTCTGCCACGGCATTGTTTCAAAAAACACAGTATACATGGATATTGAGTCAGAGCTCACATGGAGGCTCCCCTTGCGTAAGGCCAGCTTATAGGCAGCTGAGTTTGAGTCCCGTATGGGGCCCTAACAATGTGGGCCCCCCTGGCTTGGGACTTGGTTGTTTTCAAATATCCTCCAAAACAATGAAACAAATAGACGTGGGCCCCACATAAAATCAAATTTTGAGTGCCCGGAAATAATGAGTTGGTTGGGCGTAGGGGCGGCAACAGCTTTATATCTTAATGCATGCTTGCTTAAGTTCCTATGATGTTGGGACACTAATTTCAGGCCTCCTTGGATTCCCCTTTCAAATTGGCCCCAACTGGCTCCCCATTGGGCTACATTATGGGGCAGGCCCAAATTTGGGCTTGGTCGCCAAGCCTAGCAGGCGCCGCTCTAGCCCTGCCATAGCCACTCACAAAGTAGTAGTATTAAAATGGGGTCCATCCTGATCCTCCTCCTTCATCATCTAGATGGATGGTTTGTGTTAGTAATTTCTGTGGAAAATGGACGGCAGCGATGGAATTAAGCTTAGTGAGTGATGAGTGGGCAATGTGGGAATACTAACAAGTTGTGTGGCACTGGAGATGGCTGGGGCGAACCAACCCATATATTGGTACCTTACCGGGGAGGGCGAACGGCTGGGGATTTGTGGCACTCACTTAAAATCAACCATCCTACATATCATGGATGAAGTGGTTCCAATACAAAAAGATCCCCTATGGGGTTGAGGGCCGATTCATTCGAATGTGACATCACTAGACATCCGGTAAGGTACCAATGTATGGGTCGGTTCGTCCTCCCCCATTGGAGATGGGTTTCAAAAACCCCAGTTTAGTAGGTGGAGTGGAGTGCCTGGTGATATGATTTTCATTCTCTGACAACGTGTGCAAAGGGCCCAGAAGGACTCGGAAGCAGTGATCAAGGAAATTTTTGGGCATAATCGGTCGAGATCCTAGTGTTTGCAAATCCAACCGGTTACATGTTGACATCCTTCGGTTTTCCTTTATCAATTTGAGGTATATTCTATAAATTCCTCTAAAACAATCGGTAAATTTTCTGCAATCTTTTTTTTTTGAGACAGAAGGCCGACAAGCGAACGCCAAAGCACAGGAGGCAGTTGACCACCTTGCAAGTTTTCCGTCAGTTAGAGAGGAGATATTTCGTGCAGTCTTGAACTTCAACCGGTTCATCTGTAACTAACTGCCGGTTCTCCCCGATCATAGCTCGTAAGTAGTTAGGGCCACTTCACACATGAGCCTGAGAGCCCGTGACCATTAAACTTCAAGCACTCGCATCAGTGGGGAAGGCGGAGCCAGTCCAAGTTCGCTTCACACTACACTTGAGGGACCAATGGAGTATGCGAATGCAAGATGGATGTAATGTCTACATGCATTCCTACATGGCATCGAATGGATCATGTTTCATGGCACTCTGAACTGTTTCATGTTTCATTTTACTTGGACTGTTTTCAAAAACCATCTCTTGGAGTGGGCCCAACACCAAACTGGGAGACCATGGCACTCTGAACGCTCACAACCGTTGGTTTTATTCTATTCTATCATGTGTGAGGACCCATGTGAATAGAAATTCATTGAAATAGCATTTGGTTGAGGGTTTGGTCACATATGATTTCACACCACACTTGAGGATTTGTGACCCACACTACATGATTTTGGAGGTGTCTTGGGATGGCCTTTGGACACTTTCTTTTGGGCTCTCACAACTTCATGGACACTGCTCTTGGCTCATGTGTGAAGTGGCCCTTAGGGCCACTTCACCCAAGAGACTGAATGCATTCTAAGATCTCTCAATTGGTTGAAAAAGCCAAGATGTCCAAGTTCACTTCACACTAGAAGGTGAAGGCTTGTGGGTCCAAAGAAATTATCATGGTTGAAAATTCTACTTGGATTCCTACATGGAAATCTATAAATAATGTTTCATGTGCCTAGCGGAATTTGCGTTAGGCCCACCTCCAAGAGGTAGGCATGACGTAAATTCCGCCAAACTGTGTTAGTTAAATAGTTGGTACGGCCTTTAGATAAGAGTCAAGGGCTCTCACAATTACATGGGCACAGTCCTTGGCTCGTGTGAAAATTGGCCTTAAGTTACTCAACTTGAATACATTTCTGAACGATTCCTACTCTTATCTTTTTGAAGGTCAAATGTGTTGATTTTATAAACAAACTATTATTTGTCGTGGTCAAGCGTGGGTTGACATCAACGTAACATTACATAGCATAAAATTCTTGCACCACATGAACAAGATTTTTGCAAGTATAATGTCCATGTTGATGTTGGGGCTTCCTTATAAATGAACAATACTTAGCATGAGTATAGTTCACTCTGCCAACTTGAACCGACATGTGGGAATTCTAAAGCTTAGTCATGCTTGGATTTGCAGGTTTAACCTATGCTCGTCGAATCTTCTAGTGACATGTGGTGATTTCCGATGCCCACGTGTTGAAGGGGGTGGGGGGGAGGGGGCACATGAGCCATCTCAGTGGGGCTAATATTTGCAAGAATTTGCTAAGAAAATACTAGGCCAACTACTTAGCCTATGAGCAAGGCTTCCCCTTTAGAAAGGGACCCAATCACATAGGTTGTCTAATGTTATGAGTATTGGTATGGGCTTGATTTCTTATTTTATTTTTAATCATTCGCATTTCTATAATGAGGAATTTATCATTTTTTATACCAATAGGGTATGGATTTTGACTATAGATTTTTGTTGTTGATACCATACAGGTCCATATACCATGCAAGAATTTGCATACTTTGGTCATGGTCTTTTAATATACAATCACCTACACAATGGCAACATGGCAAGTACAAATAACAAGAATTGAAGCACAAACGATGAATTGTTTAGAAATTGCTTGCTTATTTCCGAACCCACCCAAAGTCTTTAATTACGTAAACACCAATTTGGTAAGAAAAATTGAAGTGGCGGTGAGGTGTCATCACCATCATGCTAAATTGCAACTTTAAAAAACACTCCTCCTAGTTTTAAAAACCAATCTTCGAACTTGTGACCAATCTTAAATTTGAATTTGAGGTCCATTCAAGGGGGGTGGTTTAGACCCCCAACTTTTCATGGACCTCAACTTGGAGATGTTTCATGGCCTTTGTGATGAACTCCTAAGTGCTCAACCATCAAAGTTTCAACCACCATTTTTGGGCATGTTCTATACACGCACATTTCAAAATTTACATGTTTTGTACACGTACATTGTTCTATGCACTACAATTGAACTGAAGAGGAGGATGTGTTGGGTATGGCTTGGCTTGGCTTCAAATTCGGTGTGCATGCAAGAAAGAAACTAAAAAAGGCCCCTTGTGATTAGTTGCCCATAACGACTCATGAGTATTTAGTCACCGCAACACTTGAATGTTGGAGAATGGAAGGTGGTTGTGTGCACACATATAAAAGAGCAATCTTCTTCAATCAAATTTGCATGGGAGCCATGTGGCCGGATAATACTTCACTTTTGTCATGACATAGATCCCTTGTTTTTAGTTTCTTATGTTAAATATCTTTGTCATGGGAGAGTGGTACTAGTGCTAACGATTAAGGGACCCAATAAACTAGAACCTTGACATATTGGCAACAACCATAGAAGAAGACATAAACCATTTAAAGTATATCTTAATACAAGACTTGCATGTGTTTCCAACCCCTTCTCAGCTGCATGCATTGCTTTCATTCGATTTGCCAAGTCTTGGGCAACGAGCATCAATGAGTCAAGAAACCATCACCATGTTTGTATCTCCTCTCGACTATGGAGTTGAATGCGTTGATAAAATTAGAGTATGGTGTTGTGAGCCCAATTATGTGCCCACATTTCAAGTTAACCTTAAAAATGTTCAACACAGGGATTTGCATTTTAGTTTGGGGTTAGTTAGAAGGTTGGATGCATTGGAGTTTTAAAAAGAGTTTAATTTAATTAAAACATGAGTTGGTGACGGTGTGTTATTTGAATTAAATGAAAAGACCAAAAACAAGTGCTTTGGTTAATTAGGTTTAGGTGGACATGTGAGTTCAAAGGGGCAAGGGCCAAGTTATTAGTGATTTAGAACTCAATGCTTGTTCCTTTAAGGGTAGGGGTAATGACCAAATGAGGATCATGTATTTCAGTTTATCGCTGCTGGATTTCCGGGGAGAGAGGTTGGAGCTGGTTTTGGAGGTCAGCTTGCGGGTGGCCAGAGTGAGGAAAAGGTTTTTTGGGTGAGATAAGGGGAGTCTGGTCGGAGCTGGCTGCAAGCGAAGCTGAGCTGCGGATAGATTTTAGAGTTACAGGTTGATAGGCGAGGTCCAGGGGCTTTGGGGAAGGATTCAGACACAAAATAGGAAGCAATGCCAGGGCCTCGAACAACAATGAGACTGCATATTGGGAAGTGCAACTGGGCTGCTAGGACCTTCAGTGCAGATCTATAATGAGACCAAGGGCCTCTGACCAAAGCTGAGCGACAAATTTAGGATCGACACTGGGCTGCGAAGACATTCAGCACAGATTGGAAGCAATGCCGAGGGCTTCGAACCGAAGTTCGGCGACAGATTGTGAATCGAGGCTGGAACGTGAAGGAATTCAGTGCAGACTGGCGGCAGGGGCCAGGGGCCTTGGACTGAAGTTTGGCGATGGATTCTGGAGCACAGTTGGGCTGCGACTGTATTTAGTGTAGACTAGGAGCAAGGGCCAGGGGCCCCGAACCGAAGCTCGGTAACAGACTTTGAGTCGAGGCTGGGCCTTGAAGGAATTCGGTGCAGAATGGGAGCAAGGCCAGGGGCTTCGGACTGAATTTATGCAACAGGTTTGAAGTAAGGCCAGGGGCCCTTGCACAGTGGCTAGGTAGGGGGATGACTTAGTGAATGGTATAGCTAGTTAGACCTTAAGGAACCTCCACATGAAGAGAGGGGCATTTAGGGGCTATGCATTAGAATAGTTAGTTGGATAACATACACATTATATAAGAGATTAGAAGAGGGAGAGAGTGTCAGTGTGGATGTGTGTAATGATCATCATAGGTGCATAAGTATTTTTCAATGCTAGTGCCCTATGGGGATAATAAAAAGAGTGTGTTTTGTATTCAAATTCATTGGAGCATGAGTATGGAGTTCTGAGGCTAAGAGTCCACTACAACATGTGAGCCCTAGACTTCCACTCAGACCACAGACGCAAAAGAGTGGGGGTTTATGGCTGACAGGTGTCATCAAGTGAGGGTTAAACATTAATTTCAACACCAAGTTGTGAAATTGAAAATATTGTGCAATCTCAAATTTCATGTGATAACTAGCCCTATGTTCTTGTGTCTGGGAAAGTTTAATTTCGATATGGTTTTCAAATCCCCCTCTTTGTTTTATTAATTTGTGAATCTATATGTTTGGATTTTTGCGACCACAAGAAAGGTAGTGGTCGGATATTTTGATAATTTGTTAGCGGACACAATTGGAGATATTCATTTGCTTGGGCTAAAGGAGGAGGCCCTGGATCTTATAATTTATATTGTATCTTCGATTTGACTTGAAACCCCAACACTTTTAAATGATTGATTTACCCCTAAAACATTTAATTTGAAGTTCACATAGAGTAATATCATGAAACGTGATATTTTATTATTGTCATGTTGACGATTCCTCCAAATGAACATATCATTGCCTCCTCCTCTCATGGTATATGTCAATATTCAAATAAACAACTTATAAGTGGCCTCAATATCTAAATTTGAAATAATACATATTTGAAAATACAAAGCATAAATTCTAAATAATTATACCAATCGTTGTCAATGGTTGGGTAGAGCATCACATAGCCCTTAACCCTTGATGTCCTATGTGACCACAATATGTTTGTGAGCAATTCGCTATGACCCCTTTCACACTAGTTTGGATGGTTTCTTGATTGTTTCAACTACTCCTCTTGTTCATATTCAATTATGCTACGTTATGCCACATGGATAATTTTCATTCAGCAGAGTTAGCTATTTTTTGATCAATTCAAATATGGGAGTGTGCTCTCAACTGGTTTACAATGGAACTGGTCCACGAACCAAAACTTGACATTTGTCACCTCTACAATTCAGGGGTAACATATCCTAAACATGTTTTTTTGTTGATCCCTATGTACAACTAATTCCCACTTGATTTGAAAATTTGCATGACACTCAAACGCAACATATCCAAAACATCTATTGTATGAATTTTTAGTTGGACATGTGAACCTTATGGCGGGACCCCGGTGTCCCATAATGCACCGGTTCTCGCATAAAGCCCGTGTCGACGTCAAAAATGATTGGTTGAAGGCAATCAAAGCGGCGTTGAGCTTATCTCGATGTCTTGTACACAATGTGATGTTTGAAGTTGGTTTTTATTTTCAATCACTGACAACCACATGCTCTCGTTTACCTCTTGACTACACTATTCCTCGGTCTTCTTTGACACCATTGCAAATGATGTGGGTGCCAACACCTTCCCCCTCTCTCTATAGGAGATACCCCCTACCCTAGAAAAATAATTAATGCATTTTTTGGCTCCAGTTTATGTGGGACACTGGTGTCCCGCCATAAGGTGCATGTGTTGGTGAGTGTAAATCCACATGGAAGGTGCGCAATTTGTGCCACCGCTTCCTCAAATTGCAAAGCTTCACAAAAAAATCACAAAAGAATGGTTTCAAGATTTGTGAGTTGATTTGAGTAGGTATGTTGCCCCTCTTTTGAATGAGGGCAACATTTTGTCGTTTGGCGATGACACAAGTGGGAGGTTCAATAAAAAAAAACCAACCCCAATTTAATTTCTAAGTCGGTGCACTTCAAGACCACTATTAGCATTCCTATTAGAATCTCCTACATAACAGAACTCCAACATTTAAAATTTGGATTATGAGTAGTCACCTCTAACCTCCAAACATCTATATGGTTGGATTTGCCAAAAAGAACTTCAGAATTTCAACTACGGTCGTTGAAATCGAGGTCGCATTTTATGAGCAGATTTGAGGGAAAGTGGGCTACTAGGGAAGTTAGGGGTTAATGTTAATTCTTGTAAAACACGGGGCCAAGTTTAGTATGAAAAAGTTTCCTAGAAAGGCTTCCTTTATACTCGGGTTAGGTCATGAGAAGGTACAGTCAGAGGGATGATTGGGAACGTGGTCTCCAGGTAGCAACCTTTCTAATCCTCTGGGAAAGCTGACGGTGGCAAAGCGTCACAGTAAGTATCACAATTTTACTTTTGGTTTATTGATAAATGGACATGATATTATTCAGTTTCATAACAATGTTCTGTGGGAATGACAATATTTTCACGGAATGTGAGGCAATATTCCGTGGAATACCGTCAGTCCCACATAACACTGTTATGGATCTGAATAATGTTATGGACAACTCGGGCTTGGGGGAGAGAGAGGGAATTAGAGTTGAGTTCTCATGTAGGCCAGTCGCCCGCTAGATTCTAGTGTGAATAAGGACAAACCCACCCAAATGTAGAGGGGAATATGGTGGGGTAGGGTTTGTATGAGCCAACTACACTAAACATGGAATTTAATGTCACATGGTATTTAATGTCGTTATGGTAACTTTGCGGATGACACTTCTTATGACATTTTATTGTAGTACTCTACTAGTTTGTTTGCACCAATCGTGCCAAGTAACGATCATCTCTCTTGCTAAGAATGTGTGGACAACCTGACATTCCCTGATCCTCCAACTTCCACATAGCTCCGTAACCTTGAATGATGCGACTACTTGTTGATGGTGTTGTTCCTAGTTTTCTAGCTACTACACAACATCTTTGTTGTTTAGTGTGGAGGGCAATAATATGTGCATGAATTACGAAGGAAGTTTTGGGCATGATGGAAGGGGGAATTGAACCAAGGACCTCGTGAATACAAAGCAAAAGTGTTCACCAATGGGTGATTTTGTGCTAAAATGTGGATACCTCCTATCATTCAACAAATTTGCATAATTCCAAAAGTAATGCTACACCCCAAATTTACATTTTTACCATTTACTCCTAGCATGTGAGTCTGACCACCTTGGAAATTGACGTGAGGCTAGCTACATATTGTATCTAGAATGTGTTTGTACCACATGACATAAGATTTTCTTGTTTCCGAGGAAATGTCAATTTTGTATGTTTGTAAAGGATGTTGCATTACTTTTGGAAGTCAATGTATGTTGGATGAACGAGAGGTACATTTGTATGTGATAATCCCCTCCTCGCATGCTTAAGAATGCAAAACATGTTTCCAATATCTTTCATCCATGATCCCCATTTGTAAAGAAAACCTAGAAAATTGTCTAGTCGGGAAGGAATCTACATAACATTATTCAGATCCATATCAGCGTTATGTGGGACTGGCAGTATTATGCGGAATATTCCCTGATATTTCCCACATTCAATCTGAATGTGGGAAATATCAGGGAATATTCCGCATAATACTGCCAGTCCCACATAACGCTGATATGGATCTGAATAATGTTATGTAGAGAGGGAAAACGAGAATTGGTTCTTCTAGACTATATTTACTAACATGATATTGGCTTGTTGCCACAATACATGGTCCACCTGCCACAAGTAGGCATGAAGCCAACCATGCGGCCCCGATGATGGCCATGCAACATCATTGTTAGATGTAACCTTGAACATTGACATTCCTTTATTTTCTTCCTTCATCTAGCTAGGGTGGAAATAACATGAATTCAAGACCTCAAGTCTTTCTTTTATTGTCTCCCTTGAGACTTCTAACCAAACACCTCGCATTAAATTAAATAATCAACAACAATCAACACTAGCATAAAAATAAAATATTCACCCACATCAATGTTCTAGAAAAAAAAACAATTATTGTGGTCCACACTAATTTGAGCTAAATAGTTGGTGTGGGTTGAAAATTAATGTGGGTTCCATAGAATTATGGCCCACACCAATAGGATTGTTTAGTGTACCTCATGACACATAAGTCGACCTCTAAATGCCTACAAGGACATTTTTGTATGTGGCCAAAACACTCGTTGTATCTTCCTCACAAACTAGTGTTTTTAGCCATTTATTTTCCATGTACATTGCTTTTGAAATCGTCTATCACCTCAAAAAGCTTCATCATGAAATTGCATGCATTGCTATCCACATTATCTCATGTAGTGTTCACACTCAACATATATTGATAGTTTGATCACTTCAAGATCACATCATGCTCATCTCTTTCCACCAATTCATACGCTTTTATAGGTTTCAACCAGTTGTATCCAATTTCTCATCAATACAATTGAAATTATGACAATCTTATAAAATCAACGAGATGACCATAAATAAATTTGTATTTTTAAACCATATGAATGTGAACCTTTGATGGTGCCTCGCAAGTTCTTTGTTGCAATAGTGTTAATTACACCCTTGGAAGTATTCTATTATAGCACATCTTGGAAAACAATTTACCCCTCATGTCCTTTTAGGTGTTTAGGGATGTAACTTGAAAGATCTAAGGGCCCAACAATGGGCATAAATGTGTCATATGGAGGGGTGTAAGGTTACCTCTTTCAATGTCAATATCAAATTAACTTGTGTTGCATTAGCAAATCTAAGTTGAAGCATCACCAAAAGTCGGATGAAACAACAAAGTTCTTTTTATTTGGTCATGATGATCAAAAGTGCATATGTTTCGATTCTTTATTGAGTACCTAAGTCACTTCAATTGTGTTGACTTTTGAATGTAGAAAATTTGAGCATAGAGTCCAACCTTTTTGTAATCACATGTCATGTTGCGTTCCGTTTGTATATCTAACCTAACCACACACCACTCAAAATATAGGTGTCATATTAAAGTAATCAATGGAATAATACACGTGTACCTTAATTGGACGACAAAATGTGGGATGCAACTATATACTCCTAGATAAAACACATGAGACTTGCCATATAAATGGATGATCAATCAACTAAGCTTATGTGCCTTGATATGAATTGGATGGGTTTCCATTTTGCATAAGATGGCGTACTTCAAGGGTAGGTCCGGCACTAGTAAGCCAAATACTTAATATGAGTGTGCACTGAGGAGGTCCAACACTTAGGTGACACTTTCTTACTTTTTTGGCACTCATACATAGAATTAGGCAATCATTCCCCTCTTATGACCTTCCACCTATATATATCTAGACTCTAAAACCCTAAAATATAAATGCCTACTTAAGCAATTGGCAAGTCACGCACATGCCAAACTCCAAACATACCCACAAGATGGCCAAATTGAGGTCAACCACTAACACGGGCAAATCAAGGATTCATGAGAACATCTCTAGAAAAGAATAACCAAATTGAAGGCCAACTCATGACATGAAGTTACTTGACTTTGTGCCAAACTTCTTCAAGAAGACCTAGCCGATTCTTAAAGTAGATCCTCACACAAGACGAGATTGCCTTTGGCTGGTCAATTACAACAAAGTTTAACTATGTTTTGAGAACTTTTATGAAGGAATGGTTTTGGGTGCCAACACAAATTTCACTTCAGAATATGTACTTATTTTAATATGGGGGGGGGAACTTGCAATACATTTTTTTTAAACTTATTTTCTACACATGAATGAAGAAAACCGGTTCATACGGCTGCCACATGTATGCCAAACACCTAAACTTCTTGGTTTAAGGGCCGCTTCATACTATGGCCCAAGGTCGAGAGGCCGTCAATTTCCACCAATCAGATTGCAAGAAACCAAGATCTCGGCCTCTCGACCCTTCACACTGGAGGCCAAAGTCCAAAGGCCGTTGCTCTCCAAAATGCCTAAATGACAATTCTTTTTTACCAAGGCGACAAAATCTCGAAGGAAGTTTGGGTCGGACAAGAATGGAAACCCAAACTATGGTCGAGAGGCTGTTGATTTTTTTTTCATAAAATAAAAAACAAAAACTGACAAGATCTTGGCCGTTAGATTGGAGGGGTTGTTTTGGACAGGGAATAAAGTGGGATGCTCCTCCTTTGGGTTTGGACTTTGGACTTGGCCTTTGGAGGCTTCACACTATGGCCATCCAAGTTGAGAGGCCGTGGGAGTTCATGGCGAAAGGTTTGGACTTTGGGCTTGACCTTTGAAGGCTTCACACTATGCCCAGTCAAAGGCTCCAATTCCTATATATAGTTTTGGCTATTTTCAACCCATTTCTTTGGACTCTCAAGAAAGTTTGGCCATTCATCCCACGGCCTCTTGACTTGGATGGCCATAGTGTGAAACGGCCCTAAGGTGCTCCTAACCTAGATATACAAAATTGAGCATATAAAATAGACACTAGATAGTCTTTGTGAAGTCTTGATGCAGTGATCGGGGAGATTTTTGGGCATAATCGGTTGAAATCCTAGTGTTTGCAAGTCCAACCGGTTACATGTTGACATCCTTCGGTTTTCCTATATCGATTTGAGGTATATTCCATAAAATCCTCTAAAGTGACCGGTAATTCTCCTGAAGTCTTGACCTTCAACCGGTTATTTCTCAAACTCGACCGGTTCATCTGTAATTAACTGCCGGTTCTCCCCGATCATAGTCTTAATGTATCTGAATGATTCATCATAGTCTTGGGTTTCCTCACTGGCTCTTTATGTTGGCGAGTTCAGAGGCTATAGACGAAAGCTAGTGACTACCTAGCGACATCCTTTATGGAGGTCAGTACAAAATTCATATCCAAACCAGCCGCAGTATAAAAGCCTTGCTCTAGAAGATGACATTCATTCTAAGTTGACAAACGGGTGCCTCGATGGAGAATATTCTATGACTAATGGGCCACATAAACTACTTAAGCCGTCACGAGCCTTGAAGTTATTGTGGAAGAAGGGTGAAGTAGCATACGACGTTAGGGTAATAACTTAACTAACGGGGCCAATAATGGAGGGGTTTAGGTCTATATGAGGAGGAGCCTTGTTAGAAAGCGACCAAAGTAGTTATGTGAAGTAACTTATCATGCCTACCGGGAGGAGAATTGAAAGTGATAGAAAACGATTTCACACCTCATTCATATATTGCACTAGAAAAGTTGAACCCAAGGATGTCGGGCAGGTCCGGAAATTGTCGGTCGGTCGGTGGTGATTGTGGTACTTGAGCTACGGACGGACTAAATCACCAACATGGGTTTGAGTGGATGACGAGCCATGGGAGTGATGATATACACGACCACTCGACTCTCGTGGACAAAAATGTGAGAATTTATGGATGATGTTGTGGCTCTATGGATGATATAATATGACCGGTATGATAAATTGTTTACTTTTGGATGAACGACTGATTATGATTTTGGTTCAAGAGTTTGTATTATATGTAATCACACGGTTCCAATAGCTGATGATTTGTGTGCGTGATGGAAGATGGTTTGTCCGAACTACAAAAGTAGGAGGGCTTGGTTTGGTTGCTTTCATGAACGAGCACACCTACTATGTGAGTGGTTTGTGGTTAGGTGTGGATCTAAGAACGGACACCAAAAAGACTTGTGTTTAGATAGATTGGATTAAGTGCTCAAACTTTGTCAACCAATCTAGGTTTAATAATCAACATAATGAGCGGGGAGAGAGAGGAAGAAAGGAAACGAACATGATCACCTAATAAGAAAGATAATCCCTCCTTAACAATGAATACAATGTTCACACGAGTTTAGTATAAGCATCGATAACCATAAGGAAAATGGCCACTCGCACAATTTTAATTTGCTAATCATCTCGCACTAATTGCAAGATGCATATCCTAAGAGAAGTGGATGCAAAGGCTAAAAGTCTATGTCGAAGCCCGCTAACCCCAAGGTATGCGACCCTTGTGTGACCACTCTTCTTAATGGATGCATGTGCTTGCGTGGTATACCTACAACAAGGTTAAAGTCATGAACAAACATAGACATCATTCTTGGTTCAACCATGAACATAATTGAGAGTGCCTATGCGATCGTTTAGGGAGTAAAAGGATGTTCACTCTTATAACTTTCACACCTTCGATTCCATTTTTGAAACTTGAAAGGAGACTTGCTTTGATGGGACGATATCTTAGTTCATATAACATAAATAAATTCTTTGTAGAGATACACTAATACGTGCAATTAGATTACCCATGCTAATATATTGACATTCCACACTATTTTGGAAATCTGGGGGGGGGGGCACTGGCAAAAATCGTAGAAACAACTTAAAATAGTGAAACATGTTTACATGTAAAATACCATCACATATAATGGCCTCATTTATCTAGCCAGTGCATGTAAAATAGTGTGGAAACAATTACTAGGGGCAATGGGTCTAGGGTAGGGTCTGTGCTAGTGGATGAAAAGAGGTGATTTTTTGTTGAAAAAACTTGGATGGATGACTTCGATGAAAAATGGGGTCTAGTAAACAAAATTGGTTACTTGGAGTATAAGGAAAAAAATGCAGTACAAGTAAAATAGGGTACTTTTAAATAATTCCCCCAAAAATTATAATGACTAATAGAGTGTATTAAAACACAAGCATTTACCTTTATTTTGAAAAATACCATGCCTTATAATCTTTTCTGCAAGGTAAATAGCCCCCCGATAAATAGGTCCTGAGCGCACGTGTATGCAAAATATAAGAGGGAGTGCACCCCCCGAGTTGGAAATGTATTACCACATTAACAAAACAAAAAAACAGTTAGTATTATTTTAACGCGGGTGCTATATAAGTTAGAGTTTTTGTGGGTTGGTTTTGGCCTAAGGTAATTTGTACATGTAAAGAAGCAACCTATTTGCAAAGACAACCTAGTAGAGATTTTGTTTCCCAACACCTACTATAAGGAGTGTAATGAAAACATACCATTATAAGTTATTGTTGGTTCATACTACATTGAGCATCCCAATTAGTGAGGAAGGATCTAAAAGTGAGTGTGGAAACTTAGTGAAGGTGATACTAAATTTCTTTACGCTATGAAATAACCATCATAACCATCATACTCTACATGAGATTCCACACTTCCACCCTCCCAATGAAATGAAATTGATTTTAGAGTCCGGAAAGAATCATGGAAATAAAAGTACATCCAAGATGTTGTTGACGGTGGTATTATGAACATGTACCCACCTAATTGCACATACAAGTGTAGAAGAAATCTTCTCCACAATGTGGCCGCGTACCTCATATATTCTATAATATCAACCGTTTGGTTGACAATTGCAAAGTGTCAATTGCATAATCATCGCCGACCACTGAAGTCAACTGGACATTAATTGTTCTCGATAGATTTGCCCATTCTGATGGATCCCTCCTTCCAAGAGTCCAACCCATATCTTCATCCACTCCTGGGGGGGTTCATCCATGTGCACATCCATCCATCCATCCTTCCCCTGTTGTCTGTCAGTCCGCACTGTCGTTCATCCAGCCCTTTCCGCAAATTCACCAACTTTCATCCATCCGAGGCTCTTCTCGCTGCTGTACTCACACACGAAAGCAAATTATTATGTACTTAGTAAGTACACCAAATGTTGTAATTAATGTCATATGGTGTCTGATGCCACTGTGGTAACTTTTCTAATGACACTTCTTATGAATTACAAATATCGTCATCTCAACTTACTTTTAGTTCATCCACTTTTGGCATATTCAGCATCCTAACATCTCTATAATGAATATTTTGTCATGGGAGATTTGAATTTGGATGAATTCCACTTAATAGTAAGCAACAATCATTGCAACATTGCGATTCTGTAATGTCCAAACTTGTTAACAAGGGATGACAAATGATGTTAGGTTGACATTTAGTGTTGGTGACACTACACGAGTGGTTTACAATCAATATTGAGCAAGGCAGATCATAGTGCCACGCACATGAGCAACCATCAGCCACTTTGCCTCGCGGTGGAGATGAATCTCATCCAGCTCCGCCGACAAGGGTGGCAAAGCGGACCCTCCACCCTAGCCCGGAAGCCACGGATTCGCTGTCCTCCGTCGGGTAATTCTTTGCAAGTTTCTTGCTGCGGAACTCAAATTTCCTCTTTCTCCTTTCTCTCTCACGACACCAGGATAGGGTAAATGGAAGGCGGGGGAGGTGGAGGCGGGCGCAGCAAGGCGCTTTGTGCCCGCCTGGCGTATCAGCCTCCAATAGAGGCCTGAATGCCCCCCCACCGACCAACCACGGGGGGCCACCTACTTGGCCGCCATGCGGAGGCCGAGGCGGGCCTGCGCCATGTGCCCATGCCCCATGACATCACTCAACACCCATTGTTTGTTCAGTGGACCCTCCTTGGAATATAACAATTGGATGCTCGAAAAATTGAGTATTCTCCTCAACTTTTTGAACATCCGATTGTTATATATTACGAGGGCCCACTTAACAAACAATACGTGCTAAGTAATGCTATGATATGATTGGTGACATTACATGCAATATTTAGTGCACTTCTTATCCATCCATTTTTTATTGGGTTCAACTGGGGTTCTTCATCCATGCGTCATTGATCATGGATAAATTTTATTTTTGCTCAAACTACATACATAATTAGTACGCACATCAAAGAGCATGATATGACTCACTTGGTAAAAAAAGGGTAGTGTCAATAAAAGTTATAGCAACACGTAACTCCAAATGGTAACCCACACTAATTAGACAATTTTGGTGTAGTTGTCTTCGCGACTTGCAACGGAGGTGAGTGGACATGGCTACAATCCATAGTTGGGTGACTTGTGTCAACTATCATTATAATTGACACGAGGAGAAATTGACTTCACCAATAAAAAAATATTTAATCCCATTTTATGGGTTTTGGGTGCACCAATCATGAGAGGATATAGGTATGTATGTTTAGACCATCCTCTTCATTGCCACTGGGAAGATGCCACATCATCAAAATAAAGTATCCACATCTAATGTTACTTACCATCGAGAATGATGTGGCATATGAGGTGTCACTTGACATCAACAAATTCGCTTGGCTGGGCCCGGCTGAACTTTGTGTGAGCCCAAAACGACAAATGATGAATATGTGAACACTGAGGTGGAGGAACTAACAAGGTGGATGAGAAGAGGGTATTGTGGATGAATTTTGATTAGCAGGATCCTCCCATAGAATATGTAACGTTGATTATGATGATATTTTAGTTATTGTTTTGATTATAGTTCCATTTATTATCATTTAATTGTATAGATTTAACATAAAAAATAAAATATTGGTTTTTTCTCATATTTGAGAGCATAATATTGAAGTTATAAATGAGGTTTCACATATTGGCTATTACAATTGTACTGACAAATCCACCCACAAAACTGAAGAAACCAACAAACATAGACTTTGACATTTATGTCAAGATGAACTTAAATACGAGTTTTTCTTAGGATTCATGGTAGTGGAAAGTTGTTGTACTTTATTGCTATGTCGTGCTTTATGCAATCTGAATATACACCATTTGGTATGGAGTCCAGTTATTTTCATACTACGAGTCCATGGTGTTTGACTTAAGTAATTGTGGCCCCATTGTCTGGTGGGCGTAACATATATATTATGTCATGTGGGCTAGTGCAAAGCATGTGGTTAGATTAATAAATTTGACCTAAACCATTTTCCACTCAACCACCCAACTATCCATGTTCATCCAATATATTAATAGAATCGCATAATGAATGTTAGCAATATATATCATATTTACATCTCATATAACATCATAGACCTCAGGCAATTGCATGCACATACAATTGACCACTACAATATTGGAAGACATGTACCTTGTAATGACACTAGGTACAAATAAGTGTGGTGAGGGCTATCTCTTTGTGCACAACTTGGATCCATGCGATTATTTTATGAAGGACATGCGTTTACTTCATCCCACTTGACTACATGTGCTCCCAAATTATGAAACCAGATTACACCTTGCACCCCTTATGCGACTAAGAAGGGTCAAACGAGGTCAATGACTATGAACATTTGCTATATAACTCATAAATGCTCTTATTCATGGTACCATAATGTAGTTGTGCTTATCATGTAACCGTTTATCCAAAGTAAAAAAGAGAGAATGGATATCCATGGTTGTCAAGTTTGGTAAGAAATTGTAGTGCTCAAAGTATCATTCACACATGCTCCTAGCTCAACCCTTAATGAGTGTGTGGCTATATTACACAAAAGGGTGGTATACTATATGATTATGAAGAAAAAAAATTATATGCAGTGGCGTAAGTTATTATATTATGCTACGTGGGTTAGTTTCATGTAACAATGTGCCTTGTAGTAGCAAAATGCGGCTCACTAGAAGAAGAAAACATAACATAAAATAAACATAATGCAATTGTAACATATGGATGAGGAATTTTTCATGTTAGTTCAACATTTTATTGCTTCTATACAATAACTTTGCCTCATGAAGCTTGTGACGTATCCGATTGTGGATTGGAACCAAGAGTTCCCAAAATTATATGGAAAGTTAATTTCTTGCTTAACTCTAGTCTTGCACATACCAACTAAGCATAGTAACCAACACGTGTGGCCCAACTACGAGTTATATCCAAGCCCCCTCATTGCTCTTGCTTCTCATTAAAGGCAACAAATGACTATAGTTGGTCTCGTGTTAGTTAATAGAGTTGTAAATTGACCACTTGGCGTGGTTGAACAATGTCACGTGTTTTCATTAATATGTCTCTATTCGTGCATGGACTAACTTAGAGACATTGTTAATGTTAATGTCATTATGCCACTTTTGCAAACCATACACTCATCCAAGCACAAACATTGTCAACCATCCCAATGTTCACATGGCTTGTATGCGGGTGCACCTTGCACATGGTGTAATGTCTTTCTAGTGGCTATGAAAGGTATGGTTATAGCCAGAATCGATAGAGCTAAGCGATAATTCAAAATTTGGAACCGTTTTTTTGGACAATAGTTCACCAAACGTGAGGGGATATGGTTACCTCTTTGCAATGAATGTGTATGATATTTGACAGGTGTTGCCCAATCATGGGTTGAAACCGTATGCACTAACCCCTCTCGCGATTAGTTGCGAAGACAACTAGATATAGGCTCCTCGTATTGGTATTTATAACTATGAAATGAAATGACCACTTGGTGCACTATGACCATACGGTGCCACTAGGTTTTCATTCATACCGTTTATTTTTGTCCACAATGGACACAATGTTTATCCTAATGCCATTCATCCACCAATGCAAAACCATGCATTCACCTGGCTCGTGAAGACAATTGGCTATAACCCCCAGTTGAGGTCCCCTTGTTGGTTATCGTAAACATTATCATACTCATCATAGACTTTGATATGCTTCGACAGTGTCACATGTATTCATTCATCCATCTATTTTGCTTAAACCAGAAATGCTAGTTATCCTTTTGTCATCCATCCACTTTGAAAACCACACATTCATCTAGCTCTTGAAGGTGACTGCATATAACCCATAGTCGAGGCCCTCGTATCGGTTATCATACGCATCATCATACTTGTAAACTGACCATGCCCGGACAATGTCTCTCGTTTTCATTCATCCATATATCACCTCTGTTTCATCCATCCATCCATCCATCCATCCCCGGTGTTCCTGCGGCTCGTATGCGCGTGCGTCTCGGGGCTCGCGCTCGCTCCCCAAGGCAGCCGAAGCTCCCGCCCTCTCCTGCGATCATCGCACTCCGCTCCTGGTTACGGAGCTCCTGGACACCCGCGCACGACTTCGATCCGTGAGAGCGCTTTCCAGCTCGCCCTCCCTCACTGGCCTCCTTATTTTCTTACGCATTTGATTTTACCCTGGAGTTTAAGATTGGCGGGCTTCTCACCTGTTGTGTGCTCTGAGACAGTAATGTCCGATGCCATCGGATTGCGTTGAGGCACTCGATCACGAGAAGAGGATTAGGAGGAAGTTTGCGCCGAACAGATAATTCTTATGTGAGGAACCCTGCCATTTGTACGACTCCGAGGTGTGGATGCCGCCTACCTAGCGTGTTGTTCGTTGCCTCGTCTGAGGTGTCTCTGCATTGGTTGGAGTATCGTTGGATCCAAAGCGCTTTCTGGCCAACGCTCACGGCTCTGCTTATTTTCTTAAGCATTTGAATTTCCCGTGGGAGGTCAAGATTGGCGGGATTGTCACCTCTTGTGTTCTGTGGGAATGTCCGAAGCCGCTGGATTGCGTTGAGGCAATCGATTGCGAGAGGAGGACGAGGACGACGTTTGCTCCTGAGATATAATTCTTGTGTGAGGAGGTTGACATTTTGTACTACTCTGAGGTGTGGATGACGCCTACGTAGTGTGTTGTTCGTTGCCTCGTTTGAGGTGTCTCTACATTGTTTGGAGCGGCGTTGGATCCCGAGCTCAGAAGCATTGTCTTGTCTCGAATCATGTAGGTTTGTCACCACGTGTGTGCTGTAAACATGTCCGATAACGCTGGATAACTCGATTGCGAGAGTGAGGATGAGGAGGACCAACCCTCTCGAGAGATAATTTTTGTGCGAGGAGGAGGTGTGGATGACGCTTACTTAGCGTGTTGTTCGTTACAGCACTTGAGGTGTCTTTGGAGTAGCGTTGGATCTGGAGCTCAGAAGCATTGCCTTATCTTGAATCGTGTAGGTTTGTCGCCGCTTGTGTACAGTAAGAAGAATGTATGATGCCGCTGGATTGCGTTGCAGCACTCGATTGCTTGAGGAGGAGGACGTTTGTTACTGAGAGACGATGATGATGATGATCCGTATGCTGGCATTTGTACAACTCCGAGGTGTGGGTGACGCCTTACCTAATAGTGTGTTGTTCGTTGCCGCGTTTGAGGTGTCTGTGCATTGTTTGTTTGGAGTAGCGTTGGATCCGGATCTCGGAAGCATTGTGTTGTTTTGAATCGTGTAGCTTCTATTTTCTTGTGATCTCGATCGAGGAGAGATGGTGATTTCCAATCAAATTGCTGTTAAGAGTGCAGAGGTAACCCGCGAAGGAAAATACTGTTCAGGAACAATCAAAGTGAGTGTTGTCAGGATCTTCATGTGAGATCCGCGCGCTTTGTTTTCATCTCTAAGCTTGTACCTCTGTTTTTGCTTGCAGACTTGCTGCTGTGGTTCTGATACTTGAATTCGTGTAACTGCTACACCTGAGGAAGGCAGGACGAAGAATGCGATGTCGAGGGATGAGATGGTGTGAACGTTTTAGTTCCCGAGTTCAAGATTTTCGTAGCGCATATTGGAAATAAGCCCTTGGAAATGGTCACCAGATCAAACAATGTAATGAGAGGTTCAGATAGAAGGCTGCATTCTTTGCGCGAGCCGTGGATCTAACCTGAAGAAGGGATCGGGAAGCGCGGGAAAAGGACTAATACTGTAATCTGTAAGTAGGTTCGCTATGGTTCCAGAATACGTGTCGCTTTAACCGCGTCTGCTTGTTCCATCTCTTTCCTTGATCCAATTTCGCTTTGCATGCGGTTTGGCTCTCTGCAACTCCTTTGCTTGTCTTCTCTACTGTCGCAACGATATGGAAAGGTAAAATTGGAACAGAGTCCAGTGCAGCATAGCTCACTCACATATAACATAGTAACAGCACCGATTAAAGAGTATAGCTCACTCACATATAACATAGAAAAAGAACCGATTAAGGAGTATAGCTAATCGATAGGACCAGCGAAGCAGTGCTGGAAGGTTGCAGTGAAGCTGCTATTACGTAATCCTGAATTCATCCTTACATTGAATCTCACAGTCTCACTGGCCATATTACCACGGTTCAATCCTTCCTTAGCAGGAAAGAGATTCTTGCTCTTCCAGTCCTTACACTGCACAATGCCTTGTGAAATTCGCACATTGTTGTTGTAGGTGAAGAGAATGAGAGTAGAATCATCGTGATATTTTATCTGAGGCTTTTATCGCTTTGGAGTTCTGTCTAACTTATCGCTGCAATGTCGTCCTTGAGCAGATTAATCAATCCCGGCTGCATCTCCGGTTTTACAGCCATGCGGGAGAGTCAGCAGGGAGGGAACAAAAGTGCGGCGGTGAAAAAGTCGAAGACCCCGGAGGAGCAGGGTCGCAATGGAGGGCGGATTTCTGTAGATAAGTTTGAGGATCCTTTCACAAAGAGGTTGGGGACCCCCAATGGAGACCGTCACAGGGTCCCTCCTACAGGACGGTCGAAGTCCACGAACAGAGCAAGAAGAAATACTCTGGACCCTTCAATTCTTGCAGGTAAGTTATTGTCCGTGAACATATCATTCTTGAAGAAATTCAATCTCGTTGCCAATATCATCTGTTTAGTCAGTGTCCACCAAGGGCATTTCAACAGAAATGTTTGTTGCGTTCGAGCACATTGTCAAACCTCCTTATTATTTTGCCCATTCTCTTGCAGGTAGAGGCCAACATGTGCCCCAAGTATCTGAGGTTGGCTGCGGATGTAAATCGTGGAATGGGATTGGCTTGGGAATTGATTTATCCCCATCCTCCACTCCAGACGCTTGCAAACCGTCTGGCAGCAAGACGCCTTCTTCTGCTCCCGGAGCCCTCAATCGCAAGCTGTCGAAATCTGTGACCGGTATTTTCTTCAGGTAAGAATTACGAATCGAGGAGAAGTTGTTTCTAAACTAAACGAGCCCGAGTAATAGTACCCGAGTTGCTGTTATCCATGTTGAGCATTGGGCGCGCTGAGGATATCTTTCTTAGTCATTTTGAAAGTAGCACAGAATGTTATCAGGTCGTCATGCTTGTCGTGTTACTGAGCACAAATCGAGGTATATGCCAATTTTGTCTATTGTTCTCTGTGCTCACTTGCGATATTCGCAGACGGTCCAAGCCTGCACAACCATCACCCTCTCCCAAGTTTGAAGAGGAGTGGTCGAGTTTTCGTGAACAACACCAGCAAGAAATGAAAGAGATGAAGCAGATGTACAGTGCTCTACAATCCATGTGTCAAGAAATCAAGACAATAACCCTGCAACCATCTCAGCTGGCCTTACCATCAGTACCGTGTGAAGGCAGTGACGACTTTGTCCAAACCCCTCGCAAAGCGCCTTCTAAAGTGCCAGAGTTCACGAGTGAGAAAAAAGGTCCTCGTGAAAAGGATAATACACCTAGGAGGGCGAAATCTGCCCCTAAAACAAGGACGCTGGGGTGCATGGGTCCCCCAAGGGACATGAGTAATCCTATCTCCTTGGCCTTCAATAAGACTGCCTGGAATGACTCCACAACTTCCCTATTTGAAGAGATAGTTCAAGTCCAAAAAGCTTTCTTACGCAGCTTCTGTGCATCACTGGTGAAACATGGAGAGGCGAGAGTCTCCATGGATGATTTTGACGGCAAATCAAAAGACGTGGTGGGTGCTTTGATTGCCCGATTGATGCCTCATACGTCCTTCGCTAAACCCTGGCACTTGAAATATGGGGTAGAAGCTTGGGTGAACAGAATTGTTCTTGGTGAATTTGGAAGTGAAAGTTATGGTCTCCTTGAGAAGTCAGATGCATCCTTGTCAAACAGGATGTCAGCATGGGATGAGTACCAGAAGCTGGCGCTGCTTAGCCCAACAGATGCAATCGATCCGGATGGCAAGGTATACCACAGGAATTTTCATATGTTTTGCAACAGGAAGTTCCAAGCAATTCATGATGAATTACAGTGGTGGGACGAATGGCCTCAAAGTCTGGTTGAGGATTTCCTGGAGGCAATGAAGCATGTGTGGCGTGCACACAAACTGGCTTTCTCCTTTGAACCTCCAGCTGCCATCTTCTGTGTGAAGACCTCGACCACTTTTGATCCCAAGTTTATGGAGTCGTTGGATGTGTTAACAGTCTCTCAATTCGACTCATCTCTTTTCTCTTCTAAAGTTGGCTTCATGGTGACACCCGGATTTCTTGTCCAGGATCGAGTCATCAAAAGCCAGGTTTACTTGATGCCTAAGGTTGGGCTCATTTGCTCCCCCGTCAAGTAACCATGTTAATCCAACCCTCCAGTTTCTTTCCTACTGTAGTCTAGTCCCGTGATTCTAAACGATTTGAGGAGGCAAGGGGTCAGGAAGAGTCTGTTCAATCAATCTCCACCCCCAAGGGTATCAGCTTCATTCCTGTTACCTTGAGTTTTGATATCAGCTATAATCAGCTATATCATCAGTATCCTCCTCTATACACACTTTTTGAAATTGTAGTTATGATTTCAATCACGAGATCCGGACTTCCTGCTTTCACCCATTTTGAACGATTAGATCATATTCGTTCAGTTCAGTTGAAAATGCCCTAGCAGAAAGATTATACGTCGTGGGTTGAAACTCTACAAGCCCTTCATGGAAGTGAGTTGGGACATGTTACAGTACAGTGCTTGACACCTGAGATCTAGCTCTGGTTAGATTTCTATACAAGACCTGGTCAACCAGGCATATTATCTTAGACGATCTCATCCCTTAATACAGTCATTTGTACTCATTTTTTCAGGAAATCTTTGACATTCCTACGCTGAATTGGCGTATCTTTACTATTTGACTCGTCCAGCAAATGTCCGAGAGATCTGTAAATCTCTCAAGAAATCTCAGTATGTGGATTGTGGTGTTGTGCTCGCACGTGTAGTCACGAGAGGGACACACAGTGCCTGCTCTCTCTAATATTGGATATTGAGAGCATCTCACATAGTGAAACATTTTGGATTTTGCTGTGGTCTGTTGTCTAGACCCAAACAGACTTGATTTGCCTGCAAGTTTTGTAACTTTATAAGACTGGCCAGTTTTCACCCTTTTGGAGAAATCTTGATGCTCAAATCACAAACAGAATCAAAGTCCCAATTTTTTTTCGCTTAGGTGTGGATGCATTCGACAGGATGTGGTGAGTAATCCAGCGATATTGTTCAGTCTCTTTTTCCTAGAAGTGAGGCAGAATACCTTGCGTCCGAGTCAATAAATTGCTCTTTCATGTGATTGATTGTAACCTCTTGATTTGTGATGTGGAAAATACATCTTACCAACGAAGTACTGACTCTCACAGTTCACATGCCATGTGTGAAGTTGTTTGAGTCGTATCAAATTTCCTTGTTCTCATTCTGCAATCCGAAATGAAATGCTCATGAGGTTTGAAGTAAGCTCATGAATGAAGTCTGGATTCTGCATCCACATATGCACCACACTATCTTCAATCGATCGTACTGGACAGTTTGAAGAGATCACTACACTCAGTCAATTCGCTTGATGGATTTCTAACCCCATCCGATCATAAATTCATAATACAGCCTGTAGATTGAATCCAATCACATATGCAGGTGACACTTCCAATCCCATGAAATCTCATTGAGGAAGTCAACCTGAGATTGGGGGAACAGAGGGGGGGTATCATGTTAGAACATTTATTATGCGTGATTTGGTGAAAGGAGTGTCCACGACATAACCCGACTTATGCTATTTTTATTTTACATTTTACACTTGTCAATGTTTGATACTGGGGGCATAACTTGCACTTGATTTACAAATGCTGGTGTATGGTTACTATAGAATCTCTTTCCATTAGGCAGGTCTGGAGGTAGAGGGAATTATCACAAACGACCGTACCTCTTGTCTATCCAACAGATAAACTCAAACTCCTGTAGGTTTGTTGCTGATTCAGCTCAAGTGACTTGGACTCGACTGATTTGGGTCCTTCGAAGCTCGTTCCGGTGTCAAATCAGCTCATACTTTTGAGCAACATACTAATTCAGGGCTTTTTTGTTGGATGAATGAGGAGTACGTTCGCTCTCCAGTCAAGAGCTCTTATACCAAGAGCTTGAAACAAGGAGACTATGGAGCCTCTTACTCTCGCTTGTTCACTTAAGTCCACTTTATATTGGACATTTCAATTTGAGACCTTTGACTTATTTTGTCGGGCTTCCAATGTTTAGATGACGTCCGAATGGATCCCGATGAGGGATGACCACCGCGAGTTCTAAGTAAAATTTGGCAAACTCTTAGTCAAAATCCGAAGCTACCTCATGAAGGGCACCTAGGAATACCGAGAGTTTGAATGCTTGTTTTGTAGCATGGCCATTCTAATCTACTCCAAACTACTTAGTGCTCAAGCTCTCAAAGATTTGAGGTTCGGATGAAAACTTGTCAAAATTCAATCATTGAACTCCCAAATTTACAAACTTGCACTGGAAGAAAGCTTGCCCATTTCAACCATGCTCTGCGACTTGTCCATTGCAATTGATGGCAATAAACTGCACAAATAAATCATTTTGGTTGTCAACCGGAGGTTTTTGCTTGCGTTTTTTGAACAACTGGAAGGGCCAAAAATCCTCCGGTTGACAACCAAACTGATTTCTTTATGCATTTTCTTGCCATCAATTTCAAAGGATAGTTGTAATGGACAAGTTTTCTTCTAGTGTTGAGCTCGAAACTTGAGCTCTAGTACAAAGGTTGCATACGTAAGACACGAGCATGCATTTGAAGTAGAGTAACCTTACTTTTTAAGGATCGGCTTGAATCAACGATCTTTGTCCATTGGATAGACACTAGTACAATTGGCATAATGAAAACCAACACATAACCCTAAACCAACACTATGTACCATGGTCACAAATTTTAATTCTACATATGTATAATCGTGATGCATCGTAATGGTTTGGGATTTACATACCTTTTGGCTGGGTCATGTTAGAGAGGTAAATACCATGTTGTAAACACTGATTAACTACACCATTTATTTCCATTGATGTGGACCCACACACTAAACCTAAGAGTACTCCACATTTTGAAATGTGTGTGATTGATTTCAAAACAACATGCACTTTGCTTATGAGAAATTGGTGTGTGCCAAAGGACATCCTAACCAAGATGTGGTTGGTACATTAGCCATACATTGGGACAAACGGTCCATGTCCACTTGCTTAAAATCACATTGGATGATGCGACTCATATTAGTAATTTGAAGATCACAATCATCTTCTAACACTCTCACACTAATAGGACATTCATATGTAGTTGCACTAGCCATAAACACAAAGATCTCTCAGGAAGCCACATCCGACCACTTCCATGATTGAAGTCCTTTACAAGCTCATCAACTTCATGTCACGTACCAAATTCTGGTCATTTGTACAGCCCTCGTTAATCAAGACCCACAATTTGACGATCTACAAATCATCATGGAAATAATGATTATTGGTTTGTGAAACAAACCCTAACTTGCAAGCCCAAACCCTAATTCAAATGTATCATACTCATATGATGTATGCTTGGGACAGGTTATAAATACCATTCAAAACTGTATTGTTTAATTCCTTTCCAATATCATCATCTCATTCAGTATATATTTAGATCACATGTCGTGAAGATGTGGCTAAACTAATCACAAACAACATTGTATCGCAAATTCTATGGCCAGAACACTCTCTATCGAAGAGAACTGAAACTTGAAGTGTTCTTCATAACCTAGTCGATACGCGAGCTTGCATATAAATAGTTGGAAGTACATGATTCTCTTGTAATATTTTGTGATCGACAATGTAAAAGCTTTGGCTAAACGAGATCAATCCTTGCAAATGGGGCCTAGCTGGCCCAATGGTGCATACAACTTATTCATGTCCCTATTAGTGGTCAAAATCACAGATCATGCTAGGTCAGGCTATCTTGCGTCCGTTAATTGGGTTGAATTTTTTTAAATTGTAATTTTAAAAAATATTTTTAGGTTGGGCATGAGTTCATTGTGATCTATTTTTGTATTGTTATGTTGTGAATCACTTTTTTGTTGCTGGAAATGTTACAAAAGTTTTTGTGTCACATTCGTTTCATTGCTTCTAAGGCTTGTGAACTTATGAGGTTATTCTTTTTAATCATATACCTATATTTGAGTGGTTTGTGGCAAGTCTTATATTTACAAAAGGACAATAAAGATGCGCATGTTGTGAGGAGATTGGACTGTGTGCTCAGAATATATGTGCTATATTCATTAATGAAGATAATTGGGAGGAATTATACAATCGCTTTGGAAATAAGAAAATAAAATAGTTTGACCTCCTATAACTTTGATCTGGAAATTTTGAAATGATGATTTGTGCGACTCATATCTACTAACATGATGAGACAATCCCTAATTCGGTCCAACAATTAGAATTGTATGTGGGGTTGGATTAGGGTTCGTAGGGCACAATAGGGCCACAAACCCTATGCCAAGGCTAGGCACCCACCTCTTTGAGTTGGCCCCCACCACTATGACCAAAGGTAAAGGAAGTCTAATTCAAAATGTGACCCCTATAGATTTGTAGGTAATTCATTTCAAGTGGGTCTCTCTGAACTAATTATGGGTCTCTCATATGAATTCCGGGGTCAAATCATCTAGCCAAAAAAAAAAAAGTTGTGTTTTCACCTTGAGTAGTGTTGGTGGAGGTGCAACTCAAAGAGGTGGTGTCTAGCCCTTGCCACATACCCATATAGCATACTTGAAGGCTTGGTATGCTATCCACAACCTTTGGGACTGGGACACCACACCTAGTTTGTGAGATGCGATTGTTGTTGTTGTTGAGCAGGTGTGGAATGGATGGGAGACAAAAGCACTTGTTGGGTGGTTATGTCTAGTTGTTTCTTTAGTTGTGCCATGTTGCAAGGGTTGTGCGATTCCATGCTTTTGTATGCACCTTTGTCCCTACCGGCCATACGATCATAGACAAATGTGGGACCCAAGCACACATTTTGCATGGCGGCTACCTGTTATTCTTCATTGATTCAAAGTCATACTTCCCACTGCACCCTAGCTAGGCGTCGATTGAATTGCAACTACGTGGTGGTTTCACACTGTCATTACATTTCGCTCCCTCTAGTTGCACAGTTCCATACAAGGTGGGTTTACATTAGAATCCAATCCAAGCCAAATAAACTCCAAACATCAGGCGATCTTATTATTGCCTAGTAACAAAAGTTTGGACCCAAGGAGTTCACACCAACGTCCGAGTCCAAAGTATCACAATGGCACTATTTTCTTGTCGAATCTTGTTGGTCCCAACTCAAGAAAGCATCATCTCCTCTCCTATGAGAAAAACCAAAGTGTAATCTTGGATCCAAACTTGAGTCCAGAAGTAAAGTCCATTAAGGAATGTTGTGAACCCTAAGGTTTCTTTGTCCAGACATGAACTCAATTAACGTAAATCCACCCCCCACTTGTTGAATAGATGTATTCGTAGAAAACATCCTGCTTTGTGAAATCGATGACTCAATCCAGACCCCTTATAGACTTTATACGCATGTTGTCTGGAACAGAACCATGTTTTCTTCTATCTAGTAATGATACACGTGGCTACAATTCCACAAGTGCAGCTAGCGTGAGTATCAAGATGGGTTCCTGCCTGCCTGTTGCACATGTGACAAATCATATACACTTGCATGCAGGTGGGAATGCAGTTTAATTTGGTGCAGGGTGGCCGTGTAGTAGGAACACACAATCACATGCGAGTTGCGATGCATGTTTTGCATCACAGAAGAAGCGATTCTTCTTTCACATGTTCACTTCTAGCTGATGACTCGTGACGAAGGAGAAGACTCGCCGTTGACCATGACGTAGGCCAGCTTGAAAACGGTGCCGATTTCATCCTCCAGCTCGACAAGAAGTCGAACCAGTAACTTAGGCTCGCTACACGTAACGGAGCTTCAGCTCCTGCTCAAGCTTGGAAAGTTTGTGGGGCCAAGGTGAAAGTATTTGGACACTTCCTTACAAGTGCCTAAAATGGTGGAGCTATGGTGCTTCTTTTTGTGAGTTTATTCTCGAGGTTGAAGCCTAGAAAGTTGAACTTGAGCTCATAGTGATATGACATCATATTAGAATTTTAAGCTTGAAAGTGTGGACCGACCTTGAGATAAAGCTCCATCATTTAATGCATATGTGAGTGCTCAAATTCTTTGCCATTGGCTATCACACACAACATGAGGTTATCACATTCAAGTAAGTTGTCTGTGATAGTCTCATGAGCTCAAGCTCAAGCTTGGAAGTTCGGTGGGCCAAGGTAAAAGAATTATGCCCGTAAATTAAATAGGGTCATGCTTCTTTTAATTTATTTCAAGTTCAAGCCAAAACAAATTGAACTTGAAAAAATTTCGTTATCAAATTGGAAGGTGTTCACAAATTCAAGTGTGAGATTTATACTTGCAGATCAATTTAGGAAAAAACAAGGACTGACCTTTGACACAAAGCTCCACCATCTTTTAAGCATATGTAAGTGCTCAAAGTCTTTGACCTTGGCCCACCACACGTGAAAGCTTGAGCTCGAGCTCAAGTTGTGTGCAACAACCTCATGAGCTAAAGCCCAAGCTTGCAAGTTTGGTAGGCCACAAGGTCAAAGAATTTGAACCCTCCCTTACATGTGCCCAAAATTGTGGAACTATGGGGTCTCCTTTTTGGGATTGATTTTCAAGATTAAGCCAAAAATGGTGGAACTATGGGTTTCCTTTTAGAGATCGATTTTCAAGATTAAGCCAAAAAAGTGGAACTTGTCATTATCATAATAAAAAATTTGACTAGTTCAAGTTTGAGCTTGAAGTTTTTCTTAAATTAAATTAAATTAAAATATGGACCCAAATTGGGCTTGAACTTTCAAATCAATCCAATAAAAAAAACAAGGACCCACCTTGAGAGAAAGCTCCACCATCTTTTCGGCACATGTAAACGCTCAAATTCTTTGACCTTGGCCCACCAAACTTACAAGCTTGAGGTTTAGCTCAAGTTGTGTGTGGCAACACCATGTGCAGGTAATGAACAAGACTTGACTAACTTATGAGCGGCGGCTATGGGCGGTGAGGGAGTTTCTACATAGTAGAAACGTACGGCCATGACAAGCATCCTCTTGGCTGGGGCGAACCAACCCCTATATTCGTACCTTACCGGGGAGGGCGAACGGCTAGGGATTCGTGGCACTCACTTAAAATCAACCATCCTACATATCGTGGATGAAGTGGCTCCAATACAAAAAGACCCCCTATGAGGTTGAGGGCCGATTCATTCAAATGTGACATCACTAGACATCCGGTAAGGTACCAATGTATGGGTCGGTTCGCCCTCCCCCATCCTCCTCCTCAACAACAACAACAACTACTACTACTAACCCACAATTTGCTGTGAGTTGATCAATGATGGGGAAAACTGACTACCAATTACAGATAAACCAGTTGAGTTTGAGAAATAACTGGTTCAAATTCAAGACTTCAGGAAAATAACTGATCATCTTGGAGGAATTTATAGAATATTCCTCAAATTAATACAGAAAAACCAAAAGATGTCAACATGTGTAACCGGCTGGGTTGGAAACATTAGGATCTCGACTGATTATGTCCAAGAATCTCCCTGGGACAGTGGAGCAGATGTCTAGCTAGGTTCATCACAAGTTTGAGGTCTGGATATGGCCCACTGGACACAGCATAGTCTATGACTTGTGTATACTGATATGTGCAATTAGGGTAGATGTGTCTAATTTGATTAATCGGACACTTTTATATATATATATATATAGTCGTATGTGGTTAGGTGTGGCTTCAAGAACGGGTACCATAAAAACACATGTTTAAAAGAACTTATTATAATGTGGTTTTGACCCAAGCTCATGTGCATGGGTAAAGAGGAAATCTATTTGCAAAGACAACTTAATAGTACGTATCATTGTATATATATTCAATTGTGACATGTAAATTTTTAGATGAAAATAGCATGAGTTAATCTACAAGTAACATTTCAAGAATTCAAAAGATATTCATCTTGGTTCCAAAAGTTGTTAGCTCAATGCTAAATTAGGAGATGGTCATGACCACATTGTGACAAGCATCCTTACTAGCAACAATAAGGATAGATATGATATGCTTGTAGCCCACAACTTGTTGCAAGCAAGATTTTGCACTAAAAGGTTATCAAAAGGGAGGTTAAATGACAAGAGTCACCCCCCCCCCTTTTCCTTGTAGTGTTGGTTAGCTTCACGAGTTTGAGATCTGCATATAGCTCAATGGACTTAGTAAGGTGGACATGCCTTATTCAAACATCAATCTTAAGAGTTTTCTAATGCATATGTACATGTTCATTCTCTTTGACTAAAAAGAGACATTCAATGATATCGACAATTAAGTCTTTAAGAATTCAAAAGATATTTAACTTGGAGTCAAAAGGTGTACCCTCGACACTTACCTACATTCCTCATTTGAGATCCCATGTAACTTTGACTTTGCTCTCAAATCTCCATATATGCCGAAATGTTGGAGCAACCATTATAAGCTCATCTACTTTATTGTTGTAGTCCGGAAGGCTTCAAGTAATGAACCTCGTGGAGATTGGAACAACACTTCATAACATTACTCGGCTCCTTGGTTGCGTTCCGTGGGACTAGGTATCGGGAAAGCATAATGCTCCTTTAATTCTGGGATTCCTCATGTATAGGAAAAACTTAAGCTCTGTACTGGAGAGTTTTCGACAAGCATCTATATTTATTAGAAATTTTCAATCGCAACTTGTTTCTTAAGAAAGAAACCATCATGGGTGCAAGCATAGTAAAGTGGACCAAAAAAGTGCTCCGGTATATGACAGCCATGATTTTCTTGGTCAAACGCCTATAAGTAGTAGCAAAATGTTGTTTAAAATAGATTCTTTTTCGTGATGACCTCTATTGTTAAGTTAGGTATTCAAATATAGAATATCAATATGAGATCTTCAAAACCTATCATCAAAAGTGACGCATAAAAGCAACTGACTAAATATAGTTTTGAACGTAACTTTCATGACCTTAAATATTTTGAACTTGGAATTTCTTTTCATATTCCTTGAATTCATTGTAAACTTGAGGTCATCGTAATTTTTTTTTCAAAAATTCATCAATTTAATGTAATGTAATTGTATTTTAAACAAGTTTTTGACAATTATCTTTTCAATGACACCCACTTGCACCACCACTTGCACCGTCTTCTAAAATACATATACGTTGTTTGAAATTGTTTTTTGTGAACATAAATTGCTTGGCTTTGTAGGTTCATATGTTTTCTAAATGTTTATGAATTTTTATTTCATAAAATTCAAAGTTAGTATATTGTTTTGGATCACTTTCACTTAAACCTGAGCAAGGATCAAGAGCTGTCCACTTTACCGTGCTTGCACCCTCATCTAGTTGCTTAGTAATGTTATGTTGCAAAATAAACCCCCAAAAACAAACAATAAATAATAAATAAAATAAAATGTTGGGTGATTACCAGAGTCGAATTCTCTTTTCACTTCAGTCAACCCATAACGGCTACAAATTCAATTTGGACGTCTCTCGTCACCAATGACTTCCTAATGAATTTGGAGTGGTCTTGTGCCCTTCAAGGTGCAGCCTATACAGCGTGGTTTGGGGTTCCACGTGTTTGAGGTGAGGAGGACATGGCCCACCAAAGAGTAGGTAAGTAGAAGGTTTCAAAGAAACGAGGTTCAAGAAAAGCGTGACAACAAAAACCAAAGTGTTGAGTTGAAGAATTCTGATTAACTTAATATTAGTTTCAGTCAACGATGAGGGCCACAGATTTGTAGCGGCTCTGATGTTATTCTAATACATCCGTGCGAAACTTGCATCCATTTTCAAGTTGGTATTACGGCATTGCTTATGTGGAGTCAAAGTCGTTCAAATCGTCAGAAATTAGCTTGGGATCTAGAAACAATTTCCTAGTTATGTGATGTGGCAGCTTGTGGGTCGGGCGCTCAATGATCATCGAAATTTGTCAGGTAGCCCAACTCCAAGTCTGCAGGATGCAAGAAACCACTTCTCTTGTTATTTTCAATCATTGATAATGTAAGTTTAATAGTGATGGCCATCAATGATTCCATTTAAATACTTAACTTAATCACAGATGATTAATTATGATTCCATTACCTGCCTTTATAGGCTACATTGTTGTAGTAGTGCAGCAAATTATGTCATATTCTACTTAACTGACACCCGGCCAACAAGGCGAGCTTGGTATGTTATAGGCAATGGACAGTTGCGGATTTTACTTGTCAAGGTCTGATTTCTATCAATAGACAAGGTACTTGAAACCTGATGTCAATACTATGTGACTCGGCCTCCATCCACTACCCAATTGGAGCAAGCCCTGGAAAATCAACAGTAATTTGGTCGACAACAGTCATCTATTACTGTAGACAACAGTAAGACTTGAACCTCGATGCCCCAGAAGGCATTTCAAAGTTATACAACTCAGATTTCATGATACATAATGAGAATTGTAGCATGTTGATTTCTAGAACTGAGATCCTCTCATAGTCTCTTATTTGTGCATAGAAACTTTATCGCAATTCAGTTGAGAAATGCTACATCCCATTTCAAGCAAATATCATGCTCTCCATGAATCCCAAAGATTCTCTCCAAAGTGTGTCGACTGCAAGTTTTCACAGTTGTGAGGAACAACATAATAATTCTAGATCAATATCACCACCCAAATTGACGCTATTCAAATAACAAAAAGCGACAGTAAATTTGTATTGTAACCTACTGTGGAGGAATCTCTATTTTTTATTTTTTTATTTCTTTTCACTGAGAACAAGCTTAGCTATACTTTCGTGTTCAAAAAAAACATAACAGCGTTCATTTTTTTAAAGTCAATTCAATGAACTAAAAAAGGACACACATGAGTTAAATAAGATGACATCACATTGAAATGAGTCAATCATTGTCTGTTGGCAATTATTAGAACTTAGGGTCTTCCCAATTGATCGCCATAATGCATTGCCTATCAATTGTAGACTCCATATGACTTAACGTCAAGTAAATGCAGAATTCAAACACATTTTATGCCTCTCAGGCAAGCATATAGGGTATTATAGTATGGGAAACACTAAAGTTTACGTGAAATATTCTATGTGGAAATATGGGGTTGTAAATTTGAAGTGTTACTAGCCGCTCAGAAATTCAATCTACTACCAAATAGTTATTGATAGAGGAGGGTGGCGCATGTGCTCGGGAACAGACGGGTGGTACCCTTGTACCACCAACATTAATCTCCATGGAATTCGGGAGTTATGGGTAGTAAGATCCATGTTACTCTCACTTGGAGAGTAACATGGAGAATCGTAGGACATCCGGATTCATATGAACAATAAGTTATACATGGATCAAGTCACTCTCCCAACATGTACACACCAAACATTTTAGAAGTCACGTTTTTGAACTTCATAATATTTAACAAGTCGAGTCTTATGTCGATCATATAAAACACCAACACATCATAAAAAGGTTGCATAATAATTATTATGTGTGCCAAAATCGTGAAGATATCGAACAAAATTGTATGTACCAGCACACGAGTGTTGAAATGGAAGATGGATTTACATTAGGATCCATATGATCAATGAGCCTCCAAAATCAAGTGATCTTATTGATCAATAGCAAAAAATTGGATCCAAGGAGTTCACAATAGGTTCCGGGCTTAGAGTTTGGGATTTTGAAATGTCATCACTTTCTTTCCAAATATTGCTAACCAACTCCAAACCTTACTCCCCATGGTTTAAGTGACCAATCTTTAAGCTTGGATCCAATCTTGAGTTTGGAAGGAAGATCTATCAAGGATTAATTTGAACCCCAATATCTTGGACCTTGACCCTAAAGCAAACCGAACCTAAGAGGAGCTCATGAGACTTTTGCACTAACATGGTCCATGTTTCAGGTCGACAATATAAGAGGCTACATTTAGGGATTTAGAGGCTTTGAATTGCATTGATTATGAGACTTAATCTTGTGGTGATTTCAAGCTTACTCTAAATTATAGTCTACCCATCCCAAGCCTCGACCACACATGCCAAACCACAACCCTGTAGTACAAAGGAAAATCTTTGAAGTGCTTAGGAAGTGATATCATTGATTCACCTAGTCATTGTCCCCAAGTAATTAATGTTTTTGTTGTGAATGTGAAATCAAGTTCAAGTGTTTTGTGATCCATTTCATGTACACAACCGAAGTGAAGGAGGACCATTTGTCCTTAGGCTCTTAGAGCATCTCCACCATTGCCACCACATCTCCTTCCAATGTTGCTTTGGAATGAGAATGGGCACAACAATGACCAATATATTTCCCAACATATTTCCCTCCACACTGGTCAATGTAGATTTAGAGAGACCAAAATGTAGAGGGCAATTTATTTTGATGCATGAATATAAAGTGTCATCCATCCCAATTAAACATCTTTCAATGCTAGAAAGTGTTTTTTATATTGCAAATGCATGATTGATAATAACAATTTTTTTAACATTATCCCTTTGTTGACATAATTACTTTAACATGGTATTCGTGAAAACATCACAAGGCATGCAAAAATGTCACAGATGCCATTTTCTCGAATACAAGGAAGGCCGGCTTGAATTGGTCTTTGGAGGCAACTTTTGCCAACTACATATGGATGTCTTTACAAAATGCTAGTAGCATGTGCAAGTGATAACGAGGGAAGAAGTCTTTTTATATCATGAATGCTATGTTCTTCATTGTTACTTCAAACACTCTTGATAGCAATCAAAATATAACATTCATGATAAAATTAAAAATTAAAACTTTCTCTTTACTCTATGAACTTGTACCATAAGTGCCCATACAAAAATTAGTTTCAAAATGCAATTTTTTCCAAAGTTGAAGTGCAGTTCACAAGACCAAAAATTGAGTTGGCCTTGAAAAGGAATGCCACATGTGAATATGACATTTTCACAAATACTATGTTCTTTGTTGACATCATTACACATAAGTTATTCTTCACATTTTGATACTAAAACATAATTCCGCATGTAGTAGAAATTAGTATCATCACGGCAGTGCTTGCCACATTATAGATTCAAGACCCCTCCACCTAGAACTCCACAAGCTCGTCCACTCCTTGCTTTGTGGTAAGAAACTCGGGGAGATCACTCCATTGTCGAGTTGAACACCACGTGCGAACAAAGTTTGCTACCCCTATATTACATGCCATAAATAATTTTAAATTTTATGATATTTTTTCTACATATACACAACCATTGATGGTATCTTTTGTATATTTTTTTGAAATTTTTAGTCATCTTCATTTTTGTAGCAATTTTTTTAGTTCAATTCTGCGTCATTCTAGTTAGAAACGGTATGTTTTATTAAAAAAACAAATCATCAAATTTAGTCACTAGTTTTTACTATGTAATAGGTACCATGTATATCTACTCATGAAAAAATTTGATAAAATTGTGACCCATTTTGGTGATGCTTTTTACATTTTTCTTACATTTTTTACATGTAAAATGATCGCACGTGGTTGTTCAACTTTACAATGGAGTGATCTCCCCGAGGTAAGAAATAGAGGGAATTGTGGTGGCATTTGAGCTTCCACTGAAAAGCCTTAGGGTTTACTACCTTCTTTTGGAGGGTGACCCCATGCAATTGTAACATCGTGGCAAGAGTATGAGTGAAAGCACACAACATGTTGATTAGAAATTGACAAATAATGTACACCCATAGCGAACTCAAATATTTAGAGTTGAAAATGTTTGCAAACATTTTTTATTTTTATCATGCCCTCTTGTTAAAATGTGAGTAAGCACCCAAAAGCACTTGCGTTGTTGTTCTTCTTTTGCAAATTCCACACCCCCCCCCCCTCCACATACAATCATATACTCTTTGACAAGGTAAATGCTCCAAAAAAATATCATGCTCAAGTGTTTAATGAATATACCAAAATAATTCATGCTGCAAAATTCAAGGATATCCTCCACATATTCAAGTTATGGCTGAATATGTTCTTAAATTTTACATCTAATTTTTTTTGGCACTTCTCACAATGCTATGCGAATATAAGAAAGCACCACCCTAATAGCTTGAGTGGTTGGAACTCACTTTAGGCAACAAGTGCCATGATATGCATTCTCCATTGGAGGTGGTAGTTGTTAGTGATTCCTCCTATGTTCTATGTAATCCTTATGGAGGCGATGAAACCATAATATTTCTCACCAACATAGCCATTCACTCTTTTTCTTTCAATATTGAAGTAAAGTGACTGCACCTATTTGGTCCCATTTATTTCAAAGGTTTGATAAGAAAACAAACTTTGCATTATTAGATAGCACGATAAGAATTCCAAATGTGAGACATGAGAGTTGAACTTGTTGTTTATGGAGCCAAGATGAATATCTTCAAATTCATGAAGTGAAAGTCATAAATAGCATTTCATAAATTTCTCCGGAATGATCTCAGTATGGAGATCTAGAATCTAGATCTACAGAATCAAGACATGTTTATACTACTCAGCTGTTGAAGAGCATTATCCTCTATAAAGTCGCACAATGGCTAACCGAATGTTATGCTCATTAGTAATCAAGAACTATGGGCACCAAGGAGCTTAACACACCCACCTAATAATAAGCAAGTCAAACAACAACTATTGACTTTCAAATTTTCAAAAATCAAATATTTTTCCTCTAATTGGACCCGTTTATCTATTTGATATGTGGTCAATTGAGGATTGAAGAACAACCACCACAAAGGCACATGTTTAAAAAGAGATTGTACTCTGTTTTCAAATCGTATCAACTACTCCACACTTAATCGTGAACATAATTGGGAGGACATGTATATTCAATTCAAGAAATCAATAAACATGCACTTCCAATAACCGTAACTAAATCGGGGCTGATCCAATTTTGTCGATGCTTCATTGGAGGTTGCGAATGCAACACACAAGTCTCATTGTGTGAATCCAATTGGTAGATGTTGGGGAACATGAAAACGAACCGAAATAACGCCCGCATACTTGGAGTTGAAATGTACGTGTCTTTTTTCTCCGTTCGCCCCAAACGAAATTGAAGTAAAGTGACGGGTTGTTATCCATCACTATTAATGGCGAGTTGGGTGGTGCACTTTCACATGGAGAGAGGAGTAGGCCATGTTGTACGTGAGGAAGGCCTTAATCGATGTAGGATGATGGAGTTTGCAAAACCCTGCAGACATCCTTCCTTATCCTTAGTGCAAGAACTTCCACTTAAAATTGAAAATAAGATATAATAATAATAATAATAATTGTGGTTTCTCGTATTAAAATTTCTTTCAAATTTCATCATGTGTTCATTTGAATCCGGTATAGAACATTTCAACAATAGTTTAGATGAAATAGAGCAACTTCTGTAGTGTTGTAGATTTGTGTATGATCTTAGTCTCCTTATTACCCAATGTATTGACCCTAGGCCTTTTAGCTTGTCGACCATAACATTACTCAGCCTTTATGATCAAGTTCCATTGTCAAAAAACAAACAATTATGTCCTCCACATGTTTTCTAGCCTGAATATGACATGAATGACAATATTTCATGATTAATGTCCAACCTCATAGGACGCAAATGACCAATTAACCCCTAAAACCTTGACAGACCCAAAATGACAAAAAAAATTATGGTTTTTGGTTTCGAATGAGGCCTTTGACTTTTTTTAGATGGAGGTGAAATTTCTGTCAGAATTAACGGATTTCATTTTACATCCAACGTCCTAGTTTTCATTGGATTTAGACTAAACCTCAACCTTGTGGAATTTTTCAAAATCATCCAACACCCCAAATTCCATTGGATTTGGACTAAACCTCATGATACACTAGAAAATGTGTCAGGTAGGAAAACAACACTCATATGTACTTGGAAAGCTATGAAAATTTGCAAGGATTTTTTTAATTTTATGTTTTAAATATCTATTATTGGGATTGGTAATTGGAGTTTTAAAAGTTACTTTAAGAATATTATGTAAGATTGGATGTAAAGCGGAGTGCTACGCATTGCAAGGGCTCTCAAGAAATCACATTTGGTGCAAACATAAAAATTCAGGCCTCAAAGGTTCACAATTTAGTTGAAAATCTTATGCAAAAAGTTTCATCCCAATTGGGTCTCATCCCGTCATCCATTTGTTGATGTTGGTAGGGTAAAAGTTTGTTTTCAATCATCTACCCCACACATTATACCTTCACACATGTACCAGTTTCTCATTTACATTGCCACGTGGACGATTGATATTTTTTTGAATAGCTCATACAAAGGTTGATATCATATCCGTACGGTTGGATGCTCAAAGACACCTACAAACTGAGTCCTAAATTATCTCTCTTAGAAACAATGATTTGAGGCCAATTTTGAGGAGAATGGTACTTAAGGATCTAGGGGTTAAGTAACGTTGTGGCCAATGCATCCCTCCTATTTCATTTCCATATACCTAGTCCACTTCAACATAAGACTAATGTAGAGGGTTGTCATGTGGCTACCCTTTGGGTGCCAAAAGACAATTTCCATGTTCGATTCAATAGTCTCCCAACCAATGTGGATATGACATGTGGCAAACAAGACAAAAGGATGGAACAACACATCCCCCGGTGAGCATTGTAGAGGATCAATTTCAAAATGACATGAGTGAGAATGTTTGTTAAGGTTAATACTCGTAAACATGTGGAAAATGCCTGAACCTTCCAACCAAGAATAGTTGTTGATCAGGTTATACATAACCTCATGGAAAATGGGGTTGGCAACTAACCTATGTCTTCTTCACATTGCATCCACAACGTCCCATAAGATATGCACGAGTTACGAGGTCACCCTACTTAATTGGACGCCTACATTTGAGCAGTATATGGCAAGAATGGACACCAAAAAGGCTAGTGTTACACCAATTGGACTGCATGTTCAAATTATAGGCACCATTCCATGTTCAATAATAAAGTAGGTCATCATTGAGATGACCTATGTGACTATTTATAGAGTAAGAATTGTTCACTTGATGCTCACAACTTTTGTATCTCTACTTCAATTATGAAACTTGTGTTGAAGATCTTTGCAATTCGCAATTGTTAACCGGATGAGACAATCCAATGGTCGGAAATGCACGTGGAGTTGGAAGTGCCCACAATAGGCCACATACCTCTCAAGTTAAGGTATGTGTGTGAGCTTCGGTTACTCTTCTTAATGATGTGTGGTTAGGTGAGGTTTTAAGAACAAACAACATGAACACACATGTTTAAGAGAGATCATCCCACGTCTTCATGTTTTTATAAGCTATTCCACACTCAACAATGAACACAACGGGGGAGGACCTATGCATTCAATACAAGAATCAACAATCATGCCACTTACGATAAGTATAACTCAATAAGGGGAGGCCCGATATTCAATATAGTTTTTGTTGATGTTTCATCATAGATTTGCTAGTGCAACACAAAGTTGAAGGTAGAGAACAAGGAAAACGAATCGAATAACACCCACATATACCTCAAGGCAGATGGGTCTTAAGCGGCTTTGTTTTCATAATCGGACCCCTATATTTGATTGATATCTGGTTCAGCGAGGACCAAAGAGCAAACATCATAAAGACACATGTTCAAAAGAGATTGGACTATGTCTTCAAGTATTAACAACTACTCTATGTTCAACAATAAACACACTAGGGAGGACCCCATGTATCTATTTAAGAAATCAACGAACATGCACTTCGGACGGCCATACCTAAATCAGGGTAGGTTTGATTTACAATCCAATTTTTGCAGAAGTTTCATCGTAGATTTGCTAATGCAACACAAGCTTCATTGTCGTATATCTAATCGGTAGAAATCGGAGAACATGAAAATCACACCAAATAACACCCACATACCTCGCAGCTGTAGTAGCCACGACAAGCATCCTTCGGGCACCGCTCCCGAGGCAGCCCCCCGATATGATTGAAACTCGGATATCGGGCGTGGTGCCCATGTCCTAGGCTTATACAAAGCCTGCCACCACATGAGCTCCGTTCACTCCCCCTCCCAATTGTCCAAATTCGGCAAATGCACTGTGAGCGAATCCAATAAAACCCCCTGCAGTGACACCACATCGCCCCAACAAATTATATTAAACATCGCCTCAGCATTTTACGAAGGGCCACTTCACACACGAGACTGAGAGCCCGTGACCGTTACGCTTCAAGCACTCTCATTGGTGGAAACGGCGGAGCCGGTCCAAGTTCACTTCACACTATGCTTGAGGAACCAACGGAGTATGTGAATGCAAGATGGATGGTAAAGTCTGTATGGATTCCTACATGGCATCGAATGGATTGTGTTTCATGGTCATTTGGACGATTTTCAAAAACCGCCTCTTGGGGGTAGGCCTAACACAAAATGCGGGAGACCATGGCACTCCGAATGCTCACAACCGTTGATTTATTCTATTCTATCATGTGTGAAGACCCGCGTGAATAGAAATTCATTGAAATAGCATTTGGTTGAGGGTCCGGTCACATATGACTTCACACTACACGTGAGGATCCGTGACCACACTACATGATTGTGGAGGTGTCTTGGGATGGCCTTTGGACGCTTTCTTTTGGGCTCTCACAATTTCATGGTCACGGCTCTCGGCTCGTGTGTGAAGTGGCCCTAAGTACGTACTTATCATGCCAGATCCCAAAAATAAGCATTAGAGTCTACCCTGGCAGAAGAGAAGGCCCTGGTAGGTTGGTAGGCTGGTAGGTTGGTAGGTCCTTCCGACCAGCAGTCGCAGCGCCTGGCATTGCACAATTGTGACAGGTGGGCCTATTCATAGGTCTCTTGTTATAGTCTACTAGTAGGTGGGCGTTAGAGTAGGGCCAGGGTTAGATACCCACCTCATTGGGCTGGAGCCCCACCAACATTACGGAGGTAAAGGAGGTTCAATAAAATCCCTAACTCGCATTTATTTGTATATTCTTATTAACCCTTAACTTCCCAAGCTGCATGAAGGGGTTGTTGTGAGTGGTTTTCACTCAATGTCGGTCCTAGAATTTTCATGAATGGGTTGTTTTGAGTGGATTTCACTCAATGTTGGTTCTGAAATTTTCATGAACAAGTTTTAAGGTTAAATGGGATTTATCTGTAGGAGGATCTTGCAATATGGGAGATGAGCTATTTCGAGGGGAGGGGGGAATGGGTATGAATAACCCTTTGGATGTTTAGATTGTACCACTTAACCCTTAAACGTCGGAGAGGCCCTATCAGGGCCTCGTTGACCCTAAACTATTTGACCATAAGATAGCGTCAAAACATGTCGGAATTGCAAAAAAAAATTCCCCAAAATATGTATCTCAAAATTCCATATCTAAATATATATGCCGATTGCACTAAAAGAATTACATGGAGGTCTGAAATGGGGTAAACATAGGCTGATGGGAGAGGCCCTCTCACCCCCCCCCTTGGACGTTTAAGGGTTAAAGGAAGGAATGCACAAGTAAATGCCATGTCTTGTCCCTAGAAAGAGGCCTTTGATCAATCGAATTCACCTAGACCATGAACGGAATGCCTATGTGACTTAATTGGTGGGAACAACTCAATGGTTGGGCACCACCACCAATTCTCATGCCAAAATGTGCAAACCATAATAGGCTAGCCACCTTGCGTTTGGAGTGTGTAAATTGTCCATATTTCTAACCACATATATGCAAAGAATTCCCTAGAAACTAGAGCGTGTCCAAATCTTAGATTTGAATGTCAATGTGTGCACAAGGCCGTATTTACACTAACACCAACAAATATTTCACTCTTACCAAAATAAATATCATTGATGCTCATGCAAAGCACGCATTAAAATGGCGACCATTGGTTGGAGCCAACACCCTCACATGAGCTCCCAACTCAACAAAAACATGACCATGTCCCACTTTGGCATACTTTTACCCATTCTAATCATCTCCAAATTGCATAGGTCATGTGTCTGTGGGTAGAAATCCATGCTCAGTAAGTTAGGTGGAATCAATGCAGGGAAGAAATCGCCCATCAACGCCAATAATGGTTGCTTGGGAAGTCAGGGGTTAAGTGGGTCCCTCTACACTTATTCTCTATCTTATATGTTGATTTTATGGTCGTATTTTTCTTGAGAAAGAAGAAAATACAAGTTGTAAGATAATTGACCATGTTTTCATCTTGGGTAATGTTGGTTGGGGGCCAACTCAATGGCGTGGGTGTCTAGCCCCGACCAATGGACGAGGATCACCCCGATTAAATTTTAATTTTCCTCTTTACTTTTATGTGGATGTGCCCCAACGCAATTGGCGTAGAGTGCTATGGCTAAGGGTGGGTTTACATGAGGGTCCAATACCAAAGAAACTACAAAAACCGAGCAACCCCCTTGGTCAAGAGAAATGTTTTTGAACCCAAAAGGAGTTTACACTAGAAACTGTGTTCAAGTCCAAGGTACGAATAAAGGAGGTGGTGGTAACAAAGTTATGCGTAAAGTCTGGATCCCGTTGAGTTGGCTTAAACGGTAGTTCGAGAGCGTACCCATAAAGACACATGTTCAAAAGAGATTGGATTGTGTCCTCGAAAATTAGTAACTACTCTATACTTCATAGTGACCACAATTGGGGAAGTCTTATATGTACACCCAGCTGAAAAATCAACAAACATGCACTTCCAATAACCATAACTAAATTGGCGGGGGGAGGGGTCGATTCTCAATCCGGGTGTTGCAGATGTTTCACCGTAGATTTGCTAGTGCCATATGGGCTTTATCGTGTAAACCTAATCGGTAGAAGTCGGAGAGCATGAGAAGCGAACCGAATAACAGCCACATACCTCCTCCTTCTTCTTATTATGATTATGTGTCCTGTCACAGCCGCAGCCCGGGGCGGCATAGAATACGTGGGCTCCAAACCTGTCCGGGCGGGCTGTTTGCAAGTCGGTTGGCTCTACGCCTCGTCACTCGATGATGCAAAATGTGTACTTCCAACAACAGCAGTGGGGTGATCAGCGGGCGCCGGATGAGGAAAGCCTCGGGGCAGGAGGAAGCTGGGAGCAGTAGTCCCCTCCCAGCCGTGATGGGGCGGACTGGGGCTCAACGGATTTCCATGTCCCCATAACTATGCTAAGAGCCACTTCACACACGAGCCAAGAGCCGTGACCATGAAGTTGTGGGAGCCCACAAGAAAGTGTCCAAAGGCCGTCCCAACACACCCCCAAACTCATGCAGTGTGGTCACGGATCCTCAAGTGTAGTGTGAAGTCATATGTGACCGGGCCCTCAACCAAATGCTATTTCAATGAATTTCTATTCATGCGGGTCCTCACACATGATAGAATAGAATAAATCAACGGTTGTGAGCGTTCGGAGTGCCATAGTCTCCCGGTTTTGTGTTAGGCCTACCCCCAAGAAGTGGTTTTTGAAAATAGTCCGAGTGACCATGAAACATGATCCATTCGATGCCATGTAGGAGTCCGTGTAGACTTTACCGTCCATCTTGCATTCACATACTCGGTTGGTCCCTCAAACGTAAGTGTGAGGCGAACTTGGACCAGCTCCGCCTTTCCCACCAGTGAGAGTGCTTGAAGTGTAACGGTCACGGGCTCTCAGTCTCGTGTGTGAAGTGGCCCTGAATGGATTTCCATGTCCCCATAACTATGCTAAAATCATTGGCACTGGCGGGAAAACGCACGAGAGTCTAGAGACGCATGCGTGTTTATTTTGGGCAAGAAAACAACCGAGTCGACACATTCTACGTGAGCATATTCCGTGTTGTGTTTTTATCTGTGTTGTTATGGAACACGTATATGTACTAGATTTGTGGGCGTCGTTTCACTTGGCTTAGAGCATCCGCACCCTTGCTCTGTATACCCGGCCGCACTGGCTTTTGGCAGGCCCGGGCATGACGAACCCCCCCACCGCAACCCGGGCAACGGCTCTTTGAAGAGCGGGCTCGCCAAAATACTCCCCTGACTCGCCATTTTCCAGAGTCCGTGAGTTTCTTGGGCGCGCCCAAAAGCCGGGTGTTTTTGGGGAGATTTCGTTCTATTTTATTTTTTTAGCTGTTCGAAGTGTTTGTTTGGAGCGATGGTGGGCCGTGTGCGTGTGTTGAAGCATGCCGGAGTGGGAGAGTAGCTGAAGAATTCCCCCCATTCGCATGTCAGACTGCAGATTTATGGAGCGAGAGTGGGGGTCTTTCTTTTTGGCGAGTCACTCAACCCTTGTGGAGCCCTCTACTGGCCCTTTGCTGAGTGGTGGATTCAGAGCAAGAGTGCGGATGCTCTTACTAGGGTGGTAACGTACTTGTGACATCACTAGGTTAAACCTACTGTGGCCACTCATTCCCTGTGTTGATTGGGCCATTTGTGGAAGCCATTTGCGGAGATGAACTCGAGTGACCATACCGTGTACCCTTGCTCACAAATTTATGATGTCTCCGTTGCATGGAGAATGATGGCGACTCGACTCGACTCGGCTCGGCTCTTTCACTTGCCACTGCACTCGTCAACCAAATGCGATTTGAATGGCCAAATACTCTCATCAAGGTACCAAATATCAACCCAATAATATATTAAGAAACACACTATAACTCTCTCACACACACATAGAAAACAATGGGTATGGCTAAAACTTTGCGACCATATTCGGTACAAAATGGAGATATCCACATTTAGCGTTTTATCTCCTAAACATTCGATCTTTTTGTCTTTATATTTATTTCCAAAACTTCTCACTTGTGGGTCATCTTGTGGATTATTATTTTTTCTTCCATACTTTATTTTTTCTACCTCAGCATTAATTGCATCTCTAAGCATTGTTCACTTCACATGGGTGACCCAATAGGTGGGGTGAGACCTGGGTTCAGTTACTGAAGGGCAAAGAAATTTCATACTTATTTATATTAAGCCAACCAATAGTCTGTTGGAATCTAACCTTGTCAAGGTCCACTTTGTTAGTCACTAACAAGTTGTTACATTTGGGATTCAAGGCTAGGTAAACTGCATGTGGGAGAATCAATGGCCCATGAATCAATGCTAGACCTATCCGTTCCCCCCTCCCCCCCTTTTAGAGAGTGAGCACAAGGTACAAGCTCAGTATTGCTATGAGAGGTTCTCACTCAAGTTTCATTCTCCTATATTTAGAATGTGCAATTTGTACCTAAACGTGTGACCCAATAGTTCATAACTACACTAAATATGATATTTAGTGTCATATGATATTTAATGTCACTATGGTAACTTTTTGGATCACACTTTTTATGAATAAGTCTATAAATAATCATGGATGATGGATGAGCTCATCCATTGGCCAAAACCCTACCTTCTCTTGTCAGCAACTTGTGATGAAATATTGTCATGGATGATTGGAATCTGGATGAAAAATCACTTAGTAAGTGACAGTTCTTGCAACACTGTAAATCCATAATCCCCCTAAAAATTTACAAGGAATGACAAATAATGTTGGGTTCACATTTAGTGTTGGTGACACTACACCGCAGTTTACAATTAGTATTAAGCAGTCAATTAGAATTGGTGACACTAAACATCATATTAGTGTAGTATTCTTGAGTTAATTTGTATATTAAAGTCTTATAACAAAGAATGCATTTAGACTAGTGTTGCATTTTTTATTCTAGAGGTCGGAGGCGGCATTATAAAATGTTTTTAAAAATGTTTTTTAATGTTTTTTTATTGAAAAATCATCGAAGACATCAATCCGTGAGGTCCTTTATGGCAAATCATTGTCGAAAACATTCCCCTCTTCTAGGATTAGTTCTTCGAGCTCTTCTCCGCCCAAGTATTGATCCAAGAATGAAGACATTGTGAATGCAAACCACCATTCACAACTTGTCCGATGTGCCATGTGGTGCATTATGTATTCCAATATTTGTCAATTTGTGTGGCAATGCTCGAGGCTCAAACACTGCCATTGAGTTTGAATGTACTAATGCTATATGGTAATATGGAACAATTGTCGAAGTTGAGCATGTCTATATTTGCTCTACTGGCATGGACTGGCTGTAGTCGTGAACTTATAATAAAAAACTTTAAAAATGCCTCAAAATTTTCCGAGTATTTTAAAATGTGTATTTTAAAATAAATTAAAAAGAAATGCACCCCTAATTTAGACCCACATATGTATTGATATGATAATTTTCTAAACCTCCACTATCTTATGGGACATATGTTTTATCATCTCTTAGAACATGCCTCAAGAGATATTTATTGGTCATGAATTTATTTTTTTGTTTTAAAGTAACGTATTTTATATTCATTTTGTGGGAATTATTGTTAATGTTGCTTGTTCTAACTACACTAAATAGGATATTAAGTGTTTGACTATATTTAGTGTTGTTACCACCCTACCATGCTCAACGCTAATTTTCAATGCTTGACAATTACTGTTAGACATAAATGTGCCGCTACCTTCCCTAATGCCACCTCCCTTATTATATATATTTTTTCATATCCTTACCAACACTAAATTCAAACATGTAACTTCCACATATTACCACAATTGATATTTAGTGTTTGAGTTTACATTTAATGTTACTTGCTTTCACAGGGTTATTGATATTTAGTGTATGCGTTCGTATTTAGTGTATCAAACACTAAATATCCTATTTAGTGTAGTGTTATGCGAGTATAAAGGGTCTCGCCTATGTATGGTACAATTGTATGTGAGAACATACTTGACTAGGTCCAAAGAATACCATGCACAAATCTATATCAAACTATCATGAGGCGGTCTTATGCAAATTTCAATACATGGGTCAATATGATATTGATATGTGAGTCATTGGACTTGAATATGAAAGTCATTTCATGATACATAAACCCGGTTGTTATCAAACATGGTGATATAAGGACAACACTATTTCTAGCCATATGAATATTAGTCTAAAAACCATTCTTCACAACTTTCCGGTGTGGGTAAACTTCAAGTTAGACATACAGATCACATTTTAACAACATCTTTCATGTGAAGTCTACACTTAGGGGCCTTTAAGGGTTAATGCACACATGTTTTATGTGGTCACACTTCTTAATTGGACACCTATATCCTAGTGATATATGTCATGGCTTGTAGTTATGATCATGCACCCAAAAAGACATGTGTCACGATGAGATTGGACTTAAAAAAGTTCAAAACACGAAGACCATTCTGACATGATTGGGAAGGACCATGTGACCATTCAAAGAGAAAAAAACAACTTCCCTTTGAAATCTTGTAAGTTGCACATTTCAATTGCGATTCTAGAACTTGAAATGACAATCTTCACGATTTGTAAATGCTAACCGAATCAGGCAATCTCCAATCCGTTCCACAAACCAAAATGCAATACAAGTGCCTACAATATGGAAATTGAGAAAAGTCGCGAGTGGAGTAGGGAATGTTGCATGGTTGAGCATATTGGGGCCACATTTGCATGAAGGGGATGCCACACACGTTCAAAAATGTTGGTTTCAAAACGGAGTTTGGTAAGCCAAGGTAGAAGAATTTTGGCCTTGACATGCGCCTAACTTCGAGGAGCTTGGTTTCAAGGTTGGTCCCTCTTTTTTTTGGGTTCAAACCATCCCTTTCCAACTCTAATTAAAAACGGAGGTTTAAGCCTTGCAAAACCACCGTCTTGGATCGGAGTTGACAACGGACACTTACACCTAGTAAAAAAAAGGGACCAACATTAAAATCAAGCTTCTCAAAGTTAGGCACATGTCAAGGCCAAAATTATTCTACCGTAATAATCCAAACTCCATTTCGAAACCAACGTTTGTGAACATGTGTGGGCCTCCACATGAATGTCATCCTATGGCAAATTAAATTTGTAACACAATTCTACAAAAATCAACTAACTTATTGGTATAATTATATGGTTGATGGGACACCATGTATATACTTTCATCCATTCGAATTTGTGTAGTCTATCAAGCCCTCAAAATCTAGTTCAAATTTGGACCCTCTTCGGGTTCTCGACCAAGCACCTAATTTATATATCATGGGTCAACGGCCCTCAAGCTCTATTGTCAAGCGGCCCACTTCACAGAAGAGCCAAGGGATGTGACCATGTAATTGTGAGGGCCCTTGGTTCTCATCCAAAGGCCATACCATCGGCATGGTCTCCCGGAATTTTGCATCAGACCTTACCTCTTAGAAGTTGACCTAATCCTAATTCCGGAAGACCATAAAACATGAAACATTAGCTATAATTTTCCATGTAGGCACCCATGTACACTTTTTCATCCATGATAACTTCTTGGAGCCCTTAGACCCTTCACCTTCTAATGTGAAGTGGAACTTGGATGGTCTCCGCCTTTTCGACCAATGAGAGATCGTAGAATGCAATGGTCACGGGGCCTTCATCCTCGTGTGTAAAAGTGGATGAATGCTTGCACGCCTCCTCTCCTCTCCCCTCCTATTGGCCTCCATGTTGATTTCATGCTTTTTCAACCCCTCCTTCGATTCCGCAAGGATCGGGTCACGTGGAGTTGGAGGCTCCAACTACTGTAGTAGACTCGGAATGATGGGGAATGAAAGTTTTGGAAGGATATGTTATTATGTGTGGCCAAAGGTGGGCACGATTGCAGGCTTATAAGTACTTTCTACACACAACACGCGACAATGCCGTGGCAACCCAACGGGAATCTCTCTCAAGTAAAAAGGCCTTTCATATCCACCTGGGAGAGTCCTCCTAATGATCATATGGATCCGATCTCACTCGCCAACAAACCTACCTGCACTGCTGGAATCGAAAGCCCCGATATATTTATTATTTATGCATGTGTATATATTTGTAAGTATCTTATATTTGGCGTTGAATAAGTCTCTTGTTGCGGGCCCCTTGAGGCGGCCGCCTAGTCATGTGGAGGCCACACATTCTCAAAAACACCGGTTCCAAAACGGCGACCGGTGGGCCAAGGTAAAAAGAATTTTGGCCTTGATATGTGTCTGACCTTGAGGAGTTTGGTTTTCATGTTGGGCCCTCTTTTATTGGGTATGAATGCCCATTTTTTATTCCGATGTAAGACAACAGTTTTGTGAAGTGAAAGAGGAACAACTTGGAAACCAAACTCCTTCAAGGTTAGGCACGTGTGAGGGCCAAAGTTTGTTTGCCTTGGCTTACCCACTCCGTTTTGAAACTGGCATTTTTTAATGTGTGTTGGCCTCTCTAAAAAAAACGGAGACGGGTGTGCCAAGGTAAGAAGAAATTTGGCCTTTACATGTGCCTAATCTTGCGGGAGTTTGGCTTCCAAATTGATCCCTCTTTCTATTTCTATTTTTTTGTTGAATCGTTTGTTTTCAACATTGTAAAAAAAAAAACATAGGTTTTAAGCTTTACAAGACTACCATCTTAAACCAGAGTTGAAAATGGACATTTACACCCAATAAAAGAGGGATCGACATGGAAACCAAACTCCTCGAGGTTAGACACATGTCAAGGCCGAATTTCTTCTTACCTTGGCCCACCCGTCTATGTTTTGGAATTGACATTATTGAACGTGTGTGGCCTCCACACAAGCAATGAATGCTTAGTTACAAATGAACCGGTTGAAGCTCAAGACTTCATGAAAATTATCGATCGTTTTAAAGGAAATTATGAATTATACTTCAAATCAATAAATAAAAACTGAAAGATGTCAACATGTAACCGGTCTTGGAAACACTAGGATCTCAACTGATTATGCCAAAAAAAATCTCCCCATACACTGCAGATGAGTCCAATGTTTCATGACTCACAATTTCCCAAGAATTCTAAGTTGTGCATGTCAATGAAGAGTCTTGGGATGATTTCGTGAATGCAAATATGATCCATGTCAATGAACAGGGAGAACCAACTGCTACTTACATATGCCCACCGGTTGAGCTTGAAAAATAACCGGCTGAGGTTCAAGACTTGAGAAAAATTACCCATAAGTTTGGAGGAACCTATGGAATACACCTCAATTCAATAAAGAGAAACTGGAAGATCATCATAACATTATTCAGATCCATAAGAGTGTTCTGTGGGACTGAATAATGTTATGACAACGCCCCACACGCACAGTCCAACTCATAGAATTCACATACTGCCACGACAGATTCCCCGAACAAGCCACCACCCAAAAACACACCAAATACGACCCACTAATTAACAACATACAAAACAACGGATGGAAGACCAACCCCCTCATTACCATCACGGCAAGAGTCAGAGGAGCTATACACGATCACTCTATAGATAAACTGACCAAACTCAAAATCCCTAAAACTACTATCAAAACCCTCATGAAAGATCTACACCAAAACGCCATCAAATACCTCACATACCTAATCCTAAACAAAAGAAAACTCGACAACAAACAAGCACATGTTCCCTCACCCTAATTTTATTATATATATTAAAAGGCTAACTATTACACCACCAGAGCCCACCTCCCAAAGGAGGCAAAACACCTTATGTTGCATCACAGAACGCCATAATCAGCACAAGGCCAACGGGCTCGCATTCATGCCGGTATTATGATACGGGCGTATTTTTTCTTTCTTTCTTATGACAACATGTAACCGGTTAGTTGGCTTTGAAAACACTAGGAATTTGACCTATTATGCCCAAGAATATTCCCGGACACTGATCCATGTTGAGCTGATCCACCACGCCTGCACAAAAATTGTGTGGACATCCAAGAAAAAAGGGTGCAGAAACTTCCCATGTAGCTTAAGAGACTGGAACATGATTCCTTTGCTTCACTAACTTCAATTCAGTCAGGTGGTTGGTGTGGGTGATCAGAGTTCGGGAAGTTTTTGAAGCCTTAGTGGCTAATTGCCGGTAGTTGATACAAAGGGTCGGATTTTTTCCAATTTACATCGGCAAGAGCCGGTCTTTTGTAAAATCAATCGGCCAATTGCCTACATTTTCATATTTTCATTGGCCAATATCCGATTAAATGGAATTCATATCGGCACTAATTGTTTAAAAAATGTATGAAAAGTTATTAGAAATAATTTCTTAGTACAAAATCTTGAATAAGTGAAAAGAAAGGCATGTTCAAAACTTTAAATTTGAAGAGTTAATATCCTTGGCAGGAATTGAACCTAGCAATGCCTTCACCGGTTGAAGGCCAAGGATCCCCCAATTCTTCATAGAAGCAATTGGATTTGGTCATGAAAAGGTTGCATAATTCAAAAAGTTTAAGGTTTAGGGTACTTCCTCAAGTGCATCATTTGATGCCCCAGACAAATAGCGCTCTGGATTGCTATACAAATAGCGAAACTTAGCAGCATCCTTCCAAAGATCTAGAGCACTTGTTAGAATGTCATCAAAATCATTGTCTGGGCCTTCTATAGCAACACGCATCATACTTTCTAAGTTAGATGTAGACATTTGATTACGAAGTTTTTGTTTAATAGTATTTTGAACAGAAAACGCCCTTTCACATGTTGCAGTACTCACACATTGGCACTTAGCAATCTCAGCAAGAATCAGAAGGTTAGAATACTTCACTTTCAAAGATGGAGACCAAGAAATTGATGTCCATACATCTGCAAAAGTAAGATCCATCCACTCTGTACTTCCTTGTACCTTGAAAGCAAAAAAACTCTTGCTTACACAATGTTGCATTCACCAACGGCGGAAGGACTTGATCTCCTTGCATTTTTTGTACACCGTATTGCTGCAACAACCTATCCAACTCCACAACACCCCAAGAAGCCAAACCTACTTGTCTACAAGGCATGTGTAAAGGATTAAGAATTTTGAAACAATCTATAATGTCATTATCAACAAATCTTGCCTCTAAAGCACTACAAACTTCTTCAGAATAAGTTTTTTGAAAGTCCAAAGCACTCTCTAAGTCACGACCCAAAGGATCCCGAATCAAGTCTATAGAATGAAACTTAGAACCTCTAATTTCACTTGGATAAGCGTTGTAGATATCCAGATGGAGGCCCAAATTGGGGTAGAATAGGAAATCCGCTAGAAGAATTAAAGGTGTCTTGATTTAAATCACATGAATCCATAACAAAACATATTCTAATGGTTGCAATTTCCGATTTTACAATAGATCCTATAGTAGAAATATCAACTAGTTTTTGTTGGAATATCTTAGACAATTTTGCTAACATAGATAGGATATCTGCCAAAAATTACAAAACATATATGTACTTAAAATCTAGAGCACTTCTTCCGGCTGAAATCCGGTAACTCACAAGAAGAATCGGCTACATTTCCGGGAAATTTTCTAGTCCATTGGCTAATTGCCGGAGGATTGAATTTACTGTCAAATTGGCATCCGATGGTTGGAAATTTGGACCGGCCATGAGGCAAAATCCATCGGCTGATAATGAACTAGCCGTCGGTTTTCCCCGACCATTGTGGGTGATGAACCATGAGAGGGGAATGTATCACGTCCGGAGTGTAGGGAGAGAGAAGAAACGTTGACCTTGGTGGGATCAGCGTGATTGAAATGCCCGTTCGACCCACCCTTGGTATTATGTCCACTGGACATAATATCAGTGGTGCATGACTACTAACCCCTCTCAGGGTGGGCACTATAGTAACTAGGGTGACAAAAGTGACCATGGGAATTGATTGACTTGTCCGGAGTGTACGTATTATCATCCCTCACAAAAACTTGACTTCCCTATAGGTTTGTGGCCATCTCAAACCCAATGACTTGGACCGGATTAATTGTGGGTCCCTAAAATTAATCACGATGTCGAATAGACTTCAAAAAAAGTAACTTCCGGGTTTCATATTAATTTTAGGGGTTTCATGTTGGATGCATGAGAGACCGTACGTACGTTCGTATCAATAATTCCCTCTCACCGTTTGTGTGGGCATAACATTACTCACCATTGTTGAGATGTCTTGTGTGACCATATATCTGGGGAGTACAATGCGCGCTTTCACCTTGGGCTAACAATGTCGGGTTTTTTGAAAAGATTCGAGGGTTGATTGTAAGTGAATGTCAAAGTGACAACCTCACCAATGTGCTAATTGCAATATGATCCTAGCTTAGATAAGTGATCTAGGTAGGTGGTCGATGTGCATAAATAAGTTGGAAGACTTAGAGTTGTGGGACCTACGCATCAACATAACCCGAGCTCGGCATGGCAACCAAGTACTAAGGCTCCGGAGTCCATACCATTTGGAAGGATGGTAATGGGGGCTAGGCCATTGTATCACTAACATGTAGCGACCATCTTCACGTTACCTCCTCTATAATGCACAGTTGAACCTTTTGTCAACCCCAATAACCTCTCATTAATTTTCCCAAGTTCAAAATAAATAACATCTCAACAACGTCAAGTAATGTTATGGGAGCGCTATAACGTGGTTTTTTAGCCTTCGTTGAACCAGTTGGGTGGTCTCCTAATGGTCTCCATGGGACATGTTGCACACCAATTTGATGGATTCTCTCCATTACATTCTTATAACTCATGCCTCTCCATGTTATTGACCTATAAATAAACATGTGGTCAAAATCAATTCCCTCTAAAGCCACGAGGGAGTAGCGAGGTTGGTGACCTGCCACGTCTAAGTTATATCCAAAGTATTTGTTGAAACCGGAGAGTTTCTGGCTAATACACCAAAGGCAAGATGCACGTTCAAACACTGAACGGTTGATCATGACTTTCAAATATTAACTTTATTGTATTTCCACCATCAAAGATAAATATACGGATTTCAATAATATACTTTTCCAAAACTTAAGTCCAAGACACATTTTATCAGTTATCATGAAAGAATTCTTTATGACGTGTAAAGAATGTGAAATTGTACACATGGATACAAACACAAGGATATGATATTGTCTACATATTTGTAACATGAATAATTGAGATATGTCTAGACAATTCATTTCCAAGTAAGGAACAAATCCGGTGGTTGGATTCACACAAGTCTAAGTGAATGTAGTGAAGATTAAGACTATTTTGGAAGATCATCCATTTGCATCATCGCACCTAACTACATGTGTTTCCAAACACGAAACCCATGCCAACTTGCACCGCTTAGCGAATTAGTAAGGGTCAAATGATCATTTGTACACTAATTAGAACCTCTTTGGCACATGTAGTCTCAATGCCATTGTGTTCATAATGTAATGGTAGGCCTTCAAAAATAGTCATGATAGTTTGTTTGGCTCATATAAGGGATTGTAATCCTCAAAGTTTCCACCATAGGCACATATATCATGGTATCCAAGTGATTTAACCCTCAAAGGTCCAAGGAGCTCATCATGGACATGTCATACATAAGGGTTATATAGTACTTTTTGAAATTTTAAGCTAACACTGTCAAAGGTGATCATATAAAAAAACCTATTTATTATATGCATTATTTCAATTGGAGCATACATACACATAGAAGGGAATCATAAGAAGATTCTATGTTGCATAAATAAACCTAGATTCAAAGACATATCACATTCATTTAATCAACCTTGTCACATATGAGTTTATTTTCACTTTTTATTTCTCAAAATAGGTTTTTAAAAATTATGGATTCAATGGCATAGATGATATTAACTTTCTGTTTCAATACTAGTTGGGGATTCATACAAATCGTCACATTTCTCATTAAAATGCACCCTCGGGTTTCTTTTACAACAATGGTGACTCCACTCGGCTAATGAGTCACCGCCACCACCACCACAACCACAACATCAACATGTCTTCAAGGCATGAGTTTCATGTTGCCACAAAGGCATGTGCATGCCATTCGGTGCGTTTTCCATGTCTTTCAACTTCTTACCGATTAGATTTACACATTGAAACATGTGTTGCATTAGCAAATCTATTGACGAAGCATCAACAAAAAACGAATTTCCTCTCATTCAATTATGGTTATTGGAAGTGCATGTCGTTGATTTCTTAATTGAATGAATAGGTTTAAATAACTTGCATACCGATCAACACAATAAAACAACACGTGTTTTTGTCACACTTTTAGAATACTCTCATCTATGTTGACAACACCACAAACCATATCATAGATAAATGTTGATCCATCACGACTTCTGACATGCACCTATTTTGCACCTTGATGTGAATGCATGGCTAGAGTGCACCTAAATATTCTACACGCCCAAGGCATTCGCATAGACTCCACCCACCCTTCCTTCCCTTGCCAACCACCCACATCCAAATCATTGATTTCACATATTGCAATGACCGCTTTTCCCATACATCCATCACCAATAAATAAAGGGGATTATTAAACCGGCCATGTAATTTGTTAAAACAACCACAGAGGCATGTCATGCAATCACATGAGCTATCAACTTTTGATTTTTTTTTATTGCACACATGAAGAGGAGCAACGTATCAACTATACCTCCTCTTTTCTTTACATTTCAACGTACAACTAAAATTTTGACAAGTCACTCATCGAAACACTCATGAGATCTATTCACCAAAATGCCATCAAATTTCTACCCTTCCTTGTACTCAACAAACGTAAAGTAGAAAAAACATAATGAAAAATTGTCTTTTGCATTATTAGGGTCTTGGTCCAAGAAACTCAAAGCACCCCTTAAATGGACCTTCAAAGCAGACTAAATATTGGACTCAAGCTTGAGGATCGGTTTCTCAAACTAGGAGGAGTATTGTTTTTGAGTGCGGAATATTGATGTTTGGTGGGAAACTAATGCCACATTAGCACGGTTCATTATTTTCGTACCTTTGAGTCGGATTCTATTATATGCTCTTTGAGTCTGAAATTTTGTTCTTCAACAACATGATTGCATAATTTAGAGTTCATTTAGTATTGAAACCCTAATGCAAACCCTCCCTAAGGTGTGTGGCCCTATTGTGGGCACTTCCCACTTCATGTGCAAATTAAGTTTGACCGTTGGATCAAATTAAGAATCGTCTCATCCGGTCACCCGGGGAGATCACTGTCGATATTTTACAAAACTATGTGAGTTAAAAAATAGGGTACATTTAATTCAAAGAGGAGAAATTTTATATAATATGTAGGGCTACTATAGGATCCATGAAATGGTACATAATCTATTATATATAAAGTAGGCTATGTAAAAACATCGCGTAGTATTAATTTTTATTAATAAGTTAGCCTTGACTTACTTGTTTGTCCATCGAAAATATGTAAATTGGTTCATTGTTGAGGGTAAATTATGTTTGATTCAGCTAGCCAATCTATTGTCTATTCAAGTGACCCTTCACTTGTAGCCACTGCAATCTCTCAAGTGGAACAATGTAAAAAAAATCTCAGTTACTACAACAACAATCACCACTTGCATTTGACAGTCAATAACCTTCTTCAAATAACTTTAAGTTTCTATTTACTTCAAAAAATCAAGGCTCATATGTTGCTGCATACACGACCATTGATTGTTCTCCTTCCCAGCATGGCTTCTTAAGACTCAAGGTATTATGATACTACAGCAAACCAGACTATCATCATCTAACGTAATTTTCCTTGACATAAATTCATCATTGAGTATGGATCCTTCAGCTTACTAATAAGATCAGGATCAAATTAAAAGTGATTCCACACCTCTATAATCTGAGGTTGCACACCTTCTATGCCAGTGTCCTTGACATATACTTCGGGTGACGTATCTGCCTTCAACTTAGGGCCACTTCACACACGAGACTGAGAGCCCGTGACCATTACTCTTCAAGCACTCTCACTGGTGGAAAAGGCGGAGCCGGTCCAAGTTCGCTTCACACTATGCTTGAGGGACCAACAGAGTACGTGAATGCAAGATGGATGTAAAGTTTACATGGGTTCCTACATGGCATCAAATGGATCATGTTTCATGGTCACTCAGACTATTCTCAAAAACCACCTCTTGGAAGTAGGCCTAGTACAAAACCGGGAGACCATGGCACTTTGAACCATTTATTTATTCTATCTTATCATGTGTGAGGATCCGCTTGAGTAGAAATTCATTGAAATAGCATTTGGTTGAGGCCCTGGTCACATATGACTTCACACTACGTGATTTTGGAGGTGTCTTTGGACTTTGCATCCATCTTGCATTCACGTACTCCGTTGGTCCCTCAAGCGTAGTGTGAAGCGAACTTGGACTGGCTCCCCCTTTTCCACCAATGAGAGTGCTTGAAGTGTAATGGTCACGGGCTCTCAGTCTCGTGTGTGAAGTGGCCCTAAACTCACAATGTCCGTGGTGCACAATTGCTACCCGAACGAGAAGACCCCTGGTCCACTCCAACGGGCCACGTACGGAGGTTACTTGCCGCAACCTTAGAAATAATATGTTGTTTGTGGGTGGGTTTGCAGTGGCAGGGCAGGGCAGGGGTCGAGCTTCGTAATTGGGTGTTTGTGACAGGGTTGCAATGTCACATAAAATAGTGGAGGAGTGTCATAAAGGACACTGCCGAGGGTACGGCCCCGCAGAGGACGGAGGGAGGGGAGGGGGGCTCCTTTTTGCAAGCTGGGCTGCTGGGGCAGTTGGAGTATGTTTTAACTCTGGGGGGCATTGGCATCTGACGAGGGGGCAAAGGCACCCGAGGCATAGTTATTGTCAAAAGGACGCGTGCGACAAAGAGCATGTGAGGCCGGAGATGCTGTCTGAACCACCGCCCGCAAACCCAACTTGGGACAATGGGAGGGAGCCTCTCCTCACTCATGCCCCGATCACACCAAACTTTCCATCCAGTTCCAGCCGTGAAATTGCTAGGGATTATGTTCAGAAATAGATGTTGGCCCACCACTTTTCACACTATTACAGCCGGAGATGCCGACGGATGGTGTCTAAATTGGCCGGTGTGATCAACCCCTCATGCCCCGATCACACCAAACTTTCCGTCCAGTTCTAGCCGTGAAATTGTTGGGGGGGTATGTTCAAAATTATATGTTGGTCCACCATTTTTCACACTATTACAGCCGGAGATGCCGACGGATGGTGTTTGAACTGACCAATGTGATCAGCCCCTCACCACTCATCATTTCGAGGGTGCGTGACCCTTGTCCGGGAAGAACCGGGCGGTTAGTTGCAGATGAACCGGTTGAGTTTGAGAAATAACCGGTTGAAGTTCGAGACTTCAGGAGAATTACCGATCATTGTAGAAGAATCTATAGAATATACCTCAAATGAATGAAAGCAAAGCCAGAAGATGTCAACATGTAACTGGTTGGATTTAGAATCACTAGGATCTTGACCGACTATTATGCCCAAAAACTTCCCGGGCACTGGTGCGTGACCCTTGTCCGGGGAGATTCTTGGGCACAGTCGGTCAATATCCGATTGATTCCAAGTCCACCCGGTTACGTGTTGACACACTTCAGTTTTTCTTCGCTGAATTCGGGCATGTTTTTGTAGATTGATCAGTAATTTCCTCAAAGTCTTGAACTTCAACGAGTTATTTCTCAATCTCAACCGGTTCATCTGTAACTAGCAGGCGGTTCTCCTCATTCATTGCAAGAATAATTTATACTACGGCCACGCCCGCCGCGGGGGGGGGGGGAACAAGGGTAATGGTAGTGGTAGTTGTGTGCTTTCTTTGGTTTTGTTTCCATGGAAAAGGGATTATGATTGCTAACCACCCCCATCACCATGTTTTACCCATCAACCCCCTATTCCATGTGGTTAAGCACCCTTGGGATCGTTGTTCATGTTCATGTAGCATCATCAAAGAGTTTCAAGGCCAAGGTACAGGGAGAAAGTTGGGAAGGCAACCAATTTAGCATTATAATTCATGTTTTCTGCATGGAGAGGGTCGGATAGGGCCTCTTAGATGCTTAGGAGTTAACAATTACAAGGTTATGGCTGTTGATTTGGGCCTCTCGTACATCCATTATTTCAAAATGGGATAACACATCATGATGTGACCTTTTAGTGGATATGAATAGCTTGTTGTCTTGGAAAGGTTACAAATTTCGACATCCACACGATGTGATTTGAAATTATTTTTTTTGACAAAGACTGCATATTATTAGGTGTACTTCGAGAATACACAATTGGTATGAACATGCTAAAAGCATTTAGGGGTTAACTTGTTAGTAGATGAATGCCAACACTTAATTTTGGTTCCAGAGGCCTACAAGTACTTTGCATGAATGGAGCATAATCAATCATGGTTACCCAGAGGGAAACTAGCATGTGAGCAATATTATATAAGCAGATCCACAAAAAAGTAGTAAGTCTTGGCGTGAATTCAACTTTAGCTTCCTATACAAATCAAAAATTCCTTGTTGGCATGACAAGAAAGCATTGGACCTATTAGAATGGATTTCCTACATTGCATACCATAGTTATAGACTCTTTATTCACATGTGAGCATATGTTATAAAATTCATACCATTATTCAAATGCCAACTCTAACACTCATCAAGGCTACAACTTGGAGAATTTGTTTTTAGGTTGCGTGTAAAAAAAATCAACATCCATGTGAGCACCCTTTGGTGCCATTTCGATAGCACCATCATGAAAGAGAGGGGAAATGGTGTTTTGTCACGCAAGGATGAGGAGGAATTGGTGTCTACATTTCAAAAACGGTGACTAGTGGCCACCAACTCACATTGACACAAATGAGATTGAAGGCGGCAGAGATGAAGGGAGACATTGTTCGAAGGTGGAATTCCCATATGACTGTGGGTTAACCCTTAAATGACCAAAAGTCTAAATATATGACTAAATACACAATTTCCATGAGCCTCACCAAGTGTGTTATTTATTGCACTTTTGATTTTTGTGCTTCGATTTGTACATTATCTTATGTCAAGGAAGAAAATGACAAATACACTCACATGTGACATATCAAAATACCAAGTATATACTCACATCAAAGGGCACCTAGGCTATGTATTTTTACCCAAAATTACAATAACATTGAAGTCTCCAACATAATAGTAATAAAGTGCAACATAAAATACTAAGTCACTTGACACAATTGGCTGAAGATGAAAATATATAGCTCAACTACACAATTTTGTGCATGGATAGGCCCAAACATGTCTCTTAAGACTCAGACATTTAGGGGTTAAATGGTTTTGAAAGATACATCCAACTCTTTCTTTTTGGGTTGCACAAGGGATTAGGGATTGGGCATACAAGGGTCCTTCGATATGAAAATTGTCAAAATTTACAACAATCTCCGCAATTTCTATTGTAACCACATGTTTTCCAATGGCCCAAATTGGGATGCCAATGAAAGCAAGGTTAAAGCGGGTAGAGCTCTAGTCATGGCTAGGTGAGGTGCAAAAACAACTCCATTACTCCATAATTCCGGATGAACAAGGCAATCTTTGGGTGCTAACTAATAGCCCACCCACACTTACTAGTGCGGGCCACCAGTGAACGGCAAGTACTAGCATTGGTTGCAACCAGTGGCATTCATTGGCTAAACCAACTCTAAAAGTGACCCATGCTGGTAGGAATCATTCGCTAATGGCCCGCACCAATAAGTGTGGGGTGGGCTATAAGTTGTACGAAGACCATGGGGGCGGATTTGCTTCAACAAAAGTTAAGTCATTGTTGGACAAGAGGCCGATGTGATGACAATGGCCCTCTTGCAATTGTGCAATGTCTAATATCACGTTCTAATCACAACATATGAGGGGGAAATCATCCCCCACATTAATGAGAAAAAAACACATAAAATCATATAAAGTCATTGTGCCCAAAAAATTGAAGGTTAAGGGGAGAGCTTTGGGGTTCATAAAAACATCTCGAGAAGCTTTACAAGATGGAATGATCATTTGTAACCACATTAAGAGGAGATACCGTTGTTTGGAAATCTCCGAGGTGTCTCTTGAAATTAGGTTTTTGGTGGTGAGCTCTTTTCTTGTAAGAGAAGGATTTATTTGAATGGGCAAGTATTATAAACTTAATACTACCAACAAGTGTGTCCACGATTTCCTCTATATCCGTGGGACCTTTAGCCACAAAACGGATGAAATTCATCCATAATATATTTATAAAACTAATGGACTCTCCAAATTGTGCTTAATAAGTGACGTGACGCCTAAAGCTCACTATAATTAACAATCCGTCATGAAGGATTCACAGATCAATGACTTTCATCGTACACTTGTGATTATGGAAGTGATTAATAGAAGCCAGTACTTATGTAACGAGTAGGCAACCGAAGGTTTGGACTGGGGATTCGTGGCACTCACTAAGGAACATCCATCCAAGATATCGTGGATGAAGTGGCTCCAATAAAACGAGCCCCCCTATGGGGTTGAGGGCCGATTCATTCGAATGTGACATCACTAGACTAATTCGGGGCCTTTGACTCTATTTCCGGAATCAAATTGCCTAAAAATAGTCATTTAGATTATTCCTGCGTTTTTTTCATCCACATGGATGATTTTACTTGAATGCCACGAATCCCCGGCCGAAGGTTTGGTAGAGCTACTACAGGGCATTCATAGGCGTGTATAAGGTAGAAAAAAAAACATGCAATGGTGAAAATTAGCTGATTCGGCCGATTAGAAAGAGTGACTTGAAACTTGTGCAGTGTTTTTCAGAGACGGAGTTGTTTTGTAATTTTTTTCCATGTATATACTTAGTTACGTTTTGTCAAAGAAGCAAGTAAGTCAACCCCTACTTGTATAATAGAGTTTCCCTAAGTTGGGCATCAAAGTACCCTACTTTGCATACGAATGTACAAAAACAGTTAACTCACTGGCACCCAAAAGTGATTTGAAGTGTTGTGAAACAAGACCTATCCGGTCAATCATTGCATCCTTTTTGGGCAAATTTGGGCCCACACAACAATCTTCTACTCTTTGTCTAGTTCACTAGTAGTGGTCATTCACCAATTTATTTATTTATTTTAAAAACCTTATATGAGATCAACGATGTGTTTATATGGGACACAATGATTTGTATGAATCCCAAGTTATGAAATATATTTTTATATAGTATAATATTGCAGTGATTACCTAGCAATTCACTAAGGCATGAGTTTGGGAATAAGGGCAACTTGGGGAATTTTTTCAATGGTCTGCTCAAATCCATTTTATTTATCCAAAATGTGCAAGTATTATCTCTTCCACACATCATGTGGATTTTTGTTGATTTAGGGATTGACATATTCCATTATGAGGAATGATGAAAAATAATTGATCTTGTAATGAAGTTCAACTTGACTATCTCTGAAGAATATGGGTTAAGTCCATTTGGAACTTGCAAGACAATGTCCTCGACATGTTTTCCAAAACTCAAACGTATGTGTTTTTGGACAGAGCACGTGCATTGCCAAGGGAATGCATCTACACTACGATTCTAGATTTCAGGTCCAAATATGTGGAGTGGGACATTGTATGCACAATACATAGTTTGTATAATGCATTGGAGATTCTTTTAAAGATGTGGATGTGGTGCATGAAAAAAAAAAGTTGTGGACATTTGTCCTTGGACCCACATTATTTTCACCCTGCAACAAAAAAACAAAATTGAATATTTGAAGTTGCACCCTTTCGAGTAGGCGGATATTGTGAGCCCTTTGTCCCGCATATCATAATGACCCACATTAATAACCTACAATCTAAATCTTACACACAATTATAGGACTCTTTAGTTTAGTTGTTGAAGCAAGGAATAAATTTGCCCCCTTTCAAAGTACCCCGATTGGCATTTTAGAAAAATAAATTGGTGTTGACCATGGCATTTTCCCACCTTCACATGGTAAACTTAACAGTAAGGTTCACTCATTTTGACCTAAAGCTTATGCAAGATGCATATCATGTACACTCATTGCAATCTACATGGTTATCATTTCAAAAACCCTAAGTTGCAAAGAGAATTGACTGAAAAGGTAGACTTTGGTCCAAACATACAAAATTCAAATAGTTGACCCTTTATTGAATACCTAACAAATCAATTAGGAGCCTAACAAGTAGTGTGTTGATGTGTGCATTTGTACATATTGTTGGAATTCACATGCAGCCAACAAATTTGAGATCACAATTAGGTTGTTGCATTTTCTGAAGGTGTATAATTTACATTCCCTTGAACTATACATATGATTGAAAATAATGAAATTCGTTCGTGAAGTGAGTGGCGATGGTTGGATCAAGTGTCCTTTCACATATGAGCAACTTAAGGAACACGATGGACGTTCTTATGTGCGGAATGCACCAGGACCTTTGTAAAACATTGCCGATGGAATAGTTATTCAATTGCCTTGTGAAATCCCAAAGTGCATTATGCATACTTCGAGGATGTGTTTGTTTTTTTGAAAGGAAGGGACCAAGCTCTAAGGATGGGGTCCAAAAGACTCGGTCCAACATTTTTAGAAATTGCAACACGATATATTCCGAACCCCCCTTCGGCAAGCAACGGTAAAGAAGGGCTACCAATTAACAACACAAAATCCGGTGGAAAGTTTGAAGTAGCCAAGAATACCCACATGTACATCATAAAGCCTAGTTGGTACATGCATTCCGTCTTGAATGTCCTTGAGGAGTCCTCATGATTCCTTCATGAAGGCCTCACTCAAAAGCAACATACCGAGATATTTGATGGTTTTGGTTGGACCAAGCAACTACGACAAAGCTAGTACCCATGAGTGCACCTCCATTACACCCCTTGTTTTTTTGCCGTTGACTTAAACTATGCATACCATAGATTCTTTTCCATTCGGTATGACTAGATGCAGTGATGGTGATGATTTTCTTTGAAATATGTGATAATTGCATTAAACCTCTTGAATAAGATGAATAGAGAGAGAGAGACAACGCTTGCCTCTAGGGTTGGCGTGAATGAGGACACTTCACCTTTATTGTAGTCATGAGTTCATATGTGAATTGATAGATACATTGAAATTTTAAATGCTCTTTTGGTAAGATGAATTCAAAGAAGTGTAATATCAAATTCATGATCTTATAAACCAATTTAGTAATAAGTTATACCAATTTCATTGGAATCATAAATCAAGTTCATTATATAAAGATAACCAAGTTAACTTGAACTTTTGACCAATTTCACTACATGTTGTGAACAATTTCATGATTTGGTATCCATGTTCACAACTTCACAAAATCAATTTCATGAATTGTATAATATTATTTCACAAAGAACAAATGCATCATGTACGAGATTCTCCTAATCGCTCCCCACAACTAAGGGTGAGGCATCTATAGCCAATAAAATAAGAGATTTTGCATCTATTTAGGAGGAATAATAGCCAAGGATTGTTTTTCTTGCAAAGAGAAACAAATTTTAAGGAGAATGAAAAAAAAATCATGAATATGGAACTTGCTACATATTTTGAAGATGTAAAGTTTACTGGAATGCACAATCAATTTATAGGTTAACCCACAACTGCTCATCTAAATGCTAATTCTTGGCTACAACAATTGTCAAAACTCTTATGAGGGTAATCAATTACAACCCGCCACCACATAAACCTTAACTTTGTTCGCCTATAAAATGTAGATCTCATCCATGTCGCCATTACATGTACCCTAGTGGGTAGTTAAATGGACTTGGTCAACTATGGATGCCTCAACCTTAGCTCTACCAAAATTTCAATTGACTTCTCTTATTGTATCCAACCTCGGACCATGTATGTAGCGTTTGCATGTACATCATCATTAATGTGACTTAATAATGTTCAATGATTTTGGAAATCATTCCGTTGGACATGGCTTTTGATGTGTCGAAATACCCATTTGCAACATTGAGAAATAGACTATATGATGGCAAATGGAAGTAGATGTGTCCGACATCTTCAATATTTTGTTGTATTTCATGAAATTGGTTTGGAAGATACACAAAGTTGCTAGAGGCAAAGGTCCACTATGATCATGAAATCGAGGCGTGCCACATGTCAAGCTAATTTAGAAAAATCATGAACTCATTTAAAAGACTCGTGAAATTGGTAGAACACTCTAGGAACACTGGTTGGAAAGTTCATGAACGAACCTTCGTGAAATTGAGTTTGCACTTTTGTGAAGTCATCTTACCAAAGGAGTAATTCACATTGTGAATTGTAACATAAGATTGGCAACTTACATCTACAATTCCACCATCATCTTAGTCATGCCACACTTTGTGCCAATATTTTGTTCATATTTGATCCAAATCTTCCTTTACTTACATGTCAATGTGATAGGAACACCACTTTCCACCCATACTCAATGCATTTGTGATATATGAATGGTTTTATAGGTCAATCCAAATCCATTAGACGAGCACGGGAATTTTGCGAAAAACACAAACTCCGTGGATGTATTATTAAAGTCAAAGCCTGCAACTATCATTGATACATAGGATGTTTGACTCACGACGGGCAATTACACGCTCTTTTGTGTGGACTATTGGTGTGGACTACATTGACTTTGGAGCATCCACATTTTTGAAATTGGTGTGGTGGTCCACAATGGTATGAGGTCAACAATGAATTTGATGGCACCGTAATTAACTTGGATGGATATTCCTTCATGCCATTTTTATTTGTCTTGTTAGCATTTTTCTACCATCCTCTAGTTGTGCCTTAATCTTTCCTTCGCCCTTGGCAATCTAGAGAATTTGTAACTTGATGTGAAAGGGACGAGCATAACTTGCAGCAAATCGGTCATGTATTGTAGTCAATCACGGTATGTTTTTTTTTGGGTACAAATTGAGAAAATCAATTGCAAAGGAACCCAAAATACAACCGACCCGGGCGAGCCAGCGCAGCCCGAGTGGAAATCAAGAAATGATGCTCATCTGAGGTCTATCCATCCAAGTGACAACTAAATTACTCCGAGTCACAATAAGGTTTTTGACCCCCCATGTCATGTCGAACTCTTTAAGGACATCCTGGGAGGCCACGTCCGGGGCCTCTTCCAAGGCCTTCAAAGTCCGTTTCCTTTCAATCCTGCCATAATCATGCAAGGCGTCCCAAATGACTTGACGTGTTTTCTCAATGGGCCATTGCAGGTTGTTGAAAACCAGATCATTCCGTTGGCGCCATATAATCCAAGGAAGTCCACTTCTAAGAAAGAACCAGATACGATTGAACTTTTTAAGTGTTTTGCACAGAGGTTGATCGAAGAGACATTGCATCAAAGAAAAGGACTTCCACGGGCCACGATTCCTCTTATTTGCAAACAATTTCCAAAGTCAATCACGGTATGGATGGCGGATCCATCATTTTTTCATTCTAATTTTATCGAGGTCTTCGATCTATTAACATGTACTCATATCTAATGCAATGTAGAAGCTCGGCTTCTCATTTTTGCATTCTCGATGTTCATTCCGATGATTTGTCCTAGGTTGGCAACTATTTCGGGTGCCCAATGCCCTACGGGATTGTCTTGAGCATTATCCAAGTCAAAACTTTGAGCCCTTCCAATGCATATGGGCCAAACCCTCAATCCATGTTTGCATCACAATTGTCCCCCGTTCCGTTTTCAAAGGTGATGGCATCAACAAATTTCTCACAACATCCTTGTTCACAAGTCTAAGATAAAAGTACTATATCTCTGCAAGTAGGATCTCTAACACACTCTTTTGTGGGAATGTCTAATTAACATGATGCATCCATTTATGTAGTTGATTCATATATAATCGTCTAGCAACAAACTTGGCTATTAAGGTGTGTTTATGTAGATATTCCACTTGGATCTATACCTCCTCTTGAGGTAGGCGGGTCGTTCTTTCACCGAGGTTGACAAGTGTGCCACTTCCATTACGTACACATCCCTTTGGCAGATTCTCGCCCTCAACCGCTCTAAAAATATTAACTCCGCTGCTTGTTGGTGTTTTCCCAATGCGCATCAGCTCAAACACCTCTCTATGTGTCACATGCATTACTCTTGGATAACCTATCACTGCATTGCTAGTCCTTTGTTGTATGTGCAATCCCGTGCTTGGTCCCTCACCATTACCATATGCACCCAATCTACATACGTGGGATTCGCCAATACTAGCATTGCTAAGCTAGACCTACATACAGATCAAGTGTTCACCCTACCAACTAATCCGACCAGTCCTCTCTCCACTCCTACACGCTCAAGCTTCTCCACATAGGAAGAAACATTCAGTCCGCACTCTGGCGGTAGTTGTGTAAGCGGAATTGGTTAGTCTAGAAGCAATGTTTGCACTCAGGTGGGTTGTTGGCTTGCCAAGGCACATCGCAACACTCTCCATTGCCAATCTCCAAGGTGATGCGTTTTTAGTTTAACCCAACTTTTAAAACATGCTCCGATGCACAACAAGCTAATGAATTCTTAATAGAAAGTTTTCTCAAATAATGATCAAATCCATGGCTTTGTCCCTCTTTGTTTTTTGTTTTTTTTTGCACACGCTTCATCCCTCTTTGAGAGACTTTATAGATAACTATATTATTGCGTTGACATAAGGTAGGTTCTATTGTTCAGATCCTCTTTGTCACTCCCTTCGCTACTATGAAGGTCCAAATAGGCTTGACTACAATTTATCTTTATCTTGGCATTCAAATCTTCTCCGATTGATTGTTGCTTTCAAGAGGTTACGTGCATTTCTCAATACAATGCATTTTAAAGATTATTTTAATGCATCGAGTTGTGGAATGCACCAACACTATATCATCTATTGGTATTAATGCCATTACTATTCAAAGTCATGTAATGCTATAACTTTTTACTTAGAATGTAAGGTTCTATCAAGTTAAGTCATTTATGTTCTAGGATGTCCAAACAAACATATTCAACCTTCGTTGGTATTAATGTTTTCTAAAAACATCTACAAATAAAAAGTATAGCATAGCATAATTTCAAATAGTAAGTGATACTACACACCATAAACAGTGTAGTGCATTTCACATGTGCAAGGTGTGTTGGGTTTGTTTAATTAAATACTATTTAAAAGTCAAAGGGAATATGGTGCATTGCATGTTCCAATTAAAAACCCTCAAAATAATAGTATTACAAATCAAATTGTTGTAAACAATTTCTTGTTCTTAAAAAAAGGGCCACCATGTGCCGCCAAAAGATTGGACAATACTACGAAGTTGACCTAAGTTGGTATACAATGCTAGTTGAACAAATGGAGAACAAATGGCACTACATGGCTTATGCAACGGATCCAAATCCCACGTGGCAAATCAACCCATGATAATTGTTCAATGTATACACATGGCACCACCACCAACTATTCAAGGTAAATCAACTCCATTGGAGGCATAGAACTCAATGGCGGTGATCTCATGAGAGAGTTAGTCTTCGATGTCCAAGTGCATGTAAATGGATACATTGATGGAGTTCTATGTTTGAGAGGAATGAGTTACAATCAAGTTAATAAAAATTGAATTCAATAGGTATAAAATCTATGCATTTGACGACATATTCTCCTCGGACTTCTTCTATGCCATTTTTGTTCTTTAATCCATGACATAAAATTTGAGTTCCATGGTAGACATGTGGTAGAGTTATCCAAAATTGACTATGTTTCCACTCCACCTTTACTTCAATGCAATTTGGTACAAGAGTTTGAAAACACCACAAGAATGATACCCACCTCGCCCATTGACGACATCCTCAACCACTTTGACATTTGAAGAAACCACCATAATACTTAGTTCTTAGTAAGATATTAGATTGGTCAACAAATAGCTACCAACATCAAGCTAGTAGTAGGAGACCTTGTGAGGGTTACTCTAGACGCTCGAGCCCGTGTACGGTGAGTAAAATACTTTACAAACCATAGTTTTCTCTTGTCCATGGAAAGGAGGAAGTAATACAATCAATGCCCCAATACATTGGAGAGTAGGGAGTCATCATCAACTATCAAGCACTTTTCATCTATATATGACGTAGCTCATGGTGGTGGTGGTGATGGTGGTCTACGAGACACGTGTATAACTAGCTTTCCAAAGAAAAAGGGTCACATGTCAAAAAATCTTCCCCCGAAACAAATGTGGAAAGGTGGGGGGCTACAAACGCAAAAGGTGGCCATGGAGCTAAGGTGGCAACATGGCATGGGCAATAGGACAAAGTAGGACAATGTAATTAAAAAGATTGACATTTGTTTTATTTGTCTTAGGGTGAGTTTCCATGTAGGATTCTCGCCCACTAGATTCTAGATAAGAGTGGGTTGGAGGTGTTCGCATGTAGTTAAGCACAAGCTCCCACCCAACCACATTCTGCCAGTCCGCTAGGATGTGGAGGGCCGTAGACACATGCCGCTAAACTCCCATGTGCCCACTAAAGAATCTTTAACCTACAAGTGCCGGTCATTGAAGAATTAAGATTGGTTGAAGACTCAAGAGAACCAATGTTGGTCTAGAACTCCATCCTTGTTAACCGGAAGGACGAGGTTAGTAGGTGGGCATGGATTTGAGAAGATGGGAGCATCTAGTTGGCACATACAAACCCTACCCCACTAGATTCCCTATACATTTGGATGGGTTTGTTCTTATTCACACTAGAATATGGTGAGCAAGCGGTCTACATGGAAACTCACCCTTAAAGTGCTCCATGGGACATGGTAGCATGTCATGGGCATACATGTATGTATATGGGGGCATGGGCGTATGGTTGCAAGGTTGCAAGGTTGCATGGGTATATTTGGTTTGGGCCCATTTGGGATATTAAATCATATGGGCGGGTGCAATGGGCCAGGATGGCACATGTCCAAGGTAGGTTATATACAATATGGAAAGAAATGACATAACACCGATGTGCTATTAGAAATTGAAGCATGAATCAACCTTTGGTAAATACAACAAGGATGAAGTTTGAGCTATAACCAAACTACAAGATTATTATTGTTATTGTTATTATCCCACGTAGGGTGCAATAAAAACTTGCCCCTACAAGGTTTGTTGTTGAATCATCCTACTTTAACATCGATAGACTAATTCAAGGTCTCTAACCCCAATTTAGGTGCTAATCAATCAAGGTATTAAATTTTAGGTTCTACACAACAATCAACGTTCCCACTCTCCCCCTTCATAGATGCTATGAAACATCATCCACCTCTATCAATGCCAATTACCATTGATCTTCACCCTCTCCACACATTTGGGTTTTTCTTGGAGAGAGAGCTTGATTTTTCTTGAGTAGTGCTATGCTTACTGTCAAGCTTAGCCCTTGTATAATACATCCTCTTATTAAGAGGCCAAACCATTCTTTTACATATCTATGTACCTTTCAAAACTCGGGCGGGTGGGTGGGATCATCCCTCATGGCCATATCTTTGCTTCACTACCTTCTTACTATTGTCATTGTCCCCTCTTGGTATGTTTCTAAGAAAGTAAAAACCTTAAACAATCAATACTACTAAGGTTATACCCTTTGTACCCTTAAGTAAAATAATGCATTCCATATCCAAGGCTTACAAAATCAAGTTCGAAACAATATATAAGACTTGTTCAAAAATACTTCAAAGTCCTATCACAACTCAAAATGTTGCCTTGCATTCCTCATCACAATGGAATACCTAAGCACTATGTACACATTATTTTTGAAAGAAGATGATAAGCAAAACCTAAGTATGCCGTCAAGTTTGTGAAGGGTCTGCCTCACATGTGCCCATGCCACCAACCAAATCCAAAGAGAGGTTAGTAACGTACACGAGGTGAATAACAACAAAACCCAATTGTTATCTATGTCACACAATAATGTACAACATAAACATACATTTTGTATCATCGAATACACATACAACCATATAGTATTCTACATGTTCCTTAGCCATTTGAACCTTGTGCGACTGAAATTAGAGGCGGTTTACATTCACCTCCCACCTTAATTAGCTTGCACAACTTACACTAATCCCAGAAGTCACTTAGGGCAAACTACTACTGCGGCTTATCTTGCGAAAGGGGGTTCTCATGGCCTCTTTCACTTAATATAGGACTAGGTAACCCTTTGTGGCCATAGATGCAAAGGTCTCGATCTATGGTGGATATTTGTTAGGTAAAACTAACCTAACCCCAAAGTAATTTTACTTTGGAGCTAAATTAAATTACCAGTTTGGTTCCTTTATGGTTAAGAAAAAACAGAATATATATATATATATATATATATATATATATGTATGTGTATATATATATATAGAGAGAGAGAGACCATTTCCATGGCACCTCATTGCTTATCAAAACATACTTCCATTTTTTAGCATCACATGTCATCCCTCTCACAATAATATGTTGTAGACTAATAATGCACCATAGACTTCCTTCACCACAAATATATATAAGCTTTGAAACAATGATTTCTTTGCGAAATAGCATTTGGTAGTGTTGTTACGTAAATAAAATAAAATAAAATAACTTCAACAAGTTTATTGTTGGCGTAATTAAGAACATGTTTTCCTAGATTATCAAGTGGGTTCACCCATCTAGTCGTTCTCATTTCAATCTAGTGTTGTCATATCTTGGAGCATATCAATATAAATGTCCTTGATTTGTGAGTTGCAAGAGTTGGAAATGCCTGAAAATGGAATGTGAAGGCTTGAGTGTTTAGGGTTAAAACATGTATGCAAGTGCATATTAAGTTAAAGTATAATGTTCACTAAAAGAGGGAGTAGTACCAAATTGAGTAAGTATATGAGTACAATATCTTGCCATAGTTCGCCTAGAATTGCCTATAGGCATGTAACCACTTTCATCTTCATAAAGAATAATTCCTACAGTAAGAACACGTAGTCTTGTAGTAGGTAGAGGTAACGTACTACACCATTCACTTCATATGGTGAGGGTGTAATAGTAAAGTTAGTTTGAAATGAAGTGGACCACATCAACTAGGCTTTTGGAATGAAATTAAAGTTGACCCAAGTTTAGGGTTTAGGGTTCAACCTAGCTAAGTTGTCATGTTTGTTCTCGTCTCCTTTTGCGTTTCCTTGCTTCTACGCCTTTGTATTCACGTCAACCCTTGACAATTCTTAGACCCCTCTCTCATTCGAACATTAGAGTTTCTTGCAATCTCACGCACAAGCTTGTTGATGTCATGTTTTGAATCAATCATTTTCTTACAATGGAGGCACCTAGAGTTGGGGGGAGGAGTTTACAGGGAGTGAGCACCTTGAGCATACACCAACATGCAGTGAATTGGATGATCATTGATTTGGAGGTTAATGATTAGCAATTGTTACCATCAAGGGTTGTGAAGGAATTTCTACAACATTATGGAGGGAATGACAATGCAAACATTCAAATAGATATGCAAGTGATGGATAACTCGAGATGAGATTTCACAACCAAGTGCTGCACTTGATTTGTCATATAAGCATTTGTCTAGATCGCATATTGGTGTTGGAGTTCAACATCTCACAAAAGCTAAGAGAGGGAGGGAATGAAAGTGCTCCACTTCAGCTTTATGGTTGTATGCAGAGGAGTTTGAAAATTTGAGAGCAACGGGTGTGAATTTGTTATTATCAAATTTGCGAAAATTAGCCAACTTTTGATTGTCAATTTGCAAAACAATTACAATAGCAATTATAAATATCCTAGAGACAAAATATTTTTATAATAGACAAGATTAATTCTTGATGGATTCAATAATTCATGGATATGAATGATAATGTTCTGCAACAACAAATTGATCAATTACAATGTAGCCGTTAACAAGAGTTGCACATAGAGACAATTGTTGCCTTTCACTTGGGATTCTTGAGCAGAGAGTTTGCCACATGGATTTTCCAAGACGTATATGAATAATGTCAATGAGACCCATTTCGTCATTGATTGTGATAATGGAAAGACATTATGGTTTTGAGGTTAGGTATGTCAATGTGGTATCAAGAGGAGAAATAAAATACCATGATATTGAGGATTACGGGTGGTTGTCAAGCAAGGATAACAACTCCGATGATGATCTTTACAAGCAAGAGCTAATCTTGTCTATTATGATTTTGAGGTGTAGAAGATGATGCTTGTGAAGTTTTCTACCATACATGACCAAGATGATGGATTGATTTGAAGTTGTTGCCAAATCGGTTCTTTGAGCCAAGAGCCTACCACACCCAATGTACATGGGAGAATGAAGCATGTCCAGATGGACAATTGCTCAACCCATAACCCAATTCCTCAATTATCAAGGGTTCTTGGCAGGCTGTGGAAAATGCTCTCATATTTGTCTCCTAACACATCTCCCTTGGTTCAACCGAAGATCTTAGAGGGTGCACCTTTCATTAAAAACCAAGAACCACGTGCGTTCGCAATATACTCCATAAACCCCTTATATATAAGTTTTTTTTGTGTAAAATCAAGCAATACATGTACAATATCAATAATAAAAATACAAGTGACAATATGTATACATAAAAAAGTTACATTCATATACAATAATCTCCCGCTTAAGCACGCACCCATTAAGTATGCATCCCGGTTAAGTGCGCAAATTTTTTGACAAAAATCAAGGTTTATACTTTAATGTTTGAACAGGTCATGCAGAGTCATTTGCCGTGAATGCATGAATTTTTTTACGCTTGACATTCAATGTCAATTTGTTAACGTCTCAAATGATCATCGTAATTCATCATACATATGTCCAACTTCCGTTTAGGGGTTTTAGCATCATTAGACATTAGCACCGTTCATTGCAGTATGTTCTTCCGATTGTCCCGGACTTTCCGGATGGCACCTTCAGTGACTTCATACTCCCGCCCCAACGCCCGCTTGCTTGGTGCGTTCAGCTTGCTCAAATTTGCAATGATTTCACATCGTTGGGCTTCGGTCAAGCAAGTTGTCTCATGTTTCATCCGTTTCCCGTTGTGATTCATTGAATCGGAGGGTCTAGAAAATGATATGAGTAAAGTATGCACCTACCAACTAAGTGCACACCAACGGCTCCAATTCAAAGTGCGTACTTAAGCGGGAGATTACTATATAGTCATTGACACAAGTATGCATATACATACTTTTGAGTAATAATGAACCCTACCATATTATTATGTTAATTCATGTCATTAATAATGTCATTGAAGATTGTTTAATCCCCCGGAGTTAACTCATAAGCACCTAAGTCTACAATATATGTCATAGAAGCTAATGCAATTATTGTTTCTAAATCTACCATCAAATGATATGTAAGATCACAAGTCTACTTATTGTTGGTTCATTTTTATACCAACATAAACCAATCTCCATGCATGATCCTAGTACTTGCAGCCCTTAGAACTTGCAACAATTGCAATCCCTAGATGCTTGATCCAAATTGTTGCACACAACGGAGATTTACTAATGATACGAAAACAATTGAGAGAAAACCCACTTGGGAATAAACACCGTTGCAACTTCGATGCCGCCCATGATCTAACAAAGGCATCAACCACAAAGAAGCACCAATTGTTCCTCTTGCAACCCTAAGCAAGAAGTGGCCTCGTTCTTCAACTCAACCACCCCTTCCAAAAACCCTAATATTGCATGTTCCATATATACATGGATAAATAAGGTAATGAGAAAATGATTCATCATAGTTTCATCCAATATTAAATATGCATCCGATAAAGTCTAATGACCCTATCATACAAGTACATATGTTATGTGTTTTCTAGAGGTCCTCCACACATGTACATAACTACGAGTTATAATTTGTGTAGCATATGTATATCTAGTACATATAAGTTCAAATTAATACCCCTTTTGTGCATTGATGTATACTCATACATGCTATGAAAGGTGCAGCCCCCGGGCCGAAGATGCCTTCATAATCTCAAAGATTAATGAAGTTGGACTGTAATGTGGGCAAAAATAAGATGGAATTGATGGAAGATAGTGAATGACAAAATGATGTGAGATTTGGAGGAGGATGGTATGACAAGTACAAAACCCTATATAAGGTAGAAATACCTAAAATGGTGAATGACCACTAGTGGTGCACTAGCCTAGGGGTATAATGATTCTTGTGCAAACCCAAAATGGCTAATTGGAAAGTGGTGGCCTGAAAAGGATGCACTGCTAGATGGGATGCAATAATCGATTGGATAGGTGTTGTTTCACACCACTTGCAATCACTTTTGGGTGTTGTAATATAGAAAAATTAGTTGGTTTAAGTTTTTTTTAAATCCAAATAGGATTTAAGTGTGAAAATGACTTATTGTGAACACAAACACTTTAAAACTGTAGGTATGAATGGTCAATGAACTTGAGATATCAAAAACCAATTTTGAGAGACTATAGCATGATTGTAGAGGGCATCAGCAGAGGAGAACATGCTTTTCAAAAAAAACATAAGTAGGTGTGGGAAGTTACCCCAGGAGGGCGAAGAGAAAAATCTATCTTTTTAGTCTTGAGGGAGAGAGAGAAAAGTATGAAGGCTATTGTCTGGAGAATTGGATTGTGTCATGAGTGATATATATTTTAAGGCTATTGCCTGAATATAATTGAAGAAGAAGCCTCCAGGGGGTTTGTATTGGAGTGCGGGTATTTTACTCTGATTCTACTATTCTTTGTGGTGTTTCTTGCAAGTGTTTTTTCTAGTTTGGTTATAGTCTTGCCGCATGATGAGATTTTGTGTTATGATATTGACATAGACAATGGCCTGATAGAATTGGAGAAAGTGGCCGTGAGTGAGTGAATATTTTTTAATGGAGTGATTGAGTTTGATGTAATCCATGCCATAATGAGAGAATGAACTACGAACTTGCAAGATAGGTTCATTACCTTAAAATTGATAGAATTGATTTGCTAAGTGTTAATAAGGATGGATATGGTCTAATCATAACCAATTATATTATTGTGAAGAATTGTCTTGAGTGGATTGATCTTGAGTAATAAGGAAGAGGCTATAGTCTGTGCATAATATCATTCCTACTCACGAGGGGTTGAGAGATGATCACTTACCTTGAAGTATGAGGAGGCTATGGCCATCATTAGCACTAAGCAGATGAACTACTTGAGTTTGCCAATCCATTGAGAAGAGAGAGGATCATATTGTTGAATTATGAAAAGGCCATAGCATGGGAAAGTTGGAAGAGTTAGTGAGTTATTAGAGACGTCGTTGTAGTTGGAAATTGCTTGGTGTGGGTTTTTATAAAAAGCCACTGCCATAAGGTGAGTGGAACCTGAAAGACAATGGCCTTGGTAAGATGAAAAATCATTCCTCAGAGACTGTTGGTTGTCAAGGGGAGCATAGCATACAAATGAGAGAAGAAGTTGCAAGCTTAGGTCAGTAATTGAGACTATCAAATGAGTTATGTGGTGTAATGACTTAATAATAAGTTCATACAAAGAATTAAGCACATAACCTAGAATGTTCTTTTTTAGTTATAGTCATGAAGGATTATCAAAGACTATGGCCTATTTGTATTGTTGCATATGTAATTATTAAGGGGCCATGAAATGTAAGGATTAATAAATAGTTTTTTTCAATTATATTAAGAGAAATTAAGTAATCAAAACCTATTGCCTATGCCAAAGTGCCCTTGGCTTTAGTACAACAAGACTTCAATGAGCTACTGATGCAAGACTATTGCCGATGGTTGTGCCTGTGCTTGTGCACCACACTTAGTCCAATCAAAATGAACTCACTGCCAGACGATTGCTTGGTAATTAGAGTAAGGTGAATGACTGCCACAATTGCATGCACCGATATAGAGATATTTTTGAGTTTTCATCCCTCGATCATACTCTAATTGTTATCTTAAATCCGAAATCAAGTGAAATTACCTTGTGTTTGTCCTAATAAAACTTATATGTGACACCTAGATGATATCCAAATCACCTTTTAAGTCTTCCATGAATGTTTCCCTGGGTTTGTTTGTAACCAAAATCTAAACTACATGTGCCATTAAGTTAACTGTTTTGTGTGTCTTTGTATGCAGAGTAGAATACTTTGATGTTTAGATTAGGGAGACTCTATTGTAGGATGAATTCACAATAACACGACCCACGAAAATCGTAACCAGTGGTTAATTTAATGGATTGTTAAGCAATAATCTTATCATATGAATTGATAATGCAATACAAATTAGTAACTACATATAATATATGTCATTATACAATATACTAAAGTTTGACGATGTTTGAGAAGTTATTGGTACTCCAAAAGGACTAAAATATGGTCGTAACCAGTCCTTAATAACGACTAAAATGTGCTAAAATGTTCAAAATATGTTGCAAAATGTCCTTAAATTTTTCTAATATCTACATAAATTGAAGATATTTTTTTCTAAGCACTCATCAAGAGTCGTTATAACTTGGCGGGGTTGGCTCGTGTTATTGTGAATTCACCCTGTACAAGTATGGATTTGACTTACTTGCCTCTTTGAAAAAATGTAACTAATTATTTACAAGGAATAAAATTATGAAACAACTTGCATTCCTCATCATTTCCTCTTCTCCATCTCTTAAAAATATTGCACAAAATTTCAAGCCACTTGTTCTAGACGAATCATCTTATTTTCACCACTTTAGGTATTTCTACCTTATACTTTGAATTGGAGGCTGAGACCATTCGAACAATTAATTCACAATGTCACCATGAAGGTCTTTCATATGCTCCTAAGGCTACGGTTAGGTGTGGGTGTTCACATGACCTAGATGGCCAATGGCGAACCTCAATTGTTTCCCAATTTACAAGAAATCATCCCGAAACATGAGGTGCAATTTGATGGGGAACTAGTTCCTAGATGCTTTAAACGAAGGTGAAAGAACATTTAACAACTTTTGAAGGTAATTACTTCACTTGTTAATTTCACATGAAATAATTTCAATTCGAAAGGAAAGTTTAGAATGTTGTTTTGTTACAAATTTCCAAGGATTTGAGAATTCAACTCCCTTTGTTATACATTAACATGTTTTTGTATGAATGGCAAAAGTAGGGTTTTTATTTCATGATTGACCTTTGTTCAAAAGTTCTATCAAGTTACAATCTTTGTCATTGCAACCCAGAGCATAAGTCCGAGCATGAGAATTATGGCGAGGATCTTGTTGTAGTTCAGTAAACCATTGGTATTCTGGAAGCAAAATTGTGATTATTCATGTATTTGCAAACAACTGTGTGTGAAAACAAGGATATTTGAAAGGAGTTATGGATTTTACTTTTTGTGTACATATCTTCAACATGGTGCTTTGAATCATTCCTCTTCACGTGTAATTTTTGAAGTTTGCGACATTGTGTGTGTGATCCTGCTAAGGTAGAGATACCATAAACCGTGAAATAAGACGATTCGCATTGAAGATACGGTTTTACAATCATGAGATAATTTTCCAAGATAGAAGAGAAGGTTTCATGAAGAATGCAAGTTGTTTCATATTTTTTTCCCCTGTACAAAAAATTCTACAATTTTTCAAAGTGGAAAGTTTGTCAAACCCCTACTCGTTCACTAGGTTCTACTCACACCAAACACGGTAATCCACATTTCCATACAGAACATCACCTAAACTAGTTAACTCATGAGTACATTAAACATGACTAAATTTGGCTAAACTAAGTGTACACGCATTGAAGTGGCCAGCCTCGCCATGATCGGTTTTAGAAATGACATTTCACTATTCTGACGGAGGTCTACTGCACGGGTAGAGGATGGTTAACCGGTTTGGATATTTCTACCTTAAACAAAGGTCAGGAGCAATCATGGGCAATTGTGCATTGATTCATTATTCTTCACGTGGAACAAAGATCATGGGGTTTGCGATTTTGTGCTTGATTTTAGTCAAGCAAAGTCTTGAACATGTGTATTGATCCATAATTTCTCTAGGTGGAACTCAATTATAAGGTTGTAGCTTTATGTATATGATGATCAAGGCCAACTAATTAGGTTGCAAATTTGGTGTCAATAAACTTATATGTGGTTATATGGAATTTATAGATCTAAATTAAACATTACATTCAGCTAGAGACTTCATATCCACATTGTTTAAGTACAAAAGAATCAAACAACCCACATTTTTTTCAAAACAAGAAATAAAGTCGAGTGAAAATTTGAAGTGGATGACTATATATCATGTTTATAGGAATTAGTTTAGATTTTTCAAAATAGTATGGTCCATATTATTTGAATGTTGTAGTTTTCAAAACGTGAAGTTGTTGAGCATTATTTCTTGATTTCCATTCGGGATGCATTGTTTCAGCCGGGTTGGTTGTAATTTGGGTTCTTTTTGCAAATGAATTTTCAATTTGTGCCAAAAACAAAACAAAACAAAACAAAACGTGAAGTTGTTTGTCTATGGGCTAGTGGTTGGAAAATTGTAGTTGATTTGACCAATCACGTGGTCGAATTTCGCATAAAATATTATCTTTCAAGCTAAGCTAAGTGGTGTTGGTAGTGGTTCAGTTATATGAGTTGTGTATCTTTGAGATTTTTGGTGGGGCATGGGTTTATGTTTGTTTGAATTGTGTTTTTATTTTTAGAAGGATGATAGGAGCTTGGTTGTTTTCGAGGTATAGTTTGTTTAGCACGAGGATGCTAAAGTATTTGAGTGCAATAAGGTGGATTTGTTTCAAACATGAGTGTATGACATTGAGAGGATGTTCAGTTGGTTGTATAGGACATCAATGAAGTTTGTGAGTATGCAACCCGATATGTATCACCAAACATATTAGTATCAACAGATGTGCATAAATTGTTAGCCAATATCAAGTGAGGCACTCACTAATGAATAAGATAGCGAGTTGATTCCATGAAACAACATTAAAGTCAACCTCCAAGAAGTTGAAATACAACACAAACTATCCAATGTCCTTCCGGGTTTCACCTTGAGCATGAGCCCTTGTTTATTTTGATTATATATTTAATATGGTGCAAATCTCTATGTGCTTGAAGTTATATACCCCATTCATCGGCACGCATTTTCACCTCTCATTTTCACAACAATCCACCACTATCTCATGCAAATTCTCCTCATGATTCCACAACAATCAAATTGGTATTCTCCACTCACCAACCAACTTCACAAGTTCACGTAGATGCTCAACATGTTGAAGAATAACGTGTGATTGTGAGCAAGAACTATCACACATTGGAGGCATAAAATTTAATTATAAATAACCGATAAATATAATTATATGTAACTTAATGTTAGTATAACCTTGAAGAACTTAGGGCCACTTCACACATGAGCCAAGAGCCGTCACCATGAAATTGTGAGAGCCCAAAAGAAAGTGTCCAAAGATCAACCCAAGACACCTCCAAAATCATGTAGTGTGGTCACGGATCCTCAAGTGGTGTGTGAAGTCATATATGACTGGGCCCTCAACCAAATGCTATTTCAATGAGTTTCTATTCATGCGGGTCCTCGCCCATTATTAAATGGAACAAATCAACGGTTGTGAGCATTCGGAGTGCCATGGTCTCCCGGTTTTGTGTTAGGCCTACCTCCAAGAGGCGGTTTTTGAAAATAGTCCAAGTGACCATTCAATGTCATGTAAGAATCCATGTAGACTTTACATTCATCTTGCATTCACATACTCCGTTGGTCCCTCAAGCATAGTGTGAAGGGAACTTGGACCGGCTCTGCCTTTTCCACCAATGAGAGTGCTTGAAGTGTAATGGTCGCGGGCTCTTAGTCTCGTGTGTGAAGTGGCCCTTATTGGAATCAATTGCTTTGTTTTCACAACAAGGGCTACACTAAATATGATATTTAGTGTGACTTACTATTTGGAATTACGCAATGCTATATCTATTTACTGTACATCTCATATTTTACCAACAAATGTTAAATTGGTAGTTTGGACATTATAGAACATTGACAACTTTACTTGGTAAAAAAAATAGTAAAAAGATATAGCACCGTGTAAATCCAAATAGTAAGTCACACTAAATATCATATTTGGTGTACCTATGCCACACAAAAGTTGGGATGTAGTTACCGGGAGTTGTAACTAATGAGATGCCAAGTTAGTTTTGATTTGTGCTTCCTACTTTTTCTCCTTACTAACTTGAATTGGCACAATAACCAATGCATTCCCTTGTTAAAAGAAAAACAACTCCATCTAGTTCTGTAAGCAATTACTCCATCTTAACAACAAAGGACCGTCAACCGCCGCAAGGGAGTTAGCCGGGCCATAAGATAGGAGCGGCGTGAATTAGGCCGTACTTAGTGTGACGTATCTTACTCCTAAGATGCCCATTTTCCTCGGGCTTGGTGTTCCTCCTTGGTGTACTTGATTTCACCCAAGAGTTGGTTTAGACCATGGTGAAGAAGTGCACCGGTCAAGAAATTTAGGGGAATGGAGCAATATGATTGGCTACGAGATGGGTTTTTCAGTGGCCGGGGTTTACACTACGGCCAAGACTTCTCCGGTGGGGAATTTCAAGCATGAAGGGAAAAAATGACATGGTTGTCAACATGACACCACTTTTTGCTAGTGAAGTTCTCCAGAGGTCAATTTTCTTGGGCAACCTCAAACCCTCGGACAAGAAACTTGACCTCAAGAGAACTCCAACTCAAGGTTTTTATTTTTATTTTTATTTTTTACCATCTTGTCCGTCATGCCAACCGTTGCCTCAAATAGCTTTGTCTTGAGCATAAGTTATTGACCGACTTGTGCAATTCTTCATCGTAGTTTAAACCAATTTTGAATTGGTGTCATTTTTTTAAATGTTTAAAACCGTTTGGGTATCTATAATGATGATTTCACAAATTTTAATACAAATAGGATATGGATATTTGATGGTATTTTTGTTTTCAATACCATTCGGGATCTATATGCTATGCAAGAACTTTCATGCCTAGGTAAAATCACTCTAGTATCAATATGGTTTAGAATGGTGTTGACCCAAAGAATAACTTGGGTATACAAAGATTCTCTCACCTTGACATACCCACCAAATATCAATATTTGACTGGAATTACAATCTTGATACCCACAGATATAATAGGTTCTTTGATACCATTATGAACGTTGGTTATTCATACCATGCATTCACCTAAGGTAGAGGGTGCTAAAACCAACACCTATAAACGCCTCCCAATCACCAATACTCTACTACCTCGAAGTGTTCCCCATGGAGTAGGGGTGTATGGGCCCAGAGAGTGACACTTTTAGGTGCCATTAGTGGCACCACCTCATAGTGACCTCCACTACCTTCATGTAGGGTAGGTAACGGGTTCCACTTTATCTCGGGTTGGTTCAAGGTGGGTTTAGGGTGGCTTGTCAATGCATGTTCTAGCCATTCTATACACTGCAAGGGGGAGGGGTTATAGCCATTTCTATTCACAAAGTCACGGAGGTAGGCCCACAAAGCACAAAGGGGGTTGGTACACAAGATGCAAGGTGATGGTTTTGCAAGCGAACTAGGTGGGATCGTGGAGGTGGCCATGTGGCTTTGCACACCGTTACTAGTTGGTCTTTGATCTAGCTTGGGTCTAGTACCCAACTATGTTGTGTTGGTTCTAGGCAATGAAGGTGGGGGTCCTCATCATATCCAAGGTTGTCATACACGGGACCTATATATTGGTTCAACGAAGCTAATGGTTTTGACTTTGAATATTCATCAAATATCTAATTATGACTAAAACTATTTTTTCTTTCTTTATACCTATGTTTAGAACAAAGGCTAATATGAGTATATATTTTTTATATCAACCATGTAGCCATATGTATGTGCAATAGCTTAAAGTGTTGGTTTAAGCACCCTCTACCTTGTATACCGGTCCAACATTGGTCTAAACCGGCCCTACATTCAAGTGAAAGGTGCAATCAAGACGGCATTATCCCCCATCTCAAATTAGTCATACGTTTTATAATAAGTTTTTGGTAACCGACAAGGACCACCGTCCCGCACATGGAAACAACATGGCTGCAGTGTGAAGAGGGCCATAGTTAGTGTGGACCTACTCCCAATGTGCCGGTCTTACTTGGTGGGCATACTCTTGTCCTTTTTTATGTATTTGACATGTGAAAGGGCACTTGCTATATCATTCGGGCCTACATAAAAAAGGTACTAAAATTAGGTTTAACTTTGATTAACATATTGTAAGTAATTGGCGCTAAGGTAATGTGCTCTAATGTGGTCACTCTTCTTAATCGGGGACCTATGTTCTAGTGGTATTCGGCAAGAATTGTTTTTAAGATTGGACACTTCAAAGACATTTGCTAAGATGAGATTGGACTATGTGTTTAGAACTTAATTATTCATGTAGGTTCAATAGGGAATCAAAATTGGAAAGCCATATGAGATCATTTGAAATTTAAAATACTTATCACTTTAGACTCTCATGACCTTTTTATAATAGCAATTGCTAACTCAATAACATAACATAACTTTTGAGGTGATCTAGTATGTCATAGAGGTTTGTAGAGTTGGAGGTGCTCGCAGTAGGGCCACATATCTTAAGGACCATGCCCAAGTTGTGTTGAAGTGTGAGGGGGCCTTAAAGGGTTCATTTACACTAGATAGGGTGACGACTCGAAGATAAGAACCTTCTCATTGGTAACATATCCAACCTTTTACTAGTGCTTGTTCACTCAAGTCCACTTTCCATGACAACTCTCAACTTGAGAGCCTTCACTTTTTTACCGACCTTACACCGCTTGTATGGTGCCTTGTTGGAATAACTACAACAAGCGAGCTACCTCGTGGAGACCGCTTTGTAAGGCTTTGAAATGTCACAAGTTTGAGCTCTTGTTTGTGGGCCCCAATCTAATCGGCTTTCAAGCAAGCTTGGGTTTGTCAAGCATTCTCATTTGTTTAGATCCCCCCCAATATATTACTACTTTGAGCACAACGACGTAAATGGCATTTTCTCAAGCTAATTTTGAGCTCAAGGAATGGTTAGTATTTCAACGGTTTTAGCTAAAATGGATGAGAGCTTATCGGATCCAAGTATCAATGTCCCAAACATTTTGATTTGATCTCTACGCTACTATAAATATGAGCTATTGTGGTCCCATTATCCATCCTCCATCCTTGTAAATCATTTTGCAATCAATGGGTGACAACTAGAGGAGATGGCATGAGACACTTGTGGTTAACTTACATGGCAAGTCATGAAAGCCAACGTAATATAACATGTTTAAGGTATGGTTCTAGAAACTCAGGGTCCACAACACTTGTCATGACCTTACTTTCGGTTTCAAGGGAGATTCGAGGTTGGTTCATCAAACTAGGAAGAGTAATTTCCTAAGTTGAGACCAACACGATTTGGTAGGAAAGTGGTGCACTTCATTATTCTGTACTTTGTACTCAAACTCTAATTTTAACTCTTATGGGTCCAAAATTTTGCTCTTGACCAATAAGATTACTAGATTTCCAAAGTTTATTTGGTCTTGGACCCTTATGTTAATCTACCCTCGTAGCCCAAGAGGAAATTGTTGCATATAGGTGTATCTCCCATCCATTGCACATAACAATTTGACCTACATGTTTGTGATCGAACATCTCAAATGACTTTGATTAGACTAATTCGGGGTACTTCAAGCTAAACTCAATGTCAAATCAACTCAAAACAAGAAACAACTAGACTCCGTACTATTGTGGGGCTTTGATTTTTGACGAATGAGATATACACTCAGGGGCACTTCACATTGTGGCCGAAGGTCGAGAGGCCGTCGATTTCCACCAATCAAATTGCAAGAAACCAAGAGTTCGGCCTCTCGACCCTTCACACTAAGGCCAAAGTCCAAAGGCCGTCACAATTTAGAATGCCTACTTTTTGATGAAGGCGATGGACTCTTGAAGGAAGTTTGGGTTCGATGGGAATGGAAACCCAAAGTATGGTCAAGAGGCCGTTGGTTTTTTTTCATAAAAAAAATCAATCATTGACAAGATTTTGGCCGTTAGATTGGAGGAGTTGTTTTGGGCAAGGAATAAAGTGGGATGCTCCTTTGGGTTTGGACTTTGGGCTTGACCTTTGGAGGCTTTCACACTGTGGCCGTCCAAGTTGAGAGGCTGTGGGAGTTCATGGCCAAGGGTTTGGACTTTGGGCTTGGCCTTTGGAGGCTTCACACTATGCCCGGTTGAAGGCTCCACTTACTATATTTTATTGGCTATTTCCAGCCCATTTCTTTGGACTCTCAACAAAGTTTGGCCACTCAATCCCACGGCCTCTCGACTTGGACGGCCATAGTGTGAAGCGGCCCTCACGTACAATGATTCCCCCTTGCCCTACATAGTGTAGCCTAAAGAAGCTAGGGCTAGGCACTCACCTCTTCGAGAGGCCACCAATATTACCACGATGTAATAATGTAGTCCATTATATTATGGCATGTGAGTTGTTTTTAAAACCCCCAAATTAGCATCAAACCCCTTGATTAATCTAGGTGGACCCACTTGAGATGAATTAACCATAAACATAAGGGGGCCATGTGTCTATTAAACCTCTTTTACCTTGGTAATAGTGGCAGTGACCCGACTGAAAGAGGTGGGCGTTTAGTCGTGGTTGTCTCGAGGGTCTTAAGTTTAGTTAAGGTAAGCGGGCCTAATATGGCTACTTATCTTGAAATGACACTTAATTTTGAATGGTGTGTAGTTAGGTGTGTGTAGTCAGGTTTTTGCTATGGATTAACACAACAAAATCCATGTTACTAAGTCTTGAGGAAGATTAGTCTAGTGTCTATAAGGATTAATGTCACATTGGTTTAAGAAATTCTATGACAATCTAAGGTTTTTTTTCCCCTCTTAATTCTCATTGAAAAAGAATAATTATTCGTTCGTGTCCCTCTTAGGGTTTATGTGTGTTTCTTTCAATTGTGTGTGAGTTTGTTCAATTTGAAGACTCTTAAAAACTTTAATGACATGCTTCTAAATTTGTTGAGAGGTTTTTTTAGCTTTGGCGATGGTCTACATTACATGTGGCCAAAGTCTACCAAAGGATTTTCATCCCAAAGTTAGTGTCTTATGCCTTAATTAAGATGATCATTTAATGCCATCACTCATTGCATTGCTAAAGGATTGAGCCATTCTCTTTATGTTCTTGATGTGAACTTATCTCATTCATAAATCATTGTGCACATATAGCATCTTAAGCTACAATCCTTGGAAACACCCAAGGTACACATACATATAGTTAGGTTATAGTCTTTGTCAGCATAAAGCTCAACTAGCCTAATATATTTTATCACATCGTTGAAAATGAATATAACATTCAATATATCTATAATTTACTAATAAACTCTAGGGCTGTAGGCTATTTGATAAAATTTACCAATAGCCATGGCCTCCATAAACTTCTGCTCTTGCACACATGTCCCCTTCAACAAGATGGGTCACTCATCATGAGTTCGACTCCACTCTCCTTCATCACAACCTCGATGAACTCCGGTTCTAACTTTGGCTACTTGCCTTCTCTCATCCTCATCCTTCGCATGCTCTAGGTGTATTTTTAATATGACCACTACACTATTGTCCAAGCAACATTGTTGCATGGCATCGATACCATGCTATCATCATGATGAACATTTGGTAGTCTTACAACACTCTCCTCTGGCTTCTATATCATTGCATACATGCTAATCTCTGCACTTTATGGCATTGTTACTATAAGTTGTCAATTTCAAATTCATTCACTCTTACTTCTCTATCTCTTCCGGATTGATTGCATGCCATCACCCAATAATTGTGGACACTCCTAACCCTTCCGATTTATTTCTCTATCTCACGTTTGGATTTTATCACTCACTCCCTTACATCACTTTAGATTTACTCTCTTCATATCACCTTATCAATATGCACTTTCTCAATGTCTACGATCTTTTGCTATGGTCATTTCATTCATTTTCTTTTAATGCTTGGTTCTCGCTTTCATTTATAAACATCTAACACTCCATGCACATGCACATTTCATGGTTCCTTCTCTCTATATTGATCCATCATAATTGAAATTTATGGTAAAGGTTATTGTATCCACATATATTGAGAAGGACTTTTTGTATGGGCAAACACCTATGCTTGTCCATATCGAGCCTAGTATTGGCAATATTTCACACCAAGGCAAGGTGACCTTAAAGCTCCAAGCACAAATCTCTCCAAATTGTCCTAAATATGTCGTCCCAATTCAATAGTTTAATAAACAAAACATGCACTTATGTTGTGGATATGGCTGTATGGATGACATGTTTGTGAAATTAGGGTTATTGACAAGCAAACTGATCATCCACATGTTTACCATTTAAAAGGTTATAATGTAAACATGCAACCATTCTAGGCTCAAATTTCAGTATAATCGGGGAGACATGTACGACTGTTTAACGAGCACAATAATCTTCACCTTGATAATGAATAAGATGCTCATACGCGCTCTCAAATTTATGAGGAAGTGGCTAGGACCTCAAATTGTATTTGCTAACCACCTCATGCAAGATCCAACGGGTTTACACTAGTGAGTAGTGACCATGACCAATGCTTTTAAAAATCTCTCATTGGTTGAGAGATGAGTGGCAGTCTCCACTTCGTTTTACACATGGCCACCTAAAATAAAAGTGACCATGGGTGAGCATGTTAAAAAACGGATGAGAAAGTGACATGGAATCCTACATGGATAATGTTTGGTGGTCACTTAGATTTTGTGGCAAGAGAACCCAAATAGGCTGTCTCAACGGAAAACAAGGGGGATTGTGTCAAAGAGGAAAAACATATTCTTAAAAACATATGTAGCTTTAGTCAAGTTTACTACGATCACATCATTTTCAACCACGATATTAATTTAAAAAAAATCACATCCAGACTAAGTCCGCTTCACACTATGACGTCTGATCAAAACTTTTAAAAACACGACGTGGATTTTTCTTGGTCATGGTTTTTGGACCGTTGACCATGATAAATCATGAATCAAAATTTTCCTTGCAGTCACTTGCCACATGTGTAAAACGGCCCTAATAGCAAATTACATAGCCTAGGAGAAGTGGGCTACAATAATTATCCCAACTACACTGTTTTTTGCATTTAGTGTTGTGTGGCATTTAATGTTGTTACTAGTCATTTACCTGCAACATTCTTGACCAACCACTCGACAAATAGTGTTTCTTATGCTGCCACCTTCTAGTAGTGGAGATGGTGCAACCATGTGGCAACAAAACAAAAAACATAAAAAGTATTATAACACTAATTGTGGACATGTAAAAATCTGAACATGGCATTTAGTGTTGTGGTTCGTAATTACTGTTTACAACACTAAATGCAAAAAACAGTGTAGTGTGTGTTACTATTCCGAGTTACGTAGTGCAATGATGTCATACTCATGATTTCAATTGTTACTAACGAAAGTTCAATAGCTTGTTTGGACATTATACAACATAAATGACTTTGGTTGGTAAAATATTACATTCTCATAAGCACTGTGTAACTCCGAAGAGCAACATGCACTAATTGGGATAACCCGTATAGTCGGTACAAAGAGGTGACTATTTAAGACCCACTAATCTACCTTAGGCACTAAGTAATACATGAGGGAGGGGGGGTTGCATTATGGGGGAGAAGCATGCATTGCCATAATATGTAAAAGGCCCTAGACCATATTTCAACGGCTCCGATTGCCTGATCATAATCTCATAATGGGGGTACTATGATTATTATGATGCAGAATAGAGGCGCGTTGATTAACAAAGCGAAGAAATATGGACAGGCGCTTTACGTGGTACTCTACTCTGAGCTTCCCACCTCCTAGGCCTGGAACTACATACCGACCGCGGGTTTACGACCCAGCCGGGCAGGGCCCAGCACGTGTGGGGTCAGCCCGGGCCCATCCTTCCATCCATCTCCGCACCCCTGCCCAGCCCAGCCCACGCCAGGCCAGGCCGGGCAGCCCATCCCGGCCCGGCCCGGCCCACGCTGCGCCAGGCTTGGCAATCCAGATGCCTCGTCGGCCGAGGTCGAACACAACAGCGCAATCGCAGCTGCTGCTGGGCGTGGAGTCGGAAGCCAGGTTGTGTCGGAGACGTTGTTCTCGCCAGATTGATTTCCATCGCACCTCGGAGCCTCGCACCTGCCACTCTGTCTGGCTCTGTGTGCAGGTGACTTACGCCAACAGCAGTAAGCGTGACAGGGCGCACAGAAGCTCACAGAGACGCACAGAGACACAGACGCAGGAAGCAACAGAAACAGAAGGGGGGGGGGGGGGTGGAGGGGTGTTAGGGGGATCAGTTTGTTTGTTTGGTTGGTGGTTTGGGGGTTGGGTTTTTGGTGGTGCGGCTGGCCCGAACCGGGAAGCGTTTTTGCGCGATCAGCTCATGTGGGGTGTGCGCAGATTGCGCTTCTATTGCGAGGTCGGGGGTGTGACGGGTGGCCGGTGCCTTTAAGGAACTCTGATTTTTAGTTTTTAGTTTTTTGGCGATCGCGTTGTGGAAGAAGTGCGACAGTGTTGGAGCTGAAGACTGGAGCAAGTGCAGGTGGATAGAGAGATAGAGAGAGAGATAGAGAGAGACAGGTAGGTGGAGGGAGGGATCCATGGTGGGAGGGGAGTAAGCTATTGAGGGGAAGAGCTCGATCGAGGTCACCCTCACATTGATCTTGTGAGGCGCGGAAGTGAGGTTGTGGAGGGTTAGAAGCGAGCTCTCATTTGCCATTGGAGTTTGACAGGGAGGAACAGTTTGGCAACGGAGACAAACGCAGAAATTGTGAGGAAACTGGATTGGTGGCGAGCATGGCAGATTGAGCGCGTGGGGGGGCAGTTAGCAGAGCTGGAGAGAGGCAAGGGTAGGAAGAGGGAGGGAGAAACAGAAGGCCGAGCTGGCGCGGGCTGCGCCTTAGAGGGGCAGAGGGATGGGCTGCTTCTGGTCGAGGCCCAAGGACGCGCACTTGCCTAACCATGTTGTCATTGAACCCGAGAAACCTGAGGGTTAGTTCGTCCCTGCACCTCACTTCCTTGGATTGCTTGTGACATCCCATCATCATCGTCGTCGTCATCTTTATTATCATCATCATGGGGGTTTATGGGTCTAATACCCGTCTCATGTCGCCATTTTGGGAAATCTTGCTGCTTATCCTCTCCCTGCATTTGTGGCTGCTTTCTTTCTCTTCAAAGCCCTCTGTGGTTTTCATGGTTGCCTTCTGACCTAGCTCCGCTGTTCTTCTCCTCGCAATGCACTTGTTTCTTGTGGTCGAGGATAAATGTGCAAGCAGCAGAGTATGCCTTTTTGAAGTGAGACATAATATTGGAATACTCAGTGATTAAGAAAAGTTGTGTTGTGTTGGTTTTAAGTGTGTCGAACACTTTCATGGCTGCTGGCTGCGTGGGTTGGGTTGGGTTGGGTTGCACTTGTTCATGGAATAAGCTTTCTGTTTGAAGGAGGTGAAGGCAGGCTAGTTGAGGTTCCGTTGGGCGTCAGTTCCTAAATTTGGAAAGAGTTGTTTGGTTTGTGTTAGAAGAGAAAGCATTGGACTCTGTCACGAGTTCACTACCTAACATGAAAACAATCCAACTTTTTGCCTAAATTGTTTCGAGTCTGTTTGTCGCCTCGATGAATTGGTTTGAAGTCCCTGCAGAACCCAGGGTATCTCTTTTCTTCATTGTCAGCTGCCGTGGCCACTTAGAGATTTGTATTTGTTTTTCCTTCCCTTGCACCTCAAGTGCACATGTTGCTGCTGCTCTCTGTAGACGAGTTTGTTCCTGTTATTGTTTTCCTCCTCTCTACAAAGTCAACCGTTATTCGAGTTCAATGACAGATTTGCTACTGCAAAGTGTAAAGGTCAATGTTTCCTTTCACATTTTCCCATCTTGTGACAGTAGGATGGCCCACTGTACTCAAAACACTCAACCTTTACGTAGTCTGCAAAAGTACTATACCTCCAGGTGTACTTAGTTTCTCACTGACAACGGCTTGAGTGTTTGTTTTCACCTTCTTGTAGCATGGCATTGCCATGTCAAATGCTAATATGATAGCAAAGAACGGATCTGGACGTGTGTCTCAGTTTGGAAATTTGGCTTAGGTTTGAAAGTGCACAAAAAGTTGTATCCATGAAGTCCAAGATTGTACTTTGCTTCCGACCTCTCGATAGGTAACTTCTACTGGTTCTTCCTATCAAGCTTATTGTCTGTTCACACATGCTACATAGGACTGTGATTCAATCATTTAGGCATGAATCTTGCATCCGGTTGCTTCATGAGCTGCTCGGCAATTCCTAAGATTAACAGGTACATGCAGCGTTTGGTGAACGTTGTGTCCGGGTTGAAACTAGATGGTTGTTGTAAAACCTCAAGGAGGCTGTACTTGTGCAGTCTGTTACGCTTGGCATTTATTGCAGTTTTTATATCCTCTGCCACTATTGAGCCGCCAGTGTCATTTGACATCTTATCGCTAGTATCCTACATTGGTCGTCAAATTATCCATCAAGTTATGGAGATGTTAATCAACAATTTATGCAGCAGAGTGGCACGGTCAGGGGTGTTGGTTGGATATGCCCTCATGCATTAATAACTCTTCTAGTACAGTTGTATTTGTCTGCATATAGGATTTTGGACTCCCTTCAAGGGGCACAGTTGTTGAAATTGGAGTTATCAAATTCAGCTTCTTGGGAGCATTTTGATCTGTTTTCCTATCTCCTGCTGATGCCATCAATATATCCAACATAGCTTCCTCTTTGAGTAGAGGTGCTGGATATTTGAGATCCTGAATAAGGTTGGGTTTTGTTTTCTGATAAAAACCCTTGCTCCATCTGTGGCACATGCTCTGTTGATGGTTCTTCTTGCTTGTGACATGCTCTTGCACCAATTAGGGGCTGCACTAATTAAAATTGTCAGATTTTCTCAGTGCCATTTCTAATATACTGGTGTTTGTTGGGGCATTGCAATCCCCTTCCCCCTCCAATGAGTTCCTAAATAAGAATGCATGCACACCGGTCCAAGTTGCACTATTGATGCACAGTGTTGTTTGGTGCTCTTGTCACTGTTAGACTTTCCTTTGGAATCCTTTTGGTGAACTAGAAACCTCCACCCTGAAAGGGCTTTTCATACAGTAGGAGCACAACTTGGAATTTTCGTTCTGTAAAGACCCTAGAGAGCCAATGTTGTAGAATCATGGAGGCAGGAGTTAAATGTTTCTGTTGATAAGATAGCCTCTCTCATGGACTGCTCTGAATATCTTATGACAATAGTGGTAGGGAGTTACAAGTGTGGAGGTCTGTGCTCATGTCAAATCTAGTTTATTAATAATTTCTGGATTTATCTACATATCAGTTATTATTCCACCTCACTCCATAAAACTTGCTGACCATGGTATCAATGGCATGGTTTGTCAACTATCGGGGTGGAGCCTTTGATATAGACTTCGTGAGATCAAATATGACTAAGTTGAAGCTCAAGAGTGAAGCATAGTTTTTTCAGCTTGATTTCCATCTAGAATTAAATTTTGGGTGACATTCACCAGAAACTATTATGTAAGCAGGCTACCTGATATGCCTTCTTTTTATTCACACAACTGGGTTGACCATCTCAGAAAAATATACATGAAGGAGATGCAATATCATATTCAATAGTTGGGACAGTGGAGAAGTACTACATCTTATTATTCAGTATATACACAAAATTTAAATTGCTTTAGTTTGGGCAGAGAAAAACGTTGCATGGGTATACTTATTTCTGTCTACATGCAGAAAATGGAAGACGAGCTGAACCAGAAGCAGTGCCAGCTTTCAAAGAGTATCCATTGGAATCATTGAAGGCAGCTACGAATGGGTTTAGCGCAGATTACATAGTGTCGGAGAGTGGAGAGAAAGCACCCAACTTTGTGTACAAAGGCAGGCTTGACCAGAGCCGCATGATTGCTGTTAAGCGTTTTCCTAAAGCTGCATGGCCTGATGCTAAAGGATTTACGGTACTGACACTATTCTCTTTCTTTCTGCATTTAATTTCCCAACTCTATACCTCTCACTTGCAAAGGGCGATCATCTGCTGTCAGAAGTGACGCTGGTCCAGGACTGCTATTTTACATAATTAGTTGACACTCTGGTATCTTTAAACCTATCCTTGTAATTCCATTTGGAGCTAGTTTTGTGTTGTAGTTGGGCAGGACAAAGTCATCTGTGTCTGTTAGTATTTTAGGTTATTAAGTTTTGGTTAGTACATCATAGTTTTATGTGGTTCACTGAAAGAAGGATAACATATGAACAATATGGTTTGGTATTCTAAGTTTTTCCAAATCTCTTCTGGAACTTGCATTACAGGATGAGGCATGGAAGGTGGGCCAAGTAAGGCATGAGAGGCTAGTGAATCTGATTGGTTACTGTGCTGAGGGCGATGAGCGCCTCTTGGTTGCTGAGTACATGCCTCATGACACTCTTGCCAAACATCTTTTTCATTGTAAGAAGTCTTTTCTATGGAAAGCGTAATAGCAAGCTGTTCAATATCTTGACTTTTTTTTGTAAGTTCTGTGTTCCTGGTGCTGGTGTTTGTTGGTTCCTGAAGATCAAGTTTTCTCCTAGTATGGTACCATTTTTAGAATTGCAGGCTCTACCTTGTGTCACATATGTACAAATATCAAACATTGGATTAGTTGTGTGAGGGTCATCAGTGCCATTCCTTGATGTTTTTACAACTAGAGGTTTTAGCTTAAAACGAAGTATACAAGCCTATAGTATGATGCAAATACTACAGCAAAAAATGTGAAGGCAGAACGAATGCCATGTGTGAACACCGCTAACATCTAAACAATCTAAATACATACATTGACATTTCTTGATGAAACTTTTGGATCCTCTGTATATTTCTGTCATGTGATTTGAATGGTGAGCTTGGCATGCACTACAGGGGAAAAACAGCCAATGCAGTGGGCCATGCGGTTACGTGTCGCCCTCTACATTGCACAGGCTCTTGATAACTGCGCCAACAATGGGATTCGCCTTTATCATGACCTGAATGCTTATCGCGTCTTGTTTGACCAGGTAATGCCTCCACACTGTGTACCAGTTTCAAGTATATATATCATTCCTAATTGCATAATCTTACTATGCAGACCCATTCTGCCATATGTTGTAACGGAGGCTAACACTACTCTGATTAATTTGGAAAGTGTTTGAAATCCTCCAAGGCTGTTGCTTGATAATTTCTCAGGGAGAATTTGATGATGAATTTCTCAGGATGTCTTTTGACGGTTCTCTTATCTTTTGTCTCTAGGTTAGTCACTAAGTATTCTTCTATCAGCCCAGACGCTATGAAGAAAAATTAATATATGTGGAGGATGTTTCACAGGATGGTGATCCTCGATTATCATGCTTTGGTTTGATGAAGAACAGCAGAGATGGCAAAAGCTACAGCACAAATCTTGCATACACTCCCCCTGAGTATTTGCGTACAGGTGACTTCTTCTTATATGTAATTTTGTGTCAGGTCAAGTATCATTCTAGCCAGTTGTCCTGGTTCATGTAATAGTGATCAAGTTCTTATTTTCAATGAAGTAGAGATTCAGTTGATATTTTATTGATTATGGGTTGATGCAGGTAGGGAGCTTTATTTGAAATGCTTCACACAAAATAGAAAATTTGAGTTTTTGAATGTCATGCGTTGTGAATGCAGGTAGAGTCACACCTGAAAGTGTGATTTATAGCTATGGAACTGTGTTACTTGATCTTCTTAGTGGGAAGCACATCCCTCCCAGCCATGTGAGATGAACTGTACTCCATGTCATTCTTTCTTGAATTTCTTCTTCATTGTAATGTTACCTTAGTTATATCCTCAGAAAATGTCCTTAATAAATACCTTCTCATCAAGTGTAGACTAATTTGGCCAATTGTATTAGTGCCTAATATGAATTGCTGAGGATGAGAAGAACTGATTTGCTTTTAAGAAGGCCTAAGTAAGTTGCATGAGACTTTTGGAGGCCATTTCTGACAAATTTGAGAATATGCAGGCTTTGGATTTGATACGTGGTAAGAATATGCTTTTGCTTATGGACTCATACTTGGAAGGCCAATTTTCCAATGATGATGGTACTGAACTGGTTCGGTTAGCGTCACGATGTCTGCAATTTGAGCCACGTGAACGACCTAATGCAAAGATGCTTGTAACTGCACTTACCCCTCTTCAGCGAAGAACTGAGGTACTCAGCCTATATTAACTGAGGCACCCATCAAAGATTGATTTGATTTTGACCTCACATTGTTGAGACATTGGCACTTTCTGAATGATGTTGTTAGTCTGTTCTCAGGTTGTTGACAATGCCTGTAAGGTGTTTTGTGTTGAGGCATCTCCTTCATTAATTAAGAAATTATATTCTATTGGTTTCCTATGATTGTAGTATATTTGTGTGCAATTTAACTTGGCCCAAGTCCCATTACAATCACTTATACTGAGATCTGGTTGTGACAAAGATATTGTTGTTCCTAGAGATTTAGAGAGTGTTGGGTTTCTGAGCCAAAATTTGATATCTTAATTGTCATTGCAGCAAATTCCTTCATACACGATGATGGGTATTTCTCGTGGGGACTCTACGCAGCCACTTCAATTGTCACCTTTGGGAGAAGCCTGCTCTCGCAATGATCTGACAGCAGTCCATGAAATTCTTAAAAAAACTGGGTACAAAGGCGATGAAGGAACTGAAAATGAGGTAGGCTACAGACTTGGCTTTAAGAAGGCACCATAGAGATTTACATAGTCTTGGCTGTGTTGATGCTCATTTTGTATTGTTCTGGGTTTGTTATCCTATCCAGGCCATTGATTAAACATGTCATAAGATGCTTGGTTCTACTTTACAATGTAAAGATATGCTAAAACTTGTACAGGTGTGCAACAGTTTATCCATATATCAAAAGTCATACTAGAACCTGACTTTCAATATATGTTCTTGAGGTTAAATTTTGACCTTTTGAAAAATCTGTTGAAATGTCAAAATTTAATAAGTCTTTAATGGGTGCCCTTGATCAATCCAAGGGCATTGAGATAGATGTATGAATTCATTTCTTGTCAAATACAGTGCTCATTCATATGAGCTGGAAACTTATGTTGATGCAATTTGCTGTCTTGAAGCTTCTTTTCAAGCAGTGCACTTTTTGGTCTGTCACACTAACAGAGACAGTTGCCAATACAGTTATCTTTCCAAGTGTGGACTAAACAAATGCAAGACATGCTGAATTCAAGAAAACGTGGTGATGTTGCTTTTCGAGAGAAGGACTTCAAGACAGCCATTGAGTGTTACACTCAGGTACTCATCCTCTTTTCCTCACCCAGTCCCATAGCTCTATGAAGTTTTTGCAATGTGATGCACTTGATGTTGCTGTACCAAAAAGCCACATTGGTTGATGTATTTAGCGGTCTCCCATCTTGGGGCCTGTGTAGTGGTCAATTCCAGGTCTACCAGTATGTGTAGTTGGCTAGGCCTCTAAGGTAAGTGGGTCTAATTGGTTACTTGTCTTTGTTGGACACTGATGATTGAGTGGTGTGTGGTTAGGCACGGATCTAAGAATGGACACCAAAAAAACATGTGTTTAATAGAGATTGGACTACAATGCTCAAAATTGCTAAGTATTCCTGGTTCAATAGTCATTGTAACTAGGGGACTTATATGATCCTTTAAGAAGGAAAATCTTCACTTTCATGATGAAGAAGGTATGTGGATGAGTTCCAAATATTAGGTATGGGGAAAATGGCTACAACCTCAGTTTAGATTTACTAATCATCTATTACTAATCGCGCGTTTAATATCTAAGGAGAACTAGGTGCGGAGTAAAAAGTACCCATTTGGAATCCCTCTATCTTAATGCTGATCAACTGCAGAAATTTTGGGTCTGTAGGGTATGGGTAGTGACCTGTCAGAAACCTTTGGGCCTTTAGGGTAGAGGTGGTTGCCTGTCAGAAAATGCCAGGGCAGGGTCTTCTGTCTATGTTCTATGCTATGGAGGCAGGTTGAGTTGCCAAAATAGGTACTCTAAACACCTCATTTGGTATGGCATTAAAATTGGTGTGCCATGTTGATTGGAGTGCTCTTCATGACTTGTCATGTAGCACCAAATGTCATATGACACCCTCTCTATTTGCCACCCAGTGATTGCAAGACAGTTAGTGTGGGTTGATGAATGGTGCGAGCCACACTAAATTAGATGTTGAGTGTAGTGCAATCCCTTGTTGGAAAGGAACTGGATGGTGTTGCAATAATATTAGGTATTATTACATTAGGGTCTGGGTCCAAGAAACTTGGGGTCCAGAACACCCCTTAATGTACTTTCACTTGTGAACTCAACAAACTTGGAGATTGGTTTCTCAAACTAGGAGTATTTTCTGGAGTGGGAACTGCTGAGATTTGGTGGGAAAGTGATGCCACATTAGGACCACTTCATTTTTTCAAACCTTCGATCTCGAACAATTGGATTGCTCGATTTTGGGGTTTGTTTGGTCTTGGATCCTAGTGTAAAGCCACCCTTAAATGGAAATGGGTTTTGGGTTTGTGATTTTCTGACATTGTCTTTGTTTCAGTTTGTGGATGTAGGAACAATGGTGTCACCTACTGTATTTGCAAGACGAAGTCTAGCCTATTTGCTGAGTGAGCAGGCAGAGGCAGCTCTGCGTGACGCAATGCAAGCTCAATATGTCCACCCAGAGTGGCCCACTGCATTTTACATGCAAGCAGCTGCACTGGCAAAGTTGGGAATGGACACAGATGCAAAAGACATGTTGAAGGAGGGCTCCGCATTGGACATGAAAAAACAGAGCACATGGAATAGCTAGTTCAGGCCATCATGGTTGCTTCCCTCCTTTTCTTTTTCCTTCTAACCCTTTTACCTGCCTTGCTCACCTGTTTTGACCACAATGAAAATTAGTTTCCCCTAAGAAGAGGGTGAGGTGTCTTATGTGCATAATTGATGGGGTTCTGTGAACTGGTGAGGCCGATACAAAGGCCCTGAAAGGCAACAACTTACTTCACTGTTGCAGGAGATTGGTTTTTATTTTGTTGGATTGGCTTACTGTTTCTACTATCAGACAGGTCAGATGTGATTGGGGGGTTTGACAGTCTTTTGTTTTCTCTGAAATAAGAAAAAAATTACTAGGTGTGGTTTTAATTCCAAGAGATTGCAAGTTGAGAACCCTGTAAGTTTTGGGTCTGTCTCTAATCATGTCTCATAGCCATCATGTCATCTTGAGAGGCTTCAGTTTGAAATTGTACATGCAGTTACAGGTTTGTGCCAGTGAGTCCTCATAGGGAAAAAAGGCTTGAGCATCTACTGCTCAACCCTTGCAAGTTCCATACCAGATCTGCTTTCTGTAATCACCCCATTTTGTGTAGCACATGTGATGTATATTTTGCGAAGAATAAATGTTATCTTTCTCTTCCTTGACATGCACATATGTTTAAGCCATAGTGGCAGTGGAAACAATGTGTTCTTCACTTGCTATGACCATTGCAATTATTACAAAGTAGTTTTGAGGCATGAGTGTGCAAAGGCCACCGTGCAATTCAGGTGCCTCTTCTTCTATTCTACTAGAATTATTCATGAATTTTAGTGTTGTAAATTGAAGGCATGTCTCTTCATTTCTCAAATTTAACATGTTATGGTCTAAGCGTACTCATAATACTCGTGAGTCTTGCTCTAGGCACATGTGTGTGCTCCTTTCTTAGTGTGTGCAATGCGTCCTTAACTTGGCATATGTTCCTGGGAAAAGTAACTCTAATTTCTACTGTTATTTGCATATGTTTGGTTGAATTCCGGTGAACTCATACCTGTTACCGCACAGAGATTGAACATAAATATCCTTGAAACTATCATCTGGTGTTTTTAAGAAGATGCTACTTTTTCTATACATGTGCATGACAGTCATTTTGCAATCGTCTTCTTGCCATTGTAGGTAGCAGCTCTCCCCGTAAACTTAGCATGTGTCTTTTCTATCCCTACCTTTTACTCTAGTTGCTTAGTATCTAGTTTGACATGTTTTAAGTAATTTTTTTGATTTTTTGATTTTATTGGTACCCCACAAATTTCCACATGGAAATTATGTTATGGCATTGGAAGTGGTGACTCGATATGTGCAGAATGTCAGTGGGACCTTTTTACAGATTTGCTTGATAGTTCTGAGAGATACTCTTGTTCCAGCTGAGTGCTATTACCTATTGAGTTCACTATGCCAAACATCTGATTTGTTGTGCCATGTTAATGAGTGAAATTTGTGTAGCACTGAGTGTCACTGGTCCTATTGACCCATCTACAATGATCTCAATAATTGTGGTTGAGTGGCATGTGATGCATAGCATCTCATAGTATGACGCATAGCACCTCATAGTACGATGTTGGAATATCAAATCTTTCATGTTTGATGATGTTTGCATTAGTATCTATGGGTTAATAGGTGTGTGACCCTTAGGGTTTGTGTGTCATGAGGGGATAACAGATGAAATTTCAAAGAGATTTGAGCAATCCCCCACTATGGGCCTTTCCTCCAGCATGCTGAAAAGACAATGTGTTTACACACAGTTTTGTTGGGAGGGGCACAATCTTAGACATAAGTGGGTTGCCAACTGATTCATATTCTGTAGGAAGTAACTGGCAGCATTTAGTGATATAGCTAATATTGTTTGTGGGTATCTAGCCCTACTGTGGGCACTTCCAATTCCACAGACAATTTTGGTAGTTAGGTTTAATGAAGAATTCTTTCATCCAGTTAGCAGTTGTGAGTCACACAGCCTGTCATTTTAAGTTTTTCAATTGCAATTGAGATACAAACACAATACAGGACGAGGTCAAAGTGATGAATCTCTTTCTTTTAAAACAACCACATAGGCCTTCCCAATCATGTTAACTATTGAACATAAAATGGTCTAAATTAATTTGAGCATGAAATCCAATTTCATTGTAACACATGTTTTTTTGGTGTCCATTTTTTAATTATGAACCTTGCTGTATAACACTAAAAAAAGTAAAATCCAATCACAAAGAGTGACTACATAAGGTCCACATACCTTAGGCTTCTCTTGCACGAGTTTGTACCCACTGAATGCAATTCTGATTTTTGTTATTGTTTTGTTATATATGTCATTCTTTGTGTGCACGTGAGCTATTGGGTTATGTCTCAAACACCTGTGTTTAGTGGTATGAACTTTGAAAACTGAGTTTTTCCCAGCTACTACCGAGTCTGAGTTGTGGATATAACTATTACGCAAGCCTTATGTGTGCTCACACCGTGTGCAACTCTGGAACTTCACACATCACTGCAATTTCAGGTCCCGTGAGCCTTTGGATTTGCACCGTGTCATACACATAAGGTAGCTGGGTCTTAAATGCTTACTTCTGATTAGCCCACTTCTACAAGGATATGAAACAAGCGATTAGTGTGAGATGGTTACCATATTCAAATTGAGTCCATATGCACTTTCTTCACAATTTTTGGAGCTCACATGAATATCTTATTGAATATCAAAGTGAAGATTCTCATGCTCATTGAATGGTCATGTAGATCCCGCCCAATTATGATGAACTATTGAGCCTAGAATAGCTTTCATCATGTTGAGCATGTAGTGCAATCTCTTTTGAAAACATGTCTCTTTGGTATCTGTTCTTGAAGCCACACCTAATCACATGCGACTCAAATTAGGTGTCCGTTTAAGGAAAGGAACTGACTAAGGGTTGTCTCCTGTTATTAGCAATACTTGAATCGTTCAGATGACAATTCTCTTCTGCAACGTTTTATCCAGTTCTACTAAGCTTCCAACTCAGCCATTGCCAGGTGGCCACATTGGAGCCGGCTTGCTCATGCAACACATGGCAAAACTGACACTTGGTCCTTTCAAAAAGCGTATCTTTGGTCCCTTCTATACCTTGAGCCCAAAGAATTCTCCCCCACCCAGACATACGGAGCTTTTTTGACTCAGGGGTCAACTCTCAAAACACTTCTGTAGCAAGTGGTTGGGCCTGAAAACACAAACTCGAAAAGATTTCAAGCGCCATTTTGCATAACTATCTACAATCTTCAGGCACAAGAAGTGAGGTTTTTCATTTTTCAGATTTCATTACTGCCACAACTGTCATAACATTATTCAGATGCATGGTTATGTTCCATTCTACATTTAGCATCTAACATTAACTTCCACTATCTTACTTTCACGGGAAGAAACTTAAAAAATAGGAAGGAAATGATCCCATTATGAATAGTATGAAATATTGTGAATAATGTTTTCAATGATAGTGTTGCTATGAATAGTATTTTTAATGAATAATATTGGGATGAACAATGTTTCTTATGAATAGTGCCACGAGTATAACTCTACCCAAATTTCCAAATGTCAACCTGAATAATAAGCAAATATTCTTACTTTGTTCAAAGTCCACAAAATGTAATTGACATATTCTAGGGTCATGGAAGCGATCCACATGGTTGAATAATATGTTACGGTAGTATCATTACATCAAATCCAAACAGCATGATTCATCCACTAGACAAGGAGACTGCTCCTTTGTGTGTACACCAGGTATGCAACAAGTCTAAGATATAGGATGAAAATGCAACAAAAAACTCTCTTATAAGTGCAACACCATCATCCTCCTCTCAACAAACATGATTAATTGCCTGAATACTCATACAGTAAAAGTACCCTTTCTTCTCCTAAGTCCTTATAAGTTTGAGTCAAGAACAGTAAGAGAAATTACAGACGGCAGAAACACAGGACTCCAACACACAGAACACACCGGTTCAAGATAGTTTAGTGTCACTTGATAAATGATCTTTGCGCATCACTTGTTATATCCTTCATGTGTACGTGTCAGCGCCCACAAGATCTCCCAGTGGCAGCTCCTCATTCGATCTCCAGCCAGTTGATCACTTCCTCTGTTTTGGGGATACAGACACATGGCTGTGAAGTTCCCCACAACTTCAGGAACTCCTGGACACCTAGCGATCAAGATCTAGTATATAACTTCTCACGTTCAAACCTCAACGACTACAGTCACAGACACTGATCACCACCTTCATACATTGCAGAATTGCAATCTCTTGCAGCAACAGTTTCTTCAGCTTACCATCATCACTGCCATAACACCATACATTGCCCTTCCATTCTTATTTTCACACACTCTCAAAATCAAGCAGGTTTCAAAGAGTCTCCAGTATGGACGGGACAGGCTATGTTGAGAAGAGGTCCCTTGGTGACAAGGTGAAGGGAGCTCTTGGCGTTGGTCACCGTCAGACAGCAGGAAATGGTTATGGAACAGGTAATAACTTAATTTTTCCATTAGTACCAAAAGAAATTGCAACTGGATTGATTTTTTTGTAGCCACAATTAAGGAACTGGGTATGGTGGTGACACTGGTTTGGGAGCCACTGGCTCTGCAAACAATTCTTATGTGGAGAATACTTAGGTTGCGTGCTGATGATGAACATACCTATTGAATTAGGTGGAAGAGGAATCATCACCATTTTTCAACCGCTGATGATGTTATGAGAATGCAATCATCCTGTTAAATTTTGAGTTCTGGTGTGGCGCAGATGCATATGATTCGTACGGAGTTGGTGCGGGCACTGGCATTCATTCGGGCTCCGCCGCAACTGGCATGAATCCGTCATACAACAATACGAGCGGAACTGGCTATGGCACTGGAGACGGCTTGACATCTACGGGAGGCACCGGCTATGGCACTGGCCATCAAGGTGTCGTCGGTAAAGTCGAGGATGCCGTGACTGGTGTTCCCGGCCATGGAACCGGCACTGGGTACAACACAACCGGCACTGGGTACAACACCACCGGCACTGGGTACGGAACTGGCAATCAAGGAGTAGTGGGACGAGTGGAGGACGATGTTACCGGCGTCCCTGGGCACCGGACTGGGTATGGAACCGGAACCGGATATGGAACCACGACGGGAACCGGCCAAGGAGTTGTTGGTAGAGTCGCAGATGCCGTGACTGGAGTTCCCGGCCACGGAACCGGCGTTGGAACTGGAACCGGAACTGGTGTCGGAACCGGAACCGGTTATGGGGCCAATTCGTATGGTACTGGAACTGGGTATGGTGGTGACACTGGTTTGGGAGCCACTGGCCAGGGCTCTCGGTATGGGGTTGTAGACAATGAGTATGGGATGGGGGGAGTGAACACGGGAACGACTGGGACTGGAGGAGGATTGATTTCGAAAGCCAAGGCAAAACTGACGGGCCACACATAAGTTAACGTACTTCTCCGTATAACGAGGAGATTGCACACGTACGTCGAAGTGGATCACTCGTCTGCTTTGAGTTTTTCTTGCTTGATTGCTTTTGATGAATTTTAAGCCTTGGTGCAGTGCTCATAATTGGTTTTTCATGGTTCGTGCATTTACTGGTGTTGAGATGAATTGGTGGTGCTGATGTGTATGCATTACCTTGCAAATGCTTTGGATTAATTGCTTCACCTTGCAGTCAGTCGTTTGATAATGAGGACCTTCAATTATACTGTCCCAGGTAAACTCGTTGTTGATTGCAAATCGTTGCTTTGTTTGCAGGCTGAAGAAGGGCATGATTTTTGAAACAACTGGTGCAGAGCGTTTGGTCCAATGTAGAAACTGATTCATCAGTTCAAGAGCCAATGTGACAGCATGGCATCATTTTTGGCTAGTATTGTAGTGGAAATGAGGCAAACTTTGTTTGTTGTCAATTTCCTAAAGCATCATATGTACAGTTTCTTTTGCAAATGATTGGAGCTTCACCAAAAACCTTCAATACTCAATCATTTTTGTGCACCCTATGGATGTTGTTGTATTTTCAATCACGTTGTATTGCTGGTCCTTTTATAATAAGCAAGATGCCTGTGTTAGGAATTTGAGAATAGCTTGTTTGCATTATTTGGCAGCCCTTTTGGCCTACATGTTGCTTCAGAGCATTTACACAAGTGAGGAAATCTTGAGAGTGAATTGGAGCTCCTTTGCAAATTGTAAAAACTATGATGTGGTGTGACTATTACAATTGGACGGTGCATTTCCACTTGTCCATGAAACACCTGCTGTAGTCGACACCAAACAATTGACAACAAGTGGAAACCTGTTGAGATTAACCAGTTAACGTCTACACTACTTTGCCTAATTAGTGTGGGCTACCATTTGGAGTTACGTGTTGCTATAACTTTGTACCAACATTATCATTTTTTACCAACAAAGTTATATCATATTCTTCGGTGTGCATACTAACTACATTTCATATGATGTTTAGTGTCACCAATTTTAATTGTCTTGCTCAATACTAATTGTAAATGGTGGTATAGTTTCACCAACACTAATATTAACCCAACATTATTTGTCACGCCTTGTAATTTTTTTAGGGAGATTATAGATTTACAGTGTGGCAAGTACTGTCACTTACGAACTGATTTTCCATCCAAATTTCAACCATCCATGACAATACTTCACAAGTTGCTGACAAGAGAAGGTAGAGTTTTTAGCCAATGCATGAACACATCCAACATCCATGACAATATTTGTTCACTTATTCATAAGAAGTTACCATAGTGACATTAAATACCATATGGCACTACATATCATATTTAGTGTACTTATGTTATTTGGGTAAAAAATGATACTCTTACTAAAATGTTACAGCAATGTGTAACTCCATATGCTAACCCGCACTAATTAGACAAAATAGTGTACTGGATCAGTTGTCACACCTCTTGCAATTCTTGAGTTACCTTCCATGATTCATGTCATTTTCTGATGCACTTAGCATCATGCATTCTCGATCTCATAATGCAAAGCTTGAAATCGACCAGTTGTGTGACTTCACTCCAATCAGTGTGTTTTTTTGGTTTTTTACATTGAATCTGTGGGACGTGTCACTTTGGCCGTAGTGCAATGGGCATTCCGGTGCAGCATACAACTCGTGACCCAATAGTCGGTGTCAATGGCAACAAACCATGACATAATTCAAATCACAGGTGAGAATAGGCATGGCAAACTACACTAGAGTAGAGGCACCCATAACCGATCCTGCGTCAGATCTGGAGAAGTACAAGGCGGTGCAAATTTCTCCCGTGCAAGAAGATAGAAATAAGGAGGACTGCAATTTTTTTTGTAATTTTATTCCTTAATTTGAAAATATTGTGAATTTTTGAAGCCAAAAGTTGGCCTGAGCATACTATCAATGTCTAGAGTATGCTATAACCACTCATTCCTCCTCAGTTTAGTACAAAAAAACAGGAACATGTGTCATGACACTATTGATTTTGGCCTTATTGAAATTTAGTCCCAGCCTGATTGAAATTATGGCACTCTATAAGTTCCCAATGGGTCCTGATCAGGAATTTGTGCTTCGACCATACATAGTCCTATTACTGTGGGCCACAGTAGTTTCTCCTCGTTCATTGTTTTCTACTACACTCTTTATGGTATGTAGTGTCACTTACTATTCGGTGTTGCGGTATGCTATAATTTTTTTTAAATTTAAAACATAATTTTTTTACCAAGTGAAATCGTTCATGTTTTATAATGTTCAAGCAACCTATATGAGATTTTGTTGGTAGAATCTCAAATCTACGGGAAGAGTCGATACCATTGCCTGATCCCAAATAGTAAGTGACACTACATACTGCAAACGGTGTTACAGTGCCAGCTACAGTCTAAGCTTGTTAATACGACACCCTTGATGTTACGACAGATTTTTGCGAGACCAAACTTTTTAGTTCAAAACTCCCTCTTTTATACAACTACAACATTCGATAATGTGACATTTAGAATCTCCATTTGTCATATTAAAGAGGCAGTTAATGCTAAAATTCCTTTCATCTATGTTATGTAAAATACATCCATTTTCACTGGGAACTTAATGATAACTAGGGTTACTAGTGTAGAATGGACATGGTTAAGGGTTAGAGTGGCCTCTTGCCTAGTATGTTGCCTTGTACACGGGTGCTATAGTATCACCAGTATCTTGATGCTAAACGTCATGCATCATTGTTGTCTAGTTTCTTATTAGAGAACTGTTTATATTTTGGTGTTAATGAAATTATTAGTTCTCAAAAGTTAGTAGGGGATTTAGATAAGATGGCAGTTGCTAACTTGGGTAGGCAACACCAGAGATCTTTGGACTCCTATTTCAAAAGTCCTTGAAAATATTTGTATTTGTTGAGAGTTAGAAGTTATTATTTCATACCATCTATATTGCTTAAACTTGTTGTATATATATTTTAAGCTCATATTGCTTATTGTTTCGTATTCCCTCAAGAATACGACAACTTTACGCCATTTGTCATATTAATGAGAAGACGACACCTCGATAACAAGACTTTTTGTGTGTTTCCCAAACGTGGCATACTAAAGAGGGAGAACAGTACCAAGGTGATCAACTGTCGAAGCGTGCAAACCCAGGATTTGATTTTCTATCTGCAATTGTGTGAAAATCAATGGCAACCCGCCCCCTCCCCTCTCGCGTGGACTTTTTCAAATGCCTGCATTGATGGAGTAAGTTATGCCGCCGACCGCGCTATTCATTAACTTAAATTCAACACAAAGGCTGGTGCATGTGGTGATATATTGTGGGTCTCAAAAGCACAGGTCAAAGCAGCGGCGGCATACTTTGTCCCATTCATTGCCACAACGCCCCGCAGAAAGGAGAATGTGTTGAAGAATGTGCAGACTCGAGGGGATTTCATACATACAGTAGAGTATATAAGCAAGCGGCTTGGAAGAAAGGCTGCAGGAAAACTGTAGTTTATGAGTCAAAGTGGATGGCAATGTGACGGTTTCTGATTGTTCAATATAAATTTAATGTCAACAGCGCAACAGACTTTAATTTACAGAATAACTGCCTCCGAATTTGGAATCCCGTTGAGTTGAGTGGGGTTGAGCTGGGAGCTACTAGTCGCAAATTCCATTCACCACCCACATGTCAGAGTCCCATAGGATGCCATCCACAGGGCCTGCCACTGTTCCCAAAGTTACCATCACGTCCCCTTTGAGTGGCCATCTGTTCCAGAACCCGCAGGTGCACGGCACGACTGTTTCTCTTTTCCCAAGTGTACACTAAGGGCCACTTCACACACGAGCCAAGAGCCGTGACCATGAAATTGTGAGAGCCCAAAAGAAAGTGTCCAAAGGCCGCCCCAACACACCTCCAACATCATGTAGTGTGGTAACGGATCCTCAAGTGTAGTGTGAAGTCATCTGTGACCGGGCCCTCAACCAAATGCTATTTCGGTGAATTTCTATTCATGCGGGTCCTCACACATGATGAAATAGAATAAATCAACGGTTGTGAGCGTTCGGAGTGCCATGGTCTCCTGGTTTTGTGTTAGGCCTACCTCCAAGAGGTGGTTTTTGAAAATAGTCCAAGTGACCATGAAACATGATTTATTCGATGCCATGTAGGAGTCCATGTAGACTTTACATCCATCTTGCATTCACATGCTCTGTCGGTCCCTCAAGCGCAGTGTGAAGCGAACTTGGACCGGCTCCACCTTTTCCACCGATGAGAGTGCTTGAAGTGGACCGGTCACAAGCTCTTAGTCTTGTGTGTGAAGTGGCCCTAAACATCTGATTTAGTGCAGTGCACACGATTCATCATCAAGCCACACTAATTGTCCTGCAATCATTCGGTGGGTGTCATATGCCATTTGTTGCTACATGACAAATCACAAAGACCACTCTAATTAACTTGGCACACTAAATGATATGTTTAGTGTAGGTTCTTCTTCTTCTTCTTCTTCTATAAAAGAAATAGTTCAAGTGGATTTCGGGAATCAGAATGGGGGTAAAGTATCATGGCAGCTACATCATATATCTAAGTTACTTTATATAACTCAATCTTTAGAGGGAAAGCATAGAATTGTCTTTCTTTTAAGAAACCCTACATGGACCCTCCTAGTTGATATATTCTAAAAAATATCAATGAGACCCTTTGACAATCTTAACCATTGAACCTATAATGATGTCTATATGTTGGCCACATAATCCAATCTCATTGTATCACGTGTCACTCTAAATGTTCATTCTTGATCACAAGCCTTTCCACATACAATTCAAGTAACGTAGAGGTGCCCAATTAACAAGATTGACCACATAAGGCTCACATATCTTAGTAAGGTAGGCAATACACTAATCATCCCAACTAGTGCATGTGACTATTCGAAGTCACAAAGTGCTATAACTATGTAATAAGAAAAATGTATTGTTTACGAAGCAAAGTCATTCATGTTCTATAATGTCCGAACAACCTATTGAATTTTTTTGCATAAAAATTGAACTCCTGAGTAAGATGTTATTGCACTGCATAACTCCGAATAGGAACACACACTAATTGGGATAACCATTGTAGTATCCTGTGGTCCTCGATGCAATTTTGGGAAATCCAAAAACATTTGAGGCCAGAGAGGAATGGAGGGGGCACTTACTTGCATGGGAACAATGGAGCATTGCCAGGCTTCCCTGGTTCCTGCTCTCTAACCATGTGCCTGTTGTAATTTTGAATTGCATCTGCAAAAGTGATACAAGCCCTTACATGAACTGCAATCAGATGATTTGTCACCTGAAAGTACTGCTCTTCTGTCAGACAGAAATCGGGGGGCCGCCGGGGGGGGGGGGGGGGGGGGGGGGGAGTCCACCCATGAGATTACGCTTAAGCCCCTAACTTCCCACGCCCAATTTTCCTCAAATCTGCCCAGAAAATGTGACCTCAATTTCAGTGATCGTAGCTGAAGATCTAAAGTTTTTCTGACAAATCCAAGTGTATAGATGTTTGCATGTTAGAGGTGACTACTCACTATCCAAATTTTAAATGTTGAAGTTTTGTTGTGTAGGAGATTATAATAGGAATGTCAATAGTGATCTTGAGGGGCAGCAATTCATAAATTAAATTAGGGTTGGTTTTTTGGATCGAACCCCCACGCAAATGATCTCCAAATGACAAAATGTTACCCTCGTTAAAGAGAGGGGCAATATGCCTACTCAAATCAACTCATAAATCTTGAAACCATTATTTGGTGATTTTTTTGGGGAAGCTTTGCAATGTGAGGTAGCATTGCCACAATTGCGCACCTTCCACATGGATTTACACCCACCAACACATGTCCAACCAAAAATTCCAATAGTAGATGTTCGGTATATGTTGCATTTGAGTGTCATGCAAATTTTAAAATCAAGGGGGAATCGTTTGTACATAGGGATCAACAATAAACTTGTTTAGGATATGTTGCCCCTAAATTGTGGAGGCGACAAATGTCAAGTTTGGTTCATGAACCGGTTCCACTATAAATCAATTAAGAACACACTCCCATGTTTGAATTAATCCAAAAATAACTAACAATGTTTCTGTGGGACAGACAATATTCCACGTAGTATTCCCCGATATTCTCCACATTCAGATTGAATGTGGGGAATATCCAAGAATACTACATGGAATATTGTCTGTCGTGTAAATAACGATCGTGTGTCACTGCAGCTTGAGTACCAACCACCACTAACAAATAACACTAAAACATAGCAAAGGCACACATACACAACACACCTTCACATTTAGATATGATGGATGAAATCCCTCCGGATGCGGTGTGGTCACCAATGTTGCATACCGTGACATGTCAGTCCCACATAACACTGTTATGGATCTGAATAATGTTATGTTCTTGCTTGCTCATGATTTCACATTATTGTAATTGCCTCTGATGTAAGATTCAAGTATTTCTCATTCCAACACGTCGACTCCAATAACTTCATATACCTATACTCAGTTGTACTGAATTTTAGTCACAAACCTATAGGAAGCTCACTCTGTCTCCCTCATGAAATTTTGCAAGTCTTTAGAGTGAAGGTTACTTGCATGAATACCATATGTCCAACTAAAACTTGAATGTTTTCAATAAACACAAGTGTTTAGTAGTTGAGCTCATTGATTATGCTATGATGCCCAATGCTAAAAAATAATGAACGAGTGTTGGTTTTGAGAACCCAGACTGTTCCCAATCAAGGCAAATGCCCTCATGTAGAGCATCCCACCCATGGAGCCACAAATGGGCCTCTACCACCAACTTTTAGATAAGGCAAGGTCACAAGTTTCCTTGTTTTTCAAAATTCCACGTATATTTTGAATTCTTATTGCTCATTGATTATGTTACAAAGGGCCCTCTCTCAAAAATAATTTGGCTTTATGCATTTGGAGAGCCGAAGGGCTCTAGAGGCAGGGCCCTCTACAACATAATGAGTGGGCGGTAAGAATATAGGATATATGTGAACTTTGGGGGAGGATGGAGCATGTGATCTTGCCTTAAGAGGTCTAGTCATATGTTGCAAAGGCTTCCATGAGTGGGGATGCTCTTAATTGAAAAACTCTTAATTGAAAAACTCTTAAGTAGAAAACATTGATAGCAAACAACTATTGGTTTGCCTCTAAGAAAATCTTTAGTTTGTGCTAAAATAAACAATGCATGGATTGCTTGCTAATAATTCAATCAACAACTCCAACAAGTCCCCCCACATACTTAAAAATGCCAGATCAACTACGTTGATCATGGTTAGTATTATGGGCCACACTATAGAGCTCATTTCCACACTAATCACAATAGAGATAATAATGTGGGTGCCCATTATTTACCAACCCGCAATACATAACATCAGGGGCTCACATTGTAGGTTATAATATTTTTACTAGATTAAAAATAGTGTGCAATGTACTACACCATTTATGATATTTAGTGTCACTTACCCTATTTTGAGGTGTATGCTAGGTTACATTGATGATATAAAGCTTCACCATAAGTGTCAACTCATGACACTTGGCGTTCAAGTGCATTTACAAATATCTAGGCCTAAGTATGTTTAGTAGTGTTATGAGGTGCATGCCGGTGTTACATAATGGTCTGAATGTCAACTAAAGTATACACAAATGACACTTGCCATTAGTATGCTCAGAAAGATCTTCCCCTTGCATACTAAAATGCAAGACTATCATTTAACGTATCCCAATGTGCTACTCTAACTGTCATAATGTACATATTTTTTTTTCACTTAAAGAAGTTACTTATGTTGATGAATGGAAACATATTGGCAATTAGCGGGCTTGACAACTTGAGACCTCTAGGCATCTAGTTTATTCCCTTTGCAAATAGTGTACATGACACTAAATACCATAAACGGTGCAGTATTTATCTCGCCTTGAAATGAATACATGCCTAGTGAAGGTGGTGTTCACCACCAAACCCTACCTTCAAGAAACACCTTCACTTGTCTCAAATGATGATATGACTTTCAAATCTGGCTTGTTATCAACAAACAAATAACCCATCTTGTAGAGCTCTTCATGCTCTTTTCATAGACACCAAGATCACCTCTTGGCCTTTGGTTATTTAGGCACATTGGCCATTCAGATACATACTTGATTTTGTTTTCCCCTTGCCATTCTTGGACCTAAGGAAGCCTTGAGAATGAACCCTATATATCCAATTTTTCTCAATAGCTTTCATTTGGTACCCTATGTACAACTAGAATTGAAAGAATGAAATACAATGAGTGTTTGAAGATTTAAGTGTAACCTAGGTCACACACTATTTTAGTATGTGGTGGTGTGTACTATAGGACACACTATAGGGTTACCCATAATAGGATACACTACACATATGTCCACACTATTCATCAAAATCTATGCAGTTTTGTAAACCACCACCAACATGTGGTATAAGCTCTTGGGTGAAGAGACTTTTCATGTATGTTTGCATCTCATGGAGACAATGTTCTTATCCATTTATCTAGTATAGTAAACCTTTGGCTCCACATTCAACATGTGGGTCGCAACTCTTGGGAATGAAGGCGTGGTTTGAAAGAGAGTTCCTACAAGGCTAGCCTCCCCCCCCCCCCTTTTCACATACCTACACACCTGACCACAACTAGGTAGGTGGGTCTATTGAAATTGTCCTCTTAAATGGGCACCTATATTTGGGTGATGTGTGGTTATTTGTAAACATAAGAATGGATACCAAAAAGACACGTGTCTTAAAAAAAATTGGACTACATGACCCAAAATTTGTAATCATTCTAGACTCCATAATGAACATAATAAGAGAGACCTTTACGATCATTTGATGAGAAAGAATATTTGTTTGATAATGAATAGGATATCCATACAAACTTCAAAGAAATTATTAGGAAATTGACTTCGGACATGACTTGAATTTGGTAATCATATTGCACCAATTGCATGTTTCATATCCTTCCTTAGAGCCAATGTGGGCACTGGGCATGTATCCTCAAGGAAATTTCCAAGCACTCAAGCACATTTGCCCACCTACTTGAAGGGAACCATCACCATTAGTAACTCATGATCAAAGTAAGTTGAACAAGTCCTCATTAGGGTTAATACTCAAGCACCAATGTTCTGTACTTTTTCTAGCCTTGCCACACCAAGAGGGAATGGAGAGAGAGAGAGAGAGATTCTACTTATTAGGTTCATCCACCATGAGTTTAAATTTTGTTAATATTTCATATCCATATATTAGGATATGTGTAAATAATCATGAATCCTATATAGAGCTTTCAAAAGTGCATTTGTTAGAAATACAAGTTCAAATATTGTCAATGTTTGGCCAAAAGACAACTATTGAAAAACGAATTTCATGGCAAACTTTTGAAGGCACCCTGTAGTTAGTTTTTTGCTATGACTGAATAAACAAAAACCCAGGGTACAGACTCTCAAGGAAGGCTTAACTAGTGTCTATTACAGGCATCTGTCACATTATAGTTCATTAATCAGACAATAGGTATGCTATCTTCACTCTAAAACATCTCTTATCTATCCTTTACTCTCCTTTCTCACAAGGTTTCCTCTCACTGTATTTCTCATTCAGTGGGGTACGTGTGTCTGTCACAGTAGTAACCATCTCGTCATGAGATTGTATAACAATAGTCTTTCGAGAACAATAGTCTTTGAGTATCACAATTGTCTTTGGTAACCATTGGCCAATGCATCTTCAAATCACAACAACTCCTTCATTAATTGGTCAATGTTAATTTCAATGCAAGACAAATTGTTCATTCATTAATTCCAAGATTTAATCATTACTCACAACTTATGCAACTAACAACAATCGGCAAAGTCAAGCTATAGTCTTAGTGGCCCTGCACAACCTGCAACAACAACAACAACAAGGGTAACACACAAGACAATAGTTGATTTGGTTAGCTTGCATCTCATACTCAAAGATCTAGTCTCTAGACTACCTCTCAGTATAAAACTCCATTTAACTCTAGGATAACTTATGCCTAAATCTCATTGATAATCCAAAGTTCATCCTTATTCAAATATACTTAATCAATTTAATCTCTCATTTTCCCAATAATCAACCGATCAGAAGTGATTTCTCATCACTTCGGTTAATTAGGGAATCTCTCATCTAATTGACTTGACACACTTAACTCCTATCAGCCTAACATATTGATTTTAACAATAATCTTAATTGACTGAACACAATGCTCTTTCTTCTTCCTCACTGCCTCTCTCAGGTCTTAACAATCGTCCATTGTTCTCACTCATGGGCTGACACTTGGCCTCACGGCTCTTCACAGCCTATCGCAGACCTAAACAATCGCCAATAGTTAAACTCTCGGCCTTCTGACTCCCTCTCTCAGGGTTCGCTCACAAGGTAGTTCGAATCGACACAGAACTCTATTCTTGGGTTGTCCTACCTCTCCTCAGGCAATTGTTTCACTCCTCCTCTCCCTTTGCTTTAGGTTAACACATTAGCACTCAATGCACATAGTTTGACTCAATTCCTCACTTGTAAGATTCTCGATATTCCATTTCTATTTCTCAGATTGTAGAAGTCTCTCACTTAGACGATAGTTCTACTTCTCTACCCTCTGTCGCTCAGGATCGCTCCTCTCAAAGCGCTGACAGAAAATAGTTCTACTACATTCTCCTTCTCTCTCAACCCTCACCTTCTTCGGCCAAAGGTCTTACATACGCTCTAGTCTCAATTAGGCTTTCTGCTCATAGTTCAACTTAAATTCTCCTTATTGACGTGCTTATCCTGTAACTCTTGTCTCTCGAACTAAGGAAACTTCTCACTCGGACAATAGTTTTCTTCTGCGACACTCTTCATGCGCCGGATTCTCAATTCCCTTCCGCTCAACTATATTCAAGAGCCCGCTCTCACTCTACTGAGGCCTCGACACAGACAATAGTTTTCACTCGAACATTCGGCTCTCACTCTCTCACTTATGACTTCTTCCTCACACTTCCAGTATCTCTCATCTTCTCACAGATTATTCAATTCTCTACTCATATTGGTTTCATTCCCTCTCAACTCTCAAACACTCGTTCTCGAAATTTTGATTTACTCAGTTCCTTCCGTAATCTCAAACTCTATCACTTACGATTTCAACAATAGGCAATAATCTTCTCAATTCTCACATTACCCTTTAGATTCTCACTCTGACTTACTCGACTACACTCACAAACATCTCGCACAGACGCTGACACTTCAACAATGATCAGTCCTTCCACAATCCACATAACTTTGCGACAACAGAAAATAGTTCAACTTCCTTCGACCATACAGTATATTCAAAATCAAAAACAACAATCAGCTTCCACAACAACTTGTGTCCCGCAATCACTGCGGTGATCACAGAGCTTTACTTAGAAGATAGTTTAACAATGAAAAACCTCACACAACTCTGGAATGAGGGAGACAAGTCTATAGTTCAACAATGCGCTCAAAAATTATTCAGAAATGTCTGGCTTCTTCCCCCTCGCCAGCCCTCTTAGCTCGGCGGGGAAGAGGACGATGGTTACAGTAACCAACTTAGGCCGCCTACGGCCGTGCCTATAGTTATAACTAACTTCCTAGCCTATGGTTCAACTATATTCATCTATTTGGATGCTCTTTCATCCAATATTTCACTATTTGCCCATAGTTTCACTAAATGACCAAAAATTTGGCTCACACACCCTAAAATGGTGCTCTCAAAAGTTTGATAAGGAGTTCATTTTGCATATACTTGCAAATATTTCATGTATCCTGTTGTGAGAGGATAGTAAGGCAGAAAGAAGTTGGACAGTATATCGGTGTAATCCTTTGTAACTACCCAGAATGGTAGAAGAGAGGTCTTTATAATAGTAAAAATTAATAAAATAATAAGTCTGCCACTTGTCATCATCTGCCTTCACCGGGATGGCTGGCCATACCTGTCCTGGCCGATAACCGGTCTATACCCTCGGGATAACCGGGGTTAGTATATATTTAAGTCTAATTATAAGGTGGTACCCTCAGGATACCCTGAGGCTAATCTCTAGTGTTAATCCTTGTTATATGGTACTGTATTAAGTAATATCTTATACCTTGGACCAGGGTATCCACCCTAAGGCTCATATGGTCATTTCTACCAGCTCATATTTGCTGGTCTCAACTAATACATCAAATTGCCTAATTAGATCAATTCTAATTGTCTAACACTCCTCCTCAAGATGATGTGTTAACCTCGTTAAAAACTCTACCAAGTAAAAACCCAATGTGGGATAAAAACCGTGGTTAGAGAAAAGAGTGTTAATTATCAGATGAGGTAAGTTCATGGAGTGATCTCATCCCAGCAACATGAATTAGCTTCTTGTGTTTGTATGCTGAAAGTGCCTTAGTTAGCATATCAGCAATGTTATTTTTTGATTCTATTTTCTTAATCTCTAATTGTCTTTTCTCTATCAGATCTTGAGTGTAAGTAAATATATGAGGACTAATGTGTTTAGTTCTATCAGTTTTCATGAATCCCGAAGACATCTGCCTAATGCATGCAAAATTGTCTTCAAATATGACTGTAGGCTAGTCCTTGATCGGAAGTTTGCACTGCTGTACTAGGATCTGATCCATTGTCCGCAACCAGACGCACTCTCGGGCAACTTCGTGAAAAGCCAGCAACTCAGCATGGTTTGTTGAGGTAGCAGTTACAGTCTGCTTCGTTGATTTCCAAAAAATCGGAGCACCATTCTTCAGAAAAATGTATCCAATTTGTGACTTTCTTGCAGTTGTGTCAGTTCTAAAACCAGAGTATGCAAAACCTGATATCTCAGAGCTATAAGTCTTCTGATAGTACAATCCAAGATTAGATGTCCCTCGCAAGTATCTCATTAAGTGTTTGATTCCATTCCAATGTCTCATTGTTGGGTTTTGGCTATGTCTAACTAGGATGCTGGTGGCAAAAGCTATATCAGGTCTGGTATGAGTTGTTAAATAGGTAAAAACACCAACCGCTGTGAAGTATTTGGATTTATCTACAATCTCCTCCTCCTCCTCACGAGGGTGGTAAGGATCATCATTAGTCTTACTGCGTCCTATCATCGGAGCTACTAATGGATTGGCCTGATCCATCTGAAATGCCTTAAGGATTTTGTTGACATAGGTTTGCTGATGTAATAAAATACCACCACTAGGTATATGTTGGACTTGCAGTCCTAGACAGAATATGGTTGGGCCTAGAAATTTCATGTCAAACTTCTTGGTTAAGATTTTCTGGGCATATTTACACAAATCTGGTGTACCAAGTATGTTCAAGTCATCTACATATACATCTAGGATGACAAAACCAGATTTTGTGGAATAAGTAAATATGCAGGGTAAAGTGGTATTATGTATGAAGCCTTGAGAAATCAGGAAATGGCATAAATGGTGATACCAGGTTCTACCGGATTGTTTCAGGCCGTATAAGGCTTTGTATATTCTCAGTCCTACAAATTTGCCTAGTTTAGGTTTCGGGAGTTGGTTCAGAAATCCTGGTGGGGGAACTAAGTATAGGACTGTATCTAATTTTCCATGAAGATAGGCTGTTACTACATCTAGCAGGTAGATTTGCAAAGAGAGATGAACTTTAAGTGCTAATAGGTACCTAAAAGAGATTGTATCCATTACTGGTGAATATGTCTGATCATAATCTATGCCTAGTCTCTGTGTGAACCCCTGGGCTACTAGTCTGACTTTGTATCTAGTTATGTTTCCTTGGGTATCTAATTTTCTAGTAAATATTAACTTATGACCTATGGGTGGTTTATCTAGTTCTGCTGAAATTTCTCCAAATACAGTATGTTTTCGTAATGACATATATTCTGCGTCTATAGCTAGTTTCCACTTAGGCCAATCGGGTCTAGACATAGCCTGATCTAAGGTTATTGGGTCAGAATCTAAGGTTTGGGACAGGGCTGTGTGCTCAAATTCTGGGATCAGGCTTAAATCTGAGTCAGTGGGTTGGGTTTGTTCTGAGGTCAGGTTTAAGTTCAAGGTGTGGTTCAAGTTTGTAACCTGGTGTGAAGCTGAGGGGTGGTCTTCTGGTCTTGTAGTCTTCTGATCTTGTGGTCTTGTGGTCTTCTGATCTTGTGGTCTTGTGGTCTTGTGGTCTTCTGATGTGTAAAGCAATTTTGGTCTTTTGGCTAGTTTATGAGTATAAGGTATAGGTTCAGGTTGTTTTCGGGGTAAAATATTCCCGGTACCAGGAAAAGGATTACGAATAATTCTGGGTTCAGATGAAAAACCATCAGGCAGGTTTTCGGCTAGGGATTTGAGATGTAACAATTTAGTTGCCTATGTATTGGTTAAGGATGTAGGTGGGTCTGGGTTCATAGTCAAGGTTTCTGGTGCCGCAAAATTTAAAGGTGGCTTGTTCGAGGTTGAAGGTAAGGCTGGGAATTTGGTTTCAATGAACTTGCAGTTTGCAAATCTAGCCTTGAGTAAGGCTCCTGTCATGGGGTCAAGGTATCGGATTATGGATGAAGAATCAAACCCAATATAAATCCCTTCTTGCCGATGTGGTCCAATGGTATGCCTCTTAGGATCTGAAATGGGTACCCAGACTTGGCACCCGAATATTCGGATATGAGAAACATTAGGTGGTCTCCCTGAAAGTAATTCGTATGGGGTTAGGATGTTTAAGAGGGTTGGTCTAAGGCGTAGTAAGGCGGCTGCATGTAAGACGGCATATCCCCACATGTTAGAAGGTAAATGAGCATGTAGAAGCAAAGGTCTAGCTACGAGTTGGATTTTCTTTATAAAGGCTTCAGCTAATCCATTTTGTGCATGCTCATAGGGGACTGAGTAGGTTAGAGTTATTCCTCGGGGAGATCACTCCATTGTAGAGTTGAACACCACGTGCGAACAAAGTTTGCTACCCCTATATTACATGTCATAAATAATTTTAAATTTTACGATATTTTTTCTACATATACACAACCATTGATGGTAACTTTTTTATATTTTTTTGAAATTTTTAGTCATATTCATTAATTGTAGCAATTTTTTTAGTTCAATTCTGCGTCATTCTAGTTAGAAACGGTATGTTTTATTAAAAAAACAAATCATCAAATTTAGTCACCATTTTTTACTATGTAACATGTACCATTTATATCTACTCATGAAAAAAAATTGATAAAATTGTGACCCATTTTGGTGATGATTTTTACATTTTTTACATTTTTTACATCTAAAATGATCGCACGTGGTTGTTCAACTCTACAATGGAGTGATCTCCCCGAGAGTTATTCCCATTGCCGTACAATAATCTTCAAATGCATGGGATCGGAATTCCTGGGCATTATCCATCCTAAGGTATTTAATGGGATTTTCAGGAAAATGGTTTCGGTATCGAATTAGAATCCCAAGGAGTTTAGGAAAAACCATATTGCGGGTTGGTAGTAATGAAATCTCAAGATGACTTCCCGATGCGTCGATTAACACGAAATAGTATCGAAATGCCCCTGATGGTGGATTAATCGGTCCACAAATATCCCCATGAAGTCGGAAAGGGGTGGAGGTAGTTCATTTGGTAGGGTCCAGTTTGAGGGTCTCTTGATATATTTCCCCTGGATACAGGGTACACAATCATGTGTCTTCTCAGCATCTGATGTTATCAAGTTATGTCATGTTATCAAAGGAAGTATCCGGCGTAACATTGTAGTGCATGGATGTCCCAACCTCATATGCCATAAATCAGGTTTGGCTAAAGATACATCTTGTATCAGGTTGTGGCGTTTTGCTTCAGGGTCTCCAGCCCAAGTAGCCATACATACCTCTTCCTCATCTATTAGAGAGATGGGGCTCAAATTGTCAGGGGGATTCATGACAATCTTGTATAGGCCGTCGTCTCCCGCTTTTGCGGTGGCAATGTGTCAGCCATAAACCCCCACCTTTTGCGTCCGTGGTCCAGGTGGAGGCCCATGGCTCACATGTCCTTACTACCTCATTGGCTTTGAAGACCTCTTGCTTGTACTCAAATGAAACCCAATGTTAAGCACGCTATTTTATTTACTCCACATGGCATTAGTATTAAGAAATACTTATGCACCTATATCGATCATTACACCACAACACACCAACACACTTTTCCTTTTCTAACTTCCTCTGTAATCCATGTGCCCTCCCACTACCTAATCTAATGCTTAGCACCCTAAGCACCTAATTTCACTTCGAAGATTTATTGACATCTCCTCAACTCCATTACCTACCCATTACTCCTCCGCATTGCTCCTTGTTAGGAGCCCCTGGCCCTATAGTTAATTCTGTTACCTCCTTCCTTGCCCTCACACACTGAATTCTCTGGGCCTTAGCCAGTTAGCCTCGGCCTCAGCCAGCTTGCCTCCCCCCTTCGGCAGCCATCGACACTCTGAATCTCCTGGCCCTTCGGCAGCTTGCCTCGCCCTTCTGCAGCTAGCTTTGACCCTTCAGCAGCTACCAGAACTCGGAATCCCCTGGGCTTTTGGCAGCTATCCAAACCCTGAATCCCCTGGCCTCAGCCATCTTGCCTCGCCCTTCGGCAGCTTACCTCGAGCCTTCGGCAGCTATCAAACTCCTGAATCTCCTGGGCCTTCGGCAACTTGCCTCGCCCCAACCTCAAAAAGCTTTTCAGTGTTGCCTAATCTGAAATCACATTCAGTGTTGCCTAATCTGAAATCACATTCAGTGTTGCCTAATCTGAAATCACATTCAACCAAGCTCCTTTGCTGAATCTGCAGCCACCTTTGTTGCCGAGAGGAGCTCATGTCCCACCTCCGAACTCGCCTATCTCCAACTTGTGAGCTCTGCTCCCTGGTCCAGTTCAAATTCCGAAGATCCCGTAGTGATAGGCCTTGCCCTCGGCCTTAAGCCCATTTCAGAACCCCCCCCTACCCTTAAAGGAACACACTTAAGGCCTAAACCCAACACCCAAGGGCCAAGCCACTTGAACTTACACATCCCTCAAACTTAAACACATTAACTACTTGTTTTTGGTTTTCCCTTCATTTAAATGACACACAGTCACACAACCCAAATTAACTAATCTAAATTCTTTTCGAAACTCAAATGCATCCTAACTTCTAACTAACCCCAACAAAAATGCAAATCCTTGTGTTGAGCATTTTTAAGATTAACTTGAAATGTGAGCATATGATTGGGCTCACACAATGATCATCAACCCTTGCCTGAGCTCCAGAACCTCTTCATCATTTTCCATCGCAGTGGAAACGTGGATCTTCCTCACTCTCAGATCCCTGTAGCTGATCAGACTATAAGGCGCATCTGGAGCGTACATTGCCTTCGCGCAATTGAGGGGGAAGCCCCCGGGCAAAATTACCGTTGCCCGGCCCTCCCGAAATCTTATATTTCGGCTTCCGGCCATTGTGATGATCTTACAATGTTACCAGGACTTCTCATTTTCAGTAAATTGGAAGAATTTGGGGTTTGTGAGGATAGTATGGGTTAATGCACTATCTAATAGAGCCACATCTACCTGTGGGCCTGATGTGTTGCGCTCATAGATAGTCATGTAGTTTTCAATGTCATGGGTGGATGAAGATGGGGCTGGGATTTGGGACTCAAAGTTATAGTTTTGACAGAATTGAAGGCGTAGTTGTTGGAGTTCCTTGTACATGTTAACTAGGTATGGTGGAGCTCTACAGTCTTTTGCAAAGTGACATTTTCACCCGCACTTATGACAATTATCCTTGACCTATTTAGGTTGAAAGGTTCTGGGTTGGAAGTTTCTAGGTTGGGAGGTTCTGGGTTGAAAGGTTCTAGGCTGATGTTGGTTCCCTCTTAGTGTATGCCTATGCCATTTGGTTTGGGATTTACGAAAAGAACCTCTAGGGGGTCTTCGTGAGGCTTCGGCAGCATGCACTTCAGCATGATGTCCAGCAGCGGCAAATTGATCAGGTCCTCGATGTCCATCTCCGGTAGCAGGTACTATGGGTCCAGCAGGTCTACTAAAATCAACATGTGTAGCAACAGCAACAATGTTGTGAACTTCGCGTGCAGGTCGTGATTCGGCATTCCGCAGGAGCAGCTGATGATGTTTCTCTGCTAACAGGAGGTGTGACATCAGACTTGTATGCTTCTTGAACCTCATGTTTTCTATATTGCTGCGATAAAATTGCAGTTGCAAGAGGAAAGGTTGAGAGTGTCTTCTCTATAAGTTCCGCATCCGTGACTATTTGGCCACATAATCGCAGTTGGGCTGTGATCCGATGAAGCTTCAAGTTAAAGGCAGCAAAATCTGGAAAATCTAACACTCTTAGATTAATCCAGTCAGTTCGGGCTTGCGGGAGAAATAGTGTATGTTGATGATTGGACCTCGAGTGAAGTTGAGCCCATAGCTCAGCTGGATCTTCTACTTGTAAGTATTGGAGACATAATGCATGATCCAGGTGACATCGTAAGAGTAACAATGCTTGCCATCTAGCTGCTGGTGGTATTTGTTGTGCAGGGTCTTTAGAAGTAGTAGCTTCATTGGTTAATGTCTTGGCTAAGTCATCTGCACTTAATACTGTCTTAGCATCATTAACCCATTCCAAGAAGTTTGATCCATCAGAGTTCAAAGGAGCAAACATCAATGCTTGCATTCTACATTCTATGAAAGTAAGTTGTGTAGACATAGATTCTATGGTATTATGTCTTCTAGCCATCAGTAGTAAATCAAAGTGTATTCTGGTTTAGAACAAATGTATAGAAATTACAATCAGGAACACAGTCAGGTAACACGACCAAAAATACAAACAGCATCAAAATACAGAGTATATACAGACTGTGGTTAGTAATATGCAAATCAGAAATACATACAAATATATGTATGTAAACAGGTTAATATGTATATACAGATAGTACGTATATATATATAGAAGTACAGACAAATATTGAAAGAAAATACACAGTATATTTGTTAGTATAAACTATATATATATACATATATCAAACAAAAAATGCACACACAAAAGGGAAATGGTTAGTATGTATATCGAAAGAGATATTAAAATTATACAGTACATTCAATATCAATAGTTAGTTAGTCAAACTTAAAGCAAGCAAAATAGAAGTCAGATAAACAGAATACTGTATGACAGAGTTAGTATGACAAAGTTAGCATATATGTAAAAATGTATATATATATATATATAGAATATATATCAATAGTATATATTATGTATAAACAGAAGTTAGTATTTCAAAATAGGTTAGTATGTATATACCCAATATATATACTTAACAAAATACACAAATATATATATATGTATATATGTTAGGATATGTTAGTCCAGGGGATTAGTACAATATCAGAAACATTCACACAGAATTGTTAGTAAAATTTTAGAGAAAACAAATTTCTCTGATCAGGAGGTTAGCAAGAAAAAGGGTAAGAAAATCTGGTTTCAAAATTTCTAAGTAAATTTTGGTAGAGTAACCTTCCTATAGACAGAATTCAGGAGAAAAGTGGGTAGAATAATGGTAGGAAAGATCATTTCCAGAATTTGTAAAAGAGAAATGACCTTCTGAAATGAAATCTTTATAACTACAGAAGGTAAAATTTGGCAGTAAAAGGAAAATCTATCAGACCTAAGTGAATTCTGATGTGTGTAAGTATATATACTCTTCGGATATCTACAACATTCACTCAAGTGATCACTCGGTCTCCTCACAAGAGTATGTGTAACACTAAGTGTAGCAGAAAATGTGGAAACATAATACTATCGGTGAATGGTAAGGCCAGGAGCAAGTGCTGATGACGTGTTGTGAGAGGATAATAAGGCAGAAAGAAGTTGGACAGTATATCGGTGTAATCCTTTGTAACTACCCAGAATGGTAGAAGAGAGGTCTTTATAATAGTAAAAATTAATAAAATAATAAGTCTGCCACTTGTCATCATCTGCCTTCACCGGGATGGCTGGCCATACATGTCCTGGCCGATAACCGGTCTATACCCTCAGGATAACCGGGGTTAGTATATATTTAAGTCTAATTATAAGCTGGTACCCTCAGGATAACCGCGGTTAGTATATATTTAAGTCTAATTATAAGCTGGTACCCTCGGGATACCCTGAGGCTAATCTCTAGTGTTAATCCTTGTTATCTGGTATTGTATTAAGTAATATCTTATACCCTGGACCAGGGTATCCACCCTAAGGCTCATATGGTCATTTCTACCAGCTCATATTTGCTGGTCTCAACTAATACATCAGATTGCCTAATTAGATCAATTCTAATTGTCTAACATATCCTATTACTATTGAACTTCAAAAGTATGTTGTTTAAGAAAGAAGAGAAAAAGCGCTAGAAGGAGGGGTCGAACCTCCGACCTTGTGGTTAACAGCCACACGCTCTAACCAACTGAGCTATTCCAGCAGCCATGAAAACTGGCAATGATAATTAATTACAAGTCTATAAACTCTGCGACAGCCAGGACAGTGGACCTTGTCGCCTGAAAGGCAACTTTCTTATCGTCTGGGCTCCAGGCACATCAGCTTCCACAGATATAAAGTTTGACGAACTTACATAGAGTTAGATCAGTGTCCAGGGAGATTTTTGGGCATAGTCGGTCGAGATCCTAATGTCTCCAAGTCCAACCAGTTACATGTTGATCTTTCGGTTTTTCTTTACTGATTGAGGTGTATTCTCTAAATTCCTCTAAAAGGATTTGTAATTTTCCTGAAGTCTTTACCTTTAACTGGTTATCTCTCAAACCCAACTGGTTCACCTGTAACTACTGTAGTGGTTGGTTCTCCCCATTCCTTTAGATAAAGGCTGCAGTCAAAAATGTACATGGTTGGTGATGTCAGGTCTACTTGTTACTTTGCAAGTGAAAGCTTGTTCTGTGATAGAGAGCGAGGTGTGATTTGACGAACATATGTGCATGGATCGTTTTGCAAGACCCACCATGCAATGAACGGGGAGAACCGACCACTAGTTACGGATAAAAAACTGGTTGGGTTTGAGAAATATCCAGTTAAAGTTCAAGACTTCAAGAAAATTACCAATCGTTTGAGAGGAATCTATAGAATATATCTCACATCAATAAAGAAAACTGAAAGATCACAACATGTAACTGGTTGGACTTGGAAACACTACAATTTTGATTGACTATGTCTTAAAATCTCCCCCAAACCTACTACCATGGGGGGGGAACCTACCCCTAATAGGTTTATTGGGAGAGAGGGATATATTGCATACAAGCGTCAGTGTCAATGTTGGATCAGTATATAGGTGAATACATGATATCAATAATGATATCAAAGAACCTATCCGTGGGTATGAAAATTGTAATACCAGTCAAATATTGATATTTGGTGGTATGTCAAGGTGAGAGAATCTTTGTATACCTGAGTTACTATTTGGGTCAATACCATTCTAAACCATATTGATATTAGGGTGATTTTACCTAGGTATGAAAGTTCTTGCATGGTATATAGACCCAATTGGTATCGAAAACAAGCATATTGTCAAATATTCATACCCATACCCATCAAAAAGTATGAAATCCTCATTATTAGATACCCAAATGGTATCAAAAAATGATGATACCCATCCAACATTGGTCAGTCCTTCTCATTCATCCAACATAAAATCCATAAATAGTATGTAGCATGGAATTACTTCTTTTAGCCAATTTGACATTTGGATGACCTTTAGAGACCTCGGATTAGTCTACTTGAGATCATTTGAGATGAGTTGGCAACAAACCTATTGGGGGTCAAGTTTTTAAGTTGGATGGATGAGAGGTATACTTGTATGCGATAATTCCCTTTCTCTTGTTTATTGCTTATTTGGTATAATAACTAACCTCAGTACAATCATTTGAAGTTTTGACACGATTTAGATGTTAAGTCAGACAAAACCCACAATCCCATGTTCTACATAGAAATCCACATTTCAGCCCACGATGGTAGGTGTTGTGAGCATGTACCCCCTATGTGCCTCTTATGTGGTTGATTGTGTAATACGGCTAGTTGGTTCATCCATTGGCTACTCTAGTCCCAATGACTCATGCATACTTACATAACATTATTTAAATCCATAACAATGTTATGTGGGATTGATAATATTCCACGAAATATTCCCAGATATTCCCACTTTCAGTCCGAACGTGTATTCCTATTTACAACCCAAAAATACACACACGCACACACACCTAACTAGGTTAAGACCACTTCCGTGACTCTTAAAAGTGTCTCACATGCATAGTGTCCAACACAACATTGGCTATTTTGAATGCTCTGGAGCTTTTTTTCTAACACTATGAGATACTTAATTAGTAAGCACACATAATTGTCATTGTAAGCACAAGTGAACCTTGGATTGACCTCTGCTACCATGACCATTTTATGAATCATGAGATCCCAATAACATGCACTCTCTAATCACAAATTTCTCACTGTTATCTTTCAATCAATTGCTAGTATAATCATATAATGATCAACTCAATGATCCAACTATCATATAGGTTTTTGAAGGTGAAAGTGTACACATACCGTAGAGGGCTCTCTATTCCAACACAAAATAGTTATTTCCCTCTTAAAAATTGCATTGTGTCATGCTCACATTTGTCATGACCCACTTGTATCCCACATGGAAACTACATGGCACACGTAAAGATGAAATAGGGAGCCCTCTACAATACCCTAGACTTGGGTTTCATAAGGTTGGGTGGTCGGCTCCAGCACACACAAGTGGAGATTGTTTCAAGTGAATTTTCTAGTAAATTGGTTCTCACATGGTTTGGGTGTATGTTCACAACACCTACCATTGGGATGGGTAAAAATGTTGAATCCTATTTACAACCCAAAAATAATTTATCTAGACAATAAAAAAACCTAACTCGGGAGCAAAGACCCCAAATTTAATCAATTGAGGTTCTTATAGTATGAATCGGCAATAAAGCTATAAGGGCAAGTTTTTACTGCACCCCTGATCGTAGGTGTTAGGAATAGAATCTATGTGGTTCACTTGGGTGAGGTTTAACAATTGTTACTAGTGTTCCGCAGGTATAGTTTTTTTTAATCCGCTTACTTTGATATTGAACTTGAGTTATCCAATCAAGTTGGGCAATTTGCACATGTACATCCCTATTGATGCGTAGTTTAAACTTTGATATTTGCACAACATTGGTACACTAAATAGTCCTATTAGTATGGGTGGCAAATTAGTGTTGGCCACAATAAATATGTAGTCAAGGTGGAATGAATGTGGGTCCACGATGCCGGGTCTTCTTCATGAAGACTTCCAACCAACACCTTGCATACAATAGAACAATTACCTTACATCAAAAGCATCACCAAAAAAAATTTGCCTACATTAATTTTCTAGAAAAAATAGTTATTATGACCCACACTAATTTTCTACTATAAAGTTAGTGTGGGTTGAATATTAATGACCCACATTAATTTTCATTATGAGGAGTATTGTGGGCTTTAGAAAATCGTTGTGGCCCATAGTAATAGAATCATTTAGTGTAGTGGGAGATACCAGAAGTAGGGGTGAGAAAGACAAGGCCTAATTCACAACTTATAAGACATTGGGTCCCTAAGGAAAGGATTTGGGCGAACCAACCCATACACTCATTCCTTGTTTGATGCCTAAACCCTTGCCTCCAAGGAACCAGTGTACAGGTTGGTTCGCCCTAGCCTAAGGAAAATGGGTTCCCATGTCACAAGTTTCTGACATCATGCTCCCAATCACTCAATATCCTCTTCCAAGACCGAATTGGAATGAACTAACACAAACTTGGGAGGGACATGTATCTATTGCACCACCATGGTAGGCGTCTTTGATCAAAATGCTCCATGGTTCATACATGATTCTCTCCTTTGAAATGGAAACCAATATGGAAATCAATTAGCAGCCAAGTTTGGCTTGGGTTCAATTATTTGTCTTGGGAGATTTATTTCTATCCTATCAATGGAAATCGCCATTTGACTCTGAAGCACAAAATAAAAAATAAAATTTGGTTACCAAACTAAAGTTACATGTTCACAACGCCTACCATCTAGAAAGTGATAATGTTGATTCCTATGCAAAGCCCAAAGATGACATTTTTAGGCCAAAACAACACTTGATTTGAGATCAAGGATCCAAATAATGTCCAAATTTACTTGGTAAAACATTACACTAATAGTAAAAAGATATAGGAGTGTGTAACTCTAAATAGTAAGTGACACTAACTATCATATTTAGTGTAGTATTTGGGTCATTCTAGACATTTTGGCCAATTCTAGACAAAACTGGTGGTTGACATCATCCTCCAAATCCTCTCAATATCGAGACCTCTTCCCACAACTTTGTTGTTTTGCATTGTATGCAGCTTTTATTGGTTTATTTTCATGCATTTATGACCATATAGTTGTGTGATTGCACTATGTTTTTGTTTGTTATCACACTATGCGCGCATAATTCTAGACTATCCAAAAGTCTAGAATCACCTAAATACCAATTGGGACGCTCTTGTGGAGTTGAAGAGTGAGTATTGAGATTTCATTTCCCAATACCTACCATTGGGGTGTAGTAGAAATCCACACCCCTATAGGTTCATACCAAATAGGTTCCCCAACGCCAACCAATATGTTATGGCAACAATTATTTATATGCTCTGATGCCAGAGCACATGGTGTATCTATGGACCTAGATGAGGGTTGTTGTGACACTTGACCCATCTTTCGTGAGTAACTTTGGAATCCCAACCTTGCTATCATTTGGGGGCTCCCAATAAACCCCCCCTCGCATTATATGAGCCAAGGTTCTCTTGCAGTTGAGTGCAGGGTGCTTCGGCAGTGGGGTGAACTTCAAGAAAACACCACCCAACTTTTGGCAAAGATATGCGAATGCCCAACAATGAATACAAGACATGCGGATGGTGCTTAGATCCCATGGTATAGGGGAACCCATTGATCGTCTTCATGACGTTTTTGGCCCACAATTGGTGTTATCATCATCGCCCACCAGCTGCGACCAACAGTGGCATGTTCATCAAAAGGCTTCTTTCAAAAAAATGGAGACCTCTTTGACATATTGAAAATTGGATAGCAACATGAAATACTTCTCACTTCCAATATAGCACACAATGCTCAACATTGTTGTAAGAATAAAGGGTGGAAATGAACATAGCATGGGAGGATGGCCATAATGAGGAAGGTAGGAATGGTGTCCAAGAGATACAATGGAGCATCACATGGAAGTATGGATACCCTAAAGTCGAGAATCACATAGTGACGAAGCGGTTAGAGTGGCTAGGAGGTATTTAAAAGAAGAGAATAACCCTAAATGCAGAAAGAGGGATGAAAACATGAGAGCTGAAACCAGAAAGTGGCAAACCACTAAAGAAAAAGGAGCGAACTTATTGAAACATGAGATTCCTGATAAATTCCCGCATAGGAACGGAAAAATTTCACAGAGCAGAGGCAGTTCTTCAATAGTTTCATTTCCAAATAACGGGGCACCTATTTGAAGACATTTGTTTCACGTTTGCATTCCATAACATTATTCAGATCCATATCAGCATTCTGTGGGACTGGCAGTATTTTGCGGAATATTTCCTGATATTTCCCACATTTAGACTAAATGTGGGAAATATAAGGAAATATTCCGCAAAATACTGCCAGTCCCACAGAATGCTGATATGGATCTGAATAATGTTATGTCCTTGTTTGACAATATAGAATGTTCCAAACCCAACCAGGTTTCTTTCTTTGCTTGCAACCTCCCCCTTTTTCTTGGGTACTCTCTCTCCCACCGAGCGATCAAAAAGAAGGTCAACCAAGAAAAAAGAAATAGAAATGAAGGAAAGGAAAGGCTATGCTTGAATTGCTATAGGCTCATAACCCACTCGTCTAGAATTGGACATTGAGTAGGGCATATCGAGCATTGAAAGGCCAAAACTAGGAGTAGGACGACTAAATTCATGGATGTAGTTCAACTGCAAGAAACTTTGCTTTGAATGATAAAGATGTACAATATTAGATCTTGGAACTTGGCTCCAAGTTGTAAGAGAAAGTCAAAAAAATGCCAAGTTTAATCTCCTAGAGAAAATGGCAAGGCGTGAGCACAAACCCTAAAAAATCGAACAACGACCTTACAACCAATGAAATAATGACAACAACAAAAACATCAGTGTGTGAGACTTACAAGACTATGAAGAGATGAAGTGGAGGTTGGTGCTCTAAACCGTGCAATGTTGATTCCCTCGTTGAGTATCGCAGGTGCTCTGAACCATCCAGTGTTTTGATTCCCTTGTCACAAATGATTTTAGACACCATGATCTTAAAGGTGTATCAAAAAATGAAGATGCGGTATCCAATTAATAGACTTACACTAACTCTCAAAACCGAGTCCATCAACAAACACAACAAATTTCGGGAAGCCCTATCTAGGAGAGTATTGATCTTTTGCGAAACTATAAATTGGGTCACATGTGCAACCAAGTTGGCTATCATCCTTCCAAATTTAAGCTTGAGTACTGTAGCAACGAGAGAGAAATTGCATTTTGAATGAACTTATGTCTATTGACTCAGTTTTGGAACTACTTTCAACACTCACCTCAATTGCATGAATAAGTTCACATTGCCGCCTAGGGTTCTTCCTCTCACTCATGGTTAGTGTTGTGGTCTCTTAGGACATTTCCTCTTACAATTGTGAAGGTTTTCTTTGCCCATGAGAGCATTACCAAAGGAGAAGAGGTTGAATGCTATAGCCCTATTGCAACATGGGCGTAGCATATGTGAAGTGTCAAATTTGTTGGGTATCTCTCAATCTATATGTTGTAGGATTTGTAAAGAGTGTGTTCCTCATGTGGAGCCTTCAAGAGGAGGCCCCCAAGAAGCATCACCCTTGCTCAACGACAAGTGTATGTAAGAGCCATCACAGTTGGTGGACTAGATAATGTTGTAGACAAGGAATAATTTGAGTGAGCACTTGAATGTGTGAGCACCAACATAGTGAGGTGTGCACTTCATGAAACATGTCTTGGGTCAATAGAAAAGTAGAAGAAGCCGTTGCTCATGGCAAAGAATTTGCATTGCATGTTAGAATTTGCTCAACGTCATCAAGATTGGACTATCCATGATTGGTATACGGTGATTTTCACTGATGAATTAAGATGAATTGATTTCGGTCTAATGGTCACGCTTGGTGTTAGGTGAGGGATGAAGAATCTTAATTACAAGCTCATCATATGAGTCAGACAATGAAACATGGAGGTGGTACAACTTTTATGGGCGGTTGTATGACTTCTAGTGTGATTGGGTTACACGTGCAAGATAGAGGGGAAGATAGCACAAGCTTTGTATCTTGGTATTCTTCAAGATGGGGTCATGAAGATAATTGAATGGTACCGTTTCAAGCCTTCTTGTGTCAAATTTCAATATAATAATATCCTAAACATACTACCAAATTAGTCAAGCAATGGTTGTACATGCAAAATTTTGATGTACTTACTTGGCCTCCTCATTCACTTGACCTAAATCCAATCGAGCATATGTGGGCATTTGTGATATGGAAATTACTGAGCATCCAACACCAACCAAAGGAATCCTTCAATTGTGGGAGCGTGTGCAAGGTTCTTTCCATTCCATCACTCCTGAGCAATGTTAAAAAGTTCTATCATAGCATGCTCAATCGTATCCAAGTTGTTTTAGCTTCTAAAGGAACGTGAACAAATTATTGATCTATAGATAGATGTAGGTTACAAAAATGAGTCAACATATATAATTCACTTCAAATCATTGTTTCTCCATGTGTAGTTTTGCAATAGATACGAAAATTTGGAAATGATGTACTAGACTATGACTATTAAACTTTCATAAGTGACAGTTTGTATGTTCTTGTTTTTATTTGCATGGCATTGTGTGTGAAAATTGAGATAGTGAGTCACTGACTTAGTTTTGAGGGCCACTTCACACACGAGACTGAGAACCCGTGACCATTACACTTCAAGCACTCTCATTGGTGGAAATGGCGGAGCCGGTCCAAGTTCGCTTCACACTACCCTTGAGGGATCAACAGAGTATGTGAATGCAAGGTGGATGTAGAGTCTACATGGATTCCTTCCTACATGGCATCAAATGGATCATGTTTCATGGTCACTTGGACTATTTTCAAAAACCATCTCTTGGAGGTATTAGGCCTAACACAAAACCAAGAGACCATGGCACTCTGAATGCTCACAACCGTTGATTTATTCTATTTTATCATGGTTGAGGACCCGCATGAATAGAAATTCATTGAAATGGGATTAGGCTGAGAGCCCGGTCACATATGACTTCACACTACACTTGAGGGTCCGTGACCACACTACATGATTTTAGAGGTGTGTTGGGACGGCCTTGGGACACTTTCTTTTGGGCTCTCACAATTTCATGGTCACGGTTCTTGGCTAGTGTGTGAAGTGGCCCTGAGAGTCGGTGTATGTTTCCTTGCAACTTTCAGGGCAGTAGTTATTTCTGGAATGAAAACCTGATTGTCATTTATATAGAGCCGCAAATGTAATTTTGAGTCAGACTGTAGCAATGATCAGGGAGAACCGGCAGTTAGTTACAGATGAACCGGTTGAGTTTGAGAAATAACCGGTTGAAGTTCAAGACTGCAGGAAAATTACTGATCATTTTAGAGGAATTTATAGAATATACCCCAGTTTAATAAAGGAAAACCGGAGGATGTCAACATGTAACCGGTTGGACTTACAAACACTAGCAGTGTCCGGGGAGAATTTTGGGCATAACCAGCCAAAATCCGAGTGTTCCCAAGTCCAACCAATTACATGTTGACATCTTTCGGTTTTCCTTTATTAACTTGGGGTATATTCCATAAATTTCTTTAAAATGATCGGTAATTTTCCTGCAGCCTTGAACTTCAACCGGTTATTTCTCAAAGTCAACCGGTTCATCTGTAACTAACTGCCGGTTCTCCCCGATCATTGAACACTAGGATCTCAACCGATTATGCCCAAAAATCTCCCCGATCACTGGCCTGTAAGTTAGTAAGGGGAAGAAGCCAAACTTGGGGAGTTGAAAAACACCATTGGCAATTGTGGCAGCTGGCGCACCAGAATGAGAGGATGATGGCAACCCTAGAAATAAGGGCCACTGCCCCATCCCCATCTGTCACGGGCAGACCCCAAATTTTTCTTTTCCTGTCCCGGGCCATGTGGCGTGGCGTTGTATTGGGAATTGAGCCGTTGCTTTATGTTTCAAACTTAGATAAAAAAAACATCGCCGCATAACTCAGCAGGAAATACATACCCCTCCCTAAAGCCAGGCCACAGTGTGTAGTTGTTGAGCATTGGCCACCAAGTGTGTTTGTGTCTAAACTTAAGCTTAATTCAGATTTAGCCCATTATGTAATCCAGCAGCCGCCGCCTCCGGAGCAGTATACTTCTTAGATAGCTTAAACAACACAAAAGGGCTCATCAATGGGGGCGGCAGTATACTGTATGGATATATGGTAGAAGGAGTAGTAGTTCTACACATAAAAATTGTGCCTTTATTAGTACTAATGTTGGACTGGTAAAAATCATTGAATTATGGGGATTTTAAAAATTTTGTTGATCGGTCTCATGCGTATGTTTGAGTTATAATAATGATAATATTAAAAATAAAAGGCAAATATACTAACCATTAGTTTTCTTTCTACGTGCAATATGTTTGCTCATCATGGCATTGTCATATATGACCGTGTTCTTACTTGTGATGTGTTATGCTTGATATAAATTATTCTTTGCTTAGAAAGAAACGCATTATTTGATTAGCGTAGCAATATTTTATAGACTTTTAACATCGAAAACACATAATATAGTTGTCTCCATAATAGAAGCATATAAGCAACTTCTAGTTCTTTGTTTCTGAAACAATGAAGTAAACTTATAAAACTAATAAAAGGGGGGCGCCCAATCAATCCAAATCTTGGGGCAACATAACCTCATGGTTGGGAGCAAAAGGAGGGGATAACTTACCATTGAAGGTGAGAGAAGTTGCCCTTGTGTACTTAGGGTTTTTTGCTACAAACAACAACCACCACCCAAGGTACTAAATCTCAAGAAAAGTTGGTTTAGTGTCTATAAGGATCAAGGACACACTGGTTTAACGAATTCTATAACAATATAAGGTGCTCTCCTCCAACTTTCCATTTTATAAGGTTCATTACTCATGACTTTCCCTCATTCGTGAATTTTTCAGTTGTGTGTGGGTTTGTCCTATCTAATGACTCCTAAAATATTAATGACATGCTTCCACGTCAGTCGTGAAGCTCTTTTAGCTTTGGCAATAGTCTTTGTATTGACAATGTTCTTTTGTGTCAGCCATGGTCTTCCAAAGGATTTTCATCTGTTTGGGGTTAGTAATCTTTCCTCAAATTAAAAAAAGAAGATTTCATCAAATCCAAATACAAATCAACTTGCCTCTTCCTTTCCCTTATCTTCAACTAATTCCAATTGAAAATTTACTTATCTCTTGTCCTTAATTGCCACACAACACACAATGGCTTACTCAATCTTTGCAATATCTCCAAAACAAACATTTAGATAGGCTATAGCCATTTAATCATAAGGAAACGACCATCAAGATTTAAGTCCGATAAATACTATCATAAAATTAAGTTCGTAATCATGTCAAGGCATGTTCTTTACTAATCAAACCATTTGCCAACCAAATATCATCATGAATCTCAACTTTTCATCATATCTTGGAAATATCTAATATGTCTTATTCATCATAATCATAATGACCTATAACAACTTTATAACAATTTCATGGTGGCTCCTTCACTAGAGTCTCTCTCTCTTTCTCTCTCGACAATTGAGACCTTGAATGAATGCAAAGTGGTGAAGTTGACGAGAATGATGGCCATTGGGGAGCATGTGTTGCAGCAAATGCACAACTATGGGAACAAAGCAAATGGATTTGATCAAACTTCATAATGGATATTCATACATTGCTTTGAGCTAAGAGCATCCGCACCCTTGCTCTGAATCCACCACTCAGCAAAGGCCCAGTAGAGGGCTCCACAAGGGTTTAGTGACTCACCAAAAATGAAGACCCCCACTCTCGCTCCATAAAATTTGCAGTGATGTCCCGAATATCTGGGCCGGCTGATGCGGTCCATATGCGTTGGCTCAGCGGATGCTCACGGTGACTGTTTTCTGCCACGGAGTCACGGCCACGCAAGCACTGAAGGGGTCCCATGCACTGAGTTGGCTGGGGACGTGGCCGGGTGAACGGGGAGCTGTAGAGGCTGCGAGTTCTTCCAGAGCGACTGTATCAGCGTTCGAACTCTTCCAGACTGATTGTCTGCTCTTCCAGCAAGGTTCAATTTTTTGCTTTCATAGGGGATCACGGTTTCACATGTGTTTTTGGTAGTTGCTAGTATGGATCAATGGCGGGAATGCCTTCTTGCCACTCGGGAGCTCTTTTTGGGGGACGATGAGGAAGATGATTTCAATGTTAATTGGATTATGGATTTAGGGTTTAGTGCACCGCGTGGTCAAATACCGAGCGGTGTCCGAGGATCACGTCCAGGGAAATCGCCGAACATTGACAGGCATAGACATGAGATGCATGCCCGCATGATGTCTGATTATTTTGCAGATGAACAAGTGTATGGCCCAAACTTTTTTCGCCGCCACTACCGTATGCGGCGGTCATTATTTTTGACCATATTGGATAGGGTTTGTGCTAGAGACGAATACTTTGTTCAGAAAACAGATGCGTGTGGGTTTTTGGGGTTGTCCCCTCATTAGAAGATCACATCAGCTTTGAGGATGTTGTGTTACGGGTTGTGTGCCGATGCTACAGACGAATATTGCAGGACTAGTGAAACCACCGCGATGAGATCTATGAAGCGATTTTGCCTTGTAATTAGGGCTGAGTTTGAGGCTTATCATATGAGGCAACCTACACGTGCCGATTTTGATAAGCAATTGGCAATTAATGTTGATCGTGGCTTTCCAAGGATGTTTGCCTCACTTGATTGTATGCATTACGAGTGGAAGAATTGCCCAGTGGCTTGGCAGGGGGATTTTGGTGACAAAGATGGGAAGAAGTCCATTATTTTGGAGGCCGTGGTGGATGGTGAATTGCACATATGACATGCATTTTTTGGATTACCGGGTTCCAACAATGACTTGAACGTGTTGGATCGGTCGCCGCTCATCCACAACATGTTGACTAGCGAAGCTCGTGACATGCACTTCGAGGTTAACGGGTGTCAGTATGATCGGTATTATCTTCTCATGGACGGTATATATCCTGAGTGGTCTTGCTTCGTGCAGAGCATCCATCAACCGCAAGATGAGAAGCGCAGCTATTTTGCAGAAAGACAAGAGGCCGTGCGCAAGGATGTTGAAAGATGTTTTGGTGTGTTGCAGGCCCGTTTCGCAATTATTCGAAACCCTTGCCACCATTGGAGCATGAATGTGATATCAAACATCATGTTCACATGTTGTATTTTGCACAATATGATACTTGATGACGAAGAAGGTGTTGAAGGACTAGATGATATCATTGGTGATTTGCATGAGGGAAATGTCCCAATGCAAAGAGGTTTGTCCTTTGATGAGTTAGTGACAAGTACCATGGACATTGCCAATGCGGACACTCATTTTGGTCTCCGTGGTGATCTAATTGAGCACTTGTGGATGTTGAAAGGCGCCAATTTGGCATAATATATAAAAGTGTGACTAGTATCCATAAGTTTGGCCATACCGATTGCAATACATGTGTGTTTTAGAGAAAAAATGGGTACTGAAATTTTGCAATAATATACGGTCTTCTTCGTCGGAGTCCTGTAATTCTAGGATTTCTCTATCCCCAGGATCCAAATAATTTTGCTTGCCTTCATCGTTGATATCGGGATCACAGTCTTCGTCAAATTCTGCTCGTGCCTCCCGCATTTGCCTAACTGTCTCCTCATCTTCCCGAGCTTTTTTTGCAGCCTCTTCTCGTTCCCGTGCCGCCTCGGCTATTTCAGAAACCTCTTGCTCATTTCTTTCACGCAGCTCACTGGCCGTGGATTCAGCCCTTCGACGTCTTAGTTTCAGCAGCTCTTCCTCTCGAAGCAAACGAATAAATTCTTGAGCCTCCGGCGTGGTAACTTGGTCCATCGGTGCAGTGAACAGGAGCAACATGTTGTGAGACTGCAGACTTGCCGCCTTGCGCAGGGTTGCTTCAGCCATCTTCTCGACGGCCTTGGCTTGAGTCAATGTTGCTCTTTCATGGACCTTGTCAGCACGTTGCCCATCTTTCGCTGCTTTCGTGCCACTGGGCCTTGCCGTGAATGCCATGCTTGTAGTTGCCTCACCTGTAGTTTCCACAACACTCACAGATTTCTGGGTGTCCACTTGGGAACCTGATTGCGACTCGTGGTCAGAAGAACCATAAACCCTCCTAGACGGAGTTGTCTGTTGTGATGGGCTAACACCGTTAGCCCATCGCGGGAAATCCTTCACCAATTCCCAGTAGTGTTCAAACACGAACTTGGTGTTCTTAGCGGATTTCGTACGATACAAATCTTTAGCCATGCGAATAATGTCTGCTTCTTTAGTGCCACTTTTGTTTAACCTTTTGACCTGATTATAGCACCGATGAATTTTCCCACATCGTGCTTAATTGTGCCCCATTTCGATTCCAGTGATCGCGCGCCCCTATGCCCCCCCGGTCTACATTGTTCATAATGCAAAAAAATTCGTTCCTAGGAAGCGTTGCCCTTTTGCTGATTCCCGCAAATGGGGTCCTGAGATATGGCTAGGACACTTCGTGTGAACTTCCGCTCTTCCTCAGGAACAAAGTTTTTCCCTTTTGCCGGGCGTATAGATCCTACACCACGACCACGGCCCCGGCTACGCCCAAGATCCTCAACGCCTCTACCTAAACCACTAAACTCTACATTGGAGTGATCACTCACCTGTGATGCCGGGCTGTCTTGCCATCCAGTTGCCGCAGTTGATGCCGGCACCAAAGCTCCCTGGCTGCGCCTTGCAACTCGCCGCTCGTGATCATCGCCATAGTCCACTCACGGCGCCGGCCTCCCGCGCTGTAGACCTTCGAATTCTGCTTCATCGTATGGGCGGAAGTCTTCCGCTGATCTCCCGCTCCGGGATGCTTCCCCGACGACAACACCACCACCACCACGGCCTCACTGCACCGACTGCCCACGCCCACGGCCCGCCATCGCGCCAAAAAAAACTTCGAACATCGCTTTAAAAAAAACGAAATCTCCCAAAAAACACCTGGTTTTTGGGCGCGCCCAGGAAACTCAGACTCTACAAAATGGCGCGACATGGGAGTATTTTGACGAGCCCGCTCTCCAAAGAGCCGTTGCCCGGGTTGCGGTGGGGGGGGGTCCGTCATGCCCGGGCCCGCCAAAAGCCAGTGCAGCCGGGTATAGAGAGCAAGGGTGCGGATGCTCTAAGAGGCCATAGCCAACTCCATCCTTGTCAGGTCGTGGTACTCCCGGGGAATGGTTCCATTGCATGATGACCTATAGAGAGAGTTATCATAATGCAAGACTTGCATATACAAAGCCTCGGATAGAGTAGAGGCAGATAAAAGGAGATGCATCTTGGGGGTAGAAACATTCCTTTGAGTGCTGCACATGGTGGGTGGGAAATGTAATGCTCAAGAAGTGAGATCAAAAGGTCCAGAGGTGGTTTCTAATTTTCTTGCCTGATGTGAAGCAGGAGCTTATCCAAAAAATACTGTTTAATCGAAGGACCAGGGACAAGATTATCTCAAACTGTACAAATCTCTTTGTCCATATCATACTCTAGTTTGAGCCCATGAAATTGTAAATTTGACGAAGATGGATGGGATCCACAGGTTCTATAACACTCTCAACATCGAGGGACATGACATGTTGGAGTCCCCGGACATAGACTTCATCATGCGCTTGTTTTCCAATTTAAAATAAAGTGACCTATTAATTTGCAAAATACACGAGCCTTTTTCACTAGTTTACCATAACTTGAATCTATTTCAATTATGTGATTTTTTTTCAAAGCCAATATTTTAAGAAAAACAAACAAAAAACTATAAACTTGAAAAAATACTATTCAACCACTTATATCAGTACATCTTTATCATAAAATGTACATAAAATTATTTATTTATTTATCATTCAATATAAAATATGATTATAAAATTTAAAATTTTACCTTATAAAATAAAAAGTTAAAAAATATAACAAACATACTTAATAGAAGTATCTAGTGATTTAGCTAGGTTATTTAAGGAGAATTCCCTGAAAAATATTTCGTGACATTTTCCAACCAAAATAAAGCAGAAGATGAAGAAACATATAGAGTAAAAATTAATTATATGAAATAAACAATAAAATAAAATTAAAAATGAACTAGAGTAAAAGACTAGCTATTCAATATATATACTCACATATATACACACATAGTCTCAAATTTTCATTATACTGATATGCTTCACATGCCACTTACCCAAGGCATGAGAACAATTTAGCCAAGGGTAGGGAATTAAGATGCCTTTATTCATGAAAATCTATGGTTTTAGTCTTAATGTTGCACTGCAAGCTTTCCACAATACATAGCATCTCTTTTATTTAGATTGGGGGAGGGCGCATGAGACTTAGTAATGTTATGTTTCAGAACAAAAGTTATAGAGTGCTATGGGTGGTGTCGGAATTCAAATACACAAATTGTCTTAAACTCCTCCAAAAATCAAGATTTGGAAAATTTAAAGGGATATGATAATGTTGCATGCGTAGTTTACAAAAATTATATCACTAATTTTTAAAGTCACGAGAAACTACACTAACAAAAAATTTATATATATATATATATATATATAAAACTGGGATGACACATGAAGACAAATATCTCTAACAAATGGAATGGAGCAATGTACGATGTCAAAGTGTCAAGTATTTGGCCGTATTTGGTCTGTTGGATGTAGTATGCCATCATCAAATCATTATTCCAAAATATGGTTGCTTAAATCCACCCTTCACAAATGCTTAAATGCAACTCTCATTGCCCTCGTTGAGAATACAAGTTTCATTTGGCATCCAATCATATATGTATGAAGACCTAGTAGCTAAGTACGATATTTAAAAAAATGTTGAGATTATTATATGAATGTGACTACTAGTCATGGGAACTTATTTAAATCAAATAATGAGAAATAACCTATTTAAATAACCTTATGCTACCACAAATTCTTCTTGAAGTTTATGGGACTGTCCCAAAACACATATTTATCATATACAATGGCTTAAATCCATGAAAACATGATTTTTTTGACAATTTCATATGAGTTAGTGGTCATTTGTAGTAATCATAACCCTAAAGCCCATGCCATTAAGTTGCAATCAACTACATCAATATTTGCAATTAAATTGCCTTTGTGAATAGGTTGACTCTTTACCCATGCAAATTACCGTGGGTCTGAACTAAGCAACAAAAACTTATAACTTTGTGATCAATCCATATAGCAACCACAATGAAGTAGTTTATAGAAATTGAAGACATAGTCAAGCCTCTCCCTTAAAGGTCAAAGGGGGGGGAGGTGAGAGGGCCTCTCCCATCAGCCTATGTTTACCCCATTTCAGACCTCCATGTAATTCTTTTAGTGTGATCGGCATATATATTTAGATATGGGATTTTGAGATACACATTTTGGGGAATTTTTTTTGCAATTCCGACATGTTTGGACGCTATCTTATGGTCAAATAGTTTAGGGTCAACGAGGCCCTGAGAGGGCCACTCCGTCGTTTAAGGGTTAAACATGTATCTTATAGTGTTTGTTCTTCGATTCTCACCTAACCCACACACCAAGCAAATATAGGGGTCTAATCAACAAAACTAACCAAATAACACCCACCCGCACCTACGACCTATTGCTCTGCCACTAGTTGCAGATTGTGCAAAAGGAGGTGGGTGACTCCTTGGGGAGTGTGAGGCCAAACCTCCCACCCTTAAGTGTCCTAGTCCGGGTGAGGGAATGGATGTCACATTCGTTTCGCATAGCTCCCTCTTACCAACTTCATTGGAAGTCATTACATCTCTCATTAATTCGTACACACCAATTTATTCCATAACAAGGTTACAAGTGTTAAGAAGCACTCTTCTCTATCGTGGCGCTATTCGCGTGCTCAAGTGTACTCCCCCACAACCGTACCCCCGATTACACGGAGAGCTAACTACCTAGTTAACCCATCCATTTACCTTAGGGTACTAGACCTAACTAACCCTCCTTCTAACTGCCCTTAATTCAGCTGCTCCTTAGTAAGCTGGTCGCAGCTACCTTACTAGTCTGTGGCCGCTCCTTAGTCTGTCGCAGCTCCTTAGTCTGTCGCAGCTCCTTAGTCTGTCGCAGCTACCTTAGTCTGTCGCGGCTCCTTAGTCTGTCGCGGCTACCTTAGTCTGTCGCAGCTACCTTAGTCTGTCGCAGCTCCTTAGTCTATCGCAGCTCCTTAGTATACTGTCGCAGCTCCTTAATAGTTGGTTGCAGCTACCTTACTAATCTGTCGCAGCTCCTTAGTCAGCTAATTTTCTAAGCTCCCCCTAATCAAATCTATTCTCTAAGTTCCCCCTAGTCAAATCTATTCTCTACCACACTACACAACACACACACACTCACTCACACACCCACACGAGAGAGAAAGAAAAAAAAGAAAAAAAAGGGAGAGAATGAGAGAGGGATAAGAAGAAGAGGAGAGGGCACCCAAGCCCACAAACCCCTCAACCTTCTCCTACTTAGTAGGACCTTATCCTATCCACTAACTCCTTACCCCCTAAACCAACAAGAACACGTTCTAATTCAAACATTTAAATCCAAGGACCTCCCCCTTGCTTCATCAAACACTACTCACTTAACCAAAACACTCCCTCATGTCACTAAGCTTCTAATCAACCACACAAAATAGGCTTAAGGCCTAAAACATCAACCACACCAAGCCTCACTCTTTTTATACTTTTGATTGTTTCAATAACATTCCAAATGCAATTCTAAGTAAATTCTAAACATAAAACAAATATGAGCAACCATTTTGGGCTCATATAATTGGCGACCATCGGGGGATGGATCCCGAATATCTTGCTTCGAAGGCAAGTTGTCTTCAAGCTCAATACTCCTTGCACCTACTCCCCGCGGTTCGGGATGGGAAGCTCTCCCCGTTCAATGTTTCCAATTGCATGGAATTATTGGGAAATACTTCGCGGACAAGGTAAGGGCCCAACCAAACCGCATCGAACTTACCCGGGAAATCAAGTTTCCTAGCATCTTGAATTATAATCATCATTCCCGGTCGTAATGCCCTCTTCTTGTGCCTTTTGTCGAAGATGATCTTTCTTCGGCGTTGGATGGCTTCGATATGTTGCACCGCCATTCTCCTTCTCTCATCAAGTTCCTCCAAGTCGGTCAACCCATTTCTCAACGATTGACTCTCGGTAAGGCGTGAGCCTATGGCCTTGAGAGAGTCCACTGCAAAGTAGATCGATGTCTAGGCAACCTCCTTCTAGAACTAGAAAAACACTGGTCTTTGTCTTCATCATCAGACATCTCGACGTGACACTGTTGATATCCCAATTGAATCCTAATTCCACTTTCCACCCATAGTTTCCAAAGTTCAACCCAGCATTGTTGTGGGTCGCAAGATGACCACTCTAACACCCACTCTCCAACTTTGATGGGAACACCTACATAATTCCAATCCGCTTCCGTCACATGAACTTGCTCCTCCTTGTTTCTATACCAATCCGCCGGTACCTTAGGATAATCTTTGACATCTTGTCCAACCACAATTCCCGTTGACGTAGTCTTGAAGCGTAAAGGCTCCTCCAATTTCTCCGCTTCCATAATAGCCTCCTCGTCTTGAGTCCCATCCACATGGACTAGACTAACGTCACTCTCTTCCATACTATCTACCCAAGGTGTTAATCCACCTAAAATCCATTCCTCCTCGGTGAGCACTTCACATGTTTCCAACAAATAATATTCTTCACTCCTTGAGCTAAGAATCTCGTCGCTTAAGCATGCATGGTGGGACGTCACCATTACATCAAACTCCGACTCGGGATACTCTCTCAACCATTGTGCATACTCCCCATTATCCCTATGATGGTAGAAACTAGGACCTAAGAAACCCGACACCGAGTCTATGATCCTTCCATGACCACCCGAATAAACTACTCCTATCAATGCTTCATCATTCTTGCCATTTTCCTTGGCATCATGTTCATCTTCTGAAAATGAAGCAATCTCTTGTCTAATCCAACCACCTAACGACCCTATGGGAACTTTGACCCTATTATCCTTAGGACCATAAGTAATAGAAGGTTTGGTTCATCCCCAATCTACTATGGCATCCGCCATTCTCAACCAAGGCCTACCCAACAAGATGGGGAATGTATCCTTGTTAGAATGCATCTTGATGACATGAAAAGTAACCACATATTCTTCCCCTCCGGTGCTAATCCTACAATCCTTAATCATTCCCAAAGGCACGGCCGGACTTTGATTAGCCATATTGATGATGAAAGGCGACGGACCCGTAAGACTAAGACCTAACTTCTTCATAGTGTGCTCCGGCAAGATGTTTAGTCCACTACCTCCATCCACCAACACATTCGGAACCACTTTGTCCACCACCATGACCTCAATCTCAATAGGTTTAACATCCCGTCCTTCTCCTTGCAATTGAACTCTAGCCGCTACCCTAGTCTTCATCTTCCTAGTCCTCCTAGTGACCGGCATTCCTTCCTTGAGAGTCTTCCTAGCCACGGGCGAAATCTCCAACAATTGTCCAAAGGTAATATCGGCCTTAAGTGAGCTAAGATCGGCCCATAAATCATAGCCGCTCGACTTCTCCACCTTGGCATTGCCAACACCATCAAACTCATCCAAAGGAATTCCCGGTCCTTCCCATTCTTTCATCTCACTACCCTCTACATTATGAATGACATTAGGCCTCTCCCTATCATGGAGAATCACATTCTCCTTCTCTAACTCTCTAGTGGGCCGTCTAGCTACTCTAGCTACCCTATCCAATTCGGAAAGGTTAGGACCCTCATCCGAAGAATACTCTTCTTGACCCTCTACTCCTACCTCCAATAGGGTCTTCCCCCTCATGGCCCTAGTGGTAACCGCCAATGCCGGTGCCTCATGAGTAACCTCATCTCCCAGACTCTTCAACTCATAGGTGATAGCATTGGTGTGTGGAGGCCATTGACCTTGTTCCTCTTCAATCTCCATTTGGAGAGGAAGAGCGTCATCATGATGTGACTCCACTACACCATCCATAAACCTGACATCCTGAGAATTAGACGGACCCGGATCCGTAGGAGGATCTTGCCTCCTATTGTCGAAATTTTGTGGACCCCCTTGCCGACCTTGAATCGGCATATACCCATTCGTCGTTTGCAATCCCGCCGGTGGATGAAAAGTTTGCCTCGCATTACCATGGTCATAATACAAATTCGGTGGCCTAAGCTCTTTCGGTGGCCCACCTTGTGGTCTAGCTCCCCTCATGTTGTCCTCGCTTGTTGTTGTGGATTGGCCACCGGATTAGGCATACTAATAATCTTATCCGGTTGACGACATTCGTCCGAAGGATGGTTTCCCCCACAATTGCTACAACCATAACTTTGTCCCTCGGACCAACATTGACCTTGTGCATGCCATCTTCCACAAAAAAGATGAAACTCCCTCCTCTCCACATTTCTACCACCTTGACCTCTAGGAGGAGATCCCCTATTATCACCTTGTCCATACTGAATTTATCCTTGACCCCTTTGATTTTGTGGAGGTGGACCACCGTTTCCTCTTTGGTCACGGTTTTGTCCACTCCTACAAAACTGACGAGTGTGGCCCGGTTGGCCACATTGAACACACCACAATCCCGATGTATGCCTATCCGACTCAACCGGAGGAGGCGGACCCGGTTGTTGACTCTTAATCATCAAAGACATTTGATCCGTAAGACTTTGCATCTGCTTAATCATGGCCTCTTGAAATCCCAACTGACTAGCACCCAACCTTCTCTCCACTTCCTCAAGGTGAGGATCCACTCTAGGGGCCGGTAATGCTAGAAGTGGTGCCGGTTCTCTAACCGCTAAAGGACGTGGACCCGTGTCAACAAGAGCATATGGGACTTGACTCTCATACTTGACCGGCTCTCCCGTCACCACCCTAGGTCGAATGGGAATGAATTGTGGTATTAATTCATCCTCCCTTCTCCACAATCTCTCATGATCTCTATCCAAGCTCTCCATCTCTCTCGCTGCCCTCTTGGCATCCGCCAATGTCTGAGGATTCCTCTCAAGAACACCCCTAATTGTTCCCGATTTAAAGAATCCTTGAATGAAGAATTGCTTTAGTGTGTCATCATTGAGCATGGTTCCCACAAATCGTGTACACACTAAATCAAACCTTCTAATGTAGGCCGAAATCTCCTCTTCCCTACCTTGTTTCAATGAAGCCAATGCCCTCAACGCTGTGCTTTGACCAACCTCCGGCCGAAACTCATTCAAAAACTCCCTTTGTAATTGCTCCCATCCTCTAAAATGTCCCTCGGTATGATCTCTATACCACTCATAAGCCTCACCCTCTAGAGTGGTCGGAAACCATACCAACCAATATCCCGGATTAGTCACAAGAGAACTAGCCAACCTCTCAATGTACCTCTCCATGTGCCTCGACGGATCCTCATCCTTAGTTCCATAAAACTTAGGGAGGTGGGATGGCATGTCCACCGCCGCTAAGTTTTGTGGAACCACAATTGGTAGACCTCTCGGCCTAACCAATGGATCAATGGGTGGAAAGGGAGGTGGACCCTCTCCCTCCTGAGCCATGGTGACAGGTGTGTCCTCTCCTACTTCCCTATCAATGTCTATCGGAATTTCTTTCCTAAATGTATAAGTCTCTGATGATGTCTCACCACTCAACTTAGAAGGAGTTGCCTCTTTCTCAAGTTGAGCCTCTAATTCCAATGTCTCTAACAATGGACTAACACTAGGCTCCACATTCAAACAGCTTTCTAATCTAACATCAATTTCTTCTACCACTTCACTAATCCTAGATAATCTCCTCCTACGTGTAGATTTATCAATTCCTAATATCAAGCTTGGTTTTTGAGATCGAGTCTTACCTTGCATTCCCCAAAGAATCGATCAACCCTCACTTGACCAAACATACTCCTCACTACCTTCACTCATTAATGTTATCACTTTCCTTGGTGTGAATTAAAAATCGAGGAGGTTAAGAAAGAGAACCTGCAAGCCCACTTAAGTGAAAAATCCCAAACATGGGATAGGCATGTTCATGCCAATTCTTAGTAAAGCCGGAGCACCACCTCCGCACTCTTCCTCAAATAGGCACTCACCACAATACCGAGAGTGAGGGGCTGATCTTCGCCATACACCACATTGAAGACCGAGGTATCACCCTCTAATCTCCAACACAATGTGATGACTAGGGAATTACCCTCTACAGCGGATAACGACAAAGACAAGTACTAAAATCATTCCTTAATTAATTAACAATTTCACTTTGAAGAAATGTTATACCTCAAGCAATTCGCTTCCCCCTGCAAGTTAGCACTTCCCTCGACCGTGACTCCACATGACCTCAATCACAATGACTCTAAACTAACAATCCTAATCTAGAACATCAAATTTCAAGTCCCACAACTTGGAGACTCACCCCGAGGTGAGTGCCAAAGTCGAATTTTCCTAAAATTAATTATCCCTCTATGATTTTAGTGAACTAACGATCATAGATTTTTTTTATGTTTTTAGCAAATCCCCAAAAAAGTTATGGACATACCTTAGCCGCGCTCCCTCCTCAAAACAAAATGCATAAAGGAAATATGCAATTCATTCCAAGGAAATAAAAGAAATAAACTAATCTAATCAATGACAAAATCAAAAAAGAAACTCTAAGTGAGATACTTACCCCGCACAAAGTGCTCCTTCCTAGCTCCACATTCTTGCCTCCAAGTCTTGATTCCCATAATGCCGCTTCAATCCCGGCGGACGCACCATTTATGTGAGGCCAAACCTCCCACCCTTAAGCGTCCTAGTCCGGGTGAGGGAATGGATGTCACATTCGTTTCGCATAGCTCCCTCTTACCAACTTCATTGGAAGTCATTACATCTCTCATTAATTCGTACACACCAATTTATTCCATAACAAGGTTACAAGTGTTAAGAAACACTCTTCTCTATCGTGGCGCTATTCGCATGCTCAAGTGCACTCCCCCACAACCGTACCCCCGATTACACGGAGAGCTAACTACCTAGTTAACCCATCCATTTACCTTAGGGTACTAGACCTAACTAACCCTCCTTCTAACTGTCCTTAATTCAGCTGCTCCTTAGTAAGCTGGTTGCAGCTACCTTACTAGTCTGTGGCCGCTCCTTAGTCTGTCGCAACTCCTTAGTCTGTCGCGGCTCTTTAGTCTGTCGCAGCTACCTTAGTTTGTCGCAGCTCCTTAGTCTGTCGCAGCTCCTTAGTACTCTGTCGCAACTCCTTAGTATTCTGTCGCAGCTCCTTAGTCTGTCGCAACTCCTTAGTCTGTCGCAACTCCTTAGTCTGTCGCAGCTCCTTAGTCTGTCGCAGCTCCTTAGTATTATGTCGCAGCTCCTTAATAGTTGGTTGCAGCTACCTTACTAATCTGTCGCAGCTCCTTAGTCAGCTAATTTTCTAAGCTCCCCCTAATCAAATCTATTCTTTAAGTTCCCCCTAGTCAAATCTATTCTCTACCACACTACACAACACACACACACACACACACACACTCACTCACACACCCACACGAGAGAGAAAGAAAAAAAAAAAAAAAAAGGGAGAGAATGAGAGAGGGATAAGAAGAAGAGGAGAGGGCACCCAAGCCCACAAACCCCTCAACCTTCTCCTACTTAGTAGGACCTTATCCTATCCACTAACTCCTTACCCCCTAAACCAACAAGAACACGTTCTAATTCAAACATTTAAATCCAAGGACCTCCCCCTTGCTTCATCAAACACTACTCACTTAACCAAAACACTCCCTCATATCACTAAGCTTCTAATCAACCACACAAAATAGGCTTAAGGCCTAAAACATCAACCACACCAAGCCTCATTCTTTTTATACTTTTGATTGTTTCAATAACACTCCAAATGCAATTCTAAGTAAATTCTAAACATAAAACAAATATGAGCAACCATTTTGGGCTCATAGGGAGAGTTGTATATCACGTGCAACCAAGGGGCATTATTGTAGGGGGTATTTTGATGATCCGTACTCATTAATTGGCCATTGATTTTCCTAATTATCTAATTCATGGTGCTTAAAGGGTCCATATAATTACTTACAAATCATGAAAGGGTTTTTTTTTCCAGCCCTTTGATTTATTATAACAAATTGAGTAAAATTAAATTAAATTAAATTGAATTAAAGAAGTGAAATCCAAATATTAAAAAACTTAGGTGGTAGGCATAGTTGCAATGTTTATTTGCAAAAGAAACTCTAGCATAACACATGCGCATAGAACTCATAGCTGAGCATGACGATGGGGTAACATTTCATCTATCCACCAACATAACCCACATAAAAGGCCAACTTTCATCCATGCCTCTATTGTCATTGTACATACCCTTTTTTAATCTTCAATCGGACCCTTTATCTCGAATGGTATATTATATCCAAAAAACCTAAGTTGGATATTCATATAGGACCTTATATCAGTTATAATCCAATATAACAAATTTTATCCATCATATATTACCTTTAGAAAAAATCAAAATTTTGGGTACAAATAATAAAATACACCATATCTTTGGTCGCACCATTCCAGCTAAATTTTTCTAAGTTAACCAAAGTTCATGGTGGGAATGTTGTTTCGGGAGTGCAAATAATGATTTGGGTTGTGAAATCACGTGGTTTAGCATCGGACTCCAGATTCTTATAACACTGTCATCTGCAGAGCAAGGAGGATCATCACGCTGCTAGTAATGACATCAAGTTTCAATGAGGAATGAATCCAAGGACTTCCACGAGTCTCTGCATGGATGTTCTTGAAGAGTACCAATGCAGTTTCTTGTTGTATCAAGTTAAGCATCTGTCGAGGAGTTACTGAAACCAAGATTCCTCTCATTCTTCAAGTGTATTCTCATCACTCTGGCTCATTCTTCAAGCTGTTGCTGCTTTGAGAGTCCAAATAGGGATTTCGGTTGTGATATTGTGTTGGGTAGTTGTCTATATCCGGACTAATCTGATACCGGCAATTGCAGAGCAAGAAATATCATCATCACAGTGAGAGTAGTGACATTCCGTTTCGGCACAGGAGTGCAAGGACTGCCGCTGCGCTGCAATTTTTTGCATGGGTTTCTACAATAACTTATGAGTACGTTCTCTTGCTTGCTGTCAAGTTAAGGATCTGTAACCTGCAGAAGACGAACAAGGATGTGTGTCTCTTGCACCACCATCATGGCTATCAATAATCATTGACTTGCAAGGGACAATCAGGTTTATACAACATGCACTACCAAATCTGTCAGAAGGTATACAAATCCACCTACAAGTTACGTTCAGGAAGATATTCTGAATGGTCAATTTGAGTAGAATGCACCATGTTCATGAGCATCAAAGTTCAAACCGATCTTTCTATTTGAGATTATTTTCCAAATGTTGACATGATCAGAAAGTGTGGCACGGTTGTAATTTGTAGTAGCATTCCATTGCCAATGGCATTGTTGGAATCGATCACTACTAAGCCTTTGATTTTAGTTTTAGTTTGTTGTCTTGCTATTGTAATAACTACTGGTTGTATTGAAATTGCGACTATGGAAACTGTCCTGTGATTATTTTAAATTGTTTAATTACACAGATTGAAAGAAGCAAGTTTAGGAAATCATGAGGGTTTTCAAGATGTTTATGATAATTTTGGTGAAAATATGAACCATTTTCTAGAAATAAAATATTTTAAGTTTAAATGCATACCAATAGGAGAAGAGCAAGGAACTCCCATTCTCTGTAATACAAGTAGCAAACTTTGTGTATTTGGGAGAAAAGGATAACCTTGGCATAAGATTTGCCCCAAATGAAACATCCACAAAATTTACAAATTACATTAGAAGATAGCAACTATCTTGAACACTACCACATGAAATAAAACAAGCATTCTGAGAACTTTATGAATGAAAGGGACTCAACATGGAGTGGAAGCCACAATTTAGAAGCTCCAATTCTGTGCTCTATAAAATTAACCCGACAAAATACTCCAAAATTAACAATTTCATTGTCGTCATCGTCAACTCCTACCCCATAAAAAAGTTCATAAGCCTCGACTCTATCTAGAATCATGTCTACATTTATGTCAATGATATTTTGGATGCAATATAAGCATATAAAAATATGGTTCTTCTAAAAATTAATAATATTTTGATGAAACAAAAGCAACAAGAGTAATTTGAACATCTTTGAGTTATATTATCTTCTTCTTCCTAATCCTAAAGTATATTTATAGTCTTTGGTAACAATGATCTTGAGTGTAACAATTGTCCTTGTAACCAATGCACCTTCAAATCACATCAAAATCTTTCTTTAATTGGTCAATGTTAGTTCCAATACAAGAATCACTATATTCGTTAATTTTGGACTTTTTCGGCATTTTGAGACAGTTACAACTTACAAACATAAGAACATGGATAAAATCACATAGATTTTGGAGAATGTTGTAAGATGCAAATACTTTGAAGTGGGTGTTCATATCAAGAACCCACTTAAGAACTCATATCAAGATGGTTTAGGTAGGACGACCCAAACATTAGACCATGTTGTTGTGGTCCATATATTAATTTGAGACAAGAGAAAGTCTCAAATTAACGAATATAGTGATAAGACCAAAAAAAATTTATTCAATAATTCCAAGATTTAATCATGGCTTACAACCATGCAATAAAAAGCTAATGTCAAGGTCAAGCTGTAGTCTTGGCTGCCTTGCGACAACCTACATCATCAACCATATGCAAGGTAACACACAAAGACTATAGTTAATTTGGTTCAATCACATTTCATTCTCACATATCATGGTTCACATCCAATTGTCAATTTCATACTTACTTAATTTTTAGGATGACTCATGCCTAGTTAATAGTGATATTTAGAGTTCATCCTATCACTGCTACTAACCATAGCTCTATTCTGGGGACTAATTCCTCTCACATAGTTTGACAACCCACAATCACTTAACTAATTAAAAAAATCTATTCTCATCATCTTCAGTTAGTAAAAGTGATCTGCTTCATTCAATGTTCGACAAATACACATCAATGAGATCATAGTTCTACTCCCAACTATAATCATATATTTAGTCACAAAATTCATATTTTCCTTCACCTTTCACATACTTCAACATTCGTCAAGTGGTCCCCTCTCACAAACTAGCCTTTAGCATTCTTCTTAACCTCATTTTTTTAGTGGGGGCTGCTATCGTAGTTGACAATAAATTTGTTTTTATCATCTAGGTTTGTATATGCTATAATTTGGTCACCCATAGTCTTTCTCTCGAAGTGTTGATTGACTATAGTTTAACGTAGTTCTTCATTCCTGAATAGTTACTCAAACACCTTCTTCCCCCAATGGTATTACAGTCACTCTTATCATTCAAGTGTTCATTTGACACTTAGTCAATCTAGCCTCATTTAATTACTCTCATATTGAGTCTATCTTACACTTATTCTCCTCCACATAGAACACTTTTAATTTTTACTTTCACTTTCTTTCCCACACAACCATTAATTTTTGTCACCTCAAATTGCCCTTCCTCATCTCTTAGGCAAGCATTCTCAAAAACTCTTAAGCAAGTGCACTCGCACCTTCGAAATCAATCAAGTGCAATCACAACAAAATTAATATAGATCACAATTTCACACAATATGATAATGGTTCTACCGGACTTTGGCAGTTACATGTAACTCATATTCAAATATAAACAACCAACTTTATCAAAAAGTTGTATTCATTTACAATCCCATAATCACTGCAACAATTGTTATCTATTTCAAAATAATAAGTTCAATTATTGACCTAAAATAATCACTATGCTGAGGGAGACAAGGCTACCAAGTGCACCAATGTGTTCAAATTGTCAAAAGAGATGTTTGCGTTCTATGGCTTATCTTGCCTTCTTATGGCAGGGTGAGGAAGATAATAGTTCTAACCAACTCAAGGCTCCTAACGCCATAATTATAAGTTTCATTGTAAGAGGTTGTCCATAGTTCACTATTTTCATCCTACTAACTACGAATATCATTAAAATATCACTAGGATGCCTTTGGTAAAAACCATGAACCCAAAAATTTGGTTCATTGCAAGAGCTTCCATCTTTCTTAAGCAATAAATGTTTAAAAGAAATGAAGTTGTTCACAACAAGATTATAAATTTATATGTTTTAATATTTAATGTATTGGAGCGTGGTATCAATACTGGAGTGAAGATGATGATATCAAATGATAGAATGTAAGAAAATGAGTAGAGAGCTAGAGCTGGGTAAAATTTTAATATGTCCACAACCATGATTTATGTGGATAATAATATAGTAAATACCATTTTCAAAATTAAACTAGTTGTGTAATTTTTTTCTATATCAAAGTTATCAAAGTTAAGTTGACATTGATTTCAAATGTAAACCTTAGAATTGATCGAGTGTTATATCAATTTTAGAGCTAGAAAACAACAAGCACGATTCCCAAACTTTGAAACAATGCGTTGAAGATATTTGGAAACCATGCTTTTGGAGTCCACCACATCATAGGACTTCTGAACTTAACTTAGTGCTTAACCCAAGCCCATGCTCCGGGGGTTGCTCAAAATCTTAAAACTACGTACAATGTAATTCATGCGCGATTTGAAAGACTTTGAAATATTGTAGTTCAAAGGTAGGCCCCAAACAATTCATTTATGAAATACCTTGAGAGGATTCCAAGGATATTCTTATAAAATGTAGATTATTCTATTTTAAGACAATAAGAATAGAAGAATGTATATTGTATCACATACCCCCCATTTAAATACATGTTGAATGCACATGGTATTGCTATTTTACACTAAGTGCTCCCCCAATGCCCATCCGCCACTTGCCTCATGAGTCATGCCTCAACCCCAAACCCCAGGTATGCCCGGACAATCTTACTTTGAGCACAAGATGTTTCATTTGAATTGCTTTCATATGATATGCACACAAATGACAACAGTGGTGCTTTGTCACAAATACACAAGATTCTTTACAACGACAGACTTTACAATATTTACATCTCATAATGAACGTCAAATGTATTGTGTGAAACCCACCTACGCAAGCCATTTTCTTTGTAGGCAAATTTTAAAGAATTTCTTAAATCAAAAGGCATAGTGATCCAAATTAATTTAAAAAACTTGGATGCTTTGGATTAGCCTTGTTTCACACTGTCTGATTTACAAGATGTAGTTACATTAAATATGGTATGATATGTAGGTCATATTACCTTTAAATCTTGACTTATTATGGATCCACACAAGTGTTTTGCAGCTTCTTGTTGGGTCATCCATTGTTGTGTACATAAATTAGTCATATATATATATATATATGGTTATTACACAAGGGTAGTTGGTGCCATGGATTTGAGAATTAATTAGGTGTGGGAGATGTGAAAGGTCAATATTGTCAACCACAACTTCTATGGAATCACGCTGAGGAGGCATAAATGTCATTCAAAACTTGCATTGGGATTCATATCTCCTAGTAAAGTAGGAGATATGTTACCCATATTGTACACATTTATTCACTGAGTAGGAAATTAATGTTGGTTTTAGTTTTTGGAAATATTATGGACTACAAAGTAGGGAGTATTTCAATGTGGTCTACATTTTGGTGTGCAAGTAGTATAATTTGTTATTCGGAGTTATGTGATGTTATCATTCTTACTCCAGGTTGAATATGTTATAGGCATAGGAAAAAGAGGTCATATGCACATCATTGCACACAAGGTGCTATACATAATTGGAGCACACCTTATCATTTTTTAGGTTTGTAAAATAATAGTAAAATTCCATGACATTATGCCTTGTATTGTCACAAATGGGCATTTGTAGAATCTAATACAAAAATTACATTCTAGAATTACAAGTGAGTATCTATAAACAATGATATATTACTCTTAGAGCATGTTCACTAGTACTTCCATTTGTTTGATTGCTACCATAAGGTTTTAAGACGATGTACATGTAAATTGTGACGGCATGCTTGTATTGTGTTGGGTCCAACCAAGATAAGGTGTACCAAAATTGTGTCACACGTCACCATTTTTTCACAATCCTTTGACGCTCCTTTGAATAGTTTTCATACTTTTATTTTTGACTTTTAATGTGTATAATCAAGACTTAGCACAATTATAGATATTGTCATCACATTTGAGTTATAGTTTGTAATTTTAATAGTAATATTGCCTCAAACATGAGTCCTTATGAAATGTAAAGACTCCTTTCTATTCAATCCTTGGTGGTACACCTTATCATGGTTGGACCCTATTACAATAGGCTTGATTGGTTAGTGTTTTCATATTTGTTGTGATCCAAGCACCCAAAGAGAAGCTCATGTTATCATAATTGATGATACAATATTTTGTTGATATACGGTAAACAGTTGATACAACTATGCCACTTTAGTACCTCAAAAATTCAAACAATGTTTGGAGGGAAGATAACATTATTTGGTCTATTGGGTTGCATGTTAATATGTATAATAACCTGCATCATCTACATGCAAATGTGAACAAAACTCGTTTACATTATGTAGGATTGTCATTATAAAATAAAAACACCTCGTATATATTATAAACGAGTTTTGTTCACATTTGCATGTAGATAATGCAGGTTATAAAAAAAAGGTTAATTTTCAATCACTCTCACTTATAACCACCTCGCAAGTAGCAAGCAACTCTGCAATGAGATAAATCACTTCTGCAAGAGGCCATCATAATTCTAATATATCTGAGTCAGTTGGACATTTCTGCCAACTCTGATCGGAAGGAATGGTTTTAATGAACTTGAAAACATGTCATTGTTAGAAAGGGATGGATGTCCGACAATAATATCTCTAGGAAGCGAAAGCATGAAGAATATAACTTAAGAATCATCCTTTCAAGTTGCAGATATTTCCATGAATAGAGTTTCTTGAAGATCTCGTGAAATTATGTATGATGTGTAAGTTGGATGATTCTCCCAACTCTAAGCGTAAGGGGTGATTTTACTTGACTTGAAAACATGTCGCTGTTGGAAAGGGACGCGAAGAATGTAACTTTAAAATGTTATCCTTCCAAGTTGCAGATGTTTCCTTGGACGAAGTTCTTGAAGATCTCGTGAAATGCCCACTCTGAGCGTAAGGAGTGATTTTACTTGACTTGAACACATGTCGGTGTTAGAAAGGGATAGATCTCTGACAATAATATCTGTAGGAAGTGCAGCACGGAATCTTTAACTTATAAAAGATATCCTTCCAAGCTGTAGATGTTTCCTCGGACGAAGTTCTTGGAAATCTCATGACATGCCACTCTCTGAGTGCAAGGAGTGATTTTACTTGACTTGAAATCACGTCGCTGTTAGGAAGGGATGGATTTCTGACAATAATATCTGTAGGAAGTGAAGCACGGAATATTTAACTTAAAAAGATATCCTTCCAAGCTGCAGATGTTTCCTCGGACGAAGTTCTTGGAAATCTCATGACATGCCACTCTCTGAGTGCAAGGAGTGATTTTACTTGACTTGAAAGCACATCGCTGTTAGAAAGGGATGGATTTCTGACAATAATATCTGTAGGAAGTGAAGCATGGAGAATTTAACTTGAAAGTTATCCTTCCAAGTTGCAGATGTTTCCTCGGACGAAGTTTTGAAGATCTCGTGAAATGATGTGTGATGGGCTGTTACACTTCACACCTGTTATTCTCCATACACTTACTGTCTATTAGATCAAGCGTTTTATTCTTTTCTTCTTCTTTTCCATCACGTCCATGAGATGCAGACATGCAAGGTAACATCCCAAAGCCTGATCTCCGGATCTTGTGAGATGAAGCGAGTCAGGACTCAGGACTCAAGTCTTTTGAGAATGACAGTTAAGTGTAAGGGCCTGTAACGGACACTTCCAACTCCACATACACTTTTTGGCCATCATACGGGATCGCAAATCGTCTCATCCAGTTAGCAATTGTAAGTCATGAAGAATATCTTTTCAAGTGTCAAAATCAAAGATCAGATGCAAAATTTATAAGGGATCAAAGTGAAGATTTGTCTTGAGCATTAAACGGATCACAAAGGCTCTCCCAATTGTGTTGTTTGTTGAAACTAGAATGGTCTCTTGATATTGAGCACATAATCCAATCTCATCGTATTAATACATGTCTTTTTGGTCTCCATTCTTGAGTACAAGCTTGCCACATCCATTCAAATAGATGTTTGCATAAGACTACACCGTTTATGGTATTTAGTGTCACATGCATAATAGTGTCACTTACCCTATTTTGAGGCATATGCTAGGTTACAATAACAATCAACAGGTTCACCATTAGCGTCACCTCATGACAATTGATGTTCAAGTGCACTTACTAATATCTTGGCATGACTACCTATGTTCAATAGTGTTATGAGGTGTATGCCTATGTTACACAATGGTCTACAAGTTGACTAAAGTGTACACAAATGACACATGGCATGAATATGCTCAAGAACATCTTCCTCTTGCATATCAAAAATGTAAACACATGACAATTGTTATCAATATGCTCAATAATATCTTTCCCTTGCACACTAAAACACAAAACCATCATCTCAAGTATCCCCATATACTACACTATATGTCATAATATAATAAAACTTCTCTTGAAAAGTTATTTATGTTGATGAATGATATCACATTCACAATTAACAGACATGACACTTTGAGACCTCTAGGCATCTAGTTTAGGCCCTTCGCAAATAGTGTGCATGACACTAAATACCTTAAACAGCGTGGTGCTCAAGGCTTGCATTGGAATATTAGAGCACCTAATGTTCGCTTAGTTAGTCATGTTTAGGTTATTCACACTCATGGCGTTGTTTGGTTCCATTGGTGCATCTTAGAGAGGTGCCATGCTCTCTTGACCATGTCCCCGATGACCTTGTCTCGGGGAGGTCACTCCATTGTCAAGTTGAACACCACGTGCGTTAAGACAAAATCTACTTTTTCTAAAGGGCATCACCAAAATGGGTCAAAATTTTATCAAATTTTTTCATGAATAGATATACACGGTATCTATCACATAGTAAAAAATGGTAACCAAATTTGATGATCTCTTTTTTATATAAAACATACCGTTTCTAACTAGAATGTCGCAAAATTGAACTAAAAAAATTACTACAAAAAATGAAGATGACTAAAAATTTCAGAAAAATATACAAAAGATACTATCAATGGTTATGTATATGTAGAAAAAATATCATAATTTTAAAAATTATCTATGGCATGTAATATAGGGGTAGCAAACTTTTAACGCACGTGGTGTTCAACTTGACAATGGAGTGACCTCCCTGGGGACCTTGTATGTGTTTTTTGGCAATGACATAAAGCCTCCTTGTTTCATTTGTCTCCCAACAACAACAATAACAACAGCTACTAAGGCATGTAAGCCTTATGTGCTCCCTCCAATTCTTCATCAAACACCTAGATATTGGAGTGGTATAAATGCAAGGATAGGACTTAGGAATGGACCTTAGAAAAGACATGTGTTGCAATAGGTTGGATTTTGTGCTTAAATGTAGACATTGATGTTCAATTGTCAATACAACTAGCTTGGACTCATGTCGTCCCAGCTTGTTGCACCCGTGCATATGAATAAATATCCTGGATGAACCCAACCCCATAGACTCATGTAACCATATGCCCGTGCCCGTGCCCGTGCGTATCCGTCACATACATGTATATCCATCCCCATGCTCATAAGCCCCTCGCTGCCACGCCCCCACTTTAAAATAAATAAATAAATAAATAATGAATTCTTTGTTCTTTTGTATTAAATTATCCTACTTTGTCCTATTGCCCATGCCATGTCGCCACCTTAGATCCATGCCTGCCACCTCCCCCTAGTTTCCCCCACCACTTTTTGCACTTGGAGTGCTCACCTTTCCACACTTGTTTCCTCTTTCTCTTGTCACATGTTTGTTTTGGGAAGGAATTTCTAGGATATGGACCTTTTCCTTTGAAAAGTTACACCTTTTTGTCCTATTAGTGTGGGTTCCATTTGGAGTTATGCATTGCTATAGGGCGCAAGCATAGTAAAGTGGACCAAAAAAGTGCTCCGGTATACGAAAGCCATGACTTTCTTGGTCAAATGCCTATAACTAGTAGCAAAATGTTGCTTAAAATGGATTACTTTTCATGATGACCTCTATTGTTAAGTTAGGTACTCAAATATAGAATATCAATATGAGATCTTCAAAACGTATCATCAAAAGTGATGCGTAAAAGCAACTGACTAAATATAATTTTGAACGTAAATTTCATGACCTTAAATATTTTGAACTTGGAATTTTTTTTCATGTTCCTTGAATTCATTATCAACTTGAGGTCATCGTAATTTTTTTCAAAGATTCATCAATTTAATGTAATACAATTATATTTTAAACCAATTTTTGACAATTATCTTTTCAATGTCACCCACTTTTTCACCACTTGCACCATCTTCTAAAATACATATACATTGTTTGAAAAAAAATTGTGAACATAAATTGCTTGGCTTTGTAGATTCATATGTTTTCTAAATGTTTAAGAATTTCTATTTCATAAAATTCAAAGTTAGTATACAGTTTTGGATCATTTTCACTTAAACCCGAGCAAGGATCAAGAGCGGTCCACTTTACTGTGCTTGCACCCTATAACATTTTATTGAGAGTATCATATTTTACCCAAAGAACATGAGTAGTTAATATGCACACCGAAGAATATGATATAACTTAGTTCGTAAGAAATCATTAATGTCGGTAAAATTTGTTAGCAACACATAGCTGTGAACAATAACTCACACTAATAAGTCAATCTATTGTAGTTGGACATGTGTTTATCTCTCATAGACTCTCACCGCCACCGCCACCACCACCACCACCACCACAAACTGCGTTGTGTACAGATTGGGAGGGCATGTGCTCACTTGACGAGAAAGTGAATCTTCACTTTGATGACTTATAAATTTTAAAGCATCTCAAATTCAACTCTAAAACTTGAGAGAACATTTGCAATTACCAATGGAATGGTTCAATAGCTAATCCAATCTAGCAAGCAAAGTAGAATGTGGAGTTGGAAGTGGCCACAACTTGCCACATGTCTTATGTGCTCACATCCATAGACATTCGTCCTTGTTGCAACTATTTCTAAGCACAAAATCAAGTCTCATCCAAGTCAACCAAACAATTGCATGACAAATTGGAGTCTATCAAATTTCACTACCATCATATGAATCCCAAAGGATTCCTAGAACAAACGCCTTGCGCGACCAAAAGAATTGTAAATCCAACATAGTGACAATTTGTAAGAAGAGTGCCCCCTCCCCAGTGCAAGATGTGGGGTTTTAAGAACCCCAAGCAATCTACATGAACATGCTAACATATCTAAATGAAGAACATGGAAGTGGTGTGCAAGTAGGTGATATTGAACAAGTAATTGTCTAAAATTTGTCTAAAGTATGATAAAATTACATTGAATTGATGTTTTCCTACAAATTATTGTAATGTTGCCCTCAAGTTTATAATGAATTCAAGGAATATGAAAGAAAACTATTAAAATATTTAAGATCATGAATTTTTCTTCCAAAACCAAATTTAGCCATTTGCTTTTGAGCATCACTTTTAATGATAATTCTTGAAGATCTCATTTTGATATTCTATATTGGAGTATTTAACATAACAATAGATGTCGCCATGAAAAAATCCCCAATACAAACAACACTTTGCTGCTACTTTTAGGCGTTTGACTAAAAAAATTATGGTTTTAGTATACTGGAGCATTTTTTTGGTACACTTGACCATGCTTGCACCCAAAGGCTTTAACCCAGATCCCTCGGAAACTCCAAAGTTAAGCAACCTACGGCCAAAATAGTACCTAGATGGGGGACCTTCCTAGCACTTGATTCCTAGCACACCCTACCACCTATGGTCCACCCGATCATAGTGGGGTTATCCAGGTGAACATGAATTTTCAACCAACCATGTGGGAACCTAGGGGTTTGCCCTTGAGGTAGATAGGTGCCAACCAACTTGCCCGTGCATGTTCGAGGTGTTCACCTTCAATATTAGTCTTTAGGAGCTCTCTCATGCTCATTAGGCATGTTTCGGGATTACATATAGACTTAGACCAACTCAAAAATGAAGCAAAACCATAATTCAAGCTGGTGGCAACATTATAGTCGTCTTTCTTTCTATCTTTTTATTTCTTTCAAGTTGTTGATCGTCTATGACATACGCATAGGTCTCATACTAGGGGAAGTGACACTGATACCGTAGCTTTCTAGTAGCTTGGGTAGAAAATAATTAATTTTAAAGGTGCCAAAATTTATGGGAAATTAATTTCATTGAGTGTCTAAAAAAAGAAATAACATTCAAAGAGTGCCTAAAATCACAATAATGCAAGTGACATTCATTGGAATCCAACAAAGTAGCATCAAATAATTCCCACACAAAGCAAATTTTGTTGCCAAGCAACCCTAACATACAAGTAAAAGATAAACTTTAGGGTAAGGAATGTTGGTTAAGGGAAGTGTTTAGGTTAATCGTAGCTGCCATAGATGAAATTAGGAACCATCCATGTATTATAGAAATGACTTGGATGAATGTTTAGCTTATTTTAAATTGCTTCTTGAATCTGCCCAATTTTAAAATATTATTTTATGGGCTGCCTAACTTACTTTTGTACTTTATTTAATTATTAGGCAAGAAGGTGCCCAAGCTGCTAGAGGGCTATGGTAGACTAGTGAAACTAGAATGTAGAATGTAGTATAAAGGGGGGAAGGGCCACCATGTCCCATATAGTAATCGGTTGGGAAAAAGGGGGGGGAGAGAGGGGGGAGAAGAAAAGAGGGAGGAGGATAAAAAGAAGGGAAAATTGCAAAGCAAAGGATGAGGAAAATTTGTAAATGACAACACATTAGAAGATAGAGTACAAGTAAACGAAAATTAATTGTTAAATCTTTAAAGATTGACATGCCCATTATGGTATGAAGGGGTATAAAATGCGCTCTTGATATTTGTAGCCAAAATATTAAAATATTTATGGTTTATAAATGGATTATTTATCCTATGAAATATATCAATTAGAGCATGCATATGTGTGAATTGAATCTTGGGGAGGTTTGAGCTTATTTAAATGACCTGGTATCAAATATGTAGTACATATATCTAATCACCATTGTCACATATAACTTCATTTTCTCTCTTTTAACATGTTTTGGTATATATGGCTTGAATACCATAGACCAAACAAACTATTATTTCAATACTTGTTGGGGGGTTTGTACAAATTGTCATGTATCATGTATATACACCATCTAGTCCTTTAAGTTTTCATAGAGATATAGCTCGGAGGGTGCACACATAGTTGAATGACATGCATGCATCGCCCTTGAATCAATTTACCCCTATAACAAAGTTCTAGGTTACCAAAAAGGATATACATACAAACTTAATATAGGTAAGAGATGGCATAATCTTAAATGCTTATAGCCCTTAATGTAAGCTTAATCTCTTATTACATTAGAATTAGCCTAATATATCTCCAAATCAAGGAACCAATACTCTTTAGCTATGTGTATTGTGCATATTGTGTACCCTTAAAACAATTCCCTCTTGTGTACACACGTGGGTAGGTACGCAATGCAGCCAATATTGTGGGCACACCTTGGGAGATATAGTGTCATGTCACAAGTCACAACATGCAATATATATATATATATATATATATATATATATATAAAGAATCTAAGTGAATTAATAATATTTTTTGTTATCTTTTTATGTGATTATATTTGTTGATGAAGATTAAATGTGACAAGGTTTGTTTTATATTAACACAATATGTTTATTACTAAGTGCCTTACATACATGGTTGCACACTAATATCACCTTGAATAAATGTTTATTGCAAAAAAAACTTAAATGGATTTTTTATTCATCCCCATGCTCCACAAGATTTCATAAATTCTAAGATTTTGTAGTAAACAAAAAATCTATGAAATTTAATCTAATTTTGGTAAATTGTCTCCAACTAAACAAATCTTCCATACAAACTTCAATTTATAAACTTGACCATGTTTGTCATTGTGAGGGTTTGAGTGGCTCTCCTTCCCATCTATATATAGTGCATTTGGCTTGTCTACACGATTATAAATTGCTTCCCATTGTCAACTAATGTGTAGCATAATCATGAAAGTTTGTTCATAGACTACATAAGTTCTTTTAACTACCTATTTCACTCTATTTTCTTCTCCTTGAGTTGTGTGCAAATGAACTAAGTTGTGTCTCTACGGCATCTTTCAACTTGACAACTCTTCAACTACCATTGGCAACAAAGCATCATCCGGTGATAAACTTGCATATGGCGAAACTATATTTCCTGCTGACATTGGTAAGTTTTCTTCAAGTGTAGGCATTGTAGTTTCTCTAATATCTACAATCTCATTGGGCATGATATTCTCAGATGTATGGCAAAGAGATGTTACTGTTGCTTGTAATCCAGCAAATCATGCATTGTGTCCTTGAATTCCCATGAAATCAATTTTGAAATCGTGCCATGGTCACCATGTCTATCAATTGTATCTTCAAATTCTCCAAATCTTTAGGTCCTGTGTAAGCTTTGAATGGAAAGGTACTTCCTCAAAGTGCAACTATACAAACACTCCACAACCAATGTATTGCTTTGAAATTGAACTCTAATTTAAAGTGTTTCAATTTTTTGAGTTGCTTTGTAGAAAAACAATGCATGACAATGAACCGCAAAAGACGTCTTTCAAGAAGATTATACTTGGTGATAAATCCAACATAGATCTCATAATGCCAAACTATCATGTGTGCTAATTCTATAATTGTCAAGTGTGTTAATTGAACATGTCTGTCTTTTATGACTAGTTGACATGTTTGTATCATGCGAGATATTAGCATAGCAATATCTTTCGCGTAATTTGATATGAGCAACTAGAGGAATTTGAGCTTGCACTGCTTCAGTAGGTGGATTTGAAATTGGAGAGTTGTCAAGTATCGAGGTAATAGCCACGCCAACACCATCATTGACACCACTATATCCAAAAAAAATTCATAAGGTCCTCCACTATTGGATCATATGTATATGAATCCCAAATAGCATACAATCTAGCCTCGTTAATACGACACTCGTTTATACGATACCCTCAATATTACGACACATTTTTGCGCGACTAGAATTTTTAGTTCAAAACTCCCTCTTTTATACGACTACGACACTCTATAATGCAACATTTAGAATCTCCGTTTTGTCATATTAAAGAGGTAGTTAATGCTAAAATTCCTTTCATCTATGTTATGTACATCTATAATACATCCATTTTCACTTGGGAACTTCACTTACCATTGGGAACTCAATGAGAATTAGGGTTACTAGTGCATAATGGACATGGTTAGGGTTAGAGTGGCCTCCTACCTAGTATATTGCTAAACGTCATACATCATTGTTGTCTAGTTTCTTATTAGAGAACTCTTTATATTTTGGTGTTAATGAAATTAATAGTTTTCAAAAGTTAATAGCAAATTTAGATAAGATGTCAGTTGCTAAGTTGGGTAGGCAACACTAGAGATCTTTGGACTCCTATTCCAAGAGTTCTTGAGAATATTTGTATTTGTTTGGAGTTATAAGTTATTATTTCATACCATCTATACTTCAAAAAACGAGGCTCAAAAATGTTACCAAAAAATTTCATTCCTCAATGAACCACCACACAATAGATTTCGGCCAAACCGGTTCAAAATTAAATGAGGATGTTTTGGAGGAGGGTTTAAGCAATTGATAAAATGTTTCTTATGAATTTCATGACATCGTCATAGAGAATTGGAAATAACTTTTATGGACACAAAAAATTGAGATTCCAGTACACCAAAATTTGTGATAATTGTTGATAAGTCTTCATAAATCGCTTCTCATGCTCGCATTGGAGTTCCATACTCGTTGATAATAATTTTAGATATCTCTTTCATAAACAAAGCATGTCTTGATTAATCTATTCCATTTGAGTTGTCTCTATATTTCATTATCAGATGGTGATTGTCAAGTATAACATGAGCTTTTGGAAATTTTGTTTTGAACCAAACCGCATCTTCACAACACTTGTCCAAGTAAATTACTGTATCATCAAATTGAAACCAGCCTACATATCTTTCATGTAACTTTTGTGCCAATGGTCCTCGTTCTTTGATGTTGGTTGAATAGGTCCACCGATGGGCAATTACTTCATGTCGCTCATTCATCACCGTGAATATTCCATTTATGGTGATTTTTTTCCAGTGGAATCATCATCAATCTACAGCCTTGTTGGCACGTTATGATGATGATCTACTACCAAATGTATATGCACTAAACCACCTCCATATCTTTGAAAAAAAAACACCTTTTGTTGGTCTACAATCGTGTCAAAAATGATCATTGTTTGTTGATGTGAAGGGCCCAATGTACCATTGCAATGTTGAAAAAAATCAGGAAAATCAGGAAATATCTCTTTGTTTTTGACAAATGCATGTCCTTTAACAACATTATTGTAATAATCTACGTGGCCTTGCCAAGCAAGTGATGTGGTCAAAAAATTCAAAGTGTGTGCTTTACGGACGGTGGAGATAAAATCATTAATGCCGGCACAACTTGTTACGTCATCAAAGCATAATTGAGCAAGTGATGTTGTCCACGCCTTTTTTTGAAAAAAGTTTGAACTAGACATTGTAATGCAACTTCATAGGGTATGAGGTTGTTCTCTAGACCCTTGTTTATAACCATGAAGGTCTTCTTACAACCTAACCTGCTACAAATATATTGTGGATATGTGAAATAACAATCCCACTCTAACCCATGCACATGCCAGGTGAAATGAATTTGTTGAACCATAAGAATCCCAATTTTTTTGTAGTGTGGACATTGCCGTTTTGAGATAGGGATTCCATATTGATGTTTTGGGTCCCACAATCCTAAAGGCTTCAACAAATATGAGTTCAAGTTAGGCTTTGAGTTCCATTGAGACCTTGGCGGGTGTGCCCAAATGGAGGTTTCTTTATTGTCATTTTTTTATGGAACTCAATAACTAAATTGGCTCATTGAGCTTGTATGCCATTAATCGTGCTCGAAGTTTTATCACATGAGTCACACATTTATGTCATGGGGCCATCTAGTGGCGAAAGATATGCAACTTGGGTAGCAAGTGTTGAATCTAGAATCTCTGGCAGTACAATAAGGTTTGTTTTTGCTCTTTGGGATGCAAAGAGTCTAGCCAAAATTGGTGAATCCCATGTATTGTGATGTATGAAATAAACGTATGCTATAATGTTGATATTTAGAAGAAAATCTTTGTGAAAACAAATTTTAGCTTTAGCATGTGATTTAAGACCTATAGTTTATTGTAAAGATAAGAAGAAGAAAAATACACAATTTCATTTATAGACTTAGATATTTCACTTATAATTTACACAATATTCTTCTTATTGCTATTAATATATTCTTTTTAAATTATGCTTATTACACTTGGGTTAGATGGCCTATATTAGAATATGAAGTGTATGCTTCCAACCAAGAATTCACATCCATGTTTGTTGTGAATGAGTATCGGAAGAACCCGAATGGCTTGCTTGCTGCCAGGGCTAGATGCCAACGCCTTTGAGTTGAACCCTTGCCTTTGTTATCAAGGTAAAGGGGGTCTAGTGAAAACATGTTCCCCGTGGGGTTTATTTATCTCAACCAAATCCCTCTAGACTAATTTAAGGCCTTTGATGTTGAACTAGGGATCAAATTGTTCAAAAAGAGAGAACAATGGACATTGCTATAATATAATTGCATGCACTTTTCACCTCAGGTAATAGTCATAGGGACCCAACTCAAAGAGGTGGGCATTTAACCCTGGCCCTTGCTTGTAAGATGAGTGGGCCTAAAACATACACTTGTTTGATCATATGAAACACTTGGTTAGTAAGTATGAATAGCAAATCCAACTTGACTTTCAACATAGCAATGGATTCAATGGTATGTTGCAATGTTGAAAGTCAAGTTGGAATCAAATTCATAACCTTACAATATTTTTTATTTTGAAGGGATGTTTTTACCAGTGTTGGACCAATATCAAAATTTTGCGATACCAACCTAGTACCAATATCAGATTTTTTATGAAATTTTAGCCGGGTTGGATCCCAAGTATCACAAGAATCATATTTTATAGATATGGTATGAGTATGAGTATCAATCTTGTAAAAATAAAGCCTAAAGGTATCAATATCGAGTACCATGGTAGTGATACCAGTGGAGTATGCACAATGGTATGGCATTATTTTAATTTTTTTACCTTTTTCCTTTTAGAGACCTAAAAACACAAACAACATTGCAACAAGAGTGCATAAGGACGCAATTCATCGACAGTAAGAAACGTGCCTCATTGAAGCCAAGAATCTAGAGTTTGTTGAACTAAAATTTCGAATAATAAATTGTAATGCTGCCGATCTGAAGAGCATTCAAGCAGATTGGGATACTAGGGTTTCGGGCTTCTCGACATGAGCGAAGGCGGGGGTGAGTATTGACCTCCACCTCCTGCCTTGGGTATCAAAGGCGGGTATTGAGACCCGATACCGTGCAATACAAGTACGGAGCAAGTATCGCCCCATCCACATATTGCGGGCAATATGGTACTTAATACCATACTCGTACCAGTATTCTATACCAGGCAAATGGTGCTATACCGGTCCAACACTGGTTTTTACAATAAAAGTTATGTCTTGATATGTTTCCAAATTATGATATTCCTTACCCAAGACCTTCGAAAATCACGTCAATGAATGGGGAGGCCGGTTACAGATAAACCGGTTGAGTTTGAGAAATAACCAGTTGAAGTTCAAAACTTCAGGAAAACTAGTGTTTAGAGGAATCTATGCCATATACTTCATTTTAAAAATAAAATCAAACCTGAAAGATCACAACATGTAACCGGTTGGACTTGGAAGGAATGGGATTTTGCCCGATTATGCCCAAACTCTCACTGGACACTGAATCACGTAGACTAATGATTGTGAGAAAACCGTTTTACTTTCTTACAGAAAATCAAAGACACTATGTACCCTCAGATTGCTGTCAGGAGCAAGGCAAGGTTTCACTAGACTATTAGCCCACCCACACTTACTCGTGCGGGCCAACAGTGAATGGTGAGTACCAGCACTAGTTGCATCCAGTGGCTCTCACTCGCTAAACCAACTCTGAAAGTGGCCCCTGCTGGTAAGAGCCGTTCACTGGTGGCCCGCACCAGTAAGTGTGGGTGGGCTATATATGTGTCCGAATCAAAACTATGCTCTGTTAGCAGAGTTACAAAACCAAAATGAGAGAAACCAACATATATTTGATCATCGATCGTATGTGAACCTCAAAAGTAGTTTCTCTTTGCAACCCCTCCCCATGGAGCACTTTACCATTATTTTGCTTTATGATTGCCAGGCCGTAGGCTGGGGCGAAACAACCCGTACACTGGTTCCTTGGAGGCAAGGGTTTAGGCATCCAACAAGGAACGAGTGTATGGGTTGGTTCGCCCAAATCCTAGGCCGTATTTAGGGGGGGACGAATTCTCTCTTTTTAAAATAAATAAATAAATTGTCCTACTTTGTCCTATGACTAACGGAGACCCACGGGGGCAGGGGGGGAGGTCCTTAACAACAAAGTGACTGCTACGTGACAAGAAAATGCCCACGTTAACATATGTCAAATTGGGTTGGGGTGAAACAACCCGTACATTGGTTCCTTGGAAGCAAGGATTTAGACATCCAAAAAGGAACGAGTGTATGGGTTGGTTCGCCCAAATCTGTCAAATTGCCGGTGTAAGAAGGCTTGTGACCGTCAAAATGAAAGTCATTATGATCTACCGAAAAATTGGGGGTTAGTTGACACCTCCCGTATGACAATGTGTCTTAGGAGACGTGTCACTGTGTATATTTTTGTTCCGTTAAGGACAACACCCAAAAATGATAACTTATGTCACGCGTCCTATATATGGAGGGGTGTCATCCAGCAGCGCTCCTTTTTTCCCCTGTAGCAATAGAGGCCCGATTCTGCCTGCCAATGCGAAGCCTTGGGAAGCCTACTCCAGATTCTCTTTTTACCTGGCCACGGCATAAATGTTGGTCATGAATGTTGGCGACACTTGAGAGACCCTTGCTGTGGAGGCAGGCAGCCTGCTGCAGGCTGCCACATGCATTCAAGCCACGCCTTCAAACGGCCACATAATTTGGGATATCTGCATCCGGCGGAGGAGGGGTCCTTGCTGCCTGCTCTCTCTAAGTTATTTACTTCTTGCATCAATGGGGAATTCGGCCAGGTTCAAATCTGTTGTTGATGTTCGTCGGCTCCTGTTCTGTCTTTAAGTTAAGCTCGCAGCTGACCTAGTCAGCAGCATTCTTCGGCTGACTAGGTCAGAGTAGTGTGGCACTGTCCAAACGGCACGAATCCCGATCATCAGGAATTGAGTGGGGTTGTTTACACCAGGGACCATGAAGTCGTCCCAAGGCCATATCACTATATTCGTTAATTTGAGACTTTCTCTTGTCTCAAATTAATATATGGACCACAACAACATGGTCTAATGTTTGGGTCGTCCTACCCAAACCATCTTGATATGAGTTCTTAATTGGGTTCTTGATATGAACACCCGCTTCAAAGTATTTGCATCTTACAACATTCTCCAATATCTGTGTGATTTTATCCATGTTCTTATATTTTGCAACTGTCTCAAAATGCCAAAAAAGTCCCAAATTAACGAATATAGTGATCCATGTAAAAATCTCATTGATTGGCTGTTGAACTCGTCCCGGGACCACTTCAATTTACACCAAGGAAAAAATGCCGGAGTGACCATGGAGTTCGAGGTCCCCAAAAGGCATATTTTAAGGCTTACATTATCCACTGACATGGTTCAACGGGTTTTGCGGTGGGAGAGGCAAAAGTGGTGCTCTAGTCAGAAAGGGCACATGCCCATGGCAGAGAAATGTTGTTATAGTATATTTTTAATGATTTCTTTGGGGAGGAGAGAAGATGAAGACAAGAGAATACAAGAGAAGTGGTCAAACTTGAAAAAAAAATTCAAAACTGCCCTTTTTGAGCATATATTTAAAAAAATGAGCACGTTCACTTTTTGGTGCATGGTCATTCCTCTTGGTCCACATTCAGTTGACACCTAGTGGGGGTCCCAAAGGCTTTGTAAATTGATTTTTTAAGAAATTGGATCATGGAAGTTGGACCATCAAGTGGAAAAAGGCCATCTTCCATGGTCTGACTTCATGGTCCATGGTGTAAACCAACCCTAAGTAACTTAGTATGCCATCTCCAAAATTCAAAGGGCTAGCTACTTCCCATAGGACTTCATGAGAAGCATGGTCTAAACTTGAATTACTGCAAGTGCATTTGGGAATATTCGTCTCTATTTGTTCTTGCCTTCCTTTCTTGATGCACTACAATTTCTTTTCCTTTTCTTCTTGGCACAAATTGAAAAATTCAATTACAAAAACAGAACCAAAATACAACCGACACAGGCGAACCAGCACAACCCGAGTGGAAATCAAGAAATAATGGCCATCTGCGGTCTAACCTTCTAAGTGACAACTAAGTTGTTGTGGGTCACAATAAGGCCTTCGACCCCCCAAGTCGAATCGAATTCGTTAAGAACGTCCTGCTTGATGCACTATAGTTTCTTGATGCACGGTTGAAAGGGTTGTCCAAGCACATTGTCTAATTAGCCAGTCTTGTGTTTGAAACTCTCGGACCTATAATGCACCTAAGGTATGCGGGTGTTATTCTACTATTTTTCTTAGTTGGACCCCTACATTTGATTGGTTTGTGGTTTGATGAGAACAAAAACCATAAAGACACCTTTGTAGGAGCTATTGGATCATGTAATCATATCATATTATCTACTCCACACTCAGTAGTGAACATAATTGAAAAAACCTATGTATTCAGATAAGGAAACAACAATCATGCATTTCTAATAACCATAACAAAATAAGGCAAATTTTGATTCTCAATATGATTTTGTTGATGTTTCGACATGCACTTGTTACTGCAACACAAGTTTGAAGATGTAGATTTGATCAATAAAAAAATAGGGAACAAGAAAAGCAAACCAAATAAACACCATTGTACCTTACACAATATGGAAGTGATCATAAATTGGTTGTAAACTAAGAATCCTTCTCTAATGAGTAGTCGTTTCGAAGTGGTTCCACCACTTGCCAACTACCATGCATCAACTATCACGAATGAAAGTGGACACATGTTCCAATATTTTATAACTATAACTTAAATGACTTGATCGCATCAAATTTACATGCTATTTTTAAAAGTATACCATCTGAAAGTAAGTCATTTACAAGCTATAAAGTAAAACAACATAAGTTTTTGCTATGACTGAAATAACCAAAACCCAAGGTACAAACTTTCAAGGAGGGCTTCACTAGTGTCTATTACATGCATTTGTCACATTATAGTTCATTAATCAAACAATAGGGTTGCTATCTTCACTCTAAAACATCATTTGTCCATCTTTTACTCTCCTTTCCCTCAAGGTTTCCTCTCATTGTTTCTCATTCAGTAGGGTATGTGTGTTAGTTGCTGTAAGTTTCCATCTTGTCATGAGATTGTAGAACAATAGTCTTTTGAGAACAATAATCTTTGAGTATCACAATTATCTTTGTAACCATTGGCCAATGCATCTTCAAATCACAACAATTCCTTCATTAATTGGTCAATGTTAATTCCAATACAAGACAATTTGTTTATTTATTAATTCCAAGATTTAATCATTACTCACAACTTATGCAACTAACAATGATTATCAGGGCCAAGCTATAGTCTCGGTTGCCTTGCACAACCTGCATCAACAACAACCAGGGTAACACACAAGACAATAGTTGATCTAGTTAGGTTGCACTTTCATACTCAAAAATCAAATCTCTAGACTATGTAATCATATAAAACTCTAATTGAATCTAGGACAACTTATGCCTTGATCTCCTTGACAATCCAAAGTTTATCCTAACTCAAAGTTACTTAATCATTCTTAATTTCTCATTTCCATTTCCACCGCTAATCAATTGCTCAGAGGTATTTTCTCATCACATTCAGTTGATCGGGGGTTCTCTCATTAAACTGACTTGACATATTTTACTTCTATCAGCCTAAACTATTCACTTTCACTACAATCACACTCGGATGCACAATTTGCTCTGGTTCTTTCCTTCCCTTCTCATTGCCTCTCTCAGGCTTAACAATCGTCAATGGTTTTCTCTCGGCCTAACGCTTGGCCTTTCAACTCCCTCTCTCAGGGTTTGCCTTGGTTGGCGCTCAACAATACTTTCTTTCTATCCTCTGTCACTTTTGACAAGGCCCTCTCTCTCTCTCTCTCGCTCTCAAATCATAGCTTCACTCTCTCGCTCTTGGTCGCTTAGATGTTGTGCCTCTCAAAATGTTACCAGATTATAATTTCACTATGGTCCCTCTCTCATAACTATCACTCCATCACTCTACACTAATAGTTTTAATCCTTCTTTGTTTAGGTTAATCCTCTTTATTTCCTCGCTCTCAGGTGTTGAGCTTCAGAAGGGGACCTAACACTTGGACGATTGTCACACAATGTTCCATTTATTCCGACTATAGTCCTTAGCTCCCGAATTCACTCTCGGATTCCTTATGCCTTTCCATCATTCCTTCTCTCTCTTCATTCTTTCATTGCTTACTTCTCTCTCTTATTCATATCTTCTTCCACTCAGAGGTTACTCAACTCCCTATCAACCTTACACTTCTCTTCTCAATTCTTGAATGTTCATTTCAATATTTCAGACTTACTCAGTTCCTCTCTCAACTTCAAACTCAGTCACTTGCAATCTCCACAATAGTCAATAGTTTCACAATTCACCTTCACTAGTCGTAACAAGACAATAGTTTGACCGAACTTCGGCCGTTCAAAGTACCATAGAAGTCAGAAAAACAATATACTTCATTAATAATTAGCAATCCCACAATCATTGCGGTGATTACTTGATTTACAAATTATAGTTTCACAATAACCTCGCACAATCACAGTGCAGAGGAAGACAAGACTATGAGTTTTCTCTACGCTCAAAAAGATTTGAAGTAACGCATGCCTCCTTCTTCGTTGCCAGCCCCTTGGCTCGGGAAGGAAGGTGATGATAGTTTTTGTAACCAACTATGGGCGCCTAAGCCCACGCCTATAGTTATAACTACCTTCCTAGCCTATAGTTTAACTATTTTCATCTATTGGGATGTTGCTTCATCCAGCTACTATCTATCTGTCCATAGTTTAACTATTTGACTAAAAATTCGGCTCACACAACACAACGCATCTTCACCTCCACAATGGATGAATCTACATAGACATCACGAATCCCTAGCTCATATCTTTGGCCCAAGCCCTTTAGTATCCGGGAAGAGATCGACCCAATACAGTACAGACCCCACAGGGGTCATGGAGTTGGAGACTATGATCGGGGAGAACTGGCAGTTAATTACAGATGAACCAGTTGAATTTGAGAAATAATTGGTTGAAGTTGGAGACTGCAGGAAACTTACCGATCATTTTAGAGGAATCTATAGAATATACCCCAATTTAATAAAAGGAAAACCGGAGGATGTCAACATGTAACCGGTTGGACTTGCAAACACTAGGATCTCAACCGATTATGCCCACAAATCTCCCCGATCACTGGTTGGAGAGAGAGAGGGTGGTCTCTGCTGATGCCCAACTTACCTCCTGATCGCATAGCATAACAGTAGATTGTGGCGCACCTTCGTCGCTCTTGCTTGTGTACGCAGCAGCATGCTTACGTTCTTACCACGGGGTGTCGTAAATGGGGCTTCAGAGTTACCTTATTATTGGTTGCCAGGGGCTGCTGCCAAGTCGCAGCAGCTACTGCTTCACATCCAAAGCTTGGTTTGTAGCCAGGTGGATTGGGGGGTGGGGTCTGGCAGGCGGGCAGTTGAATGGTGGCAGGCAGGGGTCACGCGACTCGTTCGTACAGCTTCTTCGTGAGTGTAAGTACTGGCTCACCCACTGCCATGGCAGAACCAGCTCACAAAAGGTTTTGTGAGCAGCAGCAGCAGGGTGGACCCGGTCTACCGTAGATGCCCACATCCTTTTTCCTCACAGTTCCCTGGCTCTGAACGAAGGAATTCGGCCTCCCTGCTCATTGGTTCTGGGCTGGGAATCGAGAGCCCAGCCTTGTATGCACGAAGTGCTTTGCAACAAATGCGTTACGAAAGGTGGTGGTGGTGGTGGTGGTGGCGGCGGTGGTGGTGGTGGTGGTGGTGGCGGCGGTGGTGGTTCGATGCCAACATTTTCTTTTTGCAAAGTTTCTGTGGATTCGGATGGATTCAACATCTTTGTTCATTGGTTCCGGTCTACGAATTGAGACAGCCTTGAATGCACAAGTGTTTTGCAACGTTTACACTACAAAAGGTGGTTGGGGTTGTGGTTAAAAGTTAGATGTCAAACAATTTTTTTCCCAAAGTTTCTCTGCATTTGGAGGAATTCAACATCTTTGCTCATTGGTTCCGGCCTGCAAATTGGGAGCTCGGCCTTGCATGCACAAGTGCTTTGCAACGTTTACACTACAAAGGTGGTTGGGGTTGTGGTTAAAGTTAGATGCCAACATTTTTTTTCCAAAGTTTCTCTGGATTCGGAGGAATTCAACATCTTTGCTCATTGGTTCCGGTCTACGAATTGAGAGCTCAACTTTGCATGCACAAGTGCTTTGCAACATTTACACTACAAAAGGTGGTTGGGGTTGTGGTTAAAGTTAGATGCCAACATCTTTTTTTCCAAAGTTTCTCTGGATTCGGAGGAATTCAACATCTTTGCTCATTGGTTGTGGCCTGCAAATTGAGAGCTCGGCCTTGCATGCACAAGTGCTTTGCAACGCTTACACTGCGAAAGGTGATTGTAGCAAGTAGTGGTAGTGGCTAACCACCACAATCAACCAAAACTACACCTTTTTTTTTTTCATTCACACTAGTCTTGTGCAAGTCCTTGTGATGTGGTTAATGGTGGGGTCGGTCTTCTAAATCACAACCTATCATTGGTTTAGGTCTTGGGCTCGAGAGGAGATCAAAGTGATTATTGTCCTTATTGGTTTTGGGTTATAGTGTTGAAGTGGTTGCCTCCTCAACTTTCTCTTCAGACCTTGGCCTTCGAACTCTCAAGTGATGTCACATGAGCATGAACAACTACCCGGAGTGAGTCGAGGGGGTTGATGGGGCAAGGGGTGGGGTGGGTGGGGTGGTTAGCATATACTATGCCTTTTTCATGGAAGCAATAGAACCAACAAAAATAAACCACTACCACAGCCACAACCACCCCTCGTGTAAACGAACCTTTAGGTGTAAGATATGCAAGTCGTATTTGGTAATTTTTGCTCAATTGGACACCTATCTATGAGTGATTTGTGGTTAGGTGTGGATCTCTAAGTACTTCAAACACAAGAAAACCATGTGTTTAAAAGAGATTGGATTACATACTTGTAATCTAGTAATTACTTTCAATAGTCAACACAATTGGGCAGGAACTAATTTATTCATTTAAAGAACCACCGCGCATGCACTTTTGATCATCATACCTAAGTCAAGGAAAGTCCAACATTCAATATGATCATTTATGAAGCTTCATTGTAGATTTGCCATGTCATGCAACACAAGTTTTAATACGAGAGGACGGAGAAAGTGAAATGTAACTAAACTTAACACCCACATGCCGCAATAAACATGGACACATATCAGGTGTCTCAATGTTTTGGTCCAAAGGGCACGTAATGATAGTTGAGAACTTTTTCATCATAGCAAAATAAAGAGTACCGGAAATCAAGTTAGGAGGGTCGCCCATACTAAGAAACTTTATGGCATTAGCACTCTTGTATTGACTAGGTAACCTCAAAGGTCATAACCCCATAGATAACCCCACATTCAGACTGAATGTGGAGAATATCTAGGAATATTTTGTGGAATACTGTCACTTTCACATAACATTGTTATGGATCTAAATAATGTTATGGTCGGAGGCCTAAGGGAGTTTATTATATATAATCATTTGAAGAGCATCTCCTCTGATCGTGAAGATTTGAGGCTTAGATTGGAGGGGGCCTAGGTGTGAAACGAGTTATGCTCTAGGGATGTCATTTTCCTCCCCAAACATAGATCGTCACCTCATGCATCAAATGTTTATGGTCAATTAGGCATATATATATATATATATGTGTGTGTGTGTGTGTGTGTGTGTGTGTGTGTGTGTGTATGTGCGCGTGCGTGCTTGGGTATTGATCTAAGAACATGCACTAAAAAATATGTTTTTAAAAGATTGGACTAGGTGCTCATGATTTACTAACATTTAGAGTTTGATTAGCAACATAATTTGGGGGCCTATATGATCATTTGGTAAGAAATAAAACCATCCTTTGATAACGAGCTTCGTAAATTGTGAGAAAAATGGTTGTGGCCTCAATTTGGATTTGTTAATCATCTCATACTAATTGCTTGTTTCACGTCCTAAAGAAGTACGTGCAGAAGTAAAAGTGCCCGTTTCAAGCCCAGTGATCTAGTACATTCTATGGCTTACACAATAAATATACGAGCCCCCCAACACGTATCATAGTCACATTTTACTTGGTCTACGCAATTGAAATATATCAACACAACCTAACACAAAGAGAAACGGACAATGCATGCACATGTAACAATCGCGGTAATATATACATCCTATGTATTTAAATGTAGGTCATTTACATGGATTTTGTTATATAAAAATAACTAACCTTACATTACTATCTACAACATCTTGAAGCCCGTAATGGACCTCTTGGCCTTCGAGGGTCTAGCTTAGAGTTCTCAAATTAAGGCCATGGTTGTAAGCCACTCTTGGTCTAAAACACCAAGTGCAAGGGAAGCAAAACAAACAAACCAAAAACAAAATTAAAAATTAAAAATATTAATATTAATGTTAATATTAATTGCTTTGAGAATCGTTGCAAAATCGTATACTTGACCAACGTTGACAATAGAGTTATTTGTTAATTCAACTAGAGTTTTGATCAGGAGTTTGTTGTTTTGCATAGAAAACTTCCATGTTTGGTAAGTTTTTGGTGTGTGCTTGGAGACGGGTGTGGAGGTTTGAACAAAGAACATTCTATGTCGGTTCATTGGGAGCCAAACTCGTTTTGACACCTCTTGACATGCTAAAATGAGTTTGGCCCTCAATAGACCAATATAGAAACTTCTTCGTTCAAACCTCCACACCAACTTCAAGCATGTACTAAAAACGTACCTAACATGGAAAGCGTCGTATGCAACACAACCAACTCCCAACCAAAACTACGGTTGAATTAACGGATAACTCTCATGTTACCATTTTTTGGCTTCTTATGAACTTAGGGGTTAGTCAAGTGACAAGATGATGCATAAGATAACTTTAAGGGAGTTTGTTTGTTGTTGTTTGTATCCCGTTTGTATATGCATTTGGTTATGAGGCTTTATTTCATAAAGTACATACCATGGCAAGCAAGCACACAATAGAGTTATTCATAAAGTAAAGCAAATGAAACCATGGGTTTAGTCCTAAACTTTTAAGTTTATGAGAATTAACACAAAGTCACCCTAAGTTTTCTTAATGCTTAAAGATCATACACAAAGAGTGGTGGCAAGTTAAAAACCAACTTCTTAGCTTGTCCTATTAGGATGGGTGGGCCAAACTAGTCTTGTTTAAGCCAATCCAAGATTTAGGACAGCAGGCTACAGGTCCCATGTGCACATCCTATTTTAGATCCTAAAATTCTCTCAAAGTTTGAGAGGTGCATAGAGGAGGTCCCAAAATTTGCATCCAACTTTTTAAATAAGCTTCCAACTTCATTACACGATGCACTAAGGAGCTTTTAATATAAAGTTTTTGCAAAGAAGCATCAAACCCATGGATTCATCCCTCTTTAAAGGGCTTTATGGATAACTTTAATATATATTTAGAAACATGGGTTTCACCTATCTAATATGAGGCAATCTTAATTAGGGTTTGGTTGGTAATAATAGTCCACCTTCTATAAGTGTTAACATTTCTATTACAAGGTAATTTTTCTATTACATTCTAAAAATTTACCTTGTAATAGAAATGTTAACACTTATGGTGGTAACACTAATAGAGGGCAGACTATACTATCCAATGAATGAACATTGATAATTTGCTCCAAAGGTTCAAAGATCCAAGTTACAATGTTGGTTGTCTTATTGTTGTAATAATTAAATACTTTGGCCAAATAAGGTAAACTTGGTGGCATGCCTCATAGAGTGTAGCTTAGCCGTGTTAATTGGAGACGAGTGTGTCGAGTGACCAGAGACTACCATAGATTGATAGTAGGTTGGGTAGATTTTGCCCCAAAACTTAATTAACTTCAAAAAAGGCTTAGGTAGTCCACAAATACATTTTTGACAAATTAGACAAATATGTAAGTGTACATTTATTCATGTAGCCACGTAGGATATTCTACATACAAATTCATGTACTATAACTTATTTTTCATTCATTCATGGCAGCTAAGTACGCAATGTTAGCCTTGAGGATTTAGGTTAAGCCGTCTTGGTGTACTAATTAGGGTTGTGAACAATGCTTTATGTCATTTTTTGCTCATGCTTAGTAGAGATTGTTCGAGAATTTGCAAGCATGGCTAAGAGCCACCACATTGACAAGTATAAGAATTAATTGAGTGTTGCAAGTGATATTGAAGTTTTCAATGCCCAAGTTGAGAGAGATCACCTTGGGAAGATTGGAGGATATCATAAATTTAGGCATTTTCATGATGATTTCTTCTTTCAATTAGGGCATCTAGCCCAATAATTTCCCAAAAAATTAGGCTTAATTATTTTTCATTATTTTCCACACATCATGCTATCAGCCTACGGTAATTGAGATGTGCTCAAAATATTCAAGGAATGAACACATTAACAAAATCCCATCTAGCATACCCCGATTAAACCAAATGTTAGGAATAGGTGAACTAAGGATCCAAGTTACAATATTGTGTTTTTGTGAGACCTACAAAAGTCTAGAAGTTCCACTAGTTTTAAGATACGATATTGGGAAAAAAGAAGGAAGTAGTTGTCCCATTTCAAGTTGTGACCTATTATAGACACCTAAATTATGGGTAGTATTGACACGTGACATGTATTTCATGTGTTCCAAAAAAGAAATGGTTGCACCAAGTGGAGGCATAGCATGACCTATGTGCACACACGACAAGTCCAATGCAGATCACACTAAGATGGAGACAAGTGATTGGGGGCTCCAATATACGTAGGGCCCAGGATTTGCCACTTTCACACTTTAATGAACCATGTGTAAGGCATGGGAAGCAAGTGTGGCATGCCAATTGTGTGGTTCGGGTAAGAACATAATAACTTACTCACAACGAAGCACCTTATCCAACACAAAAAGGTTGCATATTGCCTAACTGGGTAGCACAAATGGATAGTTGTGTACGACCATAAGTGGGCCATAACAAGTTTTACAAAATTTTGACTTGAAAATCCCATGAGACATTGAGATGTGATCCTAATATTTTGAGTCACGTGGCTTGCAAAAAGCTAATTCAAAAGGTCAATCCAATGAGATAATTGACACCTAAATTGAATCACTCTAAGTGCCCAAACCAATCAAAATGTTAGAAATAGGTGTGACTACCTTACAAGCGAAGCTAGGACATGAGCATGAGCAGTGGCCTATATCCGTGGACTTGATGGGCTATATTTAGACCTTCCAAGTATTTTTGAAGGTTGCCCCAAGGGTTTCATTTTTTTACAGGTTGCCCAAAAAAGTTGTGTTTTTTGGGGGTGACCGCAAAAAAGAAAAAAGTTTTGGACCATGCTACCCAAGACCCAAACCAAATGTTGTTATGGAATGACATATTTAAGTAAATTAAGGTACATTTGAATTTTTGCACGGTTAGAGATGCTAATGAAATAGATATGGAATGTATATCAAAGTCGTATTCACATTTTTCTTGTTATATTAAACATTCAATATATTATATAGTAAATTATAGCATCTTGGTTATTATAGAGGCAATATTCACGTATCATGTATCAACAAGTGTTATGTGCTAGGAATGTGCATTGTCTCCAGTTGCCACAATTTGATTGTTACATTCTTTTTTTCTTTTTTTTTACACAAATTTGATTGTTACATACTCATCGTCGAACAAGATAGAATATTGTGAACCCCAACAAAACAAATGTTTGGTCACCTTCTCATTTCACCATGTCACATCCCATTAACAATACACTTCATTTTTTGGATGATGTGGGCATTTATATTCTAAGGCCTTAAATTTTGTGCATATATTCCTAACCATCTTAAGCTAAATTACCTTAAATTATGTCATACAACTATAAATTCAATATTCATCAATAATCATAATATTCCAAAGCAATGAGCTTACTCATGCATTTCAAAAGCATGTTGCTTAAGAAGTAAATTTGCCCACTCTACCACCGATATGATGTAGTTGGAGAAGTGGATGGGAAAGTTGTCATAGAATAGGTGGCTTCAATTCATTATCAATGGTCTAATAATCAATACATTAGTACATCGTAGGCCTACCCTATCACGTGGCAACTATTGGAACTATTGTGAAGCTAGTTGGCTTCACACATGGGCACATGCATGTGTAAGTGTCGCGGTTATAAACAATCATGGGCAAATGAGAAATGATCTAACGTGACATATATTGCCACGAAGCATGATCCTCCAAAGCAACTTCTCAAACCATGAACAATGAGTAATAAACAATGCAATGATAATGTCATGCAATGCCATGCATAGTCTGAATAGATTATCAAGATGAGAAAGAACGGAATAATCAGATATGAGCTGCCAATTTGAGGTTTATTGTTTTAAAATGTTAAATGTGTGTTTATTAATGCCTTTTGCGAACTCTGCAAGGGAGAATTTGCTTATGAAGTACACTAAATATGATATTTAGTGTCATCCGATATTTAATGTCACTATGGTATCTTTTTGGATGACACATCTTGTGAATAAGTTTACAAACACTATCATGGATGATGGATGAGTTCATCCATTGGTCAAAACCATACCTTCTCTTGTCACCAACTTGTGATGAAATATCATCATGGATGATTGAATTTTGGATGAAAAATCACTTGGTAAGTGACAGCAATTGCAACACATTAAATCTATACTCCCCCCAAACTTTGATGTATTTAGCATGTGTGCATATGGTAATTGGAGTCAGACAACTCCAGAGGAAGAAATGGGCTAGACAACCCATGAATGAACTGTGTACAAGGGCTAAGACAACCCAAGAATGAATGGTGCACAAAGGCTAGACAACCCATGGACATATTGTGCATGGAAGTTAGACAACTCCAACTAGAAGATATGAATCGGAGTTAGACAACTCCTAGCGGATGGATGTTATTCATTGGAGTTAGACAACTCTCAATGGATAGATAAAATGAGTTGGAATTATACAATTCCAACTAGAATAATGGATGAATAAATCAAGTTGGAATTAGACAATTCCAACTGGAAGAATTTGATCAAGTCAGAAGATGGGAGAAGGTTCTAGATGAACCAAAGATAGAAGATTCATAGTAGAACTAAAGCTAGAGCTATGAATATAAGACTTTACTATATTTCGAAATAGAAATTGAAAGTAGTGCCTTTGGCATAAGAGGAGGCTTGGGGGAAGAGAGGGGATCTTTTTGTCTCTCTCCTATGGTCGGGTGGATTGAGCTTATAGTCAATCACATTGTAAAATTGTCACATACCTCAATTGCTCATAAATAATACAATAAACATTTACACTCAATAAATTAATTGTGAACTTTCAACAAAGTTTAATATACAAATTTCAGCAAGAATCTTTGGAATGATGTATTCCGTAGATGTTGTGTATCCACATGCAAGATAGTTTCATGTTCTCGTGACAATTCTCCCTCAAAAGCTACCTTAGAAGCTCATGCAATACATGATTAGGATTTGATACATGCTTCCTTAATAAGCTTACATGAAAACATTATGTATTTTCCAATCATCCGGTAACTTTAGTTCATAAGTGACTAGTCCAATTCTCTTAATCAAGGTACCACTAGGGTACATCACAAAATGAGCATGAAGAGTGCTTAAGATAGAACTAAGCACTATGCTAATAAGAAAAGAAGTTTTCGAGAATTTGAGGTAGGTGATAAAGTTTTCTTGAAGGTCACACCTCAAAGATCCATATTGAAATTTCTAAAGTCAAAGAAATTTTCTCCTAGGTTTTGTGGTCTTTTTGATATTGTTAAGAGAATTGGACCAGTCGCTTATGAACTAAAGATACTGGATGATTGGAAAATAAATAATGTTTTTCATGTGAGTTTATTGAGGAAGTATGTATCAGATCCTAATCATGTAGTGCCTGAGCTTCCTAAGGTAGCTTCAAAGGGAGAAATGTTAGGAGAACTTGACTATCTTGTAGGTGGATACACAACATCTACGAAATAGATCATGCCAAAGATTCTTGGTGAAGTTTTTATATTAAACTTTGTTAAAAGGTCAAAATTATTTTATTGAGTGTAAATTTTTATTCTATTATTTATGAGAAATTGAGGTATGTGACACCAGAACCCCATAATCCAACATTGCTTAGTGTTGAAAGTTGGTCCAACATTGTAAGGGAAGGCAAAATCGTATGGCCATTGGCAGCCAAGTTTTTTTTGGGTTCTCTTCTAGAATCAATTTCAATGTCTAAAGCCACAAAGACCCCCAAATATATTAGACCAAAACGCCATAAACCAACACTGGCGGTGTTGAGGGCCGCTTCCAATGTTGAGAAGGAAAGCCAACATTCATGGCCGCCAACGGCCATGTTCTTTTGATTTTCTTCCTAGACCCAAATTCAATATCTAAATCCAGCATAATCTCCAAAAAAAAGGTTTGGACCAAAATGCCGTAAACCATTGTTGGCAATGTTGAGGGCCACTTCTAACATTGGAAAGGGAGGCCAAAACGTATGGACGTTGTGGCCATGGCTTTCTGGGTCCCCTCCCAGCCTCATATTGGACTCAACAATCCCGGGGGGTGCACTTCATTGTCAAGTTGAACACCACATGCGAACAAAAAAAAAATGCTTTTTCTAAGTTGGATCACTAGAATGGGTCAATTTTTTTTTCATGAGTAGATATACACGGTATCTATTACATAGTAAAAAATGGTAACCAAATTTGATTGTTTTTTAAAAAGATACCATTTCTAACTAGAATGACACAAAATTGAACTAAAACAATTACTACAAAACTGAAGATGACTAAAATTTTCAAAAAAATATACAAAAGATATTATCAATGGCTCTGTATATGTAGAAAATATATCATAATTTTAAAAATAATCTATGGCATATAATATAGGGGTAGCAAACTTTGTTCACACGTGTGAGGGACAATCGTATGGAGTGCACCCCCGGGTCAACAATCCACCAAGACCCCAACAAAACTTGGACCAAAATGCCATAAACCATTGCTAATAGTGCTAAGGGTTGCTTCCAACGTTGGGATGGAAGGCCAAAATGTATGGCTACTGCCAGCCATGGCTTATTGGGTCCCCTCCCAACCTCATATTAAACTTAATTAATCCACCAATAATATATAAAATTTGGACCAAAACGCCATAAACCATTGTTGGGAGTGTTGAGGGTTGCTTCCAACTTTGGGAGGGAAGGAAAAAATGTATGGCCGATGGCGGCCATGGCTTTTTGGGTCCCCTCCCGACCTCATTTTCAACTTAATAATTCACCAAGATCCCAAAAGTGCTTCAACCAAAACATTGTAAGCAACGTTGGCAATGTTGAAAGTCGTCTTTAACCCTTTATTGCCCCCAAGGACCCCAGGGGCTCTTTGTGAAAATGAGGTCCCACATTTCTTCTTGGGGCAACGGTTATTTGCCAAAAAAAAATTGCATGGACCTCGGGGATGCCCATTGCCATCCAACCGTGGTGTCGGATCGAAGATCCACACCTAGATGAGAAAGATGGAATTTTTCCAAGACTAGGGACCCTCCAAGCTCTTCATTAGAGCTCTCAAAGTCTTCTGCCCGTCTTTACCTATGTAGACTACCTGTTAGCCGAGGTTTAGTTCCCGTTGCTGCCCGCTTTAGTTCCTCTCAGTCTGAAGCCCACATTAGCCTAAATGGCGACCCGAAATTCAACGGCCACCTCGATCCAGCCTCCAGACCAGGAAACGGTCAATGGACTTTGACCAACCATAACTTTGCCATAAACAATCCAAACGAATATTTTTAAAATGGGAAAGTACTCTATTTTGAATGGGGAATATGCTTATATACTTTTTTTGAGGGTCCATGGTCAACCCGTCATCCAATTATAGAAAAAACTAGTATTTTCAAAGCTGCCCCTACACGGGACCCTAAACTTTCACACCGTTAGATTTTATGAGATTTCCATGGATTTTATATTTTCTTGGACCATAGAATGTGTGCTGAACTTATGTAACACAAGCAAAAGCCCGATCGGAAAAAATGTTTATTTAAAAGGCTTGAACTTTGTGTAACAACGGAGGTGGTTTGAAATTTAAGGATCACATGTAATGGACCCCGGGGCAAGAAAGGGTTAATGATGGGAGAGAACGCAAAAATTGCATGGCTAGCGGCCGCCATGGTTTTTTTGGGGGCCCCTCTTAGCCTCATACTTAACCTTTAAATCCACCTTGATCCCAAAAAAAAGTTTGGACATAAACATCTTAAACCAACTTTGGTAATGTTGATGGTTGATGAGTACCCATGGATTATTCATAAATCATGGGCCTTTTTTTTCCTAGCATGCAAATTTTCTCCAAAGTTGAGAAAAGTTTAATCCCAACTTTAAAATTGTAAAATTTTATTATAAACTAAACACGCATCAATGGCAAGGTAGCAAACATGAGTATTAGCATGAACAAAAGAAAAACATGTATACATAAACATGACAATCAAATGTTAGCGAATTCCAGCATGTAACACATAACTTTGTTCATCTATAGTATTGAGAAACCATGCTCGACTTTGAAAAAGCATGATCAAGCCACATCACATATACAACATACAACAATTCATTTAGAAATTTAAAGTGCCTCCCTAATAAGGTTTTAAGCTTGTACTACAAAGCCAAAAGTGAGAACATTTAAGGGAACATTACAAGCGATGTTTGGGGACATCCATTAACCCTATATTAAATTAGGAAATAAAATAGAATTCTATGTATTTCAAAAAACATTGTGTTACATGTGCTTGGAATTTGTGCAATTGGGATGGAATCACTTGACAATATTTTAATGTTAAGTTGAAGTATACTATTAAATGGCCTTTCACTCTAACTCACTTTGTTTTTCTTAATTATTTGCGAATGGCCCCACCCCCTCCCCAATAGGGGTTGGCCTCTTCATACCACATGAGTGTACAAACCAACAATTATATTTAAGTATATTTAGATTTATGTATGAATTTTGGACAATTCCAACCGCCACTATGACATACACTAGATCACAAAACTACACAAATATGGTGGTTGGCAAATACAAACATTCAAAGTTGTGGTTGTTGTGATGTTGCTTTTGATGTTGTCATTTGATGGTTTTGTCCTCACAAGTGCACATCCCTTATCAATCATGGACAAGTGGTTTGTCCAAATATACTTTAATGCCAGTTTAACGCAAGGGTAACAAGGGGTATTATTTGAGGCATAAGCATACATAATATACATAGAATAGAGGTATCATTTTTCTCTAGTTTGTACATTTAAATAGGCAGATGTACAAAAGGGGGCCCTAAGTTTCAAAGAAAAAATTGACAACATATATATGTAGTTTCATCCGATTCACATTTTCATCCATTGTTATCATATGAAATAGTCCTCAATGACTACCCTCTCCATTCTTGATAGGGTTTGCATTTGGCTTCTAGGAGGAGTGGAGGCTCTTGAGCTCCCTTGAGTTTTGCTCTGCGAATTGTGGCTAAATTATTGTGGTCTTCTCTTTGTTTGTTTGAAGCAATTGTTGAGTTACATGCTATGGATGAAAAAGAATGCTCAATGACTTTCTCATTGGAAAGTGAAAGTAGATTTGTATGTAATAAAGGCCTATTGAAATCATATTTATATTTTAATATGTAGCGGAGGCTTTCTTAGTAGCCCACTCACATCATTTAGGTTTCCAATGAGGTATCTACCCCCCCCTTATTTTTATAAACATTTTTGTGCTTGCGTATGTGTTTGTTGACCTCCGACTTTGCCTATGAATTTTGCATATTTGGAAGCAACTATTTCCAAAAATATGTCAACAAAGATTTGGGACCTCCAAGGACCCAATTGAATTAGTGGTAGGTGGGGTTGTAACATGACTTGGATGAAAGCTGAAGACAATTTAGAATGTGATGGCCAATCATTTGTTTGTCATTCTAAGGCCATGCGTATTACCCATGCCCTTCTATAAAATTGGGAGGCTACAAGCCCCCTCAAAATTCATTTGACCTCACTAAATTTGCGTCATGCCTCCGTAATTCAAGCATACACCTCGGTTTATAGACATGGATTTCTTTCCACCATCTAGGTTTCACCGCGTGTTTAGAATTGTCAAAAAATGATAGCAATACCATGTGGCCAATTGAGTTGATGGCATGTTGTGGAAGATTGCTTTCAAGGGTTGAGGTCTGATTTGAGAGGAGGGCCAACAACAAATTGGTTGTATCCTCAATAATATACCATAGTTTTTGAAAAATTAGATATCTTCTTCAACAGAGGTGCCTTTATTAACCACCCTTCAAACAATTATGTTTCTTCAGCATTCATAATCTCATATCATACATGTTTTTATACTTTTATGCATGTTGCATCATGTATAAAACATTTGAGAGAAGAATTTGTTACAATGTTATCTACTTCCAAGCAACTGCAAGTGGTTGAGTGTCAATATGAGAAATTAATGAAAAATTGTACATATTCACAAAATAAATAGAAATCTAGAAAATGAATATATTAAAATAATGAAATTAATTGCACAAGTGAAGTGCAATTTGCAATTGCAAGTTGTTGTTGCTAGAAACCACACTTTGCATAAATATTGTGATGCATTCACCATATCTAAATTTTGGCAAAATCACTTCAAAGGGTGCAAGTATTCTTGTCATTAATAACCCATTGAAATAATTGGAATCCCATTGGAATCCAATATTCTTAGTTTTGATTTAATTTGTTGTTCCGGTTCTACATTGAACTTCCTTATCATCATTGGATTTAGCCTTTGTGCTGGCAAACATGGCTATTAGAGAAATGACACATCCCAAATGAAAAGGGTTAGCCTTGATCGACCATTCAATCTTCTAATTTACTTGAAGAGATATATTTTTGTGATATAGTTTTGACCAAGATGATTTGCAAGGGCAATTATCTATTTGCAAAGGCAACCCAATTCCACATATCAATGTAGAAGTTAGACCCATGAAGTATTGTACTTAAGTTTAATATTGTCCTCGTGCAATATGGGCAACCCGTAATAAAAATAATTGCCCAGGGTTTGTAGAAAAACATATATAGGGCTCTAAATGAAACACGGTCAAAGGTGTCCCCTCTGATCGCGAGGTCAAATTTTTTTGTACTGAACATTGTATAGCGCTTCCACGTAATGGATTCAAACCATGTGAAAAAAGAAAAAAGAAAAAAGAAAACTTGATCATAGGGACCTACTTTGCAAAAATAAATTATCCAAACATGAGCCTACTCGAGAAATAGCATTCCTCATTGCCTTACATGCCTATAGTAAAAATGATTGAATGAACACCTACACATGTATGCTTTGTCCAATGGAGGGCTTGTGAGGATTATCAAGGCATGGTGGTAACTTACAAGCTAACGTAAAGGACTCACTCTCTACTCCAACGTAAAACAAACTATTTCCCCCTCACATTTTGCCACATGTCATTCATACTATAAAACTACAGTTGGCCACTAATAAATTTGGATGAGAAGGAATTATCGCATATGAATGTACCACTCGTTCGTCCAATATAAAAAGCATGAAGTAGTAGTTGTCACATAGCTTGCTTCTTAGCTTGATTTGACACCAAAATCAACTTTTTAAAAACCCCAAATTAGTATTGTTCTATTCATTTGAGATGAATTGACCATGAATTTGTAGGATGTCAAATATGTTGGATGGATGAGAGGTATGCTCATATGCGATTATTCCCTCTCGCCATAAACTCGCCTCTATGGTACACCCTAACCTCTTTAATTCACTCTTTCTCTTATATCTTGAAACCCTAGGGAACGGACGTACTCAATGTTAATCTCCCTCCTTGTTTTCACATTTCCCTCTCATATATCATGGGTTTTGACATTAAAACAACACACCAAAGTATTCAAACCACACACTCAGACGCATCACATTGGCATCATTTTCATTATTATCATTTATTGCATTGTTGACTTTGTGTTATTCCATAACATGCTGCACTAATTCTCTATTACCATGCATGCATGCACGTTAACACAACATACCTCCTTAATATCACATGCGCTTTGGTTGCTACATGTGTGATATTAGGGAGGCTAGAGTGTACAAGTAGAACCCTTTTTGCATATGCATGTTGTGGACCCTACAAACAACACAAAGTGTGTGAGCATGTCCGTCGACACCCACCAAAATATGAAACTTGGTGCCATGTGTAAGTTACGAGTTGTGACACCTCATCGGAGACCTCTTCACAGAGCCGTCGTTGGTTTGGTTTCCTTTCTCTTGCTTGTTCCAAGATGAGTGGGTTGTGTGCTTGACTCGGACATGAGATATAACTTTAGGAGTCTAGTTCCCACGGGAACCCAAGCCCAAGAACCATACATCCAAGAAAGATGACAAAATGCTAAGAAAACAAGATCAAGGAAAACGTATTTAACTAGTAACGGTTTCTTTATTGACATTTGTGTGGATATTGTGTATGGATGGCAAAGTCCTATGTCCAAATCTAAATGCAAAGTCCCACAATTAGCCTTGAGACACTTGTCGCATGTGAGAGCCGAGGTCCCATGTACTTAGCTCCTCTTAAAGGCCAAGAGGCCTTAAGACATGGTACAAAGGTGTTGAAGGTGACGTGTTGTTAACTTTTATTGAATCCAAGTAGAATAAATTCCATTTGAAATTAACTTGAGTTTGTCAAGTTTTTATTCTTTAAATCGAAGCTCTGTAAATAAACTGTATTCAAACCACAACGTATAATTTATTTTATAGCACCATTGTTTCATTGGTTGTATTCGAACATAGTCCGATCTCATAGCCCAAGTAAAAATTATCTTTAATACTTATATGGGGCTTGTACAAACTATCAAGTAGAACTTGGAAAGTACAACGATGCCAATGAGAGTTAACTTTTAAGTACAAAATCTTGATCCATGACTATTCTTTATAATGGTTTGATCCAATGGTCATGATAAAGTTGCCAAATTCTTTTGACAAATGAGTATAACTCTTGGGACCTGCGCTTGCATTTGGATCACCCATTTTGAGTTTACCTAACAATTTGGCGAGGTTTCAAAGAGCTTGGCACCAAAACTAATGCCATGTAAACATATGTGTCATTTAATGTGAGTTTGGAAGCTTGGGATCTATCTTTTTGTGATGTACATTGGAGACATTGTCATGACTTGGCTTGTGTGGACTACCTCTAACTGAAATTGAACTAGTTTTAAGCCTTGATCATGGCTTCCCTAAACTTCACAAAAGTTGTGCCGAAGGGAAACTTCTACGTGGGATTCAACATGGTCTTGATTGATGTGAATACCTATGACAAGTGACTATTTTTCTTTTGTTGCGTGTCCAACCACACAACATCCAAAGTTAATCACTTATTGCAAGAGAGTGAGTTTGAAACAAAAGTAGAACAATTCCTCGTTGATTATTTAGCATTCTTGACTAAGGATGGATAACCTTTTGTAGCACCTATCCAAAGGGGAGGTGAAAACACCGATCGCTATGTAGGAGTCGGGGATTAATGTCTTAAGAAAAATGACACCTAAATTAGACTCTGAAACCTATGTTTAGTCTCTCTCAATGAAATAAGGATGAATTAGCAACAAACCTAGAGAAGGCATCTTTTTACCACACCCCCAATGGTAGGTGTTGGGAAACGAAGTTTTCTCAGTACTTAGGCCCAACTTATACTCAAGGCCGCATTTAGGGTTGGCCCAAACTCTAAGAATTTCAAAAAATACGGCCCAAGGGCTTTATACTACAGTTGAAGCCATCCTATGTAGCATCTAGGTGCAAAATATTGGCGCTAAATCTTTGAACCAACTTGAAAAATTGGGATGAGGTTTTCCTTGGCTTGAACTCTCAACATGAGCCGGATTGAACTCATCCATTGGATAATGAAGATCTCTACCTAAAATTGGACATCGCCACCTTTTGTGGGGCCCATCTTCATTTCATGTGGAAAGTTACGTTTATTTTTTATTTTCCTTTCAATGTGATGGACAAGATCAAAAACTACCTTTCAAATGACAAGTTGAGAAAATCTTAATCTTTCACAAAATCAAAGATCAAATTATATTCTTTCAAAATTAATGTGAAGAAGTTTGAATTTCTTGCGATATTTAGTCCAAACTAAGAACTCTCCGATTCTCATGTTGCGCCATAACTCAAATATCGCTTTCCAAACCATAATTTCCAACTCTATATTGCATAATGATACTCACATCAAAGCATCCAAAGTGTCCAACTTCAATGAAGCTCGCAAGTGCCTCTTGATAGCAGAATTTTGTTTTGAGATCCCCTTTCACAAATTGCAATAGTTGAGGGAAGGACAAGTATTTTTTTGCCAAATTTTCATGAGATGTGGCCAATTAGTATACCGCTCGTTGAATCCCATACAAAAGTGCCATGTCTCATACAATGATTTGTTTTCACATTCATGCCTCATAGTCTCTACAAACTCAAGCAACTCGGCTTTACTTGCATCGCTTTCAACCGTTGTCAATCCAAATATTATGATCAAGCTCTCTAGCCATTGCTTTGACATGGTTATATGAACTTCTTCATCACTTGGATAATACTCTAGACTAAAAAGTTTTGATGCATTGAAAATAGGGAAATCATGAAACCTTTCATTCAAGCTATCCACAATTGCTTGCACATGCATAGCTCTCATCATCTTCATCATTCTTCTAGTGTGCCCTCCGGATCAAAAATTCATCCATGATGCATAAGATGATATGGGCCTCCAACATCATCATTTGTCCTCCATCTTAACACACTATCCACTGAAGCTTGAGACAAAAATGGACCCAAGTTCTTGGTTGATTGTACAAAATTAGGTATGTGACCACATAAAAAATGTCTCTTTAAAGTAGAAATTAATGAATCCAAAGTGGATATGATTGCTAAAATATCAACCAAGTCATATCAACCAAGTCATATTCAATTCAATTTATTTAGCTCCGCCAACACATCCAACACAAGATGAAGCATAAATTGAAACTTGAAAGTTGCAGCTTGATGGTACCAATAGGCATCCTCCACTTTGAAAGCATCCAATATTGTTGGCATATAATACACAATCTACCCCAACACTTGACCTCGAGAAAAGCCAACAAACTAATGGAATTGCAAGATAGACATTGGTTGTAAATCCAATTCGATCTTTAAATTAAGAGTTCCTTCTGTCCATTGCTACTTCTCCCTACCCACTCATCCAAAGTCAACAACTCTGGTCAACTCTGGTCAACTTACTTACAACCAAGAATCTCCAACAAAAACAATTGTTTTGTCTAAACCAAAACTTATGTTCAACTCTTGTTTGTGATCACATTCACTGGCAATATTCTCATGGAATAGTTTGAGATTGGAAATTGGAATTTGCCATCGTAGATACAGTTCAATCTAGTATGAGAGCATGCATGTCGAAAACTCAACACAAACTCACATTGGGTTTAATTAGGTGTCACTTACAAGTGCAGAAGCTCTCCTAAGTCACTATGAAATCGAAGCATGGCTTCTATATATGGGATACAACATTGTTTGCCCATAGTTGTAGGAAATGCTTGACATGCAACGGTTGAGGGGACCTTTCTTTTGACGGGTTGGTTTTTATTTTGCCTTTCCAAATGACATGCATTTCTTGTCTTTCGACAGGCAAAATCGATTTCAGACTTTATATGCCTTTCTTTTTGCTTGTAACGGGTGCAAAAAAGAGCCTTGCCAAAAAAATTTAAAGAAATAAGATTAGACCGGATCGAGGGCTTAACGCTTGAGAATCGGTCCCGTGCTGAGGCCGGCCCCAAACCGTGTATAAAGTCGTCACCCTTTGAGCCCGAGCCAACGAAAGTCACTCGTGACAGCAGGTACCGGAATACTACATTCGGAAAGTGGAGGACCGTAACGTAGTCTCGACACTAGACTACCTGAAAACGGAAATATTCCGGACGCAGCAAGCAACTGCCAAAAATAAGGGAGGTCATTCACAACCTAATTTAATGACAGGTATTGTGAAATTGCGGCGGTTCCAGTGAAAGATTCTTCGGAACACCTCAAGACGATTCACAAGCCAGCTCGAGCTACTAGGTGTCCCACTAGGGCTTCGCTTAATATAAGAATACCATAATACACATGGGAAAACTGGAACTTCCTTGCTACTAGCTACTCGCTGGCACGGCAGCCTCCTCTCAAAGTTATATATAAACACTCCCTACAGTTCGGACTCCGAGTTTGAGCCTGGGCTGCAGCCTGACTCGATGAGGGCCATATCAAAATAAACATAACTTAGGCTCCAATCTGAAGTTACCATCGCTTCACCTTCAAGGTAGGACTCGGAGAGACCCAACTGACAATAAGTGGTATAGTTAGCAACTTATGTAGCCCTGAGTCTGCTACTACAAAGTTCAAACAATCATATTTATTTGGGAAGTGCTTCTATTTCTTTGCATGTTTCTCATGCTGTTTGTCTCAAAATGAAGGCCGAAGTTTCGGAAGCCTACTTCAGTTCTACTACTTGCCATTTTGCTATGTATTTTGTATAATATATGTGAGGTATGTGACCTTAAAATGGGCATTGATTACGAAGTGGTTAGAGTGTTCTAAAATATAGCATGTCTATTTATTTATTTATTTAATATCAGATTTACAAGTGTCGTACAATGACATTTGTCTGCAAAGAGTATCGGTTACATGCTCACATATCTCAGTGCGAGTGAAAATCACTAATAACCGCAGACATTGGTAAGTTTTCACAACGCACACTACCAACCTACAAGGCTCAAATGCACATGTCAAGGAGTGACTGTTTCTTTTGCATAAATCTATCAATATGATAGATTTGGTAGATTTTCTCTTTCTTTAGTCTCACATGATATGTGCTCTAACACTGGCGCACTAGGGCACCGTTTATGGTATTTAGTGTTACATACACTACATTGTTTTTTGCATTTAGTGTTAGCAACAGTAATTACGAACCACAACACTAAATGCCAGTGACGCCCTTAATGTTGCATACACTAAATGCCAACCTATACACTAATTGTGAACTAATGTAAAATTTGGCCATGTTCAAATTTTTACATCTCCACAATTAGTGTTATAATATTTTTTATGTTTTGTGTTTTGTTGCCGCATGGTTGCACCACCACCATCTCTACCACCACTACATTACCAAATCCTTGATCGGCCACTATGTTTGCATAGGAAATTATCCATTGAATACAAGAAGTACATACAAACTGAAATTTTGGTGGCGGCGCAAGGAACACTATTTGTCGAGTGGTTGGTAGATAGTGTTGCAGGTAAATGAATAGTAACAACATTAAATGTAACACAACACTAAATGCAAAAAACAGTGTAGTTGCAAAGGGCCTAAACTAGATGCCTAGAGGTTTCAAAGTATCTTGCCCGCTAATTGCCGATATGATTCCATTTGTCAACATAAGTGACTTCTTCGAGTGGGAAAATATCTTCATTATGACATTTAGCGTAGCACATTGGGATATGTTAGATGATAGTCGTGTGTTTAAGTATCCAATGGAAGATATTGTTTAGCTTACAAATGGCAAGTGTCATGCGTTTACATTGTAGTATGCAAGGGAAAGATATTTGAGCTAACTTGTAGATCATTATGGAATATAAACATCCACCTCATAACATTATTGAAAATACTCATGCTAAGATATTAGTAAGCGCACTTGAATGCCAAGTGTCATGAGATGACACTTATGGTGAAGTTCTTAATCATCAATGGAACCTAGCATATGCTTCAAAACAGGGTAAGTGACACTATTTTGCATGTAACACTAAATACCATAAACAGTGTAGTGATGTAACAAAACCGTTTAGATTTGTCGATGACATTTTGAGTCCTAGCAAACAATTCAAAAAAATAACAATACATAGGGTAGATGAACCTTAATCAAACACCTACATTTGGGTGCGAAAAGGTTCAATATCCTTTGAAAACTAACACTTGTGATATTATCTAAAGATTAATACGATGGCTCATTGGTTGAGACAGCCAAAGAGTCAATGCTCAACCCTATCAATATTGACCACTTTAAACACACCTATACGTTTTGAAATTTCCTCACAATTTGAGGTTTAGTCATCTTAATCTCATTCTCATGGCATAACATTACACAACTTCTTGGTTGCATTTTGAGAGACCATGTATCACATGAACAAAATTGTCCTTTAATTCCAGGATTCTCATTTATGGGGAGTACTTGTGTTGTGTATTGTGAAGTTTTCAACAAGCATCTACAATATCATAGTTTTTAAATTGCAACCTCTTTCTTTGGAAACATACCATCATGTACTTGCTTGATAATGTCACGGGCATCAGATTTGCATGTGATTTGCTTAAATGACTAGGTTTTTTTCCATCATAAGTGGCCTTGAAACCTCCCGGAAGCACTGTAATGAAATAAATTTGATTTTAGAGTCTAGGAAGCCGAAACGCTTATGGGACTAGAGATACATCATGGTGGTGTCAATCTAGCTAATTCCCTAGAGTAGCATAGTGTGGTGGCCTCCGCGAGGTAGAGGCTATACCAACTCGTTGGTCTAGTTGAAAGAAAGACTTGAGACTCCCTAATACTACCTTCTTAAATAATGATTGAAACTTATCTCCAATGGAGTTATATAGGGGACACTCCAACACAAAGTGTGCTTCGTTTTTCAAATACATTATAAGAGCAAAAGTGGAATAATCTATTTTCTCTACAAATAGGGATAGTTGACCATCGCCCAATTTCGATGGCAAGTCTATGATTTGAGGTGCGGTAAGCAACAATGATCTCACATTGTGATGGTGTCAATAGTTGCTTCAAGTACAATTCACATTCGTATTCGAGAAAATCCTTGAGATGCAAGTAATCTAGTTTCTTCCTTACAAAATGGAAAGAGTTCCACTCTTTAGCAAGAAAAGCCTCTTTGATATTATCAAATGTGATTTTGGAGGTCGTTGGGTTGTCCCCATGACGAGATCCACATGGTTGTAGATTTATGCCAGGTGTTTGCCCCTTGTTCAGCGAGGTGACGAGAAAGTGAGACTGCTTGACTGACTAACCAAGAGGAAGGTTGGTGGACAAACCGTTGTTGAAAACCCATAATCAGCTCCAAAGAGCATAATTCCATCGAAAGTTCTCTAAATTCAGCCAACAAAATACGGTCGGTTGTCGAAGAGCGCACTTCAACATTAAACATCATATGTATCTCCGTATGTAATAGGCTCCCGTCTCTACCTTGTCACCAGAGCCTTTGCAGAGTAAGTATAAAACGTACCATGCATGCATCCGATTGGTGCAACCCCTGTGAAAACACTTATCACATGAAATCCACATGTTCAGCTCTGGGCCCTCAGGCCTATCACAACTTACTGGCCCCTGTCACCGTAGTCCTCCTTGCCACAGCACTTATAATCAAAATGATATGTACGAACAAACTCATAACATATCCGAACATATAAAACATGTTGCATCACAGTACTCCTCACCCGGGGTTGGACTCCAGTACAGTAAGTAAATAACTTATGTAAAAGCCCTGGGCTACATCACATCTTCATTTGGCCGGGCCCACGCCTCCTTCACTGCCCGGTCTTCCTGTCCGCACCTGCATGGGAACTCTTCCCCGTTGGGAACCAATGTGACAAATACCCAGTCAAATTTACACATATTCAAGTTGACATCACTTTCATTATTCCCAAGTTAATTGATGGAGTTCCTTCACATGAGACCTATGGCGATAACCCGGGTTACCACTGTAACCCGGGTGTGCACGGATTACGATAGCGACCTCAAAATTGCTCCACATCCGAAGAAAAAGGGCTTAGATTGTCGGGCTCGTCGAGCTCTATTCGCCCTCGTAACGACAATAACTTTTGAGATTTCAAGTTTTATTCCGAGAGTGCGCGATTGGTCAGTGCGCCTGGGCACGAGCGCAAGGCATGAAGAGTATTTTAGGCCCGGTGATGGGGGACTATTTCTTTGAGAAGAAATTCAGGATGGACGGCTACTTGGAGTCAATTGTTGCCTTCTGCTTCGGGCGACCGACGCGAGCTTTGGACGCCAACGCCTCTGTGCCAAGTATGACTTTCCTCTTCGGCATCTTCTTTGGAAAATTAATTAATTAATTGCATTCACGCACTTTATAAATTCAGTAACCCAAGTTACCGCCATAGGTCTCACATGTCAAAAGAGCTTCATGACTTAAGTGACCGGGTACTATCACATTGGTTCCCAACGGGGAAGAGTTCCCATACATGTGCGGCTAGAAAGATCAGACAGTGAAGGAGGCGTGGGAGGGGTGGGACCCAGCCAAATGAAGATGTGGTCTAGCCCGGGGCTATGTAAAAGTTGGTTGAATTTCGAGCTCAAGTAAGTTAGTTAGTTTGGTTGAGTTACGGTGTGCAGCGACAACTTCCGAAACTCCCACTTCATTCACTTTAAACTTTTCACTATTCACGCAGTATTATTATATGCACACCTGGGCGTGAGCTTGTGACCCATTCAACTAAATTTATCTACTCCCCCCTTTTCTTGGTCAAAAACACGGTGCCTTTCCGGTGGGTTAGCTGCCGCATTCGTGCTAAATCCCTGCTTTGCAGGCACAAATGCGGACCTGGGTGAGCTCGTGCACCTTCCAAAGCCATTCACAGTTCATTACTACATAGCCCTCGGGGATCACTTAACTTAACCCTTATCTTCCTGAAGCATGTTGTGCTTTCATTAGATCGTCTAAAAAGTAGTAAGCTTTCTAAAGCTCGATTTCTATTGTATGTAAAAGGAAGCTTGTTGCCAATGATTTTAAGATCACATCGATAAGGTAGCAACGATCAACGACTTTCATGATTTTTTTTATAATCAATTTATAATCATTAAGCTTCAAGAGATTGTAATAAATATCTGCAATAAAATTATAATCCAAATTTTCAATATTATGTTAAGAATAGACATACACTTTGACGTAAGAGAAAGAGTCCATAGAAAATTGACAATTTTCATTCAAAATAATATGAAGTTACTAATTTAGTAATGTAACAACAAAGGGAAAAAGTTAGTACATTCTTGACTTTGTATTTTTATTCTTGAAGAACCATCTCTTCATACTGGAATGGCAGCCCCACCATTGACAATAAATTTTCATGAGGAACACTAAATTATAGCTATTGTGACCTTCCTAGCACCTTCCTTCTGGATGAATTTTTCCTTCAAGAATCATTCATAAGCCCAAAATGGGCCTCTCACGAAGTTAAGGGTTAAAGGTTTTCCTAAGGTAGGCTATGAATTGACACTTTCCAAGGGCTTCTTGAAATTTCTTAACAAATATAAGTCGTGGGGCACCTCCAAAGGATTACCTCCATACATGGCTTGCGATGCAATACAAACAATGTTTTGGGTCTTCCTATAATAAATGAATGATTTGGGATCCTCCGATGTAAACATTCATCATTTCAAATCTGATTGTTTTGGTTTATAGTACTGACTTGATTTTGGAAAGTTGCAAGCATCATATGATCTTGAAGTGGTTGAACTGTCAAAATATCACTTGAGATGTGAGAACTATTATGAAGTATGGAGGTTAACCATCAAACAAAAGTTTGTGATCAAGTTCTTGGAGGCGATAGACAATTTTAGCAACTATGTTTCAAAAAACATTTAATAAACAAATCTTTAGTCGTTTTAGCCAATATCTGGTCATTTGAAATCGCGAGTTCCAACATTTTCACCCTCTTGGACTTCGTTTCCCCAACAACTATCATCGGGTTGGGTGCGGTAAAAGCATGCCCTCCTATAGGTGTGTTGACAAGTCATCCTAGTTTAACCTCGGTACACTAACACCAAGTCTCTAACCTTGATTTAGATGTTACTTTGGCTTAAACTATCAATCCTTGGTCTACTTCGGTAAGGCATACGTGCATTGTTTGTTTACTTACCTTAATCAGTCACCTATATTTGATTGGTATATGGTTGATTGTGGCTCCAAGAATGGATATAGAAAAAGAAACATGTTTGAAAAATACTGGACTACGTGCTCAAAATATGATAACCATTCTAAGTTTTATAGTCAATGTGATTGAGGAGATCTAACCATTTAATGTGCACAAGAATCTCCACTTTGATGTCATCAATTATATTCATATAATTTTTTTTTAAATGACAAGGAAAGTGACTATGGTCTTGATTTGCGCTATCGTCTCGTACTAATCACGTGCCTCGCATCCTAATAGTAGTGGGCTAATCGGAGAAAAAGTAACCATTTAAGACCCATCTACCTAAGATGTTATAAACCTTTACATAATGGGAACCAACCTTCACGTGTGTGCCAGCCCCCCAACCCCCCAAAAAAATGAAGATAAAAAACCCGGAAACTTTACCATGTAAGTAAGGGCCACTTCACACATGAGCCAAGTTCTGTGACCATGTACTTGGGAGGGTCTTTGATTCTCATCCAAAGGCCATACCACTGACATGGTATTTGGAATTTGCGTTAGGCCTGCCTCTTGGAAGTCGACTTGACACAGATTATGGCAGACCATGAAACATTAGTTATGGTATGCCATGTAGATATCCATGTAGATTTTTCATCCATGATAATTTCTTTGGGCCCTCATGCCCTCACCTTCTAAAGTGAAGTGAACTTGAACGGTCTCAGCCTTTTCAGCCAATGACAGAGCTCTTAGAATGCAACGGCCACGTGCCTTCAATCTCGTGGCCATGAGTAAGAAGTTTGTGAGCAACCAACAAGTAGGCAAGGCATGTAGATGACAAAATGTTGTAAGTAAGCTTCGGTATGGGGAGAAGGACACACGAAGATGGGTGGTGCCCCGGAGTTATGTAAGTAGTACACTACATATGATATTTAGTGTCACTTACTATTCGAAGTTACACATTCCTATACCTTGTTACGATTTGTGTAAATTTTTTACCAAGTAAAGATGTTACCGTTCTATGATGTCCAAACAACCAATTCGACCTTAACTGGTAAGAAAATTAGATGTTCAGTAAACAGTTATAGCGTGGCGTGATCCCAAATGGTAAGTGACACTAAATACCACATCTAGTATAGTTTACCAGCGCCCAGCCCACCACAGCTAGAATCGTAGCTAAAGCCACTAACTTACATGCTTCCTGGCAGTGCAGGCAGCGAGGAGCGACTTGCAGCCAATGCTGGTGTAGATCGCCGCACAAGTGCAGCCTGGGGACCTGGGGGTGCTTCCGATGCGCGACACGTGGCGTACCCGACGGCCGCAGTCTGCCGGCTGTTGGCGTCGGGACAGAATCCTAAGGCATTCTGCGAGCGACCAAGGCGGAATCCTAGGCGCCTCCTGTGGACCCATTCTCCCAGCCAACCAATCTACTTCAGTTGATGATGAGTAGGGTGAGTTTCCATGTAGGCCGCTCGCCCACCAGATTCTGGTGTGATTAAAGGCCGCTTTACACTAGGAGTCAAGGCTGTGAAATCTTAGGGCTAATATTTGAGTTCTTTTGAAGCTCGAGCCGGCCTCAAGTTTTGAAGCTTGTTGGTCCTAAGGCCCTTTATTGGCCCCCCAATCCATGAGGGTTCCTTTTGTGCCTTGGGGGCCATCTCAAGGCCAACATTTTATAGATTGAAATATTCAATTAATTGTTGGCCTTGACTCCTAGTCTAAAGCTCTTCGGGTTGGCCTTAAGCTCTCAACCAATAGGATCGCGAGATTTCCATCGGCCCTTGGCCTCGACTCTTAGTGTAAAGTGGGCTTAAGGGCCACTTCACACACGAGCCAAGAGCCGTGACCATGAAGTTGTGAGAGCCCAAAAGAAAGTGTCCAAAGGCCGTCCCAACACACCTTCAAAATGATGTAGTGTGGAGACGGACCCTCAAGTGTAGTGTGACGCCATATGTGACCGGGCCCTCAACCAAATGCTATTTCGATAAGTTTCTATTCATGCGGGTCCTCACACGTGATAAAATAGAATATACCAACGGTTGTGAGCATTCGGAGTGCCTTGGTCTCCCGGTTTTGTGTTACGCCTACCTCCAAGAGGTGGTTTTGAAAATAGTCCAAGTGACCATCAAACATGATCCATTCGATGCCACGTAGGAATCCATGTAGACTTTACATCCATCTTGCATTCGCATACTCCGTTGGTCCCTCAAGCGTAGTGTGTAGCGAACTTGGACCGGCTTTGCCTTTTCCACCAATGAGAGTGCTTGAAGTGTAATGGTCACGGGCTCTCAGTCTTGTGTGTGAAGTAGCCCTAAGGACAAACCCGCCCAAATGTAGACGAAATTTGGTGGGGCAATGGTTCGAATGTGCCCATTAAGCTACTCCCATCTTCTTAAATCCGGGTCCACTTATTAATCTCCTCCTCCCGGTTACCAAGGATGGAGTTCTAGACCAACATTAGTTTTTTTAAAGTCTTCAATTGGGTCTTAATTCTCTAGTGACCAACACTTGTAGGGTAAAGATTCTTTAGTGGGCGCATGGAAGTTTAGTGGCATGTGTGCACAACCCTTCACATTCTAGAGGACCGCTAGAATGTGGTTGGATGGCGGCTTGTGCTTAACTGCATGCGAACACCTCCGACCCATTAGTATCTAGAATGTAGTGGGCGAGCGGCCTACATGGAAGGTAGATGCGTCTTCAATGGTTACTTTTTATGATTGGCATGCTTCTCCTAAGATATGAAACACACCATTAGCATGAGTTAATTATCACATCCAAATCGAGGCCGTAGCCACTTTCCTCATAATTTTTGAGCTCGTGTGCATATTTTATTCACATTATTCTTGTGCTCGTTAAATGGTTACATAGCCTCCTCCCTTCCCAATTGTGTTGATTATTGAGCCTAGAATAGTTGTCATATTTGGAGCACGTAATCCAATCTCCTTTGAACAAATGTCTTTTGGGTATCCGTTCTTATAACCACACCTTGCCATATAGCATTCAAATGTTGGTGTCCAATTAAGAGAAGTAACCAAATTAGGCATGTCTACTTTACACTACCTAGGGTCCAAGACCAAAGAAACTCCTTCTATCAATCAAGAGCAAAACTTGGACCCAAAGAGTTAAAAGTTAAAAGAATGAGGGTGTTATTTGGTTAGCTTTTCGTGTTCTTCATTTTCTATTGATCATATTTACATTTTCAAATTCGTGTTGCAATGGAAAAATTATGATGGAATATCAACCAAAATCAAATGGAAAAATTGGACCTCACCTTACTTAGGGATGGCGATTGGATGTGTGTGTTTGCTGATTCATAGGTCCTCCCAATTGTGTTCATGATTGAGTGTGGAGTAGTTAATGAAATTTGAAGATGTGATCCAATTTCTTTTAAATGTGTGTATTTGTAGGGTTTGTTCTTTGATCTTCACCTGACCATGCACCAATCAATGTAGTTGCTTGATTACAAAAAAACAACCGAATAACAATTGCATTCCTTAGGGTCTGGTCCAAGATATGAAAATCGAAATGACACTAATGTAGCATCGTTTTCTTGTCAAATCTTGTCAACCCTCACTCAAGAAAACACTCCTCATAGTTTGAGAAACCAATTTTCAAGGTTGGGTCCAATGTTGAGCCTAAAAGTAAAGTCCATTAAGGTATGCAAGTGTTATTTGGTTGTTTTTCTAATCAGACACTTGTATTCGATTGGTGTGTGGTTCGATGAGGATAGTATAACAAACACCATACATAGACATGTTTAATAAGAGATTGGACTATGTTTTCACATGTTAATAACTACTACACACTCAATAGTGAACATAATTGGGAGGACTCGTGGATTTAATTAAGGTATCAACAAGCATGCACTTCTGATAACCATAACTAAATCAAGGAAGGTCTTATTTTCAATATGACAATTTGTTGGTGCTTCATCATAGATTTGCTATTGCAAGTGGAGCTTCGATGTGTATATATAATTGGTAGAAGTTGGAGAACATGGAATATGAACCAAATAAAAACCACATACCTTAAGGATTGTTTTGGACCCCACGTTTCTTGAACATGGACCCTAATGTAAACCCACCCTTTACTAGCCAATCTAACCCAATCCAAGCTATTGTAAGTTAGGTACTAGTGACTCTTATGGTCCACTTGCACTTCCCGGTTAAGGCTTCAATTAGAGCAAGTAACCACTAATATTGTAGTTGAATTGTGCTTGCGCCGTATGGTGAAGAGAATTAGCTAACATATGAGGTAGCTAACCTATATAAGAGCTAATTAATCCCACGTCCGCATCTCTAGGTTGAAATAAAAGCCATCAAACTAGAAGTTAGCCAACTTTTTGGACCTTGCTTTTGTGAAGAAATCTTAACTCATCCATGCCCCTAATGCTAACTAACTTTTTACTAATGAATAGCCCAATCTTTCTTTCTTGAATGCATGCCTCTCATTTCCCCCATACCTTCTTTGTTTCACTACAAGGTGGACCACACTACACCATTTATGGTATTTTGTGTAACATGTGTAATAGTGTCACTTACCATATTTTGAGGCGTATGCTAGGTTACGCTACACTAAACATACCAAATAGTGAGTGTGGGAAATTAGTGAAGATGATACTAAATTCCTTTAAGCTATGGATTAGATCTTAGGTCTAAGACTAGGAAGCATCGTTAATCTCGGCACTTGACACTATTCACTTAAAGTACCGGCACTTGGCATGAAAGTACCATCAATTGGCACTATTCACTGAAGTACCGACACTTGGCACTAATCACTAAATGTATTGGCACTTGGCACTATTCACTGACAAGCATGTGGCATGCACTAATCACAAGCACACACTAATTTTCTTAAATCTATGGTAAGTGAGCATAGAATTTACCATAGCCATGAATATAGTGTCACTCAATACACGGGGGGTGCAGTGGCGAAAATGTAGAAAACCACGTGCGAGAAAATGTAGGGTGGATTTTATTCAAGACACATAATTTTTACATTTTTTTAGATATACAATAGCGTCCTCTAAATTTGAATTTGGGAATTATATATAATGTACAGTGTGTTTTAAGTTGTGGTATTTATTATTATTTAGATGTAAAGTAGCATAAATAAAATAAAATTTAGTTTTTTTTAATTTATAGGTTCAACATAAATCATATGCCATTAGTGGCATTGGATGAGAAATAGGCAAAATGTATGTGAACATGTGGATGGATTTGTTGAAACGGTCACCTTTGGATGGAAGTACCATCCTTAGGTTTTTGTTTTCTCCTCTAGTTGGCTGCTCTGCTTCAGTTTAGGGTTTCTTGCTCACTGTGCTCGCTCATGTGCTCACTCTTGGTGCTCGTTGTGCTTGTTCTTGTGCTCGTTGTCTTCGCTCATGTGCTTGCTCTTGTTGTTGTCGTTGGAAAAAAGTGACCAAAGGACTAATTCCGGCCTTTTTTGGTGGTGCCAGTGAGTGGGCCTGTCTCTGGAATTGCTAACACTTGCTCAACACTAATATTTTGTGGCCTCTATATGAACACTTAAGACAACTGCATCTATGTTCCTTGAAATCCATCCCAAATTGGCATTTGTCATCGCATAGTGCACTATATGGGTAATGTACGTGCAGATTGTTCACACAAAATTTATACTACTTATAAATAAGATAGGGTGAGTATTATTATGCGACTCTATCATTTATATATAATGATAGGGTGTTAGAAAATACCATCCAGTAGAAATTTAGCTACTTATAGGGTGGAAAATATTCAACGAAGGAAGGTAAATACCCCCCATTAAATAGGGGGTTCTCGCACGTGTATACATAAAGCAAGTGTAGGTGCACCCCCCGTGACTCAATAGCAACTTTAGCCCTCAATAACTTTGACGTTTGGCTAGATTGTGAGTGTGACTTGAATTAGTACCATCCTCACTAATTGGTGTATTTAGTGTAATGATCAACAACTTCATCATTAGTGTCACCTCATGACTATGGTGTTCATATGAGCTTACTAATATTTGGCATGAGTATGTTCAATAATATTATGAGGTGTATGCCTAGTTGACTAAAGTGCACACAAGTGACATTTGGCATTAGTATGCTCAAGAATATCTTCCTCTTGCAAAGTAAAATGTAAACACACGACATTTGTCATTAGTATGCTCAACAATATCTTCCCCTTGCATACTAAAATGCAAATATATTATCTCGAGTATCCCAATGTGCTATGCTAAATGTCATGATGTAGATATTTTTGCACTCAACCCTTCGCAAATAGTCTATGTGACACTAAATACCATAAATGGTGTAGTTCTTACATATTCTTGAATTAGCATATAATTAATAAATAGTAAGTAATACAATTTAATATAAATATGGTATTACAATATCATTTCAATGTTCATGTTTAGGAAAATAGGAATATTTAATTTTTTAAAAAAATATGACATCATATTGATTATTATGAAATAGAAGTGGTGTGGGCCACAAAATTGAAATGTTCATAATTATTGATATGTTCAAAACTTGGGCAAGTTGAGAAAAACCTTGGCTGGTCAACCTTAACTCCTCTATTAAATTTGGTCAACCTTTGGTTAGTTACAACTCGGGGGTGCGCATGTGAGATCAAATGACTACACTAAATATGATATCTACTGTCACTTACTATTTAGAATTATGCAATAATGTATCTATTTATTGTATATTTCACATTTTACCAACAAATGTTAAATTGGTTGTTTAGACATTATAGAATATCAACAACTTTACTTGGTGAAAATTTACATCAAAAGTAAAAAGAATATCAATGTGTAAATCCAAATAGTAAGTGACATTAATTATCATATTTAATGTAGCATATGAGTTAGTCGATTCTCACTAAATCATATTGTGAGCCAATTCTCCTAACTAAGTGGTGCATGCAATTTGATGGGAGCCCACAGTGTCAAAGTGTTGGAAACTTTCAATGCAAGCTTTCTTCAATTTCTTAGTGTTAGGAGATGCCTCGGGATTGAGTGGCGCCGGCTAAAAAAGAAGAAGAAACCTCATTGAGCTTCACCCAAACAAATTATGCACTCTACAAACACCGTAGAGCTCACATGCAATTTCGTGGAATGCATGATAAATGAGCTTGTACTCATAAATTTAGTATCACTTTGTAAAAATTTAAGCCCTCACTAAATTTGAGTTTTGGGAAAATAGTGCCTATTTTGGGAGTTAGTACCACACACACTGAATGGGATAATCAACGTATATAACTCATATGTTAGCGAATTCGTAGGCCTCGCACATGAAGGTGTATGTCTGCCTCTCGTTGTGGACTTCGGAGTTGGTGAATCTGGCAAGGTGTAAAAACCAAAATCTGCTCTTCCACAACATTGTTAAGCTATGTGCATTTGTTCACGTGGGCCCTAAGAATATAACCATGGGATGACCCAACCTAGTGCGTAGATTCAGATTTAATTTGAGTCTCCTTGCACTATGTTGGGACATCCCATGGTTATATTCTCAAGATGTACATGAACAAACAAACGCACACTACTTAATAATGTTATGTAGCCACCACCACTAAATGCTCGCCTTCGCCTTCGCTTTGCCCCGCCGTACAAGTGGTGGGAACCACAACGGTGAATGCCTTAGCAAAGCATATAATGTGTGCAAGCTTCGGTTAACTAGGTGGGGCTTTTGTTAACTAGGCAAATTTAGACTTAATTTGAGTGTCCTTGCACTGTGTTGGGACACCCCATGGTTATATTCTCAAGAAACATGAACAAACACACACTGCTTACTAATGTTATGTGGGCACCACCGCCGAATGCTCGCCTTTGCCTTCGCTTTGCCTCGCCGTACAGGTGGTGGGAACCACAATGGTGAAGGCCTTCGCAAAGCATATCATATGTGCATGTTTCAGTTAACTAGGTGGGGCTTATGTTAACTAGGCAAATTCAGACTTAATTTGAGTCTTCCTTGCACTATGTTGGGACACCCATGGTTATATTCTCAAGATGTACATGAACGAACGCACACTACTTAATAATCTTATGCGGCCACCACCGCCGAATGCTCGCCTTCACCTTCGCTTCGCCTTCGCCTTCGCTTCGCCTCGCCGTACAGGTGGTGGGAACCACAACTGTGAATGCCTTCGGAAAGCGTATCATCTGTACATGTTTCGGTTAGCTAGGTGGGGCTTATGTTAACTAGGCAAATTTAGACTTAATTTGAATCTCCTGTTGGAACACCCATGGTTATATTCTCAAGATGTACATGAACGAACACACACTACTTAATAATCTTATGTGGCCACCACCGCCGAATGCTCGCCTTCGCCTTCGCTTCGCCTCGCCGTACAGGTGGTGGGAACCACGGCGGTGAATGGCTTCGCAAAGCGTATCATGTGTGCAGGCTTCGGTTAACTAGGTGGGGCAGGTGGACCCTTATTAACCTAGCCAGGCACTTCTGGTGTCTGCTGCCAGCCCCACCATTCGCTTCGTTGCAGGTTCTGGTCGTAGCCCACTAAGCTTGTGTAGCTCTGTAGCCTCCCGTTCGCATCGACTAAGTTAACCTACAATGTATGGGAGCTAACCTATTTCTTCGTCCTCCTCGGTTAAGGTCTGGATCACGAGTGCCGTTGGGAAGGCCTCATAATTACTTCCGACTCCAATCTACTACTACCCACCCCTGCAACTTAAGTATTAGACTACTCTCATCCAGCTCGCCGATCCGGTAATTCTAGTGTCGTGTCGGTTTTCAAGGGCCGGCGCTAGATCGATCGCTCGCCCAGCTTCACGCTTCACGGAATCATTCGGGCGAGCTCGAGTTGCCAAGGTGACCGGTGTCCTCCCAAGTGCTTTATTACGTCTCCAGCTCGCTGTGCGAATTGTAATCACATTGGGGAGTGTGGTGGGCGTTGTCGCACATGCGTGAGCTTTGTCTTGCAAGAGAGAACGAGAGAGGGGGAGCGAGTCGGGGAATCGAGGCAGAGGTTTTCGTGTGCGCTACTGGTACTGCTCTCTGTAGGTTTTGGTTTTGAGTTGGCCGACGTCGGTCTAACTGCATTGCAAAGGTTGGAGGGAGAAATTGAAGATGGAGGAGCAAGGGGTCTGAGGATTTTTGTGGATTCTTCTGGATTCCGACCTGTTGAGAGATTGGGAGATCGAAGTAAAGAGGAGGGCGATCATCGGGCAGTTGAGGCTTTTGGAGATGACGACGCCCAGGATGATGGTGCAGTGCTGTCTTCTGTTGGCCCTCCTCTTGCAAGCGTCACTCCTTCTAGGTTTGCGCTCCCCTCTCTTCCTTTGGTCTAGAAACAGTAACCTGTCTTGTCATGTATTGGTTGTGGCCTAGTCCAACAGGATTTGGGAAACTGGTATGGTGGTTGTGTGCTATAAGTGGGATAGAGGGATAGCTGGTTAGGCTTATTGTGGATCGTGTCTTGGTCCAGTTCCAAGGGATTATTATGAACGAATCTCGACAGTAATGCTCGATGTTGTTGCTCTGGAGCGGTTGATTGGTTATCCACTCTGGCGACAGTTGGTGTGGTGAACCACTCGATCATATCAAACATTTCTTCACAACCTTCGACAGATGGCGCTTTTGAGACATGATTGCAGTTCATGGCCGATGGCGGACCGGATGTCGTTTCGTATCAGTCTGCTGCCCCTTTGGTTAGACTTTTGATTGAGTATGTTGTTGACATTGCGTGTCTTGGTTGTGGCCATAGCCTACAGAAATTGAGAAATTGGCGCGCTGGTTGTGTGTAGTAAGTGGGATAGAGGGACAGTTGGTTGGGTTCGTTTCGAATCGTGTCTTGGCCTAGCTCTAAGGGAATATTGAATGAATCTCGAAAGCAATGCTCGATGTTGCTTCCTTGAAAGTAGTCGACTTGTTATCCACTCTGGTGAGAGGTTGCTGTTGTGAACCATGTGACCATATCAAACATTGCTCCACAGCCTTCGAAAAGTGGCACTTTTGAGGCATCATTGCTGTTTGTGACCGGTACCGGACCGGATTTCATTTCGAATCAGTCTGCTGCTTCTCTGGTTAGACTTTCGATCGAGTTTTAGGTATTCTGACTTCGTCTTGAGAGGTAGTGCGCTACTGTGTTTTGGTTATGGCCATAGCCGACGGAAATTGAGCGATTGATGTACTGATTGTGTGCAAGGAATGCGATAAGAGGGACAGCGAGGCTCATTGTGAATCGTGTCTCGGGGTTAGTCCCTTGATCCAGCACGAAAGGAAGATTGAATGAATCTCAGAAGCAATGTTTGATGCACGGTGTTTAAATTGTTATCCACTCTGGTGTGGTCAACCAGTGATTCCATGACACATTTGTTCATTGTCTTCGAAAGTTGCTGTTTTTCAGGGATCCTTGTGGTCTCTGGCCGACAGCGAACCGGATGCCGTTTCGTAACAGTCTATTGCCTCTTGGACGTTATACTTCGATTGAGTATGCCTTCTGTGTATTGCATAATGGATTTCCGAGTTGCTGTATTGGTTTCTGACATCTGTCAGGAGTCCCCACGTTGTGCTAACTACATAGGTCTACGTAACTCACTCTTAGCAACAGTATAAAGCAGGTAATAAGTGTCTGATCTGCGACTGTTTCGAGCCTCTCAGGTGGAGCTCAAACTAGGTTAACCTGAGAACTATCTGGTTGCATCACTTGGTTCTGTTGTTTCCACTGTTGCATAAGCGTTGGGTTCAGATTTGTGATGCAGTGGTAAAGTTGATGGACCTACTGTTTTCTTCATCACAGATCAATAGAGCTTCCCATGAGTATCCATCTTTAAAACTTCAGATTGTTTACGGCTTTATCAACATTTTAATCTGATTCAGTACTCAAATGTGACTGACAGGAGTGACAGGAGCAAATCACTTGGGGGTCAATTACCCACAAGACACAGATAACAGCGACGTAGATGTGAAGCAACTGCAGTCCCATGGCATTGGCAAGGTGAGGATCTACAACACAGATGCCTCAGTATTGAGGTCACTGGCACACACTAACATCGAGGTGATAGTTGGGGTGAACCACCACGAGATTCTGGAGATTGGAGAGTCCCAGCAGAATGCAGATCTGTGGCTGGCGCAGAACGTTTTGCCTTTTGTGGCAGCGACCAAAATTACTGCCATAGCCGTGGGTAACGAAGCTGTAACAAGAGACGAGGCTTCTCCCGAAGCTCTCCTTGCAGCCATGCGCAACATCCAAGCTGCTCTGGTTTCGGTTAAGCTCCAAAACAGCATCAAAGTGTCCACTCCATGCTCTGTTTTGGTACTGGGGACATCCGCCCCTCCCTCATCCGGGACATTCCACCATTCACATTCCTCGTGGTTGAAGCCTATTTTGGGGTTCCTTTCAGAGTCTAACTCTTCATTCATGGTGAATGTGTATCCATTCTTCCTGCACCAGACCATGACCCAAGTGGTCTCTTTGGATTACTACCTCTTCAAGGAGAATCGGGGTACAGATGACCTAAAGACAGGTCTCCACTACGGGAACTACCTTGATGCAATTCTTGACTCTCTGGTGTCGGCTATGGCGGCTCTCAATTTCAGTGACATTCCCATTACTGTCACCGAAACCAGCTGGCCATCACGAGATCACTTGTCTCAGACATACAATGAGAATTTGCTTGCGCATGCTCGTGCCAATTCTGGCACTCCCATGAGACCCACAGCTGAGGTTGGGATCTATGTCACGGACTTTTTTGATGGAGTGCCAATGCATCGCCTCACCTTGGAAGGAGGAAGGCCACATGCTCGCTTGCTTGCCTCCCAAGTGTGGTGTGTTGCCAAGAACAATATAAGTGACTCTGCTTTACAAGGCGCACTGGACTGGGCCTGCGGACCCAACAGTGGACAAGGAAATGTGAATTGTGGGCCCATCCAGTCTGGGCAGAGTTGCTACTTGCCCAACACCTTGCAAGCTCACTGTAACTGGGCCTTCAATACCTACTTCCAGTCTCACAACCAGACCAGTGCTTCATGCGATTTCCAGGGATGTGCCACACTCACCAGCTCTGACCCAAGTGAGACAATTTAACTCTGGAATTTTTTTTGATCCACCCTTTAAAGTGTTGCATGTTGCATTCATGAAACATGCTGAAATTCATTCTGCAACGATTCGCTGGACTTGGACACAAGTTGAGCTGTTTTCTCGTTTTTGTATTTTGACCTGCCTGGGAATGTGAGTCGCTTTTTAGGGTTTAGTTCTACTCTTCCGTGCTACTTGAACCGATTTTGAACTTACAGAAGCGCTACTTAGTTGTATTGGGGATCGACCCAAAACCCTAAGTGCCTCTCTGTATCCCCGCAGAAGAATGTGTAGTGGGTAGTTTTTTGAACTGAAGATCATAGGTTTTCATACCCTAATTTGTTGCAATGTGGCTTGTTCAAAATTAGAACTGAAATAGAAAATAGGTGCTTTGGAGTACACAAACGGGTTCTGGCTTGTTTCTGATGGTTTATCGCTCTGTGTATGTAGGTACATCAACTTGCACGTTTCAAGGTTACACTGGGTAAGCCTCTTCTGTTCTGGAAAATTCTGTTTTGAGTGAAGGTTTTTGTTCTATGAAAACTTGGAAAGCTATATCTAGAATTCAACCTTATGATTTCGAAATCCTCTTTACTTTTTCCCTTGGTATCTCTGGACTATCTAGCTTGTCCTCAGAAATTGCATAGAGAGAAGCATGATCATGATCGAGAGACACCTACTTATTTCTTCACGTATATCCAGTCGGTCTTTAACCAAATCAAATTACTGAGTAGCTCCTGATCAGGTTAGTGCACAATGTGCCTAGAACTGCAGGGCTGATGGAAGAATGTCTGGTGGCTTGTGCAGTGTTGTGAATGGGACCAATGGGACCGTTGTTGCTGGAAATGGGACATTCAGTGGCACATCAAGTCTGTATGATGCGATGCCACTGTTCCAGATGTCCACTGTAGTCGCCCTGGTGACCTACCTACTGACAGGCCAAGCATTCTAGACTTAATCCACTAATCTAAACAACCGCAGATTTCAAAGGGATCTACCTCCTTGGCCCCCCCAGCAGGTGTTCACTCGGAGAACCATCATAAGCACCGAACATCAATTTTGATACTGGGATTTTCAACCAACGGAGGGAGAGGAGAGAGGGAGGGAGGAGGGTGATTCGAGGAGGGAGGGAGTACAATTTTTGTCGGTGGATTTATTTTTATAACCCACGCCGGTGACCAAAAGATATACAAAGGCAGTGTGGAGGAATATGATGGTTGTTGTTACCATGCTGTGCCACGACTCTCCAAACACAAGGAAATGTTGTACCAGGTCACCTCAGTTCAATCTGAAACAGGAAATTGCAAAACTGCAGTGACTCCGATTGATGTAGAACACACATCAGTGCTCTTTCTACTACTGCTTCTGCTTCTTCATCATCTTCTTCAGAAGAGTTTCGTGTTGCCGAGGTCTGCCGGTTTTAGTCCAGGTTACCATTGTCAGACCTAACTTGCAGGTGTTAGGGGATTGAAGAGAGGACTAGGTAAGGATGTAGTGAGGGCCTACAGAGTTGAAACCTGCAGCATTATTGGTCGGTCCTTCTCTCTAATTGTCTCATGTGATCTCTCAAAACGGTGTCATGTTTACGTCAAAGTGTTTAATAAATAAAGAGGAATTTAGTAATTGAAGCAACAGTGAGCTGAGCCTTTCTCTTGATGGAGACTTAACCCTCCTCGACCTAGGTAGATTTGAAGTGGGGTTGGGCATTTATCTGTTTCCACTAGCTTGTAATCGGCAATCCGGGCCATCGTTATGAATGATGCTTGGTGAGCCCAACAAGTTGCTTGACAATATTGCCCAAATATTAGGCATACCTTGCTTGGCCTTATTTTTTGTGTGGATCGAGCATCAAAGAATGTCATTTTAGTGGATGGGTCTTCCCCTTGACCTGCAAGAGGTTTTTCTCTTCTTTTTGAGCTTGATCTCAATGAGCTGAGTGGGTGCGGATTGGAAGCCAATGGTTTGCTACCCAGGTCCAGTATTGGGTTTAGGGTATTGGAATCCATAAGCCAATTGTTCTGTAACCATTGAGCGCTATGGCAAAGTCCATAAATAGTGTTTGCAATGTGGAGGAAGTTATGGTCTGTTCAATTCTTGTCCGACCCCACTGAGGAATAGCTGGACATTTGGGATTTGTCATTTCAGAGAAGTAGATTGGAACCTTTAGTAGGTTATCTCCCTGATTCAGGATCATATTTATTGTGAATGTACAGGGTGTGACAAAAATCACATTACTGGTTGGCTACATATTACATGTTTGGTTAGTTATGACTGATGTGCACTGGGTATTTCTCGCTTGTCTCGCCTGACTGTACGAATCTCTGATTTAGTTTATTTCATCTGCTCTATAGTCATTGCGGTCGACCCACCGTTGACCTTGAACGAAATTGTCGATCAGTCTTTGTTGTCATTTCCAAGTTCCATGTTTTCTTCTACTTATGCAGAAGAGCAGGTTATGTTTGAATCCAACGCTTGTTGCTTTTCCCTTGTGTTATTATGATCTATATCAGAGTAACTCATAAAGCTCAAACCACACTACACTACTATGTACTTAAGCTTGGACTTTCTACACATAATGTTCACTATATTATTATTATTATTATTATTTTTTTTTTTCTTGAGACAGAAGGCCGACAGGCCAACGCCAAAGCACAGGAGGCAGTTGACCACCTGGCAAGTTTTCCGTCAGGTAGAGAGGAGATTTCACAGCCGGGATTCGAACCGCCAACCTCTTCCTTGAGATTTGGGTATCCCTCCACCATCATCCGGTAGTTTAGGGTCATCTCGGACCACATAATGTTCACTATTAGTATCTGCGAGATTAATAAAGCACACTGAGGGGCTGATCACACCGGCCAGTTCAGACACCATCCGTCGGTATCTCCGGCTGTAATAGTGTGAAAAGTGATGGGCCAACATCTATTTCTGAACATAATCCCCAGCAATTTCACGGCTGGAACTGGACAGAAAGTTTGGTGTGATCGGGGCATGAGGCCCCGATCACATCAAACTTTCCGTCCGGTTCTAGCTGGAAAACTGCAGCGGATTATGTTGAGTAATAGATGTTGGCCCATCACTTTTCACACTATTACAGCCGGAGTTGCGGACAGATGGTGTTAGAAGTGGCCGGCTTGATTAGCCCCTCAACACAACAGCTGGTTGAAGTATCATCGTCCAATTTGATTATCAAATTTACATACAACAATCTATTATACATGGAGGGGCGGAACTTTTTAGATTTTATTTTTTATTCTGAGACAGAAGGCCGACAGGCCAGCGCCAAAGCACAGGAGGCAGTTGACCACCTGGCAAGTAGAGAGGAGATTTCACAGCCGGGAATCGAACCGCCGACCTCTTCCTTGAGATTTGGGTATCTCTCCACCATCATCCAGTAGTTTAGGGTCGTCTCGGATCAGAGGGGCGGAACTTTTAGTCTGCGACCGCAAGATGGTTCCGGCTGCGGGAAAAGCACTGCCCCGGTGTTCACTCCCACTTAACTGATATAACTGATGTGTAGGCCACACACGTTTGAAAATGCCAGTTTCAAAGCGGAGTTTGGTAAGGCAAAGGTAAAAAAGAACTCAGCCTTGGCATGTGCCTAATTCCAGGAGGTTGTTTCAAGTTTGGTCCCTCTTTTATTGGGTATAGATGGCCATTTGCAACTCCAATCCAAGACGGGGGTTTTCAAAGGCATCTCCGATTAGTTAGTTAGATATTTGGTGATGGCAATATATACCTAGTGTGCACATCATGGGCACCTTTAGCTCCCATTACTTGAGTTTATTGGGAGTGGACGAAGGGGTGGTGCTTTTTTCCACGGCCGGAATCAGGCTTCTAGGGGATTTGGGCGAACCAACCCAACACTCGTTCCTTGTTGGATGCCTAAACCCTTGCCTCCAAGGAACCAATGTACGGGTTGTTTCGCCCCAACCCTTCCAGGGGTAGTAGCTCATGCCTTTACTATTGGAAAGATGTGGTGTAAATTTGTAATTCATTCACCTTTTGCTCCCAATATATTATATATTTTTAAATTATGTCTAGACTTAATTAGTAGTTGCTCGGTCACTCATGACCTCATCGCTTTAGGAGGATTTCAATGATTCGAACATGCAATGTTTCAAGGATGAGACTATGGGTTTCTCACATTTGGAGTCTTTACATAAGGTACGTGGGTGTTATTTGGTTTGATTTTCATGTTCTCCAACTTCTACCGATCGGATTTACCAAACGAGACATGTGTTGCATCAACCAATCTACGATGAAGGATCCGTAAAAATTGGATGGAAAATCAACCCTCCCCTGATTTAGTAATGGTTGTTGGAAGTGCATCTTTGTAGATTCTAAATTTAAATACATGGGTCCTTTCAATGAAATGAAATGAAATTGATATTATAGTCTAGGAAGTCAAAATGCTTATGGGACTAGAAATACATTAAGATGTTAATTAAAAAAGGCTAAATTCCTTGAGTAATGGAGTGTAGTGACCAAATTCTTGTCATTAAATAATGCTTTGATTTCTTTAAAAAAATTCAAGAATTATCATTAATGTAAAATGAACATCCATTGTATTGTTTTTATTATTATCAATATTTGATTTTTGAATGATATAGTCATTGAGCTGGTGTCCAACAGGGGCTATCATTAGTCCTCCCACAAGGTAGGTTACCAAGTGGTAGTATGTCATAAGACCCTCTGTGGTACACAACCCACTTAGAATACTACATTAGGACTACCAAAAAATTACATCTATCTATCTATCTATCTATCTATCTATCTATATAAATATAAAACAAATTTGTGATATGCACTAAACTACAGTAAATATGATATTTAGTGTCGCTAATTCTAATTGTCTTGCTCAATACTAATTGTAAACTGTGGTGTAGTGTCACCAACACTAAATGTTAACCCAACATTATTTGTCATTCCTTGTACATTTTTTTGGGATTTTAGATTTACACTGTTGCAATTACTAGCACTTACCAAATTTCAATCATCCATGACAATATTTCATCACAAGTTGTTGACAAAGAAGGTAGGGTTTTGGCCAATGGGTGACTCATCCATCATCCATGAAAATATTTATGCCGTTATTCATAATATATGTTATCCAAAAAGTTACCATAGTGACATGGAGTACCATATGACACTAAATATCATACTTAGTGTAGATTTGTATTTCCAAATTTTCACTATAAATTAGTGTAGATTCATGGAGAACATTGCATAACATTATTCAGTTGTTATCAACCGTTTCATTTTAATAATATTGAATGATAGTGCTTCACTCGAGTTTATTAGGTTGAATATGAGATAGTACTGCTTGGAAGAGAATATCCATGGTATAGTTCTTGAATAATATCTGACTTATTCCTAGTCCCACCCACCCACCTTCCATACTCAATTGGATAATGTTATGTGCATGGTCTTCCAAAACTTCACTCACAATGCTGTACTTCACTAGGCCTACCAAAGTGGATTCTCCCCATATAGGAATGCTTAGTCAACATTGCTACAAGAACCTCGGCTCGCTAATCGCAGAACAAGGGCCCTTGCAACCATCGATGATGACTTGTCTAAACCCTAAAACCCTAACTCCACTTCCCTTCTGGGTCCAGCTTGAAATCGCAGCAAGTGCCATCTCAACATGTTCAACAATGACTCAAACAAAAACACCACCAACATCTCTTTCTCTTTCTCTTAGTTGAATCAATTGCTGAAGCCATGAACGAAGCAAGGACCCTACAAAGACTAATATGTGCCTAGGGTATGATGCCACAACATGAATGGCAAGGATGTGTGTTTTGTTACCTAGGGACAGGCTTGCTTGCTTGCTTGGTAACAAAGCCTCCTTATTGACAGGTTGGCAATACCCATGCATTGGACTTGAGTGTGGGGTTGATCAACTAGATAAATTATAGGGAAAAGGGACCCTCAATCAACACAGTAGAAAAATGCAAAGGTTCAGTTGTTTTTTCTTTTCTTTTTCTACTTCTTTTCCACTATTCATGTGTGTCCATAACACATATATACTGTGGATACATATTCTTGTTGAATTTTTGAAATAAATTATAACAATCAGACTTGATATAGATTTATTGAAGATATTATAAAACCAATATTCATTGCCTACTATTACTAGATTATGTCACTCATATCCATTACTCTTATCTACACCAACTTTCCAACCAATCCTCAATCTGGTAGAGCGTCAAGTGCATAGTACCTTGTTAGAAGCCATGTTTGTTTATGCAACCAACATTCTGTAGTGCAAACCAGACCATGTTATGTTTAAAAAAATGAATTGCTAGTGCATCCACTCCTAGTCAGCAGAGAAGATGCAGTATTTGCTACATTTCTTGATCTTACATGTAAAATTTGATGATAAGATTGTGATGTATATGAGACATTCCTGTGGCAAGAATCATCAATTTTTTGTTTAAAGACATTCGAGCAATGAATAACACATCCGAAGTTCTGCAAGAGCATATAGTGATGAGAGAACAGATCGTCACTTGCTTATATCGTCCCAGGGATTCTAAAGTTTCTGACATTGGCTATTTATGTCAATAAATATAGGTAAATGAAAGAATGATGTACTAATAAAGAGGGATATGAGTCTTTATCAATTTGCTTCTGCCAAATTTGTTGCTGCTTAGAAGACTTCAGTTTTATGGACACGAAATCGAGGGGAAATGCAACTGCCACATGAGACAAAAATCCCTGTGCGTTTCGAAGCAGTCATCTTTGTACAAGTTATGTATAATCCTTGTAAAACATTTCCTTATCTTGTGACATAGGTGTATGAAAAGCGTCTAATTTGGCATTAGTACTTTGTTTGTCCAAGAACTGTAAACATTCAAAATGTAGTTGCCAACAGGGATCTCATAAGTTTATGTTCAAGGTTCCGTGCTGCATTGTTGAACATTCTGATGGACTTGTGCATGATTATTCCACTTTAAAAGCATCTGCAATTCTACATCCATGTATATGTGTCAAAATTTCTTTAGGGTATCAAATTTTGTGGGTCTCATCAGAGGCATCAGAATAAATGTTGGATTCTAGAGATATTGAACTCTGCAATGATGGGTCTCAGAACAAAATCGAAGGTCATGACGACAGCCTTTTGTCCTGGTTGAAACACTTGACTATGAGTCGGTGAATGCGTGTAAACTTCACCATTAAACTAGTACCACAGTACCATGGTGGTTTCGGTGTATATTATAATGATTTAGGATTTGTTGAAGTTTTTGAAAACGATTATTGGTCAAAAGACTTCATTTTGGTGAAGACATGAGAATCTGTATCTTGATCTAGGTTGCTAAAGGTCCGTCATTTGAATGAAGTCCCTCAAACAAATGCGTCAAATAAATTGGGGTGAAAACCATGATAAGCTAAGTTGGCCAAAGTAAATTTCGTAAACTTTTGAAATTCCATTAAAGTATTCGAGGATTGAACATGTGGAATTATTTAACAAAATGCGCTTGAATGCATTTCACCTAGACATGCACTTGTTGTAAGATTGCTGACCCAACTCTTGCCATGTTAGTTTAAGTCACCAAATATGTGGGCCTCAATCCGTTTGGGGTCATTAGTACATGGGGAGCCCCATAAATATATAGAAGTTAACTAGCAACAGCCAATCTCGGGGAGATCACTCCATTGTAGAGTTGAACACCACGTGCGAACAAAGTTTGCTACCCCTATATTACATGTCATAAATAATTTTAAATTTTACGATATTTTTTCTACATATACACAACCATTGATGGTATCTTTTGTATATTTTTTTGAAATTTTTAGTCATATTCATTAATTGTAGCAATTTTTTTAGTTCAATTCTGCGTCATTCTAGTTAGAAACGGTATGTTTTATTAAAAAAACAAATCATCAAATTTAGTCACCATTTTTTACTATGTAACATGTACCATTTATATCTACTCATGAAATTTTTTGATAAAATTGTGACCCATTTTGGTGATGATTTTTACATTTTTTACATTTTTTATATCTAAAATGATCGCACGTGGTTGTTCAACTCTACAATGGAGTGATCTCCCCGAGCAGCCAATGAGAGCACTTAGTAGCAATGAGGGGTATGGAAGCCATGGATAAGGCTAGAAGAATTGTGGTAGGGGTTTATTAGGTCATGTGTGGATTCATTAAGTATTCATCACCACTGAAAATAATGCATTGGGACAATCCAAACTGTCATCTACCACAACTTGTGCTAACTCATATTTGTATGTCTTTTGTTTTCTTTGGTTGATTCATTGCTTTTTGCTACGTATTTTCGTTGGAACACATATTCATAATCATGGTATTTCTAGAGCTTTAATGATCACCATGCATATGAGGGAAAGGGAAGATCCAAGGAACGCATAGCCACTAGGAGGTCCCGACTTACTAAAAATATAAAAAATCCAATCGATTTTGGTTCATTTGTTAACCATGTGAACCAAAATGAGGAACTGTTACCTACAAGCGAACTCGAATTGAAATGTGCATAGGTGCATGTAGCAAGTAATGAAAATAACTCCCAAAGTAGGTTAGTCATCACAACATATGTTTGAAAATTGAAGGGGGTGGCCAAATAGGTTAGCCAACACAACACAATATAGATGCGTCATAAATGTGAGGTGGTTGGTTGTGTGCACAAATATATGAGAGCAACTTTCTTCAAAATGAATTCTTCTTTTGTATTTGTTAGATCACAAGTTTGCTCTTGAGCCATGTGGCCGAGAGATAAGTCTTTACTTCTATCCTTATGTGAATCCCTTGGTGGTCTTCCCCTTCTACTAAATCTTTTGCCATTGGAGATGGGTATAGTGGTAATGAATCAAGTTTTGATAAGAGACCCAACATGAAGGGAGGGTGAGGAGAAAAGAAGTAAAAGGAAATATTTCTTATATGATCATAACATAGGCCCCCCACAACTATGTTGATTATTGAACTGACAATAGTTAAAAAATTTAAAGCATGTAGCCCAATCTCATCCAAACACATGTCTTTTCAATGTCCATTCTTAGATCCACACCTAGCCTCACACCACTCCACATGTGTCCGATTTAGATAAATGATCATATTAGGCCAACTTACATTAATGCAATTTCTTCTCATAAGCTTGCGGCTTAAGATTTGTGAAAGCCATGTTAGTGATTCAGGTAGATTTGAACCTACCTCTGGGTGCAAGCACAATCAAGTACACAATTCCATTATCCTGCATATGTTTAAGTGAAAGTGATTCAAAACTATGTACTAACTTTGAATTTTGTGAAGGAAAAAATCATAAATATCTTAAAAACACATTGATCTTCAAAACCAAGCAATTTATGTTGTTTAATTTTTTTTCAAGAAACGTCCACCTATTTTAGAAGTTGGTGCAAGTAGTGTGCAAGTAGCTATATTGAACATGTAATTTTCTAACATTTTTTTAAAACATGATAAAAAAACATTAATTGATGTTTTATCTAGAAATTTTTGTAATGGTGCCCTCAAGTTTATAATGAATTCAAGGAATATGGAGAAAATTCAACTTCAAAATATTTGAGGTCATGAAATCTACATCCAAAACCAAAATTAGACATTATCTTTTGAGTAGTACTTTTAATGATAAGTTCTAAAAATATCATCTTGATCTTCTACATTTGAGTACCTAACACAACAATAGAGGACACTATGAAAAAATCCAGTTTGAACAACACTTTGCTACTACTTTTAGGAGTTTGACCAAAAAAATTATGGGTTTAGTATATCGGAGCACTTTTCCATATACTTGACTGTGCTTGTTCCCCTCTATAGGTTTATGGCTAATTCATCAAAACTTAATGTCACTTACATCTCACCAAAGTAATTTTGGGTCTTTAATGCTAATAATGGTGTCAAACATGCTTTAAAAGGGGATATCGGAGGTGGAAGGGGTTTCCAAAATTTTGACCTTCAACTTATGTGGTTGCCACAAATCCTTGACCTAAGTTGCTTATATTCTAGACAACCATGTGAAGGGGTCCCATAACGACTTGAGAACAACCTATCCCTTGTAAGGTTATTAGTACACTAAATATTGTATTTAGTGTCACTTACTACTTGGATTTATACAATGCTATATCTTTTTGCAATTAATGTACTATTTTATCAAGTAAAGATGTTAATGTTCTATTATCTCCAACCAACCATTTTGACCCATGTTGGCAAAAAATGAGATATAAAAATAAACATTTATAGCATTGCGTAATGTCAAATAATAAGTGACATTAAAAAGAATATGTAGTGTAGTTCATCCCACCTTAATCTTACAAAAATAACACAGGATCTCTAAAGCTAATTATGAGACCAAATTGATAAAAGGAAAGAAATTTCTGAGTCGTAAGAGATCCCAATGTTTTCGCCTTCAACTTACATGGCACCCACATATGCTGGGTCCTTTAGTATAAGCCAATGAACATGGAGAACCGACCGCTAATTATAGATGAACCGCTTGAGTTTCAGATATAACCAATTCAAATTCAAGATGTCAAGAAAATAACCAATCTATTTAGAGGAATTTACAGAATATTCTCCAATTTAGCTAAGGAAATCCCAAAGATGTCAACATGTAACCGGTTGGTCTTGGAAACACTAGGATCTCAACCGATTAAAGCCCAAAAATCTTCCCGGGCACTGGTACAAGCACAGTTAGAGGTACTAAAGCTACTAGGTATGAGCCATGAGACTAGCTATTCATACTTCCCACCATCATGCTAGTGAACACCCTGTGCAGCACTACAGATTTCATAAGATGGTAGGCCCTCGACCTTTGAAGGCCTAGTACTTCCTTATCTTACATCTTCAAGTAGATTGATAGAATTGAGTGAATGAAAAATCTTACAGAAGGAATTATCTGAATACAAAGTGTGCGGAATTATGCCTAAAAGAAACCACCATGTGTATTCTGAATACACATGTATGCAGATGTGATAAGTGTCAGTTTATAAACGTAGGACTGTCAAATGTTGCAGTGACTTGGTACCAAACCCTGATTTATGACAAGTGCATGTGATGTCTAGCATGCTCGATCTCTTCAGTGAGCCACTCCATAAAACTTCCAATGTCATAGGTTTTGGTCTAGGCCAGCCAGATTCTAGTCACAATGCATGCATATTGTGGAGTGAGCATAATTATCTCATTCTTTAAAAACTGTCAAGCAGTCCACAAATTAATCAACTTAGTCTCACAGTCATGGTAATTTGTTTCTGACTACAGGGATGGCGCATAATTGCATATTACTTATGATTGCATTGGGCTCCATGCAGATTCTGGAGAAGTACCTGGTGCAGATCAAAATTTGTGCAGTCCACTTTACTCGCAACGATCACTACACCGTTTATGGTATTTAGTGTCATGTGCAGAATACTGTTACTAACCTTATTTTGAGGCGTACATTAGGTTACACTAATGACCAACAAAATCACGATTAGTGTCATCTCATGACACTTGGCGTTCGAGTGTGCTTACTAATATCTTGGTATGGGTATGCTCAATAGTGTTATGAGGTGTATGCCTATCGTACATAATGGTCTACAAGTTGACTAAAAATGCACACAAGTGATACTTGGCATTAGTATGCTCATGAATATCTTCGTCTTGATTACTAAAATGTATACACATGACACTTGACATTAGTATGTTCAATAATATTCTCCCCTGGCATACTAAAACGCAAAACTATCATCTTGCGTATCCCAATGTGCTCACCTAAATGTCATGATGTATATATTTTTTCACTTCATATAGTTACTTATTTGACAAATGGCATCATGCCGACAATTAGCGGATGTGGCAACTTGAGACCTCGAGGCATCTAGTTTAGGTTGTTCACCAACAAGGTACGTGGGTGTTATTTGGTTCCTTTTTCATGTTCTTCAACTTCTACCGATTAGATTTACACAACAAAACTTGCGTTGCATTAACCAATCTAAGGTGAAACATGTGCAAAAACCGGACTGAAAATCGAACCTCCCCTGCTCTAGTTATGGTTATCGGAAGTCAATGTTTGTTGATTTTGTGACCAGATACGTAGGTCCTCCCAAGTGTGCTCAATCTCTTTCAAACATGTGTCTTTTATGATGTTTGCTCTTTGATCCTCACCAAACCACATACCAATCAAATATAGGGGTTCGATTAAGAAAAATAACTGCATAACACCCACATACCATAATCGGTGTAGGTGTGGCTGGACTACCCTTTGATTATGAGCGAGCTAGACGGAAATTTTCCACGGGCAGTTGTTAAGCTTACTTCACAAATCCATGGTTGCCAGCAGTTAATTAGTTCTCCATCCCTTGAGTACAGGTGAGGTCATTCACAACTCTAGTGCTATGATCAGGGAGAACCGGCAGTTAGTTACAAATGAACCGGTTGAGTTTGAGAAATAACTGGTTGAAGTTCAAGACTGCAGGAAAATTACCGATCATTTTAGAGGAATTTATAGAATATACCTCAATTTAATAAAGGAAAACCAGAGGATGTCTTTTTTTTTTTTTTTTTTTTTTTTTTTGAGACAGAAGGCTGATAGGCCAACGCCAAAGCACAGGAGGCAGTTGACCACCTGGCAAGTTTTCCGTCAGGTAGAGAGGAGATTTCACAGCCGGGATTCGAACCGCCAACCTCTTCCTTGAGATTTGGGTATCCCTCCACCATCGTCCGGTAGTTTAGGGTCATCTCGGACCAGCTAATTGAGGTCTTGATGTTGAAGATTTAAAAAAAAAAAAAAACCAGAGGATGTCAACATGTAACCAGTTAGACTTGCAAACACTAGGATCTCAACCGATTATGCCCAAAAATCTCCCCAATCACTGCTAGTGCATATCCTACCCAAGCTCTCTGCCTATTAGGTATAAGTTAACTGTAGACCGAGGTTGGTTCGGGATGTAAAATAACGCACATCATTGAAGTCTGGAGCTGCGTCCATATCTTGTGCACAGTTTCCTAAGTTGCTTGTGTTTGTGGGACCAGATCTTCACTCTTTTGTTTCATATGGAAACAAGTCAAACTGCAGTGGCTTTCTTACTCAGGTGTGGCTGGAGGGGCTAGTGATGATGTGAGACAACCATTTTGCCTGATGGTAAGTAATCCATTGAAGTCGGTTTAGGAAGCAAAGTACAGTCCTACCTCTTTAACACGACACTTGATAATATGACAACCTCCATGTAATGACATAAATTTTGTATACCAAACTTTTTAGTTAAAATCTACCTCTATAATACGATTGTGACATGGTTGTGGACCCCCAAAATGTCATATCATAGAGGTGATAAATGCATGTATGATGGGTCCCACACATGTATATGTACATAGTTAAAATTAAGTTTATGTAATTTTCACATGTGAAAGGTGGATAATTTTTTTCATTTAAAATGATGTTAAAACATGGAAACTAAGGGACTAGGTTTTCTATCTCAAAACCTAACCGAGAGACTCATTAGCTTCTATCCCTTTTGCGACAATTTCCCACCTACACCCTAAACCATGGTGCATAGTCTGTTTTCGAGCATTCTGAACTCATTATATGTTACTTTGCTTTGATCTGCATATTGCTGGAAAGCTCTTGAAATTTCACTACTTTTGGTGTCAGTTTTGTCCAATTCCGACTTGTATTGACAAAGTTATGAGCATTTGAAGGCATGCTAAGTTTCTGCAATTGATTTCTAGACAACAATCTACTTTTGCAGATTTCAAGGCCGATTCTGATCCGATCTTCCTCATCTGCATAATGTTGAAAAGCAATTGAAATTGCTCTTCTTTTGGTGGTAGTTTTGCTTAGTTCTGAGTTGTATTGGGAGAGTTATGACCGTTTGAAGGTTGGTTGAGTTTTGAGAAGTTGATTTCAAGACAACGACCTACTTTTGCACATTCTGAGGTCAATTATGATCCGATCTTTCTGATCTGCATATTGTTGGAAAGCTATTGAAATTACGCAGCATTTGGTGGTAGTTTTTCTTAGTTCTGAGTTGTATTGGCAAAGTTATGGCTGTTTGAAGGCTGGTTGAGTTTCTAGAAGTTGATTTCAAGACAAAGATCTACTTTTGCACATTATGAGGTCAATTATGACCCGATCTTTCTAATTTGCATATTGTTGAAAAGCTATTGAAATTATGTAGCATTTGGTGGTAGTTTTGCTCAATTTTGAGTTGTTTTGGTAGAGGTATGACAGTAATGGGTGATGTACAAACTATACTTTTGATGATTTCATTTGTGGTTGGGGGTTGCGAATGTCAAGATGGAACAAGATGGGAAGAGAAGGAGGACAAATTTGACTCTTGAGGTAGGAGCATCAACAGACTATTGATTCCGCCTTCAATTCCACATAGATTTCATGAGAGAAATTTGCATATTTGTAAAAACATTTGAAAATATGTGGAAAAGTATCTAATGTGTGTTTTCATGAAATACCTCGTTATTATGACAAAGAGGTCCAATTTGTCATATTATTGAATATGTGAGACCTTGATAATACAACGGTTTTCTCATTTTCTGAACGTGTCATATTAAAGAGGTAGGACTATAACGTAGAACGTTGTATATCACTTTTTTAGTTTATGTCATTAGATATGTACACCATTTATGGTATTTAGTGTCACCTGACTAACAATATCACTTACCCTATTATGGGGTCTATCCTAGGTTACGATAATGGCCAACAAGGTTAGCTATAAGTGTAACCACATGACACTTGTCTTTTGCATGCTTAATAATTTCTTCATGTTTGCCTCCTCTTTGTTTCATTGTTTTGCAATAGATGTCACTGATGTATTCACATTACCTTCTTGCATATCAAAATATAAAACTATCACTATAAGCATCTCAATTTGCTATCCTAAATATCAAAAAAATATGTATCTTGACAAATAGAGTGATGTTGATAATTAGTGGACATGGCACTTCTAGACCTCTAGGCATCTTGTTTAGGCCCTTTGCAAATAATGCACGTGACACTAAATACCATAGACTATGTAGTGGTCATTTCTTCATGACATTGTGCTTCAAGTACAACAAGCATATGAGTCTTGTGCACTTGTCCTGCATCATTGAAAAATTGTCGTGTGTTGAACTAGAAAATCTACAAATCTACCGGTATGGTGGATATTTAATACTGATTGCCTAAAACTGATTTGCGGGTCTAAGGGCTTTCAATGTTTTTATGTTTGTGTATGGTAATTGTATGGCATTATGACTCCTATTTTTCTAGTTTGTTGGTCCCTAATACGTTTCCAGATATAGCATTGTGTAACTTCAAATAGTAAGTGACACTAAATGTCATATTTATCATGGGTCTTCACACTACTAGAAAATGTGGTCTTCGAATACACTTCCCATTTGACACATGTGGTCATTGTGACATTGATCCCATTTACATGTGTTGAGTCCTATTGTCATAGATTGGATTCGACACAAATTAATTGGGGCCATGTAGCAATGACCGCCTGTTCCAAATGAGAAGTGCGTGGTAGTACCCACGATCCTAGTAGTGTTAAGACAATGTTGACATTGGAAGGACATAAATGGCCAAGCATGACATGTGTGGTTCGTTGAGGCCACCTGTGTCATCTTGGACCTAACTTTCTTTTTGGTTTGGCTATTGTCAATTTCCTTAGATTTTAAATATTGACATATTCTTTGTTTCAACAAGATAATCTTTGACTCATGGTAATTTTAGGCCGCAACTTTTGTTGATAATTTCTAGGGTAATTCTTTGAAATTCATGAATTTAATTATCTTGTTAAATAAACCTGTCTAACACGTTGGCGGGCTTCCTACTTAGGGATTTAGGTGCATAGCCACCTACAATGCTAGGGCAAGGGTGATAGCCAAGCAATTCAAACCTCAGACCTCATGGCCCCCACTTGGATGTCCTAGCCACCAACTCCTTGCACCACACATTTACAAAAGTGTATTTTGAACCACTCTATAGGGCAAGGCCAATTTGGGGCCGATATTGACCAACTTCAAGGCCCCTATTTCTTTAATGGGTGCACTGTTCATGAGTAAATAGTACTCTAGGTAAATACTATGGGTACACTCCCGGTACACTACACAAAATCCTCATATTAGTGAACATTTTCAATATTAACATATTGATCTCATAATCACCCTCAAATGAAAGTTAAATTGGGCCATGTTAGGATTTGATCAAGAGTTTGTAAGGATGGTAGACAAACGTTTGGAAGCAACAAATGTGTGCTTGTGGTACATATATAGAGGTGGTTCTAGGTCCAGTGATGGTTTTGGATATACATATCTTAGCCAAAAATATAACAAGATCTCCACGAACCTTTCGCATGACCAGGGCATGACACAACACCCATATTATATGAAAGAAAGATAGCTAAACATTATTCAACCATGTTTACTTGGCCGTGGCCGTGGCCATGACACAATTTGATTTTTTTTAAATCCATCATCATCATCATCATCATCATCATCATCATCATTTTTATTATTATTAATGTCAAGGGGCCTTGTCAAAGTGCCCCTCCTACTATGTAGTGATGGCACAATTGGTATATTCTGAGGGTAGTGTAGTGAATGTGCCCAAAACTAAGTTAAACTACCACACAGTCCCATGCAACTCATTTGCAGGTGTTCAATAAGCGTACATGAAACCCACGTTATCATTTTCTTTTTCTTCCTCCGATGCCTTTGGAAACGAAACGCATTTGAGTTGATGACTATCTAACTTATATAAACGTTCCTGTTAGAATTATTGGCACATCCACACTTTCCAGCTTTCAAGACAGAATTTTATTTGTAACAGCCCATGTATTATTGTTTTCATCACTGATTCTACAATCATAGGTCGTGTCTAACTCCTGCATATATATACACATATGTATTGACCCTTGAGACAAAAGGACGAATGTTGGAGACCAATAGGGAGACTGCCTTATGAGGTGGTCGGCTAAAAGCTTGGTTTGCGTAGAACTATCATCAACATCTGTCCAACGACCATTTCCCTTGTCTTATGTCGAGCCATTCGTAGCACCGTAGTCTTGTATCAGTGCCATTGGGTGGAAGACGGAAAACAACAGAAGAGCAACTTATTTGGCAAAAATAGAGAGGCATCTTCGAAGGAGCCGTGATGCCTTTCTGTGGTGCTCCGAAGAAAACTGTTGATGCGTATCCATGAATGTGCACCGCTTGGAAAGAGAGAGGAAGGGAATGAGAAAGGATGTCAAATTCGATAGGTTTAAGAGTTATCCCTACAGTCTCTCTGAACTACGAAGGGTGGGTACTGAGTTTCACCCTGCTTTTGTCATTTATACAGCGTCCAGGTTCTCTTCAAGTTGCACCAAAACTGTCCAGTTATGGTGTAATGGAAGTGGAGGCGATTGACTTTTGTATTAAATCGACGTCATCAATTTACATTCTCATAGACAATGGAGACAAAGGCAAAGTGGGTTTAATGTGCTTTGCAATCATGTCACTACAAGGAAAGAGGGTCCTTTTAAACACAAAAATTACACTAAACTGACACTTCTAACCGACCAGAACACATGTCATGGAGTTCGCAGCCACTGTGGACCAGGTGTCATCCTGGACCAGTCCTATTTTTTAACAAATAGGATGTGTCGTCGTTTTAGACCGTACAGACTTTGACCTCGGCGGTCATTAATTGATCATGGGTCAATTTCAAGGATAATTTAATTGAATACATTATTTATACATCTCATTAAAAACATTACATAGAAAATGTGCCAACATACCGTGGGCACCTAGCCACCTAACCCCCCTAGGAGTCTACCTACCATGGGTGCCTACCCACCTACCCCCTAGGTCAGGTAGGTGGCTACCCACCTCCAAGGGTAGGCAACGGGCGGAGGGGCCAAGGGATTCGAACCTTGAACCTCACGGTTCCCACTTCAAGGCCTTAACCACTAAGCCATTGAACCTCACATGATACACAAGGGATATTTTGAACTTTTGTATAAAAGGCCACTATTTACTATGTACTCCAACTGTATATAGTATATAGTATACTGTATATAGTATATAGTATACTGTATATAGTATATAGTATACTGTATATAGTATATAGTATACTGTATATAGTATATAGTATACTGTATATAGTATATAGTATACTGTATATAGTATATAGTATACTGTATATAGTATATAGTATACTGTATATAGTATATATTATACTGTATATAGTATATAGTATATAGTATACTGTATATAGTATATAGTATACTGTATATAGTATATAGTATACTGTATATAGTATATAGTATACTGTATATAGTATATATTATACTGTATACTGTATACTGTATACTTCATATTGAATATATTATACTGTATACTTCATATTGAATATATTATACTGTATACTTCATATTGAATATATTATACTGTATACTGCATATTGACTATATTATACTGTATACTGCATATTGACTATATTATACTGTATACTGCATATTGAATATATTATACTGTATACTGCATACTGAATATATTATACTGTGTACTGTATACTGCATACTGAATATATTATACTATGTACTGTATACTACATACTGAATATATTATACTGTATACTGCATACTGAATATATTATATTGTATACTGCATACTGAATATATTATAATGTGTACTGTATACTGCATACTGAATATATTATACTGTATATTGCATACTGAATATATTATACTGTGTACTGTATACTGTATATTGAATATATTATACTGTATAATGTATAATACATAAAGTAGAATACATAAAGTGTAGCACACAGATCGAGGAAGGTGCAATGCGGTATATTCATGTGTAGGAAATCCACCTACCTTAATGTAAAGGGTGCTCATTGAATGGCACACTCAAACAACTTGCATACATTTCGGACTATGGGCCTCCATGCGCGGACTCCTACACGCAGTGTCCTAGGATGACATGACTTCGACATGTCATGAAACTCACAGTTAATTTTTTTAGCTTTGGCGCGCATGTGGAAATGTCCCACACGGGTGGCCCTCCGTGTCGGAGCGGTATGTCATGAGGGACCCCATTCCTTGTAGTGTGTAGCTGGTTGTGCATAAACATCTGCATGTGAGTTGCCTGGGACCCTTAGTAAATCAGTCTTAAATGAGCACATTCAATGTAACACTAGCTCAGGCCTCCTTAAGAGTGGCAAATGCCCATCATAGTGTCACCTTGTGCCACACTTGTTGTGTGTGTTGCTGGTCTTGGTTTAGCGGCTGAAATTTTAGAAATTTGGGGGCGTGTAATATACCGTTGGAAAGGTATTTTCAAGACCTTTCCAATGGTATATTACATGCCCCAAAATTTTCTAAAAATAATTTTTTTGTAGTCATTTAGTGACTGCAGATCAGGCTGGTCAAAAGAACCGCAGCTGATTTCGGTTGCAGTTTTTTTGGGCATAGTTTTCTACTAGTCTTTCCATTCTCAATTGGGAGACGAATGTAAATCGAACTTTGCTCACCAACCTGGCACTGGAGGGTATCTTCCATAGCAAGTAGCACAATCGCCTAACCAAAATTTGAGCGGAAACAAACATTAAATTCATAGATGCCACTTTTAATTCGCTTGGTGTGCCACTTTTAAGCTGAAAGTGACCAAGGGTGGCATATGCCACTTTTTAGGAGGCCTGCTCTAGACTCGACTTGTTGTAACTTATTGAAGGCAAGTCTTCGATCAATATCCTCCTAAGTTTAAGCATCTTTTGGCCAAATTGTAACAAATACATTGGAAGCAGTGGCTGCAACAAACAAATTGCTTATATTGTCGCTTTAAGAATGAACGAGAAACTCGCATAAACTCCACAATTCATGAGGAGAATGGCTACAACCTCGATTTGGATCCACTAACCATCTGATATTGAACATGTGTCGAGTATTTGCTAAGTACCTTAATTTGATAACTCAACAAAGAAGTTGACTACATACATACCTAAGGTAGATGAGGCTAATTAGGTTAGCTTCCTTAGTCGGACACCTATTTTTGGTCCCTAATCGGAGATGCACTTGCTTTAATTTGGCGGGTGAGTAATACATGGTGATTTAGCCATTGCCTTTGATGATATTTGGGTTAGTCACCTTACAAAAGTCAAACTACACCCATCATCCTCCATAATGAGGAGTGCTATCCACCAAGCTATGACATGCTTAATTTTTGTGCCTGAGGTGGGCGGATTCGGAGGCGGCATGTGGCTATGAGGTGTCGACCAACTTGTATTGTGGGTATTCTATAATGAAAAAACAATTTTGCAGCATTTTATCTTACATACGACCACTTTAGATACATGACACATCCAATACTGGCATTAAACTTGGTTTTCATTGGCAAATGACCCATGTAGAATCCACTAATCCACTAATAATCCACTTACACAACATTGAAAGATAAAAGAGTCCCCCCTCCCTACAGTAGAGAACCTTTGATTGTGGAGCCTAGATCAACAACTTCCTCAGCTCCGATTTCAACGATTTCAATTTCTTTGGTCCCGATTCGCAATTGCTAACATGCTCAACCTTGTAATGCTCAAATCCATCGGCTAGATGATTCCACAGAGCTGGAGGTGTCCACAATAGCCTCATCTACCTTACATCACATTGGTTGGCAAAGTGACCTTTATTCCAACATATTGCTCTCAAGAGGTAAGGTAGAAATACCATAACCCGTGAAAATAAGGTGATTCGCATTAAAGATATGGTCTTACAATCATGAGATAATTTTCCAAGATAGACAAGAAGGATTAATGAAGAATGCAAATTGTTTCATATTTTTTTTGCCATGTACAAAAAATTCAACAATTTTTCAAAGTGGAAAGTTGTCAAACCTCCTACTCGTTCACTAGATTCTCCCTACACCGAACACGGTAATCCGCATTTCCATACAGAACATCACCTAAATCAGTTACCTCATGAGTACATTAACACTTGACTCCCATTAGCTACACTAAGTGTACACGCATTGAAGTTGCCGCCTCGCCATGATCGGTTTCAGAAATGGCACTTCACTATTATGACGGCGGTCTTGTGCACGGGTAGATGGTAGTTAACCGGTTTGGGTATTTCTACCTTAGAGTGTTCACATGAAAACCTAACAACCTTCTTGAAGGTCAGACCCAAGAATGCTCTTTAATGATCATTGTGGTTCCAGCAATCATCCCAAACCATGGGAATGCCACTCTTTTGGATTGGCATCAAATGCAGGTCAGCTAAGGCATCTATTTGGAACCTTCTCGCCTTCTTTCACTCACAAAATTCTAATGTAAGATTCTGCAATTCTGTCATTCATGAGGAAAAGACAACAGTATCGGTCTTGTTTCCATTCCAAAACATACAGCACCTGTATCCCTGGTTGGGGATTTGCATCCGCCACCTCAAATGTGAACTCATCCACGAGACACAGTCGTAAGCAACAACCTGCAATCCCCCCCCCCCACAACACTATGTTGTCTAATTAGTGTGGGTTACCATTTGGAGTTGCGCATTGCTACACACGGGGCTGACATTTGGTGTGACTTATGGAAACCACGTGCGGCAAGGGTATCATTGTTTGGGGGTTATTATCTTGCTCACAAGTAATTAAATGATCCATTCAATTAGGTAGGTTTCTAATTGTGCATATTATTATAGTACTTTTTAATTACTTTGAAAGGTTGGGGTTAATCACAGGGGCGGAGCTAGGATTTTGACCTAGGGAGGGCTGACCTCAGAATATGGAAATATCCAATGTATATTTTATTTTCAAATTTCAATAGGCGATTGAATTTGATTATTTATTGAGAGATTTGGACTCATTGAGCTGACATCCCCATAATTTTTTTTGATAATGTCATTAATATCCAAAGCTTTGGCAATGGCCTTCTCGATATAGATGATCATCATATCGACCATCCAATCATCGCCAATAGACATTGCCAATAGTAAGCAAATGCCCGATTTTCCTTCAATGGACTTGTAGAAAATATTGTGAAAAAGAACCGCAATCGTTTTCCCATTGCGGTTCTTTTGACCAGCCTGCTCTGCAGTCGTTAAACGACTGCATATGTTTTTTGGATTTATCAACTAAAATTTTAGGGATTTGGGGGCTTGTAATATACCGTTGGAAAGGTCTTGAAAACACCTTTCCAACAGTGTATTACACGCCCCAAATTTTTTAACATTGCAATTGCAAAACAAAAAAGAAAAATATGTAATTGTTTTGGCATAGTTTTCTACTAGTGATGTCAAGGGGGGTTGAGTCCCCCCCCCCAACCCCCTGGCTCCGCCCTTGGTTAGTCATTTTCATGTACTATATGTTTATTATAAATCAACAAGTGGATAATCGGAAGAGTGCTATGCCATGTGACTATCCGCCACATGTGGCCAATTCTAGTTGATTCTCTAACCAAGGCCAAACTTCGGCTCATTTCAAAAACTATCTCAAAAGACAGTGCCAATAATTGCAATGCGGTTTAGCCTCAAATTTTCAACCACTTTGCACTTCCTTTTACAATGCTTAGTTTACAAGATCAAGAGATTTAGTGGTGGCCCAAGAAAACCGTGTCACTCATTACTTTGTGATAATCAATACATGCTTACGACAATTGAACAAAATTTGCATCTTAACACTTTTATCCAAGAGATTAATCCCAAGAATAAATCAAATGACCTCCCTTGGTGAAGTAATTGAATCTAACCCAAAGTTGGTGTCATTCTAGATCACCCAGATATCTCTTAGAGATTTGTATGCTACATGATATGGGCTACTCTCTACCATGTGGCAATCACTCGTATAAATCCATTTGCAAGGGGTTTTTGATATGTGGAGACCTTAGTTACCATTCATAACACTAATGGCATTGTTGAAGGGGTGTATTTTCCAAGGATTCTTTGGCTAGCGAGCCAACAACTATCCTCGGGGTATATTTTGCAATCTTGTTGGGGACAAATTCAAAGTTAAGATTTTGGATAAAGAATATGAATTTTGTACCCACATTAAATGGAACCAATTCTCATAATTTTGGTTGCATGTAACTTGGCATTCTATGTTGTGAGCTAATTTGTTTGGCTTGTAAAAAAATATGGGGCTAGTTTTATTGCATTTTGAGTTCTTCTTGACAAGGGTAAGTCTTTCAGCATCAATATTAGGTGGGCCGGGGGGGGGGGGTTGTACCTCTATGATTCTCAACCAATATCAAAGGGTGGGCAGTACCGATACAACCTTCAAGAATAGTATCATTGGTATCATGTTAGTAATAAAGTCTAGGTATTATGGTAATGTAGGCTAAAAGGAGTAGGTAACATGGGTAGTAGAGAGAATTCCAATAAAGCTACCAACCTTTTCAATTGCACTATTGCATAAATGCAATGTGTCATGGAGACGTGGACAAGAAGGAAAAAAAAAGTCTTCGCAATTCTAAATAGAGGTGTTGACTAAATCATAATTATTCATATTTATGCATCTACATGTGAATTTTTAAGACTGTAACTATGGATTTCAAACATTGAATATAATCTCTCTATATCTATGTGGATTGCTCGCATTGATTAATGGATCTACCTTGCCTGTATTCTCAACCACCCATGTACTAAACCTACACCTTAACCTAGCATGACGTCACCCAAGTTGGGGATGCCAAGGTCGTCCCTCAAACTATCTCATGAAGGAATTCGGAGGAGCTCCCTTAGTAACATAGTTATAAAATTTGTCACCACTATGAGGTATGTTAGCTTCCGCCATTGAAACCATTGATTAGTGTTCTTGTGCACATGACACAACGCACATGAAAAGATGACATTCAATAGTGGAATTCACCAGAATTGATCAAACTAAGGACATAAAATCAACCTACTTCACACTTTATGGAATTTGTGAAATTCTTTGTTGCACAAACCGAACGTGGGTCATTCATCTGCCTCAAACCATAAGCAATGGTTGATTGCATGCCATTGCTTATGGGTTCCGATTGTGTTGGATTTGTAATATTCTTCACTTTGATAATGGCCCACCAATATATAAATGCCTTCTAATTTTGTTTAGTGAAGAAAGGAATGTTGTGGCTTTGCTAGGTGCATCAATGGTCAATGTACATTGTATTTGTAATTAAAATGTAAAGTTTTATAAAGTATTATACAAAGTGGTAAAATTATCAATCAAGTACTATTATAATAATAAAAAAATTAACAATACTTACATGTATACTTCAAGTACGTAGTATGTTGTGACCAAATTTTTATGATCAAACACAAATGTTGTTATGATAAAACAAAAGTATATAACAAACAAATTCACATTCCTCACTTTGAAATATTAAAACTCGTGATTCTGCTCATGGCTTGCGTTTATTTGTGGTGGTTGCTTTAGTCTCTTTGCTCTGGTGGTAGGCTCTAGATGTCTTGGTCTTGGATCTTTGGCTCCTCACTCCTTGACCACGCCTTGATATTTGTGAGGTGTTTAGGTTGCACTTTTGTTCTTTGAGCATTGAATACTCATACCAAAACAAAGCAACACAAAACAAAACCGATCCTACAACAATACCTAGTGGTAAGCAACATCTGTTGCCCACATTGACTAAGGTCTTCATAAGGTACAGAAAAGGTCTCCCATATATATGCATGTCTAGACGCAACAATTGCCAATTAGGAGTTGTACATTATCGAATGATGAGAGCACCTAACTTAAGGAACTTGCCATGATGCCCTCACTCACTCCATCACTTTTATTCACCGGCCCTCTTTTGTTTCACGCAACTTATGTCTTTTCTTGTCTGCTAAGTTGGCACGGTCCTAGGATGGTGAATGTGTTTATGTATACTTATATCCATAGTCCAAGCTAGTTCTCGAACCTTAGGAAACTCTCAAACAATGAGCAATTCTTGGACCCACCCACCTACCTGTGGTTGCCATAGGTTGTATATATGATACTTTGTGCATGTATGACAAATTCCACTAGTGGAGGGGGGGGGCGTTTCCTAGCAACACACTTCTTAACAACGCAATTCGAAAATCAACACGACCATGGTCTACACCAACAGAATATCATGTCGTTTTGGACTATGGTTGTGTCGATATTAGAACCATGTTGTTTGAAATGCGCGCTATTTGGAATTTTGTTTTCTACTAGTGTTCCCACACATAAGTGTCTTACCTAACAAATATCTTTTTAGATGCATGCGGTTGACAAGTGCCTAACAAGTGCAACTCCCAACATTTGTATTTGCTAATAGTTTAATATTACATGCACTTATTGGAGGAAACTATCTGCACTTTTGTACAATTTTCGACATGAGAGAAACTACTTGATTTTTTTATAACGACAACCAACAAATAATAAAATGCATTGCATGTCTTTGAATTGAAACCAGATCAAATAGCATATGTAGTTGTAGATTAGGAATGGGAATTTGTTATGTTATGGTTGGAGCCACCATTACAATTAATGGAATCAACACCAAGACATTTTGGTTTACAGTTCTATTAGAAAAGTTCTTTCCTAGCACATATCTTGTTCCAATATGTATAATCATGCACATAATTCAATTGAGAATGGTGGACGAAATATGGGCTTCTAAAAAGTTTGGCTTTACATAAACCTTTGTTGTTAGACATATCTCCAAAAGGTGGGAAACCATAATCACCACTAGGAACTGAATACATGTTAGAGTTATTCTTTCATTCAATCATAGTTTTGGTCGAGAGTTGGTTGTTTTGCATGTTACAAAACTTTTTACATTTGGTAAGTTTTTAATGGGGTCCTTGGAGTCAGTTTGGAGGTCTGAACAAAGAACTTTCTATATCAGCTCATAGGAAGCAGATCTTTTGGCATGCCAATTGAAAATGGATTTGGTCCTCAATGAACTGACATAAAAAAATAACTTCGTCCAAATCTCCACACCAACTCCAAACATGCACCACAAACTTACTACACATGAAAAATATTGCATGCAAAACAACCAACTCCTAACCAAAACTCATACTATAATTAAAGAATAACTCATATATGTATTTTGATTCCAATATCATGGTGGATTTCAATAAATTGCTCATCATCACAAAATGGCATGCGACATGATCCACACCATTTAAAGTGTAAACCAAAAATTGCACCACACCCATTTTTCTTCATTAGCGAGATATTTTACATGTGCAAGACCTACCTCAACGTACAAGGCTGAGTGAGATTCATTTTGCCAACACCAACGTCTTGTTGGATTAAAAAAAATGAGAACAAAACAAACAAACAAATAAACCGTCCTTATTAAGGATGTCATATAAGTACAACTATTGGTTTCAACATGAGTTGGTCCAAACTCATCCCGTCCCATTGTAGAGAAAGTGCACCAACACTCTCGTCATGTGCACCATTGGATCCATGATTGTGGAGCATCATCATCAAATTTGCACAAATCTCAAAACCTCAAAATTATAGTAGGCTACCTAGATGGACCTAGTCCTAAGTTTGGATTTTGCAATGATTTGATGACGTGGAGCTACGCAATACGTACTAGTCAGTTTTAGATAATCATATACATCATAAAATAGCTTATAAATAGCTTGTGTTGAGAGCAACATTGATAGCCCATCTGATATACTTATGCTAAATAAATTGCTTACTTTCTCGAAAGTTGATTTGACACTTAGTAAAATTATTTTGGTTTTTTTGACATTTTCTTGTAATCTAATATATTTTGGTTTGTTAAGAATGTGTTTATTGATTTCTAGTTCATAAGTAATATGTATCTGGTGATGCTCATCTAGTCAACAATAAGTTTGAGAGAAAAATCCTTCTCCACTATATAAATAGAGTGGGATAGTGTGGAGAGGTGTCTCCAATCTATGTGGGATTGTAAACTTGATACGAAGTCTTAGTAATTTTTTAATTGTATTTGTCCATAACCCATAAAATGGACTTCAAACCTCAAAATGTTTTATGTTTATGACTATAGTTCCTAATCTTAACTAGGAAATTTATAAAAATCATAAATTTTAATGAATAATTTTTTGGAAGTATAAATACATTGAGACTAAATTAATTAGATTACATTCAATATATTTAGAAACGTTCAAATTCACAAATTCATATGACCTTTTGTGGTCAAATGAAGGTGCATATTGGGATATGATTTCGTAGTTGGATGCATTTATAGTGGCGTATGTTAATGAAATTGCATACTTTTAGAAATAGCCATATGTTGTTAAGTTCTACACTAAGTGACTCGTCCCAATACATTTACTTGTATTTAACTTTATCAATTTGCATCTTCCAATGTAATAATAAGGAGTTTAGAATATGCACGCAATTGCTCATAAGTTTTCAAGATTATGACCACATTCAACAAACAATATATAAATATCTGATATCCAAAACAACATATTTTTAATAGAATCATTATTTCGATTGATAACTTGAATAATTATTACTATGAGGCCCTCTATTAAAAGGTGACAATATCATGTAGATTAAAAGACTCTCAACTATTTCTTACTTCTTTAAGAAGTCGACATCATTGTATTTTGTTGAAATAATTATCTAAGTCAAATTAGACATCAAATTGTAAATAAATATAATTGTATTATTGATGGTGATATTCTACTACAATAAAAATGAAAGAGTCAAACTAAGAATAAAATCATAGATTTGATTATGCATTAGTCAAATAATGCTATAAGAATAATGAAATCGACACATAGATGAGCTCTTCCTTCTAGAGATTCATAGGATTTAAAAATTTAATGAGCCACAGATATATATGATGCTTGTCACATGTAACATGATGGAATAATAACCAATTAATTTAAAATTTGAAAAACGTTGTTCATGAAATATCATTGATTGACCTAAAAACATCATGTTGACTAACATAACCATTTTTTATTTGTTCTTCTAGGGATGCTGATGAACCAGTTGAGCTGGCATAGAATGATTTGATTAAACTGTAGAATATTACAGTGGATATGATAAATCCACCATGAAGTTGATCGAACTTGTAATTGCCAATTGGTAAAAAAAAGTTCTTGGAGAATTTGTCTTTACCACATTAGAGAGGAACGATTAGAAAAATTCATAATCTATAATATCACAGGCATTTGGCTATATGAATGTGGTAATTGGCCAAATCATAAGTTTTATTCATCTGAATCCGCTTTTATTCGTACACCAACGTGACTTTCATATAGTTGGGGATAGTACGAACTACAGTCTAATTGCATAAAATATGAGAAAGGACAAATAATAATACATAGATATTCATAAAAAGAAGGAAGACCTAATATCCAATTGCACAAAAAATTGTTAATTTTAGAAACCATTATATTTTTAAGGCAACAAACACATACTTCATCTAAGAATAAATTAAAAAAATCATTACCAAGAAATAATTGTGGGTGCATATAATATCATGAATGTCCAACATAAATTATAAATAGTTATTCCGTCTACGAATTTTAGATTTGACAATATGAGCATTCACAATCATGGCTATCAAATCTACCTGCCTCTGATAATAAAAAATTAGTCAAGAAATGACATGCTTAAAACCTATAAGTATATTTGGATTTGGTTGTATTGAACCTCTATATCAGGCTTGAATTTTTTTCTCTCAAAGCTTCTAATTGATATAGTTTGTTGAATACATCGATTGTATTGTTATTGATATTGAGAGGATGTTTGTTCATGCCAAAATGATAGACTAATCAACCATTTCGATATTCATATAAGAATTTTTTTTATAGAAGTATTGGAAGTTGTCATCACCATGCTCAAAATGGATTGTTCAGTTTGTGTGCAATTTGCAACATTGGAGTTCAAAAGACATTTTTGTGAAAATAATTTTATTAGGCACCTTGAAGAATTGTGAGTAATACCATTAAATCAACATTGTGAACTAATGATTGACACAACAAATGCATACAACTCATCAAATTCAAGAATCATGAAGATAATAAAAATCCTATAAAATTGAGGGATAACTCGCATGCGAGCAATTATAGCATGTGCATCTTGGTTGTGATTGTCCACGCATTATCTACCATCCTTAAGCTCATTGGGATTAAACAAATCCAACATGTTTGCATAAACCACCATTGTGGTGTAGATAAGCATGAGCTCTTCATCCAATTGCTCCAAAATCTTATTGCCTTCAGCACTACCATAGAAGGCTCTCTATTCTGAAGAAGAAAAATAAATTCTCTACAAGTTTTGTCATGTATCAACCATACATTAATTGAGGTCATCAAGATCACATGTAGAAACTACATTCTGGCATTAGTAAAGATGAAATAGAAAGTCTTGTACAGTATCATTCAAATCATATTATCACTTACCATAATACTACAAGAATACGCTATGATATTAAACATGAAGGCATAACTTGTGATAACACTAAACAATAAGGTAGATGAGTAGTGCAAGGGTAGCTAGATTTAGGTTGGTTTTCAAGGGCATAATTTTTTGATGTAAGGATTTTAGTTTGTCAAAAAACGGACAAACAAATGAAAGGTTGAACTCCGTATTTGGCCATTCTTGTCGATGTTTTGTAGTTCAAGGGAAAATCAAGCTAATGGGCCCCATTTACAAGCAACAGGAGGCCCACCATTAAACCAATAATCCCAACCCTTAAACTCCGTTGATCCTAGTTCTATGTAATCCGTGCCACCATGGTTGTTGGGTGGATAAAAATAGATTGTTGTCATAGACCACGACAATTGGCAGCATGTATGAATAGCTACAAACTTGCACGTTTGCTATCACCTCAGGTGGCACCCTTTTGATATAAGCCTAATAAATAAGCTTATGAACTCGAGATATCCAATGAATACAACATCTATTACAATGGAAGATGTGGAAGGTGATGGTAGTAGCTGTCGCCCCACCGTTCCCCATCCTTCTTGCCTAAAAAATAAGAGAATTCTCAAAGAAAAAGGGTCATGTGTCAAATACTCTCCCACCCCTCAAAACAACATGTAACCAAAAAAACAATAAATGAAAGGATCACATGTGCAGAAGGTGGATATGGTGGGAGAAACCCAAGAGAAGTGCCCAGAAGATGACAATAATGACATAAGGGACATGATGTCAGACAGAACGTATGACCTTATGGATATGGACATACATGCATGTGGTATGTACGCATGGACATGGGAACATATGATTACATCGGCTAAGGGGATTGAGGTGGCCCTGGAATATTAATCTGTATGCATGGGTGCAACATGTTGAGACGACACGGGTCCAAGCTAGTTGGGATCCGGGGAAAGACCCAGTCCCTTTGCGGATAACTTTCATGCCTTCAAATTATGTCGGCAAATCCTAGGCTCAACCTACACCTGAACTACTCTTCATGGTTAGCAACCACCAGTATAATAACTTGTAGGGGAGCCGCCCTCAGATATTCTGATTCCATCCTCATCCAAATAGGTGCATACTTACGTTACACTATGAGACTCTTGCCTCATAAACCTTACTTTAAACTTCGTCTCAAGCCACATTCTGCAACTTGCACATCCGCTCTAACACAAGATAGTCTTTGTTGCATTGAGGAGGTGGAATCCAACGACACATAATTGAATGATTGCAAGACTATGCGAAGCTTGGCTTATGTCCTGAACAAATTTTTTGGATAGCAATTCCACATGGAAGACAAACTTATGTGAATTTTGTTCAACAAAGAGAAGGTACGAAATTAGACATCGTACCATCTCTGGAAAGAATTATGATATCTGCATTTTTTATGCACAAGATATGAGTTGGTTTCAACAAGTTTTCTACGAGTTGTATGAAGTTCAAAAGAGAAGAATTCCTCTGGCGTTGCATTCAACTAAGATTGTACAAAGTCCGGATGGCATCTTTGTGAAGTTAAGATAGTTCACACAAATTACACAGATTATAACATAAACGTGTACAAGGAGTTGATTGTCTGGACCATAGAAATCGCCTTGACCACCCCGTAGCCTAGAAATAAGGTGCTTGGGTTGTGAGTTGTTACATGGAAGGCATGTTGGGTGTACAGTTGGTTGTGGTGGTAGTGGCTGTTGGAACCACAACTTCAAGTTAAAACAACCTATGTTTTTCACCCCCAACCGTATGTAAGATATGTATACCTAAACCCTCGGGGGGGGGGGGGGTCATTGGCGAAAATCGTAGAAACAACGTGCGATAAAAGATAGGGTCTAATATATTCATTGTGGATAAATTTTGCAAAAAACGTACATATAATATAAGGGTTTAAAAAATAATGAAACATGTTTACATGTAAAATGCCATCACATATAATGACCTCTTTTATCTAGTCAATACATGTAAAATAACATGGAAACAATTACTAGGGGTAGCGGGTCTAGGGTAGGGTCTGTGCTAGTGGATGAAAAGAGGTAATTTTTGGTTCAAAAAGCTTGGATGGATGACTTCGCAGGTTGGCAGGCTTAAACGTTACTGAACCAACGTATCCAATGTGAAGTTAATGTTCTCTACCTATGTGCCAGGAGGGAAATTTCAATGCGTTGTTTGAATTGCAATCTTCTTTCCAATTTTCTTTGGCAGTATAAGTAAAATAGGGTATTTTTAAATGTTCCCCCCCCAAAAGTATGATTACTGATAGGATGTATTAAAATACAAGCTATTCACCTTATAATCTTTTCTGCGAGGTAAATAGGCCCCCAATAAATAGGTCATGAGCGCACGTGTATGCATTAATATAAGAGGGAGTGACCCCCCCCCCCCGAGCCTAAACCAACACCTAGAAATCTTGCAAAATAGGTACATATTGATTATAAGGATGTATTGCATCTGAACATTTCATACATATGTTGGTTTTAGATCCCCTACAAATACAACTTCAAACCCTTTAACTTATATATACAATAGTTAGATGATGTGTTTTCTAGTGTGTCGGAATCCCCTCCATCTTGCAAAACAAAACATATAATTCAGTCATTTCTAATAATAGAAATTGTGCTCAATGCTTATTCTGTTGGTTTTAGGTGTGCTAATCTTTCATGCTTGTGCCATTGTACCTTCTTCGGATTCCTTCCCATTACTCCCATATTTCATATACAAAAACTCCCCATTCCCAATTTAAGGTTGAGGCATCCATAATCGACCAAGTCCATTTAACCGCTCACCAGGGTCATGTAATGCCAACATGGATGAGATCTATATTTTTTAGGCAAATGAAGTTCAGGTTTATGTATTGGTAGCTTTTGATCGATTACCCTCATAAGAATTTTGACAACTTTCATGCCTGCGTTAAAAATGAACATAAAAATGTCTCATACTTGTGGGAGCCATCCACTGGCTATGCCCAATTAGGGCTTTTGCAAATGTTCAATCAGCCCTAGCCCAAAACTCAAGAGCATTTGATAAGCCTATTGCCGAATTCTTGCCTGGAGTCCGCAATCATTTGACACAAGGGGGAAACTTATGCGGCGGACAATGAAGCTTTCGGCCACCTAAAAGGCCGTGTATACTGTTCAGCACCAGCTGAGCTGACTGTGTCAGCTGCCATGTCAATCGTCAATCTGCCACATATGCAGTGCTGCGTGTAAAGTGGGAAATAAATAAATGATTAATTTCTGCATGCAAAAACTTCGAAACACATACATAAAGACAAGGCCAGTAAGATTTTAACAACTATCTGCATCTGCTCACTAGAATGAATTGAAGATGGTTTGGGATTAGATGATCTCAATCAAGAGAAAAGGCTTTCTCTAACTTAGTATAGATTATTAGGACGGCCATTTGTACTTTACACCTCAGCAAACGGGAGCTACAATGATTATGGTAAATAGCGTGGGCAAATGTACGGTATGAATTAGGGCACATGTGCCGGCCGTTTCAGTGAAAAAGCACAGTAGAGTTCGTTGACATCAGTGAAGCTTTTGCCAATATCTTCAAGCATCTTGTTGGCCGAGCACTTCCATGTGGAGCAGGGGGGTCTTGGACACATGAGATAGGAGCGTTTCCTTAATATCTAACATGCAAGTTGGAATGTGACCATCCCCACATTTATCCATTTTGAATGATGCATGACTAGATTGATTGCTTGAGATGCTAGAACGAGGAAAATGAATCCATAAGAGTATAAAAAGTTTGGGCAAGGTTTGAATAATAAGAGAATGGCCGCATGAAGAACACTAGTGTAAAATACAACAATCTTGGGTCCACACAAACAAGTTCATGAAAATCAAGTGTTTCTGGTCAAATGAAAGTCAATTTCTGGGTTCCGGAAAAGAGAGGCAGTCAAGACCGTCTCCTCAAACTATAAACTATTCCCTACAATCATGCTAGCCGTTGACTATTGTTTTCTGTAGACAATTAGCTTACACTTCCATATGGCGGGGGTCCAAATTTGTAGCATATGGTGGTTTTCGCCAACTTTGACGGCACATGGAAGTGTGCCCTTACCTTGGGCAATCGTATATGTGGCATGTGGTATACACTTGTGTTGCACTAATATTGTATTGTATTGTATTCCCGGGGAAGTCACTGTCGTAAATTTAGATAACTATGAGAGAACAAATATAGGGTGACATTTATTCATGGTTGATAAAAATTATATATTTTTTTGATATACCATAGCCTTGAAGACATATGAGGTAGCACATTATATATAATATAGGGTCACTTGTAATACCCAAAATTATGTTTATAGTATTTCTAAAATAGCATTATAGTAATTGGTAGGGATTTTTTTAAAAAAAATTTTAGGTTGAGTTTGGGGTAAGAAAAACTTAAGAACTAGATGAAAAATGATCACAAATCCCTCTACAAAATGGATGAACTCGTTGGATGAGGGTCATTAAGTGTACTTTTGAGGAACATTTCATTGACGTTTGTATAATTCTTTGGTTGTACCTCCCACACAAGACAAGAATTCTATCATCGTGCATTCACCCCTACGCGTTTAAAGAGCTCCGTGGGGCCATATTTGGTCGTATTTTTATCAAACACTAATTTTCACCTAGTTCCTAATTTCAAATGAGAGTAGTCCCAATTAAGAAAGTACGGGGCTATCATCTACTTTCTAGTTCAATCTACCATTCCTCAAAATTGTTAAAATTACGTATTTTACATCACTTTAAAGCTCAAAACCCTAAAATTCCAATATACACTGCAAATAAATATAAATAATGAAGGGTCTGAAATATTATGGAGATTTTAATTTATAATTACAAATAGGGTGGTAAGAAATTGAAGAAAGTAGAATTATTAAAAAATATAGGGTCCACTAAAATGCAGTAAATGACCTACATAGCCCCCCAAAAAATATGTGTTGTACGCTCATGTGTCCCCAAAGAATACACTAAGTGACTTCTCCGAGATTGTATTGTATTTATTATATATACCATTTGGATATCTATAATGAGGATTTCACCATTTTTGATACCAATAGGGCATGGATATTTGAAGGTATTTTTGTTTCCAATACCATTTGGGTCTATATGCCATGCATGAACTTTCATACCTAGATTAAACCACCCTAGTATCAATTATATAATTTAGAATGGTATTGACCTAAATAACATGTTGGGTATAGGATTCTCTCACCTTGAGATACCTATCAAATATCATATTTGAATAGGATTACAATTTTGATATCCGCAGGTAGGTTGTTGATATACCTTGATTGATGTTGATTGTTGATACCTTGCATTCACCTATATACCCATCCAACATTGGTGTACACCTCTAGTGTACACCCTTCATGCCCTTGTGATATACCCACCTCCTACCCTAGACTTGAAGTCTTCAAATGCATGCTATTTTTTAACCTAATAAATATTGGAAATACTATAAGCTACAACAAAAACCTCTGTCATTAAATAATGCACGGGTTGGTGAATAGTGCGACCCACAATATCCTCCCCAAAAATGTTATAAATGTGAAAATAAGCTCAATAATGTGGTCCACAACATTTACCATAATGCGTTTAGTTTTGCTATTAACCCTTAGTTGCATAGGGGCCCGGTTTCTTATGGGCTTTGTGTTGGTTAAATTTGATCTGCACCTTGAAGATGATCAGGGATGTGCAAATGGACGTGACGCGGCCTTTTTGCGTCACGTCACATCACGTCGGGGCGTGACGTGCATTGACGTGGTAAAAAAAAGTTACTGTACCAAATTTTTTTTACTTTTTTGGACGACTGCTCTAGTCGACTGCTACGAGCAATCGACTTCAGAAAACAAAAATTAAAAAAATTAAAAAATCTATTAAAAAATCTGAACCGTTAGATCTTCTTGGATTGAAGATCTAACCGTCCATGATTTTTTTTAGAATTTTTTGATTTTTTTTTTATAGGTTTTCCTTGAAGTCGACTGCTTTTAGCAGTCGACCAGCTAGTCGACTGCTAATAGCAGTCGACTGGTCTTGGTCGACTGCAAAAGTAATTTTTTGCAGTCGACTGCTAAGTCGACTGCTATTAGCAGTCGACCTAGCAGTCGACTACTATTAGCAGTCGACCTAGCAGTCGACTGCAAAACAAAAACAAAACAAAATTCCAAAAAAAATTCTGGACCGTTAGATCTTCTTGGCAAGAAGATCTCACGGTCCAGAATTTTTTTTGGAATTTTTTTTTTTGGCAGTCGATTGCTAATTCGACTGCTATTTGCAGTCGACTTAGCAGTCGACTGCAAAAAACATTAAAAAATTCCAAAAAAAATTCTGGACCGTCAGATCTTCTTGCCAAGAAGATCTAACGGTCCAGAATTTTTTTTGGATTTTTTTTTTTTTTTTTTTTTTTTTGCAGTCGACTTAGCTGTCGACTTAGCAGTCGACCAGGGGGTTGACCAGGGGGTTGACCTCGTCAGTTTACCCCTGGGGTAACTGCCGGATTTACCCCCCCGCGGACGTGACGTTTTTTGGTCAGCCGTCACGTCGCTGTCACAAGACGTGACGTGACGTGACGTGACGTGCAATCCCTGAAGATGATTGATGTCGATTGAATTTGAGCTAACCAAATGAGGTGAACCTCTTAGTAAAGACTAGTTTCTATTCCATGTATAAGATTTGAATATGTTATTCCATTTGCTATCTCTACATGAGATTTCAACTATGCTACATGGAATATGATGTGTAAATTATAGTGTGCAAGCCTTACTTGAGTATACCTATAAGAGAAGGTTGTAAAGGGTACACTCTAGACTACATCTATACGGTGGAACAAGTACCAATGTACCATTGATTCCCACCAAATCAATTTAGAAACATTTCCTCAAGAAAATAACTAAAATTCCAAGAAATATTTCACATGACTTTCATGGCTTGGTGAAAATGGGAAACATCATCATGTCAAAAATCTCGTTACCTTCCTCCAATAGTAAAATTTGTAAGAAAGAGTTAATTGATGGGTTCCAACTAATTCAAGGTCCACCCAAAAAACTGTAATTAGATTACTTCAATTGGCTTGTTTAAAGCTATGTATGTAGAATTTTATCATTTCCAAGTGTAAGGAAAATATAAAAAAGCACTCAGTATGTGCCGTGTTCTATGACAAATTTTATGCATGAGAAATACATTTCACATTGTGAGGGAGAAGAAGGCTTGCAAGTGAATGGAGCCATCTATGATCTATCTATGTAAAACTAGAACATTAATTTCTCAATTCATAGAGAAAAATATATCAAAGATTGAAAAAATAAGGTTCAATTTCTTCGTCAATCCCTAGTTTGGTGTTGCTTTAAGCGAATTTGCATCAAGAATTTTTTTAAATAAAAAATCTCAATCCAGTTTGACTAGAAGAAATTAGTCTAGGACCTCTCTAAAATTATCTAGTGTCACGCATCTCCCATCACTACTAGCATACGAGTCCTATGCAATCATCCCACATCGATGAAAGAGCAATGCAAATCTACCAATGTGCTAGGTTTTGCAAATTTTCTAGTTACATAGGACAAGTTCCTCGTGACGTAGGTCGATTAGGTAGGACGCATACAATATACGCTTGTAGTGTATCCAAGCCCTCCAATTCTGCCAAATGTTTCATTGCGTTGTAGTTGTTGCAGCTTTGAATGATTCTTGATGTATGTGAGACTTCTATATCAAGATTCATTCCCAACTTGACATGGTGTGACCTTTCATGTTCCTGATGATCGGCTTTATGAATATGATTGGAATCTATGAGTCGATCCATGAGCACCACTCACTGTAGTGAACACCAACTCCTCCTGACAAAGAGGTGAATCGCATCCATGAGTGTGTAATACAAAACCACCGTTCAATTGTTGGCTCCTTGAGGCCAGTAAGTGGCAGTTTCACAAGTCTAGTTTTGTCATGGTTGTGGAAAACCCAAGTCCACTCCTTTTGCAGATTGGGTGCGGCAGAAGACCACGGCCGAGGGTGATCAACACAAAACACATCCACTTGCAAATGCGTTGTCATGGAAACCATCTAGAAATGCAGCATTCGAGTCTATGTATGCTTTTGGATCACATTTCAAGGTAGATGTCGAGGGAGGAGTTAGTGGCAGATGATAATGGGGTTCAGGTGTATTGGTGGGAGAGAGAAGGGAGCAGCCGCATATACTGTATACCCCCAGAGCATTATGACCTCGAATACAATACATTGAAAGACTTGTTCTGTGGTAGGAAACTCGGTTCACAAGCTCGTGTTCATGTTTATATATATCTTGGGTGCTGCCACACAACGAGGCAGATCCATCCGTCCCTTGTGAGAGACTCGAATGGTTTCTGGTTCGCAAGCTCCAACCACACGATTTGAGTCAGTCGTATGTGTTCTCTATGGACTCGACTCATGTACCCTGAGCTCTAGCCCTTTTCTATGTGCTTGTTTATGGATATTGCAGAAGAATATGAATCTGCCACAAACTAACTGGTTTGGTCGTTCATTGATGTAAATCCAAGTAAGGTAGACGATACTAATTACGCCCCCTTATACCCACTTCCCATTAGTATACCCTTATTTAGCCTAATGCCATCTTATGCTAACGACCTGGCTCAAGGATAAGCATCAAATTTGGTGAGTGTTGAGGGATCGCTCACAATGAGCATGTCACGCTCTAGAAAGAGTCAGTGAAGGTACATATAAGGACTTCATTTGACATGGGCTAGATGCATTGTAGTCAATAAGTGTTGCGGGCCTATGGGGACTGATTGAGGCTCATGATGCCCTAGTTCATGGGATTTTATAGGACGGACGGAACAAGGCCTATAAGAGGCCGGCTATGGGATAGAATGGGAATCTAGGAGAAGGTTAGGAAGGGATGGAATAATATTATAAAAGGCTTGCTTGCATGTCACAACCCTTGCTAGCTCCCCTTAATTATCTTGATTGTTTCTCAATTCTAGCAAGGGTCACGAGCACTAACCCTTCGCATTCCACCCATGCGAATGGTAAGCTCCCAATATCTTGGACCTCTTAGCTAATAGGTGGGTGACCAACCCTCCTACACATGCATTCGGAATTCTCCCTTTAATAGGTAGCCAATGTTAGATGTGGACTTCCATCCATGGAAGTCCAATCTTTAGTTGATCATCGCGTTGCCGGAGCAACATTACAACAACCCGAAACATACTTGGCAACTATACCCCCACGATGAGCCAACGCCCGTGGAGGCCATACCTTTTGGCCTCGGATGGGTTCGGCCAGCAATGCCGCCTCACCCATATAAGCCTCTAGGACTTTGGACAGGGCCCCTACCCCACCGTCAAGTAACCTTTTGTCCCTCTTCTAAGAGATGGGGCCAGGTAGACATTTTCCCTTAGCCGCTGCAGTGCAATCCCCTAGCAGCTTCAGATCTCCATAACTTCCTTGTCTGGTCTCTGAATCTAACAAGCAACCACTCCATCGACATCTACTTTTCGCATAGATGTCGATAGACTCCTCACTTGCCCCATTTGGGCAAGTATTGAGGAAGTTATGGCTGTTCTAACCTCGGCAGTCTTGGGCGCCACTCCCATGTCACTGCTGTCTCACCACAACGCCCCCTAGAGTGTTGGGCGTTGTCCCTAGGCAGCGCCCCACTCAAATTGTCATATCTCCTAGCTCACACCTCCAATTGAGGTGTTCTTGAGCATTCTAGAATTCAGACGCCATAAGCTACTCATAGCTCATGGCCTTATCCTCGTGACTCCTAGTCTCCGTGGGTGGGAGGCGTTCTCAATGCCCGGGGCCCTCACCCACACTAGGATCACTTGGGCCCTTTCACCAATGACGCCAGAAGTCCCAGGTGTCACTCCAGGGTCCACCTTGTGCCCATGGTGTTTCAGGCACTCCTCATGGAGAGGTGCACGACATTGTAGCTACCCAATGGCCTAGTCAAGCATCCCCTATAGGATGGAATTCAGAAGCTCGTACATGTTGGTTGTGGTGTAGATTTTTTTGATTTTTTTATGGCAATGTGCTTCCATTTGCTAAGTTATCATTGCCCTCACTTGTACAATTAGGATCATATTTATAGGTTAAATTAAACAAGGGTTGGTTTAAGCACCCCCTCTACCTTATTCTTGTGGAGGGCAAGGCCAGATTGGGGTGCCAAGTTGTTAACCTGAAAAATGAAGGCAAGAGGAAAATGAATTTTCGCAAATGAAGATGACCATGTGTTGGGCTAGGAAGAATCATTGGGTGACCGTGAACCATTTTCACAAGATGGAGCCTAGTCAAGGAGCAGGAACCCTAGGGTTGATATGGGCGTCTAGAGGAAATGCCTGCTTCTCGGCATCTCTAGAGATTAGTCCCAAATTTGATCATTTCTCTTGGGACATGTAAATCGAGCTTAGGAACTCCGTGGAAGATGTGAGGTTGGTGGGTCTAGCATATCTATATCTTCAATGATTTTTCGAGCTGGAGAGTTTTCAGCTTAACACACCAAAGACAAGATGCACCTCCAAATTCCAGATGGCTTCTCCCGACCTTGTTAAGAATGACTTTATTGCATGTACATGTGTATAAGATCAATTAAATGAGAGAACAACCAATAAATTGGCCCCAACATTATAGTTGTACAATAGGCAATGTAGTTATATCTTATTACAAGAAAATAAACTAATTCATATTGCTTAGTTATGAGGTTGTGTCCACAAATGTAATAGAGAAACCTTCTTCAAAAGGACTCCTTTGCACTTGAGCCATGTGACCTGGGAACACTTCACTTTTGGCATCACATAGATTCCTAGTCTTTTGTTCCTTCTGCTAAACTTTGTTGGCATGGATGAGGGGTACCACCATACATACCATTGCTAACAAATCAGGTTTTGATAGATAGGGGGACCTGACAAAATGTCTCCAAAAGTTCTGACAAATTGGAGGGTGAAGGCTAAGTTGTGTTTGTTTGCAAAATTGTTTCGTCTGTAGCTAGCTGTGTTCACTTTTTCTTGCTGAAATCTTCCTGGGGGCTGCACAAAATTTGAAGCCCAGTTGACCATAGATATCACACTGGCACTTTGTAATCCTGGAAAAGCTGACCGACCATGGACATTGGGATGACAAGCACATTTTTACTTCTTATTTCTATAAAGTCACACTAGTGACCATAATCGCACACCGCCTTCCCCCTTCTTTGTGAGTGCACATAGATGTGAAGGTCCCATATCAAAAAGAATAACAGCAATCTGAACATATACGATGTGACCTTATATGACAAAGTGTTTGTGCACACAATCTAAACATCAATTCTATGAATATTCACCTCATTAATGAAATATGCCACTTGAACTACGTTGGAACTAGAAAATCCCCTAATTTTGCCGACATGTTGCCCCTTAAATTAAGCATCTGGTCAAGGGTTTGGTGATGGCGGCAAGAGCTCTGCCAATGTCGGCAAGATCTTTCTCTTTGCCAGAACAGATGGCCCATACCACATGGAAGCCTACCCTTTGGACAGAACATACATTAAGGTAGATGAGGCTAATGTGGACACCTCCAACTCTGTGGAATCATCTAGCCGGTGGGTTCGAGCATTAGATGCTTGAGCAGGTTAGTGAGTGCGAATCAGGACCAAAGAATTTGAAATTGTTGAAATCTGAGTTGAGGAAGTTGTTGATCTAGGTTCCAAAATCCTACTCTTTCATCGTTCAATGTTGTGTAAGTGGACAACATCAATAGCATATTCTACATGGGTCATTTGCCAATGAAAACCAAGTTTAATGTCAATATTGGTTGTGTCATGTCTCTAAAGTGGACACATGTAAGATAAAATATGGTCGAATTGCTTTTTCATTGTAGAATACCCAGAATACAAGTTGGTATGCACCTCAAACCACATGCCACCTCCTAATTTGCCCACCTTGGACACAAAAATCAAGTGTGTCGTAGCTCGGTGGATAGCACTCCTCATTATGGAGGATGGTGGGTGTAGTTTGACTTTTGCGAAGGTGACTAACCCAAATACCATCAAATCAGTAGCTAAATCACCGTGCATTATTCATCCCACCAAATTAAAGTGACTGTACCGCCAAGTAGGAGCCAAAAGTAAGTGTCCGATTAATGAATTTGACTGAATTAGCCTCATCTACCTTAGAGTTTAGGGCCAACTCTCAACTCTCTATTGCCCCAGGGTGTGTTCCAATGAACTTGGAATTTTCATACCACTCTTGATGTTGAGGCCATTTGAGTCCACTATCATCAACATTTGTTTTGATCGGCCACTTGCGTGTGGAAACCAACTCCACAAAGAAGGCATGGGAACAAAATAATCATCATCCCAACAAAGTTGTAAGAAGATTCAACAGACGCAAAATTGAAGTTGTCAAATTGGGGTAGCTAATGAAAATCTTGTCTTTTTCCTTCTAAATTGGGCTGACGGGATGGATGTCGGCACTAGATTGAAATATACGCAGATATACAAAATCAAAATACATACATGGGAGAAATTGAATTTCCAAAATTGGAGGTCATATGTACCTTCTAGAGGTGGTCAAAGTTCATTGAGCAAATGATGAGTGTCTCTCATATTGAACTTGAATGCCATCTTTGGAGCATGTTTGCTTTGGGATGTTGTCCAAACTGCTAAAGATAGTTTATTCTTATAATGGGCAACATCCATGGGCAAGAAAACTTGCCTCCTCGATCAATTCTTAGTGAGCTTCCACAAGGATCACAGTCACCTTGTTCTCTTTCATATCAAATCAAAGTCTAATAGGACTTGCACCTATCTCTTCTTGAAGTACACAAGAACCACTGTGCCAAGTGTGTGTGGGGGAGGGAGGAGGATGTGAGGTGGCAACCTAGAACAATCTCCTCACAAGAGATGACCCCTTAGGTCATTGGGGGCAATACAAGGTCATGCCATGATATATGCCAAGTTCCAACCCTCAAAAATATTCAAACAACAAAGTATATGTAGTAGCCCGAGTTTCTATTTCATGAGTAGACTAACATGATGATGCTCATATTAGACTCCTTAGTTGTAGATCTTATAGGAGTAGGGTCCTTATCTATAGCTTCAGATAAGGATGTCTAAAGAAAATTTGAAGGATGCTCAACGAACTACACACTCTACCAAAACATATAAGGCCCAAAAAAATTTGGAGGTCATACAACAAATGATATGTCAATGAATGAACCCAAGTATTTAAATTCACATAATGACTTTGAAATATTGTATTTGTTAGAGAAGATACTCCATCAATTTATGTTACATATATAGTAATACATGACCAACATGCAATCAAAACACATGTTTAATATTGATATTTATTAAGGGCGGTCACTATGTCTCTCTACTTAAACATATGGGGACACATGTCAATTGGTGAAAAGTAAATGCCCCTGAACAAATGCATCCAAGACAAAATCACTAGTAACCAAAACCATGGTTACTAAGGAGATTTGCAACATGCCTCAACATATCTTCATGTAATCTTCAACTTCCCATTGGAATTCACATTGCTTGAATTTATGGGGAGGGCATCCAACCTCCACACATTGCCAAGCAATATCCTTCACCCAAGGTGGCAAAATGTAGCTAGTGAAATCACAACACATGTGTCTCAGGCAAATTCACCACCACAATGCATACAATGAATATTATAAATGTAGATGCGTGAAGAAATTGAAGGAAAATGACATGAAGATAATCAATGAAAGTCGCCCTCACACATTTTTTGGAAGGATTCAATGTGTGACAATAATAGTCGGTGCCCCCACCATATGCCATGATTAGAGACCAAATTACACACACAAATTCCATACTGCTTCATGTAAGCTCTTTGGAGCTTCTGAATATCATACCCAGAACAAAACAAAACAAAACAAAAAAAAGGTGGCCAAGTGTCTGGCAAGCAATGCACCGTGCATCTACCATCCAAACCAAAAAAAAATGGACCACTTAGAAGATAAAATATGAATGACATGAATATTATGGAGCCTATATGACCATCTAGTATCCACGAAAATATTCACATTCACAAAGCATAAGATATTCATGCAAGCTCCAAAAACTATGAGCAAAATGACAATGGCCATCACTTGGAAGTGGCAATCATCTCGCACCATTGCGCGTTTCATATCCTACAGAAAGAAGGTGTGGATCTAAAAGCTTCCATTTAAGGGATGCTTACCTTAGTCGCAACTTGATTGGCTTCGACGACAATTGTGATGAATACAGATCACCGAACTCTCAGGTGACTGGTAGGGGTGTCAATGCACAAGCCCATGTTGCTTAGTGTTCGCTCATGGCCACATGAAGTACTTTGACTTACATGCTATGGATTTGGGAAAGGGGGGAGGTTCATCATCATCTAACGTACTGGGCAGATTAGACTAGTATTGTGGCACTTGTTTTTGAGCCATCCAAGCAGTGTTTGACCACCAATCTTCAGCATAATACACTAGCTAGCAGCTTGGATGCATGCCATCTTGACCCATTGCACTTGTGCGTATGAAATAGGATCCCGGCAACTTAATGTTTCGACCATATCATTGCACATGTGCATGTGAATTAATACCCAGGGTCAGCCCAACCTCATATGTTCATACAACCATATAATCATGATAAAGTACCACCCCAAAAAAAAATTTGTGATTTGAAAATTTTGTGCAAAAGATATGAACAAATTTCAGCAAGCATTGTTAAGAAGTGAGGAGGTTTGAAGACAAACATGTCATGAATAGATTTTTGGAGCTTGATTGTGCAAAGAAAAATAAATTGTTTGGATTTGTGTTAAACTAAGAAAACGTAGACAATCAAACATAGTACCACCTCCAACAACAACAAAATTGCGATTTGAAATTGATATACAAAAGATAGGAACAAATGCATACAAGAGGACTACCGGGGCTTCATCCCTCAAGTTTACATGTCTCAAATGGATTGTGGACAACTCATGGGGAGGGCTTATATTTTAAATCATTGGGTTGACATCATGTGCAATGTGAACCCTTATTACCCCATTAGAGATAAGTTTCCATCACCATCTGAGAATGTAGTTCCATGGAGCCTCAAGTCTTTCTTTCAATTAGACCATCAAGTTGACATTAGCCTCCATCTCACGGAGACTACTGCACTCTACCACTCTAGAAATTTAGCTAGTTTGAAACCATCTCGACGAACTTTCAGTCCCATTAGCCTTTTCGGCTTCCCAGATTTCAAAATCGATTTCATTTCGTTTGTTATGTGTAAATAGACTGAAATTGAACCCAAAAAAATGAGAGAACAAATGTTGGAAATTTTGAAATTGTCATTTTGAAGTATCAAACCGCCTTTTGGCACTTTAATTAATTATCCGGCATAGCTATGCTGGACCGACTATCAGCCTACGGTATTTGAAATGAGTAACCCTAGTTATAATGAGAGGAAGTTGGAGAGAAGAGAAGAGAAGAGAAGAAACCTTTAATTGCACTCGGTCTAGAAAAACACCAACCAATAGAGGAATAGTTGCTACAACAATCCTTGGCACATTTCAACATGCTAAGGACACACCACTTTTAATGAACCCAAACCCTGCAAACCTATTTCAGTGAACTAAAAGCCTAAACACAATCACATGATTAGTTATCATATGCAGTTCTCAGAGTAATTGTAAATCCCAAAATGCAGACCAACGAAACAATGTGGGCCTATATACCCTACAAAGATTGTGCATGTTGCACTAGTGTATGAGACTAACTTTTGTGGTGGGTTGCAGGTGCCCTAGGTCTAGATCTAGAACTACATATCTATGACAATTATCTCATACACCTAACATCCATAATGTCACCCTCCGTAATGTCATTCCTTCTCTTATATCCCTAAACCCTAGTGAACGGATGTGTTTAGTTTGCATCTCCCTTATGGTCATAATTCCCTCCCATATATATCATGGGTTTTGACATTAAAATAATCTAGCAAAGAATTTAAACAACACGCTCACACACATCATGTTGTCATTATTTTCATTATTGCAATGTTGACTTTGTGTTATTCCATAATATCATATGCTATGCTAATTCTCTATTATCATGCATCCATGTTAACACTACACACCTCCTTAATACTACGTGCACTTTGGTTGCCATAGGCATGATATTAGGGAGGTTAGAATGTACAGCCCTAGGGTGGGGCCTTGAAGAGAGGGCATTCCCGGGATTAAGGGTCTAGCCGAGGGCAGTAGCCTAAGGTGTAGGCCCATAATTTTCGGAATGCCCAATCCGAGAGGCCCTAGCCTACATAAAAAAATCTTGGGCATAATGCAGTGCATTATGCTGCCTAAAATGGGCACGGGACATTTCATGGCACATAATGCCTTGTCACCTACAAGTGGGCATTATGCTATATGAACAAGTGGGAATGGAACCCAATTCTTTAACATCTATGACTTGCACTATCATGCACTCCATGGATCCATGGTTTGGGCATCCCTTGATGTAACATGTCTTCCAAGTTCAAAAATCATGCATCTAGATGATCTATGCATGGATAGGGGCGAATGCGCCACCAATGTTCTCATCCTTCCTTGTTATGATCATCTCTCCTTCCTTGACGCTATATTTACATAGGTCCATCCACCATGGAAGAACCAACAATAGCAAGAGGCATCTAGCAATGATGACAGCCCTAAAAAGGCTTGCCATGGAGGTTTCAAAGCCTTGTCTATTTGAACCCATCTTCAATAAGATTAAGGTATTCAACTGATTTAAAAAATGCACTTGGAGAATAAGTTAGTTTTAGATATGATCATATTTTACACATTTAGCTTTAAGTTAGGGCATATGTGTAGATATGCCCTAACTTTGAGTTAACTTAACGTGGGGTACATTAAGACATATTTACACATTTGATCAATGGCCGTGAGCAAAAATGATCGAGAGTATCAACAATACTTATTGAGAGTATAGCCCTTGGTCCGGAGCCATGACCAAGATAATCTACATCATTTTTTAGAGCTTTCATCACATGACAATATGTAAAACAAACTCAGACTGAGTGAAAAGGGGACACAATTCAAATATAAAAGTAAGAAATACAGAGGAACTACCACTCATTTCTCAACCAATGAGGGATTATGGAAAGCAATGGTCACAACCCTTGGTCACTAGTGTAAACAAACCTCATCATGTGTGGTGTATGTGTGCCATGTGGTTGTATGTATGTGTGGTGAAGGTATGGTGTATTTTTATCTCTTCAATGGGATGTTGTCATTGAACTAAAGACGAAAGAATAATGCAAAGATCAATGCATTTAGTAGAGAGGGAAGTATTGTATACAAGGGTACCTCTCATCTATCCAACATAAACACTTGACCCCCCATATGATTGTTGTTGATTCATCTCAAAGGACCTTGAGTAGACTAATTTGGGGTCTTCAAAGCTAATTCGAGTATCAAATGAACTTCAAAAAGTGACCTCCGGGATGCATACCATTTCAGGGCTTTTAAGGTTGAGGCATCTATAACCAATAAAATAAGCAAGTTTGTATCTATTTGGGAGGAGTTATAGTGAGGAATTATTTTTATTACAAAGAGAAACACATTCCAAGGAGAATGAAAATAAATAAATAAAGATTGCCCCTTATGTTCTATGTTGAGTATATAATATATCTATCTTCCATTTTGGCTCTCAACATTATGTTGTTTGTTTGCATTGTATACATTTGGATGCATCCTTATTGTCTTCAATGTTTGGGAATTGGATTCGGATGCTATGCCACGGGTGCAATCTTGAACATTTCATGTTTTTTTTTGGGGGGGGGGTTTATGGTTGTATATGATTGATTTTCATGTAATCGGTTTGTTTTTCTTGTATTTTGTATCATGTAACTTAAACTTCAAGTCCTTTATTAGTCTCTAAATCATGAAAAAGCCCCAAATTACCGAATACAGTATCTCGTTTTACGAGGTGACATGGTAGGCGTACTTCCTACCTTCCGGGAGGTGAGCTCGTTTGTAAATTTTTGGTGAATTAGGTGTGGGTGTTTTGGTTCATGGGGGCAGGTCAATTGGGGCTTGGTTGTTGTCGAACTTTCTTTTATTTAGGACAAGGTATGTGAGGTATTTTATGGCTATTTGATGCATGTGTTTCATGAGTTTTTTTGACTTCTTGAGGGGATATTTTGAATTTTTCCAGGGCTTCGAGTGATTGTTTGTGCACGGCTCCTTGTACCCTTGTTGTGACGGTAACATGGGGGTTCACATTCCATCCCGCAATTTGAACGTCTGAACGGAATTTCATCAAAATAGTTTCAAACCAACTAATTCTCTAGAGTGGTGGAGTGCGGTAGCCTCCGTGAGACAGAGGCTAATGTCAACTTGATGGTCTAATTGAAAGAAAGACTTGATGGTCTAATTGAAAGAAAGACTTGAGACTCCCTGGAACTATGTTCTCAAATAGTGATGAAAACTTATCTCTGATGGGGTTATAAGGGTTCACATTGCACCCATAACCACTCGTCTAAAATGCTAATGCTTGGCTATGACAATTGTCAAAACTCTTATGAGGGTAACCAATTACAAGCCACCACCACATATACCTTAACTACGTTCGCCTAAAAAATATAGATCTCATCCATATCGTTGTTAGATGACCTTAGTGAGCAGTTAAAATGGACCTGGTCAACTATGGATGCCTCGTCTTGAAGGTAATACAAATGGCCATTTTGTCACGTTTGAGATATATTATACTCTAAGCATGAGTAAATAAACACAAATGTTGCTAGAGGGACCTCCAAACAAGCATTCAAGATGATCTATTTCATATCCCAAATTCCTTGAGGAACAAAGTTGCTAATAATCTTCACATGTCCGGGTGTAGATTTAGTGGCAACGAACACTCCTTGTGCGTGCATGCAAGGTGCCAAATCCTTGAATCACGCTTGCCTAGTCGAGTTCTAGGGTAGACAGTGCCCGGGAAATTTTTGCACATAGTCGGTCAAGATCCTAGGGATTCTAAATCCAGCCGGTTACATGTTGATATCTTCCGGTTGTGCTTTCATTCATTTGAGGCATATTCCATAGATTCTTCTAAAATGACCGGTAATTCTCCTGAAGTCTCCAACTTCAACCGGTTATTCCTCAAACTCAACCGGTTCATCTGTAACTAGCCGCCGGTTCTTCCCGGACATAGCCGTAGACACTGTGGGCACTTGAGTGTGAGAATCAGGTGTCTATAGAAATAGCATTTTCAAATGCCATTGGAATGAACTGTTTCTGTGTATTCTTGCTATTGAAATGTTACAAATTGAAGTCACAGCATCATAATTACCCATAAATTATACATGTGTTTTGTTGATCTGACTCACCTACAGTGATATGAACATCAAGCACATGGCATTGGAATCAACAGCTTGACTCTGCTTGCACTACAGTGTACACTGTATTCTCTTTAGGGGTTTGTGCACACAAGCCACACTTGGAGGCTGCACATAATTACGGTTTACACGGAAACAGTCTAAGCTGCCAGTGGAAGCGCGATAGCACAGCATAACATTACTCAACACTAGGGGGGTGCGGCACCCTTCCTTGTGCCATGGACTTTGTAAGCATGATTCTTCACTTATGTTGGGTCATCATTGCAAAATGACCAAAGCTCAACATGGGTAGTGTTCATTCTACAAGGGTGAACATGCAGGTGGGCTTTTGTTCATTTGAGTGATGCAAAAAAAATTCTAATTTAGTGTTCATTACTTTGAGAATCAGTTTGTCACGAGGTCCGAGATGACCCTAAACTACCGGATGATAGTGGAGAGGTATCCAAAACTGAATGGAGTGGTTGGTGGTTCGATTTCCAGCTATGAAATATTCTCTCTACTTGAAGGAAGAACTAGCCAGGTGGCCACGCGCATCTTGTGTTCAAAAAATTATTTTTAAAAAAAATCAGCATTTCACGTGGGGCCCAACATTGGCTAGGCTTATCGCACTAGCAGTGAGACTATGATGTTATGGAATAATATGTGAAGAATACACGGCCAGGTATTGGGGCTTCCCTTATAGAGAAAGGGACCAACAATAGTAGGTTGTGTAATGTTATGTGGATTGAACACGATTGACTAAGGTAGAAACACCTATGACGGACTCAATGAGCACTTGAGACCCTTAACCCACAAAAGTCAAAAGAGTTCATTGTACGACCTATCTACACTATTTTGATGAGTGTTCATCAAGTCTTCAAATTTTGTTTTCTTGATTTGTGAGTTAATATTGATGACCAAATATGCCTTGGTGGGTATATAGTTCTAGCAACACCAAGGTGGGGTATTTCTTGGGGGAGGAGGGCTAAGGATTCGTGGTGTCTACATAAACTCATCCATTAGGAAGGCGAAATTGCACAACAAGAATTTTATAGTTTGAAAATAATGATGTTTAGAGGATTTGACTCTGGAAATAGCATCAAATATCATGATCTAGTGTAGTGAGGTCAAATTGGAATGAAGCAACCCTCGACCTATAGGGGGTTGGTTTTCCCTCTAGCCCCTTCATCCATGATGGTTGAGTTTACATGTTCGCCACAAATCCCAAGCCACGAAGGCCATAGAGGAGGTGCTGGGGGGGAGGGGCTCAATTTAGCCCGTATGGTACCACATGGGTGTACAAAATGGTATTTGATAGGAGTTTGGCTTACAAAGTATATAAATGGGATGGGTGTTGTTGCACCTAGATTTGTACAAATAAATACGGTTGTATGAATTTTGTGGGTACCTTGAGCCACCCCCCCCCCAAGGTTTCTCACAAAGGGAGTGTATTTCATCCACATGTACCTTATACACCCAAAAGTTCGTATGTGTTCATCCCTCAAGCAATACTTGCCATCCTGCGCATAATACTTCAATATTCCGCCCACCATACATCAATGAGTTTGACAATGAGAAGTGAATTTTGAGCATATTAAATACAACAAATGATTCTTCTTCTTCTTCTTCTGGTCACTTTTATTTTGTATACATAATTGAGCCAATTTACTCTAGACTTCAAAATTGTTGTCTACATCCATTAAAATATTATGTAGTCGATGATTTGCATGTCTACTGAAGTATGAGTAGGAGGATTAAAAAAAATCTCACATGTCTATTAAAGTCTGAATAAGAGTGATAATTTTTTTTCTACATAGGGGGACTCAAAAAAAAGGTCTTGCACGCACATGGCTCCAACTCTTGAAGACAAGTGCACCCTTTGTGGTGTATTTGAACTAAATTTTTCTTTAGTTCTATGTATTGAACCCATACTAGATTGTTGAAGTTATATATATATATAGTATATATATATATGTAGAAATATGCATGCTCTAACCTTCATAATACCATGCTTGTGGCAACCAAATGCATGTGATATTAAGGAATTTTGTAGTGTTAACATGGATTGCAAGTCCATTCATGTGCTAAGGGTGCGTTTCTCATGCTATTTTGTGGGCGATTGCAAGTTGATTATCAAGAGCGACCAGGGTGCAATTCCTAGGCCATTCAAGCGTAATTGTAGACCAAATTGGCTCTTGTTCTACGCCATTCAAGAGCAAATGCAAGTCAATTTGGATGCACTAAGTGTCCGCCCCATGTCCGTTGCGCTAAAGGTGCAATTCCCATGCCATTCAGGGCATGTGGAAGTCAATTTGGGGTGTGACCAAGGTGTGGATCTCATGCCATTCAAGGGCCATTGTGGGTTGAATTGTATGCGCCAAAGGTGCAATTTCCAAGCCATTGAAGGGTGAGTGTAAGTTGATTTGGATGCGCTAAGGGTGAGATTCCCAAGTCTATCAAGGGCGAGTGCATGTCTATTCAGGTGCTACTAGGGTGAGTTTCTCATGCCATCCTAGGTAATTTCAAGTCTATTCAGGTGCGACCTGGGTGTGGATCTCAAGCCATCCAAGGGCAATTGCAAAACTTGAATTGGATGTGCTAAAAGGAAAAAAAACAAGGCAATCTAAGAACAATTGCATGTCGAATCTACTGTGCTAAGGGTGCACTTCTTAGGCCATTCAAGGGTGATTGCAGGTCATTTCACATGTGTGAAGGGTGCATTACACTAAGGGTGCAATTCCTAGGCCATTCAAGGGCGAGCACAATTCAATTCAGGTGCAACCAAGGTGCAACACCCGCGCCACTGAGGTGCTGTGAATGGGCCTTGTGTGGTCGCGAGCATGATGCATCCGGGCCGTTGATCTACCAAGGCCCATCCAAGGGCCTCAATGGTCCTAGGTGGCGGGGGGCGGGGGTTGGTGCTTGCCACCAAGGTGGGTGGGGGCCGGGTGGTGCTTGCCACCAAGGCGGGGTGGGGCCATGGGCCTCATGTCTTTTTTCGGGGAGGCCGGCTTTAGGGTCTTGTCAGGGCTAGGCGGGCTAGGCGCTGTGAATGGGCCTTGTGTGGTCGCGAGCATGATGCATCCGGGATGTTGATCCACCAAGGCCCATCCAAGGGCCTCAATGGTCCTAGGTGGCGGGGGGCGGGGGTTGGTGCTTGCCACCAAGGTGGGTGGGGACCGGGTGGTGCTTGCCACCAAGGCGGGGTGGGGCCGTGGGCCTCATGTCTTTTTTCGGGGAGGCCGGCTTTAGGGTCTTGTCGGGGCTAGGTGGCTAGGCGGCTAGGCGGCTCGGTGGCTAGGCGGCTCGGTGGCTAGGCGGACTAGGAAGCTAGGTAGGCTTACTAACTAGGCAGCTATGCCTACTTACTAAATAACTAGTTGGTTAGGCTTACTTGCTAAGTGGCTATGCCTACTTACTAAATAACTAGTTGGTTAGGCTTACTTGCGAAGTGGCTAGGCCTACTTACTAAATAACTAGTTGGTTAGGCTTACTTGCTAAGCGGCAAAAGACGGCTAAGGCTGGGTCAATTCTTTATGTACTCACACATGGATTTACAACTTGAAAGCAATGTGGGCACTTCCAACTTCGCCCAACATTGTAACGTAACTGGGTCTTAAACGGACATTTTCTTTTTTCACCCACTTCTTGTACTAGGATACTAGGATGCCAAACATGCAATTAGTGCGAGATGATTAGCAAATCCAATTTGTGCCCATAGCCACTTTCCTCATAGTTTGAGGAGCTCGTATGAATATTCTATTAGCTCTCAAAATGAAGATTCTCCAAATTTAAAAAAAAAATCATTTAGGCATTCCCAATTAGACCTATTATCACTTTTGTATTTGAAGTCTGATTTTGAAAACTTGAAATGACAATGTTCATGATAAATAAGTAGAGGAAACCATTTCCAATCTAGTAGGGTAAATGTGCCTAATTAAGTTTGTGATCTTAAACGAACACCTATGGTTGAATGAAGTATGGCTGGATCTTGGGTGTCAATCTAAGAATGGACACCAAAAATGCATGTCTTGAAAAGATAGAGGACAACGTGTTGAACACTTATTGACCATGCTAAATGGAACATGCAATATAAATGGGGATGCCTAAATGATCTTTGTTTTAACTTAGAGAATCTTCATTTTGAGAGTGAATAGAATATTCATACGAGCTCCTCAAACTATGAGAAAGTGACTATGGGCACAAATTGGATTTGCTAATCATCTTGCACTAATTGCATGTTTGGCATCCTAGTATCCTAGTACAAGAAGTGGGTGCAACAAGAAAATGTCCGTTTAAGACCCTGCTACCTTACAATGTTGGGTGAAGTTGGAAGTGCCCACATTGCTTTCAAGTTGTAAATCCATGTGTGAGTAGTAAGTACATAAAGAATTGACCTAGCCTTGGTTGTCTTTTGCCACTTAGCAAGTAAGCCTAACTAACTAGTTATTTAATAAGTAGGCTTATGCCCCCTTCCCACTTGACTTTAGCTAAGACCCAAAGTATTTCCTAAAAACCGGGTAAAGCTCCCTCGGTTATAGCGGAGGCATCCGGCTATCCCAATCATTGGGCTGATTTTTCACAAAGTTTTTACCCGTCCACGTCCAAAAACCTCGAATTGAAAGGCAAAAAAAATTGCAACCCGTCCCAAAACCGGTAATTTCAAAACCAACCCGTCCAAGGAAAGGTTAAAGAAAAAACAACCCGTCCCAAAACCGGTAATTTCTAAACCAACCCGTCCATGAAAAGGTTAAAGAAAAAAACAAATTGATAAAGATAAACCGAAAGATGTCGGCATGTGATTGGTTGCACTTGGAAACAATAGTATCTTCCTTCAATTTTGTCAATGTTATGGCTTTATCTATTTTAGCTGCCACCTGCCCCATTTCATCCACATAGTTTAGAGAAAGTTCTGATTCTCTAAGGCCCAGGTTCCCCCTCCAGCAGTGTTCAAGCTCGGCACTTCCCCCTCCAACAGGTATTCAAGCTCTTCTTCTGGGTTGTCAGTATCTTCTCTCTGTACATTCTCTCTGTATCTTCAACCAAGTTTCGAGATTGTGTTAGAACAGTGATCAGGGAGATTTTTGGGCAACATAATCGGTTGAGATCCTAGTGATTGCAAGTCCAACCAGTTTAGGGTTGACAGCCTCCGGTTTTCCTTCTTTAAATTTGGGTATATTCTATAAATCCCTCTAAAATGATCAGTACATTTCCTGCAATCTTGAACTTCAACAGGTTTTTTCTCAAACTCAACCGGTTCATTTGTAACTAACTGCCGGTTCTCCGCGATCATTGTTCCAGAAGGTCCAAGATGAAAGGTGTTATGGGCTTGTAGAGTTTGAGTTTTTGAATTCAGTTTTGATTTAGACTGAGCAGGGATTGTTTCAATGTCGTTCTAAACTACTTCTTTCACCGATATCTATGTATGTTTGTATGTGCTGAATAATTTTGATTGTGTCCTTCATAGTCCCAATGATCCAGACTTCAAATGTTTGCTTACTTCGGATGAAAATTTAGTCTTCAATATATTTTCTTCCCATTGCAATCAAAGTTGCATGCTGAGTTGGGTTACACTGGACAGGGATTGTTTCCTCTTAAACCACTTGTCACCAATGTATGAATGAGGGAGCTGACTTGTTGGAGGTGGAGCTTGGAGCTTGGAGGGTGGAGCAACCCTGAGGAGAAGGTACATTCGCTAACTTTTTTGTTTTTGTTTTTTCCCAAGTGTTAGTCAAGTAATGTATAGAAGAATTTGAAATGAACATAGAATATAGGTTGGTGTTAAGTCACATAATTAAGGTTTTTATATTTCATATGAGTGGTGATTGAAGTGTTTTTAATATGTATTGCAGTTATGTCTTTGCCAGTGTTTGGTGTACCCAGACAGAGGAGAGATGCACGGCAACAGAGCATTCTCCATATGTTTAGGGCATCTTCTTCTTCTCAAACTTTGAGTGATGGGAGGAATGAATTGCCTGAGTTGTCAGAATCTTCTGTTAGGGGTTCCCCACATGGTATTCCTGATGTCAAGGAAGAGCAAGGTGACGTTCAGGGACATGATCAAATTAGGGAGGACACTGAGATGGGGGAGGAGGATGAACCAGATGATAGTGCAAATGATGAGGATAGTGTAGGAGTACATATGCCAGTTCATGGTGGTGGAGGGCGGCCTCCAAGGAGGAGGAAATTTATGCCCATATGGCGTCAAGGAAGGCCTTGGTTGATGCACATTGCTCTACCTAGTCAAAAGCCCTACATGAAGTGTGCAGCATGTCAAGCAAGTGGTCAAAATACACGATGGGGGACCAGAAGAGAGGGTTGTGAATCATTGTAGCTTTTAGCCGTGAAGGAGCATAAAGGCTCAACCTTTCATTCTCATGCCATACTAAGGTGGCGACCGGTGAGAGATAACCCTGAGGCAACTGCCATGGCTAGACATGTGGTAAATGCTATTGATGCAGAGAGTGCTAGAATTATATGTTGTATGAAGATATTGTATCATTTGGTAGTTAATGATAGGGCTATCAATCAGTATGAGGATATGTGTCACATAATTAGACACCTGAGAGCTCCAGACACGCCTGTCAATGATGAGTATGGTGCTTATACTAGTAGACAATCTGCATATGATTTTTGTGGGCCATTTCACAACATTTGAGGGAAGTTGATCTTTTAGAAGTTAAAGATTCACCAGTGATCTCTCTTCTTGTAGATGAATCAACTGATCGTAGTCTAGAGTAGCATTTGATTGTGTATGTTTGTAGTTTGTCTCGTGGTGGCTTGGGGCCTCCACGTATGCAGTTCGTAGGATTGTCAAGTGTTCCTCGAGCCACATGTGAGATATTCTATAAGAATGTGGTGGACTTATTGGAGAAGTTGGAGTGGCCTCTTGAGAAACTGGTGGCTTTAGCTACCGATGGAGCGGCTTCTATGACTGGGTTGAGACAAGGACTAGCAGACAGATTTCGTGCAGATGTACCAACACTTATTAATGTGCATTGTATTGCACATAGGTGAGTCTTCCATTTTGAGATTTATTTTTGTATTTAATTTTTTTCTGAATGCAATATATTCATTAATTAGTCCCCTTGCAGCTAGCAATGCAGTTGAGGCATCACCTGAGCTACAGGTGTTGGATGACTTCTCCAACTTTGCATACACATGGGTGGGTAGGTCATCATTGAGGCGGACAGAGCTTGATCAATTAATGTTGGAATTTGCCATGGATCCATTAGTTGTTCTTCACATACATGGAGTGCGATGGTTATTTCGTGGACAAGTGATGCAACGAGTTTTGGATTGTATGCCTATGTTTTTACAAGCTTTTCGTGAAGATGTACCAACATGGTATCGTAAACTGACATCCTTTCAATTCCAGTTTCTTCTACGTTTACTTGTGGATGTTCTTACTGAGTTGAATAAACTCAATAAGTTGTTCCAAAGTGACCATGTGGATATTACTCAGATTGGAGGCCTCTTGAACATTTGTATTACAGTTTTGAGTAGACGTTTTCTTACAATTAGAGGTGCAGCATTTGGAAGAGGTTTGTGAGGCCAAACCCCCCACCCTTAAGCGTCCGTAGTCCGAGTAGTGGGTTTGGGCTCACATTCCTCCGCGGTATTGGATTTGGACTTGGATGAGTCCATAGTGCAAGGTTCACCCTTCAAGTGGTCTTGGATTTAACTTTGGTCTTTGCTTCCTTTGTCTTGCCATCGCGAGAGTGCTCCACATTCTCCATTAATTTGTGCACGTGGTTTATTTTTAAAGAGAGGATGCAAGTGTTAAAAAACACTATTCTCTATAGTCAATCTCAAATACATTTACTTGTGAAAGCCACACATAACACTAACTAGCATAATGTAACTAACTACTTGTCTATGAGCTAATTAAGTAGGCTATCTACTAAGCTCCTTCATGAACCCATCTCTTTACTTTCTAATTACATAAACCTAGCTCTTTCATAAACCCAACTCCTTCATGAACCCAACTCCTTAGCTTCTAACTAAACAAACCCAGCTCCTTTATAAACCCAGCTCCTTTATAAACCCAGGTCCTTCATAAACCCAGCTCTTTACTTTCTAACTAAACAAACCCAGCTCCTTCATAAACCCAGCTCCTTCATGAACCCACAACTTTGTAGTTGTAATCCCCAACTACCTCACTAATTATTCAAGCCCTTAACTAATCTTCCTACCTAATTTTCCTAATTCTACTAACAACCCCTTTCTAATCACACAATTCTTCTCTAATCCTAAAATCCTAAAATCCTAGAGAGGAGAGGGGGAGAGAGAATTTCCTAACTTCACTAAGACTAACTAATCCACACAAGTATATTTTTGCACTCATCACAACATCAAGTGCTCAACTCTTAAACATGGAACTTGCAACCACGTGTATTCAAAACATGAACTTTAAGTACCACAAATTGGAATCATGAATTAACTTTAAAATCCTTCACGTCAACACTAATTCTACCAAGAGGTCAAGCCCTCTTCAAGGCTAACAAGCCTTGGCTCTCAAACTAAAAACTAAGCACACACATGTGCTCCAATATGGCTTCCCACACCCACACTTATAACTCGTGGGGTGCCTTGGAGCACAAAGGAAAGAGAGGATGAGTGAGGGAAAAATGAGGGATTATATAGTAAGCTTGAGGGGGTGAGCACCCTCAAGGCTCACGATAAGCCCTTGAGATTTCCTCCTACTTAGTAGGCGCTCACGATAAGCCCTTGAGATTTCCTCCTACTTAGTAGGCGCCAATCCTATCTTCTAAGCCTTCCTCCCTCAAATGATCAACAAGGATCCTAATTCGAACATTTAACTAGCCTTGGCTTTCTACCTACCACACTTTACCAAACTTGGGATGCTTCAACCCAAACTTAGCCTCCTTCGCTTTCCGCCGCCATAACTTTCTCCCCTTACTTTCCCAAATCGTCGCTCACCACTTAATTCAAACCACGATGCTTAACTCGTGATTTGATTGGTGCTTTGAGAATTTGCTTATCCTCCACCTTGCATTCTTCCTTGGACCTTCCCCATTAAGTGGCCATGATGAGGTGGTCCACTTGTGCGCTCCATGTGATCCTCCATTCATCCCAATTCGAATGCACTTGCCTCTTGAGTCACTTTGGTTGTCTCCATCCATTTGTACTAGTCTACTCACTAACTACTCAATCCAAGTTCTCCTTACCTATCCTCATTCACTCAAATCCTTCCGAAGGTAAAAACACAATAACAACTCACATCCTAGCCTCTTACAACATGGTACTTCTAAGACTAACATTTCACTCTTTTTATATTTTTGTGAAGTAACATGCTACTTCAAAGTGCATCAACTAACGTTTCAAGGGTCTAAGACTAAATGTGGGCACCCTTTTGGGCTCACATAATTGGCGACCATCGGGGGATGAATCCAAACATCTCTTGCTCCAAGGGTAAGTTGCCTAGTCAAGCTCGGTACTCCTTACATCTACTTCCCGATGTACGGGTAGGAAAGAGCTCACCATTCAACGTTTCCAATTGAATTGAATTATTAGGAAAGACCTCATAGACAAGGTAAGGTCCTAACCATACCGCATCGAATTTCGCCGGAAATTCAAGCTTTCGTGCGTCTTGAATCATGACCATCATTCCCGGTGTTAGGGTTCTTCTCTTATGTCGTTTGTCGAAAGTAATCTTTCTCCTTCTTTGGATTGCCTCAATATGTTGAGCCGCCATTCTCCTCCCTTCGTCAAGTGCTTCCAAATCGGTTAGTCGATTTCGTAAGGATTGACTTTCGGTAAGTCTCGTACTCACGGCCACCCTAAGTGACTCGACTTCATATTCGATTGGTAGTGTCGCTTCAAGACCATAGACTAAGGAAAATGGTGTAGCACGCGTAGTTACCTTATAGGTTGTACGGTATGCCCAAAGTGCCGCCGTTAGTTTCGTATCCCAATCCCGCTTCGAGTCTATAACCGTCTTGCGTAGTATACTCACCAAAATTCCGTTAACCCTTTCCGTTTGTCCATTGGTTTGTGGGTGGTAGGGAGTAGTCTTCCGGTGATCAATTTTAAATTTCTCTGTCATCTCTCGAATCAAGTCATTCAAAAAGTGAGTACCCCTATCGCTTACTAGGATCTTCGGCACCCCGAACCGCGAAATTATGTTTTCGTACATAAATGTTGCCGCGTGTTCCGCCGTGTCGGTCTTCACCGCTTTGGCTTCCGCCCACTTGGTGAGGTACTCGATTGCCACCACAATATATTTCATTCCTTTTGAAGATTGGGGATGGACCTTACCCACATAGTCGATGCCCCATTTTTCGAAAGGAATTAAGGGTAATGATACATGTAAAGGCATCTCCATTCTAAGGTCGTTTCGGGCATACCGTTGGCAAGCGTCGCATTTCCTTACATAGTCATGGGCGTCCTTAAATAGTGTAGGCCAAAAGTAGCCCGCTCTAAGTATTTTTTGCCCGGTGAGTTGACCCGAGAAGTGACCGCCGCAAGCGCTATCGTGGCAAGCGATTAAAATCGCTTCAACCTCCGTTTTTGACACGCATCGTCGTAAAATACCATCGGACCCCCTTCTAAACAACCTATGGCCCACTACAACAAATTGCCTAATATTTACCCTCACCTTCCTTCTCTCTTCTTTTGTCCACTCTTTGGGCAACTTGTGGGTTGTTAGAAATTCTACTATGCCCGCATACCACTCCGGTGTAGAAGTGACCACAAAGAGGCTATCATCTACTAACATATCATTTACCGGATTTTTTCCTATCTCCTCCGACAACCTAGACAAGTGGTCCGCTTGTAAATGCATACGACCCGGTTTATATTCCACCGTGTAGTCGAATTCTTCTAATAACAAAACCCACCTAGCTAACCTACCACTTAACTCCGCCTTGTTAACTAGATACTTGATAGCCATGTGGTCAACAAAAAATACAACCGGGTTGCACATGAGGTAATGCCTAAACTTTTTAACGGAAAACACCATGGCTAGGCACTCCCTCTCCGTTGTAGAGTAGTTTCTTTCGGCGGGAGTCAATTGCTTACTCGCATAAGCTATGGGTTGATCCTTCTCTTTTTCTCCCGTTGCTTGACAAAGCGCACTCCCTATTGCCACATTACTAGCATCACAATAGACGTGAAAAGGTTTACCCCAATTGGGTGGTATCAACACCGGATAGGTGCTCAACCTATCCCGCAATTCCTCAAAGGCTTTTTGACAAGCATCCGTCCACTCGAATTTGACATCCTTTTTGAGCAAATGGGTAATGGGCACCGCTATCTTTGAAAAATTAGGAATAAGTTCCCGGTACCATCCCACATGTCCTAACAACTTAGAGATCCCCTTGGAATTGGTTGGAGTTGCCAAGTCGCTTATGGCCGCAATCTTATCCGGATCGGGTTCTCTACCTTTCTCACTAACAACATAACCCAACAACACTCCCTTATTCACTCCCAAAAATGTCTTATCCGGGTTCAATGCTAACCTCATCTTCCTACACCTAACCAATGCCTCCCTAACACAATGTAGGTGATCGTCCACATTACTTTGTGTGCTAAAATCGTCCACAAAGACGGTCATGGATTTGAACAACAAGTCGGTGAAGATATACATTACTAATCGTTGGAAAGTAGCCGGGGCATTACATAACCCAAATGGCATCACTACCCACACAAAAGTACCCCAAGGTGTAGTAAAAGCCGTTTTATGGATATCTTGGAGGGCTATGGAAATTTGATTATAACCCGCATACCCATCCATAAAGGTATATCGCGAATGACCTCCAACCTCCTCAAGCAACAAGGTGATAAAAGGTAAGGGGAAGTGATCCTTTTGTGTGCACGAATTCAATTTCCTATAGTCGACACAAACCCTTAATTTCCCATTTTTTTTCTTTACTAAGACCATAGGAGAAACCCAATCCGTGATTTCCACCGGCTTGATAAACCCGGCCTTCAATAACCTTTCCAATTCCGCTTTCACCAACAATTGCAATTGAGGATTCATCCTCCTCTCCTTTTGTCTAATTGGCCTCGCCCCCGGAATTAAAGGAATCCGGTGCTCTACCATTTCCCTAGGAATTCCCTTAAGCTCATCGTAGGACCATGCAAAAGTATCACTAAACTCATCCACCAAATTGCTATACTCCCTAACCTCTTTCTCCCCCAATTTGGAACCCATCTTCATTTGTCGGGTTTTTCCATTCTTTAATTTCACATCCACGTACCGCCAATCCGCTTCCGACACATGTGCTTGTTCCTCTTTGTTCCGATACCAATCGGAAGGCACATTGGGGTAATCTTTCACATCTTGACCTACAACTATCCCCGTAGACGTGGTCTTGAAATGTAAAGGCTCCTCCAATTTCGATGACTCAATAATCACATCCTCCTCTTGAGTCCCATCTACATGAATTAAACTAACCTCACCCTCTTCCACGTCATCTACCCAAGGTGTTAACCCACCGCTAACCCACTCTTCCTCGGTGAGCACCTCACATGGCTCCAACAATGAGCCCTCTCCTAAACTAACACTAGGAAATTCACTCCCTAAGCCTACTTGGTGAAATGTAACCATTACATCAACCTCGGACTCGGAGTACTCCCTTAGCCATTGGGCATAATCCCCATTATCCCCATAATTGTAAAAATTAGGACCTAGACTTCCCGAGCCCGAATCTATAACAACCCTTTGACCTTCGGGATGGACGACTCCCACCAATGCCTTGCCAATCTCATTCTCGTTTAAGTCATCAATTTCCTTCTCCAATGGCAAATACATCTCCTTCTTCATCCATCCTTCTAATGAACCAATGGACACTATGACCCTATTACCCTCCGGACCATAAGTGATGGATGGTTTAGGTCCACCCCAATTGACCATAGCATTCGCCATCCGCAACCAAGGCCTACCTAGCAAAATGGGGAAGGTGTCCTTGTTGGAGTGCATTTTAATGACATGGAAGGTGACCAAGTACTCCTCACCTCCCGTAGTCATTCTACAATCCTTGATCATCCCCAAAGGCGTAGTCGAACTTTGATTTGCCATATTTATGACCAAAGGTGAAGGCCCCGTGAGTCCAAGTCCCAATTTTTTCATAGTATCCTCCGGTAGTATATTTAGACTACTCCCTCCGTCGACTAGCACATTAGGAACCACCTTATCTACTATAACAACTTCTATTTCTATAGCTTTCACGTCTCTTCCACCTTGTGATTGGATCCTAGCGGCTATTTTAGCTTTCACCTTCCTCATCCTCTTGTGTACCGGCATTCCCTCCTTTAATGTTTTCCTTGCCGTGGGTGAAATTTCCAATAGTTGGCCGAAAGTAATATCCGCCTTGAGTGTACTAAGGTCCGCCCACAAGTCGTACCCGGTAGATCTTTCCACCTTAGAATTACCCACTACGTCGAATTCGTCTACGGGAACCCCCGGTCCTTCCCATTCACCCACATCGCTATTATCCAAGTCATGTACCGCATTAGTCCTCTCCCTATCTTGTAAAAGTATATTTTCCCTCTCCACATCCTTAGTAGCTCTTCTAGCTACCCTATCCAACTCGGAGAGATTAATCTCTTCATCCGAAGAGTAATTTCCTTGCTCTCCTATTCCTACCTCCAACGGGGCATCCCCTCTCCTAGCCCTAGTAGTTACCGCTAGTGCAGGTGCTTCTTCAACCACACCCTTACCCTTCACTAACTCATATGTAATAGCATTGGTGTGAGGAGGCCATTGACTTTGCTCCTCTCCAATTCTCGTTGGGAGAGGAAGCATGTCATCACATGTGGCCTCCAACACTCCATCCATGAACCTAACATCTTGGGAGTTAGATGGTCCCGGATCCGTTGGAGGCGCTTGTCTCCCGTTACTACCATTAGGTGGAACTCCTTGTCTATTTTGTATTGGAATGTAACCGGTTGTAGTTTGCAAGCCCGCCGGTGGATGAAAAGTTTGCCTAGCATTACTATGGTCATAGTATAAGTTAGGTGGCCTAAGTTCATTGGCCGGTACTCCTTGTGGCCTAGCACCTCGCATATTATCCCTTGCTTGTTGTTGTGGATTAGCCACCGGGTAAGGGACATTAATTATTTTGTCCGGTTGGCGACACGTATCCGAGGGATGACTTCCTCCACAATTGCTACAATTAAACTCTTGACCTTCGGACCAACATTGTCCTTGAGCGTGCCACCTTCCACAAAAGGGATGAAATTCCTTCTTCTCTAAATTTTGGCCACCTTGCCCTCTAGGTTGTGGTCCTCTATTGCTTCCATTTCCATAGTGAGGTGGCGCTTGACCTCGTTGATTTTGTTGAGGTGGGTTACCGTTTCCTCTTTGGTCACGGTTTTGTCCACTTCTACAAAATTGACGCGTGTGGCCCGGTTGGCCACATTGGACACACCATAATCCGGAAGAATGCCTACCCGACTCAACCGGGGGTGGAGGCCCCGGTTGTTGACTCCGGATCATTAATGACATTTGATCCGTGAGGCTTTGCATTTGTTTTATCATAGCCTCTTGGAATCCTAGTTGGCTAGCACCTAGTCTTCTCTCAACCTCCTCCAAGCGTGGATCCGTTCTAGGGGCCGGTAGTGCCAAAAGAGGTGCCGGTTCCCTAACCGCTAAAGGTCGGGGACCGGTGTCCACAATGGCATATGGAATTTGGTTCTCATACTTAGCGGGTTCTACCGCTACCACCCTAGGGCGTATGGGGATGAATTGTGGGATCAATTCATCCTCCCTTCTCCATAGCCTTTCGTGATCTTTATCCAAGTTTTCAATATCTCTAGCCGCACGCTTGGCATCCGCCAAGGTCAAGGGATTCCTTTCTAGAACACCCCTAATAGTTCCGGACTTAAAAAACCCTTGAATGAAAAATTGCTTTAGCGTGTCGTCGTTGAGCATGGTACCCACAAATCTAGTGCACACTAAATCAAACCTCCTAATGTAAGCCGAAATTTCTTCCTCCCTTCCTTGCTTCAATGACGACAATGCCCTTAATGCGGTACTTTGACCCACTTCCGGCCTAAATTCGTTAAGAAACTCCCTTTGTAATTGTTCCCATCCCCTAAAATGTCCCTCGGCATGATCCCGATACCATTCATAGGCTTCCCCCTCTAGAGTGGTAGGAAACCACACTAACCAATAACCCGGGTCGGTTATGAGGAAGCTAGCCAACCGTTCGATATACCGTTCCATGTGCCGAGAGGGGTCCTCATCCTTGGTCCCATAAAATTTAGGGAGATGAGATGGCATATCCATCGCCGCTAAATTTTGTGGAACCACAATTGGTAGGCCTCTTGGCCTAACCAATGGGTCTATTGGAGGTATAGGAGGTATGGGCGGAATTGGGGGTATGGGTGGTGGATCCATCCCCCGTTCCTCGGCCATGGTGACCGGTGAACTATTCAACAATCCCCTATCAACTTCTACCGGGAATTCTTCTCTAAGTGTGTAATTTTCCGAAGAAGTTTCACCACTCAATTTGGAGGGAGTGATCTCCTCTTCAAGTTGAGCTCCAAGTTCTAAGGTGTCTAGAATTGACCTAGTCCTAGGTTCGACGTTCAAACAACTCTCTATTCTAACATTATCTTGTTCTAATCTATCACTGATTTTAGAGGACCGCCTCTTTCGAGTAGATTTCTCTAGTCCTACTATCAAACTTGGTTTTTGTGAGCGAGTCCTACCTTGCATTCCATAAGAATCGATCGACCCTCACTTGACCACACATAATCCTAGCAATTCCCCTCTTAATATTTTCACTTGTCTTGGTGTGGTTATAATTTTTTTAGGAGGTGAGGAAAAGAACCTGCAAGCCCACTTAGGTGAAAGAATCCCAATAGGGGATAGGCATGTTCATGTTAATTTTTTGGTTAAGTCGGAGCATCACCTCCGCACCTTCCCGCAAATTAACACTCACCACAATACCGATTGTGAGGGGGTGACCTTCCGAGTAGATTATGTTAAAAGTCGAGGCTTCACCCTTCAACTTCTCACACCATCCACAATTCGGGAATTACCCTCTACAACGGATAACAACAATCACGAGTACAAAAGGCATTCCTTAATTAGTTAATGAGTTCACTTTGAAGAAATAAACATACCTTGAGCAATCGCATCCCCCTGTGAGTTAGCACTCCCCTCAATCGTGACTCAATGTAACAACACCATAAACTTTGTGAAATATTAATTTAATCTAGAGCATGAAATGACAACTCCCAAAACTTTGAGACTCACCCCGAGGTGAGTGTCAAAGTTCAATGTCCTAAGGTGAATTTACCCTCTAATGTTTTAATGAGCTACTCGGTTATAGGTTCCTTTTAAGTTCTTAGCAAATCCCCAAAAAGGTTGAGGACGTACCTTCGCCGCGCTCCTTCCTCAAAAATGAATTTGCGTAATTGACAATGCAATTCATTCCAAGGAATAGTTGAAATACAATGAATTCAAATGTAACCCAAAGAGAGAATACTTACCGAGTTTCGGGTGCTCCTTCCCTTCTCTCAAGTTTGTGTCTCCAATTTTTCCTAGTTGCCTCCAAGTCTCCTAGTCGCCTCCAAGTCTTGTAACTACCTTCCGCTTCGCTCCCGGCGGACGCACCAATTATGTGAGGCCAAACCCCCCACCCTTAAGCGTCCGTAGTCCGAGTAGTGGGTTTGGGCTCACATTCCTCCGCGATATTGGATTTGGACTTGGATGAGTCCATAGTGCAAGGTTCACCCTTCAAGTGGTCTTGGATTTAACTTTGGTCTTTGCTTCCTTTGTCTTGCCATCGCGAGAGTGCTCCACATTCTCCATTAATTTGTGCACGTGGTTTATTTTTAAAGAGAGGATGCAAGTGTTAAAAAACACTATTCTCTATAGTCAATCTCAAATACATTTACTTGTGAAAGCCACACATAACACTAACTAGCATAATGTAACTAACTACTTGTCTATGAGCTAATTAAGTAGGCTATCTACTAAGCTCCTTCATGAACCCATCTCTTTACTTTCTAATTACATAAACCTAGCTCTTTCATAAACCCAACTCCTTCATGAACCCAACTCCTTAGCTTCTAACTAAACAAACCCAGCTCCTTTATAAACCCAGCTCCTTTATAAACCCAGGTCCTTCATAAACCCAGCTCTTTACTTTCTAACTAAACAAACCCAGCTCCTTCATAAACCCAGCTCCTTCATGAACCCACAACTTTGTAGTTGTAATCCCCAACTACCTCACTAATTATTCAAGCCCTTAACTAATCTTCCTACCTAATTTTCCTAATTCTACTAACAACCCCTTTCTAATCACACAATTCTTCTCTAATCCTAAAATCCTAAAATCCTAGAGAGGAGAGGGGGAGAGAGAATTTCCTAACTTCACTAAGACTAACTAATCCACACAAGTATATTTTTGCACTCATCACAACATCAAGTGCTCAACTCTTAAACATGGAACTTGCAACCACGTGTATTCAAAACATGAACTTTAAGTACCACAAATTGGAATCATGAATTAACTTTAAAATCCTTCACGTCAACACTAATTCTACCAAGAGGTCAAGCCCTCTTCAAGGCTAACAAGCCTTGGCTCTCAAACTAAAAACTAAGCACACACATGTGCTCCAATATGGCTTCCCACACCCACACTTATAACTCGTGGGGTGCCTTGGAGCACAAAGGAAAGAGAGGATGAGTGAGGGAAAAATGAGGGATTATATAGTAAGCTTGAGGGGGTGAGCACCCTCAAGGCTCACGATAAGCCCTTGAGATTTCCTCCTACTTAGTAGGCGCTCACGATAAGCCCTTGAGATTTCCTCCTACTTAGTAGGCGCCAATCCTATCTTCTAAGCCTTCCTCCCTCAAATGATCAACAAGGATCCTAATTCGAACATTTAACTAGCCTTGGCTTTCTACCTACCACACTTTACCAAACTTGGGATGCTTCAACCCAAACTTAGCCTCCTTCGCTTTCCGCCGCCATAACTTTCTCCCCTTACTTTCCCAAATCGTCGCTCACCACTTAATTCAAACCACGATGCTTAACTCGTGATTTGATTGGTGCTTTGAGAATTTGCTTATCCTCCACCTTGCATTCTTCCTTGGACCTTCCCCATTAAGTGGCCATGATGAGGTGGTCCACTTGTGCGCTCCATGTGATCCTCCATTCATCCCAATTCGAATGCACTTGCCTCTTGAGTCACTTTGGTTGTCTCCATCCATTTGTACTAGTCTACTCACTAACTACTCAATCCAAGTTCTCCTTACCTATCCTCATTCACTCAAATCCTTCCGAAGGTAAAAACACAATAACAACTCACATCCTAGCCTCTTACAACATGGTACTTCTAAGACTAACATTTCACTCTTTTTATATTTTTGTGAAGTAACATGCTACTTCAAAGTGCATCAACTAACGTTTCAAGGGTCTAAGACTAAATGTGGGCACCCTTTTGGGCTCACAAGGTTCAAGGGTATTGTGGCCATTTTTAGAGACATGTACAACCTCTATGGAGATGGTGTATCCACTTGCAGATGGTGGCCAGAGAACCTATGCCTTGGGGGGGGTAGTCATTGGTTGGAGTAGCAATATACGTGCGAACAAATGATAGGGCATTTTAAAAACATGGGAGCTAAAAATTATAAATGGACTTAAAAGTAATATAGGGTATCAAAAATGGCATTGGACATCTTTAAAGTACTATAGGGTATGGAATAATAGGTAATTTGGAATTATAAGTAATGCAAGCCATCTTTCTATTAACCCAAAGTAGAAATTGACATAATGATAGCATGTGAAAAAAAAAAAGAATTGGAAGTAATACCCCCCTATAAAATAGTGGTTGTTCGCACCTATATCCTTAATTTTTCAACACACTGCCCCCCCCCCCCCCGAGACCTATGCAATGCATTTGGGGAGTGTTACTGAGCGACCTAGTACAATTGAAGAGTGCAAATTCATTGGGGCAGAGTATGTACAACGGGTGGTGGATGCATTGAATAACAAGTTTCCAGACTTAGGCATCTTTAATGCATGCAAGCTCTTTAGTCCCAATCTCTACCCAGCAAATGATGATGAGAGAACTCGTATTACTGAAGAGTGGTTGGAGAGGTTGTTTGTGAAGTTCCATACTTCTGTCGGGGTGAGTGTTTGGAGATGGTGGAGACCATGAGAGAGATGATCCCAAATAAGTCTTTATTTGAAGCTTGGGAGTTTGCAGGTACCACTCCAGAGTGGTCAATCAATTGGCTTGGTTTGAGTAACTTGTGGAGGAGAGTTATGGTGATTCCAGTGAGCACTGCAATATGTGAGAGGGGTTTTTCTAAAAAAAACCTAATCAAAAGTCATCTACGTACTAGTTTGAAGTTAGAAACTTTAGATGCTTTGATGCGCATTTCATGTGCAAATATTCCAGTTGAAAACATCAATTGGAATGCAGTGATGCTTGTTTGGAGAAACATGAAGGATAGGAGAATTCATCCACTTCTTTGAAGGGTAAGTAGCTCTTTGTTTTTAAAAATTTGAACATGTTTATATATACTAATTCTTATTCAATTACTAAGTTTACCTTCAATTATAATCTTTGACATTATATTAAAAATGTTCTAAATTTTGTGGTTGATGAATTAATGTATGCAGGTGAATCAAGCACTTCAAGATTGATATTTTGATTGGGTATTAGTGGTTTGATTGCATTATGCTTATATTCACATGTCATATATGACATAATGTAATTGATATTTGTACCATTTATTTATTTTGGAATAAATTTTTAAAATGTTATTTTTAGAACCCATCCAAAGTGAATTTGACACGTCCCAAAACCGGTTCACTTTCTAAGAACCCGTCCACTGGAATTTTTTTTTTAATGAACATGTCCCTAGACATGTTAGGGACCTTGTGAAAAATCACCACTGATCCCAATGCACCTACAAGAACTTGCTCCGGAGATTTTCAAGTAGGTTTTAGTTAAGTAGCTTTCACACATGTTCATTGTTTTATCTACCAAGCAATAAATGTTGGGTAGTTTTTGTCCCATCCCCAAATGCCTTTCCTATCACCTATCTTACCATCGGTTTTTGTTAATGAAGCTCCTTGTGCCCTCATAGCTAAGACTAAAAAGCAACCAATCACAAGGGTGGGAGGCGACACTTTTAAAGGTCCTATATTCTTGCCTCATGTTTAGGTACCGATGGGAGGGTCGGTGCTTGAGGCTTAAAACCTCCACTTTTAAGCCATGCCACATCATTTGCCAACTAGGCTCGGCACTAGATAATGTCGATGGTGTGAAGGCCGAGTTGTTAGAACCAACTTTTAGTCTTAGCTAAAGTCAGGTGGGAAGGGGGCATTAGCCACTTAGCAAGTAAGCCTAACCAACTAGTTATTTAGTAAGTAGGCCTTGCCGCCTAGTAAGTAAGCCTAACCAACTAGTTATTTAGTAAGTAGGCCTAGCCGCCTAGTAAGTAAGCCTAACCAACTAGTTATTTAGTAAGTAGGCCTAGCCACCTAGTAAGTAAGCCTAACCAACTAGTTATTTAGTAAGTAGGCCTAGCCGCCTAGTAAGTAGGCCTAGCCGCCTAGTAAGTAAGCCTAACCAACTAGTTATTTAGTAAGTAGGCCTAGCCGCCTAGTAAGTATGCCCACCTAGCTTCCTAGTCCGCCTAGCCACCTAGCCACCTAGCCACCTAGCCACCGAGCCCGCCTAGCCACCTTGCCCCGACAAGACCCTAAAGCCAGCCTCCCCGAAAAAAGACATGAGGCCCACGGCCCCACCCCGCCTTGGTGGCAAGCACCACCCCGCCCCACCCATCTTGGTGGCAAGCACCGCCCCCCGCCCCCCACCCCCTAGGACCATTGAGGCCCTTGGATGGGCCTTGGTGGATCAACGGCCCTAGGGAATTTGAACCTAGAGAGGCATCGGAAAAGGCCAAGTCTACATTCATAGTTGAGAAGCAAGTGGCCCAAAGTTTGAGGGATCTAGAGAAAGCAAAGGAGTTAGGGATAATAATTGACCATGCTTTCAAGGTTAAGTGCGTGGATATATTGAATTTATGATAGTCTCTAGTACTACTATGAAGAGGTTGAGGGTTTATTTTAATGGTGTTATTCCATTAAGCTAAGCATTGGTTTTGAGATTGTAGTCATGAGGAGCCAAGATGACGTTCACATGATTCATTTTCAATCCAAAGCATTGAGTTTCTATTGTTTTACCTTTAATACTTTTGTGATAGCACACACATACATGTATGCATCAATGAAAATGATGATGGCTAAGTTCCACCATGGTTCATAATGTTGACTTTATACTTGGCATACATGCATATATGTGTTCGTCATTGAAAATGATGACGGCTCAATTGCATTGTAGTCCATAATGTTGACTTTTGGCTAGACACACATGCATACATATATGAAGCACTCAAAATGATGTATATGATCTTGACTACGTGGTTGTTAGGCTCAATGCTTATTTCTATGTCAAAGCACATACATACACGTGAGAGACTAGAAGAAGCATCTTAAAGATAAGCAAGTACAAAAGGACCAACTTTATAATTGATGAAACTATCAAGTGCATATAGACGGGTCAACTAATGACCTGTTAGAAGTCTCCGACCTAACCACGCACCATCACCATTCTCCTCACCATAAAGTTGCATTGTGAAATCCAACCTACACCTATGTAAAAACATTAGTCAACAAACAACCAATGCAAAAAAATTGACAATAGTTAGGGTAGGTGGAGTGAAAGCGCTTCATCAACCGCTTGAATTTTTGCTTTAACCCACCTATGCCCCACTCAACCTTCACTCAATATCTTGCATGGAGCTTGTTGAAAGCATTAATAGCAAAGACATCCACAACGGGAGGAATTCTTCTCTACCCATGTGACGAAGTATGTACCTATCGGCACCTACATATCCTGCATCACTTGAGGCCATCTCGAAGTGCTCGTCGGTCTGGGTGAAATAATTTCGTCAATTTGTGTCAAATTCACAATCTCTTAGGCAAGTAATATCATGAAAGGATCCAAGGTACCTGAGATCCACATATATGAATAGCCCGTCGTTGTCCACGATGACGTTGTTGTTCATTGTTGTACATCCTCTTTCGGCCATTGAACCATCTAGAGTGGTTAGGGTTGTTATAAGGATGTATTATCTTGATGAGGATGTTGTCCATGTTACCAGTGACACCCTGATCTGCAGTCACTAAACGACTGCATATTTGTTTTTTTGATTTACCGGCTGAAATTTTCAGATTTTTGGGGCATGTAATACACCGTTGGAAAGGTATTTTGAAGACCTTTCCAACGGTATATTACAAGCCCCCAAATTCTGAAAATTTCAGTCGGTAAACCAAAAAAACAAATCTGCAATCGTTTAGTGACTGCAGAGCAGGATGGTCAAAAGAACCGCAATGGGAAAACGACTGCGGTTCTTTTTTACCATGTTTTCTACTAGTGTTAAGACCCGGCAACATTTGACCCAACACCTCCCTTTCATAAGAGTCAAGCCACTCTATCTCATCGGACAAGGCAAAACTTATACAAGACATGAATAAGCATTGCATCATCATTTACTGCACTATTCGACCAATTCCACTCAATTGCTTAGAAAATTAACGCATTTCATAAAGTGCAAAGAAATGCCAACAATCTTTGTTCCGGGTGAAGCTTATAAGGGGGATCCGCGAGTGCACTCTCCTCACCAGTACTCCTAGCATGAAATGCGATTGTGGGACAAATGTCCAAACATAAGTCATGAATTTCATCTAACGAGAGAAGTTTGTGAGGTTCTTGAACATAAGGGGGTTGGCCCGCATAGTACCCAAACAATCTCTAAGACCCTCGACAGGTGTTAACTGATGGTTGGCCTCCTTCTCCGAGTTCATTTGTGTTGAGAAAATCGTGAGTGTTGTTGCCCTCCTCAAGCGCGACCTGTATGATCACGACGGACTCACTGTCTAGTTTCACAAAGTGTTCTTCCTCGCTTACCACAAGAATCATCCCAACATGAAGTATCGGAAGGCAAAGAGCTTTCCTCACTCAAATCACCCTCATCCTCAGACTCACTCATGGCTATAAGGGCCACTTCACACACGAGACAATGGCCGTGACCATGAGCCCAAAAGAAAGTGTCCAAAGGCCATCCCAACCCACCTCCAAAATCATGTAGTGTGGTCACGGACCCTCAAGTGTAGTGTGAAGTCATATGTGACCGGGCCCTCAACCAAATGCTATTTCAATGAATTTCTACTCATGCAGGTCCTCGCGCATGATAAAGTAGAATAAATCAACGGTTGTGAGTGTTCAGAGTGCCATGGTCTCCCGGTTTTGTGTTAGGTCTACCTCCAAGGGGTGGTTTTTGAAAATAGTCCAAGCGACTATGAAACATGATCCATTCGATGCCATGTAGGAATCCATGTAGACTTTACATCCATCTTGCATTCACATACTCCGTTGGTCCCTCAAGTGTAGTGTGAAGCAAACTTGGACCGGCTCTGCCTTTTCCACCAATGAGAGTGCTTGAAGTGTAATGGTCACGGGCTCTCAGTCTCGTGTGTGAAGCGGCCATAAGAATGGCACTTCGAGACGACAAGCTTTGTGAGCAATGGATGTGTGAGCAAATGGCGTATTAGGGGGCTTTTAAATGGAAATGGCACCAATCTAGTATGTGTGGAGACAACCTGTATTAGTGGACTATGTGAGATGTTAATAGTTGGCAATTATAGCATGATGACAAGTTCGATGGTGACCTAATCGCCACCATGTTTGCAGTGAATTTCCAAACGGTTGAGCTAGTAATGTGAAATGAGTGATCTCATAATGAATGAAGATGACAATTACAATTTCATTGAAGGGTTAGTATTCTAGTTGAAAGGATCATTTTTGCATGAGATAAAGTACAAGCGTGTCCACTGGCCACAAATGTCATTTAGGTTTCCAATGAAGAGTCCACCATGTGGTATTTTTTCAGCCTATTGATTAACTATAACGAATTGAAGTAAATTACAAAAGTGAAATGTAAAGATCAAAGGTAGAGATGTTTCCAAACAGTTTCAGTGCCAAAACCAAGAGTGTGATATGAAGGAATGTCACTAGGAACAATTGAGTTCCACATGGCGGTTGCTTTTGTGTTGACGGCCATACATTCTAGGCTTCAATAACTTAGGTTTCAAATGGTTGGCATTACACACTGAATGGCACAAACAAGACACAAAACGCTCCATTATCAACACGAAGATAGTTTATCCCACACGATATATCAATCCTAAAAGGAAGGAAAAAAAGTTGATATGTTATATAGAACCTTTATAATACTTATAATCCAATGTGACATATTTCATCAAAGATATATTACCTATAAAAAAGTATAAATCATAAACTACACCATATCTTCGGTCGCACATTCTAGCTAGTTTTTTAATAGTGCACTCGGGGGTTTGGAGGGACAGGCATACTATGGGGACATCAGGAACGAATTGAACTTGGGGAATGGGAAATGACAAGGTCACATTGGCAAACACCACGTTGACAAATGACATGGTCCATAAGGTCCCCAAATAACATGGCCCATGTTGCCAACACGTGGGCTCGACACTTGTGATTGTTGTCGGCTGCGACCACATGTACAAGATCTGCGACAAAGGGGTGTCTCTAACCACCTCTCCAAACCTGTGGTGTAAGCTTGTGGAATTCCTTCATTATGACTCTACGTGACTTTCCAATATCAACAATCAATCAAATATGAAGAATTAGGGTTTAAGGTTTAGGGTTTAGAATTTAGGAATTAGCTTTGACTGAGTTCTTTCATGTGAGAAACACCATCGTAATCTTACTTTTGTCATAGAAAGGTTGTTGCGCAAGTCTAAGGAGTCACAAGACCAAGTGAACTAGAATACATGGTACATCTAACTCAATGCCTCTACTATTAAAATAAAATAAAATTTAAACACACACACACACAGAGCATGTGAAGAGGAAGTCGAGTAAAAGAAAATAGTACGAAATCAATTGCACACATCTATCTAATCTAGAAGCTCAATGAAACTTGAATAGACTCCATATATGGACCAGAATACTCACATATCCATCAGCACCTTAAACCACAAAGTATGGGCCCTAATATTCACCTCTTTCAAAACCCTTTAAAGGAAATGATGATCAGCACCGGTGTTGAGTTAAATTCTCGATTGTCTTCAATGCATTTGGGGGCCTTCAACGAAAATTCAGAATATTGTGGCTCCTTAGCACTGGACCTTCTCTTCCACAAGGAAGGTTTCAAATACATGAATGTAGATAGATTTTCAACTAGTATTGTAGTAGATCATCAAATCATGTAGTGGAAGAGAGAATCAATGGTTAACCGTGATTTTTGTGGTGTGCGATCTTCAACATTGAGTTCCTTGTGCTTCCATTGGCTTCCTCACATTCTCATTTACATGCACCTAATGAATAAACATGCATTTTGATGTCCATTCTTGGGCACCTCGTGAAGGTAGCATGCCAATGTCTACGCTAACTCAATTTTGTGATTATCTTAAGTGCCTATTATAATATGAGAGAGACTGGAATTTATTTATAATAAATATTGAGAAATGAAATTGAATTGACACGTGTTTTGTCAATTTAATTGACACATGTTCAAAACATCACATTTCTTTGTGTCAATAGGGTCAATTTGACACATGTGTGACACAAAATGTGATTTTCTTTTATGATGGCTAAATGACACATGCCGTATGGGTTGTGTTGAGAAGACCTTTTCTTTTTGATAATGAGGAGTGAGAGTTGCCTTGGTGAGGTTGAGTTGATTCTCACCTTCCTTATGTGATGAAAAAAATGTCATGTTTATAACTTGAACGATGAATGGGATTTTGGTTCATAACACCCAGCATGGAAGGTGCGGATACGCCTCTCCTAAGCTTGTTGTGAAATCATTACAATTGGGCCCCACTAGACTAAATAAAGGGTTTATAATTCCAATTTGGAGTTCATTTGATTATAGATAGAAACCTCATGCTATGTGATGTTTTTATACGTTTTCACCCTCCCCATGATAGGTGTCACGAAATTTTACTCCAATGAGCACCTCCATTCATGCAACGATTAACCAAATATCAAACATGTTGTTTCCCAACTTACTAGTAGGCCTTGGTGTGCGCCACACAATACACCGTCCCCTACACCGTATTCTCCAAAGAGAGCAAATACGACATGAGGGAGGCTAGTCCATGACTGGTGTAATGAAATAACAATTAAGTTGGATGAAAAGACTTCATAGCTGGACTTATTTTAAAAAAATTGTTAACAAACTTCATCATTAATTTAGGAAAAAAGGGCTATGAATATGAACGTGTCATGTTAAACTAAAGAAGATAGCATGAATTTGCATTTAGTTTGCTTTTGGATCAAGGTATGATTTCCTACAAATTCAATGTCATGACTTCACGGTTTTTGGACTTTGAGATAGTTATTGACGACCGGGGATTATTGTGTATACTAAAGAGGTGAAGAAGAGGAAGCCAATTAGAGGCACTTAAAGAATGGATTGGTTAGATATGTCGGGTGTCCGATAGGTACTAGATATTTAGCATATATCCACAAGTAAGTTATTTATATATCCATGATAGTACCTAATTTGATGGAGACTCTTCAACATCACGAATATATATGGGTGGGATTTGGGAGATTGATTTGGTGTCAGCTAGCCTTGTATCTCACTCATATCTCGTCACTCATACGTGGAAATATCGCCCCACAAATTTGACTTGCTCTTTGGTGGTGATGAGAATGAGCACAAGCCTTCCTTTCTTTTTTAAACCCTCAGATGCCAAAAAGTGGTTGTGAGCATTCTTCAAATACAATTTCCTCAAGGCCAAAAAAACTATTTCTTCTTGGATTCCAATTTCTTGCACTTGCCATGGGATCTACAACAACTCGGACAATTCAATTGAAACTATATCTTTAAAAAGAAAGAAAGGGGGTGCACCTTCAAGTGGTTGGAACCTACTATTGTTTCTTACCTACTCTGCAATAAAAGACGTGATGGTGATGGTGGCAGTTGTCTTGCCATTCCCCATTGTTCCTGAAAGGTGGGGGGATCATGTGAAAATGATGTGTCATATGCATGGGTGTAGAGGGTTGCGATGACATGGTTTGTTAGGAGACATTTTACTTAAGAAAAGGAACAATATATATATATATATATATATCTATATGTATATGTATCTCTCTCTCTCTATATATATATATGTATCTCTCTCTATATATATATATGTATCTCTCTCTATATATCTTTATATATATCTATATATATAATTTTTTTGAAGGAATGAGGATAATCATGAATCCTCTCCACCAAAAAAATTATAAATTGTCGTCTTTTATAGACTGCAAATCAAAATACAAGATAGAACTGTGACTGGAGTACATAGAACGTACCTCTAACTTACATATTTCTTCTCCTAGGCTTGCTTTGGTCCAAATACTGTAGACTTAACCTTCTAATGTGTAGCATGCTTGCTAGTGATCAAAGCGATGCAACATCTTCCCTTCCCCTTGGTTCTCCAATCCCTAATTCCATGAAGCAAAAGAGAGCTCGTGACAGGCATCAGGATGAAAACCACTTTGCACCACAGGCACCACACAGCCCTAAACCCTGAAGGTTTCTACAGAGGAATGCATAATTATGAAAGCATGAGATTTAGAACTGCAAAGTGGACACGTTGGTGAATGGGTGCTTGGGAGATGCACATGACACCGGAGAGATAACAGCCGGTTGGAGACAAACTAAGGTAGATGGGCCTTATTTGGTTACTCTTTTTGTTGTTTGCCGAGTAGGTCACTCTATAGGGATTTTGGGCATCATATGCAGCTGAGGGTTGTTTATATGAGGGCTATTTACCTCCAAGGCACGAATTAATTTTTTTTTATAATCACTGAATCCTCTAAGTTGACCTATTTTATTCCATCCTACCATTAGATATTTTTTTGTCAATGTTATTGTAATGTTTGAAAGTCTATGTTCATTTTAACCAAAAGAAAAGGTTAATTCAAGAGTATAGTAAACATTACAAAAGTGGTGCAAAAAAGCATGGCAAAAAAAATGCATGATGCATACATACCACTGCAAATCCATACAACGGCAACAACATGAAGCAAATTGATTCATTCCAAGTTTATAGCAAAAATAGTCTAAAATATTACAAGTCTCAAGATCGATGAGTGATACATACAACTCTTGAGACTGATGTTTGTAAGACATCATGTGAAAGCGTGAGGGAGGAGTTCAAGGAAAATGCTTTGTACTATAAATTGTAATTCTCTATTGCATAAACACTCATGTTTGTATAATCATCGTTTATAACAGCCTTTAAAAAAAAATTGCTGCAATTTTATGCAAGTGCCCAGATTTAAAGTGTGCTTTAGAATCCTTGAATTATTTCCAGCATGGTTTTAGTTCAAAATGATATTCTAGTTAAAGGTTTCGAACTTTCAGGATTTGCTTTGGCCTGCATATGGAGTCTCCATGGATGTTCCTCATAACAAATCTGCAAATCTAAAGGGTTTGATGCATACATATATCATTGCAAAACCCATGTAATGAAATATACCTTACAAGTATAACACTTCAAAGAGACACATTGACATATAATCACATCAACATGAAGCAAATCATTCCAAGAGTATAATTTGAATGAAAATTGCAATGAGAAAACTTAGGCAACTAATTGAAAACTGCATAAAAGTCTACAGATCTAGGCTTCAAATGTACATTATAATCATGCATCACAAAATAATGGTTTTGTTGTGCTTTCCATTGTCTCCTCGAATCTTCTTGCAACATTTGATGCAAACGATCTTCAACACCTCTAGACCATTAAAGTCCCAAGACTTTAGCACCCACCAATTGTCTTCATGTGATGATCATTTCAAATTTATGTTCATCTTCTCTGCATGTTCATGATATCCCTCCCACACTTCAATTGAAAGAGTTGAGTTCATATGGTGGTCCAATCTAACTGTAATTTATGTGGAACTTGTAACCCTAGAGCTCCACAAATTGTTCTTCATCATTCTCCTCAATATCTAGAAATGCCACTTGGGTTGGTTGTTGTTGTCTTACATCGGCTATGTGACTTCCATCGTCTACATGACACCTCTTAGGGGCTTTCTCCAACTCGTTCTAATGTGGCAAGACTTGCACATTGACCTTTATGCCGTTCAAACCTTCCATCTTTTGTTGAATCTTGCATTTGTCGTCATTGTCCCAAAACTCAAATGGCCACGTCAATGTTGACTTCTCTTCCAAATGAAGCCTAAGCAAGGCATACGTTTCCTCCTTAAATACCTTCATCTTCTTATAATGTCGTAGCTCAACAAATTTGCCCTCCATAGCGAAGATCTTAACTTGAGTTGCCATCACTCCACTCCAACAGGACTGCCCCAATGTAAGCGCCACGATGGATCATAAGCCCCTCATGTAAAGATCGCCGTAAAGATTACCCAACAAACCCTAAGCCCTATATGGTTTTGTTATGAGTAATCCCAACTTTAAAGCTCCAGAGGAGGGGGGGGGCAACTAGCGAAAAGAGTAGAAACTAAGTGTGATAAAATATAGGGTCTCATGTATTAGTTTTAGGTAAAACGTTTTAGAATACTTATATATAATAGGGTGCTCTAGGTATGCGAAACATGATTATACGTAATATAGCATTTGACATAATATCGCAAAATTACCTAAGTGATACACATAAAATACCATGGACATAAAGGATTAGATATGAAAAATCATATACCTTGCACTTCAATTATGGAGAAGGAATGATTAATTGTTGATTTTTGTGTGAAGAATCGAGCTCCCATGCACTGCTTCCTAACCCAAGCCTTCGATTGCAATGAGAATTCTCTTAGTGGAGGACATCCAAGATCCGCGGGACTTCTTTGGATGCTCTAGCAAGTGTTTTGATGTGGTGATTTATAGTAAGAATATTAAATTAATATTTTAAAATAATTTAACTCCAAAATAATTTAACTTTTAGACACATATGGCTAGCCTTGAAGCAAGACATCAAGGTCTCTAACTACGCCATAATTTTGAAATCCTCTAAACTATGTTAATGAACACAATTATTTTAATCTTGTCTTCTTTTGTTTATGACTTGTACATGCAATTCATTGTTGTTATTAATATACTACTATGTTGCTCTGCACCGGGCTTGATTATGATTTCAACCATAAACCTTGAATCCTATAGTTTGTTTGTTTTCCAAGTTTTGTACATGTGCTTCTTGCAAGGCTTATAGTTAATCGTATACTTTATGAAATTTCATAAATTGGGGATTTTTTTACATATAAGTAATATAGGGTATCATTAAATCAATCACTCGACAATTTATAATTACCCATAGGGTGACAATAAACACAACAATTTACCATTATTTTGAGAAATAGCATGCCTCATAATTCATTCTAGTAGGTAAATAGGCCCCCCCAAAAAAAACTATGTTATCATTGCACGTGTATACTTAATCTAAGAGGAAGTGCCCCCTGTGCTTTAAAGCGACTATCTCCAAGTCAGATATCCATTTTACAATCCGCACCTACTAGACTCATGTTCAAGCAAAACACCATCAACTATAAACCTTGAATGAACTTCAACATGAAGGAGCTTCTCCCAAAATTTCTCCCAAATCACACTAATCTTGGTGAAGTAGAAATGAACCTGAAGGTCTTAGCAAATGGCAGAGCATGATGAGGAAGACGGCCAATAACGAATGTTGGAGATTTTCATCACTTTTGGCATATGATGATGCAGTTTTGATCCAAATATCATGAAGCATGCATGCATGCAAAATAAATCCCACTCAAAATAAATCCTAAGGTCCTTATCTTGAACCCCTATATTATTAATACATTTGTTTGATGGTCTATATTTCAAGTCTATCTACCCTATTTGTACTGGGATTATCTACTTTTAACGGACCCTTAAGTATGTGGAAGTTTTTTAATGATTTTATGTCAAAACAAATTCAACCAAGCTCCCTATATTAGACCACACCTTGTTTTTAAAATGCACTAGGTGATCTACCTTGGGTTGTTGCTACCTTGATACTACTTGGATTCACAAGATTGAAATTTTGTGCCATTGCAAATGTTTATGAAGGAGTCCATTAAAAACGAATTAAAAGAAATCCATCCAATCATGCTGACTATTGAACCTAGAGTGATCAACAAATTTTGAACACGTAATCCAATCTCTTTTAAACACATGTCTTTCTAGCATTCATTCTTAGATTTGCGCCTAACTACTCATTACTCGAATATAGGTGATTGATTAAAATGAGTAACTGAATTAAGTCCACAAGAGCTTGGGGGGGGGGGAGGAGGAACTTGCAATGGAAGGGAGCACTTGTAGGCATACAAAAATGCTCGCCACTCCTACATGGAACTTGATTGTTAATGGGAACACTTTAAGGCTAGTATATGCGCAAAGATTTCAAATTTCAAATGATACAATGGCCATTGGGATAAACATGTTCCGGAGCATGAATGCAAACCCTAAGACTGTTTTTAGAAGAATGCTTAGGATAGGGAAAAAAGAGGAAGGGAGGAGCCTTCGTCAAGTCCATGTGGTACAGAGGGGTGGCACTAATTTGTGGAGAGCCATAATATTACCAAGCAGTGTGTGTTTGTTCTGTGGACCTTGAAAATATAACCATGAGATGCCATAGAATGAACGCACATTGCTTAATAATGTTAATGTTATGGCCATGATCATTGTTAAGATTGATGACAAGTCCCTAACGTGCATCTGTGGTATCCTTGCAACCATTGTCTACCGGTTTAGGAATCCATTACTTGGTAGGGATTACCAAGGGATCATAAGTGGTGTGTAGCCGAGACCCAAGCCAAGAGGGCCTTGGACTGGCACCATGGGATTTCGGTAAGGAATTTCGTGCCTCATTGCGCAAATGTTTCAAGAGTTCAACTTCCTGCACAATTGGGATTTAAATATTGACTTCACCTTCAACATCAATAGGTGGTGTTTCATGAAAGTACACCAAATTGTGGAGCAACATACCCTTGAATATGCCAAGATTGTTTGCACAAAAGCCTTCAAGATTGCACATGAGGTGCCTACTAGCTATGAGAACGAGAACTTTGACACCTTGCGGGGAGGCAACAATCTTCCTCTAGATATTCTTGGTCCAACTCCAAAATTTCTTGGAACGTCAACTCGCTTTTGGTTGGCTTTGTTTACTATGCTTAGGCGTCGTACCCTTCTTTAGGTTGTTTGGTTCCACCACATGCACCCCAAAGAGTTAACATACTCTTCGTTTTCGTTCCTGGCGACCTTTCTGTTTTCTTGGCTATCATATAAAACATTTCATTTATCTCACCTGGGAAAAAAAAAATAGGAACAATTTAATCAAATAGAACTTGTTTGAGAATGGTTGAAAAGCTTTGCATGAAATAATACTAGTTCTATGTCATGGTAAAGGATGCTTTGTGTCCTTGGGGTACCTAAGGTAGACATACCCATGGGATGGGGGGGGGGTGGGGGTGGGGGGTTGGAGTCTTATATTATGTACGACACACGTGAGTGTAAGAAGAGATATTATTTGAGACACTACTGTACATAGTAGACGTAAGGGGGAGGCACTCTTTTCTTCTAGTGCATGCAAATGCAAAGCCCAATAAGTATTTTGAAGTAGAGTAGATGTACCAAAGGGGGTCCTAAGGTTTGGAGGACAAAGATGAATTTAATAGATGTGCTAGTTTCATCCAAATTATGTTTGATCCATTATTGTCATTTGGTTGTCATCCATAATAACTACCCATTCCATTCATGTTAGGCTTTTCTGTTGTGTTATGGGTTTTCCCAAACTGGAGGCTCTTTGATTATTCTTTAACTCCCCTCAGTTCAACTCTTCATATTGCATTCAACTCTTCAAATTAAGACCTATTTGTTTCATAATTTATATTTTATGTAAGTAGTGGACACATTTAATATCACACTATATTGAAAACCTTACTATAAATACATGAGTCTATTTTCTAGCATACTATTAGTATATACATTTGTTTTCCTGGATAGTAGGGGGTTTTAATTTCATAGTTACCCATGCATGTCATTTACTAGGATCCCAACAAAGAGTCTACCCCCTTGGAGACATATTACCCAAAACCAACATTGAACCTGAAACACCTATGGTGGACATTGACTATGGAGATTTATCCATCTCTAAATATCTATAGAACATTGCATCAAAGGGTTTCATAGAGTTTCCAAACCACTTGGCTACAAGATCATAGTACAGTCCTACCTCTTTAATACACAACTTGATAATACGACAACCTTGGTATGATGACACAAATATTGTAAACCAAACTTTCTAGTTAAAATCTACCTCCATAATATGACTATGACATTGTTAATGCGACACTCATGGACCCCCAAAATGCCATATTATAGAGGTAATAAATGTATATATGGAGGGTCCCACACATGTATAAGTACATTGTTAATATTAAAGTTGTGTAACTTTCACATATGAAATGTGGATAAGAGGAATTTCAATGTATAGTGATGTTAAAACATGGGAACTAAGGGAACTAGGTTCTCTATCTCAAAACCTCATCAAGAAACTCTTTAGCTTTTGTCTCTTTCGCAACAAATTTTTCACTTGAACCTTAAACCAAGGTGCATAGTCTGTTTTTGAGCATTTTGAACTCAATATATATCATATTGCTTTTATTTGCATATTTTTGAAAACCTCTTGAAGTTTCATTTCTTTTGGTGGTAATTTTTTCCAATTCCGAGTTGAAGGCATGTTAAGTTTTTGCAATTGATTTCCAGACATCAATCTTCGTTTGCAGACTTTGAGGCCAGTTCTGATCCAATCTTCCCCATCTATACATTGTTAAAGAGCTATTGAAATTGCGCTTCTTTTGGTGGTAGTTTTGCTCAATATTGAGTTGTATCATTGGGAGAGGTATGACCGTTTGATTAGGGTAATGTGACACCTGCCGCCAATACACATCGCACATTGCAACATAATGTCGGGGAGAAAACAAAATCAAGAATATGTGATGGGAACCTTGATTGAACATGCTTGGAGAAAGAATATGATCCAACTAACACTCTAGAGATGTGATGTTCACTTATAACCTAGACTTGTATGTAGTATTTCACTTCTGGAACTCTTTATGCCATTTGTTTACCATAGACACCACTGATTTATGTACATATGAAGCAATTTTACTATAACTGGAAATTCATCCATAAATCTAAAATCTACTAAATACCTAGTCACCACTTACTTGTCACATAATTTTGTTCCTAGTAATTACATCTCTAGTTATAACGATGAAGAGGCTTTCAGTCACGACATGCCCCACAGTGATATTCTTTCTCACAATTATCGTCAATGCTAAATTATCATGTGCTATGAGCAGGCTTATCTCTATGGATGAAGTCAACAAACTCTCAGAACGCATAGAACAGGCATAGAACCCATAGTGCACTAAATAGTCCTATAATTAGTGTGGGTGGAAAATTAGCATGAAAATGATTAGCATGGGCCACACTAATTTTCTAGTCTAGGTGGAATTAACGTGGGTCCAAGATCCCCGGGTCTTGCCCAAGGTCTTCATGAAGACTTATGAATATTAGTTATAAGACAAAAGTAGCACAAAATAATATAAAATCACCCACATTAATTTTCTAGAATGTAAAGGTGGGATCCCTTCTCAAAGTTACTTATGTTGTCAAATAATATCATATTGGCAATTATTGGACATGACACTTTGAGACTTCTTCTAGGCATCTAGTTTAGTGTATGACACAAAATACCATAAGCGGTGTAGTACCCCTTTGCCATGGCCAAAAGATTGAGCAAGCAAAAAAATGATGGGGTCCACTTTATGACAAGGGTGAAGTATTCCCGACCACATGGTTCAAGTGCAAACTCGTGATTGCACTATGTAGTGCAAAGGAGAAGCCCTCTTGTAGATTCCAGGTTGCTCACATAACTTCATGGTCTTCCATTTTTCAAGCATCTAAATGTTGCAGTGATTAACCTATGTGGGAGTCATTTTTTTATAAGTCTCCCCATGGACAATTGTCTAGATATTGGTTCACTTGCAAAATGTTGGCATCTTCTCCCCGTGGTTCATATGTTAAATGTATCGACGATCAAAAAGCTTGATTTATTATTTGTTCTTTCTATGTCTAGTGTCCTCATTCAAAACACAACATCTCACATTGGGAACCCCTAATAACCTATGATTCATTGCTGACCATGACATGCACAAGTTGGAGTGGACACTACACAAATGGTGTCTACTTGCTACAAACAACTATCCGCATGTTGATTCAAGTTTACTTGCAAGTGGTGCTTCCTCCCCGGTATCGGCGACCGATTCCTCCCGGTATCGGCCACCAATTCCTCCCCCTATCGACAACCAATTATATGATAAATTGTCTTTCTCCGCTTCTAGTGCACCCAATTAAAACACCCCGTGATGTCATATTGGCTTAAACACCCCATGATGTCATAATGGACTCACCCCCTCCCTCATAGCCTATAAAGTCATTGCTGGCCATGAAATGCAGAAGCTGGAGTAGGCAGTACATACGATTGCACAAGAGAGGAGAGGAGAGGAGAGGAGAGAGAGGAGAGGAAGTCATCAGGCGGAGAGCCAGCAGATGTGCTTTACTTAAGTTATTGTTTGTAGAGAGTCGAGATGAAGTTGTTAGCTAATTAGCTGTAGGACGTGTCAGACGTCTGTGCTCGCATATAATCGCATTGAAGCAGTAGCTGGTAGACAGGCATTCAAGAACAAGATGCCAGGAGAGGAACAGGGCAGGAAAGGAGGAACGTGGGCACTGGGGAATGTAAGAGCGGTTGAAAATAGGGTGCCTACTCCCGGACGGCGCGCTTCCAAAAGTTCAGTGAGTGTAAATGACGTTCATCCAAGTCTAGCGCTGATGCATGGGCCGCGTAGCGGCTGTAGCTCTCCCGTCATAGGGTGAAGGGAGGGGCCGGTTGGTTAGGCTGCGAGCACTCAAAAGGAGCTGAGCCTGAGGCCCAACTTCGTAGCTGTGGTATCTGTAATGCACAACAGGTAAGCAAACGAAGGAATCGGGTTGAAGAGAATTAATTAAGCCAGACCTGATCTTGGCAGCAACGCTTTCGGGGGATCCCATATCTCCTATCGTCGGCAATCTCCAATCTGTTGAGAAGGTAAGATTTAGAAATTTCTAATCTAATCCGCGGTGAAACCCTGGAGGATGGGGATTGAGGGATGGGAGGCAGTGGCTTACAGCACGCTCGTAGACGGTCTATGTTTTGCTACTATTTTCAGGCCACTCCGGGCTCCTTTGGTATCAAACCTTCTGGAGAGGAGTCGGCTCCTCCGCCTCTGGGATCTTGGCAGGAGTCATCATTTGCTGTATGTTCCGGTTGTACGATCAGCTGGAGAAATGGCATCGGTTAAGAGACGGCAGGCTTGAAAGTGCTGGTGGAAAAAACCAAAACAAGATCGGAGGTTGACTTGTGGGCCTTATGGGGTCGTCGTGTGAACTGGGGGGTTGTGAGGGGGAGTGGAATGACAGAAGAGAGTGAGCACAGTTGCGCACTTACACAATATGTACATGCGGATGCGTGCTCACTCTCTTGCTGTCATACTTCTCATTCCTTGTTGCTCCCGCGCCTGGTAAGTCTTCAAACACATATAATTTGTAACAGTTTGGGTTGGAAACTGCAGGTACTCTAGAAACCATTTGCTGAGGAAAGAACTTGAGCGGACACCAACGATGTATGGGGTTTCTGTGAATACCTACTAGCTCCGGCTGATACAAACATGGCTACGTTTGATGATTTCGCCTTCTTCTTTCTGGTGCTGACGTCACACGGCCCGCATCCACTTCAACCATGTATCACAAGCGAAGTTCTCCAAGATATCAGGAGGCAGACAAGTGTGTCGACTGAATGTTAAAATATCACATCTATCTCTTGAGACGGTTGGGGTTTCTTGGAACGAGCTTGAATGACCGGGGAGCTACGAGACTTGGTGTGACACTCTTGTCTGCCTCTAGGCATTCATGAAGTTCTTAGTTTCATCAGAAAGTGGACACCGACGTTGCCGAAAAAAAAAATGTCGATAATCTGTGTCAGCACAAAGCGGCACAAGCGATTCCGACAACCAAAGCTAAGTGCGCCATTTCTCCTCGAGGTGCTTTGAGGCATTCTCATAGAGTGTTTTATACATGCTCATGCTTCTCCTAGACCTGCACATCCTGAAAACTCATGCTTATCCAGATTATTTCTATTCTAACCAATTCGTAAGTGCAAAGAAGTCATGCCAAGGGTTGCAAGAATTTCCTGTTGATGACTGTATTTGATGAGGTGTCGATGTGTGGTTGATGTCAGCACAATCTTCTTTGTGTCATGCAGTTTACATACTCACATGCCTATGGAGCGACCCTGGTTAACACTCTCCTTCCTGACTTGGTCAATAAAAGTTGTTTGATGATTGCAGGTTGTTCCATGAAAGTTCGATTTCTATACAAGGTTGTCAGAATACTTCACTTTCGAGCTCCACACCTGCGCACCTCCACAAAATCTCTTCGACGCGCAACAATTTGAGCAGCTGGATATAAGTGCACTCAAGGTCGGTACTGCTGGGTAATTATGCATTGCAATCAATATGTGGAGTGGAAGTCGGGTTCGAAGTGTTCCCTAACTGTATTGTTAACACAATCACGATGATAAATACACTTTACAACAAGATCACAGTCAGTTCCATCGCAAATTTCTCTTGAATTAGCTTCTAGAGAAGTGGTGTGTGTCAATATGACAAGGTAATCGAATTTTGTCATTTAGTGAGGCACGCTGAGCTTTCCGTAGAGCGCTTGTAGATGGCCTGTCGTCCATTCTGTGTTTACGTGTTTGCGCTAACGTCGTGAAGACAATTGAGATCTTTAGTATTTCAGAGACTCTTCGTCCTGATCGACAAACTTCGTGCTATGTAAATAACTCTAATCAAATCACTTGAATTGACGCTTGGCGGTTCCTGCGACCTACAGCAGTACAGTGGTGCACGGAACTGAAGGAAATTCAGATCGAAAATGCAGAAATGCATGAGAAAGGTGTTCACCATATGAGGACGCCCAATAGACATGAACATTTTGCGAAGGATCTTTGCAAGCCAATCTACGATTATTAGTCAGTCGGTAAGAAATAGAACATGAAGAGTTCACGTTCCTCAGTTTTCGATGCAGTTAATGATCTGACACAGTGTGATGTTGTGCAGACGAAGTGGGTTCAGAACTGAAAGTGTCCATTGATGAACCGTTTTCTATAGGTTGGGTTCAAAGCTTCGGTGTCTATTTCGATTTGCCTTGCCTAGCCTCTGGTGTTCGCCAGACAAGTTATGACCCGCCACTACGATGGCCTTCTGCAATGCCAACGGGAGGCATTTGAGACACCTATATGCACCTGCTCCCACTTGTCAAAATGTGGGTGGGAGCTGGAGGAAGATTGCAACGATTTGTGGTCTCTTACAATGCGATTCGACTCGGATGACAAGCTCCAATCGCATGAGCTCAGACAATGACTACGCTCAATGAGGCATTTGGTGCTCTCGGCATGCAGGTACAATGTTGGCCACAAAATTTCAGCTCACCCAAGCTCCGAGCAAACAAAATTCTCACATTGGACTCAGTTTGTCGACAAGCAAACATGTGCACACCCACAAGTTATGAAAGTTCCTCATGATTTAAAATTCAAGGACATATGTACGTGGAATTTGGCAAATGGGCTTGCTTTAATCATATCCCTCTAGAAGCAACGTTAGCCCATGTTTTTACATGCTATATAAAGTATGTGGCCCTATCGTGAGCACTTCCAACTCCACAGATGTCTCTTATCTGGCTAGCCATTAAGAATCACAAAGATTGTCATTTCAAGTTTCAATAATTCGGAGGTGAGATGCAAAAGTTATAAGAGGTCAAAGTGAAGATTCCCATTCTCTTTTAGTGATCACATAGGCCCTCCCAATTGTGTTAAGTGTTGAACCTAGAATGGTATATATATGTTGAGCACATAGTCCAATCTAATCATAACAAGTGTCGTTTTGGAGTCCACACTTAACTACAAGCCTTGCCATGTTCCACTCAAACTTAGGTGTCTGGTTAAGAAGAGTGACCACATAAGGCTCAAATACCTTATGATTATCAAGTGATAGTCTGCAACATGAATACTGGATGAGCACTGACCCTCCATTCAATTTGTTGTATGTGGGTGGCAGGGTTAGCATCAAGTGCAGCTACATTTCCATTAGAGGTAGTGAGGAAGAGAATCATGGTAGGGGCAGTGGCTGGACGATTGGCACCCCGAAATTTGAGTCACATGGTGCAAGTGATCTTAGAGGAGGAAGGTTTGAGAGGCTTTTACAGTGGCATTGCTGCCAGCTGCCTGAAAGTGATGCCGGCATCGGGTCTCTCTTGGATGTGCTATGAGAAGTGTAAAGAAGTTCTCCATGTGGATGTTCCCCAAACTTGAGCCAAATTGGCCAGTCCTGTCGTTTCTTTCAAATTTTGTTCTAGGATTTTCAGGCTCTGTAACCTCAGAAGAGTCGCTAGAGGATGAGCACCACCTTGTCTTTTTGTTTGTCATAGGTTTTAGGAATTAGGAGGGAGATACCCACTGTTGTCCCCTTTAGCAAGTGGTCTGACACTCCAGGTTTTTCAAATGAGGATCAGAAGTGCTTAGCTCACAAAGTACACAGAGGATTGATGGAAGTTAGGAAAAGAATCATGAGTGTATAATTCCAGAGTGAACCTCTCATAGTGGTTTTCCAATTTAAGGCAATTTTATGCACCCTCTGTGCACTTCATGAAGGTTTATAGAAGCACTTCGAAAGGGGAATATCTTTTCTGCAAAAACGTTATCCAAGTATTGCCAATCCGTTGAAGATCCTAAGGGTATGGATTAGGAAGGCAAAACGTGCCTCACTTTCAATGCACTTGCTTTAGAAGCAACAACTGTAAGATAATTTCGTTGTCTTTGTAGTGTTGCTGACAAAGAAGATGCAACAACTGTAAGATAATTTCCTTGTCTATTGTAGTGTTGTTGACAAATTGCTACAAGGCCAAAATATTTCTTGAATGCAAAGGCAGGAGGTCTTCTTTGCAGTACTGAGGCTAGTCCGGGGTTGTGACTACAACAATCCACACGGCGTTGATTGACATCAACCTGCTCAAACATCTGTTGCCGGATCTATCATCCTTGCTAATCTGTCTGTAATTTGAGGCAATTCTGAAAGTAAGATGTCCTTCAGACATTACTTATGTCGGGTGTCAATGTCGCTGGCTGATTTGCTTTGTGATGTATCCACGAGTTGTTGTGCTGACTAAATCAACCAAGATGCTTTATGACAGGAGGTCGTTGTGATTGATGACTATAAACTTTCATTCGAGTGTTGGAGGTGATTTGGTACTCCAACAAGTTTGTGTAATCTGCAGATATCTTCTCTTTCCGTCTATGTTGCCGGTATCCAAATCCGAGGGCATTACACAAACCTGCTTTGCAAGCCCCCTTCCGACAACTCTAGTGCAAACGTCGATTGGCAATTTCCAGCGATATACTTAAGAATTTATCCCACGTCTTCAGTTCTCACTGTTGTCTTGCCTGTGAAGCATCTCACACTTGTTTCACACGATTGGATGCTTCATAGATGCTCTTTGTAGCTTGGTTTGCAATTTCAAACAGAACCTGTTAAGGGTGGTATAATGATGTAAAGAATTATGTCTACAGGGTTTATGGACCACAGTGGTCGTGTAGAAAGTAGTTGTCGACTCTCTCGCGTCACACATGCATGTGGCAGTCATGTCGATCGGTGAGGAGTTATTGGTTGTGAGTATGTCATATATTACTAACAATCCTTCGCAATATTAAAGGTTATCATATGTTGTTAGGTATTTGATAATAGCTGCTCACATTTGCATAGCGATTGGTGTGTTGAAGCGTGAAGCTATCATCGCTGACTAATAATGTAGCACGAATTTAAGTTGTACTGACGAACTTCAGCTAGTGTAAGCTGACATTCAGTTGCGTCCCTTAGTGAAGTGTTGTTGTCTCATCTATTAGAAGTTTCCTCTTTAGATCTTGTTTATACATTCTTTCGCTGGTCTTGTATCGTGGACGTTGACGCTCACACAATCAGACTTGGTGAGATGGTCTAAAATTTGAAAATAATATGATAGGATGATTAAAATTTTATGTATTATTTGTCTCTATATATATTTCCTTTCCAATCCTGCTAAATTCTTGTATGGCATTTGCTAAATAGATATAGAGGTGTAAAGTTTCCAATGGGAGATGGAGCTCCAATGTATGTCAATAGGGCTGATCGAGGTTTCAATGCAGGCCTATGGTAGCTTCATAAACAGAATATTGAAGTTGTGCACAACTGTGTTGTCTGTGAATTTACTTTCTCCATGTATCGCAAGAATGTTTTTATATAAGTGGTCGATGAGGTTCTCCCCTGCTGGCCATATGTGCATTGTAGAGTGGAGTTTGTTCAAAATGTTGTATGTTGTCTTCGTGGAGAGCACTGACGCTGATAAGTGCGAAAATTGTTGTATGAGCTTGGGAGTATGGTTTTGAGACAGTACCAAATGCAGTACATGCAGCTAGTTGAACAGACGAGTCACTTGCAGTTGTGAAATAAAAGGGTGCAGTTAAACGTGGCGAGTAACTGCCTCGCCAATGTATAGTTCGACGTCGCGAGGTTTTTCTGTCTCTGTTGAGTAGGAATTTCTGTTTCTGTTGTTATATCATCTTCACGTCCAATTTCAAATGCCCTTGTTCATCGAACATTTTCCTATTGGCTCGGCCATTGAGCAACTCGATGTTTTTTCCCAAATCTGGTTGGTGGTGGGAAATAATGGCGTTGTTTCCAGCATGTTGGAGGCGATAACTCGATGGTGATGGTGAAACTTGCAAGCACTCATAAGGTAAGGTTATTTAGCAGGGAAGTGCATCAAGCAGATTATTGACCATACCATTACATTCATGAGAATTGCCAACCCGAATTGCTACCAAAATGATATGTGTTTCCCTTCATAATTTTATGCTGTTGGTCAAGAAGTCTCTCAATCTAATATTCATCATGATGTCAGTATCTAAATTGACACGGTGTAGTCGCGGTTGTGTTGGTAGAAGAATCTTACGTCCTTCGACATGATGTTTTGGCTGATTGTTTAATGAAATTTGCATACACAGCGGCAATTGAGTTTATTCTATCAACGTACCTTGTTGATGAACGTTGTTTTCACCTAACTGTGCCTATGCTGGATATGGTAACATATTGCAGGTGCGTAGACACAGTTCTCGGCAAGGAGTTCTATTAGTGTAATTGTCATGGATTCATACCAGGTATGACCTTAAAAGGTCAGATGTGCTTCCATACCTGAGACTATACAAAAGCTGAAAGTCCAGTTATTGTTCTTAACGTTTGTAGGTCATTTGTGCATTGAGAATCAAGTTGAGTAAGACATTCTCTGATGTAATATGAAATACAGTCGACGATTTAGGGACGATTCTTTGGTATCTGCTGGTACCGACACGCTCTTGATTATGGTGTTGTAGCGGTATCAACGATGATAATTATGTCTGGTTCTTTACATCGTAAGCTTCGTACTGGCTTACTACAAGCTGAGAAATGTGACCACAGCTGCGGATGCGATTCAACTTGAGAGGAAAGCACTGCGACCCTTTGAGGTACGCTTAAGACATTTTTTCAAGTAGGAGAAACTTCATGGTTTTCATTCGTGTTGGTACCTATTTGGCGATCTCCGTCCGATAGAGCTTTCTTGACTAAATGTAATCAGATAATTGCGCACATTTAAGCACAGAGAGACGGTCGAAAGGGATTGACAAAACCCGTTTATCTGAGCTTGAAAGTGCGCACTTATCAGATAACTTTTAGTCAAATTTGATCCTATCTTCTTTTGAGAAGTGAATTGTTGGGAGTGTACACAGTGTAATGTGCATGAAGCTTGAATTCTAGTGTCAATGCGATATCCGTCAGAAGTCGAGATGTTCTGAATGGAAGCGCAATTAGTTCACTGATATCCCATGTGCTTCAAGTATGGTAAACGTTACGAAACAGTCGAGACTTGCAGTCATAGCAACTGGATGAAGTTGTGAGAAAGCTTTGCCGGACAGTTTGTCACTGAAGTCACAGATCTGCGGTCACATGCATCTAAAAAAAATGTTTAAGATTGAAAGCGGAAAGATAATTTTCGGAGTGTCAAAAGTCAATGTGAAATGGAGCATTGGTGAAGTACTTGTGACTGGTCCTTGCCTTCCTTTTGAGTTGGAATATAAAACGTTATTTAGTTTTCCTTCTTTTCGTCTCAATAGCAACAAACGTGAATTCGAACACAACAGATATGACTGATCTTCCAAAATGCTAACTCGAAGATATTTTCTCAAATAAATGTGAGATGTGAAATCAAATTTTATGTGGTTTGTTATCTACTCTCATTATAGATGCGCTCGAGAAAACCTTTGGAGGAGTACTGTCAGGTTGCTTAGGTGTATATGAGTGTGGACTATTTTTTAACTCGGTGGACCTTCGGTGTTGTGAGCCAGTTGAAGAAGCTGCTCAACTGCAAGGCCTTTGAGGGCCGAGTGAGCAAATCCTGAAGTGTACTCGCAGATCAATGGCAGCCCCCTGCGAGGTTTGAAAGTTGTCGATACTGATATTTTGTTGCTTGTTTACATAATAAGATTAGCCGGAATAGGTTGAAGATGGACAAGAACCGATCGCACCTTAAATCTTCTGAATCACTGAGTGATCCTCATGTTACAAATATTATCAGCATTGACACACGTATCATTTCTGCAGGTCTTAACAAGTGACCAACACTGAGGGGACGTATGTAGCTTGAGGTGAGCGTGAGGCGAGCTCATTCAATCCTGACATGTTTGAATAGTCAAAGCTACTGAAACACCAGTCCAATTTAGAGGGCATTGCACGGTGTCGTTGATGTTGTTCAGTATTGATCAATCATTGCATATAAGGAGACCTGCTAAGTTCACATAAATTTTAAGGTCCCAGAGGGCAGAGTCCGCATGACACAAACTTCATGATTTAAAGAAATGCTATGAAATAGCAATAAGAACTTGGTAACATTGTCCAGATTACAGACTGCGGTTGATAGTGATTGCAATTTAAGTCTTCAAACATGGAACATGTAACTAGGTGATTCTATTTGAAGGAGGTGAGAGTACAAGAGACAATTTCAACCGCATTTCAACTAATATTTGATGGGGGGCAGTTCATTGTTGTCCTTACGATCTGTCCAAGAGCAAATGATCGCAAAAATTCAGAAGGAACATATTTCAAGGCTTAGCGAGGCACGGAAACATCTCCGGCAAAGAGTGGCATCTGCAGCTCATTCATCAAGAATGGCAGCAAATAATGCTGAACGCTGTACTAATATGTGTTCCAGTCTTCATGAAATTTGGAAGTGAAGAGGGAAGGCATTTCATAGCCCACAAGGGTGATTTACAACATTCCCTCTTGGCACAATTCCCTCTTGTGTGTGGGAAAAACGTAAGAATTCCCTTCAAGAGGGAATTATGTCAAAGTGGGAATGTTCATAGTGGGAAAACCATCCGTTTTCCCATGCGGGAATTTCCCAAATGCTCCTTGTGGCCATAGTACTAAACTTTTATGTTGAACTTGGACAAAACAACAAATTTAGTGCTCGAAAGCCTCTGGGTAGATAACTACATTTTAGTACTTATGTGAGTCTTATGCAAAAGTAAAGGTACCGGACATTGAATGAAGTATTTATAAAGGTTAAAATCGTAAGTAACTGTCAACCATTCATAATCTTTTTGACGAAGTAGAAATCTTATAACATTTCAGAAGGGGACCAAGGCACATACATTAATTAGGAAAGATGTGTGGAGTGTGAAAGCAAACATCAAAAGCAAAGGTTTGCCATATTAGGCTTTCACATTCCTCTCCCATACTTGTCCTACATAAAAACTTGAGAAATATTGGCTAAATAAGGGCATGTACCAAGTGTTGTAATCCCATCCCTCCCTAGTACCTATGCACATTCTCACAATTTGGAGTGATGGTATTGTTGATAGGTGAAGTTAAAATACAATGAATCAACAGATCATAGATCACAGTTGCTGCCATGATAGGTAGGCCATGCAACTCCAGTGGAATGTGGACCCAAGAGAATAAACGCCCTCATCGATGCCAGCAAAACGGAAGCATGGGCCCAACTACTTTTCAACCTTGAATAAATGCAACGCATGAGAGGAGCCTGGGCCCAACCAGAGCATGGAAAGGTGGGCCACATTCTCATTCCCTGGCATACTATCGAGCATTCATGAATCATGGGGGCACTTGGAGAGTAGACTCTAGATTATCTTGCCAAAATTAGCCAAAATCCCCACAATCTCGATCCTCTCTATTTCAGCCATACCTAAGTCTCCATCCCGACTCTTATCTGTGCTGATGTCACCTTCGCCGTGGTGAATAATATGCTCTAACGAGATCTACTAATGGCTGGTTAGTCCCCGTTGCAGGTTGGAGCTGGCCTTCGGAGCACCAAAGGGGAATGTCTCCGAAAGTGGTTAGTCTGATGATGTGTTACTTGCAGTTTAGGGGGTAGATTCGATAGGTGACTTTGTCAGAAGAGGGGACGAAGGCGTTTTGGGCGGACAATGGATCTCGGATCTTCCTCAGGCCCCGCACCTGTGATACATTTCAAAGAGTGGAGTTGTCTCCAGGGTTTTTGTGTGGATCTCTCTGTGGGGACTGCACCCCGAATCATAGGCAGGAGGCGGCATCGGACTGAGTGCCACCGATATATTGAAATGTAGGGGAAACAGATGGTGTGGACAATCGGTTTGTCTGTAGTTCAGAGGAATGGTCAATTTCATGTTGCTCTCCATCCTGTCATTATTTAAGTGCGCGCGTCAACTTGGAACATGTCTGCGCGCAGTTTCCAGCAACACAGTGGGATTCACGGTGGTCCGAAAGCGATCTCGCGAAGACCACGACAAAGCACCTATATCGAACTATCCAGGTATAGAATTGAAAGCCGCATCCATCAGGATACTCCACCTGTCTCCTAGCAGCGACAAACATCGACAAAGGAGCTGTCGGAGCTAAAACATAGTGAGGCTTGATCTGGAGGAACTGAATAAGAATGATGGATATCGCATGGAGAGACCAGAAACCCAAAAGCTATCTTAGAGACTCAAATCTACAAAGAAACCCTTACAGGAGGTTGAGTATATTAGGTATAGGAATAACCAAGGCATCTTGCCTCAAGTTTTCAGTCTTTCAAACTTGTCATAAGGCTGTCTAAAGGAAGAGAGCAAGTGGAGCTTCACAGAGCGCCAAAATGGCCCTGACCAATGTCATCGGATATACGGCGAAGTTAAAGATATTTAACGATTCACTCTCTCCATTACATCAAGTAATGCAAACATTTTCTTGTTCGGTTTGTCAAAAAGCTCTCAACCAGAAGTGGACGTCCCGTCACCTGGATTATGTGTTCGATCGTGTAGAGTTGATTTTGTAAGAAATCTTGCAATGTCAACCACTTTGCCTTGTAGTGCACAAACTAGAGGACCGTAAATATGACACGACTTCGAGAAGATGCAACCTCTTGGTCATTCATTTTTTCAAGCTTAGGTCAAGATAAATTTGATGGCACCATCAGTCATCATATTCTATAGAGTCGTTTGTTATCTCTCGCCACGTGCGTCTCCTGTGTGGAGAAGCCAGAAAATGGAGGAGACTGAGGGAGCTCAGGTCTCCTACAAGCCGAACTTATAAGTTCTCCGCCGCTTAAACTCATTTTTGAGTTCTGCCTCTTCTTTGGTAATTCGTATGTCTGTTTAAGGGTTGAAGATGATGAGCGCTACTTGTGGCTACTCGAAATTGTAGTTTTCCAAAAGATATGATGTCTCTCAATGTTTTAAGGTCACCAAATTTTGTCCGTCAGCCAGGCGCGCTTGCTGATACTTCCACAGAGCACTATGGATGATTGGCTACATCATTGTCTCCCTACACTGATATGTGTGAGATCTGCAATGTATCAAACTGAGGAATAACTGATTTACGGACTCGTTCACGTAGTGGGAACGAGAAACGAAGTAAGAAGAAGCACCTGAATCTTCGTTGGGAAGTATCTACGACCTACAGTAGTTAGGCAGTTGTCGGAACCGAAAAGGTCGTATGATACCTCAAAGAAGATACTGCAAGCTAATCTTAGTCTGTCACTCAGTAGGAATGACAGATGAAGTGGTAATGGTTTTCAGGTTATTTCCTTTTATTTCTGGTTTTTTAAAGAAAGGAACGAAACGAGGTGTTAATGTTTCACTAGTCAATTAACCGATTCCGTTTACTTTTATGCAGAGGAAGAGGTGAGCTCGAAAGTGGAGAAACGTTGCCGCCAAATTTGTCTCCCAAGATTACAAAGGGTATTCAATCTATGCCTCATTATCAACGCAGTCGCTTGGGGTGAAAAGAGCACTCTGAAAACCTCCTATACTTGAGTGAGTATCCTCAGTTGCTGAATTTCACACCAAATAGTTCTTGCCTCGAGACTGTTGGCATGGATTGCGGTGGTCGGTGGGAATCAACTAGCATTTGTTGGATCTATCTTCCACGACTTCCTGTAGAATTAGCACCACTGCCAGAAAGTAATTGGCACTCAGTTGATTTTTAACGAGTAAACTATAGTTTCAATCTATTCGTACTCAAGACATGTCACTCTCTGTCTGGCTCACCGGTTTGTATCGTCATTTATACGCAAGTTATTGTGGTTATGGCTGACTCAAACCATGATCTCTGGATTACACCTAGGCAAGTTGTCATGGTAACTACAGTGTTGCTGATTGAGTTGTCTAGGTCCATGGGAGGCGGCCTACAGACAATAATGGATTCTATATTACAAACTATTGCTCGTACAATCACGTCCTGCATGACACATGTTACCAAATCGTTGGTGCAGGGATGTACGTGTTTAAGAGGTTATGTGTCCCTGTCCTTTGCCCACCTGTACGTATCATGTAGACTGTAGATCGATCATATCAGTTCATCTGATGAGAGTGTATTCATGAGATGGCTCTTATCCTTGGACTCTTAACGATGTCACCATGGGAGTTGTCTTCTGCAGCCATGCTGGCAGTCATGGAAGAATCTTATCTTTGTACTTGGCTCGTTGCCAACACACAAGAAGCTTCGCTCTGCTTTTCCTTATCGAACAAGGAGATTAGGAGGTGAGCTTCACAGTCAGAACATATCAAATCATTTCATGCAAGAAACCTTGTTCGTGGAAGTCGTTTGTAGGTTACCTGACGTTGCATATGTAGGCAATTGTGAAGTGTATCGACAGGACCTCTACCAGAGTATAATTCGGCGTTTCATTACAGGTAGGAACTTATAAGGGATGATACCATGGGGATATCATATCTGTTATTTGGACATATTGAAGTGCCAATTCTCACGTAGAGCATGTGTGAATATTGTCCTTCCATACCGTTCCTCGGTGCTTGTGAACAAGGAGTGTATGTAACATCTTCTGATGCAATCTTGAATGCGTATGAGTACTCTGTTAAGTGATTAATTCGTGACATTTGTGTGTTATCGAGGTCTCCAAGCGAACCAATGTACAGAGAACTTAAGCATTTTAACCTTTGAAGGAGATCATGGCAAGGTACGCTTAATTCGTCTTTGCAAACTTCAGTACTCTACGAGTCTACGCACACACATATTCTCCAAGTTTGTGGCAGCTGCCATTTCACTCAAATTTCACATTAGCAATGAGTTATCAAGAACACAATCCCACTTCAGACAAGGTGGCAATTTAAGCTGCTATTCCGCAAATTTGCTTACATTAGACTGTATGTACACAGCATAACATCTTCTTCTTTGTGGATTTTGTTAGTTGTTGTCCACTACTCGAAGATATGCCCACCCTCAGCCCGCCGGACATGTAAGGAGGCTGGAGTTCAGTGCTTTGTGAGGTTGCTCAAGACATAATTTATCAATGGCCAGCTAGTTCTGGATTTGCTCTCAGAGCTACGACACAGGATGAAAGGTCGAACTAGGTATGTGTTCCTCAAATTCAATCTCTTTTATATCTAATACTTAGGGCTCAGGTCAGCTATGCGTGTAAAGGTGTAAAATTCTATGTGTATCTCGACTTCCTAAAAGTTCTGGACGGATGGTGATAGAAACTGAGTTAAGGTTCATTCTGGTTCTTGCTCCACGTTGGAATAGCAGTCTGGTGGACATTGACCAATTCCCGAGTCATGTCCAATTGCAGTTGCATAGCATGTCAAGAGCTTCAAACACCGAACGAGTTGAACCTGGAACATCTCGATAGCTTACCCCAATAATGCACGTTGTCCTGCTGCTGCTTTTGAAAGACTATTGTTATAGAAAAGGAATTTTTTCTCTATTAAGCCTTTTGATTGAATCATTCACATATGTTTTGTATCAAGTGAAGAGTTAACTTTGATATCTATACGTCTTTAACTTGTCCTAGTCATTTGAGCAGGGTCAATGGGCAAATTGTAGGTGGGGAGATACAATTGACTTCTGAGAACTGTATATCACAATAGCATCGTTGGTTGGTCCGGTTGAACCGGTTGGTCCGATTGGTCCGATTCATACAGAACTGCCGGGTACCCACCGGGTGTGATGTCTACAAAATAGTCATAACTCCATACTAAGACCTTCATGTTGTTAGGACTGAAGAAGCAATATAACACTGATCTGCTTTAAATCATATGATTGTGAAGCTTCGAAATCAGCATGGGGTTTTCTAACAGGAGTACGCACTGCTGGAATTTAGATGCCATTTTCTCAAAGCAGGGTTTGAGTAATCAATTTTATATGGTTTGTCATTTGCTTTTATCATCTACAAATGTTTGAGAATATCTGTAAGACCTAATCTCCATTGACATCATTTTGTCATTTTTATAGGTGTAACAATAATGGAAGCCAGGGCAAATGACAATCCGTTATCGACACATGTAACTGCGGTAGTTCTCTCAATTCCAAAGTATCGAATTAGTTAAGCTACACTGTTTTTTGCATTTAGTGTTGTCAACAGTAATTACGAACCACAACACTAAATGCCAGTGACGCCCTTAATGTTTACATCTCCACAATTAGTGTTATAATAATTTTTATGTTTTGTGTTTTGTTGCCGCATGGTTGCACCACCACCATCTCTACCACCACTACTTGAACACTATTTGTCAAGTGTTTGGTAGATAGTGTTGCAGGTAAATGAATAGTAACAACATTAAATGCCACGCAACACTAAATGCAAAAAACAGTGTACTGAAACACCAACAGTCCTTTCCATTCAGAGGCTAGAGCCCATGCAAGCATTCTTACTTGCCACTAAACCCTGGGGGCATAGTAACACGTCCCCACACCCCCGACAAGGTTTCTCCTTAATGAACAACTATTTTTTCTACATATATACTAGAGTAACAAGATTTGTCCCATGATAATTTGTGTCCAGGTATTGGAATTGCAATTATCATGAAATGTTACATCTCAATGTGCAATTATCATAAATCAATGAGTTTTTACATTTCTTTGTGAAAAGCAGACATGATCTAAACCATAAATAACAAGTCATATCTCTTGACTCCTTGAGTGAGACTTGATTGAATCTTCAATAAGTTATCAAAGTGATGAGTTGGGGATGAAGTCCAGGTTCCAACCAATTTTACCATGCAGACCTCCTTGCACTAATTTTGTGGTTTATACTTTTTGCAAAGTGAGGAATTTAGTTTTAAATATTTGACTATCAGTGATGAAGGGCTTGATCTTAGAAGACATTTGGCTAATCCTAAGAGAAGAAGCACAACTGAACCTCATCATATTTGACAAAGTACAATGTACCAAGGTCCTACCAAGGTATCATTGATTTTCATTGGGTAATATAATGACTTCATTCACTGAAAGCTTGAAATCTGTACCTACATAGGTGAATTATATTGGTACAGGACTGAGACTATACAAGCTAATCATTTCTACTACATAGTGTGTTACATTGATTCCATCATTAGGGCAATGTGTGTAGATGGGAAGTACCACTGTGCGGTACCTAGCCAGCCAAGGATGTCTTCACAAACTGTAAGTTATTTATTCCGGGTGTTCCAGTATTTGTTCCAATATTCAGTAGTTTTTAAAATGGAAGAGTAATCATGAAATGTGATAGTTTGGAATCAAGTAATTTCATTGTCTTGTAAGCCCTTTGTAACTTCATTAATTGTTGGTTTCTATGATGCTTGGGCACTGTGACAAGCACTTGTTTGCTTCCTATTGTTGGTTTCCGTTAAATGATGTGAGGATATCATCCATTTCAATGATAGTTTGAGATGATAATTGAAATGAAGACCAAACCTGTAGAGTTAGATGGTCAAGTTACAGCAAGTGACCTTAAACATGCACCTAGGGCTTTTATCCTACCTACACACTAATATAGATCATCAAGTTATTTTTTTAGGAGTAGCAATAATTGCATTAGAAATCCAATGTCATTGAATAGATCAATTTGAGGGACATATACATATATATATATATATATATATATATATATATACAAAATGTTCAAATACCTAAGGTACTACAAATTGTTCACAATTGAAATTTTATGCATGTGAGACTCCTTATCCTTAGTATATCCCTAGTATACTTCTTGGAAGTTGCAACCTATAGCTCCTTCCCCATGATTTCAATTTTAGTCTTCAAAACTAAGGTCCAAGTGCATGCATCTTAGGGTGGGTTTACATTAGGGCAAAGATCAAGAACCTTGGGGATCAAATCACCTCTCAATGGACCTCACTCTTAGATTCAAGATTGGACCCACGCTTGAGAATTGGTTTCTCAAATCGGGAGGAGCAATTTCTTGAGTTGGGACCAAGTTCCAAGATTGAGATTTGGCGGACAAGTAATGCCACATTTAGTGTGACTTCATTTTCTCATGCCTTAGATCCAGACCATGATGGAAACTCCTTGGCTCCAAATTTTTGCTCTCAACCAATAAGATTGTTTGATTTTGGAGTTTCTTTGGTCTTGGGCCCTAGTGTAAACCGTCCTCAATAGTGATAAGTTATTCATCTTTGAGTCAATTAAGATCTTGATACAATTAGTATGAAAATGGTGAACACCTATGGAAGAATGGGTGAAATATGCAAATTAGTACCATTGTAGAACCCATGAACATCATATTAAACATTATGGGACTTTGGGGAGTCCCAAAATTGCAAAACATGTACATTTTGACCAAAATTCTACGTGGGAACGTGAATGGGAACGTGCATGGGAACTTGCCAAAGATTATGTGCGTGTGTATGGGAACGTAGGAACACGGGGGGGGGAACTCAATTGGGAACGTCAATACGAGGAGTATGGACGAGATTGGGGAACTTCTATGGGAACCATGGCACATGGCTGGGCCATAACGTTCGCCAATGTACACCACTTACACACAATATTCGTGATATTCATAAATAGTTGCCTGCGTACAAATTTTCACAGCTCATACGTACAGTGTCCCACCGCACATGTTTGAAATTGCGGGGAAGTTAGGGTTGAAGCTCCCTACATTGAGGTCTGAAAATCCATACATTAATGGGACTACACCATGCATGATGATATGACATTGGTTGAAATTTGCACATATAGCAATTATGGTCGTATCGACAAAAAAATGAGATGTTTGGTTCCAAACGTACTGCCCTATCACCTACCGCAGATCACTAGGGTCTTGACACTAGCTCATCTAATCCCGTATCACCTTCAATTCCAGTGTCTTTGATCACTGGGATGCGCGTCCCCCAGATTTACGTCTACCACCTCCATGTCCACGGCCCCTTCGTTGCCCACTAGACTCCCCGTCGTCCCACCCACCCTCCCTGTTCCCACGCTCGGCTGTTGAACACCGTCAAAGATTATCTTTGGCAAAACCAATTTGCTCTGCTGGGATAGTAACCTTTAATGGCTCCACATCTTCCTGTGCTGGCAGAGGCCAGGCTGCCAAAATGCAATCGATCGGCTGCCAGTCGGAAACGGAGTATTTCAAATCTCGTTTCCACTTGAAGTTTGGGTTTGAGTCCCAACCATTCCATTTCTTTGAAAGGTCCCTCGCGGTTGAAGTGGGAGTGAACCACTGTACAAGTATTTGACGTGGATGATCTCCCGTGACCGCCAAGTTCGGTACAGACACAGCCCGGCATACCCAAATGGGTCTACCTATATCTTGTTCTTGGGGACGCAATATTAGCATATGCCCCTCGTGCACATTCTCTGCGATGCGGAAAGCTGCTGCAGGACGAAGGTCTGCTGGACCAACATAATGGTCGTCCGGTTGGTGCTCTTCCCGAAGCTCTCCGTTCTGCAAGAAGGGATGTGCATCTGCTTCGACTCTACTTCGTGGCTAGAATCCCTCGCATAATGGCAGCCCAACAGTGTATACGTTTCTGAGGGGTGCATCTAATGCCTCCTTCACCCCTATCCAATATTGCAAAATATGCATGTGTGAACCCATATATGCTCCTGTCGTGTCATGGTCACATATTGATTGCCAATAGTCAATGAACCCTTGCAATCCCACAAGAACCTCCTCCAGCTTGGCCATACCTCGCGGTGGTGCAGGAAAGGGGTCCCCGGATGGAATACATGGCTCCCCTTTTATATTTGATTTCCACATCTTCACACCGTCTTTGGGCAACCACTCCCCATGCGTGCTTAGCACTTTGTATTGCATAACTGGCCAACCATCATCTCGGACATAGAATTTGAACTGTTGAGCCTTAGTGTGCCCAATGAGTTTCTCCTTACCACTTGGGATATGCTCGTTGACGAATGTTCTCCAATCTGGAAGTTCCTCTATTATGTGTGGAATGACAGGAACCTTTTCCATATCCATGTATGATTTCATAAGAAGGGGTATAGTGGGATAGTCGTGTTCACGCAGGTCCATACTCCACCTTCCAAATGATGCATCGATGTCATCATGGGTGTGGCCAACCAATAGATAAGATACATGTACCTCCGTGAATATTGCTTTCGCCGTGAGCATAGACCAAAATGCCTTTACAAACCTACACTTGTTGTCCTTCCAACAATTATCAAGCTGAACAATTATCCTCCCAAACATACTTCGCTCCCATTGAGAACAACACAATACAGAGGTGCACGCCCGGAACCATGAAAAAGACGCTGGGATGATGATATGGGAGGTTCCTCCAAATCGCGTAAAAGTCTCGCGAATGAGCCCACAGTATGGTTGCAATCTCCAGGGTACATGTCCAGTGCATAGTGGGCATATCTCTCATCTCCATGTCCATGGGCCATCATGCCTGTTACAGAAAGTGGTAGCTTTGTAAACATATCGGTGTCTTTGTTCTTGGAAGCAAAGCAAGGCGATGCGGTTTTGCCATGGTCCATTTTGTCGTGGATAATCGTCAACACCTTTTGGGGATGCTCAATTGAAAGAGCCCTCATGCATCGGTAAGCGTTGCGAGCCGATTCTTGTTGTGCTAGGTGTTTTTCCAATTGTTTCGAAAACCCTGTGTGTGCGGCTGAACCTTTCACATGTTGAAGTATAATTGCAGACAACGAATCACACTTCCCACAACGCGCAAAATTATCACCAACCCTCTTCTTTATGTAGTGCTTAAAGTAGGTATTTCGAATTTTGCTCAGAGTTGAAATAGATATTGGGAGCACTCCGCATTTGTCATTCACCTACCCATGTAGTATTAGTATAACATTAATAATACTTCACATGAACCATGAACCAAACTGTATGAAATACGTTCATAATTGCCCCCTCGTGTCTATTAATTATACACAAACCCAACTCGATTGAATGTTTGATCTCCACTGTCAATGCGGGTAATTGGACTATACCAATTGCGTACCTCATTGATTGTACCCAAGAACTTCTTCCATTTGGTTCCGCGAGGCAAGACCATTTCTACAACTCGTGTACCATTTGGCAATGTGCGAGCCTTGTGAGGCATCATATCTGCTTTGTCTTCCAGTAGTGTCGAAAGTGTGGCTGTAGCTTGCTGGGTGGATGTTCGATTCCTTTTCTTATTTAGGTTCCCATGATCGCGTGGATGCATACCATTCTTGAATTCCGACCGGTTTCTGTAGAACGTCGTTTTCGAGACGGCAAATATGTGTCTCCATGCCTTTTCGCAGACATTGCGCCCACTCAAGGTAACGACCTTTGTTGAACTTACAGGTAGTACATGTAATTGGCCATGGACTTCGAGTTGCTTAGCATGTCTCATCCGTGGCGAACAAGTGTAGAACTCCGTTCGTAGCGCAAGTGCCTCTTCCCTGGGAAAATATCTAGTGCACTCCCTATCACAACACACGCTAGTAGATAGTTGGTGGATGCTATTATTATTGAGAATCTGTGATTTTTTTGTCGGTCTGATCTGCGGCGTCGTGCGTGATGTGACATATGCCCTCTTCCCCTCTTTCTTCCGTCTTTCTAGCAACGTGTTTTGCACACGCAACCTGCGTGTGCTCACTAGGAGGTGGTGTGCAAGTGTATACCTCTGTTGGAAAACCCGATCAAGAGGCCATATTCGCAAGGAGAACATCCATCCCATGTCCATCATTCCCTCTAATGGCTCCATAATAAGCACACCAACATTGTCTATTCCTAGACATTTGTCTTCCACACAATCCATCGGATTGACGTTGCAGCAGATTCCTTTTGCCACATTTTGTCTACTCACATTTACAAGCATCACAGAACTATGCAGCCATTCCTCCCTTCTCAGCCCGCTGCAGTCTACATCAATATCCTCTATGCCAGCATCAGTGTCGTCTTCCGTGAACACCGCTTCAGATAGTGAAGATCCCTGCATCGTATTATCAGGTAAGTATGTTTGCCCGTACGCATGTCAGATACCACAATATGAAGTTACATCACATTGCAAAGTGGGGCAGTAACTGACCTCCTCGGAGCTCAAATGCTCTACTTCAGGTTCCTCCATTGCCCTGATAACAACACATAACTTCATTAACCATATTATTGTGCCGCCTATATAAAGCTCTATTACATGAGAAGTATACACGAATATGGAAACCTATACCCAAATATTAAAGCACAACACTGGGCGTGGACATTCAATAGTTTAGGCGAACATTGATCAACAATAACAAATACACATCATATTTTATTGACCATGATCAAACAAATACACATCATATTTCAGTATGCCTTCATCATGGAACAAAGATAATGATGACACTTTCGTTGTTCAAGTGGGTAACATTTATAGAGGGGTCCCCACGAAATTATGTGCCTGTTTTCGGAATTCAATGGGGCTTTATCAATACTGATTACACTGCGACCTTGACAGTAGCAATTAAAGGAGCCCAATTCAATACAAGGATATTAGACACTATGCTATACGCGGAGGTTAGTATCATTGGAACCTATTCAGAGCACCGATTATAGGTTTATGACAATTATGCGTTTATCCGTCTTGTAGATTGAAGATCTGTTCGAGGATGTAAATACCGGTGGCCGGCCTTCACAACACTTCATTATGTTAAAGGATGAGCTACACTTACACCTACACCTACACCTACACCTACACCTAAACCTATTAATGGATTAAATGATTTCCTCTCGGCGGAGAGGAACTTGGCGTGGAGATTCCTCTCGGCCGAGAGGAAACTTCACTCCATGGTCTTTACACCCCGCGGGCGCGTGACTGGGACTAGCGGACTAGCGGACCATGTCCAATTGTTGTTCACATGGAACCATTCTCCACTTCAGTCTTCAAAGTTCTCATTTGGATTTAGGTTGGAGCACAGTTTGGCACCGTAACTCGGCTTTCGGTTCATCCCGCGTCGCCAGTTCTGATAACCAAAAATGGCCCAATTGGAGCTCTCATTCTGTGCTAGGGTTCAACCAAGCAACCCTGGCGGCTTACATATTTAAAGTTTCAGAATAGGTCGAGGGTGTTACACCCCCGATGCCTTATCATTCGCTTTACCTCCAGCTATCCTGAGGGAAACTTCGGAGGGAACCAGCTACTAGATGGTTCGATTAGTCTTTCGCCCCTATACCCAAATCTGACGAACGATTTACACTTCATGAACCGGTTGAGTTGGATTGAGATTAAACAAAGAGATCTGTACCAGCCACTTTAGCCTCGGCCGAGAAACTCGGTGCCAGGGTACAGGGTGTCGGGTTTCCTCTCGGCCGAGAGGAAACTTGGTGCCAGGGTGAAGGGTGTGAGTTTTCCTCTCGGCCGAGAGGAAACTTGGTGCCAGTGTTTATGAGAGGAAAACAGGGCTATGTCAGTTGGGCCGTACAATTGTACGGCTGCCATGTGGATGAAGTTGTACGGACAACTGATCGTAGGATCAATGGCAACAGAAAACATACACTACTTGGACCGGCACCTGTAAAAGAGAGCATGTGTTGGGTTCTGAATGCGTGTAGTGTCGACAGTGAGAGGTATGGAAATGCCTCAAGAGTGAGAGTCGGAGACGGTTGTGGGTATGGGCCTTATATAGTAGATGGGAGATTGGTGGTTTTGAAATAGACGGGATCCTCTCTTGTACGGAGAATCAGCAGTTGAGGAGGTGTAGAGAGAATGATTGTTTGGCGAGTAGATGTGCTTTCTAGTTGATAGTACATATAATGTACATTCTACACTACCTTCCATTGAATGCCACTGATCTGAAAATTTCGAATTTAGTGTACATATATCCTCTCCAATGTGTTCATTGATTGTTGATCGTGGTTTAGTGTGATGAACTCTGAATCCCACTGTAGTCCAATCTCCTATAAACATGTGTCATTATGGTATTTGTTCTTTTACACTCACCGAACCACGCACCGACCAGTGGGCCATGGTGGCAGCATGCAATATTTAGTAAATGTCAAAAAATTTACCCTAGACCCTTAACCAAAAAAACGGCAAGATGAACCATCATTAATATCCATGGGCCCACTATATAATTGCACTCAAAACAATGTGCCATTGATATAAGAATTTAAGACATGAAAAGGTAGAGTGGAAAAAAAGGCTAACCCCAAACCCTAAACCCTAAACCGTCTTGGAGTGTGAAACTAAACATTGTTGTAACTTAATATCATGTCACACTTGTCTGTAGCAAACATGATCCAGTGGGTGACTTGTGGCGAATTCCAAAAATCTGGGGTCAATTGCCATTTCGTAGATGCTTCCATGTTAAGTTCTTTGTTTGTTAAAATTATGAAAACAATCACTACACTGATTACCCAAATTGGTGAGGGATGGCTAATAGTGTTGTTGGAAAAGTACACTAAATAGGATGTTGAGTGTTTAATACACTAAATGAGAACGAATACACTCAATATCAATAACCATTAGTGTTAGTAAAGATATGGGAAAAATTGGGATATAATAAGGGATGTGGTAGTCGGGAAGAAAGCGGTACATTTATGTCCAGCACTAATGGTTAAAGAATTGAAAATTAGTTTTGAGCAAGGTAGGGTGGTGGTAGCAAACCCCAAATATAATCAAACACTAAATATCTTATTTAGTGTAGTGAAGGTGATACTAAAGTTCTTTATGCTAGGGATTTAGTGGCAGCAAAAGAGCTAGGAAGCATTGGTCATCGTGAGTAATATTTATAACATCATTATTCATTTAAAGTATTGGCACTATTCGTTGACAAGCACTGTGTTTGCATACGAAATTTTTAATCACACTACTAGCACCTTAGAACACGCACTAACTTTCTCAAAATGAGCATGTATTTGTGAATTCAAAGATGTATGTGGAGTTTTAGAATGAATCATCGTATTATTATAAGATAGCTATGTCCAATTTTGGTTTCTTATCTTAATCAAACACATTATTAGGAAAACATGCGAAATATGACTAGGGCCTTATGACCGGATATGACTACTGGTTAGAATGCAGTCATCAGTGACCACTTTGGTGACTAGAAATGACTATAGTCATCACATGACTATGATTTTAGTCATATTTTCAGGGGGCCTGAATGGGAACTATGTAGGGAACGTGTTCTCCCAATTGTTTTTCTCATGGGCAGCCATATGACTAGAATTAGTAGTTAGGTGACTATAGTTTTGGGCAGCCAATTGTAGGAAGATTTAAGAGTGGGGCATTCATGGTTTTAATGCAATTTTTTTCCTTTGTTTATGTTCAATTTATTCTTTCACTTCTTCTTTCCTTCCTTCAGTTTATCTCTTCTCATGATTTTATTTTGTTCCTTTAAGGTTTTCTCCTTAGGGTTATAGTATTTGGTAGCTATCTGTGTGGACAGTATCCACGGACACTTGCTGATTGGGAACCGAACTACTCTCTCCGCTCCTTCGAAGCGGTAGAGTAGCTGAAATTACTGACTTTAATGCAGTAGCTGCTGCGGCCAGTAGAATAGGTCTCTGTGTTTCCTACACGTTTCATTCCAACAAAGTAAGGCAGTTGCATTAGTTCCCCATATTATTCACATCCAACATATCATAAAATAGTAACGATAGCATACCAGGATTGATCTTTTAAATTCTGGATCTCGCTTGTACTTCCGTAGATGTTTGCGGATGGTTTTCCGATCCAATATTCTTGCACCCATGCATTTCTTACATGGGCAAGGGTAACTTGTTAGACCTTGCCGGTCTGCTTCTTTCTCTTCGATGTCCCACAGTTGCAATTGCAAAAATGCCTCCCGTGATGTCGGATCCATCGGCTAAAATGCAGTCCACCTAGACAACATAACCACAATTTTTTTAAGAACATGCAACAATACATCGACCTTTAGGAATAAGCTGCTACAATATATTCCATTTTAGGGAGGAGCAGCCAAGAGTAAACTCAATTCAGTGAAATATTGTGGATATAGCCATTCATGTTACGTAGACTACTATTAGTCACGTGGTCACTAAATCTGATTGCATTTAGTCATGCAGTCTCAAGTCTGACTACATTTAGTCATGTTTGCTCACATACACTACTAGAATTTCTGTGACCAAACCAAGAGAAATTCAACTGAAAATTGTTGATTGCGGTTGTTGATTAGGTCGAGTTGACTCGGTCAGTAATCAACTTGGGGTTGTTGATTTGGTTCTGTTGATTCGGTATTTTCCCTACTCTATTTAATGGTGACTCAATTGAGCGAGAGAAAATTACCAAGGAAATGAAAGAGGGAGGGCTTGATGATTCCAAAACAGGTGATGAAGCACTCTTAAACTTGAGTGCATAGATCATGACTTTCCTGTTGAGCTCAACCAAGAGCAGATCATCAAGGACATAAAAGTACATATTGTGATAAATGTAAAAGTCCGATAAATATAAAAGTCCAATAAATGTAAAAATCTGGTAAAGAATTTTTTACTTTTTTATTTTACTTTACTTGATTGGAAGGATTATTGATGCTATATAAAGGGGTTTTTCTATTCAACTTGTTATATTTCTACATTTGTTTTATTTGTTTTATTTATTTCATATTTATTTTTTTATTCATTTATAGAAAAATCAAACTGATACCTTAATAGTTGATTTACTATGGAGTATAAGTGTGATGTATGTGATAGAATAATGAAATCTCAAGCACAGCTTGAGTTTCATTATAAATCTAAAAAACATACTAAAATGGTTGTTAAATCCACATTATATGATACTAAAAATGTTACAATCCCGGATGAGGTTGTAATACAAAAGTTTAGATCACAAGGAGTTTCAATTCCAATTGGAATTCGCCATGTGATCTATGTATCTAAAAAGGTGGATTTTTTAGATGCCTTCACTGAAATCACTACTTCTGCAATTTTGGTTGAAAATGAAAAAAATAGTGGCAATTATTGATTTCAATTTTTTTTCAAATGAATTGATAAACATATTGACCAATGAATGAGTATATTATATACTGCAGGAGGAATAGTAGAAAGGGGTAAGGAAAAGAGTGGTGGGGATATGGTTGTTTTTTTATGGAGAAATTGCTATGCTGAAGGATTTGGCATATATAAGCAAACTAATAGAAAAGGTAAAGAAAAAAATATGAAAATTTCAGCTGCAGATTTAAACACACTAAGTGCACGAACAACGAGTAGAGTATTCGACGTGTTGAATATTCAAATGTCATCTTGGATTAAAGATTTGGAAAATTTAGTTCCGAAAGAGTTGGGGACACTGTGGGGTCGTATTGGATATACTCCATTCACAACAATGAGCGTGACAGAGAACTATTGGTCTCCTGACCATATAGATGACAAAGATGGAGGTTCCGGATTTATATTTTGGGTCCATGAAGGTAATTTTCAATCACAGAATTTATTTTAAAATTAATATAAAATTATGTCATCGTATGTTATACTAGAAGTTTTTAAAAAATTGTTGGATTCACTAGTTTCTGATGTTGTAATTGAATTCAACATATTTTACAGAGATTCCAGACTACTCTCGAATTGAACGGGCACAATTCCGTATGAAGGACTATGGATTATTTTTTCGTCCAACGCGTGGGACTTTAATATGTTTTGATGCTTCAAAAATAAATCATGGTACAACTGAAAATACGGGGTATAAGCAATATGGAGTTGCTGTCTTAGTAAAGCCCATTGTTTTAAAAGCAGGTTTAAAAGCATTAAAAAATTTGGGATTTTAGGTACTAGTAGAAAAGTACTAGACTTGGATCATAACACTATTTATTAAAAAAATTGAATATTTTATTTGTAATAAAGATACAAAAGACATTGGTGAAATTTCTGTTTGAATATAGATATTTAAAAGTTTATCAAATAAACGATAGTACAATCTAAATTTAAGTTTCAAACTATGATATTTGTTTTGCTTTGAGAGTCAATTTTCACTTATCTTTATTTTTAAATGTAGTGTTCACATAAACTTAAGATAATTCCAAGTATTAATTGTATAGTATATTTTTTTATTTTATTTTTTTATTTTGTTACTTTTATGAGCTTGAAGATAGTATATAAAGATTTTTGACTTGTTAAAATTATATTATTTCAGTTGATTGAATATATTTTTACACATATATTATTTGTACACCCTACTTGAAGATTAATACCTTTTTATTACTAAAAACCGCTATTCTTGTTTAACTATGTTTTTTGCAAAAACTGCTATTTATGTAAAAAAATTATACCTCTGACTATGTTTTTGCAAAAATCGCTATTTATGTAAAAACATTTTACCTCTGAGTATGTTTTTTCCAAAAGCCGCTATTTATGTAAAAACGTTTTACCTCTGAGTATGTTTTTTACAAAAACCGCTATTTATGTAAAAACGTTTTACCTCTGAGTATGTTTTTTGCAAAAACCGCTATTTATGTAAAAACATTTTACCTCTGAGTATGTTTTTTGCAAAAACCGCTATTTATGTAAAAACGTTTTACCTCTGAGTATGTTTATATCATGGTGCTTGCATAATAATTTATCTATCACTTAACAGACGAGGAATTGCCAAAGCGCAAGAAAATAAAATTGTAAGACAAGATCCATGTTCAGGGGTCTCTTTTGAGGTATGAAGCCCGCCTTTACATAAATATATATAGGTTTGCCTAGGTGCCCCCCCCCGGTCCAAACGTACTCTATCGACACATGGCGATTGGAGCTCCCCTACACGGGCTATTAGTCGGTATAGAGGGTCATCATGGGTAGGTGAGATGATCTTGGCCGTTTATAATGACGGCTCAATGTACGCCGTCGATGCGGGCCACTATCCGAGGCCCCCGGGTGGAGTCCCTTCGGATTCATTGCGCCTTTTCATTTGTGGCCGTACCTCCTCCCTCCCCTCCTCCTTCCCTCCCTCACTCCAACTCTCTCCCTCTCTTTTCTTCGCATTTCCTCACATTTCCTCGCATTGCCTCACATTTTCTCGCCTTTCATTGCATTTCCACGCAATCTCCCGCTACTCCAGATTGTTGACCGCCATATTCTCCAGGTTTGGGCGCGGAGCTGCATATCCAGCGGCTTCGGAAATCTTCGGCGCAACTCACAACAACTTCTGGTGAGTATTCCACCACTACACCATATTTTGCTTATAACTTCATGTTTGAATGTTGGTATGGAGCGATTTGCTGCACATTCTTTGAATCATTATGAGTATGTTTGTATGTGCTTTGAATCTGTTGGTCTTGTGCGATTTCTATGAACATCTGAAAATAAGTGGTGTACATCTCTTAAGTCAGATTTGTGCTCTCCACTTAGAATATGTGTTTGAATTATCTATCAGGGTTGAATGTGTTGAGTTGTTGGTCTATCAGGGTTGAATGTGTTGAGTTGTAATGTCTAGGATTGAAAGATGTGTGAGTGCTAATTTGATCTTTTAAATCAGCTGAACTCAAGTAAGCGGCAATGAGATGTGTTGAACACAACTGTTCTTTTGTGCCAAAGACTATTTTCACACTAACCCTCTGTCCTTAGTAAAAGATTTTCTTGGGTGGTAGGTGGTTTCTGTAAACTTTGGGAGGCGATGCTGATTGCATAGTCTGCTTGCAATAGCGAGAGTGCACTTTCTGCAGATACAGTGAGAACTGGGATATAAGGTGGTTATTTAGTTACCTTTGAATGCATCTTACTCCCTCATATCGGAATAAGTAAACATAGTATCTTCAATGTTTTGTTCCTCAACTTCCTCAATAATGGTGGATCTTGCTGAATATCAATGTAGCAATTGTAGCTGTAGTGGCATTCATCAATGTAAACCCTAAACCCTAAAAACTAAACTAAGCAAATGTTCTTCTTTTCAATCTCCAGTGATTATATTGTATTTGCTGTTGCCGAACTAGTTCCAAAGTTTGTCTTTCTTCTGCGTTAATTGTTTGTGTGATAATCATACAGTCTCATTGAAACATCACATCTTATTGCAAGAAACTCAATTGGGAGTCATCAATTTCCATCATAGATTCATCGTCACATTGCCATGAGATTCTGGATACATTGGTAGCAAGGGAGAACCAGACTGGTACTGAAGAGGCTCTGTGTGGGCGCCATGATAGGTGTATTACAGTTTCAAAGTAGAAATTGAGACATTGCAGTCTGATAGTGACATTGACACAATAGTTATGTTTTGGCATGTGCATTGATATCAATTGCATATCCGGCAACACTTATCAATAGGAAAAGAACATGCAGAATGGTTGACAAATACGTATGACAATTTTGTAAACACAACTAGTCTCTTGCATGAATTCACAGTCGGTATTTAATGTTTGATTCAACTCAATGAAAGTGTTACAAAACTCAAAATAGTGTCACATAGTGTTGCAAAACTGAACATTGTGGATCGCACAATACATCCAAATTGTGTGGAGAACTTTTCCCTCACACAAACCCTCCCTCACAAGCACCAGGATGGGAGGGAAAACTTCCTCTCGGGCGAGAGGAAGTTTTCCCCTGCTGGTTTGCATTTTAAGGGCCCCTCCCCACCCTCACACACACACTTGAGGAGAGGGAAAAATTCCTCTCGCTCGAGAGGAAGTTTTCCCCTGCTGGTTCGCATTTTAAGAGCCCCTCCCCACCCTCACACACACACTTGAGGAGAGGGAAAACTTCCTCTCGCTCAAGAGGAAGTTTTCCCTGCGCTCTCATCTTATTAGCCCTCTCCTAACCCTCACTCCTCCACTGACGTCTCCCTAGCCTTCAATCATTTTTTAAATATTCAAAGATGTCAATTCTTCGAGTCATTTCTCTGTCAATATCGTCATCCTTGCACCAGGCAGAAGCACGTTTCAAATCAAGCTCATTGATGATCACATTACAAAGAATTGGATACTTGGAACCAAGATGTGTAATTACCGACAATCTAGAGTATGTGCTGTGGTGAATGCTTAATTGAGAAGTTTTTGTTGGAGCTTGAGACTAAAATTACTGTGGTAAGCAAACGTGTTCATACATTATTAATCAATTTTGGTGAACTGTGGTTGGAAAATGGCAGGTTCGTTATCTCAGACAGTTTCGCGAGTTGCGACTCCTTTGCCTTGAAGGCAACCCTCTTTGCAAGGTACAAGTTCCACTTCAAGAAAAAAATAAAGAAAAAGAGTGTCATTGTTTTTTACAACTGATATGTGATGTTTGTTCATCAATCCCTACTCATGGGGAGCGTGGGGGCTGGTTTAATGTCTACTTGTGGTAGGTGGACTGTGTGGTAAGGTAATTAGTCTATATTATGTTAGTAAATCCAATGTGGAGGAATGGATGCATGTCTTTTTTTTCTAGTTTCCTTCAATTTAGAATGATGTGGGTTAGGTATTCGATGACAAACCCCTATCACCATGACAGCAGGAAAGGGGAAACTTCCTCTCGACCGAGAGGAAGTTTTCCCTTGCACACTCATCTTATTGGCCCTCTCCTAACCCTCACTCCCCCACTGACGTCTCCCTAGCCTTCAATCCACCCCTATCACCATGACAGCACACTCATCCCTCACATTATGTAAACCCTATCTATCAACGTATGCGATAGCCTCAAGGTGCAAGCTCTCTCAAGCTTGCTTTATTCCACAAGTACTAACCATTTCAATTTGTCTTGCAGGTGACATGGACAAGGAAGTGCTATGGACAGACCTTGTTGGGAAAATGGAAATAGGGCAGACGGGTGTCTATTGGGAATTAAAAGACACTCACTTGAGACACTGGTCACTTCAGGTACACAGGAGGGACAAGGAATCTCCGTTAAAACTAACCTTCGCATACAAGATAGACAAAAATTGGATTCCAAACCCAGGAAACGCAATAACCCTGGCATCGGTTGGCGATCGCGACCAGCTTAATGTATCGGTGCTCGAAGGACTCGAAGAACGCACTTTGTCCATCGACTGCAAAAGGCATAGATTTCACCTGGAGCCATTCACCCAATCAATCCAGATGCTTCCTCCTGCGGACAAAGAAGAGATGGAGAGAGTGATGGTCTCCGGTGTATCGAAGAAGGCAATTAACTTCCTTCTTGAAGCAATAGGTGATATCAATTCGAGAGAGGCAAACGAAAGGGAGGCTCTGAGGAAGCAAAAGAAGAAACAAGTGGAGACACTTCTGAAATCTAGGACTGATGATGAGGGGAGTAAGAAGAAGAAACACAAGAAGCAGAAACCCGGCGATCAAGATGTTGAAGGAACAAGAAAGGTGGCGAAGAAGCCCAAGAAGGCTTCTGGTGAATTCGTTCCCTTGGCGACGCCTACAAACGCGACGCCAATTATGCAGAGCCATCCCCAAGAGACATCAGGTGCAAGGAAACCTCCGGCCTCAAAGAGGACTACTGATGAGGAGCGGAGGACAAAACCCAAGAAGGCGAAGGCTGCGGATGCATCGGAAGAAACTCCACTAGTGCTCACCGCAACAGAGAGGGACAGAGTCATCGCGCATGGCGAGGAACCAAGTCTGGAGGAAGCTGCAGCGGACCGCAAGAAATTCGTCCAATTATTTGGACACCTATATCCTTTCGGTATCGAGAAAGTTTTCCATGTCCATATCAAGAAAATGTTGAGCGCAAAGTCGTATCAGGTTACTCGCCCACTGGATGATGTTGGAGTAGCTCTCATGAAGAACTACCTTATACAGACCCCACCAGCGTGGCCCCATCACAATCTATGTCTCATGCCGAAACTCAATAAGGGTGAGACATGGAGAGAAGGAATGACTTGGGACGACATCAAGGACGGCAATTTTGTGATCATCAACGGTCAACACAGCGTGGCTGCATCGAGGCAGATTATAGGGCACAAAGATACAGATCAATCACTGAAGGATAAATTGAAGATTTGGCCTTGTACGATTGTTTGGACCGATGATCCAAGCATGACAGTTCGTCTTTCCTATACTCTAAACAACTCTAATTCTTTCAACAAGTTCACTCCTACTTGGACAACACAGATTATGTACTGTCGTAGGGTGTGGGTGAAACTAGGGAGGCCCTCAAAACAACGGATCAACGCTGTGGGGACAACTATAGACCCCAAAATGAAGGAGGCATGGAGAGTAAGTTTTCATACACCCACTCCCACTCCAACTTTTATTTTCGCACTCCCACATGCAGACTCCACTCTCCCCTCCCTCAATCAAGGCTCAAGGGATTGGGAGATGTGAGGAAACTTCCTCTCGGCCGAGAGGAAGTTCTCTCACCTCCCTCAATCCCTTGAGCCTTGATTGAGGGATGGGAGGATTTGATGGAACTTCCTCTCGGCCGAGAGGAAGTTCCCTCACCTCCACCCTCCATTCAAAGTTACTTCAACTTGTGTTCTAACACTTCTCCATTGCAGAATTTCACGACAAGCATGGAGGCTTCATTTACCGCCATTGCTAGAGGGATCACCCACAACGACCTTAATGCCGAGCTGGCACTCATCATGGCAGATGATGAGACCTCGAGGATGTGGAAGAAGGTATTTCAAGGACACGAGAGAGGGACCCTTATTAACCCGGACAAACCAGGCTCTACCTATTTAGAAGAATACCTGGATGCGCAACAGAAACAACGAGCCCGCCACGAGAAGAAAAAATCGGCAACACCATTCGAGGAGAAGCCGTATGTTTGTAAGCCATTGACCAGGGAAACTTTCAGGGTGATGGCAGGCCTAACACGGCCCGACTATCTTCTGTGTGCGAGACATATCCTCGAGGTGAGGCCTGGCGAAGAGGTTCCTAGAGTCTCTCTCCGAGCCACGAAGAACCACGATGTCACGACCTTGAAGTCGTGGTGTAATTTTAGGAAGTGGAAGAATATTCTTCTGCAAGAGTTGTCAGCACACGACCCAAACGATCTTGGCATTTGGGGAAAGGACTCGGAGGACAATGAATGCCTTAATAGATCTGTTTGGGACAAATTCAAGAGGGACCATGGCATCACAAAGGCCAAGTGGGTGAAGCTTTATCAGGTTGCAGGTGATGGTTGGCTGAATAAGAAGCGGTTGCCGAACTACAAAAAACTGGACCCTACCCCGGCATGCTTGCGTTTGTTGCAAGAGTGGCTGCAAACACCGGTAGAAGAGAGTCAAGGACAAGTGATCACTAGATATGTAGATTATAATCCTCTGAAGCGGAAGTTGGTGATCCCTAATCAGGACAAGGTCGACACTGAATGGCTCTCGAAGTTCACCATTACAGGGGGCTTCATCGACTTTAGATTCATCCCGGGGTGTGTCGAACAGCCAGTGTCATCTTCGGTGGTCGAGTCCTTGGTGAAGTATGTTGCGGATGCGGTCTGGGCCCCGGGCCTCAAGAAAATCCCTGCTTGGATGATTGTGTCCGATTTGCGCAACCACCCCGCGGCTGAAGAGTTCATCTCCGCCTTGATTCGCAAGCACCCGGGGACGTTTCTGAACGTTCCGTCAGTTTATCTACCCTGTCACGCTGAGGATCAAACCTTCAACAAGGAAGTAGATTGGCTGAGGACTACCCCTCTTTTTTATGTGGACTTCCTCACTTGCCGAAGTATCCTCCCGCGCCACAAGCAGTTTCGATGTCCCATGATAGCGCCTGTAACTCGGCGTTACAATGTGAACCCAAAGGAGTGGTCGGAGCTTTCATACGAAGCGAACAGAGGCGAGTTGCGAATGGAGGTTTACAACTCGTTTCTCAGCAACCTTGGAAGCTCGGGAGGAGTTGTGATAAATCTATTCGGCGGGTTGAAGCCTATTGCTGCCGCATTGGTGAGTCCATACAACATCCGCAACCTTGCTTTTATTCGCAGGCTTGTTTATCTATTATGATATTGTTCATGTATGCAGATGAACGAACAGCATGTGTTCTCGTGCATGGACTATAGCTTCATGCACACGCTTCCCGAGAAGATAGATCACGTTCGGCGACTTCGGGCTGTGGACTTTCAAGATGACCAAGAAGACCATGAAGCTGCAGGTGATAGAGATGACCACCCTCAACCTCAGCAAGAAGCACCCCCTGCACTGTTGCTGGAGGATGTCTCGCGAGATCCGTCACCCGGTTTGGACATCGACGCCATGGACGTTGATAGAAACGAATCCGAGGGCGAGTATGAGGAGCCCGAGTATGACGACGACGACAAAGAGGCGCCTAGTGAACAGGATACAGACGAGGCCTCCAGTAGAGGGGAAAGCGCCCATATGGATACGCAATCGGATGAATGCGAATCCATTCACACACAATCGCCACAACCACAGTCTGCCGCTTCACCTGTGCGCGGCAGGGTCCTGGAATTTGAAGAGGACGAGCATGTCACCTCTCTAGCGGAAGGTGAACCGGCCGAAGACCAGTATCGCGACGAGGATCACGAGGGAGATGCCAATGAAGAGCAAGATGCCGAGGACTCGGACCATGAGGAGGAGTTTGAGGGAACGCTCGAGGGGGAGCTCGAGGGGGAGCTCGAGGGGGGCCTTGACGACGCACAAGAAGGGGCTTGCGAGGGAGCACAAGAAGAACGAGAGATGGCTCAAGGAGAAGATGAGCAGGCTCGTGTTGAAGAGGAGGCCGAAGGTGATGCGGTTGAGCTCACACCCGAAGTGGCAACCACCTTCCGGCCTCCCACGGCGCCACTTGTATCTGAGAGCGAAGAAGAACTGCCACCGCCCAGTGCCCCAAAATCCAAGGCCTCCAAGCGAGGCAAGCACAAGGACCGGCATACGAAAAGACATATTTCTCGGGTTCCAGAGCCTGTGATAGCGGAGTCTGTATTGGAAGACAAGATTGTGGGGATCTTGAGAAGCACACTGCCCAACATGCTGTCGGACTTGCTCCAAGAAGCGTTGGGCCTAGCAAAAAATAACCCCCCTCAGCAAGTGCCGACACCAACACCCACAGTGGATGTTGCAGTCGGTGCAGCCGAGCCCGAAAGGGTGAACGATCAGGTGGGCGCATCGCTCCCAGTTGGCGTGCAAGCAGTGGATGTCTCCTGCGTGGATGCAGCACCGACAACCATGGACACCTCCGACAAGGCCGAGGTCAATGTAAGTATTCGATCCCCGTGAACATTTCAGTATGCAAGTTTTTCTGTTCAAGTGACTGAATCTCCACCTGGATGTTTGATCCAGGTCGGTGATGGCGCGGCATCTTGAAGCTAAAAGTGGACTAGGACGAGTAGAATAAATAGAGTTAGGGGTGTTGATTTCCCGGAACTCCTCCCTTGTGGGGAGGAGATGCAATATGTTCGACCATTTATTATAAATAAAGTGGATTCCTTTGTCTAGCACATGTACTTTCTAGTTTGCATTCAATTGTCCTTAATGATGTCTTGCAATTCACAAGCTTGCCTGCACAACCCAGAACGAGTGGATGCATCACACACTGCAATTTTGTCTATTCAAACGTCACTTACCCCAATCGACGACGAGCACATCAACCCCTTGCCTATTGTGGTTCCCATACACACTTCGGATGCAGCGGTGGTCACCCGCGCTCCACCCACGGCCCCGTCACCGCCAGAACATGTGGAAGCCCAGGTTCCATCGCCGCGTATGTGTGAGCCCAAAAGGGTGCCCACATTTAGTCTTAGACCCTTGAAACGTTAGTTGATGCACTTTGAAGTAGCATGTTACTTCACAAAAATATAAAAAGAGTGAAATGTTAGTCTTAGAAGTACCATGTTGTAAGAGGCTAGGATGTGAGTTGTTATTGTGTTTTTACCTTCGGAAGGATTTGAGTGAATGAGGATAGGTAAGGAGAACTTGGATTGAGTAGTTAGTGAGTAGGCTAGTACAAATGGATGGAGACAACCAAAGTGACTCAAGAGGCAAGTGCATTCGAATTGGGATGAATGGAGGATCACATGGAGCGCACAAGTGGACCACCTCATCATGGCCACTTAATGGGGAAGGTCCAAGGAAGAATGCAAGGTGGAGGATAAGCAAATTCTCAAAGCACCAATCAAATCACGAGTTAAGCATCGTGGTTTGAATTAAGTGGTGAGCGACAATTTGGGAAAGTAAGGGGAGAAAGTTATGGCGGCGGAAAGCGAAGGAGGCTAAATTTGGGTTGAAGCATCCCAAGTTTGGTAAAGTGTGGTAGGTGGAAAGCCAAGGCTAGTTAAATGTTCGAATTAGGATCCTTGTTGATCATTTGAGGGAGGAAGGCTTAGAAGATAGGATTGGCGCCTACTAAGTAGGAGGAAATCTCAAGGGCTTATCGTGAGCCTTGAGGGTGCTCACCCCCTCAAGCTTACTATATAATCCCTCATTCTTCCCTCACTCATCCTCTCTTTCCTTTGTGCTCCAAGGCACCCCACGAGTTATAAGTGTGGGTGTGGGAAGCCATATTGGAGCACATGTGTGTGCTTAGTTTTTAGTTTGAGAGCCAAGGCTTGTTAGCCTTGAAGAGGGCTTGACCTCTTGGTAGAATTAGTGTTGACGTGGAGGATTTTAAAGTTAATTCATGATTCCAATTTGTGGTACTTAAAGTTCATGTTTTGAATACACGTGGTTGCAAGTTCCATGTTTAAGAGTTGAGCACTTGATGTTGTGATGAGTGCAAAAATATACTTGTGTGGATTAGTTAGTCTTAGTGAAGTTAGGAAATTCTCTCTCCCCCTCTCCTCTCTAGGATTTTAGGATTTTAGGATTAGAGAAGAATTGTGTGATTAGAAAGGGGTTGTTAGTAGAATTAGGAAAATTAGGTAGGAAGATTAGTTAAGGGCTTGAATAATTAGTGAGGTAGTTGGGGATTACAACTACAAAGTTGTGGGTTCATGAAGGAGCTGGGTTTATAAAGGAGCTGGGTTTGTTTAGTTAGAAGCTAAGAAGCTGGGTTTATGAAGGAGCTGGGTTTATAAAGGAGCTGGGTTTGTTTAGTTAGAAGCTAAGAAGCTGTGTTTATGAAGGAGCTGGGTTTATGAAGGAGCTGGGTTTGTTTAGTTAGAAGCTAAGGAGTTGGGTTCATGAAGGAGTTGGGTTTATGAAAGAGCTAGGTTTATGTAATTAGAAAGTAAAGAGATGGGTTCATGAAGGAGCTTAGTAGATAGCCTACTTAATTAGCTCATAGACAAGTAGTTAGTTACATTATGCTAGTTAGTGTTATGTGTGGCTTTCACAAGTAAAGGTATTTGAGATTGACTATAGAGAATAGTGTTTTTTAACACTTGCATCCTCTCTTTAAAAATAAACCACGTGCACAAATTAATGGAGAATGTGGAGCACTCTTGCGATGGCAAGACAAAGGAAGCAAAGACCAAAGTTAAATCCAAGACCACTTGAAGGGTGAACCTTGCACTATGGACTCATCCAAGTCCAAATCCAATACCGCGGAGGAATGTGAGCCCAAACCCACTACTCGGACTACGGACGCTTAAGGGTGGGGGGTTTGGCCTCACAGTATGGCACTCTCGCCGACTGGCATCAAACAAGTGGCAAATTCTACAATTAGTGACATCATTCAAGAAGTTATCCAAGTGCCACATTCTACGCAGCCTCCACTTGAGCCCTCACCTTTAGAGGTTGTCCAGCTATCGCCGCAAGGTGTGGATGATGTTGCCAACGAAGAGGCTTCAACTCCACCCGTGGAGTGCCCTCAAACAAAGCCACAGTCGCATGCGACGGCATCGACGAGTGCTGTCAATGTTATCCCATTGGACTCGTCGAATCCAGAAGCCACCATAAATGCTCCACAAGCAGTTAGGAGGTATTTGACACGTTGGCCACAAGGCGAGAAGGATCCCCATCCAGTATTCAACAACGTTGGTTGCCAAGATTTCCGGACGACGCACAACAACCAAGACGATCAGAGACGGCGTGCCGAGCTTGTAAAAGTGGTGCCTTCACATGTCAAAGTAAGTTTATTCCATCCAATGCATTCGTTAAAATGCACGTTAGTTTCGATTGACATATGCCTATTTCGACCTTTTCACCTCCCCATTTATTTAAAATCGCTTAGTTTTGGGTTCAGGCTCCACAGCATTCGATAGCGCCTTTGGATGCGCCTCTACCAAAAGACGTCATCTATGATAAGCTATTTGTTTACGATGACACATACCCAAAGATCAATAGACCTTGCCAAGTTTTCACAAGGGAGATGGGAATCGCGTGTGCTAAAAGACTAATGTCTAAGTATCCCGAAGATCCTTCCCTAGGGTACTCTGAGCGATGGGAATTCAATCCAATACAGTACGAGGTATTGATCGTGGCCCATTTCTCCCTGTCGTTCGAGTTCGCCCATACCACACGTGGTTTGGAGGACTACACAATGAACTACTTAATGGTCTAGTCCATCATGCCTAGGTTTGCGAGGTCATTCTATGTTTAATTTATATGTAGCACATGTCAAAAGCTCACAGTGGGTTCATGTCGGCAGGCGCCTGCTGCTACACCCAGTCGAAGGTTCATTGTGGTGTTCGATTTAAACGGCATATTTTGCCACTGTTCCCGACGTAACCCGGGTATGGTGACTGTGCCCACTTGGATAACTTACGATAAAGCACCGGACAAACCTCCGGCCTTGGTAGGGCCCAAGGTTGTCCTACCTAGACTGGGATACAAGGTGTTTTGGTTGCGGATGTCCTCCATGTTCCATGTTTGCATATGGTCATCCATGAAAAAATCCACTGTAGACCTTGTGGTGGAGTATCTATTTGTCGGGGGCCCAAAACCCGCATTAGTACTTGGCCAAGAGGATTGCACCTTGTTCAAGGACATGTGGAACAATGTCGTCATGAACCCTTTGAAGCCAGAAGCTCCTTTGTTTTTGAAAAGTTTACTCAACAAGTTTTGGTGGCCGCCTATATCCTTCGATTCTGGAAGGATCACAGCTGCACCCTCCAACACCATTCTAGTAGACGATTGCCCTTACAAATCTGTTTGCAATCCGGACGAGTGTGGTATCTTTCCCAACCCATTCACATCCAATCGGGTGCAAGACGCAGACATGAGAAAGGTCCTCCTTCCTTACTTTCAATCATTGTTCTACTCACCAATGTCTGACGCACGCGACTTTGTGGTCAGCCGTAGATTTGGGCAACAACCTATACGGCATAACGATGCAGTCAAGGTGGCAGTTTTGAAATCCAATGGGCTTGAAGAAACCGACTCGGAAATTGTAGAAAAGTTGCAAATCGATCGAATAGAAGTAGCAAAGAAATAAGTAGGATTGTATTTCTAGTAACATTGTATTTTATGGTATCTTCAGCTTCCTCCTGCTGGGTACACACCATCCAGTTCCACGCCATCAGCTTTTGCGTGCCCCACTTTGGGGCTCTCACGCGGTCCAATAGAGGCGAAACAAGTTTCAGAGTCGCGGAACCCAATGGAGGTTTCACCAGTGAAGAACAACTTGCACCATGTGCAATGGACTAATGGATCAACTCTGGTAATTTATTATTGTGTTATTTATTATTATTGTGTCATTTATTGTTTCGACAACGTTATTGTGTAAAGGTTATTGTAATATCAAACACACATTTCATTACCAATTCAGGGTCATTAGCATAAGTATACTTGAATCTGTATAAATCCAGACTCGCTTGAACGTGCATGTGTACGCAATTTTGGTTTAGTTGCTACCGCATATGCGAGTTATGAAATCATGATAAGTTGCAAACATATATATGTATGGGTGTATATGTGTATATGTGTATGGGTGTATATGTGTATATGTGTATGGGTGTATATGTGTATATGTGTATGGGTGTATATGTGTATATGTGTATGGGTGTATATGTGTATATGTGTATGGGTGTATATGTGTATATGTGTATGGGTGTATATGTGCATGGGTGTATATGTGTATGGGTGTATATGTGTGTATGAGTGTATATGTGTGTATGAGTGTATATGTGCGTATGAGTGTATATGTATGCATGAGTGTATGTAAATTAGTAAGCCAAATAAATGCGTGTCACTTTGTCACCGTGCAGGGTGTTGATCTCAATATGGAACCCGCAGTGGAAGATTGTGCATCCCCTTGTGAAACATTGCCCGTCCTGCGCTCTATCTCTACACGCGACCACCAAATCTCCCTCATTGAATCAAGAGGCCCTAACTCAAGGGGTGTTCACATGTTATGTGCGGGATTGGCGAGCATTGGCAAAACTTATGACCCACAACCTATCACGACCACAGTGCCAACGATTCTTTTGAACGCGCAAGGTGCTGACTTCAATATGAAACCATTGGGACCACCTTGCACCCGCGAGCATCAAATAGAGCTTATTGAATCAAGAGGTCCTAATTCAAGAGGCGTCAATCTATTGCATGCGGGGTTGGCTGACCTCGGACACACACAAAGCACGGTCCGCAAACGGTTAGCCTCCCCTTGGAAGGCCCAAAACACCACAATCAATGTGATGGACAGATGATTTGTCTGTACCCTAAATATGCTAGAAGTTAAACAATCCCGTGACCAATTGTGCGGGCATTCATATGTGTACACAAAATTTAGGGCAACACTCAATATATAAAAGTGGCCAGACACTCCCAATACCCAACGCATTGTCTTATATCAAGTCGGTTCACATGTCAACCATGCTCTCATTTTGCTTACCATATCCACTTGCTTGTTTGCACCCAATGTATGGTTCTTGCTTGTCCTTCGTAAATCCATCATCGAGCACTCCCCCATGTATGGGTGGAACATGTAGTGCATAAACGATACGGCGGAAGCTCCATGTGAATGTTTTCGTTCTGTCTTGCATAACTGCTTCATGGGAAGCTGCCCCTTCATGTAACCTATTTGTCCTGCCCAAACTCTTCTGTGGCTGGACACAACGCGTAGGGCGCCTTTGTCTTGCATGCACACTCCCACAGGAACAACCCATGTGTGCACCATGTAAATCCGCCCTTAAGGTATAGACACCCTATAACCGATAACGATCCCATCACCGACAAGTAGAGTAGCTCATAAACGCGCATGGCTTTACTAGAAGTCGTTATGAATATATATAAAGCGCGAGGACAATATGACTCTGTGGAGGGGAAGTTGTTTCCCATAGATATTGTCGGTCATGTGTGAAGCTATGTGTTGGTTATGGGCTCTGACCGACTTTCGCACAAAGAAATTTTACACAATCAATTTTGAAAAAAAGGTCATTATTCATAAACCTTATTTTCCTACGCACAAAAATAACTCCTCCTTGATATTCCAAGATATGCTATGCTGAAATGCTTAAGTTTTCGGTTATAGGTATCTGTACCTTACATGTTGAAGCGTTATTCACACTTGTTCGTACTATTCAATGCCGTGTCAGGATGCCCCTCCCAACCCGGCCAGTTCCCCCCCAGCTCCCCAGCCAACTGGGTTCGGGGAGGTGATTACGAGAATGCAAACAGCTGAACTGGAACGCCCGTTAGGCCTCCCAATGGAAAGGAGGAGTATGGACGACGAGTTTAACAACTTAGCTTCAGATATTGATGTGTGCATGGAACGGTTCATGCAACTACAATCATTTATGACCATTGCTTTAGATAGATATAAAGGATGCCGCTTGGTTGGAATGGATGCACACATGCTTGGGAGATTGGTGGTATACAGTGCCGATATAGGGCTCACCATCCCACAAGTGGAGGCACTCCAACAACGTCTCCCAGAGTTGCACTTAATAGAGAACGATATGTGGGAAGCTACGCAAGCAATCGAGCCCCATTTAGATGACTTACTCCGCCGTGATTCAGAAGACATGTTGAACCATGTCTATGACAACACAGATGAGAACCTCCCAATCACACCATTGTTGGAAGCCTGTCATATTGCCGATCCACAGAATGATGAAGGAGACCCAGTGGAACCCACAATGGGGGAGCGTACCATTGATTACGAGTTTTACTACTTAGCATCGCAGATCCATGACGTAACGCGCGAGTTTATGGGACTACAGAGGACCATGACAACTGCTCTACAGAGATATACGGGCACTCTTTTGCTCGGCGATCGCATACACCGCCTTTGTATGTTGGTGTTAGCGGCAGAACACATTGGCTTTGACTCTCAGCAAAAAGCCTATCTTGGGAGCAAAATACCGGACTTGGCTTACATGGAGAAAGTTACATGGGAGCAATCTCGGGAAATCAAACCTCACTTGCCAAACATCTTTGAGTCCATGGCCAAACAATACTCCACAATTTGCGAAAGCCAAGGCACAAATGTAGAGTAATTTAAGTTATGGCATGTTACAGGCATTTATAGCACAATATTCAATCGAGTGGATGCCTCCTAGCATAGAATTGGTGTTTCAATGAAGAGGATTGTGGGTGCAAACCTCCTGTTGTGTGACAGTCTATGCAAAAGCCCATTGGAAGCAAAGAGTATTTGTCTCGCATGGGCAGGTCCATCCAAAGTGTCCACGAGTTCCCAATGAGTTCCCAATGAGTTCCCCACATACATCCCAGAAGTCCCAAAATCATCCTAAAGTTCCATAATGTTTAATATCGTGTTCATGGATTTCTATATTCAACCACATTAACCCATAAATCGAGGTAAGAAGCCCCAAATTAGTGAAGTGAATGTAATTTATGATGAATAAGCAACAAACCTAAAGCGGGAGGTCTTTACTATTCTTCCTCAGTAGGTGTTACGAAATGAAATCCCAATGAAAGGATGAGCTCTATTGGTCAAATGATATTCCTCTCCTGTTGTTTTATGGGTTAGCGAGTCAAGACTAATAAATTGAATTGCAGATCATCTGCTGCCAACTTATATTATAGGTGGAATGAGGAACCAAGGGACTCAATAAAGAAACCTGGTGAAGTTTATAATATGAACCACTCAGGCAAAATATGCCCTGCCACTACTTAACGTATGTACCCAGTATGTACCTATGAACAGAATGGCATGGGAGGCGCCTGGGCCCAATCTGGCACATGAGCATGGGAGATTGAGCCACATTCTCATTCCCTGCCAAAATCAACATTCACCAAAATGTCCCAAATCCCCTCAATCTCGAACTTCTCCTATTTCAGCCATCCCTAGCTAGTCTCCATCGCGACCGCTATCATTTGTCAGCCTGATGTCAGCATGCTTTCGTGCCCTCAGCCCTCAGGACGAAGCTAAGCTAACTTAGCCAGATCGGAGCACAGAAAGGCAATGTTTCCGGAAGCGGCCGATGATACTGTGTCACTCGCAGTTGTGGGAGTAGGTTTTCGGATATTACTACTACTCCAGGGTATCGCACAAGGGGCAATTTCTAGCGGGCGATGAACTTGGGATCTCCCGTCCAGCCCTCTGCAAGTGCCAAGCACCCTCCAGACATGTAAAGATTGCAACTGTTGACATGGTTATTGTTCAGCTTGGAACAGGTCTGCGCGCCGTCGTTGGTAACATTTGACAGTGGCGGGATAGCGAAATCGAAAAGAGCGTGACAAAGCATCTTTGTGATGATATCCAGGCATAAGCAGTGTAGCCGCAGCTTGCAGGATACTTGACCTCTCTGCTACCAGCAACAAAGAAGCTGTCGGATCTTAAACATACCAAGGCTCGACCCAGAGAAGTGTACGAATAAGATGCTTATGCTCTGGAGAGACCAGACTCAACATGAAGGCTGTCTTCGCGTCGCAAATCTGCAAAGAAACCCTTACCAGCGAGGTCGCGTATATATTAGGTAAGGAGAAGTGAAGGCATCTTGCCTCAACCTCTCAGTCTCTGCAAACTTCATATTGAGAATGAATATATGTTTATTGAAGGAAGAAAGCAGTTGGCGCTTGTCCAGGCGCCGAAATGGTTCTAACCGTCATCACCAGACAACGGAAAATTTGAAGAAATTAAGCAATCCACGCAATATATATTTGAAACTTCTTGTTTCAGTTGAAGGAATCTGTCAATTCGTACAGCTTTGATCGAGTAAACAGTAGTTTATGAAGAGGTCATGTGAATTAGTTTGTCCTGCAATTACTCCTTTTACTGGACCTTCGACAAGATGCAACATCTAGGTCAATTCTTTTCAAGCTTAGGTCAAGGTTAGTATGATGCCACCGATGGTCACAACAATTTAAAACATGTTCAAGGAACAGGGGTAATCTCTGTCCATGCGCATCTCTGTGTGTAGATGAAGTAGAGGCCGAGGGGGTTCGGGTCTACTTCCAGGTGAACTTGTCAGTTCTCAGTCGCTGAAATGATAAAGAAATTCATCTTAGGTACAGGATATCCTTTGGGATTTGTGGGTTGCCTAAAGGTGTAAAGGATGGATAGTATCAAATGTCGCCAGCCGAAGTTAATGGATTTGCTTATGTTTGTACTAGCAACAGTGTGCATGTATAGTGTTCACAAACTTGTTGAACACTATACATGCACACTTGTTGTACAACGTTATTCATGCTTCCTCTTTGCGAAAAGTGTGACAAGCGCTATAGATGTCTCTCTTGGTTGCCATCTGCACATAGTCTGAAAGTAATATCGTGGGGTTGAGATCACTAATACTGCAGGTATTCCTTCTGGGTTTTATTGTTATCCCATCATAGAATTACAACGATGAACTTAGAGTGACTCTTTGTAGGAAGGTTGATTTCTGGTATTGAATTGGAAATTTTCTACTTTGCCACTATTTCACCACCTAGAATTGGCGAGATAGTGACTACTACCTATATGGAAATATGGACACCACATGAAGCATGTGACTTCAGCGTAGAGTCAACCCTGTGCCATTTGAAGAATTCAAATCACTATGGAGGAGTATGTCAGAGAAAGGGAATCTGTCGACATTTCTGCATGTCCCTGTGCTTTCTATCAGCTGCAGAGTCGACTGATTCTTAATTATGTTAGATTTCAGTGCTGCTGCAAGCTTGAATAAGAACTGACTTGCTCGATGATGGGCGATGTGAAAATCATGAGAGACACGAAGGAGGGCTGACGTCTGAGTAGTTTTAATATGGGGAACATGATTTCCTTGACCATCAACGCTCTGCATGATACGTCGCTCCAATTGGATATACTTACAATGCACGAACTTCTGCATCTCCTTTACTTAAATCTTATCACACATCACACGTTTAGGTACCGGTTATAGATCCTTATTAATAATAAGAAGCCTGGCATGCATATCGCGCTCTCTGCGGGTCAAAGAGTTTCATAGTTTTCTAGGTTACCACTTTCTGAGGACTCTGGATATGTGAAGGTTGATTCAATCTAGGTGTATTGCATGGTCAATAATTTTGAATAGTTGTTTACTGCAGCCTATGCAGTGGTTCAACTAGGGAGCTTCACATCATTCCCATTACAGTAGGGTTCTGTTGCCAATGTGATTAGAATGTGGTCGAAATCTGTGACAAGGATCTCTTTTGACGAAGTTCTTCTGCATCAGTGCATACTCGAAACTGTTATGATACTTTAAGACGAGACTACATCATCAAAACCTGTTTCGAACAACACCAGGTCAATCACAGTAAGTTCACCGGAACTTAATCTAATGACTGAATGCTACGGTGGCATTAAAAATATATTGATGCAGATTTAATATGTGCATTCACGTTATTGACCTTGTCATAGTTGTGCATGGGCAATGCGGTGGGAGAGAACAAGAGTTTGATCTATCACTGTTAGTACTAGTCGTGCTTTGGAATATAATTTGAAGGGCTTAGCAAAAGTATATGACTGAATTCGTTGTCCTTAAACGCTTAGGCATGTGTTTTGAAATTTTCCACGCTCAAAGTTCTTATAGATGAGTGGTTTACGTTCCGGGTCTCCAACTCTATGATCCGCATGTGAATTCGACTCAGCATATTAGATCGCTACCAACTCTCTATAGCGACACTAAATGGTGGTTGGGAGATTGAAGGATTGGCAGATATGGCGGTGAACGATGAATAGTAATCCGTGGACCAACTGCTTTCAACATGTTCCCCCATGCTCCCCCATGCTCCTCCGAAACCTGACTGTAATATAGAACTTCGCCTGCCAATTCTACAAGAATGAGTTGTTGAAGGCGTGCCAGGTTCTGAAGTTTTTTGCCAAATATCAAAGAGTGTGGATGAATGTTTCCTCTTCTAAGTTACATATTGTTATTGACCTAGTTGATTTGTTCCCTTAAACTCTAAACTTAAGGCACAGTTGATGTTACCGATATAAATTTCTGGGACTGGATAAAACTCACTGAAGTGTATTGTTGATGACGTCTACACATTGCTGACACGGGGGTTCTTGCAGGCAGTAGGTGCAAACAGTCCCCTATTATAACGACAAAGGGACCCTTCCAGAAACATTTGCCAAGAATTCATAGTTCAACTCTCTTGTATTACAAATTGGAGCTTTCATCACCGATGAATACTTCCAGCAATGTGAACCCTTGCAATTCTCAAAAGATATGAAGGTAAGAGCTGAAATTCCTGCAGTTTGTGGTTCTAAGGGGTTGCTGTAGTGCTAGTTTCCGGCGGCATTTTCTTTCTCTTCCCCTCCCCCCCCCAACCCTCTCCTTTTTCTCCTTAATAATCCTTTGACAGCTCAAACACTGAAAGAGTTCATGTTCATGGTTTGCCAAATGCGATGAGGTACAATGTAAGAAGCAAGTATCACTTTTTGCAAAAAATGTTTTGCTTGCAGTTTATCTTTAGTAAATTACATATTACACTCTAAGCGCTTGACACGAAGCCTGTACCTAAATAGGTAAATTGTACTAGAACTGTACAAGCTAATCAATTTGATCAATGTGTTACATCCATCATTGGGGCAATGTTTAATGATTGGAAGTACCATAATCACTAGTGGTCGAAGTATGTACTGGCCAGAATTTAGAAAAGAGTAGATTCATAAGGAACATATCTCCTTTTTTAGTTTCTGAAAAGGATAAAAGGAACACTTAGATTCTCATGTATTCCTGTACTAGTCTTGGTTTGGAAAATTAAGCAATTGCAATATTTGTGAATGAGTTCATGGTTGCACGGTTACGCACTGGTAGGAAAACCTCCTGGGTTCTTTTGGATCAATCTTGTTGCTTCCAATGAAGACCGCGTTACAAAAAACATGGTCCAGATGGTCGTCTTAGTGCTTGAACTAAGGGGCACTTTACACCAGAGGTTGAGGGCCTGTGATATACAAAATCTCTCATTGGTGGAAAATGCCCTGACCATCCTGCTTCACTTTACACTAGTCTATCTAGAGGGCTTAGGGGACCAAGGAAGTTTGAGTGGATGAAAACCCACATGGAGTCCTACATGGCATGTAATGGATGATGTTACATGGTTTACTAGATTTTGTGTCAACATCAGTGAAAGAGGTGGGTTTGACACAAAACTGGGAAATCATGATTCATGACGACACTGTAAAAATCACAACCTTTCATTATCATAACTTACTTTATAAAAGGGTCCACATAAAATAGAAGATACTAACAAAATAGAATTTGGTTGAAAGCCCAATTGTGAATGTCTCTACTTTATACATGAAGGTTCAATATCACACAAAATTCAATTTCAATTTCCCATGACAAGGCCTTCTAATGAGTTTCAAGGACCCTCAAAATTTCATAGCCCTTGGTTATAGTGTAAGTGACCCCAATATCTGAACAAAGGAGCAACCTAAGTGTTGACCCAAAAGACTTCAATAGCATTGGTCTGTATTACTAGGAAATCAATGAAAACATCAAGCTTGACTTGCTTAGTAGGTGTAAACTTTCTCCTTTGAAACAGTGAAAAGCTTAAAATAAAATGCACATGCACTAGACAAGAACCATTTTTATGGATAACAAAAGCTCACCATTTTAAAATCTCCATACTTTTTCATGATTCTCACAATACCTTTCAATGGAGGTGTTGCAAAAAACTCAAGACAAGAGTTTGTTGTTGGGTGCCTAGGTACGTCGTGGAAGGTGGTTTATTGGAAGTGAATTGTTGTGGATGGTCCCTAGTCAAATGGCTTGCCACCATTTGGCCATAGTTTCCTCATTTAAAATATTTTTTCTATCACATTCTAGTTTGTGATTCCTTCCCTTGCTCGGTTTGGATTGAGTATGAAACTCGAAAATTGTTGGATTAACTATGATCTATTCTCCATACTTTTTTTTGTGATGAACTTATTTTGTAAGTGTTATCTGAACCTCAGTGCTTACAAGGATAAATTATCTTAATGCTCCGCTTGGTTGATAATAAACAAAAAGGCTTTACATACTTGACTTTATATCCTACATGGCTAACTTATGCAACCCCCCCCCCCCAAACCCCCACCCCCTTTTCGCAAGATTTTGGGAAATTTAAAACTTAGTGCATACATGAACTGATGAATAATTTACCTTGTATTTAACATCCTCTCAGTACACTGACATGGCTGTTTCTATTGATATAAATGACATTCTTCTTCAAATGTTTGAAGTTGTTGATGGTTCCACCCTTGTAGAGCTCAACGTGGCATATGAGGTGGAATGCCTTCAAAGAGGTAAAATACCTTAAGCTGCATCACAGACAACTGTGATCAACATCAGGTTAACGGGCTCACATTCACGCCAGTACCTAGATACGGGCGTTGTTTTTTCTTTGCTTTTTCTTTTCTTTGTAATGGGTTAGTGGGTCCAGACTAATATGTTGAAATGATTGCAGAGTTCCTGCCGAGGTGCGATTAAAAGGACTTAACTTAGTGGACCGAGGAAACAAGGGGAAAAAAGAGCCTCATAATGCATGCATCTGGGCCCTACTACTGGACTTCTCAAGCTCCAATGAATATGAAGGCACGAGAGGACTCACTCCTGGGCCCAAGTAGAGCATGGAAGTATGAGCCAAATTCTTATTCCTTGGCATGTCGGACATTCATGGAGTCTTGGAGAGCAGATTAATTACCGGGCCTAGAATGTCTGGAACCCCCTCAATCTCGAACTCTCCTATTTCAGCCATGCCTAGTGTTTAACCTGACCATCATTTGTCAGCATGATGTCAGCAGCTTTCTGTGGTTCATGCTCTTGAACGCCGTTGCTCTGCCTCTGGTGAGATTGGAGCACAGAAAGGAAATGTCTTCCACATTGGCGAATGAAACTGTATCACTCACAGTTGAGGAAGTAGGTTTTCAGATGTCACTACTCCAATATGCCGGACAAGGACAATTTCTGGCGGGCAATGGATCTCAGATCTCCCGTCCAAACCCCAGCCAACACCTTCGAAATTCGATAAATGATCGGAGCTGTATGCAGGGTTGGTGTTAAATATGCTCTGTGAAGAGTGAAGCTCGAGTACAGACAAGGGCGGGATCGCACTGTGTGTTACAGAAATGTATACAGGGTTGATAGAAATCTACAGTCTGCTTACGAGAGGAAAATGAGAGCGGATCTGGGGAGGAAGTTGTCACATAAGTTTCAAATTCACGGTCTCAGGCATCTGGAGAAGGTTTTTTGAGAGCTCGAAATTTTTTTTCGTGAGTTGATGTAGAATCTGTTATTATTTTCATTTCTGGAGCTTACATGAAGACTTACGATCTTAATTAACAAGATGGTCCTTGTGTCGCTTGTCTGCAATTTCATCAGGAAACAAATGCACGGAGAACATCTGCATCTTAGTTTCTGAAGGAAATCGTGGCAGTTGTAATCAAGGTATGCTTATTTCGTGATTGCAAAAGTTGGTCGTCTCGCAAACACTTTCAAGAAAACTCTATAGCGGTCCTTTAGAGCCGCTGGTTTACTCAAATGTCGCATTCAGCAATTCATTTACCATGATTACAATCCCATTCAAAACAATGAGGTAATTTTAGTTTGTCTATCATTAACATTGGATAACAATGTATGTAGTACTTTCGTCTTTCTGGATTTGTTGGTTGTTATCCACTGTTAATAATATGCCCTCTCAGCCCGACTGACATGGTGTCATGGAAGGAGACTGGATTTGAGTGGTTTATGAAGTAGTTCAAATCATGAATGGCTAGCTAGTTCTGAATTCGCTAGCTTGACGCAGGACAGAAGGTTGAACCAGCTGTTCCTCATTTTTAGTCTATTTTGCATGTATCATTGAAGACTCACACAAGCTATGGGTGAATTGAAGTGCAAACAATTGGCTCTATGTCTACTTGCTAAACAGTCCGGCATAGATTGTGGTAGAAACTGAATTAAGAGTCACTCTGGTCTCTGCTCCACGTTGGAGTAGAACGTCTGGCTAACAGTAAACAAGTTCTGAAACGTATACAATCGCAGTTGCACAGCGTGTCAATATCTTCAACACTGCAGGAGTGCAACCTGGAGCATCTCGATAGACGATCCTCGTAGTGCTGCTGGTGTGAATGATTGGCCGTGCGGAAAGGGTATGATTCTTCAGAGTTGTTCGGGTCAGTGCACATTCTGCAGGTCGGGAGATACAATTGACTTCCAAAAGCTGCATAGTGCACTCCTCGTCGTTCACTGCCTTCACTTCCTTGTTAAAGTTGCGTTGACTTTCCTTGCTTCAAATGCAGTATAACGATCTTTATTCAAGTGACTTGTGAGGAAATGATATTGATCTACTTTTAGTCTGAGTCAGTTGAAGCTTCGAATCTAGCATGTGGTTCTACAACGGGGCAGACAACTCGAAGCCTTAAATCTTCTTAGCATGCTTGAGAAAATCAATATTTTCTGGATTGTCTTCTACTCTTGTCTCGCTGGTAATGTAAAAGTATTTCAAGACGGATCCTCCATTGACGTCCTGCTTTTTTTGCAGGTCTAATAGTAATGGAGGCCACGAGGAAGTCAGAGTCCAGCTACGAAAAATATACAAATAAGGTGGGCTCTCTTTCCGTTCTCTCAAGCTCAATATAACTCAATTGAATTCCTAGTCAAGCTACTGATTAACTTGTTCAGCCCATGCACCCATCCTTTACTTGTCGCTAAATATCGACCAGTAAGGGTGATTGCAGACAAGCTCCAAAGAACAGCCAGCGTAATATACAGTCTGCTAGCTGTGATTAATGGTGACATGCTCCTTGTGACTTCACTTAGATTGAGAAATTCCCAGTAGGGACATGTTGTTGTAATGTAGGTTTAATTCACATCATCTTCTTGATTGACATAGTATTTCTGAGTGAGAAAAGCCAGCAGTGGTATAATCCTTTGGAGTTCTCGCCCAACTGTGCTTGCAAGATCCCCAAGCACAATTGAAGTGTAATCAGCAGTCCCACTTAACCAAAACAAATTGTTCACTCATGCAAACACAAGTTTGCTGCAGTGATATAGATAGTGTTCATTTTTCCAGTGCCTTTCATTTTTCTATTTTAGAGCTACCAGTTCTTTTGTCTCAATCCATCAATTGACGACTAGTACAAATTGCACTGTCATGCACTATACTGGGCTATCGACAATTGTCACTGCACTGATTATCCCAATCAGCGAGGGAGGGCTAATAGTGAGTGTGGGAAATTTGTGAAGGTGACACTAAATAATTTTCTTCCACCAAGAAATCAAGGAAGCATCGTTCATCCTGGCACCATTCATTGAAATCCTATTCATAGCAAAATGATTTAGTGAAAGTACCGACATTATTCATCTTGACACCCGGGGAGGTCACTCCATTGTCAAGTTGAACACCACGTGCGTTAAGAGTTTGCTACCCCTATATTACATGTCATAGATAATTTTTAAAATTATGATAATTTTTCTACATATACATAACCATTGATAGGACCTTTTGTATATTTTTTTGAAATTTTTAGTCATCTTCATTTTTGTAGTAATTTCTTTAGTTCAATTTTGCGTCATTCTAGTTAGAAACGGTATGTTTTATAAAAAAAAAGAGATCATCAAATTTGGTTACCATTTTTTACTATGTGATAGATACCATGTATATCTACTCATGAAAAAATTTGATAAAATTTTGATCCATTTTGGTGATGCCCTTTAGAAAAAGTAGATTTTGTCTTAACGCACGTGGTGTTCAACTTGACAATGGAATGACCTCCCCGAGTCTTGACACTATTCACTTTCGTTTTTTTCTTTCATATATCACTCTACAAACATTTTAGAACACACACTAAATTTCTTGAAATATATGGTAAATGAGCTTGTATTCATGAATTTAGTATCACTTTGTAAAAAGTTAAGCCCTTGCTAATTTTGACTTGGGCAAAATAGAGCTTGTCTCAAGAATTAGTACCACACAGACTAATTTGGATAATTAGTGTAGCTATGAATAGTACTTCAATAGCTATAAGCCTAATTGTGAAACTCATCAAAAGCAAAACCTAAACCATACTTTATGCAATTCAAATTGATATATTCTGAAATCTCATCAATACTAATATATACTTGTCAAATACTTGAACGTCAAATTGTTTTACACGACCATGAAGCTTATGCGCATATTCTTACCTAAACCAACGATCAGTGAACTGTGAATCCCTAATTAATTCATTTGCACCCACGCCATGAGTCCATTCTCACCCAGTCCCATGGAATTTTGTCATTGTTTACCAAGAATTGTTGTTTGGAGAAGGTTATAAAATGGAGTTCCCAATTATGTTCCTTGGCAATTCTAACATCTTGTGACAGTTGAACTCTTTTAGCTTGTCTATTTTAATTGCAACAATGATGAGCAATGAAAAAGAAAATCAATTGATCCAAGTCACAATCTACAAGTCATTGTGACTTCAATGTACATCCTTCAGCCAAACGTGAAAACTTGAAATTTTGATTGTGATATTTCAAATGAATGTTTATCTTATACTAAGACATGTCCAGTTGTTAGCGTTAAATCTGTTGTGATGGATATTGCAGCCATGAATTCTTGTTGGATAAAGGCAATTCAATATGCACGATTGTACATGATTAATGTACACGATTATTCAATATTTTTTACAATAAAATTGTATAACGAATCATTGTGATGAGATTGTATAAACATCTAAACTAGGTGATGCATTCTTGGTTCAACTTGTGGACTAATGATCTTGTGTGGCACCTAGTCAAGTGTATAGCAATTGGCTTCCTCACACATGATCTTTTGAAGGTGCATTTGGGCTTACCAACCCCAACTAAGATTTTTTTGGTTAAACACAAGTACTATTGTAGTAGAAAAGTTAGTATGATCTTAATGATCATCCCTCCTATTGATGCAATCTCCGGAGTGAAGAGAAACAATCCATGGATTTTAGTGAAAAGTTTGTCAAGGAGTAATGGTCTCCTATAAATCCTCTCCCATGCTTTGGTCTTGAGGCTTTATCTTGGTTCAATCAAAATAGAACCAAAGAAAGCAAATTACAAGTATTGCAACTGCTCCCAACTACATAGTACATCTTGTATCGTAATTGGCCAAGGTAAAGTACTTGTGGCTCATAGTTGTCATCAATGCATTTTTAAATATATTTTTCCTTGAGATGAATGAAACAATGATCCATTCTAAATAACTCAAACATACAAGGCCATTGGGACTCAAAACGAAAGTGTAGGAGAACCCTCTTGGGTGCACTGAGTGGAACAGGCCCACCATCCCAAGAAAGATAAGTATCAATGTCATAAACTATAGTAAGCCAACAACAAAGCCCCTAGTATTCCAAATCATATTTCTAGTATTCGACCTATAGTAGAGGCGTTTGTTGGCCCATCATGTCATGTCAAAGTTGCTCAAGAATTCATTGTTGATTACGACATTCTCTGCCCTTTTTAAAGCCCTATCCCAAGCAATGTGGGCATAGTTAAAGGGACCATGCCAAATATGATGGTTAAAATACCTCATATCCCACTTGGTGTTGTTAAATGTAAGGTTGTTCCTCTTGATCCAAATAGTCGACAAGGTGAGTCATCGATGACTCAACCTTATTCCTCCTTATCCCTCAAAAGTAGAGCCAAAGAACGTACACCTCAACCACCAAATCATTGAAATGACATGTATAAATGCACCTTGAGTTAATTTAAGTCATTTGGTAGAGATGTGAGTGTCAAGCTTAATCAATATCCTCTTTTCTCTTGAAAAAAAATGGAATTGAATTATGAATTCCTTGAAAGTCTTATCCAAATTTGCTTTCAAAACTTGGAAAATTCTTTTCAAGATCAGTGCAACACATTCTCTTCCATCTTCTATTTTGAACACCTACCTACTTCAAACCCATCATGACTTTGACAGAGCCCACTTAGTCTATGGAGTTTATCTTTATATAAAAACAAGTGAATCTGCATTGCATGAGTTATGGGGTTTCAAAATGTTGTACCAAGATGTCCTATTGTGTACTTTGGATCATCATGCCTTGGGATTAGTGCATCATTTTGTGTAATGCATTTGCTTAGTAAGGATGGAAGTATCAACAATGCCCGCCCCCGGGAATGATAACTTAAGGTATGGAGATGTGATTTGGTTACAAGTTATGATCTCAATCAAACCCCTATTTGTGATTGGACCATGTGTGATTAGGTGGGGGATCAAAGAACACACATCATGAAAACACATGTAAAAAGTATAAGATTGCACAATGTCATTGAATTTTATTTAGTAGTCACACTCAATTGTGAACACAATTGACCAATAGGATAACATATGTATTTAGCTAAGAAATCAACAAACATGCTCTTCTGCTAACCATAACTAAACTGGGGGAAGTTTGAATTTCAATATAAGTTTTGCTTATGCTTTATTATAAATTTTGCTAATGCGACACAAGTGTTGTTAGGTAAATCTTACCAGTAAAACTTGGAGAACATAGAAAAGCAAACCAAATAACACTCACATACCTTAATATGTGAAAGGGCACTCTAGCTAGTGCATTACTATATGCAAAACTTAAACATTTCTATTAGAGCATGAACATTTTGCCTTATAACCTCATCAAACTTTTATTGCTCAATATTACAACTACCTTCCATGTATTTGTAAATATAGGAAACAACGTCTAGAAATTTTCCTCTTTTTCTTCCAAAACATGACATGAAAAATGCACTCAGAAGTTGTTTGAGTTGCTACAAAACCATGTGCATTGCTTTGAGGCACATTTTGTGCTAGAATGCCCCCCATATACCTCCATTGGAGATAACTTTCAATGACCATTTGAAAATGTAGTATTAGGTAGTCTCAATCTTTCTTTTAATTAGACCATCAAGTTGAAATTTAGAGTAGAGGCACCCATAACCAATCACTTCAAAGAGTCTCCGTTAGATTTGGAGAAATATACAGCAGCACAAATTTTCCCATGTAGGAAGATAGAAATCAGGAGGATTTCAAAATTTTCAATAATATAATTCTTCAAATTGAAATTATTGTGAATTTTTGAAGCCCAAAGTTGGCCTGAACACATTACCAATGTCTAGAGTTTGCCATTACTGCTCATTCCTCCTCACTCAAAACTAGAACGTGTGTCATGGCACTATTGGTTTTGGCCTGATTGAAATTGAATCCCAATCTTCTTGAAATGTAGTCCCAACCTTATCGAAACTCCGGTACCCTATAGATTACCGATGGGGTCCTGATTGAGATAGGGTCATGTAGCCTCTATCTCACAGAGTCTACCGCACTCTCCCAGGCTCTTAGTACCACGCTTATGCCCCCTCCCCATCTGACTTTAGCTTAGCCTAAAAGTTGGTTCTAAAAACACAGCCTTCGCACCATCGACATTATCTAGTCCTGAGCCTAGTTGGCAAATGATGTGGCATGGTTTAAAGTGGAGGTTTTAAGCCTCAAGCACCGACCTTCCCATCGGTACCTAAACATGAGGCAAAGAATGTAGGACCTTTAAAAGTGTCACATCCCACCCTTGTGATTGATTGCTTTTAGTCTTACCTATGAGGGAATGAGGAGCTCCATTAACAAAAACCGATGGTAAGATAAATGAGTAGTAAGGCATTTGGGGATGGAATAAAAACTATCTAGCATTCATTGCTTGGTAGATAAAACAATGAACATGTGTGAAAGCTACTTAACTAAAACCTACTCAAAAATCTCCGGAGCAAGCTCTTGTGGGTGCATTGGGATAGCCGGATGCCTCTGCTATAACCGAGAGAGCTTTACCCGGTTTTTACGAAAGACTTTGGTTATTTGGTAAAGTCAGGTGGGGAGGGGGCATTAAGGTAGAGATACCATAAACCGTGAATATAAGGTGATTCGCATTGAAGATATGGTCTTACAATCATGAGATAATTTTCCAAGATAGAAGAGAAGGATTCATGAAGAATGCAAGTTGTTTCATATTTTTATTCCATGTACAAAAAATTCTACAATTTTTCAAAGTGGAAAGTTTGCCAAACCCCCTACTCGTTCACTAGATTCACCTTACACCGAACACGGTAATCCTCATTTCCACACAGAACATCACCTAAACCGGTTAACTCATGAGTACATTAAACTATGATTGATGGTAGCCAAACATGACTAAATTTGGCTAAACTGACTGTACACGCATTCAAGCTGCCAGCCTCGCAATGATCGGTTTCAAAAATGGCATTGCACTTGCATTTCAAAAATGGCAAACACCATCTTGATGTACTTGTAGTTCCACGGACTTTTGGCTTCCCGGACTTTAAAATCAATTTCATTTCATATCCATTAAAATGATGGTTAGTACATGATATGCACACCCTTTTCAATTTGGAGTAACTGGGAGGCGTGGAGCCTATCACTGTGCAGGGAAATGCGAGCAACATTCTCTGGCCATTCTCTGCCATGTACTGTATAAATACAACTGCGGTCTCGGAGGGCGTACGAATGAAGCACTTATTAAAGGCTGAAATCCCTACAATAATAGAGAACTCCTCCACTACCTAACTCAAGTGTTTCACCAATGCCCCCATCCATCTCTCTCTCTCTCTCTCGCTCTCTCTCGCTCTTGTCAGCCCTTGATGTCACCACGCGTCGGTAACATGCTTTCGTAATGCCCCCACAGTGGCGCCGCAGCAGGGGCCTCTCTTCGGAGGACAATCGAGATGTCTCCAAAAGCTGGTCTCACACACCAGTCAAGGGAGAAGGTCGTGGAACGATGGATGGGAGACTCTTCTGTGGCTGGAAGTGCAACTCGAAGTTCCCGTTTAACCCCCGGCCGGACCCCTTGAAGCATGGTAGTTCTTTTGTCAATAATGGTGTGAGGGAGGAGTTCCCATGGGCACTTGCTTACAGCTCTCACCTCTTGGCGTGCTGTACGGCTATCATTCGTAGTGGCTGTGCAGAGTAGTGTATGGATGAAATTTGCGTTGTGGTGGTCCAAAACCAATCTCGCAGATGGCACGACATCCAGGCATTGCATTCGCGCCACCTATTCCAGCAGCATGCCTGCTTGACCTTTCTGCTAACAAGCAACAAAGAAGCTGTCGGGGCTGAGACAAAGTAATGCTCGATCTGGAGGACTGCATGAGAAAGGCGAGCAAGTATATGGAGAATACTACAGACATGATAGCTGTCTTCGCGTCTCAAATCTGCAAAGAAACCCTTACCAGCGAGGGTCGAGAGTATATTAGGTAAGGATTAAAGCAAACAACACCTTGCCTCGATTTTTCCAGTGTGGTAAACTTGTGGCGGGAACCAATTCCTGTGTTGCGAGGAAGAGTTCATTGATCGATGTTCGTCCCGGTACCAAAACTGGTTCACGGTTTAACGCAAATGGTCCATTGTCTCCCCTATATATATCTATAAACCGCTTGTTTCAGTTTAATAAACCTGTCATTAATTTTAATTGAAAGTCGTTTCCCCTTCGATAGTGTAAGTACTACCAAAAGTAGAACAGTACCGATAGGCGGTTATGTCAACTAATGTGCATAAAAATGCACCTTCTAAGTGGACTGTCACATCTCCCACGCAATGGAACGCATAGGTCAGTGCCTCTCAAGCTTAGGTCAATGTACCTATGTTGCGGCTAATAGCCACAACATTCCAGGAGATGATCAAGAAAGATGGTCCATCATTATTTATGTGTATCTTCTCAGTGGAGGACCTAGAATGTCGCAGAGAGCGAGGGATTTCAGGAGATCTTATAAGTTGTCGGTTGCCGAAATGACACAGACATCCATCTCAGGGCTGTCATTTGAGATATGTAGGTCGTCTAAGGGTCAAGGGATGAATAGTGTCAAATATGGCTAACTGAAGCTTCTGGATTCGCATATGTTTGTACGAGCGACAGTGTGCGGGTGATGTTTTCACAAGTTTGTGTATATCATTGCCCTCTGAAGTAATTTTCGATAAATTCTAGTCTTCATTCATACAACGGTGAAATGACACACAAATCCATCTCAGTGATGTCATTTGAGCTATGTTGTGACATGTATTTAATGACGAACTGTGTAGAACTTCTAAGGAGGGCTAACCTCTGATATGATCAATACATCCAGATGTTATATATATCAAATTTTCGGTACGTCTCGCAATTCCTAACCATCGCAATTTCTAAAACATAGCAACCTGGCTTTTATTCCGCGCTCTCTGTAATTCCGAAGAGCGCTGCAGTGCTCTAGGTTGCTCCTGTCGGAGGCCTCGGGATTCAAAATAGGTGAAAGATTGTCAACATAGATAAGCTTCATATATACTTGATATATCGTTGCAAATATTACTATATCTTTATGCTTAACCAGTTAGGTCCGTGTATCGCTACATATTGAAAATTACAACAAAATTAGGCGAAGACCAACCACTTCGTCAAAGGTCTCTCGGAAAGCCTCCAGGTCTAGTCACAGTAACTCTCCCAAAGACTTTGGACAGAGGTTGATATGTCTGCTTCTTTCAGTAGAATCCGCCGAAATCAAATGCATTAGTTCACCCTTGGTGATCGTTATCAGCTGGATCCTAGAACGACAATAACAATTCGTTGCTTCATAAATAACTGAAGCTGGCTGTCAAAGAATATGGATGCATGTCTTACTGTGCTCGTCACGACGCACAGGTATTGACCTTCTTGCTCTATCCACAGAGGTTGATGCACAGTGGATGTTAATGATGAAATGTATTGAGAGATGCTGAAACTTACTGTATTCATTGTTGACGAAGTCTACACCCTGTTGACATAGGGACCCTTTCAGGAATTTGGGCCATCTCAAGATTCATAGTTCACGGCTCTTGTTCTATAACTGGGAGCTTCCTTCAGGTACCGGTGCAGGATGCCAGCAATTTGTATCCTTACAAGTCTCGGAAAGACATGAAGGTGAGACCAAACTTTGCTTCAGTTTGTAATTTTAAGGGGCCATGCTTAATTACTAGTGTCTGTCAGCATTCCTTCTCCTTTTAACAGCTTATCCTCGCAGATTAGACTTCCATTGACTTCTTTGAACACTATAAGTAGAGTTCAGTTGGGGCTTCATAGTTCACAGTCATCCAACTTCATTGATGAAGGTGAGCCTTTAAATCCTTCAAGTGGGACCTTCATGACATAAGCACTGAATAATAGATAAGCGTTCAAAGTCTAATTACAGCCGAAGAAACTACGAAACTCAGCATTAATAGCGCACAGGACCCTCGTAATAATGCACACTTAGTCTATCGAATGGATAGAAAATATAGTTGTTTGGCTGTATTGGTCGCAGTTGTTCTGCATGAACCGAATTAGATGTGTCTACGGGGACACTTCTGTAGAGTACGACTTTCTTCTAGTCTTGTTGAGGCTAGACTTTTACACTATTATATTCAATTGTATCCTGTTGTTTTCTCGTTTAGAAGGGTTCTTTGGGGCGATCTTTTCGCAGTGTGTATCCTGGAATGACACCCTGGCATGCGGTTATAAGATGGGAGATAACTTGAAGTCTATTTAGCCCCGCCGCTGGTTCCGAGTCTGGGATAGATACCTGCCTCGGATGCCCAGCCATTTTCTCCAATAATTACCCCGTGGTTTTGTAAAATCAGTATTACATTTCACCTTGGAAAGATAGACTGGTGCGTGGTTCTGAAAGTGACTTTTTTGAAGTAATTAAGATGTATTGTTGTTGAGAACGTATAGCAGGAGGTTCATCCCAACATCCGCACCGTGCTCACGATCACCATCACCTCTTCCGTATCTATCGAATATATATTAACATCTGTCTTGGTTCCGGGCAGAGAAGTACTGTGCACGTCATTGAGGTAATTATGAGTTGAAAATCGTGATGCAATCAATGTACACAATGCACTTTTCGAGTTTCTGGTTGTTTGCCCGGCTGACAAATAAGGAAGGTGGGTTGCTTGTTTGTTGGGACCATCAACACGAAATGGCCTGCTAGTTCTGAATCTGCTTCTTGATGTTGATGCAGGTAGGGAAGCTTACGTCATGTTTTTAGTCTGTTTCTGAGTTTTCTGTATCATTAAGGGTGGAGACTTGTGTTGAATTTTGGTAATTGTCTTCACAAGACTACATCATATATGTCTTTTGCAACCGTCTTTGATTCGCAACCGTCTTTACTTCCTTGCTTGGGTTCAAATTGGAGGCCAGCATGGAAACGAATTGGTTGGTCAAAAAGTCAGGTCTAAGTTTGATAATGAAATCCAGCTCTTATCATTTCCAGCCACTCATACTTGTCCACCGGATGGTGCTCAAATCTAAATCATTTTCCAGCTCTAGTATATCCATCTTCATTCAGTGACTTGGCGGCCCTGAGAAACCAACAAATTTATCTGCTTTTAGTTTGAGCCACTTGAAACATTGACATGAGCATCTTCCAACGGCCTAACCCGAAGCCATTTCCTCAAAAAAGGGTGAGATGTGAATTTTAATTTTATCTGCTTTAATATCCACTCTATCGTAGAAGGGCTTGAGAACAGCTGTGGAGCAGTATTCTGCAGGGTGCTTACGTGTATTCTGCAGACTAGTTGTTAACTCGGTGAATTTCCGGTGTTGTGAGCCAGTTGACGAAGGTATTCAATCACATGTCCTTTGAGGGTTGAGTTAGCAAATCTTGAAGCGTACTATCAGTTCAGTAGCAGCCCCTGCGAGGTTTGAAAGTTGTCGATACCGATATTCTATTGTTTGTGCACAAACATTAGTCCGAGATAGGTTGAAGGTGGATAAGGACGGATCATCCTGAACGCTTCCGAATTACCGTATGATCCTTATGTTACACATATCAGTATTGATAAACGTATCATTTCTGCAGGTCTTAACAAGATACCAACACGAAGGGGAAATCACAAGGACTCACAAGGACATATGTAGCTTGAGGTGAGCTCACTCAATTCTGACATGTTTGAATAGTCAAAGCTACTGAAACACCAGTGCATTTAGAGGGCATTATAAGGTGTCGTTGATGTTGTTGAGTATTGATCAATTGTTGCAGTTAAGGTTGACGTGTCTTAAATGGTTAGTTTTTGTTGTTTGGCATAAATATCAATTTGAATTTCAGAGTTAGAATTCCTCAGCAATCCATGAGTTTGGTAAGAAATTTTATAAACAAAAAGAAATTTTTTTGAGCACCCATGTGTCTGCTATGGACTTGAAAGTCAAATGTGTGGGAGCCATAAATAAATGCTTTCATGTAGCACTCCCAATTATGTTGACTATTAAACCTAGAGTAGTTAACAAAATTTAAGTATGTAGTCCAATTTTTCTAACAAGTGTCGTTTTGGTGTCCATGCTCAGATCTTACATACCACTCAAATATAAGTGTCCGATAAAATAAGTAATCAAATGAGGCATGCACCTTAAGGGAACCTCCCATCAACTTTAAAGTTCCAAAGGCCATATATAAGTGTCATGACATTGTTCCAAATTCAAATTCTCTTAGAACAGTAGTTTAGCAAATAACGTTGGCTTAGTTGGGCATGCTTAGGTATTGTTTCACCCTTGGGGTTGTGCGGTCTCAGACTCTTTATTGGGACTTGGTGGCCTTGTATGTTTTTTGGCAATGAATAAAAGAGTTCTATTTGTCTCAAATATAAAATACCAAAGAAACTGTGGTTATGTGTAAATGCAACTTGAGTTTGTCATTTTAGTCATTGGGTAGAGTTCGTGCATCAAGCCTAATAAAATGTCCTCTTTTTCTTGAAAGAAAAGCAACTAGAAAATGAATCAACCTCAATGGCTTATTCTAATCGTTCTCAACACCTTGCAAATTCTTTTCATGGTCACTTCAGCACATTCTCTTCCATCTTATTCCGGATACACACCTAATCTACAACTTTCCACAAAGCCTCTGAGGGGTGTAATAGTTTTTTTTTTCTAAAAAAAATTGGAAGGAATTTGCAATGCATCCAATAGGAGATTTCAAAAAGATGGACAGAGACATTGCATTGTGCATAGTGCAAAATGCACTGGTATCATTACATAATGCGCCGTAATGCTCCTCCCTTTGCACGTACGCGACTCCCGGCCTAGGAAATGCCCTATGGCAAAAAATAAATATTCCTATTGGTGCACTCGGCATATTCCTTGAAACCCTAATTACAACCTTGTATATGTACATTAATATATAAACGATGTTTAGAAACCTCCCTCTTTCAATGTCTCTCAAAAATGACGTGACAATGGATTTAAGTTCTCAGAACTTATCTGAGTTGCTGCAGAACCATGCATATCCAGTAAAATGATGGTAAGTACTACTTACATCCTTTTGAATAAATGGGAACCACAGGGATCTGCGGGCAACATTCTCTGGTCATCCCTTGCCAGATAGCATCCATAACATAAATACTGCGGCAGTCTCGGAGTGTGTACTGTTTAACTGCTTATTTAAAGCCTGAAATTCCTACATTTTCGAAATCCTCCAGTACCTTAACTTATTTCACAAATGCTCTCTCTCTCTCTCTCTCTCTAGCCTTGATGCCATCGTGCTTCGGTAACATGCTCTCATAATGCCCACAGTCGCAGCAGCTGGGAGGAAATGTCCGAGCGCGTTCAAACTGCGAAGGAAATGTCAACGAAACTGGCTTCACCACCATGAAGTCAAGGGAAGGTTGTGGATGAGAGTCTCGAGATTCTTCTGTGGCCGGTAGTGCATCTCGAAGTTCCCGTCCAGCCCCCTCGAGCATGTCTATCAATAAAGGTGTGCTGGAGGGGTGTCCACGGCGACTTCCTACAGCTTTCACCTTTTGGCGCGCTCTGCAGCTTCCATGTTGGCTGCGCGCAGTAGCATGTGGATGAAATCTGCGTTGCGGTGGTCCACAACAGATCTCGCCAAGACCACGACATCCAGGCATGGCACTGGAGCCGTATGTTTCACCAGCATGTCTGCTGGACCTTTCTGCTAATAGCTACTAAAGAAGCTGTCGGAGCGGAAGCAAAGTTTTGATGTGGAGGACTGCATGAGAAAGATGAGCAAGCATAGCTATGGAGAGACTATAAACCCGATAGCTGTCTTCACGTCTCAAATCTGCAAAGAAACCCTTACCAGCCAGGGTCGAGCACATTAGGTAAGGATCAAAGAAAGCAATAGATTGCCTCAAGTTTTTCGATGTTGCAAACCTGTGACGGGAACCGATTCCTGTTGTTCAATGGAAGAGTCTAACGATTGGTGTTCGTCCGGGCACGTAAACTGGTTTGCGGTCCAACCTAAATGTGAAGAAATCAAGCGATCCATTGTCTCCTCTATACAGTATCTCTTTGAAACTTTTGTTTAAGGTTAACAAATCTTTCAATAATTTTACTTGAAGGTTGCTTCAGTTTTGATAGCGTAAGTAGGGAAGTAACTCTCGAAGGTGGAACAGTACCGACAGGCGGTTATGTCAACTAATTTGCATACAAATGTACCTTCTAAGTGGACTGTCAATGTCTAGGTCAGTACTACTCAAGCTTTGGTCAATGTACATATGGTGCGGCTAATGGCCACAACATTTTAGGAGATGATAAAAAAAGACGGTCAATCAGTGTTCATCTGTATCTATTGCGGTTGCTGAACTGACACACTAATCCATCTCAGTGATGTCATTTGAGCTATGTTTCGAAATGTATTTAATGATGGTCAATATATCGAAATGTAAGTTTAATTAGGTCCCCTGTATCGATATATACTAAAAGATCGAACAGATCTTGTCGAAGAAAAACCACATCGTCAAAGGCCTTTTGGAGAGTCTCCAGGTTCAGTTCCAGCAAGGAGCCCCAAGACTTTGGACAAGTAGATATGTGTGCTTTATTCAGTAAAACCCGTCGAAACCAAATACATACTTCACCTGTAGTGATTCTAATCAGCTGGATCCTAGGACGACAACAATAATTTGTTGTTTCTTAAATAACTGAAGCTTACTGTCAAAGAGTATGAATGCATGTCTTAATATGCTCGTTTGGGCGCACAGGTTTTGACCTCGTTTTGACCTCGTTTGCTTTATCCACGAAGTTCCAGAGAGCTTGACACTCAGTTGAAGTTAATTTGAGATGTATTGAGAGTTGATGAAACTTACTTGTTGACTCTGCTGACATAGGGTTTTATGCAGAGACCAGTACTACGACATAGGGACCCTTTCAGGAATTTGTACCATCTCAAGATTCATGGTTTACGGCTCGTCCTATACCTGGGAGCTTCCTTCAGGTACGGGTGAAGGATGCCAGCAGTTTGTACCCTTACAAGTCTCAGAGAGACATGAAGGTGAGAGCAGACTTTGCTTCAGTTTGTAATTCTATTGGGCCATGCTTAATTAGTAGTGTCTGTCAGCATTCCTTCTCCTTTTAACAGCTTCATCATCAACTGTTGTTTCAGTTCATCATCGCAGATTAGACTTTCATTCACTTGTTTGGAGACTAAAAGAAAAGTTAGATGGGGACCTTCATGAGATAAGCACTGAATAATATAATGTGCACTTAGTCTATCAATTGAATAGAAAATATGGCCCAAAATTCCATGAACTGAATTCGAAGTATGTCCTGCGATACTTCTGTAAAGTGCGACTTTCTTCTAGTGTTGTTTAAATGTAGACTTTCACACTGTTATCTTGATGCATATGCAGCTTATGGATAGTTTGAAGTCAATTATGTTATGTTGGTTTCCCGTTTAGAAGGGTGCTTTCGGGTTATCTACTTGCAGTGAATATCCTGGAATGAACCATTGGCATGCGGTTATAAGATGGAAACATGATTGGAAGCCTGTTATACCCCCCCCCCCCCGAACGAGGAATAACAAGGCCGCTGGTTTCTTTCCTAGGCTAAGATAGGCACCTGCCTCGGATGCCCAGCCATTTCTCCAGTAATTATTACATGTCTTCGTAGGGCTGGGGCGAAACAATCCGTACACTGGTTCCTTGGAGGCCAGGGTTTAGGCATCCAACAAGGAACGAGTGTATGGGTCGGTTCGCCCAAATCTCTTCGTAGGGGCTTCGTGCAACCAGTTTTACCTTTCACTTTGGATATAGGCGCGTGTCTGATTCTGAATGTGACTGTATTGGAGTAAATCAGATGTACTGATGTTGAGAACGGATAGGACGTTCATTCTATCATTCCCCTCATGTTTACCATCATCTCTTCAGTAACTATCGGATATGTATTAATCTCTGCCTTGGTTCCGGGCAGAGAATTACTGTGAACGCTATTGAGGTTACTGGCGTGGGGAGTATCAATATAACCTCTCTGCTTATTACTCGATGAAAGAGAGGAATGGATGCCATGACGTCGGCTTGTGAAAAGAGTTGTGTACATGATTATTATGTAGCATCTCAAAATGATCTCTTGTCAGAGGAGACTCTTCATTTATGCTTGCTACCTACGGCAGCCGGCGTTTCTTTTCTTTCTATCTCTCGTCAAGATAGAAATTACCTTCTGTTCTGTTTCTACGAGCTGATAGAGCCACGTCAGCTAAAGATGTTGCGGTACAGTACTATTTCTCTGATGAATATTGAGCAAGAGCTTGATAGATGTCTACAATCTCAATTTCTTCAGATGACCATTCAACGTTAGCGGGTAACCTTATCACCGATACTAGGACGTTTTATACATTCTCCTTGGTCCTATCTTTATGTAAATCTTTTCTTCTCTTTTTATGTTCCTTTCGTGCATGCCTTCTACAAACCATAATTTTACTCTATATGTATGTAAATTCACTGTACCTTGACGTCTGTTTACTGTCTTAACAAAAGAAGACTCGGCACCATAGTTTATTGACGAATGTACTTGGAAGTGCTCTCTTTACGAATACAGTCAAAATGATCATGCATCTCGCGGAGTTGTACTCTAGATGCAAGCCCAAAACAGATGTAATTTAAATAACTGAGCTGCTACACATTTGGTGGAAATTATCAGAGAGCGTTAGTATCATAGTTGTTCATTGCTGTATAACAACTAACTTTTTTCCCATTTCTGGGCATCTCTCTATCCTGACTTCTTTCAATTGAGAACTTTTGATGAGACATGACAATAAACGTACCCTCAGGCCGTTGGTGCTAATCAAGGTGATATTCATGTCCTAAATACAAAATTATAGGGAAGTGAGCCGGCAGTGGGAGACAAATTAATACCTCACTCTCGTAGAAAAGTCTCTGCTGATTTAATTCATCCTCTCAAAGTATCCTAGAATTCGAGTTGTTTCCAGTATGCGATATACGCAATTCTCTGTTATCAGTCAAGAACTGCCAATGCTGCCATACTGCTACACGAAATTTCTGATCAAGTGTGGCATCAAAATTGGTGTGCCATGCTCATTAGAGTGGTCTTCATGACTTGTCATGTAGCACCAAGTGTGACATGATATCGTCTCTAGTTGCCACCCAGTGATTGCAAGACAATAACTATGAGTCGATGTGGGTTGATGACAAATAGTGTGGGCCACACTAAATCACATATTTAGTGTAGTTATTTTGCGCTAGATATGGTTACTCAACCAAAAGTTACTAGGAATGGATGACAGTGGTTCGGGACAGTATCCACATCTTAAGGATACCAACCAGTGTACATCGCCCTATCCAATGAGGAGTTGATAGCCATATATATATATACATATATAAATATTGACGTAGTTTGAGTCCAGGAAATTCGGAAAAGATTCAGTTGATTTCGTTATCCATCTTAGAGAGTCCCATTTATCTCTACATGCTGCAGATAACTGATCGAGGAAGGAGTTCAGAAAGTCTCCGCACCAATCACTGTAGAGGTATTGAGGGAGCTGGACAAGCATACTCCATGCCTCCGGTTGTTGCTTTCCAAATTCTGTACTGCTGCAATTAACCTCAATGCAACCATGTTATTCTGCTAGTACTACTCAAGCTTTGCAGGTTGTATATTACTTTGGGTTTGAGGGTAAAGTAACACTTGTTATGAAACAGAATTAGGGATCTGTGCTTGGACGATAATTTATCTGCAGGGTCAATCTGACCAGTTGCAGTGTATCATAAGAGGAACATATATTAGAAATCTCGGTTACGCAATGGAACAAAGAAAACATCTCGATAGAATGAACTCTGTCCCTCCCCCTTCTATTATTGCAAGTATTTTTTTGAGTTTATGTATGACCAGAAGCTGGGTGCACTTTTCCGAGTACCATCTTTAGATTTTTAGGACTCACGGTTCACTTATTGTACACTTATTGGTCATAGACTCTACGATTCAAATCATTCATTCTACGCTTAAATTACGTTTACTAAGAAGCCTGTGCAGTACTAGAAACTGATGAGCATGGCATGGACTGATATTCAGGTGTGCATGCAGGGCTGCCCGGACTCGAGCACGAAACGCAGGGCTGCCCGGACTAGAGCACGAATCCTGGGAAGAGCACTTTCCAGTTGAGCCCTACCTCCATTCTGAATTCCGACTGTCGGTCAAACTTCGAAGTGGGCTCCGGCCTGACCCCCAGGTCGAGGTTCCTGTCGGCATTCTGTCCAGGAATCAGGTTGTATGCATTGGAGTCAGAACTGTGGTTAACAACCTCGGGTTTGCATGAACTCAGGGTCATGGCTTCGTGATACCGCCAAGGCCAATTCAGAGCAGGATGATATCCAGTTTGCTTATTTTGCCTTGACTATAATTATCCTCCATCTCAGCATGAACTTTGGTGGGGAGCTGGTTGTTTTGCATACAACACCTTCCATGTTTGGTAAGTTTTCGAGGCATGGTCGGAGATAGTGTGGGGTTTCAACGAAGAACACTATATATCTATTCATTGAGGGTCAAACACAATCTGGCATGCCAAAAGGTGCTAAAATGAGTTTGGTCCTTAATAAACGGGAATAGGTTGCTCTTTATCCAAATCTAAGCATTACCTCAAGCATGCACCATAAGTGGAAACAAATTATTGATTTTGTATGCAAAACAACCGATGGAAAACCATAGGGGACCAACTTCCAAAAAAAAGTCCCATTTATTTAAAGGACAACTTAAGTATCTAACCAACATCAGAAACGGATTGACCATATGAGCAGAAGTATAATCAATGTTGAAAATGTCTTTGCATTTTATCCTTGCATGGGTATCATTCCACCTTGAATTGCCTTGGTGGTTATCATGAAGCCGTGATCCATTTGTGCGGCAATTACATTTGAAGGAGGCGAGAACAAACTAACCTTCTACAACCATGCGCTTGCAACTGTAAGCTCTTCCGATCCCAAATTTAGTGTCAGAAGTCAATTTTTCCTGATGGGACTTATTTGCATGGGCTTATGTACAGTTCAGTGATATGGTTTGACCTCCTCGTGGTAATTGCCATATAACCTTAGATTTCCTGGTGAAAGGGATCACATGTTACTAATCTTACAGTGAAAAACATATCACAAAATATAGGTACATCCTTACTGGTCGTACACTAAGCAAAAACCTATATAAGGTGGCTTATAGATTAAAGTCTTATGCCACTTGCGTCACATTGGGAGTGGTGTCCTTATGCTCTAGTTTATTGTTTCTTTCAATTTATTTTATTGAGAAATTTCTTGGCTGAAAGGACTAAACCACCTATTCTTCCACCTAAGCGACTGGAGAGGATAGATTTGGCCTCTGCCCTCATGCTAGTAAAGACTTGATCTCTGCAATTATAATTTATAAATAATAAATGTAAAATAATGCCCAACAACTCTTTTTCTCTACATCCCTTAGTAGTTTCAAGTCACAATAGGTTTGCATTAAAATACTAATTCTCATGGATTGAAACACTGAGGCAATGCTATTGAACATAAATTAATTCATCTTTAATGCGCTTTCCTATATATTTTTGAAGTCTTCAAGGAGGAAGGTTTACTGAGATTGTGCAGATTATTGCTTCTTAGTTAATAATTTCACACATTGTTTCTTGAAAATTACCAAGGTTGAGGGGGAAGTTTAAGTTTCATGCTTATTTGTACTTTGCAAGGAAATCACTTACAGTGGAAAATCAATGCTTCTGTTGGATATTTCTGGTTTGCAAGTCTAACTACATGCAATGCCACCTCAACAATAGACACTACTTTTTCCTCGCAAGGAGAATTAACATAGCATAAACACATTCTTATTATGAAGGAATTGTTAGCAGGTAACTGTGCATGAACTTTAGATTCCTTCTTTGTCTTTAATTAACTTGATAGTTATGGAAGCTGTAGGATTCTAGTCTATCCTTATGATGAATATAATCAAGAGTTGAACTTGGTCATTTGGACAAATCAGGTTCATATGAGAATCCTCGGGACAGGTTGTATTTATAGTATAATTCATGTGTCGGATAGGTTGGAAAACCTTATTGTACCTTCTTGATGATGGCATTTTGTTCCTCAGGCCTGGAAACATTGTAGAAAGTATATGATTGGGTTCTCTGCAGTTATCAAAGCTTCTCTGCACTTCTTACCTGCATTGCAAGAAAATATTGTTTGTATTTCACAGGAAACACAGGCGGTGAATTTGATATAAAGCATCGCTACATTAGGTGGCACCTTACATACACAAACTGGAGTGTGTAGCCCACCACAAGACCAGTCTGGATTCGACTCTATCAAGCTTACGTATCAAGCTTGCTTTGGCAACAGAACAGGGGGAAATTGCGTTTACTTTGAGCGTCAACAATAGTCTCTGCAATAATGTCGGTTCGTGATTCAACTCTATGTTGAGTGGTTCTTAGGTTTTAAATTACCAGGAGAAAGTTAGGAGATTCATATGCCTGGAAGCCGATAATGTCTACAGAGATCTGTCTGAGAATGGTCACATAAGAGTCACAGTTCGATGGTTTTCAAGAAATACATAGAAGTATGTGCCTGGTGACCGATGGCTTCGTGTGTGTCGCATTCCAGAAGTGCGATCCCATGCTGCAGTTGAAGATAGTAAAACTATGTGTTAATTTTCTTCCATGAACATGAAAATAGGCTAGTTCCACTCAGTTACATTTGGAGGTCATTCTTAGCATTTGCTAGTATCGGAGTCCATTGACGAGTCCATGACATACAGTCCCTGGCCTTGCATACTGATCAACCAGCGTTTTCAGAGGCCATGTAGATGTCTATGGCCAGAGTTGGTAGCTGACATGGATTGTTTTCAATCTACGCTTGCAGCTGCAGATCGACACACACCCTGAGAGCACACTATGTGCTTACACACGTTGAATATCAAACAATGCAAATTATTACAAGCTACGAAGATATCATCTACAGCGATCCTGCTTCAGCCAATGCTCTAGCGAGTCTTTGGAATCTATTCAATGATGCACAGATCCATCAGCCATTGTGATAAGAAGCTCGACGAACATTCTCCCTGAAGCATGTAAGGTATGTGACCCTACTGTGGGCACTGCCAACTCCAGACACATCTGATCATTGGATCAGCTTGAGAATTGTCTCACTCAGTTAGCAATCGCAAATGAGGAAAGAATATCATCATAAGTTCCAGAATCAGAGTTGAGATGCGAAATTTATAAGTCAGAGTGAAGATTCATTTTTACTTTTCAGTAATCACAAAGGTTCTCCCGATTGCGTGTTGACCATTCAACCTAGAATGGTCAATATACCTTGCGCACGCTGTCCTGTCTCACTGTAACATGTGACTTTTGTTTTTTTTAATTGTATGTTCTTTACTACAGACTGCCATATACCACTCCAATATAGGATTCCAATTAAGAAGACTGACCACATAAAGCCCCATAAAGTCTCGAGCACTGTTACCCATTCACAAAAATCCTGGTCCCGGCATAGCTCAAACCTAAGGTTATCAGCTTGTGTAGTAGCAGCGGTAGATCAAACGTAGACAATCCTCCGAGGCCATGAGAGTTGTACCCAGATATGTAAGGCGATGAACTTTGATTGTACAGAATCTGACAGATGAATTATGATCGATCTTTACAGTATCATTATTATGAAGTTGACATAAGTCAAGTACAAGAAGAGAACTGCACGTTGGACATGAACCAGAGCGGCATGATTCTGGTCCAGACATATTCGGAGCCCCTATCTTCCATGCTCAACAGAGGGTTCTCAGCTGATGCAACCACAGAGAGTCATGCTCAATCTGATCATCTTAACCGGATCTCTGCATGAGCCTCCGAGATGGCAGATTCTTCTCCGGACCTCCTTACAGGCATGCCACAAATCCGTATTGATTTAAAATTAGATCATATCATGAGAACAAGGGTGCTTCATATGTGAAGTTAATCTGGACTCAAAGTGTCGTTTACACTAGGGGTGGTTGTGGTTGTGGCAATTTACTTTCTTTGGTTCTGTTTCCATGAAAAAGGGTTAATAATTGTTAACTATCCCCCCAGCCATCCCCAGAACCAGCCCTTAACCCATCAAGTCCCCTAACAGGCTTGGTTAAGCACCCTTGTTCAATATCGTTAACACTGAATATAGTCTGCTACAAAAACCATTGGAGACTTTCAGTTCCTTTCAGATACTTGGGTGCAAGCATAGTAAAGTGGACCAAAAAAGTGCTCCGGTATATGAAAGCCATGATTTTCTTGGTCAAACGCCTATAAGTAGTAGCAAAATGTTGTTTAAAATAGATTATTTTTCATGATGACCTCTATTGTTAAGTTAGGTACTCAAATATAGAATATCAATATGAGATCTTCAAAACCTATCATCAAAAGTGACGCATAGGTGCAACTGACTAAATATAGTTTTGAATGTAAATTTCATGACCTTAAATATTTTGAACTTGGAATTTCTTTTCATATTCCTTGAATTCATTATAAACTTGAGGTCATCGTAATTTTTTTTCAAAAATTCATCAATTTAATGTAATGTAATTGTATTTTAAATTTTTTTTTGACAATTATCTTTTCAATGACACCCACTTGCACCACCACTTGCACCGTCTTCTAAAATACATATACGTTGTTTGAAATTGTTTTTTGTGAACATAAATTGCTTGGCTTTGTAGATTCATATGTTTTCTAAATGTTTATGAATTTTTATTTCATAAAATTCAAAGTTAGTATATTGTTTTGGATCACTTTCACTTAAACCTGAGCAAGGATCAAGAGCTGTCCACTTTACCGTGCTTGCACCCACTTAATAATTCAACCCTCTTTCTGGATTATTGTGGCAAAACTGTGGTCATAAATGGATGCAGACTGAAGTCCCCATCTCAAAATAATAGCAGTGCTTTACATACATTCTTATTGGAACTATCTGTCTGTAATCCCTTGGTAAACAATTGACCTACAGCAATGTTTGGGGAGATTTTTGGGCACAGTCGGCCGTCTAACCTAGTGTTTCCAATCCCAACATGTTCACATCTTTCAATTTCCCTTAATAAAATCAGGATTATTCTGTAAATTCTTCTAGATGGATCGTTAACTTGCCTGAAGTCTTCAATTCGAACCAGTTATTTCTTAGATTCCACCGGTTCATCTGTAACTAGCAGTCGGTTCTCCTCGTTCATTGACCTACTGTGAAGCACAAGTCCCCCTCTCAAAAGAATTTCAGTGCCTTTCATACCCCTTTCATGTACTTCTATTTTGAATCATTTGTCTGGAAAGCCTTTGTAAACAGTGAATGTGCATATAGTTTGATGTCCCCATAACAATAGAAATTCAGCAGTCTATGACATATTCTATCACTATATTCAAGTACATACATATTCCTGGGATTGTAACAGATGGTGCTCAGGGATCTTAGATCGAGGCATCTGTAACCGATAAAATAAGAGAGTTTGCATCTGCTTAGGAGGAGGAATAGTGAGGAATTATTTTTCTTGCAAAGAGAAACATATTCTAAGATGAATGCAAATTTTTTCATGGAGATGGAAATTGCTACAAATTTCGAAGCAATAAAGTTAGGGTAACACATAGTTGATCTATATGTTGACCCATAATTGCTCATCTGAATGCAAATGCTTGGCTACAACGGTTGTCAAAACTCTTATGAGGGTAATCAATCACAAGCCGCCACCACATAAACCTTGACTCCATTCGCCTAAAAAACTTAGATCTCATCCATGTTGGCATTACATGACCCTAGTGAGCTATTGTATGGACCCAGTTGACTATGGATGTCTCGACCTTAAACGAGAGCCTTAACCGAGAGAAGCTAGGACAAGAGTGGGAACATGAGTATGAACACAAGCATGAACACACTCCTTTAATTAAGTTTTTGGGACCTACCCACATAGGTTGGGGAATATCTTAAAGGATTTTTAGACCTCTATAACCAAGTTTTTATAATCATTTGAAGGTAGGATTCACTAAATTTTTTGGATTGCCCATGCTCTTACTATATTGATGTTCAAAACTATTTTGGGAGTGCCAATTTTGCATAGAATTTTGAAGATACACCAAGGCTTACTAAGCTACTATTTTCTCAAGCAGCATGGGTTGGAATTAACTAGGATAAAAGTATATTTGGATTTATGCATAAATTTTAGACAATTCGAACCACCGATATGACGTACACTAGATCACAAAACTACACAAATATGGTGATTGGTGAACATAGAATACAAACATTCATAGTCATGGTTGTTGTGGTGTTGCTTTTGATTTTATTATTCGATGTTTTTATCTCCACAAGTGCACATCCCTTATCATTTTTGGATAAGTAATTTGTCCAAATATACTTAAAATCTAGTTTATTCCCCTTGGGAGAACAACTTCCTAGAAATTTAGAGGAGCAATTTACTAATATTGAAAGAAAATTTGAAAATTTGTTCGATTCAAAATTTACGTAGTGTGACCTAGGTGAAGGTGAACACTGTCCCCCTAGAGGGTTTCATTTCAAGGGCTTTCAAAGGATATGGTTTCATCAATATTGAAAAGAAAAGAAATGTTTTGAAAACTGGGTTGCCAAGGTGATTTGTTATGAAATTTACACAGTGGGACCTAGTGAAGGTGGATATTCTAGCGGGTTCTACATAATATCCCCTAAAAAGATTTGATTTGAATGGCTTGTAGAGAAGAAAATAATATTTAAATAAATTATTATTATTATTATTATTATTATATGGATTTGGATTACGTAGGATTGAAATGGCCTCCAAATCCTCGGGGAGATCACTGGCGAAAATCGTAGAAACAACATGCGATAAAAAATAGGGTCCAATATATCCAATGTAGGTAAATTTTGCAAAAAATGTACATATAATATAGGGGGTTTTAAAATAGTGAAACATGTTTACATGTAAAATACCATGACATATAATGGCCTCTTTTATCTAGTCAGTACATGTAAAATAACGTGGAAACAATTACTAGGGGTAGCAGGTGTAGGGTAGGGTTTGTGCTAGTGGATGAAAAGAGGTAATTTTTTGCAGAAAAAACTTGGATGGATGACTTCGCAAGCTGACTGGCTTGAACGTTACTGAACCAATGTATCCAATGTGGAGTTAACGGTCTCTACCCACGTGCCGGGAAGGAAAATTTCAACGTTCTGTTTGAATTGCAATGTTCTTTCCAAAAGAAAAGAGAAAATCTCGTTTTTTCTTCAGGCTGCCTTGAGACCATTGGTCACTGGGCACCGCAGAAAAAAAAATAGTGAAGTTGGAGGGGCCTCGGTAGTATGGGGTGAGAGGCTCATTAGGTAGCAGGAGAGTGAGAGTAGGAGATGGAGGGCGGAAGCCCTGGTTCGGTGAGAGGCGCCGTGTGCTCTCGTGGTGTTGTGTGTTCTTAGGTGAAGAGGGATCAAGGCTTTGATGTGGGTTAGTTGATTAGGCTATCTGAGGGATTAGATCAGAGCTTCAATGAGGGTGATGAGAATCCGATGCAGGACCGAGGGTGATTACAGCCTTACCTTATCAACTGAGCGACCGAAGTAGTGATCGGAGAAATTATTGAGTTAGTACCAAGGAGCCTTCAGCAACGGGAGTTGATTGAGCTGATCCCTAGTGCTTTGTTGGGAAGAGGCACCTGGAGCCATAGCAGTGAACAAAGACCAGTATGACGTTGAGGTCCGATGCCACCCATTCTTCTTGAACCCTGAGGCATCACCAGTTAGCGTGAACAAAAAGCAATACTACTCGAATAAGTTTAGAGAGGCACATACACGAATGATCATTGATCGCATAGGGGGTGCATTTACGAACTTAGGATACAAGTTCTTTCTTGGCGGCGAGACATGCAACACTGTCGATAGTCACAGATTGATAGAATTCGCTAGTCGCCAGGGTTTGGACACGCAAAATGCGCTCGTTGAGGAGTTTTTTGTGAACTTCTTCACGCAAGACAAGTACATCAGTGACAAGAATGTGTTGCTAGTAGCAACGGAGAAAACTGGAATCAGCGGGGCGAAAGAATTTCTTGAGGACGCACAGGCTGGTCTGAAGGAGGTGTTGCAAGAGGAGCGTAAACATCATCGACGAGTGAGTGGAGTTCCGCATTTTATCGTGGACAGTTGCTACCAGATCTCCGGTGCTCAACCTCCCGAATTGTTTCTTTCGAATTGTCCGCAAAGCAACGGGAGGAGATTTCAGTAAGTAGAGTGGATTTTTTGTGTTGAGGGTTATTAGGGTTCATTGCGGCATAGATCAAATGACCAAAAAGAGAGCTGGGAGGGAGTTTCTCTGTGGTGAAAGTAACAATAGTAGACTTACCAGCGCAGACTTACCGGAAGTTCGGAGGAGGAACTTAAGCTAATTCTTTGGCTGAATTTGTCAGTAACCTGAGGTAGTTTTTTAGTTGAAAGTGGCAGTAGAGATATAGTAGGAAGCATTAATTTTAAAATATTAATGCTTTAACAATAACTCAAATGCTATGAAGGTTCTAGAGATTCTGCATTGCATTTTTTTTCACTAGAGTTTTAGGGTTAATTTCCTCTTGATTGCTTTTGTTTCTCCTACTTTAAGGTTGTGTCTTATATCTCTTTGTTTCCTTCTGCTTAAATTGAAGTCATAGTACACATGCTATAAAGGAAGTTGTTTGAGTCTTGTCAATACCTCTGGAAATGTAGCAGATGATTTGTTTTTATTTCATTGTAGTTTCCAATTCTATCATTTTGATTGCTTTGTCTTGAAAATATAACCCTCTACAAGCTTTGGATTAACAGTGTCTCTTGATTATTGTTCATGATTTACTGGTTACCTTAATCTGTAAGTGTTGTTTGAAAACCGATACTTATGAGGATATTGTTTTTGGGATTACATTTTAATTGTAGGATTGTTACTTAAATGTTTAGAGAGCAATTTAGGGTGGTCTTCATGTCCTTAAGGAAGGTTGGGTAGTCAATATTTCATACTTTGATTTCTAGATGGTAATATGTGAATGCCGGATTCTGGGTGTGCTCAAAATGACATAGAAAGCCAGTTGTTTGGAGATGCCAATTTATTGCTTTATGACCAAGTTTTTGTAGATTGCTTGTGGGCATACATTCGAATTGTGGGATACTTACTTGATGGAATGAAAAGCAACTTAAGATTACTTCAGGTCATTAAGAAAGTTTGTGCATCTAAAATGCCATGCTTTGGTTTGTCGGTGGTGATATATAAACGTGTGTTGGAATCGTGTGTTGGAAAAAAAATGGGGTGTAAGAAACAAAATACGGTGTAAGAAAAAAATGGACAACAATTGGGCTCTGAGAAAAAAAAAATTGGTTACTTGGGGTATAAGGAAAAAAAAATGCAGTATTATAAGTAAAATAGGGTATTTTCAAATGATTCCCCAAAAAATTTATAATTATTGATAGGGTATATTAAAATACAAGCATTTACCTTTATTTTGAAAAATACCATACCTTAAAATCTTTTTTGCAAGGTAAATAGCCCCCCGATAAATAGGTCATGAGCGCACATGTATACATCAATTAAAGAGGGAGTGATCTCCCCGAGTTCAAATCTCAACTGTCCTTCTAAATGTCTTCATGAGCAACCTTGTCCCAACCCCATAAACCCTATAGTCAAGGGTTAACCCCCACAAAACATGTAGCCTAGTAGGGATTTAATATGAGCATGCTCATGACAGTTTGTTGATGAAATAGCAACCCCCGGCTAGAATAAACCAATGGTGAATTGGTACATAAATGACTTAATACAAGCTATCAATACACAATCTCAATAAGGACATCTAAGCAGCTACATGGCTTGTGTCAAAATATAATATCAATCAAATAGTGGTCCTTGGTGGGTATCACAAGATGAAAGAACCTTCATATCACCTAAGCTATTATTTGGGTTAACACCATCTTCACACCATATTGTTGATATCAAAATTTAAGCTTGCTAGAATAATTCTCAGATGGTAAATAGACCTTTTATAGTACCAAAATCAAAATTGGTATGCAATAATTTCATTCAGATTAGATTTACACACATCAAACTACAGTAGAATGTGGTATAGTAGATTTGACATAAATTACTCACAAACTTGTATGGGGTCGCTAGCTTATAGACTTTCACCACTTTTTTTTATTCATCTCATTATATATAGAATAAAAATTTGACGACATGTGGCATGCATGTAAAATAGAAAGCTCTGTTTTTAAACACAACAATTTCAAAGTTTAGGACCTAAGTCGTGATTTTTGATGTAGTTGAACAAAAGAAGAGCAAACATCCACGCCATAAACTCATGATGACAATGCCTGATAACCTCCACCCGATTTGGCCGTGCTTCAACCGATCTCCTTTAACTCGCCTATCTCTTGCCGATCCCTCTGGAGTAGGATTTCAGTATATTTGAATTTAAGCATGAATTTTGGACAATTTGAACTTCCAATATGACGTACACTAGATCGCAAAACTACACAAATATGGTGGTTGGCAAACATGAGATATAAATATTCAAAGTCATGGTTGTTATGTTGTTATTTAACAGCTTGATGTTTTTGTCTCCACAAGTGCACATCCCTTATTAGTTTTGGACAAGTGGTTTGTCCAAGTATACTTAACATGTCAAGTTTCTCATCAATCTCTCCATATTTTGGGATTGTATCAAATTCTAAACTCCACAAATAGCCAATGCAACAAAGTTCATGAGTGACCTCGGAGAACTCCTATCTTTTTTTCATGAGAACCTGGAACTTAATGAACAGGGAGAACCGACCGCTAGTTACAGATGAACCAGTTGAAGTTTTAGACTTCAGGACAACTACCCATCATTTTAGAAGAGTCTATGGAATATGCCTCAAATCAATAAAGAAAAACCTGAAAGATCACAACATGTAACTGGTTGGACTTGGACAGGGGGTTGCTATTTCATGAGCGCCCTGACATGAGCATGCTCATGTCAGACCCCTCGGTTATAGGGGTTATAGGGTTTTGACCCTCAATTATAGGGGCCTAAGGATTCATGGGTAGAGATGCCCACCAAAAACAATTTAGCAACCCTGAACAAAAAATATTTATACATGCAAATTTCAATGTTCAAATATCATGGGTGCGTCCAAAAAAGTTGGTGATAGGGCTTGCTCATGCTCATGTCCTAGCTTCACTACTCATTTTAGTAAGTGAAATATTCCAAAAGAAAACTTATACTATGAGGAGTATGAATGCAAAGGCGTCTATTAAACAACTCAAATACCCAACACCTACAAAACTAAGGCTTGCAAACAACCTCTATGTTCATAAACTTTTCCACGTCTTCACTGAATTTGCGACGTTTGTGTCTACTTGGGGGAGAGCCTACATTGACGCATTGTTGTGCAACAACCTCCACCCAATATGGAAGAGTGAAATCACGTGGAGGAGACACCAAAGACATCCTAAACGAGAAGAACATAAAATATTGGAAGTTATTACATAGAACTTACAATAATCAAAACCAAAAATTAAAATCCTTTGTTGAAACTTGAAGACAAATAACAAATAATGGAGAATGTCCTCACACTTTTTCCTAAAGACCTCCACCACATGCCCATAGTCACTGCTCCCATCTGAAGATTCTCCATATTGTCGGAATGTGACAAAGATCCAGGGGCCTCCAACAATTTTTTGATGATGTTGATGTATAAGTTAGCATCTAGGCGAAAAAAAGCCAAGTCATGGCCTAGAGCTTGGCAAGCTACAAGTGATGCACCTAATATCACAGTTAAAAAAACAAAAATTACACAGGAGGAGGAATTTATAAAGCGTACAAACAAGAATGATAACTTGCAAGGGCAATAAATACATGATATGAGGTGGGTGCGATACCTATGGAAATGTTCAGATCTTCAACCATATTCCTTAAAGGTGAGCAACACTCCAAGAATCCCATCATGAATGCGGGGTTTTTTTCATGGGAGCCTCAGCATGCATGTTTAGTGGAATCCAATGTCAAGTCGTCCAAGGTGGCGTTGTTCAAAATAACGTCCCCTTTAAACGCATTGGCTTTCTGAGACAAACCTCCAATGTGAAGCGTGGGATGGATGTATTTTGGATTAGGGTGGGTTGCATTGTGTTTCCTTACAAATGCAAAGCACTCACACGAGTATGTCTGCCACACGAAAAATTTGACACCAAAGGGTTAGACACTTCAGGGCTTTGAGGATTTGCACTTAGTGGCACTGAAGACACTGCTATAAAGGCATTTAATAGGCTTTTGAAAGAGTCTACAAAACACTTACCTCCTTTCCCGGGAAATCACCTTTCACTAAAGGAAGACTGTTTACACCAGTCCAATGTTCCAACGTCATCTCGGGGGGGTGCACTCCCTCTTATATTTTGTATACACATGTGCTCAGGACCTATTTATCGGGGGGGGGCTATTTACCTTGCAAAAAAGATTATATTGTAAGGTATGGTATTTTTCAAAATATAGGTAAATGCTTGTATTTTAATACACCCTATCAATAATTATATTTTTTGGGGGGAATCATTTAAAATACTTTTTTTCTTATACTACAATTTTTTCTTATACCCCAAGTAACCAATTTTTTAAACTCCACATTGGATACGTTGGTTCAATAACGTTTAAGCCAGCCAGCCTGCGAAGTCATCCATCCAAGCTTTTTCAATAGAAAAATACCTCTTTTCATCCACTAGCACAAACCCTACCCTAGACCCGCTACCCTAGTAATTGTTTCCACGCTATTTTACATATACTGACTAGATAAAAGAGGCCATTATATGTGATGGTATTTTACATGTAAACATGTTTCACTATTTAAAAACCCCCTATATTATATGTACCATTTTTGCAAAATTTATCTACAATGAATATATTAGACCCTATTTTTTATCACACGTTGCTTCTACGATTTTTGCCAATGTCCCCCCCCCCCCGAGAGCATCATGATGGAGTTTCTTTCTTTTCTTGTTTTGCATGCTCACCCTAGGAGGTGGCGATGTCGCCAATGGAATCACAAACATAGTTGTGGGCATGGATGTAGGATTAAGATTAACTAAATTCGCGACATGCAAAATGACAGATGACGACGACGAAGTGGATACCTGAAAAAAAACCCTCATATCCCTCATAATCTCATTACCATAAGACCACATTTTGAAGTGGATCACATGTCCTGGCAACCATATCCTAGAAATCATGTCCCTTTACTACTATTATAAGTACAAGAAATGAGTTTAAGCTAACCCCAAACTAGTCTAAAGAGCTTACATCGGGAAGACTTGAGAAATTTACCGATCATTTTAGAGGACCTTAACACTAAGAAAACAATGACCTCAACACTAGTACTGCACAGTACTAGTGTCGAGGTCATTGCTTTCTAGTGTTGAGGTCCTCTAAAATGATCGGAAATTTTCTCAAGTCATGAACTTCAACTGGTTATTTCTCAAATTCTTCCAGTCCATTTGTGATGGTTAAAAAACCTCGACACATGAAATTAATGACCTTGACACTAGTACTATGCAGTATTAGTGTCAAGGTGCCAACCTCGTATTGAGCTCTGGCAGCAACATTAAAACATTGGAACTTCCATTCTCATTGCTGGAAAGATCAAGTTCTACTCATAGCAGGCACATAGATATTTAACCCAAAGTATGCCTAAATTCCAACCACACAGTAAGCTGCCAAAGGCCATGGCGTACATTGTCCAGGAAGATTTTTGGGTAGAATTGGTCAATATCCTAGTGTTTTAAAGTCCAAAATCATCGGTAATTTTCCTAAAGTCTTGACCTTCAACTGGTTATTTCTCAAACTCTTGCGGTGCATTTCCGATGATTGAAAAACTCCGCGCAAGAAATCAGTGACCTCGACACTAGTACTGTGCAGTACTAGTGTCGAGGTGGCAACCTCGGATTGAGCCATGACTGTAACATGCGAATAGTGTCCAGGGAGATTTCAGGCACATCCTAATGTTTTGAAGCCCAACCAGTTACATGTTGCCATCATCCTGTTTTGCTTCATTCAAATGAAGCTATATGCTATGGATTCCTCTCAAATCACTAGTAATTTTCCTAAAGCCTTGATCTTCAACTAGTTATTTCTGAAACTCTTGCGGTGCATTTCTTATGATTGACAAAACTCCGTGCAAGAAATCAGTGACCTCGACACTAGTATTGTGAAGTACTAGTGTCGAGGTGCCAACCTCGGATTGAGCCATGACCGCAACATCCGAACAATGTCCAGGGAGATTTCTGGGCACATCCTAATGTTTCGAAGCCCAACTAGGTACATGTTGACATTATCATGTTTTGTTTCATTCAAATGAAGCTATATGTTATAAATTCCTCTCAAATCACCGGTAATTTTCCTAAAGCCTTGACCTTCAACTGGATATTTCTGAAACTCTTGTGGTGCATTTCTGATTATTGCAAAAAATCCGCGCAAGCAATCAGTGACCTCAACACTAGTACTGTGCAGTACTAGTGTCGAGGTGCCAACCTCGTATTGATGGTTTGCCGCGACATGCGAATAGTGTCCAGGGAGATTTCCGGGCACATCCTAATGTTTCGAAGTCCAACCAGTTACATGTTGACATCTTCCTATTTTGCTTCATTCACAGAAAGCTTTATGCTATAAATTCCTCTAAAGTCATCAGTAATTTTCCTAAAGTCTTGACCTTCAACCAATTATTTCTCAAACTCTTCCGCTTCATTTCTCATGATTGAAAATATTCCATGTAAGAAATAAGTGACCTCGACACTAGTATTGTGCAATACTACTGTTGAGGTGCCAACCTCGGATTGAGCCATGGCCGCGACATCCAAACAATGTCCATGGAGATTTTCTTATTGGATGGCGGTTTCTTATTGGAGACATTAGGTGAGAAGGCTTCATTGTCCCCTAAGGAGGAGGTCTCCAACTAGCATACCCAGTCTAAGTTGGATGATACACATCCCACAATGCGTGACAACAAAGCAGTTCGTCGAGTGCAACCCACAGCAGACCATTTTACAAGAATGGATTTTGGACACTTTATGGTTGCGACAATAAAAAAGAGGATGCCTCTCCTTGGAGGTAGATTGTACCTCTTAACAAACTAGAATAGCTCAAGTCCTACCATGGAGTGGACTGTGACAGTTGACAAGTTCCCAAGATGTAATTGCCCTGATTTTCGTAGGATGTTCTTCTCCAGTATTGGGAAGAAAGGGAAGTACATCCCTTGCAAACATCAATCACCATATTCGTTAATTTGAGACTTTCTCTTGTCTCAAATTAATATATGGACCAGAACAACATGGTCTAATGTTTGGGTCGTCCTACCTAAACCATCTTGATATGAGTTCTTAATTGGGTTCTTGATATGAACACCCGCTTCAAAATATTTGCATCTTACAACGTTCTCTAGTATTCGTGTGATTTTATCCATGTTCTTATATTTGTAACTGTCTCAAAATGCCGAAAAGTCCCAAATTAATGAATATAGTGATATCAATATTATGTGTTCTTGGTTGTTTTGCAAACTAACCTTGTAGTGGATGTGTGTATCCACAACGCAACCTAGAGCAATTATAAGGTGCCCAAACTTCTCCACAATGACCCATTTGATGGATGATAGATGATACATACAAAGGCATATGCCTTCATATCCATGTCACATCCTACATACATGTGTGGGCCTTGCATTGCCCTGTTTTTGGAGACCATTCCAGAGGACCATGGCTTGAACTTGGGGTTGAATGTTAGAGATTAGTGTAGGAGTTGAGTTTTGGACTAAAGGGTTGGGGATGTTGAGAGAACACTTGTTTTGTTGTTGTAGACATTTAGTATTTCAATGAGGCTGATAGTTGTAAGACGTTTTGAAATGCCCATACTTTGAGGCATTCCAATCATGCATCTCATTTGAATAGATTGTGCCATTTAATCTCACTGAAGCAATATGTTTAAACGACATTTTGTGGCATTATGGACATTGCTTGACATTGTTTGCATCAAATGTGTGTTGTTTATTTCTAATCACAATCTTGGGGATATAATGTCTGCAAGGACATCAATCACACCTATAAATCCTAAACCAAAAAATCCCTAACCCTATTTGAGCATGTTATTTGTTGCTTTCACATGTAATGTTTTGAGCACATTGACTCATCCCTACCAAAACAACATTACATCATATCCGAATTTGTACATCCTTTGAAAATTCTTATCATATAATGAAAAGTATATCCTATTCTAGAATATGGACCCTCAGCAAAATACCAACCGCAAAAGTCACGCGTTTCTAGGTTTCGAATGGGCACCTGTAAATGTAGTTTGGGCATCACAAAAATTATTATGGGTAGCCGCCTCGCAAACTTGGTCATAGGGGTGTGTATGCCCCTTAAAATAATCCCAATAAATCATGGGCAGGTCCGAAAAAATTGGCGATAGGGCTTGCTCATGCTCACGCTCATGCTCATGTCCTAGCTTCACTCGACTTGGACACACTAGGATCTTGACTGATTGTGCACCCCAAAATCTCCCTGGACACTGGACCCGACATGAAAATCTTTATATAAATCCATAACAACCACACGTGGTGTTATTTTGCCTCTTCCTCATCCTTGCATGTGGCTTCCTCCATGCGATGGTTTGAAGCTGCCGGATTGAAAAGATTAGCGAAGCTCGTGGATTTGATTTGGAACAAAAACAGCCACATCAATCTCTGCAAAATACACTTTTTACTCCCCGTCTCATTTTGCATTGGCCACCTCAGGTTCATGTACGTTTTCTTCATTGTCATTAGAATCTTGTTTCACAGGCAGAGTGACACGTTTTAATCCACTATTTCAACAGGTGGAAATTCGACTCGATGCTGTCTGTTGATAGAAGTTTGCGAACATCGATGATTCCTTGGTATTCGTAGTCATGCATTCAAGGGGGGTGCATGATGCTCACATTTGAGATCTTCAACTTTGTGGCGGAAAATTAAGAACATCAAACGGCCAAGTGCAAATGTCTACGTACGTAGTGGAACGGCAGAAGCTTCGTGCATACCTCTTTGGGGATATTGCGTTTTTGTTACGCATAGGAGGTATATTCAAAGCATACAATGCCAGGTCTACTGGAAGTCGCCCAACCAAATGCTTATGACAAGATTTGGAAGGTGGGTGGGCCGCTTGAAGATGATTGTAAATGTGTTCCGTATGGTCAAGAAACACATAACATTATTCATATCCATAACAATGTTATGTGGGACTGACAGTATTCCACAAAATATTCCCCACATTTAGTCTGAATAATGTGGTCCCACAGAACACTGTTATGGCTCTGAATAATGTCATGCAATTTCAGGTTTTGATGATTTGAAATGTTAAGTTGGAGGTTGTTTTGAAATGAGTGTTGTTTGTTGTGTTCTTCATAACTCTCTGATAGATTCATCAAGATTCAAAGATTGCAAAAATTACATGGATAATGCAAAGTTCAAACAATGAAATTGAACACTGATTCCATTAGGCTACCATTGCCTATTTCATAAAAACTTTCAAAAACATACGCCTAAGCTGAAGGCTTGGATATTTTGCTTTTGGTGCATGCACCATAATTGGCCTAATGTGATGTTTTGTTATTTTGGGTGTCAAGTAAAGTTTACTATTTGAAGAAAATCAATCTGATGGTATATTAAGTGTTCAATATATGGAGCAATGCGTATGGAATTATTCATTTTCATACTTCAGGTTCGTATGTGTTTCTTCGAGGCAATTCGTGAAATAATCTTTTTGAGAATTTGTTGAGTTTTTGAAGGTAATTGAAGATTCTCTATTTAGAAAAAATTCAAATATTCTTAGTGTGTTGATCATTGGATTCATATTAGGCTTGTAGTTTATTAATTGAACACAATGTCCTAGTTCAAGGTCAAAAAATTATATCTTAAGACTTTATATAGGATTAACATATATACAAGAGGTAGTTGTAATGAGTGACTTTTAGTGCCCACTTTAATATCTTCACTATGATTGCAAATGTATGCATGCATCATGTCCACCGTCTTTTGATGTACAATCACCTACATAATGGCTACATGGCGAGCACAAAAGAACAACACTTGAAGCACAAATGTCCACAATGGCAAGAACCACTTGCTTATTTATAAACTTACCAAAAGTTCAAAATTTCCTAAATACCATTTATGGGATTTTTTTAAAAACATTAAATGATAACTGTAATAAAATTTCTCATAAATTTTTAAATTTTACAAATTTCAAGTGTAAGGAAAAAAAACCAACATGAACTTAATTCCACGTCCAAGCAGAGAAATTATTTAATCAATAAATTTATTTATTAATACAAAAATCCTTGGGATCTACTTTGGAAATCAACCACCGCAAACATGGAATGAGGGTTTCGGGTTGAGATTAAAATATGGTAGGGAGATGCACGATTTCAAAATAAACGCCAACACATCCAATTATCAAACATGCTCTAATTTTTCCTTCTATAGCTCATGGAAGTCGGACAAACAATTTGAGGAGAATCATTGTGCAAGGAAGACACATGAACAAATGACATGAATTGAAGTATTGGATGCAACTGAACACACACAAAAATGTCTAGTGATCATGGTTATTTAGGGTTCAACAAAAACATGATCACTAAACCCTAAACCCTAAACAAAAAATACAAATTATGGCACGCATACACACAATTAAATAACAAGCACACTTAATGTAGTCGACTAGCTTGGACCCGTGTTGTTCTGGCCCGTTGCACTCATGGACTTAAATTGGTATCCCAACAGGCAACCCTATGTTAGTCCCACCCCATCACACCCATGCATACGAATTAGAATCATGGGTTAGTCCAAACCCCATACACCATTGCAACCATATACCCATGCTCATACCCCCACAATACTATTTTTCTCTAGTGTCTATTAAAAAAGAGATATTAAGAATTTGAAGTAAAGGTAGGTGACAATACAAAAGGGGGCCTTAAAGGTTTGGAGACAATGGATGAAAACATGAATTGGATGAAACCAATACATCTATTGTCAATTTTGTGTCATATGGTCATAGTCCTCAACGACTACATTGTTCTTTCTTGTTAAAGGTTTGCATTTGGTATCTAGGTTTTAACAAACTGGAGGGTCTTGTCCATATGGAGGGTCAAAGGTGGCGCTACCTTGAGTTTTTCTTCAATTATTTTCAATATATATGGGTAGTTACTTTTACTACTAAGAAATCATTATGTCGGTTGCGTGGAAAAAAAAACGAATGCCAAGAGGTGGTAAAGGTTCTAATCTAAGCTAAATTAGAATCCAACCAAATCTAAATAGCAGCTATAAAGCAACATGAAAAGTTGGTGGGATCAAGAAGGTAGTTGTATTTTTTTTTAAGTCTTCCGAAACTTGCAATGGGAACCTTGTCGAAACCTTTTTGAAGTTCCAATTTTTATTGATTCCCCATTCATTCACCCGAGGTGTTCCCTTCTTGTTAAAGTAACATTGTGGGCACTCAAAGGGTGCCCCGCTAGCATTGCTACTTCATGTCATACACAGACAAAAGTGTAGGGGGAACCATGTACCAAAATTCTTGAAATTATAGTCTCAATGCTGAGACTACAATTTCAAGAGTTTTGGAAACTTATCTTTTTGAGTTCTCATCTATGGGTTTAATACAATTTGGAAAAATTTGAAGGGAGGGGTAAAAAAATAATTTTTTTTTTAAAGAACTCTCTGAAATCCGGATTATTGTACTACACGGAGTAGGTCGCTTGCTTGTTGGTTTTCCTATGTTTAGCCTTGCAATCTAAGCATTTGTTAGACCCTTCCTCCTACTCTTGGGGGGTGGTGGTTGTTTTGGTTATGTTTTCTTCGTTACTTCTTCATTGTTACTTGCTTTGATGAAATCCATTTACAAGAGTCGGTGTCTTTCCAGGTTGGACCTCACTTGTCTGACACATGGCTCCTAGACTACCTATTGTGGTGACATATTTTATCTCCTTTCAATGGCATATCCATTTTATTTTGCTAAACACAAAATAAAAAATAAAAAACCATTCATGTCACATCTACCTTAGTCATGTTAGGGGAAGGGTCCACTTCATTGCAAAATCTCTCCAAATTACTATAATACCATGCATGCATTGCCCCCAATGACTGGACTCAATATATATTTGACATGTACCTTGCGAATGCACTCAGCTTAGTACTTGTCTACAACTTTGTCAATGCCACAAATAAAGACGTTAGAGTACTACACTCTAAACTCACTTTAGACTCCACAATATCATGCTTGTGGCAACAAAAAGGCACGTGATTTTAAGGAGTTTTGTAGTGTGTGATAAAAAAAAGAATTAGTGTAGCATATGGCATTATGGAATAACTCAAAGCCAACAATGCAATAATGACATTGATTACGATGATGACAACGTGATGTGAATTGCAATGCAAATTACTTTACCTCGGTTTTCATGGCCACGCTGACCAGGCTGATCATCTTCCTGAGTTCTAAAATGTGGCCACACAACCGATTCGCAGACAGATCCAACACCCGGAGATATTTCATGTTGCCAAAAATTCCGGAGGAATGGTCCCTGTGAACGAATTGCCATGCAAATCGAGGTAAAGCAATGCAATTACAATGCAAATTGCAGTCGGTAACATCTGCAAATTTGATGATCTGGATAGGAGCCTTCTGCTCTGAGTTTAAGGACATGAAGGGACTCGAAGCATGATACTTACTTTGAGATGTGTGTTGGGTTTGTGAAACTCAGTCACTCTTCCACCAGAGCTCAGTAAGCTCGAAGGTGGAAATCTTCTTCTCGACCATAACAAGCTGATGGGTGGAATCCCTTCTTCATATAATTCTCTCGTAGTGGACTTCAACCAGTTGTCTGATTTACACCAAATTGGGATTGTTGTGAAAAAAAAACACCACACAGATTTTCTCCCTCAGTGCAGTTGAAAATAAGTCTGCGAGGTTGTTGCTGCCGTGGCTCTCTTCCTTCGACAGCCTTAACCATCTTGGTCTTTCACCAAATCAGTTTACAGGTAAGTTGTCATTTGGCTGGAAGAACTCATGTTGTGTTGCAAATTACTTTTCAGATAACCATTGTGATCACTGTGTTCCAAAAATCTCACTTGTTGAGATATTGCATCCACTTTGGCCTTATCCATTAGCCTTGATGAGCTCATTAGAGAGTGAAATTGTTGTTTGTTTGTACCTTGAATAAGGCTACAATAGTCATCACATGATTTGTTTTGTTACATAATGAATTTAGTAGATGCTATTTTCTTGATTCATAGGCTAGTCATTCTCTTGAACCTAGATGCCAACCTTAAGGTTATCTCTAGCAAATATAAATGAGGAAAATAATCTATTTGTTGGGCCTCATTACTACCAATTTCATGGCATGGCACTTGTCACATTAACACACTTTTTTGGTTCTTGTAGGTAAAACTTCCACATTCCTTGGGAAGCTACCTATCCCCACCCTCAATCTTTCTCACAATTCCATCAACCTTCTTGTTGAGCTTCGACAACCCATCATTGGTGTTCTTTGAAGTGAGCTACAATCAAATACCTGGGTCTTTCCCATTGGGCATCAACCCCAGAGGGATTATAGAGATTGATCTCCTTCATAATAAGCTCTTGGGTCCTCTCAGTGAAAAGATAGCAGAATATTGCAACCTCGTAATTCTCCATTTAAGCTACAACTGTCTGATGGGGCCAATTCCCTCTGGTTTGGGAAATGCAACAAGCTTTTATGACCACGACATCTTGCACAACAAATTTTCAGGATCAATCTCTTCAAGCCTCTCGTGTCACTTGGTTAGACTTGCTCAATCTGTCCTACAACTTGCTCTCAGGAGAATTCCTGCAGCATTTTCTAAATTACAGTTCCAATGATCTGAATGGCCCAATACCCTTTGTTTTGAGTACTTCCCAATATCTTCGTTTTGGCCCACCAACAAAGGTTTTTGTGGCGCCCTGCTCCCTAAATGTAAATAAAAGCTGCATATAGTCAAAGTAGTCTTTGAGGATGGGTCAAATCTTATCTATAACACTTTTTATCCTTTGTAGGTGTCAGCCTCGATGAATCAGTTGAGGATTGGAAATCATTGTTCTTCAAAAAACAATTGAGATTCTTGAATGTACTCAAACTTCATCAATGTACTCAGTACTGTCCACTCTTCAACATGAGTTTTTCCAACTAAAGACCTTGAAAAATCCAATGATGTTCGTATCCACTTCATTATATGAATAGCATACATAGAACATTAAAATATCAACAAGGTAGTGGATGCTAGGAGCCCTGCCACAAACTGTGCCAATTTCCAAATGCCCAAGCTACTTGAGCATTTTTGAACAAGGTGTTTTGGGTGACAAAGTGACATGTGTTCATTACAGGATGTAGTAGTCTGGCCATGAGAGTCATTCATTATGGATGATAATGTGCCCCCTTGTATTGAATGAGACTAGACACGTTTGCAAAATCATAGTGGTCTGCAATGCAATTTTTCTCACATGATTCGATTATTAAAATCAGTTTGGCCTGTTAAGAGATCCTGTTACTATGAACTCAGAAGTGGTACAACAGAGAAACATGATAATTTGGCCCCACATTTCCTTCAATTCACTCACTCGATTCACAAAAGCTTCCAGTTAGCTATTTCATCAGTATTGTAACCCAAAACCACCTTCATTTGTAGCTGATAGGCAAGTTACCTCGGAAACTGGGATGCTTAGAATCAGTATTTAGTGAAATTGGTTACAAAATATAACAAAGGACCCTTTTGACCTTGTATGCTTCATCATCAGAAGTCAAGAAAATGGTGTTACAGTGAAGTGGAAGTACTTACAAAAGAATAGGTCCATTGCCATCATCTACCTTCTGATCGGTGCTCAAAAATACGAAGTCCAGAGTACTGCACAGTCATGCAAGTTAGGAGAAGTGTTTCTCCAATCTGCAAAGCCTGAACTACTTGGAGCACATTCAAGAAGCGTCTAGTCTAACCTACCCAATCCATTATTTGCCCCACCCGATCCTAAAACTTTAAATATAAATGGATATCTACCTACTTAGAAGAGGTCGAAGCTACCAACTCATTGGCCATCCAAGTATGAGACTGCCGGTGGCCATTTGCTGCCTTCATAGTGTGGTGCTAACTGGGGTGAAATAGTTGCAGTTACTCCAACAGGTGAAATTGTCTGAGTCAAGTTGGGTCTTTGTCCATCTAAATCAACCCTAACCCCAGATATCAAATTTTGCAACCCTTCCACCTGCCCTCTTTGCAGCCACGTGCGATCCCCAACCTCAGCATCTTTTTTAAGAAATTGGTACTCATGAACCTCACCACCCACGTCACGCATCGGCATAATAGGCGAACGTCTCAAATTCTCTCCATTATTACCTTCAAGGTCCGAATCCACATCTCGGTCCAAGTCATCGTCATTGAAGTCATCCCCACCCTCATCTGACTGGCCATCCACCCCATCCTCTTTGCCGTCTTCCAGAGTGTTTTCAGCACCCTCAACCACCTCACCATGTTTTCTTCGGCGAACCGCTGATTTACGAAGTGGTTGTTCAAAAAGAGCATTGCGCATCTCTAAACATAGAATTTCAATTTCTCGTAGCGCCTTCCGGAATCTGAGCCCTGCCGACTTGTTCCCTGCATATGCCTGTATCGCATCCCCTTCATTTTCGTTCATTGTTGCGCACATCTGTCATTGCATGCACCGATCAAATGATGAGTAATTAGGTGAAGTTTGCCTAACGCGTAGATTAATGACAAGCCATGGTTTCTTCCTAGAGATTAATATCAGTGATGATGATTATATAAACTCAGAACCAGGGCATACACAGAAAAACGTCCTGACTACAAGATTATATAATGCATCATATCATGTAATATACTTGTGGTCTTGGAGGTGATGATCACAATGTGATCTCTAGTATTTAAATCGGCTCCCAGAACCTCCTCTTGAATCGTTAACTTTCTCACTCCAAACCATTCCCAGCAAGTCCTTCAAGGTGCTCCTACAATACAGTTAATGGATGGTTGATTGGGTTTGAAAACAAAATAGTTAGTGAATTATATTGGATTGGTCTATAGAACCTGTATTTACATAAGATTAGGAACATCGCCATGTAGTCTTGGCCTACATTTGAGGTTATCTTTCTTATGTACATGGTAAGTACCTTTGCCCGACAAAATATTACCACTCTTACATAGTCTCCTCTATCAGAACAAGGTTGGACAAAGTTTGTAATATGGCATTATAACAGGGCTAATATCATGACTGCTGCTAGACATTCATGATACCGATCACGTTGAGGTCAAGATTTTAAGTGGGGTACCAAATGATGTGACAGTGAAAAACTTGTGACCCAACATTCATTATCACTTCTGAACAAATATACTGGTAAATGGTTAGACTGTGCATAGCTATCAGTGAAGTTCATAATACATCTGTTGAAGAACTCATGAAAGGACATACCAATTTTCGGATAGACAGCTATTAGAAAAGTCCTAGCTGGACAGAATTCTGGAGGATGTGAAGTTGGATTTCAGACCTGATTGTAGATTTGAGCAACCTTGAGACGGCTCACATCATCATCATAAGCATTTGCTGCAATTTCTTCAACAGCTGTGAACAGAAAAAGCATCATGAGAAGTTGCAATAACTTAAGATCTTCATACAAAGAGCATTACTGCCTACTCGCACAATTTAGACTCCAGAAGTGAAATATACATGCCTCAAAATGTACAAAACCCTCCATCAAATAGCAGCTTCAAGCTGAAAGAATGTAAGAGAAGGGAAGAGAAGAGCATTAATCTATCAGCTCCGTTTCTTTCAAGTGCAAGTGACCAATATGAAGCCAAATAGGGCCCCAGAAATCATGATACTGAGGTCAGTCAACCCTCAAGAAAAGGGATATGTAAGCATGACAACAAATGTGGCACCAGGACTCACATATCGGGACTGGTTTACGAGGAGGAGGTGGCCGCTCCTGCACTACAAGTCGCCGCTGGTAGGAAGCTTGTAATTGTGGTGCTTGCATGTGTGGAACTTGAATATGCGGTACTTGCATGTGTGATGCTTGCATATGGGATGCTTGCATGTGTTGTGCTTGCATGTGTTGTGCTTGCATATGTGGTGCTTGAATATGTGGTGGTTGCATGTGTTGTGCCTGCATATGTGGTGCCTGCATATGTGGTGCCTGGATATGTGGCGTTTGATGGACTCTCATGACTGGCTCATGCATCATCAATGGTGGTGCAGTTTCTTCAACTTGAACTTGCTCTCCACCCTACAAAAACAGAATAGCCATTAAGACTATACAGTAACCATTATACTCACCAAGGATGCAACACATATCTTACATGAAGGTACATGCATGAGTTGGACTGAAAGTTTACTTCTAGATGGAAGTTTACACCCAGAAATCACCCTGATATTAGAGTTATCCTTTACCTCAATAAGACTTTCATTGGGGGTTGGTCCCCTTTGATTTCCCATTGGTTGTTTTTCATGCAAAAATCAATCATTTCTTTCCACTTCTGGTGTATGATTGGATGTAGTGCTTGAAATTGAATGAAGAGTAACCCTATTTTGGTTCATTGAGGGCCACATTCTCTTTAGCACCTCTTGGCATGTCAAGATAAGTTTGACCCTCATAAACCGATATAGAATGTTCTGCACTCAAACCTCCACACCACCTCTAAGCAATGCACCGAAAACTTACCGAACATGACAGGTGTTCTATGCAGAACAACCAACTCCCAACCAAAGGTTCCTTTGAGTTAAAGGATAACTCCATTCACAAAAAAAGCCCAAATTGACCTAAAAAGCACCAAGAACAGGCCACAAGACATCTACAAAATTAACTAGAAATCCGTCCAATAATGAAGCACTGTCACATACCGCGCAATGATACTCTGCATTGAGAACTTTTTCTAGGACTAACACCCTCCTTTTCAGGAAGTCCACCATTCGCTTTTGCAAGTATGCCTCTTTTTCTTCCTTGTCAGCCCCAACTGGTAATCCTAATTGGCCATCTTCCTCTGGAGGTAAAGGTGCATCCTCCGTACCTACATCAGGAGACACTTGCACAACTTAGCCCCACAAATATATACTCACTTTGCATGCCTGGGCATTTTCAAGAGTCTTATGACTGGCTAGAATGAAGGTTGCAATGCTGGAAAATATAATATACATCAAACAAAGTCACAATGGGTCATCCATGCACCACATCATACAGTTGGTATGAAATTAAGAACATATCCTCTATGTCAGGATTTCAGAGGAAGTCTTTCATAATTTTGTAGTGCATCAATTAAGTTCCATACTACATGAGAGTAGAACTACATGTGTTCCAAGCTGCCATGTGGACAATGTGCATAAATTTCTCTGCGTAAGAACATTGTAAATGCAAGTATTTGGTAGATCTACTTTCAGCAGTTGGGATCATTGCAGGAACATTTGTGACGGTCTATATTTGTTGTCTACATATTTTTTATATCCAATTTAAGCTTCAGTACCTCATGCGTCACCTATGTGCACACAAAATAAATAGACACAGTACGTTTCTTTTACACTATGTTCCACCAGTGTAGCATTGTCCAGAGGACAGAGGATATCTCTATCAACTCCTTGATACAATAAGGACATCTAACTCAATGGGAAATTTTGGTTGGGAGTTGGTTGTTTTGCATACAACACCTTCCATGCTCGGTAAGTTTTCGGTGCATGCTTAGTGGTACTGTGGAGGTTTGAACAAAGAACATTCTATTTTGGTTCTTAAGGATCAAGTTTATTTGGGCATGCCAAAAGGAGCTTGGCCCTCAATGAACCGAAATTGGTTGCTCTTCATTCAAATTCAGACACTACCTCCAAGCATGTACCACAAATAAATTTTTGAGATTGAGATTGTATGCAAAACAAGAAATGGGAAATAATAGTGGACCAACTCCAGTCAAAACCCTTGAGTGGATTGATAACTCTAATGTTGATAAGGAAACAACTTGATCTAGCTATTTCTTCATACTGCAACATAGATATGAAACAAGAATGGTTACATTAGTTACAGAAATACCAAAGTTGAGCAGTGCTAACCTCTTCCTAGAGGGTCATCTGTTTGCACATCTCCATTCCGAGAAGGACCTGCAGCATCATTCACTCCTCGCAGAAGTAGCTCACCACGAATTACAGGACCCAGTCCCAACTGCGGATCTTCCACAATGGCAAGCCAGCGCCCATAGCCATGCCTACTGTTGACCCAAAGCCAATCCCCAGCTATCATTCACCGTCTCTGTACATAAGACCTAGGATACTACCTTTCTATAATAAACATATTGATTATTCACAATAGATGCATTTGGGTACTTAGGATGCTAATGTGTATGTTGGTCAGACACTGTCCAATATAAGTGATGTAAAAGGTCCAATGGTTGAAATGGCACTGGTTCAAGCCTTATGTGTAGATTGTGTCATTCACCATCACTGTACAGAAGACCTGGGGAACTGCCATAATGTAATAACAATAGATTCATTTGGGCACTTAGGATGCTAATAATTATGTTGGTAAAACAACATCCAATATGAGTGATGTAAAAAAGGTCCTATGGATGAAATGCCACTAACTAAGAAGAGCTTTACGTGCAGATTGTGTAAGTCACTATCTCTGTACACAAGACCTAGGGAACTGCTGTACTATAACACATTGATTCTTCACAATATATGCAATTTGGGTACTTATGATGCGCATGCTATTCTTGCCAATATACATATAGACATATATATATACACACATATACGTTGGTCAAACACTCTTCCATATAGTGATGTAAAACAATCTAATGGTTGAAATGCCACTGGTTAAGAAGAACCTTACATGCAGCTTGCATCCTTCAGCATCTCCGTACAAGAGACCTATGGAACTGCCATACTATAACACACTGATTCTTCAAGTTATAAACATTTTAGGTACTTATGATGCTCACACTATTATTGCCAATATATATGTATGTGTTGGTCAAACACTCTCCAACATAGTGATGTAAAAAGGTCTAATGGTTGAGATGCCACTGGTTGAGAGCCTTACGTGCAGATTGCATACAGAAGTTTCCGGTCGTGCTCCTCCTTCCAGACCTTTGTGTTCCGCAGCGAATAATATCGATACATGTGGGCTCCTTGAGAAAATAGTGGCATTGCTGGATCTTCTGTCAAAACCTTCACCTGACCACAAAGGGTTGAGAAATCAAACAACCAGAACAAACCAAGGCCCCAAGCCTTCTTCTGGTTTTACTGATGAGGAAACCATAGTTACCTAATAAAATGAAAGAGCATTGATGCACCATTCATTTGTACAATTGCTAAGAGCATCCTCAACCCCGAGGACTTGATGAAGTTTTTAAATATATATGAATAAGATGGATGTTCCTAATTTGGTTACTTAATTTGATTGGGCACCTATATTTGAGTGGTGTGTAATTAGGTGTGGATTGAAGAACATAGACCAAAAGACACGTGTTGCAACGATATTGGACTACATGCTCAAAATGTGTTAACCAACCTATGCTCAAGATATGTTAACCAAACTAATGCTCAAGATATGTTAACCAAACTAATGCTCAAAATATGTTAACCAACCTAGGATCAATAGTCAACAATAATGGGGACCTATATAACCATTTAATGAGCATGAGAATCTTCACTTTGATACTGAACAAGATACTCATATATGCTCCAAAAATAATGAGGAAAGCAGCTACTGCCTCGACTTGGATTTGCTAACCATCTCATACTAATTGAGCGTTTCATATCCTAGGAAAAAGTAACCATTTAAGACCATGTACCTTGCATATATTCAGAATGCATATATTACAGATAATCATACAAAACTGAGTAGTTTCCTCACTTCACTTCTATAGAGAATTGGAGAGATATGGGTCTAACCTTGTCCCGGATGAGGTGGAGGATCGCCAGCCGTACCAAAACATCTTGGATGCGCAGGCCTTCCTTGGGGACACCATCTGTAGATAACTCAGATAAGTACTTATTTATTGATCACAGCTTACACCCTCATTACTAAACAAACATGCTAGAAGACAGTTGCTCTAGAGATATGGATACCTTGAACAAAAATTACTTTTGTGAGAGTTAATAAATTACCAGAAAAATACGGTGAGTCGTTAATATCCTCAGCGATATGGCTCAAGAAGAGAGTTCCATAACTATCACCCAGACAAGGATTGATTAGATACATGATATTATTTGAAAATTCCAAATTATAGTCATATCAATAAAGCATCCCATATCAACATACTTGCATACTTCAAACCAAAGAAATCAGAAGCCAGAGGAAAGGGGAAAAAAATCAGTTCAAGTTTTAGTGAGAAAGGTTCAGTACTCTTTTATCTCCCCTGGAGACTTTGGCTTCAGCCGAGGAATGAATGCCGACCAGCTGAAATCACCTAATCCAAACCTGTCATACCAGGTGGCTGTTAGTATACATTACCATGAGAAGTTCATTTAGCCCCAGCTAGTTTATTCAAATATGAGATAACTTAATAAGGGAAAATCCTTGATGATATCACAAGGGCCTCCTAAGCCAAAAGATTCTCTCACAGAAATAGATTATGGCGTTTACATAAGGGCTCTTAAACGGGAAAAAAAAAAAATTAAACAATGGTACTCGTACAGCAGAAATATCCTAGTCTACCCACTACACAAGTGGATGTCCACTTAGAAATATACCTCATCAAAACATGGACAAACACGGATCTCTGCTTGTGGTTAAAACCCAACACCCTAAGGTCTCTTCCTTCACCTTCCATAAGTGGAGGTGGTTCGCCTGTCATTCGCTCCTCTGTTACTACTGTTACAGGCAAAAGATCATTAAAAATAATCATATCTTTCAGGAGGACAAAAGAAAAGTACACCTTGAAAGTAGAGCTTTTATCTAAATGAATAGCTATCAATCATAACTAATTCACCCTCAACATACAACAACATAATCAATGGCCATAATGATCATGACATTCTCTCTAAAGACTGCAAACTCACACACAGTTTCAGAGGATCGATACCTTATCATCCTGTACCATTTCCAACCTTCACATACTTTCAATTTGATAAAGTTGCATGACAGCAAAGAACCCTAACTTTTATCCATCAGAAACATCGGCATTATTATCAAATTTCCAGCTGTAGAATCTTTTACCTCTAGCCCTCTTCTTCACAGTTTGCAATTTTCGCCCACCAGAAACTTCCCCCAATTCTCTGTGAGAGCCTGGTGAGTCTGGATCTGCAACAGGGGCCCAATCAGGTTCCTGTCCATCATCGGAACTGACCTCTGGCATGCCTGCTAAATCATCATCTTGTTGATAAAGTCCAGTACGCAGAACCTGCAATGATCCATGCAATAAAGTAGAATATGACTTCAATTCAATCTCATGTCACATGCAAGAATTCTGGATTTTTTTAGTAGGAACAACAAAGTTAACCATAAAAGTCATCAAAAGTGGGGACGAAACCCCTTCTTTTCAAAAATCTTACATACTTGCCACTTCCAATACTTGTGTCAATGACCCAAAAAAACAACGGAGCAAACTCCTTTTGCTTCTATTCCAAGGCCACAAAACTTTGAGAAACTTCTGAATAATTTTTCTTGAGTTCGATTCTATTTGGGGAGTACACAAATGGTGAGAGGAGCAAAGAATGCCTACACAAGACATGTGCATACAGGTGGCAAAGATAATGAGAAGATTCTTTAGCTATATATAGATGCAACATGTTGGCGCCAAAATTCAAAGCCCTCCAAGAAGACCGTTTGCACTTAAGCAAGGGACCATTGGGGGATTTTGACCCCAGTTGATCCTCAGTTTACAATTAACGAGTTTTGCAGGTTCTGTGATAAAAAAACCAATATGACAGAATGCCCCTGTGGGTTGAAATCAGTTGACAGTTTTTTTTGCACCTGCTTACGACTACGTTTGCCTTTGCCAAGCTCCTCAAGCTCCTCCAACTGCTGCTCAACAACTCTATCCTTCAACAAATTCTCCCAGAACTGCACCTTTCCTTGTCCATTTATTTCTGCCTCCAGTTTCGCTCGTTCCTCTCTCTCAGCCTCCTCGGCTGCAGCTGCGGCTGCTAATGCATCCTCCTCGTTTATATAATCAAAATTTGCAACCTGCAACACAAGTGATGCAGAAGTCCTCTCAAAATTGTTCTGTGCGTGGAATAATTTTCGAACACGGTATAAAATTGCCTGTACAAACCTGATTTCAAAATGCTCACAAGGATTGAATAATGCAATGATGACACCAGAATTCGAGCTCTGACTGAACATCAACAAACTTAGGGTCTTCCAGGCTCATCATCCAGCCCATACATGTTTTGTATCTTCATATAATATATGAAGTTGATTCACTAGAGATATTTTTGAGAAAAGGCAAGCAGCAGTAAATAGCTACAGCTAAGTACCTTAAAAGCTTTCAACAAGTCATTGTCTTCTTCATCTTCAGTTCTGTCTTCTTCCCCTGTAACTTGGTCTCTATCAAGAAGTCTGCAATAAGAAAATCATAAGTTTATTGTGATGCATTCACACAATGGTGCCATTACCCATCCATAGATTCCAAAAACACAAGCTGATGAAGAAATTCTAGAAACAAAGGTTGCCCAGTTGTTGCCCAAATCCACCATGACAAGACGTTCATATTGGTTTAATGGAGTGAATTTGATAATTACCATTGCAGAAAATAAGAGTACTATCCAGCAATGAGATACAACCTATTGTTGGTACCAGAATATGAAGGTCAGTTGCAAACATACACCAATAAATATACTAACCTGTCAATAGCAACGTCATCGTAATGTATCTGACGAGCCTTTCCCTCTTCATCTTCCTCTGTAAAGAGCTCCTTTGCACCATATCGCAAAATATCATCTAATTCTTCCTGTCACTCTCAACAAATTCAGTTCCAGAAACAAGTTAGTGAACAGGGGATTAATTGCCCGGACAATTTTACATATCCTTCGTTTTCATTCGGAATGTCCTATTGATGGCCCTTTGTTTAACTGGTTACACCTAGATTACCAAGCACAACCAAGGTGGAATTTCTGGCATTTAAACTACATGTAGTCCTTGTAACCCGTGCTAAACCCACCATATACTGGCAGCAGAGGCATTCTAAATTCCACACAACCAATTTCAACACGAAAGAGAGTGCTATATAACCTCCCATGTTTTTTACCATAATAGATCTGTGGGAGTTTATTTCTTTTTAGGTAGATAATCAATTCAATTTTATTTATATAGTGAGATGTCGTTTTATTCATTTTGACTTTGGTATGATAGGTAGAATAAGCCCCTAGTGACTTTATTTAGAACTCAAAGAAGAGAATCCATATGCTCACAATAGGAGTCAACATCAATGAGTCAGACCACATAGATTGTAGACAACAAAGTGGTCATCAACTTGTCTAATATAGTCACATAACAATTGCAAAGCTCAACACAAAGCCTATAGCCATGCACCTGATTTATAACTTCTTTCTTCATGCGGCCCACCACCAAGTGCTCCAGAACCATTTTCTTTTTTGTCATTTGCATCATTCTTTCCTCAATAGTTCCACGTGTCACAAGCCGGAAAATCATCACCTGCCAGGAATAGAACAGAAGTGAGTCCAGGGGATCTCTGAATTGCAAATAAGCAGACTACACATATCTGTTTCAACCTTTGCCTATTCCATGACATCTAACAGACGGAACAATGTATAGCCATGATACTGAAGACTAAATTTGCGTCACCTTATTTTGTTGACCAAGACGATGAGCACGAGCCATAGCTTGCAGATCTGCATGTGGATTCCAGTCACTGTAACAACAAATCACAGGTCTCAGAAGCAATATCCGGAGCATTCAAGATCTCAATACACTTCTATACCACCATATCCTTTGCAATAAAGACGTGTAGGGGTAAGTTGCGATATTCACATCTCCATCACATTTCCTCCCTAAACACCAATAATACACCAACTTCACTAGAGTTGTGTGTGAAGTCCTTCGCAGAGGGACGAAACTGTGGGTTTGATCCATCTTTGAGAAGAATTTCTATTAAGAGTGCATTAGCTTGTTGTGTGTCAGAGCCCAATTTGGAAAGTTGGGTGAAACTCCTTGGACCCCCTCTTGCCATCCCAAAAACTTTGAGGGAACTTTAGGATCTAACCCATGGTACCCGCCACCTTGAATCCTAGCTCGGTCTATGCAACGGTAGCTTGGCCCACCCATCCTAGTATGACAAGCTAGAAAGTTGTTTTTAATAGCCCAACACCACTCTTTGAGCATGTAAAATTTCCTGCTTAAGAAAACTTGGGTAACTTGACAGATTAGCTCTCAAACTCACCTTTTAGCCAACAACCAGGAGTTTGATCCCAAGACTTTACGCATAACTCTATTGGGTGTTCAAAATCTCCACTACACACTTTCACTTAGGTTTCACCATTACAGTTATCCACAAAGTCTCTCAAAGAGGAACAGACAAGGAGTTTGGTGCCACTTTCAAGGACTTTTCTACTAAGAGCTCGTTAGGGCATCTCATGTCGGAGCCTAATTTTAAAACATGGGTGAAACTACCTTGAACCTCCTCTTTCAATCCAGAAAACTTTGAGAACTTCAGGACTTAAAATAGAGTATGGCTCATGGGTCATGTCACCTTGGATCCTGGCTCGGCCTATGCAAGGCTAGCTTAGCCCACCGATCCTAGTATGACCAGCTAGAAAGCCAGTTTTTATAACCCAGCCCCACTCTTTTAGCCTGTTAGATTAACTCTTAATAAAACTTGGGTCACTTTATGCATAAGCTTTGAACTCACCTTGTAGCTAACTCACCCAGAGTTTGAACTAGAGGCTTTACAGATAACTCTGATATAGCCTTAGGTTCAGACATTAAATACTGCAAAGTTACTCATCAAAGTCTCTAAACTTGCATCAACTACCAAGGTCTACCTGTCATAAATTACAACAGTATCGGCTGTAGCCAAGTTGATACCCAAGCCTCCAGCTCGGGTTGAAAGCAAAAAACAGAACTTTGTGGAATTGGGTGCATTGTAACGATCAATCCGGATCTGCCGCTCTGCCCCATTGATTTTCCCATCAATGCGCTCATAACCCCATTTCTGCCCCCACATTCCCAAATCAAACATTCAAGCACATGTCAATGGATGCTCATTAGCAACAAACGCATCTGAAACTCATCACTAAGCACAAACTGCCCTGCCAATTCGTATATTGAAGCTCACCACATTATTTCTAGTTGGCAAGCTTTACATTCCACACAATGCACTGAAGATTAAGCTTACAAAAGATGCAGTTCTAACCCTTAAACGCCCAAGAAGCCCATTCTGCACTTTTGTGGTACATCTTTTATATGGTTCACCTACATAATCATATTTTTAGCCAATCCCATGAACTGTGACCCCTATCCAAATCTTCCATTCATTTGCTAAAATTATCCAAATCATCAAAATGATCAATCTCATGTGTAAAATCACGTATTATAAACTCAACAAAAAGCATCCAGTTAATCCAAAATTGAAAGAAATAAAATAATTAAAACTAAAATTAAATAACAATTTGGATAAGCACTATTTGATGACGACTTTAAATTTCATTGAAGTGTTCACTATGATATGCAAAAGATGTTTTCTCAGAAATAGTTAAGGAACAAACCAAAACTCGCGTTCTAGTAGTGCAAAACAACCATGGTCCTTTAAGGGTTCAGCTCTAGCACATGATTTCATCACATAGTTCATACTCTAGCCTAAACTATGCTTCTAAGGGTAAGGGATATCACATCAGATGTGAACCAAAACAAGATGGAAGGCAGTTTTATTGCACCTTCACATGGAGCCAATCCTCCAAAATGTCAAGCATGCGAGTGAACTGAGAATAAATGAGGACTCGGTGCCCTTGTGCCTTCAGCTTTGTCATCATCTTATCCAGTAGCAACAGCTTCCCAGAATTCTCTAACAACTGCCTGCCTACCACCAGGGTCCCATCCTCTGTTAGAACTCTAGTTCCCGGATGAGATGAAACTCGGAAATCGGAAAGAAATTAATCTAAGCTCATATTGATGTTCCCAAATTAATTAGCTAATCTTCTTGGTGGTGGCAGTTCTTTACAACTTGACCAATCTCACACAGCATTTCATGCCATCCAAAAGAAGTTCAATATCAAATATTTCGCTCTGAAGGGTGGCTTGTGTTTAACATGCAATGTAAAACAACTCATCAAGTGTGGTGTACTTTTCTCAGACAAGACAACTATCTCCAACCCTTCAATTTAACAGACACATTCCAACCACAAGGCTTCATCCGCAACCTTTTGTACCTCACTATCCACTTCATTTCCAAGACTTCAAAGCTTTGATTAAGAACATCCAATATTGATCACAGCTTCTCACTGCTGGTTATTTATCAACATTGCCTCATTTGAATTAATTTATTTTCATTTAGCTGCATCTGACAGTCAACTACCTTCATGATTGAAGAGATGGGACTACAATTCTCTGGGTTTATATTACAATCTTAGCACTTCAAGGAAGTGAACCTCGCCAAAGAATCCAAGACCCACCTGTTTGCTTCATTTTGATTCCTCACATTAGGCTCCACTCCATCCAGTAGATAGGGGTGCCCACACAACTTTCGCAGCTCCATCACCACATTGCTTAGAGAAACCTGGTAAAAAGAAAAAAATTGGTGTTACTCTCTCAAACCCGATTCCCCTTCTCCTTCCCTGTACTTCCAAAGGCAAACAACTGAAACCATACTATGGCTGTTCAATGACTTGTGTTTAAAAGTTCCCATCCACCCCTTTGGTTCTTGGTCGATTCAATAATGTGATCTGATAAATGGCAAAAGGTAGGGTTGAAACCATGATTATTAGAGGAATCTTCTCAAAATCCCTTTTTTGTACCCTCTATTATGTCCTTAAAAAAACTCAAGAAAGATGGAGTTTTGGGTCAAGAAGAGAGGATTCATGAGTTCGGGCCCAATCTTGAGTTTGAGTCCCCAAAATAGACGTCAACCTGGACCGAGGTGACATCACCGTCCTTCATTAGACCAAGTTGATGTCACCCTCTAATGATTCCAAGTTACATGTGGAAATCCCTAAAGTGCCTTTACTTTCCAGATGGAGTCATTCTCACCCCTACAATCCACTCAGAGGGTCCAAATTTTCTTAAAACACATGGTTTCTTTACAGATAACTCTATCGCCCAAAACATAAAATGTCAAACCTGCAACGTCCCAGTCATGTGGAGACATGGACGAAAGCAGCATCTTAAGTAATAGGTCCCAAATCCATCAGTGTCCCCACAACAATGCATGCATTTCAATTGCGTATGTACTCCTACCACCAATTCACAAATAAATGCAATACTTGAGGCTCCACACCTGAGGGCCACCAGAACGTGACAGTATTTGATAGTTGCGTGTCAAAATAGCCTTATAGAACTCCTTCTGAAGGGTGCTTAGCTCTACTCGCAGTATCAGTTCCTTCTTGGGTGGCATCTCCTTCATCACATCTTTCTTCACCCCTGTAAACAAGAAGAGTTCGGCATCTGTATCAGTGTCCTCCAATGTAATGTAAGCAGGTTACAAACGGACAATTTGAATCACAAAATTAGTGCAAGATGATTAGCAAATCCAAATCATGCCTGAAGACATCTCTTCATACATTTCAGAGCTCAAATGAATATCTTAATCATTATCAAAGTGAAGATTCTCTTTCTCATTGAATGATCAGATAGGTTCCCCCAATTATGTTGCATATTGAGCCTAGAATGGTTAACAAATTTTGAGCAAGAAGTCCAATCTCTTGAACATGTCTTTCAGTGTCCACACCTAACCACACACCACTCAAATATAGGTGTCCAATCAAGATAAGGAACTAAATTAGGCATGTTCACCTTAAACATCCAACTATAAGAATCTTTTTACTCCAGAGTCCAGACCAAATTCTATTCCTCATAACAGAAATAACAATTACGTGCATTGATTCAATAAAGAATCTAACACCAGGTGAACAGCAACAATATACTGACTCCAGCATTTCACTTACTGCGCAGTAAGTGAGGTGCCAGCATTTTGTGGAGACGCCCAACTTGCTCCTCCTGATTGATATCTTGAAACTCCTGCTGGAACTCGTCTAAGCTTGCAAACTAGAAGATCAGACACGAAAGAATTCAGTAGCCTGTCTGCAGACACTTCATATCTTTCGCACAGACAAATCAACTACACCTTTTTGCAGGCAAGGGACAGAAGAAGTTTAAGTTTAAAATTAGTGAGCACTGCCATTCAGTTCTCACCTTGCCTGCATCAAGGAAATGCATCAACATGAAGAGCTCGTCCAAGTTATTCTGCAGACCACAGACCACAGAGTAGGAATGTCAAAGACTTGGAAGTGTAGTAAGGTAGACATGTCTTATTCAAACACCTACTTCTGGATGTAAAATGGTTTGATATTCTCCCATAACAAACACTGATAACATTATTCTAATAATCAATACAATGACTCATTGATTGGGATGGCCAAAAAGTTAATGCTCGACACCAGCTCAACACTAACTGCTTTGTGCACGCCTATATAACATAACATTTGTTATATGTGGGCCCTAAGAATATAACCATGGGATGCCCAACCTAGTGCAAGGAGACTTAGATTAAGACTTAAAGTGCACTAGGTTAGGCCATCCCATGGTTATATTCTCACAGCCCACATGAACAAACACACACTGCTTAATAATGTTATGAACCGCTTAAGAAGATGGAATATTTTCTCTTTGAAAGAATTCATCATAAATTGACATTTTGTCACCTTGATCTCATTCTTATGGCATTGGATCCATACAAGAGTTGCCAATCCACTGTATATTTTTCCAGAAAATATTTCACATAAGAAGAGACCAAATCTCCTGTAAGGAACCGTAATAGGCTCATCTACCTTAGTAGTAGTCCACAACTACACAACACTGACATCTTGTGAAGGAAAGCTTGCACAAATTTGATAAGAAACCTGCAGTGGCGTTCCTGTGAGAAGGACACGGTGCTGAGTGAAGAAAGTCTGTAGAGTCTGAAAAAGTTTGGAGTCCTTATTTTTCAACCGATGCCCCTCATCCACAATCTGAAACAATCATTGTTGCAAAAGTCTCCATATTAGAGCACTACAGGATTTTTTTATCTTAAATAGAATTTCATCACCACAAGCTAGGGAGTATTGTCAGGGAAGTACAAACGTAGAAATGTTGTTATAAATGTGCAGAGAGCAGAACTGACAAAACAACTCTGAAAAAAATTAAACCCTTAATTGTACAAGAGGCCCTCCATGCACAAAAACATGTATTTGAGCAACACACTTCCATTCTTAGCTAATGGTGTCAAAAGTTACCTTATCTAAAGTTAACTTATTCTTCAAGTGCACTTTTCGAATCAACTGAATACCTTAATGTTATTCAAGATTTAGGTTCAAATACACACCGAGTGCCCTTGAATATGAATATGTACTTTGTATTTTAATCATCAATGTCACAATGTATGATCATCAATGTATGAGTATTTTTAATTTTTTATCATTGACAAAAGATAATGTACTAATAGAGATTCAAACCCCCAAATTCATACATATAAATTATGAATTGGTGAGGCTCATAGAAATTGTGTGTACATATCATGCATTGAGCCCCTTTGTCCTGTACGGGATGATGTCAGAAATTTAGACATCGTACAGCAACCTAAGGAGGAGAAAAATTACCAAACATTCCCATTTGAGAGCTCTAAGGATGGCAGTGTCCAGATTGATCATCTCGTATGATGTAAGCAACACATCAAACTTCACAAGGTCTTGCTTGCTCTCCCCAGGCACCTTCTTCTTCCCTTTATCCTTCACTTTTTTCACCTTCGCTTGCTTTGGATAAAAAAATTCATATTGGCGGAGAATGGCCCGTGCCTGGGATGACCCAACATACATAACCTGGAGTCACAGAATAGATTAGTCACACTGATATTGTCCAGACGTTTCATCATAAATTTGTTATGAAATTTAAACGTGAAACCAATGAAGAAGGTGATCAATGAGCAGATAAACACACTGCAACTTTCTCACAATCTCCAAAGTAATCTGCATTTCACAATTTTTACAAAGCAGCAGTAGCAAGGCTATTGAACAATAAACACACCACATTCATTTGCGGAGCCCAGGTTGCAAACTCTCGCTCCCAATTCCGCAATGTTGAGAGTGGAGCCACGACTAAATGTGGCAAACTCACATTTTCTTCTATCAGAGAGGCTAATAGTGAGATGCTTTGTATTGTTTTTCCTGCAATGATGTGGGCGTAGTTCAGCACTTCTCTAACCATTTAAGGATCAGCAAATGTGAAGTAACTTATTTTCTTGAAACAGATTTATCTTTTGAAACCAAAATCAGCATTCAGTCCCCACCCCTAATCCACAAGAAAGTGAACCTCAATTGCACAAAAGTACAAGCACAATGGTGGGCATAAACCAACCTGACAGACACAGATTGTGTCATGAAGATTTTATTCTCTTACAAACTGACAACCTCGTGCAGGGCAAAAATTACAGCTCATTCTCAACGAAAGTGAAAGGAAAGCATACCAAGGCCCATTTCATCAGCTAGTATGACATGCTTATTTTGCTCCCAGGCAAAACGAAGAAAGTTTAGGCCCTCCAGCTGATAAGGATGCAGCGAACCTGTACCCATACAATGCACCAACAGGAACTCATTAAGGCAACTTTGTAAACACTCGAGTTTCTAGGGGCTCAATGTACAATGTATATACACGATCACTACAAGCCTCACCATACCTCATATACAATTTCATTCACATACAAAGTCTTAAAATCGTTTTTTCTTAGATTGGGGAGTTTGAAACCTTATGTAGCACATTCTCTTATGTCCAGTTTAATATAGAAATATACTCAAATGTGACATTGATAATCAAAATACACAATATGTATTTTTATCCAAGGGCACTCAGGCTGTGTATTGAGCTTAAATCTTCATAAACTTTAAGGGATTCAACCAATTTGAAAAGTGCACTTGAAGAATAAGATAATTCTAAATAGGGTAACTTTTGACACAGGTAGCAAAGTATGGAAGTATGTAACTTGAATACACTTTTTCGTGCATGGACGGGTCTGGGCATCTTGGATGCTTAAGGGTTAAGTCATCAAAGGTGTTACAAATGCTGACATTCAGCATCTTGCAAAATTTCAGCCACAACGATCTTTCAGATCACCACTTTAGGACAATAATTGATGTACACAGTTTTACTTGCAGATATCTGGGTCAGAATCTGATGTTGGTTCTTAAGCGTCTACGTCCCTAGGAAATTGGGCCTCAACTCTTCTCACTCCTGCTGATTAAACAACTTCCAATACCAACATAGGGACAGTAGGTAACTAAACCCACTCATAACCTTGGACATGTGCAATATCACACAAACTCACAAAGGTAGGAATACCCATGAACTAAAGGACAATCAATAAGACCAAAATACACTACAAATACCTCCAACCAAGAACTTGGGTGTCTTCTTGAAAGGTTTGAAGTCCTTTCGACGTCGTTTTGAATCCTTATTGTCCAGTACTGGGCCTTTCCGCTTCTTCAGTGCCTGCCGATCCATGATCTCCTTGAATTTCTCTATCTCTGCTTGAAAGGCTGCTACATCATCCTCAACTTCCCAGGTTGTCTCGTCATAGCCGAGTTCTTTCCACTTCACTAAGTACTCTGTAATATCACCATTGAGTCTGCACCGGAGTTCCATACAAACGCAATCAAGATCATCATTCCATTGACGATATTTTCATTCCAACATTTCGTTAACCGCTATAATCAGCCAACACAGCGAGCTACAATGTGGAATGCATTTGTAGGTAGACACATTATGATGATGATATTAGAGTTATCCTTTAACTCAATGCGACTTTCTGTTGGGAATAGGTCCCCTATGATTTTCCATTGGTTATTTTGCATAAAACATCAATAATTACTTTCCACTTGTGCATGCTTGGACATTAGTGTTTGGATTTGAACAAAGAGGAACCTATTTCAGTTTAATGAGGACCAAACTCGTTGTAGCACCTCTTGGCATGCCAAAATTAATTTAAACCTCCATGAATCGATATAGAACGTTCTTCATTCAAACCTCCACACCACCTCTAAGTATGCAACAAGAACTTACCGAACATGGAAGGTGTTGCATGCAAAACAACCAACTCCCCACCAAAAGCCATGTTGAATTAGAATATAACTCTATTCAACCAGACAAGAGTTTGAATTATGTTTGACAATTCTCAAGAGACAAGAGTAATTTCTGTCACTTCCAGAAAGTATTATACAAAACCTGAAGGCACACAAGAACTTCGAGGCTAGAGTGAAATAACAACCTCATGTCAAGGATCCGGTCAACAGTTGTCCACTCTGGTCTAATCGGCACACGATCCTCATCCGTGGTGTTCCACTTTTGAGAACCATCAAGCTGCTTGTGGAAGTTGTTAAGCTTCATTCGCAGGCCTGCGAACGTCTTCATACCTCTCTCTAAATCATCCGCTGTAATCCTGCCACACTCAGCAAACATCAAACACCTCATTCATCACAAAACTGCCTTGAAACTGTGTCGCAAACAGACTCGGGCATAATCCAGAAAGAGTAATGAGTGGGTAGAATGTATTTGCTAAGGTCACACAAAACATCGAAGTAACCAGATGCAAGTTGCATCAATTTTGGTTTAAGGAATGTTACCACACTTTTCATACATGCCTCTCTAATGGTTCAGAAGAGCTTAGTCTATATGCAGAACATCCATTCATTAAAATCCCCCCATCAACAGTAGATTTTAATGAATGGATTAATTACTAGATAATTAACAGTAATTACTTAATAATTAGAATTCAGTAATTACTATGGTTCTTACAAACGAAAACTTGGTTAATTGCATGCCAACATTGCCCATCAGTGTAAAAAACCCATACCCCAGTGACCCTAAACAAGATCAACTCTCATACTCAATTCTCAATGTCAAGACAACTTTTACAATATGCATAATCAAAGTCACACACCATGAGCAGTGCAGATATGATCTTGATTTCCACTTCACTAAATATTGTTTCACTAGTTTAGCCGGCTGACTATCTGGAGCCTTATCTGCAGCAACATTGCCAGGAACTTTGATGGGCTTCATCTGGGTATCGATAAACTTCTCCACATCACCAAGCGGATCTGCCTGTATTCATCACAGAAAGGAATGCTCATCTTAGTAGTAATACTTTCCCATAAATATGGCCTTAAAAGAATGGAAGAAGTGGAGATAACATTAAGAAAATTAGAAGACCCCTCACTTGGCAGATTTTTTGATAGTTTGTGGCATTTCAAAACCATAAATTGAGGCCAAGGGATAAAATGATATGAAAATGTAGGATGGTTCCACAATTCGATGAGCTCTATTTTGATGCATCCCTTGACGAGTGGTAAATATTCCACAGCAAGCTCAGCAGAACAGGTTACTGAAACTCTTCAAAAGAAGTCATTTGAGACTTACACATTTTGGGCAACTCCATTTCCCTCTTGGAACAACCTTCATAGGTGGATCCAAACAACCAAGATGAAATACTGCTGTACAGGTATCGCAGCATAGTAGGTCTCCACCCAAGTGGCATATACTGCAAAAATCTTCACTCTACACACAAAAACAACAGAATGAAATCAGTCTTTGCAAGACCATCTTCACTGCAACCTTAAACATTCTTCATATCACTTAAGAATTTTGCTGTATTTTCTTTCTGCTTAACAGATAAAAAGCTAGAATTTGCAACCCCTGGTCGTAGTAAAAAGATAGTGAACAGAATGAAGAAGTTACATAGACCAAGAAGAAGTCTCTAAGCATATCCTTCAACTATTGATATATAATTATGTGAATACCCACGCATGAAGATCCCTGTTAGGATGAAGTACAAGACAGGTTTTGTATGTCTTCACCAACCCATAACCTATATAAATTCTTCAGATGAACACTTAATGTGAGGAGCACGTTTTGGAACTTAGCACTGATCTAGTAAGGTCGTCACCTTCAAGCCAAAATATAATATATTCAATGCGCAAATCTCAAGTAAAAGTAATTGTTTTTTTTTCTTTATAACACCAGTGTATGGCATTATTTTGTCCTCCAAGAGATGGTAACTAGCTGATCACAACATCTCCCCTCCTAAAGCTAATTTGAGTTCAAGCACAGCACTTACAAACTAAAGATGACATCCTAATTGCCGAATTTAAGGCAAAGCCCAGAACCCAATAATAACAGTAGTTATTGGTGGTGAAAATAACTTTCATCCTTGTACCCCAAATTCATAAGGTGCTTCAGATATTCTTGGTGAAACCCCAATTTTATGAAGGGTTGTAGTGAAGAAGCTAGACACAAAGAAAGGATATCACTGCTCTAGGTGACTTTCAGAGGTTTTCAGCAGGCCACGCGCCATACAAGTATTTCTACAGTTAATTGTATCCAAACCAGAGCCCTGCATTGGGTGCCCATACCCATGCCCATGCCCAAACCCACCCATGCCCATGGGTTTTGGGTGGGCATGGGTTCGATATTATTGGGCATGGGTGGGCATGGGTGGGCAAGGGTGGGCATGGGCATGGGTGGGCCAAGACTTGGTGTAGGCGGGTAATGCACATTACACAATTTTTGAATACATTGGCGGCAATTTTAATAGCATGGGTGGGCATGGGTGGGCAGGGTTGGCACGGGTCATGCTATGGGTGGGCATGGGTGGGCATAGGTCGTTGCTGATGGGTATGGGTGGGTATGGGTACAAATTTGAAGGAAAATGCAGGGCTCTGATCCAAACATCCACATAGAGAGTTTTTTAGGGTCTTCATTCTATCTACCTGTCTGTGCTTTTTGCCAGCCTCCGCCTTGCTACATCCAGAATGACCCCAATGGATCATGACCACAAAAAAGACACTCCAACAGGAACTTATGCCTGCATTTCAATCTTATGTCTACTGGCCTTATGTCTTCTGGATCATCAGGTCGAAATTAACCATTTTCTCACAGCAACCACTGCGCTCCGTTACTCTAGGAAATTAACTTTTTTGACCCCACCTTGATGTACTTCTAGACCCATAAGTCTTTTGGCTTCCTGGACTTTAAAATCAATATCATATAATTAATTTCAACTGCAGAGTGTATGGTTCTTGCAGCATACCTGTTCCATTTTAAGGACTTCTAAGGATTCGTCATCCTCATCTCCTCCAACATCCAGCTCCTCTTCCCATTCTTCCTCTTCCATGGCCTCCTCCTCTTCTGCATAAGACGGTTTCCGCTTCGTTCGCACTCTGAGTCTTTCAGCTAAACTGTTGAATTCCTGCACATTTCAAACTCCCAACATCAAAACCAGTATGTTGCCATATCGGAAGAAAAAATTCATTTATTCCAGTGCTCTGGTAGACTGACCAGGAAAAACATTTATTGTGAAGAACGACTTTCATGTCTAGATAGAATTAAGCCCAAGGCTAACTGTAAGACATAGAACACCTTATGACATCATTTGGACTTTCTGGAAAAAAATAAGAAATTAAATAAAACAAGAGAGTCATGCTCTAACTCAAGATGACTATTGGTCCAAAGTTGGTTGAATAGCATACGACACCTCCATGTTTGGTAAATTTTCGGTGCATGCTTGGAGGTAGTGTGGACATTTGAACAAAGAACATTCTATATCCGTTCATAGAGGGTCAAACTCATTTTGGCATGTCAAGAGGTGCTACAATGAGTTTTGCCCTCAATGAAGTGAAATAGGTTGTTCTTTGTTCAAATCCAAACACTGCCACAAGTGGAAAGAAATTATTCATATTATATGCACAACAACCAATGGAAAATCATAAGGGACCAACTAACTACAAAACTCCCAGTAAGGATAACTCTAAAGAAACAATAAAGTGGGACTTCCTAAGTCAAAAAGTACAGAAGCTCAAGTATACCTCGTCTCCATCACCACCCTCTATGATAGGCTCATCCGCAAACTCGTCCTTGCCCATGATGAGTTCCCTGTTTTTCAGGGTTGGAGCAAACCTGGGGGTATGGGGCAAAGCCCCAGATCAGCACAGAACCTCACATCCAGAGAGTTCCCCTCGCATGGATGCAATAATGATTTGAGCCTCAAGGCTCGCACAAAGAAAATAGAGGAACTGTCAACAAAGCATCATTGTTTCAATGCAGAGTAATGATGCTCCAACCCGGGCAGCAGCCCCCAGGAGGCTGCAATTTCTCCCCACAACTGCAGGTTTCATTCCGTCACTGTACCTATTTCATTCACAGTTATTACAAGATTAGTACCTATAACAACACTCTAAAAGCAAAAGAAGCCTCTCCGTTACTAATTTTTGTCAGTTAGACTTAAGTGAACACTTTCGGAGCAGAGACATTAAGGTAATAGTTGCATAATATGCGCAGTTAGGTGGTCTCTGCATGATCAATGAGGATATGAGGTTCAGAAAAGAGAATTGGAAAGTGGAAAGGCTAGTCAGAGATAGCCAAAACCAATGACTGGACTTTCATAGAAGAACTAGACATACAAGAAAAAGGGGAAATTATCAACACATAAATACATCACACTGTCCAGTGTCTCAAAGATTATATAGTGTGACAGTCGCAGACGCCCCCTAAAATATTTAGACATCAACTTTTGTTGACGAGAACCTCAAATGACTTTGTGGGACTGAAGGCTATCCAAATGGGCTAAGCTGGGCGAGGAGCTAAATATACAGAACTAATCAGAACACTGACCGAGCAACAGCCAAAATACCATCACTTCAGGATAGTACCAAGTTAAGTAGCCACTACTAATAACAATGTGTCAGGTCTTGGAAGACATGATGGAAACCATAATACCAGATTTTTGAAGCACAGGCCAATATCGAGAGAGAAGCAGGATCAACTGAAGCCACTAATTTGACCAGAAATATAATCAAATATTTTGATAGTGACACTCCATACAATTAATGCTTCCCATTAAACATTTAGCTAAAACCAAACCTCCCTTGTAAAGCACACTCAATATCATGCTCTTATGGCATTATCTTGAGACCGATCAATTGTCATGAAGATCCAGAGCAAGTCTCCTTATTTTTAAGAAGGCAATAAACGACTTAAGGAACAAGTTAAGGTATCTAAAGTGCATATGAGTATTATCAAATGAAAGTCCATGTGAGCTCAAGCAGCTAACATAAGTTTTCAACTTGTTACTAGAACCAATCTAACATGAAATAAAAGAAAAAGATGGAACAAAACCCCGCTTGATTTTTGAAGGCTATTTTAGCTTTCCAGTACTCACAGAGTAGTAACCCTGGAAAAATGTTTGTGGTTCTCCAACAACCAGCCTTCTCCGCCCCGCCCCGCCCCTTAATTCTACCGAGTGTTTTTTGCCAACGTGGCTACGTTTTTCCCCGCCCTAGATTGCAGGTCCGTGGGGTTGAGCTAACCCTCTGACTGTTCGGAAAGCCCTAGGAAATATTTTCAAACAAAAAAGGTTATTTGAAACCTAAAAGAGGAGACACACACAAGTCGGCTGAACGAATGCCAAACAAGTACACATAACTACACCATGGAGTAGAGTCATATGTGGAGGCCAACCAAGCAAGCACCCCCAAAATGAAGTCAAATTCCACCCCTTTTTAAAACCACGAATGAAATTCTCACATGCTCTGCCACTTACAGGTTTGAGTGATTGGATGAAGCCAATTAGACACTGTACCCCCCTGCAAGCCAATGCATTACTGTGTCAGGCTGGGGGGCAATAAACAGTACGGCTTGCATGCTCCGAACAATTTGAAAGGGGTTGCTGCATTGGCAAGGTAGATGATGCCCCACGATAATTTTTCAACTAAATTTCACATGAAAAGCACAATGCATTCAATCATCGCCACCTGAGCAGAAATCATGAAAAATGCGCTCTTCACAAACTACACACATTCTACCACCACCAAAAGAACATCACAAACACCCAAGACCTGAGAAGGCTCATCATATGTGAAGAGGAGGCTACACTCCATGTGCTAAAAACTCTTAAAACTTCACAAAACTTTCAAAATGTGGACAGCTTCGAAAGTCCATACCAAAGTCCCACAACCGAAACTTACTTAAGCCACCACAGAAATCCACCCAAATAAAATTCCACACAATATACACAGACTCCCCAGTCCGGAGACCTAAGAGCCTATACAACGAAACCCAACACTCTGCAAACCACAGCCGATGCACAGATACGTACGTACGTAACCCCATATAGCAAGCAAGCGAGCAATCAATCGCACATGTCGCATTGCCATCAAACTCGACGACTTAAGGCGCTTAAACTCCCTAAGGCGCCTAAAACTTGAAAGCCGCAAACAAAAGTGGCAGCATACCCATCAGCATTGATGCAACTCCCGGATGTCCACAAAGCTTGCTGCCGATGTAAAACCCTACCTTAACTTACAGGAAAGGAAGAAGAAGAAGAGGAAGAAGAGAAGACCAAAGAGGAAGAGGAAGAAGAAGAAGAAAAAGGGGGTTTGAGGCAAAGTAGAGAAAGAGTAAAGAGGAAGAGTAAAGAAGACGAGAAGACGAAGGAAGCACTTGTTGAAGTTGAAGTTGAAGTGTGTGTGTGTATGTGTGAGAGAAAGGAATACTAAGGCAATAAAAAAACCTCACATTTTCTTCCCAAAACTCGGTGGTGATGATGGAAGTTGAGCGAGGAGTCCTCAATTATTATTTTTGCCTGAGTCCCCCCTTTTGCAGTTGTTTTTTTTCTGACCTGAGGAGGAGGAAGAGGAGGAGCCCTTCATGGCAAAACTGCACTCGCAAATCAGGCTCCAATTAAGCCTTAATCCGCGCCCATCACCCATCTCTCCCCTAATCCTTCCTTCCCTCTCTCCTGCCTGCGCCTTTACCTTGCGGGGTGCTAAGCGTATTAGCGGCCTTAATCATGCTTATTCGGCTTGCTTAACCTCGTACCATACGTAATTAGCTTAAGCTAGCCCCAGTGACACGTCCTGGCGACGACGGACTGCGACCCCTGCCTCCCCTGTAACGCTCTGTCCCGACAGCTCCGTTCCCGCGTTCCCTATCACGTTCCCCGTGTTCGCTCCCTTCACCGCTTCAGTCCCCCCTCCCTGTTGGTTCTGTTGCAAGGCTCCCAAAAGCTTCTTCCTGTAACTTGGGTAAATGATAATTTGTTGGGTAAAATAGTATATTGTAGTACGCACTATTTGGAGAGGGTTTATTACTATGATTATTAAACAATAGTGGTACAAAGGCATGATTGAAACATATACCTTCTAGGATAGGTTTATGGCCGCTTTATCCCACTCTAATAGAGTTAACCATAAAGTCTCCAAAAGTGGGGACCAACTCTCTCAAGTTTTTTGAAGGAATCTCCCACATGTGTCACTTTCAAGCCTTTTGTCAATGATCTAGTAAAATTTAAGAAAAGAAGAAAAAAGGAACATCATTCTACTCTATTTCAGGGCAACCAAAACTTGAGAAAGTTTTTGAGCTCTTTGGGTTTGTTTGGGGAGTACACAAGTGATGAGAGGAGCAAAATTATACATGTATGTGCACATAGGTGGCAAAGAAAACGAGAAGATTCTCTGTTTTGTCAACGCTAAAAACTCTAAGAAGCCCTCCAAGACTTTCCAAATGCACTCAAACAAGGGATTGATAAGGCAATTCGACCCAGTTCATCCCCCATACTTTACTATTAGCTCTAAAATCATTTGGGGCTCCTAAGTTCCCATATGCGTATCCTTCACGACTTCAATCCCCATGTTATTGATTTTGTTGCAACACTCCTCAAATCTTCTTTTTGTAGGCAAGGTAGGCGTGCCAAAGTCCAATACAACAATAAATTGGACACCTATGATTGAGTAGTATTTGATCATGTGTGCATCTAAAAATGAACATAAAAAAAGACATGTGTTTAAAAGAGATTGGATGACAAGCTCAAAACATGCTAACCATCCTAGGTTCAATGGTCAAGGTGATTGGGGGGGACCTTTAGGACCACTAAATGAGCAAGAGAAACTTCACTTTGATAATGAATAGGATATTTGTATGAGCTCTGAAATTTACGAGGCAATTGGTTGCGGGCATTATTTAGATTCCTCATCATCTTGCACTAATTGTGTGTTTCATATCGTATGAGGAGTAGATGCAAAGAGAAAAATATATCCAAATAACACACGTCCACCTTAAATGATAGTTTGTTGGCTAAATAAGTAAGTACTACTAGAGAAAGCTTATTAAACATTTGCAGGATCCATGTTGCAGGGTTTGCAAAATACATACCTCTTGGGACATGTTTATGGTCGGTTCACCCCAATTTAATCTCACTATGTTGATTTGGGGTTCCCATGTTCGCATTCACATTCCTTTCATCACTTCCGTCTCCCGGTTGGTTTTGTTACACTCCTCGAAGCCTCCTCCTCGTAGGCAACTGATAATTTGTTGGGCAATAGGTAAGTAACCGAGAGGGTTTATAGACATTTTGTGCATCCATGGTGCAAGGACTGATAAAAACACACAACTTTTTGTATAGGTTTATGGCCGATTCATCCCGATTGTATCTCGTTAAATTGATGTGCATAACATTATTCAGATCCATAACAATGTTTTGTGGGACTAACAGTATTCCACACAATATTCCCGGATATTCCCCACATTCAGTCTGAATGTGGGGAATATCCGGGAATATTGTCAGTCCCATAGAACATTGTTATGAATATGGATAATGTTATGTGGGGTTCTCACGTTCATGTCCATGTTCCCTTCTCCTCTTCGACCTGCTTGTCGGTTTTGTGGCACTCCTCAAAGACTCTTCTTGCATGTAAATGATACTTTGTTAGGTAATATGTCAATACCAAAGAGGGTTTTGTTAAGATTTGCACCAATCATATCACGAGGTCTAGTAAGATTGGTTTACGATTTGTTCATCCCAATTGAATCTCATTAGATTGATTTGGGGTTCCCCATGTTCCCGTCCATGTACCCTTCACCACTTCAATCCCCCTCCCTCTTGGCTTTGCTACACTTTTCAAGCCTTTGCCCTACATGTAAAGAACGATTTGTTGGGTAGTAGGAAAGTTGTAGAGGAGAGGGTTTAATCGATTTGTGGCAACCATGTTACGAGGTCTAGTAAAAAAAACAAACCTCTTGGTGTAGGTTTATGGCCTTACTTTCTTTAGACTATCATAGAGGCCGGCCTCTCTATTCCGACACAAGATCATTCAATTTTGCCACATGTCGTCTTCACATTTGTTGTTAAGAACTACTTGTATTCCACGTGGAAACTATATTCCGGCATATGTAAAGATGAAATAAAGAGCCCTCTCCAATAACTCGGGGTTTGTAGTGCCAATCCATTTTGGTAATGCTCTACCCCAACAAGCATGTTTCCATGTTCCTTTCACCGCTTCAATGCCCGTGTTGGTTTCTATTACACTCCTCATAGTTTCTCCATATAGATGATGATAATTTGTTCAATGATAGGTAAGTATCATCAGAGAGATTTATGGTACATGTAGATTCAAAGATGTTCCATCCCAACTAATGTCATCATACTAATATGGAGTCTTTGATGTTGATTCAAGGGTCATTCATGTCAAGAAATAAAAATTTATAAAATATAAGTGGTTCCCAACATTTTCACCTTCGTCTTCAAGGGTTGCTGCAAATTCATGGCCATCATGGAGTACGTCTAGTTTTGTCCAATGAATATTTCTTTCTTGTTTCTTATGTCAAGATGTACTATATATAAGTAGCTTGAGCTTGTGCCATCCCAGCCCACTGCATCCATGGCAACCCACCTTTCTAGAACGGTGGGAAACGGTGGGTTGCTTTTAACCATCACCACCACCACTGGTCCATGATATATTAGATTTGAACATGAGTTGCAGGTGGTTTATGAACCAATGTAAGCACAACATGTGGCAATAACCTTTTTATTTAAAGCCAACAAATAATGTATTGTATGATATTAATTTGGATCCACATTGTCCTGCCCCATTGCACCCATGCAAATGATTCAATGTCCCATGCCATCCCCAAACCCTATGTTCATCATGTTGATGTTGACGGCCGGCCGTTTTGGAAATTTGGAACTGTGATTACATTGGTGCCCACTTGCCCTTGTCACAGGTTGCCATTATGTATATATGATTTGTAAGGGAGTATTAAACCTAACCCCGTGCGAAGCACCATCGTTGTGTGCATATAAAAGATTAGCACCAAATAATCTCATCACATATTGATATGTTGCCCAAAAGCAGTAGCACAAATATAGTAGCCGACCCATTCCTAACTAATTAAGCACTTTAGCATCTATATGACTTAAGTATGATCATAGAAAAAAATCCCCATATAGAGAATATAAATAAGGAACAATTTATATTTTTCAAGTATTTTCACGTTTTCTAGGCGGATATTCTCTTTGACCTATAGTTGTGATATAAACTACCCTCTTTCCAATCACCAATCGGTTACCAAATCGAGAATGCTTGATTCCCATAATCAATAATTGTGGCACCTAAATATGCTTTTTAATTTAAACCTAGATGTCAACTTAGCCACTAACATTTGACTAAGTTGGATTTCAACCAAGACATGTCAGTATTGATCGTAGATTGATATTGTGTTGCACGGAAATAGGTTGGCCTAAGCTACGAAAATGGGGTGGTGGCTGGGAACAAGTCAGCTACCTTAACTCAAACATGCCTTCCACGACTCACCACTTGACATTAAAAAAAGACAAGTTGATACCATGATATTCCTACCATTTTGATGAGTATTTGGGCAAAGACCAAGGTTTCTAGGCCTTACTACATGGTCACTTTCTTATTCGGATGTCTTCTAAATGGTATATGGCAAGCAATGTATGTTTATTCATATTGTTGTAGGAGCCATAGTGGTGATCACGGTCATAGAACTATTCTTAATATATGAACATAATTGGATGTAATGTGACATTCATCTTGAAATGTACTAATAATGTTTTTTTGGTGATTTCGTCCATGTTTAATTTTAGTTGGCAAAAAAAGTCTTGTTTTTTCGACAAAATATTCCGTTTTAAAGGTTTGCAGCAGATTATTTGCAAATTTTCACCAAAAACGTTCACTCTAATGGCAAGGCTTGTAGTTAAGCCCTAAAGGCCAAGGTGAACACTTTCGTCTGGCCAGTCACCATTGCCTAGCAATTCCAACATACATGTTTACATTGTAATCTTCTAATTTTGGACACATGGATGACTGATAATTTGTGTGAACAATCCTAACTATACAGAAGATGTCCTTCATACGGTCAGATGTATCATAAATGGTGTTGGTTTCCTCTAATAAAAGTGTTAAATTGGACTCAAATGTATTACACGATTTTGAAAAGCTTTTGCTTTGGCCTTTAGGGGTTAAGAACAAACACCCAAATGACATGTACTACGATGAGATTAAACCATGCAATCATATCGTAGGTAGACCCCATCTTAGGTTTAATAGTGAACACAATTGGAGGACATATGTGATCATTGGAAGACCAAGAAGATTTTTCACTTGAAACTCTTTCAACTTCTACATCTTCCACTCCAATCATGGCACTTGAAGGGACACATTCTTTATTGTTTGTGATTATTTCTTAATGGGATGATATTGTTACTACGCTTATCCAACAACCACCCGATCATCATAAATCTCCAAAGGGCGGCGGTGTATTATATAACAACTATCACCAAATCATGTACACATACTCCAAACTAGTTCATAATATATGCAATCCATTCATGTGACTACGTGCTCGCTTGGTAGTAGCATAATGTGTCACATGTTAGAAAAAGCAAAAAGAGTAGGAAAGTTATTATCATCACAACAAATTTCATTCATAACATTATTCAGATCCATAACAATGCTTTGTAGGACTAACATTATTCCACGTAGTATTCCTGGATATTCCCCACATTCATGACTAACAATATTCCACGTAATATTCCTAGATATTCCCCACATTCAGGACTAACAATATTCCATGTAATATTCCCGGATATTCCCCACGTTTAGTTTAAACGTGGGGAATATCTGGGAATATTGTGTGGACTATTGTTAGTCCCACATAACATTGTTGTGGATCTGAATAATGTTATGTTGATGTATGATGATGTTTCAATAGTTTTATTGAATCCACGTGATGATAATTTTGTGTCCGGAAGTTTTGTGATGCATAAATGTATGTGGTTTTGGAAGTGCCCACAATAAGGCCACACAACCCCTCACTTCATGTAACTTTATGTAAGCAAGGGGAGGGGGGGTGTTGAACTACGTGGGGAAAATAGTAGTTGTGGAAACATTAATTACGAGTTATTTCAACCGACTTAGGATTTTAACTAAGTCTGCCAACTAGGGCCCTCCTTTGGGACCCTCCCTTCCTTCAACCCCTGCCACCCTCGCAGGTTCAGTTTGGCTCAACAACCTTTACCTGCATGTAAGTTATGTAAGTAAGTGCCCGAGTACATACCACTTCAAGTGAAGAAGAGAAAACCAAATTTATTTATTTTAAAAATATTAAAAATTAAAAAATCAAGGAAATAAGTAACAAATTTAATCTCGAAATTTTCTCATGTAAAACTTCTTCTTTTTTCTTTATTTTTTTTCTTTCTTTTTGACAGAAGGCCGATAGGCCAGCGCCAAAGCACAGGAGGCAGTTGACCACCTGGCACGTTTCTGTCAAGTAGAGGAGATTTCACAGCCGGGAATCGAACCGCCAACCTCTTCCTTGAGATTTGGGTATCTCTCCACCATCATCCAATAGTTTAGGGTCGTCTCGGACCCGTAAAACTTGGGTTTCAGTTCACCACACTCGCGCGAGAGGGAATCATCTTGTACCTCTCATTCATCCAACACAAGGTCTTTGGAAACGTTGTATAGTCAATAAGTTAAGTTGTTTTGATAGTTGATTTGACACTAGAATTAGCTTCAAAGACTCCGACTCGGTCTTGGTGGCGTTATTTGAAACGAGTCGGTCACAAATTTATAAGGGGGTCATGTTTTTATGTTGGATGAATGATGAGAGGTATGCTTTTATGCAACGATTGTCTTGCTTCCCCATGTTAGTTGTTGATTCATTTCAGTTGGGTCCGACTGGACTAAATGGGGATGTTGGCCTAGGATTGAATGTGTGTATACAAGGTTTCTATGAGTTTTCACCTCCCCCTCCCCCTGCACTGCAGTAAGGTAGGCAAGTTTCCCAAGGCCGGCTCTTCGAATCAAACAACTATATTTGAGTGGTATGTGGTTAAGTGCGGGTTTAAGAATGAACACTAAAAATGCACATGTTTCAAAGATATTGGACAACGTCCTGAAAATATGTTAACCATTCTAGGCTCGATAGTAACATGAGTGAAGGTGACCTATACAACCATTTTCATATCCACGCGAATTGTCACTTTGATTAAGATATTCATAAAATTACGATAAACTTTATAGAGAGCCACGTTTTGAAAATCGGCAATCATCTTGCACTAATTGCGTGTTTCGTATCCCACAAGAAGTTAGGTGCAGGTCTTAAAGTGCCCATTTAAGGCCGACTTAAGTTTACCTTAGGTCTCTCAAAACTTTGGCCCGTAAAACTTTTTTACCCTGTCAAGGGCCACAATCTTACGTTGGAGAGTTTCGTAACTCTTTCCCCCACAACGTTCCCGCGTTCCCTATACTTGGGAACGTCCCTTAGACCCCTTTTTCCCTGCCACCCCACAGGCTCACTAAATTCACTCATCAAACTCCAACTTAACATGTAAATGGTCAAGTACCTTTAAAAGTATCTATGATATTGTATTTATCATCCACTACGACACTAAATGTTGCATTTAAATTCAAATGGCATTTTACATCACCGTGGTAACTTTTTTTTAATGACGCTCTTAGGAATAGGTTTACAAGTATTGTCTTGTCATCTTAACTTACTCTTTAGTCCATCCACATGTCTATTCTTGGAATGACGTTTGATATACTATACTATGCATTTATGTAGTGAAATAGTGTCATGGATGATTGAAATTTGGATGAAAAATCACTTAGTAAGTGACGATAATTGCAACATTGAAAATCTATAGTGCCCAATCTAATCTTTTTTATACTAAGAATCACAAAAGAACATTAGGTTTGCATTTAGTGTGGGTGACACTACATGGGCGGTTCACAATTAGTGTTGAGCAAGACAAGTAGAATTGGTGACCCCAAATACAATATTTAGTGTAAGCAAGTGTTGGGGTTTGAGCCCTACTTTATACTCGAAAGATGGGACCGATGAAAATAGAATCAAAATAAAGTAAGGTCCTAGCACTTTGATTTCAAGTGCAAAGACTAAGTGCGATCTTATTGTCTAGTGAAACATAGTTGCAATGAAATGGCCATATATGTATAAGGGGTATAGGTTTCCCCCCCCCCACCCCTACCACCACCATCTTGAGTGGTGTTATCATGTGTTATACTACACCATCTATGGTATTTAGTGTCACATGCGTAATAGTGTCGCTAATCCTATTTTGAGGCGTATGCTAGGTTACGCTAATGATCAACAACTTCATCATTAATATCACCGCATGACACTTGACGTTCGCGTGCGCTTACTAATATCTTGGCATGAGTACGTTTAATAGCGATATGAGGTGTAGGTTACACAATGATTTACAAGTTGACTGCAGTGTTACATAAATGACACTTCTTGCCATTAGTATGCTTAAGAATATCTTCCTCTTGCATATTAAAATGTAAAGACATGACACTTGCCATTAGTATGCTCAATAATATCATCCCCTTGCATACTAAAACACAAACCTGTCATGTCAAGTATCCCAATGTGCTATCCTAGATGTTATTATGTAGATAACTTTTCACTTAAGTTGGCGAATAATATCATATTGGCAATTAGCAGACGTGATACTTTGAAACCTCTGGGCTTCTAGTTCGGTTTAAATGCCATAAACGGCATAGATGTTTTAGAGGTTTTGTGCTTACTTTTTGTTTGCTTATCTCACTTCATTTTAAGAACAAGACCACGTACGTAATGCATATCTAAGGAGCACCCTTTCGAGTTAGAAATTTTTCCGATTTCAAAAATGAACAAAAATTTGACGTTTCGAGTCATGTGTAGGTACCAAATCTCTTCATTGTGTTACAAATTCCATGGATTCAATTCACCCATCTAAGTTGAACATGCAAATGTTAAGAACTTCTCAAAGGCGAGGAATTTATTTTATAGATGATTTGACTTTAAAATCAACATCAATCACCTTATAGCCATCTAGTGAAACGAGGTTTGGATAAACAATCATAAACTTAAAGGGGGATAGGGATTTATCTAACTCCTTAAAGTATGTGCGATACATCCTAAGTTGTGTTATAATGCATCCTACGGTGTGTTAACACTAGGGTCCAAGACCAAAGACATTTCAAATTGAGCATTCATATTGGTCAAGAGCATAGTTTTGGACCCAAGGAGTTTACAACTACAATCGAGTTCCAAGGTATGGATATATGAAGTAACACTAATGTGGCATCACTTTCCTGCCATATTTTTTTGGAATGCACTTAGGAAAATACCAACCCTAGTTTGAGAAATTAGACGAGAACCAAATGTCAAGCTTTGGTCCAATCTTGAGTTTGGCATTAATATTCAATGTGGGGTCAAAGAGTGTTTTGGTCCTTATATTTTTTGGACTTGGACCCTAATGTAGTGATATGGGTTCCTCACACATGTCAGGGGGGGGGGTAAGTAAAGACATGTCCCCATGTATGCATGTTGCTAATTTCAAATGATCTATGCTCACTTGACTAATCTTCAGTCATTGATCCCAACTCGAGATGTAAGTAGTAAACCCTAGTCTCTATACTAATGACCAATGTTTCACTCTCCCCCCTAATAGGTGTTGTGAACATCAAACCTTAATGTAAACCCACCCTAAGTTGGGAATGTGTCCAATTTAGAAATGAAGGTGGATAGGTCTTAAATGGTTAATTTTTCTGGCTAGCCCACTTTCCGTATGATATGAAACACGGGATCAACACGAGATGGTTAGCAAATCCAAATTGAGGCCGTAGCCGCTTTCCTCTTAATATTTGGAGACCATATTTCGTTACTGAAGCAAAGATTCCCGTGCTCATTTAATGATCATATAGTCCCCCCCCCTCTGGGGCAAAAAAAAGGAGGAAGCCTATGTTGATTATTAAGACTAGAATGGTTATCATAATTTGAGCATATAGTCCAATCTCTTTCAGGCACATATCTTTTTTGGTATCTATTCTTGGAGCCACACATCCTAACCCACAAGCTATTTTTGTATTTGTTCTTGGAGCCACTAAAAAAAACAAGTGTATTCTTAACCTTCGAACGTCTGAGAGGCCCAATATGGGCCTCTCCATACATAAAATAGCATACTTGAGCTACCTACTTTCAATTCTATCCAAGTGTGTCAAAAGCGACCCTATCTAAAATCAACTTGTTCTTCAAGTGCACTTTTCAAACCGGTCGAATATCTTGATGTTATTGAAGATTAAGTTCAAACACACAACCTTAGACGCAAACACGCACGTTATACTTTGACGATCGATGTCTAGTATGAGTATATTTTTCATTCCTCTCCTTGACATAAGACAATGAATATAGTAAGCTTTCAAACAAGTGAACATATAAAACATGATTCCTAAACTTGGTCACACTCGTATAAAGTGTGTATATGCCCATACATTGAGAGACCCCACGCCCCTTCGAGGGTTAAGAAAAGTAACCGAATTAGGCACGCTATCATACCGTGAGTAAAAAACCAAGAACTCAACCCCCACCTCGGTGGCACTTAATAAGAAGAACGGGTCCATCATGCCATCCTACTACTACTACCACTACCCAATTGCAGAGGCCTGTAAAGTAACGAAGAGTACTGTCTTCTCTTTCAAGTTGGTACTTGTTGAGTCACCAGCCCTTATAACACCACAATAAAGACTTGCCAGTTTTACAGTGTACCGTAGAGGGGCTCTCTATTTCATCTTAATGTGTTGCCTGGAACGTAGTTGCCACGCGGGATGCGAGAGTGTCCCAGCGAATGCAAGCATGACACGTGGCAGGATTTGAGGAGAAACCGGGTTATTTTGTGTTGAAATTGTGGAGAGGAGAGCCCTCTACGGTAGTAACTTAGAGTATGGTGACACCACTTTCCCCCCCCCCGCCCCGTGGCATGCTCTCATTGGCCCTTACCTTTCTTAGGGCCACTTCACACACAAGACACAATGGCCATGACCGTGAAATTGTGAGAGCCCAGAAGAAAGTGTCCAAAGGCCGTCCGTCCCAACACACCTCAAAAGTCATGATGTAGTGTGGTCATGGATCCTCGAGTGTAGTGTGAAGTCATATGTGACCGGGCCCTCAACCAAATGCTATTTCAATGAAATTCTATTCATGCGGATCCTCACACTTGATAAAATAGAATAAATCAACGGTCGTGAGCGTTCGGAGCGCCATGGTCTCCCAATGGTTTTGTGTTAGGCCTACCTCCAAGAGGTGATTTTTGAAAATAGTGCAAGTGACCACGAAACATGATCCATTTGATGCCATGTAGGAATCCATGTAGAGTTTACATTCATCATCTTGCATTCACATACTCCGTCGGTCCCTCAAGCGTAGTAGTGTGACGCGAACTTGGACCGGCTCTGCCGTTTCCACCAATGAGAGTGCTTGAAGTGTGATGGTCACGGGCTCTCAGTCTCGTGTGTGAAGTGGCCCTTAACCACTTGCTGCTGAGACGCGACGACTATCTGTCTGCCACCGAAAATGCTTACGTGGTACCACACCCCTTCCTCCTATGACCTAATAAAGCTCCCTTGTGCACTTTCAGTGTTGAATTGTCAAAATATGCCTACGCTCGCTAGCTAGTATTATGATGTTGTCAGATTTAATAAAAGAATAGAAAAGAAGAGGATCAAATCGTATATGGCCACCGAACGCCGGACCTAATCTCCATTGCTTATGTTAATCACACGCTTCCATGTGTTGGAGTTAAGTGTCTCATCCTATGATCGGGGAGAACCGGCAGTTAGTTACTTCTTTTTCTTTTTTTTGAGACAGAAGGTCGACATGCCAACGCCAAAGCACAAGAGGCAGTTGACCACCTGGCAAGTTTTCCATCAAGTAGAGAGGAGATTTCACAGCCAAGAATCGAACCGCCAACCTCTTCCTTAAGATTTGGGTATCTCTCCACCATCATCCGGTAGTTTAGGGTCATCTCGGACCACTGGCAGTTAGTTACAGATGAACCGGTTGAGTTTGAGATATAACTGTTTGAAGTTCAAGACTGCATGAATTTTACCAATCATTTTAGAGGAATGTATAGAATATGCCCCAATTTAATAAAGGAAAACCGGAGGATGTCAACATGTAACCGGTTAGACTTGCAAACACTAGGATCTCAACCGGTTATGCCCAAAAATCTCCCCCATCACTGGTCGCATCATTCCCGCTCTAGTGAACTTACTAGATGTTTTTGTTGATTAGCCGATATTCAATAGGGTTTGAAAGTTTAGGGGTTAGGACACATCCTTCTAACTAGAGCTCCATTGCACTTTGAAAGTTGAATGGTCAAAGTATAACTATGGTAGTTAGTTATGTTGTTGGATTTGGTATTACTAATGTGAATCATACGATTCTAGGTGTTGGAGGTAAGCGTCTCAACTTACTGGTCTAGTGAACACATACACCCAAAAGACGTGTGTTTATAAGAGATTGAACAATGTGCTCAAATTATGTTAATTATCCTAGGTTAAATAGTCGATGTAATTTGGGATGTTGGGAAAGGGGGGGACCTAAGGTAGGCGGGTGTCAAATGGTCGCTTTAGGGTTTGCACACATTTCTTGTAGGTTGCAAAGCACACAATTAATGTGAAATGATTGCCAATTTCAAACCATTTTTGTGTTCGTTTGCTTCTTAATTTGTGGGTTTTTTTTTATGGATATCTCATTTATTGTCAAAGTGAAGATTCTTGATGTGATTAAATGAGCATATAAGTCAATCCCCCCCCCCTCCCCAGCACTAGCACGGGAGGTGGACTTTTCATTGGAAACCTCAATGACATGTGTGGGTGGTTACGAAATAAAACCTCGTGTATACAAGAAATTGTAAGGAAAAACAAATGTATGAGTACTAACCGTATGTTAGAAAATAGACTCGTGTATTTACACTAAGTTTTTCAAGTTAATGTCATAAATGTCTCCACACATACACAAAATATAAATCATGAAATAAATAGGCCTTTATTACATATACAATCTACTTTCACTTTCCAACGAGAAACTCATTGAACCTTTTCTCATCCATAGGATATATAACTCATAATAATATGACCCTAAAACACACGTCATTTGGATGAAATTAGCACATCGATTGTCAATTTTCTTCTCAAAAACGTAAGGCCCTCTTTTGTACATCTACCTTTACTTCAAAAGTATTAATAGCCTTTTAAAATATACTCACTAAAGAAAACCAATACCTCTCCCATATGATGTTATGTATGCTAATGCCTCAGATAATACCCCTTTCCACACTCATGTTAGTTTGTACTTGGTATGAAGAGTCCACCCCCCAACCATGCTAACTATTGAGTTTGGTATGATTGCCATAACTACAAACCACTAAATGTATTTGTTGTCCAATTTATTTTTTATTTTTTTAAAACATGAAAGGCCCACTTACCTTTATCATTAAGCATCCAAGAGGCCCAGGCTAGGCCTCTCTATGCACAAAAATGTGTAACTAGGATCTAAGTATATTTGGATTCATACATGCATTTTGGACAATTCCAACCACCAATATGACATCTGCTAGATCACAAAACTACACAAATATGGTGGTTGGCAAACACGAAATACAACACATTCAAAGTCGTGTTTGTTATGTTGTTGCTTCTTTTGTTGTTATCATTTGATGTTTTTGTCCCTGCAAGCGCACATCCTTGATTATTTATGGACAAGCGGTTTGTCCAAATATACTTGAATATCAGTTGTGTGTTTGAGCTACATGCTCTCATTTTAAGTTGATCATCTCAAAAGCGACGCTATGTAGAAAATATTACTTATTATTCAACTGCAGTTTTCAAATTGGTTGGAATATCTTAACGCTACTAAAGATCTAGGTTCAAATACACATCCTTACTGCTATTAAATTGATTTTTTCTTTTTCTTTCATCAATATCACATACGAGTATGGTTGTAATTTATCCTTGGCATAAGATAATGTACTAAATAAAGTTTTGGACTCCCAAATTTTACAAAGATTGATTTCAAAACTTGGTGAGGCTAGTAAACCAATCATGTGTATATGTCGTACATCGAGCTCCTCCTACAAGCCTTTAAGGGTAAAACTTATTGTTTGAGGGAGAAATAGAATTGTACACCTTTGAGAGGACCGCATCCACCATGAACTTGATGAGTCACTAACTTTATAGGTGGTCATCACGGATAGAGTGGCCACACAAGCACCGCATTATGCGGGATAAGTTAAAATCCATATATGTAAACTATGTGAAATTGTATAGAAGTTTATGTACGGATGTGGTGAAGGAAATGTCGTAGTACTAGTTCCACGCATCATTGCAAGCTTGGTGGGTGATTTGGGATATTTTTGTCCATCAACTCGGCCTTGGACTTAAAGTGTTATTGCAAAATGTACTTTTCCCCTCTTTTGGGTTATTGTGGGCCACGCTAAATACTTATAATTGGTGCAGTGCTATAGAATTTTGGTTTCTTCCTCTCGCTTTGCCCGACTGAGGCTCCACGTGCATTGCGGTTCATAAGCGTTGAGGCAAATTTCTAACATATCAAACCATCTCACCAACCAACCAAAAACACCCCCTTAAAAAAATTATCAAAAACCACCTCTCAAAAACATAACATTATTCATATCCATAACAATGTTCTATGGGATTGACAATATTCCATAGAATATTCCCACATTCGGACTAGATATGGGGAATATTCTATGGAATGTTTTCAGTCCCACAAAACATTGTTATGAAACAAGATTTTGATTGAAAATTCTAAGTTGAAAGTATTCTCAATTAGAGGAGTTAAGATAGGTGATCCATTCTTGACCGTCACCCCGTTTTTGCAGCCAAGGTCAATTTGTTTTCATGCAACACAAAATCAATTTTTGATTAGTGTTGATATGTCATGGTTGAAATCAAACTTAGCCAAATGTCAGTCGTTAAGTTGACAAACTAGGTTTAGGTTACAAGCATATTTAGCCCAGGGAGATCACATGTTATAGGTATACTTTTGTGAACCACGTGCAGTTAGGGGTTGATTAAAGATGGGCTATTTATCTAAATTTATTGAATAATTGGCACCCTGTTAGTAGATAAAACGGTACTTTGAGGTATTTTTTCAAAACCCTATAGATAAATATAATATACACCACAATTTTATTTTATAGACTCTATTTTTTTTGTAAACTGTACAAAATTTCAAAGTATTGGAATTTTGACACAAATTGACATTGATTCATAACACAACGACAACAATACGTTAACAATACATGCAAATCAAATCGAATGGTATCTGGTTGCAACACTATCTTGAAACTCTCAGTGACTACCTTGAGCTTGCCAATATCTAATTCAATGACTTTTAGCCCGGGGGTGAACTCTTCATACCAAATACTAACTAACATGAGTGTACAAAGGGATATTATTTGAGGCATTAGCATACATAGTATACATAACAGAGAGGTATTGTTTTTCTCTAGTGTGTACATCTAACAAGGCTATTAAATTTTATGAAGTGAAGGTGGATGTACAAAAGGGGCTTTAAGTTTTAGCATTTTTTTTTGACAATAGATGTGTTAGTTTCACCCACTTCACGTTTCATCCATTGTTTTCATATGGTCATAGTCCTCAATGACTACCATGTGTTTTCTTGTTAGGGTTTGCATTCGGGTTCTAGGTTTTTACAAACTAAAGGCTCTTTACTTTTGCTCCCTTTAGTTTTGCTCTCTAGACCGTGGCTAAGTTTTTGTATTGTGTTTTGCTTTGTTTTGTGTGTGGATAGAATTGTTGAATTACATGCCATGGAAATAAATCATGTAATGACATTCTCATTGGAAAATGAAAGTGGATTTTATATGTGATAAAGGCTTATTTAATTCACGATGTGTAGTTTGTATATACAATGGAGGCATTCATCACATTAAATTGAAAATCTTGGTATAAATACATGAGTCCATTTTTTTAGCATGCCGTCAGTATGTATACATCTATTTTTCAACATAAAACTTCTTGTATATAAGGGGGTTTATAGTGACCCACGCACATCATCTAGGTTTCCAATGAAGAGTCCACGCCCTTTAGTCAATTGAGTCAACTTCTCATCCAATCCAAAGACATTCTTGAACCTCACATAAGTTCTTCATCCTTCCAAATATTACATACCCTATTTTACCTATGAGAAATTAAATACGACCTATATTTTTTTACCAACCCTAATTTAGATATAATATTGTGTGTGTCATTTCATCCAAGCCATGGTAATTGCAAAATTTGTACAATTCTTTTCTCTATTGAATCAGAAGTACCATGTGTTTTTTTCTCACGTGGTTTATGAACAATTTGACAATGACCTCCACATAAGTATCACAATTATCGATCACAGGAATCAAGCATTGTTAGTTTTGTAACCAATTGGTGATCATAAATAAGTAGCCTATATCATGAGTATAGGTCAACAAAACATCCACTTATAGAATTCATAGTAATTTGGTTATTGCAAGAAATAAAAATAAAAATAAAAATGAAATGCTTGTTATTTATATTTTTGTACATGAAGAATTTCTTCTCTGGTCACACCTAAACCACATATATGCTAAATTGCTTAACTAGCTGGAAATGGGGTGGCTACCTTAGAGGAGTATTTCTCCCAACATCACTATACATTACACACGTTGCTTCACAAAACACATGGCAAGTCCTCATTCCTTTCACGAGTTCACAAGAGTCGATCCCATGGCATCCAACCCCAATACCTCCCCCCATCTATTTAACGAGGTTACAATACACTAAAAAAGGTGCAACACTTGTCCCACAACCCTACTCTGTAAACCATGTTCCAGGTTCACATATGAACTCCAAGCTACGATGATGAAGATGAAGCATCGTTGGCATTGTCTTTCTAAAAACGGTGCAGATTGTGAGCCACATTGTTGTTCAACCCATACTATTTAGTGTACAAGATAACGGTTGTGGGCTAGTTGTCTAAAAATAGAATAAGTGTGCATTATTCGTTATTTTCATTGCGTAGGGTTGCAAATTGTCTTCCTTTTATCCAAGATAAACCAAAAGAACGTCCTTCCTTGGCATGTGTGATGGAAATCCAATCATTTATGAGGATGTTACAATGGATTTTGTTTGAGAAGGAGGAGGAGGGGGGGGGTTCTTATACTATTTTAGAATATTGAAAATGAAATACGTTTGAATATCCCATGCGTCACAATGAGATATTGAAAAATATATTAAAAGTAAATAAGAAAAGAAAGTAAAGGAAAAAAACAAAAATTTAATATCCGTGTTTCCACTGACGTGAGTTTGAACCAATTGGCCCTCCTCTGTTCAAGAGTCCCCTTGTTACAGTGGTCACAACGAGACTCAATATACGGGAATCAAAAAACAAATAATGTTATGTCGCAACGGTTGTTACCACCAACATTAGGTGTATATGTGCCCATGTGATTTGATGATTTCTAAGTGGCTAAGACATGCGAGGTCTACAGATCATGAGAAAGTGGAGTCTTCTTGTTGTTCTTTGGGACCGGTTAGAACATGTTATGATGTTCAATTTGAGGTGGCGGCCCACGCCTTAGTTTGGTTAGAGAGAGAGAATCATGTCAACTTGCTTCAATAATGTTACGCAAGCATATAGAGCATTGAAGTGGTTTTGGATGTCCTTTGTTTTGGACTACCAAGAAGCCACCCATATACACACACTATCAACAAGTGATTAAGTGACTTGCGTTGTATTTTTATTTATTTTTGGCACAATTTGAGAAAATCAATTGCAAAGGAAACCAAAATACAACCAACCCGGGCGAGCCAGCGCAACCCGAGTGGAACTCAAGAAATGATGCTCAGTGACTTGCGTTGTAAGAATTTTGGCGCTTCTTTATCGCCCAAGTTATCATGGATGCTAATTCTAAGAATTCCATCAATTCTTAGATATAAGTTAGTGCGGTTTGTTGATATTCAAGTTATGCGACATTGTAACTCCCATTATTATTTATTAAAACAAACTTGACTATATGCCATTAGATACAAGTAACTTAAACCCGTGAGTGTTGGCACTATAAATTATCACCTTTTTTCTTTAATAAGATAGTTATAGCCTTTGGTAGCTCTCCATTTTGCAACCCACACTCAAATGTAAAGTGTAATAAATACTCCAAAACTTTTAGTGTATCATCGTCTTCTTCTTCTTCAATCTATTTTGATTATTACCTCCTCAATATTGTAAAAGATCAGATTCACAAACACAAGGAGAATCAAGGTTTGAGATGATTTTAAGCCACAATTTTATTATGACAAGCTTTCAAAATAGTGTGCACGTTACAAATCAAGGAGCTTCGTGTAACTTACCTCTATTTCATTAAGTCGCAGTAATAGTCCTCATGAAGTATAGTTTTTGTGCATAAAGTAAGTGCATGAATTGAATGTAAATTGATGGGACTTTATAACATCCGAATGACACGAGAATTAACACTCACCGAACCCCATCATACACAAAGTAAAAAAAACGAAAGGGTGTGCACTATTGATATGACTTTTTGAGCTTTATCATGATTGGGGAAACCTAAATGGAATAATGGATCCATAAATACTAGTACATACCACCAGCCATGTCCACATTTCAACCACAAACGATACATTTCAAGTATAAAACATCGTGTTATTCTAACAAGTATCATAAGGTAAAGAGAGCCTTAAGTGGACATTTTGGAACTTCGCAACTACTTCCTCCTAGCATATGAACCACGCGACCGCCTAGTGTGAAAGGACTAGGACATCCAAACGGGTTCCGAATCTCTTCTCAAAGTTTTGGAGCTCAAACAAACGTGTCTTATCCACGACCATATAGAAACATTGTGTCCTAAAACCATCACTTTGAGCACTGAATGCACTTATCATTATTGAAACCTTGTTATTTTCTAAATAGGAACTCATTAGCAATTGAAAGTCGATTCCGTAGTACCAAAGTGTGTGTTTTTATTTGAAATCAATAGCACAACTTCTTATAAGAGTTCGAAGTTTTCTATTCATCGACAATGCTGCAAAATCATAACCGGAGCATGATGTGAATGTGATGGATGACCCCCAAAATCAATACGAGTGTACATATATAGTGCAACATTTTAGGGTGGTTGATTTTGAGGCGGAGGGTAAGTTAATGGGTTTAGTAGCATGCTTACGAGTCATTCTATCACTTGTCGTTGCCAAATTCATGTGAATTTATCATCATACATTGTCCTCTAGAATTTGTTTCCCTAATGGTCATCGTTACACAATATTCAAGTACAATGAAATACCGTTGCTATCGATGTCCCGGTCACATCCGAGCCATGTCCATCGTATCCTACTTGTTTGCCATTATAATACGGGAGAGCGAGTACCTTCAACTATGGCAAATGTGGAGAGAATGGGTATCTTAAATTCACACACGAGGGTGATCTCGACCATCCGTTCGTTTGTTATTTGGGTTTGGAAGACAAAGTGTGTTGTGTCCCTACTCTAGAGTAGTGTTGATGATGCAAAGTCGGCAACAACGATCATAGGTATATATTTTTGGTAGTGTGTATATTCTTTCATTTCCATGAGAAACTACGAGATACGCATGAACGAAGGAACGAGGTGCTAATCAAGGGCGACGTTTTGCAACACCCACAAGAATCCTTTGACTATGAAGGTGAGAGTATGTTGGAAACCGCTTATTGTTGTCCAAGCTAAGTTGATGAGCTAGTATTGGGACTTGGAAGTTCAATACCGCGCGATACATTTCGGATGAGAAAGTCAAAAATATACATCCGTGGAGAGGTTTTGGATGGTGGGGGGGGAGGATGGTTGGGTGTAACTCGTCCCATTTGTAGGATTGACTTATCAATGGGTGTTAGGGAGCACATTGTAGCCCTATTTCATAAACACATAAAGAATGAGCTTAAACATTTTTATGTGCACAATTGGATCACTTATTTTCATACATTAAAGGATCACGCACCCCTTCTATAAAAGACTTATATCATAAGAAATAATTTGTAATAAAAAAATAAAAAAGTGAAGTTATATCTCAAGAAAGACTCGCCGTCATCTCATAGTTGAAAACCAACTTCCGTTGCCATAACAAGCCTAGAAGTAAATATGCACCCTTGCTCGATGACTCGCCAAACTTACGATCCAAACACCCTCAATGTTTATTAATGACATCAAACCGCCTATCGATTTCACTTATTGCATACTAGCCCTTTCGTTGCTTTGGAACTTGCAAAAATTCTCATTAGGCCTTGGACCATCAACACTACCCTAACCAATCAAAACCTTCTTGAATACATCCTCGCAAAAAGCACACTTCACCGGGCCTCCCTCATCCATGGGCATCACGTATTATACGTCAACACAATACTATAAATTATGAGGAGCCATTTTCAATGCCTCTAGATGTCATATTCATTATTATGTAGGGCTAGAATAAAATAAAATAAAATAGATCTCCAATGTTCCTGCACCAACGTGAATGTGAGCTTTTTCTTCTTCTTCTTCTTTTAAATTTCTTTAAATGTACTAATCATGATAATATTATTAGTACTAAGGAATACGCTCATTTCAACACCTCTTGACAATAAATATGATGATTTCTCAACACGGCATGCGGCTATGGATAATTCAATTAGTTTTTCTTGCGACTCTTCTCATTGCATGCCATCATATCATGTCCATTATGAGTCCAATATAAGTTGATTTGTTTCTAACAATGTTCATATGTGGAATCTCTACCCATGATGGCACTCCAAACTTTGAGAGTTTTGTTATGAATGTTTATATGTTCATTGCACCTACTTGTTTGTACCGTTCATTTAAAATATCATCTCAAATTGTGAACTTGCCATGGCATGCAACTTGTGTCCTAGCGGAGGCCCATTTGAGGGATTTTGTTTCATGATGCTATACGTGCATTTTGGGAGGAACTTTAGTGTTTATATGCTAAATAGTTATCATCTTCAACGTGAAATCAAGATGGTTCGGTCGGGTTGGTTGTATTTTGGGTTCTTTCTGCAATTGAATTTTCAATTTGTGCCCCCCCCCAAAAAAAACAACAACAACATGAAATCAAGATAAACAAAAAAAATTTGGTTCCCCTCCCACACTCAAATTGTCACTACCATCCTTTGGTTGCCTTCCAACCAATTATCCTTCTACAGTCTAACCTCGTAAATACGACACTCATTTATACGACACCCTTGAGATTACAACACATTTTTGCAAGACTAGTTCAAAACTCCCTCTTTTATACAACTACGACACTCGATAATGCAACATTTAGAATCTCCATTTTGTCATATTAAAGAGGTGGTTAATGCTAAAATTCCTCTCATCTATGTTATGTACATCTAAAATGCATCTATTTTCACTTGGAAACTACTTGGGAACTTCACTTATCATTGGGAACTTCATGAGAATTAGGGTTACTAGTGTAGAATGGACATGGTTAGGGTTAGAGTGGCGCCCTGCCTAGTATGTTGCCTTGTACACGGGCGATGTAGTATCACCAATATCTTGATGCTAAACGTCATGCATCATTATTGTCTAGTTTCTTATTGGAGAACTCTTTATATTTTGGTGTTAATGAAATTATTAGTTTTCAAAAGTTAGTAGGGAATTTAGATAAGATGACAGTTGCTAACTTGGGCAGGCAACACCAAAGATCTTTGGACTCCTATTTCAAGAGTTCTTGAGAGTATTTGTATTTGTTTGGAGTTATAAGTTATTATTTCATACCATCTATAGTGCTTAAACTCACTGTATATATTTTTAAGCTCGTATTACTTATGTTTTCGTATCCCCTCAATAATACGACAACTTTACGCCATTTGTCATATTAATGAGAAGACGACACCTCGATAATATGATTTTTGTGTCATACTAAAGAGGGAGAACAATACTAGAATTGATGTCTCCAAGACTCCCTTAGTTGTCCTTTGCTAAATTAATAGGCCTCGTGGCATTGTAGGCACAATATGTTAGTTTTGGGTGGTTGTGTCCTTGGTTCAACGAGTACATGTCATCTTCAATATACCATAGACGGCTCTCTATTCCAACTTAAAATTACCCCCCAGCCGGTATTTGCCATATGTCATGCTCACATTCGCTAAGACTCATTTGTATCCCACGTGGATAACTACATTCTATCACTATATTCGTTAATCGGAGACTTTGGAAAGTCTCAAAATAAAATACACCCATAGTTTGGGATGCCAATATTGTGAGCATAGATAACATTGGGAACATTGGGAACATGACAGTTTACAAGTTCGTACGCAAAGAATATTCACATTTCTAAATATAGTAATTATTTAAATCATAATCAAAATATGAACTACACGTGGAAAATAACAATCAAATCCCAAAAACAAATGGTTTTATGTCATTATAGATTCTAGGATGTGCATCCCCTATATAAGGGTCTTAGTGAATTGGATGGCACATCCCAAACCTATTTATAAATTTGAATGTAGCCGCAATACAACCAAGTCTATAAAGTGCCCCTATTTTCTACATTAATTCCAACCTATGTTATGTTTCCCCATCTCCATCTTCCGCTTCATATCCATTCTTGACGTCATTTTCCGTAGATGCAATACGTGCCAAGTTGTCTTTGGCAAAATCTATATGTTTTGGGGGGATGGTCATTGTTTCCGATTTGGAACCCTTGCGCGGCTTCCAAGCACAAAGTATGGTATCCGTGTTTATCCAAACCGATCTGTACATTGAGTCCACTGTCCACTTGAACCCTTTTTGGTGTCCCGACCTAAATAGGTGCGGAGCACGTTCTGGTCTTTGGTGCTTGGATGGCAATATTCGACTTCAATTTGACGAAAGTTGGGGTTAATTCACACAAAATTTCGTGAAGACAAGGCTTTCACCAACCATTATCGTTAAGTAGAACAACATCAAGTCCCACCCAATGCTCCCTCCCGAAACCGGCACACAATGGAATGTCATCGTGGTCATCCCCGGAATGCTAAGATTGTTCGTGCACTTCGTAAGATCCACCGGAGGATATATCCACAAACACACCCACCACGTTTATCCCGTCAATATTGTCAGCCGACCAGGACGAGAATTCACATTCACTATCCAAGGACGATGCCTCTGTCGACAACTCAAAGGCACTATTTGCTACATCCACTGCCATCCCACCTAAAAAAACAACCATGGAATGAACAAATGCACAACCGATGTTATACAGATAAGAGCAGACACGCTACATGTGAGTATATATGGCCCAAAATACATACACTCTCCAAATAAAAAGACAACAATGACTAGCGAACCAAGGGCACGCTCGCATTGTGGATATCGAAAAGTAGGTGTTGGGGTACCATTGGAGGACCTCATACATAAACACGAACGGGCGTTCCAAAACAATCCATGGTCACATGTAAACAATCCCTATTTTTCCATTCCAATAAACGTGGGCATCTCATGGTGTTATTTATAAATTTTAGAAGGCGATGAAATTATTTGTTGAGTAACCATGGACATGGTTCTACATCAATACAAGACATGATTTTCAAATATGTTCACGAACGTGTGGTCGTAAAACCCATCCCATTTCATGATCAAATGTGCAGGGGACAGACGACACGTGATTTTGAAGATCACACAATATGAATATTTACATCGGTGTCCAAGAACAATATATATGCACATGGGAAAAAACTGAATGATATAGATGTAAGAAATATCAGTCGCATACACAGTCGACAAAATGTACGTCCTTGATTATAGGCCCGAAATACAAAAAGAGCATGACTTGGGATATACGAACGATCGTCCGTGTACCTCCCTACACATGTTTCAGGAGCGTATCTTTACGAAGTGCCGCCCATATGTCATAGGCCATACTGTTTATGTCAAATAAAACATAGACCGTAACAATTGTGGTATTTACAGACGTACGTTCGTAAAATGTATGCCATCATATGGGTATTTGGGGCAAATGGATTGGTGTGCGCCATACGAACGGCCGTTCGTAAAGCTTTGGCTGGTATCATTACGAACGGCCGTTCGTATATCACCATGACATATTGTTTGGGTCTGTGCATAAATGTGTCTATGTATGGATGTTGTTGGATACATAGACCATACTCACAGGTGGTATTTACGAACGCACGTTCGTAAAGCTTTGGCTAGTATCTTTACGAACGCCCATTCGTATATGACCATGACATATTGTTTGGGTCTATGCATAGATGTGTCTATGTATGGATGTTGTTGGATACATAGACCATACTCACAGGTGGTATTTACGAACAACCGTTCGTAAGTCTTTGGTTGGTATCTTTACGAACGGCCGTTCGTATATGACCATGACATACTGTTTGGATCTATGCATAGATGTATCAATGTATAGATGTTGTTGGATACATAGACCATACTCACAGGTGGTATTTACGAACGACCGTTCATAAGTCTTTGGTTGGTATCTTTACGAATGCCCGTTCGTATATGACCATGACATATTGTTTGGGTCTATGCATAGATGTGTCTATGTATGGATGTTGTTGGATACATAGACCATGCTCACAGGTGGTATTTACGAACGACCGTTCGTAAGGTATCTTTACGAACGGCCGTTCGTATATGACCATGACATACTGTTTGGGTCTATGCATAGATGTATCAATGTATAGATGTTGTTGGATACATAGACCATACTCACAGGTGGTATTTACGAACGACCGTTCGTAAGTCTTTGGTTGGTATCTTTACGAATGCCCGTTCGTATATGACCATGACATATTGTTTGGGTCTATGCATAGATGTGTCTATGTATGGATGTTGTTGGATACATAGACCATACTCACAGGTGGTATTTACAAACGACCGTTCATAAGGTATCTTTACGAACGGCCGTTCGTATATGACCATGACATATTGTTTGGGTCTATGCATAGATGTATCGATGTATAGATGTTGCTGGATACATAGACCATATTCACAGGTGGTATTTACGAACGACCGTTCGTAAGTCTTTGGTTGGTATCTTTACGAACGCCCGTTCGTATATGACCATGACATATTGTTTGGGTCTATGCATAGATGTGTCTATGTATGGATGTTGTTGGATACATGGACCATACTCACAGGTGGTATTTACGAACGACCGTTCGTAAATCTTTGGTTGGTATCTTTACGAACGGCCGTCCGTATATGACCATGACATATTGTTTGGGTCTATGCATAGATGTATCGATGTATAGATGTTGCTGGATACATAGACCATACTCACAGGTGGTATTTATGAACGACCGTTCGTAAGTCTTTGGTTGGTATCTTTATGAATGCCCGTTCGTATATGACCATGACATATTGTTTGGGTCTATGCATAGATGTGTCTATGTATGGATGTTGTTGGATACATAGACCATACTCACAGGTGGTATTTACGAACGACCGTTCGTAAGGTATCTTTACGAACGGCCGTTCGTATATGACCATGACATATTGTTTGGGTCTATGCATAGATGTATCGATGTATAGATGTTGCTGGATACATAGACCATATTCACAGGTGGTATTTACGAACGACCGTTCGTAAGTCTTTGGTTGGTATCTTTACGAACGCCCGTTCGTATATCACCATGACATATTGTTTGGGTCTATGCATAGATGTGTCTATGTATGAATGTTGTTGGATACATAGACCATACTCACAGGTGGTATTTACGAACGCACGTTCGTAAACTCTCAGCCATCATATGTGTTTGAACCATTACTACAAATGCGTTGACTCGAGCTTTACGAACCCGCGTTCGTAAAGCTCCGGTATAAGCGGCGGTGTATGCGGTGGATGTACGTTGTTATATACCTAGGGTGTGTATTGTGGACGCACAGAAAAATGGCTTGATCACACTGCGACGGGTCTCTAGAGCGTGCACTGGACGTCTGCCGCAAAAAAGAGCTCTGGCGGGGGGGGGGAGAGCTTTAAGTACTGCTCTAGGGTGGTTCAAAATCCCTTGGATGCTCTTTAAAAAGCAGATTCCCGCCGCCCACCTTGACCTAACAATATGCCATTCTATCCATGTGGAACATGTATGACGCTATGTATGGAACATGTTTGGCATACACGCAACATATCGAAAATATTAATATTGGTTGCACACCTTAGGTGTTACCAAGGTCTCAAGAAAAAATAAAAATAAAAATATATAAATATATATATATATACTATAATAGTGACATATTATTTAAATATGACGATGTTTAATATAGACTACATGATTTGCGACCAAGTTGTGAAATCCAAGTTTTTGGCAATTGATACCTATATGTTACCAAGGTCTAAGTGATATATATATATATATATAGAGGTAGGAGTGGGTCAAAATCGGTTGTGGAGGCCCCTAAAATTGTAGGTATCATATGATTCATATCAAAACATGCCCATAATATGCTCACCAAGTGTGTGGACACCAATAAAAAATCGGATTTATCTGGAATGGCTTGTAAGGTAGAGTAAGGATATGAATTCAAACCATACCTAGGTATAATTTAGGTCTTCATTCAAGTGCAAACCTAGGTGTAAAAAGATTGAATTAATCCGGAATGTGTGGCAAGAATTTGGAATGGTGCATAAGGTAGAGGAAGCATATGAATTCAAACCATACCTAGGTCGAGTCACACTAATTGTGTGTTTTGCATCCTACAAGAAGTAGGTGCATAGCTAAAAGTGTTCATTTAAACTTGACTCTTAAGACATGCATGTTATAATAAGATTAAGTTTGGATTATGTGATCAAAATGCACTCAACACTATTAAGGTGAAAGAGGAGAATTTCAAACTTCACTTTTAGGGTTTGGGTTTTAGGGTTTGGGTTTTAGGGTTCAGGTTTAGGGTTTGTGAAAGTTGTGCATGTCCGGTAGTTAATACAATATATTACACACACAAACAATCTTGACTACTCAATAACCCATATCGCACATTTGATGCTAGCCAAACAATTGACTACATGGCTCAAATGCATTCAGTTCAAGTTGAAATTAAAGTTCAATGCACTATGCAAATGTTTGTTCATGTTGAGACCTAATTAAATGAATTGACGACCTCTTTGAAATTGAATTTTCGTCCACCTCTTCTAAGAGAAAGGACACCCCCTGCCACAAATCTCAGATTGGGTCCTTTATGAAGCAAATAATTATATGAGGAACCATTGAACAACTTGAAAGATATTTCATTCCTAAAAATACTATATTTCAAAACACCATATGCACATCTTTGGGGGTGGATTCTTCATCAAATCTCTACTAAGTGACGTGCATTGTTCACTACGAATTTATACTCCTTATATACATGATGTTTACAAAGAAACCAAATGTATAGGTGCTAATGGAATGCGGCAAAAAAAAATTCATGTGTTTATATTAAGCTCTTCAAACTAATGTGATAAACGCCTCCACTACATATACATATTACAAAGCATGAATTAAACATGCCTTTATTACTTATACATCCAACTTTCATTTTCATGCAAGAGAGTCATTGAATGTTTTTCCATACTAACAAGGTAGTCATGTATGACTACCTCCATAATATGACAACAATTTATGTATCGTGACTTGGATGAAACCAACACATTTCAGTGTTAAACCCCCCCCCACCCCCATCCCATCCCATCCCATCCCATCCCATCCCCACACCTCATCACCCCATCACATCCCAGCCCTCCCTAGTTGGATGGAGGCCATGTGGCAGTGGCGGGAAACCCTAGTGGTGCCGGCTACCTCCCCGCGCCCCTTCCTCCTCTCCTCATTGTCATTTGGAGCAGAGAGAGGAGGAGCGGAGCGCTGAGCACATGCGGAGCAAAGCTCTTGCCATTTTTACACTAATTTTGTTGGGGCAAGTGTTTGAGAGTCGCAAATTTCCCTTGAGTTGCAAGCTTGGGAGTAGAGACCTTGAGAGGTATAAAGTTGAGAGTTGCAAGCTTTAGAGTAGCAAGCTTGAGAGCTACTAACTTGAGAGTTGCATGCACATAAGAGCTGTTGCAAGGGTTTGTATATAATGTGCGAGGGCTTGAGAGTGTGAGGGAGGATTGAGTGGTGCAAGGGTGCAGTTGATTGAGTGTACATTTGTGAGGGTTTCTAGGTTTTTCACTAAGAGAGGAAGCACATGTTTTGGGTGTAGACCAATTCAATGTGAGTACAATAATCCTTCTGAACTCACTTCCCTCATATTTTGAAATTTGTTCATTGTTGAATTCCATGTGTTTTCTTACATGTATGCAAAGCTTTGGCATGTTTTATTTGCAAGATTTGCCATGTTCTTCAATTTGGTGTTCTCTCACATTCTGAACTCAATTATGTTTTGATTTAATTTTTTTTCAGTTTCTATCATTATCAAGTTTTATCTTCACTTATAGTATGCAGAAGCACTAATTCCAGGTTGATATGTATCAATTAAAAACCAAGAGTTCCAAGAAGCACTGTAAGGATTGTTGATACATAGCAAGCAAGCCTTTCTGTAAAACACATTTGTATATGTATCCGTATATATATGGATACGTATATACACGGATACAATAAAACATTATACATGACATATAGGCGCACCCAATTACGAACGCGCGTTCGTAAATTCCAAACCATCACAGGACAAATTTCACAGTAAAAATTAGAATGACCACAAAACTCTTTTACGAACGCGCGTTCGTAAACATCCGCACACCAACAAAGGGCTACATATTTACGAACGCTCGTTCGTAAATATTATGATATTTTTTCTATATATACATAACCATCGATAATATCTTTTTTATATTTTTTTTAAAAATTTAGTCATCATGTAGTAATTGTTTTAGTTCAATTCTGCGTCATTCTAGTTAGAGACGGTATGTTTTACAAAAAAAAAGATCATGAAATTTGGCTACCCATTTTTACTATGTAATACATACCATGTATATGTACTCATGAAAAAAATTTGATAAATTTTTGACCCATTTCGGTGATGCACGTGGTGTTCAACCTCCCTGTGCACAACCAAAAGGGCTACATATTTACGAACGCTCGTTCGTAAATATTATGATATTTTTTCTATATATACATAACCATAGATAATATCTTTTGTATGTTTTTTGAAATTTTTAGTCATCTTCATTATTTGTAGTAATTGGTTTAGTTCAATTCTGCGTCATTCTAGTTAGAGATAATATGTTTTACAAAAGAAAAGATCATGAAATTTGGCTACCCATTTTTACTATGTAATACATACCATGTATATGTACTCATGAAAAAAAATTGATAAATTTTTGACCCATTTCGGTGATGCACGTGGTGTTCAACCTCCCTGTGCACAACCAAAAAGGCTACATATTTATGAACGCTCGTTCGTAAATATTATGATATTTTTTCTCTACATATACATAACCATTGATAATATCTTTTGTATATTTTTTTGAAATTTTTAGTCATCTTCATTATTTGTAGTAATTGTTTTAGTTCAATTCTGCGTCATTCTAGTTAGAGACAATATGTTTTACAAAAAAAAAGATCATGAAATTTGGCTACCCATTTTTACTATGTAATACATACCATGTATATGTACTCATGAAAAAAATTTGATAAAATTTTGACCCATTTCGGTGATCCACGTGGTGTTCAACCTCCCTGTGCACAACCAAAAAGGCTACATATTTATGAACGCTCGTTCGTAAATATTATGATATTTTTTTCTACATATACATAACCATTGATAATATCTTTTGTATATGTTTTTGAAATTTTTAGTCATCTTCATTATTTGTAGTAATTGTTTTAGTTCAATTCTGCGTCATTCTAGTTAGAGACGGTATGTTTTACAAAAAAAAAGATCATGAAATTTGGCTACCCATTTTTACTATGTAATACATACCATGTATATGTACTCATGAAAAGAAATTGAAATTTTTTTGACCCATTTCGGTGATGCACGTGGTGTTCAACTTGATAATGGAGTGACCTCCCCGTGCACCAACAAAGGGCCACATATTTACGAACGCTCGTTCGTAAACCTCCGCACACCAACCAAGGGCTGTACATTTACGAACGCGCGTTCGTAAACCTCCGCACACCAACCAAGGGCTGCATATTTACGAACGTGCGTTCGTAAACCTCCACACACCAACAGAGGGCTCCACATTTACGAACGTGCGTTCGTAAACCTCCGCACACAAACCTAGGGCTGCATATTTACGAACGCGCGTTCGTAAACCTCCGCACACCAACAAAGGGCTCCACATTTACGAACGCGCGTTCGTAAACCTCTGCACACCAACCAAGGGCTGCATATTTACGAACGCGCGTTCGTAAACCTCTGCACACGAACCTAGGGCTGCATATTTACGAACGCGCGTTCGTAAACCTCTGCACACCAACCAAGGCCTACATATTTACGAACGCTCGTTCGTAAACCTCTGCTACATACAATGAGAATATACACCAACCCAATGCTACAATCATTGTAGTGATTAGGAATACGTATATATGAAGGCCATTGTTAATGGGTTTTCGCACTCCTTCCTTGCTCCATTTACTAGTTCGCCGCTAGTCACGTCCAAGCCTTGCAAAACACCTCCCAAGATAATCCATCCTTAGAAAGCTCCATGGACATATAGTCCCCTAAAACTTCCGTTTAAGGCTCGAAAATATGCCGTGGACATTATTTACCAGCTCACGTTTTTGGCCCGATCAGCGAATTTCCAGAGGTCGTTTCTACAATATAAACTTGGATTTGACATCTCTAACCTTCTACCAACCTATGGTAGAGTTTTTGGGTCATTTGGGCCACTTTCATATTTTCGACCAGCTCACGTTTTTTGTCAGATCCGTTAACTTCCAGAGGTGGTTTTCGCAAACCGAGTTCGGATTTGACCTGTCTAACATTCTACCTACCTGTGGTAGAGTTTTTGGGTCATTCTAACTATTTACATATTTTCGACCAGCTAACATTGTTGGTTAGATCGGCCAACTTCCGGAGGTGGTTTTCGCAAACCAAGTCCGGATCTAACCTGTCTAACATTCTACCAACCTATGATACATTTTTCAAGTCATTCTAACTACTTGCTCTTGACGTCCTCTCATGAGCATCGCCTCCGCGCATACCCACCCTTTCTACTTTCTAATGCATTCCTTGGTACTACATCATAAGCTGTTTGATGCGCATTTTCAGTAACACCTTCAACACCTTCGTCTTGTCAACACTAAGGACTATGTTAACTTACAAGAAGAGCAATAATACGAGAATGCCAACAATGAATCTACTCTTTAAATCCCTCTTTCAACACTTTACTGCTTGTTTTCCAAGACTGTTGTCCGTCCGGACTGCCACACATTTCCAGGATGCTACACGTCCAGATCTAAAACTTACAAGCATACACACCTTCTCTAAGAGTCTAATCTGTCTTCGCATATGTGTACTAATAGAGCCAAAAGGCTCCAAGACAATCCTTATATACCTCAAGACAACTACCTACTAGGTGGGTCAACTTAGTAGGTTGCCACCCTGTCAAAACATTGCAACTAGCTGTCCTGACGCGTTTTTGCCCTTTGTCCAGTTCATGACCAACTGGCACACTGAGGTCATAAAAAACGACCAACTAGTAAAAGACTCGCAATGCCATTTTAATAACTTTGGACCAACAAGTCATTTTCTGGCCAACTAAGTTACTAACAACAAATAATTACTACTTTTGAATAAATTGTTCAGTAAAAAACCAACTGGTGGACGTTCTAACACTAATTGCATTAGGGACAAATTTGACATCAACTAGTAAACTAGCATTTTTTTGCCCTTTCGACAATTTGTGACCAACTAGTCAGTTTTTGACGGGTTGGTTTACTATGGACATTTTATGTCTTAAAACACAGTGCTAACTTCTACCTTAACACCTATCTTATGTATGTTTATGCAAATAAACAAACCACTGTACGTATTTATGAACGTGCGTTCGTAAAAATGCGTAATATAAATTTACACATTACACATTACACCTGTTTACGAACGGTCATGCGTAAATATGCTACCAAAATTTACTTTAACGATTGAGTGTGGATATACTTTATACTGTGCATAAATTATGGTCTTGGAGAACACGGAGCCCATCTTCAAGTTCCTCTTATGTGATCTCCCGAGCCCTTGCCTCGTTCTCAACCAAGAGGCATGCGATGAGCTACTCGATGAGAAGGGTGTGCTGGTGCCCAAGTTCGGTGGTTGAAGCGGAAGGCAACAGTTCTTCAAGGTCCTGAGGTCTAGGCTATGGCTAGGTGTCCCCCATTGGAGGGGGTCCCCCACGTGTGCTGGCTAACTCCGGAAAACACCCTTCTCATCGATGACAACCTCGCCAAAAGCATTCTCAACCCCCCGGGCAACGTCATCTTCCTTGACCCGTGGACCGGCGATAGGAATGAAACATTTTTGGTCGATAGGCTAGCACCTTACATTGGAAGGTTTGTGCTCCACCCCGGAAGCGTCCCGGATTTGGTGAGGTCCAATCCCATTGGCAACGCGGCATTAAGCCCCCGCGATAATGTATATAGGAGCATCGTTTGGCTTGCGAAATTCAATAAAGTAATTTGAAAACCTTCGTGCATGTGGTTGTGTCTATGTGGTTCACATATCTAATGCTTGTTCCATACTTGAATGTTTTTTTTGGTTGCCCATAGTTTCCCCCTCTATGTGACACCCTTGTCCTCAACGACCCTTCCCGACCCCTCTCGTCCCCTGGCTCCCCTTCCCGCGGCATGACGGATTTCTAGATCCTCTCCAAGGAGAAGCGAACACTCGAACGGTGCCAACATGTGTCCCCCTCTAGGGACGATGATTTCGCTCGTCGTGGGCTGAGCCGGTGTCTCCGCATGGAAGCTCCCTGGTGCAACCCACCCGTCGACTCCGCTCCTCCTCCCGCAAACTCATCCGTGGTCGTCGGCCCTCCATGCCTTAATTCCCCCCCATTATCCAACAATGCCATAGTTCAATCGGCTCCGGATGCCCCCATCAACGCCCCCGCGGTGCCGATTGTGCCCCGCACCAACGTCCCCAAAGCCAAAATGCCCTTCTTTGTCCCCTCCCTTTTTTTTCACCGTTGTTTTTCTTATCTTGCATCTGCGTGCCAGGCACTTTACGAGCGCCTATCCCAAACCGCCCCTCATTAATTTCCCACTCCATTCTTCCTATGGTGTTGTTTCGCAGGTCGCTCCCTACACGCTTGGTGGCCAGCCCTCCTCAACTTCTTCATTGGATAGGCACGCCCTGAAGGCCGCATCTACTGAGTCCGATCGTTGTTTGGCCCTCCGGAGAAGTGCAAAACATTCCCTCTCACAAACACCCTCGTATTCCACTTACAATACCACTTCGTACAATTCGGGAGCGCGTTGGGATATATGAAAGAACGACACATATTCTGGGCCAGTCAACAAACATGGCTATAGCTGCGGGCCGGAGATTTTCAAAGCCATGGAGGCCATTGGAGCATTACAAAGAGAAGCCGCCACAAAAGACAAGGACATGGCCGCGAAAAAAAAATAGTGGGACTATGAACGTCTACGGACTCCTTAAATGCGTGTAGGGGTAGAACGTAGTGCTTGGTTATCTATTTATTTGAAGGTCTTCAAGACATTAATGGTATTTCCATTATATTTGTATTTCAAACCCATTGAATAGATTCAATTTCCAATCATTCTCCACATCTTCCCTTCCATTGGCAATGATTTCTCATTTTATACGCAAATGTTTTCATGTATGGTTCACTTTGATGCATTTATGTCCGATAATTGTATCCAAAATCACACATATGGGATATTTATGTTCTCATCACTGGTCCAAATTTGAAAAATACGTTCTTGAATAGTCTCAAAATCATGGAAAAGTCTCCGATTAACGAATATAGTGTTTTCTAGTACAAGTAAAGATAAAATAGAGAGCTCTCTATGGTATGTCATGTCTTGAGGGTGTGGGAAACAATAAATTTTGTCAATATGTAGCCCATGTGGCTTAAGCTTCTCACAACTAGGTAAACTCCTTCATTTTGCAACAAGGCCATTAACCAATAAAGGATATGGGGTCTCAGTATACGGTCATATACACAAATTATATGAGCTTCACCAACTTTATTAATCATAATTTTGGTATTTATTTTTTTGCAACCATATTACATATGCCATATTATATCAAGGAGAAACTAACAATGCACATATACTAGACACTAATGATCGACATACAAAGTATAGTTTTGCATCCAAACTACGTATTTGAACTTAAATCTTCAATGACATCAAAGTTTTTTTAACTTATTCAAATAGTTCACTTCAAGAACAAGTTGATTTTAGATAAAGTACATTTGACATGATTAGCTACAAATGAACGTATGTAACTCACATATGTTATTTTTGCTTGGAGATGTCTAGTATGGGCCTCCTAGATGCTTGGAGATGTCTAGTATGGTTGATTAATCTCAACATGGTCCCACTAAACTAGTTTGGGGGGTCTCTAATGCCATTTTGTGAGTCAAATCACGTAGACATTATAGGTCATAAAATAATGCGCAATATTTTTACCTTCTGGATGGGTGAAATTACCTAGTGTAGTTAGGATTCGGGATATGACAAAAATATTAGGGAAACAATCATGGAAGACTTAAAAGATGATTTGTATATCATCTAGGTGTCTCAAATAAGTTTCATTACAACAATCACATGATCATTTGAGGGCAATTTAGGATTTGGAGCTACAAGTTGTTCCTTTTAGCATTAAAAATTCAAAATCATTCAATCACAACACATGCAATTTGTGGAAGTCACTCAACCTCACATTATTTTCCAGGCAATAGCCTAGCAGTGAGTTCAATTTAAATGGACAAAGTGCGGTGCACAAGCATAGGCGCAACCATCAGCAATATTCTTGCATCAATATCCCATTTGAGTCTTGTTACCAAAGCCAATGGCACTTTGGTGTAATCAATAGTCTTGTTAATTAAACCCTTTTCAATATAACTTGAAAAGGCAGTGCAATCATCCTTCCAAGATTCTCCATTTTCTTTTATTAGTTCTTAATTTAATTACACGGGCATGCAATGATCTCTACCAAGTCTTGGCCATTTTATTTCTCTTGGATATAGTCTTATCTGTCTGTTGAGTTCTTTAGTGACCTTTCGTAGTCCATAGCCTTTACATGATAACCTTTTTGTTGTCGTAGACTACTAACTTTCCAACTTTATTCTTCTCCAAACAATCTCATGGTAACAATCAAGTTAGAATATATCATATAATACAATAACATCCAATATTATTTAAGAATAAGTCCTCTGAATCCTATCCGATATAGAGTTACTACAAGACAATAGTCTTCCTTAGGACTACTCCATGTTTCATTTAATATTGTCCTTCCATAATATTGATAAGGATCCACATTTATTTCTTTCATCAATCATTCCTACAAGATCATTCACAATTGGATACTCAAGACAATCATACCTTCATGAGTGATTTCTTACAATTATATTAGACACTTGGTCTCAATTAATTCTTCCTAATTCATTACAATAATTATGTACTCTCTTTGTTCCAACACAATATTTCTCTTCTAGTAATTAGTCTTGATGTAGAAATTCTCATGCCATGGCCTCGCAAGCAATGGCCTTCACCATATTTTTGGGTAATTTGTATCCCGATATTGATTGCAACAATCATATTGCTATATTTAAGAGTATTTTATCCAACATAGGAGTTGGGTTGCGGCATTGATGATATAGATTAGCTCTCTTCCAGTTGGGCAATTTAATAACATAAATTCCAATGTTGACAAGCTATGATTTCCTTATGTGAATCACTCACTTTCATTAAGATAATAGCCTTACCCTTACGACCTCATTGGTTGTTAATATCGAGGTGTAGCCACTCATAGACCATTGATTGTGTGACTCCGATTGTACATAGGCAATTTCATCAACAGATAGACATAAACATTATGAGATCTCTCTCTTATAATCTTACACACATTTTCCATGGGCTACTACTCAGACTATGGCTTTAATCATGTAATTTCATTAACAACAATCTATCTCAAACCAACTTCATTGAATGATGCAAAGTTAGTCTATGTGTAAGATGGATCAAGGAATCGGTCCTTCTCACTTTAGACATATAGCCACTGGTTCTCTCAACTAGGGTAAATAGAAAAATAAATAAAATAAAAGTAACATCGGAGTTTTATTTTACTCCAACGTGAATGGGAGCCCATTCCTCACTACCGTGTTCATGTTTAACCAAGCTTCACCGTATGAGTACTTCCTCCCTCTCGGGAGGTGGGCTCCAGTAGTTTTCGGGGAGTATAGTTTCTACCACCTAATAGAGTATGTGAAGGTATAAGGTATGATTGAAGTCCATGAAGGACCTAGGGGGGGGGGTCTACTGGGGGTTGTTTTTTTGTCTAGTTTTTGTTTGTTGAGTATTAAATATGTAAGGTATTTGATGGCAATTTGGTGTAGGTGCCTCATGAGTGTTTTTATCTCGGTTTTGGGTATTTTTAGTTTTTCTAGTTCTTGGATTGGTTGTTCATGTATGGCCCCTCTAACGCCTGCTGTGATGGAATAGAAAAATAAACAACGATCAATCCCTAATCCTTGATATTCTACATAACATTATTCAGACCCATGCAGTGTTCTGTGGGACTGACAGTATTCCGGGGAATATTCCCGGAATTTTTCACATTCAGTCTTAATGTGAAAAATTCCCGGAATATTCCCCATAATACTGTCAGTCCCACAAAACACTGCATGGGTCTAAATAATGTTATGTACAAGACAACGGCCCTCTTAGGGAAAAAAACACAATATTTTCTCTAGGGAAAAAATGGTCTGAGATGGTCTCCAAATGGTCATGCATACTCAATATTCATTTATGCATATTTATTTTTAGGGTTACAACCCCTCCTATCAGGCCACATTCTCATCAGATCTCTCGTTCTCTATCTCCTAGGCTATGGTCCAAATTTGGCACATGTTAATTATTGTCGAGTTTCTTTGAACCTAATTTCACATTCTTTCCTCATTGGAGCAAAAAAACATAAAAATTTGACTACACACCTAGCTAGAAGGTTGGGAGAGTTCTATTCCCCCTAACGACTTATGGTTCACTACACTAATTATCCCAATTAGTGAGTATTACTGTATGGAGTTATGCAATGCAATAACTTCTTACTTAGCGCTCCAATTTTTACTAACAAAAGCCCCATAGGTTGTTTGAACATTATAGAACATAAATAACTTTGCTTGGTAAACTATCACATTCTCAATAAGTAGTTATAGCACCGCGTAGCTCCAAAGATTAACACACACTAATTGGGATAATCTCACTATTCTAATTTGGGTCCTTTGAGGCTACCTAGGTGTTTTTTTATTTTCACATCAGCTATATGAATGACTTATAATTATGACTGAATTTCACACTATCATTGGATGGATGGATGGCAATTTCGTATGTAATAATTTCTTTGCACAACTAGCCAAAGCCCATGTGATTGACAAACCGCACTAAATATTGTAGTTAGTGTCACTTCCTATTTGGGATTACGTAATGGTGTATCTATTTACTGTATATCTCATAATTTGGTAGCAAATGTGAGATTGGTTGTTTGGTCATTATAGGGCATTAACCACTTGACTCCGTAAAATAACTATATTCATAATAATAAAATATAGCACTATGAAACTCCAAATAGTAAGTGACATTAAATATCATATTTGGTGTAGTATCCAAGATATTATGTTGGTAAATTCATTCATGTAATCAAAAGAACCCACTAGAAGTTTTGAAGAAAGCATCACAAAGGGAGTTGAACTTCGAGGATTTTAGTTTCTTAAACTATTACGAAACGGTTGAAACATTTGCCACATGGATTATTAAATCGACCACACACTGGTGTAAATGGCCAAATCAATATGTAAGGTGCCAACTAGGCTATGACTTGTCATCCAAGTTGGCCGAGTTTATTACTTTAAAAACAAAGTTGATACCTTGCTCCTCTTCATGTGTGGGATGAAAAATCAACTTTGGACAATTCAGGTGACCGCGTGACGTGTATGTGTAGTCGTTCTAACAAACTATGTGGTTGATTTAATGATTCTCATATCATAACCCTTAAATGCCAATAACCCCCAAAACATGGTTGCAAGCAATTTCAAATATATATTTCTCAAGACAATTTATTTTTATTGTTAGTTGTTTTTGCATCTTGAACTAATAAAATTCTACACTATCTAAAATAAGTGGCCCTTAAACATACACTTTTTCTCTCTACACTCAAATATGAATTACCACATTCTAATGGTGTTGGTCTACCTTGGAGCAAACTATACAAATTGGTCTATCAAATAAACCTCTAAGTTTTGGACCTTGAAGTGGTTGAACCCTGGAATTTTCTTCGTTACACAATCTATTATGTGGGAAAAGTAATAAACTTAATGACAAGTTTTTGGATGGTTTTGCCACCAAGATACAACATTCAACCTTTTCACATCAAAATTCAAGTGATATCTATCTATCTAGCTATCTATATTCATTATTTTATGAAGGAAAATGGTTATGAATGAATTGTTGGAGGTCAAGGGTGTTAATTTAATTCTTATTTTGAATAATTTGACGTGCTCTAAAATCGACCCTTTGTAAATAAAAATTGTATGCAATCCCCATAATAGGTTTCCAATTCATATGTTGTAATACATCTTTGACACAAGTTGGAACCCAACCCGGTGGTTTTAGGAGTTAACATCAAGAGAGTTGCTCAAAGCGGCTCAAATATCTTATTTATCAAGTCAATCAACATCATGTTCCCTCAAAGTAACTCTAATCAAGTAAGTAAGTCACGATCGTGTTTGGAGTTGGTTAATACTTGAAGCCTTCTCACTTGACCATGGGGATCCGAATTTTGTTCTCGGTGGACACTTTGATTGTGAGCTAATTTGGGGCAAGTCAATGGAGGAGATTCATGTGTGTGTGATGATTGGTGGTTGGGGGTAAGGGATCAATCCCTCACACCTACCTCGGTGTTTATAAAATTGGACCTTACTAAATACACACACAACTACATCATCCCCACTCATATTACAATTTACAACACCAAATTTGAAGACAAGTCGGAGTCATTTATAAAGTTGCCCAAGAAGAGAGGGAATTATCACATACAATTGCACCTTCAGTCATCCATCCAACATAGAAACTTGACCCCTTGTAGGTTTGTGGTTGATTCGTCTCAAATGGCTTGAACTACAGTAGACTGATTCGGGGTCTTTGAATTTAATTTTGGGGGGCAAATCAAATGAGAAAGAATTGCATCCAGGCTGCATACTATGTCAAGGCATCTATGTGATAATTCCTTCGCTCCATCCGAGAATAATTGTATTTTGACACAAACACCTCATGCTACCACAAATTTAATTTAACACATGTGTGATTTTTTATATTATTTTTCTTTCTGAATGTTGTTAAAATTATGTTTTTTCTTTTCTTTTTTGTATTTTTTGGGCGTCACTCCCCCTCCCCGCCTCGCCGTTTTCCTACCACATTGGTTATGGTATTTAATGTCACCACCCAAATATTGTCAGTTACCCTATATTGAAACCTATGCATTGGTTACACTGGTTGTCAATATGTTTTCAATGAGTGTCACAACAAGAATTACACATAGATAAACAAAACTGCCAACTCCTTGAAGAAAAACTAGACTAAGTCCAAGTCCATAATTATAACATGTTGAATTCTATCGTAGGATCTTACGATAGGATTGTATGGTAGGATCTTTTGATAGAATATGCAAAGTTGATTAGGATGAGATTACAGTAGTTGTTTTGATTATATTGTCATTGTTCAACATTTAGCTATATGCATTTAACAACAAAAATTTATATTTTTATCACATTATAATAAAAAAACATTCAAGCGATCACTACATATTCACATATCTCCCCTAAAATTTAGGTATATTAGAAATGGTATTGACGGATCCACCCTAGGATTGACGCAACCGAAAAAATTCGTATTTTGAAACTATGTCCATCCAAATGTACTAAACTATGAGTTGGGGGCTACTTCCCCTTTTCAGGAGCAGTACAACCACAAAGACTAAAGTAATGTTGAACTCGAAGTGAAATTAAGGAAATTGTGTTTTTATTGTATGATTGGATCATCCGTCGATGCACGTTCATGCTAGATATCAAATAAATTGCATGGTTGAAGTTTCTTTACGTGATTAACTCTTTGCATAGGATTGGAAACATGGCCATAGCTTCATGGCATGGATGTCAATTCATCCATCTCAAAAGTTCAAAATAACGTGAATTGCCGTACTATAACATGATTATTTTACAATTAAAAAAATCAAATGTTGGTTAAATAGAGAATAAATGTGGCAAGACACGATCCACTTTGAGCACAAAAGACCGTGTACATGCTCCTAACTTTTACATAATTTTTTCCCAAATAGTAGCAAAACTATGTTAAAAAAACAATGGATTCATGAGTATGATTTGCATGAGAAAACTCAAAAAACCTAAGACATTCCAGACCTTGGACAACTGCCAAAATAACTATAGTTAACTAGATTTTTTTCAAGACATTTTAGTTAACAACTATAGTTAACTAGGAAAATTTCAAACTGATTTGAAGATCAAATATAGTTAACTAGAAAAATTTAAGACCGGATTCCAAAACAACTATAGTTAACTAGAAAATTTTCAAACAACTACAACTTGAGAGTTCCAAAATATGTAAGGAGCCAGCCGGCAAGTTCTTCATTTATGAATTGAAATATATTACAATAACTTCTTTAAGAGACCTTATGTTAGAATCAATGCTTGTCACCCATGCCAGCCCATCTCAAGAAGGAATAGCACCCACCGTTCCTTGCAACAGTTGAACCCATTATACTTTAAGCTACTTAGATATAATAAGGTCGTGCTCATTGGGTGTTGATTGAGTGCGAGTCACAAATGGAATCAGGTCCCAAATTTTAAATTCTGAATAAAAGAAAAAGGAAAAGATATAGTTGCTATGATCTGTCCTGGTACTACATTGCAGGTTGCGCCCAACTTTAGTTAACTAGATATAACTATAGTGAACTAGATTTTTTGATAGACCGAAATTAAAACAACTATAGTTAACTACATTTTTTGGCAGGTCAAATCACGAACAACTATAGTTACGATAGGCATCTAGTTAACTAATAGTTGAATTAGTTGGTTAGTTGTCCAAGGTCTGAAAGATTCCATCTTCGACTCATAAGTATCAAAGAGGCCCACATAATTTGAGCCTCTCACGTGCCAAAAAATTGTATATTTGGGCTACAAATTTTATGTTTTCGCTACATCGATTGAGGTGGTTGAGCCTAAAAGCAACAGTTTCAAAAAAAATTGCTATTTCATGCAGGTTAAATACATTATCTTGGATTTTTTTTTTAAAGATTCTATAGATCTGCAAAACTATAAAAAGTCTACAAAATGTTTTGCAAAAAATGATAAATTTTATATGCAACCTACATAAATTTTCCAAAGTTGCTATTGGAATTGAGCCTTTTAATGTCCACTGAGGGGTACATTGATGTTGGATTGCTAGGTGAGAATCATCACAAAATTATCCTAATTGTTGTAGAGAGTCTTCTATCAAATGAAGGTTCCCCCTTTTGTGGATTACTTCTTCCACAGCCTCATTGATCAGATAGATCCCCGACGAGCCATTATGATTGGGCAAAGTTGGTGCTCTTCTCAAAGCGTTCTTACATCTTTCTTACACTACTACTATGAATGGTCAAAGTGGTGTTATTTTGTGCTTAGTATTGCCACATATGATTAATGGTTTTTAACCCTTAACACTCTGGATTGTATTGTGGTTTCATTAGATGACCTAAAAAGTAAGCTTTCTAGAGCCTCGGGGAGATCACTCCATTGTCAAGTTGAACACCACGTGCGAACAAAGTTTGCTACCTCTATATTACATGTCATAAATAATTTTAAATTTTATGATATTTTTTCTACATATACACAACCATTGATGGTATCTTTTGTATATTTTTTTGAAATTTTTAGTCATCTTCATTTTTTGTAGCAATTTTTTTAGTTCAATTCTGCGTCATTCTAGTTAGAAACGGTATGTTTTATTAAAAAAACACATCATCAAATTTAGTCACCATTTTTTACTATGTAACATGTACCATTTATATCTACTCATGGAAAAAAATTGATAAAATTGTGACCCGTTTTGGTGATGATTTTTACATTTTTTACATTTTTTACATCTAAAATGATCGCACGTGGTTGTTCAACTTTACAATGGAGTGATCTCCCCGAGTCTAGAGCTCAATTTGTGTTGTACCTAAATGAAAAGTTGTTGGTAATGGTTTTAAGATAACATCAAGATGGTAGCAATATTTAGTATTTTTCATGATTTGTTTGTAATCAATTTAGAATCATCAAACTTCAAGACCTTGTGATAAAATATATTTGCAATAAAACTATAGTCCAAGCTCTCAAGATTGTATTAAGAATAGATATACACTTTGATGTAAGAAAAAGAGTCCATAGAAAATTGATAATTTTATAATCAAAATAATATGTACTTACTATATATAGTGATGTGTCAACAAAAGAAATTAGTTAGTTCATTTTTTTACTTTAAATATTTCTTGTGAACAACAATCTTTTCATATTGGAATGGGATTATCACCATTGACAAGAAAATTCATGAGGAACACAATATTATCTATTGTGACCTTCCCAACACCTTCCCTTTGGATGAATTTGCATTCAAGAGTCATTCATAAAGCCCAAAACATGCCTCTCAAGAAGTTTAAGGGTTACCAATGACTTATACCCCAGCCACACTGGCTGTGCTTGGGGCGGCTAGGGAGGCAGTAGGCTGGGTCGGCTCAATGTGGCCCTGCACCAGCAAACCCTCCAGCTGCAGCCTGGATGTGGTTGTGGATGGGATTTAGGGTTCATGCCTAGCCGATAAAGTTAGTTGAGATGACAATACTTCTTCATCAAAAGAGTCAATGCCGACATGTTGTGATGAAGTCCAGCCAGCCCAACCTGCCTAGCTTTGGCGTATGCGCCCACACCGGCCGCCACTTGCTACGGGGCCCCCGAACCGGCCGGGTTGGTTGCATGCCTAGCTGGTCCCCCCAATGTGACCGGGGTATTACTCGATGGGGCCATTACACTCACTTGTTGACAGTTTATGGATGAAAAATAGATCGTCAAAAGGAAGGTGTAACTTTAAGGCATGGATACCTCATGTCAGATATTGTGGGTTACTATTTGGACTTACAAGGAGTTACAATTTTATCACTCATAACACTATTTTGTTTGCTAGGCAAGTTGTATTTTGTCCTTTAATGTGATGTTAGTAGAATTTGATATCCTTACAAAAAAAATTATAGCACAAAGTAGCTCCAAGTAGTAACACATTGTTTACCATGACCAATGTAGTTATGTGAAAAGTGGCCCCTATAAAACTTTGGTTCATTCATCAAATTATTTTTCCGATAATGTTGCATATCATTGTATTTTTATGTTATCCTTGTAATCTGTATGTAGTAATTCTAAACTCAAAGTCATATGTAATTAAATACATCTTAAGGCATGGCAAGAACTTGTTTAAATGTCGTGGATAGGTCACACAATGGACATATAGACCTTTAAGGCTTACTAACTGTAAGTGCCTTTGACCGTAGATTCATAGCACTGGATCTACGGTGGATGTTTGTTAGGTAGATTTTACCAAACTTTAAAGTACTTTTCTTTTCTTTTTATGTTAGGGTTTTTTTTGTCACTGGGTGCATTCATTTATGTGTGTGTGTGTGTGTGTGAGAGAGAGAGAGAGCCAATTGATTATTGAGTTTGTTGCCTCTTGCTCCTAAAATCTCTCTGTTGATTCTAATTGCTACAATCTTCACATATTATTAGTCCTATTGTCAAAATTCTTGTTGAATTGTGGTACAATCTTTAAAGTGTGTGTGTGCGTGTGTGTAGCCTGGTAAAACGGGATCAAGGTAAGGAAGAACAAGATCCCATTCATTTCGATGCAATAACAAGCACCAATGTTATTTTTATTTATTCATGTGTGTGATTGTGTTTGTGTGTTGAGAATGTGGAAGTACACATGATTTTTGTGAAATTGAATGTTGCTAGTTCACTTGGATTGTTTTCACTCCTTACTTGTATCCCTTGAATCCTAAATTCAAGAAGTTGCTCATAGGTCAAATTAAGGCAGTATTTCATAAAGTCTATAATCATCGAGGCAAAGGAATGAGAAAATTTATTGGTGTTAATTGAAGGATGCCTAATCACCATTGCTTCATGATTTTTGTTTGGAATCTATTTCTTCAAATCTTGAGCTAATTTCAAATGCCATGCGCTTGTTGATTATAGTCTCTATGGATTGTGGTAGTGGAAGTAGAAGTGACTCCTACCTTTTGAGAAATGTAAGGCTACTTACTAAGGAGTCTTGACTTCATGGCTAAAAAATTTCAACCCTAATTCAACACATTGCAAGTTTGTTGAATTAAGCCACGAGTTTAAAGAGATTGATTACATTGTGAAAGAGGAAAGTATTTCATAAAGTTTGTAATAATTGAGACATAATATTAGGGGTTTTAGTGACAATTGAACATTATGTGATTGCTTATTTGTATCATGAAAATTGTTTGAATATTATTCTTAATGTGCTCAAATGTCATAGTGCATTATTTTATGATGCAATAGTTGCATTTATTTATTTTGTAGTTAATCCATTCTAAGGAAATTTAAATTGCAAGCAACAAACAAGTACACAAAATATGATATTTAGTGTTAGATTACATTCGGAGTTACTTACTCCTATATCTTTTTACTATTAAAGTAAATTTTTACCACGTAAAGATGTTAATGTTTTATAATGTCCAACAACCCAATTCGACCTTTGTTGGTAAAAAATTACATTATCAGTAAAAAGATATAGGAGTAAGTAACTCCGAATGTAATCTAACACTAAATATCATATTTTGTGTAGTGTGTTGAGGCTTGTTGTTGGTGACAAAGTACTTAGTGTTGGTGACGTGTTTGTATGTGGGATTTTCTTTCCTAAAACATTTACCTTTTCTTTCTTTCTTTCTTTTTTGGGCACAAATTGAATATTCAATTGCAAGAAGGAACCCAAAATACAACCAACCCGGGCAAACCAACACAACCCGAGTGGAAATCAAGAAATAATGCTCATATGCAGCCTATCCTTCCACGTGACAACTCCTAAAACATTTACCGCTGGTGACATGTATGTATGTGGTCTTTTCTTTCCTAAAATATTTACCACCACATGATGTGATATATTAATAGAAATCACCAATAAATAAGTACTGCATATTTGTTATTTGTGAACACAACACAAAGACTATTGAATTACCATGATACTCAAAACATGCATAAACAAAGATTCCCTCATACTCTTCTAATTCCTTCCTACCAACACTATTTATTGTGGAAAAGGCTTTGTCATGACGATGCAAAAAAACCCTCAAACATATAAGTACGTTTCGACAAGTCTTTTGTCCATCTTTACTTAGTACTACACTAAATATTGTAATTAGTATTATATTTCATTTTACATCACTGTGATAATTTTTCTAATGACACTTCTTTATGAAAAAAGTTTATAAAAACTTTTACATCTCAACTCACTTCTAGTTCATCCAATTGCCAACTGCTGAAATAAACTTTGGTACTTTATGCATCTCACAATTTGTGTAATGAAATAGTGTCATGGATGATTGAAATTTGGATGAAAATTCCACGTAGTAAGTGAAATAGTAGTTGCAACATTGTAGATCTATAATACTCAAATTTTTGTTTTATATGGAATGACAAAGAATGTTAGGTTTTTACATTTAGTGTCTATGACTGGGGTCAAACAAGGGTGAAAGTTTCACATATTTGAGCCTTTGTTGCCCCGGAGGGAGACAACAATAGAAGTTACAATTTTCTTTAGTACTTCGGCAGCAATACAGGTCACATAGTCACATCAATGGGAACCTCCATTCTTGACAAACAATTTGCACTTGAAATAGTAAGCACGAACCCAATTGTTCATGATAAAAACACAAAATTTGAAATTAAGATTTTAAGATGGATTCGAAGTACACGGTACCTACTTCGTGTGTAACATTTCAAATTCTACAAAATAAGAAGGATTGTTTGTTGTTTAAGTAGAACAACCGATTGCTTGAAACTAAAGGCTAAGCGGGCCTTTCATGATCAATTTTTGTAATCAAACATCTATATTTGCGTGGTGTGTGGCTAGGTGTGGATGTAAGAATATACACACCTGGGGGGTGCACTCCATTGTCAAGTTGAACACTACGTGCGATAGAAAAAAACTTTTTACATAAAGCATCACCAAAATGGGTCAAAATTTTATGCATTTTTTTCCTTGAGAAGATATACACAGTATCTATTACATAGTAAAAAATGGTAACCAAATTTGATTTTTTTATTTTTTATTTTTATTTTTAAATAAAACATACTATTTCTAACTAGAATGATGTAGAATTGAACTAAAACAATTACTACAAAATGAAGATGATTAAAAATTTCAAAAAAATTCAAAATATATTATTGATGGTTATATATATATATATATGTAGAAAAAATATCATAATTTTTAAAATGATCTATGGCATAGAATATAGGTTGCAAACTTTTATCGCACGTGGTTATGAAACGTAAGGGGGTGTGATCGCCCCGAGTATACACAATTTAAAAATATATATGGATCGCATGTTCAAAACGTGTTTACCATTTTAGGATCAATACTCAATGTAATTAAGGAGGCCTAAATGACCGTTTAATGTCATTGAGAAATTTTACTTTGACAGTGAACAAGATGTTCATGTGAGCTCATGATATACAAGGAAATGGCTACGAACATAATTTGGGTTTGACTATCATTTCACATTGATTGCATGTTTTGCAACCTATGAGAAGTGGTGCACAACCTAAAATGATTATTTAACACATGCTTACCTTATAAACTTTGAGATGGCATTTCGAGTTTAGAACAAAGATTTATGTTTGGTAGAGTGGGACCCGAGATCCATTAGGATTGGTAAGTAAAATATGTGGCCCTATTGTGGGCACTCCCAGCTGCACATATGATTTTAGATGTTGGATTGACCAAAGAATTGTCCCATCCTGCTAGCAATTGCAATCCACAAAGATACAAAGATAGTCAATTCAAGTTTCAAAATTGAAATCAGAATACAAAATCAATAGGAGGCTCTCTCTCTCTCTCTCTCTCTCTCTCTCTCTCTCTCTCTCTCTCTCTCTCTCTCTCTCTCTCTCTCTCTCTCTCTTTGCTCTTAATTTTGCCTTAAAATTAAAAAATAACATTATTGACAATCTAATATGAGCATTCCAATAGGGCTAAGACACCTAAAGGGAATCCACACCACAGTTAAGAGGTTGAACTGAGCTTAACCATGGGTTAAAATACTATGGTAAAGAATAGTTACCATGCTCCGCGTTTTTAGGGTTTCTATGACCTAAAACAACCTCTTTACCTGACCACACCAATACTTAAGCTTCTCATTCTTCCATGTGAAAACTCTTTTACATGCGGGAAGGAAAACGCTTAACTTTAAGTGTGAGAGCAAGGTTGGAGGGAAGGTGAAGAGACTGACATTTGGTGTACTAAAGATTGTTACTATCAAGTTACACAACATGGCAAAAGAGCAGGTAAGTATACTCATTGATTTGTAATGAGTATTGATGTTGTAAAATATCAATGGACTTAACAGGTGAGGTTAATGCGTGACATGGATAGCAACTGAGCTTAGCTGAAGACACCTGACACACGCCTTTCTAACACACATTTGTATGTTTGGGTTGGCACGGGTGCAGGTGAGGCTAGCTCTTCACATTTTCTACACCAACAATAGTACATTGTTCAAGTTTGAATACTCTTTCACCTTATTATGTGATAAGTATGAAAGCTTATTTACTGCTTTGAAAAGAGTATTTTGATTAGCACACAAACACTACAAAGTAGTTGAGATAGTATGGATACATATATGTAAGCTTACATCTTACATACTCAACATATTACTTGATGATAACATTGGTAACATTGGTAACATTAGTTACATTGACTGCCAAGCACAATGCATTGCATAGCTAGATTCTATTCCAGACTATGCTACTACATACAAAGTCATGTGATGAGCATATCATTACATTCTGGTCACTTATACCTCACAGCTAGGATTTCAAAATGATTTGAGTTTATTTGATTTGAGGAAAGCATGATAATGAGGATACATGTTCCTCCTTGAGAATGCAAGCTATTGCAAGTTGTTCCATGTTATACAAAACTTAGCAACACAAGCATAGTTACATTGATGAGTACTATGATTTGATAAGAAAACATATTTGTGTTGAATGAAAATCCCACCCACCCACCCTTGCTTTATTTTGATGAAGAATAGAAAGGAAAGGGCCTCTGAAAAGAGGAAGATCAAGCTTTGAAAAAAGCTCTGAAAAATACAACTCTCTCTCTCTTCCTTGACTATAAATGAACTGGCTTGGTAATTTAATATAACCCCATGGTAAAAATACTTTAGGGTTAGGTTAATTTTACCTAACGAATATCCGTCATAGATTGTGATCTCTACATCTATGGCCACAAATAGTTACCTAATCCTATATTAAGTGAAAGAGGCCATGAGAACCTCCTTTCGCAAGATAAGCCGCAGTGATCACTATATTCGTTAATTTGAGACTTTCTCTTGTCTCAAATTAATATATGGACCACAACAACATGGTCTAATGTTTGGGTTGTCCTACCTAAACCATCTTGATATGAGTTCTTAATTGAGTTCTTGATGTGAACACCCGCTTCAAAGCATTTGCATCTTACAACATTCTCCAATATTTGTGTGATTTTATCCACGTTCTTATATTTGTAAATGTCTCAAAATGTCTCAAAATGCCGAAAAAGTCCCAAATTAACGAATATAGTGATAGTGGCAGTTTACCCTAAGTAACTTTTGGGGTTAGTGAAAGTTATGCAAGCTAAGTTTAGTGGGAGGTGTATGTAACTTGCCTCTATTTTCGATTGCCCAAGGTTCAAATGGCTAAGGAACAAGTAGAATACTCTATGGTAGTATGTGTATTCGATGATACAATATGTATGTTTATGTTGTACATAATTGTGTGACATAGATAACAATTGGGTTTCTGATGTTATTCACCTCGTGTACGTTACTAACCCTCTCTTTGGATTTGGTTGGTGGCATGGGCGGCAGACCCTTCACAAACTTGACGGCACACTTAGGTTTTGTATATCATCTTTGTTCAAGAATAGTTTGTGCATTATGCTTATGTATTCCATGGATATGAGGAATGCATAACAAATTTTGGCTTATGATAGGACTTTGAAGTATTTTTGAACATGTCTTATGCCATTTTGAACTTGATTTTGTAAAACTATGGATATGAAGTGCATTTTGCTACTTCAATGGTATAGAGGGTAAAACTTTGGTAGTATAGACTACTTAAAGGTTTTTAAACCTCCTTAGATACATACAAAGAGGAGACAATGACTATAGTAAGAGGATCGTAATGCAAAAGAATGGTCATGATGTTTGATCCCATCCACCCTCCCAGGTTTCGAAAGGTACATTGATATGTAGAAGAATGGCTTGGCCTCTAAATAAGAGGATGTTTTATGAACGGACTAAGCTTGACAGTAAACATAGAACTGCTCAAGAAAAACCCAGCTCTCTCTCTACATGTTTTTTTTACTTTAGTAAAAATGAATCCACCTAGTAATGAAAGATAATCCTAACAAAAAAATTACTTTAGGGTTTGGTAAAATCTACATGGCGAACGTCCACCGTAGATCCGTTTCTATGAATCTATGGTCAATGGTACTTACCTAATTCTATAGCAAGTAAAAGGGGAAACCATGAGAGCCTTCTCTCAAAGTTTAAGCAGCAACGGTTTATTACCCTAAGTAACCTCTGAGATTAGGTTAAGTGGTGAGGACTAGTAAAAGTGGAAGGAGTGTGTAACATGTCACAAAGCTTAGTCTTGTGAGGTTCAAATGACTAAAGAATATGTAGAATACTCAATGGGAATATGTGTATTCGGTGATACAAAATGGATGTTTATGCTGTACATGACTATGTGACATAGATAGCAATTGGGTTTTGCTGTTATTTACCTCTTATACGTTACTAACCCTCTTTGTGGATTTGGTTGGTGGCATAGGCATAGGTGAGGTAGACCCTTCACAAATTTGGCCACACTCTTAAATTTTGTATCTCATCTTTCTTTTTCTTTTTCTTTTTCTTTTTGGCACAAATTGAAAATTCAATTGCAGAAAGAACTTATCTCATCTTTCTTCAAAAACAATGTGTGTATGTTGCTTAGATATTCTACAAGAAAATTTAGAATACAAAGCATATAGATTTCAAGTAGACTTTTGAAGCGCCTTTGAGTATGTCTTGTACACATTTTTGAATTTGAACATGTAAACTTCGAATATTTAGCACAACACTTTGCCTAAGTGTAAAGAGGGTAAAACCCTACTAGATTAATGATTGAGGTTATAACTTTTACCTTTGAGGAGGCAAACCTATATGGGAAATGAGGGGAGATAGTTAGACAAAGATTTTCCTTGAGGGATGGTCCCACCGACCCTCCCGGTTATTGAAGGATATACAAATATGTAGGAGAATGGAATGGCCTCTGAACAAGAGGATGTACTAAGAAGTGACTAACCTTGAAAGCAAGCATAGAATCGCTCAAGAAATGCCCAACTCTCTCTGCGCCAATTTTGCTTAGAGTTTTGTGAGATATTTCAATTATTTTAGATTTTAACATGGTTTTGATCCCTTACCCTCCGATAGAAGGGCTAACCAAGAGTAAAGAGTCACAATTAGGTATGTCTTTTGGCATTTTGACTACCCGATTATTAGCAAATAGTATGTATATCTTTGGTGTTTCAAACACCAGTTTCTAGGAAAAAGTATTACCTTCATAGTCAAGTTTGGTTAATTAGTGCCTCATGCATCCTCCAATCTTTTCTACTAGCGTTGTGGCCCATTGAATTGCAACTTGGAAACATTCACATACTTTTACTTTCCCAGCCTCATCAACTTGCCTCGCTCACCCCCTTTGTCCAATGTTTCATATCTTGAGCAAGTGTTAGGGTTTGTTGTATCCCTATCGAGACTCTTACACTTTATAACATGTAATTCTACACAAATCTTGGCCTATGTTAATCGAATATGTGGCACCACACATGTTGTCAAGATCTCAATATGATGGGATGGTAGGATAGTTCGATGATGGAGGCCCCTTTTCACATGTTGTTGCCATATTCTGGCCATGGCCATCTCACTTGTTGAAATATTTTGTGTCACTTTCCTTTATAAACGTGTTGGTTTTATTTTTTTGACTTTGAGATATTAAAACATCAAAACTCTTAATGTCATAACCATCAAGTTAGGTTATCCAAGATGACCATTGAGCACATATTAAAACATCGATCGCTTGTTGAAATCTCATGTGTCACTTTCCTTTATAAATCTCTTGGTTTTGTTGTTGACTTTGGAACATTAAGACATCAAAACCCTAAATGTCATAATTATCAAATTAGGTTATCCAAGATGACTGTTGACACACGTTAAAACATCAAAACCCTAATTTCATAATTATCAAATTAAGCTATCCAAGATGACCGTTGAGCACACATTTAAACATCAAACCCCTAAATTCATAATTATCAAGTTAAGTTATCCATATAACATTACTCAGCCAATGCGTTGTGTTCATGGGCCCAACAATAGATTTGAGAATAAAGACTCTGGATGCTAGAATCCCCACTGATTCATATCGAATTTGAAGTCATGGTAACTAAACATAGCCAATCAACTGAGTAATGTTATGCAAGATGACCGCTGAACACCTTTTCCAACACAACCTCAACCTCAACCTCAACACCTCAACCTCAATTACTATACTTTGTGCAAATTGGTGATGTTTTTTTTCAACCATGTTTGCACTATGTGTATTTGATTTGCGGTGACAACTACAAGCAATTGCAACATGTAGACGACACCTTGCATATGTTATTAATCATTCTTTGTGATTGTTTGGTTACATGGGTGCAAGTGAGGGCTGCAACCTCTACAAGGTTCATTGCTCGTATCGTTGAGAGGTTTTGAATTCCACCAAGTTGTGGCCTTTTTAACGATCTCTTGGTGAATTAAATTGATCATATTATTTTGAATTTGTAGGTGGATTTGCTACCTTGTTCTTGCGGTGATGTTCACTTGTAAGAAGAATACAATTTGGTAAAGAGTTGCCATAAGGGTGTGTCCCACTTGCCCACCCATGGGTTATCTCACATACACACACACATATCAAATAAGCCCTCAAGTTGTGTTAATAGTTGAAAATAACATTTTATGCACAAAGTCCAATCTCATCGTAACATGTGTCTTTGTGACATCCATTCTTACGTGAAAACCTGGCCGTGTAAGTTACCACTCAAATATAAGTGTCCCATTAAGAAGAGTGACCACATATGGCCCACATAGCATTTGTTAGAGAAGTTGTCTCTTCTCTACATCGCCCACCTCGTAAGGGAAACCACAATGAATCAATGAAATTAAGGTAGATATACCATAAACTGTGAACTACCCTCTACCCGTGCAGTAGACTTCCGTCAGAATAGCGAAGTGCCATTTCTGAAACCAATCATTGCAAGGCTGGCAACTTGAATGCGTGTACAATTATTTTCGCCAAATTTAGTCATGTTTGACTAGCATCAATCATAATTTAATGTACTCGTGAGTTAACTGGTTTAGGTGATGTTCTGTGTGGAAATGAGCGTTACCGTGTTCGGTGTAAGGAGAATCTAGTGAACAAGTAGGGGGTTTGACAAACTTTCCACTTTGAAAAATTGTAGAATTTCTTTTACAAGGAATAAAAACATGAAACAACTTGCATTCTTCATGAATCCTTCTCTTCTATCTTGGAAAATTATCTCATGATTGTAAGACCATATCTTCAACGCGATCACCTAATTTTCACGGTTTATGGTATCTCTACCTTATGTTGTGACCACACGCGAAACATGAACCATATCACCACCTTGCCTAGACATGGAAACTTGAGGATTTAAGGCATGTGTCCATGAGTCGCATACCTAGAAGGCGATTGTAAAACTACGTAGCTAGGTAGATAAGAATGGGTGGTTTACAAACATCTAGGTGGGGGATAGCAAGTAGGCACATATATTATACCTTCTTATATTATGATATGTATATTGGGACCATTGGTAATGCTTCTTCTTGTTCACACACACTTTTTCCCATTCAATCATGGCACCTCAAATCCACACCCGTCTCAATAGCTCACGCGCGTGGGGGTTCACCACATACAGGCTCCAATTCCGTAGGTTGTGAATTTTGTGCTTGGATGGGTGTGGAGCTTTAAAGGTGACCTAATCCTAAAAGTCCACGAGATTTTTGTGAGGCCAAGAGTGAAAAAGAAACCAAACACTGATTGGAAGAGGTTGTTTCGGCATCTTTCTCAACTCCACTACTATTACCCCTACAAATACACTACTTGGGGATTTAGAAGCTCAAAACGGATTCAATTTGGACTCTTCTCGAGTGTTTACCGTAACACCATAGCAGGTTCGCCACCTGGCGAACGAATATTTAATTTTTTTGAAAAAATAAGGTTCGCCTCTCAAAAATTGAATTTCTCAATTTTCGTTTTTTGGCAAAAAATAAGTAAAAATGACCCTAAATAGCTTAGAAATAGCAAAATATTTCAAAAACTAATTTATTCTATTTTCGTTTTTTTGTCTTCAGAATTTTCTAATTTTTACGTTTTTTATTTTTAGAATTATTTTAGGACGAACCTGCTATGGTACTACGGTACACATCTATCCAAAATTTGAGACACATAATTAACCCAAGAAGAAGGGTTAATTGCGCAATTAGCCTGATGATTATGGTGTTTAGTGCGGCAATGTTAACTACTTTGCTTCTTATGGCATTCAGTGTGGCCACATTAACATCTCAATCCAATTTCATGCGGGTTTTTGGGGGCATCTTTGTGGCCACCACCACATCTGCTCTTGATTTTTTTATGTCAAGTCGGAGGCGCTACCAATGTACCACCAATTTCTACTTTACATGTGATATTATGATCCCAAAATGTGTAAGACAATATTGGGTACAGTGTGTTGATATCAATGAATCAATCACATTAAACATTAGTTAAACTTATAATATTTTATATTTTAGAATATTAACTAGGATGCTTTTTTGTTTCAAAACCTATTGACCCTCAAATCACAAATTAGTTTGATGGGATCCAGTTGGAATGAAGTAACAACAAACTTGGCAAGGTCATACCCCCCCCCCAAAACAATGGTAGTTGTCAAAGCAACTCCAACATGTCTTCCTCCACCACATCTTCCTCCAACACTACTTTAGATGAGGTGGAGGCATAATGATCATCACTGCATCCCATCACATCTCCTCTATGTTGAAAACTTAAATTTTAAGGCACCAAGAGAGGATTTTATTATGTTATAATAGTTGAGTGGATCCTCTATCCCTGTCAAACCTCTTTCAATGCTAGAGAATGTTGTCTTCATAACACTTCATGCTTATATTAAACTTTAAAGGTTACTTTTTTGAATAATAAAATATGCAAACATTATAATTTTACGCATTTTGGGATTATAACTTTTAAGTATAGAATTCCAATTGGAGTCGTAGTAATGTAGGTGCCTTTGCCCTTATATTTCTAAGGCCCCTCCATGTAATAATCCACAAGTTCCTCCGCCGCCACTTTGGATTGGGAATTGGAGGGAAAATGTGCATGACAGTGGTGGAGTTGCCTTCATGAATCTTCATAGGGTGCCCATCTATGTTAGGCGAGAGGATGCAATTCTCCTTTTTGGCGGGTCCACATTCATTTCATGTGACATGTCATCTTTTTTTTGTCTTTCAATGTGACGGACAACATCAAAAAAGGCTTTCAAACAATGGGTTGAGAATCTTAATCTTTTACACAAAACTGAAGATCAACTCATATTCTTTCAAAAATAAATGTAGAGAATTTTGAGCTTCTTCCAATATTTAGTGCAATCTAAGAACTCTCCAATTCTTCATCTTGTGCCATCACTCAAATATTGCCCTCCAATCCATATTTTTCAACTCTATCCCACATAATAATACTTGCATCAAAGCATCCAAAGTGCCCAACTTCAATGAAGCTCGCAAGTGGCTTTTGATAGCATTTTGTTTTCAAAATCCCCTTTCACAATTGCAATACTTGAGGGAATGACAAGTTTTATTTGTTTGTTTTGGTTGTTGTTGTTGCTGCCAAAGTTTGACGAGATTGTGGCCAATTGGTGAGGGAAGCTATCTTATGAGCAATGAGTAGTGAGCAGTGAGCAGTAACACATGAGTAATGAATCCAAATTTAGTAAAGGTTCACAGGTTTAGGGTCCATAAACTAAATTTGGTACTACATTAATTGCATATTTTCAATTGTAAATTGGAAACATTTTAAATGAAGCAAGACTAAAGGAGGCATATTACCGTGGATCATTTGGAATACTTTCAGTCCATTGATGATTTTTATTATAACAATCCAAACCAATACATGTGGCTTAATAGAACACTTGCAATACTACTTAGACTCTACTATACCAGCAAGTTCAAATAGTCACATGACCTCGTTATAGGTATATGTAGGTGCATGAATGAACTTGTCACTCTCGTAATTCACCTTGCACAAAAATCTAAACACATAATAAAGATGTTTGCAATACACCAATTTCCCTTTCTTTCCCAATGCATGAGAGGACATTTTCGTAAAATCCGGGCATGTGTAATGCGGGATGTCACCAATTGTGACAAGGTATGTGATATCCTCCTTGGAGATAATGTTGATTATCACTCCAAAGCCCGGATATGAAATGGCAGTGACCCCAATCACATAGTAACCGTTCATGAGTCCGGCGCTCCCCCATTTGTTTTTGTGATCCGCCACCGGTGTTGTTGGATTGCGAAGCACTGTCTTCCCAAACCTGAATGTAGGGTGGGCGTCCGGGTTCGGTGGCATACAAAAATGCAAGCGAGGGATGGGGAGGGTTGCGATTGTTGAAAGCCTACAACGAGGGGACAATGCCTCCCTCTGCTATAATTGAAAGTCGGCGTCCTCAAGCCCCAAAACCTCCTCTCTTGATAGATTGGTACCTATCTTCACCGGCCATGTATTGGGTAATATAGGCCAATCCAACACATACTTCTTCTTATTGCCACTCACACAATGCTTGATGTCGTTAGGGCAAAACCAAAATTCATACTCCATATTGTTGGGAGAGCGAAATTCATTCCTGAGCCCTTTGTATGTTGGAGAAAGTGTGCCATATTTGCCAGTCCCGACTTTGGCATTGCACATAGTCCCTACAATGGCATGTAGTATCCAACATCGTTTGGCCGAGTTGGGTGGCAATCTTACAATGTCCTACTTGAAAGCAAGACAATTAGTCTCTAACACGGATGTAGTATGAGCCACACCATGCTCTACAAAACTCAACGATTCCTCTATGCGTTGACGAGTTGCCCGGGTGTTGGGATGAGGAATGGAATAGTTCATTTTGTTGGGTCGATGAGAGTCACGATCAACATCTAGTGGTAGGTTGAGTTTGCGTTTGGTAGAACCAAAGATCTCGGACCCTTCCAATGCACAATTTCTGGTGTTGACGTCTTTTGCCCCTGGGTAAGACTTCATGGTATCAGCCAACGCTTTTGGATCTTTACACCTGGCAGCCACTTTGAGTTTCAAGGACGTCGAATCATAACCTTTATAATCAAACCCCCCTTTCAACCATGCCCGGTAATTTGCGATTTGCATGAAAATACGGATTATGTCGTCCATTGTAGCTTCATATAAGCAAGTCATCTTGTTGCCGGATTGTTGAAGCCATTTGTTGTGTACAGTCTCTGCAAGGTTGCATGTTGGCATTTATGCACGTTATTCTATTGTCATATCTTATGAACAACACACAAATATGAATATAAAAAATATGATATATATATATAAAATAAAACAATAAAACAAATTGAATGACATTAAATAATAAAGTTTGGTATGTATTTACAAATAGTATATGACCACCCCATTGTTTATAACGGAAGTGCCAAAAATCCAAGCACTCTAAAAAACTGATGGTGCTTTCTTCTAAGGCAGCTCCGGATGACAACTACCAAGAACGAATCACATGGTATTTAGTCTTGCTGTCTTTCATTGTTTCCGCGTCTTTGTAATTTTTGCATATTTGCTTCTGTCGAAACTGCAGCCATAGTTTGATATATTTTTGGATCACCTTATCCAAACTCGCAGATCAATGAAAAAGACATATACGCTCAGGTGCGACCATGGGTAGATTTGGGTCACCGTCCCCGTAAATCATCCTCACCGCATTCCAATTAGCTTGAGCATTGTCAGCCATAAACCCTTTGAAGTTTACGTTTGGTACACCATTCTCCGTCATGACAACATTTAAATTTTCCTAAAAAAGAGTTTGTGCTATACCATCTTCAGATTGCATGTCACAACACCCAATGGTTAACACTTTACGGTATCAACTGTCATACACATGGCAAGCCATTGTCGTCCAATCCTTCAAATATTTGATATGGTCAAACATAATCCAAGAATTCTTCATATCCCCCCAACTTGCATCTTCTTCACAAGCTCCATAGTTCCCCTTCCACTACGCAAAAATACTTTGATCTATATATAAAGTTACGACAATTTGAAGACGTAAGAGTGCTGAATTTGTCCATGACCACCTCTAAGAACGAACCAACCAAGTGATGGCTTTCGTCACTTGCGGGAGATTTAAGAAGGTAATCGGCCAATAATTGTTTGCTTGTTGCCAAAATTATGGCTGAATTTTTTTGCTATGGGTGTTTTCAATACTTCATTTGCAACGCACTGGTATGCCATGTCCAATGATTCACGGCATGTACTATTGGCCACAGGGTGATTATGTAAACCAAGATGAATGCAGTGGAAGTATAAGGAGGGCGGATCTTGAATGTGAAGGCCGGATATTGAGATTGATAAGATATTGTAAAGATATAGAACAAAATGAAGTTGGCATTACAAATGACAACAACACATGTAACAAATGACAACTTATTTTATAACCACTACATAATGATTATGGTGAACATAAGTAATTAGGGGACAAACAACTAAAGCTCTACAATATTGACAAGTTCCAAATCTGAACTTCAATTCATGCAATTTATTTGAATGTATGAAATTATATGATGTAATCATGCCCTTAGTTTTTTTGCAGAAACAATACTTTTGCGTAGGGTTGATCCAACAGATTTTATTATCAACAAATAAACAGAATTTATTGAATTTAATTGTGAAAAATAAATATATGAACAATTGTGCAAACTTAAGATGGGGATGATGGGGTAGGGTCTAAACGCCCTAACCCATTAGTCCCATCTTAAGTCTGCACAAGAAATCCATAGATTTGACAATTCTTTGGTAGAGTCTATCTCATGCCTATCAAATTGAACCTCTTTGAATTTTTTTGTACATAGACATCATCAACTTATGTACTAGTACAAAAAAATTCAGATTTTTTTTACACATAAAATTATGATAATTTTTTAAAAGTATTGAAATTGGCGACATCATAGATCTACACAATCTATCCATAGCCTAAATTTTGAAAACTTCTATAACTATTTTTTCCCCATGATTGTAAGTCATTCTAGAATGGTTCTAGATTTTAAATCCTTCATTTGCAAACCATGTCATATATAGTCCAAAAAATATTTCTTTATTATTAATTTATTTTTTATTTCATTATACAACCCTTCAATTTTCTCTCATTAGGTAAGATGTTAACACCCTACCCCTTCCCTTTCAACTTTCATATGTATTTTTGGTTTTTAAAAATTATTTCATGTTATTTTTTATTCATTACATACACCTTCAGTTGCCTCTCATTAGGTAGGGCGTTAATGTTCTACTCCTTCCCTTTCCACTTGCATATATTTTTTGGATTTTTTAAATTATTTTATTTTATTTTTTATCATTACATACACCTTTAGTTGTCTCTCCTTAGAAAGGATGTTAACGCCATACTCCTTCTTTTTCAACTCTCATATATATTTTTGGTTTTTAAAAATTATTTTATATTATTTTTTAGCATTACATACATGTTCAGTTGCCTCTCATTAGGTAGGACGTTAACGCCTTACTATTTTTCTTTCAACTTTCATATGTCTTTTTGATTTTTGAAAATTATTTTATGTTATTTTTTTATCATTACATACACCTTCAGTTGCCTCTTATTAGGTAGGGCGTTAACGTCCTACTCCTTCCCTTTCAACTTTCATATATTATTTTGGTTAATTGACAATAGATATTTTTGATTCATATTGATTCTGAATAAGTGCCTCACGAAGTTCCTAGATTTCATAAAGATTTGGAATGATATATCTTCTGAACAATGCATGTACACCGCAAAAATCCTTCAACAATGGACTAGGCCTCATTTTGACGATTGTGAATGTTATCTCGATTGTTCCAATGCTCATGCTCTTACAAAATAATTATTATCACGACAAGCTCTTGATACTATGCTAATTAATTCAAGAGATACAGTGAATCTTCAATCACATATTGACAAACTCAAACTCAACCAAGATGTCGAACTACCTCCACTATCCAAACGCAGCAAGAAATCAAATAAGGTTGATGCACTACAAACAGAAGTAACATCTGAAGCTTCTTTGCAGCATGATCATGAATCTTTCCCTTCTTCACATTCAACTCGTCCACTTTCTCCTTCTATGTTACGTCTAATTTCTTCCCAAGAAATACCATCTTCTTCTTCTCTTCGAGAAACTACTCATTCCAAATTTCATTCTGCATTTTATAGGCATATTCTTCTTTCTACAACATCAACAATTCTTTAACCTTTTGCATCAATCCAAACACAATTAATTTTCAATTCTAGTTATGATGTCATTGATGTTGGGGTCACTGCAATACGTAGATAATTGGTCATTCCTAAGAGTTTCTTGTCTTTGGCCAACCAATGAGCTGCAAATAAATTCAAACCTGATATTGGACCTTTCTCCAATCAAGATCCGGGACCACCTGAATGGATTCAAACTATGAAATTCATCAAATAGGTATTCACATTTTTTAATTTAAATTTATTTTATTTTGTATTTATTTTAATCAATTTAATCTAAATTATACTTATTCCAATATCTTTTATATTATATGTTTTCAGGTTTTTGATGGCCGTGAAAATTCTATTGCAAGTTAGAAAAGGATCAATGTTATAGATCTCATTTTTTCTAACATCTATGATGGGCTTTCGGTTCCCACAATTGGAGCATCCAATATAGTGCCATCTTGGAATGTCAAGCAGAATAAAATATTTCTTACGCCAATGTATGTTATACACACATGTCTTTCAAATGATGGTGCCATTGTTATTCTTGAAAATCAAAGGAAATTCAATACATCCCTCAATCAAGCACAAATGATGGTTATAAAGATAGTCTATTGAATCAATGCCAATGATCATCTTATCGATCTAGATAATCCAAGGCAAACAATAAGTATCTTGCCAATCAAAGTTTGTGAAATTTTCAACTTGAATGTATATCTTAACTTGAATCTATTTCTAACATGTCTTTAACTTATTGACATAGCAGGGTTTTTTTGCATACATTATTGCCCGAAGATGGAATGACCCTACAAAACATCAACAAAATTTTAAGTTTCTAAAATTTGAGCCCCCGAAATGGACATATCCACTATGAATGTAGCAATCAATATGGTGACAAATAATGACCTTATCATGAAAGATAAAACTATGGGAAGGACATGGAGAGGTGGATGGCAGAAGGCTCCTTGTTTCTTTCAAATCTTTATAGAATGTTTGTCTCTAAAAAATGGTCATGTTATCGACCTCACCTGCTCTACAGGAGGTTCAATTTTGGCGTCTCGTGCATGCAGTTGCCACCTTCTTGTATTTGAGGGAGACCAAAAAATAGTCGACTGTGTGTTAAAACCTATCTTTGATAATGCTCCAAAATATAATGTTGAAGGCCCCCGAATCGAAGTTGTTGATGATGATGCTTTGCCAGATGATGAGCTAATGTCTTTTGATTGTGAGTAAGTTATAGTGTGGATTTTTGAAATTTTTATTTGAATTGTCAATATTTATGTATACAATATTAATCATATTACATGTTGTTTTGCATTCAAGAAACTTATCAAGAAATCAAAACTTGTTTCTTTCTTTAGACTACATGGATTTTTTCGTAGTCCTACTCTTAGCCCTCGTTTGCCACCTTATGTAGAAGCAGTAGCAATACATATGGCTAAAGCTTCAAAATCATCATATGATTCTGGTCACGATTCAGATATTTCAGACAATATGATTATTCCCAAATAATTAGATATTGAGGCTATAGAGAATGATACATCTATTAGTTGTGATGAATCATGAAGTGCGTTTATATTAGTTAATTTATTTGCATTTGAGTGACCTTCATTGTGTTTTATGACACATTTTGATAATATATTTTTTGATTCATTGGATGATTGGATTTCAAATACTTGTTTGTTTGCAAAAAATTGTTTCCATTTACTAGGATGCACATAGAAAGTTCTTTATGATTTTTTAAAAACATAACAATTAAAATGATTCATTCACATAAGGGACATTGTTCTAGGAATTTATTTTCCAATGAAACAATTTTTTAACCTTTAGATCATTCAATTGATGGTAATACCTTCACAATGTATTCAAATGGTATTACATTATATAATAACTTGTGCATTTGTTTCCACGGAAATCATAATTCTTTAGGCCAAAATTCCACGGTTTTAGGATACTAGTGGCCCTATTACCAAATATTTCACCTTCCTCACCGCTCACAAGTTACCTCTCATCGCTCACTACTCATCGCTCACCGCTCACTAGTCATTGCTCACTGCTCACAAGATAGCACTTCCCCCAATTGGTATACCACTCGTTGATGCCCCCACAAAATTGCCATGCCTCTTACTATGATTTGTTTTCAAATTTTTGCCTCATAATTTCTTCAGACTCAAGCAACTTGGTGCTACTTGCATCACTTTCAACCGCCATCAATCCAAATTTTATGATGAATCTCTCCAACCATTGCTTTGACATAGTCGTACGAACTTCTTCATCACTTGAATAAATGTTTTGGATTGAAAAGTTCTGATGCATTGAAAATAGGTAAATCAAGAAATGTTTCCTTCAAGCTATCCACAAATTCTAACACATACATAACTCCCATCGTCTTGCATTCTTCTCGTGTGTCCTCCCGATCAAAATTTTGTTCGTGATGCATAGGATGATATGTGCCTTCAACATCATCATTTGCCCTCCATCTTAACACACCATCCCAATCAAACTTGAGACAAAGAATGGACCCAAGTTCTTGGTCACATCCAAACTTGAGTCCATGACCACATAAACGATTCATCTTCAAAATAGAAATTGATGAATCCAAAGTGGATCCAATTGCTAAAATATCAACCAAGTCATAGTTCTGTACAAACCAATGTTTATGTTCAACTCATGTTGTGATCACATTCACTAGCAATCTCCTAGTATAGTTCGAAATTGGAAATTGAAATTTGTCATTGTAGATATAATTCAATCTAGTAGGAGATCATGTACATTACCCTCCAATAAGTATTGGTCACTATCCCAAAAGATGTAGAAACTTGATTGAAAGGAAAATTTTGAAATGGTAGTATGTACTCAAAAATCCTCCGATTGAGGAGTTGTAAAGTGTGTTGGAAAGATCATTGAGTCTATTTTCAGGGTATATTAAGTTTGCAAAATGAAAGAACATATTTCCATAGTAATAGAGCTTTTTATAATATTGTGTCTACCACCTAGTACTACCACCATAGGCATTGATTACATCCTCCATACGAAAAGACATATTAGCAATGAGCACGTTGATGGTCTGCAGAGACACTTCTTCCCATACTTGTTGGAGCGTTTCGACCAATTCATCCCTATTTCTTGGTAGAGACTCCTTTTGATCATCATCTTTTAGAATCTTCCAAAGGTTCTTGATAGGATTTAAATCAAGTGAATTTGCCGGCCATTGAAGCTTCTTCATGCCATGCGCATGTCTCCAAGAACTAGATAGGACACTACAATGCACTGGAGCACCGCCTTCCATAAGGATAAGATTATCCGGATCATCATGCAAAAAGTAAAATCCACTTAAACAACCCTCATACACAATGTCGATAAAATCACTAGTTGTGCGTCTATGAGGTGGCATTACAACAAGCGGACACTTTTGATAACCTGAGAATGCACCCCAAATCATGACATATGTGCGACCGGATTTGAAAGATGGAGCCAAACAATCTGGGAAGTAATGTTCATTTGGACGTCTCCAAACTGTCACCTGTCGTGAGTGCTTTCCAATGTCAAAGCTCGACTCATCTGTCCACATGATGTTGCGCCAATCAGATTATGTCCAATTCTGATGAGCTTTTGCAAATGCTAACCTATTTGCCTTATGCTTCAAACTAAGACATGGTTTTTTAGCAGCAACACGATTGCGAAATCCAAGGCTCGTTATGACCTTCCTCAATGTATTAACGCGCACTCTCACGCTCATTTGTTCTACCAATCTAGCAAGTGGAATACGTTTGTTTGATGTTAGAAGGCAACTTAACTCTCTAGTGTGTCGCTTTGCCAATTTATGAGGCCTCCCACTCCGCTTCATACTATTTATTGTTCCACGACGCTGAAACAAATGGACAATGTTGGAAACAAATATTCGTGGGATGCCCATCTTCCTTCCAATCTCTGCATTTGACAATCCAGCGCTATGCATACCAACAATCATTCCTTTCTCTTCTACGGTATACTCTCTTGACTTCATGCTCTCTAGATAGCTACTACATGCCAAAACATGCATAGATCACACTACAACAATGTGCCCTACAAAAACAACCTCTTTCACGTTCTGCAACAAGAATTCCTCAAATGCACAATCAATTTTTCCACTCCCACCCTTGCAATGCCTTGCAATGACAAGAGAGAATATTTGGACATCAATTGTAGTACCCTCAAGCAACTAGATCTTTCACAATGCATTCAACCGTCATCATGCATGCAATACACTTGTTAACCACCATGTGAGCGATATTCAAAGAATGCAAATTATCTTGACAAGATGAAGGATTGGTACAGATTGCATTACTCCCATGGTGCCAACACTTAATCTATTTATAGCTCACGAAATTTCAGATCAATATCTTGTTGCATGTGCATGCATGATCTCCTTGAAGTTGACATTGTTTTCTCTCACAATCCAACAATTTTAAAAAAACGACCAATACTTATTGGAGGGTACTGTACATCAAAAACTCAACACAAACTCAAATTGGATTTACTTAGGTGTCACTTACAGGTGCAGAAATTGGCTCGTACCTCCTAAGTCACCATGAAATCAAAGCACGGATTATGTATTACAAGATACAACATTGTTTGCCAATAGTATAGGATATGGTTGATGGCAATGGTTGAGGGGACCTTTCTTTTGGCAAGCTGATTTATATATATATTTCCACGTGACGAGCATTTTTTCATTTTCATTATTTTTTAACGGGCAAGATTAATTTCAAAAATTTTGTGCCTTTCTTTTTTGCTTGTGACGGGTGCAAAATGGAGCCTTGAGAGGGAAGTATCACGTACAAGAATACCTCTCATCCATCCAACATTAAAAACTCGAGCCTTGTTAGGTTTGTAGCCGATTCACATCAATAGACTTGATGCCGATGTCAAATCCGTTAATAAAAAAAAGCAACCTCAGAATTGCATGTCATTTTAGGGCCTTTTGGTTGAACAATGAGAGGTACACTCATATGCAAAATGTTACCTCTCGCCTATGTGTTTAAGGTCTTTCCAAATTCATGTTGACCAGTGTGGAGGGAAATGTGGTGGGATGTGGTAGTGGTTGTTATGTCTCCACATCGAAGTTTGGGTGGTATTAGGGTTCAATCTACATCACTCAATGTTAAATTACAACGAGCAATACAAGAATCACAAGCCATTAGCACCGATTTCCAACCACCCGAGGTAGATTTTAGGTGTCCAAATCTATTAGCGGAAGTAGATTTGGATACCGAAACCCAAGCTTGAGTGGGCGAAAACCGGTGCTAACGAACCCGTGATCCTTTGTAAGTTTTGAAGGGAAGGGAAGGGAAGCAAAGGAGGAGAGGAGATGATTGTGTGACTGTGAAAGCATTCTGAGGCCGCAGGTTGTGCATGTGATTCAAAGTTCCCACCAAGGAAAAAATTGAATGCTTGACACGGGGACTTTACTCATGCCTCTTCAATGTCTTAAATGCACCCTCCGCTTGTACATTACAAAAACAATATGTACAAGTCAAACCCCACCAATTTGTTTTTTAAGGTCCTCGACTTTCTAGAATGGAAGAGTTATGTCATGCAAATTTTGGAGAACATGAGCGCAAAATCTACACATTTGGACCTCAAAGTACTTAAGGTAAACGGACACTTCTAGGATTCCAACATATGTAGGGGGTTTGACAATCCAAGAAACGTACATGAACACATTAGCAAATCCAAATGAGGAATATGAGAGTTGGGTCTCACTATTTCTAAAATGAAAGTAAATATCTTGTGAATTCTTGAAGTGTTGTTTGTAGATTTTTTTTAAATGGTTTTCTTTCATATATGTACATTTCAGACTTGAATATGTACTTATATGCTAGAATGTGTTTAAGATCACATACCACTTTAGGACTATATACCTTACGTTGTTTGTTTTAACAAAGGTAGATGGTGCTAAAATGTGAATGTTACTATTACCTTGGGGGTGGTGGGGGGGCATTAAAATTATTGAACATATTAAGGTCCCGTGTCATGTGTGTGGACCTCGTAATGTTATTCCACATGTTGATGTCAAGATATTAGTTAGCACACACTAATGCCAAGTGTCACAAGGTTACACTAACAAGCAAGGGTGCAAGCATGGTAACGTGGGCCGCAAAAGTGCTATGGTATACTAAAACTGTTACTTTTGGTCAAACATCTAAAAGTAGTAGAAAAATGTTTTATTAATAGGATTTCCTCTATTGTTGTGTTAAGTACTCAAACATAGAGTATCAACAAGAGATCTTCAAAAATCAACATGAAAAGTGATGCTCAATAGCAGATGACCAAATTTGGTTTCGGATGTAAATTTCATGATCTCAAATATTTTGAACTTGGAAAAATTTTCATACTCCTTGAATTCATTACAAACTTGAGGGCATCACCAAATGATGTAGAAATCATCAATTTTAATGTGATCTTGTCGTATTTGAAACAAAATTTAGACAATTACTTGCTCAAAATCATCTACTTGCACACCACTTGCACTGTCTTCTAAAATGTGTATACTTTTTTTGATTGTTTAAGTCAATTTATTGGCTTTGTAAATCTATATGTTTTAAAAATGTTTATGGATTTCTTTATCTTCACAAAATTCAAAGTCAGTTTCACTTTGAAACTATCAGTTATCACTTTCATTCAAATCTTGAAACTGTCAGTTATCACTTTCATTCAAATCTTGGTAGGGATCAGGATCTGCCCACTTTAATGTGCTTGTATGTTGTTGGCCATTAGTGTAACCTAAGATAAGTCTTAGAATAAGTCAAGTGATACAATTTGCAAGTTCAACATTTTTTCAATTTTTTTGGGGGGGGGGGAGGTTGGCAGAAACTTGACAAATAATTCCACTTGTGAGCACAAGTACATTGGTTCTACGTATATAATGTGAATTGTAAATTAGAATTTGATATTAATTTGGTTTTTATTAATGATAAAATTGAGTAAATTATATTTAGGCATCATATCACAATAAATGTCATTTATGAACGAAGTAATGTTATAACAATGTTCCAAACTGTTGTTTTGTCACACTGCAATAGTTCTCATGATTCCTTCAATAACCATATTTGTAATGTTTGTTCTTTCATTGTAAATTCGAGGCACTTGGTGCTTTAAGTAAGTCATTTGTACATGCATGTGTTTGACAGGCTGGGGCGAAACAACCTGTACACTGGTTCCTTGGAGGCAAGGGTTTAGGCATCCAACAAGGAACGAGTGTACGGGTCAGTTCGCCCAAATCGTGTTTGACATTACTTCACATTCTTAATTATTCCTTTGTTTTTGGGTTACATGTTTGAAGATATCTTTTGCATGTGCTCAATCATGTTCATAAATTTATGATATCCAAGTTGATGTTTATAGATTGGTTGAACTATGTAGCATCTCAGAAGAATGTTCTCACATGCGACAATGCAACCATGCTCCGTGGGCCAGGTACCCATGGGGAATGATGCACTAAAAAAACTCCCCTTGCCACCCACCCTCAACCTTATTATGGGTTGATTGGTTGTGTCCCATTTGGCATATGCCTATCCAACATTAATAAAGACATGAATTCTCATAGTTTTTTCGTAGGTCTACAAAGTTCCGATGTAATGTTTCTAGAGATTTTATTTATAGAAAAATTACTACTATTAAATCCTTATATCCAAGGCAAGAATTGAGTCATGTTTCATGACTGGGTACTTTGATTGTGTACTATTAGTTTTCTCATTTACCTTTGAAATCCATCCTCCAACTACAGTAGTTCATATTATTACCGTTCACATCTTCCAAAGCTATTGAGCTTATTTACCCATCCCTTCACATCCATTGCAACTTGTTCACATGTATTATGATAACAAATATTGAGCTTCACATCTTGTACATCTACTTAGCATACGCATATCAATGTCTGTTAATTATGGAAGAACAATCCATCCAAAAATTTTGAGTTGCAAGTTAGCTTTAAAAAAAAACGAGGATGTACAGACAGACTAATATTCAGTAAATTCTCAAATAGATCACCATATCCTCCCATTCTCTTAGTGAAGTAGGAAACAATGACGCTGCATCCTTGAAACATCGTGATGTGACAAGAACAATGGTAATGAAAAGTTCAGGTGTGCACTATATAATGTATCATATGTTTGCGTGTGAAGAAGGGTGAAACATGGTGAAGAATGTGAGAGGTCTTAGGCTTGGAGAAAAGAAAGAGTTGCCCTGGAAAATCAACGGCAGTGGTGACAATCTGTGCACATTCACAGTGAGTTGTTGTCAACAATGCATTTGGATTTAGTTGAAAATGGAGAGTGCAGATGCAGATTTACCTATGATATGATCCAACTACATTGGTGATTTTCACAAGAATGTACAAAGTTTATGGGCATGTGATTGTGAGTCAAAAAGCCAGAGTGCGAGGATGCTCCATGAACTTCTCTATCTGTTCTTCATTTTGTAAAGTCAGTGATGCATGGCCTTGGCAAAGTACACTTATTATTGTGAATGTGTCTATGCATCTCATGAAGGCCACAAATAAAAGTTTGTTCATCGTGAAACAAGGTGTTTCTATCCAACTCTTCTAGGAATGAACATTAAGTACATGTCACTCTTCCCCACCTTTCTCACACGTACCATTCTTCGGCCGTGGCACATCTCACTCTTTGTAGGAAATACTGTTGTTCAATATCTTGGAATAAACATGTCCTAATTTTTAGAATCTAGATCTTCAGGCTGAAGATGACACCTTTTGCTCAGACTCTAATGCAAAGTGAATAATCTCCTTATTTGGAGGAGAAATCAAACAAGTTAGTGAAGTGGTAGGATATTTCTGTGTTGAAATAGAAAAGGGTGAACAGCGTGTTGAAGAACGGCAAAGGTTACATTTCTTGACTCTGTCGCAAAATAACTCAGAAAAGAGTTTGATGAAGGTGGGATAGAGTTAACAGTGAAGTTGTGGCAACCAATTCAAGTTTTTTAAAGGAGTATCCCACGTTTGCCACTTTCAAGACTCATGTCAATGAGTCGAAAAAAAACAACAACTAGGGAAGTCATTTTGCTCTATTATGGGGCAACAAAACTTCCATAAAGAAGCTTGTGTTATTTTCTTGATGTTTGGGGAGTACACAAGTGGAGAGAGAAGCAAAGAGATGCATGTACACACATAGGTAACAAAGAAAATGACAAGATTCTTAGTGATATAAAAAATAAAACATGTCAACACTTAAAATTCAAAGACTTTCCAGTTACACTCAAAATAAGAGACCAATAGGGTGTTTCGAACCCAGTACATCCCCATACTTCACAGTTGACTCTAATAAGTATAAAGTTGCTAAAAGCATTTAGGGGTTAGATAAAAGCATACTGGTAGTAAGTGATTATGTGCTATGGATACCGAAACACTCTGTATGAATGAAAACAGTTGAAGACAAAGATGGAGATATAAAGAATGACCTCCTTACATGTATACTACAACTTCTTGACAAGAGCAACTGAAATTGCAGACATGGGCATTGATAGTACTCAGCAATAATGGATCAGATTACATCAAATTTTGGCTTGTCGTATGACTTCTTTTACAGGAATCTGACACTTGCAGTTGATACTGGTGAACACATTCAAAATAAAGAAATAAAAATCAAAAACAAACAACCTTCCACTAGCTAATAAGTATACCAACCAACTCCCCTACTTACCATCCCGCCCAACACTTCTCTCCTGTAATCCTGTATCTCTAAAAAATATCAGAAAAATGCCATCACAGACGACAGTTAGATTGTTCTATATCTAATCCTATCTACATTCATGGTGACAGGAAATAAATGCCTGAGCTGCATTAGAGGTAAGAATTTCTTTTTGGCTACATGCGGTAGGTTTTTCTTCATCCAGAATAGAGCAAGGTGTACTTTGGAAGGTGGAAACGATGTCAACTCCTTGCTGCCGTGTAGTTTGTTGTGATCATCTGTAAGAGTTAGATAAAAAAAAACTAGACTCTATCCTTAATTGTTTGTCTACCACTTATGGAAACATTAGAATCAGATGTGCTTGTTCTTGATTGTTTGAGATGTGTTAATTGTATAAAAGGACCTAAATTTAGGCAAAGTATATATTCAAAACTCCTCATCCTACATAGATGATGCCAGTGACACTGATCACATCTATTCACAGAAAGTTAAATGTGTCGATTTTCACATGTAACTTATCACATGTAATTGTTAAATGTGTCGATTTTCTATCTTTCCTTCTTGAACCTGACAAATGGCCTGAAGTTCTCTGGTGGAAAAATTGATGTATCGACCTGTCCATGGAGCTTGATATTTGATCTTCTAATAAATGACTAGAGAATTGGATGGAATTACTTCAGCATTTAGAACTGCTATACAATCTTGACACCATAGACTCATGTGCTTGTTCTTGATCATGTGGGTAGTGTTATACAGTGGAAAGATTTGAAAATTAATCCCATGGAGCCCTGATATTTGATCTTTCAATACCAACCACCTACTTCAGACTTGGGTGGAATTCCTTGGGCGTTGACCCAAACGAACAACAGGTTTCATACGAAAATATTTTGTGATTTTGCAGATTTTGACACACCTCTAACGTCTAACTCAACATGGTTATGTAAGAACACATACCCTTTGCACACCTGCTGTGTACCCTCTTTGTAACAGACAAGCTGAAACATGTTAACGGAAGAGGATTAGAAAGCTTGTTAGTTATGGGCACACCATCAAATGCAGACAAACATGCCCAGAGACTTCGCATGCATTAAAACAAAGACATTTAAGGGGGAGAGAGAGCGAGAGAGAGAGAAAGGGAGATGCAAAACTTGAGAGAAGGTGGTGATCCCAGGGGGATCAGAATGAATGCACCTGTGCAGTGTTGGACTGAACTTGGGGTGTAATTTGCAAGCTGGAAAGTTGATGCAATCAATATATATGCCACTGTATCCACATACCAAGTGAAGCATCATAAGTGCTAAGCTATTCCTATTCGTCAGTTTTTGCAATTTGTAGACACACACGGTTTCCAATAATTTGATGATTTCATCTATTAACATGACAAAAGGGGAAATGTACACTCAGATTCTTCACACAGACACAGACAGACACCAGATCACTCGGCTGAAAGAGCAAAGTGCTCTGCCTGTCTGTCTGTCTGTCTGTCTTGTCTTGTCTGTTTGTTTGCCTTCTCATATGGACAAACTGTCACTGCTAGCAATGCAATCCTGACTCTTCTCAAACTCCAAACCCTCCGAAAAGTTGATCTTGCAACATTTGGAACCTCAGATTCCAGTCCTTGCTGACCGGATCCAGATCCAGATCCCAAAAGCTGTTGTTGCCGTCCTCCATCTTGGTCGTACAAAAAAACAGGGAGATGATGATGCAGCACTCACTCATTTCTTTCTACTTCCCAACAACATCATCACTAATTTCTATGATTAAGGAGAAATTGGTATTCTTTCTTTCTTTCCCGGTTTCAATATACAGATTCTTGATCCTCATCTAATAATATGACAAAGAGGGGGTGGGGAGATGTACACACAGACAGAGAGACAGAAGGATTCAACCATCCATCCATCCAAATCACACAGACAGCAGACTCGGCTGGTAGAGGAAAGTGCTATGCCTGTCAGCCTTCTCATATGGACATGGCGGCAGCTTCTCCCAAACTCCTTGCTGTTTCTCCAGCATCGCATACAGGGAAGAGTATCTTGGCACTTTAGCAGTACCAATCACACACAAACTGTTACCGGTTGCAATGCAATCCTGAATCTTCTCGAACTCTCCCAACAGTTGTTGTGGCATCTCGAACCTCAGATTCCAGCTCTTGCTCACCAAATCAAGCTCCCAAACTCTCCCATCCATCTTGGTCATCAAAAACAGGGAGCCATCCCACTCGAAGATGCTGTTGTGTTCGGAGTGGCCTCGGTTGTTGAGATGGTACCCAACCTCAGCCATCTGCTCATAATCAAAAGTATCCAGCCACACATTCCTTTTTGTGTCAAAAGTGGCAAGATCACTCTTCCCACGCATCGTTGGAACCACGAAAAACAGGAGCTCCTTGCACCGAACACCTTTAGTTCCACTTGACAAACAGCCCACAGCTTGAATCCCACCTTCCTCCCAGCAATTTGTGCCATTGCCATCAAACTTAGCCCAGTGCTCATGGTCTCCCATCACAAGCTTGTAGGTGTCCATTTCGGTGTCCACAATAGGGTGTGCGAAAGCTCCACACATCCAGTCCCGGGTAAACTCCGGAAGCTCCCTTGTGTCTCCTGTCAAGGGGTTGAAGACAAGACACTTTGTGGAAGTGTAGTGGACAAAGCTTGAGGTTAGGGAGAAGAGTAAACCTCCTGCCGAGTGAAACTCCATCTTAGACTCTCCGGAGGATTTCTGCACAACTTCGGGGTAGGGTGGCATGCTGGTCCACTTTTTGGACTGGAGGTTGAGTGTTGCCCATTCCAGTGATTGCTGCTTGCCTTCGTAGTTTACCCCGAGCATGGGCTCCGCAAGTAGAGGACACTTGGAAGGTCGGGACAGGGCCAAAATCTCCCTCTGGGAAATCAGACTTTGCCAATGCTTGCTCACACATCGGAGACGCATCAGTGATCGGAGTGGTAGCTTTGCAAGGATGTTGAGTAGCAAATCGGCTGGCAGATTCTCCCACAACGTTGCCTCCATCGCTTGTTTGCAATACTCCACTCTCCTCCTACAAAAATTACTCTACCTTATACTACTTTTCTCTCGCTCTCTCTCTCTCTCTCTCTCTAAGAGAAAGCACCTTGGGAGGGGGTTAAATAAAAGTGCGTGCGTGTGTGTGTGAGAGAAATTGCAGTTTGGAAAAGTTTGAGCTACCAAATGTTGCACCGGTGCGATCGAATGCTGACACTGAAGTTCTTGCGGGGGTTCAGACAAGGTGGTGAAAGAGTTGCAAATTGTTTGGCACAACTGCGACCGTGGGACTACTTAAACCAAGGAAACTGCCTTTGGCACTCTTGTCATACAAGAAACACTCGAGATACACACACATCCAAAATTATTCAGGGAACTTTTCGTAAAATGGTTAAGTGTGTGGACTTGCTACCGAGGAATTGCAAGAACAGTCGTAGTCACCGACTTGATGAATAGGTAGGTTCCGACGCGATGAAGGAACTAAAACTTCAAAATATTTGATTGTCTGACGAGCAACTCGCGGTGCGTCTCTCTAACTCAGATCCTCTTCTCCTCACCAGAAACATACAGTTCCCAAATTGAAAGAGATGTCGGTGACTACCAAAATTGTGGGAGGTGTTTTTGCAACAAACGAGATTGTGAACTGGAACCTGACTTCGAGATCTGAGAAGCAACTACAAGATGGCAATGTAACCAACTGTATCACAACTCACACTCACCTCCTCCTATCAACCTCAATTTTCAAACACAACCAAACACACATGTACACAGATTTTCCTTCCGACCGACCGACAGGCCGCTCTGTTCTTACAGACAGAAATTTTTACACAACTATTTGGATGCTGCTGCCACCCACCTACAAACAAAAACCAAAAGCCAACCACCTCCTTTCTTCCTCCCTTCCTTCTTCCTCCGATTGCCAAAAATGATCCTCGCCTCTACCAAAAATTTGTTTTCTCAAAACAGGACGAACCTCTCCAAACCTCAACCAACTCAAGAATGCCTTTACCCTCTTCTCTCCTACACCGTCACTCAACGAGAAGAAAACAGCGCACCTCGCTCACCCTCTGGGACCTGAGACCTCTTGCTCAGAATTCATAGACAGCCCACCGCGGGAGCAATTTATGAGCGATTTCTTCCTACAACTGCAGCACTAATATTGAGAAGAAGCGACAGATTATTCTCCCCCAAAATTCACTCCGCCTGTGGTTTCGAGTGACTCCTACTTCCTCACTGGCTCCTCTGCAAAGCAGATGCACGCTATGCTAATCAACTGCAACCGAAGCAAATTCTCTTCTCTCTTCTCTCCCGATGTTTTTGTCCTTCTTCCTCCGGGAGACGAGAGAGGCGGCCATTATAGAGAAGAAAGCACTGCCAGCAGGGCAAGGGTGGATGAATCATCCACCGTTCCAAACGCCAACTGTCGATGAACGTCCCCCTCTCATCCATCCCACGTCGCGCCCCACCCCAAGAGCCATTCTAGCGGAGAAAGCACAGCCAGCAGGCAAGGCGCAACTCTCATCTACGCACGTGTGGATGAATGTGGATGACTGTGGACAGTCGTCGATGTGGGTGGGTTAGTGGATAGAAAGAAAACTACCTCCCTTGGTAGACGCCAAGTGTGGGGCCACCAGAAACGAATGTTTTCTATCCTGGCCACTGGGGGGTATCATTTGTAAGTTAATTTATCATTCGTAGGGTAGGGTAGGGAGGGGGAAGAGGGACCCTTTATTCCAAAGCGTCCAAAATAGGCACCCTAATCTTTGTGTCGTGTCTTAACACATGTTCATGTCGTTAATGATATGATTCGTATATCATTCTTTCAACTAGACCATCAAGTCGATATTAGGGCCGCTTCGCACTATGGCCGTCCAAGTCGAGAGGCTATGGGATTGAGTGGCCAAACTTTGTTGAGAGTCCAAAGAAATCGGCTGAAAATAGCCAATAAAATATAGTAAGTGGAGCCTTCGGCCAGGCGTAGTGTGAAGCCTCCAAAGGCCAAGCCCAAAGTCCAAACCCAAAGGAGCATCCCACTTTATTCCTTGCTCAAAATAACCCCTCCAATCTAGCGGCCAAGATCTTGTCAATGATTGATTTTTTAATGAAAAAAAAACCGACGGCCTCTCGACCATAGTTTGGGTTTCCATTCCCGTCCGACCCAAACTTTGTTCGAGAGTCCGTTGCCTTCTTCAAAAAGTAATCATTTTGAATTGCGATGGCCCTTGGACTTTGGCCATAGTGTGAAGGGTTGAGAGGCCGAACTCTTGGTTTCTTGCAATTTGATTGGTGGAAATTGATGGCCTCTCGACCTTCGGCGATAGTGTGAAGCACCCCTACATTACACCACGCAATATTGGTAGTAGCTTGAAGCCATAAGGGATAAGTTAGATTATTAAGTCGCCCCTGGGAAGGGTCTTACTACTTGGCAAGTCATATTGTGTTGCTTATAAGGTTTACAATACAATATGACTTGCCAAGTAGTAAGACCTAATTCCATGGCAGCTTTTACAAATGGTGTGCATGGAATCACGGATAAACCCTAATACCATTCTATTGGGGACCCATTAGAGTCACTTGATATTTGATGCTAAATTTGACATCCACCCAAGCTAATGAAAATACGCTCGACCTTTTCACTGCACACCTTCCTTTTACTTTTCGATAGTAGCACTCTATATGTTAACAATAGGATTACAATGACTGTGATGACCAAATCTTGGTTCATAACACTTACCGAGTTGATAGTTAAAGAATGTGTTCCTTATGGGTTGGTGGACGATCCATCCTAATTGAGTTTTGCTAGACTAATTTGGGATCTTTGACTCCACTTTAGAAATAGTTTGATTACAAATCTTAATCCCTAGGTTTGTGGTTGGTTCATCTCAAATTATATCTACTAGACTAGTTTGGAGGTCTTTTGAAACTAATGTAGGTGTCAAATCAACCTTAAAAAGCATATCCAAACTGCATGCTATTTCAGGGCACATATCTTGTATGAATGAGAGGTATGCTTGAGTGCGTAAACTCCAATGTTGGACCAGTACATAGGTGAATGCATGGTAACAACAATCAACGTCATTAATGATATCAAAGAACCTACCTGTGGGTATCAAAATTGTAATGCAAGCCAAACATTGATATTTGGTGGGTATGTCAAGGCGAGAGAATCTTTGCACACCTGAATTATTTTTGGGTCAATACCATTCTAAACCATATTGATACTAGGGTAATTTTTCCTAGGTATGAAAGTGCTTGCAAAGTCCGAGACGACCCTAAACTACTGGATGGTGGAGAGATACCCAAATCTCAAGGAAGAGGTTGGCGGTTCGATTCCCGGCTGTGAAATCTCCTCTCTACTTGACATAAACTTGCCAGGTGGTTAGCTGCCTCATGTGCTTTGACGCTGGCTTGTCGGCCTTATGTGTCAAAATAAATAAATAAAATGCTTGCATGATATATAGACCCGAATGGCATCGAAAATAAAAACACCGTCAAATACCCATACCCATTCCCATCAAAAAATACAAAATCCTCATTATTAGATACCCAAATTTTATGTATATATATATATATATATATATATATATATATATATATATATATATAGTCCAACACCGGTTAATTCCCTCTCCCACGCCCCTTAAAATTAACATACTAACCATGAGAGTGAAAAGGCCTGCCCACATTTTGAAACAAGTAAAACTTACATAGATATTATTATTATTATTATTATTATTATTATTATTATTATTATTAAATTTACCCTATTGGGCGCTTTTTCCGTCCATAACATTATTCATACCCATGCAGTGTTCTGTGGGACTGACAGTGTTTCGGGGAATATTCCCTGAATTTTTCACATTCAGTCTCTGAATGTGAAAAATTAAAGGAATATTCCCCGGAATATTGTTAGTCCCATAGAATATTGTTAGTCCCACAGAACACTGCATGGGTCTGAATAATGTTATGTCCTCTGGACCACTTTTAACCAAACTTTTTCTCTGGTGTAAATGGTTGGTATAGTACTTCACAAGCCACAAAAGAATCGCAACTAAGGTTTTTCTTTAAGGTTTCTTTAAGGTATTCATACCCAAAATCATCGACACTATGTATCTAGAATACTCGCAAAATCGGGGGTTTCAAATGTATGATTGTGATACATAAGCGTTGGTTCTAGGTTCAGTGTCGGTTTAGGGGTATACTATAAAGTAGACATCCCTAAATTGAACACAACAATAACGTGGACACCTACTTTGAGTGGCATGTGATTAGGTGTGGATCTAGGAACCGGCACAAAAAAGGCGTGTGCTTATTAGAGATTGGATTAAGTGCTCAAAACATGTTGACCAATCTAGACTCGAATTTCAACATGGTTCAGGGGCCTATACGACCATGTAGTGACCTCAAGGATCCTCACTTTGATAGTGAATAAGATAATCACACTTTCCACTCGGGTTGCACTGGCTCGCCCGGGTTGGTTGTATTTTGGGTTACCTTTGCAATTGAATTTCTCAATTTGTGCCAAAAAAAGAAAAAAGAAAAAAGATAATCACGCGAGCTCCAAGAAGTAAGAGGCAAATTGGCTATGGGCATGATTTGAATTTGCCAATCATCTTGTATTGATTGCGTGTTTCATAACCTACGAGAAAGTGGGTGTAGAGAGGAAAAGTGTCCATCTAAGAAACGTCTACCTTATGCCTACCTTGCAATCTTCAAACACTTATTGTTTGGAGTGCATGACGAGCTTTATCATGGCCACATATGACTTTGGACTAGTTTTCAATTCTCAATGTTTGGACACCTAGATACTATGCTAGGTGCCAGCTAGGTGTATGACGTTTATCAAAGTGGTGGGTGACATTAGTCATAACATTATTTAGATCCATAACAATGTTATGTGGGACCGACAATATTCTATTGAATATTCCCGGATATTCCCACATTTAGATTGAACGTGGGAATATCTGGGAATATTCAATGGAATATTGTAGGTCCCACATAACATTGTTATGGATTTGAATAATGTTATGGTAGGTATCCTAGCATTTGTTGGGTGTGAATAGTAGATGCCACAACAATGTTTAGATGCTCTTCTACATGCAAATGACATTATCATTGTTGTTGTTCGTGATTCATGCTTGTGGCATCTACGTAAAGCTCACCCATTGTGGATGAAGGGGCTCTAATCAAAACATGCTTTCAAATGTCCAGTAGAGGTTGAGGGTTGATTCATCCCCGATTTGGGGTATGTGAAGCCATTGTTATAGTCTATATATATGTCTATGGTTTATAGGATGGTTCCATGTGTTTTCACATCCTCAATGGAGGAGTTTACTTAGACACCACATGGCGCTAGTCCTCACTTGTTGGGATAGAGTTTAGCACTCTCATTCACCGACGTTAAACCACACCAACTTTGGATTTCATAGAATGAGAGCCAAAGGGCGCAAACCCATGTTGTGCAAGTATCATCATATTTGATAGAAGTTGGGTCTACGATGATGATAATAATAACAATAATAATAATAAAACCTTGTCTAGCTTCTCTGCATGTGGAGGATGACATTCGAAGCAAAACAAGACGACTACACTTAATATGATGTTTAGTGTCACCAATTCTAATTGTCTTGCTCCATACAACTTGTAAACCGTGGTATATCGTGTCACCAACACTAAATGTGAACCCAACATTATTTGTCATTCCTTGTAAAAAAATCGGAGGATTATAGATTTACAGTGTTGCAATTACTTGTCACTTACCAAGTGATTATTCATCCAAATTTCAATCATCCATGACAATATTCCATCACAAGTGGCTGACAAGAGAAGGTAGGGTTTTGGCTAATGGATGAACTCATCTATCATCCATGACAACATTTTTGTTCACTTATCCATAAGAAGCGTCATCCAAAAAGTTACCATTGTGACATAAAATACCATATGACATAGTGTAGTTCAAGCTTACTACTACTCAACGCACTCATCATAATGTTTTGAAAGCGTCAAGATCTTTTGGTCCAAGCGGGCACCTATGGATGCGTCTAAGATCAAGGCTTTTGCCACAAACTCCAAGGAAAGTGAGAGCAAGAGTGCCCTCGAGATTTAACACCCTCCAATTTGGGAATGAAATCCAATTATTATCCCCCCCCACCCCACCCCATATTATCGTGAATCCGAGTCCGTCCGTCCGAGATTGCTTACGAAGAAAGTTAGTCGTATATAGTTACCCAACCTTTTCCAATCTCCGGCACCTCAAACTTCTCCTAGGGCGGTAGTAAGTGCCAAGCAAGTACCGCAACTCCAACATACTCCGGCTCCCCGTACGTATTTGTAAATGATGAGATATGTCCCCAAATGCGGGGATATGTGGCGTGTATGGGGGAGCCCACCGATTCTCGAACACCAAAGTCCATGTCTATATAAAGCCGTAGGTGTGTTTTGGAGTGCTAGATAATGTGGTAAAAATAACTATGATACTTTGAAGCGGTGTGTGGTTGTATAAATATCGTACCCTACCCGTTCGGTCCATGCATGCTTCACGAAACCGGAATCATCATTGCCCGCTTAGAGAGAGAAAGAGCAATCGATCCACATTGATATGTGCAATTATGTTCCCCCCTCTCCTCCTCCCAATATATCAACGTTCCACACTATTTTGTTAAGGAAATTATAGTACCGTTTTCTTTACAGTAGACTGAATGTGGGAAATATCCATAAATATTTCGTGGAATATTATCAGTCCCACAGAACAATGTTATGGATCTTAATAATGTTATGTAGTCGCTATATGGATGAGTTATCAACGTTATAAACTTTTGTGTATGTGGTTTTGATCCAAAGTCATTTGCATGGAGGTAACCTAATTGCGCATATAAGTGTGTCACTTTGTTCGTGTATAACATTACCTAGCCTCGTGCCAAACATGAATATGGGTTGGGAACATTTTGAAAGAGGTCCGGCATCAAGTTCGCAAGATGCACCTTCTCCCCATACTTCGTGTTGAATAAAAAAAAACGGGGGAGGTGGGAGCACCCATCTTCAACATGCACATGTGGTGGAGGGTGCACTAATCCTAACTAGTACGCTAAATATGATACTTAGTGTCACTAATTCTAATTGTTGGATACTAATTGTCACTATTACTCACTTATTCATAAGAAGGTACCATGGTGACAAATAGTGTGACCCACACTAATTCATTCATGTTCATTAAAGTGGGTCGAGAAGTAGTAGGGTGGCCTACACTAAAGCAATCTACACCGCACCTAGTGCTCCCTCCACTTGAATCGCCAATCTCCCACCACAAGAGCGGAGGATATTTGTGCGTGGAATTTAGAGCTCCACCCGGGTTCTTTCGATTCAAGATGCTCAATAAGTTAGTGGCCCAGGCTGCTTGAGATTAGATAGAGTGTTGGGGAAAGCAAGCAAGGGCCATCCTCCACTCTTGAGGACAGTGTCCACGGAGATTTTTTACCAAGTCCGAATCCTAGTGGTTCCCAAGTCCAACGACGGGCTCCATGTTGTGATATTTCGGTTTTTGCTTCACTAGATATTCGAGGTATGTTCCATAGATTCATTCGAAACGATCCGGTAGTTTTGCAGAAATCTTGGAACTTCGACCGGTTGTTTCTCCAAATCCATTCAACCGGTTCATCTATAACTAGCGGTCGGTGCTCTTCCGTTCATTGACTCTTGGTGCATTTTTTTAATTGAGAGAGACAAAAATCCCCAATCCTTGAGCATGAGTAGAAGTGCAAATCTCGGTTCCTGCTTCACTTTGAGAAGGCTTGATTCCCGATCTTCAAACATGAATCCAGATTGATATTTGTGTGTTGGATTCAGAGCTCGAAGCGATCGCTTCGTCATTGGAGAGGAAACCACAGTTCCTAGTTACAACTTGTCGTATACGAGTTCTATGTAGCATTTGGCTGGATCAAAGTAGAAAGAGAGAACCCGAAACTGACGACTCGCATCAACGGTAAGGTAGACGTGCCTAAATCGGTCACAACAATAATTTTGACACTTGTATTTGATTGAGTGGTGTGCTGTTAGGTTTGGATCCAAGAGCTGCCACCAAACAATATATGTGTTTTAAATAGATTGGACTATTTTTTATTTTAAAATTTGGAGACAAAAGGCCAAAAACCAACGCCAAAATCAGTGATTGGGGAGATTTTTGGGCATAACTGGTTGAGATCCTAGTGTTTGCAAGTCCAACCGGTTACATGTTGACATACTTTGGTTTTCCTTTATTAAATTGGGCTATATTCTATAAATTCCTCTAGAATGATTGGTAATTTTCATGCAGTTTTGAATTTCAACTGGTTATTTCTCAAACTCAACCGGTTCATTTGTAACTAACTGCCGGTTCTCCCCGATCATAGGCCAAAATGCATAAGGAACCAAAGGAAGACGCACCACTTTGAGGGGAGGCGAAGCCCCTCATACGCGCTGCACCGTCATGTAAAAAGTAACAAGGCCCAAGAAATAGGAATCCCATCAAGGGCAACCCACCAAGACCGCCAAACCAAGGACAACCCCAAGACCACCAAGTTGACCTATAGAAAACGAACACCCTAGCTACGTTGCCTCTCCAAGTTCCAAGAGATGTGAAGGTTGTTTCTCCAACAAAGGCACGGGGGGTTCACTCCATGTCAAGTTGAACACCACGTGCGGCCAAAGTTTGCTACCCCTATATTACATGGAATAGATAAATTTAAAAATTATGATATTTTTTCTACATATACATAACCATTGATAATATGTTTTGTATATTTTTTTGAAATTTTTAGTCATCTTCATTTTTGTAGTAATTATTTTAGTTCAATTTTGCGTCATTCTAGTAAGAAACGGTATGTTTTATTAAAAAAAACAGATCATCAAATTTGGTTATCATTTTTTACTATGTAATAGATACCGTGTATATCTACCCATGAAAAAAAATTGATAAAATTTTGACCCATTTTGGTGATGCAACTTACCAAAAGTAGATTTTTTTTGGCCGCACGTAGTGTTCAACTTGACAATGGAGTGACCCCCCCGTGAACAAAGGGTGTTCCTAGCACCCCAGTTTGAGCAAAGCCTTTGAGGAGGGCTTCAGCTGGGTAGGCGCTAATCTTGACAAATTTAATCACCCTTTCCCAAGCCACCTTGGCAAACATAACGAGAGAGGTGTTTAACCTTGGGCCCATGCCCATTGTCTGTGGTTGAACACCTTGTCGTTGTGCTCAATCCAGATCATCCAAAGGGTAATGTCACATAGAAGGTGCCAAATCTTGATTTTCTTAACAATACTCTTAGGAATCTTTTCCCCAAAGATGGTTTGTTTCCAGTCTCATACTTGCCAGTCCTAACCCTACATAATTCATGCATGATGAAAGTGGCCTATCGCCAAGAATGCCTAACTTGAATGCAACCCCAAAACTCGTGCTTAACTGACTCACTAATGTTGGGAGGGCATAACAAATAACTACCTAAGACTATGGAGAGGGAGAATTATTGCATATGAGCGTACCTCTCATCCATCCAACATAAAAACTTCACCCCCTATAAATTTATGGCCAATTCATCTCAATTGATTTGGACTGTACCAATTTGGGGTCTCTAATACCAAATCCGGTATCAATTCAATTATAAATAGTTTCATCTGGATTGCAAATTATTGTTGGATGGAAGTGAGATACGCTCGTATGCAATAATTTCCCCTCTCCATAAGGTTGTCATAAAAGCGTGGTGATGTCCGGTTTAAGAATTAAAATGTGTATCGTTGTCAGTCACCGATGTCGCTATTACTGCAAATGGCAAATTGCGAGAAGGATCAGTGTGTATTTTTGACAAAGTTTTTGCAAGTTTTTGACATTTGACACGCAAAAACTTGCACAAAAATAAAATGCACGTCAATTGACACGCACGATCTAGAATTTGACATGTGGTGTGACTTGTGAAGAAAAAACCCACACGTCAATTGACACTTTAGAAATTGAAATGACACGTACTAATACACATGTGACATTGAGGTGACATTTTAGAAGAAAATGTAGATGTCGATTGACATTCATTTTTGTTTTTGAAAACGTCACATGACACTTTGGATTTGAAGTTGAGCGTCAAATGAAATTTGTCAAACATAAACACCGAGAATGATGATGACCTTGTGCAACAAATTTATTGCCCACGTTAGTATATATATCTATATATCTATGTGTGTGTGTGTGTGTGTATGTATGTATATGTATGTATATATAAGTATATATATATACACACACACACACACACACATTTTTATTTTTTATTAAAAGCTCAAGAGCTCATCATGTATTGGAGTTTATTTTGAAAGTTAGGTGGAACTTTTGGGTTCTTCTCTCTTCATCTCTCAAATTTTGGAAGAATTTTAAGATCTAAAATAGGGTATGTGCATGGGGATATACTATCATGAATCTCGGATCGGCCTAGCTTGGCCCACCTACCCTAGTACAACAAGCTAGAAAACCAATTGAATGGCCTAACACCCTTTTGTGTATGACAATATAAGAATTATTAAGAAAACTTGGGTGAATTTGTGTTAATTCTTGTAAACTCAAGGTTTGGGACTATACCCATGGTTTCATCTGCTTCACTTTACAAAAAAACTTTATTCATTGACATATACCAATGATTCTTAAACCTCAAGCTACAATGTTGAATATGGGGAACCCCCATGACAATGGGGTAATAATCCCACTGTGACTCACGAGCCCCACAGTGCAACAAACTTGGTTTGAATAATGATATGCAAGTACACTCTAACCTCATCATGCATCTGGCAACCAAAGTGCACGTGATATTAAGGAGGTTTGTAGTGTTAACATGGATCCACGATAATAAAGAAGTAGTGCAGCATGTGATATTGTGGAATAACACAAAGTCAACATGGCAATAATGACAATGATGACAACATGATGTGTGCAAGTATGTGGTTTAAAAACCAATGATATGTGGGAGGAAAGCGTGACAACAAGGAGGGAAACTTAAATTGAGCACATCCGTTCCCTAGGGTTTCGGGATATAAGAGAGGGAGTAGCATTATGGAGGTTAGGGTGTAGTAACCTTACAAAGTCATACATACATACATACATGTACATACATACATGTACATACATGTACACTCTAACCTCGATAATGTCACTCTTGTTTATAGAACACCTTGATATTGTCACCCAAAACTTCGAAACCAAATTTTCTAGTGTAAAACTCCCTCGTTATTATCCCTATCACCCTTGATAATGTCACTATTTTTTTCCAAAATCTGTAGTGTAAGTGTGATAATAACAAGTAATATGGATGAGAAAAGGTTTGATGGACAACAAATTCTATGGATGACGTTGGCAACATTGAATTTGGGGTTTGATGTCCAAGGCAAGCCTCTAGAGAAGCTTTCTCCATTGGAGTACATAAACATGGAAGGTGAAGATGATTTTGAGGTGGAGTATTATACTGAGGAACTTGTGCAATTAGTGCAAGATGGCCATGAGGTACATGATCCCGTAGAAGTAGACCCATTGATTGATGATAGCAATGATGTTGAGTCTAAGGTAGTGAAGTTAAGTGATGCACAAAAATCTAGTAAAGATGTTTTGAATTTTATGGCTAGTCAAGGTTCTCAAATTTTCAACACTATGGAGTTGTTAGGAATGGAAAAAATCCATGACAAGCTCATTAGAATTGGTGTTGCACATTTAACATCAATGTCAACAAAACAATGTGACATTAGGAGCTTCTTTGTCTCTAGTGAGAGGTCTTTACCTGATCTCAATGACACATTATGACGTGCTATCTTTGTTATTCAAGCTTTTGAATTTGATTTTATATTTTAAAACATTGAATTCTCATCTTTGTTATTTTCTTTTGAACATTGTAATTTTATTCGTTTTTCTACCTATTTCTTTGATAATATCACATTATGCATAAATCTTCCAAATATGACATTATCAAATATGTCACACCTTGTTTATATCACACTTTTTGGTGAAACGGATGGTGTGACATTATCAACGTTAGACTGTAATGGGTATTTTGTGACAACAAGAATATGCTCTCTAGATTTGCTTGTAAATGGACATTATCTATCACCATTGTTAAAGCAATGGTATGGGATTATTCCCTTTCTTCAAAGGGAGAAAAAATGCAAGAAATTGTTGGTAGGAAGTAAGGTATGCGGGTGTTATGCACTTACTTTTCTTAATCGGACCCCTATATTGGATTGGTATGTGGTGCCGTGGGGATCGAAGAGAAAACTTCATAAAGACACATGTGTAGAAGAGATCGGACTACGTCTTCAACTATTAATAACTACTCCTCTACTTTCAATAGCAAACACAATTTGGGAGGCCCTATGTATCCAACTAAGAAATCAACAAACATGCACTTTTGATAATCACAACTAAAGCAGGGTAGGTCCGATTTTCAATTTGGTTTTTGCATATGTTTCATCGTAGATTTGCTACTGCAACATGCGTTGTCTTGTGTGAATCTTATGGGTAGAAGTTGGGGAACATGAAAAGGGAACCAAATAACACCCACATGCCATAATCCGTTTCCCACGGTGGTTGTTACCTTAGATGTTGGGGGGAATTGCTATCTTATCATTTCAAAGCTAGCACATGAGCACGGAAACCAAAAAAGAAAGCAGGTGAATTCGGAGGAGCAATCATTATGGGTCGAGCTTCAAACCCCCGAAAACCCGGCAACACCAAAGGGAAGGGGTGGCACAATTAGGCCCCTCAAATATTTTTTTTGGGTCCAGGCGGCCACGTGCCCGAGGTCACTAAGTACAATGAATACACCACATACAATACTACTAGTGTCACTTGCTATTTGGGTTTACACAACGCTGTATATGTTTACGATTGATGTAAATTTTTACCCAAGTAAAGTTGTTAAGTTCTATAATGTCCGAGCTACCAATTTCACATTTATTGGTAAACTATGAGATGTACAATAAATAGATATAGCATTGCGTGATTCCAAATAGTAAGTGACACTAAATATCATGTTTAGTGTAGTTAGCGCTACATGGCATCCACAAGTTTTGTGGGAGTTGGGAAAGTTGATTGTTCAACCGTGATTGTCCAAGCTGGAGCCAAGACAGTTGCTTTCCAAAAAACAGTAACATGAGGGGGCTTGTTTTCGAGGGGTTAATCGGACACCTAGATTTGAGTGGTGAATGCTAAGGTTAAATTCTGGCAACACCAAGGGGTAGCACAAGGCCTCTTAAATCACGTTCCTTAGCTATCTAGTGCCCCTATTCTATCTATCCATCTATCCATCTATCTATCTACAATTTACATTGATATCACCCCCCCCCTCTTTAGAAGAAGAGCCTATGTGGGCCTTATGTGGTCAGATGCCTACATTTGAGTGGTATATGGCAAGGTTTGTTGTCAAGAATGGACATTAAAAAGTTACCCCAAGTTCACCCCAAGTTACAATGAGTTTGGACGATGTGCTCAAAATATAGCCACCATATCAGGTTCATCGACATTTTGATGAGTGTCTCTCATAATGAGCTTGAATGCCAATTTTGAAACATATTGGTTTGGGTGTTGCGGATACTACAAAAAAATAAAAAGTAAAAATAAAAAATGGTTGATCTTGCAAAAGGCAATGTACCTGGCTGGGGCGAACCAACCCATATATTGGTACCTTACCGGGGAGGGCGAACGGCTGGGGATTTGTGGCACTCACTTAAAATCAACCATCCTAGATATCGTGGATGAAGTGGCTCCAATACAAAAAGACCCCCTATGAGGTTGAGGGCCGATTCATTCGAATGTGACATCACTAGACATCTGGTAAGGTACCAATGTACGGGTCGGTTTGCCCAATGTACGGGTCGGTTCGCCCTAGCCCAATGTACCCATGGGCATGGAAACTTCCATCCTCCAAGTTTAAGTATTATCGACTTCTGCAAGCTTCAACAAAAACTTTGGAGCATTGTTCTTCGTTAAATTAAAATGAAACCGAACAAGACTTGTACCTACCTATTCTTGAAACTTTAAAGAATCTCCGTGCCAAGTGGGGGCCCCGGATGAAGATGTGAAGTGGTTTCATGGGTGGCTTCTCTTTTTAAGAGAGAGCCCACGGGACTTTCGATGGTTAAAGACCTAAGTATCCTAACATGAGTGAATTGAAGTCCACATTGATGAGTACAAAATCGGACCATTATCATTGCTGCAAAGGCTTTTGATTCCTCACCTAAGGTGGCCCTATAATAATAAACCCACCCCTCAACGATTTTGGAACCATATTTGGACCTCTCATACAAACATTACTTTGAAATTGCATGTTGTCAATATGCATAGTGATGTGACTTTTTGGTAGATATTGATAGTTTGTTGTCTTGCAAAGTGACACTTCTTGACAAGGGTTAAATTTTTTTTAAAAAAACTTCATATTAACAATGTTATGCTTAAGTTAAGTTAGAGGTTGACCCCTAAAAGTCCAAAGCAAGATCCTCCCAAAATCGTCTAAGAAGTTGATTCCAATGCAATAATTGAATAAAGAAAACATGGACCTTCAATGGTGGTTTTGATTGTACGGATGGAATATTCGTACAATAAAAATTGTTCACACAAAATTTTAATTTGTCCACATATCTTAAATCGTAAGATCACAATGTAAACACGTATGTTGGTGGGGTTGGGTAGAGGTGGTTGTCCTTTCTAAACCTTTAGGTGTTCGCCCTCAAAGCTGAGGCGGATGTGGTTTTTTGTCTGGGCAATCATTGTCGCCTGCCAATACCAACAACATGCACAATTATGTTATGATATCCTGATTTTGGACACGTGGGATGGTTGAAGTTTTGTGCTGAACGATCCTAAGCCTACACACCTTTCACGCCTACGGTCAAGATCTACCTACCATAAGAGGTGCCAATTTTCTCTCTCTCTCGAGCTTCTACGACTCAGTTGTTTTAGGTGCTTTTTGAGGCGGTTTTGTGCTTTCGCCATTAGGCATTAACATATAAAAAAAAGGTGATGGGAAGTGAACAATCTACAATATGTGGGTCCCCATTTTTAGCATGGAAGACGAATACCAAGAAGATATAATAAACCGCCGGCACTTGCTACAGTCGACAACAAGAACGTTGTGTCACGTCTCCAAGCTATCCAGATAATTACTAGCTGCTTGCCCATGCTGCCTACTAACACCAAATTGCATTATTAATCTACCTTATCACGATATAGAGAGCACGAACATGCAGGAGCCCACCTGGCCACCCGGGTTCCGAAAAAGGGTCTATGGAAACCAAAGGGCCTAGGAGGGAGCTAGCTAACTAACCAATCGCGTATGATGTCTTTTGGATGAGTTCCGTCGTGTGTGTGTGTTATAATTAAGTTAAGTTCAACTCCTCGGTGCTTTCGAGGGCTTATTCCGTTCATCCTGGAACATAGAAGAGGAAAAGGGGGGGGGGGCTGAGTCAGCACGGAAACCCCAGGTGTTGGAGCCTCCGTACTTTGGGGGTGTCATTCATGGGCGGCATCCGCACTAATGCCCCGGTTGACTGGATCGCCTGCCTACGGACGGACAGACAGGCCTCTGTGCTATATTGGCCCATTATGTTGCCCCATCACCACCTCACCTGCACTTTTCCCTCACTAAAAGCTTCCATTTCCAACCTAAAGGTGCCTGTGTGGGCCCCACGCCGGATTAATATTCGGCCGCTGCCCGATAAAATTTAGTACCCGACGTCCGGGAGATTCTTGAAAATCCTAGTGGTGTCCAAGTCCAACCGGTTGTTCCGTGTTGACATCTGTCGGGTTTTCTTTCTATAAGTTGAAGAGTTATTTCTATATGTTCATCTGAAAGGATTGGTTATTTTCCTAACGTTTTGAGCTTCAACTGGTTATTCCTCAAATTCAACCGGTTCATGTGTAACTAGCGGTCGGTTCTCCCCGTTCATTGGTCGTTTCGATGTAGGGCGCTCTTTTTCAACTTTCCTACGTTGATTATCCCATTTAGGGAGGGTTGGCTAACAGTGTGTGGGGGGGGGGGAATTAGTGAAGGTGATACTCAATTTCTTTCTGTTGTGAAATTAGTGCCAATAGAAGATCTAGGGTTTCAAGTTTGAAAATCATGTTCAAAGTGTTTTCGCCATTGTTTTGGCCAAGTTTTGGTGAGTGGAATGGTATCGTATCATTTAACACCGCCTAAAGTAGTAGTAGTAGTTGTTGTTGTTGTTGTTGTTGTTGTTTCACCATCGGGAATGGTTCTTGAAGTTGCGACCTCGAGCTTAAAAGCACCTTAGAGTGACCATTAATTTTCTTGAAATATATATGGTAAACGAGCATGTATTCATGAATTTAGTATTTCAAGTTTTAGAATGAACGTAGAGATGTAGAACTTGTAAGAGTTCAAAGTGGAGATTCATTTATTGCTTCAGATGACCACATAGGCTTGAACGCATTTGCGTTCATGATCGAGCTTAGAATAGTTGTCCATATTTTGTGCACATGTTCCAATTTCAGCAAAACATGTATTATTTTTGGGTGTCCAATTACAAAGAGTGCTCACATAATGTCATCTACTGGGAAGGTGAAAATGGAGTGAGCTATTTTATAGCTTGAACATTCCTATTTTCAAATTATGTGTCTTTAAAAGTCGGATACAAAGCTTTGAATTACTCTAGTGGGTTCTACACTATACATCTAGGCCATATTGATTTATACTATTCATCATTGACCCACGTAAACGATCTTGTAATCGCTAAGTGGCAACAAGAAATGATGGCATGGAACACTTGATAGTTAGCATAGAAACCACTCTATTTAACAAGACACACCAATTTCAAAGCCATACTAAACCACATCGATAGTGTAGCTAGAATGAATTAGAACCCATCTTAGTAGAGAGGAAATTATTGCATATGAGTGTACATCTCATCCATCCAACATGAAGACTTGATTCCTATAAGTTTGTGGCTAGTTCATCTCAAATGACTTAGGCCAAATCAATTCATGCTTTTGTAAAACTAATTCCAGCGTCAAACCAACTAAACACAAGAACCTTTAGACCACATATCAAGTCAAGGGTTTTACGTTGGATAAATGAGAGGTGCACTTGTATGTGACAAGTTTCCCTCGACACATAGGGGCTTGTTTTTAACTAGAGCCCCTTCATCCAAGACGGATGAGTTTATCTACATGCCAGGAATCCCGACCCCGTAACTTTGGTTATCTAGTGCTACAGAAATGCCAATGTGGCATCCAACCACCTTGATGTGGAAGTATGGGTATGTTCTAATTTTGGCCTCGACTCTCTGATAGGTTGGCATGTATATACTCTGTATACTTTATAAGGTCCAACAAGACCCTCTATTTGTGATATCTATCCATATGGCTACATGAGGGATGAAAGTGAACATACCCAATTCATCCATCCACACCCAACACTCCACCACCTCTCAAGAAACTTAAACTTCTCTAACTCAACTTTTATCTTGGAAACGGGGCCATCCAACTCATAACATTATTCAAATCTATAACAGTGTTATGTGGGACTAACAATATTCTATTGAATATTCCTCATATTCAGTATGAATGATGGAATATTCCTCATAACATTGTCAGTCCCACAGAACACTATTATGAATCTGAATAATGTTATGTTCATGTGACATGGGATATAACTCAAAATTCTGGAAGAGTTGTTATGTATCCAATCAAACATAAAACACAATCTTGATTGGTTGTTGATTTCTTCAATTATGTGAACCACGGGGAGGAACGCTACTACATTGAAGTTAACTGGGACTATCTCGGCCTTTTTGACCAATGAGAGATTTTAGAATGCAACGGTCATAGGGTTTTAGTCTCATGTGTGAAGTGGTCCTAAGTATGTAAATGTACCACATTGATTTTCCCAATTAGTGTGTGTGGTACTAATTCCCGAAACACGCACTATTTTGCCAAGTCTCAAAATTGGCGAGGGTTGAAATTTTACCAAGTGATACTAAATTCATGAATGCATGCTCAATTTCCATACATTTCAAGAAAATTAGTGCGTGCCCTGAGTGCTTGTAGAGTGATAAAACAAATCACATGCAAACACATGCTTGTCAATGAATAGTGCTGCAATGAACAATATTTTTAGTGGATATTGTTGAGACGAACAATGCTTCCTAGATCATTTAGTGGCACTAATTTCATAGCATAAAGAAGTTTAGTATCACCTTCACTAATTTCCCACATGCACTATTAGCCCTCCCTCACTACACCGTTTATGGTATTTAGTGTCACATGCGTAATAATGTCACTTACTCTATTTTGAGGTGTATGCTAGGTGATACTAATAATCAACAACTTAATTATTAGTGTCGCCTCATAACACTTGGCGTTTAACTGCGCTTACTAATATCTTGGAATGAGTATGTTCAATAGTGTTATGGGATGTATGCCTATGTTACACATCGGTCTACAAGTTGACTAAAGTGTACACAAATGACACTTGGCATTAATAAGCTCAAGAATATCTTCCTCTTGCATACTGAAATGTAAACACATGACACTTGCCATTAGTATGCTCAATAATAACTTCCCCTTGCATACTAAAACACAAAACTATCATCTCAAGTATCTCGATGTGCTACACTAAATGTCAGAATGTAAATAATCCTCCACTTGGAAAAAGTACTTTTGTTGATGAATAGTATCATATTGACAATTAGCGGACGTGACGCTTTGAGATCTCTAGGCATCTAGTTTAGGCCCTTCACAAATAGTGTATATGACACTAAATACCAAATATGGTGTAGTTGGGAGAATGAGTGTAGCAATTGAACTTGAACCGCCATGTGGATAATTTCCCATATCAAGTAGGAAAAATGACTCCCAAGTAAGTTAGTCAGCTCGATAGTTATTAGATGCTTTCGAACTTAAAGGCGGTTGTGTGCACACTTATATAAGAAAATAACCTTCTTTAAGCGGACTCCTTCTCCTTTACACTTGTGCAATGGCAAGTTCGCACTTAAGCCATGTGACGCGGGTATAGGTTACTTTTGTCACGAGTGGATCCCTTGTTGTTGTTGTTGTTGTTGTTGTTGTTGTTGTTGTTGGTTTCCCTTTGTTTCGCTATATCTTTCTGAGAAAGTATAAAAGATGGTATTACCAATGAAAAGAATCAAGATTCAATAGGGGACCCAACAACTTAAGTCACTGAATTCCAAAGTTGTTATTACGATGCTTCAAAAAAAATCATCTTAGAAATATGGTATTTACCCAATAACTTTGAATGTATAAGATTCCTACCACAAAATGAAGTTTTTGCAGCTTCGGAATTATCGCATACAACCGTATCTCTCATTCATTTAAATAAATTGAAACGCCATGCATTCCGACGTGAATTTGAGCCCGTTGGCCCTACCCTTGCTCAAGAATCCTCTTGGTGAAGGATGGGGTTTACTGCCTACCTTGCGGTGGGTGGGCTCTTGGCTTCCTACCTACCTACCTACCTACTTTATTCCGTCAAGTAGAGAGAAGATTTCACAACATGAATCGAACCGCCAACCTCTCCATTCGGAAACGGGTACCTCTCCGCCATCACCCGGTAGTTTAAGGTCATCTCGGACCTCATTCATTTAACATGAACGCCATGGAATAGGATGATATCCAGGATGTTACTACTTCAAGACATGTCAAACCGTAATTAGCTTTCAAGACCCGAATTCGTGCGGTCCAAGCCCTTTGAGATGGATCGGCCTCAAACCTTGAAGAATTCAAAGTTTTTATTATATGTTGGATGGATGAGAGGTATGCTCACATATGATAATTTCAATCTCTCTCTCTCCTCTCTCTTTCGGTGTACCTCCGATTCCTTCATCTGGAAGCCTTGGTGCAAGCTGAACGCAAGGACTACTTTGTCATAAATAATTTCAAGGCCCAGAGTTGTGGGCACTAGGACGAGAGTGCTGTGTCCTTCAACTGTTGCGTCTTGACATGCAGTAATTACCAGCTGTCACGAAGCACTGAATGAACGGGGAGAACCAACCACTTTATATAAGGTAGAAATACCATAACCCGTGAAAATAAGGTGATTCGCATTGAAGATATGGTCTTACAATCATGAGACAATTTTCCAAGATAGAAGAGAAGGATTCATGAAGAATGCAAGTTGTTTCATATATTTATTCCCTGTAAAAAATTTCTACAATTTTTCAAAGTGGAAAGTTTGTCAAACCCCTACTTGTTCACTAGATTATGTTCACACCGAACACGGTAATCTGCATTTCCATACAGATCATCACCTAAACCGGTTAACTCATGAGCACATTAAACATGACTAAATTTGGCTAAACTAAGTGTACACGCATTGAAGTGGCCAACCTCGCCATGATCGGTTTTAGAAATGGCACTTCACAATTCTGACGGAGGTCTACTGCACGGGTAGAGGGTGGTTAACCGGTTTGGGTATTTCTACCTTAGTTGAGGTTGAAGACTTTAGGAAAATTACCCATCATTTTAGAGGAATATGAGGAATATATCTTGAATTAATGAAGAAAAGCCAACAGATCACAGCGTGTAACCAGTTGGACTTGGAAACACTCACTAGGATTATGACCGATTATGCCCAGAAATTGTCCCGGGACACTGTCACAAAAGTTGTAATAGGTCAGATCATAAGCTCTCTCTCCAACTTGCCTAGAGAGCATGATGCAATTCATTCAACAAATGTTGTTTCTTCATGTAATGAAAGTATACCCTAAATAACATGACTCACCGTGGAGGAGTCGTTCGCATTTCTATCCTCCGATATCACATATATAGCCACAATAAACGTATGTTTCAAAATCTTTCAAACTTTTACAGTCTTTTCAAGTTTTGTCTCACTGTGGACAATTTATAATGTTACAAGAGCTTTCAAGTGGTGTCAAAATTCACGAGTTTGGTGAATTGAAGGGTAGGTGTTTGGTTTTGGCCAATAGACTCTTATAAATATGAAGCTCATGACAAACTTTTGAAGGTGTCCTGAAATGGTGCTCTTGCAAATTTGAAAGTGTCCCTCAATTCCAACCGCTTGAGTATGTTAACCCCTTAACGGACCTCTCATACATGAGGGTGCTTTGGTATTCCATAATATGAACATATAGTGCAATGTGACTTCGTGGTATATAGTAAAACTCTGTGGCTATGGGTTTGTGGTGTCCACGTAAACTCATCCATTGCAAAGGTTGAAAACGTAATTAAATTTTTTTAAACTTGTGATTGATGATTTCCAAGTCATTTGACTATGGAATTGACACAAATGATTTCAAGTTAACCTAGTGGAGTCCAATCAGAATGAAATGGCTCTCGACCTTGTAGGAAACCGATTTCTTAGAACCCCTTCATCCACGATGGATGGGTTTGCATAGACACCACGAACCCCACACCATATTTGATGTCCTACAAGATTACACTTCTTGTCACACACAAAAAATAAACTTGGGTAAAATCTGATACTTTAAACTGTTTCAGAATGTTGAGTTCGCTACCTAAGTTAGTCCTGCTCGGTCCCAGAGAAAGAGGACCGATGCCAATCTTGAGATTGGTGTGAATGTGGGACACTTGATCATAGCCATGAGCTTGTGTGTGAACTTGAAACGGATTTATGAGAGCAAAGCTATGGGACGAATATCCCACTAAATTCATGTGGCATGTCTAATGCTTTATCAAATGTTATGCACCTTTGCAACTTTGAAAATCAAAGAACTTCTATGTAGTTTTCTTTGCATTTATGGGTGTAGGCTCACATTCTATTGGTTTTGGTCGCAACCTATCATGAGATTTGATGTCAATCTGAGGTATTGCAAAGGAGTTTATTACTCCTTTGATACTCGGACCATGTTTGCATTTGATGCACTTTTCACCAATCATGGCACCTCTATATAGGCACTCACAATATAGTCTCTTGATAGTCGACTCACCGCTTTTGACCGTGATTTAAGAATTGGTCGAAAATTGAAATCCCTTGGCTATACGTTGTCTTCTCTATGTTTTCACCCTCCCATTGGTAAGTAGGTGTCGCAAAAGTTTGGAGAGACGGAACAATCGTATACATGCATGCCATCCATCCATCCATCCAACACAAGAACTTGTCATGCTGTAGGTTTGGTGCTGTTTCACCTCAAAAAACTTCAAGTAGACTAATTCGGGGCTTTTTGAGCTAATTTAGGTGTCAAATCAACCTTTAAAAGTAACTTTCGGGTTGCATACTATTTCAGGGCTTTTATGTTGGATGAATGAGAGGTACGCTTGTATACAATAAATTCTCTCTCTCTTGATAGTGAAATCCCATGGTGGTTGAGATGAACCTTTTCTCTACAGTGACTGCCAAAACTGAGTACAAACACAACATATTGAAATTCAACAAACAATGTAAGGAAATTGGATGCACCAAAAATGAAACCATAAATTGCATAGGATTACCATTCCAATCAGTCATACTTCCATGGGAATTGAGGCCTATTACACACAAGTATGCATGTACAAACAAAAAGTAAAGTGAAGTTCAATCCAAAACTCAGTTTTGCTCACACAAGTTGGAACAAAGTTAAAAATTTGTCCACCTACCCTTAGCAGCTATAACAGCTGCAATGCGCTTAGGCATGCTCCTATACAAGTTCTTACACTCATTGGGAGTAATTGAAGCCCAACAATCCTCAACACGCTCCCACAATTCTAACATTCCTTTGGGAGGTCTCTCATATTGGTTTAGTCGACGTTTTAAAGTTGCCCACAAGTGTTCAATCATATTCAAGTTTGGAGATTGCGCCGGCCACTTCAAAACAGTAAATTCTTGCGAATTCAATCAACGGTGCACACTCTTGGATGTATGTTTCAGGACATTATCATGTTGAAAAATCAAATTGGCAAGATCCAAATTGTATGCATGCAGCGTATGAATCAACTCTCACTCTAAAATTTCTCTATACATGTACTGATCCATTCTTCCCTCAATCCTACACATCATACCAGGGCCACTCGGAGTCATGCAACCCCACATCATCACTCCCCCACCTCCAAATTTGACAGTTTGTTGTACCATTCCAGCACTTCTACTCTGTCCATCACGAAACCAACACCAACTGCGACCATCAGAGCAAAATCGGTTGATTTTTGTTTCATCGGAGAATACTACACGATCCCAATCATCATCAGTCCAATGATAATGACGTCTAGCAAATTCTAATCGTCCCTTAATTTGAAGAAGTGTGAGCTTTGGTTTCTTTTGCTTCACTTTACATTTCAAACCTGCTTTTCGTAACACTCTCCTCACAGTACTATCGCTCATACCAACATGAAGCTCTTCTCTCAAGTAATTTCCAACTTTGTGTGCAGTTTCTAAGCCACCCACAGTGATTTCTCTCACACAAGCTCTACGATCAGCTGCACTGTACACTTATGGCCTGCCACCAAAACTGTGATTGACATCACTCAATTCACTCAAATGTTGCTTATGAAATTGTGCAACCCAACTTTGGGATACCTGTAAGTCTCTAGCAACATTTCTAGTACTTTCACCCCTCCTCAACTTCTCTAAAGTAGCTTCTTCTATTTGCTTTCTACCAGCAGCAGAGAGAGACCTCAATGAAACCATTTTGCTCAATTTGCATACATGATGTGCATTGAATGGGGACACAATTATAAATGTGAAGGCCAAGAACATGCCCACCCAAAAAATCGGACCCAGAAAACCACTTGTACATGTCAGATTTGTAGCATTCATTGCGTAATCCAAGTGTGAGCATAACTGAGTTTTGGAGCTAATTTACTTTGATCTAGATCTTTCTCAAATTATCTTGCATTGCTAGACTTGTAATTTGGTAGCCACATCATTTACATGCATGTATACTTGAGCCGTCAACTGATTTGGCATTAAATGCAATAAATTATAAAATATGAATGGCTAAAGGTAGACTAGGTTTTTTCGTACTCAGTTTTGGTAGTCACTGTATATGGAGGAGCCCATGAGTCCAAGAGAGGGAGAGAGGGAATTATTGCATATGAGCATACCTCTCATTCCTCCAACATTAAAGCCTTTCAATAGTAACCCAGATGTTACTTTATAAAGTTGAGTGGACATCGGAAGTAGTTTTGAAGACCCCAATTCATGTACTCGAGGTCATTTGAGATGAATTTAGCAACAAACTTAAAGGGGGTCAAGTTTCTATGTTGGATGCATGAGAGGTGCACTCGCATATGATAATTCCCTCTCTCCCCAACAATGAACGGGAAGAACCAAGTGTTTGAATTTCAAGGCTTCAAGAAAATCAACGATCGTTTTAAAGGAATCTATGGAATTTACCTCAAATTAGTAAAGAAAAACCAAAAGATCACAACATGTAACCGGTTGGACTTGGAAACACTATGGCATTGACCAATTATACTCCAAAATCCACCTAGACACTACCCCATGAGAGCTGAGACTCGATAAGGGGGGATTTCAGTGTCCAAGGAGCTATTTTTTTGGCATAATCGGTCGAGATCCTAGTATTTCCAAGACCAACTGATTACATATCCAATCCAACACATTACTCAATTGATGAGTTGTGTTCAACTACCCTACCTTCAGATGCAACATGAAGCAGTGGGATTCTAGCATCTAGAGTCTTTATTCTCAAATCTACAGCTAGACCCATGAACAAAGCTCATCACTTGAGTAATATTGTCCAATCTTTCTTGAATTAAATCGAGGAATAATCTATAAATTCCTCTTAATGGATCAATAATTTTTGGGAAGCCTCGAACCTCCACCGGGTTATTTCAAGAACCCAAGGGGTCGGTTGGTTTGTAAATAAGCAACGGTGGGTTTTTGTTTTGTGGTACACTCTAAACTCCGTAGTATCACAATTGTGGCAACCAAAGGAGTTTTGTAGTGTTAACATGGATGCGTGATACTATAGAATTGATTTAGCATGTGACATTATGGAATTACACAAAGGGACAATTTGAATTCGTTCTCCCGTCACCTATGCTAGTGTGGTCCACTCCACTTGGCCTTCCTGGGCGATATGGCGGACGCATGCACCAACATTCAACAAGTGGCATAAGAAGAAGAAGAAGAAGAAGACACTCCACATGTTGACACATGGCACAATGTGAGGGTGTGGGTGGACTTCTTGGGTGGTTTGCATCAATGACAAATTTCGTGATATAAGGGAGAGAAATGTGACAATAAGGAGTGAGATTTGAACTACGAACATCCGTTCCCTAGGGTTTTGGGATATTAGAGAGTGTGTGTCATTATGGAGGTTTATATTACGGAATTTAGGGTATACTGCTCCCCTGCGGGTCAAACCTGCTGCCGCAACCGAAGAAGAAGGTCCTCCTCTCCTCCTGCTTCAAAGGGAATAGTGAGCGAGAAGTCCACGAGGCCATCATTCACCCCCGAGTCAAGTCCACTTGGCATGCGCACACCGAAGCACGTGGAGGGGTAAATCCGGCCACATCCTCCTCTTCCCCGGACACTTGTTCCGCTACCGCACTCCGGAGCTGCCATGTAGGTGGATAAAATTAGGGTTAACTCATGACCCGCGGGGGCCCCACTATACAGTCACAGCTGCGAGAATCCTTCAATGGATGACGAGGTGTAACAATGCGCGAGAAACTCTCTTTTTACTATATTCGATGCTCTGACGCTATGGTGTTGCCACATGACCTACTAGGTCGGCTAGGGCGAACCAAACCATACACTGGTTCCTTGGAGGCAAGGGTTTAGGGATTTGGGCATATCAACCCATACACTCGTTCCTTGTTGGATGCCTAAACCCTTGCCTCCAAGGAACCAGTGTACGGGGTGTTTCGCCCCGGTCAGGGTTTAGGCATCCAACAAGGAACGAGTGTATGGGTTGGTTCGCCCAAATCCCACTAGGTCCTTGTTGAGAAGACTTATGATTGTTATTACTAAGGTAGAGGGTGCTTAAACCGACACTCTACCCAAAACCAACACTCTACTACTTTGAAGCGTTCCCCATGGTGTAGGAGTGTATGGGCCCACGGAGTGACGCTTTTAGGTGCCATTAGTGGCGCCACCTCATAGCGACCTCCGCTACCTCCATGTAGGGTAGGTAACGGGCTCCACTTTATCTCGGGTTGGTTCAAGGTGGGTTTAGGGTGGCTTTCAATGCCTATTCTAGCCATTTTATACACTGCAGGGGGGATGGGGGGTTATAGCCATTCTATTCACAAAGTCACGGAGGTAGGCCCACAAAGCACAAAGGGGGTTGGTGACAGTTTTGCGAACTAGGTGGGATCATGGAGGTGGCCATGTGGCTTTGCGCACCGTTACTAGTTGGTCTTTGATCTAGCTTGGGTCTAGTACCCAACTATGTTGTGTTGGTTCTAGGCAATGAAGGTGGGGTCCTCATCATATCCAAGGTCGTCATACAGGTGGCCTATATATTGGTTTAAGGAAGCTAGTGGTTTTGACTTTGAATATTCATCAAATATGTAATTGAGGCTAAAAATATTTTTTCTTTCTTTATACCTATGTTTAGAACAAAGGATAATATGAATATATATGTTTTATATCAACCATGTAGCCATATGTATGTGCAATAGCTTAAAGTGTTGGTTTAAGCACCCTCTACCTTACTACACATGGCACAACTATTGACACATCACGCTCATGCTCGTTTGCCCAAGTGCCCACAAAGTTCACAGAACTTGTGAGGAAGGAACCTGCAAGTGCACTGCGCCCACACATTTCTTCCCTTGCCGATGCAAAAGTGTGCTATAATCACTAGAAGGAAAGGGGGTCCTTTCGCACACGAAAAGGTCACATAAATGACAGTGTTTTGGGGCTTCCACATGTGTCATGAAGGTTTGCAGCCCTGTGGCAGTACTGTCATCCTGGACCTGTGCTATTTTTGCAAAAATGAGTGTTAAAAATGTGTTGTGGTTTAAGGCCTTTGACCGCGACAGTAATTAATAAGTTTGACGGCCGTGGTAATTAATGATCTCGATCGCCGCGATAATTTATGATTATGGGGGAATTCCAGAGGTACATTAATATAATCTCATATAATACGTCTCTTTAAAAGAGATATCCATTAATAAGTGCACTCCTCGCCTCCCGAGCCTAGCCACCTACTTCCAAGTGCCTAGCCACCTACCTACCAAGGTAGGCTAAAGCCAAGGGGCGGGGGGCCAAGGGGTTTGATCCTTGAACCTCTTGGCTCCCACGTAGAGGCCTTAGCCACTAAGCCACCACTCCTCACATGATACATGAGGAGTATTTAAAAGATTTGTATATAGAGGCCCCAAGTTACTCCTCATTTACTGTTTTTATTTACTGGTTTTATTTACTGTTTTTATTTTCTATTTTTATTTACTGTTTTTATTTACTGTTTTTACTCACTGTTTTTACTTACTGTTTTTATTTACTGTTTTTACTCACTGTTTTTACTTACTGTTTTTATTTACTGTTTTTACTCACTGTTTTTACTTACTGTTTTTATTTACTGTTTTTATTTACTGTTTTATTTACTATTTTTATTTACTATCTTCTACCTTAGTAGTTAATTAGGTAGGTGACTTACTTCTAGGTCTAGATCTAGCTTAATTAGTAGTTATTTAGGTAGGTGACTTCCTTCTAGCTAGATCTAGACCTAGAAGGAAGTCACCTACCTAATTAAAGATAGAACATTCTTTCACGGACTTCGTGCATGACATTAAAGTGACACATATGTGTAAGAGTTTTAAGCTTTCGCTCGATTTTTGAGCTCCGCAACACAATTCTTACATGCATGTAAGAATTGTGTTGCGGAGCTCAAAAATCGAGCGAAAGCTTAAAACTCCCACACAAAAGTTTTTGTGTCATCGCCTCGTGTGCGAAAGGACCCCCTTTCCTTCTAGTGAATTAAGTGATGTCTTAACACGACCGACTTTGATGGAAAGCCCAAGCAAAGAGAGAGATATTTCACTTTTCTTTGGAGGGCTTCGGCCGCCCGTAGGTCGCATGCCCCCCCTCACGTTGCATGCTTGATTCTCTTCAAGGTAGGTATGTGGGCCTTAAATGGACACTTCATCAAAGCTTGGCACCCGCTTCCTTCATGGGTTTTGAGGATGTGCATTTCGTGTGATGAGATGGTTGCCGATTCCAAATCGTGTTTTTTGTCATAGTATTCGGAGCTCCATATATATGCGTATCTTAGTCATTGTCAAAAGTGAAGATTCTTGTAGATACGTGACGGTCATCATTGATTGTCTTTCGCCCTCTCTCACGTGGCGTGGGAATCGTTTAGGTAAGCGGGTGTTAAATGGAATAATGCCAATTAAGTTAAACGGGAGCTTTCAAATTCATGTGTTTCGCACATTCGGATGCTTCAAGTGGTTGGAACTTGGCACAAAAGGAATGCGGGTGTTATGTGGGCACTTTTCCTAATCGAGCACTTGCATTTGATTGGTGTGTGGTTGGTTAGGTGAGAGGATCAAAGAACCAACACCATAAAGACACATGTTTAAATGTGATTGGACTACGTCTCAAGATATTAATAACCACTCCACACTTGATAGTGGACATGATTAGAAGGACCTACACTCTAAACTTTGTAATATCACGCTTGGGGCAACCAAAGTGCATGTGATATTAAGGAGTTCTATAGTGTTAACATGGATGTGTGATTAAAAAAGGGTTAGTGAAGCATGTGACATTATGGACTAACACAAAAGTCAACTTTGCAATAATGACGATAATTACAATGACGACAATGTGATGCGCACGAGTGTCTGGTTTGCATTCTTTGATGTTAGAACCCGAGACATATGGGAGGAAACCATGACAATAAGGAGTGAGATTTAAACTGAGAAAATCCGTCCCTTAGGGTTTCGGGATATAAGAGAAGGAGTGACATTAAGGAGGCTGGTATTACGGAGTTTAGAGTGTATATATTTTAGTTAAGGGATCAACAAACACGCGTTTCCGAAAACCATAACTAAATCACGGGAAGTCCGATTTTCAATCTGATTTTTGCTGATGCTTCGTCGTAGATATGCGAATGCAAACACACTCAATCCGTGTGAACTTAATCTGTGGAAGTTCAAGAACATGAAAAGGAACCCAAATAACACCCACAGACCTTTTCGACAAAACCGTGCGGAATTGATGGCGCCTGGCCACGCACAAAATGTGAGTTGTTTCCTGCAGAACCACAAACAAAGTTAGCACTTACGGCAGGCTGATTCTAGATTGACGGGACACCTGTCTCTATTTCAAATTCGTAAATGGTCTTCATCTCAATGTCCTGGGAGAATTTTGGGTATAATTGTTCAAGATCCTTGTGTTTCCAAGTCCAACCGGTTAAACGATTTGGGTGAACCAACCCACACACTCGTTCCTTTTTGGATGCCTAAACCCTTGCCTCCAAGGAACCAGTGTACGGGTTGTTTCGCCCCAACCCTGGTTACATGTTATGATTTTTTGGGTTTCCTTCAGTAATTTAAGGTATATTCCATAGATTCCTCCAAAATGAGTCCTGACGTCTTGATGAACTTCAGCCGGATATGTCTCAAACTCAACCGCTTCATCTATAGCTACTAAGGTAGAAATACCATAACCCGTGAAAATAAGGTGATTCGCATTGAAGGTATGGTCTTACAATCATGAGATCATTTTCCAAGATAGATGAAAAGGATTCATGAAGAATGCAAGTTGTTTCATATTTTTTTGCCCTGTACAAAAAATTCTACAATTTTTCAAAGTGGAAAGTTGTCAAACCCCCCTACTCGTTCACTAGATTCTCCCTACACCGAACACGGTAATCCGCATTTCCATACAGAACATCACCTAAACCAGTTAACTCATGAGTACATTAAACTTGACTCCCATTGGCTACACTAAGTGTACACGCATTGAAGTTGCCGCCTCGCCATGATCAGTTTCAAAAATGGCACTGCACTATTATGACAGCAATCCAGTGCACGGGTAGAGGGTGGTTAACCGGTTTGGGTATTTCTACCTTAGCAGCCGGTTCTCCCCATTCGTTCATTGGTTGATCGATTCATATATCTCATGACGGTTTATGTTATTTGAGTCCAATGGAAGGAAGACATGGCAGGTTAAGTTAATTAGGCGGTGGTCGAAGATTTTGAAGCCACACAAAAAGTGATGGGAGGGAAAGTTGAAAGGATCACAAAGTACTTGTAAGTGCATCACCATCATCTGTGGCCGGTGTAGCTGCGAATGCGACCCGGGCATTCAAAAATACGTTGAGAGGCAACTATCATACACCTATTACTACACCTAGCAAGGTGGATGTGCCTAACAATTTGGACACCCGCATTCGAGTGGTATGTGTTAGGTGTGGATCTAAGAAAACACACACAAATAGGCATGCGATTGAAAGAGATTGGACTAGTTTACAATATCATTTGTTCACAACTACGAATACGAGCGGGATCTCGGGAGGGGGGGGGGGTCACTCCCTCTTGTTATGTAACCACGTGCATACAAAGGGTATTTTTATGGGGGCTATTTACCTCCTCATTTGGATTTTAGGGAGCCCTTTAAGTAGAAAAAAAACAACTTCACCAAATATTCAACATCCTATAGGTAATTCAAAAAGACAACCTACACTATTGCAAATGATGCTAAATTACTTATAAAATTTTGATTTACTCGTTCCGTACGAAGGCAAACTTAAGACTCCAATATGGCATGGCGTATGTCCATGTTGCTATATATTGGTGAAAGAAGAGTGTACACATCATAACCCAATTGTTCAATTTCCATTTGCATGTATTATATGTGAATATACTCATTCTATTTTTAAAAAAAATCCTCTATTATTTTTGACATACTAATTTCTTTCTACCTCAAACCTAAAGTGGGGGTTTTCCTCTTATGATAAATAATGTATAATCACATGTTTCGCAATTTAAGTAGGCTATGGTAGATCCAAAGTTTTCATAATTTTTCCTGCCAATGAATAAAAAGCACCCTATAGTTGTTCTCACGTGGCTTCTACTTTTCGGCCGGTCACCCCCCCCCCCCGAGTACGGGATCCATGTTTTTGACACCACCACAAGTCACTCTTGTTTGAAAAATGTATTGAGCATTTTAGTATAATATTTTATAGGAGACCAAAATATTAACACGGTTGAAACATTTTATCATTTTATATTTGATCTTAAGTAATTTGATAATTCAAAAGCCATCTTAATTTTCAACCCACACGTAGAATACAGTGGGTCATGGTATTTCCTACCCATGCTAACCTTGAGCCCACAATATTACATGTGTGAATGGTGTACATTATATATGATACTCGATGATAATTATTGCCACATGCGTAATAGTGTCACTTGCCATGTTATGAGGCATGTGCTAGGTTACATTAACCCTTTCTTGCCCCGGGGTCCATTACATGTGATCCTTAAATTTCAAACCACCTCCGTTGTTACACAAAGTTCAAGCCTTTTAAATAAACATTTTTTCCGATCGGGCTTTTGCTTGTGTTACATAAGTTCAGCACACATTCTATGGTCCAAGAAAATATAAAATCCATGGAAATCTCATAAAATCTAACGGTGTGAAAGTTTAGGGTCCCGTGTAGGGGCAGCTTTGAAAATACTAGTTTTTTCTATAATTGGATGACGGGTTGACCATGGACCCTCAAAAAAAGTATATAAGCATATTCCCCATTCAAAATAGAGTACTTTCCCATTTTAAAAATATTCGTTTGGATTGTTTATGGCAAAGTTATGGTTGGTCAAAGTCCATTGACCGTTTCCTGGTCTGGAGGCTGGATCGAGGTGGCCGTTGAATTTCGGGTCGCCATTTAGGCTAATGTGGGCTTCAGACTGAGAGGAACTAAAGCGGGCAGCAACGGGAACTAAACCTCGGCTAACAAGTAGTCTACATAGGTAAAGACGGGCAGAAGACTTTGAGAGCTCTAATGAAGAGCTTGGAGGGTCCCTAGTCTTGGAAAAATTCCATCTTTCTCATCTAGGTGTGGATCTTCGATCCGACACCACGGTTGGATGGCAATGGGCATCCCCGAGGTCCATGCAATTTTTTTTTGGCAAATAACCGTTGCCCCAAGAAGAAATGTGGGACCTCATTTTCACAAAGAGCCCCTGGGGTCCTTGGGGGCAATAAAGGGTTAATGACCAACAACTTGATCAATAGTCTAACCTCAAGACACTTGGTGTTTGTGTGCTTACTAATATCATGGCATTAGTGTGCTCAAAAATATTATGAAGTCTATGCCTAGGTTATGCGATGGTCTACAAGTTCATCACAAGTCTTAGGGGCGCTTCACACTATGGCTGAAGGTCGAGAGGCCGTCGATTTCTACCAATCACATTGCAAGAAACCAAGAGTTCGGCCTCTCGATGCTTCACACTAAGGCCAAAGTCCAAAGGGCGTCGCAATTTAAAATGCTTACTTTTTGACGAAGGCAATGGACTCTCGAAGGAAGTTTGGGTCGGACGGGAATGGAAACCCAAACTATGGTCGAGAGGCTGTCGGTTTTTTTTCATTAAAAAAATCAATCATTGACAAGATCTTGGCCGTTAGATTAGAGGGGTTGTTTTAGGCAAGGAATAAAGTGGAATGCTCCTTTGGGTTTGGACTTTGGGCTTGGCCTTTGGAGGCTTCACACTATGCCCGGCTGAAGGCTTCACTTACTATATTTTATTGGCTATTTTCAACCCATTTATTTGGACTCTAAACAATGTTTGGCCACTCAATCCCACGGCCTCTCGACTTGGACGGCCATAGTGTGAAGTGGCCCTTAACACATGGCACTTGACCTTAGTATTCTCTTTGCATACTAAAACATAGAACTATCATCTCAAGCACTCCAATGTGCTCCGCTAAATACCATAATGTCGATAATCATGCACTTCGAGAAGTTACTTATGTTGAGCAGTAGCGTCACGTTCACAATTAGCAGATGTGACACTATGAGGCCTCCAGGTATGGCGCTGACGCAATAATTGGTTCAATGTTTCAAAATGGTAGTCCATTGATGATGGTATGCCGAGCGAACAATTTGGAGATGGTCTAGGACTATAATTCACATGCACGTGTGCAATGGGCCGAGACGGCATGGGGTCCAAACTAGTTGTGTAAGTGACAATAAATACCATAAACAATGTAGTGGCAGGCCACTGGGAGGCCTCCCTTGCCTTCCTTCCTCCGCAAAATATGGCCCGCGAGTTAGGGTGAGTTTCCATGTCGGCCTTTCGCCCACCAGATTCTAGTGACAATAAGGACAAACTCGCCCAAATGTAGATGAAAAAGAGCCTCATATGTGCCAACTAGCTACTCATTTCTTCTCAAATCCTGGCCCACCTACTACACCCTAAACTCCGTAGTATCACACTTGTGGCAACCAAAGTGCACGTGATATTATGGAGTTTTGCAGTGTTAACATGGATGCATGATACTATAGAATTAGTGTAGCATGTGACACTATGGGATAACACAAAGTGCAACATTTTAATGATGTGTTGTGGTCCGCTCCACTTGGCCTTCCTGGGCGATGTGGCAAACGCATGCACCAACATTCAACAAGTGGTATAAGAAGAAGAAGAAGAAGACACTCCACATATTGACACATGGTGCAATGCAAGGGTGTGGGTTGACTTCTTTGTTGGTTTGCATTAATGACAAAATTCGTGATATAAGGGAGAGAAATGTGACAATAAGGAATGAGATTTGAACTACGAACATCCGTTCCCTAGGGTTTCGGGATATTAGAGAGTGAGTGACATTATGGAGGTTGATATTACGGAGTTTAGGGTGTACCTCCTCCTCTAGGTCAAAACCTCCACCTCCTCCTCTTCCTCCTAAAACTGGTCTTCAATCCTTCAGTGATTGGCACCCTAACCCTAAAAAATGTTATAGTGGACGCATGGGAATCTAGCGGCCCATGTCCCTGGCCCTCCACATTCTAGTAGGCCACCAGAATGAGATCGGTTGACAACTTATGCTTCTCTACATGCGAGCACCTCCAACCCACTATTGATCTAGAATTTAGTGGGCGAGTGGCCTACATGGAAACTCACCCTTGAGTCCGATGCAAATTTGAACATCCGACTTTGGTAAAATTATGTCACAACAGTGCACTTCCCTTCATTTTCTCCTACGATTGCTGCGGTCAGCTCCACCTCCACCAGATGTCATGACCTAAGCTACACTACAAATCCACTTTCACTTTACTGCCTGCTTCACACACAAAAAAGAAAGAAAGGAAGCGAGAAAGAAAAGAAAGAATGGATTCCCGCTTCGCTCAAGAGAACATGCCACGTGGAAGAATTTGGGCCACCAGAATGGATGGACGATCGCAACTCAACTTATTGACAGTTATATATGCGTTCTATTCTATTATTATTCCTACTCCAAAAGTTGCTTTGACTCCGAATTAGTCAGTAGCAAGTGACTCGGCAAGAGTTGTTCCTTAAAATATGAGATGATGAAACTATAACTCGTTACTATCATGGTGGCCTCATGTTCAAAATGCGACATGTGCTGGTCCGAGACGACCTTAAACTACCGGATGATGGTGGAGGGATACCCAAATCTCAAGGAAGAGGTTGGCGGTTCGAATCCCGGTTGTGAAATCTCCTCTCTACCTGACGGAAAACTTGCCAGGTGGTCAACTGCCTCCTGTGCTTTGGCGTTGGCCTATCGGCCTTCTGTCTCAAAAAAAGAAAAGAAAAAGCGACATGTGGATGTTGTTCAAGCATCAAAGACACACGAGGAGATTAGAGAATGTTCAAAGAAGGAGCTAATAAGTTGATAAGTTGAACTAGAAACTAAGGGGTTGTTTACATCATGGACCATGAGGTTGTCCCTTGCTCACTTAAAATATGTGATTGGCCTTTGAACTCGTCATTGGGACCACTTCAATTTACTTGAAGGAAAAAAATGTCAAAGTGACCATGGAGCTTTGGGTCCTCAAAAAGCCCATTTTGAACTTACATTGTCCATTGTCATGGTCCAATGGATTTTGCGGAGAGAGAGAGAGAGAGAGAGAGAGAGAGAGAGAGAGAGAGAGAGGTTCTCTCGTTGTACAGTAAAAGTCAAGGACCATGATAGACAAATGCCAATTTAATATTTTTTTGATCAGTTTCATTTTTTTCAAGCCAAACGTTATTGTAGTTAAGAGGAAAAGAAGGGAAGAAGAAGAAGAAGAAGAAGATAAAACATGATTATTTTCTTTTCTTCTTCCCAGAACTATCATTTTTGGGCATACATCAAAAAAATCAACACGTCCACTATTTGGTGCATCCTTACTCCTCTTGGTCCACATTCGGTTTACATCTAGAGAGGAGCCCAAAGGCTTTAGAAATTGCGTTTTATATAAATCCGACCATGAAGTGTGACCATGGAAAAGGGTCATCAGACATGGGACAACTTCATGGTCCATGATGTAAACAACCCCTAAAGTACACCATTTTATGGCATTACTATCACTTACTAATTGGAATTATGCAATGCAATAACTTCTTACTCAATATTTCAATGTTTTCTAGCAAAAGTTGAAAAGGTTGTTTAGACATTATAGAACATAAATGACTTTTCTTGGTAGAGTATTACATTCTCAATAAATGGTTATACCATTGCATAACTCCAAATAGAAAGTGATATCGAATACCATAAATGTCATGGTGGTTTGGTTTCCGAATACATACCGAGCAGTTATAGTTAAAAACCACTCCCTAGTCGATTCATTGTTGATTCATCTTATTACACTAAATTATGGTCTTTGATCCCGATTGAGAGATTAGTATTATATGAAAATTAACAATCTCCAAGCTCCACAATATTGATCGACATTTTCACCCTCCTCCCTCCCCCTCAATAGGTGTTGTGAACATTCACTTCTAAAGTAGTCCAAGGCCATTCTAACATTATTTATATTTAGATACAATTCTAACTTAAGGAACATCATGTTGTTGGGTCTTGAAGCTAAAACACACAAATTTCTATCCATCAAAGGATGATGAAGAAAGCTCATGACTCGACTTGACGAATGCATGTTGGTTAAGAGCTGATATTGCAGTGTGCACCATGGTGCTCCATAAGACGGCTATCTAAAAATGAACTCCTTATCTAGCTATTGAGAGCATAATTTTAGATAACATAATTCAGACTGAATGTGGGAAATATCCGCGAATATTATGTGGAATATTGTTAGTCCCACATAACACTGTTATGGATGTGAATAATGTTATGAGGCCTTCAATAGTTTGCCATGAAATTCATTTTCTTACAGCTATCTTCAACCCAAAGTCAACCACCCCCTCTTCATTTCATGATGTTTGGGGTTTCCAACACCCCTTGACCATTCCTAAACATTATAAAATGTCAACAATGGGCCAAAACTCCCAACCAATCCATGAAGTTTGTTTCTAGAGACTTTAAGGAAGTTCTAATGTATGTCCATTCTTCTCCATGTGAATTGTCGGAGCATTTGGATGTGTAATTTATGAGTGTTACTATAATTTACAAGCATGAGTGTGTATTGTCACACATAGCCCTACTTTGAGTTGTGAGTGATGTTTTGGAGAACCATACATGACAAGCTTTTGTCGTACAACTCTCACTCAGAAAACTTCGATTGCTGAGATTATTGTATCATGTGCACCTCTAGGAATGTGTTACTTAACCCTTAACTTCCTGGAGCATATTATGGTTTCATTAGATCTTTTAAAACTAAGCTTTTTGGAACCTCAATTTTTATTGTACCTAAAAGAAATGTTTTAGAAATTAGATCAATATGGTAACAATATTTAGTAATGTTCATGATTTTTTATGATCGCTTTAAAATAATTAAAATTTAATAAATTATGATAGATATATGCAATAAAATTATAGTCCAAAATTTTGAGATTAGATTAAGAATAGATACACACTTTAAGATAAGAAAAAGAGTCCATGGAAAATTGGCAATTGTTAATCAAAATAATTAAAAGTTACTAATATATGTAGCGATGTATTAACAAGGGGTAGAAGTTAGTTCATTCTTGACTTGAAACATTTCTTATAAACAAGCATCTTTTTCATACTAAAATAGGATCATCACCATTGAGAAGAAAATTTCATGGGGAACAAGATAATACTTATTGTGACCTTCCTATCACCTGCCTTCTGGATGAATTTGCCCTCAAGAGTAGTTCATAAGCCCAAACATGGCCTCTTAGAAAGTTAAGGGTTAATAGGCATCTTGTCCAAAGGACGACAACAAATGTCACATATATGAGTGACGTGCACTTGCTGCAAAAAAAAACGTTTGAACCTCCTACCATGAGTGGTCGCACAAAAGGATGGGAGGTCAAAATTTCCCATTGTTGCAATATCTTCTCTCTTTCCACACAATAGGACTTGTCTTTTATAGCGAGTAGTTGAAGATTCAAGTGTAAGTCGCATGGCATGCTATTTCCACGATAAACACCTCCACAAATCTTTGCGTTGGAGTCGACAGCCTATAATCCAAAGCTCAAACTATTGAGAGCTTGATCCATCCTTGAGTTTGCACCACACTAGTTGTGGTGGATATTATAGGCCACGCTAATTATGAGGACTCAACACTAAAAGCATTGGGGGATACCACCACGGGTACACACTATTTACCAACCCACACCATGTAACATTGGAGGTCCAAGAAAAAATAAACGATGACATCTCCTTTAAAGTGTTGCTCCTTTCCAACAAGCAATCAACCCATTTTGCATGCTATTTCCATGCACATAATTGTACATCAACATTAATGGAGTTTGTAAAATTCAAGGTGGGAGTGGTGGTGTGCCTATCAAAGAGCTACACGCGCTTGCCCGCAAACTTCCAAGGACTTGACACCCCCCTCCCCCCTTACATGGAAACTTTAAAATGACTATTCAACCTAAACATTTGATGTATTTTGAGCACGCAATCTAAGTTCGTTTGAATACATGCTTTTATGGTATACCCTTTGGCAAATGTCAAGAGTATGTCAACATTTTCACACACACACACAAATATATATATATATATATATATACACACACACATATAGGTAATGATGAAATAAAATTTACACTATTACTTACATAACATAATAAGAATGTCAAAATGTTACGAATGCACGCAATTTTTTGAAGATGGATCGAACTTTAATTCCTGGAGCGATGAATCACTTTTGAACTCATTTTAGGAGCTCGAGCAATCTTAGGGAAGGTTCCCGCACTGGGGAACCATTTTTGAGCTCACTTGAGGAGTTCAAAGTGAGCTCAAAGATGGTTATCGCGGGATCATTATTGTAGTTGACTCTAACATGAGGATTTAGTACCCCTTATTGAGGTCGGCTTTTGTTTTTGTGGCTGCCTTGATATCTTAATTTAAGCGTGGATGATGTAAAATGATCAATACATTGGTTAATAAACTCAAACGTGTGCATGTGTCATGCATAGATTTGTTGGTTAGTCCGGTTGATCAGAAGTGGTTTGGTCCCAAGTTCAAAACTTTTGGCTACTCCCTTTACCACACCCATGCATCCTTGGTAGGCCCACACCATGCCGTGACATGCCAAAGTAAGCGTATGCATACCAATTGGTGAGGTTTTTTGATACCGTAGACGTAGTGCACGCAACTATTTTGGTTGTTTGCAAACTTATCCTTGTCATTTTTACATTGTGGGTGGGGTGCCACCACCACTAGCTCCATCTCATTGCAATATGCTACATAATACTATGTACAACTGGATAACATACCTTCAAAACTGGTTGATTTGCCAGTGACTTGACAACGTGATCATTGTATTTAGATGAAACATCAACAAACACGTGCTTTCGATAACCATAATCAAATCGGGGGGAATCCCGACTTTCATTCAATCCGGGGTTTTGTTGATGTGTCAATGTAGACATTTGCTAATGCAACCTCAATGCAACACAAGTTCCACACCCACAATATTCGTTAGTGATATGCACACAAACACACACACACAATATATACATATATCCCCATATGGCGTTAAATTTGCGGAGCCCGAGAGCTTGTACCTCCGGGGCATCATAATAAGTTGCATGCACCCGATTTTGACAAGTCGCACCACATTATCAACAACTCGCCTTTCCAGGTCGAAGGTTTCCAATCATAGGGACCACTAGGTTAGGCACCTCACCCTTGACACCCCACCCGAAATTTGAAGGAAAAGGAGGACATATTGTGGGATGTTTCGAAGCTTGCGGAGTAAGTTAAGCAATATGACGACGGGGTCGACAATCTATCTCTCTATCTAACTTAGACCAAGTTGGAAGGCATTTTGGACCGGGTCGGCTTCCGTTTCCTAGGTTTTTGTTGTTCACGTTGTCGCATGTGTTTACCATATTGTTGGTAGCCGGATGGGCAAACATTGTCCAATAATTGAAGGGTTTTGGTGGTCCGAAATACACTCTAAACTCCGTAGTATCACACTTGTGGCAACCAAAGTGCACGTGATATTACGGAGTTTTGTAGTGTTAACATGGATGCGTGATACTATAGATTTAGTGTAGCATGAGACATTATGGAATTACACAAAGGAGATGTGAGGACAATTTGAATTCGTTCTCCTGTCACCTACGCTAGTGGGGTCCACTCCACTTGGCCTTCTTGGGCGATGTGGCAGACGCATGCACCAACATTCAACAAGTGGCATAAGAAGAACAAGAAGAATAAGGATAAGAAGGCGACACTCCACATGTTGACACATGGCGCAATGTGAGGGTGTGGGTTGACTTCTTGGGTGGTTTGCATTAATGACAAATTTCGTGATATAAGGGAGAGAAATGTGACAATAAGGAGTGAGATTTGAACTACGAACATCCGTTCCCAAGGGTTTCGGGATATTAGAGAGTGTGTGACATTATGGAGGTTGATATGACGGAGTTTAGGGTGTAAAATTTATGAAAACGTGGGGAAATACATACAAGATACATACATACATACATACATACATACATACATATGTTTAGGCACATGGCATATCTTATCTAGATTTTCTTTAGACTTTTTTAGTAGACTCCGTTTCTCTCAAGTTTTTAGGGCTCTTGGTTTTGAGATGTTCAGTTTGTAATGTGTGCATGCCTACTTCAATTCATTCCGTGTGAATGTCAGAGTGAATGTGCGCGATAGGTAGTGTTGTCAGTGCATTTGAGTCGTTGACTTTGGCCTCATCCTAGATGACACCAAATTTCTTAAGATTTAGACATTTTGATGATTATTTTCATTTAGTCCATTTGACTCATTAATTTCCTAAAAAAATTGGCTTGATTTTTTTTTTCAAAACTGTTTTTGCCCAACATGCTATCAACCTATAATATTGTACATGGTAAATCGCTCAAAGTTGTGTTCGGACACAAGGGGTGCGCTCAATGTACACAAAGGGTTGGAGCCGCGTGAGTGCATAATAATGATAATTATATCTCTCAATATATGTATATGGTACATCTCAATTTTTTTGGGGCCCATTATTTTGGATATTCACTTTATGATTTTCAAAAATTTTGACCAAAAAAGTCAACTAAATAAAATGATAGTGGCCTTGAAAGCTTGGGTGAAAGTTTGAGTTGAAATGTCTTGTATTGTTACTTACTTATTATTTATTATATATCATGGATACATCTTCTACTACGTAGAATTTTGCAATTTTGCACAAAGTTATCATGTACGTAACTCACTTTTACTTTTACTTTTACTTTTTTAAATATCAATTGTAAATGTACATTTGGACACAAATTATGCACTCACATGGCTTCCGAATCTGTACATTGAGGAGTGGACCCCCCGGAATTGGGAAAACGGAAGGAAGGAAGGGTGTGTGTAAAACCCTCAAAAACATGAGGAAAAAAAGTAGGTGGAGAGAGAGAAAGAGACTAAAGAATATGTAGTCGGAAAAGGGTGAGCCCCAAAACGGCAAAGTCAAGCAAATTCGTTTGCGTGAGATAAGTCCATGCTTGACTTGGTCGACATGCCAACGAGGAAGCGAAAGGAAACGTGTGTTTTAGTAATATCTAAGCATCACACCAAGAATTGGGTTCTCTTCCATTCGATGGTTATAAAAGCTATGGGCGTGAATATAGAATCTATTTAATTCATGTAACCATATAAGTTGAGTAGAATTACAATGATTATGATAATTAATGTAGGTTAGCAGTTTAATGTTCACGAGATGTTATAACTTAGAGATTTAATTATACTAAGGAAATAGTTTTTTTTGTTCTTCAATAGTTTGAGCATCTCGTATTTTGACCTGTTGCACCCATGCACATGAATTAGTCTGTGAATTGTATGTTGAACATGTTGTTATTGAACTCATGTGGTTGCAAGCAAATTGCGTCAACGCTCATGTCCCCTTGTCGATCACCCCTCCCAAAATACATAGTAGGTGTGTAAACTAGACTAGACGTTTGATTTGTTGTGACCCATGCTGCTATTCATCATCGACCACATTGACTATCTTGCAATCACTGGGTTGCAACTAGAGAGGGAGTCACATGTCACTGGATGCTACATGACAAATCACAAAGACCACTTTAATCGGTAACATGGCACATCGATTTTAACACCACACTAAATAAGAGGTTTAGTGCATGACATCCGCGACACAAACATAAGTGAAAGTTGTCATCTTGTTTTCTTTTGTTAAGCAGTTTGGCATAGGATTTGGTTGTGGGACATTATCACTCTTACCTATTGATTGAAGTGATTAAGCTACTGCAACATGATTCGAATTGTTGTTGAGCTTTTGGGTGCTACATGAAGTAGTCCTCTTAGTGTGGGCCACAATGATTCTCTAATGTCACATTCATTTCCATCGATGCCAAGTTCAAAATGAGTGTGGACCGTATTAAATATCTTTGTAAGAAACTGTTGTGAATAGTCATTTTATTTTATGCTACATTTTATGCTACCTAGGGCCTTGGACCCTTGTTATTTCCACTCCGACTAGACAACTCATGTGGCCCATGTTAATATTTCCACCCACACTAACATGAGTACTTAATGTAGCGCCTGGTTCCGCAGTATGATCTCTTTGCTCCAAAACAAATGGGATGGGCAATGGATAAAATATTTATAGTGTATGTACTAAGATAGGGGCTAGGGATTCATGGTGTCTACATAAACTCATCCATTAGCAAGGTGAAAACGCAACAAACTGATTTATAGTCCAAAAATAACTAGTATAAGATAATTTGACTTTGGAAATGGCATCAGAAACCCCGAATTAATCTAGTGAACTTCAATTGAAATGAATCAGTCCTCAACCTTGTAGGGGTTTTATTTTCACTAGAAGCCCTTCATTCACGATGGATGAGTTTATGTAGAGCCACGAACCCCAACCCTAAGATAGGTCATTGGAGTATAATTATGTTACTACAAGCTCGATGAAACTCTGTAGTTTTGAAATCTAAGCTATCTCTCTGCAATTTTGACACCCAATCAACCTTATAATTCATTTTTGTTGGGGTTATATGAACCAAGTTTTGTAGTTGCAATAGCAACGGCTTGCCATGTTTTTGAAGGCATTGATGATGATAGAGTGCCACAATACCTAGGCACTAGAATTGTCCTTTAATTCAACTGGAGTTTTGGTCAGCAATTGGTTGATTTGCATACCAAATTTTCATGTTTGGTAAGTTTTGGGTGCATGCTTGGAGTCCGTGCAGAGGTTTCAACAAAATAACATTTTGTATCAGTTCATTGGGGGTCAAACTCATTTTAGCACTTCTTAACATGACAAAATGAATTTGGCCCTTAATGAAACAATATAGAGAGTTCTTCATCACAAGTTGCTTGAGTTTCTAGAAACTTTGAGACATGAATGTGAAAACAAATCATTGTATGAGGCATGGCAATTTTATGGGGGCATTAACAAGTGATATACCAATTGACTACATCTCATGAAACTTTGGCAAAAAATACTTGTCATTCCCTCAAGTATTGGAAATTGTGAAAGGGGATTTTCAAAACAAAATGCTATCAAGAGCCACTGGCAAGCTTCATTCAAGTTGGACATTTTGGATGCTTTCTTTTGATGGGGTTTTATTTATTTATTTATATATTTTTGCTTATCCATGTGACAAGCATCTTTCATTTTTGCTTTTCTTTCGACGGGCAAGATTAATTTCAAACTTTATATGCCTTTCTTTTGCTTGTGACAAGTGCAAAAAGGAGCTTTGGGTTTGATCCTCCTTTATGAAAAGTTTCTATTAAGAGCTCGTTAGCTCGTGGTGTTTCAGAGCTTATTTTGAAACTTGGGTGAAACACTTGGGACCTACGCTTTTCATCTTAGGTAAATCTGGCCGGTTTCTCTTTCCAGGGACAAATTCCATTTTGAACAAGAGGTCTCGTGTACTTCTCAAACTTTGAGAGAAGTGTAGGATCTAAAATAGGGCATGCATGTGGCTGTCATGAATCTCACATCATCCTATGCAAGGGCAACTCGACCCTCCCTATCCTAGTTGGACAAGCTAGGAAACAAATTTTAATAGTCCGACACCACTCTTGATGTATGGTAGTTTTTAGCATTTAGAAAACTTGGGTGGCTTTGTATTAATTCTCATAAACTCAAGGTTTGGGACCAAACCCATGGTGTCATCTGCTTTACGTTACAAATAACTCTATTTTGTAAGGTAAGTATACCCAAAACCATCCCTTGACCAAAATCCAAGTTCACCTAGAAATCTTGCACAGTAGGGACATAGTGACTATCAAAGATGTACACCACTTGAAGATCTAGTATACGTGTTGGTTTTAGGTCGCCAACAAATGAAACTTCAAACTCTAATAACTTTTGTGTACAGAATCCAAACGATGCGCTCTTTGAGGCGTTGGAATCCTTTTGACCTTGCATATGAAGGGAATATGCAAACTTGGTAATAGTAATAAAGAGAAACTGTGCTTTCTCTGTTGGTTTTAGGTATATACTTCACCTTACAATGCCCTGTAGGAGACCATCCATGACGAATGCTCGAAAGAATATGAAACGATGCAAGGAGGAGAAACTAACTTTTTCGGCTCGCATTAAAAATTGCAGCGCTTCGATGCTCGAGAAAGAGGGTTGCATCGAACGCATTCACGACCAGATCACGTGCTTGAAGGAGCGACTTGATGAAGTCCGTGTGGAGATGCTGAATGCACGAGGAGACGGGATGCGCGAAGCGTGCATGCAAGACATGAAGAAGTTGCGAGCGAAGGTCAAGCATTTGCACGCACAATCAACGATCGAGAAGTTGGGGATGCAAGCGACGTCGAGCACGTTGAGTAGAATACTGTATGAGTATTATTTAGCAGACAAAGAAATGATCAAGCACTCCGTGCTGCTCAAACATAGAAAACTGCGAAATTCCCATGCTCGTGGTGGTGGTGCTTGAAGTTGGAAGTTCAATAGGCAAGCATCCATGCAAGGCACTAAGAGGATGCAGGTAAAAAGAAAAAAAATTCAAAGATTTGCATGGGCAAGATCGGCAATTGAGAAGTTGGGGATGCAAGCCACATCCAGCGAAAGTTGAGTAGAATATTGTATGAATGTTATTTAGCAGACGAAGAAATGATCGAGCACGAGTCCTTACGACTCAAACATTCGACAAAAAATGAATGCAAATTCTCGTGCTCGTGGTGGTGGTTAAGCTCAATTATTGCTTTGCAATATTGAATGTCTTGATGATGTTGTTGTGAACCTGTTGTTGGAATTCAAAGGCTGTTTTTTGGTCTCAAAATTTAGGGCTTATACGCCTTGGTTACATTTTGCATCTCAAAATGTGTCATGACTGGTTTTACCCAATGCCTAAAGACAAGCGCCTCACTAGCGTTTCCATATGTCAAGAGATATATCTAAGATGAATTTGGAGTATTCTCATGTGTTGTGTTCTGCAACTTAGAAAGAAAGTTAATATGAAACTTAGCTATGAAATGAGAGCTTGAAACCACCTTTCAATATATATCAACTTATACATGTTACAAATGTTGGCCGGAACATAACATCACTTAGCAACGTGGGCCCTCAAAATATAATAGTAAGATGTTGGGAGTTCAATCTAAATCTGAGTCTCCCAACGCCGCTTTTCAAGCATCTTGTTGTTATACTTTGAGGGGCCACGGAACAAGAGTTGCATGCCAAGTGATGTTATGAATCAACAAACAACTTGTCATAGTCAAATCAAATCAAAGAAAACGTCATGTCAAACTCATCCGTCCTTTACCATCAAAGCCATTATCAAATTCCCAATCAATCACAAGATTGGCAGACATCTAAATAAAACCCTAACTTGTTTGCATATAAAATAATTTCAAAATCAAACAAGGAGGAGAACAAGGTCTTAAAGAGAGCATGATAGCTCTTCAATGGCACCAGAAAAGAAGATTGAATGTGGGAAATATCCGGGAATATTCTATGGAATACTGTCAATCCCACAAAACATTGTTATGGATCTGAATAATGTTATGATCTCCTTAAAACTTGAAATATCATTTCCAAAGATTCTAACGCAACACCCTACTAAAAAAACCAAATTTTTTATACCTCATTCGATTTAGGGGGCATTCACGGTTGGGGTACTGCTTTTGGGTGTCTAACGGTTTAAGGACTTTTTTAGAAAACTTTACATAGTCGGTGTGCTTAGATTTGTATTGTGGAGCATACTTTGGATCATACCTACATTTAGTATTCCATAATGAGTACACCGACAAAGTTAATTTACAAGGAATAGGGATATCTAAGCTTTCCTTTTCATTCCTTAACGGACATGCAGGACTGCTGTCATAACTGTTGACCTTAGGATTAAGGAATGAAAAGGACAACAAAAATTAATTGAAATGATCCCAATTTTCTTCCTCGCACTTATCGTTCAATTGTGTACCAATAGAACTAAAAGTGTATTGCATACCAATTGTATCTAGCCTTACATAACACACCAAACATGGCCAGAATTACACAATAACATGGCTACATGAAAAATGAACGTTTAGAATTAGAATTGGACATAATAAAATATATGTATGGATACATGACACTTATACCAAGGCATTAGGATGCAAAACAGGAAAATAATTCACCCCCGATGTACACTTCAATAATGAAATTGCCATTGATGTGGCCAAAACAAGTCATATGATCTCTCTACAAGTTTTATGACTTATCTAATTATTTCATAAGGAATTTATCTATTATTAGTCATTATTTAATATCAAATAATATCTTTCTTGATAAATCTTATGACCTATCTACTTATCTATTTAAAATTTATTAATTAAATCATAATAAATCGTAATAAACGTCAAGATCCAATGCGACAAAGTCCTTAATTCCTTTGTCCCAAAAGTAGTACCCCAACCGTGAATGGCCCCTTTAAGGACGTGGTTTGAGAAGATAGGTTGCTATTAGCAAGCTTGTAGCATGGCATGTGCTTTCCCTTGTTATTAAACTTTTTGGAAGTAAGGGGAGGAGCATAGCATTTATTAAGCTAGTGCACATTCAAACTGACTCTGCACTAGTTGCAGCATCCCATGGTTATATTCTCAGGGCCCACATGAACAAACACAGACTGCATAATAATCTTATGAGAGTGGAGGTGATGATATGATGCTTTCGTACAAAACAAATATTCAAGCTCTCCATTATTTTTTATATTTACAATGGCACATGAGACCATGTAGCAGAAGTTGGGAGGACTCAAGAATACAACTTTTGAGGAGTAATGTGCATACAAAATATGGGTTCATGTTTGAACGGTGTTCAACTTATACATACAAAAAGGCTCAAGTATGGGTTCAAGATAGCTTCTTATCAATCACATAAAGATGTATATGTATGGAAGTTTTCATTTGTTTTTCACACACCTCTTCCAATTTGTTTTCATGTACTACTAACTTTGCATTATGATGGATCGTGATTTGAAAATAGAACATCCTCATGGTAAAGCACTTAATTGTACTTGCATTCATGCAGAATGTAGAACCATAGAAGCATACTTCATTTCTGGTAGCCATTTAGTTTTACTTATTGAAGGATGTCATTTATTGGAATTTACAAGGTCTATGTTACCAAATATCAAAATGAAATTACATCATTTCACTAGTAGAAAATTATGCCCAAAAAAACCGCAGCCGACATTGGCTGTGGTTTTTTTGGCTAACTTGATTTGCAGTCGCCAAATGACTACAAAATTTTCTTTTTTGTTTTGCGGCTGTAATTTTAAAACTTTCGAGGCGTGTAATATACCGTTGGAAAGTTATTTTCAAGACCTTTCCAATGGTATTTTACACGCCCCCAAATTCCTAAAATTTCAGTCGCTAAACCAAAAAAATAAATTTGTAGTTGTTTAGTGACTGCAGATCATGTTGGTCAAAAGAACCGCAACTGATTTTGGCTGCGGTTCTTTTTAGCATAGTTTTCTACTAGTGTTTACAACGATTTTCAAGGCATCCTAACTTATATAATTTGCATGCAAGTTCCAAACTTTCTATAGCTCGTGTGATAATATAGATATACGAATGGCACCAACCGCATAACCCTTGTAAGCTATAGCCATTGCCATAAATTTCCTGTTCTGTTTGATGCATTGGTCACACAAATTTGTTCATATATATATGTATATATATATATATATATACATATATATATATATATGTTCTACAACACTAATATTCGTTCAATATGTTTTCTCTAATATATATAGAGGTGGCTTAAATTGGTAGAGAGTGTGTCTAAGATTCTAAGATTTCTTAAGTGGTTGGCCGATTGTATTTTGGGTTCAACAAACGTCTACTATGTCACCAGAAAACTTATTGTTGGGTGCCATGAAGATTTAGATTTACAATAACCATGTGAATTTAGTGTTGGAGTAAAAAAAGGCATAATTTTCAAGAGATAAAAATATCAATGAACCCATTTACTAAGAAATTAAAGTAAATGGATTAACAATACATAGTGTTTTCTAAAGGTGTTTGCAGACGTACTAGAATCTTTGAATGATTGGATATTGCAAAGGGTTACAATCAACCAAATATGAAGATACTTAAGGTTCTAATGTTTTAGAAATTGTGAATAGGTTTAATTAACAACTACATTAAATATTTTTATTTAGTGTCACTTACTATTTGAAATTACACGAAGCTATGATTATTTATTATATAGTTCATTTTTTACCAACAAAGGTCGAACTGGTTGTTTGAACATTATAGAACATTAACATCTTTACTTGGTAAAAAATTACATTAATAAAAATAAAATAGCATAGTAAAGTGTAACTCCAAATAGTAAGTGACACTCAATACAATATTTAGTGTACTTTTTCTTATTCACATTGTCTTCTTCTTTCTCGATGTCAATGTAGGTTTGAAAATTGCCATGACTTAGTGATTCAACATGAATGCGTTTTGTCACAGCTATGTCATAGCAATGTTTAGGGATGTGAAACATGTGTAACGTCATAGCATATGTAACTTGCTATGATTTACTGAGTAACATAGCAACTTAACTTACTTTATTGTGTTACATTAGAATTTACTTAATTTACAATGGTATCAAGAAAGAAAGAAGGAAATTTAGTAAGTTAGAGAACATCCAATTAAAGAATAACAACACTTTGTGAGTCAACATTGACATCTCATTGGTTTTCAAGCCAAGAATAGGTGAACTTTATCAAGAACATCGAGATCATATTCAAAGAGTATATTAGAGAAGAGATTGTTCTTTGGTTGATCCAATATATTATCCTAATAGTCTTAAGTAAAATGTATGTTTAGATCAACTCGAATTTCACCACATAATGTGCGTCATAGATTCATCTAATTATGCTAGATTCTATGAATGTACTCTTATGTCCATTGTGGCTTGGGATTTGTCCTTGGGGGTGGACTCTTCATTGGAGGCCTAAATCACGTGCATTGGTCAATAAGAAATGAAGCCCCTTGTATACGAGAGGTTTGTAGAGGAAAAAAAAACGGCATCCTAGAAAATGGACACATGTATTTATACTAAGCTATTGAAGTTATTGTGATGAATGCCTCCACTAAGTTTTCAAAATATAAATCGTGAATTAAGTAGGCATTTATTACATGTAAATTTTACTCTCCACTTTCCAATGAGAAAGTCACTAAGCATTTCTTCATCCATACATGTAACTCCAAGATTGCATGAAACAAACGAAGACAAGAGACCCAATAACTTGGCCTTAACCTGTAGAGAAAAACTCAAGGGAACACATTAAGAGCCTCACTGGTAAAAACCTAGAACCCAAATGCAAACCCTAACAAGAGTGAGTAGTGTAGTCATTGAGGACTACAAACATACGATCACAATCGATGAACACGTGTATCAGTTGAAACTAACACATCTATTTATCAAAAATTTCTCTAAACCTCAAGGTCCCCTTTTTGTACACATACCTTTATTTCAATCTTCTTAATGTCTTTTTAAGTGTACGGATTAGAGGAAAGTAATACCTCTCCTTATGTATACTACTACTGATGACCCGTGCCAAACACCGGCTTGGTGACTATATCATTCATCAAAAAAATATTTTTTAAAAGTGGATTTTTCATTCTACATTAATGTTTGTCGATGATGCTCTTAAAACATGGTATTTGGGAAAACGTCACGTGGCACGCAAAAATGTCACAAATGCCGTTTTCTTGAATACAAGGAAGGCCGGTTTGAATGGTCTTTGGAAGTAGCTTTTGCCAACTAAATTTGGATGTATTTACAAAATGCTAGTAGCATGTGCAAGCAATAACGAGGGATGATGTCTTTTTTTGTATCATGAATGTTATGTTCTTCATTGTTACTTCAAACACTCTTGAATCTTGATAACAATCAAAACATAACATTCATGATATAAAAATACTTCTTCTTTACTCTATGAACTTATACCATATTAGGTGCCCATACAAAATCAATTTCAAAATGGAAATTGTTCCACAGTTGAAGTGCACTCCACAAGACTAGAAACTGAGTTGGCATTGAAAAAAAGAGAGGCATATGTGAACGTGACATTTTCACGAATACTATGTTTTGTATCTCTTCTTGAGATTAAAGCTCTTGTGAAGACAATTCTAAAAGCACTCCAATCTCGCTCTTCTCGGTATTGACTTTGTTAGGTTGATCCACAAACCTTACGAACCTCACTTGACCCTTCCAAGTGATATAGGCCCCCTCAAAATTGACAGTGGTGATCATTGACATTTTGACTTCAGTAACCAATGAGATGCATTTGCAATCCTTAGAATAATACAATTAGTGTTCTTGTTGAAGTACATAGTTCCCCACATTGGAGGAAAATTGGTGTTGGAACGAGGTGCTTCTACCTTGTGTGTTGTGAACCCTTATCCCCCAAAACTTTTTTGATGCGGCTGCATACTATTAGGCTACACCGTTCATGGTATTTAGTGTCACTTATGATTCAAGTTACACAATACTACAATTTTCTACTAAGAAGGTAGTTTTATCAAGTAGAAGTCATTTCTGTCATATAATGTCCATACAACCTATTTAATCTTTGTAGATACACAATGAAATCTTTCATAAGAAATTATAACATTACGTAATTCCAAATAAAAAGTGACACTAAATACCATACATGGTGTAGCGGTAAGATTTGGAGTGTAACTCAACACTTAGTTTCAAAACATTGTAGCTTCCGGTAGTAATTCTTCATGTTCATTGCCTACATGCATGGGAGGGGTGGACTTTTTTCCCTGGCCAGAACTATGTTCTAGTCACAAACAAAAAACACCACCCCTCCATGTATAATAGAGATGTATGTTAATGCCTCAAATAATACCCCTTCTTACACTCACGTTAGTTCATAGGTGGTATAAAGAGTCCACCCTGGGGGATTTGTGGCATCAATATAAACTCATCTATCGTAGATGAAGGGTTTGTAGTAAAAACAAGTCCCTTACAAAGTTGACATTGTAGAACACAAAAGATTCAACCTGGTAAAATTCTACTTTCCATGTCAAGCTTTATAGTAAATTGCCTAACTTCAAATAGTGATTGACACTAAATACCATAATCAATGTACTTCTCCACTAACCTCAATAATACTCTCACTCACAAATATTGCTACGAGATAGAAAACATCCACTTCTTGAAACTACATTGATTATCCCAATTAGTGAGGGAGGGCTAATAGTGCGTGTGGGAAATTAGTGAAGGTGACATTGAATTTCTTTACGCTATACAATTAGTGCCATAAAAAGATCTAGAAAGCATTGTTCGTCCCAACACTATTCACTAAAAATACTATTCATACTAGCACTATTCATTGAAAGCACCGACACTATTCATCCTCGCATTATTCATTGACAAGCATGTGTTTGCATATAATTTGTTCAATCACTCTACAAGTACCTTAGAGCACGCTCTTATTTTCTTGAAATGTATGGTAAATGAGCATGTATTCATGGATTTAGTATCACTCAGTGACCATTTCAGCCCTCACTAATTTGAGATTTGGCAAAATAGTGTGTGTTTTGAGAATTAGTACCACATGCACTAATTGGGATAATCAGTGTAGAAAGAATATAAATCCTACCCAAAGACGCTTTGGGATGAGTCCTACTAACATAATTAATGCACGAGATGATAATGCCACCAAAAGACAAATACACAAACTTAATTCCACATTGAACACTCGTTTCACTCCAAAGAAATGACATGGGTTTATTATGATGGAGATGATGATCTATCTCATTACCTATCTATCATCAATCTATCCAATACTTTTAAGGACACTCTTCGGTCTCCAAACATATTCTTACAAGCTACATTTAGTACACAACCTACAACTCGTGAAAGATATCCAATGGTCATAGTGTATTATTTGTCAACAAATGCTACTTTTACACACAAGTTTGCAACCTCTATTAAAGCCTTAAAAAAGAACATCACGTGACTACGACCGAAGTTTTGAGAGAAGACTCGAGAGATATCCATCATTGTTCTATCTTCAACCTTCACAAAAGTTCACCTTACACTATAAGATTCTTCCACCATACATATTGGTCATTGTTGCGCATTTCAAAATTGTAAGTGAATGTGTAGCATTCGAGAATGTTTGTCAATGTCTCTCTATCCCTTGACATTACCAATGAATTTCAATTGGATGGGACGTTAAGACACCTACATATATAGCTAATGACATCGAGGTCCATCTATTGGCCATATCATATAAGGTGGGGAGTAATGTGGAAGGCACTTCTTTTCGGACGGCAATGTGGAAAGTTCATTTTATTGGATGTGAATTAGTAAATTAATGTCAAGAATGTCAAGTTACTAGTGTATAGCAAAATGCTCTTTGGTTTTTTCATACATATAGTAATTTGATCTCATCAACACCCGGTAGGCAATAAAATTATTAATCTCCAAGGAAACATTTTTGAGCTAAATTAACCTCAAATTAATCTCATTCTTTTTTTTGGTGGTTTGACCATCAAAGCTTGAAGTTAACCATTGTGTTTTCTTGAGGTCCATCTTAACTTAGAATTTCAGACCACTCTCAATATTTATCTATTTTTAAGTTTTCTACCAAATGTTTTTGATGATCCATTAATGACATGTCCTAATTAACTTCAAGATGTAGTTAATAATAATAAAAATATCTATATTCCAAAGATCCAATGGCGCCAAATCTCAAATTCACAAGTAGGGTCAATCCTCACAATTTGATATTTCTCTAGTTTTGAAGAACATGTTGGGTTTGGACCCTTTATATTTTCCTATATAAATGTTCTCCCCTCAAAAACTCAATATCTTGAGATTTTGAATTTGGACTTCACAACCTTGGTCAAAGTCCATTGACCGGTTGTGGCTCCATCCTATGTTGAAACCTCTTCACGAGGAAATTCCGTGTCAACACATTTGGGGTCGCCCCACTAAGTGCCCACACATGGAATTATGAATAGATAGATTATATATGATAGAGGTAGGTTTAGTGTTGCATTTTTTATTCTAGAGGTCGGAGGTGGCATTATAAAATACATCTCAAAATATTTCAACACATTTTTAATGTTTTTTTTTAATTGAAAATCATTGAAGACATCAATCCGTGAGGTCCTTTATGGCAAATCATTTGTCGGAAACATTCCCCTCTTCCAAGATCACTTCTTCGAGCCCTTCTCCACCCAAGTATTGATCCAAGACTACGCATGGATTGTCCCCCAATGCGAAATCTATATTCCAGTATTGGTCAGTTCGTGTGGCAGGGCTCAGGGCTTCGACACTACTGTTGAGTTTGAATGTACTAATGCTATACGGTAACATGGAACAATTGACGAAGTTGCGCATGTCTATATTTTCCCTATTGGCATGAATTGAATGTAGTAGTGAATTTATAATTAAAAACATAAAAATGCCTCAAAATTTGCCGAGTATTTTAAAATGCATATTTTGAAATAAATTTAAAATAAATGCACCCCTAGGTAGGTTGCCAACGGGCACACACACTCTAGTGCTCTAGGTAGGAAGATGCAAGAGAGCTTTGGGAGCTCTTAAACACATGCTCAAAATACATTGAAATATCATAATTCTTATTGTCAAAGGTTGATCTCCAATCGGATTGTGGGAGAGCTTCATAGTGGGCGACGATGCATGGCATGCCCACATTAGGACCAACGACTGATCTGAAAAATGTGGGAGAGTTCCCATCTTGAAAAGAGTTTATGTCTTGTATGCAGTGTGGTGAACAGATGGAATTGCAGTAGATTACATCCATTGAAGATATTCTAAGTAGGACGAAAAATCCTTACTGACAGGAGTAAATTTCGGAAAGAGATGAACTTTCCCTAGCAAGAGGGACTCCTCTTGTTTCCAACCGGTCAATGGACACATAGGAACAATAAGAACTACAAAAATGAGGGAAGATTGATCGTTGCCCTGAAGGTCCATGGTGGCATTTCTTTTTGGGAAAGAGTCATGTGGCTGCTTAGGTGGCAATTAGGTGGATGGGACTTAAGTGGCTCGTTTTCTCAATTGGACCCTTGTATTTAATTGGTATGTGATTCGATGAGGATCAAAGAGAAAACATCATAAAGACACATGTCTAAAAGAGATTGGACTTCGTCTTCAAATATTAATAACTACTTTACACTCAATAATGAACACAATTGGGAGGACCTATGTATCCAATCAATACATCAACAAACATGCGCTTCCAAAATAACCATAACTAAATCAAGTAGCATAAGTCCACCTATTACATAGGCTTTAAGCCACCTTTATGTTTCCAAGACCATACAACCAGTGATTTTTTTTTGAAAGAAAATGGGTGTGTAAATTGGCGCTTAGTTTATTCATTCACTAGCTCTATTGGCACTTTGAGTGGGAACAAAGGAGCCCAGCCTAGCGATGTGGAATGATTCAACATATGACAAATGCGATGACATGTTCAAGAAGGTTTAAGTGTGTGGCGATATATATTTTGTTTGTGGCACATTATGTGGCTATGCTTTGGCATTTTAGAGTTAAAATTTGGCCCCAACCTCCTAAGTTGCTAATGCAAATTGGGCTACATAAACAATTCCATATAGAAATCATTATTCCACGGGGGAATTGAACCCTTATCTTTCAACCCTGCCCATTGCAGCGTGGAATGGCCTGCAAAACTACACATTATTGCATCCCATCTATCACCCAACAAAAGTTAGTATAGAAGAGAACACATGAAGATTCGGCCCATGTACACCATGAAAATCCTCCAACGGTTCCTTCAAAATATAGGTGGTAACTTTATGTAACACTTTAAAAAAAACTTGCAAGTTGCACCCCAACCATGCCATAGTCCACACAATGCACATGGTTCAAAAATGGCATCATATTCTATATTACGCTTACTCTACCTCATCATGTTCCAAAAATTGAGTGTAGATTCAATACATTGGAAACCTCTCATGTATGAAGCCAATACCCAATAATATGTTGCTACTAGTATAATTCATCTATTCTTCCCCTCCATACCGATTTCTCTGTGCTTTCCAATCTTATATGGCTATTTGGTAAGGGAAAGTATCTAGGGCATAAAAGTCTTGTGCAAACATGCGGATGACCAAATCTAGGTGTGTTGTAAGCCGGTTCCTCAACTTGCTCTTCAAAAATGACAAAGAACTAAATGTGCATGGAGCACCTTCAATAAATGCAGCAAGCCTCATTATTGGTTTTTTTTACAATATCCGCTATTTTACTGGGGCCAACACCAATGCTAATATTGCATTTATGGTTGGTTGCCTTAGTGTTGGCATCATATGCTGACGGCTACATTGTCCAATTATGATGTTGTCACCTACGAAGTGCAGGTGGTATGATGAGCCCAAGATGGCTATTTTTATCAACAAAGGTTAGGGTTTTGGCCACCCATCCCTTGGCCGTTAGATTGCTCGCTACATGGACGCTTGGGATGAAGCATTGGGCTGGCTCTTCGAACCCAGCCAATGGGGTCGAGTTTGCTATCTTTCAATATTTTCATATGTTTTGGGGCTATTTTGAAAAAAAAAACCCCCAAAATTGTATGTGTACATATAGCTGGGCCCAAATGAATGTAGCAAAAAGCGTCTGCGTAGCCCAATTAAAAATCGCTGCATACAGCTCAAGGAAAGAGGTAGTCAACATACATTGCATGTCAATGTCAACATCCATTGACATTCCTTTTCTTTCTCCTTGACTAAATCAGGCTTGGTCCGATTTTCAATGTGGTTTTTGTAGGTATTTCATCGTAGATTTTACTAATGCAAAATGAATTTTGTTGTGTGAATCTAATTGGTAGAAGTCGGTAAACATGAAAAAAAGACCAAGTAACACCCACATGCTTTAAAGGGGTAAGCTACCTCTCCCTACCCGAAGGATTAAAGTCTCATTTAAGCCTACAATTTAGGTCCCTCATCCATCAACCTAACATGCGAGACTAAGAATTTCCCCATATCTTATTCAATTCATCCTCTCTCACAAAGTTAACCGTGCCATCAACCTTGAATGATATGAAGTCAATGAAATGTTTGCCATTTTGACATGAAATTTAGATGGAAAATTTCATTCGCAAATCACATAATTGATAGATTTAGGTATGTTTTTCATGTGAGAATCATTGTGAGGCATATGAACAAACACAAACCTTAATTAATGTGATAATACCATAATCAACAAGTATCCATTTTATCACCAAAAAACCGTTGAAGATGTGAGTGGACTTCTAAGGATGAATTTGCGCTCGAAATTGGTTCTTGAAGATTGATGTGCTTCAATAGTTGGGAGGAGAACCTTGCTCTAAGATTTTCATTGTACTCCAAGTATCTCTTATAGTAAAATAGATCATTGTTTCGTAGTTACAAAATTTCAACTAGAAAGAGACTCTTGAGTCTCTATACTAGTTCTAAAATCCTAAAAATATGAACAAGTAAGACGGTTCCCATCCAAATGCAACCATTTAACTTTGACAACCCTCTCACTTCCATTGCAACTATTATTCGCACTCTAAGATATCAAATGTTCAAAAGCGTACACTATGTGGGTGGAAACGCCATATCCTTTCACATCCATTGTAACCATTCCCAATTGAAAGAGCACCTATAATTACATGCATTCACATTGAGATTTTAACACCTAGGGTTTAAATGCGAATATTCATTCATTCATACAAACAAACATAAACGGCTTTACTACAACCTTCTAAATATAAATTATAAGGAACAAATTGCATAGTCATAAGAAATAAAAATGTAAGCAAAATAAGTTTTCATATCTACCATACAATTTATAACGGTGATAACCAAGGTAATCAAACAATCGGTGTTCCAAAATCGACCAGTTGTCAATGGTGTCATGTTGAGTGGATGATGTGGGATGGCCTGGACATTAATTCATATGCTGGAGGCAACTGGCCCAGACTATGTAATTAGGATTTTCAGCAACTAAGAAGTCGCAAACGATGTGTAACATTGATGAAGAGTGGATTCCTTCGAAACAAAATGGAAAGACTATGCCTTATGAAGGTCCCAAAATGCTAAGTAAGAGAAGAGCGTGGGAAGAGCACGAGGGGTTTCCAAATGTGAGTTGGAGTTATACATATATATGTAATGTGGAGACGAGATCATCAATGCATTGCCATCGAGTTGAGTAAGAACATACTTATATGATGAGGCGCTTATTTAGGAGATCAACAAATGAATCACTTCACCTAAATGAAGGTCGGAATGTTGAACAGGTGAGAACATTTTCTTGGAAACACATATATTTTTTTGAGCACGATCAAGATGCAAAAAATGCAAATTGCAAAAGCATCTATTTTTGATGAGAAACATTGATTTTCATATTACAATGACATCTATACATGTTTTGTGGTATTATTAACTTGAGCAATATTCCAAGAGGTTGAACGAAAAAAATAAAATAAAGGTATGTTGTGAAAGACATGTAAAGGGCCTTGGTCTACACGCTACATCACTTGCTTAGGCTTTGTGTGGCACAATGCATGTGAATAAAGTATAAGCTACTTTGGTCATGATTCGACATGATGTTCCTTCCAAAAGTTGACAACAATGTTTACCTTTAAATAGGTCCCTTTACAATCCATGCAAGAGAACACAAACCTCATTGCTCAACAAAGACAACGGCACGTGAACACAATCAAGAAGTTTGTGTATAGGTGTATCTTGTTGTTTTGAATGATATCACTTGCGTTTTTGTGGATTGAGATGTTGCGGCCATACTATGTTACAAAACCGCAACTAGTCAACACATTTTATTTTCCGGTACACAAATCGAGGATATTGGAAAACGGTTCATGGAGCACATTTGAGACGAATCTCGGTCATCATGGTTTGAGGAATTTGCAACAAGAGAAAGTCAAAACAACTTATTACGGAAGCGTTGGACCACTCGCAAACATGTATTTACTTCAATGCCTTGTCTCTGGATAAGTTACCTAGTGTAAGCTAGAAAGGCTATATATTTGTCAATTGGGGGGAAGGGGGGAGGGGGGGGGGGCAAACGGTGTTTTCTAAAAAATGTGGTGCAATTGAAGATAGGGATTTTTTTAATGAATCAAAGCAATAACTGTATTATTTTACAAAAATTGGGAATTTCATTTTTTGAGTATATTATAGATATATGTGGAATATTCAATGAATTCACACATTATCCAATAGCTCCCTCCTTGAAAATATCCTTTATCTCAGGTGGTTTATTTCCCTACAAGGGAGTGAGCCCCTATCATAAGTGTATGTAGCAAAATAATATTGCGTAGTTTGAAGTTAAAAACTATAAAGTTTTAGTTCTATTTGTGTTTTGTTTACAAAGCGGAGCCACAATACATTTATAATTATATATATTACCCTTACCAAGTATGTTGTGAATAGTGCATTTTTTGCAGAGATGAAAATTCAAGATTTATCATATAACCTATTGATAGACACGGGTAGCGAAGTCACATGGATTTTTTGTAATCCTCCATTCCCCTCCGGTGCATCGCAATTGGCTGTAAGCCGCTTTAAAACATTTATGTCATAGTTTATATATTTTCCTTCCTTCAAATATATTTTTATTCGAAACAAAATAATATTGAAAATATGTTTTACTAATATTTCTAGAGAGTGAAAAGGCCTCTAATAAATGTCTCTATTCATTAGCCCATTCACCAACGACTAGGTTAGGACGCGTGTCCAAAAACCTTTGGCTAAGGAGTTTCACTAAGCCCAAAAGAAGGGGGGAGAGGAACCAATGGAGTGAACTTGATTGTGTTCCTCCTAAGTTTACACTAGTTTCATAACATATTTCATTGCCCATTTCAAGTTTGCAATATATTTCTATTGTTGTCTAGCCTAGCTTGTGAACACACAGTGGGAACTCTATAAGTTACGGTTGTGCTAGATGTATGGATAGATAGATGGTTGGATGTTAGGCATAATCATAGATATATAAGCGGCTAACATACTCAAACACATTCAAATTTAGACTAAAGAAAACAAAATTTGCACCCCAAGTTCAATGTTTGAGAACGTTTCCACCAAATTAGGGTCCACCAAACAGTTCAGAGAGACCAAAGAATATATTGTTAGGGTAAGTAAAACAATATGTTTTGATAGCGGTATTTTGAAGAGATTCTATGCGGGTTTATTGCTTGACAATGGCAGAATGTGTAAGAGATTCAGAACTAGCGATAATAAGTATTCCTAATCAATTTCCTAATGTCTAGAAGTTTTCCTCTTATTTGCTAACTCCGTCTTACAGACTATGTGTGCCAGGGTCCACATGGACTCTATCAACCTAAAACCGAGGCAATGATTTTGACCAAACAACTAAGTTTGACGGGTTTTGAGCCTTGTTTTGCAAAGAATGAGTTCCTTTGTAAGAATATTACCTACTTTGGGGGATTGAAAGTCAAAGTAACACTTGTGGCGGATCAATTTACGATGAGAGAACATAACATGATATTGTCCTCACCAACTACACTCGTATTTGGGTAAGTGACCCCCATGCTCACCCGATTATTAACTCCACATATGCATTATTTGCACCTCTCTACAACCAATAGTGGACGTCTTGAGCAATGCTTAAAATCAACTACTTAAAGAAAAATACAACCAAGACAACTAGTACATGTTTTTCAAGGATGTTGAAGGTTTGCAACTTCATCAAAATCGAAACAATGCTATATTGTAGTTGGATATTCCTTCAAATGCTTTGGTAGCAAAGATTTCATGTGTAAGATGGGTACACCTAACATGGACAAGGACCTATAATGGATTCTAGTGTATAGATGTATATCCAAGTAGGAAGTGTACATATTTTAGGGTCGGCCATTATAAGTTATTGATGAGTTTCGCTTCAAGAATTCATGGATCTACATGGATTCCAAATACAATTAAATCATTCTTCATGTTCTTTATTCATACTTTTCAATGTGCTCATGTAATATTTATTTTACTATCAAACCCCTCCATATCATGAAATGCTCAAAATGTACCCAACAAGTGTACACAACAAAGATCACAGGTCATTGCCACGAGTTTTGTGTCACTACAAGGTAGATTTTAGGTATTCAATTTTATTATTCTAATAGATTTGGATACGTAAACTCTACATCATAGTGGCATAAAATGAGTGACAACAATCCATGATTCTTGTAGTGACTCATCTTACAGTAGCAATAAGATTGTTGCTGATTCACTATGATCCCCAATATTAATGTGGTTGGTTGCAACCAATTTCAATATATCTTCACATGCTTTGTATGCCATGCAAGATAAGTATGCCCGAATCCAACACCCGACCTAACATCAACACCTAAAAATCTTGTACAATAAGTACTCACAAATAGAATATGAGAATTTACATAATTTGAATATCTGAGATAGGTATTGGCTTCAAGTTGCTTGAAAAATAAAACTTCAAACCCTTATAATTTTTTGCCCACGTGTCCCAACAGTGCATTCCTTAGTGCATTGGAATCCTCTTGATCTTGCAAAAAAAAATTATAAGTTTGATAAACCTAATAATATAATTATTATAACAACGTACTTTGTCGGTTTTAGGTATACTCGTCTTATAAGAAAATCTTTAATATTATGATTACCAACTTTGTGAGGCTTTAAATATATAGATAATAAAACAACTCAACTTTTTTGGAATGTTCCATATTACAATCTAGTTGTATATATCATGGTCCAGGTGTGCACATATATTTGATGGACCCATTGACAACATACGCTACGGAGTCGACGGCATTTTAGGGTTGATGCCGACTCTTGTATCCTTGCCCTCCCAACTTTCAATCAAAGGTTTGATCCGCCAAGTGATTGGGCTTTGTCTTACAAGATATTCGCATGAACCCAAAGACCCAAAAGAGATCGGGTTCCTATCCTTTGGAGACGACGTGATTCAAGCTCACCACAAATGGACGTGGATACACATGCTTCAAGACGACATGGCCACCGGGTAAGAAGTCGTTTTGTATCACAATGCAATATGTTGTTTTGTCATCTTCACGGGTTTCGGTTCACAACAAACTCCCATTGGGATGTGATAAAGACATGCCCCTCTCAAGATTGTTGTTGATACTTTTCAATTGGGTTTCACTATACTATATTGGGGATTGTGACCTTTATCTAGGGGTCGACCGGACTTGAAAGAAACATGTGGGTCATGTAATGTTCATTTGTGATTTCCATTCTCTTTTGATAGATGTCACGAAACTTTAGTCCATCTCCTTTGATAGGTGTCAATACTTGACTAGCACTACTTTTTTCGCCTTTGTTCTTTGATGCAAAAATTTCATGTTCTTTTATTGACATCGTAAAATGCTACAAATGCCAATGCTTCATGTTGAGTCTATGTCAAAATATAACCTTGTGTGTGTGTGTGTGTGTGTGTGTTCTTGGTTACTTGGCTACTTGTCCGTGTTTCCTCTTTTGTGTCTTGGTGCGGTCACCGGCCTGGGTCTCTCCAAGCACGTCTCTTTTCCATCGTCATTGGCAACTAGAAAAAAAACTTATCCAATTTAACCATCAATTGGAACTTGTCCATTGCACCTCATGGTGAGAAAATACACACATAAACCACTTTGGTTGTCAACTGGAGGTATTTGGTTGTCAACCGGAGGTATTTGGTTGCCAATTGTCCGAACAAAAATAGCAACCATAAATCTCTAGTTGACAACCACATTTATTTACTTATACATTTTTCCTTCTCCGTGAATTGCAACGGACAAGTTTTTCTTCTAGTGGGGGTGGATGTTCATAGCACCTACCGAGGGGGAGGTGACAACATTGATTATTAGTATAGAACCCCGGATGTTGTTATTTTCAAAGGTTTAACCTCTATATCAAGATCATATACCCCCTAAATTTATCAAGTGAGCTTCAATTATTATGAATGAGCAACAAACTTATAGGGACAGGTCTTTACTATTACCCCTTCGGTAGGTGTTTGGAATCACCCTTTGGCAATGGCAAATCCACTTGCTCCAAAATGGTGTTTTAAACCTATCAAAACGTGTTGGCTATTTCAGGTTCGCAGGTGGATGTTTGAGTGAAATTCGAATGGGTTGTACATTCAAGCACCAATTTACACATCAACAAAAGTGCACAGATGCAAGGATCATTTTTGATACCGGAACAACCGTGAACTACTTGGTATCCGAAGTGTACAAGCCAATCAAGAAACATGTAAGTGCAAAGACACCAAATTTTAGCTTTTAGAGTTGGTAGAAAGTTCGTAACTTGTTGTTGTTATTATTATGATTATAACTACTATTTTGATGAGAATTTTGCTAAAGAGAGAATTATATGGAGATAATATTTTGTTCCGTAACACACTATATGTCAACACTTATGACGAACTTATGACACCACCGATATGACATTTTTGGCGCTCATATTGGTCAAATGCGCAAATAACATTAGTATCAAATAATGTGTGTTTTGGTATATTTGATTTACTTGGATTTCTTGTCAATCTGAAGGTCTGGCCACACCAAGCGTTAGTTGACCATAATGTTAAGTACGTAACACCCAGTTGAACATGTAGAGTATCACCTCATTTTGAGCTAAAATTTGAGACATAACAATATGAGTTGGTGATAAGTCAACCCTAAGTGATATCTTACCACTTTGTTTAATGCAAAGTAACAAAGAATGAATAGCAAGTCCAACACTAATGAAATGTTGGATGGTTGTTATTTTTCGAACATTGTGTTGTCATTAACTTACCACTTGATGCAGCTAGACCCTAAGCCTAACTTGTATTATGGTGGTTTCAGATTCAAATGATTGCTAAACTTCTTGGTTATAAGGAAGTAACAGGCGAATTTGTTGCGCAAAAAGGCAGTCCATCTATTAAACAGTTAATGGAAAATTATAAAATGTGTTGGTATAGGTTTGTTCTTTCTATCAAAGTTATGTATTGTAACCAACCAATACATGCTACCAAATTTGATAAACTCTCTAGCAAAGAGTTCCATTAGTTTCTCATTGTACAATTTATGGCTAAATATTTGAGAAGTCTTATTCCGTTGTGCAAATTGCAAGAATACCAATCCAATAAGTTACCCTCCAATTTCCTTTGTTGACGTTACTTTACCATTTAAGATTTGATTGTACTTCCTTCCACTTAGTATTATTATTAGGATAGATGATGCCATCAAAGAGTGGCTTGGGATTTATGGTGTATGTGTAAACTAGTCCCCAACAAAGTTGAGGGTTGATTTAGTCCAACTAGACTTCACTAGACTACTTTAGAGTGTCTACTACAATTTTTAGAGTCAAAATAACTATTTATACGTAGATCCAAATGCCCTAGCCTTAAGGAACTACCTAATGCATATGAATACATTTGATACATTGACAGACCTCTCAGCGAGGTGAAGGTGTTGTGGTATAATGAATTTGAAACAATCACATTGACTTTCCAAGATAAAATTGGCGGAAATGCCAACTACATGATATTGCCTATCCAATACCTCAACATTTATAAGGCAAGCCAAAGCACTTGCTAATTTCATTGGTTTTGAAAGTACTACCTATTACCCAATTGCACTCCACTCATAAAATTCCTTAGTTTAGAACTAAATAAGGTTATTAAATACGTCACCTTGCCTTGAGTTTCAAGGTGTACTTCCATGATATGCGAAGAAAAATAGAGTTTTCCATAGACATTGGTGATGCTTTTGTGAGTATCTTCAAGGATCTTGTTCCTTGCTGTTTGCATGTGGAGTTAGGGGGGGGGGATGGTCAACCTTTGAGAGAGCAAATTTTGCTTTGTTATGTAACATGCAAATTGGAATGCGGTTGTCCTTGCATTTACCCTTTTTGGAAATTTCATGACGACACTTAGTAAATTGTGTATATATCTTGTGATTTTAGAAAATTCAAAAACTTCAAAAAAAATAAAATTGGGTAAGGTTTAAATAAAATTTGACAGAATGGAGTTCACAACAACAATTTTATGAAGATAAAGTTTTCCTTGCTCAAATGAAAGCCAATTTCCAAGTTCTAAAATAGAGAGGCAACCTTCGTCCCCTTCCTCAAACTTCAAATTTCTCCTACAATTGGCCAGGCTCTCAATTCAAGCTATGCGGGGGAAATTAGTGCACACTTTCATTTGGAAGGAGGTCCAAATTTTGTCATTTGGTGGTTTTTGCTGACTTTGCTAGCTCATGGAAGTGTGCCCTAAGTAGATGGTGCTAAAACTTGCACTTTAAGGATTGAGTGTATCACTTATCAATAGATCTAACAAATTTTTAGATATCTTTGCTAGCGTTTGAAAGGGGATTCTAGCACCCAAAGTATGCGTTATTTGAGTCATGTATCCAATGTTTCTGGGTACATGACCCAAAAATAACACATGAGCTTGTGTTCACGTGGGACATTCTCAAGACCAATATGTACGTATAATACAAGGTTCCTAGTTGTTAGTTTTCGGTGGGGTGTTGGTTTTAGCATACTCTACTTTATAGAATCATCACACATCTCCAGATTTTCATGTTTTTACAAATTTCAATGAACTGAATTCGATTTTAGAGTTTGGGAAGCCAATATGTGAGAGTTGTTGCACAATATCCTTGTGTACTACACTATCCATTGCTAATCAATCCAAAAAACGTCAAAAAATAATCAGCAAGCCATTCCTTTGAAAATCAATACCAAGATCTCATGTTCTCCAATAATGTTGAAATATAATTTTTGATTCAAGCGTGATTTTGTTTACTATGTACAAAGTGAGGTTTCCAAAAATAAAATAAAATAAAATAAATAATAACACATAACATTTTTCAGACCCATAACAATGTTCTGTGGGATTGACATTATTCCATAAAATATTCCCCACATTCAATTTGAATATGGGGAATATTTTAGAAATACTGTCAGTCCCACAAAACATTGTTATGAATTTGAATAATGTTATGCAATGAGAAACTCAAAATCACCTTAATGAATTAGAGTAGATTATATATATATATATAGTGAATATAATAAAAAAACGTTATTCCCACGATCAAGTGTAGTTTCAAGTCACACTCAAGATTCATGTTTCTTCAGCCAAGCCCGGATGTTGCCGTCGTATGCTCACTCTTGTTGGAATTCGACTTGCAAGATACACAACCATTTAACATTCTTGGAGGTACTATTTTAAAATATACTGTTGTCAATTTGACCCTTAAACATCGACCATGCTTGTGCTGAAAACTTCATCTTTAGTCATCTTTTGAAATAATGATGTCCTCCAATTGAAGAAATAAAGTCGAAGGTAGGATGCATACACAGTTATGTGAAGGAGTTCGACATGCAACATGTAGTGTTCAAGCCATTATTCTTACATGTGATTACATGTTCTCTATAATTCAAACCATGTTGCAAAATGAGTTAGTTTTTGAACCTCAGGACACATTTTCACATAACATTATTACCTTGCTTTGCTATGAATTCATTATGAAATTTTGGAATAAGTTGAAATCTGTATGACATGAATTTTGGCATATCAAGATGTGAGATTCAACTTTCAACTGCCATGGATGTAATCCTTTTGCGATTTGTAAGAGAAATTTATGATACTGTAAACAACACTTGAACATTGAAAGTCTTTCATCTCGACGAGTCATCTCAATCTTCAAGAAACAGCCCTTGGCGTTTGTAAGGAAATTTAAAGTCAAAACTTGCCCAAAACATTTGGCTCATAGAGCAAGCAATGGTGGCCGAAATATTCATGAGGAACTCGAATCGCCCTTTCGTGTCGCAGGCTTGGCATTTCAAGGGCACTTGGTCATCTTTGACATTGAGAAGCGACGAATTGGATGGTCAATGCGTGATGATTGTGACATAGACAAAATTCGTCAATAATTTATGGAAACCGTGAGGATTAAAAATCAATTCACTTGAAAAATCATGAACGGCACTCTATTTCCCACTTGTATCTTGGAGTCCGGTCACAAACAAATGTCGGACCGGTACATAGGTGAATGCATGGTATCTATATTCAATATCAATACTGATATAATAGAATCTACTTGAGATGCATCAAATTTGTGATACCATGCAAGTTTGTGTACTCAAGCCATTATTTGGGTCAATACCAAACCAATATCATATTGATACTGACTTGATTTTACCCAGCTAACAAGGTTGTGATATGATATATAGACCCCACTATATATCCATAATTAAAAAATGCTTCCAAATTTGATATAAAAAAAAACCCTCATTGAATATATACCCACATGGTATCAAAATTGGATCCAACGTGGTAAATTGCAATATTTTGTAAGGGTCACATAAATTTCCACCTTGCACGTTATGACAATTTAATATCACTACACTAAATAGTCCTATTAATGTGGGCTACAATAATTCTTTAGGTTCCAAACACCACATCAATTTCCAACCCACATCAATCTCTAGTTTTAAATTATTGTCGACCAAACCAATTATATATCTAGGAAATTGATGTGGATGACTATTTTATTGACTATTTTAATGTTATTTTCATGTGAGTAAGCTGACTATTTTATTTTATATGCAATGTGGTTCGGAAGTCTCCCTGAAGACTTTGGGAAACACCCGCGGCATGGGCCCACATTATTTCCTAGACAAATAGAAGGGCCCACATTGATTTTCTACCTTCATAATAGGACTACATTGTTTATGGTAAATATTGTGGGCCACACTATATATGAGGAAACCAACACTAAAGAAAAACTCCATGGATAATGCACCACTATATTCCAACCCACCATACATAACATTGGAGACCTATGTTGTATGTAGCCATCTTTCAATTGGATGGAAAATAGTGTGCATTTGAGAGACTTCCAACAAAGCGAGATCCAATTCACACTATCTTACCTAGACGGTTTTGAATCAAAAATTAGAAAACCTCACTTATTTTCAAAAGTGGATTTGAACCAGATTACAAATAATATTTCCCTTAATTTCTCCTTGTAGAGAGGTTGATGCAGAAACAAGTCCCTCAAGTACAAGTGTATTCTGTGAGCCACACTATAATGCATTGAAAGGTAAGTCCCACTATAAGTGAGCGCACAGTATTTACCATAACAGTGTAGTCAGTATTATCTAGGGAACTCTAAGAACAATTACACCACAGATGCCTTGTATACTGTTGCATACACCTTGACTGGATCCCAAGGTAGAAAAGGGCACACTTTGAATCATTAGCAACCCCATATGGGGGTTAATGCAGTTGAGTTCATGGATATTCAATATCATGCGAGTTAGACATGAATAGTGGAAGTCAAGTTTTTCTCCCACGTTCCATAGTGGTTACAAAGAGCACACAAATGCATCATTGTTCCTGGTGTCAAAAGCATGTGGGGCTCCTTTTTCATTTCGAACTACCATACGACCACGGCCTTGAAGTCACAAAACTTGAAAAAAGCCTTGGTGAAAGTTCATTATTTAGAAAGACTTACCTTCGAGCTCTCATTGTCATTCATTGATTCAGAGAATAATTAATGTGGTTTATAGCCTGGACGCAGGTGATCCGCCTCTTAAGCAAGCTGTGGAAACTTGAGTTGTAATTCGTCAGACCTATCCTAGCCCATAGAACCTGCTTGATTGCTACATTTGGAGCTGCAATTGTTTCAGGAAGTTGTGAAAGTGACGAATTGATTGGCACGTTTCCAAGGTGGGGTGCGTTGGGTGTGGTGGAGACAAGAAACTGCGCAAAGTAGTGCAATAGGTGTGACACATAAATACACTAGAAGTCCCTTGCGGGCAGACCAAGGATGCTGAGAAAACTCTTGGTGTTGAGAAGATTGTCAAGGATGATGGCAGGTGTCTCACTTTGACTGACATCACGCAACTCCTTTTGTGAAAAGATTCCAGTGCACACTCCAATAGCCAGCGCCCCCCCATACTCTGCAGCCCGAATGTCGTTTGGCTGCACAAAAACCAACAGAAATGTGTTACAAAGAAAAGGATACAGAACATGAGAGCAGATAGTCATGATATATTGGGGTCAAATCCAACTTCTGCTATAAGTTAGTCATGACATATTGCAATAAAAACCCAACTTTTGCTATTTCTTGATCATAACTTTATTCAGCCATGTAGGTCAATTCCACTGGCCCTGGAATATGTCGATTATATTTTGTGGGCCCCCCAAACCACATAGTAATATTCTTTTACTATTCACACACTTGGGAATTTGGGTGGAGTTATACTCCCAGCACTATTCACATGAAGCACTGTCATCCGGCCATTATTCATTGAAAATACTACTCATAGCAGCACTATTCACTATTCATCCAGGCGTCAATTTCTTCATGTTATCTAAGGTTTTTCCCATGAAGGTAAGACAGTAGAGGCCCATGTCAGATGCTAAATATAGAATGGAACACAACCATACAGCTGAATGATGCCAAGTTATTGACATTCCAGTCAATCACCACTTAATTATCACAATGTAATTTCACTGCAGTGTACAAATTCAAAAATATGTTTTTAAGAGGCAAGTCCAAAAAAAAAAATTTAGTGGGGGGTACTTAGTGGCATGTTAAGCACACGTGAACTTCTTGTTGAATCATAAAAGGGTAACAACAGAGAGATAAACTTTCAAATATGAGAGATGGACGCACTGTATCTCCAACATGGGCACGCAGACGAAAGCCTCCAGGAAATAGCTGTTCCGCACGATTTGCAGCAATTCTCACCAATTCTCCTCTCTCGCTGTGGTCACTTCCAAAGCTGAAAGAGTCCCAAAATTGTTGCAATTAAAAGCCAAAGATAAGTCAGCAAATCACTGCAACACGCGCCAGCAGAGTAAAATGAACAGGGTATCAAGAGCAGTACCCTCCAAAATTAGGAACTGAAAAGTACTGGCGAATACCGAGTCCTTCCATTTTAAGCCAGGCAATGTACTCCAAGTTCCCAGTGACCTGCAACCACCATGACCTAATGATGAATTGAGAAAGCCAAAATGTCTCAACAAAACAAAACGACATATTCCTCCCATGATCAAACAACAAACAAATTGCTTTAAAACTGATGCTTGCCTTAACATTACTCTTAAGACAGTGAGAGCAAGTCCAGCATCCTTTGAAGCGAGGGTAAGCAATTCCTTCTGTTAAATCACTAAAATTACAATAGAGACTTCCCACCTAAAACTTCAAGCCAAAACACAGATCATTCAAGGATGTCAAGAGTTATGGGTGGCTTAAAACCCAAGCCCTTAACCCAGATCCCATGGGAACACCGAGGTTAGGCCGGAATAGTGCTCGGATGAGTGACCTTCCCAACACTTGATTTTCAGGTGCACCCTCCAGGTGAACTCCAGGTGAACTGGATATTTTCAACCAACCATGTGGGAACCCAGCGGCTTGCCCTTTACGAAATAGGTGCAGGCTGGTTTTCCACGCCTGTTCAAGGTGTTCGCTTTTGAAAGGAGGTTGTAGACTTGGAGGGCCCTCTAACACTTGTGACGCCCGTTTCACAATTACATGTAGAATTAGACCAACTGGAAGTTGAAGCAACACCAGAATTAATGCCAGTGGCAACATCGGAGTCATCTCTTCTTCATTTTTGTCAAGAGTTATTGAGCAAATATTATTGGGGCCTTGCAAAGGGGCATGAATTGAAGGGCAAGGCATACCAATCCAACCACAACCTCGTCTCGCCGAGCAAGCGCTTCCAGGAGCTCTCGAACACCTGCCAAAACCTCCAGACCCTCACCGACCTCACTCGCATGCTGCATTGCATACTCTACCATCTTGGCCTTCAGCTCTGGCAGCTTGGGAGCCGCTGTCTGCCGTGGTCAAAAAAGCACTGAGATCAATCACAACACTAAGACTAGTCAGACCACATACATATATTTCCAACATAAATGCCTCTAAGGTAAGCGGGGCTCCCTAATTTGGTTACTTGTCTTAAATGTTCACCTATGTTTGAATGTTGCGTGCTTAGGTGTGGATCTAGGAACAGCCACCAAAGAGACATGTGTGAAGGGGGATTGGAATACATGTTCATATTGTGTTTAAGCTCAATAGTCAACATAATTGGGAGGACTTCTGTGATCCTTTATTAAGAAAGAGATTCTTCACTTAGATAATGAACGAGACCTTCATATGAGCTCCGAAAATTATGAGGAAAATGGCTACGGCCTCAATTTGGATTTGCTAACTATCTCATCTTAACTGCACGTTTAATATCCTAGGCGAAGTAAGTGCAGAGCTGAAAATGTCCATCTTAGGCCCATTTACCTTACCATAAACCCAACAAACATCACCACCAGTCAAGAAGGCGGCAATCACTGTTGCACAAATGATGATGAAAGACTTCCATGCAGAACAAATCTTCACTTCACACATATAAATTTGTAGCAGCACATACTGTTCACTGAGGAGAGGGAAAGAGGCTACCTCTTGCGGGATCCCATAGTACTCCAAGGTGTTGAGTATAACCATCGGATCCGTGCTCCCATGATGCTGCATAACGTGAAAATCCTTATTAACCCTAATTTTCCTCTGGTGAACACTTTCAAGTCACAGAGAAAACCCTGGAATGCCTTAGATCCAGAATTTCGGTTGAGTGTAGCCAGCAGGTGGCGATGCATTTGTAGGATATGTTAAGAGCACACATGCCAGAATTTATAAATCCAGAAAATCCACAATGCATCACGTTCTTTCAATAAACTCCCTGATTAACCTAATTAACTCTAATTTTCCTCCAATTAACACTTTCAGGTCACAGAGAAAGCCCGGGCTACCTTAGATCCACAAATTTTTGTTTGAGTGCAGCCAGCAGGTGGCGATGAATTTGTAGGAATCTTAAGGAGCACAAAATGCCAGAATCTCCTTCTCAGATCCAAAAAATCCAAAATACATCATAATGCTCCTTCAATGAACTCCCTAATAAACCGTAACTAACTCTAATTATAGTCCAATGAACACCTTCAAGTCACAGACAAAGCCCTGGACTACCTTAGATCCAGAATTTTGGTTGAGTGTAGCCAGCAGGTGGCAATGCATTAGTAGGACATGTTAAGAGCACACGTATCGAAATCTTCTGTCATCGAGAAAAATCCAAAATGCATCATGATTCTCGTTCAATAAACTCACTAATTAGCCCTAATTAAACCTAATTAACTCTAATTACACTCCAATGAACACTTTCAAGTCATTTAGACAGCCCTGGACTACCTAAGATCCTGAAATTCTGTCAAGTGAAGCAAGCAGGTGGCAATGCATTTTGCAGGTAATCTGAAGAGCACCCATTCCAGAACCTTCTTGCATCCAAATAATCCAAAATACACAAACACTCTCTCCAATGCACTCCCAACACACCAGAGGCACAAGAGAGAATCACTATTAGGATTCGGTCTACAACGGCTGGAGGTTTGTTATGCATCATCATCCGCAGGTCTGCAATCCAAATTGTTAATCGACTTACATACCTTAATAGCATCGATGGTGCCTTCGACGCCAAAAACTTGAAGAAATGCATGGGAGAAGGCTTTCTTGTGCAGGAGGTTGGCCTGCAGCCCCGTGCTTTGCATTAGGGTTCCATCTACGTCAAATGTGACTAAAACTCTGTACGCCATCTCCTCTCGCCGATCCTCTGCTCCTCGAACTTCAACACACACACACACACACAAACAAAATAACAAATTCTTCAATCCTGCCTAACACTCTCTTCAATTCAATTCCGGAAATGTTTCAAAGGATGCTTAAGTGAATGCACCACTCTTCCTCCTATCCTCAATCTTCCTCCTTTCGTCCCTGCCTCGTTTTCTTCCGCTCCTACAGAATTGGCGTCCCAAGTTTGTCTGTGTGTGCAGCCAGATCCCTAAGGAGCCTAACTATGGTTGACTCTGGTTTAGTATGTACACTATGTATACCTCTAATTTAGTGTGGCCACACTTGGTATTCCTCGTTCCACTCACGTAAATGATCTTGCAATCGTTGGGTGGCAATCATAGAAGGTGAGATGGGACATTTGTTGCTACATGATAAGTCTTGGAGGCCACTTTGATTAGCATCGCACACTAAATCATATAGGTATACAATCTAATCTAGTAGTTTCATGGCGACATTGATAGTTGGCTCAACATAGTTGGTGTCTAAAGTTCGTATGTGTGTGTAGCCAGATCCCAAGGTAACCTTAAAGGAGTGGTAGGGAGGTATGCTAGCTTAACACCCCCATTCTCACCAAACCCCAACCTAAAAGTCCGACTCTTTGAAACCACATACTGCACCGATAAATTCCCCTTGGAAGCCACAACAAGAAAACCCGACAAACACGCCGTACTCCTCCCACCACTCACCCAACAAGGATGACAAGTCCTCCCACCCATAATCATAATAGTTGGAATTTATGGCATCATTTCACACCCCAACCACCAAAAGCCTCACAGACCTCAAAATCCCTACCCAAAAAACTCACAACCTCATGGATGCCCTCTCACAAACCTCCATCATATACTTAACACACATTATTCTCAACAAAAGAAAACTAAACAAGAAACAATTCCAAATCCCACTAGACTAATCCCAGACCCCCCCCCCAACACACACACACAATATATACCTACTAGCATTAATTAACCCTTAGTCCACCTACCATGTTCATGAGAACATGACTAACAGAGGGTGAATGGACATAGCACGCCGATGTAATAATAGCATTGATGTTCCTTGCTATTATTATATGTTAGCTTAATTATGGCTAATTGCACTACCTATACATTGGTTTTGGTGTTGCCCACATTTATTTGAGATCGACCCAAGTAAATGATTATGCAATTGTTGCGTGGCAATCATAGAAGGTGACATGGGACATTTGTTGCTACACAATAAGTTGTGAAGGCCACTCTAATTAACATGGCGCACTAAATCATATGTACATTCTAATGTAGTGGTCTATGGTTGCATTGATAGTTGGCTCCACATAATTGGTGTCTAAAGTTTGTATGTGTGTGTAACCAGATCCCCAAGGTAATCTTAAAGGAGTGCTAGGAGGATGTTAGCTTAGTTGTACATTTGTTTTGGTGTCGCCCACATTATTTGAGATCAACCCAAGTAATGATCTTGCAATCATTGGGTGGTTACCATAGAAGGTAACATGGGACATTTGTCAATACATGATAAATTATGGAGGACCCTCTACTTAACATGGCACTTCAACTTCAATGCCATAGTAATTCGTATATATGCACATTCTAGTGCAGTTGTTTCATGGTTGCATTGATAGTTGGCTCAAACTAATTGGTATCTGAAGTTTGTATGTGCGTGTAGCTAGATCCCCAAGGTGACCTTGAAGAAGTGCTAGGGAAATAGCTTAATTGTGTTTGATTAGACTACCTAATGTAATGAGTTTAGTGTGGCCCCACACTAATTGAGATTGACCCACGTACATGATCTTGCAATCATTGGGTGGTTACCATAGAAGATGACATGGGACACTTGTTGCTACATGATAAGCCATGGAGGCCACTGTACTCAACATGGCACATCAAGTTTATTATATCACACCAAATCAAACATATACTAATGTAGTAGTGTCACTGCCGCATTGATACCTAGTAAACTCAACACAATTGGCCTAAAGTTTGTTGGTATAAATCCTACCTATGCCAATGGAAGACAACCCCAATCACCACCAAATGGGTAGGAAAATCCCAACTTTTCCACACGGACAACGTCACCTTAGACCACAAACTATTCTTACTTCATAAATTTACACAAGGCACATACAATAAGAAACACATGCGCTACCTATGACTTATGTATCAATTTCTCCCAATCCAAAGGTCAGAGTTTCTTCATACCTCCTATAGAATGCAATCCAAATAAAGACATCCATGTATCTCAACCTCACTATCCAAATCCAAAGATCGACGCACACATATTTGACCACACATGAGCACACATCATCTTCATCCCACTCACAAGACTCCAGTGGTTGTGGGAGAGATTCATACAAAATAAAACACATCATATGGCTAGCTTCCTCCAACCACCCCTACAAGACTTTGCCACCAAAATACTTTGGTTGACTGAAAGATACGTCATAGTCTTACCAAAGAAGAAACTAAAAAAACGCAACCCCAACAACAACCACCAAATACTCCACCCATCTACATTGAACATATTAATAGAGGCCTACTAAATCACACAATCGTACTACTCTTCACCACTCACATGCCCAACACAACTCACACAATACAACTCGCCACACAATTGCGGCATAATCTTTGGCTCATTCAGACTAGCAAAATCCTTGAAATGGATGGGTATTGGAATAACACACCCACAAGACCATAAATCCACCATAGAAGCTATCCAACCACCATGCCCCGAGAATCCTAGAAACACACAAAGATATGCACCCAATCCTCATCATCCCCCCAAACACCTTAAAATACAACCCCACACCCGAATGGCCCAATACCTACACCAACGCAAAAACCAATACACATCAATAATATGCATCCACAACCAAAGAACCCCTCCGGGAAACCAACAACTGATTCAAAACCTCCAACCAACATCCTGGAACTTTACAACACCCATGTGAAAACCAACCCCACACAACCCACACCCATAGATTACAGAGTCAAATGATTGACAAATTTTAGCTGTTAAATTTGGTAGAAAGTTCATAACTTGTTGTTATTACCATGATTATAACTACTATTTTGATGAGAATTTTGCTAAAGAGAGAATTATATGGAGATAATACTTTATTCCGTAACACACTATGTGTCAACACTTATGGCGAACTTATGACACCACCGATATGACATTTTTGGCTTTCATATTGGTCACATGTGCAAATAACATTAGTATTGAATAATTGTGTGTTTTGGTATATTTGATTTACTTGGATTTCCTATCAATCTGAAGGTCTAGCCACACCAAGCGTTAGTTGACCATAATGTTAAGTATGTGACACCAAGTTGAACATGTAAAATATCACCTCATTTTGAGCTAAAATTTGAGACATAACAATATGAGTTGGTGATAAATCAACCCTAAGTGATATCTTACCACTTTGTTTAACGCAAAGTAACAAAGAATGAATGGCAAGTCCAACACTAATGAAATGTTGGATGGTTGTTATTTTTTGAACATTGTGTTGTCATTAACTTACCACTTGATGTAGCCGGACCCTAAGCCTAACTTGTATTATGGTGGTTTCAGATTCAAATGATTGCTAGAATTCTTGGTTATAAAGAAGTAACGAGCGAATTTGTTGCACAAAAAGGCAGTCCACCTATTGAACAGTTAATGGAGAATTATAAAATGTGTTGGTATAAAGTCATAGGTATAAATTCACCTACTGCCATGATAGATTCCCAAATATTGCCATAGGAAACAAAGACAAACAAACACGACCCCTCATTCAAACGTTAAAAACTACGGGATGGAATGTTAACCCCTTTGTTACCGTCGTAGCAAGGGTACAAGGAGCCGTACACAAACAATCATTGGAAGCCCTAGAGAAACTCAAAATACCCCCTCAAGAAGTCAAAAGACTCATGAAAACACATACATTAAATAATCCATTAAATACCTCACATACCTTGTCCTAAATAAAAGAAAGTTTGACAACAACCAAGCCCAAGTCGACCTACCCCCATGAACCCAAACACCCACACCTAATTCACCAAAAACTCACAAACGGCAAGCCCCCACCCCTGCAACTATTATCTAAAGGAGCCCAACACCTAGAAGGTAGGAAGTACGCCTACCCTATCACCTGGTAAAACGGGATTAGGGAAAGAAAGAACATGCTCCCATTCACGTCGGTGCAAATAAAAAGCAGCGATGTTATTTTCATTTATTCATCCTAAGGTAACCTTAAAGGAGGGATAGGGAGATGTGTTATCTTGACTATGGTGTACACTTGATTTTGGTGTGGTCTACACTAGTCGTCATCAACCCATGCAAATAATCTTGCAATCATTGGGTGGTTCCCAAGAAAGGTGGCAAGGACACATGTTGCAACATGACAAGTGATGGAGGCCATAAGATAACATTCAAGAGAGCTAGGGAGATAGTATGTTGGATTAACGAAAGCCACGTGCAATATATCTCGGATTTCATGTGACCCACACTACATTGACCCATGCAAATGATCTTCCTTTCACTAGGTCGGGGCTAGGTAGTTGCCAAAGGGGGGTACATAGTAGGGACACTTGATGTTACAAGACCACACTATCATTGACACACATAAATGATATTGCAATCACTAGGTGGTTACCAAAGAAGGTGGTAGAGACACTTGTTGCTGCAAAAGTATTGGGGAGATATGTGGCCTTAACTATATTCAACTACACTATACATTTGATTTAATGTGGCCCGCACTAGGTGTTCGTCACAACCCTCGTAAATGATTTTGCAATCATCATGCTACAACCGTAGAAGGTGGCATGGATATTTGCTACTACATGACAAATCATGGAAGCCACTCTAGCTATCATCACATATCAATTACGACTCCACATGAAATAATACCCAGTGGAGCACTTTCATGACCGCACTAAGGGCCGGTTGTTCACACGGGTCTCAAGTCCCAAGTACCACTCATGGTAGCAAATCCCAACATGCAGGCAAAGTCCCAACTTCTGAGCCTCAAGTAATCACTAAAATATGGTTAAATATCATTAAAAGATGGATCTTGATTCTTTTATGAATAAACATTCACGGGACTTGGGTTGAGAGTTGGGTCTAGCTTTTTGCTCGACCCAACTCGCAACACAAGTCCCAAGCCTCACTTTCAAAAAGCGTTGCCATGTAAGCATCCATGTCATAGTTGGGACGTAGGACTTGGGACCCCGTGTGAAGTGGTAAGTCCCAACTTCCATGCTCTCGACGGTTGAGATTGCATGGATTGACCTCATGTGACTTGGGACTTAGGACCGGGGACCCATGTGAACCGGCCCTAATAGTTAACTCAACTCTTAACTTAACCCTTGAGATTTCACCGCCTTTTCTCTTAAAATAAAATGGTCTAAATTGAAAGACTAAATTCTTGTCAAAGATATTTCTTCAACACTAGAATCCATTGGAAATGACGGAAAGATAACATCCATACGATTACAAGATGTATTCACTCTTATGATGTGAAGGATGCCACATTTCATGATTTTGTGTTTTGAATGTATAAGCAAGTCCAGCGCTATTAAAGTGTTGTTTGATTTTTCCATCTGAGAGGCATAACATTATTAAGATCCATAACAATGTTTTGTGGGACTGACAATATTTCATGGAATTCTAGGGCATTCCCTCGTATTCAAACTAAATATGAGGAATATTATGTGGAATATTGTTAGTCCCACAAAACATTGGTATGGATCTGCATAATGTTATGGGGGCTTGAAGTTTTAAGCTCTTTTTTGTGGGCTTCTAATCACACATGACATTGATAAGACTTGGGTATTCTAACCCTTTTGTCCAAAATGGACATGCTAGGCAAGATAGCTACACGACATATGATATTTAGCATCATATGACATTTAATGTCACTGCAACTGGTAACTTTTTAAGTTACACTTTCTATGAATAAGTTTACAAATACTGTCATCCCGACTTACTTTCAATTCATCTAAATGCCAATTATGGAACAAAGTTTGGTATAATTTTCATCCTAACAATTTTTTGATGAAATATTGTCATGGATGATTGAAAATTGGATGAGAAATCACTTAGTAAGTGACAATACTTGCAACACTGTAAATCTGTAATGCCCATAATTTTTTTTACAAGGAATGGCAAATACTGTTAGGTTAACATTTAGTGTTAGTGACACTACACCACGTTTACAAATAGTATTGAGCAAGACAATTAGAATTGGTGACACTAAATATCATATTTAGTGTGATTAAGATAGGCAAAATCTAGAGCAAGGTAAATTCAACATCAACACATTTGACATTATCCCATTATTTTTTGTGAAATGGCTTTTGACTCCTCATCTAAGGGGTGGCCCCATAAGGAGCTTAACCCCTCAATCCCTGAGGGTTTTAAGCAATTTCAAAATCTATCATAAAAAGTGTGTCCCTCACTATGTAAGAGAACTTCTTAAGACAAAGTTGTTCATAAAAGATTGATACACAAATCTATACGGTTGGTGTTTAGTATGATACTTATATGGGCATCATAAAAGGCTTATCATTTGAAAATATCGCATGAACATAATTTGGATGTCTTTAGTAAATATATATGTCATTTTCTTCATACATGAGAATAACGCATCATGAGAAGTTGTTAAGGAAAATATTATCACATGCGTCAAAGTTGTCATTTGTGTCAATATTTTCTGTTGTTGGCTACATTCCCACTACACTACAGAAAAAGTGGTGTGCCTACCCTTGACAAGCCATTAGAAATAAACAATTGGCCTCGTTGTGGTGGGGGTGGGTTTCACCCCTAACTTCCCAAGCAACCCATTTTGGGTTGATGAAGGATATCTTCCCTACATTATCCCCACCTCACTCATTCATCTGCAATCAAAAAACATATTACATCAAGCCAACATAGGTATCTACCCAAAGACAAATGAGCCGTGCAATTTGGAGATGATTAGAATGTGGGGAAAAATGTCCAAGTGGGAAGTGGTCATGTTTTTGTTGTGTTGGGAGCTCATGTGAGGGTGTTGACTCCAATCAATAGTTGCCACTTCAATGCAAACTTTGCATGAACATCAATAGATGTTTATTTTGTAAAAGGTGAATTTTTTTGTAGTGCTCATGCAAAAATGGCCTTTGCACTCCCATCGACCGTTCAGTTGAGCATTTGACACTCTCTTATTTTTAGGGAATTCTTTGCATATGTGTGGTTAGAAATATGGGACAATTTACACTCTCAAAATACAAGGTGGCTAGCCTATTGTAGTTTGCATATTTTAGCATATTCGTGGAGGTGCTCAACTATTTGAGTTTTTCCCATCTATTGGATCACATAATAATTGCACTCGTTTTCCAAGTGATTGGTCAAAGATCTTTTTGGGGGGATAAAAGATGGCATTTTCTTCTACATCCTTTCCTTCAATTGTTATAATTTGGAAATGCTAAGGGGTATTCATGCCCATTCTTTTCCCTCAAAATAGTGTTTAAACATCCTATAGATAAATCTCATTTTAACCTCAACACTTGTTCATGAAATTTTCACAACCAACATTGAGTGAAATGCACTCAAACCAACCCTTTCATAGGCTTGGGAAGTTAGGGGTTAACTAAGCCTCAAGCCTTCACCCTACTCTACAAAAAAAATTCAACCACATTGGAGCCACCCTTGAACTCCCAATCGGTTTGCGAAGTTGATGGAGAGCCCGAAAATGGTCTCTTAGGCGCTCAGCAGTTAACAATGTTATACATTAACTGTCGGTTTAGGATACCCATGTCACTCTCAAGCCTCATGGGCTTGCTACAAATTCAGATCAATTATCACGCTGCGCAAAGAAACAATTTTGTGTGTTGCCTACACAGGGATTTTTTTATACAAGCTGGATGTGGCACTATGATGGATTGAAGTTAGTAATTTGACATCTAGTTCTTTCAAATATCATGTTTTGATGCAAATGCCATTCACCAAGGTCCTGAGTAAAAGCAAATCACGATTTTGAGCAACTACGCAAGCATCCCTTGGTGAAGTTCTCTTGGATATTCGTTGTTCATCATCACTGAAATTCTATGCTTCTTGGGTGAAAATCCTCTAGCAGTTCCGAGGTTAACATTACAAAGCCATTCCTGGTAGCCTGGAAATGCAACTGGATTAAGGAGTTCCTGTAGATGTGTACAGCAGATGAGAAAAGTGCAACTAAATCGATCATGCCTGGTATTGAACTATAAGCCCCAGATTAACTTACTCAATGCTAATCAAAATGAGGACAGACAAAACATATATGCACAAATGACATCAGAGAGAGAGAACCTTGCGATATCCCAGTAACTGTGTTTCCACCTCTTCTTGTAGTCTGATGAGAACATGTTAGTACATCAAAATTGCTAGTCCAACCTACATCCTTGCCACCTATAACAATATGTAGGTGAACCCTGAGCAGCCCGCCGCACATGTTATTTCAGATCACCAGGCACAGGCGCCACTTTTAGTTGTCTGTTTTTTTTTTGTTTTTTTTTTTTGAAAAGTCCTAGATGCTCTATAGCTACTCCAAGAATCATCCTAATCTTCAGCTATAATATCTAATCTCACATAGTCATGCCTGGCACTTGAGGAACTCTTGGGGCTTTCTTCTGAACTTTCTCCACTACAATAGCCTGGGTGCTGAGCACCATACCAGCTACAGAAGATGCATTTTGAAGTGCACATCTTGTCACCTTTGCAGGGTCAATCACACCCGACTCTAGAAGATTCTCATATTTGTCTGTCATAGCATTGTATCCAATCTCCCACTCTCTTTCCAAAATTTTCTCAACCACCACCTCACCTTCCACTCCAGCGTTGTTTGCAATCAAAGCAGCTGGTGACAGCAAAGCCTGCATCCGAAACAATTGGATGAGATATGTACGGAGATTTCAGGATGGAACAGAGCTACACATTACACATCACCACAGGGCTCTGATACCCAGCAACATACACCTTACATGCTCAACAACACTTCCATGCTCAATAACACAATTCTGCAAATGACCCTGTTCAAGTTTTGGGAGACCAGGCGTTAAAACCCAGTAGACAACAAGGCCCAAAATTATGACTAACCTTCTGCACAATGTCGGCTCCAAGCCTCTCTTCTGGGTCTGTCAATGTTTCCTTGATCGCTGGCACAAAAGATGACAAGTGAACTAATGCAGCACCACCACCGGGAACAATTCCTTCTTCAATGGCAGCAAATGTTGCATTCTTAGCATCCTCTATTCTCAACTTCCGGTCCTCTAGTTCTGTCTCTGTTGCAGCTCCGACCTGAACATTAAAAAGAAGAGGTAAATCCAATTGTCCAACTTCATAAAGACAGCAGGAGATAGGATCAAAGAATCTTGCAGCTCCAACAAGGAAACAGAACTCAAAACATGACATCGAGGGGAGCAGCACCAAAAACACCCCACTCCGTAACATATGATACCTTGATAACAGCAACACCCCCAGAGAGTTTTGCAATACGCTCAGAGAGCTTTTCAGTGTCATAAACAGAATCGGTTTCAGCCAATTCCTTCTTGATCTGGGCAATACGCGCTTGAATCTCGTCCTTTGAAGCATAGTCAGCAATGATGGTGGTGGAGTTGTTGGTGATGGTGACCTTTCTTGCCATTCCTAGCTGGTCGATGGTGGCATTCTCAACTTTCAAGCCCAAGTCACTGGCCAAGAACTCAGAGCCTGTAAATCAATTGTGATTCAAAATAAGCATCTATGATCAAGAGTTGGACGGACCATTAGAATATGAATAATCATGGAAAGGAGAACTAAGACCATCATGAAAGAATAAAGAGATAGAGCAACTTGAGGACCTGTAAGGATGGCAATATCCTGAAGGAGAGCTTTCCGGCGTTCTCCAAATCCAGGGGCCTTGATGGCAGCCACCTGTACTACTCCTCGCAACTTGTTGACCACTAGAGTTGCTAGTGCTTCACCAGTAATATCCTCAGCAATAACAAGAAGGGGCACACTCAACTGAGTAGTTTTCTCCAACACTGGGATGATTTCTTTAATGCCTGTAATCTTGGCATCAGTAACCAATACCCTGCAATTTTCAAATTCCACGAGGAGTTTCTCTTGGTTTGTAACAAACTGGGGAGAGATGTAACCCCTGTCAATCTGCGTCACACAGATCACATGCAGGTGTGAATTTGAGATAGAATGAAGCTCATAACCAGATTATTAGCACATAATTCCCACTCAGCATGTGAAAGCATAATAAAACTCACAGTACCTACTTAATCTACCTCGTACAGCATCATCTGCCCACTCGACCACAAGCAGACTTTCAAAATGGCAATAACAACTACTTACCTCCATACCCTCCTCAACTTCCACCGTTGTCTCAAATGAAGAGGATGATTCAATAGACAACACACCATCAGGCCCGACCTTGTCAATGGCATCAGCAATCATGGTTCCCACAAAGTCATCATTTCCAGCGGAAATTGAGGCCACAGCTGCAGAATCCAGAGTTCCATTAACATAGTGTCAACACCACCCACTGAAGAATTATTACACCCTCTTATTTCTTATACATGCTTTAATGGCTCACATTAAAAAATTGCACACTGCAAGAATGTACAGAAGAATATACAACATTTGGTCCTGGAATCATGTTACAAGTTATGAAGCTGTTAGAACTTTTTTGCTTCAACTCGACCTTCTATACATGAAACATTGCTAAGATAAACATAAGTTGCCAAAGTAACAACTGAAACAGAAGTCAGCATTGTACCTTTAATGTCCTCACGACCTTTCACTGCACGAGCTTGGTTCTTCAGCTCTTCAATAAGGGCAGTGACTGTCTTGTCAATCCCCTTTTTGATGTTGATAGGATTGGCACCTGAAGTGACATTCAAAAGCCCAAGCTTGATGAACTCTCTGGCTAGTACACAGGCAGTGGTGGTACCATCACCGGCAGAGTCATTGGTTTTGCTCGCCACCTGGATGTGGCAATGAGATGTGGCAATGGAACCTATTAACACCAGATAACAAGATACAATGCATCTACAATGACAAATATAAATTTGACAGTGAACTTCTTAATTTATCAAAAACCTTAATGAATACATTTTGTTGCTGCACACCATCATTCCTGACCTCATACATAGATATCCAAGTCACACACTCCAACGAAGGATGGATAATCGACTCACAGTGATCAGTAAGAAGGCTGGTTATAACTAATCAAACTACAGAAGTACCTTCACAATCTGTACTTACTGCAAATTATTTGATGATGAGTTTCTATTGGAGCTATGGAATCATTGAGATTATTAACTTTCCTGATTTCCAAAACTACCCCTCCCACAGTAGAAAGATTGATCAAATACCCCCAAACACTTCTTCAAACAAGACTCAAATACAGGAATTCAGATAACAATTGCACCTCTCTGATAAGTGCTGCTCCTGCATTCTCCATTGCGTCTGGGAGCTCAATAGCTCGGGCAATGGTGACACCATCATTGATCACCTTGGGAGCACCAAACTCATCAAGCACCACATTCCTGCCTGCACCCACAATCATGTGGTGAAAACCCTACACTCGTTGCCACTTCAGCACCTTGTCATACAGACATAACCGTTCTATGTAGATTATAGGTTTATATTACAAAGACTGCAGTAGATTTCTGCGAGGGAACGGAGCTAACAAATAGTTGATACCTGAAGGGCTTTGCAAGAGTAAAGTAAGACTAAACAGCAACTAGGGTGAACCATAATTCTGTTCACACTCCAACTTGAGGACAAATGCAAGAGAAAAGGAAGGAAGAGTAGAGTAACATCAGCCACATATATGCAACACCATAAGGACATTGAGCTAGCGTCCTGAATATTCTACCTCGAGGGCCCAATGTCACGCCTACAACATCAGCTAACTTGTCAATTCCAGCTTGAAGAGCTGATCGTGACTTCTGATCAAAGAAAATTTCCTTTGAGGCAGCTTTCACAACTAGTCTTCCATTTCTCCTCCTTTGCCCTGCACCCTGAGTATGCACTCGGTTCGCAAGGAGGTTGTTGCATCCCTTCAAGGATCCAGACACTCTGGTGCTACTTTTCAGCTGCAATTCCAATTCAAGGAAGTGTTCAGAAAGCATCAGGTAAACATCATCATCACAAAATGACAAACATAACCACACACACACAATAACCTCATCCAAACAGCCCTCCGGCTCAACAATTAAGCCTGACCAAGCGCCAAATATTGACATCATACCAGAACATTTTAGTGACAATTAAGCACGAGAGAACTCTGAAACCGAGGTGAAGACAATACAACCGATGGCACACACTTCCAGCCCAGATGGTGCGAGACATCAATGTGGATAAGAAACACATTCTTCATGCAACAGCATATGAGCTCATACAATTCCCGCAGAATCGAAATGCGAACCATGCATTTGTAAATGGGACCAGAATGTGTGGATGGTGAGGTTGTGAATGGCGAGTAGAGCGACATTGTGGCGAATTTTGGGTTTAAGGATAAGGTGAGACTTACAGAGGCAGGAGAAGCAGTGAGCGCTCCATGTGCAAGCATGGCGTTGGTAGCCATCTTGCTGCTGATGCGAGGTTTGTGATTCAGGTCCTTCCCCTTTCGATTCCTTCTCCTGCGAAGTGCGGTGATGCAGCGAGAGAGAGAAAATCGAAGCGGAGGAAAAGAATGAGAGAACGGAAGCACCAAAACCCTAGGAGAGAGAGCTCCAAACCCTATCCGCAGGGGTTTGGCTTTCATCCATACATCCTCTTGTTCATTCATCTAATCGGTTTCATCCATTTGTGTCTAGTAGGAAAATGAAAATGAATGTGGGCCAGGGCTAGGTAGGGTTATAGATGTCTTGGTTTTGGCTTGAGGGAATTATCAATAGTATGCAGTCCGGAGGCTAATTTTTTAGTTAATTACACACCGGATTTACTGCACTAATTTTCCCAATTAGTGAGGGAGGGCTAATAGTGCATGTGGGAAATTACTAAAGGTGATACTAAATTTCTTTACGCAATGAAATTAGTGCCACCAAAAGATCTAGGTAAGTAATGTTCATCTCGGCATTATTCACTGGAAACACTATTCATAGCGACATTATTCACTGAAAGCACCGGCACCATTCATCCTAGCATGCACAGACAAGCATGTGTGTTGCATATAATATTTTGTATCACTCTACAACCAAGCGCCTTAGAGCACACACTAATTTTTTTCTCCAAATGTATGGTAAATGAGCATGAATTCAATATCACACAATAAAAAAATTCAACCCTCACTGATTTTGAGACTGGCAAAATAATGCATGTTTCGGGAATTAGTACCACACGCACTAATTGGGATAACCAATGCAACTTCAAAGACCTCCAAATTAGTCTAGTTCGTATCAATTGGGCTAAATTTGCCATAAACTTATAGGGTCTTAGGTGTCTATGTTGGATGGATGAGAGATACACTCATATGCCATCATTTCATGTTGGCATTGTATTTACTCCTATCAATCTTATTGAGATAACCCCTCATTTGTGATCAGTTCATCTCAATTGTGTCATTCCCACCTAGTTCTTTGGTTTCTTATGCAAATTTTAAAGTCTTTCAGTTTGAAAGGTGATTTCATCTAAGGTAGAATTGGTTGTGGGCGGTGGGGGGGGTTAAGCACTAGGGAGGATAGTTTAGTTCTATTTCTTTTATGAAAACCTAGTGGTTGGTGTTTATATCTCTCTATACAATTAAAAAGCACATATAAATAAGTGACTCCGTTCTCCCCTAAAATCGCGAATGATCACCGTATTGTAAAGCACATTAGGGTTGCAAAGAAATGGCCATTCAAAGCTCAGCCGTTAAGATACAAATCCTTCACAACTCTCAGCTGAGGCAGTTTGAGGCAACTATGGGCACGACCTTCTCAAAGGAAGTCATCCTTTACCCAAAATCCATCATATAGGTACATGCTACAACAAAATCTCATGTATGTACATAATGCAAAAAGAATGTTAAAACCAAACAAATCTTAACACATCCCTCTCGCTTTACTTCAACATCCAATTCTTCATCAAGCTCCGATGTCATGTCTTCTTCTTGTAGTTGACATTTCTTTAGATCTTTGACACTGGTACATAGTGGAGGAATTGCAAATTTCTTTTTGTTGATGTCAACTATAGACACTATCTAGACTGGCATTGTGGCTCGTTGCATTGCAACTTAGATTCTTTTATGCCAGTAGGATGTGAATCCATAACACTATTGATATATATATATATATATATAATAGAATCAAATATGAGTTAGGTCTTAAACCAAATTTGAATAGCATACATCACGTGTCAATTATATTAATGATGACCCTATGTCATAATTATCAAGTTAAGTTATCCAAGATGACTATTGAACACCTTTTCTCAAATAACCTCAACCTCAAGTTAAGATTGTTGAACATCTTTCACCAACGACCTCACGTTGGTTCACAATGGTTCACAACCTTGCCCGGCCTCATTAGCCTGCCTCAACTTGCCTTAGCCACCCCCATCAATACCCATAGGTGAAGGGTAGTTTTAGCCAAAAAAAAAAAAAAAAAAATTCAAAACATGAAAGACGGAAGAAAAAAATTGAAAAAATATAAGATAAAATTAAACCAACAATCAAAGTTTGAGTAAATAAGTAAAACAATTGTCAAAATAATGAAATGTATTGTGACAAACCATGTGATGCTCTATGAAGTCAACTAGGTACAATGACAAAGCGGTTTGTCAACAACTTGCCAACACAACTCTCACGCTCCACATGACTTCACACAACTCATGCTAAACCGACTCCCTTTGGTGCGGCTCTCACTTGCTAGTTAAGGCAATTGCATGATTCATCACTCCAATGGAAACTACAAGTTTTCCTATGAATCTCATCATTGCCTTATCTGCACATGTAACACATTGCACGACCATCCACTCAAGTTGCAAGCATGAAGTTTATATGCATTTGTTGTTATAAGGAATACTTGATTGAGACTTTGAAGATTGTTATTAGTTTTGAAGGTTGTGGGACTTTGAAGTCGTGCCGAAGGTTGTGGGATTTCCAAGTTAGTTTTGAAAGTTGTGGGATTTTCAAGTTAGTTGCAGTTGTTGGTTTTGTTAGGTTTGAAGGTTGTGGGACTTTGAAGTTAGTGTTGAAGGTTGTGGGATTTTGAAGTTAATTGTAGTTGTTGGTTCCATATGTTCATGGTTGACCTCATCGTAGGAACTACTACCCCTTGTCGTTGCATCCAAGAATGAAAGACTTGAGGTTAATGTCATGTGGATATTTGCAACTTGATACACACTAATGAGAGATGTGCTATGGTAAGCGTTCACCGCAAGGTAGTTGCAAGCTCCATATCAAGAAATCCCATAGCGAAGTACACATACAGTCAAGACTCTATAAGTGTTACCCCTATAAGCGTTATAATTTCATATATGTTAAGAAAAATTTACTCCCCTACAAAAACACAATTGGTAAGACTAGTGAGTGTTATGTGTTAAGTGTTATAACATGCTCTACTCCCTTCTTTGTTAATTGCACCTCTATAAGTGTTAATTTTGAGAAAATCAAGGTAATAATATATGAGAGGATACATTTTAAACATGTAATCACATTTATCACATTGTTGGAGGCACACGGGTGTTCTTTCAATCTCTATTGAGAGGGAGATAGAGGAAGCTAGGCACTTGGTAGAGGTTGATGAAGTTGCTACTCTACTTCATCAACAGACGTTGTTGTCATCTGATAGTGAGGTGGGTGACGTGATGAATTGTCGCGGACCTCTCCATAAGGATTGCCCGAAACACCTTGGACACAAGGGGGACCCCGGAGTGACACCCGGGACTTGTGGCGCCGTTGGTGAGAAGGCCCAAGTGATCCTAGTGTGGGTGAGGGCCCCGGGCGTTGGGAACGCCTCCTACCCACGGAGACTAGGAGGCATGAGGGTGAGGCCATAAGCTATGCGTAGCTTATGGCGTGCCAATTCTAGAATGCTTTAGAACACCTCATTTGGAGGTGTTAGCTAGAAGATATGGCAAGTTGAGTGGGGTGCTGTCCCGGGACAGCGCCCTGCACCAGCAGTGGCCTGGGAGTGGCTCCCGGGACTGCCAACCTTCAAAGTGGCATAACTTCCTCTGTACTTGCCCGAATGGGGCAAGTGAGTAGTCCATCGTGATCTACGTGAAATGTAGATCACGATGGAGTGGTCGATTGTTAGAATCAAAGACCGTATGAGGAAGTTATGGGGTTCTGAAGCTGCTGGGGCCTTCTAAGCCCAGCGGCTAAGGGAAAATGTCTACTTGGCCCCAAGAGTTGGGGGAGAGACAAATGGTTACTTGACGGTGGGGTAGGGGTCCTGCCTAGAGTCCTAGAGGCTTATATGGGTGAGGTGGTGTGGCCTCACCCACCCGAGGCCCAACGGCAAGGCCTCCAAGGGCATTGGCCCATTGTGAGGGCATACTTGCCTAGTAAGGCTCGGGTTGTTGTAGTGTTGCTCCGGCAACACGATGTGCAACACAAGATTGGACTTCCATGGATGGAAGTCCAAATCTAAGAATTGGTTACCGATTATGCGGTGAGTCCCGAAAACCAAGTAGGAGGTTTGGTCCCCCTCTTACTAAGTGTTGGGTCCGCGGTATTGGAAAGCTAACCTTTCGCATGGCGATATGCGAAGGGTTAGCGGTCGTAACTCTTGCTAGAATCGAAAAATGGACCGAGTTAGCAATGGGGAGCTAGCAAGGGTTGCGACATGAATGCTCATGAATACCTCAATTATGAGATGGAGTTTGATTTAAACAATCCCTATGAACCTACTAATGAGGAGTTGTTGGATATGTATTCCTCAGAACATCAAGAAATTGATGTTGATGAGGTTATGGTTGATGTGGTAGAAGAAGTTGTAAGATTGAGTGTTGTTGAGCGTTCTCTAGAGACTTTGAAGAAATACTTTGAACAAAGACCAAATGATGCCCTATCACACATCGGGAGCATTCAAGGACTCTAGAAGGAAGTTTCATCTCATCATTTGGAAGCTTCTCGTCAAATTACTATAGACTCTTTCTTTCGGTTGGTTTAGTTGGAAGAATCTCGTCAAGTTACTACTATATAAATTATTTCTTTCAATTAGTTTAGTTGAATTATGTATTATCATTTGTACTTTCATTTTTATTTTTATAAAACGTTATGTTCTTCATTTTCAAAAAATTTAAGTGTTATTTCTATAAATGTTATTAATCATCGGTATGAATTCTATAAGTGTTACTTGTTATAATTCTATATATGTTATTTTTTTGCTACTCCCGACCTGTAACATTTATAGAATCTTGACTGTACCATGAAACTTGGCTTCGACTAAGGTAGAGGGTGCTTAAACCAACACTTTAAGCTATTGCACATACATATGGCTATGTGGTTCATATAAAAAATATACATTCATATTAGCCTTTGGGCTAAACATAGGTATCAAGAAAGAAAAAATATTTCTAGTCTCAATTGAATATTTGATGAATATTCAAAGTCAAAACTACTAGCTTCCTTAAACCAATCCATAGGCCCCATGTATGGCAACCTTGCATATGATGAGGACCCCCACCTTCATTGCCTAGAACCATCACAACATAGTTGGGTACTAGACCCAAACTACATCAAAGCCCAAGTAGTAATGGTATGCAAAGCCACACGGCTACCTCCATGATCCCGCCCGGTTCGCTTGCAAAACCATCACCTTGCATCCCGGGAACCGACCCCCTTGCATCCCGGGGAATGACCCTTTTGTGCTTTGTGGGCCTACCTCCTTGGCATTGTGAATAGAATGGCTAGAATAGGCATTGACAAGCCACCCTAATCCCACCTTGAACCAACCCGAGATAGAGTGGAGCCCGTTACCTACCCTACGTGGAAGTAGTGGAGGCCGCTATGAGGTGGCACCACTAATGGCACCTACAACCATCACTCCGTGGGCCCAGACACTCCTACACCGCCGGGTAATGGTTCAAGGTTGTAGAGTGTTGGCAATTGGGAGGCGTTTATAGGTGTTGGTTTTGGATGGGGTGTTGGATTTAGCACCCTCTACCTTAGACTCAAGCCCTGTACTAGTGGTCTTAAGCTACAACAAAATGCTTGGCCCCCAAATATTGCAACTACCTTGGTCTTCTTTTGTTAATGTACCTAGCCTTGTGTTTGTTGTAGTAATTAGCCTTGTGTACTACATGCAACTCGAGGGAAAGTTACATGAATTCCTTACTTGAGAAATGGGCGAAGAATTGGTATCAAGATACAACAGAACCAACACCAACACCACCCACGAAACAAACATAATAACTTGGAATGCCTCTTCACTTAACACAGCCTTACCAAATTTACAAAGCTTAATAAATAACTCCCTTAGAAATACAGCAATTATAAACATCCAGGAAACCAAACTCACAGCAACCAAATCCACTAAATACATACAGAATTTATTCCCTGAATACAAACTCATTTTTAACAACACACATGCTCTCACAAGATGTATACAACAAAGAATGCCTTATACTCCCGGAAGAGGTGGCCTACTCACACTCATTCATAACAAATATGCATTTCCGGGAAACGTCAACAAGATTCCTACGCCAGCAAACATCTCCCCGTATCTGCAAATAATAAAAATAAACAACTACCCATTACTACCATGGCTAATCATACACATGTATATGCCCACACACTCAGAAGACATCCACCTCATCTCTTACCTCAAAACCGCAATCACCAACCAAATCACTGCACACCCAAACCACATACGCATCCTATGTGGCGATTTTAACCGAGACATTGCACTTACTGGAAGGCAAAATAACAACATCAATACACCACCACAAGAAGAAGATATCCAATGGAAAAACTTCACCACAACTCTCAATCTTGAATATATTCCAACAAACACTAACCTCTCTAGACAAGGTGGCTATAATTATACATCAACCAGTCTTATAGACGGTTTCTATATCAACTCACCAGACAACAACAGATTCACCTCGACAACAAACACAAACATGAATCTAAACTCAGACCACTACCCAGTCACTTTACACATACCCCAAAACATACTTATAGCTAGACCTCCACCCCCCGCAAATACCACACCAACTAGAATACTAACCCCCATTCCACCGGAAAACTTAGAAAAATTTAACATAGAATTCTTCGAAGAAAATTCCACGCAACTAAATGAACTAACCAGACTATTAGAGAACCACAACCACCTCACCTCTGACCAATGGCAAGAAGCATGTACATCACTAGACAACATTGTAGACAAAATTTCAGAAACCATTGAAAAGACTTGTAAAGCAGCCCCAATACCATACCTCACGAACAGAACATCACAACAAGGTGGATTTCTACCACGCAAACTAGCTAGAGAATGGAAAAAACATCTTGAGACATACCATCTTATTAGAAAAACTATATACATTGCAAAAAATAACCCACACTGGCAGACTCACCTCATCTTAAACGAAATCCGAAACCACCAAAATGTACAAATCCCACATCCACCTACAACAACCACCTCCCCAAATGAATGGATTGACGTCATAGCTGTCATTGCAAAAACTGCCAATAAAGAAGCCAGGAAAATCACCACAAAATACTCCAATGATTGCATTCTAAAAGCTGTATCAAAATACCGCCAGATGTATGAAAAAAACCCTAAAAAAATAAATAGGAAAGTCTTCAAACATTTCGAAACCTCACCCCTCGACTCCATCACTGACAGACAAAATAATATTCTAACTAGCCCTGAAGATATTGCAAAAGAAATATACACTCAACAATCCATTAGTAACCGCCCAACAGTACCCACATGTCACTATCAAAACACTCACCCTCTGCACTGCACATGTGGCGTTAGGCAATATCCATGGCATGACTTAGAAGGATTCACGATTGACCAACGTGGAGAACCCCAAACCCCTCTACACACATACTTTGACCAAGAAACATACGACTTCTGCCTTAAAAACCTAGGAAATAACAAAGCTCCAGGCCCAGACAAAATCCCTAATTCAATTCTAAAAAATATGCCCCCACGCTTTCACAAACTACTCTTTCTATTTTTTAAACACTGCTACAAACAAAAACAAATTCCCGCATCATGGAAAACTAGTCTAACAGTTCTATTATATAAGAAAGGTGACCCATCACAACTTACTAACCACAGACCTATTGCACTAGCTAACACCATATATAAACTATATACAAGCACATTAACCTCCATCCTCTCCACTTATGGTGAAAGACACCAAATACTCCATGATAGCCAAGAAGGATTCAGAGTAGAAAGAGGAACATCCAGACAACTTCAACTACTCATAGCAGCGTTAGAGGATGCAAGATTTACGAATCAAGATATATATATCCTCTACATCGACTTCAAAAACGCTTTCGGCTCCATTGACCATGCAAGACTGTTAGCCATAATGAAAGATCTTGGATACCCAACCGATGCCATAAACCTCGTCGGTAATATATACTCACAATCCTCCACCATATTTCTTGGAGAACACTTTGGTAAAACCCTACCTATTCCCATTCATAGAGGTACAATACAAGGAGATACTCTTAGCCCATACCTATTTATAATATTCTTAGAACCCCTCCTTAGATGGTTACAACAAGGCGATAATGGATATACCTTTGGAACATCCAAAGTAAAAATCTCATCCGCAGCATATGCTGATGACTTAGCAGCAATTGCTAACAAATTAAAATCATTACAAATACAACTAAACAAATTAGACAAATTTTGCGAATGGGCAGGAATGGACCTAGGAATACCCAAATATGCAGTGACCGGATGCCCTAATAAATTCAAAATGAATCCCATAACGTTCAAAGCCCTGATCCAATCTACCAATATAAACTATAGAAACCAACCATTACCAGTTTTAAACCAACACGAACCATACACTTATCTTGGAATAAACCTTGCACCATCACTAAAATGGAAAACACAAATAAATACTACTACAGCTAAAGTCATCAAACAATGCCAAGCCCTCGTAGCATGCCCAGCCACTATGAAACAAAAAATCAACATGGCAGATACAGTCATACGTGCTGGAATAGCATACAGCTTCTACGCAGTACCATACTCTATTCCGGCTATCAAAAAACTTGATAAAAAGATTATAGCACTCCATAAAATAATATGCGGATTACCAAAATGCACATCTAATATTGCTACACAACTCCCACATGATCTATTCGGAATTGAAGCATTCTCACTACAAAATGTCTATTTGCGCTGTATCGGGGAACAACTACAAAATGCCCTTAATGATAAAGGTAGACTGGGAAAAATCTACTATGGCTTGATACAATTTATACTAGCAAAATTTGGGGGCTCTAAAGAAATAACCCGCATTAAATACCACCACTGTGTTAGATCACCTATCACTAGAACGTTATTCCTACTCAAACATGAAGCTGGAGTCCACCTGAAAAGTACAACAGATAGCTTCCTATTAGATTCATCCCCACTTGAAACCGCATGGATGAAAGAAGCACAAAACCTACATGGCCTAAATCCCAACACTTCACTTAAACTACTACAAAAACTCCTATTACACAACATAATAAAGTTAGAACAAATAACCTTACCTAATGGTACCACCTTAATGAACCCAGACGACTTCAAAATATACCACTCCAATCCTACAAAACTCACCAAAAGTGCATTAAACATCGCTAATCAATTATTTTGTCACCCTCCCTGTCACCAAGAATGCCACTTGCCATGCCAACACCACTGCCCCCCACGAACCCTAAAAAATGACTACACAATAATAAACCACATCATCCTCCCTCAACACCCAACCCCCCTATACACCCCCCGAACCCTCCCATCCCCCACCTACCCCCCCTCCCAATAATATGCTTAAAAACCCCCAACAATTTCCCATACACATAATACTCGATCACAAACAACGACAATTCATCGATCCTAATGGGATAAAAATAAAAGACACATCATACCTATGCCAATGGATTACACCAAATAATAACACATATAACAAATGGCGCACCCAAAGAGATCTATTCCCTTATTGTGATGCCAATACTAGTCACCACAACACCAAACTACTTACCCAATACTATACGAAAAGGCAACATAAACACTTCTCAAACATTATCAATGCCCACTTCTCCATAGAACAACAAAGAGATACTAGATACGTTACCCCTGCCACAATAATCCCACTGGCACATATTTCTATTAATGAATGTAATCCAGAAAGTGACATCGAAACAAACTCTAACACTATCCAAACACAATTTGACGTCGCCCATATATACGAAGACAATGGTCGACACCTCACCACCATCCCTAAAACTAGACTAATGTGGCTATGAAAACAATACCAACAAGAAAAAAATACCCCACACGGCCTAGAACCACCTACCCAATCATTTGAAACTGAAATGGTTTGGCTATACCAAAGATATAAATATCGTATTCCAAAAAATGACCCACTTAAACGTGCCCAATATACAATACCAACTCCAATATTGGATTTCCTAATAACATCATTCAACATCAATCACTCATACTTCTCATCCCCAGTTACATGCCCTACACAATTAACCCAATTTTACTCACCATTCTCACGGGACAGAATATTTGGATCCCTAGGAAAAGCGTTTGACCACAAATGGAAGGGAATTGGTTACGCTCACCCCCATAATGCAACGGATTTACAACAAGCCATTCACTGGGCCCGCATGGCGGCCAAAAATGACCCAAATACAATCACTATACTCATTTCCCAGGATAATGAATGGTACCACAATTTTAACCCATACACCGGCCCATTCCCGGACACACACATCATTGCTCACTTTGCCGCAGATACCATCACATACGAAGAACCCACAATACCCCCTGAACTCAATATTACAAGAAAAGAATTATCAACACTACGAGTACTCTGCATCCACCACCTAAACAACAACATTGGTACCTACGAGCAAATGAAACAACTCACTGACATAGTAAATAATCTCCAAATATTACAATCTCACACACAAATTGCACCACCCACCCCTTTAAATACCGCCGTTAACCCTAGCAAAAAATGGTCTAAATTAAACTACCCAAACACACCTGCAAACAATAACATACCTATCCCACAAATCCCAAATTACCAAACAAACTTACCACTAAAATTCCACCCTCAATTCAGCTATTATACCGATGGCTCCTTTATGAACCCCAAAGAAATCAACCCTGGAGAATGGAGAAGAGAAAGAGCTGGATATGGTATCTATAGCCCCAAAGGTCTCAATATCCCCAAAAGACTCCATGGGCACCAAAACATATTACGAGCAGAAATGATAGCTATACTCAAAACATTAAGAATCATCAATACACAATACCCAAACGAACCCGCATACATATTTACCGATAGTCTAAACGTATTATACTTACTTAACACACAAATCAAACACCCCACACTTCATAATAGTCACCCCGACCAAATCACACTCGCCACCATGGTACAACTACTACAAAACCGAACACAACCAATCACACTATACAAAGTCAGAGCACACGTCAATATTGACGGCAACGAACAAGCAGATAAATTGGCAAAAGAAGGCCTAGAATTAGAACACAGAATTGCCTCTCATTCATATGAACATGCCCATGCCACCCCATACTATTACCAAAAGGATGTCTGGGCCTCAATGTTGGACGTCCCTGACAAAGGCCCAGTGAGATTCCTAGAAAAACAAATTATAAAATACGATAGAGAAAATAACTTAGAAAACATGGCCATACAAACCCCTAACACTCATAAATGGACAGGGAATGCAGATATAGACAAAGAACTTCCTAATGAATTTTGGGAAAACCCGGCAATCACAGATAAACAAAAATCATGCCTCATAAAATTCCGTACGGGAACTTACATGGGTAATGCTAGAAAACAAATGTTCTTCGGTAGGCAAAGATATCCCTCTATTACGTGCCCCATTTGCAATTCATACGAACCGGATACATGGTTACATGTATTACTTACTTGTAAACAACAACATATACACTCACTTCACGTCAAAAGACACAACAAAGCAGTATGGGAAATTAGGAAACTACTAATCTCATCCGAAAAATCTCGATGTTATATTCTCATGAATGCGGGCACCTTCAATAATAAACCCCAAGAAAACACTGTTCCCAATTGGCTACTTCCTTGCACATGTGGTGCACAAAGATGCCATTGTAACTCAAGATTCAGACCTGACATCCTTTGTGTTAAAGGTCTACCATACCAAAGTGACCCCCCCACAGACATAGACCCCAACCTCACCATACAATTTATTGAATTCACATACTGCAATGACAGATTCTCACTAGAAACACTCCAAGCAAAAAATAACAAATACAGACCATTAATCGCTAGTATTATTGCTAGAGGATGGAAAGTTGATCCCCTTATTATCATAACTGCAGGTGCCAGAGCCACTACACACATTCCATCAATGAAATCACTCGAAAATAATCTCAAAATACCTATGCCTACCATTAAAAACACCTTTAAAAACATCAATACTATCGCTATAAAATATGCCATGTCTATCCTCCTCCACAAAAGAAGAATAGAAAACCACCAACCACTACCCCAAACACTAGACCCCCCATAGTTAAACCCCACTCAACCAACAAATAATAAGCTAGGGACTCGGTGACCAACCTCATATTAATTTAACCTAAAAACTAACCATTCTGGTCCTTGTTACTGGTTACTTGTGACTATAGTGTCTACTCTCGAAAGGGGGGAGTAGATCCTTACCTCCATACCTTTGTCCTGTGGGCATCGGATTGGGGGTGGATCGAACAGACACTCAATTCACGTCGGTCTCCTCCGGAGACCGAAGTTTCTCTCTCAAGATACAACAAAATTTGATATTTCCCCTCAAGATGGAGTTAGCTACCTTAATCATGTTGATGCATTTGCCTTTGTGTACTGCTACATGGAAATTTGAGATCATAAAGTTATATGTAAATTTTTCACTTGAGGAATGGGTGAAAAAAATGGAATACTAAGTGTATTGGTTTCTCAAGATACAACAAAATTATCGATGCCCTCGAAACTGCAGCTACCTCGGAGTCCTTTTGATGTACGTACCTTATATTGCAAGTTCACTGAAAGTCTACTAGGACCTACTATGGAACTGCAACTCAAGTACTGCAAAAACTTGTTATTTTTTCTACATTTTAGTACAAGATGTATTTATTATAATAATAATAATAATAATAATTTAAGCACAAACACTAACACGACATTTCCACTTGATGCAAAAATATTACCTCTTTCTAGCCAAGCTCCGGAGTGTAGACATGTTTGCATGTTGATTGTTTGAAATTGAAAGTTAAGTGACCCTTGTTAACATTTTTTCCATCACAAATGAAGTTGAATCATCTTAATTTGTGTCTTCCTCAACCTCGTTGAGATACTCTTGTTCAATGTTCTTGTTTTTTGTTTGTTACGAACAAAGATGTTTTCATATTCTTCTCCATAGTTTGTGTCTAGAAATCGCAATTAAATGCGTTTAAAAAGGTCAATGCATTTCCAACCCTTTGCTATCATAATAGGGTAGGCAATAATGTGTTGTCAAGTTGTGTACAACCAGTCGCATATTTTTGGCTTGATGAAGGACATTCGGAAGTCCATTTCAACCTCGTTGTTGGCATCTAATTGCTTTGTGATCAAATTCATAGTGTATCTATTAAACTTTTGTCAAACGCATGCTTAAATGACCGTTGGATCATGACAGTTGTTGGTTGTAGAATATTTGCACACTTTGTTGGAATAAAAATAATGAGCATTTGTGGATGAATTGTGTTCACACAAGTCAAAAACTCCTATGACTTGTGTGCACTCAAGCAATCTATATCCGTACTAATTTTTTACTCGTGAGGAAGTGTAATCAATTTGACTATGTCAATAAGGCTCCAAGACTTCTTGAACAAACTCCTTGCAAGTGGTAAGTGTAGACCAATGATAGGAAGAGTAAGTAATATGCCACCCAAAGTTTATGCATTGTCTTTGACCATCGTTCAATGGAGATAGACTTCTTGTGGTAAATCCGGTAAAAATGACTTGGAAAGCCAAAACTTCTCCCATAGCATTTGAAAATAACGTCACAATGATTTGTCGCTTATTTTCGGCTCCAAATACTGCCACATGCTTGGAAGTTCTCGTCTCCCATGTTCTTGCACCTCCCTTTGCCACTAGGTGTATGCCATCCTGATATGTATTAATGACCAAGGCTTCAAGAATGTTGTACAATTTGATTATGTACGCTATTCATTGGGCCTTTTACTTGCCTTGTAATTCTTGGTTGGTAGGTGATTTTCTTGTCGATGTTGTTGAAGCTCGGTAACTCCACTTGAGTTTTCTTTTGATAAATCATCTTGTCTGCCTTATTGATACCTTGAATGCACTAGCGTGGGAATATTGTAACAATATTGGGACTCACTTTTGAATGATTGCCTTAATCAAAGATTGTATGCAATTAGCATACAAAAGCTACCATGTCACTCGTTGTTTCTTCAAAATGGTAAGAATTCCCTTCTTTAGGGGGGGACGTTAAAGTCCCCCCCACGAACTTTTCGGACTGTCAGAATCGGGCAGGGGTAGCCGCCCGTCAAGAAAATCCAGATTTTCTGGACCCGACCGAAAATTGCTGCCCGCCCGCCCGACTTCGAAAAAACCATTGGCCCTTGCATTCTTGAAGGCCACTTATCCACAAATCCCATATTGAGTGCACTTCACCTTCAAGGTCCAAAATCCAATATATATGTCCACTTCCATTGAGTAAATAAGCAATTGACTGGGATTTCATTATCAAAGTGAAACCGTCAATAAAACATGTAATTAACTTGGAAGTCAAAGATAATTACAAAACCCTCACTAGCACTGAGGTTACAATTTTTGTGACTTACAATTTGAAATTGTCTTTGTCATTCTAAAATGGAACTTAAATTAGTGATTTATTTTTGTATGTAAAACATTATAATATTTTAGTTAAATACCTTCTACTTTCACAAAGTTTTCATACGCAATAAATAATTAGTTATTAAAATTAATTCACTGGATTAAGTGTGTTTGAATATAATTAAGTCTAATTTATCTTGATCAATCCTAATTATTCCCAAATAAAGCAGAAAGTATGCTTACCTAATTAAGTAAACCTAATTAAAATGTACAAAATGTACTTAATGTAATTAACTAATTTCTCAATTTAATAATAATAAATTTAGCAAATCATTTAGTACATTTTTCTGATTTAATTATAATAAAATCACTGAATTATAATAAGTCACTAAATATACTAAATTTATTATAATTAATTCACTAAATTATATTTACTAATATATTAAATAACTTAGTAAACATTTTAGCAAATTATATTTAGTTATATTTAGAATATAATTATATTTACTGAATTAAATATTAAATTTACTGAATCAATTATAATAAATTTACTGATTTATAACAAACTCACTGAATTATAATAATAAATCTATTACAATTAATTCAGTAAATTTAGTCAATAATTTGAGTAAATATTTTCAGTGAATTAATAAACCTATTATTTATTATAATTAATTCACTGGAATTAATTCGAGAAATTATTTAATTACAGTAAGTATACTTTCTGATTTATTTGGGAATAAGTAGGATTAATCAAGATTAATTAGACTTAATTATATTCAAACACACTTAAATCAAAAACCAGTAAATCATGATTAATCCCAGCTGGTACATTTTATAATTAATTAGGCTTAATTAATTTGGTAAGCATGCTTTCTGATTTAATTGGGCTTAATTAGAATTGATTAGAATTAATTAGACTTAATTACATTCAATCACACTTATTTAGTCTAAATGCGTATGAAAACTTTGTGAAAGTAGAAGGTATTTAACTAAAATATTATAATGTTTTACATACAAAAATAAATCACTAATTTAAGTTCCATTTTAGAATGACAAAGACAATTTCAAATTGTAAGTCACAAAAATTGTAACCTCAGTGCTAGTGAGGGTTTTGTAATTATCTTTGACTTCCAAGTTAATTACATGTTTTATTGACGGTTTCACTTTGATAATGAAATCCCAGTCAATTGCTTATTTACTCAATGGAAGTGGGCATATATATTGGATTTTGGACCTTGAAGGTGAAGCGCACTCAATATGGGATTTGTGGATAAGTGGCCTTCAAGAATGCAAGGGCCAATGGTTTTTTCGAAGTCGGGCGGGCGGGCAGCAGTTTTCGGTCGGGTCCAGAAAATCTGGATTTTCTTGACGGGCGGCTGCCCCTGCCCGATTCTGACAGTCCGAAAAGTTCGTGGGGGGGACTTTAACGTCCCCCCTTCTTTAGGGTTGGGTAGTTGGAGATGATAGTACAATATTGTGTAGTTCTAGTAAAACACAAGCCAAAACTTACACAACTTTTGTAATTCTCTTTAAGCACCATGTCACCGTTCACCATATATATAAGGAACCTCGAGAAAACTTATCCTAAATAGTTGTGTTTTATCCTAACTTCTTGTGTGATGCTCGCAAATAATGAAGAGCATCAGGTGAGATTTCTATGTCACTTAACCCCACCAAAATTTGGATCCCAAAAATATGGAATAATCCAATTTGTGTGAGGGCCTCTAACGTTCAGTTTCTTGCTTGGTTGCTCTTCTTCTTCCGTTTTTTGTGGAAGCAAAATCAACTCCAACTCTTTCTTCAGCCATCCAACATGTTTTTTTTTTCAATGGCTCTTTTTGCACAACACACTCCCTCTCCATCCTTGTACTTAACAAGGCAGAATCACGCCCCAAAATAATGTTCATCTCCTCTTTGTTAATAAAAATAAACATATTATCAATTAACCTTTGTGTCTCACCCATCTTGTTTGTTGCAAAATCCTAAACCCCAACACAAAGTGCAGCAAAATAAACAAACTAAGAAATATTAACTTTCCAGTTTTAGGGTGTATTTAGCACCTATGGATGAATGATGAAAATATCAATGAATTATCTTCTTCATAACGGGTAGTAGAAATATGCCAAAATATATCAAATTTTAAAATAATTTTACCATTCTTTTAGAAAAATCAATCCTAGGTACTGAAGCTTTATTTTCTACTTTAAATACTTATTTGGAAAAATGCCTCTGAATTTGCCCCTCACCTACAACATAATAGATACTTGAAGACCAATATTCAACATCCTATACAAACTTGGTGAAGTTCATGGTCAACGAAGCAGCAAATGACCACTTACAATACCGTTCTCCACAACTAAAGCATAGGAGTAACTTGGAGAGAGGAAATTATCACTTAAGTGAGTACCTTTCATTCATCCAAAATAAAGCTCTAAAATAGTATGCATCCTAGAGGTTGGTTATTTTCAAACACCATAATTAGCTTTAAAGACCCTAAATTGCTCTAGACGAACTTACTTGAGATGAATCGGAGACAAACTTATAAGGGGTCAAGTTTTATGTTGGATGGATGAGAGGTATGCTCATATACGATCTCTCTCTCTCAAAAAAAAAAAAATCTTCCTAGAAATTACTCAAGATTCAGGGTAAGATTGTTGCAAGAGTTGCAATACGGGAGGAACAAAATATCCGCCATAACAACCAAAGTTGTATTGATCTCGTACATAACCCTATCCTACATGCATGGATGAAAGCATTGAAATTGCATATATATTGCAATATATAATATGTTTGATGTATATTGTGCTTGTCAAATCTATTGTCCCACAATTGGTTGGGATCAATAAAGAATTTCATACGACATTCATTTCCCCGAGTCACTTCTCTACCTCTTCAAACTCTTCCTACCTTCTCTTCAACCTTTAGAGTCACTATGTTGGGGCCAAGGCAGGTATCCAAATTGATCCATGTTCTCCAACTTTAAACATTATTGAGGTGCGTTAAAAATCCTCTTCAACACCTAGCTCTGAGTCTCCTATTCCATGCAACAAATTTTGTAGCACCACATCACCTACTTGTTGCAACGCCACCCGAAAAAAGATTCCATTGTCATCTGCACAAGATCCACATGTCACAACCCAAATGGAATCAATAAATGTTACCAAGGCTTACATTTGAAAGCCACTCCACTCAAGCCTTCATTCTACCATATGCAAATCCTCTAACCAATGGGACATGTTATTGTGAACTCATGGCTCATGCAAACATAAGTGCGAGATGGAGTGAGCACATATTTTCCTCATGTCAACACATGCTCCCTTCCACAATGTACTACCACCTGGATCTCTACATACAACATTTTATTACTACGTGGACATACGTGTTTTCATTAATATGCAAGGGCTCAATCCTCAACATGATATGCAAGGTAGATTAAGACCATCTATTGTTTCTTAGTTCATCAATTGAATTTAGGATGTGCATGATTCCTTAAGACCTTCCTCAATCCATTGACTAAGCAGTGTATCGGAACATGGGCGTTGCCCCTTCATTGCCCACTATCAATTAAGTTGTTGCTACTTCACATTCCATAGAAAAAAGCAAATTGTATCACACATAACGCAAGGATTTCCAAATCCCAACATGCAATGCTATTATCTAGTCCCACTTGCCCTCTTAAAACCTCTATGGGTTGGTTCCTTCAATGGTTGGATCCTAGACATATCCAACGGTAGATTATGAAAACAAAGGCTCTCTCAAGGTTGATGACATAGATGAGCTATTGACATAGATCTCTCAAGGTAGATTAGAGGTTGGGCAAAACTCCACATTCCCAAATTCTTGAGCTCATGAATTTTTGTAGAATGTGCCGAGAATTGGGGATGCTTTGGAGGTGTCCGACAACTGGAACCTCAAATGTTGGCACCCCCGTTCATGGTCTTGCACTAGCACCTCTAGTTCTTGTCTTTCTAGAAAACTTTGGGTGTAGCTTTTTGGATGAGCTCTGAAATTAGGCTTTGCTACACTCATCTAGGGTTTTGGCTCTAATGTACGATGAAGATTGAGAAATTCTTCTTAGAGGAAGAACATTGTGGAGGATACTATAGAACAAAGTGTGCAAGATTTGAGCAAGTTGCCATGACATGAGATCGGGATTGTTGTTGAAGTAAGAATCTTTGAAGCAAGTGTGCATAGTCAGGGACAACGCCGCGGCTATGGCGACAGCGAGCTTCGACGAGAGACGCCAGCGAAGAACCCTTGACAGAAGAAGACATGAAGGATGCAGCACGAAGAAAAGAAAAAATGAGCAGACAGAGGGCGGAGCAGAAAGTCAACCGCTCCCAGAAGCCGCAAAAGGCCCAGCACTGTGCAGTACAGAACCACCGAAGAACGAGAGGACCGAAAAAGCGAGCAAACAGACAACCAGCCAGCCAGAACAGAGAAGATTGGTAAGCGGGAAACCGGATCTGCAGGATAGCGGCAATCGAAATACAGACACAAACCAAGGCGATGCAGCATACAAACACAGAAGGAATGGACCCAAAGGAGCACAGAAGAACAGACCAGATCTAGATCTAAGAGATGCAAAAAGAGGAAGAGCATCATACAATGACAACTTTAGGGTTTTACCCTTACTTATAAAATGGGTGCTCATAAGCACCACTGCCTTGTGTGCTTACACACACCATAACACTCATCCATCAACTCCCACCACCTACCCACCAAGCTACCACCCACCAATGACAACACCCACAATCTATCCACTAAGTTGTCACCTCTTCACCTCAACTCCAAGAAGCTACCCACAAAACTGTTACCCACCAAGGCCACCTCACTCACTCAAATGTCACTCCTCACTATCACCCCCTACAAAACACCCATCAATGCACCATCAAGAACCTCCTCCACGATCAATGAATACTCCACGCGCAACAAAGCCGGCATCGCCACCCACACAACACAACACCACACACACAAAGGTAAGCAAAACTACTTGCACCTACCCACAAGCAAGTACACATCTCAAAAAACTCCAAAAATGCACACATACACTATCTATAAACTTACCTCCAAAAAGATATGGTCGTCGCCTCCCACCTCTCCACATGACAACACGCCAGCCACACCCATACCCGAGCTCCACAAAAAAACATACACAACAGCCAAAATGCTACCAAAAACAACCCTCTCTAAGAACGGAAACCACCCAAACTAGCCCTACAGAACGCCGAAACCCCACACCCCACCAACAATCAAGGCGACGCCGAAACCCCAATCAGCCCACATTCCCAAAGCAAGCAAGCCACAAACAGATTGTCCACAAACACCGCCATCAGAGACACACTAAGCACCAAAACCCACAACCAGAAAACCAAAAACGCCAAAACTCATCAATCACACGCCCAAGCCACCTCCCACCGATGACAACCCAGCACACCCATGAACACAGCTTCCCCAAGCAAAAGTCCGAACTAAAAACTCAAAACCGCCGCCAACCCAACCAAGCTGTACAACCCACCAACAAACACTGCCACCAACCCACTCAAGTCATACACCCTAAATCAAGATCTCAACCTCGCCCTCAAATACCTCCACACCACAGACCCCTCCTCATCCAACTCTCCCTCCTACAACTGCACTCAAACATGGCATTCAACAACACTGATCTCCCCAATACTAGACAGTTACGTAGAGCCTCAGGAGCAAACAGTCAAGCACCAGTACAAGAGCCCAGAACCAGATACACAAGAAGCAATAGCACGAGTATGCAGAATGGTGTCGCCACAGGAGAGCTGAGAGGCGAGGAAAACTTAGAAGCAACACTCTGCCACAGAGGAGAGGCTGAGGCCAACACGAGGGAGCGGCGCACTAGCACCAACAAAGGAGGAGGCAGGAGCGGGACTGATGGAGTCGAGCTCGACGGCCAAGGAGGGGTCGGGGCCGAGCAAAGGGGCGGGGTCGGGACCGAACAAAAGGGCGGGGCCGTGGCTGGCAATAGGAGCGGGAGCGAGGTCGAAGCTAACGCCACCAAGGCCTACACTAAGAGCGCCCACAGGAGGAGGGCCCTTCTCCAAAATGAAGACGAAGAAGATGAAGACACTGCCCCCATAGCCAACCAACCAGCTACCTATAAGGGGCAGGCCACACCATCTCATGATTTTGATATAGACATGCAGCTAGAAGATGTCTCACCCGAACATGGGGGAAGCTCTCTTCAAATTTCGACATCACACGACGAGTACGTAGCCGTCCCCAATCAAGCCGCCATATCGCTAGCTCGATTAGACGCCATCAACCCAGCCGAAGCTACACCCTCACCAAACCCACACAAGAGCCCTAGAACGGAGACCGCATCCGACAACCAAAGCGCCAAACGGAGGAGGAGTGAGATGGGAAGACGCGCAATCAACCCCGGCACACTCAACTCCCAACATGAGCGGACCAAGGAGGCAATACCAAGCATTGACATTGTCTCACAAATGTGGCTAGGATACTCAATACACGAAGCCATCGCCTCACAAAGGGGAAAGGGGATCATCCACGAACACCGTACCATTGAGGAATTCGCGAGGCTAGGAACCCCTTCAAAGGAAGTCATAGACTTCAAGACACTTCGGCGCGCATTCCCACGAGTACCACAAGTATGTTACCCAAACGAGAGGCCGGATGCGGTTCCCGGCAACCACCTCCACTTTACACAAATCCCAAGGCAAGAAAGGATCGATCCCACAACCGGATTGTCCGAAGGTTTCCACATCACCATCCGTTTCGACTACGGCTTCAAGAGCATGACTAGACAAGAAGCAAGAGGAGCGTGCCTCGAACGGCTCCGCCAAATGCATATCCCCCTCGGATCAACATACTCAAACCCAATCGACATCGGACTCAACGCCGTCACCAAGAATTGGGCGGGGTTTATTAAGGTACACCTCCAAAACCCGCACCTAGATGGCATAGCACTCCTTAAGGGCCATAGAGCATTTGTCATGGAAATGTAGGACGGGGAGAAGGTAATAGGCAAAGTAGAAAAGGGGTATGAACTAGCCACCAAAGCCCACAATCTTCGGCTACATCTCAAGGGAGAAACCCTCCGTCATGAACATGCGTCCACTATCTTTGAAGCACTAGTACGAGAGAGTTACTATTCCGGACACCAACATGAGTTCATGGGGCTTACGAAACCGGAACTAGATAAATTTTTTGCTTTCTCACACTTACCTCCGAAGTAGCAAGAGACACAATACTCAAAGACGGGCTTGCCTACAACAACGAGAGGTTGCAAGTTAGCATCACACGCGATCGCGGCGCCGGCAACCCGTCGGAACTTCGAGTTAGCACCACCCTAGTTGCCAACAACCTCCTACAACACGAAACGCAAACCACCATCACAAAGGCCATCAAACACACCTTCGGTGCGGACAACATCGTCGGCGTTAGCTTCGGCAACACTAACCAAGCCAACACCGACAAGCAAGCGGGGTGGTGCCACATCCAATGCTTAAATGCCGCGGTCTACACGGAATGGCTCCACAAGTCTACCTACATCCTCGGGCGACGCATCGATTTCATCCCACACCGCGGAAGCATTGACGGCACGGACCCCAACAAAACGGCGATCCGCCTAGCACAAGCCCCCGTAAGAGAAGTCATTGCGGACAAGGTTCAAGCAATGAATAATGCCACCAATTCCAACCCACTCATCACCGAAAAATATCTCACAAAGACTATGAAGGAGTTTGAGGACAAACTAGACGAGAAGTTTAGCACGCTCACCACCACAATAAACACCAACACGGATCGAAGACACGAGGCGACTACGGCAACAATCACGAACCACACCGTCAACCTCCAAGCGCTCCTCGGAACAATAGCACATGAATTTCAACAATCCAACATCCGCATGCAAGGCATAATCAATGGCCTCTCCGCCGCCGCCCCGGAAATCTTGCAAAGAACCGTCCCGCCGCCGATACCACAAGGACTCCACACAACCGCCCCGCCACTCCCACTCCAAGCCCCCCCGGGCTTCCACGGCAATCCACCAACGCACCATCAAGGACCTCACGCATTTAATGGATAATGCACACATAGCATATCACAAATGGCCCCTATACCTTATATCTTGTTTTTGCTACGCAATAAACAGCCCAAACTCTTGGCATTGTTCTATTACATAATTCATGTGACTTTCCATACAATCTACCACTATCCATCCCCCCATCAAACACACACTCGCATCACAAAGGCTCAATACTCAAAATCCTCACTAATTCGCCACATAAACCCACTCCCAAAATATATCCTCCCAATACTTGGCATCCTACTCCTAATACCAAATTATCCCTACGATAGCAACCAAGTCAATCATACATGGAGAAACCTACACACACAACACAAAGGAGCCAACACCACAACCCCACAAAGTACGACAATAACCCTCACACAAAAGGAAACCATAAACCCCCACAACACGGGAACCGTATTATCCCCCCACAAACCCCACAAACACCCCTAACACCCTACCCCCCACGTGGGCCACAAATCCGACACCTAGGAAATAGCCATGTTAATCGTACTAACACAACCTCAATCACATTCTATATAATTAAACGCAATCACCTCAAACGTCCAACATACCACAAAACCACATCATACATAATCGACCTCCAAACACTAATACTACTTAGTGGCGACATACAACCCAATCCCGGACCAATCACACATATCCTCAACAACCTCCCAAAAGACTACACAAAAAGACAAAAACAATATTTTATAACACATACCCTAAACCTCAAACCCCAATACCTACACCTTGAAAAACTCTTTGCCCCATACTTGACCAAATCTACCCCAACTAACCAACACCCAACCCTACCACACCTCCAAAGACATAGCCTCCTCCTATCTAGATATCCCCCGCATTATCAAATATATGCCTTCATAATCGCCATGAGCCCACTGCCCCATCAATGTAACGACCAACTCTCCGGACACCTTGACCCAAGATGCCTCACCATTTTAAGAAGGCTCCAAAATAACGAACCACACCAATACACGAGTTCCTCTCACCTCCCACAAATACTCATCGAACAAACATCACAAGCCCCCTCAACAACACCCATACATGAACATATCAACAAACAAGTCTCACAAGGAACCCCTGTCACCCAACACAACCTTGCCCAACAATTCCCCCTTATCCCCCCACAATTACTCCAAAACCTAGCCAAACGCACCCACCAAATCACTGGTTTTACATCAACCCAGAATAATACACACAACCAATCCCCCCAACCAAAAAATACACACACCCACAATACCAACATGCACATCATCACATGGAACACGGGACACATTAGCCTTCCGGGCATCATAGAACTCATAAACACCCTACCCCACAAACCCAACTTCATTCTTCTGCAAGAAACTAAACTAATCAAAAACAAATCTACCACCTACATAGACAATAGGTTCCCAGACTACAAAATAATATACAACAATTTGAATGGTATTGGTAGAAATCGCCAACATAACACAAATGAACCCCCACGTGGAGGAATCTTGGCCATGATTCACAAAAAAATACACACCAATGACAATGTCACTAAAATCCCCACCCCAACCAACATATCACCCTACCTACAAGCTCTCAAAATCACCAACAAACCACTAACACCAATCCTTCTCTTGAATCTATATATGCCATCACACCCACGTGATCTAAACCTCATACCGGACATCATAACACAAATCGACTCCCTAACAAAGCACCACCACACACACAAAGTCATACTAGCAGGTGACTTCAATAGAGATATCTTCCTACAAGGACACACCCACGAAGGCGCTCTCCAAGCTCCCACTAGCGAGGACAAGGAATGGGCAAGCCATATGCAAACTCTAAACCTCTACCCAATCCAAAACACCGAAACCCTATCCCGGCAGGGAGGACACAATTACTCATCTCCCAGCCTCATAGACGGCTTCTATATTAACACACCACAACACACAACCACAATATGCACAACCCTACTCCACCAAAATCAAAATTCGGACCACTACCCTGTTAGCCTAGACCTTGGACCCAACACGCTAATCCAAAAAACAGACAACCCCACAGAACATACCCCACGAATTACATATCCCATACCACCAGAAAAAATACAAAAGATACTCACTCAGTTTCAAGAAACCACAAATATTGACACACTAGCACTCACCCAAAAACTACACACCCCACACCTCCATCAAGCATATTGGGAAGAAGCCCAAAGAAAATTCCAAGACATTATCAACACATTAAGTACGTGCGTGGTGGAAACATGCCTCACCACACAAACCACCCACACACTCTCACACAGAGCCCGCCAACAAGGAGGCTTCCTCCCACGCAAACAACAAAAATCATGGAAACACCACCTTAAGATCTACCATAGCATCCGAAAAGCAATCCGAACTACACATTCCATATCACATACAAGTTGGTCAAGCCATCCAAATATACAACAAATGTACACACTCAAAAACACAACCATCCCCCCTATCCCGGACAATGACACACTAGTAAAAAATTGGATCGTAGAACTCGCAACCATAGGACGCACAGCCAAAATAGAAGCTCACAAAATTACCACTAAACAAACAGCCATCAATTGCAAAATAGTCATCACAAAATATAGATTCCTACTAAACATCAAACCTAAAAGTATACACAAAAAAATATTCAAACCAACCACAAATACACCACTAGACTGCCTAAGAGATACAAATGACAACATACTCACAAACCCAACTGACATCAAGAATGAAATCACACAAACACAACAAAACTCTTTTAATAGAAAAGCCCCTTTATGTGACGACCCCGTCGACCACCCCACAATCTATCACTGTGCAGTCCGTAAATACCCATGGTTTGACCATGAGGGATTCCTCATTGAGAAAAGAGGCACACAGAACGACAAAATATCGGACAACTTCACCCGAGAAGTGTTCGATAACAGTCTTAAGCGACTAGCCCGGGGGAAAACCCCGAGACCCGACAATATCCCAAACAAAATTCTAAAAGCACTACACCCGACCTTCCATGACATGTTGTTTCTATTCTTTCGACAATGCTACCGCCAGAAAAACATACCCCAATACTGGAAACATAGTAAAACAATACTCCTCCACAAAAAAGGAGACCCACTAATGCTCACTAACTACAGACCTATAGCCTTGGCCAATACTATATATAAACTTTATACCAGCACACTCACGGCCCTACTCACAAGCTACGGCGAAAAACACAAAATCATCCACTTCAGCCAAGAGGGTTTTCGGCCACAAAGAAATACAACTAGACAAATCCAAATGATAATAGCAGCCTTGGAAGACGCACGACTAACTAATAATGATATATACATCACCTACATAGACTATAGAAACGCCTTTGGATCCATAGACCATGCACGACTCCTCGCACTAATGGAGGACCTTGGATATCCCAAAGATGCCGTCGAATTAATAGGTAATATTTACACAAACTCAACCACCTCCTTTCATGGTAATCACTTCGGCACAACCCCGCCCATACAAATTAATAGAGGCACCATTCAAGGAGACACCCTCAGCCCATACCTCTTTATCCTCTTCCTAGACCCACTCCTCCGATGGCTAGAGAAAGACAACATAGGCTACCACTTCAAGACATCATCAACTACATGTAATACAATAGCATATGCGGATGACCTTGCCATCCTCACCGATAACGTAACACAAATCCAACCTCAAATACGCAAACTCCAAAAATATTCAGAATGGGCACACCTAGACCTTAACCTCTCTAAATGCGCAATTACAGGATGCCCGAACAAATCAAACCTAAAACCCGCTACCTTCAAGGCATACATACAAGCCCAATGCATCCACTTCACAAATAAACCCTTCCCTATCCTCACACAAAATAAACCATACACATATCTCGGTATAAACCTAGTCCCCTCATTAAAATGGAACATCCAAAAAAACATCACCATAGAAAAAGCCAAAAAACAAAGCAAATTATTGATGACATCCCCAGCTACAATCAAGCAAAAAATACATATCCTCAATACAGTAATAAAGCCAGGAATAGCATACGCCTACTATGCAATCCCATTCTCTAAACCGGACATAAAAAAACTAGACAAAATTCTTAGTAAACTAACTAAAGAAATCTGTAACCTACCCAATAGCACAGCAAATATACTAACCCACCTCTCCAACACAGACTTTGGCATCAATACCACCTCCATACTCCCCGACTATATAAACTGCATTGGTAAACAACTACTAAACGCCCTCAATGATCAAGGCCAGTTGGGACAAGTCTACCAAGGCCTCACAAAATACATAACAGCAAAATATGGGGGATCTTATCACCTTCCACGTTTGAAGTATCAAGCATGTGCAAGATCACCCATATCCCGCACGCTCTACCTACTTGAAAGGGAATACGAAATCCATGTACACACCTCCATTAACAACTTTCCCATCAAACAATCAGCAATAGAGCTTGCATGGACACAAACGGAAGCATACGCCCTCTTCTCCCCAACCCAACAACAAGTTGCTAGAAGCTACCTCAACAAACTACACACGTACAATATTACCGCCCTCAACCAAATCCAAAACCCTAACACACACCAAATACTATCCCCTAAAGAATTCAAACAAAAATTCAAAGCCGCCCCAAAGCTAATCAAAGCAGCCCTAGAGCAAGCCAAATTACTTTTCCCACATGACTCACCCACAACCCACAACCTTCCCCCACAACAAATAACAGCCACAACACAAACCCCACCCATAAACACCAACAACCAAGCAGATCCCACGAATGGAAAACCAATACAAGCCATAATAAACACCAAAACCACAACATATAAAGATAAATGGGGAGCAAAAGCCATAAAACAACATTACCTATGCCAATGGGATACCCACCCAAAAAGTACGACAAAATGGGTAGAAGCGTCACTACTCCTTCATCATGATAATATCACAATAGACCACAACATATATATACTCCACAAATTCCTCCAAACGCAACACAAAACCAACACCCTAGCCACTTATAGCTCATGCATAAACTTCTCACAATCTAAAGACCAAAGATTTATCCGCCCACCCATCATCGCCCCAAACCTCACACTAAACATAAAGGAATGCAACTCAGACAAAGATATTATTGCCACCAAACCCACCATACAAATACAAGGAATAGAAGCCAACATATATGACCAACATGGGACGTACATCTTAACCATGCCAATCACAAGGTTACAATGGTTGTGGGAACGATATAATCAAAATCAAACGCACCCCATGATACACTTCCTCAAACCCCTGCCCCAAGACTTTGCCACCGAAGTATTATGGCTAACTCAAAGACATGTTACAATTCTCCCAAAAAGAAAACCAAAAAAATATAATCCAAACAACAACCACCATACCCTACACCCCTCCACCCTACAAACCCTAATAACAACCTACAACATCACACACTCATACTACTCCTCACCCCTCACCTGTCCAATAACACTCACACAATATAACTCCCCACACAACAGGGATATAATCTTTGGGTCAGCCGGCCTCGCCCACTTATCGAAATGGGGAGGCAATGGCCTAGCCCACCCCCCAGACCTTAAATTTGCGATGACATCAATCCACTGGGCCCGCATGGCAACTCATGCAAACCATAACACTTCAACCATTATCATAATCAACCATAAAAAAAACACCCTCCCTATCACCCATGCAGAAATACACATAATAGCCACCATTCCACCTAACACCATACAATACAACCCCACATCGGAATGGCCAAAATACCTACATCAATTAGAAAACCAATACACCACCATCATAAGAATCCATAAACAAGGCATCCCATCAGGTAACCCTCAACCACCCGATGCACTCACATCTAACATGTGGGGGCTCTATAATATAAAAACTAACAATAAACCAACCCCAACTATCCCCCATATAAAAAACAACATCAAATATTCCAGCGCATGGCACCTAGCCCCACAATACAATCATTTAGCAGTCAACCACCTAACACATCCACTACCAACATAACTATACAATATCCACCCCCTTAAATTCAAGCCCCAACAATGCATCTACACTGATGGCTCATTTATACCCCCCGACGAACACGGCATAGGCAACACAGCCGGATCCGGCGTCTACTCCCCCGCCAACAACGTCATGATTGCGGAAAGACTCCCAGGCCTTCAAAACATCCTCAGAGCCGAACTAAACGCCATCCTAATAGCAATCCAAAATACACAACATCACACGCGAAATTTCTACATTTTTACAGACAGCCTCAATAGTATATACCTGATAAACAACCACATAAGACATCCATCATCTCAACACAACCACCCGGACAAACTACTCATAGCCGCCATAGTCAACCACATAACTTGGTCCACGCATAAAATCACAATTCAAAAAGTCAGAGCACATACATGCATAATAGGCAACGAAATAGCAGATCAACTAGCAAATGAGGGAGCCCTCCTACACAAACCAACCTATATACCCAGAATACATACGGCCCATACCATGCCATACTGGCTCAATGGAGTGCCAACAGGCACACACTCGGGTGCCATACGAAACCTACAAACATACATCAACAAAGAACATAGAGACCAAGAACTGAGATTAGCACAATCCAAATTTACATACATAGACAAATGGACATCCAATGACCAAATAAACCATAAACTCTCCAATCAATTATGGAAAAACCCCGGGATCACGGACGCCCAAATCACACAAACCTTAAAATTTCGCTATGCCCAATACATGGGCAACCACCGAAAATATATATTCTGGCCCAACCTTTACCCAAACCCAAATTGCACGCTATGCCCCAACAACACCATGGATACATGGCCACATCTACTATCCACATGTTCGAACCCATACATAAAAGGACTACGCAAAGCACGTCACAACAAAGCAGTCCACCAAATTGTACATACGCTCCAATCAAATAAACATACAAGGTGTTATACACTCATAAATGCAGGACACCAAGACTCCAGACCACAAGACAACACAGTCCCACAATGGTTACTCCAATGCACATGTACCACCACACCATGCACATGTCCAGCTAAACTGAGGCCAGACATACTATGTATAATTGGTGCCCCCACAGACAACCAACCTCCTATAAGGCCCACCCCATCACATACCATACAATTCATTGAATTTACCTACTGCCACGATAGATTCCCAAGTAATGCACGCAACGAGAAAACCACTAAATACAACACACTAATACAAACAATTAGAAGAGCCGGCTGGCAAGTTAACCCCCTCGTCACCATCACGGCAGGTGTCAGAGGGGCTATTCATGAACAACCAATTAAAGAATTAGAAAAACTAAAAATACCTAAAACTGAGATCAAAACACTTATGAAACACCTACACCAAATTGCCATCAAATATCTTACATACTTAATACTCAACAAACGCAAGCTAGACAAAAAAAACAACCCACAGTAGATCCCCCTTAGACCCCCCCCTGGACCTCAGTCATACTCTTATACCCTCACATACCCTGTTAGACAGTAGATACTACACTATTCGAGAACTACCGGAGCCCACCTCCTGAGAGGGAGGAAGTACTCCTACGGTGTAGCTTGGTTAAACATGAACACGGTAGTGAGAAACGGGCTCCTATTCACGTCGGAGTAATAGTGAAACTCTGATGTTTATTTTATTTTATTTTATTATTGCATAGTCAGGTGATATTTGATACAACGCTTGTTTGATTGAAGGTTTCAAATGTGAATGGACAATGTGGTATGCTTGGTTAGAGGTGAGTCAAATTGGACTTTTGTACAATACCCACCAACAAGTTTACGTTCACAGCAGTCATTATGCAGAAACAAGGCACATATCTCCAATTTCGAATTGCCACCATTTGCCCAAAAATGATCCAAATCACAAACTGCAAAGTGCATTGGAGAGATCATGAAATCTTCTTTCTAATATATTAGGCATTTACAGAAAATATAGATTTATATGTATTTTTTGACAAACTATCTACCATCTAGTGCTACCACCATTAGCTTTGATTATAGCCTTCATACGGTGAGGCATGCTAGCAAGGAGAACTTCAATCATCTCTGAAGACACCTCTTCCCATGCCCTCTGAATGGTGTTGACTAATTCTCCTTTGTTTTGCGGTAGCTCTTCCTTTTGGATAGTGTCTTTCACAATCTTCCATAGGTTTTCAATGGGGTTTAAGTCAGGAGAGTTTGCAGGCCATAAAAACTTTCTTATGCCATGCGCTTGCCTCCAATCACCTGATTCCTTGCTACGATGCACCGGGGCACCATCTTCCATGAGAATAAGTGTCTCAGGGTGATCATGGAGGAAATAGAAGCCACTCAAGCGACTTCATAAACTACATCAACAAAGCCCCTACCTTTCCGTCTATCTGGTGGGATTATAACAAGTGGGCACTTGTCAAAACCGGTGAATGCACCCAAACCATCATTGATGAACGACCGGATTTGAAAGATGGTGCTAAACAATCCAAAGAAAAATATTCATGTGACTTTTGCCATACTTTCATGGGCCTTGACCTTTTTCCAGTTTCAAATGAAGATTCATCCGTCCATATCACATTCTTCCAATCAAATGCACTTACAAATTTGAGTGAACTTTTTTCTTCCAGTTGATGTTATGCCCACCAAAATCCTAAAGAAGCAATGAATCCTTCCAATTCTACTATTTGTGCAAAGTTGCAAGCTCAAGAAACAAAACCACTAGATTTGCAACTACTCACCAAAAACACTCACAAAATGTATCCACAAGCTACCACATTGCTTGAACGAAGTATGCTTTTTGTTGAAAGGTTGTTGGAGATCCATATATGAAGCTCAAACTCACAAAAATCTGAAGTGTGTTGGCTCAAGAAGAATGGATATTGTCTTCGCGGTGTAGGAGCTACGAACACAACTTGGAGTGCAATTAATGCAATCTGATTTTTCTTAGACACATGGCTCAAACTTGCATACTAATGACACCTAGAATGTAATTAACTTGTTTCTAAACAAACATGTGACAATTTCGTGAAGTTTGGAGTTGTAAATTGGGAGATATGATTTTTCAAAGTTGCATTTTTTTTTCACTGACACTTGGAGTCCGAAAAAGTGAACGTAAACTTGTTGGTGGGTACTGTACATATGACCTTCGTGAGAATTAAGCACCTAATGCTGATTTCCAAAACACCAATGTAGGACTCTTACATAAAAACGTAAAGAAAATATGGATTCTATTCCAAAAGTTGCTAAATGGGACAAATACAATCAGAACTAAAATGCACTGCAACAAAAATTGCAGTTTCATGCTCTCTCATGAGAAACAATATTAAATTACATACTATGTCCCTCAAATCAAACACAAATTACAATGACCTTATTGTACAGACCTAATGACATTCACCCCTAATAGTGCAAGACCTTATACAGAACGCCCCTATTTTAAGTCAATTGTACAAGAATTCATAATAAGCCCCACATTTGACCAGAAATCATACTAATCCACATAATTTGCACATTTCTCTACAGGGATTAGGATAACCAATCTCCAATTTCAGGGCATTTGGATCATATATGCAATGAGGAGCCATATTTCACTGAATAACCACTTGGCTCCAACTGAAGATTTGTTCTTTTTAAAAGAGCCAAGGTAGAAAAGGGTATTTATGCTCCAGAATGTTCGAAGTGGCATAAAACCCTCCGCTTAAATAGTCCAATAGTGTTTCAAATCCAAAAAATCCAACGAATGTTGCGTGGAAGCACAACTTATGCACCAGCTGTACAGATATTTTAATTTTCCTATTTCTAAGAGATTTCACAAGCATTTTAGACTGGATTGAGCCTGCCTCAAATCCCTGTGCATTGTGGCCTCCTCCAGTAGCAAGATAATGTTAGAAGTCAGGGCACTTCGAGATTTGAGGCTTCTATATAACCTTGGCTTTGTCCTAGAAGAGGCTGATTCGCTGGCCATTATAAATCTGGTTCGGATCATTGCCCTGCAAGAATACACAACATCAGTTTATGCTATCTTTCATACAGGAAGAAAATATGAGAGTGAAATCTGGGGTACAATATTAAATGTCAAGGATATGACTAATATGTTCTGAAGATGTATGCTTGCACAAAGCTACAATTACACTAACACAAACTTGGTCTAATAAAGACTCATGTTACATGGTTTTGGATTATCAAAATAGTCCTACGCAACCTATGCAGAAAAGCAGTGATGGTAAGAGTTCCAACAACATTGTAACTATGCCACCCTGGATGACATGTTGAGATGAATAGACTTGGCACGTTCTTCAAGCAGGACTAAGTATTTGTAACATGCAAGGATTTGTGTCCATAATTTGTATAATATTTCTTTGAGTTCAACACTTGTATAAGAACATTTACTTGTATGCCACCCTTCAGTGTCATGAAGTTGTGGTCAAGAGATTGATGCAGTTCACTTCTGCTCCCGTTTTCTTCAAACTTTGCTGGGAAAAGCCTGCCAGACACACCAACTAAGTATGGAAATACTGCTGGTTTCTACACGTCCTCCAAACCAGGAACCACCACATTTGGCAAACCGCTTGATATTTCCAAAGGAATAGATACAGGAACGTACAGAACGCCCTAGGCATTTCACCTGTCATCTCCGAATGGTGCGTCTCCCCTTGAAGCATTGTCAAAACCCCAGCGCACGTGTCAAAATCTTCATATATTCAGGCCTTGGATTCTATACGTGAGTACATAATCCATACAATATTTGTTAAAATACTAGAATTATCCTTCCATTTGAAGCACTTTTCGTGAGGAGTTGGTCCCCTATGAAATTCTACTACTTGTTTTGCATAGAATATCATTGATATCTTCCACTTGTCGTGCATGCTCAGAGGTAGCATTTGAACTCAAATGAAGAGAAACCTATTTCAGTTCATTGAGGACCAGACTCTTGGCATGCCAAAATGTGTTTGACCCTCAATGAACCAATATAGAATATTCGTCTTTCAGATCTACAGTACCTCCAAGCATGCACCAAAAACTTACCAAACTTGGAAGGTATTATGTGCAAAACAACCAACTCCAGACAAAATGTTGGTTCGATCAAAGGATAACTCTACTGTAAGACTTAATTCCCAAGAGTTAGTCCATGTCATACAAATGTGTACCTAATCAGTCATATAATCAGAAGATGTCATGTTGCATACCTGTCTGGTGAACCTTCTCCAAGGGGCCACAACATGAACAGAGCTGCAAGCAGCATGGCAGCACCCCCTACAACCTTCATCCAAGACAAAAATGAGATGTCAGTGATCAATGTATTGGAAATGTGTGCAAAACCGTCTCTCCAACTTGGTCCTGATGGCAAATGAATGATGAACACCTTTGTCTCAGCATAACTACTTCAATAATTTTCTACATGTGCAAGGTTCACAAATGGTGGATGGTGGCATTTGTTACATTTTATATATTTGTTGCATTAGTACTTAAAAGAAGGTGCACAATTTCTATATGTCTTACTGAGTAGGCGCAGCACCTTGTTCACTACAACCCCAATGCTGCCAGCCAAACTGTGGTGTTGGAAACTCTGATCATCGCCAAATGATTCATTTGAGCCTGCTGCAGCTTTGAACAACTCCAGAATCTTTGCTCGAGCTCTGAAAGGATCCGCAACTTGACCACTCCACTCATCTCTGACCATTCGCCTCGCCTGAAAGGAAGACCACATTATTTAACACAAACCACATCATCACTCAACTGGAGAGTTCCACAGACCACAAATATATGTTGCTTGTAATATTGTAAAATCCAGGCACTAGAAATCCAGGATGTTGGAGGAGATATAATAAAGCCTCGATCAGTCAAAACATTAGCGGCAAGGATTGGAAGTATCAACTTAAAAATCTCAAAACAGTGTCAAGGCTCCTTCCATGGATCTAGAAGAATTATGTGCCCGGCTTTCTTTCCAAGGTAGAAACATCAAAAAGTGCAATACCCTGTGCTGGCTTTGACGATCTTCTTCAGTCTTTCAATTGAGAAGTCGTATATATGACATTATATTATAGCTATCCTCAAAGTCTCTCAGACACTCATTTTCGGTAGGGAGTTTTAAGAGACTTCATGGATAACTCTGTTAAAATAAAAAATAAAAACATAAATTTAGAAAAAGGAAAAAAACGACTCTGTACCTTCTCAGGAGATGCCCATCTAGATTCAAGGTTGGTCTTATGGGCCCACCTAGCCTCAGGGCCAACCGGGCGACTTTCCAACCTATACATCTGGCCAGGTCTGCAATTTTGTTCATCTGCAACTGCAGAGAGAGCTTGCCACACTTTACTTGGGAAATCTTTATGGGATTCCATCTGCTTCATGGCTTCTTCCTGAATCTCAGAAGTCGCCAACTGATGAAGCTCTGACACGGATATTGGCTGCCCCGGACTTCTCTTGTATGACTTCTGGGGGTTACATGTTTTATTACTAGTCTCTGGGGTTCCCAGTTCTTGTTGCCCATTTCCTGCCTTACTGCGAGATCTAACTTGCCCTTCCAATCTCTGTAAGTGCTGTTTCAAATTAGCATTGTTCAAGTTAACTCTTCTCTTCCCCCTTGGCTCATCTTCTCTCTCTCTGAGTGAGTTTGCCATTGCAGTTGCCTCCGCCTCCAACATGTCTCGTGCTCTCTGACCCTCAACCTGCCACTTTTCTTCCTGAAGTTCGGTGGCAGGCAATGTGCTCTCATCAACCTCCTGTATAATATTAGACATACAATTAGTACAAAATGTACAGCAAATCCAAAACAAAGCCATAGCCCTTTCCCTCATAATTTTCTGAGCTCATATGAATATCTTATTTATCATTCAAGTGAAGATTCTCTTACATCTTGAATAATCATGTAGGTTTCCCAGTTTCAGCTGACTATTGAACCTAGAATAGTGAACACATTTTGAGAACATAGTCCAGTCCCTTTCAAACACATGATACCCTTTTGGCATCCGCTCTTAGATGCACACCTAACCATAAACCACTCATATAGGTGTCCATTTGAGAAAAACGACCGAATTAGGCCAGCTTACCTTACGCTAAAAATTCAGGGTCTTGTGTATGTGAATATCATTTAAAAAAAACCAAACCATGTACTACCTTCAGGTTCAGTTAGTATAAAAAACTACCTGTGGCAAAGTGCCCTCAAGGGCCGTAACGCGGGATTTGACAATACCAGGTGGCACTCTTCCAACGTAAGGGCCTTGCAGAGATGGAAGTACACTCCTTGTTGAAACATTTTCATGTGATGACATGGCAGGAGGAGATTGGCCTGCTCTGCTTTCAGGTTGGTGTTCTGTCCCTAGGGTACTGGTAGAGTTTTGCCCATTTGCTTGTTTCACTGTGTGAGTTTTAACATTATCTGTCTTCACTATCTTAGCTGAAGGTGTTGACGCCCTGGTGGTGATAGGCTGTTCAGTCTTCCTTTTCGTGTTTCGGCCAGGTTTCACCCCCACAGCTTTTGCATAATCAAACAATGGTTTAGGCTTCAAAGGTTTCGCAGTTGGCCCAAAACCTAATGGCGCGACACTTGCATTTTCTTTGCTTGCTTGCTCCTTTCCATTGGTAGTTGTGTCATCAATCTCAGTAATGGTCACACGTGAGGGAGGTTTAGGATTGTTCTCTATAGAAGTTGGTTGCAAAGTTTGGAAGACAACTGTTTTCTTAAGTCGCTCTTCCTCCCGCTTTTTTTTCAATGCTTCCTCACGCCTTTTCAGTGCAGCAACTCTCTGAAATAAAAAGGAAGATTTTCAATATAAGACTTGAAAGTAACCAACCAAGTGCAACAACATTCACAGATACTTTCCATGGCTATCCTACAGGGGGTTCTTTAACAAGTTTCAGCACTCAGGACAACACATATAACTAGGCCAAAACTCTGAGACTCTTACCATCATTTCAATTTTCTTCCGTTCTTCATCAGTGAGCACAAAGCTCAATTTCAAGTGGATCTGTCCACCCCCTTTAAGCAAGACAAACTCATCTCGAAAGCCTTTCTCAATAATAGAAGGGATTTCAATAGCTGCACAAAATAACCATGCACAATGTGGTTACCACAGTTTTTCAGTAAGCAGAAGATGGGTGAAATCTCACTATAAAATGCCAGGACAAAACCTGACATTTTCTTTGCATTTGCCCAATGCTTCATCAGCAACCCAATTTGGTAGCATAAGATACTATAAAGAGGGAGAAAGAATGATTGAACTTACTGGTTTGGGTCACATTCTGATCCTCATTGTTGCAAATCGCAACAATCAGCTTGTCTCGCAAATTCGTCACAGGGCTGCCAGAAACTTGGAAAAAACTTAGAACAATCATAAAAAATGAAGGGACTGCTAAATTCAACCCATGACATGGCAACAGTTAAACAATGACAGAAAGCAAACCTACACAAAATCAAAATCCAGAATTCGTTTCATAGTTGCAGGGGGACCATACAAGGCAAAATCAGAGTTCCATGGTGCTGTCTTTCCTCCATCTACATTTGCTGGCTCTGTCTTGTACTCCCTCTGCCCAAGCACCACTGCATAGGGAGCAAGTTCAAGTTCTAAACTTCTGCTTTGATATAACAAAATAGAGAACATGTGAAAAAAAGACTACCACTATCCAAGGAAAGAAATCAACATTATTTGACAGCTTAAACATAACTGAACTTGCCATTCACCTCAATTCTAATTACTTGGATAATAAATGGTTGGCATAACACAAGCATTGAGGTTTAGACCATGCTAGGTCAAATACATTAAACAGCTTTCAAATGCCAATACTGCAAAGAAGTTAGCCAGAGTGAGGGATTAGATATACCTTTAACAGTCACATCTTTCTCAGCTGTCCCATCTGCACAAAAATGAGGCTCTCAGGTTGACATTTTCCAAAGGTTGTCTACAATTAATCAAAATTCACCAATATACAAAGGTGCCACTACAGCTACAGGAAGCATTGTACTCAAAATCTATCGCCACTTGGAAAGTCAAATTTTGTCTGACCTTTGAGTGCTTCAGGCAGGTCCACAGCCTCCAGAACTGAAACAAAAAAAAACCGACAATAATTCAGGTGAGTAGTCAGACGCTATTCTTTCAACCTCCATGTAAGGAATCAAATTAACCCCAAGTGTGAGTCCAAAATTATACACAAGGGGATACCTACTGCTTTTGCCTCCTCTTGAGCTGACCTAATACCCAACACTGGATTCCAAGCCATAACTCTGAGTAGCCTTAGAATTTTACGCAGTTGCAATAACCCAGTACTAGCAAATGCTTGAAACTAGGAAATCGAATGCAAATACTCCAGTTCAAAATGCACAAATCCATCACCTACTTCCCAACTTTTGATCTCAAAGACATTTTACTCCTTGGCACTCCACCCATGCTCTCACACCTCCAAAAAAAAATGAAATCATCAACAAACTGCAATGCAGAAATTGTGCAGCCATAATGACGCAGTATTGGCAACTCGAAATGCTCAACCCCAAAATGCACAAAATCTTCAAACGTATCCTGCCCTGGCTCAAACCCATTCCTGCCTCACCCACTTCCCATCTTTTGATCTCAAAGAACATTTCACTCCTCGGCACTCCACCCATTCAAAAAAGCATGAAACTGTCAACAAACTGCAATGCAAAAATTGTGCAGCCATGATAACCCAGTTTTGGCAACTTGAAACCAGATGCTCAAATGCAAATGCTCCACTTCAAAATGCACAAAACCTTCACATATTTCCTGTCCTAGCTCTCATACCCGTCCCTGCCTGACCCACTTCCCAACTTTTGATCTCAGAGACATTGACTCCTCGCCACTCTACCCATTCAAAAATACATCAAAATCATCAGCAAACTTCAATGCAAAAATTGTGCAGATGTGATAGCTTCTGCTCAAAATCAAATGCTCCACTTCAAAATGCATAAAACCTTCACACATTACCTGCCCTAGCTCACATCCATCCCTGCCTCACCCACTTCCCAACATTTGATCTCAAAGACATTTCACTCCACGCCACTCCAACCATCCAGAACTTGCTCACACACTTCCAAAAAAACATCCAAATCATCAACAAACTGGGCGAAGGGCGAGGGCAAGTGAAATACCTGAGACTCGTATACTTCCAGGCATGTTCAGCCAGTGGATTTATTCACTTTGGCCAGGTTTCCGTCCCTAGCCTCCTTCACCTAGCCTCCTATGCCTTTTCACCACACATGAGGAGCTCTTGCACCAACAGAGCTTCTTCTTCTTCACATCTGCAATCCAGAGCTTCACATGAATCGTGGGAGCTTCCCCTGTCCTGCTTCACCATTCTATTATATCTCACCACATTCCCCTCATCATCATCATCGTCGTCCTCAACTTGGAAATGGTAAGGGAAACCACCTTAAGTTAAGCTGCCACATCAACAAAGAAGAACTCTCTCTGTCTCACTCTCTCTTTGGGACCGATTCCACCGCATTTAGTTATGGCTGCTTTGCTCGCTTTTCCCCCAAAACAAAAAAGTGTCCACGTTCCAAAGCTCGTAAGGGTTAAGGCATACACGGTTTCTCCAAATCCAGAGAATGTCTTCTTTTTGTTTTTGACAATCACAAAACCCAAAAATTGATCCGCTGGGCGGGACAACCAATTGCAACCCAATTCCCAGATTGCAGAAAAATCTCCAATGGCGCCAAACCCAACACACACATAAAAAAACCTCCAGAGCCAGAACTCCACACCCAAGCTCTTCAGATCCACGGAACCCAACACCGTGGGAGCTCCAGATTACTGTTGTTGTCGTTGTGATGCAGATTAGGAGAGAGAAGAAAGGAATGCGAGATTTGGGAAGGGATGAGATGAAAGGTGTCTGTGTCTGTGATGTGATGCGCGGCAGGCGGGGAGGATTTCTTGAGGTCAGGCAGGCAGGCTGGAGTTGGGGGAGAGAAGAGCAGAGCGAAGAGACGATAGGTGGTGGCTTACCTTAACTTAACCAGGGTCAAAAACTAACACTCGTCAGCCGGCCTGGGAAGCAGGAACCAATAGCCACCTGTGGAGTCGAATTACGTTCCCGCGTTCCCCGAGTTCCCCCGACGCTCCCAGCAAGTCACAAAGGGCCATTGAGTCCATGCATTCCAATCTTCACTTCACCCAATCAGATGACTTTAATGTAGGCTGCTCGCCCACTAGATTCTAGTGGGGATAACGGTTAGTTTCCATTTCGGCCGCTCGCCCACCAAATTCTAGTGAAAACGTAGATTCTACCCGGTAGAATCTATATTTCTAGTAGAATTTGGTGGGCAAGCGGCCTACATGGAAATTAACTTCAAGGACACACATGTCCAAATGTAGATGGAATATGATGGGGTAGGGTTCTTATGTGCCAACTACACTAAATATGATATTTAGTGTCACTTACTATTTGGAATTACACAACATTATAGTTTTTATTGTACATCTCATTTTTTTACCAACAAAGGTCAAATTGGTTGTTTGGACATTATAGAACATTAACATCTTTACTTGGTAAAAATTTACATTAATAGTAAAATGACATAGGAATATGTAACTCCGAATAGTAAGTGATACTAAATATCATATTTAGTGTGGCTACTCTCGTCTTCTCAAATCCGGACCCACCTACTAATCTCCTCTTCCATCTTAAAACCTCCTACTCCTCCTAAAACCTGGTCTTCATCCCTTTCGTGACCTACACTTGTGGGTTAAAAAGTGCTTTAGTGGGCACATGGAAGTCTAGCAACTTGTGTTCATGGCCCTCCCTATTCTAGTAGGCCACCAAATGTGGTTGGTTGGCGGCTTGTGCTTATTTACATGTGAACACCCCTAACCCACTATTAAATCTAGTGGGCGAGCGGTTTTCATGTAGGTTGCTTGTCCACTATATTCTAGTGGGAATAATGACAAACTTGCCCAAATGTAGATGGAATTTGATAGGATGTGTGCCAACTAGCTACTCTCATCTTCTCAAATTTGTGCCCATCTACTAATCTCCTCCTCCTCCTCCTAAAACCCGGTCTTCAATCCTTCGGTGACCGGCACTTGTAGGTTCAAAAGTGCTTTAGTGGGCACATGGAAGTCTAGTGTCCCGTGTCCACAACCCTCCACATTCTAGTAGTCCCCCAACATGTCGTTGGTTGGCCATTTGTGCTAATCCACATGCAAACACCTCCCAACCCATTATTATGAAGAATCTAGTGGGTGAGCGGCCTACATGGAAACTCACCCTAAGGGTTACCCACCAAATTCTAGTGTAAATAAGGACAAATTTGCCCAAATGTAGAGGGAATCTGATTGGGTAGGGTTCGTATGTGCCAACTAGCTACTCCCATCTTCGCAAATCCGGGCCCACCTACTAACCTCCTCCTCCAGGTTATAACCTCCTTCTCCTCTTAAAAGCGGTCTTCTAATCCTTCAGTGACCGACACTTTGTATATTTAAGATTTGTTAGCGAGCGCATGGAAGTCTAGCGGCCCATGTCCACGGTCCTCCACATTCTAGCAAACCACCAAAATGTGCTTGGATGGCGGCTTATGCTTAACGACATGTGAACACCCCCAACCAACTATTATCTAGAATCTAGTAGATGAGCGGGCTACATGGAAACTCACCCTTATTACTCTGGGCCAGTTAGATCACCCGCTTCACCCAATCACCTAACTTACTCCCTCCACCAATTAAGTTATCAGATAAAAAATGCATACAAGATACAATAGCCACCACCCAACTGCACAAACTACACTAAATGTTGTATTTAGTGCCACCAACACTAACCGTAAACCACCTTGTATGTAGTGTTGCTAACACTAAATGTAAACCCAAAAATATTTGCCATTCCCTGTAGGAAGAATTTGGGCATTATAGATTTACAATGTTGCAATTATTATCACTTACTCGTTGATTTTCCATCCAAATATCAACCCATCCATGACAATATTTCGTACATTAAGTCAAAAATTAAAGGTATGTGTGTCTCTTATATGGCAGTCACGGTCCTATGTTGCTAGGAACTCCGGGTTGTAATTGGGCATTAGGCACACATAGAGTACTCATATTTGAATCATGGGTATATCAAAAGTGACAAAGTCATTGCGTGTATGATTTAGGTGCACAACCTTAAAGCAACAATCACTTTCATTCATGAAACTCGATTTCAATATTCAAAGAAGGGAGCATAAGCACATTAGCACTATTTCCATTTAAAAAGGAACTGAGTCTTATTTTGTAAGCACCATGGGACTACTTCCATACACACCCTAAACTCCGTAATATCAACCTCCATAATGTCACACGCTCTCTAATATCCTAAAACCCTAGGGAATGGATGTGCATAGTTTAAATCTCACTCCTTATTGTCACTTTTCTCTCCCTTATATCACAAATTTTGTCGTTAATGCAAACCACCAAAGAAGTCAACCCACACCCGTGCATTGCGCCATGTGTCAATATGTGGAGTGTCACCTTCTTGTTCTTCTTCTTATTCTTCTTCTTATGCCACTTGTTGAATGTTGGTGCATGCATCCGCCACATCGCCTGGGAAGGCGAAGTGGAGTGGACCACACCACACCATTTAATATGTTGCACTTTGTGTTATTCCATAGTGTCACATGCTACACTAATTCACTAGTATCACGCATCCATGTTAACACTACATAACTCCGTAATATCCCGTGCACTTTGGTTGCCACAAAGTGTGATACTGCGGAATTTAGAGTGTATAAGCCTCCTCCTTGAAGAAAATGGAATACTTCAACTCAAGGCTTGAATAACCGCATCGGTTGTTGTGACATGTGAAATTTCAAAGGCTAGGTTGGGAATCATGTGCCTATTGTGGGCACCACAAACCTATCTAGCCACTAAACGAACGAGTTGAAGAACTCATTCAATATTTATGAATCGAGGTGAGTTTGTGCTTGGAGATCATATTTCGATGGAATTTTAGTCAACGTGCAAATTCATGGTTCATAAAGACGGTGGTCTTGTAGGGGACCTCAAGTTGGGGTTCAAATGTGCTCAAAATGGTATGTAAGTGTGCATGCTTAAGTGTCACATGGTGTCAAAAAAAGAGCTATCACATTCAAACATTCAAGTGTGGTGTTTGAAATTTTCCTATGAAGCCCTTGTAATATGCATAGAAGTGATCTTAAACTAGTTACAAGATATGAACAACACATGATACAAACATGTTTGCAAATACATGGCTCGTGCTTCTTCAATTGCCTCGTTCGAGCTTCATGAGCCATATTGATTGTTTGTGGAGAGGGGGTGCATAGGATCTAAATTGTATTTTTGAATGACATGTGCATAAATGACATGTGTTTATGCACATAATCATAACATGGCCAACTATACTATAGTCAATACCCAAAACTACTTAGCTACACAAGACAAATGACCACATAACGCACATACATCTTAGCCATGTTCTGTAAACTCGCGTTGGATTTATATTTGAGATTGCAACTTTGATCAAGGGTGAAGTGTCCCTCGTTCACACCAACCTGCACTTGGCGTCATCTTTATTCATCTCTCATAGGTTAAGGTATGTGGCCCTTATTCGGTTATTTGTCTTAATGAACAACTACATTTGAGTAGTGTGTGGTTAGGTTAGATCTAAGAGCGGAACCCAACATCACATGTGTCCAAAGAGATTGGAGTATGTGCTCAAAATTTATCACCCATCCTAGACTCATATAGTCAACACAATTAGGGGACCTAAGTATTTGTTTAAAGAATCAACACGTATACACTTTTGATAACCATAACTAAATAAAGGGAGATTTGATTTTTGTTGATGCTACCTCATTGATTGCCAATGCAATACAAGTTTTGTTGTACATAACTTCCATCAGTAGGAGTTGGAGAACATGCAAAAACAAACCAAATAACACCCACATGCCTTAAGGTAGACGTCCCTAATTCAACTTCTCAACTAATTGGACACATGTATTTGAATGATATGCAATAAGTGTAGATCCAAGAACGAACAAACACCAATAGGACATGTGTTTAAAATAATTTGGACTACATGTTCACAACATGCAAACATTCTAAAGCTCAATAATCAACATAATTAGGAGGAGGGGGGGACCTATGTGAGCCATTCAATGTGCACAAGAATCGTCTCTTTGATAATAAACAAGATATTCATACAAGCTCCAAAAAATTACAAGTAAAGTGGCTACAACCTCGATTTGGACTTGCTAAATTAACAATCTCATACCAATCACATGTTTTATATCCTATGAGAAGTGAGCTAGTCAAAGAAGTGATAGATAATGCCCAAGGACTAGAGCATTTCATGAATAAAAACCCGCCTAAGGATGTGGCCATTATTCACGGACTACCATGTTCCAAGGGCATTATTGAATGTAAAGTCCTAGATCAAATTTCAACCATCAGATGCGTGCCATGATCTAGGTTCAATTGCCATTATGTTTGAAGTCCCATTGTGTCCACCTCTTATGTTGTATAAGACGCTTGCTCTTACCAAAGGAAAATTTGAGCCATGGCTTTATGTAAGTATTTAGGACCATCTACCTTATATTGTAAGAAAAACAAAAAATAGGATAAATGGTGTATTTTGCCCTGTGTCCAGGAAGGATTTTGGACATAAGGTAAGTGGGCCTAAAGTGGACACTTCCAACATTCTACAAATGTAGGGGTTTGACAGTCCAAGAAACATGCATGCACACATTTGCAAATCCAAATGAGGGACATGAAAGTTGGTTTTGCTATATATTTGAAGTGAAAAATGAATATCTTATGAATTCTTAAAGTGGTGCTCATAGATTTTCTTAAAGGATTGTCTTACACATATGTACATTTTAGGCTTGAATACGTACTTATATGTTAAAAACCATTTAAAGATCACACACCACTTTAAAACTACATACCTAAATCAGTTGAGATCCTAGTGTTTCCAAGTCCAACCGGTTACATGTTGACATCTTTCGGGTTCTCTTTGACTAATTCGAGGTGTAATCTCTAGATTCATCTCGAATGATCGGTAGTTTTCCCAAAGCCTTGAACTTCGACTGGTTATTCCCCAAACTCAACCGGTTCATCCCCTACCTAAGCTTCATGCCCCGATCACACCAAACTTTCCATCCGGTTCTAGCCGTGAAATTGCTGGGGATTATGTTGAGAAATAGATGTTGGCCCACCACTTTCCACATTATTACAGTTGGAGATGCTGACAGATGATGTCAAAAGTGGCCAGTGTGATCAACCCATCAAGCCCCGACCACACCAAACTTTCCGTCCGATTCCAGCCGTGAAATTGCCGGGGATTATGTTGAGAAATAGATGTTGGCTCACCACTTTTCACACTATTATGGCCGGAGATGCTGACAGATGGTGTCAAAAGTGGCCAATGTGATCAACCCCTCAAGCCCTGATCACACCAAACTCTCTGTCCGGTTCTAGCCGTGAAATTACTGGGGATTATGTTGAGAAATAGATGTTGGCCAACCACTTTTCACATTACTACAGCCGGAGATGCTGATGGATGGTGTCAAAAGTGGCCAATGTGATCAGCCCCTCAGGCCCCGATCACACCAAACTCTCCGTCCGGTTTCAACCGTGAAATTGCTGGGGATTATGTTGAGAAATAGATGTTGGCCCACCCCTTTTCACACTATTACAGTCGGAGATGCTGACGAATGATGTCAAAAGTGGCCAGTGTGATCAGCCCCTCAGTGGCCAGTTCTAGTCTGCATTCATCGACTTCCCCATTCCTTGGAATTGAAGCCAGATGGTTTGGCCCGAGGTCCACTGGCACACTCTCTGGAGGGATGTACTTACCTTACCAACCGTGCGCAAGCTCCAAGAAACCAACTCCGACACAAACGCAATTTACAAAGAAAGGCTTGGAGGCAGTGCCCGGGAAGTTTTTGGGCATAGTCAGTCAAGATCCCAGTGATTCTAAATCCAGCCGGTTAAGGTAGAAATACCATAACCCGTGAAAATAAGGTGATTCACATTGAAGATCTGGTCTTACAATCATGAGATAATTTTCCAAGATAGACGAGAAGGATTCATGAAGAATGCAAGTTGTTTCATATTTTTCTACCCTGTAGAAAAAATTCTACAATTTTTCAAAGTGGAAAGTTGTCAAACCCCCTACTCATTCACTAGATTCTCCCTACACCGAACACGGTAATCCGCATTTCCATATAGAACATCACCTAAACCGGTTAACTTATGAGTACATTAACCCATTGGCTACACTAAGTGTACACGCAGTGAAGTTGCCGCCTCGCCATGATCGGTTTTAGAAATGGCACTTCACTATTATGATGGCGGTCTAGTGCACGGGTAGAGGGTGGTTAACTGCTTTGGGTATTTCTACCTTACATGTTGACATCTTCCGGTTTTGCTTTCATTTATTTGAGGCATATTTTGTAGATTCCTCTCAAATGATCGGTAATTCTCCTGAAGTCTCCAACTTCAACCGGTCATTTCTCAAACTCAGCCAGTTCATCTGTAACTAACCGCCAGTTCTTCCTGAGCAGTGGCTTGGAGGTTCTAGATTCAAGCTGGCAGTGTCCGGGGAGGTCGTTGGGCATAAATCGTTCGACAATCGGCTACATTGATTATCCCAATTAGTGCGTGTCACTATTCGGAGTTGCACAATGCTATAGCTATTTGATGAGAATGTAATATGTTTTTTACGAAGCAGAGTCATTTATGTTCTATAATGTTCGAACAACATATTGAACTTTCGTTAATCAAAATTGAACTCCTAAGTAATATGGTATTGCACTCCGAATTGCAACACACACTGCTTGGGATGAGTAGTGTAGTGGTTCCAAGTGCAACCGATTACATGTGGTGATCTTCCAGATGTTCTTTATGAATTGAGATATAATCCATAGATTCTTCTCTAATCCAAGTTGCATACTAGTTAAGGGCTTTTACGTTGGATGAACGAGAGGAGCGCTTGTATACGATAAGTTCTTTCTCTCCGTAACTACACTAAACGTGATATTTTGTGTCACTTACTATTTGGAGTTACACATTGCTACATCTTTCTACTATTGATGTAATTTCTTACCAAGTAAAGATGTTATTGTTTTATAATGTTCAACCAACCAATTTGACCTGTGTTGATAAGAATAATGAGATATATAGTAAATAGTTATAACATTGCGTGATTCCAAGATAGTAAGTGACACTAAATACAATATTCAGTGTACTGGTCAATTCTCCCGTTCATTGAAATTAAAGGAGTCGACTTTGAAAAAATCTCATTGGAAGGTTTTCGAGAAGGGCGTGAAGATACATATGGGCGTCTCACATCAAAGTGCGTTCTTTGACAACTTCTCACATTTTGTTGGCCGAATTTGGAGAACTTCCCATGGACTCATATGCTCTTAAAATTGTCTTTGAGTTCTCAACAACGGGTAGATGACCTACCATCCTCTTGGTTAGTCAGTTAAGCAGTCTCACTTTCTCGTCACTTTCTTGGACAAGGGGCTAACACATGGCATAAATCTACAAGCATGTGGAAAGCATCATGGGCTCTATCTTGTCATCGGGACAACCCAACAATATCAGAAATCACATTTGATAATATCAAAGAGGCTTTTCTTGGTAAAGAGTGGAACTCTTTCCATCTCGCGGGGAAGGAACTAGATCACCTACATATGAAGGATTTTCTCAAATACAAATGTGTATTATACTTGAAGCAACCATTGACACCACCACACACACAAAATCATGGTTGCTTACCAGAGCCCAACATTTTCCTTCGAATTTGTACCCATACCCACCCATGCCCATCAGCAACGACCTATGCCCACCCATGCCCACCCATAGCATGACCTGTGCCAACCCATGCCCACCCATGCCCACCCATAGCATGACCCGTGCCCACCCATGCCCACCCATGCTGTTAAAATTGCCGCCAATGTATTAAAAATTTGTGTAATGTGTATTACCCGCCTACACCAGTCTTGGCCCACCCATGCCCATGCCCACCCATGCCCAATAATATCGAACCCATGCCCACCCAAAACCCATGGGCATGGGTGGGTTTGGGCATGGGCATGGGTATGGGCACCCAATGTAGGGCACTGTTGCTTACCGCACCTTGAATCGTGGACTTGTTGCGGAAACTGAACAGTGGTCAATTATCCCTATCTCTAGAGATAATAGATTATGCCACTTTTGCTCTTACAATGTAGTTGAAAATGAAGCATGCTTTGTGTTGGAGGGTCCCCTATACAACCCCATTAGAGATAAAGTTCAATCACTACACTATCTGAAAAGGCAATATTAGGAAGTCTCAAGTATTACTTTCAATTAGACCATCAAGTTGACATTAACCTCTACGTCATGGAGGCCACCACACTCTACCACTCTTGAGAATTAGTTGGTTTAACACCACCCTGATGTAGCCTTAGTCCAATAAACTTTTCAGAGCTTGGACAACTACCAAAATAACTATAGTTAACTATATTCTTTTCAATACATTTTAGGGAACAACTATAGTTAACTAGAAAAATTTCAAGCCGATTTGAAAAACAACTATAGTTTATTAAAAAAAATTAAGACCAAATTCAAAAACAACTATAGCTAACTAGAAAATTCTTAGACAACTATAAGTTGAGAGTCCCAAAATTTGTAAGGACCCAGCCGGCAAGTTCTTTCATTTATCTCAAAAAATGAAATGAAATATATTACAATAACTTTTTTAAGAGACCTTATGTAAGAATCAATGCTTGTCACCCATGCCGGCCCATCCCAAGAAGGAATAGAACCCACTATTTCTTGTGAGGTCGTGCTTATTGGGTGTTGGTTGAGTCCGATTCACAAATGGAATCAAGTCCCAAATTTTAAATTTTGAATAAAAGAAAAAGAAAAGATAAAGATGCTCTAAATTGTCCTAGTACTACATTGCATGTTGCACTCAACTTTAGTTAACTAGATATAACTATAGTTAACTAGATTTTTTGGCAGACCGAAATTAAAACAACTATAGTTAACTACATTTTTTGGCAGGTCAAATCATGAACAACTATAGTTACGAAAGGCAACTAGTTAACTAATAGTTGAATCAGTTGGTTAGTTGTCCAAGGTCTGAAACCTTTCGGCATTCCGGACTCTAAAATCAATTTCATTTCATTCAAGGGAACGTGGCATGGGAACGCACAGGGAACACGGGCAGACCGGGCAGCCGGAGTCGGGGGCAGGTGAGAAAGTTCTTCTTCAGAGTCCAGAGTCCAGAGTCCAGAGTCCCCAGGTTCGGCGGTCACTCATCATGACGATGGCGCGGCCAGGTTGATGCGCACATTCCAATCATTCAAACAGATTTTTATTACTTACACCGGAGCAATCATCGCATCATTCCCCGTAAGTTACTCCATTTTAAAAATCATCTTTCGATCTTGAATGGATCTTGCCATTTCCGTTGCAACAACACTTTTCCCTTCTTACGATCTAAGGTAACTTACCTCAACCTCCGGAATCTGGATGGATTCAGTCTCTTGGTTGATTCCATTCCTTGGTTGCCAAGTTTGAAGTCCATCAAGTTTCCTTTCGCTCTTGTGCATCAGATGTTGGCTATGGAGTATTCAAGGGAGGATGATGAGAGTTCAGTTTTTGAAAAAATTCAGGAGATGGGCGGAACCTGTGAAATATGGGTTGTTAAACCCTTGGTTGAAGTTCAGAGTTCGTTGTGTGCAGATGTGATGGTTGCAGTTTTTCTGAATGACTGAGAAGAAACCCCATTTAGTTAGTGTTGTGGTGGGTTAGGCTGGAGATGGTCAGTTTTGGCGCCCTTAAGAAGCAGTGACACTTTAGGAGGTTTGCTCCCAATTTTTTTTTCAAAACGTGGGTAAGCCGAAGGATCGCTGTGATCTGGATTGATGTTGTGGTTTGTACAATTTTTAGTGATGTGATCTAACTGCGATGATGATGATCAGGCACCATGATCTCCATCCTCTGACTTCGTGCCATTTTGCTTAGCTTAAACCCGGACATTGGGGGTTAAGTGCAAAACCTAGGACACATGTGGAATGCATGTTTGTTGATGCTATTTGGTATGAGAGCATGGTGCAGGAATGTGTGTTGGATGTTCAATGCATTTATTGGTAAAGAAATGTTATTGGGGCTGGCATTTTGGGTGGATTAGTACATAGCTTGCAGTTGGGAGTAGATAAGAAATGTTGTTGTTATCAATTTTTAGCAATTTTAAGGAGCTGGATTTTGTTTACTGATGTTATGTACACTCGTGAAGGTTTTGATGGTATTGAGTGTCGGATTTTGTGCAGTTGCAGCTATCTGAAGTATTTGAAGCACAAGGTTCATTATCAATGTTGATGTGAGGGTCAAACATTTGGAGGTTGAAAGCATTTTTGGCATTACCATGTCGGCCACGCAGGTGAGAAATTTTTATTGCTTCCTCCACAGAGAGGTTCTTAAGTGGTTCAAAGGTTTTTTTGCAATTAGAGGATATGGTTGTGGACGACTGACTACATTTGGTCTTTTATGATAGTCTTCTGGCGTGAAAGATTGCAGCCCAGAACCCTAACAAAAATATTAGTTGGCAATTCTACCAATTCAAATTGGTTGCCCAGAATTGTAGAATCATCTCTACCAACAGGGAGTGGGATGGCCCACTTTTCTGTTGGTGTGAAATAAAGAGGTGTACTGCTTTGCATCACCAATAATCTGCATGCAATAGAGTTATCCTTTAACTGAATGGGACTGTTCATTGGGAGTTGGTCCCCTATGATTTTCCATTGGTTGTTTTACATACAATATCAGCAATTTCTTTCAATTTGTGTTGCATGGTCAGAGGTAGTGTTTGAAATTGAATTAAGAGCAACCTGTTTCGGTGCATTGAGGGTCAAACTCATTTTACCACCTCCTGGCATGCCAAAATGAGTTTTGACCCTCAAAAGACTGACATAGAATGTTCTAGAACCCCAGACTACCGTCAAGCATGCACCAAAGCCTTACAAGACATGGAAGGTGGTGTATGCAAAACAACCAACTCCTGATCAAAATTCATGTTAAGTTAGAGGATAACGCTAATGGTGATCATGTAGTTACATTCTTCAAATTTGTTTTTGCAAAGTTTGATACCTATCTACCCACGTCTCTGCAGCCACAGTTAAGGGAAGAGTGGAAGCTGAGAAATGTCGCTATCCCTCCAAGTCCTAGAAAGATGCTGATACGTCTTCCATCCCTGATAACCTACTTTTCTCACGTAAGTTGCCGTGGTTTTTAAATATTTTTTAAAATTAAATTTTTTAAAAATGTTTTCGTTTCAGCTTTAAGTTTCTTCTGTGTGCATGCGCATTTGCGAACGTGAACCTGCGCAATCTTTTGCATTTAGCTGGTGGGGAGCCATTCGTGTAGTATGGTAGTGGTCACATACATCTTTGTTGTTCTTACTTGTGTGTCTCACTTTGGTGGTTGGTGGTTGTACTTTACTTTCTTTGGCTCTAATTCTGAGGGACAAGGTGCATTGATAACAACCATGACCACAACTACTCTACCTTGTCCAATCATGATATTGTGAGGTATAGTTGGGAGTAGTTGTGACGGTTGTAGGTTACTTCTTTGGTTTCATTTTGTTTGTAGTTACTATGTGGCATTGGGAGAGAACTTCAAGGCCAAGCATGGGAGAGGATTTGTAGGAGGCAATTACTCTTAAACAAACTTTCCGCTAGAATCCATAAATTGTTTGTTTCCACTCCAAACATTGCACCAATAGGATGAGGGGCGATTATTGATGTCAAATTTAATCTTCAACTACAAATGGTAGTTATGTGTAAATGAATATAATTGTAGTTGTGGTTGAAAGTGGGCTGGAACGACAACCACAACCACTCAAGTAGTTCTGTGGAAACACCTCTTCCCTTGTGGTGCAATATGTCTGAAACATAACTTACTCTATCATATGTGACCCTTGTTTTTGCACTTTGCTGTGACCACGTCTGTCACTTAAAACAACAGCTCTACCATCTAATGCGTCCTTGTGATTGCTGTGTGTTGGTACAGCCAAGCAGACTACTGCAAATGGGGACTACACGATGGCTGAAGTTGAAATACATGTCCAGTGGAATCCTGATCATCATGTTTACATTCTTCATGCTTAGTTTCACTGTCAATGATACTGTAGGTTACTGACCTTCATCACATTCATTAGCTCCTTCTCTTTTATAGTGACCCTCAATGCAGTCGTTCGCCTTGATTGTGTAATTTTCGAGTGTTATTTCTGCACCACATCGAGTTTTTCTGTTTGTTTGTTTTGGTTGTGAGGTGTCCTCATTTGAGTACTTTTCTGTTAATTGAATTTGAAAAGCTTCAGGTCATTGCTTTTGAAGAACAAGCTCATACTGTGGGTGCATGAGTGATATCTTGTGACACTTGTCATGTGTGTGTCTGCATTGACCATTTAGGTTCAAGGAGTTATGACGCCTGTGGCATCATTGATTTCTGATGTGGTATCTTCTTCACTATGGATTCTCTCTTTGTTTTACAGTTGGTTGTAGTTTATATAAGCCTATCATTACATACATGATAATGTTGTTATCTTGCAGATTTTTATTATTTTTATTTTTTTGTGAGTAGGTTGCAAATCAGGGCTAATTATAAATGCATTGGAAGAGTCAATGACCCAATAAAACATGTACATGGAGTTTTCAGAACTTGTTCAAGAGATTGGCTGATCATGTATTGGTGTATAATGTCTCTTTCTTCCATTATCTGCATCATGTTTATCAAAAACATTGCTTGCATTTCTTGGAGTGTGATGTACGAATGTATCTGAGTAGATTTACTTGCCCTACCTAAGTGTCATTGTTTTGGCATGTGTGGTCTTTGTGGAAAAAGGGTGGTGAGGCACTTCCCCGAGGGTTCATGGAGATCACTTCCGATTTGGCACTCCGTCCTCTTGATAACAAGATTGAGACTAAGGTAAGGCTGTCATTTTGTGCTCTACAATCAGCTGTTTCAGAGATTGTACTTATGAGCAATATAATGATTATGACTAATCAGTCAAGATATACATGTCAGCACATAACCAAGAATGTGAATGTACTGAGTCCACAAAGCCTGTTACTTGATACTTTAAGGTGCTTCCTAATTCATCTTTATTGATGTTGAACTATAACTTCCATGTGGGATTTGAGTGGGGCTCAAGCAATGTACGACTGCCATGTGCCAATATATCGAGAAAAATCATTCATGAAGAGCCGAAGCAGGAAGCACTCTACCTTAATCTAATTGTTGTGATAAATTATCCTACTTAGTGCACTTCTCCTTCCTTATGTCCACTATGAATGTTCTATATGGTCTAATCTATCATCAAGATCTAAGAAGTATTTGCCATACAAACAGAAAGGACTACTGCTCCATCAGGCCAGAGATTCTCCACAGATAATGTTGGAGTATATTGAATTAGGTAATTTGGTCAATGTTTGGCTTTGAGGATGTTTTCCAGGTCAACTCACTAACCTTGTTCCATGTGTTCCTTGAAAAAGATTCAAGCAGAAATGCCAAGGAATTTGCTGGCAATGGCAGTGGGAATAGAGCAAAAGACCATTGTTGATGAGATTATACAAAAGGCGAGTAACTTAGTGGCATTTGAACATCTCCAACAAATGTCTATTCTGCGTTACAATGGAGCTCTCCAGTTTCTATTCTGCATATGGTTTATTGATCCTGCAAACGTTGGATATCTAAATATATATGTCATCAAGGGAGCTACAGGCACCCGTCCAATATCTCTCAATGATCTTAATACATGTGCTTCCAGAAGTATTGTGCAATTGACATCTGATACTTAGTTTGTTCACCTCCAGTTTCCTCTTAGGAATTTTACAATCATGTTATTTCATTATGATGGAGTCGTGGAAGAATGGAACGACCTCCCTTGGAGTAATCGATCAATCCATATTGTTGCCAGCCACCAAACAAAATGGTATACTTCTCTACTGTCCTTTATCTGCAATTCTTTTGTTGTTGCTATTTCTCTATATGGTTGAACATTGATCCTCATACCATATTCAACTTGGTCACTTTGTGATCATTATTTCTTGCTATATTGGAATTTTTTACCTTTGGTATTTATGTTTGGATGTTGATAGTCTAACAAGGTAAATATATGTGACATGGGAAGACAGGTGGTTTGCCAAGCGATTCCTGCACCCAGATATTGTAGAAGAGTACAACTATATATTTTTATGGGATGAGGACCTTGGAGTCGAACACTTTGATCCAGTGAGGTTTTATTGTCTAGACCTAACTTTTTCTTGAATGGTCTTTTTTTGACTCCTGCATGTTGTGTGGCTTTTATATACACACACAGACACAGACATATGCACATCATTGTGGTCGACTCATAAACCTTATAAAATGAATCTTATGGATCTCAATGCTTGTCTTTACATTGAAGTGTGGTTTTGCCAAAGTTGTACAGGCTTAGCACATTGAGCTCACATATTGCCACATTTTCTTCTCAGGTATCTAAAGATTATGAAAGAAGAAGGTCTTGAGATTACACAACCAGCTCTTGATCCGCTGTCTCCTGAGATTCACCACAAGTTTACTCAGAGACATCCAGAAAAAAGAGTGCACAGGTAATTTTCATTGTTGTCAAGACTTCACAAAAGAAGGTTCTTGGTCTTTGCAATCTTCAATTCAAAAGCATGACTATACTACTCAACAGTAAGAATGTATTAGCAGAAGCTGGCGCCCAAAATATGTTTTCGTTTACATAAATTTGAAATCTTGTGTTTGGTTGAACAGACGGTTTATCAAGAAGAAAGGGTCTTTCATGTGCACAGAGAGCAGCACTGATCCCCCTTGTACCGGGTGAGAATTTCCTTGCATCCTTGTTGTACCTATTCAGGGCAGGTAGATATAACCAAAGACATTGGTTTCATGCAAGTTTTGAGCCCAAAGGGCTGTGTAATGTGGGGTAATGTACAAAGAGTTTAAATGAATGTCCTTTATGGAATTTACATTGATGCAGGTGGGTGGAGGTCATGGCACCAGTTTTCTCTAAAGCTGCTTGGAGATGCACTTGGTACATGATACAGGTATTTGCTTGGGTTTGATGTTGAGATCATAGAATTAAATAGCTTGTACAGTTTGAGGGATATAATGGCATTCTCATTGTTTTCTTCATAGGGTTTTATTCTTAGAGGACGGGGGGTGTATTTATACAGGATACATGACAATTTGTATGAGCCCTCAAGAAGTAGAGATTATCACCAAATGTTGGTCTATGGTAATGAATCCCAATCTAGCACAACCTATTAAAAAGAGGAAGTAAAATTCATATGTGACCATGGTGATTAGATACACATGGTATGCATTTGAGTCTAGGTCACTTGTATGAGCTCAAATCTCCCTCTATTTCATTCTCTGATCGGAATAATGCCTGTGACAAATGGGCTGATTTTAGAAAAGGGTCACTTTCGACACTTTTAGCTAAAAGTGTCAAGAGGTAATCTTAAGCCCCTCCAAATGTTACCTTTACGTCCAGAATGGGCATCTTGGCTTATAAGGGTTAACTCTGCACATGCTAAGCAAAATCAACTTCACAATATAATTTATCCTATAACTTGCTGTGGGTTGTCTTGTGACTGTTGTGGTCCAGAATGATCTTGTTCATGGTTGGGGTTTGGACTTGAAGCTCGGCTACTGCGCCCAGGTGAGATTCTCAGTTCTTCTGAGTCAAGTTTCTCTTAAATGTGTGCTCATTTGGTTACTTAAATTGTCGAATGTCAAGCAATACTTTGTTCCTGTTTGCCTTTAATTGTACCAGACATATCTTTTGCCTTTGTACCTAAATTCTGCATGCCAATGTACTCTCCACTTAGTTACTGTCAATATCATATCTGAAGTCTCTGAATCTTTATGCATAAGTATTTTATGTATCCTTGATTTGTGTCAAATTGAAGTTCGATCAAGTACTAATGGGTACTGTTGATTGTAATCAGGGAATCCGTAGCGAAAAAGTTGGAGTAATTGATGATGAGTATGTTGTGCATTTAGGAATCCCCACGAGCAGAGTAAGCTACTGAACTGCACTATGCATAAATATGGGTTCTCTTGCTCAACAAAGTTGCAAGAAAGGCATAAACAAATGCCACCCATGTGTGTGCAGATTTTGAAACTGGATCTCAAAATTTGAATCCATAATATTTTAATTAGTGTACACACTCTGCAGAGAACCAACTTCCACCAGATCTTGTGGTCAAAGTGTCCAACAATGCCTTCATGTTTCAATTTATACTTGTCATATTTATTGACATGTTTTTTAATTTTTCTTTTGGCAGGCTGCTTCTGGTTCAAGAGGAGAAGTAAGATCACAATCTTCCCACTTCCCAAGTCTGCATATCAGTCTGCATTTTTTCTGATATCAGAATACAGGTCACACATTAGTCTATGTGGCCCCTAGGTTCTAGTGAATTACTTGGCATGATTGGTCATAATGCCTTATGAATTTAGTTCTTGCAAGGTGCATTTCTGGTGAACAGCCTTTTAAGCGATGAAATTCTAGAAACTTGGTAATGATAAGATGTAGACCTGCCACACATGATAAAGGTGATGGTCCAATTCAGAATAAATATATTTATCATGGTTGGAATTGCATGCCTAGCAGAGAATTGATACACGAGTGGCTATAACTCCAGAGCATATTTCTGAAATCCTGAAGTTGATAAGATTCAGTTCTTGTTGCTGGTCACTCATAATCCTTTTGCAAGTGCAACAGGTTCGAAAACAATCTCACGAAGAGATATTGGTTTTTGCTCAACGTTGGAAGGAAGCAGTCAAGAGTGATTCTTCTTGGGTCGATCCCTACCCAAGTTCAACTGCAGAAAACTTCCCACTTCCAATGGTATGAAGTGGAGTCATTGAAGGAGGGGTTTTTTATGTAAGAATTGTTACCATCGCCTCATTTCAGACCACATTGAAAAAGTCTTTCAATCTGTGAATATGATAAATCTGCAACTGGTAGGAACATCTGTTGTATGGAATGCTATATGTGCAGTGTGAACCTCTGCCAAATTCGTTTCAATCTGAGAAGCGTTAGGGTTTAGGCTTTAGAGTTTAAGGTTTGAGGTTAGGGTCACAGTGTGACAGTGTCACATGTCCATAACAATTGTCGCTGACAATTTGGGAGGACATTGTTGACAATGATTATCTTGTTGCATTGTAGAGAGCAAGAGCTCTACCTGTTTAACTACAACAAAATAGTCACCTCAATAAATCTATAAGCTAAAAGATGTGATCTTTGAATGCTCTTTGAGTTTTCTACAGCAAGAATTCCTGAATCTTCCTGAATTCCTGAATCACTATTTAGTTCATAGAAGACACGTACCTGCAATATATAGAGGGTGACTGATACCTCCTGCTTACCTGGCAACTAAGTAGTGGGATTTTGGGTCAAGCTGGTTTCTATTACATGTCTTGTTTCAGACTGTTCTGTAATCAAGATACATGTAGCATATATTTTCAATACATTTCTTACAAATAATGCATAATGGTGCACCCCTGTGCTTTATGGTGTATCATTTGTCATGGTTATGATCTCTTGTATTCTGGGAAAACCTACCTAGCACCTTATTTATGTGCAGCATTTACTTTCTTAAGTGTGAGCAAGTACTGTAGATGATAAACGGGTTGGACACTTTGGTGCTGAAATGCTAATTTCGTGAAGATTCTCTCATAGAAAGTGACATGTTGCGCTTTGCTCAAAATCTGAATTAATATGTGCCACTAAAAGCTATAAACTAATGATTCAATTAGTGCTAACCTGACTAAATCTAAAATAAAGTTTAGGAAGCTAGCTGTGTGTTGTTGACTTTCACATAGTTGTGATGGCAAAAACAGGGGATCATTGTTCCTAGTTGTCTGGCTTTTCAGTAAATCAATGAGGTACAAATTCGTGTGCATAATCTGGGCAATCCTGTTGTGTATGTATTGTTGTGTTTGTAAGTGAGAAATCTTCCTGTAACAAATCTATGGAAGTGTATCAAATTGGATTAAGTGTGTGTGTCAAAAAGTTATCCTTAAAAAGGTTGGGAGCAATCATATTGTGTTTGGAGGTGCATTTTGTTTTGGGTGTGTTATCTTGAATTTCTCTGGTTTCAACAATCTTCCGGATGTAGACATCCTAGCTCACCAACCTTGTGGTTCCCAAGAAGTTTCCAAGCTCAATTTACATGTTCCCAGAAAAACAATTACAATTTCGACAAAGGGCGCACTTCCTTGTGCTAGACGTTCTAATGAAGTTAAATAAAGTTTGCTGACATTGGTGAAGTTGCAAGAATCTTGTTGGCTGAGCACTTCCATGTTGAGTGGGGGGGAGGTGGGCAACATGTGAGTAGAGTTGTCTTGTTGCCCAACATGCTCACACTCATCCATTTGGAATGTTGCATGAGTAAGATTAATGAACTTTATATCTTGAAAAAAAAAGGAAAGAAAGAAAGGAAAACCTGGGCAAGTATAATTTATGCCACCAAGAAAGACATGAGTGCAAAATATGACAATCTCGGGTCACACACACCATGTTTTATGGAAATCAAGTTTATTTTGTTCAAATGAAAGTCAATCTTTGGGTTTGAGGGCATGTGGTGAAGTCCCCCTCCTCAAACTTCAACCTTCCCTTAAAATCAGATTGGCCGTTGATTTTGGTTCTCATGGGAAAATTAACAGACATTTCCATGTGGAAGTGTGTACCAATTTCCATCATCTAGTGGTTTCCGTCACTAAACTTCAACGACACCAAGAATGGGAGAAAAATATTGTTGACCCTATGTTTATTTATAGCTCCAAACATGAATGAGACAAGGTTTACAAGAATATTGAAATTTCATGAAAACTGGGGATCTTTTTAGAAAAAAAACGATTTTCCTAATTTATTAAAAACTGTTGCACTCTCTATCCCGACCTTTTAAGAATGTCTGAAATGAATTTTTTTGTCTAGTAACTAAAGATTTCACCCTCAATTTGAATTGGAAATTCAAGGTGTTGCTTCATGAGCTCTTCTACACATATCCGTAACAAAGGCGGCCATGTCAAGATACGAGGAGCCTCCTACCGCAACCGCCTTGCGAGCGGCCTCTCCCCATGCAATTGCTCCACCTCGAACACCTTTGACTTCAGTCACCAACGCCTTCACCTTCGCCGCAATTTCGTGCCGCTCCAAGTAATACCTACCCTCATCAGACGCGGTAGTCTCAAACTCTAACGCTATTCTCCACACACTCACACAATACCGGCTATTGATGGGTTGGTCCGCGAAAAACGGGTAGGCCAACATCGGCATACCCATGGAGATGCTCTCCAAAACAGAGTTCCATCCACAATGTGACACAAAACCCGCAGTGGCGGGGTGGCCCAACACATGGAGTTGCGGAGCCCATGAGACAATCAGGCTGCGTGCTTTTGTGCGCTCTTCAAATCCTAGAGGTAGAACGATTTTGTGAAGAAGTTGGCCTCCAGATCCAGTTTGGGGGGCATAGACTCCTGTATAATAGACGTCAAGGGTCAGCGACATCAAAACGCAATTAAGAACCGTGATTCAAAATGTTTGTATTTCTCATGAAAGAATATGCTCTCATTGTAAGATATCATAAACACATTCCCTCATAATAAGTTTCTAGGATTTGTTTTACAGACCTAGATCTGTTTATAGACCCTTGTTTTAGGATGATCCTTTAAAAACATGCTAAGAAATCAACTTCAAATATAAATTTTCCTCTTCTGATTCCAACATTTCTTAGAAAGTGTATAGTATACTCATTCATACAAAAGTTGTGATGAACAAAACATAAATGTCAGGAAAATTAGGCAGTCTGCTTCTATTCCGCCGGAATTGCCACCCCAAGTATGTATATTTACCGGTCTGATCATGGCCGCCATCGACCATGTTAGGGCGGAGCACGAGCAAGAAGGGCACTCCTGAGTCCTCGAGGCCGAGCATGAATTCATGAAGTTTGTCGGTGGTGATGTTCATCAAGCTCCCGAACGACACGTAGATGACCGATGATGGGCTTTGGTTGTCCAACCATTCGATGCACTTCTTGGTCTCCTCTGGCCACATGCTACTTTGCTCTGTTGGGATCGATACAATGTTCAGTCAGGTTAGTTTCGATCGAACACCATGATTTCATTGAAATTTCAGACATGAAGGGAAGTAGTGTGAAATGTTCTACACTAAATTGCCTGTACACTGTCCAAATTCCTAAAATTTCAGGATGACTCGATAAAAGTACAAGGAAATCTTGCATCCATACAATCTTACTGAAATGAAATAATATAGTTTCCATACAAGAATGGCACCGTAGATAGAGAGGAGTTTATTTCTGTCATATGCCATTGGGCTGACGTTTGATGTAATGAAGTACTACAGCTTGAGATGCTCATGTAGTTTGAATATCAGTTCTAGAAAATATCGTCATCGCATAATCTTCGTTGTTGTAGTCTTCACATTCTTCCATCAAATTTACGACTGATTGATAATAAACCCCATAGTTCAACAATTTTTACGATATTACTGCCTCACTGTTTAGCAACACTAGGATTTTCCCCATGAGAAGTACTCAAATAGAATTGGGAATTTCAAAGTCACATACAAAAGTTTCAAGGACAAGAGGTCATAGAGTAAACTTCATAACGATAAAAAGAGTTTAGCATAATTTTTGTCGACAAGATGCATGAATGTAGGGTTCATTTGCTAGAATGTTTTATGCCTCCGCCTTACCTTCTTCCGAGACGAGCTTAATTTGAAGACGTACGCAAGTTAAAATGGCGTTAAACATTCTTCATTTTGATACTTGGGTGTTGTAACATTATGCAAGTCTAGAAGAGTTTGTGTGGCATGGAGCACTCAACCATAACCTTTGAGGATTGAGAGCATCGACATGAAGGCGAGCAAGGATTACGTGGGCAAAAGCACTAGTCTTCAGCGGCCGCTACATGGTATCCAAATCTACTAGAGTGGTAGATATAGGCTTATTTTGACTGCGGACCAATGTTTTGTCTATGTGATCCTTGTAGTGAAAGGCATACGAGAATGAAACAAGCCTCTATTTCAGATTAAAGAGTTTTCTTAGTCCCATTCACATTGGACCACTTCTAGGTACTGTGGCTTAACCCCATTCATATGGGACCTTTGCATGTCACATGTGTTGGAACTGACCTGAAGGGACGTCGGTATTGTTGACTGTCTTGACATTATCCTCGTGAGTACTAATTCTTCCTTTGGGAACACTCGCGGGGACAGTGGTGGCAACGAGGGGGCCGACGTTGGTCAACTTAATGCCCGAGTCTCGTTGGAATGCCTCGATAATCGCAGCCTCGAGCTCGTAGAATGTATTCACGAGGATCCAATCGCATTTCCGTAGATTTTCGATCTGCGTAGCCGAGAGTGATTGAAATATGGGATCTGAGAGATCCCGCACCAAGAGCGGGGTGTAATACTCTCGAAGGCGTATCGGGTACATCCCAGGCACACACGTCACTTCTCGCGCGAGCAATGCGACTTCCTCGCCAACGCGAAACGTGTGCAACGTTCGCACGTCCGTGTCTTTTGATGCGACATACTTTGTCGATGAAGTAGGGTTGTCGTTGATCTTTGGAAGGGGCAAAAGCCCTTCGCTGATCAGACGGGGGCAATAGTATTTTGCACTCAATGCCAGCGCATTTTGGGTGGAGAACGCAGCGCTCGAGACACCGAATTTGATTGCTACTTTGTGCGCTTCTTCGAGCATTCCAAGGTCGGAGATGATGCACGTGGGCGCAATTGCGAGCTCTCCAATTAGGGTTTCCAATCTAGGTCCTATTGTTGTGCATGCGTGGTAGAGGACATTAAGTTTTTGCAGAGTGTAGTAGTCCTCGGGGAATCCTTCTTGCATGTCCAGAAAGTGGAGGCCGTTGTCAGTTCCGGCCCTGCAATTATCACCAGTTTACCAGAGACCACACATTACATAAAGTCAGATGAATTGCAAGTTATGAGGGTTTGAAGTATAATTTATAGCTGACCTAAAACTGACACCTTCATTAGATGTTCATGTAATGTATGAGGCTCATAATCATTGGTTACCTATTGTAGAAGATGTTTAGGTATTCATTATAGGTCAATATCACTTTTGAGTATACATACCTTATATACCAATGTTGAACCGGTATATAGATGCATGTATGCTATCAATACACAATAACAATAATGGTATCAACTTGCCCGATATCATAATTGTAGGGCTATCTAGTTAAAGATTGATACCTTGGTGGGTAACACATAATGAGAGAATCTTTCCATGGTCGAATCGTTATTTGGGTCAATACCATTGATACTAGGATAATTGTACATGGGTACAAGGAGGTTCTTGACTGGTACATAGACCCGAACGATATAAAAAGGAATGAATCCTCAAACATTTGTATCTAGGTACACATTTCAAAAATATGTACAATCTTCAATATACAAAAAAGAGGTGATACCAATCTAAACATTGGTATGTGCAGTTGTTGGGTCCCTTCATGATCCCTATCGAAACTTTATTCATTAGCACTAGTACTTACCCCTCTCCCATGTCAAAGAAATTTAGCAAAGGTGAAGAGGCCCTATTGATGATCAAAGTAAAAAGTATCCCCAACCACATTTTGACTTCCATTGCTCAAGCATCTAAGTTTGTGGGTTCCTTGCCAAAACTTGATTCAATAGCACTAGTACCCCTCCAACGTGCCAAAAAGATCTAGCAATAAGTTTTTTTTTTTAAAGAAGAAGAAAGGGAGTCCCTGTCATGACAAAAGTGAAGTAGTCCAATTTCCCAGCCACATGACTGAAGTGCAAACTTGTGATGACATGACAATTTGTCATGCAAAGGAGAAGGTCCTTTCGAAGAAAGTTGTTGCTGTCTTGTATCTGTGCCTTCCAATTATGAAGCAATAAAGTGTTGTAGTGGCTACCCTACTTGGTAGTCGCCTTCTATTCACAAACATCAATTAGCCTGGTCATTCGGTGTTAATGTTAAGGTACACATGCCTAAATCGAACACAACAATAATCTAGACACCTATGTTTGAGTGGCATGTGGTTAGATATGGATGTAGGAATTGACACCAAAAAGGCATGTGTTCAAAAGACGTTGGACAACGTGCTCAAATCATGCTAACCATTAGACTAGGCTCAATAGTCTGAATGTGATTGGGGGGGACCTATATAACCACTTAGTGAAGATGTTCACTATGATAATGAATGAAATGTTCATATGAGCTCCGAAAAGCATGAGGTACATGACTACATGCACGCTTTCGATTTGTTAATCCTGTTGCACTAATTGCGTGTTTTCTATCCTACGAGGTGGGTGCAGAGAGAAAGTATCCATGTAAGGCACGTCTACCTTAGGTTGAGCTACATTGAACATTAGAAAGAGACAAATACACCTAGGAATGTGCTAGGTAGACATTCACTTTAAGTAGCACTCACATTTTCTCATGGTGCCCCAATCGCTTGTGGATGTAGGAGGTGGTGATGAAGGTGGCGTGGAAGCCATGGACATGGCAAAGCTGGTGCGCCAACTGCATGAATGGTCGCACATGGCCCTGTGCTGGGAACGGAATCAAAACCACATGTGGCCTCCTTTGGCCGTCCATAGTCTTCAAATAGGAAATCTTTTAAATTGGATTCAGGTTGGACACAATTGATTCATTACCTAATTCAGATTCTATTTATCGAATCCAGATAATCTACTTATCTAACTCTGAGTTCGGTTCAAGTGCATAGGTACTGAAATTAGCTCCTCTAGCTGAGTAGACAAGTCTAGAAGCTCGCCTATGATTGAGACTTTGAGTGGTATATGGCAAGGTTTGTAGTTTTTTTTTTAAACATCAAAATGACATGAGGTACAATGAGATTGGACTATGTGCTCAACATACACCAGTTGTTCTTCGTTTAACTGTTAACACATTATGAGAGGGCCTATGTGATCGTTTAAAAAGAATTTACATAAAAAAATCTGCACTTTGACGTCGTGTAACTTTTGCATCTCAAATCTGATTATGCAAACTTGAAGAACGATACTTTGTGTGATTTCCAATTGCTAACTGGATTAGGCGATTTCCCAAGTCAATTTCCTATCCAACGGTCAAAATTTATCAGCTGCTAGATAGAGGTAATCAACATTGACCTAATACAGAAAGCGCATTAGAACAAGGCGAATCACATTGAATTTCATCACCAACCGATTGATTGACATGAAAAAAGGCTCTTCGATCAACCGGTTGATAATCATGTGCAGGCAGACTCGTGATGATGGAGTTGGTGTCAAATATGCATCAACATGAGTGATGGGATTCGAAACTTTCTGCATACTGAAAATTGAGAAAACAGATTAGTTTTACACCGACAAAATTACTGTAGCTACATACAAAAATACTAAGCAAGCCCTCGGAGGTTAGTACTTGATACACATCAAGAAGATGGAGATGGATTGACCAAGTACAACTTACACTCAGTTTCTCTTACATGACACTCACATGAGCAATAAATGATTATCCAAACCCTGAATCAAAAAATCAATCCACCAAAAAGAAATGCATTCAGTTTGCAACCCTCGATTCCGGTACAGGAATTGTGGGTCATCATCGACTGCAGGGAAGAGGCTTAGTAAGCTGAAAGATTAAGATCTAAGGTTAAGAGAAAAAGTTTTGGCATTGCAATGAAGCAATTCTAAATCTTTCATGTCATTCTCTCGGTATATACTTCTCAAACAAGTATTAACACTTAGAGCTTCAGATTACTACACATACTGTAAGGATGAATCCTTATCCATACTTGTAACTACTAAACATCGAAGCTCTCTAGTTTTGAAGATGGATGAGTTGGCAGAGAAGAACAGTACTACTATCCATAGTCAGAAGATAGATACGGAGTGTGAAGTAACAAACCCAGTTATTAGCAGTGGCCGTGGGGCAGCATCATCACTGTCGCCTGCTGAAAAATGCTGCAGAAAAAATATGCACGGATTCACAAATTCAAGGTTAGTAGATAGATTCTTATGTCACCTTTCTGACTGTCTGTCTGTCTGACTGTTTCCGACCCTAACCCTAACCTCACAGTCCACGTTATGTACTGTACTTTAACTGTACAATCATTCCAAGCAGAAAAATGATAGCTGTAGGTACATAATACTGTACACAATTGTGGGTTCTTGATCATCACACTTTTTGAGAGTTTATATACATCACCTGCTCATAAAACCATTCAATTTGAAAGTTTAAGTGGGGAGATCCGGCCAGTTAGTTATGTCAGATGGAGCAGTTGAGTTTGAGAAATGATGTCCGGTTCAAGTTCAAGACTTTTACTAGAGAGCAAATCGCCGACTGTTTTCGATAGAGGATCTATAAACATATATACCGAGTTTGGTTCATGTGTGACCGGTTGGACTTGAAAATACCTGAAACTCAACTGATTGTGCCCAAAATCTCCCCGGACGCTGACTTGAACCTTGATTGCAACGATTCAATGGTTCAAGTTCACTTGTTAATTGAATGGTTCAAGTTGACGAGCGCTGATTCAATGATGCAATTATTTGATGGAGCAATGATTGCAACAGTTCAAGTTGAAAAAAATTATCCTTGAGGGGCCAGACTTTAAAGTCTTGTAAATCTTGTGGCCAGTATTCTTGCCGTTTTGCTTAACTTGATCTACAGATTTGAGTTGAGGGGATTCAAGGTTCAGATTTGAAACATTGCCAGTCTGCCCGTGATAAACTCTGAGGTAGATGTGTGTTATTTGGATGCTTTTCTATCTTTACCCACTTTCTCGCATCGTGTTGTCATCGTTGAAATTTATTGTCATTATCGCAATGTTGATTTGCCATTATTGCACAATGTCACATTCTACACTAATTCTCTTTCATGACGTATCCATGTTTACACTATGGAACTCCTAAATATCACGTGCACTTTGGTTGCCACAAGCGTGGCATTACGGAGTTTAGTGTGTACTCTTCATCAAAGTGAAGATCTCCATTCTCATGAACTAGTCATATGAGTCCTCTCCAGTTATGTTGACTATTGAGCTTAGAGTGGTTAGCATGTTTTGAGCACCTAGTCTAATATTTTTTTAACACAAATCTTTTTGGGAGTCCGTTCTTAGTTGGATTAACACACAAGTACCTTGAGGGACGTAAACATACAGTTCTCTCTTCGCACCTAGAACATGTAGGGTACGAAGCATACATTTAATGCTAGATGCTTAGCAAATCTAGATTATGCCTATAGCCATGCCCATGCTCATAGTCCATATGCCTCTTAAATTTTGGATCGCATATGAGGTCGACCATGGTAAAGTGAACACATATTGTATCATGTCAATTTAGGGTGGTATGTGACCCATGTATATGCGAGTGATATATGATAAGGCTTGTAGTTAAGAGTGGACCCCAAAAATAAATCTACTATTCATGGAGAAGCAGTGTTTTTTGTCTACGACTAAGAAATGGTTCCAGCTGCGGAAGAAAACGCCCACCCCTCCCATGCACTAAATATTGTATTTAGTGTCATATGGCATTTTATGTCATTACGGTAAGTTTTTGAAAGACACTTCCTATGAATAAGTTTACAAGTGCTATCATGGATGATTGAAATTTGGATGAAATCCATGCCAATTATTGAAACAAAGTTTGGTATACTATGCATCCTAACAATTCTGCAATGAAATATTGTCATGGATGATTGAAACTTGGATGAAAAATCACTTAGTAAGTGACAGTAGTTGCAACATTGTAAATCTATAATGCCTAAATTTTAAATTTTACAAGGAATGATAAATAATCTTAGGTTTACATTTAGTGTTGTTGATACTACATGGGCGGTTTACAATTGATAATGAGGAAGACAAATAAAAATTGGTGACACTAGATACAATATTTAGTGTGGGTGAATTGTCATCCACCCACACATATAGCCATGAAGCACTTGGGTAGGTAAGAGATTGAAAAGGAGTTGTGAGAAGGATATAGTAGGATCCCCCACTATAAATATTTCATTTTGAATTTCAATTATAGATTTTCTCAATTTGAACTGAAATAACATTACTAAACAAAAGAGTTCACTTCCATGCCTAAATTAAACCTGATTCTTCTTACCGAGCAGTGTTGCATTGTTGGGGGTATAAGTTACACTGCATTGCATTGAAATCAACTGACATTGTTCATTGTTGAAGCTAAATAATTGTAAATTTAGCTTATATTCTTGGCATCTTGCAAGATTTGTGCATGTTATGTGAGTTATAAAGCAAGAGTAAAAAGGTGAAAAGGATTTTATTTTTATTTTTTTTGAGAAAAGGCCGACATGCCAGCGCTAAAGCACAGGAGAGAGACCATTTGGCAAGTTTATGTCAAGTAGAGAGGAGATTTCAGAACCGGGAATCAAACCCCCAACCTCTTCCTTGAGATTTGGGTATCTCTCCACCATCATCCAGTAGTTTAGGGTGGTCTTGGAATGTAGGATTTAGTTAAGTCTTCTGGATGATTGCATAGAGCACTCCAGCCAGATAAGACAAGACGGTCTACTAGATGAATGCATATCATCCAATGTTACCTATGATTTTTTGTATATTGATGACATGGTGGATGATGTTGTTGGTAGCCACATCAACTTTGGTGTTGGTGTTGTGGTTGATTTTGGTGGTGAGTAATGTGAGTTTACCATTGTGAGGCCAAACCGCCCACCCTTAAGCGTCCTAGTCCGGGTGAGGGAATGGATGTCACATTCGTTTTGCATAGCTCCCTCTTACCAACTTCATTGGAAGTCATTACATTTCTCATTAATTCGTACACACCAATTTATTCCATAACAAGGTTACAAGTGTTTAAAAACACTCTGCTATTAGTGCTCTCTTAACAACCCCTATCACTTCCCACACAAATGCACACCAGCTTATATGAATATCTAATTATCTAACCAAACCATCCCTCTCAACTTGGGGTAATAGACATAGCTAGCCCACCATCCGAACTCCCTAAGCCTCAGCTGCAGTCGCAGCTGACCTAACCCATTTCAGTCACGACCGGGCCCATCAAGGGTCCATACCCGGCTCCTAACTCGGCCACAATCTTCAATTCCCAGCAGCCTAAGCTGCCACAGTCTTCAAATCCCAGCAGCCTAAGCTCGGCAGCTTCAAATTCTAGCTGCCTAAGCCCCACAGTCTCAAATCCTAGCAGCCTAAGCTCGACAGCTTCAAGTCCCAGCAGCCTAAGCCCACAGTCTTAAATCCTAGCAGCCTAAGCTCGGCAGCTTCAAATTCCAGCAGCCTAAGCCCGGCAGCTTCAAATCCCAGCAGCCTAAGCTCCACAGTCTCAAATCCTAGCAGCCTAAGCTCGGCAGCTTGAAATCCCAACAGCCTAAGCCCATAGTCTTAAATCCTAGCAGCCTAAGCTCGGCAGCTTCAAATTCCAGCAGCCTAAGCCTGGCAACTTGAAATCCCAACAGCCTAAGCCCACAGTCTTAAATCCTAGCAGCCTAAGCTCGGCAGCTTCAAATTCCAGCAGCCTAAGCCCACAGCTTCAAATTCCAGCAGCCTAAGCTCGGCAGCTTCAAATTCCAGCAGCCTAAGCCCGGCAGTTTGAAATCCCAACAGCCTAAGCCCACAGTCTTAAATCCTAGCAACCTAAGCTCGGCAGCTTCAAATTCCAGCAGCCTAAGCCCACAGTCTTAAATCCTAGCAGCCTAAGCTCGGCAGCTTCAAATTCCAGCAGCCTAAGCCCGGCAGCTTCAAATCCCAGCAGCCTAAACTCCACAGTCTCAAATCCTAGCAGCCTAAGCTCGGCAGCCTAAGCCCACAGTCTTAAATCCTAGCAGCCTAAGCTCGGCAGCTTCAAATTCCAGCAGCCTAAGCCCGACAGCTTCAAATCCCAGCAGCCTAAGCTCCACAGTCTCAAATCCTAGCAGCCTAAGCTCGGCAGCTTGAAATCCTAGCAGCCTAAGCCCACAGCTTCAAATTCCAGCAGCCTAAGCCCGGCAGCTTCAAATCCCAGCAGCCTAAGCTCCACAGTCTCAAATCCTAGCAGCCTCACTAACTATCTACCTAATTCTACCAAGCCCCCTACCTAATTACCCTAACCAAACCCATTAATTTCACTAAGCCCCTACCTAATTCCCACATTTTTTCTAGCTCTAAGAGTTCAAATTCCTAGAGAAGAGGGAGAGAGAGCAAGAGGAGAGGGAGAGGAGAGAATGAAGAGAGAAAAAAAGAGGAGGAGGGGAGGGCACCCAAGACCACAAGTCCCTCAACCTTCTCCTACTTAGTAGGACCTTATCCTATGCACTAACTCCTTACCCCCTAAACCAACAAGAACACGTTCTAATTCAAACATTTAAATCCAAGGACCTTCCTTTTGCTTCATCAAACACTACTCACTTGACCACCACACTCCCTAATATCACTAAGCTTCTAATGAGCCACACAAAATGGCTTAAGGCCTAAACATAAATCCACACCAAGCCTCACTTTTTTTATACTTTTGATTGTTTCAATAACACTCCAATTGCAATTCTAATTAAATTCTAAACATAAAACAAATATGAGCACTCATTTTGGGCTCATAGCCATCAAGCTTCTCTTTCCACTCCCACATGGATTTGGTGAAGAGGGTTTTGGTGAAGGCGGGATTGATGTTGGCATTACCCATGGTCTCAAGTTGTTGGGCAATCGCCTCCTGAGCCAATGCGTGAGCGAGACAAAGGGCGGTCTTGTTGGGGTCCAATCCGTTCATGTTTTCTTTTGCGAGGTATAAAATCAACTCATCTCTTGAAAATGTATATGGATTTGTGAATCCATTCAATGTAGATGGGGGTATTGAGATATTGAAGATGACACCAACCTGCTTGCTTGACCTCCCCATGGTTGACGTTGTTGTTGATGTTGAAGCCGATTATATTGCCATCTCCAAACTTCTTCTTGAAAGCCATGAGACCTTAAACCCTTATCCCTTGTGATACTAACTCAAATTTTCTCATATCGGAAGACTAATCCATATTGGAGTATGGCATCTCTAGTTTCCTTGGAGATGAAAGGTAAAACACAAAGTCTTTGGTGGCATCGGGTTAATGAGGCTCATAATTTTTGTTGTTTTCCCTTATAGTAACTCTCTCTTACTGATGCACAGAAGAAACTATGTGCTTAAGTGTCTCTTAATGAGTCTCTTTTGAGGTGTAGATGGAGGTTACGAGCTTGAGTGACAAGTTCGTAACCTTTCTCTACCTTTCCTATCCCCATTTCATCCCATTTCGATTCCAATGCAAAGGCACGAGTACCCCGTAAGAGAGCCATACCGTCAACATGTGGGCGTTTCAGATGAATTTTGATAAAGCCCACCCAATTCTTGGTGTCCGAGCTCAATCCCATATCTAAGAGGTTCGTGTAATCCATTCCGAGTAGTATTCCCATTTTGCGGAGTGTTGTGAGGCATGTAGAAAAGAAAATAAAATTTAACATCCGTGTTTCCACCGACATGAATTTGAGCCCTTTGGCCCTACTATGTTCAAAAGTCCCCTTGTTACAATGGTAGGGTTTATTGCCTATCCTTACAATAGGTGGGCTCATTTTGACCATTTGTATATGCAATTGTGTATAGTACATATGTGTAGAAATATATATATGAATGAATGAATATTTGTTTATTGTTGTTAATGTTGTTGTTATGATTTGGTTATTTTGTTTTAGGAGTTGGGTGCGTGTATGTGGGGGAGTGGCTCTTACGTGGGAGGTTGTATGGGGTTTTGTCAATTATCTAGTTTTATTTTGTTAAGTACTAGATATGTGAGGTATTTGATTGCGATGTGGTGAATGATTTCTTGATGTCGTTAGGGGGGATGTGTAAGCTTTCTAGTAGTTTGATACTTCTTGTGTGTATGGAGCCATGGAATCTTGCGGTGATGACCATGAGGGGGTTGACTTGCCATCCTTGTATTTTGATGGCTTCTATGAGGGGGTTGTATTTGTCTCTTTTGGTTTCAATGACCGAGGTTGTGTATATGTCGTGTGTGAATGTGAATTCTATTATTTGGATGGTAAGGTGGGGGTTGGGATATGTGGCCCATGTCGTTCGTATGGTGCTCCTTGGAGGTATATACTCTTAACATTGATCATATTCATGGTTTTGAAACCCGTGTTGAATCTTATTGTTATTTAGTTGCCTTTGGAGAGGCATGTCTCATGGTTGACCTTCTCATGGTGTGGTACTTGGGTGAAGTGTAGGTATTGGCTTGGCTGTCACGGTATGTGGCGTCGGTGACCACACCGCATCCAGAGGGATTTCATCCATTTTGATATGGATGGATGAAACCCTTGAACTCGTGGAGATGCTCCTAGGTGAGGAATCTCCTCCTTGGCTTGGCATTCTTGCCAAGTCAAGCCTTGTAAGTGAGTGTGTGGAGAGAGTTTGTGTGAGGTGAAGGTTGTATGATTTTGCAATGGAATCTTGAGTTCTTCTCCCCTTACTTACACTCTTGGATTCTCCCGTGGTGGAGTGAGAGATAACTTGACTTGTGTGCATATTTGAAGAGAGAACTAGAGCTCTTAGTAGTCTTTGACTCTCTTCCTTCTCACTTGGCAAGAATGCTTCATTTTGTTATTTTTCCTCATTTCTTCCTTATTCTTGAGATTTAACGCGCAAGGGAGCGCGTGAGGACAATGAGCAACTAAGTTCCGGAGTGTCGGAACGGAGGAAGCCGCGGATTGTTGAAGCAACAAGAAGAAGAATATTTTTTTGTGAATGTCACACCAAGTTGAATTGTGGTGAGAAATTATTGATTTTGCCACGGAATATCATGTCATTTGATCACATTCAAGCTTGAATTCGCGATATTGAGCTTTAAATGCGAATTTGTGATCTTGAGTGACGAAAAATTCGATTAAAAAAAATTTGTTAAGAAAAAAGGGAAGCAAAGAGCCGACCCCGGGGACCGAAGCCCTTGGCCAGCCCCTGTTGGCTTTGCCTGCCTGACGGCGTCAGTTGTTGCCCAGCAGCTGCTGCAGGCTGCCGACTACAACAGCAGTAGCAGTAGCAGCAGCAGTTGTAGTTGCTCCGTTTTTATTTATTTATTATTGATTTTGATTTTGATTTGTGTTTTGATTAATTAAGAAATTAATTAATTAATCAATTTTTTTTATGTTTCTTTTCCAACTTCGTTTCTTCTTTTCTCTCTAAGAGGTTAATTTCTTGGGGTTGAGAAAATGAATTTTGGAAGAGACTTTGTTCTCATTAATCAAAACAATAGGAACCCAAAAATCTTATGAAACATTAAGGTACTTGGAATTTTTTTAGGGATTGTATTGTACGAAATTTCCGAGGGCTGCCATTGGAGATTGGGTGGCATGTGGAATTTCTGTTCGGTCTAAAATAAATTATTATTAAGGTCAAATTGTGTTTATCGACAAATATTCCTGGAATTGTTATAAGAGAGATTCTTAAGTAATAGTGGGGAGATGAGAGATGTGCATAGGTGCCATTTTTTTTCATGACAACAGAAAGTCCTCAATTTTTACCAACAACCGCAGGCGGGTGCCGGTTGAATGCGGTCAATTTTCATTTATGCTTAAGTGTTGTTTGGGGAAGAGGATCTAGTGCTGAAAATTGCATTGTTTTCTGTATTTTGTTTTGGTATCTTCCTCCGTAGCGAGTTGTGTTACTGGAAGTTTTCAACATTGCTCCATTTTGTATTGTACTAGTTTATGATAGGGTTTTGTGGGGGGTGAGGTCGGATTACTGACCAACGGGACCCTTATATGTGCACCAAGTGGGCAGTGTTTGTATTCCCTTATGATGAAGCTGGATTGATGACCAGCTGACCATAAGTTTGGTGGTGGTTGCAGGTGCAGGTTGTCTTTCACATTTTTGACCTTTTGCATTGATACCACATCAGTTTAGATTGTTGGCTTCAGTGACCAGAACCATTACGGATTTATGATTACAATTCGGAGTTAACACTATCGTTCTCCGTCTTCGGCATCATCGGAAGGTCGATCCTCGGTCCTCTTGGACGCTGAACCAGTGGTAGCACCCGATGAGGCTTTTCAGCTTACTTCGGCGTGGGAGACTACCACTCGGTTTCATGTCCTTTGGATGGGATCATTTGACGAGATGGAGGAGGAGACATGAGGCGACATCTGGGACCGATTTTACGGTCGAGCGGGAACCATTTCCCTATAAGATTGGGAAATCCGGTTCAGGACGTGAATGAGGGAAAAACATCAACGCAATACCAGTTTCAATGATTGATATGCATTTGAGTTTCTGCCCCAGCACTTAGAACACGAGACACTCCAGACTTATGAGCAATAGAGGGATGCTCATTAGATGGAACTGCGCCATGTGGAGTGGTACCAGGAGACTCGGGTGGAATTGGTATCCGTGTTAAAAGAAGGCGCAACTTCTAGTTCATTGGCCGCTCTTGTGGTGAAGCCGGAGCAAACTGAGGGCGTCATTGTGGTGGATGTGGAGGGGAGTTTCTCTAGTGAGCTTAAAGACAAGGCTCCTACGCCCGCATCCGCGACTACGTCGAGCCCGATCTTGCCGCTCCCAGGTATGCCCAAGCTACCCAGGCGGCATTAGCCTCTTTAGGGGCTCCGCCAAACTTTGATCCTCTGCACGGATTCCAACTCCATTTGGAAAAGAAATATGGCGGTTTCCGTCGGGATCAAATGCAGCGGATCCAAAACTTCAGGCGGGAGAAGGACGACACACCTCGTACCATGTACACAAGATTGGCGAGGGTTGCCAGGGAATCTGGAGGTGTTTTCACATAGAGTCAGTTGATGGAGGTATATTTGTCAAAGATTGATAAACGCCTTCTTGACTTAGCGCTGTCCAAGATCATCATGAATTATGGTGGTCGGGCAGCACTCGCGGAGCCATTCACCATTGTGGAGCAGTGTGATCGTGCTTTGTATCAGCACAATACCACTGACTTGGTGTCCTTGCTAGTGGATTCTAACAAATCCCGGAAAACTTCGGTCGCGATTGTAGGATTGACAGAGGCAGAGGTGGACAATACCTTATGTTGTTGGTCTTGTGGATGTTCGGACCATCCTAAGAAGAATTGTCCTTCAATGCAAAAGAAGTCCCAAACCGCGGAAAAGTCGAAGCGCAAGACAGTTGTTCCCGCGCAAGATTCGGCGAAGGAGGCTGGCAAGTCTCAGCCAAAGCAGTTGAAGTGTTCTCACTGCAGGCGGAACAATCACGCGGTGGACAACTGCTTTGCTCTCCATCCAGAGAAACGTTTTTCTTCCGATCGGGAAAAAACGTTGGAGGCTAAAATTGACGCCTTGGAGGAGAGGTTCAAGAATTTGGCATCATCTGGCCAAATTTTGGAATCACCGGTTCCATCCGAAGCTCAGGTTAGCTCTTCCACTCCGGATTACTATATGTTCGGAGCTTCAGGGGAGGTGATGAGTTCGGCAGCCGTGATACGTGCTCAGACCGTGTCACGAACCCCACCTTCGGCCACAGAGGAGTCTATGGCAACCTTACAAGCTGGGAACAATGGTCCCACGGATTATATTGGTCAAGCACGGCTACCATTATTTATTGGATTGGCTGATGTTGTCCAATATATCAGTGGTCACAATTCGAGCATTGAGGTTCCGAATCCGGCGACCGACATGGTACACACGTTGGCATCAAAGGTGTTGCACACACCTTTGTTCATAGCGATGAAATGGTCGTCGCCAGAGTTCCAACCTGCTAAGGTTGGACACTTAGAAGGTAGAATTTTGGAAGGGAAAGCATCCTAACCTTCTTTGACCGTGGCTCAAGCCACCACGGACATCCATGTCTTTGAAAATCCCGAGGAAGTGGCCAAACGGCAAGCGAGGCTTACCGCAGAGACCATTGCGTCTTTTGATGCACATACCTCATATGACATGAGGCCGGCCATTTCTTATGACTTACCAGAATCCATGGGAGCAACTTATCTATCCGATGTCGATGCTCGACCTGCTTGTGAGCGCCTCGGCATTCGACCCGATATCATACGTATGGTGAATGACACCGACATTTTGGTGGTCAGTCAGACTGGGACAATGCCACTCGGGTTGCTCCCCGTTGTGTAATGATGGATTCAGGGGCACAACCGGTTATGATCGGCAAGAGGGTTGCCTAGGAGTTGGGGTTGGCGGCCGAGGACTTGGCTCCCTGTCCATTCACCATTGTCACATCCATTGGCCACGTGGAGCGGATCACGGGTTATACTCGGAAGCCATTACAACTTAGTTTCTGAGTGAAGCCTGGAGAGCCACCCGCATTTCTTCTTCTTAGGTGTGCGGTAACTGATGCGACCAACTACGACATCTTAGTTGGTCAGCAAACACTCTACCCCCTTGGTTTTGGTTTGGACAACTGGACTGAGGAGGCTTGGATCCGACCAAGTTGGTCGGCTGGGGACGGCCGTAGGGAACTTATTCCTGTGACATTCGCGGCGGCCGCAACCATAGCACCATTACCCATGGTTTTTTGGATGTGGTGCTATTGTGGATACATTGTCTTATGGTTCCGCATTGTTGGAGGAGTCATTAGCATTCATGGGGAGTACAGACGATCAACGAGATATGGCACCTAAGGTTGCATTGGTGCACCATCCCAAGGATCTTCTTCCTCCCTGGCGTGATTCCGCCGAGTTATTCCGTAGGTGTGAGGAGATTGTCCTTTCTCTCACTCCTACGACACCGGTCATTCCGGATACCCCATCGGCATTAGCACATCCCATTTTATGGCGGCCGCCAGACGAGGGGATTACTTTGGTGGAACTGTTTGGGGGCATCGGGACAGGATTGGCAGCTGTGTTGGAAACTGGCCTCACCGTTCGACAGTACATTTATGTCGACAACAATCTTATCTCCATTCGTGTACCGCGTCACCATTTACACCAGTTGATGATGTTGTACCCACAACAGCTCCACCCGACTGTCATTCGTGGGTATTTTGGACGTCTTCCTTGTAATATTACACTTATCAGCGAGGAAGACTTACGAAGGTTGGGTCCCATGGATTTGGTAATTGCGGGATGGCCATGCCAAGGCCACTCACGTGCGGGAGCGGGCCGAGGTTTAGAGGATCCCAAGTCTAGCCTTTTCTGGGACCTCATCCAGCTCATGCAGTGGTGGTTTGCCCACCAACCTTTCCTTCCAGGGTACATATTCGATAATGTACCTCTGTTGGGGGACTCTCGGGACAAGGTGTTAGAAGGCCGACATTATGTTTGTCAACACCTTGGAGATCCCATTTTTACGGATGCCGCGAGCCTCGGTTCTTATTCTCACCGGCCTCGGTGGATTTGGACCAACCTCGCACCGCTATCCACTTTAGCTGCAGCATTTTCTGCGGTGCCTCCACCTTTGGATCAAAAGGTGGATGACATTTTGGATCCACACCGGACCTCTTTGCCGGTTGTTCGAGATGATTTACCCCCGTTGGCATTGGTCAACAAAGTGGGGGCACCACGGATGACATTTCCCACATTTATGATTTCCCACAATCATTTGCATTCCGCGATCAGGGGCCTGATATGGTGTGGAATGCTCACACAAAAACCCACACCGAACTATTTGCCGACGAACGGGAGCGTGCTATGGGATTCCGGACCGGAACCACAACAGCTCCTGGCCTTTCTGAGGGCCAACGGCGGTTTGTGTTGGGCCAAACTATGGATCTTAACACCATGGTGTGGACTGTTGGTTTATGCCTTGCATTGTAACGCATCATGGTGACCAGTTGTTGTCTCTGGGGGTAGAAGACTCTGGTCAGGGTGCACAGCGGTCCACATCCATGGAAGAGGGAATTGAGGCCATGGTTGGAAAAGCCGAACGAATCTCTCGATTCGAGCAGCAGGTGATGGAGGAGCTTCGAGCTTAACGGATTTATATTGTTTTGGCTTCTTCGCCTCCGGTGGTGGCTTCATCATCACATATTGGTGGTGATGAAGAGAGGCCAGACTTGATTGTTGGCATCAAGGTTGGGGGCATGGTTAATACCCCCTCCTCTGAGTAGCAGTTAGAATCCGTGCCAGCACCAGGTGGGTCTCCTTTGGTGGAGAGGGAGACCACAGAGTTCTATGATTGGCCATTGGAGTTAGGCCCTCATCTCACTGGTGCTGAGACACGGAAGATACGAGCATTCATTCGCTCGTACCGTAGATATTTTGTTTTTAGCCTTCAGGATCTTGAAGGCTATAAAGGAAAACCCATCCACATTCAGCTGGAGGATGACCATCCTATTTTTCGGAGACCTTATAGGCTCAGTGTTCCTGAGAGGATTGACGTCCAAGCTCGTTGCCGAGAGCTCTTGGTAGCAAGACTAATTGAACTTTCCAACGGGGAGTATGCTTGTGCCACGGTTATGCCATCGAAGAAGGATATCTTTGGCAATTGGACAGAGAAGCGGATGTGCGGGGATTACCGTCCAGTTAACCGGAAAACCAAGTCGGATCAGTATCCCATGCCAATCCCGGAGGAGTTGTTCGATGTCATCAGATTTTCTCGAGTCTTTAGCACCTTGGACTTGAGATCTGGCTACCACCAGCTCCCATTACTTGTGGGAGATCGGGTGAAAACCGCATTCTGGGGAGTTGATCAAGATGGGAAGGATCAACTTTACCATTGGAAGTTTCTTCCATTTGGTTTGAAGAATGTACTTGCTGAGTTTCAGAGGGTAATGGACCAGGTCCTCTCTGGCTTGCACTTTGCCTGGTGTTACATAGACGATGTGATCATCTTCAGCATGACACCACAAGAGCTTGGGAGGCATCTACAAGCCGTTTTTGATATGTTGCAACGATGGGGATTGTGATTGCACCACGGCAAGTGCAAGTTTTTCCATGATTGGTTGGCATATCTGGGTCATATGATTGTTCCAGGAGGTTTTGGGGTGCAGCAAGCTAAGGTGGACACTTTGCAGAAGATTCCGGCACCGGTCAATGTGCCGAGACTTCGTGCTTTCTTGGGCTTGGCGAATTATTACCGGCGATTCGTCAAGAACTTTAGCTTGATTGCCAAGCCGCTCACCATTCTCACGAGCAAGGACCAACCTTGGACTTGAGGTCGTGAGCAACAACATGCATTTAAGGCATTGAAGTAGAGACTAGGTACAACTCTAGTGCTTCGACGTCTTGATGTTTTCAAATTTTTCCAGTTGCATACAGACTAGAGTTCATTGGGTTTGGGAGCAGTTCTCACTCAGAAAAATGATTTTGGCCAGGAGTATGTTGTTGCTTATGCTTCGCGAAGCAACAACAGTGCAGAGGCCAATTATTCGTCCTATGAGGGAGAAGTTTTGGTGGCAGTATAGGCTATTGCCCATTTCTGGCCATATCTTTATGGTCAGCGTTTTACTTTGGTGACTAACCATCAACCTTTACGGTGGCTCATGGAGTCGGATAAGCTTACTGGCAAGCTTGCCAGATGGGCTTTATTGCTCCAGGAGTATGACTTTGAGGTGGTGCACCGTGCCGGCATTATCAACCTGGATGCGGATGGACTCTCACGCAATCCAAGTCCTTCAGACGAGGACTTGACCGGGGCTAGGTAGCATGGAGATTGTGATCAAGAAGCGGTTCGAGGTTGGCACGCAACTGCCTACCTCATTTTATTTTCTAGCTCTGCTGCTAAGGTTCCGATACAGGGCTCAGATGATGAGATTGATCGACCTCAAGCTATTACGAATATATGGAAGGATCTTCCCGTATTGCATAAGCTTATGCAGAGAACCTTTCATTTGTCCATCTCAGCGATGGAAAGGGATAGGATTGGACATCGAATAACAAGGTTCCGTTGGGAGAACGGTTTGTTATTTCGATTGTGGTCGGATGGGACAAGGCATATTGTTCCTAGACCGGATCAGAGGGCCTCCTTAGTGCGACAAGTGCACGAGAAACTTGGCCATTTTGGCGTACGCAAGACACATTCGATGTTGCGTAGCCAATATTGGTGGACCGGCATGTACCAGCAGGTTGCTGCTTATGTCGGGAGGTGTGAAGTTTGCGACCAGGTTAGGTCTAGCTTCAACACCTTGTCACCCCGATTACAACCCTTACCTATCATGGGACTGGGCTACCGTTGGTCACTCGACTTTGCAGGACCGTTGGCTGTCACACCACGTGGAGCAAAGTACATGTTGGTGATGGTGGAGCATTTTAGCAAGTGGATTGAGCTTGTCGCTCTATCTCAAAACTCGGCAGAGTTGGCCGCGGTAGCCTTTTTGGATCGTGTGTTAGCACATTTTGGAGCACCGGCTGAGGTATTGACGGACCGGGGAGGGAGTTCCTCGGTGCTTTTGAGGAGTTGTGCACTAAGGCCCTTATAGATCACCACACCACCTCGTGGGATCATCCAGAGGCGGATGGCTTGGCTAAACGGGTTGTTCAGACAACCAAGCGTGGCTTGAGGAAGTATGGATTACTTCGGGGGAGCCATCGGGATTGGGATCTTATGTTGCCTTGGATTGCTATGGGCTATTGATTTAGTAGACAAGCCTCTTTGGCGTCCTACAACCTATATCAGTTGTTGTATGGACGTGAGCCCATGCTCCCGAGTTCTATTCGGGAAAAGCTAGCTCTTGTTGTGGACTTGGATGACCCAAACATTTGGGCAGAGTGTTTGCAGGAGCGAGCTCAATTCTTTCAGAGGGCCATGCCTATGGCCATGGAAAATTTGTCCATTGCTTAGCACCGTGACACATTGCGTTATGCACGCATTTGTAGTGGTGCTTACCGACCTCAGTTGCGGAGATTCCGATAGGGTGATTATGTTTATCTCCAACGTGAGGCGCCTACGACATTGGATGTCAAGGCGGGGCGTACTATCCTTCGGGTGAAGGAGGTGTTGCCGAGTGGTTTGTTGTTGTTGGAAGGCAAGGATGGCCGGGAATGTCGCGAGCATTCCAAATATTGTGCCCCATGTCACCTACCCATTGAGGGTACAATTCATCCTGAACTGGCCGTCGTGCCAGAGGGCCTTCCATATTTTGTGTGCAGAAAGAAGAAAGGAGCGGCTACTATGCTCTTGTGTGATCAGTGTCAACGTGGTTGGCACATGGCATGCTTGAGGCCACCCTTGACTTCTCTACCATCTGGACAGTGGAGTTGTCCTCGCTGTCGAGGATCTTCAGTACCTGGTGCTTCCACTAATCGTACTCATTGATCTTGTGTGGCTTTCACCGTGTTTTGCTTGCCCAAGTGGAATATGAGGAGTTATGGCTTAAGGACGCGATCGAACGCTAGGCGGTGGAATTAATTCTTTGGAATCTGATGGCCAAACATTAGAGGCAATTAAAGATGGGGCTCACATTGCACCCAGCCTACAGTTCCTTGGGAGGACGTTCACCACTTTAGTTAGTAGCGGAGCCATCCTTCATTATTCATGCCCTTTGGATTGGCATTGATCCTCGCTGCTTGGCGGGTCGCCATAGTCAGCTGAAGGGGGCATGTGAAGATGTATTGTGTATGTGTGCATTTGCTATATTTTAGTGTTATTTGTTAGTGGTGGTTGGTACTCGAGCTGCAGTGATACACGATCGTTATTTACACGACAATTGTCACGGTATGTGGTGTCGGTGACCACACCGCATCTGGAGGGATTTCATCCATTTGGATATGGATGGATGAAACCCTTGGACTTATGGAGATGCTCCTAGGTGAGGAGTCTCCTCCTTGGCTTGGCATTCTTGCCAAGTCAAGCCTTGTAAGTGAGTGTGTAGAGAGAGCTTGTGTGAGGTGAAGGTTGCATGATTTTGCAATGGAATCTTGAGTTCTTCTCCCCTTACTTATACTCTTCGATTCTCCTGTGGTGGAGTGAGATATAACTTGACTTGTGTGTATATCTGAAGAGAGAACTAGAGCTCTTAGTAGTCTTTGACTCTCTTCCTTCTCTGTGAAGGTGTATTGTGTATATGTGTATTTGCTATGTTTTAGTGTTATTTGTTAGTGGTGGTTGGTACACGAGCTGCAGTGACACACGATCATTATTTACACGACATGGCATTGCATTTGATTTGTCATCGGGGTAGAGCTTTTGGGTGACTTGTGGGAAAGCTTGTCAGAAACTATGGAATTTGGCAATGGCGTTGTGAATGGGAAAGCCTAGCCACATTTGAGAAACAATATCATTTATGAGGGTAGTTTCCTTGCTTTGTGTTTGGGGTGTGATCTCCTCCATTTGGTGGGTATTGATTGGGGCCGATGTCTCTTCTCCATCCAATTTTCATCGTTTTGTACTTGGTGTGGATTCTTCTAGATTAGTGATTGCAAGTGCAGCCTCTAAATGGCGTTGGTTACCAATGGAATTACTTTGTGAAAATGAATATCTTATGGAGTTACTCCCTTGGGTTGGAGATACATTCTCTAGCCCCATGTCAAAATCATCGCCATTGGTAGCCGTGCCATCTTTCTTGATACGTCCTTAAAAGTTGTTGGCTCTTGGTTGGCTCTCCATTTTGTAATCTCTTCGTTGCAACAATCTTCATTTCTGTATTGTGGATGGTTGGTGTTGGGCGGTGTGCTCCTAGTGATGGTTTGTTGTTGTTGGGTGGTGCGGTCTTGGATGTTGATTTGCTATTGCTATTGTGCGTCTTCCTCAGTGCATGTGCATACTAGCTAATGTCTTGGTTGCTTGAATGTATGTTCTTCCTTGTTTGTATGGGTGTTGGTTGTTGTGGTTTTGAGTTAAGGCTTTTGGTTTATATACTGGTGGGTTTGTGGGTTTGTTTGGGTATGGATGTTGGTATTGTAGGCTAAGGTGTAGCATTTTGGTGGTAGTGCACCATGACCGATTTTTTAATTATTTTATTTTATTTTAATGAGGTTTTGGTATGCCATGGGTGTGTGTGTGTGTGTGTTATTTGGGGGAGGGCTACTGGAGTTTATGTGAGGTGCAGTGTATATTTATGCTTTTGTGGGGGTGTTGGTGGGGTGGTCGTGGTCATAGGATGTAAGGTGTGTGATTTTGGCTTAGATTTGTTTTGGGGTAATTATTGAGTGGCATTGCTAATTTATTGCGTTTTGTTTTTGTGTAGGATTCGGAGTTTGGATCTGGTAGCGCTCTTTGTGGCTTGAGGTGTGGATTTGGAAGTAGATGGCGTAGGATTTTTTGAATGTAGATCAATTTGAGATCTTGGTTGGGCTTACGCGTATTGAGTGAGGATGAGGTTGAAACATTGTTGGTTAAGGTTTGGGGGCATATCAAAGTGTCCTTGGTGGAGGTTTGGTGAAGGGATTTGTGGAAGAGTTTGTGAGTAGATGTCGGGACTCGTGTTGGGGGACTGGTGTAGTACCTTTGTGGTAGTGTAAAGTGTAGTCACACTTTTGTATAGCAAAGAAAAGTATGATAAAAAAACTTCTCTTACTAAATATGGTGCACCGTGCGGTCATTTTTGCAATCGTTCTATTGTGGTGGTGGTCGTTGTTGTTTGGATGTAGTGCTATGAGGCGTTTCCTCATGTTGTGGCGTAGTTATTTCGAATCCTTGCTTTGCAATCCACATTGCTACAATGTCGTAAGAAGATTATAGAAAATGAACATCAGATGCCCACTAAAAATGTCCCACTCACCAAACACTTCTTCTTCCTCCTCCTCCTCCTCCTCCTCCGTTAGGCACTAACCCATAAGTACCCATCAAAATGCTCTCCCATACCTAGGATCTACTGAAGAATCAGTTTAATTTCAAATGATGACATAGTCCAATCTAACACATGTCTTTTTGATGTCCATTCATGACTCCAAGCCTTTTCATATATCTATTGCTCAAATATTCCTAGGTAGGTATCCAATCAAGGGGAGTGACATAAGAAGGCCCACATACCCTTGTAGTGGCAACAACAACCAAGGCAAGAATGAAGTCAACCATCATATTCCACATGCGATTCAATTTCTATTGTCTAGAAAACACCTACCTAAGGGCCTCTTTACACTAGAGGCAAGAAGCCATGAGGAGAGAAATTTCAGCCAATGGGAGGCCTAGAAACCGAGAAGACCAAAGAATGTCACTTTACACCCAAAATTTTCAGTCCAAGGGACGGAAGGAGGAGAAAATGACATGGACAACACTTTTGTCCTTCGTGGCAACAAAAATGCACATTTTTCAAGGCCCCCGGATTTTGCGTTAGGCCCACCTCAAGAGGTGGGCCTAACACAAAATCCGAGAGGCCGTTTGGCCAAAATTCTCACATCCAATCGTTTTTTATTTTTTAAGAATATTTTAGAACGGCCACTTAAAAAAATCAGCACTTTATTTTTGTGGCCCCTTCTCACTTTACACTATATCCAAAGGCCATCAAGTTCAAAGGTTGGTTTCTCAAGGATGAGCCATGGCCCTTGTGAGGTTTTCTCCACGGCTTCTCGCCTCTAGTGTAAAGAGGGCCTAAGATGGTCTTGGAAGTCGCGGTCCAATAGTATGCAACATGTGCCCAACGATCATGTGCCATGATCGTCACATAAGGTAGATGCGTCTTAAATGGCTACTTTTTCTGACGAACCCACTTCTTCTAGGACATGAAACACACGATTAAGCATAGTATGAGATGGTGAGCAAATCCAAACTGAGGCTAGAGTCACTCTCCTCATTCTTTTCAAAGCATGAATATCATACTCATTATCAAAGTGAAGATTCTTGTGCTCATTGAGTGGTCATATAAGTCTCTCCAATCAGGTTGACTAGTGAGCCTTGAATAATTGTCGTATTCTGAGCATGTAGTACAATCTCTTTTAAACACTGTCTTTTTGGTGTCCGTTATTGGAGCCACACCCAATCACATACCACTCAAATATATGCATCCAATTAAGATAAGTGACCGCAGTGTGCACATTTATCTTACTTAGCTTGCCTTGGCCACATTGTTGCACACATGTCCACTCTCATGATTTTAAAATATTCTTTCTATCTACACGGAGCAGGCTATATAACACTCAAATTCATTAGGGCTAGTTCACATGGGTTCAAAGTTCCAACATGGAGACAAATTCCCAACTGTTGAGCCTCAAGAAACCATTAAAATATGATTGCTATACATTAAAGTCGAATCTTGATTATTTTATGCAAAAGATCTCAAGACTTTGTGTTGAGAATTGAATCTAGCTTTTTGCTCAACCCAACTCAACATAAGTCCTAGGCCTCACCCTTCAAAGAGTGTTGCCATGTAGGCATCCATGTCATACTTGGACCTTAAGACCTAGAACCCCGTGTAAAGCGGTAAGTCCCAACTTCCATGCTCTCAATGGCTGAGATTGCACAGATTAACCTCGAGTGAACTAAGAGTTAGGATTTGGGACCCGTGTGAACCGGCCTTTAAACCTTGCACAGCATCTATCGCATTTGAAACACATCTTCTTCAGGCTAAATGTTTCCAGTTCATTACTTTGTACTGTGGAACTTTGCAGGTTTTGCCGTTTTGGTTGCGGTGCTTGATCACTTTGCTTTTAGTTCTCGTATTCATTTTGCAAATATCATTAGGTTTGAGTCTAGACTCTAGAGTATTTTTTGTCTCTTCATGCAATGTGCATGAAACACTACACTAAATGTTAATAAATATCATATGGCATTTTATGTCTCTATGGCAAGTTTTCTAATGACACTTCTTATGTATAACTTCACGAGTTACTTTTAGATCATCCAAATTGGCAATTATTGGAACAAAGTTTGGTATATCATGCATCTTAACATTTTTATAATGAAATACTGTCACAGATGATTGACATTTAAATGAAAAATCACTTAGTAAGTGACTCAATATTTGCCAACATTGTAAATTTACAATGCTCAAAAATGTTGTTAACAAGGAATGGCAAATGATGTTAGATTTACATTTAATGTTGGTTACACTACATGGACGGTTTACAATTAGTATTAAGCAAGACGAAAAGAATTGGTGACACTAAATACAATATTTAGTGTAGATTAGTAACAAGCTCGAAATAATAAAGCCCACACTAAAGATCGGAAGAAAGAATGTCGGCACCTAGTGTAGTTCCTTTGTTTTCCAAAACCCGTCTCAAACATTAGGACGCCCTGGGAGGTCACCACTCACCTCACCGTCCAAGAAACTCCTTAGAAAAGGTCCAACAGTGACCCTAGATTTGGTGCAGTTCCCAAGAGTCGTGGATGAACTCCGGAGGGTACATTGAATGGATGATAACAGTACACTAATCCATCCACATGTCTATCCATCCGTCCATCCACCCACACTTCCTTCTTCGTTGCCCACACTCTCTTCCCTTCCCTTGCTCCGAATGGATGAACATAACATTATTCGATAGTGTAGTTGAATTGGGTGGGCACAAGTTCTTCTTGGGGAAGAAACCAAGTAAGGTAGAAATACCATAAACCGTGAAAATAAGGTGATTTGCATTGAAGATATGGTCTTACAATCATGAGATAATTTTCCAAGATAGAAGAGAAGGATTCATGAAGAATGCAAGTTGTTTCATATTTTTATTCCTTGTAAAAAAAATTTACAATTTTTCAAAGTGGAAAGTTTGTCAAAACCCCTACTTGTTCACTAGATTCTCCTTAAACTGAACATGGTATTGCTCATTTCCACACATAACATCACCTAAACCCGTTAATTCGTGAGTACATTAAACTGTGATTGATGGTAGTCAAACATGACTAAATTTGGCTAAACTAACTCTACACGCATTTCAAGCTGCCAACCTCGCAATTATCGGTTTCAAAAATGGCACTTCACTATTTTGATGCAAGTCTACTGCACGGGTAGAGGGTAGTTCACCGGTTTGGGTATTTCTACCTTAGTGAGTGATAGACTGGATGATCACTCACTACACTAAATTGGATATTTGATGTTTGATTATATTTAGTGTTGTTACCACCCTACCTTGCTCAACACTAATTTTCAATTCCTTGACAATTAGTGTTAGACATAAATGTGCCGCTACCTTCCCTACTGCCACCTCCCTTATTATATCCTTTTTTCATATCCTTACTAACACTAAATTCAAACATGTAACTTCCACATATTACCATAGTTGATATTTAGTGTTTGAGTTTACATTTGATGTTACTTACTTTCATAGGGTTATTGATATTTAGTGCAGGTGTTCGTATTTAGTGTATCAAACACTAAATATCCTATTTAGTGTAGTGATGATGATGACGTTCACCAGTGGCTATTTACCCACAATTCTAAGTTAGAATATCGTATTACAAACCTAGATTTTGGATGGGAGGCATGAAAACTAAATAATAAAGATATGTAAATAATCATCTATATTAGTCGAAGTGCCATAATTAAGTATGTTACTAGTCCCCCTTGCACTAAAACATGGGGAGACTAGTTGGAATTACTACAACCCATAAATCAATGATTTTATTTTTATTTTTAAAATTTTTCTTTTTTTATTGCAACCCCAACAGAACCCTCTCTATCTCATATAAAGTCCTCCCTGCACTAGAAGGAAAGGGGGTCCCTTTTGACATAAGGCCATGACACAAAAAACTTTTGTGTTGGAGGTTTGAGCTCCGCACAATATTTCTTACATGTGTGGGAGTTGTATCACTTTCTTCATTAAATGTGAGTCACCTTCTTCATTAACTACTAATTAAGGTAGGACAGAGGTAATTACCGCATACAAGTGTATCTTTCATCCGGCATTAAAGCATTGTAATAGTACATAGTAAATAGTAAACAATAAATATTTTGCAGTAAATAATAAATAATATATAACATACCGTAAATAGTAAATAATATACTATAAACAGTAAATGATACTAACATACTGTAAATAGTAAATAATATACTATAAATAGAAAATAATAAATTACAAGCCGTAAATAGTACATAATATACTATAAATAGTAAATAATAAATTACAGACCGTAAATAATACACAATATACTATAATATAGTAAATAATAAATTATAGAACGTAAATAGTACACAATATACTATAAATAGTAAATAATAAATCACATCCATAAATAGTATAAAATATGCTATAAATAGTACATAATAAATTACAGGGCGTAAATAGTGCATAATATACTATAAATAGTAAACAATAAATTATAATGCGTAAATAGTACATAGTATACTATAAATAATATATAATAATAACATACCGTGAATAGTAAAGAATATACTATAAAAATAATTAATAAATAACAGACCGTAAATCATAATAATATACTCTAAACAATAAATAACAAACAATAGACCGTAAATAATAAATAATTTGCTATAAATAGTAAATAGTAAGTAGTATGCAGTAAATAGTAAATAATAGATAGTAAATATAAGACAGTAAATAGTAAACAGTAAATAGGAGACAGTAAATATTAGACAATAAATAGTAGACAATAAATAGGAGACAGTAAATAGTAGGAGTAAAGAGCAAATTGTGGCCCCCATATACAAAACCTTAAAACATTCCATCTATATTACGTGAAGTTGGATAACCTAGTGGCTAGGCTTCCGAGTGGGAACCACGAGGTACAAGGTTCAAATCCCTTGGTCTTCCTCCCATTGCCTAGCCCTTCTAGGTTGGTAGGCGCCCACGGACCTTAGGTGGTAGGTGGGTAGGTGGGGTAGGCATCTACTGAAGGTGTGCACACATACCTACTACCTGCATGCTATTTTTAATGAGATATGTAAGAATTAAAAATTTACTGAAATTGCCTCTGAAATTTATCCATAACCAGAGCATTAATTACCGCCGAGGTCAAAGTCTGTACTTACTAAAACCACGACACGATTCTAACACTGATTTTTTTAAAAATAGGACTGGTCCAAGATGACAGATGCTCCACAGTGGCTGCAACTTCAATGACATGTGTGCTGGTCATTAAACATTTTTAGATTAGTGTCCTTTTGGTGTGGAAATGACCCTCTTTCCTTCTAGTGCTGGCCCACTGCATGTTGTGCTTTGGAACGCCCCAAAGAGGTTGACTAATGTTATGAACTCTGGATGCTATAAATGAGAGTATTACTTCATCCATAATGCATCCAACTATCATTTTTTATCATTGTCATTGTCGTCATCTTCAACACTTCGCTTCTCTACACCCAATGGATGAATTCCGGAGGTTGAATGTCACGGATGATATTATTGTGTCCTCCATACAACATCCATTTTTTATTTTATTTTTCATCATCTTCGACACTCTCTTCACTTCTCACAACGATTGGATGAACTCCATATGCCAAATGTAATAGATGATAAACATCCATCTTCTTTCTTTCTTTCGTCTCCAATAATCTCTTAGGTTGGGACATAGCATGCGCTCCCACAGCCTGGGCGGCCCTTGCAGGACGTAGACCGCAATAGTAAAAAAAACATAAACATGATAATAAAATATTGCGATAAGAACGCATATTTTTTCACTCCGGGTAAACTGTAGACAATGTGTTTACTACATTGAAATAAAACACAGGCTACATTTTTACTGCATTCTACATCTTGGGTGGTGGCACACTAAGGGCCGGTTTACACCATGGACTAGGAAGTCGTCCCAGGGCGTTGTAAGAGCGATGATTGGTTGCTAAATTCGTCCCGGGACCACTTTGGTTTACACCAAGGAAAAAGTGGCAAAGTGACCATGGAGGTTGAGGTCCCCAAAATACATATTTTAAGGCCTAATAAATACACTGACATGGTCCAACAGGTTTTGTGGTGAGAAAGGCAAGAGAGGTGGTTTGGTTGGGAAAAGCAAGGGCCCATGGCAGAGAAATCTTGTTTTAATAATTTTTAATGAATTTTTTTAGAGGATGTGCATGATACGGCAACTGCCCTTTATTACAAAATAACGTTATAATTCAAAAAAATAAGTATAACGTCTAAACCCCAAAAGATAGTAAAATGTTAAATTAAATTAAACTAGTAGAACGTTAGATTAGATCAAATTAAATTAGTAGAATATTAAATTAAATTAAATTATAAAACATTGAATAATATTAAACCAATACAAATTAAATTACCCTAAAATAATACAATAGTAAAATGTTAAATTAACTATAATTTGTATATAAGGTTGTTATATTCAACAAACTTTCATTTGTCTTTTGAACATGTTGTAGCATAGTTTGTGATTTTTTTTACAACAATGAATGGATATATTGCTGATGAAGAGTCACATATAGAGCCACAAGGAGAGTGGCCCTAGAATTCACAATGTATCGAAGACATGATAATTCCAAATTTCAGGAGTAACCAATCATGAATTTTTGAAATATTGCATGGTCCTAATTTGTTCCCCTCTCCTTCTAGTGTATTTCGTCCTTTGCCAATGACACCAATGTTTAATTATTTGCAAGGTCACCAAATAGGAAAACATTATAGAGTTGGCATATTTCAAGAATTTAAAGCAACAACAACAACAACAAAAACAACAACAATAACATGTTCCTGAGGACAAAGTAAAATAAGTAACAAAAAAATAAACAAAAATAAACAAAAAATGAAAAAATATATTATTAAGGTTGGTGAATCTGAAGAGGAAGAAAAAGAAAAGACGGTGAGAATAAAATGGAGGGATTTTGAGGTGCATTACCTCACTGCTATTCAAAGCGAGATGGACGAAATTTTTTGCTAAAACAACAAACAAACAAGGTAATTTTTTTAATATAAGTGAATTTTAAAAATAATAAGTTTATTAAAAAATAAAAAAATAAGGTTGAATGAGGGCAAATGCGGATGTATGAGGGCCGTATGATGAGATTGTAGAAGACCTTGTCATTAGCCGTATGGCCCTTATGTTCTCCTCCTCACAAGACGAGGTCGGGTGCTCATGTGATGGCTTCGGGATTTGTATTCTACCTATATCGGCTCGCGTGTGCGTGAGGTTTCAAACTTGTGTTGGTTTTATTCAAAACACCACCGGCCATGCCGGTTAATCATTAATCCTTCTGCATCTATTTTGTTTAATCTTGTTTCTCTAATGTATATTATGTAGTTACTTAGAAACATTGCATTTACAGAGAAATATTATATTTACATATCAACATTATTTTCACAGACCATGTCCGTTTTCATAGACCAGGTCTTATGTTATGTTTGAACTCTGTTTTTACAGTTTGTTGTTGTTTTTTATAGGTGTAAAACATTTGGATCAAATTACAAATTTGTTTAGTATCTGCAATGAAAGGTTTTAATCGTTTATGGTTATCTTGTAAAAACAATGAATGTATTATGAAAGAATACAAGTCTAACAAGAAGGCAAACAAAATTTTCGGATCAGATAGACAACAAAAATATAAACGGTTCTAGGAAATGAATTAATAGCATGAAAGTAGAACAAATGTGCATAATTAGATTCCAGCGAATGCGACAAAATTATTTCCAGAAGATGTTATTCCATCTATATCTATATCATGCCAAATAACATTACTTACTACACCAACAACAGATGGATCACAATATAAGAAGAAATAAAATCAAAAGATGATCAAAAGTTTATTAGAACATGTTGTCGGCAATTCCGGAATTCTTTTTGTGTCATTATAAGAATATATTTATTTCTTGAAGAACATAGATAAAAAAATTTCTGCTCTCTTAGATTAATTTTAATTATTGGTCTACTGTATCAGTGTCACTATCACTATTTATATCTGGTATACCAAATTTGTTTTGTATTTTGTACTACCACAAAAAAATTGCTAATAAGTCATGCATTACTATGGCTTCCCTTTAAAAGGTCAATTGTCTTCTCATTTTCTCTCAGTAAAAAAAATGTTTCTACATCAATTATCATGTCTGTAATTGGAGCATCTTTTCTAGCCATAATCATTATTTTTACTTCAGCAATTCCCGCTTTTTCGCCGACAATTTACTATTTTTTGTAATTTTTTTCTTAGTAACTCTAATGGTTAGTTTATTTTTTGTTTTTACAATCCATTCCTCTTCAATACCTTCATTATTTATAATGCATAAATTGTGCAAGACTATGCATGTTGGTACATTATTTGATATATTTCTCAAAAGTACCTCTGATCATTTCATTATTATCCTTCATCTACCCTTCAAAATACCAAATGCCATTTTTACGCATGTTTTGGTTGAAGACTGGATAAACTTCCAATTTGTTTCCTTCCTGGATAATTGTTGCAATCCTCGCTAGCTCCCCTTAACTAGCTTGGCCATTTTTCATTTCTAGTAAGGATCATGAGTGCTAACCCTTCGCATTCCGTCATGCGAATGGTTAGTTCCCCATACCGCGGACCTTATAATTCATAGAAGGGAAACCAACCCTCCTACTTTGCTTTCGGGACTCACTCCTTAATCGGTAACCAATGGTAATATGTGAATTTCCATTTATGGAAGTCCAATCCTAAGTTGATCATCGTGTTGCCGGAGCAACACTACAACAAACCGAACCATACCTAGGCAACTATGCCCTCACATTGAGCCAATGTCCATGGAGGTTGTGCCGTTCGGCCTCGGGTGGGTTCAACCACACCACCTCACCTATATAAGCCTCTAGGACTCTAGGCAGGGCCCCTACCCCACCGTCAAGTAACCTTTTGTCTCTCTCCCAAGACTTGGGGCCAAGTAGACATTTTCCCTTAGCCTCTGGGACTGGAAGCCTCCAACATCTTCAGAACCCCATAACTTCTTCATATGGTCTCTGATGCTAACAATGAACCACTCCATCGTCATCTACGTTTCACATAGATGCCGCTGGACTACTCACTTACCCCATTTGGGCAAGTATTGAGGAAGTTATGCCTGTTCAAAGCTTAACAGTCTTGGGAGCCACTCCCATGCCACTTTTGTACCAAGGCGTTGTCCCCACTCAAATTGTCATATCTCCTAACTCACACCTCCGATTGAGGTGTTCTTGAGCATTCTAGAATTGGCACGCCATAAGTTACGCATAGCTTATGGCCTTATCTTTGTGACTTCTAGTCTCTGTGAGTGGGAGGCGTTCCCAATGCCCGGGGCCTTCACCCACACTAGGATCACTGGGGCCCTCTGACCGACGGCGCCACGAATCTCGGGTGTCACTCCAGGGTCCCTCTTGTGCCCATGGTGTTTCAAACACTTTTCATGGAGAGGTACGCGATAATAATGCAGCCTTTTCATTCTTAAACGGATAATACATCCAAGGCCTCACCGGATACGCGATGTATCTTACAAGTTTATACAACTAGAATTTTCCTTCTATACATGCTCATAACCTGAAAAACACCCAATCGCGTAGACTTCCTGCCCATCTGAATTCATATTCCAAAATATATAATCTGGTCCGACAATTCCTTGTAAAATTGCTGAGTGTAATGACTTTCTACAATAATAATCTTCTCCGCCGACTATTGGAGCTAAAACATGAATACGAGAACCGTCTATTGTCCCTATAACGTACGGTATATCATACAGTTGTTCGAACCTTGAAGCTAAACTCTAAACTGCGATTCACTTAGAGTTTGTACAAAAACTAGTTGCAAATGTTTTTTAATAGTTCTACATAATTCCTTTACTATTTTTGACAATGTTCTCTTATGAACTCCATACAAGTCTCCTATGCTTTGCAATCCTAACCTATGCAATGATATTGCTACCCTCTCTTGCACCGGCACAGTAACTCTAAAACGAGTGTTCTTTTTTTTCAAATACGGGCCCAACCTCTCACACAAAAATTTGAAAATATTATATTTCACTCGAGTTTGTTTTCTAAACTCTCTTTCCGTCCACGACCCCAACAACAAGCGCACTACAAATCTGGACATTTGTTCTTGACTCCATATGCTTCTCTCTCTATGCCCCATAATCTCATACACCAAGCTCAAAATTGCGAACTTCTCCCACTCTCCTTGCAAAAGCAATGCTTCAATGTTCACAACATGCTTCACAAGCATATATAAAAACATGTATTAATCCTAAGAGGAAAACAAAGCTCCTCCTCTTCTCCTCCATTGCAACCATGCTTGTTGGAATTCAAAGTGAAAACAAGAAGTGAGGTCAAGAGAAGACTACACTGTTTTTTGCATTTAGTGTTGTCAACAGTAATTACGAACCACAACACTAAATGCCAATGACGCCCTTAATGTTTACATCTCCACAATTAGTGTTATAATATTTTTATGTTTTGTGTTTTGTTGCCGCATGGTTGCACCACCACCATCTCTACCACCACTACTTGAACACTATTTGTCAAGTGTTTCGTAGATAGTGTTGCAGGTAAATGAATAGTAACAACATTAAATGCCACACAACACTAAATGCAAAAAACAGTGTAGTGAAGCCAAGAGAATGGTCAAAGTTGATTTTTTTGAAAATTGCCCTTTTTGTGCATATATTAAAAAAATCAGCACCTTCACTTTTTGGTCCATGGTCATTCCTCTTGGTCCACATTCGGTTTACACCTAGTGAGGGGCAGCGAATTTTTTTTCACTTTTTACTTGGAGGTGAAAAGACTATTTTAATGGTATTTTACATTGCAATTTCGGCTATGTGAGCATATTAGAAAATTGTAAATATTGCGATGAAATGTGTGGTAGAATAAAATTGCCGCTATTTTAAAATGGCCATAGAGAATTGCAAATGCAATACTTGTTTGAATGGCTTTTGGAACTTTAGCTAAGTGAAAAAACACAAAATATTGCAAGGCCATTATTGGAACAAGGAAATGCAGCAGTAAATATGCGAAATTACATCCCACAAATCTTTGCAGAAAAAAATTAGGAGGAAACCACTTCTTTATTCAGAATGGCATTGCCAATAAGCCATGTGAGACGTAGGCTCTTAAAACTAGAAAGTTATATAAGTTCCTTGTATTCTGAATAGTAATGAAGAAGTGGGGAAAACCCCCTAAATGTTTCATTCTATACAAATCAAACACCTAGTGCATATCGGCCCCGCTTCGGCTTGCAAGCTCTCCAATATGAAACAACTTCATTGTACGGGAATGATGTCAATGTGTAGTGTTTTTGTGCGAACATTGTTGTAGTAAGAGGCAAATGTTCAGTTAAGCGGTTGCGGAGTTTGTTCTTCAAGAAAGAAACATTGGAAAATGTTCTTTCGTCTTCTACGCTCCCAAGAACCTACAAAATGGGATGCGGTGAGATAAAGTCAGTAAAAAGCCAACATGCATTCACAAACATGAATACACAAAGTATGAGAAATTTTAATAAAGTATTTTTTTTCAAAAAATAACCCCTTACCTAGATCATCGCAATTTCTGCGAGCTTAAAAAACTCAGGAAACATATCCTTCAAAGGGCCTGATTGTGCCAAGGCACGCCATAGTTTGGTTAAGGGATGAATGAATATGTCCATAGCCCTCATTGCATGAGGAGAATTATTGACCATAGCCACGGCAAACCAATGGAACTGCCGATCAAGTGCCATTCCACTCAACACTGCTGGACTTGTATCATAAACATGTGGAGCACTAGAGATATCCCTGGGTTGACCATATGTTTGCTTCAAAGTGTTCATATATCTTGTGATCTTGTCTTCATGCCCTGGCTCAAGCCAAAATTGAGGGTACACAATGGAGAGTGCATCAATTACCTCACTGGGGAGAAATCTACTTTCCAATTTCATCACCATCATGGCTACAGCATCTGCAAGCAAATAAACAAGGGCATCAGACCCATGCACATAGATGCAACTAGAATCAAAAGATGCCAAAACAATGAAAAAGAAAAAACAAAACAAAAAACAAACTCATACTTGCAACCTCCTCCTTCACCTCTGATATCGTTATATCAAATAACTCTTTGGTTACAAAGCTCCTCATGTTTACAAAGCCTGTCCATAGGTTTAAGCAGCCGAGACCTGACAACTTGTTACAGATGAGCTTGTTGAGTTTGAGAAATAATCAGTTCATGTTCAAGAGTTTAGCATAACAATACTTAGCCTTGGGCATGTGTACTTAGCTTTTGGGTGCAAGAATAAAGAATAAATATTGAAATAAATAAATAAATGTCGAGATAAACAAGGGAATGCTCAAATAAGCAATGGAAAACTGAAATGGTTGTAGAAAAAATTTCTCGATTAAAAAAAACATTTTTTACAAAAAATAGAGGAGAGAAAAAACATTCCAATTGTGTAATCGAACCTTGATTTGCTTACCTCCATCACAAGTTATAAGCCCGTAAAGTTTGAATCCAAGGCGTAGAAATGGGCGGGAATCGGGAAGGCTGGGAGCGTTCGTATGTAGGCGGGAATCCGCGGACTATAATTCCCCCCCCGGTAGGAGAGCTCATTCGGGGAGCTCTCCATTCCACTCTTCCCCGCGGACTTCCTCCAAGGAGAGAGCTCCAAAAAATTGCAATGAAGGAGGCAAAAACAAGGTCGGCCAGGGAAGAACCAAGGAATGGGAAGAAAGAGTCCCAAAAGTGAGGTCCCCCAGGTAAAGGCCGGAGGGAGGGCAAAATCTAAAATTTTTAGGGAAGGGCCAGAGGGAGCTTTGTAACCATGAGGACAGGAAGACTAGCCAAGATGAGGCAATATGCGGCAATATGCAAGACTGCGTACCTTAATCAGGATGTCGGGCGCGACGACCTCGATTCCTACAATTTTGGGCAAGGAGCGGTGCGTATGTACTATGAAGGACAAGATCGCCACGACCGCGAGAGCACATAACACAAGCACACAATGTACAACACAAAGCACAACATAAAATTCAATTTCTGAAGCACATACCTGCTTTCTTTAATCCAAACCCAATACCACCTCCATAAATCTGATGCCGCCACTCACAAATGCGCAACGCCCACTTCCTACACCAACACCCACCCTCATTAGTGAGTGCAACCTACATATTGAACAAACCCTATACCATTGAATGTGGCTCCAACTTCCAACGCTTGAACACAACAATCATGCACGGCAATGTCTATCAGATCTGGAGGTTGGAATCTAGTTTCGTAGCAATGTAGTTGATCCATATAGTGGCAGGTGACGCCATGGATGGGCAGCGAGGTGAGTACATTGAGCAAGAATGATCGATGCAAAGTGGGAATGGTGCATGGAGGCGGGGGCAACGTGAGAGGGCTCAGGGGAGGCGGGGCAAGGCGAAGGGGTTAAGGGGGCGGGAGGTGGGGGGCCGAAGGGGGCTGGGAGGCGAAGGGGGCCAGGGGGCGGGAGGCCGGGGGTGAAGGGGTCCACGGGGGGTGGGAAGTGGGGGCGAAGGGGTCCAAGGGGGCGGGGGGTGGGGTTTGAAGTGGGGGCAATTTAGGGCAGTTATGGGCGATTTAATTAAAGTTAGATTTGGTTATTATAATAGGGATTTTCGTGCCGTCATTTGGGTTATAGCATTGAGTGCGAAGAATCGCCCAAAACATATTCACTGGTGAAGGGCCCAAGGTTTTCAAAACTGATTTTTTAAGAAGTTGGACCATGAACTTGGACGATTGGAAAAGGCCATCTTCCATGGTCCGACTTCATGGTCCATGGTGTAAACCGGCCCTAAGTTACAACAAGGGGCCCATTTTTAGACCATGTGCCGAGGCCTTCTCTATGCTTCTCTCGCACGGAATGGGTGAACTGGGGATGCTAAATGTACCGGATGATGATATTATATCATGTATATATCATCCATCCATCCATCCATCTTCCTCGTCTTTCTTCCTTCTCTGTCTTCGTCTCCGTCATTTCGGACACTACCTTCGCTCCTCTCGTGCCCAAATCCCTCACAGTGGACTCGCTCAACGAGATTTTGTTTCTTTCGCTCACCCTCATCTTGACCACCACAGAAAAAAAAACCAGGGCGAATTCAAAATCATTTCTCCATTCATTACACAGATCTCACCACAGGGAGACCCGACACAGGCCCCCCGAATTGAGAGGTCTGGAGCAGTTCGAAAGGGCGGTGGATCACCATCCCAAAGCTATGGAGCTTTAACGTCCATTTCCCAGGATATCTCAAGTCTCTTTTGTTCTCGAGAACAGATTGAGTATATTTTTGCGGTGGAATGGAGAGGACGTGAATTGGAGTTCCAATTCGAGGGGAACTTTCCCCTGTTTGTTTGCGCATTGGGAGTGGCGGTATTGCGTGTGGCTGATTGGCTAGGGTTTTCAAATTTGGTGCGTGGACTTTTTTGTGGAGCTCGGAGGTTGGATCGGAGTTGCGGTGAATTGGCGGGAGGAGGTGAATTGGTCCAGAGCGTGTGTGTTGCTGTGCTGATTAGGGTTTTTGTGTTTGGGATTGATCGATTGATAATGGTGAGGAAGAAGGAGAGCAAGAAACATCACGGTGTCTCGCGTGGGGATGGTAGAGTCGGTAAAGACGGAGGAGGAGGCCATGGTGCTGTGAATCACAAAGCATCATCATCAGCAGGAGGTAAACTTACTCAACTTGCTTGTACAGAAACCTTGAGGTTCTGTTGTGTTCTTGAAAATGCTGCATTGTAGTGGTATATGTGAGCCAATTCACGTTTTCAATGGTGCAGATGTGAAAGAAGTGTTTTTAATCTGATTACATGATGAGAGTGATGATGATAAGAGTGAACATGAAAGGTGAACCCATATTAACAAAAACATAATTGGTCTCTCATCCAATTGGAGAGCCCTTCCAACAATTCTATTATGCTTTGCTATCCACGCAGAGATCATTTCATTCATAACCTTCACTCGATCTGCATGAGCAGACAGGTTTTGTCCTATAAACAGCATGAGTAGATGGGTGTCTCTATCGCAGCTTGTCATCCAATCATCTCTTGGCCGGTTATGTAGTCCACTATGGATGTGAAAACACTTATTGGTTGGATATGAATAATCTGGATTGTATTGGGTGGCTTAAACCCCTCAAGGCCTTAACCTCGAACCGGAGGTTTAAGCCGCTTAGGGCCGGAATAGTACTAGGATTGGTGACTTTTCTAAACACTTGATTTTCTGGTGCACCCTACCACTATGGCCCACCCAATGATAATGGGATATGTGGGCGAACCTTATATTGTTTCGACTTAGGGATGTGGGAACCTAGGGGCTTGCCCTTGGGGGAGATAGTTAGGCGCACGCCGGCTTGTCCGCCCTGTTCAAGGTGTTCAGCTTTGAAACCAAAGTATGCAGCAGTCTTCAAGGGCCTGTAATTCACGTGATGCCCGTTCGGATTACATATAGAGTTAGACCAACTTGGCGATGAATCAACACCATTATTCACGCTGGTGGGAACATCGGTGTCTTCTCTTCTTTTTTGGATTCTATTGAGAGCCTGTGATAGGATAGTATCATGATTGAGCAAATGGCTTGAGCAAATGGAGTGATTTTGACGTGCAGTTGGGAGATGCATCCAAAACCTGCATGAGTTAATAACTTCAGGGCCACATGTGTAGTTGTCAGCTGTCTTTTCTGGCTTGCTTTTTAATAATCTTCTGAACATATCATTGCCTGAGCTAAGCTCAACCAATGAAGCCAAGCCCCTTTGCAGGAATTGTGTCCCTGTAAGACTGGCTAAGGATTGCCTGGAAATATTTTCGCAGTATGCGAGTCTTCTGAGTACAGTGAACACAGCCATTGGTTTCCTGAACATTTCTGCTCTACAGGTTTTGGGAATACAATGTTCATGCAAAATCCAGACACTTTAACCAATAAAGTCTACACTGGTCCAAATGGTTTACTTGTCTTTTTGGTTCATTGAAATATCTAAGATGTACGTTTTGTGTAGGTGAGAAGACTGCAGTGGGAGGGAAAGGAGTGAGGAATCAAGCTGTGGAGCCCTTGGATAACATACCAAGTGAATCGGTTAGGGACAGTGGGGCTATTGAGTCTCCATACAAAGAAGAAGCAGCAGCCAGTCTTGGAACTACAGATGGGCAGCTGGATGCTGATAATGTTGCTGAATGTGGCACAGACGTATATGAGGAGGAATCTGAAGTAAAGTGGCTTGTAAGAAAAGCGTCTGCCAGTGGGCGTGCACAATTGACTGAATTAGAGGTGGATCTCAATAAGCAACAACAAGAGGATGAGGTGAGAATTTATTTGTGATTCTGGATACTGAAATGAGCTCAATCGCTGCCCATGTACCCTGGCATCACAAATACAAGGATTCAATTTTACCTGTGCCTGTAGAATTCACTTCACCATCTCCTTGAAATTCTGAGATGTGCTTGAGTAGACTACATAGGATGTTACCCTTTGTAGCTGTGAGGTACATCTATGCTGATACACATGACATATGAGTCGTTTCACATGATGCTTACTTGATTACATGCGTGATTGTGACTCAATGATTGCAGGTAACAGCTTTGGAGGCAATTTTTGGACTCGATTATGTCCTTATTGACGAAGTTGAGGGTGGACCAACTGCTTTCATGGTAAGTGTCATGGGCTGTTTGTTAGTACTCTGGAGGCACTTTCTTGATGTGCTCTTAAGCGGTGCATAATCTTTGAGAAACTGTACTCTTACCACCTGCAATATGATGTACATCAACTCTTCCTACACCATCTCTTATAGGTTGCTGCCTGTGCTGCAGATTAAAGTTCATGTGGAAATCCCTGAGAGCTTGAAAATTGTGGCTGAGGTACCTTGGTCTTCTGAAATTAAAGATGATGGCAATGTGGCTTCGACAAGCAGGAGTTCATCATCTCATGAAAACAAGCACATATTTACTGTCCAAACGCTCCCCCCAATTTCTTTGCTTTGTGTTCTACCTTGCACCTACCCCTCCCATTCTCCCCCTTTGTTTACACTTACATGCATATGGTTGAACTCAAAAAAACTGTCAAGCTTGTGCTCCTGTCTTGACAAGGAGTGGGAGGACACATCTTTCGAGGTAGTGGTTTGGAGATGGGCAGAATGGCTTCGGTCCCAATCACTTTCCTATTTGGGTGTGGGTGAAGAGCTAGAGTTGGGGCCATACAATGAGATGAGAGCAGGATACGAAACCCAAAAGGAGTATGATGAGCGAGCTGTATCAGCTTCAGAGTCCTTTGATGTGGATATTCCTCGGTTGTTACGTTTCAACGAGGAAACTCGCAACAAGGAGTTTTTGGAATCTATGCAGGAGTGCTCTATCTGCCTCACCAATGATCAACCTGGTAACAGTGGTTAAATTTTTTCCATCACCATTTTCTTGAGAGTGTAGGTGACTTTTGTAAGTGACATATAAGTTACTTTGTCTTATATGACTCAAATGTTATTTCTCACTTATAGTCACTGATGCTCAAATTCTCAGTGGCATACAAGTGAGACTACAAAGTCATCTATGACTTATGTTATTATTTCTTGAGAATATAAGTGACATATAAATGACTTTGTCATGGATGTTGAAAAAAGGTGAGGGGTTGCAAGCAATTCTTAAAGCTCTCTGCTTGTGTGGTATTTATATGGTGGTTTCCACTCAGTCAGCCTGCACAAATCCTCGAGAAAGAATTTAGTAGAGAAAGGAAGATAGAAGGTGGGATGTAAGCAAGAGCTTTGAAGTCGGGATGGGATATCTTTGTTTCTGGAGACTTGTATGTCCTAACATTCAGCAGAGAGTTGGTGTATTAATATTCTCATATACTGGTTGTGTGCTTGTCAGGAAAGAATTTTGTAAGGCTTCCATGTCAGCACAAATTCTGCAAAACCTGCATGAGTGACTTCTGCAATATGCATGTGAAAGAAGGCAGTGTTTTCAACCTCAATTGTGCGGATCCAACCTGCAAGTAAGATTTTTTCTAAGGTCTATTGCCTATGGATGCATTGAGGCTTGAGAATCCACTTAGTAAAGACGGAATGAGTGAACTGCAGATTTTGGTATGAGTTATCTGACAACAGAGTGACACCTGCTTGACCTTGTGACGGCATGGCATACCATGAGGACTGCAACTTCTTATTAGAGCATAAATATTCTATACTTGTAGATTTGCACTGCAATTTAGGCACAATGAGTGAACCATTTGTGTGCACATGGTGGCGTTTAATCTTCTAGAGCAGTTTTGGTTTCGCTCTGGAGCAGGAGGTAGTTATAAACTGAAAACTTGTCAGCATGCTTTCAGTTTCTTGGAATTGCAGTAAGTTCATGCTAGAAAAATGCTTTACCAGCATATTTATTGTGTTTGCAGGGAGTCAGTTCCCCCTGGAGTCTTGAAGGACCTCCTTGATAACGATACTTTCAAGAGATGGGAAGATCTTGTGCTACAGAAGACATTGGATTCAATGATAGATGTGGTGTACTGTCCTCGCTGTGAAAACCCTGGCATTGAAGATGCAGACCATCTTGTGCAGTGCAGTAGTTGTTTTTTCAGCTTTTGTAGTTTATGCATGTCTACGTGGCATGTTGGTCAAGAGTGTATGACTGCTGAGGCAAAACTGCGCATACTTCAGGTTCGTGTCTTCATGTTTGATATTCTGTATAATCTCTTCATTATTGATTTGTATGAGCTCTCTTTTCTCTTGGAGTTGGTGCTTCTAAGATAGAACAAATGCAAAATTGGAATAAGTTCCTCCGAGTATACATCTTGACTTTGGTGCACTTTAGCCTATGTAAGGGTATAAGGGTATACCTTTGGCTTTTCTTTACAGAGAGGGTCTTTTGTCTCTTTCTAGTGTTTCTGTGCTCTTTCTAAGATACGGCAAAGTTATTTCTTAAGTGTGTCTCTGTTCTTGACCTTCAGTTGTTGTGGACAAAATGCAGGGTCGGCAAAAAGGAAGACTTATGGGAGAAGAGGCCTTGAGAAAGGAAAAGGAGTTGATTAATGAAGTGCGGAACATGGAGTATATCAACAAAGAAGCAAAGCAGTGTCCTAGCTGCAGAATTGCTGTTGAAAAATCTGAGGGTTGCAATAAGATGACTTGCACCAACTGCGGGAATTTCTTTTGCTTCAAATGTGGCCGTTCCATTACTGGCTATGAGCATTTCAGGTAGATAAAATTTATATCTTGTATGTCATGAATTTGATTAGACAATACTCTTGAGCCAATTGTACAGTGATGTTTCTGGGAAGTTTTACCTGGAGAGAAGTTGGGTTTGTTCTGGAAATATGAATAGGAGACAGTGGAGTAGGAGGATTATTTGTTTTTCCCTTAATCTCAACTTCACGATACAGTAATTTGCATCCTGAGTTGAATTGTTGTGCATGCAGGGATTCAACATCATGTGTCCTTTTCGACCAAGAAGAAATTGACCGCTGGGAACAACAATTTAATGTGCAACAATTACAACACCAAAATCCACTGGAGCGGGCTCCTAATGCTATGGCTGGTCTGGGAGCCCTTAGGATAAGGCCTTGTCCAAATTGTCGACAACCCAATTTCAAGGTAGATCTCAATCTTCTGAAGCCGAATGGCATGTTTCATTTCAAGCATAGAACATGACCATCCAGCCTTTGCCTCTCTTCACATATCTTGATTTACCACTTGGTGGTGAAGCATAATGTGTTGAACATGCCCTCTTTTAGTGGTAAATGGACTGAAACTGTAGGCATTTGTACCAACTGGCTGGACTTCTGCGTGTTATTCTTAGGTTTATCTCTTTGCAAGCAACTTGAGGGGTGACACTCATCGCAACAAAGGAACTCCTTTTTTGTGTGATTTGCAGGAAGGAAACAACAACCACCTCTTTTGCTGGGCTTGTCAGAATCATTATTGTGCTCTTTGCTTCAAGATGGTACGCAGGAGTGCGGAGCACTATGGTGCAAATAAATGCAGACAACACACTCCTGATTAATGACTTGGTGGAAGGTGCTACTGAGTAGTTTTAGAGTGCAGCTACTTGTTGCACAGAAAGTTTTACTGTTGCAATGAAAGGCAAACTATTCTATTTCCGATTGTTTGACCACCCTGTGCAAGCTGGATATCACATTTGTGATGCTCTCTGCCTTCTTTTGAGATGTATTTTTTTGAGAACCTGTAGGTCCTGTCTATTTGACTGTTAGTGCAATCAAGTTGACCCAAGGTGTTTTCATGTGCTCAGTATACGCTAATACACGTGCTTGTTTTAAGTCGTGAGTGGCATGGATAAAGCTCTTTTGCATTTCCAATAGTTAAACCTCTTTTTGTATAGAAGAAACGCCAATGTCTATGGCCAGAAGAAACTCAATTTCTATATCTGTGGGAAACCAGTGGGATTTATCTCCAGAGCGTACATCATTGCTGTAACTTACAGATGTTGAAAGCTACTCTGTGTTTTTAGGCTGAATGTATCAGCTACACCTTGTATATTATTATTTTGGTCTTGTTTTGAGAGTTAAGAGGCAAAGGTGCGGTTTTACTCGAGCCCTAGTGCCATCTTACATGTCTATCTCAAACATGCCATTCTTCCAACTGTGATCTCCATTGCCAATTTGGATACGTAACATCATACTTACCAGAGCCGTTTGTTTCCATGAGTTCACAAAGTCCAAAATGGAAGACGTTTGACCTCTTGGCCCTAGAAATTCCAATTGGCAAGCCCAGTTTTGGTCAAGTTGTGCACCCCAAGTCAGTAGCACATTAATTGCTACTGTTTTCAAACTGTTGGGATTTTGATATCAGTAGCTTGGGAGATCCTATTTCTGAAACCCCAAGAAAATAAGTGGAATGAGAATCACAATCATGGAAGTAAGGTCATATTAATGAAATTATGAAATACCAATAAATCAAAGTGCCTACATAAACAACTTGTTTTTGTTTTGTTGCCAGAAGGTGACTTGTGCACAGTTTCCTGTTTCGTTGTCCTTATCCATTTTCAACCTATCTCTCTCTGGAACTTGCTCTAATCATCTTATGTCTCTTTGAAAAAGCTGTTTAATTCTGACTTAACTCTGGTTCCTTCCCTTATATGACAACTCAGCTACTCAACTACACTGATTATGATAAATAGTGTGGGTAGATCTAGAGTGCGGCTTACCCCTAGGCAGCCCTATATTTTGTGGTTCACATTATACCAGGCCTCATAAAATTAGGCGTTTGCATAAATTAAATATATTAGCTTAATTTATGCGCGTTGTGCATCCGAGGCGCATAAAATAAGCGATTTTCAAGAAATGACTGGAAAATGCTAGGAATTGGACAACTGGAGTGTGTTTCGTATGGCGTTGTGTGTGGCATGCTTTATTGTGTTGACACGCTCCCATCTATATGGCAGGACAGAAGGTTGTGATCAACGTAGACGACCAACCCTAAACCCTAAAATGCACGTCGGATTGCACAACCTCTTGGCATTTTTGATTTTTTTTTCTTAATTTATGCGCGTCGCTCAAATCATTTTATGCGTTTTAGGCGTCTATTTATAGAACGCCTAATTTAATGAGGCCTGCATTATACAACATCACGCAAAATAGTGTACAACTCTAGTTACACTGTCATGCCCCCGTGATGTATCCACCTTCTTTCCCCAAGTTATTAATCTTTCAAATGCACAATATCATAGGTGGTAACCAATTTCAACACAAATTAATTCAAAATTTGAATAAAGTGCCACATGTCACTTTCTTATTGATTGGTTCCTGTAAAAAATCCCACGTGTACCCTCAAAAAATTAGATTCTGGCACCAAACTAGCAAAAATATAGAAGCCTATAATGTGGATGAGGTTTTAAAGAAGTTATGCACCCACAATATTTAGTGTTGAAGCTCAAGAGTGTGGACCAAGGTATCATCATAATCAATGCAATTGCTTGAATGTCAATTTGTATGATTTTTAGCTACAACAACCACCACCACAGAAAGGGGAAATTTTCTCACACTCTATATATCATATCGATTTCCTAGAGTATTTGGCAACTTCGTTTATGAGGAATAACATATTTGCGTTCAAGCTTAAAACCCACAACTTAAGTGTGAATAACAACAAGATCTCTCAATTGTCACATAAGTAAACTGATGTTGAGATTCATTCCGAGGCTTCAGAAATTCACCACGGTATTTATGTCATCACTTAATGTGCAGTCTTCAAGGTCACTGACCAAAGACAGTTTACAGGTGACAGTCAAATCACTCAGGCACCACAGAACACTTCTAATTTTGCACTAGGTGAAACTCTTTTTGAAAATTCCTAAAAGATTGAGGGATTGAGTAGCATGAGAAATTTGAAACAAAACAAAGCAGGTAATACAAAACATGCCCCTCTACAATATTTACAAGAGTGGAGGGAGCCAAAAAGGAATTACAACTTCGTATTGCTGCCCACAGCCAGGACAAGAATCTGTATATCTGCCTGACCCTGAAGTCCAACTATTTGAACGATTTGCACATGTTGAGCACCATGTGCCACTCGTCCAGAGGTTTAGTGACAAGAAGGGGAAACAACAAAGGTATGAGAAAATCTTCAGTAATTGCTAAGTTTCTACGCCGTGGGTTACTAGACTATGGTATTTTTATGCTTAAGGTGTTGTATTCACGAATCTCAACACCAGCCCGGCGGTCGTAGTCATGCGAAAATAAAGGTAGTCCCCACATGATGCAAGGGTGGACAATGTCGAACACCGCCATACGATCCATGAGGTTGAAAAAAAAATGCTCGCTCTCTTGTTGATGGGACGGACAAACTTTACAACACGAAAAGTCATGAACTGTTCTTCATGATCCTCAGTGCCAATGCTCCTGCTTCCAGGGCAGCAATATTCGATGTCGCGGCCCCTGATGACGCAACTTTTATGTATTTTACACTTCCTCTGCAAAAGAGAAACAATTTCACATCAGCCCCCATGGGTAATTTTTGGTTATAAAACAATGAAATTCGTAAAACTTTCTCAAAGAATCATGCTTAAATGCAAACTCACGACTCTGACAAGTATGTATCTGGGTGACATGAAGGGCAAGAGCACCCCCAACAATGAGCTATTCTGGAAACCCAGGATTATGAAATGCAGAGTTTAAGCTTGAATGAACTGGTTGCACCCAAAATCCTGTTGTTTTTATAAAATGAAGACCAAATGACCAAAGAATGTGATGCTCAATTCCCAGATCCGAGTGGGGAAGGACATCAACTGCAGCATGAACCCCAACAGTGCACTTGCTGGGATCACAATTTCGGAATTACATAAACCTGGGATTACAAACCTAGAATTATGTTATGTAGAGTTTTAGGCTTGAATGAGCTGCTTCCAGACATGGTATTCTGCTTTTTTGGACGGAGAAAACCCACTGACCAAAAGAATGTGATGCAAAATGCATCAGATCTGGTATGGCAACAAGCACATGGTTCAACTGTCCAGCAAAACCCCGTCCAATGCCTCGGAGGACGGCAGGAAGACTAAAAGATGCACAAGACTGAGAAATCGAGGAAGGACATGTCATGTGGCAAGGATCAACTCAACCATCGAATTAAGCTTTTCTTGGACGGAAGGAAAAAATCAATTGACCAATGGCATGTGACGCAACATGCCTCAGATCTGCAGAAGGCAAGAAGGAGTAGACTCAGCCATTGATTTCTGCTTTTCCTTGGAAGGAGGAACAAAATCAACTGACCAAAAGAATGTGACGCAACATGCCTCACATTTGGTAAGGCATCAAGAGCATCATGGTTCAACTGCAGCAGCAAAACTGCAGAAAACTGAGAAATTGAGGAAGAAGGACATGTCAAGGGCAAAAGAAGTCGACTCAGCCATTGATTTCTGCTTTTCCTTGGACGGATGAACGAAATTAACTGACCAAAAGAATGTGACGCAACATGCCTCACATCTGGTAAGGCAAGAAGAACATCATGGTTCAACCGCAGCAGTACAACCCCGACCAATGCCGAAGACTGAGAAATCTGGGAAGAAGGGCATGTGAAGGAGAAAGGATCGATTCAATCATTGAATTTGCTTCACTGACCAAAAAATTTGCAATGCAACATGCCTCAGATCTGGTAATGCAGGCAAGAAGAACATGGTTCAACTGCCAACGCCTCGGCTGAGGAAGGCAGGCATGAGCACTTAAAGATGCCAAAGACTAACAAAATCGAGGCCTGAGTAACAAAAAAGATGGAGTACTCACTCGCTGAGAGCTGGAGAAGAAGCAGAATCATCACATGTGGCGACCATCACGTCATCATTTGGAGCCGCGAGAACCACCATCCTTAACCTGCTCTGCCTCGCAGATCCTGCCGACCTCACCATCATAGCTCCATTGTTAGTTGCAACAGGGTGATGGTGGCCAAGTTTGGGCCGTGAGATTACCAAGGAGTTTTCACTTGAAGGCAGGGCTGAGGAGCTCGAGGCGGTGGAAGAAGTCGAGGAATGATGATGGTGGTGGTGCGGGGTAGCCCGGTGCAGACGACACCGGAACGAGCCGACGTGCTTCGTGGGCGCGCACAGGCAGGCGAACTTGGCCGGGAGGGACGATGATTTCTTGAGGTTTAGGCTGGGCGAGTGGTGCTGGGATACGCTGTCGGAAGAGTTGAATGTGCGCTTCCCTCTCGCGGCTACTGCGTTGTTGATGTTGTTGGTGGTGTTGGTGTCGACCAAATTGGCGGAGGTCGAGCCGATGGCCGGATACATTGATGTGGTTGAGGTGGTGGAGGAGTTGAGCATCCGGGGCTTGAGCACTCCCTTCGACGAGTTCGATGTTGTGTGCATGCTTGAGCTCCGCTTCGATACCTGCACATCATCATCAACATCAGCATCGGTATCGGCATCGGCATCGGCATCGGCAGCATCATCGATACCACAACCTTGTTCTTGAGTTTCTCGGCAATTTTAACCTCAACCTAAGAATGTGAGAACGTGAGAAGGATGGAAGACAGGAGATTGCTCAGCATTCATTCCTAGAAATGAGGACTCCGACTCCTGGAGATTTGGTTCTTGGTCTAAAGTGGAAGAGAAAAAGCTCCTCACACAAGGGTTAAGAATGTAATACCTTCACTACCTGCACATCATGACGATCATCATCGGTAGCATAACCTTCTTAAGTTTTATAAAGAGTCTTAGTGAATCGAAGGCACGATTTAAGTTAGGCCAAGAGAATGATGTTCTGCAATTTTAACCCTCAACCTAAGAATGTGAGAAGGTTGGACAGGAGGTTGCTGAGCATTCATAGCTAGAAATGAGGACGTCCCCTGCTCTTGGATATTGTTCCTTGGGTTTAACAGAGAGAAAGAGAGAGAGGGAGAGGATTCTTCTCACAAGGCTTAAGAATGTTATGACAGAAAAGAAAAAGAAAAAGAAAAAGAAAAAGAAGACTCATTGATGAGTCTCTGGATTTCCTGGGAGACTCCGTTGCCGAATCTTGCGACTCCAACAAAAGATGGGGAAAAAAACATGTATAATCTTCATACAACCGCTCATGTTGCCAAGAAAGACAAGCGGGGAAGAACCATGATGAAAATCAGGAAATCAGAAAATCAGAAATTAAGGAAGCTGAAACGGCGCCCTCACTTTAAGTTCTTTAAGTTCCACGAAGTACTCACGGCAAAGTGACTTGGACAGGGGTGTAAGTTAAGGGACCTGGACCTGATGGAACCGATGCATTGTGATGGATTTGTTTGCGAGGAAAAACCAAAAGCTCTCGGCAGTGGACCCGGGGATGCAGGCAGGCAGGCAGGTTATAATGCAGATGGCAACCTTCCTAAGTCATTCAGGACATCTGACACAACCAACCAACCAAGAAATGACCAACCCCGAGTTAACCTTCCTCACAATTGATGTCACATGCATGTGTCCACAGTTACAGAGAAAGCAACTCCATGAATGATACCTCCCACACATGATGAAACCCCCACAACAAACAACTAAACTGTTCTTCCTTCATCATTCATGTCATCCTGCAACAACAACAACAACAACAACGGTGCTCCAAGAGGCAGGCATACAAAACCCTCCTTAAACACAAAATTAGTGAGAAAAAAATCTCATAAAGAGACATGTGAACTTCCATGTGCAGCCAACTTCACCCACATTGCTTATCTCTCATTCTGGTTCTCCGATTCCGAGCGCCTGCAGAAAAGGTTGAACATAAAACCAAAAATTCCTCTATCCAAAAGATGGCGCCAACCCAAAATCCAGAAACCAAAACCCCCCAAAAAGAACCGTGTCGTGCCACCGACTCAGATTAACCACCCGATTACAACAAACTCAACCGTGATGAAACTCATGATGCACTTTAACTCACCATGGTCAACCCCATTGCAAAAAGGAAATGTGGCCCACAAGGCACACATGAGACACCATAACCCAGACAACATCATCATCATCATCATCATCATTATCACAAGAAGTCTCATAGGATAGAATTATAGGCAACATGGGGTAAGTTTGCATGTGGGAGCGACATAACTTACCCCATGCATGTTCTGTGCAGCAGCAACAGCATGTGGTCTCTAACTTCTCACCATCGCCTTATAAAGTTGGGACGTTTAACTGTCTGTCTGTCTGCCTGTCTGTCTGTCTGTGTGTGTGCAGAAGGAGAGATTGAAGGATTGCAGGAAGGAGAAGAGAAGTGAAGAGAAGGGTAGGCGGGCCGTGGGTGCCTCTTATAGAAATTTCAGTGTGTTTGTTGAGCCTGAGGTTGAAGAAGATGGAAAGAGGAAGAAGAAGATGGAAAGCAGGAGATGATGGGAATTTATTTGGAAGAAAGAAGTTGGAGAAGAGATCTGGCTTCATGCCCTTTCTCAGGCACCTCTTCGATGGCCCCTCCCCAGATTCCCCACTCAAGACCAGTTCCTCCGAATTCCCCTCCTGCTCACTGCGGCTGGACTTTTGGATGAATTTAGAATGTTTTTTCCCCCTTTTTCTTCACTTTTTCGGATTTCCCTGTGATTGTTTTCCCCTCTCTGATTCTTGGGTGGGTAAATAAAAAGGGCCCCACATCATCCAGAGTCATTTTTAGATGCACTTTCGTGGCACCGTAACTGGAGATCCGAGTCCAAGAGAGAGGGAACTGTCGCATACGAGTGATGAACCTCTCGATCCATCCAACATACAAGCCCTGAAATCGTATGCAACCCAGAGGTTACTTTTTTGTTGATTGATTTGACACGATACGGGATTTAGTTTTCAAGGCCCAGAGTTAGTATGCTCGGGGTCATTTGAGACAAACTGCTTATAGAGTAATTGAATATGAGACACGAGTACTTGCTCTATTTTCGAAAATAGATTTTGACAAAAGTGACAATTGTTATTTTCTAGAGATTTTCCTTATTTTAATGTTTTCTTAAAATAGATTGTTTGTAAATCTCGGTATTTTATGGAGTAGTATAATTTTCATCGAAGCCACCTATGTAAGACAATAGTCTCCATGCTCTATAAAAGAACATGCACTTTCACCCTCCTTTCCTCTACATAACATTATTCAGATCCATAACAGTGTTATGTGGGACTGGCAATATTCTATGGAATATTCCATCATTCAGGTTGAATGTGAGAAATATTCCGCATAATATTGTCAATCCCACAAAACATTGTTATGGATTTGAATAATGTTATGTAGTTCGCACTCTCCTTCAATAAGGTAGGTGGGTCTTAAATGAGTGCTTATTCCAAGGAGCCCAATGACTCTCCTAGGATAGGAATCCAAATTAGGATACAATTAGTACGAGATGGTTCACGAATCCAAAGTGAGGCCACAACCACTTTCCTCATAAATTTCAGAGCTCGTATGAATATCTTATTCATTATTGAAGTGAAGGTTCTTGTGCTCGTTAAATGGTCATACAAGTCCCTCTCATCCCCCCCCCCATTATGTTGACTATTGAGCATGGGATGGCTATCGTATTTAGAACATGCAACAATCTCTTGTAAACAAATGTCCTTTCGGTATCCGTCCTTAGAGCCACACCATACAATTATACAACTCTAAATTAGGTGTCCGATTAAGATAAGTTACCAAATTAGGCACATCCAACTTTAGGTGCTATGAACATTCGCCCCTGAACATCGTATTGACCAACATTTTTAGTCAAAATTGGTTCCTAAATCGGAGTTGAGACCCTACTTTAGTCTAGATCAACCCAGCTAAAGCGTACTAACATCAAACTTAGGAGGCACATGTTTTTCCAGCACACTCCAGGGTAGGTGTTATGAAATGAAATCCCTAAAAGCGTGCATCACAAATTGTGTGAAGCAAAGCTATTGTAAAGAGATATGTTTTCCATTTGAGAATATTATTTTCCTCATTATATGTCATGTGTCATTTCTACATTGGTTGGGACCCACTTGAGTTCTTTATAAAAACTACATACCAAACTACTTAATATGATATAGAACGCCATCTATACTAATATATAAAGTAAAATATAATGTTGCAATAAAATCAAATATTTCTCAATTAATGTCATGGTTATTATATGCCACATTATACAACTAGAATAGAATATTTATACAAGATGAATGCATATATTATGATATATATGTGTAATACTATATATATATATGTGTGTGTGTGTGTGTGTGTGTGTAAAAGGCTAGTGAGGTTAAATTGGGATAACTCATCCATAAACACATAGGATAGTTTAGGCATAACCATACCCCCTAATAAAGCTACAATGAGGGGAGAGGGAATTATCGAATACGAGCCGTACCTCTCATCCATCCAACATAGAAGCCTTGAAATAGTATGTAGCCTAGATGTCACTTTTTTAAGTTGCTTTGACATTGGAATTGGTTTTAAAGACCCGAATCGGTCTTTGAGAATAATCGGGGACAAACCCATAAGGGAATCAAGTTTTTATGTTGGATGGATGAGAGGTACTATGCTCGTATACTATAATTCCTTCTCTCTCTCTACACAATGAATAGGAAGCCAAAATGAGAATCCATGAATTGGCAAGCATGATGAGATGTTGTGGATTTGACATGTAGGTTTAGGTTCGGAATAGAAGAGCCTCTTCATCATGGATGCACTAGTTTCAAGCACATAGTGGTTGAAATGCCGTTTCAATCTCAAGTACATATGGTAGCTAACTTAGGCACCAACAAAAAATGATCTTAAGGAGACGCAAAATGAATTTTAATCAGAAAACTAAACCAAAAAAAACTCTTTGTTCTTGAAGATCTAGAAGATCGATTGGAATTAATTGAGACTATTAGACAGATATAAATAATAAGAACTTCAATCTCCTTCATGGAGGCCAAAGTGAATAAAGTGTATGCTCGTCAAACATTTGTGGCCATATCCTACAGGACAAGTGATTTGGGTGTAGAATAACTTCATCCTTTGCAAGGGGTAAACACTATATTAGTAACTAGTAATCATTAACAATTACCACTGGTTTGTAATCATTGTGAGTGAATATTTGTTCAAGGGCGTATTAACATTGGGGAATAGGATATAAAGTGTATTTTGGGAGAGGATGGACACCAAGTCATTGGCTTCATATTGGTTGGGAGTATTTGTGCCCTATATATAGTTTGGATTTGATTCCTGGGAACTCGTTCGAGTGGAGATGGGTGTGAAGTGATTTGGTACTACTAGATGTAAATGTAGGTAGGAAATGTGCATTAAACACACAATATCAACTTAAGTCCCCCCCCAAAGCCACAGTAGTGAGCTACAATGAACTACACTGATATGTGCAATTAGGTTGCCTTGGCGAATAGGTTGCTCAAACTTTACCTATACAAATTATCTTGGGTCAAAATTAGATCACAAAAATTTATATCATTATTTATTCATCCGTAAATCAACCACGATACATAACATTAAGGTTGAGGCATATGTGACTAATAAAATAAGAGAGTTTGCATATGTTTAGGAGGAATAATAGCGGGGGAATTATTTTTCTTGCAATGAGAAACAAATTCTAAGCATAATGCAATTATTTTAAACAAAATTTCATGAATATGGAGATTGCTACAAATTTCAAAGGATAAACGTTAGGATTACGCATAGTCGATCTATAGGTTAACCCATAACTGCTCATCTCGATGCTACTCCTTGGCTACGACAATTATCAAAACTCTTATGAGGGTAATCAATCACAAGCCACCATCACGTAAACCTTAACTTTGTTCGCCTAAACAATGTAGATCTCATCTATGTCGGCATTACATGACCCTAGTGGGCAATTAAATGGAAATGGTTGACTATGGATGCCTCAACCTTATACACCTCCTTGGCTGCATTCCATGGGACCAAGTGTCAAATAAACACAATTCTCCTTTAATTCCAGGATCCCCTGTATATGGGGAGCACTCAAGTTGCATAATGTGAACTTTTCGACAAGCAACTGTAAACTATCAGAAATTTTCAAGTGCAACCTCATTTTTTGGAAAGAGTCCATCATGTAGTTGCTCAGTACTGTTATGTGGAAAATATAATTCTTGTAAAATTTTTTAAAATGTGACAAAAAAAATTCAAAAAAGTGTGAAATGTCAATAAATTAGGGTGAGACAACCTAATTGCACATATGTATCAGTGTACAAGATCATCATCCTCCCATAGAACAATTGTCACCATGATTCCATGGAATTTGGCAATCTAATAGGAAAGCAAAACACGGGTCACTTGTCACTTGGACACGAGACACTAGGCATCAGGTGCACTTGTTTTGATCATGCTATCGGAGTGCCAATTCCACATGCCCCACAAATTATTTGAAATAACAAAGTTCCCGAAGTTCCATAATATTACTCAGCATTCAGCTCTCGTTCCATGGGCTCTCACAATGTAACAAGTGAGATGCTCGAAAAGCTGCACTCAAAAAGCTGTTCAAATTCAGACCAAATTCATAACATCCCACTGCTATATTTTGAGGGCCCACATCATTGAGTAATGTTACATCTGAAGTTCAATAAACATCTAGAGTAGAGGTGTCCATAACCAATCACAAGAGATTTTGCGCCAAATTAGAGAAGTATAAGTAGAGGCGTCTATTCCCGTTTAGGGCCTCCAGAGGAAATCTATAAGGTATCGGCATGATCAAAATTGAGCCCTAGCCTAATCATGCTAGGATTCAATTTCAATCAGGCTAGGGCTCGATTTTGATCATGCCGGGATCAATAATGCCATGACACATGTCCTTGTTTTGAGTGCTAAAGTGAGGAGGAATGAGGGGTTAAAATGAGCGGTTATGGCAGACGCTAGACATCGGCAACATGTTCAGGCCAACTTTTGGCTTCAAAAATTCACGATAATTTCAATTTAAGGAATAAAATCACCGAAAATTGTGCAATCCTCCTGATTTGTATCTTCCTACACGGATGAAAATTGCACCGCCTCTATGCTTCTTCAAATTTGGCACATCATCTCACAAGTGATCGGTTAGGGGCGTCTCTACTCCGTAAGACTTCTTCAAATCAGGCACACAATCTCTTAAGTGATCGGTTACGGGTGCCTCTACTCTATAAGGAGGTGCAATTTTTCTCCCGTGTAGGAAGAAAGAAAATCAAGAGGATTGCAAAAAAATTGGTTAATTTGATTCCTTCAACTAAAATTACTATGAATGTTTGAAGCCAAAAGTTGACTTAAACAAATTACCAATGTCTAGAGCATGCCATAACCGCTCATTGTAACCACTCGTTCCTCCTCACTTCAGCACTCAAAACAAGGACCTGTGTCATGGCACTATTGGTCCCAGCCTGATTGAAATTCTATCCCAACATGATAAATTATGGCACCCTACAGATTCCCGATGGGGTCTTGGTCGGGAATAGATGGTTCGACTCTATATGTAGGTGTTATGTGGACACATACAGCACACAGATTTAGCATTTCGGTTTGTCAGTTACGACTCCAATAAGGTCACGATTTCCAAGCAATTTGGGGGCCGTTTTCTTCCTCGACAATATTATGCCTCCGCTTGTCACTCTATGGTGTCGGGCGGGGGGAAGTCATATGTGGAATGTCCCGGGCAGCAACAATTTATAGTAGTTATGCAGAATTTAAAAAATCAAAATTAGATTCAACAGGGTTTCATGCAGTAGAACTCCTCTTGCGTCGGAGTTTCCAATGTGTAAGGTCTAGTGTTGCATTTTTTATTCTAGAGGTCGGAGGTGGCATTATAAATTATTTTTTAAAATTTAAAAATATTTTTAATGTTTTTTTTTTGAAAATCATCGAAGACATCAATCCGTGAGGTCCTTTATGGCAAATCATTGTCGAAAACATTCCCCTCTTCTAGGATTAGGTCTTCGAGCTCTTCTCCGCCCAAATATTGATCCAAGAATGAAGACATTGTAAATGCAAACCACCATTCACGACTTGTCCGATGTGCCATGTGGTGCGTTATGTATTCCAATATTTGCCAATTTGTGTGGCAATGCTCAAGGCTCAAACATTGCCATTGAGTTTGAATGTACTAATGCTATATGGTAATATGGAACAATTGTCAAAGTTGAGCGTGTCTATATTTGCCCTATTGGCATGGATTGGCTATAGTCGTGAACTTATAATAAAAAACATAAAAAATGCCTCAAAATTTGCCGAGTATTTTAAAATGCATTTTAAAATGTGTATTTTAAAATAAATTAAAAAGAAATGCACCCCTAGTAAGGTCGCTAAGGGCCACTTCCCACATGAGACTGAGAGCCCGTGACCATTTACACTTCAAGCACTCTCATCGGTGGAAAAGGCGGAGCCGGTCCAAGTTCGCTTCACACTTCGCTTGAGGGACCGACGGAGTATGTGAAGAATGCAAGATGGATGTAACGTCTACATGGATTCCTACATGGCATCTAATGGATCATGTTTCATGGTCACTTGGACTGTTTTCAAAAACCACCTCTTGGAAGTAGGCCTAACACAAAACCACCGGGAGACCATGGCACTCTGAACGCTCACAACCGTTGATTTATTCTATTTTATCATGTGTGAGGACCCGCATGAGTAGAAATTCCATTGAAATAGCATTTGGTTGGGGGCCCAGTGCCATATGGCTTCGCACTACTACACTTGAGGATCCGTGACCACAGTACAAGATGATTTTGGAGGTGTGTTGGGACGGCCTTTGGACACTTTCTTTTGGGCCCTCACAATTTCATGGTCATGGCTCTTGGCTCGTGTGTGAAGTGGCCCCAAGTCTCGAATTCCCACCCTTAACCTCAATGCCCTTACACACATGACTATAACCCTTCACTTGCGGCATCCTACTATGCATTTTTTATTGCAGAAAAAAATATGTATCTTCCAAAATGAATGATACTTGGGGCTTGGTTTACACTAGTGACCAAGGGTTGTGATCACCGCTATCTAATTTTTTTTTTCATCAATTAAAACATAGATGGTAGTCCCACTTCATTTTCACCAGACTGTAACATTGACTATGTTAAAGAACATATGAGAAAGTGACATAGAATATTATGTGTTCTAAAATGGATAATATACGGAGGAAAAAAATTGGTCAAGTGAGCCCTGCAACCGAATAGGTTGTATCTTATAGAAAAATTTGAGGATGACCATATGCTTTGCACTATGTACTGTGATTGATTGAGGCTTTATAGTGTGACGTGGATCTCTCTTTGTCATGACTCTGGACCAAGGACCATCACCATGAGAAATCCTAAGTCATTGTGTGCTCGTGGCCCTTGGTCACTACCTAGTTTAAACATGCCCTTTGAATCCATTTCAATGCTTGCCGGTTCGATACATATGTTGATCAACTAGGTCATTATGTTGAGCTCAGACAAGGAAATATATTCATTGGCTCATGCTCTCATGGAGTAAAGCTCTCGGTTTCATTGACAACCCTCACCCATAAAACTTTGTCCCCTAAATAAGTGTGTGGATGAAAGGGGGATGAATGTGTTATGGATAGATCGATCCATAGAAATGCCGGCCTTAATTAAGGGCAAGCATGAATGGGAAGTCACTTTGCCTTCGGGCTACTGTCACCTTTCAGTGGTGGATTCTATGTAACGAACCAGGTAAAAAAATGTCACTAGTAATTTCCTAGCTGGGGACGGGAGGGGTAGAGTGGGAGAAAGAAATGTTTTCTGGAGAACATATTCATGGTTAATCAATCATTCATCAGCTCGGATCATCAACACTACTATCTAGATCTTATGACATTCATTCACAAATCGGACACAGCTAAAACGAACGATTCTTACGAGGCATCATCATGCTCATGACTCCGATACCTACATATGTTGGTAACAACCCACCCACACTTGCTGGTGCGGGCCACCAGTGAGCAGTTCCTACCAATAGGGACCACTTTTAGAACTGGTTTAGCCAGTGAGAGCCACTGGATGCAACCAGTGCTGGTACTTACTGTTCACTGGTGGCCCACACTAGTAAGTGTGGGTGGGCTATAAACCTACCTACTATTTGTGTAACTTGAGTCGAGATCAAGGAAGTGTAAAATTCATTGCTTCATTTATGTGTTGTTTGTCTTCAACACTTTTTCAAACTCTTTACTAGAAAATAAGTGTTTATTAGGTAGTGCCCATATGCAACGGCCGGTCGTAGTGATCCAAGCGTCCGAAAGAAAGAGAGAATGTTTCTCGGGATTCCGCCGGCCATTGAGGTGTATTGGATAGGAGAGAATTTAACACAGCTGGCCGAGCTTGGTTGGGTCTCGGGAGCCCTTTTTGGAGTATATTCTACAAGTATATATATTGTGCATTATATTGTAGTTCAGTCTAACCCTAAACTTTCCCACGCAACTTTGGTGGAATTCATCTTCCCAACTTCAAGACCCTGTCTACTACCCGCCAAGGCATAAGGCGCAATCGAGGTTGCCCCACACTAATATATCGACATTCCACACTATTTTGAGTATTCATTTATTGCAGTAACAAAATTGATAAACTAGGTTTCCTACTATGGTTTCTACACGGATGAATGAAAAAAGCTATGAGTTTTTGTAATTTAATTTCGACCCACAATCACGGGGGGTTCACTCCATGGTCAAGTTGAACACCACGTGCGGCCAAAAAAAATCTACTTTTGGTAAGTTGCATCACCAAAATGGGTCAAAATTTTATCAATTTTTCTTCATGGGTAGATATAGACGGTATCTATTACATAGTAAAAAATGGTAACCAAGTTTGATGATATGTTTTTTTAATAAAACATACCGTTTCTAACTAGAATGATGCAGAATTGAACTAAAATAATTACTACAAAAATGAAGATGACTAAAAATTTCAAAAAAATATACAAAAGATATTATCAATGGTTATGTATATGTAGAAAAAATCTCATAATTTTTAAATTTATCTATTCCATGTAATATAGGGGTAGCAAACTTTGGCCGCACGTGGTGTTCAACTTGACATGGAGTGAACCGGCTGGGACGAACCAACCCGTATATTGGTACCTTACCGGGGAGGGTGAATGGCTGGGGATTTGTGGCACTCACTTAAAATCAACCATCCTACATATCGTGGATGAAGTGGCTCCAATACAAAAAGATCCCCTATGGGGTTGAGGGCCGATTCATTCGAATGTGACATCACTAGACATCCGGTAAGGTACCAATGTATGGGTCGGTTCGCCCTGGCCGAGTGAACCCCCCGTGCCCACAATGTGGGTAAAAGAGGCATCCCAATTGCACTTCTTAGGGGCATCATTAGTGTTGTGACACACTAAATATTGCATTGAGTATCAAATGATATTTTCATGTTGCCGTAGTAAATAATTTGCACACTTCTTGTGTATAGTTGCACGAGTATTGTCATCCCAACTTCCTTCCTTTTAGTCCATCCAAATGCCGATTATTGAAACAACTTCTGGTAGGTTCGACATTCTAACATTTCCATTGATGAAATGTTGTCATGGATGATTGAAATTTGGATGAAAAGTCACTTAGTAAGTGATGATAATTGCAACATTAACAATCTACAATGCCCCATTTTGTGTTGTTTTTACCAACAAATGTTGCTAAATTGTGTTAGATAAACAGAGAATGATTCAGCTTCACAGCCTGAGGATAAAGTTTCGATGGATTAATAAAAGTATGGATATGCAAGTGGCACTAATAGCCTCAAATTTTGATCATGGTGGGTTATTAAAGATCTCCACCTTGTCCTCCTCTCATTGGATGCCAGCCACACCATAAAATAATGAAGGCATCAAAAGGAGAATGAATTGTTTGTGCTTGACTGTTTAGCCCAAATATGCTGTCAGTTTTCTAGGGTTTCCTGTCAATGCTTATCACTACACTACACTACACTAAATATTGGTATTTAGGGCCACTTCACACACGAGCCAAGAGCCGTGACCATGAAAATTGTGAGAGCCCAAAAGAAAGTGTCCAAAGGCCATCCCAACACACCTCCAAAATCATGTCGCGTGGTCACGGACCCTCAAGTGTAGTGTGAAGCCATATGTGACCGGGCCCTCAACCAAATGCTATTTCAATGAATTTCTACTCATGCGGATTCTCACACATGATAAAATGGAATAAATCACCGGTTGTGAGCGTTCGGAGTGCCATGGTCTCCTGGTGGTTTTGGGTTAGGCCTACCTCCAAGAGGTGGTTTTTGAAAATAGTCCAAGTGACTATGAAACATGATCCATTCGATGCCATGTAGGAATCCATGTAGGCTTTACATCCATCGTACATTCACTTATATACTCCGTTGGTCCCTCAAGCGTAGTGTGAAGCAAACTTGAACCAGCTCCACCTTTTCCACCAATGAGAGTGCTTGAAGTGCCATGGTCACGGGCTCTCAGTCTCGTGTGTGAAGTGGCCCTTAGTGTCACCAACTCTGTTTTGTATTCCTCAATACTACTAATTGTAAACCGCCCGTGTAGTGGAGTCGCCAACACTAAATGCAAACCTAACATTTGTGTTGTCATTCCTTCCTTGTAAAAACATTTGGGTATCATAGATGTACAACATTGCAATTACTATCATTTACTAAATGTTTTTTCATCCAAATTCCAATCATCCATGACAATGTTTCATTATAGAGTTATTAGGATGTAGAGTATACTAAAAGTGGATGAAATAAAAGTGAGTGGGGATGAGAGGAAATTATAAACCTTATTCATAAGAAGTGTCATTAGAAAATTTACCACTATGACATAAAATGCCATATGACACTACATACAACATTCGGTGCATGGATTAGCCAAGTAACTTAAAAAGCCACATAGTTCCATCAAAATCATCCACACTGGTATGTGCAATTAGGTTGCCCTTCTTTACCCATGCAAATTATCTTGGGTCAAAAGCAGATTATACAAACTTATATCTTCGTTTAATCATCCGTATAACAACCACAGTAAAAAAAACCTTTGCATTTTGTTACTCTGCTCATAAATATTCAAAATAGTGTGGAATGTTGATAAGTTAGTGTGTGACAACCTGATTGCATGTATTAGTGTACACCGGACTCTTTTAAGAATAAATACTTATTCATCATCTCCTAAGCCTCAACCCTTCCTCACAATGATCACAACACACAAGTGATGGGAGAGAGAGAGAGAGGAAATTATGGCCATACGAGCTTACCCCGTGTACCTCTCATTCATCCAACGTAAAAGCCATGAAAATAGTATGTAACCCGGATGTTATTTTCTTTAGTTGATTTGGAACTGAGGTCAGTTTTAAAGAACCCTTGATGAGTCTAGTCCGAGACATTTGAAATGAATCAACCACAAATCTATAGGGGTCATGTTGGAGGGATGAGAGGTGCGCTAGTATACGATAATTCCCCCTCTCTCCTGTTTGATTATGACATGGTACAAAAAGGAAGGTTGTCCGATAACCAAGTTGAAACCTTTGAAGCAAAGTTGTTGACATTGATTGAAATTATCACACCCATGTACGTGTCATCCTCAAATAGCTTGATGAACTCAAGGCAAAGTTTTTGATTCAAAAAAAGCATCATATGTCAATTTTAAAATGACTCTATTTGCGGATGATACAATAAGTAGATTAGGGTTTAGTAGAAAACCATATCATTCAAATTGTTTGCGCTTCTTTTAGCATGAATTATATAAATGATGATCAAAGCTATGTATCGCATTTCCTACGATCATGATGATATGATGAACTACGTGCACTTGTTACGAGTTTTGAAGATTTAACAACCTTGGTTTAGGGTTTAGGGACACTACAAGGTCCAACCTATATTTTTGAATTGAACGAACTTGCATAAAATCTTACAAACAATCTTATTTTCTATGGAGTGATATTTGGACATGGGAAGATCATGAAAAGTCTTGTTTCTTTCATAGATTTTGTGATTTTTATTTTTATTTTATTTTATTTTTGCATTTGGTAGAAATTGGAAATTGCAAGATGTAACCATAACAACCACCACCATGGGCAAGAACCCCGCATGGGGAATAACCACATGGCATCAAGTATTATATCCCATTATGGGTCTAGCTTTCCAAGTCCTCACTATATTACTTTTAGTGGCGATAAGACCTTTAGCACACCAAATCTTACCAAACCCCTTCGGAACATCGTACCCGATGTCAGGAGCAATCCTCAAGTGCCTTGAGAGTCTTTTGCCATTCAATCCTTCCATAGTCTAGGAGGACATCCCATACTTTTGTGATTTCAATGCATCCAACTGATGAAACTACGTATAGAAGAGTTTCATACACATTTGTGGTATTTTGAAAGGAAAAAAAAAACATATATGAAAATATCTAACTATTTGTTCCCGAAAAGTTACAAATGAACAAAACAAACCAAGGAACCAAATCAACAAAAATTACACTATTTGCATCCATGCTCCCGAAACTCCTCACTTGGATAAAATCTCCTTGTGAGCTTTTGAGGGTTAAGTAAGTCATTTTGAAAAACATTCATCTCAAGTAGAATGAGGGAAGTTGTTACTTCAAAAGTAGACTCGCATGTTAAACCATTGAACTTTATTCCCAATAGGAATCCAACCCTCGACTATAGGGTGTCATAGGTTATGGGACACGACTCCCTTGGATTTTTCATATGATAGGACATTAGAGTTAACCATAAGGTCACCAAAAATGGGGACTAAAGCAAGTTTTTGGAAGGAGTCTCCCAAGTTTTCCACTTCCAACTCTTGTGTCAATGACCTAACAAAACCATGAGGAGGAAGCCGATTTGCTCTATTCCAAGGCAACAACATGTTGAGAAACTTTTGAGTTTCATTCTTGGGTTTCATTTCTATATGGGAATATACACAAGTGGTGAGAGTATCAAAGAGTTGTTGCCCGTGTGCAGATACGTAGGTGACAAAGGAAATGAAAAGTTTCTTCTACGAAACTAAAACATGTTGACACCTAGATTTCAAAAGACCCTCCAAAAACAAATTCCAATTCCACTCAAACCAAAAGCCATTAGAGGAATTCGACCCCAATTCATCCCTGCACTTTACAATGAACAAGTTTGTTATTCCTACACAAGGAAAGTCTGTTCAAGTGCTCAAATACAATTGAACCACCTGTTCCCGATTAGGACCCCATCGAGAATCTATAGGGTGTCATAATTTCAATCAGGTCGGGTCAATGGTGCCATGACACATGTCCAAGTTTTGAGTGCTAAAGTGAGGAGGAATGAACGGGTCTGGTAGACTCTAGACATTGGTAACATGTTAGGGCCGACTTTTGGCTTCAAAAATCCACAGTAATTTCAATTTAAAGAATAAATCTACCAAAAATTTGCAATCCTCTTGATTTCTATCTTCCTACAGGGGAAGATTTTGCACACCACCTTATACTTCTCTAGATTTGGTGCAGAATCTCTTTATCGATCGGGTATGGGCACCTCTAGTACTCTCTATATATATATATATCCACCTCCTACCTAGTTTGGAATGGGAACGAGGTTCTAAGGCGTTAAGTTTGTGATAAAATATCGATATTTTAAAGCCAATAAAAACATGAGGCTCAAACGGGAACTCCGTTCCCTCAGTATAAACTGTCGAATCTCCAACCCAAACCACAAGGGCCCCATCCTCTCTCCAACCACCTTGGTGGTTTGAGCCCCGGTGCAATTTCGTTGGTTGAATCTTAGGCTTTAAATATCCAGGCTTATTATATCGACCTCGGCCCTCGGGTCTCGTTCTCGGGTCCCCCAATGCAAAAGGCCAGCTGCTCTATTTTCTTTCTTGAGATGTAGATTGGTGCAAGCCGTTGACCTCCTCCAAGGTCTTGGGAGTTACGAATGCCCCATGAAACTATGGGAGGAGAAAGAAGTCCATAGTACACTCGAAACTCCGTAGTATCACACCTGTGGCAACCAAAGTGCACGTGATATTACGGAGTTTTGTAGTGTTAACATGGATGCGTGATACTAGTGAATTAGTCTAGCATGTGACACTATGGAATAACACAAAGTGCAACATTTTAATGGTGTGGTGTGGTCCACTCCACTTGGCCTTCCCAGGCGATGTGGCAAATGCATGCACCAACATTCAACAAGTGGCATAAGAAGAAGAAGAAGAATGAGGATAAGAAGGTGACACTCCACGTATTGACACATGGCACAATGCAAGGGTGTGGGTTGACTTCTTTGGTGGTTTGCATTAATGACAAAATTCGTGATATAAGGGAGAGAAATGTGACAATAAGGAGTGAGATTTGAACTACACACATCCGCTCCCTAGGGTTTCAGGATATTAGAGAGTGAGTGACATTATGAAGGTTGATATTACAGAGTTTAGGGTGTACCGGGTTTTTGATGCATAAAAAAATGATAAGGAAAAATGGGCTTTGATGTTTTCATCGACCAGTTGATTACAAGTCCACTTTGGTCCTACTCCGTTTGACAGGGGTTCCCTTGTAGGGCCGATTCAGATGACGGTGAGGAAGTGCACTAGTCATTCAATCATTTCAGCCCAAGACAAGGTTATTTAAGGCAATGGTTGGTATGACAAACAAGATAGAAAGTTAATAATTAAAGAAATAACCTCAAGTTGGAGTTCTCTAGATGCCAAGTTTCTTATTCGAGGGTTGTGGTTGCTCAAGAAACTTGTCCTCCAGAGAATGAACTCCCCTAGCAAAAAACCAGTGTTGTTGTGTTGGCAACCATGCCATTTCTTTCATCCATGCTCGAAGTTCTCCACCAGAGAAGTCTTGGCCATAGTGTAAACCCTAGCCTGCGAAGAACCCAGTTTGTAGCCAATCATATCGCCCCATTACTCTAAAATTCTTGACTGGTGCACTTCTTTACTGTACCGTAGTCTAATGGCCCTTGCATTACGAGTTAGGGTAACTTTACACATGGACCAAAAGCCATGTTCGTAAAAATCTAAGGGCCCTTGAAAATCATCCAAAGATTGTATCGTAGGAAATAGAAAACCGAATTTTGCAAATGATGGGCTCTCAAGGTTATTGTATTAATCTTTCACTTTACACTTTTAGGCTGCAATGATTGTGGTGCAATACAGCCACAATAAAAAGAACATACTCACTTCGTCCACCAAAATTTGGAACATATTTCAACCCTCTAAACTAGAAACATAAAAAACTACACACGTCTTTTAACAAGTTTTAGATTGTTCTTGCCTTTTGCATGAAAGGTTCACACGTATTTTGACGGCAAGTTGACATGTGATGGGCTAAAACGTGCACAAATATAAGCATGGGGTGAACTAGACAATGAGATCTCCAAACTAACAAAAATACAACAATTGTGATATACTTGGATTAAAATGTTCAAGGTTCGATTATGCAAGAGTAACCATCATTTGATGTACTTAGCATGTGAGAATATGGAGTTTGGAGTCAGACAACTCCAAATAAATAGTTGCGTCAGACAAACCAAAATAATTTGTTGCGTCAGACAACCCAAGAAAGAGTTTTGCACGAGGGCTAGACAACTCATGAAGGAATTGTGCACTTGGAGTTAGATAGCTCCCGATACCTCCCTCTAGAAGATCTTTGTGTTGGAGTTGAATAGCTCCAACTGGAAGATATGGATCAGAGTTAGACAACTCCCAACGGATGGATGTTATTCATTGGAGCTAGATGACTCTCAATGAAATGAATCTAGTTGGAATTAGATTGTTCCAACTAGAATAATGGATGAATAAATATAGTTGGAATTAGACAGTTCCAACTAGAAGAATGCATGAATGAGTCAAGTTGGAATTAGACAATTCCAACTAGAAGAATGAATGATTGGATCAAGTTGGAATTAGGCAATTCCAACTAGAAAAATAGATGAATGCATCAAGTTGGAATCAGACAATTCCAACTAGTGGATTGTCATTGAACCAAAAGATAGAAGATTCATATTGGAACCAAAGATAGAACTATGAATAGAAGACTTTTACTATGTGAGAAAAGAAAGAAAAATAGTGCTTTTGGCATAAATGGGAGTTTGGGGGAGGAGAGAAGATCTCCGGTCTTTCTCCTATGGTTGGGTGGTTCGAGCTCATAGGCAATCACAAGCTTGTGGTTAAATTGTAAATCTTTTGTAATGCTGGAAGTTCACAATCCAATGTTTTATGTGCATTCTTGAGTGTATTGCAAATATGAAAAAAGAGAAACATGACAACAACATACCTTAACACACATTCAATAATACACAAAATCTAGTGAGTATGCGGGTTGAATAAGAATCCCAAGAACATGACACAAATTCCATGTATGGCAAAAAAAATGAATAAACACTAATTCAACATAGTAATCATCATTTCCATCCTCAATAGAGGATGTTTCAAAGGATGTTTCCATCCTCAGTATGTTATAGAATGTCCATACAACCTATTTAATCTTTTGTTGATACAGAACGAAATTGTCGTACGAAGTTCTAATGTTGCATTATCCCACATACAAAGTAACACTTGAATACCATAAACGGTGTAGCCGTAAGTTTTGAGTGCGACTCAACGATGAATTTCAAAACACTGCAGCTTCCAGTAGTACTTCCAATCAAGTCCCAATTTCATAACATTATTCAAATCCATAACAATGTTATGTGGGACTAACAATATTCCATGGAATATTCCACACATTCAGTCTAAACATGTGGGATATTCCATGGAACATTGTCAGTCCCACATAACACTGTTATGGATCTGAATAATGTTATGTTATGAGTATAAAAGCTTACTTCATTTAAGTTATCCAAATGTCCCCCATCTAGTGTTTGGGGATATTTTTGGGGCAATATAATTGGTCAAGATCCTAGTTGTGTTTCCAAGACCAACCAGTTACACATGTTTTCCTCCATTAAATCAAAGGAATATTCCCTAGATTCTGCCGAATGGCTTGGTAAATCTCCTCAAGTCTTGAACTTCTACCAGTTATTTCTCAAACTCAACCGGTTCATCTATAACTACCGGTCGGTTCTCCCCGTTGAGAACCGGTCGAAGTTCAAAAAGACTTCAGGCAAAAAGTAAGCATCATTTAAAGAGGAATCTGTAGAATATACCACAAACGAGTAAAGAAAACCCGGAAGATCACAACACAGAACGGCAGTAAATTAGTTAACCAATTACACCCCACCTTGTTACGGGTCCCACATGGTGGGGCCTGTCCCAAACTGCACTGGGCCTAAAATTAAGGCCCGGTTTCAGGTCCGGCACTCCGTCAAGGCAGAAATTATAGGGTTAATTAAGTCGGGCCCACGGCGTGAGTGGCTGGTGAGAAGAATTATGAAATTTGTAGCTTGACTTATAAGCCTACATGTTGAGGGCCCGTGAGAGCTTTACATCGTAATTGTAGGAGAAAAGGAAGGGGGGCTCCATGATGCGAAAGCTATTCGTATGGAAACGGGAGCTAAATGTTTGGCTTACGTTACAAGTGGCGAGGTTCACCATCCTATTGTGCAATGGGCAACCGGCATTCGCCCTCTAAACAAGCGACACGTGTGCACTTAAGTTCTAGTTAACTAGAAGTTAAGTTGGTGTGAACTTGCTTGTCCAGTCCTTAGTTGTTTTGTTTGCCTAGTCTACCAGATCTCTTCATTGCCCACCTACAATGAAGGGCTTGCATGCATCACAACCTTCCGGAGGCGGAACCGTTTATGATGCCATGCAAAATGATAAATTGGTTGAAGTAATATCTTGCATTTAAAGATAAGGGTTTCATTCTCGCGTGTTAGGTGTTTGTTGTAGTACTACTAGGAAGGGAATTGGTTCATGAGATTGTTGCATTTATTATAGGACATCGTAGAGGGCGCTCTATTTTCGTCTCTACTAGTCGCGGAGTGTAGTTTCCACGTGTATACGGAATGAGTCACGAGGGTCTAAACCAATGCAAATTTGACATTTGGCAAAATTTGAGGGAGGAATAATGGTTTCTAGTTGACATAGAGTGCCATGTAAGGTAATCACATTACACACGACCCTATCGGATTGGAGCTACACGGATTTGTGAAATTAGGTTGCCCCATGCTAATTTATCGACATTCCACACTGCTTGGAATACTTATAACCATAGTAACCACATATAAATTATAAGTATAATTATTTAATTATATAATTTTGTTGTTGTGGGGGGGGCACATGGATAGTAGAACAAAGTTAAAGAAAATTGTGATATGATTTTGACCCAAGGTAATTTGCATGGATAATGGAGTTAGCCTAATTGCACACATTAATATGTTGTATTTAAGTAAAACCAAACATAGTTTCAAAATCTATGCTTTTTGCTTGCTTCAATTCTATCACATGATCCTATGATACACTTTTGATATACCAAAATTTTATGGAAGATGTGTAAATCCTTAGTGTTTTTACTTGAATTTTATGCTATTAAAATAGAACTATATGTAATGATGCTAACTATAAATGAATAAATAAATGTTGAATAGTGAAAATGAAGTTTAGAACTACTATAATATTGTCATAATCAACTATGCATATTCTATTGAAAGATGTTACCGTACAATCCTATCGTAGGATCCTGTGATAGAATTTGACATGTTATAAATATGAACTTGGACTTAGTCCAGTTTTACTTAAATATGTGTCCGGTGTACATATTTGGCAAATTGGCTTACTTCAAAAAGTGGCGAGATTAACCATTTATTATGCAATGGGCAACCATGCACCCTCTCAATGAGTGACATATGTGATACCTACATTATGGTATTAACTTGCTTGGCTGCCTACTTGTAGGCCTCCCACATCCCACCCACCTACAATTTGCATCACAAACTTCCGGAGGCAAATTTATGATGGAAAGGTGATAAATTGTTGAGATGATACACAAGCTTTTTATTTAACGTCGTAAGGATTACGTTATTTTAAAGTTCTCATTTAGTATATGTGCCACATAATACTACTAAAAAAATGTTTAACACATAACATTATTCAGATCCATAACAATGTTTTATGGGGCTGAGAATATTTCACGTAGTATTCCCAAATATTTCCCACATTTAGTTTGAATGTGGGGAATATATGAGAATACTATGTGGAATACTGTCAGTCCCATAAAACATTGTTATGGCACTAAATAATGTTATGAGCCTTCCTTTTCTCCTCATTATCATAAGATAATCACATTATACATCATTCTTTGGAAGTTTGTGAAGCACTTTCCAAAGGTGCCACATGGTCACATGCTTGGCCAAGCTACAAGATTAGTAAGAGGTGTGGCACACCACACACTAAGACTTTGCTTTGAATTGTCCATGCTGATATGTGCAATGAGGTTGCTTGCAAATAGGTTGCCTATTTACCCATGCAAATTACCTTGGGTCAAAATCAATCACAAAAACTTATAACTTTGTTAATTCATCCGTATAGCAACCACAATAAATAAATAAAATACAAACTCGTGCATTTGGTTATTGCATTGAACAATATTCAAATAATGTAGAATGTCTATACATTATTGTGTGGCAACACATCAATGTACATTATTAGTCTTTACATCTTAGCAAGTCATAATTCATATGCATGGGTGGGGCATGGGTGTGTCACATATAGTACATGCCAAATTAATATGTTATACAACACGCGAATTTTAGATGATGATGTGGCATGTATGAGCAAGTGACACGTGGCAATTTACCCCTACCAACCCACCATGGGCCCACCACCCCACTTGACCCCAATCGAGCTTTTGTTGGTCTTATTTTGGTAGTTAAACTAAATATTTGGGCTTCAACTACTCCTCTTGTTCATGTTCATGTCTACTATGTTCTACAATGTGGGTAATTTTGATTCAAGAGAGTTAGCTAATTTTGGATTAATTCAAATATGGGAATGTGCTCTTAACTGGTTTATAGTGGAACCAATCCACGAACTAAAACTTGACATTTGTCACCTCCGCGGTTTAGGGGCAACATATCCTAAACATGTTTTTTTTTGGTTGATCCCTATGTGCAAATAATTCCCAATTGATTTGAAAATTTGCATGACACTCAAATGCGGCAAACCTTAAACATCTACTGTTGGAATGTTTAGTTGGACATGTGTTAGTGGGTGTAAATCCATTTGGATGGTGCGCACTTGTGGCATTGCTGCCTCAAATCGCAAAGCTTCCTAGAAAGTCATAGATTATTGGTTTTAGGATTTGTGAGCTGATTTGAATAGGTGTATTGACCCTTGTTTGAATGAGGGTAACATTTTGTCATTTGGAGATAATTTGAGTGGAGGTTCGATCAAAAAAACAACCCCAATTTCATGTCTAAATTGTTGCCCCTAAAGACCACTATTGACATTCCTATTATAATCTCCTACATAATAAAACTCCAACGTTTAAAATTTGGATTGTGAATAGTCACCTCTAACTTGCAAACATTTGTACGGTTGGATTTGTCAAAAAAAAATTTAGATCTTCAGCTACGGTCGCTGAAATTGAGGTCACATTGCCTGGGCAGATTTGAGGGAAATTGGGCATGGGAAGTTAGGGGTTAAAAGAGGATCTTTGTTTCTTCAGTGGACACCAGTTGAGGTGCCAGATCGACAAAATTGTCGCCAGGTCAGCTTATTCGGCCACCTGGATTCTGGCCCCTCGAGTTTCTGAGCTACCTTATCGAATTGCGAGCGACGCTGCGGCAGCCCGGGCAATTGGTGCGTTCTGTGGATACCATCCAAAGCCACCCGGCCACTGTGGTTTGCATGCAAGAATCTCTCTTTCTCTCTTTCTCTCGCGCAATTTCACCGATCAATCCATCATGAATGCCTGCCTTTGGCTTTCTCATGTGGAAAGTAGTAGTTGGCTAACCAACTGGAACTGAGCTTGGAGAGATGGAACAAGAATTGGAGCCGACCAGATTAACAGCAATCGATAAGATTGGTGTCTGATTTCCTTTGCGCATCTCATCGACCACACACCCAAAAAACCGCAATTGATCAATTGCAACTTTCGATTTGCTACCGCCGCTTCTCACAGGCAGGTACATATAACTCTCGAACCGCAACTCCACTTTCTAAGTTTCAACTTTCTCCCCATGAAACCCTCGCTTCTTGAAATTTATGAGTTATGTTACAGCAGAATCATCTACTGCCATCGAGCCTTTTTTCAGACATATCATCTTGCCCGAACACCTATGAGATTACCCAATAGTGGTTCCAATTTGGTTCTTTAGGTTGCATGATATAGTTTGATTCGATTTATTGGAGAGAGTAGATGTGGTATCACAAATTTGATATATTCTTGGACGGATCTATTGCAATTTGAGTCCATACTTAACTGACATTGCAAGTCGATTTCTTCACAGGCATCTATTGCCTAGAAATTCTTGATTCACATTCTGATAAATTCTCAATAAAGTGCAGAGCGTGTGGTTTTCGGCGAGTGTACAAAGTGCATCATTTGTTTCCAATTTTCCAAGAGCACAGTTGAGACATCTGGTTAGGACTGCTATAATCAAGAAAAAGTGTCGGTTGCGTCAACTGAGAGCAGTTGGCATATGTGTTGGAATTATGATGCCGCATTGCTAGGGTTTGCAATTGGATCCTATCTGCGATCTTCCATCTGCGATTGAACCTCTCTCCATGCATGTTATGTCTAAATTTCTTCACTAAGATTTGGAATGCCTATGGAGTGCAGACAATATCTAAAATGGTGGCACTCAATTTGGTACCGCCTCTCAAGGTGTCTAGCTGCTCCTCTGCATCCTCCCAAGTAGGGTTTTCATGTCGATGCTCTTCTCAAGCACCATCACCTTCTTTTCAGCGCCGACAAAGCCCACCTGTGACTCTGCAACTCTCAAGAAACGCTTTATCTCCGGTTCGTTTCACATTCTCTTCTCCTTCTTTGAGCATGGTTTGATTTTTCTCACTCGAATATAAATATATATCAACAACATGCGCTATCGATGAGGCTATGGGTTGTTACCAGGATCCAAGTCTTCAATAACAAGAGCATAGATAATGATCCTTCCCACTCGATTCTAATCATTCTTAATATCATCTTTGGTCATCATATATGACGCTATCAATGAGGTTATGAGTTGTTACCAGGAACCGAGTCTTGAATAGCAAGAGGATAGATTCTGAGAGTTGGCACGACAATATAGATACCATCTTTGATTGTCGAAGTCCTCTAACCTCTCTATGTTAGGGTTTTGATTTTTCTACAATACCCCATTGTGCACATTGTGATCCTGCAGGGTTTTTCAATTTCAAGTAAGCAAGGGGAGAGAACGATTTCGGCCTCCACTTCCTTGCCTCAGTCACCACGGCCCCTATGGCCGATCAAGATTCCACGGCCTCTTGTGTACAGCACAAACCTTGCTGATGTTGACCCTGTCCAGGTTCATTCACAAATACCTGAAATCCCACGCTCAACTTTGGCTTGTTGTTGTTGTCTATTGCGTTTAGTGTTTACAATCTGGGCTTATTTTACTCAAGTAGTACAATTTTAAAGTTGTAGTCGTAACATCAAATGTGGAAAAAGAGTATGTTTCACAATAGAAGGCACTTGAGCAATACGACTTGTTTTCCCATGAGTTTTGAAGTAGAAGAGAACTTTTATCTGTACTTGAAAAAGAAAATCCTAGAAGCATAGTTGTTAGGCGTTGAAACTGAGAAAGAAGAAAGGACCTTGGAGAATGTCAAAACTTGGTGTATGTATCACTATTGTTTAGAACTTATCCCTTGAACAGGAAAAATGAGCTGTAGCCCATGTATCCTACAAAGATGCCCTCATAGTCTCTTGAATTGGGTAAATTAATACCGTTTGTCTCAACCACCTCATGAAAGAATTATCTCAGAAATCGTATTTACAAACTCAAAATCCAAATTTTCTCTGTTGTTTCAAACTCCATGAATTTCATCACAAAACATTTAGAGAGGGTAACGATGTGTCTCTACTTGGAATGCTTTATCTTCTGTTCCTGACAATAATCTCTATAAAGGAAGAACCCAAGATGTAAAAAGTTCAAACATGACTTGTCTGGGGTTCCTACAATGTCTGGTAATATAGAAGTGAGCCAAAAGAGGAGTCTTCTAATTCGTTAATGTTTGGTCTTGGTTGAACAGCTAAGCGAATTGTGGGCAAAAACACTTCAGGTTTCAAGAGACCCCAGGAAGATCATGAAAGCTCTTCAACATAGTTTCATGGTAAGGCCCAGTGTGTTGTTGCTTTTGGTCATCTTAAGCAATTAGAATATCAGTTGAGGCCAGTTTATTCTATGCAAAGGTTTACATCTGAAGGGAGAGGAATACAATGTAAATCTTGGTAGTTGGGGGCGTTTGATAATTTTGGGCTGCAGCGGGAATGCTGCAGTTTGTGGTAGTACTGGCAGAACAAGAGAATGCGGACCTTGGAACAATGACTTCTTCAAAAGTTGTCGGTATGCACTTTTAACACACTCTCGTTTTCTTGGTTAGAATTTACCATGGTCATGACAACTCAGAAGAATTCATATCTGCCATTAGCTGTTTGAAGCCTGTTTGAAGAAATCTTAAGAAAATATTTGCCTTAAAACCATCTATTAATTTTCTGATTGTTTTTTGTGGTACTAGGATGTTCTGCAAGCGAGATGCTATTTCTTGAATGTTAACTATGTGGACATGTTTAAACTCGTTTCAGGCATTGGGCGTGCAGTATCTGATGGTGCATTTATTGTATGTAAATCGTTGCCACTGAAACACTTTGAAATTTTCTAGGATTCAGAGGTGGTTCAAAGCAAAGCCTGTTATGAAATATGTAGAAAACGTTTAACCATTTCAAATGTGATGTTTTATCTCCGACCAAAGTGATATCAGTGATGGATGAGTATCCTTTACCTGAATTACCTACCTGTTGCTGTTTTCCGAAGTGACCAATCTCATGATGATCAATTTTGAATTGGCTATTTGACAACAATTAATGTCTCATGTTGTCGGAATGTTTAGCAATTGCGTAACAGAACAATCTTACAGTCACCAAGAAATGCAGGATACGTGTTTTCACCTCTTCAATAGGGCCCTCTCATAGATGTCCTGTGTCGCACAGGACATAGCCAGACTGGCTCAAGCTTGAAATAAGTACACACTGATGCTACCTTGAAAATGTGAGACGAATAACTGGTTTTTTTACATAATTCTTTCATGAGCTGATGATGTGTGTACGCCCTTGTTGCAGGCCACAATTTGCGATGTTGCAGTTGACCCTGAATATCAAAATCGAGGGATTGGTCGACGTATTGTCAAGCGCCTTGTTCAGGTTCTCCTCCTGAGATAGATCTCCTTGCAGTTGTCCACTACTTATAGAATTGGTACCAGTTATTATGGAGCTAAAAGCTCTTTTTATTTGCAGCATTTAACGAAACATTACACAACCTTGCATCATTAGTATCCAAAGACTTGCTATTGTCAATTCTCATACCAATGTTTGCCAGTTCTAGGTCATACAAGATATAACATACACACACACACACGCACACATACCATGTGCTCATTGTGGCTGCCAAAATGCTATGTAGTTCCACATGGAATCGAATTAACCTCCCACATCAACAACTGATTAAAAAATTTACCATCATTTCTGATGCATGATGTTTGCGGGAAGTGCAGGAAATGAAGAGGAAAGGAGGTCCAACAGGGTTTGCTGTCTTCCCACCACCTCTTGCAAGACGTTTCTTTTGGCTTATTGGTTTCAGGTTGCATAATTTTCCCCTAAAATCCTTTCTCCCAGTTTGAAGCTTTAGTACAACTAGTTTCCAAAGGGTGGTGGATAATGTAATTATACTATGATATGTGTATTAATCATATGTAACAATTTTTTGTAGTAGTACAATGCGGCACATAATAGAGGGAGATAAGAAAAGAATACAATTATCTCGGCATCAATAAAAAATTATGATATCAATTGAACATTCTACTGTTTATGCATGATAATTTTGCCTTGGGAAGTTTGTGATGGATGTCAGATCGCAAGGAAATTAAATTGTAAAAATGCAAAGTATTGCAACCACTGAGAGATTGACTCGATGTGATGTTAAAGGCCATCTAAGTCTTGACTCTAGGTGTTGCCAATGGGTTTGTGGTGATACAGGTCAGACAGGAAGTATCATCTCATGGCATATATAGGCAAAGTGCAGAATCAAAGCACCATTGCTTCAATTAGTGCTCCTCAGGACCCAGGAAGTGAAGACTCGTGATTTTTGCTGCAAATAATGATGTTTGCCCTGATTCTCTTCCTGGCTTTGCACATTGAGCAGGGTGCATGTTTTTCAATCATTAAATTGGTCATTATCAGCTAGGACATTGTGTTGCCACTAGTTTGCAACTAGTGGATTCATAACCTCCCAAATTGAGGATGACCCAAATCACAAATGTGCCTGAAAAGCACCACCTTTTGCTGCGCCCTGCAACTTGTAACTTGCTGAAGGGGCGTTTCATACAACCACCATACTGGTGGTTGATGGTTGTACTCAACTTTCTTTGGTTCTATTTTTGGGGGATGAGGAGGGATAAGTTGCATTGATGACAACCACAATAACAGAGGCCAGTGGCATTGCTCGTTTCCAGTTTTTGCAAATTTAAAGTATCACACTTGAACTGGGGCATGCTCATGTGCTTTTTGACATTAAATGTATGTGGACACTAGATCAAAGTACTCGTCCAGCAATAGAAACTGTCTTTCAAAGTAGAAGTAAGTGACACCCCCCGGGGATTTCCCTTAGTTATGTTTGGTATACACATGCAATGTTGAACTTTGTAAGCGGGGCTCAGTAGGCTTGGCACAAAACTACTCAAGTTTGGCCACAAAGCAGTTGAAATTGGGCAGCTGGAAAAGTGCAAATAAAACACAAACCTTCATGTGAGCACATATATTTGCACTTGTAGCGCCATCAAAGATACCAAAAGTATCGATGGACTTCAATGCCAACATGAGAAGGGAAAAGCCTCCAACATGAAATATGCTTGGAAACGACCTGACAAAGCCTCCTTGACGTCATTCTCAATTTTATCCCATATTGTCCAGCTGTGAATGGCATGGTTGAGGCCCAAGTATATGCTCCTACTTTGTGTGGATCCCATGAAACATATGGACTCCAACACATCATTCTGTATAATCCGTCAGAATGGAGTACTAGTAACAACATTTGTTGCCAAGAAAATGCTCCTACTTTGTGTGGATCCCATGAAACATATGGACTCCAACACATCATTCTTTATAATCCGTCAGAAAAGAGTACCAGTAACAACATTTGTTGCCAAGAAAATGCATTTCCACCATTGTCGATGGTGATTTTGAGGTGCACGTCCATAATTGAGGCTCTTAATGTGCGCCCTCTCGTGAATAGACCCAACCAGAGGGTTGTCATCAACCCTATGATTTGATGTATATAACCTGCAATCATCTCTGACACCATCAAGAACGGCCTACTCGGCATCAAGATGTATTAGATGCAGTACACCCTACATGAGGAAATGTAACGGGAGAGGATGCACTAGGCACGCCCACACCAGACGATCTGGAACGCCCTTGAGAGCCAATGGAAATAGGGTACTAGATGTCACAGCGTAAGCGAGGGATATGAGTCCACACCAAGGGCATCTTACTCTATAGGCTCCAACTCCAAGTCCACGCTATGTAGAGAAGAATCGTAGAAACCAGAGCCCTGCATTGTCAATTGAAGTTGTACCCATGCCCAGACCATTCATATCAGTTGCGACCTTTGCCCACCCATGTCCAACCCATACCAATGCCGTGCCCACCATTACCAAGCCTGTGCCCACCAGTGCCAAGCATGTGCCCATATTATAAACTTAAGGATGTGTGCCTAGGAGAAGGAATCACGTTTATGATGACTCCAAGTCTTGATTTGATCGTAGGAATTAAAGGTCATTGACTATTGCAGGCTTCAACCCCGAGTGCTTTGGGGTGAGAGTATTGCCAGCATCAGAAAAATTGCATTCTGATTTTAAACTAGATGCTGGGATACACAAAATTGAACACGCTACGCGTGACATGATCGGGAAAGACAAGGCCCCTTTCAGATTGCCCACCCATGCCCACTTGGAAGCAATGCCCATTCCATACCCACTAGGATGATGTGCCCACCCATGGCCACCCATTATCATATCATCGGCACCCATGCCCACATTAAACCCATGGGCATGGGTGGGTATGGGCTTGGGCATGGGTATGGGTGCCCAATGCAGGGCTCTGGTAGAAACCACTTGCGTGCGACAAAGGTGGCCCAGTGGTGAAAGTAAGTATCCATGTTCAAGGTGAAAGGGGTGTCAGATCTTCAGCATGTCAAAACTGTTTAAAATAACACTTCTTAAACTATCTAAGTTCGAAGAAACAATGGTCTCTCTTATTTCACATGTGACAGTCCAAAACAGATTGCATGATTGTGGTACTGATTCAATCCTCCCAGATTGGAAAACTGCAACACTGTTAAGAATGTGTCCAGTTGTGGTATAATTTTCTCTTAGGAGGAATAGGATCTGAAGATCTCAACATAACAGGTATGAATTATTCAGTTGCAAGCATTTCCAAAGAACGGATATGCAAAAAGAGAGTACAGATGCTTGAGTTCAAGAAACATACAATTAAATAGGAACGAAGCAGTAAGACTTACTGAATGATACGAGTAAGGAGTTTTTCCTTGGCGTTCAAAATGCTTGGCCATTATTGAGTACTCGAGGGGCCCCCACTCCTCTTCCTCAAAGATGTTTCCTATTGCTGATTTGTACAACTAAAAGACAGGCCAATCAATATCCCACCGCATGAGTTGAAGAATTATATCCTTGATGTTCAATCAAAAGCTTCAGATAAAAGTAACCAGTAAACCATAAAATATGAATCACTACGTGCATGTGGGTAGCATCTCAATATGCAAGTGACCAGCGTTGCAATGTTGAGTCAGTGTTGGTATATACCCTTCAGGGTTCATGATCTTTTCAGCGCTAACTGAACATTTAACTAAAATTTCATTCAACGTCGATTTGACTGATAACACAACCGTTTAGGTTTGGTTACTACAAACTATACAAACCAAACAAATAAAATAGCAACCCATATTTAGTTGGCATTGATTCAATAAGAACTCAGTGTTGATATATGAATTCAGAGGTTTGTGATGTAAGGAAGCCAAGGAATTGAAGGTCCCCTGAAAGAGGAGGATTTTTTCAATGCCACCTTTCTGTGAAACAATCTTCAAAACCCCTCACACCAACCAGTGCATCCTCAGTGGTCTCAATCTCAAATCCACCTCTTGCAAAAAAAAATTGGTACTTCAAATCCTACAACTCCTTCGATAAAAAACCCTAAACCCTAATTGGCAATACAAATCACTTGGGCAGTGCAGGTGAAGCAAAAGAGAGTTGTAGCTCACCTCAGTGGCGTCAAAAAGGATGTCTGTTCCAGCAGGATACGAGCTATACGTTTGATTTATTCTCGGCACTCCTGATCTCGTGCTGCATCAAATTCACCATGCATCCGGCACATACATCCAAAAATTCAACTCATGTAAACACACAACCACTGGGAAATAGTATCCACATTGCGAAAGCAGTAGATCGTGAAGCTGCAAACATCTCAGCAGAAACTCAATCCTCTTGATTTGTGCGGTTACCACACGCCGCATCGTTGCTCCGTCGGTCCTTTCCTAACCCTAATCCTAATAACCCTAACAGGTGACGTGGCCGCCTGAGAGGGCTGCATTTCGCAAGAGGACTATAAGCCTCCTCCTCGACAAGTTATCTAACTCTGCGACATAAGTTAGATGCATGGCTCACACATGGAGGAAGCTTTATCCACTTTAGTAACTTTACAGACCTTGTCGTTAAGGGCCAATTCACACGTGAGACTGAGAGCCCATCTCCATTACACTTCAAGCACTCTCATTGGTGGAAAAGGCGGTGCCGGTCCAAGTTGGCTTCACACTACGCTTGAGGGACCAACAGATTTGTGAAGTCAAGTGTACTGAATCGAAGTGTGAAGCGAACTTGGACCAGCATCAAAAATAATTGTCCTTGTAGTCGGCTCGTGGTTTTCTCCTCTATCTGCACAAGCCAACAGCCAGCACAAGTCAAAGCCCAATTTAGAAAAGATCAAACAGTTTTTCTCTTCCAATTGAAATGATTGTTCAGGAAACAAACCAGGGCATTGCAAAAATCCAACAAACCGGAAACATCATCCGACTCTAGCCAGTTATGGTATTGTCGATTTGCATCAATTACAACCTGTGGGTTATGTCATGGTCGTAAATCTCTAGCTACAAGATTCTTGTGATTTCCTTCACAGCCTTCTACAAGATACTCGCTTGAATGATCATTATAGCGAGGTATGTTACTATTGTCAAAGTGCATTACATAATACACAAGTGAAGACAACACTGCAATTTTAATGTGCTTTGCAAAATCTTACAACAAATTAAACAGCAAGGACTAAGAAATGCACACACACATACACATACACCATCTTATGTTCGATAACAAGGAGAGGCATGGCTTAAATAAGTGCCCAATGAACAAACTCTACAAAGTATGCTCCTTACCTGTACACAGAGACACCATAGCCTGTGGTGGCCAGAACAGACACAAAGGGATTCCAATCTCACACCATGCAATAACCTCACATTGTGAGCATCGAAGAAGATACTCTTTCACCCATCGACAGTCCATCACTCAGGCATTTTGATCACTGGTACAACTGGCCAAGAATCCCCCCAGAGTCCAACTAATAAAATTGATAGCTGGGAAAGACAAATGCCAGTTCACAGGATCCCAAAACAAGAAATGCCAAGCATCATGGTTCAGTAGAAGCCACAAATGGAAGTGAACTAACTAACCAGATATAACATATCAAAGAGCCACATACATCAGTTACCACGCACTTCCTAGAAAGGAAAAAAATACCGACCGCTCCTCACAGATGAACTGATTGAGTTTGAGAATTAACCAGTTGAAGTTCAAGGCTTCAGGAACATGGACGTCTCCTATGTTGAGCATCATTTTAGTCATGAACCACAAAAACCAAAAATGATATTATCCTGCAAAAGGTAGATCCCTAAGCTCAAGTTGACAGCCAACTGACTCCGACCACCATGAGAAACTGAGTAGAAATAGCTCTCGGGCAGCTGAGCTCTTTAGAACCCTAAGAAGAAGGAACACTGGCCCATATGGTGGTACTACTCTTGCGATCTATTCCGAAGGGAAATTCCAACACAACACTCGAAAAATAGTTTGCAATCTCCCAGTTCCGTCCTTGAGAATTCCGGCCCTCAAGGCAAAATTTGGGGACTAATAATCATGGCAGCTCACCTCTTAGAGGCTTCTACGCGGAACATCATTTTCATCACTAACCACAAAAACCAAATTCGATGTAGTTGAAACATACCTCAATCCACAAGAAAACTTGAAGATCACAAGATGCCACCGCTTGAGGTCCGATGAACTCCAAACGTGGAGAGCCGACCGCACCTCACAGATGAACAAATTGAGTTTGAGAATTAACCAGTTGAAGTTCAAGGCTTCAAGAACATGACCTCTCATTTCAGAAGAATCCAAGTTGGCATCATCGAAGGAGTCTCTTCCTCGGAGGCTTGAATTGTTTCTTTGAGAATTCTCCCTGCCACAGCCAACCAAGAATTCGTTTGAATTCGGTCGCCGCACATGAGCGGGGAGCCACTCCCGGGCAGAGCAGGGCGGGCAGGGCAGAGCGGGCAGCTGACTCGGGCGGGCGGGCAGGGCGCGCGGGCGGGCGGGCAGGTACGGGGGCAGAGGCGGAGGCCCCATTTTGAGGGGCCCTTAGTGACAACGGGGGGTTTTAGGGTTTAGGGTTTAGCGACCGAGTGAGGAGAGGAGGGCAACAATCTGATCTGGTTTGGTTTGGGTTGCGATCCGAGGAGGGAGCCATGGCGAGCTCGGCAGCCATGCTGCTGCTGCGACGGGCGATGGCCACGGCCGCAGAAGCCACAGTGGAGGTCGTCAAGAAGAAGCCAATGTGGGGGAATCCCAAGAAGAAGAATCTCTTCGACGTCGCCCGCCTTCTTCCCGGCTGGGGCGTCGGCCACAAAGTCGCCAAATCGCATTGGAAACCCGAAACCTACTACAAGCTCTGCGACATCAAATTGCGCAAGGTGAGAAAGACCCTGTGTATTTGTTTATTTGTTTGTTTGGTTATTCTTTCCTTTTGGCCGTTTCACTTGCGCGATTCTTCTGATGGTGAACCTTAATCCGGGCTGGCACGCCACAAATATTTGAGGCAATTGAATTTGAGCGTCTGCTAGATTCCTTAGGGCAAACGATATGAACGAGGAGTTGCATTGGCAGTGATAATAGAAAATCACGCCAACTGAGAGTAGGAACATGGGGAATCCATTTTGAAACAGTGAAGAGTGCATTGCAATTCATACAAAGTGGGGGATGATTGCCCAAGAGAACCGGCCAAATTCAAGCTTGCCTTGCCTCAGATACTTGCAAACCCTAAGTTAATGGTGGCAATCTTCATGTCAGAAGATTCTGGTCGAATGTCATAAACATGCTCAGTGTGATTTTCAGGCATGCACACAATCACATGCCTGCAAGGTACACCAGAAATCAAGATCTCTTTCAGTAGAGAAAGAGTATCGTTCTAGATGGGTGCATCACAGTGCTGACTACATCGTTTATGGAATTTAGTGTCACGCACACTTATTGGTGAACAGTGTAAACTAGATGCCTATAGGTCTCCAAGTCAACGTGATCCTATTTGTCAACATAAGTAATTGTTTAAAGTGAAAAAGTATTTGCAATATGACATTTGGCGTAGCACATTGGGATACTTGAGATGATAGTTTTGCGTATTAGTATGCAAGGGAAGATATTATTGAGCTTACTAATGGCTAGTGTTATGTGTTTATATTTTAGTTTCCATGAGGAAGATATTCTTGAACATGCCAATGCCAAGTGTCATTTGTGTACACTTCTTGTCAACTTGTAGACCATTGTGTAACATAGGCATACACCTCATAACACTATTTAACATACTCATTCTCATGCCAAGATATTAGTAAGAGCACTTGAACACCAAGTGTCATGAGGTGACACTAATGGTGAAGTTGTTGATTATCAGTGTAACCTAGCATATACCTCAAAATAGGGTAAGTGACACTATTATGCATGTGACATTAAATACCATAAACGGTATAGTGCTTTTAGATTTTTCATGTCAAATCAGGTTTCACTTCACTAAGTTGGACTGTTTGCAATGTAGGTCGTTCAAAATTTGTCTGTTTTTCTTAGACTGAAACAGTATTCAAAGGCTGGTAACAAGAAAGTTGGAAGACATTGTTATGAGCAGTGCCATGGTGTATCTGTATCTTGACTTTTATTTCTGGGTTTGTTTGCTTGAAGGATGCTGGGCATGGAGCAGCATGGGGAATCTATCATGAGCAAGGTAACTTTCAGCCCTGTGGACCCAGCGTCCATTACCTAAATTTTGGTGGCAGTAAGTGGCATTCTTTGAAGCCGAAGTCGTGTGCCCATTTGCAGAGTCTTGTATGTCGAGTCAAGATTGCAGCACCCTATTATAATTCTTGGCATCTCTTGCTCTATGCTCCCATTGCATTAAATCCTCCTCCTTCGACATTATTGTGCAATTAATGCATTAGGAATGATTCAATGAGTTGCAATTAGGAGTAATTAGCAATCAATGCAATTAGTGCAATTAGTGAGTATGTATTGGTGTCTCTTGAATATGGAGAATGGCCTCATTTGATTGAATGTTCTCCCTAGTCTTGATATCTAAATCTCATCAATTGGAACTATATATCTAACTAGCCAATGTTGCAGGTGTTGAAGCAGGGAGACTACAGAAGATTAGCGGTGCCAACAAGAGGTGTTGGAAGCACATAGAAGACAAGCCTGTGCGATTGTGGGAAAGTTTAACCCCAACAAAGGCATCTGTAGAGAAAGCTACAGATGTATTGACCTAGACTGACTGATTTCCTTTTCCTTCATACTGAACTTGATTGGGGACCAGTTCTGCAACTGCATTCGAGGTTGTTGAATTCTTGTTTGATAAACCTAGGAGAAGAGTTTCTAAAAAGAAACTTCCACTAATTGTACTTGGAAGACAATTGGGAAGAGTAGGGGATTCATGCTCTCATCATGTTAGGCCAGTTGTCCACCATTGAAAGATACCATTAAATGCATAGGCACAGGGAAATTGGTGAACTTGATGAAATGTGGTGACGAGGGCAGGCCTTTAAGTAGGTTCAGAAGACAGATTTACATGTAAGATAATTGTGTGCAGGTAAGCAGATGTTTGCAGCCCAGGCTGTTTGAATTGAAAACATGAACATAAGAATTGGGGGACAGGCCTGGCATGTGCTTTTGCTCCTATTCATTTGTTCCTTTGGAGATATTTCCTCTCTGAATGTCTGTTGCTTTCTATGAGTAGGTTCTATCTTTTTGAGCGTTGACGAGAAGGATGCCCAGGAAGATTCTATTCCTCCCATCAGTATGGATGTGTGTGATGGATGTACCTTTACTTCGTTGTAGCTATACGTTTAACATTTAGGCTGTATGTTTGCCCACTTTTGCAACCATGTGTGGACTTTTTTTCAATTATGAGGCATGTGCTCCATAAAGGAGTCTACTCTTTTGCAGGCCTTTGCGACGAAATAGATCTAGAGTTAATTAGCTGACATATTGAAGATTGCTTTGGAATGGCCACTGCACTCTGCATCTCTCCATGAATATCTCTGCAGTAGCTTTCACTGAAGATCACAACACAGTCTATATCTCCTACTTTTCATGAATAAGTTTAATACAGTATCATGATCTGCTGAGTGTCAAATTCTATTTTTTTGGTCACTACTCTTTCCGCTGGTCTATGGAAGAAATGAAACCGTACCAAAATCCTTTATTTACATCAATAACCTGCATTGGTCGAATCTATTTTCTTGCATGTATTGAATCAGGGTTGTGGTTTCTATCCAACTGTTTTGAAGGTTCTAGGTACTAGGTAAGCGGGCCTAATTTGGTTACTTATCTTGATTGGACACCTATCATATGTGAGTGGTGTGTGCTTAAATCTAAGGATGGACACTAAAAAAGCATGTTACTGAAAAAGATTAAACTATATCCTCACAATTTGCTAAATATTCAAAGATTATAGGTGATATAATCAAGATAACATGATCATTTGATAAGAAAAGAAAATAAATTCACTTCAATAATGAATAAGATATTCATATATGCTCCAAAAATTATGAGGTAAATGGTTATGGACACGATTTCGATTTGCTTATCATCTTGCGCTAACTCTGTGTTTCGTATCCTACAAGAAGTGGGTGCAGAGCTAGAAGTGTCCGTTTTAAGGCCTACTTTACTGCATTTGATCACAATCACTTTATTTATTCGTTAATTATCATGGGCTGCAAAGTAGGTCCATAGAAAGTCATCAGAACACGGGTGTATCTACAATCTGTGTTCATTGTTGGTGGTGTCGAGATAAAGTTATTAGAGGTGCTCGAGTAAAAATAGAGCCTGAGCGATTCATGGGCCTCAGGCTCTCAATATTTTTCAAACCATTTGGACGAGAGTCTTCACAGGTAAAGGGTAAGGATAAGGCTTTCCGAAAGGTGGTGATAGGGAGTAAGCTGAGAGTCAGAAGAGGTGGACGGTGGCCTTATAAGTCATACCCGAAAATTGCCATGAGGACTACTACTTACACACTTTATCCACTTACATCTAAGGTATATGACTTATGATTGTGGGCACTTTTATCTCCACGTTTATTTGTGGCCGTTTGGTTGGATCGGGAATCATCTATTCGGTTAGCAATTGTGAACCACAAAGATTGTCATTTCAAGTTTTCAAAAATTGGGACATAGATGCAAAAGTTGTTATAAGACAAGATTCTTCTTCTTCTTCTTGTGATCACTTAGGTTCTTCTGATGGTGATTATTGTTAAATATATAATGGTGTCTATATTATGAGCATATAGTCCAATCTCGTTGTAACATGTGTGTGTGTGTGTGTGTGTGTAGTTATCATGAATGACTACAAGCCTTGCCATATATCATTCAAGTATAGGTATTTAATGAACACGTGTGATAACACAAGGTCTATTTTTTAAAAATATTTCTAAGGTATGTGACCTTAACATTATTCAACCATGTGGGTCGGTTCCATAACCTTGGAACACGTCAATTATATTCTATGGGCCCCTCAAACAAAAGTAAAAATATTCGTTTACTATGCATACATTCAGGCTGAAATTGGAATTTGCGTGGAGTTATACTCCCCGCACTATGTGCAAGAATTATTGTTCATCCCAAGAATGTTCTAAGGAGACATTGTTCATCCCGGTATCAATCCCTATAAATATTATTCATAGTAGCACTATCATTGAAAATATTGACATTATTCACGATATTCTTACTATTCATACCGGCACTATTCATTATTTGTACTGACGTCAGTTTCTTTCCATGAAGGTAAGATAGTGGAGGCCCATGTCGGATGCTAAATATAAAATGGAACACAACCATGCAGCTGAATAATGTTATGTTGATGTGGATAAATTTGGTTGTTGTATCACAATCTTGAGAACTGTGTCATCCGGTTAGTAACTTGAAAACTGTCATTTTAAGTTTCAAAATTAGAGTTCAGATGCAAAAGTCTTAAGAGGTCAAAGTGTAGCATCTCCTTATGTTGAAGTGACCATGGAAGCCCTCCCAATCGTGTTCATCATTCGACCTAGAATGGCGCCCATGTTTTGAGCACACAATCCAATCTCATTGTACAACGTGTCTTTTTGGTGTATGTTCTCAACAACAAACCTCGCCATATAGGTCCCACCAAAATATAGCTGCCTCATGAGGAAGAATGGCCACCTAAGGCTCACATGCACTTGGAAATGACAAATCTCAAGTATTGCGACTTTAGGAAATTGCGAATGGTGTTGTACATAACATTATTAAGATCCATAACAATGTTCTGTGGGACTAACAATATTCCACATAGTATTCCCGGATATCCCCCACATTCAGACTGAATGTGGGGAATATCCAGGAATATTACGTGAAATACTGTCAGTCCCACATAACATTGTTATAGATTTGAATAATGTTATGTACAATTTGGTTTCATCAAGAGATGATGCTTAATAGATATTTTGGAAATTCAGACTTTGTCGTTGAGACTTAGATGTTTTAACTAAGAAATATTCAACATCTTGAATAGGAGGCTTTGTTATAGTCCTTGACGGTACTTTTCCAAAGGGGGGGGTTCACTAAGCGGAAATTAGCAAACGGCACCTATTGAAATAAAGGGTACATTTTATTCCTTCGAGTTGAATTTGATTCCTTCGAGTTGTTTTTATGGTTTCGATCAAAATCCCAGATCATGGTTAAATGTGATACATCATTCTACAAATTCCACGGAATTAGGTTTACATTTGAAAAATTGGAGTGTGGGCATAAAACATGTAAAAATCTTCTTATAGTTGGTTCGGTTGTCACTGGTAATGGATGAACAAATGCGACATTTGTGTCAAAATATGGATGTACCATGGATGACAGGGATGAGAATTTTTTTTTGGGTGAGGTGGGAAATTGGTTTGGAGATTTTGATGATAGGGCTCTTAATTTAAACACAACCTTGAGATTGAGAAGTTGTTTTGAAGTGGGTTGCAAAGGCAAATGTGTTGGCATTTGATGAAGAGGTAATTAAGGGGTTAGCTTGTGGTTGTATATATGCTCCTTTTCTTTCTAGTAAAGATGGCAAGTCTTGTGTCTCATGACTGAACTATTCAAGTTGTGCTTTGATCAAAATCTTTTTACTTGTCATAGCTTGACAGGAGGAACGGAGGTGCACAATGTTGAAGAGCGTTGAGACTCTTAAAAAAAATTCCACATAAATCCTTTGTATTTGGTTGTATCAGTGCTGGACAATGTAAGGAATTTCATTGCTTTGAGATTTACATATTCAATATAGGGTCCTTATAAACACATGACTAAGATCTTATTGTTTCAAAAATGATGAGACGATGATGGAGAATAATGATGGGTACAACTCTAAGAGTGAGAGGTTACCTCTTTTTTATCAACATACTACTTGGGTATATATATATATATATATAAGGTTTGATACTTTCGAGGTAACATGCCTCATCGGTAACGATGACCATAGTTCCAAGATAACATCCTATGATGACGAAGTTGGGTCTACTAACACCCAGTGCCCCCCCCCCCCAGTCGATGTTGACAGTGGTGTCTTAACATGCCCTTAGACACAAGGAGTCTAGTTTTAGACACCACATTACTATCCCTCGTTAACAAACCTGACCGTGATAAAAATCCTCATAATTGAGGTATATTAACAATGAATTGTTATAGCATTGTGTAATTCCAAATAGTTGTGACACTAAATACAATATTTAGTATAGTGGTCGGTTCTCCCTATTCATTGGTCTACAAAACCCATCTTAAGTGCACCTCACCTTCAAGGTCCAAAAGCCAATATATATGTTCACTTTCACTTAGTAAATAAGCATTTTATTGGAATTTCATTTCCATAATGCATTGCTCATTGGACTTTTGTCTTTACGTGGTAAGACAAATTCATTAATAAAAAATGTGTAACTCCAAATAGTAAGTGACACTAAATAAAATATTTAGTGTAATTACAAATGATTTGATCGAATTTGAAAAATGACCGGTTGAAATTCAAGACTTTAAAAAAATTATCAATCTTTTTCATGTTTAAAAAAATTCTCAAATTAATAAAAAAACCCGGAAGTTGTTAACATTTCCCCTGTTGGACTTGGAAACACTGGGAGCCCCACTGGTCAGGGCAGGGTGGGGCGCGCGGGTGGACGGGCGGGCAGGCAGAGGGGAGGGCGGGCATAAGCGGGGGTAGAGGTGGGGGCCCCCTTTTGAGGGGCCCTTAGAGACGCGCAAGTGAAACGGCCAAAAGGAAAGAATAACCAAACAAACAAATAAACAAATACACAGGGTCTTTCTCACCTTGCGCAATTTGATGTCGCAGAGCTTGTAGTAGGTTTCGGGTTTCCAATGCGATTTGGCGACTTTGTGGCCGACGCCCCAGCCGGGAAGAAGGCGGGCGACGTCGAAGAGATTCTTCTTCTTGGGATTCCCCCACATTGGCTTCTTCTTGACGACCTCCACTGTGGCTTCTGCGGCCGTGGCCATCGCCCGTCGCAGCAGCAGCATGGCTGCCGAGCTCGCCATGGCTCCCTCCTCGGATTGCAACCCAAACCAAATCAGATCAGATTGTTGCCCTCCTCTCCCTTCCTCACTCAGTCGTTAAACCCTAAAACTCGGGGAGATCACTCCATTGTAGAGTTGAACAACCACGTGCGATCATTTTAGATGTAAAAAATGTAAAAAATGTAAAAATCATCACCAAAATGGGTCACAATTTTATCAATTTTTTTCATGAGTAGATATAAATGGTACATGTTACATAGTAAAAAATGGTGACCAAATTTGATGATTTGTTTTTTTAATAAAACATACCGTTTCTAACTAGAATGACGCAGAATTGAACTAAAAAATTTGCTACAATTAATGAATATGACTAAAAATTTCAAAAAAATATACAAAAGATACCATCAATGGTTGTGTATATGTAGAAAAAATATCGTAAAATTTAAAATTATTTATGACATGTAATATAGGGGTAGCAAACTTTGTTCGCACGTGGTGTTCAACTCTACAATGGAGTGATCTCCCCGAGCCCTAAAACCCCCTCCGCTCTCCCATTAACGTGGAGGAGTATAAGACCAACTCCTACGGTCACTCCAAAATTAATTCTCTCAATAAAACTGGCTTCCAAGGCAACATAGCATTACTAGGTCCCTTATGACCCTTCACATGCAAACTCTAAGGCCCATGACCATCACATTCTAAAAACTCTCATTGGTCAAAAAGGCCAAGACCATCAAAGTTCACTTCACACTAGAATATGAAGGCCTAAGGATCAAAAAAAATTATCACGGATAAAAAAAGTCTACATGGATTCCTACATGGCAAACTATGGATAATGTTTCATGGTCTGCCAGTATTTGCGATAGACCCACCTTCAAGAGGTAGGTTTGACGCAAATCCCGGTAGACCATGGTAGTTAAACAATTGTCATTGGTTTCCATAGTTATTCTAATTACTTTTTACCACATTAATTTTTCCAGGACAGGTGAGTTAAAGAGAGTCATCTCTCCCATCTAGCTGGAGCTTGTTTGTATGTGTGTTTGTAGTAGACCTAATAATTAAGCAAATAAATAAATAAATAACTATTGAAATTTGTTTGGATAGTTTTTCTTCCAATGGTAGGTTTCTTGCAAGCTGGTAGTTGTTCCGAAACACAATAATGGAGACTTTCATTGGAGTTTGAGCAATTTTCAACACATGGGTAAAAATTTATAGTTTTTCATGGTGGGCACCTTTAGAGTGATGCATAATTATAAGTGATTGGATCACAAATGCCGTCAAATAGTGAAGTGAGTGAAGATGTGATAATGGAATCAACGATGGAAGAAATTGTCACAAAGAAAGCAAAACTAGATCTTGTCAAAAAAGAAGAGAGATAGGATAGCAAATTCAAAATCAAATGTAACGCTAAAGAAGAAGGCGAAGAACGATGTGATTGAATATAAAGATTTGGAAGATGGAGAGAAGGTCCCATAAATAACGAGAGCGTGAGATTGAAACCCTTGTTGCAATCCTTGGCGAGATGAAAGAAGAATTTGCAAAAATAGCAAGAAAATAAGATATGCAATATTATGTTTCAAATGAGAATGTAGAAAAAAATGCAAAATTTTGAAATTAGATTGGACATTTTCAAAGGCCTTTGCATTTGCACGGGCCCCCATTTTTTTTTACCCATTGTGTATTTAGCGTTTGAAACATGTATGAATGAGGGATCGAACTTCACACCTCAAGAATTATTCCCACCACCTCCATGGGAAAGGCGGAGGGCTTAAACCACTAAACCATTGTCTCAAATTGATAGAGTTTGAGATATATTGTATTTAACCCAATGCTAGCACGTTCCTCATTATCTACAGACAGTTTGCATACAATTCTAGTGCTTACATTATATGATTCTAATTTCGAATGGTTGTATGTGTGGGCAAGAATGAATGTTTGGATTAAACTTCATGTTTATATGGTTTCAAGTTTGCGCAATTTTTAAAGGATGTTGCTAGCTTGTAAGAATACAAAGAACTTATGAGTGAATACAAAAATGACAAGGATTCAAACGGAGTTTAAGTTTGTGATAGATGTAAATATAAATATTATAATTAGATGGATATATGAAATAAGTAGCATGCAAGCGAGGTGAATCAAATACCAGAAAGTGCACAAAAGATGAGCAACATGAAGATAGTTAAAATACACAACGTAATTTATGGGAGGGGAATACACCTTCAAGTATTACTAAAGACAAATATTTATCTTTTATTTATTTATGATATGGAAGGATTTTAAGAACAAATAATGAGCAATTCCTCTAGATTGATTGTATATTTTCAAGTTATAACATATTTATTTAAAAAAAACGTGGATGATCACATGACATAATTGGTACATAAATTATAGTTACTTACTCATTCACCCACTTATGCATTCATATTAGATTTAGTGTCCATGTATTAAAATTCATGATTGATTTGCTATAATAATTTGGTTATTGCTTATTGTATTTTTTTATCAATAAAATTCTAGTTCTTTGTCAAACTCTCCACATATTCCTTGATCATTTTCTATGCAAATGAAACCTCTTTATTTTACCTACGTCTATCATCTTAGCCTTCAATTCTTGCCCTTTTCTTAATGACAAATAATATGTTCATGTTTGCAAATATCTTCCAATTTTTTTCTATCAATTATTTATCAGACTTATCTTTAACAATTGTACATATATTATGTAGCACAATACATGTAACAACTATAGCATTCATATGTCCCAAAGGTACATCGCCCCTCCTTATAATATTTTTTTAATCTTCCCTTTAAATTCCAAAAGCATGATCTGCTCTTCATACATGCGAGTAGAAATTTGAATAAAATTTAGATTGATTTTATATCATTTTAAACCCTTTGAAATATATTTCAATAAAATATAAATTAATAGGCGCACTAGATATGCACAACCACCGATCAATTTTTAAGATAAAACCTTGCATTTTATGCAATTTCTTTCAATTTTTGGTCCATTAAAAATAATGTCTAGCCATGCATGCAACCTACCATCCGAGGAATTTGTAAATCCAAAATATAGTTTTTGTGTCAACAATACCTTGTAGTAGAATTGAATTATACGATTATCGACAATAATCAACATGTTCTTTCATTTACAGGTGCAATAATTGAAATATGAGATCCATCAATTAGTATGATAATATGAGGAATTCCGTATAGCGCCTCAAATTCATGCCTAAAAAACCCTAAACTGAGTTGGGCTTGGACTTTAGACAAATGTGCGTTGCAAATGAACTCTTATCCAGTCAACAAATTTGTCTCACAATTTTTCTCAAAAATTGTACTCTTCGCCATCCCATACACCTCTCCTATAGTACACAAGGCATTTTCAGTCATAAACCTTTTGCAATGATATTGTGACTCTATTTTCAATTGAAACTGTCCCTCTCATATTCTTCCTCGGCAAATAATATGGACCTAATCTCCCACAAAGAAACTTGAATATATTATGAGATACACAAGTTTTTTGCCAACAAAAAAATGTGTGAATGAACTCAATAATAATTTATTGGTGAACCACGCATTTCTCTCAAATGCCCACAGACTTAGGATCATCCAATTTCATACTATGAAAGCAAATGCTCATGATCATGGCATTCTCACATTCTCCATTAAGTGCCAATACCGTACTTGGCCATCAGGGTCAACATCTCATGCCGAATAATTAATTAAAGTGGAGAAAGTGGGTCAGGCATGGTAAAAATAAATTAATAAAAATTTCAACAATTTCAAAAAATATTTGTAAAAGATTCAACGCTTTAATACAAGGCCAGTTCACAACAATGAAAGATTTCTTTCTTTTTTCACCCTTTTGTGGCGGCCTTGGTGTGTTTAACCTAATTGAATGCCCTAATCTCAATTAGTGGTCCTTTGTATGTGTTACTTTTGGATCCTAAAATGCCACTGCAACCTCTGGGTTTGCCATGGTTTTCGCCACAAGCTCTTTAGGGTTAATTCAATTTGCTCTGCAAACAATAGAAAATTCAGGCTCATAATGTCCGGTTTTTAAAAAAAAAATTGCACAAACTAGTTATGATGCTACAGTATGCAATATTTTGGGATTTTACTACATGAAGTTAGCTCAATTTTGTAATATTGGGCATGCTCTTCAATGAATAACTTTTCTTTTCAACTCTCTTCTCCAATAATTTCCGATTTTTTTCAACTTCTATTTTTTCATTTAATTTTTGCCGACCCTGACGGCCGAGTACGGTACTCGCATATCAAGTACATGTTGCACAATCATGCGCAAACACCAATACAAAGCCAATGCAACCAGAGCCCTCCCTCGTCTCTCAAGATGATCCATCATCATTCTTCCCTTCCTCACCAATTGTAAAACACTGCAAGTGGTAAAGAAAGAGGGTGAACATTTGTAACAAGTGAGGTAGGGTTGCCCCTCCTTTTCCCACCAATAAATAATGCAATGGTCCCTCAACAAGGTCCAATCTCACTTCACACTATGTTTGAGGGCCCATGACTACACAAAATGGCTTTCCCATTCCCATGGTACAACATGTTGGATGAGAGTCAAAGGCCTCACAAATACATGGTCCCTTGGCTCATGTGTGAAGTGGCCCTTAAGTCTCATGTTTCCCACTCATCCTAAATAAACAACCTTCAAGTTTTTGTCACGACCTTCTACGAGCTTCAAAAACAATTCAAAGCATCATCTTTATTCTTAGAATTAAAAAGGAACGAATGAGACTTGTACATGTCTACTTTTGAAACTTTAAAGGAGTCTCCATGCCATGTGGTTTTTTTTTGTTTTTTTTTTTGGGGGGGGGGGGAGGGGGTAAAGACATGATGTGGCTCTACAATGGCTCTTTTTGATACAATGGCCATGGGGCTCGCTTGTATGTAAGAAAGGATTAAGTATAAAATGTGAAGGTCAAAATGTGCCTTTACGTTCTTTTTGGGAAATGTGTTTTGTGCACTAAATCCAAATTCTATTTACTTTCTTCCTCCCATATTTTGTATTGAACATTTTAGGGAGCTCCCATTTGTATGACTTATATACATCAATTCAACGAATCTTCACCAAGTCTTACAAAACAAGTTCAATATTTAGAGGTTTCAAGCACATCATGTTATTCAACTTGGAGAAAACGTAAATGTAGTTACCATACGTGACATTAATGATCAATATAATAAGTATATATTGCATCCAAGGGCACCTTGCCATGTGAGTTGAACTTGAATCTTCATTCACATTAAGGAATTCAGCTAATTAAAATAGGGCACATGGTGAATTTTTTGATAGTAGATAGGGCATAAGTTTTGGCATAATTAGCTTAAATGGAGACATGCAGTAGAAGTACATGGTTTTATGTATGTCAAGGCCCAGACATGAACTTCAACAATTAGGGGCTAAAGCCTTTTACTCACATTTCTTGAGTACTAGAAACTTATGATACATAGTAGATCCCTATGTGAGATATTTCGTTTCGTCTTGTTTTTTATTTATTTAAATATTTGATGAGGGCACTAGAAGCAAATACTAGATAAATCCTAAAACATCCCATTGGTTGTCAGTACATTTAACCATGTGAACCATGGGGAGGAAGCATCACTTGCATGTGAACTTGAAACAATATTGTGGGTAGTTGTATGGAGCAAGAAGGAAATTTTGACTCTCAATCAAGTTGTTCATTCAGATGCTCAAGAAATGAACAGGTTGGTTGTGTGCACATATAGAAGAGAGCACCCTTCTTCAAGAGGATGTCTACTTTGCATTGTGCATTCACAAATTTACACTTGAACTGTGTGAACCAAGGAATGCTCTAACTTTCTCCATGATGTGGATTCCTTGGTTTCCTCGTTTTTTTTTTGCTAAAAACATTCAACATATAAAAAGGGGATTCGTTCTTCATGAATGAATTTGCCAATGGCCAACTAGAATGTTTATCCCCCCACCACCACATGGAGAGAGTGACAACCCTCTAAAGTGATACCCCAACCACACTTGGGGGTCCAACCGCCCCCAACCAGCCCACCCGGTGCGGGGGGCCCCACACCGGCTGGGCTGGTTGGGGAGCGGCTGGACCCCCCCGGTGTGGCCATTGTACGAGTCATTTGACCATCAATTCATTAGCAATGAAAATCGTATGAAATACACGCACTTTATTTGTAAGATGAGCAAGCTGTAGTGGTCTAGTTTTTTGGGGAAAATTGATTATTGAGAAAATCAATTTACATCGGTGTAAAATTTGTTACGAGGGTGATCCAAACAACCCCAATACTCAAAGTATAATAATATTAATAATCTACCACTAAAAATCTCAAATCAAACATTGGTGTGGATGTCAAAGATTTGGGTAGATGTAATCTTTTGTGCGGCAAACAAAGTTCCAATTATCTAGAGCATGCCACATGCATTGTTACAGACGCCTCTAACCAATTTACATGTGATATATAAGCATATAGATTAGTTATCATGTCTTAAGGTAAGATGTTCATTCACATGTATACCGTACCCGGCCGTCAGGGTGAACATCTCATGCCGAATAATTAATTAAAGTGGAGAAAGTGGTCCGGCATGGTAAAAATAAATTAATAAAATTTCAACAATTGCAAAAAATATTTGTAAAAGATTCGGCGCTTTAATACAAGGCTAGTTCACAACAATGAAAGATTTCTTATTTTTTTCACCCTTTGTGACGGCCTTGGTGTGTTTAACCTAATTGAATGCCCTAATCTCAATTAGTGGTCCTTTGTATGTGTTACTTTTGGATCCTAAAACGCCACTGCAACCTCTGGGTTTGCTATGATTTTGGCCACAAGCTCTTCAGGGGTTAATTCAATTTTCTCTGCAAACAACAGAAAATTCGGGCTCATAATGTCCGGTTTTTTTTTTATAAATTTTGCACAACTAGTTATGATGCTACGGTATGCAATATTTTGGGATTTTACTACATGAAGTTGGCTCAATTTTGTAATATTCGGCATGCTCTTCAATGAATAACTTTTCTTTTCAACTCTCTTCTCCAATAATTTCCGATTTTTTTCAACTTCTATTTTTTTATTTAATTTTTGCTGACCATGACGGCCGGGTATGGTATGAATGTTGTTTGATGTGTTGTGGGTTGGGAGGTCTCCCCATGATATAGTTCATACTTCCAATTAATGAATGTGTGACATAATACAAAATGTTGCATAATACCTATAAGCAAATGTATATGCATCATCATTGAGAGATCTTCCCATGTCATATGGGCTTTGTATTAATAAGTGATATATGTATTGCTAAAATTTGTTGCTAATTCCACTTTAAATTAATCAAGGGTATTTATTTACTATTTAGACCCCAAACTAGTAGTATCTTGTTAGTTTAGTCCAATTTTGATTTAAAAGTGTACTTTAACTTAAATACTTGTTATTGAACCAAAAGATGGAAAAGGGTTATAAAAAGACCAAAGATATTATATTCATCTTAGACTTGTGAATAGAAGGCTTTTACTATATTGGATATAGAAAGTAAAAGTAGTACATATGACATAAGAAGAAACTACGGGGGAGTTGAGGCTCCGAGGATCCTTTGTCTCTCTTTTTATGGTTGGGTGGTTCCAGCTTACAACCAAACACAATGCTATTTCTTAGTTGTTTAAAACTTTTGTAATGTACAAAGTTTGAAAGTTCACAATACTATAGCCTCATGTGCACTCATGATTTATAATTATATGTACATTTTGTTGTTGTAAATTTTGTGTAATAGAGGAGCGTGACACCTTGCCACTCACATGTAAGGTAAGCAAATCATAAACAAACACTTGTCTATATGAACCCACTTCACATAGGATATGAAACACACAAACAATGCGAGATGATTAGCAAATCCAAATTGTGCCCATAGCCACAATGTTAGAGCTTGCATGAATATTATATTCATGGTCAAAGTGAAAATTCTATGAGTGTTTAAATGAACATATAGGTGCCCCCAATTATGTTGATTATTGCATCTAGAATGATTAACAAAATTTGAGGATGCAGTTCAATCTCTTTTCAACACATGTTCTTTTGGTGTTCGTTCTTAAATTCACACCCAACCATACACCACTCATTGAAATATAGGTGGTTGTTTAGGATTAGATATTGAATTAGGCACATCTATCTTAGGTTTTTAATTAAGGAGAGTGACCACATAAGGCCCACTTACCTTATGTTGTAGACTATGTATTAAGATATTGTACATAAAGAGCCTTGCTCCAACCCGTAGCAAGACGACACATGTACGATAATGTAACCTAGCGTTCACCATGTCAGGAGGATTGCTTGCTACTACAGTCTAACCTTGATAATGTCACACCATTCTTTTCACCAAAAAAAGTGATGTAAACAAGGTGTGACATATTTGATAATGTCACATTTGGAAGATTTATGCATAATGTGATATTATCAAAGAAATAGTTAGAAAATAAAATAAAAATTACAATGTTCATAAGAAAATAACAAAGATGAGAATTCAATGCTTTTAAATATAAAATCAAATTCAAAAGCTTGAATAACAAAGATAGCACATCATAATGTGTCATTGAGATCAGGTAAAGACCTCTCACTAGAGACAGAGAAGCTCCTAATGTCACATTGTTTTGTTGACATTGATGTTAAATGTGCAACACCAATTCTAATGAGCTTGTCATGGATTTTTTTTCCATTCCTAACAACTCCATAGTGTTGAAAATTTGAGAACCTTGACTAGCCATACAATTCAAAACATCTTTAACAGATTTTTGTGCATCACTTAACTTCACTACCTTAAACTCAACATCATTGCTATCATCAATCCATGGGTCTACTTCTACGGGATCATGTACCTCCTGGCCATCTTGCACTAATTGCACAAGCTCCTCAGTAGAATACTCCACCTCAAAATCATCTTCACCTTCCATGTTTACGTACTCCAATGGAGAAAGCTTCTCTAGAGGGCATGCCTTGGACATCAAAGCCCAAATTCAATGTTGCCGACGTCATCCATAGAATTTGTTGTCCATCCGGCCTTTTTCATCCATATTACTTGTTATTATCACACTTACACTACAAATTTTGGAAAAAAATAGTGACATTATCAAGGGTGATAGGGATAATAATGAGGGAATTTTACACTAAAAAATTTGGTTTCGAAGTTTTGGGTGACAATATCAAGGTGTTCTATAAACAAGAGTGACATTATCGAGGTTAGACTGTATCTATATTCGTCGTGCTCGTATCCAATGACGACATGACACGTCATCGAGATGTGATATGGTGAGCGCTATGTATGTATATGGGATGGATGGATTGATTGATGCAGTGGGATGCATGAACGCATGTGGATGCAGTGATTGGGGTTCGCCATCGCCATAATAGGCTGCTAGCTAACCTAAGCTTATACTTCCCTAGTTACTTGCTTTTGGCGCCTTCTCCGATGCTCATCCTCCTCGCTCCCATCGCTCCCACAAGCAACCGTGCTGACGTAGCTTGAGCTGCTCCAGCCTCGGGACCCGAAACCAAAGGGAGCCACAAGCAGCGGCGCAGGGAGAAAGATTGAGGAAAGCAGCAGGAGCATCGCAATTGAAGAGCGGGAATAGTAGTTTCCTCTCGCGTTTCGGGTGTGCGGGATAGGAAAGGCGCCTGGGGTTGCAACACGCATCGATGGCGGTCGTGTGCAGTGGCGCCGGGACTGGAGCTCTGTTGTCAGCCAACCCGAGGTGGACGACCCCGCTGAGCCGTGGTGCACCAAGGTCGTCTGCTGCTGCATCGGCGACAACGAGGCTCGCATTGTGTTTTGAGGCTAGCGGGGGAAGAATGGCCGCCCTCGGGGTGCACAACAGCCAGGAGAAGGAGGAGCTTCTAAGCCAGCGATTGGCTATCCGTTCTTGCCGGTCTCATCCTCGCAGGTCAATTAAGAACTTTTGTCTTACCCACAGTCCGGGAGGCCTTACGAAGTGTTTGTTGCCTCCGTTGGTCGCTCCTTTATTTTTTGTACGTTGTTTACGAAATTGGTGCATCTCACAGCAAGAAATTGCCTGAGCACCTTATCAATTTCTGTAGCCTCCCCCGGACCGTGGTTATGCTTGGAGTAGTAAGTTAGGTGACAAAGAGGCTCGCATTGTGTTTTGAACGTGCAAAGCCAAGAGGAGCTGCTAACCCAGCGATGGCTTGTGCGTTTTTGCCGGTCCCCTCCTCGCAGGTCGATTAATCAAGATTTCGTGTACATAGTCCGGGAAGCCTTAAGTGTTGATGCCTCCGTCCGTCACTCGTACGTTTATTGTTTGTACGTTATTTACGAAATTGGTACGAAATCTTAGAGTTGGCAACAAATTGCCTGTGCGCCGTGGTTTTGCTTGGAGTAAGTAGTGCATTAGGCGAGAATCGGCGTCCTTGTTTGTGGTCCAGTCTTCATAGATTGAATAAATTTGTCTTCGCTAAATTTGGCTCGCATTGTGTTTGAGGCCGCCGGGGTTCAAAGCCAGGAGGAGATGCTAAGACAGCGATTGCCTGCTCTCGTTCTTGCCGGTCCCCTCCTCGCAGGTCAAATAAGAACCCGTGAGCATCGTCCGGGAGGCCTCAAGTGTTGATGCCCCCGTCAGTCGCTCGTTTATTGTTTGTACTCTGGTTACGAGATTGGTGCATCTTCCAGCAACAATTTGGCTGTGCACCTCATCAACTGCTGTCGGCCGTGGTTGTGCTTAGAGTAGTAAGTTAGGTGACAATCAGCGTCTATTGTTTTGTGGTCCAGTCTTGATACATCGGATAAATTTGGCTTCGCTAAATTTGGATACCTACTGTCCGGGGCTTCCGAACTCGTTTGGTCACGTCTTGAAGTCCGCGAATTTCGTATCGAGGAAGATGGCCTCATCCACCACGCTCCATGATAGCGGCCAAGCTCACCCGCGAATCTGATGCGCCTGTAACTTAGCTTGTGTGTACATCTTTGATTACGACTCCTTGGAGCAGTCATCATATGACGCGAGACGATCTTGCGATGGCCTAAAGCCACTCATGTCTGCCTACGTACTGTCTTCACCTCAGGACTGACTGACGTGGAGCGGACAATGTATGGAATTTTTGACAATCAAGTTTTGGAGTATCTTGAAATTTATGCATATTTCACTGAGCTGTAGCAGATCCCTCAGTATTTTTGTATTGAAAGAGAGAGAATAAAGCGCCTCAGTTCTTTCCGAGGTTATCGTCTTATTTATTTCGTCGTGACCTCACTTCCACAGTGGAATTCCCCGAGTGCTTACGTTGGATTGAGTGGCGTTACGTAGCACCTTGTCCTTTAGTATACCCCGGATATGACTGCTACAATGTATGTGAATTATTCATCGGGCGGTATTTCAGGAAGCCTGAAAATGGTGAACACGGATTTTAGCTTAAGGAGGTGGTCCAGGAGGGTGAAAAGACGTAGTACTTTTCTTAGTGTGTCTGTTGATTGTTCAGCTGGTAATGGAAGTCAGAGAGAGCGACAAGGTTTGTGATGTATAATGGACTTGAATTGAATTGCTTTGAAACTTGACCGAATTGGCCCTTGCTGGTAATTGGTGTAATGCAGGATGGTGTGCCTTGCGAGTGGTGATTCTGCAGGTGTTGTCACTTCAGATAGCGTGCCTGTAAGTAACTTCAAAGATAGTTGTTATTCTCCTGAGAGATTTTGCTACGGACTGCTTGTCTGTCTTGTTGTATATGATGTATTTGGACCTTACTTGAGGAGAGCGCCCCACGCATTGAAATCATTATCAAATCTGATTTGTTTATTGTTGCACACGAGAATCGAAGGCTTATTTCTTGGCCAGATCTAAGTGGAGGCAACAGTGACGAGTCTTGTCAGTGATTACGTGGTGGATCTCATTCTTGCTACCTTTCCCCTCTGCCAGTTTCCCCTCTGCCAGGATCGTTCTGTAAGAAATATTGTCTTGTCCTGGCAGGAGATTCAAGTAGACGGTGAGCCAAAGCCCATTGTGCTGATCGATCAGGACTCCAATCCACATGCCACAACTGTGGAAATCAGCTTTGGAGACAGGCTTGGTGCCCTCCTTGACACGGTTCAGTCACTGACTTCTTTTCTTTTTGGTTATTATAAGAATTTGTCTGAGAATCTGTGTGATGCATTTGGTGGCGTTTTGTTCTGGAATAAAAACCACTACTAGAACTGTAGTTAGGTTTTAGTTCATCCATGAGTAGATAACGTCAATCCTCACCATTGTGGTTACTCTCACACATTCTAAAATACAAGGGCTCTTGAAGGATATCCTATCCCCAGGTAGTATTGCGCCATTGGCACTACTGAAGGTGGTGACTGCTATCAAGTGGATGATATTTCTGAGTGTGAGGATCTTTTGAGTGTCTATGTTGTGCAAGTCAAATGACATTATTATCCTGTACGATCTGCTTTCTGCAGATAAAGGCAATCAAGGACCTTGGACTCAATGTTGTCAAGGGAGTTGTCACTTCTGAGGAGGGCTCAAAGATGCGGCGCAAGAAATTTTTGGTCACTCGCCAGTATGTGAACTGGCCACTTTCCTTTTCCTGTAGACGAGTTGTACTTAATGAATGCATTTTTGGTCTGCTATTCCAGTTCTTCAGGTTACGTTTGTGCATCTAAGTTTCAACGTGCTGTGGGAAGATTTTGGGCTGCTTGCTGGAAACCTCTGGTTTATCCTTGCTGGTGGCGTTTGTGCCTAAAGCAATAGAATATTCTAGGCCGAAAGTACCTAACATCCCTCACGAATCAGGAGCAGGACACTCCATCATGGAAAGCTGGTCATCAGAAGCCATATTTCTACTCGTGCTTACTCTGCGCCAGAAAGCTTGCAAATGTCCAACACGTCCCATCACATCCATTGGACAATTTGGATTTATATTTGAAATGTTACTTAGTGTAATTTTACTAATTGGTTCCCTGCTATCTGAATTGTTGTTAACAGGGATAACAATGAAAAAGTCGATAATCCAGAGGTACTGGAAGCTATTCGTCTTACAATCATCAACAACCTGCTCCAGTACCATCCTGTATGATCCACATCAGCTTACTTGTCACATTCGTATGAAGCGCCTTTTTGATTCTTGTTTGGGGAGGAAGACTTTAGGGGAGGGTGATTCAACGTTGAATGTGCAGGAATAATGGAATGTAGCAAGTGAACTCTTACATTTGAATTGTTGAGAAACAACACAACTGACAGAAGTTTAACAGACAGTCGGCAGGATTTTACAGTTGAAGATTCAGGATCATTTCTAATTTTGCCTCGATCTGAATTCAGGAATCTAGTGAGCAGTTGGCCATGGGAGAGGCATTTGGCCAACCACCAAAAACGAAGGTAGTCAGTCTATCCACCATCATCTGTTGCTTTGTACTGTACTTGCTATGAGAGCAATCCTACACTTGTGAACAGCAATATACTGCACTTTCTCACCACAGCAGGATTTGCACTAACCGCAGGAAGCAACAGGCACACGTTACAACTACAGCTGCTCCTCACAGCAACCTTGAAGCCGTACTTCTAGTGGCAGTTGATGTAGAACTTCATTAACTGTCACTGACAGAAATCATTAGCTGAATGTAGAATTTCGAATAGGTCTTGGTCAACAATGGTGTTGCGATCCCAGGTGCAACGTTTCATGTCGAGAATAGGAGTATGAAACATTAGCGTACATTCCATTGATTGCATTTTTGGCCGCAGTGTAATACTAATGCGAAATGTTGCATGCTATTCTGCAGCTTGATGTGGATGTGGCCACTCACATCACTGTCAAGAGAGATGGTCGTCGAAGGTATAAACAGGGTCTCTTTGTAGTTTACTCCACGTTACCAGTCATTTCTTTATTAGTGTAAGCTGCAACATTGGAATTTGTAAAGTTAACTTTTGACCTCAATTGACTCCTGTTGTTGAGTAATCTGTCCTCATCCTTGTTCATGGCGCTGCAGTCTGTTGGAGGTTGAGACAGCAGACAGACCAGGTTTGCTGTTAGAGATACTTAAGGTTGTGCGGGATATCAGCATTTATGTGGAGTCGGCAGAAATAGACACTGAGGTAATGAATCATGCTTCATCAAAGTTTTGACACCTCTTTATGTTGTTTCTAATTATCGGCTGTACATGTACTTTGGGAAACGTAGGTTGACTAATTGGTTGTGAGATTGGATGACAGGGGTTGGTTGCAAAAGATAAATTTTATGTCACATACCATGGAGAAGTATTAAGCCCATCTATGGCGGAGGTACTGGTTGCATTTGGGCTTGCTCACTGTTTGAAACTTGACCCCAAGTTGAAGATTCTACATTTCAATGTCCAAGAAAAGGAGTAATCGATTTCACAAAACTAGGGTTAATTAATATGTTAAAAGTTTCTTCTCAAGAATCTGATCAGGTACTGTTTGCCGTGTGGCAGGTGCTCACAAACTCTCTCCGCTATTACTTGCGAAGACCCGACACCGAGGAAGACAGTTATTGATCAAATAAAATAAAATACTTGCTATTTGCTCTGATGAGGGGGCAAAGGTAGATGACAACACAATTGTGTACTAGAAACAGGTAGTGAAATAGGACAAGAGTGGTAGACTATTTGCAAGCAGTTTCGGCAAAGCTGCACGTGAGAATATTGATCTCTACTTTCATCATCTTTGGACAGGTTATGGAATCTACCGAACTAAATGAGGCCGTAAATAAGTTCCCTGAGGCTCTCCCTAATTATCTCTTATTTGTTGACTTCATCTTCTGGTATGAATCAGTTACAGAACAATTTGATCAACCATGCAGCTCCTTAAATGGATTTAAGGTTGCCATAATTGGAGCATACATCTATCTGTGATGCAAATATTATTGGCACGAGCAGATGGATCACCTGCTTCAGAGGTACATGGCAGTTTTCCAAAACCCAGGATACTTTGCAGTTTTTACGTTTTGCTGTAGGTAGTGGAATAACAGAAGGCACTTAACTTAGTGCTTCCCTGATGCAAATTACTTCAGTACACGTATGATCCTATTTAGTGTCACATGGTAACTTTTCGGATGACACTTCTTAAGAATAAGTGAACAAATAATGTTATGGATGATGGATGAGTTCATCCATTGGCCAAAACCCTACCTTCTCTTGTCAGCAACTTGTGATGAACTATTGTCATAGATGATTGAAATTTGGATGAAAAATCATTTGGTAAGTGACAGTAATTGCAGCACTGTAAATCTATAATTTCCCAGAAAATTTACAAGGAATGACAAATATTGTTGGGTGAACAGTTAGTGTTGGTTGACACTATACTGCGGTTTAGAAATAGTATTGAGCAAGACAATTAGAATTGGTGACACTAAACATCATATTTAGTGTAGCACTTTAAGCAGTACACTGTTTTTTGCATTTAGTGTTGTGTGGCATTTAATGTTGTTACTAGTCATTTACATGCAACATTCTTGACCAACCACTCGACAAATAGTGTTTCTTATGCTGCCACCTTCTAGTAGTGGAGATGGTGCAACCATGTGGCAACAAAACAAAAAACATAAAAAGTATTATAACACTAATTGTGGACATGTAAAAATCTGAACATGGCATTTAGTGTTGTGGTTCGTAATTACTGTTTACAACACTAAATGCAAAAAACAGTGTAGAGCATGTATATAAGATATTGGAATTAACATGGAATCACATTTATGTGAAAGAGAAAAGACATGAGGAGTCCAAATCCATGGCTTATACAAAGATACATAACCATACTCCCCAAGAAAAAACCAAAGAACATACAACCAAACAACCTACATCACACCCTACACCCGGACATCACCAAACTACTAATAGACTCCTTTAAAATCACACATTCATACTATTCATCCCCGCTTACTTGCCCCACCCAACTCATGCATTATAACTCACCCCACAACCGAGACATACTATTCGGCTCCATGGGCCATGTGAAATCCTCCCGCTGGAAAGGCATGGGCCTAGCATTCCCTACAGACCATAACACGACCCTCGAAGCCATCCACTGGGCTAGAATGGCAGCCAAAGAGGATGCACATACAATCACCGTCCTCATAGTTAACCATAAAGACTGGACATCCCAATTCCTACCACTTAATACACACGCAAACATACGCACAATCGCAACCATTCCCCCGCACACCATACACTACAATCCCACACCAGAATGGCCAAAATACTACCAATATGTGGAACCATCACTCACATCAATAATTTGCATACACAACCAAATACACCTACCAATGAACCTACAAACCCCACATGAACTACAATATGTCCCAAAGAAAACACTCAACACACACATAGACACCCATCCTATAAGCCCAACCCCACCACATTATAACGTTAAATTCTCCAATGCATGGAACAACGCCCCCAAAACAACCCCCCCACCCCCCAATACAAACCACAACACAACACCATTACCCACCAAATACAACTACATACACCCACTTAAATTCCATCCACAACGTTGCATATACACAGATGGATCATTTATACCACCCTCCACAAACCCTGAAGGCCAAATAGTAGGTAACACAACAAGATCAGGAGTATACAGCCCCAACAATAACATTCAAATATCTGAACGACTACCAGGGTATCAAAACATACTAAGAGCAGAACTTTTCGTAACCTCGTAACTCCAAACAAATAACCCACATTAGTTCAAAATTTGACCCACAGTGTAGTGAACCAAAGCATGGGGCAATGGTTTTATAGCACATCTCAATAAATGTTTACCATTTGTTTGCTAGTAGAATACATAAGGGTTAAAAATATTTTTGGTAACATGTATATCGACTATTAAATTAAACTATAATTTGAAATTGGTGGAAAGATATATGTTTGGAAAAAAGAGAGAGCTCTAAGACTATCTCCATTTAAGACCCATCCGCCTCCAAATCTAATAAATTGTTTTTGTTTCTCATGGATGAAAATCATCACCAAATTTCTCCAAGAACTGTTGAGTACACTAAACACTGTATTTAGTGTCATATGGTATTTTACATGACTGCGGTAACTTTTCTAATGACACTTATTACAAATGAATTTACAAATTTACTATCATCCCAACTTACTTATAGTTCATCCACTGCCCAATTGTTGAATCAAAATTTGGTATATTCTTCATCCTAACATATATGTAATGAAATTTTGTCATGGATGGTTAAAATTTGGATGAAAAATCACTTACTGAGTGTCAGAAATTGCAGCAGTAGAAAATCTATGATGCCCAAACCTTTTTACAAGGAATGAGAAATAAGGTTAGGTGTACATTTAGCGTTGGTGACACTACACGGGCGATGGCTTACAATTAGTGTTGAGCAAGACAAATAGAATTGGTGGTCCACTAAATACAATAGTTAGTGTAGTTAACTCTAAGTTAGGTGACGTGGTGGACGTGACGACGTGACCCTCGCTCGCTCGCTTCCCATCGACACTCCTTCCAAACCGATCCAAACAAACTCCTTCCTCCAAATTTCTTCCCAATCAATCTCTCTATCTCTCTCTTTCCCGATGCGTCTCTCTCATTACAAATCCAAGGTGAGCTACTCGACATCCAATTTCTCCCTCCATGCCCACCAAATCGCTGGGACAAAACCCTTGCTGTCCTGCCCCTTTTGGGGTTTTACCATTTTCTGTTTCGATCCTGTGCGTCAGATGCAAACTTTAATACTCCACTCTCGTTGTTTTCTTTCCGATACCTGTTAATCTCTTAGTTTTTCTTGGCAATTTGAGTGTTCCAACAGCAAAGGTATATGACCCATCACGATGACATACACTGGGTTTGTAAGTTTTTGTTGGCTCAAAAACAGAGGATAACAGGGGAGGATGTATACAGAGCAAATCTTTTGTACTACAATGTAAGTAGAATGTGTAAACCCTCACAGATTGGTGCAGATCGATCTAAGAATGTGATTTGTCGGTAGTTAACCTGGAAATTTGTTTGCTCATTCATTTTATACAGAGCGATCAGGAGTGCAGAAGACATAATTCTTGAGGATGCCCCGAGGATGATGCCAGCATTTCAGCCAGTATGTTTTTTGAGCCTACTTCACTTGGTTTTACTTAAGAGGAGATTCTTACAGAGTCACCGGATACTTTGTTTGACATGCTTATCAATTATTTAGTGTGGTTTTTTGGATCATCATCCATAGCGTAGGAATTTGGCAATCTTCATGGTCTGGAGGATGGTTACGGGTGATTTTGTGATTAAAAGCAAGCTTTCCTTCTTGGAGGTGGAGAAATTATTTATGAATATCCTTTTTGGTTGGGCAAGGCATGCAGAACCAAGGTGGGCTTGCAAGCAGGCAGATGCTTGTAACTGCTGCTGGATCTGAAAATTTCAAGCCAGTTTTCAAGGAGAAATTTGTGTCACTGTATGAGGATATCTTTGCACTTCGGAGCCCGCTTCAAAGTGCCAAAGATCAGGGAATTCAAGGGCGTGTTGCCATCGGAAGGTTTTGGGATGAGTTACTATTGCTGAAGGTGCAGTGATCTTATCATCTTCTTTAAGGTTATTAGGAACTTGACAGATGCAAATGGGGTGTCAGAGTTGTTAAGATCGAGTCACGTGACAGCTGAGAATTTGGTTCTACAATAACATCTCTTTCCTCATTAACCTGCATTGTTGCCTATGAAAGTTTGGCACTGATTATCGTCATGGAATGCTTTTGGAGATGTGTAGCTTAATGAGGGATTCCTGGCACAATGCATCTCAAAAGCATCAGAGGAGCAACTTCAGGGAGACCTCCGCCCGGTCATTACTGAACTCTTTGCAACCTGCATAAGGTGAGTCTGCATAACACCATCATTTTTCCATTTTTCCATTTTATTTCTGATTTCAAGTGCAGTGCTGGAATATTGAACAATAGTTTTCTTGAATGTGTTGCATTTATGGAAGCGTGGTTTGTATTCTCAGATGACAATTCTTTCCATCTTGTCTCTACTATTTGGGCCCTTATCTTGAAGAGCTCGTCATATCTATTTTTGGTCCAGGTATTTAAATGATGACAATTTCATCAGAGTGGCACATGCTCTTGAAACTCTGGCAGTGTTGCTTCGGGAAATTTTCAAGAAGCGGTTTAATGAACAGGTAATGGGGGTACCCTGTGCTCAATAGTGTATGTTGTTTAGAGAATTTTAAGTGAGCTCACAAATCTTTTGCACACAGTACATATGGCTAAGTTTATTTTGATTATTTTTGGAGTATGGTTGAACTTTTTGGTCAATTTAATCCTCATTTTTTGAGTCTACCTTGGAATCTAAAGGGTGATGTATTGCGGTTTCCAGGGCTCCACTATCCTCACACTAGTGGCAGGTGCTGTTGACAACGCAGACAGTTTTTTTCGGCGTTTGATCACAGGAATTGCAAATCTGCTTACCAGGGATGACGTACCAGTGCTTGTGAAGTCCTTGGGAATAAAGTAATGTCTCTTCCCAACTTTTATGTCGATTGAGATTGGTCATCCTGTTAACCTGTTGTTAATTGTATACTGGGTTCGATTTGTAGACTTTATTGCTCTCAAGCTGCAGGGAACTGATATTAAAGTAAGCGGGTCTTAAATGGATTTTTTTTGGCTCTGCACCCACTTCTTGCAGTATATAGAACATGAATATAGTGTCTATGATTAGCAAATCCATATTGTGCCGGTTGCCATCTTCCTCATGATTTTCGGAGCCCATATGAATATCTTATTCATTATCAAGTGGGATTCTCTTTCTCATTAAATGATCATGTAGATTCCCCAAATTATGTTGACTATTGAGTCTAGAATGGTTAACAAATTTTTAAACACTTGTCCAATATCTTTTAAACACTTGTCACTTTGGGGTCTGTTCTTAGACACATACTAACCACACACCACTCAAATAGGTGTCCATTTACAATGAGCAACCAAATGTCTCAAATTAGGCCTGCTTACCTTATAGACAGCATTGGCAGATTCTTATGTCTTGGTACCTATTGGAGGTGACTGTTATTTGCTGAATGGTTTTTTGCGTTGAATCCAGAACAAAGTGGCCATCATGGGAAAGTGACAAATTCAGTGAGGTTGTTGCTTACAATTGTTTTTTTTCCTTGCTTATGTTGATGCAGGGTGTATCTGACAATCTTAACAGCCACACCGAATGTGAACACCAACACCATAGCGAGTTACCTCTTCATCTATAACGTGTTTGATGCAATCCTTGCTGTCTTCAATGTGAAGCTGTCCACAGATCGAAAAAAACTGGAGTTGGATGCCTCTCTTGTTCTCATTCTCCTGCTCCTATGGAGAGAATCTTCAAATCCTTATGCTGAACGGCTTGTGTCCCCCGCAGCTCCAACTTTACCTCTCCTCCATACAGTAGCCTCCCTACTTTCGCCCTCAAATGAATCATCTCGTACAGATATCAATGCTTCGCTGCCCAGCCCAAATGATGCTGGAGGAGTTCTTGGCTATATTAGTAGCTTTTTTGGCATTGGCTCCTATTTCGGGGATCCTAACAGCAATGGAAATTCAGGTCTCCTGGGAAGTGAAACTTTGGATGTCTGGTGGTGCAGTTCATCTGCTGGTCTCTTGCTCCTCTACTTTCTCTTCTATCTTAATCCAGTTGTGAAGTCAGCTCAGGTAGGACTTTCCTCTCCATTTACAGCACTTAATCTTGTTAAGAAGGAACCAGTTTTCTTGCATACATGCATTTTATGTCCAATCTGGTAGGAGCAAAGACAAATGTGGACCTCTTTATGTGCGTAAGTGTATATTTTCAATGTAGTTTGAAGAGGTGTTACATTAGTTTTGTAATCTGTAAATTGGTTCCTGCTTGTCTTGTATAGGTCTGGCCTTCATCCAACTTAAATTCTTTGCAAGCACCCAGCAGTGTAGCAACTGTTGGGCAGTCTGCCTCCCTCCTGTGGGGTGACATTTTGAAGTAAGATTCTTTGTGCTTTTTGATAACACTGTTCCTCGTGTTATGCAAAATTTTGTGGTCCCCATGAATGCTTGTGAATCATCTTGAGGCTAAGCTCTGAACTCTAAAAGTGCGTTTCAAGTCTTTTGAGTTTATTGATGGCTCATATAAGAGTCTCAATACATATTCTCTGACTCTTGTTTATGATGTTAAAGTTTCATTTGACCATTGAACATTAGGATGCAAATGTTTACAACTTTTGGTCTCTGGATCAGGTCCTTTCTCAATATCTCAAAGGATGTTGTCTCGCAATTAGCAACAACAGGTGTTTCAGGAGTGTTGCGGGCGAAGTTGTGCTTTACCATATTCCGGTGCATGGTGGAGGATCGTGTGGCTTCAGACTTCCTCTTGCAATGTGATTCCCAGTCATTCACAGCAGGCCAGGTACATATTCTGACAACTAAGCCATGTATTCTTCTTGTTTCTATTTTTTTCTCATTCCTTCAGATTTTTTTGTTTCTGGGAAAATAGCTCCATCTTATTCTGGATTCTCCAGGTTTCTTATTGTTGATTTAGGTAAAGCAAAGCAAGGCTTCTACAACTTAGTTTAGACTGATCTGACAAGAGCCAGACAATCTCTATTCTTTATATTAAAGGTGCTGACAGGGGTTCAACATCCCAATCTGCTACTTTCATTTCATAAGAGAACTTCTGGTTTTGTTGAATAGCTCCGTCTTATTCTAGATTCTCAAGATTTCTTATTGTTGTTTAGGCAGACCAAAGCAATGCTTCAACACCCCTTGTCTGGCTCTTGTCAGATCAGTCTTAAACCATGTCTATTCTTCATATGATAGGTGCTGAGGGGTTGTCAACATCCCCTGTAAAGTGAAATTGGAAACTAGTGCGGGTGGAAATAAATGTGGGCCACACTTATTGTCCGGGCAAGGTGGAAATAATGTGGATTGTAGACCCTGGGTCTTCCGCCAAGTCTTACAAGAAACTTCTGACCAACACCTTCAGTTTTAGTTCAAGGACAGTTTTACTGGAGTTTTGAGTTTTAGCTTAAAATAAAATAGTCCCCCACATCAATCTCCTGGAAAAAGAAATTAATCTGGCCCACGTTGATTTTAATGTAGAGATTTGGCATGTGTTGAAAAATAATGTGGGTTCTAGAGATTCACTGTGGGTCACACTAAAGGAACTATACAGTGTAGATGAGGCGGGATAAATTATAATCGAGCTACTCAAGTGAACCGACATCAGGAATAAAGTTTATTGCAGTACTAATTTAACCTATTGCTATCAGCAGGTGCCGACAAATGGCTTGATAGGCATACCTTTTATCATCCAATTCAAGAGCATTTCTTGCCTCATGCTTGAACTTGCGACCAATGTACTGGTCTTGAAGCCTGTGGGGACTTCTCACTTAGACCCTGACCTATTTTATCGTGCGGCAGTCTTGGTGTCCATAATTCTGAACAGCTTGAAAACAAAGGCACTACAACTTTCTTCCATGAGCCTGAACTGGTTTGCACTCTGGGACGCGTTACTGAAGACGTGTGATTGGTGTGCGGAGGAGAAAGCTTTTCAAAGACCTGGAGTTCCCGAATTGGCTAGCTTGGCTCTTGGAATAATCGAGTTGTGCCTGGGGAGCAACCCTGAATTATGGGCAGGGCCAGATGAAACTGAGAGGATACATGCTATTGTTATGGCTCATATTTTGTCACTCGAGCGGCTGGTCCAAATTGCGGCAGCCTCTCCATTTGGTGACATGGCAAAAAGTCCAGTGAGGGGCCGGATTCAACTGGTGAGCTCTCTTCTAGGTCTGAGTACTAGAGTCATCCTTCAACTTTATTGGAGTTTTCGTTGGGAGTTGGGTACTCTATGATTTTCTGTTGTTTTCCATACGAAATCAATAGTTCCTTACCACTTGTGGTGCAATCTTGGAGGTAGTGTCGGAATGAAGGGCAACCTATTTCAAGATGAGTTTGACCCTCAATGAACCAATTTAGAATGTTCCTTGTTTCAACCTCCACATTACCTGAAAACATGCACCAAAAACTTACTGAACATGGAAGGTCTGGTATGCAAACAACCTACTCCCGACCAATAGGCATGTTGAGTCAGAGGATAATTTTATTAAGTTTTTAGGTTTTTTATTTGATTTTGTTATATTTTTTGTTCATTCGAATCAACTTTGAATGCTGCCCCTTTGTCATGTATCCACATTCTAGTGGCTCTTAAGTCTTTCATGTAATAAGTATTTACAAGGACACCTGTATTTGAGTGGTATATGGCAAGGCTTGTAGTTATGAATGGACACCAAAAAGAGATGAGATTGGACTATGTGCTCAAACTCTGTTAATTATTTTAGGTTCATTTGCTATCACGGCTGGGAGGGCCTATGTGATCACTTGAAGAGAAAAAGAATCTTCAGTTTGACCTCTTAGAACTATTGTAGTCCAACTCCTATTCTGGAACTTGAAATGACAAGCTTTGTGATACGTGCGTGCTAACCTGATCCGACCAAATGGCCAAAATTATATGGAGTTGGAATTGCCTACAATAGGGTCACATACCTTGGTGTATTTTCATGTTCACTTATGTTTACGTGCATATATCCGTAGTCCTTGGTTGATTTATTTCCTTTATCATATGCTTGTGTCCACAAGTTTCAAGTGAGTAACTAGACTGCTATACATCTACAAGTCACTGTCTTTATACTTGAATCAGCATAAGAATGGCAGATACCACAGGTGGTAAGCAGTTTTGGCACTTTGGTGCTAATTGTGAATATTTTCAGGTGATGTGTGGATTTTTGTACTGGTCATGGCATATAGAAAGATGACATGTGGCACTTTGCTCAGAATATGAATTAAATCGTGCTGAACCTGCTTATCACATACAGTATGTGTGTTCTGTCTTATCAACTCCACTTTTTGTCTTTGTAAAATGCAGGTCAACATTGCGGCGGTGAAATATCACTATGAGGTTCAAATTGCTGGGTTGGGTGTACGTGGACAGCCTACTATGGAGCAGGCGCTGCTTGGTGTGAGAAAAAAGGGCACTTCCAATCTCAAGCTTAAAACCATGCATGCAGGTCCAGCTCATTCTTACACGGAAGGGACATCTGAGCTCCGGATGCTCAACAACTTGGCAAGGGCTATTTTAGCTGAACATCGTAAGCAATTCAGTGCTGGTAATCCAAAGCAGGAGTTGGAAGCGATGTAATAAATTTTAATTGCATATACCACTTGATTATTTGAGATGCACATATGGGTATAGTAAGACTGCAATAGAAACAGTAGGTTTTAGGATTTTAGGGTTTAGGGGTTTATGGTTCCTTCAACATCTGGGACGCACATATGGGTATAGTAAAGCCAGATTTCTTCCATATTCTTCCATTAGAGTAGAATTAATGACCATTCTTTAAGGGAGCCCTCTAGTGTTGAGCCACCTGTGCTTTCAGATTACCATGTAGAGCCTTCACAGAGAGTCAGACAGCTTATATAGACATTGAGTAAGAAATTAATTACAATAATTGGATTTATGTTCTACTTTTCCTTCTCATAGTGTTTCTGTTTAGTTGGACTTTTACAGCACATTTTTTAGTGTTGAATGATGGAAGTGGAGTCGAATATGTGTGTGGAAGTTTTGAGGCCAGCAAACTTCCAAGGATGCTTGTCAAGTCATTGGAACTCTAAACTAATGCAAGTTTTGTTTAATGCATTTAACCCTGAATGACGTTGGATGAAAGGTCTTCAAGACGTTGTACAGAAGTGTTTTAACCCCTGTATGATTCCAACCTGAAATTGCATGTGTGATACAGAAATCAAACATCACTATTATGTGCACTTTGTACCCTTGTGTTCCTCTCACGTGCAATTTGAGCTTCTAAGATGTATTAGTATGTAGGGCTACATTAAAAAATTGTGCAATGTACATGAAAGCTTGAAATCAGGTGCAAACTATATGTTTGGATGAAGGATTTGTGGCAGGCATGTGAGTTGAAGGTGAAAACGATGAGAACATCTTGTGTATAGCATTTCTTCATTTTAGTAGATTTGATCAGGAGTTTGCATCATAGACCCCGAATTAGTGAAGTGAGATGAAGTAAGCCATGAACCTATAAGGTTTTTACCGGACCCTTAATATTGCTGCCACAAAATCCGAATCCTAAGCCAAATGTGAAAAAACTTTCAAAATATAGCATTTGTAAGTGTGGCTATTGCAAGAATTCCATTCTCAACTTCTGGAAAGTGGCTGGGAACAAGACTTGTGGTCAACAGGAACAAGCAAGGTCTTGCAAGCAACCTAAGCTCCAGTGTGTATGTTTGACAAATTTCATGTGACGTTCAACTTTTAATCCAAAGTGTCATGTGATGTTTTCAAAAAAAAAAAAAACATGAATGTCAATTGACATCTACATTTTCTTCTTAAATGTCACCTCAATGTCACATGCCTAGAAGTATGTGTCATTTCAATGTCTAATGTGTCAATTGACGTGCATATTTTTTTTTGCATGTCAAATGTCAAGAACTTGCAAAAACTTCGTAAAAAATACACATTGCTAAGCTCTTCATTTAGTTCTAGGTATAAAAAGAGTCAAGCCTTAAAACTCATCACCCACAATTGAAAATGGGAACGTGCTCCACTTGCAATTTTGACTGTTGGTTTGTCTCTTTTGCTCAACAATCATGAATCACACAAATTCTCATATTTAGTTTTAGAAGTGGACTTTGAGATGCAAAAGTTATAAGATATGTAGACATCACCCAAACTCAACACATAACCTAAAAATCAATCCACACTAAGGTAGGTGAGGATAATTTTGGTTAGCTTCTTTAATTGGGCCCTATTTTTGGCTCCTAATTGACAGTGCAGTCGCTTTGATTTGGTGGGTGAGTAATACATGGTGATTTAGCTGCCACCTTGATGATATTTGGGTTAGCCACCTTCACAAAAATCAAACTACACCCACCATCCTTCATAATTATGAGTGGTATCCACCAAGCTATGACACGTTTGATTTTTGTGGGCGAGGTGGGCAAATTAAGTGACTGTGAGGTGCTAACCAACTTGTATTGTGGGTACTCTATAACGAAAATCCAATTCACCAACATTTTATCTTCACCCATGACCATTGTGGAGACATGACACATTCAATATTGGCATTAAACTTGGTTTTTATTGGCAAATGACCCATGTTGAATTTGTTAATGACGTCATCCACTTACACAACATTGAATGATAAAAGAGTTTCCCCCTATGACACTAGATTGGGAAGTAGAGAATCTTTGATTCTCGAACCCAAACTAACACCTTCCTCAACTCCGATCTCATCAAATTCAAATTCTTTAGTCTTGATTTTCAATTGCTAACCTGCTCAAGCTTCCAATGCTGGAATCCATGGGCTGTGTAATTCCACATAGTTGGAGGTGCCCACATTAGCCTCATCTACCTTATGTACCACAATCATATTTGGAAGCTTCAACAGGTCAAACTCAAGATTCTTTTTAAGAAATAGAAAAAACATATGACATAGATTCTCCCGACTGTGTCAACTATTGAACATAGAATAATTTACTGCACTTTTAAAACCACACAAAGTCCTGGTTCCAAAATTTACGGCCATGTAGAGGAGGCAGAGTTCTACTATTGCTTCATAGGATATATGTAGCGGAATACTAAATTTACGACCACTTCTTGCAACATGTATTAACTTACCGTGACTTAAATACACATTACCCCTGCAATACACCTGCCGTTAACCCTTAAAGGTCGGAGAGGCCCTCTCAGGGCCTCGTTGACCCTAAACTATTTGACCATAAGATAGCGTCAAAACATGTCGGAATTGTAAATTTTTTTCCCCCAAAATGTGTATCTCAAAATTCCATATCTAAATATATATGCCGATCGCACTAAAAGAATTACATGGAGGTCTGAAATAAGGTAAACACAGGCTGATGGGAGAGGCCCTCTCACCCCCCCCCCCCCTTGACCTTTAAGGGTTAAGAGGCCCTATTGTATATACTCCCGGAAGCTACACTATTTTGTCTAATTAGTGTGGGTTACCATTTGGAGTTATGCATGGCTATGACACTTTAACGAGTATCATTTTTCACCAACTAAGTTATATCATGTTCTTCGCTGTGCATACTAACTACACTAAATATGATGTTTAGTGTCACCAATTCTAATTGTCTTGCTCAACACTAAGTGGTATAGTGTCACCAACACTAGATGTTAATCCCACATTAGTTGTCATTCCTTGTAATTTTTTGTTGGGGATTATAGATTTACAGTATTGCAATTACTGCCACTTACCAAGTGATTTTGCATCCAAATTTCAATCATCCATGACAATATTTCATCACAAGTTGCTGACAAGAGAAGGTAGGGTTTTGGGCCATTGGATGAACTCATTCATCATCCATGACAGTATTTGTTCACTTATTCATAAGAAGTGTCATCTGAAAAGTTACCATAGTGACATTAAATACCAAATGACACTAAATATCATATTTAGTGTACTTATGTTATTTGGGTAAGAACTGATACTCTCAATAAAATGTTATAGCAATGCGTAACTCCAAATGGCCACACTAATTAGACAAAATAGTGTACTTGCATCTTAATATAAGGTTGACGGGAGAAATATGTCTTTTGGTGCAAAACTTATTGACGTCACCTCTCATCAGCTCACCAAAAGAGAGAGAGAGAGAGAGAGAGAGAGAGAGAGAGAGAGAGAGAGAGAGAGAGAGAGAGCTCTCATTCATCCAACATAAAAGCCTTGAAATAGTATGTAGCCCAAATGTAACTTTTTGTAGTTGATTTGACACCAATGTGTTATAATTCAATAAGCTTTTTGCAAGTTTTTGACATTTGAGACACAAAAACTTGCACCCAAAAAAAATATGTATGTCAATTGACATACACAATTTAGAATTTGACATGTAGTGTGATTTGTGAAGGAAAAACCACACATCAATTGACACGTTAGAAATTGAAATGACATGTACATTGAAATGTATGTCAACGAAAACATGTATGTCATTGACGTGACATTTTAGAAGAAAATGTAGATGTTGATTGAAATTCACTTTTGCTTTTTAAGAACTTCACGTAACACTTTGGATTTGAAGTTGAATGTCAAATGGAATTTGTCAAACATACACACTGTTTGACATTGGAATCATCAATTTTAAAGACCCCGAATTGTTTACTCAAGATCACTTGAGATGAATTGACAACAAACCTATAGGGGGTCATTTAAAAAAAAAAAAATTGGATGGATGAGAGGTATGCACGTATACAATTATTCCCTTTCTCTCCCAAGACTAGTGGCTGTGATTTGCTAGTTCATCGAATCTTGCTAAAAAAATTCAAAACTTAACCCTTCTTTTTCCGGTTTCTCGGTACTACCAAAGTCAATGACTCATGCATGTTCTTGGTCCACATTCATGTATTTGTCTATTCTATATATCAAGGATGAGGTTCATGTGTTTGCTCATGCTCTAGAAGTTTCATGTTTGTACGTAGCCAAGCCTAAAGGTATGTGTGTGTTATGTGGTCACCGCTCCTAATTGGGCAGCTATATTTGAGTGGTATATGATAAGGCTTGTGGCTTTTATTAAAAGACAAGTGTTATGATGAGATTGGATTATGTGCTTCAAACATAGAAAACATGTTAGGTTCTTGAGTGTTAATGTAATTGGGTTCAGGTGAAGCAATCGCAATTTAGAGAGAGAGAGAGAGAGAGAGAGAGAGAGAGAGAGAGAGATTTCACTTTGACTTCTTATAATTTGTGTGTCTAAAGGGCATCTAGGGTAGAGGTACCCATAACCAATCACTTAAGAGATTTTGTGCCAAGTATGGAGAAGTATTAGGTGATGCAAAGTATTCTTGTGTAGGAAGATAGAAATAAGGAGGAATGCAAAATTTTCGGTAATTTTATTCCTTACGTTTGGAAAACTATGAATTGTTGAAGCCAAAAGTTGGTCTGAACACATTACCAATGTTTAGAGTCTGCCATGACCGCTCATTTTGAGCCGAATTCTTCCTCACTTTAGCACTTAAAACCGGGGACACGTGTCATGGCACTATCGAGTTCCTGGTGATATCATAACCGAAGTTGGAGACTTAGGGCTAGTTTCCATGTAGGCTGCTTGCCCACCAAATTCTAGTGGAAATGTAGGTGGATTCTACATTTCCACTAATTTGGTGGGCGAGCGGCCTGCATGGGAACTTACCCTTAGAAATCGTGAAATGTGGAACCTTATTTTAACCACCCATGAAACGAAATCACTGAAATCAATCCCAACCTGATCGAATTTATGCCACCCTATAGATTCTTGATGGGGTCCTGATTGGGAACAAGTGGTTCTACTTTGAAACTCCGGACTTGAAACTTGAAACTTGAAATGGCATTCTGTGCACTTTCACAATCTCTAATCGCATGAGACAATTCCCGATTGAATCCAATGGTGAGTCTGTGGAGTTGGAAGTGCCCACAATATGGTCGTACGCATTATCAAGAGATCAATTCTTCCATTTATGTTGTGGGCCATGTAGGTGAGTCTAAAATATGTTTGAAAGTTGTGTTGTAGGAAGGCAAGCACGCCTATTTCATACAAGTTAGCAAGTCGGGATACATAGAGTGATCCACTTTTGTGAGCCGATTATCTCGTTGGATTTGCCTCTCAAAGTGGACGTAGAACCCGTGCAACTCAAAACATCCATCTGCATCGTATCTCAATTTCTTGCTGAAATACTTGAGTTTAAACATTTCATACTCCGTTGCGGTCATATTGGGGCATCTGGATTCCATTTGTGCTAGATGTAGGTCATGTCCCACTTTTTGCATGGCACACTGTGCAAGTTCTTGAATAACCCATTAAAAATGGCCTTGCTTGGAACCTCATGATTGCGAGAGCGCGGACTTTCGCCACAAGCACCATGCTTGTACTGCCCTATTACACAGTTCATTGAAGTCTAAAATCATCAGCAAACCCACCACCCCATGTCACCGAGGCGTTGTGGATGGAGGGTGTGGTTTCGTGGGCAGATCACATCCAAGCCATCCATTCACGGTGCCCATCCTACGGTCTACAAAACTTCTTGGGCAGCCCAAAAAAAACTTCCGACGGATGAAATTTTAGCGAATGAAAATCAATGTTTGCAAAACGAAGGCGTTGATTGTTCATCTGGTTGTATGAGAGCATTTGTGTGGGATTTTGAAGGTTCCCAGAGGGTTTCCAAAGTTCCCAATGGAGTTCCCTGAATTCAGCTAGTACCCTCGGCTAGTACCCTTGGCTCTACCTTTGGGAAGGAAGAGGTGGGAGTTCGATTCACGGTTGGCACCATCTCTTCCACAAGTCCTTTTAATGAAGGATTGAGTTTGAAAAATTTCATCCTAGATTCATAAGTGGATGGAGGTGGAGATTTCATCCAACGTGAAGTTTTTCAAGCTCTACCTGAGGGGAAGAGAAGCCAGAGGCTGGGGCAACATAGGAGCCTTTAGATCTCTCAGATCGCAATCGACGGCCGGGATCTTCCTAGCGCGCGACCACAAGGGAGGCGTTCACAACGCCTCAGTGACGCGGCCCACCACCCTCCCTATGTTGGACCCTCCATTCACTTGTCTCCATGTAACAGTGTGCTACACGACGACTTTACCGGTGTGCACATAGATCATGCTATGCCTTTCATTGATTTTATTTTTTTCCCAAAAATTACGAAGCATATCCTCTCCGCCCATTGTACCCTTAATTTTAGGTCTCCGGAATAGGTCCCAAACCAAAATAAGTCTACCGACCCTATTTTGAGACGTAAAGTACAGCACCTTCAGAATCTAGACTGTGCATTATGTACGGTTGCCGGCGGCCACGCCTTGTCAAACGTTGATCACAGAAGCCAGCGTTTTCATATGCAATTAGAGTCCTCAGAAGCTCTCGGAGTCCAATGATGTGTGTGATTTGTTTATTTCCTTAGCAGTACATATATATATGTATGTATGTATACGTATTTCGTGTGTAGTTTGTCCATCTATACGTGTTCTCTTGTGATCATCCTTCTCGTAGCTCGTTGCCGTCCTTTTGGTTTTCGGACTTTTTTTCTTTCTTTCTGGCAAGATGGCCGCAGGGACGTGTTCCAACATGGATTTGCAGTATTTGGATCCCAAAGACAGGAGTAATAACATGAGAGGAGGCGTATTTAGGAGTGCTTGCACAGCCGATTGTGCTCTGAGGGTGGAGGCCATGTTGAGCACTGCGATCCTTCATCAGGAAGATATGATTTGCAACTTGCTGTTGCTGATTTCTCCTGAATCGGGTACTGATCAAAACCTTCCCTAGTATCAGACTGATCATTTAATTCATCGAGAGCTTTTGGTTTTCTACTTGTAATGCACGCTCAGAGGTAGTGTTTTGAGTTTGAATGAAGTGCAACTTATTTCGGTTTTTGTGAGGGTCAAACCCATTTTAACATCTCTTGGCATTCCAAAATGGGTTCACCCTTGATGAACCGATATAAAATGTTTTTTGTTCAAACCTTCACATTACCTTCAAGCATGCACCCAAAATGCTTATCAAACATGGAATGTTTCGTATGCAAGACAACCAACTCCTGACCAGAAGTCATGGAGTTATTGTCCAACTCAACATGCCTTTTGGTAGGGAGTTGGTTGTTGTGCATACAACATGTACATTTTCCATGTTTGGTAAGTTTCGGGTGCATGCTTGGAGGCAGTGTGGAGGTTTGAATGAGAAGAAACATTCTCCGTCGGTTCATTTAGGGCCAAACTCGTTTTGGAATGTCTAGAGGAGTTAAGATGGATGTGGCCCTCCATGATGAACTGAAATAGGTTGCTCGTCATTCAAATTCAAACATTGTCTCCAAGTATGCACCACAAGTGAGAGAAATTATTGATATTGTATGCAAAACAACATACGGGATCAACTCCTGACAAAAAGTTCCATTGGGTTCAAGGATATGTGTACTCTTCAGCCATTCTACAACTTGATCTTTGTAGGGGAATAATATTCTTAAACATGTGTTGATTTTGTAGATCCAATTTTTCATATTGTAGATGGTATTCTCTTGTGATCATGTCCAAATTTGGAAGGGATATTGAATAGTTGGGAGAGAAGTTAAGGAAGTGGCAACTCGACTCTTGTATGAGGAAATGGAACAGTGTGGAGGGGCTATGTTGTTGAAGAATGTTAATGTGCAATGGCAATTCCCCCCCCAACATTAAGGGGTCATCGAGAAACACTTGTTTCTAAAACGCTTCTAATGCCTCTTATCATGAGTTGATGATTCATTAATTCACAAAAAGGGGAGCATGCTTGAAATATGGGCATCGAGCAGAAGCCATTGACACCATAGTTTGTGTCTAAATTAGTATAACTTGTGTCTAAAGAAGAAACACGTCCAATATCATTTCTGAAACTACTTAGGAGCAACATATCTATAATAGCAAGCATCGCCGCAACACTAAATCCTCGCTCTATGAAGCTTATTCTCTTTCTAAATCTAGCAGAGCCCTACTCCATGTCTTCCATCCTCTGCGAGCTCAAATTGAATCAAGGTTATGGATCAAGTAATCAAGTACAACCACCTGATTACTCCCAAAGAAAGAGAATAGGCTCTCCCCACATGATAAAATGTCCCCATAATGTCATGACTCGTTGTCCAGACCCCATAGTGGCATTTTTTTTTCAATGCTTTGAAAAAAAACTTAAAAGAAAAAAACTCTTAGAACATCATAACATTCTTCAGTGTGCTCTCCATGTTCACTTGCCATTACAGATAAGGTAGTGGCCGGCAAAAGCAGGGAGGCAGCGGGGTTAGTGGAATTTTAGCTATAGCCCATTAACTCTATCAACACACATCACTAATGCGTTTTGATTGTGTTAATGTCTCTCAGTAGAAACTAAGAATGTCACAAAGTTGACAAACGAATATGACATTAAATCCACTGGATTCCAGTAGTGCATAAATCTGTATGTCCGGTCACCTTGCTGATTTGAACTCAGCCATTCTCTCCATCACATGTTTGGAATTAAACCAAACCCCATGGAAATTCAAAAATATCAATGATAGATTCTAGACGATGGGTCTGCACAGGAAATGAAATAGTTAGTGGTGAACTGGCCCCACTGAACGGCACAAAGTAAGCCACTGAAGAATGTTATGATAGAGTCTTAACAATAATTATACCAGAGGCGCAAATCCAAAATGATGCTTCCTTCTGCTTAAAATCGATGATGGTTTTAGAAGCTCCCAAACCATGTTCTGAAGATGTTTTCGATACTTGCAGGTACTACAGATAGTTGCCAGGCCAGGGAATCCTTCTTCAAGGATTGTGGAACTGTGCCCCCAACGGCCATGGTGGAGGTTTCTCCCAAATTCTTGATCGCAATGAAAACGAAGCTCGAAATGGCCATGGAGTGGAGTCAGTTGGCCCAACTCCGACTGCAAGGTGTCCTCGACAATTCGAAGCAACATGCCGTCAATCAATTTTCACCGTCATCGTTAAACACGCACTGCATTAATGGGTCTGCACAGGAAGTGCAATACCACCACTTGTAAGTTTGTAACCAGTGCCCGGGGAGATTTTTGGGCATAATCGGTCAAAATCCTATTGTTTCCAGTCCAACTGGTTACATGTTGTGATCTTTCAATTTTTTTTATATATTCTTTGGGACATATTTTATGGATTCCTCTAAAATGATGGGTAATTTTACTGAAGTCTTGAACTTCAACCGGTTACTTCTCAAACTCAACCAGATTATCTGTAACTAGCAGTCGGTTCTCCTTGTTCATTGTTCGTGACAGTCCCATAAAGTTAGTACACAATTTGTCAATATTAAATCATGGCCACACGCAGATGCAAAGAGTCATGATGTTGGTCAGTTAAAAGACAGGAGGTCCCAGACTCCTAGTGTGACATAGTTCTTTTTCGTTTTTTTCATTCATTCTTTCTAAATGGCGATACTAGAAGTAGAGAGAGAAAGAAAATGAACAATGATTATATATATATATGGAACATAGGAGGTGCGTGGCCACCTTGTTAGTTTTCATGTCAAGTAGAGAGAAGATTTCATGGTCGGGAATCGAACCGCCAACTACTACATTTGGTTTTGGGTACCTCTCCACTATCCTTTGGTAGTTTAGGGTCATCTCATACCATCAATGAAAATTCTCATGTTAATTAATTCGTTAGTGCATTTGATGGTGTGATTGACCATGGGGGGGAACCGTGAGGTGAACTTCAACTGTCATGAGAATAGTTGAATGTAATGTTCAAGTAGGGACAAATGATGCTTTAAGTAGGTTAGTCATCGCAACACTTTACATGTTTGAAAACGATTGAAAAGTGGGTTGGTCATTGTGTCACTTAGATGCTTAAATAATGAAAGATAATGATTTGCATTGGAATATAACGGAGCAACCTTCTTTGATTTGAAGACTTCTTTGAATGAATGCAAATAAGAAGTTTACCCTTGAGCCATGTGGTTGGAATAATTTCGCTTTTGTCATGACATAGATCCATTGTTTTCTTTCTTTCTTGTTTGCTATTTTTTTTTGATATGGATGGGAGAGGAGTACTAGTGCTAGTAATGAATCAAGTTGCGGTAGTGACTATTAAAGAACGCCTACTTAGATCTTTAAAGACCATTTATATGTGATGGCCATCTTCCTAATGTTGTGGACTTCATCTTTAAGAAAAAGTTCTTGAAGAATAGAGGGCGAAGAATAAAGGAGAGTCCTATAGAGGGCGGGCCATTTTATCTTTACTAATGCCAAAATATAATCACACAACTCCTCAAGTTCCGATTCGCCCAATACATGGGCAATCATAGAAAAAATCTCTTCTGGCAACACACACACACACCAACCCCAACTGCACATTATGCCAAATTAACGACAGAGATACTTGGCCGCACTTACTCTCTCTATGCAACAATAAATTTCTTAAAGGCCTAAGAATCGCAAGACACAATGCCGCTGCCCACCAACTCACCAACTTCCTAAAATCAAATGTACACACTAGACACCTCACACTCATTAAATGTCGGTAACCAACATGGCAACCACCAAGACAACACCATCCCGCCATGGATACTAAGCTGCACATGCAACACTACACGATGTGAATGCCTTGCAAAATTAAGACCAGATATAGTTTATATACAAGGCATTGCATATGAACAAAATGGTCCACTAATACCTACACCGGACCCAACCATCCAAATCATTGAATTTACCTTTACGCATGATAGATTCCTTGACCAAGCCATACAAATAAAAGAAGACAAATATGACCCGTTAGTAGACACAAGGATTACAAGAGTATAAGAGCACAAGGCTGGAATATTAGACCCCTCATAGTTTTCACCGCAAGAGTAAGTGGAGCCATTCACACAAGAAGCATAGAACTCCTTGAGAACCTACATATCCCCACATCACTAATAAATAAAACAATGAAAACCATCCACCAAATAGCTATCAAATATCTCACATACCTAGTACTTAATAAGAGAAAACTCAACAATAAACAAGAACCAGTACTCCCCCCCCCCACATAGTAAACGAATATCAAAATAATGTATTTTAATTTATATTTATATATTTCTACAAACAAGAGCCCATCCACAGCAATAAACTCCACCCTGCATCAAGGGGATTCTTGAGCAGGGTAGGGCCAACATGCTGAAATTCACGTCGGATTGCCCGACGTTGGTTTTTCCTTTCTTTTCTTGCCAAAATATAGGTGGTCTTGGCCAATGTAAGGATGGCACTATTACGCATGTGACACTATTACACGTGTGTCACTATTATGCAATGGACACTATTATGCATGTGACAATGAATACCATAAATGAATGATGTAGTACAACATGTCCACTGAGTTGAATATGAGTTAGGATCAAGGATGTCTACTTTTTGGAGGATAAATTTGAATCTCTTGAAAAAGTTCGGATCCATTTCCAATGCCATGTGAATTTCTTTGCACGATCGCTTCTTCAACTCTTGTCAATGAAAATAAACACTACCATGTTATATGCTCGTGATGGGTTTGCAAAGGATACGAAACTACACTTTTTAGGGTGTTTAGTGTCACATGCGTAATAGTGTGTCACTTACCCTATTTTGAGGCGTATGCAAGGTTACACTTATGACCAACAACTTCATCATTAGTGTCACTTCATGACACTTGGCAGTCAAGTGTGCTTACTAATATCTTGGCATGAGTATGTATGCTCAACAATCAAAGCAATTAACACCTCTGCCATCCACTATGCCGGATCAATCCTTCTACATAAAAGAAGAATAGAAAACAATCAATCAATACCCACATACTAAAATTTATATTAATACTCAGCTAATATTCAGCTATATATTTATACACAAATAAACCCCCAAAAATAAGCAAACACAAAATTAAGATACACACGCACACAAAACATTAACACCAACAGTTACTTTACTGATTACTTCTTATTGATCACCGGTCACTAAAGTGTCTATTCCCGACAGAGGAGAGTAGTATTGTTCCAATGGTCCTTTGTCCGGTGGGCACTGGGCCATTAACACTATGAACAAACACTTTATTCATGCCGGCCTTGCAAAAGGTCCGGAGTTTTTATCTATCTATCTATCTATCTATCTATGCTCAACAATGTTATGAGGTTATATGCTTATGTTACACAATGGCCTACAAAAGTGACTAAAGTGTACTTAAATGACACTTGACATTAGTATGCTCAAGAACATTTTCCCCTTGCATACTAACACGCAAAACTATCTTCTCAAATATCTCAATGTGCTGCTACGCTAAAATGACATAACGTATATACTTTTCAAATTAAAAAACTACTTACTATATGTTGACAAATGGAGTCATGTTGGCAATTAAGAAATGTGACACTTTGAGACATCTAGGCATCTAGTTTAGGCCCTTTGCAAATAGTGCATGCTACACTAAATACCATAAATGGTGCACCACCACCAATTACAACGGAACACATACTTAGACCAATATTATCTCATGGCCAAACACGGAATACACAATGTTGAATATCCAAAAGGTAAAGGGGACGTCCCAAAGTGAGATCATGTGGTTCATTTAGATGGCCACCCTAATCTTACTACACTAAATTTAGTGTATTTAGTTAGTGTCGTATGGTATTGTATGCCATTGTGGTAACTGTCTTGATGACACTTCTTATGAATGAGTTTACAAGTACTGTCATCCCCAACTTACGTTTAGTTCATCCAATTTTAGTGTAGTAATATCTTCTGCATCCTAACACTTCTATGATGAAATATTGTCATGGAGAATTGAAATTTGGATGAAAAATCCACTTAGTAAGTGACATTCATTGCACCATCATAAATCTATAATGCTCCAAAACTTTCACAAGGAATGACAAATAATGTTAGGTCTACATTTAGTGTGGGTGACACTACACGGGCGGTTTACAATTAGTATTGGGCAAGACGAATAGAGTTGGTGACACTAAATACGATCTTTACTTGTAGGTACAACAGAATTTTCCTGTTGAATTCTTGAGGGGAGTTGGATGATGAAAATGAGGTGCTCATTTTGGGAGAAAAGAATGAATTATCATATACGGGTGTGCTTCTCATCCATCCATCCATCCAACATAAAGACTTGACCCCCTATAGGTTTGTGGCCGATTCCTTCTCAAATGACATTGAGTAGCCTCATTTGGGGTCTTTAAAGCTAGTTCTAGTGTCACATCAACTTTAAAAAGTAACCTCCGGGATGCCTACTTATTTTAGGGCTGTCAAATGTTGGATGAATGAAAGGTACGCTCGTATACAATAATCCCCTCTCTCCATCCCCAAGTATCTCCAGAGGTGGAAGAGGGCTATGGTGGAAGGCTAGGTGCTCGTGTGATTGCCCCAAATTAATATAGGCACTCGACTCTAGGGATTCATGATTTATTCATGGAGTGTGGAAATGAACATGAACATAACATTATTCAGATCCATAATAGTGTTCTGTGGGACTGACAATATTCTATGGGATATTCCTCACATTCAGTCTGATATAATGGAATATTCTACATAATACTGTCAGTGCCACAGAACATTGTTATGGATTTGAATAATGTTATGAAGGTGTAAGGCCATGATGGATATGTAGATAGAGCCAAATGTTTTCTCGTAATTATCATCATAACATGGCTATCGTCAACATTTTGTCATTGGTTGAATCAATAATAGACTATCAGTCACCAAGGGGTTTTTCCCTTGTCAAGATATGAACCACCTGCAATAAAGGGGTATTTTCAAAGGGCTTATTATACAATGCTCATATTCATGGGATGTTTCACGGGCAATCCTCGGGGGGGGGGGGTCACTCCCTCTTGTGTTATGTAACCACGTGCGTGCAAAGGGTATTTTTATGGGGGACTATTTACCTCCTCATTTGGATTTTAGGGAACCCTTTAAGTAGAAAAAAAGCAAACTTTACCAAACATTCAGCACCCTATAGGTAATTCTAAAAGAAAACCTAGAATATTTCAAATGATGCTAAATTACTTATAAAAATTTGATTTACTCGTTCCGTACGAAGGCAAACTTAAGACTCCAATATGGCATGGCGTATATTCATGTTGCTATATATTGGTGAAAGAAGAGTGTACACATCATAACCGAGTTGTTCAATTTTCATCCATTTTGCATGTATTATATGTGAATATACTCATTCTATTTTTTTTAAAGTCCCTCTATTATTTTTGTTATACTAATTTCTTTCTGTCTCAAACCTAAAGTGGGGGTTTTCCCCTTATGCTAAATTATATATAATCACATGTTTCGCAATTTAAGTAGGTTATGGTAGATCCAAAGTTTCTATAATTTTTTCTTGCCAATGAATAAAAAGCACCCTATAGTTGTTCTCACGTGGTTTCTACATTTCGGCCGGTCACCCCCCCCCCCCCCGAGGGGCAATCACATATTTGATGGATATCCTTGGAGTCTATTTCTTTTATATTCTCAAATTGAATTTCCAATAGCACTGATTTTTCTAATATAGTTATAATGTTTTCTTTGAAATTCTAAATAGGACCCTATTTTTTTATCGCACCGCATTTTCTAGTACGATGTTGGTTATCTCCCTTGTTATCTGTGGATGTGAATTTAGCGATTTGTGGATGAGAGTCTAGTGGTTAAAGAATCAAGAATTTTCAAATATAAGAAATAAAGAAGAAAGAATAAAAATTTCTCTTCAAGTAATTTTGGACATAATCTTGAAATTTGGTTTTTCTCCATTCCTTCGGCGGAGTCATTGATTCACTTCCAATAAACATGATGTTTATGGGGGGATATGTGAATCCTCAATGGAAAATTGTATGTTATTATATTGAAATATGTGGGATAGAAAAATAAATTCTTTATTTTTTATGCTAAATAAATCTACTTAATAATAAAATGATGAAAATATATTTATAAAAATATATTACAATATTGTCATAATCATCATCACATATTCTATCAAAGGATCCCACCAACAATTTAGCATGTTATGATTATGGGTTAGGACTTAGTCCGGTTTTATTTAAATATGAGTTTAAAAGAACGTATTAAAAGAATGCACATTTCAAATGACTTTTCAAAAGAGAATTTTGTGTATGTGTTGCGTGTATGATAGTGAGGGTTTGACAATTATTGTTGGCTTCGTCCTAAACTTGGAAGTAGAAGGAGGATGGTAGTTCTTCATAGATTAAGTTGACTAACGCTAAAATTGAGAAGAAAGCTACTTTAGCTTAAGCCAAAAACATTTTAAGTTAGGCAAAGCCTGTAACTTATTTTAGGCTATTTTCAATTGTTTAAACATTTAATATATTAGACAACATTATTATCTAAAATATTTCCATTAAATTATTGAGCCGTTGGACAAATGAAATTTCCGATGTCTCCTATATTTTGATTACAAATGACTTGTTATACTTGCAATAAATAAATAAACAAGTAAGTATGTTGGTGTATTTCACAGGGAGGTCACTAGCTATATACTGTTGTAAACCACGTGTGGTTGGGGGTTTTAAAAAGATGGGATATTTATCTGAATTTCTTGATTAATTGGCACCCTATTAGTAGATGAAATGGTACTTAGAGGTATTTTTCAAGACCTTATAGGTAAATATAATATACACCATGAACTTATTTTGTAAACCCTATTTTATTTGTAAATTGTATCATTTATCCAAATACTGACATAAATTGACGTTGATATGTAACAAAAAAACAAAAATACATAAACATAACTTCCAAATAATAATCATTGTGCTCAATGCCTAAAGTGTTGCAATTTGGTGTGATTGCCTTAAAAACCTAGAAAAAAGGAGAAAAAAATTAGATGGTTCTCACATTCAAGAGCACAACCGAATGAACTTACAACATGATCCCTTTGAGATCGCGTGAGTGTACAAGATTGAAGTCGTCATCACATGCATTTCAAATTGAATGTCACCAAAAGCAACATTTATTTTCGGTAGAGCCCTAATTACAATTCACCACTAACGTTGCTTTTAAAGCTTTGGTAGCATGTTGAAAAATTAATGTCAAATGCTATGAGTGTATAGTCTACTACACACATTGACTATTCCACTTGTTCAAAGTAATGTTCAAAGTGTGTGAGTAGACTAAAGTGTGGAAAGACCCAATGGAGCATCGGTTCCACACCTCGAGAAGTGTTTCCAATTCCACATTGTAGACATGCTTAACCTTGATTGCCCGGGGTCCATCCCATGTTAACTTCAAAATTTAGACCACCTTCAATGCTTATTGATTTTCAACGCTTTTACTACAACTTTTTTGATGGCCGTGCACTTGTTTGTGTCAAGAAACATGAAATGCTTCAAAAAAAAATCCAAATTTGATTGAATATATGAGAAGATCCAACAATGACAAAGATCAAGGGGGCAAGTAAGGGCAACCCAAATAGACGACTATATGCTCAGGAGATTCTAAGTCTACATACATGGAAAGAAGTCATACTTACCATGAAATGAATGTAACAAGAATGTAGATGAATAGAGCAAAATAACCATAGTTACACCCGTGACCCACATCTCTAACCCATGGTAAAAATAGAGTTTGCGAAAACTTACCATAGGTAAGAACTCTAATATAAACCCTTAACCCTAAAAGGAGCCTCCTTTTTACCATTCACGCAAGTGAGAGGTGTGGTTGGTTTTGTGTATACTCGCTAGGGTAGTAGATACGTCCTAAAAGTGAGAGAAACTAGGGTTTAATCACCAAGAGGAGTATTCTACTTGGAGTAACCCAATCATGCCCAAGGAACATGTTTGATCACCCATATGTGTTTTGCAATGAGTGTTGTAATTTGAAATACTACAATGCATTCGAAATAGATTAAGTGTATGCGACATGGATGACAACTGGGTCTTGCTATTATTTACCTCGTGTACGTAACTAATCCTCAAATGTTTGTTGGTTGGTTGCATGGGCATAGGTGAGGCAGGCCCTTCACACCTTCAATACAATGATGTATTGTGATTATGACATTTTATGCATCTCTATTGGTTGAAGTTACTAGGAACATTTCCCTTGTAAGTACTCCATACACATGGTGGATTAGCTATGTGTACTTTGAGGTGAAGCAAGAAGATAGTTGATTGAACTTCCAAGGTATGGGACAATCAAAATCAAACCTTTGTTGTTGGATATCATTTGATAGCAGAAACCCTAAGTAAGGTACACATTCTTGCAAAGCAACTTAATCTATGAAACAACTTGTCTATATTGTACAACACATTCAGTTAGGCATAATTGCAAACAACTCTATTATGCAAGCTATCAATGTGTTACCAAATAGGAAGATGCAAAAGAATTAGAAAGAGTCTTGTGGAAATTCCCACCCATCCATCTTTGTATTGCAATGAAGAAGAGGTTGAAGGATTTGGCCTTTGAAAAGAGGAAGTTCAAACTTTGTAAAAGTTTTGAAAAGTCAGCTCTCTCTAGATTATTCTTTGGTGGTGTGGAACCCACTATCTAATCCTTCACATTCTTTTGAAATTGGTTTACACACTTTGTGAATGACTAACATCGTAGAACACTACAAGGGACCAACATGGAATGGAGAACTGATAGTTATGGGGTACGGCCCACCGCTACCTGCACCCATCCATGTTGTTCAAACAACTCTATCAACCATTGATCTACCGGAACTACAAAAGTTTATCCAAAACTGTGATATGGCATCACTCGCAAACTACGACGATAAAGGTGTGCATCTGCCACTTCTGCTTGATTCATTCAACCTCATCATCTAGACTTCATTGTTTGTCACAGCCACAACAGACCCCAGCCGAACCCTTGCCAACATCAAATCTGCTCATGCCAGACTAAGTGACCTACTCATGTAAGATGAGTAGGAAACCACGAAATCGATTGACATCTGCTCATTGATCGAGGAGACATTGAAATTGGCAAACAACTATGTGTTGGAATCTAGCTCCACGCGATCCCTCGCTAAACCAATTAAGGACATTGCCAATGCTGCCAACACCACACACCCTCTTTTGGCGAAGCTCAAGATATCTTCAACAAAGATGTCGGCACTCAAGGATTTCACCGATAACATCAACTCCTCACAGGTTGAAAAGGATAAGCAAATGATGGTTAATACAAAGGGATCCCTAGTACTTGTTAAACCACTGAGATGCGTTGAGCTTCTAGTGACAGATCACCAATATAGGATGTGGGCAGTTGGCAATACCAACTTACTCGCACCAATATCAATCCTCATGTGGAAGACATGGTAGGGATCTCGGATTTGGATATAGAGCATTGCAAAAAACAAGCACTCGACGATGTAGGTGTACTGAGAGCTCCAGAAAATCTACTACCTGCATTTTCATTCAACATAATTGACCATTCTAAATACATAACAATAGAAATGAAATTACATATCAAATAAGATCTATCCACATGATACAACGGGAAGGAGTTTCACCTGGCTAAACTCTAGAATGTCCAACGTCCTTACATGAGATGCTTATGTAATCTAAGGGTTGTCAGTGGGTGTAAAGGCTCTATCATATGGTTTGATCATGTCATATGGACAATGATCAATAAACTAGACATGTTCTTTCCGAACCAACCCAATAAGAACACTAGATTCGCAGTATTCATGTTATGGCTTAGCAGTGTAACAAAGATTACAGTGAAGATTACGATCGTAGTCAACATAGGATAAGAACACATGCTGACGGCAACAACACAACTTTCTGAGAATCTTACTCAAAGCCTACTTTCGGATCCAAATGATGTTCCACTAGCTACTAAAATTGAGAAACTCTTGAGAGGGCCAAAAATTTTATTCTTACACATTGGCTCTCCAAACCAAGCGTTGTCACCTTTCAAAAAACAACATTTCAACCTAAACACACTTCCATTACAACATGGAGTTCAAGATGGACGTGGCAGATCTTCGGATGGACGTGGCTATGTCCTCTAAGGTAGCAGAGGCTTTCGAGGTCGCGGCAGTGGCCACAGCTATCAACCCTGATATTGCTTTGCCGGTACTTCATCCAACAGCACGGAGGTCGCAAGATCTGGACATATGATGGCCATTCTCCAATCAAAGGATAGGTTCTGTTATAGGAACATATCTAATGAGCTAGATCATTTTATTTAAATAAGTTTCGAGACAACTTTTAGGTTAATCCTAACATCCACTTCACTATTTTTTTTAATATATAGATGTTGGTCGAACGTTATGTCATAATGCACTTGGACATAACTATATATCACGTAATAAAAATATGGATAGAACTGGGATTATACATGTAAATTACTATAGCAAAGCATTCGAATGGGTGAATATAAAAAGATATTCTTAGAAGTGTTCAACCACTTTTTCCTCTCACATTTTATACCTCTACTACTTAACATCATGTTTGCATAGAGCTTTTACCTAATGTTTTTAATTTTATTATAAACTTGTTTTAGTGTTCAAAGACTTCAGTCTTGATTTGTTCATGAATGGCTCATATGATTGTATTTGAACTAGTTCTAAAAGATTTAGATATTTTTTGGATCTTGACACCATCGATGATAATAAAAATGATCCAAAGGCACATATATGCACCATGAATACAAAAATAATTTATCATCATGAACTTAGGAAGACAATTATTTTAGGGCTAAATCACATACCATTGAAATATACTAATATACATGAGATTATCCAAGTGGTTGTGGATACTTTTGCACAAGTTTTTCAACTTCTTAAAGTGAAAAGATGTCTTGACGTAGACAATACATCTAAACTTATTCGTATGATATCAAAGGATAAATTACTATCGGCTATAAAAAAAACCTTTTTAGATTCAAATATTTCAAATCATATATTTTTCTTGACAAAGCAGTTGATAATGAATTGACTTGGCTAATGAAATATGTGTTCATTTTTAGTCTAGATAAAACAACTAGTAATTTTTGCTTCATATATATATTTCATATAAGAAATCAAGTTCATTTATTATAGTTTATTTATTTCTTGTTCATTGTATTGGAGTTATAATCTAATTCTTCTTTCTTTGTTAGTAAAGCATAATTAGTTTCTATAAAATATCACATTACTTAATGACTTTGGGCCAAAAAGAACAACAGACTTCAAAAGCCTACCCCATCTTGGTTTAAAATTCAACTCTAACATATCTTATATGATAGATAGCTATTAAAGTCTTATTTTTAAAAAAGTAATCTTATATAAATCCACAACTATATTTAGAATTTATAGGTATTTCCTTGAAACAACTTCTGTTTTGGCACTACTGACTTTGTAGCTGCACCCGGACTTACTAGAGTGTCTACTTTATATGATTTTTATATTTCTAAGTAGATATTGAAGTCATCTTTTTAGTCTAACTAGTTTTGTTTCATTCTAAATATATGACTAAAAGTTATTAGTATTTTCGCGAGACAGCTCATAAAAACTTCCTCTCCTCATCTTTTTTCTTAAATAATTAGAAATTTTAAATATCATATTTATTTTTATGCCATTTTGTATTGAATTTTAGTACTATAACTACATTAAAAGGGTCCAAGTTGCCTATTCTATAGCAACTAAGCTTGTGTTAGACTAATTAGACGATTTGGAATGTCTAATTAGACAATCACAATTTCATCGATACACACATAGTGGCTATAATCATTGGCATGCAAAAAATTGCATTTAATATATGGTGTGGGGTCAGGTTGTGACAAAAGAGGTCAATAAATAAGAGAACAACATTTTTTCTTGTTGTCAAATATACAAATCGGATGGTGGTTGTTATCTCATTTATTCGATATTGAAAGTTGCACAAACAAATGTATTAAGCTTTAGATCTGTGAAAATAAAACCAAAAGACATGAAGCATTTGAATAATGTCTAAATGATAAGAATATTTACATAACTAAAGGAAATATAAAATCAATGCTACAATCTCAAACTTATCCTAACATTTTTTTAATTATAAACTTCATGTTTTTTTACTCTAAATTTGAATTAACGTTTGCTCAATTAAAAATTAATTTTGGCTCCATACTAGAGAGACGATGACTCCCCGTTGTCAAATTTCTATTTTACCATGACAAATTATGCCAACTACGATTCTCCTTCTCCAGATGAAAATATAACACAGTTCTATGTGGATGGTAGTCAATGTTTTATCAATTCGTTACATTCGCCAACATAATCCACACATTAACATGCACTAATTGAAGTTCAATGCATAAATTAACCATATATGTGTAAGAAATGTTTAGTAAAAGAGGAGCAAGATAATAAAACAAGGTCGGGCTCCCTCACTTAACCTCGGGCTTGTCAAAGCCCTTCAACCCAATTCTCTTTAAGAGCAGTTGGCCCTGAAGTGAAAGCATGCCAAGAAGTATGGAAAAGCGGGTTGGGAAGAATGCCTTTGAAAAGGTATTAATTTTTTTAATTTTATTTATATATATGTAAAAAAATCATGCACCGTTGCAATCACTCGTTGACATTTGGGATAAAATACAGGTGCCGCAATCAGATTAGGGAGGACGCAACAAGGAACAGCATGTCCGTCACTCAATTGAATTGAAAGTCCAATTGAACAACCTCCTATAAGAATCGCATTGTTTCCAGCACTCTCCAAGTTCGGTGGATGGTTGGGACACAGAAACTATCAATCTCATCTTTTTGGTAGTCACAAACCTGGATTCAGGTCTTGATTCTGAAAACCATGTTTACATGTTCCAAAGCAAAGAGGTTAAACCAACGACTGTCTCGTTGTCTTTTTCAAAATGCGCAAACCATATCAATCCATATTGCGCTTTACACATTGATGAATTTAGCCTGGCTAAATTTCTGAATTCATCTGACCAAAAATGAAGCCATGTCACATGAGGCCAATGCAAGGCTGAGGATACATGGGACCAGGTTGGATGCAGATTGTGAAGAAATAAAGAGCCATAAACAACATGTCGAGATAAATCGGTTCGCTCACATAATACAATCATCACCGTCCACAACATAAATAACAATTTACTCCAAGTCATCTCACTCGTGCACAACGATATTCATCGCATATACCACAAAATCCAGTAAAAAAACATCTGCAAATCTACCTGACAATTCAACATGGAAGGAAGACCAAACTCTCGCAAGTGGACTGAAGACCTAGAAATTTTATTCCATCAATCCACTCATATAGTAGCATAAGACAACGCATTCAAAACCCACTGAAGGTTGCAAACCACTCTAGAATAACTATTTCACTTCGTCACATATTTACTGCTCCGTCAAGAATCCTTTCACACCACTGAAGTTGCACTTTCAACTCCGTCACAATAATTTCCTGATACCCAACAGCACAAAACATGTAAAATATGTCTAACAGCCGCTGACTTCTGCCATCCCCACCTAAGTAGTTTCGTAACTGAGAAACCCCTTCGAAGAATGCATTCTCTTCTGCTCCGATGATACAAGAAGAACAAATGAATTGTTTCACCAATACGGGAACATGGGCCTCAGCTTAGGAAATGTCATAAGTGATATGAGCAGGACCCCCACATTCACAGTATTCCCCTATTTCCTTATCTTGCAAATAGGTACTGATGGTGGCGACCTCTTCCTTCCAAATCAAAAAGTGGTTCGGAGCTGACGATCCTAGTCCAATCACAAAACAGCTGAAACCCCCTCGGCCGACATGAGGCACAAGTATAGAGAAAAAAACAATAAAGAACTACAATTAATAACCCTGTTCATGTAGGTACTCGCCAAGCTTCTCAACTGCAATGTTGCATTCTCCGGGAGTGCATGGATCGTCATAAATTCCAATAACGAGAGCGCTCACTGTCTTCCTGATAGTCGCACCCCCTTGACCCTGTTACGTCCATAAATTGGGGTTAGACTTCAGCTAGATAAGCATACACAAAATAGGAGAGATTCCAAAAATATCGGCTTATTTCAAATCGCTTCAAAATATTGTTAACAAAAATGGAAGTTATTGTCACCTTCTTTCCGCGGATCACAATGCCTTGATCTCCCTGGAGAACCATATATTTTGCTCCCCCGATAAACAGACCGTTTTGTGGAAGCACGCTGTTTTCTTCAAATCCATTTACAATATTGGCAACTTCTGTTGCGCTCAGCTGCACAGTTTTGATCATCTTTCAGTACATTCAACCAAATCGTTGCCATACATCACCTACCTTACCAGAAAGGTGCAGAAAGCGGATTCAAGAGATGCTTGATAATTTTTTTACCGAAAATGTCGACTACAAGTGTAAACACTAGGACACAATCAGAATCACAGATCATCCATATAAACAGCCAAAACAAGAATCCCTCATAGCAGGACAGGAACCCAACGACAAACCACCAAAGGTGTGATGGTGACAACGTGCATGTAGACATTACATCAGCCCTTGCGCGGAACATATCGAACTAATCAACGCATGACCACGTGTCCACCACAACTTATCCACAGCATCATCTAACAAGCTGTAAACTCGGGAGCGGGGAACATGCTGGCAAGTTTCACAATGCACGATGTATTCCTCTTTCGATAAATGATATCTCACCATTAGGGTTCGGGATAGGGATTTATACCTGTGGAAATTGATCACTCTGAGCCCACACGTTGCCATCAAGCCCGATGATGGCGGCCGAAGTCAGATGGTGGCCTGGCGAGATCTCGTACATCAAGTGGTCATCGATGTATGCTTGCCACGACATAGCTGCCGAGTTGATCTACGACTGAATTACTCTTCGATTTGAAGGTACAAAACAATCTGCACACAAATCAAAACATCAACACCATCTCACATTCAACCACATCAAAACCCCGCCACAAAAACCTGGACCAAAACTCACGCTGCCAGGTTTTTTACTCGAGCTTCACGGATCTCCAAATCCACAAAAAATCATTCGCACACAGAAAACCGCCTACTCGTCGCACGCCTGAAGGCACATAGCCCCAGGTCCTGCTACAGTACAATGTAACATATTCCACCGTCACAGTCGCAACTGACTGAGGCGATTCGCGGATGCCATCAAGCCTAGACACCAGAAAAAACAAAACTCCAATATACCAAACCTCGTCCGACGCTACAGGAGACACGTGCTTCCCCAGCCGCTCCTAATGCACAACAGAAACCTAAATCTGATCACAAAAAACTACAAACAGGACAGCGAACAGTATCAAGTCGCGAAACGAAATAAAAAAAGCTTCGATGCAACGGTGGATGTGAAAACGAATGCAATAACCGACAAACCACAAGCTGGGGGGCACCCAATATTCCGATCACCTCCGACGATACAAAGGACTGGAGAAACTTCCAAATTCCAGGACAGTGAAGGCGGAGACAGGCAGCTAATTGCCAGATTGAGCACACAGCACACAAATGGAGCGAAAAAAAGGATGGGCGGATGCGTACAGCGGGGGATTGAGGAGCACGGAGCGGAAGGAACGAAGGACGATGGAGGAATGGGAGGCACGTAGAATGTAAGCGAAGGTGGTGCGCTGGGCAGGGTCCCTCTCGTAGGGGTTCAAATGACGGGAGGGAGGGGTAGCCTCTGACGGAATCCGGGTACCGCGTGCCGCGACCCGGGCATGAGGCGTCGCGTCCGGGTATCCACTGAGGCTGCTGCTCGGGCACGACCACAAGCTTAAGCTTTGGGATCCACCTTGCGGAGGTTCACTCTTTTGACCAACCTAGTTGGTTATTGGAGCCGTGTTGCTGACGTGTCACATTTTTGGCGGTCCACCTCGACATAGATTCTAAATCATATTTATTGGTCATGCCTTGTGGGAAGTGATCTAGTGGTGGTCTCTAAAATGGGCCCAAAGTTTGGCAGCGAATCAGAATCAACCACGTATGCAATGTGATTCGGAAGTGTTTAGTGGTAGCAACTCATTCTTCAAGAGAGGCCCAATTGCAAATGACAATTAATTTCAAGTGATGACTAAGTGAGACAAAGTTTGGCCTCGGTCAAGCCACCAACCAAAAATAGCCGTGCGTGCAAGATAATAATAGGGCATAGCACTCTTGCGACTATTTGCTTGTTCAATCTCCTTTCTAGCTTGCCAAACCGGCTGTTGTGAGAACATCAAGGTTCCAAAAACCGACTACGCCCGATAATTGGTGTTTCGGAACCAATTACCAGCTCAAACAAGGGGTCGGTTTCCGCCTTGTCGCTATGCCACTCGGCAAGGAACGGGCCCTACATTGTACTTCGTTACCTAATACATAATCATTATTGGGGACGAATGAAATAGCAAGAACGAATTATTGCATACAGAAGTGCCTCTCAATGGCATCCACCCAACAATAAACTTGACCTCTTGTAGATTTGTTGTCAATTCATCTCAAATTGAACTTGGACCAGCTTAATTCAAGGTCTTGAAAGCTAAAGACAGTTTCAAGTGAGCTAAACAAAGGGGTTCGTCTAGGTTGCATACTATTTCATGACTTTTTGTCGGATGAATGAGAGGTACAGTCTATGCGATAGTTTCACGTTGCCCAATGGAATTAGGGGCAATGTCCTTCAAATAAACATGAAAATGTGGTAGATATGGTGCAACCCCTAGGGCGTTTGCGAACGAAGGCCCTCCTAATAAAAGGCCCGTATTCTTTTCAAGGCTTTGGATTAAGAGAAAGCCATGGGAAGAAAGCCTTATCGAATGTGAAACGTTGTGGGAGGGCGTTACAAGTCGTGACTCAACGACCCATCAGTAAATCCGGAGAGCATTTAAGAGGCCTGCAAAATGCATGACAAAAATCGGACGCGGGTCTTTACAAGATTTCATACCTCTATGGAGGACTTGATATTTGAAGCCATTATGCTCACATGCAATCATAGTCTGCTCTAGAGCAATCCTCGAAGTTGACAATCCTCGGTCTACGTCATTTTGAGGAGCTTAGAAACCTTACAATTAAGTTGGAGGTTGAAAGTCGAAAACTTTACAAATATGCTCATTTTATTTTCCCGAGAGGGAGGGGGGAAACTTAGGTTCACTAAGTTGATTGCCGATGGGTTGGTTGTTAATTTGGGCATTTAAAGTTGATGGAATGTATGGGATTCAGTCTGAAGAGGCCTGGCATGAACTTTCTCATGGCCCATTTATTCGTGACCGTTGGATGTCTCAGGAACGAGTCCCTTGCCCCCGGGCTATAATCTTTGTCAAAATAAAGATTCTTTGTCTCACTAAATGATCATATAGGTCTGATCAATTATGGTGACAATTGAGCATAAGTCAACAAAGTTCGAGCATGCAATCCAATCTCTCTTTAAACACATGTCTTTATGGTGTCCGTTCTTAGATCCACACACTGCTCAAATATATCCGATGTCCATGTAAGATGAGCAACCGAATAAGGTATGCTTGCCTATATATGATTGGTGTATGCCAAGGCTCGTTGTTAAGAACGAAAACCTAAAAGGTGTGTCACTTACAATGACATTGGATTATATGCTCAAAATATATATGGTTCTAGGTTCAATAGTCAACACAACTGGAGGGCCTTTGTGATTATCACAGAGAATCTCTAGCTTGACTCTCATAACCTTTGTAGCTCCGCTCACTCCAATTACGAAACATGAAGAATTGATGGTTCATGACCATGGAATTGCAAGGTCCCTGAAACTCATCCAAAAGTTCAGCATGGAATATCAAAATTGGATTTTTGTGGTGTATCATACTATCACAATAAGTAATAGGTGCCATCTTAAGCACCACCTTATGTTGAGATATCCATAGTTGATCGAGTTCATTTAACCGCCCACTAGGGTCATGTAATGCCAACATGAATGAGATCTATATTTTTTAGGCGAACAAAGTTAAGGTTTACGTAGTGGTGGTTTGTGATTGATTACCCTCATAAGAGTTTTGACAATTATTGTAGCCCAACATTAGCATTTGAATGACCAATTATGGGTTAACCTATAGATTGACTATTTGTTACCCTAACTTTAGGGCTTCGAAATTGTGGCAATTTCCATTTTCATGATTTTTAAATTTAAATTTTTTTTGCATTCTCCTCGGAATTTTGTTTCTCATTGCAAGAAAAATGATCCCCTGCTATTACTTCTAAACAGATGCAAACTCACTTATTTTATCGGATATAGATGCCTCAACCTTACCTGGAGGTGGAAGTAAGACAACACTTGTGTACCGTTTACATACATTGATGAGCTTTATGTTTTCACGTATCAATGTGAAAAAAGAGGTTTCAATAACCCTAGCTTATGATGCTATTCATTACTAATCACCTAAAGTAAAGAAATCAAAAATATTGAAAAAATCAAAAATGTTAATAATTGAAAAGTGAAACTAAGACTAATCCTGTCATCCAATCCTGTCCTCGTTTATGCTCGATTCAAACTTGATTTCGATTGTTGTATATAAAGTGACAGTTTAATGAGAAAGTAAAATGTCCTTGACAAATATACTTATAAATGTTCCATTATGCTCATGTCAAGCTGTATAGTAACCTACAGCAACTGGAAAGGAGTGGCAATCCTCTCATTTGAGCAGCAATCTCTCATCTTGGTCTCACTCAATTTAGAGATTGTCACTATTGTGAACAACTTCAAAGAGAAGAGTGGAAAATGGTCTCAGGTATGCAGGTGCTATTCAATTATTTTCTTAATTGGACACTTATATTTGAATTGTGTGTGCTTATGTGAGGAGCAAAGAACAAACACCATAAAGAAACATATTTATAAGAGATTGGACTACGTCTTCAAAATTTATTAACTAATCCTCTCAATAGTGAACACAATTGGGAGAACCTACATATTCAGTTAAGGAATCAAATAACATGCACTTACGATAACCATAACTAAATCAGGGGAGATCTGATTCTCAATCTGATTTTGTTGATGCTTCATTGTAGATTTGCTGATGCAACACAAGTTCTGTTGTGTACATCTATTTTGGTAGAAGTTGAGAACATGAAAAACAAACTGAAACGAATAAGGTGTGTGGAGAACATGAAAAACACCCACATACCTTATTCATTGATGGAGCGAAATACATGGTGCTCCAAGTAGATAGATGTGTTAAGGTGTGTATACCCAAATCCAATACTGAATCTAAAAACCAACACTGTGAGTTAAGGTTGACGTGAACAAAATAATGTTGTTAGGTTTAGTGTTGATGTTGGACAATAATGACAATTATGATCACCACGGGTATTTTATGAGTTAGAAGATTGGTCATTAGGTGGTTGCTATTCCCAGTCCACTTGTCCAAGTATTCCTCAACTTGCGCCTCAGAAAGCAAGAAAATAATAATAATGGTCGATGCAATCATTGATTGCAGGTTTGTGATAGTAAAGGATTGAATGAGAAATTGATTACATAGATGTGATCCTTGAATCAATGCCAATAAGTTTGCTTTAAATAAATTGCATGTTAGAGCTTGGCAAGCTTCACTTCATAATTGATGTTAAAAACGCAAAAAAACTGGCAGACATTGGGGTAAGAGGACCTACGGGCCCCTTACACCAGAGAGGTTGAGAGCTCGAAGATTAAAAGCTTGGAGAAACGAGCCTTCTCATTGGCGGAAAGGAGCCTCTACCTTGTGCTTGTTCACTCACGCCCACTTTACACTGGGGTTTCAATTTGGGAGCTTCAACTTTTACCAGGCTTACATCACTTTGATGGTGCCTTGGTGGATCCCATGTCGAATGACTATGACAAGCTCTTGATCAATGTTGACAAGCTCTCAGTTAAAATCTGGAACTGACTTAGAAATATTGAGAGTTCAAGCTATCATTTTGTGGACCCCAAGCCAAAGGGCTTGTCATGAATTCTATTCTGTTTGATGCCATTTCCCTCCTTGTTATGTCACTTTGAGCATGGCCATGTTATTACACTTGCTCAAACTATTAGGGGTCTTGAGGATATGGCCAAACTCTCAATAGTTCAAGCATTGGATGAAAGCTTATGAAATCCAAGTATCAAACTCCAAGTTCAAGTGATCAACTCGAGCTTGGCCAAGAATACATGTGACGATGCAGTAGTAAAAATTGTAGAGTCTTGCAATTAATCAGGAACAATGATGCCCTCTGAAGGAGGTGTCCTCTTTGAGTCCAATTAGGTCTCTGAAAATGAATATGTTTTTACAACCAACCTTGTCTACAGTGTCATGTTGAATATCATCCTACCGAATGTCCTCAAAAAATTCAGATTCCATGTACAAAGACACATGAAAGAATCAGGAGTTAGAGAAAGAGAGGAAGAATTTACACTCACTTGTACCTCTGAATTAGATCGAGACCGTCTCAAAACCTCAACCATTTCCGCTCCCTCTCCTTGCTGTGCACGGCGTTTGTCGTCGTGGCATGCATGGCCTCGGCATTTGCAAGCGTCTTCTGTGCTTCAACCAACTTGCGGCCCACGGCTTCGTATACAACTTTCTCCTTCCGATTTCTTGCCGCCATCTGTTGTAATTTGTTCACTTTGTTCCGCAGATCCTTAATCTCGTCTTCGTGTGCGACAATCGTGCGTCGATTTGCCTTCTCCGACTCCACGGTCACACCAACCGATTGCACGAAGTCAGACCCATTGCTCCTCACGTTCAATTCATTGTTGCCCTTCTGCACCGCAAGTTGCTGGTTGATGAAGCTAAAAACATTCTGGGAGTCCTCAAATTCTTGGGTTTTGGACTTCGCGATGCGTTGCACAGCGGCCCATTTTTTCTCCCGCTTCCTTCTCCCGCCCCTTGCCTTCTTCCTGCCGTTGTTCCCAGACTTGTTTTCTGTGCTGCCAGATTTCTTCGCCTGTTGCCTCTCATTGGCAAACTCAAGGGACTGCCTTGACGGTAGCATTTGCACTTTCACCGGTTGGGTTATCCCTTGACCCATTTTGCCTAAACCCATTCCTTCACGGAATCCCATGCTCGCCATCATTTTGGATGCAACTCCACGCGTGTGCGTTTCCCACTCCGCAAACGTGACAGTCTCTGTTTGAATCCCTGAGGGGGCAACACTCCCCATAAATAATCCCAAGGTGGGTGGCCTATCGTCAAATTCAGTTTCACTTATATCCTCATAGACATCATCGTCATCTGAGCTGTTGTTGTCTGTAGATTCATCGCTTGCGGATGCGTGTTCGGCAACCGCAAGGTTGTCTGTTGTGACGTCCACTCGCCTTCTTCCATCTGCAGAGAACACGATGGAGGCACATTGTTGTGTTGCGTCCCATGTTTCTAATTCTGCCCCTCTCCATAGCCCGTTTCCAGATTCGGCTAGCACGTGCGATCCTAGCGGCACATCCTTCCAGTTTGTCAACTTGAAATTGCGTAGAGCATTTAACTGGATTTCTAGCCCTGCATACATATGCCATTGTTAGATCAAATTTATTGACCTTGGTCATGCACAAAGTGTTTAGCATCAAGAGTCGTCCCTTCCCATTAGGGTGGCTTTAACCAGGACCCCGAGCAAACTATGAGGTTAAGCCGCCTTAAGGCTGGAATATAGCTCAGATGGGTGACCTTCCCAGCCTTTGATATCCAGTGCACCCTACCACTATGATCCACCCAATCATAATGGAGGTATCTGGGTGAAACAAATATTTTCAACCATCACACATGCAATCAACCAAGAATCCTAACATGCAGTGCTTCTGGAAAGGAGTGTATATTATTACCATGAGAAGATCGACAACTACTACCAAATCGACATTGTTGCTGCAGAAAAAATCTGCACATCTACATTACATTGCAATATGTCAGAAACCCCTACCTATTCAATAATCTGAGGTGTGCAGTATCTTAAATAATGACTTCAGCATGCATTTCTCAATGTCCTCTGAGAAGATAAAGAAATCTATATCCAGTTTTGTAGCAGAATCGAAATAAGAGATAAGTTGGGAAGCCTACCCTCATTTTGTCCGATGTGGGATGTAGAAAGGAAACACGAGCAATGCAATCGGACTCCATGTTGACAATGGAGCCATTGTACCACCTTCCATCAGTATGCCGAAAACGGCATTTTGAACCCACCAAAAAACTTTCTGGCAAATTTAGGTCTACAGGATCTGAGTTTGGAACCGAAGGGATTGAATTATCAGTGACCTCATTGCTAAGGATTACGGGAGCTGCTACTTCTTGCTGCGCCATGGCATCTACCTCTCGAAATAGGCGGGCTCGCTTAAGGTGTAGGAGGCTTTCCTCTAACCCTGTTACAGCTTGGAGTAATTCTCCATGTACCTTCACATCACAAATGAATACAATCCAAGGTTTCTCGTAAGTATTCCTGAAAATGGTTTGCATTTCAAGTTGTGTTCGATAGGTCCAGCTTCAAAAACTTCTTCTACTGCAAAGAAGATTTTAGGAACTTCAAAACTGAAACCGTAGTGAGTGTTTTCAGGAGAGCATTTAGATTAGCCAGATGCAAATACCAAATTGCTCTAACAATCTGCAAGTACCTATCTGTCATGGACAGATCTCTCTCAAAAAATAGTCAATACAATGAAAGAGAAGGTTAATATTCCTCTTCATCCTTTTTTCCAATAAAACTATCACGTGGTGGTGAGAATGCTCCAACCCACAAGAATGCAGATTACATTGTCACTAAAGACTCAACATGCACCCACCTTCATCAAGTGTTCAATGTTTTTGACACTGGAAAGAATATTGCCAACTGATGGCATCCAAATTTGATTTTGATTCCATATTTAAACTCAGGACTCAGGACTGAGAATGGGTCTAGACCAAGTGCTTCTGAATGAGAAAGACAATCCAAACATGGTCCCTTGGAGGTTGAGGTTTCAGAAATGTTTTCTTTTTGGTCAAACAAAACATAAAACCCTAAATAAATTCAATGACCTCATCCTTGAATTCCAGTATCCATTCATTCACTCAGGACTACAATTTACAATAGCCAAAGACCCTCCCTCTTTGATACAAGCGCAATCAGCATCAACTACGCACACTTGAGCTCTTTTCATCTCTGTGCGATGCTATCTACAAAATTGCAACATTTATCGCAACGTTTGCACACCTGAACTCCAGGGGGTTGAAGGAACATGACGCCATGAAGAGAAACAGAAAGAAGAAGAAGATAGAAACAATCAAGTCAGCTAATAGTCACATAAATTGAGCTGATAAGTATCATCAACAGTGTCAGGCACCAAATACTCACTTGTAAAATTCCACTACTGAAACCTCTGTTCTTCACATTTGTCGCTTTCATTCGTAAGTTAAACATTGACTTCCTCTTCAATTGGGGTTCTATGAAAACTCAAATTACCACTACAGAATTTCCAATCGGACACAAGAGACTTAAAAAACCTCTATAATTAATCCTTGTTGCATGTGTTAGATGACTTTTGAGCATCCAATTAAGCGCCATGCCCACGTATTCCTCTAATATGAAAATATATTAAAAATTTAATCCGCCAAATACACATAACTTTAAGCCTATCTGAAGAGAAAATAATTAAAAATAATAAAAACAGATCCAAAGCGCAGACAGGATGGGGTTTGACAGAGATTTCTCAAATTTGGCCTCAATCGCTCGGCATTCAAGAAATGAGCGATTGTAGAAAATACCAGCAGAAGCTCAGTGTTGGAGGCATCGGAAGCCAGAGCATCTTCGACGGCCTGCAATGATTCCCGATTCTCTGTCAAGTGCTCCTCGAGCTCTGCCTCCAGGGCACCTTCCTCCTCCTCCATCCTTCTGTCTGTCTCTCTCCCTCCTTAAGTCTGCGTTAATTCAACATGTGTGTTTGTGATTCTGCGGCACTCTTGTGGACGTCGCGTGAGGAAAGAAGATGGATTTTGCAGCAATTTTGGAGCCGCATGGAGGCACCGATGTTAGCTACTTGTTTACTTTCGGAAATGCCGCAAAGGAGGAGGACAGGGAAACAGGCTGGGACCGAGATGGATGAGTTTACATTGACGGCAAGTCTATGAATGAGGTCATCAAGAGAGTAGAATGAAGTTTAGTTTAAGTAAAGTAGACGGACCTATTTCCGATAACTCAAGCAATTTCGCATAAGTGTAGTACATGTGTGATATAGGGGTGATTTTTCACGGGTCTAGAAATTGATGTCACAACGTTTAACCAAACAAATCACAACTTATTTCCAAGTTTTGAGATTATTCTAAATTTTCAAAGGCAATTATAACTCCCAACCCATATTCACAACATAGGTCGACCTATTTCCAATAATTGGGAGACAAAAAACTTGAGTACAGTTAGTGCCCTTTTCAAGGAACTCAAATCCATGTCCTTTTAACTTACTTTTCCCATCATGCCGAATGTGGAGGCTACAAGGGTGATTCTTCATGACTTTTTCCATCACATTAAAAAATGATTGTTACATGTGGGGAACTGCACGACTTTAGGGGACTCCATATTGCCCGGTGTTGCCCTGCCCGTAAGGAAAGTTTGAGGGCAGGCCCTGCCCGGCCCTTTCCCAAGCCAAGCCCCTCATTCAGACAGTTTCGTGGATGAATGGTGCATATAACTGACGAATATCGTCAATGTAAACTCATCCATCTCGGTCCCAGCCTGTTTCCCTGTCCTCCTCCTTTGCGGCATTTCCGAAAGTAAACAAGTAGCTAACATCGGTGCCTCCATGCGGCTCCAAAATTGCTGCAAAATCCATCTTCTTTCCTCACGCGACGTCCACAAGAGTGCCGCAGAATCACAAACACACATGTTGAATTAACGCAGACTTAAGGAGGGAGAGAGACAGACAGAAGGATGGAGGAGGAGGAAGGTGCCCTGGAGGCAGAGCTCGAGGAGCACTTGACAGAGAATCGGGAATCATTGCAGGCCGTCGAAGATGCTCTGGCTTCCGATGCCTCCAACACTGAGCTTCTGCTGGTATTTTCTACAATCGCTCATTTCTTGAATGCCGAGCGATTGAGGCCAAATTTGAGAAATCTCTGTCAAACCCCATCCTGTCTGCGCTTTGGATCTGTTTTTATTATTTTTAATTATTTTCTCTTCAGATAGGCTTAAAGTTATGTGTATTTGGCGGATTAAATTTTTAATATATTTTCATATTAGAGGAATACGTGGGCATGGCGCTTAATTGGATGCTCAAAAGTCATCTAACACATGCAACAAGGATTAATTATAGAGGTTTTTTAAGTCTCTTGTGTCCGATTGGAAATTCTGTAGTGGTAATTTGAGTTTTCATAGAACCCCAATTGAAGAGGAAGTCAATGTTTAACTTACGAATGAAAGCGACAAATGTGAAGAACAGAGGTTTCAGTAGTGGAATTTTACAAGTGAGTATTTGGTGCCTGACACTGTTGATGATACTTATCAGCTCAATTTATGTGACTATTAGCTGACTTGATTGTTTCTATCTTCTTCTTCTTTCTGTTTCTCTTCATGGCGTCATGTTCCTTCAACCCCCTGGAGTTCAGGTGTGCAAACGTTGCGATAAATGTTGCAATTTTGTAGATAGCATCGCACAGAGATGAAAAGAGCTCAAGTGTGCGTAGTTGATGCTGATTGCGCTTGTATCAAAGAGGGAGGGTCTTTGGCTATTGTAAATTGTAGTCCTGAGTGAATGAATGGATACTGGAATTCAAGGATGAGGTCATTGAATTTATTTAGGGTTTTATGTTTTGTTTGACCAAAAAGAAAACATTTCTGAAACCTCAACCTCCAAGGGACCATGTTTGGATTGTCTTTCTCATTCAGAAGCACTTGGTCTAGACCCATTCTCAGTCCTGAGTCCTGAGTTTAAATATGGAATCAAAATCAAATTTGGATGCCATCAGTTGGCAATATTCTTTCCAGTGTCAAAAACATTGAACACTTGATGAAGGTGGGTGCATGTTGAGTCTTTAGTGACAATGTAATCTGCATTCTTGTGGGTTGGAGCATTCTCACCACCACGTGATAGTTTTATTGGAAAAAAGGATGAAGAGGAATATTAACCTTCTCTTTCATTGTATTGACTATTTTTTGAGAGAGATCCGTCCATGACAGATAGGTACTTGCAGATTGTTAGAGCAATTTGGAAATGAGGTATTTGCATCTGGCTAATCTAAATGCTCTCCTGAAAACACTCACTACGGTTTCAGTTTTGAAGTTCCTAAAATCTTCTTTGCAGTAGAAGAAGTTTTTGAAGCTGGACCTATCGAACACAACTTGAAATGCAAACCATTTTCAGGAATATTTACGAGAAACCTTGGATTGTATTCATTTGTGATGTGAAGGTACATGGAGAATTACTCCAAGCTGTAAAGCATAAGTTCGGAAGGGGCAATATAAGTAGGTTCTTATAATTTCAGGACATCTGAAAGTTTTTAGACAATGCTGGTGTGTAGAGTTCCGGTTAGGGTTCCAAATGCACGTTCAGCTTGTACAGTGAGGGAGCATTCCTGCGGGAGCATTCAGGAAGCGGAGAGATGTGAGAATTTTGGAGCTGCTGCTTTTGCGCAGCTCAATTTACGAATGGGAGCCACGAGCAGGGACGGAGAAGCATCAACATCAAATTCATCAAGAAATTGGCGAGGTTTAGGGTTTCCAGGAGCTGTGAAGGTGAAGTGGAGGGGTGCAGGAGGTTCGGCTTGTAGAGTGAGGAAGCATTCCTGCGGATCCTTTGTGGGACCGGAGAGATGCGACTATTCTGGAGCTGCTTCGCTTTTCAATTTGCAAGTGGGAGCTGTGAGGCGGGATGTAGAAGCATCAACATCCTCAACTTCTTCAAGGGACTGGCAAGGGTTAGGGTCTTTAGGAGCTGTGAAGGTGAAACGATGTGGTGCTACCGGAGGTAATCCTGTTGGAGAGCCAGAGCATGACATCCCTTTTGAATTAGACGGTGTGAGCTTGACTGAATTGTTGCAGCGAGTAGGAGCTGGTGATCCTCGGAATGCACAGGGACGTGTGCAGATTGAGGCTAATCCACATCCTTCGGTGCTCAACAGGTTCACAGAATCGAGGAAGTTTCATGCACGTGGCCGAACTCTGCCTATCCCTGTGCCACACAAAATGAAAGGACCTGTTCCACTCCCTCGATCTCGTCGACAACAATCGCCAAACATGTCCTCACCTCCCAAGAATGTTGCTGCTGCCACCACCACCAAAAGCAGCAACATCATCACCTCATCACCATCCAAGCAGGTTGAGCAGCCATATCCAAAATTGCTAGCCAAGCTTCTTGTCACGTCGTATGATGCCATGTGGACTGTTTTGGATGCATGGAAAGGGAAGTCGAAAACCAGGAGTGATTCCGTCGCATCTCTCATTCTCAGGGTTGGTCGAATGGATTCTTTAGACAAAGCTCTGCACATTTTTGCATGGGTGTGCAAACAGCCTCATCTGTGGCCGGACGACAGTATCCTCTTGGCTGTCTTGCAGATTGCTTTGGAATCACGCGAGGGGACGCTTGCAAACAATCTGTTAGCTGTGTACGGGCCGTTGTCGCCACAGTCTTCGTACATTCTTGCAAACGTGTATGCGGAACACGGATTTGTCCGAGACGCGTTGCAGGTGTTGCAATCCTTGGAAACACATGGCATATCTGGTGGTGAAGCTTTGTATGTGAAGATGGTTGTCAGAGCTGGGGAAGCAGGTGCCAAGAGTTTCGTCGCGGCGATGCTACGAGGTGGAAACCCTTGTTTTCATTTTGCGGGGAATTGCACCACAGTGATGGCCACTTGCAGTAAATTAGGTCTGTTTGAGGAGGTGGAATCCCTCTTTCAGCAGCACAAAGAGCAGGGATATGTACCAAACATTGTGATGTTCACCATACTCATGCAATCACGGTCGAGGGCAGGAAGAGAGCGCGAGGCGATAAGCGTGTTCTGGGAGATGGAAGAGGCAGGGGTAGAGCCGGATCTGATTGCATGTCGAGTGATGATCCAGTTGTGTGATAAGCTCGGTGAATTGGGGAGAGCTGTGAAGGTGTATAACAAAATGAAAGCGCGAGGATTTGTGCCCACCTTTGACATGTACAATGTGCTCATCAAGCTGTATTGTAAAGAGGGGCGGACCGCAAAAGCTCGAGAAATTCTACGGGAGATGAAAATGTGGGGGTTCGCCCCGTCCCAAGATATCCATCAGTACTTAACTGTAGAGCTGCAAAGGTAAGTGCACCTAAAACGGACATTATTTCCATTAGCCCACTTCCTTCTAGGATATTAAACACGCGATTAGGGTGAGAGATGATCAGGTAACAAATCCAAAATGAGGCCAGCAATTTTCCTCATAATTCATATTTTTTGGAGCTTGTATGAAAATCAAACTCATTATTAAAAGCGAAGATTCTCATAGGTACCCGTCTGCCTCATGAGTAATCAAAGTGATTACTATTATGCCTGCTCACTTTAATGCGACTCTTCTCAATTGGGAAGAGTGATCATTCCAGCAACATCTTTGAGTTTGTGATTGAATCTCATATTCCTCAGTGTCATATTCCTACCACTCTTGGCACGAGCTATTGCGTAGTTGACATTTTGATTTTCTGGAACAAGTGGCAGTTTGATTGATGGAAGGAAAATATGCAAATCCAAAGCTCTTGCCCCCCAAGGCTGTGCCCAACGAGGTTTCTGTGTTACATATTTCCATAATGAGGCTCCAAATGGACTGGCACTTGTTTTCTTCCCAGTTGCAATACACTTGCTAATCAAAACTAACTACCAAGAGCCTCTTATTCAGTGCCCACAAATACTTGTGTGTGTTCGGTTCACATTTTGTGCATGTTGTATTGCTGTGAAAAGTATGCCAAGTTGTGTTCCAAACTCCCGTTATATTCACAAGTTCCAACCAACTAGTTGGCTGGGGCGAACCAACCCATATATTGGTACCTTACCGGGGAGGGCGAACGGCTGGGGATTCGTGGCACTCACTTAAAATCAACCATCCTACATATCGTGGATGAAGTGGCTCCAATACAAAGAGACCCCCTATGGGGTTGAGGGCCGATTCATTCAAATGTGACATCACTAGACATCTGGTAAGGTACCAATGTATGGGTCGGTTCGCCCTGGCCCCAACTAGTTGACCCTTTAGTTTTAATGCTCTAGCTTTACGTGACTTACAGCACACTGGCCTGTTTCACTTGGACAATTATTATTCTATGATGGCCAGCCAAACTTCCTATACAATTCGAAAAGTGAGCTCTTGAGGTTCATGGTTTCTACATCTTTGGCATTGCAACAGGGATTCCATGAATAGAAATGGAAGACTGCTCCACATTTGTGCAACTATGCATAGAATGGCCTAATTACTTTTGATATGCACAGGATCAAAATCTGCCCAATTTTTGTTTGCTTACAGTCCGAACTAGGTAAGCACATTAGCCAATGACCACATAATCTACACAAGCCTTACATAATTAGCAAGCCTCCAAATCACCCCATTGATTGAAATAATGCAATATGTGATCCATTTGGGGCTCATCATGCTAGGACACTGAGTTTGCTTGGACCAACAATTATGTTCAGGGGTTCATATCGGCAGTCTACACAGTAAAGTGAGGTATCTCTCAAGAATTTTCTCTTTTCTAAACCTAGTCAACCCATCATCATGAAAAGAGACATAAATTGAGTATTCGGTAGCGGCAAAATCTGTAAATACAGTTCTCAGGGCCCTGACCTGAAGTTCTGTAACTTGGAACTACTCATTTCACTATCAAGCAAATCTGGCACTATCCACACAAGAGTTTGCTTGGTGATTTACAGAAACTGTAAATTTCATGTTATAGATCCTCTTGTTGCGAGGGAGAATCTTATCCTTTTGGTAGTGGCTTTGGCACAGTTATCAAGGATTATTGCAACCAAGGTACATGTACAACAAGGTATGGCTTGATGCTGTAAACTAGGCTCTGCTTCATCTTAAATAATGAGGTTGCCCCCAACCGCTCCATAGTAAAAAAAAGTCACTCTCGATGCGTGACTTGGAATAATCTCTTGGATTTCTTGGTCCTTTCAAAGAAATAATTGTGGAGGGATGGTCGCCCTATCAATGCTGGTATTGCAGTGAGCTCCGCTGAACTCTCATGCAATCTTTGTGGACACATTCATCGCCAGGTACGCTGACATCTCGAGTGTCCAAAGGTTCTTACAAAAACATCTCTCTGCAGGATCTCTCCAAATGAGCACATAAGCATGCACTTTCAAAGAGTTCACTTTCATGATGCAAAGATGATGTTCGAACTTTAAGGGGCAGTAGCATAGGCCTTTGGCTTAGGTTTCACTTCAGCTTCATTTACACTACGCACGAAAATAGCATCCGGTTCATGCCTGCAGACAAGATAATTCAACCACACTGGCATCATTTCTTCTTCATTTAGCCAAAACTCAGGTTGCAACATCCAAGACAAATACCCAATACATTGAATGCTTTTCTGTCAAAGCAACTTCAAAGGCTCTCAACATACAATCCTTCAGGTGCTTCCATTCTAATTTTCAGCCAGCAATGAAAGAAGCTAAAGGAAAGGCTTCGAAAGAATGAAAAGTTTAAGAGCACTTCCATTCATTGTACAAGAATCAAAATAAAAAGAACCAGAAGTAGTGATATCTTACGGTTTGTCACCCTCTTCAAAAGTGTAGCTGGATGCAACAGCTAGGAGACGTCCATCTCTGCTGAAAGAGAGTGCAGCAACACTAGTTGGATACCTTGAGTACTGTCATCAATTACGAAGAGAATTCGTCAGCCAGCTCTACAATACATCTTAGCACCCGTAACAGATCTTTAGCATCGGTATACACTCTCCAAAGTTTCAATAGCACTAATGTGAAAGGCCAATTTATAGTTGAGGCTTGAACTGTTCTTTCCTAAAAGTGCATATGTATTTGAACGGCTTAATCGAGTTTTATGGTGAATCACAACAATCTGCAGGAAGAAATTACCTGGTAGAGTCGCTTCTTGTTATTACCATCCCATACATTGACATAACCATCACAACCACCTGTTGCAAATGTGCCATAGCTGCATACAATACCAGGGGCGCACCTCAGATTACCAAGATAGCAACTTCTCAGCATCAACCTTGCAAGAAAAAAATCAAGTATGACAGCATCCAGGATGCATATGCTTGCCCTGTAAATATCGGAAACTCACATTGGATGAAAAGCAATAGCATTGACAGGATAAACTGTATCCCGCCCAGCTTCAGATTTCCGATGACACTTGAAAGCATACCTGCAAAAGGGGCAACCCTAATATTTCAGATTTGACAACGGAAGCTAACTACAAAAAATAACCATGGACAATCAATGTTGCTCACACCCTGGAAAAAGAAATCAAGGATATAAGACTAAATAAATAACCAGCACCAGGTGGAGAGGCAAAGGCTCACTTCTTCGCTTGTCCTGCTTCTGACATATCGAAAAACTCCATAGCAACACGACCTTCTACAGAACTGAGGGCATAACCTGCAATAGGTAACATAACACATTCATTATCACTCAATTACCGTTCATCACATGATTTAACTACCTTGAATGCACAAGATTAACACTGTCAATCTACAAGCTCAGAGCACTACAAAGAACCGTCTATGTTGCTCACCAATTTGGTGCAATCAAATCCAAAAATTAAGAACCTCCAAACCAATGATGAGAACTAATCTAGTGCAGATTGGACTATACCAGAACTCAAAGGCCTAGCTAGAACTGCTGTGCATCTCTGGCTGCAGAAAATAAGTTACAAAAAATATGATGGAAATGCTGCAAACAGACAGGCACTTGCCTGTGCCATTTGGGTAGCAGCGAACACAACGAGTTTGATACTTCAGAGATGACTCCCGCACTTGCTCAGGGTGCGGCATATGTCGTAGATCATAGACTGTGATGTGTCTGCCTGCTGTTGCCACAACAAGCCGGTGCCCAACAAGCGACATGCTGTAAACACGTTCTGGCTGTGGATAGGTGCCCACCCGTGTGCCTCCCCTAGCATCCCAGCACCGAACTGTCTTGTCCCAGCTCCCAGTCACCACTTGTCCTACACATCCGGCACCCACAAAATACTCATAAATTGAAGCCATACCTTTGAAAATAGGTTGAAACCCAAAATGTACAACAAGAATTTGCACACACAGGAGTCCCTGTTCTGCACTTGCCTTGGGTAATCAATAAAGAGACATGAAACCTAGTACATAAACTTGCCTCATCAACTTCTCAAGCAATAATCCACTGTTTCTGATAAATCCAGAGCACAAAGTTCAAGTGGGAGACCAAGCACTGTTGGAAAGCGTGGCACAAAATCACATACTAAGTCGACTAGAAACTCTGCTTTCAATTGCCACATCCCAGAGCAGCATGGAAAAGGTATTGTTCACTCACCTGTTGCATGTGAATACTCCACACACCGCACAGGTGCCTCATGCGTTCCCAAAAGATCCTCCCTACCTGTGTTGAAATCATATCTGACACCCACTTCGGTGTGTGAGAGCTACTTGATTAGCAACAAACATCAATGAGACCAGAAATCTGTCTGCTCTCCCCAGAAATCCAAAACCCAACTTCACTGACTGTATTGGGCCAATGAAAAGTCCAAAGACCGATCCACAAATAGCCACCAGTTACTTCCAACACTTGCATCTGTTGTAATGCAACACCATTGAGTGCAGGGTTTGCTGATTGGTGAGGGGGAATGACACGAAGTTATCGATAGATATGTCAGCCATCCTGATAGAACAAACTTTCATCCACCTTGGTTTTGGCTATTGACCTCCTCAATAATCGTCCAAGACATTTTCTCATCTTCGCACTTCCTACCTCTGGCCAAAATGTACATTGCTGGAGATAAATGGCAATGTACACTGCACTGACATGAATGACTAGGTTGAGGGTTTAGCAATTCAATTATATCGTGAGAGCAAGCATCTCCATAACATCATTACCACAGGATCCAAACTTTGATTTCAACATCCCCAGTTTCTTCCAGGAATCTAAAGAACAAAGAATGCCTTATAGGAGGAGTCCGGCGAAGCACATGCAGACTCTGTGGTTCTGCATTGACATTGAGACCTAAGCTAAGGGTTTAGCACTTCAAAATTTTCTAAAACTTCGAGTATCACAATTCAGGGCCTGGGGTAATGTCGGAAATGAGGGAATGCAATCACACCATTGCACATGTAAGTCCATAGGTGACATTCATGTGGCGCCAATTAAGAATGCCTTACAGGCAAAGGGTCTGCACTAACATTGCACTATTATTGGGACTTCTGTTGAGGATTTAACACTTCAAGTATCACAATTCAGGCCCTAGGGTAATGTCGAAAATGGGGGAATGCAATCATCTACGAAATCGTTGCACACATACCTCCATAAATGTGAAATTCATGTAGCGCAAAAAAATAATGCCGTCTTATAGGAGGAGGAGAAGGAAGGCAAAGTACCTGCAGACTGTGTGGTCTGCGCTGGCGCTGAACCCTGACGAGTCATCGTGAAAGCAGCAATCCAAAACAGGTGCCCGGTGCGAGAATTGGCCCTTGAGCACATTGGCGCTGGCATCATATAACCTCACCTTCTGCACACTCAATCAAGAATATGCAAATCCACCTCTCAGAGCCCTCTCAAACCACAACCCGGAAACCACAACAAACTCCACCTCAATGAACGCAACATCAAATAAAAACTGAATTAAAACTGGAAAAACCCTGGAAGCAAGAAGATAAAAAGAGAGTGTGACTGACCGCGTCCCAGGATGAAACGAGGAGGTGGTCGCTGTGGTTGCTGAACCGCAGATTGGAGATGCCGTCGGTGGGCGGCGACGACAGCTCCCGCCCTGAGCTTGCGGCTGCGGCGGCTGCGGCATCCCCTCCTCCTCCTATCATGCTAAGGAACAACACTCCTACTCCTTTCAGTCTTTCCGATTGCGATTGCGTAACATCCACCTGTGATCGGGAGGAGGGAAGGCAGAAGGTAACGATCGATGCGAGGTTATGAGGAAATCGAATGACGCAACTACGACGAAGAAAGCCGAAGAAAGCAGAAGAGCGCGGAGGCGGGTGGGGGGAGGCCAAGTATTGCAAGATTCAAGAACCAGGGCCCGGCTTACCGTTCGTTTCTCGGGCGGGTATTTAGACCGGGTACTGCCACGTCATGGTCACCTGTTTCAAGAAAGGAGCATATTTGAAATCAGCGAGGGTCTTAAATGGTTAATATTTCCGACTAGCCCACTTCACGTATTATGTGAAACACGTGTGATATACCCGGATTAAAAGATTTAATATTGGATTATGCAAGAAAGAAAGACTAACCATATTTTGATATACTTAGCATGTTGGTAGATGGTGTTTGGAGTCACACAACTGCAAAGAAAGAATTGGGTCAGATAACCTAAGAGAGAATGGTGCACAAGGGCCAGACAACACATGAAGGAAATTGTGCATGGGAGTTATACAACTCCGACGGGGAATTAGACACCTCCCTTTGGAAGATATTTGTGTTGGAGTTAAACAACTCCAACTAGAAGATAAGAATCGGAGTTAGACAACTCCCAATGGATGGATGCTATTCATCGGAGCTAGACAACTCTCAATGAATAAATATAGTTGAAATTAGAGAGTACCAACTAGAAGAATGGATGAATAAATAAATTTGGAATTAGACAGTACCAACTAGAAGAATAGATGAATGCATCAAGTTGGAATTACACAGTTCCAACTAGAGGATTGCAATTCACCCATAAATAAGTACGGATCATATGGTGGAATCTTTTTTGTATGTAGATAAGAAGCTTCAATTTAATTTTGATAACACTTGAGACTTCTAAAAGTATCTCTTGGGTACTATGGATAAAGATGGATAAGACTAGGAGTGCCTTTGAGTATAGGGGGAAGAGAGAGCTCGGGGGACGAGAGAGGATCATCTTTTGTCTTTCTCCTATGGTCGGGTGGTTCAAGCTCATAGCAAGCATGATATTGTGTTTATTGTAAAGCTTTTGTAATATGCAAAGTTTGAAAGTTCTCAATACTAGTGTCCCATGTCCATTCATGATTGTATTATTCTTGTGTGAAAGAGGAACATGACAACACACATCTAGTATGAGATAGTTAGCAAAATCCAAATCAAGGTTGTAGTCACTTTCCTCATCAATTTCGGAGTAAATAAGAGTTTATTATTCACTATCAAATCAAAGATTTGTGTGTTCGTTAAACGGTCAAATATATGTTTCACCAATCGAGTTGATTATTGAATATAGAATGGTTATCATATTTTGAACATGCAATCCAATCTCTTTTAAACAAATGTTTTTTGGTATCCATTCTTAGAGCCATGCCAAACCGCATGCCACTCAAATATAAGTGGTTGATTAAGATAAGTGACCGAATTAGGCATGTTTGCCTTATTGCATGCTTGGATTTCGAGTTGTTCTGCAAAAAGACATGTTAAAGAGCTCATCAATCAAAATTACCCTAAATTGTTTTAGGTAAATAAATCACCTTCATGTGGAAAGTTGAAGGGAAAGAGTTTCATGGAGTGCACGTTTCATTGTGTTTGTTAATTGTTTGTGGTGGCAATGGAAGAAAGTGAGTGATCTCATCCACTTTATGCAATCAAATTTGGCTACAACGATGGGTAGGACCCCTTTCATCAAATTTTTCCATCATAATATTCACTTTTAATCCATAACAAATGTTTGTTATGCAAATACCACAACGAGGGGGCTTGCTCGTAGGAGCACTAAAGTTTGAGGGCCCATGACCATTGAAATCTAAATTTGCCATCGGTGAAAAATGTCAATAACATCCCACTTCACTTTACACTAGAGTTTGAGTGCCTTGAGGGACCAAGGAGTTTGAATCAATGAATAACCTAAATGGAATCTTACATGGTACGCAATGGACAATGCCTCATGATGTGTCCATATTTTGTTCTATGGCAAAGGGATGTGGCCATGCAATTGTGGGGGGCCTTGAAACTCATATGAGGCCATAGCATGGATCATGGAAATTGAAATTTGTGTGGTCACATGCCTTCAAGTGTATTGTAAAGAAAATGCCCCGGGGAGGTCACTCCATTGTCAAGTTGAACACCACATGCGTTAAAAGTTTGCTACCCCTATATTACATGCCATAGATAATTTTAAAAATTATGATATTTTTTCTACATATACATAACCATTGATAATATATTTTATATATTTTTTTGACATTTTTAGTCATCTTCATTTTTGTAGTAATTGTTTTAGTTCAATTATGCGTCATTCTAGTTAGAAACGGTATGTTTTATATAATAAAAAAATATCATCAAATTTGGTTACTATTTTTTACTATGTAATAGATACCATGTATATCTACGCATGAAAAAAAATTGATAAAATTTTGTCCCATTTCGGTGATGCAACTTAGAAAAAGTAGATTTTGTCTTAACGCACATGGTGTTCAATTTGACAATGGAGTGACCTCCCCGGGGAAAATGCATAGCTGTACTTTCAATCAAATGCTATGTCATTAACGTCCCACTTATGAGGGTCCTTGTACACAATAAGTTATAACAATTTAAGGTCGTGTTATTTCAAAAAGCCATTGTCTCCATGTTTAGTGTTAGACCCACCTATTTGAGGTGGACTTGACACAAAATATAGTAGACCATGAATCATTGTCAATTTCTCTGTCATCTAGGGATCCTTGTAGATTTTTCATCCATTCAAACTTTCTTGGTCCCTTAAGCCCTCAAGCTCTAGTGTAATGTGAAGTAAGAAGGTCTCGATATTTTCCACCAATGAGATCCCGTAGCTTGATAGCCGTTCTGGCACAAAGTATTTCTAAAAAGAAATGTTGTATAATTTTGAAACGATAGACACAATTTGACAAAAGAACTTTAATTTACCTCGCACTTTTGCCATAATATGGTAAATTTCTCAATCTACACGAGCTTATGTAGTGTTAATAATCCATTGTAGGATATTGTATAGAGGAAGGAGTTTGCATTATGTTCCAAGTCATCCTTAGTTATCGCAAGAATATGAGTTAACATGAAATTACAAGACTATGTACTAAGAACTTGGTCTATGTCCTTAATACATTTTCGGACCTCAACTCCACATAGAAGATGCACTAATTTGGAATTGTGTGAATTGTGTCCAACTAGTGAAAGTTGGTACATGAAACAAAGTACTGCCTACAAGAATAACTTTGTGATTTGAAAATCTTGTGCAAAAAATATGAACGAATTTCAACAAGCATTTTCAAGAAGTGAGGATGTTTGAAGAGAAAATATGTTATGAACACATTTTTGGAGCTTGATTTGTGCTAAGAAGAAAACTTTTTTTTGGAGTTGTGTTGAACTAAGAAAACTTAGACAATCAAACATAGTACCATCTCCAACAACAGAAAGTGTAATTTTGAAGTTTTTATACAAAACATACGGACAAATACATACAAGAGGACTTCTGGGGCTTCATCTCCCAAGTTTATATATCCCACATGGATTGTGGACACCTTGTGGGGAGGATTTAGATACTAAATTGTATTTCTAATTTGATTTGCAATGTAAACACCTCATGCCTATTGATCGGAAATTTGTGAACTAGTTGGATTTGTGAAAATGTTGTAGGAGGAAAATTGTCAAAACTTTGAAAATTATTATTGTGAAGTGTCAGACCGACCTTTGGCACCTTAAAAAATCATATGGCACAACTGTACCGGACTGGCTATCAAGCTACAATATTCTTAATTTCAATGGTCACAAGTCCTCAATCTCTAATGTAAATTGGCCCCTTAGGTTGAGATTATAGTAGGTCCAAGGCCAAAGACTCTATGAAATCAAAGCACTCTTATTGGTGAGAGCTAGAAAATTGGACCCAAGGAGTTTACACTACAATCTAAGTCGTAAGCATGAAAAAATGAGGTTGGTGCTAATATGGCACCTCTTTCATGTCTTGACTCAAGCAAATACTCCACCCAATTGAAAAACCAAACTTCATGCATATGCTTGATTTTAGTAAGGTTCGTGAAGGGTGTTTTAAACCTGAAGTTTATTGGGCCTAGACCCTAATGTAAACCCATCCTTAGGGTGGATTTAAACTAGGGTCCAAGACCACGTAAACTCCAAAATTGAGGAATCATATTGGTTGAGAACAAAGTTTTGGACCCAAGGAGTTTACACTAGGGTATGGGTCCAACATATGAAACAATGAGGTGGTGCTAATGTCGTATTACTTTCGCACAAAATCTTGGCGATCCTCACTCAAGAAATTCCGTGTCCTAGTTGAAAAACCAATTTTCAAGCTTAGGTCCAATCTTGAGTTTGAACAATGGATCCATTAAGAGGTGCTTTGGACTCCTACTCTAATGTATCCCACCTTTAGGTTCTTCTAAAAATGTGCTAGGACAAGTTCTTCTATTATATCTTCAAGAACAAATTTCCAAGAATTTAGGCTTTAATTATATGCATGGCCAAGTGGCAAGCTCTTATTAGTCAAAACCTCAATCTCGTTTATCTTCATACAAAGCCATCTCCCATCTACTAAGGTTGAGAGCTTGAAGGAAGGAACCTTCTTTTTGGGAGTGCCCCTTACACATGCTTGTTCGCTCAACTCCAAGCTTATGGAGTGGGTTAGGGACAATGTTCAAGATTGAAGCCCTCATATGAGTTTCATTTTGAAGGGCTCTCAAATTTCAACCCTTCAGTTGAAGGGCTGGTTCAAATCCAAGACGTCAATCCAAGAATATAGAAATGAAATACAAAACTCATATTAAACTTGTGCATGAATCATATGGTACATGTTTCCAGTACAATGTGAAGAATTAAGAATCAACCATCTAACTCTACTTCTTGTAGTGACAATGCCCTTCGCTTGTGTGGTTCTTGTGATGGGCATATTATATTGAGGACTTCAAGTGACGTCTTCATTTTCAATTTGGGGTTGCGTTTTGAAGGGCCAAATCGCGTTTGAAGGGCATTGAAGACTTCAATCTTGAACATTGGTTAGGGATTGTCGAGAGCTTAAGCTCTTCTTTTTGTGGGCCCCAAGCCAATGAAATGAAATTGATTTTAAAGTCTAGGAAGCCAAAAAGGTTAATCGGACTAAAAGTACATCAACTAATTCTCTAGAGTGGCGGAGTGTGGTAGCCTCCATGAGATAGAGGCTAATGTCAACTTGATGGTCTAATTGACAAAAATACTTGAGGCTTCCTAGAACTACGTTCTCAATTAGTGATGGAAACTTACAGGATCTCTAATGGGGTTATATTGGGGACATTCCAACATGAAATGTGCCTCGTTTTCAACTACATTATTAGGAGCAAAAGTGGCATAGTCTAGTATCTCTAGAGTCATAGGTAGTTGACATCGTCCAATTTCAATGGCAACTTGGCAAGTCTATGGTTCAAGGTGCGGTGAGCAACAATGGTCCAATGGGGTTTCAAGCAATCTTTGGCTTATCATAAATGCTCCATTCTTTTGTTATGAATGCTTCTTTGTTTCCCTCGTTTGATTCCTCACATTGAGCATGGCTTGAACTATTTTGAGCTTGAAACTAGTCCAGCTCTCAATAGTTCGAGCTTTGGATGCAAGCTTGTCAACTCCAAGTATCGAACTCCCCAAAATTGCAAGTTCGAGCTCTCAACTCAAGCACTAAGGTAGATGAGGCTAATGTGGACACCTCCAACTTTGTGGAATCATCCAGCTGATGGATTCAAGCATTAAAAAATTAAGCATGTTCGCAATTGTGAATCATGATCAAAGAATTTAAAATTGTTGAAATCAAAGTTCAGGAAGGTGTTGATTTAGGCTTTGGAATCAAAGATCTCTACTTCCCAATGTGGTGTAAGTGGACAACATCATTAGCAAATTGTACACGGGTCATTTGGCAATGAAAACCAAGTTTAATGCCAATATTGGTTGAGTCGTGTCTCTAAAGTGGTCACATGTAAGATAATATGTTGTCACATTGTTTTTTCATTATAGAATACCCACAATACAAGTTGGTCTACACCTCACATCCACATGCCGCCTCCTAATTTGCTCGCCTCAGGCACAAAAATCAAGCGTGTCATAGCGCGGTGGATAGCACTCCTCATTATGGAGGATGATGGGTGTAGTTTGACTTTTGTGAAGGTGCCTAACCCAAATATCATCAAGGAGGGGGCTAAATCGCCATGTATTACACACCTACCATATTAAATCGACTTTACCGCTAATTAGGACCCTAAAATAGGTGTCCAATTAAGGAAGGTAACCGAATTAGCCTTATCACCCTTAGTGTAAAGGGAGCCTAAGATTCAACTTAAAAGATTCTTGCCAAAAAGAATCCCACCAAAGATGCTTATCTACGGAGAACACTCACTACACCACCTAAGAATGCTGTGAAGGTTAGTGGGCATGATCAGGTGGCCAAACACAACAAGCATTGCAATGAAAAGATCAGAGTGCATGCATGAAGAACACAAATTCATTGTGGTCTCATCCATGATTTGTTTCATCACTCCAATGACCATCAATTTGGCTACTACCTCTGAAGTTTAAACTATGCTTATTTCATCTATCAATAAAGCTCTTAACTGTAGTTTAATTTGTAGTTTCATTCATTGAAAATGTGGAATTTCAGATAGAATATTCCATCACAAACACACAATTTGGTGATTATCTTCCCAAACAAAAAATGCTGCCTACGAATAATTATGATATTCTGAGCACACACTACATAGGTAGTCCAATCTCTTTTCGACTGTTATATTTATTGTGTTCATTCTTTACACCCCATGTTACCTGAGGTGAAATGTAACTTGAACACATAAATTACTTGCAGTAGCTGATTGAACTCTAGATTAGCATTACAGACCTTGAATAAGTCCGGAGGGTTGCTATTAGGATGACCACATATCACAAAACTGTTGTTTGAAACTTGTGAGACGTTAATGTGGCACAAAAACAATTTACAATTTGACAAACAAAGGTCTTGAAACAGCCTGGCATGGTACAACGGTACTTTAGTAGTCCATATCAAAAATAGAGGGAAGTGTCTAGGGTTCAGACTGGGGGTAGGGGTCACCAAAACCCAACTGATCAGCAACTCCGTAAACTAATCTTAGATTTTGGAACATACAAAACTTCAAGAACAAGATTGTTCGATACTGTTCTTTGAGTCAAGAGCAGACACAATCAGCATCTCCCCTAAACATATCACCCACCAAGGGCTTGGGAAGAAAATGTTGAGAACTGATTCCTGAAGAACTGATGACAATAACTATACAAGTTGGACAAAATGATACAATTAATGATACTAAAGTCTAATCTTGCTGCACGAGCACAGATGGGTGTCTCAATCCAGTGAGAAATGTGGGCGTCTATGTTACTGCATGGGGTGGATAAGGAGTCTGCAAAAGAGAGCAACTAAAGCAAATGATATAGCTTCAGAATGTCACACTTGTTGTAATTTGCACTTGCTCAACGGCCAGCTAGCTATTCGAGAGGGCTGTATACCTCAATAGAAAAATGTTCACCTCCACCGCATTATGCCTCCACAAAAAGCGTGCAGGAGAGTAGATTAATCCATGTATAGCAGATACTTCAATGGCCAATGTATCCATTTTCCCTGACTTTCATTTGGTGTGTACAAGACTAGGGTCATGTTATTTCCATTTCATACTGGCAATAGCTCAAGCAACTATGGCATTGGAAGCAGGCTGCAATGGTGATCCTTCCTCTTGTACTTCTTCACTTGTATCAGTGTCTTCATAATTTCGGTATTGATCCCGGGAACAGTTCAAGCAACTATGGCAGTGGAAGCAGCCTGCAATGGTGCCTCCTTTCTCTTGTACTTCTTTACTTGCTTTGGTGTCTTCTTCATTTCGGTATTGATCGTCACTGCTTCAGGCAGGTCAATAAGAAGATCCGGAGCCACAGCCCGCATGCTTAGCGCTTGCAGACATAGCCTCTCAGTGCGGTTCACAGGGAGTCCACCCTTAGCGTCCTTGCTCTTATGGAGATAAGCAGTTACAAGAAGAGGCCTATTCCGTTGCAAAGCGTGGGTGGTAGCATCATCAAGAAGTTTCACCAAGCGTTGGAATGTCTGATTCTCATTCTCTTTGCCAGGGATCAGAGATTCAGAAGGACTTCTTGATATCAGTTGGGTGTTGCATAAGCTTTCAAGTGCCCCTGCATCCTCGCATCCAGGGTCTTCCAAGTGTACACCCTACAAGGATTTTTTTTATAAAAATTGTGAGAAGGGGAAAAGATGAAATCATTGTCCAGAAATGAATCTAGGCTCCTGGCTGATGAATACGCAACCCATTAGAACAAAGGTGAAAGTACACTAGTGAGTGCTTTAGAACTGGATCCATACCTCAGAGTCAGAAAGATATCCATCAGGGACAACAAAGCCATCAGCACTGTCCTCATCACCTTCATTGTCAATTTTGTCCAGATCATCCTCCTTGTCTTCACAATCTGACAGACTTTCCCCAGGATCCTCCTGCAATTCATTCAAATCAAGTAGGTTATCTTGGTAAGCCTCAAGAAAATGGCATGCAAATACCTCAGCATGAATATTCAAGAAGGCAGTAGCATTACTCACAAACATATGGAACTCCTAGTTCCAAATCACTCAGCTTCTAATGTCATAATGAGCACACAAAGCCTTGTTGATAAGAAAGGTACCTCTTCCCACTCTTCATCACTGTCCACCTCGTAATCCAGTGAAGGATCTTTCTTTAGTGGGCACCGTGGTCCAATAGTTGCACTGCATTCACATCACACTTGATAAAGTCAGTAAGTTGCAATTGAAAACTATTTACACTTTCTGAAACTCACTGAATCTTTTCAACGAGGCAACTACTAATTGGCATGATCTAGAAAACCATGATACAGGAGCACACCCTTCACCTGACACACACCTTAATTGTTTGCAAGTATTGATAGCACGACTATGCATGTTCAAAGAATCAGTGTAGCAGTGTCAAACCTCTGTTTTGAAAATGTCCCATAATATGCTGGTCTGTGGCTTTTGTCGAATTGCAGGAGTTTCCATGGTCTGTTACAGAGCTTCTTTCTTGGGGGAGCCATAAGGTCTTCATCGTTTGCAATACCAATCTCTTCCCTGTCCAAGTCTTCCTCAAACTCAAGCCGCATCCTCTTGAGCGAAGGTGTCACACATGAGGCAGTAGTTTTTGTTACTGAAGACTTTTGAACAGACTCCGGGCCTGCACCTTGCAGCCGGAGCTCTGTATACAAGGCAGTTTTAGGCTTCCTGCGGAGACCCCACCTGTGAAAGTTCTCAGAAGCCCTTGCCTTCCGTTGCTCCCTCCATGATGCAGTGTGCGACCTATCGCCAATAGTATGGCCCCAAAGTCAGAAAATCATCCTATAAAATCCACTGTCACCATACAGTACTCCACGAAGCATATCAAAAATTAACTACGCCTGCTTAATAATCATCCTGTGAGCGCATGAGCAGTAATTCAAGAACATGATAGAACTCAATGCAGGATGCACACAATACCTGAATATCATATCCGCATTCAAGTCTGTGGTATCAGTAAGTTCTACATCCATTCGAGCTATGATTTCCTCATACACAGGATTGGCACAGCCCGCCAGACTGCTTTGATCTGACACGTTCTGGGGTAATTCTGACCTTTGCTCCTCCGGTGGAGTCTCTGGCTCCTTAGGCCGAAGGAACCTGTAGATATTGGAAAAATGTATCATGAGCAAGTGAACATGGTAACGAGTAGGTCTACATAGTGATCTAAATTCATGCCACAAGGCAAGTCTTGGAATTCTGTACTTAGACGACCAGAGCCCAAAAAGAACCAAAGAATAGGAAGGACTCAGTCTAACCTTTTCATCATAGACGCCTGTTTTAGGAGGACGAGCTGCTGTTTCTTCTCAGCAGCCTCTCTAGCCTGTCTCCTCTGTTCTTTCTCGGCATCAACTTGTTGCTTCTTCATCTCCCTCTCTTTCCTCTTCTCTTCCTTTTGTGCCTCCTCCTGTTGCTTCTTCTCCTCCTTTTCCTTTTTCTTCATCTCTTCCTGCACCCGCTTAATATCTCTCTCCTGCAAAACTCAAAATGCTTAGTGTCTGGATACGACAGAGCGATGCAAATATGATCCGCATCCTAAATTACTTACAGAAACCTCCAGCATACGATACAATTGCCACCTACAATGTCACAAATGCATAAGTACTATGTGAGACGCACTTGTCGCGTTGCCTCCTTCAGCGCGCGGGCTTGCTCTTTCAAGGCATTTTTCTTTGTCTTCCGCTCCTCTTTATCAGGGGTTGCAATTTGTGCCCCCTGCATCCCAGACACATTGTCTATCAATACCTCCGGACAACAGTCAACGTTCTATACAACATCAGAGTCACCGCTTGATCCGAAAGAGAAGATTAGTGTCTCACCTTGTGGATGTTTTCTTTGTTCGGTGCGTGCGAATTACACTCCTTAGTACGCGGTGTGATCTTCATCTTTGCCATCTCTTCACCTTGTCTCCAATGGTCGTCTAATCGAGTGCACCCTAGGTTTCCTCTCCAAAATGACTGATAGAATCACAATATTTTCTTCCCGGATGCTCTGCAACTCTGTTCACAGAATCAGCTATGCAAGATATCGTATGCAACAAATTCGATACAGAAATCCTCCACAAGAATCGATGAGCGAAACCCACAGCAACAATCTTGCAGTCCTGAAGCCCGAGCTATACTACCTATGCAAACCAAAAGGAGAGCCGTTGAAGGAACTCTGGCTTCTTCAGATTGCAAATCTAATAAAGCGTGTACAAGCTTCCAGCAAAATTCAAAGCTCTTGTTCAAAGAGCATTGGAATCGAATCCCAGGTTGTGCTACCTATCAAGAATGGAGAGACGTTGAAGAAACTTTGGCTTCAGATTGCAAACCTAGGGCGCCCAAGCTTCCAACAATTCGAAGCTCTCTATTCACAAGAGCCTTCGATGAAGATGAATCCCGGGCTGTGCAGACTACCGAAAATAGAGAGCCGTGCAAGAACTCTAGCTTCTCCAGATTACAAAGCTAGGTGGACAAGTTTGCGGCAATTTGGAGTGGTTTGTGCAGAGAAGAGATGCGAGCCAACAACTTCGGAATCCGAGGGGTGAGCGATGGAATTGCAGAGCTAGGGCAGATTGCACAAGCAGAGCAGCGGGCTGGCTATTGCGGCGCATTGAAACGCTCTGTGGAGAATTGGGCCCGGTGAGTTGGCGGGGGCTGGCGGGAGGTGGAAGGGCAGCAACTCTTTCCCGCTCTAGTTCAATTGAAATAGCCGAAACTGGTAGATATGAGCCCTGAAATCTACCTGTCGAGAAGAATGCGAAACGCGAGTAGCCACTCCCGCCAGTTTACAAACGACGGGGGCAATGGGTGGCCTATCATCTCCTCCCTCCACTTGATTCAAACCCTCAGATTAGGTGGATGAAACATATTTCATCCTCCTTCATCCAACGCCTTGTAGATATTGGAGCCTGTTCAAGGGTTTGGGTTCGAAGCCAGGCTAGCCCTGGTTTGGCAACAACCTGGTTAAACTGGGCCCTATGTAATACGTAAAGACCTGGCCATAATTTATGTTTGTTATTACAGTGCACTTAACATCGCGTAATCTCCTTCTTGTTTTCTTGGAGGGCATTCAGATTTCTTGGAGGATATTATGATTTTTTATTACATGTGGAAGCATCTAGAAATTATGGCTAGGTCTTTACGTGCAGTGAGGCCCTCAAGATAGGGCATCATCATAAATAAGTCCCCCCGCTCACGCTCCTGTCCTTAGGGGTCTTTAATTCCAATAATGCCTTGTTTCTCATGCCTCACTTATTAGATAATGCACTCGGGGGAGTGCATTATGTGGAAAAAGGACATTATGCGAGGTCGTAGCCGAGCATAGGTATTTGTGTTCCCCAAATAGATAGATAAATAAAAACACCGGCCTTGATTGAGGGCAAGCATGAATGGAGAGTTATTTCGCATGTGGGCTACTGGCACCCTTCTGTGGTGGACTTCATGTAACAAACCATGTCAAATGTTGCTAGTAACTTCCCCATTTGGGGATCGAGTTCCCCATAATGCACTCCCCTGAATGCATTACCAAACGTCAAGATCCAAGGATGGATTTCAACAGCTTTGATTAGTTGGAGAAACGTAATACCTTGCCTAGAAACATATTACACTCTGAAATATGTCCTAGGGTACCTCATAATAGAAAGGAAAATTCGGCTTGGGTCTTTACAAAATAGATAAGACCCCAACCCAAGGGCCTTCTTGAGTGTAAAGCTTTCCAACAAAATTTGAATCGCATGATCAAGGATCTGATCCATGGCTCAACATTGGTTATATAAGATGTCCATCATATTTTAACTGTGGGCCCTTACATGGTGTATGATGCCATTTACACTAAAAGTTTTGTTGGAGGCTTATGTACGTTGAAAGGTAGAGCTTTGCTAAGAATTTTGTTGTGTATTTGGTGGGTGCCTTATATTGGACTTCATGTGTAATCTTCATGGGAGCCGTTGATCATGTCATAGACCTAATATTTTGAAATTTTTAGAAAGACTTTACAATCGATAAGGTCCTTGGGCCATGGCCTTATGCGAATACATGTCAACCCTCGGGTTGGGCCCTTAATTATGTTATCTATTACTTAAGGGCCATTTTACATTATAGGCAAAGGACCTTGATATTTGAGTAGTATGTGGTTAGGTGTGGATCTAGGAACAAACATCAAAAAGACATGTGGTTAAAATAAAAATTGAAAATAAGTATTCAAAATATGTTAACCTTTATAGGCTTAATAGTTGTAACATAAGTGGAGGAACCTATAGGACCATTTAACGAGCATGAGAATATTCACTTTGATAATGAATAAGGTATCCATTTGAACTCCACATTTTACGAGGTAAATGGTTACAACTGTGATACCTCAATTTGGATGTTATTTGAATACATTTCTATTTGCACCCACTTCTCGTAGGATATGAAACACTCAATTTATTGCGAGATAATTAGCAACACGAGCCTACCTTAGATCGCTCTCAAAATATTGATGTAGTAGAGAGCATTCAGTGTACTAGTCAAAGATTTGGAAGCAGCTCATCGTTTTCACAGATGATTCCATATCGAGATTGACACAGATTCCACAGATCAAAATAACCTAAAATTCCATATCAAGATCGACCATCTGGTCTGTAAACACCTACTTACGTACTGCTTCGATCATACACTTGTAGTTTGCACCTCATTTTGTTTAGGCTTGCCTTTGATTTGATAGCTTGGAGAATGCACAGGTTGCATGACAGATAAATTAGCCTGAGGTCTTCCATCGAAGTTGACAAACTGTTCCCCTTGTGCTTCATGCATCTGCAGGCATTGAACAGAGTCTACGTCCTTCAAGTTGTGATTCATGTTTGGAGATTTCTTTTGAAGACTGCAAATTGGAACAAGGTGTAACAGTTTCAAATTGGAAATCTCGGTGACATTTTGACTTATCTCATCAACACACACTGACTGACTGTGTGCAAAGGCCATTTCTGTGTTACTTTCTTTTGGTGAGTGTACCAATGAACAGGGAGAACCAAATGCTATTTACAGATGAACCGGTTGAGTTTAAGAAATAACCGGTTCAAATTCAAGACTTCAGAAAGATTTCCTATCCGTTTACCTTGATTTAATAAAGAAAAACCGAAAGATGTCAACATGTAACCAGTCGTTGATCTTGGAAACACTGGGATCTTGACGGATTATGTCCAAAAATCTCCCTGGACACTGGAGCGTATTGATCAGTATGTTCACCAAAATGAGCCTTATATACCAGTGTTGGGCTGGTAGATCATCCTTTTCTTCTTCTGCCAATCAGGTATCTATAATGAGGATTACCATTTTTTTGATACCACAATGACAGTAGCTTTGTTTTCAATACCATTCAAGTCTATTTCCCATGCAAGATGCTTCATTTCCTATGTAAAATTGTCCTTGTATCAATATGGTTTAGAATGGTATTGATCCAAATAATAACTTGTATATACAACGATTCTCTCACTTTGACATACCCACCAAATATCAATAGGTGACTAGTATTATAATTTCGATACTCACGGGTAAGTTCTCTAATCCTAATCTACCATCATTGATGTTGAATATTGATACCATGCATTCACCTATATTCCAGACCAAAGTGCCTATCCCTACCTGAATGCCCTACTATGTGCTTTGGTATGGCCAGCCAAACCCATCCCATCCTCGTTGCCCACCCTTTATCATGTCCACTCTCCTATTGGCCCATGTGAACCCTTCCTGGCATGGATGAAGCCAAAATGTGGAGATGTCACCATATTTTTGTCCCTTAAAAATACTAGATTAAATTCTAAAACTACCCATTTTTTGGGCACAATATAAACAACTACAACACAAATCCCCCGCACTTTACCTCGTCTCGGGGAGGTCACCCTGCGAAAAGTAGTAAACCACGTGAGTTAAACTATAGGGTTCATTTTATTCATTGGAGGAAAAATTTATATAAGACTTGGATCTACCATAGCCTTCAATTAATGCTTGAAATGTCATTATATGTAAAATATGGTATTGGAAAAACCCTCATTTTTTTCCAGTAGTAGATATAAATTAGTATGAATAAAATCAATGGATAATTTTTTTTAATATTAGGATGAATATAATTCATAGTCCTTCTTGTAGACAGATGAAAAGTGATACATTTTCAAGTACAATGTAGTGATGAAATCATCACTAAAAGCATATCACGGGCGCAGGAGGGAAAATTTTGCCCGTGGGCTGGAATTATTGGTCCATTTTCAAATCAGTTTAGGGTTTTGATTTTGAGCCTAGGAGTGGTGATGCCGCTTGCTCCCATTTTTCACTTTCTCGCTATGCAAGTTTTGAACACTCACCATAGTTGTAATGCATTTTGAGGCATTAGTTTTTGTTCTGTTGTGATTTTTTATTTTTATTTTTATTTTTGGTGAATTGAATGGTTACTCAATTGCTATGCTCATTTGTTTTATGTTACTTTCTAGTTTGGTTCAAATATGCTCATGTACATTGCACATGTCCACGCCAAACACTTACCCTAAAACCTTTAATGTCCATCTGAGCAAATGCCTAAGTTTTATAAGTATAGCGTGCCAAGAATTAGGTTACATTTGGACTTAGAATTACCTATAGGGTGCTGGAAATTAAGACCAAGTAGCTTTTTTTTCTACTAAAAGGGTCTCTTAAAATCATAATTACTAGGTAAATAGCCCCCAAACAAATACCCGGTTAACGCACGTGGTTACAAAATATAAGGGGAAGTGACCTCCCCGAGTACCTCGTTCAATTTGACAATAATCCCAACTTTGTGGCCCTCCTTAAAATTGTTGAAAAGGCCAAATATGGCCTCCTGGTCCTTTAGGGGTTAATAACAATTCACTTCATGGTTTTCTTAGCTCTTCCTACACAAAAATACATGAGAGATGATGCCAACCCATGGTTGGCATGAATGATGAGAGACACTTCACCCTCATCAAAGTTGCAAACTCAAATGTAAACTCGGGGTTCACCTAGTCTATTTTCAGTCTAAGTTGTGGACCTTTTATTCTTTGGATATCTAGGATAGTATGTTCTACGAGTCTCCATATTCATCCATGGATCCTTTCCATTTCAGACCTTGACGAAACTTGACATCTACCCTAGAGGATGAATGAATTAAAGGTTGCTACCTATGTAGGCCAACCTCAATCTTTATCATGTCAAATCTACCATAGTTGTTCTTTCACTGACGCATGTTGATTGTCTAGAACTCATATGTTGGTAGTGTAAACATACTAGTTAAATATGGTGAAGAACTTATGTTTTCAATTGACATGCAAACATAGCAACCGCTTTGTGCTTGAGGTATGCACTTATGAAATACTACTTTTTTCCCCAACAAATGATGGAACAACTTGCTTGAGTTGGTGGACATACAACAAGGTCAAGTGTAGCATGTTGGACTAATGGTGAGGGGATGGCTAGACACATCAATTCATATGCACAGGTGCAAGAATATGCAACAAGGCAGCCATACCCTCCCGGGTACGCAGCTCCCATATTATACGCAAGGGGCATCGGATTAAAAACTGCTTAGAGGACAACTTTTGTAAAAATTATATCAAATTATACAAAAACAAAAGGACCAAAAAGTTGGGTGAAGACCAAATGAAATAAAATGAGATATAGAAAAAGTTGGGTTGCATGTTTATTTATTTATTTTAAACTCCACAACATATATAAATAACTTAAAAACCTATTTTTAAACCTATGCCTATGCATAATTTAAAAAGATCCACAGGAGTAGTTGCCTCCAATTAAACTTAAAGGTCATTGGCAATGTTTTCTTTATTTTAAACAAATCTTAAAAATTTATTAAAAAGCCCAAAAAGTTGGGTAGTTTGACCTATGGTACATGTATTAAAAAACCTCATATAATTAGGTTTTTAATGCAATTATATGCTTCAAGGAATATTTATTCCCTATATATAATTACATTTTTGGGTTCCTGGTTAGAAGGGCTACAAGAGTTTCCTACATTAAAACAATTCATATCACTCGAGATTGAACGAAAATACATTATGAGTGATTATAATCAAGGCTAGATATAATACGGGAGTTGCGTACCCGGGCATACCCTAAACCAATACGTAGCTTAAAACCAACAATACAAGATATGACATATGATCGTCAGACATTTGGAGCTCCCAGATGTATGACTATTAGTTTGGACTTGTGCCGTCCTGACCTATTGTACCCATGCATGTGAATTAATGTCCCAGTCCGTCCCTGCACCATCCGCTCAACATGTTGTTGTCAACAACTGACAATATTAGAACTTTGGAACAACAATTGCATCACCACTCGTTTGTAGTCTATTGTATAATAGGTGGATGGTACATAGTGTGCTATATACCTAGTGTTGGTTTTTTGGGGTATGTGTAGATTATTAACATTTAGTGTGGAGAGCAAAATGTTGTATTGATTAGTAATTCAATTTCTCATGAAATGAAATCGAGAGAGTTCATGAGAGTTCTCATATGGATGGTTTTGCCTCTCTATTGTAAGTAGACCGGCTGTGCACACATGAACATATGAGGTCAGTTTCTGCACTGGAAAACCTGAACCTCATCTCATAATTTGAAGACACTGATCACATGATGAAAGTCACTATGCTATAATTCCTTCGTATCTTCATAATTTTGTTCTTGCAAAGACTCTTTTGTGTTCAATTTATAACGGAATTTCCTCTATAGAACGACTTATTTAAGACTTCTTATGTTTTCACTCTTCTTGATAAAACGTCTGTATTTGAGTGGGACATGACAAGGTTTGTAGTAAAAAATGGACACCCAAAAGACACGTGTTACATTTTGATAATTGACACATTCAGGAGGTTCTATGTGATCGTTTCAAGAGAAAGAAAAAAATCTTCACTTTGACCTCTTATAACTCTTTTTGTAATCTCGACTCTGATTTCTGCAACTTGAAATGACAATCTTTGTGATTTACAACTCCTATCTGGATGAGACAAATTCATGATCCGATCAGATAACTTACATCCTAATTAGCCACATTCTTTAGACGAAATCTTTTGACCACAATTTCCATTGTTTGCAGATGAGTTGAATGGAACCGTGCTCCATTTAGAAGCTTGAAGCAAATTGTTTCATGATCATCAGCCATGGCACCCAAAAAGCCGAGTGTGAAAGGAACAGACAAGCCTCCAGAACTAGGTCACCCATTTGATTCTTATTTGAATTGGATTTTCTCACAATTCCAACTCTTGATGTTGTCGGTATCATTAACTTTCCCACAAACCTTTACGTTCATCGATCTAAACAGACGGCATTGATTTCTCATTGATTCAATCACATCTAACGACAACATTGATGAATCAATGTCTACCAAACATAGCTTTTGCCATTTTAACCTACTTTTGTTCCCGTGGTTTAGAGTTGCCAGACCTAAAAGGTTGGACTTTGAGTTGCATGAATGATGTATGAATCAAATTTTACTAATTGTGAGTTAGCATTGAGAAGGTAATAAATCCTAAGGGCATGTGCCAACACTAACTCAACGTTGAATGGTGTCCACATGTATTTTGAGGTGTAAAATTTTGAATGCATAATAATCATACCCTAATATATACTATCCACCATTTCCAGCATGCACATACAGGTCCGTCGACTCAATTTTATTGATTGCTTTTGAAAATGTTGCTTCCACAACACATCAGTGCAAAGCTCCAAAATTGAACTTGGACAATGGATGTAGTTGCCATGATAACGTCACCAACTTCTAAATTCATATGATATCAACATTAATTTCACATCAATCATCACATCCCCTACACTATTGAATCAATGCCTGCGAGATTTACAAGAGTTGCAAGACTTAAAAGGTTGAATTATGAGTTGAATCAATTTTGAGCAAGTCATTAGCTTAAATTCCAATTTAGCACTGAAAATATAAAAAGGAAGTGTAAATCTTGGAGGAATACATGCATCAACACTAACCGAAATTTAATTGTTGGTCACTTGCATTTTGATATGAATGTATTAGAATGTCTTGATGAATTTTGCACATTAGTCTTCCCGTATTCTTTAAGTTGCAGAGGAATTATGATTTCAATCTCAATTTCTTAAACAAAATGATGGCGTGCCGGCCAATATGTTAATTACACCATGTGTACTTTTCATGTTGCAGTGGTGGAACCTCCGCTACCAGATCCATTCTATCAGAAGCACCCGGACGCAAAGCCCACATTTGATGAGCAATGGTTTGATGATCCAGTCGATGTATGCCTAAGTTGAAATTTTGCACTCAAATAAAGGTGTCCATATTATTGTTGTGTTTGATTTTGGCACATCTACCTTCGTTTGGAATTTGTTCTCTCTTTTACAAAGAGAACAAAAGTGTATGCACTGACTACTGTTATGATGTAGGAAGTAGAGGTTATAAATCTTATGCAAGATGTGGGTGTGTTTATTTGTCAACAACAATCATCCCGTTGATATGTATTTTCATTTTATTCCAAGCCTCAAGTTCCTTGAAATCTATACGTTTTTTTTTGTGATTTTTTGTTTGTTTGAAATCAATGATCCAATTTGCCCCCAAATTGTGATTGTCACTAAAAAAATCCTCCATGTACATCGTGATGAAGACTCCGATGTTGCCACTTGCACGAATTAGGATGTTACTTCATCTTCAAGTTGATCTAATTCTTTATAAAATCCCGAAATAGACATCACCAAAATTAGAGGGACCTCGAAGACTGTTGTTGTCTATCATAACATGTATATATGATTGTTGGCAATGGACTTCTTAGGGAGAGGAAGCAATAAGGTTGGCCGTGGCTTTGCATAAGAAAATCGAAGAGAAAGCAATGCCAATCAGGACATGGTTGGTATGTCACTTATAACACTAAGCTAGTCTTAACTACACTGATTATCCCAATTAGTGCGTTTTACTATGTGGAGTTACGCAGTGCAATAACATCTCACTCAAGCGTTCAATTTTTACTAACGAAAGTTCAATAGGTTGCTCGGACATTATAGCATTAATATACTTGTTGCTTGGTATAATATTGCATTCTCATTAAATAGTCATAGCAGTGTGTAACCAAGAATAGTAACACACACTAATTGGGATAATCAATGTAGACAATAGCTTGCCTTCATTTTCAACACAAATACTTTTTCATATTCATATATATTGTCATGTATTCTTTCCCCCCAACACATTGTTTGTGACATGGCCCTTGGATGCAAAAGAGGATCCTAGTCCATTTTTTCCAATTTGTTGATCAAATGATGACATGCTCTAACTCTTATTTTAGCATTTTTGTCTCCAACCATGCAATTTGAGAACCCAAATTGCCCTATGATAGTCTATTCACAATGTTTTGCAAGCAATTCAAGAGGGGTGTGGTTTCACTTTGGGAATTGCGGTTCGTTTCCACTGGAGGGTTTCATGATCTAATACCATAGTAGATTTCCAATCCTCGTTTATGGATTTCAAACCGTTTAGTGGAAGAGAACTAGGGGCAAGGAACAACAAGTCCAATAGTGTTTGAGGATAGCTAGCTCCCCACTGACCCTTTCGTATTTAAGACTCATGTCACAATGATGGTTGTTTTCCCATGGGTTGAGATGTTGGGATGGAGAGGAGGATTTGCTGAGTATTGTGAACCTACCTCTTATTCATATAGGTTTAGAAATATAACCCTTATATGCTATGGTGATTAATTGTAGATATGTCTTACTTGAGACTTTGAAGCTAATTTCAGTGTCATCCTATCCTTAAAACAAATCTCAAAACAACATACTATTCTTTTTTCTTTTTCTTTTTTTTGTCAATGTATGATAGCCTCCTAGTTCTTGGAACCTATGAACCATAACAATTTCAACATTTTAAAGTCAAGTTCCAACAATTCAATCAACATTCGATGTAGAATGTCAACCACTTCATAGTTGACAAAAACCAAAAACATGTTGTTCATGCTACTCTATTTTTAAAATATGTTGTCTTATTGTTTCTTCATTGAAGGAAGAGCATATGTTGATGCAATTATTTTGAGAAAGTATTGTTTTGTTTTGTGCATATTGTAGGAGAGAAATATCGTGCCAATTTTGTTGCAAGCATTGACAGCACTTGTGGCTAAAAGGTTGGTGTTGTTGGCTATACGTCTCAGCCTTGTGTCATGTACTTCTTGGCGCCAAACCATGCCTCCTTTAATTTCAATTCCATATGCAACAATTATAAATTTTCAAAGTTTTATTCGTTATAGGTGGCCGTAAACCAACACATCAAACTTGACATATAGAAATGATGGACAGTTTCAAATTCAATAAGTACTTAATATTGCGCTCGATTTCTGAGTGTTGAGATCGGATCTAACGCCCTCTAACTTAGAATCATGAAGTTTTTGAAAATGAGAATGCAGATCTTACATTTTACCTCTATGCTAGTATAAATCTATAAAAATGTTATATTTTGTATGGTTGCAAAGATCTGAAAGGATGCAATCTTAGTTGAGCTTATGTTTCATAATCCTCAACTAAATGTTGAGTCAGCACTAGAAAACACATCAAATCATGAACGTATATACAACGACACTGATCAACATTAAATGTTGGGCGTTGTGGATGTAGACCTAGCAATCCTTGTGAGTTTATGGCTGCACATCTCCTGAAATACAATCCACTGAAGGACAAGTATCCCGAAGATGAACCCAAACCACCAAAAGTTCTTGAAGAAGTATGTGAAGAATCTGAGGATGAAGATGATCCATGTGGGTGCAAGCAATTTTTGAAGAAGGAATGTGCTGATAAGAAAGCGGCTACAACGGCTGCTGCCGCCACTGCCGCTGAGCAGAAGGCAAAAGAAACAGCCGACCGGGATCTCAAGCAACTTGCGAAAAAGTCTACTATTGCAGCAGATGCGAGAAAGAGCGTAACAGTTCCAGATGCAGTGAGGGAGTCTATGGTGAAAGCACTCTCGAAAAAGAAATCGATCAAGTGAACCCTAGTTTGTGTTACGTTGCGTTTTGCGAATCTGGAGGAGTTTATGTGGCAAGATGAACCACCCCACCATGAGCTATGGAGAGAAGTCGGCTAGAAAGCAACGTCATCAGAACGTTTTTAGAATGAATGACCTCTCGCTCCTCTCCTCTCTGTTTCAATACCCTCTTCACCTCAAGGACTTCCTCAGCTGTAAATGTGAATCGTACTTGAAGTAACCGTTGACACCTCCCCAACACAAAAGAATTGTGGCTTTCCGCACCTCGAGTCGTACTGGACTCACCATTGAAATTGGCCAGTGGTTGACTAATCCCAATCCCTAGAGATAATGAATTATGTCACTTTTGCTCTTACAACATGGTTGAAATCAAGGCACACTTTCTGTTGCAGTGGACTCCCCTCTACACCCCCATTGGAGATAGGTTCCCTTCCCTATTTCATAGTTTAGTACTAGGCAAACTCGAATTAGTCTTTTGAATTGGAACATCAAGTTGATTATTAGCCTCTCTATCCCACGGAGGCCATTGCACTCTGTTACTATAGGGAATTAGCCTTTGATACCATTTTGATGTACTTTTAGTCCCATAAGCCTATGGGCTTTCCTAGACATTATGATCAACTTCCATTCATTTCTATATACCCCCCCCCATGCCTCAGAATACTATGGTTCTATGTATACAACTTTCCTCCATTATACAAGATGTGCACGGAACCTTGCATAATATGTGTATTTTATTGGCTTTACCCTGAGGGAAGAGATCTATCTCAGTAGTCTCTAAAATGGGCCAAAGTTTGGCAACCAACCGGAACCGGCCGCATATGTGTTGTGATTCTATGGTGTTAGTAACTCGCTCTTCAAATGAAGTTTAATTGGACATAAATGAGTGTTCATCTATAGTGATCTCTAAAATGAGCCAAAGTTTGGCCTTGGTCGGTCAGTCGACTGGAATTAGCCACGTGTGTAAAATAATAATAGGGCAGAGCACTCTTGCAACTAGTTGCTTGTTTTGAAGAGTGGAGTTCTAGTTTAGCTAATTAGAGTTGTTAGCCACGTAGTCCCTTACACGGAACTTTACACGATACACATGAGTAGGTGCAATGTTGTGAAGGGGGGAGTGCTATCATATGAGCGGTGAGCAGAGAGCGGTAAGTAATGAGCATATTAGGTTGACAAAAATTTGGGAAATATACCCATTACCGTGGGTTTGATATCCTATTACCATATAATTGTAGCTCTAATAACAACATATGTTAGATGACAAAAACTGATTTGCATAATTGATTGCGCCAATGTATTTGAACATTTCAAATAATGATGAAAGCTATTATACAATGATGTTGTGTAAAAGGCATTAAGGTTTAGGGATTTTAGCCAATGGTCACACAAAATGAATGTCCACTCTTAGTGGTTATTTTATAAAACCAGATAATTATCACACAAAATAAAAAGCATGTGCACAAATAATAGCATGTGCAAGACCTCTTCATCTACCCACATCATATCCCATAATTTATCTATTTTTCTCCTCATTATTACAAACATGAACATTACATTCATCTGCCTCTATATCCATGAATGTCAAGACACGAAGATCATAACATTTAGATCTACTTTGCCTTGGAGGTGTAATATTGGATGCTAATTGTATCGCCTCAGACTCGACATACACAGGGAGAATCAATTGGCGAGGGGGGGACATCGTTTCCTTCAATTTTCTACACACAATATCAAAAAATATTAGAAATAATTGGTGGAATATTAAATAGTTCACAAGAAAAACAAAATTTTAAAATCATTCAAACGAACAAACTTACGCACTCAAGCGAGATTTTCTTGGAACTTTCTGAATGGGCTCATCATCATCTTTGCATCTCATGTTAAATAATTGCAAGCCATCAACATTAGAAGATGGCAATGAATGCATAAAGGGGCCAATATTGTATTGAAAATTGTAGAATCTTTCTCGAATGCAACAAGGTGTCGACCACTATGACGACAAGCATGAATAGATACACCTGCAACAAATACAACCATGCATATCATAATATATTTGTCATGCACAAAAGATTCAATCCCAAATCTTAGAAAACCAAAAATTGTTTCTTACTTGTAGATACATAAGCATCCAAGACAACATCTCCTGGTTTAGTCAACGCTTCAATAAGAAATTATAAAGATTCAGGATCTTTCTCACGTGCTTCTCTCCATGGGATGTTTCTGTGCATCAATTGTGATTTGGACGTAGTGCGATTGTAGAAGATATCTAGGGCTCCTACTTCCACAGGAGATAAACCACCTACTTTGTTGAAAATAAATTGTGGACATGGCTCCAAATGAAAGAACATCATGATTCGAAATTATCGAGTCTACATATAATGTTGTGTCCTCGTTAAGAAATAATGATTTGTCATGCCATCAAATAACAAATAAAATACACATAAATTCGAAAAAAAATATTTCAAAATTAAAGATAAGAATGTACCATAAGTTTTGTGTCCGTTGCCAAACACAATGGCAATTAGTTTATTATCCACCAATCCTTCGCCAATGCAAACTCATACGACGCAACATATGCCCTAACATCATCCCTTACTGTTTTAAATTCTGGAAGAAATAATAATAATGGAGCATCATCTGTGAGAAAACCATCTGCAAAATCAAATAAAGCCTCTATGTCCTTTGAGTTGTGTGCATCCAAAATGGAATTGAATTTGGAGGGAAAGACACATGCGGAACATGTAGATCCTCTAGCAAATCCGCAATCATGAGATCAAATCCGCCAAATTTACAAATTACGGACGAAACACAAGTCTTGCGAGCATGACCAATCTGTAAGTCAAAATGACGAGCATCAGAGTTTTATAAACAAGAAAATTTTATTTTCAACAAGAAAAAAATATAAAATTTAGAAAAATAATATTGTCGTATAAATACACATCGTTACACATAATACATCATACGAAAAACATAACTAGAAAACATGCAATAAAACAACAGCAAGTGTGTTATTAACACACTCTCAATAAAATCATCAAATTCATCAAGTGAATTTAGAGAGATATTATGTATTTTGAGATTACGTAATATCTCCTTCATTACTTAGTTTCTAGATATGTATCTCATTCACTTGATAAGAATACCAAGCCGAGGGAGCCGCCACGCCTTGACCTCTCAAGCCCTACCCTAAGTGGGTCCTACGACAAAAGGGTGAAAACCTTCCACAAGGGTGGCAAGGTCCCATAAGGTAAAAGCAACTCCTAATAACCATTTCAACCCGGGTAACTATTCTGAAAGTTGTACTAATATAATGCTTTGTCCACAAATTAAAAAACAAGATTAATTAGCCTAAAAACTAACTAACCAAGACGTGGCTTGGTGGACGACATCATGTCACGTGACAATGTTGTTCAAGCTCACTAACTTTTTTCACAAATTCGAATGCATACACTAATACCATGTTGTCGATTGTACCATTGTCCAACATATTGGTGATGAAATCATTCTTCAAAAATATAGAAACCTTATGTATATTGGATCTATCAAAAGCTTGAACAACCACATGTTGAGATTGAAGAATAGAATTTGAAGGTGTTAGAGTAATGCCAACATACGGTGGACTAAGAGTTAATGCAATATCATCAAGATGCAAATCAATATTGTCTTTATATTTTGGGACATTAGTGCAAGTGGTGGCATTGATGCAGACGGTGGTACAATCACTGTTGGTGGTGTAGGAGATATTGGTATAATATGCGTTTTCCATTTGTGTTTGCTTTCTTTTCCAACATGTTGTGGTTTCTCTTGTGGTTCTTCCTCCATTACTTGTGATGGCTCTATTGACAATCTAAGACTTTCTTCCTCGGCGGGATAGAAATTTGTTGGACATTCAATAAACCATAGACAAACTGCCAATAAATTATGTATCCATAACATCAGCTGTAAAACAAAAAATATGCATTGGTCACTTGACCTGTCATCCCAAGAGTTCAAGAATGAAGGTAGTGCTTGGAATGCAATTACTCTCCGGGTTTCAAGCTCCATCGTTAGGTACCTACATAAAACCAATGAACAAATTGAATTTTTTTATAATTATCATTAATGGATATGAAATGTAGGTACTTCAAAATATTTAGTGTAGCAAAATACCTATATATCACATGTTTCACCACCATATCACCTCCATGAGCTTTCATCAATATTATGGATTTTGCAAATGGTACCGAACCACGTAACAATGGATTATACACCTTGTTCCAGAGGAGACGACGCCATTTCTAAGTGTAATCCTCAATTTTGAGGACTTTATCCCAAACCACATCACCCAATTATGGTAGAATGTCATGAAACTTATTGAAGGCATCCTCCTCGAGCTAAAAATTAGAATGCACATAATTTTTTTTTGTCAATTATTATCTGAACAAAATAACAACTATATAATATTATGATGCTTTCATAAATATCAATACACTTATAATAAAGATCATAATATTACCTGAGCCCAAAATGATATTTTTACCAACCAAACATCTAGTTCATTGTCTATAAAATTTGGAGACAAAAATCGTAAAGCCTCATGTACCATTGGAGATGAATTCCACCACCTCAACCATTTCACTTTATACTTGCCATCCACCGGAGTTGTTGCAATTTTTTGTAATTTTTCCAATGTCATTTCTGGTTTAGGATTAGAGCTCCAATGCGCATTTATTTGAGACAATGAATTCAATATTGAATATAGAATACAAATAATGTAACAAAAACGTATCGAACAAATGAAATAAATAATATCATGACTTACCCCTTTTACGAAGTCAATACCATTCGCGGGATTGGTAACTGTAAAGAGTTTATCAAACTCCTTTGATCTATATGCCCTCACTATTTTCTTCACCGCATTTGCTATAGCCTCCAATTCAAGCCTAAGAGATCGTTGTCCTAACGGAGTGTTGTCTTTGTATTCACCACATTCATCTTCCGATGCTGCTACGACATCACGCTGAAACCAACATTGGAATTTTTAAGTTCAATAAAAATCAAACAACATAATATTATAATGTAATATTAATATAAATATTGAGATGTTGAAGATTGACCTTGTAGATAAAAGCTGCAAAAATATTCACAGTAAGAGTATGTCATGTTGTTAATGGACGTTTCTTTTCGTACTTAGCGTAATCATTAGGTGACAAAAGGTTCTTAAATTTTTGCAACTTCAAAGTCCCAAAGCTCCGGATGCGATGGATTTTATGGACCAAGTTTGTTTTCACATTATCATTATTTGTAGATCTGCAATTGGAGCACAAAATTTTATGGGAATAAAAATGAAAGAAAATGACAATTTTTTTAATATTAATGGATTACAAAACTGACCTATTGACATCATTTATGGTATCCAAGAGCAAGCCAGTTGCATCTTTTGCATCAAGACATATACAGTCTACACTATAATGTCATTATTTCTCATTAGCATGGAAAATGTCAATATAACGCCTCTATACTGTTACATGATGGTTACCCTCCCATACCTAAAATATTTTGCTCTTGAACATCTTCAAATCATCATCTTAGGAAAGTGAGTACTAAAAAACATCGCTTATTTGTTGTCATAGTGGATTCCAAAAATTTGAATTGTCTTCTGTAATAAACAAATTCTCCCCACAATCGTTAACGACAGAAATATACAAAACACGATCACCTTCTTTATATTTATTGAGAAACTCATTCTCCAACAATTGAACATCTAATTCTAGAATTGGCCTAACCAAAGGCAATGACTCCAAGCGGCATAAAAGAATAGACAATCGTGATTTAGAAAAAGATTGAATTCGCAAACTATTGATGATGAAGTTGTAATCTATTTTCTCCAACTTTCGTTTTGATGCTTCCTCAATGTTGGCGTCCGCCAAAATATTCAAAGTAAAAAATGAAATGAATAGAGGTGACATATACTATCATATAATTATTAATTAATATAAAAAATTATATTTTTATATTGATCAAGCCACACATATGAAAATGAAAGACATATGACTAGGACAAAGATTTGGAGATCTTAATGTATTTGTAGAAATAAATTTGTGGAATAGGGGTTTCGGTACCGAAAACCTTATTCAAAAAATTTCTTTCAATTCTTTTATGCTACTTTATCATTCATTTGCCGATATCAATAGTATTATTTTTATATTAGCACATATTCATTTTTGGAAGAAAAAAATATAGAATAGGGGTTTCGGCACCGAAATCCCTATTCCAACCCTTTCTTTCAAAGGCTTTGTTGTCTTTCAATAGTCATTCGACGATGTCGTTGTTGTTGTTCAAATTTTCCCACATATGTTGATCTTTATAAAAAGGGTTGGAATAAGGGTATCGAAACCCCTATTCCAGAATTTTATATGAAGATCAAAACATGCAAAAAAATGTGAATAGTAATGAAGATGTGGAAAAATGAATGACGAAGGAAAAATTTGATTGAAGCATTTGAAATAGGGGTTTCGGTACCTAAACCCCTATTCCAGATCCTTGAATGAGAATGAAGACAAGGGGAAAGATGAGAACAATAGCCAAGGTCGAGATAAATGAAGGATGAAGGGAAAAAATGTGTTTGATAGAAAGGGTTGGAATAGGGGTTTCGGTACCGAAACTATTCCATAACTTTTACACGAAGAACTAATGATGTGGGAAAAAATGGCGCAGTAGCAATCGCATCGTCAAATGAGTTGTGAACGAAAATAAAAACTTTAGAAAAAAAGACTGGAATAAGGGTTTTGGTACCGAAACCCCTATTCCAGAATTTTCTTTGAAAGTTTTATATCTTTTTTAAATTGTGGGCGCTGAAATCTCAAAAACAAGTAAGGAATGAACTTACATTTTTCGGAGAAGGATTTGAAGAGGGCGTTGCAAAGTCCAGGTCCACAACATGTGTTTTTTCGTTTTCACTATCGGAAACTTCAAACACCCTAGACAGGGTGCGTTGTTTTTTTTGTTGTTTGAGGAGGGACGTCCTTCGACATTGCAACGTCTTGAGCAGTTTTGCTCCCACCTAGCCTCTACAACGTTGTTGGAATTGGAACGTCTCAATTTGTATGTGGCATGTGTGCGCCCTACGAAACAAACGTAATGAAATGGAGTGAATCTCTAACCCTAAACCATGAAACATTAAATTTGCTTTAAGATTTTTTTAAATGTCTATTTTAATCCAGGGAATAGTCGCAGTGCAACGCAAAAAAATTCCCCTCCGAAAGATACAGTTTAAGTTTGCATATTGCACAATCTACATTTCTAGATTTATTAGTACGCATTGCTATCATTATTTGCTAACCATATACATGAGTAGGAATGTTATAAGTTTATGTAGTATTGTCAATGAAAAAACCTTCATATTAATACATAATAACTTTGAAAAACTTACAGGTCCCTTGTAGTTGGAATTACACTCATCTTCTTCTTCAGCATCAGACATCTCATTGACTGTGTTGCTCGCTCTTTTGTTATCGTCGCTTCTAAAAATGAGGGGTTGTTCGTTCTCCTGCGTTCCAATTTTTAGATTTTTCTTTTCTTCAATCGCAGAAAACTCTAGTGTTCGTGCGGTGTCTTTGATGTCACACTTAGTAATCCTGGCCATTTCTCGTTACATTCTGGCCCTATTCAGTTGCTTCATGCTCAAAAACTTCAATCTTTTTTTCTTTCATTGCCGGTATCTTGTATCATTCTTCTTGCATTTCTAGGTTTTTTTCTACGTATTTGGTCTTGTTTCTGAAGGATGTTGTGATGGACTTCTAATCCACATCTTACTTCTCTGTTGCGTTCTATATGCTTGTGTTTCCAAATGAGATATTTTCTAGGGTTTGGTTTAGGGTTCTTTCTTTGGTCCACAAATATTTTCTTTAAATATTATTGTCAGCTGTCCATTTGTGTATAATTAGATGTTGCGATGTCCCACATTTCAATATTCATTCTATTTTATACTACACAACACTCAATACATAAACATCTTCAGATCCAATATTATTGTCATGTGCATCCATTACCTTCTTTTTCATGGCCACCATTAGAGCTCATGGATCTTTTGTTCCCTTCACGTTGCCACTTCAAAACAATGGTCATGTGGATGTCTTCGAAGATTTGTTTGGTCTAAAGTTCAACCTCTAGATAGGAACCATGTTCATGAAACAAGAGATGCACTTTGCGGATGGACAAGTCTATGAAACGCATTCAGTCCAGAAGAATAGAACTCAAGATGGTTTTATGTGGATTTTGGGGCCTGGTTCATTTAGAATGATAGGTCTTTCAGAATCCCAAATGCAAGCTTCAACTGTTATATTGAGAAACGAATCTGGTACATCTACGATTCAAATGTTTTGTCTTGCTACATTTAAATTGGAGCCCGATGATGGTACTTTGGTTGTACGGTCAGATTCTGATGATAACATTTGTGCAAATGTTGATCTTTCAGATACATCTCGATTTCCATTTAAAAATATAAATTCCACTCTTTCTCAACTCCCTCCACATGGCTCCGAATTCCCATCCATTCATTCATACAAGTTTTTTCCTCACACCACTTATTCTCCACGTCCTCCGCTACACCCTTCACCTTTGTCTATAGGTTTCACTATCATAGATGCCTTGAAATCCACAAAGACTAGAAAAAAATCAAAGTCGGATTTCGCTTACATTGATTTTGATAATATAGATGTTCGTGATGTCAAGTACTTACCATCTTCTTTTAACGGTAATATTATATTTTTTTGTCCCCTGTGCCACTTGGGGTTCCAAATGCATATAGTCGTTTAATGGATGGTATGGAGAAATTATACGACAGTCACCCTTGGTGTACCATCAAAACCATTAATATCCAAAATGACTTTGGATTGTGATTTCGACACTCTACTTGTGCATGTCATTTTCAATGTCTTAATGATCACTGCGATTACATGCATCACAATGGAGGTATATGCAACAACACCGAATGGGCCGGTTCAACTGCTTTCCCTTTTGATGTGGGTAACATTGTCCTTCTTTGATCCACTCTTGTGTGGAAGGTTTGTCGTTCACCACCTGTGTTACGCTTGCATCTTATACATCCATTCCAGATCTGCGGAGATGTCCAGGGCTTGTATTCATCTTGGTGTACATGGCCACCCTATGTCCAATGGTACATGCCGCGAATCTTTGGACATAGTATACCAATACGTTGCGAATAAAGTGTTGAAAACTCCCACTACAAAAATTCGGCCATAGTAATGATTGCGAGCAAACAATTCTTGGCCGATTACCTTCTTAAGTTTCCCACAATTGGTGAAGGCCATCACTTGGTCGATTCGTCCTTGGAGATGGTCATGGATAAATTCAGTACCCTTGCATCCCTGAATTGTCGTAACTTTATATCCGAATCAAAGCGCTTCATGCGTAGTGGGATGGGAACTATAGATAGTATTATGGCCTTTAAAGACCATTATGCTTTTAGATTTGTTCATGGCAGTCGGTTTCTAGGTCAATCCAAGGATAAAGTATTCGTCTTCAAGATGTCCATAGACCTTCCAGACAATGGTATTGGGCTTGTAAAAAGGATGCAAGTCGATAGGGATATGGAAAACTCCTAGATTATGTTTGAACATGTCAAACGTTTGAAGGATTGGACAATAATGGTTTGTCATGTGTACAACAGTTGATACTCTAAATTATTGACCATTGCGTGTTGTGACATGCAATCTGAAGATGGTGTAGCACATACTCTATTTTGGGAAAATTTGAATGTTGTAATGGCTGATAATGGTGTGCCAAATGTAAACTTCAAAGGGTTCATGGCAAATATCGCCCAAACTAATTGGAATGCAGTGAAAATGGTTTACGGGGATGGCGATCCAAGTGTTCTCATGGTCGATTGTGAACGTACATGGTTTTTTCATTGGTTTGTGAGCTTGGATAAGGTGACACAAAAGTTTATCAAACCATCATTGTAATTTCAACACAAGCAAATATGTAAAGATTACAAGGACGCCACAACAATGGATGATGCCGAGACTAAGTATCATGTGATTTATTTTTGGTGGTTATTATCAGGGGCTGCCACCGAAGAAGACATGCTTGGCCTTGTTGAATGGTTGGGATTTTGGCATTTCCATTACAGACAATGGGGCGGTCATATGTTATTTATAAGTGCATACATATTTGTATTATTCAATGTCATTCAATTTCTTCAATGTATTCCTATTCTTATATATCAATGTCATATTTTTTAAAACCTTATACTTGTATGTTGTTCATAGGATATGACAATAGAAGAACGTGCGGAAATGCCTATATGCAACCTTATAGATATTGTACACAACAAATGGCTCCGACAATCCGGCAACAAAATGACATGCTTATATGAAGCTACAGTGGATGACATGATTCGTACTTTCATGCAAATCGCGAATTATAGGACATGGTTGAAAGGGGGGTCCGATGGTAAGGGTCCTAATTCGGCATCCTTTAAACTCAAAGCAGCTGGAAGAAATGGAGATCCAAAATTATTGGCTGATGCCATGAAGTCGTTCCTAGGTACAGAAGGTGTAAATACTAGAGATTGTGCATTGGAAGGGTTTGAGCTATTTGGATCCACCAAACGAAAACTCAATTTGCCCCCAGGTGTTGATTGCGATTCTCATCGACCCGACAAAGTGAACTATTTCATTCCTCGTCCTAACACCCGTACAACTTGTCAACACATAGAAGAATCGCTAAGTTATATAGAATATGGTGTGGCTCATATTACATCCGTGTTGGAGATTGATTGTCTTGCTTCCAATTGGCATATTGCAAGATTGCCACCCAACTCAACCAAACGATGTTGGGTGCTACAGGCCATTACAAGAACTATGTGCAATGCCAAAGTTGGGACATACAAATATGGCACACCCGCTCCAACATACAAAGGCCTCAAAAAGGAATTTCGCTCCACCAATACTGTGGAGTATGAGTTCTAGTTTTGCTATGATGACATCAAACGTTGTGTGAGTGGTAGTAAGAAGAAATACGTGTTGGATTGGCCAATACTGCCCAATACTTGGCCGGTGAAGGTGGGTACTAATCTGTCAAGAGAGGAGGTGTTGGCGCTTGAGGACGCTGAATTTCAACTACAACAAAAGGAGGCATTGTCCCCTTGTCATAGGTTGTCAACAATTAAGACCATCCCCATTCCTCGATCGCATTTTCGTATGCCACTATTGCAACCTTTGCTAGCTCCTCTTAGCTATTTCGGTCCATTTTTCATTTCTAGGAAGGATTACGAGTGCTAACCCTTCGCATTCCGCCATGCGAATGGTTAGCTCCCAAATACCGCGGACCCCTTAGTTCATAGGAGGGGGACCAAACCTCCTACTTGGTTTTCGGGACTCATCCCTTCATCGGTAACCAATTCTTAGATGTGGACTTCCATTCATGGAAGTCCAATCTTATGTTGATCATAATGTTGTTGGAGCAACACTACAACAACTTGAGCCATACTAGGCAACTATGCCCTCCCATTGGGCCAATGCCCATGGAGGCCTTGCCGTTCGGCCTCGGGTGGGTGAGGCCACGCCACCTCACCCATATAAGCCTCTAGGACTCTAGGCATGACCCCTACCCCATCGTCAAGTAACCTTTTGTCTCTCTCCCAACACTTGGGGCCAAGTAGACATTTTCCCTTAGCCGTTGGGGCTAGAAGCCCCTAGCAACTTCAGAACCCCATAACTTTTTTATATGGTCACTGATTCTAATAATCGACTACTCCATCATCATCTAGTTTCACGTAAATCATGATGGACTACTCACTTGCCCCATTCAGGCAAGTACAGAGGAAGTTATGCATGTTCAAAGCTTCGCAGTCCCGGGAGCCACTCCCAGGCAACTTCTGTTCCATGGCGTTGTCCTAGGACAGCGCCCCACTCAAATTACCATATCTTCTAGCTCACACCTCCGATTGAGGTGTTCTTGAGCATTCTAGAATTGACACGCCATAAGCTACGCATAGCTTATGGCCTCACCCTCATGCCTCTCACCAACGGCGCCACAAGTCCCAGGTGTCACTCCGGGGTCCCCCTTGTGCCCATGATGTTTCGAGAAATCCTTATGGAGAGGTACGCGACAACCACTAAATCCATACGTCCACCCTACACTCAGGTTTAGGAAGATTGTGCGTCGCAATCCATCAGCACCAACGGCTGATCACAAAAACAAATGGGAGAGCACCGGTCTCATGAACGGTTACTTTGTGGTTGCAGTCACTGCCCATTCCATATCCAGGCTTTGGAGTGATAAACAACATTGTTTCCAATGAGGATATCACATACCATATTACAATTGGCGACATCCCGCATTGCACATGCCCAGATTTCACGAAAATGTCCTCTCATGCATTGGAAAAGAAAGGGAAATGGGTGTATTGCAAACATCTCTATTATGTATTTAGGTTTTTGTGCAAGGTAGATTACGAGAGTGATAAGTTCATTCATGCACCTACATATACCTACAATGAGGTCATGTACCTACTTAAACTTGTTGGTGTTGTAGAATGTGAGTAGTGGTGCAAGTGTTGTCTTTAACCACATGTATAAGATTGTCAATAAATGACATGTAGTGGTTTGGATTTTTATAATAAAAATCAGCAATGGACTAAAAATATTTATATGATCCATGGTAATAGGCCCCTTTCATTCTTGCTTCATTTTAAAGGTTGGCAATTTACGATTGAAAATATACAATTTTTGTGTGGAAAATTGCAATTGTGTGCCCTAATTCCGTGCATCTTTACTAAATTTGGATTCATTTCTTATGTGTTACCGCTCACTGCTCATAGGTTTTTGCTCACCGCTCACTGCTTATCGCTCATGAGATAGCTTCCCTTGTTGTGAAGGAGGTCATTTTGCACCCATATTTCATTGCCTAGATAGAGCCTCTCACAAATATTGTAGCACTAACGGTGCACTACGAAGATCAATTTTCCACTCAATTTGTTCCTCAATGAAGCAGATCTAGTATCCACACCTCCCAAAGCTCCTTCACCTATCAAGGTGGGTTCAGGATTTTGTTCTGTCCCAAATAGGTGTAGCTCGATACTGGCATAAATTGTAGTTGTTCTCTGGGCCAAGGGAGTTGGTAATATTACTTCCTAAACTCTCTTTTTTTAATTTTTTTTTTATATGGATAAGACGGTTCCGTGTCTCTATGGGAGTTGGTAATATTAAAGTAGAGGGTGGTTAAACTAACACTTCAAGTGATTTAGCTTATTTTTGGAGTCAGTTTTGATTAGTGGTTTGCATGACTTGGCTCAGCAAATTGGTTTAGACATAGTAGAGATAAGAATAAATAAATTGCACATCATATGAATATTATACTACAAATTTTTGTAGTCTATTACTCCTAGCTTCCTAAATCCATCCCTAGGTTTTCATTTTTTCCTTTGCAAACGGCTCCCAAACCGTCCCGGCACTTGTCCAAAACGCTTCTATTTTTCACCCAAAAACCAGCCCCGTTTTCTTTTCAAACCGCCCCTGCACTAAAACCAACTTTCCACCCAATAAGAAAAGTAAGCTCGTATAACTTTTGCATGTGGGATCTTAATAAATACATATAAGTGAGCCACCCCTACATACGTTCCGATGCTTGCTCCAATCCAATCCCACTTTTGCCCAAAACCAACCCCGCATTTTTCACAACCATCCCGCTTTTCACCCAAATCTGCCTCCACTTTGTGTCGGAGACATTCAAGTGGATTAGGAGGCGTTTATAGGTGTTGCTTTTGGGTGAGTTGTTGGATATAGCACCCTCTACCTTACTTCATGAACAATTTCATGAATTAAGACAATGTTATGTCTCTATTGGCATTGGCAATATTACCTCCTAAACAATTATATGGATAAGACAGTTTTGCGTCTCCTAGGCTATTATGAGCATGTCCAACTGCACAAACAAGTGCGACCAATTAGATCTCACTTGGTTAGCAATTACGAACCACACATGAGCACACATGATTCACACGAACTGTCATTTCAGAATTGTTAACATAATCATAATTGGGATACCAAAATTATAAGAAGTGAAAGTGGAGATTCTCATTCTTTTCGATTTATCACATGGGTCCTCTCAACTATGTTCGATATTGAACCTGTAATGGTTAGTATATTATAAGCACATAGTCCAATCTTATTGTGACACATGTCTTTTGGTGTATGTCCTTAACTTCCGAGCCTTGCCATATAGGTCCCACTCAAATATTCGTGTCCACTTAAAAAAAAGTGACCATATAAGGCCCACACACCTTAGGGCCACTTTACACCACACTAAATATCATATGTAGTGTCATATGGTATGTTATGTCACTACGGTAACTTTTTTCTAATGACACTTCTTATGACTGTTTACAAATGTTGTCATCCCAACTTATTGTTCATCCATTTTTTGGTATATTTTGCATCCTAGTATTTCTGTGATGAAATATTGTCATAGCCTTGGTTGATATTTGGATGAAAAATTACTTAGTAAATGATAGTTATTGCAACATTGTAAATCTATAATGCCAATTTTTTAATTAAGGAATGACACATGATGTTAGGTTTACATTTAGTGTCGGTGACACTACACATGCAAGACAAATAGAATTGGTGACACTAGATACAATATTTAGTGTAGAGCTTGAGGGCCCATATCGTGTGATATACAACCTATGTGATGGGCTGAGACTCGAGAAGCTCACGTGATGGGTATAAGTCCACTTCACACTAGACTTTGAAGGCCTGAGGGACCAAAAAAACTTCAAATGAATGAAAATTTACATGACATCCTACATGACAACAAAGAGGGTAACGTTTCATGGTCTACCGACTATTGCACTAGGACCATCAAAAAGAGGGGGTCTAACACAAAACTAGGGACAGTGGCAATCAATCAAACAACCATTTCACTCTTAGAAATATCATACTACTATGGTAGAGACCCGACCTGAACCTAGACATATGTCACGGTCCCTCAACATGGGTCACTTTCACTTTACCCAAAGCTTAAGAGCCCATCGATCACAAAATTGGAATTCTATTTCCCACGGTACGGCCTTTGGATGATTTTCAAGGGCCCGTAGATGAGTATGGTCACAGTTTTTGGTCCATGTATAAAGCGGCCCCTTAGTCCCACTTGTGATGTATCAGGCAATCTCTGTCACTAGGACTGTGGCATGGTCGGTTGTTGAGAGGGACGGTTGACCTATAATATAAGGTCATATAACTTATAGCATGATTTTAATGGTTTTATTGCACCGGCAACAACAGACAACTTACTTTTTATCAAATAAGTGGTTGTGACTACACTCTCAAGTTCGTGATAACTATCCAACTTGGCCTTCCATGTAAATAGGCCCAAATCTATTAAAAATAGACCCAACATGTATATTATATATATACACTTTTGCAACATACAAAATGCTTTATCTCATCGCTAAAAAAAATCATACGAGGCGATAGGGATATGAAACAAAGAGAGGGGCAACTCTCTAGGGTGGACATGTTGAAAGCACACAATAATCCTAAGAAGGGTGTACTGCCACTAGCTTGTATTTAAGAACAAACACAAGTAGACATGTGTTACGACCTGTGCGTGGGGGGGGGTCACTATTCCTACCACATACAAAACTAAGCTCATGAGTGTTAAAGGGGGCATATTCAAGGCTTTTGGATGCATAGTATACATAAGGGGAGGGGTGGTATTGTTTGTCTCTAGTGTGTACAAATGGGGATCCTAAAATTACGGATGAAAAATCCCTTAATAACTTCCTTGATCATATAGTGAAAGTGGATTCATAATAGCATTTTATCATTCTTTATATTTTGTGTGTAGTAGAGGCATCTATCACGTTAGATTGAAAACCTTAGCATAAATACATGAGTCCATAATCTAGTGGACCATTTAATACGTATACCTTGTTTTCCTCTTGAAATTTCTAATATAAAGGGGGGGATCATTTCATACTCACCTATGCACGTCAATTTAAAGTTCCAATGAAGCATGGTACTCCCCCGGGTGTTACGATGAGATTGGATTATGTGCTCAAATTCTAGACAATAATCCTGGATTCAATCTTCAACACTATTGGAAGTCAATAGTACTAGAGATGGGATTGCACAAGCATATATACATATACAAAAGTATATGAACAATGTTTGGAGTGAGATGATCTCATGCTTTCCTTGCTTTGCATTTTATTATTTTTCTTCTTTTCATTGGTTCATACAAACAATATGGGATAACTCTTATCCCTCTTTGGACTAGCGTTGTGGCCTTATTCTAACCTTGTGGTTTCTCATACCTCTTTCATTACATTTCTATTGACTATAAGCAATCTAATGCTCTACCTTCTACACTCTCACTTTGCGAGTAGTCAAAGGCTTCTAAACCCATTGCCTGTCACGGACCTCTCCATGAGGAGTGCCCGAAACACCATGGGCACAAGGGGGACCCCGGAGTAACACCCGGGACTTGTGGCACCGTTGGTGAGAGGACCCAAGTGATTTTAGTGTGGGTGAGGGCCCCGGGCATTGGGAACGCCTCCCACCCACGGAGACTAGGAGGCACGAGGATAAGGCCATAACCTACAAGTAGCTTATGGCGTGCCGATTCTAGAATGCTCAAGAACACCTCAATCGGAGGTGTGAGCTAAGAGATATGGCAATTTGAGTGGGGCGTTGTCCCGGGACAGCCCCCTGGAACAACAGTGGCCTAGGAGTGGCTCCCGAGATTGCGAAGCTTTGAACTGGCATAACTTCATCAATACTTGCTCGAATGGGGCAACTAAATAGGCCATCGTTTTCTACATGAAATGTAGATCACGATGGAGTGGTTGATTGTTAGAATCAGAGATCATATGAAGAAGTTATGGGGTTCTGAAGCTGCAAGGGGCTTCCAGCCCCAACAGCTAAGGGAAAATGTTTACTTGGCCCCAAGTGTTGGGAGAGAGACAAAAGGTTACTTGACGATGGGGTAGGGGCCCTGCCTAGAGTCCTAGAACCTTATATGGGTGAGGTGGTGTGGCCGAACCCACCCGAGGCCAAACGGCACGGCCTCCATGGACATTGGTCCAATGTGAGGGCATAGTTGCCTAGTATGATTCGGATTATTGTAGTGTTGTTCCAACAACACGATGATCAACATAAAATTGGACTTCCATGGGTGGAAGTCCATATCTTAGCAATGGTTACCGATCAAGGGGTGAGTCCCGAATGAAAGAGTAAGAGGGTTGGTCCCCCTTCTATGGACTAAGAAGGTCCATGGTATGGGGAGCTAACCATTCGTATCGCGGTATGTGAAGGGTCAGCGCTCGTAATCCTTGCTAAAATGAAAAATGGCCAAGTTACGTAAGGGAAGCTAACAAGGATTGCGACATTGCCTTTGTTAATGTTTGATGTATATCTTTTGTAAGTGGTTTGGTTAGCATGTCCACTATCATATCCTCCGTTGGACAATACTTCAAATATATCATTTGGTTTTCTAATTTCTCTTTAATAACATGATGTTGTACATCGATATGTTTGGTGCGAGAATAGTGTATGTGAGATTCTTTACAAGTGCTATGCATCCTTGATTGCCGCGTATGATGGATGTCGGTCCTTCATACATGTTCCTCATATCTGCCAAAATTTGTCTAAGCCAAATCGCTTCCTTCGTGCAATGGCTAGTGACCATGTACTATGCCTCCGTCGTAGACAATGTAATGGTTGGTTGTTTCTTGCATTTCCACGAAATGACTTCAACGTCAACAAAAAAAACACATATCTTGTAGTGGATCGCCAGTCATTTGCATCTCCCATCCAATCCGCATCGCAAAATCCTCTCAAAGCAATATCCTTGCCTCCGAGGCATAATTTGAAATCCAAAGTGCCCTTCGAATACCTCATGATGCGTTTCACAGCCATCCAATGCGGTGACTGGCCTTCGACATGAATTGGCTCTTATGTTATTTTCCACTAGTAACATAATGTGCATGCAACTAAAAAATTCTACAACAAAAAGACGCAATCTACACCTAAATTCATGCGTAAGTCTAAATTCACTTAAACCCTAGTTCGGGCCTACTTCGCACCCAAATAAGTAGAGCTTTGGTTTTTTTCAAAATCCGATTTTTGTCGATGCTTTATCTTAAGATTCCTAATGCAACACAAGTTTCAAGACGGATGAATAGGAAGATGGAGAACAAGAACAACAAACTGGGGAAACACCCGTATATCATATCTAGATACACCGCACCCAAGGTGGCAACTCAAACAAATAATTACAGGGGGCTTGTCCAAAAATTTCACAAAGGCATAGATTATGTACACATAATTGTACATATAATCTAGATTATGTTTCAAATTATTTGGATTCAAGAGTTTTAGAAGAGAAGCAGGAGAGAAGCCACCGAGAGAAGTCGGGAAGAGAGTTGGGGTTAGGGCTTACAAGGCAAAATAATCTAGATTATCTTCAAATTTCTATATTATGCAAATTATAATCAGGTATGATGGAGACCAGATTATGGACGAGCCCCCCCCCTGTCCAAGAGAAAGTCCACATCATTTTCAAATTATTCATGTATTAGAATACATAGACTTGTTCAAATCAAACAATTATTACATATTATGGACGGTGTCGTAATGTAAATACGTACACTATATAGATATGTACTTATTTTGTATTACAGTGTGATTCTTTGATTTGGAGGAAAGTAAAAAAGAATAAAAATAGATTACCTTTTGTTTTATTTTTAATCTTACTTTTAGTTTTATCCTTAGTTCATTTTTAGACCAACGGATAATTAGTAGCCATGTGATGAGGATAAGAGGAGGATTTTTGGGGCTTATCTCACATGTGTGGTTGGAAAAAAGAAAGAAAAGAGAGACAAGAGTTTTTGTTGTGGAGGGAAAGCTCATTGTGTGTTGGTGAATTTTTGAGGAGAATCTGAAAATAAAATATGCAAGAGTTGTGTTTCGTGGGACTGTTTTTCTCTTGAGTGATCACTTGCTTGAATGAGAGTTAGCAAAAACAAACGTTGTGCTAGTTTGAGTGGAGGGGGGTCTGTTGGCACTTGCATAGAAGGGCTGAGACTTCGACTGACCATAAAAAGACGGACAAGTCGTTTGTTTGCAACAAACGTTTGAAGAAAGTGAAGCACTTATCGTTAGTATTTTTTTTGTAAAGATTTGAATCGATCAAATTGGTGTGCATACGAAGATTGAAGAATTTCCAAGATCAAGTGTGTTGTGGCTTGTGGTTCGTTGTCATTTTTTTGTGATTCCCAGCCGGATTTGGAGGCTAGTTGTACTTGATTTTCTAGCATCGTAAAATTGTTGCGGGTTTTTGTGGGAAACCACAAAAGCCTCATTTTGTGTTTGTGACAACGAAGTGGGATTGGCGACCCACAAGGTTGTATTCTGTTGTTCCCACTGGTGAGGCACGATTGCTGGTCACCGTGGGTTTGAAAGTTTAGGAGCCAATCTGTCGGACGTCAGCTCGTGTTTTGACGTCCCGTTTTACCCGTCCGAGGCCTGTGGTTTCTTATCACCCTACCCTTACCCTTAACCCGTTTAGAGCCGCAACAAGATAGGTCGACGACGAAGAGTTTGAAGAGTTTGAAGAAATTGAAGACCGAGACTCTTGAAGACCAGAAGATTCGACGGTTCGATAAACAAATCTAGTTGCAGCCAAAAGCCCAGTGCTTTCCCAAGGCGGAACCCTCTCTACCCGACAACGGTCTCAATGTGCACTGCATCACTCCATTCTAAGTTCTGTAAAATTGTTCTTTGGTATGAATATACAAGGATCATATGGATGGATTATTTGTTACAAATCATTTTGCACTTGTTGCCACCCCGGGACACTGCACTTAGTTGATGAGTGCATGAAGAAGGAGGGTATGGCTGCATGTGTCAACCGACCTGCTCATCTGCCGGCAGCTTCACAAACGGATGCTCCCCAGCTAACTGACCTTCACCAACTTTCCATGGCACCTTTGTGAACTGGTTGGGGAACACCGTCCCTTTTCCCTTCCGACGCAGAAAGCAATGAACGGGAGAAACCAACTGCTGGTTACAATACGAACCTGTTGAGTTTGCGTAACGACCGGACGAAGTTCGAGAAGTCACACATCATTTTAGAGGAATCCACGGAATATACTTCAAATAATTGAAGGAAAAACAACACCGAAAGATCACAACATGCAACCAGATCGACTTGGAAGCACCAGGATTTTGATCGATCACGCCCCATAAATCTCCCCCCTGGAGACACACGGCCCGTGTTCAAGATTCAATGCCCTTCAAACGCGATTTGGCCCTTCGAAATATTCAAAACAACCCGTCAAAACGAAACCCTAAATTGAGAATGAAGACGTCACTTGAAGTCCTCAATATAATCTGCCTGTCACAAGAACCGACAAGCGTAGAGCATTGTCACTACAAGAAGTGGAGTTAGATGGGTGATTCTTAATTCTTCACATTGTACTGGAAACATGTACGATATAATTCATGCACAAGTTTAATATGAGTTTTGTATTTCATTTCTATATTCTTGGATTGACGTCTTGGATTTGAACCAACCCTTCCACTGAAGGGCTGAAATTTAGAGAGCCCTTTGAAATGAAACTCATATGAGGGCTTCAATCTTGAACACTGGACACGGGTAGAAAAGAGAAACTCATGAGAATCATTACGCTTCATTAAAAGATTCCAGCTGTTATCCTCTCCCGCTTTTCGCGATTCCCTTCCTGCAGTTCTGATCGGCTGTGACTAGATGAAACTCTGCACTTGTCCCCCCTTTTGGATCCAAATTGCAGACTGATATGTCAGGAGGCCACATGACCGCTCGAGCGCACCTCATCAGTGGTCAGGACGACAGACCAATTATTATGGAAAGAATCCCTACAATTTTACAAGCGATCGTCGTAGGTAGTAATCACGGGAAGATTAATTATTTGGCTACGTTGCTGAAAAGTGGTGACGAATACGGCGGTTTGTGAAGAAAGTGTAAGTTAGGAATAATGTGGCACGTGCATGACGTGACTGAAGAATGTGATTGTCGACCGGTGTCTTCATATGGAAGGAGGCTAGTACAGCGTCCGGGGAGATTTTTGCTCATCGTCAGTCAAAATCCAATCCTAGTGTTTCCAATTCCAACCGGGTTACATGTTTACGATCTTCGTATATTCCATGAATTCTTCTAGAATGATCGGTAAGTTTCCTGAAGACTTCAACTTCAACCGGTTATTTCTCAAACTCAACCGGTTCGTCTGTGACTAAGCGGCCAGTTCTCCCTGTTCATTGGACTAAGTAGTTGCTTGGGGCGATCACACCCCTTTACGTTTCGTGAGCGCGTGCGAATAAAGTTTGCTATCCCTATTTTATATGCCATAGATAATTTTAAAAATTATGATATTTTTTCTACATATACATAATCATTGATAATATCTTTTGTATATTTTTTTGAAATTTTTAGTCATCTTCATTTTTGTAGTAATTGTTTTAGTTCAATTCTGCATCATTCTAGTTAGAAACAATATGCTTTATATATATATATATATATATATATATATATATAATCATCAAATTTGATTACCATTTTTAACTATATAATAGATACCATGTATATCTACTCATGAAAAAAAATTGATAAAATTTTGACCCATTTTGGTGATGCTTTAGCGAAAAAGTATATTTTTTTTGTTCGCACGTGGTGTTGAACTTGACAATGGAGTGCACCCCCCGGGAGTAGTTGTTTTTGAAGAATTCAGTTGTTACAATAGAATCATGTGACATGACCGTGCATTTTGGTACACGGATGCATCAAGGCTTGGGGCAAAGTTTCAATCAAGAGGGCATTATCACATGCGAGTGTACTAACCTCTCATTCATCCAACAAGGAACTTTCTGAAATACTATGCAATGTTCAACCCAAAGTTTTTTATTTATTTTTAATAAAGTTAATTTGACATCAAAATTGGTTCAAAATTTGAGATGAATTGGCAACAAACCTGCATGGGGTTAGGTCTTTATGTTGGATGGAGGAGGGTATGTTCATGTATGTACAATAATTTTCTTTTGCCAAAGTTTAGTGCAACTACCATGGGAGAGGGGGAAAACTCTTAGAAACATGGGATAAAGATTGGACATCACTTAGGAGAGAACTTGTTCACCACAACCACTAGTGCCACCATGCACTGTGATTGAATTGTACATTTTGTGGCGGATTTGACTATGGGTGTTTGGAGATGTGCTGAAATTCTTCGCTTGCAGGTGTGGGCAATGCTCGACCACATTGGTGGCATCCATACATGGTGATAGTCTGACAAGCAAACTCAATTACATCTTCATGCGATTTGGGAGCAACTTGCATGTAGATCTTTATTTTAGTTGAATTGACCTTTAAATTTGGGATTTGTTTGAGTGTGTCCCGTTTGGAATGAATTAACAACTAACATGGGAGGGGCAGGTTTTTACAGGGCCCCACCATGGTAGCCGCCATGACCTGGCTATCTTTGATTGCATGCAATTAAGCAACCGTTTGTAAGAGTGGACATATCCTTTGCAACGTGGGGTATTTTAGAGCGTCAAAAGCTCTAACTCCTTCGTGCTGACAAGGCCATTTTAGTCCACGGTCCATTAACCGTCCCATAGATCCTGCTGAATGAAATACTTGATCCTATGGAAATCGCCTATGCTGAAGATCTTAATCATGAGATTGCATTCACGGTTATCATCTTTACAGCATAAAGCACTCATTTATCAAGAGACAATGTGATAGTTTGGTCACTCCAAGATCAAATTATGATTTAAGCTTGCAACTTCTTGACACAAATCGTATAGAATTTGTGATGTCAAATGATTAAATTAAGTTTCTAAGCAAAAATAGAGGGATTTGTGATTTTGCTAAAGTCTTTACCAATTTTTTAAAATCATGCTAAGAGATTCAAAAGTATTTTATGTGTTTTTAACTAGTATGGATTTGATCCTATTACTACTAGTAAGGAGGTTGGGGGGTATTAACATTAACGGCATTTATTAAAAATACACCATAAGACATTTGATCCAGTGCTTCACAATTTCTCTTGCTAAATAGTTCTAGAGAAACAATTGAAAAGGCTATTTTACAACACATCTTAAGAAAATATTTACCCTCAAATGCATTTTGAGCCCCATATGGGGGTTAACGTTCCTTTAACTGCATGCCCGGACTAGACTGGGCCCTGGCTCCATGTATTTCCATTGTCTACAATGTCATGTTTTAGAGTACATCCATTTTAATATGCACTATTGAACCTCGGTTGAATCTAAGTATAGTTGTCACTTCAAGCTATAGCTACACTAGACTTTAATTTCTACTACTATATCAAATTATGTTTTCTACTACTTCAAGAATTAGTTGGCACCCACTTGGCACTTTGACCCTTCTAATCAACTTGTATCCAACCAATAGCTCCACATATAAACTCCAGGGTTAAAGGTTGGGGGCAGTTGTGATCCTCTACATAACCTCTACTTGCATGCTTTCTTTGGGAATGTTTGTAAAGATGTATTTTTCTTCCCTTCTCGAGCGCGTTGTTTCACTATTTGTTGTGATCGGGCAATGTGTGCTAATAGGCAATTGCAATATGTACCCTAGGGAAAAAAGAATGATGATTCAACAATTGGACTAGTTTTGAAATTTTTGAACCATTGTAAAGTTGGTACTAATGCCGTATAGGTTGTAAACCTTGCAAATTTTGCAATTGTATGCAAGGTTTATTGAAGTGGGATGTGCACGGCATGTGATCACAAGGCCTAAATGTCCCTCAAGGGTGAACCCTTAATCCTTATCATACCCAAAGTTTTGTGTGTTCTTGAGATCAATTGTAAAGTGAGTTTTGCAAGTTTGCTTCATGAAAGCAAAATTGTTGATACAAAATATAAGAACATATATGTACGGTTCGACCTTTTATATAAGGTCATGAGCTTATATATGCATTTTCAAAGCTAAAATTGTTCACCAGTTGGGTGGTTGGCCATGAGCTCAATGAAACACCATAAATAGTATGATGAATCCAAATCCATTTGTCATTCCATTCCCCCCTCCCTCCCTAAGGCATAACATAGGGCGTACAATGGCTCTTAGACCTTCAAAAGTTAAGCTATTCTAGGGAAAATATTTGTATTTCGGTTGAGCTAGCAGGGCCATATGTAGCTCACCTAGGTTAAAATTTTGGCTTCAATGTAAATATGAGTAAAGGCCCGGTGGAAAAGTATCAGACTTTGTACAACGCTAGCCCACAAACTTTTTGGGCTAGCGGCTGACCCAATAGCTAAGAGTTATGGTTGAAAACGGTACTTGAAAAAAAAAGGGCTAGCCCAACTATAGCTAGATCGAGGCCTGAAAAATATGGGCTAGCCCAGCTAGCTATTAGCTAGCTAAATATAGGTCAAGTGGCTCAATCGGCTCAATCGGCTCAAGTTAAAGCCCAGCCCCACCTGATTTAGGGCGTTGTGGTTTTAAATGCTAAAACCTGCCCCACTTGTAGGGATGGGCCCGTTCACACACACTACGGTTCGGTTCAGGCTATTTTGTGGCCCTGGTACTTAATGGTTGGTTTTAATTTTATATGTATTCCTACTTGTGGGTCGTTTTAGCTGAGGAATTGCCACGTCACCCCTAGCACTGCCGTTTTCTGCCTACCTTCTAAACCTCTTTTGGTTATTGCTAAACTAGTCTCTTAGTTTTGGTATTGCTCCCTCCACCACCGAAGTGGTTCTCTTTGCTCCGGAGTTTTTCTTCTGCTTCATATACACTACAAATATCACTAGCTGTTATGAAGATGGCCTCCCCCGAAATCACATTTTTGCAATACTTTAGTAGCAAGCTGGGATAAGTTAACGCTTGGTGGGGGAGAGCTTTAAGCTCAACAATTTGATTGAGCCAGGATCAACTTCTTCATCTGCACGGAAGAGGATCCGATTGGGTTTAGGGCGACCCAACACACAATGAGGCGCTTGATGAAACGACGCCTCCTTGAATTCAACATATGAGCTAGTTGAGCTAGCTTTTTAGGTCAGCTAGCCCAACTATATGGCTAGATCGAGGGCCTAAAAAATATGGGCTAGCCCAACTAGCTAATGGAGTGTAAAAGCTCTAAAAAGTATGCATGTAGTTTGACATTTAACAATGTTGTCATACATCATTTCAAGCTTGGCAAGCTCCATGTGGAACCCCACCAACCTTGGACAAGGTCTAAGGGTTTTATGAAACTTATATGGTTGGGTGTTTCGTTGCCATTGATTGCCATTTGATAGTGTTGGAGGAAAGAGTCAAGTGAAAGTGGCAAAAAAACCCTTGGTAGGTGGGTGTTATCTTTGGTGATGATGTGGGTTAGTTGTCTTTAGTTGGTTGGTTTGTTTTCTCGACCTTTAGATTCTTTGTAAGTGGCGGTGTGCACACTTTAGGGGGCCATGCCTCCCTTCAACCTTCCAAGTGGTGTGACTTCATTTGGCATTGACTTTTGTAATTTTTTTTCTCAAAAGGGAGGTCAATGAAAGAAAAGAATAAGACAATTGAATGCAAATGAGTGCAAAATACAACATTGGCAAAGTTATCAATTTTTGTTGTTTGACCAACTAGCAAGATTGAGGACAAAGATAGATTTGACTCATTTTTGTTGCCATGGACTATATAAAATACTTAGTTATATTCATAATTTAGCACAAAAATATTTGAAAATTCCTTCAAGGTCTGCTTAATTTGGTTTTGAACACTAACTTCTTAAATTGCATACCATAGACCTGGAAGGTGCATTCTTTACTAAAAGCATACATCACGTGCATGCATCGCTTTCATTTCAATCCCCCTATTCCACCCCTATGTACAAATTTTTGGTAGACAAGAAGGGGGATACTTACAAAGTGATAGCTGAGAAATAGCAAATTGTTTTTATATGATACAAATGCCCTATACATACAATAAAGAAAAACTTGCAATAAATAGGCCTTCAATATTTGTGTGGAGAAATACTTAATTATTGCTCAGTGAGGTCATGGAAGACTCTTTCATTTGATGTTGAATGTAATTCTTAGAAATTGGACCCAACCATGAATGTCATTATAGCCAACGCCGTTACCGTTTTCAAGTCTACCATGATGTGGTCAGTCAAATCATAAGTCCACATTAAGCCACTTGAGTCTTTACTATTGATATACACATAACCCTGTTTCCATAATGGAAGGTCGGTTTCATGAGTCTATTGGATCTTTATAATGTACTACCCTATTTGCTATCTTTTGACGAATCCTCTATACCCTCCGAAGACACCAACACTTGGTGACTAATGGCTTTGGTGATTTGTGATGATGGTGGATGATCCATCCGTAGATTGGATGAAATATGGAGATCTTATCCACGATTATATCTAGCTTAAGGCCTAATTTTCTACAATCTCCTATATATGTATGCCATTGTTGTACACTTACGTACAAATCTAGTATTCCATAAAGCATAATATACCCATAACATATCTACATTTTTGGGAAAAAAACCCCTAGCCCTATGTATGTTTTGTGAACCTTTGTTAAGGTTAATACCCTTTTGTGCACCCATATGCTACATAAGAATAATTGCAGTGCGTGACCTTCGAGGACCATATACAAATATTTAAAGTCTAGCACATATGTTCCCTTGGGCCATGAGAAATGGCATACTTATTTATTTTATTTTATTGAAAGAAAATGAATATATTCTCGCATGGAGATTTAAATTTGTTTACAACTAGGACACCAAAACCTCTAAAGGACATGTGTGCAAAAAGGACCAGGCCCGGTAGTTCCAAATTTGATTATGATCTTCACATGTTAAACTAGTAGTTCTAGTAAACATAGTTAAGTAGGACTAGGTCTACATACTAAAAGTAAGATGTCTACCAAAACCTTTGGTATGACAAATTACCATAGAGGGCTCTTTATTTCATCTATGTTGGAATGTAGTTTCCATGTGGGATACAATTGGGTCTAGCAATTATGAAGCATGACACGTAGCAAAATTTGAGGGGAAAATAATTAATTTATGCTGGAGTAGAGAGCTCTCTATGGATCACGGTAGTCAAATATGTTTTATTTATTTTTGGGAGTAGCCAATAATTATACAACCATATGCCACATGTGGTTTCTTTGTAAATTGATGTGACTTCCAAAAAATTGATGGAAAAAATGGATACATGATTCAAATGATCATGGTTTACATACAAATCAAGCCTTTAATGTAGAGATTATTGTTGGTTTGGTGTCATCATTTTTTTTGATGCCCCTATAACGAGGTCCATCCCTAGACCCACATTTTTTCCACTGCAAATGGCTTCCAAAACCGTCATGACATTGCCAAAATTGTCCTTGTTTTTTCGGGCAAAATCAATTATGCTTTCTTCCAAAACTGCCCCACCTTTTGTCCAAACTGGCTCCACACAAATTAATATTTTTGAGTTCTTATAAGTAATTAAGAAAAATGCAGGGTCTTAATAAAAACATATGAGTAACCCACCTTTAGCTACGTTCTGACACTTGCCCAAAACCAATCCCACTTTTCTTTGAAACCAACCTTGCATTCTCTTGAAATATTCTCGCCTTTCACTCAAACCAATCGGGCCGAAGACATTTAGATGTGTTCTGACTACAAGATTAGGAGGCGTGCTTAGGAAAGAATTGGAATTAGCATCCTCTACTTTAGATGTATTACAATCACATGTTGACTGTTGTACGAAGGAAGTCCATAATGGACCTCTCCACCCATATTGGTTAGGTATATAAGTGAATGCAATGTATTAAAGGACCTACCCATAGACATCAAAATCGTTACACCAATCAAATATTGATATAGCTAACATTCAAGTATACTTGGACAAACCACTTGTCCAAAAATAATAAGGGATGTGCATTTATGGGGACAAAAACATCAAACAACAACATCAAAAGCAACAACACAACAACCAAAACTTGGGGGTGGACTCTTCATACCACATACAAACTAACTTGAGTGTAAGAAGGGGCATTATTTGAGGCATTAGTGTACATCGTACACATAAGGGAGAGGTATAATTTTTCTCTAGTATATACATTTAAAAAGGGCATTAAGAATTTTGAAGTTCATGTAGCTGTACAAAATGGGCCCCTAAGGTTTAGAGGGAAAATTGACAATGAATGTGTTAGTTTCATCCAATTCACGTTTTCATCCAATGTTGTCACATGGTAATAGTCCTCAATGACTACCATGTCCATTCTAGTTAGAGTTTGCTTTTGGGTTCTAGGTTACAGACTGGAGGCTTTTGGACAACTCATTGGCTCCCTTAAGTTTTTCTCTTTGGATTATGCCTAAGTTATTATGCTATAGTCTTTGTTTGCTTGATGCGATAGTTGAGTTACATGCTATGGATGAAAAAATGTTCAATGACTCTCTCATTGGAAGTGGATTTCATATGTAATAAGGGCCTAATTAAATCAAGATTTATTTTTTGTACATGTAGTAGAGGTATTTATCACATTCAAATGAAAAGCTTAGTATATATATATGAATCCCTTTTCTAGCCTACTATTAGTATGTATACATTTGTTTTTCTTCATAAAGTTCCCGTATATAGGGGGTTTAATTTCATAGTGACCCATGCACATCATATTTTACTGGCCGAATTCAGAGAACTTCCCATAAAATTATATGCTCTCAAGCTTACTATTGGATTTCAACAACAGCTTGGCCACCTATCCCCATGTTGGCTAGTAAGTATAGTAGCCTCACTATCCCAACACCTAGTTGCACAAGGATTTAACACTTGGTACAAATTGACAACCATCATGGGGTTTATCTCATTGCAAATCCCATGACAATCCAAGCACATCAAAAAACAATATATGTTGATATGAAAGAGGCTTTTCTTGCGAAAGAGTGGAACCCTTTCCATCTCTCTAGAAGAAACTAGATTACCTCCACCTCAAGGATTTTCTTAAATATGAATGTGAATTGTACTTGAAGCAACCATTGACTCCACCACAACGCAAGATCATTGTTGCCTACCGCACCTCGAACCATAGACTTGCCATTGAAACTGGACAATGGATGAGTTTCCCTATCTCTAGAGATACTAGACTATGCCACTTTTGCTCCTATAATGCAGTTGAAAATAAGGCACATTTTGTGTTGGAATGTCCCCTATATAACTCCATTAGAAATAAGTTTCCATCACTACCGTAGCTCTCTAGCAGCTTGGGCAGAAAATAATTATTTTTGAAGGTGCCTAAATTTTTGGGAAATTAATTTCATCGAGTGTCCAAAAAAAAAGAAATAACATTCAAAGAGTGCCTAAAATCACAATAATGCAAGTGACATAGTCTCTCACAAAGACCACTCCATATAACTTTTACACAAAACAGAACCCTGACATACAAGTAGAAGACAAACTTCAAGGTAAGGAATGTTGGTTAAGGGAAGTGTTTAGGTTAATCGTAACCACCATAGATGAAATTAGGAAAACCATCCATGAATTATAGGAATGACTTGGATGAATGTCTAACTTATTTAAAATTACTTTTTGAATTTGCCCAACTTTAGAATATTACTAGTTTATGGGCTACCTAACTTACTTTCGCACTTTAATTAATTATTAGGCAGAAAGGTGCCCAAGCTGCTAGAGAGCTACTGTATTTAAGAACGTAGTCCTAGGGAGCCTCAAGTCTTTCTTTCAATTAGACCAATGACTTAACATTAGCCTCTACCTCACGGAGGCTACTGCACTATGCCACTCTAGAGAATTAACTAGTTTGAAACCATCTTGATGTACTTTCAGTCCCATTAGCCTTTTCGGCTCCCCGGACTTTAAAATCAATTTCATTTCATTTCATTTCAAAGTCCACCCCACAAGGAACCACAACTTCAAATGTTTGTATGCCTTATTTGCCAACCACCATATTTGTGTAGCATTGCAATCTAGTGTACTTCATATTGGCAATTGGAATTGTCCAAAATTCATGTTTAAATCTGGATATACTTAAATCCTAGTTATCTTTGGTGGGTATGTCAAGGTGAAATTTTTATTATTATACCCTAGTTATTATTTGAATCAATACCAATCGCCTAGGTATGAAGAATCTTGCATGCTATATAAATTCGAATGGCTTTGAAATAGAAACATTGTTAAGTTCTCATACCCTCTTATTGATATCCAAATTTGTGAAATCCTCGTTATAGGGGCAAATAACTTCAAAACATTGTAATAAATTCATATGATGTGCAAATTACGTTGATTTATTTCTACCATGACTAATCCAATTTGCTAAGCCAACCATGCATACCACTAATGTAAATGGGCTCCAAAATTAGGTTAATTTAGCCAAAGGGTTGGTTTCAAGCACCCTCTATCTTAATCATTTTAGGATGCAAATGTAGGTCAATAATTGTACATTGGTAACTGCTTTAGAAAGGGTGTCCGTAACAGGCCTCTACATACTCTACGTTAACAGACTTGAAGCCTTGGAGAAGCAAATTAGAGAAGAATTCAAGGCAATCATGAGTGTATTGAAACAGATTGGGTGGCAGGTGTCAGTGCAATGTAAGGAAAGCTGTGATATTCTATAAGCAAACAGTCAGTGAGCATTTGTAATACACTAATGAATGACGTTGTATTGTATTCGCTTATTTGTTCCTGAGGGCCACTTCACACATGAGCCAAGAGCCGTGACCTTGTAATGGTGAGGACCCTTGACTCTCATCCAAAGGCCGTGCCATGGGTGTTGGGAAAGCCGTTTTATGTAGTCACGGGCCCTCAAGCATAGTGTGAAGTGAGAATGGACCATGTTGCGGGACCATTGCATATTTTGTTGGCGGGAAAAGAGGGGAGGATTTGGTTTAATATAATATGTCTCAAACTTTATCAATTTAAGAGAATTACTTGGTGGTGTTTGTATGTCTTGGAATATGTCCTGGAATCTATTCTAGAATCTTCCTTGAAATTTGCCCTAAAATCTGTCCTGAAATCTGTCATGTTGGAAAAAATATTAAAAAAGTCATGGTCTGCTGGAATTTTCGTCAGGCCCACCTCTTGGAGGTGGGCCTGACGCAAATTCCAGTAGACCACGCACCCTTATCCACAACGTGCCATGTAGGACTCCATGTAGACTTTTCATCCACGAACTTTTCTTTGGGCCTTTAGGCCTTCACCTCCTAATGTGAAGTGAACTTGGACGGTCTCCGCCTTTTCGACCAATGAGAGCTCTTGCATTGCCATGGTTAGGGGCCTTCAACCTTGTGTGTGAAGTGGCCCTGAGTTGGATTTTGATTCTCGGAGACTTACAAACTGCAACTAACTTTAATAAGTAATGTAAGTGGGTTATGTGGGCCCTAGGCTAAATCACATTTGTGTTTGGCTAGGCCCCGCCCCTCCCACGCCTCCTTCACTGCCCGGTCTTCCTGCCTGCACCTGCGTGGGAACTCCTCCTTGTTGGGAACCAATGTGACAATACCCGGTCAAAATTATAAATATTCAAGTTAATTGATGGAGTTCCTTCACATGCCAAAGGAGTTGCAGGAAGACCGGGCAGTGAAGGAGGCGTGGGAGGGGTGGGGCCCAGCCGAACACAAATGTGATCTAGCCTGGGGCGGTTATGTGGTCACTCTTTTCAGTGGTATATCACATGGCTTGCAGTTAACTTAAAGGACATACTCGAAAAAGTGGTGTGTCACAATAAAATTGAACTATGTATTCAAAATAAGTGGGACTTGTTCAAGGGCATTGGCCGGAGGGAGGCTCGGGGAGGCTATACATATTTACGGGGCCAAAAATATGATTGGTCGGTCGGGGCTGATAGTCATTCACCAGTTTAAGCTAGGGTGGTCACATGCGGTATGTGGCAGGGGATGTGGATGTTGGGTGGGATGTAGGCCCATGCAATTCTAAGACCAGTACACTAAATAGGATATTTAGTGTTTGATTATATTTAGTGTTGTTACCACCCTACCCTGCTCAACACTAATTTTTAATTTTTTTGATAATTAGTGTTAGAAGATATGCTAGAAGATATGATGGAAATCTCCTTTTATCATTGTTATTTTTTTTCATATCCTTACTAACACTAAATTCAAACATGTAACTTCCACATCTCACCCTCCACGGAAAAACCAAACTGGTTAAAAATAGCATGCATCCAAAAGGGCGTCAAGAATGTAGTAAAACAATAAAACTCGATTTCTAACAAAGGAAAAAGTAAACTGGCTAAACATAGCCACGCGTCCAAAAGGGCGTCAAGAATGCAACAACCAATAAAACACGATGTTTAGCAAAGTCAACCCAGCTTCTATTTTTAACCAGTTTGGTTTTTCCGTGGAGGGTGAGACATATTACCATAGTTGATATTTAGTGTTTGAGTTTACATTTGATGTTACTTACTTTCATAGAGTTATTGATATTTGATGTATGCGTTCGTATTTAGTGTATCAAACACTAAATATCCTATTTAGTGTAGTGTCGTCTCGGGGGGGGGGGGCAGTGTGTTAAAAATTTAAGGATATAGGTGCGAACAACCATTATTTTATAGGGGGGTATTACTTTCAATTCTCTTCTTTTTTTCACATGCTATCATTATGTAAATTTCTACTTTGGTTTAATAGAAAAATGGCTTGCATTACTTATAATTCTAGATTACCTATTATTCCATACCCTATAGTACTTTAAAAATGTCCAGTGCCATTTTTGATACCCTATATTACTCTTAAGTCCAATTATATTTTTTAGCCCCCATGTTTTAAAAATACCCTATCATTTGTTCGCACGTATATTGCTACTCCAACCAATGACTACCCCCCCGAGAGTGTCGTAGGAAAGTGATGGGTGGGAGATCCATTCGGCCTAGGTTCCAGGCGATCTCAGATGCGCATGTCTTCTCTTTGTGTTTGCAAGACATGAATTGTGTGTAGCCTTGCTTCGGAGACTCACAAATTGTGCTGGTGTTAATTTTTTTTTGTGCAGTCAGGGAGGTCGTGAATCTTGTTGTGCATAACATTATTCAGATCCATAACATTGTTTTGTGGGACTGACAATATTCTGCGGAATACTCCATCATTCAAGTTGAATGTGAGGAATATTCTGCAAAATATTGTCAGTCCCACAGAACACTATTATAGATTTGAATAATGTTATGTGGAGCTGTGTTGGTGTGTAATGTTTTTTTTAACAGTCTTTGTGATTGCTAGCGTTTGTTAGGACACCTTTTAGAGATGAAGTTGTTTCCTAGCCAACCCTTACGGTTTTATAAGTTGCCAAAGTCCTCATGCTATTTCGCCCACCAAATCTCCGGAGCAACATGAGTCCTCATAACAAATCATGAACTCCCTTTGTAAATGTGTTGGAAGAAATGTGATGGATGAGAACAAATTATTGCTCTACGTTCGAATAAAACTCTAGCCAATTGCTTATCTAAAATCTATTGTGACTTAATTGCCAAGCTTGTTACAAATGCTATAATACACGATTGGTACTTTACTTCATGGTTGTGGTATGGTGCTTTTGCTTGGGTTTCTTAGATCGAAGCTACAATATGCATGAATGGGGTAAAATGAGATGAGTTCGACCTGGTTGTCTGAGGCGGAGGTTTGCGCGTTTTGTGGCTATGAAAATCTGCTTATTGCAGCGTTATTGTGGAGTGAGAGTAGGGGTGTCTAAGCCTCAACTGTATTTTTTTTTGAAAAACTAAATTATGTATATTTGTACAAGATGACATGTCTTTTTTTGGTGTTGACTTCTACAAATGTGTTTTGGGTGGTGCATACTAATGAATAGAAATGCCATCAGGATATATATACATCATTCTAGAATATAGACATCATTCTAGGTTCAATCATCAACACACTTCGAAGGGCCTACGTGATTGTTTAAATGAAAAAATAATCTTCACTTCTATTTTTTTGGAATTAAATGATATTTTCTATTAAAGTATTACAACTACATCTCACAAGGCAGTTCATGAACCTCAAGCAGGGTCCAAGAGAGTAGCAAGGAGAAGACCCACAACACGATCAAACCTAAGATTGTACACGTTGACATATAAACAACACATAATCAAAGTCCCATCGATCCAAGCAACACGAATCTTGAAAGGTCACATGTCGCAATGGCCAGAGCCACCGGCTCGAGTCCCTCTCAACGCGGTTGGAGGCGCCAATTGTAAAGGTAATTTGTTCAATCATGTCACTCCACACCATAACTAGTCAATTGTACCTCCACGAAGGATCTTCACTTTAGACTCTCATGTGTCTTTACTCCGATTCTAGAACTTAAAATAACAATGTTCGTGATTTGCAATTACAAACCGGAGTAGACAATGCCCCAATGAGATCCAACCAAATCAAAGGAAAAAAGTATCACCTAAGGCATCCTCTTTGATTATAGAGTTGCGCTAATAGAGCGTGTTGAGTGATAGATTCAGACCTTTTATAGCCCATTAGCTAGTTGGGCTAGCCCATATTTTTGAGGCCTTGATCTAGCCATAGCTAGGCTAGCCCATATTTTTGAGGCCTCGATCTAACCATAGCTAGGCTAGCCCATATTTTTGAGGCCTCGATCTAGCCATAGCTAGGCTAGCCCATATTTTTTGAGGCCTCAATCTAGCCATAGCTAGGCTAGCCCATATTTTTTGAGGCCTCGATCTAGCCATAGCTGGGCTAGCCCATTTTTTTTCAGGTACCATTTTTAGCCATTTTTTTTTTCAGGTACCGTTTAGGAAGAGCGTTAGGGTTAGGGCTTACAACCCAAAATAATCTATATTATCTTCAAAATTTTGCAGATTATCTAAATTATAATTAGGTCTGATGGAGACCATATTATGGACAAGCCCCCCTGTCCAAGAGAAAGTCCACATTATTTTCAAATTATTGATGTATTATAATACATAGACATGTTCAAATCAAGAAATTATTACGTATTATGGACGGTCTCAATGTGCACTACATCACTCCATTCTAAATTCTGTAAAATTGTGCTTTGATATGAATGTACAAGGATAATATGGATGGATTATCTGTTACAAATTATTTTGCACTAGTTGCCACCCCGGACCTGGCTCAGTTGAATTACAGATGAGATCCGGCTACTAGTTACAGATGAGATCCGGCTACTAGTTGCAGATGAGATCCGGCTACTAGTTACAAATGAGTTGGTTGAGTTTCAGAATTAACCGGTTGAAGTTCTTGTTCAAGACTTCAGGACAATGACCCATCATTTTAGAGGAATATAGAGAATACAGCCCACTTGTGAGTAAAGACAAACCGAAAGATGTAAACATGTAACCGGTTGCACTTGGAAACACTTGGATCTGGACAAATTATCTAAACCCTAAATCTTCCCAGATAGTGGATTGAAATGAAATGAAATGCCTCCTCGTTCTTTGAGAGCCCCTTGAAGCGCCGCCCTGTGCAGATGAAGAAATTGATCATGGCTCAGTCAAATTGTTGAGCTTAATGCTCTCCCCACCAAGCGCTAACTTATCCCAGCTTGCTACTAAAGTCCTGCAAAAATGTAGTTTCGGGAGGCCATGTTCATGAAAGAAAAACTCCGCAGCAAAGAGAACCACTTGGGTGGTGGGGAGAGTGAAACCAAAACTAGGAGACTAGTTTAACAATAACTAGGAGAGGTTTGAAAGGTGGGGAGAAGATGGTAGAGTTAGGGGTGACATGGCTGGGCCTTAGCTTGAGCCAATTGAGTTACATGACTTATCTTTTGCTAGCTAATAACTAGCTGGGCTAGCCCATATTTTTTGAGGCTTCGATCTAGCCATAGCTGGACTAGCCCATAATTTTTGAGGCCTCAATCTAGCCATAGTTGGGCTAGCCCATATTTTTCAAGCCGCGATCTAGCCATAGTTGGGCTAGCCCATATTTTTCAAGCCGCAATCTAGCCATAGCTGGGCTAGCCCATTTTTTTCAAGTACCATTTTCAGCCATAACTCTTAGCTATTGGGTTAGCCGCTAGCCCAAAAAGTCCGTGGGCTAGTGGCTGTACAAGGTCTAGATAGATTTCATCGAGAGTTGCTCCTTGTTTTGGTTTGCAACTTGTATTTTATTTTAAAATACCTACATTTAATTAGTATACTAACGTTGTGATTGTGACGGTCGACGATCATAGCATTAGGGTTCCGCCCCCTAGGAATGTAGCTCGCAATCCAATTATCTTATGTCGTGATATAAAGTTTCATAGTATGGAACATGATTAGTCGAATTATATTACTATGGCCAATGTTAGAGTGTTGGGTGATCGTATGTGACTTGATAGTATTGACCCTAAGGACATGTCGGTTAATAGCCCTTCAAACGATCATGATGTGTAAGATGTTAGTAGCTCCCCTTTAAATTCAATTACAACGTTTTTGAAATACTCTATCCTCATCTTCCTCACCAGCATAGACTTTGATGAGGAGAGGAATCCGATATGACATAATTATGAGGAGCCAATCATGAAACTCCTCATTATCCCTAACCCTAATACCTATCGGCTGGACAGCTTATATCACCATAGATTTGTCCGAATTATTGGTCATGCTGGTTGTCTAGCTAAGAAGAAGGTAAGAGTCAAGGATCATGAGGAGGTTGATGATAATTTGGCTCCACATTGTCTTGAATCTTAATATCTTATAGTTGTGAAAGTCTACACAGGTGAGGGAGATGAGGATAGAGAGTAAAAACATTGAAAATCAAATCATTAGGCGTGCTGTAAGCCAATTGCAACTCGATGCTCCCAAAATCTGTGATGTAGTTCACAATCAAATCAGTTCTAGGTATTGTATGGGATGAGCACAACTACTCAAGGGCATGGGAGCTCCAGGATGCACGTGCAATTCTCGTATCAATACCGGATGTAGCCAGAAGATTCATGGGACATGTCGGGCTGGTTAATGACCTACTGTGGTAGCCGGTGCTACTTGATCATACCTTCTTGGTACAGAGGGGAGTGGGTTAGCTACGGGGGATTTATGAGGCGTGCTGTGATAAATCAAAATTGACATGTCAGTGAGACCTATCCCAAAATTGGCTAGTGGGATCCCACAATCTGAAGCAGTGTCCATGGAGAGTTTGGGCGAAATTGGTCAAGATCCAAGTGTTTCCAAGTCCAACCGGTTACATGTTGATATTTTTCGGGTTTTCTTTAACGATTTAAAAGTTTATTGTAGACATTCCTCTGAAATGAACAGTGATTTGACTTAAGCCTTGAACTTGAACCGGTTATTTCTCAAACTCAACCTGCTCATCTGTGACGAGCAGTTGGATCTCCCCCTTTGTAATTCTGAAGGACTAGAATAGTTAAAATTGCATGGGATGAGCACAACTAAGGGCATGGAAGCGCCAGGACGGGTGCAAATCCCCTAGGACACGTTGAGCCGGTTAACGACCTGCAATACCAGGTAGCCATTGATTTCTACCCGATATGTACCTTCCTGGTACGAGGCCATTGGTTACGAGACAATTAACTTAGGCGTCCGTCTTCTGAGAAAATCATTACCCATGGATGACATGTCCCAAAATCGGCCACGTAGGTACGAATTGGAATTGACAGTGAAGTCAGAGTCGAGGTGAGATCAAAACTCACTCAATGATGACAATATTATTGTTTGTTACCACTTGAGGACCTTGGAAACACCCTCAAAAATGCTTTTTGGGCGATGGAGTGATCATCATGGGCTGCTCATTTGTTCTTATAAGTTAAAAGGGGCAGACCTCCGCACTCTCCTGCCACACCAGTACTGTGACGCCGTCACCACTTTCTTACACTGATTGCGCCGCAAGTCACGCTCATTCGGTGTCGCCCCTCCTCCTCCTTCTTCAGTTCCTCAGAAATCTAAATTGCACATCATCAACTTGTTGCAGATCATCATCTTCTCTTTAATTCATTCCTTGCACCAGCTTCATAAGGCATTCTGACTTCAAGTCTAGTAGAACCGGCAAGTGGCCATGGGGGGGGGGGGGGAATGCCTAGTTATTGTGGTGCTCTGCATTTCGGTGGCGTTTGGGCCGTCTGGCTAGATCATGAAGTAGAACTCTAGCCGCTAATTAAGTTATATACCATTGTTGACATAAGCTCCAGATGAACCATCAGTATAAACTGACTTGATCGACAGACCCCATGTGCAGATTAAGTAGAGGTGCATCAATCCAGAGTGATATATAGTGTTCATCTCTTCTACATTCCAGCATTTCCAAACACCAGGTTCATAAATCGTTAATCTTCAAGTCTGGCCAAGTGGGGTATGCCTGTTGTGGTGCTTTGCATTTCGGTGGGGTTTGGGCCGTCTGGCGAAATCATGAAGTAGTACTCTAGCCGCTAATTAAGTTAGGCCACAGTCGACATGAGCTCCAAATCAACCATCACTGTAAATCGACTTCATCGACCTGAGACCCCATCTGAAGATTAAGTAGTAGTGCATCGATCAAGAGTGTACTTGTTGTGATCATCCCAGCTTCTACATTCCAGCATTTCCTTTCTGCAGATCTTTTCTTAATTCCTTGCTGCAGCACTTTCAAAAATCATTCTTCAAGGCTGCAGGCCAAGTGGGCGTAGCCTGGAATGCCTACTGTGATGCTTTGCATTTCGGTGGGGTTTGGGTCGTCTGGCTAGATCATGAAGTAGTACTCTAGCAGCTAGCCATACCATGCCATCTGAGCTCTAGAATCATCAGTATAAATTGACTTGATCGACAGACCCATCTGCAGATCATTAGTAGTGCATCATCCCTATTGCATCAAGAGTACTGTGTTAGCGATCATCTCTACATTCCAGCAATTCCTTGCTGCAGATGGTTTCTGACTGAGATCCTTGCAGCAGGTTCACAAATCATTCTTCAGGTGTGGCCAAGTGGGAACCAATTTGCATTCGGGTGGGGTTTGGGTCTGGCTTATAGAAGTCTATATAGTAGGTAAGTTATATAGTTCACGTGAGCTCCAGAATCATCAGAATAAAGTTGACTTGATCGACATACCCAGCTGCAGATTATTAGTAGTGCATCAAGAGTGTTGTAGTGGTCATCTCTACATTCCAGCATTTCGTTGGAGCTGCTGCAGCTATAATTAGTCGATGGGAAAGTATACAAGTATGTCTACTGCGTCAGGACTTGATGCTGATGATGCTTATGTTGCAGCACCAGCTCAGCTAGTGCCGTCCAGGTGATTTTAGAAATCTCCAGCTCAATTTCTCCTAAGACTTTGAATTTTCCATTTAATATGATGCTGGTCAATCAATGTCTCATCACAAGAATAAAATCTTAGTTTGGGTAGTTTCCTTGATCAAATTAGATGTGGGAGTAATTGTTTCTGACAGCTGTATATGATTGCGTTGGTGGTGATCTGTGTAGAATGAGGAAGTTGTCAGGCACATGGATTCTCCTTCTAGTTCTCACCATCCGACTTCTTGGTCAAGTGTCGGCACAATCAGGCATTGCCCATGCCACCTTCTATGGCGGTGCGGACGCAACAGGCACAAATGGTATTGTGCTTCTTCACAACTTACATCTGTATTGCAGAGTTCATGTCATGACGTTCGATGGAAATTATAGCTTTGTTCCTTTGATGCTCTCAATTGGGAAATCAAAATATGATCACAAACTAGGTAGGACTCAACTGACTGGCAACACCCATGTGGGCTGATGCCAACATAAAGTATTAAGAAATTAAGAAACTGCCTCCCAGCCAGGGGGCAAGATTACGCTCTAGGAGCTTCTCACATTGTGTGTTCGGAGAGAGGTACATCAAACCTTAAATTTAGCATTGTGGTAGACTTGCATATTTTCCAGTGACGTAGACCAAGTTTCTAGTGATACAAGTTATTGTCTAGGACTCATATGCTTGTACTGTTTACAACCGTCCCTTGCTTACTTATACCATCTCTTTTTCTCTTTTGAAGTGTTGTTCCAACTTTCCTAGGTTTCCTTGATGGCAGTAGCCTGTAGGCCTAAATTTGTCAAGTGGTCCCCATTCAACCTCCTTTGGTCCTTATGTAATTTCCCCAGTACTTTTCACGACCTCTACATTATTACTCACCTATTCATAACATTTTTATTTGTATTGTTATTGTAACTGATTCAAAGTAGGTGAAAATCCAGAACACTAATATTTTTATTTTGATAAAAAAAAACTAACTAATTGAGTCCTTGAATCTTTGCAGATGGAGCTTGTGGCTATTCGAATGTTTTCAGCCTGGGTTATGGAACCATGACGGCTGCCTTGAGTGCCCCCCTCTTCAATGCTGGCATGACTTGCGGTGCATGCTTTGAGTTGCAGTGTGTGAATTCCGAAGCCTGCTATCCTGGGAGCCCCAAGCTCATTGTCACGGCTACCAACCTCTGCCCACAAGGGAGCAATGGTGGATGGTGTGATGCGCCCAAATACCACTTTGACTTAGCTCAACCTGCATTTGCAACAATTGCCCAGACCAAAAATGGGTGGTTCCCAGTCCAATTTCAGAGGTGAACATCACTTTCAACATCTCTCTTGTGCTTCGCAAAGATCTTTTCATCTACAACCATTTCGCGCATGAGGTGGCATACTGGGATTAGGGAAGAGGGCACCTTGCATAGAGCATATCCCTCTCTATCCCATGCCCTTAGTCTAGGCTGCCGATCTCCATGATGGGAGAGCCCCAAGGAGAGGGCACCAATATGATTATGTTCAGTAATCCCTCTCGGCCAAGGTTTACCTAGTTCATAACCTTGGGCTTTTATACATGGCGGACCAATTATGTCCCATAACCAATGCTAGTAGGTGGATGGTTCACTTCTACCGTGAGTCATCATCCACTCTCCTCTCCGTGGATATGTAGTTTATAAACCCTTGCTCACTCAATCAAGTTGAGTGCAAACCTCTCGTTTCAAATCCAGTCATGTACAAGTTTACATCATAGAGAGCACCCGGTGGGGTGAATATATAACACTCAAGCTAGTAGCATACCCAGGTAAGGTAGATAGGTAGGTGGGCCTTATGTGGTCACTCTTCGTAATTGCGACACCCCATTTTCAAGTGGTACGTGACAACGCTTGTATGTAATTAAGAACAAACACTAAAAAGATGATGACATGAAACGATGAGACATATATGTATGTGCAAAGTGTAGACACCATTTCAAGTTCAAGAGTGAGAGGGTCCATGTAGTAATAAGAGAGACTTTTCACTTTCACCTCTTATAAAATTTTGCATCCGAACTCCGATTTTGAAACTTGAAATGATTTGCAATTGCTAACCGGACGAGGCGATACTTGATGAGTCGATCCAGCGACCAGAACTGTATGTGGAGTTGGAAGTACCCACAACAGGGTCAAGACATAGCGTGGTCACAATCTCCTCTTTCAAAAATGGTGGGAAATTGTGGTAGGAAAACAGGCTTAGATAGGATTGGAAAACCAAATTTAGCTTGATTGAATGAACTTACAATTCTGATGGTTAACCTTTGCATGTGACAGGGTGAAGTGTGTGAAGACAGGAGGCATCAAATTCAACATCAATGGTCACCAGTTCTTCAACTTGGTGCTCATTTACAACGTGGGTGGAGCTGGAGATGTGATGGGCGTCAAAATCAAGGGTTCGAATGGAGGGTGGCGTGCAATGAATCGAAACTGGGGCCAGAATTGGGCCGACATGTCTGACTTGAATGGTCAAGCCCTTTCATTCATGGCCATCGCCTCCGATGGCACCACTCTTGTTGCCAACAATGTTGCCCCAGCTGACTGGAGGTTTGGCCAAACATTTGAGGGTCCCAACTTCTAGTTTAGTGATTCTAATTTCAAGTTGAGTCGAATCATACTTACAAGGGCGCTGTATTTTATCTTCACTAGTGCCGGATTGTAGATTCCACGTCCGTTTCAAGATGGTCTCAGCGAACGTAGGAACGACACCTGGAAGGCTTTGAAGAGAAAATAATGAGTTTCTGCAATCCGAATAGGATAAGGAGCCCTTACCGTATGCATGCAGCTTTCCTTACTATGTATATGCTGACTCTCAAGAGAGTACTACACCTTCAATTTTGCTGAATGCAATCATGTGTGTGAGCGAGGTGTCGAACTTTAAGCCGCCCGCAAGCAGATTACAGTTTTTAAGATTAAATGTAGGCAGTGGATTTGTATCATATACAGAGACATCAAAGTACTAATATCCCGTTTCTACCTTCCTTCAAGCACATAGTCCTCCGTGGCAATAATTGTATGGAACAAATCAAAGCTTTTCTGTTATTGAGAGGAGATCATGATGAAAAAGACACAGGAGGAAAATTCGCATGATATTTATGAGTGATATTCCAATAAGAAAAGGTTTGCTAATTTGTGGGTTCAGGAGTTGTGGCGGACCTTCACCAGATTTGTTCATGACACAATGCCATTCAAGGGTTCACATCGTAGGATCATTAATGAGGCATTCCACTATAACTGCATATATGTATAGGCTAATGCCAAAACGCATCGAGACTCTATGGCCACCTTGTTGATCCTTTCTTTCTAAGGTACATGTGCCTGATTCGGTGTCTGATCTTAAACCGATACCTGTATTTGAGTGGTATGATTCGGTTTGGATCTTAAGGATGGACACCAAAAACAGATGTGTTGAAAAGAGATAGTACTACATGCTCAAAATTTGTTAAGCATTCTAGAAGCAACATAATTAAGGGGACCTATATAATTTTTACAGAACTCAAAGAATTCTCACTTTGACAATGAATAGGATATTCATTCGAGCTTATTATGAGGAAAATTTATGAAGAAAGTGAACTCGGCCACAGTTTGGATTTGTTAATCATCTCGCACCAATTGAGTGTTTTATATCCTACGAGAAGTGGGTGCAGAGAGTAGAGTGTCTGTTTAAGACCCTCTTGCCTTAAAACCTTCAACAGAAACGAGCAAAACTGGAAATGCACACAGCAAAAACACTAGGTTAGTTGAAAGTTCCTGCCCCACTTAGTACCTTAATTTGTCACTTTGCTTGTAGCCCAGTAACCTGCTGGACGTAATTGCTGGCCTCACCAATTTCTCAAGCACTTGCACATGCAGACCACAACGTCTAATTGAGTTACCTCTGAGGGTGCAGACAGTGAAAATCTCAAATCGAAGCAATTTTTAAATTTAAGTTAGCCCTGCAGGAATCGGGGAAAGGAAAATGATACCATAGGTTTCTCGACGGACATCATTACAAGGTGGCCATTCCTCAACCTGTAATTCTAGAATTGGCAAATCATGTCATTTAGTTTGAGTTGGTTTTGTTCATAGCAAAGGTTTATGGTAAGGACAGCTAAAATAGGCACATTATCGAATCTCAAAGTCTAGTCTGTCATCAACCGAGTTACTCCTTTGCGACCACACTGATTATAAGTTAGTTGGCATGATAGCTCGTTTAGCTTACAGGGCCCAACGACGTCAGTGCGAATCTCCATGAATTGTAGGATCATGGATGCTCATTGCTTATTTCTGTCTACTTTTGTGATGTCGTTGTACTTCAGGAAATTTTAGGCTATTTACTTGCTGTTTTAGAATGTGTTGATCATCAGAGGGTTAGCAATCTTTGAAAGTTCTACTTACTTACCGTAGAGTATCCCGGACAGAGATTGCTCCAGTATTGGGCAGATGGCTCCTCCTGCATTGGAAAAGCAACGGTCGGAGACTCTGCAAGTTTCCATTTCAGTTGACGGTCACACAAGTGGCAACAACTGCTTATGCTTGACATCCTTTCTGTGGGAAGCAGATTCACTCCACGCGCGGTACCGAAGGCAAGTAGCTGCCTGCCGGCAGATTAATGAGCACCACCACTTTGGGAAAGTGGAATTCAAAGAAGTAGAAACAACTCCTACCTTGCAGCCTCCTGTGGTTGCCAGAACTCAGGCAGCTCAAAATGCACCACCCAACACGTCCCGGATGCAGTTTTCCTGACCGATGTCGTAGTGCCAATTCAGTGCACACATGACCAGGCAATGCATCCACCACGTTCAGAGATTTCCTGCAACAACCAAATTCCCTTAGATCACAAACCCCTATATAATCCCAATCAAACTTCCTACATTCCAAATATCATCATTGACTGCCAGTACCAAGGAGATACAGGATCACATACTACTTACCCAAGAACACAGAATTGATTCAACCATAAGCTACTGGACATTCCTTGACAGTTGAGCACATCCACTGCAGCTACAACTAGTTTTGCAGTTTTCCTCTCGCAAAAGATCGACATCTACAACATGGCAGCTTCTTCCACACTCATACCGCAGATGGCAAGCAGCATAAGGGGGCTAAGCTGGGAGGACTTAGGCTCCAAGAAAAGCCAAATTCAAGCAGTCAATCTCCAATTCCAAGGTGCGTTGCGATGGTGGAGTGAGCAGATTGAAGAAAGCCATCGACAATGCCACCAAGAAGACCATCACCAAAGACCAGGTTCTGTGGAACCAGGAAAACAACGAATCTGAGAAGAGATCGGCGTTCGGAGCCGAACCGATCCCTGGAGCATTGTACCCTCGCCCGGAGGTCGAAAGGAGGCCTGAGACGGGAAACAGGGGTTTCGTGAGTGTGTTCTCCTTTGATGGAGCGGCTCCGGAGACTAACAATGGTTGCTTGGCTATGTTAGGGATGGTGTGGGCCTTTGTTGTGGAGAAGGTCATGGGCTTAACTGTGTTCGAGCAGCTGTACATGCCTGGCGTGATAGAGTTGGTGTACTTCGTTGGTGCGGTGCAGTTGTTCACGTATGCGTCCTTGGTGCCAATTGCGAATGGCGAGTCTACCGATGCCCGGAGCTTCGGTCCCTTCACGGCGCAGTCGGAGAGGTCGAATGGACGTTTAGCCATGATCGGCTTCTTCTCTCTCGTTGTTACGGAATCGTTCCGCCATGCTCCAGTCTTCCACTAAGTGATCATTCAAAGAGCTGGCAGAGTTATTTTTCACAAACCTGCACATTCTTCACATAATTAGTCCAAGACTTGTGCAGAGTGATTCTTCACATATATATTCAGGCCTCTCAAGAATTCATGCTCAGGCCGCTGGATCGAGCTAGCTGCACCTGTGTACATAGATACATATATGGATAGTACAAAGAAGTTAGGGTTTGTATTTCCAAGATTGATGAGGTTAAGTTAGTTATCGTATGATTTGACAGTAAAGAACTAGCAGAGATTCACAGAAATTTTCATTTTGTTGATGATTGTGATCATGTTGAAAATTTTGAACGTTTTTGAGGATGTTGCAACAAGTTACCGGCATTTCTCATGCGAGTACGTGTGATGTTAGCTGCAGTTGGTGAACAGAATTCATGTCTCTGAGTCAAACATTGAGAGAAATGATTTTTAGTCCGGTTAATTCCTATGTTTTGTCCTGTGTGGCACGGTGGTTTTGAAGCTAGCTCATGTTGAAAGATGTGTGTCGAGTACAGTGAGTGTCAGAACTTTTGCGAACATAGTGAATGTGAATGGTGGCATCTGGGTACAGCGGATGCAGTCAGAGTGAAGGATTGACGAAGGCTTTTGTAGAGATATATGTTTCGATTTGAGAACAGAAAATCAATGTGCATTTTCTTGTGTGCAACCACCACCTTCTGCACTGATACCATGCAATGCAAAGAGCAAGCACTGATTAACCCGAGCACCTTCACACAGGACTGCTCACATCCCTAGTACTTTTCCAAGCAATTTGCCTTAGCCTCGCCCAAAGAATGACGATCCATCATTTCCTCTGGGTAAGTCATGTCAACTTATCTTGACCTGCAGAATTCCATCGCTTCAGACAAATTTTCAGCGTCCTTTCTTTGGAACAATTGACACTAGTTTCTGAAACACCGCAAATCTCTCTTTGTGGCAGAGGGAACTCTTGGGGTACTCTGGGAACACCTTGGGTACTTTGCGTCTCCTGGGAAGAAGTGTCTCTCCTCTTCCTCTCTTCAATTCCTTTCGCCAAGGGTAATGCCCTTTCCACCGTTATCGACTCCCATGGCTCCTAATTTGGGCGCCACTTCTAACTTTCTGACTCGCCATTCTACAATTTCTCTTTTTACCACCGATGAACCAAGAGTGCCATCATTTGGCTCAATTTCGAACCAGAAAGAACGACGGTCCTAAAGACATCGTGTCATCATCATCATTTGCGGCTGCAATAGGCAGGTTCAAGTCGTAATTGGTAAGTGGGAGGGTTTTGAAGATTAGCAGATAATTTGGAATTTTGAGTGTATGTCAGTGTATGTCGGTTGCATTTCAGAAAAGTTGAAGATCCTCATCCTCTGCAGGTAATCCTGTGCCCTGTTGCTCAAGAGAGATTTTTACAAAGTTGTGCCGTTTTATTAATGCAGGAAAGGGTGCATTTCAAGATTCATTTCATGCAATTGTCATCACAGCTAAGTTGATGTACATGATGGAGCATCATTGGCAACGCTGTTGTCTCGGTGGAGACTCTCCTTTACATGCTCTTGGTGGTCGCTTGGAGTTTTTGTTTGCATTCTCAAAGCTGGACATCAAGAAGCGTGGGAAAATGACATCCAGAGAAATGCCTCCTCGGTTCCCTCACTGGAAAATTGGAGCATAATTGATGGATACAAGTAATCTGCGAGGCAGCTTTAGATGTAAATAGATGTGAAGAGGACACTGTAGTTGTTTCTTTTTTGTTTGATATCCCTTGACCTACATCTCTTCCAAGTTCTGCTCCAGTTGAAGCTGGTTGTTGCTTCTTAAGCATCTATATCCGATGGCTATGCAGTCAGAAATTAGAGATTGCGTTTAGGACCTTCTCAAGCAACCGACAGATGTGTTTCGTAGAATTCAAACTGCGAAGTGGAGGATTTCATGAGGAGTGAGTGCATTAGGGTTACGGATTCGGCCATAGCCACTGCAGTATTTTAATTAATCATGGGGTTTTCCCCTCTCAATTTACACACATTGAACTACATCCAAGAACACCGCTGCAGAGTACCTATTTCAAGTCGAAACAAGTCTCCAGAAGGATCTGTTTCAGATTTAGGAGACTTTTGCCAATGTATCTGGAAATACAAGGGAATGAGGCGTCAAGAGCTTCAAGCTTCAAAGTTCAGATGAAGAGTCAGATGTGCAAGACCTTGGACTCAAATAAATCTTTCCAGTAGGTATATTTTTGACATCTGGTAAGGGAACTTAAAGATCAGGGTTTAAAAAAGTACTGACTCTTTTAGCATGTTGAAACCTTATGTTTATGCAGTGAGGAACACAAATTGATTATGCAACTGCTCTTTGAGACCAATGCAATCTACTGCACTCAGCTATCAAGAAATTAATTTGTGGACTACGAAATGACTTTGCAGAAACGTTGCTGAAAATTGTGCTACCCAATCCCAACCAGGAATTTACAGCTGGAAAGCCAAGAGAATCAATCACCTGAGGTTCGTGCAAGTGAATTTGTCATGAAGTTTATATGAACGCAGAGACCCTCAACAGGTTACTCGAATCGCAAGGTGTGTGGATTGTGTTCCTGATAATATTATTCTTCACCGTTTGCTTGCTCGAAGAACTCTTCTACCAACACAACCATCCCCTGTGCCTTGTCTGCATCGTGGATGGCCTGCTTTACCAAAAGCTATATGACCCTCTCTTTTTCGTCATCGAGGAGTACATTTACATACCCATGTGTTTGATTGCGGAGGATCTGTATGTCTGTCTCCGTGATTGTATGGCGTACATTCTTCCCGTGGTGAGGATCAATGAACGATGGCTACATTGCTATCTTGTGCAATGTAAATCCCCATATCCTCCCCGCTTAATACTCTTTTAGAGCTATAAAGCATAAGCAGTTGTCGTATAAAAACTCTCATTTATTAGGAGTTCACAAATTTCATTTCAGAAATTTCTACTGTTTCTGTTGGATGAGTTCATTTTCTGGTTTCCTGGGTTTTTGCAACAGGATCAAATTTGGCTTCCTCGGGCTCTGCTGGAAATAAATTTGTATCCCTCACAAATTGTGGGACAGTGCACAGATTGGACAAGCGGTCACAGGGTGGACTCAGTAAATTTTATCCCCACCTGAGTGGATGCTAATTATCCTCTCAGGATAGTCGTACTACTTTGTGGAACTGCATAGGATAGCTTGATTGTGGAGTATTACCCAAATGCTTAAAGTAGTGAGCATAGTTATAAATTCCTTGAACATAGCTCAATTGTTAAGGACTTGAGAGTTATGTGATACTTGAGACCATGATCTAATGTACATTAGAGCTATGTTTTAAAGAGTCAAAGACCTGGTCGGAACCAAAGCAACTGAATCCAATTTGGTATGTGTTCAGGTGTTGGCTTTGACCTAAAGACATTCTTTGACGTCAATTTTTTCTTTCATAAATCTGAAGATCTGTGTTGAAAATACAAGATGAACCTGTTTGAAAGTGGAAAGAGTGCTTTCAGTCAAGTGAGCTTCAACAGTCGGGTAAACACGCCATGGCCATCCACTATGAGCTTCTATACGGTGCCATTATGGAACCTTTTCCGATTTGCGCTCGTCTGTGCGTGTATCCTATTTGCAGTGCTCATGTCAATGGTGTATAGCCTCAACCAAGCTGGGACAACACTCACAAAGAATGGGCTAATTTTGAGGGACTCACCACTTCGACTCCTCCTCATCAAGGACCAGAACATGGCAGAGGACTTGCAGTATTGACACTGAACCTTTGCCCTTGATTTTTACGTTGAGTTTATGGGATCTTTTGCAATTTGCACCCTTAACATTCTTAAGTAGCTTATTTAGGTTCCAATGCTAGAATGATTCTCAGGTAATCCAGATAACCTAGAATGATTCCATTTGGGAGGCACCTCTTCAATTGAATCTTGGTAGATGGAAGAAGGCTTTGTCTTCAAAGATAAGCTACAATGAGCTGTCAACTAATGAGAGCTTGCTACTCGTCTATGCTCAAGGACCTTGATTCTTAAAGAACTTTGAAGCTAGACTAGAAAGAGAACGTCCTTACACATGCTTAAACTATCCTATGTACATTGATATGAGCATGGAATGGTTAGTTCTTTTAAAGTAGTTAGTAAATGAAGGGATGTAGAAGAAGAGTTCCACAACCTTGGAACACACAGGCTATTGTTGTCACAGTGCTCGGTGATTTTATATGTTGTGCAATGATCAGATTTTGAAAGTAAGTATCTCATTGCAGGGGAACAGATTGTGGGATGCTTCGGAAAATAAATGAGCAAGCCACATTGGAGCTGAAATCCCTGGTAATTGCAGAGACAGTGGTACCTTATCAGGATTTGGAAAAGCTCGCCGCATATGTGAAGCAGGTATTGGAATCCACCGATGTTATCACAGAGCCACAGAAACAAGCCATTATGGTGATGGTTCATCTGGCACCTATGGAGGCCAGCATCAATAAAGAAGAGACTGGAGATGGTGGAACTCTTCGGAACTCGGCTGTGATTGCCTTATTCAAAAGGCATCTCAACAACGTCCACTTTATGTTGATTGGGTATACTCATCAAGAACTCCCTTCCTCTCAATATTCAACTCGTAATGTTTGTGGCCCTAGTGTGGGCACTCCAACTCCACGGACAACTTGCCAAGGACCGGATTGGGAATCATTCTCTGACCCAATCACTTATTGCAAATTAACCACGCAGATTGTCATTTCAAGTTTCAGATTGGAGTAGCGATGCAAAAGCTATAGGAGGTCATAGGGAAGAAATGTTCCTTTTTCTTTGAGTGATCACATAAGGCCTCCCAAATTGACTTAGCTGTTGAACATAGAATGGTGTCTATATTACAAACATATACTCCAATCTCATCATAACACATGTCTATTGTGTGCCCATTCATAACTACAGCCTTGCCATACACCACTCAGATATAGGCGTCCACTTAAGAAGGGTGACCACAGAAAGCCCACGTACCTTAGAGGGTGTTGAATCTGTGAGTGCTGCGCCTTCTGAAATCCTGGGTTGATTGCAGAATCCGTGCAGAGCCAAGATTGGGTTGGAGATGGATTTCGTCAACGGAGCGCAATGCTTGGAATGATGTGTTGTCAAGGGTGATCTATAACAAGGTTATATTTCTGCCTACTTACGTATCCCATTCTTCTACTCATTGTCCAAAGCAATGCAGTTTGATGTTTCCTGTCAAAGTTATGAGCAGCTGTTGAGCAGCACTTTGGGTACATTTGTGACAAGAGGGATCCCTTTCTGAAAGCACACATAGACTCTCATGCAGATGTGACCAGTATATCAGCACTCAAATTGAGGAACTTGGATCCACCAAATATCCCCCTAAAACTTGTCTATGCAATATCCCATATCGTGTCATCAGACACTCTTCATTCCATATATTTCCATACTGGATGCCAATTAGGGTCACAACTTTGAAAGAAACTGGAAGAATATGGTACTTTCTTGATATGCAAACACCCCCTGTAGTAGGGTCTTAGTGTTAAATAATTGTGCAACTCCTACTGAAGAGTATCGAGATCATGGAGTAAGGTAGAGAATTCTAAATCTATTATCCTGCCCAAAATCAACACCCCTGAAATCCTGCACAATAAGTACCTTTTGGTTGTAAGGATGTCCACCTTAACATCATGCTCCCATGATGGTTTTAGGTCATCTACCAACAAGATTTTGAATTTTCGTAACTTTTGTATATGGTATACAATGGTGCGTTGGAATCCCCTTTTGATTGCCAACAAGAATCATCTACATGTGTGTCAAATCAATACTAAGTCAATATACTCAGCGCTTGAAGTAGTGACAGTTTAAGCACCATCTTCCTTACTGCATATGCTTGTTATGTGACCATGTAGGTTCGTATTGAGGCTAAGAACTACCTCTGGCATGGGGTTCCAATTGAACTTGGCAGTGACGGCCCAAAGCCTAGAACAATAACGTTTCCAAAGGACCTGCTCAGTGAAGTTTCAAAGGCTGACTAGTGCAATCCACAAGGGACTTAACCTTAGCACCAGAGAGAGATTCTATGTTATGAATTTATGTGTAGGAAGTAATTCCAATTCAGAGATGGAAGTTTTTGGTGCCGCACAAAGATGCAGGATACATAAAATTTCCTGACCATTGTGCAATTGAGATGTCCCATACAATTTTATTGTAGTGGTCGTTGCATGAGTTTACAGTATGTGACACCACCTCAGAAAGGGTTATGCAATTTCACCAGTTATTGGATAAGGAGTAAGGTACATCATAGAGAGAAACATGTCGTGACTTGAGACCAGTTTGGCCTCAGCGCACACACAGAATGAGGCACTGGGTCAGGAAAGCTAGGTTTAACCTAATTCTCATAACTTGGTAGAAAGCTATGTTCAGATTGTTCAGCCTTTAAGGTATACAAGTCAAAGTACTTTGCCAAATTCCCATAGTGGGTATAATGACATCGAATGCTGCTCTACTTGAGCATGTCATGACAACAACACCTGTATTGAATCATGAGATGCAGCAATTAGTAGCTAGAAACTCATCAAATGTACAAACGGTTGAATAACACACGAGATCTTACCATTATTGAGACTCCTTTTCCATTCCTTTGGAACCCACATCTCAGGAATTTGACCCAAGTGCACTTTTGAAATGGATCTTTGAAGTCACTATTGGTGGCTCCTTGAATACAGAACAACCACTTGGTAGGTATGTCACAGGAACAAACATATAGGTGAATGTAGAAACAGAGTCTACACGTAGCCAGAATTTGACTATTGCACGTGCTTCTCACTCTAATGGCTTTCTCAATAATAAACCTTGCATGTATGGCCCTACAGATACATGGACGTAATTTTGACAGTGCAAATGGACATCCAAACAACTGTAATTTTGTGAATGATACATACTTGATGTTGACAAACACTCATGACTGCATCATCAAAGTGCAGTGCATATCTTGAGTGGATGGTCCAAATCGCCTACTTCTCTGCACAATATTTTCATCCAGGAGAATTCAAATGTCTCCAAGTCTAGTTGAGCCGCCAATCACGTTTTGGAGTGTACCAAGTCAAGATTGTTTTTGAATCACAAAGATTCTTCCAGCATCTCCCGTCTCCTCATCCTTGTCTGCACTTTTCCCATCTAATGCATCACGAAATGATCTGAATTCTTCCATGACAACCAAGCCCACTTCCTCGCAGAGCTCTCTGATGTCATGCCACCATACTGCTCGCAATGTCCAGGAGCAAACCAGATCTGCCTCCCATCTTTCACATCCCACCTTGAAGGTTTCTGTTCCTGTATACCCTCCATCCTCCACAGTCTCCGACTTCTTTTCCAACGTCTGTCACCCCAAAATCATAGTGCACTTTTAGAAAACTAAACTAAAACATGAAACTTGAATTTGGATGCAAGCTATCAATTCTGAAGAATTGGAAACAGCAGAGCAGAGCAGAGCAGAGCAGACTAGCTTGCAACAGCCAATCAGATCATCATCACTGAAGAATTTCACACCTAATTGAACCACATGGTGATTGTGTGTTGAGAATCTTATCTTATTGTGAGGACATCATCATCATGAGTCTTAAGTGAAGTTTGCAATTAAGCAGCTGAGGCATTGAACCAGGGTAAAACAACCACTCTGGCAATTGCATTCCACCAAACAACGATACTACTGCAACATGATGCAAGTTTATTGGTAAACCTGCAACCTCAGATTCGAGGTGAAAAAACGCTACCGCTTTCTGCACTACCTACCCTTTAACCAAAATTGGGCGCCAAAATGACCTACTCTACTGAACATTAAGCCGTCCTCGTAGCAGAGATGACCCCTCGTACTTAAGCATGATGTTGGCAACTACGCCACTCAAATGATCATCAAGTGTGGCTTATGACGTTTTGCGTCATGTTTCGGATATGTACGTCATCCAGAAATGCTCACCTGTTTCCAAAACCTATCCTTCAAGTGCCACACATCTGGCCCCCCATGAGAAAGCTCTGCCCCTTCTGCACTACCAATCCTTTACCCAAAAGTGGGCGCCAAAAAGACCTCTATTGACCATGAACCCTCCTCGTACCTATCAGAAACTACCGCTCATACTTAAGCATATTGTTGGCAATTACGCCACTCAAATGATCATAATGTGTAGGTTATGTCATTTTGCTTCATGTCATGTTTCAGATATGTATGTCATCCAGAAATGTCACCTGTTTCCAGAACCCATCTTTCAAGTGCCACACATCTGGCCCTCCACCGCCAACATTCTCGTCCAAAATCTCTTCGAGAGAGAAGATGTTCATGACCAAAAAGCCACCCACTCGCAAAGCCTTCTTGACCTCCGCCATCGCCACGACCTGCTCTTCGCGAGTCTCAAGATGGTGCCAAGATCCTGCAGAGATGATCGCCATGTCCAATTGCTCCAAGCCATCCAACTCCCCTCGCCTCCCCAGGGTCCCAAATTTCCATTCCACATCCACACCAGGAACAGCAACCCATGCCTCAGATGCAACCTTCAACATTTCCTTGCTATTGTCCACACCAATGATCCGCAGAGCCTTGGAATTTTGACCCCTCCCTGCTGCTGCCCAGGCCATGGCAATGGATCGAGGTATGCTGCCGGTGCCTGTGCAGAGGTCCAGAATCTTGACCGTGGGAGTTGATGCATTATGTGGCCCTGTGAGTGCCAAATGGTTGTAGAAGTTGAGGGATTCTGCAACTTCAAATTCTGGGGGTAGGGAGGCCACCATGGCATCATAAAAGGATGGAAAAAGCATGGTGGAGTATGCAGGAGGCGCCATTGGGAGCATGGTTTAGACAGTACAGACGATGTGTACAGATGATGTGAAGATGTGATGATGTGATGAAGTGATGATGGGAAGGGAGGAACAGCAAGGAATTCAATGACACAGGCTCTTCAATTGATGTTGCGGACATTCACACACAAACCTGCCACAATTATCCTCCGATTAGTGTACGACGGAGTCAACTCCGAGCAAGGTGATTTGGGGACACCTCGAGTGATCTTCTCCTCTTACATAAGCCCATTCGAGTTCCATAAGGAGACCATGACCGACATTGGCTGCTCAAGCTTCACCATCATAATCACCATGATTGCCACTGCATATTGCACATGGGGAGGTTTGCCTGGGATATTTTCAAGAACTTGTGTTCCACACCGAGATGCGGGCTACGCAAACCCGAAGGGACATGTACCCTGGGAATCTGAGTTCCATTAAGGGTAACTTACCTACTAACCCTGCGTTGAAGCTTAGCTTATCTTGTCTTTCCTTTTCCCTGCCTTGTAACAAATAGCTTGAGATACAGTAAGTTAGAAATATTGTTTTGCAAGCGTGGGCTCCAGCTCCTTAAGATTCATCCGAGGTGCACCGCATAAGCCAGCTACGACAGGTTGAAAGAGTCATTCAACTTTGTGGAGTAAGGAATTGGTCACAGTCGTCTGCTGTTATCCGCCTGTGAATGAGACAACGCTCATCACGCATCTAAATTGATACACAACTGCATATATTGAATGCATACTTGCTGAAACTCCCCGAGGAATTCACTACGTAAATCGTCATCACCTCGAGAGAACTATGTGAGAGGGTTATGTTAATGTGAATCGCCACACCATGATGAGCCCTAGCCATCCAGTCGATGCCATGTTCATGTTGTAGAGTGAAAAACCAACCTGGTCATGGTGCCTCTGGCCCCTCAATACCTACAGAATCATGCACAAATTTCAAAGTCATGCAAACTTTCACATGGATTGAATGCACACTTGTTGAAACTCCCCGAGGAATTCACTACGTAAATCATCATCGACTCGAGAGAACCATGTGAAAGGTTTATGTCAATGTGAGTTGCACCAATATGATGAGCCCTAGCCATCCAGTCCATGCCATGTTCATGTTGTAGAGTGAACAACCACCCTCGTCATGGTGCCTCTGGCCCTCAATACCTACAGAATCCTGCACAAATTTCAAAGTCAAGCTCTGTATTCCAAGGACCCATACCACACAATTTGGAGGGCAGGACGGTGTGCCAGTCTTATTATGTGCCAAAATTTGAAACCCAACAAGTCCCGTTTCTCTCACGCTTCTTGTTCAACTGCGGGTCAGGTGCCTCCATTGCTTTTCACCAGCTGGGCCGGTAGCTATGGCTGTTTGGTAAACGAACCATGTCTAGAGGTTGAACTTCTTCTCCCCAGCTGCTAATCAGTAATTTGTTTTGTGATTTGGTGTTTTGAGAGGTTGTGGAGTCAAGTTGAAGTGGAAAAAATCAGTTGTTGTTGACATGAATGCCTTAATGTGTGCTGGATGTAGGCATAACCTTAATGTTGCGGATGCAAACTTGGAATGGCATGTGTGGTGACTCATGTGCGCTTTAGGCACAGCGTTTAGGAGTTGAGCATTGGTGTAGGTCGAATGGAGAATTTATAGTGGAGTATTATGTGCATTTCCTCATCATCCTACCCTTGCTCCTGAGATTCCATTCTCTTGAATGGTAACGGTCCCAGCTGCCGAGAATTTCCGAATTGCCCAATCTCTTGGAAAGTTTCTTGTCACAGGTTTATGTGGACATCGAAAGATGAGTGTCTGCGAGCATTTTTAACGAAATTTTGGGTCGATTGTGTGGATTCAAGGATTCGAAGGATTCGAAGGAGATAATCTTCGTGTGGTGAAGGGATCAACACCTTCTGGAAACCTGTACATGGATACCTAGGAAGAATATGTAATATCGAAGGTTTCACAGGAGTGAATCCTACTTTGTCTTCATTTATTAAGCAATGGATGTCCTATCGGAAGAGCTACGGAGGTATTTAAACCCTAGAGATGTGAGGCCCTGTTCTTGCACAAAATTTCCATTATAATCACATGGTTGAGTTGTTTGGTGACATCGTTTGTGTCATCCATCTTAGTTGCAGAAGCTTGCAATGCTGAATAGGTAAAAGGAGCACAGATACCTGCAGTAGGTATTTGACCTTGGGACAAACTACTCTGAAACTAGTACAAGAGGCAAGGAATTTTCGGTGCAATTCTTTCCGTCTGGCCTAATTTCCGTTTTCACTATTATTGTATCCGTTTTGGTATTATTTTTTCACAAATATATGCTGTGATGACTGCAAAAAGTACATGCAAAGAACTGATTCACAATAATACCCAAGGATGTTCAAGAGGCCGAGGAGTTTGGGAGCACCAGAATTTCAGAGGCACCAAGTGCAGTTGCTGTGCAAGACAAACTAAAAGATCAAGTGAAACTGTGAAGCACAAAGTGGTGGATGTTTGCTCTCCAAGTCAGTACGAATAACTTTACAGTCAATTTTCCTCACGATTCAGGTACAGAGCACTGAGATTTCCTTGCCATTTATTCCAAGCTGTCAAGTGGCACTATATTTCATATCAATTGAAATGTCATTGGCTTTTAGACTCTGGAGTAGGTATGCTTATTCCTGAGGTCTTTTATCAATCCAAAAAGGACACTATTCATTCCTCAGTCCACTCTATCAGTTCCCTGTGTCCATGTTGTTGCAATGATGCATCACTACTATACCCTTACCATTAAAGAAGTTTCACTCCATTGTCTGATTTTTGGTAGCACTAAGAAAAGCAGCTCAAGGAGAGTTGGTTTTGAATCACAGAAAATCTCACAGGTGCAACTAGATGATTGTGTGTTGTATGACCAATTATTTCCTCCATGCCTAACTACATAACCCACTATTGTAACACCATTTTTTCTATTCAACGTCCTCGTACCGCTGGACATGAAGAGATTGTGCGGGAGAGAGAGTATGGGGGTTCAGTTTTGGATAACCACTCAAACACATTGAACACTTGGCTTTGGTACATCAGTGACACGGTCACGGTGTTGACGAACCAGCTGGGATCAGGGCCAGCATCGTCATGTGACAGATGCATACCGCATATTTCCCACACACAGGCACCCACAACAGTAAATGTGTCTGTGGCACCTTGATCAAAATTTCGGTTTTGGCTGTTGAGGTTCACAAAGAGGACGGAATTGCCATTCTCGTCAAAGAACTCCATGTTCACATCTGCGGTTGTGCCTGCTCCTTCAATGTTGCCAGTGCTCGTAACGATCGTATACGTGCACTGGTTGTGCTGAACTTGCACAGCAACACATATGTTATGGTTATCACCAGATAAATCCAGCCATCTTTCCAAAGTGATAACTCAATAATAAACATCAGTCTCAAACTTCCAAATGCAAGACATGCTTCCCTTTGTTCTAAGATAAAGTGGTTTGGAATGTTCTGGACTGCTTAACATCTGAAGCATCAGGAAAAGTATTCAAAATGCATCGGGCATTCTGATCAGACAATGGAATCCAATCATCCCAGGCAAAAAAGGAGCCACTGATATGGAGAATCAGGACAGAAGAAAGCACCTGGTGATCCATTTTACCTAGAATAGCAAGACATTTGATAACCTTGATTCCAAAAGTTAACTTTCCAGTCTACAAGACATACCTTCATGGCACTGCCCACAACGTGCTTTGAATTGCTCTTAACTGCTCAACATCTAAAGCAAGCAGGGAATGTGTTCAAAAGGCATCAAGCATTCTGATCTCACAATGAAAACCAATCATGCCAGGCCAAACATGAAGGCACTGATAAGGAGATGTGAGACAGAAGAAAGCACCTTGATCCATTTTAACCCCAAAAGCAAGACGTGTGATGATCTGAATTCCAAAAGCTACCTTTCTAATTTACAAGACCTACCTTCATGGCACTCGCCACAGTGGTATGAGCTTGAGTGTTGTTGTTGCTGTTGGCTGGTGGTGATAGTGATGGCAGAGGTAGCAACAGCAATGCCGGCAATGTAAAATGGTCATCACTTCCAGAAGTTGGTGGAGGTGCAGGCGACCCAACAGGTGGATGCCCAGCATGACCTGCTTGAGGTGCACATGAAATCTGTAATGAACCACTGCCCAGTGAAAAATGCTCTATTCCAGAATGCTCCTTTCCCAAACACTCCTCACTGAAGAGTCTGCGACCAGGTAAAGTCAGTGGCCGCATGTTATGGGTGTCAATTTCCTTCTGGTGAATATCTTTTCTAAGTAATGGCAACAGTGACCTCCCATGATGTAGGGCGGGATTATGAACTCCCTCCAGATGCTCCTCACTATGGTAGTTAGCATGGCCTTGTAATTGAGAGGAAAGGGGTGGCCGGAGGAAATTCTGTGGTGGTGGTGGAGGCCGACTATGATGCGAACGGTGTGGAGGATAAAACCTGGAAGCTCCTGCCTGATTGCAGACGACCGCCATCACAGCCAAAACCAAAGCTCCGACCACCCATCTCCTGCCTCTGCTCTCATGGAACTGGACAGTAAGAGTGCTCATCTCTGCAGAAAAAGACGAGCATGCAAGAAACTTAGTTTTGAGGCTCAAACACGTCACCTCCAACAGAGCTCCTTCCTGAAGATGACTAAACTGGTGATGAAGGCACCAGATGATGAAGATGAAGATGAAGATAAAGATGATAAACAAGGCATTTTAGATGGTTCTATAAGGGAAGCCTATCTTCCTGTGAATTTGGAGGATGCATGGGCAAATGAAGTACATACACAAATATGATGGTCACTGGTACTGCCATCTTGGTACTGCCCCCAGAGCCTCGAGTTCCACCAAGCTCTGTACATCGTCCCAATAGTCCCACATGAGACACATTTGAAAAGAGGAAAGAAACTCCCAGGCAGGGAGAGAGGACAGAAACTGAGTTAGCAGCCAACCCATTGTGTTTGCTGGTGGGCGATCAAACTCCACCAGTGGCCCGGAAGACAACATATACCGCATTTTGAGAGCCTTCTGTGCAGATTTCATCGAAAGAACAAAGGTGCACGCTGGCAAATGTGAGCTGAAACTATTATGGAGAGGCGATTTCTTTTAAGCCTTCGAGTGCCTTGTGTCCCATTTGCCTGACACTGTCCAAGATCCCTAACAAATTCTTCTTGCCTGCATATAGAACGACTCTCAAACCATACCAAGATTTAGCAACTGTTGGAGAATAGGAATAGAGAAGGGCAACCCCATGATATTGTGCAGGTGCAGATTTGGCAGCAAAAATACACCTTATTGAGTCTTACTATATGCTCCCATTCTGCAAAGATACCACACCCTTGAGTTCAGGGATTTCAAAGTGTTGTGGAGAGTAAAAGGACTGTATGTTGATATACTGAGAGGGCAGTTATTGATATTCAAATGATGAATTCAAGGCAATGGCAATGCAAATCTTTACACACACGCACACAGTGTGTAGAAGAACATGATGTGAACATGAGAGTAAAGCAACCGAAATGGAAAATCAACATGAGTGACACAGTAAAAAAAATGTCTCTTCTTCTCTGGGTCTTCACTTGTGAAGATTACCATCATGAAAGATCGATTAAACAAGTTGTACGCTCCACTGACAATGAAGAGGGAGGTGGTTGGGATTCAGTGATGATTAAGGTCCGGGTCCTCTTTGCACTTGGAAGTGTTAGTACTAATCGTGGCATGCTCGAAAGATTTTGGTCGAGTCTCCAACTGACGCAGATCCTCTGGTAAACAATCATGTATATGAAGTGGAAGCACTTGCAGGAAGGCGGTCAACAGGATGCAGACTTTAGTAAGGTATGGGGGTGTTACTCGGTTTGTTTTTCATGGTCTTTAACTTCCACCAATTAGATTTACACAACGAAACGAAACTTGTGTTGTAATACTAAATCAGCCGAAATCGGGTTGAAAATGGGACCTCCTCTAATTTAGTTATGATCGGAAGTGCATGTTTGTTGCTAATCCCTTAACTTACATACATGGGTCCTCCCAATTGTGACGTTCACTATTGAGTATGCAGTAGCTAATGAAAATTGAAGAAGTTTTCCAATCTCTTCTAAGCATCATGTGTCTTTATGGTGTTTGTTGTTTGATCCTCACCAATCCACACACGAATCAAATATAGGTGTCCGATTGAGAAAAGTAACCGAATAACACTTGAATACCTTAGGTATACTGCTTCTAAAATGAGGACTCGTGAGAATTAGGGTTAGGATTCTCGAGAGCATCATTGTCCTACCTTCCTAGCATGATGAGGATATGATGCTCCCACACTGCATGACGAAGGTTGGATCCCTTCGTTCCTTGTAACGTGCAGATTCCATCGTCCACCGCAAGAATCACCCCACCGATACGATAAATGCCAATTTACACGATCTCTAAAACTTTAAAAAAATTGGTAAGTTACTAAAATGCACAAACAGGAAGAAGAAACTTACACACATTGATACCGAGGCACAACCTCCAATGTTGAACATATACACACCTGATGAAAGCCTCCAGGGAGCACAAAATTATGCAGAAAAACTTAGAAACTGAGTTTTAAGTTGTAAACTCGCAATGCAAATTGAATAATGCAATGCTGGTGCACTCAAAAGCACGGTTGGGGAATCTTTCTTCAATGTGAATTATGTTCACCAATGCTTCTTCTTCTCCTTCTTCATCTTCTTCTTCTTCTTCTCCTTCACTCCAAATCAGCGAACACTTAATTATGCCATGGAAGTCTTCCTTCAACCATGCCTTCGAGTTCATCAACATTCGGCATCCAAAATTCCTTCGTTCTGGACCTCAGTGATGAAATTCTCTCCAAACTCGATCGATTTCGAACAAGCCTAACCATAAGTTACACACGCAATGTGTGAAAATGCTCTTCCATGAAACATTTGGAGAGACTCAATCGTATCGTAACTTAAGTTCTTCCACGCACCACGTTACAAAATAATCCAATGTGTTTTGATATAACATATTACAAATGCGTTACAGGTTTCTTCTGATTCATTTTCATATTGCTAAATTGTTCACATAGAGTTAGAACCCTTCAAACTCAGCTACTTTTCTTATTAGAACACCTATGTTTGAGTAATATGTAATTTGGTGTGGCTCCCAAAACAGATATCAAAAAGACATATGTCTAAAACAAATTGGGCTACGTGTTCAAATTATGATAATTGTTCTAAGTTCAATAGTCAACCTAATTGAGGGGGGGACCTATATGAGCATTTAACAAGCACATGAATTTTCACTTTGATAATGGATAAAATATTCATATGAGCTCCAAAAGTTGTAAGGAAATTTTCTACGGCCTAGATTTGCTAACCTTCTTGTATTAAATGAGTGTTTCATATCCTAAGAGAAGTGAGCTAGTGGAAAAAATAACCATTTAAGGCCCATCTACCATATGCACAAGGTACTACCTCAAAGAGGGACGAAATTGTGGGTTTGGTCCAACTTTGAAAGAATTTTCTATTGAGAACTTGTTTGCACGTTGTGTGTCAAAGCCTGTTTTTGAAAGTTTGGTGAAACTCCTTGGATATGGGCCTCTTGGCATCCCAAATATTTTTAGAGAACTTTAAGATCTTAAAATAGGGGTTTTTCCCATGGGACCCACCAACTTAAATCTTGGATTGGCCTTTGCGAGGCTAGCTTGGCCCACCCTAGCATGACTAGCTAGAATGCCAATTTTTAATATCCCAACACCATTCCTTGAGTATGGTAATTTAAGCCTTAAGGAAATTTGGACGGTTTTATGCATGAGCTCTCAAATTCATGCAAGGCCAACTCACTGGGAGTTTGATTCCAAGATTTTACACATAACTCTTTTACACCCAGGTGCTGGTTCAGTTGCCATGATTCTTTTTTTTAATTAAAAAACGGTTTTGGTGCTTGTTTGAATTGTGGTGCTCATTGGATTCATTGATGTAGAGTTGCTCCAATAAGATGCTTGCAGTGATTTGATCACATTTAAGTAAATTTGATGGTAGGGGATGCAAATTACATCTTATGTAATTAATTTCTGTACAACACACTTTGAAACATAGAAAAAACAGTCGTTTAGGAAGATGCTTGTGGTTCAAACCGATTCTGAAATTTGAAATGGCAATCTTCATAATTCACAATTGCTAACCAGATGGGACAATTGAAGATGATTCCCCATCCAATCAACTGTGGAGTTGGAAGTGCCCAAAGACCTTATCAGATATAATCCTTGCTGTACACTGATTTCATACAAGCACCTAACTTGCTCTGCAATCCCCCCCCCCCCCCTTTACACACAGGTGCAGTTGATTCGAATTGAGAAAAGGTAGATGAACAGGGAAGGTATGAACAGAGAGTAGTAGATGTACAAGTAACTCTAACCAAATTAATTATCTGAAGGTGGAAGGATCGATTTCTATGTCTTGGGAGCCACCAACATCTGTTGAGGCTGAACCATGCAGATTTAGCATGCCCTTCTTGCACTCGTTTAAAAGATCATTGTAACCTCCAAACGTCTCATCGTGCGCTTGAAGTAGAACTTTGTGTGTGACTTCACTGGGTGCAATATGATTTTCTACCATTTCTTTGAAAAGCTCTGCTCCGAGTTCCGCTTGCCCAGCCTTCACCAAAATTCCTATCATGATATTGTACGTATACTTAGTAGGTTCAAGACCCTTTTCTTTCATTTGCTTGAACAGGTGATGAGCGGTGTCTACTTTCCCTACATTTCCAAAAATACTGATGACTGTATTGTAAGTCACCACATCAGGAGCACAACCCTGTTGGCTCATTCTTTCAAATGCTTCGCACGCCTCATGAACTCGTCCGGCTTTACCCAAGTTGTCAATAAGCTTGTTGTAGGTGTGTACATTAGGTGGACAGCCCCTTTCCTGCATCTCTTCTGTAACAACCTGTGGACAGGTAATCAAAAGAGTTCCAACAGTAAGAATGACGGGCACACCTGTTTGGCATGAGTTGAATTGACCCATAGGATCGACACTTCAAAACTAACTTGGTAGTTGAGTTATCCTTTTGCTCAATGGGACATTTTGTATGGAGTTTGTCCCCTACGATTTTCCATTGGGTTGCTTTGCATACAGGATCAATGATTCTTTCCACATGTGGTGCACGCTTGGAGGTACGTGGTTGAATTTGAGTGAAGAGCAACCTATTCCGGTTTACTGAGGGCCAAACACAATTTGGCACCTCTTCGCATGCCAAAATGAGTTTGACCCTCAATAAACCAATGTGGAATGTTCTTTGTTCAAACCTCCACACTACCTCCGAGCATGCTCCAAAAACTTACCAAACATGGAAGGTGTTGTATGCAATGCAACCAACTCCCAACCAGAAGTCCCATTGAGTTAAAGGATGACTCCAATTGACGCTAGAGATAACAAGTTCTTAAAATACATCAAAGTCCATGTTACACTTTGTGAGCATGACGTGTAACCAGAAACTGGGGTCTCTTGAATACAACTAAAACATGAAACACTGCAAACGCACACACACACACACATACACCTATATCTCAGATCAACCCCTTCAATATTAGAGACAATACATAAACATTTCACGCCTTTCGAAACCTATTCACACCTGAGAGATCGTTCTTGATATACTATCTTTTGCAGCACAACCCAAACAAGAAGAATTGCCATCCTTACCTGGAAGGCGTCGTCAAACCGACCAGACTGGCACAGAAAGTTCACAAGGCTGCCATACATGTAGATGTCAGCAGTCAGACCTTGTTTGGTCATATACTGAACGACATCCATCGCCGCACTTAATTTTCGCTCCTTTACAAGACCGCGGGTGAGGGAAGTGAGGGCAACTAGATCAGGGCAAGCACCTTTGCCTGAAATTTCCCGAAAGATGTCAAATGCCTTATTGACATTCCCTGTCTTTGGTAGATGATGTATCAGCACATCATACGCCCCAATCGAAGGCTCGACCCCATTCTTTTTCACGCCTTCAAAGAACTTCAATGCCGCCTCCCAGTGACCAGATTTGCAAAGCCTTCCCAAGACCGATTTCAACACATCAAACTCAGAAAATTTATTTCTCAATGTGGCGATGTGGAACAAGGAATGTGCTTCGGTTTCATTGTCTAATTGTATGGTGCAAGCAATTGCAACTGCATAGGTAACCGGAGTTGGTGCAAAACCAAGAGACAACATCTCTTTATAGTAAAAATACGCAAGGCTAGCCTGGCCAGCCTGACCCAGACTGCTGATAAGCGTTGTGTAGGTAACATCATTTGGATCACATCCATTGATTTTCATTCCCCGCAAAAGATTGCAAGCTTCGGTGAAGCGGCCCGCCTTGCCTAATGAATCGATCAGGCTCGAATATGTGAAGACATTCGCTTTGTAACCCTTTTTGTGCATCTCCTGAAACAAATCAAATGCGGCGTCTACCTCCCCACTTTTTCCCTTGCAATCTATTAACATACTGTATGTATAAATATCAGGAGCGCATGATACCCGGTCCATGTTTTTGAACAGCGATTCAACCTGTGCAATGTCCCCAGCCTTCCTAAATATGTCGATCATGCAATTGAATATTAGGGTGTTTGGCCGACATCCGTATTTTTCCATCGCATGAAACGTTACCATCGCTTCATCTAGCTTTTTAACTTGGACATAGCTTCGGATCACTCCCAAAAACAGGGATGGATGAATCGCTCGCCCCTCCTTCTTCATGTCATCTAGTAAGGGCCATATCTCCTCGAACTTCCCCACGTCTCGCAAGAGCTTTATCATTTTGGTAAACATGAAGTTCCCACGCTTGCATCGTTTCTGCTGCTTCGCCCATTTGAAAAACTTTAATGCTTTGTCGATTGGGTTATGATGGACCCTTAGAACCTCACAGACGTGGTACGGTAGGACCTCTACGTTCGAGTCTTTGAGGAGCTTGGCTGTCTTTGCTCCCCAAATTTTTTTGCTCCTCAGGATTTTTGCAAGCATGCCCACTTCTCGTCTCAGCCTCTCTTTTCCGCGAATTCGCACTTTTCCCTTTCCTGTTGTTCTACGTTCTTGACTGCCTAGCTTCCCCAGCTTCCCCAGCTCTTTGGTGACAATTAAATTACCCTGGGATGCTCGTATAGAAGATCCTGCCCCAACATGCAGAGCTCTGCAGCTTTCTCCAGCTAATAACCTTCTTGGCATTCCTAATCCAGTCACTAATTTTGAAGTTAAACCCCTGGCATACCCATAACAATCATAATAACCCCTTTGGAGGATATTCTCAGCTTCAAAAGCTGATGTGCAAAGCGACCGATTTCTGGAACACATGACCTCCACAGCAACAATTCACACAATAACGTGAGCGGACAAACAGGGTGATTGATGTGACACAAGCCGTGCACTATCTTATGTTGTTCTTATATTGGTCATGTTGATAGTGTTGTTCTTGCATTGGACATGGTAACCAATTTACATTATGTTTTTCATGAGCCTGAAACAAATTGATTGCAACTATAACCTTCCATTCAGTCCAATATGTTCACTGAAAACTAGCATGATACTATAGAATGTAGATACATTACCTAGGCAATGCATTTCAGATATTTGAGATTCCATTACAAAAACACACACACAAATTACTTCAAATCACAAGCAACAAATCCTTGAGTCTGAAGACGCACTGAGGAACAGTCGACATAATAGAGCTATCCTCAAACTCAACATGTCTTTTCCAACGGGAGTTGATTGTAATGCGTACAACATCTTTCACATTTGGCAAGTTTTTGGTGCATGATTAGAGGTAGTGTGGAGGTTTGAACAAAGAGCATTCTATGTCGGTTCATTGAGGGTCAAACTCGTTTTAGCATGCAAAGAGGTGCTAGAATGAGTTTGGCCCTCAATGCACCGCACGGCTGCCAACCCTCTCCCTATGAAGTCCCGCACATCCGGCATGCTGTTACATGACCTCCTCTAAAAGCATTTCCAGAATTCAGTACAGATGGGTGAGAAATAACCTTTTTAAGTGTAAAATCCAAATAGCTAAATATTTTTGATATCCACATTCCATAGTGCTGGAGAGAATGCATAAAAGAGTGGACAGTGAAGCAGGGGACATACCGGCAGGGTGAGAAAATTCGAAGTCACCAGAGGCTTCAGGAGCTTCTGCAGATGTAGCATTTTGTTTGCCCACATTGTTGAAGTAGCTGTAAAACCCCGGGATAACAACAATTCGATCCAAGATGTAGAAGATGTCTAGAAGGCAACAACAAACCCTCAATCCTAAATAAGTTCAATCTACCATCCAGGCATTTTACAAAACATCCAAACTTCTTATTTCCACCATGCCCACAACCTCAAATTACGCAATTCTTAAACCCTAAAACCCTAAACCTCCAAATATTCTATTGCACATATATTGCAAGAACAAACAATTGCAGCACCGAAGGTGCCATCTATTGTTTCACCTTTGTCTAGGTCAACACTTTGTTGCCTAGAACTTGCCAAGTAGAATGTCCACGCAATTAGTTTGCCATCTCACCCTCCGCCTTCCTGCTTAGTTCGAATACTTACTGGTTTTCGTTTGAAAGATTCTTGAAGAGGCCTTCCCTCACTTTGTAATGATCTCATCTCTCTCCCCGGTACTCTCTTAGTATGTTGTGAAGCGTCTTTGCGTGTGTGTGCGCGCAGGAAGGCTAGGAGTGATGTATGTATGTGTCTAGAGCTCCTGCCTAAGAGTGTATGGCTTGGTGTTGCCTATGTGTTAAGGCCTGTGTGATACTGCAACCTTGTAGTACACAGTGCAATAAAGAGGGAACTTATATTTGATAATGTTTGTCTGATGCTTGCTTAAGATTCTCAGTTTGTTTTTTCTGATCTAAGTTCAAGTCTTAGATTATGTTGAAGTCTTTTATGTAAGCCACATGCATTCTGCTGTAGAAGTCTTTCAATACCATCAAAATTACTCCGTTGAATTAAAGGCACTCAAGTCAAGATGCTCTCGGCCAAGATGCACAGGCACACACCTTTGATTCCTCCCACATCAAAAATACATCAATGCCAAAACCTTGATGTGCAAGATTCCAAGATAATTTTTGAAATGCGAGGAGGTTGTGTAGGGTTGTAATAAACTTGACAGCTCGCCCCCACCTGTTTCGCACCCTTAGCCTTCAACGCTCCCACATGTGCCGCTCCCTCCACTTGCAAGTCTTTGGAGAATCCACTTCTCAGGTGCCTCTTCTCGCATTTGAAATCCTCACATCTTCCAGCCTTCAGAAGCATGAGAAGGAGGTTTAGTGGCAACACTACGAAAGCGTGAAGCGGGGACATAATCCACAATAACGACATTGCCTTGCCGCGATAACATTCACCCATTTTTTGTGCAACTACAGGATGAATCATCCTCAACCTGCCTCCCTCAATCCTTAACCGACCTCCCTCTCTACTTCTGAAAACCGGACTAACCAGAGGCTCAATCGGATTAAGAGCCCCAAAGACCAGATGCAGGATGTAAGCAACAACCACAACAAAAAGTAGACATGAAAAGATTACGTACAAGGATGTCCCAGAAGAGGTTGATAGATTCCTGGTAAAATTCTCCTTGTCCAAAAACTTGAATCAACGTGTTATACGTTGTTATATTGGGTTGTTATGTTGTCAATCTTGGCTTCCGAGATTCGAACTTCTGATAGACAAACGAAATTGCAATCGAAAATATGAACCCTCTCCCATTCTCCAAATAACGGCACATTCTCCAAAATACAGCCTTGCACTAGAAAGTGGGATCTCTGCGACTTGGCTCTGATCGAAAGAATCGGAGCCTCTGATCGAATTCCAAGCGCGTGGCGAAGCTTTGGAATGGTGATAAGCCACATGATCGCCATTGCCATAGCTAGGGTTTGGAGCTCTTCAGTCCACGACACAACTCATAACTTAATTAGCGCCAAGTTCCTTTCGTTCTAACCCTAACCCTAGCAAGTGACGTGGCCGCCTCAGAGGGCGGCATTTCGGGAAAGGACTATAAGGGTCCTCCTCGACAAGATTTCCATGCTCATAAGTTTGTTAGCAATTATATAGAGGACCTGTCATGTATGAGGACATATATGAGGACATATATCTGGACCTGGTAAGTTGAGAGTTGGTTTGCAGGTGCTATTTGCATGAATGAAGCTTGGGAAACTGCTGCACGCTGCAAATGTGCAAATTGATTGGCACTGCCTGCAAACATTGTTTGTTGCGCACTTGCTCCTGGATATTGAAGAGCTTGATGAGGATGAACACCTTGCATCAGTCCCAAGCTCCGAAGCGATTGAAGAGACTGACGGCCTTGGAAACTGTTTTGTCGATTCAACAGCTGCTGGGTGCCTTCAAACTGGACTTGCAACCGACTAAACCCTGGTAGGCGACATTCATGACTGAAAGTTAGTTGCTGAAAGTCCGGTCCTTGAGCCACACCTGCCAAGAACAAAATAAAGCATCTTATGTTATCAAAGAATGATCCACATACTCCCACGATCTATATCTGAAGATTTTCATTAGGGAATGCAGTGCTAATTCAAGAACCAGCAGATCTGGTCCAAGTTGTTACAACATGCTTAATTATTCTGTTGATGCACAATTATTATATGATAACGCTAAAATCTCAGTACAGCTGATCTTACCATTTGAAAAGCCTGGTCGCAAGCTGCTAATCTCTCCATCTGGAACGCTACCCATCATTTGGTTTTGAAATGCCTCTACATGGTTATCTTTCAAATCTGCTTGAGCTAAGCTTCCTGTCAGGCATATTTCCATTCCTAACTGTTGGTTGGAGGAAATCGGTCCATGAAGACTTCCTTCTTGGTATGCTGAATCTTGAGAGGACATTAAAACCTCCGGTTGGGACTCCTGTACATCATACTCTAATTTCACTCCCTCGATGCCATTGAACTCAGATCCATATGATTCAAAATATTGGAGACACTTGGGGTGCCTGGTGGTTTTCTGTGGTGGCTGCTTGAATTTTGTGTCTTGGGTTGAATCTGTAATCTCATTGAGGGAGGCAGGTTGAGGATGATTCATCCTGTAGTTGCACAAAAAATGGGTGAATGTTATCGCGGCAAGGCAATGTCGTTATTGTGGATTATGTCCCCGCTTCACGCTTTCGTAGTGTTGCCACTAAACCTCCTTCTCATGCTTCTGAAGGCTGGAAGATGTGAGGATTTCAAATGCGAGAAGAGGCACCTGAGAAGTGGATTCTCCAAAGACTTGCAAGTGGAGGGAGCGGCACATGTGGGAGCGTTGAAGGCTAAGGGTGCGAAACAGGTGGGGGCGAGCTGTCAAGTTTATTACAACCCTACACAACCTCCTCGCATTTCAAAAATTATCTTGGAATCTTGCACATCAAGGTTTTGGCATTGATGTATTTTTGATGTGGGAGGAATCAAAGGTGTGTGCCTGTGCATCTTGGCCGAGAGCATCTTGACTTGAGTGCCTTTAATTCAACGGAGTAATTTTGATGGTATTGAAAGACTTCTACAGCAGAATGCATGTGGCTTACATAAAAGACTTCAACATAATCTAAGACTTGAACTTAGATCAGAAAAAACAAACTGAGAATCTTAAGCAAGCATCAGACAAACATTATCAAATATAAGTTCCCTCTTTATTGCACTGTGTACTACAAGGTTGCAGTATCACACAGGCCTTAACACATAGGCAACACCAAGCCATACACTCTTAGGCAGGAGCTCTAGACACATACATACATCACTCCTAGCCTTCCTGCGCGCACACACACGCAAAGACGCTTCACAACATACTAAGAGAGTACCGGGGAGAGAGATGAGATCATTACAAAGTGAGGGAAGGCCTCTTCAAGAATCTTTCAAACGAAAACCAGTAAGTATTCGAACTAAGCAGGAAGGCGGAGGGTGAGATGGCAAACTAATTGCGTGGACATTCTACTTGGCAAGTTCTAGGCAACAAAGTGTTGACCTAGACAAAGGTGAAACAATAGATGGCACCTTCGGTGCTGCAATTGTTTGTTCTTGCAATATATGTGCAATAGAATATTTGGAGGTTTAGGGTTTTAGGGTTTAAGAATTGCGTAATTTGAGGTTGTGGGCATGGTGGAAATAAGAAGTTTGGATGTTTTGTAAAATGCCTGGATGGTAGATTGAACTTATTTAGGATTGAGGGTTTGTTGTTGCCTTCTAGACATCTTCTACATCTTGGATCGAATTGTTGTTATCCCGGGGTTTTACAGCTACTTCAACAATGTGGGCAAACAAAATGCTACATCTGCAGAAGCTCCTGAAGCCTCTGGTGACTTCGAATTTTCTCACCCTGCCGGTATGTCCCCTGCTTCACTGTCCACTCTTTTATGCATTCTCTCCAGCACTATGGAATGTGGATATCAAAAATATTTAGCTATTTGGATTTTACACTTAAAAAGGTTATTTCTCACCCATCTGTACTGAATTCTGGAAATGCTTTTAGAGGAGGTCATGTAACAGCATGCCGGATGTGCGGGACTTCATAGGGAGAGGGTTGGCAGCCGTGCGGTGCATTGAGGGCCAAACTCATTCTAGCACCTCTTTGCATGCTAAAACGAGTTTGACCCTCAATGAACCGACATAGAATGCTCTTTGTTCAAACCTCCACACTACCTCTAATCATGCACCAAAAACTTGCCAAATGTGAAAGATGTTGTACGCATTACAATCAACTCCCGTTGGAAAAGACATGTTGAGTTTGAGGATAGCTCTATTATGTCGACTGTTCCTCAGTGCGTCTTCAGACTCAAGGATTTGTTGCTTGTGATTTGAAGTAATTTGTGTGTGTGTTTTTGTAATGGAATCTCAAATATCTGAAATGCATTGCCTAGGTAATGTATCTACATTCTATAGTATCATGCTAGTTTTCAGTGAACATATTGGACTGAATGGAAGGTTATAGTTGCAATCAATTTGTTTCAGGCTCATGAAAAACATAATGTAAATTGGTTACCATGTCCAATGCAAGAACAACACTATCAACATGACCAATATAAGAACAACATAAGATAGTGCACGGCTTGTGTCACATCAATCACCCTGTTTGTCCGCTCACGTTATTGTGTGAATTGTTGCTGTGGAGGTCATGTGTTCCAGAAATCGGTCGCTTTGCACATCAGCTTTTGAAGCTGAGAATATCCTCCAAAGGGGTTATTATGATTGTTATGGGTATGCCAGGGGTTTAACTTCAAAATTAGTGACTGGATTAGGAATGCCAAGAAGGTTATTAGCTGGAGAAAGCTGCAGAGCTCTGCATGTTGGGGCAGGATCTTCTATACGAGCATCCCAGGGTAATTTAATTGTCACCAAAGAGCTGGGGAAGCTGGGGAAGCTAGGCGATAGTGCATTCTCAAAAATGTGTAGGCAACCCGGTGGCCGTTTCATGTCCGGCATTGCTCCACTTTGTACAGATCATGTTATATCTGTAGAAAATTCTCCGACCAAAGATGGGAAAGCGAGACAGAAAGCTTGGCGTGAGGGGCAGGTCCAACTTGTAGAGAAAATCTGCAATCTTTTGATTCGAAACAATTGGAGTGTTGACACCATAAATGAACTAGAGAAGCTAAAGATTCGTGTGAGCCCCAAATTGGTGAACAAAGTGATTCGACAAGTGAATGATGCGGACCTGGCTTATCATTTCTTTTACTGGGCTGGACGACGGCCCTTGTATAACCACAATACTTACACCTACCATGCGATTATTGAAGTAATGGGAGCTGCCCAAAAGTTTGACGTGCAGTTGCAGCTGCTCCAGGTATTTGGCTCTTATTTTTTATAAATCTTGTCATTGCCAATTACACTTTCTTTTTCTCTGAAAAAATTGAGTGTTTTCTCAATTTACCTGAACTTTTGGCATTTTATTTTTCCTACTGCATGGTTTTGTTTTATCTCTTCTGGGTCCTTGTGTTGGAATATTGAGGCCTTAGTACACATGTTATAAAGCAATTTTTTGTTGTGGATGGCCCCTGGTCATATGGCTATTACTGTACGTGTGATTTGTTTATTTTAATCAGTGCAGTTTTTGATTGCTTCCTTTTGATTTGCCTTGTATTGAGTATGTAACCCTAAAAGCTTTGCATTAAGTATCTCCCTTTATTCTCATTTTAGGGTTTACTGGCGAGCTTTATCTGTGAGTGTCGATATTTGAAGATTGATGCTTAGAAGGATGATTATTTTTCTATGAATATGAGAAACTGAGACAAAACATCAATCATCTGAAGTAACTTGTACTGTTTGGATGTCTTGTTACCTTCATCATACTATACCGTCTTTCTTATCACCCATGGACTGCTTGTCTACAATATGTTTGCAGGAAATGCATCATGGAGGAATTCAGTTAAATGCATCTACATTCAACATTATTATGCTTGCTTATACTCGAGCAAGGTATACTGAAGGTGTTGTGAATATATTCAACCAAATGAAGGTTTATGGGTGCAATCCCAATGCATTTAGTTTCAAATGTGCAGTACGGTCCCTTGTTTGGAGTGGACGAGTTGCCGAGGCTCTGTCTATGTACAAGGCAATGGTGGATTTTGGATATGTAGCCGATAATTTTACATACAACGGTCTAATTGAAGGACTTTCCAAGGCCGGGAATGTGAACGAGGCGCAATTGATATTTCAGGAAATGGAAGACAGGGGTATGACGCCTGATGCAATAGCCCATGCAGCCTTGATCAAGGGCCTTGACATGGAGGGTCGTGTCGAGGAGGCGTGTAGATTATTTCAAGATATGACTGGGAAGAATTTGGGAACTGTGGTGGACACACACAAAGGGGTGATGGGTGTGTTCAGCAAGAAGAGACGCAAACATGACCTGTCTTCCTCAGAATCCAAGAAGGCTACTGCCTAGTCAAGTGGAGTTTCCTGTTGCTAGTAGCAAAATTATTGTAATGGTGAGAGGACTTTTGATGTTGCCACTGACGTGAATTGTGATGTTGCTTCCTCTTCAAGTTAGTCAAATTTTATATGTTATTCCGAAACGGACATCACGAGAATTAGAGGGACCTTGAAAACTATTGCCTCTTTGTAAAGGTGAACACCTTGAATGGGTGCAAAGAAGCTGGCCGCACCTAATCTCCCCCAAGGCCATGGCCCTAGGTTTCCCACACGGTTCGTTGGCAATATCCGGTTCATCTAGATACTTTATTGGGTGGACCATAGTGGTAGGGTGCATCAGAAATCAAGTGCCAGGAAGGTCACTCATCTGCGCGCTATACTGGCCTTAGGCGGCCTTGGGTTTAAGCTACTTATCGTATTGGTGTTCTTATTCATCCTGGTTACTGATGGGGAGAGGATATCTCCTGTTACAAAGCTGAGATGTTTTAGTTTGCACTGTCTTAAAAGGAAACCTAGGAAGATGATTGTTATTAGTATGCCTATGCAGAGAATTCATTAGGCACATCAGGAAGTACTTGGAGGCACCATCACCATGGTGTACTCATCTTCTGGACGAGCTAAATCAGTTACATGTACTGCCTAGCACATATGTTTGGATTTTCTTTCATGTGTCAAATTGGATGAGGATAGTTATTTCTGCTTGGCTTGTGGTGATTTGTATTCTTTTCGAAAGAAGTGTGTCCCATATACCCCTGAAGGTTTAGACATTTGAAGTATATTCTATAATTCAAGTCTCTGTGGTAGGAAGTTGTTGAACCTTAATATTGGATTCAGGCTGGCGAGTGCAGACCAGACAACTGCTGATGGTCAAATTACTAGCAAGCACAATCAAGGACCAAACTTAGTACAAGCTTCAAGAATGAGTTACTTTGCTTGCTGATTTGAAGGATGAGCAGGAAGCCTGGTTACCGTGACAACTGGTAAATTAATAAGTTCTTTGCCTTCCATTGCATATGGAAATGCTATTAGAGTATCTTCTTTAACCAGTGGGGCAGATTATTAAAACAGTGGTGAGGAGTGCTCTTATAGGAAAACTGTGAATGTTACTAGAGGCTGGTCTGAGGGCAATCAGAGTAGTCTGAATTGTTGTAGTTGTAGTTCTCAACCTCGTACATATAGATTCTGAAGTTAATGTGGTGGAATCTACTTATTTGCAACACAGAGCACCAGTTGAAAATCTTATTCGTCACTGCCTACTCTCAAACTTGGTAGAATTTTCCAGAAGTTCCAGTAAGTGGTGAGCGATAAGTGAGTGATGCAGTCTGATTTACTGGAAGTGTTCAATGTGACTTAGTATTTATTGAACAGTCATGCAACTTGTACCCATTTTCACTTGCAGGTCTTGTTTCATGAACTACAGTAAATATGACATTTAGTGTCACTTACTAAATTGGAATCATGCAACACTATAACTGTTTACTGTACATCTTTTTTTTTTTACCAACAAAGGTCGAATTGGATGTTTGGACATCATAGAACATTAACATCTTTACTTAGTAAAAAATCACATCAATAGTAAAATGATATAGGAATGTGTAACTCCGAATAGTAAATGGCACTAAATATCATATTTAGTGTATTGAATTTTGGTTTGAACAGATCCGGCAATGGCATCATTAGCTTCTTTGAGGTTGCTGGCAGTACATGTTTCAATATTAGCAGTGACGAAAGTAGCATTAAGGAAAGATAAGAAAATCTAATAGGGAATTCCTCTTCCTGGATTAGCAATTGGCAGGTGCAAGGAAAGCTAAACAGATGCTTTACAATCCTAGGAGCAAGTCCTACAATCCAAGAACCTTTGTCCTTGACACCTGTGGTTATGATACTGGCTTTTGTTCATATTATAACAATGTCAACACTTACAAGTTTCGAGAATCCAAGCAAATAATCCATGGAAGGCACATGAACATAGAACACAAGTCAATCCTGGGCACTTTTCAGGTGGGAGACTCATGAACTGCTTCTGATTCGATTCAATGCGTATAAAGAATGGTTATTGACTGAATAAGAGGGAGGCCTAAAATAGGATATTGCTTATGGATTAAGCCACAGAGACACTCATTAAGAATTTCAAAACTTACTTTGAACCAAGCAAGCAATCGATTGACATGAAAATGAAACATGAAACATGAGCCAACTCCGGTCACCCCGCATTTGGGGGACTCATGCACTGCTACTTATCTTTATTCAATGTGAGTGTCAAGAATGGTTATTGAATGTTGGATGTGAGTGTCAAGAATGGTTATTGAATGTTGGATGTGAGTGTAAAGAATGATTGTTTGATGTTTCCTCTGAACAAAGAGAAGCAGAGCCAAATGGTCATTTCTAGCTTGAGAGCTACAGCACCTACCTCTTAAAATCCTACAACTATTGGTACAGGAACTCTTTGCCTAAAGTAAGAGATCAACTACTTTGATTAGTTCAATTAGTTTCTGGGAATCACACCATTGACGAGAGTGACCAAGTATGCCAAGGGGCATGCGCCACTGCTTGTCGCTAAATCCCAGTCAGCTTGTATGCATGGCATCATCATTTTGCAGACCAATAATGCAAGAATCTGCTCACTTTGAGTGGTGCAATCTCAGCAAAACTGCATATAAAAGTACATGTTATAGACTGCTGTTGTTGTTGTCTTGTGTTACTGGCCGCATCCATGGTACAGGCTTCTGTCCAGTCTGCAGATTTCGTTTTGCAGATCATATGCAACATTGCCACCTCGTGGACCACGCCCCTGATGAATGATGTCATACTTGACAACTCCTGATGAATGTGGTGATTTCCTCCAAAACACGTACGGCTGCTGCGAGCTTTGTAGATTGTGTACACGCGAGTCATGGCTTCGAACCACCTTCAAGTGATCGGAGATTCGCTTCCCAAGCACTGATTTCTTGTACACCAGCATGTTCAAGATGGCTTTATCGTGGAATGTCCGCCGGCTCTTGCGTTCGATGGCCACCCTCACGGTTTCGGATGTCATTTTGATGGCAAGGCCTCGAACAAATTGCAATCCCCCCATCACTACCCCCGAACTCACCACCTGTTGCTGCTTGTCTGACAACTCCAAATTGTTCCAAACTTGCGGTCCATACACGCTTTGAATCAAACCATTCGCTTGTCGCCAATTCCTGGCTACCTTGTTGATGATGGCACCACCACCTGCAGATTTCACCTTCACCGCAACATTAGTTACACCAACCTGTTCCGAGGATACAGAATCCGCAATTTCCTCTTCACCTAATTCCCTGGTTGCTTCCACAATTCCTTGATTCTCCCGCAAAACCCTTTGGTTGGATTCCTGCATGCCTACAGATATCTTCTGTGTGATGGAACTAGGTGCAGCGCCGAGATCTTTCACAAGCCGATCCAAGACAGGCTGCCTCTCCGCATCCTTCCACATTACATCTTCAACTGTGACATGGAGAGATTGCTTCTTCCGAACCCCTGAAAGAGCATCCCCAAGGATGAACACCCCCCGAACTTGCACCATGAGTGCATTTTTGTATCTTGACTTCACCATTCCCAGTAACATGTCGTAGCACACCCATCTACGCAGTTGCACTGGAGGTGTGTCAAAGAATCCTTGCAATGCGTTCTGAGGATCGAGCTCCTGCATGTCAAATGCCACCATGCTGCCCCATGCTGCCCAATTGGAACTCATGCTGCCTGTGTTGCTTACCTCTTCTGAGGACGAGTCTTGCCCACCAAATTGTCGTTGCTTCTCCCAGATGATGTCTCCTGTCGTCGATTCAGGCTCCACCGGGGTTGCTCTTTTGAATGTGGCTGCATTGAATGGTGAGAGTGGTTGTTCAAGTACTGTGGCAGGGTTCGCAGCAGCTGCGGAGGAGGAGAACCATTTCATCACCTCAAGTCAGACCATCACATTGTCAGGTCCCAGATCGAAACTGGATTCATCAGGAGCACAACAACCCATCTCCCATGCATGCAAGATTGAGCAAAAGAAAGGAACATACCAAGTCATGACAAAAGTGAAGAATTTTCAAGAGATTGCACTCTAGTAGTTGCAGCAACCAACTTACAATGCTGTGGAGTTCAACAGCATTGTTGGGTCCCTATTGAACCTTGATTGATCATCGGCACAGCAGTTTTGGGTCCCCTATCAAACCTTGATTCATTATCAGCACTAGTGCCTCTCTATCATGCCAAAGATATTTAGCACAAATGAAAAGAACCAAGGGATCCACGTCATGACAAAAGTGGGGAATAGAATGAAGTCAGTGCAAACTTGTGATTGCACTACTGCAAAGAAGAAGTCCACTCCAAGAAGGTTGCTCTCTTTTCATGTGTGTAGCACATGACCATCTTCCATTTTCTCAATCATCTAAGTGTTGTGGTGACTAACCTACAATGTTGTCATGGGATTCACAAACATTTTGGGGGCCTATCAAAACTATTAAGTATTAACTCCATATTTGATTGTATCTGATGTGTTTATGGCATTCTTAAACATGTGTAAGAACGTTCTGTCTCTTCTTAGCTTCAAAAAGAATAAATTCAAGAATCAATGTCCTTAACAACATGCATGAATGCAAAAGCGTAGTCAAGTGGCATTGAACTCGCATTAGTCGACACATCATTGTTACCTATCCTCAGACCAAGCCTTCTCCCATCTACCAATATTGAACTTAAAGACCTTGCCAGAAAGAATCTCTTCAAGATGCTTATCCAGGGGAAACACTCCTCACACCACTTAAGAGTGCTATGTTTGTGGTATGTTAGGCATGTGAAGAATGTTAATATTGTGGTACAAGTTACCATAAAACCCCCCACTTCTATGACCCTTATTTATTTCCTGTGCAAGAAACTCCACTTGTTTCTGATCCAGGTGCAAATGCAAAGGAGAAGAAGCTCGCATTTCATTTGTAATTCTCACCTGCATCAGTTGCAGAGGAGGTTTGTGCTTCTGGGTCACTGAGATCCTCGGGCTTCACAGCTGCAATGAGCTTCTGGAAGCTTTCCTCCTCTTCCTGGATGACAGTGGTCATGGCAACTGGGATAGGACTGGAAGGGAACAAGAGCACCACATCGGCTCTGGCAGTCGACCCACTTCGATGCAACGTTCTCAAAAAAAGGCGCAGCTCCTCACTACTGGTGTCGTCAGTCAGATGTGCAACGATGATTTCTTGCATGGATCGTGTCCCCACCCGAAGCAGAGTGCCCATCCCTTGCAGAGCCGATTTGTCACTGAATTGGTCGCCTCTCCTGTGCTCCTGGTGAATGTTGCCGCTTCGGAACCAATTCCATCTTGATTGGATACTGCATCACAAGCAGATTCAATACATTAGAGGTGCCACTCACAAAGAAATTCCTGGAAGCAAACTTGTTCTCAAATTTTCTCACATACTTCAGGCATGGATCATGGAAAATTTCAAGCTTCTCACCACATTAAAGTGCCACTTACAATTTGTTATCCTTGCAAGCAAACCTGTTCTTAAATTTCATAAACATGCTTTGGATCTGTATATTTATGGATCCCCTATTTTGTTCATTCATTAGCATTAGCAACCTTCTTCCGTGCCAAAAAGATTTAACAGAAGGAAAGAAAACAAGGTCCATCCACATCATGACAAAATTGAAGCATGCCTCAGCCACATGGCTCAAGTGCAAATTTGTGATGATGATTGCACAAGTGCCAATGCTCTTAAGAAGGTTGCTCGCTCGCTCTCTCTCTTATATGTTTCCACCAGTGTTGGTCCGTTATATAGGTGAATGCACGGTGTCAATAATCAGCATCAATAATGGTACCATAGATACCTACCTGTGGGTATCAAAATTGTAGCGCCAATCAAATATTGATATTGGGTGCGTATGTCAAGGTGAGAGAATCTTTGTACACCCGAGTTATTATTTGGGTCAATACCATTCTGAAACATATTGATACGAAAGTGGTATACAGACCCAACTGGTATTGAAAACAAAAAAATCATCAATTAGCCATTACCTACTGTTATCAAAAAATATGAAATCTTCATTATAGATACCCCAATGTTATTAAAAGTTAAAGACGTTACCACACCAACACTGGTGTGCACCACAGAACAGGCCTTCCGTTTCTCAAGCATCTAAGTGTTGCGGCGACTAACCTTAACCTACATGGGAGTCATTTTCCTCACTCTTTACAAACAAACTATCCACATGTTGGTCTGCAAGTGGTGCTTCCTCGCCATTGTTGAACCATGTATACTTATTAGATAAGTCAACAACCAATACTGGAGATTAATCTCTCTTTTTAAATTGGCTCCCTCTTGCCCTCTCCGCAAGCCACAACAAAGCGAAGAATGTGTATATGTATATGACCTTATAAACTCGAAACTGGGACAGTCCAACAAAAGTCGCAAGGACATCACCCCCAGCTCACAGCTGGGATCATCACTTTGTCAAGTTTGATGTCCGGTTCCTTAAGGAGTTTCTTCCCTCACCAGATTAAATCTTATTACACATCGTCTCCCTCCCTTACCCCTCCCCGTAAGCCAAAACAGAGTCAATATGTGCATGTGTATGTGTAGGTCTGTTTACCTTATGAATTCAAGGCGGGGACCGTCCAACGAAAGCCACGGCTGGCGCATGGACGCGACCTCCACAGTGTCGATTGCGAACGTGAACACCAACAACGAGACGACGACGAGGCCGGTGCACAGAAGAAACGATGCCCAGCACTGCACTTTGGCCTTGAATGCGCTCCGCAAGTCTGCGAGCCCGCTCTCCCTGCCGCCATTCATCATCATGCTACCCATGGTGCTCGAACAAACTACTGAACTGATGAATCAATTAATGGTTGTAGAGCCGACGTCCACCCTTTAATGATGGTTGGTTGATGCTATGAGATGATATCCCTTTCCTCCTTCCTATCCTCTTCCTTAAGGCCGGCATTCACCCTTGGCGATCCTGCACCAAAATCTACCACCCACTCTTTCCTTCGATGAAGCTGAGGCTGCTGCAGTAGGCGAAGAAGAACATCCACCTCGGACCAGTACTGTAGAAGAGCTACAGTCGCTCAATCGGAGTTCCATGGAAGACGGCAATATTATTGATTGAATCAACTTATTTAATAAATACGGATTGTTGCCACATGCGAGCTTCTCAATGACGCATATGTCTCTTTCTTTCTTATTCCAAAAAGGAAAAGCACAGGCTACTAGCTCAATGGTAGTACTCTCCCTCGATCTTATAAGCTTCGATATCGAAGTATAAGCATGAATGAATAAATGGATGAATGATGGGCTAACAGCTCACATGAAGAGTTTAGTGCCCTAAAACTTCCTAACAACAAGGTAACAGCAGCAGCAGTAATTCTTAAACACTTGTCTGAAACTGTACCATTTCTCTAGAGTTTGAACAAAAAGGGGGGGAGGTTGCTCCGGTGTCCAAACAATCATCGACTCGAAAAGGGAGAAGTCTAACCAGTAATACTAAGTTACTTAGCACCAACAAATGCTTGTGATGAAAACTCTACAAAAATCTGCGAGGGCGAGCAACCGGGCCTCCGGCCACATGCAGAGGTAACAATTTCTTGCAAGACCACCGTTGATTCCACAAAAAATCTTGGAAAACGATGTGACTGCAAACTCGGAACTTGCAACACCTTCCCAACCACGAACTTATGCAAACTTCAAAATCGATCTTCCTCTGAAATCGACTCTCGAAAGGTGTTACCGAACCGCCTTTGCGGTGTCCTGCTTGCTGCTTCCTGTTTTCTGCTCCAACAACAAAGAACAGACTTTTGCATGCCCTTCGTTGTTTTTGGCACAACAAGCTTCGATTTTGCTGACACCCTTGCAATCCTCGAGTGGGAGCTTCACCAGGTCCCCCTCGCCCACAACTTCGCATCGCGCAGCTGGCTGGCGATCAATGTGCACAGCCCGGACAAAGTGGCGGGGGACATGAGGTTGACCGGCTGTGACGGTGCACCGCTCGGTCTTCTTTCGTCATTACCCGGTTTCCTGTCGCGTTCGACCTGCTACGCCAGGTGGCGCTGAACAGCTCGGAGGACAGATCTACAGAATCAGGAAACGGAATGTACACATAAAGAAGATATCGTTCCCTAGGTGCAAGGTATGGTGAGATGAAGACCGGCACTGAAAACCATGGGGGCCACATGTTAATTATAATTAGAGGCGGCACTCCCTTCGCGGCCAGGGAACTCAGCGCTATATTAGTTCCCCTCATTTTATATAGACCAGGCTGGTACTATTTCAGATGCACCTGAGATGTTGCTCCGGAATGTTCTGAGGGTGTACATAATAGGCCAGTACATCATGTCACATGCATGAGTTCCTAGTTGTAATAAGTTAATTAATTTTGTATCAATTCAGGCTCTATTGTTGTTTAGTGGCTGATATCACAGTTCCAACTTCCCCCTCGCTTTATATAGCACCATTGCTACTTAATTCAGATGCACCTGGGATGCGGTTGCTCGGGACGTTCTCAGGGGTACAAACTATACTGTGCAAAGTTTGTGTCTTTGGGCGAAGTTAGTTAGTAAGGTAGATGGGTCTTTAAATGGTTACTTTTTCCACGGCTAGCCCACCGCTCCTAGCAGTGAATAAAATTGAAGGGCTGTACCCCTTATTCTGGGGTGCAGCCCTTCACTTTCCCTTCAATAGCTGGGCCAGCCCTTCAAAAGGGACCGGCAAAAATTCTAGGAAACCTTCAAAGGGAAGGGCATTTTTAAAACAACCGGTCCCTTGGGCCTTCATACCCTCGGGAGATCCGGCTAGCTCATTTCCTTGGAGGCTCCGGCTTGTGGCTGATGCAGTCTTGCAGATACGCTCATACCCTCGGGAGAACCGTAGATACCCTCCCACACCTGGTGAGAACTACATGCCGCTCTTATCCTTGGGGCCTGGGCGACAGGAGAATGTTTTTCGACACAAAATTGCTTTTGTTATGTGAGCTCTATACATGAAATAAATATATGTTCTAATCATATTTATTTTCAGATTTTGTTCCATGTAAATTACATTTCACTTCAATTTACAATATAACCTAAGATTCAAACATTACATTGTGCATTTTTGAAAGAAAAAAAAATTGTAAATATGTGAAGGGCAATTTTTGAAGTAACCCTTCATTTTGAAAGGCAAAATTTTAAGTAACCCTTCCCCATGAAATACGAGTAACCCTTCAAATTTTCTCGCTGGCTCCTAGGATATGAAACACGCGATTAGCACGAGATGGTTAGCGCATCCAAATCGTGCCTGTAGTCATTTTGCCTCATAATTTTCGGAGCTCGTATGAGCAATATCTTATTCATTATTGGAGTGAAGATTCTCGTGTTCAATGAGTGGTCATGTAGGTGCCCCCAATCATGCTGACTATTGAGGTCAAAATGACCACCACATTTTGAGCACATAGTTCAATCTCTTTTAAGCACATGTCTTTTTGGTGTCCATTCTTAAATCCACACCGTCTTGGGTGTCCAAATTATTGTTGCATTGGAATTAGGTGGTCTCCGTTTGCTTTAAGTGCTCGAAGAAGGTTGTGAGGTTGCTTTAACTATCTTTATTGAATGCACCTTGCCACCCATCATCATTGTCCGGCGATATGGGTGCCTTCTCCAAAGCTTGTACGTGGACACCGTCTACAGGCATATGGCTAGTATTGCATGCTTTTTAATGTACCTACTTACACCGAATGGCGCCACACAATCGAATGATGTCCATTTGGGCAAAGTCTATCTCGGGTCCCTTTTTGTAAGAAGTTGTGTTGGATATGGTTTCTACGAGTCTCTTGTAGACCAAGTGAAGATCGGCGTTCGATATATGCTTGGGGCTTGTACAAACTTGGGGCATGTAGATGGCACCATGGAATCAACGGTGTCCATATGGGCGAAATCCTTCTTGACTTTGTGTTTTTTTTCTTTTTGTCTTTTTTTCTTTTTATAAGAGGTTGTGTTGAATATAGTTTCTATTCATGAGGAGACCAAGTGAAGATCGGTGTCTTGACATTTGTTGGGGGGTTTGTGCAAACTTGGGCCACGTAGAATGGCACCATGGAATCAATGATCATATTTGCATGGGCAAAGTCCACCTCGATGTGCTCTTCATTGTAGGTTGTGTTAAGTGTAGTTCCAATCTCTTAGACCGAGTGAAAATTGGTTTCAAAACTTGTCGAGGCCTTTTACAAAGCTATCATCTGGACCGTGGATGGTAGCTTGAAACTCATATAAGTTCTAAATATACACGGGCCAAATTTACCAAAAGGTAAGAAAATGCAATTGTTTTTTCTAGCTGGGCACCTATATTTGTATGGTATGTGACGAGGGCCGAAGTTAAGAACAAACACCCAAATGACACATGTTACGATGAGGTTGGAATTGGTACACTCAATTCCGTGTGAACCGTTCCGGGTTCAATTGGCACCACAATTTGGAAGCCTTACTTATGTGACCATTTCAAGAGAAAGAGGGATCTTCATTGACCTTTTATTTTATTTTATTTTTTGCATCTCAACTCCATGAATTGAAACTTCATATTACAAATCTTCGTGATTAGCAACTGGGCTATGGATGAGAAGATCCCCGAGCCAATTTAGGGACCATAAATGGGCCCGGGCTAGATTACATCTTCATTCGGCTAGGCTCCGCCCCTCCCACGCCTCCTTCACTGTCCGGTATTCCTGCCCGCACCTGCGTGGGAACTCTTCCTCGTTGGGAACCAATGTGACAATATCCGGTCAAAATTACAAACATTCAAGTTGACATTGCTTTCATTATTCCCAAGTTAATTGATTGAGTTCCTTCACATGCCAAATGAGCTTAATGGCTTAAGTGATCAAGTAGTGTCACATTGGTTCCCAACATGGAAGAGTTCCCACGCAAGTGTGGGCAGGAAGACCGGGAAGTGAAGGAGGCGTGGAAGGGGGCGGGGCCCAGCCGAATGAAGATGTGATCTAGCCCGGGTCCCATAAATGTACGTGGAATTGGAAGGGTGTGCAGTAGGCCCACCACTCACCTTCATTGTGTGTATTTTTCTCAATATTCAAAAAACGGTCATTGTAATTGATATACAACGAAGAAAAATATACCTTGGTTATAGGCCACAACTTCCCTTGGTTATAGGCCATGTGACTTGAATCCTATACTAAAAGAATGGATCACATGGTCTCAAACAAACACGGTTCCAATCAACATGCTTTGTGGACTCAATGTGTCCAATATAGATCTCGCATAGAGCAATTGTGCCCAAATACGAACCTGTTGTTGAGCTTGGAGGACTCGTTTTGTAAGCCGACCGTAACATAACATAGACAACCATTAATCAGTTAGTTTTCTTAATAGGACACCTGCATTTGAGTGGCATTTTTGGGTGTGGCTCCAAGAACAGGTACCAAGGAGATGTCATGTGTTCCAAAATAGTCATAATGCATGCTCAAAATACGATCATCATTCTAGACTCAATAGTCGACATAATTGGGGAACCCGCATGACCATTTAATGAGCACAAGGGTCTTCAGTTGGATAATGAATAAGATATTCATGTAACATCCAAAAATCATGAGGAAAGTTGGGTATGGCCTCAGTTTGGATTTGCTAAGACATAACAACGGAAAATGGTGAATGACACTAAGATTTAAGTATATTTCGATTTATGCATGAATTTTGGACGTTTCCAGCCGTGAATATGACATACACAAGATTGCAAAACTACACATAAATGGTGGTTGGCAAACATGGAATACAAACATTCGAATTTGTGGTTGTTATGTTGTTGCTTTTGTTGTTGTCGTTTCATGTTTTTGTCTCCGCAACTGCACATCTTTTATTATTTGTGGACGAGTAGTTTGTCGAAACATACTTAAATGTCGGTTATGGCCACTACTAGTGCACTTATTTTCACCGTCTTCCATTTTTCTACCTTAACCATCTCATATTAATTGCATGTTTCATTTCTTAGGAGAAGTATGCTAGTCAAAAAAAAGTAACCAATTAAGACCCATCTACACCCTAACCTCCGTAAAGTCACTCCCTCTCTTATATCCCTAAACCCTAGGGAACGAATGTGCTCAGTTCAAATCTCCCTCCTTATTGTCACATTTCCCTCCCATATATGATGGGTTTCGACATTAACATAATCTCCCAAAGAACTCAAACCACATCCTCACACACATCACATTGTCATCTTGTCATTATCGTCATTATTGCAATGTTGACTTTGTGTAATTCCCCTAATGCCACACACTACACTAAATCCCCATTATCATGCAACCATGTTCACGTGCACTTTGGTTGCCACAGGCGTGATATTAAGGAGGTTGGAAAGTAGCTTATAGGCTTATATGTGCTAGTTTCACCTGCGTCATCCAAGTCGCACCTCCACCGGAACTCCCCGTTTCTTACTTTGAATGCTCCACAGCTGGACTCCATCAGCAGCTGAAAGCACCGTCATGCTTGCTTCCATTCTAGAGACTTAATGGTCGGGTTCCAAATACTCAAAAGCCTATGTAAACAAGTGTCAGGTGCAGGACTTGTTCCCCACTTTGCTCTTTTCATACGTTTGGGGGCCTGCAGGGCTCATTGCTAAGATTATTGGGCCTAGAACTCACTTCCTATTTGACACAGGCAGTATAAGGACACGATTCCATTTACATGTGTCGAGTCCAATCTTTGACAATTGTGGATTGGACTCGACACATGTACATGGGGCCGTGTCACAATGATTGCACGTGTCAAATGGGAAGTGTGTTCTAAGACCATGTTTCCTAGTCGTGACTAGACACCCGCCTCTTTGAGTTAGGCCCCCAACACTATTGTCCAAGGTGAAAACACAGTAGATTATATTGAAGCCTAATTTTTTTTTGAAATAAGACTTTGAAATCACCTTTAGAGACTATGATTTAGTGTAGAGAAATCCGCTCGAGATGAATCACACACACACACACACACACACACACATATATGTGTGTGTGTGTGTGTGTGTGTGTGTTTGTACATGAAGACCAAAATTTTATGATACCCCCACTACATCCATGTATGGTATTTAATGTCACGTATACTATTGGTGAACTAGATGCCTAGAGGTCTAGTAGTGTGACGTCCACTAATTTTCAACATGAATCAATTTTTAAAGTGAAAACTATTTATGGTATGATATTTAGTAAGCACACTAATGCCAAATGTCATGAGCTAACACTAATGACCAAGTTGTTGGCCATTAGTGTAACCTGGCATAGGCCTCATAACAAGGTAAGTGGCATTATTAAGCATGTGACCAAAAAAACACCATAAATGACATACACTAAACATTTGATTTAGTGCATATGGCCTACACTATTCATCGTTGACCCACATTAGTTGCCTTGCAACTATTGGGTGACAATTGGAGAGGGTGTCACATGACAAATCGTGAAGATCACTTGGACTAACATATCAAGCACGCCAATTACAATGCCACACTAAATCAAACAATTAGTGTGACGTTAGTCAAAGGCATGTTCTAATCAAATGATCATATTCACCTTCGTACTTGAGAGGTGACATCAAAGTGACTGGTGCAACAACATCTATCATGTGTAGCATGGTTGATTCCATATGTTTGGATCCTATGTTATTTACTATATTTGGAAGAATGTATCGAAAGTGATAATTCATAACATTTGGTTTCAATACCTAGTACCTAATCATGGCAACTAGTGTGAATCGCCTTAATGGCGGAATGCTCGTTAACTGGTATGAAAAATGATTTGGTGGCACTTGGCACATTTTCCAATCCAATCACGGCGCAATCATGTGTACATGTGTCTCTCCATAGCCTTCACACTTAAGCTTAGGTGTATCTCATATTCAATGGATTTCAATTCACAACATCTACCTTGAGGGTGTGTGGTAAAAATATGCTCCCTGAAGTTTGTTATTGACTCCTTTCAATTGGGTGTCACCAGATAAATCTGGGTCCCTGACCTCACTTTAGGGACATGTTTGTCCTAAAATAAATCAACGGAGAAAACAAACTTAGGACATTTTGGTGGCCACCACAAGTCTCAAGTTTCACCACTAAACCAAAGCTTGATGGCATTCTACACACTCTTTTGGTTTGCCAAATTATGGGCCTATCCTAAACCCTAAACCCTAAAACCAACAACAAATACCACTACACCATATATGGTATTTAGTTTCACCAGCCTAATAGTGTCGCTCGGCCATATTAGGTATGAGATTACGTGTAGGTTACACTAATGATCAACAACTTGGCCATTAGTGTACCCTCATAACGTGTGGCATTAGTGTGCTTACAAATCTATTCGTATTAGTTTGTTGAATAATATGGTGAGGTCTTACCCTAGGTTATACAAATCTCAACCAGTTGACCATAAGTGTAAACACATGACAATTGGCATTGGTATGCCCAATATTATCTGCCTCTTGCATACTCAAATGTAAGCACATGATACTTGCCATTAATATGCTCAATCTTATCTTCCCTTTGCACACCCTCACCTCAAATACTCCCAGTGTGCTACGCCAAATATCATACTTTGAAGAATCATTCACTCCAAAAAAATTACATATACTAACAAATAATGTCATATTGACAAATAGCAGACGTGACATTTCTAAGCTTAGTTTAGGTCCTTTGCAAATAGTGTACATGACACTAAATACCATAAACGGAGTATTATACATTCAAAAGTGCCAGATTTTAAGATTACATATGATATGTATAGTATATATGGATGGGTATAGCCTTATGGTTTCTCATAGCGAGAATGCGAGAATATCCCTCTGAAGTATCCAACAACTGTCATTAGCTTGAGATGTCCCATTGAAGTTATAACCTGCACCTTTCACTTGCAGTTGGCAACTTAATGATGTTATTTGGTTTGTTTTTTCATGTTCTCCAGCTTCTACCGATTAGATTTACACAACAAAACTTGTGTTGCATTAGCAAATCTACGATGAAAGTTATGCAAAAACCATATTGGAAATTGAACTTTCCCTAATTTAGTTATGATTATCAGAAGCACATGTTTATTTATTTAAGAACTGGATACATAGGTTCTCCCAGTTGTGTTCACTATTGAGTGTAGAGTAGTTATTGGCATTTGAAGACGTAGTCCAATCTCTTTTAAACAAGTGTCCTAATGATGTTTGCTCTTTGATCCTCACCAAACCACATACCAATCAAATAGAGGGATCCGTTTAAGAAAACGAGCCACTTAAGACCCATCTACCTCAGTGTTTCCAAGTCCAGCCAATTACATGTTGACATCTTTCGGTTTTTCTTTATTGAATTGGGGAATAGTCTATAAATTCCTCTGAAACGATTGTTAGTTTTCTTGAAGTCTTGAACTTCAATCGATTATTTCTCAAACTCAACCGGTTCATCTGCAACTAGGAGTCGGGTTCTCCTTGTTCATTGCACATGGAGCCTTGCACCGGTTTATTCCAGGGGGTAATTAGAACATGCAAAAGTTGCATATTCATAAACAATTTTGTTGATGATAACTCGTGCACAACTCCTTGGATGTGTTTCATGGGACCAAATTTCACATGAACAAAATTATCTTTTAATTCCGGGATTCCCTGTTTACAGGGAGCACTCAAGCTTTGAACTGTGAACTTTTTGACAAGCATTTGTAAATTATCAAAGCTTTTTAGTCACAACCTCTTTCTTTGGGAAGAGACCATCATGCAGTTGCTCAGTAATGCTATGTTATTCCCCAACCCACCAAATAATTATGTGACATGGGAGCCTGTAGCCGAATAGACTCAAGAGATTTGAACTTGGCTTTAAAAGTTATACCGGCTTGCATGCATCAAATTACCCGACTGCCTCATTTTTTAAATACCCTTTTATTATGGGAGACAAAAGGCCAAAGGTGAGGGCAAGTGGAATTGTTGCATGCAAGCATATTTTACATTCATCCAACAAAGGAGCCATCGGATGTTTAAAAATGTAGATTATTTGACACCAAAATTAGCTTCAAAAGGTTTTATTTACAGTCGAGCATGATATAAATAAAATGAACCGGCCATAAATATATAAGGAGTAGGTTTCTAACATGGATGGCCCAAAGATATGTCCATATAGAACAATTTTGTGTATCATTAAGGAGAGAAAAGGATAATAAGCAACATTTAAATTTGAGGACGATGTAAATTTTTGGAGTCTCCAATTTTAAAAAAATTGTGAGGCTCGTTGTAATTTTGTGACTAGGCAACTTATGTCAAATCACCATAGATGATATAGTATGAAGGGATTGGATAGAAAGTTTTACTTCTTCCATGCAATGGATCAATAATGATTGGGATTAATCTTACGAAGGCTTACAAATGTTGTACAAAAAGATGGGTTTTGTGATAAGTATTGGAAGAGAAGCAAAGATGAACACCAATTGTGCCTAGGTTCAAGGTTAGGTATGCAAATCCTTTTCTCCTAAAGTAGCATCACTTTACAACTCCAACCCATTGTAGCATCACTTCCTAGTGATGCAAAACAATTCCCATTAACCCTACTCTCAAATGTAATAACTTTTCACTTGATCGTTACATATGTCTTCTATGCCTTATTCATGTTAGAAATAATTCGATTTGATCACAACATTATTCAACCATGTGGGTCAGTTCCTTGACCCTGGAATATGCCAATTACATTCCATGGACCATTTGAACAAAGTAAGAATATTTGTTAATTATTCATACATTCAAGCTGAACTTGGAAATTTGGGTGGAATTATACTCCCGACACTATGCACATGAATCATTGTTCATCCCAATAATGTTCACAAGAAACATTGTTCATCCCAGTATTAATACCTAAGAATACTATTCATAGCAACACTATCATTGAAAATATCGACACTATTCACAATATTCTAATTATTCATATTGGCACTACTCATTAGTCATACCAACATCGGTTTCTACTTATTTTCCTAAGTTCCTTCCCATGAAGGTAAGATAGTGGCGGTCCATGTCATATGCTACATATAGAACGGAACACAACTGTGCATATGAATAATGTTACGATAGCTTTTTAAACACACTCTAAACCAACCCCTTGACAGACCTTGCGTTTGGACTCAAGACTGGACTCAAGCTTGAAGATTGATTTCTCAAACCAGGAGGAGTAATTTCTTGAGCGTGGACAACTGAGGTTTGGCAAGAAAGTGATGCCACATTAGTATCGCTTCAATTTTCTTACTTGAACCTGGACCCTAGTGAAAATTCCTTGGGTCCAAAACTTTGCTCCCAACCAATAAGATCGCTTGATTTTGGGTTTCCTCTAGTCTTGGACCCTATTGTAATGCCACCATATTGCATTATATAATTGTTCTCATGATAGTGAGAGTCCAAAAGAGAAAGGGAATCATCGCATACGAACATACCTCTTATTCATTCAACACAAAACCCTAAAATCACATGCAAGCCATATGTTATTATTTCTAGTTGATTTGACACAAAAACTAGCTTCAACCCTTCAAAGCACCTAAAAGACCATTGTTGGCCTCGCCTTCACCTTCACAAGCCAATTGAGGGTTCAAGGGTACCGCCCATGTGGTTGATATTTTGTTTCATTTCATTTTTTTTGTAGGGTAGGTTGAAGGCTTAGTCGAGCCCACCCTCACCACAACAAGATCAATTATCTAATCTGAGTGGCTTTTCAAAGTTAGGCATACCGTATTGTTGTAGTGTATTGGGAGTGTATCCAATAACACAAGATATTGACACAAATGATGATTTTTGACACAAATGGTAGTGCTTTTCCTTGAGAACTTTTCACAACACGCTATTCTTATATATACCAAAATCATGACAACAATTATACTAGAAATTGTTCAAATTATATGTAACATGAAATATTTTAAAATAATAGCTCTTTTTAAATGCCCAAAAATTTATTGTAAGCTTCACTCTAAGCACCAATCGTATAAATTTGTGCACCAATCCGTTGTAAACAACTTTGTCTTTAAGTAGTTTCTTTTCTTTCATAAAAAACATATTTTTTTATAGTATATTTTGAAATTGCTCAAAAACCCCATGTGTTTTTGAGCGAAAAACCTCACATTGGTCTAGTAATACAAGTCACTTGAGATGAATTGGCCACATACCTATAGGCAATGAACGGGGAGAACCGACCGCTAGTCACAAATGGACCGGTTGAGTTTGAGAAACAACACCGGTTGAAGTCCAAAACTTCAAGGAATTGTGTAGATCACTCTAGAGGCATTTTAGAGAATATACCTCGAATCAATGAAGAAAATCCGAAAGATATTACCATGTAAGCGGTTGGACCAATGTTCAAGATTGAAGCTCTCATATGAGTTTCATTTTGAAGGACTCTCGAATTTCAACCCTTCAATTGAAGGGTTGGTTCAAATCCAAGACGTCAATCCGAGAATATAGAAATAATATACAAAACTCGTATTAAACTTATGCATGAATTAAACGGTACATGTTTCCAGTACAATGTGAAAAATTAAGAATCAACCATCTAACTCCATTTCTTGTAGTGACAATGCCCTAAGCTTGTTGGTTCTTGTGGCAAGCATATTATATCGAGGACTTCAAGTGACGTCTTCATTTTCAATATGGGGTTGCGTTTTGAAGGGTTGTTTTGAGAGAGGTACACCCTAAACTCCGTAATATCAACATCCATAATGTCACTCACTCTCTAATATCCCGAAACCGTAGGGAACGGATGTGCGTAGTTCAAATCTCACTCCTTATTGTCACCTTTCTCTCCCTTATATCATGAATTTTGTCATTAATGCAAACCACCAAAGAAGTCAACCCACACCCTTGCATTGCGCCATGTGTCAATATGTGGAGTGTCAACTTCTTATTCTTCTTCTTCTTCTTCTGCCACTTGTTGAATATTGGTGCATGCATCCGCCACATAGCCCGGGAAGGTGAAGCGGAGTGGACCACACCACACCACACCATTTAATATGTTGCACTTTGTGTTATTCCATAGTGTCACATGCTACACTAATTCACTAGTATCACGCATCCATGTTAACACTACATAACTCCGTAATATCACGTGCACTTTGGTTGCCACAGGTGTGATACTACAGAGTTTAGAGTGTATATTTTGAAGGGCCAAATCGCGTTTGAAGGGCATTGAAGACTTCAATCTTGAACACTGGGTTGGATTTGGAAACACTAGGATCTCGAATGATAATGCCCGCAAATAAAATATCCCCGGACGTTGCCTATAACATAGGGGGTCGAGTTTTGAATCTTGGCCGGGCGAGAGCAGTGGTGATCTTTCACAAGGTCCCTAACATGTCCAGGGACATGTTCATAAAAAAAACATTTCCAGTGGATGGGTTCTTAGAAAATGAACCGGTTTTTGGACGTGTCAAATTCACTTTGGACGGGTTCTAAAAATAACAATTTTTTTGATAATTTTTTTCAAAAACAACAAATGGTACAAATATCAGTTACATTATGTCATATATGACATGTGAATATAAGCATAATGCAATCAAACCACTAATACCCAATCAAAATATCAATCTTGAAGTGCTTGATTCACCTGCATACATTAATTCATCAACCACAAAATTTAGAACCTTTTTAACATAATGTCAAAGATTATAATTGAAGGTAAACTTAGCAATTGAATAAGAATTAGTGTATTAGAATGGGGTGTACTGGAAAGATGAGAATCGACAGCAAAAGACAGATAACTGACGGGCATCGAAGGCATAATTTGTCAAGATCCTATTGTTTCCAAGTGCAACCAATCACATGTCGACATCTTTCGGTTTTTTTGTTTTTTGTGTTTTTTAAAAAAAAATTACCAACATTGTAAGAGACTTATTTATACCTCTTGCGGGACGGGTATTTTCATTTTCAAACCGGTTTTGGGACGGGTTGTTTTTTCTTTAACCTTTCCATGGACGGGTTGGTTTAGAAATTACCGGTTTTGGGACGGGTTGCAATTTTTTTTGCCTTTCAATTCAAGGGTTTTGGACATGGACGGGCAAAAACTTTGTGAAAAATCAGCCCTGGGCAAGAGGCATGCTCGTGTGTGTGTAATAAATGACAATTCCCTTTCTCTCTCCACCATAACATATCCCCATCATCATTGATTGAGGGTCCATCATTGCGGGCTTTCATGAATGATGGGAAAAGCCTGGCTCCAGGCAGGCTCCAACTGGCTTTGGAATGTCTGTCTCTCCCTTTTGACCCACACGGAGCCATTCGACATGAGACACACACAAGGGCCACTTCACACACGCGAGACCGAAGGCCCGTGACCACCGCTGCATTCTAAGACCTCTCATTGGTCGAAAAGGCCAAGACCGTCCAAGTTCACTTCACACTATAAGGTGAAGGTCTACGGGTCCAAAGACATTATCGTGGATGAAAAGTTTGCATGGCTCTTACATGGCAAACTACGTATGGATAATGTTTCATGGTCTGCTGGATTTTGAGTTAGGTCCACTTCTAAGAGGTGGACCTGGTGTGTTTTTTGGTAGACCGTGTTAGAGTCAAGGGCCTTAGATAGCTCGTACAAATTTTGGATGAGAGTTGAGGGCTTTCACAATTACATGGTCACGACGGCCCTTGGCTCGTGTGTGAAGTGGCCCTAAGGTAGAGGGTGCTAAAACCAATACCCCACCAAAACCAACACCCTGAATTCTCACATAAGAAGTACATATTGGTTAGGAGAATGTTCACCGTGTGAACATCAACCGCCCCCCCTAATAGTTTTGGGTGACAATACAATTTCACTTCAAAAAATTGTATTTGTTTCACTATAAGGGAAGGGGGGGGGACTTGCAGTACACACTCGGGGGGGACACTTAGGAAAATTAGTAAACATGGTGCGTTAAAATATAGGGTGTGTTTTATTCATGAGCAATAAAATTTAGAAAATTATTGGATATAACTATGGACTGTTTAAATTGAAAATCCATATTATAAATAATATTGGGGTATACTAAGTATTGAAATTTATCAAGATTTTAGATATAATATAGCATAGGGATTTTGATAGAATGATAGTTTGTTTCTGAAGTTCTTCCTTCCACTTGTGTGCAGCAGACTAAAGTGTTGATTTTGGAAAACAACAATGTTGTTTAGACTCTGTTTTCTCATCAATAGATTGCAGCCAACTTCGTTCACCCTAAACCTTGGACCCTAAAGTTCTAAATTTGTTGGTCTGCTTGTGACTGCAGTGCACAGACTTGTGTTTCTAAACACAAACATTGTTGTAGTTCATGCTAGTAATTCAAGTTCATAGTTCATTGATTCTCATGGTGGTGATGATTGTTTGCATTGTTATTGATTTGTGGTGATGCTTGTTCATGCTAGTTCTCATTGCATGTCAAATGAATTTTGTAATGAACATAGGCAATCCTTAAACACAAATTAGGGTGAGCTAATTTTTTATAATGAACATAGGGTTGAAAAAAAAATCTTATGTGAGTTATAACTATAGTAAGGCATCATAATAATACACCATATTAGGGAATTATATAATTAAACGGTGTGTTCAAATCTAACATCTAGACATAATACCCCTACATTAAATACCCCTTTAACGCACGTGTTCACACAAAGTACAGTGAAGTGTCCCCCTTGAGAGTACACATGGTATTTTTTTCCACCTAGGAATATTAATTTTTATTATTAAAAAATGAATCGGTTCATATTGCTACCACATGTATGCCCAACATCTTAACTTCTTGGTTTAAGGTGTTGCTACCTTAATTGTTTTTTCAGATGTTGCCCATGTTTTTATGGAGAAAATGAACTCCGGTTAATGTAGATGGATCTTAAATGGTTACTTTCCTTAACTAAGGTAAGTTAGCCGACCCATTCCAACCACCACCCATTTTCGCAGCTTAGGCCAACCTATTTATGAGCAATAACACTTTGAGCAATTTGGCTTGTTTTGGATCCCATTTGGATCAGTGGCATGCATGATTGGCTTAAACATTTGTAATAAGAATAAAGTAAATTGCACATCATATGAGTAGGGTACATATTTTTGAAGTCACTTATCCCTAGCTTGCTAAATCCCTCCCTAGACCCACACTTTTCCCACTCCAAACATCTCCCAACAACATCTTGACACTCGCCCAAAACCACTTCCATTTGTTGTCCAACACCAACCCCGCTTTCTCCCAAAATCGCCCCCACCTTTTGCCCAAATTGTTACCACACTAAAACCAACTTTTTACACCCAATAATAAAGTGAGCCCTTATAACTTTGCATGTGGGATGTTAATAAATACATACAAGTGACCAATCCTTGGCAATGTTCCAATGCTTGCCTAAATCCAATCCCACTTTCACCCAAAACCAACCCTGCATTCTCCCACAACCACCTTGCTTTTCACCCAAATCTACTCTCACTTTGCATGTAAGACATTCAGATGGTTTAAGGTGTGTTCCAAGTATAAGAGGCAAGTAGATGTTGGATATAGCACGCTCTACCTTAGCCCACTTCTCCTAGGATATAAAACATGCGATTAGTATGTGATAAGCTAGCAAATCCAAGTTGAGGCCGTAGCTAAGCTTGCTTTCCTCATAATTTTGGAGCTCATATGCATATTTTTATTAAATATCAAAGTGAATTTTCCTACTCATTAATTGGTCATATAGGGCCCCTCATTTATGTTGACTACTGAGTCTAGAATGGTTATTATATTTTGAGCATGTACTCCAATCTCTTTGAAACACATGCTTTCCAGTATCCGTTATCAAGCCACACCTAACCACATACCACTCAAATATAGGTGTTATATTCGGATCAATAACCAAATTAGGCACATCTGTCGTAGGGCACCTCCACACATATGCACCAATGGCTACTACAACACTAAACCGGGAAAAACATGTTGAAAAGAGGGTTTTTGTTGGTCCGATGCATCTTCCCTCAATGACATTCTTGCAATGCGCACCTTGCACAAAAAAACACGGATCCAGTAACAAGGACCTCGGTTGTAGCCCCACATAGACTTACATGTGTCGTGAGTCAACATGTTGTCTCCATCAACATATTTGTTATGCTTTAAGCATAGAGTTGATCCGGGGGAGGGCTCACACATACATGGTTTCAGGGCACCACTGCATGGGGCAAGAACATTGTATCCTACCCTATACTGGCAGGCAACCACGGTAACAATGTTTTTTTTTCTTCTGGACCCTTCAAACTCATCCAAAGGCCATACCATGGAAAATTGGAGCTAAATTTTGTGTGGTCATCCACCTTCAAGTGTAGTCATGCAAGGATACACATGACGAGGTCTCAACTAGATGCTAGTTTATTACCACCCTATTCATCTCGGGGAAGTCACTTAGTGTATTCTTTGGGGACACATGAGCGTACAACACATATTTTTTGGGGGGCTATGTAGCTCATTTACTGCATTTTAGTGGACCCTATATTTTTTAATAATTCTACTTCCTTCAATTTCTTACCACCCTATGTGTAATTATAAATTAAAATCTCCATAATATTTCGGACCCTTCATTATTTATATTTATTTGAATTTTCCTTCGTGGACAATAGCATTGTACTATAGCATTAGAAATGGAATTCATCACGCAACAAAAATTAAACTGTGTATACAAGAAGCATGTTATTTACATAATTGGTTACATGTCTAAGCCCATTGATAATGGCGTACTTAATTGTTTCATCCAAACATTGAAAGAAATCCACAAATTCCAAAACAAACCAGCATCACTAAAGTGTCCATAATGTGTTCACTAACACAGTTGCACTAACATTGCACATGTTATCATGCAAAGTGTGAAGACAATTTGAAATGCCTATTTATGAGTCCTACGTGAAATTTGAGAAACGATCATCACAAAAGATGCCACAGCCTCTCGCCTAGAACAAATCCATCAATCCACCATAGATTCACCAAATATGGCCCCACGGAGCTCTTTAAACGCGTAGGGGTGAATGCATGATGATAGAATTCTTGTCTTGTGTGGGAGGAACAACCAGAGAATTATACAAACGTCAATGAAATGTTCCTCAAAAGTACACTTAATAACCCTCATCCAATGAGTTCATCCATTTTGTAGATGGATTTGTGATCATTTTTCATCTAGTTCTTAAATTTTTCTTACCCTAAACTCAACCTAAAAATAATAAAAATTCCCCACCAATTACTATAATGCTATTTTAGAAATACTATAAACATAATTTTGGGTATTACAAGTGACCCTATATTATATATAATGTGCTACCTCACATTTCTTCAAGGCTATGGTACATCAAAAAAAAATATAAATTTTATCAACCATGAATAAATGTCACCCTATATTTGTTCTCTCATAGTTATCTAAATTTTTGACAGTGACTTCCCCGGGCTATTCATACAAAGTATTCATTACATCACATTTGCATGAAATTTGACACACAATTCCTACCATCATGAAGTGCATGCCATGTAAAAGAAATTCTCTTGCAAACGTTTTGAAGTTGATATCATTATTTAGTCCAACCACTATTTTTTTTTGTCTATGTGTTAAAAAACAACATTATTTGCTCTTATCTCTTGGCTCATCATATAGTCACATGTCATCACCTATAAGCAATTTCAATCCAAACCTATGTAATCTACATTGATGTTGAGTTGTAAACCAATAAAAAAACATGAAGTCCATTAATTTAAACATAATGACACCAACCATATGCATGTGATCTTCAAATGAATGTCAACAATTTTATTTAAATGATTATTTAAGCTTTGGAACCTTTATTTTATAGCAAGCGAGCAATTAGTTATGTGAAAGGGTTTAGGTCTTCTCACTTTTTGTTTATCTCAACACTGAGGAAAATAGGGCTTGGTCCTTGTCAACGAACAATAGACGAACGGACGAAGGCGTTCGTCCATGGACGAAATCCCGGTGTCCGCCGCGCAGATCCGCTTAAGCTCCTTGGCTATCAAAGTTTGAATTGCAATCAAAGATCCTTGAATCTCCTCGGTCGCATTGGTGTTCCGCTGCATCTCGTCGCGACTGTCATTAAAAAAGCGCGGAGTTCTGGTTAAAATAAAGTGCAATTCGGTGCGAATTGGTCTCTATGTCAAAGTATGACACAATTTCGGATGAGTTCGGAACAACTTGGCACGCGCAGTAAGACACTCAATCAAAAACCTGTAAATTGTGGTTGAATTGCGGATGAATTTTGGACCAATTTTTATAATCTGTTGCGATTGCGGGATTGCCACTCGTGCAATGTTAGATTCACGGGGTTTAGTGCAAGGGCAAAATTTAGGGTTTCGTGGCCAATTATTATTCTTGTCACTTTAGAGAACGTCTCACATCTCTTTGTTTTCTATTTCTTTTACTTTGAATTTTTTTTATATCTCCAATGCAGAAGAAATAAATTAACATGAGGGGAATGGTGTTACTCGAGGGGTTGTTGATGAGCTGGTTTGGGTGCACTGCATTCAGAATTCGCAACAAAGCCTGTTTATAATGAATAGAGATGTTCGAATGAAAGGTGAAGCACTTACCAAAAAGGAGTTATGTATGTGCTGCAGTGGATATAGATGTCAAAGATGTACCTGCGGCAGTAAAGTGTACTTGAGACATTGTGCTCGATTTTAAACGTTGGTGGAATATGGAAGGTGACGAAGAGGATCATGTGGGCATGTTCCCTGATGAAGCGGGCTCGTCCCAGGAGCCCCTGGAAGGTAGTCAGGATGAGAGGAATTTGCCACACCGAAAGCGCAGCTTCATACAGATGCTCATGGACAACCCTAAGGATACCTTGGACCATCCGAGGCTTGATGAAATGGGTGAAGGGTATGTTCCTTTCTTCCCATCTCATCTCATCGCACCGTATTTAAGCAACTCTTATTTTATCATGCTGTTGCTGCTTTGTTTTCTCCCTTTTTTTCCCCTCGTGGTTTTTGTTCCCGGGTGTTTGAATTTTGCTATGAATCTTCATGCCTCATCTTATTGACATTCGTATAGAAGCAACTCCTTTCATGCGTGTGCTGCTGCCTCGTTTTCTCCTCCCCCCCCCCCCCTTGCTTTTGTTCCCGGGTGTTTTAAAAATTGCAATGAATCTTCACGCTGTCAACACTTCCACAACTTACTTACATTCATGTTTCAGCAACCCTTATTGTGCGCTTGCTGCTGCTGCTGCTGCTGCTGCTGCTCTGTTTTCTCCTTTTCCCCTCTTGCTTTTGTTCCTGGGTGGTTTGTAAATTGCAATGACTTTTCATAGTGTCAACACCTTCCACAACTTACTGGCGTTCATATTCCTCTTCCCCCCCCCCCTCTTGCTTTTGTTTCTGGGTGTTCTGAAAATTGCAATGAATTTTCATGGTGTCAACCCCTTCACAACTTACTGGCATTCTTTTCGGCTGCAGAGTTGATATGGGTGGTGCCATCATTGAGCATGGACATGAGGATGGAGATTATGGTTACTTAGGATTGCATGAGGTAGAAGATATTGGGAGAGACTCGGGTTTAGGAGCGAGTGAGAGGGATGAGGAGGAAGAGGAAGAACAAGTGCATCAAGAAGGTGAAGTGGAGGTAGAAGATGATGATGAGGATACTCTTTTGTTCCAGGGTGAAATGGATCCTTTGAGGTTTGCAGAAGAGGATGAAAATGGGCAGCTGCCATACGAGCAGTTCCAGCGGCTGGAGTACGAGACGCTTGCTGCACGCAAGCGGAAACATCTCGCCACGAGATCGTAAGTTTCCTTATGACAACATTACGTGATTGTTTGTTACTTGTGTGTGCTTTAGTTTCTGGTCTCAATTTTGTTGTAGTTGTTGTTGTTGTTGTTGTTGTTGTTGTATTCATTGTGGAGACTGTTGCGTGTAATAGGACACAGAATGCACAGGCGAAGAAAGCAAAGCAACAAGATATTTTTGGTGCAAGTATGGATGATATCTGGAATGCTGCAGGTTTTGGAGGAAATGGTCGTCGCCGACGTAGAGAGGTATGTAATGGCAGTGAAGAAAGGAGAAGATACATGCAAAGGGATCTTTTCTATGATCAAATAGGTTTATCAGTGTTAAGGTCTTCATTGTCCCAGATCTTGTTAAAGCAATGTTTTGTGTATTTTTCAATACCAATATTGATACTCACTTGATAGTTGCACATATAGCATTGTAAAATTCCATGGTATCACCTCTATACCCTTGGACATTTTACAAATATTTTCAAAACCATTATCTGTCGGGTATCAAATTCTAAGCTTTCTGTCAATACCCTTACTCACTGATAAATGAAAAAAACTATACCTGCACAGCACTGGTGTATTGGCTGTATTGGCTTTCAAGTTGAAATTGGTGGAATTGCTGTGGGTATTTTATTGCCTCACGAAGGCATTTTCTGGGATGGGGTATAGCACCATGCTTCTGCTTTTCAGAGGTGAGCAATAGACCAGCTCTTGCTGTCTTAGGTTGTCAAAAGTGACCACACTGATCTGTGCCGCTCCCTCTACTTTGGGACAACTCTTCCAAAGTTAGTTAGTTATTGAGTGTAGCATTTGTTGATGAATTATTGAGTTCAGAGGATGTCACTGTGTTTGGTGGTGGCAGCCCAAGAAACGAGGAAGAAAGAAACTTCCACCAGGAGCATCTAGACTGACACCTGAGGTTACGAAGAAACTTGGAGAAGCCAATCTTCTTTATGCCACTGGTCACTTTGATGAGGTATGGATAGGTGCATTTTTTTTCCCTTGTGACTTGGATTATGGTCGCCCCGTGTATTTTTGACCTGTTGGCTTTTTGCTGCATTTGGAACTTATGTTTGGCTGCCGTTCACAGGCAGTTGACATCCTCAAGGAGGTTGTACGAATTGCACCCAATGTGGCAGACTCATATCATACTTTGGGCCTTCTTTACGATGCTAAAGGAGATCGGAAAAAGGCTCTCAACTTCTACATGATTGCCGCTCACCTGACCCCAAAAGACATTGTGCTGTGGAAGCGCTTGGCATCCTGGTCAATGTAAACTATCTTCTCTCATAACTTGTTTTGCACTTCAAATATAGATGATTTGAGCCACTTCCGCAATAAATTACTTGACTGGGTTGGAACATTATCAAATGGAAGGTACACATGCTGTACTGATGGGTGAGTTTATTGTGGGGTTTAATACGCTTACAACAAATATTGAGAATCCTTTGGACTTCTTCTGGATCTGCAAAGGTGGTGCTGGACGCCCTTTTAAAACCTCACCAAACAAGTATAAATATTGGAGAGGTTAGAATAATAAATTTGGGAGTAAAATTTTATGGTGAAGAAAATGGACATTAGAGAAGGATAGCTTTAAATTTTGTGCTCATCATCAAATTGGATGTCTCTTATCTATCTTTTCAGGGAGCTAGGGAATACTGGACAAGTAATTTACTGCTTGACTAAAGCAATGAAAGCAGATCCATTGGATGTGGATGCCAAGTGGGACTGTGCCTCTCTTTATGCAGAGCTGAATGACATCCAGAAGGCTATAGAATGTTTGGAGCAACTTCTCACTGTTCGCCCTAGCGATGTGGAAGTTTGCAAGATGGTTGCAAAGGTATATAATTTCTTGGTGGCTACTAATTTTTACAGGTCCCTTGGAGTTCTAGGATGTCCTGTAATATGATCTCGTTTTTCTAGTTTTGTATATAAGGATCTTTTGCAAACTTCAATGTGAAATAAAGGCAGGAATTGCAAGAGGATAATCGATTTCTTGCTGTCAGGTGCAGTCTAGGCAGTAGTAGACCTAAGAACTTCCTCCCACCAGTTGCTATACTGTCACATACCTGTTGTTATAACCATTATCAGAGGTATAAAGAAAGTGAGGCACTGGTGCAAACAAGACTGTCATCTTAATCCTTGTTGGAATTCAGGCACTTACAAGTCCAAACATGGTAATTATGACAGATGCGGCAGAAGAATGGACAGAGTGAGCAAGCCACACAAGTGCTGGAGAAGTTGATTGAGGAGTATCCAGGAGAGGCAGATCTGACGGCTGTGAATTTGTTAGCTGAATTACACATGGCAAATGGTGCTTTTGCGACAACCATAAGTTGGATAGATCGAGCTCGCACTCTATACTGTGCTGACCAAGGTCTCCCATTAGACCTTTCTGTTAAGGCTGGAATTTGCCATGCCTACATGGGGAACTTGGTGGTTGCAGAGGTACACCATCTCATTGTGATTTAATTTGTGACTATACATGATTCTTTCTTCTCAGCTTGTTCATACAATGTATGACCTCTGTCAAGTAATTTTGAAAGAACATGGCCAAAAGAGGAATTGAAAATAAGTCATACGTGACATTGGTGATTAGATATACGTTGTATGTATAAGAGACAAAGTCATTTACATGAATTACTAAATGTCTCTATAAATCATTCTACATATATGTATGCTCCAATGGGAATAATGCATATAATAAATGGGATATTTTTAGATTTGGTCACGTTCACTATTAGTTCAAAAATGAAGAAGGAATCCCAAACCCTCGTATCACATTTTGAGGCCCAGAATGGGCCTCTTGGACCTTTAAGGGTTAATACAGTTATTACCTAATAAATACTCTTTGATTGAGAATACTTATCTGTGTTTCACGTGGGGGTTGAGGAACTTAATCATTTGAGTTCTGCAATAAATCCTTGTAGTATTCACCTGACATCAATTTATGGGTTAATTTCTTTGACAGAGAAATTTTGAGGTTTTGAGGAAAGAGCGTGTGGACGAGTTTGCTGACCTGGTCCTTGAAGTAGGTGATGCATATCTAGCACTTGGGGAGCACAGAAATGCTCTCCAATTCTATGGGTTGCTTGAAGGCAATATTGCGTTTGACGATGTAAACTTCCTTTTCCTGTGCTCTCTGCAATTTGTCATTCCATTTGCATCTGCGGCTCCATCTACCCAGGTTATTTTAGTACTGTTACCATTTTTGATGCAACTGGTGGTTCTAGTTTTGGAACAGAAAATCAATCTGATCTGATATTTGAAATTTGTGATTGCTCCAGTGGACAGCTGGAACTTGGTATCTCAGTGATTAGGTCCCTTGAAGTGCCAGATCTGCTACGTTCTTCTTTCCTTATTGAGTTGCTTCAGAAAATTCAAAGCCTTTGCAGTTATATGATCCTTCTTTTGGTAGCTCAAATATAATTTAAAATGAAATGACTTAGCCCTGCCCTTTTGCAAATTTGCAAATTGTCTCATCAGTTTTCTCTGATAAGGTCATGTCACTGAAGCTCCAGTAGTAGCTCTCATGGTTGTTTGTTGTATTTTGAAACAGGTTATTTTATGGCTAAAGGTGGCTCAATGTCATGGAGCAATCAAGTCATACGCAGATGCAATTCATGTTTACCATCAAGGTAAGTTACTGAAATGTTGTTGGAATTTAGGAGCTCCAAAGTTTTCAAAGGGTTTACAGCCAATAGAAACTCAGAGGGGAGGCACAGTAGACCTAATGAGTGAAGAGACTAAGGAATCATATCATGTGTGCTAATATTTTGTCTTTATGTGTGCCACATTATGGCCTGCATTCTCTGTAAAGTTCTGGTGGTTTTTGTGGGAACAAATTATGTTCTGTTTTACTCAAGCTTCTGTTTATCTGCTCCTTGTGTGGTGCGGGGATGATGGACCAAAGTATTGAAGGAGTTGCCACAAGATGTGGATACACGACTCACTCTTGCGACGCTACTTTGCGACTATGGTCAACATGAGGAGGCATTAACTCTACTTACCCCTCCAGATTCAGGTTTGTGAAAAGTTTATAGCCTAACACGACTACTTGCTTCCTAGGAGTGTACAAATTACTTCCTAGGAGACTACCGGCAATTATTATGGAACTTGATAATATGTTGAAATAACATTGGAAATTTCAATAAATGTCATGATAAATACTACTATGTTATTCTCCTTTATGTGTGCCACATTATACAATTACGAAGTACAGTGTTACATAAGATATATATGTAAATTGCATGATAATCACATTATACACCACCCGTTTGGAAGTTTGTGATGGGATTCTATATCTGTCCATGTACACATTTGAGTTGACAAATATGGCTTTTGTGAATGAGTCAGATATTGCCATAAGTAGCTCTGACGCGCAACACAAGGAGATGCCATGGTGGAAAGATGGGAGAGTTATTTTGAAAGTAGCCAATATACATTTGTCTCGGAATCACCTCAATGATTTTATCGACACTGTTCTACCTGCTGTGCAAGAGTCTTTGCATGTGGAGTCTGTTAACCAAAAGGTGTTTCATCATTCTGCAACTGATTACATATTTTCTGGAATGATTCAACAGAGAGTTCTTCAATTATTGCAAGCTTCTTGGAGGTGGTTGTGTAGCTTTGTCAGAGCTTGTGTGATATTGCTTTTGCAGTTTTGATGGATGATGTAAGAAATGTCTTCTTGTGAGGAGTTTCGATTTCATGCCTCATAAAATAGGACCTGACTTGAACAATAAATGCAGGGGAAGACTAAGAAGAGGCTGAACAAAAGTGTACTGTCTGCAAGAGTGCAATGGCTGGAACAAAACCGGCCAGACCAAGTATTTCATGGATTCAAGCCTATGCTATCCCGTAATGATATGTAAGTGTAAAAGGGGCAGTCTATTCTTTTGGATGCAGGGCTAATTTATTCTGTAAAAGAGCTAATTATCCCGAAACAAAGCTAATTTATTCTGTAATGATGTTGTTAATATGAAGGGTAAAAGCATCAAGAGCAAGGAGAATGCTGGCAAAAATGGCTGCTGAGAAGGAGGAAATGAAAGCTGCTGCTCTGGCTGCTGGTTTAGAATGGGCTAGTGATGAAGAAGTGGAGGAAGAGACACGAGAGGTAAATTAAACCTCGTATGTAATTTAGGATTGTGATCTGAACATTCTAGTTTGGTGGAGAATTCAATGAGTGCACATTTATGATGTACTCTGACAATGACTATATAGAGACCTTGGTACCTTTCCCTTTCGATTTCACCTTATTTGTTTTCGTGTGTACAGTATTTCTCATACCGAAAGCACTCTGTAGTTGTTTCTTTTTGTATGGTTACTAGAGATTCAAACTTAAGTGCACGTTGAGGAGGCAAGTGCATTTTAATCGTAGTTCATCAAATTTTCTAAAAACATTTGTGGCTTCTAGGAAGTGGAAGTGAAGGTGGCGCCTTTACCAAATCTGCTGAAGGATGATGAACATTACCAGCTTATACTACAGGTAGTCTATGAACACATGGTTTAAGACCAGTTGTCTTGATGAATCTTGTTTTACTGCGACATATATTTATCATTCTACTGAATGTGGGTTATTTTATTGATTTTGATTTTATTTTGATTTCCCTGTAAATCTGTACCAGTCTCTTTCTGATAAGAAGATCTGAGTTGTTGGTGGTTAGAATCTTATTTTTGTTGGCTCTCTTGTACAAGTAGGAGGTTGTTTCTTAATATTTTTACTTTGTGAGTATTGTTAAGATTGATATATTATTTCTTTTCTGTACCCCAGGTACAGCCAGCTTTCCTTCCACAATACAGTTTTGTGATAGAACACTTGGCACAATCCTTGAAAGTCTGGCTAACCAAACCTGGATTGCTTCACTGGATTGAAATCTTCTAGAGGTGCATACTAACAGCAACTTTTTGTGTTTTTTATCCTGTCTGTCAAGATCTGTAAAGCATCGCTTGCCCTAAAGAGATACTGGGAAGCACTGGAGATTGTGAATCATGTATTGCGGGTTGGCCACCATCTTGGAAAAGCAAAATGTGATGAGCTTCGAGCCCTTGGAGCACGTATGTACTTCTACTCAGGAATTGCCCTTCATATGTGTAATATTTTCGTTTTGCTCATATTATGCTGTACCATAATAATTTTTTTTGCATCTATATTGGAATTCAATTTGCGCATCTGACTCGGCCTTCACTGTTTCTTTGCTGTCATGTATATTTTAGAGGCTTGCACAATATACTGTGGGATGTCACAGCTTTTTTTGAGGGTTCATCCTTACTGTTGTTTGATTATACCAGAGATTGCTTACAAGACAAAAGATGCCAAGTATGGGTATGATTGTGTGAGATATATGGTACAACAACAGCCTTACAGCTTTAGCGTGTGGAATTGCTATTATCAAGTGGTCTCTCGGTGAGCTCAAATTATCTGGTTCTTATTAAATCTTTTGTTCGAGTTTCTAAGTGGAATTGTCAAATCAAGAGATTCTTGTGCTTGCTTTGATTGGGCTGGAAAAACCTGCTGTTTTGAGTTTGGCAGAGGGGGAGCACAGATACAAACATCATCTTGTGTAGGAGTACCTACTAATATCATTAACACCTCAATTGAACAAGTGGTTTGAGTTTTGTAGGGCTGAGACAAAGCTACCCAAGCACAACAAATTCATGCTTCAAGTGCGTGGTAAATATCCAGATTGCGTTCCCGCAATGGTCATATGTGGCCATCAATATGCAATGATAAGCCAGCCCCAAGGTGCTTTGCGAGAGTATCTACAAGCCTTTCAAGTTCAGCCAGATGATCCTTTTATAAGTCTATGCATTGGTATTTTATAGAACCTTTACCCTTGAACAGATCAATTTATTGTCTGGAATGGATTGCTTCCATTTTCTCAAATGACTTACAAACATTTCAGTTAACAAGTGTGTATGCTTTGGCTGCACTTAAAAGCTGTCAGCTATCTACGTTTACAGATAGGGTGTGAGGATTCATTTCTCTGTAACTTGATATTCTGTGCTTAATGTTTCAATTGACAGGTGTTGCATTTATTAACCTCTCTCTTGGCTTTCGTTTGAGCAACCGGAACCAAACAATTATGCAAGGTTTCGCCTTCTTATACAACTACCAGCGCCTCTGCAAGTTCAATCAGGTGCTCTTCTGTTTTTGCATTGCACTCAGGTACTTATTAGAAATGCAGTCTTTTTGTGTATGCACTCAGGTACTTGTTAGAAATGATGATGCAGAAAGAAGAAACTATGTGCAGCTGTTGAAGGTCATGTCTTTTTTAGAATTGGAGCTGATTTGGTGGCTTAAACCCAAGGCCTTAACCTGGATCCCATGGGAACTTTTGAACTTAAGTCACCTAAGGCTGGAATAGTGCTCAGATGGGTGACCTTCCCAGCACTTGATATCTGGTGCACCCTACCACTATGGTCCACTCAATCACTGTGGGAGTACCTGGGCGAACCGGATATCGCCAACCAACTGCGGGAACCTACCATGTGGGAACCTAGGGGCATGTCCTTGGAGGAGATCAGGTGCAGGCAGGTGCGGGCTAGTTTGTCCGTGCCTGTTCAAGGTGTTCATCTTTGAAACGAGGCAGTAGTCTTCAAGGTCCTCTAATTCTTGTGATGTCCGTTCTGGAATTACATATAGGATTGGACTAACTCAAAAAATAAAGCAACACCATAACCCAAGCTGATGGCAACATTGAATTCCTCTTTCTTTCTCTAGTTGACGGAATAGTGCTTGGATTGGTGACCTTCCTAGCACTTGATTTCTGGTGCACCCTACCACTATGGTCCACCCAATCATTGGGGAAGTATCCGGGAGAACTGGACATTCTCGACCAACCAGGGGGCTTGCTCTTGGTGAATCAGGTGCAGGTCTGCTTGTCCGCACTTGTTCCTGGTGTTCACCTTTGAAAGGAGGCAGTAGACTTCGAAGTCTCTCTGATTCTCATGGTGTCCGTTTCGGATTAGGATCACATATAGGATTAGATTGACTTGAAGATGATGCAACACCATAAATCACACGGGTGGCAATGTCAATGTCATATCTCATCCTCTCTCTGGAGCTGATGTTTAGTGAGTTGTTTGTAACAGGAGTCGAACTACAATATGGCCCGTGCCTTTCACCATGTGGGCCTTGTGCAATTAGCTGTTCAATACTATGAGAAAGTTTTTGTGGCGGTGGAAGAGGACCGACCCCTTGTGTCACTGCCACATGAGGGCTCAGGTTTCCGGCCTGTTGAAGATACAGACCCAGTTGTGGGAAAACAAAGATTGGGTCACTGTGACTTGCGAAGGGAGGCAGCCCATAATTTACACCTCATATATAAGAAGAGCGGGGCTCTTGATCTCGCACGCCAAGTGTTGCGGGACCATTGTAATCTATAGAGATCTACCTGTAAAATAGATACCCTTGTTTGGTCTTTGGAATGTGGAGTTCTGTACACATATCTCTATTGTCAGATTGCACATGTGAGTCAAGGGGGCGAAATGGACAAGCAGATTAAATTTTTTTGTCAACACCAAATTTGCTGTTGTGCAGTACCTAAGGTAAGCAGGCCTAATTCGGTCATTCCTCTTTAATTTACATCTATATTTGAGTGGTGCATGGTTAGGTGTGGATCTAAGAATGGACACCACAAAGACATGTGTTTAAAAGAGATTGGATCATGTGTTCAAGGTTCGTCAAACATTCTAGACTCAATTTTCAGCATAATTGGGGCCCTATTGTGACTGAGCTATGGCTCCCTGGTTGTCAGCTTTGATAATTCATATCAATTTAAGGCAGGTTCCAAAATTCTGTGTGATTGAACCTTACCTCTCCATTCACATCCGCAGATCAACCAACATTCAGAGTTCATGAATTGGAGTTGTATTACACAGCGAACATGAAAAAGTAACCTCTTAAGACCTGTCTACCTTACTGAGTTTTCTTTGTGATGGTTACAGTGCCGAATTTGGCTTGGAATCTGCCAAACAGGCCTGTATGCTGCCTTATAGCCTGATCTGCATCTAAAATTAGACGAGTGACAAGTTGGACATGAAGTTGAGGTTACTTAGAGGTCCAAAGCCTCTTGCTGGAAGTTTTTCTTTTTGTTTGCCATGTGAGTCTCTAAGTGTTCTGAGAAGCGTGTCTATGACATGAGGAGCACCTGAAATGACAGTTAATTACTGTTGGGAACAGGCACTTGCTGTATTACCATTTTGCAACAAATTAGTGAAGCCAAAGAAATTGACAAGTCAAATAAAGACCTCCAATGTATAATCAGCACTACGTGTTGCACAGCTTAGTAGCTTCATTGCTCATAGCTATGCATCCCCAACAGCTTGTTTTGCAAGGTTTTTTTTCCTTGTCACATCGTTCTGTCACTGAAATACAAGGGACATCATGCTAATATCTGCAGCTTCTTTTGTTGGATTCCCTATCAGAACTTGATTCAATAGCACTCAATACCGCTCTCCAATCATGCCAAGAAGTTTTAGCAAAAGAAGGAATAAAAAGGGATCCAGATTGATTATGCCAAAAGAGGAGAAGTCCCTGGCCATATTGCTTAAGTTAAACTTGGGAATGCACAAGGTCCCTAGTGCAAAGGAGTTTAGACTGTCCTCTTGAATCAAATTAGTTTCGGTGAATGATTTTCCTTACTACAGGCAGGTTTACACATATTCCTTCAATTTCGCCCGCAAGATGCTTGCTCCCTGTAGTCCAGGCTGGGGCGAACCAACCCATATATCCGTACCTTACCGGGGAGGGCGAACGGCTGGGGATTCGTGGCACTCACTTAAAATCAACCATCCTACATATCGTGGATGAAGTGGCTCCAATACAAAAAGACCCCCTATGAGGTTGAGGGCCGATTCATTCGAATGTGACATCACTAGACATCCGGTAAGGTACCAATGTATGGGTCGGTTCGCCCTAGCCCTGTAGTTCACATGGATAATTGAACCAATGATGAGTAGGAAATTTACTTTCTCTGTTTTAGTGCCCTTATTTAAGAAAACCCCACCTCACATCATTGGGATTCTTTATCAGATGCACTAGCATTTTATTGTAGTACTTAACTCACATGGTCATTATGATAGCCCCGAAATCAACACCACCAGTCAATAAATGCGAGAGTTATGCAAACATTTTTTATTCACCAAATGTGATGTTACACAGAGGACTCCAGTGAGTCTCTCTCGAGTCCTGTCCTTCCTCAGCATCGAGAAGCTGTATATAAGAACAAACAAACTTTTTATGGCTTTGCTCTGGAACACAAAGTATGGACTACCTATCTGTATTTGTTTTGTTTTGTTTTTTGTTTTTGTTTTATTTTGTTTTTTTGTTTTTTTTTGGGGGGGTTTGAATATAAGCTAAATATTCGTGTACACACACACAAGTTGTACTAGTCTATGTTGATTTTGAATAATATAACTACATCTCAATGTGACTCTTACCAATCCTTACCAACCCTTATAGATTCTTGCCTCAACACTTTGAAATTTCCATATTTTACCCATAAGGTGTTCAAAAAATACATGCTTAGATGTGTTGAACTCCTCTTTTAACAAACAAAAAAGATCTAACATAAATCAAGATAATCTAAGAAAATGATTATGCTCAAATGTTAAAAGAATGAAATGTCAATGTAGTTTCTATAGTTACTCCGAAAGGGCTTCAATCTGCTGCAATCCATAGATATGACATCATTTATCAATTAGCCTACGAACTGTGACCATCACAACAAGTTTTTATATTATTAGACAAACACTTATTATTAACAATCGCTCAATACTATCTCAATGTAGAATATGTGATCTACTTGATTGTTTGTAGGGAGAAAAATGCACGAGAAATCCCTGCTCTCTTCTTTGGCTCATGGTGGCCATTGTATGTCTTTTGGCAATGAAGTAAAATTATTTTCATTTTCCTTAAGGAAAAAATTTAAAAAAAAGAAGAGAAATGAGGACCGGAATAAAGGTTGCGCATCTTGACAGGAAATAAGCTTGTGGCCATGAAGGTAGATGTCCACAATTCGGACACTTAACTTAATTGGACGTGTATATATGAGTGGTCTATGGTTATGTCTGGATCCAATAACAATCACTAAAAGGACATGTGTTTAAGAGAGTAATTGTTCTTAGACCAATAGTCAACACAATTTGAGACATCTATGCGATCATTTTAAGAAAGTGAATTTTCACATTGATAACGCATAAGATATTTGCATGAGCTACATAAAATTTGAAGAAAATGAAAACTACCTCGACTCAGTAACATGCTAATCATCTTGTCCTAATTACATGTTAAAATATCCTAGAAGAAGTGGGCTAATCAAAAGATAAAAATTGTCTGTTTAGGGCCACTCACCTTGAATTATCATTTGATTGGCACGGTCCCTTACTATGGAGGAGGAGGCAGAGGACGCTTCATGTACCCTGGGGCAGGAGCCGGATGCATTGGCGACTTGAAGCCTCCATGGTCCAGTCGGTTTCCCCCGTGATGGTGATGAGGCCTCATGTACCCATTATGTGGAGACTCCGCACCATCATGATGATGATGGGGATCCATGTATCCATTATGGGGAGATTCTGCACCATCGTGATGATGGTCATGGGGTTCCATGTATCCATCATGGGGAGACTCTGCTTCATTGTTATGAGGTGGCTTCATGTACCTGTGATGGGGAGGCTCTGCTTCATGGGGAGGCTCCATGTACCATTGATGGGGAGGCTCCGCTTCATCGTCATGAGAAGGCTTCATGTACCCATGATGGGGAGGCTCTGCTTCATATTCATGAGAAGGCTTCATGTACCCATGATGGGGAGGCTCCGCTTCATCGTCATGAGAAGGCTTCATGTACCCATGATGGGGAGGCTTTGCTTCTTTGTGAGGAGGGGGCTTCATGTACCCTTGATGGGGTGACTCTGCTGCTTCATGGGGAGGCTTTGCTTCATTGTGATGAGAAAGTTTCTTGTACCCTTGATGGGTAGGCTCGGCTTCACTATGATGACGTGGCTTCCTGCTGTGCTGACTTGGTGGCGATGGAGGATACACTGGAAAGGACGCAAATGAGTAACCCTCAGGGGCAGATTTATCGAGGTGGAGAAATGGAAGTGCCTGTGACGCCTGTTCCGTGAGATCCCTGCCTTCAGCCACCAAGATATAACTGAGTATAAATATACAAGCCATCCTGGCCATTGTTGACATGCACCTTCAACTAGCACGCCCTACTTCCCAGGCTGCCTCTATCTGCTGCACCCAATTCAATTACTTGTCAATAGCTGATGCTCACAAACAGGCCTGCAAACATCAAGGACACTTGATAAGTATACCCTGGTGTTAAGATATGTCACATATGGAATGATGTATGCACACATTCTCAAAACTTTTGTAATATTGAGCTGTGGAAAGTCTAGAGTACAACGTTGTGCTATGTATGAGTGTAGCTTGTATTTGTACGATTCCGTGCAGTGCTGGAGAGAGAAATCGACCAATATTGACATTGTACGTGTTTGATTTGGTATCAAAAGACATACCCAGGCGTTAAAACATGTTGACCACATAAAATAAATCTATGCACATTTTTAGAACTTTGAAATATTGAGCTGCAGAAATTCTTTAATTAGCGGATGCAAGCTTTCATGAAAGGAGCACACTGGAGATTCCCAGAAAACAGCATTGTGCTACATACAACTTGTATTTGTACAATCCCTGACCATCGGTATCAAACCATTGGTATAAACGTGTCGAACATCCCAAAAATCAGTCAAGTGAAAGATGTGGGGAAATTGTAATCAACGAAGTATTATCTAAAACCAGTGACCACACAGTGGACTCTACATCAGTAGACACCAATTCGACAATTTTAATTGCATCAGCTGCCAATTGCTAATTAACAGAGGCCTTACAGGTCTAAAGTGAGAGTCTATATATGTACTGACACAAATACAAGATACCAGGGTGAGGAAAAAAATTAAACTTTGTGCAATTTGTTTTGCAGATCAAGCTTATACAGAAAGAAGCTTACCTGGCTCCTTGAAGCCACAATCATCTGCCTGGAAACTCGTTGGAGTGCTTATAAAGGGACCTGGGATCATGTAAGCTGTTGATCAGTCTCCACTAACATTTAAATGCCTTCACCAATTGATCAGTTTGGAATTGAGGATGTATTCATCTAAAAGAATTTGGAGGTTTTAAAATTACAACACCTCATTATATGTTCTGAAGATTAATACTGTCTTAGAAGATTCTCCATGGCTGTTCAATGCTGTCTGATGTGGAAGTTTTAATCATTCCTACTGCATGTAGTATGGATACAATGAGTTATTGCTCATTGTGGGGTCTTCAATTTTTGCATATTTCAAGGAAAGGTCATTTGAGTAAAATACACACCTAGTTGTCACGGATGCTTGCTTGTAGGTGAAGTACAAGGTGATTTATGGAAGAGATTTTCCTCACAATGTGAGTGAATTTATGATCACCTTGTGAGTGATCATACATGTGTTGTTATGATATGTTTCAAAAGTGAAATATTTCATCTGAAGTGATCACCACTTTGTTGAGTGAGATGATCGTGCATTGAATGAAATTCATCAAATACAGAGTTTCCCGAATTCACGTTCTCAATTAGAGTTAATTGACTGCCATTAATCTGTTCACATTCGGTCTCATATTCCTTGAGAGAGGTTCTACGAAGAAACCATCCTAAGTTGATTGAGAGTCTATGATGGCCACGACTCTTGGAGCACCTCCGAAGCAAAAATAATGAGAGAATAATCTTAGGTATCCAAGTTCTTAACAGCAATTAATAGTTCTGCAATGTGATGAGGTTTGTGTAACAGATGATGTGCTACATCCAGCAGTTGTCAAAATTATCCGCAAGCGGCATGCATGCTGCGTGTCCCATGTTCTGAAAATCCTGGACATCCAATTTAGGTCAAGAATTCTTTACATGACCAACTACAGTATTCTGTTCACAACCAGGTGTAAAGTTTGAGGTATTGAATGGAAAAAAAGTTTGTGGTTTCCTGGCATTTATATATAATTGTTTTCAAGGACCACAAAGCCCATGAGACTCAACGGAGCAGTTGACCTGTAAGATACCCATAAGATGACCTATAAGATATAGAGATTTATTAGATCATATTCATGTATATGTTCATTTGCAGTGAGGATTTTCAGACTCACTTCCAATAAGTTAAGCAATTTTGCATACATCCGGTACAGGTGTGATAATGAAGTGATTTTGTACAGGCTTGGAAATTGAACTGCTTATTCAATGTGTAACTAGATGGGTTAGACATCACACAATGATAGGTTGCTACTTAACTTCTTTCCAGTGTCTACTTTATCGGTCATTGTTGTATTAGTAATGGGGTGCCAAAATACATCCATAATAAATAAAAAGTTGGAATGTGCCCATGGAGAAAAAATTGTTCTATATTATGAGAAAAACCGAGAGGAAGGCAAGAGGACTTTCCCCATCTCTCACCTCTGGAAATTGCTAATTCCTTCTCTAATTGAGTGCAAGCTTGCACAAAATTGACAACCCATCTGCATCCAACTAAATATAACAAAACTAGAGCAAATTAATCCTCCCTTTTAACCTCTCTCCTCTCCTAGTCTTCTTTTCTTCGCTCCCTTCCAACTCTCTCCTCCTCTCTCCCCCTTCCTTCCTACCTTATGCCTTCCTTGGGTGTTCCTTGCTTGCATATACATTGTGATCATCGAAGCTCTAGTAAGTTCCAAGATTATGACTATATGTTAAGGAAGAACTAGAGATGTGCAAAAAGCGATGAAACAACCAAGGGATATAAAACTCAAGTCACTAATTTTAGGTAACAAAAGTAATGCTCTTGTTTATAATTATCAAAGACATCAACTACTACTTCACCTCCGCTCTTGAGGATAGTGCATTTTCAACCCCATTTCAACCTCCACATGATCATTTTCATTTCTAATAGCACTTCCTAGGCCTCTACTATTAAGAGCTCACTTCCACTTTATGATCAAAGATATGGTACACAAAAAACTGTTATGTAATTCCTCTTAGTCCTCTCCTAGTTGGCAGCCACGATTTGAATTGTAAATATTTTAGACCTTGGACAACTATCAAAATAACTATAGTTAACTAGATTTTTTTCAATACATTTTAGGGAACAACTATAGTTAACTAGAAAAATTTAAGACCAGATTCAAGAACAACTAAAGTTAATTAAAGAAATTTCAAGTATTATTATATACTCAAAGAAGTTCGCCTCTTGATTTGCTTTAGTTGAGGGTCTTTAATATGCTCGGGCCACTAAGGATTGTCAAGAAGTGCCTTTATATGATCACTCACAGTTCTGGCTTTGGAACAACCTCCATGTACACCACACTAGTGACACTACAACACTACAACAAAATTCCATGAACATGTTGCGCTCAACTTTAGTTAACTAGATATAACTATAGTTAACTACATTTTTTGACAAGTCAAATTGCGAACAACTATAGTTACAAAAGGCAACTAGTTAACTAATAGTTCAATTAGTTGGTTAGTTGTCCAAGGTCTGAAACATTTATGACACCCTTCCCCTACCACCCCCACCCCAAAAAATAAACTAATGACCCAATGGACGTTGAACACGTGGCACAATATTCCTGAATCACAACCTTGAATAGACATAGCAGATTCAATAGTTTCATCTTTGACGAAGCTTAATGATTATGTACGATAATAGAGGCAGCCTTTATTATGTAAGGTGTCAACCCATTCATTACATATTTGAAGGACATGCTTTAATTTACATGAGCTTTGAGGTTAAACTGTTAACATATTGTAATGGTGTCATAACATCGTGGTTCTATTGAGAGCCTTTTAAGTACAAGCCCAATTACATTAATGAGCTGAAGGACCATCATATCAAAATTTATTATATGTACACAAGTTCATTCCCAAGCCTATGAAAGGGTTGCTTTGAGTGCATTTCACTCAATGTTAGTTGTGAGCTTTGTCATGGACAAGCTTTGAGGTCAAAATGGGATCCATCCGTGGGATCTTGAAGTATGGGAGATGAGCTATTTCGAGGGGGGAAAAATGGGCATGAGGAACTCTTGGGATTTTTAGATTATAACAATTGAAGGAAGCGATACATAAGAAAATGACATGTTTTATCCCATCAAGAAGAAGCTTGACCAATCAAATTCTCCTCGGACTGAGCGGACTGGTTGTGTGATCCACTAGATGGGAACAATTTGATAAATGAGCACCTCCGTGAATTCTCATGTCAAATTGTGCAACTGCAATATGCTAGCCAACTTGCATTTGGAGTATGTAAATTGTCCTAGATTTCTAGTTACGTATATGCAAAGAATTCCCTAAACATTAGAGAGTGTCCAAATGTTAACTAAGCTATCAATGTGAGCACAATGGTTGTTTTAATATGAGCATTATTATTTTTTCACTTTAACCAAACTAAACATCTTTGATGTTCATGCAAAGTTTGCATTGAAGTGGCAACCATTGATTGGAATCAACACCCTCACATAACCTTCCAACACCACAAAAACATGACCAAATTGCACAGCTCATGTGTCTATGGGTAGATATCCATGTTGACTCAATGGTTATAGTTATTTTGATTGCAAATGAATGAGTTAGGTGGGCTTAATTTAGGGAAGAAATCATCCATCAACCCGAAATGGGTTGTTGGGGAAGCTAGGGGTTAAGGTAGACATACCCATTTCCATAACATGTAAGCAATTACGCATAAGTGTAGCACAAGTGTGATAGTGAAGTGATTTTTCATAGGTCCGGAAATTGATATCACAATATTTAACCAAAAAAATCATAATTTATTTTCAAGTTTTGAAATTATCATAAATTTCCAAAGGCAAGATTCTCTCCCAACCCATATTTCCGATAACTGGGAGACGAAAACCTGAGTACAATCAATGGACTTTCCAAAGAATCCAAATCCACTCCCTTTAAACTTACTTTTCCCATTACATTGAATGTGACGGCGACATGTGTGAAACTTCATGGTTTTTTCATCACATTAGAAAATGACAGCCACATGCAAGGATTTCACGTTAGAAAATGATAGCTACATGTAGGGATTTCACGTTAGTATCCGTCACGTCACATCACAACATGTGATGGCAACGTGAAGCCAAATCCAAAAACGAAACATTGATGAGGGGGGTAAGTTTGATAATTTACCCAGGGTAATTTGGTGCAGTCAACCCCCCTAGTCAATGGTCTGGTCGACTACTACTTTGCAATCGACAAGCTTAGGCAACTGCTATTTTGCAATCGACTAGCTTTGTGGACTGCTATTTTTTTAATGTTACAATTGACCAAGAGCAGTCGACTTAGAGAAGTTGACTTCTTGGTTGATTGCTACTAGCAATCAACTTCTAGGGAAACAAGAAAAAAAAATTCCAAAAATTATGGACTGTTAGATCTTGCATGTACAATAAGATCTAACGGTCTGGATTTTTATTGAAATGTTTGAAATTCACTTTTAAAAGTCAGTTGCTAGTAGCTATCATACTAGAGCAATTGACCCAGAAAGAAAAGAAAAAGAATCTACAAAACCAAAAAAACCGTGTCAGGAGGCGTCATGTCCTGACGTGATGCAATGTGATGGTGTCACATCATTTGTGATGTCATTTGACACCAAGAGCCACATCACGTCCATTTACACATCCCTGGCTACATATGTGGAACTTCACAACATTAGAGGACTCTATGTATTAAGACTAGTGATAGCCCACGTCGGACACCAACTTGGTGACTATATCATTCAACAGAAATATATTGAATTAAAAAATAAATAAATTAGACTACTGGTTTAAACTTACTGACATATTTTGTGTAACTAAGAGACTTATGAGAGGTACAACTTCTAATCTACACATAATAAGTTTTTGTTTTTGTTTTTGTTTGTTGTTTTTTTTTGGAGAGACAGAAGGCCGACAAGCCAGCGCCAAAGCAGAGGAGGTGGACCACCTGGCAAGTTTTTGTCAAGTAGAGAGGAGATTTCACAGCCGGGAATCGAACCGCCAACCTCTTCCTTGAGATATCTTCACATAATAAGTTGAAAGGTCAAGCTTACCAAATAAATAGTCCACCATATGATAGGCGATGAAGGCTTGCCAGGTCACTAGAATTATAGTTATGGAAACCTGCCACCTGCCACCTCAGCTTGCTCTGCCCAAAATGGGATGTGACGGAGCCCATGATGTGAGGTATGGACCCTGTATCGGCCCTGTATGGACCTTGTATGGGCCCATGATGCAAGGTTTGGGGGGGAGGAGGGGTATTGGAAATGGGTATGTCTATCATATATATAGGAAACAACTTGAAAGTTGGAATCAAACCTAAAGAAATCTTGCGACAAACTTTGTCACATGGAGTGTACGATGTTGTATGCTAACTAAAAGGGATTGACCTGGTTGGAGATGAATTAGACGAAACTAACACACCTATTGTTAAATTTTCTCTAAACCTTAGGGCCCCCTTTTCTACATATACTTTTACTTCAAAATTCTGAATAACCTTTTTAAATGTACACACTGAAGAAAAATAATGCCTCTCCCTTATGTATACTATGTACACTAATGCCTCAAATAATACCTCTTCTTACACTCACATTAGTTGTATGTGGTATGAAAAAGTCCACCCCCTGAGCATAGGCTACCCGTGATGCAAAGTTGGCATGGACTTGCCAAACTACGTTGCTTTGTTCAGTTTTTCTCCTTTTTGTTTCTTTCATATTTTTGTTCCAAAGGGACAATATCATTATACTATTTTGGGTGCAATTTGGCATCATGAAGCCAAAAAAAAACATTGATTTTCACAATTGAACCTAGGATGGTATCTACAGTTTGAGCGAATAGTTCAGACTTATTATAAGCAATGGACTAGATAACCAATGAGAGGAGAGTGGTTGACGAGCCACATGAGCGGCGAGTTATCCACCTACTTGAGTTGGTTATAAGTCATAATTGATTAGCGCATGAATTTAATTTGTGAAATATGGATGATTTTGTGTCTTCATGGATGAAAACCTATGTCGAGTTTTGATGCTCTTGGATGAGCGATTGGTCATGAATGTGCGCACTAGTAAATATGAGCCTTGCCATATATCACTAAAATGTAGGTGTCCAATTAAGAAGAGTGACCACATTCGCATTACGAACAAACATGAGTCCCAAGCAATCATCATGCTTTGGTGAAAGAAATATGGACATCTACCAAAAGGTAGATTTGCAGATTTTTTGAAAATGCAAGACAATTTTTCTAGTGACTGTAGCAGTATCCTTTGTAGAACGTTGATTATTGGCCTCCACCAATGAGAGAGCTTGAGACAAATGTACTAAGGCAACTTAAAGACCCTTTGTTGTGTATATAAAAACAACCTCATACCATCTTACTCTTCAGGCGGTTGGGAGACTTGCCTTATCATACAAGCTTTTGTCTTCCATAACATTATTCTATTGTTATCAACTGTTCCATTCTAATAATATCAGTACATTGCTTCACCCGAGTTTTTCAGCCTAAATCTGCCAATGCAATGCTCTGCTATGAGAATAAACAAAGTATAATTCCGAATAGAATCTGGCTTATTCCCAACCCCACATAGCGTACAAACTCAGTTGATTAATATTATGGCCTTCACCGAGTCCTTCTCTTTTGCCCATGTTTGTGCATGCTCGTCCACTCCATGATGGCTAACATCATCTGATGGCACAACTAGCAACCCTTGCCTTTGGATCACTGCTAGATCGAGTGGTTCATGAAGATGCCATGGGCGTGAGCCTCACAAACACATCGCCATGCACAATTGATTGTGGCTAAAAGTTAGTGAGAACACAAACTTAGCACTACAGTGGCGCAAGGGAATTGCCCATGATTGATGTGCTTATAGTGGGAGAAAGGGAATTATCACACACCAACATACTTCTCATCCATCCAGTATAGAAACATGACCCCCGGCTGGGAATTCGTGGCACTCACTAAGGAACATCCATCCAAGATATCGTGGATGAAGTGGCTCCAATAAAAAAAGCCCCCCTATGGGGTTGAGGGCCGATTCATTCGAATGTGACATCACTAGACTAATTCGGGGCCTTTGACTCTATTTCCGGAATCAAATTGCCTAAAAATAGTCATTTAGATGATTCTTGCATTTTTTTCATCAGCATGGATGATTTTACTTGAGTGCCACGAATCCCCGGCCATGACCCCCTGTAAAGTTTGTGGCTGACGTATCTCATACACTTAGACTCAACTAATTTAGGATCTTCGAAGCTAATTCCAATGTCAAATAAATTACAATAATAACCTCAGGATTGCATATCATTTCAAGGCTTTTATGTTGGATGAATGAGAGGTACGCTCGTATGCGATAATTCCCACTCTCCCATATAGTAAAGGCCCACATAAGTTACCTCAGGATGTCCGATGAAGGCCAGATATTGATACTGAGGGCCGGTTTACACTAAGGACCATGAAGTTGTCCCACGGTGATGTAAGAGCGTTGATTGGCTGCTGAACTCGTCTCGGGACAACTTTGGTTTACACTAGAGAAAAAATGGCAGAGGGACCATGGAGGTCGAGGTCCCCAAAATATAAATTTTAAAGCGTAATAAATGCACTGACATGGTCCAACGGGTTTTTCGTTGAGAGGCAAGAGAGGTGGTCTGGTAGGAAAAGGCAAGGGCCCATGGCAGAGAATCACCATTTTAATAATTCTTTAATGAATCTACCCTCTATGTGCCTTAATCATAGCATAGCCCATGAGACATACCAACACTACCTTGTTTTTCCCCTTATACCGGCTCCCACGTGTTTCACCAAACAACGTGGGACATCTAGAACTCAAGAATTTGAGTGCAGATTTGTTTTTTTGCTCTACCAACTGCAATGTTTGGAATTTTGGGGCTTGTAATACACCATTGGAAAGGTCTTGAAAATACCTTTCCAACGGTATATTACACGCCCCCAAAAAATTTAAATTACAGTTGAAAAACGAAAAAGAAAAATCTGTAGTTGTTTAGTGACTGCAGATCAGGGTGGTCAAAAGAACCGCAATGGGAAATCATCTAACACTAATTATCAAAGAATTGAACTTTAGTGTTGAGCAAGGTAGGGTGGTAACCAGTGATCGGGGAGATTTTTGGGCATAATCGGTTGAGATCCTAGTGTTTGCAAGTCCAACCGGTTACATGTTGACATCCTTCGGTTTTTCTATATTAATTTGAGGTATATTCCATAAACTCCTCTAAAGTGATCGGTAAATCTCCTGAAGTCTTGATCTTCAACCGGTTATTTCTCAAACTCAACCGGTTCATCTGTAACTAACTGCCGGGTCTCCCCGATCATAGGTGGTAACAACATTAAATATAATCAAACACTAAATATCCTATTTAGTGTAGTGACAACACAAGGTACATGTCACATGTAAATTACATTGAACATGTACAAATTAAATCGCTCATTTTTTTTTGTAAAAATTGTTGTGAGAAGATTTGCAAGCCACATCTTTGACACATTTAACAAGAAGTGAAGACAAGTGAAGCCCAAGAGAAGACAAGAGAATGATCAAACTTGAATTTTTTTCAAAATTGCCCTTTTTGGGCATGTATTAAAAAAATCAACACCTTCACTTTTTGGTGCATGGTCATTCTTCTTGGTCCACATTCGGTTTACACCTAGTGAGAGGCCCATGGCTCTTAAAACTAATTTTTTACGAACTCGGACCATGGAAGTCGGACCACGAACTCGGACCACGAACTCGGACCATTGACAAACGCCATCTTCCATGGTCCGACTTCATGGTCCATAGTGTAAACCGGCCCTGATATACAGTAGGTTGTGTATGGATCAGAGTTTTCAAGTGGCAGTAATTACGGGATGTTCAACAATGCTCATTCCTAGGTGCCGAGCAGGTCCACAGACCTCGAGTAATAATGTAAGAAATATTAGGCCATATATTGTATACATGCCGTTGATCGATTTAATATAATTTGTCCTGCTGAGTCATGGAGTCTCCAACAAGAAAATTCCTTTGAGTCATTGCTCACCAAAATATTCCTCTTTAAGTAAAGGCTTTGTAGAGCTGGTTGACAGTAAACGAGTCAATCCTCGTAATGAATAGATGCTGCTTGGTTATCTGACCATTCAATGTAAAAAGTTAGCTTTGATTTAAAGTATTGAAGGGTCCAGATCACTGCTCGTGGAGAACGGGCGGTTAGTTACAGATGAACCGGTTGAGTTTGAGAAATAACCGGTTGAAGTTCGAGACTTCAGGAAAATTACCGATCATGTTTAGAGGAATCTGTAGTTTATACCTCAAATGAATAAAGCAAAATCGGAAGATGTCAACATGTAACCGGTTGGATTTAGAATCACTACGATCTTGGCTGACTATGTCCAAACACTTCCCAGGCACTGGTCAAGATGGTTAAGGTATGCAGCTCTGTTGTGGTCATTTCCAACTCCCCCTGGCATTTCTAGCCATTGGATGGCTTTGGGATTGTCTTTTGTGGTTAGAAATTGCGAATCGTGCAGGTGGTCGATTCAAATTTCTAAATCGGAGTTAAAATCTAAATTTTTGGAGAGGTCAAACTGAAGATTTTCTTTTGAATCTTTACATGATCACATAGAATCACCGAGTCCCGATTATGTTAGCACCTAAACCTTGAATATATATTTATATCTTAACCACACAATCCAATCTCATTATAACAAATGTCTTCTTAGCAGTCAATCTTAAATACAAGCCTTGCCATGGACCACTCAAATTTGGGCACCCAATTAACAAGAGCAATGACAGTAGGCCCTCATAAGAGTGGATGCTTTAATCCTCTTTATTGAAGACTTTTCTTATGTTAGTGGAGGCAAATTGACTAGGTCAAGGCACGTAGTACTAAGTACGTATTCATAGTTGGGACCACATACCAATCAAACACAGGGGTCCAATGAAGAAAAGTAACCACTTAAGACCCATCGACCTTAATCGATCGGATGCGACAATTCCCTCAGTAGGGCCACAGACTGAGCACATACCTCAAATCCATATAACATTATGAGAGTATATCATTTCCTGTATTGTACACTTACTACCAAATAGACTTGACCACTGTTCGGGAAGAACCGGCGGTTAGTTACAGATGAACCGGTTGAGTTTGAGAAATAACTGGTTGAAGTTGGAGACTTCAGGAGAATTACCGATCATTTTAGAAGAATCTATAGAATATACCTCACATGAATAAAGCAAAACCAGAAGATGTCAACATGTCACCGGTTGGATTTAGAATCACTAGGATCTTGACCGACTATGCCCAAAAACTTCCCGGGCACTGGACTTGACAATGTCAGCTTAGGGACAAGTTAGTATGGAATTCAATCTGATCTCTGGTCCTTTGGGGTGGTTGTGGCTCAATCATTCAGGATTTTCATGTACAACCATCCTTACAAAAGGAAAGAAGGGAAGAAGGAACTTGGAGCCCATTTGGAGCACCCATAGCTTACGAAGTGAGCGCGTTTGTCCTCGTGGGGGATGATGGCACATGCACTCCACCAGCTATATAACTGCATGAATCCCCAAAATCCCGAACCCAATTTCCCCAGTTTCCTGGTGTTCTTCAGTCCTGGCACATCCGTTTATGGTATTTAGTGTTGCTTGCCATTTGGAATTGCGTGATAGAGTTAATCGTAAAGTATGATGATCAATTGGGGTCAAAATAAATTAAGGGTTCCTTGTTTGAGTGTCACCAAAAAGTCTTTTGGAGGCCTTTCTTTGAGTTTTAAGCGCCGACATGCTTTATCTTTCATACTAGAATTAAGAATCTTCTCATTTTCTTTGCTACCTATGTGTACATGACGCATTTTTTTGTTTCTCTCATCATTTGTGTACTTTCCGAAGAGAGTCAAACTCAAGAAAAAAACTCAATTTTTTATTTCCATTTTTTGTTGCCCCAAAAGAGAGCAAAACAACTTCCCTCCCTAGATCTTTTTAGGTCACTCACACAAGTGTTGGAAGTGGCAAATATGGAAGATTCTTTCAAAGAACTTGAGTTGGTCCCCAATTTTGGTGACTGTATGGTTAACTCTAATGCCACATAACACTGCTTAGCACTAGGGTGTTGCACCCTTAGTGCTAGAATTTTTGGGCGTCTTAAGAGAGTAATAACCCGCCTATGCTAGGCCATCTTCACAAAATGGACAATACTTAGCTTGAGTATTGTTCATTGTGTGAAGGTGGATCAATAGTTAGGCCTACCCTAACAATGTTATCCCGAAATTGAGTCCGGAATAGTATTAGAACATACGCACTCAGTTTGTTGGCTGGCTTGTTTGCCTACTTGTCGTGTGGGGCTAGTGCGTACACATCATGCAAGTTAGGAATGTTGCAATGTGAGCAAGGCGAAACCTATTAGGCATGATACTATGGATGTGTCAAATTAGAGCATACATAGGCCCATATGGAAAAGGGAGCCCTTAACCCTACCATAAGTGGGCCATGAGTAATGTTATGTCTAATTATTTTTACTATAAATTTCATTTTTTAATCAAAAAAATAAATAGGTTGTACGTACATAATGCAATATATATTATCATGCTTGGTAAAAAATCACATTCTTATCAGAAAGTTATAGCACTATGTAGCCTTGAATAGTAAGTGTCCCTCAATGTAACTATAAAAATGTGACATAATGTGGCATTGAAATTGGTGTGCCATGTTGATTGGAGTGGTTTTTGTGATTTGTAATGTAGTTCAAAGCGTCATACACTAATATTGAAGTAACTAGGATTTAAGTATATTTGGCTTTATGTATGAATTTTGGACAATTTCAATTGTGATGACGCACGCTAGATAGCATAACTACACAAATATGGTGGTTGGTGAACATGGAATACAAACATGTGAAGTTGTGTTGTTGCGTTGTTGCTTTTGTTGTTGTCGTTTGCTGACTTACCTCAAGCAATCATATAAGGTCGAGGCATCCATAGTCGACCAGGTCCATTTAACTGCTCATTAGGGTCATGTAATGCCGACATGGATGAGTTCTATATTTTTTAGGTGAATGGAGTTAAGGTTTATGTGGTGGTGGCTTGTGATTGATTACTCTCATAAGAATTTTGACAACTGTCGTAGCCAAGCGTTAGAATTTAGATGAGCGGTTATGGATTAACCTAGAGATCGACTTTGTGTTACCTTAACTTTACCACTTCGAATTTGTAGCAATTTCCATATTCATGAATTTTTTATTTTTTGCATTCTCCTTAGAATTTGTTTCTCTTTGCAAGAAAAATAATTCCCCGCTATCACTCCTCCTCAACATATGCAAACTCTCTTATTCTTTTGGTTGTAGATAGCTCAACCTTATAGTAACCCATAGTATACACCATCACGCAAGAAAAATGCGCAACCCCTAACCACACGTGAATATTCTTGACCCCTCACTATGCACTCATTCATTAGCTCCTACTAGTGGGTAAAATATCAAATGAAAGCTCTTAAGGAATAGAATCCTCATTATAATCCGTGCTACTCGAAATCTCAACGTGAACTTGGAATCATATGAAGGCCAAGGGTGAACACTGGACGGTTCTCCGCAAAAGGCTCGCGGTATCGAAAGGCCAAGTGAATTACTGCACCATTGGGCATGTAATAGTTGACTGAAGAATGTTGTGGGCCTTTGCAGTTACTGATCGGATGAGAAAATTTCCAATCCAATCCGATGATCCTCCTTAGGCCACATACCTTTTCTGTCTGTGCTGAGTTGCAAAACTGTGGGAGCTGAATCGTCAAACAACTTCCTTCATGAGTGTAAGTACAGAAGTTGCTCTTCTGACATTGTGATGAGAATGATGTTAAATTGAAGTGTCATGAGGATTTTGCCAAATGCCATTGTACAGTCCTTAAGCTAAGCGCAGAAATTTCCACCCTCTGAAGCCTCAAGTTATATACTTAGACAAAAGACCATGCCTAGTATAACTCAGAATTATAAACTCCTACACTACCTAATGCTATAATTCGAGAGTTTTACAAATTTCTATTCCAAAGTGCCAAAGTGTTTGCGTGGTTCATCCACTTAGCAATTGAGAATCACATAAATTGTCATGTCAGTTGAACTTAGAGATGCAAAAGGTGCAAGAGGTCACATAATTTGTGAAATATTTATGATCTTTAAATTTATTTGTTAATTATAATTATTTCACAACATAATTAAGTGTTGAGATGGAGGGTGCAACACCCTAGTGTTGAGTAATGTTATGTGCCTATATACCTTAATGAAGTGCTTGGTTTTTTTGTTTTTGTTTTTGTTTTTTGTTTTCCCTTCTTTCAGTCTTTTGACCTGGCCAAGACTAACTCCTGACTGTCCAAAGTAACTTAGAAATTTCCTGGATAGAGGCCATAATATTGTCACACTTTCTGGGCTTGACGGTGTCTTGATAAGGGTTTACAGTTACTGACGCATCTCCTTTCTTTTGAGACAAATAAAATCACTGACGCATTTCCTGCAGTGTTGACAACATTGGAACACTTATTGAACCTAGGATGCAGCTTCAGGATGAATGGCCGGCTCATGAGAGCAAGAAAAGGGGAAGCCAAAAGGCTTTTTCAACCTTGTCTAACTGAGAACTTAAGGACTGCTCTGCTCTAATAAGTTAGAGTTTGTGTGCGTTTTGGCTCAGATTCACATGTCAGAAGCGAGGATATGAAAACTTTCTTTCACATGGTATGGATCAACTGACTGGGAGAATTTGTAATCAGCTGGTCAAGGTCTTAAGTTTTTCAAAGCTAAGGTAAGGTAGATGATGTTAAAACCGTGACTTTAAGCACTGAGAATATATTACGATTACTACATTGCGAAAGGTTTGTGTGATTCTTGTTATTGATTGACAGGGGATTCCAACCCACCAAAGTACGTCTAATTTAAGTTCCGTATGCAAAAGTTATAAGGGTTAAAACATTTACTGGTAAATGGTCCAAAACCAACACATAGACTTGATGCTAAGGTGTACCAGTTGAACATTCTTAACATCAATATTTACTTATTGTGCATCATTTTAGGGTGTGCATTTTTGGTGGGGCGTTGGTTTTAGGACCATTTACCCTATGTGTCCGTTATGTGCCTATTGTGGGCACCTTCAAGTGAACTCTACATACCAATACAATGTTGGATCATCATGTTGCTTTTGATGTAAGGTGATTATTTTACTTCATGTAAGGTGTTGTCCAAAGTCTCAAGGAAGATTGAGGGGAAGACCCCGGGTCTTGGATCCACGTTATTTCCATCTTGACTAGACACTTAAGTGGTCCACCTTAATTATTTTCACGGTTACATTCCACCTGCAATAATAAGATTGTTTAGTGTAGCTAGCCACATAAGACATGTGACCACATAAGTCACACATACCTTGATTGTTGTTTTGAAAAATACTATTGATTACGCATGCTTGGGAAAGAAGAAATTATTCTATAATATTCTCCTAGATTCAAAACTGACCATTTCCCCCACTAAGGCCTCAAAATTGAATTATGATTTTTGGCCAATTCAACCAATACCTCAAATGCATGAAGGTTGCATGTTGGCCCTTTTATATAAGTGCTATATTGGGTTATAAGGTTGGTGCACTCTTTTTGGACCTAAGAGAGAGGTAAGTGCCTATATATTAGTCCTTGTGTTTTAACGACTGCTAAGAAAAGCCACCTAGGCTTCCTCTACCTGATTTTCTTTTTCTTTTTTGTGTGTGTCCACATTAAATAGCCAATCTTTGTTTCAAGTTTTATGATTTGCGCGACCATGGCCTTATCAACTAAAATGAGCCAATTGGTCCGCTCAATTTAATGTAGGGAATGTGCCCTTGTAGCTTATATGAATCAACCAATATGTTTGAAACAATGTGTTTTTCTATCTTGATGACCTTCTTGTTGTTCTAAACATTGTCAATGAAGTCATTTTCACGGGATTTTGCTTGTGAACTACGTTTTCAATACACGTTCCCAAGGTACAAATTGTCTCATAATGGCCCAATTGGCTCATTTTAGTTGGTAAGGCCATGACCACTTATTGACTTTGCTTAACTACTAGCATGTGCCACTTATTCACATTGCATTCTCTAATTGGGGCCAATTATTATTCTATGCACATGTGGGACCACTCTTCGTCTTCACAATAGAAGCGTGTAGCTTTCATCCCCTTTCATTTTAAAGTTCAAGTCAACACGTCAAGGTGACACACTGGCTTTGCCCGCTTGTGGCTTGCCACATAGTCCCTTGCATTCTCAAGATGGAGCCACTCAAATGTACAAAAAGAAAACCAATGACTACGGCTGCTCTTGGCATTGTAACCATATCTACTACTTTAAGAAATATAAAAATAACATCCTTGGGGTGGTTCAAACCCCAAGGATTTTTTTTGTGCTCCTTCGGCTTCCTTCCGATCTGGGAGCACTTGAAAACATTAGGCATGAAGTTCGAACAACACACCCATTGTACTTGAACTTTACGTAATTAAGGTAAGTAGGTCTTAAAAAGACACTTATCTCTTTGCACCCATTTCTCGTAGAATGTGAAACACATAATTAGTGCGAGATGATGAACAATCAAGATCATGCCCATAGCCACCCATCCTCGTAACTTGCGGAGGTTGGAGCTCATATGAATACCCTAGTAATCGTCAAAATGAACATTCTCTAACGATCATAAACCCCCCACCACCCTCCTCCCTCATAGCCCCCAATTATGTTGACTACTGCATCTAGAATGGATAACAAATTTTGAACCCACAACCCAACCTCTTCTCAACACATGTCTTTTTGGTGTCCGTTCTTATATCCCCACTCAATCACACACCACTCAAAAGAGTGGTGTCCGTTTCAGATCAAAAACTGGATTCGGCGCATCTACCTCAGGTAGATGAAATTGGGAGAATTATTACTTTGTTCTTGAGTACATATGCTCCTGTCAACAAGGAGGAAAGACCTTAAGAAACTACTTGAAAGTTTTTGTTGTCAGATGAATCGGGAGTTGGTGTAGTGATCATAATGGCATGCATCTGCAGAGATGGCTTGTGTTTGCGGTGTCAGTTCTAGGCACCAGGTGTGAAGCTGCTCACCACTTACGACCGTATAACAAGCCTGCCATGTGATACTTAATTACTGGGATAACTTTGATCAAGACGAGTCTATTGGCCAAGTCAAACATCCAAATAATTTCATTCAGATCACATGAATCATGATGAGTGCTCTGTAAGCAACTATGCAAATTGCAAGTATATGTATGTAGAGAATATTCTCAATCACATAACTGTGGAATATTGTGAGTCCCACAAAACATTGTTATAGATTTGAATGATGTTATGCACCTGCAAGTTTTGGTTGGGTGTTTAAATCATTGGTAGATTTGCTAGTGCAATATAAAGTCGAAGAAATGAATATCATGAATAGAAGATGGAGAACAAGAAAGACTAACCGAATAATACTCGCGTGCAATACAAATGTGGAGTACTTTACATCTACTTTTGGCACAATAGTATCCAATTGAAATCTTTCACACACGACCTGATGTTGTTTCAAATGAGCCTTTTAACTCAACGTTTTTGTTTGGGGCAATTTGTCACCAAATTCGATGATAGAAAGAGAAAGCGAAACATTCTATTGTTTTTCCATCCATGTTTGTCATTAGAAGAAACAAAAATCATGAAATTTGATGAAATTGTCATATCTGGGATGAACAAGCTCACATTTGGTGGAGATTTTATTATCATCTAGTAAATTTTGCCAGTGTGGTTATCTTGGAGATTTGGAAAATAAATAAATCATTGGACCTTCTAGTCCAGGAAGTTGGGACCCCATTTCTTTTGGATAATAGATTCTCTGTGGTACACACGAATTATAATTATATTGTACAACCCAAGGCTACTTGATCAAGTCATGTCAAGTGCAACACACCGGAGAACGGGAATATGTCTTCGGGTAGGTGAATCTTAAATTGGTTCTGGTTCACATTGTTATAAAATACAACTCCGATTTGCGAGCTCTAGATTTTTACTAATCCGTGAATGTGGATAGAGAAGGCATTGTTCAAACCACCTTGAATTAATATAAATTTTCAAACGTGGCAGTTAGAAAATCATAACTCGAGCCGGACGTTAAAGCACCCCTATCGAGTTCTATCCGTCTAAGAATCCGTCGCCCCTGGCCCATGTGTCAGTGTCCAGACTAGAATTTATTGGTCCTACCCATGTTGTTGCTTGTAGCTTGCTTGACCAGACAAAACCATGGATGGAGTTAGTTTCAACAACGTTAATCATCCTTCAAGCCACGGACCTTTCTTGGATATTGGGGACATTCCTTGCTCCTATTTCCTCGGTTCCACACCACATCTATCAATATGTTATGCAAATGAGATCTACTAATGTGTTATACAAACGAGATCTACGAATGTATTATGCAAATGAGGTTTGCTAATGTGTTATGCACCGAAATACATGGAATGTGTTATCCACTAGATCCAGAAATGTGTTATGCAACAAAATTAACGGATCTTAACTTGTTAGTGCACACAACTATTTCATACAAATAGTCCATGTAATCAAGTGGTCTTTCTCTCTAAGCCTATGAAGCCAAAACAACCTCTTGTTCTGTGCCTACACTCACATGATTTGTAGGTTGTGCATGAGTATTTATGATCGCACTTAATTCAATTATATGCTAGTAGTTGATGTGGTGTTATGAAATTTTGCTATGTCTGATGATTATGTTGATTCATTACAATCTACCGTTCATGTTAATGTAGATCCATGATTGTTCTGTACCCGTTTGACTAGATCATCATTTATGAGTTTTGTGAGTCTCTAATCGGTTAGTTAATCTAATTGGTTTAATAACATGAACTTTTTGATCTAATAACATATATCCACATGCACATAACACATTAATTTGCTGAGTTTTGTAGTTCCAGCACAGTTGATCAAGACATGGCTAGAAATGGGTTGTATTTTACGCAAAACACCTACAACTCTCATTACAAGAGAGTCAATTTCATCGACTTCAAACCCAACTACGAAACAAACGACAAAGATGCCAGTCTGATCCAGTTGCCTTTACCACTATGCATGCAAATTTAATAATGAAATTACAAGAATTGACTCCACGCCCAGTAAGAAATCCATTCGCATTTGAGGATCTCTAGTGGACTCAACAAGTTATCTTCAGAAACAATCATTACAAAACCATGAACTATGGAATCATACTTTGGGAGAGGTTTGATGACTTCATAGTTCCTGAACAAAATAACGATTTCATCCCCTACAATTCATCTCATGGATTGGTTTCAGGTGTGGTATAATTCACAAGTAATTGTTCTTGTTCAATGGGTAAGATCACCAAGAGGTGGAGGTAGTGATAATTTCACTGTGTGGATAGCGAGAATGCACACCTTGGGTTATCTCCAGCTCAAATCATGAGCCATTACAAACAAAATGCAAGGGAGTTGGTAATGAGAAGCATAATGATTTAATCGCAAAAGATGATGCAATTTTATTAAAAAAAGAACACACAATGTTATTCCTTGCATGCAACGGTGACCGTTCATTGAAAAAAACATAGAAGCTTTCTTGAAGGATCTACCAAAGTACCATCCAAGAGGCATGTTGCCTACGGAGGAGGGAAATAAATTATGCTAGGGTAGAATAAAAAATGTTGAATGAAATTGTGTTCATTCCATAACATTATTAAGATCCATAACAATGTTATGTGGGACTGATAGTATTCCAAGGAATATTCCCCACATTAAGACCGAGTGTGAAAAATATCGAGAATATTCCCTAGAATATTGTTAGTCCCAGAGAACACTGTTATGGATCTGAATAATGTAATGTCATTGCAAAACATATCAAATTCAATAAATAATGTTTATTCATGTATTCTACATAACAAATTATGCATGACATATTTTGCATGACACATTCAACATAACATATTCTGCGCAACACATTCTAGATCGAATTAATCAATAGTTTATTGGGGAGTGTATAAGGGGCATGTGGGGTTGTTTCTAGTTGAACTGAGGATGATGATGGGAGCAAGCAAGGTCAAGTATACAAAATAAATGCTCCGGTATACTAAAACCACCATTTTGTTGGTTAACGCCTGAAAATAGTAGCAAAGTGTTGTTTAAATTGGATTTTTTTTCATGGCGCCTTCTATTGTTGTGTTAGGTACTCAAATATAGAATATCAACATGAGATCTTCAAAACTTATCATTAAAAGTATTGCTTAAAATGTAATGTCTAAATTTGGTTTTGGGCGTAGATTTCATAACCTCAAATATTTTGAAGTTGGATTTTTTTTTCACATTCCTTGATTTCATTATAAACTTGAGGGCACCATTACAAAAATTTGTAAAAGATGTCAATTTTTAAGGAATTTTATCATATTCTAAAGATATTTTAGACAATTACATGTTCAATACACCTACTTGCACACTACTTGCATTGTTTTCTAAAATATGTAGGCTTTTCTTGAAAACAAATTTGTCAACATAAATTGCTTGGATTTGTAGATCAATTTGTTTTTCAAATGTTTAATATTTTTCCCTCAAAAATGTCAAAGTTGATATATAGTTTTGAATCACTTTCACTTAGACCTATGTAGGGTAATGGAGTTGTGCACTTGACCGTGCTTGCGCCTTGATATGGTTCACAACCACTATCAGTATTTGAAGGGACCAATGTTGCCCTTGTTGCCTAATGGGTGTGTGCATGTTGTTGTTATGTTGACAAAGTAGTTAGTAGTGTTTATGACTCCCGACTCCAGAGTTGTGGGTAGATTGGGGTAGGATTGGGTTAACTTTATTGAGGATCGGAGAAGGCTTGAGGATATGGCTCTCCTTGACTAAAAAACTCTTGCTCTCTCACCATTAGCTTCAATCTCATGAAGTGCATGTGTAGTGCTATATTTTCAAATATGAGGATATCCAATTAATTGTGTTTCTTGGTTGGTGATGATGGTGTATTGACCATGAGAGTCGTAAACATGGGGGTTTTGTAGTATTAGGGTGGCTATGCTCTATCTTGAGTTTATTGAGGAGGAGGCCTATTACGTATTGTATTGATGTGTGGTGTAATTTTTCCATTGGGGTAGATAGAGATGGTTTGGACAGTTTGAGGTAGTAAGGGAACATATTGTGGTTGTGTGGATGGTTCTTTTGACCCCTATTGTGAGTATAATTGAAGGTTTGACTTGCCAACCTTGTGTGTGTAGTTTGGTTAGCACATGGGTGTATTTTTGTAGTTTGTGGTGGAATCTCCTTGCAATTTGTTATGACAAAAGATAAATTTGATGAATTATATGTGCAAACCAAGTGCCGGGAAAAAGGGGGGGGAGGGGGTGGACTTCTTTGGTGGTACCAAGAACACACATTATTTCGGGTTTGAGTTGGGCGAGACATGTGTAGCATGGGGAGTAACATTTACATGGGAGGACCCATGAGGGAAGACTATTATCACATGGTATGTTTTGTTGTGTTCATGCATTAATGAGTGTGTAACATCTAGTTACAGTAATCTCCCGATTAAGTACGCACCCGTTTAAGCACGCATCCCAGTTAAGTGTGCAATTTTTTTGACAAAAATCAAGGTTCATACTTTATTGTTTGAACATGTCATGCAGAGTCATTTGCCGCGAATGCATGAATTTTTTACGCTTGACATTCAATGTTAGCTTGTTAACGTTTCGCTGAAACATCTCGGCGCGTTCGGCTGGCTCAACTTTGCAATGATTTCACATCGTTGGGCTTCGGTCAAACGGGTTGCCTCAGGTTTCGTCTATTTCCCATTGCGATTCATCGAATTAGAGGGTCCAAAAAGCGATATGAGTAAAGTACGCACCTACCAACTAAGTGCGCACCAACGGCTCCGGTTCAAAGTGCGTACTTAAGCGGGAGATTATTGTAGGTGCTTGGATAGGAGGATGCTAACAATATCGTGTATTGCCTTGTTGTGTCTTGAGATACGTAGGCCATGGATGTAACTCACGGGGGGTTCACTCCATGTAAAGTTGAACACCACGTGCGGCCAAAGTTTGCTACCCCCATATTACATGGAATAGATAAATTTAAAAATTATGAAATTTTTCTACATATACATAATCATTGATAGTATCTTTTGTATAGTTTTTTGAAATTTTTAGTCATCTTCATTTTTTGTAGCAATTATTTTAGTTCAATTCTGCATCATTCTAGTTAGAAACGGTATGTTTTATTAAAAAAACATATCATCAAATTTGGTTACCATTTTTTACTATGTAATAGATACCGTGTATATCTACCCATGAAAAAAATTTGATAAAAATTTGACCCATTTTGGTGATGCAACTTACCAAAAGTAGATTTTTTTCGGCCGCACGTGGTGTTCAACTTGACAATGGAGTGACCCCCCCGTGATGTAACTATTTGTGCATTTGGATAGAAGGTGGGGCCATGTGTCGATTTCTCTAAGGGGCAAAGAGTGTAGTATATGTTTGGGTGGATGTGTGGCCAAAACATGTGTTTTTGTAGGTTGCCCATATACCTTGCGTATCGAAACTTAAGGACTTGGGCAAATTTGAGCATCCGTTATCTAGGATCCCATCCAAAATGCATTAGATTGGGCATGGCTGATATTATATTTTCTAGCCATTTGTCCACATATGGGAAGTTTTCTTTGGCGTGAGTAATTTCCACATTAGTATGGTATATTGATAATGATCATTAAGGTTTCAGATGAAGCCATCATGTCTTATAGAGGTGGGCATGGAATGCCACTAGTAAGGGGTATTGTGTGTTGAGTGTCTGATGTGTTTATGATGGGCACAAGGGAGACTATGGGAGAGTGGATCCCTTCCTAGTAGGGCTATTTGGAATTTCATTGCTTTGGATATGGTCATGGGCTTTAACGTTTTGGACATAGATTTTGTGTGTGGTGCTGGTGATGAGTTGTATAATTTTTGAAATGAGGAGGTTTGGGTGGTTCCTCTGGGATGTAGGCTGCATATATGATTGTGTATGTCATATATGTTGTTGAGGCTTTCTGTAAAGAGGTGGGTGCAAGCATGGTCAACTAGACCATGAAGTTGGTAAAGTATGTTGAAATCACACATTTCTTGGTCAAAGGCTATAAAGTAGTACCAAGATGTCTATTAAGTTGGTTTTTTTTATTTTTTTATTTTTTTATTTTTTTATTTTTTATGAAGCTCTTTACTTTTACAAGTACTCAAATCTATAATATCAAAATTATATCTTCAAAATATTTCACTAAAATTATATCCACAAGCAAATGACTGTATTTGGTTATAAAAGCTACTTTTATAACCCTATATGTTTTAAAATTGGACTAGTGATATGGATGGTTTGGACAGTTTGAGTTCATGATGAACTTGTGAGCTCTATCACTTTCAATGTCCTAGAAAAAAATAATTTAATGTATTTAAACCTTATTCTGTACAAAATTTCTTGACCTGACTCAAGTTGTTTTTCAATTTGAGCTACTTTTACCATCTTTCAAAAGTATGTGCATAATTATTTTAGGGCTTTTCTTTAAAACAAATTGTTTGATTTTTTAAAACAACATGTTTTCTAAAACATGTTAAAAAAAGGTTCATAATATTCAAATATAGTGTGAATCTTTGAATCTTTTATCATAATGTACACTTTGTGGTACAATTGACCATGCTTGCACCTAGGTATATCTTTTTGTGTAATGGTAGGGTGTGTTGGAGGGCTAGTACAATTGTCGCAACCCTTGCTAGCTTCCCTTAACTATCTTCGTTATTTTTCCAACTCTAGCAAGGATTGTGAGCGCTAACCCTTCGCATACCGCGACGCGAATGGTTAGCTCCCCATACCGCGGACCTTCTTAGTCCATAGGAGGGGGACCAACCCTCCTACTCTTTCATTCGGGACTCACCCTTTAATCAGTAACCATTGCTAAGATGTGGACTTCCACCCATAGAGATCCAATCTTATGTTGATCTTCACGTTGCCGGAGCAACACTACAACAACCCAAGCCATACTAGGCAACTATGCCCTCACATTGGGCCAACGCCAATGGAGGCCGTGCCGTTTGGCCTCGGGTGGGTTCGGCCACACCACCTCACCCATATAAGCCTCTAGGACTCTAGGCAGGGCCCTACCCCATCGTCAAGTAACCTTTTGTCTCTCTCCCAACACTTGGGGCCAAGTAGACATTTTCCCTTAGCCGCTGGAGCTAGAAGCCCCCAGCAGCTTCAAAACCCCATAACTTCTTCACATGTTATCTGATTGTAACAATCAACCACTCCATCGTCATCTACGTTTCACGTAGATGCCGATAGACTACTCACTTGCCCCATTTGGGCAAGTATTGAGGAAGTTATGCCTGTTCAAAGCTTCGCAATCCTAGGAGCCACTCCTAGGCTACTGCTGTGCCAGGACGCTGTCCCGGGACAACGCCCCACTCAAATTACCATATCTCCTAGCTCACACCTCCGATTGAGGTGTTCTTGAGCATTCTAGAATTGGCACGCCATAAGCTGCGCATAGCTTATGGCCTCATTTTCGTGCCTCCTAGTCTCCGTGGGTGGGAGGCGTTCCCAACGCCCGGGGCCCTCACCCACACTAGGATCACTTGGGCCCTCTCACCAACGGCGCCACAAGTCCCGGGTGTCACTCTAGGGTCCCCCTTGTGCCCATGGTGTTTTGGGCACTCCTTATGGAGAGGTACGCGACAGGTTTAAGGTTGAGTGTGGAATGACATTTTATGATGGGTTGCTTGCAATTGATATGAGTTTGTTTGGTTGTAATTGTGGTGGCTTGAGCTTTAGCTTGTTTTGTGATACCGGCCATGATTCTTAACCAAGCATTGATAAGTGATGTGGTTGTGGTGGGACATTGTGTGTCTAGGTAATATAAAGATTTGTAGAATATTTGGGTGTTGCTGCTAGTTTGCTAGGGGTGTTAGTTTGGAGTGTGATTTCCAGGATTGGGTTGAACAGCCGGGGTGTGTGATTTGTGGGGAAACTACTACGGGGCTTTATGAATGATAAGATTTGGTAGTGTGTGTAGTGTGATGGGGAAGTGGTCAGAGTTGTGCGCAAAAGAGGTGTTTGTAGTGCACGTGAAGTGTGTCTGTGTAATTATCCCCTCGTCTTGGGAAGTGGGTGTTGGTGGGGTTAGGTTGTAAGTTTAGGATTGTTTTGAAGTATGCCCATGTCTGATCCTCATGGGTTGGGGGGTTGGTTCCACTGGCGGTGGAGCGTCCTTGGAAAAAGACTTCTATGTTGAAGTCGCTTGTTAAGATGGTTAATTGGTTTGGGGAGGAGTTGATGATTGAGGTAATATGTGTCTATATGGTGGGGATTAAATGGAGGTTGCTTGCATGCAAGGCCATGTATAGGTTTGTTAGAGTAATGGGGTCTAGGGGCTTGTTGAAAATTAGTAGAGTCTGGAGGTACGGGGATATTGCAATGGGGATTTGTATTTTTACAATGTTTTGTAAATAGTAGATTGTGTTGTGGATCATTGTTAGCACACCTCTTGCCGGATTAATGGGTAGAAACCTTCTTTGTTAGCAAGTGAGTGCCTTGTTGTGCACAAGTTGTTGTAGAGGATATGATAGTCCGGGAAAAGATGTTTGATGTATCAGGTGGATTTGTTTTGAGTAACTTTGTTTCTTGAATGTCAATGATGGCATGTGGGTGTGAGTGGGAGGCGATGAAGGTTGATAGGCCAGGGATTCAAGTACTAAAATGCCATGTGTGCCAAGATAATATTGTGGTTGGTTTTGGTAAATCTGGTGGGGTGAGGGTTGTGGGTGGGGGTGGCATGCTAGTCTAGTTATATGTGTGTGTGTGTGTGTGGGGGGGGGGGGTGCGTATACCCTAAGATTGGGTTGAGGCACTTAAGTGCTTCCGTTAATAGAGATTGAGGGGCATATGGGAATTGGGTGATGAAGATCCCCAGGGATGTACAAATGGACGTGACGCGGCCTAAAAGCATCACGTCGCGTCACGAATGACGTGACGGCATCATGTCGCGTCACGTCCAGGGTGTGACGCCAAACAGACGTTATTGTAGTAAAAAATTTATTAATGGGATTTTTTTTACAGATAAGTAATTATTTCGACATCAATACAGGCAGTCGTTTATCATGGTTGACTGCTATATAGACAGTCGACCACTTAATCGACTACTAACTTAGCAGTCGACTACCATGGTCGACTGCTATTGTAGCAATCGACTACCACCGTCGACTGCCAATGTAGCAGTCGACTACCATGGTCAACTGCTATTGTAGCAGTCGACTACCACCGTCGACTGCCAATGTAGCAGTCGACGGTGGTAGTCGAGTGCTACAATAGCAGTCGACCATGGTAGTTGTCAGCCATAAACCCCCACCCTTTAGCGTCTGTAGTCCGAGTGGAAGTCTATGGCTCACATGTCTCTGTCGACTCTTGGCCTTGGAAAACTATACTCATGGGGTGAAAATACACTACGGTTGTACAAAATCACACTCACGGCAGCATTTCAGGGTAGGGTGAAAGTTTGGAGCCCAATTTACCTTATTTTTGGTTACTTTCTATTAAAAATGATGAATAGGCATAATCTTATATCTCGCATACATTGAAGATTGCTTGACAAGAATTGACTTGCATCCACTAATTCATCATAATGAGTACAAACATGTAATGTTTGTACTGTCACAGTTTTAGGGCTAACATAAATGTACTCATTTTGTGAAGTTATAGTCTAAATTCTTATTTTTTAAAGAGTCATATTCAATGATCTAATCATTATCTAACATCCCCAACCATTTCTATATGCCTAAAGGAAGTATATAACACAAAACCCTGGCAAAGGGAGGTTTACGATTGGCGGGCCAAAACATGTGTTAAAAGTCATTTTTTGAAGAAATTTTTTTTCAAAATAAGTTAAAATACCTTTAGGTGTAGATGGGCCTGCCAGTGAATTTGGACAAAAATGATTGTTTCCCTCCAAAAGGGAGCATCAGAGATTTTAACCCCCATTTGAGCTTCAGCCCATCAAAAACGATTAGGGTTTCCTTGTGTACTGGTTTTGTACACCGCGTACTGGTTGTACATCATGAGCCAATCGTCGTCGACCGCGTGGCGAGAAAAACAAAGAATGACCTGACACCTCCAAGTTTAGGGGGTGTTTTATGGCGACATTCCCTAATCATTCCCTAAGCGACAAAGAAACCATCCACAATAATAAAGTGACCAGGTCTGCTGCCTGGATACACGGAGTACCGATCGTCGGACTATTTGTACTAACTGTACATGGTGGTACTCAAGGGCGGGGGGGGGGGGGGGCGACCGTAGCATATTATCACCCCATGCTCGAATGAATTGAAACACAAAGCGCACTCTTTTTATTTAAACCACAGAGCATTGGCGTTGAAAAACACTTATGCACTTCTGATGATCATTACACAACACCACATTCACATCTTCCTTCTTCTCTAGTTCTCTACATGATGCATATCTCATTCAACCAATTGATTCAAATCCTAGTCCCTTAAAGGCACCCTCTCTCACATTAGAGAGTTAAGGTCTAACTTAACTGTACTACCCATCTCTTCTACCCCTTACCCTACTACAAGTGCCCTTAGCCTTGGTTTTAGCAATCAAAATTCACAACCCGAATGCTCCCTCGGCAGTGGGCTTGCACTCCCATGTAACCAGAATGTACTCCCTCCTCCGAACCTGAATCTCACATTGGCTTCGGCCAGCCTCGTAGATTAGCTTCAACCCAAAATTCAGAGAACTTCAAAACCATAATTCGCATCAGGCTCGGAGCCCCTGCTTGCACTTGCACCGAACCCGCATATCAGATTAGCTTCAACCCAGAGTAGCATTAGGCTTCGAAGCTAAATCCCTCCTTAGCTTTTACAACAGAATCTCAGGTAGCTTGAACCCAAAGTCGCATTAGGCCTCGGAACCTCTGTTTGCGCTCACTCCAAAACAACATCTCAAATTTGCTTAAAACTAGAATTCGCATCAAGCTTCGGAGCTGAGTCGCACTCGCTCCGACCTGAATCTCACATTTTCTCCTTAACATCAGAACCTCAGATAGATTAAACCCAGGGAATCACATCAAGCTTCGGAGCCTCTGTTTGCGCTGTCCCGTCTCTTACCTGAGAGCCTCCCTTCTCCTGTTCTTTCCTTGAACCAGAATTCGAAATTCCCCCTGCCCAGATCCGAGAAATCTGAATGCTATCTATCCGAGCATGTCTAACCCCCCTCAAAACCACCTCCTAGGTGCCCTAAACCAAACAATTAACCCGGCAAAAAAAAACCACAATCCTTACAACTTCTCACTTAAATTCTAACCTAGCTAACTCCATTCTTGATTTAATCCTTAACTAACAACCCCACTAATCCCTCCTAACCCAATCCCAACACAACACCCGCTCGACTCTTCAAACCTAATCTTAAATCAAAACACAAAAGCTTCATTCTTTTTATAATTTTGAGTAATTGAAGAAATGTCAAAGTCAAGTTTTTTTGGACTTTTCAGGTTAAACACACACGTGGGCACCGTATTGGGCTCACAGTAGTCGCCTGCCAATATGGTAGTCGATCATGGTAGTCGACTGCTACATTGGCAGTCGACGGTGGTAGTTGACTGCTATATAGGCATTCGACTACCATGGTCGACTGCCAATGTAGCAGTCGACTACCACTGTCGACTGCTATGTTGGCCGTCAACGGAGATAGTCGACTGCAGTTGTAGCAGTCGACCATTGTCGTCGACTGATATTATTAACAGACAAATGCAGTCAACGGCATATGTTTGTTGGGTTAAATTTTAATGGTTTAGGTATAGTGGAATATGGATGGATGGAAGTAGTTTAGGAAAAATGTGATTAAAGCCAACAATGATATGTAGAAGGAAAAAAAACCGCGTTGTATTAAAACAAGTGTATCATAAAGATATAAAAAATATACAAGGTTGTCCATATCAATGATACACGCATACTACCTTAACCCCAACGATGTTACCTAAAGAACTAAACAAACATAACACTATCTTTAACCTCAGTTCTCCAGCAGTCTATGGGCTCATCCCACCCCACAAACTGCATCTACATCTATAGTTTGGCGATGGTCAATGAAATGTGGTTGGACACGTTTTCGCAGGTCAATGCACTCAAAGTGACATCCCAAATTTTCCTTCTTTTATTGGCAAAGAGTGTTCGGTCATCACCATCGTTGCAAAGTTGTCGAGCAAGTACGCCGACCGCATAATACTCAGCCTCCACGGTGTAATATACATCGGGATCCTTGTGTCTTCTGTTTTGGATGTAAAACAGTTCTGGCGCCACCCAAAACTTCTCCTTCTTCAAATTTTCCTTTGCTTCTACGGTTTTCGCATGCCATAGCGATAGGACATCCTCACCCAAATGCGTTGCACATCCCCAATTGCACACCCCAATCTTCAGGCTCCCGTTCGATTCCCAATGCAACATAATGTTGTTAATGGATAGATCATTGTGTTGCATATTTGCATCGTGCAAAGCCTCCATGATCCATAACAACGCCCAAGCCAACTTTACCCTCTTCGCCCGGAACTTTTGGACTTGGTCATAGAGTTGTCATTCGGTTGCCCCCATTGTCAAAATGTTGGCATTTGGACGGTGGGCTCTATCCCGGATGACATCTCTCGTAGAGTGCCCCCGTTCCACCATAGTGTATAGTCCGCATTTGACACACTGTTGATTAACCAAAACTTGATGAAACATGAATGCGTGTTCTTTAAAACGCATGCCTCCGCACTTACTTGGATACGAGCTTTCTGCATATCCGACGTCTTTGGGGTCTTTTCAGCCCACGTAATCTCCGGTGGAAGACAATCGTCGCCCTCGATCCTCACCTTCCTCATCTCCCCGTAACCCCCCACCTTCTTAATGCTCCTCAAACTCACGACATTTGCTGTATCGGGAATCCACAATAGTTGGCATGGGCCCGACACCCTTAGCCACTTCTTCAATTTCTCCGCATTCCAAGGAATTATTTTGGAGGCCGTCTTGGACAATCCTTTGGCCACGGGATCCCACCACAAAAATATTTCCCGGATTCTTACACGTCGAGGGCTCAACACCTGACCTGTTTCGCCCTCCGGGAACATGTTCTCAACCAATTGCTTGAGGTTGAAAATACCATTTTGGGCCTTATTCTTTACCCAGGAATCGAATCCGGCAAGATTCCTATCACCGCTAAACTCAGGGCCATCCACTTCATGTCGAATAGCAACGTCCAGGTCCCTTTTAATTATCTCAACCCTCTTGTGTTTTGGCTGCTCCAAAAAACGGAATTTGATGCCGGCCTCCCCATTTCTCAAATACCAGTCAACTATGGCTTGGTGGACCTTTGCCGTTATCGCATCCAAGAATTTTACCCTTGGTTTCCCGCTCCTACTCGACGACCCTGAGGCCACGGAAGCCCCTCCTTGACCGCTTGTAGGGGCACCAGCACTTGGGCGGACGAGAACGCTATTATCTGAACGGGGGGTAATATTTGCTTCCGTTCCCGAAGCACTTCCTGATCCCACATCGGAATGTCGTTGCCGCTTAGGGGGCCGTGTGTACACCCTGTCGGGTGCATCCGGCTCGTCCTCCGGCATCCTTCAACTTCGATCCACCATCATGTTTAAAAACACGCTATTATTGTGTTCACAAACACAATTCAAATGTGTTCACAAACACGGCCATATTCACACCGCTCCACCGCAAAAATCGGATCCAAAATTGGCAAGGGTTTGCACCCTAAACCAATCTTTCAACCGCCCCCTAGGCCCTCTCAAAACATTAGGCAAAGGATGCTAGGCATGCTTGGTCCCAATGTCCCACTTGAGGAGGGGTGGTTGAAAAATGATGTCAATGAGGCCTCCCCACTTATATATATAGTCTGGGTGGGCCTCACACCGACCCGACATCGCGCTCCTAGACCTTGACCGTTGGACCGTGCATCATCCAACGCCCATGATGGATGCAACGATTGGTCGACTGCTGGGGAGCAGTCGACCAATCCAGTCGATTGCCAGATAGCAGTCGATTCTGGATAAGGCAGTCGACAATTAGCAGTCGACTGCGGCGTCGACTGCTATTTGGCAGTCGATGTGTGAGCCGACTGTATTTAGCAGTCAAGTGCCGGGGTCGACTGCCATGTTGACTGCAAACTAGCAATCGACATGGCAGTCGACCGCCACATCGACTGCAATATAGCAGTCGACCGCCACATCGACTGCAATATAGCAGTCGACCATGGCAGTCGACTGCTAGTTTGCAGTCGATGTGGCAGACGACCCCCGAGGTCGACTGCGAATGGCAGACATTGGACCTCCGGATCCCCCCCCCAAAATAAAAACAAATTGCTTTTGCAATGGATCCTATAACAGATTACTCTAAACACTTTTAATATCATAGCATCTTTCATATTTAGTGCACGTTCAAGTGTCAGGACTATAAAGGGTTCACCTCTTATTAGCATTCGTCATTCCCCCTTACTCTAGTTGACCTTGATTGCCTTTTGGCATTTGTTGCAAGTGGAGAGAGGTAGTCGGCTATATTGGGATGGGCACGCGAAACGAATGGAAGCCTTGGTTTGTGCCCAAGGAGTGGACTCCAACGTCCAAGAAGGCCGAGTGCAAATTTTGCGCGTTGGAATTAGTTTATAGGAAGGACCGCATGGTTGTCCATTTGGGATACAAAAAAAATGACGGCAAGATACGGGGGGTGGCATTGTGTCAACATCAAGGGCCAATTGTAAAGTCTTTATTTTCGAGGTGCGGCGGATCGTGGCCACCAATTCAAGATGACTTTGCGGACGAGTACGTTGAGGACGGGGGAAAAGATGTGGTCGGGTCCCAACAACAAGCGTCATGCGGTGCATTGTCGAACGCGAACGGAAGCCAAACCGCTCCACCATCTCCCGCACCGTCAGTGGCAAGGGAGTTGGTGTCCGGGACGACTCCCGAACCCCACCGACGTTCCCAACGGCAAATGAGACTAAAAGAAGGGTTGCAAAATTCGACAAAACGCGATTTAGATATAAAATGGTCGCAAGCCTTTTATGAGGCTAATATCCCCATTAGTATTGTCTGCCATCCCGCGTTCATCCAGGCCGTTAAGGCAACCGCCGAGGCTAGAATTATGTACAAACCCCCAGCCTACCATGCAATGCGCAAGAGTTTACTTGACGATGCACGGTTCAATACACAAAAAATCGTGGAGTTGAAGACAACATCATCCATCCACAAATATGGGTGCACTATTTGTTCGGACGGATGGGAGAATGTTGTCAACCGCCCTTTGATGAACGTCATGCAAATTTATCCGGCGGGCGACGTGTTCTTTGGTTCCATCGACACCACCGGTAGCACAAATGATGCCGCCTACGTGGCCACCGAGGTTAAACGCTACATCGTTGGAGTGGACCCCGCGAAGGTTGTTCAACTTTGCTTCGATAATGCGGCGGCCATGAAAACCGCGGCAAGCAATATTAGCCGGGAATGGCCACACATATATTTGCAAGGATGTACGGCGCATTGTTTGAACTTGTTGTTGAAGGATTGGGATAAACAACGATTGGCGAAGGACGTCGTAGACAAGGCGAAGGTCATTGTTAAATACATCCGGACCCACCAATGTCCGACGGCGGTCTTCCTCACCTACTCGCCCAATTTGGGCTTGAAGATGCATGGGTCCACACAATTCGCCACCAACTTCCTCATGATTGACCGGCTTGTAAAGGTGAGACATGCTTTGGAACAAACGGTTATTCATCCCGATTGGACCGCCTACGTGAACAAATTAAATAAAGGAGGCGATGATCGAAGGAGAAGTGCAATGGGGGCACGTCAAATCAAGACAACGGTTAATGATGACAATTTTTGGACAAGTTGCGATAATTACCGCTATATGTCGGAGGAGGTGTTGAGAGCATTGAGAGTGTTTGATGGTATTAAGCCGGAAATAGGCAAGGTTTGGTTGACCATGAAGAACTTGGAGAAACATGTGCTTAGCCTAAAGAATCCTCATTTTAACTTAGCACACAACCTCGCTACCTTGGCCGAAGAAGATTTCTACAACTGGTGGCGTATGATGACCACGGACCTACACCATGCCGGTGCAATCTTGAATCCCCATTTATTGGACGACAATGTCGTCTACGAAGTTGCAGCCGTTAAATCCGGATTCTTAGACGCCATGAGGAGGTTGACCACGGACATGGACGGTCATTACGGTCGGGTTGTGGCCGAATTTCAAGCATTCAAAGAGCGTAGAGGCACGTTTGCCAATATGCCCCTAGCCATGGAAGCCAACATCCCACCCACGAGTGGTGGGACCTCGTGGGCGAAGGTGACACCACTTGGCCCGTTTGGCAAAACGAATATTGGCCCAAGTGTGCTCCTCTTCGTCGTGCGAAAGGAATTGGAGTAGTTATTCGTTTGTGCACAACAAGACTAGGAACCGGTTGATTTCGGTGAGGGCCAAAAATTTGGTGTACATTTATTCCAATTCACGGTTGGCACGGGAGAGGGTTGATCGGGACTCGGCCACATGGTATCTAGTGAACATGATGTCCGAAGACTCCGACTATTCGGCCGACGAGGATATAAATGATGACCCCTCCGCGGGACCCGGCGGAGATTCTTCGGGGCCTTCGGACAACGAGAGCGATGGGGGACATGGTGGAGGAAATTTGGGCCTTGACAACCACAATGATATGTTTGCATTCGATGGACTTGACGCCGAGGACGATGGTGATCTTCACATGTGGGCCAACATAGCCGGTCGGGAGTTTCTCTCCACTACGCATGTGCGTCCCGCTACGCCGACAACAACAATACCCAATGTACTGGTCGACATTCAACCCGTAGTGGATGAAGATGTAGTGACCGAACCACATGTGGATGAAGCTCTTGAAACGGCTCCGAAAAAGATGGACATGGACGAAGTTCTACCACATGCTTTCCCCATTCATCCACCGACGGATGTTGTCCCCACTTCTATGGTGCCGACAATATATGAACAACCCATGCAAAATATACCACCCTTTCCCGAGCCCCACGGAGAGGGCACGTTCAATATTGTCCTTAACACTAATCCATTGCGAGGTATTGGGCAATACCCGGCCATTGCGCGAGCACCGGACTCCGACTCGGATGACACATTGGCGCAATACATTGCGCGTCGGGCCCCAATAATACCACGCATGGGCTCCCGGTTGGTTGGTGCCACCATCGGCATGTGCGCCCCATGCCCCACACCGGTTAGGCCACCCCCTAATATTGCATTGACAAACTTTGGTCGGACCACGAGAGGTCAAAAAAGAAAACGACAAAGGGATGTGCGAAAATGGAGGACTACCGGAGCCACCCCACTTGCACATCCACAAACTGACGGCATTATGGATGCAACGGGTTCAAGACCAATGATATCGATTAGAATGCCAAGGGCTGGCACACGGCTTAGTCAAATTCCCGGCCCTGCAATTGATGGCCACGAGTCCGACGCCCGAACAAATGACAATGCCAGCACGGACGATGAATCCGGCGTAGGCGAAGCTCCCGATGATAGTGATTACCAAGCACCGCCCCCAAGGGTAGCTGTGGGAGGGACACGGAGGACAACGAATTTTATTCCTCAAGACAACGACAATGCCCCTTCATGAATGAATATTTATTGTAATGTCAAATGTCCTATGGTGTTCAATGGATTTAGTTGTATTGGTGATCAGTTGTTGTAATATCTATTTTTTGGTATGTTTGTTGAAAAAATAATGTGAATTTCAAATTTGTATCTTGGATGTTGACTAGAAATTGTGCCTACATGTATGATGTGGGAGGATGAAATGAATGTCCAATGTGCACTAAGGTTAGGAGTAGGACACATGGAATTGATTTGTAATGCCAATAGGCCCTATGTCATGGGCGAGGATGGAATTAATGTCCACACACACACACACACATATATATATTGCAAATACCCCCAAATATATATATATATTGCACATATATCCATATATATAGCGCATACGTATAGAACATACGGTATACCGGGAACCCACATATATATTGCACATACACATACATATGTTACACATACATATTGCAATTTGCACGTACACCCATATATGTTAGACATACATATTGCACACGGGTGTAGCTAATAAGGAAGTTATCATTTATTTATATAGCGATCCACTTTTATTTCACATTACGGATCATATCTTTCACATAGTGCGATTATATCCACTAGGCCTAAACACATATACACGGTGTTTGCTAGGATTAAATCGGCGAACTATATAGAACACGAACCGCAACATCTACATAGTAAAATTATCATGGCAATAGTCGCTCTGAAGGACAAATCCAATAGTTGGAGCATTGACGGTATTCGGAAGAACGTCCATCGACTTGAATCCAATATTCTCCATTTTCCACAAGTTTCTCCCGCAATTATTCAAGTTCCATGATCCAAATATCGTTGAGCTGAGCATGCTGAACTTCCCATCGAATTGGGATGACAATGCGTTGCGTATGACTGAAAATAAAGAGGTTAAGTCGGAACGCTCGCAACAATTCGTCGAGCTCCAAAGTCCCTCTCACGCCCCTAAATTGATGCCCAATTGGTATGTCTACGTCTCAAAGCGACATACGCAACGCGTTGTACACTTCTTCCATACCAAAATGTTCACGCCAAACTTTGTTAACTCCCATGTATTTATAAATACATATGAGAGTAAAAAATTTGGCCCTCACTTCACACCTCCGTACATAGTCTCCTCGGTGATATGGTTCCAAAAGAGGCTCAACGACCTTCGGCAATATGTGCTTCCCCACAATTTCAACGGTTAATCCGGATATAAGTGACGACGGTGCCATGTTTGGTACAACCCCTAAATAGTAGATCCTCCGCTCCTTGTCCCTTTGTTCTCCGTATGCAAAGCTTGCTAAAACAAGCTAGGCCAATGGAGAACTTGGGAATGAGGGAATTGGGAGGTTGGATTACTATATATATGCATCCGTTGTCATGATTGTATGCATTTAATGCATGATTTGACTAAGCTAACACTCTTTCCAAACCCTAACGCCTAATTTTGACTGCTGGGCAGCAGTCGATTTGCATATTCGACTGCTAGGAAGCAGTCGACTGTGGATGGTCCATTGCTACACAACAATTGACTGATAAAATCGACTGCATCCTAGCAGTCGATTGTGGATGGTTGACTGCCTTCCAGCAGTCGACCATCTTAGTCGACTGCTAGGAAGCAGTCGATTTTATCAGTCGATTGTTGTGTAGCAGTCGACCATCCACAGTCGACTACTGGGCATTTATCAATCGACTGCTGCCCAGCAGTCGACTGATATAATCGACTGCCTTATAGCAGTCGATTTATATAGTCGACTGCTATGAAGCAGTCGATTTGCATAGTCGACTGTTAGGAAGCAGTCGACTGCTGTGCAGCAGTCGACTATGCAAATCGACTGCTACAAGGCAGTCGACTGTGGATGGTTGACTGCTATACAGCAGTCGACTACCTTGCAGCTTAATTTAGATAACTAATTAGACACTGCCTAACCCAACCTGCCAACTCATTGGATGCCACTCGAGGTCCCACACTGCGATATCCCTATAAAATCAAGTGTGCTACCCGCCATGAGGCCACCTTGCCTTGTAGTGATTTTGAGGACCTTGTATGCGTCGCATACATTGCCCAAGATCAACTACGGTGTGGGCAATCCATAGGATTGCGATGGCTGGGAGTGGCAAGATACGGGATGCGGGTGGTTCGTCAAGAAGTATGTATTATAATCCCCGACACGCATGGGGCTTGCCGGACGAACCGGACGAATTTACACCCGAGGTGGTTGCAGAGAACACTCGAAATGAGGACGGTTTGTGCAGTGTTTTACGTCCAATTCAAGGGTTCACTGAATTCTATTGGGTTCGACTGCCTAGGAGACAAGTTGATCGTCACCACCGCGTATACTTGGACGCCCAAGAAAGGCCCGCATGCCGCATCGGTTACAAAGAAAAACTTTTCCCATGGCACTTGTTTGAGGACCTAAGCGACGTTCTCACGAAGGGGAAAAATCAATTGTATTTTTGGAAAAAACTATGGGACCTTGTGGAGGTTCTACCAAACCATAAAACATTCGGTGCATGACGCTATTCATTGGGGGTTTAACCGGTGCACCGCGCACCAAAAGGAATACCGGATGTATAGAGAGTACACACTTAGGTCGTCAATGTAAGATTTGCCCACGAATATGGTGAGAGCGTAGTATCAAGTTTGTACTTGCACATATACTTACGTATGTTGTTAAGTTGGAAATGCGCAATATATGAATTCCCGGCAATATTGCGGTGATGTTTTCCGCTTGGTGTGAACTTATAATCATGCCACATGGAATCATTGTCACAGTTATTTGCATCGATACGTGTTTGATTCAAGTGCAAATGCATGTAGATGCAAAGTCCATGGTTTAATTAAATGTTGGTGGCAACCGATTGTGTGGGTAAACATAAGAAATGATCATTGTGCGACACTTGTACATTACTCCCAAAATTGATAGTGAACAATAATTCACTTATAAACATTTCCAAAATCATGGTTTTTCCCGCATTGTGTACAATTGAGTATCAAATAATGCCTCCTAGTCCAACGCCTATCTCACAAACACTAGCCAACATTCCTAATCCGGCTCCGAATCACTATCCAATGGAATGGAGGGTCCGCGGCTTGAGCTTGCACCGTTCAGATTTGGTGGCCGTAGTGTCCGGCGCCTCGCGGTGATGGCCCATAGTTCTTGCGCCGCAGTCTCCCGGTCAGCTTGTGCACGAGCGCGCGTGCGGTCTCCAATGTGCAACCCCCTCGCGGCATTCGAATGGCGCAGGACGTCTTGCATGGTGGGGCTAGAGGCCCCGTCACGGATGGCCAAAAGGCCGTTGACGTATTTCCACTCATTCATCCGGATTTGGACGTCGATCTCATTGAAGCTAGCCTCTTGTGTAACAGCCTCGCGCCTCTCCATATCGAACTCAAAACTTGTTGTGTCCAACACGTGTTCCACATCCCAAGTTGTTTCCTCGCCCGGGACCGGTTCCCGTGGCAATACCCCCACTGTCACATTGCCGTTGGAGTCATACACGTATCCGTGGGGGTGAGGACCTGGGACGTATTCACCCGTCTCTCCGGCGTGACCACCCACAACACGGTACAAAAATGCCCTCAACCCTACGGCCTGAGGAGAGGAGCCGCGGTAAAACTCATGAGCAACCCTTGTGTACATTTCATTCGTGAAGTTTGTCGGGTAACCTCGGAGGTCCTTCACATACGTCCGTGCCCGCCAGCTATAAGCAGGAGGATCGCCATATTCTGCGGGCGGCACACCATGGATTATTGTGTACTCAAAATCGGGAGGAATTCCCCATTGCACTCCGAATTGCTCGTACAACCTTCGATGCAGAGGGGCTTTGCACGAAGGACAACGGCGTGTTTGCAACATGTGTGGCAACAAACAATTCGGGTGGACCATGCGCCTTCGGGTCCCCAAGGATTGGAACAAATGGGGCACATGCTCCCGTCCTTGATCCAATCGGGGACGCATGGCCACAACAAGGCTGGTTTGGCCGGGGGTATCACGATGCGGGATGATACTGCGGTATCCCATTGGAATTCATCCTCGGGTCTCTTGGTCCACGCAATACTAGGGTAATTGGCATCATCGACCGGGAGGTTCTCAGGATACATGAAATCCAATGGCGGCCACGAGGTGAAAAGAAGCCATCGGTCGGGCCATTGTTCGCCGTGGTCCCTATAGTGGGTCAGCTCGTCCATCAATGCCCTCTCGCGCGTGGCGTACATGATAGTGGCTGTGACCATGCCCATGTAGTCGTCCTCCAACAACCGGTTCCTCCTAATGACCCGGTCGTAATCAACCCTCATTGCCTCCAAGTTTGTTGTGGGCGACGGCTCCCGCCCTTGTCCATCACTACCAGACATTGTTTGTGGCATTTGTGGCACATCAACCCTCGCAAGTTCAAGGTTGGTCAAACGTCCAATCTCGGCCTTCAACCCTTGGACCTCCTTGGCGTGTGCACGTCGGACCATCTCCAATTCCCGTTCGTGGTCCAATTTGCATTTTGCCAACTCCGCCCTCAACGCCTCCACAACGTCGTTGTCGGCAACTACCGGTGGTGGGGTTGGCACCGCCGATGCCATCTCCACGTCAACGAGCGAAGATGGAGGACAAACCAACCGGGTACCATGTGGCGGTGTCACGTGGACCCTTTGTCGCCGACTAGGTGGTTCAACCGGCAACCCTACGACAATGTTGTGCTCGTCCATGTTTGAGTCGGCGGCCGGTGGAGTCCCCACAATTTGATGATTTGGTCCCGCAAGGAAATCAAAATAAGATCAGACCGTCGGAGGATTCATTGGAGTTTGCCATGCCAATGGAATCGGACGGCCAACGTTCCGGCCTAGCACGGCACTTGGTATGACTGCGATCCGGCGTGCCGCCCTCAAGTCCGCGCTCGTGCGGGGTATGGTGGACCAGTCGATATACACTCCCAAAATTACCTCCGCGTAGACCATTTGGCATAACCACATTAGCATATGCCCGCGATCAAATTCCCTCGGTGCACCCCACAAGAAATCCCACACCTCCTTACACCGTTCTCCAAATATTTGATGGCTCACCTCCCTCCATATGCCATAGCGTTGTCTAGACATCCGTTCAGCATTCGCGTTAGGAACGAACATCCTCGTCAAATGGGTCCACTCTACATACCTTCGGACCGTGCTATACATCCACGTGCCCCTCTCATTTTGCCAGCCGGGATTGGCGAGAATGTTCGGGTCCTGCGCCACCTCCAAATTGATTGGTTGCGGCCTACCCCTCGGTGCATTGCCGCGTCTTCTAGCGCCTGCCGACCCCGGTGTCGATTGCGGAGTCCCCCCCGGATCCAAATTCCCGCCATGTGGAGGTTCCGGCGGCAAGTTCTCCTTGTCTGCCATCGTTGCCCCTAACCCCTAGCTTTATATGCCTACTATAAATTAAACCTAATATGGTAGCACTTCCAAAATAAGCGCTACCACCCACAATTTTTTTTTCAATCCGCTAAAAACCAAATTAAGGCCGTTCAAAGTTCAAACTACATAATTAAATGTAAACCACTTTCAAAATAAGTGTTCACATATTACAATTTCCGGTATGGTTCAAAACGATACGCCGATAACCGCGATGGGGTATAATGTAGACTGTATGTAGGTGGGTTGCAGTACAATATAGACGGTAGGCATGTACAGTATACAGAAGACCGTATGTCCCATATACATATTACAATACGTATGTCCACCTGTAGCCCTCCAGCTCACCTCTATCTCCTAATGGCAAGGGCTGATTAACAACCTGGGCCCAAATGGAGGGAGGTGGGAGTGAGGGAATGAGGGAAGTGGGTCCATATATACCCCATGGAGGCGTCCTTTCGATTAGACGCCCCCTGGACCAACCCATGGACGCCACGAGTCCATGGGTGTCTTTACGCGACTGCTCACGAGCAATCGTCCGCCATTTAAGTCAACTGCTAATAGCAGTCAACCATAGGGTGCGACTGCCCATGGGCAGTCGTCAGCCCTTGAAGTCGACTGCTAATAACAGTCGACCATAGGGTGCGACTGCCCACCAGCAGTCGTCCGCACTTTGTCGACTGCTATTAGCAGTCGACTTGGGTTGTCGACTGCAGTTGGGCAGTCGACTGCTAATAGCATCGATTTGAAGGGCAGACGACTGCTGGACTGCTATTAGCAGTCGACGCGAAAGGCGGGCGACTGCTTACAAGCAGTCGCATCCTTTCGTCGGCTGCATTAATACAGTCGACTAAGGGTTGCGACTGCTCACAAGCAGTCGCCCGCCTGTCGTCGATTGCTAATAGCAGTCGAATTTCCATGTCGACTGCCCAAGAGCAGTCGACAACCCAAGTCGACTGCTTATAGCAGCCGACTAGTTATGGTAGTCGACTGCTAGTGGGCAGTTGACATGGAAATTCGACTGCCCTCAACAGTCGACAACCCTATACGACTGCCCTTGAGCAGTCGATTCAGTGTGTCGACTGCCTAGTAGCAGTCGCTCTAACTTGTCGACTGCCCACTAGCAGTCGACACTGTTGACGACAGTTTACCTTGTGGTAAATTGTTTTACCCCCCTAAACGGACGTGATGTTTTCAGGTCTGCTGTCACATCGCTGTCACAGGACGTGACGCGACGTGACGTGTAATCCCTGAGGATCCCTAGGATGGGGGTTAGGTCTAGGTGTGATATTTGGTTGTTGATGTATTCATATAGTTCGTGTGTGGGTTGAAGGTGTTCGTTGTGTAGGGATTGTGTGTGCATGTTTTTGGCTATACATGATTGAGTTGGGTGGTGTGGAAGGGGTTGTAGTGCTAGTCTTTGGAGCAGTGTGACATAGTGAGGGTTGGATTGTGTGGCAAGGAGATGGTTACATGTGTGGGGGTTGGGCTGAGAGTGGTGATGAGGTAGAATAGAAGTTGTGGTGTGGGATACTCTTGTGATGAGAGGCAATGTCTGCTTAAATGAGGAAGGTCAACAAATGGCTATTGGTGTGGTGCTTGATTAGTGTATGTCTGAAAACAATCATGTAGATGTGTGACTTTTTCTGAGGTTGGTATGGTATCCTAGCCTATTACCGATATGTGACCTTAAACCGAGCTCTAGGGAACAAATTAGACTATAATGTTCCCTAGGTTGACTCATTCCCGAGGAGGAGGAGGAGGAAGAGGGGGAAGGGGGAAGGAGGTCTCGGTTCAAGGCACATGAGAGGTGTGGTGGGAGAGAGGAAGGTGGTCATTGAGGCCCATAGGTCTCGGTTCAAGGCACATGAGACCTTGCCACAACGTGTTGGATGAGATTAGTTGTTCGTTTAGGATGTCTCTTGACATAGTCTTCTTTAGGTCTATCATAAGACACCCTAGGGAACATCTTTAAAAAATCATATGTAATTCAAAATTAATTTTAAAAATTTCAAATTTTTGAAATAGACAAATATTTCATTTTACCTTGCATGAAAAATTTTAAATCGTTCATTACCATTGAAGAGGTCATCAAGAAAATTCACCAATGTGTAGCTCTCGGTAATAGGCTAGGATACCATAGTGCCTTTGAGGATGAATTGGCTTGTCGGTGCGCGTATGAGTTTGGAAAGTTTCTCCTTGTATATCATATACAAAAGGAGTAAAGAGGTAAATGTCCTGGAAGTGTTTACAATTGAACACTTTGCACCAGCATATGGAACATGGGACAGTAGTGCATGGGCACTTACTAGCTACATGGAAACAGCCATATTATTACCAACTTCATTGTATGAGCTCAAATACTACGTACTTCTGTACTGGAGGCGTTTTACTCCATGGCCTGATATGTAGGAAATTATTACTACTAGAATTGAGCCTCTTGTTATGCCAATTATGGGCTTAAACAGTTTAAGTTGAGTATAATTCAACATTATGCAAAAAACAACAATTGACACAAAAGCAAATGTGTAACATACCTTAGGTTGTGATATTAGCTGCTCCCTTGTTAGTTCGGTACCTGGTGGTCTTGTATGCTTTGTGACAATGAAATAAAAAGGGGGATTGTGCAAGCACACCCATGGACAGAGGAAATTGTCGCATGTGAGCATATCTCTCATTCATCCAACTTAAAAACTCTAAACAACATGCAACCTGGATATTATTATTCTTAGTTCAATTGACATCGGAATTAGCTTTAAAGACATGAAATTAGCTTTGAAGACCTAGAATTAGCGCACACCTACACATCAAGCATTAAAACTTGGACCCTATAGGCTATACTAAGTTTGTGTCCGATTCATCTCAAATGAAAACATTATGTGAGAGGATATATGCAATTTCTTATCTTGAAGGTAGTAAGTTATAAGCAGGGATTGCACGTCACGTCACGTCACATCGCGTCACATTTTGTGACAGCGACGTGACGGCTGACCCAAAAACGTCACGTCGGAGGGGGGGTAAATCCGGCAGTTACCCCAGGGGTAAACTGACGCGGTCAACCCCCTGGTCGACTGCTAAGTCGACTACAAATAGCAGTCGACCTAGGAGTCGACTGCAAAAAAAAATTTCAAAAAAAATTCTGGACCGTCAGATCTTCTTGGCAAGAAGATTTGACGGTCCAGAATTTTTTTTGAATTTTTAAAACTTTTTTGGCAGTCGATTGCTAATTCGACTGTTATTTGTAGTCGACCTTGCAGGGTTGTCTATTGTGTCGTGACGGAGGCCAATCTCGGCATAATGTCGTGCCGTCACGACACGTATCCGTCACGACATTATGCCGGATGCTGTCTTTATCCTGACGGACTTGAATTTTACCAAATTTTGTGTGTAATTACATTACCCCATTTCGGACACATAGGATGTAAGATGTCCACGTGTGATGACATGTCAGCCAAGTAGAGGTAAAGTGGTGAAAAAATTACTAGCCCTTGTCTGCCCCCCCGTCCGCCCCCCCGTCCGCCCCCGTTCCCCCCCCGTCCGCCCCCCGTTCCCCCCCCGTCCGCCCCCCGTTCCCAACCATCGGGAACGTGTTCCCCGTCGTCCGCCCCAATTTGACCCCTTCACCTTTGAAGGGCCCTAGCAGCCTCATTTTTCATCCGTTTGTTGCGTTTGAGGACATTTTCAACATCTACATTTCATGAGGATGTCGAAAATGTCCTCAAAATCAACATTTGGATCAAAAATGAGGCTGCTAGAGCCTCCCAAACCTCCCGTCCGCCCCCGTCCGCCTCCAAGTTTGGGAGGCTCTAGCAGCCTCATTTTTCATCTTTTTATTGCGTTTGAGGACATTTTCGGCATCTACATTTCATGAGAATGTCGAAAATGTCCTCAAAATCAACATTTGGATCAAAAATGAGGCTGCTAGAGCCTCCCAAACCTCCCGTCCGCCCCCCCGTCCGCCCCCGTCCGCCTCCAAGTTTGGGAGGCTCTAGCAGCCTCATTTTTCATCTTTTTATTGCGTTTGAGGACATTTTCGGCATCTACATTTCATGAGGATGTCGACAATGTCCTCAAAATCAACATTTGGATAAAAAATGAGGCTGCTAGAGCCTCCCAAACCTCCCATCCGCCCCCCCGTCCGCCCCCGTCCGCCTCCAAGTTTGGGAGGCTCTAGCAGCCTCATTTTGCATCCAAACGTTGATTTTGAGGACATTTTCGACATCCTCATGAAATATAGATGCTGAAAATGTCCTCAAACGCAATAAACAGATGAAAAATGAGGCTGCTAGAGCCTCCCAAACTTGGGGGCGGACGGGGGCGGACGGGGGGGCGGACGGGAGGTTTGGGAGGCTCTAGCAGCCTCATTTTTTATCCAAATGTTGGTTTTGAGGACATTTTCGACATCCTCATGAAATGTAGATGCCGAAAATGTCCTTAAACGCAACAAACGGATGAAAATGAGGCTGCTAGGGCCCTTCAAAGGTGAAGGGGTCAAATTGGGGCGGACGACGGGGAACACGTTCCTGATGGTTGGGAACGGGGGGGCGGACGGGGGGAACACATTCCCGATGGTTGGGAACGGGGGCGGACGGGGGGGAACGGGGAGCGGACGGGGGGAATGGGGGCGGACGACGGGAACACGTTCCCGATTGTTGGGAACAGGGGGCGGACGGGGTGGGAACGGGGGCGGATGGGGGGAACGGGGGGGCGGACAGGGGGGAACGGGAGCGGATGGGGGGGAACGGGGGCGGACGGGGTGGGCAGACGAGGGCTAGTAATTGTTTCCCCACATTCCCCGTCCGCCCCACCCTCATCCCCCGTCCGTCCCACATCCTCCTTACTCAGATTTTACTACTTTGATTTTCACAGAATGATAAACATAATGGTAAAATGGTTTACCTGGCACTAGGCATATCCACATCCATGTCGGCCTTTTCTGCCACATAGGACGCCACCTTGGCAAGAAGGTAAGTATTTTACCCACCCTACTAGCTTCCCCCTAGGTTGACCCTACGTGGACCCTATTGTGTCGTGACGGAGGGGTCCATCACGACACGACACGTCATGACGGCACGACACCGTCATGACGTCGGGATAGACAACCCTGCGACATGGCAGTCGACTGCAAAAAGAAATAAAATTAAAAAATTCCAAAAAAAATTCTGGACCGTCAGATCTTCTTGCCAAGAAGATCTGACGGTCCAGAATTTTTTTTGGAATCTAATTTTTTTTTTGCAGTCGAATGCTAGGTCGACTGCTATTTGCAGTCGTTTGCTAAGTCGACTGCTAATTAGCAGTCGACTGCAAATTAGCAGTCGACTGCAAAAAATTACTTTTGCAGTCGACCAAGACCAGTCGACTGTAATTAGCAGTCGGCTAACTGGTCGACTGCTAAAAGTAGTCGACTTCAAGGAAAACCTAAAAAAAAATCAAAAAATTCTAAAAAAAATCATGGACCGTTAGATCTTGAATCCAAGAAGATCTAACGGTTCAGATTTTTAATACAGTTTTTTTTAATTTTTTTAATTTTTGTCATTTGAAGTCGACTGCTCGTAGCAGTCGACTAGAGCAGTCGTCCAAAAAAGTTACAAAAAAGTTACAAAAAATTGGTACAGTAACTTTTTTTTACCACGTCAGTGCGCGTCACGCCCCGACGTGACGCGATGTGATGCAAAAATGCAGCGTCACGTCCATTTGCTCATCCCTGGTTATAAGCAAGAGCTCATCACCAGGGATGTGCAAATGGACGTGACGCGGCCTTTTTGCGTCACGTCGCGTCACGTCACGTCGGGGCGTGACGCGCACTGACGTGGTAAAAAAAATTTATTGTACCAATTTATTGTAATTTTTTTTTACTTTTTTGGACGACTGCTCTAGTCGACTGCTACGAGTAGTCGACTTCAGAAAACAAAAATTAAAAAAATCTATTAAAAAATCTGAACCGTTAGATCTTCTTGGATTGAAGATCTAACGGTCCATGATTTTTTTTAGAATTTTTTGATTTTTTTTTAGGTTTTCCTTGAAGTCGACTGCTTTTAGCAGTCGACCAGCTAGTCGATTGCTAATAGCAGTCGACTGGTCTTGGTCGACTGCAAAAGTAATTTTTTGCAGTCGACTTAGCAAACGACTGTAAATAGCAGTCGACCTAGCAGTCGACTGCAAGAAGAAAAAAAGTCCAAAAATTCCAAAAAAATTCCGGACTGTTAGATCTTCTTGGCAAGAAGATCTGACGGTCCATAATTTTTTTTGGAATTTTTTATTTTTTATTTTTTTTGCAGTCGACTGCTAGGTCGACTGCTATTTGCAGTCGACTTAGCAGTCGACCAGGGGGTTGACCAGGGGGTAGTCCGCGTCAGTTTACCCCTGGGGTAACTGCCGGATTTACCCCCCGCGGACGTGACGTTTTTTGGTCAGCCGTCACGTCGCTGTCACAAGACGTGACGTGACGTGACGTGACGTGCAATCCCTGCTCATCACACCCAAAATTTTGTATAAGGTAGAAAAACCAAAAATGATGATAGATCACTTCTAGTGCACTAGACTAGGGGTAGAATGATTCTTGTTTGGACCCAAATGGCTAATTATAAAAGTGGTGGCTAGAAAAGGATGTAGTGATAGGTGGGATCCAGTGCCGGATAAGTGTTGTTTCACACCACTTTCGATCACTTGTGGGTGCCATTGAAAATGTAACTATTTACATGGAATAAACTTATGAAACAACTTGCATTCCTCATCATTTTCTCTACTCCATCTCAGAAAAATATTGCACAAATTTCAAAGCCACTATTTTTGGCCAAATCAACTTATTTTCACCGTTTTCCGTATCTCTACCTTAACCCCTAACTTCCCACGCCCAATTCCCTTAGATTTGCCCAGAAAATGTGATCTCAAATTCAATGACCGTAGCTAAAGATCTAGAGTTTTTTTTGGATAGATCCAATCATATAGATGTTTGCAACTTAGAGGTGACAACTCACAATTTAAATTATAATTGCTGAAGTTTTGTCATGTAGGAGACTATAATAGGAAAGTCAATACTAGTTTTAAGGGGCAATATTGTAGAAATTAAATTGGGGTTGGTTTTTTGATTGACCATCTACTCAACTCATCTCCAAATGACAAAATGTTACCCTCATTCAAAAGAGGGACAACATACCTAAACACTATATTCGTTATTTGGAGACTTTTCAAAGTCTCAAAATAAATTGTACGCATAGTTTGGGATGGCAATGTTGTGAGCATTGGGAACATTGGGAACATTGGGAACATACGGACTTCTAAATATAGAAAATAAACTTTGAGTACCCCAAACAGAAAAAAGAACCAAAAATAATATTTCTTTAATATAAATATAGGTTTATGGATGAGCATCCCAAACATAAACACTCCCTTGATTTCAACCAACGCATCTCACAACTAGACATGACAATCACAAATACATCTATAAAAAAGTCTATGATAAATTTGAGAATAATAATTTTCTCCACATTAATCGTGCATGTCTCCACCTTCGGCTTCATCCCCCTTGTCGACAGCATTTTCCATATCTGCAATACGTGCCAAGTTGTCTTTGGCAAATTCTATATGTTTTTTGGGGATAGTCATTGTCTCCGATTTGGAGCCTTTGCGTGGTTTCCAAGCACAAAGTATGGTATCAGTGTTTATCCAAACCGGCATGTACGCCGAGTCGATTGTCCACTTGAAACCTTTTTTGGTGTCCCAACCGCTATAGGTGCGGAGCACTGTTTGGTCTTTCGTACTAGGCCGGCAGTATTCCACCTCAATTTGCCGAAAATTGGGGCTAGACGGAACAAAATTTGGGGACGACAATGCTTTCACCAACCAAATTGGTTTAGGGTGTTCCTCATCTCCTGCACGTACAAGAACCATGTAACCTTCATAGCAATCCACAGCCACACGAAAAGATTGAGCCGGACGATTTCGAGCAGGGCCGACATAATGCTCGTCCATTGCAAACTCCTCACGGACATCTCCATTGCTGAAAAACATGGCATCAGACTCCACAATTGCCACCCGACTTTGAGGCCAAAATCCTTGAGTCAAAGACAAACGGCTTTCGGCTTCAGGTTCCATCAAGGCTGAGCGAATTCGATCCCAATACGCTATCAAAGGTTCATGTGTATCCCCAACACGTCTAGTGATGTCCTCCTCACACAACTCTTTCCAGTATTCAATGAATCCGGATATACCTTTAATGATTTCCGGCCCATTCTTCATGGGGTCTGGTTTGCAAGGTACGGGATCTCCATCGGGCAACGTACATTTGCCTTCATTGTCTTGACGCCACACGAGTATACCTTCCTCCGGGCCCCAATTCGGTGATGTGCACAAAAGCTTGAACTGCATGGCGGGCACACCATCATCCCTCAAATAGAAGCGAAATTGTTGAGCTTTGGTATGTCCCACAAGGCGGTCAACCCCCGTCAACATGTATGGCTTGATGTAAGCCTTGAAATTTGGTACTTCTTCTACCATGTGCGGAATGACGGGCATCTTGTTGTGAGGCCAAACCCCCTACCCTTAAGCGTCCGTAGTCCGAGTAGTGGGTTTGGGCTCACATTCCTCCGCGGTATTGGATTTGGACTTGGATGAGTCCATAGTGCAAGGTTCACCCTTCAAGTGGTCTTGGATTTAACTTTGGTCTTTGCTTCCTTTGTCTTGCCATCGCGAGAGTGCTCCACATTCTCCATTAATTTGTGCACGTGGTTTATTTTTAAAGAGAGGATGCAAGTGTTAAAAAACACTATTCTCTATAGTCAATCTCAAATACATTTACTTGTGAAAGCCACACATAACACTAACTAGCATAATGTAACTAACTACTTGTCTATGAGCTAATTAAGTAGGCTATCTACTAAGCTCCTTCATGAACCCATCTCTTTACTTTCTAATTACATAAACCTAGCTCCTTCATAAACCCAACTCCTTCATGAACCCAGCTCCTTAGCTTCTAACTAAACAAGCCCAGGTCCTTCATAAACCCAGCTCTTTACTTTCTAACTAAACAAACCCAGGTCCTTCATAAACCCAGCTCTTTACTTTCTAACTAAACAAACCCAGCTCCTTCATAAACCCAGCTCCTTCATGAACCCACAACTTTGTAGTTGTAATCCCCAACTACCTCACTAATTATTCAAGCCCTTAACTAATCTTCCTACCTAATTTTCCTAATTCTACTAACAACCCCTTTCTAATCACACAATTCTTCTCTAATCCTAAAATCCTAAAATCCTAGAGAGGAGAGGGGGAGAGAGAATTTCCTAACTTCACTAAGACTAACTAATCCACACAAGTATATTTTTGTACTCATCACAACCTCAAGTGCTCAACTCTTAAACATGGAACTTGCAACCACGTGTATTCAAAACATGAACTTTAAGTACCACAAATTGGAATCATGAATTAACTTTAAAATCCTTCACGTCAACACTAATTCTACCAAGAGGTCAAGCCCTCTTCAAGGCTAACAAGCCTTGGCTCTCAAACTAAAAACTAAGCACACACATGTGCTCCAATATGGCTTCCCACACCCACACTTATAACTCGTGGGGTGCCTTGGAGCACAAAGGAAAGAGAGGATGAGTGAGGGAAGAATGAGGGATTATATAGTAAGCTTGAGGGGGTGAGCACCCTCAAGGCTCACGATAAGCCCTTGAGATTTCCTCCTACTTAGTAGGCGCCAATCCTATCTTCTAAGCCTTCCTCCCTCAAATGATCAACAAGGATCCTAATTCGAACATTTAACTAGCCTTGGCTTTCTACCTACCACACTTTACCAAACTTGGGATGCTTCAACCCAAACTTAGCCTCCTTCGCTTTTCGCCGCCATAACTTTCTCCCCTTACTTTCCCAAATCGTCGCTCACCACTTAATTCAAACCACGATGCTTAACTCGTGATTTGATTGGTGCTTTGAGAATTTGCTTATCCTCCACCTTGCATTCTTCCTTGGACCTTCCCCATTAAGTGGTCATGATGAGGTGGTCCACTTGTGCGCTCCATGTGATCCTCCATTCATCCCAATTCGAATGCACTTGCCTCTTGAGTCACTTTGGTTGTCTCCATCCATTTGTACTAGCCTACTCACTAACTACTCAATCCAAGTTCTCCTTACCTATCCTCATTCACTCAAATCCTTCCGAAGGTAAAAACACAATAACAACTCACATCCTAGCCTCTTACAACATGGTACTTCTAAGACTAACATTTCACTCTTTTTATATTTTTGTGAAGTAACATGCTACTTCAAAGTGCATCAACTAACATTTCAAGGGTCTAAGACTAAATGTGGGCACCCTTTTGGGCTCACACTTGTCCAAGTCCATGTATGATTTCATGAGAAGTGGAATGGTGGGAAAATCCTCTTCATGCAACTTCATGCTCCAACGACCAAATGACGCATCAATGTCGTCGTGCGTATGGCCAACCATCAAGAAAGAAACAAATACCTCTTTAAAAATACCTTTTGCCACAAGCAAAGACCAAAAGCAAAAAACGTAGCGGCACTTATTGTCTTTTGCACAATTGTCAAGTTGGACGTGGAGAGTTGGAGGCAAAGGTTTCGCAAGAATGAGTTCTGCGGGGGGTTCCGGCAATGAAGACAGGCAAACCTCCTTTCCCTCAAGCACTGCCTTGTAGAGGGGTGTTGTTCCGGAACCTTCAAAAAGGGAGCGGGAAGAGGACACCGGGGGCTTCTCAAGATCGCGAAGAAGTTTAGCAAATGATCCAACCGTATGGTTGGCATCACCAAGGTAAAAGTCCAAACCATAATGGGCATATTTAACATCCACATGGCCATGCGCAATCATACCTACAAAAACAAAATGTGCACAATGACCAAACGATTTATCCCAACACTAAAGGGATGAATGACAATGGTAATTTGGCGCGAATAGAAAACCCATATTGTTAAAACAATAACAAGCGAGTTGGATATGTTACGAACCTGTGACGGCTACCGGCAGCTTGAACAACCCGTCAGTGGCCTTGATTTTGTGTGCATAGCAAGGGCATGCAGTCTTGGCATGGTCCATCTTGTCGTGGATAACGGTGAGAACATCGGAGGGCCTCATTATGGACAACGCACGGTTCTTGTAGTAATCTTGACGATGGGCATCTTGGTTATTGACATGCTCAATGTATTTCCTCTGGTGTCTAGTGTGGGATTCAGTGCCTATAGGATGAGCGTCTCTAAGGCCTTTGTATTTTTCACAAGTCGTGCACCTAGCGAACTTGTCCCCGGGCCGCTTCAAGATGTATTCTGCAAATTGCTGATTTTTTATGACACTCAACTTGGAAAGAGAAATGGGGACACAACCTGTTTTAACCCCCACGTCATTGATGTCCGTGAGTATGTTTTTCCATTTTGTGCCTGTTGGCAAGACCATTTGAACCACTTTCTCTCCAGACGGCAAAGTCCTCGTCTTGTGCGGCATGGCATCCGCCAGAGGGACAATGATAGTAGAGAGAGTGGCTGCAGCCTGAAGTGTGGCCTCTCTAGGCTTTTTTGTTCCAAAGTTGCCATGGAAACGTGAGCGACGACCCACGGATGCATGTTTTCGGAACCTATAGAAGTCAGCCTTCGAAACTCCATGGATGGTGTACCATGCAACACAACAAACCTCCACATTCTCAAGGGTAACCACCTTGCGCCCGTGAGTATCAAGGTGTATATTACGATGGACCTCGAGTTTTTTGGCGGAGCGCAAACGGAAGTCGGAAAACCACATTTCTTGCCGAAGGGACTTGATTTTGTCACGAGGGAAAATTTGACAACACTTCAAGGCACAACAATCTTTAGTTGCCACGAGCCGAATAGAGTCATCCCCTACTATGTGATCGCGCCGGCAAAGACGAGCATCCTCTGTAGGCACACGGCGAGATTCATATTTGCGCAATCCCTTTCGAGGCCGCATTGAGGCCAACAAAGCAGCCTGGGTTTGGTTGTAGCGGCGGCCATGATTCCAAAGGCTCACGCCATTATGGAGAACTTGGCGGTGCGGCCATCGACGCAAGGAAAACCTCCACGTGAAAGGGACTTCAAGTGGCAACAAAGAGTTCAAAATGCAAACACCCACATCATCCTCACCAAGGGGATTGGCATCGACGCATTCACGAGGTGCAGAATTCCGAAGGATTCCATCCGCCACAGGATGGCCACTGTGGTTAAGGAGGACGACATCAAGTCCCACCCACTGCTCCCTGGAGAAACCCTCACACAACGGAATATCAACATGTGCGTCCTCAGAAGCATCGGGTACGGCACGAAAATCTTCCGAGCTATCGGAAGAGGCACCATCATCGTTGGTGAGGGAAATATCATCACTAAGGGAAAGGTAGTGAGAATCACTATGTGATGGCGGTGGATCCGTCGGGAGGTCAAAAGCAGTAGACCCATCATAGATAGCCATCCCCACCTGAAAAGCAATGAACAGAGATTGAAAAGAAGAAACAAGCAATATAGCACATAGAGGGTGTTTGCAAACGAACGGTCGTAAACAAGTCTATTGACCATCGGGGACACACGAATACTAAGTAGCGTTCATGAATGAAGCACACGTACAAACAGAAAGTGTCCACAGAAGGGGAAAACCTAAACAAATCGAAAAGAAATTCTCACGAACGGTCGTTCGTAAGAATGGGACAACGAATGGCTAGATAACAGAGAGCGCGAATTGGCAATAAAAGAACAAATGAGGAAAAAAACATATAAACATGATCAATTGTCAATAAATAATTTGCAAGAAACTCTACGAAAGATCCTGCACAGAAACACCGTAAACGCTGATAATGGATGTATACGAACCACCGTAAACGCTGCAAATGGATGTTTACGAACGACCGTTCGTAATCATTGGCAAAGTATGGTTATGAACAACCGTCCGCAACCGCATTGTGGGAGTCTAGGGATCATCCGTTTGATACAACCACTGTCCTCAAGAACGGCCGTGCGCAAACGTTTCAGGAACATTTCCTCGTAAACAATAAATAAGAGGTTTACGTGCAGCTGATTCCAAACGTTCGACAAGGATGTTTACGAAAGTCTTCAACGTCAATGACTAATGTTTACGAACGGCCGTTCGTAAACATACAAGGTGAATGTTACACCACGGACATTAGAAAACATACAGGGATAACTATTACAAACGACCTTCGTAAACATAAAAGGTTAACTATTACGAACGACCGTTCGTAAACATACATGGATAACGTTTACGGACAGCCGTACGTAAATATATAGGGCTATCGTTTACGAACGGCCGTTCGAAAATATACAGGATTAATGTTTACGAACGGCCGTTCGTAAACATGAAGGAGTAATTCTTACGATCTCCCGTTCGTAAACATACAGGGCTAACATCTACGAACGGCCGTTCGTAAATGAGCCAGTGGTGTTTACGAACGGCCGTTCGTAAATGAGCCAGTGGTGTTTACGAACGGCCGTTCGTAAATAAGCCAGTGGTGTTTACGAACAGCCGTTCGTAAAACAATCCAGTTGTGTTTTCGAACGGCCGTTCGTAAGCCACCGGTATTCACGGCGGTATATGCGGGAGTATGTACAGAGCTCCGTACCTGGCGTGATTAATACACTAGGCAAACGGAGGTCTGCTCAGGCCACGCTGCTGCTGAGCTGCAGAAAAGAGTTTCTGTGGGGGGGGGAAGACCTTTAAGTACTAGAACTTCCCCCCCAAATTGGCATTGGATGCTCTTTGTGGCATATTCCAGCCGCCTACCTTGCCCTAGCCTTATGCTATTTTATCCATGTGACACTTCTATGCTATATATATATATATATACGATGGCCAACTTGCCTACAACATAAATTAACACCATCCATTGCCGGGCCGCATTATTATTCTTGAATGTCACATACCTTACGTTCGAATTAGTGGTACAATGAATTTTGGGCTTTGGAAGGCGGGATAGTAGGCTTGTGAAGTGCGGATGCATTGAAAGTTTTTGTGGATCCTAGCACAAATGGGAATATCACTCCACAAATAGATGAGCACCAAATAAACTTACTTATTGGGTGAATTCCAACAAAGTGACCTATCTATAGAAAGAAAGGGTACACTCATTGTTGGAATCAGTAACCATGTGTGTGGATGAACTTTGAATTAATGCCCCTAATATACAAGTCCATCCACTCCCAAAAATGATATATGTATCCATATGTTCTTAATAAATCATCTTGAATACATATACGAATGAAAAGTTAAATTGTGTCACATTAACCTCAATCATATGTATATTATGCCAAAATATGGCTAAAATACTATTACAAAGAGAAAAATATGTGTGATTGACGTAATCATTGGACACTCATCCATCCATAAAATGTATCTCACAAAAATTTGTTATTACAATATCATAAGATTTCATTGTAGCCAATGCAATTATGGTGGTTTCTCACTCTACCATTAAATAATATTTGAAATCCTAGGTCCACATGGACCTAATCTTGTTTTCATACGAATATACCCCTCTTTCCAAATTGGTTGGCCGGTGCAAGAGATAAGTTGACTGTCCATAATTAATTCACCTTTTGTTAGTTTGTGGGACAACATACTATACATGCTTCCCACTATGAAGTGTTAATTGTCAATGTTTTAGTACACTTGTTTTGTTCCCCGGCTTTCTTCATAATTGTTGCTCAAGAAACAAACGACCTAGAAAATGAAAACTTTTGGAATTTCCAAAGGGTGGTATTTCCCATTATTATCAAGAATTCCAAGGATGAGTGTGGTACACGTAATAGATGAAATATTCATTTGGACATCGTGGAAATTACCCATTTTATCGTACTAGAGTATGGGCATAATTTAAACTAAAAATACAACTACATTTAGGATTAGATGTATAACATGCCTTGTATATTTACAAAGCTATTACAAGTGTGTATGGTAGGGAATCTCCAAATCACAAGTGCGTGTGGTAGGGATTCTCCAAATCTTCTAGGATCTTTAGTCACCAACCACAATAATAGATTCATTGATTCATTTACAACCCCTAAAGTTATTAGAGTTTGATGGTTGTGATTCATACAATCGCTAAGATTGTATGAATTGTAGCATGTACCAACATGACTATGTCATGAAGAAATCACCCTAACGCCTACTAGGAACACCTCAAATTTCAATATATAAGTCACTATCTCATTAGTTGGTAGAAGCATTGTCCTTGGATAATTGTTACTAAAGGGCACATACCTTAGGTTTGTATTATTTTAACGATGACTTTTGGGCTTAAATGCCATTGAGAGGGAAAATATTACGGTAGTAAAATGCACTTTGTGTGGTGGATAATTATCCAATCATTCAAATAATATTAATATAAAGCTTCGCGATTTTTTATATTAAACTATAGTTCCATAAAGTTAGCGAAATAGTATCATACCTTTCCAATTTTTCTAAAGCTATGAATACAACTACATTATGGTATTTTAAATATGAATTATAATATTATGCCTTGTATGCTTACAAAGCTAGAAAATATAGTCCCATAGGTTATGTATGTATATTAAAGGTAATAAGCGGTTTCGAGTTTGCTTGCCTTTAGTCACTATCATGTAGAATGTGGCATGTCTGCTCATTTTGGAACACAAACTCAAGACAATCATATATTGGTAGTTATTTTGGTAGTTGTTTTGGAATGATGTTTGTAGTAGTCCTCTCCACGTTCCGTAAGATAGGCACCAATGGAGGGAGGCAAGTTTGCCACTAAGGTGACTAAATGTTAATATGTTTGATGAAAACATTTCAATAATACTTTTTATATGTTTATCGTCATTGGTTCGACCAAAAAATAAATAAATTGTTGTTGTCCATTAACAAATTTAGTCATAATCTAGTTCAAGAAACTATTAGTGTAAAGCTTGGTGACAACAAAACTTTACAAACCATAGTTGTATAAAGTTAGCGAAGTAGTCTCATAATTTTGCTAATTTTTTAAAATTTATTAAAGCATAAGTGTGTGCGGTACGGTTTCATTGATTCTCTTAGAATCTTTGGTCACGAACCACCATAATGTCATTGATTTACCTTCACACACCTCAAGTTATTTGATAATCATATTGGTTGAGATTCATAAAATCGCAATGATGTGGTGTCCATTCATTATAATATTATAATATTGCATGGATGGTCCATATCGAAGATTCACCATATCGTGATGATTAGGTTTAGTTGGAGTGATTAACAAGCTACTTCTAATGTGGCATTTCGTGGTCTCCTCCAAACATATGATAAGAGGTGTTGTGGAGAGTCATTTGTATTGCGCAAATAATGTTCATAGGCTACAATGGAGGAACTTCCGCATATTCCGCAAGAGATAGTGAATAGGCACATTTTGCCTATTCTTTTGAGAGAGATTGAAAGTGTGGAAGGGGAACGGCCAATTGCCGAGAATTTGCGCATTCTAACCGGGTTTGTGGGTTTGAGAGAAGTGTGTAAAGAGTGGAAAGAGAAGGTTGAGGACATGCTCGAGTATAATACATTGAGGTTGTCTATGTGGGATGTTGGGCAATTTGGGAGGACGGTGTTTGCGCCGGTTCGTGAAGACATTTATTTTTGTGCCGTGTATATGTGGAACTTGGAGATGTTTTCCACAACTCAAAGATTGGTGGTTCCCGTTGAAGACATTCGTATTTTGGCAACACCGATGAAGAATTTGTCGGTCACGGACTTGAGAGCCATAAGGGATACCCTTTATTGTGGACACGTACAAAGAGACCTTCTACCTTCACACGCATGGTTTTGGGAGACCACACAAATGTGGATAACTCCTAAAGAGAGATAGAAGTGTAGAGGGATCATTTACTTAGTAGATATTGTAGTGGATACACTTATGTGAACAACCTACTTTGGATGCAAAAATTTATTTTTTCCTTCATCAAGTTTGTCGCACCCTACAATATTTTGAATCAATTCAAACATATTTTTATGTTGAAACAATGCATTATATTTTTGTTGAAATGATTATTGTATTTTATACTATGTGTGTACTATGGTTCAATATTTTTATATTTTATACTATTATGTGTCAAATCCAGTCGCCAAAATCTGGGCCACTGGGAAAACGCCAAGTGGCAGCGCGGAGGAAACCCTAGCGGCGCGGTGTAGTCTACCGCGTCGTTTCTTCTCCCCCACTTCTGTAGAGAGCTCTGGCGGTGAAGCAGAGGCGAAGGCTAAGCCCTGCCGAAATTTTCTTTCTTCTTAGCGCATTGCAGTTACATACTATAGACCAGCAACTACTTAGTGATTGAGAGTTAGGAGCAAAGCAATCAAGAGTTGAGAGTTGAAAGAAAAAAGATTAGGATTTGTGAGTTGTTGTGGAAAGTTTGAGTTGTGAGTTTAGATTTTTGTATGTTTGAGGACTAAAAGTTTGTTGAGAGTTTTGCATTGTTTTCAGTGTTTGGTGAGAGTTGAAGGTGTTATGTTCTGTGAGTGTTTGCACAAATTTCAGTGTGTATTAATTGTTTTGTGAGTTTCCAGTGTTTGCAATGTTCTGTGAGATTAGAGATGAATGTGTTGTGAAAGATTTGAAAGAATTTCAGAGTGTTTTGAGATTTCTGAGGAATTTGCTCTGAGTGTTTTGAGAAATTTTCTTCTTAAGAGTGTTTTGATAGTGTTCTGCCATTGTTTCCAGAAATTTCAGGCTGTTTTAATTGTTGTGTGAGTTTCCAGTGTTTGCAGTGTTTTGAGATATTAGAGATGAATGTTTTGTGAGCGATTTGAAAGATTTCAGAGTGTTGTGAGATTTTTCCGGAATTTTGTTCTGAGTGTTTTGATAAATTTTCGTGTCAAGAGTGTTTTGATAGTGTTCTGTGACATTTCTTGGGTTTTGAGAATTTTTTATGAGCAGAGTGTTGTGTGAGATTACAGATTGTTTTGTGAGTGTTCTTGAGTGTTCTGAGATTAGGAATTTGAACATGAAAGCTTGTTTTGACTCAGAGGTGCAGATTTGGAAATTTTCAATTGGGAATTGAAAGAATTGTGTGAGCATAAGCAGCTGTGAGAAAAATAGCTTCAAATTGCATTGAAGCTCTTCAATGTGAGTTCCTATCCTCCTGAACACCTTCCCTTCACCAATTCTTCTCAATGCATCCTCAAGTGCTTTCATTTGATAACCCACTGTAAATGGCACAATTCCATTCCTATGAATCATCTCTACATTGCTTCCTCCATTCAATTCACATTCTGTTTGCTTCAGAAGCATTTGCACAGTGCAATGCTTGCAAACTGCTTTCCATCTTACAATTCCTACGAATGCACATTGAAACACGTATTCGTATTCGTATACCCCTAAAAACTCGGAGGTACCTGACAATGCCCAGCACTACATATTTACGAACGGCCGTTCGTAAATATATAGGGCTAGAAATATATGTGGCAGGACGAATAGATGTTCTTTACGAACGGCCTTTCGTAAATAGCAAATAAACTAGTGGAAGTGTTTCCGAACCGTTCGGAATCGTGCAGTTTGGCTCCACTGTTTTTTATGTTTACGAACGGCCGTTCGTAAACGCATATAACAAAGAAGCCAGAACTGCACGCTTACGAACGGTCGTTCGTAAACATGCATATCTAAGCTGTCGACGTGTTGTGTCGAAGAACGGTCAATGTGTGTTTACGAACGATCGTTCGTAAACACAGAAAACAGTTAATTCATGCTTACGAACGATCGTTCGTAAACATGCAGCTCTGACCTCATTGTTTTCTGTGTTATTAAATACTAATCACTTTAATCAATGTGCCTTGTATAGAGCGTCATTCCCTTGGGACATGTAGATGGTTGTTTACGGACGGCCGTTCGTAAACATGCATATGCACCCTAGTTCAATACATATTTACGAACGACCGTTCGTAAATATGCATCTCAAGTTTATTGCAGTACATATTTACGAACGGCCGTTCGTGAATATGCAACTCTAGTTCATTGTAGTACATATATAACAACCACCTACATCTTTGTGAAATGTATATTTACGAACGACCGTCCCTAAATATACAGTCTTCTACAGCTGTGTACATTGCATGTTTACGAACGGCCGTTCGTAACTATTAACCCATGACACGATTGTCTTTAACTGCTTTCATTATCTTTGTGCATCATATGTGTTCTGAACACAGTTCCTGTCCCTAATTGACATGATTTGTGCAGATGGCGAGACCTGGCAGATCCGCGATCGAACAATTCGCTGCCTTGACAGCAAAACCTTTTCCGGAAGGCATCATCGACCTCAACGAGAACGACACATACCTGCCAAAGGAGGACATGATGTCGGAGTGGACAGCCATCCCCGAGAAAAACGAAGATGGGACTTTTTCCCTGCGTTTCACGTATGAACTTAATACCGCTCCTGACCAACCCGAGCAGTGGGTGCAAGTGAAGACCTGGGAAATAGAAAGCGTTGAAGGACAATCAGAGTATGTCATTTTAGACCTGAAGAATAAAAATGATCACGTGAATCTCCTGCTACATTACCAGCACCACACCTTCTCTTACGTGTACGCATGTAACAATAGTTCACCCGACGCAAAACCCTTTAATCTCGACCAACATTTCTCAAACTACGCCCTCAGTGCCTACTAGGAAGCTCACCTCCCTCGCTGTTAACATCTCCAAATACAATAGCCTAATCTCGGAGGGAAACAAGAAAAAGAAAAGCCCTAGAAAGCAGACACCATCAGGCGCGGGTGGTTCTAGGGGTGCCCCAAGACAGGTTCCAACTCAGAGCAAGCAATTGGGTGGCACTAGCCAAAGGCAGAGCAGGCAGAGCACGCCTTCCAAACGGTCGAGAGAGGACATGGAGAAATCCTCGGTGACCGAGGGTGCAGAGGTTGGCTCGGAGCCAGTAATGCCAACGCCCTTGAAGAAGGGGGAGAACCCGGACGCTGTGAAGGCCACCAGAATCCTCTCCGACTTCAACCAATTTTCGAAGGACTGCTGGCCTCTCAGACGGCACTTCACATTCAACGTGGACTGCTTCAAGTGCGAGAAATCTCCTGACAAATGGGTTGTGAGAACGCGGCAAGATGCAGGGGTGAAATGGCAAATTAACAACCTCATGAATAATGTGAAGTGGGACAAACAAACTGTTTGTGTCATGCCGAAGACAGACACCTCCCCCACGAAGGCGAATTGGCCTGAGGTCTCAAAGGGCGAGTTCTGGATCATCGACGGCCAGCACACTCTGGAGGCAGCACGAATTATCCTCCAAAACCCCCTTTACGAGCACGAGCTGAAGGGCGACCTCCAATACTGGAAGGCGTTTGTTGTGTGGTCACAGGATTGGAACAGGTTGCGCAAGATATCGAAGTTCCTCAATTCGGGGAACAAGATAAAGGCATTTGAGGCTTCGTGGGCAGCTAACATTGTTGCGGCAAGGGATGTATGGATTGCGCATGGCTCTCCTCCCAAGGAGAGGGAAAATGCCAAAGTGCCTTCGCCCTCGTGGAAGGTGAGAGCACCTGCTTTCTTTTGGTGTGCCCAATTTATTCACTTTGTTTCCCAATGTCTATACGAACGACCGTTCGTATTCCTTTTCATTTTTGTCATCGTTTACGAACGGCCGTTCGTAAACGATGTTTTTGTTCATGTTCTCATTTACGAACGGCCGTTCGTATATGCCATCATATTTTCTTATGTTCACATGGTTGTGCAGGCGTTCTGCGACGCGATGGTGGACAAGTTCTCCTCCATCGACATGAAGTCCACATCCACAAAATCGGTCCTCGAGCTCAAGGGCGAGCTCAGGCTCATATGTTGTGCCCAAGAGACTTGGGATATGTGGACATCGTTTTTTGACGCCCACAATGCAGGAGACATAGTGAACCCGGAGACAGAAACAAAATACTCCGCGGAGAAGGATGGAGCGGCCCCGCCCATATCGAGGGAATTCTTCAGGCCGTTGCAGGGGCTAACAGAATCCGAGTTGCATCGTTGTGCTATGCATCTCCTGGGGAACACGGTAGGCAGGAAACTGCCATACCCCAAAATATTTCTCAAGCGGCCAAAGCACAGGCCAGGCACATACTACATTAAGGAGTGGTGCGGCCACAGAAAAATGAAGACTAACGCCATGAGGGAGTTGGGGGACCTCCTCCCGGATAAATGCCTCTTCGACATGGACGGTGATATCAACTGGGGTAGGTGGCGTGAATTCAAGCTGGAGTACCACGTCAACGGCGCCTCCATGCGCAGCCTGGTAAAGGAGCACATTGCAATGCTCAAATTAAAGGGGAACAAACGCTCGAAGAAGACCGAGACGGAGATTGTTGAGATGCAGCGTTATATTGATTTTTTGAAGCGCAAGCGCAATGCGACCTTCCACGGCGTTGCTCGATTTTGCTTGGTCACCACAGGTGTGACCTCGACGTCGTTCTCCAAGTGGGACGATGGCACCTCAAGGATGGAGTTACGTGATGATAGAAGGGGGTGCCCATTTGGAATTATCGACTTCAGGTGCATCCCGGGTTGCACACGCCAGGGGATAAAAAGGATGCCGTTTTACGAGCCCTTCATGTCGAAGTTCGTGAGTTTCAAGTCGCCTGACATCCGCGAGCCTCATGTATGGCTGTGGATTGTCGACCACGAGAAGTTGGCTGCTGTGACGGACTTCTACGAGGGTTACATTAAGCACGAGTACAATCTCTTCCACAGCACATACCTGCCGTGCAAGACTGAAGGCATAACGGCCATCAATGAGGCAAGGGGGATCAAACAAGTGGGGGCAGTGAGCCTCATGTTCCTCACATACAATAAGCTTCGTGCCGGGCGAGCACCTATCAAGTCCAGCCACTTCAAGAAATTGTACAGTGTGCCGCCCCCTCCCCCCAAGGAACTCTTCCAGGAGACATTGTACTCGGTCTACCCTGGAAATGAACTGCGGATGGAGTTCTACGTCAGTGTATTGCAGGGGCTGGCCATGGACGGGGAGACAGTTTACAATGTATTCGGGGGCAGCAAGTTCATCTACGCTGCCATGGTAAGTCACGCTCCTATCTCTGTCAGTCTTTACGAACGGCCGTTCGTAAATGTCTATGAACACTCTTGTTTTATAGTATTTACGAACGACCGTTCGTATATATATACTTTTCCTCTTTCCAAACTTGTACCCCGTAATATTTACGAACGGCCGTTCGTAAATATCCAAACATTGCCAAGCATTGTTGTCACCTTGCATCTTTGTGATCGCCTCCCTGTTACGAACGGTCGTTCGTATATGGATCTGACCCATTGTTTGTGTTTTCCTGCAGATGTTGGGCCTGACAGTCAACAGCTTCATCGACTCGTTCGATCTTGACGAGTATGAGGTACATAGGTCGAAGGCCTCGACAATGGACCTCAACGACATCATCGCTCCCAGGGACGATTTCAACCCCATTGTGTCGGAGCCCATGCCCGACATGGAGACAGACGACGACGACAACACGGTAGGTGCTGCGACAACATCAGTGCCCACATTGATGGAAGCTCCAGTCATCCAGGAGCTTGGTGAGGACGACATAACGCCTCTGGACGTGACTCCTCTCAGGGTCTTGCCGCCGCTTAGGTTTGGTCCTGAACCTCTAGGCACTCCAGTCGGTTGCACGGGTTCCTCTGCTGGCACTACTCAGGATGTCCTACCTGCTCGAACTTCCGCACCCGAACCGCAGGGGACTCCGGGTGGCTGCTCCACATCTTCATTGCCCAAAGACAAACTGGTTGCCCCAAAAATCGAGCCTCGCGATGATTTGGACCAGCGTTCCCGTCCCTCGTTGGAGCTCTTCTGCGACACCAGAAAGAAGATGAAGAAGATTCCCTACAACGAGTTGCCCTCCGACGCTATCATCGACGTCTCTGATGACGACAACGACGACATGGGCATCTTGGGGCAGTTCGGGTTGGACGCGGAGGCCAACAAGAACGTCAAGGAGGAGGCTCTTTCTGTCGCGGAGTTTAACGCCAGGTTCGAGCAGAAGATGAAGGAGAAGATGGCGGAAGCAGCCGAAGAGAATGCAAGAAAGATGTCCGTCATTCAGGAGGAGCTGCGGGCCTCCAATGCGAAGACGGATGCAATTTTGGCCATGTTCAGCAGGCTCGCTGGTTCGCCGCATGCTCCCCCTCCAGCGTATCCCTTCCCTCCTGGAGTGTACCCCCCTCCCCCCTACCCCCCTCCCGTCGCATACCCCCCAGCCCCTTCTTACCCTGGGACGAGACTTGTATGTGAGCGTAGAGCGGAGAGCGGAGAGCGGAGAGCGTAGATTTGGAGAGTGGAGAGCGTAGATGAAATAAAAATAGTAAACTTGCAAGACTAAAATTAGGATATTTAAAAAATAGACAAGAATATTCTTGGAATATTCCAGAATCTGCCAATAATAGTAAAAAATTGGATCTATTTCCGTGGGATATATATGTCATAAAATTTAAAAAATGGCCTTGAATTTGGAATGGTCTCATTAAGTTTGGAAACCGTGAGGTGGTTGAATTATTAAAACTAAGGATGATCACAAGAAAAAATCAATGAAAATGGATTTTCGGAGATTGGTATAATTGAAGATTGAGTCAATCAAAATACAAAGGAATCAAAATAATGAACTTCCTTTGTTTTTATTCATCACTTTTCTCTTTGTCTTATATGTGAGTCTACTCTATAGCTTGGACTTTAGCAATTATTGTATGTGGCCAAATAGATTATATATTGGACTCATACCCAACATCATTGTATATACACTTGCATACAATGGGTGATGAGAGAGATATGTTTGCTGGATTAGGATGGGAGAAGGAAATTAGGAGTCTAGCATATCCTCATATTCCGGTTAATTTGTCGCCGGAATTTTTGTTTGCTACTGGAAATCGAAGTAGTGATGACTACGACCTGACTCCATTTTCGCAGTCTACACAAGCATGGAGGTGGAGGACGCGGGAGGAGCAAAAACAACGTGAGCAAAAAGAAAAGATGCAAGAAGATGTGCCGGAGAAGGACGCTGATTTGGATGAAGACAAATCGAACGAAACGGAGGAGGAGGAGGTGAAGGTTGTAGGGGAATCTTCGAAGTATCTTTCACTTCGCGAACGGATGAGAGCCTTGCCGCCGCATCATCTGCCGTTGAAGGATCGAAAGAGAGATAAGACAGTATCTTATATGGATTTGCTTAGACCGGGTCCACCTCCCTCGGATTCATCCAAGAAGTATGCGAAACGGAAATAGAATTGATAGACATAGGAAGCATTGTAATCATACCTTTATTATATCAATAAATTATTGCAATTGATTTTGGCGGTGACGGTTCTTGGAAATGAGGGATCTGGAAGAGATAAGAGTACATAAAATGTAGTGAACTATGAAAGGAACATAGTTGAAAGAGGTGTGTCCAAATTCGATGACTCGAATTTGGCCACACCTCTTTCAACCATGTTCCTTTCATAGTTCACTACATTTTGTGTACTCTATGCGGAGTGGAGCTACAGATGAAGAGTCACTTGAATGCGCTGGAGGCCGAAGAGAAACGTCATGCATCTTAAATTGTTGATGCTTAATTGTATTTCCAGAAAATTTAGGCAGTCTTGTAAATATATATTTTCTGCCTAAGCTGCTAGTAACATGCGGTAGCCGTGCATAGTCTATATAGTTTGAATGACAAAACACTTTTTATTGAAAAAAACAATATGAATATTGTCTTGCTGACTCAGTACATGTAATGACAAGGGAATTTTGAGTGGCCACCGTCCATTGAAAAGAATCTAGGATGTTTGTAGATTGGCTCCTAGTTGTTCGCCAAAGGGTGAGTCAAGAGTCCGCTTTCTAGGACTAGCTTGACCTCGTTGAAACTAAAGGTAGGCGCATGAATGAAAAGCTCTGCCTCGGGATTACGGTGGCAAACCTTCAAAAGAATGAAGTACACATGCTTGCAATAAGAGAATTGGGTCCTCCCTCTGAACTTAGTCATCGTCTTCTTGAATGCAGGGCAAGTGCAACCCACGAAAGAGCTGATGGTGACCTGATACTGTGTGATGGCAGGAGAAACACCCGAATCTAGCCCGATGATGCAGCCATGTCCTGGATGAGGTATCATAGTGATGGAACGGATGCAAGCTTTCAGAGAGTCGGAGGAGGCCATGGAGAGTCGCTGTGCGGGATTTGGGCGAGTGGCAGTGCGTTTGACCATCTTGCCGTCTCTCTTGCCAGGGTAGCGGTCTGCTTCTGCAGGAATGGGCACCGCGCTAAGATTTGCAGGCGGTGGGGCAGAAGAGAACAATCGTCTTGGAGAGACCGGCTTCTTAAGTGGAAGTTGGAATCCAGCTGCTTCAAGTGCAAGAATTTCGGTAGGCTTGAGGTTTGTGCCTAGCTTCACCGGCCAAACGTCTGGTATCGGCGGCATTTCATGGTCTGCTGAGTGCTTAGCAACCCATTTGCGCCTTGTGCCCTTCACACAACGGTCGATGTCATCGGAACAAAAGAAGAATTCTGTCCTCTCTGATAAATTCCTGCGTATGTTAGTCCAAACTCCGGTGTAGGTAGGTGCGGCGGTCGAATTGGCACCTCTCACAATTCTCTCAGTACACTTCTTCTTCGTGACAGCTCTCTGGGCCCAACAGCACTTCGCCGAGGTCTTGGGAAGTCTTGATATGTGCCACTCCTTGACGTTAACCTTTGTCTCTTCGACAACACTGACATGACGGATCCCCCCCTCGTTGGGCGGGGACGCAGGGATGCTATCAGGCTCAGGCTGAGGATGAATTTCTTGGACTTCTGTATCATCTTCAGTATCCTCAAGAATGATGGGCATCTGCACAGGACGAGCCCTCACAGCACGTCCTGAACCTTTTGGATGTGAGAAATTTACCTTGTCAGGCCGATGAGACTCCTCTTCAGCTCCAAGAGGTAGATTTGTCTTCCGCTTCATGGACCCGAATACCTCTTCTCCAACCATGCGAGGAACACGGGTACAAAATTCTTCTGCTCCAGGCATGTCCAACATGGGATCTTCAAGAACCAAAGGATTACCCGTTTGCTTTGCCCTGCGCTCTGCCATCCTTAGTTTGAGCTCTTTCTTTGTAGGGCCAGTTCCGCCAACGTCACCTTTGAGAAACTGGTAGTAATTGACAACTTGTAAGAAGCCTCGAACGAAGTCGTCAATTGTAGCAACGTAGAGGTCACCGCCGTTGTTTCCAGACGCTTGAAGCCACTTGTTGTGTATTGTTTCAGCTAGATTACATGAAGGCATTTATGCTAGTTCTTCTTCAGAAAATTTCTGCGATTACATAGTGGAAGTGGATGGAGATTAGTGGAGAGTTGTTTCAAATTAGAGTACTGTGAAAAGAAGGAAAATAAAATAAAATGTATTGTGAAAACATACCCCGGTCATGAAGCCTCCCCATTGGCGATAACGATAGTGCCAGAATGCAAGCCATAGCTCTAATTTGTTTAGGGCCTTCTCTGTCACTGCCCCGGCGGATACCCACCATGCACGTAGCCCGTGGTACATGCTCTCCGCCTCGTCCATGGTCCTCGCCGTCCTATACTGGTGGCACATCTTCTTGTGCTGCTCCCAGAGTTCTTCTGGAATGTATTTCTCGGTATACTTAACCATAGACTGGGTCCAGTGAAACTGACATGTTCTCTCACGGTCGTCCATGCGGTCCTCCTTCTTCCCGTTGCCATAAATGACACGAACTGCATTCCAATTGGCCTGGGCGCTGTCGGCCATAAAGCCCTTGAAGTTGGTATCGACAAGGCCATTCCTCTCCATCACAGCATTGAGATTCTTCCAGAAAACGATCTGGGCATCACAGTCCTCCGATTGCATGTCACAGCTTGCAATGGTCATGACACGACAATACGTGGAGTCATACACGTGGCATGCCATTGTGGTCCACTGTCTCACCCGTTTCACATGGTCGAACATAATCCAAGCATTCTCTAGATCTTCGCCGGGCTGCATACGCTTCACCAAGTCTACCCCACTACCAGGCCCGACTTCCGACATCTTAAAGACAAAAACCTTGTCAAGATCTGCCCCTTGACCTGGGAATTTGTTTTCCTGCACAAATGCCCATAAACTAATTTCACGGAGTTTGGTGATAGAGTCCATGACACCATACCTTCTGAGGAAACGGAAGCTCATGACCTTGTTGCGGATGTTTGGAGAAGCCATGTCCTTGCACCGGTCGAATATAGGAACAAGTTCCTCAAGAGAAAGCTTCTTTGGTGGCGCGTCATCTGGTTGAAGGAGGTAATTGCCAATTAGAACTTTGCTAGCCTCCAACACCACCGCACTCTTGGTAGCCTGGGGAGTCTTCTCGATCTGTTCTTCAATTAGGCCACTGATCTCAGCCTTAGTGTCTCTGTAGTCGCCCACCTTGACTGGGTGATCGTGAATTCCAAGGTGAATACACGCTCTTGTATGGTTGATTTTGCCAGCAACATAATAAATCTTAGCCCCACATGTAGCAATACATGTCGGGGGTTCTTTACACACCTTGCAAACTAGAGTAGAGTCAGCTGGGGGTGTTTGATCCACTACAAAGGCTTGGAGGGTACAACCTTCAAACTCTGTCTCGTTGACTTCAAAAATACGAGGTCGGCGGATCACATATTCGCATTCTTTGTTGTTGCAACGCAGGTGTCCAACGCAGGAGGAAGAACGGAAGGACAAACCAAAGTCGTTGGTGATGTTGGTGGTGATGGTCTTCGTCCACACATGGCCGTCATAACGTTTGTCCATTCCCTGCATTGACTTGGCCTGTGACCGTGAGGCCGTGTGACCAACGGGTGACAACTCAAATATGACGGCACCATCAAACACAGCAGGAAGGTACTCAACCCTTTCGTGTTGAAGCACCGAGTAGTCTAATTTTTTAAGAATATTTTTTTTCCCCGGCATTCCTTCAAGTTGTTTAAGTAATGGCAATATACTAACAGTATCTTGTGACAAAGGATATACTTCAGGAGCGTTCCCACTAACTATGACCTTCGGCGGGACCTTTGTGGGACTGGCCTCTTCATCAGAAGAAAGTGTTATTACAGAATGAGATCTAACCTTTTCTACAATTGGCGTCTCCAAACCGGGCTCGAGCTTGACCTTCACATCACGTGGCAGAGGAGTTTGAATGGTGGACGTAGAGGAATTACGAGGAGTAAGGATCTCAGTAGACGCATCCATCTGAGAATCAGTGAGGCCATACACTCGGTAACTACCCGGATGAAGACTCCAAAACAAGTTATTGTGCTCATCTATCTGCGATACACGACCAAGGGTGTGTGTAAGTTCTGACGTGACAACATCGAAAATTTCCTCGTCAACAATAATAGTGTCCTCTCTGAAGCCGAAGCGAATACTAAGACGTTGGGATGTCACATACGCTAGACCGTCCTCTTGCATACGAAAGGTAAGTGGGACTGTCACTCCATTTGCATATAGAACAGCCAACCCCAAGCCTCCGATAGCAGGAATATGAGCCATGATGAGGGGAATGAGCTCTTGCGCCAAGATGGAAATATGAAAGAGGATTCATAACATTGTGGGCCATCTATTTATTGGAAATGTGCTGCCAACGACAATAGAAATGGACATGATCCACAAGAGGGCAAAATTTTGAACGCAAACATGAATAATATTTATAAATCCGTAACAGCCGCCAGTGTAAGTCAAAGAAGGGGTTAAAGCTGTCACAATATAAATAATTATAGAGTCCAAGTCATGGTAGACATTCTACTTGAGAAGAAATTAAATATGATTACTTGGCGCCGACTTAAAGCCGGATTCACAACTAAGTATAGAGATAGACATGATGTATAAGGACACGAATAGATTGAATGACGGAAACCCAAATGGCCATTAAATATAGCACTGTCTATAGTGCGCAAACTTGTAGCCGATATCTTTATAGTCATGTCCTTTGTTTTACAATCAAAAAGGTATGGGCTATAGAGTGGAGTAAGATGTGTAAGGTTGAAAGGAGCATTTTGGGAGTGGTGGAGTAGACATGCTCTTGAAGGGTGACACATGACATGCAGGACCCTAACAAGAGGAGAAAGAAGAGAGGGAAATTATATTTCAGTAGCACTAAGGCATTGAAGACGAGTAGAATGGGGAGGAAGAAGGTGGCGACTGAAAGATATGAGACAAAAAGAATTAACAAAATGTTAGATTTTGAGGACACAGGGGAGAACGCAACATTGTCGACGGTAGATGAATACACCTATTTGTATTGTGTGTTGGAAATCTTAATATGTGGGCTTGACAAATATATTAGATAAATGTCTATTGAAAGAGATGATGCACATGGGTTGGTAGGTGTAAAGAAAGTAATGCCAGTTGTTGATTATATTGGGTAGACAATGACCAATGCAAGGAAGATATTTTAATAGCGTATTTTTAGCATTTAAATAAAATTTAATATCTTAATGTTTGGGATCCAAAGATGATGGTGGTGGGCCTTTAATAAACCCTAAATCCCAAAGAAGAAGAAGACATAATGAGTGATGATCTTTTTCAAACTTTCTTACAACTTCAAAGTGAGGCAGAGCTTTTAGGTTATGCAAAAAGCGAATGTAGAGAACTGAAAGATTTTTAAAGTTGCAAATGCAAGAACGGGATTATGCGACACCAACAAAGCGGAAGAGAAAGAGGGGTGGTTTTAAGTACTCCACCAAAAAAGCATTGGCGAGATCAAGAATGGGCAAAAGATTGAGTAGGGTCGATGAGGGAGAGGCCTTTTTGACATCGAGAACTATATTGTTCAAGCCGGGAGACGAAGATACTTACACCGATAGGCTCGGCTCAACACCTTACATTGGAGACAAAACCAATACAGAAAGAATTACGGACACCCAAGAAAATTCTTCCGGAGCCGAGGACGAGGGAGAAACTCAATATACAAGAGAAGTAAGACTCAATATTCAATTCTTACTTTGTACATTCAATTGCAAGTTTTTTCCACATGTTGAAAGTACAATTGTTATGAAGGTGGATAAATGTTTTCTTTGTGGATAAGCCGCTCTTGAAATAAATGTCATTGAGGTGAAGGTTATGTATTTGACCATATAGTTTGTAAAATTTACGGTTTAGAACTCCGTTAAGTCATAAATGACGTGCGTATCCTTGAGGGTGAAGGTAAACATAGAGGGAGAGGAGGAAGAAGAAGAAGAAGACTTGAATGAAGATGAAGAAGGAGACGATGGTATAGAAGATGAACTAAAAGGAGGCTTCATAGAAGAAGCAAGAGGGAGCATGGAGATCGAAGGAGGAGGCGACTCCAACGCAGTTCAAAAATCTCAGGTATGAAGATTGAAACTAAACTTGGATGCTTCAAATGTTTTTTAGAGATTGAGGGCACGGATTTCATCACCTTTTCTCCTAACCCTTAGCTTCATAAGGTGCTGAAAATATAACATGAACCCACAAAAACAAGAAATGAAGAAACAAGAAAAAACCCTAAAATCTCAAAAAACAAGTTCCGGTTCCGAGTCTAGGTTTTTTGAAATTTCAGGGTTTTCTTCTTGCCTCTTCATTTGATGTTCTTTTGTCTTTGCTTCATACTTGTTTGTGTTGATTGCTTGTGTCTTGCCTTGATATGTAAGCTTGGAGGATGTTGTATAGTATGTTTGATGGGTTTGTATTGTGTTCAAGCATTTCAATGTAAATGCTTCAAGGTTGAAATTGAAGCTTCACATGATTTTAGAAGGTTTGAGGGCTCGGATTTCATTGCTTCTCCCTAATCTTTGACTTCATAAGGTGCTGAAAATGAAACATGAACTCACAAAATGAAGAACTAAAGAGACAAGAAAAAACATCAAAGTTTGAAAAAAATGAGTCCCGGTTCCGGGACTAGTTTTTTTGAAATTTTGAGGTTTTCTTCTTGCCTCTTCATTTGTTGTTTTATGTGTTTCTTTCATACTTGTTTGTGTTGATTGCTTGTGTCTTGCCTTGATATGTAAGCTTGGAAGTTGTTGTGTAGTATGTTTGATGGGTTTGCATTGTATTCAAGAATTTCAATGTAAATGCTTCAAGGTTGAAATTGAAGCTTCACATGATTTTAGAAGGTTTGAGGGCTCGGATTTCATTGCTTCTCCCTAATCTTTGACTTCATAAGGTGCTGAAAATGAAACATGAACTCACAAAATGAAGAACTAAAGAGACAAGAAAAAACATCAAAGTTTGAAAAAAATGAGTCCCGGTTCCGGGACTAGTTTTTTTGAAATTTTGAGGTTTTCTTCTTGCCTCTTCATTTGTTGTTTTATGTGTTTCTTTCATACTTGTTTGTGTTGATTGCTTGTGTCTTGCCTTGATATGTGAGCTTGGAAGTTGTTGTGTAGTATGTTTGATGGGTTTGCATTGTGTTCAAGAATTTCAATGTAAATGCTTCAAGGTTGAAATTGAAGCTTCACATGATTTTAGAAGGTTTGAGGGCTCGGATTTCATTGCTTCTCCCTAATCTTTGACTTCATAAGGTGCTGAAAATGAAACATGAACTCACAAAATGAAGAACTAAAGAGACAAGAAAAAACATCAAAGTTTGAAAAAAATGAGTCCCGGTTCCGGGACTAGTTTTTTTGAAATTTTGAGGTTTTCTTCTTGCCTCTTCATTTGATGTTTTATGTGTTTCTTTCATACTTGTTTGTGTTGATTGCTTGTGTCTTGCCTTGATATGTGAGCTTGGAAGTTGTTGTGTAGTATGTTTGATGGGTTTGCATTGTATTCAAGAATTTCAATGTAAATGCTTCAAGGTTGAAATTGAAGCTTCATATGATTTTAGAAGGTTTGAGGGCTCGGATTTCATTGCTTCTCCCTAATCTTTGACTTCATAAGGTGCTGAAAATGAAACATGAACTCACAAGATGAAGAACTAAAGAGACAAGAAAAAACATCAAAGTTTGAAAGAAATGAGTCCCGGTTCCGGGACTAGTTTTTTTGAAATTTTGAGGTTTTCTTCTTGCCTCTTCATTTGTTGTTTTATGTGTTTCTTTCATATTTGTTTGTGTTGATTGCTTGTGTCTTGCCTTGATATGTGAGCTTGGAAGTTGTTGTGTAGTATTCTTGATATTGTATGGTTTATTGAAGGATTTCAATGAAGAAGCTATAAGGTTGAAATTGAAGTTGAAATGGTTCTAAATGGTTGAGAGGTAATGTTTTTGTTTTGATGGGTTGTTTGTAAATGAATAATATTTAGGAAGTCTAATGGAATGTAATTTGTGGTTTAGATAGTTATATTTTAATTTCATTTCATTTGTAATGTGTATTTCAGGGTGGTGGAGATGACGATGGCGGTCTTCCACTGCCCAATGATTTGTTGGATGTGGAAGAGACTATGTCTCATATGCGGGATTTGCAAAATACAAACTTCAATTCTTTGATTGGAGGACTTCGAATGAAGCCATTTTCAAAGTCAAGATTTTCAATCCCTCTTTGTCGGTTGATACCGTTGCCTGTTGTGAGGCCAATCTTGGAAATCGATGTCCAACTTTTGGAGAATGAATTTGTGAATGGTTATAGGGAGGGTGATAGGGTATTGTATGTATCTCCATATGACAAAGATGGAAACACTATGGATATTCGGGATGCAGAGACCTGGGGAGAACACTGGCAATCTTCCAATACATCATTTGAAGAAATCCTTAAGAATGACAAGGATTATGAGAGATTTTGTGGAAAAATGTTTTTTGTATGGGAGGGCAACCATCGAGTGACAGCTTGGCGCCGCCATATCGATAGGCTGCATGGAGAAGATAAAGAGTGGCATTATTCCGTTGATTGTATAGTGCTTGAATCAACTGGTTCGGTGGCCCTTCTTTTGAATGCTATGCATGACGTGAACAGGTATGTTTTATGATCCTTGTTTTTATTTAAATTCTTTTCGTTTATGATGATTAAATTATTTTTAAAATTGATATATTTTTGTGATCTCTCCTAGGTCTACGGAATCAGATCATGTCAAGACAAATTTGGTTCACAAACTTCATCGTGTCCAAAATTTTGGAATCAGGAAGTTGGAGGAATTTAAAGATCTTCTTACTCCTGATCAATACTCCAAGTGTTTGAAGAAAAGTGGAAAAGGGACTTGGTATACTCTCACTTTGGAAGTTTTTACTCAATTTCTATACAAGGTGGGTAATCTAATTCATGATAAGCTTTGTTATTCAAGATGTTTTGCAATTTTTTTTATACTAATTCTTTATTTTTGTTTATGTAGCGTGAGATAGCGTCTATGACCGAAGAAGCATCTCGTAAATACAATGAGAAAACTCCACTTCAATCAAGGACAGCAAAAGGTATTTGGGATGTCATGCAGAATGCAACAAGAAAAGCAGTATCTTCAATTCGTGGAAAAGAATTTGAAAGACTTCTCGCTGTCGCAAATCCAGCCAATGGCTTTGAGTTCTTGGATGAGGTAAGTCATTATGTTTATTCTATGTTGTATTCATTTTGGCATCCTATATGAGAGTTTTTTATAATTTTCACTTTCCATTTCGCAGATCAATAAACATTTTGGAGATCGCTCTGAGCCTACCATGACCCTAGAGAAATTGCAAATGATTGCAACTGCTCCAGTGGAATCAGTCTTCAAAATCAAATGGTTGAGGTGGTGGAATTCTAGTGATATGTCACGTGAATCTCTGCGATTTCCATTGGGAGATATCAAAGAAAAAGAACTTGAGAAATGGTTGATCAAAGCGTCATTTTGGGCCTAGGTTTTTCTTCATTCTTAAATATCTACGTCTTTTCATTTCAAATTTTGAATGATTTATAATTTGTTCAATGATCGTGATGTATATGTATCATTTTGCAGTTGGAAGATGGTTTTGTGAAACAATTTGAGGATATGGAAAAAGAAATGAATGTCAAGATTCTTTGGAGTGGACATATACTTAGGCTTACTGAGTATATTGAAAAATGGCGCATTATGCTTTGGACAAAAGCATTCCGGCCTTTTTTTGGTGGCATGAGTGCATTTACAAAATCTAGTATACTCGGTAAAGTTTTTGGAGGAGGCATTGCTATCAAACGAGTGGTATTCAGGTAATCTATCTTTGTTTATTTCATAGCTTCAATTGTTTCATTACATGCTTGAAATTTGCCTTGAAATAATCAATTCACTAACTTCAATCAACTGGTTATTTTGTTCCAAAGGTACATAAAAAACGAGCTATTGGCTTCAAACGCCATCTCCCTTGGCTCCATTCCGAGTTGTTTCTCTTCATGGGCTGATAAATTCAGTGACCTTTGCATTTTTACGGCAACCCAGATAAGAATATGGGATTATGCCACTTTGCAATCTTGTCCATGGTTTATTGAGTGTCCTCTTACATTTTGTTCAAGTGAGGAGGAGGAGCTCAGGAAACAGTCATGTCCAATAGACTTGCCTCCTGATGATATTGACATGATAAACAACGAGGATGTGTGTGTGGTGAAAGTAGTCAAACCGGAGGGAAAAACTAAACGTAAGCGGGGCTCAAAGGTAGATGAAGCTAATCCAACACGTTCATCTCAAACTGGTGTTGTGGCATACAATCCTAGTCCTTCAACACCTACACCTAGCACTCAAGGTAATGATGGACCTAAGGTTTCTCCCATTTTGAGATCACTACGATCTCAACATGTGTCAAAAACCATTGTCAGTGGTGTTTCACCTTCCACGCCAGTTTGTTCAGTTATGTTGGAGAAGATTTCAATCCAAACATTGATGGAGAATGGTGCTCATGAGAATCCGTTAATGTTGAAAACATTCGAATTTGTGACTAAGGTCAGTATACTGAGCATTGAACTTATTTTTATTTTTGGTGATATGGTGTTGATGTTGCAACATGCTTTGGATTTGAGTGTAATATTGTTTTTTGGTTTTTTTGGTAGGTGGGTTCCGGACGGAAGAGGAAGGTTTCTTCAGAGGATTGTACTTTTGGAGGTTTTGATCTTATTATTGCAGATTTGCCAGAAGGTTTGCCTGTACCTAACGTTTCATCTCCTCCACATGTAATCCCAGTTTGGAACGACCACAAAAGAAAGAACATTGAGGCTCTATTTGAATTTGCATGTGCATATCTCACCGATGATGGCCCCTTGCTTTTGTTTGTTCCTGAGAAGAAAGATGTCAGAGACGATGTAAGGACATTCGCAGCCTCCTATGATTTTGTATTGCGAAAAGATTGGTGGGGCTTCAACGAGTTGCCTTTGTGTTATCCACTTGACACATCATTGACGGTATACATTAAACTCTATTATTTATTACTTCGATTTATATTATTTTCATTGTATTGCATTGATCTCCTCAATTATGCAATCGATTCCCCCGCTGAAGGTTTTCTTGTGGTTTATAGACTCGTCGTTTCCGCATCATGTTATTTCTTCGTTCTACTCCCAAGTCAGAGTTTGTTTTTCCAAAAAAAAATGAAAACATTGAGGTGGATGTGGAGGCCTTGGATGTGTTCTTCAATCTCACATCGGCAAGCACTCAACTCATGAATGGAAAAGTGCCATGGAGAGGTGGTAGGGAGAAGGACTCGGAATCGATGCAAATCTTAATAGAGGCTTTAACAACTCCTGCATCGGTTGTCCTCGATGCTTACGCATCTACAGGTTGGTTTATCTCTTACTCAAGGACCTACTATATCATCTCTCAATGTGTTTTAATGAAGTCACTATAGTGTTGTCAATGGCTTGTGCAAATTAACTAACATTTCAACATTTCATTGGCAGGTGCATCTATTCATGCTTGCAGAAATAGTGGCCGCCATCTAGTTGCATACGAGGAAGATTCTGCATTGTTTGATGCCATTCTATCCCCATTAAGTGATCCACTACCAACTGCTAGTGTAGGTGGATTTATGCCACATAGTGCCTCCATCGATTCCGATGAAGAGCCTGTTAAGAAGGTTGCGAGAAAAAATCGATTGAGTACGTAAGTTTTCAATTTCTCCATATTGTTTGCTAACTTGGCCTCCAATGTCTGGTATGTGTGCACTAAAAAATCTAACACTTATGATTTTCTTTTGCAGAAAAAAGAAAAACATGACTTCATCTCCGAATATGGGTTTGCCAGTATATGCAGAAAATATTGCTCAGATCATGGCAAGATCAGTGACGCCAACTCCTCGCCGCATGTCTGCACGAATTGCTCGTAACCCGTACGTAGATGATGAGGCGATTCAATGCGATGATCTAAATGATTAAGCTAAATTAGTTTAGGGACATTTAGGTAGTTGTCAAAACCATCCACTATATGTTTGATTGGATTGGATATGATTGGATTGGATATTATTTGGTTGGATGTGTGACAAAGTTTGGATTCATCTTTTCAAATTACCACAATTAGTGGACATTGAATTGTGTGAGCAATTTCCTCTTATTCCTAAACCCTTTATCCCAAAACTTAATTACCTCCATCAATTCATTTCTCAAACTTACATGAATTTTAGAAATACAGTTCAAAGCAACACTTGGAAGTTGCTTGCATTGTTATTATAATCAGATGTTGAATCCAACAACAATATTAAAACTCTTTTTCAAACCCTCATGCCAAGCTTGCAATTGTTGAATTTAAAAGTAGAGGCAGGCATTCATGAGGCTAATTGCATTTTTTTAACTCTCCATTAATTTGATTATAGAAAAAAACATTATTATTTATGCCAAAATACCATGGATATAGGGTACTAGTGCGTGTATTTCCAAGAAATTTTCCTCACTCACCGTTCATAAGTTACTGCTCATCGCTCATCGCTCATTGCTCACCGCTCACATGATAGCACTCCCCTGCGAAAATGTTGGCCTATTTCCACGGTAATAGACTACCTAACCATTAAAATTTTCTAAAAATAGTTGGATGTTTTTCATTCATTCCCGCGGTTATAGGTGCATATTTCCTCTCATTTCATGTCTCAAATCGAGTTCTCCGCTCTCCGCTCTTCGCTCACCGCTCTCCGCTCGCATACGAACTTTCCCCTCTTACCCTGGGACACCCTACCCCACGCCTGTTGCCACCCCCCCGTCGACCCCAGTCCCGCCCCCCCTTGACCACGTCGCGTCGGCCCTGCATGACGTTCAACCTTTACGAACGGCCGTTCGTGATTCTGTGCACGCTGCGCAAGGGGGTCCGCATGGGAGTGAGGGGGTCGACAGGATGGAGGCCGAGCAGGACGCAGCCCCTTCTGCTGTAAGCGCTCCGAATCTCGAAACTCTGGAGCTGCGGGAGGCCGTAGACGAGGCGGAGCCCATCCTGGAGACCCAATCTTCGCAGGCGCAGGCGGACGAGGACATCATGGAGGTTGTGGCAGAGACATTAGCGCAGGCCAATGTTACGAACGCCCGTTCGTCAATCGCCGAGGAGGGAGCTGCAGTCCGATCCGCCCACGAGGCCCCTCCTCGCGATGACGAGGTAACTCACCTCTGAGAATGCCTATGCCATTGACGAATGTGCGTTCGTAACCGTTGCTAACCCGTCCCTGCTCATTGTTGCCGCGTTTGCTGCCTCAACGGACGCGCCTGTGTAGATACCCTTCCTGTGGAAACAGACGGGCCTCGCCCTTAGGATTCTTAGCCACACAATTTTGACACTTGAGAAACTTGTACATTGCCAAACATTTTTAATATACAAGAATAATTTCATATCCCCTTCCATGTTTTTTGAATGCTTCTCTCCTTCCACATAGTCTTTGCATAATGTACGCCATTCTTCGTTCTCACTTCTTATCCCCACCTCATTTACGAACGGCCGTTCGTAAATGCCATGCCCATCTTAATGCATCTAACTTGCGTGATTAAACCAATTCCATCCTTCAATTCAATTGAATTTCGTCCCTTACGTTTGTAGTGCCACCCCCGTTGTTTTGCTGCCCTTTACGAACGACCGTTCGTAAAATATGCACCCCACCAGCTCGTCCATGGTTTGCCTCCCCCCCTGGCGTGTCCTCCACCCATATTGCTGTTGTTTAGCTCTGCCACCCCTCTAATAATATTACTTTGTTGCCGTGCCAATCGTGTTTGTTTCCTTCCTCGCTTGTTCGTTCCTTGTTTTGTATTGTAACATTTTCCTAGTTAAATATGTCTACCACAGGGTCCCCAGGAGATAGCTCGCACCCTCTCCACACCGACGCCTGCACCCCCCCCCCCGTAAACCATTCATCATTTTTGACCTCAATGGGGTTCTCTGCCACTGCAGACGGGTCCTAAACGCTTCCCATCCCCATTTCCGTAGACCCCAAGACTTGGACTACACCGGGGAAACTCTCATTAACCATAAGGTCGTCCGCGTGCGTCCTGGCTTGCGGCGCTTCCTTCCTGAGGTCCAAGGCTTCGCTCACGTCTTAGTGTGGAGCTCCATGGTGCTCGAGAACACCGAGCCCATCGTCTCCTTCCTCTTCCACGGTCTTCAACCCCCTTGCCTCGTCCTCAGGCAAGAGTCCTGCGATGAGCTCTTCGACGATAGGGGCAGGCCAATCGCGAAGGTGGGCGGCGGCGGCGGCCAACAGTTCCTTAAAGTCTTGAAGTCCAAGCTTTGGGACATTTGCCCCACTATGCGCGACGTTCCCGCCGCCTGGTGGCCCACCCCTCTCAATACTCTCCTCGTCGATGATAGCCCCGCCAAGAGTGTCCTGAACCCCCCCGGCACCGTCATCTTCCCCCTCCCTTGGAATGGCGACATGAGGGACACCTTCCTCGAGTCCCAACTCGCTCCCTACATTAGGAGGCTTGTCAACCACCCGGATAATTTCCCCGATTTTGTCCTCTCCAACCCTATTGGCAATAGGCCCCTCAACCCCCGCAGCGAGGTGTACAAAAACCTTCTCAAGTTCGCACGGCTCAATAAATTAATTTGAACTCTGCCACTCTCTTGTGTGTGCATACTCTTGTGACCATATCTGATGATTGGCGCCCGCTACTCCCTTTTTTTGCATGTTTTTTTCCCCATAGTGCCATCCCCAAGCTTCGCCATCTGCGGCACATGGGTCCGCGAACGGCACGTCCGCGTCTCCGTCATCCCCCGGCTCACCCTTGCGAGGTGACAGCGTCGCCCCCATACCGTCACTCTACCAATTCTCCGCCGCAGACGCCGCGTCGGCCGTTGACTACTCCAAACATGCCGGCCCGGAAGATGGAGTTGTGGACAGCCCCCCCGCCAAGGTTATGTGCCGCCCCTACGCCCCCTCCCCTTCCCCCCTCCGTGGCGACAAGTGCCCGCGTGTTGCAAGCGGGGGCCCTTCCCCCAAGCTTCCCAAATCCAGCAGACGCCTTTGCATGGACCCTCCCTCTTTGGACATTCCTGTCATCCCAGCCGTCGTCGACGATGTCCCAATTGCGCCCGTTCTCGTCGTAGATGTCGAGCGCGCCGGGCCTCCAAATTCGAAGGTTCTCATTCTAACCTGCTCTAAAGTTATTGCTTCCTTCTAGTTTCCTTCTAGTGCGATACATTGTTCTTGACCATTTTTACGAACGGCCTTCCCAAACCTCCTTGTTGTTTTGTGTTGGGTTATCGTAGTCATGCGCTGTGTCCCCCCCCCCCCGCAGGTCGTGCCGCCCGTGACCACTGGTTGTCCCTCCGCAATTTCTTCGATCGATAGGCGCACCGTCAAGGCCGCGTCGTGCGATTCTGACCGGTGTTTGGCGCTCCGGAGAAATGAAAGGCATTTGGCGTCTCAAACGCCTTCGTATTCGACGGGCAACTCTATGTCCTTCAATTCAGTTGCGCGCCGCCGGATATGGACGTCCGACTCAATGTCTGGTCCGATACCAAACAAAGGTTACAGCCGCGGTCCCGAGATTTTGAGGGCGATGGAGGCCAAAAGAGCAAAGGAAAAGGAGGCCGCCGTCAAGGCTGCAGTGAAAGAGAGCGCGGCGGTTGCAAAAAGGCCTCAGCTAAACTAGGAGGTCCGGGCTTAATTGCCGTTCCAAATGTGTTATAGGTCTTCCTAGCGAGTGGGTGATTGTGGGCCGTTGTTGGATATTGTGTATTGTATGTGAAGGTCGACCACCTCAGTGTCTCTATCATGGGCAATTCCCCTATATTTTGTTTTTGGATACCATTCAATACAATCATTTTGTACATATCGCCTCACACAATTGCTACAACTTGTTGTGTTCTATGCAAGTGGTTCAAAAATTGTCGCAATCTCTTCATCCACACTAGACTTTGTGTCTCTTTTGCTTGTGCCCCCCTTGTAGGTTGTTATATATATTCTAAATTTAGCCATAATGAAGAACTTTTTCATGTTCTTGTTGTGCCATGTTTGAAACGGAAGTCGTCAAAAAGTCTCAAAATGCTGAAAAAGTCTCCAAATAACGAATATAGTGTTCCTACTCAAATCAACTCACAAATCTTGAAAGCATTATTTTGTTAATTTTTGGGAAGCTTTGCAATTTGAGGCACTGGTGCCACAATTGCACGCCTTCCACATGGATTTGCACCCACCAACGCATGTCCAACTAAAAAGTCCAATAGTAGATGTTTAGGATATGTTGCGTATGAGTGTCATGCAAATTTTTAGATCAACTGGAAATCATTTACACACGGAAATCAACCAAAAAGACATATCTTTAAGATACGTTGCTCTCCTAAATGGTTGCTTGCCCCTAAACCGCAAAGGCGACAACTGTCAAGTAGACATTTGTGGACCGGTTCCATTATAAACTAGTTGAATAGCTAACTCTGCTTGATCAAAATTATCCACATGGTAGGACACAAACATACTTGAACATGAACAAGAGGAGTAATTTAAACAATCTAGAAACCAACTGAACTGGTGTCAAATGGATCAGAGCGAACTGTTCACGACCATGTTATGGTCGCATAGGACATAAGGGGTTAATTGGGTAAAGCAACCAGGACAGCTACATAGAGGACTTGTTGACACATTCCCTCTTGGGCTGTACTAGAAAGTATTATCCTGTCTGGTTGAGACTAGGTATGCTTGAGCATGCTCACCACAGCATGAGACCACTGCTTGTACTCTTGCATGCAAACTTCATGTGAGAGGACACATGTGATTTATTTTTTTGGGGTGGTAAGCTATAAGCAAGAGCTATCAATTTGTAAGTAACCCCAACTCACGCTCATTGTCAGTAAGTAGGAATCCCTTGAACAATGTTTACTTGGACCCAATGCTAGTATACATAATTATAGACTTATCTTCATTGACAATCGGTCAGTTTCTTTTGAAGAGAAATACACTAAATATGATATCTAGTGTCACCAATTCTAATTGTCTTGCTCAATGCTGATTGTAAACTGCGATATAGTGTCACCAACACTAATTGTTAACCCAATATTATTTGTCATTCCTTGTAAATAGTTTGGGGGATTATAGACTTATAGTGTTGCAATTACTGTCACTTACAAAGGGATTTTTCATCCAAATTCAATCATTGATGACAACATTTCATCACAAGTTGTTGACAAGAGAAGGTAGGGTTTTGGCCAATGGATGAACTCATCCATCATCCATGACAGTATTTGTAAACTTATTCATAAGAAGCGTCATCCGAAAAGTTACCGTAGTGACATTAAATACCATAGGACACTAAACATCATATTGAGTGTAGTTACTAGAAACCGTATAATTATGGGTGGAAGCCATCTCTTGAGTGCTTGAATGGTTGGATTAATTTATATATATATTTGCTTGTGGCCTTTACAGCAAGACCTCATTCTCTTGAACATGAATTCTCATCTACACTGTTTATGGTATTTAGTGTCACATGCATAATAGTGTCACTTACCATATTTTGAGGCGTACGCTAGGTTACACTGATAATTAACAACTTCGCTATAATTGTCATCTCATGACACTTGGCATTCAAGTGCGCTTACTAATATCTTGGCATGAGCATGTTCAATAGTGTTATGAGGGACATGCGTATGTTACACAATGGTCTATAATTTGACTAAAGTGTACACAAATGACACTTTTCATTACTATGCTCAAGAATATCTTCCTCTTGCATACTAAAATGTAAACACATGACACTTGCCATTAGTACACTAAACAATATCTTCCCCTTGCATACTAAACACAAGACTATCATCTAACATATCCCAATGTGCTACTCTAAATGTCATAGTGTAGATATTTTTTCACTTAAAGAAGTTATGTTGACAACTGGAATCATATTGGTAATTAGCGGGCATGACACTTTGAGACCTCTAGGCATCTAGTTTAGGCCCTTCCTCGGGGAGGTGACTATCGGAATTTTAGAAACCACGTGAGATAAAACATAGGGTCAATTTAATTCGTTGAGGGTAAAATTTATAAATTCGTTAGATCTACCATAGCATTGGAAATATGTCCCCTACATGGTTATATGTAAAATAGGGTGGTGAATAATTCCTCCATTTTAGTATTCAGTAGAAAAAAATAGGGTTATAGATATTGGATCCCCCCAAAAGTGTGTAGTAGGATCAATGGAATAATTGTGGGTTTGACTACTTGGATGAAGAAGTGTGTAGTTTCTGTCCAAATTTGAATGAAACATGTTAGTATGGAGGGAAATGTTGTGGGATTTTCTTGGGGGAAAGAATGTTATGACTTCTCAGCGGCTGTTGGGTTTTGCAATAGAGCGATTTTAGGGTCAGGCTTGCTTAGGGTTTGGGCAAGCACGGTGGCGCCAAGACGGTGAAGCGTTTGGGTAGGAGGTCTTGCGTTTACAACTTGTCTATGTTAGCTTATACATTTTGTTATCTCCATGTTTATTGGTAACCCTTTAACTAATATCCAAGTGCTATTGGTTGTGTTTTGAATGGCACTTTGAATGGTTTAGGATTGGTATAACTAATTGAAACCAATTTAATGACAAGATGGATGGTATGGAATGTTTGTTGCTCACATAGTCGATTTTGCAATGCTATAGTATTCCGTCCACTATTTGGTACTTGTACAATTTATAAAAAAAATATGGTGCCAAAAATTAGTCTCTCTAAACAATTACAAATAAATATAGGGTGCTAAAAAATACGTCAAAGTAGCTTTATATCTACAAATAGGGAGGGGAAAAATATTGAGAGGTGCATAAATATCCCCCCATTAAATACCCCATTATCGCACGTGGTTACAAAACGTAAGGGGGTGTGATCCCCCCGAGGGCCCTTCGCAAATACTGTATGTGACACTAAATACCATAACTGGTGTAGTGGAATAATTTAGCTTACTGAGATGTATACATGTCAAGAAGACAATGTCAACCACAACTATGTACGCAATTCTAGAAACCAAATTAGTGTATAGAATTCGCATTATAGATCCTTATAACATTGCTTGAGAATGCAAGTTTGAGCATTTTAGAAATTAGGAATTTAGGAACCAAATTAGTGTAGAGAATTTGCACTTTAGCTTATAACACAGCTGCTTTCCGAGGTTCATGCAAGTTTTGGCATCCCATAAACCAGGAGTTTTGGAAACTAAAGTAGGGTATAAAATTCAATAGATTAGAGCATTGCTTGAGAATGCAAGTTTGGGCATTTTTTAAACAAGGAACTCTAGAACCCGTTACCCTATTAGAAACCGAATTACTGTATAGAATCACAAAGTAGCTTGCATTGCTTGAGAAAACAAGTTTAGGCATTCCATGAAAGTCTAGGGATTCTAGAAACTATATTAGGGTATGGAATTCATTATGGAGCTTATAACATTGCTTGCAATTCAGGCAAATATCGGCATTTCTAGAAACTAGGGATTCCAGAAACTAAATTACTGTAGAGAATTCACAAGTTACCTTGTAACATTGCTTGAGATTCAATGACGAGAAAGGTTAGGCATTCAATAATATAAAAACACTTTCTAAGAACTGTTTGACAGGAATATGCACCAAGAGCTCTCAACACGTGTGGGTGATCTAAGAGGACCACAATTGACAGCATTTCCAGCAGCTTCAAGTTGATCGATCTGCAGCTCGGTCATGAAATTATAAGAAACCCACAAAAAATAAAAAAATAAAAAGAAGCAGATATCATCACATTCAAGACAGTCCTCAACATGAAGCATGTAGAGAAGGTTCGTAACACTTGTCCGAAGCCGCAGCAGCAGCAACTTTGTACGTGCAGAGTTGGCGGGTCTGGACTCTGGACACACTCTGAACAATGCTTTGACGAAGTGGTGGCATTTACTTAATTAAATCTCCCACACAGACATACAGAGGCGGCTGATCCTCCTCTGTCACCGGCGCTGCATGATGATCGTAACCCCCTCCCTCCCCCCCTCTTGAATTCCTTTAAAACGCTCCTTCCTCCCATCATTTTTCATCACTGCATTCAGCTTCACCGGATTGCAGTAGCAGCTCAGAGGTGGGTACTTCAGGATCGTCTTCTTCTACATGTAGGGATAGTTGCACCTTTGGCAGCTCAGGTCATGGTCATGTGTGATCTAGAGCTCATCTAGCTCAGCTCCCTTGCAAGCAAGTGCAATGTCAGATTACAAGAGTTGTAGGTAGTGATCAAAGCATTGAGTTCGAGTTGAGCCTGAAGAGTCATCCACAAAAAACTAAACCGTCTAGTAGCTAGCCTTCTCAGTCCATGGTGTTCTCACTGGCGTGTATGTAAGCTGCGAGCGAGTAGCAGCCACATTAGCAGCTACGGAGTTTAGCTTTGGAACTGCAGTAGCCGGTCTTTCTAAGTACAAAGGTAGCAGAAATTGGTCGAATTGTTGCAGTAGGAGCACTCATAGTTTCTGCATTGGACCAGCTTAAGCCATGATGTGTCTAGAGCTCAGCTAGCTCCCTGGCAAGCAATTGCAATGTCAGCTGGCAGAGTTCTTATAATTAACTAGGAAGCTTAGCCACCACTTGCACTGAGGTTTGCATGAGTCTGATTTTGGATTGTTCAGTCATCCTCGAAAACTTCACCAGCTCGCTAGCCTTCTCAGTTCATGGTCATATACTAATTGGAATGCATATATGTGAGCTTCCAAGTGAGTTGCACCTACATTAGCAGCTATGGAGTCCAGCATTCGAACTGCAGTAGGGCTCATGTCTAAGTGTAAATGTAGCAGAATTCTGTCGATCCTGTAGCAGCGATGTCGTCGGTCTTCTAATTTCATAGCTTGCAGCATTGGCTCAGCTCAAGTGGTCATGTGTGATCCAGAGCTCAGCTGGCTCAGCTCCCTTGCAAGTAATTGCAATGACAGCTTGTAGAGTACTTGTTATTCAGAAGTCTACCTGCTGGATGCGTTGAGTCTGATCTTTGGTTTGTTCAGTCATCCAGCTCGAATACTTGATCCTCTAGCCTTCTTAGTCCATAGTGTACTAATTGGGATTACGCTATAGAAACTTTGGCAGCTATGGAGTATAGGATGTGAACTGCTGTAGGGCCATCTAAGTGTGAATGTAGCAGAAGTTAATCGATCCTGGAACTGATAGGGCTGCTTGTGAGCATCTGTGGATGTTTTCATTTTGTCTTGCCATTGAAATTTTGTACCTTGCTTCATGCATGACAAATGACTACTTCAGAGGGACATTTTGCCAAAGGACTTTTATAAGTATGAAGATGTAGCTCTGTAAAAAAAATTCAAAAATAGAAAACCACAATTACTGTGTTCTTGTAGCTTGTAAAGTTGGGTGGCTACATATTCTGCTGATGTACATCGCCTCTTGGTATATGCTGGGTAGTATTACTGCTCCACTTCCAGTCAGGGTTGCCATTTCCACTCCACAAGTTACAATGTATTACCCATTTCAGAGATCCAGTTGGAAGAAGGTTCTTCTTCTGGACACCTCAACGTCATGAATCCGGAATGTCCAGCTTTGTCAGTCGGTCACTGGTCACTGTAACTGTACACTCAATATAGTACTTCTCACTTTTGAATATGTCGTCCACTCCTCTTACATGACGGCGAGTATATACAGAGTACTGAGCTAAGCAAACTAGTACCATATAATACGAACCAGTATTCTAAATATTCCTCGAGTACTTGATCACATCACACATTTCTATTGCTGAGCACTAACAAGTGATTCTGAGAAGTTATTGCACCACACGGAACTTGGTATAATTGAAGCATTGCCCAGTATGTGTTCACATATATTGCTAGAATTGCAGGATTCCAGATTGGTAGACACTGTACTTTAGCATTGTAAATAAGCTATGGAACCTATCGATGACATGCTTAGTACTGACAATGGTCGACACATGCATTTGTCATGATGCAGGGTTAGTGGAGGTCAAGTACAACAGAATTCAAGTTGATCAATTCCGAATTGCAGGATCAGATTTATTGATCGATTGCATTGAGTCACCATGGCTAGCTGCAGGAGCAGTCTGTATCTCGTGATGGCCTTGTGTGCCACCATGATGATCCTGAGCAGTCTTGCGTTGATCGAAGCTCGTGAGCTCACGGAGCAGCAATCTGGCGGGGAGAAGTGGACGAAATCTCCACCCCCATACTCTCCTACACCTTACCATGGCGGAGGAGGCAAGCCCCCCGGCCATGGCGGAGAGAAGCCACCTCACCACGAGGGAGAGAAGCCGCCTCACCACGAGGGAGAGAAGCCACCTCACCATGGAGGAGAGAAGCCACCTCACCACGATGGAGAGAAGCCACCTCACCATGGAGGAGAGAAGAAGCCCCCTTGCCCGCCCAAGGCACCCTACCACGGAGGAGAGAAGCCCCCTCACCACGATGGGGAGAAGCCCCCTCACCACGATGGCGAGAAGCCACCTCACCATGATGGGGAGAAGCCCCCTCACCACGATGGTGAGAAGCCACCTCACCATGATGGGAAGCCACCTCACCATGATGGGGAGAAGCCACCTTACCCCGGCCACAAGGGCTCTCCCCCACCATACTGAGGACGCATCATCATCACCTCCCTGAAGAATTCATCATCTCCTGCAGGTGCTCATCACCTCTGCCAACCTTGTTGATCAGATTTTTGTTTTGTTTGGTAACTTTGTTGATTTTATGGAGTCTACAAGCTGACACAACTTTAAATTTGCCAAACCCATCACAAAGAAATTGTTGGAACCGGACAACCCCAAGTAGGCTAATACCATAAGCCTATGACTGACCGTGCGTTGAGTTGTCAAGGTTTTGCTCATGACATCCTCGTAGCTAAATGATCACTTTTTAACGATTGGATCGCACAATTGCAAACTGTATGCATGGGTTCATGGTCAATATCGGCAAGTACGATGTGCTGGGCTGAGTTCTTGCTCTAATTGTCAAGGCTACATGCATTTCCACAGGACTTGGTGATAGTTTACAGACAACATTTCAGGAAGTTGTGACATGCTGGCGCTTGGGAGTACTAGCGACCAGTAAGGAAGTTTAATTGGAAAAAAAAGGAGTGGTTGTTGGATCTTGGGACGATGGAAAAATATTGTTGCAATGTATTCGTGGATGACTACACAAGCAAGACTTGACAGGCGGTGTGTACTATGATGATGTCTTTGAAGAATCTTTGAAGAGTTGTTGGATGCATTAATTTATAGTTCTGAAGTATTAGCCTTGTTTTTTCCCTTTCCTCCAGTTCTGAGGTAGTTTGCATACAGTGTGTACGTGAAACTTGTATCAGTCTCATTTGGAAGTTCTTACCTTGTCTAAGTCTCACAGTCTAGTGATAATAGGACGCAGGTAGATTTCATGGTGGTAGTTTGCAGCTTCAGGTACTATCATCTGGAGCGAATAAGTTCCCTTGGTGTTGTTGTAGCATTCTACCTATATATGTTAGCGAGGTCAGATTTCCAAGTTTCTGTGTTTGGATCTCGTATATAATAAAATATTGTACTTCATGTTCTTGACCAAGAGACTTCTATATGATATCTGTGGTTTGATATCTTGCTATATGTTCATCAGAAAAACTAGCCAGAGAAATCTATTACAGATTTTCCTCAATACAAATCATACGAATGTGAGCCACATGGCACATATATTTCTATTGATATTGATCTGGTCCACATAAACTTGATCGGGGATTGATCCCATCATTGAAGCTGGCCTTCAGAGGGTGTTCTAAAATTCAAAACAAGGCATCCAAAAACCAGTTCTAGTATGTAACCAAAAGTATATTGAATTTTTATAAGAACTGGAAGCATGATTTGAGAATAATTCAGCTTGTATAGATATTGAAGAGGTTTACATGGAGAGGGTCAAGGTGCTACTGGACACCTGGTAGGAATTAACTTGAACCAAAGAGTGTTTGCATGGATCAGCTCCAAATGTAGGTAGGTTAAGCATATATATCTTCATATATATCAGGCGTTGTCATGTATACTCATGAACTAATTAACGAGTTCAGTGGATTTGAGAATACTTAGTCAGGCACTGTGTTTGCATTGTCGTAGTCGAATCGATAGACATTTATAATCAACGAGAATTAGATCATCAGACTTGAAATAATTCCAGATTAAAAGTATGGATATATGACTTGAATGAAAAGTTGAAAGACTAGCAAGCCGGAATGCCCGTGTCTGAATTTGAGACATGATTAGACAATGAAGAACCTATTAGTGGAGAGAACCCTGGGGTGGCAACTCAAACAAATAATTACAGGGGCTCGTCCAAAAATTTCACAAAGGCATAGATTATGTACACATAATTGTACATTTAATCTAGATTAAGTTTCAAATAATCTGCAACTTTCAACTATTGAAGAGGGGTTGAAGAGTTTTAAAAGAGAAGCGGGAGAGAAGCCACCGAGAGAAGTCGGGAAGAGAGTTAGGGTAAGGGCTTACAAGCCAAAATAATCTTTATTGCCTTCATTTTTGTAGATTATATAAGTTATAATTAGGTATGATGGAGACTAGATTATGGACGAACCCCCTTGTCCAAAAGAAAGGTCCACAATATTTTGAAATTATTCATATATTATAATACATAGACATGTTCAAATAAAAAAATTATCACATATTATGGACGGTCTCAATGTGCACTACATCACTCCATTATGAGTTTTGTAAAATTGTTCTTTGGTATGAATGTACAAGGATAATATGGATGGATTATCTGTTACAAATTATTTGCACTAGTTGGCACCCCGGGGAGAGAACTCCCTCTCTCTGTTTCGGTTGGCCCGGTGGTCTTGTGTTTTTGGGGATACTTCATGCTCACTATCTCTCACCATGTGCCACTCTCACAACTCTCTCCTCTAGCTCAAATTTGAGATCTCCTTTGTTACCTCCACTATCTCAACTAGCTACACAAAACTCCACCCTAACACTAACCCAAAACACTAAGAACACTATATTAGGTCATTTAAGACTTTCTTGGCATTTACATATGTATATATATATACATATATATACATATACATACATACATACATACATACATACATATAAGAACATAGAAAAAAATCACATAAATATTAGGGAATAGTGTGCGAAACTCAAATATGCGAACATTTAAGAGTGGTGATCTACATAAATACATGCACAAATGAATGGAACAACTCAAATAAGAATTCAAATTAAGATGGTTTCGGTAGGACAACCCAAACATGAGACAATATCGGAGGAGAAAGGAGATATTCATATTACGGGAAGTAAAAAATACAAGGTCTAGTCAAAGAAATTAAGTAACAAACAAGCGCCACATAACCATTATTGGGTGGTCCAATCCAACCTAAACCTACTTATGTACAATGTCTAGGTTAACGTTGGCCTTTTTGGCTTAGGCCGCCACTACTTTTTCTATCGTTGCTACTTTTTTTGTTTGCCTCGCCTCCACATTCCAGAAAATCTTTGCTCCATTGTTGTAGCCAAGGTCGGGACGTGGGCCCATTATGATACATTTAGGAGGTCAACAAGAACCCGAACTATAGGAGGGTGAGTTCAAATGGATGTCATATGGGAAGAAGCTTGCCTCACACTTCTACGCATGGTGTAGAAACGCTGTAATTCGATGGATAAGGCGCCTTTGGAATGGGTTGATTTAGTATTGGACGCAACCTACAAACCAATGGAACAAAGGAGGGTTAGTTTGAGGAGGAAGACCGAAACCTATGATGATCGAAAGGAATGGTGGAAGGTGGGAAGGTGGGAAGGAAATGCAACTTGGCGGAGGCTATAGCGTACCTTGGGACATGGGACGGTCAAGGCATAATTGGCATGATTGGGCAACACATCATGTGAAAAAACGGGCACATCCCGTGTCAGTCAAATGTTCATATAAAACCGCTATATTGCCTCTGGACCAAGAAGGGAAGTCTTGGTGTGAGCCTTAGAATTGCCTCTAATGACAAAAGAGGCTCACAATTGAGGTGTTCAAGCAAAGATATTAGATTAGTAATAGGGAAATTTAACCAAAACCATTTAGATTAAGGTGGATTAGAAAGAAAGACCCTATGAGGTTGGCTAGGGTGTTTTACCCTTGGGATAAGAATCTTGAGTAAGTAGGAAATTAGAAACCGAAGGAATAAAAAGAAAATGCCCTTTATCCGAATCAGAAATATTAAAGTAGTGGGCTAGTAAGTAGGTAGGTTAAATTAGGAGCAACCAATTCAAGCAAGCAAAAGTCAAGCGGCGGCAAACAAGGAGTAATTCTGAAAGTGACTAAGCAAAAAAATAAAGGTGACAACTACGAGTGTAAGGGATCTTGCCAACTAGGGCAAGGGAAACATGTTGCCATCCTTGCCAACCAACATTGAAGTTCAAATTAAAATGGAAAAGTTTTTATAAGGGTTTGGGCAAGTGGATACAAGGTGGCGTTCACCTCCCTCCTGCTTGGATGCCACCGTTCAAAAGAATGGATCCTTGGTGAGCGAGAGGAAGAACGGATCCAATCCTTCAATGAAGGGGGATAAAACTTTCTCTTCCTCTCTCAACTCTCATTCCGAATTTTCATTTTAGCACGGGGAAATCCTCTAGAATTCTAGCTAGGAAGAAATCTCTCAAATTCTTCATTTAAAAGGATGAAGCCCTCTAAAATATTAGTTAGAAATATCAAACATTTTTATTTTTTTGTTATAAAGATAAGTTAGAATTATTATAGTTAGAATCCGTAAGAGTAAGGTAGTATTTTTTTAACATACCCTTAAGTGGCTGCGTCATTTTCATTTGAGTGTAGTGGATACAAAAATCACAATTTAGTCTTCAGATTTGAGATAATCTTACTTTTGAAGTTAATTTTTTAACAAGCCTAGACTCATTGAAATGAGAGTTAATGAATAGAAATTATGAGCGGTTGAGTGAAGGTGTTTTAGCTGCTTCCAAAATTACAAGCGTTGAATTTGTAAGCTCATATCTGAAAGAAAAAATATAGTTGCTTCAATATTTGAAGGGGTTATGGATCTTTTGTTGAGATTTCTAAAAAACCTAAGCTTATCAAAATCAGAGTTAGTGGGTAGAAGTTATGAGTGGTTGAGTGAAGATATCTTAGCTGCCTCTCAAATTACAAGCGCTGACTTTGCAAGCGCATATCTAAAAGAAAAAATATGCAGTTGCTTTGATGTTTGAAGTTATGGATCTTATAGTTAGCTTTCTAGAAAGTATAAGCTTGTTGCAGTCCAACTTAATGTGTAAAAGTTACAAGTGTTTGAATGAAGGTATCTCATCTGTCTCCTAATTTATAAACACTGACTTTGCAAGCGCATATCTAAAAGAAAAAATATGCAATTGCTTTTATATTTGGATGTATTATAGGTCTTGCTGTTAACTTTCTAGAAAATATAAGCTTGTTGCAATCAAATTCAATATGTAAAAGTTATAAATGTTTGAATGAAGATATCTCAGCTGCCGCTCAATTTACAAGCACTAACTTTACAAGCGCATATCTAAAAGATAAAATATGTAGTTGCTTTGATATTTGGATGAGTTATAGGTCTTGTTGTTAGATTTCCAGATTAATAATAATTATTCTAATTGAAACTTAGGAGTAAAAATTATGGGCATTCAAGTGGAGGGGTGTCTCAGCTGCATCTCGAATTGTTGGAGGATATGAGTTGGTGCCGTCGACGCTCTTGACTTGGAATAAGGGTTCCGTACCAATCATTGCCAAGCCGAGATGGGAGTCAACCGGTAAGCTCTTAAACTCTATACCCTTTAATTTAAGAATAGAGGGAGCGCGACAAAGGTAAAATCCTAACCCAACCCAACTATCCATATAAGATTAGGGGGACATCACACACCTAGCCACCTAGGGGAGATTCCAACTTCCATGTGTACAGAGCGTCTCGGTTAAGTGTTGTGGTAGTAGTTCTCTCATTCATAGTTCATTCGTATGTGGTGAAGCCGGATTAATCACTGGCATAACCATTTTGTGTGTTGTAGGTGGTAATATAGGAGTAATGATCCACGAAACCATCATTATGTTATTGGCCCCAAGGGTTGGAGGTGATAGCCCTAACCCTTGAATATTGTGCAACAGGTTGAATACACAGGTTGTCTTATTCTCTGGTCCCATTAAGTTGAAATTTCGTGGTCAAATCGCGTTGAACTAATTAACAGCCAACAAAATGTGTACAACCCCTATGCACAAAAATCAACCGGGAACTTAACTCGGAAGATTGATATTACCACCTCCGGCGGCAAAAATCGGAGGATGTAAGTGTCAATCAACTTTCAAAAGACCCGCACAGGGCCTTGAATGGTTCGGGTTAGGGTGTGCACCAAATATGTAGGTGGTGATACCATAATTTATAAACTTCAGTAACATAAGCTTTGTTCAATCAACCATAAACTAAGAATGAAGGTTGAGAGGGTGGAACTTAATCAAGGTCCCCCCGTTTAGAGAATTTAATATATAAGAGGTAAGAAATTAGATGTGGTCCAAGGTAAGAGGTAAGGTTATTTCATTCACTAGGGTTAGGTTGCCTTGATCCAAAGGCTGGTGCGTCTACGCTTAGACTAGGATAAATTCGGCATTAAGTTAGGAAAATTAATATAGTTTAGATAATCATCTTAGGCACTTAAAATCTAGGCATAACCTTCTGAAAGGATACGACGCAATTATCAAATCCCTCCACAAACCCAAAACATTCATTAAATACCATAACATCCGGGTTCGACTTGGACACATGCCAAGGCAGGCCACCCTCACCGAAGGGCTTGTGTGGTACTTTTAGGCTCCCTCGGAGGGGGTGCCCAAAAATACCATAACCAACATCCAACAACTAACACTATATTCGTTAATTTGAGATTTTTTCGGCATTTTGAGATATTTACAAATATAAGAACGTGGATAACATCACACAAATATTGGAGAATGTTGTCAGATGCAAGTACTTTGAAGCATGTGTTCATACCAAGGACCCAATTAAGAACTCATATCAAGATGGTTTAGGTAGGGCAGTCCAAACATTAGACCATATTGAAGGGGAAATCGTATAACACTCATATTATTGCAAACAGAATATACAACGTATGGCATGTAAATTGAATAGCATACTAACATCACACATCCATTGGATAATGCGATCTAAAATCATCCTGCCTATGGCCCAAACCCCTACGCCCATGATGGCCTATCTAGCCTTGGAGACCGCATCTTTTTCTTTTGCCGCCGATTCTTTTGCTCACATGGCTTCAACATTTATGAAAATCTTTGCCCTGCGACTATAGCCATGGTCAGGATGTGGGCCCTCCATAACACATTTTGGAGTCTGACGAGGGCCCGATTTATAGGACGAAGAATTCGAATACGATGAAGTGGACTGTCTTGCATTTCTATGCATGGCGTAGAAACGCTCCAACTCAATGGACGCACTAGACCGCGGAGGTTTAGGGCTGGACACAACGTACAACTCATCATACTAAGAAACATGTGTTAGTTTGAGGAGAAAGACCCAAACATGTTACACGCTCCCTTTAGGACAAAATGATTGTAATGCATGGTTTAGCAATGGGCAGTTGGGGGGTTGGCTTGTGGGGGTCACCTTGGCACGAGGGGCGCTCGTGTCCGAGTTGGCTTGGAGGGCCAAAGCGTCCCACAAAGGAATAGGGAGGGGCCCACTCTTTGAAGGCCGAGTGTCCATCCGCAGCTGCCGTTGAGGTGTAATACCGCCACCGGGCCGAGAGGGGGACGCCCGGACGCAATTGTGCGCTATGCCCTTGAGCGGTGACGGAGACGGAGATTGTCGGAGTATTTGTTTGGGTGGGGGGACTATCGACGACGCCGGCATCAAGAGGCTCCTTGGAGTAGTCAATGGTGGATGCGGCATCGTAAACGGTCTCATAGAAGAAGCTTCCCAAGTTTGAGTCATTGACGACCTCAAGCTAGGGCTCCAAACGCTGATGCCAAAATAAAAACAAACAAAAACCAAGGGAAAGGGGGGGGATGGGAGGATGTGAAAATCGATATACATTGAAGCATATATACACAAAAAGCACACCATGTACTATCTCAAATGAGTTTATTATATTTTGCATGAGCGTACAACTCTCTGTACAAATAGTCCCTCGGATCCATGTATCTTTCACCTATTGGATTAAAACTTAGGAACCGGGGCACGGGTAGTCCGCTCCCCACGAGTGTTTGAAGGTATTTAATGAGGTCTAACAAGAAGCGGTCTTGGACCTTCCCGACCGTCCACGTAGGGCAAACTATGAAGTTGGAGGTCGGGTTCAAAATGTTCTTTGAAGCGATGTCGTCCACCATCAGCGTGTTGTCACAGGCGGGGCGAGCGTCGTAAGGACAGCCGACCATGAGGGGCGCTAGTCCCAGACAATTGGCTTCAAGACCTTAAGGCATTGATTCACGGCGGGGTTGTTGGGCTTCCTGACAACCTTGCCGTCGGGGGTGTGTAATATTTTACAAGAGTCCTATCCTAGGACCAAGCAAGGGGGTTCGAAGCCCTTGAAGATGAACTCCACAACTACCTGGGTGTTCTCGGACTTCATGGAGCTCCATACGATCACCCACCATTTAGATAGGGCGATCTGCAGGAAAAGCCGAAGCCAGGGGCGGAGGTACACGAGTTTGCTTTTGATGTACGTGGGGGGGGGGCCATTGTAGTTCGCATCCTCGGGCTTGCAGAAGGGCACCGTGGGGGCCCTGGGACAATGCACGCATTGCACAAGGACCCCGTTGAGGTCTAACACCAGGAACCGGGTCTTAGGCGGCAAAGGTGGGGTGGGTAAAATTGGGGGGGGGGGGGCACCACGCCGTCCTCCACGCTTCTGGGAGACAAGCGATGGGCAGCTGCAACGTTATGTTCCAAGGCTTGCGGAGACGATCGAGAGAAAACGGGGGGACGGCTATGTCATGCTATGTCCATCCAAAGCATAACAAATTTTTTGTGCAAATACAAAAAAAAATTGAAATCATTGGAAGCAAGAGAAATGCACGAGGGATAAAAGCACACAAGATACATTTGAACACAAAAACAAACATATATGGACCAAAAATAATAATTTTATTTCTACAATGCTCTATGTACAATTTGCTTTCGGGGGGAGCCGCGTTGAACGAGCCATTCAAACTATCCTAAGTGTACATCTACAAAACCTGGGTATGCAACTCCCATATTATACACAGGGGGCATCGTATTAAAAATGGCTTAGAGGATGGCTTTTGTAAAAATTATATCAACTTATAAAAAATTAAAAGGACCAAAAAGTTGGGTGAAGACCAAATTAAATAAAATTAGATGTAGAAAAAGTTGGGTTGCATATTATTTTATTTATTAAAACTCCACAACATATATAAAGAATTGAAACACCTATTTTTTAAACCTACTCCTATGCATAATTTGAAAGGATCCTCACGAATAGTTGCCTCCAATTAAAATTAAAAGTCATTGGCAATGTTTTATTTATAATAAACAAATCTTAAATTTTTATTAAAAAACCCAAAAAGTTGGGTAGTTTGACCAATGATACCTGTATTAAAAAAACTCATATAATTAGGTTTTTAATGAAATTTTATGCTTCAAGGAATATTCATTTCCTATATATAATTACATTTTTGGATTCCTTGTTAGAAAGGCTATAAGAGTTTCCTACATGAAAACAAATTATATCACTTGAGATTGGACTAAAATGCATTATAAATGATTATAATCAGGGCCATATAATACGGGAGTTGCGTACCCGGGCTACAAAATTGATCTGCGCCACCAAGTTCGAGCATAGTCGCACGCACAAAGACGGAGGGTCGCAGGGAACACAATATTCAAAATTTTGAGAGTGGGATCCTCTCGAAATAATATTGTCCATTTGTCAACCTAAAAGTCATGTTAGGTTGATAAATACTAGATTATATTTCAGATGTGTAGTTTCCATTAAAATGAGAGTATGTTGAGTTGGGGAATCGACTCATTTAGGTTGAGTCAACCTAAATGAGGACATAATGTTAGTCAATTTAGGTTGAGTCGACCTAAATGAGGAAATATGTTTGTAAATTAAGGTTGAGTCGACCTAAATGAGGAAATATGTTTGTCAATTTAGGTTGAGTCGACCTAAATGAGGACAATATGTTTGTCAATTTAGGTTGAGTCGACCTAAATGAGGAAATATGTTTGTCAATTTAGGTTGAGTCGACCTAAATGAGGACAATATGTTTGTCAATTTAGGTTGAGTCGACCTAAATGAGGACAATATGTTAGTCAATTTAGGTTGAGTCGACCTAAATGAGGACAATATGTTAGTCAATTTAGGTTGAGTCGACCTAAATGAAGACAATATGTTAGTCAATTTAGGTTGAGTCGACCTAAATGAAGACAATATGTTAGTCAATTTAGGTTGAGTCGACCTAAATGAGGACAATATGTTAATGAATTTAGGTTGAGTCGACCTAAATGAGGACAATATGTTAATCAATTCAGGTTGAGTCGACCTAAATGGTCAATTTTAGGCAACACATCACTCCGCAATTTACGGCGGGAAATCAAATGTTTTTTTTTTCTTGAACTCTACAACTCTCCATTGGTTTTCACTTCATTCTTGGATTAATAGTTTGCTTTATGTACTCTCAATTCACTGGAAAACTCTCAAAATTTTGAAAATTGTGTTTTGTCAGCAACATGTGATGAAATATTGTCATGAATGATTGAAATTTGGATGGAAAATCACTTGGTAAGTGACACTAATTGCAACATTGTAAATCTATAATCCCCCAAAATATTTGCAAGGAATGACAAATAATGTTGGGTTATCATTTAGTGTTGGTGACACTACACTGCAGTTTACAATTAGTATTGAGCAAGACAATTAGAATTGGTGACACTAAATATCATATTTAGTGTAGTTGGTACATTTTGTTGCAGTGGTGGGGACGATAAAAGCGTTCAGACAAAATTAGACTCTTAGTTGAATTGTATGCCAATTTTGAGTTTTGCAAATGTTTGGCTCACTCCCCTCAGTGGAGAATGGAATGAATTTTCTGTCAGTGAAAGTGATCAGATCTAGTTCACAATAGATTTTTCCCTGACATTTGTTTCACATTTCTTCCATCAAGCAGACGGGTGTGAATAGAATGAATTCAAAGCTCAAATCCCAGCTCATCCTGTGGATGAGAAATCAACCTCTTTTGCAATCGAGTTTGTTAGCAATGAGCGTGCAAATTGAAGTGTCCATGTGGAATGAGTGTGGAATGTATGATTCACTTCGCATGAAGGTTTCTGGTATTATACCTAACCAATAATGGGGATCCGGAAAGAACTTGAGAACAAACATTAAAGTGGTTACTGAGCAGCAACTAATTTCAGATGCAGTACTCAATCATGTCATGCATGAGTTTCATGGCCACAATCCCCTGAAAACAGAGATATGCACAAAATCATGAAAATAAAATGGAGCGACCCTTTCTTATTGTCCAGAGGGTTGGTCTAAATTACACTCTGGGCTATGAAACACTAAGCAATCGCCAACTTCACCACTAAGAAGCGGCAGCTTAAAGAAATCATGAATACTTTTCATGTGATAAATAAGAGTTGCAAAGCTCTCTCCATCTGAGTGATATCAAGCAACTTTGAATGGCGATGGTTGATTGACAATAATACCGTCATCCCCTACTTGCTCGTGCAAATTCCACCTGAAACCCCACACACAATCTGTAAGGCTAAATAGAATTTTGAAAGAATGATTCAGATCTGAACCATGTGCTGGAACTCACTAAAACATCTTGAAAGACTATTCAGATTTGAATGTGTTAAAATTCACAACAACATTTATGATTTTTATGACCAGTACCAATCCTGTCGAGCTACATTGAACTAGTTAGATTACTAACAGGTATTTCTACTGCTATAAATCACGGACTCCATTTAAAGACGACACTATTTATCATGTAGAATAGTATCATACACCAGTGACAACTAATCCCTCGAGTGTGTGAGCTTGAGTACTCAGAGTATGAGTCTCAGTTTGACTATTTAGGCTTACAAGTATCCCACCAACTTCAATCTAAAAAAAATTGGTACGGTGAGCATCTTGGAAGTCTGTTCAGATTAGAATGTCCTGCAACCCACTTAAACTTTTGCATCTAATATATGCAGATGTTGTTTTATGACCAGTACCAATTACTCCTGTTGATCTACATTGAATTAATATCCAGACTTACAAGTATTCGACATCGAACCCACAAACAATTGACGCTGAGGTTAGCAGCTTCAAAGACAATTCAGATCTGAATGTGCTGCCACTGAAACATATGCAGCTACCAAGCTACAGATGTTGTTTATGACCTGTACCTACCTTTGAATGCTGTTGAGCCACATTGAAGTATCTAGACTTACAAGTAATTCCCACTCCAATGAATCGATCAAACAGAACAGTGTCCCCCACCATTTGGCACTGACAACAAACCCCATGGATGTGTGAGTTTGAGTACTAGTTTACCTTGGCATTGTACCATCTAGACTTAACACTATTCCACATTGAATCCAGAAAAATCTGAACCTGAGGTTAGCATCTTGAAAGAGTACTCAGATCCAAATGTGCTGCAACTCGCTAAAACAAAACATTTGCAGCTACCAGACTGCAGATGATTTTTATAATGATCAAAACGTACTTACCTTGATGCTGTACAAAGCTTCATGTCACCGGCAAACAAATCTTCTTCTGGTGTGTCGAGCTACATTCAAGTATATAGACTTAAAGTGATTCCCACTCCAATGAATTGATCAAACAGAACAGTATCCCACACCGTTGACAGCTAATAATCTCACGGAAGTGCGAGTTTGAGTACTAGTTTGCCTTGGCATTGAATTATCCAGAACTTATTAGTATTCCACATCGAATCCACAAAAATCTGGACCTGAGGTTAGCATCTTGGAAGACTATTCAGATCCAAATGTGTGCAACATACTAAACCAATTGCAGCTACCAGACTGATTTTTATAATCACCAGTACTTACCTTGATGCTGTCGAGCCACATTGAAGTATCTAGACTTACAAGTACTTCCCACTCCAATGAGTTAATCAAACAGAGCAGTATCCCACAGCATTGAAGACTAATAATCCCATAGGTGTGTGAGGTTGAGAAAGTCTACTAGTTTACCTCGGCAGGACAGCTCCGAGTGTAGAGGAGATGATAGACTAGTAGCCGCCAGCAGGAGGTGAGGGAGAGGTGTAGGCAGGGGAAGAGTAAGTGGGAGTGTAACTGTCAGTAGGGGCAGGGGGAGGAGGGCAGCTGGGAGGAGTGGGAGGAGGTGGGCAGCTGGGCAGCAAGCTGGACAAGTCGATCTTCTCCGACCCCAAATTGGCAGTGGGCATATCTCTGGCCTCGGAAACTGAGGGCATCAACAGGGAGCCCAACAATGCTGCCACCATGAACACCATGGCCATCCTTTGAGAACTCGCCATCTTGCAGCCACAAAGCTAGCAGCTAACAAGACAAGTTACTGTCGAAGGAGGGTAGGCTGCAGAAGATCTTAGCTGGTGGGTGAGTGAGGATATGGGCAACAGGCAGTTGATTATATAGAGTAGCAACCGGAGAGATTCAAGAGCTGAGCTACCCTGTCAGTGAGGAAGGTTTCGTCTAGTGGGTCAATAATTTTCTGTCAGGCAGCTCAATGGGTGCAAGGATTCACTGGAACTCATGGTGGGAGGAGCATGACTGCATTGCAGAGATGATTGTAGGATCATATGTTCTGGCTGGCAAAGTGAGTCTTCTTTTCTCCCAAATTATGAAGAAAGTGGCCCATTGCCATGCACTTTGGATCATATATTCTGGTTGGCAAAGTGAGTCCTTTGTTCCAACTGAAGAAAGTCTACTGCCATGCCAAAGTCCCGGGTGGCAACTATCTGTAGCACTGCCAGGGGTCTCACCGTCTATAGAACTTCGTTTGGAGCTTGTAAACCATTTCTATGAAGCACTGTTTGGGAGCTACTTTCGATTTCTAAATATTTTTGAGAATATAAGTTTCAAGGAATTTTACAAATTTTCTTAGAAATGAAACCAAACACCTAAAGGGTCTGGATGGTGACCCATGTTTTTAGAAAAATTACTTTTAATTAGTTCTTTAAATGACTTTTGAAAGTGCAAACCTTTTCTAACTCAAACACAATTTGTATCAATGATTTCTCTTTCCAAGGATGTTTCTCCTCTTTGTGAAACAAAAATTCATCAATTTACTAGGCTTATTTTAGAAACCAATGTTCTAAAAGGGAGAGTTGCCAACACGGGGCCAAAGTGAAGTGTACTAAATTATTCTGTATAAATATCTGCTTCAGGATCAATAAGAGTACTGCAATATTATGATCCGTTGCTTATAACCTCCCAGCTAGCTAGCATGTGTCCTGTGGCAGAGATCAGGCCCCATGATATATTATCATGGTGAATATAAATGTAATAGTGGGATGCTGATGAACACGCCAAGCACTTAATTCCAAGCTGATTAAATGAGGTGTCTTCCCAGCTACGGCAGGCTGGCAACAGTTACCTTGTGATAACTAACCAACGTCCGGCACATGCTTCTCCACCAACCTCTTAAAAGGCTCACTCAGTAGTACTTACACATCGCTTCGGTGACCGGCAGCAGGACGGTCATGGGAGACATCATGATGAACAAATGCAGCTTCTTGCAGAATCCCCTCCTCCAAGGATTAAGACTAACATTTTTCTTGCTGTTTGTTACAGTTGGATGACTGGAACATATAGTACATGAGCCTTCTTAAGCAGTGAGTCTGAGGTTTTGGTGATTGAGACCTAATCGCCGTAACCAGAATCTGGAGAAATCAGTAATCAGGTTAATCTATGCATTGCATGAACTATCCAAATTAGTCCTCAAGCAGGGATGAAGGGAATCTGTTGCAGAGAACGTGAGTGGCCTAATTGTGAGCACTTCCAACCTCACAAAATGAGAAGTCTTAGCTCATCCAGTTAGCAATTCTGAGTCAAACAGAATGGCCTTCAAGTTTCAGAATCAGATTTGAGATGCAAAAGCTTTCGGAGGTCATAGTGAAGAGTCAGCTCGCTCTCTTAAAATGGTCACATGGACCCTCCCAATTGTGGCGACAATTGCTTTTTCTAGAATGGTTAATGTATTCTGAGCATAGTCCAGTCTCATCAGTACACGTATTTTTGGTCACCGTGCTTAATACATCAAATATTGCTACATACCACTCCAATGAAGGTGGCCAATTGAGAAGAATACATGGCTCACAAACCTTGATCATGGACTGAATCTGCTACTTATTATCACTTGTTTCATCAAATTGAACACAAAAAATTAGAGCAATAAGAAGTTTTACTAAGAGTACTACACGATGAGCAGAGAGTACTTACACCCACATCACTACCACATTGAACTGTCTCAGTAACTTATCCTGTGCTATCTGGTCACTTTAGGAGATGAACAAAATATCAGGTGCAGTTTCATCTAATGTAGTCGGGCTAGGGAGAAGTTCCCTCCCAGGTACCCTCGCCGATTGATCTGGAATTCTCATGATTGTACTGCAGGGGAGAAATGGTATTAAAATGTAGTTTTGGACACTATCTTCCAGAGTCAATGTTCTCTGCTTTGCATTTGCTTGGTGAAAATTCTCAGAACATTTCTTCAAAGAATAATGTAGAAGATCATCATAGACCTGAAGCAGCTCAGAATATGTTCTGATACAGCTTATTCAGGATTAACTTTAATCAATTGCATTGCATTAGCTATTACCTATTTAATCAATCAGGGTTGAGAAAGGGATGTTGAAGATAAGGTATGTAGGGCCAATGGTGAGCACTTCCAACTTCACAAATGAGTTACATATAAGGAGAGTCAAACTTTCTTCAAGTTGATCAAAAGTAAGCCTGGTGGGTCTTCGCAGGAAAGTAACCAATTGAAGGTCAATATCACTTTCACAAAAACCATGTAAAAAGCTTGTGAGTGCGAGATAACCAGTACTGAACAAACTATCCACGAAAAATAGAGTGACAGTGCATATTTTGAAATCAGTGACAGCGAATACATGTAGACAGAAATATTGTCTTCGACGATTAAATAAATGAGAAGGCCATTGCAGCTGGAGTACTTTGTGCTACCCATTCCTAATTTAGGCCAACTAAATCAAATCAAATCAGTGGCAGCTTGAAATAATGCACCCGCCATCGCTATAACTGTAAGAACAAGCGGCATTGTGCAGGTCATGATTGGCTGGAACTTTTTTTTTCTCACTCACAACTCAAGAATCTGACTACTGTAATGTAGTCTCCTACACGAAGAAGTTGTTACAAGCCGATCCGTTCCCTCCCTTTTGGGACGCTCCTCAGCCCAAGTTAAAACTGTTGCCGCCAAAGCAAATCTCGACATGCACATTGCGCTCATGACAAACGTCCTGAAAACCACAAAATCAAAATCCACCTCAGCATCCAGGCTGCCATAAAACCCCCCAAATCCTGACACGTGTTGCATGATCCGTGACACACTACAGTACAACTCCCAAGGTGGGCAAACTTAGTCACAATGAACTCCTACACATTGAAGAAGCCTACAACCCAAGCAAAACCCAAGCCTTTAGGCATCAGTACCCAAGCATTTCATTGATTTCTTAGGTTGCCCTTGAATCATGTTGGAAGGCATGCGACAATAGTATAACCCAAGCCTGCCATTCAAGCATCATAAGGCTTACATTTAAGGCAATGTTCATACTCAAGCACAACCTAAGCCATTATAATTAGGCACATTGCGATGACAAAAGGTTACAAAATTGATCAAAGTTGAGAAGAATAGTATACCTGTCAAAAGATACTGACATGCAAAAGTCTAATAGCCACCGGCAGGAGGTGAAGGGCTGGTGTAGACAGGGGCAGGGGAAGAGTAGACAGGGGAGGGGGAGTAGACAGGTGAGGGAGAGTAGACAGGTGAGGGAGTCTGGGAAACTGGAGAAGGAGAGCTGTAGACAGGAGAGGGAGAGGTGTAGACTGGGGAAGGAGAGTAGACAGGGGAAGGAGAGTAGACAGGGGAAGGAGAGTAAACTGGAGATGGGGAGTAGACAGGGGAAGGAGAGTATGTGGGAGACTGGTAAACTGGAGCAGGGCTAGAGTACGCAGGAGATGGGCTAGAGTAAGCGGGGGCAGGGCTGGAGGAAGCAGGAGCAGGGCTGGAGTAATCTGGGGGAGAGTAGGAGGGAGTACTGGAAGAGTCTGTAGGCGCAGGAGGAGGAGGGCATCCAGGCAAGCTGGGGAGCAAGCTTGTCAAGTCCTTCTGTGACCCAAAGCTGGGCCCCGCTCTAGCAGCCTCCACTGAAGAAGGCAACACCATGCAGCTCATCACCAATGCTGCAGCCACCAACACAGCCACCATAGCCGACTGATGAGAAGACCTCATCTTGAAAGCTGGCTGCCGATTCTTTGCTCAAGCTGAAGTTAATAGACTCCGGTGCAACCAGTGGATGAACTTGGAGAGAGCAGAGAGGGAGTGAGTGAGTGAGGAGCTCCAGGGGAGTTGAGCAAGCTCAAGCCTCAGGGAGCCTGTGGACTGCGGGGCTGGAGAGTGATGAGTGCAGCAGCAGTAACCAGGGTGGGGTTGATATAGTCCTTCCCTTTCATCTTCATGGGAGACCATTAATAAGTTCTGGGAATGCCTCCTCACCTGTATTTAGTTCCCATGTCAGGGATGAATGGTGGGTCAATAACTACATAGCTGGGCCAGTCCAGGAGGCGGAGCTCAGTACTGGCACGAAGCTCACCTCACTCAGGATTTGCCTCCCAGTTTCCTTTTACATAAGTTATCAATAACTACACCAGTTAACTCTTCGAGGGTGCAGCGCAGGGTCTCAATATACAGCCATATACACAATTTCTATGAGCCTCACCAAGTTTAGATATCATACTTCATATAGTTATGGGTATGGATCCTTATGAATTATGCACATTGTCTTATGTCAAGGAGGAGGGGAAAAAAAAAAGTATACTCATGCTTTATGATGATGAAAAAAATACGACCGTGTATGTATTTGCATCTTAGGGCATCAAGGTTGCGTATTTGAACTTAAATCTTCAATAAATTCTTGGAGGTATTCAACCGATTCAAAACTTAAACTTGGAAAATTAATTGATTTTAGAATCTAGGGAGGGTCACTCTTGACATAATCAGCTAAAAATGGACGTATGCAATTCAAATTCATGTTTATTTTGGTGTTTGGAGAGGCCTACTTTGACGTCTTGGACGCTTAGGGGTTGAGATGTTTACTGTCACTAAGCACTAATATAGTTTGGAATTACACAATGTTAATAACTATAAGTTCTTGTTATGGATTTCAATTTCTACAAACAAATGTCAAATAGGTTGTTAGGCCATTATAGGACATATTAAACGCTCTACTTCATAAAAAGTACATTATAAGTAAAAAGTAATAGCACGGCGCAACTCCAAACAGTAAATGACACTAAATACCATATTAGACACCAAACTGTTTAGTGATATGTTCAATCAAGTTCAAACTAATATTTCAACATTCCACTGTCACTAATATGAATATTTATCACCACAGTAACAAACTACAATAGTTAGTATCATGCCTTGGTTTCTATGCACAGGATGAATTGACAAACTTAAAAGTTTTTGTAATATGATCTTCACACAAGGTAATTTAATTGATTTGCATGGTTAAAGAGACAACCTATTCACAAAGGTAACCTAATTGCATGTATATCGATGTGCAATTACAATGTTCATTGTTTGCTACAGTATTAAACAAATGTTGAAATGAGATGTGGTTATGGGGGGCACATTTCCAAAAAGATTCCAAAAGGGGGTGGAATATAACGTAGGGTGGGCCTGGGTGGCTTTTATTTTTCACAAATAAAAATTATAACAAAGGATGGCATCTATACCTAATACCCATATTTATAAAAACTTAGCTTTCTAGGGTGCAAGCACGGTCAAGTACACAACTCCATTACCATCCATAGGTTTAAGTGAAAGTGATTCAAAACTATATACTAACTTTGAATTTTGTGAAGGAAAAAATTATAAACATTTCACAAAGTCAAGCAATTTTTGTTGACAAAAAGAAAATTCAAAAGAAGTCTACATATTTTATAAGAAGGTGCAAGTAGTGTGCAAGTAGGTATATTGACCACATAATTGTCTAAAAGTTGTTTAAATTATGATAAAATTACATAAAATTGATGTTTGTTTATAAAATTTTGTAATGGTGCCCTCAAGTTTATTATAAATTCAAGGAATATGAAAAGGAAGTCCACCTTCAAAATATTTATGGTCATGAAATCTATGTCCAAAACCATATTTAGCCATTACCTTTTGAGCAATATTTTTAATGATAATTTTTTAGGATCTCATCTTGATGTTATATATTTGAGTACCCAACACAATAGTTAAGGGCGCCATGGAAAACAAAATCCAATTTAAACAACACTTTGCTCCTGCTTTTAGGCAATTGACCAAAATAAATATGGTTTTAGTATACCGGAGCATTTTTTCCAAATACTTGATTGTGCTCGCTCCCACTAGTTATTAGGATGTTTTAAAGAAAATATTACAAGTAACACACACATGTATAAATATCCCAAGAGAAAAATCAAATGTTGGTTGAGATGATATTTTCAAGATTACCAATAAAGGCCAAATTGTTGTCTAGACTATAGGGAGACCTTATGATCTTTGCCTTATGAGAATAATATCTCTTCTATCATTCCAACAAGTGAGGTAGATTTCATTCCATGACAACCCATATTTCACCCTTTCAAGGCAACCCTTAGGGAAGTACGAAAGACGCTTCCTAAACCTTAATGGGGGGCTCATTTCGATCTCCTCTCTCTCTTGTGTTGTGTGGCAAACAAAGGTGTGTGGGGGCAAGGGTGCATGAGCCCCATAATAAGCAGGTATATGGTTTGTCCTTTTTTTTTGAAACATTGTAGCAAAAAGACATGCAAAAGAGGTATAATCGAAGAACTCAAGAGTTGTACAAGGCAAGTTCTGAGTGATGGGTGTTGGACACAAAAGAGAGGTCAAAAAACTCAAAGGTCACACAACGCAAAGTCATATATGGTGGGTATTGGAGGCAAGAGAGGCGTCAAAGAACTCAAAGTCACACAATGCACGTTATGGGTGGTAGATATCATTGTTTTTGAGGCAACAACCCTAAAAACATCTTTCAATAAGTCCCAAACAAGTGTTGTAGCGGTCACAAGATAAGGGGGAGGGGGGAGGGGTTGGGTGAATTTATGAGAGTGATTTTGTCTGGGAATCTTGAAAAATATCTTTATTATTTCTAGTCCTAGTACTTTCAATTTTTTTATTTTCTTAAGATAAATATACAATTATGAATATGAATGCTCCAAAATATTACAATTAAGATACCATCCCATCAAAAAGACTTGAATTCCAATATTACATAATTGAAGGGTCCTCAAAGTGTAGGCCAAAAATTTGATGCCTCCCCCAAAATATTTCAAATATTGCATGTATTCCCCATTGTGTGTGTCCCCCATAGATGTGGTCATCTTTTTGTTTTGTTGAAAAGTCATCATGTGTGGACGTTGAATCCAACCAATGGTTGCCACTCCCCATGCAAACTTTGCATGAATATCAATGGTGAAAATTTTAGTCAAAGTGGCATGCTTCATGCTCACATCCATTGTTCAGTTTAAATTTTGAACACTTTCTAGTTTTCAAGGAATTCTTTAAATATATGTAGTACTAGTCAAAACTATGGGAACAATTTACAAACTCCAATTGCGAGGTGGCTAGCCCATTATGGTTTGGACATTTTGGCATGATAATTTGTGGGGGTATTCAACTATTGAAATTTGAGTTCTTCCAATTTGTTAGATCACGCAAACATTCCGCTCATTTTCAAGTCAATTCAATTGATCCAAGGTATTGTTTATTGGGGTAGAACATGCCATCTTCATGCGCACCCATAATTTCAGAATTTACAATCTAAGACTCCAAAGGATATTTCAAGCCCTTTTTTCTTGAAAATAAGTTATAACTCATCTCCCATGTTTCAAGATCCTACATATCCCAAGGCGGCAACACCTATATAATAAGCAGGGATCATTAGCTACATAAGGCTTTGACGACTTATATCAAGTTCATAGTAAATAATGAAAGTGTAATTATAATTTTAGTACCAATTGTAGAAATAAGGTATATTATTAATGCATAACAAGACACATTTAGACATAATATTGGCACAAATATAAAGCATATTCTTATTTAATAAGCCTTCTTATATCCTATGACCCATCCATAATGAATGCTCTTAGTATTCTCTAATTATTCGTTGTCCACATGAAATATGGATATCATATGACAAACTAGTATGTCAATTAAGTAACCATTAGATTTATTTTATTTTTGAGACAATTGACACAAGTGTGTTCCAATGCCAAAAAAAGGTCACCAAGGACCAAAAGAGAGAGATTGGTGGGCGCTCTTGGGTGCACCGATGGATCCAAACAATATACTATTTAAAAATCATGTTTTTGAGTTCATTGCAACAAGACCATATTCGTTAAGAAAATAATGTTCGTTGAAAAAGAGAGCATAATGAACAAAACAAAACAAAACAGTTTATTATAAAACGCATCCTGCTACCCTGGGCTACGGATATACACCACTTTAACACCTAATGTTTTTCATGAAAAATCTACAAACCAACATCGAGTAACATGCACTCGAAAAAATCCTCTTAGGCCTGGGAAGTCAGGGATTAAGTATGGTAAGCACCTTCAGGACGATGGTGAGATGTTCATTCAATGGAAAATAAAAAAGTTGTTTTGGTTGGTTTCTCAAGCCCTCTGCAATGCACATACATATGTAGTCTACAGAATTGTCTTTTCCAGTCACATTGTATGCCCATCCTCATCCACCAATGCAAATTTCATAGAACTTCCTTTTTTCATAGAAGTTCCTCTTTAGACGATAAGTTCCCTGGTGTTGCATCTATAGTTAATGGATAACAAAGCGGGCAAAAAGTTCAAAGCCCTAAGCTTGCAAATAAACAACAAAAGAGAGAAAATCTTGTCTCAATCTTAGCACCTGCAATCCTCCAACAGGCTAGAGAGTATTTAGGAGGGAATGAGGACCTCCAAAATTGTCAATTGAAGATTTGTTTAATTCTTGGTTTCAGGGAAATTTCAGACTTGCAGGAAACTCAAGGTTCACACAGTAAGATTTCACAAATTAGCCACAGTTTTGAACTCTACTGTAAACAAGTGACCATGGTTTCTGCACAACCTGTAATTCATAACTTAGTGCACATTGCCACATACATATAAGGTATGTATACTCAAAACCATCACCGAACTTAAAACCACCACGATGTACCACATGCATACATGTGGTAGCAACAGATGTATGCATGTGATACATAGTGGTGGTGGTTTTTAGGATCGGTGATGGTTTTCGGTATAACCACCACCACTTTGTATCACATGCATACATTTGTTGTTTCCAAATGTATGCGCATGGTACATAGTGGTGGTTTTAGGTTTGGTGGTGGTTTTGGGTATATGTATCTTAGAACATTTGAGAGGCCTAGCAACATTGATGGAAAAAATTAAACTTAGAAGGGTTGAGGAAAAATAAACCAAGTGAAGAATCTCTTTCTCTTCAATTAGTGAATAGACCCCAATTGTGTCACCTATTGAGCCTAAAATGTTGTCAAATATTTGATGAGCAAAATTTAATCTCATCACAACACGTGTCTATTTCGTGTTTACCTTTGCCATGTACCACTCACATATAAGTGTATGGTTAAGAAGAATGACCACATATAATGTCCACATACCTTATATCTACGTTTGCATGACAACATAAATTCCAAATTCAGGGCGAGTCCTCGAAATGCACAAAAGTGAATGTTGGGTGGTGGCAACTCACCAACTTTTGTTTTACCTACACTTCAATTTAACAACATATGATGGGTACACTATTTGATATTGAATGACCATCTTGCTCTTGTTTGTCACAGCCCCATAGCTGAATTTATGTTTGTACATATGTACCATGTACTTAGATTTTTAACCTTTTTTTTTTTTTAAATGATACAAACGAAACATTCAATTTATTGCCATATGTACACAATAAATACCTGGTCGAAAGGGGGTTGGAACTTACTGATGGACCAGCCCACAAATTTATATTTTTATATATATTTGTGTGTGGGTATATATATATATATATGAGATTGGAAGGCTGAATCCTCTGGCCATCAAGGTGGTTATGCAATAAGAGTTGGTGGTGGGAAATTGCAGGAGTCCTGACCGGACTGTGTGATGAAAAGGTTGTCTGTTCAAATTCTACTCTGATGGTTTGCCCATGTTCCAAGTACAAAAGTGACAGAACTCATAGGCTTATAAATATGAAAGTACGCGAGGCATCATTAAGATCTTTGCAATTGTGAAAAGGTAGTTGGATGAGGAAAGGCTGCTCACACACATTCAATTCATAAGTTGCTCACAATAACTCAATGCCAGATTAGGTAATAAACCAGGTTCAGGTGAAGATTTGCTAGAAATCTTCAATGGTTGTAGGGACCTAAAGTTTATACCCGATAATTAACTGATTTTCACTTGAAGAAAATACTATTCTATCTTTCATTCGAGGAAGTCAGATGTCATGTGTATGAATGAGGAGAACTCCCACATAAGGTACTATGAGGTACTTAAAGGGTACTATGGGGTATCGTTTTACTACTAAGTATTTATTAATCCATTCACATTGGAAGCTGGATGCCTCCTAGAATACTTACCTGGAGGTGCATGTGGGAAGCAATTTCACATTAATATATCAAGGTCACAGGGCACAGATGTTCATAGCCACATCCTTCAGACATTGCAACATCCACAGACCCATGGCAACGCTCTACATAGCCATGGCCACATGCTCTTTTGCCAGGATGATGTAAGAAAGCTCACTCATTCTTAAGGGCAAGGCGACCAGATCACTGCCACAAAACCATTGGGTATCGTCAAAATTCATCATTCCAGTGGGTCATCATTCTAGCCTTAGACTAACTGGAATGATGACTAACTGGAATGATGACTAACTGGAATGTCTAAACAAACCTTTCTTGCATTTGCAATCACAAATCACATTTGCATTTTTATGTATTTCAGAGAAGCTTTGAGCAATTAGATTTAACCATCAAACCAAGTATGAGGGCCAATCAGTTCTTTATCATCACCAGGTTTATGATTTACACTGAATAGATTCACAGTTTAAGTCCGTAGCATTTGAGCAAAGATGTAATTTAATCTTTATTCCAAGTGTATAAACAGTCACTGGCACCAAGGAAAACAACCATGATTTTCCTAATCCCAAGTTTGCCACTTGCCATTCCTCCACTAATTGAAACTTGTGTGAATGTCGCGTGGAACCTGCATTCCAACACTAAAACAGTTGACACTACAAGGATCACGGATCGTTAGCGTTGGTTTTCAGCCACTCAAGGTAGAATTTAGGGCATCCAAATTAGAATTTTCACTTGGGATTCAAGCGGGTCACAATCGATTTAGGAATGACATGCGGAAAATTTGTGGCATTGTGAGAACTAACTCTTCTCAACCCACTTACGTTATGTCACAATGCCACTTGTCATTTATGGAATAAACTTGTTTCATTTGCTAGATTAAGTGTCATGTAAAGATCCACTTACCTTTCTTAATTAAGTCTGCTTGACCATCCACTTCCTATTCATGCAATCTATCCAAAGACCCCCCCCCCTCAAACTACCCCTACTTTGTCATGTGTCACTTCTACATCGATTGAGAACAATGTGAATCCCACATGGAAATTGAGCTACTTAATAAAGATGAAATAGAGATCCTCTAAGGTAAAAGGGTAGCACATAACAACTCTCCTAATCGCATCCACAACAATCAACAATGATGGCAATCCAAGAAACTTGAATGCCGTAGTTGAGTGTGCTTGACCATGGGCTTCCCTTATCGATTCAATCTACTGTAAAATCATGTGCACACACAAGCATGTCTCTTTGAAGTCCCGTGGGGTTGGTGGGGAGTGAAAGAAGACTCACATGAACATAATTGCCAAGCTCCAAAGTTGTCATTTGCCACACTATAATGGCCTACTTCCCCTCACTCCCACTCATGGCCCCCTCCCTTCCCCCCTCCCTTCCTCTCTAGAGGAGCTTTAAGTAAGTTAAGTTATAGGTAGCCCACCTACCCCTTGTTAATGAGGCCTCCAACAAGCCAATGGTAGCTAGCCAGTTGCCCGTTGTCTTTGGCGAGTTGGAAGGAGACCCACTTTACTAGAGGTCAAAGTAAAAGCTTCCCAATATCGCCTAAAATAGTTCAATTCAAATCAACACTTCTTATGATAGATCTAATTAACCATAGAGATTTTAACATATTTGTCTAGTTAAGATTGTTCACCAAAAATTTAGTCAGTCACGTTTCCAAAATAAAAAAGATTGTAACATAAATGTGGACGTTGATATTGTGGGGCAACAGTGATTGCCTAGACAAAAATGTTCGCCTCGGCCTTTAGAAATCAATTTTTTTGAACTAATGACGCGTGACACACTTTGCTTAGAATTTGATCAATTTTTGTTGAACTTGCTTCATAACATTAAGTACCAGCCTTTAAACTACCTTCACAAAAATCAAATGTTGGCATCAACGTTTGATGTTATTTTCTAGCAAAGGTAACATAACTCTTAGACAAAACGTAAACTATAGTTGTGCTTTTTAAGTACTTACTTTCACAAATAATTTGAAACACTATATTTGGTAATCAGAGATTTTTTCATGATTTTGAGACTATTTTAGGGATGTGGCTTTCAAATAAAAAACAAGAAAAACATAAAATAGATTCAATGTGAGTAATTTAGATGAAATAAAGCCACTTCCATGGGCAGCAATAACAAATTTGGCACAAATACATGTCATTACAATAAGAAATTGAACCAAATATTAAATGATTTACATAAAATATAATAAGTTATGACACATTGAAGGCAAATTGTGGGAAATGATTAGAAATTGCATTCATTGATGGCATCCAAATACATAATATAAAGAAAACACACATTGATACGTTGAAGAGCTAGTCCAAGGGTGCCAATCAATGACTATTTTTTTCACCCATAGCATTGAGGACTATTACCATATGAACTATGGATGAAAACGTGAGTTGGATGAAACTAACGCATCTGATATTGTCAAATTTTCCTCTAAACCTTAAGGACCCCTTTTGTATATCTATTTTTACTTCAAGACTCTAAATGTGCAAACTAGAGAAAATAATACCTCTCCCTTATGTATACTATGTATGCTAATGCCTCAAATACGACCCCTTCTTACACTCACGTTAGTTCGTACATGGCATAAAGAGTCCACCCCCCCCCCCTTGGCATGAGTATAAGAAGGGGTATTAATGGAGCCATTAGTGTACATAGTATACATAAGGGAGACAATTTTTTTCTTCAATGTGTACATTTAGAAAGTATGTTAAGAATTTTGAAGTAAAGGTAAAGGGTACAAAAGGGAGGCCTAAGGTTTAGAGAAAAATTTAACAATAGATGTGTTAGCTACATCCGATTCGTGTTTCTATCCATGTTGTCATATGGTAATAGTCCTCAATGACTACCATGTCCATTCTTGTTAGAGTTTGAATATGGATTCTAGGTTTTACAAGTTGGAGGCTCTTGGAGCGCACATGGGCTCCCTTGAGTTTTTCTCTTTGGATTGTGGCTTATTGTGTTTATGTCTTTGTTTGTTTGATGCAATTGTTGAGTTACTTCCTATGAATGAAAAAATTGTTCAATGACGTTCTCATCGGAAAGTAAAATTGGATTTCATAAGTAATAAAGTCCTATTTAATTCACAATTTTTATTTTGTATATGTAGTGGAGGCATTTACCACATCAAACTGAAGAGCTTAGTATAAATACATAAGTACATTTTTCTAACTTGCTATTAGTACATATGCATTTTATTTGCTTTATAAAATACCCTTATATAGGGGTTTAATTTCATAATGGCTTACACATGTCATTAGTAGGTTTCCAATGAAGAGTCTACCCCCGAAATCAATACTTAGTTAATGTAGGTGACATAGATTTATAGCATACTATGTTTGTAAAAGTTACTTTTTGACAAAATATTGGGTTGTCTCAAAACATAATATGTGTTTGAACCCAACAACCATACATATAACACATATAGAGAACTTACACTTCAATGCAGTCAAGGCCACCCAAACTCTCATGCACACCACAAGCAAGTTAGAATCATAACCCTCCTACACCACCCTAAGGAACTACCTAAATCAAACATTCTTGGAGCTATCCCACTATAACAATAAACATTAGTGATTTTATATGATGCATTACAAATAGTAGGTGGTTTTAAAACTTGACGAGACAATTCAAAATGTTGCCAACACTTGCCTAGTATTTATAAACACAAAAACTTGACATTTGATGGGTGAAAGTACACTACGGTCCCCAATTTAATACGTCACAAACACAGTTTTGCTAAAATCGTGTTTTTGAACATCAACCACGTCAAATATACAATGAGTTTACATGTTTTTCTTGCATATTCTTGTAGTCTTTATTCTAAGGAAGAGATGTATTATGCTAAACCTCTATATAGTGTCATATTCTAAGAGAAACAAGTATTATTGTACAAAAAATTAATATTGTCACAGTATGTGTAGTATTATTTTTTCTCAAAAAATACTTCAAAAATGATTGAGATTACATTCAAATCGCTTGAATTTTGTTGTGAGCATAGTATATAAGAAAAGACAATGAAGTTTGTTAATTTCATGGATTTTGTCACATTTCGTTTCTTTAAATGCTTTCCAGCACGTAACTTTTTTCCGTAAGCCATAAGTGCCAAAGAATTGCATATTTTAAAGAGAAATTGAAACCTTAATCATGAGAATACCAAAATTGAGGTGGGCAATTTGTCCGATTTTCAAATTAGTTAATCCTAATGATTGTGGAGCAACTTGTATGAATTTTTATATACAAAAAGTACTAAAAAGTACTTCAAGGAGGGGCCACAAGTGGCTAGGGCGTAGTGTGCTTCTACCCTGATAAAGTTAAACAAGACCACATGAAGGAGAAATAGGTCTTACATCATTACCCCATGCAATTCTTGTAATGAATTATGGTTTAAGGTTTGCTCGGGGGGGGGGGGGGGTCACTCCCTCTTGTGTTATGTAACCACGTGCGTACAAAGGGTATTTTTATGGGGGCTATTTACCTCATTTGGATTTTAAGAAACCCTTTAAGTAGAAAAAAAAAACTTCACCAAATATCCAACACCCTATAGGTAATTATAAAAGAAAACCTAGACTATTTCAAATGATGCTAAATTACTTATAATTTTTTACTCATTCCGTACGAAGGCAAACTTAAGACTCCAATATGGCATAGCATATATTCATGTTGCTATATATTGGTGAAAGAAGAGTGTACACATCATAACCCAATCATTCAATTTTCATCCATTTTGCACATATTGTATGTGAATATACTCATTCTATTTTTTAAAAATAATCCTTTATTATTTTTGTCATACTAATTTCTTTCTACCTCAAACCTAAAGTGGGGGTTTTCCGCTTATGCTAAATTATATATAATCACATGTTTTGCAATTTAAGTAGGCTATGGTAGATCCAAAACTTTTATAATTTTTTCTTGCCAATGAATAAAAAACACCCTATAGTTGTTCTCACGTGGTTTCTACTTTTCGGCCTGTCACCCCCCCAAGAAGGTTTGTCTAATTTAAGGTGCCATAAAAACAAATGCTATCAATGTTTACGAGGTGCATGCCTCTCTTTACCCGTTTCTTGCCGTATGCTATGTTTTTTTTTGTTAGATCCCACATAACGATAGGTATTAAGTACATGTCTATGTTATTTATACAACCTTTAAAAAAATTGAGGGATGTTGTGTTGATCCTACATGTTCTAACTTTTTCCACCTAAGAATTAAGTGGACCCTATGTTTTGACCCGCCCAATTTCCTAACTTTTCTTTAGAATGCTTGGCCCCAACCCCAAGGTGAAAAGAAAAATTAGTTCTAATGAAAAATGATGCTAAATCAAGACATTTTTCAATGAATATTCTTATAGTATACATACTAATGATAAATGTCTATGTATCAAATTCCATGTAATTGTAACTTGATGTGCAATTTCTTATAAACCATGAACATCTAAATCTTTGGGACATTATAGGATTGGATATGTCATGGATAAATTTGCAAACGAATGATTTCTTTCAAGTAGTACCCACAACTTTTGTTTTTTTTGAGATGGATTCATGATCCCAATGCATTCAACCATGAAAAGGGTTCACTAGTTGTACACATTTTTTGGTCACTTAGACAATTTTCAAATGAATCCAACACACTACCACCACAAGCAACCGCTATCAACGGACATTGCAACATGTATCGTTCACCGCAACTGCACTGAACCTATTATTCAATCAAAATGTGAAAATTAGTCGCAGAAGACGTTACAGTACGGGGTGGCCATATTGTCAGTTGCGATATCGTATGTGTGTAATCATTTTGGACAAATTTAGTTGCAGGAGCAATATAACACATAACTCCACAAAAGTAACTCCGGCATGTGTACACTTCAAGTTGTATATTGAATTGGAAATTTGGAATTGTCCAAAACAGGGCCACATACATTATTTCATCCAACAATCTTGATTTTGGCCTCCACATTGAGGAAATGAAGAGGAAAAAAGTACACCAATTAGTATATTTTAGTCACACTTAATTTCCTTTTTGAAACTTATGTAGTGCTATAAGATCAAGTACTAACTTAGGATTTTCTACGAGTCCGATACAAAGCATGGTAAACACGGGTCCGGGTGACCAAGTTGTATAGTTTTTGACGATGGAATGAAATCTTAATTCGTTTGTCTCCATAAAGCAGAAATCAATTTACCACCATGAATGTCTAGGATCTTTGAGAACAATTTATGCCAGAGAATCGGAGCCTTCATAACAAAGTGATATCTTCAATAATAAAGACTTGTTATCTGCTCCATGGAGTGGCTCATTAAAAAATTGACAAGCGTAATTAGGTGCATTAAATGCACCCCAAATTTCAAATGTGCATGGTCTTGAATTTCTACGACTTTGTGACCAACTCAAGTCTCTTGCATTGCCTCAATCATAAAGAGAAAAAAACCTTTTAGTTTCAGCATTACTATTTTAAAGACCTGGGCACATGTACTGAGTGAAGGCCATAAGGTGGGAGCTCCATTTGATAATGACATCCGATGAAATTATGAAATGACATTGATTTTAAAATCCTTGAAGCCAAAATGCTTATGGGACTAAAAGTACATCAAGATGATATCAAACCAGTTAATTTTTTAGAGTGGCGGATTGCGGTAAGGTAGAAATACCCAAACCGGTTAACTATCTTCTACCCGTGCAGTAGACTTCCGTCATAATAGTGAAGTGCCATTTTTGAAACCGATCATTGAGAGACTGGCAGCTTCAATGCGTGTACAGTTAGTTCAGCCAAATTTAGTCATGTTGAATGTACTCATGAGTTAACCGGTTTAGGTTATGTTCTGTATGGAAATGAGGATTACCGTGTTTGGTGTAAGGAGAATCTAGTGAACGAGTAGGGGGTTTGACAAACTTTCTACTTTGAAAAATTGTAGAATTTTTTGTACATGGAATAAAAATATGAAACAACTTGCATTCTTCATGAATCCTTCTCTTCTATCTTGGAAAATTATCTCATGATTGTAAGACCATATCTTCAATGCGAATCCCCTTATTTTCACGGTTTATGGTATCTCTACCTTAGCCTCGGCGGGGGCACTCCCTCTTATTTTTTGCATACACGTGCGATAATGACCTATTTAATGGGGGGCTATTTACCTTGTAAAATGGATTATATGGCATGCTATTTTTAGAAATAAAGGTAAATGGAGGTATTTTATGGCACCCTATTGTTACTTATAATTTTCAAGGATGGGCATTTAGAGGACCCCTAATTTATTTATATCTAAATATTTTTTGAGGTAAGTAACATCCTATTTTCTTCCTTGTGACCCTACAGCTTGCACCCTAAAGCTATCCCTCCCAGTCCAACGGTAATTCAATCCTTTGTCATCAGATACGCGACTTTGGATACCAGTACTATATAATTATACTGCATGGAGGTTGTAAGACTTTATAGCACGTGTCGTATATATTTTGCAAATCTATATTGTGAATGAGCCGCTCTGGATAGTAGTATTTACTTCTACAACAAACAAACCCACTCACAATAGTCCCTTCTCTATAAGGAGTATAAGGTATCCTATAAAATAAAAAAATTGAGATCCTTTTTCCTATATGCTATTTTAGATGTAATAGTCATAAAATTTGTAGTATTATACATGACCCTATTTTACTTATAATCCTTTTTTCATTTTTTTAGCTCCCTATACTACATATAATTCATTTACAAATTTTACGTGCAATGAATATATTGCTCCCTATATTTTATCGCACGTGGTTTCTAATATTTTTGCCAGTGCCCCCCCCGAGACCTTAGCCTCCATGAAATAAGGGATATTATCCATTTGATAATCCAAGTGACATAAAGACTTGAGACTCCCTAATACTACATTCTCATATAGTGATTGAATATTATCCTTAATGCAGTTATATAGGGACACTCCAACACAAAGTGTGCCACGGATCAACTACATTATGAGAGCAAAAGTGGCATAATCTATTATCTCTAGAGATAGGAATAGTTCAAGAGCACTATCCAATTTCAATGGCAACTTTATGATTCACGATGTGGTGAGCAACAATGATCTTGCGTTGTGGTGGTGCCAATGGTTGCTTCAAAGGACAATTCATATTCGTCTTTGAGAAATTCCTTGAGATGGAGGTAATCACGTTTCTTCCCTGAGAGATGAAAAGAGTTCCATTCTTTAGCAAGAATAACCTTGACATCATCAAATGTAGATTTTGATGGTGTTGGGTTGTCTTGGGTTTTCAAATGAGATAGACCTCACGATGGCTTCCACATGGTTGTCAATTTGTGCCAGGTGCAATAACCAAGGAGAATTGTCCGTTATTTACAGACGAACCGGTTGAGTCCAAGAAACAACCAATTGAAGTTCAAAACTTTAGGAAAGTTACCAATCAGTTTAGAGGAATCTATAGAATATATTGCAATTTAAGAAAGAAAAACTAAAAGATGTTAACATGTAACCAATTGGACTTGGAAACATTAGAATCTTGACCGATTATGCCCAAAAATTTCTTGGGACACTGATGACATCATCTCAACACCTCTGAGTCATACAATGGACATTGCGCACAATGTACTTAGGGTGGGACTACAACTAGGGGCGAGCACTGGCAAAAATGTAGAAAACCACATGCGAGAAAATGTAGGGTGGATTTTATTCAAGACACATAATTTTTACATTTTTTTAGATATACAATAGCATCCTCTAAATGTGAATTTGGAAATTATATATAATGTACAGTATGGTTTAAGTTGTGGTATTTTATTTTATTTAGATGTAAAGTAGCATAAATGAAATTAATTTTAGATTTTATTTATTTATTTATTAGGTTCAACATAAATCATCTGCCATTAGTGGCATTCGATGAGAAATAGGCAAAATGTATGTGAACATGTGGATGGATTTGTTAAAACGGTCGCCTTTGGATGAAAAATACCATCATCCAACGATGGAAGGGTCGGCTGGCTTATTTAGGGTTTCCTAGGGGGTTCAAGAATCATACACAATATGCTAAAGTTTATAGTATGATGGTTGTATGTATGTAATGTGCAGAGTAATATCTGCATAGCATATTAATGTATGCAAAGTGTATTGTATGCGTAATGTATGTGCAGATTGTTCACACGAAATTTCTACTACTTATAAATAAGATAGGGTGATTATAATTATGCGACTCTAAAAATTTTATATAATGATAAGGTGTTAGAAAATACCATCCAATAAAGATTTAGGGACTTATAGGGTGGAAAATATTCAACGAAGGAAGGTAAATACCCCCCCCCCCATTAAATAGGGGGGGTTCTCACACGTGTATACATAAAACAAATGTAGGTGTACCCCTCACAGACTACAATAGACTCCAAGACCAATCCACCATTAAAACATAACAAATCCTATTGATAGAGAGCAAAATTTTGGACCTAAGGAGTTTACATTGGAGTCCAGGTCTTAGGGGGGTGGACTCTTCATACCACATACAAATTAACGTGAGTGTATATAGGGATAATATTTGAGCCATTAGCATACATATTGTACATTAGGGAGAGGTATTAATTTTGTATAGTGTGTACATTTAAAAAGGTTATTAATTTTTTTGAAGTAAAGGTAGATGTACAAAAAGGGCCCTAAGGTTTACAGAAAAAATTGACAATAAATGTGTTAGTTTCATCCAATTCACATTCATCCATTGTTGTTATATGGTAAAAGTTCTCAGTGACTCCCTTGTTCATTATTGTTAGGGTTCACATTTGAGTTCTAGAACAAGCTAGAGGCCCTTGGAGTGCTCATGGGCTCCTCGGGGGGATCATACCCCCTTACGTTTTGTAACCACGTGCGATAATGAGGTATTTAATGGGGGGGGTATTTATGCACCTCTCAATATTATAAAGCTACTTTGACATATTTTTTAGCACCCTATATTTATTTGTAATTGTTTAGAGAGGCTAATTTCACGGGGGGTGCACCTACACTTGCTTTATGTATACACGTGCGAGAACCCCCTATTTAATGGGGGGGTATTTACCTTCCTTCATTGAATATTTTCCACCCTATAAGTAGCTAAATTTCTACTGGATAGTATTTTCTAACACCCTATCATTATATATAAATTATAGAGTCACATAATAATAATCACCCTATCTTATTTATAAGTAGTAGAAATTTTGTGTGAACAATCTGCACATACATTATCCATATAGTGCACTATGCAATGACAAATGCCAATTTGGGATGGATTTCAAGGAATATAGATGCAATTGTCTTAAGTGTTCATATAGAGGCCACAAAATATTAGTGTTGAGCAAGTGTTAGCAATTCCAGAGACAGGTCGACTCACCGACACCACCAAAAAAGGCCGGAATTAGTCCTTTGGTCACCCTTTTCCAACAACAACAACAAGAGCAAGCACATGAGCACATGAGCACATGAGCAAGCACAAGAGTGAACACAATGAGCACAATAACAAGCACAACAAGCACAAGAGCGAGCACATGAGTGAGCACAGTGAGCAAGAAACCCTGAACCGAAGTAGAGCAGCTGACTAGAGAGAAAACAAAAACCTAAGGATGGTACTTCCATCCAAAGGTGACCGTTTCAACAAATCCATACACATGTTCACATACATTTTGCCTATTTATCAAACATATGCCACTAATGGTATATGTTTTATGTTGCACCTATAAATTTTTAAAAACTAAATTTTATTTTATTTATGCTACTTTACATCTAAATAATAATAAATACCACAACTTAAAACACACTGTACATTATATATAATTCCCAAATTCAGATTTAGAGGACGCTATTGTATATCTAAAAAAAATGTAAAAATTATGTGTCTTGAATAAAATCCACCCTACATTTTCTCGCACGTGGTTTTCTACATTTTCGCCACTGCACCCCCCGTGGCTAATTTTTGGCACCATATTTTTTTTATAAATTGTACAAGTACCAAATAGTGGACCGAATACTATAGCATTGCAAAATTGACTATGTGAGCAACAAACATTTCCATACCATCCATCTTGTCATTCAATTGGTTTCAATTGGTTATACCAATCCTAAACCATTCAAAACACAACCAATAGCACTTGGATACTAGTTAAAGGGTTACCAATAAACATGGAGATAACAAAATATACAAGCTAACATAGACAAGTTGTAAACACGGATAGAACAAAACAAGAAATACAATTAATTGTGACAAGACATAAAATTTCGCACAACTATCTACTCCAAAAAAAAGATTGCATTCAAATACAAAAATTAAAAACATTTCCTTTAATTGTGTTCACAAACACATTCAACTATAGTCCCATTCAAACCTTGTACCAAATATTTACAATGTGAAGGGTTAGAATATAACTATGCACCCCCCAATACTATCAAAATACATGTTCAGCATCCTCTACAATGTCATGATAAGACTAATAAATTATGAGAGGTTTAACACCAATGACAACAAATATCTAAAACTAGTTGTTGGCATGAGGCAAGCAACCTTCGAAGTCTCCAACCACTCCACCGCGTCTTCTTCCAAGGCAAAGTGCAATCCTCCGAGTCTACTAGGGTGAGGTTGCCAAATGTTGTAGTGCATCATCGATCATCTATAAAAGGTTGTTGTAGCAAAAGGGCAATCAATAGAAGGTTGGCATATTGGACATTACTAGCAAGACAAATAAGAGCAACAACAAAAATTGATGAAGAATGAACCACAAGCCACTGTGAGCCCAAATTGATGTCCACATGTGTTGTTAACACTTGTAAAACATTACAAGTAGTGTTTTGTTGATTTATGATTATTCACAAAAATATAAAAAGAGTGAAGCTTGAAGAAAGCTAAGTTTGAAGCATTAGGCTTGTGTGGAGTGGATTTAAGTAGTATGAGGACATACCTTGGTGAAGTGTGGTAGGTAGAAAACCAAGGTTAGTTAAATGTGTGAATTATGATCTTTGTTGATCATTTGAGGGAGGAAGGCTTAGGAGATAAGATGAGAGCCTACAAAGTAGGAGGAGAGTTCGAGGGCTTATCGTGAGCCTTGTGGATGGGATGAGTCCCTACTTAGAAGGAGAAGGTTAAGGGGTTGTGATTGGAGGCTCTAATCCTCTCACCCTATCCTTACCTCATGCCCTCTCTCCCTCTCAACTCACTATATAATCCCTCATTCTTCCCTCACTCATCATCTCTTTCCTTCGTGCTCCTTAAGCACCCCACGGGTTATAAGTGTGGGTGTGTGGGAAGCAAGATAGGAGCACATGTGTGTGCTTAGTTCTTAGGAGAAGAGCCAAGGCTATTTAGCCTTGAAGAGGGATTGACCTCTTGTTAGAAGTAGATTGGGTTTAAGGAATTTGGAGTTTGATTGTAAACTTCAACTTGTTGCATTGAGATTCATATTGAAGTGAGAGAGTTCAAACTTGTTTAAACTTGTGGCATTTAGAGTGACTAAATTGTACTAGGTGCATTACTTGTAGTGTTTTATTAGTTATGAACTTGAGCAGAACTTTATAGTGAGATATTTGTCAATTATGGATGATCAAAGTGTTCAATGGGTATGAAAATTTGAGGGATTGTTTATTATAAAGTATGGAAGTTGTGGTAAAAATTTGAGAGCTTCAGTCATTGGGATGAAAGAGTTATTAAAAGTTGAAGGGGAGGGTGTCTAGGAACAAAGCAGCAAGGTTTGAAAATATGTATCTCTTAGAGGGTTATAGATATGGATACCAAAATTTGACACTACCTTTTGAACTTATATATCTATCTTGTGTCAAAATTTTAGATTGATTGGACGTAGGAGTTGGAAGTTATTAGAGTTTTAATGACCGGATGCTTTATCACAGCATTCATACTAAGTAGTTAGAGTTAGAATTTCATGCATAACTTTTGCATATGAACTCTGTTTGTGCCAAAATTTGGTGTGGAGATTTTTGATAAGGTACTTAACAAGTGTACCAAATTTCACTTGAAGAACATAAGTTGGGTGGGAGTTATACTATTCTGAAGTTTAGTAGGAAGACATTGATAGAAATTTACATCAAGAAGAACTTAGAGAAGGAAGGGCAAGGATAAGTATATAAGTATTTTTTAATACTTATATTTAAAGCCTATGTGCTCATGGAATCCGCAAGCGAAGTGTCATATACCAATACGGAATCAACCACGATGACATGTGATAGCACGGAATCAATAAGCGAGAACTCATGTAGTAGTGTGGAGTCGACGACAAGGACTCGATTCATAAGAGGGATATCTTTGAAGGCATGCGTGGCCAAAGCGGCCGGGTGGACATTAGAAAATGCTAAGGATATAACCTTGCCCGACATTAAAGAATATAAAACTACATAGTGTGGTGTTAATCAAGTTGTGTATATTCCAAAGGTAGATTGGAATTATATATTGGGTTACAAAGAGAGAAGTCTCTACATGTCATTATAAACTTTTCTACTCGGGCTAGGACGAAATCGAAGGGTGGAGGATTTTTGGTGACATAAATGGTGCGTCCGCCGGAAGTTGCGAGTTTGGAGCTTGGAGCTTGGAGAGCGGGCGACGGAAGTCTTGGAAGGCGGTAGGAGAGGCGAAACGTGAAGATCGATTAAAGGACGGAGCGCTCGTGAGAGGTATGGTTTGAATTTAGTATTTATTTCATGCAATTTCAATTTGAGGAAGGAGCACGGCAAAGGTGCGCCTACTAAACCTTCTTGGGATGGCATAACGAAGATCACCTTAATAGGACCCGCACTAGAAAATTAAGAGGTAGAGGGATAATTAAAGAATTAGGATCTCAAACTTTAAATACTCACTCGGTTGTGAGAGTTTAAAGTTTTTAAACTAGAGGGTTTTAGTGTTTTTTTTAAATTACAATTATTTGAGTGTTGTATGTTTAGCAATTCGATCGAGGGGAGAGAGCTAACAAAACAGGAGGAAGCGAGAGCTTGAGGTAAGCAAAATCTCTTCCAATTGAAAAAAATATTAAATTAAAAAAGGATTTTCGTAATTGTCTTTGTCGTGACGAACGGAGAGGGTAATTCCAAACTTGGACGTATAGTGCAAGGAATCGAAGGGTGAACCTCGATTCCAAGCACGTTACCCAAGAATGGTCAGCCCCTCACGAAGAATCTTGTTGCAAGTGTTGAGCGTAAGGGGGTGTGACGAGGTGATACTCGCACTAACTCTGAAACTAACATGAGCTTTCCATCCCCTATTGGGATTGTTCATTGAAAATTGTATGTCTCTATTTCCTCACCTCCAAAACAATGATCACACGAACTAAGCGGAAATATTAAAGAGAGAACTTGTGAGGCTTTGGTTGGTCAATGTGAGGGTTGAACGGTGAATGATGGATGCAAGGATACACGAGGTCCCAGAAACCTAAGTTAGCATTAGGACTAAAGAAAAATGTTACTAACCGAAGATCTTCTAATATAGAGGAAGTGGTAGAAAGGGTAGGCACTAGTGTAGAGGGTGGCTTTAGGGGTGAACCATTGGTAGAAGTATCTCCGGTCACTACTCGACTAGAGGAAGGAGATATCCCTTCCCTATTGAGTGAAGAATTAGTGGAAGAACCTAATAGGACTAGAGAAGAGAGTAGTGTAAGCTCTAGAGAATCTAGTGAAGGAGGACCACGAAACACCATGGATGATTTAGGGGGAGGTGGAATTCCACCTGAGCCCATATTACCAATCCCCCCCATCGATCCATTGGTTAGGCCGCGAGGCCTACCAATAATCGTACCTCAAGGGTTACCTTCGTTAGATATACCTTCGAACCTCCCGAAGTTCTACGGGACTAAAGATGAAGACCCGTCTAGACATATGGAGAGGTTCGTTGAGAGGGTAATTAGCTCACTAATTACAAACCAACAATATTGGCTAGTTTGGTTCCCTACGACTTTAGAGGGGGAAGCCTATGAGTGGTATAGAGACCACGATGAGGGCCACTTCCAAACGTGGGACCAATTACAACGGGAGTTCCTTAATGAGTTTCGACCCGAAGTCGGTCAAAATATGGCTTTTAGAGCCTTAATGACAATGAGGCAAGGAAGAGATGAAGAGATTTCCGCATACATTAGAAGATTTGATTGGGTATGCGCAAGGTGGGTAGGTGATTACTCAACGATGATACTTTAATGCAATTTTTCATGAGAGGGTTTGTTAAAGCGACTACAATTAGGGGTGTATTACAAAGGAACCCTCGCACCCTAGCCGAGGCTAAGGTAGCCGCTAGGGATATGGAACATATTGAGAGGGATTATGAGCGGCTATGGAGGAAAGAGGATGAGTTGATCCCTCAATTCATCCCTCTCCTACCTAAGACGGGAATGGACCCGATTAGGCCGCATAATCGCCCTCCATATGTCGCCATTGAAGCGGCCTCAATTCCCTTAGCGGTAACGGCCCCCCCAACCATGTTAGCATTACCGGCCCCTAGGGTAGACCCTCAAATTGAAGAGATAGAGCAACGACTAGGTGCTACTCAACTAGGGTTCCAAGAGACAATGTTAGAACAATTTCAAAATCTAACGGACCAAATGGCATTGTTGATCAAAAATCAACAACCCGGTCCTCCACCTCAAATAGAGTCGGGAAACCACACATCGGGATTTTGGTGCACTAATTGTCAACAACACGGTCATACACTACAATTTTGTAGAAACGGGCCGAACCGCAATCAACGAACGAACAATAATGGGCATCAACAAAACTTAAGGGGTCCGAGTCAAAACCAAGGGAATAATCGGGGCCCTCCGCCACGTGGACAAACTAACCAAAGTACCGAAAAAAAGGATTTTCACCATCTTTGCGGTAGATACCACGTCATAGGGCAATGTTGGTCCGAAAACCAAGGTCAAGTGTGTAATAATTGTGGGGGGCCACACGCTTCTAACCAATGTCGTCATCCGGACAAGGTAAGTGGAGCACCGAACCCTCCAACTAACCCAACCCAACCGGATCAAGAGAATACGAGGGGTTCACAAAATGAAGGTAATAATACCCTTAAACCTTCTAACTTCTATTATGATGGGAATACGAATCTTTCGGGGCAAGTTACACAATCACCTAAACAAATGGGACCGTCTACATCTCAAGATGTCCGATTTATGGATTCTTCTACCGTTCCGGTAAATTTAGAAATGTCCACAAATGGTCAAGGTTCATGTCTTCCACATGCTAACTCCATTTCATACGAGTTAAAAAGTCTTAAGGAGGAAATTGTGTATAAGGCTCCGGCATTAGCCGTTACCACTAGAGCAATGAGGGGTAATGCACCATTAGAAGTAGAGGAGGAGGAGGAAGAAGAGGAAAATCCATTGGGGGAAATTCCTTATTTTTTGGATTTGGAGAATGTAACTAGAGAGGCTAGGAAGGCCACTAAGGCATTAGAGAGAGAAAATGAAATTGCCAATGAGAGGGAGAGGTCTAATGCCATCCATGATTTAGAGGGTGGTGATGTAGGAGAGTGGGAAGGTCCGGGCATTCCCGTAGAGGAGTTTGATAGTGTTAGAAGGCCTAAGGCCGATAGAGTAGATGGATACGACCTTTGGGCCGACCTTAGCTCACTAAAGGCCGATATCACCTTTGGCCAATTGTTAGAAATTTCACCGGTAGCTAGGAAAACTTTGAAGGACAGGATGCCCGTGAATAGGAGGGCCAAGAGGCCAAAGACTGGAGTGTCGGCAAGGGTCCAAATGCAAGGAAGAACTCGGGAAGTCAAGGCGGTGGAGATTGAAGTAACAATAGTGGACAAGGTGGTTCCTCATGTTTTGGTGGATGGTGGAAGTAGTCTCAATATTCTACCCGAGCACACTATGCGGAAATTGGGCTTAAGTTTGACGGGTCCGTCGCCATTTGTGATTAATATGGCCAATCAAAGTCCGGTGGTTCCGGTGGGGATTATCAAAGATTGTCGGCTTAACACGGGAGGTGAAGAATACATTGTGACCTTCCAAGTCATTAAAATGCACGACAATAAGGATGCATTCCCCATTTTGTTAGGGCGACCTTGGTTAAGGATGTCTAACGCCGTAGTAGATTGGGGAAGACACAAACCTTCTATCACCTATGGTCCCGTAGATAATAGAGTCAAGGTTTCTATTGCACCTTTAGGTGGTTGGGTTAGGGAGGAGATTGATCCAATGTCGGACACGGGGGGGTCACTCCATTGTCAAGTAGAATACCACGTGCGAGACAAAAAAATCTACTTTTTCCTAAAAACATCACCAAAATGGGTCAAAATTCTATCAATTTTTTTTCATGTGTAGATATACATGGTATCTACTACATAGTAAAAAATGGTAACCAAATTTGATGATCAGTTTTTTTAATAAAACATACCGTTTCTAACTAGAATGACGCAGAATTGAACGAAAATAATTACTAAAAAAAATGACGATGACTAAAAATTTCCAAAAAATATACAAAAGATGTTATGAATGGTTGTGTATATGTAGAAAAAAAATCATAATTTTTAAAATTGTCTATGGCATATAATATAGGGTAGCAAAATTGTCTCGCACGTGGTATTCACTCGACAATGGAGTGACCCCCCCGTGATGTCGGATGAAGAGGAAAATGGTGGAATTAAGGAGGATTTTGAGGATACATTGGTGGAAGTTGTTCAAGACAAGGAGAAGGCTAAAATGTATTCTTCTAGCGGGTTCTTAGGTCCTAATTTTTACAATCAAGATGTTGATGGAGATTTTATACATTGGTCAAGACAATACACGGAGTCTATTAGCGACGTCATGATGATGACTCATAGTTGTATTCTCCAAGATAGGGTGTCTAGAGAGGATTATTTGTCCTTAGAGCCGTGTGAGGTTCTCACGGAGGAAGAATGGGTGAAGGGAGGACTCACTCCATGGTTAGATGATATTGAGTTGAGTGATGTGAGTTTGGTACATGTAGATGGGACTTAAGATGAGGAGGCCATGTTAGAACTCTCAAAGTTAGAGCCCGCTTTGCATTTTAAAACTACTTCTACGGGCATTATCGTGGGTCATGATGTCAAGGACTACCCTAATGTACCCAACGATTGGTATAGAGATACCGAGGAGCAAACACGAGTGGTCGAAGAGGATTGGAAGTTTGTGGATGTCAAAATGAAGGATGGGAAAGTTAGACCAATGAAGATGGGCTCTAAACTCGATGAGAAGAAGATTAAGGAGTATAGTGATTTGATAGATGAGTTTAGTGATACTTTTGCTTGGTCATACGATGAGCTCAAGGGGATTCCTAGAGAGATGGTTGAGCATCGTATTCCGTTAGTTCCGGGCTCAAAACCGGTGAGACAAAAAGAGAGAAGGATGAACCCCCGGGGAAGTCACTGTCGAAAATTTAGATAACTATGAGAGAACAAATATAGGGTGACATTTATTCATGGTTGATAAAAATTATATATTTTTTTGATATACCATAGCCTTGAAGAAATGTGAGGTAGCACATTATATATAATATAGGGTCACTTGTAATACCCAAAATTATGTTTATAGTATTTCTAAAATAGCATTATAGTAATTGGTAGGGAATTTTTATTATTTTAAGGTTGAGTTTAGGGTAAGAAAAATTTAAGAACTAGATGGAAAATGATCACAAATCCATCTACAAAATGGATGAACTCGTTGGATGAGGGTTATTAAGTGTACTTTTGAGGAACATTTCATTGACGTTTGTATATTTCTCTGGTTGTTCCTCCCACGTAAGACAAGAATTCTATCATCGTGCATTGACCCCTACGCGTTTAAAGAGCTCCGTGGGGCCATATTTGGTGAATCTATGGTGGATTGATGGATTTGTTCTAGGCAAGAGGTTGTGGCATCTTTTGTGATGATCGTTTCTCAATTTTCACGTAGGACTCATAAGTAGGCATTTCAAATTGTCTTCACACTTTGCATGATAACATGTGCAATGTAATTGCAATTGTGTTAATGAACACATTATAGACACTTTAGTGATGCTGGTTTGTTTTAGAATTTATGGACTTCTTTCAATGTTTGGATGAAACAATTAAGTACGCCATTATCAATGGACTTAGACATGTAACCAATTATATAAATAACATGCTTCTTGTATACATAACTTAATTTTTGTTGCGTGATGAATTCCATTTCTAATGCTATAGTACAATGCTATTGTCCACAAAGGAAAATTCAAATAAATATAAATAATGAAGGGTCTGAAATATTATGGAGATTTTAATTTATAATTACACATAGGGTGGTAAGAAATTGAAGAAAATAGAATTATTAAAAAATATAGGGTCCACTAAAATGCAATAAATGAGCTACATAGCCCCCCAAAAAATATGTGTTGTACGCTCATGTGTCCCCAAAGAATACACTAAGTGATTTCCCCGAGGATGAACCCTAGATTGCAATTATTGGTCAAGGCGGAATTAGAGAGGTTGTTGCAGGCTGGGTTTATAAAGCCGGTAGAGATTACGGATTGGGTTTCTCCTATGGTGTTAGTGAAAAAGAAAAATGGGAAGCTTAGAGTTTGTGTAGACTATAGGAAGCTCAATGATTGTACGCAAAAGGATCACTTTCCTTTGCCGTTCATTACCTTGTTGTTAGAGGAGGTAGGGGGTCATGAGAGGTACACATTTATGGATGGATACGCCGGCTACAACCAAGTAGCCATAGCGCTCGCGGATTTGCACAAGACGGCATTTACGACACCTTGGGGGACTTTCATATGGGTGGTGATGCCATTTGGTTTATGCAACGCACCGGCAACATTCCAACGACTAGTCATGTATATCTTTAGCGACTTGCTCTTCAAGTCCATGACGGTTTATATTGATGATTTTAGTACCCAATCTAGTACTAAAGAGCATGTGCATTATGTGAAGGAGGCCTTGGTTAGGTGTAGGCAAATGCGGTTGGCATTAAACCCGGACAAGACATTTTTAGGGGTACAAAGGGGAATTTTGTTGGGTTATGTTATGAGTGAAAAGGGGAGAGAACCGGATCCGGACAAGATCGCGGTCATTGATGAGTTGGAAACTCCGAAAAATGCCAAGGGGATTTCTAAGTTGCTAGGACATGTGGGGTGGTATAGAGAGTTGATTCTGGATTTTGCAAAGATAGCGGTCCCTATCACTCATTTGCTCAAGAAGGATGTTAGATTTGTTTGGACGGATGAGTGCCAAAAGGCCTTTGTTGAGTTAAGGTCCAAATTGAGCACTTATCCTGTCTTAAGGCCCCCGGATTGGGAAAAGCCTTTTCATGTGTATTGTGATGCTAGCAACGTAGCGGTGGGTAGTGCCTTGTGTCAATCCACGGGAGAGAAGGGGAAGGATCTACCCGTAGCTTATGCTAGTAAGCAATTGACTTCCGCGGAGAGGAATTACTCCACTACGGAGAGAGAGTGTCTAGCCATGGTATTTTCGGTCAAGAAGTTTAGGCACTATCTTATTTGTAATCCGGTAGTGTTTTTTGTGGATCACATGGCCATTAAATATTTGGTCAACAAGCCGGAGTTGAGTGGAAGGTTGGCTAGGTGGGTCTTGTTACTCGAAGAGTTTGATTACACGGTGGAATATAAACCGGGCCGCATGCATTTACAAGCCGACCACTTGTCTAGATTGTCGGAGGAGATGGGCACTACGCCAATAGATGATAGCCTCATGGATGATAGATTGTTTGTAGTCACGTCCACACCGGATTGGTATGCCGGAATTGTAGAGTTCTTGACCACTCAACAATTACCAACCGAATGGACGAAAGAGGAGAAAAGAAAGGTTAGAGTCAATAGTAGGCACTTTGCAGTGATAGGCAATAGATTGTTCAGGAGAGGAGCGGACACCATCTTGAGAAGATGTGTATCGCAAGTAGAGGTTCCGGATATTCTAGAGGCTTGTCATGATAGTGCTTGTGGAGGGCATTTTTCTGGTCAACTTACCGGCCAGAAAATCCTTAGAGCAGGTTACTTTTGGCCTACATTGTTTCAGGATTCACACGACTATGTTAGAAGGTGTGATGCTTGCCAAAGGTACGCTCGAAATGACCTTAGGATGGAGATGCCATTGCACATTTCATTACCACTAGTTCCCTTTGAGAAATGGGGAATAGATTATGTAGGGGAGGTCCATCCCCACTCTTCGAGAGGGATGGCATACATTGTTGTAGCTACCGAGTACTTGACTAAATGGGCGGAAGCCAAGGCGGTAAAAACCGACACGGCCGCACATGCCGCCACATTTATGTATGAAAATATCATTACTAGGTTTGGAGTCCCAAAGATTCTAGTTAGTGATAGAGGTACACATTTTCTTAATGACCTCATTTCAGAGATGACTCAAAAGGTTTAAGATCGACCATAGGAAGACTACTCCCTATCACCCTCAAACTAATGGTCAAACGGAGCGGGTGAACGGGATTTGTGAGCCCAAAAGGGTGCCCACATTTAGTCTTAGACCCTTGAAACGTTAGTTGATGCACTTTGAAGTAGCATGTTACTTCACAAAAATATAAAAAGAGTGAAATGTTAGTCTTAGAAGTACCATGTTGTAAGAGGCTAGGATGTGAGTTGTTATTGTGTTTTTACCTTCGGAAGGATTTGAGTGAATGAGGATAGGTAAGGAGAACTTGGATTGAGTAGTTAGTGAGTAGGCTAGTACAAATGGATGGAGACAACCAAAGTGACTCAAGAGGCAAGTGCATTCGAATTGGGATGAATGGAGGATCACATGGAGCGCACAAGTGGACCACCTCATCATGGCCACTTAATGGGGAAGGTCCAAGGAAGAATGCAAGGTGGAGGATAAGCAAATTCTCAAAGCACCAATCAAATCACGAGTTAAGCATCGTGGTTTGAATTAAGTGGTGAGCAACGATTTGGGAAAGTAAGGGGAGAAAGTTATGGCGGCGGAAAGCGAAGGAGGCTAAGTTTGGGTTGAAGCATCCCAAGTTTGGTAAAGTGTGGTAGGTAGAAAGCCAAGGCTAGTTAAATGTTCGAATTAGGATCCTTGTTGATCATTTGAGGGAGGAAGGCTTAGAAGATAGGATTGGCGCCTACTAAGTAGGAGGGAATCTCAAGGGCTTATCGTGAGCCTTGAGGGTGCTCACCCCCTCAAGCTTACTATATAATCCCTCATTCTTCCCTCACTCATCCTCTCTTTCCTTTGTGCTCCAAGGCACCCCACGAGTTATAAGTGTGGGTGTGGGAAGCCATATTGGAGCACATGTGTGTGCTTAGTTTTTAGTTTGAGAGCCAAGGCTTGTTAGCCTTGAAGAGGGCTTGACCTCTTGGTAGAATTAGTGTTGACGTGAAGGATTTTAAAGTTAATTCATGATTCCAATTTGTGGTACTTAAAGTTCATGTTTTGAATACACGTGGTTGCAAGTTCCATGTTTAAGAGTTGAGCACTTGAGGTTGTGATGAGTGCAAAAATATACTTGTGTGGATTAGCTAGTCTTAGTGAAGTTAGGAAATTCTCTCTCCCCCTCTCCTCTCTAGGATTTTAGGATTTTAGGATTAGAGAAGAATTGTGTGATTAGAAAGGGGTTGTTAGTAGAATTAGGAAAATTAGGTAGGAAGATTAGTTAAGGGCTTGAATAATTAGTGAGGTAGTTGGGGATTACAACTACAAAGTTGTGGGTTCATGAAGGAGCTGGGTTTATGAAAGAGCTGGGTTTGTTTAGTTAGAAGCTAAGAAGCTGGGTTTATGAAGGAGCTGGGTTTATGAAGGAGCTGGGTTTATAAAGGAGCTGGGTTTGTTTAGTTAGAAGCTAAGAAGCTGGGTTTACGAAGGAGCTGGGTTTATTTAGTTAGAAGCTAAGGAGTTGGGTTCATGAAGGAGTTGGGTTTATGAAGGAGCTAGGTTTATGTAATTAGAAAGTAAAGAGATGGGTTCATGAAGGAGCTTAGTAGATAGCCTACTTAATTAGCTCATAGACAAGTAGTTAGTTACATTATGCTAGTTAGTGTTATGTGTGGCTTTCACAAGTAAATGTATTTGAGATTGACTATAGAGAATAGTGTTTTTTAACACTTGCATCCTCTCTTTAAAAATAAACCACGTGCACAAATTAATGGAGAATGTGGAGCACTCTCGCGATGGCAAGACAAAGGAAGCAAAGACCAAAGGTGCGAGGGAGAGATTGACATAAGTCACATAAGTATTTCTTAATACTTAAAGGCTTATGTACGGTATGGAGACACCAAGTGAGACCTCTTATAGTAGCGATACGGAATACACAAGTGATAGTTCAAGTGGTAGTATAGAGTCAACGGCACGGACTCCATTTAGGAGAGGGATATCCTTAAGGGCTTGTGTAGCTAAAGCGGCCGGATGGACGTTAGAAGCAAACAAAGACAAAATAGCACCCGAGCATAAGGAGGTTAAAATAACATAGTTAACTTGTGCATTCTCCACATACGTATTGAAATCGTACATTGAGTTGTTAAAAGTGAAATTCCAGTTAAATCCAAGACCACTTGAAGGGTGAACCTTGCACTATGGACTCATCCAAGTCCAAATCCAATACCGCGGAGGAATGTAAGCCCAAACCCACTACTCGGACTACGGACGCTTAAGGGTGGGGGGTTTGGCCTCACATAATTGGTGCGTCCGCCGGGAGCGAAGCGGAAGGTAGTTACAAGACTTGGAGGCGACTAGGAGACTTGGAGGCAACTAGGAAAAATTGGAGACACAAACTTGAGAGAAGGGAAGGAGCACCCGAAACTCGGTAAGTATTCTCTCTTTGGGTTACATTTGAATTCATTGTATTTCAACTATTCCTTGGAATGAATTGCATTGTCAATTACGCAAATTCATTTTTGAGGAAGGAGCGCGGCGAAGGTACGTCCTCAACCTTTTTGGGGATTTGCTAAGAACTTAAAATGAACCTATAACCGAGTAGCTCATTAAAACATTAGAGGGTAAATTCACCTTAGGACATTGAACTTTGACACTCACCTCGGGGTGAGTCTCAAAGTTTTGGGAGTTGTCATTTCATGCTCTAGATTAAATTAATATTTCACAAAGTTTATGGTGTTGTTACATTGAGTCACGATTGAGGGGAGTGCTAACTCACAGGGGGATGCGATTGCTCAAGGTATGTTTATTTCTTCAAAGTGAACTCATTAACTAATTAAGGAATGCCTTTTGTACTCGTGATTGTTGTTATCCGTTGTAGAGGGTAATTCCCGAATTGTGGATGGTGTGAGAAGTTGAAGGGTGAAGCCTCGACTTTTAACATAATCTACTCGGAAGGTCACCCCCTCACAATCGGTATTGTGGTGAGTGTTAATTTGCGGGAAGGTGCGGAGGTGATGCTCCGACTTAACCAAAAAATTAACATGAACATGCCTATCCCCTATTGGGATTCTTTCACCTAAGTGGGCTTGCAGGTTCTTTTCCTCACCTCCTAAAAAAATTATAACCACACCAAGACAAGTGAAAATATTAAGAGGGGAATTGCTAGGATTATGTGTGGTCAAGTGAGGGTCGATCGATTCTTATGGAATGCAAGGTAGGACTCGCTCACAAAAACCAAGTTTGATAGTAGGACTAGAGAAATCTACTCGAAAGAGGCGGTCCTCTAAAATCAGTGATAGATTAGAACAAGATAATGTTAGAATAGAGAGTTGTTTGAACGTCGAACCTAGGACTAGGTCAATTCTAGACACCTTAGAACTTGGAGCTCAACTTGAAGAGGAGATCACTCCCTCCAAATTGAGTGGTGAAACTTCTTCGGAAAATTACACACTTAGAGAAGAATTCCCGGTAGAAGTTGATAGGGGATTGTTGAATAGTTCACCGGTCACCATGGCCGAGGAACGGGGGATGGATCCACCACCCATACCCCCAATTCCGCCCATACCTCCTATACCTCCAATAGACCCATTGGTTAGGCCAAGAGGCCTACCAATTGTGGTTCCACAAAATTTAGCGGCGATGGATATGCCATCTCATCTCCCTAAATTTTATGGGACCAAGGATGAGGACCCCTCTCGGCACATGGAACGGTATATCGAACGGTTGGCTAGCTTCCTCATAACCGACCCGGGTTATTGGTTAGTGTGGTTTCCTACCACTCTAGAGGGGGAAGCCTATGAATGGTATCGGGATCATGCCGAGGGACATTTTAGGGGATGGGAACAATTACAAAGGGAGTTTCTTAACGAATTTAGGCCGGAAGTGGGTCAAAGTACCGCATTAAGGGCATTGTCGTCATTGAAGCAAGGAAGGGAGGAAGAAATTTCGGCTTACATTAGGAGGTTTGATTTAGTGTGCACTAGATTTGTGGGTACCATGCTCAACGACGACACGCTAAAGCAATTTTTCATTCAAGGGTTTTTTAAGTCCGGAACTATTAGGGGTGTTCTAGAAAGGAATCCCTTGACCTTGGCGGATGCCAAGCGTGCGGCTAGAGATATTGAAAAATTGGATAAAGATCACGAAAGGCTATGGAGAAGGGAGGATGAATTGATCCCACAATTCATCCCCATACGCCCTAGGGTGGTAGCGGTAGAACCCGCTAAGTATGAGAACCAAATTCCATATGCCATTGTGGACACCGGTCCCCGACCTTTAGCGGTTAGGGAACCGGCACCTCTTTTGGCACTACCGGCCCCTAGAACGGATCCACACTTGGAGGAGGTTGAGAGAAGACTAGGTGCTAGCCAACTAGGATTCCAAGAGGCTATGATAAAACAAATGCAAAGCCTCACGGATCAAATGTCATTAATGATCCGGAGTCAACAACCGGGGCCTCCACCCCCGGTTGAGTCGGGTAGGCATTCTTCCGGATTATGGTGTGTCCAATGTGGCCAACCGGGCCACACGCGTCAATTTTGTAGAAGTGGACAAAACCGTGACCAAAGAGGAAACGGTAACCCACCTCAACAAAATCAACGAGGTCAAGCGCCACCTCACTATGGAAATGGAAGCAATAGAGGACCACAACCTAGAGGGCAAGGTGGCCAAAATTTAGAGAAGAAGGAATTTCATCCCTTTTGTGGAAGGTGGCACGCTCAAGGACAATGTTGGTCCGAAGGTCAAGAGTTTAATTGTAGCAATTGTGGAGGAAGTCATCCCTCGGATACGTGTCGCCAACCGGACAAAATAATTAATGTCCCTTACCCGGTGGCTAATCCACAACAACAAGCAAGGGATAATATGCGAGGTGCTAGGCCACAAGGAGTACCGGCCAATGAACTTAGGCCACCTAACTTATACTATGACCATAGTAATGCTAGGCAAACTTTTCATCCACCGGCGGGCTTGCAAACTACAACCGGTTACATTCCAATACAAAATAGACAAGGAGTTCCACCTAATGGTAGTAACGGGAGACAAGCGCCTCCAACGGATCCGGGACCATCTAACTCCCAAGATGTTAGGTTCATGGATGGAGTGTTGGAGGCCACATGTGATGACATGCTTCCTCTCCCAACGAGAATTGGAGAGGAGCAAAGTCAATGGCCTCCTCACACCAATGCTATTACATATGAGTTAGTGAAGGGTAAGGGTGTGGTTGAAGAAGCACCTGCACTAGCGGTAACTACTAGGGCTAGGAGAGGGGATGCCCCGTTGGAGGTAGGAATAGGAGCGCAAGGAAATTACTCTTCGGATGAAGAGATTAATCTCTCCGAGTTGGATAGGGTAGCTAGAAGAGCTACTAAGGATGTGGAGAGGGAAAATATAATTTTACAAGATAGGGAGAGGACTAATGCGGTACATGACTTGGATAATAGCGATGTGGGTGAATGGGAAGGACCGGGGGTTCCCGTAGACGAATTCGACGTAGTGGGTAATTCTAAGGTGGAAAGATCTACCGGGTACGACTTGTGGGCGGACCTTAGTACACTCAAGGCGGATATTACTTTCGGCCAACTATTGGAAATTTCACCCACGGCAAGGAAAACATTAAAGGAGGGAATGCCGGTACACAAGAGGATGAGGAAGGTGAAAGCTAAAATAGCCGCTAGGATCCAATCACAAGGTGGAAGAGACGTGAAAGCTATAGAAATAGAAGTTGTTATAGTAGATAAGGTGGTTCCTAATGTGCTAGTCGACGGAGGGAGTAGTCTAAATATACTACCGGAGGATACTATGAAAAAATTGGGACTTGGACTCACGGGGCCTTCACCTTTGGTCATAAATATGGCAAATCAAAGTTCGACTACGCCTTTGGGGATGATCAAGGATTGTAGAATGACTACGGGAGGTGAGGAGTATTTGGTCACCTTCCATGTCATTAAAATGCACTCCAACAAGGACACCTTCCCCATTTTGCTAGGTAGGCCTTGGTTGCGGATGGCGAATGCTATGGTCAATTGGGGTGGACCTAAACCATCCATCACTTATGGTCCGGAGGGTAATAGGGTCATAGTGTCCATTGGTTCATTAGAAGGATGGATGAAGAAGGAGATGTATTTGCCATTGGAGAAGGAAATTGATGACTTAAACGAGAATGAGATTGGCAAGGCATTGGTGGGAGTCGTCCATCCCGAAGGTCAAAGGGTTGTTATAGATTCGGGCTCGGGAAGTCTAGGTCCTAATTTTTATAATTATGGGGATAATGGGGATTATGCCCAATGGCTAAGGGAGTACCCCGAGTCCGAGGTTGATGTAATGGTTACATTTCACCAAGTAGGCTTAGGGAGTGAATTTCCTAGTGTTAGTTTAGGAGAGGGCTCATTGTTGGAGCCATGTGAGGTGCTCACCGAGGAAGAGTGGGTTAGCGGTGGGTTAACACCTTGGGTAGATGACGTGGAAGAGGGTGAGGTTAGTTTAATTCATGTAGATGGGACTCAAGAGGAGGATGTGATTATTGAGTCATCGAAATTGGAGGAGCCTTTACATTTCAAGACCACGTCTACGGGGATAGTTGTAGGTCAAGATGTGAAAGATTACCCCAATGTGCCTTCCGATTGGTATCGGAACAAAGAGGAACAAGCACATGTGTCGGAAGCGGATTGGCGGTACGTGGATGTGAAATTAAAAAATGGAAAAACCCGACAAATGAAGATGGGTTCCAAATTGGGGGAGAAAGAGGTTAGGGAGTATAGCAATTTGGTGGATGAGTTTAGTGATACTTTTGCATGGTCCTACGATGAGCTTAAGGGAATTCCTAGGGAAATGGTAGAGCACCGGATTCCTTTAATTCCGGGGGCGAGGCCAATTAGACAAAAGGAGAGGAGGATGAATCCTCAATTGCAATTGTTGGTGAAAGCGGAATTGGAAAGGTTATTGAAGGCCGGGTTTATCAAGCCGGTGGAAATCACGGATTGGGTTTCTCCTATGGTCTTAGTAAAGAAAAAAAATGGGAAATTAAGGGTTTGTGTCGACTATAGGAAATTGAATTCGTGCACACAAAAGGATCACTTCCCCTTACCTTTTATCACCTTGTTGCTTGAGGAGGTTGGAGGTCATTCGCGATATACCTTTATGGATGGGTATGCGGGTTATAATCAAATTTCCATAGCCCTCCAAGATATCCATAAAACGGCTTTTACTACACCTTGGGGTACTTTTGTGTGGGTAGTGATGCCATTTGGGTTATGTAATGCCCCGGCTACTTTCCAACGATTAGTAATGTATATCTTCACCGACTTGTTGTTCAAATCCATGACCGTCTTTGTGGACGATTTTAGCACACAAAGTAATGTGGACGATCACCTACATTGTGTTAGGGAGGCATTGGTTAGGTGTAGGAAGATGAGGTTAGCATTGAACCCGGATAAGACATTTTTGGGAGTGAATAAGGGAGTGTTGTTGGGTTATGTTGTTAGTGAGAAAGGTAGAGAACCCGATCCGGATAAGATTGCGGCCATAAGCGACTTGGCAACTCCAACCAATTCCAAGGGGATCTCTAAGTTGTTAGGACATGTGGGATGGTACCGGGAACTTATTCCTAATTTTTCAAAGATAGCGGTGCCCATTACCCATTTGCTCAAAAAGGATGTCAAATTCGAGTGGACGGATGCTTGTCAAAAAGCCTTTGAGGAATTGCGGGATAGGTTGAGCACCTATCCGGTGTTGATACCACCCAATTGGGGTAAACCTTTTCACGTCTATTGTGATGCTAGTAATGTGGCAATAGGGAGTGCGCTTTGTCAAGCAACGGGAGAAAAAGAGAAGGATCAACCTATAGCTTATGCGAGTAAGCAATTGACCCCCGCCGAAAGAAACTACTCTACAACGGAGAGGGAGTGCCTAGCCATGGTGTTTTCCGTTAAAAAGTTTAGGCATTACCTCATGTGCAACCCGGTTGTATTTTTTGTTGACCACATGGCTATCAAGTATCTAGTTAACAAGGCGGAGTTAAGTGGTAGGTTAGCTAGGTGGGTTTTGTTATTAGAAGAATTCGACTACACGGTGGAATATAAACCGGGTCGTATGCATTTACAAGCGGACCACTTGTCTAGGTTGTCGGAGGAGATAGGAAAAAATCCGGTAAATGATATGTTAGTAGATGATAGCCTCTTTGTGGTCACTTCTACACCGGAGTGGTATGCGGGCATAGTGGAATTTCTAACAACCCACAAGTTGCCCAAAGAGTGGACAAAAGAAGAGAGAAGGAAGGTGAGGGTGAATAGTAGGCAATTTGTTGTAGTGGGCCATAGGTTGTTTAGAAGGGGGTCCGATGGTATTTTACGACGATGCGTGTCAAAAACGGAGGTTGAAGCGATTTTAATCGCTTGCCACGATAGCGCTTGCGGCGGTCACTTCTCGGGTCAACTCACCGGGCAAAAAATACTTAGAGCGGGCTACTTTTGGCCTACACTATTTAAGGACGCCCATGACTATGTAAGGAAATGCGACGCTTGCCAATGGTATGCCCGAAACGACCTTAGAATGGAGATGCCTTTACATGTATCATTACCCTTAATTCCTTTCGAAAAATGGGGCATCGACTATGTGGGTGAGGTCCATCCCCAATCTTCAAAAGGAATGAAATATATTGTGGTGGCAACCGAGTACCTCACCAAGTGGGCGGAAGCCAAAGTGGTGAAGACCGACACGGCGGAACACGCGGCAACATTTATGTACGAAAACATAATTTCGCGGTTCGGGGTGCCGAAGATCCTAGTAAGCGATAGGGGTACTCACTTTTTGAATGACTTGATTCGAGAGATGACAGAGAAATTTAAAATTGATCACCGGAAGACTACTCCCTACCACCCACAAACCAATGGACAAACGGAAAGGGTTAACGGAATTTTGGTGAGTATACTACGCAAGACGGTTATAGACTCGAAGTGGGATTGGGATACGAAACTAACGGCGGCACTTTGGGCATACCGTACAACCTATAAGGTAACTACGCGTGCTACACCATTTTCCTTAGTCTATGGTCTTGAAGCGACACTACCAATCGAATATGAAGTCGAGTCACTTAGGGTGGCCGTGAGTACGAGACTTACCGAAAGTCAATCCTTACGAAATCGACTAACCGATTTGGAAGCACTTGACGAAGGAAGGAGAATGGCGGCTCAACATATTGAGGCAATCCAAAGAAGGAGAAAGATTACTTTCGACAAACGACATAAGAGAAGGGCCCTAACACCGGGAATGATGGTCATGATTCAAGACGCACGAAAGCTTGAATTTCCGGCGAAATTCGATGCGGTATGGTTAGGACCTTACCTTGTCTATGAGGTCTTTCCTAATAATTCAATTCAATTGGAAACGTTGAATGGTGAGCTCTTTCCTACCCGTACATCGGGAAGTAGATGTAAGGAGTACCGAGCTTGACTAGGCAACTTACCCTTGGAGCAAGAGATGTTTGGATTCATCCCCCGATGGTCGCCAATTATGTGAGCCCAAAAGGGTGCCCACATTTAGTCTTAGACCCTTGAAACGTTAGTTGATGCACTTTGAAGTAGCATGTTACTTCACAAAAATATAAAAAGAGTGAAATGTTAGTCTTAGAAGTACCATGTTGTAAGAGGCTAGGATGTGAGTTGTTATTGTGTTTTTACCTTCGGAAGGATTTGAGTGAATGAGGATAGGTAAGGAGAACTTGGATTGAGTAGTTAGTGAGTAGGCTAGTACAAATGGATGGAGACAACCAAAGTGACTCAAGAGGCAAGTGCATTCGAATTGGGATGAATGGAGGATCACATGGAGCGCACAAGTGGACCACCTCATCATGGCCACTTAATGGGGAAGGTCCAAGGAAGAATGCAAGGTGGAGGATAAGCAAATTCTCAAAGCACCAATCAAATCACGAGTTAAGCATCGTGGTTTGAATTAAGTGGTGAGCAACGATTTGGGAAAGTAAGGGGAGAAAGTTATGGCGGCGGAAAGCGAAGGAGGCTAAGTTTGGGTTGAAGCATCCCAAGTTTGGTAAAGTGTGGTAGGTAGAAAGCCAAGGCTAGTTAAATGTTCGAATTAGGATCCTTGTTGATCATTTGAGGGAGGAAGGCTTAGAAGATAGGATTGGCGCCTACTAAGTAGGAGGGAATCTCAAGGGCTTATCGTGAGCCTTGAGGGTGCTCACCCCCTCAAGCTTACTATATAATCCCTCATTCTTCCCTCACTCATCCTCTCTTTCCTTTGTGCTCCAAGGCACCCCACGAGTTATAAGTGTGGGTGTGGGAAGCCATATTGGAGCACATGTGTGTGCTTAGTTTTTAGTTTGAGAGCCAAGGCTTGTTAGCCTTGAAGAGGGCTTGACCTCTTGGTAGAATTAGTGTTGACGTGAAGGATTTTAAAGTTAATTCATGATTCCAATTTGTGGTACTTAAAGTTCATGTTTTGAATACACGTGGTTGCAAGTTCCATGTTTAAGAGTTGAGCACTTGAGGTTGTGATGAGTGCAAAAATATACTTGTGTGGATTAGCTAGTCTTAGTGAAGTTAGGAAATTCTCTCTCCCCCTCTCCTCTCTAGGATTTTAGGATTTTAGGATTAGAGAAGAATTGTGTGATTAGAAAGGGGTTGTTAGTAGAATTAGGAAAATTAGGTAGGAAGATTAGTTAAGGGCTTGAATAATTAGTGAGGTAGTTGGGGATTACAACTACAAAGTTGTGGGTTCATGAAGGAGCTGGGTTTATGAAAGAGCTGGGTTTGTTTAGTTAGAAGCTAAGAAGCTGGGTTTATGAAGGAGCTGGGTTTATGAAGGAGCTGGGTTTATAAAGGAGCTGGGTTTGTTTAGTTAGAAGCTAAGAAGCTGGGTTTACGAAGGAGCTGGGTTTATTTAGTTAGAAGCTAAGGAGTTGGGTTCATGAAGGAGTTGGGTTTATGAAGGAGCTAGGTTTATGTAATTAGAAAGTAAAGAGATGGGTTCATGAAGGAGCTTAGTAGATAGCCTACTTAATTAGCTCATAGACAAGTAGTTAGTTACATTATGCTAGTTAGTGTTATGTGTGGCTTTCACAAGTAAATGTATTTGAGATTGACTATAGAGAATAGTGTTTTTTAACACTTGCATCCTCTCTTTAAAAATAAACCACGTGCACAAATTAATGGAGAATGTGGAGCACTCTCGCGATGGCAAGACAAAGGAAGCAAAGACCAAAGGTGCGAGGGAGAGATTGACATAAGTCACATAAGTATTTCTTAATACTTAAAGGCTTATGTACGGTATGGAGACACCAAGTGAGACCTCTTATAGTAGCGATACGGAATACACAAGTGATAGTTCAAGTGGTAGTATAGAGTCAACGGCACGGACTCCATTTAGGAGAGGGATATCCTTAAGGGCTTGTGTAGCTAAAGCGGCCGGATGGACGTTAGAAGCAAACAAAGACAAAATAGCACCCGAGCATAAGGAGGTTAAAATAACATAGTTAACTTGTGCATTCTCCACATACGTATTGAAATCGTACATTGAGTTGTTAAAAGTGAAATTCCAGTTAAATCCAAGACCACTTGAAGGGTGAACCTTGCACTATGGACTCATCCAAGTCCAAATCCAATACCGCGGAGGAATGTAAGCCCAAACCCACTACTCGGACTACGGACGCTTAAGGGTGGGGGGTTTGGCCTCACAGGATTCTAGTGGGCATTTTACGCAAGACGGTCATCGACTCAAAGAGAGATTGGGACGTCAAGTTTGTGAACCACCAAAGTGGTCCACCACTCCGTGGGGTCACTTTAGTTAGGATTTTAGTATTAAAAGTTAGGATTGATAGCGAATTAAGGGAAAAATTATTTCATTTTGCATTTAGTTCAAAATAGGGAAGGAAAATTACCGAGCACTTCGGACCTTCACCCGTGAAGGGAAAAATCTAGTTTTAGGTAGAGTTAGAAAAAATGAAAACTAACTAGAGATAGAAATTAGCTAAGTTAGGAAAAATAGCTATCTAGGCAAGACCTAGTTAGCGGGAAAAAACTTAGTTAGTGAAAGCAACTAGCTAAGAGGACTAAATTAGTAGAGCTAGCTAGGCAAAGGTTAGTTTAGCACTTAGTGTGGGTCACGTAAGACAAGTGGAGGTGCTTGGCTTGAGAGGAAAATTAGCGCGAAGACTTTGAGGAAAATAGCAAGAGGGCCACTTGCACCCTTGCCAACTTGCTACCAAAAATTAGAACGAATGTGGAAGATTCCCGTCGGAGCCACCTCGGCGACGGGGTGGCAACCTCGACCGGAAAGACCCCCAAGCCAAAATTTCGGGAGGGGGTCGAAAAAATGGAACCGGTGGTGGAGGGATCCAACCCTTTTGTGAAAGGGTTTAAAAACCCCCTCCTTCCACCTTGAAAACCCCCTCTTCCCTTTAGAATTTGGGCGAAGCTCTAGTTCAAGATAGTTAGACAAAACTTCCTCTCAATTTGATTAGCGGGCGAAGCCCTACTTCAAAATAGTTAGGAAAAAATCTTTTAGCATCCATTCTCAATGGCCTAAGAGAAAGGCTTGAGAAAATCCTCTACTTTCTCTCCTAGTTAGAATGTGTGTTTATTAACACACCAACAAAATTCTTCCTTTCTTTTGTAGAGGTAGGTTGGATTGTAGAATTTCGAGTGAAGGCATTATAGACCTTAGCTGCCAATGCCTTGGAGGCTTAGTTCAAAAGCTAGAAAAAAATACTTATTATTTTTTTCTTAGAGAGATTTCCTATAGCTATCTATAGCCATTTCCCATTTGTGATTTGGTTAAGATGACAATTAGTTATGGATTTTCAAAGATGCAGCAAAAAACCGGGTGGTCCTCTGGGTAGCGGCTGTTGGATCAGACCTGCCAGCCCAATCAGAATTTAAATTCTAAAAAATTATATTTTTTCCAAGTAGAACTTTTGTTTAGCTTTCCAGAATTGCTTAGAACGTTTGATTTAAGCATGATTTGAATTAGATATGAATTTTTGAAGACGGGATACATAGTTTGAGAGTTCTTGGTTGATTGCTGCATTACAAAGGGTCTGCTGAATTCACTTTGGCTTAACTTGTTAATTTCATATTTTTATCACATAGATCTTTCCAATATCTTTCTATGGTTATATAGAACATTTGATTTGAGCATGATTTGAATTAGATATGAATTTTTGAAGACGGGATACATAGTTTGAGAGTTCTTGGTTGACTGCTGCATTACAGAGGGTCTGCTGAATTTGTATTGGCTTAACCTACTGATGTCATAATTTTCCTAGTTAGGACTTTTTAATAGCTTTCCAATGGTATAAGGAAAGCCTAAATCCAAGTCGTAATGAATTCGCTATGAATTTTTGAAGTTAGAAGTTAGATAGGTGGGTTGGAAGGATCGGTTGAATCGACCGCGCACTTCCAACCCTCATAACTTTTGCATTTCTTATCCGATTAAGGTGATTTTTAGATCGTTGGAAATATAATTAAGTGCACTCAGTAGATATATTATGCTTAGGCCTAAAAAACACTTTATATTTTTATTGTTAACTAGGGTACGCTTCCTATCAAACTAGTTACAAGGGAGGCAAGGTCGACGCTCGAAGTGGAGCAAGGAAAGAAGTAGCGGCTCGGCCTACATCAAGCCCAAATCAACCGAGGAGAATTGAGGTAAATTAACTAACCTTAGCTTTCCATTTAGGGTTGGAGAGAGCGCGGCGAAGGTATGCATTTCTAACCCACTCACCTATCTCGTAAGGTCAAGTGGTTTGACCACTTGACCGCCAAGGGGGTACCCAACTCCATTGTTTTTGGGGCCCCTTGGTATGTTTTGTGGTAGTAGCTTTATTTATTAGCAAGTTCCGTATGTGGTGAAGTCGGGTTAATCACCGACACGACCACTCTGAATGTTGTTGATGGAAAGGTGGGGTTAATGGCCCACGAATCCATTATCATGTTGTTGGCCCCAAGGGTTGGAGGTGATGGTCCCAACCCTTGAAGATTGTGCAACAGGTTGAACACACAAGTTGCCCTATTCCCCGGTCCCATCAAGTTGAGTTTTCGTGGTCAAACCGTTTCAAACTAACTAATAACCAACGTAATTTGTACAACCCCCGTGGGCAAAAAACCAACCGGGAACTTAACTCAAAGGATTGATCCCAACCCCTCCGGCGGCAAAGATCGGAGGGTTAGGGTATCAATCAACCTTCAAGAGACCCGCACAGGGCCTTGAAGGGTTCGAGTTAAGGCGTGCACCAAACAGGTAGGTGGTGATGCCATAATTTATGAACTTAGTAATATAGACTTTGTGTAATCAACCTTAAACTAAGAAGGAAGATTGAGAGGGTGGGACTTAATCCAGGTTCCCCCGTTTAGAGAATTTAATTCATAACAAGTAAGGAATTAAAGGTGGCCAAGGCAAAAGGTAAGGTTATTTTATTCATTAGGGTTAGGTTGCCTTGATTCCAAGGCTGGTGCGTCTGCGCGTAGACTAGGATAGATTAGACATTAGGTTAAAAAAAAATAGATAATTCACTTAAACACTTATTAATCTAGGCACAACCTACCGAAAGGACATGACGCGATTGACAAATCCCTCCACAAATCTAAATACCCATAAAAAAATCATAACATCCGGGTTCGGCTTGGGCACCTGCTAAGGCAGGCCACCCTCACCGAAGGGCTTGTGCGGTACTTTTAGGCTCCCTCGGAAGGGGGTGCCCAAATGCACCACAAAGATAAACGCGGCTTTGTGGGCTTATCAAACGACTTACAAAGTGACAACACAAGCTACTCCGTTTTCTTTGGTTTACGGTATTGAGGCTACACTTCCTATTGAATTTGAGGTGGAGTCATTGAGGGTTGCAATAGGGACACGCCTCAACGACAATGAGTCTTTGAGAAATAGGCTCGGGGATCTAGAGGAGTTGGATGAGAAGAGGCGGAGGGCCGCTCAACACATGGAAGCAATTCAAAGGCGAAGGAAGGTTATCTTTGACAAGCGTCACAAAAAGAGGGCATTAGAACGAGGAATGTTGGTTATGCTCCAAGATGGGAAGAAAAAAGATTTTCCGGGCAAATTTGATGCGGTTTGGTTAGGTCCTTACATTGTGGCGAATACCTTTCCTAACAACTCGGTACAATTGGAGACACTCAATGGACAAAGCTTCCCTACACGAACGGCCGGAAGTAGGTGCAAGCAATTCCACACATGAAGACACTTGACTTCAAGCAAGACATTCTAGGAGCCGGTCCCAGATGGTCGCCAATAATGTGAGCCCAAATTGATGCTCACATGTGTTGTTAACACTTGTAAAACATTACAAGTAGTGTTTTGTTGATTTATGATTATTCACAAAAATATAAAAAGAGTGAAGCTTGAAGAAAGCTAAGTTTGAAGCATTAGGCTTGTGTGGAGTGGATTTAAGTAGTATGAGGACATACCTTGGTGAAGTGTGGTAGGTAGAAAACCAAGGTTAGTTAAATGTTTGAATTAGGATCTTTGTTGATCAATTGAGGGAGGAAGGCTTAGGAGATAAGATGAGAGCCTACAAAGTAGGAGGAGAGTTCGAGGGCTTATCGTGAGCCTTGTGGATGGGATGAGTCCCTACTTAGAAGGAGAAGGTTAAGGGGTTGTGATTGGAGGCTCTAATCCTCTCACCCTATCCTTACCTCATGCCCTCTCTCCCTCTCAACTCACTATATAATCCCTCATTCTTCCCTCACTCATCATCTCTTTCCTTCGTGCTCCTTAAGCACCCCACGGGTTATAAGTGTGGGTGTGTGGGAAGCAAGATAGGAGCACATGTGTGTGCTTAGTTCTTAGGAGAAGAGCCAAGGCTATTTAGCCTTGAAGAGGGATTGACCTCTTGTTAGAAGTAGATTGGGTTTAAGGAATTTGGAGTTTGATTGTAAACTTCAACTTGTTGCATTGAGATTCATATTGAAGTGAGAGAGTTCAAACTTGTTTAAACTTGTGGCATTTAGAGTGACTAAATTGTACTAGGTGCATTACTTGTAGTGTTTTATTAGTTATGAACTTGAGCAGAACTTTATAGTGAGATATTTGTCAATTATGGATGATCAAAGTGTTCAATGGGTATGAAAATTTGAGGGATTGTTTATTATAAAGTATGGAAGTTGTGGTAAAAATTTGAGAGCTTCAGTCATTGGGATGAAAGAGTTATTAAAAGTTGAAGGGGAGGGTGTCTAGGAACAAAGCAGCAAGGTTTGAAAATATGTATCTCTTAGAGGGTTATAGATATGGATACCAAAATTTGACACTACCTTTTGAACTTATATATCTATCTTGTGTCAAAATTTTAGATTGATTGGACGTAGGAGTTGGAAGTTATTAGAGTTTTAATGACCGGATGCTTTATCACAGCATTCATACTAAGTAGTTAGAGTTAGAATTTCATGCATAACTTTTGCATATGAACTCTGTTTGTGCCAAAATTTGGTGTGGAGATTTTTGATAAGGTACTTAACAAGTGTACCAAATTTCACTTGAAGAACATAAGTTGGGTGGGAGTTATACTATTCTGAAGTTTAGTAGGAAGACATTGATAGAAATTTACATCAAGAAGAACTTAGAGAAGGAAGGGCAAGGATAAGTATATAAGTATTTTTTAATACTTATATTTAAAGCCTATGTGCTCATGGAATCCGCAAGCGAAGTGTCATATACCAATACGGAATCAACCACGATGACATGTGATAGCACGGAATCAATAAGCGAGAACTCATGTAGTAGTGTGGAGTCGACGACAAGGACTCGATTCATAAGAGGGATATCTTTGAAGGCATGCGTGGCCAAAGCGGCCGGGTGGACATTAGAAAATGCTAAGGATATAACCTTGCCCGACATTAAAGAATATAAAACTACATAGTGTGGTGTTAATCAAGTTGTGTATATTCCAAAGGTAGATTGGAATTATATATTGGGTTACAAAGAGAGAAGTCTCTACATGTCATTATAAACTTTTCTACTCGGGCTAGGACGAAATCGAAGGGTGGAGAATTTTTGGTGATAGCCACCCTTCATTCTCATAATTTCATGGCTTGAAAATTAGATTTTTAGATTTAGAGAATTGAACATGCTCATTCAAAAATCTATACAAGACCAAACAACAAGAAAATGTGCAAATTCAAGGTTTAGGAAAACATAGTACCTAGCTTCCTCCAAATTTGGATTGAAAGTTAACTCATCATCTTCATACATTTGGAAAGTCTAATATATGCTTATATCACTTCAACCATCTAGTGCTCATCAATAAACGACATCTTTGAATGAAGCAAGAGAATTTCATAGAACGGTCTTGTTAAATCTCCCGTTGGAAAGATGAGTTGAAGAGTCCACAATCAGTAGGTCATGAATGCTTATGATGGCATCATAACCTTGAAAACAACAACACTGATGTAGTAGGAAACATAGATGATTCTTTGTTAATCATTAACACTGACAGACCTATTGCAGTATCTGAAACTCAGACGTAGGACACAGTAATTTGCACTCGACAATCTGAAATTTAAGATCTCACATTTCTCCAACTTTAACCATTCACACACAAAAGGATATCCACAAAGGACATGATTAAAAACTTAATCTCTTTAACAAGACCATACTCAAATAACAGGCTCCAACTGATGTTACTTTGAAACACAGAAACAAACATTTAGTAAAAGGTTGAGTACCTTGATAGGAACATCAAAAGACTTCGCTACACTAACCATCATAGGGGTGCAAAACACCCAGAAAATATCGTATATAAATAGTCTTGCCTACAAAATTTCATTAAAAAAAACTCATGTACTTCAATCAATCGACTTCATTCAATTGCTATGACAATGCACCACTTGGCAATAGAAATGAAAGAATTACAACATTAGCCAAAAGTGCACACCGCAATCAAAAGATTGAAAATGTCCAAAAAAATATCATATTTTAGCAAAAAGAGGATAGACATTGTACATACACTAAGTAGCAAAGTTCGGGAGACTGACAAGTTCATACTGACCACTAGACACAAGTGTTGTTTCGAAACCAAGAATTCCATCCAATTTTTAATCAAATCTTTAGCCATGCCTAAGAAGCCAAAAAAATTGGATGCACAATGAGCCAGGCCATGGTGCTGAGTAAGACCTAAATAGAGAATGCCAATTCCAAGGTATTATTGGCCAACCAATGCTTTTTCATGATATACCAGACACAAAAGAGTGTCCCTGGAATGCTTGCTACCAGTTGTGACTTGGTAAACTCCACCTCAACATCTGAACATTCAGATCCCACAAAATTAGTCCAGCACTCCACAATATCCAGACATGGCCTTTGTAATATGTCATATAAAATCTACATTTTAATAAGCATCTGAAACAAAGGACTCGACTTACCCTTCCAATACGGCAACCTCAATGTGATAACCTTATCATTCCACTGAACAGGAAGAATGCGCTCCAATGCTGGGAGAATAGTAGCTCTGAAACCACAAAACTCAAACACTAATGTAAATAATCGTATCTAGTAAGGACAATGCTAATAACTGCCTAACAGGTCATGCACTCAAGGGCCAAAACCCCCAGCACAAAGAAGCATAGCATGAGAACTACGATGATTAGATGTTTTTAAGATTTTGAATAGCAAAGTATCTCACAAGACTGTAATGTACATAACAAAGACAAAACAAACTACCAAGAACGCCTCCTTGATAAGAAATGCAACTCAAATGAGTATGCCACTAGACATACACAGCTGCAGAACAAATAAATCAGGGAGTTGAAAAGCATAAGGCTCTTTGGGAACTTACGAAATAGCCAAGACCCCCAGCACAAAGAAGTAAAAGTGTGAGAATTGTGTTGATCACATCCTTTGGTAAGAACTTGAAAAGAAGAAACTGTGACAAAAGGATTGCATTGCCAATGAATGGAAACCGCATGGCATGTTCCTTTGACATTGTTTCCTACTGTGAGCCCAATATGGTGCTCACATTTGCTTTTAGTATCAAAAACCCATTAAACCTTGCACTGTGGCATTTCTTCAAATTGCTCAAAAACATAAAAAGAGTGAAGCTTTAGGTTTAGATTAGAATTAAGATTGAAGATTTGAGTGGGGGTAGCGTTGGAATTTAGGCTTGAAGGACCAGTTGGATTGTTAATTGATGGTTAAGTTAGGATTTGGATTTGCTTAGGTAGAATGTGGGTGGGGATTTAGTGAGAATTGTGTGTTTTAGTTTTAAGTTGTTGTTCGTTTTGGGATGAGCAAGGGATGGTTTAAGGCCGGGTCAGCCTCTTGGGTGGATAGGGCCTCGAAATTCCCGGGTCCAGGGGAAGGCCCTGAGAGGCTCGGAACAAGCACACACTTGGGAGTGCATCGGAGGAAGCCAGGAGGCGAGAGCTGTGAAGGGAGGGAGCTGCGAACTAGGATTAGGCTTAAGCACATAGTTAGTTGGATATGATATTAGGATTACGCTGTGACTGAGATTAAGGTTGGGCTGCGGCACAGACTTAGCTGCGACTGAGATTAAGATTAGGCTTAAGCACAGAGTTAGTTGGATCTGATATCAGGATTACGCTGTGACTGAGATTAAGGTTGGGCTGCGGCACAGACTCAACTGCGATTGAGATTATGATTAGGCTTAAGCACAGAGTTAGTTGGATCTAATATCAGGATTACGCTGTGACTGAGATTAAGGTTGGGCTGCGGCACAGACTCAACTACGACTGAGATTATGATTAGGCTTAAGCACAGAGTTAGTTGGATCTAATATCAGGATTACGCTGTGACTGAGATTAAGGTTGGGCTGCGGCACAAATTCAGTTGCGACTGAGATTAGGATTAGGCTTAAGCACAGAGTTAGTTGGATTTGATATCATGATTACGCTATGACTGAGATTAAGGTTGGGCTGCGGCACAGACTCAACTGCGACTGAGATTAGGATTAGGCTTAAGCACAAAGTTAGTTGGATATGGTATCAGGATTACGATGTGACTGAGATTAAGGTTGGGCTGCGGCACAGGTTCAGTGGGAACTGAGATTGGGATTAGGCTATCGCACAAACTCAGTTGCGACTGAGGTGGTTCGAAGTGGGCCTTAGCTGCAACCAGGAGCTGCATACTGGGAGCCTCGACACTGGGTTGATCTGAGCGGGAAAGAGCTGCGGCACTGATTTGGTATACGAGGGCTGAGGTGACCAGCAATGTAATAAAGGGAGAGCTGGGTTGGTGTGTGGCACAACCAAGTGGAATTTCACTGAGCCTCTAATGGGAAGGGAAGTGCAGTTAGGGTGCTAGCAATTAGAGTAATTAATTGGATAGCACATAAATTGTGTAGAATATTAGAAGAGAATAAGAATGTGAGTGTGGTTGTGGTGTGATGAAAATCATAGGTGCATAAGTATTTTTCAATACTAATGACCTGTCGAATTGAATAAAAAGAGTGTGTTTTATACTTAAATTCATTGGAGCATGAGTATGGGGTTCCTAGGGCTAAGAGCCAACAAAGACATGTGAGCCATGGACTCCCACCTGGACTACAGACGCAAAAGGGTGAGGGTTTATGGCTGACACCTACACAAATGTTTCAAAACGGTGTATTAGCCATAGGGTTACAAGCGCGACCATGACAGAAAATAGATATGGACTTCAAACACTAAATTGTGTAGAGAAGGAGAGTTAGTGTTTTTGTCAAGTTTTTATTGTCTGCAATCAACTAATATATATATTTTTTCACAAAAATCAACAAATCCAATTAACATCCCTTCAAAAGTCAACACACCAATTTACCCTAAACCCTAATTCAACTCGATTTTTTAGTTTAGTTCATCATTCTTAGGCATCATACCCTTCTTAGGGTCATGTGGTTCCACCATGAGCTGTGCACTGCCTATGAGGACTTCGCCGGCAGAATTGGCCACGATGGCCATAAGTTAAGAGTCTTTTGCTCTCTCTCAAAGCTTTGCTTGTATTGAATGATACGTGTTTCACGATATGTTTCAATATCAATTATGTCCTTACCTACAAAGCTTATTGTAAGTCTATTCATCGCAGACCTTGAAGCGCAACAACATTGTTCATCTTGAATTCCTACATCCAAAGAGAAATTAGTAGCATGTCGTCGAAAAACGAGTAGTGGAAGGGAAAATCAAGGAGCTGGAGTTTGAAATTGACTCTTACCACATGAGAGTGGAGCAAGCCAAATCTTCGGCGCTCGTGGAACACCCTGTGAGAATGCTATGGAGCAAAGAAGAAAACTCCAAAAAATGTGTCTTACCTACCGCCTTTGCGCCACTGTGCTTGCCCAAACCCTAAGCAAGCCTTACCCTAAAATCGCACCATTGCAAAACCCAATGGCCGTTGAGAAGTCACAACATTCCTTCCCTCAAAAAAATCCCACCACATTTCCCTCCATACTAACGCGTTTCATTCAAATTTGGACAGAAACTACACACTTCTTCATCCAAGTAGTCAAACCCATAATTATTCTATTGATCCTACTACACACTTTTAGGGGGATCCAATATCTATAACCCTATCTTTTTTTCTACCAATTACTAAAATGGAGGAATTATTCACCACCCTATTTTACATATAATCATGTAGGGACATATTTCCAATGCTATGGTAGATCTAACGAAATTATAAATTTTACCCTCAACGAATTAAATTGACCCTATTTTTTTATCTCACGTGGTTTCTAAAATTCCAATAGTCACCTCCCCGAGATGGGCTCTTTTGAGTTTTGCTATCCATATTGTGGCTAAGGTATTGTATTCTTGTCTTTCTTGTTTGATGCAATCATTGACTTACATGCTATGAATGAAAAAATGTTCAATGACTTTCTCATTAGAATGTGAACATGCATTTTACAAGTAATAAAGGAATAATTAATTCATGATTTATATTTTGTATATGTAGTGGAGATATTTCTCACATTAAATTGAAAAACTAGGTATAATTAGGATACATAGTATACGTAAGGGAGAGGTATTATTTTTTCTAGTGTGTATATTTGAAAAGGGGTATTAAGAATTTTAAAGTAAAGGTAGATGTACAAAAAGGGGCCCTAAGGTTTAGAGGAAAATTTGACAAGAGATGTGTTCATTTCATCCAATTCATGTTTTCATCCATTGTTGTCATATGGGAATAGTCCTCAATGACTACCATGTCCATTTTTGTTAAGGGTTTGCATTTGGGTTCTAGGTTTTAAGAAATTGGAGGCTCTTGGACACCATAGGCGCCCTTGTTTTGCTCTCCGGATTGTGGCTGAGTTATTGTGCTCTAGTCATTGTTTGTTTGGTGCAATCGCTGAGTTTTATGCTATGGATGAAAATTTATTCATAAATTTCTCATTGGAAAGTGAAAGTGGGTTTTATATGTAATAAGGGCTTATTTAAATTAGGATTTTGTATATGTAGTGGAGGCATTTACCACATTCTAGCCTACCATTAATACATATACGTTTGTTTTTCTCCATTAAATCCCCATATATAAGGTAGGTTTCCAATGAAGAGTCCACCCCTAGCGTCCAGGTTCAATGTATGACAAAATGAAATGATGCCAGTGTAGCATCAGTATCCTAGGGGGTAGACTTTTCACACACGCACGCACTAATGTGAGTGTAAGAAGGGGCATTTATTTAGGGCATTAACATACATAGTATACATAAGAGAGAGGTATCATTTTCTCTAGTGTGTGCATTTAAAGAGCTACAGAGAATTTTGAAGTAAAGGTAGATGTACAAAAGGACCCCTAAGGCTAAGAGAAATGATTGACAATAGATGTGTTAGTTTCCTATTAGTTTCATCCAATTCGTGTCTTTCATCCATTGCTATCATATGGTAATGGTCCTCAATGACTTACCCAATCTTTATTAGGATTTGCATTTGGCTTTTAGGTTTTTACAATTGGAGACTCTTGGAGCGCTCATGGGCTCGCTTCAATTTTGCTCTCCGAATTGTGGTTGAATTCTTGTGCTCTTGTCTTTGTTTCTTTGATGGAATCATTGAGTTACATGTTATGGATGAAAAAATGGTCAATAACTTTCTCAATGGAAAGTGAAAGTGGATTTTATATGCAACAAACGTCTATTTAATTTATGATTTATAGTTTGTATATGTAGTGGAAGTATTTATCACATCAAATTGAAAAGCTTAGTATAAATACATGAGTCCATTTTCAAGCATGCCATTAGTATGTATACATTCCATTTTCTCTATAAACTTCTCATATATAGGGGGTTCGATTTCATAGTGACCCACACACATCATTTAGGTTTCCCATGAAGAGTCATGTAGAACAGATTTATTGGCTATATTCTGAAACGAGACTTTTTGACTTGAGATTTTTGAAGATCATATGGAAATGACAGGCTATAGTTGGATGAAATGATCTCAGTAGCGGATGTAGTAACTGAGTGATGCAAGGAAGGAGTTACAACCGTTTCAAAGAAGGGTAAAATAAGAGACTATCGCCGTAGGGAAGAAAAATGCCATAATCAAAGAGTTTTTCGGGCAATAAGCTAGAGTAGTCGCAGATAGCGAGAAACTTGTAAGTCAGGCCAAGGTGCCGAAGTTGAATGACATTGTTTTAACTTTGTGATAGAGCGAAGTGAGGCATTGTAATGGGTTAACACGTCCCTGCTCTCATCATATGATTGTGTCTCTCCATTCTTGTAGCTCTCTCTCGGCCATCCACTCATGTCATATCTAACCGACTCTCAATGTCTTCACCTCTCTCAGGCGATCGGTGCTTCCATTTTATTTCTCTCCCTAACCTCACCTCTCACAGGCTGTTGGCTCTCTTGGATGGCTATAGTCCTTCCTCCCGTTCCTAGTGCGAGTGCCTTCTCTCAGCACTTTGACGCTCCCTCGCTCTCACATTGCTTTGCTCATTGTTGTAAGTTTATTGCCTTGCTAACTTTCGGTGAAGTAAAATTAGGTCGACCTTCAATGTTGCACCCAATTGCTTTCCCTCTGTATCTTGGCTCTATTCGGCTATAGTCTGGATACCTCAGTATCTCTTTGCTCCTCTTCGCGCTCGTTCCTTCAATCTCTCATCAATCTCAAACATTCCGTTCTTAGTTTCGTCCTCACTGACTTATATCTCTCTTCTCTCTGAAATGCATTTGCTTGCACCCTCATTGTAAGGTTAATTACTCTCAGACACTTGGTTTTTGATTTCCATTCATATTGGTTAATCTTATCTCCCTCTTTCACATGCTCACTTCATACATTCTCTTCACAACTTGGGGGGGGGGGGCACTGTCGAAAATATTAGAAACCATGTGCGATAAAATATAGGGAGCAAAATATTCATTGCATGTAAAATTTGTAAATGAATTACATGTAGTATAGGGAGCTGAAAAAGTGAAAAAAGGATTATAAGTAAAATAGGGTCATGTATAATACTACACATTTTATGACTATTACATCTAAAATAGCATATAGGAAAAAGAAGCTCAATTTTTTTTATAGGATACCTTATACTCCTTATAGAGGAGGGACTATTGTGAGTGGGTTTGTTTGTTGTAGAAGTAAATACTACTATCCAAAGTAGCTGGTTCACAATATAGATTTGCAAAATATATACGACACAGGCTATAAAGCCTTACAACCTCCATGCGGTTATGAACTTCCTCAAAAAAATGGGATATTAGGGACACGAGGAAGAAAATAGGATGTTACTTACCTCAAGAAAATATTTAGATATAAATAAATTAGGGAACCTCTAAATGCCCATCCTTGAAAATTATAAGTAACAATAGGAACACTATATTCGTTAATCGGAGACTTTTTGATGATTTTGAGACTATTCAAGAACGTGCTTTTCGAATTTGGTCTAGTAATGAGAACATAAAAATCCCATATTGATAATTTTGGGAACAATTATTCGACATAAATGCATCAAATGAGCAAAAATGTAAAGCATACATGAAAACAAATGCGTATGATATGAGAAATTGTTGCCAATGGAAGGGATGATGCGGAGAATGATTGGAAATTGAATCTATTAAATGGGTTTGAAATTCAAATATAATGGAAATACCATTAAAGTCTTCAAATAGAATAAATGACCATACTCTACGTTCTACCCCTACATGCATTTAGGAACCACGTGGACGTTTCTAGTCACACTTGTACGTCACACTATTTTTTTTTAGCGGCCGTGTCCTTGTTTTTTGCGGCCTCCATGGCTTTGAAAATCTCCGGCCCGCGGCTGTAGCCATTTTTGTAGACTTGCCCGGAATATGTGTCGTTCTTCCATATATTTGGACGTGCTCCCGAATTGTACGAAGTGGTATTGTAAGTGGAATACGAGTGCGTTTGCGAGAGGGAATGCCTTGCACTTCTCCGGAGGGCCAAACAACGATCGGACTCGGAAGATGCGGCCTTGAGGGCGTGCCTATCCAAGGAAGAAGTCGAGGAAGGCCGGCCACCAAGCGAGCGGGGAGCCGCCTGCGAAACAACGCCATGGGAAAATAAGAATAAGAATGGAGTGGGGAAAATAGTGAGGGAGGTTTGGGATGGGCGTTCGTAAAGTTCTCGTCACGCGGATGCAAGATAAGGAAAACAACGGTGAACAAGGGGGGGACGAAGAAGGGCACCTTGGATTTGGGGACGTCGGCGCGGGGCAAGATGGGCACTGCGGGGGCGTCGAGGGGAGCATCCGGAGACGATTGAGAAGGGGGATTGTTGGATGACGGTGGGGAATGAGGGCATGGAGGGCCCACGATGGCGGATGGCTTTGCGGCAGGAGGAGCGGAGACAGCAGGGGAGGGGTTGCACCGGGGAGCTTCCATGCGGAGACGACGGCTCGGGCCACGACGAGCGACGCCGTCGACGCTCGAGGGCGACAAACGCCCTAGCCGAACGAGCGTTCGCTTCTCCTTGGAGAGGGGAGAGGGCGACGGGGCGTACGCGCGGGAGGCAACTCTTGGGGGCGGGCTGTTCACAACGCCGTCGTCGATGCCGACGTCCAGGGAGTAATCCACGGCCGAGGCTGCGTCCACCGCCGAGAAATGGTAGAGGGAGGGGATCTGGAAATCCGACACGCCGCGGGAGGGGGAGCCAAGGGACGAGGGGGGACGGGGAGTGCCGTTGAGAACACGGGTGTCACATAGGGGGGCAGACTATGGGCAACAAATAAAAGACATCCAAACATGGAAGAAAGCATTAGATAAGTGAAACACAAGGACACAAACACGTGCAAGGAGAAAATTCAAATCAATTTACTGAATTTAGCGAGCCGAAGGATGCTCTTATATACACTATCGCGGGGGCTGAGTGCCGCGTTGCCGATGGGATTGGACCTAACAAAATCCGGGACACTCCCGGTGTGGAGCACAAGCCTTCTAAGGTAAGGTGCTAGCCTATCTACCAAAAATGTGTCCTTCCTATCGCCGGTCCAAGGGTCGGGGAAGACGACGTTGCCGGGGGGGTTGAGAACGCTCTTGGTGGGGCTGTCGTCGATGAGGAGGGTGTTCTCCGGAGTTGGCCACCACCCGTGGGGGACCCCCTCGAGCGGGGGGACGCCTCGCCAAAGTCTAGACCTGAGGACCTTGAGGAATTGTTGCCCTCCGCCTCGACCGCCGAACTTGGGAACCGGCAGTCCCTTCTCGTCAAGCAGCTCATCGCATGCCTTTGGCCGAGGACGAGGCAAGGGCTGGGTAGGTCACGGAAGAGGAAGTCGACGATGGGCTCCGTGTTCTCGACGACCATAGAGCTCCACACGACGACGTGAGCCAAGTCGAGCACCTCACGAAGGAAGTCTCGCAAGCCGGGACGGGCGCGGACAGCCTTGCGGTTAATGAGGGTGTCGAGCTCGCCGTCGTAGTCCCTCTCGTCGGGATGACGGAAGGGACGCGTGGGGACCCTGGGGATGTGTTGGGTGTGACACAACACCCCGTTGAGGTCAAAAACTATGAACGGTTTGTTTCGGGTCTCAAGTCCTCTGGCCGAGGGGTTGCGATCTATCTCCGGGGGGTCCTGTGATTAACAATTCGACTAGTTTAATGCTATGATAAAGTAATGAGATTATCAAGAACATGAAGTGAAACATGAAGATGCATTATGAGGGAAGGACTAAGAGCAATAATAGCAGCGCAATGAAAATGTGGAAGGGTGTATTCACGAACGAGCGTTCGTGAATGAAGGCCGACAGTGGCATGGCGCATCATTTACGAACGCTCGTTCGTGAGCGCGGCTTGATGAACATTCACGAGCGGTCGTTCGTGAAGGTGGAAACGGGGTCGCACCCTTTTACGAACGTCCGTTCGTGAACGAATGTGTATTACAAGGATCGAAATGAACGCACATGAACATACAATACAAAAGGAATGCGAGACGAAACAAATTTTGGGAGGCATGGATGCAAATCTCTTTTGCATATGTATTAATTCGATGAATATGTACAATTTCTCAGGTGATAATTCATCACATGTTCCTAAGGCAACATTATGCCGTGTTCTACAAAATTTATCGACCTAAGGGAGCACGCAAAAAAGGCTCCAGCAGGTCTTGGATGTCGATGGAGAGAACGCGCCAAAACACAACGCATGCGGTTAGAAGGGTTACGAACGAGCGTTCGTAAAAGCATGTGGCATTCTCAGAATAGAGTTACCTCGTCATCGGGGGGAGGGGCACCGGCACTGGACCGAGGAGCCGCTCCCTCCTCAGCGATTAACGAACGCTCGTTCGTAACCTCCACCGCCGCAGACGCCTCCGTCTCCATGACATCGTCCGCTCGCTCCGCCTGGGACGCCTGGGTCTGTTGAATGGGCTCCACTTCGTGGTTGTCGCCCCCAAGGTCGAGTGCCTCCATATTTACATCCTCCATGTACGCGGAGGGCTGACGGTCAGGGCTGTCCTCGACCTCCATTCTTTGGACCCCTGCCGTGTCACTCGGGCTCGCCTGCGTGTCCCTCACAATGACCATGTCAGTGTGTTGCGCAGTGTCATCGCCCTCCCTACCTACTCCCCTCTGGACGACCGCGAAAGACGCTGTGTCCGTCTGTGAAGGCAGTCCTACCCTTGACGGGGGAGGGGTGAGGACTGCCGGACCTGCAGATTCACGAACGAGCGTTCGTAAATCTTCGTCCTCTTGGATGGCCGCCGCGACGGCATCGTGGGTGATGGTGGTGGCCGGCGGGAGTGGAGGAGTCCCCACCGGCGTCGGGTGGGGTGGAGCCGGGAATGACGGTCCTCCAGCATAAGGGAGATGTGGGGGGTATTGGCCGGATGGGTACCCAGGAGGGAAGGGGTACGCTGGCTGTGGAGGAGCCGCAAAGCTCTGCATCCTGCTCAGCATCTCCAGGATTGCGTCCGTCTTGGCGTTGGAGGCCCTTATCTCCTCCTGAATGACGGACATCTTCCTGGCATTTTCTGCTGCAGCGGCCGCCATGTCCTCCTTCATCTTCTGCTCGAGCTTGGCGTTGAGCTCGGCGACAGAGAGAGCCTCCTCCTTGACCCGCTTGTTCTTGTCGAACTCCACCCCCAGCTCGACCATGATCTCCATGTCCCCCTCGTCCTCGTCGGAGACCTCGATGACTGCTCCCTCGGGCAACTCCACGTACGGGGTCTTTTTCATCCTCCGTCGCGTGTTGCGGAAGTGGTCCAACGATGGACGGGAGCGCTGGTCCAGCATATCCAGGTTCTCCATTTTGGGCACTTGCAGCCTTGGTCTTGGGGATACCGACGTTGAACACCCGCCAGGCGTGCCGAAGGGGTCCGCGCCAGAGACGCGCGCGGGGAGGACGTCTTGTGCTGCCCCCGCCGACGATCCCGTATAACCACCGGGAGTGCCCTGCGCGTCGGATGGATTACCCGACGGGCCCATTATTTGAAGCGGGGGGATGTCGAAGGACCGGATGATGGAGTCCACGTTGACGGATGGGGCCGGCTCATCCTCTTCTACCTCCATCACGGGCACGCCCTCGTTGGCAGACACGCTGACGTCCGTCCTCGTGGCGGTTATGTCGCCCAAATCCATGGTCGACGCCTTCGACCTGTGGACCTTGTAGTCCTCCTCGTCTATGGCGTCAACGTAACTGTTGACGCACAGGCCCAACATCTGAGACACAGAAGGAAATCGGTTAGCCATATACGAACGTGCGTTCGTAAACATCAACCCTATGAGCCGAGCAGTATACATTACAACAAAAATAGTTGAATTTCAAAGATGCCTCAGAAAATGGCATTTACGAACGAGCGTTCGTAAATGAGATCTTACCATTGCAGCGTACATGAATTTGCTGCCTCCACACACGTTGTAGACCGTCTCACCATTCGTGGCCAGGGCTTGGAGGACGGAGATGTAGAACTCCATCCTGAGCTCCAAGGCGGGGAAGACCGTGTACAGCGTCTCCTGGAAGAGATCTTTGGGAGGGGGGTGTGGAATGCTGTAGATCTTCTTGAAGGTGTTGTTGGCCTTGATAGGCGCGCGCCCATGCCTTGCCGTATTCAAGGTCAAGAAGATGAGGCTCACCGCTCCCACCTGCTTGTTGCCCCTGGCCTCGTTGATGGCCACGATCCCTTCCGTCTTCGCAGGGACATACGTGCTGTGGAAGATGCTGTACTCGAACTTGATGGTGTCCTCGTACAGCTCCGTGACGACGGAGGCCTTCTCCTGTTCCACAATCCATAGCCACACGTGTGGCTCCCTCATGGCCGGAGATCTGTACTCCATGAATTTGGCCATGAAGGGGTTGTAGAACGGCACCCCCTTCGCACCCTGCCTTGCGGCACCCGGGATACCCCTGAAATCGATGAGTGCGAAGGGGCACCCCCTTCGGTCCTCCCTCACCTCAGCCCTGCTGATGGTTCCGTCCCACTTGGAGAACGAGGTCCTCTCCAGCCCCGTTGTCACCACGCAAAATCTTGCCACCCCCTCAAATGTAGCGTTCCTCTTCCTCTCCAAGAAGGAGATGTACCGCTGCAGCTCCACAGGTTCCGTCTCTGTTTTCTTTGTTCTTTTATTTCCCTTTAGCTTCAAGACAGCGACGTGCTCCTTTACCAAACTGCGCATCGATGCGCCGTTTATGTTGTACTGCACCTTGAAACCCTTCCAATTTGCCCAATTGACGTCGCCGTCGGCATGGAAGAGTTGCATCTCCGGCAAGAGCCCACTCAACTCCCGGATCGCAGCAATCTTGAGCTTCCTGTGGTCGCACCACTCCTTGATGGAGTACGTGCCGGGCTTGTGCTTTGGTCTCTTCAAAAAAATCTTGGGATACGGGATGGTCCTTCCCACTGTATTCCCAAGAAGGTGGACCGCACATCGCTGCAGCTCCGACTCTGTGAGTCCTTGCAATGCCCTGAAAAATTCCCTCAATAGTGGAGGGGCTTCCGCGCTCTTGTCGACGTTGTATTTCTCTTCAGTGTCGGGGTTGACCAGATCGCCCGAGCTGTGAGCGTCGAAAAAGTGGGTCCACAAATCCCAGGTGTTGTTGTTGCAGCAAATCAGGCGGAGCTCGCCCTTGAGCTCCAGGACTGATTTCGTGGTGGTGGACTTCATGTCGATGGAGGAGAATTTGTCCACCATCGCGTCACAAAACGCCTGCAATACACGAACAAGGATCAGTGTTGTAAATTAAATACGAACGCACGTTCGTAATTTCACGAGTTTCCGAAAATGCAATTGATGCCTAATTGCGAGTTGGGAGAAACTAATTGCAGCCCACACTTTACGAACGCTCGTTCGTAAACTCACCTTCCACTGTGGAGACTGGCTTTTGGCGTTCTCCCTCTCTTTTGGCGGACACCCGTGGGCGACCCATACGTCTCTCGCAGCCACTATGTTTGCTGCCCAGGACGCCTCAAAAGCCTTGATCTTGTTTCCGGAATTCAGGTATGTCGATATTTTCCGGAGCTTGTCCCAGTCGTCCGACCACACCAAGAACGCCTTCCAGTACCGCAGCTCCGCCTTGAGCTCGTGTTGGAAGTTATCGTCCTTGAGGATGATTTGCGACGCCTCCAAGCTGTGCTGACCATCGATAATCCAGAACTCGCCATTCTGGATTCGGGGCCAATCCCTCTCCGTGGGACGAGAAGTTAAACCCTTGGGCATGACGCAGACAGTCTGCCTATCCCACTTCACGTTGTTCATGAGATTGTTGATCTGCCACTTCACGCCCTCGCTCTCGCGAGACCTAACCACCCACTTGTTGGGGGATTTCTCGCACTTGAAGCAGTCCACGTTGAAGGTGAAGTGGCGCCCCATGGGCCAGCAATCCTTCGAGTAGTTGTTGAACTCTCTCAGGATACGGGTCGCCTTCGTCGCGTCCGGGTTCTCTCCTTTCTTCAAAGGGGTGGGCATAACTGGCGGCGAGCTAACCTCAGCGGCTTCGGTCACTCCCGACCTCTCCAAGTCGTCCCTCGACCTTTTGGATGGCGTGGATTGTCTGCTTGGCCCCTCCGGCAACCTGCTCGCGGAAGGCACTGGCCTGGGTGCGCTCCTGGAACCTCCTGCCCCCGATGCAGATGGTTGTCTCGGACTTTTCTTTTTCTTGTTGGCTTCCGCGACCGCACTGTTGTACTTGGAGATGTTCAATGCCAGTGCAGTCAATTTCCTGGCAGTCCAAAATTGGCTGAGGATGTACTTTGAGAATAGATCCTCCAGGTTGAAGTGTTTTGCATCTGGTGCAACATTCAAGCACGCGTAGACGTAAGAGAAGGAGTACTTCAAGTAATGCAACAGGAGATTGATGTGGTCTTTCTTGTTCTTCATGTCCAAGATAACATAATCTCCCTGGGCCTCTATGGATTCTATCTCCCACGTCTTCATCTGCACCCACTGTTCTGGCTGGTCTGGCCTTGTTTCCAGCTCGTAGGTGAAACGGAGCGCGAAAAGACCGTCTTCCATTTTTGTTGGTATTGCCGTCCACTCCCCCATGAAATCCTCTTTTGGGACATAATTCGCGTTACCGTTTGAGTCCGCAACGGAATCTGGGAGGCGATCAATGGGCACGGCGAACAGGTCAATTGCGCTTCTGGTCGATCTGGCCATCTGCACCATAACAAAACAGTTAGGATCGTTTTACGAACGTTCGTTCGTAACATTACCGATTGGCATGTGGGTAGGATCTGACTAAGATCTGTGGAGTATTTATGATCGTCATAAATTGTATTCAATCAAGTGTTCCAGCAGATTTTTAGGAGATTTACGAACGAGCGTTCGTAAATGATTGTGATTTTCAAGGCGGTTAATTAAGTTTACTACTTTACGAACGCTCGTTCGTAAAGTATTGTACTTGTATTTGTTTGCTCATGTATGCATCTTACGTGATGCATATTATCGAAGGTTATTTGGAAATGCAGCATGTTGATGTTATTTGTTATTTGTTAATGTTCGCATTTTAGGTATATATTTACGAACGAGCGTTCGTAAATATTGAGCCCCCAGTTTGTATAAATGTTTACGAACGTACGTTCGTGAAAATGAGGCACTGGATTTTGGGTACGGTTGTTTACGAACGCACGTTCGTAAACATGAGGCACTGGTTTTTGGGTACATATGTTTACGAACGCACGTTCGTAAATATGAGGCACTGGGTTTTGGATACGGTTGTTTACGAACGTGCGTTCGTAAACAGGGGTTGTGTTGAACGCCGTCTACCCATTTACGAACGCTCGTTCGTAAATGGGTCATCTTTTGTGTTTATTGGAAATATTGTGTATAAATATACGTATACGTATACGTATATATATATATATATATATATGTGTACGGATACGTGTACCAATTGCTGCTCGATTGGGCTGAGCAATGCTTGCATTCGTGCCTGCAACGCATGGTCAGAATAATGAAACTGCAGAAATGAATAGATTCAAACAAAATTGAGTTTCAGAATGTGATGAGGAATTCAGAATGAGGATCATAGCTTAACTTGCATACAGAACAGGCCAAAGCTCATCATGCATATAACAAAACACATGTATCTCAACAATGATCAAACTCAAAATGTGAGGGAAGAGTTCAAAAGGATTACTGTACTCACATTGAAATGTTCTACACCAAAAACCTGATCTTCCACCCTTACTGGAAAACCCTGAGAACCTCACAAATGTATACTTTGAAATGCACCCTTGCACCTTCCTCACACTTAAGCCCTCGCAAGTTATATACAAACCCTAGCAACTACTCTGATGTACATGCAACTCCCAACCTTGCAACTCTGAAGTTTGTGACTCAAGCTTGCTGCTCCAAACCTTGCAACTCTCAACCTTGTACTTCTTGCGCTTTACACTCAAGCTTGCTACTTGAAACCTGCAACTCTCAACCTTGTACTGCGCTTTACACTCTCAAGCTTGCTACTTGAAACCTGCAACTCTCAAGCTTGTAACTCTTCCGCTTTACACTCTCAAGCTTGCTACTCAAAACCCTGCAACTCTCAACCTTGTAACTCTTTCGCTTTACAGTCTGAAGCTTGCTACGCAAAACCTTGCAACTCTCAAGCTTGTAACATAAGCACTTTGCCCTAAACTCTTGAAACTCGCGCCAACAAAACTAATATCTCTCAACACACGCACGCACAATACTATTAAAAGACGAGAGGAAAAAACGCAAGAGCTTCGCTCCACATCTGCTCGGCGCTCCGCTCCTCTCTCTCTGCTCCAAATGACAATGAGGAGGAGAGCTGAGGGGGCGCGGGGAGGTAGCCGCCGCCGCTAGGGTTTTCCCGCCGTTGACACGTGGCCTCCCCCCACTGGGGGGGCCGGGATGAGAGGGTGATGGGGGATGGGGGGATGGGGAGGTGGGGGATGGGGGGATGGGATGGGGATGAGGGGATGGGGGGATGGGATGGGGGATGGGATGGGGGGATGGGGGGGATGGGATGCGATGGGAGGTGGGCATGGGGACGGGGACATTGGGGGATGGGATGGGATTGGATGTATAAGAAAGGCATGACATAATCATGCTTTGTAATATGTATATGTAGTGGATGCGTTTATCACCTTAACCATAAGAACTTAGTATAAATACATGAATTTTGATTGGTGCATCCCCCTAGTACATCTACATTCGGATTCCTTGTAAACATCTTTTAAATAGGGAACCGATAATAAAATCGTAGTGAACAATGCACGTCATTTAGTAGGGATTCGAAGAAGAATTCAACCCCAAGGATGTTGATATGGTCTTTTGAAATATAGTGTTTTCATGAATGAGACATCTTTCATGTTGTTCGATGGTTCCTCAAATAATTACTAGGTTAAAAAAGAACCCAATTTGAGATTGGCAGGAGGCGGTGTCCTTTTCTTACAAGAGGTGGATGAAAATTCAATTTCCAAAAGGTCGTCAATTCATTTAATTAGGTGCCAACTTGAACTAGCACATTTGAGCCATGTGGTCGAATGTTTGGCTAGCATCAAATGTGAACTACACATAAATTAACAAGTTATGCCCCCTTCCCACTTGACTTTAGCTAAGACTAAAAGTATTTCCCAGGAAACGGGTAAAGATCCCTCCCTTATAGCGGAGGCATACGGCTATCCCAATGCACCTACAAGAACTTGCTTTGGAGACTTTCAAGTAGGTTTTCTCTAATTACCTTTCACACATCTTCATTGTTTTATCTACCAAGCAAGGATTGTTGGGCAGTTTTTGTCCCATCCCCAAATGCCTTGCCACTCACCTAACTGACCAATGGTTTTTGTTAACGGAGCTCCTTGTGCCCTCATAGCTAAGACTAAAAAAACCAATGACAAGGATGGGAGGCACCACTTTTAAACGTCCTAGATTATTGCCTCATGTTTAGGTACCGATGGGAGGGTTGGTGCTTGAGGCTTAAGACCTCCACTTTTAAGCCATGCCACATCATTTGCAAACTAGGCTCGGCAATACATAATGTCGATGCTGTGAAGGCCGGGTTGTTAGAACCAACTTTTAGTGTTACCTAAAGTCAGGTGGGAAGGGGGCATTAGTGCGATATGGGTTTTTGATAGGTCAATGTTGTTTGTGTGTGTACTAATCTATTGTATTAACTACTAGACATGCACAACTTCCACAAACCCTAAACACTAACCCCAAACCCTAAACCCTACATCCCTAAATCTTCAATAGTGTTAAGTGCAAATTGATTGATCACACAATCCATGACCTTATTATAACATGCATATGTTAAGACTAGTTTAAATCAACACTTTTAGCTATGCACATACTTCTCGTGGGATGCAAAACACACAATTATAAGTGTGGCTCCACCTAGGTATGGTTTCAATCCATATGCTTACTCTATCTTATGCACGATTCCAAAGTAATTAAACCTTTCCACACATGCCGGATTAATTCACTCTTTCCACAGCTAGGGTGGGATCTGAAATAAAACCCACATTTAATCTAGGTATGGTTTGAATTCATATCCTTAATCTACCTTACAAGCCATTATAATAATGGATAAACCTGCCTTTTATTGGTGTTCACGCACTTTGTGAGCGTATTACGGGCATGTTTTGATGTGAATCATATGATTATACCTACAAGTTTAAGGGCCTCCACAATCAATTTTTACCCACTCTTACCTCATTGTCTCTATATATATATCTCACTTAGACCTTGGTAATATATAATAGGTAACAATATTAATTGACAAAAAACTTGTACTTCACACCTTGGTTGCAGATCATTTATTCTATCTTAACCATCATCATATTTAGATTACATTAACTATTACAATACATATATATATACACCTATATATATACACATGTATATACACACACACACACATATATACATATATATTTACACACACACACACACATATATATATATATACACATTTATATATACACATTTATATATACACATATATATACATATAAAAATTATAATTTTTTTTCGGCAGACCTTGGTAACAAGTAAGGTGTATAACCAATGTACATATTTTGAATATGTTGCGTGCATGCCATTCATGTTCCATACATAGGGTCATGTATGTTCCGCATGGATAGAATGGCATATTGTTAGGTCAAAGTAGGCGGCGGGAATCCGCTTTTTAAATAGCATCCAAGGGCCCTTGAACCACTCCAGAGAAGTACTTAAAGCTCTTCCCCCCCATAACAGAGCTCTTTTTTGCGGCAGACGCCAAGTGTGCGCCCTAGAGACCCCACGGAGCGTGCTCACGCCATTCTCCTGCGCATCAAGCGTACACTCCCCAGGTACAAAACAACGTACAGTCACCGCATATACCGCCGTTAATACCGGAGCTTTACGAACGCACGTTCGTAAAGATGGAGCACGCTTTAGTGGGTGGATCATAGGATGGCCGACAGTATTTACGAACGTGCGTTCGTAAATACACCTGGGATTATGTCTGCGCAAACAGCGACATCCAGACATTCATGCAGACAAACAATAGGTCAGAGATACGAACGCACGTTCGTAAAGCTTAAGTCCACGCATTTGTAATTGGATCAGACATAGGAGGGTCCTCTGTTTACGAACGTGCGTTCGTAAATACACCTGGGATTATGTCTGCGCAAACAGCGACATCCAGACATTCATGCAGACAAACAATAGGTCAGAGATACGAACGCACGTTCGTAAAGCTTAAGTCCACGCATTTGTAATTGGATCAGACATAGGAGGGTCCTCTGTTTACGAACGTGCGTTCGTAAATCCACCATGGATGATGTCTGCGCATACAGCGACATCCCTCCAGGCATTTATGCAAACAAACAATACGGCAGAGATACGAACGCACGTTCGTAAAGCTGGAGCACGCACTGGAGGTTGATCAGACACATGATGGTCTTGAGTTTACGAACGGACGTTCGTAAAGACCACCGAGGATTACGGTATGCGCATCCAGTGACATCCCTCCTACACATTTATGCACTGACAATATGGCAGAGATATACGAACGCCCGTTCGTAAATATGCCATCAAAGGATTTACGAACGGACGTTCGTATGTCGCACACGCATTTGTCTCTAGTTCGGACAATGATGGTCGGGAGTTTACGAACGTCCGTTCGTAAATGCACCTGCGTGTGGTCCACACCAACACCATGTCCAGATACGTATGGCGATGCATATGCTGAATATATCATTGATATACGAAATGGATTTCGTAAATATGCCACTCAGGAGTTTGCGAACGGACGTTCGGATGTTGTACACGCATGTGTACCAGTATAGCATGTGGAGATAGTATACATATGGCTATGCCTAGGCACTCTATGTCAGTGATATACGAACGGGCGTTCGTAAATACTTCAATGGCATATTTACGAACTCCCTTTCGAACGATGGCCTTGAGTTTACGAACGTGCGTTCGTAAATACCACCTGAGAGTATGTTCTGCGCAGCACTACATCCCTCTAGATACATTTATGAAAATACACCTAATGGTAGATATATACGAACGGGGGTTCGAAAATATGCTATTGTAGGTTGGACGACTTGACGTTGTTTTGTCGCACACTTATCCATTTCGTCCAATACACAGGATGGCATTTCTTTTATGAATGAACGGCCTGAAACACCACAATGGCGATGGTCCATGTTGTAGTTGACAGAGTATGGCCAGGAACATACAGCTGTTCGTATTTAGACACTCCAATAGTAGCATGGGTTGTTTGCGAAGTTCGGGCCATGTATTTGCAGATATTGTGCGCTCTTGTATGCTTGGCATCCGTTCTTGTATGCGTGGCATCCGTTCTTGTATGCGTGACATCCGTTGTGTGGTTGGTCATGACATGGTTGTTTGTTTAGGTGTGATGGCAGTGGATGATGGAGATAGTGCATTTGAGTTTTCGACGAATGCATCGTCCTCCGATATTGAATGTGACCTCTCGTCCCCGTCTGCGGACACTAATGACGGGACGAACGGGGTGGGCGTGTCTGTGTATACCTCCTCCCATGAATCTTTCGAATTCCACGAACAATCTCCACATTCTGGGGATGACCATGATGACATTCCTCTATGTGCTGGTTTCGGGAGGGAGGAATGGGTGGGCCTAGATGTTGTTCTACTAAACGAGCTTGGTGTCCCGGTGGCAGATGGCATATGTAGAAACTCCGATCCCCGTGAATGTGTTGATGTCAACCCCCTTGGTTTCGATGATGTGGGCGTGTGCATCTTGAATTCCTTGGCACCGTGTGAGGTCCCGTTGACGTGGAGATTTTCCTTGCGTCGATGGCCCCTTCGTAGGGTTCTCCATGAAGAAGTAAGCTTGTGGGATCATGGACGGCGGCACAAGCAAACGCAGTTAGCTTTGTTGGGCACAATTCGTCCTCGCAAAGGCCTACGTAAATACGATTCAAGTCGCGTGTCTCGCGGAGATACGGAGAGACGGCGGGATCGCATCTTGGGAGACGATTCTATCCGTCTCGTTTCTGGAAAGGATTGTTGCACGATGAAATGTTGCCAATTTTTTCCACGCGAAAAAATTCGGTCTCTTCGTCAAGAGATGTGGCTTGCGGATTTTCGTATGCGGTCGGCAAAGAAACTCGAGGTCCACAGAAATTTGCACATTGATACCCATGGCCGTAAGGTCGTGACCCTTGAGAATGTGGACGTTTGTTGCACAGCGTGGTATATCATCTATGCGGTCTCCAAGGCTGACTTCTATAGGTTTCGGAAGTATTCTTTGTTGGGTCGCCGATCTCGATTTCATGGCAACTCTGGCACAAAGAAACCTAGGGAGGCGACACTCCAAGCATCCGCGACCCTCTCCACCATCATAGTGCCATTGGCCGATGCAATGCCCCACAAGACGAGGACATTGTCATCAGGTGAGAAAGTTGTTCAAATGGTGTTGCCCACGGGCACGAAATGGAAGAACATCTTAACGGACATCAACGAAGTGGGTCGCATCGCGGGATGTGGGCCCATTTCGTTGTCCAAGTTGAGTGTAATTAAAAACCAACAGTTTGCGGAATACATTTTGAAGAGACCTGGGGACAAGTTCGCTAGGTGTACGGCGTGTGAGAAATACAAAGGTCTTCGAGACGCCCACCCTATAGGCACTGAATCCCATACTAGACACCAGAGAAAATACATTGAGCATGTCAACAACCAGGAGGCACATCGTCAAGATTACTACAAGAACCGTGCACTATCCATAATGAGGCCCGCGGAGGTTCTAACAGTGATTCATGATAAAATGGACCATGCGAAGACCGCATGTCCTTGTTATGCACGCAAAATAAAGGCCACGGATGGTCTCTTCAAGTTGCCTGTAGCTGTCACAGGTTCGTATAGAATTCCACATGTGTGTTGAAAGGATCTCCGATTTGCATTGGGTTTGTTTTCCAAATGACCAACTCCATCCATCCGGTGTGTAGTTATTTCATATTTTTGTTGTTCACGCATCGTTTGTTTTTCTTAGGTATGATCGCCCATGGACATGTGGATGTCAAATATGCCCATTATGGTTTGGATTTTTACCCTGGCGATGCCAACCACACGGTCGGTTCATTTGCAAAACTATTGCGCGATCTCGAAAAGCCACCGGTACACTCTTCCCGTGCCCTTTTCGATGGTTGTGGAACGACACCCCTTTATGAGGCAGTGCTACAAGGGAAGGAGGTTTGTATGTCTTCATTGCCGGAACCACCCGGAGAACCCATTCTTGCAAAACCCTTGCCTCCAACTCTCCACGTTCAACTTGATAATTGTGCTAAAGACAACAAATGCCGATACGTGTTTTGTTTTTGGTCGATGCTCGTGGCAAAAGGCATCTTCAAAGAGGTGTTTGTGTCTTTCTTGATGGTGGGGCACACGCACGACGATATTGATGCCTCATTTGGCCGTTGGAGCATGAAGTTGCATGAAGAGGATTTTCCCACCATACCACTTCTCATGAAATCATACATGGATTTGGACAATGTGCCGGTGATCCCGCACATGATTGAAGAAATACCAAATTTCAAGGCCTTCATCAAGCCATACATGTTGAAGGGAGTGGACCGTCTGGTGGGACATACCAAAGCACAACAATTCCGCTTCTATATGAGGGATGATGGTGTCCCCGCCATGCAGTTCAAGCTTTTGTGCACATCTCTAAATTGGGGCCCGGAGGATGGTATACTCGTGTGGCGTCAAGACAAGGATGGGAAATGTTTGCTTCCGGATGGGGAACCAAAGCCTTGCAAACCCGATCCCATGAGGAATGGGCCGGAAATCATAAAAGGCATATCCGGGTTCATTGAGTATTGGAAAGAGTTGTGTGAAGAAGACATCACCAGACGTGTTAGGGATACTCATGAGCCGTTGATCGCGTATTGGGATCGCATACGCTTAGCCTTGATGACCGTTGGTGTCGACACCCGTACGACTTTGACACAAGGATTTTGGCCACAAAGTCGTTTGACAGTTGTGGAGTCCGATGCTATGTTCTTTAGCAATGGAGACGTCCGTGAAGAGTTTGCAATGGACGAGCATTACGTTGGCCCTGCGCGCAATCGTCCGGCTCCGTCGTTTCGTGTGGGTGTTGATTGCCACGAGGGTTATATGGTCCTCGTACGAGCAGGAGATGAGGAGCACCCCAAACCAATTTGGTTGGTGAAAGCATTGTCTTCACCCAATTTTGTTAGAACTAGCCCCAACTTTCGTCAAATTGAAGTGGAATATTGCCGTCCGAGCACCAAAGACCAGAACGTGCTCCGCACCTATTTAGGTTGGGACACCAAAAAGGGTTTCAAGTGGACAGTGGACTCCGCGTACGGACCGGTTTGGATAAACACGGATACCATCCTTTGTGCTTGGAAGCCGCGCAAAGGTTCTAAATCGGAAACAATGACCATCCCCCAAAAACATATAGATTTTGCCAAAGACAACTTGGTACGTATTGCAGCTGCGGAAAATGATGCCGATAATGGATATGAAGCGGAAGATGGAGATGGGGAAACATAACGTAGGTTGGAATTAATGTGGAAAATAGGGGCACTTTGTAGACTTGGTTTTATTGCGGATAGTATCAAATTTATACATACGTTTGGGATGTGCCATCCAATTCCATAAGACCCTTATATATGGGATGCGCATCCTAAACTTTATAAGGACATAAAAGCATTTGTTTTTGGGATTCGATTGTTATTTTCCACTTATAGTTCATGTTTTGATTATGATTTAAAGACTTACTATTTTGAGTGTTGTGCATATTCTTTGCATGCGAAGTTGCAAACCGTCATGTTCCCGATGTTCCCGATGTTCCCAATGTTCCGCATGCTCATAATATTGGCATCCCAAACTATGGGCGTATTTCATTTTGAGACTTTCAAAAGTCTCCAATTAACGAATATAGTGTTTAGGGTGCCATAAAACACCTCCATTTACCTTTATTTCTAAAAATAGCATTCCGTATAATCCATTTTACAACGTAAATAGCCCCCCACTAAATAGGTCATTGTCGCACATGTATGCAAAAAATAAGAGGGAGTGCCCCCCCCAAGCTTCACAACAGGTTGTTGCTCTCATACACTTACATCTTAAGCAAATCAAAATAACTCAATTAATTTGTGGGCTATAGCCTGATTTGTTTCTAGTTTATAATTCAAGTTTATAATGAATTCAAGGAATATGAAAAAAAATTCCAAGTTCAAAATATTTAAGGTCATGAAATTTATGTTCAAACTATATATAGTCAATTGCTTTTACGCATCACTTTTGATGATAGGTTTTGAAGATCTCATATTGATATTCTATATTTCAGTACCTAACTTAATAATAGAGGTCATCATGAAAAATAATCTATTTTAAATAACATTTTGCTACTACTTAATTATAGGCATTTGACCAAGAAAATCATGGCTTTTGTATACTAGAGCACTTTTTTGGTCCACTTTACTATGCTTGCACCCTTATGCAAGAGAAGTGTGAAAAAAATATTTGTCCCATAGGGAGTTCAATTATGCAATACTAGCAAAGAAACTAATGTTGTTTGCTAAATGGCCTGTAGCTACTGCACGATGGAGAGTGGAGTTAGAAATGCACACATGCTTCATTATAGCATGATGTGGAGCGGGTATAAGGAAAAGAAGAAAGTGTGGAAAATGCAGTAAAAAACAACAATATTATTGGCCCACATGTGACGACCAAGCACTTTGCCTAGGTCAATGTTTTGTGACATGGCATGCAAAATAGTCACAAATTATATTTAAATGTTTACTACATAAGGGTGGGGGGTGGGTAAGAACTAGTGCTTGTAGGGGGGTTGAAGAGGGTCAATTCCTCTCACAAATTTGATATATATCTATTTGTACATGAAATAAAAGAAATTATGCGCAATATCATATATACGTGATGTAATATGTAAAGCAATTCGGAGATATTTGCACATGAGATGTTATTTAGTAGGCATTGTAGCTAGAAAGATGAATTATTGGCGGGGCGGGGCGGAAATTACTAGTGTTGCCTGAAAGAATCCGAGCAAATAAACGGGCAAACCTGAAATTGTTTTCACGATGCCCAAGGGGATGGGAGTTTTCCACATGAGGAAGACTAGGAAACAGTCAATGGACTTTGACCAACCATAACTTCATCATAAAGAGTCCAAACCAATCTTTTAAAAACGGGAGAGTACTCTATTTTGAATGGGGAATATGCATATAGACTAATTTTGAGGGTCCATAGTCAACCTATCATCCATTTATAGAAAAAATTAGTATTTTCAAAGTTGCCCCTACATGGGTTATTGAACTTTGACACCGTTGGATTTTGTGAGTTTTTCATGGATTTTATATTTTCTTGGACCATAAAACGTGTGTTGAACTTATGTAACACAAGCAAAAGCCCGATCGAAAAAATGCTGATTTAAAAGGCTTGAACTTTATGTAACAACGGAAGTGGTTTGAAATTTAAGGATCCCATGTAATGAACCCTGGGGCAAGAAAGGGTTAACAATTAACACAATTGGGAGGGGTCATATGCCGATCTCTTAAAGATTAAGAGAATGTTTAGTTTGACCTCTTAACACTGATTTTGAATCTTGAAATGACAATCTTTTTGATTGGCAATTGCTAACCAGATGATACAATCCCTTGTTCAATCCTACATTCAAAATTGTTTGGAAGTGCATTGCCACAACAGGGCCACATATTACCTTTATTTGGCTGGAAGGAAATGATGTCGATTACTTCAACAACCACTGGTGGGATGAGATCAATTGTGCATCCAACATCCCTGAATAGAATTGTAAATCATCAATTTAATGTTGGAATTTGAATTTCCAGGGTATCTCAAACCAAAAGGTTTCAAGTGACCTCAAGCATTCTACATGAGTAGATGAACAACTACCAAGTGATTGGTGTTCACTTGGTATTCTAGAAATGCATATGAATGAAAATAGGCTTGGGAGTGAGAGGAAGATCATCAGCTCATGTGAAGTCTTCCATTTCTAACGTTGGGTGGAGAGCCTTTCTCACAATTCTCTCCATCTCGATTTTTTAACATTCAGTTCCTATCGAAACACAGAAATCGCTCCAGAAGTTGAGCTGCCAAATTCAGGAAGAACGACAGCACTGCCTCGCACAACCCGCTGCAAAATATTGGAGTGAACATAGCTGAGATGTAATTTGGGTATAATTTATGCATATTGATCACATGATGCATTGTGCAGAGGCATACGCATCGAATACTGTACAAGAATCTGGACGAGGTTCCATTATAACACATGCATCAACTCCAGAATCTGAAGTTCAAAAGCGGCATCGACTCTCTGGCCTAACTTAACAAAGTGGCCACAATCGAAGTCCAAGAAATTATGGCCACCAGAAAATGGAGCACAGGATTCTGCATAAATTCCCTACAGTTAGCATCAACATACTTGTTTCCATGCGCGTACGTCAAGCTAATGTATTCTAATAATCCGAAATGTTGTACTATGTCTGTATGTGCGTAATACTTCTTGATAAACCTCGACAACAAGCCAGGCTTCTTCTTGCCTGCTTGGGTGGGCTTCAAAGATCCGACGCTGCTCCTGCTTCACGATGCACCGTCGTCGACGAGGTTTGCACCTTCCTCAGACTCGGCTAGGAATCTTCGTGCACCTTGGTCTTCATTGGGGCTTGAACATTCTTGAGAGGCTCCTCATGACGATCTCCATGCTCTAAAATACTCTTGGTGGCCGCCGCCGCCACGGGGGTGGTCCCGTGATGACCCTTTGCACGCTGTTGATGTTGTTTTAATTCCACATGCTGATCCTTAGTATTATTGGAGCTTGCCGGGGTAGTAATTGCCGGGGGGGCTGCTACCTTCTCCTTAGGCTTGCCGGCCTGGGTTGGGGTCTTGATCGCAATTTGGTGATCCTCATGCTGTTGATCTGTAGGTTTGATGGCGCCCGCCGTTGCGAGTTTCACATGTTGGTGATCCTCATGATGTTGATCCTTAGGCTTGCTGATGGCTGGGGTCCCGGCGATCTTGGTGGGTTGCTGATCCTTAGTCTTGGTGGTCGCGGGAATTGGGACCACCGGCTTTGCATGTTCTCCGGCCTCGTGGTCGAGTTTAGTCTTGATGACGGTGACTTTGGCATCCGGGGGAGATAGTCCATCATGCACAAGGCTGAAGGGGTCATTGATCGCAGGTAATTTGTCTTCAATGTCGTGCCTCATGCTGCCGCTCCGGTTTCTGGGGCCCTCGTGCTCCTTGATAGGCATGCTGGGGGCAGGGATAGTGTTGTTCGGAATCTGAAGATGTTGACCATCCTTCGTCGTCGTCGTAGGATTGCTGACCGGTACCGTTGCAGGATGCTTGGGAAGTTCCTTGACTTCCTCACGAACCTCGATGGGAGGATATGGAACCGGGCCAGCGGTCTCTTCTGGTTTCGGCGTCTTATGCTTGGTGGGGGTGTGAGCCTCCTTCGGAGTTGAATCTACATTGGGGTGTCCGTTAGGAGCTACAGTTTCGACAACACAATGGTGATGATGGCGATCCTCGTCAGCAGAGGCAACTGAAGAGGTCCTGGAGCTCCTTCGCTTGGATTGGTGGTGGTCTCCATGGTGGCGCCCATCCTTGCAGAGGATGTTGAATTCACCAGGAGTACAATACTCTTCAACAGGTATCGGCTCCTCGATGTACCTGCACAGCATTGTAAATAATTTATTTCACCTTTGGTATTTGTCAAGATACTAGAATCACTTGCAGCACTAGAAGGAGGTTGAACCATCACATCTTAGAAAGATATCTGCAAACATGACCGGAGTTTTGTCTTACTTTCCAGTCCACTCTACGGAGCACTTGGTCACTTGCTCCGTGTCCAGAACGGGTACATCTCGAATTTCCTCGTATATTTCCTTGTGAACTCGTGGAATCTTGTCTACTATGACCTTCTTTTCATACTCGATGCAGGGCACCATCACGGTGTACTCAATTTCTTTCTTGACCACTCTGCAGAAATCAGTGCAGTACATAAACCAAGAGGGTCAAGAGAAATAAAGACTTTGAGTATCCAAGCATCCAGAAAGTTTTACATGGCATTTACAGAAGTACATGAAAATGTCTTCCAATCAACATCGATTTGCTAACAATCACAAGACTCTATCTACTATATACAATGATTTGTAGTAGTAATTCTCAGCCTAGACAAGCTTGATACCACATAAACTAGTGCAAGGACATGATTTGCGTCATTATGATGTCAGAATTTTCTTACTCGTAACGAATTTCTATCCTCATCTTGGTAACCTCCTTCAGGTAGGGTACAATTTCAGAACGCGGGATCGTCTCGTAACCGACGATTTCGGTCTTGGGCACCATAAAGACACGGTCCTCGCGCTGAACCTCCTTTACCCAAAAAGTTTTCTCAACTGTTCTCATCTCAGGGTAACGCTGGACGATTTTGACTTTGGTCTCATATTCCTTAGGCTGCACAGAGGAATCAAATCCTCTAACATAAATACCAAGCTCATTTGCAATTACAACTAGATCTAGAATAAAGTAATAACTGGCGACATTCGTAAAATACAAGCTTATTTCCTCTTCCTGGCACTTACAAGATCTATGATCGGGGGGCAATACGCCTCTGAAGTGTACGTGCAGCTAGTGCACAGGCATCCGTGAGGATGGACCTCTTCTTCGTAATGGTGGAATTGTTGACCATGCTGTTGGTGACCATGTTGGTAACCATGTTGGTGGGAATGGCGAGGATACAATATTTCTCCGCTGTACTGGTGTGTGTTGCCGTTCGGAACAGTTGTATCTTTTTCGTGGTCACTGTGAAATTCACTGTAGACTTTACCTCCCAACCGGCCGGCTTCTTCAGCCCCATGAGGAGCTTTGCCCACATGGGCATGAACTCGTCCTGCCATGCCTGCTGTCTCCTTCGTTGCGCAGCAGCACTAAATGCCCCCGATCGGAGTTGGTTCGCTACGACAACCTGGTATGAACAACGACGGTGATGTCTCTGGAGTGTCTGTAATATGATCACCATTCAACAAGTTTGTATGTACTAGAGTTAAACTACCTCACTTATGTTAGACATGAGTGCTGGGTACATCGCTTAGCTTGATGTCACCGACAAGATATCATCAAGGCTATTCCATAGATTGATGAAAAGTAAAGGCCATACAATAGATTTTTGAGCTCCTAGAATCGGGGAGACATGATTATGTTCGCGTTATGCACTGAATGCCGAGTATTGGGTTTTCCTTGAAATGGAGAATAAGGTGAAGCTGAGAAATTCCATTCCAATCTTTATGTTTTGTATTCCAACATTGTGTTAAGAAAAGCAGACAACATACCTCAACTTTGAGATCAACGATGCGGCCTACGATATATCAAATCAGATCCTATCCTCGTGTGATACACACTGTCAGGCGGCCTCCAGAATTATGTTGATGCTTTCTGTGCAAGTGAAAACAAGTTCTAGTGACATTAAAGCAGCGTAGATTCATTAGAAGCTATGTTCTCATAGATGCATACAGGCATACAAGAATTCATAGCACTGCAATATTGATGAGTCTTCCTAAATTCCCGTGAAAACGAGTACATACCAAATATTCCTGAAAAAATCCATGGAGGAAACTATAAAGTGGCTCTACACAACAGGTTCTAGATCCGACTGGTGAGATTTGCAAATAGACGCAGTAGAATGTGATCATACCACTGATGTTAGAACTACCTCCTCTTCCTCTATGAGCCGCGGCAGATAATTCAGTTCTGATCACCATTTAGGAATTAGACGCTCTTATAAATGCCACAACATCAAAGGTAGAGACGATTGATAGCCATGTGCAAATTGAACACGAGGATAACAGCAAGAGAGGTTTGTGGATCTTGATCACAACAGTACCAAAGTCAACCATTTTCTCTGGCCTGCTCAACTTGCACACAACAAGTTACATGTGCTCCTATTTTCCGAGCACGCCACGCAGATTCCGTATCATTGTTCTGTCCTAAGAACAATTTGTCACCTACAACGGGCCAAATTGTGCAATACTCCCCGAGTAGCTTCCTCTCATGATTATCACGATCGTTTCTTATCGGAGTTGCAGTGGATCAGCCAATGTTTTCGGTACCCCACATGTCCATGTGGTATACAGTAGAAATTCACGTGCACCGGAAGTAAAGACAACTCCTCCAGATTATGCTGCGCAAAAGGACTTCACAACGTGCTCTACGCAATGTAGATGATTCTACCGAACCTTCAGGTATGATGAACATTCACGTGAAGCATCGATGTCCTCATCGTTGGATTTGATTGACCTTCTTCAGAAGCTATTGTTATACATCTTAGAAAATCAAGTGACTCATACTTTATTCAACTAAATCCTGTCGATTCCTTCTGAGATATTCGGTTCAATATTACACGTTGATGTATAACTCCTATTAATCAGAGTCAACAGGCATAGGAAGTTAGGGAGAGTCTGCATCGACCAATTAATCGTAATTTCATGAAGTATTGCAGAAGATCATGAGTTCCTGATGAAAAGCAACTGCCCTCTTTCTGCTTCGGGTCTCTATCAGGGGGCGAAGCCAGGATTTTGACCTAGGGGGCTGACCTTAGAATATGGATATATCCAATGTATATTTTATTTTTAAATTTCAATAGGTGGTCGAATTTGATTATTTATTGAGAGATTTGGACTCATTGAGCTGACATCCCCATAAAAAAATTTGATAATGTCCTTAATATCCAAAGCTTTGGTAATGGTCTTTTCGATATAGATGATCATCATATCAACCATCCAATCATCGCCAATAGGCATTGCCAATAGTATGTAGATGCCTGGCTTTCCTTCAATGCACTAGTAGAAAACATTGCGAAAAAGAACTGCAGTCGTTCTCCCATTGCTATGTAGTGGCTGAACGGTTGCAGATTTGTTTTTTGGTTTTACCAACTGAAAATTTAGGAATTTGGGAGCTTGTAAATACCGCTGGAAAGGCCTTGAAAATACCTTTCCAATAGTGTATTACACGCCCCAAAAATTTAGAAATTCCAGTTACAAAACAAACAAACAAAATTTGTAATCATTTTGGAATAGTTTTCTACTAGTGATGTCAGGGGGCTGAGCCCCCCAGCCCCCCCTTGGCTCCGCCCCTGGTCCCTATGGCCTTGTGTGTTATTTGGCAATGAAATAAGTGTTTCATTCGTCTCAAAGGAAAGATTCAAACAAATAAACTTGCAATTAACTGTCTTTTGTGGTGTAAGATGGTTCCAGTGCTTCCAGTGATACACACAAATAATAGAATTCAGAGATCGACATACATGTCGATGATCCAACTTGAAGGAATAATTTGCCAGAAGTAAGCACAGAATCAAGGCCGAGTGTAATGATCAAGAAGAACTCAGTTTATTGTTGTATGACCACTGGACAAACACATGGATGCAGTTTCAGGCTTTTGGCGATAATAATATCTGTAAATCACAATCTATAGTTACTACAAGTCTGAATACCAATCTCCAGATATACAATCACATATGCAGTGATAGTTTAGTGCATCATCTCCAAATATATATATATATATATATATATTGTGATGGAGTTACTGCAAATCTCTATCTCTACCAGCCACTGTAAATCTCTAACTCCACCTGCATCCTGTACTACCTGATCAACAGTAACATCGACTACGGCCACCAGACGGCGGGTTTTACACCCGAGGTTTTCTCTGTCTCAGACCTGTTCTTCAGGTTCTTCGATTTGGTAGCGCTCTTAGGACTGTCATTATACCGACCTCCATTAGTGTGGGTGTGATGGCGATGTCGATGAGCATGAGATGAATCAGAATCGGATGAATCGGATGAAGACGAGTGATCGTGGGCTTCGTCATCGCAGATGAGGTTGAAGTCACCGCGGGTGCAAAAGTCTTCAACAGGTACCTCGCACCATCTGCAAATCAGCAAATTAGTGCACAAGATCGAACCCCAATCTGATCACAGACCTCTCGGAGCCATATGGACAATCAATGATGTCAGTTTTTTGGAATGGTATCTTATCAGAAATTAGGATCTGTTTGTCATATGATCTACCAGAAAATAATGAAAGAATGGTAACCCCAACTGTAGATCGATATCATGCAGAGATGGTGCATTCTGAGATGATTAATTCAAAGGTGGAAAATAGCCAGACTCTGGCAACGTTACTTACTGTCCAGTGGGCTCTTCGCACATGCGAGTCACCTCCTTGTCTACCACAACCGGAACTGAGATGGTTTCAGGGACTTCTTTTGTTTTAAATATAGGTTTTTCGTCATTTATAATGTCTTCTCTGTAATCCACCTCAAGCTCCGTGTACGGAACCTCGACTTCTGTAGTAATGATCCTGCATATTCAAAGCACAGATATAAATAGACCAATATACCCCATCCATGCATGACCCTTTACTTGAACAAAATGATTCAGCAACCGCCATTACATGATGCATTAATCATCTGTAAGCCGTTTACCACCACCAACCCTAATCAGCATGCACAGCTAGCTAGCACTACTCAATTGAAATGTTTTACAGGTTTAAACACATGGTATTAGAATAGTGCAGTGATCTTGTGGAGTAAATTACTCGTAAACAAACTCCTTTATCGTTCTGGGCACCTCCTTGATGACAGGGATGAGTTCCACGCGCTCCACATCTTCGTAATAGATCACTTCCCGCTCGAAGTAGAATTTGCGCTCCTCCTTGCTAACCTTCTTCTTCTGTGTTATTTTCTCAACTGTTTTCATCTCAGGAATCTTCCTGTAGATCTGGACAATGGTCTTGAATTCCTTCGGCTGCAATATATATATAACGAGAGCAAAAACTCCACCATGTTAGCAGCCTGGGATGAAGATTCCAGTCCTCGCTCCAAGGCAAATTAGTCCATTTTGCAAAACTGAAAAATGTCAATTTTTTGCTGGATCTGCGATGTATGCGCTTACCACATCCGCAGTGTTGGGATTGGGGCAGTACGGCATGCCCACCTGGCGGCTCTTGCCGCACTGGCACTCGGTGAAAATGCAACTGCACCTGGTGCACCTCATCATTCCTTCGGGATGGTGTCCTGCTACAATATGGCCAGCAGCGTTGTTGTTGCCCTCGGGGTAATGGCCGTGATGAGGGCCGCCAATTACAGGTAGCCCATGACCTGGGGTAGGCTTTGGCCTGGGACCTCCATGGCTGGGTGGGGTTCTCTCCGTTGCAGGAATGGGATTCTTCTTGATACTGTCCTGATCAACCGTCTTCGGACCTGCTCCTGCTGGGCCATGAGTACTGCTTTCGTCGAACTTCGGACCTCCTCCGGTTGATCCAAAGCTACCAGACTTGCCTGAGTTCGTGTTTCCTAGGTGCACAATAGTCTTGGGATGGCCCAGCTTGTGGTGCTGACCACCGGCTTCGGCCACTGCTTCGGAGTGCTTATGATCCACACTGGCCAACAGGGCATCCATCTCTGCAGCTAGCTAGCTTGCTAGCGTTACAAGCTGATTAATGTTGATGCACTGCAGGCACTGGTCAAAGCTGGAAATCTATACTTCAAGAGCAGATCAGATATGCTACTCTTCTTCAGCTTCTTCTCCTCCTCCAAGTGGGGAATATATGTATGATGGAGTACCTCTGAATCTAAGCTGGTGAGCGTTCTTATATGTCAAACTAGACTTGCCTGATCCAGCAGATCATGTCAGCCTATCACTATGGGAAGTCTTGTCATGAGCAACTGAGGTAGCGGGGAGCAGCAAGAGGCATGAGCGGCATGAACACACGCAAGGAAGATTCTAATGAGCCCACATAAATCTCCTGCTTGTCGGGAGCCCCACTTACGATGCCCCCACGTGACCTATTCTCAAGCATGCAAGTAGTGAACACTGTCGTTGACCACCTACACTAAACTCTCAAACAGGCCCATGAATGTCGCTACACTCATTATCCCACTTGGTGAGGATCGTACTAATTCCGGAGCACACACTATTTAGCCAAATCTCCAAGTTACCGAGGGCTGAGAACTTTACCGAGCCACACTAAATTCATGAATACATGCTCATTTTTACCATAGATTTCAAGAAAATTAGTGCATGTTCTAAGGTAGGTGCTCGTAGAGTGATTAAAAAAATGATATGGAAACGCATGCTTGTTAGTAGAGAGTGCCAAGTGCCAATTTTTTCAATGAATAGTGTCAAGTGTCAGTATTTTCAATGGATAGTGCTCTTATGAATAATATTTTTAGTGGATAGTGCTAGGATGACCAATATTTCCTAAGATTTTTTGGTGGCACTAATTTCATGGCATAAAGAAATTTAGTATGATCACCTTCACTAATTGCCCACACTCATTATTAGAGAGAAGTTAGAGCATGGGCATGAGCATGAGTAGGCCCCTATTACAAATTGTTTGGGACATGCCCATAACTTATGGGAATTATTTAAAGTGATCCTTAGACCCCTGTAACCAAGTTTTCATCAGGGTTGCCCGTTCTAATATTTATGTTTCCCTTTGTAATTTTTATGTTGTTGGTTACATGACATGGTAGTAGTAGGGTGCGACAAGCGGGGTTGGATTGCTTTGAGGGGGCTCACAAAGAATTTAGATGAGAGATTTCCATGAATATTGACAAATAAAAATAAAAATAAAATTGGAGTGTATTTGAACCTTCTGTGAAACTTGGAAGATTGAGGGCTTGAGCTTGGCCCTAATACTGCACATTACTAGTCTTCAATGGAAAGCCTCATATACATGTAGATGAGGAAATTTCATGAATATTAAAAAAAATCAAATTAAAATTGGAATTTGTTTGGACCTTTTGTGAAACTTGGAAGGTTGAACTATGGCATTGTTACTTGTGAATAGGAAGCTTGTTGTTGGACATGACTTCGCTAGATCACCTCATAATATGTTGCTCAATAAACAGATTTCATCCAATCATCATAAGTGCACAGTTTGGTATCACGAGGAAGCAAGTTCCCAAGAGTATGAATTTTGCATGCAAGTAGTTGGAAATGGTTACTAGTAGCCAAACACTTAAAGCAAAATTGGTCACTTGGCTATTGGAATCCTTTAGTAACTGTAACTTGCTTTTAAATATTTGATTTTTTTTTAAACAAAGGAATTGTTTTAATTCATCATATTTGCATAATGCTCTAGTTGGACATCTTGGCACAAATTTATTTTCTTAAAGCAGCCCGCCCAATATGCTTGCATTGTCTGTATCCGTGTGTCAGATAACTATAAAAAACACCATTTTAATTAAAATGAGACTTTTCAAAGTCTCATTTTGCCAATCACCTTAATAGTGTACATTAAGGTGAATAATTGCGGAGGATGTGAACGTGGTGGGGGAACACTTGTAGGGAACTTTTGGTACTTTATCATGTACCCACTATGTACCCCATTGGAACTTGGCTTATGGGAACAAAGTTCCCCTTGGATTTCGCCTTAAATTTCCTTTAAGGTGCCTCGAAACTTCACCTTAATTTTTTGTCTCAAAATGGCCAAATTATCTCATTTTAATTAAAATGGTGTTAAAACCTATGTCAGAGTACTTATGAAATAGCAACCCCCTGACTATTAACCCTCCCACACTAAGTGGAATAATCAATGTAGTCTACTGTAACTAGTTTCACGACCTTTTGCATTTAATATCACAAATTTTAAATACCATTGTGAGAGATGAATTACTGCAATAAAATAAGTAAGGAGTCGCACTCAGGGCTTGTTTACATGAAAACCATTAGGCCTTGACTCTTGAGAGTCTTTGAATTCTCATTTGTTGATAGTGTCACGGGTTCCCACTTGAGGTTGGCAATTCTTAAATTATTGTCTATAACATTTTTCTCAATGAAAAATTTACATTAAATCCCACAAGGCAAGTATGGATAATGTTGCCCATGATTGTAGGGGACTTTTTTGGGATGGATCATGAAGAACACTATATTCGTTAATTGGAGACTTTTGAAAGTCTCAAAATAAAATTTGCCCATAGATTGGGATGCCAATATTGTGAGCATGCGGAACATTGGGAACATCGGGAACATCGGGAACATGATGGTTTGCAACTTTGCACGCAAAGAATATGCACATCACTAAAAATAGAAATTCTTTAAATCATAATCAAAATATGAATTATAAGTGGAAAATAACAATCGAATCCCAAAAACAAATATTTTTATTTCCTTATAAAGTTTAAGGTGCGCATCCCGTATATAAGGGTCTTATGGAATTGGTTGGCACATCCCAAACGTATGTATAAATTTGAATGTAGCCGCAATAAAACCAATTCTACAAAGTGCCCTTATTTTCCACATGGCATCCAACCTACGTTATGTTTCCCCATCTCCATCTTCCGCTTCATATCCATTATCGGCATCATTTTCTGCAGCTGCAATACGTACCAAGTTGTCTTTGGCAAAATCTATATGTTTTTGGGGGATGGTCATTGTTTCCGATTTGGAACCCTTGCGCGGCTTCCAAGCACAAAGGATGGTATCCGTGTTTATCCAAACCGGTGCGTACGCGGAGTCAACTGTCCACTTGAAACCCTTTTTGGTGTCCCAACCTAAATAGGTGCGGAGCACGTTCTGGTCTTTGGTGCTCGGACGGCAATATTCCACTTCAATTTGACGAAAGTGGGGGCTAGTTGTAACAAAATTGGGTGAAGACAATGCTTTCACCAACCAAATTGGTTTGGGGTGCTCCTCATCTCCTGCTCGTACGAGGACCATATAACCTTCGTGGCAATCAACACCCACACGAAACGACGGAGCCGGACGATTGCGCGCAGGGCCAACGTAATGCTCGTCCATTGCAAACTCTTCACGGACGTCTCCATTGCTAAAGAACATAGCATCGGACTCCACAACTGTCAAACGACTTTGTGGCCAAAATCCTTGTGTCAAAGTCGTACGGGTGTCGACACCAACGGTCATCAAGGCTGAGCGTATGCGATCCCAATACGTGATCAACGGCTCATGAGTATCCCTAACACGTCTGGTGATGTCTTCTTCACACAACTCTTTCCAATATTCAATGAATCCGGATATGCCCTTTATGATTTCCGGCCCATTCCTCATGGGATGGGGTTTGCAAGGCTTTGGTTCCCCATCCGGGAGCAAACATTTCCTATCCCCGTCTTGACGCCACACGAGTATACCATCCTCCGGGCCCCAATTTGGAGATGTGCACAACAGCTTGAACTGCATGGCGGGGACACCATCGTCCCTCATATAGAAGCGAAATTGTTGTGCTTTGGTATGTCCCACAAGACGGTCCACTCCCTTCAACATGTATGGCTTGATGAAGGCCTTGAAATTTGGTATTTCTTCAATCATGTGCGGGATCACCGGCACATTGTCCAAATCCATGTATGATTTCATGAGAAGTGGTATGGTGGGAAAATCCTCTTCATGCAACTTCATGCTCCAACGGCCAAATGAGGCGTCAATATCGTCGTGCGTGTGCCCCACCATCAAGAAAGACACAAACACCTCTTTGAATATGCCTTTTGCCACGAGCAAGGACCAAAAACAAAACACGTATCGACATTTGTTATCTTTAGCACAATTATCGAGTTGAACGTGGAGAGTTGGAGGCAAGGGTTTTGCAAGAATGGGTTCTCCGGGTGGTTCCGGCAATGAAGACATACAAACCTCCTTCCCCTGAAGCACTGCCTCATAAAGCGGTGTCGTTCCACAACCATCGAAAAGAGCCCGGGAAGAGTGTACCGGCGGCTTCTCAAGATCGCGCAATAGTTTTGCAAATGAACCGACCGTGTGGTTGGCATCGCCAGGGTAAAAATCCAAACCATAATGGGCATATTTGACGTCCACATGGCCATGGGCGATCATATCTAAAAAAGAAAATCGATGCATGAACTACAAAAATATGAAATAACTCCACAGCGGATGGATGGAGTAGGACATTTGGAAAACACACCCAATGCAAATTGGACAGACTTTCAACACACATGAGGGATTTTGTACGAACCTGTGACAGCTACGGGCAATTTGAAGAGACCATCCGTGGCCTTTATTTTGCGTGCATAACAAGGGCATGCGGTCTTCGCATGGTCCATTTTATCATGGATGACTGTTAGAACCTCCGCAGGCCTCATTATGGACAGTGCACGGTTTTTATAGTAATCTTGACGATGTGCCTCTTGGTTGTTGACATGCTCAATGTATTTTCTCTGGTGTCTAGTATGGGATTCAGTGCCTATAGGGTGGGCATCTCGAAGACCTTTGTATTTCTCACACGCCGTACACCTGGCGAACTTGTCTCCAGGTCTCTTCAAACAGTATTCCGCGAATTGTTGGTTTTTAATTACACTCAACTTGGACAAGGAAATGGGCCCACATCCCGCTGCGCGGCCCACTTCGTTTATGTCCGTTAAGATGTTCTTCCACTTTGTGCCCGTGGGCAACACCATTTGAACAACTTTCTCCCCTGATGACAATGTCCTCGTCTTGTGGGGCATTGCATCCGCTAATGGCTCTATGATAGTGGAGAGTGTCGCGGAGGCTTGAAGTGTAGCCTCCCTAGGTTTCTTTGTGCCTGAGTTGCCATGAAACCGAGAGCGGCGACCCAACAAAGAATACTTCCGAAACCTATAGAAGTCAGCCTTGGAGACCGCATGGATGATATACCACGTTGTGCAACATACTTCCACATTCTCAAGGGTCACCACCTTACGGCCATGGGTATCAATGTGCAAATTTCTGTGGACCTCTAGTTTCTTTGCTGATCGCATACGGAAATCCCCAAGCCACATCTCTTGACGAAGAGACCTAATTTTTTCGCGCGGAAATAATTGGCAACATTTCATCGCACAACAATCCTTTGCGGATACTAGACGGATAGAAACGTCTCCCAAGATGCGATCCCGCCGACGCTCACTATCTCCGCGAGACACGCGACTTGAATCGTATCTACGTAGGCCTTTGCGAGGACGAATTGTGCCCAACAAAGCCAACTGCGCTTGCGTATGCCGCCGTCCATGATCCCACAAGCTTACTTCTTCATGGAGAACCCGACGAAGGGGCCATTGACGCAAGGAAAATCTCCACGTCAACGGGACCTCACACGGTAGCAAGGAATTCAAGATGCACACGCCGACATCATCGAAACCAAGGGGGTTGATATCAACACATTCACGGGGATCGGAGTTTCTACATATGCCATCTGCCACCGGGACACCAAGCTCGTTAAGTAGAACAACATCAAGGCCCACCCATTGCTCCCTCCCGAAACCGGCACACAACGGAATGTCATCATGGTCATCCCCAGAATGTGGAGATTGTTCAAGGACTTCCAAAGATTCATGGGAGGATGTATACACAGACACACCAACACCGTTCGTCCCGTCATTATTGTCTGTAGACGGGGACGAGAATTCAGAGTCATTATCTGCGGACGATGCATTCGTCGAAAACTCAAATGCACTATCTCCCACATCCACTGCCATCACACCTAAACAAACAACCATGGAATGACCAACCACACAACGGATGTCATGCATACAAGAGCGAACAATATCTGCAAATACATAGCCCGAACTTCGCACACAACTCAGGGTACTATTGGACTGTATATATACGAACAGCCGTATGTTCCAGGCATACTATGTGAACTAAACCATGGAACATCGCCATTGTGGTGTTTGAGGCCGTGAGTTCATAATTTAAAGAAATGCCAACCTGTGTAGTAGGTGGAAATGGATACGTGTGCGACAATACAACATCATAAATCCTACAATAGCATATACACGAACGTCCGTTCGTGTATATGTACCATACAATTCGCAAATGCATAAATGTCTATGGATGGATTTACGAACAGATGTTCGCATATCGCTGCCATACTCGGGGAGATCACTCCATTGTAGAGTTGAACACCACGTGCGAACAAAGTTTGCTACCCCTATATTACATGTCATAAATAATTTTAAATTTTACGATATTTTTTCTACATATACACAACCATTGATGGTATCTTTTGTATATTTTTTTGAAATTTTTAGTCATATTCATTAATTGTAGCAATTTTTTTAGTTCAATTCTGCGTCATTCTAGTTAGAAACGGTATGTTTTATTAAAAAAACAAATCATCAAATTTAGTCACTATTTTTTACTATGTAACATGTACCATTTATATCTACTCATAAAAAAAATTTGATAAAATTGTGACCCATTTTGGTGATGATTTTTACATTTTTTACATTTTTTACATCTAAAATGATCGCACGTGGTTGTTCAACTCTACAATGGAGTGATCTCCCCGAGCTGCCATACTATGTGCCTGCATAGCCATATGTATGTATAGATGATGGTGGACGTGCACCATGCTCGAAGTCGATATTAATGAACGCACGTTCGTAAAATCCCAACCATGTGTGTGAACCACTGATGCACATGCGTGACATAGGACAGGCCGTTCGTAAATATGCCATTGAAGTGATTACGAACGGGCGTTCGTATATCACTGATAGGGTACCTGCATAGCCTTATGTATACTGGTTCCCAATGCTACACTGGCACATGCGTGTGCGACATACGAACGTCCGTTCGTTAACCCTTGAATGACATTCACGAATGCCCGTTCATATGCCACTGATTCTGTATATCCATAGCCATATGTATATGTAAAATATGTTGCTGAATGTGGACCATACGCAGCCGCTTTCACGAACGCACGTTCGTAAACTCCCCACCAACCTCATGTCTTACCTCCTGCCACAACTTTGTGCGCGACAAACAAACGTCCGTTCGGTAATCCTTGAATGGCAAATACGTACGGGCATTCGTATATCTGCCATATTGTTTGTCCCGGTATAAATGTATGGAGGGATGTTGCTGGATATGCACATAATTCCAGGTGTATTTACGAACGAACGTTCGTAAACTCCAGACCATCTTATGTGATCCACCCACAAAATAGTGGACTCCAGCTTTACGAACGCGCGTTCGTATATCAGCCATATTGTTTTTTCTGCAGAATTGTGGAGGGATGTCGCTGGATGCGCAAATAATCCCAGGTGTATTTACGAACGCACGTTCGTAAACTCCAGACCATCCTGTGATCCACCTACAGAAGCGTGGACTCCAGCTTTACGAACGTGCGTTCGTATATCTACAATTATGTTTTGTCTACATAAATGTGTGGATCGATGTCGCTGGATGCGCACATAATCCTAGGTGTATTTACGAACGCACGTTCGTAAACCCCAGACCATCCTGTGGTCCACCTACAGATGCGTGGACTCCAACTTTACGAACGTGCGTTCGTTCGTATATCTGCCATTCTGTTTTGTCTGCATAAATGTGTGGATCGATGTCGCTGCATGCGCACATATTCCTAGGTGTATTTACGAACGCACGTTCGTAAACCCCAGACCATCCTGTGGTCCACCTACAGATGCGTGGACTCCAACTTTACGAACGTGCGTTCGTATATCTGCCATTCTGTTTTGTCTGCATAAATGTGTGGATCGATGTCGCTGCATGCGCACATAATCCTAGGTGTATTTACGAACGCACGTTCGTAAATCCCAGACCATCCTGTGGTCCACCTACAGATGCGTGGACTCCAACTTTACGAACGTGCGTTCGTATATCTGCCATTCTGTTTTGTCTGCATAAATGTGTGGATCGATGTCGCTGCATGCGCACATAATCCTAGGTGTATTTACGAACGCACGTTCGTAAATCCCAGACCATCCTGTGGTCCACCTACAGATGCGTGGACTCCAACTTTACGAACGTGCGTTCGTATATCTGCCATTCTGTTTTGTCTGCATAAATGTGTGGATCGATGTCCCTAGATGCGCACATATTCCTAGGTGTATTTACGAACGCACGTTCGTAAACCCTAGACCATCCTGTGGTCCACCCACAGAAGCGTGGACTCCAACTTTACAAACGTGCGTTCGTCTATCTGCCATATTGTTTTGTCTACATAAATGTGTGGAGCGATGTCGCTGCATGCGCACACATATTCCCGGGAGTATTTACGAACGCACGTTCGTAAACGATACCATCCTATGTGATCCACCTGCAAAGCGTGGACTCCAGCTTTACGAACGTGCGTTCGTAAAGCTCCGGTATTTGCGGCGGTATATTCGGAGTCTACGTTGTCTTGTACCTGGGGTGTGCGCTTGTTGCACAGGAGAATGGCTTGAGCACACTCCGTCGGGTCTCCAGGCCGCACACTTGGCGTCTGCCGCAAAAAAGAGCTCTGATATGGGGGGGAAGCGCTTTAAGTACTTCTCTGGTGTGGTTCAAAATCCCTTGGATGCTCTTTAAAAAGCGGATTCCCGCCGCCTACTTGGACCTAACAATATGCCATTCTATCCATGCGGAACATACCTGACCCTATGTTTGGAGCATGTATGGCATGGACGCAACATATTCAAAATATGTACATTGGTTGTACACCTTACTTGTTACCAAGGTCTCACGAAAAAAAATTAAATTTTTATATGTATATATATATGTGTGTGTATATATGTATATATGTATATATGTATATATGTGTGTGTATATATATGTATATATATATGTGTATATATATATATATGTATATATATGTACTATAATAGTTAATGTAATTTAAATATGATGGTTAACATAGAATGAATGGTTTGCGACCAAGGTGTGAGGTACAAGTTTTTTGGCAATTGTTACCTAGTATATATTACCAAGGTATAAGTGATATATCTACACAATGAGGTAAGAGTGGGTAAAAATTGGTTGTGGAGGTCCCTAAACTTGTAGGTATCATATGAGTCACATCAAAACATGCCCGTAATCCGCTCACCAAATGCGTGAACACCGATAAAAGGTGGGTTAATGTATAATGGCTTGTAAGGTAGATTAAGGATATCAATTCAAACCATACCTAGATTAAATTTAGGTTTTAATTCAGATGCCACCCTACATGTTGATTAATCTGGCGTGTGTGGAAAGGTTGAATTACTTTGGAATCGTGCATAAGATAGAGTGAGCATATGGATTGAAACCATACCTAGGTCGAGTCACACTTATAATTGTGTGAATTTTGCATCCCATGAGAAGTATAAGCATAGCTAAAAGTGTTGATTTAAACTGGTCTTAAGACATGCATGTTATAATAAGATTATGGATTGTGTGATCAAAATGCACTTAACACTATTAAAGATTTCGGGATGTAGGGTTTAGGGTTTGGGGTTAGGGTTTAGGGTTTGTGAAAGTTGTGCATGTCCGGTAGTTAATACAATAGATTACATACACAAACAATATTGACTTCTCAAAAACCCATATCGCACTAATGCCCCCTTCCCACCCGACTTTAGGTAAGACTAAAAGTTGGTTCTAACAACTTGGCCATCACACCATCGACATTATCTACTGCCGAGCCTAGTTTGCAAATGATGTGGCATGGCTAAAAAGTGGAGGTCTTAACCCTCAAGCACCGACCCTCCCATCTTAGCTAAAGTCAAGTGGGAAGGGGGCATAACTTGATTTATGTGTAGCTCACATATGATGCTAGCCAAACATTCGACCACATGGCTCAAATGCGCTACACGGTTTTTTGCATTTAGTGTTGTGTTACATTTAATGTTGTTATTATTCATTTACCTGCAACACTATCTACCAACCACTTGACAAATAGTGTTCCAATACTTTCAAGGGCAAGATGTGCCCGACTATGTTAGGGCAGGATAAATGTGTATTTTTTGTTTCTAGAATTTCTTATAAAATAAAAAATTTCAGTTTGTATGTACTACTTGTATTCAATGGATAATTTCCTATGCAAACATAGTGGCCAATCAAGGATTTGGTAATGTAGTGGTGGTAGAGATGGTGGTGGTGCAACCATGCGGCAACAAAACACAAAACTTAAAAATATTATAACACTAATTGTGGAGATGTAAAAATCTGAACATGGCCAAATTTTACATTGGTTCACAATTAGTGTATAGGTTGGCATATAGTGTATGCAACATTAAGGGCGTCATTGGCATTTAGTGTTGTGGTTCGTAATTACTATTGCTAACACTAAATAGTAATTACGAACCACAACACTACAGTGTAGTTCAAGTTGGCACCTAAATTGAATTTCCATCCACCTCTTGTAAGAAAAAGGACACTGCCTCCTGCCAATCTCAAATTGGGTCCTTTATGAAGCTAGTAATTATTTGAGGAACCATTGAACAACATGAAAGATGTCTCATTCATGAAAACACTATATTTCAAAAGCCCATATGAACGCTCGTTATTGCAAAGCATGATTATAACATGACTTTATTACTTACATGCAATCCCATCCAATCCCATCCTATCCCCCCCATGTCCCCGTCCCCATCCCCCCATGTCCCGTCCCCATGCCCACCTCCCATCACATGCCATTCCCCCATCCCACCATCCCATCACCCCCCATCCCACCATCCCATCACCCCCCCATCCCCAGTGCCCATCCCATCCCGTCCCGCCACCCAGTGGGAGGAGGCCACGTGGCCACCGCCGGAGAAACCCTACCGGCGCAGGCTACCTCCCCGCGCCCCTTCCTCTCCTCCTCATTTGTCATTTGGCGCAGAGGAGGAGCGGAGCGCTTAGAGGCAGCGAAGCTCTTGCCATTTTTAGTAAGGTGTTTTATGTATGTTTTGTTGGTGCAAGCGGTGAGAGTTTAGGAAGCTTGAGAGTACGAAAGCTTGAGTTTCAAAAGCTTGAGAGTTTGAGAGCTTGAGAGTTTGAGTTTCAGAAGCTTGGGAGTATGAAAACTTAGAGTTTCAGAAGCTTGAGAGTTTAAGAAAGCTTGAGAGTTTAAAAAAGCTTGAGAGTTTAAAAAAGCTTGAGAGTTTAAGAAAGCTTGAGAGTTTAAGAAAGCTTGAGAGTTTAAGAAAGCTTGAGAGTTTAAGAAAGCTTGAGAGTTTAAGAAAGCTTGAGAGTTTCAGAAAGCTTGAGAGTTTTAGGAACCTTGAGAGTTTAAGAAAGCTTGAGAGTTTAAGAAAGCTTGAGAGTTTCAGAAAGCTTGAGAGTTTCAGGAAGCTTGAGAGTTTCCTAAGCTTAAGAGCTACAAACTTGTGAGTTGTGTGTACATCAGAGTATTTGCTAGGGTTTGTATATAAGTTGTGAAGGTTTGAGTGTGAGAAAGGAGTGAGTGGTAGAAGGGTGCATTTGAAAGTGAACTGAGTGTGCATAAGAAGTGAATTAAGTGTGCATTTGGAAGTCAGTAGACTCCATTTGAAAGGCAATTGAGTGTGCATTTGTGAGGATTTCTGGGTTTCTCATTAAGGGACGAAGAACAGGTTCTGTGTGTGCAACATTTTAATGTGAGTACAGTTTTCCTTTCCATCGCACTCCCCTCACATTCTGAAATTGTTGCTTCTTGATTTCCATATGTTTTGTTATATGCATTATAAGCTCTGGCATGTTTTGTACGAATTATCACTCTTTTCTTTATTCTCAATTCTCAATGTCATTCTGGATCTCAATTCTGTTCAGATTCTATTTTTTTCTTCAGTTGCATCATTCTGACCAAGAGTTGCAGGCACAAATGCGAGCATTGTTGATCACAGCAATCATACTCACATGTATACGTATTCGTACATATACGAATACGTATATATACGGCAAATATATAATATGAAACCCAAAACCACCACATTTACGAACGATCGTTCGTAAATGTGAAATACATCGCGAAACCCACCCCCTTTTACGAACGGGCGTTCGTAAATACGCCCTCGATACTTCAACTTTTACGAACGTCCGTTCGTAATTGCCTGTATGCAATGCTATATATTTACGAACGCACGTTCGTAAATATAGGCTACATATCACGCATATTGCATACCATGACATCAATAATTTGAACAAACCTCTCCGCAAAATTACACATAAAAAATAAAGAATTACGAACGCACGTCCGTAAACAAATAAAAAATAATCCAACATACCAAATCACCTCTATTTACGAACGTGCGTTCGTAAATACGAATGCAGGTCACTTTTACGAACGCTCGGCCATAAAACTCTAAAATGGAATGCTATATTTACGAACGCTCGTTCGTGTATATACGCCTACTAAGAACACCTTGATACAACACTAATCAAACTGTCACTCTGAAAAACCCTAGACCCAAATGCATAAACTTGCGTAAGGACGTGAAATGTGAACAACATTGACAACCACCTTTACGAACGATCGTTCGTAAATATTATCAGAATCTATTGCAAAAAATACATTAATACTGAGTAGTACCTGAGATTTGCATATCATATACGAACGCTCGTTCGTAACTCAATCCTAAATATTCTTGTGATGCAGATGGCTAGATCAAGCAGGAGCGCCATTGAAATGTTCGCGGTGAAGGTCAATCGCCTCCCGGAGTCGGTGTTTGACGACAAAGGCAACGACAGTTATGTCCCAAAGCAGGACTTCATGGGGGAGTGGACGGCAATGCCAGAGAAGACCACAGACGATCTATTCTGCCTACGCTTTACCTACGAGCTGGAAACGAGACCGGACCAGCCAGAACAATGGGTGCAGATGATGACGTGGGAAATAGAATCCATAGAGGCACAGGGTGATTATGTGATCTTGGATATGAAAAACAAGAAAGACCACATCAATCTCTTGTTGCACTACTTGAAGCACTCATTCTCATACGTGTACGCGTCAATGAATGTTGCAGCAGACGCCAAGCATTTCAACCTGGATGATCTCTTCTCAAAGTACATCCTGAGCCAATTTTGGACTGCCAGGAAGTTGACCGCCCTCGCCTTGAACATCTCTAAGTACAACAGCGTGGTCGCAGAGGCCAACAAGAAGAAGAAAAGCCCCAGAAAACCATCCACATCCGGGGCAGGAGGATCGAGAAGTGCACCGAGGCCAGTGCCTTCAGCGAGCAGGTTGACGGAGGGTCCCAGCAGACACTCGACGCCATCCAAGAGGACGAGGGAGGACATGGAGAGGTCGGGAGTAACAGAGACCGCAGAGGTGAGCTCCCCTCCCGTAATGCCAACCCCATTGAAGAAGGGCGAGAACCCGGACGCTGTGAAGGCCACGAGGATCCTTCGCGACTTCAACAATTACTCGAAGGATTGTTGGCCCATGGGACGCCACTTCACATTCAACGTGGACTGCTTCAAGTGTGAAAAATCCCCCAACAAGTGGGTGGTGAGGTCTCGCGAGAGCGGGGGTGTGAGGTGGCAGATAAACAACCTCATGAACAACGTCAAGTGGGATAGGCAGACCGTCTGCGTCATGCCCAAAGGGCTGACATCCCGTCCTTCGGAGAAGGATTGGCAACGAATCCAGAATGGAGAGTTCTGGATTATAGATGGTCAGCACAGCTTGGAGGCCTCTCAGATAATCCTCAAGGACGACAACTTCCAGCACGAACTGAAGGCAGAGTTGCGCTACTAGAAGGCGTTCTTGGTGTGGTCTGACGACTGGGACAAGCTGCGCAAGATTTCCACATTCCTCAACTCCGGCAACAAGATCAAGGCGTTCGAGGCGTCCTGGGCAGCTAACATAGTGGCTGCGAGAGACGTCTGGGTCGCCCACGGGTGCCCCCCAAGGAAAGGGAGAACGCGAAGACCCAGTCTCCGCAATGGAAGGTGAGTTTACGAACGAACGTTCGTAAAGCTCAGTGTGCAATTCATTTTTCTTAACTTTCGTTTCAACATTTACGAACGTGCGTTCGTATCTGGTGCACTACTGACCTTTCTTTATTACTGCAGGCCTTTTGCGATGCGATGGTGGACAAGTTCTTTTCCATCGATATGAAGTCCACAACCACCAAGTCTGTGCTGGAGCTGAAGGGCGAGCTCCGACTCATCTGCTGCAACAGGGACACTTGGGAGTTGTGGACTCAATTTTTTGATGCGCACAGCTCGGGGGATCTCGTCAACCCCGACACCGAGGAGAAATACAGCGCGGAGAAGACCGGGGAGGCCCCTCCACTACTGAGGGAGTTCTTCAGGTCCCTACAAGGGTTGACGGAGTCCGAGTTGCGGAGGTGCGCGGTGCATCTTCTTGGGAACACTGTGGCAAGAACCATCCCCTACCCGAAAATATTTTTGAAGAGGCCAAAGCACAAGCCCGGCACGTACTCCATCAAGGAATGGTGCGACCACCGAAAGATGAAGACTGCAGCAATGAGGGAGTTGAGCGTACTCGTCCCGGAGTACAAACTCTTCCAAGCCGACGGGGACGTGGATTGGGCCTCATGGAAGGAGTTCAAGGTCGGCTACAACATCTGCGGAGCCTCGATGCGCAGTCTAGTCAAGGAGCACGCCTCCGTTTTGAAACAGAAGGGGAACAAGAGGTCAAAGAAAACGGAGACTGAACCCCAGGTGGTCGAGCAGTACATAAAGTTTTTGGAGCGGAAGAGGAGAGCCACATTCGAGGGAGTGGCAAGATTTTGTGTGGTGACAACCGGCTTAGAGAGGACCACATTCTCTAAGTGGGACGGAACCATCAGCAGGGCCGAGGTGAGGGAGGACCGTCGGGGTTGCCCATTTGCCCTGATCGATTTCAGGGGGATCCCGGGTGCGTCGAGGCAGGGGGCGAAGGACATGCCCTTCTACAACCCCTTCATGGCGAAGTTCATGGAGTACAAATCGCCTGCCATGAGGGAGCCTCACGTTTGGCTGTGGATAGTAGAACAGGAGAAGTTGTCCGTCGTCACCGAGCTGTACGAGCAGACGATCAAGTTCAAGTACAGCATCTTCCACAGCACTTACGTGCCCGCCAAGACGGAAGGGATCGTGGCCATCAACGAGGCCAAGGGCAACAAGCAGGTGGGGGCGGTAAGCCTCATTTTTTTGACGTACAACGGGCTTGGGCATGGGCGAGCGCCTGTCAAGGCGAACAGCACGTTCAAGAAGATCTACTGCATCCCACATCCCCCTCCCAAGGATCTACTGCAGGAGACGTTGTACACGGTCTTCCCGGCGCTGGAGCTCAGGTTGGAGTTCTACGTCTCCGTGCTCCAGAGTTTGGCAACAAGTGGAGAGACTGTCTACAACGTCTGTGGAGGCAGCAAGTTCATGTACGCGGCGATGGTAAGCACTCCAAATATTTACGAACGCTCGTTCGTAAAGTTCATGGTGGCCGCATTGGTGAGCGTTAGTTGTTTTAGTAGTGCTGGCATTGTTTCTCAGCGCTGATGTTTACGAACGCACGTTCGTAAAGTCCATGACATCCGCATTGTTGAATGGTAGTTGTCTTAGTAGTGTTGGCATTGTTTCAGCGTTGATGTTTACGAACGCACGTTCGTATATGCTAACGTATTTGCTTGTGTCCCTCAGATGTTGGGGCTGGTCGTCAACATCTACGTTGACGCCGTGGACGAGGAGGAGTACCAGGTGCACAGGGCGAAGGCGTCAACGATGGACCTGGGGGACATGTTCGTCCTAAGGACGGACATCAACATGGCCGCCGACGAGAGCATGCCCGCCATGGACTCGGATGACGACGAGCCCGTCCCCTCCGCCAACGTCGATGCCATCGTCCGGTCCTTCGACATCACGCCGCTCCGAATTGTGGCGCCATCGGGGAATCCTGCCGACCGTCAAGGGACCCCGGGGGGCTATACTGGATCCTCGGCGGGGACAACCCAAGATGTCCTCCCCGCGCGAACCTCTAGAGATGAGGCCTTCGCCACGCCCGGGGGATGCTCGACTTCAGTGACGCCCAGGCCCCTCGTGGTTCCCAAAATGGAGAACCTCGACATTTTGGACCAACGCTCCCGTCCATCATTGGACCTCTTCCGCAACACAAGGCGGAGGATGAAGAAGACCCCCTACGTGGAGTTGCCTGAGGGAGCAGTCATCGAGGTCTCGGACGAGGACGAGGGGGACATGGACATCATGTCAGAGCTGGGGGTCGACTACGGCAAGGACAAGAGGGTGAAGGAGGAGGCGCTGTCCGTCGCCGAGCTTAACGCCAAGCTCGAGCAGAAGATGAAGGAGGACATGGCGGCGGCTGCAGAGGAGAATGCCAGGAAGATGTCCGTCATTCAGGAGGAGCTCAGGGCCTCCAACGCCAAGACGGACGCAATCCTGGAGATGCTGAGCAGGATGCAGAGCTTTGCGGCTCCTCAGCCATCGTACCCCTTCCCTGGAGGATACCCCTCCCAATACCCCCCGCCAGGCCAGTACCCCTTCCAACCAGCGACCCACCCAACGCCGGTCGGCACGCCCCCGCCCCCTGAAGTGCCGGCGACCACCGCCATCTCCCACTACGCCATCTCCTCGGCCATCCGAGAGGACGAGGATTTACGAACGCGCGTTCGTGAATCTCCAGGTCCGGCAGTCCTCACCCCTCCCCCTCCCAGGGTAGGACTGCCCTCAGACACGGACACGGCCTCTTTCACCGTCGTCCCCAGCTTAGTAGATAGGACAGGGAGCGATGATACTGCGCGACACACTGACGTGGTCACTGTGGAGGACACGCAGGGGAGCCCCAATGACGCTGCAGGTGTCCAAAGGATGGACGTCGAAGACGACCCTGCGCAGGAACGGCATGCCTCCGCTTGGATGGAGGATGTCCGCATGGAGACACTCGACCTGGGCGGTGAATACAACGACGCGGAGCACATCCAGCAGACCCAGGCGTCTCAGGCGGAGCGTGGAGACGACGTCATGGAGACGGAGGCCCCTGCGGCAATGGAGGTTACGAACGCGCGTTCGTTAATCGATGAGGAGGGAGCTGCTGCTGTGTCCAGCGCCGGCGCCCCTCCCCCCGATGACGAGGTAACTCATATCTGAGAATACCACCTGTATTTACGAACGCGCGTTCGTAACTAACCCCCGCGATGTTGTCTTGGCACGTTCTCCATCGGCATCCCGAGGCCTGCAAGAGCCCTTGCCTTCGTGCATCCTTAGGACGATCAATTTTGTAGGACACGGCATCATTTTTCCTTAGGAACCCGTGTGATAGGTTATCACCCGAGACAATTTGTACATAATTATTTATCGAATTTGTATATAAGCAGATGATCTGCATTGGATCTCCCAAACTTGTATCGCCTCCAATCTCTTGTGATGTGTATGTTCATGCGCGTCTTGACTCCTGCATACCCACCGCGTTCACGAACGAGCGTTCGTGAAAGGGTGTGACCCCCTGTCCACCTCCTTCGCGAACCCCCGCTCGTGAATGAACATGTAGACGCGCCCACGAACGAGCGTTCGTCAATGATGCGCACCGCCACCCGAAACCTGCATTCGCGACCGCCCGTCCTTGTTCACGCTCGTCTTTATAATGCATCGTCTTCATGCTTCGCGCAAGCTTATTTACTGGCTCAGCATTACACTAGTCGAATTTTGTACATAATTATTCATCAAATTTGCATATAAGCAGATCTCTGGATTGGATCGCCCTAACTTTGTATCGTCTCCCATCTCTTGTGATGTGTATGTTCGTGCGCGTCTATTCACTCTTGCATACCCACGGCGTTCACGGGCGGACGTTCGTAAAAAGGTGCGACCCCGTTTCCACCTCCTTCACGAACGACCGCTCGTGAATGTTCTCTACACGCTCACGAACGTCCGTTCGTAAATGATGCGCCTCCCCACTGTCGGCCTCCATTCACGAACGAGCGTTCGTTAATGTACCCTTCCACATTTTCCTTGCACTGCTATTATCGCTCTTCGTCCTTCCCTCCTAATGCATCTTCATGTTTCACTTCATGTTCTTCATAATCTCATTACTGTATCATAGCATTAAACTAGTCGAATTGTTAATCACAGGACCCCCCGGAGATAGATCGCAACCCCTCGGCCAGAGGACTTGAAACCCGAAACAAACCATTCATAGTTTTTGACCTCAACGGGGTGTTGTGTCACACCCAACACATCCCCAGGGTCCCCACGCGTCCCTTCCGCCATCCTGACGAGAGGGACTATGACGGCGAGCTCGACACCCTCATAAACCGAAAGGCTGTCCGCGCCCGTCCCGGCGTGCGAGACTTCCTTCGAGAGGTGCTCGGCTTAGCTCACGTCGTCATGTGGAGCTCTATGGTAATGGAGAACACGGAACCCATCGTCGACTTCCTCTTCCGTGACCTCCCCAGCCCTTGCCTCGTCCTCGGCCAAGAGGCATGCGATGAACTTATCGACTCGAAGGGTTTTCCGGTTCCCAAGTTCGGCGGTCGAGGCGGAGGGCAACAATTCCTCAAGGTCCTCGGGTCCAGACTGTGGCGCGGCATCCCCCCGCTCGAGGGGGTACCCCACGGGTGGTGGCCAACTGCGGAGAGCACCCTCCTCATCGACGACAGCCCCACCAAGAGCGTTCTCAACCCCCCCGGCAACGTCATCTTCCCCGACCCTTGGACCGGCGATAGGAAGGACACATTTTTGTTAGATAGGCTAGCGCCTTACCTTAGAAGGCTTGTGCTCCACACCGGGAGCGTCCCGGATTTTGTTAGGTCCAATCCCATCGGCAACGCGGCACTCAACCCCCGCGATAGTGTATATAAGAGCATCGTTCGGCTCGCTAAATTCAATAAATTGATTTGAGAAACCTCTATGCATGTGTTGTGTCCTTGTGTTTCACGTATCTAATGATTTCTTCCATGTTTGGATGTCTTTTTTTTGTTGCCCATAGTCTGCCCCCCTGTGTGACACCCGTGTCCTCAACGGCCCTCCCTGTCCCCCCTCGTCCCCTGGCTCCCCCTCCCGCGGCGTGTCGGATTTCCAGATCCCCTCCCTCTACCATTTCTCGGCGGTGGACGCAGCCTCGGCCGTGGATTACTCCCTGGACGTCGGCATCGACGACGGCGTTGTGAACAGCCCGCCCCCCAGAGTCACCGCCCTCGCGTACGCCCCGTCGCCCTCTCCCCTCTCCAAGGAAAAGCGAACGCTCATTCGGCTAGGACGTGTGTCGCCCTCGACCGACGGCCGCGTCGCTCGTCGTGGCCCGAGCCGTCGTCTCCGCATGGAAGCTCCCCGGTGCAACCCCTCCCCCGCCGACTCCGCTCCTCCCGCAAAGGCATCCGCCATCGTCGGCCCTCCATGCCCTCGATCCCCTCCGTCATCTGACAATGCCGTTTTTCAATCGGCTCCGGCCGCTCCCTTCGACGACCCCGCGGCGCCGGTCGCGCCCCGCACCGACGTCCCCAAAGCCAAGGTGCCTTTCTTTTTTCCCCTAAACCCTTGTTCACCGTTGCTTTCATTATCTTGGATCCGCGTGTATGGAACTTTACGAACGCCCATCCCAAACCACCCTCATTATTTTCCCCACTCCATTCTTATTCTTATTTTCCCATGGCGTTGTTTCGCAGGCGGCTCCCCGCTCGCTTGGTGGCCGGCCATCCTCGACTTCTTCCTTGGATAGGCGCGCCCTGAAGGCCGCATCTTCTGAGACCGATCGTTGTTTGGCCCTCCGGAGAAGTGCAAGGCACTCCCTCTCGCATACGCACTCGTATTCTACTTACAATACCACTTCGTACAATTCGGGAGCACGTCCGCATATATGGAAGAACGACACATATTCCGGGCAAGTCTACAAAAATGGCTACAGCCGCGGGCCGGAGATTTTCAAAGCCATGGAGGCCGCCAAAAACAAGGACACGGCCGCGAAAAAAATATAGTGGGACGTACATGTGTGACTAGAAATGTCCAAGTGGTCCCTAAATGCATGTAGGGGTAGAATGTAGTGCTTGGTTATTTATTCTATTTGAAGAATTTGATGGTATTTCCATTATATTTGTATTTCAAACCCATTTAATAGATTCAATTTACCATCACTCTCTGCATCTTCCCTTCCATTGGCAACAATTTCTCATATCATACACAAATGTTTTCATGTATGCTTTACATTTCTGGTCACTTTGATGCATTCATGTCTAATAATTGTTCCCAACATTATCAATATGGGATTTTTATGTTCTCATTACTGGTCCAAATTTGAAAAGCACGTTCTTGAATAGTCTCAAAATCATCAAAAAGTCTCCGATTAACGAATATAGTGTTGAAGGTGGGCTGGGCGGAATGTGCAATGGGTCTCAGGAGACAACTCATGATAACAACTTATTAGAAATACATATTCTAATACCATTCATGTATGAATTAATTTAGAATGTGATTGGTGGAGCCACTGTAGAAGGTTTCTTTCTATGTAACTATTGTTCAATATTTTTTATTGTGTAATAATTTCAACTATGTAATAATTTTCTACTCAGAATCAACAAATCTTATATACTAATTCCTACCCTATAAATAGAGCTTGAATGCTCAAAATTTGTTGAATTAATATATACAGACACCAATACATAAACAAAGTTACCAACACTTCATTTCTTCCCTCTTCTATGATGCATTCTTACATCTAAACTCTAATTAATATTGTGAGGTTTTCTTTATGATCCCATTTATGTTTACACTCATAACATTATTTAACGGCCCCGGATTGACCTTGCGCGCCAGTTTGATGCTCTTTTGAGAGCTAAGGTAGCACTACATTAAAAAAATTACTTAGCCTATTTTTTATTGATTTAGGTAGTTATTTTCACTATTTAGCATTTATTATAAAAGTTTCAAAGATAAAACCAACGCTAAAAGGCGAAAAATATATTCATCTAGACTAGGTTAAAATCAAAACAAATCTAAAAAGCAATAAAACAACGATTTTTTCTTTTGCAAGTCAACAAAATGATTTCTCTTTTCAAAAAAATATTCCGGTATTGATTTAAGTTGGGTACTAGTCTAAATTTATAAAAAAAATTATTAATTGATTGCATTTTGTGTAAGACACTAAATTTGTGCATTTTACCTTGGCTTAGCCTAGTCTTTACCTACATTAAGGAATAATTCTTTCACTTTATGTACATTTACCTTGTACTCACTCACAGGCCCAAAGGGTACCCTGGTAGCATTGCTACTTAATGTTATGCTAAGCCTAGCTTGTAGCCTCCAAAAGACAAGTTCGGGCTATAGTCCAAGGTTTTCACTATGATCTCATCCAAAAGCAAGGTACCCTGATCATTTAAGAGCCATGGCCTAATTTTTTTAGTGTTAACATGCCCTCACACTAGAGCCCGACATTTTCCTTCGAATTTGTACCCATACCCACCCATACCCATCAGCAACGACCTATGCCCACCCATGCCCACCCATAGCATGACCCATGCCCACCCATGCTATTAAAATTGCCGCCAATGTATTCAAAAATTGTGTAATGTGCATTACCCGCCTACACCAAGTCTTGGCCCACCCATGCCCATGCCCACCCTTGCCCACCCATGCCCAATAATATTGAACCCTTGCCCACCCATGCCCACCCATGCCCAATAATATCGAACCCATGCCCACCCAAAACCCATGGGCATGGGTGGGTTTGGGCATGGGCATGGGTATGGGCACCCAATGTAGGGCTCTGCCTCACACCCCAGTTCCATGTAGCTCCGCATGTGTGACAAGTTAGTTAGTGGGATTGGACTTTATCTTAGTTACAACTTGGACCTCCATGTCAATGTAGTATATTGCACTAATATTCAAAAGGTCACATTAATTGGCCTATCCACATAGTGTAGTGACTTAAGGTAGACAATGCTTAAACCAACTCTTTGACTAATTTAGCTGGATTTGGCTAATTTAGCCCATGTGAATTAGTAGTATCATGCACGATGGCTTAGCAAATTGGCTTAGACATGGTAAAACTTGAAATAAATTGCACATCATATGAATAATATACTACAAAGTTTTGACGTCACTTACCCCTAGTGATCTAAATCTCTCCTAGGCTCACACTTTTATCACTACAAATGACTTTCAAAATGGGCCCAACCCTTGTCCATTGAAACTGCTCAATGATGTTTTCATCCAAAATCACCCGACTTTCTCCCAAAATTGCTCCCACCTTTTGTCCAACCCGCCCCTACACTAAAATCATCACTCCACCCAATCAAAATAAATAAATAAATAGAGCCCCCATAACCTTTGCATATGGAATCTTATAAAAAACATATAAGTAACTTACCTAGGCTAGCTATGCCCTGACAGTCCAAACCTATCCCATTTTTGCCCAAAATCAAGCCACATTCTTCACCCAAGTCTGCCCCCACTTTGCACTAGAGACATTCGGATGGTCTAAGGCTCGTGGAGGTCACCCTGTGAAAAGTAGTAAACCACGTGAGTAAAACTATAGGGTTCATTTTATTCATTGGAGGAAAATTTTATATAAGACTTGGATCTACCATAGCCTTCAATTAATGCTTGAAACGCCATTATATGTAAAATAGGGTGTTGAAAAAACCCTCATTTTTTTCAGTAGTAGATATAAATTAGTATGAATAAAATCATGGGAGAATTTTTCTTAATATTAGGATGAGTATAATCCCTAGTCCTTCTAGTAGACAAATGAAAAATAATACATTTTCAGTACAATATAGTGATGAAATCATCACTAAAAGCATATCACGGGCGCATGAGGGAAAATTTTGCCCGTGGGCTAGAATTATTGGTCCATTTTCAAATCAGTTTAGGGTTTTAGTTTCGAGCCTAGGAGTGGTAGTGCCACTTGCTCCCATTTTTCACTTTCTCGCTATGCAAGTTTCAGTGTACGCTACAAGGTTTGTGTCTACGCTTGCTGCTCACACTTGTGTTTAGGGTGTGCCTTTTTCGTAAGGATTTGTTTGGTGATGCGGAGTTGGGATCAATTGTGCGCATCTTCGTCTCGCACCTTTTGACCTTCATCGGACGAAGCAGAGCGGAGTCTACACAAAGCGGAGGAAGGAATACTAGAGAATTTGCATCATCGAGGCCGATCTTAAGCTCTGTAAGCTTGTGTTTCTGTTCCTTTGCAACCAAGCCAAACGTAAGAAGAGCTCACCTTCAATTCAACCCTAGTTGAGTAGTTTCTTATCGCCATGGAGGCCAAGAATAGAGGTGCACTTGCGCAAGAGATTTGTTGAAAGCTTGTAGTATTGCCGCTTGTAACCATTGAAGATTTCACTCAGGGCGATGCCTGACGGCTAATCAACACTCCGAATCAATATGTAGTTATGTGTTTGCTATATTTTTATTCACAATTTTTTATTTCGATTCATTTGACGTTCCTGGATATATGTGCAGATGCTACCTGTTCCAGTTTCTTTTGAACACAAGTCAAACCATACTTTGCTCATGTTACTTCAAATGAGCTTTTTTTTTGCACAAAGGTGTAAACGAAGGGTGGGCAATGATTGTTTGATAGTATCTTTAGTGTTTTTGAACACTCACCATAGTTGTAATGCATTTTGAGGCAGTAGTTTTTTAGCTGTGATTTTTTTTATTTTTGTGATTTGAATGGTTACTCAATTGCTATGCTCGTTTGTTTTATGTTGCTTTCTAGTTTGGTTCAAATATGCTCATGTACATTGCATATGTCCACGCCAAACACTTACCCTAAAACCTTTAATGTCCATTTGAGCAAATGCCTTAGTTTTATAAGTACTATAGCGTGCCAAGAATTAGGCTACATTTTGACTTAGAATTACCTATAGGGTGTTGGAAATTAAGACCAAGTAGCTTTTTTTCTACTAAAAGGGTCTCTTAAAATCATAATTACTAGGTAAATAGCCCCCAAACAAATACCCAGTTAACACACATGGTTACAAAATATAAGGGGAAATGACCTCCCCGAGGTCTAAGGTGTGCTCCAATTACACTATTAGGAGGCGTGCATAGGGTGCGCTTTTGGGAGGGGGTTGGAATTAGCACCATCTAACTCAGGCCACAAAGTAGCTTGCATTCTTGCGTCGTTTCATGTGGAGGCCCACACATATTTGAAAACACTGGTTCCAAAACGGAGTTCAGTGGACCAAGTTAAAAAAAAATTGGCTTTAACATGTGCCTAACCTTGAGGAGCAAGTTGGTTTCAAGGTTGGTCCCTTTTTTCAACGAGGAGAATCGTTTGTTTTCAACTCCAATCCAAGGCGGCGTATTTTGTAAGGCTTAAAACCTCCATATCCAATCGGAAACTGGAGTTGAAAACGGATGGTTTTAACCCAATAAAAAAAAACCAATCTTGAAACCAAACTCCTCAAGGATACTAGGCACATCAGAGAACGGCACAACCCCCACCCGACTACACCCGGTCGCACCCGCGACCCCATTCTCAAATGGCGTACCCACCCGAATCCACCTGTCGATGCCCAACGATTGACGGCACCCATCCGTATCTACCCGAAAATTTGTGCACAGAGCAGACGTTATTATTGCAAAATTGTATAGTGGAAAAGGGGAATCATGCATTCAGAGCTAGCTATATGCACTAAACATTCTTCGATGCACCACCCATCTGCACCCACCCACTGAGCTTAAGATGCACCCGCACCCTACCCATACCCACAGGTACGGGTGGGTTAGGGTACAGGTACGGGTATGGGCACCCAGTGCCATTCTGTGAGGCACATGTTAAGGCCAAAAATTCTATTACCTTGACCCACCAAACTCCATCCTGAAAATGGCATTTTTACCGTGTGTGGCCTCCCCTCGGCTTCAGTGTAGTGTGCAGCCACTGTAGTAGGGCTACTGTTCTGCATTTGTTGGGAGTCCCCTCAAGTCTTATAAGGCACTGGATTCCAGGTTGCTCTTAATTTTAGTTAGCCAGATCATGTGAGGAATCAAACAGTCATGAGAATCGATTGTGTTGAGTCTCGTGTGTCACAGTAATTCACTTGGCATGCACGTTCTGCATGTGTTGAAATCACGAAGAAGAGCTTTGAATTGATTTCCAATTTCCTCTACATATATAGACTAGCAACACGTGGGTTGCTTTCAAAATCCAACATGATTGACATCAACTCAGTACAGTATGTGACCCTAAAACAGACACTTTCTATTGTGAAGTGGTCAGAGTCTTCTGAAAGTAGATACCAGCGCATCTCTTCCTGTTTTAAATGTGGGTACAGGAGCATTGAGCATCAGTAATTGTGTGAGGGAAGTGTTTGTCGTACTAGGCTCACATACCTTTGATCAGATTTTCTTGGATCTAAGATATGTGGGCTGTGGCCCTATTGTGAACTGAGAATGAGTGTCCGGGGAGATTTTTGGGCATCGCCGGTCGAGATCCTAGTGTTTCCAAGACTGACCGGTTACAGGTTGACGTCTTTCAAGTTTTCTTCATTAATTTAAGGTATATCTTCTAAATTCTTCTAAATTCCTCTAAAACAATGGATAATCTTCCTGAAGTCTTAAACTTCAACTGGTTACTTCTCAAACTCAAGGAGACTCAAATTAAGTCTAAATCTGCACTAGGTTGGGGCATCTCATGGTTATATTCTCCAGCCCCACATGAACGAACGCACATTACTTAATAATGTTATGGAGCTTGCTACTAACTGTCATGAGTAAAGACTAAAGTGGATCAAAAAGTGGCTCTGCCATTTCATTTTTGACAATTAACTACGTATAGCATTAACTTGCAATTAAGAGCATGTTAACGTAGACAATATATATATATATATATATATATGGATGGTATAACATTATTCAAATCCATAACAATGTTTTGTGGGACTAACAACATTCCACAAAATATTCCTAGATATTTCCCGCATTCCAATTGAATGTAGGAATATATGGGAATATTTTATGGAATATTCTCAGTCCCACAAAACATTGTTATGGATTTGAATAATGCTATGGGCGTTTATATATCCCTAAGTGTCTTACATACATATTGAGGAGAGTTTAGCATGTACACTTGGTATCATGTGGTGTATATATGTGACTATCACCACAAAGTATACAAAATCTCCCATAACATGCGTAGTACCAGCCTAGGGATTGGACTCTTCATACCACGTACGAACTAATGTAAGTGTGAGAAGCGGTATTATTTGAGGCATTAGCGTACATAGTATACATAAGGTAGAGGTATTGTTTTTCTCTAGTGTGTACAACTAAAAAGGCTATTAGATTTTATGAAGTAAACGTAGTTGTACAAAAGGGAGCCCTAAGGTTTAGGGAAAAAGTTGACAATAGATATGTTAGTTTCATCCACTTCACGTTTTCATCCATTGTATTCATATGGTCATAGTCCTCAATGACTACCATGTGTTTTCTTGTTAGGGTTTGCATTTGGGTTCTAGGTTTTTACAAACTAGAGGCTCTTGGACCTCTCATGGACTTCCTATAGTTTTGCTCTCTAGATTGTGGCTAAGTTATTATGCTCATTACATTTTTTATTTGATACAAGTGTTGGTTACATGCCATGGACAAAAAAAAAATTAATCTTTTTCTCATTGGAAAATGAAAGTGTATCTTATACATAATAAAAGCTTACTTAATTCATGATGTATAGTTTGTACTTTATGTACTGGAGGCATTTGTCACATTAAGTTGCAAAGCTTAGTATAAATATATAAGTCCATTTTTTAGCATGATGTTAGTACATATACATATGTTTTTCTCTATAAACTTCTTGTATATAGGGGGTTTAATTTTCATAGTGACCCACACACATCATTTAGGTTTCCAATGAAGAGTCCACCCCCCAAAATGATGTACCCATTTTTCTTGTTATGACGTTGTTTGGTCAATCCCAACAACACACTAGAATAAAAATTATCAAACACAAATACATTGTTTGCACAACACAAACGCCCGGGGAGGTCACGCCATTGTCAAGTTGAACACCAAGTGCGTTAAGACAAAATCTACTTTTTCTAAAGGGCATCACCGAAATGGGTCAAAAAATTTATCAAATTTTTTCATGAGTAGATATACACAGTATCTATCACATAGTAAAAAATGGTAACCAAATTTGATGATCTTTTTTTTTTATAAAACATACCGTTTCTAACTAGAATGACGCAGAATTGAACTAAAAACATTACTACAAAAAATGAAGATGACTAAAAATTTCAAAAACAATATACAAAAGATACTATCAATGGTTATGTACATGTAGAAAAAATATCATAATTTTTTTAATTATCTATGGCATGTAATATAGGGGTAGCAAACTTTTAACACACATGGTGTTCAACTTGACAATGGAGTGGCCTCCCCGGGCACAAACGATTACAATATTTGCCTCTAATAAACATTTTGGTGTATATTACAAATCTTTGTTACCAAATTTGACACTCTAATCCATAGATTTCTGCCACTGCAAATTGTTATAATGGCCCTTAAGAAAGAAAGGAAAAGGTCCAAAACCAAATGATCCTCGTACTAACTTTGCTCTTGAAGCCAAAGGTTTAAATTTCCTTTTTTATCTCGAGCATCACATCTTGGGCGAGGCTTTGGGTCGGGGATGTTTTGTAGTTGTATATTTATCCTCTTGGCATTGGAAACACTTCAAGGTTGGAAATCTAAACTGCAACTTCATACGTGAATACATCCAATGGAAAGTTGCCACCACAGTCCATGACTCCAAATGTTTCACTTAGGGAAAAGCAAAGTGAAAAGAGACATCTTTTATGCAATTACTGAAAGTGAAGTACAAATATTGACATTAGTATAGCGCATGTGAATGAGTGCATGTTGGACATTTATTGTTCATGGTTCAGTGAGGTGGGCTTTATCAAGGAGCAATCAAAACAATTATAGGCTATTTACATTTTTGCATGGTATAATATGTGATCATGTGATGTTAACCCCTACACGCTCAAGCATTCACATTCCATTTTTGGGCATTTCCAGCACCGGTGCTGAAAATTTATGTCATGTAGTAAACTCAACTTTTTTTTTCTTGACATTCAACCGTACGGATATGAACTAGACTACCATGTATTCTCGCTAAGAAAATTTGAAGTCAATCGGACCACATTTCCTAGGCCATATTGACATATGAACAAGGCCTTCATCCAAGGGGGCAACTAGAGAAAATTCTGAAATTTTTCGTTACATGACCGTTTTGGTCACGCCACAAATTTTAGAAAGTTGGCAACTTTGCCATAATATGTTATGAGAATGACATATGAGCTACTTCCACAAATTTGGGGATTTTTTAGCAAATTTAGATGAAGTCCATCACCCTCAAAGTTGGAAGGGCCACATGAGGTCATTTTGGGAGATTACCCCTTTTTCATGGAGCAAGCAACATGTGCACTCATTTTTTTCCAATACCATCCACTCAAGTCATGGAAAACCGTCACCTTGTCCTAAGCGGGGGGAAAAACCCGGCCAAATTGGGCATCATTTGTGAAGGATATTTGCTCCTAAACGTGGCTCCTAAATGTGGCTCCTAAATTTGGCTCCTGCATTTGGGCAACACATGGAATCACCTCCCAAAACAAGCAATGTCAATCTAACAAAAATTCCTACATGCTTGGAGTATGAGGTTCTTGTGTGTTATTTTGGCCCACATGGTAGTGGGCACCAACCCCTACACTAGTAGATACCTTCCATCCATGTAGATTGCCACCTAGTGGGGTCGCAAACCCATCAAAATATTAGATGGCGACCCATTTCAAGTTGCATGAGCATTTAAGGATTGAAGAGCAATTATATGGAATACTAGTAATAAGCGACTATTATTGCAAAGATGTCTCTAATTGAATTTCGGTTATGTTGAAGTGATAATAAAAAAGTATACAAAAAGTATATATATATATATATATATATATGTGTGTGAGCATTTCTTTCCACAAACCTGTAACCCATATTTTGAGGTGAGGGATGTTGAGGTGAGGGATGAGTGCATCATGATGGTTTCAATCCAATTAATTCTCTAGAGTGGCGGAGTGCGGTAGCCTCCATGAGATAGAGGCTAATATCATTGGATTATGAACATTTCATCATTATATGTTTGTCATTTTGTAATAGTAGCCAAAGTGGTGCTCACCGACATGATAAGATTCCTAAACCACAGCTTTACTTGGACATTCATCTGTACCTTTGTTAATAATAATGTATCTTTGATATTTTCATCTATTTCTGAAAAAAAAATCATGGAGAAACTTAGCAAAGAGAATCAAAAAATCAACAAGAATCTATAGAGATTTGAGGTTGCCACTTGTTGAAATTTTCTAAATTACCATATACTGCATGGCATGCTGAAAGGGCACAACAATGCACTGAGGTAAGCTGAGAGAGTTGGTATCTGGCCGATTTTAGAATGGTTGCAACTAAAATCAGTCGCTAAAATCAGGCATTAAACTTAGTATTTACCAGCTATGCAATTGGAATTACTATGGTGCCGCCCAGGGCCATGTTTGTGGGTATTGAGGCACTGAAGCCAAATTAGGGAAAACCTGTAGCACAAGCCACGAATATTACTGTAGTACATCAAATACGAAAAGCAACCTCATAAGGCCCATATACATATAACAATGCAGAAGCATAACTTGAAAGGGTTTAAAAGATATCTGATCATTTAGACACCACATGACCATATGGCCCGCTTCACTAACTGATGACTAATCCACCACCAGCAGGTGGCCATCACCCAGAAACATTGCTTCTGCAATTATTACACTTGGTTGTCAGCTGCTGACAGAATAATCTCCTACTTTCTAGCAATATAACCTGAAATAGGGTCCTGAAGCAATGCACATGATTACAGAGTCTACATGAATGGTACAAGTAGTAACCTACAGTGTGATCGACCACTCCACAACTGTCAGGAGGTGGCTTAAAAGAATCTACCTACAAAAAATGGCACCATGCCGTATCATTGGCATGTAATTGGTACCCAATGAGACTAAGATGGAAATTTCAAGGTGAAGAGTTGTGAGATAAATTCCATCTATGGAGTGAAGCCATCCTAGTATTGGTGTCTAAACAGCTTGACTGTGCCGTCTCCACCACACGTCAGAAACCCATCTACAGTTGGTTGAACATCTGTTACTGCCGCTTGCTGCAACCATCAGAGTTAACCATTCAGTTAATGAACAAGCCACTTCTAAGGTAAGTGCGCCTGTAAGAAACACTCTTAGCTGTGCACCCAGTTCTCCTATGATATTAAATACACAATAAATACAAGATGATTTGAAAAATTAACTCTGAGGACAAGGTCATTTTCCGCATGATAATTGGAGCTCATATGATTATCTTATTCATTATCAAATTTGACATTTTGAGAATTTTGAAAGATAATTTTGAGCATGTAGTCCAATCTCTTTTGAACACGTCTTTATGGTGTCTGATCGTAGATGCACCCCTCACCACACCAGCACTCAAATATAGATGTTTCATTAATATAAGTAACTGAAGTAGGCCCACTTACTGTACATACACTTCAGGTCAAGTCGCATGGACCTTTCCACCCATTTTTTTTCAAAAAAGGAAGGGTACCCGTCCATGGATGGGACAGTCACATGAACCCATCCAAAACATGGATGGGTTGGACCCTTTGGTACCCATCCCATAGTTGTAGGGACTCAAGAATGGGTGAGCTTGGATGGGTGCCCCCAATGGTAAATATCTACCTTATGGTTCCTTGGGAGGAATAGCCTCCTTCCACATGACACTTATAAATACTTCCTAGCCTATGGACTCGCCTCAACTATGTGGAAGGAGACATAAAGGCATGAAGAATGGGTAAAATGAGTTGCTCTACATGGAGGCACATTGTGTAGAAATGGATGATGTCACCCATTCTTTTTGGTAACATCACTTGATGGGTGGATGGGTTTGAAGGGTCCATGTGACTTCACCTTAAGAATAAATGAACAATGCATGCAGAGCACATATATAGATCCTCCCAGCACATCTACAAGTATAAAGGGATTGAAAGGTGCATGCAGAAAGGAATTCCAGAAGGTCAGAAGGGAAGTGTAGTAAGTGTGCCTGAATGATGGAGCCCAAGCTTCGAGAATTCACTTGGAGAAAAGTGTGCCGCTCGTGGACCTTAGGCCAATGACCCACCATTGACCTTCTTGTAACATCCCAGAGCTTAACATCCCCGTCTTTACTTCCTGTGAAAAACAATGACGTCCCTGGAACTGCCGTTGCTTTTGTAATGCTCCCTGTATCATGCAAACTTGTAATTGAGTTGGACCTACTTTGAGAGAGAATATCACCTTGCTTAAGGATATAAAACAGTGAGACAAACAAGAAACAGTATTGGTAGTTTACAAGGACTTTGTATAAGTTGCCAAGGTAAATGGGCCAAAATGGACACTATTAGCTCTGCACCCAATTCCCCTAGAATACTAAATATGCAACTAGTAGAAGATGATTAGCAAATCCCAATCGAGGCCATAGCTGGTTTCCTCATAATTTTTGGAGATCATATGAATAACTAAATTGATTATCAAAGTGAAGATTCTCTTTCTTCTTAAATGATCACATAGCCCCCCCCCCCCCCTCATGTTAACTACTGAACCTACGATAATTCACAGATTTGAGCCCATAGTCCAATCTCTTTCAAACACATGTCGTTTTGGTATCTGTTTTTAGATCCACCCCTTACCATACACCACTCAAATATAGGTTTCCAATTAAGATGAGTACCAAATTAGGCCCTCATATCTCAAAACCTCTTTCCAAAAATTATATTGAGGACACTTTCAGACTAAATCCCAATAGTGATGTAACACTGTAATAAACTCACCTGAGTGAGCTTTGGGAAGAGACCAAAGCATTCCGTTCTTTCCCACATCCCCTATTCCACTAAGGGGGCTAGAAAGTGGACTGCGCTGCCTGGATTCTGGACTCTGCAAACGTTTTCCTCTCTTTGACAAGATAAAGCGAAAGTCATGCACAGCCAGCTCTCCTCCCTTCCCGCCACTTATTATCAAAGGTGAAGTGGAGCCCCCTCCAACTGCAACATCTAAGGAAGTAATACATCGGCCACCCCCTGCAATAGTAAGAAACTAGCACTCATAAGACAAGAACTGAAACGTGGAAGGGGACAATAATGTCAATAATGGTGAACACCACACTGATTTAATTAAAAATTAAAAATAAAATAAAATAAAATAAAAACCCACACGCTCCTATTGTGTTAGTTCATTAGAATACTCAAGAAGTTGGAAAGCCACCATCGCTTCAAAACAACTTCAAGGGAGATTTTGCTAAGTGCAGAATATGTGTCCGCTGATTTTACCTTCATGACAGGGAACAGATTGCCTTGATGAGCTTGGAGGTGCTGAAGTGTCCCATACGATTAAGTTGTTCCCAGTGTTAGTCATCCCTGTGGCTGCCACAAGAGAACTGCTGCCTGCAACAAATGTTGCATCCCTACCACAAGACAAGGGGAGGTCCACAAAATACTGTGAACTGAAGTGGACATTAATAGACAACACTACCATCAAACAATGCAGTCTACGTTCAATACCCAAGCTAATCCCAAGTGTTCCTCATATTAGAGTTATCTTTAACTCAATGGTACTTAACGTCAGGGAATAGTTTTTGTGCATACAACACCTTCCATGTTCGGTGAGTTTTCAGTGCATGCTCAGAGCTTAGTGTGGAGGTTTGAACAAAGAACGTTCTATTTCAGTTCAGTGAGGCTCAAACTCATTTTGGCATGCCAAGAGGTGCTAAATGAGTTTAACCCTCAGTGAACCGAAATAGGCTGCATTTCATTCAAATTCAATCACTAGATCCGAGGATGCACCCCAAGTGAAAAGCAATTAGTTGATTTTGTATGTAAAAAACCCAATGGGAAATCACAGGAGACCAACTCCCGACAGAAAGTCTCCTTGAGTTAGAGGATAACTTAAATGTCAAGGAAATAATACTGGACCCCAAATCACATTAGAAACTAGCTGCTAGAATTTACAACAGTGAACAAATCAAGTAGGCATTGGACAGTCACGGGGAGTCACTTACGAGGCATGAGTGCCAAAAAAGAGACAAGACTCTGTCGGACGCACATTGCTGCGCCCTCCAACTTCAAGCTGCCATGTAGAGACAGTCCCGTCCATGGCTGCCGTTACAAAGCGATGCCCACCCGCATCAAATCGTACTGAGGCAACTGAGGCAATCACAAAAGGTGGTGGCATATTTGCTGCTGGCAACACTCCATAGGTTGCTGTTGCACTTGGCTTCCCGTACTGTTAACATAGTATTGTTGAATTGCCAACCACAAGTAAGAAATAAGTTCCAAATCTCAAAAGCCTGTAAGTTCCTAGAACCAGGTTACTGATAAAAGATACACCAGTCTAGTAGCTTGTTACATAATAGTAGTTTCAGATGCAGCTCATTGCTTAATTGGTGAAATGAAATGCACAAAATGCTAGAGTTCGGACTTGATGGACTGACAGACCAAATAAAAAACAAAGCAGGTAGGCATTTGACCCAAGTAGCACAAACATCAAGCAACTATGACTGGAGGGAAGTGATCTTACCTCCCACAAGTACACATGAGTGTTATTTGAACCGACCAAGAAGAGAGGCTGAGACGGGTGAGCTGCCAGTGCCTTGGTGCTCACATTGTCAACAGTTGCAATTGGGTCCACAAAACTATCAACATCTTCCCAATCTTCCCAACCCCCCCACGCACCCATTCCTCCATAACCAGGCATCCCAAAGGGCACTCCTCCACTTTTTGAAGCTTCCTTTCCTGCTTTTGGAGGTGCAACAGCTGATGGTCCAAAGCTTCTCAAACCAGAGCCAGGGGTTGCTACAGGTCCTGCCCAACTATTCCTGGGCCATTCAGCTTGTTCTAACATGTTTTCGGAGGTTTCTGTGAATGTTCCATGTGTGAACAAATCCAGATACAGCAAACCCTGAAAATTGAGGATTAAAGTAGCATCAAGGTGTCAACATTTGAAATAGGACATAATTCGTCTTGGTGAAGAAACAACTTTGTTAAATGTTCCACGTAGATGGGCCACAACCTCAAGATTTACGATGTTAGATTCTTGTTACAGTCACAAAAGTAACCAATATTCAATTGACATCTTCTGTGTGACTGCTTATAATGACTTGACAAGGCTCTGACAACTAACCTTGACAAGGCAATTTGCCTGCCGCTTCAACAAACATTAGTAATGTTGTTCCTGAGCTTTTGTTGCATGTACAAAGTTCATTTTCCTTCAATATGCCCTTATTGTGTCCATCAGCCATTTGTGGATCCCATGGATCTGAATGGAGAATATTCATCTGGATCTCGTCTTTCAAGAGTTGAGAAAATTTCCTTGGTACAGGTAACCTGTAACTAGCATGCCCTCAAAACCTTAACACCAATAACGCCGACCCTAAGCTAATGATGGTAACAATAATTGGATGGCTTCATATTTCCTGTTATGATTCTCAGTCCTCTGGTTCTTCCTTTCTCAAAGTAAACAGCATAACCTTTTGAAGACAGATTGTATGTGACAAGCGAAACCAGCGCATGATAATTAACATAGGACCCTCACAAAAAGTAAATACAACCACATTCTTGATGTTGGTTGAATTCAAACAATAAAAATATTTTGGTCTAATTGGCATATAACTGCCCAAGAATAAATTTTTAAATGTACATAGAGAGAAAATACCTTGCGGTTGCTGGCAAGCACAACCTGATCAGGATCACAAGAATTGATACAAAATGTCTGGCACAACCCACAAGAATGTCATATAAGACCACCACAATAACCTGCATTTTTTACCAGCCAGATCACTACCACCTGTTTTGGCACAGCAACTTTGAAGTGCCAAACCTTTATAGACTGTTATTGTCTTCACCAAACAAGATTATATATGAATCTATGCTTATATATTAATTGGCTTATAACACCAATATTTAATGGTTCCATCAGGGGCAAGCATGGCATAACATTATTAAGTGCGTCAGTGTGTTCTCACGGCCCCTGGGAATATAAGCCGGGATGCTGTCAGTTAGCTCACATTTAGACGGGATGCCGTGAGTTAGCTCACATTCAGTCTAAATGTGAGCTAACTGACGGCATCCCGGCTTATATTCCCGGGGGCCGTGAGAACACACTGACGCACTTAATAATGTTATGGGTAAAGTGGACCCAAAAAGTGCTCCGATATACTATAATCTTTTTTGGTCAAACGCCTAAAAGTAGTAGCAAAATGTTGTTTAAATTGGAATTTTTTTCATGGTGACCCCTAGTGTTGTGTTAAGTACTCAAATATCAAGATGACATCATCAAAACTTATCATTGAAAATAATGCTCAAAAGCAAATGGCTGAATCTAGTTTCGAACGTAAATTTCATGACCTTAAATATTTGAACTTGGAATTCTTCCCATGTTCCTTGAATTCATTATTAACTTGAGGGCATCATAAAAAAAAATGATAGAAAATCATCACGTATATGCAATTTTATCATATCCTAAACAAAGTTTTGGCAATCACTTGGTAAATATCACCTACTTGCACACCACTTGCACCGTCTTCTAAAATGTGTAAACTTTTTTTTTAAATTGTTTTTGTGAACATTAATTCATTGGCTTTGTAAATCGATATTTTTTTTATGTTAATAATTCTATTTTTCACACAAAATTCAAAGTTAGTATATAGTTTTGAATCACTTTTGCTTAACCTTTGCACTTTACTATGCTTGCACCCCATCAGAGTTATCCTCTAACTCAACATGAGATTTGATTGGGAGTTGGTTGTTTTGCATAGAACACCTTCCATGTTCAGCAAGTTGTTTTTCGTGCATGCTTGGAGGTAGTGTGAGGTTTGAACATGTCTACTCTATATCAATTCATTGAAGGTCAAACTCATTTTGGCATGCCAAGAGGCGCTAAAACAATTTTGCCACTCAATGAACTGAAATAGGTTGCTCTTCATTCAAATTCAAACACTACTTCCGAGCATGCACCACAAGTGGACAGAAATTGTTGATTTTGTATGCAACACAACCAATGGAAAATCGTAGGGGATCAACTCCCGAAGAAAAGTCCCACTGAATTAAAGGATAACTCTTTTGTATTGTGTCTGTCCTATTTCACATTCATCCAACCCCATAACATTCAGTTTCCACCACTGCAAGTATCACAAGGACTTTGAGTACCTCAATCAGCTCCCCGCTCAGAGAGAAAACAGCTTCCGGTTTCTGGAACTCAGGTGCATACTGCTCCTCAACAAGGGCTCCCTGAGAGCCTTCAAAGCCAGTGCGCAAAGTGGCTCTACTTGAAGTAGACTGATCCAAAGGTTTAGCAGTCCTGCTAGAAGAAGCTTTTTCAACAGTCAAATTATACCTCTTCTGCACACCGCTCCATCCACCCTCTTTCTGTTTCACTACTTTACATGAAGGTCTGTTCACACCTTCTATCGCCAGAGCAGACCGAATGGTATCTCTCACGACTAAAACCCTCCAGAGCTCCTTGCAAGCTTCGTCCTCTCCCCCCAACACTGTATGTGGGTATACCACTGGGTGGTATTGTTGTCTACCACCATCAGTATTGGCCAGGTGGACCAAAGGTGTGCCACCTGTTGGAATATTTGGTCCAGATCCATTCGTCGTGGATTCTGGCAGTGTGCCCCAAAGCCAAAGAATCAAGGGATTTTGATTTCCTTCAGACTCAAATAATGCTTGCACATGTGCAGCAACTTGTTGTTGCAGACCTGAAGAAATGCAGGCTATTGAGCTAAGTAGAGACACATAGAGATCCTCATAGTTACGGTTCGACCTTGGGGTTTCTGGTACTGGGATAAGGCCAGGTTCACTGGGTTTGCTAGAGATAGATTTGGATGTTTGTGGTGTGTCATCCCTCATCTTGCTCTTGATTTCAGACCATGCAGTAGATGAAACAGTAGAAAGGGACTGTATACCAAGACCCATGAATGTAGCTATGAGGCGATTTGACGACGAGGCAGGGAGAACCTGTGAAGCTCCTGTTGATGGATGTGTAGTGGTTTTCGATGTGGCCTGAGGTACTGAAACACGACCAAACCCACTGTACCCAGTTTCTTTCCCTGTTCCTGCCAATTGCTTTTTGATATAAGACACAATGTGAGCCCAGAGAGCAAGGCCTATGACACGCCAACTTTCCTCTTCAGGTATAGTTACAACATCTGTATCCCCAGGAGTTGATAGAGTTGTTGAAATCCTCTTTCCTTCATCATTTTGACTGCAGAGAGCTTGAAACCACTTCACACTGCTAATGTTTGTTGCGGGCACCTCTGGGGCCTTTGTAGAGTCACGGATTGTTGGCCAAACTAAAGCAACAAGAGCTTTTCCATTCCTTGCTAGCCATGCAGCACCCACATAGTAAACAAATGCAAGCAGGATCATTGCCTTCTCACTCTTGCCCTTCAGGTCCTCAGGTCCTGAATGTGATGAGATTCCACTTGACCTACGTTCAGCCCTCTCATTCAATAAACTTGCAAGTTTTTGCAGGTCTCCTCCATAGCGCACAAGTTCCTGAATTTGTTCCCATGGAATGACAGGGTTAGCAATGTATGGTTGAGTGGTATTTGTCCCTGATATAAACGAGCTGCCAGTTGCTAGAATGATGCGTGCAAGAACCCAGGGGGCCTCTCTCCACACTGCACCCATTACATCTGCTTTGAAGGATGCACCTGCCATAGAGCTTAGACTGAAGGCCTCTTCTGGTGACTGCAGATATGCATGTTGTGCATAAAGCAGACGTGTATATATGTACAAGCGATGACGATTCTGGGCCCAATTCACAAGCTGTTCACAAACATCAGCAAAACACCCCTTCAATCAGTAGAACAATTATCAGGCAGTTCCATAATGCTAAAGAATTTACCTCAGTAGAACTTGCTCCTACAGAACATTACTGAACTCCCTAAAGTATACACATATATACTGAGAAACTGGGTTTTAGAAGGTTCAAAAGCCTACCCCAGCTACAATGGCACTAATATCCAGAGAATACACATTTCTCAGCACCTCCAACCCTTCCTCAATCTTTTTCTCAGCTTCTTCTATGTTGGTGGAGCCAACATCCAATCCATCCACTTGTTCACAAGCAATAGTGTGATCATTGTCCTGTCCTTCAGAATTATGAAACTTCCCAGGCACATCCGGCAGTTTGTGTAAAGACCAGCTTTGTCCACTGGTCCATTCTGGATGTTCCTGTAGGATTTGTGACATCCACTGAAGAGCAACATTAGATTTTGCGATCTCTCCAACCTCTGTTATAACTTCGGGAGCAATCCAATCGGCCGGTGAGTGTTCATCTTGAGAAATCTTGAATGCACCAAGCTGGAAACTTGAGGTGGTGGTTTCCTCTGCTGTATTATTAATTTTATTTCTAAGCAATGAGGGAAGTACCGCAGAACTGGCTGCCATCTGCTCCAATGCTTGCAGCTAGGCCCAACAATAAAAACATGTAGATGCATCAGTATAGAGCACAGATTCTGCAATGAACATCAGTCAAAAATGGGGAATGACTATTGTAAGCGTGAACTTCAATGGCGAAAACTTAAGCAGATGCAGGCAGATTGGCATTCCAAATATTCAGCATGCAAGTATAAAGAGCTTAATCTGAACTACAGCTCCTAAAGAGACAAATATTTTCATGAAGTTTATGTCAAGTGAATACTGGCAAACAACGATGACCAAATCCTCCCCTTGAGAGAAACTGCTTACTATACTACTTGACTGCAGAAATCTGGTCCGTTTTGCAAATATCCAAATGGTCTAGCTTAGATAGGGTATGAATACTGCAAACAAGTGAGACAAACTCACAGGAAGACCAACTCCTTTTAGGGCTAGGTAAGCTCGCATGGCAGTCTGCCTTAGAATGCCCGTAACCTCTGCCCTTTGAAAGTCACCCCGCAGACGAGGCTTCAGAGCCAGCATTCCACAGTAGTCTCCTACATCAGGATCCAAAGGGATAGAACCATCCCCACCAGCTTTTCTTGTTGCATTTGCTTCACCATCTTGGGTCATTGCAGCAGGCTGGCCACCGGAGATAACTTCATGCATAGCCTCCACTCCACGGCCCAATAGCCACTGCAAGAAAACCAACAGCACATGCACGACTACCTTTCAGCACAAATAATGTGTAATACCAGACATGCCTATGCAAACGACCTACGTAGACCAAGACTTTACATCAGAAGTCTACATATTGAGTATGATGCGAAAGCCCATGTAGATGACAACTTCTTGTGAAGAGATATTCCTAGTTGTCAACATTGAACCGCACGAATAGGACAACAGTCGAGAGATAGTGGAAATTCATTTGGAACAAATTAGAAGTTTGCAACCTCATACATGTGCAGTTGGAAGAACAATATAGAAATTTTCCTTCCATTTACCATAACATGACAACAGCAGCAAACTTCGAGAACAAGGAAAACACCTGGCAAAGACTTGCAAGCCAGTAATCTCTATCCTTCACTGCCGCAGGATAAACATGTTTGCTGATAAGGTTGCGTCCAATAGGCCCATCAGAGCCTTCAACAAGCCGACACACCACAAGCCCTAACTGCGGGTCCCCCAAGTTCTTTGCACAAACAGATGCTGCAGAGCTGACGTCTCCGCCTAGAAGAAAAAAGGCAGCTGCTAGTTCATGTCTGTGCTTTCCCATTAATACATACGCATTCTTAAGAGCAGCTGCTTGGTGTTTGTCCTCCTGTTATTCATAACCAACCTTGCTACAACTTAGTAGCCAAAAACTCAAAATTGAACCATTTCAAGAAGCTCAAATTATTCTATTGCTTTAATCCACAGAGCTGCTGAGAAGATGACAATGTCCATTTAAACAGATAGTGTGTTAATCTAGACCAGAAGCTGATAGTGTTCTATGAGGTAGGATCAGAAATACAAATAGAGAGAACACGAGTCTTCCACATATGAAACAAAAATACGCATGGATGGCATTTTGAAGAGACCTAACAAGCAGGTTACCTCACCCGAAAATCTCGGGCCAGGAAGTCAACGAGGGGCCTATCACGTTCATCTTTGCTCATTTTTAGAAGACCTGCCAATACAGTCCGCCGCTCCAGAGCTATGTACAATAATGCACTTTCTTTTGCATCCTTGGTTGCCATATATTGTGTGCGTGCAACTTTCTCCATCTACATAGTCCACCCCTCCAACACTAAGTATCCAACATTCCAGGTGATTGCATGGATCTATTCAACAAGGTGATATATTTTGACAGACAATGGAGATACTCTAAAAACTGAGACAACACAGACAACCAAGAAAACACAATCCAGATCAATCAACACTTTGCAAGTCCAACACAGTAGATCAAATCTTCTAAATTTTTATAGTTCAGATAAAGCCATATTACACAATTTTGCTAATCTTGTTGATTATATTTGCAATTTTCTATGGAACAGGACTTGATTGTTCAAATACAGTACAGACAAATTTGTAGGATAAGAATGAAGCTGTGACAAATAACAACCAAAGAGACTTCAAGTACTGATTTCGGAGAGCACGACAACTGGGCTCCATAACCAGCTATAAAATATCATGGTGTTTCTGATGCAGAATTTGCTCCTAAAACTAACGGCCATTGTAAAGAAGCATGCTTTAGCCTTCCTCCCATCATAATCCCTTCTGATTGAGACACTTAAATTCAATAACTGCAGCCTGAAAGTTCACAGAATAGATAACTACTCTCAAGTGACCATTGACAAGGAAGATCCACAGGTTTGTCACTATAGCATAACCTTGAATGTAGCAAAAACTACTTTGAGGGAAAGTGCTTAAAACTTCACAGCACCCCAAACAGCCCTCAGACTTTTTCTGACAGAAGTACATTATAACAAACAGAAGTGATTAAACTTGAGAGAAGTGACTAAATTAGCCAGATATAAGCCACAGCATTAACTTCAAAACTTAAGACTGAAATGAACAGGAAAACAAAGGCATTGTGACCCCATTTGTAATGCCAACTAGCCACACGACTTACATTTAAAGATATCCACAAATGAACCAGGAGAAGGAAGGTGAAAGGTGGCAATCAGGAGTTTTAAAATGAGAATGGGAGAAACTCTTACCTTTTTCCTAAGGGGGACAGCATCTGTAAACCAGAAACCCACACCCAAAGCTTGTATTTCTGGCCACATGGATTGCTGAGAGGCACATACATCCAGCAGCGTCTCTTTAGCATCTGACTGCAAAGCCCATGCCATTGCTTTTGAGTCCATTTTGATATTTGGTGAAGCCGCATTCTTTCCCCCTGATCGGGAGGCAATCAAATTTGCATTTCGATAGGCTAGCCAATACCTAAATCCAAAAAGAACATAAGATCAGCAAGATAAGTATCAAATTCATCATTCCAAGGTACATGAAAGAATAAAGCATAACCGATAATCACTTGAACCTATAAATCACTCAAGGCGTGTAGCCATTTTAGGGTCCTTATGTCACCCAATTTTTGATGTGTACAAGGTCCATAAATTTTGAGCCAAATCTCACCTCAATCCAGATTGATCAAGGCCTGTACACTGCGCAACCTGCCCAACACCATCCATCTCCCCAACAAGTTCCACTACTGCAAGCAGCTGCTTCTCTTCATCCTTTGTAAGCCATGGAACACTGGAACAATCTTCTATGAACTGTACAATAGCCTCCACCTCAGGTTTTGTTAAAGGCTCCATACCCCCTGTCTTCAGGGTTATTTGTGATTGAGAACCCCTTATTGGTTTAGGGTCGCTGAGCTCTGTTGTAAAGTCATCCAGCCATGATGTGTTGTTCAAGAACGAATACTTGTCATTCATGATTGGCAAATTTGGTTCAGTCACTCCACTCTCTCTGAAGTTGAAGCTAGTGTTATAGCCAGAATCAGTGCTTGTTGATGATTGTGTTGACTGAGGTACTTCCTTTTGCAACAGATCTAAGAGGCCCATCCGAGGGATATAAGGCTGGGTTTGAGCAGTTGTGTTTACAATGCCTGTGGCACTGTGCTGTGTTGTTGAGGTCAATGACTTGGCTGCCAAGTGCCGAGCAAGATGGCGAATACATGCTCGTGCTCGTGGTTTATCTCCTGGTGAAAATAGAGAGTAAGTTCTTTAGCTCAACTTCTACGTCAACTTTGACAGGTATAAGGTGCAAGAGTCTCAAGTACTTCTACTAAAACAACACAATACTGTCTAATATTCTTAGTACTCTACCTTTACAAATGCTACAGAATAAATCCCACATACCAAACACTTTCTCTACTAAGCTCCTTCCATACCTGTTACAAATTCATGAAAATGTGTATGGATTGCAAAAAGCAATAAACAACAAAATAAGCTCTTATGGTATGAAGAAAATTTGGATCCTTACCTTTATACAAGCTCCAGAGAAGAGCTGTAGGATGATAATCTGCTAGAGGATAAACAAATGCCTCCGCAGCTTGTAGAAGAGTACATGACTCCTGTCCAATTGTTGGATAAACTTGTGCTGCATTGTGGTCATTGCCATTGCTTGCATCAAACATTGACCTGCCAACATCCCTAATAAACTTTGTCCTCAAAGCAGAGGACACCCAGCGACTGCATACCCGAATGTGCCCATTTGATGTCACAATAGGAGAACTCTGGAAGCCCCATAAAAAATTACTTATGTCAGCATTTGTTGAAAATGATGCGAGACAGTCCCAGGTTGTAGATCGTGGTACTCTCGTCTCAGGGCATATTCTGTGCTGGATATATATGTTGACATCAGTTTTAGTCGCAACACCCAAGAGAACACCTCCCATGCCTGTATCCAGCCAGCTTAAAGAAACTATGGGTTGTGGCAGTATAATTTGACCTGCAAGTTCAAATCCACCACTCTCATTGTAGCTGTCACATTCCCAGGTCTTGACCAGTTTGTTATTTCCACCATCCCCCACAGAAGCAATTTTTTCACCACCAGCAGTTGAAGCAATTTTAGTTACCGGCCCAGTGTCAGCCCAGACAACTCCAACACACTGCCAGATGAAAGACCCACTTCTGGCCACAACTGACTGGGGTGAACATGATTCTGAATGAAAAGCTCGATAAAGCTTGATGCTACCATCTGTACAGCCAGTCAGAAAATCGTAAGCCCGAGCTTTTCCATAGACCTCTTGTTGAGATGATATAAACCCTTTTGTTACTCCTGGGACCACTGCCATAGTCAGCACATGCTCTTGATGGCCCAATTCGACAGACCCAATCAGGGAATCTCTGATATAAATACATTCCTGCTGAGAGGCAAGAGAACCTACATAACACGAATATCCTAATTCTTGAAGATGCTGAATACTTTCCATCTCAACTCCCTTTCCCTTATTAGCTTCAGATGCCTTGATGGTGCTGGTTGTCATCAAGATCAATTTTAACTCAACAACCCATGTGGCCAGAATTGTGCCCCCTCCACCTGCTCCTATGACAATGAATCTTCTATCTTTGGTTTCGTCCTGAGAAGTATTCACTGACAGGGAAAGTGCACCAATACCTTCGAGATACTGCCCGGCATGCAACACGGGACATTCAAGGGAGTATAGACGATCAGAAAGAACCAAAGGCTCTACCTTTCCTGGGAAATAACTTCTACTAATTAGAAAGCAGTGAATATTAGAATTGTCAACAACAATCAAGATGGCTCTGCTTTCTGATAACGATATGGGTGCCCACGACATTAGATTACCAGATGAAACTGACAAGCCTGAAGAACATGATATTCGACCAGCGAGTTTCCAGCCCAGAGTCTGTGAACTCATAGCTCTGATCTGAGGACTTGACCATCCGCGTAAATCCCACAAGAGGACCACTCCTTGATCATCAACAGAAGCTGCAAGCCCTACAGTGGTGCTGGGATGCATTGCAACCTGAAGAACAACACCATGATGGCCATCTAGACTGAGTACTTCTGATGATACCCCCCATGGACTCTTGTTCCCAGTTGGTTGTTTTCCTGAGCCCACATGACCTCCTCCAGTACCTATGGCAGAAACAGGTGGCCAAAGACGGGACCACCGAAAAAGCCCACCAGACAATGCCTCAAAAACATCTAAAGAAGAGGGAGGTACAGCCAATGTGCCCTCTGGCCGCTGAACAACAGCCTTTATCATCAGTCGCCCTCTGGCATTGTGAATATCACTTCGCATAGTCGTTGATGGGAACACCAAAAGACCATCTCCTTTTTGCCAGAGAGTTACTTGTGGAGAATGTGTAGGCAAAATGTCATCCAAACTATGAATACACCATAAAACAACTTCACCATGTGGTCCCACGCCCACCAACCACTCACAAGGAGCTGATGCACCCCTCTTTGCACCTTTAGTTCGTGAATTGTGTCTATGGGCATCAGAATCACCTCCCCCAGTTCTGGTTTCAGAAGCCCAGCTGACAAAGACATTTTGTCCAAGAACTCCAGACAAGCATTTGTTGACTTCTATTACAGCACCAATTGAGAATATAGGCTTTTTCTTCCGTTCTTGGCTTTCTCCAAAACAGAAACTTGAGTAGCTTGGGCCCTCCATGTCCAGCCACAAGCGCACCATACCATCATTTGAAGAAGTAAGAAGCACAGGGCGAAAAGTGTATGTATCCTCACGTGAACCATACGATGGCCGCCACTGAATCACTGAGACATCAGATGGGTGCAATAGCTCAATCCCTTGAATTTCATGGCCCTCTTCCCACCACCACACAGTTGCTGCCCCTTTCATTGGTTCTACACTTTTGCTGCCAATTGAATCTCCATTGGAAACAGAATTCACTCCTGATCCTAAGACATTATTAGCTGTAGCCACTACACCACGCGAAGACCAAGATGAAGCTGCAAGTGCTTGTGGCACCATGCACTGAACCTGCCAGAGCACTAAGAAGCCTTCTCCATCCATGTCCCACATTGTGATATGGGAGCCAGCAGAGAGCAACCCATTTCCTGAGTCTGTCCATGCAAAAGTGAGAACCTGGTAGGTATGCTCCAAGATCTGTGTCGTTGTCCACTCCAAAGGGATCTCTGCAAACCCCCATCAGCAACAACAAGGCCACACAAAAGTAGGAAGATTAAGAATCAGAACCACACTCCGACCTGGATTCAATTTGTCACAAACCATAATAAACACTCCACAGGTACAAAGATGAGTGCAATAATTCTGGGGATTTAGACATTGCAGAGACCAGTAGAAAAGAGAAGACAGCAACCACTGAATTCAACATGCACAACTGAACAGTACACAAGAGGAGAGAAAGCACATAATATTTCCTACTGGCAACTGCACTCAGAAGATCAAACCAGAATATGCGATGACGAGCACCTGGCGACTGGGAAACCTCTATCGAAGCCCTTCCAGGACTTCTTGGAGAGAAAATGTGAATAGAATTGCCAATTACAGCTGCAAGGTGACCCACAGAGAGACCCATCATAGGCGCCCATCCTACACTGGTCACTGGATTTTTGTCCTCACGACAACCTTCTTTAATACCTGCATCGGTTTCAAGGACCTGCAAATCGGTATTATTGTTAAGTGATGGTACCTCCTCAGGTCCATCAAACATAAACAACACTCCATTTCTCCTGTTGACCATGTATAATGCACCAGAAACTATCACAACAATGTGCAAACAAACAGGTCCCATCTTCTAGAGGACATCCAGAGACAAAGAAATAGATCAAAATAACACAATTCTTTGGTTCTTTCTACGGAACACAAACGCGCCAAAATCCACCAATTTGAAACACCCTATGCTAGCATCAGGGTTTAGATGCACAATTTGCAATTAACTGACCTGCTGGAAAAAACGTCCACCGGCAGATTCTTCGGGATTCAAAGGTGAGGGTGCCGTGGCGATGACAATTGTGCTACTGGCAGCATACGCCAGCCAGCTCGAGCCTGCGAACCGGGGCAACCAATCTGCACCTTGGGAACCGCCATTTGGTCCAGGGGGAAGGTCCTGCTGAACGGAGAGCTCGTATGGAGCTCCCTGCCGAGGCAAATTCATGGTGGCTGGCCACCTTTCAGCATCAGGGCCAATCACAGCTGCATCACAGAATGCACAGCTCCGACTCTTCCAAAAACCCTAGCTCCGTAATGTTAACACTTTAGGTCGATCCTTATGTCACTCTTTATGTCAATCCTTATGTCACTCTCTATGTCAATCCTTATGTCACTCTTTATCTCATCCTTCAGTTTGAGATTTTGCTATGATGTCGCCACGAGGCCTGGCTCCAGACACCGATGTTCCAGTATCAAGGCTAGTCAAAGCTCAAATTCAAAGCCCCAGCTCTGCCAAAAACCCTAGGTTCCGTAATTCCAAAATTTATGTCAATACTTAAGTATGTCAATCCTTACGTCAAACTTTATCCTTCAGATTGAGATATTGCTATGATGTCACCTTGAGGCCTGGCTCCAAACACCGATGTTCCAGCATCAAGGCCAGTCACAGTTCAAATTCAAAGCTCCGACTCTGCCGAAAATCTAGGTTCCGTAATTCCAAAATATATATATCAATCCATCCTTGGTTGAAGATATTGTTATAATGTCACCATGAGGCCTGCTCCAGACACAGCTTTCTCAGCATCGAGGCCAGTCGCAGTTCAAATTCAAACCTCCGATTCTGCCAAAACCCTAGTTCGGTAATTCCAAACTTTATGTCAATCAATTCCTTCAAATTGAAGTTCCCCTATGGGGTATCAACACTGCGGCCTGCTCCACGCCACAAATTTGAAGCGATCGCACCTTCGATCGCGAAATGGAAAGCTCCAAATCTGATTCAAACCCTATTTGCAAAATTCAAAGCTTCCGAGTGCCGATCCCATCCTTGAACGCAAAAGAATCGGACAAAACCCTATTGCCGACGTCTCTCGCTTGAGCAATCTCAAGCCCGTCCCTTGTCTGTTTTGAGATGTTACAATGATGTTGCGAGCAATTTTGGCGATCGCAACGTGACGTGTCAATCGCAGAAGAATGGGAAAATAACATTCACTGGACAACTTACTGCATGCGTGTCTTGGAAAAAAAAAAATTAGCAAAGTGTTGCGGAAGTTGCAAGAAGGCGACATTGTTTGGTAATCCCCAACATTCGTGACGGCGGAGTATGAATGGATGAACAAATTAATCAATACCAACTTGGTGGTGGATGGATGTAAATAATTGAAGAAAATTTTGATGAATTGTTTTCAATGTGGCATGGGACATATGGGGTTCGGATGGGATTCCAATGGGGGTTTGGGTGTATATGACTTTTATGAGGTTTCTTAAATGAGAGAAGAATTTGATATAAGCATTTAATGGGCCTACGGGGGTCATAACATTACTTAAGAAATAATATATGATATGTTTTTTGTTTCATAAGATTATAGCAAGTAAGTTAATTTTCCAAGTGAGGGGTTTTGGTGAAAGATAGTTGAGTAGAGTTAAGGGTAGTCAGTGCCTCAAGCAAGTATTAGTAGCTTCAATAGTCATGTCATAAAGCTTGGTTGGGAAGGGGGTTGCCATCAATTGAGCTCATGGACAAAAAAATGAGAAATGAAAATGGTAGGTTGTAGTAAGAATTCACAACCACCCTTGCTAGGAGGTCAGTAATGATACTAGAAAGGTCAGTATATGGTTCACGGGCAAGTCACAAGCTCAAAAGGTCAACCCCAATCTTCCAAAAACAAAAATCTAAGTTGAGTAAACATCAAAATAGGAAGGGTCCACATCAATCTCTAGAAGGGTAATTTGTAGGTGGTCGTTTTTCTACTACTTGTTGGCATTTGCACTTATTCTCCCTCATTTTATAGAACATGCATCACTCTTTAACTCTTTTACATTGTGCAACTTCCGCACGTACTTTCACTTGTTTATATAGGACCTTAGTTATGTAGATGTGTCAATTAAAATTAGTGTGGCCACAATAGAATATGCATGTTGCATGTACATATGGATTTTTATGTCATTTCTGTTTCTTTTTAAGTTTTGGGGATTTTAGGTTCTTGATCACATAATTGGATAGTCATTTCTTTGTTTTTGCCATCTTCGGCCTTGAAATTTAAAAGTGGCACTTGTAAGCAAATTGGTTGTGAGAATGTGAGAACTAAAATTTACATTCTCACAACCAATACAATGTGAGAATGTGAATTTTAGTTTTGACATTGCTAGATTCTCACACTCTCTCCTTCCGTGTCAAGGTAGAGGATAGATCGCCAAAGGTAGAGATGTATGTCTCAAGAGCAGTGATTGGGGAGATTTTTGGGCATAACCGGTTGAGATCCTAGTGTTTGCAAGTCCAACCGGTTACATGTTGCCATCCTCCGGTTTTCCTTTATTAAATTGAGGTATATTCTATAAATTCCTCTAAAATGATCGGTAATTTTCCTGCAGTCTTGAACTTCAACTGGTTATTTCTCAAACTCAACTGGTTCATTTGTAACTAACTGCCAGTTCTCCCCGATCATAGCTCAAGAGCACCAATGGAACAATAGAATAGTGTCAAGCCCCACAACGCGAGTGTCCACAACCTCCTTCACTATTTTGAATTTTTTTAAATGGTAAATAAATGTGTTTTGTTTAACCGTGGCCATTTTTTGTTTACTGGCCTAGGGTTGCAAGTGTTGGTACATAACAAATTCACAATGCAAAGAGGAAGTGGAGTACAAGAGTAGTCACTATATGAAGGCTCCACATTTGCCCACAATCATGTTTGCACCATGTACATTAGGGTCCAAAAATATTTTGAATTTCGGATGTGCTCCCAGTTCTGTGCTTCAAAAACAGTTGCATTCAATTGCATGTAGCCACCTCAATATATATATATATATATATTCACCAAATCAATTGAAACTTGTGAAGCCATCAATGGTCTTTAATCACCACCTGTTGATCATGAGCAAGTGTCGGAAATTAAAAGATTTGGTTGTAATTAGTAAATTGTGTTGTCAAGAACTCAAACATGTATCTTTCCTTGTAAAGCTCCTCGTGCCACCTCATTATTTTGATGGCATGTATCCATTGGAAAGTTTAAAAGTATAAAGTTCAAGATTACAACATGGAGTGTCATTGCAATGAATATTGACTTGCACAAATAAGATATTGTAGCTTGAAGTTGTTTTGGAGGTCGTCTGGACAGGAGCATCGGAGTTGTAGCACACCTCTCCACGAGGAGTGCCCGAAACACCATGGGCACAAGGGGGACCCCGGAGTGACACCCAAGACTTGTGGCACCATTGGTGAGAGGGCCCAAGTGGTCCTAGTGTGGGTGAGGGCCCCGGGCGTTGGGAACGCCTCCCACCCACGGAGACTAGGAGTCACGAGGGTAAGGTCATGAGCCATGAGTAGCTTATGGCATTCGGATTCTGCAATGCTCAAGAACACCTCAATCGGAGGTGTGAGCTAGGAGATATGGCAATTTGAATGGGGCGTTGCCTAGGAACAATGTCCTAGGACAGTAGTGGCCTAGGAGTGGTTCCCAAAATTACTGAGGTTTGAACGGGCATAACTTCCTTATTATCTGCCCCAATGGGGCAAGTAAAAAGTCCATCGGCATCCACGTGAAGCGTAGATGACGATGGAGTGGTCGCTTGATAGCACCAGAGATCATACAAAGAAATTATGGTGTTCTAAAGCTACTGGGGGCTTCCAGCCCCAGCGGCTAAGAGAAAATGTCTACTTGGCTCCAAGACTTGGAAGAGAGACAAAAGGCTACTTGACAGTGGGGTAGGTGGCCCTGCCCAAAGTCCTAGAGGCTTATATGGGTGAGGTGGCGTGTGGCCGAACCCACCTAAGGCTGAAAAACATGGCCTCTACGGGCGTTGGCCCAACGTGGGGACATAGTTGCCTAGTATGGTTCGGATTGTTATAGTATTGCTCCAACAACACAATGATCAACTAAATATTGGACTTCCATAAATGGACACATCTAACCATTGGTTACCGATTAAGGGGAAAGTCATGAATGCAAAGTAGGAAGGTTGGTTCCCCACCTATGAGCTAAGAGGTCCGCGGTATGGGAAGCTAACCATTCACATGGTAGAATGCGAAGGGTTAGCACTCATGACCCTTGCTAGAATTGAAAGATGGCCAAGATAGTTAAGGGGAGCTAGCAAGGGTTGCGACATGATTTGCCTATGTTGTTGTGTTGGTGATTGAATGTATTGATTTTTTGAATTATGCATTGGGTCTTTGAGAGGTACCATGCCGTACAAAATCTTGAGTGATGAAGAAAGGGGTCGCATTGTGGGAATGCGCGAGAGTGAAATGAAAAGTTCAAACATTGCATTTGCATTGACTGCTCCACGGTCAATTGTTTCTACTATCTTGACAAATTGGAAGGTCCAAAAGAGTGTAAAATCTTTAAAGTCCCGATGTGGTAGGCATCAGAAGTTGATTGATCGTGATGCTAGAGTGTTGGCACATTATGTTAGAGATGATAGAAGACAACCATTGTTAGAATTATCAAGCTTATTGAATGTGAGTCGTAATACAACACGGTCGTACTTATATGACTTGGGTTTTAGAAATTGCATTGCACCAAAAAAAACCATATCTTAGTAAGAAGCAAAAATTAGATAGGCTTAAATTTTCCCATGCTCATGAAAGTTAGACTTTTGAAGATTGGTGCAATGTGATTTGGTCAGATGAGTCATCATTTGAAATTGGTAAAAATTCAAGGCAAATTAAAGTGTGGCGAAGACCATACGAAAGATATGTGTGAGATTGCATAGCTCCAACTTTTAGGAGTGGCCGTACTTTGGTGATGGTCTTGGGTGCATTTACTAGCTTTGATAAATGCCCTCTTGTTATTATGCCTCCAGACAAAAGAATAACAAACGATTTTGTAACCATTGTTTACGAGGCAACATTAAGCGGATTTTACTTTTTACATGATCGCCCTCAACAATTGAAACTTACGGAAGATGACGCTCCGGTCCACTATAGCTCACTTCCGTTGCAATGGAGACAAGCTCATAGTATGGCAAAATTAATTCGGCTTGCAAACTCTCCAGATTTGAATCCCATAGAAAATTTATGGAAAATTGTCAAAGATTTGTTACAACATCGTCTTAGACCAAAACACAAGGAAGAAATGACATAAACCATTCAATTAACATGAGATACAATATCTTTGGAGCAACTCACAACTTTAATTAGAATTATGCTTGATAGAATGCAAGTACTTATTTCAGCAAGAGGTGGTAGCACATGTCACAACCCTTGCTAGTGCCCCTTTAATATGTTGGTCATTTCTCAATTCTAGCAAGGGTCATGAGCACTAACCTTTCGCAATCCATCCATGCAAATGGTTAGCTCTCAATACCACGGACCTCTTAGCTCATAGGAGGGGACCAACCCTCCTACACTTGTATTCGAGACTCTCCGCTTAATCGGTAACCAATGGTAAGATGTGGACTTCCATGGATGAAAGTCCAATTTTATGTTGATCATCGCATTACTGGAGCAACACTACAACAATCCGAACCATAATAGGCAACTATGCCCTCATATTGAGCCAATGCCCATGGAGGCCGTGCCATTCGGCCTCAAGTGGGTTTGGCCAACCACACCGCCTCACCCATATAAGCCTCTAGGACTTTAGGCAGGGTCCCTATACCACCGTCAAGTAACATTTTGTCTATCTCCCAAGACTTGGGGCGAAGTAGACATTTTCCCTTAGCCTTGAAGTTGAAAGCCCCCAGCAACTTTAGAACACCATAACTTCTTTGTATGATCTCTGATACTAACAAGCAACCACTCCATCGGCATCTATGTAAACTCCATCGTCATCTATATTTTATATAGATACCGATGGACTCCTCACTTGCCCCATCCGGACAAGTATTGAGGAAGTTATGCATGTTCAAACCTTGGCAGTCCCAAGAGCCACTCCCATGCCACTGATGTCCCAAGGGCATTGTCCCGAGATAGTGCCCCGCTCAAATTGCCATATCTCCTAGCTCACACCTCCGATTGAGGTGTTCTTGAGCATTCTAGAATTCGCATGTCATAAACTACGCATAGCTTATGGCCTTACCCTCGTGAATCCTAGTCTCCGTGGGTGGAAGGCGTTCCCAATGCATGGGGCCCTCACCCACACTAGGATCACTTGGGCCTTCACCAACGGCGCCACAAGTCCCGGGTGTCACTCCGGGGTCCCCCTTGTGCCCATGGTGTTTCGGGCACTCCTCATGGTGAGGTATGCGACAACACTAGATGGTAGATACTATATCATGATTATTATTTTAAATGTATGAATTTCTACTTTTATAATGCAATTTTTCATATTGTCAAAGTAGACTTTACGATCTTTCCAACACAATTTATGGTTTGTGAATTGATGAATTTTTGAGCCTACAAGAGGTTTTCAAAGTGTGTATTTTCATTCTCATTCAACTCCATGCCAAAAATTCGAAATAATTTTGGACCCTACAACACATGTACAACATCCTCACAAATAGCATTCGCATTGTTATGTCGAGGTTTTTTAGGTTCCGTGGAGGTTTGGGCTTGTAAAATAGTGCAACCGCCATGAGCAACATAAATGTTGCTCAAGGTTTGGGGTTTTTTTGGGAGTTGATTTGTTGTTCCCGATGAAAGGGAGGGTTTTTGGATTATCACAAGTAATCCTTGATGTGTTTTTTTGTATTGATAGCAACGTACATGGATAGATAGATAGATAGATAGATAGATATAAACAAAACTCTAAGGTAGAGCAAACATAACTTAAGAGCCTCTTTGCAAACATAATGGGTTACTTACCCATTTTGGGAATGGGTTCCATGTGTGATATCCAAGTAGTGGCTACCACTAGGGTAGTGCCAAAAGGTGGCGGGGGGGGGTTTTCAGGGAATGTCTTTTAAAGGCCATGATCATGTGGATCATGATCATGGTCACCTTGGGGTTGAGTAAGTTGGTTGGTGGGTGTTGTGGTGTAATGTTTGTGAAGGTCTGGGTTCAAAACCCCGAGAGAGCTCTTAGGAAGCTAGTGTCACAAGAAATTGATATCCCTTAACTGAGAGTCTAAATGCCGGTATCCGCAATTTACTGGTTTTATTGGGGGTTATGGGGGCAAGTGTGAGGGGTGAGTAAATTATCATTTTTTGAGGATCAATGCAAACAATGATCTAATGGCAGTTGTGTGTAGGCATTTTTGGAGGGTATTGATTATGGTGAGTGGTGTTCACCCCAAATCTCAACAACAAAAGGGCATAACCACCGGAAATGGGAAAGGAAGTTTGGTTATCAACAATCACCATAGTCGCCACTTGAGGAGGATTTGTGACTAGGTTTAAGGGGCCTATGAGTTGGTTACCAATTAGTAAAATTAATAACCACGGAAAATTAGAAAGGCACCATTAGTAAGCCAATTCAGACTAGTAGACTATGTAGGAGGCAAGTAAACATTAGTGACATTATTTGATAGATTAGTAAGCCACGGAACAAGCCACTTAGGATTAGGGAGCTCCATGGTGATTAATAGTCACCTAGGCCATGTAGGTGAGGCAATTGGAGGCGGAAGTAGCAAGGGCCAAGAAATGACTTCTTGGGTTATTCTTGGAAATCCTTCCAAACTGTCAGCCATAAACCCCCACCCTTTTGCGTATGTAATCCGAGTGGAAGTCTATGGCTCACATGTCCTCATTGCCTACTAGCCTCGGAAATTCCATACTCACACTCCAATGAATTCAAACACAAAACACATTTTTTTTATTAAACCCATAGGGCATTAGTATTGAAAAACACTTATGCACCTATGATGATTATTGCAACCCACCACAATACAACTCTTCTCCTATTCCAATCTCTCACACAATGTAGGAGTTATTTGCCTAATTAATCTAACTCCCAGAGCCCTAAGCCATGCTCCACTCATGAGAGATTTATTAAATGTCACTTAACCCTACCCTTCACTAATCCCCCTCCCTAGCCTGCCACATTTTTGGAAGCCCTGGCCTCTAAGCCCCTTCACCAGCTCTGTCATTTGGTTCGGAGCCTACCCCGCTCACCCTTTGTGTCAACCCCGGCACCTGTACTACGTCTTGAGCTTCGGCTGCCTGCACTCTGGATTGAGCTTTGATGGTCTGAATATGTGCATTGAGCTTCGGCACCTGCACTATGTGCCTTAAGCTTCGGCTGAACTGAAATTATGTGCTTCGCTAATATGAATCTCTGAGCTTCGATAATCTGAATCTATGTGCTTCGCCAACCTGAATCACAGCTGGGCTGCGATACCTGCACTATGTCTTGAGCTTCGGCACCTGCATTCTGTACTTGAGCTTCAGCTGAACTGAAATTTTGTGCTTCGCTAATATGAATCTTTGGGCTTCGATAATATGAATTTGTGCTTAGCCAACCTGAATCTGAGGATTTCACTAATCTGAATTTGTGCTTCATTAATATGAATCTATGTTTCACTAATCTGAATCTGTGCTTCACTAATCTGAATCTATGCTGGGCTGCGGTACCTGCACTCCGTCTTGAGCTTCGGCTACCCTCACTCAATCTTCCCCCTGTTCCCAGTAGCTGCGAGAGAGAGAGCAAGGCCAAACCCCCCTGGTCAGTGTTTTCCCCTTGCAGCCAGCCCCATCCCCTCGGCCGGAAATCCTGAGTCTGAGTTGGTTTTGAACCTCACTGGCCCTGCCCCAAAACGAACACCCCCAGACCCCTCAACCGAACACCAAACTACTCTAAGACAACCAATTAAACTTGGCCTAAGCCGCACTCAAACCAACACATCCTAAGTTATGCCTAACCTCAACTCTAATCACCCGTAACACTAATCAAATTCCCTAATCACAACCTCACGAGCCCTTAACTTAACTCAAGTCCAAGCCTACAAGTTATTCTCTTTTTCACGTTTTTGAGCACTTGAGGAAATACCAAGTTGCGAGGTCTGACATTTTTTTGAGTTTAAAAACAAATGTGGGCACCATATTGGGCACACACAAACCTAGATAGAGATAGGTAGATTTTAGAACACAAACTACTACATTTTGAAGGAAAAGGAAGATGAGGATTATATGTGCTCTCTTCGAGGATGATTGAAAGAGTTATCTTCGTCTTTCTTAGAAAAAATAGCAAGATAAAGTAATATAGGAGGAGGGCACATGTTAGGCACCTCCTCTCACTATATATAGAGTTAGGAATAGAGTTAGAACACCTTACCTTATTCACAACGATAGGCTACACGAGAGCGGAGGACATTAAATACCCCCCCCACGAACTTTTAGGGGTGTCAGTGTCAGGCTGGGGCAGCTGCCCGTCCAGAAAATCCATATTTTTTGGACCCGACCGAAAACTGTTGCCCTTGCATTCTTGAAAGCCACTTACTCACAAATCCCTTATTGAGTGCACTTCACCTTCAAGGTCCAAAATCCAATATATATATATATATATATATATATATATATGTTCACTTCCATTGAGTAAATAAGCAATTGACTGGGGTTTCATTATCAAAGTGAAACCGTCAATAAAACATGTAATTAACTTGGAAGTCAAAAATATTACAAAACCCTCACTTGCATTGAGGTTATAATTTTTGTGACTTACAACTTGAAATTGTCTTTATCATTCTTAAAATGACACTAAATTTTACTTGTTTATTTTTAGTATGTTAAATATTTTATAATATATTAATTAATACCTTCTACTTTCACAGAGTTTTCATATGCATGTAAACTAATTAAGTGTGATTGAATGTAACAAAATCTAATTAATTATGATTAATCTTAATTAAGCCTATTTATATTTAAGCCCACTTAAATATAAAATGTACTTATTGGAATTAATCATGATTTATTGGAATTAACTCCAGTAAATATAATTCATAATTAATTAGGCTTAATTAAGATTAATCAAAAACTAATTAGATTTTATTACATTCAATCACACTTAATTAGTTTACATGCATATGAAAACTTTGTGAAAGTAGACGAAATTAACTAAAATATTAAAAAATATACATACTAAATCAGCACACTAAATTTAAGTGTCATTTTAGAATGACAAAGACAATTTCAAGTTGTAAGTCACAAAAATTATACCTTCAGTGCAAGTGAGGGTTTTGTAATATTTTTGACTTCCAAGTTAATTACATGTTTTATTGACGATTTCACTTTGATAATGAAACCCCAGTCAATTGCTTATTTACTCAATGGAAGTGAACATATATATTGGATTTTGGACCTTGAAGGTGAAGTGCACTCAATAAGGGATTTGTGAGTAAGTGGCCTTCAAGAATGCAAGGGCAATGGTTTTTTCGAAGTCGGGCGGGCGGGCAGCAATTTTCGGTCAGGTACAGAAAATATGGATTTTCTGGACAGGCGGCTGCCCCAGCCCGGATCTGACACCCCGAAAAGTTCGTGGGGGGGGGTATTTAACGTCCTCCCACGAGAGCTGGGGAGTGCTATCTTGTGAGCGGTGAGCGGTGAAGAAAGAAAAATCTGTGGTAATAGGACCACTAGTATCCTATAACTGTGGCCTAAAGAAATATAATTTTAGGGTTCAGTAATAAGATTGGGGAGGACAAATAACATGAATGCAAATATAGAGAGTGCAAAGAAAATAGAGTTGGACACAAAACGTGTATAAGTTCTTCAAGGTATAGCATAAGTGAATGTATATTAAAGAAACGATACCAATAATAAAACCTTCCGTTCTGGCAATTGAACACGTGTTAACAAAAAACTAATCATCACTATAACTTGAAGTAATGGATGTTGATTATGATTCGGACTCTAAATCTATGAAATTCAGAACCTGACAATCATAATGTCTAGTTTTGTTATGGATAGAAGAAGGGGAAGATTGAGCAACAAGAACGGAAGCCATGGTTGCGGCATAGATAAGGAGGCTTCGCGGGGGTGATGGACTTGCTACAAATCATCGATCTTCAAAAAATTGTCGCCAATGTCGGCGCCATTGTGGTATCACATTCCTAGCACATGACAACATAGATGTCTTAATAATTACTAATGTCCATAATAATCCAAAAAAATACATATACAATATACTTCAAGTCAAAATTATGAAATCAACCATATGAAACTTTCGAACAAGATAAATAAACAAAATTTATTCACAAAATAAATTGATGGCCTTGCGATTAACAATTGGAGAATCATCCAAGTCTTCAGAATTGGTGTCTTTGCCAATAGGTAAAGGAGATTGTACAATCAAAGGCTTCAAGACGAAATGAAAAACATCTTTGTCACCTTCTTATGCCAAAAGGTGACGCTTCAAAGAGCAACAAGCATATATGAACGGGTCCTATGAAATAGATAATAAACAATTATCAAGAGAATAATCAATGAGAGCATGTTAGTTTGTATAAAAATTATATTAAAAAAATTCTAGAACAAAAACAAACTGATTTATACTTGTGGCAGCAGTGAGATTTGTAACAATGCCTTCAGGATTTGACAAAGCATCAATCAAAACTCGAAAAAACAATGGATGTTTTTTCTCGTGGGCCTCTCCATGGTGTAATACAATCATCTCTCATAAGTTGAGAAATAGCATCCGTGAAGTTGTATCAAATATTATCATCCAAATCCATACCATTGTCTAAAAGATCTTTGTCAATGTACATTTAAAAAGACAAAGACATGCGTTTGAATCCCGAAGTATAAAAAAAAAAACGAACAAGTAAAAGCATTGTGAACTTGACGGTCTGCCCAAAAAATGTAAAATAAGTAAAACAACAAACCAATCAAATTATAATATACACAAACAACATGATTTATTAAAATGAAAAAAATGTGATGAAAAATAATTGTAAGACTAACCGTTTTGTTTGGATTGGCTACATGAAGCGGGTTTACACAAATCCAAGGTTTATGACCAACCTTGAAATTGTAATTGTAAAAATAAGAAGATAATTCTTTCATCCACTTTAGATCTTCAAGATGAAATATCAATAAATCATCATCATCATGAAATATTACATGAAAAAGGACAATAAAACAAGAAGAAATTTATCTAACTTTGCATTCCAAGAAGGTATTGTAAAAGGAAGTATTGAATAAGTAAAATATTCATAGCTTGACATCCCCCAAGTTATTTATTAAAAATATTTTTATTCATAATGTCATCATTCAATTTGAACATTTTGAGAATGTCGTTTCCCAACAAGTGACCCTCCAAGACTATATATAATCAACAAAAAATGGCAAAATACCATTCATCAGGGACGATCTCGATGATGATATTTAATTCAAAAATTGCGAATCCATCAAAAGCAAGATTTTTTTAGTCAATTGTTGTATGAAAACAAAACAAATAAGAACAAAGATATTGAAGTCGGTCGAATCAAAAACATTGAGAACAAATGACATAAAAGGATAAAGAAGCCTGATTTTAAAGGTGGTAAAAATTACAGAGTCTCAATCACGGATTTTGAATAAAATGTATGATCACACAAAGATATAAAGATTTATAAAGTAAGAAACTTTCGATCCATTTAAATGAAAAGAAGACAAAAAATATGTCACATGTAGACATTTAACAATTGTTTAACAGTAGAAGATGAAGTCATATAAAAAACCTTTATAAGATAAGAGGTACAACCAAATAAAACAAACATAATAAAAATTATTTCAATATGTTTTTATCAAAATCTCAAATTCTTATGAACCTTCAAAGTTGCCCATCCGAAAAATGTATGACAAAAGATGAATTCTAGGATATCCAAACAAAAATAATAAATTTTAGAAATTTTCCAAAAATTGACATTAACGTGTAAAATCCTACAAAAAATCATCTATGTTCAAATCATCTTTATGTATACACCTTTATTTTTTCAACTCGATCCAAGAAATTTTTATAATTTTCAAAATTCATCTTCAAAAGCCCAAATCTACCAATCTTGGACACTGTTTAGTTTGCATCCAAAGGGTATTGGCGGTGCTGCCAATACCCCAGGTGCCCTCACAAGTATATTATATTTTGTATCCCGGGGGTATTGGCGGTGCCGCCAATACCTTTGAGCTCTCATACGCATTTTTCATTTTGTATTCCGAGGGGTATTGCGGTGCAGCCAATACCCCTTGTGCTCTTATAAGTTATTTTTGCCTCGTACCCGGGGTTACTTGCGGCACCGCCAATACCCTTGTGCTATCATACGTATTTTTCATTTCGTATTCCAAGGGATATTGGCGGTGCCGCCAATACCCCTCACACATAGACATTTAATAATTGTTTAACAGTAGAAGATGAAGTCATATAAAAAACCTTTATTTAGATAAGAGGTACAACCAAACAAAACAAACAAAATAAAGCTTATTTCATATATTTTTGTCAAAATATTAAATTCTTATGGACCTTCAAAGTTGCCTATCCGAAAAATGTATTATAAAAGATGAATTCTAGGATATCCAAACAAAAATAGTAGACTTTGGAAATTTCCCACAAATTGACATTGACGTATAAATTCTTACAAAAAATCAAATATGTTCAAATCATCTTTATGTATACATCTATTTTTTTTCAACTCGATCCAATAAATTTTTATAATTTTCAAAATTCATCTTCAAAAGCCCAAATCTAATTATTTTGGACACTGTTTAGTTTGCATCCCAAGGGTATTGGCGGTGCCGCCAATACCCCAGGTGCCCTCACAAGTATATTTTATTTTGTATTCCGGGGATATTGGCGGTGCCGCCAATACCTTTGAACTCTCATACGTATTTTTTATTTTGTATCCCGAGGGGTATTGGCGGTGCCGCCAATATCCCTTGTGCTCTTACAAGTTATTTTTGTTTTGTACCCAAGGTTATTGGCGGCATTGCCAATACCCTTGCGTTATCATACGTATTTTTGATTTTGTATTCCAAGGGATATTGGCGGTGCCGCCAATACCCCTTGTGCACTTACAAGTTATTTTTGTTTCGTATCCGGGGATATTGGCGGTGCCGCCAATACCCTTGCGCCATCATATGTATTTTCCATTTCATATCCCAAGGGGTATTGGCGGTGCCGCCAATACCCTTGTGCTGTCATATGTATTTTTCATTTCGTATCCCAAGGGGTATTGGTGGTGCCGCCAATATCCTTATGTTGTCATCTGTATTTTTCAATTTGTATTCCCGAGGGTATTGGCGGTGCTGCCAATACCCTTGCGCTGTCATACATATTTTCTAATTTGTATTCCGAGGGGTATTGGCTGCACCGCCAATACCCTTGCACTCTCACAAATTGTTTTTTTTCATATCCGGAGGTATGGGCGTTGCTGCTAATACCCTTTGCGCTCTCAAATATATTTTTATTTCATATCTAGGGTATTAACGGCAACGCCAATACCCCTTGCGATCTCAGAAGTATTTTATTCTTCATATCCGGGGGTATTGGCGGTGCCGCCAATACCCCTTGGGCTCTGACAAATATTTTTCGTTTTGTATCCGGAGGGTATTGGCGGTGCCGCCAATACCCCTTGGGCTCTGACAAATATTTTTCGTTGTGCATCCGGAGGGTATTGGCGGTGCCGCCAATACCCTTTGGACACTGAGAAATATTTTTCGTTTTGTATCCGAACGGTATTGGCGGTGCCGCCAATATCCTTTGGGCTTTGACAAATATTTTTTGTTTTGCATCCGGATGGTATTGGCGGCGCCGCCAATACCCTTTAGGTTCTTACAAATATTTTTTATTTTGTATCCGGAGGGTATTGGCGGTGCCGCCAATACCCCTTGGGCTCTGACAAATATTTTTCGTTTTGTATCTGGATGGTATTGGCTGTGCCGCCAATACCCTTGAGGCTCTTACAAATATTTTTTATTTTGTATCCGGAGGGTATTAGTGGTGCCGCCAATACCCCTTGGACTCTAACAAATATTTTTCGTTTTATGTCCGGAGGGTATTGGCGGTGCCGCCAATACCTGTTAGGCTCTGACAAATATTTTTCGTTTTGTATCCGAAGGGTATTGGCGGTGTCGCTAATATCCCTTGGGCTCTGATAAATATTTTTTGTTTTACATCCGGAGGGTATTGGCGGTGCCGCCAATACCCCTTGGACTTTTACAAATATTTTTTGTTTTGCATCCAAAGGATATTGGTGGTGCCGCCAAAACCCTTTGGGCTTTGACAAATATTTTTCGTTTTGCATCGGGAGGGTATTGGCAGTGCCGCCAATACCCTTTAGGCGTTTACAAATATCTTTTATTTTGTATCCGGAGGGTATTGGCGGTGTCGCCTATATTCATTGCACTCTAACAAATATTTTTTGGTTTTGTATCCAAAAGGTATTGGCGGTGCTGCCAATACCTTTGTGCTCTCATATTAATTTTTTATTTTGCATCTTTGTGAATATTGGCGGTGCCGCAAATGCCCTTGTGCTCATATACATATTTTTTCATTTTGTATCCCGAGGGGTATGGGCGGTGCCAACAATACCTTGTATTTTTTCAAAAGTTTTTTGTTTTGTATCTGGGCGATATTTGCAGTGGTACCTATATTCTTGAGCGTTCATACGTGTTTTTTGTTTCATATTCCGAGGAGTATTGGTGGCGCCGCCAATACCTCTAGCGCTCTCACAAGTATCTTTTTTGTTTTTTATCTAGGGATATTTGTGGTGCCGTCAATCACACTTGTGCTTTTATTTGTTTTTTTTATTTTATATTCTGAGGGATATGGGTGGTGTCGCCTATATCTTGTGAGTTCTTATTGAAATTGGCTGTGATTTGATATGAATTGTTTAAAACATAAAAGTTTACGGTGAATAATTACAATTTGAATTTGTTCTCCGGCTACATCTGTTTTACATGCTCAGAATTGTTTTCATCTTCTTCCGATATGTTGTTGTATTTGTTTTTTTTCCTCTTCTTGAACTTCAAAGTGCTCCACAATATTGTTGTATATATCTTGATCAAGATCTTTTCATGGTCCCTCATTTTCTTTGGCTAATTCATTCTTTGGTTACTCATTTATGTTTCTGCTAAATCGTCAATATATTTGTGCACTACAATGTGGGATTTTTTTCCTCATAGTACTTGCTCGTTTTCAAATTTTTTGTAGTAAAATATAATCATTTTCATCTTCTTCTTTTCCAATCAATTGCATACTAGTTTCATGATGTTCTGCCTATTGCATCTATGAAGGTAAAATTTCAACATTATACAATCCACTCTATATAATATTCACATGTAGTTTGATGCATATTTGTACTTATATGTATTAAAATTTATCAATGTCCAATTTTATTCTATTGATTATAATACTTATTTTAAAAGATTTTGACAATGTAGAGTTTCCTTATTGTTTTGGTGATATACAATCAAAAAGATATTTACAAGCAAAAACTTGAACACTCATTTTTTGGCATCTATTATAATCGTTTTTCATTTATTTTTACGTAGAGATTTGCCAAGTGTATTTTTTTATTGTTTATAAGTGGTTAGCTTCATAGCTGTTGGATATTTAGGTTCTTTTTTTTGGTATTTATGGTTTGTTGCGCAAGCCCTTATAATAATTGTTCTATTAATAATAATGTTAATTTAATTTTTATGTTTAATAGACACTTATAGAATAAATTATTGGGTTGCATTTTGTCGCTGATATTCTCGTGTTATGTTCACATTCTACTAGTTTATACGGTAACCGTACTTTAATTCAAGAAAAATTAGCCTTATACTGCCTATATAAATAGTGTCTCACCCACACATTTAAAGTCTCTTATTTTTTCCCTTACTTCCAAATGACTATCATTAGAGCTTATGAATTATTTGTGCCCTTCATTTTGCCTTTTAAAGATGATGGTCATGTGAGTGTCTTAGAGGATACTTAGTTTGAGATTCAATCTCCGGATAGAAACCATGTACGTGGAGCAAAAGATGTATTCTGTGGACAGTGATATCTTTGAAACAAACTTGATTCAGAAGAACATGTGTGAAGATGGTCATGTTTGTATTTTGGGTTTAGGATCATATGGAGTATAGGTCTTCCTGATTTCTAGATGCAAGTGTTAACAAACAAGTCTGACACATCTACTGTCCATGTACCTAATGTGGCTACTATCAAGATAGAACCAAGTGACGATAATTTTTTATTGTTATTGTTAGATTCGGATAATGATGTTTGTCATGTTGTTCATCTTTCTGTCACATCATATTTTCCTTATAGAACTAGGACTCCCAATCCAATTTGATTTCTATGGATATTGATGGTGATGTTTTATTTATTTTGCCCCCAAAAAATATGGGTGTTCCTGGTGCGTATGACCATTCTATAAATGGAATGAATAAGATGTGCGATGGACATTCTTGATGCATAACAAAAATAATAAATATCCAAAATAATTTTGAACTGTCTTTTAGACGTTCTTCTTGTACCGGTCATTTACAATGCACAAACAAATATTATGATTATATGTATCGCAATGGAAGTATCCACAATTATACGGAATTGATTGGATCGACTTCTATCCCATTTTATGTGGGAAATGTCGTCCAAGAATAATCAAGACTATAATATTAGGTATGTCGTTCCATACCAGTACGTATTACGTTGTGTTATGCTCGTATAATATATGTTCACTCTACATCCCTTGGGATGTCAAGGGCTTAAATACATTTTGGTATTCATGAACATCCTATATCAAATGGTACATGCCGTGAGTCACTTGACATGACTTCCCAATGCGTTGCCAATGAGGTCATGAAAACACCCACTGCCAAGAACTCTGCTATAGTAATAACAATGAGCAAACAATTCCTAACAGACTATCTCCTAAAATATCCATCAAACGGTGAAGGACATCACTTGGCAGGTTCGTCCATGGAGGTCGTTATGGATAAATTCAGTACTCTTGCCTCTCCAAATTATCGTAACTTCATATTGGGCTCAAAGCATTTGGAGCGTAGCGGAATGGGCACGATGGATAGTATCATGGCATAAAGTGACATGTATTAGTGTGGATTTTTATCATAAAAACCAACAATGGACTGATGATTTTGAAAGTATCCATGGTAATAGGTTCCCTTCATTCTTCTTTAATCAAAATGCGGGTACTTTATATTTCCTAAATTGCAAAAATACAAATGCCAATTTTAGAGTATATATCCTAAAACCGTGTCCAATTACTAAATTTGGCATCATTGCTCACGTGTTACCACTCACTGCTCATGTGTTACCGCTCACTGCTTATATGTTACCGCTCACTGCTCATGTGTTATCGCTCACCGCTCACTGCTCATTGCTCATGTCTTAGCTTCCCTCAGAGGCAAAGTAAAATTATTAGCTTAGACATAGTCAAGTTGAGAGGATGTGAGCGAAACTTGAGATGTTCTAAAGCAACTCACATGAGGTGAGATAGTTGAGTGAGAAATTTATTAAAGATGCTCGCATGAGGTAAGATAGTCATATGAGGGAGAGAGTTAAGTATGATTGAGAAAATATAAATGTTGAGAGGCAATTGTGTAAGGAGTATTATAAAGTCGCATATGCGAAGAGAGAAACTTGTAAGGTAATGAAATGCAATTGTGTGAATAATGGAATACAATTGTGTAAGTGTTGAGAGATTATAGAACTCACATGAGGTGAGATAGTTGTGAGAGGTGTTGATTAAGAACTCACATGAGATGAGAAAAAGTGTGGGTAATGAAAGGCAATTGTGTGACAATTGATTATAGGCACTCACATAATGTGAGAATAGATGTTTGAGAGACTTATGAAATTGATGAGGAGATTGTGAGTAATTTCCAATAATAGTGAAAGGTGCGAGAAAGAGTTGGGGTAGGGAAAAGCATATGAAAACGAGCAAGGACAAGCAACGGTTGAGAATATATATATATATATATATATACATACATACATATATTATATTTATATTTATATTTATATTGATATCTACTAAGTGTTTTTCTTAAACATAATTCAATCATAAGTGCTTTTTATGTATCTAATTTTATTTACTATCAATTGATTGCATTAACTTACAACAACTAAGATTCAAGAAGTAATTGATTGAAGAATCGAACATAATGAGGAGAGCTATGAATGAAGAATGTATTACGATGGTTCTTATCAAACATTGATTGACTTCACTATGACTGTGCTAAAATTTGATTGTGACCAATTAAATCGGCCTGCACTAAAAATAAATTGTGTCTAATTTAGTAAAGACTGAGACATAACATATCTATCTAAAATTAGACTATGTTTGATTATAACTGAGGCTGAGATATAATATGACTGTGCTAAAAATAGACCATGACACATATGATTAGGATTCTAAATATTAATTGTTAAAGCAACTATCTTATAGAGGGATTGGAAATTGAAAGAACGTAATTAAGACGAGAAATGACTCAAAGATGCCTCGTCAAGAGTCGGTAAGGAAATAGGAAGTTTGCATAGGCATTAATACTCGGGTAGAGAGAAAATCTCCTCTACATGGTAAAAGAGTGTCTAATAACAATTTGATTACCATTAAATTGCTCTCTACTTATGTTTCAATGGAAGGAGGTTCCGACAACGAAGACCAACAACTAGCAGACTAGGAAGAAGGGATGAGAAAGAGAAATTTTTTGGAACAAAATGTACTTGGTCACTTACCGATTTGGAGGAAAAATTAACTTGGATACTTGGCTACGTGGGATACATGGCTACTTGACGATTTGGAGAAAAATGATAACTTGTTACTTGGGTTACTTGGCTACTTGATAATTGGAGGAAAAGATAACTTGTTCATTCGGTTACTTGACTACTTGGCAATTTGGAAGAAAATATAATTTGTTTACTTGGTGACTTGGCTACTTGGCGATTTGGAGAAAAATTAACTTGGTTACTTAGCTACTTGGCAATTGGAGGAAAAGTTAACTTGGTTACTTGGCTACTGGATGATTTAGAGAAAAAAATAACTTGTTACTCAGCGATGTGGAGGAGGACATAACTTGGATATTTGGCTACTTAGTAAATTGGAGGAAGAGATAAATTTGTTACTTGGATACTTGGATACTTGGATACTTAAATTACTTAATTCATTGAAGAAAAGTTAACTAGCTACTTGAGGAGAAAAAAAGACAATTGCGACACATGAAGATGTTGCAGCGCAACACTTAGAAGTAACACTTTAGCTTAAAAAGACAACGGCGGCACATGAAGAAGTTCAACACAAGAAGAAAGTTACAAATAAACAAGTTGAAAGAATAGAAACAACACTTGTTCGAATGCGACTACTTGAAGAGATATCATTAAAGAAGGAATTCCTTACAACAAAAGAGGACTTTTAAGTTACTTAAAAGTCTATCGTGTTGAATACAAGGTAGAGGAGCTTTTAAAAGAAAAATGAAGGCCTCTACCAATAAACAAGAGAAGACAACCGAGAACCGATAACAACAAACGACGAGGAGATTAGGTAGTTTAATCATCACAATCCGGACGACGCTCTAAGTCACTACAATACAGTCAACCCTAGGAACAAGTGGAGGTAGTAGAGCTCTGCAAGTGGGGGGAGTAGGAGTTGAGCATAGATAATGTTGGAACTATTTGTATGGATTCCACCTCTTTTGCCCTACGGAGATGATGATGAGTGGTTGAACTGTCCATCCGTGTGCAGAGATGACAATCACGGGAAAATGTACTTGTCCCATTTGTGTTGGATGGCTATCTTTGAAAATTTATTGTGGTAGTAAGGAAAACGTGTCAAAAGGGTGTGAAGGGGGGACATGGGTGGGGACGCCATTAACTTATGTTTGGGCATAATTTATGCAGGCATTGGTATTGTGTGAGGGGAGCAAGTGCATTGGCAGGGGAAGACCCACTCAGACACCGTGTGTTCGAACGAGGAATCAAGGGTGGAGTTGCCATTCATGAGGCATTTCCATATTGTAAGATTGTGTGCGAAGAACATTTTTTAATGTGGAAGAATGTTTTGTTGTGTTTATTTATTGGGACTCCTTTAATGACTTGGTGGTGACATGTGGCCAAAAAGTGAGGTCATGTGTCCGCGTTGTGGGACGTGCCTTTGCCACATAGTGGACATTAGATGGAGGGAAATTTTGTTTGGCCAAAACAAATGTTTATGGCAATTGGTTGTCGTGGAACTTCATGGTTTGGGAGATATGGGCGGGGGTGATGGATGGAGTGTTCCATAGAGCATTGGATTGAGTGGTCAGCTTCCAACCATATTTGGATGGAAGGATATTTTGGTAGTATGGAGGGGGGAGGTGAGTGTCATTGAAGTTGCAAATGGGATTGGGTTGAAAAATATTATTGTATAGGTAGTGGGGGGAGGGGTGGAATATTCGTTGGCCAACCTTAATTTTTGCTAGTTTGTTGGCTTCTATTTTGCCTTTAATTTTAGTGTGGGACAGGGCTTTTGTGTATGTGGACCAAGTGAAAATGTTTAGCAATGTTGATGAGGATTGTCATAAATAGATGGCAATCCGGGTGGTGGGTTGAGGATGAATTTTTAAGGTTGCGGAGTACGTAGATGGAGACAAGGTTGTCGGTGAATATGTAGGTAGGGAGGGTTGGGTGGAGGAGGGATGTGGTGTGGTGTATGGCCATGAGCTTGGCCAGTAGGATGTTTTGTCGGCCGGGCATGCGGGTGTTAATTTGAGTCTCCAGGTGGATGGAGAAGATACCATATTCGGCCATGGTGAATCATTTTGACTCGTATATTGAGCCATTTGTATATATGCTTTGGAAGGGTGGGAATTTTAGTGGTGGGGGCTTGTTTGTGCCCCGGGTACTCCACGTGCAAAATATTAGAAATAGGGTGAGACCTAATATAAGGTACTATTTATTTGTGCAAGCAATTTTTTCGAATAGTATTCAATGTAACATAGCACCATTTCTATTCAAGTACTGCATTATAAATACTATACAATACCTATAATGTCATGTTATTTTTTTGTAGAACTACGTATAAGGTACAATGTTTCGGATGGTACAAACTTTGTGGAGGGTCACAAGGTTTTTCCACTCACAACTTCAACTCTTGAGCATTTAGTAGTGTTTTTGTAGTGCTCAATCGCGTCATTGTAGTGTTTTTGGGTTTAGGGTTAATCTTGTTTATCATGTTGTATCCATGTCATTGTTTGGTGTTTCAATCCCTTGTCAACATTGTATTTCATCCTTTATCAACAAACTAAGTAACATAAGGCAGCCCATGTTTTATGATAATAGGTTGGCCTATGTTACTAAGCATGTTGATAAAGGGTGCCTTAAAACACCACACATTTAGTGATTTTAAATATCACAAAAGAAACATTTTTTGAATTAACATAGGGTTAAGTTTTAATGGAAAATTTTAAATTCACACTACCAAAGGGTGCATGATAATGGGGCAAAGTAGAGGTAGAAAAAACATGGTATTAGATAAGTACCCCCCTCCCAAAAAAAATCTTCAACGCACATTTGTATAGAAACTATAAGATAGTGAAGTGCCCGGTTTTGTGTTGGAGGTTGTTGGGGAATTTGTTTTTGTCTAGATTCTTGATGAGTTTGGTTTGTTGAGGGTTGTAGGGAGGGGGGAGGGGGCGTGTGCATGTGTTGGATGAGGGGAAAAAATGAGAAGTTCATGAGTGCGGGAATGTGATGTCAACATAATATGTGTGTGGGTGTGTGTGTGTGTAGTATAATGTATTTCCCCCATTTTCTTGTATACATCTTAACAAATTCAACATAACCAATCAACAAATAAACTATCATCATGGCTCTAAACCAAGAGACATTAGATCATTAATATGTTAAGAATTCACAAAATAATCACGCTAGAAAATACAAAACTCATAAATAGAAAGACAAAAGAATTCTAGGGCTTAACTCATAGGGCATTTAACTCCCTCACATGGAATATGTGTGGTCCATGATTCAAGTTTGCTAGTATCATCCTTATTTATTCATGTTTGGCAATAATCAAAATTTTAAATATAGTTAATTTGTTAGTTAAAGACTTCCAAATCCATGAATTAGTGAAGAGTGCAAAACTTAGTAATCGTTAATTATAAAGGAGACAATCAACTATGAAAGTGATAGCTTTGACTATTGGCAAAGATTAGAAGAAGTTTTGTTGAAGGGGAAATAGGCAAGTGAATAATAGAAAGTGAGGTAGGTGTGAGAGTTCGCTATGGACAAGTGTGCATCTTGAAGGCTGAGCTCCTTGCCTCCCTCATTATGTACCTCTCGGCCATAGTTAGAGAGATAGTCAAAGAAGACTCAAGATTGTACGAACTTGTAATATTGATTTTTTTTAGTTTCTTAGCACAAGTTGGATTCAAGTGAGAAAAAAACTTTATAGGAGCTAGAATTTCCTAATTCAATAGGTGTGAAACGGGCTATGGACCAAGAAATCAGAAAGTAAAGATTGTAAGAGCCATGGTCTGATAGAAATAGGTGTGAATCCTCATATCCACATGTGTGTAAAAAAAGGTATATAAGTCTGGTACTTCTGGGGAAAAACTCTCTTCTCTCTCTCACCAAAAGATTTGTTTTGTATGTTACTAGAAATTTGCCGGATTTTGAAATTTGAACTTACTACATTTTGTCTGGGTTGATGTGCCCTCACGTAGTTTGCTTAATTTGCAAGGCAATTGTCTGAATCTACATTGATTTTTGTGCCTCTATGGTGAATGTATTGGAGGGTGTTGAATTGTGTTGAATTGTGTATACATTTATAAATAAATTTTCTCTTTGTGTAAGTGAGTTTATCTGTGTTGAAAGTAATCTGAATGACTCCATGGGGAATGTATTGGAGTGTATTTAATTGTGAGATATTTCGGTTTGTCAGTTTACTTGAAAATTAATTTGTGCAAGAAAGGAGTCAGAGCATGTGGCTATGACCTTGAAAATATAAGCCAAAACTCCAAATTCAATCTATAGTCTCATGTTTGTTGCTACCAAAATTGACACCCTCTGTACAAATCAGAAAGGGGAATTATCTGAATTCCGAGTGAGTGGTGATTGTATTGAGCAATTTGATATGTTTGTATGAGCACAATTGCTAACTATGAACAAAATGGGAAAATATATCCAGGGAGTTGTACTTGTTTAAGGATTAGAATCTTGAATGACTATGTTCTACCCAATATAGTGGGGTTGAATTTCTAGGGTCAAATAGGTACCTCTCATGAATGACTAATTCTATAATATTTGAGAACCCTGATTCGAGAAGGATTCAAGCTATAAATTGAGTACTCGGGGAGATCACTCCATTGTAGAGTTGAACACCACGTGCGAACAAAGTTTGCTACCCCTATATTACATGTCATAAATAATTTTAAATTTTACGATATTTTTTCTACATATACACAACCATTGATGGTATCTTTTGTATATTTTTTTGAAATTTTTAGTCATATTCATTAATTGTAGCAATTTTTTTAGTTCAATTCTGCGTCATTCTAGTTAGAAACGGTATGTTTTATTAAAAAAACAAATCATCAAATTTAGTCACCATTTTTTACTATGTAACATGTACCATTTATATCTACTCATGAAAAAAATTTGATAAAATTGTGACCCATTTTGGTGATGATTTTTACATTTTTTACATTTTTTACATCTAAAATGATCGCACGTGGTTGTTCAACTCTACAATGGAGTGATCTCCCCGAGATTGAGTAACTTCTTAAATTAAATTACATTGTGGATGTGAATGAATGGAACGACCATGGTATGAGAGAGGCCGGGTCGCATATTACTATAATTTAATGTCAAGTTTTGTAGTTTACCCAACATGTGAGTTTCAAAACATTAACTACAGATTGTGTGATGCTGCAAATAAGTGGGATATTTATTTGCGAGGCAATTGTCCGATACCTTTGGTAATTAAGTTGTATCCAAGGTGATGCTATTGTAGTACAAGTTGTGGTACTTAATTTCTCGCATAGGAATTGAATTGCAAACTAAGTTGTGGGATCATCAAGGAGAGATTCATTGATGGTAGTTGGGGTCCTGTATGTTGAAACTCTGATGTTGAAGGCTATAGTCTTAACGTTGGTGAACCATTTAGTTCCCATCAGCCTAACCTTTTAGGGAAGACAAAGGGGTAATTGAGCAAGGCTATTGGCTGAAGAGGAAAGGGAATGAACTAGTAGCAACCGCAAAGACTTAACTGTTGACATTCAAGTAAGCAATGACTATATGCTAAAGGAACCGGGAAGGGGAATAACTTAAAACTGATAAATAGTAATTTGTCAATAATCAAAGAAATGGTTAATGCTCATTGCAGTCAATATTCTTGAGATATTAAACTTGGATGAATCATGATAAAAGGAAGTTGCAAGATCATAGTTTGAATGCGAAGCAACTTAAAATTAATTAAATGAGGAACCAAACAAGATTAGGGTGACATGCACATGTGGTATGGTCTACGGTTGCAATTAAGGGAACTATGATTACCTTAGCCAAGACCAAAGTAAGAGACTATAGCCGGACAGTGTAACTAAAATTACATTCAATAAAAAAATACTAAAAATCCTAAAAGGATGATTGCACTGCGATTTCAAGTTACACTAAAATGGAATTAATCAATACAATACCATTGACTATGCCAAAGTGTCCTTGGCTTTGGTAAAGAAACAAAAATGGGTTATTGACATGGAGAGATTTTTAAGTTTTTACCCCTCTTTCATAATCTAATTGTCATTCTAAACCATAAATAAAATGAAATAACCTTGTGTTTGTCCTAATAAAACTTATTTGTGACACCTAGATGATACTAAAATCACCTTTTAAGACTTCCTTGAGCATTTCCCTAGGTTTGTTTGTAACCAAAATCTAAACTACATAACTTGAAATCCCTCTTGAGAAGAGAGTGGATACTCTTTTACTGTAATTATGGCCAAGGGCCATACCGTACTCGGCCGTCAGGGTCGGCAAAAATTAAATAAAAAAATAGAAGTTGAAAAAAATCGGAAACTATTGGAGAAGAGAGTTCAAAAGAAAAGTTATTCATTGAAGAGCATGCCCAATATTACAAAATTGAGCCAACTTCATGTAGTAAAACCCAAAATATTGCATACCGTAGCATCATAACTAGTTTGTGCGATTTTTTTTTAAAAACCGGACGTTATGAGCCCGAATTTTCTGTTATTTGCAGAGCAAATTGAATTTACCCCTAAAGAGCTTGTGGCCAAAATCATGGCAAACCCAGAGGTTGCAGTGGCGTTTTAGGATCCAAAAGTAACACATACAAAGGACCACTAATTGAGATTAGGGCATTCAATTAGGTTAAACACACCAAGGCCGCCACGAAAGGGTGAGAAAAAAGAAATCTTTCATTGTTGTGAACTAGCCTTGTATTAAAGCATTGAATCTTTTACAAATATTTTTTAAAATTGTTGAAATTTTTATTAATTTATTTTTACCATGCCTAACCCATTTTCTCCACTTTAATTAATTATTCGGCATGAGATGTTGACCCTGACGGCCGAGTATGGTAGTGTGAAGGGAATTTGTAGGGTGTGAAGCTCTTGTTTGAGCAAGAATAGTTTAAGAGTTGTGGATTGTTTATGGCAAATTGTCTTGTATGAATGATTGACCATTTGTTTATTTCTCAGGGGGAGAGTAGTGGATTTAGTACATACTTCAATTATTACATCAATAGCCTAAGTGGTGAGGAGAAAGGTTGTGAGACCGTGTATTGATTGCCCATTGATTGTTAACACTTGGGTGAGAAACCATTGTTTGGAGTGTAGATGCTCATCTAATAGTTGTTAAGTCCATAGGTTGGAGTGTGAAGCTCTACGCCACAATTATAATAAATAAATGGTCAATTATTTGATCTACAAATGAAAATCCTTGCATCAAGTGAGCAAGAATAATTCAATTAATGCCCAAACCCGAAAGGGGGGGGGGGTACACTGGCGGTATTTTAAAAATGACGTGTGATAAAATATAAGGTATCTAATATTCATTCGAAGTAAAATTTTAAAATTTTCTATAACCAATTATAAAAAAATACCATGGAATATAACATGTGTAAGGGACCAAATTTTGCTTCATTAAAGAAGATGGAGGGCTCAATTTTTTTCCATGAAGGTTTCTCTTCATTAAATATACTCTGAACTCCATTATGTTTAAACGTTGACACGAATGGGTATATTTGAGACAATATTTGATGTTTGAAATTCTTTTGCAAATGTTGTACGAACTCTTGCTATCTTGCAAATGTTGGACAATTGGGTTTTTTAACACACTAAATTTTAAGGTTGCACTCTACTTGCATTCTCCATTACAATCTTGTTGGTGTAATTAATTTCTATTGTGTTTTCTTCTTGCCATACCACAACAATGCAATCCTACTTTTAAAATGCCCAATTCACAATGCACTCCCCCCCTCGGCTAAAAATTAAAGGCTATCAAAAATTTGTAAGAAAAGTAAGGTATTTAATATTGAATGTAGTTTAGATTTCTAATTACCAAGGGTAATAAAATTTTAAGCTCAGTATATATATTTTTCTACTTTAAGGACTCCTAATATTGTAATTCTTAAAGATAATACCCCCCTTGAAAATAAGTGGTTGTCGCAGGTGTCTCCAAAAATTTACAATGAGTGCTCCCCCCGGGTGCCCAAATTGATAATCCATGCACATAAAGAGAAGGTGGAAACTAATCCCCTTCTACGTTGAAATATATTGCCTAGTGGCAATCAAAGAGATACATGGTCTTACTGAAATCCATAAACCGGATTACCTTCCGAATTTAATACTCAATTTAAAGTATTCCAATTTCGTGGGCAATTGCCATCAAAGTTAAATAGTTTAAGCGATTTTAGAGATTTTATTCGATCATTGAATGGAACCATGGTCAAATAGTTCAATAATAATTATTTACAATCAACTATGCGTTTGCAAGAGACCATAGACTAGAGTTTGGTTGTTGGACAAAAGCCATTGTCTCCAACAAACCAACTGTCTTATGGGAGTATCAATCATCTAAAGTATCAAGGAATAGACAATGGCATTGATACTTATCTAATTTGCAAACTTACAAAGTGTCGTTCTTCAATTAGTCCAAGTAAGGATGATGGTCGGACGGACCATTATAACGGTTAAATTAAATAACCCATCAACCTGTAGGGTTTTGCCTATAGTATTTCATGATCCAATAAATATCATTTAAATATAGAAGGATTATACCAATGCACAGTTGGGCATTCTCGCCCCTGACTTTATGATGTTATTGGCACTCAAATTATGACAACTGTTGAGCTAAAACTACTTGCTTTGAATCCATGGTTTAGTAAGTCAATACTATTGAACTTTGGTTGGCTACTAGGTAGAAGGTCCTTAAAGCGACACCCCCAAGACATTTTCCACGTTTAGGGTAACATAATGAGCAAAAAAAGAAATCATGGGGGTTAGCAAATGTACTTGTGATACACTGCAAAAAAATTAAAAAATTCATATGTAGCCTCTGTAAATTCTCAAAGTGCATACCAACATCAATCCTTATTGTAATTTGTAGGGGGGAGGGTTAAATACCCAAAATTTGAGATTATGTTGTCAACATGCAAGTTGGTAAAGCATCTAACCTTTAATATAAATATATGTCTATGGTAGGCATAAACAATACGCATGTGTGGGCTTGGTAACCTCTATTAACTATCTTATTGCTGCCTACAATTAACAACTACCTCTGCCATCTGCCTATGGCTTAACCGCCTTGCCATCGACCCTATGCTTGGACCCACCATCTCCTTTCACTGCAACCTAGATGGCGTTGGCCACTGCCTTCCCAATTGATGAATCATTGCGGCTATGATGATCAACCCATGCAAACAGTAAATTAACCAACGAGTTTGTTTGTTATGACAGTTTGCTCACAACTACAAGTGCTACACTCTACTATGCTTAATCTCCTCGCTTTGCACTCTGCTAGCATACTATTATGATAATATACTAAGGTAGTTGAGACTACAAGCGACATTTTCATAAACTTTTGCTATTTCAAGCATGTTAAATAGCTTGGTAAATTTTCAAAAAATTATCTTGATTTGCAAGATTGTAAAGATTCCACAAAAAAATAGGAAAATAAGAAATTTGTATGCGAGGGAAGTTATCTTATGAGCGATGAGCAGTGAGCGGTGAGCAATAACACATGAGTAATGAATCCAAATTTAGTAAAGGTGCACGGATTTAGGGTCCATAAATTCTTTTCCTCCAAATCGTTATGTGACCAAGTACATTTCGTTCCAAATTTTTTTTCTCTTTCTTGTCTCTTCCTCTTAGTCCGCTAGTTGTTAGTCTTCGTTGTCGGATCCTTTTTCCGTTGAAACATAAATAAAGAGCAATTTAATGGTAATCAAATTGTTGTTAGACACTCTCTTCCCATATAGAGGAGATTTTCTCTCTATCCGAGTATTAATACCTATACCAACCTCCCATTTCCTTGCCGACTCTTGACGAGGCATTTTTGGGTCATTCTTTCGATTAAATTATGTTCGTTCAATTTCCAATCCTTCTATAAGATAGTTTCTTTATCAATTAATATTTAAAATCATAATTTGGTACTACATTAATTGCATATTTTCAATTTTCAATTGGAAACATTTTAAATGAAGCAAGAATGAAGGAGGCATATTATTGTGGATCATTTGGAATACTTTTGGTTCATTGATGATTTTTATTATAACAATCCAAACCAATACATGTCATTTATTGACATTCCTATACATGCGGCTTAATAAAACACTTGCAATACTACTTAGACTCTACAATACCAGCAAGTTCAAGTAGTCGCATGACCTCGTTGTAGGTATATGTAGGTGCATGAATGAACTTGTCACTCTTGTAATCCACCTTGCACAAAAATCTAAACACATAATAAAGTTGTTTGCAATACACCCATTTGCCTTTCTTTCCCAATGCATAAGAGAACACTTTCGTGAAATCCGGGCATGTGCAATGCGGGATGTTGCCAATTATGAAACAATATGTGATATCCTCCTTGGAGACAATGTTGATTATCACTCCAAAGCCCGGATATGGAATGGCAATGACCCCAACCAGATAGTAACCGTCTACATATGAGTCCGGCGCTCTCCCATTTGTTTTTGTGATTTGCCGCCGGTGATGTTGGATTGCGACTCAATGTTTTCCCAAACCTAAATGTAGGTTGGGCATCCGGGTTCGGTGGCATACGAAAATGCGAGCGAGGGATGGGGAGGGTTGCGTTTGTTGAAAGCCTACGACGAGGGGACAATGCCTCCCTCTGTTATAGTTGAAATTTGGCGTCTTCAAGCGCCAAAACCTCCTCTCTGGATAGATTGGTACCTATCTTCACCGGCCACGTGTTGGGTAATATAGGCCAATCCAACACATATTTCTTCTTACTGCCACTCACACAACGTTTAATATTGTCAGGGAAAAACCAAAATTCATATTCCACATTGTTGGGAGAGCGAAATTGCTTCCTGAGCCCTTTGTATGTTGGAGCAGGTGTGCCATGTTTCTCAGTCCCAACTTTGGCATTGCACATAGTCGGGCCTGTAATGGTCTGTAGTGCCCAACATCGTTTGGCCAAGTTGGGTGGCAATCTTGCAATGTGCCACTTGGAAGCAATACAATCAGTCTCTAACACGGATGTAGTATGAGCCACACCATGCTCTGCAGAACTCAATGATTCCTCTATGCGTTAACAAGTTGCCCGGGTGTTGGGGCCAGGAATGGAATAGTTCACTTTGTCGGGTCGATGAAAGTCACAATCAGCACCCGGTGGTAGGTTGAGTTTGCATTTGGTGGAACCGAAGAGCTCGGACCCTTCTAATGCACAATTTCTAGTGTTGACGTCTTCTGTCTTGGGTAAGACTTCATGGCATCAACCAACATTTTTGGATCTCCACACATGACAACCGTTTTGAGTTTCAAGGACGCCGAATCATGACCTTTACCATCAAACCCCCCTTTCAACCATGCTTGGTAATTTGCGATTTGCATGAAGGCACAGATCATGCCGTCCATTGTAGCTTCATATAAGCAAGTCATCTTGTTGCTGGACTGTTGGAGCCATTTGTTGTGTATAGTCTTTGCAAAGTTGCACGTTGGCATTTTCGTATGTTCTTCTATTGTCATATCTTATGAACAACACACAAATATGAAGATAAGGAAAACATGATATATATATATATAATAATAGAAAAATTAAATAACATTGAAAAATAAAGTTTAGTATGTACTTACAAATAACATATGACCATCCCATTGTCTATAATGGAAGTGCCAAAAATCCAACCACTATAAAAGGCCGAGAATGCCTTCTTTTGAGGCAGCTTCGGATGACAAACACCAAAACCGAATTACATGGTACTTAGTCTCGACATCGTCCATTGTTTTCGCGTCTTTGTAATCCTTGCATATTTGTTTGTGATGAAACTGCAAGGATGGTTTGATATACTTTTGTGTCACCTTATCCAAGCTCACAGACCAGTAGAAAAGACATGTACGCTCACGTGCGACCATGGATAGATTTAAGTCATTGCCACCGTAAATCATCCTCACCACATTCCAATTAGCTTGAGCACTGTCAGCCATGAACCCGTTGAAGTTTATGTTTGGTACACCATTCTCCGCTATGACAACATTTAAATTTTCCCAAAAGAGAGTTTGTGCTGCACCATCTTCAGATTGCATGTTACAATACGCAATGGTCAATATTTTATAGTATCGACTGTCATACACATAAAAATATCTAATAATACAATAATAGTCAGAGAATATTTGTGAGCAAGGCATAGAATCCTAAACCATATCCCAAAAAATATCTCATTTAAAAACGAAACCATAGGGAACTCCAACCCACAAAGGAAATGTATATTATAAGTCCATCATATGAAGATAAAAAAATATGCATACCATAGAAAATAAAAATACAGGAGAAATGCGGGCACGGATATAATGGAGAAAACGACGTTAAATAAGAAACAAATTGGCAGATTTTAGAATTGCGGCGGTACATGCTGGATTTAGATGTAGAAACCATTAGATTTGACTGGGAAGGTAAATAATTGGCAATTATAAATAGAACCAAGTGGTTGTGGAAGGTTGTAGTGTCAGAAAAATTTGGCAGGTATAATAAAAATAGAAGTAAAATGAAAGACGCGTAGAAATAACCCGGTCATTAGATGCCAATTGCAACACGGATAATAATAAAATATGTTAGGTTCATGTGAGATAAACACATTGGAAAAATGCATGAAAATGGAGTGATAGAAGATATATCATTGACATCAATGATGGTGAAGGATGTAGAGAGAACATTTGTGAGGCCGAAGAAAAGGCGTAGGAAAACTTTGTATTTTATATCTGAGAATGAAAGGTTCAAGCTGAGTGTAGGAAAAAAGAATGCAAGCAAAGAAGTGAAAAAAACTTGTTGTGTGCAATAGAAGAGACTGTGAAGGCATTGAATTTTCATACAATAACAACAATGGCGATAGAAGGCGATGAAGGTGAAAAGAATAAAAATCATACAGATGATCGTATATTGGAGTCGGAAATGAAGACAAGTTCAAAAAACACAACAAACAAAAAGGTAAGTCACCTTAATCTTCATATAGTTTGATAGTGCATTGAATGAAGATGAGCTAGAATATGACATTTATATTTAATTAAAAATTATGGAATAGTTTGAAATGATGCAAATGTTAGTCAAGTGAATCATGTGCGTTAACGCACATGATACGTGAGATGAACAAAAGAGCTTGAAAGCTAGGAGGGAAAACCATGTGGCTTGACGCACATGGTATGTGACAGTGATTTAGAGTTCTTCAAATTTAGGAGGGAAAATCCTGTGCATCAACGCATAGGATATGTGGTAGCGAATTAGAGAGGTTATAAGTTAAGAGGGAGAACCCTATGCGTTAACACACATGGTATGTGGTGGCGAGTAAGGGAGCTTAAAAATTATAAGAGAGAACCATGTGCATTGACGCACAGAGTATGTGGCAGCGAGTAAGGGAGCTTAAAAATTAGAAGAGAAAACCATGTGCGTTGACGCACAGAATATGTGGCATCGAGTAATAAAATTTGAAAGTTAAGAAGGAGAATTATGTACGTTAATACACATGGTATGTGGCGGTGAGTAAGGGAGCTTGAAAGTTAGGAGGGAGAACCCTATGCGTTAATGCACGGGACATCTGCGGACGATTTAAAGAGCCTGAAAGTGAAAAGGAAAGATCTATTGTGTGAATTTGAAATGACGTATAAAAGTATGAATTCGTCCAATATGGGGTTGAAATGAAAAAAGTGGAAAATATCTATGTTGGAATATACATGCAGTATGTGAGAGGGGCTAAAAAAAACGGTAGAAATATTTTTTTGCCCACAAACCCGAAATCTACGAGATGGCCAAAAACAATGAATTACATGGAAAATTGAGTAGAAAAAATGATATTAAATAAGAAAAATATATATGAGAATCAATTATAGCTACGGAGATTTAGATAATATACAATATTTTTATTTATTTATTTGGACAAGATTTGAATTATTTACAGATTTCACAAGTTTTGGCAAATCTATCAAATCCAAACTTTAAAAAAAATCCCTATTCTACTGTGGCAAAATTAGTTTTTACCGTTAACAACCTTACTATATACCCAAATGGGATCATGAAATAGACCTCACAATATTTTAACTAGATATGAAAATGCATCGTCGAGGAGAGAAGAAATAAATTGTCCATAGCTTTGTTTGTATTGGTGTTTATAGTTGTTAGTTCAACAAGTTTTGAGCATTCAATCTTTATTTATAAGGAATAAATTAGAAAATTATCTTTGTCTATTGCACAATAGAATAAGCATTGCATAGTACACCGTTTATGGTATTTAGTGTCACATGTGTAATAGTGTCACTCGCCCTATTTTGAGGTGTAAGCTAAGTTACACTAACAATCAACAACTTCACCTTTAGTGTCACCTCATGAGACTTGGCATTCAAGTGTGCTTACTAATATCTTGACACAAGTAATAGTGTTATGAAGTGTATGCCTATTTTACACAATGGTCTCCAAGTTGACTTAAGTGCAAACCAATGACACTTGGCATTAATATGCTTAAGGATAATTTTCCTCTTGCATAGTAAAGAGGTGGAGGATTGTGGTTGTCACCAAAGTGAGCCAAGATTGATCCCCCATGCCATGCTATAGCTACCATATTCCTATAGTCTGCACACATGGGGAAGGTTTCTAGCTAACCTAGATACTTAAATATTCATGTGGGGCCCTAGAGAGTTGATTTTAATAGGAAAAGATGGAACACATTGCCCCAAATGTAGACTTACTTAGGGGTTGTTTACATCATGGACCACGAAAGCATCCCTTGCTCCCCTAAAGTAAGTTCATAACATTATTCATGTCAAGGTGAGAGAATCTTTGTATACCCAAGAATTATTATTTGGGTCAACACCACTCTAGACCATAGCGATACTAGGACAATTTCACCCGGGTATGAAGGTTCTTGCATGGTATATTGATCCGAATGGCATCGGAAACATAAACACGGCTGGGGATTCGTGGCACTCACTTAAAATCATCCATCCTAGATATCGTGGATGAAGTGGCTCCAATAAAAAAAAAGCCCCCCTATGGGGTTGAGGGCCGATTCATTCGAATGTGACATCACTAGACTAATTCGGGGCCTTTGACTCTATTTCTGGAATCAAACTGCCTAAAAATAGTCATTTAGATTATTCCTACGTTTTTTTCATCCGCATGGATGATTTTAAGTGAGTGCCACAAATCCTTGGCCCATAAACACTGTCAAATACTCATATCCTACTGGTATCAAAATGACGTGAAATACTCGCTGTAGATACACGGGAATGGTGTAAAAAGAAGACGATACAAGAGCAACGCTGCTGTGAACTCACCCACAGCGGCCCAGTAGAAGTGAATCGTGACACTGATGAGGAAGCAGGCAGAACATGGACGGCGTGGGAGGAGTCTTCATTGTTTCAAAACGGCTGACATCTTCCAGTTCGACTAACCCAAGCCCGTTTTCTGACCTCCACAAATGCTCAATTTAAGTCCCACTTCTGCAGATGCCAACCATGCAGCTTACAGTGGAGATCAATGTATGTGAAGGAGCAGGTCATTAAGAAAGAAGAAAGTGGTGACTGTCCGAGTCTTAACTTATTTGTGGTGGCTGCAGCCCAGTTGGCAATGTCAGATTCGACACATGGCACATTATATCTTTACTACCTGATCAATGAACCCCTTCTGGTTCCTGGTTTTGGTGGCCAAACCTCAGCTGGCCTAATAACTTCCTCTCAGTTCCTCTGGTTATCTAAGTAGTCAGCAAGTGCGTCTTGAACTCAACTTACATACCTCACAAATTTTCTCACAGGTGACTAGATCAACACGCTGAGCTTAGAAGTGATTTCCCCCCCAAATCTTTGGCATCATAACACTATTCAGATCCATAACAATGTTATGTGGCTGGGGCGAAACAACCTGTATATTGGTTTCTTGGAGACAAGGGTTTAGGCATCCAACAAGCAACGAGTGTATGGGTTGGTTCGTCCAAATCAGTGTTTTGTGGGACTGACAATATTTCATGGAATATTCTCTACATTCGGACTGAATGTGGAAAATATTTTGTGGAATACTGTCAGTCCCACAAAACATTGTTATGGATTTGAATAATGTTATGATGTCCGCACATTTAGCAATAAGAACCTACAACAATTAACTTATCATAAGAACATTAAGGGAGAGAAGGAATTGTTGCATGCAAGTGTACCTCTTATCCATCCAACATAAAAACTTGAGTGCCTGTAGGTTTGTGGCGAATTCATCTCAAATGACTTGGTCCAAACTAGAGTCATGTTTGCAATAATGATCAATGACCGTGACCATCGCCTGCGAAAATCTCTCAACAACTCATAAATAAGTGGCGGTTCCAATTCATTTTACACAAGTCAACAAAAATAAGAGCGACCATGGGTGGTGCAAGAATGGTAAAGTGGACCACAAAAGTGCTCCGGTATATTCGAGCAAGATGTTGTTTAAATTGGATGTTTCTACATGATGCCCTCTATTGTTGTGTTAGGTACTCATATATAGAACAATATGAACATGAGGTCTTCAAAATTTATCATTGAGAGTAATATTCAAAAGCAAATGGCTAAAAGTAGAGATTGATTGCAACCCTACCTTCGATGGTTTGTGAAAGTGACATGAAATTGGGCTAACCAACAATGCAAGTTCTTCAATGATTTGATACAAGATTTTATGTATGTCACTTTGATTAGACTCCAACGCTTTGCATTTATGCTTCTCAACAGATACTTACCGAACATGGAAGGTCTTGTATGCTAAACAATTAACTCCAAACCAAAAGTCATGTTGAGTAAAGGATTATCTGACCTTTATGTGACATCTTGTTATGCTGTAGGCTACATACTAAACATCTTACATGTTTTAATTATCTATATAAGGCTTAGTGAGATTTATTCTCATGATTGATTAGTTTATGTTAACCTACTACCTATATCAATAGATCAATTTTTGACTTCTCTTCCACAACACTTGCATGTCTCACTCTCCACGGAAAAACCAAACTGGTTAAAAATAGAAGCTGGGTTGACTTTGCTAAAAATTGTGTTTTATTGGTTGTTGCATTCTTGACGCCCTTTTGGACGCATGGCTATGTTTAGCCAGTTTACTTTTTCCTTGTTAGAAATCGAGTTTTATTGTTTTACTACATTCTTGACGCCCTTCGCATGCTATTTTTAACCAGTTTGGTTTTTCCGTGGAGGGTGAGATGTCTCCTAAAATATGTATAGTTTTTTTGGATTTATTTTTGTCATCATAAATTGCTTGACCTTGTAAACCAATATGTTTATGATATTTTATCTCAATTATTTTAAATTGATAGTTTAGTTTTGAATCACTTTCACTTAAACCTATGTAGGGATGAAGAGCTATCCACCTTCTTGTGCTTGCCTTGGGAGGTGTCAAGTTGAACACCACGTGCGATAAAAACAATCTACTTTTTACATAAAGCATCACCAAAATGGGTCAAAATTTTATCAATTTTTTTTCATGAGTAGATATACATGGTATCTATTACATAGTAAAAAAAGGGTAACCAAATTTGATGATTTGTTTTTTTATAAAACATACCGTTTCTAACTAGAATGACACAAAATTGAACTAAAACAATTACTAAAAGAAATGAAGATGATTGAAAATTTCAAAAAATAAATAAAAAATTTATTAGCAATGGTTATGCATATGTAGAAAAAACATCATAATTTTTAAAACTATCTATGGCATATAATATAGGGTAGCAAACTTTTATCACACATGGTTATGAAATGTAAGGGGGTGTGATCACCCTGAGGTGCTTGCACCGTGAACATATCATATTTTGGATGAGAATCTAGTGACAAAGATTCATCTTACATGTCTCGAAATGGATATTGTTTGGTGGTCACCCACATTTTGCGGCAAGAGAACCCAATTAGATTGTCTCAACGAAATAAGGCGACCAAGACATCAGAGATAATCCAATTAAAGAAAAGATAATATGAGTGAAATTTATTTTAATTTTATTTTCATTGAAACCGCCATGTCTTGGTCCAAGTCCACTTTACACTCTCTCCTATGACCAAGGCTCTTCAAAAATGATGTGGATTTCTCTTTGGTCATGGTGTTTAGCCTTGTGACCATGACCAAGAGAAATCCCACATCATTTTTTTTCTAACGGCACTTGGTCAAGTGTGTAAAAAGGCCCTTACAAAAAAGTTACAAAAAATTGGTACATTAACTTTTTTTACCACGTCAGTGCGCGTCACGCCCCGACGTGAATCTCGATGTTGAATAACCAAAAATTAGTAACATTTGGACTACATACTACTTCAAGGCTTATATGTTGGATGAATGAGGGGTACACTTATATGTGATAAATCCATGATAAATCCCATTCTCCAACATTGACCTGGATAGTCACTGAGTGTTTTACAGGTCCAGGAATCAATGTGGAGAAATGCAAGCATAACATTGTGAAGGCAATTAATCTCATGCAATTTTTTGATTTTTTGATTTTTTTATTGAGGGCTTTGTAACATGTAAAATTATGGAATTAAAGAACTTTGAAATAAAGGAAACTATTTTGTTTACCCCTAAGAGTGTTGAACCTAAAATAATGTCTACATCTTGACCACATAATCCAATCTCATCACAACACATGTCTTTTTCATGTGTATTCTTAACTACAAGCTTTGCTATATAACCTCACATACCACTCAAATTTACGTGTCCAATTAAGAAGAGTTGCCACATAAGGCCCATACATTGAATAAATGCCCATGCGCGCTCTAGACATTCTAGAGACCATTGCACATAGCTTTTGGAATTGTTGGGTGGTTAGGAGAGCATGAGACTTTTCTATTGGCATTGTGAATTGTATGAAGGCCAAAGCCAACTAGAAAGGCCCTTGCCGACCTCTTGATTGGCATCACAATATCTTTGGAAAGAAAACTCCGTCTTCCCTTAGCAAACTTGCTAGAATCTAGCTTTGTTTGAGAAGCATTTCTTTCACCCTTAACTTCCTAGAGCATATCATGGTTTCATTAGTTCATCTTAAAAGTAAGCTTTCTAGAGCTCAACTTTTATTGTACCTAAAAAACAAGTTGTTGCTAATGATTTTAAGCATCATCATCATCATCATCATCATCAATACGGTAGCAATATTTAATAATTTTCATAAATTGTTTATAATCAAGTTAGAATCAATTGACATTAAACTTTGAGAAATTGTGATAAATAAATGCAATGAGATATATACATATATATTGCGATAAATATATTGCAGTAGCCTTCGTGAGATAGAGGCTAATGTCAACTTGGTCCTCCAATTAAAAGAAAGACTTGAGGCTCCCTAAGACTAAATTCTCAAATAGTGATGGAAACTTATCTTTAATGGGCTTATATAGGGGACATTCCAACATGTAATGTGCCTCATTTTCAATTGCATTATAGGAGCAAAAGTGGCATAGTCTAGTATCTCTAGAGATAGGGATAGTTGTCCATTGTCCAATTTCAATGGTTAATCTATGGTTCGAGGTGCGGTAAGTGGCAATCATCTTGCGTTGTGGTGGTGTCAATAGTTGCTTCAAGTATAGTTCACATTTGTATTTGAGAGAATCCTGGAGGTGGAGGTGATCTATTTTCTTCACTAAGAGATGGAAAGAGTTCCACTCTATGGCAAGAAAGACCTCCTTGATATCATCATATATTATTTCAGATGTGGTTGGGTTATCATGGGTGTCCCAGTGAGATAGACCCCATGATGACTTCCGCATGGTTGTTGATTTGTGCTAGGTGTTAAATCCATGTTCGGCCAAGTATCTGGAAAGTGAGGTTGCTTTACTGACTAACCAAGAGGGGGATAGGTGGGTGAGGCCGTTGTTGAAAGTCTACAACAAGCTTGAGAGTGTGTAATTCGATGGGAAGTTTTCCAAATTCAGCCAACAAAATATGATAGGTTGTCGAAGTACACACTTTGACGTGAGACATTATAGAATTATAGTTCAAACTTTCAAGATTATATCAAGAATAGATATACACTTTGAAGTAAGAAAAGAGTCCATAGAAATTTGACAAATATTAACAAAACTAATACAAATTTGCTATATATAGTAATGTATCAACAAAGGGAAAGCTTAGTTCATTCCTGACTTTAAAAAATTCTTGTGAACAACCATCTTTTTAATATAGGAATGGATTAATGCCATTGCCAAGAAAATTCAAGAGGAACACAATGATACCTATTGTGACCTTCCTAGCACCTTCCTTTTGGATGGATTTGCCTTCAAGAGTCATTCATAAGTCAAAAATTGACCTCCCATAAAGTTAAGGGCTAAGGATCATTGGCATAACATTATTCAGACCCATGCAATGTTCTGTGGGACTGACAGTATTCCAGGGAATATTCCCGGAATTTTTCACATTAAGTCCGAATGTGAAAAATTCAGGGAATATTCCCCGGAATACTGTCAGTCCCATAGAACACTGCATGGGTCTGAATAATGTTATGGGGATCGAGCAAAGAGATGCTACCTTTAACAACTCTAGATGAGATGTGAAGAAAGTTCATCAAACCATTTGGTAAGGACTTCTTAACTATGCTCGGATGGCATGGGACAACACCTTGAATGCAAAGAATGCCTGCATCTAAGATAAAGTCCTAGTCTATAAGTTTGATGTGCTATTGGGGGGGGGACACAAGCTTCTCTACCACATGACAAATACTAAGAAATTGTGTTGGAATACTAGGGGACCTAATGTGGACTTAGGGCTGGTTTACACTATGGACCATGAAGTCGGACCATGAAGTCGGACCATGGAAGAGGGCCTTTTTTAACGGTCCGAGTTCATGGTCCAACTTCCATAGTCTGACTTCTTGAAAAATTAGTTTTGAAAGCCTTGGGCCCCTCACTAGGTGTAAACCGAATGTGGACCAAGAAGAATGACCATGCACCAAAAAGTGAATGTGTTGATTTTTTTAATACATGCCCAAAAAGGGCAATTTTGAAAAAAAATTCAAGTTTGACCATTCTCTTGAGCTTCACTTGTCTTCACTTCTTGTTAAATGTGTCGAAGATGTGGCTTGCAAATCTTCTCACAACAATTTCTACAAAAATGAGTGATTTGATTTGTTAATGTTCAATGTAATTTACATGTGACATGTACCTTGTGTTGTCACTACACTAAATAGGATATTTAGTGTTTGATTATATTTAATGTTGTTGCCACCCTACCTTGCTCAACACTAATTTTCAATTCTTTGATAATGAGTGTTAGAAGATTTCATAGAAGATATGTTGGAATTCTCCTTTTATCATTGTTATTTCTTTTCATAGCCTTACTAACACTAAATTCAAACATGTAACTTCCACATATTACCATAGTTGATATTTAGTACCGTAACACCATAGCAGGTTCGCCACCTGGCGAAAGAATATTTAATTTTTTTGAAAAAATAAGGTTCGCCTCTCAAAAACTGAATTTCTCAATTTTCGTTTTTTAGCAAAAAATAAGTAAAAATGACCCTAAATAGCTTAGAAATAGCAAAATATTTCAAAAACTAATTTATTCTATTTTCGTTTTTTTGTCTTCAAAATTTTCTAATTTTTACGTTTTTTATTTTTAGAATTATTTTAGGACGAACCTGCTATGGTACTACGGTAATTGAGTTTACTTTTAATGTTACTTACTTTCATAGGGTTATTGACATTTAGTGTATGCATTCGAATTTAGTGTACCAAACACTAAATATCCTATTTAATGTAGTAGAAAATTTGCGAAAAAGAACCGCAATTGTTTTCCCATTGCGGTTCTTTTGACCACCCTGATCTAAAGTCGCTAAACGACTATAGATTTTTCTTTTTCGTTTTGCAACTATAATTTTAAAAGTTTTTGGGGCATGTAATATAATGTTGGAAAGGTATTTTCAAGGCCTTTCCAACGGTATATTATAAGCCCCCAAATTCCAAACATTTCAGTTGGTAGACGAAAAAACAAATCTGCACTCGAATTCTTGAGTTCTATATGTCCCACGTTGTTTGGTGAAACATGTGGGAGCCGGTTTAAGGGGTAGGGCAAGGTAAAAATGGTATGTCTTATGGGCTATGATATGATGAAGGCACATATAGGGTAGATTTACTTCTCAAAATTCAATATAGAACATAGATGCCTAATGGGAAGAGTTGTATATTGAGCCTCGAAAACAATTCATTAAAATTTTATTATAAGAGCATTTCTCTACCATGGACCCTTGCCTTTTCCTACCATACCACCTCTCTTGCCTCGCTCACCGCAAAACCGGTTGGACCATGTCAATGGATTACTTAGGCCTTAAAATATGTCGTTTGGGGACCTCAGCCTCCATGGTCACTCTACCATTTTTTCCTTGGTGTAAACCGAAGTAATCCCGGGACGAGTTTAACAACCAATCAACGCTCTTACAACATCCTGGGACAACTTCCTGGTCCATAGTGTAAACCGGCCCTTAGTTGACCTACTTAGAATCACTTGAAGAAACTCAGCAAATATCTTTTGCTTAGCACCCTTCTTGGGGTTGTGTGTTTACACCCGATGCATCCTAAAAAGTCCCCTCGCTCTCTATTCAGGTCCCAATAGCCTGATATATGTTTTCACAATGAAATAAAGTCTTGTTTTTTTCCCAAAAAAGAAAAAAGAAAGGGAAAAAAAGAAAAAGGCTCAGATACATTGAAGCTTTCTAACTAACTTAACCATATATTCAGCTTGATCAGGACAATTTAGTGTCATCTGTGAAGATGGGTCTCCATTTGTGAAATTGTGCCAGGTTTTTGCTGGGGGAGAGTAGAGTAGTCAACTAATCATGTCGAATTTCAAGCGATTTTCAGAGTGAATCTAATTACTGTGAAATACCAAAGGCTAATAAATGCATCTTGATTACCAATCCCTCATGAGGCAGGACTCATTTGATCTCCCAGTTACTTGTGCTGGAGTCTTCTGGAGAATATCGAGCATGAGCAATCTGCAGGTCCTCATCTAAATCAGTTGTCTCACTCTCATCCCTGTCCTCGTCAAATTATCCCTGTCAGTTTATGTCATATGGCAGGACCTCCGTCACGTAAGTGTTTTGGCTCACTTTCAGTAAGAGAATTTTGGAAATATGGATCCACTGTAAACACTGATTACATAACTTATTGCTGTACACCATAGTTGTTGTTCAGCTGACATGAAGTACCATAGTTATAATCCAGCGCCCAATCTGAGCAGGCAGTTTGAATGTGGCCTGAATCCTCATAAGGTCTTAGGGTTCCAGAGTCAATCCCAAAGGTATTAGTGCCCTTCAATTGCCGTGCAGGGGCATTAAACCATGGAGTTGTTAACCTGTATCAAGTCCGGGCTGTTTTACAGTACTTACACGTCATAATTAATGAACAGCAGCTTGGCTGTAACTAATAGCTTCATTGTGGTGGCACAGTGAAGTCTTTGCGGACTCGGGTGTTTGGCAGAGGGGTTGAAATAAGGTCTGTGGGCCTTATGTGGCCACTGTTGCTGATTGGACATCTATAGTTGTGTGATCATGTAAGTTAAGGCCCAAACCACACGGGAGGAAACTTGCACGAACGGCACTGAGTTGCATGAATAGCATTGGTTCAAATGAGCAAGTGGTTGCCACATGAGAGGAAGTATGGGGAGTGGCAACAATGACTTTTTAGCTTTGGATTTTGCTTTGGGTTTAGGGTTGGGATCTACTTGGCAATAAAGTAGAGTGACATGGCACAATAAAAGTAGTTCAACACTTCCAGGCACTAGTGCCCGGAAGTACCCCGGTTTAAGGAGAAAAACAAGGAAAAGGAGACTTTTCAAAAGCAAAGTGCCATGTTGGACGAAGTTGGGAAACTTCATGGGCCTCTCGTGTGGCAAGGGCCTAAGTATGGCAAGGCTTGTAGTTATGAACCGACACCTGAAAGACATGTGTCACGCCAAGATTGGACTCTGTGCTCAAATCAAATATAGACACCATTCTAGGCTCAACACGGAACTCAATTTGGAGGAACTATATGATTAATTTCAAAAGACATGTGTCACAATGATATTGGACTATGTTCAATAATGAACACAACTAGAAAGGCCTAATTTTGTTTTTTGATCCTGAAAGAGAATCTGCATGATGACTTTGAACTCTCATACCTTCTTTTTTCAATCTCTACTCTGATTTCGATCAGACTTGAAATGAGAATCTGCGTGACTCAGAATCGCTAAGCAGATGAGACAAATTAATCCCAACCCAATGATCCAACAGTTAGGAATGTCAGTGAAGGTGGATCAAGTGCCCACATAATATCCCTTGATGTTCTGATTCTGGCCGTGTAAGATCAGCTAACAGGCTCCATCCCTCCCTTCCATTGGAAGAACTGCAGCTAGCTAGCAACGCTGTCAGCCCGCACACATGATGTAAGTATCGAATTACAATGACGGAGACAACGAGGAACTCGGTCATTCAATCCATAGCTTATAATCCATCGGCGTAGAGAGTAAAATAATGAAAACGGTTTTAAGTTGCCTCACTTGGTTCACTGACCAGCTCTTACACCCCCCTGGATTCTGCTTTATGACGACCGCAGTCCCAACTTATGCACAGTCCTTCAATTAACTCTATATGGTGGGTCATTCCCTTCCTTCCCTCCCTCCCCTGTCAAGGTATATAACATCACATGGACTCAAGCTGCAGACCAGTGCATCATCTCATCTCCCTTTGAAGTCTGCTAGCCAGCTTTCTCACCGCAGTTTGTGTTGCAAGCTTGCTTCTCGGGATCTAAGTTACTCACAGTACAGCACCACTAGCTACCTAGCAAGATGAAGCAGGCAATGGCTGTGGCTATGGTGGTTTTGGTGGTGATGGCTGCCTCATCAGTCTTTGTGCAGCCTGCTGAGGCTGCAGGGAGAGGGCTGAAGGACTTGAGCAGCCTAGCTCCTCTGTTGGGAGGGATTGGGTGCCCTCCCCCTCCCTCAGACAGCACCCCTCCCGCTGACCCCTACAGCTCCCCATCACCTGTCTACTCTTCTCCTTCCCCTGTGTACCAGTCGCCACCATATGCGTCCCCATCTCCAGTGTACCAGTCTCCTTCACCTGTCTACCAGTCCCCTTCTCCAGTCTACCAGTCTCCATCTCCATCCCCCCCTGCGGGTGGCTACTGATGAAGAGGAGCTGCTTGCAGTGCAGGTTGGGCAGCAGTACACAAGGTATTTATGTGTATTCGACATGGACCATGACATATCACATGTGTGCTGGTTGCTTGAAATGCATCATGATTTTCGAAGGGAACTTGTCAAACAGCGGGTTAAATTAGGGGTGATTATATGTTAATGTAGTAGGTTCTCCCTGCGCTTGGACCTTCACAGCAGTGCAAGCCGCAGTACACAATTTGGTAGTAGACAAATATTTGGGTACCTGATGTTTTAGGAGCCTGTTGAAATGCTCAAAATACAAATGCGGAGTTTATTTGTTTATCCTGCGCTTGGGCTGATCTGCACAGTTTGTTGTGAGCGCCAGTTATACCAAGCATTTTTCATGTCTGCTGGCTTGCGGTGCCTGATTATTGGGGTGCTTGTGAAGATGGGTTAAAATGGTGATTTTTGTTTATTTGGTAATCCTGCGCTTGGATCTGCACAGCTTTTTGGGAGCTTGTGAATATGGGGCTAAAATGGTGATTTATCTGATTTGTTGGCCCTGGGTTGGACCTGCACAGCTTGATGTTATTACAGTGCAGGCGGCAGTACCGCACAAGGCAGACAAACATAATTTGTGTGTCTCCTGTGATAGTTTTGAGGAACGTGTTGACATGCTCAAAAACGAATTGTCTTTATGCTTGACATTGTAGGCTTCTATATTGTGCCGACATGAATGTTCCATGCATTTTGGCAGGCAATCACTCGACTAGTGCTTTTCAACTGGCATTCTCGAAACGAACTACAATGCAGGTGTGCCCCTTGGTTGAGAAGCTGGTGACAAGCTCTTGGTTGCTACAGATGGTCTTCTCTGCTGCTTCTTCCGCTTGATAGATAATCAATCCACATGGCACCGAAATGTAGTGGTTGCAGGTTAGGAGATGGTTATAACTCTGGCTTGGATGAGTGGACATGAAAAACCTTCATCAACTCAAACGATGAGGTTGCGCAGTGCATGCGAACTTATTAGTTCAGAAATAGAAGAGTAGTGATGAGCAGTATTTATTTTTCACCCATACTGTTGTTGATTCTTTGGAACTTGGACGCCGCATTGGGCTCCTTATTTGAGATGGCATAAAGGCGTCCGATCATTTGTCCAAAGTTTGATACCTCTGTCTTTACACATTTCAAGCACCCCTAGTTCTGAGAGTATTTATCTCTTCTAGAGAGGTTTCTAGGATTTGGAAATGTTCACCTTTCTTGATACCACTTATATATCCATTGTATTTATGGTGAGGGTATTGATCATATTTATGTTTTTGATATCATTTATGTCTAAGTCGAACAGAGCAATAATCTGGACAACCATATTTGAGTGCGGGTGCTTGGTGTGGATCTAAGGACGGACACTAAGACGTTTACAAAAAAATAGACAATGTGCTCCAAATATGATAACCATTTTAGGCTCAATAATTAACATGATTTGGGTATCTATATGATCACTTAATGAGCATGGGAATCTTCACTTTAATAATGCATAAAAGATTCATTTGAGCTCTCAAAACTTTGAAGCAAATGGCCACGGGCATCATTGGCTATGCTAATCATCTCACTACTCGCATGTTTCATATCCTACCAGAAGTGGATGCATGAGAAAATTATCCAAATAATACACGAGTACCATCAAATAATGACTTGGGTAGGTCTACATCTCAATGTGATATCCACCAAGTATCAATATGCCTTGCATGACAAATTTGGAACCAGTTGGGTAGGTCCTCTGATATCAATACTGACATATATCAGTATTTTATACTGATATTAGTGTATATCAGTATTAATATACTGATACTGATGCGATGTACTCGCCTATAAAATACTGATACAACATTGGTCTTATGGACTTGTACTTAAAAGCAGGTAGTAGATTATAACAAACTGTGCACTTTTCCATGGGTGCAGATGCTCACATCCTATAGCGTCTGCACATTGAATAGGAAGATTGATGATGTAATGGACATTTTCCATCAGTTTTTGTTTGGTCCAAACTGAGCAGGCTAGGCAGCAAGATTCACTTGGAATATGTTTCTGCAACATGCAACAGATGTTGATGAAGTTCCTTCTCTGCACTGAGAAAGGGGCTGTGATCCGAGTCTATATGAAGCACCTCATTGGGAGGGTTCTTGGAGATGAAGAGGTCCTGATATTGGGGCTTGATGGTCATGTCGAGCGAGTTCCGAATGTACACACGTGGCACACTATAGTATCCCTGCTCCGTGAATGTTGTGGCATCATCACCCATGATTGGCACTCGTCTCAAGTGCACCATTGCAATTTCGATGTCCTATAAAATTTTCACCAGAGTGGTAAATTTCAATGCTGACTCAGTTTGCTCAAGATCAACTCTGAGTCTAATATTTATCCATGCTGGACTCTAGGACAATGTGAAATATTGCAGGAGAAAACTGCACTCTCTTATGGATTCATTGCTCAGAAATTAAAGCTAGGTGAGGTATATGGGTAGATGGGTCTTAAAAGGTTACTTTTCTGACTAGCCCACTTCTCCTAGGCTATGAAACGTGCAATTAGTACAAGATGGATAGCAAATCAAATTGAGGCTGTAGCCAATTACCGTAACACCATAGCAGGTTCGCCACCTGGCGAACGAATATTTAATTTTTTTGAAAAAATAAGGTTCGCCTCTCAAAAACTGAATTTCTCAATTTTCGTTTTTTAGCAAAAAAAAAGTAAAAATGACCCTAAATAGCTTAGAAATAGCAAAATATTTCAAAAACTAATTTATTCTATTTTCGTTTTTTTGTCATCAGAATTTTCTAATTTTTACGTTTTTTATTTTTAGAATTATTTTAGGACGAACCTGCTATGGTACTACGGTAGCTCATCTGAATATCTAAGTCAGAATCAAAGTGAAGATTCTTGTTCTATTAAATGGTCATATAGCCCCCAAGTTATGTTACCTATTCGGTCTAGAATGGTTATCATATTTTGAGCACACAATCTAGTCTTTTTAAACACATGTCTTTTTGGTATCCATTACACTTGGTGCCACATCAAAACACATACCACTCAAATATAGGTGTCCTAATTAGAAGAAAAATGACCAAATTAGGGTTGTCTACCTTATGCACTTCAAGAGGGTGAGGGAATTGTTGCATACGAGCAGACCTCTCATTTCAAGTGCACCTCATTAGACGAATTTGGAGTCTATGACGTTAAATTAAGTGTTAAATCAACTAAATAAACTAACCTCTGGGCTACATATATTTCAGGGCAATTTTCTGTGAACAAAGGAGGTAAACAATGCAATATGCAATAAATTAAGAGCCCATCAGGCAAAGTGCTGAACACCCCTAATTGTCCATATCGCCTCTTAAAATGAACTGACTTACAGTAACAGACATGAAAATTAGTGCGTGAGACAGTTAACTTACCTCAGGAGAGCAATTGCTGTAGTATAAACTCTTCACAACTTCCACTGCTGGCCAACACGAGGTTGGAGGGTGATCGGGTCCCTTGGCAAAGTTGTATTGTGCAGATGCGGCAAACTCACCGAGCACCTGCAGTGTGAACCTACAATGTCCTCAAAATTGATGTGAATTTTGACATAATCATATAATGGGTATCAAGTCATTCCATAAAACTTATCACAAATCGTGGCTCCAAGAAGTAATAATGCCAAAAAAAGTCAAGATTGTATACCTCACTATTTATCTCAGTTCCCGACATGCCACTGGTGTACATGGACCCTGATACATACACTGCGACATGTATTTTATGTGGGTATCGTTCCGTTGCCCGTGCTATGGTTGTACCTCCCATGCTATGGCCCACAAGAATGATCTGCTCAAGGAGCAAAACATTGATGGAATTAGACTAGATTAAAACCTTGAAACAACCCCAAATCCTCATGTGTTTCCAAACAATACATGAATGGGTTGCTTTACCACTCCCCAATTCTTCAATTATATGTATTGAAATTTCCAGACACATTTTGTGATCTTCAATTGTACAGAAGTGATTTTAGGGCTCTCGTACCAATGCAAATCATCTTAGCAACATCAAGCTCGATGGTTGTGGAAGATCAATCACTCTAAGGTTGATATTAATCGCTGGATACTAGCAAGTGCTAATTAGGAGTTTGATCAATCATCCTTCTTAAGCAACGGCATGAAGCTTACTAATGTTACTAGGTTCAACCTAAGTTCCAATAAAATACAAACTAGGTAATAGATGTGATGTCAACATTGAACATAAATGGCAATGACGGAGGGGGCATAAGGGATTAAGAGGGAGACTTGCAACTCCAAGTACCAAATGGAGGGGTGAAAAATAGAAAATCCTCGTCAAAAATCTTATTGTCAAACGAAAAGCAAGAACCGTGGATGCATAAAAATTGGTAGACGTCAACACTGCTAGGCGACAAAATTTAGAAGTATAGAAATTATGGACCATGGTCATTGGCATGAGAAGACATGACATATATTGCAAGGAGCTCTGTCACAGGCTACAGTAAGCGCAGTTGAGTTAGGCACTAAAGCTGATGGCAAGGCAACTGGAACTAGAAGTGGTCAGGCCAAGGCAGGGTCATCAATTACGGGTGAAAATGTGCCTCCTCGTATAGAATCAGGAAAGGACACATCAGCAGAATCACTTGGTCTAACCACTACAGACGCAAAAATGTGCTAACTCATAAATTGTCAAAATTCATCAAAATTCCCAGGCGCACATTGGGATACTGAAATGAACAGAAGTGAACTTAGGCTCTCAACTTTAAATCATCAAAGCAAAACCGAGCTCCTATCGTTGGTCAAGTAAGATCGATCCATCACTGCAAGGTTGATATGAATTGCTGACTTCTATGACTTCTTAGCAAAACTGACTTCTATGGTCGTGTAAGATCGATCACTTCAAGATTGCTCTTAATTGCTGGACATAGGCAACTTAGTGCTAGGAGATCTATCGGTCGGTCGATCCTCCTTCTCGAGCCCTAAAGTAAGATTTGACACAGCAATGATTCTACCTTGTTCTCGGTGGGGAGAGAGTCGATCGATACAAAGGTTGGCTATAATGGTCGAACGACTCCCCATCGTTGGCATTAAACGTAATTAGGAATCTCAAACCAAATTAGGTAGGTATCTTAGCAAAACCGAGCTAATCTATGGTCGTGCAAGATCGATTGATCACTGCAAGGTTGATATTAATTGCTGGATATTATATAGTAAGCAACTTAGAGCTACCAGATCGACTCGATTGATCTTCTCTTCTTCCTTCCTTCCTTCTGCAACCCTAAACGATGATGATGCAGAGGCTCATTTGATTACCTTGTTCTCCTCGGGGAGAGATTCAATCAAATCGTACAAAGGTTGGCTGTAATGGTCGAACGACTCCACGTCGTCTGCATCCACAGGGCTGGCACCCGCACTAACCAAATCGATGGCCGACACTTGCTGCCCAGATTTCTCCAGAAGCTCCTGCGTCTTGAACCAGCACCAGGCTCCGTGCTGGGCTCCATGCACCAAGACGAAATGACATTGGGAAGGCATCTTCATCCCCCTGGCAGGCTCTTCGACTTCCGCCAGCGACCCCCCCATGTATGAACTTGAAGCCTATCTTTTGAAGCAGCAACCGATCGACGTGCACCCTCGATTTCTAGTGAGCTGCAATTAATTCCTGCAAAAATCATCACTTGTCTGCTGAAACCCATGATTGGAGCCGGGGATCTCCAACTGATGAGGGCCGCTTTACACTACTGGGGAGAGTGCACCGGTATTTGAGGCGAGGGATGGTATCCCGGAGAAGATGAAAAGATAATAAAAAAATGCCTTAAGAAGTCTTGACCGGCCGTAGTGTAACCACCTAACTTAGAGAAGAAGTGTATTGGACAACTTCATCAAGAGGAGAAGTTCACTGGACAACTTCACACAATGGTCATAGCTGGCCATAGTAGAAACCTTACCCCCTAAATGACTATTGTATTGAAATTTTAAAAAATTGTATTGATAAAAAAAAAATGTATATGGAAATGTCTTAGAACTTCTTTCATGATACGATTTTTTTGAAAATGTCCCACCTCTATAATACATCCAAATTAAGGTAAATAAATAGGTAACATTATTTTCTAATTGATTTAAAAAGAAGTTACATGTTGGTATAGTCTAACCTCGTTAATACGACATTTGTTTGTATGACATCCTTGGTATTACAACACATTTTTGCGAGACCAAACTTTTTAAATTCAAAACTCCCTCTTTTATACGACTACAACACTCGATAATGTGACATTTAAAATCTTTGTTTTGTCATATTAAAGATAGTATGTTGCCTTGTACATGGGTGATATAGTATCACTAGTATCTTGATGCTAAATGTCATGCATCATTGTTGTCTAGTTTCTTATTAGAGAACTCTTTATATTTTGGTGTTAATGAAATTATTAGTTTCCAAAAGTTAGTTGGGAATTTAGATAAGATCTCACCCTCCACGGAAAAACTAAACTGGTTAAAAATAGCCATGCATCCAAAAAGGCGTCAAGAATGCAGTAAAACAATAAAACTCGATTTCTAGCAAAGGAAATAGTAAACTAGCTAAACATAGTCACGCGTCCAAAAGGGTGTCATAATGTAGCAAACAATAAAACTCGATTTTTAGCAAAGGCAACCCAGCTTCTATTTTTAACCAGTTTAGTTTTTCCGTGGAGGTTGAGAGATGACAATTGCTAACTTGGGTAGGCAACACCAAAGATCTTTGGACTCCTATTTCAAGAGTTCTTGAGAATATTTGTATTTTTTTGGAGTTATAAGTTATTATTTCATACCATCTATATTTCTTAAACTTGTTGCATATATTTTTAAGCTCGTATTACTTATGTTTTCATATTCCCTCAATAATACGACAATTGTACGCCATTTGTCATATTAATGAGAAGACGACACCTCGATAATACAACTTTTTTTGTGTTTCCCAAACGTGTCATACTAAAGAGGGAGAACAATAGTGCAAAGATTCCTCTAAGGAATTTTTTTTTATTCAAGTTGGAGTTCTTTGGAGGCCAAGTTTCTTGTTTGAGGCTTTGAGGTTGCCCAAGAAACTTGACCTCCGGAGAACTCCCCTTCAAAAAAGTGTCGCCATGTTGGCAACCATGTCATTTTGTCATCCATGTACAAAGTTCTCCACCAAAGGACTCTTGGCCATAGTGTAAACCACCACCGGGCAAGAGTGTCACTCTTGGCCAATCAAATTTTTGAATTCCCCTAGAATTCATGATCGGTGGACTTCTCCACCATAGTGTAAAGCGGCCCTGAGACTTGAATCTTTTGTGAACAAAATACATATGATTTCTACAGAGTTGTAGAGTTTGATACAAGTTACTGAGGGCCACTTCACACATGAGACTGAGAGCCCATGACCATTACACGTCAAGCACTCTCATTGGTGGGAAAGGCGGAGCCGGTCCAAGTTCACTTCACACTACGCTTGAGGGAACAACAGAGTATGTGAATGCAAGATGGATGTAAAGTCTACATGGAGTCCTACATGGCATCAAATGGATCATGTTTCATGGTCACTTGGACTATTTTCCAAAACCACCTCTTGGAGGTAGGCCTAACACAAAATTGGGAGACCATGGCATTCCAAATGCTCACAACCGTTGATTTATTCTATCTTATCATGAGTGAGGACCCGCATGAATAGAAATTCATTGAAATAGCATTTGGTTGAGGGTCCGGTCACATATGACTTCACACTACACTTGAGGATCTGTGACCACACTACATGATTTTGGAGGTGTCTTGGGACGGCCTTTGGACACTTCCTTTTGGGCTCTCACAATTTCATGGTCATGGCTTTTGGCTCGTGTGTGAAGTGGCCCTGATATTTTGCCTTGCCTGCCTTCAAGAGTTGTCCCAAACAGTTCCCCTACAATCCCGACAAACATGATCCATACTTGTCATGTGAGATTCTATGTAGCTTTTTCATTCCATGAAAATGTTATGGGTTGTAGTCTAAAATTGCCCTCATTTAAACCTAAAGTGGGTGTTTGACACTCTCAACCAATGAGAATTCAAGGATTCTTAGGAGCCATGGCCTAATGGTTTTTGTGTAAGGTATGTGGGTGTTATTTGGTTTGTTTTTCATGTTTGCCAACTTCTACCAATTAGATTTACAAAAAAAAACTTGTGTTGCATTAGTAAATCTACGATGAAACGTATGCAAAAATCGGAATGACAACTGGACCTCCCTTGATTCAATTATGGTTATCAAAAGTGCATGTTTGTTGATTTCTTAACTTGATACATAGGTCCTCCCAATTGTGTTTGCTATTGAGTGTAGAGTAGTTGTTAATATTTGAAGGCGTTGTCGCATTGTTCATACATGCACAATGTAAAAATAATAATTAGTGTTATTTAGAATGTTAGTTTAAGATTTAAGAAGCTAATAGTACGGATTGTGCGATTAACAAATGAATTAGACAAAAATAGGAAGATTGTGGTGAAAACTATGGTTTTATCTTGTTACGGTAGGGGTAGGTGAGAGATTGGCTTGTTTTTCTTGCTTGCTCACTAGCAGTACCAAATTGCGCGCATCACAATTCAACCAATGAGCCCGATAGGGTTCAAAACCATACTGGCATCATGTTGCATGAATTTACTTAGTCGACCTTATTCCCGTGATTTGGCAATCAAGGTGAAACTTGTGGTGTTTTTAAACCCGTCGATACATTTTATTTCTCAATTGGTTGAAAGATTTATGTTAGATTTGGTTTGATTTTACTTCCTTTTGAAATTTTAGTTTCGATTAACTCTAAGATTTAGTCTCTAAGGTAAAACATAAAACTAAATGGGTAGAAGATTTGCATTAATACTTGGCAGCGATCGAGTCTAAGTGAAAATTAGTCAAACTAATATAGAAGTGTTAACATAGAAAGTTGAAAGTCATCCATGAACAATTAATGTGGCCACCCGAAAGAAACCTCTTGTGCAAGTTCTAAAGGAGAAATTGCAACCACCCGAAGGAAACCCCTTGCACGAGTTCCAGAAGAGAAAAATGCAACCATCCGAAGGAAGCCTCTTATGTACTAGGTTCTGGAAGAGAATTTTTTTGAATCAAGTTATGGGCGTGGTTCAAAAAGCATGTCATTTGTTTCAGGTGAAGCACAAACTTCAAGCGAAGATTTGTTTTGGATCCAACAACTGAACGCATAAAACAAGTGAATCTTGACTTGAACTATTCCACATAACAAATCCTTAGCTTAGCCATGGCATTATGTGGCCCACGTCTAAGATGTGTAATGTTATACAGTAAAAAAAAAATTAGCATGCTTACTTAAGTTTTTTCTTTTCTTTTCAAGTTGTTGTATTAAAAATCAAGATTATCCGAAATAAACTATTTTTACTGAATCTATCACGAGGCTACAAAATTTTATGTAACTTTGGAATTATTAGAACTAACCTTAAATAAGCATGGGGATCAATTGGGCTTACAAACCCCTACGTTAATGCTTCCTTGTTCGCGTGTCAACAAAAAGTCTTGGAGGACAAAGTCTTTATATTGTAGCTGTCAATACTTTTGTATAACTAAAGGATCTTCTTATTTTCTTTGTCACCAATATGGAAAATGTTTATCTCATTGCTTTCTTGTTCCTCTCACCCTTTTTGTGCATTTTCCAAATAGAATTGAACTCAAGATAGAACTCAAAATCCTCTCAAAGTTTTTTTGGTCTTGGGATCAAAATAAAAGGAGGCTTCTCCCTCCGATTTTCTTAGGTCATTGACACAAATGTTAGAAGTGGCAAAATATGAGAGATTCCTTCAAAAATGGAATTTTCTCCCCATTTTTGAAGCGTGGGTAGAAGGATGTCAAATTTAGAATAATATTTTCCTACAAAAGATGCTACCGAATAGGGCACTAATGTTGGTCTTGTATTGTATTTTTTTGTTATTCCATCTATGTGTCTTTAATAAGGATTTCACATTTTTTTGACACCATTAGGGTATGGATATTTGGTGGTATTTTTATTTTCAATATCATTTGGGTCTATATACCATGCAAGAATATTCATACCTAGACAAAATCCCCAAGGGTTGGACTCTTCATTGGAAACCTAAATGACGTGCATAGGTCACTACGAAATTAAACTTCATATATTTGTATATATACAACAAGTTTACATACATACATACATACATACATACATACATACATACATATATGAAATCAACAAGTTCATAGAAAAAAACAAATGTATACATACTAATGGCATGCTAGAAAATGGACTCATGTATTTATAGTAAGATTTTCAATCTAATGTGATAAATGCCTCCACTACATATACCAAAATATCATGAATTAAATAGGCCTTTATTACATATAAAGCCCACTTTCACTTTCCAACGAGAAAATCATTGAACATTCTCTCATCCATAGCATGTAACTCAATGGTTGCATCAAAGAAACAAAGACATGAGCATAATAACTTGGCCACAATTTGGAGACCGAAACTCAATGGAGCCCGTGAGCATTCCAAGTGCCTCCAATTTATAAAAACCTAGAACCCAAATGCAAATCATAAGAAGAATATTAGACATGGTAGTCATTGAGGGAAATTACCATAATGACAATAATGGATGCACAAGGAGCCTCAGAGGCCTTCCCCACATGGGAAAGTGGGGTGGTTTCCCATGTGAAAAGGGGGACTACAAGACTTGAGCTCTTGCCCATGTGGGGAAGTGCAAAAATGGGGAACTTTATGCATTCCCCATATGGCCAACAGGGGAAGTTCCCCACATGGAAATAATTGTGGGAGAAGTCAGATTTCCGGGATTTTGGGGATGTCTTTCATCCTCTATGCCAAGGATGATGTTAACAATATTTCATCCTTCAGATGTGGATAGTTTTCATCCATAGAATACGCTATGATGTGCACCACTTTTCATTCTTGTCAACATATCGTCGTGAAGAAAAATAATTTTTTATTTTGAATATCGAATATGTACATTCAAGATTCGAATGCATAGCATTCACGTCGGCCAGTTCTAACAGGCTCCGACAATTTAAGAAGCCACTCTATCTATACTTCAATATATCAATATAATTGGGCATTACCCTCCACTGGTGCTAGTGCTGGAACAGCCTCTGGACCTATGTCATCTTTTCAGCTGCCAATCCCACTTTGAGGACCAGGTTTTGGGGTCTGCCTAATGCAGAAGTGCCATGAGTTGTTGTGAAGGATATGACTCTAGAGTGGACAGAAATCAGTGGCCGAAACTCTCCACTGTCCACTTGCAAGTCCACCTTGTCCCTGTCAAGAATTAACCAAGACCATGCAAGTTAGCAGAATACTAATCTCCATACAGAATAGATCTGCTTGCAAATTCCTTCAAACGATGCACAAAAACATTTGCAAAAATTGTTGACAATATAAAAAAAGATTGATCAACACAACTGAGCAGGTTAGCAAGATACATACAAGAACAGATCTGCCTGCAAATTCTTTCGAGTGATACACAGAAACATACACAAAAAAACAGTTCAAACACATACCAAAATTGTTGAGATGGACACATGTATACACAAATGTTGCAACTAACATAAGGTTGACACATAAGGTTGTGAATGCAGCTGTGCATGTATCAAAAATAGTTGAAACATGCGCAAAACATCCACAAAAAGTTTCATAACAATTTCATGGACTATGTTCTTTTATCAATTGGTTGTAGTGCTTACCACAAGTTGACTGAAAAATCATAGTAGCAACAGGGAGCTCAGAAATTTCCAGACCATCGCTAAATTCTCGCATCACTTTCGCAGATCCAAGAAACAACCTATCTCTGAAATCCAAGTTGAGAATCATGGCAAACTGCTCAGTCACCATTTAAGACACGTTTACCTTAACCTGTAAGAGATTTTTTTTCGGTCTTTCCTCACCTTACATCAGGATTGATCTCCGAAGCTTCAACCTCCACACTCGAATGGCGGACTCTACCAGGCCTCGTGCTGCTGTCGCGCGTGATGGCGCCTGTGCTATGAGTTGCACAACTTCATCGTTGCTTAGGACATCCCAAATCTGCAAGGAAATTATCATATAAAAAATGGATGCAACTCTTAGAGGTGTCTTGCATAGACCTATGGTTACTTGAATTTTTTGTACTCTAATTTGAGGCTAAGTTTCCGATAAAAAACTGAACGAGATCATGGGATTCCTTTGTTCTTATGGGACACAAATGTTAGAGGTCCCACAACATAAGTTAGGGCTGAGATTACTAAGATCTTTGGTTTTCGATAAGCTCTAGAGGAAAGAACCATATTAACATCGGATGCAACTCTTAGAGATGTCCTGCATATGGTTCCTTAAGTGTTTGTACCCTAATTTGGTGCTAACATTCGGATGAAAACTGATTTTAGAGATCATGATTTCCTGTCTTCTTATGGGACACAGATATTAGACCAGGCCTCCCTAAAAGTGGTAATCTGTAAATAGATACCACTTTTACCACTTTTAAGGCTAGTTAGTTTACCACTTTTAGGGCTGGCCAGTTTACCACTTTTAGGGTTGGCCTTACCACTTTTAGGGCTGGCCGTATAAAGTTCAAAGTGTGGCCATTTTGATTGTTGCTGCTTGGTGGTGAAGCGTAAGCATCGATGGTATCGTCGTTGATCATGCCCCACAAGGAGAAGCGCCATGTTGTGCAGTTCCAGAACACTTGGTGTTTGCAATACGGCATGAAAATGACTGAGAGGGATCCGCAGAGCAAGCTTGTCAAGTCCGCGATTTGTTTGTTCTGCAAGTTCTTCGGGCGACAGGTTGAGCTCACGAACCGCAAGCGAAAGCCGACCACCAAGGTCCATTTCTATCAGCCGCCGTTCCGCACTGACATGTTCACGAAGCACTTGATTGGCCAGCACTGCAACAAGTTTAACGAGTACCAGCAGCTGGCGCCTGATGTCAAGAAGAAGTTCTTCACGAATCTCATTGCTCGTGTCAACACGCTCCATCAGTACTGGGATATGGATAGCGATGTATTGGAATTTGACGTATCGGGCGCGATTGTCGATGTCGTGATCGGCGAGCTCATGTTCCGGCCTGAAGATGAATTGGCCGCTGCCGCAGCCGAAGACAACGGCAGGAGCATCGAGACGTGCGATGCCAAGGTCGCGAAAATGAGGCGCAACGCATTGTCACTATTCAAGCGGCAGGAGGACGGGGATTGCAAGGTTGTGATCAAGAACGTCAAGCGGTTCCAGCTTGCAATGCAGCATGTGTCAGCCGGTCTTTCGTTTCGTCAGACCGCCGAGGTGATGGACCAGTCCCGCATTGTGTTCAAGCTCGCCAAGCTGGGCGGCATAAGTGACCATCTCGTTGGCCAGTATGTCCGTGTTCTTGTTGGCGTATCCATGCAGAAGATCGGTGAGTTGTTGGGCACCGATGATGTGTGGGCGATGGCGCTTGCATTCGACGGCAGTAGCCATCGCGGTACCACGTTTTTCGATGTTCGTATTCGCTTCGCCGTCCATGGCATACTCCACAATTTGCACCTGATTGCTATGCCACACTTTGATCGCCACACAGCCAACAACCAGGTCAAGATGTTGAAGACATTGCTCGGTGCCATGTACTCTCAGTGGGTCGACAAGCTCATCAGCGTCTCGACGGATGGCGAGAAGACCAACATGGGACACATCAGCGGCGTGCAAACGCAACTTGCCAGGCTCGCGACCCACGATGTACGTGTATTTTTTATATAGATAGATTGTTGTAGAGATGTCATGTCTCTTATGTTGTGTTTTTTCTCCATATAGGTGCTGCAGATTTGGTGTGGTGCGCATCAATTGGATCTGAAAGTCAAGGTCGGCGTCAAGGCGCTCGATGACGGTGCATGGAACCACACTGTCTATGAGCTGTCAGTTTATCTACGGCGGCAGGACACACTCATCACTGAGATGGGCACCAAGTGCCCGAAGAAAACCCCACGCTGGATGCACCTCGCGAACGTCGTCAAGTTCCAGATTCAGTATGAGCCCTGTATCGTCTCGTTTATCGCCGATCGACGAGAGCAACGCAATGTTGCGGCCCCGCCTGTACTGAACAACAAATGGTGGACCATCACATACGCCGTCGCACCCGCGCTCGAGCGCATCAACATCACGTTCGCCCAATTGCAAAGCAGCTCGATGTTGATCCATCAACAACGCGAATTTATCAACATTCTCATTGCCGACCTGATCATCATGTTTGACATGCGACGCGTCGGGGCCGATGAGTCCTTCAATAATCTGGTGTCGTCCGACTACATCCTGCGCAACAACTGGTTCATTCTTGTCAACTCGATCATCAAACACATTGAGGACCAGGGGTCGCGGGCTCAGGAACACCTCAATGAACTCGACGAGGACGGCAAGGATCAAGTCGTCATAGAGATTGCCGAATTCATTGTGGAGCTAATCACTGGCATGCAAGAGATCCAAGCCGAACGCACTGGGCGTAATGAAGCAGCCGAGGATGCGCCACCGGTAATGCCAATTGATCTTGTCCGCATGCGACCCGCCATCTTCACGAAGAACTTCTTGGCGCCACGCAAGATGCACCTGTCCAAATTCTGGAAGGCGGACGACATCTACCTCATCGAGCTCGAACATCGCGCTCTGATGAAGGCGTACAACACGGAGGACGGAATCAAAACCATCCTAGATCAGCACGACCACCTGATTGCGTTCAACGACGCGTGGGATGCTGTTGGCCAACGCTTCGTGAATATCCGCCGTTTCTCTGCCGGGTTGGCAACCGCCTTTGCCAATACCACGTCGGTCAAGTCCGATTTTTCGATTTTGAAATGGGAGAAGGACGAGTTCCGCGAGAGCCTGTTGGACCTGTCACTTGAGGGAATATTCCAGGCAAAGCGGTTCGATATCCTAGGGAACATGTGAGCTAGTGATCGGGGAGATTTTTGGGCATAATCGATTGAGATCCTAGTGTTTGCAAGTCCAAACAGTTACATGTTGATATCCTCTGGTTTTCCTTTATTAAATTGGGGCATATTCTATAAATTCCTCTAAAATGATTGGTAATTTTCTTGCAGTCTTGAACTTCAACCGGTTATTTCTCAAACTCAACCGGTTCATTTGTAACTAACTGTCGGTTCTCCCCGATCATAGATGTGAGCATAGGGACCCCAAAATAAACATTACCCCCTATCTCCACTGTTAATCTCGAGTTGGTACCACTTTTAAGCTAAAAGTGCTAAAAGTGGTAATTACCACCTTTAGGGAGGCCTGTATTAGACCCAAATCATTAAGCTTGTACTTAGATTTCTAAGATTGCGGTTTAGGATAAACCCTAATAGGTTGCTTGTATACATGATTTGATTTTTGGTGCATACCATCTTTTTAGTGCGGAGCAGTAGGTAGTGAATGTGCAGCTAAGAGTCTAGAGTTTTATTGAACATACTCCATCAGTTGCTAGAACAATGAAGTGGTCTTGCTCTGTTAATTCTCGATACGACATCTCAGGAACTGCAATTACACCATAGTCTTTCAAGCAGAAATCGCCAAATGCTCTGGCCATGGCAAGTCCAGGGGTGTCATCAAAGGGCAGCCACACCCTCGGCACTTCAGGTTCATCCTGCAAGGCAAAAACACGTCCCCTGCATTGCTGGATCCGCTCTGCTTCCTCTGCACACCCATACAGTGGATCCATCCCTCAAGATCACCAAACCCTAACTTATTGAAGGTCTCATCACAACTGGACTCAAACAATGAAGAGGACGGAGTACTATTTTGAATTATGCAACTCAAAAGTGGAAATTGTGGAAGAACTCTATCATGCAGAGGCTGTACCTTGATATTTCAATTTTAGTCACTACTGCAGTTATCTATACAGTTTTTATGGTGTGACAGAATTTTATCTTTTGAGCATCTTTCATTAACCCCATGAAAGTGAATGCACAGCCACCGCCCGTGATGGCCACGCCTAACTTAAGAAATATAATCAAATGACGTACTTAAGTCTGTGATAGGTATGTTTGTTGCCAAGAAACTAATACAAATTTGACTTACTTGGCAAGTCCGGCTTCAGGTCGATTGTCAATTGCACACGGTAACTTCAAATCATCGATGTTTGAAGGAATATGACTTTGTTTGTCAACAACATATCCTATTTTGAAACTTCTTCGTAAAACCCTGACAAGGAGAGAAGAAGTTACGGAAAGAGGTATGCAAGAATGCTTTCAACTTACCTGAGGCACCCAAGCTTAAGACCATGGTCCCACTTGTACACAGTCCCGTCTTCATCAATGAACTCTTGGCCTCCTTCAGGAGGAATAGCTGGCCTCTCCTCATCTTCGGCTTCAACGGCAGGACCAGGCTCAATTGGCTCTTCAGCAAACTCAACATGCTTCCGAAAATCCTTGTGATACCGATACGTCCTACCCGCTTTCGATGCCTCGACCTCTTCCTCTGCGAGTCGGATCTCCTCTTGCCATCTCAAGTAATCGTCATGAACATCAGTTGTTGAGGCCTGGCCACCAATGGTCTCAGCCATAGCTGAAAAGTTAGGGCAAGCTTCCCAGGGCGTCTGTTGATGTCAAGAATTGTGATGAAAGCAGGGAGGATTTAGGGTCTGGTCATCCCATGGCTAGGGTTTGGTAGGCCAAAAGACTTCGAGCTATCATTTTCGTCATCGATCTTTGCAGCATCAAACAAAGGGTATCCGATTCGCATTCCGGCCTTCTCCGAAACTCCTTGTCGCCTCATCGACATGATGGAAAATCTCCCATAGCCGCAACCAATCCAAGAACACAAAGAAAAAACACGGACGCCAAACCCTGGCTCTCTACAACACTCCCTCCGCCTCAACTCAGACACATCTAGAACCATGCGCCGGTGCGCATCCTGAGCAACTACGACCCTGGAATCAACAATCTCGCAGCTTCCGAGGCATCACCACCCGATAGAAGCCATCTAAGCCTTGGGTCTCACGCGAACGAAACCCTAATCCTTTGCTCCTGTGCGTTTTCTGTTGTGAAGAGAAGCCCTTATTTTAGGCGAAACATGCCAGGTTGCAATATCGTTAAAATAGAACTATACTATTCCTCCATTTTCATGGACGAAATCGACATAAACATCTTCAAAATAGTTAATATTGGATGAATTTCCCCACCTTAGAATGAAAATGTGGAAGTGGGGACTTGTCCAAGTGGGGAAATGAAATCCCCACTTGGAGGCTCCAACCCACATGGGGAACAGGCCACATTTCCCACATCTCCCATGTGGGGAAGGGCCTCGGGGCTCCTTGTGATGGATACGAATTAGATGAAACTAACACATCTACTGTCAATTTTTCCTCTAAACCTTAGGGCCCCTTTTGTACATCTATCTTTGCTTCAAAATTCTTAATAACCTTTTAAATGTACACATTGGAGAAAACACACTTATGTATACTATGTACACTAATGCCTCAAATAATACCCCTTCGTACACTCATGTTAGTTTGTATGTGGCATGAAGAGTCCACCCACCAGGACAAAATCACCCTAGTATCAATATGGTTTAAAATACAATAATATTGACCCCAATGCCCAATACTAAACTTGGACAGACAAAGATTCTCTCACCTTGATATACCCACCAAATATCAACACTTGACTGGTATTACAATATTGATGCCCACGGGTAGGTTAATTACACCATCATTGTTGATTATGGATGCCACGTCATCATCTCTACACCAGACCAACACTGGGAATGACAATCTCAGCTACAACCGAAATCAAGTGATGAAAGTATCGACACTTTTTATCATTTCGAGTCAACCGCAGCCGCTAGAAGCCGCGGCCGCGCGTCTTCTTCCTGTGGATAAGCTTAAACCCTAAACCCAGGAACGCACGAGAACTCTCACTACATCAGTTACAGTGAATTTTCGACTTGTGTTGTTTCAAGAATTGCTTCACGCTGAAGCATCAAAACATTGATTCTTCTAACTGAGTACATCGCATGGAGCGACGTAAGTTGGGGTCAACAGCAGCAGCAGCAACAGGAGGAACTTTCTGGTCCTCGAGTGGAGGAATTAGGTCGAAGAAGGTTTTGCTGAATTGTGCCATGAGTGTCTTGAAGTGAGTGAAAGAAGAATTTCATTCGGAGCGTAATTCGAGAGGGAATTAAGTGCTTAATGGACACTGCAGCGGCAGGGACCACTCGGATTCTCTCTTCGTCATGGGTTTTACGATCACTCTCATGGCTGCCTCCATCCACCAACAATGTCGGTGCACCTTTGAGCTCTAAATGTAAGAAGATCCTGTGAATTTCCTCCACATTCCCCATTCTAAAACCCTATTTGCAATGTGACCTTCACTATCCTTCCTTAGTTGGAATATGTACAAATTCTCTTCGTGGACTTGCTTAATAGCCCTTTATGGGCATCTTAATGAATTGGAATTTTTTTGAAGTAGAAAGCTTGGAATGTAAAAAGATACCGTGAATTTCCTCCACACACCCCATTTTAAACCCTCTTTGCATTTTCCATCATAAGGTGTCCTCATATGTAATTTGATTAGGAGTTTATTATGATCTTCCTGTTTGGATTGATCGACGCTATCCTTTGTTGGAATGTGTACAAATGCTGTGTTTGGACTTGCTTAACAGTCCCTTGTGGGCATCTTGATGAATTGGAAGCATTTGGAAGTAGAAATTTAAGATACTGGGAGTTTCCTCCACATACCCCATTTGCCCTCTTTGCAATTTCTATGACAAGGTGTCCTGATATGTAATTTGATAGGAAATGATTGAATTGAACTTATCCAAATCTTTATTGCCCACCAAATTGGGAGAGAGGCTTGAACCCGCTAAATAAACCCCTACCCACCCTCGAAAGTCAAGTGACCGAGGACTTTAGAAGGTTTTCTCTCTCTGTAAACAGAAATCGCTGGCCAATGAAGGCTTATGATTCACATGTGGACTTTATGGGTGGGATGAGCGTGAGGGATTGGCCTTAAAAACTTTGAAAGCAGATGATTATCGAGATATTCATTTTACAATGACCATAGGAGTTGCCCTTACGAAGCTGTTCAGCCGATTTGTTGAATTTGGATAGAGTTTGTTCAAATTAGGGCAGCATGAGGCGATTGACTCTGCACATACTGTTACTTGAGGGTTGCCATTGTGCGGGTATCTGGGTGAACTGAATATTTTCAACCTAACAGTGTGGGAACCTAGGGGCTTGCTTTTGGGAGATTATGTGTGGGTCATCTTGTCCATGCTTGTTCCACGTGTTCACATTTGACAGGAGGTAGGCGATAGTCATCAAGGTCCCTCTAATTCTGGGTGGCTTAACCTAAGGCCTTAACCCGGATCTCATGGGAACTCCAAGGTTAAGCCACATGAGACCGGAATAGTGCTTGGACAGGTGACCTCCTAGCACTTCATTGCTGATGCGCCCTACCATTATGGTCCACTCAATCATAGTGGGAGTATCTAGGTGAATTGGATATTTTCAACTGACCATGTGGGAACCCAGGGGCTTGTGACATTAGGTGCAGGTTGGCTTGTCCGCGCCTGTTCCAGGTGTTCACCTTTTACACATGCAATATTCTTCAAGGTCCTTCTACTTCTTGTGATGTCCATTTCGGAATCACATATAGGAGTAGACTAACTTGAAGATGAAGCAACGGCATAATTCGCACCGGTGGTAACAATTGAGTCATCTTTCTTTCTTCTTGACAGGATGCAATCAATGGTCTTCAAGGTCCCTCTAATTCTCGTGACGTCCGTTTTGGAATTACGTATAGAATTAGACTAACTTGAAGATAATCCAACACCATAATTCATGTCTTTGGCAACATTGGAATCATATCTCTGTCTGTCTCTGAGTCACCATTCTTTGAATTTGGTTGCAGGGAAGGTGTCTTTGAGATGCACAGGGGTGCAACAACAAGATGGCCCTCCCGTGTCAAGAAACCCAAAGAAACAAGCCCCCAGTGAAAAATTCCAAAGAAAAGAAATCAAGTCGAAGCTGCACCGTGGGTGGCATCCTGGTCAGAGAACACAAGCACCGCCTACAAAGAGGGTGACTATTTCAGAAGTGGAAGGGGGACAACAAGTTCAGAAGGGCAGAAATAGCCTCCACTTGGATGAACCAATTTTAGAGCAAGGTGAAACCAAGGTTTATGTGGATGATCGTCGCATGCCAAGTCAGCAAAGAGAGTACTTGTTTGATGTGGAAGACGATGAAGAGTTTTTGAGTGATGATGACGAGAATGATGAGGATGATGATGATCAAAGTGAAGAGGATGATTTTGACAAGAAAAATGAGGATGACCGTTTTGTTGCTGCAAGAATGGAAGAGAGGGAGGATAGTGAAGACAGTTCAGCAACTGATTTAGATTGTAAACACTTTTCCAGGTACTCCAATTTTTGCTCAACTTATTTTGTTGTGTTGTAAGGTAAGCAGGCCTTACATGGACACTTCTCCTAGGATGCAAAACACGCAATTAGTGTGAGATGATTGCTAATATCTAATTGTGTCCATAGCCATTTATCTCATAATCTTTGGGGCTAATGAATATCCTTTTTATTATCAAAGTGATGATTTTCAAGCTTATTAAATTTTCATTTATAGGTGCCCCCAAATTATGTTGACTATTGAGCCTAGAATGGTCAACAAATCTTGAGCACATATCCCAATATCTTTCAAACACATGTGTCTTAACTGTCGATTCTTAGATCCACACCTAACCCAACACCTCTTAACTAAAGGTGTCCTAATTAAAACAGTGACCGTGAAAGGCCTGCATACCTTATCTCATGGGTTCAGGAAGTCTGCAGCCAATCCTGTGTATTGTACTTGTCACCATACACTCACTGGACCTATATAGTTCTTGTTCATTTTTAATTTGCTCTACGTATAGTAGAGTTTTCTTTTAACCTAATGGGGATTTTTGTTGGCAGTTGGTCCCCTACGAGTTCCCACAGGTTGTTGTGCATACAAATTCAATAATTTCTTTCCACTAGTGGGGCATGCTTGGAGGTAGTGTTTGAATTTGAATGAAGAGCAACCTAGAGCAACCTATTTTAGTTTATTGAGGGCCAAACTCATTTTAGTACCTCTTGGCATGCCAAAATGAATTTTACCCTCTATGGACCTAAACAAGATGTTCTTTGTTTAAATGTCCGCACTAACTCTGAGCATGCAGTGAGAAGTTACTGAACATGGAAAGTGTTGTATGCAAAACAACCAACTCCTGACCAAAAGTCCTGTTTTATATGAAATCATTATTTTATAAGACTAACAATTTAGAAGGAATAATTTTCCTGTAGTAGATCTATCACTCCTTATACAGGTTCATCTTTCAACAAAGTCAAGGGGAGTTGTGAAGAGTTTTTTTGCAATCAATGTAGAAGAATGTTAAGAAAGGTAGGTTTGCTGAGTAAATTAGAGAGGTGAGTGGTACTCAGTCTAAGGGCTTATAATCAACCTTGATCCTCAACTTAGTCGAATTGAAAGATAAAGTGGCATGGATGATATCTTTCATCCAGCAGTCCACTTTGATATGGGAGGTGAGGATTGCAAGATTTCATATATTATCGTTGTTTCTTCTATTTCAGGTGCTCAGGATGTGTAATTGAGAAGAATTTGGACCACCCACCTGTATTGGATGATGCTAGAGATTTTTTTGCCAAGCGTGGCATACCAAGATTTTGGCTCTCATCTGGTAGCCAGGTATATTTCAATCCATTTCTTTATTAAAACAACATTTAAGAAGAGACAATCAACAGTTGCAATCTCATATTGCATAAATTTGTGGGGATGTTTCTAACTTCGGCGTGCAAGTTGCTGTATCTAACGTAATGTATCCAAAGTATCTGACATTGGGATGCCCATTTTATTTGATTTTGTAGTTTAGTATCCCCAGATTATCAGATAAAAGTAGTTATACTTTAGTGCAATTTCTAGGATCTGAGTATTGCAACCTCAATTATTTTGTTCTCTTTCTTATTATTTCTCTTATTTTTGTTCTAAATTTTATTTCCTCTTGACAAATTCTACCACGTTTATCTGGATAGTGACATTTGTATCCCAATGTAAAGCTGGTACAATATTTTGTTGTGCATATTTTAGAATTATCCCAACTCCCGACCAAAAGTCCCGTTCAATTAAAGGATAGTCTATTTTTGAAAATTTTGAAGTCATATTCGGTTTTGCCTAGGATGTAATATTAATGGTGGGATCTTCCAGTGGGAATGGAGGTGCCGAGCCAAATTGGCAGTTCGTGGCACAGCAGAGGATCCTCAAATAGGGCTCTTTGAAGAAGGCACTCATTCAATAGTGGACATTCCTCTCTGTCGAAGTACGTCCCACTTACAGAGTATCCCTTAATTTAGGGCTTAGGGTTTAAGGTCTTGTCTGGCAGTTTGTAGTAAGTATATAGTCAGTCTGTGTTCAAGTGTCACATCATATTATTTTCAAATATGGTATCTCTCCATCATCACAGTAGAGAAACAATGGAGACAGTGTTTAGCAATGCAGGCCTTTCATGGTCAGTTTTCTAAACTGGATAGCTATATTCGAGTGGTGTGTGGTTAGTGTGGATCTAAGAATAGACACCAAAGAGACATACGTTTAAAGAGATTGGATTGCGTGCTCAACATTTGTTAACCATTGTAGCCTCAATAGTCAACATAATTGGGGGGGACCTATGTGACAATTCAATGAGCTTGAGAATCTTCACTTTAATAATGAATAAAATATTCATATGAGCTCCGAAAGTTATGAGGCAAACTTGGAATTGGCAATCATCTCACACTACTTGTGTGTTTTGCATCCTAGGAGAAGTAGGTCAGAGCTCAAAGTGTCCATTGAAGGCCCAGTTACCTTACCTTCTAGATTGTGCGAGTTTGATTATACACATGTATCTTCTGTCCAATCGCCCTCTTATGTGTATCCAATTATATGTATCTGTTCTTGGGTGTGGTTTTACAGCTCATCATCCAAACATAAATGATGCAGTGAAGCTTGTGAAACAAGGTACGGTTCTATCCAGATAGTGCTACACTATATATCTGATTTAGTATGGCATTAGAATTATTGTGCCACATAATTATCATGGGCCACATAAATTTTCGAATTCTTTAATTAGATGTGTTGTCTTAAGATTGTGCAATTGAATGCAAATTTGCAGCTATCCGAGATCTTGGAGTCCAACCATATAACGAAGATAGCCACATGGGTGAGCTCCGCTATGTCCAGGCAAGCCTCTAACATATTATTTGTCCAATAGGAGAAAGTTCCTCCTTAAATTGTTATCTCTACATTTTGAATTTTCCTTCAAGCATAGTAGAGCTATTATCCTATGTTTCTTTTCATAGGGAGTTAGTCCCCTATGAGTTCCCATTGGTTGTTTTGCATACAATATCAAAATTTCCTTTCTGCTTGTGCACGCTTGGAGGTAGTGTTTGAATATGAATGAAGAGGACTTCGGTTCATTGAGGGCCAAACTCATTTTAGCACCTCTTGGCATGTCAAAACGAGTTTGACCCTCATTGAAATGACATAGAACATTTTTGTTTAAACCTCCACAATACCTTCACGTTACCTCCAAGCATGCACTGAAAACTTGTCAAACATGGAAATTGTCCTATGCAAATCGACCAACTCTCGACCAAAAGTCATGTTAAGCTAGAGGATAACTCTAATAAAACCATTAAATGTTGGTGCTGTAAGCCAAATAATATATAACCATAGATGCATAAATAAACTTGTTTGATGAACTTGTTGGTCTTCTAGTTTTGTCCCTGATGCACAGATGCAGAATGCTACACGTTTATTTCTTCTTGCAAGTACAATTTGGGTGGTTGAGCTGAACCTTTAAATGTGCAGATGGTGGTAACAACCCTCAACACCTCTCTGCCAGCTGCAGAGCGATATGCAAATGGTAGTTGTCTCCTCTACTCAATTCAATATGGTTCTATAGTAGTTGTTTTGTTATTGGAATTAGAAAAGGCACACAAGTTAGAGAATTCAGATCTTATGTCAGTTGGCAGCCCAGATGTTTTCGTTCCTGTTAAAAATTCAAGCTTTAGTTTTAATTATATCAATCACTATATTTGTAGCACAAGTTGGTATTACGAAGTTCTTCCAGGTTTCATGGTTTCTGTATAAATTCTTCAGTCTCACTAGACAGTGGAGCTCTGTGAGAGGTCTCCTAAAACGTGACTTCTGGCAATGGTAGTCACATTTTGGGAGTGGACCTATGTGACAGGCCTAAATGTGACTGGTGGCAACGGCATGATGTACTACATTTCTTCTAACACATGAAAGCTTAGGAGCTTTTGAAATTTCATATTACGGAGTGAGCATTCAAAATTTAAAAAGAAGCCAACTCATACTTCTATTGTGTGGAAACAGGCAAAGTGCAAATCTCATTAGTCTGGAATGCGAGAGACGAGGATTCCGTTCAATCTGAGAAACTTCACAAGATGACTGAGGTGATCCAACACTCTAATTATGGTTCACAGTGTCTGTCTCATAATATTACAATCCTTTTACCTATCTTATAATGTATCTTGTCAGTTTTGCAAGTATTGCCTTCCAGTCAGAAATGTTGTTTATCCCATCATTGTCCCCTTTTCAGATGCTGTGGAGGAGGGGTAATCCAAAAAGTGTTACTCCTATTCTGCACTCGGTGTGGGCGAACTTCCAGACTTCGAGAACAAATGTAAGGATTCCTGTTTTGACACTTCCTCTTTTTAATAGGTTGTGCAAAATATGGATTCAATCTCATACACTAATTAAACGTGAGCTCAATATTCTTGTGGGTTTCTACAAATCGTCATGTCTCCCATATTGGCAGGTAATTTTTGGAGGACGATGGAGGCATTTAATAGGAGAATCAGAACTTTGGGAGCGTTTGGGAGGTGTTGATATTGCATTTACTCCAGCGAGCTTTGGACAAGCCAATACTCAGGTATTTGTTGTACTCTATACTTCTCTGGTCCACCTTATTTTTAAAAAGAAGGTATAAATAATTAGGTTCCTGCATACTTATACAATATCAGAAGGGTTCAAGTATTTGAGAGTTTTTGTGCCATTTGGGATTATATACCTTGCAAGAACCTTCATACCTAGGTAAAATAATCCTTGTATCAATATGGTATGAGGATGGTAGTTACCCAACTAATAACTCGGGTATATATAGATTCTTTCAGCTTGTGGTACCCACCAAGCATCAGTATTTGACTGTTATTACAATTTTGATATCGTTAGCAGGTTTCAATATACTAAATTCATGGTGATTGATTTTCCAATTTTCTAGGCATTTGAAGCATTATTGCGCAAACTGCAAAAATCAGTCAAGATTGGGTGCAAAGTGGTGGAGCTCTATGCAGGTGTTGGCTCCATCGGGCTGAGCCTCGCAGCTGTTCGCAAATGCAGGCAAAATCCTGCCTTATTCTAGTTTTGTGCAAAGTATTCTTTTACAGAAAGATTCAATGACAATCTAGGAAATTTTGGGTTTCTGTAACACATAGTATCATATTTAATTGAGTTGCGTCTAAGGACACACCTTAAATTACTCACCTCGTTCAATATTCTTCCTATGTGTGCCATTATAGACCTTGTGTTATGCTTTGTCCTTTCAAAGGTTCCACTTTGCATTCTGGTAAAATATTTAGTATCATTTTGTCAAAATAAGATGAATTTGATGTGTATAATTTATAAGGTAAGTTTTTGTATGGTTTTGCACTCATGTTTCTCTTTGAGCTTATCTGGATGAAATTCCACAATCCCCAGGGCTGTGAAGTGTGTGGAAGTGAACAAAGAAGGAAAAGCCGTGTTTGAACGAACCCTAACACGGCTACCACCATCAGTCAACTCTGATATCAGTTGGCATTGTGCTGACGTGTCTCTGGTAAGTGATATACCACATTTGAATTTTCTTGTGAAAATGTAAAATTGTGTAGGTTGATTACTTATCTGATCCTTCAAAAGTCAAACCTTATGACAGTGAGTTGCACCTAACCTCACAAAAAACTGTCAGTCTTTGGCAATTGCTACATCCACTGTGCAAAAATATTATCTGGCTTATGGCTCTTTTTTGTAGGAATAACAAAGTTAATCTTCAATCATCATAGTAAGTATTTTAACTGGTTCCAAGTTGTTAGTTCAATGGTCATCAGCTGCAAATGCAATTCTAGGATACTGAAAGAAACTTGGACTATTAATTGGAGCTGGACTATAATAATGGGTGGCTTAAAACCAAGGTCTCAAACCAGATTTTATGGGAATTCAGAGGTTAAGCCACCTTGGATGAGAATATCGCTTGGATGGGTGACCTTCCTATCACTTGATTTCTAGTGCACCCTACCAGTATTGTCTACTTGATCATTTTGGGAGTATCTTGGTGAATGAGAAATTTTAAACCAAACGTGTGGGAGCCTAGGGGCTTGCCCTTGGGGGAGATTGGGTGCAGGGTGGCTTGTCCGTGCCCATTCAAGTATCCACCTTTGAGTCTTTGAGGGCCCTCTAATTCTTGTGATGCCGTTATTGGGATTACAAGAGGGTTAAGACCAATTCAAAGATGAAGCCACACCATAATTCACGCCAGTGGCAACATCAGAGTCATCCCTTCTTTTTCAGAGTTATAATCTTCACAAGATATCATAGTCAATAGTGGGAGTTAGTTCTTTGATATCTGAAAATTACTGAAATTAGCATACGTTTTTTGTCTGCAGTCACCCATAAACTGGCTTGAGGGGTCAGATGTTGTAATTGTGGATCCACCTCGGAAAGGCCTGGACCAGCCGGTTCTTGAGTCGTTGAGGACTATTGCGTTAAGAGGTCTTGGCAAGATTAAGTCCCCCTCATCACAAACGATTGACAAGTAAGCCTTGAACCTCTCTCTCTACCGTGTGGATCACTTCCAACATTGATTTTTGTAGTTCTTTTCTTTTCAGTTATGGTTTGGAAAGCTTTTTGGGAGAGTTTTTAGAAGGACATGGAGATAATTATGACTGAGGTTTCAGAGCTGATAGAGTTATCCGTATAGTCTCTGGGTCAAACTCCGGGTGAATTAACTAAAAGGTCAGTTTCAGAGCTTATGCATAAAGTCACCAGGCAAGTTCTTGAGGTTTAAATGAACAATCTAAATGAGTGCGGTTGGGTTATAAAAAGTCGGCTTTCTAGCTTGTCATACTAGGATCACTGGGCCAAGCCGGGATTCAGGGTGGTTGGTCCCATGTGTCAGACCTTGTTTTTTATCCTAAATTTTTCTCAGTTTTGTTTTTATCAAAAGAGGAGATCCAAGGAGTTTCACCCGTGATTCAAAATTATGCTTCGACACAAGGTGCTCTAATGAGCTCTTAGTAATTAATTTTCTCAAAGAGGCACCGACCTCCTAGTTTGGTCCCATTTTGAGTGACTTTGTGAAAGTCTAATGTTTGAAGAGTCTGAAAATCTGGAGCATCACACTGTTACTCCAGAAATCAATTTTCACAAGAGCGTGAAACAGGTCATGCAACGCAAGTATTGAAAAATCCAAGCTTGTATCACTTTGGCCAAAGTCAACCAATAGTTCTAGTTTAATCCTCTGAAGATTGTGTCATTTCTGTCAAATTGGCGAACACTAAAATAGATGTACTCCCTTGTTTGGTATTGCCATTTTAGGGTTGAAAAGCGGCCATGGATATTACGAGCAAAGCAAGGGGGTGTACACAAGGAAGGGTCATCCAATTGGGAAGAAGACCAAACCACATTTCCTAGAACATTAATCTACGTCAGCTGTGGCTGGCATGCCTTCAAGTTGGTATGATCTCGTCAATTGATTGAGATTAACATCACAAATTTCTGGAGGCATTATTGTAATGTAAATAATACAATGATCAAAAAACATTATAAATTTCAATCTTTGTTGAGATTATTCCATTACTTTGTCATTCTCCTTCATGGTGTGACACATTATACTTTTGTGAAGCAAATCATAACCTAGAATTAATACCTACATTATAGGATGATCACATTATATACCACTAGGTGTAATAATCACATTATAGATAACCCTTTGGAAGTTTGTAATGAAATCTACACCTTGTCCACATGACATTTAAAATCTACTTTGACACCCCAAAAAATATTGATTTATTGGCTCTTGAGAACTAGGTACTCTCGAGCTTAACAGCACTAAGCTATCTAGTTCACTAAATGAATTGCAGGATTACGCCGCTCTAGTTGAAGGAAATGCGTGGCACCTTGATTCTGCTCATGGATTCAACTTTTTTCCAGGCACAAACAGGTGCAAATTCTGAAACCTTTATTTTGTGCTCCAAAAGTCTATTCCATTGGTGCAATAAGTTTGTTTTATTACTCACCCCATGGAACTAATTCTTACAATGTAGGCAGGCTATATAGATTGGTTAGTTATGCTGGACCTAGAATTGGAGGTACAGTTATCACATGAGAAAAGCTACTGCTAAAAACATGCAATCTTTACATTTGGCATGAACTTAGCTCAAGAAAATATTAGAACTATTAGTAATCAATCCAACCATGCTTCGGAGTTTGAAAGTGGATTAGAGATGTGGAAGCAAGAAGAAATACTCTACTTATGTTGAACAACTAGCCACACTGAAGCATGTTATTATGAAAGTTTTGTATTACTGCCCGCTCAAGGGTTAATCCTTAAAGGTCCAAGAGGTCCATTCTTGGCCTCTAGGTGTCGCATGGAGGGGTTTAAAAAGATTTCCTTAAGACTTTTAGCTTAAAAGCGTCAAAAGTGACCCTATCTAAAATTAGCCCATTTATCACATGGGTTATTCCAATGGACACCTACATAAATATATCATGACTTGTAGGAAGATTTGAGATTCTATAAATGATCTAGACTCAAATACAGACCATGTCTTTCTGATCACTGTCACTACACATGACTTTATTTTCAATTCCTCTTTTTAATAGGCTGTGCCATATATGGATTCAATATATTTGGGGGTTTGTACCAATCGTCATGTATCCAACATAAACACATCCTCGGGCCTTTTAGGGTTAAGAGTAGCTTGGGCATGGAAACTCATATGAAAGCGTATGCGTTGCTCTTACCACAATTTGTTTGGATCACAGTATTGAGGTTCTCGCGGTTTTCAAGTGGGGGAAAAAGCCACCACCAAAGCCTGCAAAGAAGGGATCAGGGATGAGGTCAAAGTCAGCCAAGAGCTTGAAATTTACTAGAGCTGGGAAGAAGCTGGCAGCTGCTGCTGCCCTTGCCCAAAAGCAGGGAAATACAAAGAGGTAGAATGGGTGAGGTAAATTGTATGCTTATTAGGAAGGGCCGACTGATAGTTAGTGCTAATTTTTTGGGGCCAATATTGTTACTCTTGTACTGATGATCATGATTATGAATAGCAACCTAGTCCTCACCATTACTACATGCCACAGGACACTTGAAGTTGTGATGCAACGTGCTTGACGTCATTAGACATTAACCCATAGAGTTTAAACATTGAGATGGTTGAAGATGAAAAGCTCAATGAACTCTGACGCCATTTATCTAAATTAAGAAATTGCATGGAAATGATGTAAAGATAACATGTATATGGTTTTGATTGTATTCATGCTTGTGATGAGGAGAGAATCCCATGCTTTGATTTTGAGGTAAAAGAATTATAGTAAATTGAAATGGCATCATGCTTTTTTCTCCAGAGCACTTGGTTTGGGCTGTGTCATCCAATCATCTAAATCTGTAAAGAGCAACTAGCTCGACCTACTCCAGATCATCTTAAAATCATGGAATATGGTAGAGTATAGCATATTAATATCAAATGCGATGGAATTTTTGAATGCGGCACTCCACATAGAAGAGAAGATGAGTAAAAATCCTCTCAGAAATTTACAGCCTCTGAGATCAAGGTGAGATGTAGAAAACTTCGTTCATGTTCAAAAGATGGAATAAGCTTAGCCAAAAGTTGCTTGAAATAGAATGACTAAGTTTAAAATCCTCACAAATTCTCAATGAAATGAAATTGATTTTAAATTCCAAGAAGCCGAAAAGGTTAATGAGACTGAAAGTACATCATGATGGTTTCAAACCAACTAATTTTTTAGAGTGGCAGAGTGTGATAACCTCCATAAGATAGAGACCAATGTCAACTTGGTGGTCCAATTGAAAGCAAGACTTGAAGCTCCCTAGAAGTACATTCTGAATTGTGAAGGTGTTTGGATGCAAACTACTCAATTGTAGGAGATCAGACAGGAATATATATAAAGAGGCAATATATTCATTGTTTTGTTGATGACTTGGATCTTTTGAATTTATGTATAAAATCACATCCTACACCAATCAACAGAGTTGAAGGCTGGAAAGGTTCACCCTGGCTTACAAGTGGAAACAGGAAAACGGACATGCTATGTACAAAACTAGGTTGGCCGGTGCAGAGGAATTATAAATTGGTAAAAAATGTAGACTAATATGTAGACAAATCTAGCAAGTTTATAGTGTGGCCCACGTCTTTTCTCCACAACACCTTGTACTAATCTTTTAGCTTGGCTTAAGTACATGGCACCCATGCACTACTGGAAGGCAAGTTGTAGGTGGGTGAGATGTGGTCGATAGCCAGGTCGGCAAGTTTGACACCTCAGTAGTTACAACATGTGTCGCTCACCAAAGGGCGCACAACAACGCCAGTTGTATAACAACTGGTTTGGGCTTGTGCTGTTGTACCCGCACATGTGAATTAATGTCAAGGACCATCTCCGCACCTTCTACTCAACATGCCATCATCGATGGCTGGACTTTCTGAAACTTTGGAATGGCATCTGCATCACCACCTGTCCATAGTCTATTGTATTCTGACTGAGCAACAACTCAAACTGGATGATGAGACGTGTGTGCAAGCTCGGGCTCAAAGCAATCAGGTTCCCCATTGCAACTTTGAGGTGGCCTAGTGCATGCGCATCACCTGTTTGCTAAACATTATAATCTCCACCATCATGTTCAGGTTTGTGATCACACTCAAAATCAAGATGCACGTAAGCACGTTCTACTTCTGGTAGGGCTTCCAGTTTATTTTGTAATGTCTCACCAATATCATGTGCTTCGCGCAATGGCATATCCTCTGGTAGTTCTATGTCCACCTGCATAGAGCAACTTAAAACCTAATTAGTGAACAACTTGGAATGATCGTATCAATGCCAGGCAAGTGACTTGATCAAATTTCTTAGCCACTATATTATTAAATCTCCCATAAGTTATAAGCTGGAGGATGTAAATATGTAATTTCATCTTGGGCCCTAGGTTTTGTCCACATTACCGCATGTAAGAACAAGTGGTAAATTGCTCAAAGTTTCCAGTGATTGTACCTCCACAAAGTAGTGCCCGCCAAGCATGTAAGCTCGTACTGTATCCAACCGGCGAATTTTTTGGTGATGATTGAATGCTATGTATGTGACAAGCTGTAGAAATTCTGGTGGTGCTGATTGTCCCACCAATGATGCTGCACGCAAAGAACGCTTGAGATGTTCCTCTAAGAGTCTTGCAAACAGGAAGTTATATTTCGTGGGATTTGTCAGCTTGAATGCTTCAACCCTATCCATATTAACTGCAGCCTATTAAAAGAGGAAATGGAAATCAAGTCATATGTGTCAACAGTAGTTGGATATACATGGTATGTATTTGAGTCTAGGTTATTTATATAGCTCATACCTCTTATATTTCTTTCAACATATATGTATGCTTTGATTGGAAAAATGAACATGATGCATGGCCTAAGTTTCAATAATGTCAATTTTGACCCTCTTAGCTAAAAATGTCAAGAAGTAATCTTAAACCCCTCCATATGGGGCCCCTTGGACGTTTGAGGGTTGAGTATTTAGGACCAGAGCCAGGAATCGTGATAGGAAACTCTGGGATTCACTGTCTGCCAAAAGCGCAAAAATCATTGCATTATCTGCGTGTACAAAGATTTACCAGCATTTTCAATCACTGTTGTGCCCCAGTTTGAAATGGTGTAGAGGGCCAGCAACATGGCACCCACTGGATCTATCCACCAGACAAACCGATCAGCAAGTAGGGCAGCTGCTAGCCCCACTGAATTCGTAAGAATATCAAGCTTGTGGTCCTGTTGGAAAAGTAAAGGAGAGTAAGGCAGTGTCCCATAAACATGTCTTTCAGAACGGATTACTGGTGTCTAGTCACTTCCTTCACTCATGAACAAATGTCTTCAACTATTCTTACTACCTCCCTACTGCCTACCTTCTACCTGCTCATATTTTATTACAAACACTCGAAAAGGTGAGTCAACCCTCAAAATTCCTTGCAAGAACTCTAAAATAAGACAACATGCTCGGCCATTTGGCCTTGCAAACCCTACTCGCTCTGTAGGGTTTGCATGGTAGGTCGCAAGCGACCTACACCAAGCAACTAAGCAGAGAGAGATGGGATTCCCTCTGCCATACTCTACCCTTTTGAGTTTTGAGCATCGAAGAGAACTTTTGGTTCTTTAGTTTGCATATGGGTGTAGTCATAAAGAACTCTCATAATCCTCAAACACTCTATTGCATTCTTGGGAAGTAGTAAATTTACCGTAGCATAGGCCTGGACAATGTCACTTTTGAATGTGCGACAATAGAGATACAGACACAGTTTGGAGAAAATCACAATTCCCATAACCACCACAAGCCATCCTCTCTCCCAAGCATCGAGTGAATGCTTTGTGACCCCTTCTATCAACTGTTCGATTGCTGTAAGCAGAACTTGCATCCCTGCAGCAGAAAGAAATGTAGACAGGATGAGTAATAAAGGATGTGATGAAGAATATAAAGTAATAACTTGTAATCTGGTCATACAAAATAATAATAACCTGCCGCTGATTCATCCCAATTTAAACCCAGACTAATTTGGGGTTGCTGACCCTGATTCAGGGGTTAATTTTCCTTAAACTAGTAATCCCAGGGCTCAACAATAGTGATCAGCATTTTAACCCTCTCCCTCCGCAGGTGTCACGAAACTTCACCTTCTAGCCACACCACATATCAACTCCATAGGATAAACTTTGATCCTGATGGTGGCTGATAGATCATCCTGTAATTTGATGACTTGCAGAAGGTTGCTGACCTCTAGTAGCAGTATATGTCTAGAAAACAATATGATGTAAAAGCGACATTTTGACACTGGGAGAACCTAAGTCATCATAAGGTGCATATACCCAGAACCAATACATAACTCTAAACCAACAGTATGTATCAGTCATACATTACAGGGCTCCAAATGTCTGGCAATGGTACATATGTTGGTTTTAGGTTGTGTATTGATTTAGGGCTTGTCAACGTTACTTTAAATCCCCAATTAGATACAGTGCTTCCGATTACAAACCAGTGGGCCCGAAAGGAAAATTTAGAACATAAAATTGAACGTGTCCACAAGGCTCACACAGGCCAAGAGTAAAAACTTTCATAATTAGGACCTTAGAGAGGTCGTGATTTGTACCTAGGGTAGCCATTACTGCAGCAAACACCACAATTCCGACTGGCTGCACCCGAGACTTGCCAATTGGATACTTGTACTTATTTTGGTGTTGCATTGACCACTTTGTGAACCAAAGAATGGCTCCTGCCAGGAGATCGAGGAGTGAATCCAAAGCAGATGCGACGATGGCCAACGAGCCACTGCGGATGGCAGTAACCACCTAGTCCACATATATTCAGGTCCATGAAATAATTAGAGATTGTGAACTCAAATATATATATATTCCAATCAAAGACTGTTCTTCTGTGAGCAGTTGAAAGCTCACATGTGAAGCTGCTCAATTGAATCAGTGGAAAGTAAGTAATAATTGACAGCTTGAAAGACCTACATATCCCCAAATGGGACTAATTTAATAAAAAGACGTGCATCCAGAGGTATCTATAGCGGAGATGCACATAAATGATTTTGTGCCCTCTTAAAGACATGACACACTTGACTACAAAATTGAGCAAATGTAGCATCTACAGGGCGCAACAAAAGAATGTGAACTGCAAAGGTTGCAGATACAACAAATGGGTGATGTGGACAATGAGGCTAGTGACAAAGAAAGAGCAGTGTACCTAGATGAAATGTATGAAAATGATGAAATGAAAGTGGTACCCAACTGTATGAGCAGTGTATCTAGATGAAATGAAAATAGTAAGTATCCATGGACTACATAATAGGCGCGAGAAGAATGGATGACCGCAGCTCATCATCCACCTACTCAAGCCGTTTACGGGGCATCCTGGGTCTGATCCTGGACGAAAACTGGAAGTTATGGATGAAATGTTCTCTACGTGGGTAGAAAAGCACAACGGGCTGCTGGAAGTGCTCTTCACTTTAATGAGTGACCGATCATGGGAATGGGTGACATTTCAAGTTGGTGGCTTGAGAAACAATAATTCAGCAGTGACCAAAGCTTTTCATACCTTGATGATAAAGAGAAACAGATTAGTGAGGTATGAGATGTTAATTGCGAAGCTTTCACATGGCTCTCCTTGATCACCGGCACCAGTCGTGCCTTTGGAGGGCCCCAGATTAGTCATGGAGTCTACTTCACCAAAGCGGGCAAGCGTCTCCCTCTGTTTCCTGTTGTACTCCCGTTGACCTAGAAAACGCAAGCAGAGGTACTGAGTAAGTGCCCTTTCTCCATCAAGCTGCACTTTGACGCAAAATTTCAAGAAGGTAAAATTCTCCTTGAATACTAAGTGTAGGAGAATACCACCTCCTTCTGTTGCTTTTGGAATTTAAGGGTCAGGTGAATGAGGGTGGTGGTCCGAGTGGTCTGGCCAGAAAATTAAGGGCTGAAAGGAGGTGTCATTCTCTTTCATAAAGAAAGAGACGTATTTTTTGGCATCATCTTTCATTCTTGACGGACAAACATCAATAGATCCAGAACGCTTGTTGGATAGAGTGGATGGACCAAAATTTTGCATTGCATGTGGAGAGTCTTTGGGAGATGGACGTCTAAATACATAGGGAAAATTAGGTCAGGTTGTTACGAAAAGTCATCAACCTCCTGTAACAATTTTGAAGTATAGAGGAGTAAGTTGTGGCACGACCCACCCAACCATGCCACAACATACTCCTCTATAATTCAAAATGCTACACCTCTTGAGCAAGTCATCGTGCCATCTTTGATGGACGAATATCAACAGATCCAGAAGGCTTGTTGGATAGAATGGATGAACCTTCCAACCATGATTGGATTGCATGTGGAGAGTTCTTCGTGAGAATGGATGCCTAAATGCAACGGGAAAATTAGGTCAGGACTTTACGAAAAGACATCAACCTTTATAACGTTCTCGACTCTAGAGTAGTAGATTGTGGCACAAACGACACAACCATGCCACAGCATAACATACTCCTCTAGACTTCAGAATATCATACCCCATAAGCAGGCCAAGAAATTTGACCTAATTAAGCTCAGTAGGGCTCGCCTCCAGTGATGAACCTGAAACTTAAAATTCACCATATGTTGGAGTCATTCATACATCATGACTGTAGAAGTTCTCCCAACATGAATTTCAAGCTACGAGTAAGAAATTGTTGTGTGCATCAGCGAGAGAAAGGAATTTCGTACCTGCAGAATGGCCTTGCACATCACAAAACACTCTACTAGCCAAGACGCGATGGTCCGTAAATTTCCATCTGTCTGAGCTGTTACTCAACAACAACGGAGCTGCTGCTGCTGCCGCTGTGTCTCCATTGTTGCGATGATTATGATGATGATTCATCAGAGCACCTTCCAGCTCTGGTTCATCTCCTTCCTCTTGCGCCTCGTTCCCATCGAGGAGAGGCACTTGTAAATTCCTTTCTCCCATTTCCACCGAATAACGTGTGCGTACTCTGGCCCTAGCGCTCTTGTTGTCGTTGTGAAAAAGCTAGGGTCCCGTCAATGGCATTGAGGCTTATCCCTGGAAATCACTCCTGATAAATTCTCCGAGAATACGATCGAAACGAGCAGCATATGCACATCGATGCATGACTGCTTGCAAAAACAAGCCATGATCGCGGACCCACACTAAGACTTTTAGAGAGGAAAAACACCTAATTGACAACTTCCTTCCTTCTTGCACTTTGCTACACTTCTATCGAGCTGGAGTTATTTCACATGGCCTTGCACTGCATCTCCATAACTCTTTGGCAAAGTAGCTGCATCCGATCGAGCAACCATCAAAGAATGCGCCAATCCTTATACAACCGTGGGAAACTCTCTACCCCTAGGTCGCCATTGAGTCCTTCGGTGCTTTCACATATCAAATTGCACACTCCATCGGAATTTGAACCACTGCTGATCATCTCCGATCTAATTTCCCTGAAAATACAGGGAAAATCTTTAAAAATACTAAAAACATCCTTTAAAACATCCTGAAAAGATAAAATCGAAGAGACTGATGTGTACAGAAAACTCAAGCGAATTGGGCCGGCGTGATCGAGTTAAGCTACTTTTTTTTACCCTCAATTCGTGTGTCCGAAACGTCGGAGGACCAGAGGATCGTCGCAAGCATGCAGGAGATGATGGGACGGGCCGGGCGGGCGGGTGGACGGGTTGGACCACCCCAGCCCGGTCTCGGCCTTGTGCATGGCTCGAGGTCCTGGGGTCTACGCTGGCAGCAAGATCAGTTGCCACGTGGACGTGCCCTTAATTTTATATTCTTTGCTTTTTTATTGTTTGCAAGAAACATGCTTGAAGCATGTCCTAAATTTGGGCACCAGAATTTGGTCTAGGGGCGAATCCCATTGGAACAGTCGTCTTTTCATGTTATGTATTCTCAAACGTTCTATTCTTGGTAACCAACTTATATTGGGTGGCGGGGACAAGGCTTGACCAAGCCGCCTCCTCAACCGTTATATGTACATGTCGGTGTTATTCATGTTTTTTTGCATGCTCTCAGGCCAACTTCTACCGATTAGATTCACATAAGCTTGAAGAAACTTGTGTCGCATTACCAGAACTACCACGACTAGCATACAAATTCTACGTAATCATCCCATGTCAATGAAAGAACAATGCAAATTTATCATTGTGCTAGATTTGTAAATTTTCTATTTACATAAGACAAGTTTTCAGGTACGTAAGTCAATTGCCTAGGACTTGTATCCTTGTAGTGTATAGTAGGGTTCAAAAATATTTCGAATTTTGGATGTACTCCCAGTTTTGTGCTTCAAAACTAGTTGCATTCAATGGCATGTAGCTACCTCATTATATATTATTTTTTCACCAAATCAATTGCAACTTGTGAAGCTATTAGTGGTCTTTAGTCACCACCTCTTAATCATGAGCACATGTCAAAAATTTAAACATTTGGTTGCAATTAGAAAATTGTGTTGTGAAGAGCTCAAACATGCAACTTCCCTTTTGGAGCTTGTGGCGCCACCTCGTTGTTTTGATGGCATGTATTCATTGCAAGGTTTAGTGTACAAAGTTCAAGATTACAACATGGAGTGTCATTGCAATGGAGATTGGCTTGCACATATGAGATATGATGGCTTGAAATTGTTTTGGAGGTAGTTTGGCTAGCAACATTGGAGTTGCCTTTGTTGTTTTGTTGGTGATTGAATCTATTGATTTTTAGATTGTGCATTGGGTCATTGAGAGGCACCATGCCGTACAAAATCTTGAGTGATGAAGAAAGGGGTCACATTGTGGGAATGCGTGAGAGTGGAATGAAGAGTTCAGACATTGCATCTGTATTGAATGTTCCACAGTCAACTATTTCTACTATCTTGACAAATTGGAAGGTCAAAGGGAGTGTAGAATCTTTGAAACCCCGATGTGGTAGGCATCGGAAGTTGAGTGATCGCGATGCTAGAGCGTTGGCACGTTATGTTATAGATGATAGAAGACAACCATTGTCGAAATTATCAAGCCTATTGAATGTGACACAACAATTTACATGATCACCCTCAACAATTGAAACTTATGGAAGATGGTGCTCCAGTCCACCGTTGTCGTGCGAGAAATGGTTTAATATGTAAATATAGTGTAGAATGGTTTGAGAGTAGGGTTTAAAGAAAATAATAATAATAATAATAATAAGAGTATAGACAAAAGGGAAGGGGGAGATCAGAGGAATGAAGGGGGAAGAGAAAGATCCGTAGTTATAACCACATAACTTGGAGTCTCTGTGTCTTCTCACATGCTCAGGGGGTAGGTGGCGCCAACTGGTAGTTACCTGCCTAGTTTTCACCAACAGTAACAAGCCACGTGGCCATTCGCCCGCTCATACAAGTTCCAAGGATTTCAAACCCGGACCAATGCTATGGCGCTTGAAGCACTTTACCAGTTGGGCTTCCGCGGCTTGGCGTTTATTAGAGCATACTGAAGGGATTTATATCCCATCCATTGTTTATACATTATTTTTTTAATTTTGTTTGAGTGGATTTTGATTGGAAGAAAGAATCACACTTTTGGAGAAGCTTCAAGATGACGCTTTCTTGCTAGAAAATATTTATGTTATTAGAGGAAGGACCATTTCAGAGCTTCACCGATTTGATATAGTTATTTTGATTTTATTTGAACATGTCGAATTAGAGAGTTCTTTCCAAGAGTCAAGATGAAGAACTTCATCCAGAGTTTGAGTTGGATTTTTCTCTATCTCAACTGCCGATTCGTACTCTTTTACCACCTAGTATTGCACCATTGCACGAGCGTCCACAAGAAGAAGTTGGGCCTTCTCGGCCGTCAAAGCAATCTCGTGTGGAGCAGCGGTGGCACGGAAACCTTCAACAAGATGTTCGTGCATTGGTGATTTTGTTGCAGGTTGGATGTGTTGAACCTGGCACTCGAGATGTGACGTTTGGAGGAATTTTTTAAGGCTTAAATAATAATCAATATTTTTGTTGTCTTAGGCCAATCAAAGGAAGTCGAGGCCATCAACGTTGGCTTGAAGGTCCAGTTAATTCATTGTCTAAGGCTGATCGTGCGGACTACATTGCAGTTATTCTTCGACGCATTCTCAAGTTCTTGCAGTTGGAGTAGAATTCATTTTGGAATTATTTTCAACCTCTTTTTAGACATTTCTTTGATGTTATGAGTTTAGTTTTAATATTTTCAAACTTCATCTTGTGTGTTTGAAGTTTGGTAAATAAAAGGTAGACATAGTTTACCATTTAGGTTGACTTTTGATGCCTTATGGCTAAGATAAAGGAATGACAAGGATTAAAGGATAGATAAGGATTAAGGGATAGATAGGGATGAAGTAAGCCTATAGGGGTTAGCCAATGACTAGTTGGAGCCCATGTGACATAGGTTTGGGCTAGTGTTGACTTTGATGAGGAGGCTAAGGGGTCGGCCCCTCTCTCCTCAAGGAGGTGTGAAGTTTAGTTTTTATGGGTGTGTGTATATGTGGAGAGGGAGATCTCAGTGTGTACTTGAAATTTTTGTATGAAAATTTGAGAATTGATACATCTTGTCGGTGTGGTTCCGAAATGCTATAGCACGCTTCATTCGGACTTTGTATGTGATTTCTATGAGTGTTAGAGTGAAACTATGTTTGTTATAAAGAAATTTAGAAGACCATGACTTCAAAAGCTTGTAGAAATTTATGTATAGTGTTTTATATATGAAATTTGAGCGAGTGATGTGTTATTGTATCAGCTCTTTATGGAGCTTTAAAATTCTTGATTTAGAATTTTGAAGAGAGAGTTATGGCTTTCAAGGCAAGAGGGTGTTAAGTTGCCAACTAGATTCAACAATGAAAGTGTGTACCAACTTCAACAGAGCATAGAAAACGTTTGGTAAGGATTTTGAAAATGAATTTTAGAGAGAACATGTGTGATGTTGTTAGCTTTCCAGAAAGCTATCACTTGGCATTAGCAAAGCTTATATGAAACCAGAACGTCCTATGAAGTGAAGGGAGGTGCAGCTAACAATGAATTTGGGAGTATGACCTTTGACAAGCTATGAAACTTGGACAGTATTTTACTAACCTTTAATATTTATTTTATTTTGTTAAGCACTTTGATAGCTTTCCAAAATGCTAAAGCACTCTTGATTTGGAGTATTTATGTTATTTTGGTGGTTCTTCAAAGTTTGGCTACAATTTTAGAGAGAGATCCGGGATTTTGAAGATATGTGTAAAACTTATATGGGTTTGTATATATGATGTATTCAAAGATGAATACTTCGTACATTATCTTAGTCTCCCATGTCTTATGCCAAAACTAATTGCAGCCAGAAATCCAGTATTTTCCCAAAGCAAAGACTTCTCTACCCGACACCGTAGCTCACTTACGTTGCAATGGAGACAAGCTCATGGTATGGCAAAACTAATTTGGCCTGCAAACTCTCCATATTTGAATCCCATAAAAAATTTATGGAAGATTGTCAAAGATTTGTTACGACATCGTCCTAGACCCAAAAACAAGGAGGAAATGGCACAAACCATTCAATCAACATGGAATACAATATCTTTGGAGCAACTCCAAACTTTTATTAGAACTATGCTTGATAGAATGCAAGCAGATATTTTAGCAAGAGGTGGTAGCACTAGATGGTAGATACTATATTATGATAAAAAAAATTAAATTTATTATTTTTCTATTTTTCTAATGCAAATTTTCATATTGTCAAAGTAGACTCTATTATCTTTCCAAAACAATTTACGGTTTGTGAATTGATGAATTTTTGAGCCTGCAAAAGGCTTTCAAAGTTTGTAGTTTTCATTCTCATTCAACTCTAGGCCAAAAATTCGAAATATTTTTGGACCCTACTGTACAATGAAATGAAATGAAACGAAACGAAATTGTTGTTCGAGTCCAGGAAACCAAAATGCTAATGGGGCTGAAAGTACGTTAGGATGTTCAAACTGGCTAATTTCTTAGAGTGACAAATGCAATAGCCTCCGTGAGATGGAGATTGATGTCAACTTTATAATCCTATTAAAAGCAAGACTTGAGGCTCCCTAATACTACATTCTCAAATAGTGATGGAAATGTATCCTTAATGAGGTTATATAGGGGACACTCCAACACAATGTGTGCCTCATTTTCAAATGTATTATAAGAGCAAAAGTTGCATAGTTTATTATCTCTAGAGATAGGGATAGTCAACCACTGTCCAATTTCAATTCCAAGTCTATAGTTTGAGGTGCAGTAAGCAACAATGATCTTGCCTAGTGGTGATGTCAATGGTTATTCAAGTACAGTTCACATTTGTATTTGAGAAAATCCTTGAGGTGGAGGTAATCTATATTCTTCCTTGAGAGATGGAAAGAATTCCACTATTTAGCAAGAATAGCCTCCTTGGTATCATCTAATGTGATTTTTGATGTTGTTGGGTCATCGTGGGTTTCCCAATGAGATAAACCCCATGATGCCTTCCACATAGTTGTCGATATTTGCCATGTGTAAAATCCTTGTACGGTCAAGTCTTAGGAAAATGAGGTTGCTTGATTGACTAACCAAGAGGATAGTAGGTGGGCAAGCCATTAAAGTTATCCTTAAAATCTCAGCCTTGGGAGACCTGACTTTAGACATGTACCTTGAGTTTAGGTGGATTAACATAAACTTAAGGAGCTTGCTTGCCCCATTTTGCCGGAGCTTTAATTAGTCCGGTGCAGCCTGCCTACATTTGGCTTGAGAAGGAAATGAGGATGCAAGTGGAAAGCAGAAGGGGGTAGGGTGCCTCTAGAAACAAAGGAGTCATGATCAAAAGCTCCCGAGGGTCCCAACTCAAGGTTCCCAAAGATTGACCATGTCATTATTTTTAGTCTACTGACATAATAAAACAAACCCTGTAAATATAGAATAGATCTCTCAACTCAAGACTGCAGCCTGACTTTCACCCGGCATCCTGAGATTTTAAGGATAACTTTATTGTTGAAAACCCATGGTGAGTTTCACAATGTATAATTCTATGGGGAGTTCTCCAAATTTAGCCAACAAAATATGATAGGTTGTCGAAGAATGTACTTCGGCATGAGACATCATATGCATCTTCATGCCCTTTTTGAAAGCCTTCCAATGAGAGCTTTTCAAGTTGGGTGAATGCATGGTTGAGTGGACCATTTTTCGTGTCACAACCATTTTTCAGGATACCACTTTGTATTGTAAGTTGAATTAAAAAAAATCTACCTGATAAATCCTTTTGAAACTTTGGGCATAGCTTGTTAACTTAAGTGTCTTTACAAATAAAATTTTGTCTTTAAATTTTGTTCTATAAATAAAGAATATGGGACTTTTAAAGTAAAAGTATGGACTATGGTCACCAATAAATATTTTTATGAATGTAGCTTTTTCAATAAGTATATGATTACATTATTATGGTAGTGACTCACTATGTGTTGTAGTATAGATAGAATAGTTTGGAGCTAAAGCATTTTTTAATAATATTTCTATTAAAATGATAGTTATGGACTTTAGAAGAGGCTGAATGTGGTCATATTTTTGGAAGTCCATAATAGGTCCATAATAGAGGTTTACGGAGGCAAAGTTTTTTATGAGTGTTAAGATCTATAAGTTTTAGGTGGGCTTCTATTTAGAAATACTTAATTGTCTTTAGAATTATTTATATATTTAAAGCAAATTTTGATAAGTTTTTCAAAATATTATAACTAAATATAAAATGAAGGTATTACAATTTTTCTTTTGATTTGAGTTTTATATGCTTCAAAGAATGTGTGTAAAATAAATTTAAAAATAATAAATTGCATATACAAAAAATGGATATGGACTTCAAGAAATGGATATGGTCCGGTATTGGTCCACTCAACCATGCATCCACCCAGTTGCTTTCCCAAATTTTAGTACCATATGTGCAAGTTGGAAGCACCAAAGCATTCAATAGATGGGATTTGAGTTCCCAACACATGACTCCCACTATTGTTTTTGTCCTTAAAAAGTGTCCATCAAGGCTTTCATACTTGCAATTCTTCATCATTTACTCGATGGCTCAAAGTTACCATGTAAATAATGTAGCAATATAACAATGGAACAAAGTCAGCCAAGATTAAATTCAAATTCGGACCTCCCGTGATTTAGAAATGGATATTCAAAATGCATGTGTATTGATTCCTTAATTGAACTCATAGATCTTCTCAAATGTGTTCACTATTGAGTGTAGAGCAATTAATCAAATTTGAAATGCAATCCAATCTCGTTGGAACATGTGTTTTTATTGTGTTTGTTCTTTGATCCTCACCAAACTCCACTCTAACCTCTATAATATCATGCATGTGGCATCCAAAGTGCATGTGATATTAAGGAATTATGCATTGTTAACATAGATGCGTGATAAAAGAGAATAAGTGTAGCATGTGACATTATGGAATAACACAAAATGCAACATTGCAATGTTGAAATTGATGATTTCATACATGGGACACGGTAATCTCCCAAAGCTGCACACATAACGCAAAGCTCAAACTTTCTAGGATATGATTGTTGAAAATTTCATAACAATATGTACAAATGGTGAGAATAAATAGAAATACAAAAAATACTTCTACATATATGACATGTACAAAACTGGTCACTATCAACCATGCAACACAAAACTTTTAATATTAGATTTCTTAGTTCACCATTTTTTTCTAGTGATAAATCACAAGAAATGTGATGGGGAATGAATTCAACACTACAACTTCAACCACCGTAGTCAAAATTCCTACTGTTGTGTTTCAACCTCTCTTTAGCAAGGTATGCATCACATGAAGGTCATCGCAATGTCGCACAAGAACAAGGGAGGAGCCATGCATGACATCTGCAAGAGCTTTGTAATTACTGGTATGAGTTGAATTGCAAGTGCAATGGATTTTGGTGCAAAATTATTTGCTTGGGATGGGAGCAACAACCACAAATCCTTTGCTACACATTCATATCCCAAATTCTTCAAGAATTATCAATTTAGTTTCCACACGTAGGTTTGAGGAAGCATTTCATCCACAAAGGTGGTAGACGTATATGTGAATTCAAGAGTGTTAAGACAACTTATGATGCGCAATTCATATCCCAGGACTTCGAGTTGAGTTACAATGTACAACTTTGCTTAACACTTCAGCAACATAGTACTAGCAAATACAACACAAATAACAAACATGACAATTGGATGCTACTGTAAACCCCTACATTGGCATGAAAATGCATCACTACAATCACTACAAGTCAAAGGCACTACCTCTTTGATTGTCCCAAAATCAAACAAAAGCCATAAAAACTTCATGACATTATGTGCACAACTTGAGGCATCTCAACTTCAAATTGCACCAAAGCAGGTGCATTGGCCTTACCCAAATACCAAACAAATTCAACCTTGAAATGCAATATAGACCATGGCACCATGAAGACAAAGACAAAGAATGACACCCACCTCAACTTTTGGAGAGATTTGACAACCAATGGCTTCTAAACCAAAATTTGGGTGCCCACCACCCTACTTCTTCTTTTACATGAAGCTTGCCCACTCTCAACAACCCACCTCAATGGAATTCCCAACCTCTTAGTTCACGAAGCTAAAACAATTCAAGCCCAAGATTATGCAGGTAAGGAGGAGAAACGACATCAAAATGTAGTTTGAAATACACCTTGCATCTCCAACATGCCCAAGTTCCCGGCTTACATGCAATTTGATCTCCAACGATAATTTTCTTTCACAATGTGCAGTGACCTTTAGCGATCTTCTATGCATTTCAACTCAAGTTGCTTTCCTAAGTTCTTCAAGCTTTCTCAAAGTCTTTGCTCTCTTAACTGCCCTGTAAACCTTGAACACTAAACCCTTATCCCCCCCCAACACCTCAATCGTGAGGGTAGATTGTTGACATAAGAGAGTAACATGCAATAAAGGTGAATGGTCCAAGGTAATCCTACTAATGCTTCCTTTGGAGGATCCGGCAACAAGCAAGGGCAACACATGTGATATATGGGAGGGAGGGAATTTAGACAACAAAGAAATAAGAGATTGAACTGAGAAAATCCGTTCTCTAGGGTTTTAGGATATAAGAGAAGAGTGACATTAAGGAGGGTGTTATTACGGAGGTTAAGGTGCACATACCAATCGAAATATATGTGTACAATTAAGAAAAGTAACCGAATAGCACCCGCTTTCCTTATCTACTTGTAAGTTATCATTATGTAAAACCTTCAAAAGAATCTTTGTATTCATGTTATTTGTAAACTACACTAAATAACCTATTATTGTATGTTACCATTTGGCATTACATGTTGCTATAACTTTTCACTGAGATTATCATCATCCCATCATGATGTACTCAAATAAGACAAACAACTATTATGCACATCAAGGGACATGAAATAACTTACTTGGTAAAGAATGATATTCTCAATAAAAACGTGTGACTCCAAAAGGCAACCCACACTAATAAGACTAATTGGTGTAGTTACACAAAATTGAGGGTGAAACACCTCAATCCTGTGTCTTTTAGCAAGGGTGGAAAACCTCAATCCTGAGAGGGGCTCCAAGCATCATTTAGAGCACATAAGCAAACATCATTTTAATAAGTGTCTTAACACTTGCTTAGTGTTGCTTGTGGAGGATGTTTAATTTCAAGTCATACAACAACTAGAATTGATAGCTCTAAGAGCTTACTAAGGGTTACAAAATATGAATATAAAGCTCGATCTCCTGGAATCCACTGTACCAATCCAAATATTGATCCCAAAGTTCGAGTGCACTTCTTCAGTCATGTGACATTACAATAATTAGAAAGCATGGGATTGATGGAAAGGATCGCACAACACTAAGATAATATGGGAGCATTCAAAAAGAATTGTGAGGTCAGAAAGCTAACCTTCAATAGCAATACCCATGATGTGCGTGAATTGTTGTTTGGCTTTGCATGGGATTGTTGCTATTCAAATTAGGAGAACCGCTCAATGAGCAAGGTCATATATATTACTTTAATTATTCCATTTAGTGCTAGTGTGTGGTGCTAATTCCCGAAACACACACTATTTTGTCAAATCTCAAAATTAGCGAGGGCTGAAATTGTTATTGAGTGATATACTAAATTCACGAAGACATGTTCATGTGCCATATTTTCCAAAGAAATTAACTTGTGTTCTATGGTGTTTGTAGAGTGCATAATTTGTTTTGATGAGTTAGAAGAGGTTTCTTCTTCTTCTTTTTAGTCGATGCCACTCACTCCTAAAACATCCCCTAACAATAAGAAAGTAAAAAGGACTTGTATTGAGAATTTTTGGCACTTTGACACTTTGGGCTCCCCAAACCCTAGATCTTCTGGTGGCAATAATTTCATGGTGGGAAGGGATTTAGTACCACCTCCACTAATTTCTCGCACACACTATTAGCCCACCCTCATTAAATGGGATAATCAGTGTAGCTCCAATAACAACAAAGTGTATCTGAGGGCCTCCCATTCACCTTTATTGATGGATGAAAGGCATGGTGAAGACATCAACTCACATGCAACAAATCTTCACGTTCATCAATGCTAAGTAATTCGGGTTCAGATACTTTACACTTACAGAACATTTTTCATTCTTTTACGGGAGGGACTCTTGTACCATAGGTCCTTTCAGTGCACAAATGCAACCATGACGGGTCATCCTAGACATGCTTTAGCCGGTACACCCTAAACTCCGTAATATCAACCTCCATAATGTCACACACTCTCTAATATCCCGAAACCCTAGGGAATGGATGTTTGTAGTTCAAATCTCACTCCTTATTGTCACATTTCTCTCCCTTATATCATGAATTTGATCACTAATGCAAACCACCAAAGAAGTCAACCCACACTCTTGCATTGCGCCATGTGTCAATATGTGGAGTGCCACCTTCTTATTCTTATTCTTATTCTTATTCTTATTCTTCTTCTTATGCCACTTGTTGAATGTTGGTGCATGCATATGCCACATCGCCTGGGAAGGCCAAGTGGAGTGGACCACACCACACCATTAAAATGTTACATTTTGTGTTATTCCATGGTGTCACATGTTGCACTAATTCACTGGTATCACGCATCCATGTTAACACTACAAAACTCCGTAATATCACATGCGCTTTGGTTGCCACAAGTGTGATACTACGGAGTTTAGAGTGTAAATGAATATGATATGTAATAGGAGGTGGATATATTAAACTAATGCCCCTTTCCCACTTGACTTTAGCTAAGCCTAAAAGTTGGTTCTAAAAATACGGCCTTCACATCATCGGCATTATCTAGTACTAAGCCTAGTTGGCGAATGATGTGGCATGCTTTAAAAGTGGAGGTTTTAAGTCTCAAACACTGACCCTCCCATCGGTACCTAGGCATGAGGCAAGAATGTAGGACTTTTAAAAGTGTTGCCTCCTGCCCTTGTGATTGGTTGCTTTTAGTCTTAGATATGAGGGCACGAGGAGCTCCATTAACAAAAACTGATGGTAAGATAGATGAGTAATAAGACATTTAAGGATGGAACAAAAACTATCCAACATTCATTGCTTGGTAGATAAAACAATGAACATGTGTGAAAACTACTTAACTAAAACCTACTCGAAAATCTCCGGAGCAAATTTTTGTAGGTGCATTGGGATAGCCGGATGCCTCTGCTATAACCGAGAGAGCTTTACCCGGTTTTTAGGAAAGACTTTAGTTATTTGCTAAGGGCATGGCCACTGTTGGCGCCAATGGTGGCACCAACGGGTGGTTCGGCCAGGGTGGCCCCGCCAACCCCCCCACCGGTGCGGCGCCAACGGCAGAGGCCCTTCCGGCCCTGGCACTTCTCTGCCTCGTCCCGGCAGGTTGCAGTGACCTCTTCCTCACTGCAACCTCCTTGGTTTTCGTGATTTTTTGGATATGCCGTGTTGTTTTGTCTTGTTCGTGGGAATTTGTGTCATGGTGGGAGGGAGGAAGCAAAGTGCCGAATGAAGGAGGCCCAGCGCGGCCTGGTGTGAAAGGGAAGAATTTCAACATGCTCGAGGAGGAGCAATTGTGCAGATTTGTACTTTTTGTGTTGCAAGATCGTATCGTTGGAAATCAACAAAGAGCTGGTGTTTTTTGGGAGCGGATTTGCGAACATTACGATGAGCATAGACTAGATGCACCACGGCCGCAGCGGAGTTTAGAAACAAAGTGGGGTTTGGTAAAGCATGATGTTTCTAGTTTTGTGGTATCTACTCACATGTGCTCCGTCTAAACAAGACCGGGATGAGTACTGCGGACGCTTTTGGAGGGCGAGGGAGTTGTACTGGTAGAAAAACGCGAAGAAGGCTGACTTCGCCTTCGAGCACTGCTGGGTGTTCCTGAAGGACCACCCCAAGTGGGCGGATGGCTGGATGCAGCCCAAGTTCCCCATGGGCAAGCGCAAAGTTGGTGCCTTTGAGGGCGAGGCTAGCAACCTCGTAGATGTCGGCGATGCCGCTGGGGGAGGGATGCAGTCGGAGGGCGGGGGCGGTGGATCCCAACCCAGCTGGAAGGGCTGCCCAAGTGGCTCAAAGGCAGCCAAGGAGGATCCGAGGAACGCGAGTGCGAGGGAGGGGCAATCTACGCCCAGGCCGATGTGACTAGGAGCATGGCGGCACTTCTGGAGGACCAGAATATGCTCATGCTCATGACAATGCCTGATGATCAGGTTACGACTGTGGAGGCGAGGGAGTACCTGCACATGCGCAGAGGGGATGAGTTGAAGAAACTCTGGAGAAAATTGGGCGTTGAAGAGGCCTGTGACCTTGCCGAGGCTACCAGTGCAAGGGCGCAACATGGCCACAACGGCAACGAGGACTGGGCGAGGGCTGCACATCGCAAAGCGGATGAGGAGTGTGCGAGGGCGTATTAGCGCGGGGAGGAAGAGGTGTGCGCGAGGGTGCAACAGCGAGAAGAGGAGGAGGTGTGTGTGAGGGCGCATCAGTGTGAGGAGGAGGAGCAGGCTGCCAAACAGCAACACGAGGAGGAAGGTTGTGGGAGGCAACTGCATAGGTGCAAGGACTGGCACTGCCAGTCTGCCCCGGGGAGGTCACTTCCCTTTATATTTTGTAACCACGTGCGTTAACCGGGTATTTGTTTGGGGGCTATTTACCTAGTAATTATGATTTTAAGAGACCCTTTTAGTAGAAAAAAGCTACTTGGTCTTAATTTCCAACACCCTATAGGTAATTCTAAGTCCAAATGTAGCCTAATTCTTGGCACGCTATAGTACTTATAAAACTTAGGCATTTGCTCATATGGACATTAAAGGTTTTAGGGTAAGTGTTTGGCGTGGACATATGCAATGTACATGAGCATATTTTAACCAAACTAGAAAACAACATAAAACAAATGAGCATAGCAATTGAATAACCATTCAAATCACAAAAATAAAAAAGTCACAGTAGAACAAAAAACTAGTGCCTCAAAATGCATGACAACTATGGTGAGTGTTCAAAACACTAAACATTAATTACAAACGTGGTGAGTGTTCAAGAACACTAAAGATACTATCAAATGATCATTGCCCACCCTTCGTTTACTTCTTTGTGCAGAAAAGAAAGCTCATCTGAAGTAAAATGAGCAAAATTTTCTTTGACTTGTGTTCAAAAGGAACTGGAGCAGGTAGTACCAATTATTTGAAAATGGGCCAATAATTCCAGCCCACGGGCAAAATTTCCCTCATGCGCGCGTGATATGCTTTTAGTGATGATTTCATCACTACATTGTACTGAAAATGTATTATTTTTCATATGTCTACTAGAAGGACTAGGGATTATACTTATTCTAATATTAAAAAAATTCTCCCATGATGTTATTCATACTAATTTATATCTACTACTGAAAAAAATAAGGGTTTGTCCATTACCCTGTTTTACATATAATGACGTTTGAAGCATTAATTGAAGTCTATGGTAGATCTAAGTCTTATATAAATTTTTCCTCCAATGAATAAAATGAACCCTATAGTTTAACTCACGTGGTTTACTACTTTTCGCAGGGTGACCTCCCCGAGCAGTCTGCCCATGACATCGGTGGCTTTGGTTGCTGTTGGGACAGCTAGCCCGACAACCGCCATGTGGCGGGGCGGTGGCCAGCTCCCGGTGGCCCAGCTGTCGGCCCCCCTCCTTGCTGCCCCATTGGGGGGCCCTGTACCCACCCCCTTGGCGGCCGTGTTAGCGCCAAGGGGTGGAGATGCCCTAAAGTCATGTGGGAAGGGGCATAATCCTTAAAGGTCTTGGGTGCCAGGTCAAAGGCAGGGTGTTTGATGGCTTTGGAATTGAATTTTTGACGTCTATTAATAATCTCGGGTCCATCTTTGGGATCCCCGAGTTGGAACCAGTGTTGGAGTGGTATTACTATTTTATGATACCAGTGGGGTCCTGGTATGCAATGACTTTGTAGCTCACTATTAGGCCTTGTCAAGGTACTAGGGGGGTCATGAAATGTAGAGCCTGGTATAATATTAAATATGCAAGAATTATGGCCATGCAATGGTATCAATTACCAGTTCAAGCACCTTGCTAATAACATCCAAGGCTAAACAATGGTATGTTATGATTTTAAGTCTTACTTTTCAATGCGTGGTGAAGTTCAATAAAATTTTCAAGCTCCAATTGTTGTTGAATTAAAAGTTCAAGACAAACATATTGGCCCATGTCACCAAAACAAATGAAACCTCATCAAATTTTGTTTATAGATGTGAACATACAAATACAACTGATGAAAAAATGCATTTTGGTTTGTTGGCGATGAAATAAAATGTTTTATTTGTCTAAAAAAAGCAAAAATGCATCTTGGCCATCCAACATCTTGAACTGGACATTATACTAATTATGCTCATTTAATTCGTCATATGAGCAAGTAAGGTCTTCCTCAAAGCAACCTGCTACTTAGTATCATGACGAGTGCATCTAAATTTTGGATGCCCAACCTACAACGACGCAAGGCACACAAAAATCCAACAACACTAAATATTCTTTCTGTCTCGATCTAAGAACTTGGTATTGCTAAAATCTGCCTCACAAAAATGATACGTGCAGAAATCGAGGGGCATTATCCTTCCACCAAGCAAGTGGAGCAATGTCTTTATCTATAGGTACAAAAAACTTCCAAAACAAAATGAGCTCCGATTTCAGCATGCCCTCACTAGCCTCCTCTGTAGAACTCGTATGCCCAAAAAGAAAATCAGTTGTAGCCTCCAATGTGGGTGCCAAGTTATTCTCCAAGCTCGGATTTAACAACTGTGACACCTTCACAAGCAAAGGCACCAAAACAAGTTGATCATATTTTGCCACAATGTGCATGGCCTTCTCGCATCCCACGTAGTCAATAATCACCTGCAACCCCTTATACCTAGGGTCTAACATCAACGACAACCTATTATGTGCCTTCTCACAAGTGAAATCAACTGCAAATGCAAGACATGGTTTGATAACTTCAATTGATTCAAAAGCCATGCGGCCATAAAGTAGTTGCAGTTCCGAGTCCCCATCTGCCCACATCGAAGTGTTGGCACTGCAGGCATCCTCCAATCATACTCATTTTGTAGCCGGATGCTTATATGGAAGGCTGCATACAATGTATCGCTCAAAAACCAATACCCGCGGGATTGGTTTAAAATGCATTATTGCACGATAGGGCGCAAAGTCTCTGTGACTGCCTTTGCCACAACCCAAGTCAGCCCACTTGGGACTCAGGCTTGCAAGGCTGCAGTTTGCCTACCATAACATATATTAATTGCCGTTGCATACTCTTGTATTTCCTGCAACATAACAACAAAATTCAGTAAGTTATGTGTATCTTACATGATCATTTTTCATAATTATATGGTCATTATAATTGTTAAGTCTGCAATTAATAGTCCATGAGGGAAGCACATCAGATTATATCAACTTACATATAAATCAAAGCACATCATATTACATACAAGACCAAACACTTCCCATAAGCATTGTACATTTCTTTTTAGGTACTCTTTTATAAGAAAAAAAACGGAGAAGGAGAAGGCGAAGGTGAAGGCGTAGGTTCAAGTTCAAGTTCAAATTCCTTTACTTGCGAATCTTGTCTTCATAGGTGTTTTTAACTTTCGAGAGGCAAGTCCCGCTTCAACGCAGGCTTTATCCCGCTCTACTCTTCATTTTCTGGATTTTTTAGTCCATGTAATTTTTTTTGCAAGTTAGTTTGAGCCTCTTTAATGGATACCTTCTTCATTCCAATACAAACTTTTGTGTTGTCTGTAGAATATTGGCATGCCTTTGACATAATGTGTCCAAAACACACTCCCGGGTAGGGTTGCCAAAGCCAAAGGCTTGCAAAAGACAGCCGATGTTAAAGCTGACGCCAATGTTCTCAAATTACTACCTTCATCTTTCACATACGAAATTATTTTGTCTGTGAGGTGGAAATTTGAAAGCAATCTCTTTACAATAATTGCTAAAGCTGCTCATACAATATCTGATGCTTCAAAAATACCTATAGTGATATGTTGGGGTCGCTATCTATGAAGTTCACAACCAAACAGAATGTGTCCACTTCCGTACGCGACATCCACATATCGAAAGTCACTGCAATTGTTGGACAACTTGCCAATGCCAGCAACACAAAACGTTCCATAGTCTTTTGCAATATAGATGGGATGATCTCCTTCACCAATTGTTTTCGTGTGGAAAACTTGACCTTCGGATAGCGTCGTAGCACCAAACGCCGCAATCGTGAATTCTCCACTGCAGACAATGCAATGTATCCTTTTGCAATATAAATGGCTGCCACAACTTCCTTATATCTCTCCATATCAGCAACGTGATCATTCATCACATGTTTCATCATAGAGGTAGATCCATGGGTAGGGTTGTAGTTAAGGATATTTTTCCTGGTGCCAATATATGGGCAATGCTAGAAAACAACTGTTTTTTGGCATACAAAGATTCCCATCAAGCGCATGTCCAATTTGCAACTCTCCCGACGCAGACACATGGCTCCATGTACTCCTAAAGTGTAACCAACACCACATACATGCCCTTAGAACCAAAAGACACAACAAAGTGGTGTGGGAACTAAGAAAATTAATCCTATCATCACAAAAATCAAGATGCTACATTCTCATGAACGCAGGGACTTTCAACAACAACCCACAAGAAAATACAGTCCCCCCTTGGCTCCTACCCTGCACATGTGGCCAACAAAGATGCCACTGTAACGCTAGATTCAAACCCAACCTACTATGTGTTAAAGGACTCCCCCACCAAAGCACCCCACCACTAAACCCAACAGACAACCTCACAATACAATTTATAGAATTCACATACACTAACGATAGATTCTCACAAGATACAATAAATAGAAAAATAGAAAAATATCAACCACTAATTGATAGCCTTAGCCATAATGGGTGGAAAGTAGACCCACTCTTAGTCATCACGGCGGGAGCCCGAGGAACTACGCATGCCCCCTCAATGAAACAGCTTGAAGAAAAATTTCAACTAACTGAAACAACCATTAAACACACATTCACAGCAATCAACACCTTTGCCATTCAATATGCCGGATCAATTCTTCTACATAAAAGGAGAATAGAAAACAATCAATCAATCCCAACTAACGAACACACGTAGTTATACACATTTATACTTATATAAGTATATGTATGCATACCTATACATATACATTTATATTGCCTGATACAAACAGACCCACATGAACAAGCAAATAAGAGTATATATATATATAATAACAATAATAATAAAAATAAATATATTTTACTAACGGTAACTTTAATGGCCACTAAAGTGTCTATTCTCGAGAGAGAAGAGTAGTATTGTCCTAGTGACCCTTTGTCCAGTGGACACTGGGTCATTAACATTACGAACAGACACTTCATTCACGCCGGCCTTGCAAAAGGTCCGGAGTTTCTATCTATCTATCTATCTATTTTTCTTGGAACGAGTAGTAGGTTGTGAGACAATGGAGCTCTGCCTTTCAAACACAGTTGGAGTGGATGATGTTGGATGGCACAAAATACACCTCATTATTTGTGGTACCTTTACATCAACCTTTATTCCTTGTAGATGCAGCAAGAAAAATGCCCACACTAAGAGGTTTTATAATAAGGTATCCAAAACCTGCGGTTGTCTTGTAGATGAGTGAGTCGCACACGCCAAATTGCCAACTCCTCTGCAACATGCAGCTCTTCTATTATAACTCCAACATCCGCAATGGTGTTGTGTGTGTCTTCTGTTGTTCTTGGCTTTGTGTTGAAAGGCTCTCCTCCTTGTAAACCATGTCCTCCCCATTTATATTGAACCAAAGTTGTTGTCATATTTGTTGAAATCTAACTACGAAACCCTAAAAGGGGAACCCTAGTCTTTGAGAGCTAATCTTTGCAAACATATCACATCTTATTCATGTGACCTTCCAAGCCATGAACACAAGGATCTTGTTAACATGTGTTGGTCACAACTAGAAAACGAAAACGACACCCATGAACTAAGGAAAAATAACATGAAATCTTGAACTAAACTAGGTAATACAGGTTTAGGGCCAAACCTCAACAACCACCATGAAGGCAGTGACGGCTTGAATCTTCAACAACTAATGCAGCAAATCTCTTCCCATTCTGCATCAAAACCAAGGTGGACCGCCAATATCTTCCATCCCTATTTGCTTAACTACAACTTTTGAATGCAACCCTAAGAAAGTGAGGAACAATATTGTGGAGAAATGACGTGACCATGTGCACAAGAATGGTCTTAGTATTGCATTCTAAACCCCTCCTTGGTATTGGTATGTTCATAAATATCTCCTGCCATGATGCACATGTATGAGCTAGTGTACTGTCCCCTTTGATACCAATTGGGTATGGTTTGCAATACCCTACTTGATACCAATGCTTATTCCAAGCCCTAACATATATGTGGTATAGATTTTTGGTCCAGGAGTAGCCATTTTAAAAATTTGGTGAAATGTGAATTCAAAATGTAAGTTAGAATGTAGAATAAACACTGAAGTAGGTGATTAGTGATTAGTTAGTGGAAATGAGCAAGAGGTAACTTAACTTGCTCATCCCAAACCAAATCTCAGGAGCGGAATAATCGTTTGGGCAGGACTATAGTCATGTGAATATTCTGAAGAGACTCTTGAGATCAAGCTACGGAGAGATGTGGCAGTTGGAGAAGTTGGTCCCCAGGATATAGACGAGGGGAAGGGAGAAAGACAAGCAGTTTTTCTCTCGAGAAGAGAGATTCTCTCGCTACCGTAGTTTTTTGTCCCTAGCCTGGTTATCGGATTCGGGTGTGAGGCCCTCTGAATGTGTAACACATTCCTTCTGATATAAAAGTATTACAAATCATTACTCTCACGTTTCATGTATGATCTGATCATATAATTCTTGAAGCTTTTTGTGTGAATGTCTCTTTTAATGTGATTGAGTGTGTGCTTGAGAGTATCAGGATACTTTTGGAGGAGAGAGATCCTCTTTGTAATTGTTGGAGTAGAGTGATTCTCATGGATAATATAGGAAAGCTCCAGATATAGATAAATGTAGTGTGTGTTGATTTAGAGTCAACTCTCGGGAAGAGAGTAGATTCTTGTTTCCTTCAGATAATGTTTCAGGGTATAAAAGGAGAGCACAACCTGGGTGTGAAGCCCTTGATTTCTATGAGATTATGTGTTGTAAACATTATGTGATAAGGACCATCTTCCTGGAATTACCCTATGGAGCCATTGTTCTATCAACTTGTTGTCATGAAGTGTTTAAAATGGTGAGTGACGTTTATTGAGGCATGAAGTAAGAATGTGTGTGGGCAGTGATGACTGCGAAATCGAAATCCTTGAGATATTGGGAGGAAAGGAGAGATATTTTACTTGTACCATGAGGATCTATCTTTTAGAGCCAGTCCTAAGTAAAGGATAGCTGAATGATTTGATAACAACATGTCAGGTTCCTCCTGAGAAGGGAGTGGACTTTACTTATCCATATCCAAGGTGCACCGTGTGAACTAAGTATAAGAATAATATGTTACTCCTGGGAAAGGAGATTTGATCCTCTGTGAGTGTCAATTTGCTCGGACCATAGTCTCGTACAATATCAGGGTGTGAAGCCCTTGATTTATAATAGTGCGTCCTTCATGATATAGAGTGTGATACATACTTTCTCATTTATTTTATTGATGTGCTTTGTCCCACCAATTATAAGAGTCATTTGTGAAAGAAGTTAAGAAACTATGAAACCTGCCGGTCGTGTCTGCAGAGCTAGTTGAGGGATTTTTCTAAACAACAAGGTAAACGACGTATTGCGCCTATAAAGCGCAAAGTCTCTTAAATCCTCCTTGTGTTTGTTTGAAACAGAGAGGTGTGAAACCTATATATTCCCTTATATTGCCGGGGTAATATTGGGAACTCAATCCAGTCTTCCTCCTTGCTTCGTGTGGTTGGAAACATGTAACCGGATGAGTTGACTTGTGTAGACTTCTCCCAGTAAGAACCCATTTCCTTTACTTACTCTATCTCACCTGTGAAGAAATTGGTTCGGTAGAAAAAGCATGATCAACGTCCTTCTATCTGAATCATTGTGGTGATAGGGAGAGGGGAGTGATGCTTTGGATAGTTCCCTAGTACAAGATTTTTCAGGAAGGAAGTGAAGTAGTGAGGACGACCTCACATTATACCCGGTGAAGTCGCTGCGACGGATAAGGATGGAAATATCCTTTTGTTAAGTATCCTGGGATTTTGTAAAGGGGGAAACCTGTGAATTTGTGAGTGACATGTTCTCACAAATTAAAGCAAATCTTGCAACTGTTGTTTGCGTGGAGGAGCGTTGAGAGTGTGGTGAAGGGATGCCCGAAGAAGTTTGCGGGGAGTCGTCATTGGCAACAAGAAAACAGGGACGCCAAGGAGTCCGGATGTGGAGGTGAAGCGCTCTTATCCCATATTGGTTGGGGGCCTAGCTCAAGGGCAAGGATAAAACGAGAAGTGGCCAGCTCCTCATTCGAGAACAAGACGTTGACTTGGAACTTGTGATTGGTGACTTGTGACTAAGACTATAGCCCTCTCTGTGAGACTTGGAATTGACTATTGTTACTGGTGATTGCTCATGGGTATTTAGACTATGGCTGACCCTATTAGACTATGGACTCATGAATTAGACTCGCTCGCTTAGTTCTGGTTTGGTTCGGTTCGCTTAGGGTCAGATACTCAGTTCGCGTTACTTGTAACTAGACTTTTGCAAGTTATAATAATTAATTTTAATGCGTGAAGTTCAACATGATTTTGTTAAGTCTAAAGGGATAAGAAGAGATTGACTGTCATAATGTTAATTTAAATGAATTAATTTACGAGTTTGAGGGGTATGAGTGTAATAGGTGGTGCCTATATGTACTAACCTGTGGTATGGCCTATGGTCATTGGACACTTATAAGAAGAGACTATGGTCCAAATCAAGGTGTCTTAGCCTTGGGTGTGTGAGACTATTGTCTACTCAAAAGACTATTGTTGAGCTGTGACTCCCTGCATTAAATCATTATAATAAATGAACCAATATTGTGGAGGGTTGGTTGTGAGGGAGAGACTGAGCAATTGCATGTATAGCATTGAGTGACCCTTATTCCCAAATTTATCCCTTAACAAGTTCCATTACTACCTTAAAATGAGTTTTTTATGTGTTTATTGTCCTAAACTCACTCCCGATCCATTGTGATCTATCAATTCACCTAATAGTGACATCTAGAGTTCAATCTGACACTCATTCGGTCTTCCCTGGGTGGTTTTCTTAATTGTAACCCGAACCAAAAAACTATTTACAATATATACCGGTCCAACACTGGTTGGAACCCTCGGGAGCTTTTTGCCGGCTCTCCTTGCTTTCCACAGTGACCTAACCCCCCCCCCCTTGATTTCTCAGAACGCCTTCATCTTCGCCCAAGCCCATGGAGGATGTCTGTGTGAGGCACCTATGAGTTCGCAGTTGTGGGCAGTTCTCACTGATTGAGGGCAATTCGCAACGATTGAAAGTTTTGTAGTTGAAGGCATTAGGTTTAGGAGCTGGTGATCCAGTGCACTGAGGCGCTTGCGATATCACAACTGTGGGCAATTGGCAGCTGAGGGCATTAGGTTTAAGAGTTGGCGATCCATTGCACCAAGGTGTTTGTGAGTTCACAGCTGTGGGCAGTTCGCAATGAAGGGTAGTTCGTGATTGTGATTGCGATTGCAAGGCGTTTGTGATTGAGTTGGGGGTTGAGCGAGATCAAGTGTCAAGTACGTGCAATGAATTGTTGTCCAATTTCTATATGCATCTCCCTCGTTTCTGATCAACTTACATGCAACCCAAAGGGCTGCCCGATTCAACCTGACTGTGGTTTTCCTCAAAGTTCACAATATTCTATGACCTATTCATCGAAGAGAATCCTGATGTGATTGATGGCAGACTTCGTCATGGCAGATGGATACGGTGATATGGTTACTGGTATGTATTATGTGATGCAAGTAGTCCAATACTATTAACAAGCCATGTTTTCTTGAGCAACAAACAATATTTCAAGACCTAGAATGCTAAGTGTACTCGATCAAAAGTCTCCCTCGCAACCATGATCATGTGCGGGCTCAAGTTGTTCACTCACAACATCATGAGTGAATTTTTTTTCTACGCCAGTGTATGAAGTTTGTTAAGATTGCCGCGGCCCGAAATAAATGCTTGTACTTGAGTTTGGTGGCATCAAACCGTTTCATGAGTCTTCAAAATTTACGCCTCAACCCACCAATGTCCCATTCCACTCTCATGCGGTATCTAGCATGCACCTTGTTGTATGCTGTTAGTGCACCCTCATCCATATCCGGAGGCCTCTTCACATTGCCAAGTCTCTGCATATGAGCATATTTTCGTTAATGTGACTAAGGTTTTTGTCACGACTCTTGCTAGCTCGCCTTAACTTATCTTCACTGTTTTGCAACTCTAGCAAGTGTCACGAGCGCTAGCCATGCACATGTCCCACACACGTGCATGGTTAGCTCTCCATACCAACCTCCAAGCTCATAGCTTCGTTACCAAACCCTCCTACACATGCATTTGTGACTCTCCCTTTCGTAGATAACCAATGGTTAGGTGCGGATTTCCATTCCTGTCCATGCAATCTTGAATTGATCATCGAGTTGCCGGAGCAACACTACAACAACCCGAAGCATACTTGGCAACTTCACCTCCACGCCCGTGGAGGCCACGTTGTTTTGCAGCAGGCATGGTCGGTTGGTAGAGCCTCCTCCCCATATAAAAACCTTTGGAACTTTGCGGAGGGCCCCTACCCCACCGTCAAGTAACCTTTTGTCTCTTTCCTAAGAGTTGGGGTCATATAGATGTTTTCCCTTAGCCGCTGGGGTTGGAGCCCCCCAGCAGCTTCAAACCTCCATAACTTAGTTGTCTAATCTTTGATTCTATCAAGCAACCAATCCATCAACATTTATTCTTTGCATAGATACCAATAAACTCCTCATTTGCCCCATTCGGGCAAGTATTGCGGGAGTTTTGGCTGTCCCAACCTCAGCAGTCTTGGGCGCAACTCTTGGGTCACTGCTGTCCCACCATATCGCCCTCTTGAGTGTTGGACGATGTCCCTAGGCAATGCCCCACTCAAATTGCCATATCTATCTCCTAGCTTACACCTCTGATTGGAGGGTTCTTGGGGATTCTAGAATCCGGACACCATAAGTTTTTTAATGTTTATGGCCTTACCCTTGTGACTCCTAATCTCCGTGGGTGGGAGGCGTTCTCAACACCCGGGGCCCTCACCCACATTAGGATCATTTGGGCCCTTGCACACATGGCGCCACAAGTCCCGGGTGTCACCCGGGGTGCCCTTGGTGTTGCGGGTACTCCTCATGGAGAGGTGTGCGACATTTTCCAAGTAAATACTCAAAATAACTATCGCCATGAATGAAGTATGTATGTCAACACCTATAGAAGTCAAAATGGCGGAGGATTGTGACATCATGGAAAGAACTTGGGTAGCCTAAAGTGAATAAAGAGACCTTTGTGGGACATGACAATCGTATTGTTCATACAATATATCTTCTTCTGACCATTAAATCACTTCGCATGGTTGGAATTATTCTATGGCTTTTGAATCTTGATTATTAATATCAATAATTCTGATGCAACTTGGAAAATGAGGGTTCAAACTAGACAAATGCAGCTGCTCAATCTCATCGGGCCAAGATATCTCGTGAGCAAATGCAATATTAATGCACGAAGCAACAAAAATCACATTGTCGCACAATGTCGTGCGTGCGACATTCCATTAAAAATATTCATAGCTAATTACATGATCATGCTTCAAATACATGATAAAAAACGATATTCAAGTTTCAACTTCATGGGCATGTCATTCATAACCCTCTCAACATCCGTCATACGTGCTTTATCATAAATTATAGGATACATGAAGTAAACAAGTTCATCAAATTCGCAAACCTCAAAAATTGTCAAAACCTTGAACAATGTTGGCATCTCGCACATCATTCTGAGAACATTTGTAACTCCCATGTTGTGGTCGATGGTGGATTGTCCACCTTCCTCCAGCACATTTGAATTGAATAGGTGGTGAGTGTTACATGCAACCAACATCATAGTGTACACTGTCAAAATGTCTTCCTCTAAGTCTTGCAAGATATCGTCATTTATGCCCGTTCTTGAATTGTCGTCATAATCCACAAAAGGTACATAATTCATGTATAAAGTGGTACGAAATTGTTATGAATGTTGATGATGGACCTCCTCCCCCCCCCCCCCGATTAAAATGTTAAACCCTAAACCTTAATGAGAGCTCAACCTAGTGATCTTCCAAAATGATCAAAGTGTGTTGGTCTGAGGCCTTCTGCACTAGAACGTACATGAGAACGAATTGCTTAGTTGGAATGCACATGGGAACAAGAAAGGAACATGAGCTTGCATGGGAACATGAACTTGCATGGGAAAATAAGCTCCATCACTTCGGTGTGTAGGGTTTCGCAAATCGGTGTTGGTGACAGGTGGATAGGTGACATGCCTTTCTTGGGCCCCGCGATTGGGGGTTGACGGTTCCCATAACTTAATGCTTAACCATGAAGATTGTGATTATCGGCTCAAAGCCCCTTCAAAGCTTGAGACTTTGAAATAACTTTATTGTTCATGGCTTGTTTTCATTGCGAACTAGGATAATATTACCACATTTGTGCATTACACTCATTGAGAGCAGTCAAATCTTGTCAGGATTGGTCACGATTGGTTATGTCATACCTATCGTGGGGTTGTGTTAAGTTAAGTAGAGTTAAGTAAAGTAACTTAACAGACAACATACATCCCTATTTAGATTAGGGTCTTGACAATCTTGTGGTAAATTCATGTGTATCTCTAAGTCAATCACTCTTTGCTGTAGAAACAGGCATGTGGAATTTCCCGTTAGCGTTTGGTATTATAGCCCGTGAGTCCACCGAATAACTTCAGGACATCTTTCCTTGTAGTCAGAAATGTCCATATTCAAGAACATATCATCATCTCTTTTTACATCATGTATCAAGTCCTTACCGAACTCTGTAGTTATAAACCGAGTCCATTCACCCAGGAGAATATTACTTCTGTCATCAAAAGAACTCTCATGGGCCCAGTATAGTTTATAATCTAGCATCACCCACGTCACTTCCCTTAACGATCATCGCACAGAAGAGGGCTAAGACCTCCCTGAGTGAAACATCTCATCACCTTGTTATCTTAAAGTGAGTACTCAAACCCACATATGTTCATCCTATCCCTGTAAGTTACAGGCTCATCCTTATTCAAGGATTGAACAGATATCCCTACCGAGATCCATATATGCTTATTGATACTGAATATCCCATTTTTCTTATCCCGTAGAAGGTCAAAAGACACACACATCCCCAGTCTCATTTGTAAGAGGTCAAAAGGATATTCATATGTAATTATTAGGAACATCACTTTGTCCTGTATTTTCATTGTCCACATTTTTCCGGAAATAATACTATCGCCGAATGTAGTAGACAGTCATCAATCCATTTCAGAATAAAATAACACTATATTAACTCAATCTTTCATCAGAATAATCGAGTTCTTTTCGGGAAATGCTTTCCCTTCTCCGCTTCTTACTGGTATCCCCACACCTTCTGAGTGTGTGTACGCCACTTCTGAAGGGCCAACATATATTCTGGAGGTACTTTAAGACCGAATACGGTTAACCTCGCATCATAAATACATACTCCTTCTTCAAAGATCAATCCAAACAATCAAACCCATCTTGAGGATATTATGAAGCAGTAGTTCGATCAACCAGATCGATCATCTATGCTCCCTCCCCTTATTAATAGTAGTGTATAATCTTCTTGAAAATGCATTACACAGCATTACGCAGTGAAGAAAACTTCGGCTTAGGACAATCAAGAAGAGAGTTATCGAATTGAACCTGCTCGTCAATCCACTCTTAAACCTTCCCTGTCCATTTTTATTTTAATCAACAATACTTATAAACTCCGGAATCAACTTTGTTAATACAGTTCGTACAATGGTTCCTGGTTATCAAGGAACGCACCAGTGGGTTCCAATGTAACACTATATCAATTTATAGCGGAATGTCTCAAGTATATGACGACTGTCATTATTTATCAGTATGTAGAGTATTTATCAGTAAGTAGAGTATTTTGAGGAAGTTATTATCAAGAATGATAGTACTCATCAACAATTTTCTGGGATTCAGAAAGAAGTATCAAGAAATATTGTTGTGATTGGACATTTTTCTTCGGAAGGTGCGCAACACTCGTAGAAGAGGTCCTCACCTGTGCCCATGCTCCCAAAATACCAAGAGATAAATTAGTAGAGCGTACAACATGTGTAGGCGGACCATCTTACTTGTTATCGATGTCAACAAGGCAATGCTACTTCCAAAGAGATAGGTATAATACTTCTACATAATGAATTGCATATACTGAAAAGCATCATGCATTCAAGAACTGATATAGTACAAGAAACAAATATTCCACAGGTGGTCAACTTATTTCTTCACGTGTAGTTTCTGTAGAATCTAGCGATCTACACCTTAAACTCGTCTTGCGAAGAGCTGCCCTTAGTCATCTTGTACTAGTTTGAGAGATCTTGTAGCGGTGTGAATTAACTCCTCAGCACGCTACTCTCCTCAGAACACCGAAATCGCACAGACTAAATTAGGCTTTTCGAGTATACTGTGATTTGTATAGACATTCAGTTGTCGAACTCCATTTATCCACAGGTTGCATACCCGGATCAATCTCTTCCCTTCTCTATCAGTCTATCTACTCGTCCATCCCTCGCAGTCTGTACTGTGGAGGAGAGCAAAAGGAGTATTCGGAAGGTCCCTGCTGAGGTGCATTCTGGGACTCCGTCTCCTCGAATTTAATCTTGTATACTTTCCTTTATTTCTTGGGCAGCCCGTAGTGCCCGTAAATCCTCAACTAATGGCTAGATGTTGAATTTCAAGGTTAAAATGCATTTATTTGAGCCCCTAAGAGTTTAGGGACTATGAGACCAAAACTTATTTTCAAGCAATTTTTGTTTTCTTTTTTTTGGATAGGATTTATATGTACAGAATAAGTTATTTTACTTCACTTTTCCATGCTCTGATAACATTCATAAAAAGAAGAAATATGGGCAAAGTATTTTCATGTAGAACAAAACTGCCAAAATCCATCATAAGGTATACGAAGAATTTTTTTGATGTAATGTGTGAATCCAAGGACTTAGTTATTTATCTAGATTAATTATGGAACAAGTGTGAATGGGACTAGACCATATAGTCAATTTCGCATATTCACTCCGGGTCAAGTGGTTTATACTTGATTGCTCCATCCTTGGTAGCAATTGCCTCAAGGATGGAGAATTTTGTTTGTTCTAAAACCAGCAAAGCTCTCAGAGCATTCACTTCAATTTTCTAGAAAAAATAATTGGTTCTACACTTTTCTTTTTATAATTGGGTGAATTGATGAGACTTGTCCAACTCTTCTGCATGACTAACCCAAAGATGAGAAAACAAAACCAACATGCTCTAGTACCAGAGTTAAGATGTTCTACTTATAAAAATGTCAAAAGAATAATAGTTTATTATCTAAAGGTTCCTCTCCAACATGGAGATGCACAAATAAACAAAAATATTTATTAATAGGAAAAATTCATATTAATCCAAGGTTCATTTGTGGTGTAGGGTTAACCTTATATATTAATACATTACTATATCTCTCAATATTATTCTAGGATTCAAGGATTTTTTTCTTGAAAGATTTAAGGAATTTTTTTGTGCATGATTTTGTCAAGCCCAATACAAATTCTCACATCCCAAAACAAGACTTAATGGAAACAATAGATAGTAGGACAAAAACAAAATGAGGACATGTGTATACAACCAAATTTCAAAGGTACTTCACTCACATATTTTAAAAATTTCCTAATACCACAAGTTCTAAAATGTTCACAAAAATGAGACAATTTACTCAATTATTGCCTTTGGGTTCCAAATTATATGTAGGAAAGAACATTGTTGTTTGCAAGGCATTGATCAATGCCATGGACTTCATTTTGGGGTTGATCAAATTGGTATAGAAGTTGTACCACTAGAAAAGTACACAACACACCACTTATTTGAAGAACCCAATGACCTACCAATTTAGAAAGTAATATATTCTGCAAACAAAAGCCGTTTGAACAATACAATCCGAGTGCACAATCTTCAAAATCATTATGAAGATAGAATTCAAGAAGTAAGGAAAACAATCCATGTCACTTATCCCAAAAAACTCTCAACCACAATGACAAAGTCAAGTTTAGAAATGACATTCCTCATGAAAAGAATTGGATTGATCTGATTGGGTGTCTATGCTTATAGTTACAGTGTTGAACCAAAGGGTAAATTTCTCACAATTGAGGTTATGCGTTCAACATCACAACCTATTGTAGAAAGACCAACTTGTTTGCTCCTATTACCACAACATTTTAATCACAATTGTTCAGTTGACGCTTGACAATATAACAATTTCATTGAACACCTTGTTGTGTCTATCTAGACTTCTAAATTGTAACTCTTTATTGCTTGAGCCTAAATTTGCAATAAAAATAATCACATTATTGACAAATAATCTTTACTAACTCCTACCTTTGTAAAATTGGTTGTGTAATCACGACTACTTACTCAAGATCAATAATACTCACTTCAAAACTTAGATTTCCCAATAGCTATCTCTAAACTCCCAACATGGATAAATGCTACTCAAAACATACTCGGACCTTAGCTCCAAAGGTTGAAGGTCGGGCATGGTTGCAAAGTTTGAGATTGAGACATAAATTAAAAAGGAACATGGAGGCTCAAACTTGCCCCATAACCTTCTATCATAGTTTGAAGGAGTGCATGTGGATTGTTATTGTGGTTACACCTACCTAAGAGGGGGTTTCCATGTATGTTGCTCGTCCATTGGACTTTGATGAGAATAAGAACAAATGTAGATGAAATATGATGGGGTAGGGTTTGTATGTGCCAATCATCCGTTGTTAACTTATGTGTTTAGTGGGCGCATGGTCGTGGCCTTCACATTCTGAAAGGTAATCATAATGTGGTTATTTGGTTCCTTTTGTTATTTTCATGAGAACACATCCAACCCCACTATTATCTGGAATCTAGTGGGTTGGCAACAAACATGGAAACCACACCGCTAACCCCAATCATGTACGAGACAACAACAACACATTTATTGTTTTACTTGAAAGTCCAAGAAAACAATGAATGTGGTATTTTCATCAAAATAAATATCATGTCTGACGTTTTAATCACATTGCAAGTCTTTGATCCAATCTTGTACACTTGTAATGGAACAATTGATATATCGTATACAATATCCTATGTGGATCGTAAGAATTTTCATTCTTGATGAATTATTTGTATGCAACCTAAACCAACACCTATATCAAATTTTTTGAATACATACATCTTTGTGATCAATATGTACCTATTGTTAAAGACTTCTAGGTGTGGGTTCTAGGTCATGTGTTGGATTTGGGTATAATTTCCTTACAAGGTAGTGAAATGCATATGATTAGATCAAGGATTTGACTGAGCAGTGAAGCTCTCTATAAGTCACTCGTGTGGAGGCTAAAGTCATATGTATGTTTACATGTGTAATTAGCAACCACATTTGTGAGAGAAGGTCTTCAAGCAAAAATGGCAACCTACATGCTTAAAGAGCAATTTAAAAGTATGTAGACCAAGGAGAGGTTTGTTGTTCGCCACCCAAGCTTTGTACTTAGGTAATGTTCAACCTGAGACGGGGTAAGCCGCCACAAACCGGTTTATACAAACTCTACAACTTAGGTGTATTAGGCTTATATATTTCTAACACCCTAATAGATGGATGCCCCTATGTGATCACAATGGATCATGAGAGCTTTTGAATTTTAAATTGCGTAAGAGTTGAAATATGATTCACATATTTCAAGTACATGGCTTCCGGCTCCACTTTGAAAGGCTAATTCAAAGTTGTAATTGGCGTATAAATGGGATTACCCTAAGTACCTAAAATCATGAGAGCATCCAAAATAAGTGTGTTTGCATTATTAATATTTGAGACTATTATATCTCAAAAATTTGAAGATACATTTGAGCAAGTAAGCTACAATATGTATCAATACGATTCACACTATAAACAATAAAAAATGTTTATAGTGTACTCAATATGGTGTACTCAATAGAGAACCCAATATGTTGTACTCCCCACAACCCATTAAGATTTCTAGGGAAAACTCTTAGGATGCACTTAAAAAGAAAAAGGAAACCATAATGGAATCATGTGCACTTTGTGTTGAAATTTAAAATGTCTTTGGACATTGGTTGTTGGATCGGCTTGGGAACTGTCTCATTTGGTTAGCAATTGCAAACTTGTCATTACGTTCCTCATTTGAAGTTCAAAATCAATGTTTCACGAAATGCATAAAGTATAGGAGGTCAAAGTGAGAATTTTTCTTTCTCTTGAACTCCTCCTAGTTGTGTTAGCTATATTGAACCTAGAACGTTGTCTATATTCTAAGTACCCTCTAAGCACATAGTCCAATCTCATGTAATATGTGTCTTATTGATGTATTTTCTTTACTACAAGCCGTGCCATATACTACTCAAATACAAGCCATGTCCAATCAAGAAAAGTGACCACATAAGGCCCACACTCCTTAATCAAGATTTCATTTCAAATAAGATACTATGCCTTATTAAATGAACTTATAGGTCCCGAAAATCAAATTGCTTGTTGAACCTAGAACGGTTGACAAATTTTGAGCACAACATAGTTGAATCTCTTCAAAACACGTGTCTTTTTGGCATCTAATCTTAGATCTAGCACACCACTCAAATACAAGCGTCTCTTTAACCTAAGTAATTAGGCCCGTTTACTTTACCAACCTTAGTGTGGGTTAATTGCTGCACCAAGGGTGGCTTTACACTAGGGATTGGGTCCAAAAAAGTTGGGGTTAAAACACCCCTTCATAAATATTATTTTCAAGATAAAGATCGGTTTCTCAAACTAGGAGGAGTATTTTCTTGGGTGCGGACCGTTGAGATTCAACGGGAAAGTGAGGCCTCTTACATATCACCACTTCATTTGTTCACACCTTGGATTTGGAACCTAGTGTAAAGTCATTGGTTGTAATTTTTTGCTCTTGACCAATTCGATTGCTTGATTTTGGAGTTTCTTTGGTCTTGGACCTTAGTGTAAACCAATGTTGGACTGCAACTGTTGTTGTTGTTTGTTAGCTAGTTAATAATAATAATAATTTTGTTGATGCACTTCATGCATGTATAATGAGGATTTCACATTTTTTTGATATGTGTAGGGTATGGGGTATTCAACTATTTTTTTTTCCAGTACTATTTGGGTAGATATACCATGCAAGAACCTTCATACCTCGACAAAATCGCCTTAGTATCAATATGGTTTAAAACGATAATGACCCAAATAATAACTCGGGTATCCAAAGATTCTTTCACCTTGAGATTCCCATCAAATATCAATAGTTGATTGGTAGTGCAAGTTTGATACCCGCGGGTATGTTTTTCCATACCATCATTGGTGTTGATTATTGATACCCATTCATTCGCCTACTTATGTGCCAGACCAACACGAAAACCCACCCTAAAAGTGGCTAGCTAAATTAAATCTTGTTACTAAAGCCATTTGAACACACATTTGAACACGCATTTGAACAGTTGCTAGATAACTTGAGCGGAGGAATTCGGTACCCGAAGTTGCACACACACTAACCTACAGTACCTAACTTGGAAGTTGTTAGGAACTTTTCAAAATATTCTTGACAGCCTCCGCAACACGTCAATATTTTCTATATGCTCTGCTGGACCCTAGTTTTTGCTCAGAGATTTGGATTCAAGCCTTCTCGTGGAGCCAATTTCAGAGCATGGTGCAAAAACTCGGTAAGTGCGGTGAATCGGATTCTAGTAGCAAGGTTGTGAAATTACTTGTACCAAGTCGCGGCGATGGTCGAAGTTACAGGGATTGACATACTTTAATTCAGGCAAGTTTGTTTGAAGTTTGGTTAGGAAACGTGGGAATTGAATCCAGCTTGGAGGGTTTTCAGTATGTCACCAAAACATCCTCATGTTGGTGATGTACTAATAATCACCTCCAAGGCTCTTGTGAGGGAATTTGAAGGAATCTTGCCGGCCACTGTGTTGAACCCTTTGTAATGACCGGCCCTAATAATCTTGAACCACAAGACTTGTGTTGGAGTTAATGTTAAGCAAATTTAGTTGTAGGTTAGGGGTTTTGTCACATGTTTGGTATGGAAGTTTGGTCCCCGCCTCGGGCTTACATTTGAGTTTGCGGCTTTGATTTGATGAAGGGTGAAAGAGTCTCTCATTCAAATTCAGGTGAACCTACGGTTGACGTCATCTCTCTCTCTTGGAAGTTTGGTCTTGTTGCAAGCTGATGGTTGAATTAGAAAGTTCTTGGATTGTGACCCACTATGCTTATCGTCCATGTGATATAGCCAGAAGGGGGGCCATTTACAGATAAAAATTGTTCTGGTGGGTGATGGTTGTAGTTTGCTTTCGTTGGGTCTATTTATTTGTGAAGGATAAGGAGGGATAAGGTGCATTGAGGACAACCACAACCACAACTACTCTTATTTGTCCAACTATGAGACAAGGTGTAGTTGGGAAGGGTTGTTGTAGTTAACTTTCTTTGATTCTATTTTGTTTATTGTTACTATATGTGGCACCTGGAGAGAACTTCGAGGCCAAAGCATGGATGGGAGAGGATTTGTAGGAGGCAATCACTCGTACACAAACTTTTCACTAGAATTCATACATTGTTTGTCTCCATTCCACGGATAGCACCAATAGGAGGGACGATCATTGAGGTCAAATCCACTCTTCAACTACAAATAGTAGTTTTGTTGAAATGAAAAGAGTTGAAATGGTGATGGAAAGTGGGCCCTAAGCACAACCATGGCCACTGGAGTAGTTGTGTGTAAACGTCACTTCAGGATTTGTGTGATTGCATCCAGTCAGAAATTTGTCTATGCAGTTGCACCATATTGGGGTTCTTGACATACTGGGCTTACAAAGAGCTCCAAAAGTCATGTGGTTGGTCTTTGTTTTTAGCCTGGAATACTTTGACTAGACAGAGGAGAATCTAGTTGCTGCTTAAATTAAATAATTCTTGAATTGTGACTGGTTTTTCTTCCTGCTTGCAAGTCTACAGATTTGTCGACTTTTGCTTTGCATTGCGTTGATCAGATGTGGATGGAAATACAGTACGTGAGATGTTCAATAAAAATGCGGTGTCTGAGGGTAGTCATTTATTGTTTAAAGTTGTACTTGGCCATCCATGTGATAGCGTGGAGGTTAAATGTTAAATAATCCTGGACCTATGTGATTGCATTCAGTTACTTTGAATATTTTTTGGGGAATGGGTTTATGCAGTTGCACAATGTTGGGGTTCTTGATAGACCTGGCTATCAAAAGCTCTAAATGCAATCTGGTTGGTGTTATGTTTTTTTTAGCCTGAAATGCTTTGGCAAGACAGGAGAATTTAAGTTGATGTGCCGGCCATGAATTGAAAATGGCTGCATTTTGCAGTTGTAGGAGGAAAGAGACGAATGGTTTACAAAGCCCTTCAAGGCGATGACTCTTTGGAGGTATGGCTTATGACACAAAGTGCTAAACGTGTGATGATTTGTAAGGAATTTACTGGGCAGCTCTCTGTGTGACTCAAGCTCGAGCTTGCAAGTTTGGTGGGCCAAGGTAAAAGAATTTGGTGCTTAAAATGGTGTAATGCTGGTTCCTCCTTTTTTTGGATTGATTTTGGAGACATTCCCTTACTTGAACTTGTAGTCACTGGACATGAAAATTCTACAAGTTCTAGCATGCAAATGTCTTGGAAACCAATAAAAAAGAAGCAAGAGCCAGCCTCGTAACAATTTAGCACCTTCTTTTTTGGATTGATCTGCGAGACATTCCCGTATTTGAAGTTGTAGTATGGGATGTGAAAAATTTACAAGGTCTAGAGTGGGAGTGTCTCGCAAATGAATCGAAAAGAAGCGGGAAGCAACCTTGAGACAATTTAGCTCCACCATCTTAGGCACATGTTAGAGGGCTCAAATTCTTTTACCTTGGCACACCAAACTTGCAAGCTTGAGCTCAAGCTTACCTTACCACAGTACCTTATTAAGTGAATTTATTTTCATGCCACATCAACTTTTGGACATGTTTCAACAAACAATTGTGTGACATCTGGATTTGTCAGGAGTCGCCTGAGGAAGAGAATAGGGAGGAGGTAGGGGATGGATCAGTTGACAGACATGGGCGAATTGCCGACAAGCAAACGACAGGCGGCTGGGCAGCTGCCCCACTTATTTTTGGTAGGTTCTCTCTTTGTAACCAGCATGAAGAGAGGTGAAGACATGAGAAAGAAAGAACAAAAGTTCAGAAATGCTGCGAAGCATCCTAATGATATATTACACTTTTAATGGTTTGATAGAGAGGAAGAGATGACGCTGATGTTGCCATCGGTGTGAATTATGGTGTTGCTTTCTCTTCAAGTTAGTCTAATTCTATATGTAGTTTTGAAAAGGACATACCTTGAAGAATATTGCCTCTGAGGGGTGAACACCTGAGATGGGCGTAGACAAGCCGGCCTGCACCTAATCTTCTCCAAGAATAAGCCCCTAGGTTCCCACATTGTAGGTTGAAAGTATCTGGTTCACTCGGATACTCCCACTATGATTGGGTGGACTCCAGTGGTAGGGTGCACCAGAAATCAAGTCCTGGAAGGGTTATCCATCCAAGCACTATTCCGGCCCTAGGAGGCTTACCCTCGGAGTTCCCATGGGATCCGTGTTGAGGCCTTGGGGCTAAACCCTTTCATTGGTTTGATAGTTTATTCTGCACATCATCCTCTACTCAACAATTTAACATGAGATTTAAAAAAAATTGTTATCTCCTCATGGACATGGGTTATATCAGGCACAGAGCTATGTGAAAGACTGGCTACCTTGGGACTGCAGCGCAACTTGGTCACATATTTCACTAAAGAAATGCACATCAGCAACCCCGAGTCAGCCAAGATGGTGTCAAACTTTGTGGGCGCTTTGTACCTCACACCTTTCCTTGGGGGCTTTGCTGCTGATGCATACCTAGGCCGATTCTGGGCCATCACCATCTTTGCAACGATTCAAGTTGTAGTAAGTGCTTCTCATGTAGGTTTTAGAAGTAGATAAATCATGTGATTTGTATTCCAAGCGTTAGGTCTATTAGGGTGCTTTTTCATATCTTCAAAGGGCCACTTTACACTATGGTTAAGGGCTGTGACCATAAAATTGTGAGGTCCTTTGAAACTCATCCAAAGGCTGTACTGTGGATAATTGAAATTGAATTTTGTGCGGTCGAGGGCTTTCAAGCATAGTGTAAAGATATATGCGACTGGGTTCTCAACTGAATGCTATTTCATTACCATCCTATTCATGTGGGCCTTTCTACACAACAACCTATAATACGTCGAGGGTTTTGAGATTTTGAAGTGTCATAGTCTCCCGATTTTCTGTTAGTTCTACCTCTTTGAGGTGGGCTTGATGCAAAATCTAGTAGATCATGTAACATTGTCCATTTCGTGCCATGTAGGAATCTATGTAGGTTTTCCTTCCATTCAAACTTCCTTGGTCCTATAGGCCTTGAAGTTCTAGTGTAAAGTGAAGGACACTCTTGGCATTTTCCACCAATGGTTACAGAGATTCTAGATTTCAATGGTTACAGGCCCTCAAGCTCTAGTCTTAGTGTAAATTGCCTCTTAAGGTTTTGCTCCATGCAAAAACGCCTTTCTTGCCATACAGTAGTTTCCATGAGATGACTCAAAGAAGGAACCTAATGTAGTTGATATGTACAGGGCATGGTGTTCTTGACACTCTCAGCAACAATATCATCACTTAGGCCACCACCTTGTCCTGTGAACAACAGCAGAACTTGTCCTACACCACATGGGATTCAAATTGCGGTGCTGTACTTGGGACTCTATCTCTTTGCTATTGGGAATGGAGGTATAAAACCAAACGTCTCCACTCTTGGGGCTGACCAGTTTGATGAGGGCGATCCGAATGAACGGAAACACATGTCTCATTTCTTCAACTGGTTCTACTTCATCATCTCCATTGGATCACTATTTTCAGTCACCCTGTTTGTGTATATTCAGGTAACTGCCAACTATAGGTCCTTTTCCTTCTCCAGTGGGCTACTTCAGTGGACTACTTTAGGTGTTGTACTTAGCTACTCTTGCATCAATAGCAGAATTTTAGATGCTGCATAAAAGTGGACTTCACCTACTTCATGAGGTGTTTTAGTCTTGAAGACATTAAAAACAATATCACCTGGTGTCATTCTGTTTGCATTTCTTCTCATTATCTAAGGGTAGCCACGATGGGGCACCAAATATGACTGTTGTGCGTTTATGAATCTATATGCACTCTAGTATCAGTTGTCCCTTTGGTAGTCTCAGCACAACATAGATGTTCGTTGGGGCTTTGGAATCACAGCTGCAGTTTAAGTCTTGAATATATTAGAGTTAGCCTTAAAGTCTCTCAAAAACTCCTGTCTTGGTAGGGAGTTCTGCTCCACTTTTGACAAATCATAATGTTTTAAGGAGCGTTCAAATGGTGTTGGAATCCCTAATTTTGTTGAAATGAAGGGGAGGTGTTCGATTTTGACCAAAAGAAGGCTATATAAACCTGAATTTCATTGCAAACTTTTGAAAGCACCTAAAATGATGCTCTCAAAAGTTTGACAAGAGTTAATTTCTATATAATTTTCTATTGGCCAAAGTCAAACACCTCTGCTTTAATTCACCAAAATTGAGGGTTTTGACACCACTTGAATGCTCCTTTAAACATTATAAGTTGTCCAAAGTAGGGCAAAACTCCCTAACAAAACATGAGTTTCTGAGAGACTTCAAGGATAACTCTATTAAATAGTAATTTCACTCCTCATTTTGGTTGCATTTATTCTCGTCATCTAACAGTAGCAAATTTGATGGGTCACCAATTATGAACGTTATGCATTTATGAATCTCTATGCACCCTGGTATCTGTGATTTCTCAGTTGTCCCTTTGGTAATCTCAGGACAACGTAGGTTTTGGTTGGGGCTTTGGAATCCCAGCTGCAGTGATGATGGTTGCAGTCCTGGTTTTTGTTGCGGGTTCCAGGCTATATCGTTTTAAAGTCCCACATGGCAGTCCCCTTACCACCATAGCCCAAGTAGTTGTTGCAGCAGTTTGCAAGAAGAAGGTGGCGACAGTGAATGAGAGGATTCTTTATGAAGGTACCCCTCAAAGCAGGAGGGTGTCTGAGAAGCTGTACCACACTGATCAATTCTCGTAAGTTGCCTTTTCCTTTGTGAACTTTTTTCGGATTTGTTTGACGACTTTTCACTCAAGAGATACGATCAACAACATTTCTCACTTATGTGGGAGTCATACAGTCAAAATGATTTCGGTGGGCCAATGTAAAAGAATTTTGTCCTTGACATGTGCCAATTCATCATCTATTGGTTAGGCACATGAACCAACACAAGTGAGGCACATGCGAAGGCCCAAATTCATTTACCTTGGCCAGCAATGTGATATTTTTTTTGTTCAGAGTTTAATATCAAATCTTGGGAACTGATTTTGTCACGTTTGAATTTCAGGTTTCTCGATCGAGCCGCAATGCCAGTGGGATTGAAAGACTCCAACAACCTCAGCCTCGTGAGCCCTTGGCATCTGTGCACTGTAACACAAGTTGAGGAAGTGAAAATGATGCTCAAAGTAGTTCCAATTTGGGCCAGCACGATCCTAGTCTGGACCGCCCTGTCGCAAATGGAAACATTTTCAGTCGAGCAAGGTGCGACAATGGACCACAAGATTACCTCCAACTTCTCCTTCCCACCTGCCTCCTTATCGATCTTTGAACTTGTCAACGTACTCATCCTCCTTCCCATGTACGACCGGTTTCTGGTCCCTTTTTTGCGACGCTTTTCGGGTCACCCACAAGGTATCACTATGTTACAAAGAATTGGAGTTGGGATGCTATTTTCCACTTCAGCAATGGTGGTGGCTGCACTTGTGGAAAGGAAAAGGGTCCAGGTGGCAGGTGCTAATGGTCTTCTGGATCGGCCAGACGTGACCATACCCATGAGTATTTTTTGGTTAGTCCCACAATACTTCCTTCGTGGAAGTACGGAGATTTTCACTCAAATTGGGCAGCTTGAGTTTTTCTACAATGAAGCCCCCGAGCGAATGCGAAGCTTGGGGACTGCAATTTACTTGAGCACTATTGCTTGCGGCTTCCTCCTTAGCAGTGGTCTCGTCACTTTTATAAATAAAGTTACGCAGCAAGGAGGCGGTCCCGGTTGGCTGACAGATAATCTCAATCGAAGTAGGCTGGATTACTTCTACTTGGTTCTCGCGGGACTGAGTTTTGGAAACTTTTTGATATTCCTTTTGTGCGCGTTGCCGTATAAGTACAAGAAGGTGAACACGCATGTGTATAATCGAGTTACCGAAGAGGAAGCTTAAGAGAGGTTTGTGTCCTAAGAAAACCAATTACAATGCATGGTGCAAGTTCCAATTAATTTCATCACGTCTTCGAAAATCGCAGCTTCCAGTTCACGACCTGATGTTTAAAAAAGGCTGGTCATGGAGCAACATGGACTGGAGCTCTTCCGAAAGCATGAGTTACAACAAGTTGCTAATATTTGGCTCATACAACATGCTAAACCCTACAACAAGGGTTTTGCAGCTGAATGCCAGTACTTCAAAGAGCTAGTGCTTGATAATTGCTACCATCGGGCGCATATTTGCAGCAGACACCCCGAACAAAACAGGTTTCAAAACTTCCACAAAATGCCTGAGGTCCATCTGCCCCTTTATTCATTGTGATAGCTCTGCATCATTAAACCAGCAGAGCACGTAATTTATTTATTTATTTGTTAAGCTTCATGATGCAACTAGACTTAAAAACAGGGGAAGAGATTTCCTGTTGTCCCCATTAATACAAGGGATACGTATATCGAAAAAGATAAATATATGCCATGTTTGGCTGTATTCCTACACCTGGGGTGGTATGACTGTAGCTATAGATTATAGTTGAAACTGTAAGATACCAATGTGCCCGTCTTTAAGAGCTTGCAAAAATGCTTGATAGGACTGTGGCAATAGATGATTATAGGTAGGCCGACTTTTGAGTTATTGCTATCCAGTATAGGGGTGAACCCATAGCTATCTCATGCAGAGATTATTTTCAAATGCACTTTTGGGACAGAATTTGGCTGTCTCCACCATAATACAGTGATTTATTCATGTGAAATCTGGTCATCTCAATATTGTTTAATAGCTCTGGAATTTCCACATGGAGTTGCATGAGACTCTCTGGTTGGGACTATGTTGATCTGTGTCTCGTCATTCTGAGTAATTCATTTTGGGTGTTGGCATTTGAAAGCTCCTTATTGGAAGAATGGTCTGTATCCAAGATTTGCAACTGGAGGGAAATTCTCGCAAATGGATGGCAAAATCTCTTGTTTGCAACGGGGGCCTGTAATGATTCCAATCTAGACAAGTGATTTCCTGTTTGATGGTTTGCCGTGTGCAAAGTATGTATAAGACATGATAAGGTTCCTATTTGGAAGATCCCTACAGAGACTCCCAGAGTCCTATTACATCATAAAGGTTTGGATATTACATTTCCAATTTTTCATTTTGTAGTATCCACTTTCAAGAAGTCGGTAAATTCAAAGGCCTCAATAGACATTAAGGTGGGATTTCGTATCACAAACAATAATCCTCTCTAACTTCAGCTTCAAACTCCAAAACCCTCTATATCCTCATTGATGACAAGGTCACTTCCTAAACTGTTTGAAAACAATGAACATTCAAAGAATTTATGTCCTCCAATTCTTGGAGTTTTCCACATGTTTTTCTTGATTTTTTTGGATAGATTATATGTACAATCTATTGTGACATGCAATACCAATGCAAACTATCTCATTTTCAACACTTGTCATTGCACAAGAGAAACAGAAAGATCAACATCATTGTGTTTTAGAACACTACTGTGACTCAAGAGTCCATTTGCCAAATGTTGTTTGTGGGTAACCCATATAATAGTTTTGGGTGTAATACCCAAATGAACTTCTACCATGCACGGATTGCATGCCTTTACCCTTAAAAGACAAGGGGGTACCATTTGATCTACCCATATTGAATCCCAAAGTAACTACAAAAACTCATCACAAACACGAATCTCATTGTTAGATGAGAAACTAGATGTGATTGGCAAAAATCATAAATGTCAGAGCCATGAGAAGTCACAAACATCATATGTTTTAAAAAGTGGTATAACCATCAAAATGTCTTATGACATGTGAACACTTCATGAGGTACAGAGGATAAACGTTGATAGTTTTTTGTGTTCACGTTTTTGGAAGTGATAGACAATTTCAATACTTGCACATGGAAAAAATTAGAAAAAATTGCCAATTTTTTTAGCAAGCTTTATCCATGTGAAGTTGTGGGTCCCAATTTGGGATGTTTAGGGTTAATCATCAACATACCCTATGGGGTTGGTTCCTTTGGAGAGGTTTGTGTTGAGTGCTTGCACCAGCTATGTCTTGAACTTCAACAATCCTCATTTGTAAACCTTGGACCAACCGCTGAACTTGAGCAATATTTTCCTTACTCCTCTCGACCTCTTTGTGGGCGTTGAACATATGGTCCTTGAATATTCTTGGATCCTTTTCATTTTCATCTATCTTTGCAGCCACCTCTTCGAGTTTCGCTGTCAACTTGTCTTTCGCGGATGAGAGAGATGTTGAGACCTCTTCAAGTTCTTGCCAGATTTTGTAGATGGCATTAGTCATCTTGTTGCTCAATTGTTGCACCTATTTGTGAAACGCCAACGAGAAGTTTGCAAACTGTTAAATTAGACCAAATTATCAAGCAAAATGATCAGACTTATTGGAAGTCCACAACTGTCCATGGCAACAATTCAATCAACATATGAAACTTCAATGTTCATCGCTGCTCTTGTGGACAAGAGATGTGCCCAGGGCATGCAATTAGGTTAGTATCTACAAATCTGTTATTACCATAGTACTAATTCGATTGATCGTATCAATGACCACAACTGTACGTAGCAAGTTTCTACACCTAATTTTCAAATACATGCACACGAGAAAATTGCATGTATGCAAAAACATGCAATATCATCTCGCTTAATTTCTCCAAACCATTTATACTTTACTTGAATCTCATTTTCCGGGCATTTTTAAAGCTCTGGATCTTCATGTTTTGGAGCACCTCAAGTCAAAATCCTCAATAAGTTGCATTTACTGGTAAACCCTAAAATATATGTACATGGCAACTTTTGATTGTGCAAAAATCTTTCAATCAAATCAAAATCATTGTGCAAAATTTGTGCCCTTCTTCACATAGGTGAAACTCGAGCACACATTCCATTGTGATTATGAGATGAAGAGATGGAATGTACGTTGACTTGTTGGGAGTTGTTTGATTGGATGCACAGATATTCACAATTGTGTCAAATGTTTATAAATTGTAGTCATGCTGGAGAAGACCTTGAAAACTTTGTTTTCCTAAATGCATGTACTACAAATGTATGAAAGGTGACACCGCATAGTTCAAATTTTAAATTGTGAACTCGCTCTATTTTGATCAGAGAGGCATAGAATCTGACCTTGGAATTCCACAATTTTGAGTCTCTTGAAAAACGAAGAACAGAAATTTATATTACTGCACCTTCTTGGTCCTGTTGGGTATGCGTTGGTAGGTTTTACCCCAAGGTTTTTGTGTACGGAAAGTAAGCAAATGGGGTGCAGCCGTGGCCATGGGGCTATGAGTAGAAACAGTCATGTCTCATCATTTGACCGAAGGTAAGTGAGCCTAATTTGGAAAACACATCTTAAACGGACACGTATATTCGAGTGGTGTGTGGTTATGTGTGCATTGTGGATTCAAGAACGGACACCAAAAAGAAGTGTTTTTGAAAGAGATTGGACTTACATGAACATAATTTGGTAAAACACTCTAGGTTCAATAGTCAACACAATTTGGAAAATGTGTATACCTAATCATTTGATGAGGGAGAGAATCTTCACTATGATAATGGGATGATGATGCATAGAATATCATACAAGTTCCAAAGAAATTGAGAAATAAAAGGCTATGAACAGAATTTAGATTTGCTAATCACCTTGCACTATTTTCATGTTTTTGTATCCTACAACAAGAAGTGGGTGCACGGTTAAAGATGACTATCATATAGGATCCGCTTACCTTTGACCCCCAAACCTCTACAACTATTTTTTGCATTCTGATACCCAAAGTATACTTATAGACACATATTAGAATGGTAATATTGTTATGACCTTCACGCCTCTATCTCTTTAATCCCCTACCCTTTATCCAACATTTATCCAAAATTGATATCTAAAATATTTATGACGAAATGAAGATACCTTTCTTTAGTGACTAGAGACTCAAGAAGTAGGGGAGAAGTATTAACGAGGATGTTGATTAATGCTCAGTAAATCTTATGTCATTTCACTAGTGGAGCCATGGTTGATAAGGTAAGTGGGTCTTAAACATACACTTTTCTCTCTACACCCACTTCTCGTAGGATATGAAACTGCCACACAACTAGTGCGAGATGATTAGCACATCCAAATTGAGCCCATAGTCACTTTCTTCAAAAATTTATGGAGCTCAGATGAATATCCTATTCAATGTCAAAGTGAAGATTCTTTGAGTCATTAAATGTTCATATAGCCTCGCCCCATCCCCTCAATGATGTTTGACTATTCAAAATTTCAACATTTAGTTCAATCTCTTTTCAACACATGTTGTTTTGATGTCCATTCTTAGATTCACACCTAACCGTACTCCACTCAAATATAGGTGTCCATTAAAGAGCAGAAATTGAATCAGGCACATGTATCTTACTTATATCCGGTTATTGAAAGATACCCTGCCATGAGTGACTAATACCCGGGAGATGTTCCGTGCTGTCAATTTCACGGTATCGCACCCAGATCCAGTCATCGCCGGGTATGTATAGGCGATGCACATATTCTCTTCGAAACATCCGGCCTATTTTCCTCATATTCGCCGGCGTCGCAGTTTTAAAAAATCGGATACACTTCATTGTTAGAAGGCTGATCGGAAGCACTCTGGAGTCTGGAGGTTTCTTCTTTACCCCCCGACTTCCACTGACAAAGAGGAAGATCTTCTCTGAGCAGATTGTCGCAATAGTACTCCGATCGCCTTTGCAATTGGCAGATGACAGGCCCAATTGCAGCTCACATTGGCCTGCAGAATCGTCGAGGAAGACCATATTTGGCTATGGTCATGTCTGTGTCGCCCGAACTTCGGTTTTGCCGCAATTCTTAGGTTTCTAGATTCTGTGAGAGAGAGAGAGAGAGAGAGAGAGAGATGCAACGATGGGGTACGCACCAGAAGAGGATCGAAGGTACATTATAGTGCAAGGAAGAAAGTACTACGAACTTCCAAAGGACGCAATTGACGAGCTACCTCCATACCCGCGGCGCCATCGCTGGTGGGAACGCGATGTATGTAAGGCTTGTTTTATCTTGGCCGCGGTTCCGTATCTTGTTTGCACGGTGCTTGTGGCGGCTTTTGTAATGTGGCCGACTCCACCGGATGTGCAATTGAAGCAGTGGAAGCTGAATGGCATCAGTATTGACATTGAGGAAGGGAGATCCGTCATCCCCCTGGTGAACCTGAACATAAGCTTGGACGTGATGTTGAACATCCGAAACCGTAACTTCGCGGGTGTCTTTTATGATTCCTTGAGCGTCGAGGCTCTCTACCGCCATGCAGAAATTGGCGATGCGAAATTGAGCATGGGCCACATCGTAGCACGAGGAACAGTAGAAGTGCCTGCGCTTTTGATTTTGGAGGCAAGGGAAATTATTGAGAATGCCGGTGAACTTATCGTGGATGTTGCAGAGCGGAAGGTTCCTTTGACAATGCGCACACGGCTTATTGGAGCTGTGGATCTTATAGCATTACAGCCGCACGTTGATGTATGTAAATCATTCTTGCAGTTCTTGGACTCTATCCACACGGTTAGAAATGAGCTGTGTACAATTTTTCTTGCTATTCAGATTGCACTGAATAGGCACCTGTGTGTTGTTTATTTTCTGTTTGCAAGATTCTCAAGGATGTGAGACATCCTTATACAGACTAGAACTAATGGTGATGTCGTTTTTGTATGTTGCAGGTTACTTTCTCGTGCAATGTTGTCATTGATCCAGTGGACGAGCTGGTGCTGAAAGAAGACTGTGGCTTGGATTTTTAGGCTGATGCTTATACGGGAATGAGTATCAGAATGTCACCTCCTCAAATTCAACGAAGCTGATACAACATCGGAATGGTGAGCCAAAACAGGAGAGAATCATTACTTACGAGTCGGTTGCCATTTCCAGTTGGCAAGCCTTCTTGTGTGTGTGAGTGGTGTAAGGTAGATGGGTCTTAAATGGTTGCTTTTTCTGACTAGCCCACTTCTCCTAGGATATGAAACACGCAATTAGCATGAGATGGTTAGCAAATTCAAATTGAGGCCATAGCCACTTTCCTCATAAATTTTGGAGCTCATATGATTATCTTATTCATTATCAAAGTGAAGATTCTCGTGCTCATGAAGTGGTCATATAGGCCCCCCAATTATGTTGACTATTGAACCTACAATGGTTAGCATATTTTGAGCACTTCGTCCAATCTTTTTTATACACGTGTTGTTGGAGCCGTTGTTGTGGAGCCACATCTAACCACATACTACTCAAATATAAGTGTCCAAATAAGAGAAGTAACCGAATAAGGTGCCACGTCTACCTCAGTAGATGCTTTGTTTGCAGCTGCCAATCTCATTCTTATTGAGACTACCTACAAATAGAGCCATGTCCTGGGCCATGTGTTGAGGCTCTTATATGGGAGCGTTGCTCAGTTCCGAAACCTAACCATGAGCACATCACAACAGCATGAGATACCGCAACAAATGCTCCCGCAATCAGCATCAAATGTGCAAGAGCAATAACACATGAGAAATGGCAATGCAAAGATCCAGGAAATGGCGAGATACTAATAAAGTCCACAAACTCATGGACACATTCTCACAAATCTCCAATAATATCTCACACACATCATCCTCAACAAAGGAAACTTGAAAAAACACAAGCCCCAACTCCACTTCCATAAACACACACAACACCGTCATAAATTTAATATAACCAATAAACTAAACACAAGTCCACCTACTAATTATAGGCATTAAGCATCTTTTGCCCAAGTCTAGATGGACCATGATATGAGATGGCGAGCGGACATCGTATGTCAATGCATCAACATTCTTTTTTTATTCTTTTTCTTTTGAGGTTCTTATATTCATATAGAGAAGAGTAGAGTCAACTGACTACTTTCCGATAATTATGTCAAAAGATTTTGTATTGTCGACCATCTCAGATCTTGTTGATTGATGTGTCGTGTCTTCATTGGACATGAGCATAATGAATATAGATCATAACAAGCAATCCTCACGACATGGTGAGCATTACATTTGAAATCATGCACATGTTGTCATGCTATAGGTTGTACCAAGGTTCCTTGCATACAATATCTAATACATAATAAAGTATTGAGTTCATCCTTTGAAAACAAATTAGGAAATAAATCAAACAATTGATTCCTACATTTGAAACTGCCCAGGTAGCACGATAATTGATGAAAGTCACTTCTTGCACCTCCTATCATAAGCGATTGGATGATAGCATGTTGATTGTTGAAGATGGAATTTGGCAACATGACCTTATGAACTCCAAATTAAATAGAGGACCATGCTCTATTGCATTGTACATTAGAGAAGGATATCATCTTCTATTCACATCACACAAGTATCAACATGCAATGTACAAATCTTTCTTATCACCATATTATGTTTTTGAAGAAGGTTATATTTGACCTTGCATGAGACTCGTCAAGTTTCTTGACATGTAGGTGTTGTATGTTGTGGATTGCTACTAGTTTTAGGTGTTGTATGTTTTGGATGATGAAGTCCAAATGTAGATGAAGATGCATGGTAAGTGGACTTGACCTTGGAATTAGAATGTTATTGTGACCTTTAATTCTTTGCCCCTTCAAACCCACATGTATTGTAATAAGACAAAATTCATTTCACCCACTAGCATTTTCCAAGTATCCAAAATTGACATCTAATAGATATTTTAGAAGTAAAGATACGTCTCTTTTTCACCTTTTTCTCTTTTGGATACTAGTAGCCACTTTCCTATGGAGAAGAGGATTGATTTCCACACATGTTTAAAAAAATTGGATGTTTGCCTTGTAAGATGACACCTCCATTCTTTGTGGGTATGAGGTGGCATCAACTCACTTCACATGGGTGGAGTAGAATCCCTTAAGAATTGGGACCCACCGCTAAGCTCCATTATTGAGAGTAGCGAATGTGCTCCATTATGAGCCATGGATGGAGCCCATCCTCCCATCCAAGGGCTCATGTTGCCCAAGGTTAAGTTCGGTGGTGAATGATGTTGCCACTTTCTCCTCCATTCTCCACCCCTCTAGTTGCCACCCTTGTTTGTGCCTTTTCGCCTCCTTTTTATGATTAATGTTGAAGAGCAATGCTTCTTGTCTTTTAAGTTTTTGAAGTCAAATTTGAGAAATACATTAGATGCTCATTTGGGGCTTGTAGTGGGTATGTACTGTATTCCCAAAGCCAATTCAACCTTGTTGATTTCCCTTATGATGAGGTATGGATGGGAGAAGTGGAATTCTGATGGTATGGAATTGAAATATGAGCTTGAATAGTAGGAGATTTGATATTTATTAGTAGCATCACATTAATGTAACCACAATTGGACCTTTTGATGCAATTTTGTCTATGCAAGGGCCAACGTCCATCCCTATCTATTTGTACTTGGATGTGTGATTGTATGAGCGGCCTTTTTATGTAAGCAATGATGTTCATTTTGGGTGTATATCATTGTTTAAGTGGGCCAGTCAAACTTTTTTGGGTGTAGAACTGCATTAAGTACTTCAAGTGTACCAAGGTTGATCCTCTTATATGTGTGCAAAATAGTTCAATTTGGGTGCACATTGATGTTTTAATGGGTCGGTGCAACAATTGTCGGCCTAGGATGTTGTTAAGGGCTAGAAATATATGATACGTGCATGTTGATCCTCTCATACATTTGCAAATTAGTTGAACTTGGAAGCCTCTTAAAATTGAAGGGGTTAGTGCAATAATTCTTTTGTGTAGCCAACTTCAATGGGCTTGTTCAATTTCAATATGTAGCCAACTTCCCCCTTAGTTTGTTGTGTGTGTGGCCACATGTAGAATCCGAATATAAATGTGAAGCCGCTTATTCACTTACTATTTTATATATGGGGCCATTGTTCACCTTGTCCAAGCATACATGTAGCCTTGAATTTCTTCCATGTACGATTAGAAGTTGTCACCCAAATTGCCACATAGGTTTTGTGCTTTGCCAAATGCTCCCTTTAATTCAACTAAATGTAGCCACCCTAAACTCCACAAAAAATCTCAAGCTTGCCACCTTGGATACTACTAGAGACTCGAGAGATAAATTAAGTGGCCATGCCAAATTCCACATGTATACATGCTATTGTACAAATGTCGTAATAAGCCCCCAATTCCCCCAGCCCCCCAATTTTTGAAGTCCGATAATGGGCGCCTAGAGCTTAACATTATGTCCCGCACGCCTTTCATTGGCTTGCCCATGGTAGATTACGCCTAGGCATATCAAGAGCCCTAGGCATTTGTAGCATACAATTTAAGATATCTAAATTCAACTTATCCATCAAGAAGGTGAAAATCTATAGCTTGAAAATGACTTTTTTAAAGATTAATCAACTACGAAAATGAAGATGAAAGACCCCCAATTAATTTAGTGGGATCTTGTTTGAATGAATCGGCCCTCAACCTTATAAGAGCATCACCACCCGTCAAGCATCTTGAACTGAAAAATTTAAACACAAAACTGATATTCATTGGAGTTCGGTTTGGGTTAAGGGCATATGCCCCACCCACATACTCGTTTTTGAGGGTAGCTTCAACGATCACCTTTGAAACCATGTGAAAATTAAACACGTAAATGTTGCCATATAATAATGTGTAATTGTCTCCCAAGAGATTGTGTGACCCTCCATAAACATCTGCACGGTGAGTTTAGAATGTGATGAATATAACTTCCTTTTACAACATCGTCATTCATCTATTGCAATGTCGCAGAAGGCAGCTTCAAGAGCTAATGCTCCAAAGTTAAAATCAATATCACAGTGGAGTTGTTGTAATTGTTTTTACTAGAAAGTAAGTCCAAGAGTATTGGAGGGGTATATGGGCCTTGTCTTATTCAATGTGCACTGGAGTTCACGTCATCTCTCTTCATTGAAAACATGGTTTGTTTTGCAGGACAATCACTACCTCGAGGCTTCCCTTAGTTTTGAGTTCATCCAATTTTCAAGTGGGTGGGGCAATAGGGGTTGTCACACCTCTTTCTTCCCATTCTCAATCTTCAGAGAATGGGGACGTGGCACGCTCTCCTTGAAAGGCGGAGGCCCATTCTCTGAAGATTGAGAATGGAGAATGGAGAAAACTTCTTCTCCTCCACGGGTGAAGAATGGAGAATGGAGAAAACTTCTTGTGTGAAAGTTTTACCGCAAAGCTTCTATTTTTCACCTGGGGTCGCTTCTTTCACCGCTGGAGGTGCTTCTTGCACTGCTTCTTGCACCGCTTCTTACTACATGTTGACTCACAGGTAATTCCCATTCTCCATTCTCCATTCTCCACGGGCCACAATAGGGGTGTCACACCTTTCTCCATGGAGAAGCTATCCTATTGGCTCCTCTTTTTCCTCATTCTCCATTCTCCATTCTCCCATTCTCCATTCTCCGAGGAGGTGTGACAACCCCTAATTTCAAACTGGAACAAACATGCATGCATCCATTTTACAGTTCAGTTCATTCATTGGTGGCAATGCTCTAAGGGTTTTGGTTTCTTATTATAACCCCTCATCCCTGATGAATGAGTTTACCTAGATGCCACAGAGGTCAAGCCGGCGCCTGTGGTCGAGTACCGAATGGCCACTTGATACCCTGTCGTAAGTTTTAACAATACCCGGAAGAAGTTCCCGTGCTGTCACTTTCACGCCACGTCACTAAATCCTGGTCATCTCCGGGCATGTGCCTTCATCCTCTTCCAGACTTCCAAGCATCCCGGACTGTTTCCTCGTCTTTGTGAGTATCACAGTTTTCCTGCTCCTTTTTTGTACATAAATTGATCAGGAACTTCACTGCACAATTCATCATTACCTGGTAAACAAGACAAGGAGCACGCTGGAGATGTCTTCTTTCGCCACCGACTTCCAATAGGAAGAGGAAGCTCTTCTTTAAGCAAATTATCGCAACAGTCCTCCGATCGCTTTACAATTGGTGGATGGGAGATCCAATTGCAGCTCACATTGGCCTGCAGAAACGTCGATAAAAGACCAACTCACCTATGGTCGTGTCTGTGTGGCCCGAGCTTCGGTTTAGCCACAATTACGCCTTGTGGCAGGGGTTTTCAGAGGTCGTTGTAGGTTTTTAGATTTTCAGAGAGAGAGAGAGAGAGAGAGAGAGAGAGAGAGAGAGAGAGAGATTTTCATCGATGGGGTACGCACCAGAAGAGGATCGAAGGCACATCATAGTACAAGAAGTGAGGTACTACGCACTCCCGGCGGACGCCGTTTACGAGCTACCGCCATATCCGAGGCGGCAGCGGCGGTGGGAACACGAAGTAAGTAAGGCTTGTTTTGCCTTAGCCGCGGTTTCGTGTCTCATTTGGGCGGCGCTTGTGCTGTGGCCGACTCCACCCGATGTGCAATTGAAGCATTGGAAGCTGATTGGCATCAATATTGACAGTAAGGAGGAAGGGAGATCCATCATCCCCGTGGTGCACTTGAACATAAGCTTGGACGTGATTTTGAAGATTCGAAACCGTAACTTCGCGGGCGTCTTTTACGATTCCTTGAACGTCGAGATTCTTTACCGAGGTTCAGAACTTGGCGATGCGAAATTGAAGGGGGGGCATATCGTTGCACGTGGAACAGTGGAAGTGCCTGCGGTTTTGAATTTGGAGGCGAGGGAAATTCTGGAGAATGCCTCTGAGCTTATTGTGGATGTTGCTCACCGGAAGGTTCCGTTGACAATGCGCACACGGCTTATTGGAGCTGTGGATTTTGTGGCGTTACAGCCGCACGTTGATGTATGTAAATCATTCCTCCAGTTCCTGGACTGTATCTGTACACAGTTTGGAAAATCACTCTGTGTACAATTTTGCTTGCTATTAAAATTGCACTAAATGACACCTCTGTATTGTTTCCTGTTTTCAGGATTCTCAAGGATGTCATACATCCTTAAACAAGACTGTGACTAATGGTGATGTTATTTCTGAATGCAGGTTACTTTCTCTTGCGATGTTGTCTTTGACCCAGTGGACAAGCTGGTGCTGAAAGAAGACTGTGGCTTGGATTTCTAGGTTTCTGTCTACACGGAAGGTGAGCATCACTATCTCATCTTTAGTGTCTGTGGAGTTATACACCACCCCAAATTCGAAGAAGTTTATTTCATGGTGACCAACTTGAAATGGTCATCATCGGCCAAACACAAGAAGAGACAAACATGAACTACGTGTTGCTCGCCATGTCGAGTTGGCAAGCCATTTCAAGGGTTTCTTGGGATCTATCACAAAAGAGAACTTGCGAGGCACCATTAATGATCCCACTCATACTCTTAGGGATACAAAAATTACCTTCGGTCCTCTCATATTGAATATAGAAGCCAAATCTTTGAAAATTCATCATATTATAAGTCTCATTGTTTTAATGCAAAACTTGATATAATTGGCTGAATTTACAGGTACTATAAGCTGGTAGAAGGTTGCTAGAATCATCATGTAAAAATGTCTATTGAGATGTGAGCAGTTCTTGAGGTATAGAGCATTCATTACATCAGTCATGGTCTGACACCCTCTATCGTTTCTGTTCCACAGGAATGTTGCAGCACGGTGTCATCGCAAAGCTTTGTAAATGCTGGAGGGATTTGCATGTTGTTGCAATATGATTATCACATGCACGACAATGTGAGACTCATTTGACCCTATTATCAAAGCAGCCAAAGATATTGGAGTGCCATAGTTTTGATCGAGGTGTGAAATGGATTGTGGGTATATAGGTGAGTGCAAATGTACCAGGAGTATTGCAGAACAAGGAATCCAAGTACTTCCCCTGCCAATGTTGCCATATTAAACTTATCAAGAACCCAACTCACCAAGCTCATCCTCTCATAACCATCCCGTACCCATAGTTTCAAAACTTGGGTGTCTAATAGTTCGATTTTGGACTTCGGATGAAATGTCATTTTGAATTCTTGAAAAACTGGGGAAACACTTATTAATTTTAAAGGTTCATGTTTAACAAAGAGTTAAAAGCATGTAAATAACAAAACATCTTTGTTTTCTTGGAATCTGGTCTATACATTTATCAAAATTTGGACATGTTTCAAATTTTACTTAATTTGTTATGAGATTGACCTGGACGTAGAGTAATAGCCCCTCTAATGTAAGGGGAGGGTTGCAGAGAACCACAAACATAGTTGATGGAGGCACTGCACCTTCTACCAGAAGAGATTGGATGGTAGCATGGTTGTTAACAGGAATTTGACAACATGACCCTCTGAACTCCAGATTAAATTTAGCATTGTGCTCTATCAAACTGTATATTGGACAAGGATATCATCCTCTGTACACATCAGACATGTTTCAATATTCAAGGTACCAACCTTTATTAATAACATATTCTGTCTTTGAATAAGGTTATATTTGACCTTTCATGAGAATCATCAAGCTTGTTGGCGTGCAGGTTTTGTATTTTGTGGATTGCTTGTTTCAGTGCTTAATATTCAAGGTTAATCTCCTGCAAAATTCATTGTGTTTTTGTTGCCATGGTGATACTGGTCACCAACCTACAAGAGAATACACATAATTGGCATAACCTGCATGTATTGGTTGTTTTCCCGAAGTGTGTTTGGCCACTCTAAATGTAATTAGTCAGAGTTGCCAAGTACACCCTAAACTCCGTAATATCAACCTCCATAATGTCACACACTCTCTAATATCCCGAAACCTTAGGGAACGGATGTTCGTAGTTCAATCTCACTCCTTATTGTCACATTTCTCTCCCTTATATCATGAACTTTGTCATTAATGCAAACCACCCAAGAAGTCAACCCACACCCTCGCATTGTGCCATGTGTCAACATGTGGAGTGTCACCTTCTTATTCTTATTCTTCTTCTTATGCGACTTGTTGAATGTTGGGGCATGCATTTGCCACATCGCCTGGGAAGGCCAAGTGGAGTGGACCACACTAGCGTAGGTGACAGGAGAACGAATTCAAATTGTCCTCACATCTCCTTTGTGTTATTCCATAATGTCGCTTGCTACACTAATTCTATAATATCACGCATCCATGTTAACACTACAAAACTCTGTAATATCATGTGCACTTTGGTTGCAACAAGTGTGATACTACGGAGTTTAGAGTGTATGTAGGATTCCAACACATTATCTACACCAAGTGTATTCCTTCAATTGAAAGTCCTAACTTCTGAAATCCTGTTACTTAAAAGCTTGCAGCTTTGCGTTCAAAACTTCAACTGTCTCATGCTATTTGTCATATTCCACATCTCGTTAAATTTGTACTTCTTAGCAATCCAACATGTGGGAAGTTTAGGGGAGTTGTTTGCCACGTTTCATTTAAATCATAGGAGATGCTTGGCATGAGTAATGTAGGTTGAAGATTGGACAGATGGCCTCTCCAGTAACCCTGTAGGACTCATCAGTGGGCCCAAGATACATGATATTGTTTTCTTTTTGTAGACCTGAAATTACACCTTTGCAGGTTTTTGCTTAGCATTCGAAAGCAGTAATTCAAATGTCTGGTATTCGTTGCTCTTTAGCCCCTATTCCAATTTTGGAGGAAGTGGAAAGAGTTGTTTGGACACTTGCTTGTTTTAGTCTAGACCCTGTCTTCGCAGCTTATATCTTGTGATATAAATATCAACTGCAAAAGTCTCCAATACAAATTCTACATGTGTTCTTGACAGTCCCGGCCAACTTGATCATGATTTACTTGCTTCTGCAAAGGATGCACTTTTAATTGGACAAGTAGGTACTCTACAAGATACAAGTGACCTTCTATGAAGGTTCATGGCATTCGTAACCCCTGGGTAACCATACAGTTGCTCCTCCAAATCTCAGCTCAGAGATATACTTCACTTATCATGAAAGTCTGGCACCATGCCTGTGATCAGTGTTCAAGATTGAAGTCTTCAATGCCCTTCAAACGCGATTTGGCCCTTCAAAATATACCTCTCTCAAAACAACCCTTCAAAATGCAACCCCAAATTGAGAATGAAGATGTCACTTGAAGTCCTCAATATAATATGCTTGCCACAAGAAACAACAAGCGTAGGGCATTATCACTACAAGAAGTGGAATTAGATGGTTGATTCTTAATTCTTCACATTGTACTGGAAACATGTGCCATATAATTCATGCACAAGATTATTATGAGTTTTGTATTTCATTTCTATATTCTTGGATTGACGTCTTGGATTTGAACCAACCCTTCAACTGAAGGCCTGAAATTTGAAAGCCCTTCCAAATGAAACTCATATGAGGGCTTCAATCTTGAACATTGCCTATGATAAGCCTTCCAAATGTGAAACTTGCACTACAAATAGAAGCAATTGTAATGTAAAGCAGATGACACTATGGGTTTAGTTGCAAACCCTAAGTTTATGAGAATTAGCACAAAGACACCAAAGCTTTCTTAATGCTTACATTGCCATATACAAAGAGTGGTGTTGGGCTATTAAAAACTGGCTTTCTAGCTTGTCCTACCAGGATGGGTGGGCCAAACTAGCCTTATATAAGCCGATCCATGATTTAGGACAACTAGTCCCATGCGCATACCTTATTTTAGATCTTAATTTTTTCTCAAATTTGAGAGGTGGAAAGAGGCAATTCCAAAATTTTCACCTAGCTTTGAAAATAGGCTTCGATATATAATGAGCTAACGAGCTCTTAATAAAAAGTTTCTAAAGGAAGGATCATCTCTCTTGGAGAGAATTTAAGGGCAACTCCAATAACATGAGGGCAGACACTAAACCTCCCCCCTACGAACTTTTAGGTGGAGGTGGATAGAAGCTAGGACCCATGATTTGGCACCTCAGGCAACCCCCATAAAATATATATATATATATATATAATTTTTTTGATCCCGATTGAAAATTGCCACTTGCTTCGTTTGACTTTGGAAAAAACACTTCCCTTAAATTCTTGAAGGGTGCTTGTCCATATAACCCACATTGAGTACACTTCACCTTCAATGTCAAAAATCCAATATATATGGTCACTTTCACTTAGTAAATCAGCTATTGATTGGGATTTCATTTTCAAAGTGAAAATGTCAATAAAGAATGTAATTAGCTTGGAAGTCAAAATTATTACAAAAACCTCATTAGCATTGAGGTTGTAATTTTTGTGACTTACCATTTGAAAGGGTCTTCGTAAGTTGAAAATGAAACTACAAGTAGTGTTTTATTTTGATGAATTACATCTAACCACACTTAATTAGTTTGAGTGTGTAATGAATACTTGTGAAAGTAAAAGGCATTAAATCAAATATTATAAAATAAAAAACTAAAAATAAAACACTACTTTTAGTTTCATTTTTTAATGACAAAAACCCTTTCAAATGGTAAGTCACAAAAACTATGACCAAATGCTAATGGGGATTTTGTAATATTTTTGACTTCCAAGTTAATTACATTCTTTATTGACGGTTTCACTTTGACAATGAAATCCCAATCAATTGCCTATTTACTAAGTGAAAGTGACCATACATATATATATATATTGGATTTTGGACATCGAAGATGAAGTGCACTCAATATGGGTTACATGGACAAGCAACCTTCAAGAATGCAAGGGAAGTGTTTTTTTTGAAGTCGGGCAAAGCAAGTAGCAATTTTCAAAAAATAAATTATGGGGGTTGCCCAAGGTGCCAGATCACAGGCCCCAACCCCTATCCACCTCCACCTAAAAGTTCATAAGGGGAGGTTTAGCATCCGTGACCTAACTTGAGTGCCTTTGAAAAGTTGAAATAAGGGCCACTTCACACATGAGACTGAGAGCCCGTGACCATTACACTTCAAGCACTCTCATTGGTGGAAAAGGCGGAGCCAATCTAAGTTTGCGTCACACTACGCTTGAGGGACCAACAGAGTATGTAAATGCAAGATGGATGTAAAGTCTACATAGATTTTTACATGGCATCAAATGGATCATGTTTCATGGTCACTTGGACTATTCTCAAATACTAGATCTTGGAGGTAGGCCTAACACAAAACTAAGAGACCATGGCTCGCAATCGTTGATTTATTCTATTTTTGTCATGTGTGAAGACCCGCATGAATAGAAATTCATTGAAATAGCATTTAGTTGAGGGCCCAGTCACATATGACTTCACAATACACTTGAGGGTCCGTGACCAATCTACCTGATTTTGGAGGTGTGTTGGGATGGCCTTTGGACACTTTCTTTTGGGCTCTCACAATTTCATGGTCACGGCTCTTGGCTCGTGTGTGAGGTGGCCCTAAGTACCTTATCAGTTTAGGTACTTTGCTTGCCAATTCAATTTATTTGCATGCCACATCAATTGATTCCAACCAACTATTGTGTGACATGTGGCACAGTCACCCCAAAGAATAATCATTATGCACAGGAACTTTGTAGAAGAGTATTTCAGGTCTTTTGTGAAAAGTAATATGTGTGAACATAAGATCTTTGTTGAAACCTTTCTGAGTAGTCAACCAATATGACTGCATGTAACTCTAACCTATATAATGACACCATATATATATAGCTACTAGTGATGGCCCGTGCCGGACACCAACTCGGTAACTATATCATTCAACCAAACAAATAAAAAAAATGTAATGATTTTTTTTTTACATTAGTTATTGTCAATGATATTTTGAACGTCTTTTTAAGAATAAAGTTCCAATGAAGACAATTTTGAAAGCAGTCCAATCTTGTTGTTCTCGATGTTGACTGTGTTAGGTTGATCCATGAACTTCACGAACCTCACTTGACCCTTCCAAGTGACATAGGCCCCCTCAAAGTGGACAGTGGTGATCATCAACATTTTGTCTTCAATGAGCTACCTTTGTAGTCCTTAGAATAATACACTTAATGATCTTGTTGAAGTACGTAGTTGTCCACCTTGAAAAAAAAGTTGGTGTTGTGTTGGTGTTGTGATGCGGCTGAATACTATTACACTACATTGATTATGGTATTTAGTGTCACTTGCTCTTTGAAGTTACACAATACTACAACCTTTGACTAAAAAGGTAAGTTTTTGCCAAGTAAAAGTCATTTATGTTATATAATGTCCATACAACCTATTTAATCTTTGTAGATACACAATGCAACCTATCATAAGAAGTTGTAACATTGTGTAATCCCAAATACAAAGTGACACTAAATACCATAAATAGTGCAGCGGTAAGTTTTGAGTGTAACTCAACACAAAGTTTCAAACACTCATCTTCCGGCAATAATTCTAATCAAGCCTCAGTTTTATCCAGTTAAGTCTCAATCAATATAGAAGCTTTCCTTCATTTAAGTTATCCACATGTTCCATATCCAATGTCCATGGAGATTTTTGGGCATGCATAATCGGTTGATATCCTAGTGGTGTTTCCAAGGCCAACATGTCACATGTTGTAATCTTCTGGTTTTCCTTTATTAATTTGAGGTATATTTCATAGAATCATCTTAAAAGGATCCGTAATTCCTCTAAAAGTCTTCAATTTCAAAAGTTTATTTCTTAAACTCACCCAGTTTATTTGTAACTACATGTTGGTTCTTCCCGTTCATTGCCTACATGTATGGGAGGGGCGGGCCTTTTTCCACGGCTGGAACCGTCTCCTTGTCACAGACAACAAGCACCGCCCCTCCGTTTATAATAGATTAGCCATGTAATTATAGCTCACTTAATACCCTTGGCAAAGAGGAAATTGTCGCATATGAGTGTACACTAAATAGTCCTATTAGTGTGGGTGGAAAATTACCGTGAAAATAATTAGCATGGGCCAAATTTATTTTCTAGTCAAGGTGGAATTAACATGGGTCCAAGACCCCAGGTCTTCCCCTAAGTCTTCACCACCAACATTAAATATTTGTTAAAGGAAAAAAATAGCACAAAATAAAATATTCACCTGCATTAATTTCTTAAACAACAATTAATATGATCCACGCTAATTTTCTACTAGTTACTAGTAATTTAGCATGGGCTGAAAAATAATGTGGTAACATTAATTCTCATTATGAGAATTAGCATGGGCTCTGGAGAAAAACTATGGCCCACAACATTGAGACAGTTTAGTGTACATCTCATCCATCCAAGATATATACTTGACTTCTTAAGTGTTTGTAGTCAATTTGTTTAAAGTGACTTCCACGACAACGATATGTGCAATTAGATTGTCCCATGTTTATTTATCAACAATCCACAATATTTAAAAAATTTATTATCACAATAAAATATACAAGATTTATTTATTTATTGTGGTTGCTATCAAATTGAACAAACAAAGTTATAAATTTTTTGATTTGATTTTGACTTTGACCCGAGGTGCTTTGCATGGGTAAAAAAACAACTTATTCGCAAAGACAACCGTATTGTACATATCTATGTAAATTAATCCAAAATCTTTGAAACTGATTTCAATATCATATAAACTAAAACAAAAGCAACCTCGGGAGTGCATGCTATTTCAAAGCTTTTATGTCGGATGAACACGACATACGCTCGTATGCATTAATTGCCCTCACTTTCTTTCTTCATCCTATTTACCCTTGAGATTCTTTAGGCCTCGTGCCAAAGACTCGGAGGTGCACCTACCAAAACGTAGGCACTAGGCTTCTCAATGCTTCTTTTTTATGAGCTTTTGCCCAAGACCAACTTTGGGTGACTCAAAAATCATTTCACGACAATCATTAAAGATTATGAGACTTACGTTGGACATCTTTCATTCATTCATATATATAGAGAGAGAGAACTTCGGTCTTCGAAGGAAGCTGGAGTGAATAGAGTGTTTGTTTATGAAGCTTTCTTGGTCACGTCTTAAGAAGATAATGGCATTGGATGTAAAACTACACTAAACATGACATTTGGTGTCACTTATTATTTGGATTTACACAATGTTATATATTTTATTTATTGATGTGATTTTTTTACCAAGTAAAGTTGTTGATGTTCTTTGATGTCCAAACACCAATTCGGCATTTGTTGGTCAAATATGAGATATGCAATATATATATATATATATATGTGTGTGTGTGTGTGTGTGTGTGTGGCCTTGCATAATTCCAAATAGTAAGTGACACTAAATATCATATGTGATATACTTCACCCTTTGCACAGGGTAGACACTATTTTTGTGACCAATGATCTTTTAGCAGTAATTAGCATCCATTAACCTTCTAATAGTAGCTAGTAGCTTGTGGTTGTAGTTGGTGGGATGTGTTTGGAGTGGGTTATATAAGGGTGGGTTTTTGGTAGTGAATGGACACCGGATTTATTAACTCCCTCTTGGTTGGGAGTGGGTGTTTATTCCATATATCTAGTCCAAGTTCAATTCATGTGGAGCCAGTTTTGAGTGGATACGGGCATGAAGTGACTTGACCTTCTACGTATATGTAGGTAGGAAGCGTGGTTCTAACCAATGGACTATCCTTAATTGAGCTAGGAGTTGTTTGTGCCACTTATCAATCCTTTAATTGTGTTGTCCTATAAGGTGTTGATTAGGTTTGGTAACAATGGTTTATGTTTTTTTATATTTTCCTTATGGCACCCTCATAGGGGATGGACTCGTACGAATTAACATTTGTGTAGAAATGGATATTATTTGAGGCATCAGCGTACATAGCATACACAAGGGAGACGTATCATTTTCTCTGGTGTGCTTATCCAAAAAGGCAAATAAAATCTGAAGTAAAGGTAGATGTGCGAAAGGTACCTTAAAATTTAGAGAAGATATTGACAATAAGCATGCTAGCTTCATGTAATTTGTATGTTTTCACCCGTCGCATACATATGATATTGTTGTCCCTAATGATGACCATGTCCATTCTTGTAGGACTTTATACTATATGTCACAAAAGTCCATTTATTTCATGATTTCTATTTTGTATATCTAATGAAGGCATTTATCACATTGAATTGAAAAGCTTAATATAAATACATGAGCCCATTTATAGCTTTTTATAGCTTACATGCGATTAGCCTATTTCCAAAGAGAAGTGGGCTACACTCTAAACTCCGTAGTATCACACCTGTGCTCGGGGAGATCACTCCATTGTAGAGTTGAACAACCACGTGCGATCATTTTAGATGTAAAAAATGTAAAAAATGTAAAAATCATCACCAAAATGGGTCACAATTTTATCAATTTTTTTTCATGAGTAGATATAAATGGTACATGTTACATAGTAAAAAATGGTGACTAAATTTGATGATTTGTTTTTTTAATAAAACATACCGTTTCTAACTAGAATGACGCAGAATTGAACTAAAAAAATTGCTACAATTAATGAATATGACTAAAAATTTCAAAAAAATATAAAAAAGATACCATCAATGGTTGTGTATATGTAGAAAAAATATCGTAAAATTTAAAATTATTTATGACATGTAATATAGGGGTAGCAAACTTTGTTCGCACGTGGTGTTCAACTCTACAATGGAGTGATCTCCCCGAGCACCTGTGGCAACCAAAGTGCACATGATATTACGGAGCTTTTTAGTGTTAACATGGATGCGTGATACTAGTGAATTAGTGTAGCATGTGACACTATGGAATAACACAAAGTGCAACATATTAAATGATGTGGTGTGGTCCACTCCACTTCGCCTTCCCAGGCGATGTGGCGGATGCATGCACCAACATTCAACAAGTGGTATAAGAAGAAGAAGAAGAAGAAGAAGAAGACACTCCACATATTGACACATGGCGCAATGCAAGGATGTGGGTTAACTTCTTTGGTGGTTTACATTAATGACAAAATTTGTGATATAAGGGAGAGAAAGGTGACAATAAGGAGTGATATTTGAACTATTCCCTAGGGTTTCAAGATATTAGAGAGTGAGTGACATTATGGAGGTTGATATTACGGAGTTTAGGGTGTAGTTGGAAAAAGTAACCATTTAAGACCCACCTACCTTAATTGTATTGGTACTGTACTCATAGTTGATGTAGAAGGCGGGCATACATCAACATTACAGTAGCCTGGCCCGAGGTCAATAACAAACTTGGGAGTCGATGAAAAGCTTGAACAAAGCAACCATCAGCTCAGGTCCGAACTTAGTTTATTACTTGTTACCTCACAATAATTGCATCTCTTCCATTCATCCTCTCAGGCTCTTCAATGCACCATCACATGTAATGAGACAAGGAATTATCATATACAAGCATGCATTTCATTCATCCAATATAAAAGTCCTGAAATAGTATGCATCCCTAGAGTTACTTTTATTAAGTTGATTTGACACCGGATTTAATTTTGAAGATCCCGAAATAGTCATTTGGGAGATGAATCAACAACAAACCTACAGGTGGGTCATGTTATTTATGTTGGATGGATGAGAGGCATGCTTGTATACGATAATTCCCTCTCTCCCATAGGTCCAATCCCGAACAACCCAAATGTCCTCCACCTCCAAGGTTTGGAGATTTTGGTATTTGTGTACTTCACAACTACCAAAGGGTTTAGGAGGGGGTTTGGACCACTGTTGGTTTGATATTGTCTTTTTAAGATGCCATTTGAAATTCCATAATGAGTATTTCACATTTCTTGAAATAGGTTTTCAATCACATTGTATGGATATGGGATGGGTATGAGGATTTGACGGCATTTTTGTTTTCGATAACCATTTAGGTCTATATATATCATGCCAGAACCTTCATACCTAGACAAAATTGCCCTTGTATCAATATGGTCTAGAATGGTATTTACCCAAATAATAACTCGGGTATACGAAGATTCTCTCACCTTATACCCATCAAATATTAATATTTGACTAGATATTCAAAATTTGATACATGACCAAGCACTTGCACACGATGGCATCCTTTGTGGCATGAAAAACAACCATCTCCAATAAAGTGTGTGGGTGTTATTCAGTTAGTTTTTTTTCATGTTCTCCAACTTCTACTGATTACACAACAAAATTTGTGTTATATTAGCAAATCTACAATGAAGCATCTGCAAAAATCAGATTGAGAATCATGCCTCTAATGATTCAGATATGTTTATCGGAAGTGCATGTTTCTTGATCTTTTAACCCCTACATGCCTACCCATTGGCTATCCCCGAAATGCCCTTAAATGCTCTTTATCAATACTAAACTTGTATCAATATGCTCTCCACATCCAAAAATTAAGTGTTAAATCCAACAATGTAGATGTTTACAACGTGTAGGTGGGGAACACCTTAAACATTTCAACCGTCCAAGTATCTTCAGCTAGGATATTAATGAAGTTTATGTAATAAGGAGGGAGGGAATTATCATATACAAACGTACCTCTCATTCATCCAACATAAAACCTTGAAACATTATGTAGCTCGAAAATCACCTTTCCGATTAATTTGACACCAGAGTAGCTACAAAGACCCTGGATTAAAAAACTCGAGGTCGTTTGAGTTGAATCGCATAACCTTATTTAGATCCATAACAATGTTTTGTGGGACTGGTAATATTCTGCGAAATATTCCATCATTCAGGTTGAATGTGAAGAATATTCCATAGAATATTGTCAATCCCACAGAACATTGTTATGGATTTGAATAATGTTATGCGTCAACAAACCTATAGGGGGTCAAGTTTTTATGCATGATGGATGAGAGATACGCTTGTATATGATAAATCCCTCACTCTCCATAGTTTTGGAGTGTGGACGGTTGGTTAAATAAAATAATGCCTAAGCTACATAAGTTACGTGGAAGGCTTGGCTACATCCAGTCTCCTGTCCTTCCCCCATCATTTGTTTTCTAGCTGACGAGCTAAAAACAAAAGGAATCCTATACCTACCTACCCATAATGAATCCCTCTCACTTTTTCCCTTAGAAATTGTTCATGTGAAAAAAGTATATCATGTGAGCAAAGCCTTGTCACTTCTTCCCTTGAATCTCGGGGGGACCCAACTGAAAAGTAGAAACCACGTGAGAATAACTATAGGGTGCTTTTTTATTCATTGGTAAGAAAATTTATAAAAACTTTGGATCTATCATAGCCTACTTAAATTGCGAAACATGTGATTACATTTAATTTAGCATAAGGGGAAAACCCCCACTTTAGGTTGAGGTAGAAAGAAATTAGTGTAAAAAAATAGAGGGATTTTTTAAAAATAGAATGAGTGTATTCACATATAATACACGCAAAATGGATGAAAATTGAACGATTGGGTTATGATGTGTACACTCTTCTTTCACCAATATATAGCAATGTGGATATACACCATGCCATATTGGAGTCTTAAGTTTGCCTTCGTACGGAACGAGTAAATCAAAAATTTATAAGTAATGTAGCATCATTTGAAATAGTCTAGGTTTTCTTTTAATAATTACCTATAGGGTGTTGCATATTTGGTGAAGTTGTTTTTTTCTACTTAAAGGGTTCCCTAAAATCCAAATGAGGAGGTAAATAGCCCCCATTAAAATACCCTTTGTATGCACGTGGTTACATAACACAAGAAGGAGTGACCCCCTGAGCCTCAAATACGGTGTATACACCCACCCAAAGTTCCGGATGTTTGGAGGCGTTTATCATATGCTGGTGGAGCTTGCCGAGAACTAAGGTTGACAAGGCTAATGTGGACACCTCCAACTTTGTGGAATCATCCAACTGATGGATTTGAGCAATAAAAGCTTGAGCATGGTAGCAATTGCAAATCAGGACCAAAGAATTTGAAATTGTTGAAATTGGAGTTGGGAAGGTGTTGATCTAGGCTCCGCAATCAAAGATTCTCTTCTTCCCAATGTGGTGTTATAGAGGGGAACTCTTTTATCATTCAATGTTGTGTAAGTGGACAACATCAATAATAGATTCTACATGGGTCATTTGCCAATGAAAACCAAGTTGAATGCCCATATTGGTTGTGTCATGTCTCTAAAGTGGTCACATCTAAGATAAAATGTTGTTGAATTGTTTCTTCATTATAGAATACCCACGATACAAGTTGGTTGGCACCTCACAACCACATGCCACCTCCTAATTTGCACACCTCGGGCACAAAAATCAAGTATGTCATAGGTCGGTGGATAGCACTCCTCATTATGGAGGATGGTGGGTGTAGTTTGACTTTTGCAAAGGTGAGTAACCTAAATATCATCAATGCGGCAGCTAAATCACCATGTATTACTCACCCACCGAATTAAGGTGATTGTATTGTTGATTAAGAGCCAAAATCAGGTGTCCAAATAAGAAAGCTAACCGAATTAGCCTCACCTACCTTAAGCAAGACAATGAGTGTCCATGGCATGAAGTCCTCTGCTTGCAAGTAGACTTAGCAAAGCATCGAGGTGGCACCTAGCTTCAACTTGTGGAGGAACTTCAGTAGATGCTCCCTTCCAAAGACACAAGCAAGTTCGGCTTCAGTAGATCCCCCCATCTTTTGCATCATCCTTATGAAGTTACACCTCTTGTCAATTAATGTTCAGGGCATCAATAATGATAATAAAGTTGGATTAATTAGAGACTACACTGGTATTGGATTAATTAGAGACTACACTGGTAGTCTTACTCCTAGGATTGATGTCTTTTGTTTTCAAGAACATAAATTAAGAGGAATAATGTGGACAAGGACATTAGGAAGCTTTCAAAAAAAATTAAAAATTAAAAAAAATAAAAAATGGTCTATAGAAGCTTGCCCTAGCAATGAGGTTGAGATAAGAAAGCGGGTGCAAGGTGCGGTGGTGTTGCCATGTGTTTTCATCCTAGACTATAGCCGCTAATTCTTGACCAAGGCACGATATTTGGAAATAGAGTTCAGTGGATTAGATTTAAAAGGTTTGGAAGGTGGGAATTTTGGGATCCTTAATGTTTACACTTCAAACTTGGTTGGGGAAAGGTGTGCCATGTGGACTGAAGTACTTTAACTTCTTCCTTTGGACTGTAGGTGGATCATGTCTGGAGACATTAACATAGTAGAGAGTTCTCTAGATAGAACCTCGTCCTCATGTAGCCAACTCATGGGATTAAGAGACGAACTAGTATGGATTGAAAATTAAAAACTAAAGATCTTTTCGGAGAGGAAAGAAGATGGGTGTAGAATTTGGTCTGGAACCAAATGGATGAAGTTTGGAGATAGGATGACCAAATAATTTTTCTCCTTGGTTAAGGAGTGTCCGGCAGGAGGCCTTATCATTGAACTATATGATGGAGATGATACAGTTGCTTCTTCGAGCCTGGATCTTGCAAAGGTGTGCAACTCCTTTTACTCTAAGTTGTGCTCCAGCCCGCCTCCAGATATGCAAAAAGAAGAATGTTGTGTGGAATTGCTATGACATGTCCCTTGTAAATTTTCTCTTGCGGCTCAAAAAGTGTTGGAGGCACCCATGACAAAGGAGGAGCTTATCCATGCGGTTAAGGCATTGGCGAAAGGGAAGAGTCCAGGTTTAGACGGCCTCATTGTGGGCTTTTTAAAAGCATGTTGGGGCTTCATGAGTACAAATTTCACCACTATGGTGAACAAATCTATAAATTGAAGCATGTTTCGCAATGGAGTTATGTGGGGCTTGATTGCGTTGTTGTTAAAAGAAGGGGATAGATTAAAGCAAACTAATTGGAGGCCTATTACTCTTCTCAACACCACTTATAAGATCTATGCCAAAGCTCTCCAAAGGTGTTTCCAACCTTTGTTGGTAGAGGTAATTGATAATGATCAAATGGACTTTCTTCCCCTCATGTTTAATCCTTCATAACATCCTCCTTACACATGAGCCAATTCAATGGGCTAAGGAGTCGAGCCAAGATGCACTCCTCCTTGAACTTGATTTTACTAAGGGATATGACAGACTGATTGGAGGTTTATGTTTCAAGTTATGGAGAAGTTAGGGATGTGTAACTCCTTTACCCATATGATTAGATTTTCATTTCAAGATGCAACTGTCTTAATCAACATTAACAATCAAGCCACAAAACCTTTCAAACTTCATAGAGGAGTGCGTCAAAGGATGCCCCCTAACTTTGTACTTGTTTATTATTATTGTGGAAGCTTTGAATGCCACTGTCAAGAATGTGGTGCAGATTGGCCACATTGAAGGTGTTTCCCTTCCACAATGCAATGCCCAACAAATCATTAGTCAATATGTTGATGACACCATATTTACTGTGAATGTGAAAAAGGCTAGTGTTCATAATCTTGTCAAGATTCTCCGTAATTTTGGGATTGCTTCTAGCCTTGAAATTAAATGGCATAAGAGTGTAGCATATTGGTGCGGTCAGGGAACTCCACCGAGATGGGGTAGAAATATCAATGGAAATGGGTTGCTACCGGTGATTTGTCAAAGATATTGGACACACCGTTCAATTTACATTCGGAATTGCAGAATGTCAATCAATTTCTTGTTGACAGAGTCAAGGCTAAGCTCAAGTATTGGAGCTCTACACATTTGTCATTACTTGGTAGAACCCTTATTGTGAATCAAGTGTTAACGTCATCTCTTTGGTATTTCATTGTGGTGTGGGCTGGCTTGAAGAATGTCTTAGGGAAGATTAAATCCTTGTTATGCAATTACTTGTGGTCTAGATCTGCAAACACAACACGCACATGAGTGAGTTGGGATGACTATATGATGCCGAAGAAAATTGGACACCTTAGTCTTACTTCTCTGGAGGACGCTATGAAGGTGCTAATGAACAAGTGGATCATTCAAGCATTCATGCATGGTCAGGGTAATTTGCAGATTCTGTTGAGGTTCCGAACCACTTGGTTGCAGCCTTCTTGCCATGGCAATTAGGGTCCTACCTCTCTTTGGTTGTTCTCTCCAAAGTCCTCCATCCAAGGCGGGTCTAAAGTTTGGTGACACATCGCTTAGTCTTGGAAGATGGTGGCCCCGTAAGACTGTTTTTCTTTCTCCATCTTGTTGGGAGGACATCTTGCAACTCAATCTTTGGTGGAAGATGGAGTATCGAGGGATTTATTTTGGCATGATGATGGATAAAGCCTTTGGTTCTTTACAAAAGAGGGTTGCGACATTTGGGATCCATGTTGGAATGATTTTTTGAGATGGGATGATGCGCGCATGAAATTCTCCCTTACTAAGATTTATTATGATTTTTGGGTTAAGTTGGTGGAGTTTTACAACTCCTTCTGTGCCCGGATGCTCAACAAAATTGATGCTCCACCCATTTCACAAGGTTGGTTTGTACAAGAATCCAGAAGATGCGAATCCTGAATGGGTGGCTTGTGGTGGGTACTTTAAGGAGTACAAATATGACTTGGTTCAATGTATTGGGGAGTTTATGGGCACTTTCAGTAAGTACATAGTTGGGTTGCAATACTTCACCCTTACTGAAGTGAAAATGAATGATTGCAATGTGGAACCCTCCATGGCCTTCTTGGGATGGATGACGAGGGTTTGGGTGGACATATTGTCACACAATTCTTCGACATAACACGTTGGTGGGGGCTTGAGGATGCTCTCTTCTTGGAGTACTCAACTAAACTTGGTTAGAAATGGATTACGAACTCAAGAGGCTCTAAAGAAACCAATTCCCGAAAAATGATGGGACGTAATTCCTCCTTCAACCTCCCCTAAGTGGAACATTATTCGGCACAAACATAAGGCACAAAAGGAAGCAACATTCCTTTGGTCAAGTTATCCATAAAGGGGTGGCAATGAATGAGTGGCATGGACGGATCTCAACAGAGATTGAACAAAGTTGCCCTCATTGTGGCTCGCAATCTATGGAGTTGGTGGAGCACAAATTCTTTAGTTGTCCACTAGCTCAACAAGTGTGGCGCTACGCGGCGAATATCATGTGGCAACTCTTTGCCAAAAAAGGTAACCTTGGTCCTTGGAAATCTTTTTCAATAATGCAATGCCTCTTTGATCCACCTCTTCGTAAGCCGCTGAAATCCTTTAGCCAAATTTGGTTTTTCTTGAAAAATAGTCTCCCTTGGATTATTTGGTGGTGGAGAAATGGTCTTGTTTTTAACACTTTGCATTGGCAAGTGGAGAAAACGCACCAAGTGGTGTGGGGACTCTTTGCTTGACTATGGTAGACTTGAATGGCAACGGACTCTTCAAGATTTGGAGAAAGCTCTAGATGTCGCCTATCAAGATGTCCTTAAAGAATTTGACACAGTTTGGTGTGTCAAAGGTCTTATTGTGACTAATAGTGATGAGTGGTTACTTGGAAAGTTAGGCCCTGGATGGGCATTATTTCCTTAATCCCCTTGGGTTGCATTGGTTCCCCTTGGTGGTTGTGCTTTTCCCTTACAATTGGATTTGTTTCAATTTGTACCCAAAAAAGAAAAGAAAAGAAAAGAAAATAATATCATGTGTAATCATATCCATTGGGTAGTATCCCACGTGAAAAATCAAGTTTTGATGCTCAAGAAGCCTATCATGCATTCAGACCATACCCATGAGTTGCAACCTTGTAAACTCCCGTATGAGAAAAGCATAAGATATGCACCCTTGTAGAGTCCATACAAAACATTACTAACAGTAGCTAGGTGATGATCTCCTTCCCAAGAAAGAGGTTGCGATTAAAACAAATTGTTAAATTTAAGCTGCTTGTTGGAAACTCTACAGTACATTGTAACATGAGTGCTCCCCATAAATGGGAATCCTGAGATTAAAGGAGAATTATGCTTGCCTAGTACACAATCCTGCAGAATACAACCAAAGAGCTGATAATATCATGTAGTAGGTGGTGTTGAATTAAGACTTAAGTAATTGCTTGTTGATGAGAAAATAGGAAAAAATCATACGTACACCATATAAAGTAGAGGCGTCTATAAGGCGGTGCAAATTTTTCATGTGTAGGAAGATAGAAATCAGGAGGACTACAATTTTTGGTTATTTTATTCCTTAAATTGAAAATACTTGAATTTTTGAAGCCAAAAGTTGGCCCAAACACATTACCAGTGTCTAGAATATGCCTTAGCCGCTCATTCCTCCTCACTTTAACACTCAAAACCAAGACATGTGTCATGGCACTATTGGTTCCAGCCTGATTAAAATGTAGTCTCAACCTGATTGAAATTTTGATACCCTATAGATTGCTGATGGAGTCCTGAAAATAGAAATAGGCACCTCTACCATATGCCTTGATGGGAAGTTGTTCTGCACGTGAAGATGCATTCCTTTAGAATACACGTCACACGGTGGTGTTCCAATTTACAGCATTTATTAAAAAGTGTCCCATGTGACTACAAAAACCAACATTTTAATCTGTAGACATGTGTGTTTTTTACCACCTTTTTTCACACGGATTGCACGAGGTTGCCAACTCATGAACACATCATAAATTTCTTCAGCATCAAAATGTGATTTTCACGTGACTTCCCAATGCATGTGGCAACAATTCATACCGTGTGATTTGGGTTTTCTTTTTATATAATTTGATCCTTTATATTCCGAATAGCACGTCAAGGTATTATATGGGTATGGGCAAACACCTTATGCTGCATCATGGAATACCGTGATCAGCACAAGGCTAACGGGCTCACATTCATGCCGGTACCTAGATACGGGCGTTATTTTTTCTTTTCTTTTCTTTTCTTTCTGGGTATGGGCATGGGCATGGGTTTCTTTTAAATAGCTCATGAACTTGCAATCACTTTTTAGCTTAGCATTTTGGGTCATGAAATGTGTGTGTGTTTTACACATGCATTGGGGTTGTATGAGGATTGCCAATTCATGGATACGATATGAGCATGTGAGAAGTCCCTAATATGTGAAAATGCATTTTTTTATAAGTACACCTTCAATTGCTGCGACCCACTATAATTTTGACATACCATAGTAATTCTGTTCAATGTAACTTTTCTTGTCCCACATTCATTTGATCCCATAGTATGATATATTCAAAACCAAAAGCATGGAATCAATGTTCATTATACGAACATGAATTATTGTGGAATCAATGTGGATGGAAAAAGAAAATCAATTTTATAACAAAAATGGTGAACACTTCATTTATGTTATATAACTTAACACTTCGTTTAATTTATGGGGGTTGGGCATTTCATCATAAATCTAAATGACATGTGTGGGTGGCTATGCAATAAAAGCCCCTATATATGAAAAATTGATAAATAAATAAATGTATATGTACTAACAGTAGGCTAAAAAATGAACTTGTTATATATACTAAGATTTTTGATTTAGTGTGATAAATGCATCCACTACATGTTAAAAATATAAATTAGTTTATGAATAGGCTTTTGTTACACATACAATTTACTGTCACTTTCCAATGAAAAAAAAAATCATAAAACACTTTTTCATCTATAGGGTGTAACTCATAATAATTTGACCAAAAACACACTTTATAGAAACTAAGGCAACAAATAATAATGGATGGAAACATGAATTGGATGAAACTAGCACTTCTATTTACAAAACAATCTCTAAACCTTAGCCCCCTTTTGTACATCTACCTTTACTTCAAAATTCTTAATAGCTTTTTTAAATGTATACATCAGAAGAAAAAAACAATACCTCGTCCTTCAACCTCAAATAACACCCCTTCCTACACTCATGTTTGATTGTACGTGGTCCCCCTAATTATATTGACTATTGCATCTAGAATGGCTAACATTTTTTAGAATAAGTTTTTTTGAGCATGTATTTTTTTGAGCATTTTTTTGAGCATGTCTCCAACCTCTTTTCAACGCATGTCTTTTTGGTGTCCATTCATAAATTCACACACACCCATACATTACTTAATATAGATGCCCGCTTAAGATCAGACAGTGAATTATGCACATCTACCTTAACGGTGCCCACAACCCTTGAAGGCTCCAACCACGAGGTTGCAACTTCTCATTGTGTGCACACAAATCTGCAAAAAAGAAGAAGGTGAAACGTCTTGAGCATGTATAGTGGAAGAAGGGGGCAGTAAGGTAGATGTGCTTGAATCAAACACAACAATTAGATGGACGCCTATATTTGAGTGGTATGTGATATGGTATGGATCTAAGAATTGGCACCCAAAAAGATAACATGTGGTCAAAAGAGATTGGACTACGTGCTCAAAATATGCTAACCATTCTAGACTCAATAGTCAACATGATTGGGGAGGACTTATTTGACCATGTCATGAGCGCGAGAATCTTCACTTTAATAGTGAATAAAATATTCATGTTAGTTTTGAAAATTATGAGACAAATGGCTATGGACATGATTTGGGTTTGCTAATCATCTTGCACTAATCGAGTGTTTCATATCCTACAAGAAATGGGTGTAGAGAGAAAAATATCCATCTAAGGCATGCCTACCTTACTATGCGATAGTAGGTGCGAAGCTCTGAGAAAAAATTGGTCGTTGTCATCCAGGCTACTTCAAGTATCATAAAAACTCGGTGAACATGTGGAAATTAGGGCGGAGTAGACATGTAGATATGTCTCACCCTCTGTGGAAAAAGTAAAATGGCTAAAAATAGTCATTTGGGACCCTATACTTTTTTGACGGGCGCAACGAGATCTACACTCTGGTGAGATCTATTTGTAGCCACCACAAACCGTTGGCAAAGTTTAACCAGTTTAGTTTTTCCACGGAGGGTGAGATGTATAGGTAGAGAGGCTGGGAACCAGTTCACATCATGTGTTGTGTGAAAGCGAACCACTTCCAACTGGTTCAGGGTTTTTCAACCCTGTAACTAGCGGTGGGTTCTCCTCTTCATTGTTTTCAACAATGATGGACGTTTTTTAAGTAGGGCACTCCGTCGAGGGGGCCGGGGGTTGTTTAAGAAAGTGACCTGAAGCCACTGGACAATAGTTGTCCATTAGTCCAGCCATGCACACCGTCCGATGTGGCTCTTAAATGCTCCATGACACATGGCCTCGGACTTAAAGCCCATGAAACTTTGGACATTCTTAAAGTTAGCCTAGCAGACCCAAAAGTCGAAGGGCCTGGAGTGCTAGATGTCTGGCTCTTTGAGGGCCTTTCATTACTGTTAAACACATTATCGTCTTTTTCCAAATGTTAATTTGGGAGTCGAATCAACTCTAACTTCTAAATATCTAAGAACACTAGAAGAAATCGTGTCCATTTCAACCCTAGGCCATCGCGACTCGCACCAAGAAAATGCATAAACAATTCAATTGGTAGGAAACCGGAAGGTTCCCGTGGTGTACCCATGGAAGGTGCCCCCCGATTCCCAACCGAATTGATTTGTTTATGCATTTTCTTAGTGGAAGGTGCCACCTGATTCCCAACCAAATTGATTTGTTTATGCATTTTCTTGGTTTAGTCTTGATGGCCTAGTCGCAAGGAGGGTTGAAATGAACAAGATTTCTTCTAGTGGAAGGTGAGGTTCGAGATGATCGTAAACTATTGGATGATATTGGAGAGGTATCCAAAAGCGAATGGAGTAGTTGGCGGTTTGATTCCCGACTATGAAATTTTCTCTCTACTTGATGAAAAACTATCCATGTGGTCACGTGCCTCCTGTGTTCCGAATTATGTATATATATACAAAAAATCAAAAAGTGGTGTCAAGCATTTATGTAAGATAATTTTTTTATCAATGTCATATTATACAAGTATTATTCTTGAATCTTCTTGGAATAGTTTTATTTGTTTATTTATCACCTTCAACACACTCATTGAAGTGATCTACTAACAATTTATTTAGTGGACTTTGAAGTGGTTGGAACCCTTCATCGTTTTCCTTGCTACAAATCTACCATTTGCAAAAAAAAGTAACAAGATCAGTGACATAATAACCATCACTTTTCTCCCCTACGATTTGATGAAGTGATTTACTCGGAAATTTAATAATTTTTTTCGTAAATTCTCAAAAGAAATGAATGTTTCTAGAATCAAGATCGATTTGGTGGAGATGGGAGATCTTGGCAGGAAAATGGCCACACATAACAGCCACTAATTGGCACCCAAACACCGACAACCTAATAGAGTTATCCTTTAACTCAACCGGAGTTTTAGTAGGGAGTTGGTTGTTTCGCATGCAAAACAACCAACTCCCTACTAAAACTCCGGTTGAGTTAAAGGATAACTCTAATATGGAGTGGTGTTGCATACCGAACATGAAAAATGAGAGTTAAGATCGGAGAAGAGGAAGGGGGAGGGGGTCATTTATGCACATAAGGGTCCCCCCAAGGACCTTATCGAGCGTAAAGCAACGTATTGAGATTTTCTAAGTAATGGATCATAGTTAGATAAAATGGATACGGTCTAGGGTGCAGAGAGCGGGCATTTCACGGTGAAATCTCCCTATGTATGGTCCGGGATGACCCTAAACTATTGGATGATGGTGGAGAGATACCCAAATCTTAAGGAAGAGGATGGCGGTTCGATTCCCGACTGTGAAATCTCCTCTGTACTTGATAGAAACTTGCCAGGTGGTCAACTGCCTCCTGTGCTTTGGCACTCGCATGTCGCCCTTCTGTCTCATTAAAAATAAAAATAAAAAATCTCCCTCAATGTTTGACGGTGAGAAGTTGCCCTCGCCTAAAGAATTGAAATATCGGGCAGGACTTTACCTAATAAACATTCAAGGCCCTTCTACCTTACACCTGATCTGACAATTGGTTCACTTTCGGTCAGGCCAATGGGGGCCCAGCTGAAAAGGAAGACATGTAGGCCCTGGTCAAGCCGGTGGAAGCCAGGGTAATGAGAATGGGATCGGTGGCCCTAGGCCGCCACATGTTCGCTTCGCAAAGATGTAGAAAGCTGGCGCCATTTTTGCTCGATGCAAAGATGTAGCGGGGACACGGTGTTCGGGACAGGGAATGGGACAAGCAACACAAGCAAAAGGAGGGAGCCTGCTCCCATGGCGGCCATCCTGCCAGCGAGGAGTCCCTCGCTCGCTCGCCTCCGTGCGCGCGCGCGTGCTCCCGCTTCTATCCGCTTCTGATCCTCCTCATCACTGCAAGAAATTCATCACAACAACCGGGAACTTACGAAATTAATCGGGGAAAAGCAGCCAAAATGGAACCAAAAATTTCCTCCAATCACGCCGGGAAGTGTACATGCAGTAAAAGATTGTCTCACTAATTTAAGGTTAGTGTAATGGGAAGAAGGCTGGATAGATACTACGATTAAGCAGTCTCCAAACGAGTCAGAGAGGTCGAGTATCTCGAGATACCGGTATTGGCATGTCGTGACCGTGGCCGTGAATTAATGAGACATTCTCTCGGAGCATCGGTGCATGTGATTGTTAGATCAGACGTTGACAACTTAAGTCATGTGGAAGCGTGCGTGCAACAAAACATTATCTCACTAATAAGTTCAGTTGAATGGCGAGAAGTCTGGATATTAGATACTAATCAGTCTCCAAGCGAGTCAGAGAGGTTGAGTATCTCGAGATAGCGGTACAGGCCTTTCGTGACCGTCACGGTCGTGGATTAGCGAGACATTCTCTGTCTATAATTTTCGAAGCCTTGGTGCAACCAGTTGTTTGATAAGACGTTGACTACTTGAGTTCTCATGTTGATGTAGCGTCGCGAATAGTGTATTCTAATTCTCCTTCAATTGTCAGCGCGCTGATGGGTATCTCGAAGTAGCGTTCTTGGAATTTTGTGACTGAGGCTTTCAGAAAGCGAAGCATTCTCTGTCTGTTTTGTCTGATTCTCTCAACAAGCACTTGCTCGCCCGTTGGGTGATTACTTCAGTCATGATGACAAAGTAGAGTTTCTAAAGTGCGTAGGGAGCGTCACAAAGTAGAGTGCCCTTGGCTGTAGTGGTCCGATGGATTAAATCTCCGTTGAACGTGAGGGTGTCGAGTATGTAGAGACAATGATATTTGGAATCTCGAGATTGAAGTAGCCTGTTAGCGAGACAATGATTCATTGCGTACGGATTCTAATTCTCCTTGCATGTTAGTGTCCAATCGATCAGGTGTTAAGAGCTTCTAACGTACTTAGCAGCCTCACAAAGCAACGTCCTCGGATTTGATCGATTGGAGAGACTGTCTCTATCTATTAAAGTGTTCCTGATCCTCCGTGCTCGTTAGTACTGAGGCGTTGACTCTAGAGTAATGATGATAAGAGCTTCTAGTAAAGCATGTAGGAGCGTCAGAATAGAGTGTCCATGGTTGTACGTGGACTGATGTGTTCAATTCTCCGTCAAGCTTTGGCTCGTCGTCATTCAACCGAGGCTTTAAGAACCTTTTACTTGTGGTTCAGCAGCTTTTTATACCTACTCCATGTAGTGATTCAATCCATTCTTATGTTCCGCTCTCATCAATTCTGTCCCTTTCCACACTCCTCTAAATGATTTTTGGGAGCAGAGAAAGTGCATTTTGTGATATTTAGATTGTGCTTCTGGAGGAACGCATTGGTGTTGTACTTTTACCGAGTTGAAGATCAGCATAGTGGTGTAATGTCGTGAGCTTAAAACCTTAGGCACCAACCGAAGACGGCTGAGTTTGTCGGGATTAAGAATTCTAGCATGCGAAGCAAAAGAGTCGGAGTATCAAGAAAGTCTGTAGTAGACAGTCCTTCCTGTAAGGAGTGCTGGAATTCTTATCTGGCCAAAAACATCTCAGCTCACGAACAAGAGCATGTCTGTCTAGAACTTCGCAACGTCCATGGACAGTTACCTATAGAGATGTATCTTGAGTTCAGTATTCTTTCGGCAACCAACCTGGCAGGCTAGAAGACCTAAGAGAGGTTTTTGTGTTGAAAGACTATATTCCATCTTTCGAGTTAAAATTTTCCGGAGCCAGTAGTGTCACGGAGTTCAATTCGATGGAGAGGTGATCGACTTCGATTTTCGAAACTTAAGAAATGGCGTTCCTACTCAGAGCATTCTCCCGAGGGGAGAAGCAGCAGGACAAAGATTCTTCCGCAGACTTTGTGAACAAAACGTTCCGAGCCGAACTGGTAAATCGTAGCTCTTACCGCGTTAACACCTGTTGTTTCCTCTATTTTCACTTCTGCTTAATAATCTGGTCCGAATTGGTCGCACTCCAAAGCGACATGACAATTCTGAACGAGACAGCTTTGAGAACATCATCTTCGTTCAGCTCAGAATTTTATTTTGCATATCTCACTAGAATGTTAGGATTCTCGAACAATGGTTGTAACTGCACTTGAGATACATCTGGATGGTTTATACCAATTTTCCGAAGCTTTCTGCTTCCTTGTCAGCACTGTAGCTAGTGCACGGATACCGTTTCACATAGGGCCGCATTTGAAATTCCTTTGTGTCAGATTCTTCACTTCAATTTCTCGGTATCTGTTGCGGTGCAATCGTCTGCGGCTTTGAAGTTGTCAAGCGTAGTTCATATTGGTCAAAATTCGTGTTGGCCTTTCCTCTCTCTTCTTGACGGACATATCCAGTGAGTCTACGGACTGTTCTGGAATTCCATATATTGAATGAAGACAATGTTTGAATTGTGCGTCATGGTGAGTGTGGTTGAAACCTCATGACGTGTGTGTCCTGCTGATTAAATCTTTGGTGGAACAGAGTAATATTCGCAGCAAGCTGGCAGTTGAGGATGATGACATACAGTTCCTTCTGGAAATGATCTATGACTCCTCGTTTCCTGAATCTCAGGTGCGCCTTTCACTGTATTTGACGTTATCAGTTGTATGTCTTATCAAGGTCTTATCACAAGATATTGCAAGGGTAGATACGCCCATCTGGCACATTGTAGAGAAGTAGAAATTCTGCGTGACTCTATGACGGCATAGGCAGTAAATTCAAAGAATGAGGGAAAGAAGACAACGAATCTGCAAATCCGCATCTGAAAGAGGGTTGAGAATGAAGGAAATTCTGCTTACTATGTTCCTGGATTCCCTTGTGGGATTTTTATTTTCCAGAAATTTCTCAAGGATCCTACTAAGGATCGCCTATTTGCGCACAAGGAGACTCTCTCCAAGCTCCTGTTTGGTCTTGCTGCAAAAGGTAACTATATGTCCCTGTCTCTGTCGTACACTTTCTTGATTACATAAGAAATTGGGGGACATGTTTTTCGTATTTTTGGCAGCTTTCCTGTACGCTAGACCTGGTTCGTTGGAAGAAATTGTGCTGCCCCTATTCTCATTTTCAATGCAGATAGGTTCGTACGGGGTCCTTACTTACGGTAGTCAAGCTTACTGAGATTCGAAAGAAGGGGCGGATTTTCTAGAATTGAGCTAATGCCTTCGGAATCAGGCATTACTAAATCTGAAACTTGTTGCAGGTGTGCCGGTAACACAACTTATAGTTGGCCATATGCAAAAATATGGAATTGACTCCATTCCTGATACACTCCTCACGCTTCTGGAACTCATCCGGCCTCTCCTGGTATCTAAAGAGATTCCCGAGTTCACAAGCGACGATCTGTTAGATGCCATAGATGTTCAATGGCACTCCCCTCTTAGAGGAGGTTCTCGACCACAAAGTCCCTTTCAAAGCCCTCGAACTAGCGTGTCAGCGAGCCCACGATTCAGTGTGTCAAGCCCTCGTGGCCCATTTTCAATCTACTATCCAGGGCAGACGCGGGCTCAGGATCTGGTTTCTCCAAGAAGATCTGGACCTCTAGGCTCAAACTTTACGTCTCAGTCGGACGACACTCCGCGGCCTTCACCGAATAGTGGGTGGGATGCTTCTCCTCGTTTCAAAGGTACGGGTCTGTCCCTTCCTCAAGGTCAGAACCTTCAGTCTCGTGCAAATAAGGAGAAGGAACTTGACAACAATAATCTCACGATTTCCCAGAGGAGACAACAGAGCGAAACGCCTAAGAGAGACTCTTCCCTGAAAGCTGTTTCAACAGAAATAAATCAATTCACTGAGGAAGATGGAAAGCACCTGCCAGAAAGCAAGCTCGAGAATTCTGTTACAAGAATCCAAACGGACAACTCTAGTGCTCAGGAGCGTCCTGAGGCATCTTCAAAGATGCAGCATGGCACACAATCTTCTCAGTTTCCTCATGTCGTGCATCTGGAAAACATGCTGTCATTCGAGCATTTAAAAGAAAAGCACGTAGTGGAGGGTGCTGAAGTTTCTGCCCAAGCTCAGTCTGGCTACAATGGTTCAAATCAATTTCATCCCGGTAACACGATTATTGAAAATCAACAAGAGAACGGAGGAGGGAAGGGCCCTGATGTAGGAGATAACAATGGAAGAATTAGTGATGTGTCAAGCTCTCTTCCTAAAGAAGGAGCCAATGATACTCATCAGGAGGTTATTCCAATTACATTGGTCCAGAGAGAAGCTGGTCAAGAGTCTGAAGCCGAGAACAAGTCTGTGAGAGAAATGTCAATGTCGGACTTGAGCAAGGAGGAGGAATTCAATACTAAATCTGGAGTAGAGGGAGTACCTACAAAACCTTCATCAGAAATACAACGGGACTCATTGGACCGGATCTCGAAAGATATCGATGACAGCACAAACTCGGAAGATGAAATTGGTATCTACTCTTCCCTTTATGAAAGGTTCCTTTATGTAGAAGACAAGTATGATGGAGATGTGTCCATTAATAGTCCAGAATCACTTTACCACATTAACACCACAAGAAGTCGTGCTCAGGGTAACCAATTGTCCATTGTTGCAGCAGAGACTAGAAGGGAGCTGGGGGACGCTCCTATAGAGAATTCTGATTATTCCAATTTTGTTTGCGGCGATTCACCGGTCGAAGGGCACATTTTTGGTAACTCTGATGCTGGGAACAAAATTGATAGAACTTTATATTCCACAAATCTACCTCCCAACAGCAAGGATGGCCAGGGGAAGGAAGTTGAAAAGGATGATAACATGTCGCCTCAATCGGAACTTTACGAACCCGGAGGTGGAGAAGGCGACTCGACAAGCTTTGCAAATATGCCGGAGAAGAACCTTGTTTCTGAAGAGAAGCCTCAAGAAGGAAAATATATTAACATTAACGAAGAGAAATCAACTTCCGATTCCAAACTTGACCCAAAGTTCATCGGCGACCCATGGCTGTCAAGGAAAGATAATGTCAAGGAGAAACCACCTTTTGGCATCATCGATTATGAAGATCCTTCGAGCAAATTTGAAAACTCACAGGCAGGACGCTCTTTGTTGTTTGAACAAGGAGCTGAGGAAATTGAGGCCCAGAAAGCTGAGGGAGCCGATGCTCAACATCTGGTTGATCAATACAATTTTCTTGGAGGTCATAGAGATCTTAAGGAGCACCACAGGTGTGGTATCCTTGAGCCTGATTTGTCTTCAAAATCAGGAGTGGAAAGCTTGCCTTCTATGGCGGGTGATGAAGCAGAGGTTGATGGTGGTGTTATACATGATTTAGAGTTGAATGACAAGTCGTTGCCTGTACCAGCTGCTTCTATAACGGACTCTAGTGAGAAGGAAGCTGATTATGTAGAAGGTGTTTCTATGAAGGACAATAAGAGTCTCAGGCAATTTACAGATGGTGCAGATTTGTTTCCTGTCGCAGATACTGAGCATGGAGATGTTGCTTCAAGTATTTCTTCTCAAGTGTGTCAAGATACAAATGACGGTGGGGAATCTCCTACATCTAAGAATGTTGATGAAGCAATATTTTTGGGGGATCACAATTCAAATGTTGCTGGAGATGACGTCACATCGTTTGGTCAAACAGAGGAGGCTGAAAATAGTGTGTCCAAAAAGCACAAGGCCGAAACTGTTCAAATAGGAGAAGGGGAAGACGAAACCACCCAACAAGTTGAGGTGGCATCAATCACTCCAGCAGAACTTAAAATTGGCTTTGATGAGAAAGTTATATCCAAAGCAGAGTCGACAAGTGGACAAGAATTGGCGCCTGCTCAAATTGATGATTCTAATACTGCTAATACTATTGGACATCACATGTCTCACACTGCTGAGGATACTGAAAACATTCCATCGAGGATTGACCATGAAAGGAAGCTGTCTGAAGCAGAAGCAAAAGAATTCCCGGTTTCAAGTCATGAAACAAAAGCTGGTGTTAGTGACGTTGCTGGCGAAATGGACCCAAGTGAAGGTAAGAAACCCATTCATATTGAAATTGAGGAATGGAATGCTCAGAAGAGTAATAAAATAAGAATATTTTCCAAGCGTTAGTATTTACAATGCTTCTGCTTCACAGTATGATGATACATTAAATAGTGACTTAGAATGACTTGGAATTATTATTGCGGACCTTTTTCCTGGAGATGGTGCTGACTACTATAAATATCCGTTAAATCTCATCTTCGTGATTCGAAGCTGATAATTGCAAACGTGATGCAGCAGGCTCCAGTGAGAATGAAGAGGTTCCGAGAAACTTTGACGGTGAGATACCTTCAAATGTCTCAGCACATGTTGGCGAAGCAGACGTTATATCTGGTGACGAGGAATCAAAATTGGTTGAAACCAGGGAGGAATTGTTCTGTGTTAAGAAGCATCATGACAGTCCCGGACTCAGTTACCTTGAAATGTCTCCCACCAATGATGATGGTTACGGCGATCGTGGTGGTGAAGGTGATAACGCTCCTGTCCAAGAGAATGATCACGAAGACGGGTTGTTTTGTGAAAAAGACCAATCAAAAGCAGGTGGGAATAAAGCTTTATTCCTTGAGGAAGCTGTTGCAAGCGAGCATTTTGGGGATGACATGAAGTTTACTGAGAAGGAAATTTCTTGCGTTCCAGATGAAGGCAATGAATTCAACATCCCAGCCATCAGCGGGTCTGAGGATTCTCTCCATAATGACGAAAGCGAGAGAATGCTTACCTCTGATCATTATTCTGAAGAACGTCTAGTTGCGGAGGAGGACGGATCAATGGCAGGTGAAGAAGCTACGAAGTTGATGGATGTTCATGGAAAGGAGGAAGCTCTTACTAGCAGAAGTGCAAAAGAAGAGGAGATTAATTTCACTAAGGATCGTGAAATCCTTGGCGCATTCAGCACATTGAAACCATCTCGTAGCATTGATGATAGTGACAAGGCTCCTCACAGGCAACACGGTGACCAAGCAGGAGTATCTGAGAAACTGAAGGAACTCAAATTGTATGAAGGTAAAACCTCTGTGCCTGCTGGTTCTGAAGAAGGGGACGTTGTTGTCATCAAGCATATTATCAACAGAACAGACCGGATTGGAAGCGGAGGTGAGAATTTGTCAGCTGTTCAAGCTAGCAAAAATCTTATTGCAGGCAATGACAAGTATGACGTGGCTATCACCAATGACTTCGACAGAAATGATGTGGATTCTTTTCTTTCTGGGCACATCGGTGACGAATCTTCATCTGCGGACTGCGACATGAAGTTGGTTGATACAGGGTACGTAGTGCCCATTCAATCCGTAGCAGACGAAGCTAGTGAGCAGGTTGAGGGTGCTGCGAAGAGGAAAGAAAGTGAAGATACAGTTGCTCTTGATTTCGATGACCCAATGGCTAGTGAATTTAAGGATCCTGATACCGGAGACGCATCCGGGGACTATGAATCTAATCGTGCCGAAGATAAAGACATTACGCCTTCTAAATTTGAAGAAAAGGAAGCGTGTGCTCCCGAAAACATCAAGGATACCTCAAGGTGGGCTGACCATATTTTTGAACCCGCGACTTCCGACAATGCTGCGGATTCCATACCTGCGGTACAACATAGATACGTCGAAGCTGAGTATCCATTTTTAGTTTCTGGTGACCCTCAAGATGAAATAGTCGAAAGCCCTGATACATCCCGCAAGGAATCAGATATTTCAGTGGAGGTTGTACATGAATCCCCTGCACAATTTGAAGACCAATCTCAATGTGTGGCTTCGAACCATGGCCAAGAAAGAGCTGAAGACAGCAACGAAGATAGTCGCTCGGACTATCAAGGTGAAGTAGTCGAAAGCCCTGATACATCCCGCAAGGAATCAGATTCTTCAGTGGAGGTTGTACATGAATCCCCTGCACAAGTTGAAGACCAATCTCAATTTGTGGCTTCGAACCATGGCCAAGAAAGAGCTGAAGACAACAGCGAAGATAGTCGCTCGGACTATCAGGGTGAAGTAGTCGAAAGCCCTGATACATCCCGCAAGGAATTAGATTCTTCAGTCCAGGTTTTACATGAATCCCCCGCACAAGTTGAAGACCAATCTCAATTTGTGGCTTCGAACCATGGCCAAGAAAGAGCTGAAGACAACAGCGAAGATAGTCGCTCGGACTATCAGGGTGAAGTGGTCGAAAGCCCTGATACATCCCGCAAGGAATCAGATTCTTTAGTGGAGGTTGTACATGAACCCCCTGCACAAGTTGAAGACCAATTCCAATGTATGGCTCCGAACCATGGCCAAGAAAGAGCTGAAGACAACAGCGAAGATAGTCGCTCGGACTATCAGAGTGAAGTAGTCGAAAGCCCTGATACATCCCGCAAGGAATTAGATTCTTCAGTGCAGGTTTTACATGAATCCCCCGCACAAGTTGAAGACCAATCTCAATTTGTGGCTTCGAACCATGGCCAAGAAAGAGCTGAAGACAACAGCGAAGATAGTAGCTCGGACCATCAGGGTGAAGTGGTCGAAAGCCCTGATACATCCCGCAAGGAATCAGATTCTTTAGTGGAGGTTGTACATGAATCCCCTGCACAAGTTGAAGACCAATTTCAATGTGTGGCTCCGGACGATGGCCAAGAAAGAGCTGAAGACAACAGCGAAGATAGTCGCTCGAACTATCAAGGTGAAGTGGTCGAAAGCCCTGATACATCCCGCAAGGAATCAGATTCTTCGGTGCAGATTTTACATGAATCCCCTGCACAAGTTGAAGTCCAATCTCAATTTGTGGCTTCGAACCATGGCCAAGAAAGTGCTGCAGACAACAGCGACGATAGTCGCTCGGACCATCAGGGTGAAGTGGTCGAAAGCCCTGATACATCTCGCAAGGAATCAGATTCTTCAGTGGAGGTTGTACATGAATCCCCTGCACAAGTTGAAGACCAATCTCAATGTGTGGAGTCGAACCATGGCCAGGAAAGAGATGAAGACAACAGTGAAGGTGGTCCCTCGAATGGTTCACCGACTATTGCAGTAACGGCGCCTGTGGAAGCGCAAACAAATATAGAGGCTTTTCATCCTGCTGTGGTAGCGAATGCTAAGGAAGAGAGCCGTCGCAACAATTTTGGACCCCAGATCAGAGACTTCGGAACAGAAGCGTTGAAGAAAAACCTTTCTGATTCTCGACATCCGAATCTTTCAAAGGAGCAGTCCATAGAAAAGGGATTCGACGCGAACATATTGCAAGCCGAGAATTCCTCGAAACCCATGTCTGAGGAAACAAAACTATTGTCAAGAGTCGAACAACCGGGAAATGGTCAAATGAGTATTCCAGAAGGACCGTTGACAGGAATATTGCATAACAAAATGACGAAACATGAAGATAGGATGTTTGACAGAGCTTCCACGACGCGAGCTCCTCTATCTTCGACACAAATGTCAGCCTCAATCTTGCTGTAAGTTTGAGAAGCTAGTGCTTGCATGAATTTTTGTTGACTTTTCTCCATTGTGGTTCAATTTGGTCCGGTCTTAGCAGAAAAACTTGAAGGCGCACATAACCCATAAACGGGAACCTGGACTCACCTGAAAAGTGTACCTACCACTATTGATTTTTGGCTAGTGAAAGTAGTCAGTAGTTGTAGAATTGTTAATGCCAAATTGTCTTACTTTCAAACCTCTTGCTTGTGTTGCATATGGAGTTGGTTGCAAGACTAACTGACTAATGACATTTACCCAATCTTGAAGTATGTATGGAGTTTTTCATGAAGAATGTGTAACATGAAATAGCAAATGCTTTTGTACAGGCAACCAAACGATCAAAATTTTAATAGGGATTATCGAAAACACAAGAGTCACATCCGGCAATGGAGGTTGAAATTCTCCAGGACGTGCTGCTACTGTTGTTGCAGGAGCTCACCAACATTGTAACTGGGTATGTGTTTTAACTTCCAGCAGTTGAATTCTTTTTTCTTTGCTACGTTAGTGATTAGCTTAGGCTCAATTCAAGCATATGTGAACTGCTAAAGAGTGTTGGTATATAAAATCTGTGCCTTTACTTTTTACTTGTACTTCTTTCAGCACAAGTACATTTGTGAGGGTATCTGTCCTGGTCACTCCAATTACACCTTCCCAATTGTGCACAGAACTCCGTGTTCTAGAATGACTCACATGAATAATCATGGTTCAAAAGGAATTGGAGTACAGAATTGGTTCAACTTTTCATTGCAACTGTCGAATGAATTACCTGAACTACTTTTCTGTTTCACAGGCATTCTGCAACTGGAACTAGAGGCGTTGTAGGCAGAATCCTGAATACAGATTGTCAGCAGACATTTGGCATAAGACAGCTTTGAGTTCTGCTGCAAGCAAGAGTGTACACAGTGAAATTACCAAGTCTCACATGTACCACAATGACTGTATATTATAAGCATGTATATATCTCCTAGATTGGCTGAAACCTGCAAAGGAGGTGTACATAGCACGGGTAAATCAGCCTGCATGATTTTAGGATATTCAAGTGCACTTGCATGATCTTAAGATATTCAACTATCCATAGTACTAGTTTACTTGCATGGTCATCATCACAAATTGTTCATTCTTCATGCTATTAGGCATCCTCACCAAATTTTGCAACAGGTAAACAAGGCGTGAACTAATGACCATACCTTCAATTAGAGATATCGGTTGAGATCCTGGTGTTTGCAAGTCCAACTGGTTACATATTGACATCCTTTGGTTTTCCTTTATTAAATTGGGGTATATTCTATAAATTCCTCTAAAATGATCGGTAATTTTCCTGCAGTCTTGAACTTCAACCGGTTATTTCTCAAATTCAACCGGTCCATTTGTAACTAACTGCCGGTTCTCCCAGATCATAGAAGAGGGGGATGATTGTAAACAAAGTAGGATTCATAACAAGCCAAGGAATGCCCAACAGGCCATTGGCTTGGATCCACAAAACATGAGCTACAACTCTCAACATTCCCATGTGATCTCCACGAAGTATCTTAGAGTTTTATATTTTTTTTGAAGATAAGAGGCCAAAAGCCAATTCCAAATAAAATGGAGCTTAAGATTTTGACCAAGAACTTGTCATAGTTGTTCCACAAGGGATCTATCAAGGTGCCATCTACACATTGTAAGCCTAGTAAAATATTGAAGCTAGCAAGTGTAAAGGAGACTTGTGCAGGCAAGCATGCATAAGAGGTTCCTTCCTGCTAATGCAAAGGCTCTCCATCTTTTGAGCTCTCAAGGGGTGTTTATACACAACCACCTATACAGTGGTTGTTAGTTGTAGTTAACTTTCTTTGGCTCTATTTTCGAGGTATAAAGGAGGGATAAGGTGTATTGATGATACCCCGACACTCTTACTTGCCCAACTAGTTGGGGGTGGTAGTTGTCATCCGGGTTTTCTGACAGAAATTGTTTTTTTGAAATTTTGGTTAGTTGTCAGCTCAAATCTTCTCTAGAAATCTAAATTTAGTAATAGGAAGTTGAAATTAGTGATTTTTAGATGAAATGAAGGGTTAGTGAGCTCATGAGTTTAATGTTTCTGACTATCGGCAACGGATTCTGATTAAAGGCCATAGACATGTGCAGAATTAAAAGATTCTTTTTAGAGCTTGGCTATGGTCAGACATATCTTTTGAGAGCTGAGTCTCTCGTCGATATCTCTGAGTCGGTTATTGTCTGAGCATGCAAGGGAGAATATATAGAGCCAAGACTCACCTTGGTGTAGGACAAATCCTCTCAAGAAGAGAGTGGATGTTTTTAGTATTAGAAGCTATATTCTGAGGGTGTGAAGCCCAAGTTATTCCGTATAGCAAGCATAGTAAAGTGGACCAAAAAAGTGCTCCGGTATATGAAAGCCATGATTTTCTTGGTCAAACGCCTATAAGTAGTAGCAAAATGTTGTTTAAAATAGATTATTTTTCATGATGACCTCTATTGTTAAGTTAGGTACTCAAATATAGAATATCAATATGAGATCTTCAAAACCTATCATCAAAAGTGACGCGTAAAAGCAACTGACTAAATATAGTTTTGAACGTAAATTTCATGACCTTAAATATTTTGAACTTGGAATTTCTTTTCATATTCCTTGAATTCATTATAAACTTGAGGTCATCGTAATTTTTTTTTCAAAAATTCATCAATTTAATGTAATGTAATTGTATTTTAAACAAGTTTTTGACAATTATCTTTTCAATGACACCCACTTGCACCACCACTTGCACCGTCTTCTAAAATATATATACGTTGTTTGAAATTGTTTTTTGTGAACATAAATTGCTTGGCTTTGTAGATTCATATGTTTTCTAAATGTTTATGAATTTCTATTTCATAAAATTCAAAGTTAGTATATAGTTTTGGATCACTTTCACTTAAACCTGAGCAAGGATCAAGAGCTGTCCACTTTACCGTGCTTCCACCCATAAATATTTGTTGTGAATTCTCTGTCTCATTGTGACCAACCTTGTTGATTTATATGAAATTTGAATGCAAGGGTGTGAAGCCCATGTTTTATGCGACTTTGAGTGATAAATGGAAGTAATTATGCTTGGATCTAAATTGACATGAATTTTTGGAAGAGAATGCATTAGATGTGACATTTAGTTTCATACACATTATAGTCTAAGAATAAGGGTAGGTGTGAAGCCCAACTTCGAGAGAAGAACGGGAAAGTCCTTGTTCTTTGTGGTCATAGTCTTAATATTTGGAGTGATTGAAAGTGGTTGGGATAACCTTCAAAAAATCAAAGAATTAACTATGAAGGATATAAAGAATTTGATGTTAAGATCAGCCTTGGGAGGTGGAGTCCCGTATGAAAGTTAAAAAAATCTTGAGAGAAAATATTGCTAATAGTCTTCTTAACCAAATGTTGGAATTGGAGTCGATATGAGACTCATGAAGCTACAAAAGATATACATCAATTCCTTTTGAGAAGAAAGTGAACGATATTTTTTTTAGTGATAGATTTTTGTAACTTTTGATATAGGGTATGAGGCCCTTCCCGGTGTCAGTTTAATTTATGAATGAAAATTTATCTAGTATCCCTGTTGGTTTCCCTGGTTCTAACTTAAGGGAAGGAAGTTAATCCGAGAAGGTGAGTGATTGAATATTTCCCTTAATTTTGTGGATCAAAGTGTCTGGTTGTAACAATGTGAAGTCAGATGTGAAGTCTCATGTGAAGTCAGCAAGTAATTGGATTGAATTGATTTGTTGAGGCAACAGTCATGCTTATATCCACACCGAATTTAAGTTGTATCTTGTAAAGAGACCATCGTCTTTTACATATGAAGCATGACGATAATTTGTAGGTGGAATAGGATTGGGACGGTGAAATCTTTTAGGAATTGAGTGATCTAAGAGTTTGCGTATTACTGTGGGTGGTGAAGAGTGATAGAATTGTCCCATAATCAAAGGGGTGTAATTTTTATCCCTCTTTAAAAGAGAAGTCGGGGAGGCCAACCATTGAGTACACTTGACTATAGACCTTGGAAGACCGTATGTTTTGCCTAGACCATTTACCTCTCAAGAGCTGAGGTCACTATTAGATTGTTGTTGCTACCCCTGGAGGAAGTTCACGCAATCTCAAATGCAAATGCTTGAGAGCCAAGTAAGTTGCACTAACTTTTTATAATTTGTTTCAATAGATTTTAGCAGGGGTGAGTAACTTTGTAATTATGTCAAAATACATAATAAAAGAGATGGATTCATCCTCGTGAAGTGGACAACCTTAGTCAACAAATAAACTATTGTTGATGAATCAATGGAACTCTTGAAGCATAATTGAGACGAACTAAAAGGATACATGAACGAACCATGGTATAAACATATGAACTAACTTATTATGACCTTTGGTTCCAAAAATTCATAGGATGTTCTCCTTCAATCAGTCCAGGTAAGGACAATGGTCCCACTGCATCATTAAATCAAAGATAAATTAAGTGAACGCAAATAACCCGTGGGGTTGCTCTACAATATTTCATGATTCACTAAATTATCAATTACTTAAGGAGAGACTATTGCTCAAATTGGGGCGCCCTCGGCCCTGATGAAATGTGGATTACTAGTTACTCACAAAGACTATTGTCAACCGTGATTTCCTACACTGAAAACAAACCCATGGTATGCAATAATCTCCCACTTAAGTACGCACTTTGAACTGGAGCCGTTGGTGCACACTTAGTTGGTAGGTGCGTACTTTATTCATATCGCTTTCTAGACCCTCTGATTCGATGAATTGCAACGGAAAACGGATGAAACTTGAGGCAACCAGCTTGACCAAAGCCCAACAATGTGAAATCATTGCAAAGTTGAGCAAGCCAAATGCGCCGAGCAAGCGGATGCTAGAGCGGGAGTATGAAATCAGTGAAGGTGCCATCTGAAAAGTTATGAAAACGATGCAAATTGAAGAAGAACCACCTATCGATGATGAAATCTAACCTATCAAGACATTTGATGAATCTGAAAGTGCTACCGACTTCAAAGGCTTTGAAGCTCTACTATCCTTAACCTCAACAACCAATTGCTTTGCTCCGATGTTCAAACGGAAGTTGGACAGATGTACGAAGAATTGTGACAATTGTTTGAGACGTTTTAGCGAAACGTTAACAAATTAACAATGAATGTCAAGCGTAAAAAAATCATGCATTCATGGCAAATGACTCTGCATGACATGTTCAAACAATAAAGTATGAACCTTGATTTTTGTCAAAAAAATTGCGCACTTAACTAGGATGTGTACTTAAATGGGTGCCTACTTAAGCGGGAGATTACTATAGCGAGTCGTGACTACCGGACTATGGTTGGCTGTAAAGGAGAGACTACACAATTGCATGTACTGCACTGAGTGACCCTAATAATCCCCTTCTTACTTTTTTAATTCCATAAAATTCATATCAAACAAGGTCTTACCTAAGTTCGATGCTCCAATTTCATTCCAAAGTCATTATGACCTATCAATTAACCTAATTATGACACCTGAAAATCAATTTGACACTTATTCAATCTTCCCTATGTGGTTTGTGAATCAGAACCCGATCCAAAAACCTATCTACAGTAGTGATGGATTCACTTTTTTTGGTTCTATTTTGTTTGTAGTTATTACGTGGCACCAAGAGAAGCCAAAGCTTTATAGAAGTTTGCAGGAGGGAGTTCCTCTTAGACAAACTTTCCACTAACATCCATAAATTGATTGTCTGCACTCCACATATTGCACCTACAGGAGGAATGATGATTGAGGTCAAAACCACTAGTGAACTACAAGAGTAGTTATATGTAAACGCCCCTTCGATCTCTCAAGTGTAAAGGGGCCCTTTATACAAGCACACCTTGCAATTTCACAGGCAATTGGTATTCGATTACGACTCCAAGGTGACCATAGCCATGCATTACCTGCAAATGTACAACTTTCACTATGTACCTCCAAGCATTACAATCTCTTGCTATGCGACCCACTCTGCAGGCCACTGAATGAACCCGTCTCTGTAATCCTGAAGCTGCCAAGTCTTCTCTGCAAGTTCACCTTCCAACTGGGCCCACGTCCATGACGTGCACCCAAGAAACAGCCACAGATCTTTCATAGGTAAATTCTCCGACTCGGTTATATCCATGATGCTTTCCTCTGACATTGCTTCTTCTCTACAATACACGCCTGGTGCAACTTCTTCAAAGTTCCGTAGGCCTGGTCTCCTGGTGAGGACAAAGAAAGGATGATTTTGAACTGAAACAGGTCCACCATAGCTGAGTGGCCCAGCTCGTAAAGCACTGTAAGCGTCAACCTGCAGGCCCTGAATGTGGTTCCATGAAATAGGCTTGTTGAGGATGAGACCTTGCACACCTTCTTCAACACTTGCTTTAAGAATCAGTATCACAGATTTCTCAAAAATGAATGATTTGCCATCTAGTTGTGCTGTTGCCAAAAGTAGCATCCCTGGAGTTGGTTGGCCTAAATCCGCTGTCGTTTTTGCAGGACTGATGACTGCTAAGCTGTTGTCTGGGGTGGCATCTGTTGTGTGAAATGATACTGGGGAAGCATCTGATGCCGGACTATTTACTTTTCTTGCAGCCCGAATGGGTATTGTTATGGTGGTGGGAAACACCTCTTCTATAAGACGAGTATTGTTGGTGGTGGCTGCACTGTTCGTCCATTTACCTGGTTGAGACAAATGTCACATTTGTGTAATGTCATAAAGTTATTCTCTAACTCAACATGACTTTTAATCAGGAGTTCATTGTTTTGCATACAACACCTTCCATGTTTGGTAAGATTGCAGTGCATGCTTGGAGGCAATCTAAATTTGAATGAAGAAAAGCATTCTATATGGGTTCATTGAGGGTCAAACTCATTTTGGCATGCCAAGAGGTGCTCAAAGGAGTTTGGCCCTCAATAAACCAAAATAGGTTGCTCTTCATTCAGATTTGTCTTCATCCTTCCAGGTTTCCTTTCTAGAATTCTCAAGAAGAGGGGTGTTCAAGTTTTCACTAACATCACCATGGATAACTTTGGACTTTCCAGTTTTAACCCCAAAAGAACACTCTAGTTCACTTTGACCACATTGTTCAACTGTCAAGACGTTGAGACTAAAACTCGCTGTCGCTTTTGCATTTTCAGAAGATTTGAATTCAAGTCAACGTGGTTAATGTATTGCTTGAACAGAAAAGGTGGCCTGGCGTCAGATACCTGTAAATCTGCATGATGTATCTGTAGAAGCAAGCCCATATGTGGCAATGAATTCATGAAGTGAATGCACATTGGGAGCACCACGATATATTACAGGGGCATGCTTCCTCTCGGCAGGGTAGAGGACAACAGCAGGATAAGTTTCTCCCTGTGCATGTATTACAATAAAGTCGGTCAGAGACTGTTGACATATAACCCCTCAAGATGCAATCACAAGTATCCAGTTTCAGTAATCCAGATACCTCCATGACCTTTGTTGACCCTTAAAAGTCTGAGAGGTCCATGCTGGGCCTGAAGGTAACATACAATAGGGTTTAGAATTACTTGATATGTTTAGCTAGAAGTGTCATAAGTGACACTGTCCAAACTTGACCCATTTGTCATATGCATCATTCCAAACAAAGCGTACATATATGCTAATTGAATTATAGGGAGATTTGAGCTTGTATAATGACCTAGACTCAAATACATACCACATATATCTAATCACCATTGTCACGTTTGACTTTATTTTCACTTTTTGAACGGCTGAGCTAAATATGGATTCAATATCATAGACCAAATATGAATTATTTCAAATCTTGTTGGAGATTCGTATAAATTGTCATTTTATCCTATATAAACATACCTCTGGGCCTTTTTAAGGGTTAAAGGTGGTCGCCACTGAAGCACTAGAATTGATCACAGGATTACAGATATAGGTTGAAAGTCTCCCTACATGGTGAGGCACTTCAACTACCCTATTCAGTTCTAAAGATGTCATTGCCTCTATTATGAGCACCATGTTGGAAGATTTCAAGTGAAAAGTCATCTGATTAGAGTAGAGCTTGAAGGAGACAACTTAGACAAGAAAGATAAGGAGTGTAGCATGAATTTGTATGCGTTCAAGATTTTAAATCATTTGCTTGAAGTGATTAGTTCAGTTCGTATATTGGATTGTGCAGTACAGGTTCAGTTGCTGACTTCCACAAATTAAAGAACCGATTAGTGACATGCTTAAGAGTAGCAAGGTAATATTGCTTTCTGCTCAACCTGATTAGCATTCAAAATGGAAAGACAGATACCGGTATAAGGAGTTTGTGCAAGAAGAAGTCGCAGTCATTCAAGGTGCAGTCCATTTGCAGAAACACAGGTAGACCATGTCCTCTATCACTGTCACAATTGCTGGCTTCATTATGTTCCACATTCTCTGCACCCAGAAATAGACACAAATATTGGTTGCTCATCAGTTGTATTCAGGGAAACATTCAATTAGACATGTGGCTACAAACTTGCTGTTGACTACCTTTCAGAATACTGATTCACTTGAAAGTGAAATATCTCACATATTGCTCACATTTCTTGAAACCTGCTTACTGTATTCTGCTACAGACTTCTGGCAGGGGAAGAGACAATGCAGTTGCTGACTGTACCTGGACTATCCACAAGAGAATCCGTCACAAGTACATCCTCCGTATGCTCTGTAGATGATGGACAATATGACTCCTGAAATAAGAGATAAATTTCCAACATGAGAAATGCAGTGTTCGAGCACTAATGTTACACAATTATGTGAGATGCTCTGCAAATCAATGAGCTGGGAGTGAGGACGTTACTACAAATATGAATACTTGTAACCCAAATATTGAATGACTACTGAAAACTTTCTCAAACCATGCGACACATTTCCTGGGAGGCTGCATGACTGAAGTCTATCCACATATGAACGTCTGACTCAGGTAAGTGGGCCTAAAACTAACACTTTCAGCTCTGGAGTCTGCACTCACTTCTCCTAGGATATTAAACACGTAATTTGTATGAGATGATTATCAAATCCAAATTGAAGCCATAGCCATTTTCCTCATATTTTTTGGAAGTGAAGATCCCCTTTCTTCTTAAATGATCAGATTAGCCCCCCCAATTATGTTGACTATTGAACCAAGGTAACAAATTTTGAGCAGGTAGTCCAATCTTTAAAACACATGCCTTGTGATGTGCAATCTTAGATCCACACATCACTCAAATACAGATGTCTGATTAAGATCTGTAACCAAATTAGGCTGCATACGTACAGACAGATCTCGGACATTTAGTAATCAGATGTGACTTGTATACAGCCTTGTAGACCTAGACCATTTGTAACATGGTGTTTAATTTTGGATGCAGGGCAATGATGCAGGATTTGAACAGCAATGAAGTAACAAGATTGCGATGAGGTGAAAAACCTTGTCATGACAGCTACCAGCAGAAGAACCCACATAGGGTTTCAAGGCGCGGTAGACCTCTCGAACAACAAGTTCCATGCGCTTGCAGAACCCACACCATGGTGTTGTGAAGAGCACCAGAACATCCTTCTTCCAGGCTGGGCCCATGAGATGACTCTCTGTTGCTTCAGAAGCCGTGAAGGCAGTTGCATTAGGTGCAAATCCAAGAACCTTGTGATGGAAAAGATCGGCAGTAACATGAGGGATGGAATTATGATCGTGAAAGTCGAAGTTTGCATAAGGTGGACAAGGGCCTTCCCTCTGAGGTCCCGGTGGTGGCTCTGACCTGACTGTTTCTTCTAATAGACCAAGGAAAAACTGATCTATAAAGGTTATCAGCGATGACGGAGTTATGGTTTCATTCAACGGAAACACAAAGTAAGCCTCAGTTTGTGGATTTACTATCACCACTGCAGGTGTCATCACACTCATTGTGAGTTTTTCCTTCAGCAAATCATCACCATCTCGAAAGAAGAATCTAAGCTGGGGTTTGAAGCTCTTAGACTGGCCTTGTCCTTCAGTATGTTCTGGGTGAGGAACTTGAGAAGCGGCATCCTCATCCTTCCCATCTCCAGGACGGTGGCTAACTTTAACATCCTCAGCTTCAACTAACATTTTGGGTTGTTTCTTTCTTATCAGAAACCCTCCACTTTCAGGTCCACTTGTTCTCCACTTTTCTTCCATACGATCTCTCAAACTTTCAACTAGTTCTGAAAGGTCTACAGAAAGCATTTCCGAATCATCATACTGCACAAGATGCATACCAAAAGCCTCAGTTGGTGATAGATTCTGTCCTCCACCTTCATAAGAATCTGATGACAAGGCTTTCTCGCCTACAATACCAGGACCATCAAACTTCACATCACTCTCTTCTGGAAATTTCTGATCTTCAACATCGATGCCCACCCCTGAAGTTCCTAGGTCCTCCTCATTGATTTTACTACCTTGTGGTTCTGTAACCTCAGAAGCTGCAGTAGCATCAACAAGTTGGTTCTCCTGGACGAAATCCTTTGGCGTTGCAGGCTTCTGTGATTCTAAAAACACATCAAGTAAATCAGATTCACTGAGTTTGGTCTTGTACTCTTCTTGCTCTGCCAGAAGCTCTTGGGGCAAGATCTTAAAGTCTTGGCCCTGGGCTTTGATCTTCACTCCCAAATTCCTACTCTTCCCTTGCAGCTGGACAGAATCCACCTTAGCATCCTGTAGAAAAGCCAGAAGGTCTGAGGCATCCAGCATGTGAGATTGTGTATGTTTTTCGAGCCCCTGCGAGATCCAGAACTCCAAATCTTCATTGGTAATCATCTCCTTCACTGCCAACCCTGATGATGCTTGCACTGGGAGGCCTTCTTCTATATTACTGCTACTACTACTATTAGTCGTGGTTACAAAATGCCACGCTGCATCTCGGGTGGCCGTAAGAGCGGCCTGACTGCGCATCCGCACTTCAGAAATGGTCGATGACCTATCAATGAAGAGAATCAGGGATGGTGTGTCATTCAGAAAGGCAGAGGAAGCAGACCCATGCTGGTGGTACCCCTCCCCTTCCAGCTGCAAAACATTTTGAATTATCCCACTATTCACAAAGTGCAATTTTGATTCTAGAGAAGTATTAGCACAAACAACAGGAGACCAAGTTGAAGAAGGTGATTGAAGCGACCAACTATCATCATAACTTCAAGACATGTTCAGCTCCCACGATTGCAATGGCGCACTTAGAAGAGCACTGCATTTATCACCATCACTTCAGAAATTGCATTCATTAGCTTTCATATATATGTCTACTGTAGTCATTGTGCAATTTTGAATCTAGAGAAGAATTTAGCACAAATATGATCAGTTGAAGAACTCCTCCTTGGAGATCAATAGCACAAGTACCAGGTCTTGCTGCAGAAGATGATTCGAGTGACCAACTATTGTCAGAAACTTCAGAACATGTTCAGCTCTGGCGATTGCAACAGTGAAAGAGCGTCACTATCTAACGTTAATTTCAAAGACATTCATTAGCTTTCATATGCCTACAGAAGTTTGCAACACTCACCTCCAAGACGAGGTGGTGAGAGACACTTGCGACAAAGCTTTCCACATCCACTTTGCCATCAAAGACATCAGGAGGACGATGGGGTTCTTGAACAAATGCCAACAATTTCCATGGTGCAGGATCGTTGTCATTGACGAGTCCTGCTTCGACTGCTACTGCTTTACTTGATACATACCCAAACTTGACCCGATGAGGAGACAAAGCGTTTTTTGCCGCCACAATCGTGAAGTTATCATACACAACCTTGAAGTGTTTTCTCTCTAACTCTCTGCACACTGAGCCACCACCAACGTCTCCCAAAATAATCCTTTCCTGCCCTTGTTGAGTTTCGTTCGAGGAGTTCGCATTGTATCCTCCTCGTTGCACATAAACCTCTTGCCATGATTGCAAGCCCATTGAAACCTGCAAGGAAGAAGTATCCATCCCAGCCTCGTCCACATCTTCGACAAGGAACTCGGAATTTAGGACTTCCGCAGTGACATTTGCATGCTTAGTGGACATGTTATTTCTATCTGATTCAAAATTTGTCGGCCCATATGCAATCCGGTGCTTTGCTTCCTCTCCCTCTTCATTGTCAGTGGTTCCGAACCCACAGAAGTCTAAAAGCAAGAAACTGCGATCGGTGGAATCTGTCAACAACTTCGCGTCCTCGGATGTTCCCAGACGTGCAAATGGGAACCCTAGGTTGCTGCTGCTGATAATCCCATACTTCAGAGCCTCCAGAACATGAGGCCCTGTAAGACGCCCTCCATACACATATGGAACACCATGTCGGAAGAGGTAAATGGTTGGCGACCGACCAGTTGCCAAGAATTTCACTGCAGGACGGTCTCTGTCTATGTACACGTATCTGAGTTGCAAAGCGGTGACATCGGTGACATCGGTGACTTCCTCCTTGACTAACCTCGACAAATCTCGCATAAGGCTTCGCCCTTCACCACACCCTGCAAATTAGGGAAACCTAATCGTCAAAGTGATAACCAGAGATTGTGAAAGAAGAACTTTGCCAAAATGATTTTGGATAAAGAGGTATTGTAGATAAATCCCTATCTCAAAATTTTCCAGAAGCCTTCACACAGACACAGACAGCATGGACTTGATACTGAGATGACCCCTTCTACGATGAATCATTCTCAACTTCTGACTTCTCGACTTCGAGAATAACTGTCAGATGCGCTGTTGCATCCTCGTATTCTGATGGAGTGGACGCACTATCTCACCAAACGGCTGAAGAGGTCGAGGACTTTGTTTCGAAATTCAGGTTGAAGTCACATGTTACAACATACAGAAGGAGGTCCGCAAGCAATCGGAAGATTGGAGTTCGAAGATATGGAAAATAGATGCATGTGGAGTATTATCTTACATGATAGCATGATGATGCAGAGAGTGAACTCATGGTCGTGGACGAGGGTGAAGTTTTCCTGCGTGAGTGCCTTCCAATGCTCGCTTCCAGAATCATGTGATGCAACAGGTAGCGCTCTGCCACCTTGTTGAAAAAAGCCATCAACCGCAACCAGGCAGCACAGAAAAATTAAGAAACCTGGCATTCTGTTTACTGCTGCCCACCTCATCTTCGTCATGTTATATGGATGGCACTGCGTTATATGGATTCATTCATGACTCATTCTCGAATATCTTCTGTGGATTCATGGACCGTGTGCCTGACAACAATACTCCTTGTTGCACCCCACGTTCCAAGAACAGGACATTGCTTCCGAACATTCTCACCATCCGAATTTTGAAACCCAAACCTAGCAGCAGGCCACAAATCACACTCCATCGAGAACATCTCTTCAATTTCCTACTGATGGATCCACTAACGAGCTCATCATTGTTGCAATGTCAGCTGGCCGATGGCCGAAAGAGCCATACGATGACGAAGCTGGAGCTCCGAACCCTAATTTGCCAACACCCTTCCAGCTGATCGGCAATGACAGAAGAGACTGTCGACAACTTTACATCTGAATCCTAAGGAGGTATGACAAAGTATTGCATACTGAGGTTAAAACTTCATTGTCATGGCACAGCTGAAGGTTTCCACAGCAGGCATGCATTCGGGGAAATGACTCTTCTGCATCCGCTAACGTCCCAAACACCTTCATACGTTGGCATATGGAGTGATGGTTTTTATCAAAAAGTTGTACATGTATGTACAGGCTAGTGACATGTAACTTAACTAATCTTGAATATGACCTAGCAATCTATTAATGATACATATTTACTCCCCAAAAACTCGGCGGCGCATGATCCGTAATACCCAAACCTTTAACCTTACTGTGTCCTACGTAGTACGGTGGATTCATGGATTCCCTCCTTGTATGTTAGGTTCTCTGGAAGGAATCTCATTCTATGGTTCAGAGTCTGTGACGGGTGATCCTACGGTGCAAGGGCCAACCACAAATGGAAAAGCCAATAGGTAACAGGCGAGTCCGAAATAGGTAGGGAACGTCCTTGGAATAGGTAAGTACAATAGTGGCACCGGAGAATTCCAGTCACTTTGACGAGTCACCTGTTGCAAACGGTGATTGGTATAAGTTACATCTGTTCTGGCTCCGATTTATGAGGTCATAAGTATGATCATGCTGGACATTCTTCAAGCGATTGATCAGTTCGTCAAGTTAATTTACGAAGAATGTTGATGTCGTCCATGAGGGTTTAGGAGACAATAATGTGGCTCAAGCTTTGAAAACGAGTGAAGGGTACAGGGTTTGAAGAGAAACAGAGTTTCTTTCCAGGACCTATACCACTGTATACGTTGAGTTTCTTGCACCACATTCTGACGGAGCGAAACGTAGTAACAGGCTTGGATTTCTCCAGTTTGATCGTGCTTATCTTCCCTTAGGTGGCAATTTCGTGCGGGTGCCCTTTAAACTCCAGATCTAGGTTTGGAGCTTTGAATGTGAGCAGAGTTGCGGTGAAGAAAAGGCATCTTTTGACTTTGTGAGTGGCTTACTTCCTCTTTGAAGAGCAGCTTCAATTGTAAGAGAAGCATATCTATGAGTTGGAAGACGATCAATTCGAGTTTATGCCTATCCAACTGATTTGGTCTGCATTTGTTGTTCGCCAAATTGACAGTTCCGGTGCTACGCCCCGCAAAGCGCTTTACATTTTCTAAAGCAAATAGTCAAAGAGAAGAAATATCAGTTCGTGGTTTTACAGGGCTTGTCTCTCTGGCAGGGTTTTAGGACCAAATGGAATTCCCAGCTGCCATGGGTACCTGTACGTTCTCCCTTTCACAAGGGGATCGCCTGGGTGATGCACTTAGCACAATATCATCACCAAGCATAATTCGCTTTGGCGAGGCGCCCAGCGCATGTCCCCATGGCATAAGGATATCCAGAACTGACGGCCTCAACAGTACTCGTAGTGGACGTGACATTTCTCGCCTTTCAGCCTCTGTTTCAAAAATGAGCAGACAGTTCCCAAAAAAGGTGTGTTTCCGACCCTGTTTCATTGGCTGGCTTTCTGATTTCTCATCTTTGGTTGCTCATCTCATACCCGGTGACATATTCACGAGGTGATGCTTGCAGTGGAGCGTCTATATGTCAATTTTCTTCGGTGTCGGTTGTGGGTAGAATCAAGATAATTTCGGCTCCCCACAGATTAAAGAGAGGCTTTAAAACTGCTACTGCAAATCCATCACAGAGTGCAGAGTTATTTTGATTCATGTGTGTCCCCGACCCTGTTCCATTGGCGGATTAACAATACTTTCTCATTTTTCATCCATGGTTGCTCATTTCTTGCGAAGTGACATGTTTATGAGGTGATGCTTGCAGTGGATCATTTATATGTTAATTTTCATTAGTGTCAGTCGTGTATCTTCCATTGGTTGAATCAAGATGTTTTTGGTTCCCCACAAATCAAGGAGAGGGCAGAAAGAATGCCGTTCTATAAATCATTGGAGTGTGTAGAGTTTTTATGATTCATGGTGTATTAGTCAGGTCGAGAAAAAAAGGATGTCCAATTGACGGGATCATGTCTGTCTGCCTATTACATGAGCTTGAGCTTTCGATAATGCAGAAATTTTATCATATTTGCAGCATGGATATCGAAGAAGTGAAATAACTCCGACTGATGACAGCAATTAAGACTCCATACCTTCCTGACGGACGGTTTGACGTAGAAGTATTTGACGACCTTGTCCGGCAACAAGTTGAACATGGTGTAGAAGGTGTTATTATTAGTGGCAGAACTGGTGAAGGCCAGCTCATGAACTGGGAAGAGCATATTATGCTTATTCCTCACATTGCCCACTACTTTGGCAAGGAGATCAAAGTCCTAGGTAAAGAACTGCCCAGTCACAATTTTGATGATCCCTTCGTCTTGACAAGAATTCCAGAATTTTACAAGTTTCATATATGTACTCAATACTTGCTGTAGCCTTGGGATTAGAACTGTTTTGAGTTTTATGGATTGACTGCATGACAAAGTTGAGAAATCTCACATAACTGTTCACATTGCTAGGTAACACTGGAAGCAATTCAACAAGAGAGGCAACTTACGCAACAGAGCAAGGGTTTGCAGTGGGGATGCATGGGTCTCTTCAGATCAACCCTTATTATGGGAAGACATCAAACACAGGTGTTCTTGCACACCTTGAGAGTGTGCTGCCATTTGGACCTACTAACACCCATGATGTTCCACCCTGAATTGCTCAGGATATCCAACCTTGTGTAATCGAGGAGATTGCAAAAATCCCCAATTTCGCGGGTGTGAAGGAGTGCATAGGGAACAGTCACATCGCAGGATATTCTAAGCAAGGGATGGCAATTTGGAGCGGGAATGATGACCAATGTCATGATGCACAGTTTGTATGGAAGAATATGGCAAATGTGATTTATTTATTGTTGCTTAAGGGGCGTATACACACAAGAACTCGAGTGGTTGTGGTTCAGGCCTACTTTCAACCACAACTACAAAATTCTCATTTACATACAAGGTGTAATTGTAGTTGAAGAATTGATTTGACCTCAATTATCATTCCTCATATTGGTGCAATCCGTGGAGTGGAGACAAACAATTTATGAATTCTCGAGTTAAGTTTGTCTAAGAGTAATTTCCTCCTACAAATCCTCTCCCATGCTTTAGCCTCGAAGTTCTCTCTTGTTGCTAAATAGTAAGAAGAAAGAAAATAGAATCAAAGAAAGCAAATTACAACCATTGCAAACCACTCCTAATGGCACCTTGTATGGTGTATATATAAGTATGCTCTCATGAATGCTCAAACATTTCGTGAGCTGGAAACCAAACCTTCAAAAGAAGGCACTGGAATTCACTTCAAATTGAGGTTACCAGTTGCAACCCTTGTCCGTATCTATTGTCAGCGATTTTAACAAATTCTCACTCACACACATGCACATAATTCCAGCAGCTGTTGGCTCCAATTTGGTTCTATGGTGACCATGCACGTGGAGAATGCCTTTCATTTCACTTACATGGTCCATTTCCCAATTTTGGAACAGACGAGCTCATCTCTCTCTGCTGATCGGAAAGAACTCCCAACGTTCAACATTGATACAAGATCATATGAATATAGTAGAGGTGCCTATTTCCGATCAGGACCCCATTGGCAATCTTTAGGGTACTAGGATTTCGATCACGTTGGGATTTCGATCTAGTTGGAACCAAAAGCATCATGACACATGTATTGGGTTTGAGTGCTAAAGAGAGGAGGAATGAGCGGTTATGACAGACACTAGACATTGGTAATATGTTTGGACCAACTTTGGCTTTAAAAATTCATAATAGTTTCAATTTAAGGAATTCAATTATTGAAAAATTTGCATCCCACCTTATTTTTATCTTGCTACATGGGAAAAATTTGCACCACCATATACTACTCAACATCTGACACAGAATCTCTTAAGTGATTAGTTATAGGCACTCTACTCTATATCTGCAAGTTGAGTCCCACAATATCCAGTTATTATGTAGCCTAACATATCTAATGATTATCCCAATTAGTGCATGTTACTATTTGGAGTTACGCAGTGCAATAATGTCTTACTCAAGAGTTCAATTTTTTAATAACAAAAGTTCAATAAGTTGTCCAAACGTTATAAAGTTCATAAATGACTTTGCTTGGTAAAATATTACATTCCCATTGAATAGTCATAGCATTGCGTGACTCTGAATAATAACACACATTAATTGGGATGATTCATTGTAGGTATGTGATATTTGGAAATGATCTTACTTGACAACATCATAATTTGGGCAATTGCTATCTAGTTATTGTGTTGTTTATAAGGCTCCCAGGGTGTTGTTTGATGATGGATGTTGCTTTACTTTTCGTTCCATTTGTTCAAGTTCTACACTAAACTTGGCTTATATTCATATGAGGGGCTTAATATTATTGGGGACAATACTTTTATGTGTGGGGTGAATTTGATTAGGCTCATTAGAATACCAAGAAATAATGAAAAAAATGGAACCATTTAATACTTATATTGGATTTCAGTAGTTTCCTTGTTCTTGTTTATAACATTTTTGCAATCTTAGAATGAAGGGTGTTCAGAGTTGGAGTCCATTAAAATCTAGTTTCACTATAGAGTTGCATTCGTCTTGTTCTTGACATTATGTTGCACATATATATTAAAAGGTGAGTCATTTCAAGATTTATTTCAACTTAGTGCACTTTAGGATCATCTTTTAATTCGACCGGAATTGTGGTTCAGGGTTGGTTTTTTGAATACAATATTTTTTTAAGTTTGATAATTATTTAGTGCATGCTTGGAGTCGGTGTGGAGGTTTGAGCAATGAACTCTCTATATTTAATTTATTGAGGGTCAAACTCATTTTGATATCCCATGAGGTGCTAAATAAGTTTGTCCTTTAATGAATTTATACAAAATGTTCTTCATTTTAAAATCCACACCGGCTCCAAGGATGCACCGTAAACTTACAAAACATGAATAAATTTGTACCTAAAATTACCAACTCCCAAAACATTGGTTGAATTAAAGAGGAATTGCACAAAATATTTGAAACATCAACCTCAACCAAAGTATCTGAGTTCTATCAATATGTTCATGCATTTCAATCACAAAAACACCATATTTGCAAATTTAATCAATGGCAATTCAAAATTTGGCTTATTGATTCAATAATTTACAAATATATAATGTTTAACCAAAAAATAAAACATTTGGAAAATATAATTAAATTAAGGCCCATATGTTACCTTCAATCTATCTAGCATTTAGAAGAATAATGATTATCTATTAAAATTTAGATTTTTAATAGTTATGAATTTTTCACATCACTAACATGGACCCCATTATTTTTATTTTTAATTAGATAAATAAAAAATGAAAAATTAATTGATTTTTTTGCAAGCTCTCTCAATTTTGTAATTCATGAATATAAAAATTAATAAAAATGATAAAATTAACTTTAATTAATTTTAATCAAAAAAATAATGTATGTTCAATTCTATCCATACACATAGTATATTGATAAGAATGCTAAATCTCAATATCTAGCTCAATATCACAATACACATATCTTATACCATTTTAAAATTCAAAAATTTGATCTTAAAAAAATTTATGCATATATGGATAAATATTGAAATAAAATGGTGATTATTTTAAATCTCTACATCCTTTGATATTTATTTTAAAATTTTATAAGAAACACATTTAAATATAAAAATTAACTCAAAATCGCATGGATTTTTATTTGATTCTTATTATGTAAAAAAAACCCTGAATTTATGCAACCCTCCAAATCAACAAAATGTTAAATCAATTCGCAAGACATTTATAAAGATCATTAAATTGTTCATTTATCAAAGGTATCGATAAATATCTCAATTGATCAATGCTAATTATGATTTTCTAAAAATTAAAACAATCCATGCTTGAGCCCATGGAAGCAAGTTTGTTCGAACAAAACCCATAAACATAATAATCACAAGGACTTCTTGATGTTCAAATTTTGTGCAAATTGTTCTTGCTTCAAAACATCAAGCTCAATCGCCCTAACATAGCAATTGGAAGGGCCCATTGAATGTTCATTATTTTGCACAAAGTAAAATTTGCTTCAAAACATCAAGCTCAATCGCCCTAACATAGCAATTGGAAGGGCTCATTGAATGTTCATTATTTTGCACAAAGTGACATTTGCTTTTAAACATCAAGCTCAACCGTCCTAATGAAACAATTGAAAGGGCCCATTGAATGTTCATTATTCTACATAAAGTGACATTTGCTTTTCGACGTCGAGCTCAACCGCCTTAACATGTCAATCGCAAGGCCCAATCAACATCCTTTACTTTTAAATGTCCAACTCGACCACCGTAACATGGCAAGTGCAAGTGCCCATTGAGTGTCCAACAATTTGTGCAAAGCCTTCTTTATCATAAAATGTCGAGCTCAACTTCCCTAGTATAACACTTGAGGTCCACCAACACATTGACGAATTTTAATTACAATTGTATTATGTTGATGAAAATATTGAATGACAACTCATATCCCAACTTATCGCTTTAATGATAAACATAAACAAACTTAATTAGATATAATTATTTATACAATTAAAAAAAAGACCCCCATGTTTCTTTTGTGTCCAATTTATTTCATCAAGTATGTATTGATTTTATTGTATTAGATAGGATTAAACAAAAAATATATTTATTGGTTGACCACATCACAATAAAAACTGATCTATTAAACATGCTAATTTTTTTCAGAAATGTGCATCAATACAAAATTAATTTTTTATTTTGGTTTATTTTATCAAAACACTAATATAAATATCATTAAATAATGCTATAAATAATTTATTTTTTAGTATATATACATATATGATATATAATTTTTTCAGTTTTATGTGCTTATCGGATTGAACATCATTTTTTAAATCGACATCTAAATGAAAACCATATAAATTTTAAAATTATAGCATTATTTCTATTTTATTATAGAAAATACTATTTTTAATTCTAAAAAACTATACTTTCTAGATCAAATTTTTTTCAATTGAAAACTTTGCAACTTAAAAATAAAAATTTGCCTTTGTTCGTTTTTGAATTAAATCTAAAATCTTAATATAACCTAATCAATGAGATAAATAAAATTGTTAACATCAAAAGGCAAAGGGTACAAACATCCCACATCCCAATACTCATAATTGTTTTGCAAACATATTCTTAATATGTATAAGTGGCCTTAGAACGACTCGGGTTTTTTAAATCCTCATGTTTGTGCTACCTTCCAAAACACCAAAATACTAAAAGCACTTTTCATTGAAAACATTCAAATCTTTGAAATATTTAAAACAATGATGATATAATATCCTTAGTAAGCATGCCATAAACAAAAGTTGTCCAAGGAATGAAGATGGTAAAAAATTTATACCTAGCTGTCTATTTGGTGCCAAGGTAGGTCCCCCTATATTTTTAAAAGGATATTTTCCAACTAAAAATACTCAACCTCTACCTATTCAATTGAAGGCACCATTTTATATAATTCATTTTTGATAAAAATAAAACTTCACTTCTAATGCTCAAAATTTATCTCCTTGGTGCCAAGATAAATCTCTTTATTTTATCCACAAACAAGAGCCTACTATTTAATACCTTCTACCTGCAAAACTTCCGAACCTCTACAAATCTCTAAACTTTTATTCAATAGATGCTAGCATTTAAGATCAATTTGAACACTACAAACATGCTCAAGTTATCAAGAGAAATGACATGGGTTGGCTTGTGACATACAAGCTTGGCGGACAATATCCCAAAATCAGGGGTTATTGGTGTGATCAAGGGATGTAGGGTTTGCATGTCACAGACTTCCAGGAACCAGTGTCTGGGGAGGAATTTGGACGTAACCGATCAAAATCCCAATGTTTCCAAATCCAACTGGTTCAATGTTGTGATCGTTTCGATTTTTCTTTATTGATTTGAGGTATATTCCCTAGATTCCTCTACAATGGTCAGTAATTTACCTCAAGTCTTGAACTTCAACAGGTTATTTCTCAAACTCAACTGGCTCATCTGTAACTAGCGGTCAGTTCTCCCCGATCATTGCCAGAGACTTCCAAGGTACTGGTATCAACTTGACATCAAGGCACTTGTCAAGTTATACAATTCTTTGTAAAATCATCGTTCTCCACAAATTCCATGCACGAGCAGGATCCCTTTCCTTTCAGTTATGGTTGTCAGGTGAAGTTATGTGGTAGATTCCCAGGCTAAATGGACGAGCTCCTGTTCAGGCCGAACAAAACGAAATCTGGCTTGGCAACATTCGGATAGACTTGTCAAGCCAACATTCAGATAGACTTGTCATGGTCAGACTGACACCAAAGCTTATATCTGCAAAGATCTTCCCCCAAAAATCATCATCTAAGCCAATGAACGGGAAGGATTGACCGCTAGTTACAGATGAATCGGTTGAGTTTGAGAAATAACCATTTGAAGTTCTAGACTTGAGGAAAATTACTGACCATTGTAGAGGAATCTATGGAATATACCTGAAATGCATAACGAGAAACTGAAACGATCACAACATGGAACCGGTTGGACTTGGAAACACTGGGATTTTGACTGATTATGCTCAAAAGTATCCCCGGACACTGATCGAAGTTTGTATGTAGTTTTTGACTTACATGATGAATCTGGTCCACATACAAGCGTCTCTGATGGTTTTGTTGAACCTGGGCTGCCCAGTGACTCCTCTTGCTGTACACACCGGTTTATAGAATCATGTCAAATATTATTGTTTTGATCAAACTAGATATGTAGCTATTTAGAAATCTAGACATAAAGATTACTCAGTTGATGCGTTGTGTTCATGGGCTCAACAATAGATTCGAGAATAAAGACTCCGAATGCCGGAATCTTAGTGCTTCATACTGAGTCTGAAGTCAAGACAACTAAACATAGCTCATCAGTTGAGTAATTATGTTATGGAATTGAGGGTTTGTTTACACTATGCTAAATAGTCCTATCACTCTGGGCCACAGTAATTTTCTAGAACCCACACTAATTTCTCATAATGAGAATCAATGTGGGCCACATTGATTTTCAACCCATGCTAAATTTCTAGTAGAAAATCAGCATCCATGGGTTACATTAATTGTTCTTCAAGAAATTAAATGTGGACGTTTATCTTGTGCTACGTATGTCCTACAACAAATGTTCAATGTGTTTGGTCAAAAGTCTTCATGAAGACGTAGGGGAAGATCTATGGTCTTGGACCCATGTCGATTCCACCTTGACTAGGAAATTAGTGTGGCTCATGCTAATTATGTCCACGCTAAATTTCCACCCACACTAATAGGACAATTTAGTGTAGTGACCGCAGACCATACCATTGCTTTCTTTTGGAGTGATGTGGATTTCTTTTGGTCATGATGTGTGGACCGCCAACCATAACCACAAGAAATCCCAAATCATTTAATCTCATGACCCTTGGCCACGTGTGAAACACGACCTCACCTTACTCCATCAAACCACAATATGCAAACCATAACATTATTCAGATCCATAACAATGTTTTGTGGGACTGACAGTATTCTACGGAATATTTCATCATTCAAGCTTAATGTGAGGAATATTTTGCAAAATATTGTCAATCCCATAGAACACTGTTATGGATCTGAATAATGTTATGACTAGTAGAGTCTGGAGGTGTTGTTTGATGATGGATCCTTGGATGCTCTTTACATTTCTTTCCACTTCTCTAGGTTTGTAGCGTAAATCTTGGGGGTATATCATGGGCTTACTTTGATTTGGGTGGTGTATTTAATCAGTCTCACCATAATATCAGGTTCTATTGGGAAACTTGAGCAGTTATAGAAATATTATCATGTAGGTAGTTTTCCCTCTGGTTCATGTGACAAGACTAATCCACACGTGTTCCAAATCTAATGGTTTCTGTGAATGGGTACATTAAATGGCACCAGATAAATACAAATTATAACCTCACAATAAAGTCTTGAAACAAATGTGTTCATTGGCATTTGAGTGAGTTTGCTAAGTTTGTGCACTAAGTTGGGAGTGATGGGTCCCTCCTTATCTCAATCAGAGTCTATTGAAATCTGGAATGCCTTCCCCATTTAGCGTTGTGCTTATCTTCTTTTACTTTTCTACATAGTAGAGGCACCTATTCTCAATCAGGACCCCATCAGCAATCTATAGGGTATCATAATTCAATTAGGTTGGGACTCAATTCCAATCAAGCCGGAATCGATTGTGTCATGACACAGGTCCTAGTTTTGAGTGAGGAGGAATGAACGGTTATGGCAGACTCCAGACATTGGGAATATGTTTGGACCAACTTCTGGCTTCAAAAATTCCCAATAATTTCAATTCAAGGAATAACATCACCAAAACATTTGCAATCCTCTTGATTTCTTTCTTCCTACACATGAAAAATCAGCACCACCTTATACTTCTCTAGATCTAGTGGGAATCTCTTAAGTGACCGGTTATGGGTGCCTCTACTCTAATAACTAGATAACAGATTACAAGTCATTCAAACATATTTATGTGTAACATAAGCATCACTTTAAGTTAGTGCACATTGTTTATGGTATTTAGTGTCACTCACTACTTGGAAGCTACATAGCTATAAGAATTTGTATTCAAAATGCCAAAGTCATAACATTATTCAGATCCATAACAGTGTTATATGGGATTGATATTATTTTGCAAATATTCCCCACATTCATATTGAATGTGGGAAATATTCTGTGGAATAATGTCAGTCCCACAGAACATTATTATGGATATGAATAATGTTATGGTATGTCAAGCTAAGTAATGAAATCTCCGTATGCAGTCCAGATGGCCTATTTGTGCTTTGTTTATTTCCCACATACAGTCCCTTGGGAACATTTCTAGCTCTGATTCATGGCACGCCCAAACAGGATCTTGCACCCTCACTACCAGTGATTGGTAACTGTGCAAAGCTATGCAACACTGTGATATTTGTTGTCGTATTCAAATGATTAATCACATCAGTTATAATGATTAGTGACAGAAGGTTCCTCACTCTCCTCCCCGCAAGTGAGCGGCACAGTATAAGAGGAACAGGAAGTTTTGTGTATATGTGTGCAAGAAACCTGTGAGTGTGTATGTGAGCTGTAGAAAGAATGTCAATAAAGAATATTTAGATGAAGTGTGACTACGCCTGAGCAATGCAAGTATCATCATGTGAATAGTGTGTGTGATTGTTAGTCATGTTGTGCCAATGAGTAAATGTGTTTCACAGTTGAGTGAATGTCTCAAGATGTTTTGAAATAGTATTGTTTACAACAGAGTGGTGTGTTGTGCAAGCCATACTTCAATACTTCCAGTTTCACTCTTTGCAATTCGAATATCGTTGACAAGCTTCATTTTCTTGCTTGCACATACACACTCGCATTTGCCCGTGCTTCTCAAGCTGCTACATCACAGGAATACAAAGTTTTTTTTTATATTAACAGTCACAATGAACCACTCATAATTACTAACCGGTTAGACTGCGCAACTGATCAAAGCATCGGCCATTGGAAAGGTTTAAGCCAACAATCTATAATGAGTTTAGGTGGTGGATGTCAGGATCCTTGTATGGAATGTAGTAGGTGTCTAGTCTATAGAATTGCAGTAGCAGCGAGGTTGGTATTGGGTGCCTACTACAGCCGATGGCAAAGCAATACGTGTCCATTAACGGATGTGGTGGTTAGGACATGGCACAATTATCAAATACCGGTGAATCTAATGTGTCTTCTTGTATTCAATCAAAATTAGACACAGCAACAAAATTATCGAGCCTTACCACTTCGTGAATGAGCCTTGTCAGATGAAGAAGAGAGGAGAACTTCAAAGTGTTGCCTCCTTGCTTTGTCAGCTCCAAAAATGGTATTTTGTTTCAATATGCATGAAATGAAAATAACTCAGCATTTCACGCTAGTACATAATTATTTGTGCACATCAAATGCTTGTATGAAATTTATGGAAAGTATGCACAATTTGGGAGTGGTGAGTGTTCTTCATCTCAACTGAAGTCTATTGGGATCTGAAATGCCATCCCTCACAGAGTTGCACACATCTTATTCTAAGATATTATGTTGCACAACTATAGACTAGTTATGCATTGTAATTGTCATGAGTCATTCATCTCCTATCGTACTTACTAAAAGGAATATGTGCTTTCAGCCCGGCACCACATCTGCGCTAAGCTCTTTGCCCACCCTTTGGATATATAGAAATTTATTTTGTTGTTTTTCCTAATATTTGGCAAGCTCTTCGTTGTGTACTAGGAGATTGAAGTTTTAGTAAGGACATATACATATGCCTTCATGCACTTGCAAGCCTTCTTCTCCCATTATGAAGTGCACATTTCTCACATAAATATTTTTATAAAATGAGGTTTCCTCATGTTCTAAATCCTTAAAAGGTCCTAGAGGTGAGCAAGAGGCCATTGGCATGCCCACATATCCTCTCTTGGTCACTCAGTAAAGCAATCTCATTTTCATGACACCTGGCCGAACAGGGATTTAACATCTGGCACAAATTCAACAACCATGTGGAAGACATCATGAGGTATATCTCACTAGGACACCCCTAAGAACCCAACCACATCTAAAATAACATATGATGATATCCAGGAGGCCTTTCTTGTCAAACAATGGAACTCTTTCCATCTCTTAAGGAAGAAATTAAATTACCTTCACTTCAAGGATTTTCTCAAATGCAAATGTGGATTGTTCTTGAAGCAACCATTGACACCATCACAACGCAAGATCATTGTTGCTTAACGCACCTCAAACCATAGATTAGTCATTAATACTAGACAATGGTCAATTATCCCTATCTCTAGAGATACGAGACTATGCCACTTTTGCTCCTATGATGTAATTGAAAATGAGGCACATTTCGTGTTGGAATGTCCCCTATATTCACTCATTAGAGATAAAATTCCGTCACTATTTGAGAATGTAGTCCTAGGGAATTTTTAATCTTTCACATTGTTGTTGGTTGGTCATATTATTATTATTATTATTATTAACACTCCACTTACACATATTCAATTGAAGCCGACATTTCAAATCATTTTGAGGGGGAGGAAACCTTAGTCCTATCCCTCAAAACTCTCTCTTGATGCCAAGCTATCTCCCTTGATTTTATCCACTAACAAGAACATAACGGTTACTACCTTCTACCCGGGAAACCTCCACACCTCTACATATCTCTAAATATTTAATATTTCAAATGAAGCCACATCATTAACCTCATACCATTTTGAGTACAAACATGTTCAGCTTATCAAGAGAAATGAGACGGGTCGGCCAACATACAAACTTGGATGATGATTTAACTTACAACGTAAAATCTGAGGTTAATGATGTGCTTGAGGAATTGTGAGACTAACACTAACATAACATTACTTAGTTCATGAGTTGTGTTTAGCTGCTCTGACTTCAAATTCAGTTTGAAGCATTGGGATTCCGGCATCCAGAGGCTTTATTCTCAAATCTATTGTGGGGCCCATGAATGCCACTCATCAGCTGAGTAATGTTATGGCACGTTTACCTCACAAATAGCTTATTTGAGTGATTCAAGTAATATATCGCAACAGTGTATAGTGATTTGAGTGATATAAGTCGACTACACATTGGCAATGGATATTGAGTGACATCTAAGTTGAGGTAGACGTGTGTTATTCAGACACTTTTTCTCTTTGCACCCACTTCTTGGAGGATAAGAAACACACAATTAGTGTGAGGTGATTAGAAAATCCAAATCATGGCCACAACTATATGTGCGCATACTTTTTGGACCTCATATGAATCTCTTGTTCATTATCATAATGAAGATTCTCATGCTCGGTAAATGGTCATATAGGTCCTTTCGATTGTGTTGACTATTGAACCCAAAATGGTTAGCATATGTTGAGCATGTAGTCTAACTTTTCTTAAACACATGTCTTTTATGGTGTCCGTTCTTAGATCCACACCTAACCACATATCACTCAAATACATTACCAATGTGTAGTCTATGGAGAGTTGTTATACAATAGGAAATTGGTTAATCTGCACCACATAAAACCTCGGTCAAATGTTTGTAGCTTTTAGTGTTTTTTCCTTCTTCATACTAAAATTGGAACCTACTCCTGGTCTGCCATAGGCAAGCTACCATTCTGCAATTCCAAATTATCGCTATAAAATTATTAGGTGCCTCTACCTCAAGCCTTCCCAATGGTTTTGTCAAACCTTGGTAGCCCAGTGACTCCTCCCTCAGGGTGATCACACCCCCCTATGTTTCATAACCATGTGCGATAAAATTTTCTACCCTATATTATATGCCATAAATAATTTTTAAAACTATGATATTTTTCTACATTTACACAACCATTGAAAATATATTTTTTATATTTTTTGAAATTTTTAGTCATCTTCATTTTTGTAGTAATTGTTTTAGTTCAATTCTGCGCCATTCTAGTTAGAAACGGTATGCTTTATAACATTAAAAATCAAAAAAATCATCAAATTTGGTTACCATTTTTTACTATGTAATAGATACCGTGTATATCTACTCATGAAAAAAAATTGATAAAATTTTGACCCATTTTGGTGATGCTTTCTGTAAAAAATAGATTTTTTTTTATCGCACGTGGTGTTCAACTTGACAACGGAGTGCACCCCCCGGGACTCCTCTGCCGTTTGTTTGTACGCACATCTTCCTACTTAGATATTTGAAATAGAGGGCATGTTTACACCATAACATTATTCAACTGCACAAGCTTGTTCTGTGGGACCGACATTATTCCACGTAGTATTCCCGTATCTTGTCTAGGATCCGGATATTCCCCATCATTCAGACTGAATGTGAGACCCTTGTCAGTTGAAGCCAGGGGGAAGTTGACCTACCAAGCCTATTGCCCGGCTCTACCGGCACGGTGGATCTGCACCGTTGATCCACACAAGCCCATCCAAGGGCCTTAGTGGTCCTAGGTGGAGTGGGGCGGGGGTGGGGGTGGTGTTTGCCACCAAGGCGGGGTGGGGCCGTGGGCCTCATGTCTTTTTTCGGGGAGCCCAACTTTAGGGTCTTGTCGGGGCTAGGTGGCTAAGGCAGTAGCCACACGGCCGGCAATCCGCCTCCAGGCTAGGAAAACCTATAGGCCACATGTAGCCACGTCAGATGGCCGTCCCTGCAGGCACCAGATGAGCGGCAGGCAGGGGGGAGGGCAGGGTGGGGAGGAGTAGGAGTGCGACAGGGGAGCTCGAGCTGGTGAGCTGCGAGATGGAGGGAGACGACGGGGTGGGTGGGCTCGACTGTCTGTGCCCGCATAACGCGGATTTCCAGCCTCCTTCCCCTGACAGTTCTTTGAAGAAGTTGTCCACGCCACGTCATCTGTCAGCCTCGGAAATTGCCGCTGGTGTGGTAAGTGGGGGGCCACCTCGCCCAATGACGCGCACCGGTTCAGGCTGCCTGCCGGTCGTGTGGCATGGGCCTAAGTGGGCTCGGTGGCTAGGCGGACTAGGCAACTAGGCTTATTTTCTAAGTGGCTAGGCCTACTTACTAAATAACTAGTTACTAAATAATTTATTAGGTGGCTAGGCCTACCTAATATTTAGTAACTAGTTATTTAGTAAGTAGGCCTAGCCACTTAGAAAATAAGCCTAGTTGCCTAGTCCGCCTAGCCACCGAGCCCACTTAGCCACCTAGCCCCGACAAGACCCTAAAGCTGGGCTCCCCGAAAAAAGACATGAGGCCCACGGCCCCACCCCGCCTCGGTGGCAAACATGAGTGACACGGCTAGGTAGGTAGGTAGGTAGGAAACCGGGCAAGAGAAAAGGATGACTTGTTGGGAAACCCGCTATACCCACCGGGATGGGTGGCGGGCTTCAATCAAACCCATTATTCTCACGAGAACACAACTCATCAGCTGAATAATGTTATGACTAAGTTCTAAATTCTCTCATTAATTGAGAAATGAATGACGGTCCCATCTCGTTTTACACAAGATCGTCAAAAATAAGAGTGACCATGTTAGAAAATGGATGAGAAAGTGACTTGGGAGTGACATGGAATCCTACATGTCCCATAAATGACTAATATTTAAATGACTACCAAGATTTTGCGGTAAGAAAACATTTTGCTAGGGACATCGGCATTTAAAAAGAAGGATGCTTTGCATACAACTTGGAACTCTCCATGGGCCCCCGATTGTAATATATGTGGCTCCATGCTTATCCGGAAGAATGCCGAGCTCCCTTGTGTGACTAGACGATTGAAGTTGTGTGGAGGTTGCATTGATAAATGTCAAACTCACCAATCTCGGTGTGCATACGACACGTAAGATAAATTTTGCCTCATGAATTGTAACTCACAAGCTTCAATTACGGTGACAATAGGAGCGGAGTAGCTCCCTCCTTTCCACTCTCCACTTTCCGCTTTCTCCAACTACATTGTTTCTTATGTTGGGTAAGATAATAGAGATTATCACATAGCCATTTTAATCCATAATGTTTTAACAAATGTTTTAAAAAATGGGTGCAAGTACTATAAAATACAGTATACAAGTAAAGTGGTGTGGTGATTGTAGAATACTAAACCAATTCGTGCACGTGGCCTTATGTGGTCACTCTTCTAGATCAGTCAGTTATATATTTGAGTCATATATGGTATGACTTGTTGTCCATAAAGAATGGACACTAAAAAGACATGTGGTATAATGAAATTAGATTATGTGCTTAAAATATAAACACCATCTTACCCTGATAGCAAGTTGGGGCGAAAATAATTCAAAATAATCTAAGCCTTATTTTATTGGAAATTATTGGGCTAGATCTCACCCTCCACGGAAAAACTAAACTGGTTAAAAATAGCCATGCGTCCAAAAGGGCGTCAAGAATGCAGTAAAACAATAAAACTCGATTTCTAGCAAAGGAAATAGTAAACTAGCTAAACATAGTCACGCGTCCAAAAGGGTGTCAAGAATGTAGCAAACAATAAAACTCGATTTTTAGCAAAGGCAACTCAGCTTCTATTTTTAACCAGTTTAGTTTTTCCGTGGAGGGTGAGAGATGGCCTAAATTAAAGAAAAATTAATGATCAACATGTCTAAATTTTAGCAAATTTGGTGCATTTGAAAGCTCAATCCAAAGTCATGAATGAATGAAAAAAGGTTATAGTACATGGACTTAGAATATGCTATGTGCCTAAATGAATAAATATACATATACATATTTGCCTAATTTTTCAAAAATATTTTTACAGATCGCCTAAGCCCTTTTCTTGATATCATTTAATTATTGGCCCAAACATGCCCAACCTACTATCAACCTATGGTATAAAATATCCAATGGTTAACGCAATTGGGAGGCCCTATGCAACCATTTAAAGAGGAAAAACAAATATTCACTTCGACTACAAATCCAAGATATTTTCATAGGAATCTTAATGTTTGGTGAAATGAATAAGGGCACAAGATTGGTAAAGGCCCTTTGACCTCATGTAGCTTATGCTTGTCAACTCAAGTTCAGAAAATTAAAATGACAAACAAGTTGTGATTTGCAATTACCAACTAACTAAGACAAGCATTGAGCACATCCAATGGCTAGATTTGTATGTGAAGCTAGAAGTGCATATAGTGCAACCGCATTTTGGATTGCAATGAGATTATAAACTCGTTGAATTCATATGGCCCATACCCACCCAGGGTATATTCTTATCTTACGTGTGAGGCTTTGTCATGCCAAGATGCTAAATTTAACTTTAAACCAATGTATGGATGTAAGTTTTAAGCGATTTGGAACAACTTTTCTCTATATAAAAACAACTTACATTTGGATGGGGCTAGAGCTCATGTCATTTGGGCGGGCACCAACCGGCCAACCCATGACCCCATCATGGGGGAAGGAGGTGTTAGGGCCAAGGCCCGCGATCCGGCACCCCAGACAGCTCTAAATTTTATTTTTAAAAAAATTAATTTTTAAATTATTAATTTGGATCCCGACCGACAATTGTTGCTTGTCCTACCCAAATCCAAAATTTTAATTAATTGATTAAAAATTAAAATAAATCACCCTTGCATTCTTGAAGGCCACTTGTCCACAAATCCCATATTGAGTGCACGTCATCTTAGTACATAAGCAATTGTTTGGGATTTCATTCCCAAAATGAAACCGAAAGCATGTAATGAACTTGGAAGTAAAAAATATTACAAAATCCTCACTAACATTGAGGTTATATATTCAATTTTCTATTTTAGGTTTATTTATTTTATAATATTTTAGTTAATATCTTCTACTTTCACAAGTATTCATACATATTCGAACTAATTAAGCATGATTGAAGTTCATCCATGCCTTGAAGGCTGAGAACCTTGCAAACATGTTGAACACCTTCATCATTTGCGAGGAGACACCATTGACGTCAACCATTGCAACCACTGCACACTTGTGTAGGAGGCCAACATTGCCCAGGGAGGAGTGCACATGCCATAAATCATTCAAAGGCATGGTGCCATTTGCAACTTCTGAGCTCGGAGCAACATCTGCATCTTCACAATGACCGGAGCACCTACTGAAGCTTCCAACTCTACAATCACGGTGATCGCTATCCATAAGCAATCTATTGCTGAAGAGAAACACATGGTTGTTTGTCATTAAATGCTTTTTCCAAGTGCACTTGAATGTTGCCATTTAGTGGCAAGCCCTTAGATTCTGCAAGTGAACTTGGAAACCGAGACAGTGTTGAAGAACCAAATCCAAGCCAAAGCAATGTCTCAACATCCTGCGTTTGCGGCACTCGACATTGAGAAGGGCACCAAAGTGTGCCACTTTCTTTCCAGAGGGGATATTGTATGGGTTAAAAATCCTGTTGCATGTGGCATGTAAAGCTTCATCAATGAAGTTGAACTTGGAGTGTGGGAAATTGTGTATGTCTATACACATGGCAATTAGATGCTAGCATCTATCTGACAATATATCAACTAGTGTCCATACAAATGATATATAAGCTGGAAAAAGTTTCTATCTTCTTAAAAGCTACATGTGAAGAACAAACAAACTCAACCATTTGGTCTAAAGATTTCTTGCACAATGAACGTGTTTATTACCTATGTTCAATGGAATAAGCTAGTCATGTAGCTAGGCAAAGGAAAGCTTTTGTACTTTTCTTTGCCAAATTCTGAGATCATGTGACCCATTGTGCATTGAGTGCTTGGATTATACGAAAATTGTACATGTTCTATAATATGGTGAGTGGTTCAAAGACTCATTTTAGGATTTCCAATTGGTGAGGGAAGGGTTGCAGTAGCCTGGCAATTTATATGATTTAGCATACATAGTTTCGACAAACATATGCCCTTGATTCAATTTTGTCAGACATTATTGACGATTTCAATCTAAGTAGGCAAGCCGAGGACTAAAACACAATGAGCCACGGTTGCAAATAGAAAGTAGTCTCACATGGTAGCTCTCCTTTGGCCTGCAGGCAAACATACTGAAAATGTCCCAAGTGGCATGGCAGTTTCCATAAGCGATAGGCTTAGGTTGAAAGTTCACAACTTTGGGAAAGTTTTTCCGATCAAAACTAATGGACATGTAAACAGTGAATAATAAACACTAATAAACAGTGAACTTAAAGAGAACTGCTCATCCATAGATAGCTCCACTGTAAATGAACCATATTGCCTACAGATGTTGCTCTTCAATACTCCCTCTTCCTAATAGTAAGTACCCTTGTAAGCAAAAAAATCCATGCTAACCTTTATCTATCCAGGCAACATTGATCTTTCCAAGTGCTATTATAGATACACATCTTCAAGCGAGTAGCAAATGGCTAATGCACATAATGAATTGAGTCTAGATTGGCAGATTGAAGTTGATTTCTAAAGTATTCACAAGGATATGAAAGCTAGATGTTAAATAAAGTGCAAAGATGTAGACACCACACAATCAGCAAAGTAAATAAACAACAAGGTCCACACCTTACAGGTTATCCTTGCACTTCTTATGCCTCTACCATATGATAGCAACACTACCAGACAGCCATCCAGCTTCAAGGAAATGCCTCAGGACACTTTTTAACTCAAGAAATTCTCACCAACAGGGAAGGAGCTGACCAAGAATTTCAACAATAGCATTTAAGCTACATAGGACAATCTTTACTAGATATCTTACTCCTCCTCTTCAGCTTCTTCCAGCCATTTCACAAAAGGCTCAAGACCTTTCACAAATGTTTGCCTGTCACCACACCCCAATATATTAGTCACTGTGTTATACTGAAACCACTAGAATAGCATACCACAATATCCAAACACTTCAGCAACTTTCTGGTAGAGTGAACTTTGTCAGTTGCTCCTTCATGGTCAAATTGCACTCACTAACCAAGGTCAGATCTACCCTCTACAAACAAACATTCCGCTCTAAACAATGTCCATCAAACACAACAACAAACTCGTTTTCCAGACCAGAGGTCTTACCGTCCCTTTGGATTAGAACCCTTCTTGTACCAAGTAAGAACTGTGTCTTCGTCTAATACATCCTGATCATACAGGGCTCTGATGATCTCAGGAAACAGCTTCATCAGCTTAGCATCCTCATAACAATGGATCTGGATCTTATACATCAAATCCATCTCCAGCTTCGCTGTTGTGCAGAATGCTCCCAGAAGTTTGCCCCATGTCTTCACCTGGAAACTCCACAAACCATTGCCAATACCTCACACATTCAGTACCATTGGATTGCAACCACTGCACCAACCTCACACCAACCACCATCTCAAATCATGTCAACTTTTCTTTTGCCCCCCACCATCTTTACAAAACCCAAGAAGGAAAAACACAATCTCTTGCACCCTCCAGAATCAACAACTTTGAAGTACACCGCACCTGTCGCAGAGCAAGGTTGGAGTTTTGCTGCTGGTTCTTGCCGGACCACTGCACAGCATCCATGATGGCATCCCAAATCGTGCGAACCACGTCCATATCAGGCAAACTGGCTTCCCTGCGTTTCAGCTTCACCATCTCAATCACCTCCCCCACATCTATGTTCTCTGCAATCTGGTCTGTCAAGGTCGTCCTCAACTCCTTCAGCTTCACATCAAACACCTTCTTTGTGTTGTACTCCACAAGTACGCCCAGACCCTCCTTACTGCAATCATAGTCACCACAAAACCCCTAAATCACCTCGCACTCTGGGAAACCACAACAAAGACATTGTCATCCCAACTATTCTACCATACTGTCTACCATACGAGTATTTCAAACCATCTTAAAATACTATGTGTCAGCATCACACCAAGAGCCATGAGGATACTAGCTGATGTGTAAGGTCAGGAATGTACTTGAAATGCTCAGCAAAAGCTTCGATCGACCGCTTCTGTGGAGGGAACAGATCCAGAAGCCGATCATCCATCTTCGCACGCTTCAGAAGACTCACCAGATCATCCAAGCTGTTTTCCACCAAATACTCTTTGAATGCATCCGTCACAAAGTACAGAACGGTACCCTTTGCAATCAATGTGTCGCTCAGCAGTGCTGAGAATATAGTTTCCGGTGGCAGCCCAGAAAGCTTCTGAGAAAACGTCAGTGCAGTGAAGATGGCCAACTTCTTACGGTCATCAGGCCCGTATAATTCCTGTCAAATGCCACCATGCCAAATCAGCCACACCACCACAATCCACACTGTCATACATCCGCACCTTCATTCAATAAGCATCTGGACCCATGATCTTCATACAACTCAGGGAGATAAACATGTCCATGTCCCATTCTTATTTACAACAAAAAGGACCCCTTCCAAGCTTTACAATATCAAACCATCCTCACAACATTGCTGTAGGAAAGCCTGCCAGAGGACTAACCAATGACTGTAGCAGCCTGCGCATCACATTTTCAAGGTTCTTGATCATAAAAGGCCGGCGCCTGATGATCTTCTGCAAGTAGAGAACATAGGGCAAAATGCTCTCCCGAGTGGCATCGCAGTTCAGAACAGAGTAAGGATGCCGATCACCTTCCTCTGGTTTTGTGGTGCCCGGCTGATTTCGCCCACCTGTGAAGACAACCTAGAATTATTCACAACACACAGGTCAGATAACCACTGTATTATAAACTTCACCCTTGCAACTGTTGATAACCTACCAAATGCAGAGGCACCCATTTTTTTATATCAAGGCCATGGCTTCTCTTAAGACAAGCTGATATCAAATCAGGATGGTTCCAATTTAAATATTAAGCAGATTGACGACCCAAACCACTTACACAGACATGAATGCCAAAAATATCACCAGATGGCTCACATTCCCAGTTATAGAATTCTTACGAGAGAAAGTAACCTACCTCAAAGAAGGTGTCGCCATATCTTGAGAAGTCAAGGTCTGATGCCTCAACATCCTTGGCAATAAGCTCCTGCACAATCAACCAATTCTATGAGAGATTTGTACCCAACTTCATCAGCCATTCCTTCTCATTAAATCAATGACATCTACAATAGCTTCCCAGAATTGGAGTATTCTGTCAAAAATACTAACCAAGTCACCCTTGTGCTCATTGTAGATTTGCACAACAGCATCGGCAAACGTCCCAGTGTCCAATGGAACTGCTATATTCCGTTTGCGGGTTTTGATCCGCGTACCACTGAAATCAGGAAACATGATAAGTTAAGAGAAACTATAAAGATCTGCGAAGGGTCAATAGGCCCTACACAAGCAACGAATGATTATCATCATCAGCTTACTTTGCTGAGAACACTTAGAAATCAACATTCAATCATAGAATTAGTCGGTAGAGTTTATATTTCAGACTGCCAGATTACACATTCACTAAGTAATTTAGGGCTGACTGTCACAAGTCAGTCCTATGCTTGGCAAACACTGAACCCAACTTGACTCTAGAGTCATTGCTGGAATGAATTACTATAGCAGCTCACTTTCATTGATAAGCTCCTACAAAGAAAAGGAAATCAGCCATTTTCACGTACCCAAGGGTCGGTTTCTCCTTCGAGCTGAAAATTGAGGGCCACACCAACAGTTCAAGAGGTTAGAAAGGACATAAAAGGAAAACATGACCCAAATAGCTTGAGCATAAAACTGGGAAGAAAAAAAGGCCAGCCATTGATAGCTGACAAAACTATGTCTTCCAAGCAGTGATCAGAATAAATTGCAGCAACTTGACCTCAGTAACAAAACGAATTTTCCCACTTCCTTTACTTCGGATGATATCACTCTTGCAGAAATGGCTATTCGCAATATTGAGGACTCATCGTAGACTTTGACGCCTCTTTGGCAAATATTCTGGAAACCCAAGATCTAATCAACACAAGGCTACATCTAAGTAGCTTCTTCTGCCTGCAACAACTTATAAGCAAGTGGATTAAGGTGCCCAACACACACACATCCTCAGGAAAGACTATAGCAAATTCGTCGAAGGCAGCGACACGGATGCTTTGAAATTAACCCAGAAACTCAAGGATGCGCAATCCAATTTGGACAAGGATCATGTGTACAAATGAAGCTTCAAAATACGAACACCACCACAATCGTGATTCAGGCCAAGTCACCAACGTCCCAATCAATGTCAACCTGTGAAACAAAACTCAGCTGCACAGCAATGACACATAAACCACTAACCAGAAACCAAATCCAGTCCAAGTGCCCAAAACCAGCTGGAAGGCACCCGAAACACACTCAAATGATCCTTGCCAATTCAACCACCCAGAGACTGACAAACCCTAAAATGCACACAAACAACCAAACCCTGATTTGCGCACCTCATAAACCGAAGCGGGCGGACAAGCGGGGTATCTACAAAAGTGAGGTTGGAAGCAACGTGGTGATTGAGAGAAGAAGGAGCAAATCGAAAGCCGTGAAGCAGGGGTGCGCGATGGAAACGCAATCGGGAACCCTAGTAGGAGAGCATGGAGGCGATGACAATGGTATGTATGACAAAGACAGAGAGAGAGATGAGAGAAGAGAGATGAGAGTGAGCTTCCTCTTCTGTTTACAGACCCATATCCTCCGTGCGATGATAATATCGACGGCCAGGATCCCGTCCCCTCTGCTGAGTTAGTTCGGACCCTTTCGCCGTGCGAGGAAGGCAGGAATGAGAAGCCTAACGAGGTGACGGAAGCACTGCGGTCCATAATCCAGGTCCTGAAGGGATGGGCACATGACCCAAAAATCGCCCGCTTCAGCTGCAGGTAGGCTGGGTCTAGAGCTCATGCCAAACCCCATGGGCCCACCATATCCGAAAATTGCTGCCCACTCCGTTTGACTTCAAAAAAAAATTACCCTTGCATTCTTGAAGGCCGCTTGTCCATATCACCTTCAAGGTCCAAATCCGATGTATATGTTCCCTTCCCCTTAACAATAAGCAATTGATTAGGATTTTATTCCCGAAGTGAAACCTTGATAAAGCATGTAACTAACTTGGAAGTCAAAAATGTTACAAAATCCTCATTAGCATTGTTTTTTTTTTGAGATAGAATGTCGACAGGCCAGTGCCAAAGCACATGAGGCAGTTGACCACCTCGCAAGTTTCTGTCAAGTAGAGAGGAGATTTCACAGCCAAGAATTGAACCGCCAACCTCTTCCTTGAGATTTGGGTATCTCTCCACCATCATCCAGTAGTTTAGGGTCGTCTTAGACCAAATCCTCATTAGCATTGAGGACCTTATAATTTATGTGACTTACCAACTGAAAGGATCTTCGTTGTTCTAAAATGGAACTGAAATTAGTGTGCTATGTTCTCAAATGCGCTTACGTGAACTAATTATGATTCAATTAAGGTCCTCAATGATTTGCTTTTTGAGGAGAGACAGAGGGACAAACTTAGGGCCTCTTTACACTAGAGCTTGAGGCCCCTTGACCCATGATATATAAATTATATGATCGGTTGAGAAGCCGGAGAGGGCCTCAATTTACTTTACACTAGACCTTGAAGGCACGAGGGACCAAAGAAATTCGAATAGATAAAAATTTTACATAGCAACAAGTGGATAATGTTCCATGGTTTATTGTGCCCATCAAAAAGAGGTGGGTCTAATGCAAAACTAAGGGTTGTGGCACTCAACTAAATTGCCATTGGCTCCTAAAATATTATGATACCATGGTGGGAGCCTAAACTTGAAAATATGTTGTAGTCCCTCGACATGGTCCACTTTCACTTGAGTAGCTTGAGAAGTCACCAATTGCGAAATTGAAATTATATTTCCCATGGTACATCCTTTGGATGATTTTAAAGGGCCCTTAAATTGTCATGGTCACGTCTACTGTAACTTGTGTAAAGCAACCCTTGATGTCAAATTATGAAAATAGAAACAAAAAAATAGCATGAGATGAACATACCTTTCGATTTCAATAATCCATGTTACTACATTTTGACATGATTTTACAAAGCTTGCAATGTTGTAATCCCACAAAATGTCTTCAATGACTTCCAAAATGTTAAATTTAAATTTGCAAATTGGTATGGTACATTTACTTGTTTCATTCCTACTCAAAAGTGTCATGCATTGCATTAGATCATTGGATAATAATAATAATTGAAAACCATCCCCATTTGTAAAGGCAGTCTTGGCATGTCTTGGGGTAAAATGGTCCACCTAGAAATCTAAAGAAAACCCATGAACTCACAATTTTCTCAAATTATGAACAGACATGTCAAGATGGTGCATGCAACTTTTGACAAAAACTCGGATCAATTCAAATGTTTGTTAAGGCCCCCAAATGCCACTCCAAGTGAGTGTTGGGGTTACATATGACCTCGTGAGCATTTGGAGCAATTGTTCATTCATGACCCTATACTTATTCACCATCATTGAAAACATTACTAAATAAAGTTCAATATAAACAATTGAAATCTCTCTCACTCACTCACTCACTCTATCTATATATGCTTAGCTTAGGGTTTTGTGAACTCCTCCAACTATTAAAGATTCTAATATGGCCTTTAATCCCTCCCACACTCCAATAGAAGGGCTAATCACGAGTCACAACTAGGTATTATTTTTGGTGTTTTGACTTTTAGTTACCTGTAAGGAAAAATATGAGTATCTTTTGATGTTTCATATACCAATTACTATTCAAGATTAACTTCGTGGCCAAGTTTGGTTAACTTGTTCCTCGTGCATACCTCCCCTTGCTCTTTTGCATAAAAAAGACTTTGCTTCAATGCTACCACTTGTGTTGGCAATGTGGCAGTGGTGCATTTAGTCTTTTCATAGGTTGGTGAAGATTACTCTACTTTTTGCAATGTGGTGGTGTCTTTTTGCAACATGGCTGCAAGTTCACACATGTGAGAGATTGTGCTTTGCAATAATGCAATATAACCCATGCGTTGCTTTCCTTGTATCGCAATATGCTTCGTGGTGAAACCGATAACAAGTACTCGCAACATGTAGACACCTCGTGTACGTGGCTATTCAATCTTCGTGATTGTATGGTTGCATGGGTGCAATTGAGGGTTGCAACCAGTGTTGGACCGGTATTGTGGTCAAACATGGGTATGTGCCTGGGGAAGGGTATGGGTTTAACCAACCATACCCGCGGGTAGGTCGTTGAACGATACCATAGGCAAACCCTAATGGGCGGGTAGGTCGGAGGCGGGGACCTCCCCGAAATCCTACCAGGTTCGTTTTGAAAATAAGGAACCGTTCCAGGACCAGTATTGCGGTGAGAGATCAAGATTTTAGTGGGTTTTTTGTGAAGGGTATGTGATTTCTTGGTGGCCGAAATTCCGTAGCAACATGCTTGCTTCATTTACCGACCTATCACTTTTTATAGCGACCTACTATGTTTATGAGTGACCTACTACTTTAGGTGAACGTGGAGAGTGTTTTCTACCTACCATCTCCTTGCAATTGACATGACAACTCATGCTACTGTACCCACCACAAATGGTCAAAAAATGGCCACTTCAACTGTAGGTAGCCAGGTGGGCAGTGGTACAATACAATGAAATAGTTGTTGCCGCCCAGACGGGGCCACTGCGCAAGCTGCAAACTTCAGTAAAACCGCTGCTTGTGTTTTACCCCGGCACAGTTTTTACTACCATTTTATTTTTACTGTAACTTTTTCCCATTTAATACAAGTATTGTGGACCGTATTGAATACCAGACCAGTATTGCTATTGGCACAATATGTACACTTTGAATACTGTGCTATACATACCCTTGCAATAACACAAATGTCCAATTATTGTTGCACGTACCATTCTCCAAAATTTTAAAAATAAAAATTACCATACCATTGCTTATGGTTTGCATTTTCATATATGCCATACCATGACTCTACTGGTATCACTTAAAGGTGATACCAATCCAACATTGGTTGCAACCTCTACGAGGTTTATTGCTCTCATTTTTTAGTGATATTATATGTTATCAATCATGAACTTTTAAGTGATTTCTTGGTGAAATGAAGTATATTATTTAAAATTTGTGTGTGGATTTGTTGCATTGTGCTTGTGGCAATTTTAAGTTGTAAGGAGAAAATACAATTTGGTGAGGAGTTGCCTCGTTAAGGGGGTGTCTACCCGCCCACATGTGGGTTGTCTCTCTCTCCATCCATAATGTGTTCTTTGGTCTTCCCAAGTGCCCTTGTATACATTGTGTTATAGTAGGCACAAGGAAATGACACTTTGTAATAAAGCTTGAGTGTCCATTTCCATTGAAAATCTAAATTATCTCATTGATGAAAAATATCAAGGCCTTTCTGCTTCACTTTCAACTAATGGTTGAGGGCCCAAGGAACCAAGGAAGTTTGTATGGACAAATAACCTTTGTGGAGTCCTACATGGCATCCAAGTAATAACGTTGCATGATGTACTGTACATGATTTTGCATTAATCCATAGAGATGATACCAACTATATGTTGGTGTGAAAGAGACACTTCAACCTTGATCACAAATGCAAATTCATATGTAACCTTGAGACGGGTTGTGTCAAGACCACCTCAAAGAGGTGGTTCTAACAATAAAACCGGGAGCCCATGACACTTTAGAATTTCACAATCCTTTATTTACTATATTTCTTGGAAGGACCCACATAAATAGATTGGTAATAAATAGCATTCAATTGAGACTCTAGTCGAGTATTTTTTTACACTATACTCCAAGGCATGTGACTACACAAATTTAAAATTTAGAATGCACAATATATACAACGTTTGAATGAGTCTCATGGACCCTCACAAGCTCCGAGTCATGGTCATGGGCTTTGGCCATATCATAGTCTAAAATGGCCCTACTTGCCATCATTATGACTATGTGTTCCAAGGAAAAAATAAGTAAGGGAATGTCCCAAACCTTCATTTGAGACATATCCCAACGTATTGACTCGAATGTTTTCCAAAGTGGTAATGACAACTTGCAAGAGAATGATGGGAATGTCCCTATGAACACGGGTCAAGTGGAGGATGTGCATCTCATTGCCCCGTCATAAAAGGGGTGTGGGTGACCTTAGGCAAATTTATGTCATGCATGCTTCCCCTTAGCCGGGCTTAGGGAAGAGCCAAGAGCTAACTTTTCTCTAGTCTTAAATTATACATGTTTAAGTATCAATTACACTCATGTTTTGTAGTTATATGTTTCTTCATATTAGTCTTGTTGGAGTTTGATTGCAAATCAAAATCTCTTAACCATTCTAGGTTCAACAGTGAACATAATTGTCTGTGTGTGCGTGTGGGGGGAGGGGGACCCTACATAGCCTTCTTGTGGTTCATTTTCAACGATTAGCTCCAAAACTTTATGAATTTGATGTCTATGTAAACTCATCCAATAGCAAGGTGAAAACAAAATGCACGCACACACATATCATTTTGTTATTATGTGATTGTGGAAATGGCATTAGAGACCCCGAATTAAACTAGTGGGCTCCGATTTGAAAGAATTGGCCCTCAACCTTGTAAGAGACTTATTTCTAATAGAGCCCCTTCATTTGCGGTGGATGAGTTCATGTAGACGCCACGAACCCCAAACCACAAAGAACAAAAGGTAACCAAATAAGACCCATCACTAGAAGAAATCTTGTCCATTTCAACCCTCCTTGAGACTAGGCCATCAAGACTAAACCAAGAAAATGCATAAACAAATCAATTCGGTTGGGAATCGGGGGGCACCTTCCATGGGTACACCACGGGGGGTAACATTACCCAACCCAAACGTCTTAACTCCGGCGCGGAGTTCGATGCGGCTCCGATGCGGCTCCGGGGAGGTTCGGATGCCAGCTCCGGTGGGTTCGGGTGGGTTGGGGCAAAAATTGCCCCCTATTTTTTTGATTGGGTGGGGCCTTACTTGATCTCATAAGGGGCCTCCTAGAGTAATTTGGGGCCGTATAACCCAAATTTAGCAAAAAAAAACAAAAAAAAGTCATCAAGGGGCCAAAACGGGGAGGGCCAGAAAAATGGACCCACCGGAGCTGGCATCCGAACCTCCCCGGAGCCGCATCGGAGCCGCATCGAACTCCGCGCCGGAGTTAAGACGTTTGGGTTGGGTAATGTTAGGGCACCACGGGTACCTTCCGGTTGCCTACCAATTGAATTGTTCATGCATTTTCTTGGTGCGAGTCACGATGGCCAAGGGTTGAAATGGACACGATTTCTTCTAGTGCATGGACCTTTACATATAAGCCTTGCCATAAGGTACTAAGACCTTAAAACCACACTATAAAAAAGCCTTTGTTATTTTAGGAAATTTAAATAACTTAAAAAACTTTCAGAAAAATTAATCCATAGATTAGCAAATCTATACGGAATATATAATTTTTTTTTGAAAAATATAAATTCATCTACAACCACATAAATACGCAAAGTTGTCTTAAGGAAAGAGCCTGTTACTCTCACATAAGTGTCCAATTAAGAAGATTGGCCACGTAAAGGCCCACAATACCTTACACCTAGTAGCCTCGTAGTGGCAAGGCTGCCCGAGAAGCTGCCCTTGATGCCCGCTGCCCGGCACTCCATTTAGTGGAATTTACTGGAATTAAATCATCATTTAATTTACTGGAATTAATTTACTAGAATTCCACTAAATGAAATCATGATTAATTTCAGTAAGCACATTTTACAATTAATTAGGCTTAATTAATTTGGCATGCATGCTTTCTGATTTAATTGGGCTTAATTAGAAATAATTAGGATCAATTAGACTTCATTACATTCAATCACACTTAATTAGTTTAGATGCGTATGAAAACTTTGTGAAAGTAGAAGGTATTAACTAAAATATCATAAAATACTAAAATATAATAATATTTAACATTTTAAAATTGAATCACTAATTTTAGTTCCATTTTAGAATGACAAAGAGCCTTTCAATGGTAAGTCACAAAAATTACAACCTCAATGATAATGAGGATTTTGTAATATTTTTGACTTCCAAGTTAATTACATGCTTTATTGACGGTTTCACTTCGAAAATGAAATCCCAGTCAATTGCTTATTTGCTCAATGGAAGTGAACATATATATTGGATTTTGGACCTTGAAGGCGAAGTGCACTCAATATGGGATTTGTGGATAAGTGGCCTTCAAGAATGCAAGAGCAATGGTTTTTTCGAAGTCGGGCGGGCGGGCAGGGTTTGGTGAGCTGGGCGGAGATTTTTGCAACTGAGCTGGCCGGGCCGAGCAGGGTCGGATGAGCTGGGCAAAGATTTCTGCAACTGAGCTGGCCGGGCAGGGTTTGGTTTCGGGCACCAGGCAGACCTCGGCAATCGAGGAGCGCCTAGTGCCGAGCCTCGTCCCTAACTCCCAAACGGAGGAGGGACAGGGCCGCCCTGCCAGGCGGGCGGGGCAGTTCGTTGCCTGCCCGGACGGGCAGGCCAAGGATTCGTGGCACTCACTTAAAATCATCCATGCGGATGAAAAAAACGCAGGAATCATCTAAATGACTATTTTTAGGAAATTTGATTCCGGAAATAGAGTCAAAGGCCCCAAATTAGTCTATTGATGTCACATTCGAATGAATCGGCCCTCAACCCCATAGGGGGGATTTTTAAATTGGAGCCACTTCATCCACGATATCTAGCATGGATGATTTTAAGTGAGTGCTACGAATCCTTGGCCTGCCCGTCCGGGCAGGCAACCTCCCAAACAGGCTGCCAGCAGGGCGGCCCTGTCCCCCCTCCGTTTGGGAGTTAGGGACAAGGGAGTTAGGGACAAGGAGTGCCGAGGCCCGGCACCGGCTCCCCTCGCCACCTAGACCAATTTCCCCTCACCACTGCCCTCGCTCGCTCGCTCGCTCGCAAACCCTAGCAGAGCTTTCTTACACGGTTGCAGCGCATTCGTGAAGCATTCTTCCACGATCCGATAACTTACAGGCGATGGCTGCCTCATCTGCTGCCGCCACGGCCATGCGCCGGCTAGCCTCCAAGGTCGCAACGGCACCTTCTGTTGCTCCATCTGGTTAGTACGCCGTCTTACCATTTTTCTTCTGTCTGGAACCCTAGCCTCTGCATCGACATCGTCGATTGTCTTTAACTAGTTTGTTTGCCTTATTTCTATTTGTTTCTTCTTTTGAAGCGGTGATTTTGAATTGTACTCTTACGTGGTCGGATGTCCTGGAGTACTTGTACGAAATGATGTTTGTTTAGGAATGACCCTGGAAACGACAATTCAGAGATCGAGAAGATTGCATTAGATTCCGGCTGTCGTTATGTCCGTCTAGATATCGTTCTCCAATTTCGAACACTCAACAGCATTTGTAGCTCGTTTTGAGCTTGTAGTATTGGTGGTTGTAGTGGAATTCGTTCAGTTGACATTGGATGTTGAGTGAGTCTGTACGAGTAATAAGCATTTTAAGGAATGCCTCTATTTTTGTGAAGATCAATATTTGTTCCTCATTTTTTGTTGCATCAGAAGTCGATTGTGCTTATATCTCGGCGTGAATGAAAAACTGGTGTAGGTTATGAACGTGAATTTGTGATTCTTCATCGGCTCTGTGACTGCTAAGGTAGTGGTCGTTTTTTGCAAGTACATCTGGTTGTTACTTGCAGATCTTCTCTCAAGTAGCTGTTATCATGCACGTCATTTTTAACTTCAGTAGCAGGTCTAATGCGACCCAGCTTTGATCCTTGAATGATGGACATAAATATGAATTCCATTATTTAGGCTTATTCAATACGGTCCACCTTCAGAGTACGTCTGAAAAAATGTCAGAGTGCCTTTGATCATCTTCACATCTGCACTAATGTAGACGGAACTCAAATGGTTAGTTTTTTGTCGCCTCGAAATACAACTCCGATTTGCGAACTCTAAATTTTGGCTGATTGCGAATGTGGATGGAGAAGCCATGATGAATCGCAGAGAAAGTTGGAGCCCGCCTTGAATTGATATGGATTTCTAAAAGGTGATGGTCAGGGAGTTGTCACCTGGTCACACATGCCTCCCAATTCTGTTGACTATTGAAAATAGAATGGTTAACACGTAGTCCAATATTTTTCAACACATGTCTAATGGGTGTCCGTTCTTAGATCCACACCTAGCATATGCACCACTTAAATGTAGGTGTTCATTTAAGTCAAATAGCAGAATGTGGCCTACTTACCTTATTGCAAGTTGAATCCATATTCTCTTCGTTTAGAAGACACTTATGCTGATATAGAAGTATTTGTACGCAGAGTACTATTCTTTGGGGTTACATTTAATAGGTCACAGCTAGTAACAGCTACTTTTTCGATTCCATCTCAGGACCGCACTGGCACATGACGTGATATTAGTGCTTGTGGATATATGCGCGTGAAACATGTCTATCAGTCCTGTTGCTTGAGAAACATCTGGAAGTGAGGTACTTACAGTAGCTGTTAAACTCCTTCATAGTGAGGAAGGTCCTGCTAATTATTCTCTTTGTTAAAACACCCTGAAGATGAAAAGAAGAGAGACGCTAAAAGTCTAGAGTTCCTTCACAGAGCCATATGACTTGGTTGCTATTTACTTGTCAGACCTTGCAGTTTATAAACTTGTATAGAAGTTGTTTGGTATGTGATTGGTCAATATGTATGTTGTTTGCCAAATGTGTCATCCTTGAAATAGGATATGTACATGCATGAAGGCAAGGATGATGTTCATACAGAAAGGCTAGATCTTCCTGTGTTGGCTTATGGACTGCACTTCCAGATGATTCATCGCTGGAAGTCCAAGACAGTGAGACAGTTTGAGACAGTCAAAAGTAGAAAACAAAGTGTTAGTCCTTTCCTTTATAGACTTTTGGAATCTTTATATCATGTCTTGTGTCTCTTTTCTTCTCCATGTTTTTGTAGAGTTCTGAAGATGCTCTGTTCTGAATGCCAGTGTAAACACCGGATGCTTGTATGATGGTTCTCTATTGTCATTATAGTAGAAAGTGCATAAGGGTTGGTGATAAGATGATATTGAGAGGATTTTCTGGTTAGACTGGTGGCAGGTCTCATTGATATTGTACTGGATGTTGTAGGAATACGGCAATTTCATTCAACAGGAGCTAAGAGCTACAGCAATGACTACATTCATGCTGAGCATATGTATGACATAACGGGAATGAAGAACCGCAAGGTCAAGATGTTTGTTGGTGTTTTTGGTTCCCTGGCTATTGGCACCATTGTACCAATCTGGGCTGTGCGATTCCAAATGAAAAAGCAAGGTGGTTTGTAGATGATTAGCTTGGAGGTCAATGAGGGTCACAAGGTTTGCCTTGCTACTATTCATAGCAGGATTGACACGTACATGAGTTGTGTATAAATTAATTCCGTGTGTTGTCAAAGCCCTGGTCCTCAGGTGCACATTTTTTCATCTCATTGCATCTTTCATGAGTTTGTAACTTTCCAATCTTTAACTTCTTGTTGAGCGGGTAAGTGTGTTCAATTGCTCTTTTTGTGCAGCACCAGATACTCTTACTGAATGAGTGCAATACAAGACATTCCTGATAGCCAATGAAGTGGTTCGTTTTGTTATCGTATGTTCATCAATAAGATTCTGATCTGTTGCCCTCCAACTAGACAATAAGCCTTTCTTTTTGAGATGTTGTGGATATGGTTGTGCCTCCTGCAAAGGCAAATGGCAGTGACAATAGCAGAATGTCCTCTAAAATATCCCTTAAGGTAAGTGGTCCCTAAAGTGACACATCCATTGTTTTGCTGTATTTAGGTTTCTTGCCATTTTTTGCAAATTTCAAGAAAATTAACTTAGGTTAGCAAATGGTCAGAAACATGTCCATCAATACATACATATATATATTCTTTGCAATTTCTGTAAATTGCTAAAGTGCATTTCAACGTTGGATCTTCTGGTGTCACACAGAGGGATTCCACTAATATTGGATTGTAAGCTGAAAACTACCTCAAAATCTACTGTATACAGTCCACCCTTGATATCTGTTAATAATTTGCAGCAAGGAAACTTATGACACTTATGTGGTGTTAACATTGGTATGTGGGTAGCATCAACAAATTGTAACACTTACATGAATAACACTTATGTGACTTTGGAGTTTTAAAATGAAAATACACAAGATATAAATTCATCATACATCTAAGCGTAATGGAAGGAAGAATCTATGGTGGTTTAATGAGATTCTTGTACATGCCAAGATCTTATTTCTTTTTGAAGTGTTCGAATGCTCTAGGTGAAAGGTGTAACATCACTAGGTCTTTGTTCCAAAAATAGTTTCAAGGTCATTGATTTGCACTTTGTCAACTTCTTCAATGGGTTCATTGTCAGCTGCATAACTATAATTTCCTCCATCAAGCATAACTATAATTTCTTCCTCAGTACAGTCAAGACTCTATAAATGTTACAGGTCGGGAGTAGCAAAAAAATAACATATATAGAATTATAACAAGTAACACTTATAGAATTCATACCGATGATTAATAACATTTATAGAAATAACACTTAAAATTTCCGAAAATGAAGAACATAACGTTTTATAAAAATAAAAATGAAAGTACAAATGATAATACATAATTCAACTAAACTAATTGAAAGAAATAATCTATATAGTAGTAACTTGACGAGATTCTTCCAACTAAACTAACTGAAAGAAAGAGTCTATAGTAGTCTAACGAGAAGCTTCCAAATGATGAGATGAAACTTCCTTCTAGAACCCTTGAATGCTCCTGATGTGTGATAGGGTATCATTTGGTCTTTGTTCAAAGTATTTCTTCAAAGTCTCTAGAGAACGCTTCAGCAACACTCAATCCTACAACTTCTTCTACCACATCAACCATAACCTCATCAACATCAATTTCTTGATGTTATGAGGAATACATATCCAAAAGCTCCTCATCGGTAGGTTCATAGGGGTTGTTTAAATCAAACTCCATCTCATAATTGAGGTATTCATGAGCGTTCGTCGTGTCACCCACCTCACTATCATATGACAACAACGTTAGTTGATGAAGTAGAGTAGCAACTTCATCAACCTCTACCAAGCGCCTAGCTTCCTCTATCTCCCTCTCAATAGAGATCGAAAGAACACCCGTGTGCCTCCAACAATTTTGAATTGTCGATGTGGTAACTCCCTTGAAAGTGCACAGCGAGGAAGGATCTCTAAATAAGAGAGAATATTTGACTTGTTCGCCAAGAATATGGGATAAATGTGATTACATGTTTAAAATGTATGCTCTCTATATTATTACCTTGATTTTCTCAAAATTAACACTTATAGAGGTGCAATTAACAAAGAAGGGAGTAGAGCATGTTATAACACTTAACACATAACACTCACTAGTCTTACCAATTGTGTTTTTGTAGGGGAGTAAAATTTTCTTAACATATATGAAGTTATAACGCTTATAGGGGTAACACTTATAGAGTCTTGACTGTAGGTGTGTAGGGATTGTTTAGATCAAATTCCAATTTATAATTGATGAACTCATGTGCATTAATAGTGGGTCCACTTTCACTCTCTCAAGATACCAATGTTGGTTGTTCCACTAAGGTAGTAATTTCATCCAACTCTTTCTTTTTGCATTGCTTCTTTGAGCTTCTCAATCTCTCATGATTGCCTCCTCTGCTTCCATATTGTCAAAAAATCTCGAAAGAATACATGTATGTTTCCAACAATTCATGATTGTTGATGCAATAACTCCAAGCGGTTTTTTTGGCCTACCGCACATTTAAAAGTGATTGTGTGCATGATGTATGCATGTAACAATATTTTCATCCAAGTTATAAATTTTTGTAGCCTCACTTTTATCCAAGTTAACACTTATTGAGGTGAATTCATTGAAGAGGGGAGCGTAATTTTTCTAAATTCTCTCAACGATTAACAATTTACACTTACTAGTGTATTTTCTGGAAGTTTTTTAGGGAGCGCAATTTTCCTTAACGCATATACAATTTTAACACTTATTGGGGTAACATTATCGAGGGTTGGTTGTAGTTCGTAAGAGTCTTCTATTAAACGAGAGTATTGTTCATCTTTTGTGGAACACCTCTTACTCCGCCTCGTTAAACGGGTAGATCTTAGATTGGCCTAAGTTGGCGCCTTGTTAAACCATTTATACATCCTTCTTACACCGCCACTATAAATGGCCAAAGTGTTATTTTGTGCACATGCCGTATATGATTAATGACTTTTATCTTTGGCTTACTCAACGCACCATAACATTTACTTGTTGACACTTTATGGATGAAATATAGGTGTCACTTACAGTTGTTGTTTCTTTTAGGCACAAATACTTTAAGTACACGGAGAAAGAAAATTCTATAAGATCATCCCCCACTAGAATACACAAAAGCCAAACACACTTTATAGTATTAGATGTGTTTGGGGAGGCTGCCAACTTGGCGGGACTGCTCATCATGAGTCAAAGTCCACCAATAATTGGGCATGCCTTGCCATAATGAAAGCTTAACTACTAATACGCAACCACCTAAATTTGACGTAGTATAAAGTAGTGAAAATAGTATCTACTATGAAATAAGGTCTTTGGAGGGCCAGGGGAGGAACATCATATAGGTCATTTATGGCGGGGGTTTGCTCACATTGTCCTTGCAATAATACACATTCTTGATGGGGTGGCCATTGGTGGCGCTTGCTTTTTGGTGGTACATGTACTTGAATACCCGGATAGCGATGATATCCGGGATGTCATGTCTGGTGGGGATGCTCTAAGGGTAGGTTTCCATGTAGGCCGGTCGCCCACCAAATTCTAATGGAAATGTAGATGCCACTAAGTGAAATCTACATTTCCACTAGAATATGGTGGGTGACCAACCTACATGGAAACTAACCCTACAAAAGCCACATCAATTGAAAGAAGGCTACATAAAAGTCTCTAAAAACCCAAGTGCCTTCCTCTCTTCCCTTCCTCTCCTAGTTCTCTCATCTCTCTCCCTTCCTACCTACCTTCTGCCTTTCGTGGGTCTTCCAGCTTGCCCTCAAAAAGAAGAGAAACTTCGGTCTCCGTTAGGAGGCCGACGTGAATGAAGTGTCTGTTCGTTCCACCCCTAGACCTATGTCCACTGGACAAAGGAATAGAGGTATAGAACTACTTCCCCCTTTCGAGAGTAGACACTATAGTCACAAGTAACCAGTAACAGATAGAACCAGTACCCAATAACGACTGGTTAGTCTTGGATTTCTTTGGTGCAAGGTTTTAACTCTTGGTGTTTTAGATTCTGGTGAGTGTGTTTGTGTAAGTATTGGGAGTGTGATGTTTATGTCACCTAGCAGTCCGTCTTTCGCGTGGCAAGGGGAATTGTGCCCGTTGCCGATATATACTAATGTGGTTTTTAATTATTATATTTTTAGTATTTATTGATTATTTATTTATTTATTTGTTGACTAGGGGGGGTCTTGTAATTGAGGTAAAGGTTGATTATTTTCTAATCTTCTTTTGTGGAGGAGGATGGACATGGCATATTGTATGGCAATGGTGTTTATGTTTTTAAAGGTGTTTCGAATGGCTGACATAGGTAGTTTGAATTTGTCTTCAAGTATTTTCATTGATGGGGTGTGTGTTGCAGCTCTAGTGCCTGCCGTAATAACGATGATCGGGTCAATTTTCCAGCCTCTAGCGGGTATGTTTTCTATTAAGGGTCTATATTTGTTAGCTTTAGCTTCGAGTGTTTCCGGTGAGAATCTGTCGTTACAGTATGTGAATTCAATGAATTGTATGATAAGATTTTGGTCAATATTTGTGGGTGGTTCGTTTTGGTATGGCAACCCTTTAACACAGAGGATGTCGGGTCTAAATCGGGCGTTACAATGGCATCTTTGGGTTCCACATGTACATGGTAATAACCAGTTAAGGACGGTGTTTTCTTGGGGGTTGTTATTGAATGTACCAGTGTTCATGAGAGTGTAACATCTGGATTTTTCGGATGATATTAGCATTTTTCTTATTTCCCATACAGCTTTGTTATGTCTTTTAACGTGAAGTGAGTGTATATGTTGTTGTCTACATGTAAGTAGTACGTGTAGCCACGTGTTTGGTTCATATGAGTTGCAGATAGGACAAGTAATGGTAGGGTATCTTTGCTTGCCAAAGAAGAGTTGTTTTTTGGCGTGGCCCATGTAAGTTCCCGTACGAAATTTGATGAGGCAAGACTTTTGTTTGTCTGTAATATTAGGGTTGTTCCAGAATTCATTGGAGAGTTCTTTGTCGATGTTTGCATTTCCTATCCATTTATAGATATTAGGGGGGTGTGTGGCCATAGGTTCTAGGTTTTTTATTCTATCGTATTTTATAATTTGTTTTTCTAGGAATCTAACGGGGCCTTTGTCTGGTGTGTCTATCATGGAGGGCCATTCATCTTTTTGATAGTAGTATGGTATAGCGTGGGCATGTTCAAATGGATGTATAGCGTTTTCGTGAGGTAGGCCTAGGCCTTTTTTTGCTAGTTTATCCGCTTGTTCGTTACCGTCTATGTTGATATGTGCCCTTATTTTGTATAGTGTAATAGGTTGGGATCGGTTTTGAAGCAGTCGGACCATGGAGGCGAGTGTGACTTGGTCGGGGTGACTATTATGTAGAGTGGGGTGTTTAATTTGTGTGTTTAGTAGATATAGTACGTTTAGACTATCAGTAAATATGTATACGGGTTCGTTTGGGTATTGGTTATTAATAATTCGTAGTGTTTCATGGATAGCAATCATTTATGCACGTAGGATATTTTGATGACCATGTAGTCTTTTGGAGATGCTAAGCCCTTTAGGACTATAGATGCCATATCCTGTTTTTTTCTTCTCCATGTTCATGGGAGGATTTCTTTAGGTTTTTTGAATGAGCCATCGGTGTAGTAGCTAAATTGTGGGTGGAATTTTAGTGGTAAATTAGTTTGATAGTTAGGTAGTTGAGGTATAGGTGTTACATTGAGTAAAGGGGTATTTGGGTAATTGAGTTTGGACCATTTCTTACTAGCATTGACAAGGGTGCATGGGGGAGTGTGTGTGGCAATTTGGGTGTGTAGTTGTTGTATTGAGAGATTGTTTGCTATATAGGTGAGTTGGTTTAATTGGTCGTGGGTTCCTATGGTGTTATTTTGGTGGTGTATGCAGAATATTTGTATCGAGGAAGGTTCTTTTCTAGGTATGTTTAATTTTGGTGGTATAGTGGGTTCTTCGTATGTAATGGTATCTGCGGCAAAGTGGGCGATGATATGTGTGTCTGGGTATGGATTGGAATGTGGGTCAGAGTTTTGGTACCAGTTGGTATCTGGTGATGTGATTATTGTGATGGTATAGTATCTATTTTGGCGGCAAGACGAGCCCAATGTATGGCATGTAGTAGGTCTGTTGCATTATTTGGGTGGGCGTATCCTATTCCTTTCCATTTATGGTCGAAGGCTTTCCCTATGGATCCAAATATCTTGTCTCTTGGAAATGGTGAGTAGAATTGGTTGAGGTGTATAGGGCATGTGACTGGAGATGAAAAGTATGAGTGGTTAACATTAAATGATGTGGTGAGGAAGTTTAATATTGGTGTTGGTAGTGTGTATTGGGCTAGTTTCAAAGGATCATTCTTTGGGATGCGGTATTTGTATCGTTGGTATAGCCATACAATTTCAGTTTCAAATGATTGTGTGGGTGGTTCTAGTCTATGTGGGGTGTTTTTTACGAGTTGGTATTGTTTCCATAACCAGTGTAATCTGGTTTTGGGGATGGTGATGAGGTGTCGCCCATTATCTTCATATATATGGGCGACATCAAAATGTGTTTGTATAGTGTTGGCGTTGGTTTCTATATCACTTTGGGGTTGCATTCGTAGATAGAGATATGTGCCATTGGTATAATTGTAGCGGGGGTAACATATCTTGTATCACGTTGTTGTTCTATAGCAAAGTGGGCATTTATTAGGTTTGAGAAATGTTTGTGTTGTTTTTTGGTATAGTATTGAGTTAATAGTTCAGTGTTATGGGTACATGTATTAGTGTCGTACCAAGGGAATAAGTCTCTTTGGGTTCGCCATTTTTTGTATGTATTATTGTTTCTTATTATCCATTGGCATAGATATGATGTATCATTTCTCTTTATCCCATTGGAGTCAGTGTAGTGTCGTTGTTTATGATCAAGGATGATGTAGATAGGGAATTGTCTGGGATTATTAAAGACGTTTCTTGGTGGGGGGGGGTTGGTGCGGGTGGGGTGGATTTGAGGGGTGTACTAGGGGTTCGGGTTGTCTAGGAAGAATGTAGAGATTTATTATAATGTATTTGTCTTCTAGTGTTCTTGGGGGACGGTGATGAGGGCATGGTTGTCGGCATTGCAGGGGACATGATGGGTGGCAGAATAGTTGTTGAGCAATGTTTAGTGCACTTTTAATTAGTTTGGTGGGGCTAGAATGATAGTTTCTAAAATCGGTTGGACTCATCATATTAAGGCCATTGGGTAGGGTGATTTGCTCTAGCCTAAGTATATTGTGCATTAGTAACTTTTGTAGTAGTTTAAGCGCTGTTTGAGGGTTTAGGCCGTGGATGTTTTGTGCTTCTTTCATCCAAACATTTTCGAGTGGGGAAGTGTTTAATAGGAAATTGTCCATTGTACTTTTTAAGTGGACTCCAGCTTCTTTTTTGAGTAGGAATATTGTTCTAGTTATAGGTGAGCGGACACAGTGGTGATATTTGATGCGAGGTATTACTTCAGAGCCACCAAATTTTGCTAATATAGATTGTAGTAGTCCATTGTAAATTTTCCCTAGTCTTCATGTGTCATTAAGGGCATGTTGTAGTTGTTCACCGATACATCGTAGGTAGGCGTTTTTAAGTGAGAAGGCTTCTATTCCAAATAGATTGTGAGGGAGTTGCGTGACTATGTTTGATGTGCATTTTGGAATTCCGCATATTGTTTTGAGGGCGATAATCTTTTTGTTTAGTTTCTTGATGGCATGTAAGGAATATGGTACAGCGTAGAAGCTGTATGCAATTCCAGCCCGTATGACTGTGTCTGCCATATTAATTTTTTGTTGTATAGTGGCTGGGCAGGCTACTAGTTCTTTGCATTGTTTTACGACTTTGGTGGTAGTGGTGTGTATTTGTGTTTTCCATTTTAGTGAAGGGGCTAGGTTTATTCCAAGATATGTATATGGCTCGTTTTGATTTAACACTGGAATAGGTTCGTTTCTGTAGTGTATATTGGTGGCTTGAATAAGGACTTTGAATGTTATGGGGCTCATTTTGGATTTGTTTGGGCATGCAATTACTGCGCATTTGGGGATCCCAAGGTCCATGCCGGCCCATTCACAAAATTTGTCAAGTTTGCTGAGTTGTATTTGTAGGGATTTTAGTTTGTTAGCAGTGATTGCTAAGTCGTCGGCATATGCTGCTGAGGAGATTTTTACTTTAGAGGTTCCGATGTGTATCCGTTATTTCCTTGTTGTAACCATCTAAGGAGGGGTTCTAGAAATATGAGGAATATGTATGGGCTTAGGGTATCTCCTTGTATTGTTCCTCTTTGAATGGGGATAGGCCGTGTTTTACCAAAATGTACTCCAGTGAATATAGTAGTGGATTGTGAGTATATGTTCCCAATTAGTTTTATGACATCATTTGGGTATCCGAGGTCTTTCATTATGGCTAGGAGTCTTGCGTGGTCAATGGATCCAAAGGCATTTTTGAAGTCTATGTAGAAAATGTAGATGTCTTGGTTTGTGAATCTTGCATCTTCTAATGCAACAATAAGTACTTGGAGTTGTCTGGATGTTCTTCTTTCTGCTCTAAATGCTTCTTGACTATCATGTAGTGTTTGGTGTTTTTCTCCGTAGGCAGAGAGGATAGATGTCAATGTGCTTGTGTAAAGTTTGTATATGGTGTTAGCTAGAGCGATAGGCCTATGGTTCGTTAGTTGTGATGGATCCTTTTTTTTGTAAAGTAGAACTGTGAGGCTAGTTTTCCATGATGCATGGATTTGTTTCTCTTTATAGCAGTGTTTGAAAAATAAAAACAATAGTTTGTGGAAACGTGGTGGCATGTTTTTATAATTGAGTTGGGAATTTTGTCAGGGCCAGGGGCTTTATTATTACCAAGGTTTTTGAGGTATAGATCATATGTTGCTTGATCAAAGTATGTATAGAGTGGGATTTGAGGTTCTCCTCGTTGGTCTATGGTAAAGCCGTCAAGGTCGTGCCATGGGTATTGTCTTACACTACACGTACAATGTTGTGGGTGTCTTGGTTGGTGGTGGCAAGTGGGAACTGTGGGGCGGTTACTAATGGATTGTTGTATGTAAATTTTTTTTGCGATGTCTTCAGGGTTGGTTAGGATGTTGTTTTGTCTATCCGTGATGGAGTCAAGCGGTGAGGTTTCGGAGTTTTTGAATACTTTCCTATTTACTTTCTTAGGGCTCTTTTCGTAGAGTTGTCTATATTTGGATATTGCTTTTAGTATGCAATTTTTAGTGTATTTGGTGGTTATGTTTCTAGCTTATTTATTGGCGGTTTTTGCGATAGCTGCTATTTCGTCTATCCATACGTTTAGCGAGGTGTTTGTTGTTGGAGGGTGGGGGATTTGTACATGTTGGTGGTTACGTATTTAAGTTAGTATTGGGTGCGTTTGCCAGTTCGGGTCATTTTTTGTAATGTATATAGTTTTCCTGATAAGATGGTATGTAGCTAGGTGTTTTTTCCATTGTTTAGCTAGTTTGCGCGGTAGGAAGCCACCTTGTTGGGCTGTGCGATTTGTAAGTTGTTGTATTGGGGTTGCACTACATGTTTCTTCTATGGTTTTTGAATTTTTTTCTATTATGTTGTCTAATATAGCGCATGCCTCTTTCCATTGGGTGCATGTGAGATGGTCGTGATTTTCAAGGAGGGTGATTAGGGTGTCAATTTGCGTGGTGTTTTCTTCAAAAAACTTAGTATTAAACTTTCCTAAGTTGTCAGGTGGTATCGGGTTTAGAATCCTAATATGCGTATTGTTGTTTTGGGGTATGGGTCTTGCTAGTAATGCGTTGTGTGGTATATGCAGGGTGATTGGGTATTGGTCTGAGTTTAGGTCCATATGGGTGTTTGTTGTAGAGGAGTATCTGCCGTTATCCTGTGAGTTAATATAAAAGCCATCGATCAGGCTTGTGGATGTATAGTTGTTGCCACCATGTCTTGAGAATGTGGTATTTGTTGGAATATATTATAAGTTTAGAGATGTAGTAAAGGTTTTCCACATGCAATTGCATTTAGTGCGTGATATCCAAGCCAAAAGGGGGGCGTTGGGGCATAATTTCTTTGCCCTTTGCCTTCTTTTGACTGGACACAACCATAACACCAACTTGCCGTTTTTGACCATTCAATATTATGTCCATATTATCACTTTTTTGTTCAAACAATTTCCTAGTGGTGGCAGCAACATTTGCGGATGTAGACATTCTGTTACAAGTACAATGTTTCAGTAAGTGACATAGTTGTTGTGGAGAAAGAACAAAGTTTATCACCCTTATTTCAAATCCATTCCACAAATTAAGTTGTGGGCCGTTTTGGAAATTGATTTTTGGGAGAAAGCAAGCATGTGATGTGTGTGAGTTTACACCATGGGAGTTTATCCAATATGAGGTGGCTATGAGCCAAAGGACAAGAGTAATGTTGGTTGCATAAGTGACCTTCATTTCTAACTAACTAGCCTACTTCTACTTCTAGGAATTGAAAAAATGCTATGTGCCTAATGGACTATTATGTGTGTGCAATCTAAGTGAAGGGCTACTATAATGAAATGAAATTTTGTTTGTGAGTTTATGTGTATGTGTGTGCACTATGTGAGAAATGCTCCAATGTGGGTGACTATCTTACTAAGTGAGTGCTTTCTAAGTGCACCTATATAATAGATGGGTGGTTAGAAACTTTACCTTGATAGCACCCTTGCAACGTCTGGAATGTTGTCCAACTGGCAGTAGTTGTCTTTAATCGGCAACGATTTCCTTTTCAACAATCTCCAAGCTCTGTCTGCAGCAACTCCTGCAGCAGCTTCAGTGCCAGCAGCGACAATCCCAGCAGCAGCTACACCTCCAGCAATATCGTTTGCTCCTCGGTCTTCCGGGCTCGGGGCTGCTCCCTTGGATGGCAGCAAGTCTCTGTTGTGGTAGTCTCGGCAGCAGTCCATGTTGCGGTAGTGTTATCAGCAGCTCTTCGAGGTAGAAGTAGCACCAGTGCCTTCCTCGAGGTATCAGCCGACTTTTTCGGCGTAGGGTGATCTCCCGGAGCAGCAACTTCTCGGTGTCTTGGTTTAGAGTATTCGCAGCAGACTGCGGTGAGGTGTCTTGTCTTCGGGAGACTTCAGCAGATTCTGAGGTGATTTCAGTGGGAGTGGGACCTGTTTCTAGTACTGCTAGCTTCGTGAGATCTAATTTCAGGGTACAGGAAGTGTGTATCCAGGAATAAGAAGGCTTGCAACTATGTGCTAGTTTTGGGTCTGATTCTATACACTTGGCCCTGCCTCCAAAGTTGTGGGTGTGTGATTGTTTCCTTCCTCTCAGAAGGGTACTGATTCTATCAAGTCCTAGATCTAAGTTCCTTCTTCTTTCCGGGACTTGGATCAGTTGCCGAAAAGAAACTCAGTACTGAGGTGGAGGTTCTAGATCGGTTTTTTCACCTAGGTTCTAGATCGACTAGTATCTGGGTCGCGATCTACACTGTCTTCTCGATTTGTCCAGCAGCTATCGTATGCGATCTGCACAATACTCCTTTGCTGCTATCAGGGACTTCATTCCCCGTATCCTTCGGCGGTGGGTGGCTTCTGATTTCGGCAGCGCAACTCCTCTGCAGCAACAGTCTTCTCTGCTGTTATCAGGGACTCCGTTACCTTCTCCGTATTCTTCGGCGGTGGGTAGCTTCTGTTTCGGCAACAACACTTCTCTGCAACGCAGCTCCTTTGTAGCAGCAGTCTTCTCTGCAGCAGCGACAACTCGTTGTTTTCGGCGGTGGGTGGCTTCTTGATTTGCGGCAGCAACACCTTCTTTGCAGCAACAGCTTCCCTTCGGCAGCAGTCTTCTCTGCAGTAGCAACAACAACTTCTCTTCAGTGCCAGCAACTTCTCTTCACACCTGATGTCGGTCTTCGCATTAGTGGCAGCTGCTCTCCTCTCTTGCGGTGGTTGGTGTCGGGCTTCGTGGTGTTATAAGCTGCTCTTCTCTCTGCGGTAACTGGTGTCGAGAGGTTTCGGAGGAAGTGAGGTGGATGTTGGGGTGGGCTCGGGGGTTTTTATGCAGTTTGTGGAGGGTGGGTCTCTCACAGGGTCGCTCGGTGGTGCCCTTTCGATTTCTGGAGAGGTGGGTGGATGGGGGGGGAGAGAGGTTCGAGGAGCAACAGGTTGCTGCTTCGACTCTTGCCTCTTCCCCCCTTACCTCCAGCAGCCTCTCAAAAAATTTGCTGGGGCTTCGCCACTGGCGAGAGCATGCACCCAACGACAAGCTTTCAAACCCTATGCATGTCCCTAGAGACTTATCTATCACAAAGTCCTCGTTCTAGGACGAGGACCGGTGTAGTTGGTGTACCTCCTAGCTTGCCCTCATACACATTGTGTTTATTGAAGCTTTAGTAAGTTCCGACCTCATGACTATTTGGTCTAAGGAAAAAGTAGAAGCATGCAAGAAGTGATGAAATAACCAATGAATGTAAAACATGGAACTTCTACATTGATTATTGTGGGCCACACTAATCATGAGGATTCCACACTAAAAATAATAATGATAGTAATGTGGGCACACTATTTAATGACCCACACTACACATCATTAGATGTCCAAGAAACATATGATGATATCTCCAAATTTTACTTGTTCTCCAAAACAAATAGTTTGTCTTGTAGAGCTTCTTGTGCCCTTTCTTAACACGAAGAGTGCCTCCTAACTTATAGTGATTTGGTTGTGGTGACCATTCAAAGATCAATCAAATATACCTCCAAGAAACACATGCATGTTGATTTTTTTATTTTTTGTCCCTTGATTCTTGGAATTAGGAAGTGAGTTTCTACTCTTTAGATTCAAATTCTAAAGTCTTACAATTGATACTTTACCCACAACTACATGCCATTACCTTGCCTATAACCTTAGCTCCCTTTCTATATGAAGAATGGACAATGAGAGGAACAATAAAAGTTGTCAAGCCAACTCAACACCTGGGACTTCATTCCTAGTCACTTTATTCCACATTTTAGGCTAATATGCCTAGTAGGTGTTGGCTACCATGTGGGGCCCAACGCATGTGGATAGCAAAATGTCACAACACTATTTACCAAAATTTATTTATTATTTACATTTTGGTAGACCAACAAGGTTGACCCCGGGGTTAAAGTGATGAAATGAACAATACTCAAGCTGATAACTATCATTTTGTAAGGGAGGCCCAAATATAAAAGGGACATTATGCCTACAAAATTCCTGACCCCACGGTGCAACAACCATCATATGTGTAATGTTATGTAGAAAGGAAAGAACGAGACCATAGTGATTGGTTGAAGATTCAATTAGTACTAGCATTGCAAGCTACTTTTAAGCATGTTGGTGTACACTCTAAACTCTGTAGTATCACACATGTGGCAACCAAAGTGCACGTGATATTACGGAGTTTTGTAGTGTTAACATGGATGTGTGATACTAGTGAATTAGTGTAGCATGTGACACTATGGAATAACACAAAGTGCAACATATTAAATGGTGTGGTGTGGTCCACTCTGCTTCGCCTTCCTGGGCGATGTGGCAAATGCATGCACCAACATTCAACAAGTGGCATAAGATGAAGAAGAATAAGAATACGAAGGTGACACTCCACATATTGACACATGGTGCCATGCAAGGGTGTGGGTTGACTTCTTTGATGGTTTGCATTAATGACAAAATTCGTGATATAAGGAGTGAGATTTGATCTACGCACATCCGTTCCCTAGGGTTTCGGGATATTAGAGAGTGAGTAACATTATGGAGGTTGATATTACGGAGTTTAGGGTGTACAATGCGGGACACACTATAGAGATACAAAGAATAAACCACAACTATACATATCCCCACAATATTTACCATAAGCAATATCATTAAAAAAAACACCAACTTATGGTTATAATTATCAAAGTAATGGTCATGAGTGGAAGTCACATTAAAGGCCATGAGCAATGGAAGTTAATGTAACACTAAATAGTCCTATCCATGTGGGTGGAAAATTTGCTTGGAAATAATTAGTGTGGGCCACGTTAATCTTCTAGTCAAGGTGGAATTTATGTGGGTCCAAGTCCCCGTGTCTTATTCTAAGACTTCTTGAAGACTTTCAACCAACACATTGAATATTGGGTATAATAAAAAAGTAGTTACACAATGAATTCGTCACACACATTTGGTTTTCTAGAAAAAAACAATTAATGTGGTACATGCTAATTTTCTACAAGACACTTAGTGTGGCTTGAAATGGATGTGGCCCACATCAATTCTCATTATGAGAATCAATAGCGTATGCTCTAGAAAATTATTGTGGCCCATAGTAAGAGGACTATTTAGTGTAGCTACAGTAGTACATTGTTTATGGTATTTAGTGCCACATGCATAATAGTGTCACTTACCCTATTTTGAGACATAAGCTAGGTTATATTGATGACTAACATCTTCACCATAAGTGTCACCTCATGACACTTGGTGTTCAAGTGCACTTACTATTGTCTTGGTACGAGTATGTTCAATAGTTTTACGAGGTACATGCCTATGTTACACAATGGTCTACAAGTGGACTAAAGTGTACACAAATGACACTTGACATTAGTATGCTCAAGAATATCTTCCTCTTGCATATTAAAATATAAACACATGACACTTGCCGTCAGTATGCTCAATAATATCTACCCCTTTCATGATAAAATGCAAAACTATCATCTCAAGTATCTCAATGTGCTACCCTAAATGTCATAATGTAAACGAGTTAAAAAGTTACTTATGTTGATGAATACTATCATATTGGTAATCAACGGACATGCCACTTTGAGACCTCTAGGCATCTAGTGTACACTACACTAAATACCATAAACAATGCAGTTGAACTTAACCTTGGAGTCATTTTCCCAACATTCCTTGCCTCCTAGCTCCTCCTGTGTGAGTGCGTTGGCCCACTTCAAGGAAAGACCAGAGAGAGTCCTATAAATTGCGTCGCAATCCCATTTGCGCTGGCCGTGGAAATCGCTACGCGAACGAGCAAATCAATCTCAGAAGAATCATCGTTGGAAGTGGGTAAAGTGCTCCCCAAGATTTACACTTACCGTCGGCGACCAAGGCATTTTGCGCGAGGGCCGATTATATCAACGTGTCGACCTGGACTCTCGCAGACTCGCTTTTGCAGCACTTTCAGAGTTGAGGAATGAGAAAGGCCGTGTTGCTCAAAATTGAGAGAATCCGGGGGTTCAAGGAGCCATGACACGTTCCAGAACACATCGCCATCGGGAATCATCGTTTCAACCAAGTGCAAGTCTTGGAGATGAGGTTGGCATCTCTTTGGAAGGGCAGTAAGCATGTCTTACTCAAGAGTTGACCTACTCTCGGAGTCTTGCGATAGAGTTTCAAGGGGTGTTCGTTGAATTGCATGCCCATCCAATTAGAGTGTGGATCTTCCTGTATCAAAGACCTCATTGAAATGACCTGATCTAATCTAATGCGTGTCAGAACTTGGCCGCAATGGCGGGTTATATGGACGCGGATGTGTGGGGTAACCTATCGACGGAGATTTTCGAGCGAGTCGTTGCCTTTCTGCCACTTGCTGACTTATCTCGATTTCGTGTGGTGAACAAGACATTCAATCTTTGGATACTTTCATCCAAGTTCAGGGAGCTTTGTTGGGAGCTTCCTCTGCGAACATCCCGCCTGTTCATGTGGAAAGTTTATGGTCTCGGTATCGTTAGCACTTTCCAGGTTCGTGCCGGTGCTAAATTCCTGGATTTTGACCATGAGGATCTGCGGGCTTACTCACAGCCACCGTGGATTCAGAACCTTCGAGCAGCAGCTGGAGGTGTTTTGTTTCTGGAGTACCGGAAAACGTCATTTGTGCAAAGCGAACGAGGCATCGACATTGTTTATGACCTAGGGACACATACATGTGTGCGACTTCCACCACCGGAATCTGCCTATCATACCCGCACGGTGATCCATGTGTCCTCAAAAGCTTCCGGGGGGTTTAGGGTTGTTTATGTGGCACCTCATTTCGAAACTGGAGGTGAACATACGACCATTGATGTCTATGACTCGGTGGTGGATGGGTGGAGGCAGATCCACATACCTTTAAGAAAGTATGCAGCATCTGTGAACTCTTTCCGGTCTGTTATCCTGTTCGACAAGATCATCTACCTGTTTCAGAAATTCCACACCATTAAGGACCTCCTCGTCTCCTTCGACATGAACACAGGTGCAGAAGAGCGAGTTCTGTCACAGATTCCCAATGGTTTACTAACCCCAGTGCCCATCGCCACCCATAGCCGCTTGTTGTTGGTTGGTAGAAAGGGAGAGGACTTGCAAATCTGGGAGGTGGATCTATCCAGCAAGCGGTGCATGAAGATCGCCCAGAGGACTGTGTGGGCGAGGTCGAACAACTTCCGGTATTATGCTGCGGGATGCGATGACTTCATCTTCTTCAGTATCGGATCCCAGAGTCGGCCCACTGTCTACGACTTGCTCCACAAGACATGGCGCACTCTGCAATGCCACCCTGCACCAAAATTTCATGCAAGCAAGTACACCTTCTTCATTGACTCTAAACCTCAACCCTAAGTGCATGCTGTCACCACCAAATTCGTTTCTGGACCGCACTTTCCCTCGCCAATAGATCATCTGGAAATCTTCACTCACATGGTTTAAATTTCAGTTGACACTCTCTGGAACAACATTTGCTACAGTCCTGAAGAATTAAATATGTAATTGTACACCTTCTTCATTAATTGTAAACCCTGACCCTAAGTGGATGAAATTCATACCTTCACCACACTTTCCTCCACCGGTAAGCTTTACAGTTTTACATCTTTTGAGGTTCATTGACACTCTGAGGACTATATTCTTGGAGAATAGAGTACATGTAAATTGTACGTCTTCATGGAATCTAAACCTCAACCCCAACTGCATGCTTCCAGTACCACACTTTTCTCTAAGCTCGAAACTTTCAGTCATATGCTTTGAGGTTCACACTCGGGACTTTATGTATTCCTGGAGAATAGAATGTGTTAGTGCACCTTCATTGACTGTAAACCTTAATTCTAAGCACAAAGTCATATCTTTGCCGCACTCCACCACTAACTAAGATTGCAATTTATCACTCACATGTTTGAGGTTCAGTTAAAAAACTCTGAAACAACACTCACAATATTCCTGAAGAATAGAGGTTGACACTAGAGGTGGGCTACCCTTCAAATGAACTTCTGAACACACTTCCTGAAGCCGTTACCTATGTAAAATTATCCTATAGTTGCATTCTAAAGTGAATGGATGTGCTACGTGCCGAGTGCATGAAGGGTGGCAGTGTCCATGAAAGGCCCTTCTCTTCTACCTTGAACCTTCTCAGTCAATGTATACAAGTCATGAGTAAAACATCGTAATCTTAGGAGAAGGTTTTCAGGTATAAATATGCCTCTGCCTTTTTGCAAATCAATCATCCAGTTTGTATGGGTTTTTGATATCTTCATTGTTATTTGGCACAAATGAAACCCACTTCAATTGCAAAACAATATGTCTAAGACACTAAACACCTCATCAAAAGGGCAACCACACCAAGCACTTTGATAATCAAGGCTGCATTGGGCATCGGGCAGCCTCTATAGGCAGTTCCACATTACTAGAGCACTTTTGTGGTTGTATTCACATGCAAATTCTCCAGGGCATTTTCGAAATTGTTCCTCTTTGATGCTAAATCATCAATTCCTAAATACCCCATCAGTGGATAACTTTGTTCACTTTCACTATCAACACGAGGGAGTTGTCGAGACATAGAGTTTTTGAACACCTAGTCAGGATCAAGACTCCACCCAGTAAGATTTCTTTGTGATTATAATCCTGGTTCAGAGAACCTAGATGGTTAAGAATAACATGATTTTCGAAAAGAAGAATTAAACAAACCATGAAATGAAATTGACTATTCTAGTTCAATGGGAGAAATTTCTTTTATTATCAGCCTGCTTTCCTCACTGACTTAAGGTTGAGGCATCTAACAATTAAAATAAGAGTGTTTGCATCTGTTTAGGAGTAATAACGGGGAATTATTACAGAAACAACTTTCTATGAGAATGCAAATAAAGTTATTTTTTCATCAATATGAAAATCCCTACAATTTTCAAAACGATAAAGTTAGAGTACCACATAGTCGATCCACTCATCTAAATGCTAATGCTTGGCTTCAACAGTTGTCAAAACTCTCATGTGGGTAATCATTCAAAAACCGCCACCACATATTCTAAACCTCAGAGTCGTTCGCCTAATATAGATCTCATCCATGTTGGCAATACATGACCCTAGTGAGCGGTTAAATGGAAATAGTCGACTATGGATGCCTTTGACCTTAGTGTGTCAAGTTGTCTAGATGGATCAAAATACATTCTCCCTCTGACCATTGTATTCCAAAGACGGGTTTGCCCTAGATTTTCATATGGTCGTCTTCAAGGTATCTCTGTCCAAATATCACAACACAACAAATGCTTGGCAATCTAGAAATGCAAATTACTCTCAGAGTACATTAGATCTTAGCAGGGCCTATTGGAATCTTCATCAACTTTAATAAGTTGTGGAACTTCAAAACTCCATGTGCTTCAAACAAGGAATGAAGCACTCAAATCCCCGTCTAGTTGAAAAGAAGCACTCACATCCATCAGGTCTACTTGGAAAGAACCACAACCGTGAGAACATTATCTCAATAGTAAAAGAGTCAATACAAACTTAGAGGTAAAATATGCCCCAAGATGCTGGTACATCATAGAATGTCTGTCAATGTCACCAATAATATTACATACCAAGACAAGGATATGAAAAATAGGCTCTCAACAATTTTTTAAAGCAGTAGACATCAATAGACAACCAGCAAGGTATATAAAAAGGTCCAAACCTTACAGGTTATTCTTGCAATTCTTATGCCTCTACCGTATGATAGCAACACTACTAGACAACCATCCAGCTTCAAGAAAATGCCTCAGGACACTTTTTAACTCAAGAAATTCTCACCAACAGGGAAGGAGCTGACCAAGAATTTCAACAATAGCATTTAAGCTACATAGGACAATCTTTACTAGATATCTTACTCCTCCTCTTCAGCTTCTTCCAGCCATTTCACAAAAGGCTCAAGACCTTTCACAAATGTTTGCCTGTCACCACACCCAAATATATTACTCAGTGTGTTATATTGAAACCACTAGAATAGCATACCACAATATCCAAACATTTCAGCAACTTTCTAGTAGAGTGAACTTTGTCAGTTGCTCCTTCATGGTCAAATTGCACTCACTAACCAAGGTCAGATCTACCCTCTACAAACAAACATTCCGCTCTAAACAATGTCCATAAAACACAACAACAAACTCGTTTTCCAGACCAGATGCCTTACCGTCCCTTTGGATTAGAACCCTTCTTGTACCAAGTAAGAACTATGTCTTCGTCTAATACATCCTGATCATACAGGGCTCTGATGATCTCAGGAAACAGCTTCATCAGCTTTGCATCCTCGTAACAATGGATCTGGATCTTATACATCAAATCCATCTCCAGCTTCGCTGTTGTGCAGAATGCTCCCAGAAGTTTGCCCCATGTCTTCACCTGCAAACTCCACAAACCATTCCCAAATACCTCACACATTCAGTACCATTGGATTGCAACCACTGCACCAACCTCACACCAACCACCATCTCAAATCATGTCAACTTTTCTTTTGCCCCCCAACATCTTTACAAAACCCAAAAAGGAAAAACACAATCTCTTGCACCCTCCAGAATCAACAACTTTGAAGTACACCGCACCTGTCGCAGAGCAAGGTTGGAGTTTTGCTGCTGGTTCTTGCCTGACCACTGCACAGCATCCATGATGGCATCCCAAATCGTGCGAACCACGTCCATATCAGGCAAACTGGCTTCCCTGCGTTTCAGCTTCACCATCTCAATCACCTCCCCCACATCTATGTTCTCTGCAATCTGGTCTGTCAAGGTCGTCCTCAACTCCTTCAGCTTCACGTCGAACACCTTCTTTGTGTTGTACTCCACAAGTACGCCCAGACCCTCCTTACTGCAATCATAGTCACCACAAAATCCCTAAATCAGCTCCCACTCTGGGAAACCACAACAAATACATGGTCATCCCAACTATTCTACCATACTGTCTACCATACGAGTATTTCAAACCATCTTAAAATACTATGTGTCAGCATCACACCAAGAGCCAAAAGGATACTAGCTGATGTGTAAGGTCAGGAATGTACTTGAAATGCTCAGCAAAAGCTTCGATCGACCGCTTCTGTGGAGGGAACAGATCCAGAAGCCGATCGTCCATCTTCGCACGCTTCAGAAGACTCACCAGATCATCCAAGCTGTTTTCCACCAGATACTCTTTGAATGCATCCGTCACAAAGTACAGAACGGTACCCTTTGCAATCAATGTGTCGCTCAGCAGTGCTGAGAATATAGTTTCCGGTGGCAGCCCAGAAAGCTTCTGAGAAAACGTCAGTGCAGTGAAGATGGCCAACTTCTTACGGTCATCAGGCCCATATAATTCCTGTCAAATGTCACCATGCCAAATCAGCCACAGCACCACAATCCACACTGTCATACATCCGCACCTTCATTCAATAAGCATCTGGACCCATGATCTTCATACAACTCAGGGAGATAAACATGTCCATGTCCCATTCTTATTTACAACAAAAAGGACCCCTTCCAAGCTTTACAATATCAAACCATCCTCACAACATTGCTGTAGGAAAGCCTGCCAGAGGACTAACCAATGACTGTAGCAGCCTGCGCATCACATTTTCAAGGTTCTTGATCATAAAAGGCCGGCGCCTGATGATCTTCTGCAAGTAGAGAACATAGGGCAAAATGCTCTCCCGAGTGGCATCGCAGTTCAGAACAGAGTAAGGATGCCGATCACCTTCCTCTGGTTTTGTGGTGCCCGGCTGATTTCGCCCACCTGTGAAGACAACCTAGAATTATTCACAACACACAGGTCAGATAACCACTGTATTATAAACTTCACCCTTGCAACTGTTGATAACCCACCAAATGCAGAGGCACCCATTTTTTGATATCAAGGCCATGGCTTCTCTTAAGACAAGCTGATATCTAATCAGGACAGTCCCATTGTAGGACTTTAAGAGACTGCCAATCCAAACCATTTACATAACTACACATAATATCAACAGATGGCTCACATTGTCAGTTACCAAATTCTCACAAGGAAACAACCTTACCTCAAAGAAGGTGTCGCCATATCTTGAGAAGTCAAGGTCTGATGCCTCAACATCCTTGGCAATAAGCTCCTGCACAATCAACCAATTCTATTAGAAACCATTTATATTCCAAATCATCAGCTCTTCCTTTTCAGGTATCAACCACATTTACACATCTATATCTGTGGGCAAGTAGAATAACTTCCCAGAACTCAAGTAATGAGTCGAATTTACTAACCAAGTCACCCTTGTGCTCATTGTAGATTAGAACTACAGCATCTGCAAAAGTTCCGGTGTCCAAGGGAACTGCAATATTCCGTTTGCGGGTTTTGATCCGCGTGCCACTGAAATCAGTCAAAAACTTATAGGTTAGAGGAAGTATAAAGGTTTGAGGTCTGTCCAGTACACAAAGTGTTAACTTGGCCTACACAATATAACTCTTCTGCTTGCAAAAAAACTAGAGAAAACTCATGAAGACTAAGGATGTTTATCCAACATTAGAAAAGGCTCTGCTAGACTCCCAGATGAAAGTAGAAGTTTTACATCCTGCACGTTAATTTACAATAACTTTTTAATTTGTATCATGTTTGCCCTTGCTCAAACTCTAGCAACAGACAGAGGAGTGTATTCAAATCAGTTCTCAGAATGCTGAAGTTAACAATCAATTATGGTTAGCTATAACCGGTCTTTGAGGTTCCCAAGATCACATAAACTAAGTAATTTAGGGCTGACTCTGACAAGTCAGTGCAGATACTAAAACCAACTTCACTGTAAACATTAATTAGAGTGAACATAGTTATCATTGTAATAGTCTAAAGTCAGCCTTCATCTCCTACAATGGAAGAAAGTCATATTAACGTACCCAAGGGTCGGCTTCTCCTTCGAGCTGGAAATTGAAGGGCAAACAAACAATTCAAGAGATTAGAAAGTACAAAAATGGAATCAATGCTCAGATAAAGTCAAGAACTGGAGGTGTGAATTGGAGGTGAAGGGCAAAGACTGATAGGTCACACAAGTATGTGTTCTAATCAGTGATCGCTAAGAATTTGAGCAACTTGGCCTTCGTAACAACAGAATCCAACAGGAAGGCTCTCCTTTGATTCAGAACTCATCCGTACACTATAAACGGTTCTTAGGGTACAAATTCTGGAGACAAGATCTCATCAATACAGAGCCATATCTTTGAGACTTTTCTGCCAGCAACAATAATTGAAACGGTAGCTAATGAGGCATAATATGCACCGGACATATCGTTGGGAAAGACATGGCCAATTCGAAACATGGCCCAGATTCTTTAAACTTGGCCCAGATGCTTAAGATTGCGTAATTCAATTTGGGCAAAGTCCATATTGATAACTGAAACTTTGAAAGAGAAAGGCCACAAGTTGGTAACATCTGAACCAATGTTAGAAGCCTACCAGTGACACACATGTGGGAAAAGCACCGTTAAGGTTCAGAACAACAGATAAAATTCAGCTGCATAGCAATGACACATAAACCTAATCACCAACCAAATGATGCCAAAAGCGCAGAACCAGTTTACAGCCACCCGCCGCGAGCACAAATGATCGCTACCGATCCAACCATGCTCCAAACCGACAAACCCTAATACGGACATAGCCAAACCCTGATGATTCACTCACCTCATGAACCGAAGCGGGCGGAGGAGATGGGTGTCTACAAAAGTGAGCTTGGAAGGAGCGCGGTGATTGAGAGCCGAATGAGCACAGCGAAGGCCGTGGACAAGGGGCGCGCGTTGGAGACGCAATCGGGAACCCTAGCAGGAGCGCATGGAGGCGATGGCGATACATGCACAAGCAATGGCAGAGAGAGGGGAGAGGGCCCTTCCTCTTCTGTTTGTTAACACATCCGAGCCGTCGGGTTCAAAGATCGACGGCCGAGATCTCGTCTCGTCGGGTGAGTCTGCTCTGTACGCTTTGGCCGTGCGAGGAGGCAGGGATGAGAAGCCAAACGAGGTGACGGTGGAGTTGGGGTGCCAGTCTAAGTCCCGAGACGCGTGTCAGGTGAAGATATGATATTCAGTATAATATGTGTCATGCACCGGCCCAAGTGCCGTTTCACTTGTAACAAAACCACCGGTGGTACACCAAACGGCCCTCTACCAGCCGGTAATATAGCTCGAAGGGGAGAACTGGAGGGGTTCTTACAGGTGAAATGCATTGGACCAATTCATTACACTAGGTAATGCACACATATTGGTGCATTTGTTATGGGAGAAAGCACTGGCACAATTTAATGAAATCCAAATGTGCGTTATGTTCATGTATGTTGTTATTATATAAGGGGAATACTGGTTGGGTTTTCAATTGTATATTTCATTTAGTGTTTGCAACATCACTCTTGGAGCATTCACTTTTTTTTCCTTCTTTTTTAATGTGGTGCGGTCTCACATATTTGAAACCAATATCGAATTAGATACTAAGATATATCTTGTGTATAGATATCCACCACAATAAGGACACACTTCCATATTCTGATGAAGTTGGCAAAAACCACCAAATGACGAGAATTTGACCCCCCCCCCCGCATGCGCTTCCCCATATGGAAGTGTGCATAATTTTCTCCTAGATAACGAAAATCAATGGCCGATGCAATTATATGGGGAAGCTAAAGTTCGAGGAGGAGTTGACCGCCTTTCTATTCTAAAATTGAGACCAAATACATCCTAAACTCCATAATGTCACTCATTCTCTAGCATCCCGAAACCCTAGGGAAGAGACGTTCTCAATTCGATCACACTCCATATTGTCACATTTCCCTCCCTTATATCATGGGTTTGACATTGATGCAAACCACACTCTCGCATAGTGCCACATGTCATTATTGGAAACCCCTTGAAGTCTACTAGAATGGAGGATCACGGGGGGGTCACTCTATAGGATTTTTGTGCACCACGTGCGGCGGAGGGGTATTTGTTTAGGGGCTATTTACCTCCAAGGCACGAATTAAAAGCTCCCTATAATTACTTAATTTTCTAAAATGGCCTATTTTTTTGCACCCTATCATTATTTATAATGCCCATGTCATTGCAATTTTTTGTAGTCTACATTCCTTTTAATTAAAAAAAATTAAAAGTGTATGCAATGCAAAAGTGGTAGGAAAAAACATGGCAACAAAAAGGTATAAAGAATACATATCATTGCAAAAACTAAGTACAAAAAATTTAAAGTGGAAACACAACAAGAAGGCTTAGGATGGAAACACAACGAGCCGCTAGGGGCCAAAGGCCCACCGCTGGTGGGAGAAGAAGTCCGCAAGGAGGACGTTGGCAAAGTCGGAAGCTGATAAATTTCAACCTTCACACTGAACGGAAAATCATAGGGGACCAACTCTTGAAAAAAGTCCCATTAAATTAAAGGATAACTCCAATTTGCCAAACTCAATATACATGCAAGTACTTAGATTATATTGTAGCCTTATGATCACAGTTCTATTATTCAACAAATTGAGGTGATGCACCTTTCCAAGGTCAATAGTGAACATAATTGGCCATTCCATGAGCTCAACAATCTTCATTTTGAAAATAATTAAGATCATCATATGAAGGAGCTTACAACTCAATTGTTCCGTCGTAATTAGTTGTGCTGTGGGATGTACTTGTCAACGACAATCTCAATGGAATTGGTGCACTTCAATGGAGTTGGAATTAGTAAAGATACCCAATCAGTGATTGTTCTACGTAGCTCAAGAGGGATATGTTTTCCTTGGGCAGATGCTTCGTAAATTCCTTAACATTCTACCAAACAAATCTATAAAGGGTAGGTGCGACCATCACAATAGGTTACATTGTAGTAAGAGAATGGCAGCCACCCACCACATTGAAGGTGGATTCCACTGGATCACAAGGGGTGGGAGCTATCTTCATTTATTGAAGCATTGTCAACATATTATTCAATATTGATTAGAATTTTATATTTCGATCTGCAGCTTTCAATCACTAATGCCAGTGATTGATTAAATAAACTTTATTGGCATCATTTTTTCAAACACTCACATACTGATTGACTTTGGAACCTGTTGGATGCATTCACGAGTTGTGGGTTAGGATTCCCTAAGCATCCTGTTATTGCAAACTATCGGTATTCGTGATGATGAACTGCATACCATTTTGAAAATTAATACACCTGACAATATTACCATGTTGATTTCTTCTACGAGACGTCTAACTACAAACTGCCTAGACGAATAGAATATCAAGACCTCCATTGACCGAATCCCATAATTGTAAGAATGTTACTGTCTAGCAACTACACCGAGCACAAAAACCCTAAACCCCTGACTTGAAATTGCTTTCAGCAAATCACACTCAAAATTCCCAACCCTGGAGCACCCTCTGTCGTTTAGAATGACACCAGCACCACCCCCCCTTCCCTTCCCAGAAAAGAAACCATAATTGTATACTACGATCCATGAACTTCACACATATGCCGTTGCTGCTTTGTTGTTTGGCAGCTGAAGCAGTCGAATTTACTGTGTTCACTCACATCAGAGGCTAAACCCACAATGATATTACCAGCAATTCACTGCAAAAACAGAGGAAAACTAGAGAGCATAGCTTCTGAGACACGAACTTAGTGCAATTCTTTAATATTGATCCTAGTGTGCAGCGTGATTCTGGTAAAAGAAACATCTGCCATAGCCACAATATGAATAACATTGAGTATTGACATATGTATTGGATCTTCAAGAGCACCAGAACAAAGTGTTTGTACAATGTAATACACAGAAGATCACAGTATGAGACCTTGTTCTTCTTCCACATGAGTGGATGCAGCAAGCCATATTTTGCGATTTGAAAGACCTTCCTCAAGTGTTATATGCTCAGGTTCTTTGGTTGCACCTCCTGCTGCACATGCTGCACAAGTGAAGGTCTCACACGTATCAGAGAGTTACAATAGTGTGGACACTAAACTGTTGCAATTAAACTCTTTGAAAAGTTATGCCCACCTCTCGTGATTATGACTTAATAAAATTCTTATATGATACAGACTGTCATTCCATCACTACACAACTTACAAAACAAGAAACTCACAGCCCATAATTAAGGAAGAATCACAATTTACAGGGCTATAGTGAAAGAAGATTGTCTGGGATCTCACCATATTTCAGATTGCCTGCAAAATGGATCAGAGAGGGAGGCGCCCCCAAGATTTGGTACCGCACTGCCTCTTTGGTGCTCTACCTTGCCAACCGAAAATTCCAATCATCCACCATCACTGCCACTACTTTTAACTGCTATGAATTTGTTCCTGTGGATTCAAAGGTTCCACAATGACATGAGATGTTGCCCCACTTGATTCTAGCATACATTGTTACTCCAGTGCCCAACGCAAGTAGTACTTGAAGGAGAAGAACTTGGGCATGCAAAAAACCATTTCTGAGTATTGTAAGAAAGTACCAGCGGGACAATCAGAGAAAATGCTGACAACATGATTTTCATCAGAGCCTGTGCAGGTGAAATTGACCATCAAAACTCCGTGGAATTCAAAAAACCTCAAAACTCTCAAGGAATGGACCAATCTCTCAAGTCAACACCTTATACCTCCCTTAAGATGCAAAATCATTTAATAATTGTTCAAGAGAGCACAATTAGCTCCTTGGAACTCAAATCGTCTCAAAACTCCTTAGCCATTGTGGTGGAAGCCCCGAGCAATTTTCGAACACCATAACTTCTTCATATGGTCTTTGATGTTTATAAGTAACCACTTGTTTGTCATCTATGTTTAACGTAGATGCAGATGGACTACTCGTTTGCCCCATTCGAACAAATATTGAGGAAGTTATACATGTTTAAAGCTTGGTAATCCCACGAGGCACTCCTAGGCCAGTACTGTAGCAGGGCGTTGTCTTGGGACAGCGTCCCACTCAAATTGTCGTATCTCCTAGTTCACACCTTCGATTAAGGTATTCTTAAGCATTCTAGAATTGGCATGCCATAAACTACACAAAGCTTATGGCCTTATCCTCGTGACTCCTAGTCTCCGTGGGTGGAAGGTGTTCCCAATGCCTGAGGCCCTCACCCACACTATGATTACTTGGGCCCTCTCACCAACGACGCCACAAGTCCCGGGTGTCATTATGGGGTCCCTCTTGTGCCCATGATGTTTCAAGCACTCCTTATGAACAGATACACGACATGATTGATACAATATCACTCCAAAATTGTCAATAAAGCAATCTAAATTTTTTTGGCATTCAAATGATCTTAAATCATTCAAAAAATGTTGAAATTATTCAAGTCAACACCTTAATGCTCCGGATTGATGCAATATCACTCCAAAAACCTTAGAAGAACAAATGTAAGCCTCTTTGGTGCTCAAATAACCTCAAACTACTAAAGGAATGTCAGAATCATTCAACACTCCCTTGTAGAACACAAGTGGAATAAGGTGGTTAGCAAAGTTATCCTTTAACTCATTGGGACCTTTTGTCGAAAGTTGGCCCCCTATGATATTTCATTGGCTTTAATTATTCACATTATATCAATACATTCTTTCCACTTTCCACCTGCAAGCTTGGATACAGTGTTTGGATTTGATTTAAGAGCAACCTATTTTAGTTCACTTAATGCCAAACTCATTTAGCCTCTCTTGGGATCCCAAAACGAGTTTGACCTTCAATAAACCCATGTGGGATGTTCGTTGTTCAAACCTCCACACTTCCTTCAAGCAAGAACCAAAAACTTACCAAACTTAGAGGTTATATGGACAACAACCAAATCCTGACCAAAATTCATAATGAGTTAGAGGATAACCCTTTTGTCTTGCAATATACAACTAGTGTTGGCAAACCCACCTGCATGTCACCAAGTTTCACCCCGTCCAGGTACATCACACTCAGAACGTATGCTGTTGCCAGGCAATTCAGACCCAAGATTTTGAACATTTGCAAAGTGGTCACTAGCGTACTCCGGCCCTGTCGAATAATATCAATGGTGGGTTGCACTGATGAGTGCTTTGCTGTGAAGGGTGCTGCCATGGATGCGTCTCCAAGTCGTACAACTGGAGGCCGTCCATCACCCTCCTCATTCATGTCATCAATCATTTTCTTCAACTGTGCTTTCTTGATCTCTGCTGGCGTAAGGGGTCGCCCACTTGGTGACAAGTTCCCTAGATTTGGAAGTCCCACCTTGTTTGGTCGAGCAACAACAGTTGACGGTCCACTCTGTGATGGGGTAATAGCACCTGGAAGACCTTGTGCACCTGCAATCCCACTCTTCCGCTTTGGTTTGGCGTTCACCACTGTTTCCAGTGATGTATTCCTATTAGAAACTATAACTTTGAGACATCCACCATCAAAACAAGTGCTTCATCATAACCTAAACTGTTACTTTACTGCACTTAGAGACTTTCTTTATACAAGATAAAAATACAGGGTACCTTCTATTCCAATTGACATTTCTAAAGAGTTGGTCAGTACAAATGTATTTCTTACCAGGACTAGAAGTTGAGGCAGATGAATTTGCTGTTGTGCCAACACCAGTGAGAACTGCAGCTTGCGCTGGAGGCATGGCATTTAAAAGTGCCACCCCAGCATGGGCCTAAACAACATAAACGCATGTTATTCAGGCCCAGTCTAAAGCTGAAGTGTCCTTTGACCAACAAGAGCAACATCTACAAAAGTCACCCTCAATTGTAAAGTGCAGTCCTTAACCTGAGATGTTACTCCGTATCAGAAAGCAACAGAAGATAGGACACCACTAAACGTCAAAAAATCATCTTGTAGATTTCTCTATGTAGACAGGAAGTCATGGTAAAGACATGCCTGCTTCAGAGCGCCCACATCGTTCGTACCATCTCCACACATAAGAGTTGTGCGACCAGCAGCTTTTAGTGTTGTCAAAATAAGCTCTTTCTGATCAGGTGCCACTCTTGCAAAAACCTGAAAATAAGCCATTTCAAATCAAGCACTGGAATAAACTCCATGCACCAAAATCTAGAATTGATGCATACTCTGCAGAATAGTGAACCTAAACTGTTTTTGGTTGAGAATACATGTGGATAACTCAACTAACCTGAGTCAAAGGAATAACCAACTGCAAAGCATTCGTCCGTTGTAGCATTCCAAGGCCATCACCGGCAATACACAAATCGTGACCCTCAGACACCTCCAACACTGCATCCATACTGAAACACCAAAACCACAAGCCATTAATCTCAACTGAAATCATCATTAACTCCTTCCTCATAAATATTCTGATAGCAGGGATGGAACTTCCAAATAAGCTCTTGGGCTTTAAATGTGTAGAGAAATAATAATTAGGCAAAGTGCTTATACTTGTATGGTATCCTGAGTTTCTCATCGGGTGACACCCAATCAAAATCACCATCACCAGATCGGACTGTCAAAATTAACACCGGTCTTGTGACAATGTGCACTTGAGCTGCCACATGGCATGCTGTTAAGGCTTGATCTCCTGTGATCATCACCTGCATGGGAAAACCAGATATGAGGCTCTTCTAAAGTTGTTCACTGACACCAGTATTAGAGTAGGCTCTTCTACACCAAATTTGGTTCCAGCAATCCTCATTGTTCAATTTTCAACAGAAACAGGTAGGAAGGTTCACAGTTAATAATCTAATACAAAATAATTGTTGGCCTTTTCAAATCCACACGTCCAATAAAAAGATGGTTGTAAAAATAACTACACTGAATATGCTGTGCAGTGTGAGTTCAAAGCAGTATCCTTAGTAACCACAAATAGGCCACAGATCAATGCACATGTTCTGAAGGATTCCGAAAAATTACATTTGGGAGCTAACTTTCCTGGCATAGATTCTTCATGTACGAACAAAATAACAGAAAACAGTTCCAATGGAGAGCATTCTCCCACACTAAATACACAAGAACAGCCTGAACTGCCTTCGTCAGTAATGTTGTATTCAATATATGTGAAAATCTTCTTTATCATGAAAAGGTGTTCCTGTGTACAACCTAGCATGACCAGCACTACTAAAATAACCAGTAAGTTGGATAGGAGAATACCTACCAGATCATGAGAGGAAGCTTTTAGCTCTTTTAAAACTTCTCCTGAATCATTGCGTAAAGGGCATGCAAAAACCTGCACATTGCCATCTTTAGGTTTAAGTGGATACTCCTAGCCTGCAGAGCACATCTTCCACATTGGGATTTCTGAACAAAACTTACATTGGCTCTCACCATAGCACATCTTTCATGCTAACATAAGACAATTAGATTACAGAAGTATATGCTGAGTCTTGAAACATACTGCAAACCCTGCAAATGTCAAGCCACTCTCCACAACTTCTCGCTCCAAACTCCTTGCTTCACCAACCTGTCACTCAACACAGGGATCATAATGATCACACAATCTGTTCACATTCAACAAAACAATTACAAGAGCTTAAACAATCAAATGAGAACTAAGTTTACTTCAAACCAAATGCTGCCATATGATACATTCAAGGTGAAAAACTTACTGGCATGTCGGGAAGATATTTGTAAGCCAATGCAAGCACACGGGAACCTTGTCGAGTATACTGTTTGTATGTCTCAACATAGTCATCTGGAACATTGGCCAACCTTTCCTGTATGGTCTCTGGAGCACCCTGCCAAAAGACCCCACAAAAAATATCACAACTCCATGGAACCAAATTGGTGACACACTGGAAGTGTTTCAAATTCATAGCATCAGGACAACAGCTGGATTGGCTGGAGACATCCCCATCTTGCAAATTTGTGTGCATTTGATACTCATCAGGTTCTTACTAGGATCTACACACTTCAGTTCACCCAATTCTAGTGGGAGTTATCCCCTGAATTACTGTGACCACATAAGTGTGTGAGCAGCCATCAAAAAAGAAGCAAGGATACTAGTGTTAATTCAATAATATGAGATATACCTTCACCAGAGCAACGAAAGAATCTTCAGTGCGAGCAACAACAGCCATGCGTTTCAGGTGTGATGCAAAATGATGTCGTTCGAATATTTGAACCGGCTGGCCTGCTCCCCTGGATAGCATACATTTACAGAATGAGACCAACCGTGATGCAAACACAAACACAGTTGTTGTTCTTGCTACTTTTCCCTCACAGCACCTTAAAGCTATTGAAAATACTCAGACAGAAAAGGGAAGAAAGTATGATTTAAAGATCACCAAAGTGGGGGCAAGGCCAGATGCATGCCTGTACTTACTTGCGTGGAACAGCTTTCTCGTCAGCTGTGTAAGCCCAATCAATGCCTTTTAATGCTGCTTTCTCTAAAGGGTCGCCCACCTGTTTCATGCCATGTAGAGTGTCAATGCTTTTCAAAATGTCAAAGACAAACTGAAAGACATCAATTTAAATATCTACAAGCTGGATTCAAGAGTCGAAATTGAGATCCCATATATTACAACCTGGACACTCAGAAACTTACAATTTTGTTATCCACAAATACTAGAGCATATAGTAATTACTGACAATTTTGTTGAATCGCTCTCTAGATCTCGGCTACCATCTGGACCAACCACACCTCGGAACTCCTGTGTCAGCCAAACAAAGTAGTCAATAGCCAGTCCCCCTATCATTTCCACACTTTTGTCAGATATATGTTAACAACACCCACAGCTGAGAGCACTCATAACTCTTGAATAATTGCAATAGGAAGATGAGCTGAAAGAGGATTATAAGCACCAAAAAATGTGCACACAATTATTACCATGTCATCACTGGTTAGAGTACCAGTTTTATCAAAGCAGCAGACATCCACCTGCAAAGCCCAAACAGAATAGTCACAACAAGTACATACAAAACAAGCTCCCAAATTTCCAAACAGGGAAAATACTCCACCAGATTCAGCCTGTACCTATAGTATCCTAGTCATATGAAGAAATATATGAGCATAGACAGCCTATGCTCTCATTTGGTGGGTAAAGGAGCATGTTACTTCTATAATTCTGATGCAAGATTTTAGTTGAGTCATAAAAGAATCACAAATTCTTCAATAATAACCACTGTACAGATTTCATACTCAAACATACCTTGCCACCAAAAGGAATGCGAAAGGGTTCTGTGCAATATATGCCCTTGCGAGCAAGGGCAATGAGAGAGGTATTAACGGCAATTGAGAGCTCCATGGGAAGCTCTGGAGGAATCACGGAAGTGATGATCAAAGAGCAGTTAAGTAATAATTTGTACGTGCTCCTTGTTGGATCTTCAAGACCCTGAGGGAACCCAAAATTCCTAGTCAGATTTCCACAGTTCCTGAACCAACAGAGAAGCCAAACCTGATGAGAGCATTCTAGTTGGAATTAACCCTGAATTTCAATGATCTACGTTAAACTCTTGAGAAAATATCTTCAGTTTGAGCTTTGAAGACTGAGGAATCTACACAAATATAATAACTCGTGAACCTCCAGCCAAGTGAAATCCAACTGTTCATCTTGTAATTGCCAAAAACACAGCTAGCAATGAAAAGAGTATGAGGTCTAGCACCAGAATGCCCACCTTCTTCAGCACATAACCAGCAGCAATCAAAGCAAAGAACACCAAAAAAAGGATGAAAAGACCACTCTCCCAATTGTTTGCAGTCACCTGTTGATACAATGGAGTAACATATTCAGAACTGCCCAACATTAGCAATCTTCCAGGTTTCAGTACATCTGACTTGTGCAGTACAAGTCTTGTGACAAAATAGACAGTAGGTCTGAGAGTGTAAGAGATGTCAAGATCATACACACTACATATAAGGATGTTTCGATAGAGAGGAAAAATAGAGAATATATATAACTCACCAGTAGTAGTAATAGTGATCATAAGGAAAGCATGAAAAAATGAAATTCTGTGGTAATACAAAAGACCCAAAGTGCAGGAAACAATTAAGCAAGATAATTCAGAGCTTCTTTCGTACGAGGGACGCACCCGCTCTGTAGAGAAAAGAATAGTTCGCATAAGCTTCCCTTGACTGGTCTCAAAACCCGTTCTCAACACAACTGCTATGCAACCCCCATCAGGTGTCTTCAAAGCACCTGCCTGAATACATCCAGCCAGGTAGAAAAACTCATAATCAGAAAACACATCAGCTAGGCAAATACCATCTAGAAAAACAAATTAGCAATAATGACTAGACCAATTATTTCATACCATAACTAAGCACACAACTGTAAGGAGGAAAAAAATCCTTGTACATCATCTTTGAAAATAGGTGAGAACAGGATACTTCCAAAAAACAGTGCCTTCACCTTGTCTGGAGTGTGTTGCAATATCTTGGTACCCCCAAACAACACGTGGCTCTTATCCCGCCTTATAGACAATCTTTCTTCAGTATCCCGACCAACAACGGAGCCCTGTATGTAAGGCGGGTACAACACATCTCAGGCTGCTGACATTTAGTGGTGAAAACCTATATTCGTGTAAAAAGTACTAACTCTGCATAATACATCAATAACTTTGATCCAGGCAATCTGCAATGTCGGTGCTATTTGCCAGGAGACAGATGTCCTCACACAGATTCTCGTTCTCAAGCCCCATTCTCTTTCCAATAATACTCTGGAGAAAAACAGTAAGACACAAAACAATGGAAGTCACTGCTCTCTAAGGGATATGTCAGGTGCTCACTTTCCATTGTGGTGTTGACTCCCCTGTTAGCAAGGCTTCGTTAGCAATGGCACTTCCAGCAATTAATAGCATATCTGCAGGTACTGTTCGCTCTTCACTGCCTACCCCTGTGGGGCGACCAATAGAAACAACATCTCCAGGGATAAGCTCCACGCCTGACAACTTCACCCACCTGCAGCAGCAATGACAACATCAGAATTGATGGAAAGATTACTACTTTGACAATACTACAAAAGAGTGATGCCACACAAGTAAAGAACTCATGTTATGAGAGCTTACTTCCCACCACGGTGAACCATGAGTGTCTGGTTATCCACACGCACTTGTCGCAGCTCTGTCAAAGTTCGCAGCCTGCTCTTCACGACAGTTGATTCAAAGAGAACAAGCATGAACAAAGTGAAGACACTGTATAACCAGTAGTCATCCAGACACCAGAGTCCAACACAGAAGACCTGCACATCTCATATAAGGCAAACTGTCTCAGAAAAGAAAATAAGGCTCATCTATTGCAATTGAAGCTTGCTGGTAAAGTAAGAATAGCATACCAACATTGTTTGAATTTGACAAGGAGATATTTATGCACCATACTAAAACTCCAGAAGCTATATATTCCCTCATTGAGCTCACTAATGATTCATAAACATATCAAGTCCATTCACACCACAGGAAACAAACAAAATATGGAAGAACAGCAACCTCTCCATAATCAAGACTGATAATATTTTCATGACCCTGCAGAGAAAGTAACAGATTGCACTACAGCGTACAAATTGGGCAGAGAGAAACCAGCCTGACCTGGAAAACAAAAAATGGCTCCATGCAATGCTCCTTCATCAAGGCTTGAAAGGTGGGTTGCGGAAACTCAAACCTGATGAATACATGGAGTAAGATCCTTAGTTTCACTCATTAAAACAAATGTTATAGTAATTTCAGCAAATCACTGGCTCATATGAGAGCCTCATTCCTGTAATAAAGGTATAAGAAACAAATGGTGCTGAGACTCAACTGAAGGCTTAAGGAATCCAAAAGTACTGGACATTGAAGGGTTGAGTGAGTTACTCGAACAACATATTTGACTAGCTATGGGAAAAGAGCCAATGAAATGTGTTAAACTCCAAAGCCCAGTTTGAAGATGAAGTAAATGAAGAAAATGTAACCTAGAATTGAGAATGTGCATAATAATTTGAGGTTATTCATATCTAGGATATCAGCATACTCTGAAAAAGTGAAACAATTAAACCCTAATTATGATATCAGGAATTTCGCTGACCAAGTAATTTCACTGTAGTATATTGAGACCCTCAACTTCCACCGTGCCAAATTAAACATGGTGGATCAGAGAACATGACTGAACCTTTGACAGCAAGTTTCCTACGCTGCCAATTACTATGCTATATACCATCCTGTGCAAAAACAGGGAAATCAAATTATAAAACAATGACTTTGGAGATACTATACACAAGTCAGTTCGCATTCTAAAACATCCTGGCTGTTGATAAGGAATATTCAACAGCAAGACTACATTACAACTCAAGTCAACTGCAGAGGTCTACAATCTCTTATAGATGTTACAGTGCTTTGCGGTAAAAACATGTCAGGTCAAGAAGGAAAACGCACATGTTCTTTCCCCATTTTTCTAGTCCAGCCAGTGCCTTTGTTTCGCTACCATGGCCAGTGCTTTTAGCATAAGTTCCAAACGCTTCCTTTGTCGGATACTGAAGCTTTGCAGAACTTGTTGAGCTCTTTTGAATACGTAAAATGTTGTTTCCGAAAATCAAAACCAATTTCCTCGTCAGAAGAAGAATCTGACGAAGATTGAGGAGAAGAAATTTTGGTGTTCGACACAAGCCCGTTGTCTCTGACATTGTTTCGCTTCTCTCCAACCATCTGCAGCACAAAGTTACTTTATAAACAAGCAGCACTTTCTGCTTCTAACAGGTGCCACAGGGACCTAGTCCAAAACCCTGAAGATGGGAGGCCTCATACTTCAGAAATTGACAACGTTGAATTACTCTTGCAATGATACTCCAGCAAATGTATCCGACAAAGCTGTACTCATCATCAACTCACATTTGCACTCTGAGCGTACAGTGAAGAATTATAACACTCTGGACTGTTTCACCTGTTCTACACTGATTTGGGAGAAAGGACTTCAGATAGGTCACCCATTACGTCACAAGCAAATTGCACATTTAAGGACCAATTGCTCCAATTGAACCAATTAAAATGACTCCATATCCTTGCACATCGACTACCATCTTCCTTAACAAATCGATTTTCGATCCTTGCGGAAAAATCTCAAAGGAGAACCATCATAAAGTGATCGCACCAAAAATTAAAATTGGTCTACAAAATCGACACTCACCAATTTCCTCGAATGCAAAGGCACAACTTCCTTGGCACCGATAAATTTCGCGGGAATAACCTTGCAAACATCTGCCTGAAGTATGTCATTCACCTGCCATCCGTGAACAAAGTCGATTCTCCAACTTCAGCTGCCACCACAACTCTCGAGCGTCGCCGACTCGTAGGGTGATGAAGAAGATGGCGTAAATGACAGAACTACGTAGATTCTACGTAGATTGGTAGATTAACGGCGTTTTCGAGGTTTGAGTGGCGACGTGGCCTCACGAGCGGGCAGAACCGCTGTTCGCCTCGCAGAGACTTCTTCTCGACAAGAGTGAGCATGTGTTCACAAACACAACACCCGCTCCGTAAAAATCCTTCATTCAAAGACCAAAACCATAGTGTACAATACTTACATAGTGCGAAACACTCCAAATCACTATATTCGTTAATTTGGGACTTTTTCGACATTTTGAGACAGTTACAAATATAAGAACATGGATAAAATCACACAGATATTGGAGAATGTTGTAAGATGCAAATACTTTGAAGTGGGTGTTCATATCAAGAACCCAATTAAGAACTCATATCAAGATGGTTTAGGTAGGACGACCCAAACATTAGACCATGTTGTTGTGGTCCATATATTAATTTGAGACAAGAGAAAGTCTCAAATTAACAAATATAGTGATCCAAGCTTGATCATGAACCCTATATAGTCATGACGCCAGAGAAAATATGTCAGCAACACATTTAGAGAGTGCAAGAATCTACCTACAAGACGTTGAGATTGCACAATGAGAGAGAGCTTGGAGCGATCAAAGATGGAAGTTGGATTGAAGGCAACATCACAATGATCTCGCAAAAAAATCGCAAAATGAAGAAAACTGAACAGTTGGGCAAATGTGGCAGGGGCAACATGCAATTCACAAAGACTCCATCATTGAATAAAACGTGTGCTATGAAGAAGCAGTGGTGGAAGTGAACATACTTGTTGGAGATGACGATGTTGGAGTAGAGAAATCACCAAAAAATGAGAAGCCATAGGAAAAATGCAAAATGAGAGGCCACCAAGAGAAGGGAGAGAAGGGAGAGAAGCCACCAAGAGGTGTCAGGAAGAGAGTTAGGGTTAGGCTTACAATTTCATCCATTTTTGGGTGAACAATGAGTCATTTTTCATCCATCCTTCGTGAGGCATGCGTACAAAATTGATTCTACTAAACATATAACCTAGGATCCTTATTTTTGGCCCCTATATTATTTTTACAAAAAAAGAATGGCCCATATTTTATACCTATCTACCTTACTTGTAATGGGATTGTCTGCTTTTAATGGACCCTTCATTATTTGGAATTCTTTTATAATTTTTATGTCAAATGAATTAAATCCTCCCTATATTATGCCGCACGTCGTTTTTAAAATGCACTAAGTGACCCCCCCGTGTGGAGGATCCATGCCCATCTTCCAAAACCACCACCATGTCTACAATCCTAGAAGATTTGAAAGCCTTCCTCTCCTTTGCTTTTGCCTCTCTTTGAAAGCCTCAAAAATCAACTTGGAAATAAAAACAACACCACTTTTTCACATAGTTGGGAGTTGCTTCACTCTCCCAACCAAGTTTCGAGGGAGCCCAATTCAACCTCGAGGTAAACATCTTCACCATGTTGGTCTGAAGAGGTAAAGCATGAATTCCAATCTCAGGGTATTGTGGCAAAGGTTAAGGGTTTGACACATTACCTAAATACCACCAGACTTTTGCTCATACACAAGTCCCACTTATTGGTGAAAGGACAAATGTAGCACTAAAAACGGGCAAACAACCAATGTTAGCTCCAGTTGCGTTTGTCAACCTTCACTCTCGATGCCTTGTTCCTTGAGCTTGCTCACAAATTCAGTCAAAGGTGCTAGTGTGGATTAGGGGTCTAATAAAGATCAATACAAAAGGATTGTGTGGAGAGTCCCATAGCGATAATTGGTGGGAAACCCCTAACTGCATCTGGGCCGCTAACTTATTCTGCTGGAAACCCTTCTCTTCTCCAGCGCCGCCCTTGCAGCATTCCTCAACGGAGGTTTTGTGTTCGGTGTCTATCCTCCCCATTTGAGTCCGTGGTATTCCAACAAAGGTCTAAAAAGAAAGGTCTGATTCCTCTCTCTCAGTAACCGTGGCTCTTTTTATCAGCATGAAATGGTTTCTCAGAGTGATGGGTGTTTTTGCATGGAATGCGCAAGATGTCGATGCTAAAATGTGTGTCTGTTGTGCATCCCTGAGGTAGTGTTCTGTCATACTAATGGCAATTGGTTCTTTTACATTTTCATTCTGACCCGATCCTGAAGCCAAAGTGAGTGGCATGTCAAAGAATGCTTGCATTATAGAGGTATGCGAATTCGCGTCTGTTTGACATCCTCGACCTAGTATTGTGCCACTTTAGTGAGCCCTCGGTGAGCGTTGAAGGTTTCAATTGAGATTCTGACTCATCGAGCAATTGCGTAGTAGCGTTTTCTGCCAGTGATTTTTATGACCATTTTGCGGTTCTGATCCACTACTATGTTTGTAATCAACTTCCATTCCGGCAGCGCATCAAATGCCTCTTGTCAAACGCATTATCACGCCTGAGTTGCTAACAGAACATTTTTCAGAACTGTTATATCCTGGTTCAAAAGTTAAACTATCTGCGTGAAAATGTGTGTGAAGATGGGTGGCTGTCTTGAGCATTTTATTCTCTGATGACATGAAAGCAGATGAGTTGACATATCAGCTTATAATTTGATAAAATTGGAATAAAATGCGGAGTGTGAAGTTTCCTTGCTAAAACCCTTGGCTCAAAATTCAAAGCTTATCTCAAAATGGCTTATCATGATGTTGTTCTTCTGTGGCTAGGTTTATCAAGAAACATCTGGGGAGCAGCCATGCTGTCCTTGAAGGAAGGAATGATCCACTGTGTACGTCCGGCTCTGAGCATCTCATGCTTTCAACATGGACAGGTCTCCACCTTCTTATCACAAAATAAGTAATTCACCTTTGGATAGGATCTCACTTAACGTTTTTGTTTGCATAATTGTACAATGTTTGCATAATTAGCGTGGCACATATTATCGTGGGCCGCATCAATATTCAAACTCTGCAGATTTGATGTGTTGCATCGCTAGAAATTATTGAAGCATCTTGTCACAGTGGGAGCTATTTTTCATGTTTCGATAGGACTGACCTTACGATAGTAAAAATTAGTGAGAAAAGTCAATACTAGGAAAATAATGTGACCCACAATAATTAGTCTGATGTTAAGTGTTGTGGGTCGATGATGCATACTGTGGCCCACTCTAAAGCAGACATATAGTATAGTATAATATGGCATTTGAAAAAGGATATCCATAAAGAAAACAACAGCTTCGTTTGTTGATCTTATCTCTGCTGTGTCGCTCACTAGATAGTAGAATGTGATTATAGTTTACGTCTTAGGTTTGGGCTCTAAGATTGCTAGCAAGCCCTTGAGAGTCTTTGTCTTAATGGTTTCATAATCTCTTCAGAGTTTTTGTCTCGCCACAACCTGGAGCAATCCTCGGGTGAAGGGTTTTCATAATCCAATCGTGGCCGTGAGCACACATACAAAGGAGAGCCTCATTGGGGAGACTGCCCTGATTAAGCATCGTAAGTTGTTGAACGAAATTTAGACAAGCAGTTCAATTTTGTGATTCTAGTGAGTCTTTTCAGTTGTACCTCTTACATTGCAATTTTTTCTTCATTATGGCTTAGCAGAGTGTGCAGTTGATCTGGGAAGTACATAGTCAAGTCGCAACAGGTCTTATACTGTCATTATCAACTTTGTGCTAAATAGGGCAGTGCCCATTGCTTTGTATTTTGCACTTGCAGACAGATTAGATGCTATTATAACTTATTACCATAACTCATGATGACGTTTGTCATTGATTCTTGGCAAAACAATTATCTGATGGGTGTTTACTTATGTGTTCTGCTTCATTTCTTAAATCACCGCTTTAGAATAGGAGTTGCTTATTGAGTGATTTTCATCATTGAGCTATAATGGGCTTGCATATAAGTTAATCCTTAAACGTGTACATGGTGTAATTTATCTAGAGCTGAAATTGTAGTTTGGACCTGCTGTCAATCACAAGTATATTTCTTTTCTGGTCAGACAAGAAGTTGGAAAAGGTTTAGTTATAGGTGGTGGGTGGTATCAGACTTCAAAAGTACAAACTCTCTCCTATTGATGCAATTCATGCGCTTGAGAAGGTATCAAAGCTATGATACCCTTTTTAATCTTGGGCATTTGTGTAAACCTCACCGTATTAGAGCTAGAATGAGTGCCTTCCTTAATTTCTCGGTGGACCTTGGCCTTGAAGTTGTTTTGTGGTGCAACATAGCAACTACAACCTACAGTTTTGTGGTGTACCTGGCTTGAAGGCATAGTTGAAGTTGCAATTCATGACCCCTTTGCCATTGGATATTAGAACAAGAGAAGGTAAACTACAACTCGAAAGGAACAACACCTATTCATGTGAGACAGCTCTTTAGTGCTCACAAGGACCACACAGATATACTTGAAAATTGGATTATGAGCACTCAAGGATTAATGACTGCTCTACCTGTAAAGGAAGGCAATCATTATAGCTCTAAAGATGATGAACTTTACCAAGATTAACAACAATAACATCAATTAAAAATCTTCTAAAGTCTATGAATTACACAAAGAGGAGGTTTGTGCTCTAATTTGGAAAGATATTTCATCAGGGTTGGTTGGTAGGTTGGGAACTCATGTCTGTGACCTTGGTGTTCAGGGGTTGCCAAAGTGGTGTTGAAGAAAGGAAAAACTCAGCTGTTTCGGGGTGGCAATCCCATGGTTTACAGTGGAGCTATTGATAGAGTAGTTGGCAGGCCACCACCAGAGTCGGGTGATGTTGTACTCGTTACAGATGGTGAAGAGCAACCTATCGCATGGGGGGTGTACAATTCAGTCTCAATGTTTGCCGTACGCATCATGCAGACAGAAGATGAAGCCCGCAGGTATTGTACTTTGACTCACAAAGTCATACACTTTTGAGTTTCACTCTGGGGGTGCACTCTTTATTAGGTCCAAAAATAATGTGCGTGCGTCAAATTAATACCCCAATGTACAAAACAAATTGCAAGAAAAACAAGAATTTAGATACAAATTCAGAGATGCTACATAACCTTAAATATATATGTACTAGTCCAAAGTATATGCACCTACTCATGGCTAGAATTTCAGTTTTGCATTTCCTGGCCAGGTAATGGGCCTATTGTATTTTCACATATTAGAAATTTCACATATTATCTCAAAACATACATACAAACTGTACCCTCAACAATATCCCTCCTATGTGTACGATGTATGGGATCTTTTCAATTAGTACGCCTTCTGTGCACCCCCTGGTGTTTCACTACAGAGGGTGCTGTGTGAGCTATCTTGAAGTTCTCAGACTTACGGTACACACAATTACCGATTCAGTGGTTGGTGGATGTAGTTTACTTTCTTTGGCTCTCTTATATGAAATAAGGGGGGATAAGAAGGTGCATTGATGACATCCACAACCACAGCTACTCTTATGTGCCCAACTACAATACATGGTGTAGTTGGTAGTAGTTGCAATGGTTGTAGTTTACTTTCTTCAGCTCTATTTGTTGGGGAGTTTCTATGTGGCACCGGGGGAGAAGTTCAAGGTCAAGGCATGGGAGAGGATTTGTAGGAGGCAATTACTCTTGGACAAACTTTTTCACTACAATCCATAAGATATTTGTGTCCACTCCATGGATTGCAACCACTAGGAGGGAGGATCATTGAGGTCAAATCCACTCTTCAATTACAAGAGTAGTCGTAGTTGTGGTTGAAAGTGGGCCTGAACCTCAACCACAACCACTCGAGTAGTTGTGTGTACTTGTGCCTTCAGTAGAGCATTGTTTCTTCAAAAACATTTGGTGAATCTACATCAACATCACATAGGTACAGCTACATTATTTGAAACCATAGTGAGTCAAGTCATTGAAAGAGTTTCAGAAATATGGAGGAAATCTTACACCTTTAATTCTTTGGTCGTGGATCAGAGAACCTGAGTGTGTGCTGGATATGGAGAAGCTACTGGATGCCAGGATCAGTGCAGCTGTGGAGTTGCGAAAGCGGTTGGGACTTCCTTCCAAACAGACCAATGTGTTCCGGCTAGTGAACAGTGAAGGTGATAGGCACGTACGTACATACTGCCTACAATATTTTTTCTATGTTGATTTACCTTAACCCCTAAATGTTCAAGAGGCCAAAAGTAGGTTACAAACATTTTTCAAGGATATTTTTCTCACGGCCAAATAAGTTTACTTAGGTTTATTTCTTGCACTTGGAATAGCAAAGTCCTACACCATATCAAACAAACCAATATAAATATCTATTAACAAATCTTTCTAATGGACGTTGAACTGGTTGGAACTCTTAATTTATTCTTTGCTACGAAATATACTCTGAGGGAATTAACAAGTGATCCAAGAGATCAAGTGAATTTGATTTTATAATGGGAAGGCTAACTATTTCTTCATGGAAAACACTTCAAAATTGATTTGGTTGACATCAAGGACAATGATCCTTATTCCAAGCATATAGATGTAGTCTAAAATCCACTATTTCTAACTCTCTTTAATATGTCAACTCCAAATGAGCTCTCTCAATCATATTTTGTAGTACATCTTTGGTTTGAGCTGAAAACCCCAGGCGTTTTTAAGGGTTGAGCTTATTGGTCTACAAGTGAGGAGATGCCATAAGTTTTTAGCTGGTGTGCCTCAACAAGATTTCTACTAGAAAATGGTTAGGAGACCAATGCATATACCTTCAAGTATACCAAAGCTGTACTGGTTGCAGGTTGTCAGGCCTGATTGTAGACATCCTTGGGGAGCATGTTGTGGTGGCCTCATCAGCAGCATGGGTTGAGAGGTATAGGCCTATGATCGAGCTTGCTATTAGCAAGGCCACAAATGTAACTCAAATGTCATGGAGACCATCTGTGGAGATTTTGAAAGAAGAGGGTTTACTAGATGAGAATCTCAGGGATACTTCATCTAGTGCGATCCTTGCTGTTGACGAGTTTAAGGTTAGTAAAGGCATTCTAATCCCTTGCTGAGCACACTATTTACTTCTTATCTCCCAGTTTGTCAAATTTGGACATTAAATGGTCATATAGGTCCCCTCCAATTATGTTGACTATTGAGCCTAGAATAGTTAACATATTTTGAGCACGTAGTCCAATCTCTTTTAAACACATGTCTTTTTGGTGTTTGTAACCACACACCACTCAAATATAGCTGTTCGTTTAGAAAAGTGATCATGAAAGACCTGCTTACTATATATATATATTCATTCCAGCTCAAGTGCTGTGAATGTGGGCCTGCAGGTTGTAGAGAATGGAATCCAATATGTGGCATCCTTAGGTGGGCAAAAGACAGGATTTTATGCTGACCAACGAGACAGCCGGCTACTATTCCGATCTCTCTCTCACAAATCTAGTGTGTTGGACTTATGCTGCTATAGTGGTGGCTTTGCACTAAATGCTGCTATTGGAGGTGCCTTCCACACAACTGGTGAGCTCTTGACACATTCTTTAAATGTGTGAAGTTGATCATCTTGAATCGTCACCATGGCAAATCATCCTGAATTGCTCTTAGTGTGAGTTCAATATCTCTTGTGCTTGAAATATCACTCTTTTGTCTAGGTCTTGTGATGCCCACAATGAACTTCACAATTGTGACAGGTGTGGACTCTTCAGTACCAGCCTTGGAGCTTGCAAAGGCAAATGCATCACTGAATCAGATTGATGCAAGCTCTATTAATTTTGTAAAGGCCGATGTAGGAGAGTATATGAAATCTGCACTTTCTAAAGGCAACATGTGGGATGTTGTGGTCCTAGACCCTCCAAAGCTTGCCCCGAATCGCAAGGTAATTTTACAATGGGATTTACCTGTCATCCACATTTTCATTTCTTATCATAATGCTGACTAGGTCAAATTTGCCCAGTGGCTGGGAGGAATTTCTGTTTTCCCTGCTTTTAATTTCTATTCATGTCTCAATTTAACTTATTCTAATAGCTTAGACTGACCAGGTTACATTGTTAATAAGATTTTGCAAATGATCCATTTGTTAGAAAATCCTAGATGCTAGGGGAAATATATGTGTGAGATGTGTGAGAAGTGTAGAGTTTTCTGCAATTCTGAAGTTGTCATAACCCTGACCGTATTTCATGGGCTTCCAGGTTCTGCAGCGCGCAACAACAAGGTACAAAAATCTAAATGCTTTGGCGATGCGGTTGACGAAACGAGGCGGCCTGCTGATGACCTGTTCATGCTCAGGAGCTATGACTCAAAGTGGCACTTTTCTCTCAGTTCTTCAGGTTTGTTGCACCTTTTTGTTAACGATGAAACCCCGATAGTTGATATTCTGTCCGTCATTTATCTCTCACTTTCTACAAAACAGATGGCTGTTGAAATGGAGGGCTGTCAAATCAAAAGATGACGTTTGCATCTTTTTCCTTGATACAGGATGCAGCCTCTTCAGCAAACAGGCGCATTACACAACTACGGTATGCAGGAGCTGCACCTGATCATACAATTGATCCAGCCTATCCAGAAGGCGCCTATCTAACAAATGTGTTGTTACGTGTTCAATAGTTGAACGCATTGTACATTTCACAAATTCCAATGTCTTCATGTGACAGGAAACACTCCTTGGCATTCTGGTTCCATTACAGCAAAAGCCCCAGTTTCAATATGTTTGTTCATTCATCATCTGCTTCACAATTATGTGAACATCAAAAAACGTTTTGATAGAACCTAAACTCATCAAGGTTGAAGGGTCTTGGCAATGAAATGTCACATACCTCACAAAAAAATGAGAAGTATTCAGGGCCTAACCACACGACATGCTTTGAGTCAGCAGCTCCTGGCTAGGAACTGGCCTATGAATTTGTGAATTTTCGGACACCCAACACCACACGACTTGAAGGCTTTTTTGCTTATGTGGCATAATCTCCATCATCCAACTCCAGGATGAGTGTTTGTCGCTCTTTATAAGTGAATGGAGCGTGTTTGGTGAGCTCTTTCACGATGTTCACTTATTTCAGCAGAGCATCTGTTGCTTGTTTGTTGCTCACAGCTCATAGTATTTCATTGCAACTTGTTCTTGGAGAGATGGATTAACTTTATAACCTTGTGACACTTTTGTTCTTGCAATGTTCTGTTTTACCTGCCTCAGAGTCGTTGCCATTAATGGAGGAGGCCATGGTAATGTTGCATTATCAGCAGATTACTTTCATTATCATGGTGCAAGGACTTCAGAGAATTTGCAACAGCCGGCCATGTAGATTATGGGTTCATAAGAGAAAGCAAGGATTTTTGAGGGAGAATCTATTTGAATCATATAATGAGCGAGAATTCAAGTCCAGGATGTGAATGACTCAGGTAACATTTGAGTTCATCTGTTGTAGTCTTGCCTCAATTTTGCAAAGTATTGATGTTGAAACTAGGGTTTCCTTAGGATTATGTAGATTTACAACTGGAAATTCTAAAATTCTATGCTTTCAGTTGCCGATATGTATTGTGTAGGTTTTTCAACCAGTCAGAAGATAGTCGCTGAATTTATTTCTGCCATAAAAATCACCTTGTTGCCACAATATATTAAGTGGCCATCATCACAAATGATGAAAAATATGCGAAGGGTTTTGAAGCACTTCATGGGCATATCATTTATAGTAGGAACAATTGATGGAACACATATTCCAATCATTGCTCCTTGGTTTCATGCTGCAGACTATTACAATAGAAAAGGCTTTCATTTGATCTTACTACAGGCAACTGTTAGTAGCAAATGCCTCTTTTGGGATTTTGACATTGGATGGGCTGGATCAATGCATGATGCAAATTTATGGGGATGCAGTGCAATTGGACAATTTTGTGAGGCTGGGAGAATCGCATCATATGCTTTGATTGGTGATGCAGCCTATCTGATTCGACCATGGATACTATCACCATTTAAAGGCAGTATAGATAACTTTCTCGCAAAGAATACTACTGGAACTACATTCAAGTTCCAGTCGGATGTGCTTTGAACGAAGTTTTGGTTTGCTCAAATGTGGATGGATGTGGACTTACCAACTGTGCCGGACATTGTAAGCACCTGCTTAGTGCTACCCAGCCTTCGCAATTTTTTGGTGACAAATTCAATGTTGAATGGCAACCCGAAGCTATTACAATAATTTATGACTCATTACAAAGATCATGTGCTTCGAGGCAAATGCAAACAGGAAGACATTCAATTGCAACAGCAGGACTACAAACTCTTTCAAGCCTCGAGGAAAATGCCCAAGAAACAAGAAGCAGCAAAAGAATTTCAAATTGCTATGCAATCAGGAAATAAATCTCCCTCAGAATTGACTGCAAGATGTTCTCTAGCAAAGAGTCTATGGAATTCTAAGAAAAAGAGTCACATAGATGCTGCATTCTCAGAAGAACATGATGCAGATACTAGTTATGAAGAATATCTTTTCTACAATTTATGTCTAGCTTCATCATTGTATCTTGCATTGATACTGGAATAGACATCTTCAAATCATTGGTGAACTTTAGGGTTTCTACTAAATTCTTGCTATTTATCTCCATTAAGCACTGTTCTAAAAAATCTTCAGAGTTTTTTTTTTCTTGGCACTACCACTACAATTACCTTGATTGGATTCGTGTTCAGTGATAGCACCTATCAATTCAATTCCAGAGGGTTTAAAAGCAGTATTGTGTGCATGTGAAACGACGTTTGCTCTATCACCCATGAGTTCATCCACAAGCTCGTACCAGTGGCACTTGTCTAACCTTGTTCTCCCAGACTTCAAATTGATTGCTTTGCCTTCCTTATAGTCATTGTGTACACATTGCGATTTCTTTTGACATGCTTCGGAGTCTTTGTTGAAATCTGGGCATGTTGAAACCAACCTTGCATGCAATTTTCTCCATGAATCAACATCTATGCACAGGAAACAATGGAAATGATTTAGTGAGTTTTTCAAAGTCTAGAATTAATGAGTGTGAAATCTAATCCTACAAGGTAACTACACCTAATTCAGACTTCAAGGCACGGCAATCAAATGCCTACACCACAATTACAAGTATGCAACATTCTGAACCCAGAGATTTGGATAAATTTTAACATCACTCACTTTGTATAAGTTAGAAAAACTATGTAAGTGACCTTGACATTTCTCATGTGAATTGGCAAATGACACAGGAGAAGAAACAACCAATGTTGTAAAACTCACCTTGCTTTGGTAGTAATAAGAATGTGTTGCTCATCTCTCCTTGCAGTGTTATCAAGTGGATAACTCAGTGGTCCAACCATGCCCCGCCAATTTTCTTCTCTACTCTTGTTTCACCAATTTCTTCTCCAACGTCTCCTTTTGCTTCGGAGTAACCAATGGTTCTGATGTGGGGGAATCCACTTTGTTTCTTGCCTGTAAGATCTACAACCTGAGTGAAAAAGGTGGAGGTTGCATGAAAGCCATACCCCCAGAAAAACTTGGTGGCTTAGAAGGAAATATTGTTAAGAAAGGACTGCTACCAGGGAAATGTGAGAATTGAGAGAATTGTTTTAGGGGAAGAAAACTTGGAACATCACTCTTCCGACCAATCTCATAATTCTCTCCAACATCTTTATCCAGATCAACAACTCTTCCTTGCAACTCCAAACCCGTTGTACCAAAACACAAGATAGAGCGGCAAAATAATGGATTCAAAACTTGAAGGAAAATCGACAGGGAATAGATGACGAGAGGAAAAACACAATGCAAGAGAACCAAGAAAACGGTAGAACCGTGAGGCTCTGTCTTTTCTTATGAAAGACTACAATTGTAGCTGTACACTTTACACTTGCCAATCCATGGTTATTTACTATACCTATAACCAACTACAGTCAATTAGATTTTTTTCAATACATTTTAGGGAACAACTATAGTTAACTATATATCTCTCTCTATATTGTTAATGGTGTTTCGCACTCCTTCCTTGCTCCATTAACTAGTTCGCCGCCAGTCACGTCCAAGCCTTGCAGAAACATCTCCCAAGCTAGTCCTTCATCCCTAGACAGCTCCTTGATGTATAATCCCCTAAAACTTCCGTTTAAGGCTCGAAAATATGTCCTGGACACTGCCTACCAGCTCGCGTTTTTGGCCCGATCGGCCAACTTTCGGATGTCGTTTCCACAATGTAAGCTTGGATCTGGCATCTCTAACCTGCTACCAACCTATGGTAGAGTTTTCGGGTCATTCTGACTACTTTCATATTTCCGACCAGCTCACGTCCTTGGTCAGATCGGCCAACTTCCGGAGGTGGTTTTTGCAAACCGAGTCCGGATCTGGCCTCTCTAACCTTCTACCAACCTATGGTAGAGTTTTCGGGTCATTCTGACTACTTTCATATTTCCGACCAGCTCACGTCCTTGGTCAGATCGGCCAACTTCCGGAGGTGGTTTTTGCAAACCGAGTCCGGATCTGGCCTCTCTAACCTTCTACCAACCTATGGTAGAGTTTTCGGGTCATTCTGACTACTTTCATATTTCCGACCAGCTCACGTCCTTGGTCAGATCGGCCAACTTCCGGAGGTGGTTTTTGCAAACCGAGTCCGGATCTGGCCTCTCTAACCTTCTACCAACCTATGGTACAATTTTCAGGTCATTCTAACTACTTGCTCTGGACGTCCTCCCCTGAGCGTCACGTCCGCGCATATCTACCATTCCTACTTTCTAATGCATTCCTTGATACTGCATCACAAACTCTCCGATGCACATTTTCAGTAACACACTCAACACCTACGTCTTGTCAACTCTAAGGACTAAGTTAGCTTACAAGAAGAGTAGAAATAGGAGAAGGCCAACAATGAATCTACTCTCTAAATCCCTCTTTCAACACTTTATTGCTGGTTTTCCAAAACTGTTGTCCGTCCGGACTGCCACATATTTTCAGGACGCTACACGTCAAGATCTAAAACTTACAAGCATACACACCTTCTCTAAGAGTCTAAGCTATCTTCACATATGTGTACTAAGAGAGCCAAAAGGCTCTAAAACCATCCTTATATACTTCAAAACAACTACCTACTAGGTGAGTCAACTTGGTAGGTTGCCACCCTGTCAAAACGTTGCAACTAGCTGTCCTGACGCGTTTTTGCCCTCTGTCCAGTTCATGACCAGCTGGCACACTGTCATAAAAAACGGTCAACTAGTAAAAGACTCGCAATGACATTTTAATAACTTTGGACCTACAAGTCATTTTCTGACCAGCTAAGTTACTAACACCAAATAATTACTACTATTGAACAGACTATTCAACAGTAAAACAGTAACAACCAACTAGTGGACGTCCTAACAACTAGTTGTATTAAGGACAAAATTGACGTCAACTAATAAAATGGCATTTTTTGCCCTTATGACAATCTATGAAACATAGTGCTAAATCCTACCTTAACATATATATATATATATATATATCTCTCTCTCTCTCTCTCTCTCTATATATATATATATATCTATAGATATCTATAGTTAACTAGATTTTAGAACAACTATAGTTAACGACATTTTTTGGCAGGTCAAATTGCGAACAAGTATAGTTACGAAAGGCAACTAGTTAACTAATAGTTGAATTAGTTGGTTAGTTGTCCAATGTATGCAAGCTTTCACCATCCACGTTAAATAAATTGGACCAAAAATAGTAAGAACAAGTGATGTTCAAGTGTGAACGTAAAGTGGTTAGAAAATTTGCTCTTGAAACATAGGAGTCGATGCATAGTCTCTATCCTACAGACAAAGCCAAAAAGCAACGAAGTGGAACATGGATGATGACCACAAATTCTAAGTAATTTGGTTGCACTTTTTGAATTGCTCCTCTTCCGAGCACTTCCCCTGGAAGCTATTGCACAAGTCACATGTGCCACTTCTAATGACAAGTTCATTCAACAACGACTTCAACTTCTAGTTGTATGACCAAATTCGTTAAATTGAGACTTTTCATAGTCTCAATTTAATGCTTAATTTTATGTTTTTCATTAATTTCTTGATTGAATCTATATTTGCAAGTGATTTTTTGACTATATATGGGAAGATTATCCTCGAGTCGAGGATAATATATAATTAGAAAGTCCAAAAAATATGAAAATTGTCTCTAAACAATTATTGAAATTGTAGGCAAAAAGTCTCAAAATTTTGATATTGTCTCAAAATAACGAATTTGGTCATTTGTGTGGTGGTTGTCAATATCCCTAAACCAATCATTGCACAAAGGTGTGAGTCACTACTGATGAATAAAGCTCGACTTTAGTTCACCTTAGTAACTCCAGAGCGACCACTAGTTACTCCAGTTCAACCTAGACTTAACTGAATGTGAAGAGCCTCGGTAGGCTCACCCAGTATACAATATATACATACCACCCTCATAGGTGGAGACACAATTGTGAATATATTTTCATTGTTCAACTGCTTTTATCCTCTTGCTTGTATCTTCTCACAACCTTGTCACAACATGTTATCAGCACGATTGTTGATCCATCTCCCTCTTTGAGCGCAAGCAAATTTGTTTTTACTTTTTGTTTTTTTTGCTTGAGTGACCATGGTTGCGTCCGCCTTGAAAATTCCGTCGGACAAGAAGAAGGCTCCACGCTTGCAGCCGTTGCTATTTGGAGCATTGGAGGCTGACGGTAGCAACTATATGAGGTGGAGCATCGATGCCAAGACGCACTTGACTGCTGAGGAGTGGGAAGGCGCCCTAATTTCTCCAACACCGGAGCACATATTGACCGTAGCAGAGAGTTGGGCGCTGGTTCTTCTCCGAAGACACTTGGACATTGCACTCCAGGAGCAATACATCCAGATTGATGATCCGGCAGAACTATGGAAACAGCTCGTAGCCAGGTTCCAACATGAGAAAACTATTTTTCTCCCGCAAGCACGCAATGATTGGGTGGCGCTTCGAGTCCTGGATTTCACCAACTTGGTTTCTTTCAACGCCGAGTTGCACCGAACCGTTGCTTAACTGCGCCTATGCGAGGAGACTGTCACCGAACGGGAACTAATTGATAAGACTCTCCAAACTTTTCCCTCTGTTTTTGCTTTGTTAGCTCAGCAATATCGCAACATGAGGTTTACAACACACTCGGAACTAATGTCCTACTTGCTACTGGCCGAAAAGGAACAACATTTGCTCTTGAAGAATGAGGATCGCAAACCGGCCAAGGAGGTGAGCATCACGGAGCTACCAACGAGGAGACCCTGGGGCAACAGGAAGTCGCAGCAGCAGCAGTCGAACCGTCCATATCCATCCAAATCCAAAGATAAGTCTTCTGACCATTCCTCTAGCTCCCAGTCTCGGTCAAATACTCGCAAGTACCACAAGTGCAGTCGCACTGAACACTTGCAACGAGATTGTCGGGCCACCGAATGTAGCAAGTGTGGTCGTTTTGGTCATGCATCTAAAGACTGTCGAACCAGTGAATGTCAAAAGCATGGTAGATCCGGTCATGTTTCCCGAGACTGTAGGGCCGGTGAGTACGTGTCAAGATGTACACGGAGCTGCACAACTAAGGAAGGGTTAGAGAGAGTCTCACTCTTTGGATGCTCCATCCCTAGATAGAACTGACCTCGATAACTACATGATAATCATGGATGAGTACTCTGGGGCCCAATCCATTGTCACGTCAGTTTATAGCACATCTAGCAAGTCACAGGCAGATGAGGACATAGTCATGTTGGATAGTGGATCCATTCATACGATCCTCCGCGATCCGAAGTACTTCGACTTTTCGAGACATGATTCCGAAGCCTGGTGGACCTGTGAGCTAAGCACAGTAGCTGGAAGACGGATGTTCAGATTCCGTGAGGGCCGGGCACTTGTCACACTGCCTGGAGGCGCCACCCTCATTTGTCACCATGCCATGTACGCGCCGGCGGCTATTCGAAGCCTGATCAGCTTTCGAGACCTTCAAGCGAATGGTATTCACGTCCTGACCTCGATCAAGGACGGTGAGGAGACACTTGAGCTTTGGCAAGAGTATATTTGCCTTGCCACCGCACGATGCGGAGCAAGTGGCCGGTGTGAGCTTGTACTCTCCCGTCTGCCTAGCGAATGTAAAACTATTCCACCTAGTGGAGGCTTAGCATACTCGGTGTTTGCTCCAAGTAAGACCAGCTTGTAGCATGGATGCATGGGTCAGCCAGGAGCCACGATGTTCAGGAGGATGTTGCCCCTACTTACATGACATGAGGTTTGTAACAGAGATGCAAACACGGTTGGAGCGTGTGATGCCTATGCCCAAGGAAAGCTGATTTTAAAGCTTTCACGTTGGAAACTACCAAGCGAGCTTCCACCTCCACTCCAACGACTTCAAGGTGACATTTTTGGCCCCATCACTCCCGTATCAGGACCCTTCAGATACTTCTTAGTCCTTGTTGATGTTGTTGGAGTTCACTTTGAAGTTTTCTTGCTAAGTACATGAAACATAGCCTTTGCTAAGGTCCTAGCATTCTTGCTGAAATTTAGAACCCATTTCCCATAACAAGCTCACACCGGCCACTTGCTCCGCATCGTGCGGTGGCAAGGCAAATATACTCTTGCCAAAGCTCAAGTGTCTCCTCACCGTCCTTGATCGAGGTCAGGACGTGAATACCATTCGCTTGAAGGTCTCGAAAGCTGATCAGGCTTCGAATAGCCGCCGGCGCGTACATGGCATGGTGACAAATGAGGGTGGCGCCTCCAGGCAGTGTGACAAGTGCCCGGCCCTCACGGAATCTGAACATCCGTCTTCCAGCTACTGTGCTTAGCTCACAGGTCCACCAGGCTTCGGAATCATGTCTCGAAAAGTCGAAGTACTTCGGATCGCGGAGGATCGTATGAATGGATCCACTATCCAACATGACTATGTCCTCATCTGCCTGTGACTTGCTAGATGTGCTATAAACTGACGTGACAATGGATTGGGCCCCAGAGTACTCATCCATGATTATCATGTAGTTATCGAGGTCAGTTCTATCTAGGGATGGAGCATCCAAAGAGTGAGACTCTCTCTAACCCTTCCTTAGTTGTGCAGCTCCGTGTACATCTTGACACGTACTCACCGGCCCTACAGTCTCGGGAAACATGACCGGATCTACCATGCTTTTGACATTCACTGGTTCGACAGTCTTTAGATGCATGACCAAAACGACCACACTTGCTACATTCGGTGGCCCGACAATCTCGTTGCAAGTGTTCAGTGCGACTGCACTTGTGGTACTTGCGAGTATTTGACCGAGACTGGGAGCTAGAGGAATGGTCAGAAGACTTATCTTTGGATTTGGATGGATATGGACGGTTCGACTGCTGCTGCTGCGACTTCCTGTTGCCCCAGGGTCTCCTCGTTGGTAGCTCCGTGATGCTCACCTCCTTGGCCGGTTTGCGATCCTCATTCTTCAAGAGCAAATGTTGTTCCTTTTCGGCCAGTAGCAAGTAGGACATTAGTTCCGAGTGTGTTGTAAACCTCATGTTGCGATATTGCTGAGCTAACAAAGCAAAAACAGAGGGAAAAGTTTGGAGAGTCTTATCAATTAGTTCCCGTTCGGTGACAGTCTCCTCGCATAGGCGCAGTTAAGCAACGGTTCGGTGCAACTCGGCGTTGAAAGAAACCAAGTTGGTGAAATCCAGGACTCGAAGCGCCACCCAATCATTGCGTGCTTGCGGGAGAAAAATAGTTTTCTCATGTTGGAACCTGGCTACGAGCTGTTTCCATAGTTCTGCCGGATCATCAATCTGGATGTATTGCTCCTGGAGTGCAATGTCCAAGTGTCTTCGGAGAAGAACCAGCGCCCAACTCTCTGCTACGGTCAATATGTGCTCCGGTGTTGGAGAAATTAGGGCGCCTTCCCACTCCTCAGCAGTCAAGTGCGTCTTGGCATCGATGCTCCACCTCATATAGTTGCTACCGTCAGCCTCCAATGCTCCAAATAGCAACGGCTGCAAGCGTGGAGCCTTCTTCTTGTCCGACGGAATTTTCAAGGCGGACGCAACCATGGTCACTCAAGCAAAAAAAACAAAAAGTAAAAACAAATTTGCTTGCGCTCAAAGAGGGAGATGGATCAACAATCGTGTTGATAACGTGTTGTTATCGAGCCTCAGATCTTCACCTTCACTCAGGAGCTAATCGCCAGCGGACAGCTTGAAGTACAGAAAATTGAATCCGCACATAACATTGCCGACCTCCTCACCAAGGCTCTCCCGGCCTACACCCACCGCCGCCTTGTCCAGCAAGCTGGAATGAAGCTCCTACATGAGCTACTGCCTTAGGTACACTCTTTTCTAGATTATGAAATTTTTCCTTGACCCAAGGATTTTACTCAGAGCTAGTTTTTAACAAGGTACTAGTGATTGAGGAGGAGTATTTGGCACCCTTGGCACCCGAGTGCAATCACTAGCATTCGAAATTTTCTTTAGCAGTAACCAAGTGCTCGAGGAGGAGTGTTGAGTAAAGCTCGACTTCAATTCACCTTAGTAACTCCAGAGCGACCACTAGTTACTGCCAGTTCAACCTAGACTTAACTGAATGTGAAGAGCCTCGGTAGGCTCACCCAGTATACAATATATACATACCACCCTCACAGGTGGAGACACAATTGTGAATATATTTTCATTGTTGTACTGCTTTTATCCTCTTGCTTGTTTCTTCTCACAACCTTGTCACAACAACTACCACTGTGGTGGTTAGGCCCTAGGGCTCAACTTTCCGAGGCTGCTTAGTCCCCGAACTCTGACAGGTTGGCTGTCCACTTTCACACGTTTACAAAGAGGTGTGCACTTTCCTCTCAACAGAGTAATTGCAAGAAGCATATTTATTAAACTCTGCAATTGAATTTGTGGAGCATTTAGCATGACTTCTTTTTAATATTTGTTCTGCCAGCTGTTAAGGCAGACGTTCATTTTTTATTGAAAGGTGCAAAACTATGAAAGCAAGATTAACAATGCAATTTTGCCCATGTCAAATATTTGAACAAAGGTGCAAGATATGGAATTGACATGAAACGTATAGAAAGGTAAATAACCATCTGGATTTTATCTTTAACTTAACTGTACTTTACTCGGTGGGTGCTTTACTTAGTACAGTGGGTGCAAGGGTTTAGGACTTGGCGATGTTGTGTTACTACAATGGTGGATCTCATAAATACTAGATAGTCAAATTTGATACTGTAGTCAATTCTAAAAAACCACAAACTTCTGACATCCATCAAATTTCTAAAAAGGAGCACCACTTCTGCTTATCTGGGTTGTCAACCTCTACTTAAAAAGTAGTAGATAGAGAGCACATTATACAAGGATGTGCGCCTTATCAAGCTTGAATGATCCTGGACATCTAAGCAGCAACTCATTGCAGGCGGATAGATGGATCCATACCCCAATAAAACTAGAAATACTAGTCCCCCAAAACCAGTAAGGTGCTACATTGCTTGAGGTGAAACTCAACGCCTAGCTAATTTTCCCTTTTACAATGGCAATACAGCTCCAGTCAAAAATCGATGAGTCAAAACAGCTTCAACAGTGGGCCGGGATCGATAGTCTGGGTTGAGCATAGCCTGCAAGAATTCCCAACAAAACATTAATGCGCTTCTGAATCCTTGAGCCCCAAAGCTTTTAGCAGGTTCATACCAATTGTGTGTTTTCTCTATATACTGGATGATATGAAATCGTCATCAAATTCTTCCCAAGTCCATTCAACTATCCACCAAAAAGTTACTATATCACTATCCACCAAAAAGTCACATCATGATGTATTCTCACATTCTACAATCTCAAAATTCGTATGGAGGTCCAAAGGCGATTAGGAGTTAACCTGAACAGGGACTACTAGATCTAAGAAATTTAAGACATCAGAATTGCAAAACATGCCTGAAGTAGCTGCCATCCTGCGCCATCGTCCAAATCTAAGAACTTCACTGCCTCAACCCATCGGTCATCAGCTTCACAGTACCTGCAGAGCAAAGTGAGAAATCAGTCCCTCCCAGTTCTGTTCTGTTGCCAAACTCATGTATATTTCCTAGATTTATACACCTCGAGCAAGGATAACTAGCCTTGACATGTATTGATGACCTGTAGCAGGAAAATATTGTAAAGATGCCCAGGGACAAGAATACTAGCCAGTATTCTCAACACCTATGATATTTGAAACGAGGTTGCAATTTTACTTACTCACGGACAGCTGGAATGTCAAGCCGGAATGTGCTCTCCAGCAATCTCTGTAGAGAGATCAACCGAAACAATTGAGAAGCTGCATGCAAACTTCACTTAATTCAAGTTCCACTTCTAAGATCACCACAGCCACATAAGTGGTGTATGCCTTTCAACCAGATTGTGATTATAATGTTTGGCACTACAATGCCATATCTTTCAAATAAGGGCATACCCACCTATGCCTCACCTGACAATACATTACAGAGAGTACTACTTACAATTGCCCTCACATTCTGCAAGCTGTTGAGGACTTTGATCAATTCTGCTTGAAATAGATAGGACTTAGCTTGCCTGCAATGAAGGACCATCGATGCTGCCTGCTTCGCAAAGTGGCACAAAAACCATGTATGCAAGTAACAGTCCACCAGCGTATCTGCACAAATGTCCACCGACTAAGACACTGTTAAATTCTATTGGCTTGCTAGAAAACTTGCAAATAACATGAAGGACATACTTCCACAAGAAATTCGAAACAAGGAATGCCCAAGAATGTATTTCCCAAAAAAATACAGAAACCATGCAGTTGCTGAATTAAGTTGAAATGCTGAGTCCTGGGAAGGCTCACATGTCATCAGCAATCCCAAATGCCCTTCTTTCCATGGAAGTTCGAGCTCCTGCCATGGCAGCTCTACGCCACAAACCTTCAGAAAGACCTGCAACTGAGGGATCAACAGCAGAATCAAGTGTTCCTGAACCCACGCTGCTTGCTCGTCTTTCCCACAGCTCTTCTAAAGTGGGCCCCCCCAATTCTGGTTGACCACTGCCAACACATCACTAGGTCATTGGACATAGATTTCACTTACTTCTCATGCAGAAAGGAATAAAATAGTTAAGCAAATCAAAGTGGAAGGAAAGGTCATTCAGGTAAAAATCTCACAACCAGCAATCAGGCTTTTTGACAATGGAGAGAATTGGAGAACGGTCACTCTCGAGAGTTCCTCATCATAAAATGCAGCAAAGACTACTGAAATACCTTTATTGTATAGCATTAGGCAAGTAAAAGGCAACCGGTATTGAAGTACACTACATAGTTGTATTAGTGTGGGCCACAGTAATTCTGTAGAACCCACATTAATTTGTCAACCCAAGCCAAATCTCTAGTTTAAAGTTAGTGTGGATCACATTAATTGTTTTTGTGAGGAAATTGATGTGGGTGACTATTTCATTTTATGCTACAGTTTTCATTGAACTGATACTCATGGTGTTGGTGGGAAGTCTCCAGGAAGATTTAGGCGAAACTTGGGGCCATGGGTCTTCGTTATTTCCACCCTGACTAGACAAATTAGTGTGGCCCAAATTGTTATTTCCACATTAATTTTCCACCCACACTAATAGGACTATTTAGTGTAGCTCCTAGAAGGATTGGGTCACAAAACCAATAGGAGTCAAGGAAAAAGGCTGTAACTTACACGTTACCTCACATCAGTACTGAATGCTAGATCGCGTAACCGAGGCATGAGGTACATGGCATCTCGTTCATCTGTTGAGCTGTCCATCCACCCAATAGCACAATCAGCTTCAGGGAGAATTTTGTATAATATTGTCGAAGGGCCAGGAGGTTGTCTATAAACAACATGATACAACGATCCTATTTGAAAGCTGAAAACAGCTTGCTGCCAGTGAGTCCAGTGGCCCACATAGAGTATAAGAGCTGGTGCCTATTATGACAGGAAAACAACAAACTCACTTCACTACAACTGAGGCAGGGCCAAGGCTCTGATGAAGACGGCCCCTTGAATGCATGAACGCTAGCCCTTCAAAAGTGCCACGAAGGAGCTTTGTGATGTAAATGAGACGCCTCAGAATTGGTCGGGTCTTATCAAAGCGATCCCAGAACTCCCAATTCCCAACTGCTCGGCCTTCGGTAGTTGCATCTGCTGCCATTTTCGCATAATCGACTGCTGTTACTTTTCCATCGTCCCGAAATACTAGCCACTGCCTCAGAAAACCACAAGTCAAACCTTTGCTAATTTCTTGATATATATTTGCATGGTCAATGAGGACATAGGCCTGAAGCACTCTGCAGATGTCATCCCTTTACTGTGAGCTGCAAGGCAGAGAAATGAGGAAGGCCAAAGACCAAGACATGTACAGGTTAAAGCATTAAAGCATGTGCGTTAAAGCATTAACGCACCTGTTCTCCTGTGCTTGTTTGAAAACCTCCATAGAGATATGAGATATTCTCTGATATATCCCCTAGTTCAGTATCCTGTAAGCAGCAAAGAGCTAACTGGATTAGAAAGAGACAGAAAGGAAGTTAAGCACCCAGGCCGTGATTCATCACAAGTCGATTCCAGAATATGTCCAGAATATGGGAGCTATATGTGTAAGCTGGTTCCTGGAGGGGGGGTTCTCCGAGTGAGGAAGAGCAATTTGTGCTGCTAAGAAGGCTGCACTTTTCATACTAAGCCCTTCTTTTGTGATTGGCCATAGGTCAAGACATTATGCTGCAGATGTGTGCGTCCTTGCTCTACAAATGTAGCAACGTGCCCAGACGAGAAGTAAACTTTACTGGTGGAATATTGGTGAACTATAGGCCTCCTGGGTATTGCTCTGTAAGAGATCTCCCCCTAAACCATATGATTAAAAGAATGCACTCCTTGTTGGGACACAGAATATTCACTTGAAAGAGAGATAAGACATATTAAAGAAGTGGACCCAGAACAGGTCCAAATTTCTTAATGCCCTCTTGCATATAATCCATGCATAAGAGTGTCCATTAGATGGCAGCCTGACCTGAAGAGCGGCGTGGGTGGCGAGCTCGTTAGCAGCCATGGTGTCAGCTTCACTGCCTCGGGTTGCCATAGCTGGATATGCCTGTCATGCCATCTTAACATTCTTAATAATTCTCCTTTTCTATTCTAGTTTCAAGAATAAATCTCCAAGAATCAAGGTCCATCTACTAAGGTTCAATTGAAGCGGTGGGCCCCAAATGGGAATCCATCTTAGGTTATTCAGATTACCTAAAAACTATTCCATTTGTGCAACAGGTTACTCAAGAATGATATAATACATTCATAGCTGATACGATGCACAAGTTGGAAAACGAATTCTGAAGCATTCTAACAATCACAAACTTTGCAGTGTAGATACATAAGAACTGGGCACCTTGAGTACGACACGGGTGCCCATGCGATCACCCCTTGCTATGCGCCCTGCATACAACCTGCATGCAAACTGGCATCCTCCTCTGTTACCACCACATTCACCAGCAGCCACGCTAGAAAACCCCAAACAAAAACTCATGCTATCGTACTTAATTGTTGAGTAGAGAATTTCAAACTTTCAAAAAACCCGTAGATCCCAATTTGAGCTTTCATGAAATCCTCAGTAGACTGTCTACAGTCACCAGATGTAGAGAGATGTTGATCACCTTGTCTGCACTCCCCCTTCACCAACCTCCTGCCCTGCCATCCGTTGCACATCTCTTTCATCCATGCCTGATGGCGCATTTTCTCCCAAAATGGGCCCTAACATGCTCCCTGGCTGTGGAGGAGCGAAACTGCAACAATTTAATATCCTCTAATTAGCACCCATAAAACGTGTCACTGCCAATTCAGCATCTTATATGATCAAATGGTGCAATGTGCTGCCACAGAGAAATAGAGGGTCCCAATGTGAGATAATGTTAATTTTCCCAATCGGGCACTAGAAGTTGAGAAATAAGACAATCTCCTATCAATTGTAAGTTCCTCTAACCGGTGATTCACCACACACGACAGAGGACGGAGTCACTTTCCAGGCGAACTTAATCCGACGCGTTGATAGTAGTTGCTCATAATGGGCAAGGAAACTATCTCCAATATAGGTAAGCCACCACAACACTTACACGCAGCTTGAGGATGGAAGGCATGACTGCATCTAAATTTAGACGCTTGATAAAATGGAAGGCCATTGTGCGCACACTTATAATAAAGAGCGTGACCACTACCAGCATGAGTCCTAGGGAATTGTCATAAGTCACTGAAAGAAAAATGCAAACCTACCACGATGATAGATTTGCAGATTTTCATGTTTCTAATGGCGTAGGACAAGTTTCCAGTGACGCGACGCAGGTCTGTAGGACAAGTTTCCAGTGATTCGACGCAGGTCGATTGCCCAAGACGCGCATGCTTGTAGCGAACCTCCCTCAACAAGAGCACGTCTCTTTTGCCCTAGTGTCATCATCACAAAATTTGCAGTCGAGCCTTGTGGCTGGGGGATACTTCAACTCTGTCATGATAATGACATGTGGATCCCCTTGGTTTTTATTTCCTTTCGCTAAAACTTTAATGGTTTCGATAGGGAAGCCATCAATCAAACAATCAAAAAAACAAAAATAAAACAAAGATAGGGAAGTGCAAGATTTTGACAATGAGCGAGTGACCCCACCTCTTGACATTCATGTAGCCCTGTGTACCCAGCAGGCGCTCCACGGAGAAGTCGTCAGACGAGAACATCTCAATCTGGGCCTCCACGCCCTTCCTTCGCCTCCTCCTCTTACTTCCATTACCCGTGCGCCTAACCCCTCTGCTCAAATTGCTCACATTCCATCCAAACGCGGCCGTGAACGAGAGCTGCCTGGACACAGCACACGGAGAGGATAGGCAACATGGGGGGCCCATGTGGGAAGAAGCCAAGAATGCCACACCTCCCCTGGCTCCATTCGCATTCGCTCGGACCCCACCATGCGAAGAAGCTAGTAATCCCTTGTGCATCATGGCTTGCAGGAAGCAATGCGGAAGGAAGCTGTCTCTGTCTCTCTCCCTCTTCTCTCTCTCTCTCTCCGGCTGTCTTGAAGGTCGGCTGCTGGCTATGGCCGAAGAAGGGAAGGCAGCAATGAATGTGTGAATTGGAATGCTCCAAGCATCCAATTCAGCAAAGTTCTGAAATCTTTCGATATGCCATCTTGTAAGTTTGTGTGTGTGAGTTCAATTCTTCCGCATTCATCAATATGAAATGCACGATTCTTGGGCATGGCAGTAGCTGCCAGATGGAAACTCCAGGTGTTGGTGGATAAGGCGAGTGACGGAGGGCGCGGACGGAGGAAGACGGGTCTCGGCGGGTCACCCGGGGAATCACCGGTCCACTTGTGCCCGTCAAGTGTCCGTCAATTCAGATCCGGCCCACACCACATGACCGGAAGACAAAGGAGGTCTCTTTCCACTAGGGCAACATAAAGCAAAGTGTCCAATGAAAAAAAATTCTTCTTTTATCTCCTATTTTCTCTTCCCATCTCTAAGATTTCTGGGCCCTACACTAAATATCATATTTAGTGCTCAATATTAATTGTAAACCGTCCATGTAGTATCACCAACACTAAATGTACACCTAACATTATTTGTCATTCCTTGTAAAAAAATTGGGCAATATAGATTTACAATGTTGTAATTATTGTCACTTCCTAAGTGGATTTTCATGATAATTTCAATCATTCATGATAATTTTTTATCACATAAATGCTAGGATGCAGAATATGCCAAAAGTGGATGAACAATAAGTAAGTTAGGATGATAGTCATTGTGAACTTGAATATAAAGAAGTGCCATTAGAAAATTTACCATATTGACATAAAATACCATATGACACTAAATACAATATTTAATGTAGTGCCATTCTTTTGTCATGTCAATTGTCTTTTTGCCGCATAAGATTTGCAAATCCAAAACCGAACCGAAAACAATATTGATTAGTTATTGAAGTCACACTATTATCCTCACTCTCATGTGGTAGCTATTGGCCCCTCTCATTGGTACCAATGATAGGTCTCCCTATCAAAAACTTACGTCATGTGGTTTGGGCCTCAAGCTAAATGCCCAAGAAGCCACAAAAGTGGTTGCGAGCATTTTTCAAAGATATATCTCTCAATCCAAACTTTTCTCTTTCCTTGTTTTTTATCTTGCACTTTGACATAATAAAGTTATGCACAATCTAGAGCAAACGGATCGAGATTTTATATCAATGACTCTAAGATGTGGACCTTGAAGTGGTTGGAACCCTTGATTTTTTTTTCTTTGTTTACAAAATTATCTATTTTTGGAAATCAATAATGTCAGTGACATTTAATATTTTTTGTTTTTCCTACCAAATTTTGCAACTCAAACTTTTAGCCAATCGTATCAAAGATCAAGGGATTTTGATACATTTTGGAATTTTTATTACATTATGAAGGAAAATGCTTGTAAAATGATTTGGTGGAGACCAAGGATAAACATCCATAGTCTAATCGCACAAATGTGATTTAAAATTGACTCCCTAAAACTTTCTCTTGTATGCCAACAGATAATAACATTTCCAATTCATATTTTATAGTACATCTCTTTTTCAAGCTAAAACCCCCCACGCTTTTAGGGGTTAAGATTCTCTCTCAATCTTGGCTTGGGGTCACTGAGGTGTATTGTGATTTTTATTAATAAACACTATCATCTTTTGATGTAAGAAAATAAAAATGAGTTAAATGTAAGATGAAGACCAGTTGCATTGATTAAGGAAGGAAGAGCCTAGAGATGTCGATAAACTTGTTCATTGGTGTCCACAGTGGCTTACTAAGCGATAGCATGTGCTAGGGCCAAACCCAATTTTTGGAGGACTGTTTTGTCATTGAATGAATCTACAAATATTGAAACTTAATAGGTATTGTAGTTCATCTTTACTCCCTAGGTGTTCACATATAATTTCCAAGTGGGTCTCATCCAATGTATGAGCTAGACATGATGGCAAGATTCAAGGGTGTTTCTATATATATATATATATATATATACTTTATTTATTTATTTATTTATTTTTCTTGCAGGATTATAGAGAGTTTGATTTTTAATGATTTTGTTAATTCTTACCCTTGCACGTAGGTGAGGTGGAGATGTCCATGTGATTGTATTGTATTTGGCTAAACACAATTTGATGAGATTTGTTTGGGATGGTTAAGGTCTAAAGTGTTATTCAACCACCTATTTTTGGGTGGAAAATGGTTCATTGTTTTCCTTAAACAAATGCTTCTAATACTATCCTAGAGATATATATGACCATTTAACATCCAGTTGGGATATCTAAAAAGTGAATGCTCAACACCCAATCAACACTAACCACTTTAGACACACACTTTCACTTTGAAAATTTGTTATAGATTGAAGTTTAGTCATCTTAATCTCATTCTTGTGACGTTAAACTTGTACAAGCTTTCGTGACTGACTGGGTTTTTTCCCCATATTTATTGCACATCAGAGAGGCCAAATCTCTTGGAAGTACTATGTAAGCAACTTTGGCCAATCATAATGACAAATCAGGGATTTATCCGCTCAACGAGGCAATGTAAGAAGTGATCCACAAAAGGGGGACAACACCTTCATTTAATAGAAGATTGTCACCAATAATAAGGTTGTTTTAGTGATGATTCTCACTTAGCAATCCAACATCAATTGACCCCCCCCCCAAATGGAGAGTAAAATACTACTTCCTTAAGACGACTTTGCAAATTTCTGTAGATTGTATATGAATTTATCATTTGTAATTTATTTTTCTTCTTCTATATACTTTGTATAGATTTGCTAATCTATGGATTTTGTTTGAAAAATTTCGAAGCTATCTAATGTGCCTGAAATAGAAAAAGTTTCTTAAAATGTCACTTTAAGGCCTTAGTACCTTAATAGGGTCATGTACATTAGGTCAACATTGATTGCACAGTTGGTGGGTATGTCAATACTTCACTACGACAGAAGGCACCATCTGAGTTCTCACTGAGCGTTTTATTCCTTCCACCAAAGTCTTGTGATTTTGCAGACGTTTGTGTTCATGATGGTTCCATCCAACATGGAAATTAGCTTCTGGCACTCAAAATGTTGAACCAGATAGCACCCTACGGTGAACAGTAATCAAGTGTGAAACATCCTGGCAGTACCAGATGTGCTCATTCTATGCACATTTTGGTTAGAGTGTGTCGAGAAGTATTTCATGTGTAGATTCTGGTAAAAAAAAGATTGAAATTCTTTTTGCTCAGATTTTGCAAACCGTGACAGGTTGCCATCTCCAGTGCACACAGCAGGAATCACAACTGTTGTGTGCACTACATTTTGCCAGATAAATATTGCTTACGTTTCTAAAGATACAGTATGTGAATCATTTTGTTTAATTGACAAGTTATGTTACACTTTGGATATCTATTCAGTGCACCAATTTGCATGACCTCAATATAGCCTGCAAAGCAACATTGCATAGTTTTGTTTGTTTCATTAGTTCTGGAAATATAAGACAGTATAAAACTGTAGACGTGCCCTCGATATAGTCAAGATGATGAAACTTCTGAAACTTTTCCAGATCAATTACTGGAAACTGTTGCCATAATTTAGGCAGCAAGCCATGAATAACTTATCCGAGAATATTAAGACTTACTGTGCAGTGCAGGTACAGGACAGAATCAGGATACATATTGTGCATGCATTTGCAGTATGATCTTCTCATATACAGTACATAATTTCTCACATCTACTCAAATTATCTGCGCTATATGTTCCAAGTCAAGCAGTTATATGTTCTCTTCATGACTGGCGGTGAGGGAAGGATTAAATCTAAAATATATATACAGAATGCCCAGACAATACCAGAGATGAACCATACTGGTGATGATCTTACCATATGGAGCTTCAAATTGAAATTTCTTAAAGTATATATTGACCACTTCCGAGGGATCATAGAATCAATGAAATTTTACTTCACACCACCACCATGTTCAAGTTCTAATGTACAACTTCACAAGTAGAATACATGGAGTCCTGACATTTGTGGACACCATGTGAAGGCTGATGCCACCTGAACCCATAAGGAGAATGTTTGTCAATCGGATGCTGATACCTACCTCATCTATTACACTTTCCAAATAACTTAAATTTCTTGAAGCAAACATTAGGATATACTGAACGCACTCAAGCTGTTGTTTCAAGCTGCGGTGCCAACCCCAGCTCCATCTCCACTCTGTTGTCTTGATCCAACACATTGAGGAAAACAGGGTCTACCTTGATGTCGCTGTTCACTTTGACCTATAAAAGCACAACACACCAACAAATGGATGAATATACAGATTATAAATGGAAAATTTACATCGAACCCTTTCTACTACACCTTCATTATTAAATAGTATATTACAAATAGATAGTATGCACTTCATTGAACATGAAAAAACTTTCATAGTAACATGTCACATTGTTTGTATGATTGATAATTCACAATAATAGATATATACGGTGTACTAGACTTGTGTCTACGTTGTCAGAATTTCTGGTCCCTACAAATTGCAGTGCTGCACAGGTGTTTAGGGTCTATCCACTTGTAAATACTAAAGAGATAGTCTGACGTTGTTTTGGCAACGTCAGAATATCAAGAGGATATATGCTATGGTAAGTTGCGATACTCTTTGAGTATTGGGATAAATTGAACTTAATTACCTTCAGACAATCAGGTGGTTTTATCTAGCTACAAATTGCACAGGTTTTCCTGAGTCATTCTCAGGACCAGTTTGCTGCTTCGCAGACACATGAAGAAATATTGTGGAACAAAGAAACAAAGTAATTATATGAAAATTCCCTGATTTCGCCCTATCATTCCCAGCAGCATAGTTCACCAGGAAAAGGACTGGCAATATTAGGGCTAAATCCAGATGGAAATTACAGATGATGAAATATGCAAGAATTGACATACCTCAAAGTGATGCTTGAGCTTCCAAACTACAGCATCACCGGCAATTGTCACGACCGAGTTCATCACCATCTCGCGCTTCGTTACATCCTGGAACAGGTCTTTCACATGGTTTGTCATTTTGAGACCATCTAGCTTAGCTGGAACTTCGATCACCTGTTCACTACGCGCCTCTTGACTACCTGCTTTCACCTGAACAATGGAAACAGAAAGGAAACCGTAGGTGTAAGTAGATATAATCATGAGGAGCGAACATTCGATTATAGACCTGAAACTGCATCAATGTACTGACAGAGATAAATTTAAAGAAGATTAATGAGTTCAAAGTGCATCGTCTTCAGAATGCCGAGATCTCCATAAGGTGAAATTCATCTCGGTAAGTTTACCCTCATCAAATAAGTCCTTTGTGTACCAGAGCGAAAGCCCCGCTTGCCATACTTGAGTAAGTGGTGGTCCAAATTAGGTCATACCCTAATGGCAGGAGACTGAAAATTAAGTTACTTATTCAAGTTGCTTGTTCGTACACAAAACGAAAAACCCTTCCTGTACGCAGTGGATATTGTTGAGTCGTTCGCAATGCAGGACACAAAATTACACTTTCCAGATCCTACCTGTTGGATCTTTTCACCCAAACAAACAAATGCGTCTCCCTAATCACTCAACAACGTGATGTAGACATCATCGTCGGTGAAATGTTCGTGACCGTGGATTAGCTCCATATCCGAAAAGACTAAATAGGAGGCACTAATCAAGAGCGATTCGTCAACCCACCAACATTACAGCATGCAGATTTTTTAGGGTTCTCAATGGAGTTCAGAGCCCCCGGAACATGCTGCAAGTTGAAATCACACTAACATGCAGGACAAAAATATACAACTTCCAGATCCCACCCTTCAAATTCAGTCCCTGTCAAAAACACGCAAATGCGGATGTCTCCATAATCTACCAACAACTTTATATAGACCCCATCATCGTAAGTAACAAGTTTGTGACCACGCATTACCTCCATATCCGAATGGACTAAATTTGAGGCACTAATCAAGAGCTATTCGTCAACAAAGCAACACCACGAATCATGCAGATTTTAGGGTTATCAATGGAGTTCAGAGCATCCTCGGCATGCTCCGAGTTGATGGAACCATACAAACAGAAATGCAAGCACTCTTCTTCTTCTTATCTTGGCAGATAGAGAAGGAGCTTACAGTGGCTTGACCCATGAGAGTGCCCCGATAGAAAATGTCCATAGTGGTGCTGGTGTACTGGATAGGCGTGACATTAGGGTTGATGACCTTGATTTTGAGCGTCAAAGCCACATCCACCACAGCATACGGGATCATCGACTCTGTGGCCCAGTTCAATTTAAACCCACTTATGTCGATCGACACAACCTCGAATATCGGGTCCCGAGGTCTGATTTGCCACAACGCCCATCCCGCACTCCCGATACCAACTGCCCCCACTGCCCCCAGGAGTGCCATCACCCAAACCTCCAAAATTGTTCCAAACTCTCAACTAGGAATCCAAATCCCTGTCCCAATCAATCTCTCGCACTCAATCTCCTCTCGATCTACCACGTCCCCTGTTCTGGTCCTGCTTCACAACCAAAAAAATGCCACCCTGCCCACAAACCTTGAAGATGGTATGTTTCTGAGGGACGATGTTTGGGGTCGCGCTACAGGTGCTCTTTCTTCAACAGAAGTGGTCGCTGCAAAATTTCCAGAGTGGTTTGGGGCTCGAGGATATTTGTTTGAGGTAATGCGATGAAAATGCCGGTGAGTGAAATGCATGGAACCAATCGCGGAGAAGGGTTTTAGTAGTCGAGGATTTGAGGGAGGAATCCGAGTGGGGGTTTCTCCGCCGATGGTCCTCACAAGTAAGCAGCCAGCGGGCAGGTGACGCGTGGCGTGTTCTGGACACGTGGCTTTCTGGGAATTGCACGCGTGTGAAGCCTAAGATTGTCGCTGAGACGGATGATTTCTTATAGTCCACCCTCGATATCTGTTAACTTAACACTTGGGAGCAAGCAAACTTGTGACATTTTTGTGGTGTTAACACATTAACACTTGAGACCTACGGCAGTAACCCGGGTGTGCGCGGATTATGATAGCTACTTCAAAATTGGTCCAAATTAGAAGAAAATGGGTTCAAATTGTCGAGCTCGTCAAGCTCTATTCGCCCTCAGAACGACAACAATTTTTGAGACTTCAGTTTTTGAGACTCCGCCGTACTGGAAGAGGGCAAACTTTGACGACTACGACATTGCCAGCAAACACAAGGGTAAACACACACACAAACCCCAAAAGACGCAATGATGAACCCCATCCCACGTCCATGTCGTTGAGACTGCACTATTCGCAAAGTGCAAACCTTATGTTGGTCCTATTTTGGGCACCCTCTAGGAAATTTATTACTATTATTTTAATAGTGTTCATGCACTTTTTTAATTTGGTAACCCGCCCTCCGGAAAATTAATTAATTAATAGCGTTCATGCACTTTATAAATTCGGTAACCCAGGTTACTACCATAGGTCTCACTTATCATGAGTAGCATAAGGTAGATATGAGGAAAATAGTGAAAATCACCTTATTCGGCCACAAAGAGTGGCTTGAAATTTGTGTAATATTTTTCAAAGATGGAATAGAGGAAATGATGAGGAATGCAAGTTGTTTCATAATTTTATTCCATGTGAATAATTTAGTTACATTATTTCAAAGAAGCAAGTAAGTCAAACCCCTTACTTGTATAGTAGAGTTTCCTTAATTTGAGCATCAAAATATTCTACTTTGCATATGAGTGCACACAAAACGGTGAACTCACTTGCACTCAAAAGTGATCACAAGTGGTGTGAAACAACACCTATCCATCTAGTCACTGCATCCCAACTAGCACTACATCCCAACTAGCAGCACTACATCCCAACTATCACCGCATCTCAACTATCATTGCTTCCTATTTAAGCCACCACTTTTAGAATTAGCCACTTCAGGTCCACACAAGAATCGTTCTACTCCTAGTCTAGTGCACCAATAGTGGTCATTCACTGTTTTCAGTTTTCTACCTTAGACACTTTGTAACACTTACACTTATTACAATGGCTTTGGATTTGAAAGCAATGACACTTATATAAATAAAGGATGAAAATACATAAGATATCAATGTCATCATACAATTAAGTGTAATGGGAGAATGAATCTAAGTAGTTTGATGAGATTCTTATGTACACCAAAATCTTATGCCCTTTTGGAGTGTTCAATTGCACTAGATGAGAGGTGTAACATCAATAGCTTTGTGGTCTGGAAATGGTTTCAAGGCCACTTATGCACATTCAACATTCTTGAATCCTACTCTATCTACCACCACATCATCAATTTGCACATGGTCAGCTTCTTCAATGGGTTCGTTGTCAACTGCATCATCTATTTCATCAAGCATGCCTATAACTTCCTCCTCAATAGGTATGTAGGGATTGTTTAGATCAAATTCTACTTCATAATTGATGAATTCATGTGCATTCATTTTGGGTCCAGTTTCACTCTCTACAGAAGTCAAATACACGATGGACCTAATTCAATTTCATGCAAGTTATAAAATTTCATCCTACTCTATCTACCACCACATCACCAATTTGCACATTGTTAGCTACTTCAATGGCTTCATTGTTGGTTGCATCATCTATCTCATCAAACATACCTATAACTTCATCTGCAATAGGTATGTAGGGATTGTTTATATCAAATTCTAGTTCATAATTGTCGAACTCATGTGCATTCATAGTGGGTCTAGTTTCACTCTCTACAAAAGTCAAATACTCAATGGACCTAATTCAATGTTAAGCAAGTTATAAAATTTCATAGCCTCACTTTCATCCATATTGACACTTATCGAGGTGAAATCATTGAAAGGGTTGCATATTTATAATAACTTCTCTTAACAATTAACAATTAACACTTACTAGTGTGTTTTTTGGATTTTTTTTTCGGGAGCACAATTTTCCTTAACATATAGATGATTTTAACACTTATTGGGGAAACACATATTGAGGGTGACTTGTAGTTTCATTATCGTATAATAAGGTATATATGTGGGTGTTATTGAGTCCGTTTTTCATGTTCTCCAACTTCTATTAATGAGGTTTACACAACGAGACTTGTCTTGCATCAGTGGATCTACAATGAAGCATCAACAAAAATCGGATTTGAAAATTGGACCTCCCATTTAGTTATGATTATTGAAAGTGCATGTTAGTCGATTTTTTAAATGAACACATAGGTCCTCCCAATTTGTGTTCACCATTGAGTGAGAGCAATGAATCAAAATTGAAGACGTAATCCAATCTCTTATAAACATGTGTTTCAATGGTGTTTGTTCTTTTATCCTCACCTAAATATACACCAATCGAATATAGGTGTGTGATGAACAGAAGTAACCAAATAACACCCACATACCTTGAGCTATTACACTCAAAAGCAAGCCACCCGAACCTCAAGCCCAACTCAAAAACGGATGCTATAATAATACTCCCACTTGACCTCGATATTATTGTGGTCTTGGGCCACTTTGCAATAGAGCTTAAGGGTCCATGACTAATAATATGCATAATTTGTTAATAGTTGGAACACATGGAGACCGTCCCAATTTGTTCTACGCTAGACTTTGACGGCCTCAGAGACCAAGAATATTTGAATGGATGAAAAATATTATGCATGGAGTTGTACATGGAGAGAGAGAGTTATAGCATATGAATGCACCTCTCATCCATCCAACATAAAACTTTGACCGCCTATATGATTGTTGCCGATTCATCTCAAATGACTCAGACTAGCCTAATTTAGGATCTTTAAAACTAATTTTGATGTTGAATCCACTAAAATTTGTAACATCCGGATTGCACATCTATATATAACAAGCACTTACTTATGTCATTCATTGCCATAAACGATATGATTAAAAATGATTCAATTGCATCCCCATCCACCCTTCCAAACTTTCAACCCATACCCCTAGACACTTTAGGTAATGCCTTGTGAAAGCTTCCCACCAAATTCACACTCTCTACTATGAATTGTATGTGCCATTGATGACCAGAGAACGACACAACCCCCACCCGACTACACCCGGTCGCACCCGCGACCCCATTCTCAAATGGCGTACCCGCCCGAATCCACCCGTTGATGCCCAACGATTGAACGGCACCCATCCGTATCCACTCGAAAATTCGTGCACAGAGCAGACGTTACTATTGCAAAATTGTATAGTGGAAAAGGGGAATCATGCATTCAGAGCTAGCTATATGCACTAAACCTTCTTCAATGCACCACCCATCCGCACCCACCCACTGAGCTTAAGATGCACCCGCACCCTACCCATACCCACGGGTACGGGTGGGTTAGGGTACGGGTATGGGTATGGGCACCCAGTGCCGTTCTCTATTGATGACCAAATGTAATGATCAATTTGTACAAACCCGAATCTCTTTAGAACTTGTTTTCAAACATGCATTGGTTCGATGGGAAAAGTACAATGATTAAATGGATTGGATTTGGATGGAGTACTTGGACATCGTCAACTAAATATAGAATAAACAATTTTGAAGATCTATGTACGACCCATTGAGGCCACGATGGGCCTTTGAAACCTTCAAAGGTTACATAATACTACCCAAGACTTCATTGACCTATGTTGGGGATGGAAATACAAAATATCATTTTGCCGATTCGCTAATCCACAAGGAGGCCAATGCAATTGAACTACAAAATTTTCGCATCATTTTAGTTTTGAAACCTCAATCACAACATTTGTGCGACTCAAATATGGATTCTCAAAGTCAAGAATTTGCTCCTTACCCTTGAATGATACCGTAGGCCCCCAAACACATATAAGGTAGACAAACCAATTTGTGTTATCCGTAGGCAATTTTGCATAAGTGTAGTATAATTGTGCTATTAGAGTGATTTTGCACAGGTTTGGAAATTGATATCACAACGTTTAACCAAAACATCACAATTTATTTCCCAGTTTTGAAATTACCGTAAATTTCCAAAAGGCAAGATTTCCTCCTAACCCATATTCACAACATAGGTCGACCTATTTCCAATAACCGGGAGACAAAAACTTGAGTACAAATCAATGTTCTTTTCCAGGAACTCAAATCCGTGCCCTTTCTAACTTACACAATGAATGTGAAGGCCACACGTGTGGAATTTCATGGCTTTAGAAGACTCTATGTATTACGATCGGAGGTTATCAAAAATGGGTTTGTCTACCATACCACAAAGGATGCTCAATTTCATCTTTGCTAGTTAGAATAACTTCATAAGTACTTATTTTATGTTTAAAGCTAGACAAGGCATATCTCAAGAGTGCATGCCCATTTTAAGGTTACTACCCAATTGCAGTTGATGTACTTTGCATGTAATATTCAACTTTTACAGACAAGCTTAATCTCGGTATAGATATAGCCTTGATTACACCCTTCAATTGGTTATAATTTCGATATCAAACCTTATAGCCTAAGGTTTTTATACCTTGCAAGCATTTTCAACTTTCATGGACACCCTTAATCTTGGTATAGGTTTAACTAGGGTGTAACCTTGATTAAACCCTTCAGATACGTTCATGTCAACATGAACACTCATGCTTTCAATAGCTTTGAATTGGAACTTAATGTTCTTTCAATGGATTGTAAGAGTGGAAGGAACTCCTAAATTATCATAAAGTAAATTATTTAAATCTTAAACATTACCTGGGTGCTTCACATGTAATACATACATGCTTCACATTACATGGGTGCTTTGCCCCATTATCTTGCACCCTTTGGTAGTCTGAACTTAATGTTATTCCATTTAACTTAACCTTATGATCACAAAATTGCCATTATGTGTTATTGAATTCACCTAGACCTCTTGCAACTAGCGTGGATTGGATGACATAAGTAACCATGTACAAATCTTCATCTACGTTGTATACATCCCAAGGAAGACCCTCTAAAAAGGTTTATGCCATCTAAAATGAATTCGTTGATGACAATACTTGTAAACTTATTCATAAGAAGTGCCATAAGAAAAGTTACCACAACAACATACAATACCATATGGCACTAAATACAATATTTAGTGTAGTGATGTCAATAGAGCCTTGTGAAATACTACGTAGGCTAGTACGAATAAAGTTAGAATATATTCTACTTGGTTTTAGGAGGGGGCGAACAAGGGTGCACACCAATGTTGGGCTGGTACTAAAATTGGCACCAAACCTCGTTGGTTATCACGTGGTTCTTTAAATTTATAATCGTGATTCTCATAAATTTCAAATAATTGGACTTGATTCATAACCGTGCGTCTCATAAAATTAGAACCTAGTCAAATAACCTTCTAAAAAACCGACAATCGTGGTTGTTTTTTTCATGAAAACCACCAGGCCTTTAAATTTCTTAAAATAACCAGGACCAGAAGTTCATTTCTTGTAAAAACTTTCAAAACCCCAATACCGAAGGTCTTTGCTTCTAATTCGTCTTCAAAAACCATAATTGGAGGTTATGAACAAAATCAAATACATGTCCAACACTAGTGCAAACATGGACGCCATGAAAAGGGAGCCATACTGTAAGTGGGAGCCATCGAGTGAGGAGAGTGTGAAACGCACGATTCAAGAGTTCCTTGGCGCTGGTTCACACGGGTCCCAAGTCCTAAGTCCCAAGTCACTTGAGGTCAATCCGTACAATCTTAGCTATTGAGACCATGGAAGTTGGGACTCGGCACTTCAAACGGGATCCCAAGTCCAAAGTCCCAAGTATGACATGGATACCCACATGGCAACACGTTTTGGAGGTGAGACTTAGGACTTGTGTTGAGAATTGGGTCGAGCAAAACGCTAGACCCAACTCTCAACACAAGTCTTTGTCAATATTTTTGCATAAAATAATCAAGATCCGACTTTAATGATAACAAACCATGTTTTAATGGTTTCTTGAGGCTCAAAAGTTGGGACTTTGCCTCCATGCGTGTGACTTGGGACTTGGGACTCCATGTGAACCGGCCCTTAGTGTCTTCTTTGTTATTCGTGCCCTTGGGTCCTTTAGTTTCTTCCTTGTTCTATGTTCACTTCTTGATAAACAAAACTTGAAAGCACGGTGCCTTGACGGTCAATGTCTTTGTAAATTTTGTCTCTTTCAGAGAACTTGGCTTAAGATACCCCATTTGATATATTTAGCCTTAGGTACTCCATTTGATGATAATTTAACTCCCTCATAGAACATAGCTTAAGATGCTCCATTTGATATAGTCAGCCTTAGATGGTCTATGTTGATGATAATTTACCTCTTTCATAGAACATAGCTTGAGATACTCCATTGAAACTGCCTAGTATAACACATTACGGTCAAGTAGAGGTTTTTTTGTATCACTCAAAATTTGTTTTACATTGTCATCTATAAAGTGGTCATGATAGGTGCGGATTATATAGTGCACACACTTTTGTGTGTGTAACTATGTACGACGTTGGGGGGATGATGCTTAGTACCTAACAAATCAACACAAAGTCGGATCTCGATTTTGAGCAATTTCCAATTATATTTGTGTAAATTACGAAAGGGAGGTCAAGAGAGATACAAATAAGTGCAAAGGTGTTTGAACAATCTTGTCACACACTCATATTTCCTTAGATTAAACCCGTGCTAATACTAGTAGAAAACTATGTGAAAAAGAACCGTAGTCGTTTTCCCATTGCGGTTCTTTTGACCACCCTGATATGCAGTCACTAAATGACTACAAATTTTTATCTTTTTTGTGATTAAAATTGTGACAATTTTGGGGCGTGTAATATACCGTTGGAAAGGTATTTTCAAGACCTTTCCAACGGTATATTACAAGCCCCGAAATTCCTAAAATTTCAGTTGGTAAACTAAAAAGACAAATCTGCATTCGTTGAGCGACTGCAGAGCAGGCTGGTCAAAAGAACCGCAATGGGAAAACGACTGCGGCTCTTTTTCGCATAGTTTTCTACTAGTGTAAAGAAAAATTTCATCATGGATACACCTTTCAAAGTAACAGAGAAGTTTTCAATAAATGAAGATGGTTCTTGTAAAGTTGAGACATATGGACAAAGGGATCACTGTTTCTTTGTATATGTTAGGATCTTTGTTCCCAAAACAAGTGACAATTGTCTTTCAACCAAAGTTTATTATTGATTTACACATTTATTACTGAAGGATTACTCAAAGGTGGGAGGTCGGATAACTATATTTTGTGATCCGACTAGCCCTATACAAATCCCAACTACAAAACCACAACACCAGATTGTCTTTGATTCAAGATCAATCAATAAATGTTTGAACCTTTGATTAGATCTCTTATGGTGCAAAATTGGATCAAAATCCTTGCAATTTCAAATCACATTGTTTATTAAGTCCACTTTACTACACAATAGCCTATGAATGTTAAGCACACGGTAGTGACCTCATAGTGACCATGTTGTAATGCAATTATTTGTTCAAGTAAAATAATATGAACTTCATTCGAGTCAATTTGGGAAAGAGTATTGTAAGAGAAAGTGGGCTTATGAAAGAATGATGACCATGAAGCATGACCCACAAATTGGAGCAAGAAACAGGAAGATTATCAACAGAATACAGAGGAGTTTCTTGGCAACCTGAGTGTAGATATCCTTGGGTTGTGGAAATCAAGATTTCAAAAGCAAAGAAGATTTGGAATGGTAATTATGACACCCTGGAAGAAGCTGCACACACACAATTTTGTTGGCTTGTACCATGAAATACAAACATCTCTCAAATTTGAAGACTCTAAATACATATTTAAACAAATGATGCAACCAAATGTTGCATTTTCACCAAGATACAAGAGATATTTCTTTTATTGTTCTAACAAAAGAAGGAGACGACTTTGATGTTGCAGCTGGAGTGGATCATGGTGTTGCAGCTGGCGTGGATCATGGTGTTGCTTCATCTTCAAGTCAACCCGTATCCATACCTAATCCCAAAGCACGCTTTACGAGAATTAGAGAAATTGTCGTTTCAATACTCTATGTGGCATTCTTTGACAATCATGACAAATTGCAAGGACCTAGCCATTATTTTGAAGTCTCATCTATACAACATGCACCATCCATCCACAAATGGCTCACTACAAATTGTTTGATAAATTATGGTTTTGATGAACCATTGTATCAGAGCATCAACTCAAACTTGCAAAAATAAATTTACTTCTTCAGAAAACGTCGATGGCTGATAATTTCCTTAGGATGCAATGAACAACACAATCAACATCTGTCCATCAGAAGGATAATATGTTTTTTTCCCAATTTGAAACAATGACAAGAGTTGATTAGATTGTGTCCACCCTTGAAAGAGCTATGTGCTATAAGTTAGGTGGGAACTTAGTGGTGGTCTCCGGTACCTTACCAAATATTGGGTACATGTACATATTAATTGCTTATGTAGTGGTGAGTTTTGGAAACATAATTTATTCTACTAATTTTTTGATTAAGTTTCAACATGAAAATATAATTCATTATCTAGACATTATTGAAGTATGTGGGATTATGTGAGTTATGAAATGCATGAGTTGCACATCAAATTCTTCATAACCAAGAACTTGAATTCAAATTTTTCCCCAATCGTAATGACAATGTAATGCATGGCAACAAAACTAGGTATTGTCCCCATTAATTTAAGAAGTATCCAAGTGTGTGTGTGTGTGTGTATATATATGAGTTCAACTAGCCTTTTTTCTTAATGATTATTTGTAATGATACTAGGAAAATATGTGGCAATAGGGGCAGGCTGGGGGCATCGTGATTGGCCCTTGCAAGAGGAAAGGGGTAGAATGAGGTGGCAATTGTTGGCCTTTTGGGAGGTACATGTCACTATGAAGAAGACAACCAAAAAAATAACCGGGGTCTACTTGCTTGAAATTTATATGTAGAGTTATGCAAAAATTCTCAAGGCAATGTGGCATATGAGCTACATGGTAGCAAAGACAATGCAATAAATTGGTTGCATCCGAAGTCAACAAATATGCATTCTAGCTATGTAAAAAATGTGAAGGAAAATATTAAAATTTGTTGCAGACATTCCACTTAAAGAATGTGCTATTTATATTCTAAAAACCATCAAAAATTCCACTGCATATTCAAAAATAAAAAATATTGGCACCGCATATCCAACATGCTGGAATTGCATTCTTGATCCACTTTAAATGTTGCCACTAATGTCTCCTAATTGTTGTAGTTTGCCAAAGAAATAGTATCAATGTTTGAAACTAAATTAAGCAATGTAAGTCCTCCTTGAGTGTAGAATTTGGAAAACACCTTGCATTTGCAAAATAAACATAGGACACCCACTCCGATGCCAAAGTAAGTAATTTAAATAAAAAGTTTCAGAAGAGCCTACAAATTGTACATGCACAACCCTTTGTTTCAAACATGCAAAAAAAGAAATATGAAAACCCTTCAATTTCTAAGTTAACACCAATTACAAAAGGGTAGAAGCCGCAACCACAAAGGATCTTAAACACAAAGTTACTATGGATGGCATCCAAATTGCCCTGTAATATGTGGAAGGCAGCAAGCTGCCAAGGGTGATGGCTTGCTCCCAATAGCTCCACCAACTAGCTGTTAAAATTGCACACGTGAACAATGGTAACTTGCACCAAGAAGAAGGCATGCAAACAAAACAACAAAAAAACACCAATAAGTAGGGCCACAAGCCACTGCATGTTCCCATTGAAGCCATTGCATTGCCTCAATTACAAAAATGGGCAAAGGCAAGCACACGAGTTACCTTTCATGCCCTTCACTTTATTCCTCCCTTGCAATGCACATGGCTTGTTGATATGTTATTTTTCTAACTGTGGATCACATTGCCAACTATACAATATGGCGCTTAGTGGCTCAAACACAACACAATCATGAAGGGGTGGTTGATCACATGGATGTCGTTACAAGTAACTCATTCCTTAACCGTTTTCTTGACCCTTCCAATCGGAGATAGCAACCTAGTACTGGAAAATCATGTATATGTAAAAACTTGGGAGAACATGCACATAGCGAGGTCAAGGTGGGAAGTGAACTAGTTGTGGAACTCTCTTTTGAAGAAGGAAGAGTGTTAAAGGTGCCCTCATCCTCAACATTACCCAAAACTTGCACATGAACAAACTCTGCAACCTTAAGTATTTTGATAGTTTGTCAAATATGAAGGTGTTGTGAGTGTTTGCACCACATCTTGGAAACATGTTTCTTCATTATGGGCAACACCATGGCGCCGAACAACACTTGCAAGCATCGTCAACTTGAAGAAACACACATGTAGCTCAAGAGTGCGTCTATCAAGGAGCGGCATCACACACTCCTTATCACTCCCAATCTCCACTACCTTGCCATCTTCAACCATTGGCACTAAAATTGCCTTGGTAGTGCCATAGTGTTGTTTCAATGTTTCCAGTGCTCGAAAAACACAACCTTGCAAGAATATGCAAGCCAATATTGTGGATAACACTTGCCTAGAGCACACATGACCTCATGCTAGGGAAACCTCTTCTCCAACTCCTCCATTAGGCGTCACACTACAAGGGTAAGCTGTTTTTTCACTAAAGCAATTACATCTCATTTGATGAATGAAACCTCTTCATACTTGTTGGGCATTCTGTAGAACACATTCCAACCATGTGAATCATTATGGCAACCTTGTATGCAAGGTGTAGCTCACTACACTGTTTTTTGCATTTAGTGTTGTGTGGCATTTAATGTTGTTACTAGTCATTTACCTGCAACATTCTTGACCAACCACTCGACAAATAGTGTTTCTTATGCTGCCACCTTCTAGTAGTGGAGATGGTGCAACCATGTGGCAACAAAACAAAAAACATAAAAAATATTATAACACTAATTGTGGACATGTAAAAATCTGAACATGGCATTTAGTGTTGTGGTTCGTAATTACTGTTTACAACACTAAATGCAAAAAACAGTGTAGTGTTGAAGCAAAAAATCCAATATAGTTCCACACACACGGATATGTCATTGGCAAAAGATTGAAATTGCAGGAACTCCTCACCTTTGGAAGAATAAATAAGATCAAGATACATACAATATAAATCCGATTTGTACGTTTTCAAGGTTGATATGAAAACAACTATGTAACATGCATGGCTTTGTGCAAATATAATCAAAGTAATGACCATATACAAACTTGGCATCAATCCAAGAAGAGCAAGCATCACTTCTCATTCCAACAACATTTTCAAGTTCTTCTTTGCCGCATGCTCCATATGTGCATCAATTGCCATTTTTTTTGACAATCAACTTGTACTCCTCCAACATCAACCTTGTTGGTCCTAGCATAAAATCCACTGTGTCTTCACATTTTGCAAGATTTTTTTGCCCTTCGTCTCAAGACATCCTGCAAGTTTTTGGAACTCTATCGTGCACTTTGGTGATGCATTAAAGTAGGTGTAGACAGTGGCTGACAACTCTACCCACTTCAAGCTCGAACAAGGCATGTGCGGAGAGGCTTGTTTGGTGCGCCATCCAATGGACATTGATCATGTAACGAGTGTGGAAGTTGTGGAGTTGCACCATAACCTTGGTCTTGGCCCTGTAAAATGTCTAAACTTCATCGGTGCCGAATGTGATTAGTTTCTCCTAGATTTCAAAGCCAATCAAACCACTATATGTCTTTGCCACCTTTACGATTGTAGCCGTGAGTTTATCATGCCTCCATCCACCATCCTCTCGCGAAGCCAGCAGGATTGGAGTGCAACTCCAATCAATGACCACATAACTGTGAATTGATATCCAATTATGACAATCAATGGAGGTGACCTCGTCCACCAAAAGGGAGAAGAAGTGGGCTACCTACATGACCTCCTCTGTGCAGTTCAACACAACACACTGAATCACCTTTGCCATTCTTTATCCACTACTATTGTTCCAATGGTGGTTGGGGTTGTTCTTGAGTTTTAGGAGCTCAAAGAGGTGACACATCTGTTCATTGTCAGTAAAAGGCATGCCATGTTGCAAGAAATGGACGATGATTGCAATTGAACATATTTTTTTATGGTGGTCACAAAGGGTGTTCTCCCCCACTTTGTGCTCGTATGAATCAGTAGGAATTGTAATAAGCAATCTTTCATTTTGAGGGTGCCCCAAATTGTGGTTTATGTATTTCTCCCCCATTGGTACTCCATGCATGGGCACCAAGGTTGTCTTATGACCCTTGTGTTTCGATAGATTATCAAATTTTGCATTAGAAACTTGGACCTCCCAATTATCTTGGAGCACACCTTGCACCTGACTTTTGTTATCTCATCATTTTCAATGATTGGCTCTACCCATAGCCGGGGGAGATTCATTTGAAATTGGCGATAGTGCTCATGTGACAAGGCCTTTGCTAGAGTTTTGGTGACCGGTGTTGCTAGACTAGCAAGAATGCCGTCAATGGCGGTAAGGACAGGGGCAGGGGTTGGGTTCATAAAAGAACTTGGAATGTCAGAGGTCCAACGAACTCAATCCCAACATGCAAACAAACTTCCAAACCAATAAAACTAAACAAATTGTTGCCATTTCTCCTAAGCCCACAAAATCCCAACAAGAACAAGTTTGAGAGTAAGGAGGAAGAGCGTAGGGATGCGTCCCAAGAGGTTGGAGTTTGGATTGGTGAAGGTTAGCAAGGGCCCAATTTTGAGATGTGGGAAACACCCTCGGGCCTCAAGCATGTAGAACAAACCACCATCTTTCAACATTCAAACACACGAGAAAAACTCAAACTTAGCCCCAATCCGACATAAACACCCAATAACTTCAAGAGCTAGCTGCTTTGGTAAAGGAAAATATATGGGAAAACAAAAAGCAAAAGAGATTGTAAGATTTTTGAGTCTTCAACCACACACTTTGTTCTCAAAATTTTCACTTCTAGTTATGGATAAAGCATCAAATGAAAGCTTCTGAGGAAGCAAATCGAACTAGCCTACTCTCACTTCCTAAATCTACAATATAGAGGGAGAAAACACCCAAAATTGACATGACGAGCAACTGATTGATCTTCGAATGGACACTGCGCCCAATTGGCTTATGAGAGTTCCCAAATCACCGTACCATTTGGGTGGACTTAAAATCAGGTGCAGCCGTAGGATTCTGAAAGGTCGAGGCATCTGAATAAGCCGCAACGCCCTGCCGGTCTTTGAGTTCTCGACGCTCTTGACAAAGTGCGCAGCAGTGGCACAAGCAGTGCGTTAGCAGATCGCTTGAAAACGGCGTCGCCTTAAGCTTGTACTTGTTCCGAAGCTTCGTCCTCCACTTGTAAGTGTACACGGACACAAGACAGCACGAGACATGACAAAGGAGTCCATAAATTAAGCCTTGGAGGAAACATGTGTCCACCTGACGGTGTCTTGCTGGATCACTTTCAGTTAGCCCTTCTGCAATTTCTCCAAACACTACATACGGGCACAAGCATGTGAGGCAACACACCGTGCTATCTCTGCCACAATCACAAATCCCGGTCTGCCACTCCACTGTCTGTGCCATCCTAGCTAGCAACGCAATATTATTTCGGAAATTGAACTAGCAGCTGGTTGAGTAGTAAGAATTGCAGCGAGGATATGGAGTAGTAAGAATTGCAGCGAGGATTCAGGAACTAGAGTCAGATGTTTCTATCAAGGCGTTCCAGAACAAGTAGTACCCAATATGGGTTTTGTGTATATGAAAAACAAAGATGGTTGAACCCCCGGCGATGTGTATGTTGGCTATGTAAATTCCTTCAAAACGTGTCGCAGTAGGTAGCCCACAACTTTGTGGTGCTGGTCAGCATCTCTGGCGGATATTTGAGAGTGTTCCAATTTGTGAGTATATGGAACAAAGTACTACACCGTCACATGTGTCATAGTGTGACTTACCCTATTTTGAGGCGTATTCTAGGTTGCGTTGATGATTAACAACTTCACTAAGTTTCATCTCAAGACACTTGGCGTTCAAGTGTGCTTACTACTATCTTGACATGAGTATGTTCAGTAGTGTTATGAGGTGCATGCCTATGTTACCCACTTGTCTACAAGTTGACTAAAGTGTACACAAATAACACTTGCCATTAGTACACTCAAAAATATCTTCCCCTTGCATACTAAAATGTAAACACATGACACTTGTCATTAGTACGCTCAAAAAATATCTTCCCCTTGCATACTAAACGCAAGACTATCATCGAATGTATCCCAATGTGCTACTCCAAATGTCAAAATGTAGATACGTTTTCACTCAAATAGTTACTTATGTTGACGAATGGAACCATATTGACAATAAGCAAGCGTGAGACTTTGAGACCTCTAGGCATCTAGTTTAGGCCTAGTGATCGGGAAGATTTTTGGGCATAATCGTTTGAGATCCTAGTGTTTGCAAGTCCAACCGGTTACATGTTGACATCCTTCGGTTTTCCTTTATTAAATTGGGGTATATTCTATAAATTCCTCTAAAATGATCGGTAATTCTCTTGCAGTCTTGAACTTCAACCGGTTATTTCTCAAACTCAACCGGTTCATCTGTAACTAACTGCCGGTTCTCCCCGATCATAGGTTTAGGCCCTTCGCAAATAGTGCACTATACCATAAATGGTGTACGCTATATATATAGTCATGTGGCATTCACAGCTACGACGCACTGAAGGAGTACAGAATAGTACTGTCTGTACCTAGGGCAGTGCATGGCAGGCCTTAACTATCTGTAACCCAGAAGTAGTGTAGTGTACGGCAAGCCTTACCCTACCTCAGAAAGTCAATTGTTAGTCAATCCATTACTTTTTTGTTGGTCACTTGAAGTTTCCGATCCACGTCAGCCTTTCAAGGTGTATAGCCTTCAGACGCGTGAACAGCGAATTTTATTTGGGCGATTATTCGCATTTAATGCTATATCCTAAATGATGCCACGAAATTCCCTATTAGAAAAATCAAATCTAGGTGTCCCCAAATCGTTCAAATCTACCATGAGTAGAAGGAGTAAAGCTCCTCCATGCTGCCCCCACCTCCCGCCCATTCCGCCACGTCGCTGTTAGGTCACCTCGCCAACCCTAGACATCGGCGGCGCATCCCTCCACTCTGCCACCTTATGTCGCCGGATTCTCCACGTCGCTCCTAGCCATTCGCGGCCACATGTTCATATGGATGAAGCCCTTTCGCAGACTGGTATATTCATCCGGTGGTTCCATTCGCGGCGAACTTGTGCATTGTCCACTCTCTCCAGAGTCCAGAGTCCAGATCTGATAGACAATGTTGTGCATGGTTGTTCTGTTGAGGCCGTCAGAGTTGGAGGCTTGGAGCCACATTGAAGTCTGGGCATTTTTTAGGTAGGGTTTGTGCACAATTCTCACTGCATTCACTAATGAGGATGAGGATGGGTGTGGGTATAGGGAGTGGGCGTAACAGAGCTGGGAGTGACAATATCTTATTTATGGAATCTGCAATGAACAGGTATGTGCATTGTTGTTTTCCGAAGTGGTATGTGCAATTGTTGTGTGTGCATTGGCATCGCATTTGCCCGATCTGGTTTTCTGTGATCGCATGTTTTGTGTGCATTGGCGTCGTTGCCTTTGCCTGATCCGGTTTTGTGTGATCGCCTGGTGTTCGCCTCGCCGCTCCACATCGCCTGGCTACTTGGGAGTTGGTTTTGTATGGTCGACTGTGGATTTGCGATCCCCTGCTCCGGCGTTTATCATGGAGACACCTGGTAATCCCTCCACCATGTCACCTGCATCCGGTGCATCGTCCCCTGCTCCGGCAGTTGCAATGAGTGTAGGTGGCAGTTGCTCTACCATGGCAATGGCACCTGCATCTGGTTCTGGAAAACGTCCCTCCTTCAAGCAGAGGGTGTTGATGATCACCCCTGAGGGAGAATTATTAACTGCCGCAATGCAAGAGGTTGTCCAAATCTCTTCAACCGCATCTGCAACCATTTTCTCTCCCACCCCACTGCATGTACCTGCTCCATTCGAGGCTGATGCATTGGACATCAGTGGGTCCCCATTCATTGTTGATGCGCCTTCAAGTGGTGGTAGCAACAACTTTGATGGCTTCCATGAGCAATCAGGCACCCAATTGCTACCAACCTCACATGAACCTCCAACAAAGAAGCAAAAAATTCCGAAAAGAAGGTACCTCCTAAACCCTAAACCCTAGCTGTAATTTTTGGGGAGTAATGCATTGGTTGAGGGCTGAATGGTAAGATTATTCTAAAATGTCGTCTCGATTTCTTATTTCTAAGCATGTGTCATTCCCCACCCCCCACATTCTCTTCTTGGGAATTCAGAGGACAGCATAGGAAGGGGCCCTTAAACCCATAATGTTTGGGGAGACACGTGCATGGCGGGCCACGGGCGGGTATAAACCCCCCCCCCCCCCCCCCCCCGCTTCACCGCCTCTCAACGGGGGGCGGGTGTTTATACCCGCCCGTGGCCCGCCATGCACGTGTCTCCCCAAACATTATGGGTTTAGGGGCCCCTTCCTATGCTGTCCTCTATCTTCGGGGCCTCAAATGAGGCCCTTCCGATTGTTTTTTTGGCATTTCGAGGAATTTCTTTGGCATTTTGAGGATATATTATTGATGATGTCTTGTTCCTCAGCGGTTTAGCGTGGTTTTGGTGAAGATTTCAAGAAAATTGGGCAGCAAAATACCCATGGTCTCAACAGGACCCTGAAGGGGATGGTACATTTGACAAAGTTCGATGTATCATCTGTTCTAAAGTAAATGGCAGAGACAAAATACTCGATGCAAAAGACGACAACCTAAAAAAACACCAGGGATGGAAGAAAGCCCTCAGCGACTTACCTTCTTTGAAGGTGAAGAAGGGTGAATGGTATTGGGACCACAATTCCGTCCATAAGCGTGCTGAGAGGACATTTGCTGCACTGCCTGTTAATGATATTGGAACCCTAGTTACAGCTGGGGCTCCTCCAAAACGCAAGGAAGTGCAAATGGCAATCATCTTTCATTTGTTACAATTTGGAAGACCTATGACAGAATATCCACCCATGAAGGAGCTGTTACAATTCCTGGGCGTTCCTAAGGTCAAAATCCTTCCTTTCCTTTCAGTTTCAGTTCTTCATGTTATTGACTTTGTTTTGAAACATCGTGTTCGTTAGTAATGACACTTGAGTGTATGTGCAGGTTCCACTAAAGCATTGGACCGAGGGGTCAGGTTGGGAAATGGCTGAGAGTTTGTTTAACGTTGTGCAAGCAAAGACAAAAGAAGTAGTAAGTACAGCCCCTTACTTCTCTATCACTTGCGATGAAGTCACAACGTTGGACAACCAATCTTGGATTAACATGCATGTTTACACAATTCAAGATTGGGAAAGAGTGCCAATGCTGTTGTGCTTGCAGCGTGTGACTGAGGGTGGTAATGCCGATAATATAACCAAGATGATTCTTGTTGCACTCACTAATGAAGGTGGGTTGACCCCACATCAGATTAGAGACCGTTTTATGGCATTTGGGGCAGATGGTGCATCGGTTTTGCAAGGGAAGAAGAATGGTGTCACTAACAAGCTGCAGGTTTCTCATGCGCCACACATGCAAGGCATGCATTGTGTGGCACATCGAAGCAACCTTGCAGTGCAATGTCTATCGGATTTGGAGATGGTGGCTAGGATTGAAACCCTACTGGCTGCTTTGCACAAGTATTTTAGTAAGTCCCCAAAACGTCATTTGGAGCTCCAAATACTTGTTGAATTACTTGAATCTAAGGGCAGAAAAATTCTTCAAAATGTAAAAACGAGGTGGATTTCAATGTTGAGTCCATTGAAACGTGTTTTGTCGGAGTACCGCACCCTTTTGCTGAAGATGTACTCTGATCATCTTGTAAAACCAACAATCCCGGCATCCAAGGTAAATTATGAACTCATGGCTGATATCAAGTCTTTATTGACCTTGGCTGCAGTGCTACCTCTTCTAGAGGCTGTGAAAGCCTTGGTTGTCTTTGCACAATCCCCTAGTGTATATGTGTGTGATTTCACAAGGGCATTGAGCCTTTGTATCTCAGATGTGAATGACTTGTATTGCACAAACAATGCATTCATTTCAGATGCATTTTCATGCTTCAAAAAGATATGTGACCTTTCGCATGAGAGCATCCGCCTAAGGTGGCATCCAGATGTCAATGATTGTGTTGAGCACTTGGTTTTTGAGGCCCATTTGTCAACTTCAGCCGGTTCCCACCTCAATGCGACTTGCATTGATCATGTCACACACTTGAGGAGTTTTGTGACAAGAGAATTATTTGCTAGAACGATATCGGAAGTGAAGGTCGAGGTTGCAGGTATGTGTTTGTTTTTAATTTTGTTTGTTTGTTTATGTTTTTGCATCTTTTTAATACATCAAGGTTTTGCATCCATGAGCATGGATCTAATGTGTTGGTTTTTTTATTGCAGATGCTGCAGCCATGATGGTCATGGAATTGGGAAGTAGGTTTCCCCCTAGTGAGGTCATGGATGCACTGTCCATTGTATATCCTCAATTTTGGCTTGAACCAGGGCATGAGGACAAACTCACAGGGTACATGAACATTTTGAAGCAAACGTATGCTCACACCAAGGAGTTTTGTAGCGCTACACATGTTTGTGATACATGTCCAACAGTGTTGAGTGCTGTGGCACTTGATCGGCAGTTGCATTGGTTTGCTGTGGCTATGGCGAATAATTCTCCTCATGCAATGAGGGCCATGGACACCCACATTCATCCCTTAACCAAACTATGGCGTGCCTTGGCACAATCTAGCCCTTTGAAGGGTATGTTTCCTGAGTTCTTTAAGCTCAAAGAAATTGCGATGATCCAGGTAAGGGGTTATATTTTGAAAATATGTTACTTCATTAAACTTTCTCATGCTTTTTGTATTCATGTTTTTGAATGCAAGTTGGTTTCTTATTGACTTTGTCTCTTTGCATCCATTTTGTAGGTTCTTGGGAGCGTAGAAGACGAAAGAACATTTTCCAATGTTTCTTTCTTGAAGAACAAACTCCGCAACCGTTTAACTGAACATTTACCTCTTGCTACAACAATGTTTGCACAAAAACATTACACATTGACATCATTCCCGTACAAGGATGTCGTTTCCGATTGGAGAGCTTGCAAGTCGAAGCGCGGCCGATATGCACTTGGTGTTTGATTTGCATAGAATGAAACATTTAGGGGGTTTTTCCCACTTCTTCATAACTATTTAGAATACAAGGATCTTATATAACTTCTACTTTTAAGAGCCTACATCTCATATGGCTTATTGGCGATGCATGCCATTGTAAATAAAGAAGTGGTTTCCTCCTAAATTTTTTGTGACGTAATTTCTGGGATGTAATTTCGCATGTTTACTGCTGCATTTCCTTGTTCCAATAGTGGCCTTGCCATATTTTTTATTTTCACTTAGCTAAACTCCCAAAAGGCATCACAACAAGTATCGCATTTGCATTTCTCTACTGTCCATTTTAGATAGTGGCAATTTCATTCTACCACACATTTCATCGCAACGTTTACAATTTCCTTACATGTTCACATAGCCAAAATTGCAATGTAAAAAACCATTAAAATAGCTGTTTCACCCCCCAGTAAAAAGTGAAAAAAAATTCGTTGCGCGTGAACATTTTTAGACTCAGGGGCAGTGTTCAAGATTGAAGTCTTCAATGCCCTGCAAACGCGATTTGGCCCCTTCAAAACGCAACCCCCAATTGAAAATGAAGACTTCACTTGAAGTATCCAACACACCGGGCCCTCCCTGTCGGACCACTCTGTTGTGCAGACCATGTTTCCTTCTAGTGAGTCCTCAATATAATCTGCCCACCACAAGAACCAACAAGTGTAGGGCACTGCCACTACAAGAAGTGGAGTTAGATGGTTGATTCCTAATTCTTCACATTATACTAGAAACATGTACCATATAATTCATGCACAAGTTTAATATAAATTTTGTATTTCATTTCTATATTCTTAGATTGACGTTTTGGATTTGAATGAGCCCTTCAACTAAAGGACTGAAATTTGAGAGCCCTTCAAAATGAAACTCATATGAGGGTTTCAATTTTGAACACTGCTCAGGGGCTGTTTACACCTTGGACCATGAAGTTGTCCCAAGGCCCTCTAATATTTGTGATTGGTTGTTGAACTCATCTCGGGACCACTTTGGTTTACACCAAGGAAAAAAATGTCAAAGTGACCGTGGAGTTCAAGGTTCCCAAAAGACATGTTTTAAGGCCTACATTATCCACTAACATGGTCCAACAGGTTTTTTGGTGGGAGAGGCAAAAGAGGTGTTGTGGTAGAAAAGGCAGGGGCCCATGGCAGAGAAACGTTGTTATAATAAAATTTTAATGAATTTTTTTTTTAGAAGTGAAGACAAGTGAAGAAAAGAGAAGACAAGAGAACGGTCAAACTTGATTAATTTTTTCAAACATTCCCTTTTGAGCATGTATTTTAAAAAATCAACACATTCACTTTTTGGTGCATGGTCATTCCTCTTGGTCCACATTCAGTTTACACCTAGTGAGGGGCCCAAAGACTTTGTAAATTGATTCTTTAAGAAATCGGACCATGGATATTGGACCATGAAGTCAGACCATGGAAAATTTACCATCTTCCATGGTCCGACATCATGGTCCATGGTGTAAACCGGCCGTTAATGAAAGAATTCCCAGTTACAGCCGCCCCAGATCACAAGAAGTCGCTGGGTCGCACATGTGCACTCCATCTCCCCACGCGCTTGTCAGGGTTGCGTCTGTTGCGTCACATATGGAAGACTTTTTATGAGTACTAACTTACTTTGACTGGCGAGCATTGCAAATACCCAGGAGCCGTCTCAGCGTCTGTTTGATTTTCCCTTTGCCGTGCATCGGATGCAAAGGAATCGTACTGCTTCGAGGAGGCTGATCACACCGGCCACTTCTGGCACTGTCCGTCAGCATCTCCGGCCGGCTGTGATAGTGTGAAAAGTGGTTGGCCAACATCTATTTCTCAACATAATCCCCAGCAATTTCACGGCTGGAACCGGAGGGAAAGTTTGGTGTGTGATCGGGCTTGAGAAGACCTATCCCAGCTACATAGTTCATTTTGGGTGAGTCTGGACCCAAGATACCTTATTTGTCATACCATATCCTCTGGATTTATTCATCAAGAACTCATATGTTGCAGAGTAGTGCGTTTGCTGCAGAAGGAGCAAGGAATTTCTTTCTTTTCTTTTGAGGTCAGGTTTATACACGATACGAATCAGCTCATGACTCTAGTGCTACTCCAATTAAGGTTTTGCGGTGTGAGTGGAAGCTGAACCGAACAGTCCAGCTTGACGCTGAGATTAATCATTCCTCATCATTTATGACAGTCAACACATGGATATTTTCCATATGGCTTCCGGAAGTGGAGATCATTCCAGATCATGGGCGAAAAATTTGATACATGACTCGCTAGCGAAAGTGGATGCAAAGTTGGAGCGATTCTCCAAACACAACAGGACTGCAGGAGATCTATCTAGTGATGCTAAGGATTATAATAATATGTCAGAAGAGTCAACTTCCTCGAGTAGTCATCGCAACCATCCCCACAGAGATCACCAGAACTCGAAATTGCAGCCTGCTGCTTCAGTAAACTCGCTGGTCGCGAGTGCCATGAGTGAGATGGTCGCAGACTATGATGTCCGCATCAATGACCGCCATTCTGATGTTCACAAACTTGCTATGGCTATTATGAACAAGCCGTAAGTGTTTCTACATGTGTGAAATTAATTAGGTTACCAGTCCACTGCATGATGCCCTGGGTTGCAATCATAGCCTCAATATATAAAATCTTGTTGTACATAAAGACACTTGGAACCATGAACAAGTAGAAAAAAGACAATTCTTGGCAAGAGTATATAGAAATAGATATTTGACCTCTCTGTTCTACAAGTGACTATTGTACTGCTTCTGAAATACAAGTCCCATCATGCTTTGCGAACATTTATTGTGGTAATGGTCATCAATCATTACTAAAACTGGCATTGGAATGTATGATTTCGCAATATGTGTATGCTTCGTCTGGACAACAATTAGATTCTGTATCTGTTTGAGGCATGGGTTTATACTGGAAATGATGCTGAGATGTACTGAGCTTCTGCAGATCAATGAAATTGATATGATTTGAAGTAGGTATAATCAAATAATTTTCTGCTGCAGTTGACTGGTCAATTCCTCAACTTGACAATTGGGATGCTTGCTTTGTGGTGAATTTCCAGGAAAGAAGCAAAGTCAGCCGTGGAAGCTCTGGAAGCTTATCTTGAAATGCGCCAGGATACAGTCAAGCAGCTTCAATCACTTAGGGTTAGGATCTTTGGAAACAAAACAAACCTTGTCTTGTTCAAATTGTGAGAATATCCAAGTTTAGGATCGATTGTGTATATCTGTTGCAATATTTGAGTGTTGGGAGAACATCAACTTCTGCGCTCTGTGTCGTAATGCAAACTCAGTACCAGTTTATATCTTTTCTTAGAAGTAACAGTTTCTTCCATATTTAAAAATTTCAGGAATCCAGGTCATATAGTCTGACGTGTGTAACAATTGATAAGTCAGAGAAGATAGTGCACTACTTAATCTTTATAATATGGACACTACAATATCTGCTCTTGAAAGTGCCAAATAGCTTTCTCACTTGTGTAAATAACGATTTACCCTGAGAGACATGCTCTCTCTAAAAGAGGTTATGCCCAGCAAAAGCGCTGAATGAGTTGTATGCATGATTGGTTGGATTGACAGGTGCTGGAAAACTTGTTCGCAATATGTGGAGAAGACTCCAAGTTTCGAGAGACTCTCGCACTGAGGTGTGGACAGGATTTTGTACGAATAGTGAAGAGTAAAGTAAGTACCTACTTCATTAGTGTGCATTCAGACATACATGCGTATGGTTTTCAGCTTTTCTCAATTCACAAGAGTTATGTGTCGTTCATATACTTATGATATATTATTTTGTGAGTTTAAAGGTCATTTGGTTCACGGTGTCCTCAGTGCTCATTCCTATGTTGGGTTTAATATTTTGTCCGTCAGTCTAGAATGTTGGCCACAATATATCAGGAATTTATAGTTGAAGTGCTAGAAATGTGTTAACATTAGTAGCTTGATAGAGTCAGGGCCAGTTTAGACTATGGTGAGGAAGTGCACCGGTTGGTCAACAATTTCCACACAAGACAAGGCTATTTGAGGCCATGGTTGACATGCCTGACATTTGGTTGGAAAATAACCAAAAGAAAGAAAGAAATCAAGCAAGAAAAGCCTCAAGTTGTAGAACTCCCCTAGTAAAAAGTGTTGTCATATTGGCATCCAGGTCATATTTTCATCCATGCTTGAAGTTCTCCACCGGAGAAGTCTTGGCTGTAGTGTAAACCCTGGCTGATGAAGAACCCATTTCATAGCCAATCATATTGCTTCAATCCCCTAGAATTCTTGACTAGCGCACTTCTTCACGCACTTCTTCACTGTAGTCTAAACTGGCCCTCAGATAGAGTAGCTTGTATACAGATATAAGATTATGAGTAGATTCTAAATACTTCATGGACCAGGAGTAATTTGGGAAGTTTTGTTTTTTTCAACATCTGAAGTGAAGTGCGTACAAGTTTTCTCTACTTACCACTTGAATGGTATCATAGAGCAAAAACAAAATATTGGGAGATAATAGGTGGCACAGCCTGTAATTAATAATCTCTCTCTCGATAACTCTCAACCCCTCCAGATAAATGCTGGCATGCTCCAACTGATGGACTATTTGATCAAATGTCTAGCATGAAGTCTCTCAATGTCACAGGAGTTTTATAATTACTCCTTGTACAGAATGTGTACAGAGTGTGCTCAGGCTTCATAGGGCATGTTCCTTCCTACCTAGTTATCAGGCAGAGGAAAACATTATATCCACAAATTCATGTTTTATCATGCGTGCACCTACCTCATTGGAAGTTGATAATTCTGTACTTATTTTGGTGTTCTCTTAATTTCCAGTCACAGGAGCAAGTGAGGGACAAATTCCTTATTCTGCTGGATACATGGCAAGAAGCATCAAATGGCGGAGATGGTCGATTTCCACAGTTCTTCAGGACATGCAAGGACCTTCAGGTAGGAATAACAACGCTACAATGTTTCTATGGTCATGACCACTGTTCGACATGGTATATAGGTGAGTGCATGGTATCAATAATCAACATCAATAATGGTATCAATGAACCAGTCAAACATTGATATTGGGTGGGTATCTTGGGGTGAGATTCTTTGCATACCTGAGTTATTACTTGGGGTGAATATTGTTCTAAACCATATTGATATTAGGGCAATTTTACCGAGCTATGACGATTCTTGCATGGAATATAAACCAGACATGTATTGATAATAAAAATATCCTCAAATACGCATATCCTGTTGGTATCAAAATATGTGGAATCCTCATTATAGATGCCCGAATTGTATGAAAAAAAAATTATACCAGTCCAACATTGGTCATGACAGCCAGGCTGCCATCAAAATATTTCACTGTGGTACTATCTGGTGTTTTTACTGAACATGTTTTTTTGTACTGGACCTCATGAGGGAGACCAAGTTTAGATAACTTTGCGCCATGTCAAGGCTAGGCAAGTGAATATCATGCACACATATTCATAATATATTGATTTCACTGTTTATGTGATTGGCAGTCTGCTGGCATCAAATTTCCTGCTCGAGCGGATGTCATGGGTCCTCAATTTAACCCCGTGGCTGATAACCCTGGACCGACAATACCAAAGAGGTCAGAAAGTTTATAAATTTCTAGGGCCACAAATCTTCACTGCGTAGTGCTAGGCCATATTCCTTTATGATACTAAGTGACATGAGCTACCATAGGTCAGCACGATACACCCTGCTTGTTTTTAGAAAATTCATTACTGTATGAAACCACTAAAATACATGGTTCGAGTCAATCCTGGAATAGAACGGTAATTTAATGGTCATCAAATTTTTACAGTATATTCCAGGCCGGTTACTTCTATCATAAGGTAGACTTACACACAATGTATTTTTGACAAAGTTTTTGTAAGTTTTTGACATTTGACACCCAAAAACTTGCACACAAAAAAAATGCATGTCAATTGTCATGCCCAATTTAGAATTTGACATGTAGTGTGACTTGTGAAGAAAAAAACCACATGTCAATTGACATGTTAGAGATTGAAATGACACGTACCACTAGGTATGTGACATTGAGGTGACATTTTTGAAGACATTGTAGATGCCAATGGACATTCATTTTTGTTTTTGAAAACGTCAAGTAACACTTTGGATCTTGAAGTTGAATGTCAAATGAAATTTGTCAAACATACACACTGCTTACACATGTTTTTGCCCTTGGCATGTCTCAGTTCAACAGATCTACCTGAAAACATTTTGAGTACATTAGCTGACGCATTACTGCCAAACGATCAGAAGGTTTACATCCCTACCTTAACATTGACCTAAATTACTTAGTTCTTTGTATCTCTCATTTTTCAATCTGGTTGAGTTAAAACAAGCATCTCTTCAATCCAGTGTTTGGTTGTCTGCCAGATATCAGTTTCAAATCAGCGGCGTCCATATACTTTTTGCAAACTGTATACTGCACCGCCTAAGGACTACCTAGAATCTGCAGTAAAATCCTTGGAAAATGCTGAAAGAATTGCAAGCAGATTTTGTATTTATCAGCATCAGTGTCTTCACGTACTTGATGCTCTCACAAAGGTTGTGAAACAAACAAAGGCAGAGGTTGACCTGTATTCATATGAAGACAAAGGCAGTCTACGTCATCGTATTTGCGAGAGAAAATGTATCGAAATCTTGAGGGAAGTCAAGACACTCGTCGATGAATGTTGCGATGTTCAAAATTATGGCTGGCTGCAAGCCGCTGTCCTACTGGGGGATGTGACTGAACATCTTTGGTTTTTTCTTAAGGAATTTGAGTTCTACACAACACTGCTAATGAGAAACAGCCACCCGTGGGAATCATTGGCTGATCAAATTATAGATGAAACTGGTAGCTTTGGAGAGCCTGACAGATGGATGATCACAAAAGCTGAATCCGATCGAGAGGCACTGTTGGGAAAAGCAGAAGATTTACTACGGTCAGTAAATTCAAGTGTCCAAGAAATTGAACTTGCAACATACTTGGCGGGAAGATTGGGAGGTAAATCACAACTACTTCAAGTGGATTATAAAGAGTTGAAACGATGGCCTGAGCAGTTAGGAGGTGGCGCTTCAGCCTATGTGTACAAGACCTCGTGGCTTGAGAGGACTTTTGCCGAGAAAGTTTTCCAGGTCAGCAGGCAACAAGACCTATCTGATTTCGAGCACGAGATGTCAAGTTTGGCGGGGTTATCTCACCCACATGTTGCGCCCATGCACTGCTACGCGACTGGTGAGAGGGAATGTTCCCTCGTCTTGGAGTTAATGGAAATGGATCTATCTGGATATATGATTTCGAAAAGGTCATACACCAATACTAGGGTTCAAGGCACATCTCCGTTTAACCTGCACGAAGCTCTGGACATTATGATTCAAGTCGCGGAAGGCATGTGCTATTTACGGAGAAAAAACATCGTTCACAGGGATCTAAAGCCCAAAAACATCCTAGTCAGAAGGGTAAAATCAGAGTTCGTAGATGAAGACCAAGAAGGTGTGCGTGTCAAAATTTCGGATTTAGGGCTCTCTGTGGTTAAAGAATTGAGCACCACGTATCACATTACGATGAACAGAGGCACGAGTGTTTGGATGGCACCAGAGTTGATTGAGTTCAATAATCACAATGAAGATCGCGTCAGGTCTCCAGACTCTGCCAAATCACTCAAATATCCGTATGCATGCGATGTTTACAGCTTCGGAATGGTGTGTTACGAGGTTTTGACAGGACAAGAACCATTCTCAAGTCACGTGGGGGGAAGAGTTGAATTGAAACACAAAATCAAGGAGAAAAGTGTGCGGCCAGAGATACCTGAAGGGTATCCCAAGGCCCTGACCTCTTTGATCCAAAAATGCTGGAACAGCAATCCCACCCAGCGTCCAAGGATTGAAGACATTTGTAAGGAGTTGAAGTTTCAAATGTGCCTTCTTGTGACAGGTCAATTGAATACTGGCGACTGATGCAGGGCTCAAACTCCAAGATGCAGAGTAGGTTAAGAACCGAACCTTATTTTTCCATCTTTAAGTGTAATTACTGCGCATCATCATTCACATATCATTTGATTATAAAGTAATAGTAAATGCTGCATTCTGTCTACATTCATTCCAAGCGGAGGCATCCATCATAGTCGTCTCTTGAGACACTTGCTGCAACATATGAAGATCAATTATGTTGCTGGAATACAAACAAACAAAACATTCATGAAGGATACATGAAAAATGAAAAGCAAGCCCGGAGGCCCTCTGTGACCTGAAGGTCCCACAAATGAAGCTGCCGCTCGTATGGTACACCTCCTCATCATTCATGGTACCTACTTAGCTCCACTCTCGCTCCTTAACCCCCAAGGCCCACATCTTAATAATAATCATAAGGTGAGGTGGCATCTTGAGTTGGAAAGCTCTCTCAACAACGTCAAGACTATTTTTGAGTCTTTAACCACTCACTTTGTTGTCATTTTTTCACTTTTAGTTGCGGGTAAAGTATCACATGACAGCCATGCAAATCCAAAGAGCCTAATCTCACTTCCTAAATCCAAGATAAGATATTGAGGGAGAAAACCCCAAGAAATTGACATGAAGAACATGTTGAATGGTAATTGATGTCAATTTCTTCATGTCAATTTCAATTGAATGGTAACTGCACCCAATTTCTTCATGTCAATTGAAGCTGATTGAGCTTTGAATGGTAACTGCACCCAAGTGGCTTCTCTAGTTCTCAAATCACCGTACCATTTGGGCGGACGTAACATCAGGTGGAGCCATAGGGTCCTCAAAGGTTGAAACACCTGATGAATGACCCGCAACACCCTGCCGGTCTTTGAGTTCTCGACGCTCTTGACAAAGTGCGCAGCAGTGGCACAAGCAGTGCGTTAACAGGTCATGTGAAGGAACCCGTAAATTAATCCTTGGATGAAACATATATCCATCTGACTGTTAGGATCACTTTCAATTAGCGCATATGCAATTTCTCCAAACGTTACACATGGGAACATGCATGTGATGCAACATATCGTGCAATCTTTGCAACAATCACAAATCCCGGTCTGTCACTCCACTGTCTGCGCCATCCTAGCTAGCAATGCAATATTGATTCAGAAATCCACCTAGCAGCTGGTTGAAAATTCGGTTCGAGTAATTCATAGATCGGTGTTTGTCCAGATATGGAGTAGTCAGAATTGCGGCGAGGATTGAAGAACTAGATTCAGATGTTTCTATCGAGGCATATACATCGGCGAAAAACGAGCACGGTTACCCCTGGGTGGTAAGGGTGTTGGCTATGTAAATTCCTTCAAACATGCTACAGTAGGTTCAGTGATTGGTCTAATTAGTGTGGGTGAAAAACCATGTGGGTTGGAATTTAGTGTGGCCCACACTAAGATAATAGTACTTGCCTTGGTTAACATTAGTAATTTCATAGTACTTGCCTTGCCTTGAATTTTCATCCAAATATGCACACGAAAAAACCCACACTGGAAATTACAGTGGGCCACTTCAAATTATAATCAAAAAATGGTGTGGGTGATTGGGAATTAGTGTGGCCCAACCTAATTAGACAAAGTAGTGTACGTCACAACTCAGTGTTCAAGGAGATTTTTGGGCATCTCGGTCAAGATCCTAGTGTTTCCAAGTCCGACCATCTACATGTTGTGATGTTTCGGTTTTCTTTATTAATTTGAGCCATGTTTCATAGATTTCCTCTAAATTGATGGGTAATTCTCTTAAATTCTTGTACTTCAATTGGTTACTTCTCAAACTCAACTGGTTCATTTGTAACGACACTAAATATACCAATTAGTGAGGGTGGTACTAATTCAAGCCGCACGCACAATCTAGCCAAATCTCAAAGTTATTAAGGGTCAAAGTTGTTACTTGGTGGCATGAAATTCATGACTACAGTAAATTCTATGCTCATTTATCATAAATTTCAAGAAAATTAATGGGTGCTTATGATTAGCGCGCGGCACATGCTTGTCAGTGAACAATGCCACGCACTGATACATTTAGTGATTAGTGCCAAGATGAACAATGCTTCCTAGTCTTAGATCTAAGATCTTTTGGTGGCACTAATTCATAGCGTAAAGGAATTTAGTACCACCTTCACTAATTTCCCACACTCACTAATTGGTTTAATTTGGTGTAGCGGTCGGTTCTCCCATTCATTCTTACAACTTTGTGGTGTTGGTCAACTTTTCTGGCAGATATTTGTGAGTGTTTGTTATTATAAGCACTACACTAAATATTGTATTTGTTGTCATATATGTAAATTTATGTCATTGTGCTAACTTTTCTAGTCACACTTCTCATGAATAAGTTCACAAGTATTGTCACCACAACTTACTTTTAGTTCATCCACATGCCAATTGTTGAAACAATGTTTCGTATATGCTACATCCTAGCATTTTGTAATGAAATATTGCCATGTTAGTTTGGAATTTGGATGAAGAATCACTTAAGTAAGTGACAGTTATTGCAACATCATAAACCTATAATGCCCAACTTTTACGAAGAAATGAAAAATAATGTTAAGTTTACATCTAGTGTTGGTGACACTACACATGAGGTTCACAAAATTAGTATTGAAAAAGACAAATATAATTGGTGACACTAAATACAATATTTAGTGTAGTTCCGTGGCATGTCAATGTTTGTGAGTATTCCAATTTGTGTATTTGGGATAATTACAAGTTATGTGGCATGGGGATATTATGAGTATTTGGTACAAGTAAGCTATGTTGCCCTATATAGAAAACTACATCTCGAGCAATTTAGATCATTTATGTATATTGGAATTTGCCATAAAATGGTTTCTATGTAGAGGAACTGAAAAAGAAGGTCATAATTTTTTCAACTTAATTTACTATTTTTGAATTAGTTGTGATTTTTTTAAGTATTTTGCTAGAGTGTTCTTTGATAGGCAACGAAAGATCTCATTTTGAAATGAAACAACTCATGCCATAGAATCAAATCTTGTTGATTTCTACCTCTCACTTTGTTTTTATACACTCATCATGTGTCTTTGAACTGACACCTAATCAGCCAATTACACACCAACTTCGCTCTAAATGCCCTTACCGTGTGTCTTGAATCCGACACCCTAGCAACCAGTCACAGCAAAGGAATAGGAAGGAATCATATGGTCCTTGAAACGAGTGTCCGGGGAGATTTTTTGGGCATAATCGGTCGAGATCCTAATGTTTCCAAGACCAATTGGTTACATGTTGACATCTTATGGTTTAAATGGAGGAATATTTAGTATATTCCTCTAAATGGATCGGTAATTCTCTTGAAGACTTGAATTTGAACTGGTCATTTTTCAAACTCAACCAATTCATATGTAACTACACTAAATAGTCCTATTAGTGTGGGTGGAAAATTAGCGAGGGCCACACTAATTTTCTGGTCAAGATGGAATTACCGTAGCTCCAAGACCCCAGGTCTTCCCCTAAGTCTTCATGAAGACTTCCGACCGACACATTTGATATTAGTTTCAGGACAAAAGTAACACAAAATGAAATAAGCACCCACACTAATTTCCTACATACAAAAAAACATTAATGTAGCCCATTCTATTATTCTAATTTACACTAGAAATTTAGTGTGGGTTGAAAATTAGCGTGGGCTCTAGAAAATCATTGGGGTCCACAGTAAGAGCGTCCCCACCAAGCTGGGTACCTGGCAGGGGAACGATAATCCGGATATGTAGTTGCCGGGGCCGCCAAGCCCAAACGTCCACCAGTATCCAGTATCAGGTAAATGGGCCCCGGGGCGGGCATTCCACAGGAGTTGGCTGGGTATTTTCGCCTCTGGTACCGTGCTTCTCACGGCAATGCCATCGTTCAAATCTCGTTTCTTTGGATTTATTCTACTATGTCAGCAAGGGGGGAAGATGTGGCTGCAACGGGTGGGAGGACAAAGAAGGGCAGGAACTTCTGCCCGAAGGAGGAAGAACAGTGTTGCAGGAGCTTCATGCACACTTCTATAGACTCTAGGAAAGGGATAGGGCAGAAGAATGCGGCCTTTTGGACTTCTGTTGCGTCGCACTATGCAAGGCACAAACCTGAGGGAGGAGCAAATCGTCCTGCTAGGTCTTTAGAGACAAAGTGGTGTGACATAAAGGCTATTGTGGCCAAGTTCACTGGTTGCTATTGGACAATCAAAGATCTTGATGAGAAAGGAAAAACAGAAGATGATATTGTCTTGGATGCTATGAACTTGTACAAACAAAAATGTGGGAAGGCATTTGTTTTTAAACATTGTTGGTTGTTGCTAAAAAGTTATCCTCATTTTGCAGCAATTTTCATGGGCAAGCAGAAGGCTGCAGGGTATGATGTGCTTGCTCCGAACTAGTTGCCAGTTGATAGACGTGATGTTGTCTCCCCTAATGGTGACGTTCTACCCACCGATTCCTCACCTGCACAGATCCGACCTCAAGGAGCTAAGTCCTCCAAGACTGATCACCTAAACATGAAGGTGAAGGCACTATAAGAAAATTGCGTTTTTGATGATGAAAATTGCGTTGTTGATGACGTTTTTGGACAACGCAGACAATTTTAAGCGACATCCAATAGAACATCCAAATGTCAATAATGACGTCCACTGTAACATCTGGATGTTCTATTGGATGTCGCCTAAAATTTCAAAAACATCATCAAAAAACGCAATTTTCTTATAGTGAGGGCAAGCTTTGCGTGCTAATGCAAAAGCAACCATCGATTTTGTTGTTGCTACTCTGAAGAAAGCTGAGCAAATCGCTCAACAAAACACATTCAGTCCTTTTACACTTGAGGATAAACTAATTACCTGTGACCTGGCTCGGCAGTGGCTCCTCCTCCACAGGACTCAAGAACTCGCAAAACTGAATGCCAAAGTTGTTGCCAATGTTGTTGTTGCGTTTGCTGCCTCCAACGTGCATGCTCCTCCACCACTTGGAGTTTGCTGCTCCACCACCGAGGCGCCTCCTTCGTGCGCACCTGCACCAGCACCAGAATTCCAAGGTTTGCATATTTGAATGTTGATGTTGTTGACGACGACGACGATTGCACCGAGTTGGACTGCGATGATGATGATGATGTGGTGCCCCTTCAACCTTTGAGTTGCATGCAGAGGGGAGCCCAGGCAGCCTCGGATCGGGAGGAAGACACCATACACTTGTTTGAATCAGAAGTGAATGACTTCTAATTTAACCCTCCCCCATCACAACGTCGGCGCCACTTTCAAATAGTGAACATTCACCTTTTGATGATGATTTATTGGACTCCTAAGAAGTTCAACAACCTACACCTACAAAAGCTTGTGCACGGAATAAAGTTTAGACCATCTTGAAAGATTGGTAGTAAATGGCTCATGCATATGAGACCACGTGGTGGGCTTACACATGGTTATATGAAATACTTTGCGTATGAGGAATTTCATGTTAATTCACCACGAGGTTTGGGAGTAGGTTGCAAAAGTATGTAGAAATCGTCTATACATGACCATGAAAAAATAAATGATCACAACCCCGTGGTGACTAGATGGGAGGCCCCTCATTTTTCTCCAATTGGTTCAATTTCTATTACTAGTCATGTTCAAAATACTATTGAAAAAGCATATGCAAACATTATCACTTGCATTAAGATCTTATATTTTATAATTTGAATGACCACTTTATTATTAGTTTTGAAAGAAAGTGTCAATTTCTACAACTTTTGAATACTCCTTACATTCACGCGAATGATGAGTATGGATCCTATGCCATAAAGGAAGTTGCATTGGAATTTTTATGGGCTCTCTCATAGCATTTGAAACAAACCCTATAGTCTAATGGATCGAAATCTTCTTTTCTTTCTCTCATGATCAACAATTCAACCAACTGAACTATGGAGCAACATTTGATAGTTTATTATTGTTATTTGAATTTGAAAAAGAAAGGAGTTGCAACTATACCGTTCATGGAATTGTTAGCAATTGAGGATTCTATGGGATGAAATATGTACCTTCCAACAAATAACTTATTGGAAAGATTACAATGGAATACTAATCAACTTGTGACTTTAGCAATAGATGAAGCAACTTCAATAATAGGTTATCATCGTGGATTGACGACCATTTTGAGAAATGATGTGCATGCTTTGGTCAATACCCATCACATTGCACACCGAGAAGCTTTGTCTGCATGTGATGGATTCAAAATAGTACCAAAGTTCACAATTTTGGATCAATTTGCTACAAGGTTTATGAGTAGGTAGGAAGAAGTAGCAATCGACGGAAACAACTCAAAAGATTGATAATCAAATTTTATTTACAACCATTGGCTATCTTGCAATTCCATTCAGTCTATTGACTTTCTTGAGGTCAAGTAATGGGTCTAATTTTGTAATATATACTAGCAACATTGGATGTTTTCCAAGTGGAGGATGCCTATTGTGCCATCAAGCTAAACCCACGGGGAGGTCACTGGCGAAAATCGTAGAAACAACGTGCGATAAAAAATAGGGTCTAATATATTCATTGTAGGTAAATTTTGCAAAAAACGTACATATAATATAGGGGGTTTTAAAATAGTGAAACATGTTTACATGTAAAATACCATCACATATAATGGCCTCTTTTATCTAGTCAGTACATGTAAAATAGCGTGGAAACAATTACTAGGGGTAGCGGATCTAGGGTAGGGTTTGTACTAGTGGATGAAAAGAGGTAATTTTCTATTGAAAATGCTTCGATGGATGACTTTGCAGGTTGGCTTGCTTGAACGTTACTGAACCAACGGTTCCAATGTGGAGTTAATGGTCTCTACCCACGTGCCGGGAAGGAAAAAAAATGCAGTTTAAGTAAAATAGGGTATTTTTAAATGACTCCCCCAAAAAATTATAAATATTGATAGGGTGTATTAAAATACAAGCATTTACCTTTATTTAAAAAAATACCATACCTTATAATCCTTTATGCAAGGTAAATAGCCCCCCGATAAATAAATCCTGAGCGCACGTGTATGCATCAATTAAAGAGGGAGTGACCTCCCCGTGGCTAAACCTTCCAATTTCAACTTATGCTTCATTTTGTGGTGGTGGAACCAAATAAATTTAACCAAAATTTTCAATATGACTTGGTTGATATTTCAACAATTGGATCCACTTTGGATTTATCAATTTCTATTTTGAAAAGACATTTTTTATGTGGTCATGGACTTAACTTTGGATGATCAACCAAGAACTCGGGACCATTTTGATTAGTTTAGTACAGAAACCCAACGAGGAATTGTATTTTGTGGAATATCATATAATAAAAACATACATATATGTATGACTACATTTATATTCCAAAAAATCGAATACATGCATGGAAATTAGAATTTTTAGAGTATCTTCATTCAAGCATATATTACTCCCTCTATCCCAAAACTATTGTCCTATCCCATGGAGTTTTCCAAAATGATTCTTTGAGATCAAATGTTTGTTGATTTTGTTGATGTAGAACAAAATTTATCAACAAAATCAATACATTGATCTTGGACAATTTTTTTGGGACAAAAATTGCCAAGGGGGTAGGACAATCATTTTGGGTCAAAGGGAGCATTGGATTGAATTGTGATGTATATCATTATTGCATTAAGTCATCTTTGAAAATATTGAAGATTGACATATTTTATATTTTACAACTACATATAAAAATATATTTCAAATGTCATATTGCAATAAATATATAAATATATAAATATATAATAAATTCCATATCGCAATAAACTATTTACTTCATAAAATTATTTGTATTGAACTATATTGTCATATTGACAACCCGGGGGTGCACTCCATTGTCAAGTTGAACACCACGTGTGAACAAAACAAAAATCTACTTTTTCTAAGTTGCATCACCAAAATGGGTCAAAATTTTATCAAAATTTTATCATGATTAGATATACACGGTATCTATTACATCGTAAAAAATGGTAACCAAATTTGATGATCTTGTTTTTTTATAAAACATATTGTTTCTAACTAGAATGATACAAAATTGAACTAAAACAATTACTACAAAAATGAAGATGACTAATTTTTTTTAAATATATACAAAAGATATTATCAATGGTTATGTATATGTAGGAAAATAATCATAAATTTTAAAATTATCTATGGCATATAATATAGGGGTAGCAAACTTTGTTTACACATGTGAGGGACAATCGTACGGAGTGCACCCCCCGGGATTGACAATTAGCGGACTTGACATTTTTTCTAAGCCTATAGGAAATAGTGCAAGCACTGGCAAATAATGTCAATGACAATGAATATGATAAACAATGTTGAACGTTTTCTATATTGGCTAAAGACCAAAGCCAAATGAAAAGATAAAAATAAAGAAAATATAATCATGTCTATAATATGATAACATTCTCCACATTGGACAATTGGAACAAATAAAAATTTAAGGGATTTAGGGTAAGATTGCATTTGTAAAATCATGAAGTAATTCCACAAAATATATAATATTCTTATAATATGAATGTAGAAGTATTTTATATATATAGATGTTCAACTTACCCTATAATATACCTATACCTATAAGTTTATATTTATAATAATATATCAACCTATTTATCTATCTCCTCTTCAAGTCCATGTGATGTTAAAGCTCCATGGCCTTGCCCACTTTTTTGGAATTCCAACTTCAATTGAACAAATTGCACTTTAAGGTCTTCGGACCTTTTGAATTTTTTTTCTTTGTCCATCTCTAAAGTATTTTCATGGAGAGGGAGTTCCAAGCTTTGCCTATTGCAATGCATTTCCATATCCAAGGCCATATGATCACGTGAAATTTTTAATTTAATCTTCTCTGTAGCTTTACAGTCCCTCTAGGATATCAAGATATCTTCTTCTTTTTTCTTTTTTTGAATCAATCTTGCCATCAACATTATTCAACTTACAAACTCATACTCTACGAGAGTCAGGTGTTACGGGTAGGGATTTTTCTTCAACAATATCTATGTATGGGGATAAATGCATATTATCAAAAAGCTCATTAGGAGAAAGAGACATCGGTTCATGACTTTTCATAGCCCCGGAAATGAGGTCTATAACAAATTTAGTACCTTCATAGTCATCAAGATTTACCACGTTGGCGGTGAAAGGTACCTTACTTCCAAGGTCATATACACCCTACATAGCTGCATTTCTTTGAATAGTTGCCCACAAACAGTTATATTCGTCATACCATGACCATTCTAATGACACCCCTTCAATCATCTTGGACCATTCAAATTTATGATGTTTGTCAATCAATATTGGATTGAAGGTTGCTGATGGTCTACATCTCATCAATTTTTTTGTTAGAAATATTGACAATTTCACACCAACGAAGAGTTTTCAAGTTGTTACAGTTAATGTGAGTTACATAGAGCTCTTCATAATTTTTGAGCAAAATGGTAATTTCCTCATCTTTATATCTCACCATTGAACTTATAGAAATCTTGGAAGCCTTAGGAGCCAAGATGCTACACAAAACACAACATCAAAAATTTAGAAATACATCCCAAAATTTGAAAATTGATACAAGATGAAAATTTCAACAAAGTAATATGGAATTATTTTCAATTTTTTCTTTGTCAAATCGATCATTTTGTTGTATGATAAAAAACAATAGCAAAATTTCTACATGCTCTCAACAACAACTAAGAAATGGAAACTAATGTAAGTTGTGACATTAAAGATTCCAACCCTCTCACTTCTTAAAGAAATTCAACAAAGAAAATAATAGTAGAAACATATTTAAAAGTAGACAAGCAAAATTTTAAAACATCAAAAAAATTCAAGTCACAAATGCACATTAATGTTTATGGGTTTTAGCTTCCGAAGTTACATAAGACTTCTTGAAAATATTTATAAATTTTGAGAAAGTTAGTTGTTGGTATCAATGCCACCTCAAAGTTGACTAATTAGCAAATAGACCAAAAAATGTTAAACATGATGTTGTGCTCTCATTGGCTCCCAAAATTGTAGGCCATATTTTTTCCCCAACAATTTTCACGAGTTGGTAGTCTAGTGGGGAGGCAACCCATGTTCCCAATTCCCAGTTGAATGAGGAATCAACTTTATTTTTAGTGGCCACAATTCTCAAAATGTGGCATCAGTGGAAAAAATTGATAGTTCCCCACCATGTGTGCCCCCCTCATCAACAATTACTACATTGATTAGCCCAATTAGCGAGGGAGGGCTAACAATGTGTTTAGGAAATGAGTGAAGGTGATATTAAATTTCTTTTGACTATGAAATTAGTGCCACCAAAAGATATACATAGGAAGCATTAATCATCCCAACACTGTTCATTAAAGATACTAGGCAAAGCAATTTTATTCACTAAATGTATTGGCACAATTCATCTTGATACTATTCATTAACAAGCATATAATTGCATATAATTGTTTTATCACCCTACAAGTCCCTTAGAGCATGCATTAATTTTCTTGAAATGTATGGTTAATGAGCATGTATTCATGAAATTAGTATCACTTGGTACAAATTCAACCCTTGCTATTTTTTGAGACTTGGAAAAATAATGTGTGTTTCAGGAATTAGTACCACACGCACTAATTGGGATAATCAATGTACTAGGAAACATGCACTTGTAGAAAACATGGTTTTAGGACACTTTCCATTGACAAGGGCGGTATAATGTTATGTAGTGGTGAAAACACTAAATAAATTGGACTTGACACTTGTAAATGGGATCATGTCTTAATGACCACCCTTGTAAAATGGGAATTGTGAACAAGGAATGACAATCCCAGTTAGTGAGTTTCCGATCCCACATTTCCAACATGTCCAAGGTTGACCCTTTGTAGAGTTATTTGTAAAGTCCATCAGTTGAAGCCATGGGTTTAGTCCCAAACCATGACCTTATGCAAATCAACACAAAGTCACCCAAGTTTTCTTAATGCATAAGTTATCATGCACAAAGAGTGGTGTCGGGATATTGAAAATCGGCCTTCTAAGTTGTCCTACTAGGGTGGGTGGGTCAAGCTAGCCTTGCATAGGCGTATCCATATTTAGGATAGCGGGTTCCATGTGCATACCCTATTTTAGGTCCTAATTAAATTTTTGTCAAAGTTTGAGAGGTGGAAAGAGGAGGGGCCAAAAGTTTCACCCAACTTTCAAAGTAAGTTCCAATACACAACAAGCTAACCCATGGTTTCGTCCATCTTTGAGGGCCTTTACAAATAATTATATTATTTAAAGGTTATATGTATTTTCGAGATCAGTTATAAAGTGAAAATTTGCACCAATAAGTGTGGGTGGGCTACTAGTTGGTAGGGCCCACTCATAGGCGATGTGAGCACTTGGATGGGAGGATGGGCTCTATCCATGCCTCAAAATGGAGCTCATTGGCTACTCCCAATAATGGAGCTTAATTATGATTTTTAGGCAACTCCACTCCACCCATGTGAAGCTACACTGTTTTTTGCATTTAGTGTTGCCAATAGTAATTACGAACCACAACACTAAATGCCAGTGACGCCCTTAATGTTTACATCTCCACAATTAGTGTTATAATATTTTTATGTTTTGTGTTTTGTTGCCGCATGGTTGCACCACCACCATCTCTACCACCACTACTTGAACACTATTTGTCAAGTGGTGGTAGATAATGTTGTAGGTAAATGAATAGTAACAACATTAAATGCCACACAACACTAAATGCAAAAAACAGTGTAGTTGGTGTCACCTCTTGCCCACAAAGAGTAAAGGTGGCACCTTACAAATCAAAAATTCAATTTTTTCCACATGTGTGTGTAAACCAATGCACTTCACTATAGCAAAGTGGCTACTACACCAATAATTCCAATTATTGTGTGCTACTATTTAAAGTTATGCAATGCTATAACTATTTAATGAGAATGTAATATTCTACCAAGCAAAAGTCATTTATGTTCTATAATGTTTGAACAACCTATTGAACTTTTGTGAATAAATATTGAACTCCTAAGTGAGACGCAAGTGCACTATGTAACTCTGAATAGTAACATGCACTATTTGGAGTAATCAATGTATTGTCTCCCTCACCCTCGCTACTATGAGGGCCACTTCACATACAAGACTAAGAGCCCGTGCCATTACACTTCAAGCACTCTCATTGGTGGAAAAGGTGGAGCCGGTCCAAGTTCGCTTCACACTACGCTTGAGGGACCAATGGAGTATGTGAATGCAAGATGGATGTAAAGTCTACATGGATTCCTACATGGCATCAAATGGATCATGTTTCATAGTCACTTGGACTATTTTCAAAAGCCACCTCTTGGAGGTAGGCCTAACACAAAACCGGGAGACCGTGCACTCTGAACGATCACAACTGTTGATTTATTCTATTCTATCATGTGTGAGGACCCGCATGAATAGAAATTCATTGAAATAGCATTTGGTTGAGGGCCCGTGACTTCACATATGACTTCACACTGCACTTGAGGGTCCGTGACCATACTACATGATTTTGGAGGTGTGTTGGGACGGTCCTTGGACACTTTCTTTTGGGCTCTCACAATTTCATGGTCACGGCTCTTGGCTCGTGTGTGAAGTGGCCCTGAGACCTCTAGCTGGAATCCAAGGAAAAAAGGAAAAGAAAAAGGGCTGACAGGCCTGAAAACGAGTTCATGTCGTGTGTGGTGTGAAAGCCAACCACTTCCAGCTGGTTCAGGGTTTTTTACAAAGATGGACTTTGTTAACTAGGGCCCTGGGAAAAGTATCACCTATTCCAGCAAAATCTGCAATAGTTAATGGATGGCACAAATCGCACACTAATGCCCCCATCACACCAAAATTTCCATCTGGTTCGAGTTGTGAAATTGTGGGGGATTATGTTGAGCAATAGATGTTGGCCCACCACTTTTCATACTATTACAGTCAAATATGTTGACATATGATGCCAAAGTGGCTGGTGTGATGAGCCCCTCATGCCCAGATCGCACCAAAATTTCCATATGGTTTGAGTCGTGAAATTGTGGGGATTATGTTGAGCAATAGATGTTGACCCACCACTTTTCATACTATTGCAGTAAGAGATGTTGACATATGATGCCAAAGCGGCTGGTGTGATGAGCCCCTCATCCCTGATCGCACCAAAATTTCCATCTGGTTCGAGTCGTGAAATTGTGGGGGATTATGTTGAGCAATAGATGTTGGCCCACCACTTTTCATACTATTACAGTCAGATATGTTGACATATGATGCCAAAGCGGCTGGTGTGATGAGCCCCTCATGCCCAGATCGCACCAAAATTTCCATATGGTTCGAGTCGTGAAATTGTGGGGATTATGTTGAGCAATAGATGCTGGCCCACCACTTTTCAGACTATTGCAGTGGGAGATGTTGACATATGATGCCAAAGTGGCTGGTGTGATGAGCCCCTCATCCCCGATTGCACCAAAATTTCCATCTGGTTCGAGTCGTGAAATTGTGGGGATTATGTTGAGCAATAGATGCTGGCCCACCACTTTTCAGACTATTGCAGTGGGAGATGTCGACGGATGGTGTCTGAACTGGCCGGTGTGATAGCCCCTGATCAGAAGGTGCTGTAGGACACAAATCATCTCATCTGTGCAGCTAAGGATTTGTCGGCCACCCTCACCAGGAATACTCGATTGGAAATCCCAGAATGATCTCCGATATTCACAATGAATTGAATTTGCAGTTACCATATTCTCTGCATCTCTGTGTCTGTTTGCTTTTGTCGCTTTCTGCGCATCAGAAGCGAAGGAACTTTGCTCGGAGCAGGCTGATGACTCGGCCTATCCTACCTACCGACATAGTTCATTTGAAGATCACCCCAATTGTCATACCATAGTCTCTGGATTTAGATGTCAACAGCTCATACGTTGCAGAGTAGCGTGTTTACTGAAGGAGGAGCATGGATTTTTTGAAGTTTAGGTCAGGTTTGTACACGATACGAATCGCTCATGACTCTAGTGCTACTCCAATCAAGTTTTTCGGTTCTGAGTGGAAGCTAATCTGCACAGTCCAGCTTGGCACTCAAATTTATTATTCCTGATCATTTATGACAGCCAATACAGTGATATTTTCCATATGGCTTCCGGAAGTAGAGATCATTCCAGATCATGGGCGAAACATTGTATCCACATTTCACCAGCGAGAGTGAAAGCTAAGTTGAAGCGATTCTCCAAACGCAAGAAGACTGCGGGAGATCTATCTAGTGATGCTAAGGGCTATAGTAATATGCCAGAAGAGTCAACTCCCCTGAGTAGCCATGGCAACACTCCCCGCAGAGATCACCAGAGCTGGAGATTGCGCTCTGCTACTTCAATAAGCTCGCTGGTGGCGAGTGCCATGAGTGAGATGACCCCAGATGACGATGTCCACATCGATGACTGCCATCCTGCTGTTCACAAACTTACTATGGCCGTTATGAACAAGCCGTAAGTGTTTCTACATGTGTGAATTTAATTAGGTTGCCAGTACACCTCATGATGGCCTGGGTTGCATTTATGGCCTCAATACACATAAATCTTCTTTTAAAGACACTAGGAACCACAAACAAGTAGAAAAAAGATAAATGAAATTCTTGGCAAGTGTATGGAGAAATAGATATTTGACCTTTTTGTTCTAAAAGTGACCCTAGACTACTGTACTACTTCTTAAATATAAGTCCCATCACACTTTGCGAACATTTATTGTGGTAATGGTCATTTGTCACACCAAAACTGGCATAGGTATGTATGATTTCACAATGTGTGTATGCTCTGTCCGGACAGTAAGTAGATTCTGTAACCGTTTTTAGGGCAGGGGTCTATATTGGAAATGATGCTGAGATGTACTGAGCTTCTGCAGATCAAGAAAATTGATATGATTTAAAGTAGGTATAATTAAATATTTTTCTGCTGCAGTTTAGTGGTCAATTCCTTACCTTGTCAATTGGGATGTTTGCTTTGTGGTGAATTTACAGGAAAGAAGCAAAGTCAGCCGTGGAAGCTCTGGTAGCTTATCTTGAAATGCGCCAGGATACAGTCAAGCAGCTTCAATCACTTAGGGTTAGGATCTTTGGAAACAAAACAAACCTCGACTTGTTCGGATTGTGAGAGTACCCAAGTTTAAGATTGATTGTGTGTATCTGTTGAGATTTTGAGTGTTCGGAGAACATCAACTTCCTGTGTCGTAATGCAGACTCAGTACCAGTTTATATCTTTTCTTAGAAGTGACACTTTCTTCCATATTTAAAATTTTCAGGAATCCAGGTGATATAGTCTGACGTGTGTAACAATTGATAAGTCAGAGAAGATTGTGCACTAGAAAATCTCTATACTATAGAAATATCTGCCCTCAAAAGTGCCAATATAGCTTTCACATTTGTGTAAAGAACAATTTAGCCTAAGAGACATGCCCTCTCTGAAGAGGTTATGCCCAACAAAAGTGCTCAATGAGTTGTATGTGTGTTCGGTTTGATTGGCAGGTGCTCGAAAACTTGTTCACAATATGTGGAGAAGACTCCAAGTTTCGAGAGGCTCTCGCACTGAGGTGTGGGAAAGATTTTGCACGAATAGTGAAAACTAAAGTAAGTACCTACTTCATAAGTGTGCATTCAGACATACATGCGAATGGTTTTAGCTTTTCCCAATTTCTAACAATCATGTGTTTCTCATATACTTATGATATAATTTTATAGCTTTCAAAGTTCATTCCGTTCACCGGCCTCCTCACTCCTAGCTTGGGTATAATACTGTGTCTGCCAGTCTAGAATGTTAGCCACGACATTTCAGGAATCTATAATTGAAGTGTTATCAATGTTTTAATAGCAGTAGCTAGATAGAGTCAGATAAAGTAGCTTGTATACAGATACAAGATTATGAGTAGATTCTAAATACTTCATGGACCAGGAGTAATTTGGGAAGTTTTGTTTTTTTCAAGATCTTAAGTGAAGTGCGCACTATCTTGAATGGTACCATAGAGCAAAAACAAAATGTTGGGAGATAATAGGTGGCACAGGCTGTAATTTATAATCTCTCTCTTGAACTCTCGACTCCTCCAGATAAATATTGGCATGCTCCAACTGGTGTGACTATTTTCAAATGTCTAACATGAAGTTTCTCAAACACAGGAGCCTTATAATTACTTCTTGTACAGAATGTGTAGAGAGTGTGCTCAGGCTTCATAGTGCAAGTTCCTATATATCTACCTAGTAATCAGGCAGAGGAAGACATGATATCAACAACTTTATGGTTTCCCATGTGTGCACCTACCTCATTCTGTACTTATTTTGGTGTTCTCTTAATTTCCAGTCACAGGAGCAAGTGAGGGACAAATTCCTTATTCTGCTGGATACATGGCAAGAAGCATCAAATGGCGGAGATGGTCGATTTCCACAGTTCTTCAGGACATGTGATGATCTTCGGGTAGGATTAACTATGCTACAATGTTTCTATGGTCATGATGTCTTGACATCCATAACATCATCAGAATATTTCTATGTGTTACCATGTGGTGTTTTTGCTGAAGATGTTATTTGTACTGGACCTCATGAGGGAGAACAAGTTTAGATAACTTTGAGCATGTCAAGGCTGGGGCAATGAATATCATGCACACATATCCATAATTTATTGATTTCAATGTTTATGTGATTGGTAGTCTGCTCGCATCAAATTTCCTGCTCGAGCGGATGTCATGGGTCCTCAATTTAAACCCGTAGCTGATACCCTTGGACCAACAATACCAAAGAGGTCAGAAAGTTTATGAATTTCTAGGGCCACTAGGTAGTGCTATGTTACTTTACTTTATGATACTAAGTGACATGAGCTACCAAAAGTTAGCATGATACATCTTGCTTGTTTTCAGAAAATTCGTTTATGTGTTTGTTAATGAAATCACTGAAACACGTTGTTTGAGTCCAATCCTGGAATAGAACGTTAATTTAATGGTCATGAAATTTGTACAATATATTGTCGGGATGGTTACTTCTGTCATAAGGTCAACTTACACACGTTTTGTCCTTGGCATGTCTCAGTCCAACAAATCTACCTGAAAACATTTTGATTACATTAATTGGCGCATTACTGCCAAACGATCGCAAGGTTTGCATCCCTACCTCGATATTGACCTCAAATTTCTTACAGTTCCTTGTATCTCTCAATCTCAAATCTGGTTAATTCAAAAAATGGTCTCTTCAATTCAATTTTGGTTCGTTTGTGCCAGATATCAGTTTCAAAAAAACGGCCTCCATCTTTTTGCAAACTGTATACTGCACCGCCTAAGGACTACCTAGAATTTGCAGTAAAATCCTTGGAAGATGCTAAAACAAATGCAAGAAAAATTTGTATTTATCAGCATCAGTGTCTTCACATAGTTGATGCTCTCACAAAGGTTGCGAAACAAGCAAAGGCAGAGGTTGACCTGTATTCATATGAAGACAAAGGCAGTCTACGTCATCGTATTTGCAAGAAAAAATGCATCGAAATCTTGAGGGAAGTCAAGACACTCGTCGATGAATGTTGCGATGTTCATAATTATGGCTGGCTGCAAGCCGCTGTCATACTGGGGGATGTGACTGAACATCTTTGGTTTTTTCTTAAGGAATTTGAGTTCTACAAAACACTGCTAATGAGAAACAGCCACCCGTCGGCTGATCAAATTATGAATGGAACTGGTAGCTTTGGAAGGCCTGACAGTTGGATGATCACAAAAGCTGAATCCGATCGAGAGGCACTGTTGGAAAAAGCAAAAGATTTACTACGGTCAGTAAATTCAAGTGTCAAAGAAATTGAACTTGCAAAATACTTGGTGGCAAGATTGGGAGGTAAATCACAACTACTTCAAGTGGATTATAAAGAGTTGAAACGATGGCCTGAGCAGTTAGGAGGTGGCGCTTCAGCCTATGTGTACAAGACCTCGTGGCTTGAGAGGACTTTTGCCGAGAAAGTTTTCCAGGTCGGCAGGCAACAAGACTTCGAGCACGAGATGTCAAGTTTGGCGGGGTTATCTCACCCAAATGTTGCGCTCATGCACTGCTATGCGACTGGTGCGAGGGAATGTTCCCTCGTCTTGGAGTTAATGGAAATGGATCTATCTGGATATATGATTTCGAAAAGGCCGTATACCAATACTAGGGTTCAAGGCACATCTCCGTTTAACCTGCACGAAGCTCTGGACATTATGATTCAAGTTGCGGAAGGCATGTGCTATTTACGGAGGAAAAATATTGTGCACAGAGATCTAAAGCCCAGAAACATCCTTGTCAGCCGGGTAAAATCAGAGTTCGTAGATGAAGACCAAGAAGGTGTGCGTGTCAAAATTTCGGATTTAGGGCTCTCTGTGGTTAAAGAATTGAGCACCACGTATCACATTACGATGAACAGAGGCACGAGTGTTTGGATGGCACCAGAGTTGATTGAGTTCAATAATCACAATGAAGATCGCGTCAGGTCTCCAGACTCTGCCAAATCACTCAAATATCCGTATGCATGCGATGTTTACAGCTTCGGAATGGTGTGTTACGAGGTTTTGACAGGACAAGAACCTTTCTCAAGTCACGTAGGGAGAAGAGTTGAATTGAGACACAAAATCAAGGAGGAACATTTACGGCCAGACATACCTGAAGGGTATCCTAAGGCCCTGACCTCTTTGATTCAAAAATGCTGGAACAGCAATCCCACCCAGCGTCCAAGGATTGAAGGCATTTGTAAGGAGTTGAAGTTTCAAATGTGCCTTCTTGTGACAAGTCAATGAATATTGGCGACTGATGCAGGGCTCAAACTTAAAGATGGAGGGTAGGTCAACAACCAGACCTTATTTTTACATCTTTCAGTGGAATTGCTATGCATCATCATTCCATATCATGATTTTTTTATAAGGCAATAGTAAATGCCACATTCAATCTACATCATTCCAAGCAGAAGCATCCATCATAGTGGTCTCTTGTAGATGTATTTGCATCTTTCACTAGAATTTCAGTTACGCTGAATCAAGCCCTTAGAACCTTAGTTCTTCTTGTATATGGATGGAGGACTGACCATATTTTGCTGTGGTTCACAAGCCAGTGTGGTGTTGGTGTAGCCTAGCAGGAAGGCTGGGAAGCTGGACTTCATTAATTTTCAAATGCAGAAGAGGTTATTGTGGGGCTAAAATTGTGGTGTGATGTCGTTGTCTTGGGGTGGGATTATTGTGAAGGCAATTATGGCAATAATCCTCTTTTTGAAGGATCCTCAAATGTATGAGGATGGTGGAGTGTGTCGATCCTAGGTTCAGTATTGGTTTTGTGATTGCCTGCCTTAGTGAGAGTAGGTGTGCATATCAATACCAAAAAATGGCTATAATAGAAGACTCTTGAGTTAGAGAAACTAACCCAAGTGAGAAGGTTTGATTCATCATCAATCTGAGCTGTTGGATCGCCTTGACTTCCTCACTAATTTCTATTCTTAATTCTAAAATGACCATGTTAAATCCAAAGGCATCAATTTCTATAGTTGTGTGAAAAATATACATGTAAAGCCTTGTCACGTGCCAATTTCTGCAGGCATACAAGTCAATTCGATATCTATGTCTTCCAGTGAATACCGTCTTTACTACAAAGGATAGAGTGCATCTCTCTATCTCTGTATATATAAATGAATAGGTAGCAAGTTGTTGTTTTTATTTCATTTTATGTGCTCAACATATACCTATGCCTCATTCATAGAAGAAGTATGATAACCGAGGTTTAGCAATGGTATACATTGGTACTACTCGTGGTGTCATGACCCTTGTGCCCTCCAACATGTCCAAGTCTTTGGGATTCCATTGGAAGTGACAAGTGAAATATTTGGAGCAAATTCGCAACAACAAAGGGTACAATGACATTGCTCATCTGCAAATTCCAAGGAAAATTCTTCTCCATGCTCCAAATGATAGGAGTTCAAAGTCTTGCCATAACTATCTATTTTGGAGTATTTGTCGTTCATAACCTATCCATATTGAACTTCGATGGATTGTCCCAGGTTTTGGGATCCTTGCCAATGGCACATACATTCGTCATCAATCAAGTCTTTGCAGGTTGATACATACATAACCAAAGGTTGTGCATGCTTCAATGGACTCGTGGGGAATGAGCAAGGGTAGGGGGGGATGGAGGTGGAAGGTCTCTTTGCCTATACATTGAATGCACTTGAGGTGCGGGATATCATATTCTTGTGCATACCAATATGCTACCCCAACCGTTGTCTCTAGCTCTGTTTGTGCTCTCTTCAACATTGAAGGGTTGCGAAATTTCAGATGTTTTCCAGTGAATGGTTACAATTGTTGTTTCCATTGCATCATGCAATTTTAACAACAACTCATGAGAAATAATATATAACACATTTGTCAAAATGTCATGACCTCGTGTCATAACTAAAGTGAGCAAGGCAAAATATGGATTGTGCAACAAATCAAAAGGCACGTGCTACAAGACATCAATGATGATTGTAATTACCCTATAGGGCTAGAGCGGCCACAAACCTTTCTACATGGCCCTAAAAATGAAGGTATGTTATAAACAAAATTGGAGTACATGCTCAAAGTTCTATAATCAACATAGTGGGAAGACCTAAATGATCATGTGATAAGATTCACGATATTGAATTGGGTATTTATATGAGCTTTCAAATCAATGAGGAAAATGGCTACGGATCCAATTTCGTCCTAAGCGCGTGGTTAATACTCTAGGAGAAGAGGGCTAATTAGAAAATGTGAACGTTTAAGAGCCTTCTAACGCATGTATTAATCCACACTGGCTACACCTCTAAACAAAAGGCAGAGAAAATACTCCTGGGGACATAGCCAGGTATATAGCCTGCTCCTACTTGCTTCCAAATCACTAATCTATTGAGGGAGGGGAACAACAATCTGTTGATAATTCTCTCGACTGTTCTAACTTGAAGATGGATCGATAGAACCTGCGAAGATGTAATGGACAGAGACTTACATGGGAAAGTCTAACCATGATGGAGCCCGTGATGCTTCCTTCTGGTAATTGATAGTGACCTTGAGATGAACATGTATGCTATTATCTCTGTTAGCTGCATCTTGGAGTTGTGATTCTCTTCGTTGTTTCGGTGTTGCGATCTGTGCACTAGCGCCGAAGATTGTTCTGGTTGAATCTGGGAGTTGCGGCAGAGAGGTTCTTTCGGAATTCACGGAGCTTCGTTCACCTCGATTAATCCCAACCTTGTGTGCAAACTGTTAGCTGCATCTTGGAGTTGTGATTCTCTTCGTTGTTTCGGTGTTGCGATCTGTGCACTAGCGCCGAAGATTGTTCTGTGAGTTGCGGCAGAGAGCTTCTTTCAGAATTCACGGAGCTTCCTTCGCCTCGATTACTCCCAACCTTGTGTGCAAAAATGTGCGTTCGAAACATTAACCAGCATAACACTTTAGTGATCTCAAAAAAGTCAAGGATTCATGGAGCTTGCGTTGGGAGGCCCAAAAAACCGAGATGATAGAAGTTGGACATTGGCAGAATGGTTCATTGGATGCTTTGGGTGTGTATGAGAAACAAACCAATCCATGCAAATCCTCAAAGTGTATGTCTAATCTTAATTTGATCTTGAAAGTTTGAACTATGATTCTATTGCATTTATTTATCACAGTTTCTTGAAGTTAAATGATTATAAATTAATCATAAAAAAAATGAAATTTACTTAACGTTGCTACCGCATTGAAGTTATCTTCAAATCATTAGCAACAACTTTTTTTTTAAAGATACAATATAAAATTAAGGTTTAGAAAGCTTAGTTTTTAGATGGTCTAACAAAACCACAATACACTCTAGGAAGTTAAGGGTTGATTGAAGCACAAGCATACATAATATGCATAACATGGAGGTATTGTTTTTCTCTAGTGCGTACATATGACAAGGCATTTAAAAATTTGAAGTGGATGTAGGTTTACAAAAGGGGTTCCTAAAGTTATAGAAGAACTAAGGCTCCAGCATTGATTTAGTCTCACCACCATACAAAAGTGTGCGCCGAGGTGGACCTGCAAGCATTGCACTTGATTGGATGATGTATGATACATGGAAATATTATTATGAGTTACCTCATATGGATGAAAAATCTTCAATAATTTTTGTTATTGGATAGTGAAAGTGGTCTATATAAATTACAAAGACTTATTTTCATGATTTATTCTTTATGTATGTCGTTGAGGCATTTATCACATGATTACATGAAAATTCAATGTGAGTACATGATTGTGTTTACAACGTACCATTAGTATATATACCTTTGTTTTCTTTATAGTTTTACAAAGGGTTTTGATTCATAATCACCCACGTACGTCACTCAGAATCCCAATGAAGAGTGCACCCCCCGGGGGCAATGCCAAGATCTAAAACACATACAATGATAAGCATAGAGTCATTATGATTTGGGATGGATTTTACTCGTGTAACTTTATCATGTAATGTTAAAAGGAAAATCGGTGATATCAACTTTATTTACATATTTTCTAAATATAATACCTAGTTCACTTAAGATTTGTAAACCCACGTATCATGAGATTGCTTCTTCTTTTAGGGATGTGTGCATCTATATATCCATACATTAAGTTTTTAAAAAACTTCAAAAATAATTATATTTCTCGTGTTCAAATCTCATGATCCTTGAACCCTTGGGTGCAATTTTGATACCATTGAATATCTCTAGGGGATGATGGATGTAATAAATTTGTTTTGAGCTAGATTTTCATTTACGAGTCGTTGGCCAAAAAGAAATGCAGTGAAGTTTGACATAGTTTTGGATTGCAGCGTTGCAATTCCATGGACCCCAAGCCTTGGGGTGGCATGCTTAGTACCACAAAGTGTCCTTGGCAATCCACTCAGTCCCATGAGTTATCAAATAAATATGAAGAGAAATTGAATACCAAGTATATTTTTGAATGAATATTTGTAATAAACTTTTAAAAGTCTTTTGTGAAAAAATACACACACATTAGCTATTTTCGGGTCTAAGAACTCAATTCCAAAGTTGATTTTGATAAAGACGTTGATTGGAAGGGGTTTAGGTTGGCCACCAATGATTGACTCATGTGAATCAACCTTCAAGAAATACATTTGCATGGATTTGTGAGATTCATTTTTAAAACATCCCCTTTAAATATACCCTTTTATTTATATATATATATATGAAAATCATGGTAAATGTACCAAGTAACTAGGTATTTGCCAATTCTTACTGTCCAAACCCCAATTTTTTGCAAAATTAAGGTAAATGGGGGTCTTTTATGATGGGAACATGCTCATATCTTAATTTGGCACCTAGAAATTCAGTTTCGATGTTGTTTAGGCTAGTATAGATGGATGGATGTGCTCAACATCACGTGGCACAATTGTCATTATAATAAGTTGCCCACAGTTTGTTTCGTTTATCTTGTTGAGTTTTCATAAACCCATGACCCTATAGAAATGTGTTTTGCACCCTTACTGAGCCCATGTTGTGGTAGGGTGCATGAACTTTGTTTTGTGAGTTTTGGAGCAACTTTAAGGGAGACATTGTTTTCTAGGTGATTAATACAATTAAACATGCAATAAACAAGTACACACGTGTTTAGACAAACCCTAGGCTAAACTGAGGTCTAGAAATCAATTTCACAAGTTCCAAAACTGTTGATTGAGAATAGGTCATGTTTGAACAATCAACACATTATTTTATTCACTACGAAAGATATATTTGCAATATTTGAGTCCCATTTGAGTATTTTGGGGTCCATGATTCCAAGTCCAAGGTTATCTTGGCCAAGTGCAAATACATTATAATGTGTTTTGCCAACACTACCATAGGCAAATTACAAATATTGATTATTTTGTGCATATAATTATTAAAGTCCCAAAAGTCGGTATGGCAAAAAATAATCAATATTTAAAAAGAACTTAGCAGTATTATGGCGGAGACATTTTGAATATTGACATCATGATAGAATGCCATAAAATTCAACACAAATTAATGAAAGAAGTAGATATTTTTAAGATCAAATTTGGTGTTAGATGTTGCAACTCTTTTGAAAATCACATTAGGCACCCTAATGTCACTTAGGGTGGTGGCTTATGGGGGAGTCTTTATACCTACCCTAATATTAATTAGTGGCCCATTCTTTACTTTACAGTTGGTTGTGTATGGAGTGTGTTTTGAGTGCATTTTTTATAGATACCTAGTATGTTTTCTTATCAATGGCAAAGTCAAGCATGGTTCTAAGCAATGTCTTTATACCAATTAATAAAGAAAAATTGCAGTAGAACATTTGGCATGATTTGCAACCTTGAATGTGACCATGGATGAGGTGAAAGCTCTTGAGGTGGAGATAATGAAGCAGCATGTTAGGAGGCCTTCTCAAGTGGTAAATGCAATGTTGTTGATTCCAAGTGTGGAAGGCGCATTTAGAATTAAAGGCAACAACAAGAAGGTGAAATGAAAACACTACACAAACTAGTATAAGCTTTTGTTTGTGGGGTCCTATTTGTGTAGCAGTTACACAACATAGAAAACATCTTGTTATAATCGGAAGTGTTTGAGGACAATTTTCAAGCGATATGGGGGTAATAAAAGGTGTTTGTGAGGGTTGCTCTACATGTTCTATGTATGGATGGTTTACACCTACTAGTGCTTTAAAGAACATGTACAAATAATATGTTGAGGAAAATTCTTCTTATTTTCAAGTATAAACCCAAAATTGTTCCATCATTTTCAAACATCTTGAGGTAGAACAACTCATCATAACAAGTTTAGAAGCACATAGGAAGGTCAACCTTGATATGCATAGACAATGAAGAATTTGATTGTCACCATCATAAAAAGAAAAGAAAATAAAATAAAAACTCCAAAACTCAATTTGCATAATGGCAATACTACAATACAAATTTCTCTATAGTGGGTGGGAAAATTTGTCAAAATGAGTTAATTTGGACATTTTGGAAGGCTACAACATATGCTAGCAAGTTTCTTAAAAATTTGGGAGTTACAAGGCTTACGAATGGCATAATGGGTTGCATAATAGGTAAAGTGCTACGATGTTCCTCTTGCATTGATGGTCAACATGGACCAAACCAACATTCACCTCGTGCCGATGGATGCACAAAGACATGGGAGAAGCATGATTCAAAAAGTGTTGATGTTATTGGCACAAAAAGACAACTCATCGTGGTAGTATCATCTTCATCATCAAAGTGGCATACTTCTATTTGAAGCGATTTTTAGTAGAGTTACAAAATAGAAGTTTACCTCCATGAATTTGGGACATAAGTTATATGATGTAGATTTTGCACATTACAAAGTCTAGCACCCATTGGTCAAATCTCTTCGCTTGCAATAATTTTGTGGAGAAGATTCTCCCACCTCATAGATTGAAGCAAATCAAGATTTGGGGACTTTAAAGCAATTTACCACTCATTTGGCTCATTAGTTGTTGGTTAGTCCACACATCTACATATTTTATTAGATGAAGGAGTTTCACCCACATATGAAACATATTATTGTACCAACCAATTGTACCTCAAATTACCAACCAACAAACATTATTTTAAAACAACATTTTAAGTACATGCAAGTCTGATCCAATTTAATGAATGAAGCATGAACAAATTACATTAGGTATGTCAATTTGTTGTAGACCAAATGATAGTTTCTAAGGAAATTTTGTTTTTCATTTTATTTTTCTCACAAGTCCATATATCATCTATTTTCACACCAAAAATCACTATATTATTTCATTTGTATATTCATATACCCTTTATTATTTTATCGTGTGGACAAGAACATTCAAAATATGGAAGGGTTATTTTAGTTTGAAAGTGGAGAGTGTCACCCAAATGGTAATTTTATTTTGCATTTTAATTCTTCCATCTATGCAAAAGAACCAAATGTGAAGTGCATGTGATATTTGAAATTTCATGTGTTTAAAAGTTAATGTGGTTTCCACATATGATTGAAGAACCAAGCGTAAGGCACATGTTAGGATCTCTACTTGCACATTCTTATACAATACTATTTTGCACATTTTGGAACCGTAATACCAATATGATCATTGTCATCATTATATAAATCTCACTATGATGCTGCTAATACAAGACGAACACAACACACATCGATTGCCTCTTGACGCAAAATATGGTATCAATACGTTGTGCTATGTTACAATAACATCCTTTGCATTCTCAACTGTGCGGCATGAATACAAAACATCCAAAAGGATTGAAGGATAGGGGAAGACTAAGAATACTCTTGCCTTCAACCACCAAGGTGGCATGGATCATGATGGGTACAAAATGCCAACAACACATCTCTGACACACAGACCGCATTAGTGCGTATGTACAAGAGAATGCTATGTTGGGAGCAAATGAGAGAGGTGAAGAGATGAGCATAGCATAGAGGATCTAGAGCAAGACATAGAATTCGCATTACATGACAATGTTATAAGTGTGGAAAGGTCAACTCAAAAACAGATAAACCAATGCACAAAATCATGTGGCATGTGTGAGTGGCTAAAATGAAGGGAAGACTACGGCTTGAGTGACAAAAATAAAGGGAGGGTTATTGCCTCCTTTTGAATCACTCACCCAAATGGATGTTGTTGCCCAACCATGGCTAATCGACAACCAATTGACAACCAACTGAGTCTAGCACATTACTAGACCTCGTAAATCATATATGGCATGCCCTTGAATTCCTTTAGTTTGTTGTGGATGAAAGAGGACATTATGTATAAACATTTTGGCTATGGCGATTGGCCATAGCCATGAATATAACCTTGTTTTGGAGCACATGCGAATGAACTAATTTCATGACTTCATTGAATATTTTCACCAACTTCTAATAGATTGCAAGTCTTGATGTTTGATTATGAAAGTGTCCACAATTCCTTAAAAGACGACTACATATGATTTACGTTGACGACATATGATATATAATTCCTACTTGCTGAATTCCTCACCTTGGAGTTGTTGCGGTTGTGGGAGTGTTGCAAATTATAAGGGTTTTGGCAACATTGTATTGTGCTTCTAAAATTTGTCATCTTTTGAACAAATTTGGATGCCATTGGAAGGGAGTTGCTTGGCCATAACCTTGATTGTTAACTTACCGTGAAAACTTGCCTTGACAATCTTTGTTTTTGGAAGATGATATTTGTATATCAACACTCTTGATTTTCAAAGATTTATTTTGGTTATGTTGCATATAACCAGTGAGTGAGTTCCAACACAATTTCTATAGAAACACATGATGTAGAATATAGTGGAATTTGTGAGTCAAATATCATGCAAAGGCAATTACATATGCCGTATATCATCACACATAAATTTGAAGCAAATTTGTTTCATTTACATCTTTATCCATCCTTTCAAAATTGTTCATTTGAGCTCTTAGGGGTTAAAGGTTAAGCAACCAATGACCCATTCGTAACAGTTTTTAGATGAGTAGTGGTGCTATGTGGAATTGGGAATCTACAAGGAGTTTTTTTGCCATGATTTGAGGATTTGTTAGTATAAATAAAATAAAATAAAAATAATGCCCGTAGCTAGGTACCGGCATGAATGTGAGCCCGTTGGCCTAACGTTAGAGGATTTGTTAGTATGTCAATACGATGACTAAATTGTGTAGATGGGAAGTGCATTTCAAAGACACATGGCTGACAATATGGGCATATGATTGGGGAATGCATGATTTTGACCTATGGCAGCCTATCCTACACCCTACTTGGCTATGGAAATCATATCTAGTTTGCTAAAAATATAAAATTTGAATTTAGCCACCAAACCCTACCATGTTGAACTAAACCATTTAATATGGTACTCCCTATTCAACAATGGTGCAACATTAAGGGTCTTAGTGATGTTTTGTCTTAAGTCTTCACCCATACTAAATAAGATAACCATGGTACACTCTAAACTCCGTAGTATCACACTATTGGCAACCAAAGTGCACGTGATATTACAGAGTTTTGTAGTGTTAACATGGATGCATGATATTATAGAATTAGTGTAGCATGTGACACTATGGAATAACACAAAGTGCAACATTTTAATGGTGTGATGTGGTCCACTCCACTTGGCCTTCCCAGGCGATGTGGCACATGCATGCACCAACATTCAACAAGTGGCATAAGAAGAAGAATAAGAATAAGAATAAGAATAAGAATAAGAAGGTGACACTCCACATATTGACACATGGCGCAATGCGAGGGTGTGGGTTGACTTCTTTGGTGGTTTGCATTAATGACAAAATTTGTTATATAAGGGAGAGAAATGTGACAATAATGAGTGAGATTTGAACTACGACATCCATTCCCTAGGGTTTCATGATATTAGAGAGCAACTGACATTATGGAGGTTGATATTACGGAATTTAGGGTGTACCTTGGTGTCAGCCATAAACCCCCACCCTTGTGCGTCTGTAGTCCGGGTGGAAGTTTAGGGCTCACATGTTTGTTGTGGACTCTTAGCCCCGGAACTCCATACTCATGCTCCGATGAATTTGAATACAAAATACACTCTTTTTATTATCCCCATAAGGCATTAGCATTGAAAAATACAAATGCACCTATGATGACCATTACACACTTAACACTGACATTCTCTCCTTATTCTAATCCCCTACATAATGTGTATGTTGTCCAACTAACTAGTCTAAGTCCTAGCCCATTAAGGCACTTTGATCACATCATAGATCCCTTGAGATCTAATGAACTACCCTAACTGATGCATACCTCCTTCTACTCTACCACATTGCTGGGCCTCAGTTCTAGTGATCCCACACCGTAACCATAATGCCTTCCCAGCCTAGCATTGGAGCACCTCCCTCTGGACAGTTCTCAAGTTTGAGTTTGGGACCTCGGCGCTGCTGCTTTGGCCCAGGCTACCTCTTCCAAAATCAAAATGTGGAATTTGAATCTCAGACCTCGGCGCTGCTGGCTTCGGCCCAGGCTGCCTTTCCCGAAATCAAAATGTGGAATCTGAATCTCAGACCTCGGCGCTGCTGGCTTCGGCCCAAGCTGCCTCTTCCGAAATCAAAATGTGGAATCTGAATCTCAGACCTCGGCGCTGCTGGCTTCGGCCCAAGCTGCATTTTCCGAAATCAAAATGTGGAATCTGAATCTCAGACCTCGGCGCTGCTAGCTTCGGCCCAGGCTGCCTCTTCCGAAATCAAAATGTGGAATCTGAATCTCAGACCTCGGCGCTGCTGGCTTCGGCCCAGGCTGCCTCTTCCAAAATCAAAATGTGGAATCTGAATCTCAGACCTCGGCGTTGCTGGCTTCGGCCCAGGCTGCCTCTTCCGCCTCTGTCCTGAGGCCCCTTCAGCCGCATCCCCCTCTCCTTCTCCTCTTCTTTTTTAGTCAGTCTCCTCCCCTCGTGAACCAGGGGCCCTCCTTCTCTGATCCAGACAATCAAAAGTTAATCCAACCCAGAAAGCAATCCCTCTCCTTAACCCAACACACGCACGTCCTAAAATGAACAATTAACTAAGCCTAAGGCCACAACCTCACCAATCACTCACTACGTTCTAACATGGTTAATTCCAATCCACTTAACCATTAACTAACATTCCCACAATTCCCTCAAGCCTCAATTTCAATACTGCATTCATTACAATCTTCAACCTTAACTCCAATCCCAACGCAGAAGCTTCACTCTTTTATGTTTTTGTGTAATTGAACAATTGTCAACGTGAAGATTTAGTGGGTTTTTGATACTAAAAGTGAATGTGGGCACCATATTGGGCTCACATAACTGGCGACCATCGGGGGATGGATCCAGTATTTCTTGCTTCAAAGGCAAATTGTCGCCCCAAGCCCTGTACTCCTTACACCGACTTCCTGATGTACGTGTCGGGAAAGCCTCCCCATTTAAGGTCTCCAATTGTAGTGAGTTGTTCGGGAATGCCTCCCGAATGAGGTAGGGATCCAACCAAACTGCATCAAACTTACTTGGAAACTCAAGTTTTCTCGCATCCTGAATCAACACCATCATGCCTGGCCGTAGGACCCTCTTCTTGTGATGTCTATCGAAGGTGATCTTCCTTCGCCTTTGAATGGCTTCGATGTGCTGAGCCCCCACACGTCTCCTCTCATCGAGTTCCTCAAGAGTTGTCAATCTATTTCTTAAGGACTGGCAATCTGTGAGTCGAGAATCAACCGCCACGCGCAATGATGCAACCTCGAACTCAATGGGAAGAGTGGCCTCCAATCCGTACACCAATGAAAATGGGGTTGCTTGAGTGGTCACCTTGAAGGTCGTTCGATACGCCCATAATGCCGCCGTCAGCTTGACATCCCAATCCTTCTTTGAATCAAGAATCGTCTTGCGAAGGATGCTCGCCAGTATTCCGTTGACGCGTTCCGTCTGCCCGTTGGTCTGTGGATGATAAGAAGTGGTCTTCCGATGGTAAATTTGGAATTATTGATCATTTCTTGAATTAAGGAATTCAAGAACTCACTAGAATCTTCGGGCACCCAAACCTCGAGATGATGTTCTCGTACATAAATGTAGCTGTATGTGCAGATGTGTATGTCTTGACAGCTTTGGCTTCTGCCCACTTGGTCAAGTACTCGGTAGCAACAACAATATAAGCCATGCCCTTTGAGGAATGGGGATGAACCTCGCCGACATAATCAATTTCTCATTTCTCAAAGGGGACTAAGGGTAAGGATACATGGAGTGGCATCTCCATGCGGAGGTCGTTCCTCGCATACCTCTGGCAAACATCACAACGCTTAACATAGTCATGTGCATCCATAAACAAGGTCGGCCAAAAGTAACATGCTCTAAGAATCTTTTGACCTGTAAGTTGTCCAAAGAAATGCCCCCCGCACGCACTATCATGACATGCGGCTAAGATGGAGGGCACCTCTGCCTCTGACACACATCTCCTCAACAATCCATCAATGCCTACTATTAACTCTAACTTTTCTTCTATCCTCCTTGATCCACTCCACTGGCAACTGCTGAGTTGTCAAAAACTCTACTATACCGGCATACCACTCGAGTTGTGTGATAACAACAAAAATATTGTCATCAACTAACCTATCATCAACTGGACTAATACCTATATCCTCTGACAACCTAGACAAGTGGTCAGCTTGTAAATGCATACTACCGGGTTTGTATTCAACCGTGTAGTCAAACTCCTCTAGCAACAAAACCCACCTAGTTAGTCTTCCACTTAGCTCCGCTTTGTTGACCAAGTATTTGATGGCCATGTGATCCACGAAAAACACAACCGGGTTGTACATGAGATAATGCCTAAACTTTTTGACCGAGAACACCATAGCTAGACACTCCCTCTCCGTAGTAGAATAATTCCTCTCGGCCGGTGTCAGTTGCTTACTAGCATAAGCAATGGGTTGATCTTTACCCTTCTCCCCCGTGGATTGACAAAGTGCACTACCCATCGTTACATTGCTAGCATCACAAAACACATGGAAAGGTTTATCCCAATCGGGTGGCCTTAGAACCGGATAAGTGCTCACCTTATCCCTCAACTCCTCAAATGCCCTTTGGCATGCCTCTGTCCACTCAAACCTACAATCTTTCCTAAGCAACTGAGTGATAGGAACCGCAATCTTCGTATAATCTGGGATCAAGTCCCGGTACCACCCCACATGGCCTAACAACTTAGCAATCCCCTTGGCATTGGTTGGAGTTGCCAACCCATTTATGACCTCAATCTTTTCCGGATTCGGTTCCTTTCCTTTCTCACTAACCACATACCCAAGTAACACTCCCCGACTCACACCCAAAAAAGTCTTGTCCGGGTTCAAAGCTAGCTGCATCTTCCTACATCTAATCAAAGCTTCCCTAACACACTGTAAATGGTCACTAGTATTACTCTGAGTGCTAAAATCATCCACAAAGACGGTCATGGACTTGAACAATAAGTCGATGAAGATGTACATGACCAATCTTTAAAATGTAGCCGGAGCATTACATAATCCAAATGGCATAACTACCCAAACGAAAGTTCCCCAAGGAGTAGTGAAAGCCATCTTGTGGATGTCTTGAAGGGCAATCGAAATTTGATTGTAGCCCGCATATCCATCCATGAATGTGTACCTCGCATGACCACCTACCTCCTCTAACAATAGTGTGATGAAGGGTAACGGAAAGTGGTCCTTTTGGATGCACGCATTTAACTACCTATAATCCACACACACCCTCAACTTCCCATTCTTTTTCTTCACCAAAACCATTGGAGAGACCCAATCCGTAATTTCTACCGGCTTAATAAACTCGGCCTTCAACAATCGCTCCAACTCCGCCTTAACCAACAACTGTAATTGTGGGTTCATTCTTCTCTCATTTTGTCTAATTGGCCTAGCCCCCGGAATCAAAGGAATGCAATGCTCCACCATCTCTCTAGGAATACCTCTAAGCTCATCATACGACCAAGCAAAGATGTCACTAAACTCATCCACCAAATCGCCATATTCCTTGATTTCTTTCTCCCCCAACTTAGACCCCATTTTCATTTGTCTAACCTTCCCGTTCTTAATTCTCACATCCACATACTTCCAATCCGCTTCCGACACATGTGTCTGCTCATCCTTGTTTCTATACCAATCCGGAGGCACCTTGGGATAATCCTTGACATCTTGACCCGCTACTATGTCCGTTGGCGTGGTCTTGAAGTGCAAAGGTTCCTCTAACCTTGCAGCCTCAATGACAGCCTCCTCATCATGAGTCCCATCCACATGTACTAAATTCACATCGCTCCCATCCACACTATCCACCTAACGTGTTAGTCCTCCTCTAATCCATTCCTCTTAGGTAAGCAAATCACATGGCTCCAACAAGGAATATTCCGCCTCCTTCGAACTAAGCTTCTCATCACTCAAACATGCATGATGGGACGTCATCATGATATCATACTTTGACTCGGGGTAGTCTCTCAACCACTGTGCATACTCCCCATTATCGCCCAAAGAATAGAAGCTAGGGCCCAAACTACCTGACCTTGAATCTATAATAGTCCCTTGTCCACCCGACTGGACAACTCCCACTAGTGTCTCATTTTTCTTGTCGCCATTTCCACCTTCCTCCTTGGCTTCCTCTTCATCATCCGATGATGACAAGATTTGTTCTCTCACCCAACCTCCTAGTGATCCAATGGAAACCTTGACTTTATTATCCTTAGGACCATAAGTAATGGATGGTTTGACTCCTCCCCAATCTACTACCGTATCCGACATCCTCAACCAAGGCCTACCCAACAAAATGGAAAATGTATCCTTGTTAGGATACATTTTGATGACATGGAAAGTGACCACATACTCCTCTCCTCCTGTGCTAATCCTACAATTCTAAATTATTCCCAAAGGCACCGCCGGAGTTTGATTAGCTATGTTGATGATGAAAGGTGACGGACCCGTAAGACCAAGACCCAATCTCTTCATGGTGTGCTCCAGCAAGATGTTCAACCCACTACCTCCATCAACTAGCACATTGGGAACCACCTTGTCCACCACCATAACTTCTATCTCTATTGCCTTGACATCACGTCCTCCCTCTTGTAATTGAACTCTAGCGGCCACTCTAGTCTTCACCTTCCTAGTTCTCCTAGTCACCGACATTCCTTCTTTGAGAGTCTTACGAGCCATGAGTGATATCTCCAACAATTGACCAAAAGTAATATCCGCCTTGAGGAAGCTAAGATTGGCCCACAAATCATATCCTTCCGGCTTCTCAACCTTCGTCTTTCCTACTCCATCAAACTCATCCAAAAGAATGCTAGGTCCTTCCTATTCTCCCATTTCACTGCCGTGTAAATCATGAATGACATTTAGCCTCTCCCTATCCTGAACAATTTCATTCTCTTCCTCTAATTCCCTAGTGGCTCTCCTAGCTACTCTATCCAAATCTGAAAGGTTAGGACCTTCATCCGAGGAGTATTCCTCCTGTCCCACCACATCCTTCTCTACTTCAATGTTTCCCCGCATAGCTCTAGTGGTGACCGCTAATGCCGGGGCCTCATGAGTGACCTCATCATCCAAACTCTTCAACTCGTAGGTGATGGCGTTGGTATGTGGAGGCAATTGACCTTGCTCGTCTCCAACACCCATTTGGTAAGCAATAGACTCATCATGATGCGGCTCCGTGACACCATCCGCGAACCTGACATCCTGAAAATTCGACAGACCCGGATCGGTGGGAGGAGCTAGCCTCCTATTGTCGAAATGTTGTGGACCACCTGGCCTATTCTGAATAGGAATGTATCCATTCGCCGTCTGCAATCCCGTCGAAGAGTGGAATGTCTGCCTCGTATTCTCATGGTCATAATATAAATTGGGTGGCCTAAGCTCATTAGGAGGTCCACCCTGTGGCCTAGCCCCTTTCATGTTGTCTCTAGCTTGTTGTTGTGGGTTGACCACCGGGTTGGGCATGCTAATGACTTTATCGGGTTGACGACACTCGTCAGAAGGATGATTCCCCCCACAATTACTACAACCATAACCTTGTGCTTCGGACCAACACTGACCCGGTGTATGCCATCTCCCACAAAAAGAATGAAACTCCCTTCTCTTCGCATTTTGACCACCTTGTCCTCTAGGGGGAGGTCCCCTATAATTGCCCTGACCATACTGATTCTGACCTTGACCTCTCTGGTTTTGTGGAGGTGGACCACCGTTGTTCCTTTGATCACGGTTCTGCCCAACTCGACAAAACTGCCTAGTATATCCAGGTTGGCCACACTGAACACACCACAATCTTGAAGCATGCTTACCCGACTCAACTGGAGGAGGAGGGCCAGGCTGCTGACTCCTAATCATCAATGATATCTGATCCGTAAGACTCTGCATCTGTTTAATCATAGCCTCCTGAAATCCCAACTGACTAGCACCTAGCATTTTCTCCACCTCCTCAATGTGTGCATCGGCTTTAAGAGCGGGCAAGGCTAAAAGCGGTGCCGGCTCCCTAACCGCTAGCGGACGTGGACCTGTGTCAATGAGAGCATATTGAATATGACTCCCTTGCCTACCTAACTGTCCCTCCACCTCTCTTGGACGAATGGGGATGAATTGGAGTATTGATTCATCCTCCCTTCGCCACAACCTCTCATAATCTTTGTCCATGCGTTCCATCTCCCTAGCCGCCGCTTTGGCATCCGCCAATGTCTGAGGATTCCTTTCCAACACACCTCTAATGGTACCCGCCTTTAAAAAATCTTTGGATGAAGAATTGTTTAAGGGTGTCATCGTTGAGCATGGTACCCACAAAGCGTGTACACACCAAATCAAACCTCCTAATGTATGCCAAAATCTTTTCTTCCCCTCCTTGCTTCAAGGATGCTAACGCTCTAAGAGCCGTGCTCTGACCAACTTCTGGCCTAAATTCATTTAAAAACTCCCTCTGCATCTGCTCCCATCCTATGAAATGACCCTCTGCATGATCTTTATACCACTCATAGGCCTCTCCTTCAAGAGTGGTAGGAAACCACACCAACCAATATCTCGGGTTGGTGACAAGAGAACTAGCCAACCTCTCAATGTACCTCTCCATGTGCCTAGAAGGGTCCTCATCCTTAGTTCCATAAAACTTAGGAAGGTGGGATGGCATATCCACCGCCGCCAAGTTTTGTGGAACCACAATGGGTAAACCCCTCGGCCTAACCAATGGATCAATGGGTGAAAAGGGAGGTGGACCTCCTCCCGACTGAGCCATGGTGATCGGTGTGCCCACTCCAATTCCACTATCAACTTCTACATGAATTTCTTCCCTAACTGTATCAGTATCCGTCAATGTCTCGCCACTCAACCTAGAGGAAGTAGCCTCCTCCTCAAGTTGAGTATCTCCCTCTGAATTTTCTAACATTGGACTAACAATAGGCTCCACATTCAAGCAACTCTCTCTCCTAACTTCTACCTCTTCTACAACTTCACTGATCTTAGACAATCTTTTCCTACGTGCAATCTTCTCTAATCCTAATTCCAATTCAGGTTTGTGCAATCAAGTCTTACCTCGCATTCTCTGAAAAATCGATCAACCCTCACTTGACCACACATACCCCTTGCTACCTTCACTCCTTAATGTTTTCACTTTTCTGGATGTGTATTTAAAATTGAGGAGGTGAGGAAAGAGAACTTGCATGCCAACTTAGGTGAAAAATCCCAAACATGGGATAAGCATGCTCATGTCAATTCTCAGTCAAGCCGGAGAATCACCTCCGAACTTTTCCCTCGAATTGACACTCACCACAATACCGAGAGTGAGGGGCTGACCTTCGCCATGCACTACATCGAAGACCGAGGCATCACCCTCTCGCCTCCAACACAATGCAATGACTAGGGAATTACCCTCTTCAATGGATAACGACAAAAACAAGTACTAAAATCCTTCCTCAATTAATATATGAATTCACTTTGAAGAATGTCATACCTCAAGCAATTCGCTCCCCCCTGCAAGTTAGCACTCACACTCGACCGTGACTCAATGTGACATCGACCACAACAATTCTCAACTAACAATTCTAGTCTAAAACATCAAATTCAAAATCCCTCGACTTGGATACTCACCCCAAGGTGAGTGTCAAAGTTGACTCTTCCTAAAATTAATTATCCCTCTAAGATTTAGTGAGCTAATGATCGCGCTATTAATGTTATGTCCTTATGCCATCCCAAGAAGGTTTAGGACATCACCTTAAGCCGTGCTCCTTCTTCAAAACAAAATGCATAAATGAACAATGCAATCCACTCCAAAGAAAAGAAATGGAATTCCATTACCCTAACTAAATGAAAAAAATCAAAACAAGGTGAGATGCTTACCACCCACCATGTGCTCCTTCCTCTCTCTCAAGTTTGTGCCTCCAAGTCTTGGTCTCCTAATCCCGCTTCACTCTCGGCGGACACACCATTTATGTCAGCCATTATCCCCCACCCTTGTGCGTTTGTAGTCCAGGTGGAAGTTTAGGGCTCACATGTTTGTTGTGGACTCTTAGCCCCGGAACTCCATACTCATGCTCCGATGAATTTGAATACAAAATACACTCTTTTTATTATCCCCATAAGGCATTAGCATTGAAAAATACAAATGCACCTATGATGACCATTACACACTTAACACTGACATTCTCTCCTTATTCTAATCCCCTACATAATGTGTATGTTGTCCAACTAACTAGTCTAAGTCCTAGCCCATTAAGGCACTTCGATCACATCATAGATCCCTTGAGATCTAATGAACTACCCTAACTGATGCATACCTCCTTCTACTCTACCACATTGTTGGGCCTCAGTTCTAGTGATCCCACACCGTAACCATAATGCCTTCCCAGCCTAGCATTGGAGCACCTCCCTTTGGACAGTTCTCAAGTTTGAGTTTGGGACCTCGGCGCTGCTGCTTCGACCCAGGCTACCTCTTCTGAAATCAAAATGTGGAATTTGAATCTCAGACCTCGGCGCTGTTGGCTTCGGCCCAGGCTGCCTCTTCCGAAATCAAAATGTGGAATCTGAATCTCAGACCTCGGCGCTGCTGGCTTCGGCCCAGGCTGCCTCTTCCGAAATCAAAATGTGGAATCTGAATCTCAGACCTCGGCGCTGCTGGCTTCGGCCCAGGCTGCCTCTTCCAAAATCAAAATGTGGAATCTGAATCTCAGACCTCGGCGTTGCTGGCTTCGGCCCAGGCTGCCTCTTCCGCCTCTGTCCTGAGGCCCCTTCAGCCGCATCCCCCTCTCCTTCTCCTCTTCTTTTTGAGTCAGTCTCCTCCCCTCGTGAACCAGGGGCCCTCCTTCTCTGATCCAGACAATCAAAAGTTAATCCAACCCAGAAAGCAATCCCTCTCCCTAACCCAACACACGCACGTCCTAAAATGAACAATTAACTAAGCCTAAGGCCACAACCTCACCAATCACTCACTACGTTCTAACATGGTTAATTCCAATCCACTTAACCATTAACTAACATTCCCACAATTCCCTCAAGCCTCAATTTCAATACTGCATCCATTACAATCTTCAACCTTAACTCCAATCCCAACGCATAAACGTCACTCTTTTTATGTTTTTGTGTAATTGAACAATTGTCAACGTGAAGATTTAGTGGGTTTTTGATACTAAAAGCGAATGTGGGCACCATATTGGGCTCACACTTGGAGTTTTGTATATTCACTTTTAATTAGTATACCACATACATATTAGGAGCCACCTCACTTCGGAGAGAGGATATTATCGCATACGAGTGTACCTTTCATCCATCCACCATAAATACTTGACGTCTTATAGATTCGTGGTTGATTCATCTCAAATATCTTGGAATGGACTAATAGCATGCCCGCACTTAGTAGTGTGAGCGACCAACAAACGACTCCTACCAACATAGACCACTTTTAGTTATAGTTTGGCTAGTGATAGCCGTTGGATGTAACCACTGTTGTTAGGAACCATTCACTGGTAGCCCACACCAATGTGTGTGGGAGGGCTATGGTCATGGTCTTTTAAAGCCAATTCCGGTCTCAAATCATCCAATTAAGGAATTTATACGTTGGATGAATGTGAGGTACCCGTGTATACAATTCCCTCTCTCCCCGCACTTCATGTTGCGTGGATCAAATATTCTGCATATGAAAGGGAATCACACCAAGGCAAGCATAAAAGTGGTAGTTCCGCCAATCGTATGGCGCAGTATTGAACAGCCTTGTTGGTTAGTCACTTTGAGTATGGAAAACGTGCCCGTTTTAGAAATGGCGAAACATGACACCTGGCAGACCCCATGACAAGTGGCACCAATCAAACCCCTCTACCCAAAACGTTCAAAAGTATACTTGTTTGCATATGAAATCTTGGTTGGCATGCTTTTGGGATGGGGCTGCTTCACTAGACCGTCTAGGGGTTAATAAGTACCTCGTGTGTTTTGTGGGGTAAGTTCCGTGACACCTACCGGGTGGATGTGAAAACATGATATGAACATTGCACATCCTTCATAATGGTTTCTATTCTTTAACGGAATTTATCTCTAACTTCTTGGAGCCTATAGATTCCCATTGTTTATGGTATTTAGGCCCCGTTCACATGGGGTTCCAAGTCCCAACATGGAGGCCAAGTCCCAACTTTTGAGCCTCAAGAAATCACATAACATTATTCAAAATTTTAACAATGTTCTGTGGGACTGACAATATTTTGCGGAATATTCCATCATTCGGGATGGATGTGAGGAATATTCTATAGAATATTGACAGTCCCACAAAACATTGTTATGGATCTGAATAATGTTACGCATTAAAGTATGGTTATGTATCATTAAAGTCGGATCTTGATTACTTCATGCAAAAACATTTGCGGGACTTCTGTTGAGAGTTGGGTCTCAACACAAGTCCCAAGCCTCAACCCCAACAAAGTGTTTCCATGCAGGCATCCATGTCATACTTGGGACTTAGGACTTGGGAACCTAAGTGAAGTGGTAAGTCCCAACTTCCATGCTCTCAATGGTTGGGATTGCATAGATTGACTTCAAGTGACTTGGGACTTGGACCCCCCTGTGAACCAACCCTTAGTGTCACTTATTATTTGGCAGTCCACGTTGCTATAATTATTTACAAATAATGTAATATTCTATCAAGTAAGGTCATTTATGACATTTCATAATGTTCAAACAACTTATTCAAGATTTGCTATTAGAAATTGAAATTTAGAATAAGAAGTTATAATATTGCGTAACTCCAAATAGTAAGTGACATTAAACACTATAAATAATGCAGTGGAATTGAATTGAAACTTATTCATAAGGGGCATGTTTTTATTGCACTCCTTTAGTAGGCGTTGTGAACCAAAATATGTGTATTGCACAATGAGAGGAAACTAGAGCATACGAGCTAACATTAGAAGACATGAAATAGTATGAAACCTATAATTGCTTCTTAGAGTTGATTTGACATTTGAATCAGATTTAAGACCTCGAGTTAGTCTAGTCGAAGTCATTTAAGATTAATTGGCAACAATCTATTGGGGCTCAACTTTTGGTGTTGGATGGATGAGAGGTACGCTCATATGCAATACATCCATCTCTCCGTTTTGCACTAAGTTAGCACTTGTAGATGTATTATGTTGGAATCCAAAATGCTCAAATTTTACTCCACGTAGACTATAAGCAATCATCACTAAACGAATTAGCAGCGGTGGTGATTTTCACACACTAGTGTCTAGGTTTTGGACACACTCAAAATTTGTATGTTTTAAAAATGTGTTGTGAACATGTTACATTTATAAAAAGTAATAAAAAATAAAAATTTGGCACATGTTTTACTACAAGTGTAAAACTTTCACCATTTCATCTTTGTGATAATCTAAATTGAAAACAAACCATCCATAAACAAATTGGTTGACGTTCACTTATTCATGTAGCTCCCTACAAAAAGACACAACCATAAGTTGTTGGTAAAAAAACCCATGTGTACAAGCATGTGATGATATTAAAATATCGGCCCAAAACTCAATGGCAAAGAAAGGTTATAACTTGCATGTATATCATATCTCCATACCCTTCAACAAGGTTGATTCATTGGTCCCTTGCATCACAACAATATCATGACATTATCCCAATCAATGTTTTTATCAATAAGCACATATGCCAATGCAATTTGCATCAATGCATTGAATGTTTCCAATTTCAAACTAGTTTGTAGATGGCTCTTTATCAAGTTTTGCTTAGAGAAACCTCTCTCGCACTTTGTCGTACTAGAAGCAATTACTAGCATTGTCTGCCAAGTCTGTTTAACTAATGCACAATCGGTCAATCGTTGAACTATGCACAAGCCGTGGTTGCATAGTTGTGGTTGCATATTCGTGGTAAGCCAAGTCTTGAATGGACACTTTTATGTATGTCTCCACTTCTTGCAGGCTATGAAACGCACAATTAATGCAAGATTATTAGCAAATAAATCGTGCCCGTAGCCACTTTCCCAAGAAATTTTGAGGTTTCTATGAATATCCTAATCATTGTGAAAGTGAAGGTTCTATGAGTTATCAAATGACCATATTGGTTCCCCCCCTCATTTAAGTTGATTGTTGTGTCTAGAATACTTAGCAAATTTTGAAGATGCCGATAATCTCTTTTCAACGCGAGTCTTTTTGGGGTTTGTTCTTAGATTCACACCCAACCATAAACCACCCAAAAATAAATGATGCATGTGTTAGATTATATTCTTCTTAATCAAACACATATATTTGAGTGGTGTGTGGTTCGGTGAGGATAATTTTTTTTTTAAAACTGTAAAGATACATATGTAAACAAGAGTGGACTACGTCTTCAAACTTAATTACTACTCCACACTCATTAGTGAACACAATTGACAAGACTTTTGTAGTTAGTTAAGGAATCAACAAACATGCACTTTTGATACCCATAACTGAATTAGGGGAGGTTCGATTTTAAATATGATATTTAATGAGGCTTAATAGTTGATTTGCCAAGGTGACGAAAGTAGCTTTGTGTAAATATAATGCGTAGAATTTGGAGAACACAAAAAGGGCTTGATCATAAAATTCCATGACTGGTCATCCTCTATACTTCATGAATAGACATTTTGATGGTTTGATTGTACAAATTTATAAACAAGTGGAAAGTTGCAAGATTATGAAGGGTGATTTTTGGCCCAAATCTATACATTCGGAGACTGAACACCGTAGAGGGCTCCCCCTTTCATCTTTACATATGTTGGAATGTAGTTTCTACGTGGGATACAAGTGGGTCGTGGCGAATGTGATCATGGCACATGGCACATTTTGAGGGTTTTTTGTTTTTTTGTGTGTGTCGGAATAGAGAGCCCTCTATAGTAATAATTTATGGTTGTTTCATAATTGATCGAGAATCATTCTCTTTCAAATAATGAATATTCAATCAAGATCACTTGAGGTGTGTTTTTTTGGGTTCAAACTAGGAGTTCTAGAATGGGGTGAAAAACACTAAACTTCAAAGTCAAAACCCTTGAAATAGTAAAATTGCATTCTTGTATTGTTTCAAGTGCGCCAGAAGTCATATACAAATTTGGAGAAAACATACATAAAACTGGTATGACAAAGGTGGTGTGGAACTACAAGTGAAAAAAGTCTTGCCAGATGCGTGCTTCGAGAAACACTAAAGTGACTTCCAAAAACGTAAGGAGCCCACTTTGAGCTCGTTGAGCTTTTCAAGGCTAAAAAACCATAATAAGTATCGAAATTTGGCATTGACTTGACTTGCTTGATATACTATTTTTCAACCCACGCTAACTACAATACATAGTCTAGCAACACCCGTCAAATATCATTAGAAGTTTTTGGAAATCGATACCATGCATTCACTTATCAAGATAGGACCTTTTCATTAGAATGGCATGGAGCTAGCTACGATTATTTTAAGACGAATTGACTCCGAACATAGTGTCATAAACTTCGAATTAGTCTAGAGACGTTCAGTTGGAATGAATTGCCCCTCAACTTCGTGAGGAGCTTGTTTCACTAGAACCCCTTCATCCACTATGAACGAGTTTACACAAATGAACCTTATGGCTGGACCCCAGGGTCCCACATAGACTCCATCTCAAAACGTCAATAATTATTTATTTTGCTGGAGTGCTTATGTTGCAACATAAACCTAAACCTAAACCTAAACTTGTAGATGTTAGCTAGAAGTCATTATTGCATCTCGCAACGTACCGTTGGATCTCTCTTGCTCTCAGCTAAGTTTCCCTTTTAATAACTTCACTCAAAAATGTGTTATTACTTATTTCTCCAAAAGTCCATCTAAAAAATGACCGTGATACCCCCTAAAATGACTAATTGCGTAATCATTACATTTTTTGATCTGAATGTCCCCATGTAGCTCATGATGTGAGCAGTCGATTGCCACCTTCATAGAAAGAATCGGAGTTATATTGACGGTGCTACAGAGTTTATGCGAGAGCTAGGGGCCGATGGGACCCCGAGGTCCCGCCATATGGTTCAAATGCCAACAATCCCCAAGCCAAACATATTCAATCCTTACCACCGTAGCGGACGCTCTATTCTATCTTTCTAACATAAGAATGTAATTGCCATGCGATTTTTAAATGGCTGTCAACTAATGTAGGGTTGACGCGTGGCATGCACAAAGTTGGGGTCGGAATAGATATTATCTTTTAAAGACTAGAAGGGAAAATGGGGTGTTTCGAACCTCCGACGGGCTGACAGATGGCCGCTTCCCGCCCGGCCTTTCGACTGTGGGGGACCCACCACAAACCACCCCCTACCACGGGTCACCGACCCAAGACGCATTCCTCACCGGAGGATTCCACCGGTTTTTGCCTGTCGCCATTTCGAAGCCTCGCGCACCACCCGGTGCCACTACATACGACCGGGAGGATCCGGTAACTGCCTTCAGAGGCCCCGGGTACCACCTGGTAAAGACGGTTTAGACCAACCAAACACCCGGGTACCACTGGACACTGGCAGTCACCACCTCGCACCTGTGGTTTCCACCCAGTCTCCGCTTTCCATGCTTCGCCCCAACGCTTGCTCAATCCCTCCTTCGAATGCGCCTTTCCGCGGCAATCGCCGAATGCTGTTGTAATCTCCAAATAAACGCTTCGGCTACGCTTTCTGCTTCTTTTGAACCTTGCAGGTAGGTTTTCGGTTGTGGGTTTTGTGGAGCGGTTACGCAAGCTTTCAAGGGTGGATGAGGGGGTTGTTTTTGATTTTGATTGTTTTTTGATTGAAGATTGCGCCATCTGCGGTATGTTGCTGCAGATCCAGATGAATTTGTGTAATTTATAATCCATGAGTGCCGAAATTTTTCGGACTTGAGTTGACTGGAGTTCCTTGGTGTGGTGGATTCTTGGGTTTTGCGGCAACAGGGTTTGAACTTTGTGCTACTGGAAATTCAATTTGCCCTGTTTCGAACAGATTTGGATGTGTTGAAGACGTTGATGTTGTTGTGGCTCGTATTCGGAATTGTTTGGGTGGGCGAGGGGAGGGGGGTTTAAGGCGGGTTTGGACGACGCAGACTGGAGCTTTCTGGATCATGTTCTTGAGCTTGGATGTAGATTATTTTGGGATTCTTCGTGCATTTGGTGGAGCCAGTTTGTCAACTATTTTCTGCTCGAGATCACTTAATTTTTGCTAATGATCGGAAATATGGGACTAGCGGCTGCCGAAATTCTGAGGAGTGGGGGTGATTTGTGCGCGTTCGAATTTCTCTCTTTTAGGTATGCACTCTTCACGCCATTGTGATGTGAAGCTCCTTCAATCCTATGTGGAATCAAAATAAAATATATGCAGAATCTATGTGAAACTGGGGTTGAGAGCTTGTAGTTGGTTGGAATTTGTTCTCAACATTTTTCTCTTGACAGCTACTCTGATGTTTTTGAATCAACATGAAGACATGTGTTGCATTAGTATAGAATTGAGGATTTTTTCCAACGTCAGTTGATAAGTGTTGATTTTGTTTTTCTGAAGGCATGATTGGTTGAAGCTTTTGCCATTACTTAAGCTAAGATTCTGGAAGCCGCGAGTGTACACTGTGGATTTATCCGGATTGTGGGTAGCCTTATGTGGGTATTGGATGCCTTTGAATATTTCAATAGGTAGACGACTTTCTCTGTCTTAGGGTTCAGTGAATTTTCATAAATTTACTAAAGCACACTTGATGTCCCGTCTTATGGCTGTGGTGTCTATGCACCAGATTGCAGGTTTAGCAACACAGTGTGGAGGGTGCAAAGCCCTGATTGAATATTCAGGAGTTCCTTTTGAGGCCAAGATGAAAGGATCAGGCAATGTATTCTGGGCTTTTTAGAATTGGTTGGGAGCATGCAAACCTCAAGTATAGGGGCGTTGGCCCCTTTTGCTTTCTTGTGTGGTGCGTTTCTCTTTTCTTCATAACCTTAAAATTTGGCCACTCACAGCTAGGCTAACCGTTTATTATATGTGACCTGCATGCATGGTTTGAAAGAAGATGCATTGGGATAGGATACTGCATTTGTTCAAGTACTTACACTATATTATGGTAGGCAGCTGGAAAGGTCCATGGGATATATTAGCATGCCAGAAGCCAAGAATCTGGGATGTAGAGTGCCATGTGTATCGAAAACCTTTGTCATCAGACATTGATTGTTAATTGTGTTCTTCGCAGCTGCATTTGGAAGCTGGAGCATTGTCTCCTTATGTTTTCTCATTGCCTTCTTCATTCTCCAGTATAAGGTGCAGAGACAAGGTGAGAGTTGTTGCACCTCTTTAATGCCCAAATGGTTTTGTTAGGGTATGATATAACACTGGCACTGGATTGGTCTACTAGATTTTATTGTTCTTAGATTAGCTTCTGACACAACTGTGCCTCTTCTTTTTGTAATCTACAGAAGTCCTAGGAATCATGGTCTAATTGCACTCTGTGGATGTGGGCCAGTGTTATTATGTCATTGTTCTTGCATGGCATATCAAGGGGAGTCATGGTCATGGTGCAATTCCTTGAAGTTTAAGCTGTTAATCCTTTTGTGGTTTGATCTCAGAGCAAGTGCCCAGGTTGCGGTTATGGATTCCTGCTATTGTGTTTGCGGGACTTGTAATAACAACAGAAGCAGGTGTAGTAGTCATGTGGATTGTGCTTGGGCGTGATAGCCATGCATTTGAAAACAAGTTGTTCCAGCTAGTGGGTCTGGCAAGGTATGGTCACCACATCAGAATGTGCAGAGCTTTGGCTCTTGTTCCATTCACAAGCTCAATCTGTTGTGTAATTCATTTCAGAAACTTGTTATTGAAGTTTGCAGTTTCAGCTTTCTTCACAACTATATTATGATTTTTCTGGTGATCTGTACCGTGTCACCCACAGCCATCGCGAATTATGAAATGGTAGCACCAGCCAAGCAATTATTTTTCTTGGCGTTTCGTTTCTTATTAAGATGTATGCTTTCTTATGTGCTGTGACTGATGAGTCAGTTTGATGACACATGTTGGATGGTTAGAATATGCTCTCAATATGCATCTATGCCATTCAATCCAGTATACATTTGAGAAGCATACTTGGACATTTGAAATTGTGCTTTACAAGGCCATCTGGTTTGTAAAATTTCAGGCTGGATCCTTGGAATAGCGATGCCGGTGTATTCTTGTCTCTGCTTCCACAGGTCGCAGCTGCAATGATGGCAATGTCTGCCTTATACAATGAGAAACATGACTCACCTGGTCGATCACATCACTCTCTCTGGGGTAAGTTGTTACAGCAAGATTGTTGCACATCAAGACAGAAGTTAATGGCATTAGTGTCTGTAGCCCAAACATTTACATCTTGAGAAGACCATTTGTGAGATGTCAACAATCATATGAGAAGTCTGCACTAGGTCCCATGATGCTACTTATGTAAGAGAGGAGTGCTGGTTTCCCTATGCCACTCATGTACTTCATTGAACATTCACTATTTACTATACAGTTTATAGCACCGTTGATGCCATATTTGAGCTTTGATTGTTCTTGGTCTAAAAATTCGAATCAGGATCTGTCATTATGACTGATTGGTGTTCTTCACGTTAGTTCTGACATTAGGGGTGGTATACTAAATCTGGCAGATGAGGATGCCCACGAATCTAGAGCCATGGTGCGAAGTTTTGTCCTGCCGCTGGTGTTGATTCTTGTAGGTGTAGCGAGACCGTCATGGATCGCCCTACCTTATTTTATATACAGCTGCGGGGGTCTCTTCCATTGGGCAATGACTAGCAATTTTGTTGGACTATTCTGGTATATATTTATTCATCAACCTACAGAGCTAGATATATTAACAGCTTGGGGAGATTTGAACAAGAGCATTGAATCATAATTGATGCCATCTTTTTAAATAATTGTGCGCAGTTGCTTGGTGCTTTCACACTATTATACAGGATCTCACTATCCTTTGTGCACGCACCACAAAAATGATCAAAACATGCATAAAGTGTATGATGTGCAGCATTATAATGTCTACTGTTGTGTTGTACATCAGTCACTAAAATCGAAAGTTAACAAGGAGGTCAAAGTGCTGTTTTCTTATTTCTGTTCCTAAGCACTTTCTGCATCTGGTGCTGGGGATGCAGGGGATGGAGACCACTTTTGTTCTACACAGGGTTACACATCTTGGCGCTGTACTTGGATCAACTTCCTCTCTCTGTTGTGGAACGCATTAGCGATGCTGCTGACTATGTAGGCTTGTTCAAATCTTCAAGTCAAGATCTAGGATGGCCTGAAGGCATTCAAACAGTATCTCTTATTGCGTTATTTATTCTGGTAAATTCCCACTCATGATGTGTCCAGTTAAGTTCTGTATCCTGTTGGGCCTAATTGAAGTTTTGTCATCCACTTGGTACAAACATGTGGTGAGCTCTCTGATTTTGCTCAAGTTGAGATTGTATCCAGTCTTGTGTTGCAATGCATGATGTTTCCTAGTTAGATTTTGAGATCTGCCTTTTACATTTACAATTCCTCAATTTAAAACGTCAATTTTATGTCACAGTTATGCTATGCTGTAAATGATATGGAGGAGGAGCAGAATGACGCTGTGAGTTCAGTTCAGGAAGATGGAATACCAACAGTTTATCGGAATGCCCGGTCCTTCAATGATCAACGTGAAAAGGATGGATCATTGACTGAAAGCCTGTTGCCTTCTCATCTACCATCTTCACCAAGAGACACAATGTAATGGTTTCTCTAAGGTCCGCTGTTGATTGCATGTATATCATGATTTGCTGATTATCTGCAGATTGCAATTTTGCTGGAGTTCAAAGCAATTTTGTGGACTAGCCAGTGCATGATGGACTGCAAAGGCACAGAGCATCATTTGGCAGGAAGTGTTGTTTCCAATCCTATTTGGCATAGATTGACATTGATGTCGTTCTAATCTTCTCCAACTGTCTTTGTAGAGCATCGAGACGATGGGCTTCAAATCAGAGGCGTGTCATTGCTTTTCAGCGTGCCACCATTAACTTCTTTACTTATGGTTTCCCTGTATGTGACATTCTTTTGAACCATTGCAATTTCACATGCCTTTCAGAAATTCTCGTTTTGTGAAATGGCGTGTTGAGTAAGTTCTGGCATTTGGCATCCATGTTTTGTTGTTGACTTAGTTGTGAGTGTCTTTTTGGACAGTCTTTTTGGAGTTGTGAGTAAGGGATTTATAGATGGGCAATCATATCTGGGATTTGTAAGATTGAAGGGCTAGTTAATAGAAATTTAAATTGCATGTTATATGTCAATGTCATTGGAACAGATATGTGTGGTGGCTCTTATTTGCTGGAGCTTTGAGTATGCCAGTTTTTGTGCATTTGGCCTACTTCTTTATGTGGGCTACATCTTCTTCGCCCTCCCTTCTGTCCTTACTTTGCGCTGCCTGAACCCAGTTTTACTGGGTTTCATCTTGACGTGGGCATTGAGTACCTATCTCTTCAATGCGGCCTTCTCAATCATGATGGATACGTTTGATATGGTATGTTATGTTACCCTCTCTTGTCCTTCTAAATATGTGTATTGCCTTGCTCTTTCTCTGTGTTCTATATAACCACAGTTTCACCTGAATGTTGAACTTTTCTGGCTTCAGGATTTGGACATATGGCACACAATCGGATTGTGGCATTATTCCACACCAGGATTATTTATATTTGCACAGTTTGTGCTTGGGGTGCTTGTGGCCACCGATATTTTTGTGAGCAACAGCATTGTGAATAATTTGACTGAAATGGGGCATTCCAGCAGTGAGGAGGCCAGCGAGTCTTTAGAGCAAAGTGAAGGTGCTTTCTATATCTATTTGTTCCTACATGGTTGCTTTCTCACAGTTTGTGGTTTGAAATCCCTTATCATATTTGGTTTCACTTATATGTTTGTAATTCGTCCTTGGTTGTTTTTGGCTCTTACAACTCTTTGACTTATCATGGCAAATTTGTTGTTATGGGTATTCTTGTGCCAGACAAAGAAGATATGAAGGTTTTGGCGGTGGCTGTATTTGCATGGTGCGCTCGGGAATGTGCAGACATCATATCACTGCTCCTGATATTTACTGTGGGGATGAAGGATGGTCTGCTGCATGCAATTTACAGTAATGACATTCACTATTGTTGTTTGGCATCATGATTTAACTGCATTGTTTCCAATACTAGAGTTCTGATGTAAATGGTACAATTATTTTCATTTATGTCATATTTATGACAATGTTCATGTCATTCTGATTATGCTTACATGTGTTATCGGTTGTTAGTTAGAATTAGAGTTTAAATGGTATTGAGAACTTCGAGGCCCTAAAACATGATGTTATGGACAAGTATAATTGGAAAATTCTTTCGAGTGTGGCAATCTTGTTATCTCACTTTGAATCTTCTTAATTGGTTTTAATAATTATTGGCTTGCAGTGGGCTTCTTCATTATCCATCTGGTGCGCTCTTCTGTTGGAAGGCGAACTAGACAGCATCTTATCCTGTTATGCGAGCTGCACTTTGCTGTCTTGTACTTACTGCAGCTGGACTGGATTTCTGCACTACTTGATGAAAACCAGGCGTTGCTGAAGCCCACACTCTCTTTTTTAGGTGCGATCACTTGTCAAATCTTCCATGTTTTGCATGCTACACTGCTTTAGGCAACTACTTGAAGCTAGGATGGTTGAGATTGACAAATTCTTAACCTGAAACTATGTTGGTACAGGAGTATGGACCAAAGCAAAGTTTGAAGACTTTGCTGTCATTGGAGCGCTACTACTCTTCTCAGCTGTGCAAAACCATGGCTTGACTGTACTTAGTTCTCTCTCCAGTACTGTACAGCAGAGTCCTCATCCACCTCTTGGGTGGGGTATGCTGCGGAGCAATAACAGGCGGGCCATTCTGTTGTCAGTCTATACTAGTCACGATGTTGGAAATCTTCAGCAAGAGCACAATTTCCAAGGTGGGATTTTTATAGATCTGTCTGTTGTTCTGTGGACACAGTGTGAATTGAGATTTCATAGTATGCATGTAACCATGTGGTTCATGTCTTTTTTTTTCACGTTCTCTTTTCCTGTCTTTGTGAGTATGCAAGGATACGTTCTGAAGCCAGGGCATGAAGTGGCATGTTTGAGTTCTTTCTATTATATGATTATTCTACCATCATTTTGAATTGCTGTTAGTGTGTGTTGCATTCACCTTTCAGTTAACAGACATTTGTGGCAAGATATGAGACACTCCTGTTAGTCAGTGACTACTATTCACTTATCTTGTCATTACATGGTTTCATTGAACGCACTTAGTAATCAAACTCATTCTGGGATGTGCTATTTGTTTTGCAGCGAATTGGATTACCAAGAACCTGACTCATTTCACCGAATGCCTACGATATGTCTACCGCATGTTTGGAACCTATATTGCCTACACCACGGTCCTATTTGTCATTTATGCCCTAGAGCAGAACATCATCTCATTTGGGTACCTATGCCTCTTATTGTTCTGGGTGATGGGTCGTCAGGTGGTTGGGAAGTCAGAGCGACGATTATGGCTGCCCCTGATGGTGTTTGCAGGACTGGTCTTTGTTGTACGCTACATTTTGAGTGCTTTTTCAGGACTACAGCCCTTTGTTGAAGCCTATATTCCTCTGTTCCAAGGCTTGGGATTTGATCCTGCAGCATCCATGTTTGGAAATCTTTGGGATTGCCTGACAATACTAGTAGTTATGCAACTCTTCCGGTTTGAGCGCACACAAACTAATTCCAATCTAGACGATTCTGAACAGGCAGGCGATCATATCAACTTGAATATTGGGTACATTGGATTTCTTAAGCGGTTTTTGATCCTTCATAGCGGCAAGATATTATCTATAGCTGTGTTCTATGCAGCCATATCTCCTGTAAGTGCATTTGGGTTTTTATACCTTGTAATGCTTGTTGTGACCTGCAACATGGCGAAGACTGCCCGTTTGCCAGGTCAAGTGTATGCACAATACACTGCTCTATTGATGATACTGGAGTACCTCTTTCAGATGTGGGGAGAACAAGAGGAAATGTTTTTGGGTCAAGTGCATGGAGATTTTGCGTACTGGTTGGGACTCCGTATGTATGGAAGTGGCTTTTATGCCACAGAGGTAGGGATGCGAAGTAAAGCATTAGTTTTGGTGGCATGCACATTGCAGTGTACATCACTTGGATGGCTTGAGCTTCTACCAGCCTCTCTCCGAGTGGATGAACGCTATGAGGAGCCATGTTTGTTATTTCTTCCATATCTACGCAGGAATCGGAGTCCTTTTCGCTCTAGTGTTGAGCCCTCTACTCAGAATGTGGCCACCCCAAGTTCCCAAGTTTTCAGAGACAAGAGTTTATTTGAAAGCTCTCCAGGTTTAACGGCTGAGAAGTCTGGCGCCTCTGTGGCTCAATCTAGTGCAAAGAAACTGGCACCTCGAACACCATCTCAAGATGACAGTGAATATCCTCCGCGAGCACACTGGGGTAGTGGATATGAGAGCCGCCAGTGGACAAAGAGAGCCATGCTTTTGCAAAAGCATGATAGATATGAAGCACAGATACGGACATTGAACATATTCGCCAAGCATGTTATTGAGCATTTTTGCCAGCTTTATGGACTTGAAATCTGCATGCTGGCTTTACTGGTGGCAAGTTTTGCACTCCTCAATGTGGTGTCATTGGTCTACATCTGCATTCTTGCACTCTGCATCCTGCTGAACAAGCGAAGTCTGCGGACAGTGTGGCCCTTCTTTGTTGTTCTATTTGGATGCATTCTGGTGTTTGAATATGCAGTGCTGGGTAAACCACCTCCAGAGTGGACTGTGCCAGATTCGATGCTTGAGAAGAAGACACTGGTGCAGTGTGCAGATTGTTTACAGAGCTACACTGGGCACTTCTCATATTGCTGGCAGTGTTGGCTTGGTAAAACTTTCTAGACTTATTTCTGTTGGTAGTGAAAACAATGAACAGTAGTTTGGCTGTTTGAGTCTTATGTTGCCATTTACATGCTCAACTATCTGATTTTTACTGAATATTGTAGCCTTTCAATCGATCAGACAGTTTCTTGATTTGCCTACAGATTCTAATTGAGAGTGTTCATGATCATGTATCTGGCTAAAGTGGTTTTGCAAGGTTTCTGTTATTCATTCCCTGGTGTTTTAGTTTCCTTTATCTCTCATGATATCCTTAGGTTGTAAGAGAAGACTGCAGGGTTTCTGTTCCTTTTGTACTTGTTGGAATACGAAGTTTGGGTACTTGGAAGGATATTGGGCTGTTGGGAAATGTGTAGTAAACCTGATGGGTATTGATGTGCAGGGTTGGCAATTGATGACCGACAAATGTTGGTGGCAAACTTCATGGTGTTCTTGGTTTCATGTTTTCAGTTACGAGCAAACATGTCAGCAGGGGGTTTGGACACTAGGTCATTCCATGCAGCGATAATTCCAGCAAGCGACCGGTTAGCATGGAAGGAAATCTCTTATGAAACAACATCACAGTGGACTTGGCTGGACCATCTGCGCTTCTTCTTTTATCACTACCTTCTCCATGTAGTCCTCATATTGGTCTTCATAACAGGAACCCTGCAGTATGATGTTCTGCATTTGGGTTACCTTGCCTTTGCACTTGTATTTTTTCGGATGTGGGACACTATAATGGTAAAGCGAAATTCAGTTTTCTGGGTTTTGCGACTATACAATTTTATCCTCATCCTTGCTTCACTAGGATATCAAGCACCATACTTTGGCTATTTGGGTGGTCAAGCTTGTACACTTCCTCTTGGATTGTATAATATTGTCGGCCTATATAAGTATGACTATGGCTTCCGGATTACAGAACGCTCTGCTCTAGTTGACATCACCATCTTCTGCCTTGTTGGCCTCCAATCACATATTTTCCGGTCCCGTGAATTTGAGCAAGTGTTGCGATACATAGAGGCTCAACAGGTGGAGGCCCGTGCGCATGCTCAGGTAAAGACCTTCAGTGAAGTTTACCTGATCTAGAAGGTTTTGAACTTGTTCCATATCGTCCTCATGCTTGAGCTCCACTAAACAAGGGAACTTTAAGACAGGCGACCATGAGCACATAAAACATCTTTGCATCAGTTCTGCCTGATTAGGATCTCTATAGAATGGCATGTCAACATTTCATCTGATGTTATAATTTCCCTCTTTGTGACAAAGCTTAGTTGAATTCCAGAATCCATAATATCATGTTTTCAGTTTTCTATAGGTTGACTCATTGCTCGTAGATTAAGAAAATGGAGTGATATGGTCTGCAGGAGAACAAGGCAGCATGGAAGAAGGAGCAATTGCAACGGATAAGGGCAGCAGAAGAGCACAAGCAACATCGGCGAAAACAAGTGGAAAAGATGAAATTTGATATGCTCCACATGCAATTACATCCTGATGTTCCAGAAGCGAACCCCTCGTCAATTGAGTTGGACGATTGCGGGGGTCCATTGCGCCCATCACCCTCACCATTTAGACATAAAATGAACACCCCCAGGTCTATCGAACGCATTGCCTCTGAACTAGCTGATGCCAGGAAACCAGATCCTGGGCCAGTGCGAGGACTTAGTTTTGATTCACAGTCCCCAACTCACATTGCCCACTCTGATGGAAGCGACGAAGAATATGTTGGCACTAGACGGAGGAAAAATGCACTCAAAGCTCAGAGTAATGTGGGTACTGACAAGGAGCAGCCAGAAGAAGCTCATCATTCGGGGAAGCTTAGGCATGCAGTGACAGACTCAGCAGTCATCAGCCAGACAGTGGCAGGAATGGGTATAGGTAGTCCCAAGCTTCCAACTTCAAGGAGCCTGGAATCTGAAAGACTAAATCAACAAACCTGGAATAGTGCAATTCCCGGGTTGATGTCTGGTGTGCAAATCATAGAAGAAGGTGTTGCCCAGGTACAATCACTTGGGAATAAGGCATTGGCAAACTTGGTTGGGTTGCTCAGTACAGATGATCAGAATGAAAGTGGGGAAGCATGGTCAGCAGATGATGCATTTAGCAACATGACTGTCAATGAACAGCAGGAAGAACGGCAGGCAGTGTTCAATGCAGCACCGGCAGCACCTGTAGAGCGTACCTACCCTTCAGGATGGAGCAATATGTGGACACAGCTTTGTATGTTGTGTTACTACAGCTTCTGCCAGATGCGTGGGAACACTGATATTGTGTGTTATTTCTTCTTTCTTGTTGTTTATGTCTGGAACTTCAGTTTCTTGACACTTATATTCCCTGCTGCACTATTCCTGTATGCATTACTTGTGAATCCTGGCCCAAGTAAGAATTTTTGGCTAGCCATGCTCATTTACACTGAGCTCAATATCCTACTCCAGTACTGTTACCAGATCCGAGCTACACACTGCGATCCCATCACCTCGCCCCCCTCATGGCTTCGTAAACTTGGAATTCCTGGGTCCCTGAGCAAGCACTCATTTGTCGTAAACGTCCTGCCACTCTTCCTAGTTTACTTAGCCACACTGATGCAAAGTTCCATCAAAGCCCAGGATGGAGAATGGATGTTTGTAAATGAAAGTAACTCATTTGTTTCGAGCCGAAGGTTGCTAGATCCAGAGGGGCAAGTGCGGGCTCCAAGGAGGTTGTCCCTGCAAGAGAAGCTGTGGAAATCTCTTGACTGGGTGATAGAAATCTTCCGACGGCTTATTCGAGGCACCTCCAGGTATTGGCAAGCACTGACAAGTGGATCTGAAGCGCCTCCTCATTTTGTACAAGTCTCCATGGAGGTTGATAAATGGCCAGAAGCAGGAATTCAACCTGAGCGGATTGAGTCTGCATGTAATCGACTACTGGCAGCCATTCGATTTACACAATTTGTGAGTGGAGAGTCCCTGGACAAAGCAATATGCAGTCGGGTTCGGGTTGAAAGTATTGAGAGCAGTCCTGACAAGACAAACACAGCTTTGGCTGTTTTGGAGGTCATTTATGCAGCTCCGTGTGAGGGATCCTCCTCAAATGTTCATTATTCTTCTCTTACACCTGCAGCAGATGTGGCAGCTGAGTTCCTGAAAGCAAAAGAACAAGGCTATGTGGAATCAACTGGGTTTCCTTACCATATATTATCTGTCATACCAGGCGGCAAGAGGGAAGTAGACCTATACGCCTACATTTTTGGGGCGGATCTGCTTGCGTTCCTGTACGTTGCTGTGATTTATCAGTCCTTTGTGAAGCATAGTCCACAAATCCTTGGTGTCACAGGAGTTGAAGACCAGTTCCCCAAAGATTTCATTTTTGTCCTCATGGTATGTTTTCTACTCTCTTGTAACCTCTTGTTTGAGCATGTTCATAACTTTATTGAAGATAGGCGCAGTAATTAGATGGCAAAGCGGGGCTACTGTTGTAAGTCAAGGCTCTTGACAAGCATCATCTTTCATTTTCACATTATTCACTTTACTGGGGTCTTTGTATGTGCAGACACTCTTCTTCATGATTGTTGCAGATCGAGTCCTTTATCTTTGCTCCTTCGCAACTGGAAAAATGTTGTCATATTTTTTCAGCCTCATCCTCTACACAGTGTATGCATCAAATGTGGTTTGGGATTTTGAGGGACAATTGGATCCTGGGTCTTCTACCAAGTTCCTCATTCCTCTAAGGATCTTCTACCTGGTTAAGGGGCTGTCATTAAACCTACAAGCATTACAGATCAAATATGGCCTACCACATAAGAGTGCCCTCTATGGACAGTTCTTAGCACGACGGGTGAACACTATGAGCTGGTGTGGATTCCGCTTCTACCGCGCCCTGCCATTTTTGTTTGAGCTACGCTGTGTGCTTGACTGGTCCTGCACTACGACGGCTTTGAATATGTATGACTGGCTGAAGGTACAATCACAAGTTGCACAATCTTGTAATCATCTGATCTGTAAGTGTTTGGCATATTTCACTATTGCATCATGCAGGTTTTTAAACCTGTAAATGCTTATGGAGCCTGATTTGGGCCTCTCAATACATCTCACCCTCCACGGAAAAACTAAACTGGTTAAAAATAGCCATGCGTCCAAAAGGGCGTCAAGAATGCAGTAAAACAATAAAACTCGATTTCTAGCAAAGGAAATAGTAAACTAGCTAAACATAGTCACGTGTCCAAAAGGGTGTCAAGAATGTAACAAACAATAAAACTCGATTTTTAGCAAAGGCAACCCAGCTTCTATTTTTAACCAGTTTAGTTTTTCCGTGGAGGGTGAGACATGGTATTTTGAAAGTGTACAACTTGAATATAGATTATGATGTGACTTTTTGGTAGATAGCTTGTTGTCTTGCAGGGTTTTTCTTCTTGACACCCACACCAAATAACTTGAAAAGAGTTTGATGAAGATTTCATATTATCTAGTATAAAGAGAAAATACACAATTAGTATGAACATGCTAAGCAACAAGCTTGGAGTGCAAGCCTTATATTTTAAATTTCCCTAGTTATGTCTTTAGTGGGTGTATTCTTTTTGTCTATTGTAGTACAGAAAAGACTTGGCAAGAGAGTGAAGGTATGGTCTCTGACTTCCAGACAAAGTCAGGGCTTCCTTTTGTTCCATGGAAATTACTTGTTCCATCCAACTGAATTGAAGGTCCCTCCTTGTATTCGCTGTCAGTACAGTAGTATGAATACTTCATATCTACAAACTCATAATTAATTAACCTTCTTGTATACTCTTTTGTCACCATGTGCTGCAGCTGGAAGACATTTATGGAAGCCTATTTCTAGTTCAATGTGACATAAAATTGGTTCGAGCAAGGCATCGGTTAGGACAGAAGCAGAGCATGTTTATCAAGTTTTGCAGTGGTGTTCTTCTCTTCACAGTTCTCATTGCCGTGATTTGGGCACCAATGCTGGTACACATCTTTACAACTCTCGATACTAACCCAATGGGGGCATGTTAGGCTTGCACAGTTGACATGCTCAGAAGGTTGAAAATGCAAATGAAACTTGACTTGTTCTCAGAGATGGGTGCAATTTTTAGAATTTCATCCTAACCTGGCTCATTGATTCTCCTTCCAAATGTAATGTGTGACTGTTCCCAGAAGTTGAGCAACTTCAGTTCATGTATTGTATCTCTCTTCACTAGATTCAAATTGGTATAACTTGGTGTTCGTTCTTAATTATGGCTGTAAATAACTCGAAAAGTACGAGTCTCAGGTGGTTAACATGCATGCTGTATGTACCTTTGTTGTGCAGATATACAGCAATGGCAATCCGACTAACATGGTGAATCCAATCACTGATGTACGGGCAGGCGTTGAGGTGAAAACGGGAGGGGGGAAGTTCACTCTTTTTGAAACTGGCCTTTGTCAACCATACTCTATTGAGACTTACCCAGCAGACGCTGTGGCCGTTCTGGCAGGTTATGAAACTCGAGATGCACAAATTATCTGTTGTGAACCTGATGCAGCTACACTATGGCTAATTCCTCCCCGCACTCTACAAAGCTTAATAGACTCTATTGATGATAAAGACTTAGTATTCTCTGCATGGTGGCAATTTAATCGCGAAAGGCCAAAAGGAAAGGAAGTGGCGACGTGGTCTGAGAATGTTCCCAACTTTGATAACGACTTGTTTGGTGTGGGGTCCAAGTTAAGGGCTGTATTGAATGGTACTCTTGCATCTGTGAACATTCCTGGACTTTATCCACGTTACTTTTATGTCCCTGGCTCTGCCGATGCACGGGAGCTAGTGCCTCAGGTATGCCACTCTTATGCCCTGTCACTGGGTCTGATTTGATATAAGGCAAGCAGGCCTAATTTGGTTACTTATCTTAAATGGACAACTATATTTAAGTGGTGTTTGGTAAGGTGTAGATCTGAGAATGGACACAAAAAGACATGTGTTTAAAAAGAGATTGGACTACGTGCTCAATAATCAACATAATTGGGGGGACCTATATGATCATCTAATAAGAAAGAGAATCTTCACTTTAACAATGAATGATATCCATATGAGCTCTGAAAAGTATGAGAAAAATGGCTATGGGCAAGATGCAGATTTGCTAATCATCTTGCACTATTTGCGTGTTTCATATCCTACAAGAAGTGGTCCAGAGTGAAAAGTGTCTGAATAAGGCCCACTACCTTATCTTCTTACCATCAGGTCTGATTTGCAACAATTTTTTGTATGTGAAGGGTGAGAGGGTTACAGGAAACTTGACCTTGAATCGCGAAGGAGGTCAAATGTGGTGGTCATTTCTACGTGACAACCCATCCAAAACTGATGGATGTGCGATGTCATTGGGTCCCATAGCGTTTACTGTATCCGAAGAAGTTCCTCCAAGTATGTTTCCCTGACCATCCCTGGTTCATCTTTTAAGGTTCAGAATAAAACAGGTGTGGCAGCTGTTTAACAGTCACGATTTTTGCATTTTTCTAAACATCAAGTCTACTTGAGATGAATCAGAAATCAGAAACTAAGTTGTATGCATGTAGACATGTTTGAATTTTTCTTAAAGTGCATATATATGACTATATGTGTATATATATATTCACCTAAGTTTTCAGAACTCCAACATGTGATGGAAGTCACACTTACATATTCTGATCCTTCTTGGTTCACTAAAAGACAAATGAACAAGTATCGTGCCTTCATTCAGCATGGGGGAACCTTAAAGAGCTGTGATAGAGGAATGTGATTAACTTTACATTCAAAAATCCACATTTGCGAGAGAACTTCAAATATCAATTCTAAGGATTGATAGGCATGTCTACCTTATGCTTTACTTGATTACATGTGAAAACTCTTGTTAGAGTAAGAATTTGTTTCTGCAACAAAGGCTGCTAATTTCTGAAGGTTAACCCAATAGTGTCCAAGGAATTTCATAATACAGTAGATTATTCAACTCAACAGGACCCTTCAGACATTAACTGATGCTTTGTGGGAAGGAACCAACATACTACGATAATTGATGATTAATGTACTACTACTAATGAGGAATTGATCGGAGTCCTTGTCATAGAGTCCAAATCTAATATTATGTTCGTGCTTGTTCATTTTTCAATACTTGGGAAGATTGATCATTGACTGGGTACATTGGTGTGGTATGCAGAGGGTTTGATAGGCGAGACTCTCAGTAAATTTAGTATTTGGAGCTTGTACATTACATTTGTGTTGGCGGTTGGGCGATTTATCCGTTTGCAGTGCTCTGACATCCGCATGAGGATTCCCTATGAGAATTTTCCAGCTTGTGACAGGTAATACACTGTCACCCCTCTTTACACGGTTCTGAAGACTAGACCCTAGAGATTTTTTTGGAATAAAGGTATAGAGCAAGGAATGACAAAAGTAGGGGCTATGTTTGAGTCAGTATTTTGGACCTTCCAATAATTGCTAGGATAAAGGTCACAGACAGCAGAAGAAATTTCATGAGTACATATTTCTTGTTGCAAGAAACTTTGAGAAAGCTTCAAGGACGGTTAGACAAAACCAGCACATGTGAACAGAGAACAATCCACTGGCAGAGAGACTATGTAACATGTAAATGGAATTTACTCAAAGCGTGTCTTGAGGAACCAACTGAATGTTTTGGGAGGATTTAAAAAAATGTGTCTGTAATTGACAAATTCTCTTCATTAGTTCAGAATAGTCATCAGTACTTTGCTTCAACTGTATATCTTTGTTGGACAGGATCTACAGGTGTTTAACATGGTTGCTTACAACATCATCTAAAGAAGCATGAACTTAGTTATATATGATACTCTGGAGCCCCAGTATTTAAACTCACAAGTTTTGGTGGTGGGCCAGGTTGGTAGCAATTTGTGAAGACATTTATGCAGCTCGGGCAGAAGGGGAGCTTGAATTAGAGGAAGGCCTCTTTTGGACGCTTGTAAAAATTTATCGTGCACCTTATATGTTGATGGAGTATACAAAAGTGGAGTAGGCTGAAAGCAGCATTGAATTTTGTGGATAATTATCCATTCTTTTCATAGTTAGGTGAATGTACATTTGCTGATGTAACATTGCCATGTCAACTTGTATGTCATTGACAATTGGCAATAATTTAGTAGTCAACAATGGCTCTGCTGATAACCCAGTACAGAGCTACAATGCTTAGGTACTTAGGCGTTCTGATATATGAAATGAAAGAAGTCGACGATTACAATGCAGGATTTGAGAATGGTTTGCAAGTGGAGTTTTGCAAAGCTCAGGAAAGATGTAACATATCAGTGTGCATCCTGAAATGCCAAGTTGAAGGACAACTGGACACGACATATGAGTATTGTGAATTCTATGGCTTTATCCACACCACAATGAAATCTTATCAAAAACTTTAAAACTGTTCCCTGCAAGGATCATGCAATCAACTTTGCTGATGTTTGGCTGTGTCAATATGCAAATTGTCTGCCCCAATGTCCCTGAACTTCAAATGTGATCATTCACTCATCTTGTATCACATGTACTACATGGTATGTACATGTGATACAATATGTACATACCATATTGTATCATGTGCATACTATAACTTTTTGTATGATTGCACCATGCTCACTCCGTAACCAACCTGCCATGCCCCACTGCATCCTGAAAGTTGCAAAGGGAATGTGTCTCGGAAGCATATCGATTCACACAATTCTTTGGACTTTTTTGTTTGGAGCATGTGGTACTAAAACTAGTCTGACTTTTATGTTTTGTATCCTAGGGCATGCTTCTACGAGCCGGCCAAGTCGGCAAAACTAGATGACAAAATTTGATCCCCTCCCCGGCCCTTTCTATCATGGAAATGTGTTTAATGTCTACTTGGAGAAGAAGAATTGGTGGCTAACAAAATTCTAGAAAGAAGTTGAAGTTTGAAGAGGAGTGGACTATCTTCCTATTCTAGAACCGACAATTTTCACTATATCATAATAGATTTGGATTTCAAAAACATGTCCATGTGCTTATACATTCTTATTATTGAAACATTTCCATAAAACCCCCATACATTATTCTATTTTCCATTCAAAAATCTCCAGATAGATTGTTCAATGTATCCACTCATGCAATAATTCAAAATGGATAAATGGGATGATTGTGTGCACATTCCATCTTGCATGTTTGACCACAAGGTAACATTATACTCTCATTTGTGGAAATTCTAAAATAGACGTACCTATCCCAAACACTTTGAACACTATGGTCCCTTACGTAATCCAAACAAATTATCCAATATTTTATTTGGATTAGCAATTACGGTATGAGCATGACAACATTAACTTCACATGAATCGGAGCATGTTTATTTTTCCTAGTCAATGACAAGGTTTATAGACTTTGAAGAACATGTTAAACAAATGTTAGAGTCAATATTGTTGAGGTAAAGTCAACAAATGAGTTAACTCATAAGTAAGTTAGCAGGAAATGTTGCAAAACAAAGAGTTAACAAACTACTTATGAACCGGTCACTAAATCTAGATATCATAGCAACTTCTCTCGTATATATCATAAATCTTCATTGCCAATAAAGAAAGACAACCAATAAGAGAGAGACAACTCTCTAAGGCCGTTTGACCATTAGTATTCTAAAAGTGGGAAGGAGTAATAAGAATTTGTTGGACAACATCATGGCTTTGTGGGTGGGATGACTATACAATTTTGCTCCAAAACACTCCGAGAGCCAATTATTGAGAGAACATTTTTCAAGTACCAAAGGAGTTTTGCTTATGAACGCCGTTTAATATGAGCCACATGGACATGCACATGCAAAACCATAAAGCCTATCTCAAGTTTGGAATTGATGGCAACTACAAATCAATACAAAGGATTTCGAAATTCCAACCCAATGTCTTATATTTTAGGGATCAATTAGTGTTTAGTTCTCATATGCTTCTAAGGTACAAGGGCCTTAAATTGGGCACTTCCGACTCCATGGGCAAATTTAACCATTAAATCATATCACAACTTGTCTCACCTAGTAAACGATTGCGAATCATGAAGATTGTCATGTCAGGTTTCAAATTTTGGAGTTGAGATTATCCATTCTTGACTACAAGCCTCACCATATATCATTATCATACGGTCACTCAATATAGGTGTCCAATTAATAGTGGGTTTATATTAGGATCCGGGTTCCAGAAACTTAGGGTCCAAAACACACCTTGATGGATTTTACTCTTGGACTCAACATTGGACTCAAGCTTGACGATTGGTTATTTCTCAAAATAAGACATCCTCGATAGGATTGGCGATAGTTGGCGGGAAAGCAATGCCACATTAGTGCCACTTTATACTTCGTACCTTGGACCTAGACCCTAGTGTACACCCGTTGGGTCCAAATTTTTGCTCTTAACCAATAGGATTGCTTAAATAATGTTACAAGTTGTAACAATTACGATAATGTCAATGTTTTTCAAAATTATGCGCTCATATAAGGTAGATGTGTCTAAATCCAACACACCAATAATATGGACACCTATATTTGAGTGGTATGTGGTTAGGTGTGGATTTGAGACCTGACACCAAAAACACATGTGTTTAAAAGAGATTGAACTACTTGCTAAAATTATGCTAACCATTCTAGACTCAATAGTTAGCATGATTCAAAGGGCCTATATGACCACTCAATGAGCAGAGGAATCTCCACTTTGATGATTAATAAACATTCATGTGAAGTCCAAGAAGTTATGAGACAAATAGCTATGGACACGATTTGAATTTGCTAATCATCTCAAACTAATTGTGAATTTCTCATCCTACGAGAAGTGAATAAGTTTATTCAGCCATGTGGGTTAGTTCCATGACCCTGGAATATGTCAATTATACTCCATGGGCCCTCGAACGAAGTGGGAATATCCGTTTACTATTCATACATTCAGGTTGAACTTGGAGACCTGAATGGAGTTATACTCCCAGAACTATGCGCAAGAATTACTTTTCATCCCAAGAATATTCGTAGGAAACATTGTTCCTCGCAATATTATTCCCTGATATTACTATTCACAACAATATTAGCATTGAAAACGTAGACACTATTCACAATCGGCACTATTTATTATTTGTACCGACGTCAGTTTCTTCCTATTTTCCAAGTTTCTTCCCATGAAGGTAAGATAATGGAGACCCATGTCAGATGCTAAATATAGGATGGAAACACAACCATGCAGCTGCATGATTTATGTGGCACTTGCACAGCATTCCAACAGTGACCTGTTAATGTGATGGCTCCAACGGACGTGATGTGGAGAACATAGACGTGGACAGTTAGTTTCGTAAGTTAAGAGGTCCACTTCCCAGACAAAATGGGTGACGAGATCTTCTCCGTGCAGACCCATAAAAGAATTGCGATTGTCAACATTGATGCTGTCAGATTGGCACCAAGCAAGGATCCGAATGTCAAATCACGTTTCTCCATCGTAGTATTCCAACGTAGTCAAATCATCCAATCTATCTGCAAGTGAGTCCCACAAAATCTCAGCCTCCCTCTCAATGCTCAGGTTGCTCTATCTCACGTAGTATTCCAAATCTCCAATGCAGTCAATTCCGTCCGATATATCTGAAAGCGAGTCCCACAAAATCTCAGCCTCTTCAACGGTTTGACTTCAACCCTGACAGACCATTGACACCTCCTTTTTGTTTGTTTTTGTTTGTTTTGATTTTTGAGACAAATGAGACATTTTGTGTCACTGTCAAGAAACATACAAGATCACCACGACAAGGAATTGAAAGAGGGGTACTTCACTTGAGTCTAAGGTTGGGGATCAGCGACCCATGCCACTTCTCAAAATTGCCGTCAGTGGAAGGTTTTTGCAAGACATCGTTCTTCAAACAGATTCCTCATTTTGTTGTCCACACATGTTTTAGAATCATGTGGATAATCGTCGTTTATGATCGTTGTAGAATTATATCCAGAATGATGTTTGGATGGCATCTTATTTCATGAAATCGTAATATGAAAAATTGTTATCCAATAACTTGATAGGCTTATAGCCCACGCACACTTACCGGTGCAAGCCACCAGTGAATAATGAGTACCAGCACTGGTTACATCCAGTGGCTCTCGCTGGCTAAGCCAACTCTAAAAGTGGCCCTTGCTGGTAGGAACCGTTCATTGGTGGCCCGCACCAGTAAGTGTGGGTGGGCTATTAGTATACATCAAAAAAAAATTATTTACTTTACATTTCATTTTTTTTAAAGTTTCTTGATTAGATCGTGCCTTATCCTCATACTCTAGTGAGAATATTTTTACTTGGGTGGTGGATCGAATCATTCTTACCATGACACTAGAAAACATTGGGAAACTTGAAACTACAAAATATCATAGATTTTGTAGTTTTTGATGTAAAAAAATGAATTCATACAAACTCCAAAATTAATAGAAATTTGCCAGAATAAGCATTTGATGAATCGCCAAATGCAAATACGTTCGCATTGTAACCTTACAGAGATGTGCACATCAAACGATTGAGTGAACAAATAAACAAATGCATAATTTGGGACTAATGGGTGTTCCTTCCTATCACAACTAACGTCTATTGAGATCTGGAACCCGGTCCCTTGTAGAGTTGCACATGTCTTGTCCAACTATAGAGATGGGAGTCATTTCAAAGATTCATGTGTGTAATGTAAACATTACTTCAAGGTAATGCACGTTGTTTATGGTATTGAATGTCACTCACTATTTGGAGCTATAATGTTCTAGGAAATTATAGTTAAAATAACATTTCTTATCAAGTAAATTATTGATATTCTATATCATTTTCTGAAATGTCCATATTGCATATTTGTATTTTTTTGGTTGGAATCATAAACATATACCATAATATCGTATATATGGCATGAAGATATTTTTTATTTCTACAAGCAAAGTGCCTTTACTATGTAGAGTACTCATGTAATAAATAATTAGTGAACAAAGTATCACCAGGTTGTACGTGAATTTAGCCCAATTATGCCAAAATAATGAATGCAATATCAATCCTAGTTATCTTGATGTTGCACATAACCATTGCCATTTGTTCTGGGGGCATACAACATGCATGGAAGAACATTGGAAACTAGCAACACATACCGGGGCCATCAATGCACAAGTTGTTTGTCATACGCATTGGCAACATTGGACCGCGTTGAAGTCCTCTAGCGCTTCCCACCCACATCTGGTATTGATAAAATGGGGGAAATGAGCACACTTTCATTTTCTTGTTGTCAACTACTATCTACAATGTACTTGAAAATTAAGTAAAAATTTTGAGCATTGATGAACACATTCTGGGTGGTCCATGGTAATAGGTCCAACTCTTGCATGAAATGAATATCAATACCATACTAGTACAATTTTTTTTAATTGAAATGAGGCTTAAAATTATATTATAAACCCAATAGTCGTGGGGTATTCAACTAATGTGACTCACTGCTCACATGTTATTGTTCATCGCTCACAAGATACTTCTTGTTGCTCAAATGTTGCCACAAGTTGCATATCGCTCATGTCCTAGTTGCCATTCCCATACACCATCTTGTGCCAAATATGCGAGATAGGAAGATAGCATTCAATCAAGAAAAACAACGGAAGCATGTGGAACCTTTGGATATGTTTGTGCAACCCTTCCGCAAGTGTTACAAATTGCATAAACATGCTCAATTCCATCCATTGGCACCAATCAGTACTAATTTCAAAGCTCACATAATCCACAAAAGTACTCAATTAGTGCCTAATGCAAACGAATGGGAACTAAATTGAGGGAGTGGTGTTCATGCAATGGCCCTCCTCAATCAATGCTTCATGATTAGTATATCTCCAACACTTTGATCACACAATCCACGTGGGCTGGATCAAGCACTCAAAACATGGGTTGTGATCACATGTGAAAGGTGTGGAAAGTGCTTATTTGTTTTGAAAGAGCCGAAGCACTAGAAGTCGCACTTGTGGTGGGAGCTAAACCTTATAGTCTAACTTAGCGATGCAACTTATATCTCGACCCCATGAGCTACCCCTTGTGCAATCTCATGTGAACCTCGGTGCGCTCATACACGGAGGTGAACCTTGCAGCTTCAAATGAGCCCTTTGTCTCGAAATGAGGTAATCTCTACCTTGCAACTAGGAACCTCCTACCAACTAATAGCGTGAACTTCGGTGGCTAGTTGCATGAATTCGCAATAGGGAACAAGCAAACAAAACCAATGCTTCGCCTCCACATGTGTTGATGTCCACCTTGCAATTGCAATCCCACTAACCAATATTTTAAGACTTTGTTGGTTGGTCACATGAACTTGCAATATTGCAAAAATAGCAAAATAAACCATCGTTTTGCATGTGCACGAACACTCCATAGACAAACTCACAAAACTAAAAATCCCAAAATCCAACATTAAAAACCTTATGAAAGACATACACCAGAATGCTATCAAATACCTCACATACCTAGTACTAAACAAGAGAAAACAACAAACAAACACATGTCCCCCCACCTTAACAAATTGGGATAACTACTACATCACCAGAGCCCACCTCCTAAAGGAGGCATAACACCGTACACTACATCACGGAATACCGTGATCAGTGTAAGGCCAACGGGCTCATATTCATGCTGGCATTTATATACGGGCGTCTTTTTTTCTTTTCTTTTTATTTTCTTTGCATCTGTCGGATGCCTACTTTGCAATTGTGACCCCGCTAACTGATCCAGGGAACCTTGTTGGCTTGTCACATGAACTCACAACACATGATGACCAAAAACTACTAGCGCTTCGCTTCCACATGTGATAACCAATTGCTAGAACCAAAAAACGAGCAAAAACCACCAATACTTTGACTCGGAATGAAGATGATCTCAACCTTGTAGTTGCGATCCCCCTAACACTTTGTGTGAACCTCTCTTATTGATCAATCACACTACCAACGTAAATTGAGCACAAACTACCAACATTTTGCCTTCGACATGATTCCTAGATCAATGTGTTTGTACAAAGCCAATCCTTGCACCTCAACCCAATTCATGCTCGGAAGAAACCTCGGAATGTAACCCAAAGCATACCCTCGAGGATGATCCTTGGTGCAATCCCAATGAAATTGATCCTAGTTGCTCCACTTCACTTCACTACATTAGATCACCAATGGTCGCAAGTTGCTCCTAACTTAACTACGATTAACCTAGTTGCGGTCCCTTAGCGACACAACCCAATTCTAAGCTAAGAGCAGGCAAGTAGCTAGGGAACCCACTATTGTGAGCTAGGTCAAGACACAAAAAGGTTATCAACACACTAGTAAGTAACATGTTTTGGATGTTGACGATCTACGATACTATAGTGTATATAGGACACTCTATTACCTTGAACCGTTCCCCCATGGTGTAGGAGTGTATGGTTTTAGGTGTCATTAGTGGTGCCACCTCATAGCGGCCTCCACTGCCTCCATGTAGGGTAGGTAATGGGTAACCACTCTATCTCGGGTTGGTTGAAGGTGGGCTTTGGGTGGCTTGTCAATGTCTATTTTAGCCATTCTATTCACAAAGCCAAGGAGGTAGGCCCACAAACCACAAAGGTAGTCAGTTCTAGGCATAAAGGGGGTTGGTTCCCAGGATGCAAGGGGTTCAGTACCCGAGATGCAAGGTGACGGTTTTGCAAGTGAACCGGGTGGGATCATGGAGGTGGCCATGTGGCTTTGTGCACCGTTATTAGTTGGGCTTTGATCTAGCTTGGGTCTAGTACCCAACTATGTTGTGTTGGTTCTAGGAAATGAAGGTGGGGGTCCTCATCATATGCATGTGGCCTATGGATTGGTTTAAGGAAGCTAGTAGTTTTGACTTTGAATATTTGTCAAACATTCAATTGAGGCTAAAAATATTCTTTCTTTCTTTATACCTATGTGACCTTCTTATGGTCTATTTGTTGGTGGACTTTGACACTGCATACCAATTTGAGATTGGCTCTAAAAGCTTTTGGGATTGATCACGGGCTTCTTCATATACACTTGCGGATGTCCATAAATTTCAACCTTGCGAATCTGAGTAGTATAAGACATGTAGCAAAAAGTAACCAAATAAGGCCTATCTACCTAAGTAGTATAGACATGCGTTTTTTGGTGCATGTTGGTGTTGCCTCATGCAGAACACTGCAAGAATCATTAAGTTTCGAGAGCATTCTTACTTTCACAGGCAAAAGTTCACACTGGAGTTCATCAACATGTTTGGCTTGTGATCCAAAGTGCTCTTAACTGAACTGATTAAAAGAGGCCATATGTATTTTGACACAAGTGGCTGCAACTTTTCCAAGTTGATCATCACTTGCACTACAAGATAAATAAACACAATTCATTCAAAATCCCATTGTGACCGGTCACTGGACAAGCTACACTAAATATTGTATTTGGTGTCACCAATTCATTTTGTCTTGCTCAATACTAATTGTAAACCGCCCGTGTAGTGTCACCAACACTAAATGTAAACCTAACATTATATGTCATTCCTTCCTTGTAAGAACATTTGGACATTATAGATTTACAATGTTGCAGTTATTGTCACTTACTAAGGTATTTCATCCAAATTTCAATCGTTTACGACAATATTTTATTACAAAAATGTTAGATGTAGAATATATCAAACTTTGTTTCGATTATGGCATGGATTTCATCCAAATTTCAATCATCCATGGCATTCCTTGTAGACTTATTCAGCACAAGTGTCACTAGAAAAGTCACCACGTTGACATAGAACACCATATGACACTAAATACGATATGTACTGTAGTGATGTGGTACTAAGTTGAAAAGGAAAATTGGCACCTCTATTAGTATTTGTAATATCTATTCATGCAAATTGATGGTTGGAATCCATAAAGGCCTGCACATGCAGTTGAGTTGGGACAATGAATGATAGAAATGGTGAACCCAAGCCCTCAATGCCATGGTTAAGGTTGGTGTATCGCTATTAGAAATGTGGTAGTTTCACGACACTACAATTCGACACGAAATGACCATAATGATATGAGCCTGACACTTCCTGTTGAATCATCGTGTCGTGAAACTACCACATTTCTAGTAGTGTATGAGATAGTTCTAGGCCTCGGCAGGGTAGGGTAAAGTTGCCTTTTTACCCGGGTAAAGGTGTGAAGATAGAGAGTAAAGGTAAGGATATGACCATAGGGTAAGGTAGAGGGTAGGGTAGAGGTAGCAACGGCAAGTTTACCCATTTACCTGGTAAATACTCTATAAACCAGAAGTCTGCCATGCAGTCCCGGAAGTCTGCCACACAATCCAAATTGGCCCTCTATCGATCGCACAACTCGGGCCTCCTCCCTCGGCCCCTCGATTCTCGCCTGAAGCAGGTGCAGATGGAGAGCGTGGCCGAATGAAATGTGAAATAAAATACATGGTAGGTTGTATGGTAGAGAGTAATTCACAGGTAAAGGGTACGGCTGGGGCAAAACAACATGTACACTGGTTTCTTGGAGGCAAGGATTTAGGCATCCAACAAGGAACGAGTGTATAGGTCGGTTCGCACAAATCTAAAGGGTACTATACCCATTAAAGGGTACTATACCCGGTTACCTTTTACCCTACCTTCCCGAGGTCTAGATAGCTCTATATGGGGAGTCGATTTCCCGAATAGCAATGTGCATCAAATTATCGATCAATATGCAAATGACATGTTTTGACTGTGAAGGTGGCAAAGCAAAGCATCGGCAACCTTGTTAGGATCCTCCACACTTTTGGTCGGGAATCAAGTTTGATTATCAATTGGACGAAGAGCGTGGCATATTGGAGAGGCCCAAGAAATAAACCAGACTGACTTAGAAATTACCAATGAAAATGGGGGGAGCTTGGTGATGACTTGTCCAAACTCCTTGGCGCACTTTTTGGTCTGCACCTTGGCCTCCATGATACATTTATATCTTCTTTATTTGCATGACAATAAAAACATTATTTACAGGTAATATATTCATTTCTTTGGAAATATAATGGAACTCTGACAATGGCATTTGTGTTTAATTAATCCACAACTAAATCGTACATTTGTATGTTCTCTTTAGGTACTTCAAAGGGAATTTGTGGCCTTCAAAGCGATTGCCCATGAATGCCCTCCCAGCTTATTTGTTTGCGTGGATGGAGGATGGCAATCCATGGGATCGTGCTACTTTGCAATATTGTCCTTGGTTTATTGACTGTCCAATGATTTTTCATCCAACAGAGGAGAATACAGAGAGGACTCAAGCATCGGTCTCTCAAAAACATGATGATGCAAGTGTGTTGAGAGATGATAGCTAGTTGCCACCTATCCCAACAAATAAAGGGAGAAGACGCAAGCATGGTGCAAAGGCTACAGACCAACCAACTCAGGTGGAACCTCCCTATACCACTCCATTGGAAATTGTGCCCAAACATCATGTTCAAGGAGTTGTTGTTGTTGTTCCAACTCCAACTCCTCGATCCCAACACCATTCACAACAAGTAGCCCAGGCCAAGGGTAGCGAGAATAGGGCCGAGTCATCATCGTAAGCATGATTGGCGAATGTGTCAATCGTGGGAGCAAAATATATCAATATCAACAATTATGGATAATGGGGCCAACAACCACCCACTATTGGTAGAGGCAATGGAGATTGTTAAAAGGTTAAATTTAATTTTTTTGTCATTTTCCTATCGTCCTTTGGTTTCACATGTGGTCAAGTCATATTATTGGTTGTTATTTGTTCTTGCATGTGTTTCAAAGGGGGGGGTCTAAGGTTGATCTCATTATTGCAGACATGCCAGAGGGGCTTCTGGTTCCTAATGTCTCCACACCTCCCTATGTCATTCCTCCTTGGAATATCATCGAGCATGATAACGTTGAGGCCTTATTTGAACTTTCTAGTGCTTACCTTAACAATGGTGGTTGCATGCTCTTGTTCCTTCCGGAGGTCAAGAATGTTTGGGACAATGTGAGGATATATGCCAACACCTACGACTTCACCATTGTGAAGAATCGGTGGAGCATCAACGAACCATTGTTGTGTTCAAGAGTTGAGTCCACAAAAATCTATTTTTGTGTGTTTATAGTTCAATGATGTCATTGGTGTTTATGAATTGTGATTAATCTATCATTGCAATGGAAACACCTTTCTAAAGCACATCCACTCATGAAGTCTAATATTTTGTGGTTTTGGTAGACCCAACATTTTTGGGTTTTGTTGATGATACTCAAAGCAAGTCCACCAATCAATTTCAATTTCAATAGGTGGGGGTATAGTTGATGTTGCCATAGAAAAATTGGACATCTTCTTTCATCTCACGAAGTCATCATAAACAACTCATGAACATCATTGTGCCTTGGATAGGAGGACAGGAAAAGGTCATGTATCCATGCATATTTTAATCGAGGAATTGACTACATTTGGAGTTGTGGTACTTGATGCATTTGCCTCCACATGTAATAATAATCATATAAACAAATCAACAACATAATTCATCTAAATTTTGTTGTATTTGGAACAAATATTGATTAATTATTGACTTTGAATGTCAGGCGCATCCATTAACGCATGCAAGCGTGGCGGGCGTCACATCATGGCATTTGAGGAAGATTATCCTATCTTCAATGCAATCAAAGCTCCTTTGTGCATAGTTAACACCACATTAGCCTTTGCACATCATTAACACCACCTTAGCCTTTGCACATGTGGGTCAGAATGCATCCCTTGATGATGATGATGATGATGATGATGATGATGATGGGCCCATTGGAAAGGTTGCTAAACGCTCTCGCATTAGTAAGTAAGTTCACAATATGTATAGTATGGTTGCAATGCCCTCAATGATATAATGAAAGTCAATTATTATATTTGGCCATCTAATTTTCTATTTTTGTGTGTGTGCAAGCAAATGATAGTTGAGGCATCACCTCCTTCCAAAATGGTTCTCCCTCCATATGCAAAGCAAATTGCACAAGTCATGGTGGTCACAACAACTTTGGTCGCCCGTCGAAGGTGATTTGCAATCCATATGTAGACGATGAGGCAACAAAAGGCAATGAGGACATAGTGTGTTTGGTTCTAGTCATAACACAACATAGAGCACATTGAATATGTTCATAATTTTTGATTCGTATGTGTGGATTTTGATGTCCACCTTTATTTCGATAACCCACAAACATTGGGCATGGTTTTGTGTGAGCAAACGAGTTTGTTGGTTTCATGTATGCCATGCTACTTATTTCATTTGTATATAGACTTCATTAGTCTTGGGAATCTCCAATGTGCCGGGTTTAGGAACCCTTAACCCATATTGATATGTTTACCACTCTACAATATCCTATGCCATTTGGATAATATTTAGAGTATAGTACCACGGATATAGGATACTAGAGTGTGTATTTCCGCATGGTTATACTCCACTACTACTCACAAGTTACCAGTCATTGCTCATCCCTCATTCCTCATATGATAGCATTCCCTTATTAACACCTAGAACTCAAAGATGTCCTCCAAGAATTTCCGGTTACACTTGAACAAGAGACCTTTGAGGCAATTCAACCCCAATTGATCCCCATACTTTATGATTTAACTCAGTCATGTCATTAGTTAAACCACAACTTGAAGCATTTTGATCAATGGTAAATCAGTATCTCCAGAACTCCCCGTGAGTCCTGGATAACACACTTCAGAGTCCATGACATATGGTATCCTAGCCTATTACCGATATGTGACCTTAAACCGAGCTCTAGGGAACAAATTAGAAATAATGTTCCCTAGGTGGATGACATGTCCCTAGCTCAACTAACCTCACATTAATGCATTTAATGACGTGGAGGGAGAGAGAGAGAGAGAGAGAGAGAGGGGAGGAGAGAGAGGGGGAAGGAGGAAGAAGGAGGACGAGGAGGAGGTCTCGGTTCAAGGCACATAGGTCTCAGTTCAAGGCACATGAGACCTTGCCACAACGTGTTGGATGAGATTAGTTGTTCGTTTAGGATGTCTCTTGACATAGTAAGGTCAAAGTCAGTCTACGGTTCTCGAACATGTTCATAAAAGATAATTATAGAATGCTCATAAGTTGTATTAGCATTGACGTCAAACTTCTTTAGGTCTATCATAAGATACCCTAGGGAACATCTTTAAAAAATCATATTTAATTCAAAATTAATTTTAAAAATTTCCAAATTTTTGCAATAGACAAATATTTCATTTTACCTTGCATTAAAAAATTTAAATCGTTCATTACCATAGAAGAGGTCATTGTGAAAATTCACCAATGTGTAGCTCTCGGTCATAGGCTAGGATACCATAGCACCTGATATGATATTTCTATTATAAGTTCAACACCTGATGGCAAGTTGCATTGCTGATTGGCCCAAGGCTCCAAGAAGAAGCCACATGATGTGGCTTTGTAGTTGTGGAGATCCTTTCTGACAAGGGGACAAGCTTAAGTTGATATAAAGTGCACCCAAGTTGCAACAACAGGCCTATGATTGTGGCAGTTAGTTACAAATGAACCGGTTGAGTTTGAGAAATAACCGGTTGAAAGTTCAAGACTGGAGGAAAATTACCGATCATTTTAGAGGAATTTATAGAATATATCCCAATTTAATAAAGGAAAACCGAAGGATGTCAACATGTAACCGGTTGGACTTGCAAACACTAGGATCTCAACCGATTATGCCCAACAATCTCCCCGATCGCTGCAACAAGCCACTATGGGTATGGTATCCTAGCCTATGACTGAGAGCTACACATTGGTGAATTTTCACAATGACCTCTTCTATGGTAATGAACGATTTAAAATGTTTCATGCAAGGTAAAATGAAATATTTATCTATTTCAAAAATTTGGAAATTTTTAAAATTAATTTTGAATTAAATATGATTTTTTAAAGATGTTCCCTAGGGTATCTTATGATAGACCTAAAGAAGTTTGACGTCAATGCTAATACAACTTATGAGCAATCTATAATTATCTTTTATGAACATGTTCGAGAACCGTAGACTGACTTTGACCTTACTATGTCAAGAGACATCCTAAACGAACAACTAATCTCATCCAACACGTTGTGGCAAGGTCTTATGTGCCTTGAACCGAGACCTATGGGCCTCAATGACCACCTTCCTCTCTCCCACCACACCTCTCCTAGCCTATGACCGAGAGCTACACCTCCTCCTCCTCCTTCCTCCTTCCCCCTCTCCTCCCCTCTCTCTCTCCCCCTCCACATCATTAAATGCATTAATGTGAGGTTAGTTGAGCTAGGGACATGTCATCCACCTAGGGAACATTATTTCTAATTTGTTCCCTAGAGCTCGGTTTAAGGTCACATATCGGTAATAGGCCAGGATACCATATAATGAAATATGAATTCATGGTTTGATCTACTTTCATAACCTCCAGCACCACACCATCAGAGGGAGAGGGGGAGTTATCACATATGGACGTGCCTATCATTCATCCAACATAAAATCCCTGAAATAGCATGCAGTTCGGATGTTACTACACTAAATATTGCACACCCTAAACCCTCCACAACATCAACCTCCGCAATATCACTTACTCTCTAATATCATGAAACCCTAGGGAAGATATGTTCTTAGTTCAAATCTCCCTCCTTATTGTCATATTTCTCTCCTGTATATCACAAGTTTTGCCATTAATGCAAACCACCAAAGAAGTCAACCCACACCCTCACATTCCGCCACGTGTCAATATGTGGAGTGTCTTCTTCTTCTTCTTCTTCTTCTTCTTCTTGAATTGTTGATGCATGGACCTGCCACATTCTCAAGAAGGCCAAGTTGGAGGTAGACATGTAAAGGTGGATCGTGTGTTATGATACCCTAGATTTCCCATGTGAGGATTTGTTTTAAACCCGTAACCCTAATCATGAATTCTAGTCTTCTCCCTCTCACATGTGTTGCACATCTTTCGGCAATTCAATCCACCAATGTGGGAAGCTCTTTAAGGAGTCGAATACGTACAACTGCGTGCATTACTCATTGTGAAGGTCACCGCTTACTAATCTCAAATGCAAGCCTTATTATTTCTAGATATCCTTAGAAGCTGAGTTGTTTTGAATATGAGATCAAGTACCATGGAATTAATATTGTTGTAGGATACTTCCATGAAATGTTGATGAAGATATAGAAGCAATTTTTTATGCATTGGACGACAATGGTGAATTCAAGGTTTGTTTCTATACACCAATTTTTGATTCCTATAAATATATTCTTAGTAAATAGTGGAATTCTTCATCAAATTCTTGGTGTTTCGTCCATGTCAAGAATTTGATGTGTTGGTTGTCTTTAGATCAATAGGGAAGAATTTGTTGATCTTTGCAATGCCATCTCTTTGAAATTTGAAAGGGCAAACGAGATGAGTTGCGTTCATGTTTACATTTGGTGGGACGTCCCTTACACTAATATTTCTTTTCCATGTATGTTTCTTGACATGAATTTCTAGTGAGCTCAAATGTGCAAATTGTATGTCCTTGTAATCATTGGTCAGTATGTGGAAGAGTTGATCCATTTTGCCCGAGGGTTGATGTGGTGCCGATTATAGGCTCATTATAGGGGGATATATGAGTCAAAGTTATGACCATTCTGCATACATGGTTGTCAATGTCCAAGGAGGATTTTGGACATAATCGGTCAAGATCCTAGTGTTTCCAAGACCAACCGGTTACATGTTGACATCTTACATGTTGACAACCGGTTTTGGCTAGCTTCTTGCCAAAACCTAGACCTATACATGAGCGATGCTTGGAGTCTGAAAATTGTTGGATGTTGCAAATTTGTTAAAAGGCGGCTAATGTTGGAAAATGCAAAATAATTGCCACAAAATATTGTGGGCTTTGAAAATTACACCTAGCGTTGGTAATTAAATCATGTGGATAAATTGCCCTTAAATCGTTGGGCATTGCAGCAATAGGCAATGTTGAATCAAAACATAGACAATGCCTAATTCAATATACAATGGCCAATGTCAAACATGTTGATTAATGTGGCATCATTTCATGCTTGCAATTTTGAATAAGGGGTATGCATGATATTGCATCATATAGCATATGTTCAATTGCACAATTAATTCATTAGTGAGCATTTGGTGTTTGGGTTTCCAAAAATCATCAATGGCAATCCATAACTTGTAATTGTGTGTGCTCTGATGTTTGGACTTCAATTCTATAGTCTGCAATGGATAACTACCACATACCTGGCAATTTCTTACTCCAATTTCATGTATGCACCTATCCAGTTTGAAGCAAGTGAAAATATGTAGTATGTGGAATAAATGCTTGCAATGCCGCCACATACTCTTTAACTTTATTGCTTTTGATCATATCATCGTTGCTTGTTGCAACTCATTACAATTGTGTCCATCCACTCAATACTTTGTTGGAATTCTTTAGGTGTGTTTTTCATCCCCAACTTGTTTTTATGATGTTGGAGCCCTAATATGTCTCAACAATACATGGCATAGCTTTCCATGTGTGCTTGTTAACAAAATTTGTGGCATGAGGCATATGGAGGATAGTGTTGGAGGTGACAAGGGAGGTTATATAAAATCCATACCTAAGACCCAATCTATTGGCAACTCCCATGTTGACTATCATCGTGGAGAGCTTGATGTTTGACTGAAGTTTGTGTGGATGGCGGAGGTGGTCGTGGCCACAACAAAGTATAGAGACCAAGTAAAAGGAAAGGCTTCCCCTAAGGCTAGAGGTCCTAATTGGACATAGACGGAGTGTCTACTTCTCATTGAGGAAAAGTGGATTGAATTTGAGGGAAGGCTTCATCCCAACAATCCTCCAAGTTTGCAAGAGAAATTTACTTATTGGAAGGATGTTTGGTGCAAGATTGAGAGTAACTTGGATGCCATTGTAGATTTTAGATCACATGATCAAACCTCAAGGGATGGACTTTTCATACCTTGTTGTGTTTGATATCAAATGAAGTTGCAGAAGCTGCAAAATCTGACTATTGCACCGTTGATATTTTGGTGCGCTCAATCGCCATCAGACCATATGCAATAATTTTATCTAATGAAATGCCATGTGTTGCATCATTTTCGGGCGACCTTGCAGATTGGCTTTAGTAATATGCTCCACCGCTCTTGTGTTTGGTGTAATTTGATCTTCAGAGCAATGTGATATGTTTCCACTCCAACATTGAACATGACAATCTCATAGATGCCAAAATAAATGTGGAACCAACTTGAAATAAATTATTGGATCAATAGACTTGATTTGTAAATCATTTAGAATGTTGGAGGAATCACATGGTTGAGGTTTAGAAGACCAAGAAGATGAGGTTACACCAATGTGCGCAACGAATTTTATTAATGGAACTTTGTGTGATGCCATAACCGTGGTTAAGTGTTTTAACCAACCTTGTTGTTATGCGATGTCCAATTAGGTGGACCCTCAATCACTCCAACGTATTTGACATCTGATAAGAACATTCTAGGGTGAGTGGTCTACTGTGTATGTTACTCTAGCAATAAACAAAGGTATTTGTTTGTAAGTTGTCCTTATTGTAACACTGAAAGTAGTGAATTGCCTAACCACTAGAAATTCAACATCACAATCAACATGCACAAAATGCAAACTAAGTCGAACATATTGATGATAAGCTATGATGGAGGAATGAGCTCTATTAGAGTTGCATTGGAAAGCGACATATGAGTAAGTTGCCTATATATTGAACACGTCAATTCTACGTGTTCTATGGTGAAAATGCACTGGAATCATCCGTTAACAATGAATAATTCTTGTATGTTTAAATCAAACAACATTTGATACTTATAATTATGGATATGCCACTATTGTAGGAAGTCCCTTTTAGTTTTTTGGACACATGATATGACCATATATCCAAAGTATGAGGATTCAAACTTATGTTGATGGAGCTTCACATCCTGAAAGTGCATGTGATATATGCCACAAATTTTCTATACAAAATTTTGCGAACTCTTTGCATGAAGTCTCATAAACATTAGTCCAATTAGGATTTGAGGAGTTCCCCATCACACACAAATTCATTCCACCATCGGAGGCCACTAAGAGAAACATCATGGTTAACCAAAATGGAGAGGTCATGCATTAAGCTAAGCAAAAAATATTTGGAGTCAAGTGATGGAAGTCCTTGAATGTCTTGATATGTACATATGGTTGACTTCATTTTCTCTATCCAAGTCTTGAGCTTGTAGCCTACCATTGTGCATGTATACATGTGTGGAAAATACCAACCACCAACATTGTGATAGCCATCATTGATAGGGCATAACACATCCCGTGTGGTTTGCATTGCGGGATGAGAAGTTATGGCGTAGACATACTTCCATGTATGCAGAACAACACATAAAAATCATGGCTTGCTTTTGCAAATTTTACAAAAGGATCAAAAAAAATATGGCAATGGAAACAATTGGCAATCACCTCATGGCAAATGGGAGGCATCACTCCTTTAGAAGGTGGAGGGGCCCGGGTGTGCGTGATAAATTTGATAATGAATGGGATAACCATGTTCGCAGCAGTGTTGGTCTCTTTCCTTGAATTCCAATGGATGAGAATGTTGCACTACAAAGGATGTTTCACAACGTGCATGCTATTCCATTGCCATGTGAGCAACCAATATTTGAACTTGAAACACATCAACAAAACCTCTCAAACATGGAGGGCAACATAGAAGATACAACTTTGGTTGACCATGTAATGGAGGTTGTGCAACAAGCGAGAGACCATGGTGGAGAATGTGCAAGCATAACCATACTCAATGGAAGAGCATGAAATAATGAATGTCAACAAAGACGCAAATGCACGCGCACTTAGGCTCATGGCTCACCTGAAATGTCTGAGGGAGCCTCTAGTCCACAAGGCACACCCCTAGATATTGTGGAGGATATAAAACTTACATATGTATTGTTGTCATGCCACCCCTTATTTGCTTGGTCTTATGTCATGAAACTAATAGCAATCGTGCTTATAATGATTATATGCATAATTCATGGGGTGAGCAACAAATTTGTGGATGAACTTTTGCACCTCCTGAATAAGTACACTATGCCTAATCCAAATTTGTTGCTTGCCAAAATATACCACGCAAAGAAGCTTGCAGAGAAGGTCAACCATATCTATGAGAGCATACATGTTTGTAAAAAATGATGTGTTTTGTTCAAAAGGGACGCATACAAAGATTTGAAAAATGTCCAAAATGCGATGCGGATCAATACAAAGCACATGGAAGGTCACAAGTGCTAGTGAGCATCCTCATACATTTTCCTTTGATTCCCTAACTTAGTCAAATGGCATAAGTCACTGCAAATTGTGAAAATGTTCAAATAGGCTCATTTGAACAAATATAGTGATGGAAAGATGTATGAGGTCCATGATTCCCCAACATGGCATGGAATTGATACAAAATGTCCTTCATTTGCAAAAGGATTCGGGAACATCCGGATGGCATTGTCGACCGATGGATTCAATTTTTTTTCCTTCCTCCTTTGCCAATGATCAATGTGGTTGTTTTTGTGTTTGTATATAACATGCCTCCTCGGATGAACATAAAGCGATTTTTTGTCATTCCCGTCATGCTCATCCCAAGAAAGCATTCACCAAATGAGAGGAACATTGATGTCTACATGCAACCAGTGATAGAACAATTGCATGAGTTTTGATGGTCTGGTGTCTAAACAAACAACCATAGCATAGCACTAGAGCTCACACAGAGGTTTAGGCTCAGAGGATGCTTGATATGGACAATTAATGATTGGCCAAGGTATGGACTCCTTTCAGGAATGGCACATGATGGTTATGTTGGTTGCCCAACATGTGGCCCAAGGATGAATATCAAGATATTTTTGGGAACTACACACAAATGTTTGTATACTCAGTCACGACATTGGTTATGGTCAAGGTTTCATCCTTACAAAAAGCAACATATAGTATTGCATTTGGAAACAAAATGGAACCACAAGCACAACCTGCAAGACCCACAACAACAACAAATTTAGAACAAACAACTGACTACAAGACTTGGCTGGAAGCAGGGAGCAAATTTGATCCATTGCAGTGGCATAGTTTCAAAAGGAAACCATGTTTCTTCAATTTTCCTTATTTCAAGATAAGTATTGAATACATTTTCCAATTTCCACAATGAAATGCATATTCTAGTGAAGTGTTTTCAAGTTTGTGTTGATTATGGGATGGATGTGGATTAAGGTATGTGGGTTATTTTTGGCTTTTTGTTTACGTGCTCAATCTCTGATGAATTGGATAAACACAATGATATTTGTGGTGCATTGGAAGATTTGCAACAAAAGAACTGCAATAATCGGACTAAACATCAGCCCCCTCCCCCCTTTAGATTCAATTATGTTTATCAAAAGTGCATGTTCGTACATCGCCTTCACTAAATACACATGATTTCCTTTATTATATTCAACACTTAATGTGTAGCACTCTATAAAAATCAAATACACACTTCAATATCTTTTAAACATGTATCTCTATTGTGTTTATTCTCTTATCCCAATTGAACCAAAAACCAAAAAAATGGTGGTATGCTTATTAACCATCATAATAACACCCGTATAGGTTACTCATGATGGTGGGATACAATTATGTGCAACATTTGCTTGTGAGGCACTACATAGATGGAATGCATGTGGAAATTTACATATGCAAAATGTTGTGAAGACAATATTTGGAGACAAAAACACCATTGTATCTAGATGAGACATAGAGGCCACGGATATGCACGAAGATGTGTGGTTGGTCAAATAAAACATGCCCAAGATAAGACGAAGGTTACAAAGCCTTGGCTTCATATGTTATGAGTGATGAAGACCTCCTTGTATTCATATCCATAATAACATCCCTCAAAGTTTCTTCAAGATATTGTGGATCAATTACAAAGAATGTGACCGCTAAAAAAACTCAACATGATGTAGATGCATGATTGGCATACGATAATGCAATAGTTGTTGTCATTATGCATATGTGGTCTCCTACACCATGGGCCTTGTATAGCAATCACAAGATGTGTGTTTAAAAGACTTTGTGTGAAAGTGGTCGACACCAACGATATACATGACCTTAAAAAAGATGTAGTAGTTACAATGTCAATGCTAGAGATGCACACGACTCCAAGGTTCTTCAATGTAATACATTATATTACATATGGTGATACATCTTGTGAAAAACTTAGAATTATGTAGACCTATCCACATGTGTTGGATGTACAATGTTGAAAGAATGAATAAGGCTGTGAAAATATATGTGAACAATATGACAAGTTAAGAGGCATGCATGGCAAAGTCCTATGTGTTGGAATAGGCAATTGGATTAGTAGCAAAATTCATGATAGACTACGAACCACTACACCGTACAATTTGGGACGAGGAAGCTAAGCCATAGATTGTGGGGAAGGTGTTGGAAGGTGCCACAACCACATTCATTATCTCACCAAATATGAAAGATGTTGCATACAAGTACATGCACTTAAATTGCACATCATTTTAGTCGTGATTATGCAGGTTTATGGTATATACACACATTCTCTTTAGCTCGTTTCACCTTATGTAGTTTGTTTCAACTTCTACAAGAATGACAAGCACTAGACTATGACATAACCATGGTTTGCATGTAGGGTCCAATTCACACTTTCATATTTTGTTGTAGAGAATATGTTGGTGTCCGTCCAAAGCTCAAGGTTGCAGTTCATGAAGGGCCCTTGTCACATTCCCAACTATGTCGGTGTGGATGAGAGACACCATATGCAGGATGGGAAGGCAACGCGAAGTGATACAAAATGCAGACATGAAGAAACTATCCATACCCCCAAAACTAATTTCAGAACTATATTCAAGGATGCAAGTGTATGAGAATAATTTTCGATACTATTATGGAATATCTAAGGGGATAGTTAGTTATAACTATGGTGTGGCTTTTATTTGATTGCCCAAGGCTCTAGGAATAGAGAAGTTTTGGGCCAAATTGATTATGTAGAAATCTTGAAGCACACACAAGTAATGAACTATGGCAATATGACTACATCCATTGCGTTAATGGAGTTTGATTGGGTGAGGAATGGAATTGACAAAATTGTAGAGCCCATATATAAGAGAGATGAAGTTGGCTTCATGTTGGCCAACTTCTCATTCATGTTACAACCTCCAATAGATGCATTTGTTTTCTACTCCGACATCATACTAGTGGACCTTGGCGTGTTGTGCTCCACAGCGGGCCCGCGTCCAAAAATGACCAAATTTCCGGCTATGGGGAGTTTATCAACACAAAAGTGTGTATTCTTACCTTAGAGGTTGAAGCTTTGTTGCATCCAACATCCCTAACATGGTAGGGGCTATCACGTTGAGCGAGAAGGACGTGGAGCTTGCATTTGCATCATTGCTAAGGGGGGATTTTGGCAACATATTAGGCGAAGATTAAATTCAATTTATGTGGAATCGCAATGCGTACAAAGCACAAGAATGCCAACTACACAACAAACAAGGGCGCGGATGTCAAAGAGGTAGCACCTCTAATATATATTGCCTACAATTGCCTCCACCATCCCAAGAATGCACTGCAAATCCCAACCTTGTGTGGGTCTCGATCAAGGTTTGTGAGGCGTGGATGGAACAATTGGTCGTGGCTCCACGAGAATGCATGAGCGGGTGTGATGCTTTCACAAAGGAGAAACATCATAACTGTGGTCCTTGCGATTGTGACCACCGATGTGGGTGGAAACTCATTTGTCCTCACAATCATCACCAACAATATTCTTGGGATTGCAATTTTTTTATTTATATATGCTCTCTTTGCACCATTCTAATTGAAACCCACAAATTATTCAGCAAACACCAATTCCAAAGGGCCACTACCACCACCACTTGTCCCTAAATGGCTCTTGCTCCATGAGACCTCAAGGTTCCGTCAAAACCACAATTCTGTTTGCAAGCCACAATTTCCTACCGCGCCAATCCAACCAATGTAAGCAAAAACGGCAATGGCAATGCATTTGGACAACCAAAAACGCCCAACATCGTCATGGAAAATCTAGTCATGTATTACGGCATGACCCTAAGTCCATGGATTTTTTTTTGAGACAGAAGGCCGACAGGCCAACGCCAAAGCACAGGAGGCAGTTGACCACCTGGCAAGTTTTCCGTCAGGTAGAGAGGAGATTTCACAGCCGGGATTCGAACCGCCAACCTCTTCCTTGAGATTTGGGTATCCCTCCACCATCATCCGGTAGTTTAGGGTCATCTCGGACCAAAGTCCATGGACTTTGATTGTTCATGAAAAACTTATACAAAGTCCAAATTTTGAATTCAAAAACCAAAACAAAAACATGTTTTCTACAAATTTTCTACATGTTTTCATGAACAAGGGATAAAAACAAGATGGTTATTCCTCTCATCAAAATTAGAAAGTGAATGTTGTCCCAACTCGAAAACGTTGACGAGCTCTCTTGTTCTCACTTATGATCCAAATACCTTGAAATTTGTTCCAATAGGTTGGTTTTTGAGTTCGCTACGTGTTCAAAGTCATTTAATCAAAGTTCATGAGGAGGTGGCTCAAAAGTGTTGTACGTTACATAAGCCATGGGCTTGATTGGTGTTCATGGAGGCTTAATCCCCCTTTGGTTTAAGTTGCGCTTACCTACATATGGTATAATAGAGTGTGAACTTGCATGCTATGATCAAGGTGCAACGCTAGCCTATGAATCTCTCTCTCTCTCGCACACACACACACAATAAAAGATCATTGGATAAACCTACATTGATATGTACAATTACGTTGCCCTATGCTAATTTATAGACAATCCAAACAACTTTGAATATTTACTATAAATATAACAAAATGCATTAATATTTCTTATTGAGATTGCTATATGGATGAATAAACAATTCTTTAGATTTTTGTGGTATGATATTGACCCAAGGTAATTTGCTTGGGTATTTAGGGGCAACCTATTTGTGAAGGAAAATCTAAATTGCACATACATATGAGTGTGCCTAATAGCTCAATGGGGCTCATAAATAGGTAGTTAAAGTGGATTGAGTTAGAGAGGCGCCCATCCAAGTTACTTCAGAATTGCTTTCTGCACTATTTTGTGATAGCTAGTAGCCAACAATCGTCTTTAAAAAATCATAATCCAACTTGCAATCATAGTATAATATTGAGGAACAACAAAAAACGGTGCCTAGATCTATGCAATTCACTTCCATTTAAATAAGTTATTTTTGGGCTCTGCATATACTATGGGCCACTGCTGTAACTCCTAAACAGGTGTATATGGGGCAGAACACTTGGTTTTGGTTTTTAAAATCACATCACTTAAATTTCAGTTTCTAGGGTTTTGAAAATGTACTAGGTTTTGGAATTCTAATCTACGTACACTGCTATTTGCAATTAGGTTGGCTTCACAAATAGGATGCCTATTTACCCATGCAATAGGTTTTTGAATTTTAACATACGTACATTGGTATGTGCAATTTTATTTTTGTTTTTTTTGAGACAAAAGGCCGACAGGCCAACGCCAAAGCACAGGAGGCAATGGTATGTGCAATTAGGTTGCCTTTGCGAATAGGATGCCTCTTTACCGCCACGGGCTAGATCACATCTTCATTCAGCTGGGCCCCGCCCCTCCCACACCTCCTTCATTGTCCAATCTTCCTGTCCGCACCTGCATGGGAACTCTTCCCCGTTGGGAACCAATGTGACAATACCTAGTCACTTGAGCCATTAAGCTCCTTTGGCATGTGAAGGAACTCCATCAATTAACTTGGGAATAATGAAAGTGATGTCAACTTGAATATTTGTAGTTTTGACCGGGTATTGTCACATTGGTTCCCAACGAGGAAGAGTTCCCACGTAGGTGCGGGCAGAAAGACCGAGCAATGAAGGAGGCATGGGAGGGGCAGGGCCTAGCCCAATGAAGATGTGATCTAGCATGGGGCCGCTTTACCCATGCAAATGCCTTGGGTCAAGACCATATTACAAAATCTTATTACATTGTTTATTCATGTGTATAAGCAATCACAATAAAAAATAAAAAATAACTCTATTTTGTTATGTTTCAGTTAATGTATTGCTGTAGTTGTGGGGCAACCTAATTGCACATATCAATATATTTTACTGTGCCACATTATTACCTCAGTAAGTTCGAGCAATTTCTTTACCACCTTGTTCATCCATAGCCGACAGTGAATGTTTCGAAGCCTTTTGAATCTCTGGTATTACCATGAGGCCAGTGTCTGGGGAGATTTTTGGGCACAATCAACCAAAATCCTAGGGTTTCCAAGTCCAATCGGTTACATGTTGTGATCTTTCGGTTTTCTTTATTTACTCGAGGTATATTCTATATATTCCTCTAAAATAATCGGTTATTATCTTGACGTCTTGAACTTCAACTGGTTGTTTGTCAAACTCATGGCCACGTCACACACAAGCCAAGGATCTTGGCTATGTAACTGTGAGGGTCCTTGATTTTCATCCAAAGGCCATACAATTGGCATGGTTTGCCATGTAGGAATCACGTAGGCTTTTCATCCATGCTAATCTCTTTGGGCCCTTAGGCCTTCACCTTCTATTAGTGTGAAGTGATCTTGGATGGTCTCAACCTTTTCGGCCATTGAGAGATCGTAGGGCATGTTTGCACCAAAGGCATTAGGCCATGGCTCTTAAATGACCATGGTTCCCCTCTCTTTGGATGGGAGCATAGAGAAGTCCATAGACTATAGACCAAAGTCTTTTGGAGGGCACAAGCCTACCTTCAAGAGCTTGTCATGAAAAAAATCCCCTACAATCCCGGCAAACATTATCCATATTTTGCCATGTGGGATTCCATGTAGATTTTTCATCCACTGAAGATGTTATAGACCGTGGTCCAAAACTACCCTCATGTAAACCTAAAACGGGGGGCCGTGACACTCTCAACCAATGAGAATTCAAAGAATTCTCAAGAACCATGGCCCAATGACTTTCTTGTAAGCATGGCCTTAGAATGCAATGGTCATATGGGCCTTCAGTCTTGTGTGTGAAGTGGCCATCAACCGGTTCATTTGTAACCAATGGTCAGGACCAATTCACACATGAGACTGTGAGCCCGTGAACATTGCACTTCAAGCACTCTCATTGGTGGAAAAGGCGGAGCCAATCCAAGTTCGCTTCACACTATGCTTGAGGGACCAACGGAGTATGTGAATGCAAGATGGATGTAAAGTATACATGGATTCTCACATGGCATCGAATGGATCATGTTTCATGGTCACTTGGACTATTTTCATAAACCACTTCTTGGAGGTAGGCCTAACACAAAACTGGGAGACCATGGCACTCCGAACACTCACAACCGTTGGTTTATTCTATTTTATCATGTGTGAGGACCCGCACGAATAGAATTTCATTGAAATAACATTTGGTTGAGGGCCCGGTCACATATGACTTCACACTACACTTGAGGATCCGTGACCACGCTACATGATTTTGGAGGTGTCTTGGGACGGCCTTTGGACACTTTCTTTTGGGCTCTCACAATTTCACGGTCACGGCTCTCGGCTCGTGTGTGAAGCGGCCCTCCTCAGTTGCATCAGGTGTCCATCTGGACAAATCAACGAATAGAATGAAACTACACGAGAGCGAGACTGTGGAAGTCGTATCTAAGGCCTGTCCAGACTGGCCCCTGTTATCCGAAGAGAATACTGCATCCCTTTTTAAAGGGATTCTCATTTCATATGCCCAATTTAGCTGCTCCTATAGCCTATTTTGATTTCAAACATGCCTGCTAACTATAAACTCAATTTTAGAATAAATGCTGCAACTGAAAATTCAGCCTCGAAATATGATAAATACATACCATATGTCAGCTGATGAGCCAAGGATTTGGTAGTATTTGGACAGGTGTTTCTACGTTGAAGGAGATCAGTGAAGGTCACGACTTAGGTGAAAAGGTCGGTTTAGGGTTTCCTGACATCTACTGAGGGGGTAATAGTAAAAAAATAAATCCGCTATTAGGTTGGTTGGTGATTCATCCCGATCCAAACTCACTACACTGTTTATGGTATTCACAATCACGTATACTATTTGTAAAGGATCTGAATTAGATACCCAGCGGTCTCAAAGTGTCACGTCCATCAATTGTCAATATGACACTATTCGTCGACACAAGTAACTTTTTTTAAGCTAAGTGAACACATATTTACATTGTGACATTTAGCGTAGCACACTGGGATACTTGAGATGGTAGTCTTGCGGTTCAATATCCAAAGGGAAGATATCATCGAGCATACCACTGGCAAGTGTTGTGTGTATACACTTTCAGTATGCAAAAGAGTTATACTCTTAGCATACTGATGCCAAGTGTCGTTTGTGTATATTTTAGTCAACATGTAGACCATTGTGTAACAATAGGCATACACCTCATAACAATATTTAACATACTCATGCCGAGATATTAGTAAGTGCACTTGAACGTCAAGTGTCATGAGGTGACACTAATGATGAAGTTGTTGGTCATTAGTGTAACCTATCATATGCCTCAAAATAGGGCAAGTGACACTCTTACGCATATGACACTAAACACATGTGAGGCCAAACCACCCACCCTTAAGCGTCCTAGTCCGGGTGAGGGAATGGGGATCACATTCATGTTCACATAACTCCCTCTTCCCAACTTCGTAAAAATCCATTACATTTCCCATCAATCATTGCACACCAATTTATTCCATAACAAGATTACAAGTGTTAAGAAACACTCTTCTCTATCATGGCGTTATTAGCGTACTCAAGTACAATTCCACACAACTCAATCACAAGTCCATCTCCTATTGCCACCTTATAATGTATAGTGGTCAACCAACTTGCTAATGACTAATCATCTAACTAACATTATGTGCTAACTCTATTAACTAGCTGTAACATAATCTATTGTCAACCTAGTATGTTCTTCCTCCCTTTATAATATTGCAATCTCAACCCCTTGGACAATTGCATAGATCCCACACTATTTCAAGGTATGCAACCTTGCTCCAAACCCAACCCGTTCTCCTAATCCAACAAGCTAAGTATTCCCCTTACAAGTTGCGGGCAACTCCCAGTTTGAATAAACTCCCCTTCCAGCTGATGCCGAGGGCAGCTCCCAGTCTGAATAAACTCTCCCCTTCCAGCTGCTGCCGAGGCAACTCCCAGTCTGAATAAACTCGCCTTCCAGCTGCTGCCGAGGGCAGCTCCCAGTATGAATAAACTCTCCTTCCAGCTGCTGCCGAGGCAGCTCCCAGTCTGAATAAACTCTCCTTCCAGCTGTTGCCGAGGGCAGCTCCCAGTCTGAATAAACTCTCCTTCCAGCTGCTGCTGAGGGCAGCTCCCAGTCTGAATAAACTCCACTTCCAGCTGCTTAAACCCGTACCTACTTAATTTCTACAAGCCCCCTAACTAATTACTCTCACAATACCCACTAATTCTACTAAACTACTACCTAATTCACACATTCTTTTTTAGCTCTAAGAGCTCCCAATTCCTAGAGAGGAGGGAGAGAGAGAGAGAGGAGAGGAAGAAGAGAAGAGAGGAGAGGATGTGAGGAGAAGAGAGTAGGAAGGTGCACCCAAGACCACACACCCCTTAAACCCTTTCCTACATAATAGGATCTTATCCTATCCACTAAACCCTCACCCCCTAAACCAACAAGATAGATCCCAATTCAAACACTTAAACCCAAGGACCTTCCCCTTGCTTCATCAAACACTACTCACTTAACCAAAACACTCCTTAATGCCACTAAGCTTCTAATTAACCACACAAAATAAGCCTAAGGCCTAAAACATAACTCCACACCAAGCCTCACTCTTTTTAATACTTTTAATTGTTTCCATAACAACTTCAAATGCAATTCTAAGTAAATTCTAAACATAAAACAAATATGAGCAACCATTTTGGGCTCATAACACCCTAAACAATGTAGACTAATTTAGAGTCTTTGACTCCCATTTAGGGCTTAATCTAGTTTAAAATAACCATCCCGGGGCTCCACGATAGTTCACTCTAAACTCCGTAGCATCACACATGTGGCAACCAAAGTGCACGTGATATTACGGGGTTTTGTAGTGTTAACATGGATGCATGATACTAGTGAATTAGTGTAGCATGTGACACTATGGAATAACACAAAGTGCAACATATTAAATGGTGTGGTGTGGTCCACTCTGCTTTGCCTTCCCGGGCAATGTGGCGGATGCATGCACCAACATTCAACAAGTGGCATAAGAAGAAGAATAAGAATAAGAAGGTGACACTCCACATATTGACACACGGCGCAATGCAAGGGTGTGGGTTGACTTCTTTGATGGTTTGCATTAATGACAAAATTTGTGATATAAGGGAGAGAAAGGTGACAATAAGGAGTGAGATTTGAACTACGCACATCCGTTCCCTAGGGTTTTGGGATATTAGAGAGTGAATGACATTATGGAGGTTGATATTACAAAGTTTAGGGTGTAACAACGGGTTCACCCCCCCCCGGCTTGTCCTCCCCTCGAGAGGTGTTGTGAACATTCACCCTTAAAAGGCCGGTGGAAAATACACATGGCTCCTCAAGTCTTGTGTTTATGGTTAATTTATCCTAGTTGGAACTTGAAACATGTTAGACTAGTTTCAAGCCTTTGCCAACGTTAATTAAAGCATGAAATTGGGGTCTTTGTACCATTCCAGTGTCAAGTGCTTAAATAGTAATCTAGAGGTCAATGTTTTGTTATTTTTCACCTTCATGCATGGTACACCTTTCACACCTATTATTGTGGCCCATTCGTACATATCATGATAAATTCGGCCAATATAATATATTTTCTTACCTATGCCATTTTGAAGCCCACAATATCATTTGCTCAAAACTAGGAATATGAAACCAATGTATTCTACATAGCTTGAAATACTAGGAGCTTGAGTATATAATATCAAATTAACAATAGTTTACTAATAAAATAATAAAATAAGAAGTCGCCCTAATTTTCAACCCACGCATGAAACACAGTGGCCCATAGTGGTGTTTTTATTCATACTAACTTTTAGGCTACGATATTAGGTGTGAAAGGCATAGCTAATAATTGTTTCAAAACATGACTAGAATCGTGTTCATAGACCAAGTAATATACGATTGTAATACTTTTCGACAAGATTTGTGCGAATTGTCACATAAGCCTCATATAATATACCATAACCAGTAAAGGTCAAACATTGTGTGCATATACTGTAGGTATTAAGATGGTTCAACACTTTGATGCCAAACTGTTGATTTTTGGAGATGGCACATGTATTAGGAATTCTTTTGTGTCGAACAAGCTTATTATCATATATAACATTATGCCATGTTTAGATCATGGAAGAACGTGACTCTTATGTGACAACGCATATCTCAAACTCTTCACACCAAGCTATGTGATTGAAGTAGTCCTCGTATCACAACCCATTCATTTTAGTTTGTCCATTTAATTGCATGTCAACAACTAAAAGCTAGAGAATTAGCTCGTGCTTGCAATCAAGGCACACACGGAGATTTTCCCAAATACATACCCCAACAAATGAGATTGATCATGTGTTCGAATCATGTGGATGACAAAAGTGCAATCCCCGACAACATGTCGGCAACTCCTTTAGAATCAAAGTCACATGCACACACACTAATTGGAAGTGACCTTGCTCACAAGAATACGACCCTACGATGTTACATAATATGACACACCCAAAATAATGGAGTCCGTGTAGACATCACACTTATGTACACTCACATGATGTTAGGCTTGGGGGTCGTGGTGCCCGTGAACAAAAACTCATCCATTATCCTCTTGAAAAAAACAAGTCCCCTACTACAAGGTGGAGGACCGATTCAATCCAACTATACCTTTCACACTTATTATCGTTGTGGTCCACTATAATTATGACACACTACAATGATTTCAACCACTATAAATTTTCTTCACCCACACCATTTATGAAACCAATGTATCCTATTGAACTGTTGTTGGTTGAAAATAGACTGTTGATAATTTATTGATATTTTCCAATATATAATATACATAAATCACTTCATTGTTTTATAATCTGGTATCAATATCTTCTTAGTTTATAAGCCATCCTAATTTTCAATCCACAATTAAAACACGACGAACATGGCACGGTGTTTTCTACCCATGTTAACTTTCGATTGAGAACAATAGATGTGAAAAACTAGATAACAAGACTAATTTCAAGGTCTTTGGTATCATTCCCAGGGTGAAATAATGTAGGCTACAAAACGATGCACTACATTGTCACCTTCCTAATGGACGATTTTACACAGACACCACAAGTCCATGCCCATGATGTCATTTTCTAATGGACAAGGATTGACTATTCATCTAATGGTTGATCAAATGAGTCCTCGTTGGCAATGCAAAAAAGTTGTATATAGTACCCTAGTACGTAAAGCAAAGAAGCAATCTCCGGCCCTTGATACCGTCAACCCTTAATTTAAGCTCCGGCTAGGTTGACTGATTGTGCATAACTTATTAGGTACGTAGCCTCAAATTTTATCCCACTCATAGGGGGAAGCAATGAACGACTTATTAAGTACACTGAGTCCTACTAGTGTGGGTGGAAAATTGGAGTGGAAACAATGAGCGTGGGCCACACTAATTTTGTAGTGAAGGTGGATATAACGTGGGTTCAAGGACCCAGGTCTTCCCCTAAGTCTTCATGAACACTCTCAACCAACATATTAAATATTAGATATAAGACAAAAGAAACACAAAATAAAATATTTACCCACGCTAATTTTCTAGGAATTGTTTTACTATAGTCCACACTAATTTTCTCCTTGAAATCTAGGTTTGGTTGAAAAATAAGTTGGCCCACATTATTTCTCATTAGCGTGGACTCTACAAAAATTACTGTGGCCTACAGTAATAGGAGCATTTAGAATTTACTTACCATAGAAGTTAAAATGGCCTTACCTGCCTCCCCTAGCCTTACCTTATGGCCGGGCGTCTCGCCCCGGTTCACCCGGCGGATATCACGGGTCTCCGGGCCCCCTGCGGGTATGGGAACCAATTTCCAGGGGTTCCCAATGCGTTATCAGGCAATACTCTTGATCTTAATTATCCGAACGGCGAGCGTCCGGCAGAGAACCACCTGACGGATATCACGAAGCATGGGCCCCACAAGTACGTTCCCAGGACGTTCCAGAATGTTCCCGTGATTCTCAACGACGGTTCTGGATCTACCCGGCGGGGTGCTCGCAAGCGTGGCTTGATGGGTATTAAGGGTCTCGTATTCGTCTGTGACTTTCACCAATGCAGTACACGACGGATATCCAGGAGACGGGTCCCACCTCATCAGGAGAGCGCGTTCCCATAGAGTTATCAGAACGTTGCTGGTCTATATGACGGATATGACGGCTAACGGGCCCCACCACTTGGCTTCGAACCCGTTCCCAAAGACGTGCCCGGGCTTGAGAATTGCGGTAGGTGACCCGGGTAAACGGCGGGCGAGGGTCTGACACCCGCAGGTTACGGCAGGGCCGGGGGCAATCCCATCAAACCCTAGAGCGCGCCCATGCGGGCTGCGTCTTTCTCTCGCCTTCGATCGAATTCGCTTTTGTGTTTTGTTGTTTCTTCTTTGTTGCGGTACCTAAGATATCTAACTTACGGCTATGGCAACCTCGCTCTCGCGCTAGGGTTTAGCAGAATCTGTTGCAATGTGGTCAGCCGTGCAGTTTTCTTGAGGTTTTTGGCTCGGAGAGAGAGGGATAGCGCAGGCCCAATGAATGGCGTCAAGTTTAGAGGCCCCGGAAAGCTTTAGGGAGGAGGATGGAGAATCATCTTGAGTAGATGGTAGGTAGCGAGGGTTTGGATCGCAAAGGAGTTTCGAGTTGTGTTGTGGATGCGGTGAACTGTTGTGGTGGAGTGGAGAGGGTTTAGTGGCGGGGAGCTGCTGGAAGGGGGGGGAGTGCGGAGAAACCGGTTTTCGTGAAGTGGATGCAGATTTGAGGAGCGACCAGGTAGTTAATGCGGGGTGAGTGAGGTGTGGATTGCGTGAATGAAATGCGACATGTACGAGTGCGCCGGGTTGCGTGTCGGAGCTGACCGAATGAAGGCATTGCAGTGAGTGTAGAGAGATTCTGGTCAAGTGAAGGTGCGTTGTGAAGAGGGGTTTTGAGTCTGGTTTGTGTGTTGCTTGGGTACAGATGAGGTACAAGGCAGGAGAATGCGTGTGTTTCAGGAACAATGACGGCTGGTGTGACAGTTCCATAGGAGGAGAAAGTTAGATTGTCTGACGTCTTGCGGGTAAGGAATTTTTTAACGAGGACTGCAAAAGAGAGGATCTCCACGGGAGCAGGCCTCCTCCGCGAAGATGGAGGACTTTGCCCACATTCTGCAGAGGGACTACGGACTTAAGCCTGCAGGGAGAATGAACTCCCTGGACAAGAACAAGAGTGGGAGCGGCGGTGGGAATAATAGTGCTGGAAGGAATAACCAAACAGCTGCGCATGCTGCAGTGATTGCAACGGCGGCGGCGGCAGCAGCAGCAGCAGGAGGTGGCGAGGACGCTGCCGAGGCCTATTTCAAGGGAAGGAATGGGACGACACTCAAATCTGCAGCATTGGGGAGCTCGCCGGACGACTTCTACCGTGTCAGCCATGCAAAGTAAGTGTGAGCTTTCCTCGAAGAATGCTGATCGTTGCAATGTCTTGTTGATGTACAGCCATGGTCTCAACAAAAGTGCTAAACAAAAGTCCTCTCAATCTTCAAGTGGAAGTGTTTTGGGATGGAAGTTCATGAACGTTGAAATGGTTTTGTGCAGTATAAGGATCTGGTATTCCTATCTTGATTTGGCCTGATGCCTAGGGCAATGTTGCATGTAGTCGATACAACTAATGTGATTCAACTCACTATAAGCATTGACTGTCGGGATCCCATCTGGAATCTGTGGGGATGTAGAGCAAGTCCTCTTGCATTATTTTACACTGATCTTGTCTCGAGTAATCTAGGTTGTGGATGAATCATGGCATGCAACTCATAAGCACTGGCATCATCCTGATCTTCCAGGGTTACGAAGGTTTTGGGTTTCAACTCTGCAATTCGAAGTCAGATTAGTCTTTAGTTGTGAGTCTGGTATGAGATGATACTAGGGTGTTGTCTACTTCTGTTTAAGATATTTAGACATTCGATGCAGAGCTTTCTGTAGGTCATTCTCTTTTCTGGAGGGAATTCTAGATAGAGGGTTCTGTCTTGATGTTCAGGATCACATCCTGAGCATGCTTACGTAATTGAGCTTGTTGATTGCATCTGGTTGTCCCAATGCACTTTTGTGTGTCTCGCTTCATATTCTCACAAGAATCTGCGTTTATTTTCTTAATCTAACAAGATACAACATGGATTGGTTTGAATTATCAGAAACGGCAGTGCAGGAGGCATGGATGAAACCTTTGGTGCGCCAAATTCAGGGTCTAGTTCTAGCTCCAGTTTTGGTGACTTACTGGGAGGGAGCCTGGGTCAGCAAGCAGCCAGATCAAGGACCCCAACAAGCAATAAGTCCTTCAGTGAAGATTTGGCCCAGGCCAAATTAAAACCAGCGGCTCAGTCTGTCCCAACCACTGAGGAGCTAGGTAGGGATTAGCGCACTTGTCAGTGTTTGCTATTTTACACTTAAGTTGTCCTTACACTCATTGTGTGAACGTAGCTCTGCACAACTTTGTTGCCAATTCCACGCTTGATTGGCTTCTTAAGAAGTACAGTTCCTTGCCCTCATGGTTTATAAAATAACATGACTTCATATTTATGATTTTGGAATAAATTAGCCCAAATCGTCTCAATCGTGGTAAATAAGTAGAGGTGAATACATAGGCCGATCAAACTTTGCATATGATCTCTTTTTGGGATGAAAGTAGTCCTCTGTTTTGTGGGATCAACCATCACATAAAAAAATGTCCTGTTACTGTCAGCCTCAGTTGAACAGGTCACCTGGACAATTACAAGATGAATCTGCTTCTTGTTTATGAAGATGTGAAGTTTTGAAGTTTTGTTGCAAGCACGTAGGCTAGCTTGTACAAGTTGCTTGGGTGGATTTGGATTTTTTTTTTCAAACTTGCAGATCCTCTTACAGTCTTGTCTATGAGTCTGAGTACAAATTGGATAAACTTCATGAATCGAGTTCATTAACCAGCTCATTTTTGACAGAACTGGATCAAGATCGAGTTGAGAGAAGATCATCACGGTCAGGAAAGTCAAGGCAATCTGTGGAGGATGAATTCCTTGGTGCAATCAGTGGAGAACCCAAATCTAGTAGGCAGGCAGGAGCAACTCCTAGTTCGTTGGATAATGGACTAGATAGTCTGAAGCCTGGTTTGAGAATGGAAACTGAAAATTCAAATCCTTTGGAAGGCAGTTTCATGAGAGGATTTGGACAATCAAGATCAGGTCGAGCTTCAACCCAGTTTAAGTCACCAGCTCAGAGCCCCATGCATCCAAGGAAGGGGGAATCTCTTGATCATTCAGCTGGTCAAGGAGTAAATATTCCCATCAGGAGTAAGCTGAATGTAGAATCAAATCACAACACTACAGCTTCAGCTGCCTCGTCCCTCTCCATGGACGATCCCTTTTCATCTCTTGCTGATGCTGAGGTAGATTCTCTTGGAGAGGATACAACTGCTGATTTTACAGCACCTTTATCTGATGCTGCTGCTTCACTGGATTTGAATGAACCATATACTGGTACTTCTGTCCCTCGAGTATCAACGCGCCGGAGAAGTCACTTGAATAATGTGGGCACTGGAGAGGCTCTAGTGGATGCTTTGAACGGGTTGCCAAGGCCTCCTCCAATAGCTACTTCAAAAATAAACGACTCCAGCCCAGGAACTTCTGCTCCAGGATCTGGTGGTCGGGTACTTCCTCGAACACTGAGTAATGAGGAAGGGAAGACCAGTCGGAAAAGTTACCCGAGCAGTCCTCTTGTTATGGATTCCATGGACAGTCCTGCAGCATCACCTTCATACACCTCAAGACCTCGGAGGAAGAAATTTACAGAAATGTATTCGAATTCTAATGGTTCTTCACCAGGTGTTGATGAGCACGCTACCCAATTCGAGGTGAACATGAATGGTTCTCATCAGGATGAAGATACTTGCATCAACCAGAAATATTCTGATTCAACAGGGGAGGTCTGGTTGACTATAGAAGAAATTAGGCTTGTTACTCAGCCTTCTGCATCTCCGCCCCCATCAAGAGCACCACCGCCACCAGGACTTGGAAGGCAGAGTTCTCATGTTGACAGCCAGCATTCTTCCGTGGAAAGTCCACATGAAGGTCAAGATGAAGAGAAGCCGGAGCTGGAAAGACAGATTTCGGATCTTGATGCAGTTTCAGGAAATGAAAGTCAGCAGACTGGTGAGGGACAGGGGGTATATGTGATGCCAGAAATACAAATTGTGGACCTGGGACCACAGATGAAGCCGTCACGAGAAGAGAGGAGGAGGATGCGTGAGCATCTTGAGAAGGAGAGGAGGAGGAGCAACAGGGAGGAAGAGAGACCAAAGGACCGTGAACGAGATCGAGAACGGGAAAGGAGAGATAGGGAAGGATTGAGGGAGTCACTCTACAGGGAAACCGAGGTTGGACGAGCGAGAGAAACACCTCGGCCAAGAGAGGGCAGACGGGAGAAGGTTATGCCATTGAGTGAGCCTCAAGATTACCAAGCTACAAGCAAGAAGGAACAGAACGAATCGCAAGACAGAATCTACTTACGACAACAAGAGCGAGAGTTCCAAGAGAAGATGGCTAGGTTAGAGGAAGCCAGAGAACGAGAAAAAGAAAGGAAGGCAAGAAAATCTGCGGAGAAAGCAGCTCTAGAGGCTCGTGAACGTGCTGAGAAGGCTGCAGTGGAGAGGGCTGTGAATGAGGCTCGGCAGCGGGCAGAGAGGGCAGCTCTACAAAGGGCTGCTGCTGCTAAAGAGCAGGAACGGATCAAAGAAAGGGAGAAGGAGAAGGAGAGGAGAGAAAGGGAGAGGGAGCGAGAGAGGGAGAGGGAGCGGGACAGGGAGCAGGAGAAGCTGAGGGATAGGATGAGAGAAAAGGAGAAAGGAGTTGCTGAACAGCTACGAAGAGACACATTCCGGGCCACTAGTGAGCCACGGCAACGACCAACTGGTTCTGTCCATCAGCCATCCGGACTCTCAAGACATGCGTCAGGAATCAACATCAACAATTTTTCTGGAACTCCAGGTCAACACAGAAGTTCGGTTGGTCCAAAGGCTGTTGATGACTGGACCAACCTCTTTACCCAACCATCACCTTCTGCAGATGAGTCTCGAGAAATGCCTAATGAGCCTGAGGACAGAAGGAAATTACGGCTCGAAAAACAAATGCGGATAGAGGAGCGGGCTGCCAAAGCCTTGCAAGAGAAGAACCAGCGTGACCGAGCATTGCAGAGGGAGCAAGAGGAGAGACAGAGATTCTCAAGTAACCTGGATGCAGAAGTCCGGCGCTGGTCTGCAGGGAAGGAGGGCAACTTGCGGGCTTTGCTTTCTACTTTGCACCTGATGTTGTGGCCAGAATGTAACTGGAAAGTTGTGTCTTTGACTGACCTTATCACAGGTCCATCTGTTAAGAAGGCATACCAGAAAGCTATATTGTGTGTTCATCCAGACAAGGTTCAACAAAAGGGAGCAAATGTGCAGCAAAAGTATATTGCTGAGAAGGTTTTTGATCTCCTCAAGGACGCCTATGCCAAATTCAATGCCAATGAACTCTATTGAGTACTCCATTATTTTCAAGACCACTTAGATAAACAGAATAAATCTGGACAGGATTAATGTTTTGATTATGGAACTTTAGTGCTTGACACAGTTTTTGTGTGTGGGTCAGCTACAACACAAGACTGGTATGTCCTCCATGCGTTTACCCTAGCGGTTTCTACTGGCGAGCTTAAGCTCTTCTGCTGCAGGAGGATGAAGTTTGTATCCTACGGACCAACTTCACTGTTACATTGATCCTGAACGTTTTGACTTGTATCTAAACCAATTATCCCACTTGTGCGGCCCCGTTCCCACTTGATTCCGAAGCTTAACATTGAAGGAGTAGCTGGAGAATTTCACGGATGGTTACTCTTTGCAGGGCGGTTTCTTCAGCCTCATGCCCTCCCCAGCTTGATCGAGAGTCCTGGAGGTGGCTTCTATTGTGTCCTTAGACGCAGTAGCTTGGATTGAGTTGTGCAAGCATTCAGGAACTACTGATTAATTCATTGGCCCACTTTCTTGTGCGTGCAATATCACGCCAGATTGTGGCTCAACTGTTTTCCCATAGATTGTGGCTGGAGTTAAAGCTCTGTCGCTCTCAGAAGCTGATCTCTGATAGTTCACACCAGTATTTTCTCCCAGATAGGCTTCCAGCAGCATCATAGATTATTTGAAAAGCTGGTTTCCAATTCAACAACGGGTGTTGTGCATTGCCCTACTCTGGTGTGACGTTTATTTCAGAACTCATTTCCCTCTGGCTCTTTTGTATCTCGTTGCAAGTCTCCAATGTTTCCCAGCGTGTTTGTCTTGAATTTCTGGGCTGCTGCATGGACCTCCTTCTCAAGTTGTAGATGTTGGTGTTAAGGTAGGAGCACACTGTTGGTTCAGAAAAGCTTGCAACACCTTGGCAATGTTTTGTGAAGGCATCTAGGATTTCATCACCGCACATCTGTTTGTTGTGTGCGTAGGGGTGGAGCCTTGGAAATTGGTGTCTCAAGGTTCTTTGCTGATGCTCACATGTTCACTTTCCTGCTGGAGGACTGACAGAGGAAGCTTGTATGTTGTGTGGCAACGTGATGGATTCATTTTGTGTTTGCTTGAATGCAGAGCACACATCAATAGTTTTCCATAAGGTTAATGCCACTACTTCAATGCTCCTTGAAAGTTGATTGCCTGCCTTCACAACGGCTAGAGTTCGCACATACATATGTAAGAGCAAGCCTCACTCTCCTCGCATCTGCATCTGCATTTGCACTTTAACAGCCGCAATGCAGATGCAGATGCATTGAAGCCGCCCACTCACTGACGTAAATATCAAACACGGATGAAATTTTATGCCAGAAGCCTTGAATCTCTGCATATGCAGGGAGGGTTACACATAGTAAGACAAGAATTATTTTAACCTTCGACCTACTACTTTTCTCTAGTATCAGCCAGTTATAGATGAACCAGATGAGTTTGAGAAATAACCGATTGAGGTTTGGGACATTAGGAAATTTACTAGTTACAGATGAACGGGATGTGTGAGAAATAACCAGTTGAGATTTGAGACTTCCGAAAATTAACCATGATCACAAATGAACCGGATGAGTTTGAGAAATAACATGACTTCAGAAAATTACCGATCATTTTAGGGGAAATTCAAAAGTTAGTATTGAAAACAATGCAGGATGAGTGGCAGTTTTGCTTGGGTCTGCATCTGTATCCTGAATGGAGGCCACTTTTCATTCCCAAATGCAGATGCAAATCCAGGAAAGACTGGGCTTGCTCTAAATATGCATATGTAAATAAGTTGTTTATGTCCCTTCCCACCTGACTTTGCCAAATAACCAAAGTCTTTCCCAAAAACCGGGTAAAGCTCTCTTGGTTTTAGCAAAGGCACTTGGCTATCTGATGCACCTACAAGAAGTTGCTCCGGAGATTTTCGAGTAGTTCGTTAAGTAGCTTTCACATATGTTTATTGTTTCATCTACCAAGCAATGAATGTTGGATAGTTTTTGTCCCATCCCCAAATACCTTACCACTCATCTATCTTACTATTGGTTTTTGTTAATGGAGCTCCTCGTGCTCTCATAGCTAAGACTAAAAGCAACCAATCACAAGGGCCGGAGGTGACACTTTTAAAGGTCCTACATTCTTGCCTCATCTCTAGGTACCAATGGGAGGGTCGGTGCTTGAGGCTTAAAACCTCCACTTCTAAACCATGCCATGTCATTTGCCAACTAGGCTTGGGACTAGATAGTGTTGTTGGTGTGAAGGCCATGTTCTAAAATGAACTTTTAGGCTAAGCTAAAGTCATGTGGAAAGGGGGCATTACCTGGTTTTGCAAGATCTCCAAAGTGGGGAGTGCAAGGCCATTTTGAGCTACCGATTTACCCAGAAGCACCTTCCCATTCTAGCGAACAACGCCATTGCTCAAAGGAGGGGAGGCTGATGAATTCAGAGACTATGGGAGTTTTCCAAGATGCAGGAAAGGGCTAATGAGAGGAACCAACAAGTCACTTTGCACAATTTCACACCATCAGCATTTGAACAGATCATGTTGTCTTGCTTTGGCATCACACACACTACTGGTGTGTTCTCACATCTAGATGTAAAGATCATCATATTGTGATGGAAGTCAATATCTCATCTAGCCACACGTCTGATTGTGTGGGCAATAATCAATTCCTTATCAACCCTAAAAAGTATGAGAAGCTCAATAAACAAACCAAGACACAAAATACCTAAATAAAGAAACATGTAAGGATGTCCACCAGATATTTGAAATGTCCATACTATGACTTCTGTGCTCACTAAATGTAGTTCACCCACTAATGTAGGCATTAAACCCATATTTGACTCATGGGCCACAACAAAGGACCAAGTACAGGTGAATAAACCTCGCTTCACATCGCAAGATCATGTCTCTTTTTCTTTCTTGTATGTTGTGAGTGTTTTTGCTACAGACTTGAAGAGAATTCATTTGAGTTCTAATAGGGAATCAAACATGCAATTTCTGTCTGGGAAAAACTACTTCTGAGAAAGGGTTAAAGCAATGATTTTCATGGTCATTCAACTTGTGAATATTAACAGGAGTGTTCACGAGTTTCACTGCGATGTGGAGAATTTCTTGGTGCCGGTTGTTTGTTGATTCTTCTTGTTTGTTAACGATGCTCTGATTGTGGACTTTTGAGAACTTGCAAGGAGGGGTCACAATGTGAAGGGAGGGTGACATTAATACAACAGCATAGGTACCATGCCTTATCATAGCACTTCCAACTGTTGGCAGTTCTCAAAGAATGAATGAATTTGAAAATTTATATTATATATACCTCATATATATATATGGACAATAACACTTGTGTGCATCATTGTACTTGGAACTTTAGAAAGATTTTCACACTTGCACTGCACAGAGTCAATTGCAAATTAGTTAAAACAGAATCTATGTGCGTGTACTCACCACGTCTTGACGCATGTTCTGTTCGAGCAATGATGCTCATGACGCTCATGCATGTTGATGACACGAATCGGGAAAAAAAACCACCACGATTCTCTGCACCATGTGAGGCCAAAGAGCAAGACGTCGGTGACGCGAAACTGCATCGCCTTTGGTCAAGTGAGAAGTCCAGAAGCCAAGAACACAATGATACTTTGAAGTCACTCAATAGAGTGTGGACTCTGGAGCAACCTCCAAGTGTCATCAGAAGATGAGAGTGTGAACACAGTTTAAGATCCCAGCAAACAGAATCTGTCAATGTATTTGATCCTGACGGTAAACTCTGGATAATGGGAAGGAGTATTTTTGTTGCAATGTCTGCCTGATTGTCATGTGAAACGTTTCATCTTCTTGTAACTTTTCAATTTGTTGAAATTCAGTTTCCAATACCTGAGATTATTTAGTTGAGGTCCATCAAGCAGTCATCAGACGTCAAAGTAGACTTTTCTTGGATGTTCAAAAAGGATGACTGCGATTGAGTGCGAGGACAAAGTGAAGAGGCATTACACTTCTGGAGACCACGTTTTGCATTCCAGGTGATGATTGTCGGCCAATTCAAATGACAAAAAATCGACCCAGATTTCAAACCTTAGGGAATAACAAATACTAATCTTACTTTTGTGAGGCATAACTGATAGTTTACTCTAATAAATAGTCTACACCAAACATCCGATTTAGTGTGGCCCACATTATTCATCATCATCCCACATTTAATTATCTTGCAATGGGTGAGTGACAACCACAAAGGGTGTTACAAGACACTTGGTGCTACATGACAAGCCATGAAAACCACTCTAATTAGCATGGCACACCAATTTTAATGTCACACTAAATCAAATGTTTAGTGAGCATTGAATTGCTTAAGATCTTGACCATTTGTTTCATCCTACTCATGTTTCATGTGGCACTAGGTGTACGAAATGGTCGGCACTTGCTACACGCCATTATCATTGCAAGGTGGAAATAAAGGCGGAAAGCATGAATTTTTATTTATTTCTGGGAACAAAGAAGGTGCGTGGCCACCTTGCTAGTTTTTTTTTGTCAAGTAGAGAGAAGATTTCATGACTGGGAACCGAATCGCCAACCACTACATTTGATTTTGGGTACCTCTCCACTATCATCCGGTAGTTTAGGGTCATCTTGGACCAATTTGCAGATTCCCCAATGTTGTAAGACAAATTCTTGGTGACGCATGGCAATTGCCCATGATTCATAGGCTTGTAGCGTAAGGTATGTACAGAAGAAGAGGAAGTTGAAAATCATGCAAACTTTCAGCCTATCCAGAACACTATTATTCAGTGCGACGTGTCCATTATTTGACGTTGAAACTTGAAATTTGGTCCAAACTATTGGTTACTGGGTCCTTTTCCTCACCCTTTTTTTGGGGGTAGAAGTTAACTCTTAAGGTCTTCTTTTGAGGTACGAACACAGAACCTAGTTCTAGTACCTCCATGAAGTTAAAAGCCACAATCCCAACCATATTGACTACCAAGTTCCAACTGCCAAAATAAAGTAAAATGGTGATCATGGCAGAGCTGGCAATAATTCTTACTTGCTCACTGGAAGATAAATAATTCACAGGTCTATGTCAACGTGTGCATCTTGCCTTCTCGCAGGCACCTTAGAAGTTAAGTTACTGAGACATCACAGAATGAATATACTTTCGTGGTCATCCTAGTTTGTGGGGTTCTTCTGATTTGATCTTGCAAGTAGCGTATGAAACATTGAAGCAAGAGAATCAGGGCCACTTCACACATGAGCCAAGAGCTGTGACCTTGTAATGGTGAGGACCCTTGACTCTCATCCAAAGGCTGTATCATGGGTGTTGGGAAAGCCGTTTTATGTAGTCACGAGCCCTCAAGCATAGTGTGAAGTGAGAATGGACCATGTTGCGGGACCATTGCATATTTTGTTGGCGGAAAAAGAGGGGAGGATTTGGTTTAATATAATATGTCTCAAACTCCATCAATTTAAGAGAATTACTTGGTGGTGTTTGTCTATCCTGGAATCTGTTCTGGAATCTATCCTAGAATTTGTTCTAGAATTTGCTTTGCAATATGTCCTGCTGGAAAAAAGGAAAGAAGTCATGGTCTCCCGGAATTTGCGTCAGGCCCACCTCTTGGAGGTGGACCTTAAGATATCCCTCCAAGGATGTAGGACAGAAACAACACAGTTTGCACCAACATTGGGAATGTAACCCTAGGTCCTATCATCCATTTTGGTGTCTCTCATCTAAACATTATCTTCTTTATGAATCTTGAGCACCGAGTCAAGGATGGAAGTTGGATTTGACATTCATGTTAACACATTCAAGTGTGACTAATTTTTTAAAAACTAACATTCATGTAGGGCGTTCCTTTTGACGTTTGTAACAAACTTTGAGTTCTGAAATGAATTTACTAAACATTATATAGATCCATAACAGTGTTATGTGGGACTGACAATATTCTACAGGGATATTCTCCACATTCAGGTTGAATGTGGAGAATATCCTACATAATACTGTCAATCCCATAGAACACTGTTATGGATCTATATAATGTTATGTAAACCCCTCTCAACACAAAAGTGACTTGCTTCACATAAAAACCATATTTAATGCAACCCTGAGATCTATATCCAATGGCCTATTATGGGATTCAACTTCTGGACTAAAACTTAGTGTTGGGTGATGGTGTATACTGTGGACCACACTAGGTTATATGCCTGCCCATTGTAAGTCGCACTATACATATGCCAACACTATTTATCATCATAAGTGTAGGTCATTAAATCATGTGTCCAAGCCTTGAGAGCTGCGAATCGATGCTGTTGTTTATATTCATTAATATATTCATAGGAAAAGCTCATGATGAGTTGAAACATATCCATATATCCATACAATCATGCATCTTTGGATTATACTTGTCAACCTCAATAGACCAAGATCACTCAAGGTCACTTAGTCTACGTATTCGAATTTAGATCTACACTAACATCAAGGCATTTGACCAATTCAAAAAAAAAATAGGGCCACTTTTGACAGATAGATAGATAGATAGAAACTCCGGACCTTTTGCAAGGCCGGCGTGAATGAAGTGTCTGTTCGTAATGTTAATGGCCCAGTGTCCACTGGATAAAGGGTCACTAGGACAATACTACTCTTCTCTCTCGAGAATAGACACTTTAGTGGCCATTAAAGTTACCGTTAGTAAAAGATATTTATTATTATTATTATTGTTATTATATATATATATATATATATATATACTCTTATTTGCTTGTTCATGTGGGTCTGTTTGTATCAGGCAATATAAATGTATATGTATAGGTATGCATACATATACTTATATAAGTATAAATGTGTATAACTACTTGTGTTCGTTAGTTGGGATTGATTGATTGTTTTCTATTCTCCTTTTATGTAGAAGAATTGATCCGGCATATTGAATGGCAAAGGTGTTAATTGTTGTGAATGTGTGTTTAATGGTTGTTTCGGTTAGTTGAAATTTTTCTTCAAGCTGTTTCATTGAGGGGGCATGCGTAGTTCCTCGGGCTCCCGCCGTGATGACTAAGAGTGGGTCTACTTTCCACCCATTATGGCTGAGGCTATCAATTAATGGTTGATATTTTTGTATTTTGCTATTTATTGTATCTTGTGAGAATCTATCGTTAGTGTATGTGAATTCTATAAATTGTATTGTGAGGTTGTCTGTTGGGTTTAGTGGTGGGGTGCTTTGGTGGGGGAGTCCTTTAACACATAGTAGGTCGGGTTTGAATCTAGCGTTACAGTGGCATCTTTGTTGGCCACATGTGCAGGGTAGGAGCCAAGGGGGGACTGTATTTTCCTGTGGGTTGTTGTTGAAAGTCCCTGCGTTCATGAGAATGTAGCATCTTGATTTTTGTGATGATAGGATTAATTTTCTTAGTTCCCACACCGCTTTGTTGTGTCTTTTGGTTCTAAGGGCATGTATGTGGTGTTGGTTGCACTTTAGGAGCACATGGAGCCATGTGTCTGCGTTGGGAGAGTTGCAAATTGGACATGCGCTTGATGGGAATCTCCATTTTTGACATAATTTACTACAATTGGAAATATGGAGTTCAAATACATGTTGTATGCATGGAAAGGCCTAGTTTGGGTCTCTTAGACGCTTAAGGGTTAAGTTAGTAGAGGAAGGAAGTGTTACCTCTAATTGAGAGAACTTGGCCCTCATTCCTTGTAGCCTTGGCGTTATGTTAGGGATCTACTTAGAATAGCTCAGAGGACCATTTTGCACATGGTTGGAGCGAGGGGAATTTCTGAGAACTTCTAAATTATGGTGGGAAATTTTATTGAAAGATGGTAAGGTAAGTGCGCCAATGACCGAACGCAACTATTATAGGTACCGCACGGTGTGCGGTGAAGGGCTCAGTAAGCTTTTGAGATCCACCTGTGTATGTCCGGATTCAATTTGTGATAGCTTTCACAAATCATAATATCTTTTAATTTTATTTTTTGTAGGAGAATCCCCACTTCACAATTAACAATCCTTCAAAATTTGAAACGATTTAAGCTTGTAAATTATTATTTACAAGGATTTGAAGATTGACCGTGCGGTCAATGGCACACTTACCTTAGAGGTAGGAGATCTATCATCTAACTATCATATTGGGGGTCCAAATTGCAAGGTGGGAGTGTGATCAACAAGAAGTGAATAAGAATCATTTTTTGGGTGTGTCGATGGGAGTAATTTGAAAGTACAATTGGGGTTGAATGGCTTTCCAAGTGTCCTGGGTCTAAGAGAATGGAACTGCACATGTGCCCGATGCGGTGGCATTTGTCTTGAAGTGTTCAAAGCTATTATAGTGGTGATGACTTTTTGCCTGTTCTAGAAAACAAAGCTATCATTCTTTCTTTTCGTAGCTAGCCCAATCCTCATCGTCAATCATGTACTCAATTTGTCTCTTTGGTGCTTCATCACCAACTAAGGGGTGATTAGGGAAATCAAGACAGACACTTTTGAGGAATGTTTTGTGGATTGGCATCAAATTGTAAGAACTCATGCCCGTGTAATTTGGAAGGAGGGAACGATGCTGAAGAAAGTATGGGGATAGCAATATTACTAGCCCAGAAAGCGCCGTGACAAGCCTTGAGTGCAAATGGATTGTTACCTTGGCAACTCCAATCTTCAAATCATGCTCAGGTACATGATGAATTCTATTCAACCCTCTCCTCATCTTAGGTGGAATTTGAACATCGCTAGATTTTTTTAAACTTGATTATAGGATTTGTAAAGAACCACATTTGGAGACAGGTGAGGGACATGTGACTAGAAGGTGAAGACTTATGTTCAAATTTCTCAACTCCCGTCACCCTCTTACTGCCAAGATCCCCTTGGGGGGTTTTCTTTACTTCCTTTGTTGCATGCTTATGAAGGCATGCTTAGGGCCACTTCATACATGAGCCAAGGGCCGTGACCATGTAATTGTGAAGGCCCTTGATTCTCATCGAAAGGGTGTAAGGTCTTTGACTCTAACATGATCTGTTGGAATTTGCGTTAGGCTTACCCCTTGGAGGTGGGCCTAATGTAAATTCCATTAGATCATGAAACATTATCCATAGTGTGCCATGTAGGAATTCATGTAGATTTTTCATGCACGATAATATATTTGGACCCTTAGACCTTCACCTTCTAGTGTGAAGTGAACTTAGATGGTCTTGGCCTTTTTGACCAATGTGAAATCTTAGAATGCAATGGTTACGGGCCTTCAGTCTCGTGTATGAAATGGCTCTCATGTGTTACCTCCTCTTTGGTAATGAAATCTTGATTCCTTTGTGCCAAGCTCGGGGGTGCACTCAATATAGAGGGTCCGCACCACATGAGTGCAAAACAATAGTAATTTACTCTAATGCTCATGGGTAATAGGTATATCTCATTTTAGGGTTCATTTTTTTTGGATATCATCTCATTACTTGCATTTCTTTCATTTGACAAGAAATATCCAACCAAATCTGGATGGAAGTGGTCTTTGAAACATAGGTGAAAGTTTGAACTAAAATGTCGAATCTTTGATTGTGAAGGTTTATAACCAAAATAAAATACAATGCATTATGGATACATTTCCTACCACTTATAATCTACACAAAGCTTAACATGACATGTTTGCCCTATATGTTTCATATCAATTTTAAATGTAAATGGGGGGGGGGGGTAAATTATGCTTTTCCAAGAGAATTGATAGCACCCTTGAAATTATGCGATTCTCCATCAAGCTCTATTCCAACATTGCTACATACATTGCAACAAATTAACATGGACTCGTGCAAACAAATGTTCGTTTTTGGAGGTCTATGAATAATGTTGTTTGCTTTCAAATGCAATGTACATAATGCATTTACAAATACAACCAAGTTTGGAGGTTGTAGTCACAAAAATCTAGCATCAGACAAAAGAATTCACAAATGCATCTCATTTAATTATGAGTAATACATTGAGCATCACGTTGATGCTCAATGATAGTGTTTAGCAAAGCCAACACAAAACTACCACTTAAGTTGGTACAAAAGTTAATAAAACCACCTATCAAGTACAAATTGCTAGCACATAACTCAAACAATTGTCCATTGTCTTGTGCACATATATACACCTATACATCTTCAAACACATGAACTCCTAGATGTAGTATCTTTGAAGTACTAACAACTTCTAATAAGAACTCCCTAATCAACCAAGAGCTCATTGCAGTTTGCTTGCACTTGATAACAATTCCCTTTTGACCCAACATTACAACCCCCCTCCACTTGGTCGCACTTTAAGACAAATTGCTAACGTAAGTTCCAAGTGAAGTGTGTAGAATGACTGAATTGAAATAAAAAATGCCTACCTTTGGACTATGTCCACAATCCCCAATTGCACACTCTTAGAGTGTTCTCGGGAAAACAATCTTGAATTTTTTTGAAAAATAAATAAAACCAAGAAGTTGTTGCCTTTAAGATAGCATTCAAGTCATTATTGAGAGAGAGTCCAAAAATAAAGACTTGACATAAAGGCACTGACCCTTGCTGCACTCCCAAGGCCATTCACAAGCTCTTGCCATGTTGTCAATGCCAATGTGGTCAAAATGGGCTTTTGCCATCCCCGAGAAGCTCCTCTAGAGTCTAGACCAATACAACGTCCTCCATGGAAATTTGACAAACGAGATCAACACAAAGCATGTGTTGCCCCCATAGACCCCAAACTATCCAGCAAGTAGAGAGCAAACAACACCATTACAACAACAACAACGTGCAATGCACCTAGCTAGACCCCTAGAACCCATCATCCATTCTCCATCATGTGCAAACCTGATGTCGTCCATACTTTCTTATCCACTTCTATTGACGTGGAGTCTCCATTCTATTTTCATTGTTTTAAACACATGCTTCATTACTTCTACAATCTAGGCAGCTCTCCTTAGTTGAAGCCCGACATTGTTTATAATAGACCAAACATATATGAGATGCTTAGGTGGACCTACTTCTTTCATGAATTTAACATGGCATGAATAAACGACTCCCAATCTTTTATCACATCACATTTGTTTTTAGTGGAACTGCAATCACCCTCCTTGATTCTAAGTAGAAAATCATTGTAAGTTATGTCTTTAGATTCATGATGGGACTTGCACAGAGTGTGCTATTGTAATGGAAGTGTGGGGAGGGATGAAAACATGTGTATGGGGTAGTCGATTACATAACATTATTCATATCCATAGCAATGTTCTATGGGACTGACAATATTCTATAGAATATTCTACACATTTAGCATGAATGATGGAATATTATGTAGAATACTGGCAGTCCCACATAACACTGTTATGGATATGAATAATGTTATGTATGTCTTCAAAGGGTTTTGAACTCTACCTTCAAACAAGATCAATTTGCAATTTTCATTTCATTTTTGTTGGTGCCAAATAAATTACATGCTTCATTTAAATGGATAATTCAACTGTCAACAAATCCTTAGTCGTGGCAATGTGAGATGATCTAGAATATCAAGAAGGATATCTTCACCTTTTGGAGATATTTTGAACCCTCCCAATATTTGAGAATCACTAACATAATCCTTTGGTAAGATGAATTCATAGCTCGGGGGGGACACTTAGGAAAATTAGTAAACATGGTGCGTTAAAATATAGGGTGTGTTTTATTCATGAGCAATAAAATTTAGAAAATTATTGGATATAACTATGGACTATTTAAATTGAAAATCCATATTATAAATAATATTGGGGTATACTAAGTATTGAAATTTATCAAGATTTTAGATATAATATAGCATAGGGATTTTGATAGAATGATAGTTTGTTTCTGAAGTTCTTCCTTCCACTTGTGTGCAACAGACTAAAGTGTTGATTTTGGAAAACAACAATGTTGTTTAGACTCTGTTTTCTCAGCAATAGATTGCAGCCAACTTCGTTCACCCTAAACCTTGGACCCTAAAGTTCTAAATTTGTTGGTCTGCTTGTGACTGTAGTGCACAGACTTGTGTTTCTAAACACAAACATTGTTGTAGTTCATGCTAGTAATTCAAGTTCATAGTTCATTGATTCTCATGGTGGTGATGATTGTTTGCATTGTTATTGATTTGTGGTGATGCTTGTTCATGCTAGTTCTCATTGCATGTCAAATGAATTTTGTAATGAACATAGGCAATCCTTAAACACAAATTAGGGTGAGCTAATTTTTTTATAATGAACATAGGGTTGAAAAAAGAAATCTTATGTGAGTTATAACTATAGTAAGACATCATAATAATACACCATATTAGGAAATTATATAATTAAACGGTGTGTTCAAATCTAACATCTAGACATAATACCCCTACATTAAATACCCCTTTAACGCACGTGTTTACACAAAGTATAGTGAAGTGTCCCCCCCAAGATTCATAGAAGTGCAAAGTCAACTTCATGATTTTACAGACCAACTTAACAATAGGTTCTACCAATTCATTGGAATCATGAATCAAGTTCACTGTATAGACAATCAATTTAACTTTAACTTTCAACCAACTTCACTACATGTTGTGAACAATTCCACGATTTAGCATCCATCTTCACAACTTCACAAAATCAGTTTCATGAACTATATAACTTTATTTCACAAAGAATGGTATATCATGTATAAGATTCTCCTAATCGCTCCCCACAACTAGTTCTACCAAAAAATTTGTTGACCTCTCTTATCCAACCGCAAAACTAGACACCGCACTCCAAACACGTCTTGCGCTTTGCTCATGCGACCAACACTCTTCCCATAATCAAATCCACAACTGCACTACGATCTCACATCCACAAGAATTGAGCACTCCAACTACATTGGGTTTGTGTTGCTTGTTTCGATGTACAATAATCAAAGACCAAAGAAGAACCGGCATTGCTTGCTTCCGGCTTTGAGGTACTACAATGAATGATTGAAGAAAAATGAACATCAAGGCTAGAGGCTTATAGGTAAACATAGAACAAAGAGGAACCAATGAACAACAAGAAGACAAAGAACGCAAAACGAGGAGGTGAGAAGTTGAGAATATGAAAACCACAGAATGCAAAAAGATTTATGAAATTGGTTTGGAAGATTCATGAAGTTGCTAGAGGTAAAAGTCCATTATCACGAAATCGAGGTGTGCCACATGTCAAGTCGGTTTAAAAGAGTCATGAACTAATTTAGAAGGTTCATGAAATTGGTTTAACACTCCGGTAACATTGGTTGGAAGGTTCATGAGCTACACTAAATATGATATGTAGTGCCACCAATTCCAATTGTCTTGCTCCATACTAATTGTAACCCGCGGTATAGTGTCACCAACACTACCTGTCAACCCAACATCATTTGTCATTCCTTGTGAATTTTTTTGGGGGATTATAGATTTACAGTGTTGCAATCCCTGTCTCTTATCAAGTGATTTTTTCCATCCAAATTTCAATCATCCATGACAATATTTCCTCACAAGTTGCCGACAAGAGAAGGTTATGGGTTTGGCCGACAGATGAACTCATCCACCGTCCATGACACTATTTGTTTGCTTATTCATAAGAAGTGTCATCCGAAAAGTTAGTGTAGTGACATTAAATACCATACAACACTAAACATCATATTGAATGTCGCTTAGAGCCTTCATGAAATTCGAGTTTGCACTTCTGCCTGAAGTCATCTTACCCAATGCCCGGGAAATTTTTGGGCATAGTCGGTCAAGATCCTCGTGATCCTAAATCCAACCGGTTACATGTTGACATCCTCCGGTTTTGCTTTATTCATTTGAGGTATATTCTATAGATTCCTCTTAAACGATCAGTAATTTTCCTGCAGTCTTGAACTTCAACCGGTTATTTCTCAAACTCAACCAGTTCATCTTTAACTAACCGCCGGTTCTCCCCGAGGCCTGATCTTACCAAAGGAGGAAAGTAATTCCTTTCGCACAGTAATTAATTGCACGGAAAGGTGCAATCCCTTTTTTTTCCACCCCCAAACTTTTTCCAAAAAGGCTGCACCACCACATGTGTCATCACAAGCCAGCCAGCCAACAATCCATATATATGGAGTGGCATGGGTATGTTGTTGTGGCCTTTTATGCGGCGGGATGCAACTGCTCATAACCCTAAACTCAGCCTTCAGCCAAAGTAGGGTTGGTTGAGAGCGGACATCACACAAGACGCGCCTACGGTATAGGCACACTACGCTCCACAGAGAAGGTCTCCAGTGTTCAAGATTGAAGTCTTCAATGCCCTTCAAACGCTATTTGGCCCTTCAAAATATACCTCTCTCAAAACAGCCCTTCCTGACGCAACCCCAAATTGAAAATGAAGACTGTCACTTGAAGTCCTCAATATAATCTGCCCGCCACAAGAACCAACAATCGTAGGGCATTGTCACTACAAGAAGTGGAGTTAGATGGTTGATTCTTAATCCTTCACGTTGTACTGAAAACATGTACCATAATATTCATGCACAAGTTTAATATGAGTTTTATATTTCATTTCTATATTCTTGGATTGATGTCTGAGATTTGAACCGGCTCTTCAGTTGAAGGGCTGAAATTTGAGAGCTTGTCAAAATGAAACTCATATGAGGGGTTCGATCTTGAACACTGAAGGCCTCCAAGAAAGTTTCATCTTAAACGCTGAAGATCGTTAGGGGAGGTGGGCAGATCGGGAGCCTCAATATATAAGTGGGTGGAAGTGGAGGTGATGCATTGTCGTCACCATGTTATATAAGCCTTCCAATATATATAACATATTATACATATATGTGTGTGTGTGTGTGGGGGTGGGCTCCATGCATTGCGGTGATTGCGGGAATCTTCGGTCAACACATCAAAGTCTTTTGGAACCTGAACGGCAAGGGGAGGTTCAAGTTGTCAGCCAAAGACTTTTGGGGAAGCAGGCATGATGGTTGTTAAGAAACTGTCCAACCTCCGATTCCACGCTCGCGACCACATGGGCCGGGCCGGCCGGGGGAGGTCTGCAAAACACCACTTCCTAGCTAGCTAGCTAAGATACGGTTTTTTCAATGCTTGAAATATCACACACTTATAGCTAGCAACTCCAGAGTCCACACATGCTGGTGAGGGCGGGTGGGCTGGCTGTGACTGCTGCCTCCCACCGGCGTGGGCCACTTTATGGGGGCGCTTTTTAGCTTCTGCCAGCGACTGAATGTAAGTGACGAAGCAAGCAGTTTTATATTCGTTTGCGGCCCTGACCTCACGACCGGGCGAACCGGGTAAGAATGACGAGAACGTTTTCTCGAACGTGTTATTTTCATGCACTATTTTATTACGATATGTAAGTTTGTAGTTAGTTTTTTGCTATGACTGAATAAACAAAAACCCAGGGTACAGACTCTCAAGGAAGGCTTAACTAGTGTCTATTACAGGCATCTGTCACATTATAGTTCATTAATCAGACAATAGGTATGTTATTTTCACTCTAAAACATCACTTATCTATCTTCTTCTCTCTTTTCTCACAAGGTTTCCTCTCACTGTATTTCTCATTCAGTGGGGTACGTGTGTCTGTCACAGTAGTAACCATCTCGTCATGAGATTGTATAACAATAGTCTTTCGAGAACAATAGTCTTTGAGTATCACAATTGTCTTTGGTAACCATTGGCCAATGCATCTTCAAATCACAACAACTCCTTCATTAATTGGTCAATGTTAATTTCAATACAAGACAAATTGTTCATTCATTAATTCCAAGATTTAATCATTACTCACAACTTATGCAACTAACAACAATAGGCAAGGTCAAGCTATAGTCTTAGTGGCCCTGCACAACCTGCAACAACAACAACCAGGGTAACACACAAGACAATAGTTGATCGGGTTAGCTTGCATCTCATACTCAAAGATCTAGTCTCTAGACTACCTCTCAATATAAAACTCCATTTAACTCTAGGATAACTTATGCCTAAATCACATTGATAATCCAAAGTTTATCCTAACCCAAATACACGTAATCAACTTAATCTCTCATTACTCCCCTTAATCAACTGATCAGAAGTGATTTCTCATCACTTCAGTTGATTAGAGAATCTCTCATCTAATTGACTTGACACACTTAACTTCTATCAGCCTAACATGTTGATTTTAACAATAGTCTTAGTCGGCTGAATTCTATGCTCTTTCTTCTTCCTCACTGCCTCTCATAGGTCTTTAACAATAGGCTGTTGTGTCATCTACACATCCTAGACCCTTCGGCTTCCTCACGCTGTCTGACACAGGCTAACAATAGTCCATAGTTTTACTTTAGGCTTGGCCCTTGGCCATTCACCTTCCCTACGTTGCCTTTCACAGGTCTTAACTATAGCCAATAGTTTAACTCTCGGTCTTCCCTCTCTCAGGGTTCGCTCTTGCTAGCACTCAACAACACTCTGCTTTCCTCTACAGGGCTGCTTAGACTATCGTTCAACATGCTCTTTGTTTAACAATGATCTCACTCGACGATAGTTCTACTTTCTCTCCCTCTGTCGCTCAAAATCGCTCGGATATTGTGTCCCCTGCGATACTCCAGACTATAGTTTCACTATGGTCTCTTCCGCTCACAATCATTCCGTCACTCTGTGTCAATCGTTAAAGCTTTCTCAACTCCTCTATTTCTGTTAACTTCCTCCGCTCATAGTTCAACTTGATTTCTTCTCTTTGAAGTTATTAGCTTTCGATTTATATCTCTCATACGGACAAAACTCTTCACTCCGACAATAGTTTTCTTATACAACAACTTTCACACTCTCAATTCCCTATATCAATTTGTTCAACTATGTTTAGGAAATCAATCTTAATTGGTTTGCGGCCTCAACACGGACTATAGTTTATCACACCGCTCACATCAACTTTGCTTCATGCTCTGACTCACTCAATCTTACTTCAGTTCACATTTTCACTCACTCACAATGCACAATCTCTCACAATCTCAAACTTCCTCGATGGCAATCTCAACAATCGACAATAGTTTCCACTCTGACATTCGGTTCTTATTTCCTCACTTATGACTTCTTCCTCACACTTCCAGAATCTCTTATCTTCTCACAAATTATTCAATTTTCTACCCCTCTTCGGTTGCACTCTCAGTAACTCTCAACGCTTACTCTTCACAATTTCAATTCACTCAATTTCTGTCACAATCACACACTCGGCCAATCGCCATTACAACTATCGTCCATAGTTTTCTGACATTGCACACATACACTTCAACAAGCAAATAGTTCGACCATTCTCGGACACACAAAGTAACTCAGAACTCAAATCAACAATAAACTTTAACAGAAATGGGTAACCCGCAATCACTGCGGTGTTTACTCAAATTAATCAGAAAATAGTTTCACTATAATCCTCGCCCGCTCTCGGTGCTGAGGGAGATCAGCCTATAGTTCTTTCTCTGCGCTCAACAATAATCTAAGACTGTCTACCTTCTTCCCCCTCGCCAGCCTCTTAGCTCGGCGGGGAAGAGGACGATGGTTACAGTAACCAACTTAGGCCGCCTACGGCCGTGCCTATAGTTCTAACTAACTTCCTAGCCTATGGTTTCACTATATTCATCTATTTGGATGTTCTTTCATCCAGTATTTCACTATTTGCCCATAGCTTCACTAAATGACCAAAAATTTGGCTCACAAAGTTTTTCGAAGCTGCACTATATGTTATATTTAGTGTCACTAGTTCTAGTTGTCTTGCTCAAATACTAATTGTGAACTGCACGTGTAGTGTCACCAACACCAAATGTAGACGTTACACTATTTTGTCATTCCTTGTGAATTTTTTTGAAGAACGCTATATGTGCCACCATCAATATGTGTGGGCAACCTATTACTCACATTGGTGACCATGAGCCATGACACCAACTTATACCAAAGTAATAAGAACTTGGTCCGAGATGACCCTAAACTACCGGATGGTGGTGGAGGGATACCCAAATCTCAAGGAAGAGGTTGGCGGTTCGAATCCCGGCTGTGAAATCTCCTCTCTACTTGACGGAAAACTTGCCAGGTGGTCAATTGCCTCCTGTGCTTTGGCGTTGGCCTTTCGGCCTTCTGTCTCAAAAAAAGAAGAAGTAATAAGAACTTAGTGACTGGGTTGGGTAGAGACTGACCATTCCATGTCCCCTAGCTAGTGTTGCCTATTGAAAGCTAGAAGTCACATTTCAATATACGAGACTTGCTCTTATGCATTCAAGTGTTGAGTCTTATTGGTAGATGATATCATATTGTAGAAGCATGCAGGCCAAGGCTAGATGCCCACCTCTTTGAGCTGCCCCCCACCACTATTACCAAGGTAGAAAAGTCTAGTAAAAACATGACCCCCATAGGTTTGTGGTTTGTTCATTTTAAGTCTTCGAACTAATTTGGGGTCTTTGATATTAACTTTGAAGTCAAATTTACCAAAAAAGAAAACTACAAGCTATAATAAAATTGCCTACGTTTTCACCTCGGGTAATAGTGGTGGGGGCCCAGCTCAAAGAGGTGGACATCTAGCCTTAGCCATGCATGCAGATCTCAAATTTCATGAAGTTCAAGTTTCAACCTCCGCCAGCTGTGCAGGCATATTATTGATCCGCTTCACTAAAACTGAAAATGGATTGCAGAGTCAGCCTGTTCATTTGCAGCTAACTTTTAGCAGGAAGCTGATAGATCTTGGCTGCTGGCCTGCAAATTGCAACGAGTTGTGTCACTCCAAGAGTCACACTAAAGGGTCTTGTGCAAGTCCTTGTGGTTGCGTTTGAAGGTGGGGTCGATCTTCAAATTTGCAATCTAGTATTGGTATAGATCTTGGACTTGAGAAGATATTAAAGTAATTAATATCTTTGTTGGCCTTGGACGTAACATTATTCAACTTATATCTTCTGCACCCTTTTTAAAAGGGGAGGGGAAGGTGAGATGACAATGAATACATAGTATATGGCTATCATATAGCCTAAGCAACTAGACATGGTTAGTAGGTTGTTGGCTTGAATATATTTGTTTTATATACATTGCAGCTGCGGCCAACAATTCGTGGGCCTACCATGTTTCCTTAATTGTCGATAAATTTTGAGTTCATGTAGTAGCAACTGGTTTAGATTTCTGATGATGAACAATACTTAGGATGACTATTGTTAATTTTGTAAGGGAAGCCCAAATCAAAAGGGGCATAATGCATGGAAAATTTTCAGCCCCATGGTGCATTGACCTACAACTAAGTAATGCAATGGATTGTAGTGTTAAAAGTGGTTACCCTCTTGTACTTTCTCCCCAAACCTTGGCCTTGAAGCTCTCTAGTCATGCTACATGAGCATGGACAACCACCGGGCACTCAGAGTAGTCATGTTGATGGGGGTAAAGCACGGTTGTGATTTTTGCTTGCATTTATTATGCCTTTCCCATGGAAATAGAACCGAAGAAAGTAAACCACAACCACCCCTAGTGTTACAACCCTTGATTGTTGGTTGCAAGTAGTCAAATGAAACACATGTTAAATCACTATCATTAGATACTCAAATAACTCAAGTTAAAAACTACGTATACCCAAGACCAACATTGAACCTAAAACCAACACTATGGGGCTTCAAAATTTATGATTATGGACATAGTGTTGGTTCTGGGTATTCCTACGTTAAGCTTAGTCTTCAACTGATTACACTACATAGTGGGGGGCACTTGTGCAGCTTCAGCCTAATTACTGTGACAAGTCATGAATCAAGATCTTGTTGCGCTTAACCTTAATAGAAGCAGAGGGTCTAGTGTTCCTCGTAAGCAAGTAGAGAACATGAGTGAGGCTTAATATGAAAGACCCAATCTTATGTTGTGAGAGCAGTTTATAATTAGCAGCAATCAAAGAATTATGCACCGCTTAGCGATGCTCTAAGTAATGCAGGAATGCGCCCCTTCAACACACTGGGTCCTTCTCTTTGATTTCCATGACATAATTCCTTGGGTTCTAGATATTGTGTGGGCAGTGAGTGCCTGAGTGATATGGAAGCAAGTCGACAGGAGCACATATCCCAAACTTAAAAAGAATAAATTGTATGCGCTCAATGAACTTATGTTTCAGGTACCAAGGGTTCTTTGTTATGTTTTTACATTTATGTTTTACTGGTGAACTGAAATGAGGATTTGGGCGAACCAATTCCCATACACTTGTTCCTTGTTGGATGCCTAAACCCTTGCCTCCAAGGAACCAGTGTACGGGTTGGTTCGCCCCAGCCCTGAAATGAGTTGTTATGTATGGATTAGTACAGCAGTCTCACCGAAAGTTGGTTTTAAGTTACAGTTACTCCTACACCGGTTTGCCTGACATGCGGATAGGTGGCATTAATTGTTGAGTGTTGTTATGGATATATTTGTTTTGTTCTTTATCTTTGCTTTCGGTGAGGCCCTGTTTGTGCGTAGTAGTGGATGGCAGAGTGATTCGGTGATCCATCATAGCCTTGGCCAGGGCGAACCGACCCGTACATTGGTACCTTACCGGATGTCTAGTGATGTCACATTTGAATGAATCGGCCCTCAACCTCATAGGGGGTCTTTTTGTATTGGAGCCACTTCATCCACGATATGTAGGATGGTGGATTTTAAGTGAGTGCCACGAATCCCTAGCCGTTCGCCCTCCCCGGTAAGGTACCAATACAGGGGTTGGTTCGCCCCAGCCCATAGCCTTGGACTCTGTTACAGGAATCCCACATTGAGAGTTGCAGTACTTTTTCTAAACATGTGGACCTACTATATCTTCCCCACTAGGATAAGGTACGAGAAGGTGGACCTATGTTTCACTGTGAAAAGTCAAGGCACGGATAGTGTGGTATGTGGGCGGCTCCGTAAATAAGGTGTCCACACTTCAAACAACCAGATGGAAGTTCCCCTATATATGCACTCGACATCCCATTTGATTTGGCTATCCATGATGGCACACAACACAACACCACACTCATCTTGGCTCTTTCAATACTTATAATTTCCTATATATGACTCGATTCCAAGAGGACGAGAGTTTCTGGGTTGTTGAGCACCCGCCTTCATTGGGTGAACCTCCAACTACCTGTAATAATCTTCCTTGATATCCAAGCCCTGCGCTCGACATTCGTAACTCAACCCAAGCTCTGACAGAAGAATGGGAATGTGGTCCGAATTCGTAGGTGTCAATTATTGTGGTGGGAACCCAAAATAAAATTCGCGTGACGAACAAACACAAAGCATTAATTGCGTGGTGGTGTTTCAAGAGCGGCTCACTTCATTACAATGTGGGTTCTGATAGTTTCAACTCCAACAAGAACCGCAAAACTTGCACTCCGGGCTTAGTGCTCGGATGACTCGTGCGTGGTGTTGAACTTCTCTCCTCCAAGTTTTGGATCCTGCGAACCAAACAATCAGGTGATCCAAAACAATCCTGCAATCGAAGCTCTCAAAATAGCCTGCCGAAGACTTGTATTTATCCACCCGGTATGTGGCCCTATTGTAGGCACTTCCAACTCCAACAGACAATTTTGACTGTTGCCTCGAACCAGGAATTGTCTCCTCCGGTTAATAATTGCGTATCACGAAGATCGTCATTTCAAGTTTCTGAATTGGAGTTGAGATGCACATGGTATAAGAGGTCAAAGTGAAGATTCTCTTTCTCTTTGAACAATCACATAGGCTGTCCCATCTGTATTAAGAATCGAACCTAGAATGGTGTCAATATTTCGAGCACGTAGTCCAATCTCATCGTAATACAAGTTCGTTTTTGTGTCCGTTTTTAACTACGAGTTTTGCCATACCCCACTCTAGTAGAGTGTCCGATTAAGAAGAGTGACCAAACTATGAGTCCCACACACTTTATTTCAGTGCCTCTTTCTGGCTTCTCAAGCCTGGATTCACCGAGTTTCAGGCCTTTCTTCTCCATCTGTCCAAGTTCAACGCCTTTTATTAGAAGCGGAAGTGGAGGACCTTGTGAGTCATTCTGCGCTTTGGGCAGCTTCCAAATGACTGCAAAAATTCATGTGTGACAACTTCCATGAGTCCCAGAAGTGGTTGAGGGGTAGCTTCTCATCACCATTTCATTGTATACTCTGAGTGCTTGCGTGTTGCCATCAAAAGGGCCGTTACAAATGGGAGAGGTCTTCGTGTTGATGTGTACTATTTCGTTACAATTCATGCTCATACTTTGTACCCTCAATGAATAAGCTAATAGTGTTGTAACTTGAGATCCAACTTGCATGTTGACCATATCACATAGCATTGTGTTCTTGTAGATTTGTGAGCTCTTCTATGTAGAATAAAGCCATACCATGGGAATTAGACCCAAGGTATGTACACTAAACATCCAATTAAAGTGTGGCATTAAAATTGTTGTGCCAAGTTAATTGAGTGGGCCTTTGTGATTTGTCATTCAACCCCAAATGTCATATGATACCATGTCCAATTGTCACGGGCGAGTGATTGCATGACAATTATGTGGGTTAATGATGAATAGTGTGGGCCACACTAAATCAAATGTTTTGGTGTAGTGCTTAAATGAACATTAACTTGTACTAGACATCAATGTATGAAGGTCGTTTTACACACGTGACCCAGGGTTTTGTCGCAACCCTTGCTAGCTCCCCTTAACTATCTTGGTTATTTTTCCAACTCTAGCAAGGATTACGAGCGCTAACTCTTCGCATTCCGCCATGCGAATGGTTAGCTCACCATATCGTAGACCTTATAGTTCATAGGAGGGGAACCAACCCTCCTACTTTGCTTTCGGGACTCACCCCTTAATCGGTAACCAATTCTTAGATGTGGACTTCCATCCATGAAAATCTAATCTTATGTTGATCATCGCGTTGCTAGAGCAACACTACAACAACCCGAGCCATACTAAGCAACTATGCCCTCACATTGGGCCAATGCCCATGGAGGCCGTGCCGTTCGGCCTCGGGTGGGTTCAGCCACACCACCTCATCCATATAAGCCTCTAGGACTCTAGGCAGGGCCCCTATCCCACTGTCAAGTAACCTTTTGTCTCTCTCTCCCAACACTTAGGGCCAAGTAGACATTTTCCTTTAGCCGCTGGGGTTGGAAGCCCCCAACAGCTTCATAACTCCATAACTTCTTCATATAATTTTTGATGCTAACACTTGACCACTCCATCGTCATCCACGTTTTACGTAGATGCCGATGAACTACTCACTTGCCCCATTCGGGCAAGTATTGAGGAAGTTATGTCTGTTCAAACCTTCGCAATCCTGGGAGCCACTCCCAGGCCACTGTTGTACCAGGGCATTGTCCCAGGGACAGCGCCCCACTCAAATTGCCATATCTCCTAGTTCACACCTCCGATTGAGGTGTTCTTGAGCATTCTAGAATCCACACTAGGATCACTTGGGCCCTCTCACCAACGGCGTCACAAGTCCCGGGTGTCACTCCGGGGTCCCCCTTGTGCCCATGGTGTTTCGGGCGCTCCTAATGGAGAGGTACGCGACATGTTTTGAAAAAAGTTAAGATTCTTATGGTCATAGTTGGCACATCATGTTTAAAAGCCTTATTTACGGGACATAGTGTAAAGCAAGCTTAAAGTTTAATTTTTCTTCCCACATGGTCACCTTATTTTTTATTGAGACAACCTATCTGGATTGTCTCACCGCAAAAACCAGGTGACCACCAAACATTATCCGATTTTGGACATGTAGGATTCCATGTCACTTTCTCATCCATTTCTAACATGCTCACCCATGGTCACTTTTATTTTTGGTGACTTTGTGCAAAAGAAAGTGGGTCAACCACCCATTTCTCAACCAATGAGAGGTTTCAGGAAGCAGTGATCTTGGTCACTGGTCATTGGTGCAAACATGCCCGAACTATCTTGGATTTGCATTCCAAAATGAACAAGATGCACTATTGAATAATGTTATGAAGGAAGCCTAACATACTTCACCATAATAGTCTTTAAGGCACCGCCATAGCGATGCATGGGATCACATTCATGGTAACCCCTTCAGAAAAGAACCAAACTGCCACCTTGGGTAAATAGACATGGTAAATATCACATTCAATGTTTTGATATTTTAATGTCACATCGTCACAATGTTTAGATTCGAACACAAAGCTATTGGAATTAGCTTGTTTTGTTGGAGGAATTGAAGATGTTGAGAAATGAAAACCATTGCATGAAAATGGTATTCAAGTTTTAAGTGGGTGCATGTTTTGTGGCGGGGGGGGGGGGGGTTCAAATCCACAACCTTTCCTTCCCAAGGCCCGTAATATCAGTCATGCTAACCACTTATTCTATAGGAGATGATGGAACTCTCCCTAACAACATCAACCATAAAACACAAGGTGGGAGTGTATTTTGGTATATTAGCCTATCTATATGCGAGTGCATTAACAATACCATAGTAAACTATGGCATAGATGTACATAGGGACACACGATAGTTAAATATAAGACATAAGTTACTTGATACATCATTGTCTTTAAATTGCCATCAATAAGAAAAAGGATAATCACATAACAACCCTATCTGCACAAAGAACGATACACTTGTATTTTGAGAAACATATGAAGTGCATGTCAACTATTGGGTGCCTTGTGGATAAGACACAAGGATGACCCAATCGAACATTTTCAAAGATTCATGTTGTGGATAGAGAGATGACTTAGATACCAAATAAATATCCTGAATAAACTTATGGTTCCAATCCATCATCATGCAGGCTGCTATAAATTTGTTCAAATAAATTTCTATCAGTACAAATGCAGTGACTTTAACATTGATACTTACACTATGTACACAGAAATTGCATCAATAATAATTAACGAGTCCGGCATTGCATTTCAAAATACACTAAGGGAGTAGCACCTTAAACCAAGAAGTTAATGTATTTTGGCATACATGTGGTAGCCGTATGAATCCATAAAAATAAAAATAAATAATAAATAAAAAACCATATAGAAAAAAACGAGACCAAGTGTATTGCAAGTCCTCCCCCCCTATATATATATATATATATATACATACAAAATTTAAAGTGAAAAATGTGTTGTCACCCTATACCGTTAGGGAGGGAGGAATGCCATTTCATGAGCAAGCTCATGTGAGCCTGCTCAGGTTTGGATAATTTTATTTCCGTGAAGTAGGTCCATATGACCATGTTATTCTGTTTCACGGGCATGCTATGGAAAGTTTTCTACAAGCCCCGGGAAATTAAATTTATCACATGTTGTTTAGATTGTCCGAACTACATGGGGACAAGGTTAAAAATCAAGTACAATACTTCATGGGCCTAACTTCTATATTGATATGTGGAACAGGGTTGCCTTCTCAAATGGATAAACTACCCTTGCAAATCACCTTGGTCAAAACTATATCACAAAAATGTTTCTCTTTGAGTAAATTAGTATAAGAAGATTAAATGGTCCATCATGGTTAACCCTTTTCATTTGGGATGTGTCATTTCTTTAATAGCCGTGTTTCGCAAAACAAAAGCTAGGTCCAATGATGATAAGGAAGTTTAATGTGGAACCAAAACAACAAATTAAATCAAAACTAAGCATTTTGGACTCCAATGGGATTCCAATTATTCCAGTAGGTTATTAATGACAAGAATATTTGCATCCTTTGAAGTTATCATGCCAAAATTTAGATACGGTGAATGCATCATAGTATTTATGCAAACTATGGTTTCCAACAACAACAACTTGCAATTGCAAATCGCACTTTACTCATGTAGTTAATTTGACTATTTTAAGATCCTTTTCTAATATTTCTATTCATTTTGTGAGTATGTACAATTTTGTATTAATTTTTCACATTGACACTCATCGACAAGCAATTGTGAAGCAATTGCTTGGAAGTAGATAATATTGTAACGAATTCCTCTCCCAAATGTTTATACTTGATGCAACATGCATACAAGTTCAAAAGCCTACATGAAATGAGATTTGTGAATGCTAAAGAAAAATAATTGTTCGAAGGGTGGTTAATAAAGGCGCCTGGGTTGGGGAAGATATATATATAACTATGGTATGTTATTGAGCATAGTGACCACCTAGGGATAGTCCAAAAACCTTAAGAATGTGAATGTTTAAAAGGCCATAGGGTTGCTAGATAGTACTCCCTCCATCCCAAAATTATTGTCCTCCCCCCGGAGTTTTGTATTCCAAAATGTACGTCAGACAAACATTTTGGAACATAAAACTCCGGGAGTAGGACAATAATTTTGGGACGGAGGGAGTATGTGACAGCAAGGGTAAGGTTTAGGAAGAATTCAAAATGACTAGCCACCTCCAACTAATTGTTGTCGGCCCTCCTTTCAAATAAAACCTCAACCCTTGAAAGCAATCTTCCACAACATGCCATCAACTCAATTGGCCCCATGGCCTTGCTGTCGTTTTCTAAAACTTCTTTCATCATGCATAAACAAGTGGTGACACCTAGGTTTGGAAAGAATTCGATGTCTATTAACCAAGGTGTATGTTTGAATCACAAAGGCATGACGCAAATTAATTTTGAGGGGGCTTGTGGCCTCCTCATTTTCTATCATGTATCCATGTATCTATATGCAAGGTTGACTACATGGTGGCAAACACCTACATGTATGCGACTGTAACTTTGAACTACCACAAGGTCAAGTGCATCATACATGAATCATGTAGGGTTGCAATTATTGTTGAGCACTAATAATCAATACTATATAATCAGGATGTGATGTTAGTGTATTATTGACATATAAATTTTACGAACTTCATTATATGTAGGTAATTGTAGCTATTTTGGAGTTTCATATACTAACATGAAGCTACAATAATATATTAAGGCTTATTGCTAGATCTACAAATACCAAGATGATTACATGGTAATAATCCACTTGACAAGATGTAGAGCATGAATTCCATGGCAATAGGGTTTATTTTTTTAATGTCAAATATCCCCTTGCATTCCATTTATAGCCAAATTATTCAAATTTTATGGAATATATTCTCTAAATGGAAACGTATATCTCATGATGTTGCTCACATGTAATTACCTTTAAAGGACCGCTCAAGTTGCAATGTCATGTCTAGGTCTTATGTCCTTCATAATCTCACTTTGAATAACATTAGTAGTCCTAGGTCTTATTTGTATAGGCCTTCCATTCAATATATGCATCCTTGATCGTTTTCCATTTGAAGTCATTAAGTGATGCAAATGACCTCTATGTCAAGGTTAGCCCTTGGTGTTTTTCAAGTGGACTGCTTCTTTCACAAGTCCAACATATATTATAAATTATAAATTGTCGTTCATTTCTACTACTTATGCAGTGTGACATATGATATTATGAATTCTAATTAAGAATTGACAAAAAAATTTATTGTAGTTGGAATTTTTCTCAAATTTCAAGTTGTGATATCCTGATGTGAAGATTGGTTTCCAGGAATTTTGTGCCTTGAAACCACGATTTGTAAGAAATCTCATTGATTTCAATTCATGTTGTTTTAAAGCACGTCAAGAAATGGCCTAGATCATATCTTCATTCAATGCCATGTGCTCTTGAATCCAACACCATGGAAGGCGGCAATCCCCATGCACATGCCACTGCATGGTTTGTATACCTCCACATGCACCCACATCATCTAAATCCCCCCATCCCCTTTGTATGGCAAGTCAAGCTCCCTTCAAGAGGTCTAGCGAGTTGCAGGAGTTAATGTTGTGTTAGAAGTATCCCAATTCACATTGGTTTATACTTTCTTGTATAAAAAGGACATGTAAAAATTGTGGTTTAAAAAAAATTCTTATTTGTCCATTTGAGCAATAGTCCCACTTCCCTTATGTCCATGGAGGAAGTTTGAGAAAGTCCTCGAGGGTAAAACTAAGGAGGGGAAGGACATAATGATTTCGGGTTTGGAATATCAAGAAACTATTCCCAGTTCATTGCTAGTTTTTGCTCAACCACAACTAAAAGCCTTTGTTTTGCACCAATTTGTGGCTACTTGGCAAGATCGTCAGTACAAAATGTGTAGAGAACAACTAAAAGAGGGGAAAATAATGGTCTTATTTGATTGTGCAAGAAATTATTCTTTCAAGGCTTAAAATGAAGCACAAGAGCAACATTGGTATAATGTGCAAGTAACAATTCTATTACATATTTGTTATCATAGAAATCCAAACTATGTTCATAATGACAAACAAAATCCTATGTTACTTACATATTACTAATGTTACAAATCTGATGACCCTAAGCATGATAACCTCTTTGTCCAACATTGTACATCTCTTCATTGGAAGAAATTGATTGAGCGTGATTTTTCCCCCAAAAGGCATATCGTTTGGTCAAATGGGTGCAATTCTTAATTTAAGGTTACTTGGTGTTAGTACATGTAGCTAGATATCCATCCCTAACCAAGTGTCAACAACTACCAATGGGTTGTGATTTGGAGTGGCATTATTGGGAAGTGGGCATGGGAAGGGACCACATGACGGTGCACGTGCATGTATCAAACAAATAATAAGAAGTGAGCAGTTGAAGACCAATGGCACTATACTTCAAAACGCTCATTGTGAGCCCAAAAGGGTGCCCACATTTAGTCTTAGACCCTTGAAACGTTAGTTGATGCACTTTGAAGTAGCATGTTACTTCACAAAAATATAAAAAGAGTGAAATGTTAGTCTTAGAAGTACCATGTTGTAAGAGGCTAGGATGTGAGTTGTTATTGTGTTTTTACCTTCGGAAGGATTTGAGTGAATGAGGATAGGTAAGGAGAACTTGGATTGAGTAGTTAGTGAGTAGGCTAGTACAAATGGATGGAGACAACCAAAGTGACTCAAGAGGCAAGTGCATTCGAATTGGGATGAATGGAGGATCACATGGAGCGCACAAGTGGACCACCTCATCATGGCCACTTAATGGGGAAGGTCCAAGGAAGAATGCAAGGTGGAGGATAAGCAAATTCTCAAAGCACCAATCAAATCACGAGTTAAGCATCGTGGTTTGAATTAAGTGGTGAGCAACGATTTGGGAAAGTAAGGGGAGAAAGTTATGGCGGCGGAAAGCGAAGGAGGCTAAGTTTGGGTTGAAGCATCCCAAGTTTGGTAAAGTGTGGTAGGTAGAAAGCCAAGGCTAGTTAAATGTTCGAATTAGGATCCTTGTTGATCATTTGAGGGAGGAAGGCTTAGAAGATAGGATTGGCGCCTACTAAGTAGGAGGAAATCTCAAGGGCTTATCGTGAGCCTTGAGGGTGCTCACCCCCTCAAGCTTACTATATAATCCCTCATTCTTCCCTCACTCATCCTCTCTTTCCTTTGTGCTCCAAGGCACCCCACGAGTTATAAGTGTGGGTGTGGGAAGCCATATTGGAGCACATGTGTGTGCTTAGTTTTTAGTTTGAGAGCCAAGGCTTGTTAGCCTTGAAGAGGGCTTGACCTCTTGGTAGAATTAGTGTTGACGTGAAGGATTTTAAAGTTAATTCATGATTCCAATTTGTGGTACTTAAAGTTCATGTTTTGAATACACGTGGTTGCAAGTTCCATGTTTAAGAGTTGAGCACTTGAGGTTGTGATGAGTGCAAAAATATACTTGTGTGGATTAGTTAGTCTTAGTGAAGTTAGGAAATTCTCTCTCCCCCTCTCCTCTCTAGGATTTTAGGATTTTAGGATTAGAGAAGAATTGTGTGATTAGAAAGGGGTTGTTAGTAGAATTAGGAAAATTAGGTAGGAAGATTAGTTAAGGGCTTGAATAATTAGTGAGGTAGTTGGGGATTACAACTACAAAGTTGTGGGTTCATGAAGGAGTTGGGTTTATGAAGGAGCTGGGTTTGTTTAGTTAGAAAGTAAAGAGCTGGGTTTATGAAGGACCTGGGTTTGTTTAGTTAGAAGCTAAGGAGCTGGGTTCATGAAGGAGCTGGGTTTATGAAGGAGCTGGGTTTGTTTAGTTAGAAGCTAAGAAGCTGGGTTTATGAAGGAGCTGGGTTTATTTAGTTAGAAGCTAAGAAGCTGGGTTTACGAAGGAGCTGGGTTTATTTAGTTAGAAGCTAAGGAGTTGGGTTCATGAAGGAGTTGGGTTTATGAAGGAGCTAGGTTTATGTAATTAGAAAGTAAAGAGATGGGTTCATGAAGGAGCTTAGTAGATAGCCTACTTAATTAGCTCATAGACAAGTAGTTAGTTACATTATGCTAGTTAGTGTTATGTGTGGCTTTCACAAGTAAATGTATTTGAGATTGACTATAGAGAATAGTGTTTTTTAACACTTGCATCCTCTCTTTAAAAATAAACCACGTGCACAAATTAATGGAGAATGTGGAGCACTCTCGCGATGGCAAGACAAAGGAAGCAAAGACCAAAGTTAAATCCAAGACCACTTGAAGGGTGAACCTTGCACTATGGACTCATCCAAGTCCAAATCCAATACCGCGGAGGAATGTGAGCCCAAACCCACTACTCGGACTACGGACGCTTAAGGGTGGGGGGTTTGGCCTCACATAATTGGTGCGTCCGCCGGGAGCGAAGCGGAAGGTAGTTACAAGACTTGGAGGCGACTAGGAGACTTGGAGGCAACTAGGAAAAATTGGAGACACAAACTTGAGAGAAGGGAAGGAGCACCCAAAACTCGGTAAGTATTCTCTCTTTGGGTTACATTTGAATTCATTGTATTTCAACTATTCCTTGAAATGAATTGCATTGTCAATTACGCAAATTCATTTTTGAGGAAGGAGCGCGGCGAAGGTACGTCCTCAACCTTTTTGGGGATTTGCTAAGAACTTAAAAGGAACCTATAACCGAGTAGCTCATTAAAACATTAGAGGGTAAATTCACCTTAGGACATTGAACTTTGACACTCACCTCGGGGTGAGTCTCAAAGTTTTGGGAGTTGTCATTTCATGCTCTAGATTAAATTAATATTTCACAAAGTTTATGGTATTGTTACATTGAGTCACGATTGAGGGGAGTGCTAACTCACAGGGGGATGCGATTGCTCAAGGTATGTTTATTTCTTCAAAGTGAACTCATTAACTAATTAAGGAATGCCTTTTGTACTCGTGATTGTTGTTATCCGTTGTAGAGGGTAATTCCCGAATTGTGGATGGTGTGAGAAGTTGAAGGGTGAAGCCTCGACTTTTAACATAATCTACTCGGAAGGTCACCCCCTCACAATCGGTATTGTGGTGAGTGTTAATTTGCGGGAAGGTGCGGAGGTGATGCTCCGACTTAACCAAAAAATTAACATGAACATGCCTATCCCCTATTGGGATTCTTTCACCTAAGTGGGCTTGCAGGTTCTTTTCCTCACCTCCTAAAAAAATTATAACCACACCAAGACAAGTGAAAATATTAAGAGGGGAATTGCTAGGATTATGTGTGGTCAAGTGAGGGTCGATCGATTCTTATGGAATGCAAGGTAGGACTCGCTCACAAAAACCAAGTTTGATAGTAGGACTAGAGAAATCTACTCGAAAGAGGCGGTCCTCTAAAATCAGTGATAGATTAGAACAAGATAATGTTAGAATAGAGAGTTGTTTGAACGTCGAACCTAGGACTAGGTCAATTCTAGACACCTTAGAACTTGGAGCTCAACTTGAAGAGGAGATCACTCCCTCCAAATGGAGTGGTGAAACTTCTTCGGAAAATTACACACTTAGAGAAGAATTCCCGGTAGAAGTTGATAGGGGATTGTTGAATAGTTCACCGGTCACCATGGCCGAGGAACGGGGGATGGATCCACCACCCATACCCCCAATTCCGCCCATACCTCCTATACCTCCAATAGACCCATTGGTTAGGCCAAGAGGCCTACCAATTGTGGTTCCACAAAATTTAGCGGCGATGGATATGCCATCTCATCTCCCTAAATTTTATGGGACCAAGGATGAGGACCCCTCTCGGCACATGGAACGGTATATCGAACGGTTGGCTAGCTTCCTCATAACCGACCCGGGTTATTGGTTAGTGTGGTTTCCTACCACTCTAGAGGGGGAAGCCTATGAATGGTATCGGGATCATGCCGAGGGACATTTTAGGGGATGGGAACAATTACAAAGGGAGTTTCTTAACGAATTTAGGCCGGAAGTGGGTCAAAGTACCGCATTAAGGGCATTGTCGTCATTGAAGCAAGGAAGGGAGGAAGAAATTTCGGCTTACATTAGGAGGTTTGATTTAGTGTGCACTAGATTTGTGGGTACCATGCTCAACGACGACACGCTAAAGCAATTTTTCATTCAAGGGTTTTTTAAGTCCGGAACTATTAGGGGTGTTCTAGAAAGGAATCCCTTGACCTTGGCGGATGCCAAGCGTGCGGCTAGAGATATTGAAAACTTGGATAAAGATCACGAAAGGCTATGGAGAAGGGAGGATGAATTGATCCCACAATTCATCCCCATACGCCCTAGGGTGGTAGCGGTAGAACCCGCTAAGTATGAGAACCAAATTCCATATGCCATTGTGGACACCGGCCCCCGACCTTTAGCGGTTAGGGAACCGGCACCTCTTTTGGCACTACCGGCCCCTAGAACGGATCCACACTTGGAGGAGGTTGAGAGAAGACTAGGTGCTAGCCAACTAGGATTCCAAGAGGCTATGATAAAACAAATGCAAAGCCTCACGGATCAAATGTCATTAATGATCCGGAGTCAACAACCGGGGCCTCCACCCCCGGTTGAGTCGGGTAGGCATTCTTCCGGATTATGGTGTGTCCAATGTGGCCAACCGGGCCACACGCGTCAATTTTGTAGAAGTGGACAAAACCGTGACCAAAGAGGAAACGGTAACCCACCTCAACAAAATCAACGAGGTCAAGCGCCACCTCACTATGGAAATGGAAGCAATAGAGGACCACAACCTAGAGGGCAAGGTGGCCAAAATTTAGAGAAGAAGGAATTTCATCCCTTTTGTGGAAGGTGGCACGCTCAAGGACAATGTTGGTCCGAAGGTCAAGAGTTTAATTGTAGCAATTGTGGAGGAAGTCATCCCTCGGATACGTGTCGCCAACCGGACAAAATAATTAATGTCCCTTACCCGGTGGCTAATCCACAACAACAAGCAAGGGATAATATGCGAGGTGCTAGGCCACAAGGAGTACCGGCCAATGAACTTAGGCCACCTAACTTATACTATGACCATAGTAATGCTAGGCAAACTTTCCATCCACCGGCGGGCTTGCAAACTACAACCGGTTACATTCCAATACAAAATAGACAAGGAGTTCCACCTAATGGTAGTAACGGGAGACAAGCGCCTCCAACGGATCCGGGACCATCTAACTCCCAAGATGTTAGGTTCATGGATGGAGTGTTGGAGGCCACATGTGATGACATGCTTCCTCTCCCAACGAGAATTGGAGAGGAGCAAAGTCAATGGCCTCCTCACACCAATGCTATTACATATGAGTTAGTGAAGGGTAAGGGTGTGGTTGAAGAAGCACCTGCACTAGCGGTAACTACTAGGGCTAGGAGAGGGGATGCCCCGTTGGAGGTAGGAATAGGAGAGCAAGGAAATTACTCTTCGGATGAAGAGATTAATCTCTCCGAGTTGGATAGGGTAGCTAGAAGAGCTACTAAGGATGTGGAGAGGGAAAATATAATTTTACAAGATAGGGAGAGGACTAATGCGGTACATGACTTGGATAATAGCGATGTGGGTGAATGGGAAGGACCGGGGGTTCCCGTAGACGAATTCGACGTAGTGGGTAATTCTAAGGTGGAAAGATCTACCGGGTACGACTTGTGGGCGGACCTTAGTACACTCAAGGCGGATATTACTTTCGGCCAACTATTGGAAATTTCACCCACGGCAAGGAAAACATTAAAGGAGGGAATGCCGGTACACAAGAGGATGAGGAAGGTGAAAGCTAAAATAGCCGCTAGGATCCAATCACAAGGTGGAAGAGACGTGAAAGCTATAGAAATAGAAGTGGTTATAGTAGATAAGGTGGTTCCTAATGTGCTAGTCGACGGAGGGAGTAGTCTAAATATACTACCGGAGGATACTATGAAAAAATTGGGACTTGGACTCACGGGGCCTTCACCTTTGGTCATAAATATGGCAAATCAAAGTTCGACTACGCCTTTGGGGATGATCAAGGATTGTAGAATGACTACGGGAGGCGAGGAGTACTTGGTCACCTTCCATGTCATTAAAATGCACTCCAACAAGGACACCTTCCCCATTTTGCTAGGTAGGCCTTGGTTGCGGATGGCGAATGCTATGGTCAATTGGGGTGGACCTAAACCATCCATCACTTATGGTCCGGAGGGTAATAGGGTCATAGTGTCAATTGGTTCATTAGAAGGATGGATGAAGAAGGAGATGTATTTGCCATTGGAGAAGGAAATTGATGACTTAAACGAGAATGAGATTGGCAAGGCATTGGTGGGAGTCGTCCATCCCGAAGGTCAAAGGGTTGTTATAGATTCGGGCTCGGGAAGTCTAGGTCCTAATTTTTACAATTATGGGGATAATGGGGATTATGCCCAATGGCTAAGGGAGTACCCCGAGTCCGAGGTTGATGTAATGGTTACATTTCACCAAGTAGGCTTAGGGAGTGAATTTCCTAGTGTTAGTTTAGGAGAGGGCTCATTGTTGGAGCCATGTGAGGTGCTCACCGAGGAAGAGTGGGTTAGCGGTGGGTTAACACCTTGGGTAGATGACGTGGAAGAGGGTGAGGTTAGTTTAATTCATGTAGATGGGACTCAAGAGGAGGATGTGATTATTGAGTCATCGAAATTGGAGGAGCCTTTACATTTCAAGACCACGTCTACGGGGATAGTTGTAGGTCAAGATGTGAAAGATTACCCCAATGTGCCTTCCGATTGGTATCGGAACAAAGAGGAACAAGCACATGTGTCGGAAGCGGATTGGCGGTACGTGGATGTGAAATTAAAGAATGGAAAAACCCGACAAATGAAGATGGGTTCCAAATTGGGGGAGAAAGAGGTTAGGGAGTATAGCAATTTGGTGGATGAGTTTAGTGATACTTTTGCATGGTCCTACGATGAGCTTAAGGGAATTCCTAGGGAAATGGTAGAGCACCGGATTCCTTTAATTCCGGGGGCGAGGCCAATTAGACAAAAGGAGAGGAGGATGAATCCTCAATTGCAATTGTTGGTGAAAGCGGAATTGGAAATGTTATTGAAGGCCGGGTTTATCAAGCCGGTGGAAATCACGGATTGGGTTTCTCCTATGGTCTTAGTAAAGAAAAAAAATGGGAAATTAAGGGTTTGTGTCGACTATAGGAAATTGAATTCGTGCACACAAAAGGATCACTTCCCCTTACCTTTTATCACCTTGTTGCTTGAGGAGGTTGGAGGTCATTCGCGATATACCTTTATGGATGGGTATGCGGGTTATAATCAAATTTCCATAGCCCTCCAAGATATCCATAAAACGGCTTTTACTACACCTTGGGGTACTTTTGTGTGGGTAGTGATGCCATTTGGGTTATGTAATGCCCCGGCTACTTTCCAACGATTAGTAATGTATATCTTCACCGACTTGTTGTTCAAATCCATGACCGTCTTTGTGGACGATTTTAGCACACAAAGTAATGTGGACGATCACCTACATTGTGTTAGGGAGGCATTGGTTAGGTGTAGGAAGATGAGGTTAGCATTGAACCCGGATAAGACATTTTTGGGAGTGAATAAGGGAGTGTTGTTGGGTTATGTTGTTAGTGAGAAAGGTAGAGAACCCGATCCGGATAAGATTGCGGCCATAAGCGACTTGGCAACTCCAACCAATTCCAAGGGGATCTCTAAGTTGTTAGGACATGTGGGATGGTACCGGGAACTTATTCCTAATTTTTCAAAGATAGCGGTGCCCATTACCCATTTGCTCAAAAAGGATGTCAAATTCGAGTGGACGGATGCTTGTCAAAAAGCCTTTGAGGAATTGCGGGACAGGTTGAGCACCTATCCGGTGTTGATACCACCCAATTGGGGTAAACCTTTTCACGTCTATTGTGATGCTAGTAATGTGGCAATAGGGAGTGCGCTTTGTCAAGCAACGGGAGAAAAAGAGAAGGATCAACCTATAGCTTATGCGAGTAAGCAATTGACCCCCGCCGAAAGAAACTACTCTACAACGGAGAGGGAGTGCCTAGCCATGGTGTTTTCCGTTAAAAAGTTTAGGCATTACCTCATGTGCAACCCGGTTGTATTTTTTGTTGACCACATGGCTATCAAGTATCTAGTTAACAAGGCGGAGTTAAGTGGTAGGTTAGCTAGGTGGGTTTTGTTATTAGAAGAATTCGACTACACGGTGGAATATAAACCGGGTCGTATGCATTTACAAGCGGACCACTTGTCTAGGTTGTCGGAGGAGATAGGAAAAAATCCGGTAAATGATATGTTAGTAGATGATAGCCTCTTTGTGGTCACTTCTACACCGGAGTGGTATGCGGGCATAGTGGAATTTCTAACAACCCACAAGTTGCCCAAAGAGTGGACAAAAGAAGAGAGAAGGAAGGTGAGGGTAAATAGTAGGCAATTTGTTGTAGTGGGCCATAGGTTGTTTAGAAGGGGGTCCGATGGTATTTTACGACGATGCGTGTCAAAAACGGAGGTTGAAGCGATTTTAATCGCTTGCCACGATAGCGCTTGCGGCGGTCACTTCTCGGGTCAACTCACCGGGCAAAAAATACTTAGAGCGGGCTACTTTTGGCCTACACTATTTAAGGACGCCCATGACTATGTAAGGAAATGCGACGCTTGCCAACGGTATGCCCGAAACGACCTTAGAATGGAGATGCCTTTACATGTATCATTACCCTTAATTCCTTTCGAAAAATGGGGCATCGACTATGTGGGTGAGGTCCATCCCCAATCTTCAAAAGGAATGAAATATATTGTGGTGGCAACCGAGTACCTCACCAAGTGGGCGGAAGCCAAAGCGGTGAAGACCGACACGGCGGAACACGCGGCAACATTTATGTACGAAAACATAATTTCGCGGTTCGGGGTGCCGAAGATCCTAGTAAGCGATAGGGGTACTCACTTTTTGAATGACTTGATTCGAGAGATGACAGAGAAATTTAAAATTGATCACCGGAAGACTACTCCCTACCACCCACAAACCAATGGACAAACGGAAAGGGTTAACGGAATTTTGGTGAGTATACTACGCAAGACGGTTATAGACTCGAAGCGGGATTGGGATACGAAACTAACGGCGGCACTTTGGGCATACCGTACAACCTATAAGGTAACTACGCGTGCTACACCATTTTCCTTAGTCTATGGTCTTGAAGCGACACTACCAATCGAATATGAAGTCGAGTCACTTAGGGTGGCCGTGAGTACGAGACTTACCGAAAGTCAATCCTTACGAAATCGACTAACCGATTTGGAAGCACTTGACGAAGGGAGGAGAATGGCGGCTCAACATATTCAGGCAATCCAAAGAAGGAGAAAGATTACTTTCGACAAACGACATAAGAGAAGGGCCCTAACACCGGGAATGATGGTCATGATTCAAGACGCACGAAAGCTTGAATTTCCGGCGAAATTCGATGCAATATGGTTAGGACCTTACCTTGTCTATGAGGTCTTTCCTAATAATTCAATTCAATTGGAAACGTTGAATGGTGAGCTCTTTCCTACCCGTACATCGGGAAGTAGATGTAAGGAGTACCGAGCTTGACTAGGCAACTTACCCTTGGAGCAAGAGATGTTTGGATTCATCCCCCGATGGTCGCCAATTATGTGAGCCCAAAAGGGTGCCCACATTTAGTCTTAGACCCTTGAAACGTTAGTTGATGCACTTTGAAGTAGCATGTTACTTCACAAAAATATAAAAAGAGTGAAATGTTAGTCTTAGAAGTACCATGTTGTAAGAGGCTAGGATGTGAGTTGTTATTGTGTTTTTACCTTCGGAAGGATTTGAGTGAATGAGGATAGGTAAGGAGAACTTGGATTGAGTAGTTAGTGAGTAGGCTAGTACAAATGGATGGAGACAACCAAAGTGACTCAAGAGGCAAGTGCATTCGAATTGGGATGAATGGAGGATCACATGGAGCGCACAAGTGGACCACCTCATCATGGCCACTTAATGGGGAAGGTCCAAGGAAGAATGCAAGGTGGAGGATAAGCAAATTCTCAAAGCACCAATCAAATCACGAGTTAAGCATCGTGGTTTGAATTAAGTGGTGAGCAACGATTTGGGAAAGTAAGGGGAGAAAGTTATGGCGGCGGAAAGCGAAGGAGGCTAAGTTTGGGTTGAAGCATCCCAAGTTTGGTAAAGTGTGGTAGGTAGAAAGCCAAGGCTAGTTAAATGTTCGAATTAGGATCCTTGTTGATCATTTGAGGGAGGAAGGCTTAGAAGATAGGATTGGCGCCTACTAAGTAGGAGGAAATCTCAAGGGCTTATCGTGAGCCTTGAGGGTGCTCACCCCCTCAAGCTTACTATATAATCCCTCATTCTTCCCTCACTCATCCTCTCTTTCCTTTGTGCTCCAAGGCACCCCACGAGTTATAAGTGTGGGTGTGGGAAGCCATATTGGAGCACATGTGTGTGCTTAGTTTTTAGTTTGAGAGCCAAGGCTTGTTAGCCTTGAAGAGGGCTTGACCTCTTGGTAGAATTAGTGTTGACGTGAAGGATTTTAAAGTTAATTCATGATTCCAATTTGTGGTACTTAAAGTTCATGTTTTGAATACACGTGGTTGCAAGTTCCATGTTTAAGAGTTGAGCACTTGAGGTTGTGATGAGTGCAAAAATATACTTGTGTGGATTAGTTAGTCTTAGTGAAGTTAGGAAATTCTCTCTCCCCCTCTCCTCTCTAGGATTTTAGGATTTTAGGATTAGAGAAGAATTGTGTGATTAGAAAGGGGTTGTTAGTAGAATTAGGAAAATTAGGTAGGAAGATTAGTTAAGGGCTTGAATAATTAGTGAGGTAGTTGGGGATTACAACTACAAAGTTGTGGGTTCATGAAGGAGTTGGGTTTATGAAGGAGCTGGGTTTGTTTAGTTAGAAAGTAAAGAGCTGGGTTTATGAAGGACCTGGGTTTGTTTAGTTAGAAGCTAAGGAGCTGGGTTCATGAAGGAGCTGGGTTTATGAAGGAGCTGGGTTTGTTTAGTTAGAAGCTAAGAAGCTGGGTTTATGAAGGAGCTGGGTTTATTTAGTTAGAAGCTAAGAAGCTGGGTTTACGAAGGAGCTGGGTTTATTTAGTTAGAAGCTAAGGAGTTGGGTTCATGAAGGAGTTGGGTTTATGAAGGAGCTAGGTTTATGTAATTAGAAAGTAAAGAGATGGGTTCATGAAGGAGCTTAGTAGATAGCCTACTTAATTAGCTCATAGACAAGTAGTTAGTTACATTATGCTAGTTAGTGTTATGTGTGGCTTTCACAAGTAAATGTATTTGAGATTGACTATAGAGAATAGTGTTTTTTAACACTTGCATCCTCTCTTTAAAAATAAACCACGTGCACAAATTAATGGAGAATGTGGAGCACTCTCGCGATGGCAAGACAAAGGAAGCAAAGACCAAAGTTAAATCCAAGACCACTTGAAGGGTGAACCTTGCACTATGGACTCATCCAAGTCCAAATCCAATACCGCGGAGGAATGTGAGCCCAAACCCACTACTCGGACTACGGACGCTTAAGGGTGGGGGGTTTGGCCTCACACTCATGATGCATGTGTATTTTAAAGTACGGCTATGGAGAGGCCACACTCAGCTTATATCTCAGCTAGGAAGGTGGTTGAGCGGCACTTATACGAAATTGGCAAAACAGAAGTCTCAAGCGCCCAAGGTTTTAATGCCAAAACTATAAAGGGTTCTAGATCTATGCATGCCGTGAGGTTAGTGAGCCACTTGGACAAAACATTTTTGCATGTTCGTGAATTTTTGTGTTTTTGTAACCATTGTGAAGGAGTTTCCATGGGTGTGACCTGGTAACTTTGATACCAACAAATGTTGATGATGGGAAGGTTGAAGATGAAGATGACTTTGATTTTTGGGAGAGCAAGAACAAGGGGATTTACTTGCATCGGGCTTGTTGCATGGAAACAACTTTGTTGTCCATGCAAAGCAAGGTCTTGGAAATCCGGAAAGGGCCAAGGACTTCATTGTGCAATGTGTTAGGGGCTTACATATTGTGTATGAAGCATTGCCACATGATGTCTATAATTTTACAATGGATGTAGGTGATCAGATAGTGATGGGTCACTATTGTAAAAGATCAAGTAGAAGTCCTAATTCCTATGTTTTAGATGATAGCATTGGGATAGCTTACATATACTCTCTTTTAGTATGACATACTGTGAGCCCAAATTGATGCTCACATGTGTTGTTAACACTTGTAAAACATTACAAGTAGTGTTTTGTTGATTTATGATTATTCACAAAAATATAAAAAGAATGAAGCTTGAAGAAAGCTAAGTTTGAAGCATTAGGCTTGTGTGGAGTGGACTTAAGTAGTATGAGGACATACCTTGGTAAAGTGTGGTAGATAGAAAGCCAAGGTTAGTTAAATGTTTGAATTAGGATCTTTGTTGATCATTTGAAGAAGGAAGGCTTAGGAGATAAGATGAGAGCCTACAAAGTAGGAGGAGATTTCGAAGGCTTATCGAGAGCCTTGTGGATGGGATGAGTCCCTACTTAGGAGGAGAAGGTTAAGGGGTTGTGATTGGAGGCTCTAATCCTCTCACCCTATCCTTACCTCATGCCCTCTCTCCCTCTCAACTCACTATATAATCCCTCATTCTTCCCTCACTCATCCTCTCTTTCCTTCGTGCTCCTTAAGCACCCCACGGGTTATAAGTGTGGGTGTGTGGGAAGCAAGATAGGAGCACATGTGTGTGCTTAGTTCTTAGGAGAAGAGCCAAGGCTATTTAGCCTTGAAAAGGGATTGACCTCTTGTTAGAAGTAGATTGGGTTTAAGGAATTTGGAGTTTGATTGTAAACTTCAACTTGTTGCATTGAGATTCATATTGAAGTAAGAGAGTTCAAACTTGTTTAAACTTGTAGCATTTAGAGTGACTAGATTATACTAGGTGCATTACTTGTAGTGTTTTATTAATTATGAACTTGAGCAGAACTTTATAATGAGAGATTTGTCAATTATGGATGATCAGAGTGTTCAATGGGTATGAAAATTTGAGGGATTGTTTATTATAAAGTATGGGAGTTGTGGTAAAAATTTGAGAGCTTCAGTCATTGGGATGAAAGAGTTATTAAAAGTTGAAGGGGAGGGTGTCTAGGAACAAAGCAGCAAGGTTTGAAAATATGTATCTCTTAGAGGATTATAGATATGGATACCAAAATTTGACATTACCTTCTGAACTTATATATCTATCTTGTGTCAAAATTTTAGATTGATTGGACGTAGGAGTTGGAAGTTATTAGAGTTTTAATGACCGGATGCTTTATCACAGCATTCATACTAAGTAGTTAGAGTTAGAATTTCATGCATAACTTTTGCATATGAACTCTGTTTGTGCCAAAATTTGGTGTGGAGATTTTTGATAAGGTACTTAACAAGTGTACCAAATTTCACTTGAAGAACATAAGTTGGGTGGGAGTTATACTATTCTGAAGTTTAGTAGGAAGACATTGATAGAGATTTACATCAAGAAGAACTTAGAGAAGGAAGGGCAAGGATAAGTATATAAGTATTTTTTAATACTTGTATTTAAAGCCTATGTGCTCATGGAATCCACAAGCGAAGTGTCATGTACCAATACGGAATCAACCACGATGACATGTGATAGCACGGAATCAATAAGCGAGAACTCATGTAGTAGTGTGGAATCGACGGCAAAGACTCGATTCACAAGAGGGATATCTTTGAAGGCATGCGTGGCCAAAGCGGCCGGGTGGACATTAGAAAAGGCTAAGGATATAACCTTGCCCGACATTAAGGAATGTAAAACTACATAGTGTGGTGTTAATCAAGTTGTGTATATTCCAAGGGTAGATTGGAATTATATATTGGGTTACAAAGAGAGAAGTCTCTACATGTCATTATAAACTTTTCCACTCGGGCTAGGACGAAATCGAAGGGTGGAGGATTTTTGGTGACAGACGGGTTCTAAAAATAACATTTTTAAAATTTTATTCAAAAATAAATAAATGGTACAAATGTCACTTACATTATGTCATATATGACATGTGAATATAAGCATAATGCAATCAAACCACTAATACCCAATCAAAATATCAATCTTGAAGTGCTTGATTCACCTGCATACATTAATTCATCAACCACAAAATTTAGAACCTTTTTAACATAATGTCAAAGATTATATTTGAAGGTAAACTTAGTAATTGAATAAGAATTAGTATATATAAACATGTTCAAAATTTTAAAAACAAAGAGCTACTTACCCTTCAAAGAAGTGGATGAATTCTCCTATCCTTCATGTTTCTCCAAACAAGCATCACTGCATTCCAATTGATATTTTCAACTGGAATATTTGCACATGAAATGCGCATCAAAGCATCTAAAGAAGATAAACTTATATTGAAGACTAAATTTTCATCCGAAGAAAGCAAACATTTGAAGTTTGGAGCATTGGGACTATGAAGGACACAATCAAAATTATTCAGCACATACAAACATACATAGATATCGGTGAAAGAAGTAGTAGTTTAGAACGACACTGAAACAATCCCTGCTCAGTCTAAATCAAAACTGAATTCAAAAACTCAAACTCTACAAGCCCATAACACCTTTCATCTTGGACCTTCTGGAACAATGATCGCGGAGAACCGGCAGTTAGTTACAAATGAACCGGTTGAGTTTGAGAAAAAACCTGTTGAAGTTCAAGATTGCAGGAAATGTACTGATCATTTTAGAGGGATTTATAGAATATACACAAATTTAAAGAAGGAAAACTGGAGGCTGTCAACCTTAAACTGGTTGGACTTGCAATCACTAGGATCTCAACCGATTATGTTGCCCAAAAATCTCCCTGATCACTGTTCTAACACAATCTCGAAACTTGGTTGAAGATATAGAGAGAATGTATAGAGAGAAGATACTGACAACCCAGAAGAAGAGCTTGAAAACCTGCTGGAGGGGGAAGTGCCGAGCTTGAACACTACTGGAGGGGGAACCTGGGCCTCAAAGAATCATAACTTTCTCTGAACTATGTGGACGAAATGGGGCAGGTGGCAGCTAAAGTAGATAAAGCCAGAACACTGACAGAATTGAAGGAAGATACTATTGTTTCCAAGTGCAACCAATCACATGCCAACATCTTTCGGTTATCTTTATCATTATCATTTATCTTTATCTTTTGGTTTATCATTTATCTTTATCTTTATCATTATCATTTATCTTTCGGTTTATCTTTATCATTTTGTTTTTTTCTTTAACCTTTTCATGGACGGGTTGGTTTAGAAATTACCCGTTTTGGGACGGGTTGCAATTTTTTTTGCCTTTCAATTCGAGGTTTTTGGACGTGGACGGGTAAAAACTTTGTGAAAAATCAGCCTTGCTCCCAACTCACTAGAACCCACTCTTCAAGGACCCAGCTTGCAAGGACCCCCTCAAATTTCAAGGTCCCACCTTTTGAGGACTCCCAACCCCCAATATTAGGACCCAACCTGGAAGGACCCCATCCCTCTTCAAGGTCCCACCTTTTGAGGACCCCCAACCCCTTCTTCAAGGGCCCACATTGATGGACCCAAATTCAAAATGTATCCACATTATGACACCTAAAATCCAAGGACCTATATTTCAATTTATGTATATTGAAGGTCCCATATTTATGGATGCGGATTCAAGGACATGTATTCAAGTACTCAAATTGTAATGTGAAGGACCCAAATTCATGGACCCATGACATGCATTTTTAATTTGTGCCAAAAAAGAAAGAAAAAGAAAACATGCATTTTCAATTGGTAGACTTGTATGCAATAAGAAGGACCAACATGTATAAGAAGACTACAAGATGGAAAGAAATTGTGAAGTTGAAGGACATCAATGCAACATTCAAGGACCTAAAGAATGCCCTTATTCCTCAAAGAAATGCATAAAGATATCAAATCATGGCCTTGGTTCCTTCAATGGAAATTCATGGACATTGTCATTTGACAGTTATTTCTTGAATAAAATAAGACTTAAGTAGGAGCAAGGGTCCACCAAGATCAATGAAGGTAGAATTCAAAGTAAATGGAAGGATTGTGGAGTAGATTTTTGATTTTTGCTAGTCTAGATAGGGATCAGGGGTAAATAAGACTCTTTTTGAATCATAAACTCTCAAATCAATTAGTATGAACGAGGCAAATGTCTTGAAATACCCATAAGTAGGTATGGAAGGACCATAGGCTGATTCGGAGAGACATCAAGGAGGAAAAGAAGGTAAAAACCAAGAGGAGACTTGGTAGAGCGGGAGTTTTTTTTTTTGCGAGTCTATTTTTTGAATGTTGAGAGTTGCTTGAGCCAAAGAGGAGAGATTCCTCCTGGTCAAGGCAATAGATTGAGTGATTGAAAGGAGAAGGAGTAAATTAGTCCAAGGGGTTGGTACTGGACTGAATGATTGTTATCACATCGCAATTGCTGGTTTATTTACATTTCAATTTCTCTATGTAATCAATGAATGAGAGATGCACTTTTCTATTCTTTGAACAATGTGGTGATGACTTGTGGGCTGAATTTCACCCCAGTTTATGACTGCAATTAGTGTTGAAATCTTTTGTCCCTCGAACGTGCATACAATTGATGGCCATAGTCTATTTGAATTACAAATTATCAATGGAATGTAAGATTGAATGTCTATCAGGTCAAACATTTGAATGTGAGAATGTGTTTGCGTATATGTGAGGTTGTGTAAATGATCTAATTGTAGAAAAAGAGGATGTTTACTGATGATTGATAACGGTGAGATGAACCAGATATATATGTATATATATATAATAAGTTCTAGGGAGTTAGTAAAATACGATTGAGGCTCGATAATGCTAAGACTATGGTTTGCGTTATGGAGATGCATTAAATAGAGAGAGAACATAAATTGGTCATGAATTATAGCCTGAAGGAACTTAGGCTAGGTGCTAAGCAAAGTGTTTGTGCTGCTTTGTGTAAGGATTAAAGTATCATACATGAGTGATATCTTAAGCAATTGCAAAAATTAACTCACCGAGAGTAATTATTAAAAAACCAAGGAAATTAATGACATAATATTGTTGTCAGATTACCTGAGAGGGAAGGAAGGCTATAATCTGTATTTATTTCTATTGCATTTTGTTGGGAGAATATGAAGAACTTGAGGTTGTCGCAAGCCTGTAGGCCATTGCATGTGGTGTAGCAAACTGCTTGCGTGATAAATAATGACATTTACCTAAGGTAGATTGAGTAGATATTAATGAATTATTGCCAGGGCGTAGGAATTTGTAACACGAAATTGAATTTGTAATGATATTCGTAGTGATCGAAGCTTGAATTGAGAAATCGCCGAGGCTATAGTCTGTGGGATATTACCAACGTAGATTGTGCCTAACTAACTCTTGACAAGAGCCGAACAGTCAAAGTGGAAGGCTATTGACTGCGAAAGGTTCACTGAAGTTGCTGCGAAGGATCAATGGACTCGCTGACTGAAGACATAATACATATACCCAGATAGGTGAAACTGAAAATTATTGATGGCTTATGAGATTGGAGGATAACTCGGGATTAATCCTAACTCCCATAATTAAATATCTTATGCAATTGTCTTGGGAATTATAAATGCTATGAATTGGTAAATCAATTGTTTTAGGAATTAAGAGTGTGAGATTGCAACACTAAGACAAATAAGATAAATCCATCTATTATGTGAGGAAATGTTAGCCCACATGTGTGGTATGGCCTATGAATGCAATTGAGAATATGATGATTACCTTGGCCAAGACCAGGCATAAGATAATTGTCGGACCGCATAACTAAGATTGTATTTAATTGAAGAAGACTGCCAATCCTAAAAGGAAAATTGCACTGTACTTTCAAGTTACATTAAATGGAATTAATTAATGAAAGACTATTGACTACACCGAGTTGCCCTTGGTTTCGGTAAAGATACAAAAATGGGTTACTTATGCAAGACCATTGACTATGGTTGTGCCTATGCTTGTGCATCGCACTTGGTCCAATTAAAATAAACTCATTGCCAGACTATTGCCTAGGAAATTAGAGTGAGGTGAGTGACTGTCACAATTGCATGTATTGACATGAAGAGATTTTTAAAGTTTTTATCCCTTACCCATAATCCAATTGTCAGTCCTAATCCAAAATGAAGTTAAATAACCCTATGTTTTCCCTAATAAACCTTATCTGAGACACCTAGATGATATACAAATCACCTTTTAAGTCTTCCCTGAGTGTTTCCCTGGGTTTGTTTGTAACCAAAATCTAAACTACAAGGATCCTTAAAAATAATCAAGATGACAAAGTAATACTTTGCAAAATGAACAATGCAAGTTAATATAACCCAAAATCAAGACAAAGGTCCCGGAAACTTGCATCCATGAGAAGTAAACTTGAAAACGTGAGGAAAGGTTGTAAAACTTACACACATTAAAAAGTTGCCCACTTCAAATGACTCCCTCTTTCCTGGGTCAAATCTACAATGGATGGTCGATGCCAAATCCCCCCATGCCCAATACCATTCTCAATGGAATGATATTTGGCAATGATCAACGAGACAATTTGTTGAGGTTCTAAATGCTCTTGAATGCACCAGGGGTGGTAAGTGTGACCACAAGGTGCAATCGAGTAGTTGTAACAGTAGAACCATCTTCCACAAAATAGAGAAGCATTCAAAATGCAAATTGTCTTATCAAATATGGCCTCAATCTCTAATAAAGGTGAAAATTATGAGGGAGTTCCTCCCCCCTTGAAGCATTTTTTGTGAATGCTCTTGAATCGCACCAAACTCTCTTTCCAAGATAACCAAATTATGAGTTTTCTATGTTAAAGACTGACTTTGTAGTGGTAGTAGGTTTTTGTGACTTCAACATTCAAATTCTACATCCTCTAACATTATTTTGGTCCTAATCTCCCATGCCAATTTTGATTGTTCTTTTTCCTCTATCTCCATCACCTCAACCTCCACTTGTGTACCATTTGAGACTTCTTAGCACTTTTTGCATTGTGCACAAAGTGCATCCTTCAGTGTAGCAAGACGATTCAAAATGGTTTCTAGGTTCATGAGGCATTAAATGTATTGAACTTTCTGATCTCTAAGAAGAATGCAAGCAATTGCAAGGTCATTTTCAATCTTAAACATGACATTGTGGACACCTAAAACATCACACTTAAGAGATTTAGGACTTTGTTTCTTAACCTCCTACAACTTCCTCATATGTGCCACTTCAGCTTGTGTTAAAGGAGGTATAACCAATTTCCCAAACAATGAGGCCTTAGATCTCCCAACAGTCATTAATGGAATTTTTTTTTCCTTGACAACACAAGACAAAGTAGAAGGATAATCATTTTTCCTCCCATGCCTTCCAAGTGTGTGCTCAATAGTGTCAATGGTTACTAATGTAGAGGACAATACACATTCCAGCATGTGGACATCCCCACTGGCAACCTTTGTAAGGACGGTAAAGATTCCATATGTATGCAAGGTGCTATGTCGCCTTTCCACCTTAGCTTGCTTTGTGGTGCGCACCCCATGCCAAAACTTGGTAGAATGAGCTCTATACATAGCCCAGTTAACCTTGATATTCTTCATCTTTGTTCTACCACCGCTCATGCAAAATTGATGTTGATAAGTTTGTTGGTCACATCCTCCTTGCCTATCACTCTTCTATACAACTCCAAAGTTGTTGTTGCAATGGTAGGGCTAGCTTTGTTGTCATATTGGAAACCATTCTTCCCCTGCCTTGGACCAAAGAACTCTTCAATCTCACACATTGGCACAACGTTACTACTCAAAAGTGTGGGATCCACACTCTCATTCTTCAAACCTCGGTGCTTAACAAACCACTACACATTGTAAATCTCCATCCCAACATTGTAAACACACCTGCACAAATGACAACAAAGGATTTAGAATCCATTGTGTGTAGATAGCTTAAATAATAACATCCAAAAAACCAACGACATGGTTCACAAGCATGGATGCAAAGGAAGAAAACTTCAAAACACTCAATCTCAAACCCTAAAAGCACCGTCAATGTTGGACAATGTTGACAAGTATAAATCGACCAGACCATAGTGTGTCATAAATTGAATATGGTCGAGAAATTGTGCCATATGATAGTTTGGCATAACCACGTACGCCATCTTTGAGGTGCTCTTGTACAGGCGAGAGATACAGGTTGTGAGGCGGGGGGGGGAGAGAACAAAGAGGAAAGAAGGTGATACACAATTTGAACAAAACCTTGGAAGATGCGAGTAGGAAAACCTTTGAAGGAGGAGAATGAAGGAGGACCAACTTGGCTCCTGACACCTATCCATAGGTCATAGGTAAGCATGTCAACCCCTCGATCAATCAGAGACAACTAACTGGTAACTTTCGTTAATAGTTAGTGATAAAAAATGCAAAAAAAGGAATCCTTTCTTTGGATGTCATGGTTCCTTGTGTACCCCCCCCCAACCATGCATACCCCCAGCAACCCCCAGCAACCCCCAGCAACAAGTATGTTAATTATGTTTCTAATGTGGTTTTTATATGGATGAATAAACAAAGTTATAAGTTTTTAGTGAACTGATTTTGACCCATAGTAATTTGCATTGGTGAGGAGGCAACCTGTTCACAAATGCAACCTATTTGCACACGTCACAATTGATTCTTGTAGGCAGTTGCCATGTGTGACCCATGGTCATCGTACTATTGGTTGTTGCCACACATTAGACACCTTAGTTGCGACACATCCTACACTCTCAAAGGGATTAGACTTGTCATACAATAGACATTAAATAGCTAGACTCTTTATATAATTTGTAGTATCTATTGAAAAATACTCACGAGCCTTGACCTCCTAATTCCTTTATGTGGTCACATTCGTCCACAGTCCAAACTTCAAATCAATGTGAATTTGAAGGTTCACCTAAGCCATTTGCATTGTGTTTCTTATTGCATGATAGATCACATAAGTAAAATTTGGACAATATCCAGCATTTGTTCCAATACATACACTTGATATGTGGGTTCTTTAATGTATGGATCTTGTTGTATCCATGCCATGGATGCAAAAATCAATAGGTATTCAAAAACATCAGTCGTTCAAGATTCTTGAGACTCCATAGCAAATACAATTCCAAAAGTTTTGCGACATCTTGGTGTGTCACATGTATTTTTGGATGGCCCAAAGATGGATGACGACGGCATGCCATCACCATCTTACTCATATAAGTGCTACTAATCAAGAAGTTTGATATTAAGAGTTTTATGTTGCAAGGTTGATAGTCGCCATTCTTTGTAGCAATATGCTTGTTCATATGTGTAGAAGTAATTTTTGTACTTGCACTTATTCTTGCCATTTTGTACATATTTTTATAAATTTTTAAACAAAATAATCCTAAAAAGTTTGAGTTTTACATATGTGTGCAACTTTGGGAGATTTTCAGTGTCTCATGTATGAAATCATCAATTTTAGCATTGCAATGTTGCACTTTGAGTTGTTCCATAATTTCACATGCTACACTAATTATCTTTTATCACACATCCATGTTCACTCTATGGAATTCCTTAATATCACGTGCACTTGGTTGCCAAAGGCATTATATTACATAGTTTAGAGTGTATGTCAAGGAGAAAATCTAAATATAACATTATGTGGTCAAAACACTTCTAGTGTGTAATTGCATCCAAAAGCACACATGTGGTGTGTTGGAACCTAAATCTTCAATATTAGATGAATTTAACCGACTTGAGAAGTGCACTTGAAAATTGAATGTATTCTAGATAGGGTCACTTTGGACACAATTAGCTTTAAATGGGCATATGTAGTTCAATTGCATGTATTTGTGCATGGAGAACTTAGATTGGACCTCTTGGAAGCCTAGGGATTTACTGGATTTCAAGCACAAGTTTGAGTTGCCTATATTTTAGTTATATGTATATCACATGTGAACATGTCAGTCCAGGCATACATGTAGAGGATCTCCACATACAATCATTTAAAAAACATTGAAGCCTAAATGAGGCAATTGAATACACATGGGCTCTCATTTATTAAATTTTATCAAATGCACATTGCATTGCTCTTGTTTTGTAACTAAGTTGAGACTACTTCCATGCATATCATAAAAGTGTCATAGGCGGAGTTTCAAACACAACAAATGATAGTATGGATGTGGCAAAGTATTTCTTAAATACCATGTGAAAATTGAGTAGTAGGTACACAAAAATGTCATTATGAGCACATTTGAACCTCAAAGTGGACCCCCCCCCTCCTCGTTTATGAATCATGAGATTTGCACTTTGACGCGTGATCCCACAATCATACAAATTCCAATTGCATTTTGTCACTGGCAATCTTCCTCACTCAAAATGATGTTAGAAATTAGAATGGGTTCTATGGATGCTAATCCAACAAACAAATCTTGGGGCAAGCACTTGGAGAAGTTAGGAGCCTTGGTGGGTTACAACATAGGGTCCAATTAATTCCTAGGATCAAAATGTTAGGAAACATAGAGTTGACATAGGGTCCTTCATTGTGAGCCCAAATTAATGTCCACATGTGTTGTTAACACTTGTAAAACATTACAAGTAGTGTTTTGTTGATTTATGATTATTCACAAAAATATAAAAAGAATGAAGCTTGAAGAAAGCTAAGTTCGAAGCATTAGGCTTGTGTGGAGTGGATTTAAGTAGTATGAGGACATACCTTGGTAAAGTGTGGTAGGTAGAAAGCCAAGGTTAGTTAAATGTTTGAATTAAGATCTTTGTTGATCATTTGAGGGAGGAAGGTTTAGGAGATTAGATGAGAGCCTATAAAGTAGGAGGAGATTTCGAAGGCTTATCGAGAGCCTTGTGGATGGGATGAGTCCCTACTTAGAAGGAGAAGATTAAGGGGTTGTGATTGGAGGCTCTAATCCTCTCACCCTATCCTTATTTCATGCCCTCTCTCCCTCTCAACTCACTATATAATCCCTCATTCTTCCCTCACTCATCCTCTCTTTCCTTCGTGCTCTTTAAGCACCCCACGGGTTATAAGTGTGGGTGTGTGGGAAGCAAGATAGGAGCACATGTGTGTGCTTAGTTCTTAGGTGAAGAGCCAAGGCTATTTAGCCTTGAAGAGGGATTGACCTCTTGTTAGAAGTAGATTGGGTTCAAGGAATTTGGAGTTTGATTGTAAACTTCAACTTGTTGCATTGAGATTCATATTGAAGTAAGAGAGTTCAAACTTGTTTAAACTTGTGGCATTTAGAGTGACTAGATTGTACTAGGTACATTACTTGTAGTGTTTTATTAGTTATGAACTTGAGCAGAACTTTATAGTGAGAGATTTGTCAATTATGGATGATCAGAGTGTTCAATGGGTATGAAAATTTGAGGGATTGTTTATTATAAAGTATGGGAGTTGTGGTAAAAATTTGAGAGCTTCAGTCATTGGGATGAAAGAGTTATTAAAAGTTGAAGGGGAGGGTGTCTAGGAACAAAGCAGCAAGGTTTGAAAATATGTATCTCTTAGAGGGTTATAGATATGGATACCAAAATTTGACATTACCTTCTGAACTTATATATCTATCTTGTGTCAAAATTTTAGATTTATTGGACGTAGGAGTTGGAAGTTATTAGAGTTTTAATGACCGGATGCTTTATCACAGCATTCATACTAAGTAGTTAGAGTTAGAATTTCATGCATAACTTTTGCATATGAACTCTGTTTGTGCCAAAATTTGGTGTGGAGATTTTTGATAAGGTACTTAACAAGTGTACCAAATTTCACTTGAAGAACATAAGTTGGATGGGAGTTATACTATTCTGAAGTTTAGTAGGAAGACATTGATAGAGATTTACATCAAAAAGAACTTAGAGAAGGAAGGGCAAGGATAAGTATATAAATATTTTTTAATACTTGTATTTAAAGCCTATGTGCTTATGGAATCCACAAGCAAAGTGTCATGTACCAATACGGAATCAACCACGATGACATGTGATAGCACGGAATCAATAAGCGAAAACTCATGTAGTAGTGTGGAGTCGACGGCAAGGACTCGATTCACAAGAGGGATATCTTTGAAGGCATGCGTGGCCAAAGCGGCCGGGTGGACATTAGAAAAGGCTAAGGATATAACCTTGCCCGACATTAAGGAATGTAAAACTACATAGTGTGGTGTTAATCAAGTTGTGTATATTCTAAGGGTAGATTGGAATTATATATTGGGTTACAAAGAGAGAAGTTTCTACATGTCATTATAAACTTTTCCACTCGGGCTAGGACGAAATCGAAGGGTGGAGGATTTTTGGTGACACTCATCAATAAAAAAAATGGTTGTACAAAAAACATAGGCACTTATTAAATACCTACTACTATGTGAGCATTAGACAAAGAAACATAGCATACCAAGAAAGGGGTCAACAAATTTTATTTTAAAGAGGATCAAATTTATGGTTTACTTGAACTTGGACGAAATTTCTTTATCTACCCTCGTCTTCCATAAACAAATCAAACTCAAACTATATTCATTTGAGGATTTTAAGCTCTAGCTTTGTACTCTTTTCTTCTATTGGTTTGGAGAAGGGTGTTTTCTTGTATGTTGTGGGAGGGTTCAGGATTTGTGGCATTTCTTTGCGTGCTCAAATCCAAGTGATGATGGTGTATTAGTAGTTGCAAGTGAAAAATCTTTGGGTTCAGAGATGAAGTATATGATATCTATGGGTTGCTAGATTCAAGCACATATGTTTTGGTATAACCAAATTATATGTCATAAATCCCAACTATGTTAAATGTTGAACCTAGAAGTATGTTTTTTATTTTGAACACATAGTCCAATCTTATTGTAACATTCTTACAATAACCATAGTTACAATGAGATTTAGGCAAGAATTATGCAGGGGTTGACTTTGGATAAGGGCCATAAGAAGGTATTGAAACTTTTTCTAGTTCTTGAGACGGGCCCTTACCAATAACTTTTTGGGTATTCAACTATGTTAAGAGGGTATTTATTTGGAGGGTATTGAGTATGGGGCCCTTATTTGAATGCATCCTATTGTTACATATATAAATGCCACTTTTTGTCAGCTTTATTGGCCCTATCATTACTTAGACGGTGTAGGAGACATAGATTTATAGCACATTGTGTTTGTTAGAAAAAGTAGAGGGCTTATGTGATTACTTCAAGATAATTATGAAGCTTCGCTTTGATTTCTTAGAATTTTTACATATCAACTCCGATTTTGAGACTTCAAACAACAATCTTCATGGGGAGCAAGCACGGTTAAGTATACAAAAAAATGCTCCGGTACACTAAAACCATAATTTTTTTGGTCAAATGCCTAAAAGTAGTAGCAAAGTGTTGTTAGAATTGGAATTTTTTTCATGTTGCCCTCTATTGTTGTGTTAGGTACTCAAATATAGAATATGAAGATGGGATCTTCAATACTTATCATTAAAATTACTACTCAAAAGGTAATGGCTAAATATGGTTTTGGACATAGATTTAATGACCTTAAATATTTTGAAGTTGGATTTTTCTTTCATATTCAATGGATTCATTATAAACTTGAGGGCACCACCACAAATTTTGTAGAAATAACATCAATTTAATGTAAATTTATCATGTTTTAGACAAATTGTAGACAATTACATGTTTAATATATCTACTTGCACACTACTTGCACTGTCTTGTAAAATATGTAGACTTTTCTTGGAATTTGTTTTGTCAATATAAATTGGTTGGCTTTGTAAATCAACGTGTTTTTCAAATGCTTGTAATTTTTTCTTTCACAACATTCAAAGTTAATATATATTTTTAAATGACTTTCACTTAACCTATGTAGAGTAACAAAATCATATACAGTGACTCACAAAAGTACTTGGCCGCTGCCTGTGATCGTGAAAATTGGACAAAAGCTCTTAGACTAGTGAGAAATAATAAGCAAGATTTGTCATAGATACCATACAAGTTGTCAAGAACATGTTATCAAAAATTTGTGAAAAAAAAATCGAAATGGTAAAAAAAAATTAAAAGAAGTATGCCAAAAGCATGGCCAAGAACTTATGTTGATTAAGTAGGAAATCATGATAACACAAAGAAAACTCAGAATGAAAAACTAGTAAGTAGCAAATGCTACATATGTACAACAACTACATGTCTACCAACGTGTGTATCCACCCTTAGTTGCAAGAAGATCAACCACCCTTGCTGGCATTGTGTGGATTAGCTTCTGCACAAATTCTACTTAAATGTTTTGCCAAACAACCTGGATCTTCTCCCACAGGTCATCTCTACTTTTGGGTGAATCACCAAACAATCGTAAGCGTCTATCTACTTCATTCCACAAGTATTTGATATGATTTAGGTCGGGAGATTGTGGTGGCCACTCCATCACAGAGAAATCATGTTGACCTAGCCATCGTTGTAGAAGACCAGATGTATGTTTTGGGTCGTTATCATGCTGAAAAATCATTTCTGCCTCATCAAAACCTTGTCTCTCAATAGTACCCAACAATAGCGAATGTAAAATGTCAAAATAAACTTGCGAATTCATAATGCCATCAATGTGGTGAAGGTTTCCTACACCTGCCCAACTCATGCATCCCCATATCATGATGCTACCTCCACCATGTTTAACCGTATGTTGCACATGACAATCACGAAGAGGCTCTGTAGGATTTCTCCAACACCATTGACGGCATTTGAACCAAAAACATTGAACTTGGACTCATCTGACCAAATGACATGACTCCAGTTTTCTACATCATAGTCATGTGAAACCTTTGCCCACTGTAAACGCTTCTGCCTATGCCGCTTTGTCAACAATGGTTTCTTCCTCTTCACTCTAGCACCAAGACCTTGCCTCCGAAAACTTCTACGGATAGTTTCATTAGACAAACAATGACCTTGAGCTCTCAAACTACGACCTACAGCTGCCGCAGTCCCTGATTTCGGCTGATTGAGAGTCCTCACAGCAAGCCTCTCGTCCCGAATGCTCAAAAGACGTGGTCTCCCAGATCTTGGACGATCAAACACCTACCCATTTTCTCTGAACCGAACTAGAATGTGGCCAACTGTGCTACAAGGAATGTGAAGATGGCCGGCTATGAAATGTTGTGAAAATCCTTGCTCACTCAATGCTATGACTTGGGAACGCCCATGAAAACTTGTTTACTTCATTGTGACCGCGAGAAATGTGAAGAATCTCAACTTCAGACTATTGGAAGCTCTCAACGATCTATACACTCAATGGAAACACAAGTGGAAGAAGAAGTCACTATTGTCAACATATGCAGTTGGCCACCCTTGAGATTATTTGAACCACTCCCACAAAAATGTACCACTTGGATTACCCAAAGGAAGCCACCTAATACTGCATTAAATGATGTTGATTAACCCTAATTAATTTGGGAGGCGGCTTCATTAACCTCTCTCTACAATTGCATGCCAAATGGATTCACAAGTAGTGGCCAGTACTTTTGTGAGTCACTGTACTTAACCATGCTTGTGCCCCATGATCCACAACTGCTAACCAAGTGAGATAGACAATTTCCAATCTCATCCAAAGGCCAAAAGTGTAAGTGGAGTTGAAGGTGTCCGTTATAGACCTCAATACCATCTTCCCACTTCCTTGAGCAACACTCGGAGATACGGAAATGCGAGATCCATGGTATGGCATCACAAAGGAACGCGCCACCAGTTCATGGCAGTAGTAGTACTAATAAATAAAATCATCGTTAAATCCCATCATACACCGCTCGACTGTTGGTGGTAGTAGTAGTAGTCCTTACATCATCCGAAGGCATGTTCAGGGTGACAACCGTTGGAGTTAACTAACCGACGGCCGTACCAACTTATGAAAGCGGTGGTACTCCGGGGTACACGTCTCGTACTAGCTTACCCTTCCTTCTCCCCTATCACATGGCCGCCCAATAATGCCTCCCAATCATGTCCCCTTATGGCACCATCACAACCACCAAATATACATGATGCTCAAGTCATGTCATGTCATGCCACACCATGCCCCGCCTTGCCTCCCCTTTCTCTCACGGACTTCACTCAAGCTCTCACATTATCATCATGGGGGAAGCAACTTAAGTAGGTAAGTAAATAAATAACCAACATCGGGCAATTTGACATGAATTTGAACCCGTTGGTCTTAGAGCCACTTCACGCATGAGCCAAGAGCCGTGGCCTTGTAATGGTGAGGACCCTTGACTCTCATCCAAAGGCCGTACCATGGGTGTTGGGAAAGCCGTTTTATGTAGTCACAAGCCCTCGAGCATAGTGTGAAGTGAGAATGGACCATGTTGCGGGACCATTGCATATTTTGTTGGTGGAAAAGAGGGGAGGATTTAGTTTAATATAATATGTCTCAAACTTGATCAATTTAAGAGAACTACTTGGTGGTGTTTGTGTGTCCTGGAATATGTTATGGAATCTGCCCTGAAATCTCTCTCAGAAATTGTCATGCTAGAAAAAATATTAAAAAAATTCATGGTCTCCCGGAATTTTCGTTAGGCCCACCTCTTGGAGGTGGGCATGACGCAAATTCCGGTAGACCATGCACCCTTATCCACAACCTGCCATGTAGGACTCCATGTAGACTTTTCATCCACGAACTTTTCTTTGGGCCTTTAGGCCTTCACCTCCTAATGTGAAGTGAACTTGGACGGTCTCTGCCTTTTCAACCAATGATAGCTCTTACATTGCCATGGTCAGGGGCCTTCAACCTTGTGTGTGAAGTGGCCCTTATCTTGCTCAAGAATCCTCCTGGTGCATGGTGGGGTTTACTGCCTACCTTGCGGTGGGCGGGCTCTTGGCTTCCTACCTACCTACCTAGTTTTTTTCCATTTGGGCAAACCAACCCATACACTTGTTCTTTGTTGGATGCCTCAACCCTTGCCTCCAAGGAACCAGTGTACGGGTTGTTTCGCCCCAATTGTTTTTTCCATCAAGTGGAGAGAAGATTTCACAGCGGGATTTGACCCACCAACCACTCCATTTGGAAATGGGTACCTCTCCACTATCACCCGGTAGTTTAGGGTCATCTCGGACCATAGTTGATTGAAGGTCCACACTAGGGTCCAAGACTTAAGAAACTCCAAAATTGGGCCATCTCGTTGGCCAAGAGCAACATTTTGTATCCAAGGACTAGGGTTCGTGTCCAAGGTATAAGAAATAGAAGTGCTTTTAATGTAGCATTGTTTTGTTCTGTCAGATCATGGCATTTCCCACTCAAGAAAGTACTCTTAGTTTGGATTCAAGCTTGGGTCCAATCTTGAGTCCAAAAGTAATGTCCATCAAGGGTTGTTTCAGAGCCAAAAATTCTCAGACTTGGACACTAATTTAGACCGAGTGCTTCCGTGTGGATTTGTGGCATAATATATAATGTGTGTTTATTTAAAATTATAGCACAAATCAAGACATATTATTTAACATTGGTGAACTTAGAGTGACTTTTGATCAAACAATAAGATTTTAGAATTATTGGTATAGTTACAACTGTGATTGAGTTTAGGGTGACAACCATGGACACTAACTTAGACGGTGTGCTTCCATGTGGATTTGTGGGGCCAACAGATGAGGGAGCATGTTTGTCTTATCATCAAACATGTAAAGTGGAATGTGGTCACTCTCACAATTACTCATTTTCAATGTTGCATGATTGGGGAATTGAAAAATGAAATCTTCTCCAAATATATGACATTTGTGAGCAAAGTTTAGATAATTCAAAAAATTCCAACTTGAAAGTTATAACACAATAAAGCACAAAAATCGTGGGTCGGCACCCAACATGTTTTAGTATACAAGGCATATATGAATCATTTTCCCATGCCGAAATCAATGTTGATGTTTTTTATTCTTGACTAGAGACAATCCGTGAACTCCACCTCCTTCCATGCGCAAAGAGGGAATTGGGAGGTGGGGGTCAAAGTCTCAAACTTTTGTCATTTGGTGGCTTTCGCCAACTTTATGGGCACATGGATGTATCACCTTAGTCCATGTTGATGATGGATGGATGGATAACGATTCTCATAACCAACCTAGATGTACTGAATTAGTCTGCCCATTTTTGTATGATTTTCTAAGCTCGTCGCATTGAAGGGTTCAAGAAGAGCAAATGACACCCATTGATAGGCAAACATAACATTATTCAGACCCACGACAGTGTTCTCTAGGACTGACAGTATTCCAGGAATATTCCTTGGAATATTGTCAGTCCCAGAGAACACTGTCGTGGGTCTGAATAATGTTATGAACCTCCTTTAGAACACAAACACTTTATTATTCATTAGGATATTATTCCACATTCTATCATAATTTTTGTACCAAAAATTATGAATTTCTTTAATGCACACACGTTCACAGTAGTTCAAACCATTACATTTCCCCCACGGGTGGTCTCTCCAATGCACAAACGGAACGTGAGTGTAAGAAGGGGCATTATTTGAGGCATTAGCCTACATAGTATACATAAGGAAGAGGTATTTTTTCCTTTCTTTACTATGTACATTTAAAGAGGCTATTAATAATTATGAAGTAAAAGTAGATCTACAAAAAGGGGTGTCAAGGCTTAGAGGAAAAATTGACATCAAATGTGTTGGTTTCATTGCCTTAGATTCAATGACATGTGTTTTAGGGTCGAATTGTTATGAATCAAATCCTATGGACATAAAAATGCTCAATGACTTTCTCATTGGAAAGAAAAAAGTGGATTGTATATGTAATAAAACGCATATTTATTTCACAATTTATATTTCTTATGTGCAATGGAGGCATTTATCACGCTAAAATTGAAAAGCTTAAATTAAATACATGAGTCTAGTTTCTAGGATAATAACGACCGTTAGTTCGTTGGATAGGAGCTATACAACCTCAGTGGAAGTTACTTGTACATAATAATGCCCCTTAGTTCACAACAAAAACATTCAAACAATTGAGCTCGACATATTCAATTATCTACATAATGATTCCAAAGAGCAACCTACTCCAACAATGGCTAGCAAGGTAGAAGGTGTGACAACAACTATGCTGACATCAAATCTTGCAAAAGAAATTTCATTGGAAACCAACACATGTAGCCACTACTCTATGTCCACAAATTCTCCAATTGATCCAAATATAAACATTGATCATAGTCATTTCATTGATGTAAATATTTTGTTTGGCACTAATATTTTATTGTGCCAATTATAAAAAATGACATGTTGCAAACTACCCAACATGATGATGCTATTGGTGGCATTGTAGCCATTATTTATTTTGGTTGCCAACCTTCCCCTCCTTCTGCAATGCCATCATTACAAACCTTGCAAGAGATTGGAGTCCCACATGCCACTAAAGGTCAAAGCTACACCAAATATAATACATTATTGTTCCAATATATTTTGGAGAACCCAAATGAACACAGACATATTGAACCTAAATGCAACACCATTATTTGGAGGCTTTTGCAAGGTGATGGGGATATCATTGTAGAGTTGAAAGGGGACATAGCCATACCACAAGCCATTTAAAACCCTTTAAAAAATGCTACTATATTGGCATCTAAACTCAAAAATTATGGTCAAACATATTTTTTTCATGATCAAACAACACAACACGTGCATGAGATATTGTAAAGGGGAAAAACATTACTTACATTGACTAATATGGAAGAAAGTGAGCACGAGAACACTCTCTAGCTCACCCAAGGAATCCTACTACACATGTTTGGAGAGACTTCAATATTTCAAAAGCCTGGAGGGTGGAAAAAATCAATCTATCTAGACCTTGCCCAATTATTTTCAAATGCATCAAATAGGAGATAAAAACAAACTACATGAGAGACTGCAAGAAACTTGCATGGACACAAATTGGACATGATGAGGATAGAACACCAACTCCACAAAAATTATTTGCCAAATAATGGGAAAAAATGAAAGAGCTTCGGAAGTCGGGAAAATAGCCAAGATTATATGTGGAGAAATTGTAGTACTTGAGGATGGGTCAAAAAACCAACAAGGCAACATGACACACAAGCCCAAATCATCGAAGCAATACCTAGGGACAAACCTCACAATTTCTACCCCTTTTCAAGTGCTTATTGGAACTGTAGAGGTTATTCTATTCACACAATATTCTAATAGCAAGTCTTTTCCCAATTATTGAAATGTTGAATATTCAAATAATTAAACTTGGGAGAAAGATGAAATAGGTATAGCAAAAATCCCCGGTTATAGTCATTTTTCTACTACACAAAATGGATTTGGCAACATACATTCAACCACCACTACTCGAGGACATAGGGATATTGTTGTATTTATTAGAACGTCTATCTACACATGGGGCTCACATCTCCCTTCTTCTCCCAGGACATACATATATGGATTAGGATCCACAAGGATATAGGTCTTTCCACATATATATATATATATGTATGTATGTATGTATGTATGTATGTATGTATATGTATATGTATAGATAGATGCTACTTTCCACCCTCTGGTGCCAAAAGTTATAAAGTTGCAAATATAGATCTTTACACTCTTTTTTCACCGAGTTTGTTTATTATCAATCTCTAGGGGAAATTCTTCTAGTAGGTGACTTTAATGCTCGAACTAGTTCTCACCAAGGGCAAGACCTCCATCTTCACGACAGTGGCATCAACCTCCTAGAGGTTCCTAGACCCCACCCGTTGAAAGAGTCCGATGATATTGGTCATTACAATGCATTCGGTCGATTTCTAATAGAAAATTTGTCCTTCTCTGGCTTTGTGATTCTTAATGGGATAGATAAGCAATGCCGAAATTTCATTTGTTTCTCTAGTATGGGTAGGGTTAGTGTAGTTGATTACCTCATAGGTGATCTCAACTCCCTTCGCAATTTTTATCTCTGATTTCTCCATAGGTAATAAATAACCCAACTCAGACCATTGCCCTCTCTTCTTCAAAAGGTAATATTATAGGTTCAGGGCTTCCAATGCCGTCATGTCAAGATCAAATTCTCCGTCCCAATCCTAAGAAGGCAAACCAATATGTTCTATATATCAAACATGAACTCACTTATGTGCAAGTTGAGACCTACACCTCATTAGACAACCACGCTCAAGCTTGGTTACACTTGATACTACGCGCAACTCAACCCATCTTCTTTAAAAAAAACCTAGGTGGCAAACAATGTGGTAGACCGTCCGACAGATGGTTTGATAGTGATTGTTGAGAGGCCCGGTGAAACTTCCTTATGGTGTTAAACTCTAGTCACTCGAACAATACTTACAAAATGGCTTTCAAAAAGTACTACATGATGATTTGGCACATGAAACGGTCTTACCTAGAGCACAAACAGAAGGATGGACATCCTCTACTCAAAAGTGACCCAAAATTATTTTAGAAGAGCTTTGAATAAAAATATGATTCGACCCTCCCATTCACTCCACACAAAGTATCAATGATCATTTTGTTCCAAACACTCAACTCTTGATGTTTTTATTAAAGGGGAAATATGGGTCCATATGAAAGACCTAGCAAATCACAAGGGCGGGGATATCCATGGGTTCGAACTTGAGCTTCTAAAATGGGTTGCAAACGATCTATGTGAACCAATCACAAAGCTATTTAATTTGGTGGCTCAAGAGGGTTTCCCATCTTCATGGACTATCAACATCACTCAAATGATCTTCAAATGTGGTGAAAGATGCTCTCTAGAAAACTATAGGACCATAATGCTAGGAACAACCTTTGGCAAGCTTTATGGCTTTGTTTTAGAGAGAAAAATTAGCCAACATGCATAATTGAAAAGAGTCGGAGTGAGAGGACAAGGAGGTTTTAGGGCAAGTGGATCTACTTTGGACCTCATCCTTACATTACGTACTTTAATCCAACAAGAAATATGTGTAGGTCGATGTCTTTATTTTGTTCTGTTGATGTCAAAAACAAAACACAAAAACTTTTGAGAGAGTCCCCCGTGACAAGCTTTGAACATGCCTCCAACAATTGGGTGTACCACCTTATTTACAACATGTGGTAAAAGCCATGTACACTGCAATCTACGCAATAGCTCAAATAAATGGTGACACACATGTTGAAGTATTGTCAAGTGGATACTTTGAGCCATCTAGTAAAAGCCAAAGAATTGCAGGTATGGAAGCCTTGATGGGCACCTTAAGGAAAGTAGCAGTAATTGGAGTCACATGTTGGAAATTGAAATTTGGGGAGGTGACTTCAAAATCTCTCATTGGAAGGTTTTCAATAAGGGCATGAAGATGCATACAACGTCTTATTTCAAAGTAAGTGCTCTCACTACCTATCATATTTTGTTGGCTGAATTTGAAGAACTACCCATAGAATTACATGCTCTCAAGCTTACTATAGGCTATTTACCTTCAAGGCATGAATTAAAAGCTCCTTATAATTACTATACTCTCTAATTTCTTTAAAATTTAATTTTTTTTTTTGCATCCTACCATTACTTATACTACCCATGTCATTGCAATTTTTTGTAGTCTACATTCCTTTTAATTGAGAAAAAATCATCTAAACGTGTATGCAATGCAAAAGTTGTGAGAAAAAACATGGCAACAAAAAGACATTAAGCATACTAAGTGCAAAAACTTATCATACATGTGAAAGACTTAGGCTTACCAAAACAAATCTTAATTTGTGCAAAATATGTGTATCATTAGCCACATCAGAGAAGAACAAATGTGATAACATGATGCATGTCATTCAAGACCATAACTTGAATGATATCATACAATTGCATGTGATGAAGAATACAAGGACACTTAAGCATAATGCAGTTTAAATTTTGCTTTAAATTTTGTAGTTTTACAGCCCATAGAACAAAACCTTCATGCATCAAAAAAGAAGGCTTAGGGTGGAAACACAACAAAAGTGAGCTTGTGTTCACAAACACAACACCCACTCCGTAAAGGTCTACCCCCCCCCCCCCAAAAAAAAACCCGCAACCATTGCAGCCATGCAGAAGTCATGTGGTTCCCTACAAGTTTGTGCAAATGGGTTTAGGGTATGCAAAACAAACAACCTATTGTAAGCTCAAATTTGTGGTTGTAGCCTATCATGTAGGCTAAATCTCATAAATTAGTAAGGATGAGCATGTAATAGGTAGTTAGGAATTCATCATGAGTGGAAGTAGGGGGCTATTGCCACTCAAAGACGGTTGTTGTAATTGCCTTCTCTTCCCTTGTGATAAAAAGGAGGTCTGGCATGGGAAAGGTAGACTATTATCATTTAGTAGAAATCTGACGTAGTCTCAACAAGCATTAGTGTTAGCAATAGTCTTGGAAGTCGCGAGACTCAGTGATTTAGTCAGGCCTTAGTCATGTCCCAGAGCGTGAGGCTTGAAGCAATAGACCGAGAGTCGAGTGATTCGAACTCATGAATGTCTTGGAAACTTTGATAATTAAAGAGTGGAAGTTGTATGAGCAATTGGCTTGGTTACTTCTGAAGAAGCAAGTTGTGATACTATCTATTGTGTATGAAGTTTGGAATACGTGAAAGCAAAGACTGTCAGAGTTGATGTAGACAAAGGCAAGTAATCTTGTGTCATATCAATGATTGAGTTTGGTAAAGTTTGAGTGAGCTAGCATTGAAAAGAAAGAGAGACTTACTTTGGCTATTGGCCGAAACTTATAAAAGTCTTAGAAACAACTTAAAGAGGGAAATGTCAGAAGTATGGACCAGCGATAAAGGTTGCGTCATAATGAGAAAATGTGTGAGGCAATAGTCTGAGAGAGGCCAGAGAGTGGCAAAATATCTATTCCAAAAAGGAACTTGACGGATGCTAAGAGCTTGTCGAAAAGAAGGCAAGATAGGAGTAATGTTAGAGAGAAGCATGAGAGGTAATAAGATTAGGACGAGACACGTAGCCTGAGAGAGGTAAGTGCACATGATTAGCCTAGTGAGCAAAAAGATAATCTTTCACAGAGAGGAAGGTTAATTGTCTATGTGCAGGATATGGAAGGATTACATGCAGGCTATAGGCTGCAAGGACAATGCATCCAAAGGAAGGAGGAATTATCCTATTGGAGTAAGACTTTACCAAATACAAGTTATTTTTATATCACAACAGACTAAAGTTTTAAGTAAAGGACATAGCCTAGTTGTCGATGTATTGATTTCATATTAACTTGTGGATGATTGCTTGAGACAAGTCGCTAGATACCTGAAGATGAAGATGGTGACTACGGATATTTGAAGACAAGTATGACGATTGTAAGTTGTTAACGAGAACTTAATTTAAGAACAGTGCAAGTTCAGTTCATGGCATTTTCAAGACTATGTGGTTACTCGAAAGACATTGCCCCGGACTTTGTTCCGACAAATAGTCATTGACAACTTGCCAAGCTATTGAGCTCATGATTGAAATAGTTCGGTCCGTTGAAGTGATAGAAGCCCACAAGAGTATAGGACTGAATCATTCACGATGGAGTAAGCACCAACGAACCATTAAGAGTGAACAGTTTCGTGAAACAAACTCTTACACGATGTAAAATATATATAGTATTGTTATTTTTATTAGTTTTCATTGACTTTCGTAGTGAATAAAGTAATAGAGAAGGCTTGAAAAAATCGTGATTATTTTCACGACCTTTGTTGACTTTTAAGATCTTATATCATTAAAGTTAGTTTTGATTTGATTTCAAGATTAGTTGTTGTTGTTGAAAAAAAATGTGAAAATTGTTTCACCTTTGTTAACTTTTGTGGTTTATGTTTGAAAAATATGGATAAATATGATTAAAGGGGAATGATGTGGATCAACCAATGGTTATGTGATACCCATTAGGCCCATCATGGACGGATGTGTTCTCCGTGCGACCAGGATAAGGAGGGAGACCTTCCTCTCCTTGAGGAACTCTTTCCAATTTTGAGACGAAGAGAGTTTTAGTTTCCGAAAATTTGAGGAGGAACCATATATTTTGTATAGCACGGATTTTAATGAAGTTTTGTGAGCATGTTCATTTTGCTTTAATGATTTCAATGATGTATAGACTACTCAATTTAGAGTTATTATGAAAAACTTATGGGGTTTAGAGTAAAGACAATTTTATTGCCATCGAAATCCAAAAGTAGGTGCTTTGAATGCATGTGATAATGTGACATTTTTTATTTGTTCTCAAATTTTAGGAGTGCTTGAATTATATTTTAATTCTTTTCAAAAAGCTATTAAATTTTCAATTTGAATATAAGATATAAAAGTTATGATCATAGAATCGTGAAAGTGTAGATTTGCCACTGAATTTGGAAAGTCTGTATTTAAGAAGCCATAGAAGATGGATAAAGTTGAATTTTAAGTTCAACATTTTAGATAGCATAGATAATAGATTTGGGTTTCTAAAAAGTCATGACTCACATCATTTGGAAATTTTATGAAGAAGTTATGGTTCCTTAAGCGGAGAGGTGTATAACTGTCATAAAAAACTAAAGCCTCAACTTTGGCATGCCATATCTATGAAACGGTAAACCACTTTCTTTTGAAATTTTTATTGTATGTGTGTCTTTGTGTTGGCTTTCTAAAAAGCTATTGTGCATATTATTTGGATAAGTAATGCACCTGTGACACTCATTTGAATGCTAGGAATAACTTTGAAGGGTTCAAGCCTCTACACGGTTTGTTTTTTTGCATTGTGCACATAAATTTGGCATTTTCAAATGGCATGAGCAACCATGTGCATTATAATTTTTTCCATACCTTGGGTATAGATTAGTTGCAGCTAGGAACCTTATATTTTCTCATAACAAAACCCTCTCACCACGATAATAGACCTAATGAAGAAAGGAGTAAAGAATGAGATAAGTCATAAAATATTATTAAATACTTTTATCCAATGTAATATTAACGGGGGCATTCACGGTTGGGGTACTACTTTTGGGACAAAGGACTTAAGGACTTTGTCGCATTGATCTTGGTTTTTATCATGATTTATTATTATTTGATCAATAAATCTTACATAAATAAGTAGATAGTTCATAAGCTTTATCAAGAAAGATTTTTATTATTATTTAATAATCACCCTAAACCCTAGCCCACATCAGTGGCATTTTTTGCTATTTAGGTGTGCATTGGTGGTCAATTATTTCCTGTTATGTATCTTGGTACCTTGGTAAAAGTGTCATGTGTCCATTCATATAAATTTTTTTGTCCAATTCTAATACTAGACGTTCCTTTTACGTGTGGCCGTGAGTATATGTATATTTGGACATGTTTGGTGCCACATGTAAAGTTGGGCAATTGCTATTCAATACATATTTGGTTCTATTGGTACACACTTGAACGATAATTGTGAGGAAAAAAATTGGGATCATTTCGATTAATTCTTGTTGTCCTTTTCGTTCCTTGATCCTAAGGTCAGGAAGTAAGACAACACTCCTGAATGTCCTTTAAGGAATCAAATGGATATCATAGATGACCCTATTCCTTCTAAATTGACTTTGTCATTGTACTCAATATGGAGGATGAAATGTAGGTATGATCCAAAATATGCTCCACAATACAAATCCAATTATACCAAGTATGTGAAGTTATCAAAAAAAGTCCTTAAACCGTTAGACACCCAAAAGTAGTACCCCAACCGTGAATGGCCCCTAACCCTTATAGGTACTAGCTCAGTCTTCCTTGAGACCTAGTTCCATGGGTTGTTGTTGTTTGAGTATTTAAGTGACAACAAAATTCTAATTACACCTATGTAACTTTGTTCCATACCTTAGTGTCCAATCATGCACCAAAGAAACAAATGATTTACGACTAAAAAAACATACAAACGTCAAGATCTAAGAGTAGGGATTATCCAAAGTTCCAATTTTCAACCAAACCATTTCCATGACGGACAAAGTATTCTCTCGCCCAATTTGACTTGAAGTGCAGACAAATTGCATAGAGGTTCGTTACGCTTGATACATTTATCGTCATTGTCCCAAAATTCAAATGGCCATTCGAGTGCCGATTTTTCTTCCAAACAAACCCTGAGTGAGGCATATGTTTCCTCCTCAAAAACCTTCAACTTGTTGTAATACTGCGGCACATCATAATTGCCCTTCATAGTCCACATCTTCACTTGAGTTGACATTCGTAAACACCAAGAAGGCCGCCTAAGCAGAAGCGGAACAATCAATCACAAGCCACGTACAGAAACTCTAAATCCTAAACCAACTCCAAAACTACCGTAAGACCTTCAAACAAAAAAAATCAAAACCCTATATGGAACTTCAAGGCGCCCCTGGTCCTAAAGCAACTACAAAGAAGACTCTACAAAGGAGATCCTAAACCAACTACAAGTTTACAACAAGACATACTTGCTGGACTTTGTTATCATAAACTTCAACAAGGAGGAGCTTCAACAAAAAGTTGCCCAAAACCAACAAACTTGAGGAAGAAACAAAACCCTAGGTGTTTTTTTACAAATGGCAGTGCAGGAAGACGATCAGTAACGGGCGCTATGAATTTCATCCATTTTGGGGCAAATGATGAGCCATTTTTCATCCATCCATTGTGAAGCATGCGTATAAAATTGATCCTACTAGACATGCATCCTAGGATCCTTATTTTCAACCCCTATATTATTTTTATAAAAAGGAATGGCTCACATTTTAAACCTATCTACCTTACTTATAATGGGATTGTCTACTTTTAATGGACCCTTCATTATTTGGAATTCTTTTATAAATTTTATATCAAATGAATTTAATCCTCCCTATATCATGCCGCACGTCATTTTTAAAATGCACTAAGTGAACTACCTGGGCTTTGTTAGTCAATAAAGTAGCCTTACTCTCCCAACATCTGGTCGAATAAGGATTTAACACGTGGCACAAATTGACAACCATGTGGAAACATCACGGGGATTATCTCACAAGGAAACATGCGACAACCCAACCACATCAAAAATAGCATATCATGATATCAAGGAGGTTTTCCTTGGTAAGAGTGGAATTCTCTCCATCTATCAAGGAAGAAACTAGATTTTCCTCCACCTCAATGATTTTCTCAAATATGAATGTCATTTGTATTTGAAGCATTCATTGACTCCACCACAACGCAAGATCATTGTTGCCTACTGCACCTCAAACTATAAACTTGCCATTGAAATTGGACGATGAACAACTATCCCATTCTGTAGAGATACTAGGCTATGCCACTTTTAGGTATTGGAATTTGAAATCCCCGAATGGATGGGTCATACAAATTAGATTTGGTTGAAGTTGAGGTAAGAATGTTGCATTCAGCAAAGTTTGGAAAGATAAGATATGGTTATTACACTACAAGGGATGCGGGCCTTAAACAAACATTGCTCTTATGTTGAGGCCTAGATTTGAGTGGGAGGTGGCAAGGCTTGTAGTTAAGAATGGACACAATAAGATATGTTGTGATGAGATTGCACATCATTCTTGGTTTGGTGATATACTTAATTGGGAGGGCTTATGTAATCACTTAAAGAGAAATAAGGTTTATCTTCACTTAAACGTCTAACAAGTTTTGCATTTGAATTCCAATTTGATGCTTGAAGCCACGATCCATATGATACACAATTACAATCAAATGATACATTTCATGTTCCTATTCAAGGGTCAAAAGTATATGTGGGGGTGGGAAATGTATGTTATAGGCTATACTTCTTATATCCAATTTAGTGGCATGCTAATTAGATGGACTTTGCAACTTGTCATGTAGCACCAAGTGTTCCATACCACCTTCTTTGGTTGTCACCCAATGATTACAACAAAATTAGTGTGGGTTGATAATGAATAGTATACCCAGGGGTGCATCTTTCATTAAAACCAAGAATCACGTGTGTTTGCAACATACTCTTCAAAGCCCTATGTATGCAAGTTTTTTTTGGGTAAAATTTAGCAATACACGTACAATTTCAATGATTAAAATACAAGTGACAATATGTATACAGAATAGAAGTTATATATATATATATTTAGGCAATAACATAAAATATATAAATATAATTTTGAATAAAAATCAACCCATGTCATATGTATAATACAAAACCCTAGCATTCATCAATAAAGTCATTGAAGACTTTTTCATCCCCCGATGACACTCATAAGGATCTAAGTCTGCAATATATGTCACAGAAGCTAGCACAAATATTGTTTTTAAGTCTACATTCAAATGATCAATATGATCGTATGTCCGCTTGTTGTTGGTTTCTTATTTATACCAATGTAAGCCAATCTACATGTTTGATGGGCAATCCATCAAGTCAATTGGATCATACACTCCACCCAATGAATACCAAACAATCTACACATCCTATAAACCCTTCCAACAAATCAAACCTTAATTGGAGCTAATTTTCTTGCTCTAACTTGTTTTTTTAAATAATTTTAGATTCAAGTGTGTTCAAAAACACACACCAAAACCACAACCAATATTTAATAAAGTACCATGATTTCAGGTAGCAAGGAGTTTAGGTTTCATATATAAATTTCTAGCCTTAACCAAATCAATTGATCTTTAGATATAGTTGGATTGCCATACAATTGACTAACAAATTTACTTTTGAAAATTCTAGAATCCCCTACCTCTACATAAGCCACAATAAACTTCAAAATTAAAAAACTTGTGCTTTAAAGTCTAGTGACACTACCATACAAGTACATGTTTAAAGGTCCTCCATACATATACATAACTACGAGTTTTAATTTGTGTAGCATATGTATATGTAGAATGGCAGAGTTCAAATTAATACTTCTTTTGTGCACTCATGTATGGTCATACGTGTTTAGCACTGTGCACCCCCCACAATAGTATAATGATGAAAATGAGAAATTTCTTGCAATTTACCTACCTAGTAACCCACCACATCCATGAACATCATTGCAAATGTTGGAACCTGATTCACACTAAAAGTGTACTACTACTACCTTGAGAATGTGGACATTCTTGGACCATAGGGAATTCGCGTATGTGAGCACCTCTCAATTATTAATGAAAAATGATGTAGAATCTAACCACCTATTTTCAATTAGGACCCCATCGGGAATCTATAGGATGCCGAAATTTCAATCATGTTGGGACTGATTTCGGTTGAAATTTTTTTTACATGTGGTTAAAATAAGGTTCCACGTTTCACAACGTGGACTTTTGTGCATAGTAGGACATGATTGCTAACTATCATGTTAGAGCATGAGTTGATGAGAATGGTGGCAAGTATTATTGACAATTGAATAAATTGCAAACCAATTTACCAACTTTGACCAGTTGATTATGAGATGAATAGTGATTGATGTATACCCTTGGATGGTCACGAAGAATGTAGTTATGGTTGATCGGATTCTAGAACCCACCATGAGCAACTCACAAATATTTCAGAATGCAAGGGTCTATAGGTCATAATCTAGACCCCCGGAAGGTATTTGATTCACTTCTATGAAAGGGTTTAACATATGCTTACAATCTGAAAGAAACTCCAAAAGATTGTTTAGAACTTAAAACTCTTTTAGGCTTAACTTCAAATTTGCAAATAATTGCAGGTGCTATAGAGAGGAAGAAGGATTGCATACAATTTCTAGGGATGAAGAAGAAAGCTTCCAATCTGGTGAAAATGGAGGAATTTTTCGATGATGATCGACAACAATGCACACCCTTCCAGTGAGAAAGACAAGGATCCGCATCTTCCTCCAAACTCGAAAGTGTCCAATAGATTTGTGGGCTTGTTCCATGCGCGGAGCAGCCGCATTGCGATGTAACAACAACAACAACCACCACCAAAAATTAATTAATTAATTAATTAAATAAAATAAAAAACCTCTCGTGCACTACACCTCTTCTTTACAATACCATCGACACCACCACCAATGTTGAACCCAACATGATTCCTGCAACCCACTTCTCACCACCACTCTATCCACAACATGTTCGGCCATGGGCATCCACACAACATGCAAATGGAAGGAGTTGTTGCAAATTTGTGGGCACATGGCAATGCTAGAGACGGACATGAAGCTACACGGGATCAAGGAGATGGGATGGTGGCTCGTGGAGCCTATCATGGTTGGTGATGGCGAACTGTATGAGCGGAATTAGGTTCACACAAATGTAGTTATTGTAAACCCTTCCTTCTAACTTGTGCACCATCAGTCCTTGGTTCTAAGTCTCCAACTTTGGTTATGATATCACCAAGGAATTGGTAGTGCCATGACACATGTCCCTGGATTTGAGTGCAAGAGCGAGAAGGAATTCGTCTCAAAATGAGCGGTTATGGCATACTCTAGACATTGGCAATGTGTTCGGGCCAACTTTTGGCTTCAAAGATTCATAATAATTTCAATGTAAGGAGTAAAATTACTGAAAAAATTGTAGCCCTCTTGATTTCTATCTTCCTACATGGGAAAAATTTGCAGCGCCTTATACTTCTCCAAGAGGTCTGGCACAAAATTTATTAAGTTATCGGTTATAGGTGTCTCTACCTTAAACCATTCATAGCTTGAAATTGTGTTTCATTTTACATTTAAATGTGTGATTCAATATCGAAATCAACACCAAGGATTTTCATAAGGTAATTGAGTATAATTCAGTTTGTTTTTCACGTTCTCCAACTTCTACAAATTATATTTACACAATGAAACTTGTATTGCATTAGCATACCTGTGATGAAACATAAGCAACATTCGGGTTGAGAATCGAACCTCTCGTAACTAAGTTATTATTATCAAAAGTGCTTATTTGTTGATTCCTTAACTGAAGAGCCATAGGTGATTCCCATTGCATTCACTACTAAGTGTGAAATAGTTAATAAATTTTTAAGACATAGTCCAATCTCTTTTAAACATGTGTGATTTTTGTTCTCCGGTGCTCACCAATCCACACATCAACCAAATAATAGGTGTCCGATTAAGAGAAGTAACTGAATAACACTTGCAGAGCTTATATAGGACTTGAATTAGTCACAAACCTGAGAGGGTACTTTGAAATTGACTGGATTGTGAGTCTAAGGTATGCTCGTATGCAGCAATTGCCCACAGCCACATGCTTGTGTGTCACTAAGAGAGAAGGTTCAAACACCTATGAGATAGTGTCATCTACACTACATCAACTTAGTGTACACCAAGAATATGATTTAGAATGGTCTGCACTTTGTATTCATCTCAGAAACAATGTCATACCTTTGGTGACATTCGATACGCTTTCCATCTGATCATAGCATCGCTTAACTACTTCAGCCATATTCAATCACATGTTGGTGGAGTTGCCACAAATCTCAATATTAAAAAAAAGAAAAAGGAAGAAAAGTAAATAAAAACTTAGTGATTGAAGTATGTTACTCCCTCTGTCCCAAAATGATTGTCCGTGTTTCTAACGTTGGAGAGATTAAGGCCTTCTGACCATTGACCGAGTAGTTGCAAGTACGACTCTTAAAATAAAAAACAACAACTACTCCGAAACGCCCCCAGAAGTTGCGGTGTCGAAAGACTTCTCGATATAGAAAGTTCGGCGCGAAAATATTTGACTTGGAGCCTCAAATTTCTAGCCGGGCATATAAACCGGACAATCATTTTGGGACAAAAAGAATCGGGGAAGTAGGACAATCATTTTGGGACAGAGGGAATAGAAGGAGAAACCCAGGCCGCCCCGTATGAACTGGGCGGACTTGCCTAGTCCGGAGGATTTTTGAAATTGGGGCGCAAGTTTCCATCCCCAACCTACCGAATATGAGTTATCAATTGGGGGCGTGGTAAGGTTATTAGTGCGTCACTTGGTTTCATAACATAGTTCCCAAGAAGGGAGGCCGGGCGGGCGGGCGGGCCGTTGAGGAGCAATTTGGGGACGGAATATGTTGTGTTACCCTAGTTGGAATATGCAAGGTGACATGGCCCGGCGGTGTATACTTTTTCCTTGTGGCCCGTGAAAAGGGAGCCTAGCCACCAAATTTATCCACTCTTGCCTTGCCTACGTTTGGCATGTGCGTTGGTGGCGTCGGCGGCCGCGCACGGAAACTCATGGAGTTGCTTGGGCCTTGGAGACCAAGGGAATTCCGGCATGGCCCCGATCCCATACCGATTGCCCTAATCACTCGATCCTCTTGAGTTCCCACGGCCTCGTCATCATCCCAAGCTATGCCGATCCTTCGAATAAGGTAGACGTGCTGACCTAATTCCAACTTAGCAATCACGTGGACACTTGTATTTGAGTGGAATGTGGGTTAGGTATGGATCTAAGATTGGACACCAAAAAGAGATTGGACTGTGTGCTCAAAATATGCTAACCATTCTAGGTTCAATAGATAACATGATTGGGGTGGACGTATATGACCGCTTACTGAGTATGAGATTCTTCACTAATATATTGAATAAGATATTCATAGGAGCTTCAAATATTATAAGGCAGATGGTTGTAAGGTAGATGAGGCTACTATGGACATATCCACCCTTGTGGAACCATCCAACCAATAGATTCAAGCATTAGAAGCTTGAGCAGGTTAGCAGTTGCGAATTAGGTCCAAGGAATTTGAAATTGCTCAAATCAGAGTTGAGGAAGATGTTGATCTAGACTGCGGAATCAAAGATTCTCTGCTTCCCAATCTAGTGTTTTAGGTGGAAACTCCTTCACTGTTCAATGTTGTGTAAGTGGATGGCATCACTAGCAAATTCTATGTGGGTCATTTGGCAATGAAATCCAAGTTTAGTGTCAATATTGACTGTGTCATGTCTCTAAAATGATCACGGGTAAGATAAAATGTTGTCGAACTAGTTTTTTCGTTGTAGAATACCAACAATACAAGTTGGTCAACACCTCACAACCACATGCCGCCTCTTGATTTGCCGAACTTGCCCACAGAAATCAAGCATGTCAAGGGCTCGAATGGTAGCACTCTTAAATATGGAGGAGGTGGGTGTAGTTTGATTTCTACAAAGGTGACTAACCCAAACATCATCAAGGCAACGGCTAAATCAACATGTATTATTCATCCACCGAATTGAGACCACTAAACTGCCGATTAGGAACCACAAATAGGTGTTCGATTGAGGAAGCTAACCGAATTAGCCTCATCCACCTTAGGCATAGTTTGGAATTGTTAATCATCTTAACTAATTGTATGTTTCATATCCTATGAGAAGTGGGTGTTGAGAGAAAAGCATCCAAATACACATGTCTACCTTAGTTTTTTTCACGTCACACGTCCCAAAGCTCTAATTGACCAGTCCTTGGATCAAAATTAAATTGAAATTGGGACACATCAATTAACACATAGTCAAAACCGATGATTGTAGGTGATAAGCAAGTTTGACACAAATCAATCAAACATTTTAGCAAAGTGCCATATGTCATTTTTAAATCTTATTTATCAGATCCTCTACAAAATCCCATGTGTCACCTCAAAAGATTAGCAATTCAACATCAACGTGCCGAACATGCTTGTCACTTACAAAATTTCTTACCCACCCGTTCAAGTGCGAACTTAACAATGACACTTTGTGGAGAGTTTATTTTGGACACATGAACTTTGTACTATTGTCATAGGCTCATGTTCATTTCAATTCTTTGTACATGCTCTAGGTGGCATTGTTAGTGAAGTTAAACAAAATGAATAAGATGATCCAATACGACCAAATTGAAAACACTCAACTTGGAGAAACATCTAATTTTGAAACATCTTGATGATACATCGTTTCTAAAGACAACCGTTTACAACCATAATGTTTTTTTGGGTGTCACTTACTGTTTGAAATATGTGATGTTATAACATTAAACTGAATTTGTTAATTATGAACAAAGTACAAATAGGTACTTTGCACACTATATATCATGAAAGACATCACTTGATAAATATTTACACTTTCGGTGAATTGTTATAGCACTACGTAACTGCAAATAAAAAAGTTACGTTGCATACTATAAACAAATGTAGTCTTGATGCTTTGTGACAGTTGTTTCATTAGATGATATGCCAACATTGTTTTTTGGTACAATTGACATGGTACAACATTTATGGTATTTAGTGTTGTGTACACTATTTGCAAAGGGCCTAAGCCAGATGCCTACATGTTTCAAAGTGTCACGCCTACTAATTGCTAATATGATTCTATTCGTCAACATAAGTACCTTCTTTAAGTGAAAAAAATATCTACATTATGACATTTAGAGTAGCACATTGGGATACATTAGATGATAGTCTTGCGTTTTAGTATGCAAGGGGAAGATTTTCAGCGTGTACCAATGGCGAGTGTCATGTTATGTCAATGGCAAGCTTGGATAGGGGGTCTCAATATGGGAGGGGGGGGGGTGAAACGGGGGCACTAGATGCAGAGAGATAAATAATTTCTTTATCACCCGTTGGTTCATTTGATCATGTGAAGCACATGGAGGAATTGGACTTGCATGTTAAATTGAGTTGTCATGTGGACAATTGCTAGTAGCAATTAGGTAATATTAATCCCAAATAAGTAGGTTAGTCACTGCAACAAGTAGATCCTTGCAAATGGAAGGTGGTTACTAAGTAGGTCAGTTGATGAAACACTTGGATGTTGGCTTGAGAACTGGAAGGGGGTTGTTAGCACACATATAAGAGATGAACCTTTTTCAAGGGTACTTCTCCTTTGCACTACATTGTTATGGTATATAGTGTCCCATGCGTAATGGTGTCACTTGCCCTATTTTGAGGCGTATGCTAGGTTACACTAATGATCAACAACTTCATCATTAGTGTCACCTCATGACACTTGGTGTTCAAGTGCGATTACTAATATCTTAGCATGAGTATGTTCAATAGTGTTATGAGGTGAATGCCTATATCAAACAATGGTCTACAAGTTGATTGAAGTGTACACAAATGACCCTTGCATACTTAATGCACAATTATCATCTCAAGTATGATCCCATTTATGCTAAATGCCATAATGTAATAAACTATCGCTTTTAAAAGTTACTTATGCTGGCGAATAATATCATATTGACAATTAGCAAACGTGACACTTTGAAACTTCAAGATATCTAGTTTAGGACCTTCACAAATAATGTACGTGACACTAAATACCAAAAACGGTGTAGTGTAATGACAAGTTTGCACTTGAACCACATGCCCGTGGAATAATTCATTTTTCTCATGACGAGGATCCTTTGTTTTGTGATGGTTTTTGCCTTTTGTTGAATCTTTCAAGACATAGAAGAGGCAAATTTATGTTGATAAATCAACTTATAATATGGAACCCATTTAACAAACAATGCTAATAGAATTTAGAGTGGAAACCACACAAAAGCCAAGTATTTTTTCACTAATAAAATAAAGGCTTTAGTGGAGGTTGGCGATGCAAGTGTCTCCATTTGATTGCATGCATGGGCCCGCATGGAGCTCACAATATATCCCTCTCCCAAGACTTCTCGACCAATAATAAGCATCCGGGGAAGTGTGTGGAAAGTTGTCGGCCATGAATTAGTCGGGGCGACATGCATCCATGCACGCCTTGGGACATACGAAGAGGTCCCATGCGATGCCGAGATGCGGTGGAGTGGAGGCAATGGCAAAGGGGGAACGAAACGCATTCCATTCCTTTCTATTCAAGGTATACTCTTGCTTTGGCGGGTTGGCCATGTCCCTCCTACTTTGAACTTAAAGGCCCTTTTAAAGAAAGGTGGTTTGACTCACACTCACACTCGCCTACCTTACCTTGTACTTTCCACCGCCAAAAAGCATGAAGAAGGTGCCCACCTCATCACTCCTTCTTTGGTACGCAACTTCCATGATGCCTCCATTGCCGCCCACTTCCAACCATCTTCTTTTGCTTTCCTTAATTTGGGCAAGGAAATTGCCTCTTGGAAAAAGCCCCGTGACTTGGCGCTCCTTGTGGGAAATTTGTCCCTTTGACTTGCACTTGCCTTCATCCATGTGAACAGGACCTAAAGGTAGACATCCCTTATTCGGTTGCTTTCTCTTTAGGGTGGTATGTGGTTAGGTGTCGCTTCAAGAACGGATTAAAAAAAGTGACATGTGTTTGAGAGAGATTGGACTACTTGCTCAAACTATATTAATTGTTTAAAATCTAAATGGCCAACCTAATTGAGGAGATCTACATGTCCATTTATATATGACTCTACATGCCTCTTATTGGGTGTTCCGTTAATTATGCAATTGCTTGCCCAAAAAGCACAAAAACATGGCCACCACCAAAAACCACATCACCATTACATACAAACCACATTCATCTACAATATATAAATTATTACAAAGGTAGGCCAACAATGCCAAGTCACACACACACACACTCAAACACAAAACATTGTTGCAAAGGTCCACACCGAACTACTTATATCTTGAGTTATGCTCACAAAGCCACAACCTTCCCATGTTGTAGCCTTCCCCCGTTGTAGCCTTCCCCCTCTAGCCACCTGCCTAGCCACTGCCTCCCCATAAGCTCCCCATGTGACTACCTTCCAAACATAATGCCCAACCAACCCTCCCTACACATTGATGTCGCCTTCTTGTTTCAAGGCTCCCATGTTGTTGCCAATTGTTCCCCTACTTAGTTACGTTCCATCAACGTTTGCACCAGTGTTTTTTATTTCAAAAGAAATGCATCTATTTAGTGGCTCTTGACTCACGTAGTGGCTAGCTTTTGAGGCATCTCAAGTGAGGTGAAGGGAGATCCATGTGGCGATGTGGGATGACCATGCATATTCTAAATGTGACAACATGATGTGCCACATATATGCATGTGGCTATGCATAATTTTTTGGGGAGTGTATATGTGGCTATGTTATGACAAGTTGGAGGTGGCATGTGGCCCGCACTTCATAGATTATTGATGTTTATGTGGCGAACACATTGCAATGAACATATAATTTTGGTTACATGTAATCACAATTGTGTTGAAATTGTTGTTCCAAGGGGGAATTGAACCCCGGTTATAATATTTGGCTATTTGAATTTTTGGGGGGAGGGAATGGGCTTCCATGCCCCACCATTATTGGATTCTCTGGCTACATTAGTGGTCATTATGGCATTAATTATTGGCTACCGCCTCCCCCTTTCTTCTATTCATTAGGCTATCAGCCTCAATCAACATCCAATTTTTTGGCTACCAACCCTCTTTAATTTTTTTGCATGCCTTTAACAATTTAGCTTGGGACTCCCTGTGCTTAGCAAAAAGCCGCCGCGTGGCCAAATTAAAAATCACTGGTTTGCACCCACACCCCCCCCCCGAAGGGCAGCTGATGATACAAACTTCTTTGCAAACTAAATCTAGCTTGGCATTAATGGCTAATCACCGGAGATACACACCGTCTCTTGAGCACATGAAAATTCACTTTGATAAACAATAACATATCCAAATAAGCTCCAAAAACTAGGAGGAAAATGGCTACGGCCTCAATTTGGATTTGTTAACCATCTTGTATTACCTTGTGCACTTTCATCCATGAAGCATGATACATTTTGTTTATCATTCTATGGAAATCCACATAAGCCTTTTGTATAGTAGTTTAATTTTTATATATAAAGGGAATGTTTCAAGGGTAAAGATTTGTACCAGCAGCCATGGGGAAGGATGCAATGCAATAAAAAATATAGGTTAAGGATGTCTATTATTAGATTGACCCCTAAATCACAATCGAGGACCTCAATTTTGTTCATTGGAATCCAAATGAAATGAATTGCCAACAATTTTTAACAAGGGAATGTTTTAGGGCATTCCCCATGGTACGTGTCACAAACCAAAATTCAATTTCAGTATGGGTTTTGGGGCTTTAAAAGGAAACATGCTATGAAACTCTACATATGTCCACGAAATATTCAAGGGCATTCGGTAGATTTTTTTATTTCTCTTGTTTGGCAAGGAGATTGCCTCTTTGGAAAAAAACCCGGTGACTTGGCAATATTGTAGGAAAATTCTTCTTATTATCCCATAGCCAACCATTCATCCACGTTCACATGACCACATATTGATATTTATAAACTATGAGTTATTTTGACCATTCTTGTTTAGGAAACACAAAGTTTAATGAACATGTCATACAAATGCTTGGCGGGTCATGGTTGTCATTGTCATGTTTGTCATTATCCCATCCAAGGATGAGACGGGGTAAAAAAAAGTATTTCCATAGAAAAGTGAATCAATTAAAACACCACATGTTACCAAATTTGTCAACCGCTATGGTCAATTGGTGGGTCAACAAAACAAGACTTTTACTTTTACTTTTTACCTTTTGGTTGATTGGGCGGTTGACCATGGTAATTGATCTTATTAATCTGGTCGATTTTGAAGTTGACCTAATTTTTGGGCCAATTGGTCAAATAATTGAATCAAATTCATCCACATCAACTCAACCGATTGATCTCCTAGTCAACTATATTTTTTAAAAATGGGATTGTGGGTTGTCCTAGGATTTGTAGGCCAACCTTTTAACTAGTTCAGGTGGACCTAAATTTTCAAGCTCACCTGTCAAGCACATCAATTTCTAGGTTGATCGGTTGGTTAATTTTCTTACAAATGTTGTTGTTTGGGTCCCGTTACGTGTGACAATTATTCCCATCCTTTGAAAAACTCCCCATGCCGATTTTGAGTTTAAAAATTTGATTGTACAAAAAATTATTTTGTTCTATAATTTCCACATGGTTAACAATACACCGTTGGTGCACTTTTAATTGTGTCGGTCCTGAACACAACGTAATCAAGGAACTTAACTCTTCGCAACATTAAAATATAAATAATATAAGTAAGTTTTTTTTTCATTTAGTAGGTACACATTACTCCATATCATAAGTACATTGTTATAGGGTTGTCACTTACTATCATGAGTTACATGATGAATGAATTTTTACTTCATCAACATGTGTTGAATTAAACGACTAAGGTGGGTGTGCCTAATCTATGAATCTCTCGTTGATAATTACTAACATTCACATGCATTTCTAAGCTTGAAATGCAAACTTTAATAAATCTTTCAATGATTTTCACATCAAAATTCGTAAGAAGTTCAAATGGATTCCAATCATAGAAACATCATTATGTTCCTCATTGGGATATGCTATTGTGCTCTTCTTCTTTGTTTTGTAGTTAACAACCCTTCCTATCATGAAAACTTGAAATCCCCAAAATGTGCACGATGCACTCACCTTAGATCATACCCATGACATGCTTGAGGGTGAATTGGTCTTGGATGTTGTCATCTACTAGTTCCACAAGTCACCTTCTCCATATTGTGTGCACATGCAATATGTGATTTCGTATCCACAACATATTTCCAATGACCAATTCAAATTGCAACACCACACAACTCCATTGAATTTTCCATGTAAATTGGCAAAGTGTAACGAATCATATAAGCAAGCCTTGGGCTAGAAGGTCAATGGGCATGTTGAACAACCTATGAAGATTGTTTCTATGAATCCCACCAAGTATTGGTTTTGGTTTGTGTCTTTGACTACATGTTGAAAAAAAAAGAAAAAGAAAAAAATACGCCCATATCTAGGTACCGGCATGAATGTGAGCCCGTTGGCCTTATGCTGATCACAGTGTTCTGTGATGCAACATAAGGTGTTTTGCCTCCTTTGGGAGGTGGGCTCTAGTTGTGTAATAGTTATCTCATTTCATTAGGGTGGGGGACAGGGGCTTGTTTGTTGTCTAATTTTCTTTTGTTTAGGGCTAGGTATGTGAGGTACTTGATGGCATTTTGATGTAAGTTTTTCATGAGGGTTTTGATGTTAGTTTTTGGGATTTTTAGTTTGGTCAATTTCTCTATGGAGTGTTCGTGTATAACTCCTATGACTCCTGCTGTGATGGTAATGAGGGGGTTGGTCTTCCACCCATTGTTTTGTATGGTGTTAATTCGTGGGTTGTATTTGGTGTGCTTGTGCATGAGGGCTTGTTCGGGGAATCTGTCGTGGCAGTATGTGAATTCGATGAATTGGACTGTGCGTGTGAGGGAGGTGACATAGGTGTTTGTGTTTGGTTTGGGGCTCCGATTATGCATAGGATGTCTGGTCTAAGTTTGGCATGACATCCACATGGTGTTTGTGGGCATGTGCATTTAAGGAGCCAATATGGGATTGTTTAGTCGGGTGTTTTATTGTTAAGTTTGCCTGCATTGGTCAATGTGAAGAACCGGGTGTTTTTATTGGCTTGGAGTGTTTGGGTAATGAGTTGTACCGCTTTGTTGTGTCATGCAATTCTTAGGCCCTTAGATATGGGTTTTCACATGTTGATAGGAGGTGTGGCCATGTGTCTCTATCGTTTTTATGACACAGTGTGAAATTGAGATTTTGGTGTGTGAGGGGCCAAAAGATGTTTTTTTTCCTATGGTTACCCATGTATTGAGCGTATCTGAATTTTAACGTTTGGGAGATCTGTGCATCTGTCACATTTTCACTTTTCCAAAAATGGTTAGAGAGTTTTTGGTTTATTTGGTCGGTTGATAATCATTTGTCTATGTATGGGAATTTGTTTTTGGCTAATGCAGTTTCACAAATTCCATGTTCTTTTGTTATGGTTGTGCAGAGGTTGCGGATGGCTCCATCATGTGTGGCAGTTGGGCAACTTGCTAGCCAATAGGGGGTAGGGTGAGCTATATGTATGTGAGGTGTAGTGGTTGGTTTATCTTTGAGAGTCCCCTCATTGGCAAGTGTGTCAGCTATTTCGTTTCCGATAATGCCTGAGTGTGCGCGCACTTTGTGTATGTGAATTGTGTGTGGGCTACGAGTTGAACTTGTATATTGTGCAAATAGTTGCATAAAGGATAACAAATAAGGAGACAAAGATACTCATTGTATCCACTTTTAGTATATCAATGATCAATACCATTTTATAAAACATCAATCGAGGTTGTCACATTGGATGGAATGGGATGGCATGTTTTGTTTTTATTGTTTTGCTTTGTTTTGTTTTGTTTGTTTGCTTGTTTGTTTTGTTTTGTTTTTTTTTCTCCCACCAACCAATCCCCTTTATTGGTTGACATGATTGGTCAACTTGAAAAAATAGGTTGACTTGACTAATTAGGTTGACCCGGCTAGTGAATATTTCTCAAAAAAAAATTCAAAATTGGTTTTGGCTAGGTCGATAGGCCTCCAAATGTGGATTCGTAGCTTTATTACTCTATTGTAGAATGTTTTGACCCCGTTCAGTCTATTGGACGGGATGGCAACAAACATGACTTGACATGTAAAGGGTGTTTAAATACCAAGGCCTTAATACAAATCTCATGCAAACTTTGAGGCTAAGCCACATAATGTTAGAATAATGGTTCTGCTAGCATGTTGTGTAATTCATTAATATGTTTAATATAAGCCAAGTTGCAATTGTATAAGAAAAACGTAATTTAAATCTTGAAACCATGGATTTTTATATTCATTTTTTCCAGATTTAACTCTAACTAAATGATTTATTTATCATCATATATATCTTAATTATGCAAGTGATTCATTTATTATGATTGTTTTTTCTATGATTTACTTTACTCCAAATAATTCTTTTCCATTGATCTCTACATGAAGTTGAGATTGGCATGATTGTTGATGACTTGATAAAGTTTTTAATCCATAAATTGATATTTATTTTAATTTTCAGTATTCTATTTCTTTTATATATGAGGAGGAGGATAATAACTTTGAGGGCAATGACAACTGACCACAATACTAAATCGTTTTCAAATGGAATTCGTCATTGGAATGAGTGTTTAGGTTTGTTTCTTTGGACACTTATCTCATAGCCATGCTCCCCATAAGCTTGTTTTAGGTTCACATATGAACTTGTAGCTATGATCAAGGGTGAAGCACCCCTAATCCCTGCCAACCGTAAGGTTGGCCTTGTTTGTCACTCTCTCTAGCTATTTGAATATTGTGGTCAGATTCCAAAGTTAATTTCTTGTGATATCTATATCTTTCTCAATTATTACTTAACGAAGAGTCTATGTTGTAGCTCTTGTCAAGGCCTTTCATTACCCCAAAAACTCCATATTTTCATTTGTTATTAAGCCCCATGAAGTCTCATACCTTGCACAAAAACATGGTGAAGTATGTTGCAAAGGTATTGCTTCATCCACTCATTAAAATATGGTTTATAATCTCATACCAATGAGAAAATATAATAAATCTCATTTGATGCAATGTTGCATACTACTTAAACATGTATCTCTTTCTAGTTGTTATGTTGCTTTTATGTTGATATTACACGTGATGAATATACTTGTTTTCAAATTACACCATCAATCAATAATGACAATACGTTGTTCTAACGCACGCATTGAGAGACCCGCATTGGACCTTTTAATGCTAGTTTTCAAAGGCCATTTTTTGGAAAATGGAGTTGACATAGGATGAACGAGTCCAAAGCACAAATGTTGTTTACACTAACCCCTATTGTCAAGCATGAACGCATTTGTATAAAGGAGAAGTGGGTGGGGATGAAAATGAAATCATTTTGTCTAAAGTGTTTGTGTGCCAAAAGATGACATATAACAAATTTATAGCCTTGCAACCTTTTCTTTACAACACATGAACAACGTGTCTTAGTATGTGCGAGAGGCTTGAGCTTTTAGGGTTTGTACAAAGGTTGTTACAAGTCACGTAAAGATGACATTCACATGGTTGAAATTATATATTTAATATATTGATACTAAGAAAATTTACAGCAAATGTACATGAACGTAGAATAATTTATAGCAAAGTAATATTGAATGAAATCGTTTTCCCATGACTCAATAAACTCCGGGATTACGGATAGGGGGTCCCATGTGCATACCCTATTTTAGATCCCAAAAATCTCTCAATTTTTTTGACATGAACAGAGGAAGTCCCAAAAATGTTACCCAACTTTCAAAAATAAGCTCCGATCCACGATGAACTAATAAGATTTTAATAGAAAGTTTCATCCTCAAAGAAGGATGAAACCCACGGTTTTGTCCCCTTTTTTTAGGGACTTTATGGGCAACTCTACTAAGTACTAGGGGTAGTAGTTATGATGATGATTAGAATGATACATAGATACATAGAATGTTAAGTTACTACCCAAAAGCCCGACCGCGAGGATCACCAATGACTTTATTGCCAACCTATGGGAGACACCATCAATGTGAATGTAAGTTAGTTCCAATGAGCCCCACGTTCTTGGAGCATGTAGCACCATCAATAAGTAAGTTATTCCCAACAACCCCAAGTTCTTGGAGCATGTTGGGAGATGGACCAAAGCAGCCTTTTTTTTTTGTTTTTTTGGAAGTTGGTCATCTGGCTACAGAACAAGCATTAAATTTCTCAATAGTGGCGATTATAGTGAGTTTGAAGCTAATTTTTTTGGCAACAATGCTCACAAAATTTCATACATTTGGCTACTAACATAAACAATATGTGGAAAAATGTGGAAAACTGTGGCGATGGTCTTTATTGAAATATAGTTAAAAGCGGGCGATAGCTTTGCCCAACACTAAGGTATTGTGGCTACTCCTAGAAAATCATGCCTTGTAAAATGGCAAACTAAATGTTGTTTAAGTGGTAATATGGCGAGTAATTGTTGTAACATATGGTCATATGGCATCTAAATCTGTAGTTTGAAGTGCAGTGTTCTTCAGTCTTCAGGTCTTCACGTTTAGTCTTTAGGTCTTGCCTACCTGCAAAACAACAAACAAACACACACTCCGATGCTGAAATGAGTTCAAAATTTATACAACAATACATAAAAAAAATGGATGACCACGTTGCTGTCTAGGCAGTAAGGCCATAGCGGCCATTCACTGGTGCAGCATTCGTCCATGAATCAAAGACGGCATCATAAGGAAAATTTTGCAAGGTATATATGTTTTGGCTGTACATGCCAACAACTACACCAAGATGGGGGTCAAGGGAGTTGCGGAGTTTGGTCTTCAAGAAAGACACTGATGAGAATACACGCTCATCTTCTACACTCCCGATCACGTGGACCAGCGCTATTTCTGCAAGTTTCAAATACTCGGGGAACCCATGTGAAAGCACCCTAGAAGCAGATATTGTGCGCCATATTCTAGTGACAGGATTGACGTCATAAGGAGGTTCCATGGCAGCAGGGGCATTGCTCTTCATGGCAATCTTGAAGTAGCCTTGTTGAGAATCCAACGACCATCGATCAAGGATGCCAGGAATGACCTCCTTATCAACCCCACTTCCAAGAACTCTGGCATTGCAATACCAATTCTTCAGAGTGTCCAAATGCTTAGCAAATGTAACTTCAGCATCTGGCTGCAACCAGTATTGCAGGTAGATGACGCCAAGCGCATCCAAGACTGCGTGTTCGGGGAAACGGCGTTGCAGCTCTTGTATGAGCTGCGCGGCAGCCCCTGCAACAAACCATAAATTAACACACGGTAATATAACCAAACATGAATATAACAAAAAATGCATAACACCAAAGGATTGGCTAAACACATACATGCAAAATAAACATAAAGATGAGAGGGTTAGGGTGAGGGTACCTGAGCATTGGGTTTTCACATCGTTCACCATTGCTGCAAATGTTTCACGTGTGATAGGCTCTAATCTGCCCGTCTCCTCGTTCTTGCGCTTGGCGAAGATGTTGCTGCCATTGACAACAAATGCAAGATGTTCTACATTACAGTTTAAATCAAACATGGTTGGGTTCTCAGGATCATTTTGAACCCAACGTGTGTGAATGTGGTCATGTGTGCCTTCAGTGATGCTCTTAAAAAGAAAGAACTCGTCGGTGTTGAAGGCTCTTGAATGGCAATTGTACATGCTGTACAACTGTCCCTCGCACACCTTCACTGCCCCTATGAAATCGCAGATGAAGACATCGCGTTTCTGGGCGAAGGTGATTAGGGAGTCGAGGCATTCTATGAGCGGCAGCAAGGCACACATCCCAAGGAGGCAGGTGGGATCACACAGCAGATCCAACACAGCCTGCAAAAGACAAAACCCTCACACATTAGCATAGGACAAAACCCTCACATTAGCTCTGAACTCTGAACTTAACTTAAACTCTGAACTCTGAACTAAACTTGAACTCTGACCCTAAACCCTGAATTCAAACTCTATATATTAACACTTAGGGTATTAAGTCTAGATTCACAAACATACAACTTCAACTCTGAACATGCAATTACCAAAAAAAAAAAAAACACACATAAAGGCAAGCAAATTACCTGAGCTGACTTCTCCTTTGAATCCCTGTCCGCCTTCATCTTCGCTATTAGGACCCTGTATTCTTGTATAATACGTCTCAAAGGTTCAATCAAAGAGACCCATCTGGTCTTCACATGTTTTAGGAGCTTCAAACCCTTTGTCTCCATCACATCGGCAAGTTTCACAAATTCTAGATGCCTCTTCGGCGAATGCTTGAAGTAAGCATGAGAGCTCTTCAGCAAACCCTCAATACGGCTCATTATATCAAGCTGGGACAATGTCTTGAAGGCCAGGTTGCACCGATGTGCCATGCAATGCACTCCAAGTGCAAATGGAGCGTACTTACTCTGAATCTGGTGGGTTACTCCAGTTTTTGGACCCTGGAAAGTACTAACACCGTCTGCACCGAAGCACAACAACATTTTGGCCAGAGCAAGCCTCTCCAATTTGGCAGCTTGGGTCAAGGCGTCTATGATCACCTGGGTTAGGTTGTCCGAACCAGATCCCTCAACAACCTTCTCAAGTGATATCAGGTAAGGGACACGACTCCAATTCTGGACCACATAGGCATGGATGGATATCCATGACCCATTATCAATTGTGCTCACTTCATCACATGTTAGTGCAACATAGTTAGCACCCACCAAGACTCTGGAAATGGCAGTCCTTACTTCAGCATACATAAAATCAGCCATAATCCAGCCTGAATTGTCACTCCAATGCATCCTAGGGAAGTTAGGGACATTCAAAAACTCATACAAGGCTGCCCTACTCTCATACTCCAGCATAGGACGACCATCAGCCAGAATTTGGAACATGGTTGCAAACTGCACTTTTTTCTTCTCCCTTTCTAACCTATTCAACTGATTCAATTGTTGCAGCACATTATCAGGAGCTCTGGCATTGTACAGAGCCAAATTCTTTTTATGTTTAGAATCCTTAGCCATATACCACTCCCCTTTCTTCACATTATAGGCTGGCATGTTTCTTGTTGCCTTACGCCTTCCCTCATGTTTCTTTAAAGTATCCCACTTAGGTTGCATCAACCTGTCTGATTTCTCCATGGTAGAGCAGACTGTGCATTTTACCATGTGTAACCTACCATTGTTTGTTAGAATGCCCTCTGCCCATGGAAGTTTACAAGCCCACTCCAATTGAAACTTCCTTGTTAGATCATAGTTTTTTCTTGGTTTCTTTTTAGGATTTAGACTCTCCCCATCCTCATCGAAATCCTCGAAATCCTCATGTGAGTCAGGATTACTTACCTCTTGCAGATCGCACGTTGTGTCTGCAACTCCATCCTCTGAAGTGCTGGAAATGACGATGCAGTTCGGCAATCCCCCATGGCGCGCGTCAGAGGACTCGGCAAGACTGCTTGCAACGGCGTCTGCAGCAACTGGAGGTGGCGGTGGCGTCGACGCTCGCAGGGGATCCACCGCGGACGCTCGCATCAGGTCATTGCTCGCATCTGAGCCTGGTGCAGATCTGGCGGGCGGCACACTGCGGGCAGTCTCCAGCGGGTTCACATTGTCACGGTTGCGGGAGGAAGTGTAATACACCAACGTGTTCTGTCGATGTTGGCGCTTCACCCGGCCCCTCTCCACCTTCGCAGACTGTGCACTCTCACGGTGTGCATCGGTGTTGGCCCTCTTCTTCCTCTGCGAAGAAGAGGTTGCTCCCGCATGAGGAGATACGCCATCGCCATCCATCGCAGGGAGACACCCACCCACCCCTCGAGAAATTACCCTTTAACACCCACCCAACAGAGCTTGCACGGAGACACCCACCCCACGAGATTGCGTAGAAATTGCAGGGAGAGAGACACCCACAAGAAATTGTAGGGACACACCCACAAGAAATTGGTTAGAGATGAAACCAAGTAAGGCCAAGAAGCTAAGGATCCCAAGGAAGTAGATGATGCCAAGGAAGCAAAGGAAGCCAACAACAATATGTGCAAACAGGTTGTGCAATGAAAATCACAATGTGCATGTTATATACTGAACTTAAGCTAACAACTTCCATTGCAGATGATTGCAACAAATTCAATAGCTAAACACACGGAACAACAACAATTCAAACCATCAACACAGATTGCTAAGGAAATCCTAAGGGAGCTTGAAGATGATGTGATGTGCAAGGGCTGAGACAATGAAGGAGGCCCCTAAACCAACTAATCAGGTGTATGAGCAATTGCACTTGGCGACTGGCATTGAAGAGAGCAGGAGTAAATGGCGAGTACACCCAGCGATGAAAGAGGAAGAAGGCGAAGAAAAGAGAGCGATGAAGGCGGGAGTTGGGAGCGACGAAGAGCGATGAAAGCGGAGCATCTGGCGCGACTTAAACCCTGCGCAACGGTAAAAGGCGAAGGAGGTGAAGAGAAGGGATGGAAGGCGGCAAGACGAAGACGGACGGGAGGCGGGAGGCGGCGAAGGCCCATCATTTCAAATCGGATTTGGTGGGGAGGAGCTGGCGAAAATCATCTCGGGCAATGATGAGATATGGCGTACTTAGCGCTCTCGAGGGATGGAATTCGGCGAATTAGGCCTCATTCCATCCCAATAATTAACACACAGGTGTCACCCAGCCCTTTTTTTATCAATTTTTGGCTAAATTTCGCCTAAAAAAAAAGGGCTGGACCAAAGGGCTTTCCAAGCTTTAACTTGAGTAGCTACCCGTCTCCATGATCATCAACTTTGTCCAATTCCGCCATTATGGTTGCGTTTATTAGGTCACCAAAGCCCCCCGCATCCAATATCGCCAACTAAGGTAGAAATACCCAAAGCGGTTAACCACCCACTACCCGTGCACTAGACCACTGTCATAATAGTGAAGTGCCATTTTTGAAATCAATCATGGCTCGGTGGCAACTTCAATGCGTGTACACTTAGTGTAGCCAATGGTAGTCAAGTTTAATGTACTCATGAGTTTACCAGTTTAGGTGATGTTCTGTATGGAAATGCGGATTACCGTGTTCGGGTGTAGTGAGAATCTAGTGAACGAGTAGGGGGTTTGACAACTGTTCACTTTGAAAAATTGTAGAATTTCTTGTACATGGCAGAAAAATATGAAACGACTTGCATTCTTCATGAATCCTTCTCGTCTATCTTGGAAAATTATCTCATGATTGTCAAACCATATCTTCAATGCGAATCACCTTATTTTCACAAGTTATTGTATTTCTACCTTAGGTGAATAGTTTTTTGGTAAGAGATTATAAGATCTAGTAAGTAACAAAAATTGTCTCATAAAAAAATTGGTCCCTTTCTAGAGTAAACTTATTGGAATGTTAGGCACCCATTAAATATTGATGGTAACATGCATTATGATACCATCATAGATGTAACAAACTTCAATTTATTTTCAAATTTAGTATATGTGCCATCAATGTAAATGTGGTATCTACTTTGTATTTCTTGAAACAAATGTTTAGAGAGTAGTTGCATCCACTAAGGGATGACTTTGTTCATGTGTATTATCATGTTTATATATATTTATAAAATAGTACAATCTTGGAACTTCAAGAACTGTGCAATTGTTAGGGGTCAAATTTAGAAACTAACGTTTCCGTCATATACAATTTCAAGGTGTCAATGTTTATATCTATTTACTTGTGCACAATCATATAACAAATATAGTTTACCATGTATTTGAGTTATAACCACATATTGTTGTTTTTCAAAATTGAATCACAACTACATATTTAAACACATGATTTTTTGTTTAATCACTTTGCCACATAAACACCGAATCATGCTCCCAAAACTTCCCAACATTGAATAGTTTGATTTAATGAGCTCCACTTTAGACCATCTTTCATGCCAATCTTACCCTTGAAACCACTATGGTTTGGCATTCAAAACAAGTGTTGGAAGCGACAAATTTGATTTGTTCAATATTTAGGTTTTTCTTGTTGACATCTGATGTTGAGAATGATCTCTAAATATTCTAAAGAGTACAAGCTATAGCACTTGAAACAACACCCGATTAGGTGGATCTTTGTGACAACGACGAGTAGGGGATCGACAATGAAGTCGCTAATTAATCTCCAAAGGGAGGTACTGAATGGGTTGGATTTAGTTGGATTTGCATGCATTATCTCAACAAATTCACAAATGCGTTCTCGACAACATTAATATAAATGATGGTATTTTAGGAATGGGGAAACCATGTGGATCTATTTGTGGGTTTTTGTGTAAATTGGTTTACGTGGGCATAAGTGGATAAAGGACCTTGTGGTGTGCCATATTAAGTGGGAGGGAAATGGTGGTGGCTTGGAGGATGGAGGCCTTAATGAATCGTGACTTCATATGGTAGTTTGTTTGGAAATATTTAAGATTTGAATATACAATTGGCATGTAGGTCTTCTATATGAGGAAGTGTGATAATATTGAGCGATGCTAGTTTGATAGGAATTTGTTTGTGTTGCTTTTTAAAGGTGATGTTAGGGTATTGCAGAAGGGATTGTTGTAAAAGAAACAACATATCATAAAAGATGGAGGCCATATTTTTTAGAAAGTCATTTGAGATTTGGTCTTGTTTGAGGCAAGAGTCATATAGGCGTTTGTTGAATTTTAACATAATTGGGATGGGTTGTTCATATTGAAATTCATGAATGAAATTGGTTGTGTTATGCCATGGGTATTTACATACAATACATGTATAATCCAGGGAGGGGAGGGGGTCAATAGGTTCAAAGCATAATGTAGTTTATTTTTGGAAGGAGGGTTGTTTTGCTTGCATTATTGTTTTGGAGATAGCATATGGGTGTGTAGCTAAGTTTCCTTGTGGGTTGAGAAGGTACTCTAATTTGATATCATCTAGTTGGGAGTAAAAATATGTTTACAAATTGGGTTGGATCTTGTGTCAAATAAGAGTTTAAAGTTTTTTAATGCTTTTTTTGTACATTGATTGGATGTGTATTTAGTGGCGATGCAACGTGCTTGGTGACATGCATCTCTACCTAAAACATGGTATTCGTGAAAACTTCACATGGCACGTAAAAATGTCACATATGCCATTTTCATGAATACAAAGAAGGCCGGCTTGAATTGGTCTTTGGAGGCAACTTTTGCCAACTACAACTTTTTCCAAAGCTCAAGTGCACTCCACAAGACTAAAAATTGAGCCGGCTTCTGAAGAAAAAAAAGAGCCACATGGGAATGTGATGTTTTCACAAATACTATGTTCTAACCATGCAATTGTTTCTATCCACAAACAAATATCTAAGGAATTGGACTCTGGAGGTTGGGGGGGGGCATAAGTGAACATATGACAATGACAATAGCGCTAAGAAGTAGAAGAAGTGATTGTGGGTGTTGGAGGGTAGATTTTGCATCTTTCACGTGAAAAGCCATGTACATGTGACAAGTCAAGTATAGGTGGAGTGGTTTGTTTGTGATGTGGAAGATTTGGAGGTATGAGGATAGTGTGACCTCCATGGGAATTTTTGTGAGAGTTGTGCATCAAGGTTTCCTATCCTTCTCTAGATCCCCTCTAAATAGGGTATACATAACATAAAGCATTGGGTTGCACATGAGAGGACTGTTAGAGTTGTTATGATCCCATAATTTGAGAATTGATTGTTGATATATATTGTGGACTAATTGTCAAGGCTTTTTGTTTCATCTATGAATATGAATGATGTTGGGGTGGTTGTGTGGGAGGTGAGTTCGTGTGTGTTGGGGAGGTTGGTGGAGGGATGTCCAACATCTTGGTAATACAAATAGGGTTGAATGGTATAGGAATGGTGTCTTGAATTTCCTCATAAGTTTTCTTTTTCTTTTACTTTTTTGGGGGGGAGGGGAGGTGGTGTTTTGGGGGATGGAGAACCCATAATAGGATGGAATAATGATAGAGAACTTTGGGGAAGTTTGTGTAGAATGTATGGGAATTGAAGGGTAAGATCACCTGTGGTGATGTGACTTTGTTGTTGTGAAATGGAGTTTCTTGATATGTGTGTTAGTGGGACTTCAATAGGTGCTTGAGTGTCTGATATATCTGACAATTGATGTTGATGATGAGGGGATTGGAAGTTGGAGAAATACATGCATATGTCAAAGGAGGGTGAGACTACGGGGTGGGAAATATATGCGAAGTATATGTTTGCAATGCTTGAGAGATGGACTAATGGAGGTTATATTGTGAAGAGTGATTGTTTGTGTGTGGTGAGAGGTGAGCATAGCATAGTGGCATTTGAGGTTTGGATATGAAATTTGGGGGGTAGGTGATGTGTGTGTCTACCAAGTGGCCATGTTATGACTTAATTTGGTGGTATGAGGGATTAAATAATTATTTATGCCATGCCTTGAACACAATTGATATAGTGGGTGATGTTGAGATAAAGGAGCAATGTAATGGTGAAGTTTGTTGTGATAATGAGGAGTTGAGTTGCTTGGTACATGAAAGTGGAGGGGTTTTAAAATGTAGGATTATTAGGTGTAATAATAATAATGAAGGGGTGGTGTGCGTGTGAGTATTGTGTCTCAAATTTTCTAATTATGGAGAAATTGTTGCAAGTAGTGTAGAGAGATGGACACATTGTTGAGTATGAAGATGCTAGAGGGGTTAGAATTGGTTGTAGTTCGTACTTTTGATTGTTTTGCATTTCCAATTCTTTGTATTGTCAAAATTTCAACCTACCCACTTTTATATTCTTTGGAGATCCATATAACATAATGTATTGTGCAAAATCAAGGTCATTTTGGCATGTACCTTACCATAAAGGGCTAGCAGCAAAGCATTTGTCATCCCATACTAGAGCTAGGATGAAGGGTGACTTAAATCCAAAGACTTGACTTCTAACTTCTTACATGCTCTCCATCACCTTTTTGGCTGATTTAAACATGTTTTCTGGAATGATTTGTAACCGAGGAATGCTATCATGCAAGCAGTGAGTAGTGAGTGTTGAGCGGGTAACATATGAGCATTGAGCAATTTTTTCTAGAGTGCTATTACATGCACATATAATATAATTGTTGTAGTTTTTCAACCACTAGGTTAGTTAGTACCCGGTTTAGGGTAAACTTTAGGATTCACGCAATCACCTTCAAATTCATATCCGTTTTAGATTGTATTGTTGCAGCTAGTATATCATTTCAACCACGGACAACATAATAATTGCTTTCAAATTTATGTATGGTTTAGGGGTAACATGTATGGAAAGTGGGCAATTTAATTGAGTATTATCTTGCAAAATTGAATGAAGCATAATGCGGAACTAGCACACAAAACAAACTCCATTGACAGTGGTTTACACAAAGAAAATCATAAATTGGCAAACAAACCACACACACTCAAACATTTCATCCATTAGTAACCAAAACACGATTCAACCTCACTATCAACCTTCTCACCTTTTTGTTCCTCGTCATTTACATATGTACACTGCCTCAACCATCAGGATCTTCGACAAACAACCAATATAGAGGTAGCTGCCATAACCTTAGCAACACTCTTTGCATGTGGAGGGAACACCATCAAACTTGGAGGAGAGTCCAGTAAGTTCACGATTTTGCACACAAGAATCATACTTATAAGAAATTAAGAACTTTGGATTCGACAAATACTATGAAATGGACATATTAAGTGTAAGACAAACTTACTTACTAATTTGAGACCATTTCGTAGCCTTCCAATAGGTTCGTCTTCATCTGCGAGGGAGGTAGTGTGAGGAACACTTCCGCATGTTAAGAGAGGCGGAGGATTGCACAAAGGATAGAGAATGTTATTGAATATGGCATAATCTCCCTAGAATGCCACAAGGTGATGACTATTGCGTCTACAAGTATGAATAGAAGCTCTTGGACACCACACATACATCACCACTAAGTACATAAAAAAACATAATGTATGTGAACATAAATGAAATGCATGTAGGCATCTGGTCACATGTGGATGCATAGGCATCAAGTACCATTACTCCAGGCTTGTTAAAGCTTTAAAGAGAGTTGTAAGGAATGCAAGTCTTTCTCCCGTGCCCCTTTCCACGGGACATCTCTGTTCATGAGATAAGTTTGTGAATTTGTAAGATTTAAAAAAATGTCGGTGGATTCCACATCCACAACCCCCTCACCAACACACTTCTAGAATGCAAAATGAGTAGATGATCTTACCATGTGAACAAATAACAATATGTGAAATCGTCAAGTCTATAAATCCAAATATAATGTTAGAATGAGTGACCACTTGAGTCACAAACTTGTAAATTATAAATACTAACAATTAATGAAAATGAACATATCATGCATGTACCATTAGTGTTTTGTCAACTCCTGAACATAGAGGCAACTTGTTGATGCCCCACCAATCCTTTTCAATCACCAAACCATAAGCGTCCGCATAGCTCATTACATCTAGCCTAACTTCCTTCACTTCATGAAGGAATGTAATGATGGAAGCATCCTCATGAAGGTAGGCACTTGCAAATTCGAAGAGGGCTTCAATGTGAGAAGATAAGTGTGCATTCTATTATGGAATGGTGTTGGGAGGGGAAGAGACATAAAAGGAATAAAAAGCTCTTCTGGAAATATGCAATAATTAGATGGAATTTGGAACCATTGGTATGAGCCCAAAATGGTTGCTCATATTTGTTTTATGTTTAGAATTTACTTAGAATTGCATTTGAAGTTGTTATGGAAACAATTAAAAGTATTAAAAAGAGTGAGGCTTGGTGTGGAGTTATGTTTTAGGCCTTAGGCTTATTTTATGTGGTTAATTAGAAGTTTAGTGGCATTAAGGAGTGTTTTGGTTAAGTGAGTAGTGTTTGATGAAGCAAGGGGAAGGTCCTTGGGTTTAAGTGTTTGAATTGGGATCTATCTTGTTGGTTTAGGGGGTGAGGGTTTAGTGGATAGGATAAGATCCTATTATGTAGGAAAGGGTTTAAGGGGTGTGTGGTCTTGGGTGCACCTTCCTACTCTCTTCTCCTCACATCCTCTCCTTTCTTTTCTTCTTCCTCCTCTCCTCTCACCCTCCTCCTCGCACTCTTCTCCTTTCATTCTCTCTTCCTCTCCTCTCTCTCCCTCCTCTCTTGGAGTTGAGCTCTTAGAGCTAAGGATATGTGTGGGAATTAAGTAGGGGCTTAGGGGAATTAGTGGGTTTAGGTGGGGTACTTAGTTAGGAGTTTTGTTAGAATTAGGTAGAATGCTTGCTGCTGGGCAATGCAGCTGGGCTTTGGGCAACTATAGGAGCTGACTGTGGACAAAGCAGCTGCGAACCAGGGTTACTGTGGGGGTTGCTGCTGGGCAATGCAGCTGGGCTTTGGGCAACTATAGGAGCTGACTGTGGACAAGGCAGCTGCGAACTAGGGTTACTGTGGGGGCTGCTGCTGGGCAATGCAGCTGGGCTTTGGGCAACTATAGGAGCTGACTGTGGACAGGGTAGGTGCGAACCGAGGGTAGCTGCGAACTAAGGGTAGCTGCGAGCTAAGGTTACTGTGGGAGCTGACCGTGGACAAGGCAGCTGCGAGCTAAGGTTACTGTGGGAGCTGACCGTGGACAAGGCAGCTGCGAGCTAAGGTTACTGTGGGAGCTGACTGTGAACAGGGTAGCTGCGAACTAAGGGTAGCTACGAACTAAGGGTAGCTGCGAACCGAGGGTAGCTACGAGCTCAGGTTACTGTGGGAGCTGACCGTGGACAAGGCAGCTGCGAGCTAAGGTTACTGTGGGAGCTGACCGTGGACAGGGTAGCTGCGAACCGAGGGTAGCTGCGAGCTAAGGTTACTGTGGGAGCTGACCGTGGACAAGGCAGCTGCGAGCTAAGGTTACTGTGGGAGCTGACCGTGGACAAGGCAGCTGCGAGCTAAGGTTACTGTGGGAGCTGATTGTGGACAGGGTAGCTACGAACTAAGGGTAGCTACGAACTAAGGGTAGCTACGAACTAAGGGTAGCTGCGAGCTGAGGGTAGCTGCGAACTGAAGGCAGCTGCGAATTGGGCAGTGGTAGAGGCTTATTAGGCCAAGCCTCGAGGGGTGTAGGTATGGGCCGAAAAGGGTTGACCGAGGTGATGAAAGGAGGGGGGAACCCTACAGTACCACATTAGATTAGAGATAGTTAGTTAACTAGGTTATTATATAGTAATAATTTATATAATTAGTTCATTAGCAAGCTAGGGGAACCATAGGCATTAAATGGTAGGATTAGTGGGTGAACTCGTATGAGAGTGTGTTAGGATTGTGATAATAGAGAATAGCGTTTGTCAACGCTGGTAATATTATCATGGAATGGATTGGTGTGCAAGAATTGATGGGCATTGAAATGGAGTTTTATGAAGTTGGTAAGAAGAAGCTATGTGAAACGAATGTGATACCCATTCCCTCACCCGGACTAAGACGCTTAAGGGTGGGTGGTTTGGCCTCACAATTGGACACAACTTGCATTTGAGAATGAACCACAATATCATAAATGACAAGCAATGAATGAACCTCGGGGGGGGGGAAGGGGGAGGCACTGGCGAAAATCGTAGAAACAACGTGTGATAAAAAAAATAGGGTTTAATATATTCATTGTAGATACATTTTTCAAAATATATATATATAATATAGGGGTTTTTAAAATAGTGAAACATGTTTACATGTAAAATACCATCACATATAATGGCCTCTTTTATCTAGTCAGTACATGTAAAATAGGGTGGAAACCTGGGGGGGGGTAGTCAATGGTGGAGTAGCAATATACGTGCGAACAAATGATAGGGTATTTTAAAAACATGGGGGCTAAAAATTATAAATGGACTTAAGAGTAATATAGGGTATCAAAAATGGCATTGGACAACTTTAAAGTACTATAGGGTATGGAATAATAGGTAATTTGGAATTATAAGTAATGCAAGCCATTTTTCTATTAACCCAAAGTAGAAATTGACATAATGATAGCATGTGGAAAAAAGAAGAGAATTGGAAGTAATACCCCCCTATAAAATAGTGGTTGTTCGCACCTATATCCTTAACTTTTTAACACACTGCCCCCCCCCGTGGTGGAAACAATTACTAGGGGTAGCAGGTCTAGGGTAGGGTCTATGCTAGTGAATGAAAGAGGTAATTTTCTGTTGAAAAAGCTTGGATGGATGACTTCGTCGGCTGGCTAGCTTGAACATTACTGAACCAACGTATCCAATGTGGAGTAAATGTTCTCTAATGGGGTATAGTCAAAAAATTGGTTACTTGGGGTATAAGGAAAAAATGCAGTATAAGTAAAATAGGGTATTTTTAAATGATTCCCCCAAAAAATTATAATTATTGATAGGGTGTGGGTGCAAGCACGGTAAAGTGGACAACTCTTGATCCTTGCTCAGGTTTAAGTGAAAGTGATCCAAAACAATATACTAACTTTGAATTTTATGAAATAAAAATTTATAAATATTTAGAAAACATATGAATCTACAAAGCCAAGCAATTTATGTTCACAAAAAACAATTTCAAACAACGTATATGTATTTTAGAAGACGGTGCAAGTGGGTGTCATTGAAAAGATAATTGTCAAAAACTTGTTTAAAATACAATTACATTACATTAAATTGATGAATTTTTGAAAAAAAATTACAATGACCTCAAGTTTATAATGAATTCAAGGAATATGAAAAGAAATTCCAAGTTCAAAATATTTAAGGTCATGAAAGTTACGTTCAAAACTATATTTAGTCAGTTGCTTTTACGCGTCACTTTTGATGATAGGTTTTGAAGATCTCATATTGATATTCTATATTTGAGTACCTAACTTAACAATAGAGGTCATCATGAAAATAATCTATTTTAAACAACATTTTGCTACTACTTATAGGCGTTTGACCAAGAAAATCATGGCTGTCATATACCGGAGCATTTTTTTGGTCCACTTTACTATGCTTGGACCCGTGTATTAAAATACAAGCATTTACCTCAATTAAGCCAAGGCCTAATTACCCGAGCCTAGCCTGTTACACTTAATTACATTTAATCACACTTAATTAGTTTGAATGTGTATGAATACTTTGTGAAAGTAAAAGGTATTAACTAAACTATTATAAAATAAACATACTAAAATAAAACACTAATTTAAGCTCTAGAATGACAAAGACCTTTTTAATGGTAAGTCACAAAAATTATAACCTCAGTGCTAATGAAGGTTTTGTAATGTTTTGACTTCCAGATAAATTACATGCTTTATTGACAGTTTCACTTCGAAAAGGAAATCCCAATCAATTGTTTATTTACTCAATGGAAGTGAACATACATATTGGATTTTGGACCTTGAAGATGAGAAGCACTCAATATGGGTTATATGGATGAGCGGCCTTCAAGAATGCAAGGGCTAGGCCAAGGTCGGGGCAAGCCAGGCTCGGGGGACCGAGGCTCTGGCTTTTTCAGTGATGCCCATGCCCGCCGCCCTAACGAGTGCAACGCTCATCGGGGGTATTTAGAGAGCCCCCAAACTTGGAAGGGTGTCTCCTCCTCCTCCTACATTGCATTTATTATATCAGCTAATATGATGTGAGATCTTAGCTTAGAACTCCGTGTCAAGTGTCTTCATGAGAAAGCTCAAAGTGGAGCTCTAAGTATTTCTATGCAATGGGCTCAATTTGGAACCCTAAGTGTCTTCGAGGTAGTAAGGTAACATTCCAAATCCCAAATGGTTTCCCACTTTCATTGAGATCGGTTGACACTACATGTAAAATAATCAAGCCAAATGAAGTGCATTAGGTCCTTAAGTTCCCCCTTTATAAAGTATGTGGCATCTAGGAATATCATAATTATAGTATATGATTGGAATTACTAAATATAACACTGACATGTCTCTGTAATATCAATTTAATAGTTGTATGTCTATTTAAAGATGGCTATAACCATTTCCTAGAATGTAGTTTCCACGAACATGTAGTAGTTGATGTAGTTATTCCTAACTACCTCTTTAAGTCTAAGACTTCCCAAGTTCTAAGTCTAGCCTAGTTCTTGACTTCCTTTCAGATTAAAATCTTCTTTCCTTTCGAGACTGGGTGTTGAGTTGGGGGGGGGGGTCTTGTCTTAAACCCTAGCTCCTCCTCCACCTAAGCCCTGGCTTAAGCCTTCGCTCCACCACTCTCGCCTAAGCCTTCGCTCATCTGCTTAAGCCCTCATTTTACCTCTTCAAGTTGGTTAACTAGATGCTTAAGGACTAGTTGAGGTGAGTGTGAGCCAAATTTTTGGTCATTTAGTGAAACTATGGGCAAATAGTTAAAACTTGGATGAAAGAGCATCCAAATGGATGAATATAGTGAAACCATAGGCTAGGAAGTTAGTTATAACTATAGGCACGGCCGTAGGCGGCCTAAGTTGGTTACTGTAACCATCGTCCTCTTCCCCGCCGAGCTAAGAGGGTTGGCGAGGGGGAAGAAGGTAGACATTTCGTGAGTATTGTTGAGCGCAAAGTGAAACTATAGACTTGTCTCCCTCATTCCAGAGTTGTATGAGGTTTTCATTGATTAAACTATCTTCTGAAGTAAGACCTTGTGATCGCCGAAGTGATTGCGGGACACAAGTGGCTGTGGAAGCTTATTGTTAATTTTGACTTTGAATATACTGAATGGTCGAAGGAAGTTGAACTATTTTCTGTTGTCGCAAAGTTATGTGGATTGTGGAAGGACTGATCATTGTTAAAGTGTCAGTATCTGTGTGAGATGTTTGTGAGTGTAATCGAGTAATTTGAAGTAAGAGTTTGAACGGGAGCAAGAGAAGCAAGAAACTATTGCCTATTGTTGAAAGTGTAATTGGCAGAGCTTAAGATTGTGAAAGCAGCCGAGTGAATCAAAATTATGAGGATGAGCATTTGAGAGTTAAGGGGAATGAAATCAGTATGAGTAAAGAATTGAATAATCTGTGAGAAGATAAGAGATTCTAGAATTGTGAGGAAGAAGTCATAAGTGAGAGAGTGAGAGCCGAATGTTCGAGTGAAAACTATTGTCTGTGTCGAGGCCTCAGTAAAGTGAGAGCGAGCTCTTGAATATAGTTGAGCGGAAGGGAATTGAGAATCAGGCGCATGAAGAGTGTCGCAGAATAAAACTATTGTCCGAGTGAGAAGTTTCCTTAGTTCGAGAGACAAGAGTCACAGGATAAGCACGTCAATAAGGAGAATTTAAGTTGAACTATGAGCAGAAAGCCTAATTGAGACTAGAGCGTATGTAAGATCTTTGGCCGAAGAAGGTGAGGGTTGAGAGAGAAGGAGAATGTAGTAGAACTATTTTCTGTCAGCGCTTTGAGAGGAGCGATCCTGAGCGACAGAGGGTAGAGAAGTAGAACTATCGTCGAGTGAGATCATTGTTATACAAAGAGTATGGTTGAACGATAGTCTAAGCAGCCCTGTAGAGGAACGCAGAGCGTAGAACCCAACGCGTTGTTGAGTACCAGCGTGAGCGAACCCTGAGAGAGGGAGTCAGAAGGCCGAGAGTTTAACTATTGGCGATGGTTTAGGTTTGTGTTAGGCAGTGTGAGAAGTAGGTGATGGGCCAAGTGTCAGCCTACGAGTGAAAACTATGGACTATTGTTAACCTGTGTCAGACAGAGTGAGGAAGCCGGAGAGTCCAGAGTCTATGAGTCGAACAATTGACAATTGTTAAGACCTGTGAGAGGCAGTGAGGAAGAAGAAAGAGCATATTGTTTAGCCATATGAGATTATAGTTGAATCATAATTTTAGGCTGATAGATTTATAATTGAGAAGAATGGAATTTATGAGAGAATCTCAATCAATTGATATGATGAGAGAAAGATTCTGATCAATTGACTGAAGAAGGGATTAAGGAACATAAGTTAGGATAAACTTTGGATTATCAATGTGATTTAGGCATAAGTTGTCCTAGACTTGAGTGGAGTTTTATATTGAGATGTAGTCTAGAGAATTTGATCTTTGAGTATGAAGTGCAAGCTAACCAGATCAACTATTGTCTTGTGTGTTACCCTGGTTGTTGTTGTTGCAGGTTGTGCAGGGCCACTAAGACTATAGCTTGACTTTGCCGGTTGTTGTTAGTTGCATAAGTTGTGAGTAATGATTAAATCTTGGAATTAATAAATGAACAATTTGTCTTGCATTGAAATTAACATTGACCAATTAATGAAGGAGTTGTTGTGATTTGAAGATGCATTGGCCAATGGTTACCGAAGACAATTGTGATACTCAAAGACTATTGTTCTCGAAAGACTATTGTTATACAATCTCATGACGAGATGGTTACTACTGTGACAGACACACGTACCCCACTGAATGAGAAACACAGTGAGAGGAAACTTTGTGAGAAAGGAGAGAAGAAGATGGATAAGAGATGTTTTGGAGTGAAGATAGCATACCTATTGTCTGATTAATGAACTATAATGTGACAGATGCCTGTAATAGACACTAGTTAAGCCTTCCTTGAGAGTCTGTACCCTGGGTTTTTGTTTATTCAGTCATAGCAAAAAACTAACTACAATGAACTTCAACTTTTGGTTCCTACAAGTATGTAAGACTCAAAGTTGGATGGGTCATGCATTTTTTTTAAATAATTTTTTTTTAAATAATTTTGGTGAGACGTTACAAGCTTGTCCTACTAGGTTGGATGGGCCAAGCTAGCTTTGCATAGGGCGATCTAGGATGTAGGGTAGTGGGTCCCATGCACATTCCCTATTTTTAATGCTAAAATTCTCATGGTTTTTGAGGTGGGAAGTGGAGGTCCCAAAAGTCCACTCAACTTTGAATATAGACTCCACTACATGAAGAACTAATAAGCTATTTAAAGTTATTTTCTTAAAGAAAGATTAAACCCACAGTTTCATCCCTCTTTGAGGGACTTTCTAGATAATTGTATTGAGATGTGTATGATATGTGATATTTGAGGAATTTTGAAAAACCCAAAATGATCTCTTGAATGGAAGCTATTGCAATGGTTCTCATGGGCAAAAGATTCACAAGTAAGCACATTGCTAGCAATGAGCTTGTTGGATTCACTTGAGACATGTTGTGTGACCTATTTGGTGTATGAGGTCACACATAATATTAATAAGCTCAATGGCCCCTTGGAATATAATAGTTAGATCTTGGGAGCTCAATTAAAATATGAGTCTCCCTGCACAACTTTTTGAGCATCCGCTTGTTATATTCCGAGGTCCCACTGAACAAGCACTAAATGTTGAATAATGTTATGCATGCGAGCGTTATTTGCTTGTTTTTCTTAATTCGTCACAAATATATCTTCCGTATGGGGTGCCACAACCAACAATCCCTAACACTGCCAACAAATAACAATATATATAATGGCTAGTATTTACCAAGGAACTACAACTCTCATCAATCTCCAACATGACACCATTTACTGGACAAGGGGGATCCAACTATGTGTTAGGTACATGACTTTTGGAACCTTCTACTTCTTTTTATTTTGGAACTTGCTATTACTTTAGATTAGATACATATAGGGGTCGAGGTTTAAGAGTCTTTCAGTCTCGACAATACATCTCTTGGAGCTCTCACTCATCCCTCTTGTTGTTGTTCGTTTTCTTATTTATTAATTCAAATATTTTTGTATCATGTATCCCTAACATCACCCCTCTTATTGTTTGTTTGTTTTTTCATCTATTAATTCAAATATCTTTGTATCTTGTGTCCCTGACAGTTTGTCGAGACTCACCTCACTTGACTATCAGAATTAGGACCCTTTCTTGAGATTACAGTTTACTTCAACTTCTATATTTCTTTTTAATTTGATATCTCATTTTGTCACAACATTTGAGTCTTGTTCTTCTTGTGAGAGCAGAGGACAACCTTCTCCCTAAAGGTTTGCAGGTTTAGATGTTGTAATTTATCCTCCACTGAGCTAAGATTTGATTTTCGATTATTCTAGTCGTTTAGTATGGTTGGGACTTAAAACTTCATTATACCTGAATCCGTCGAGGCTAAATTAAAGGCTATTTTTAATGCTATCAACACGTTATCGGTGTAGACCACAATGATTGAAGGAATCGTTGGTGGCCTTCAAGGCTTCAACAACATCAATCTCCCGCCAATCTAGAAGGAGGAGTTTTGTCTTTGATTCAAGATCCACCACCACAATGGAAGGAACCTCGTGTAAGCATGCTTGAGAAATTTGATGGCACGTGCTCCAAGTTTCGAGGAGAATTACCCAACAGAAGAATCACAAGTCGAATTAATTAGGACGTTGCTTATGAAATAAATTTTATCATGATTTGCTCTTATGTTTGAAAAAAAATTCACCCATTTTGAACAATTTTGACATTTTTTTGAAGGCCTTTGCGAAAGGATTTGGAGAACATGACAATGCTCGTTGGACAACAATCAAGATTCGGTCTCTACGCCAAGGGATACGTTCTGAATCGGCTTATGCCTCAGATTTTAGACAACTTGCGTGCGACATCAACTGGGATGAAGTAGCACTTATGAGCCAATTCTATTGGGTCTTGAAGGATACTGTGAATGATTTGTTGTTATCACTCTCTGACCTGCAAACGCTCAATAAGACAATTAATCAAGCGGTCAAGTGCGACAACCGACTTTTGTAATGTCGCCAAGACCATAGCTCATGGACTCCGTCATGTGAGCAGACGATTCGCTAGACTCCGTCTATATCAGCACACAAGCCGAGATCTCATTTGAAAATTATAGATATACAATTCGATATAATATGTGTCAAACATCTTATTCGAGAGGAGAAGAAACGTTGGATGGAGGAAGAACTATGTTTGTATTGCGGCGAAGAAGGTCACAAAATCTCCAACTACCCAAATAAATCAAATCAACGTATTATCAAGACCAACGCTGCTATAGTCCAAGAAAACGAAGATGCTCAATTACAGTATGAACCGTACGGTTGGACAACTCAATTTTATAACATGATTTAGGTTCTTCTCTTCCCGCTCAATATGCACTTTGCTTTACAATTTCCTTATCTTTTGGTCATCAAAACTTAAAATCACTGTCTTGTTAAATTCATGATTATCTGCTTGCTTTTTAGATGAAGAATTTGTCAAAAGACATAAATTCTCTCTAGTTCAGAAATCTCAACTTGTCCATGTAGAAGTGATAAATTGACGACCTTTCTCTTCAGGAAGTGTTACACATGAAACAATGTCTTTAGAAGTGATATTTGAAGACTATAGTAGTCACATTATCTTCAATGTCATTAGAATCCCATCAAACCATATTATTCTTTGTATCTCCTAGTTAGAAAAATACAACCCATCTACAAATTGGAAATTGCGAAAGATGACTTTTCTTTTCCCCTTGGAACATCTAGACAGTAACCTTGTTAGAAAATTTGTTAATAAATGTGTTAGAAAATCATGAATAAAAAAACACCCCTTCATTGAAGCACATGCGTTTGTAAGGTCGTCCAAGGAATGCATACCATTTATCATCTATGCAGCTCCAACTAGCAAAGAGATGACCTAAACAACCAATATTCCGGATGAGTATAAGGATTTCCAAGGAAGAGGTATTTTTTAAGAAGAATGCCGACATACTTCCAGAGCATTGTCCATATGATTATACAATTGATTTGGAAGAAAAAGCGCAACCGTCTTTTGACCCGATCTACAACCTATTGCAAACGGAATTCAAAGAATTGCGGAAATATATTGACGAGAATCTGGCCAAGAACTTCATTCACCACTCCAAGTTACCAGCTGGAGTGCTTATTCTATTTGTAAAATAGAATGATGGTTTATTACGAATATGCGTAGATTATCGAAGTCTCAACAAGGTGACAAAAAAGAATCACTATCCATTGCCTCTAATGTCTGGACTTTTGGAACAATTCGGAAGTGCAAAGGTCTTTACCAAGATTGACTTACGCGGTGTTTGTAATCTCATATGGATCAAAGAAAGAGACGAATGAAAGATAGTTTTCCGTACAAGATATGGCCATTTCGAGTACAATGTTATGCATTTCGGTCTTACGAATGCCCCAGTAGTTTTTCAATATATAATGAATGACATTTTTCGAGAACACCTTGATGACTTTGTTGTCATCTATTTATATGATATTATGATATTTTCCAAGAATGAAGAAAATCATGAGAAGCATGTTCGGTTGGTCCTTGAAAAATTACGCGAGCGAGGACTCTATACCAAACCAAAAAAATGTTTATTTCACCAAACGAAAATGGAGTTTTTGGGATTCCTCGCAATTCCAGAAGGTTTAAAAATGGACCCAAAGAAGGTGGAAGTGTAAACTCATTTTTTGGGCCATCGCCTAGCTGACAAGCTCAAAAACTTTAACTTAGTAAGAAATAGCGGCAATAGGCAGTAAGAAGTTAGCTCACAGTGTGAACAGAGGGCTATAGCCGTTTCAAGGCGGTTGCAACCACCTTCTTCTTCCTCGGCTGATAAGAGGAAGGCAGGCTATTGCCCAACCAGGCTATTTTCAATTGTAGAATCAGACGTAGTCTCAATCTTAGCAATAGACTTAGAGGAAGCTCAAGCTCTCAGTGATTGAGGCTGAGTAATTAGCAATAGACAGCGCCAAGCAAGAGGCTGGCAGACATAGAAGTGGAATCGAGAGCCGAGTGAGTCGGACTCTCTGTTAATTTGGAATTTTGACTGGAAGAAGTGAACAGTTGAAGAACAATTGTTGTGATATTTCCTGAGTGAAATCTTGATTGTTGATCTTGATGTTTGAGTATAAGTGATGTCTTATGTGATTGTTTGGCAATAGCCGTAAGCGTTGAAATAGACACATCATCTGCCATAAGGGCAGAGAGTCAAGAAGTAAAGTCTTGGAGTTAGCAATGGTCGCAGTCAGATTATGGCCATTAGCGTATAAGTCAGAGCAAAGGCTAATTGCCGAAGAAGAAGGGCAATAGTCAAGTGAAAGAGAAAGGGTTGAATGTTAAGAAGGCAAGTAGTCTTTAGCGCGAGGCCAATAAACTGAGAGTTAGGCCAATGTAAGCAAAGACAAGTTGCCTGAGAGAAAGCATGGTGAGCATAATGTTGTAGGCAATAGTCTTAAAACACTTAACCTGAGAGAGGTAAGTGTAGGCGAGTAGTCAAGAGTATGTAAGAGAGGAAGAAATAGCCCTGAGAGAGGTATCTTGGAGGGCAATAGTCTGGAGTGGAGCCAGAAAAGGCAATTAGCCATGGAAAGCAGATTGCCTGTTAGGAAAGGCAAATAGTCAGAGGAAGGCCATCGCCTGTGAGAGCAAGAGGAGGCCGAAGCAATCAAAAAGGGCTATCGCCTGGTTCGTAAGGCTTATCGCCTATCTGCAACATGCAAGAAGACTGAGAGAGAAAGTCACAGAGGGAAGCGTCCAAGAGAGACGAGTAGCCCTAGGGAAGAAGGAGCGTCGGAGAGAGAGAGATAGTGATGTACGAGGTAGAGTCTAGAGGAGAAGGACAGCGTAGGCTATAGGCTTTCCAAGTGTCGCGACTGAGAGGGAAGGCAGAGAGGCCATTATGAGAGAACATAGCCGTAGATAGTTACAAGACATTACCTGGCGTAAGGCTGATGACATGACTGCAGATAGAAGACATACATAGTAGCATGCGATAAGCTGCAAAAGACACTACCATCTCAAGCAGGAGAAGTTGCCTGATTAGTGTAAGACATTACCAGAGGCAAATCTTTTTGAACTTAGAATGTATTTAGGCCTTAATTAAGGAATATCGCCTAAATTGTTGATACAATTAATTATAGATGATCTTGTGGATGTTTGTGCTGACAAGTTGCCAGATAAGTTGAAGATGGATATGGTGATTACAGTTCTTGGAAGAATGGCCGAAGGACTGTAAGTCAAACTAAGATGAATTAATCTGAGATTATTGCAAAGCATAATTCATGACGTTTAAAGACGATGTGGCATACAAAAAGACATTACCCGGACTTCGGTCCTGACAAATTGCCAATGACCACTTGCCAAGCTTTTGAGCTTCACGACGGAAATAGGTCAAAAACATAGAGTGATAGAAAATTCCCTAAGATAGGACGGAAATCACTCACTACGGAGATATCACAAAGGAACCATAAGAGTGGAGAGTAAGCAAAGTAATGAAGGAAACAAGGAGTAAAAGCCATAGATTGTTATTGTAATCCTTAATCCAATGTGACATTAACCCTTATAGACACTAGCTCAGTTTTCCCTGTGACCTTGTTCCCTGGGTTTTGTTGTTTTAAAAGACATAGCAAAAAACTAACTACATTTTGGCGCCGCTGCCGGGGAAGGCTGTGGTCGTCTTTTAAGGTTAAAATTGGAAAGGAACTAATAACAAATGGTCGGTGTCACCCATAATGAACACAACAAACAAATGGAGGTCTAGAGGTCGTAGTAATAGAGACAAGGTACGAGCCCGTAGAAGTCAAGACCAATACGATCCACCTGTGTCTAATTCTACCCTTCCTCCTAGACCTTACAAAGTTTGTCCATTGCAAGAACCCATTGTGAGAGTTGACAACCGAATTTACGAACTGTTAAGTATTTTCACTGATAGACTCACTAGATTAGAACATTACGTTTATAACACGTCGGAGAGACTAAAGAGAGATAAATATCGAGAAGACAATCTCCCAGGTGCAGAAGCACTGTGGAGTCAAATTCAACAAGGAAGGACAAGGGAGGTTAGAGAAGATATTAGTGTACCGAGTGACCCAATTAGAGTCCGACCAAAGAACCGTAGAGGATACTATAGGGAGGATCCAATTGAGCCAATCGGAAAACCTAGAACCATCGACCTAACCCAGTGTCGTTATTGTTCTAGTTAGTCATTGACAGACTAATGGCTTGGTGTTGGCAAGTTGTTGACTCTGCCAAACACGAGATATACTCAGGAGGGTATTTATTCTCAGCCTTGTATAGATTTTTTAGGTCAGGTTATAGAGGAAACGGGTTATACATTACCCCTACTGAAGTAAACATCCCAAAAGAGTTTAAGGAATTGTTTTTTACTTTACCTTTGGATTTACAGCAGAATATCACTAATAGAATTTGGAATGGAGGAGAGGAGTATAACAAAATAATTGTAAGAAACAATCATCCTGTCATACCCCTATCCCTCAAATTCCTATTTGCAGTCTATGGGAGATTAAAAAACACTACCTCCTTGATACAACCACCAATTGACGGAGCATGGAAAGGAAGTAAGATATCTAGGAGTGAATATAGATTTGTTTTTGGAAAACCAGACCTCAGGGCTAGACCCCTGATACCTGATTTTATTGACCAAAAACCCTTATATACTAATACCATAGACTTTAGTATGATATGTCTGTAGAGATCGAGAGTCTAATTGAAAGGGATCAAACTGGAACCCGCTCATGAGAAATCTCATTCTCAACCTACATCCGTAAGGAGAGCAGCTAGTGATAAAGCTAGAGAAGATAGAGCAGCAGCCAGAGAGTATAGAAGACAATTACTTGAAAAAAGAAGAAGTTGGGTTCAACCATTTTTAGAAGAAGCGAGGGGAGGTTCTGATAGTACTACGGAAGGAAAATTTGAGACACCCTTAGGTAGACCTACAACAGGTGGTGAGAGAGATTTTTTGTCACCAAAAGCTTTATTTGCTACAGATGACTCACCTACTCCATCGCTATGGTCTACTGCTTACGAACCTACCCCATCCCCTCATATTAGTTTACAAGGCAACCCATTGTACACACCTTATACACCAGTAATTAATTCAAACGTAGCACCATTATTCAATATGGCAGCTAACCCACCTAGAATCAATAGTGTAGTTAATTTACCCTACTTTTTGGGTAGACCAGGGACAGACCCTGATGTCCATGTGAGGAAATTTGAGGTTGCATGTGGTGCAAATAGTGTTCCACTCAATAAAATAATGGAAGTATTTGCAGCCACTTTGCAAGAAAATGCATTTTTATGGTTTTCCCGTCAACCACCGTTCGCTGACTGGGATGCCCTTAAAGACGCATTTCTTCTATATTTTAGACCCTTGGGATTTGAAAACAGTCTAATGGAAAAACTAAGAACAATCCGGATGAGCATAAACGAGACTGTTGATAATTATTGGGGGAGAATGAGTGATATCCTATTGAGAATGGGAGCCCACCAGATTCCAGATAACTTTCTGAGAAATATTTTCATAGGAGGATTATACCCCTCTGAATTGAAACTCTATGTAAGAGAACGCACACCAGCTACTAGAGAGGATGCATTTGCATTGGCAAAGGCATGGGAGGAGTCTCGTGTAGAGGATCAATATACCTTTGAAAATTATAATTATGACCTCTATGACCAACCTAAGAATGATCAATCATATCGCCCTATTTTACCGAGTCAATCGTCAACCTATTTAGGTGGTAAACCCATGGTTGACGCTACCCAATTTAAACATCCTAGTGCAAACTTGTTTACACCACCTAAAATCATACAGAAACCACCACCGGTTGTACAACCCACTTCACAAGAATTAGCCCTTATGGACATTACTAAGAAGTTAGCTGACTTAGAAGTCAAAATTACCAGAGGAGCTAATAAACGACCGCAACCAACTGAGGAGAGAATTAATATTTGGTGTAATAATTGTAAGGGGCATGGTCATTTGTCTAATGAGTGTCCCACCCCAAAAGGTCTACGTGTTAAATGTACCTTTTGTGGAGGAAACCATTCGGTAAACGACTGTTGGAATTTAACAAAGAGTCGTGCGGTTCATCAAATAGACACTAACCAACCGCGACCTTGGCAACAAGAGCGTATGGATAGTGGACCTAATGCAAATTATAATCCCAAAAAGAATTTTAACCGCAGGCCAGTACCTCTTAATTTTGGGAATAGACCAAGTTGGGGTGATACCAATCAACCACCCAATTGGAATGGTCCACCGTACAATCCCAGAACCCAAAATTATAAGGCACCAATGCCAAACTAATTTGTTGTATGTTTTCGTTGTGGAGAGATAGGTCACTATGCCGGAGATTGCCCTAATCCCAGAAAAGTTCAACAGTACATTCCACTATGTGGAAATTGTAAAGAAGCAGGACATCCTACAGTCGAGTGTACCCAACCGAAGAAAGAAGGTCCGCCATCTGAGAGAGATTGGAAAAAGGGTAAGCATGTAACTATTCAAGAGGATGAAAGACAAGATCGTAATGTGCATAGAGTACAACTTTCTATATGTAATCATTCCCAAGAAAATCAAATGGAAGAGAAAGTCAACATTGTCACTACTAGATCCCAAAAGAAACCCACAATACAACGAGAAGGATCTAGTACTGAGAGGTTTAATAAACAACACAGTGATGAAGAAACTAGTTTCTCGGAATATTCACAAGGCCCTTTGATTAAAGACCCAAAAGATAAACCAACACCGGAGCCTAATTTACCACCGGTAAATGTACCAACCTCAATAGCTTCGGATAACATGAGAGCCTCATTACCCACTGTTGTTGTTAATCCTCCAGTTCCAACCCAATTAACCCCGTTACCAACTAGTAACTTTTATCCTCATCCAAAGATACCTACAAGGAATCAGAAGCCTAAGATTAAACCATCGTCTTCTCGATCATCACGAATGATGATGCTGTCCAAAGATCTTAAACCCTATGATATCATGGAAGATTTAGATAGATTACAACCAACTATAACCATGAAACAATTGTTGGCAGTAGCACCACAATGTCGTAGTTCTTTAAGTTCATCCATGATACGTAGAAGGTCAAGACCAGCTACAGTGTATGATATTACTTTGAGTCAAGACCCTGGAGCCCCTACAGTCGATGTCATCATAGGAGGTGCTCTTATACCAGGATTTCAAATTGACACAGGATCAAGTGTTAATTTGATGAATGTTGATACAATGAATGAGTTGGGAATATCAAATGTAGTATCCACTACCATTATTTAAAAAATGGCAGATAGCAGTCGAGTTAAGCCGTTGGGAGTTTTGGAACAAATTCCAACCCTTGTGGCCAATATTGAGTATAAGGTTGATTATGTTGTGTTTAAAACTATGGACGGTGTACCATCCTATCCAGGTCTTCTAGGACGAACATGGTTGCTAGATGCACATGCCAAAGAAGATTGGGGGAAGGGTACACTTACAATAGGAAAAGGTCCAAAGAAAATAATCCTACCTTTGTTCCCTACTCAATATCATGGTGAAACCCAAGATGATGAGACTGAATTTACCACGGATGATAGTTATGAAACCGAGAAAGAAACTACCACGAGTGAATCCATACACCGTGTGAATGATAAGCCATACAAATATACTCCTGTAGGAATGGGAGAATATTTATGTGCACTCGGTGATGGAGATTCTGATGATGCTATTTTGGCATGGCAAAACACCGTGCCAGTTAATATGATCTCTACCTGTACACCATGTCGAGGGAAATTACAAGAATTAAAATTAGTCTACAATATACGAGAGGACACTACACCCGAAATATCAGCTAAGGATGACTTGGCTGAAAAATGGGAATCCTCAATGTTTGAGTCTGATCAACCTGCTAAGCATTATGTGGTCAAAGATGTATGTAGAGATATGGATTTGAGTGATGATGAAATACCCCGCATCATCAAGATATATGAGAAAATAACTAAAGATGAGTGGAAGTTTTGGAAGGATTTCTTTAAGAAAAATATTAAAATCTTTGCATGGTCGTATAAAGATTTGAGAGGAGTTCCCCCAGAGATTTGTGAACACAAAATCATATTAGAAGAAGGAACTACCCCTGTCCGTCAAAGACAATACCGAATGAATCCAAAATATTCCCTATTGGTTAAAGAAGAGGTTGATAAGTTATTGGAAGTCGGCATTATATATCCTATCCCCTATAGTGATTGGGTATCACCCATTGTCGTAGTACCTAAGAAAAATGGCAAACTACGAATATGTGTGGATTACCGAAAACTAAATAGTGTCACTAAGAAGGATTACTTTCCTCTTCCATTTACTGACACTATGTTAGACGAAGTAGCGGGATATGATTGTTATTCATTTATGGATGGGTTTTCAGGTTATAATCAAATTTCGATATACCCACCACACCGTCTTTTGACTGCCTTCACAACACCTTGGGGAGTCTTTGCATATGCACGAATGCCTTTTGGTATGTGTAATTCCCCTGGAACCTTTTCCAGATTAGGAATTAATACCTTCCGAAAATATCTTCATCACACGATGGAAGTATTTCTAGATGATTTTGCAGTCTATAGTACTATGGAAAAACATGTAAAGCATTTACAAGAATGTTTTGATGAGTGTATGACAGTGGGAATTTCTATCAATACTGCTAAGTCTGTGTTCTTAGTACCCTTTGGTAAATTAGTTGGTCATATTATATCCAAGCAGGGAGTGGCCACTGATCCCGAAAAGATTGCCATAATTGCTTCATTACCCATACCAACTACGGTTACAGAAGTTAAAGGGTTCTTAGGACACACGGGATATTACCGTCGATTTATTTTTCGTTATTCAGTGATTGCTATGCCATTAACTGAATTGCTAAAGAAAACCGACACACCACCAGTTTGGACAGAGGCATGCACTAAGGCCTTCAACACACTTAAAAAGAAGTTAGTGTCTGCACCTATCCTAGTGGCCCCTAATTGGGAAAAGAATTTTGAAGTATATGTGGATGCGTCAAATGTTGCTATAGGAGCCGTGTTAAGTCAAAAAGACGAGAAAGGTTATGACCATCCTATATACTTTGCTAGCCGTCAACTAGTTCAAGCCGAGCGTAATTATACAGTTACGGAGAGGGAAGCCTTAGGAATGATTTTCTCAGTGCAGAAATTTCGACACTATTTGTTAGGGTATAAATTTGTATTTCATGTGGATCATGATGCCCTGAAATATATGATAAACAAACCCCAACTAAGTGGAAGAATAGCGAGATGGGTCTTATTGTTACAAGAATTTAATTTTACTGTTTAAGTGCGACCGGGTAAGAGTCATGCTAATGCAGATCATTTGTCGAGACTAAGTGAGGCACTAGGAACAGAACCCATTGACGATTCCTTCCCTGATGCTAATTTGTTTTTCATAGAGAAAGTGTCACCGGAATACGCCGAGGTAATAAATTATTTGCAAACCAACATATTTCCTTTGGACTTCTCCAAGAAACAGCAACAACGGTTAATATTTAAAGCAGCTCCATATTCTATCATTGCCGATACCTTATACAAGAAAGGCAAGGATGGTGTATTGAGACGATGCATTATGAGTTCAGAAATACCTTTAATTTTACAAGGATGTCATAGTGACCCCGCAGGAGGTCATTTTGCAGGAAACGTCACTGCTAGGAAGGTCTTACAAGCAGGATATTGGTGGCCTACCCTATTTAATGATTGTGTCACCTATGCTAGACAGTGTGATGCGTGTCAAAGAATTGGTAAACCTACGGATACATCAGCTATGCCACTACATCCTATTCTAGCATTAACACCATTTGAAAAATGGGGGATGGATTTTGTTGGTCCCATCAATCCTCCTAGTAAGGGTGGACGTCATCGTTACATTTTAGTTGCTACAGACTATGCCACTAAATGGGCTGAGGCTGAGGCCACTAAACGGGATGATAAAGAAACAGTTGCTAAATTTCTTAAAACCAATATATTTTCACGATTTGGATGTCCACGAGAATTAATTAGTGATAGAGGCACTCATTTTGTTAATGACGTCATTGAGTTATTAACCGAGAAGTATAAAATCAAACATCGACTTACCACTCCATACCACCCAAGAGCAAATGGCCAAACGGAGAAAACTAATGGTATCTTGTGTAAAATTATTACCAAAACGGTCCAAGGCTCTATGGTGGATTGGGATGTGAAGTTATTGGATGCCTTGTGGGCATATCGTACTGCCTATAAGGTTACCATAAAATTCACTCCTTTCCAATTGGTTTATGGACAAGAGGCCATTTTACCCATTGAGTTAGAATTGTCATCTTTGCGCATAGCTATGGAAGAACGATTAGATGACTCGGAGTCGTTGAAAGAACGTATTGCTATGTTAGAAAAATTAGACGAAATACGTGGACAAGCCTATCTTAACACAGCCGCTACTCAAAAATGGCGTAAAACTTACTATGATAGTAAAATGAAGAATAAGGTTATTTCTGATAACGACCTGGTTCTACTTTATAATAGTCGTTTCCACAAATTTCCAGGGAAATTTAAAATTCGTTGGCAAGGACCCTATAAAGTGGTCAAAGCCTACGAGAATGGATCTTGTGACCTAGAAGATTTCCAAGGCCAACCCTTAGCTACTCGTATTAATGGTAATCGCCTCAAAATTTATTATACTAACTGAGGTCAGTTAGTCCAATTAAGTAAGGGGGGGGGGTAGTTAAGTGGTAATTTAAGGGGTAATTGATAAATCCTAGAATAATGATTCATAAAGAGAGTGGGTTAAGACACAAGATTCAAATTTTTCAAATTTTTCAAAATTTCAAAAGCATGATGGAAGATTATATCTTAATGAGGAATGGAATAAAGAATTGTAGATACGGGCAATAAAACATTTTTTGATAAGTCATGTAGAAAAATGGAATTTTGAGATATGGTCATGAATGGCTATAATCGGGAATGTAAAGGCGAGAAGTGTACATGGCCATAAACATGAAAGAAGATTGAGGGGGCAATAATGCGATTAAATCATAATCACCCACCTAAGATTAGTACATCAAGTACCAAATCAGGAGAAGTGACACCTGATTCAGTTGAGATCCATAATGACCTTAACAAAGGAGGCGATTGACGATGAATTCATCATGGCATGACAAGACTGTAACCACCATCTCGTCACTTCGGCAAGTCTGCGTGACGGCGCACCCAAGGTCGGCAATTCAACAAGATAGGCTATAGCCAGAGACTGAATGTCTAATCCACAAGCCGAGATGAGCTAAGACAATACCTAATTCGACATACAGTGTGAGGCAATTGCACAGAGAGCAAGGCGAGAGTATTGCCAAAGGGCGATTAGCTGAGATTCAGAGTGTGAGAATTGAGCGTACGAGAGTGTAGATTTTTGAGTGCATACAACTAAGTGTGAGTGTTGTGAGAATTTTGGCTATCGCCGAGCTGAGAAGCACGCGTAGAAGTGTCAAGTAGCAACCAGTGAGGAATCAGGCAATAGGCAGAGTAGCACAATGGCCGAGTCATCTAAGAAGGGGAGGAAGAGAGCTGCCCTACCCATTGAGCCCATTGTGTTTCCCACATTGTCTGAAGAATTCAAAGAGAGGATCAGGGAGAAAGAAGCACATTTGAGAGCAGCAGGGTTATGGAATTTTTTGACAAATTTAGAAATCCCATGGCCATGGCCAGCTGATCTCTCAGAGTTCGTCCTTTCGGCACATGCGAGTGAGTTTCGGCAATGCTCAGCACGTAGGCAACTGGTCAGGTTCGATACGGAGGCGATCGCCCAAGTAACGACCTTACCCGGCGAGGACAGCGTCTCAGTAGCGGAGTCTTGCAGGGCAATCGACGCCCCAGAGTGGGGAGTGGCATTTGAGAATGGGCAACTAGCCTTCGATGTGAAGAAGCAAGGGTGGGATTTGCAGAAGGCGCTACCACTTTGGAGAGAATGGCTGTTCTTCATACATGAGAGGATTGAGCTTGGACGACATGGCGGGTTTATGGAGCATTGTGTCGTATGTGCGGCCCTTGCAGCGTGGATCCGAGGCACCAAGTTCAATTGGGCTGGAGAAGTGCGAGCCATAATGCAAGAGGAGTTGGAAAATCATCAATTGAAGAGGCCAATGCCATTGAGGTCCGCAGGTTACATAGGTATGTTATGTCAGTTTTCATTTGATCCTGCTATTACCGAGGCAACTCGTCGAACAGTTGCCCCATTTTTGTCCAAACCTGAGGGATTTTTAGAAAAAGAACCTAGCCCTTCGACTTATAGCCCACCTCTAAGCCCAGAACCTCCTGTCATTTTAGAGGAAATAGTGGAGATGCATGGCGATCGCCTGTCCGAGAGGAAGTCTGATTTCTTTTGTTTGTCTTGGAAGGAGGAGTCAGAGTCAACACCTTTTAGTCCAGCTGCAGAGCACGCATGGAAAGAGGGAATGGCGAGAGTCATGGGAGAGTTAGAGGTACAGAAGAGGGCAATAGATAAGCAAAGAGAGGAAATTGCCCTGGTTCGAGAGCAAGTAGCAGTATTAGAAGTTGAAAAGTCACTTTTGACTGAGTCCAACCAGAGTTTGTCTAAGAGCCTAACCCGAGTGGAAGGTGAGAAGAAGGAATGGCAGGTAAAAAGTGAGGAGGCAGTCACTTTTATCAGCCAAGTTTTGAGAGAAAAAGAAGAGTTGAGCAAGGAGGTAGCTGCCCTGACCAAGGGGAAATTAGAGTGGTCAAAATTGAGAGAGAGACAGGAACAGGCCATAGCCACTAAATCCGAAAAGGTCAGGAGCCTCGAGGCTCAAATTCGTTCATTTTTGATTGAGGAAACCACTGTGATGGATTTAACCCAGCAGGTCAATAGTTTGAAATCTCTCAGTGAGGCACAGGCAACTATGATAGAGTCCTCAAAAGGGAAAGTGGAGAGATTGAAGGCAGGGATCTGGGCTATAGAAAGTGTTTGCCCACCATACAAAAATCTTTTCAAAAATTATGAGCTACAGAGGGATATCTTTTTTGTTGTATATAGCCTTAGACACTCCCAAGTCTTAGAACCCTCTGAGTTTGAGAGTTTATGGGAGGAAGTCAGCAATGATGGCCAGGAGCATCTTTTGGTAGAAATTGTAGTAAGAGGCGAGCTTCATTTGAGAGACCTGTTCAAAGGATTCCAGACTATCGCCGACCTAGGGGTTCACGTCTTCTTATATTACAGTCAATTAGAGTTATCCCTAAGTGTCAAACGGCAATTAGTCTCGAAGTCAGAGGCAAGTGAACCGAGCAGGCAAGTCGACCTTCAGCGATGGAGTCATGCAGTCAACACCGCAATGGCGATTTGTCCACCTCACCTGATGCAGCCGTGGCAAGTGGAGCTGGGGAGGCTAAGGGCGAGCTTGGGCAATGACACCTACCTGCAGTCGATAATGGATGCAGCTTCAGAGAGGTTGGCTATAGCCAAGCAGTTGGATATTGGGCCAGGGCAGTACGAGCTAAAATTCGATCAAATTGGCGATAGGCTGACGAGAAGCTTGCAGACGATCGCCCAGCCGAATGGCCGAGTGCAAGTTCAGCTGCAGAACCAAGTTACTTTTTTCGTACCCCCTGCTAGTTTGGTGCAAAGGGCATTGCACGTCACGCGACGACCACCTTTATCGCCCTTAGCACATAAGTTTTTGGGCAACTACTCTGCCCTGTTTGATTTTGACATCGAGGAGCCATTACCTAGCTGGAAGGCACTCGAGTGGATTTTCGAGGACGTAGGGTTATCAAGGCAAATCAGCACTCGATCCGAGGAGGCCCACGACGTTGTGTACAGGAGAATTTGCCATGGGTGGAGTCCGACGCCCCCTGTTACCGTCACCAACGATCCCAGATTTTGTGACTGTCCGAGGCGCTGCAAATGGCCACCCCACGCGTTGATCGACAGTTTGGAGTACAACTGGCCGATCATTCCGGGCAATTTTTTGACACCTCACGACTGTTACGAGTCGTACATGCAGTTTTCTCACGAGCACCGCGGACATCAAGACCCAGTTTGCTTCCGAGCGGCGATATTCACAGCTATCCTAGGGTTTTGGTGCAAAAGGTATGAGTTTGCTTACAACGTGAATTTGTTGAGCAGAGCTAACCGCGAGGCAATGTTTTTGACGAAGATAAATTACAATTCCGCGCGCTGGTACCGGTGTTTGGAGGCAATGTGCGCGACTTATTTTATTATTGGCCCACACCACAGCTTGGTAAACGAGTTTGGAGCAACCAGGTTTGGAGTAATTAGCCGAGCTTTGAAGAACCAGAGGCTGATACACAACACTGTTGTGCCGCAAGAGGAAGTAATGGCGCCAGGGTATGTAGAAGACTATGGCCCTTCCTCGCAGAGGCAATTCAAGCACATGGACGAAGGCAATAAGCGTAGGAAGAAGTAGGTTTTGCGGGACGCAAAAAGATTAGTGTGGGGCAATATGTAAACTCATTTTTTGGGCCATCGCCTAGCTGACAAGCTCAAAAACTTTAACTTAGTAAGAAATAGCGGCAATAGGCAGTAAGAAGTTAGCTCACAGTGTGAACAGAGGGCTATAGCCGTTTCAAGGCGGTTGCAACCACCTTCTTCTTCCTCGGCTGATAAGAGGAAGGCAGGCTATTGCCCAACCAGGCTATTTTCAATTGTAGAATCAGACGTAGTCTCAATCTTAGCAATAGACTTAGAGGAAGCTCAAGCTCTCAGTGATTGAGGCTGAGTAATTAGCAATAGACAGCGCCAAGCAAGAGGCTGGCAGACATAGAAGTGGAATCGAGAGCCGAGTGAGTCGGACTCTCTGTTAATTTGGAATTTTGACTGGAAGAAGTGAACAGTTGAAGAACAATTGTTGTGATATTTCCTGAGTGAAATCTTGATTGTTGATCTTGATGTTTGAGTATAAGTGATGTCTTATGTGATTGTTTGGCAATAGCCGTAAGCGTTGAAATAGACACATCATCTGCCATAAGGGCAGAGAGTCAAGAAGTAAAGTCTTGGAGTTAGCAATGGTCGCAGTCAGATTATGGCCATTAGCGTATAAGTCAGAGCAAAGGCTAATTGCCGAAGAAGAAGGGCAATAGTCAAGTGAAAGAGAAAGGGTTGAATGTTAAGAAGGCAAGTAGTCTTTAGCGCGAGGCCAATAAACTGAGAGTTAGGCCAATGTAAGCAAAGACAAGTTGCCTGAGAGAAAGCATGGTGAGCATAATGTTGTAGGCAATAGTCTTAAAACACTTAACCTGAGAGAGGTAAGTGTAGGCGAGTAGTCAAGAGTATGTAAGAGAGGAAGAAATAGCCCTGAGAGAGGTATCTTGGAGGGCAATAGTCTGGAGTGGAGCCAGAAAAGGCAATTAGCCATGGAAAGCAGATTGCCTGTTAGGAAAGGCAAATAGTCAGAGGAAGGCCATCGCCTGTGAGAGCAAGAGGAGGCCGAAGCAATCAAAAAGGGCTATCGCCTGGTTCGTAAGGCTTATCGCCTATCTGCAACATGCAAGAAGACTGAGAGAGAAAGTCACAGAGGGAAGCGTCCAAGAGAGACGAGTAGCCCTAGGGAAGAAGGAGCGTCGGAGAGAGAGAGATAGTGATGTACGAGGTAGAGTCTAGAGGAGAAGGACAGCGTAGGCTATAGGCTTTCCAAGTGTTGCGACTGAGAGGGAAGGCAGAGAGGCCATTATGAGAGAACATAGCCGTAGATAGTTACAAGACATTACCTGGCGTAAGGCTGATGACATGACTGCAGATAGAAGACATACATAGTAGCATGCGATAAGCTGCAAAAGACACTACCATCTCAAGCAGGAGAAGTTGCCTGATTAGTGTAAGACATTACCAGAGGCAAATCTTTTTGAACTTAGAATGTATTTAGGCCTTAATTAAGGAATATCGCCTAAATTGTTGATACAATTAATTATAGATGATCTTGTGGATGTTTGTGCTGACAAGTTGCCAGATAAGTTGAAGATGGATATGGTGATTACAGTTCTTGGAAGAATGGCCGAAGGACTGTAAGTCAAACTAAGATGAATTAATCTGAGATTATTGCAAAGCATAATTCATGACGTTTAAAGACGATGTGGCATACAAAAAGACATTACCCGGACTTCGGTCCTGACAAATTGCCAATGACCACTTGCCAAGCTTTTGAGCTTCACGACGGAAATAGGTCAAAAACATAGAGTGATAGAAAATTCCCTAAGATAGGACGGAAATCACTCACTACGGAGATATCACAAAGGAACCATAAGAGTGGAGAGTAAGCAAAGTAATGAAGGAAACAAGGAGTAAAAGCCATAGATTGTTATTGTAATCCTTAATCCAATGTGACATTAACCCTTATAGACACTAGCTCAGTTTTCCCTGTGACCTTGTTCCCTGGGTTTTGTTGTTTTAAAAGACATAGCAAAAAACTAACTACAGGAAGCTATCGTATCTTGGGAAGTTCCGAAGAAGGTTCGAGACGTACAGTATGTCTTTGGCTTTGCTAAGTTCTATCGGATTTTCATTAAGAATCATTCACTAGTGGCTACTCCACTCACTCGATTGACATGCAAAGACAAACTTGATTGGGCACCATCGGCAGAGAAGGCATTTCAAGATCTTAAGGAGACATTCACAACCGCGCCAATTTTGGTGCACCCAGATTTTATAAAGACGTTCTAATTGGAGACATATGCCTCAGATTTTGATTTGAAAACTATACATTCACATATGAGGGAGGATGAAAAGCTTCATTCAATTGCGTTTTACTCTTGCAAGTTTTCTGCTGCCGAGATTAATTATGAGATCCATGGTAAAGAACTTTTTGTTATTGTGGATTCTTTTCAAGAGTAATGTCATTTTTTTGAATGAGTTGCACATCCAGTGATTGTATATACAAGATCACAAGAATTTGGAGTACTTCATGTCATCTCATGTTTTGAATGGAAGCCAAGCTCAATACAATATGTCGTTATCTCGGTATAATTTTGTTATCACTTATCAACCGGGAAAGCAACGTAGATTATCTGACGCGTTATCGACAAGATCATAACTTGAGCCCAAGGTTGGAGAAATATCATTTGATCAACAGTGTCGAACTTTGGAGAAGCCAAAGTTATTTAACCTTTGCGTCACTATTATGTCAGCCCCAATTATTGTTGACTTTCTCAAACCGGTGCGTGTTGCAACCATTAGAAATCTTGTGGCCCTCGACATTATGTATCACCTCAGAACAAACGACAAATTTAAGGTGGAGGAAATTTATTATATTTTGAAAAACGTTTATTCATTCCAAAATGCCCGATACGGCTTTGAGTTCTTCGATCCCACCTAACTTCCCGCTACGGGTCATTTTGAATACAACAAAACTTTAGAATTTTTTTCTAGAGGATTTTGGTGGTCCAAAATATGAAAGGATGTGAAGAATTTGGTTATCTCTTGTGACATTTATTCAAGATCCAAGAATCATTGGCATCGTCCTTATGGTCTTTTACAACTATTGCCTATTCTATATCGGATATGATTTTCGGTCTCTATGGATTTCATTACAGATTTGATATTATCAAATTTATTTAACAACATTTTTGTTGTGGTGGCTCGGTTACAAAAATGATGCATTTTGTCCTTGTAAAATGTCTTCGTCAAATGAAGACACGGAAAGATTATTTCTTGATAATGCGTATCAATATTATATTTTACCAAACGATATTATATCTTATCGGGAAAGTCAATTTGTATCGAAGTTTTGAAGTTCTTTTTTTGAGATATTGAGAATGTGTCGCATACCTCTCCATGAGAAATGCCCAAAACACCAAGAGCACAAGGGGGACCCCGGAGTGACACCCGAGACTTGTGGCGCCGTTGGTAAGTGGGTCGAAGTGATCCTAGTGTGGGTGAGGGCCCCGGGCATTGGAAATGCTTCCCACCCACGGACACTAGGACGCATGAGGGTAAGGCCATAAGTCATACGTAGCAAATGGCATGCCAATTCTAGAATTCTCAAAAATACCTCAATCGGATGTGTGAGCTAGGAGATATGGCAATTTGAGTGGGGCACTGTCCCGGGACAGCGCCCTGATATAGTAGTGGTCTGGGAGTGGCTTCTGGGATTGCGAAGCTTTGAACAAGCATAATTTTCTCAATACTTGGCCGAATGGGGCAAGTGAATAGTCCATTTGCATCTATGTAAAACGTAGATGTCGATGGAATTGTCGATTGTTAGCATCATAAATCATATGAAGTTATGGGGTTCTGAAACTGCTGGGGGCTTCTAGGCCCAGCGGCTAAGGAAAAATGTCTACTTGGCCCTAAGTGTTGGGAGAGAGACAAAAGGTTACTTGACGGTTGGGTAGGAGCCCTGCCTAGAGTCCTAGAGGCTTATATGGGTAAGGTGGTGTGGCTGAACCCACCTGGGGCCAAACGGCACGGCCTCCATGGGCATTGGCCCAATGTGAGGGCATAGTTGCCTAGTATGGCTCGGGTTGTTATAGAGTTGTTCCGGCAACGCGATGATCAACATAAGATTGGACTTCTATGGATGGAAGTCCACATCTAGGAATTGGTTACTGATTAAGGTGTGAGTCCCGAATGAAAGAGTAGGAGGGTTGGCCCCCCTCCTATGAACTAAAGGGTCCGTTGTATTGGGAGCTAACTATTCGCATCGCGGTATGCAAAGGGTTAACGCTCGTAATCCTTGCTAAAATAAAAAATAACTAAGTTACATAAGGGAAGCTAGCAAGGGTTGCGACAGAGTGGATATCAACCTCTTTTTAGTTTTCCATTTTTAAACTAATAGTCAAATATAACCGGTTAATCAAGTTTTTGAGTAGTATTTACGATGTAATATTAATTATCAACAAGACAACTGACGACATACTTGCCGCTAGCGGAGTTTCTTACAACAATATTTTTCATGCTTCAACTCAACAAATGCCATTTTATTCCAATTATGGTTATCATCCGAAGCTTGATATGTTGAATTCACCAAGAAATAGTAACCCGACAGCAGATGTTTTGCACGATAACTATCGCAAATTCAAGATATTATGAAGCTTCAACTATAAGCCGCACAAGAGTCTTATAAGACATTTGCAGACAAATTTCGCAATCAAGCACCTACTTTTCAAGTTGGAGATAAAATATGGCTTCTTCGACGAAATATCAAGACCACGCGGCCTTGTGACAAGTTGAATTATCGGAGTTTGGGACCATTCATCATCAAGTAGCAAATCAATCTAGTGGCATTTTATCTTGAGCTACCAACTTCCATGAAGATATATTCAGTTTTTTTTTAAACGTTATATAGAATCATCTTTTCCAAGAAGAGTACAACAATTACCGTCTAGTATCGAGATTGACAGCCACAAAGAATATGATGTAGAAAAAATATTGGATTCACGACGAAGTTGGAGTATCTGGTATACTGGACTGGTTATAATATCAACGAAAGAACGTGAGAACCAACTGAGAACCTTGTGAACGCATCTGAATTGGTACATGAGTTTCATCGATTTTATCCGGAGAAACCTAGGGCTCCTCTTGGGATTCGTCGCTTGAGAGGAAGATAATGTTAGGGATATGACTTCTAGAACCTTTCAGTTTTTTTTACTTTAGAACTTGCTAGAACCTTCCTACTAGTTCTTTTTACTTTAGAATTTGCTAGAACCTTCTAGTTTCTTTTACTTTAGAACTTGCTGGAACCTTCTAGTTCCTTGTATTTTAGAACTTGCTGGAACATTCTAGTTTCTTTTACTTTAGATTATGTATATATAGAGGTCGAGGCTGAAGAGTCCTTCAGTCTCGAAAACATATTTTTTGGAGTTCTCGCTCACCCTCTTGTTATTGTTCGTTTTCTCGTTTATTAATTCAAGTATATTTGTATCATGTATCCCTAACATCACCCCTTTTATTGTTGTTCGTTTCCTCATCTATTGATTCAAGTATCTTTGTATCATGTGTTTCTGACAGCATCTCGGAAATCCCATGCCACTTAATAGGCCACCAAACCCCATATTGGCCATCAATCCCCCAAACCTCCACAAACCATGACAGGACTATATAAAACCAAAAAAGATACATAGAAACAAAACATGAAAATGCATTCATCTCTCATGTAGAAAATATACTACCCTACACAAGCAAATGGCTCTCCAACCCCAACATCCACTTAAAATGGTCAAACCTATTTTAGAATGCCCTTCAGATCACCGACACACAAATTATACAAACCTTCGAATTTTGATACGAGAGGTACTTAGATAACTACCAGAGGAAATACATCCTCCAGCAGGATATATCTCCAACATGTAACCTATGCACATCCCAAGAAACGATACATGCCTACACTGAACTGTCATGTTGCAAAAATAAACAAATAAACAACCTATGTACCATCCAACACAACAAAAGCAATACATGCACTAGCAAACACATTGTTAACCCACCCCAAAACACACTTCTACACACTAATAAATTCCAATGCAACCACATACCATACCCTTATGGCTACTCCATTGCAGATGCTATATGCCAAAATGCAAATTTCCAACCCAACTCAAACCAAATATACTATCATCCTTGGAGCTCCACATACTGCTAAACCCTTCTTCACTCCTAGCTCAAACCTCGAAGTACAAACAGTTGAATTCACATATTGCAATGGTAGATTCCCCACAATGGCTACAATCTGGACACTTGAAGAATATGCACCCCCCCCCCTCTTACCCCAACTATGAAGGACAGTCCTACCACCCATCATCATCACGACAAGGGTAAAGGGAACCGTACACACCACAACCGCAACCACAACCACAAAGATATTCCAAGACCTACAAAATCCCATGACCAAACTACATAAACTAATGAAAACCTTCTCATAACTTGCCCTTGGATGTTTAACACATATCAACCTTCACGAAAGAAAATTAGAAAAGAAACAAAATCCAGTCCCACTTTACTAAAACTACGATATGCACATGGATATCATAGAACTATCACTAACTTACAGTCCACCTATGAAAATAGGCACTAAGCCACCCTCATCCCCACAATCCATGAGGATATGGATAGATGGTGGTGAATGGACATCGCATGCCAATGTCATAACATTGACGTTCCTTTTGCCTTTTCTTTGATCGGACACCTATAGTTGATTGTTGTGTGGTTCAGTGAAAATCAAAGAACAAAACAACATAAAGACGTATGTTCAAAGAGATCTTTGAAATTTATTAACTGCTCCACATGCAATATTGAACACATCGATATTGAACGCAATATTGGGAGGACTTATGCATTCAATCTATAAATCAACAAATTCTTAATAACCGTAACCAAAGAATGGGAGGTCCGACTTTTGTTGATGATGCATCGTTGATTTGCTAACACAACAAAAGTTTTGTTTTGTGAACATGGAAAACAAACCAAATAACACCTACTTACCTTGATGTAAAGGGCTCCCTCCAAAATCAAATGGGAGCCCTATTTTTGTCAACTCTCAAAATGATAATCGTCGTCAGAAGCAACCTTTTGGATTTATGATGTCACTTTGATTCTGTCCCCAAAAATTAAACTTTAAAAATATATGTCCATCATTCAAAAGGAAACCCTCTCATCACAAACTTCTCTAAGGGCCACTTTCACACACAAGGCTGAATGTCCCTGACCATGGCAATGTAAGAGCTCTCATTGGTCGAAAAGGTGGAGACCGTCCAAGTTCACTTCACACTAGGAGGTGAAGGCCTCAAGGCCCAAAGAAAAATTCGTGGATGAAAAGTCTACATGGAGACCTACATAGCAAGTTGTGGATAAGGGCGCATGGTCTACTGGAATTTGCATTAGGCCCACTTCCAAGAGGTGGGCTTGACGCAAATTCCGGGAGACCATGACTTTTTTAATATTTTTTCTAGCATGACAGATTGCAGGGCAGACTCCATGACAAACAAACACCACCAAGTAATTCTCTTAAATTGATAAAATTTGAGACATATTATATTAAACCAAATCCTCCCCTCTTTTTCCGCCAACAAAATATGCAATGGTCCTGCAACATGGTCCATTCTCACTTCACACTATGCTTGAGGGCCCGTGACTACATAAAATGGCTTTCCCGACACCCATGGTACGGCCTTTGGATGAGAGTCAAGGGTCCTCACCATTACAAGGTCACGGCTCTTGGCTCATGTGTGAAGTGGCCCTAATCTTGCTCAAATGAAGCAAATGATGACCCTATATTGCGGGGCTTTTCAAAGAGCCATCAAATTATCACTAGGATCTTGTACATGACTGATTGAAGGTGCAAGTGCAAGTTGTGAGGAGAGCTTCGAAAAGTCGACGATTCAACCTGCCGATGTCATATTTCTCTTTGGCGGAGCCTCCAAACTGTGTAATGTGGACTCCTCACTTGGCCACCATTGTTGATCATGATGTAATAATCCAAGTCTCACCTCTCTTGTGGAAGGGATCTAAATGCGGCAAAGATCTAAAAGGTCTTGCTTTTGCTAGACTCAATGGTTCAAACTTCAAAGGACAAAGTTATTATAGTATGTACTAACAACAAAGCCGCAAGCCTTTCGCTTTATGCTTCCCACTTTGAATCAATTGAATATTGACAGTGGATCGAGTCTGACTTTTGCTATGGTGAATTGTGCAACAAGTGGTGTTCCATGACGGGCCGTCATCGGACAAGTGGGAATTATCGCATGCGACGGACCTCTCATTCATCCAATGAAAGTGCCCGAACTACTATGGAGGTTGATGGCTATGATTTTTAGACGGCTTGACATCATAATTAGTTTCAAAGACCCCGATATGGTTGAGTGATATCACCACAAGGATCACATGGTCAAGTCACTAGCAAATCGACCAGTTTAGAAGGTAGAAATGGTGCACATCACTACATTGTTTTTGCATTTAGTGTTGTGTTACATTTAATGTTGTTACTATTCATTTACCTGCAACACTATCTACCAACCACTTGACAAATAGTGTTCCGTGCGCTGCCACCTTCTCTACCTTGGCTGCATTAAATGTGTGTACTTCTTGTATTCAATGGATAATTTCCTATGCAAACATAGTGGCCGATCAAGGATTTGGTAATGTAGTGGTGGTAGAGATGGTGGTGGTGCAACCATGCGGCAACAAAACACAAAACATAAAAAATATTATAACACTAATTATGGAGATGTAAAAATCTGAACATGGCCAAATTTTACATTAGTTCACAATTAGTGTATAGGTTGGCATTTAGTGTATGCAACATTAAGGGCGTCACTGACATTTAGTGTTGTGGTTCGTAATTACTGTTGCTAACACTAAATGCAAAAAATAGTGTAGTCCATTTCCATAGTATTATGTCATCTGTTGCTCTGGGGACGGAATCAATGGTGGCGCCACCTGTAGTTAGTTTTCTGCTATCACTTAAAAACAACAACCCATGGAACTAGGTCTCAAGGAAGACTGAGTTAGTGTCTATAAGGATTAATGTCACATTGGATTAAGATTCTAATAACAATCTAGGTCTTTTACTCCTTTATTTCTTCTTCCTCAAGCTTAATTTCCACTCTTATGGTTCATTGGTGCTTTGAGTTGTGTGTGGGTCTGTCCTATCTGACGACTCCTATCACTCTAGTTTCACACTTTCTAATTCCGTTGTGAAGCTCAAAAACTTTGGCAATAGTCTTTTCGGATATTGGCAAGTCTTCCAATGGATTTTCATCATATTGGGGTTAGTATCTTTTGTTTCCATAAAACAACAATACAATGCCATCAATCTTAATTCAAATGATTTCATTCAACACAATGGTTCAATTAGTTACTTTACTTGCATTAATATTCCTTTAAGAACTTATCTCATTCATGAACCATCACACATTACATCTTGGTCTGCAATCTTTGCACAATTCAAGATAAACCAAACATACATGGCTATATTTTGTATTAGCATAACGCTTTAATTAGCCAAATATTAATCACGTTCGATAAAACAAATAATATCAACTATCAGGTTCTTCATCTCTCAACTCGATGTCATGTGACGGTTCATTGTCTAAGTAATGATGAATGTTGCACGCTTAGCCCATACTCCTCTCATATCAAAGGCTAGCATGTCCATAACCTCATCATAAGACTGCAGTTATCTCCACTTTGCTACTACTTTCTCTCTCAGTCACTCTCTCACACTAAGTCTAACTGTCTCTTGGTATTCTCACGTCTCTCTCGCTCTCACGAGCAATAGTCATTTCTTGTTTCTGGCTCTCTCCCTCTCTCTCTCTCGCTAACCTCTCTCTCGCAGGTTGCTAACTTCCTCAACTGGCTATCGTCTTTCTCAGATGTCATTGCATACGATTGCGCCAGAGTTTGGTGGCATTCTCTCACATCACTTCGCTCCTGGCCGTAAGTTTGCTCTTTCACTGGCTCTCGGCGACATAAGTTAGGTTAGTTGTTGATATAACATTCATGCGCCTTCTCTTTGTATATGAACTTTATCTGGCTATATTCTGGTTGCTTCGGCATCACTCTCTCCTCAATGCTCATTCAACCTCTCATCTCTCTCAGACCTTTCTGTTCCAATTACTCCCTCACTGCCGTATCGGTTCTTCTTCCAGGATGTTTTTACTCACACATGCTCTATTAGACTATTTGCTTATCAGACAATCAATTTCTTGGGTTCTCACTCACCCTGTGGCTCTAATCTCTTGCTCCAATCTATTCAGTGCATACACTCCTTGCACACAAGTTGCTATTTTCATACACTTACATATCCAGTACATCAAAATAACTCCATTTCAATATGGCTATAGCCTAGTTACACTGCATGGCTTCACTCTATCACAGAGTTGAAGTAATGTCATTCTGTTTGCGGCACTTGGCTGAACCTACATTCTTCGTTGATTGCGACTACTCTAGCCTATTGCCTGGAAACACTCGTTGATTATGGTTTGTCTTCTTCCTACAGCAATAGTTTCTTATCCTACCTTCTCTCAGACGGTTACAACTCCTTCCTAAGGCTATTCGGTTGCTAAAACCGCTGCTGAAGTACTTTCATTTGACTATAGCCCAACATTTTCATCTATTCTTCAAAAAGCTCGGTTCAAAAAGTTTATTTTCAGACTATAGCCCAAAAATCTGCTCTACACCACCCCACAATGCAATATTAACATGAGGAAAGTCTGCATGCAATCAAAATAGTTGCAATTGTTAGGCTTACCCAACTAGTTTAAAGAATCATCAATTAGTAGGCCTACATCTACGGAGGTCAACACATGATGTGGGGCCTACCTAGCCATACATAATTATGTGAAGGTGGATAGCCAATTGGTTTCGAACTCTCGACCTCACCACTCCCAAATGGTAGCCTAGCCACCAAGTTCACTCACACACTAGGGTTGTTGTTAACCATTTATTGATCACTTTAAATCAACCATGCTTGAATTGTGTTATCAATGGGGCCACAAAATGAGAGGCTGAACTCAATGAGGTATACTAAATTCTCCTATTAGTGTGGGCCACAATAATATCCTCATAACATTGTTTTGACCCATTTTGGTGATGCAACTTACCAAAAGTAGATTTTTTTTGGCCGCACGTGGTGTTCAACTTGACCATGGAGTGAACCCCCCGTGAAAGCAAACTATTAATCCAAGAATGAAGTGAAAACCAGTGGAGAGTTGTAGAGTTCAAGGAAAAAAATAAACATTTGATTTCCTGCCATAAATTGCGGAGTGATGTGCTGCCTAAAATTGACCATTTAGGTCGACTCAACCTAAATTGACTAACATATTGTCCTCATTTAGGTCGACTCAACCTAAATTGACTAACATATTTCCTCATTTAGGTCGACTCAACCTAAATTGACTAACATATTGTCCTCATTTAGGTCGATTCAACCTAAATTGACTGACATATTTCCTCATTTAGGTCGACTCAACCTAAATTGACTAACATATTGTCCTCATTTAGGTCGACTCAACCCAAAATTGATTAACATATTGTCCTCATTTAGGTCGACTCAACCTAAATTGACTGACATATTGTCCTCATTTAGGTCGACTCAACCTAAATTGACTAACATATTGTCCTCGTTTAGGTCGACTCAACCTAAATTGATTGACATATTTCCTCATTAGGTTGACTCAACCTAAATTGACTAACATATTTCCTCATTTAGGTCGACTCAACCTAAATTAACTAATATATTTCCTCATTTAGGTTGACTCAACCTAAATTGATTGACATATTGTCCTCATTTAGGTCGACTCGACCTAAATGAGTTGATTCCCCAGCTCAACATACTCTCATTTTAATGGAAACTACAAATTTGAAGTATAATCTAGTATTTATCAACCTAACATGACTTTTAGGTTGACAAATGAACAATATTATTTTGAGAGGATCCCACTTTCTCAAAATTTTGAATATTGTGTTCTAATTGCAAAGGTGTTCTTGCTTCTCTGCATGGCAAGGATTTCACATGCATGCCTGAAACAATGTGCATCTGCTTAGATGATGTCACTCTCTATCCTTTTTAGTGCCCCTGTCTTTTCAAATCACACCCATGTTGTAAAGACATTCAATGTTCATAATTTCATAACAATTTCACATGCACCCCGATGGAGTGACTTTAGATGAGCTCAAAGTGGTTCCCCACCGCAAGGACCATCTTTGAGTTTACTTGAGCTCTTCAAAATTGAAACAATGCCTTGAGCTTCAAGGATGGTTGGTATGGTCTTCTCCGTGTTGACCTTCCTTTCAACCAATACCCATAATTTGCAATATGCATGAATGCCCAAAGCAAATCGCCAATTGCAACTTCATGAAGGCAAGTCACTTTGTTTATGGACTATTGCAACCGTTTGTTATGAACCATTCTACAAGGTTGCATATTGGCAATACTGCATGTTGTTTGATTGTCATGTCATGTACACAAGCATTAAGTAAATATGTGAATAAACACCGCTAATCATCATTCAAGCAATATGCAACTAATAACAATGTTATAGAAATGAGTGCAACTAAAAGTAATGTATTTACCATAAGCATATGACCAAAACCCACTCTCTGTAACAAAATGAATGACATGATATTTTGTTGCAACAACTTTCATTGCAGTTGCATCCTTATAAGCATTGTATATCTATTTGTGTTGAAAATTCAAAGATGGTTTGACATACTTTTTGAGTGATGTTGTCTAGATTGGCATAACGATGGAATGAACATGTGTGCTTGCAATCCACCATAAGGACAAATGGGTCACCATTCCCATATGTCTTTTTACATTGTTCCAATTGGCTTAGGCACTATCTGCCATGAAACTTTTGAAGTTCACAACTGCCCCACCATTCTCTGTCATGACATCATTCAACATTTTCCAACACAAAGTATGCGAGGCTCCATCCTAGGATTGCATGTCACAACACACAATCGTGAGGACTTTGCAATAATTTGTATCGTAAACATGACATGCCATTATAGTTTATGACATGGCACTTTGTTATGCTTGATGTGGTCAAACATTATCTAGGAATTTTCTTTGTCCCCTCTTGGCTGCATGTGTTTTGCCATTTGCACTACAGTGCATGGCATCTCCATTTACATTTTGAAAATAAAGACTTTAGCTTAGATTGTCTTTAATGAACTTGAACTTGGAAAACAATTGTCTTTAACAAACTTGAACCATGAATGGTCTTTAAGAGTGGTAATATTACCATGGTTCCCATTCCACTACACACAAATCTCTTCAAACCCAACACAAAGTTTATATTGTTAGGAGATGCTAGTGTAGTGAATCTTTCCATAACAACCTTCAAGAATGCCCCATGAAGGTGATGGTTCTCGCCATTTGACGGAGTCTTGAGAAACTAATTCGCTAAGAAATGTTAGGTTGTTGCTACAACAATGGCAAAGTTTTTGGTGTTGGTGTTTTCAATTCCTTTGCAACACACTAGTAAGCAACATCCAATGATTCACAACATGTGCCATTTTGGTACATGGTGATCATGCACACCCAAGTGAATGCAAGCAAGTGAAATCCCCTCGGGGAGATCACTCCATTGTAGAGTTGAACAACCACGTGCGATCATTTTAGATGTAAAAAATGTAAAAAATGTAAAAAGCATCACCAAAATGGGTCAAAATTTTATCAACTTTTTTTCATGAGTAGATATAAATGGTACATGTTACATAGTAAAAAATGGTGACTAAATTTGATGATTTGTTTTTTTAATAAAACATACCGTTTCTAACTAGAATGACGCAGAATTGAACTAAAAAAATTGCTACAATTAATGAAGATGACTAAAAATTTCAAAAAAATATACTAAAGATACCATCAATGGTTGTGTATATGTAGAAAAAATATCATAAAATTTAAAATTATTTATGACATGTAATATAGGGGTAGCAAACTTTGTTCGCACGTGGTGTTCAACTTGACAATGGAGTGATCTCCCCGAGGAAATCCCCGGTGAATTGGAATGGACATACACATGCAAGAATAGATGTAGCAATGCATACATGTATAGAATGACATACTTTACACTCCAACATATACACTTTTTGGGGCAACATCATCCACATAAAATGGTATACATGTAGATCTAGTCCACTCACTGCTATTACAAACGCCAACATTTTGGCGAATATAGTTACAGACTTCATTGGGACATTGTAGGTGACCCATATGAGAACATCGCCAGAAAGTAAAACCAAAGTTGATTAAAAAATTGGTTGGCTTGGTTGTGCACCACGCGTGCCCATCATAGACCTTATCCATTCCATCATCCCTTGATTAGACAAACTAGGAAATCCCAATGGCAAAGGAGACAACACAAGAATCACATCACCATCAAAAGGAGATGGTAGATACTTCAAATCATGAACTTCAATGAGATAAAATTTGATAGATGCAAGATTAGACTTATAACGTTTTTTTTGTTAAAATAAAAATAAAAATAAAAAATTGGATAGAAGGCTGACAAGCTAACACCAAAGCACAAGAGGCAGTTGACCACCTGGCAAGTTTCTATCAAGCAGAGAGGAGATTTCACAGCTGGGAAACAACCGCCAACCTCTTCCTTGAGATTTGTGTATCTCTCCACCATCATCTAGTAGTTTAGGGTTGTCTCGAACCTGACTTATAACATTTCTAGACTTGGTGTATTTCAAGGAATCCACCATAGTCAACCATATGGTAGATGATATTGGTGTACAAACGAACGTTGGGAAGATGTTTACTTCATTCTCTGAAAGATGTAAGGGAATCCCTTGAAATCCAAGGACGGTTTAGATGGTGTGTTATCAACGAAGAGCATCTACTTCTAAAGGGAAATGGCAATGTGCCCAACAAATCTACCATTGCACAAACTTCATTGTCGTCATTTGACAAAACCAAGACATTATTTTCGCTGAGCTCCAATTTGATAGTTGCAATATTGGGAGGTTGAACCGTTGATGTTCCAAACTCGTTTTTCAACTGTCATCTGACCATAGTTACTTGAAGTTTGGCATCAGAGAGGCCAATGACTCTAAACGATTCCAAGCCCGATGTCCGATATGATCAATCTTGACTTCCAGTCTTTTGCACAGAGATTGTTTCCGAAAGGTCCCCACTCTCTAGGAAGTTTACTTGCTCAAAGTACATAGTTCCAATCTAGAAATTGAATCTCAACCCACACAACTCCTCTGAAACCAAAACTAATCCATCAACACCCATACGCAATGCAAAGGGAATTAAAGACCCAGAAGATCCACTGGAAACCATGGTGATTGGAATTGAAAAAGGTTATTGGTGACGTTAGTGGAATTTAAGAGATATGATCAGTGGTGACATGGTGGGACCGCAAATAATAATTTATTTCACCCCTAAACCCAACCTTAATACTTAGTGCATAGAGTTGGAATGTGGAAGTCAAGTAGAGCTCCACATCTTTAGTTTTGAGCGTCACATAGCAAATGCAAAAGAGAAAAACACACACCTAGTGCGCCAATAATAAGGGTATTCAACACCTCCAAAACGAAGCAAAAGAAACAACACATTATTGTTTCCAAATGGAAGAGATTAACAATATTGAAGAAGTCTAGAATGGAGAGCCTCCTAGAGAGAATAGCAAAGTGCAACACACCTGATATAAGAAGAAATAAAAACATCGAAGGTTATTCCAAATGGCACCTCGATGACCATGATTTGGGAATGGAGGAAAACTCTCAGCCCCAAAGTTTTGCAAGCAATCTCAGAGACATTATGAGCGCCACAATCTATGGCCATTTAGATTTTGACGAAAAATAAAACATACATGTGTTAAACAATGTAAGAGATGTTAGAGAGATTCGGCCGCAAGAGATGCAACAAATGTTGGGGGAGGCAAAGATTCAATAGCGGTGGGAAAGGGAGACTCTGGAGCAGCGAGCGTCTGCCATGTAAGGACTTCCTCACCCTCTTTGAATTTGAATGTGTGCATATTCTTTGTGTGGAGGTATTTGGTGCAGATTCTTTTGGGCATTCTTCCACCCCCATCCCCCTTTGAATTTTTCAAAACTTGGTCCATGCAATCACAAATGTGTGAGGTAGAGAGCATTTGAGGCCTTGTTAGGATTTCAGAGAGGTTGAGCTATACTTGCAATTCAAATGTGGGTTTGATAATCCCAAATTCAAGATTTGATTTATGGAGGTTCAAATATGTGACCTTCACTATGATTTCATGTTTGTATGTTCAACAATTATGTCAAAATCTTGATCCAAATCAATATTTAATATTCTAAAGCTTTGTATTTGTGATTCGACCTTTTGACCTTTTTGAAAAGAAGGACCGAATGAAAATGAATAGAAAAATGTTTCTACAATTTTTTCAACCATGTCTACGTACCAATCAAGAGGCAACAAATTTGTGACAACCATGTAAATTGAAGGTGAAAACATTGGAAACCCCCTTAAAACTCATAAATTTCCTTTTTGAAATTGACATGGGCCCAACACTTAACATCAAATACCCAAAACTATTCTAATGAAAGCACATGGAGATAAATCGACCACAAACCAAGTAAAGTACATGTTTTTACCAGACCTTTTTACATGGCCATCATGATGTCCTAGCCCAACCATGATCTAGTGTAATAACCTAGTATAGGCATGTGTCGTCGTGGCCATAACATTATTGAGCAGTTTGCATTCGTTCATGTGGGGCCTGAGAATATAACCATGGGATGCCCCAACCTAGTGCACATTCAAACTTAATCTAGAATCTCCTTGCACTAGGTCGGGGCATCTACGTAGTGCATATTCATACTTAGTCCAAGTCTCCCTACACCGATGCAGACTCAAAATCAATTGCACTAGGTCGAGGCATCCACATGGAACGAATACACATTGCTTCATAGGGTTACGACCCTTTGCAACCCGTGTGCATATGACACATCACTTTAATGCGGTTCCCACCCCTTTCTTGAACGGTGGGGAGCGGGGGTGAGTGACGGCCACCATCACCGCCGCCACCGCCACCACCACCTCACAACTTAGTAGATGTAGTTGATGACCTAAGGAAGTAGGGTCAAGGTGCCTTAGAATGCAAGGAATACATACATGAAAGCATGGTGCCAGGTCAGCCACCACAAATATTTTCAAGGTACGGCCTAAGTTAGGTGAGGCTAGGCTACGTAGGCTCGGGTGGCGGCATGTGTGATAACAGTCACTCGAACTTTTCATTTGTCTCGTGTGTGTGTGGGAGGCGACATGGCACATGCGCCCCACTAGCTAGCTAGTGCACCCACCGAGCTGCATGTGTGTGCTAAGTTAGTATTGGTAGAATAATCTGATGGTGGCTCGCTAATCGTAGTAGTGGGCTCACTATATAGTATTATTTGACAACCTCTCGGATGTAAGGCGCTTTTCATCTTACTAGGCCTAAAGCTACTTTGAGACAGTTGAGGTGGGTGGCGTTTGGTCAGTAGGCTAGGCATGTCTTGCACACCAACACAGCAATTTCGGGACCGAAAGTTGAGAGAGGCGTGTAGGACTCTCAGGTTATAGGTAAGTAGATCGCGGACCCTGGTAAGCCCATGTCACAAAATCCTAGGACTAATTAAGTGAGAATGTGCATGTTGCATGAATGGCACATGAAATGAACATGAGAGCAACATTGAAGGGTTGTTTACACTACAAAGCTAGTCGTGGTCGTGGTCGTGGTCGTGGTCGTGGTCGTGGAAAACCACAATCAACGATCACAACTGCAGTCTTTTTCACTCACACTTGTTTTGTGCAAAGTCTTGTACAATAGTTGTGAAATCGGTCTTCGAACCTACGATCTGACAATGGTTTCAACCTTGGACCTGAGAAGGAACTGGAATCGATCGTATCCTTGTTGACTTGGATTGTGGTCGTAAAAGTGGTTGCCTCCTCGACTTTCTCCCCGTACCTTTGTCTTGAAGCTCTTCAGGTGATGCCACGTAGACATGAATGACCGCCTCAAGGATGGTTAACCATGCGAAGTAGGGGGTTTTATGGGGTTAGGGGTGGTCAAGGGGTGATTACCTTTTGAATGTGCATGTTCCATGAAACTATAACTAAAGAAAGTAAACCACTATCACAACCACCCCTAGTGTAGACAGCCATTCAACTCTAACTAAGTTAAAACCATTGTCCTATGTTGTTCAAATTGTACTTATAATATCATTGTATGTTAATAATTAAATAAGCATGTGTCAATCAAGGATTCCCAATCAACCTTCACCCTCAACCCCTAAGGACCCCAGCCATTTTTCACATAGTACTTACTTACAACACATTGTTCATCTACCAGTTGGATCTCACCAATGTTAATAGTGAATGATAACAATAACGACAACAAGAGCTTGGAAAGGGCATGTGGAATTAGACTCCCAAGAGGAGAATTTATCATATGTGACTAATGCACTAAGACTAATGGAATCAAGATCAAAATCCAAATTGTAGTGAAAGTGCACCATGTCACTTGTTCACCAATAGATGTTGAACGGGGATCGCATGGGTAGTGGTCGTTCACACTACACCGTACATGGTATTTAGTGTCATGTATACTGTTTGCGAAGGGCCTAAACTGGATGCCTAGAGGTCTCAAAGTGTCACACCTGCTAATTGTCAATATGATTCCATTCGTCCAAATAAGTGATTTTTTTAAGTGAAAAAATTTGCATTATGACATTTAGAGCAACACATCGGGATATGTTAGATAATAGTCTTGCATTTGAGTAAGCAAGGGAAAGATATTTTATGAGCATACTAATGGCAAGTGTCATGTATTTACATTTTAGCATGCAAGAGGAAGATATTCTTGAGCATACTATTGGAAAGTATCATTCGTGTACACTTTAGTCAACTTGTAAACCATTGTGTAACATAAGCATGCACCTCGTAACATTATTAGAGCCGCTTCACACTATGGTTGAAGGTCGAGAGGTCGTCGATTTCCACCAATTAGATTGCACGGAACCAAGAATTTGGCCTCTCGACCATTCACACTAAAGGCCAAAGTCCAAAGGCCGTCGCTCTTCAAAATGCCTACATGGCAGTACTTTTTGACCAAGGCGATGGACTCTTGAAGGAAGTTTGGGTCGGACAGGAATGGAAACCCAAACTATGCTCGAGAGGTCGTCGATTTTTTTCTTCAAAAAGAATCAAAAACTGACAAGATCTTGGCTGTTAGATTGGAGGGGTTGTTTTGGGCAAGGAATAAAGTGGGCACAAGACTTTAGGCTTGGCCTTTGGAGGCTTCAAACTATGGCATCCAAGTCGAGAGGCCGTGGGAGTTCATGGCCAAAGGTTTGGACTTTGGGCTTGGCCTTTGGAGGTTTTACACCATGCCCGGCCAAAGGCTCCAATTCCTATATTTTATTGGCTATTTTCAACCCAATTCTTTGGACTCTCAATAAAGTTTGACCATTCAATCCCACGGCCTCTTGACTTGGACGGCCATAGTGTGAAGCGGCCCTTAAATATACTCATGCCAAAATATTAGTAAGCACATTTGAATGTCAAGTATCATGAGTTGACACTTATGGTGAAGTTGTTAATCATCAATGCAACCTAGCATACGCCTCAAAATAGGTAATTGACACTATTGCACATGTGACACTAAATACCATAAACGGTGTAGTGTGCTACTAAATGACATGACACCCCTCCCCCCTATCTACTAGTTAATTTATTGAAGCCACCTAGTATGTTGATAGATTATTGGTTGCAGTTATTGTCTGCAACTGCAAAAAATATGACTACTTAGGGTCACTTCACACTATGGCTGTCCAAGTCGAGAGGCCGTGGGATTGACTGGCCAAACTTTGTTGAGAGTCCAAAGAAATGGGCTGAAATTAGCCAATAAAAATATAGCAAGTGAAGCCTTCGGCTGGGCATAGTGTGAAGCCTCCAAAGGCCAAGCCCAAAGTCCAAACCCAAAGGAGCATTCCACTATATTCTTTGCTTAAAACAACCCCTCTAATCTAACGGCCAAGATCTTGTCAATGATTGATTTTTTAATGAAAAAATTTGATGGCCTCTCGACCATAGTTTGGGTTTCCATTCCTGTCCGACCCAAATTTCCTTCGAGAGTTCGTCGCCTTCGTCAAAAAGTAAGCATTTAAAATTGCGACAATCTTTGGACTTTGGCCTTAGTGTGAAGGGTCGAAGGCCGAACTCTTAGTTTCTTGCAATCTAATTGGTGGAAATCGACGGCCTCTTGACCTTCAGCCATAGTGTGAAGCGCCCCTTAGATCCGTTTTAACAACTTCGGTGGAATACATCTTCCCCAACCATTACCATCAATATTGGCATTTGAGGTGCAATTCACCAACCTTTAGTCACCCACAAGCCCCCATTCCCTTGAGCTAGTTCCATTGTCCTCACCACATGGTCAACCCACCCAAAGGAAGGCAGTAATCCCCCCCCTCCCCCCCTCTTGTATCATGATCTCAGGGGGTTCACTCCCTTGTATTTAGTGGGAACACGTGAGAACACAAGGTGTTTTGAGGGGGGTTGCTAAATTGGAGAAGGTAAATATTGTGGACCTTGTTATTTTGTAAATTTTTGACTTTCATTCTTTTTGATGTCCCTATGGGTAGGTTAACTTTGTATTTATTTATTTTTACATAGGCATATAGCAATTATATATTATAGTTTTTTGTTGATGTCAAGTAAAATCTAATACTTACACATATAAGATCATACTTCACATATCAATACATCATGCAAATAATTTAGCTTCCTAGTATGCACTCTACTTATTCAAAATACACAGATGGAAATGGTGATAAAATGCTTGTGTTTTTAAAACACATGCAAATTCTTTCAATTTTTTGGTTTAAAAACACAATTTGCATACATACATGTAGCATTAGAACACAACCAACCAACACCAATCACAAAGTTTGTTTAGGGTTTACACATTCAATTATGAAGCAATTTGTGTCATTGTTCAGGTCAAGTGGTTTAGGTTTTTGTGCAATTGTGACTTGATACACAACATCTAGTTTTTTGTGCTCAAGACAAAAAAATCCAAACCCTAACTCTAATCCCAACATTGCAAACTATACAATCTGCCAAAAACATTGCCACACCAAAAATATTCCAACCAACATTGCCAAGGGTTTGATTGATTCACTAACTTACTTCAAACCACTTAGGCTTCCTTCACATATCTCCACAACATTGTGGCCCATGAATTTATAAGTACATGAGGCAAGCTTATATGAAGTCTCTCTCAAGTCATGCGAAACACGTGAGTAGGGGCACTCGTAGATCTTGCATGCTTACCACTTGGGTGGGATTAATGCACTTAATTACTTACAATGCCCACAACCCCAAGCCTTGTGTGCATGTTCCCTTGTTCCACTTGTAGCAGTCTTGCTTCGCAAGAAGTCGTTACATACACTACACTATTGTGTCTAATTAGTGTGGGTGGGAAATTAGTGTGGCCCACACTAAATTTCAAGTGTTTGCATCACTTTGGATGTAATTCGTATTGTCATCCATCCGTGTGTGTTAGGGTTCTCCGCAAACAACCTCCGTGGGATGTGTTAGGTGCTTCCCGAGGTGCTTCCCAGGATGGAATTAGGAAGTTTCATCCAATTGTGGAAACGACAACGCCCACACAAAATTTTCACCTTTGAAATTAGTGTGGGCCACTCTAAATTATAATTTGAAATTAGTGTGTTTTATTGGGAATTAGTGTGGCCCACACTAATTAGACACAATAGTGTAGAAGGTGTGGCTAACTAGAGTGCATTGCTATTCTCGCATATCATTACCGCTTCTAATTTTAGAGTTAGACCACCGCTCAAACATTGTGAGCACGCTAGGGCCCTTCTCTTGGGTTTTGCTTTAACAAGAGGACTCTAGCATCCGTAGCAGCTACTGCAACTAACTAACAAGCAACAACAACTCTACAATATCATCACCTTTTCACCATACTACTTTCACATAGACTAAACACCAAACAATGTGGGAGAACTTCAAAGAGATCACCATCTTCCCAATTGGGAAGAGAGATCCATCTTCAGTAAAATACACGCATGATCAGCTTCAATGAAAGGAGAGAATTGAACACTAGTTACAGATGAATTGGTTGAGGTTGAGAAATAACCGGTTGAAGCCCAAAACTTCAAGAAAATTACCGATCTTGTGAAATAACATCAACACTATTGCATTTGGTGGCATCGATGTTTTGGAGCTACCAATCTTGTAGCGTTGAGATTAAGAAATAACTTCCACAAATCAGGTGGAAATGTTTCCGGAATTCCACACTTTAAAAAAATGAAGTTGCCGCAACCTCTCTTGGATTGCGAGAATTGGGCTGCAGTAAGCTTAATCTCTCACCATAAAAACCCTGGATTCAAGAAACAATGTAAAACCTACCAAATTCCAACATTTAGAAATCTAAAGCAAGGTCATTCAACCAAAACAGACTTGGAATTGTTGCCCTCTCGAGCAAGCTGGAACAAGATCCTCCTGGCATTCTCAAAGTCATCCACAGCTTGCCACATGCCCACCATTCTTGAGCGTTGCCAAACTACAGTAGCTGAAGGAATCCACGTTCCCTCAAGCACTGCTGCAAGAGGCCATGCCCAGCAACAACACCGCAACACCCTAGTGTTGCAAAGTCAATTGTCGACATAGCCACCAACATCCCCATAAAATCTCCACGCTGCAGTCCACCGTAATTTGTCCACTCTATCTCCTAGATCATCCAGATCCAACGTACACAATCCTTAACTGTGTTGGTAAGGATTTTTTATTTTTAATTAAAAATATCCTAAAATTCATAACATTATTCAGATCCATAACAATATTATGTGGGATTGACAATATTCTGCAGAATATTCCTCGCATTCAATTTGAATATTGTCAATCCCACATAACAATGGTATGGATCTGAATAATGTTATGTTGTATTAGATGTGATTATCTTTGGCAAACAAGGCTTTGGCAACAATATTGAGACATAATGTTGGACCGGTATATATGTCGGTGCTTGGTATAAGCATTGGAATCAAGTAGGGTATCCAGACCATACCCAACTAGTGTTAGAGGGCAACAACCTCATATTTCAGCATTTGCAATTGCATTAAACAAACTTTGATGAACTTCCATTTTTTAGTGACATGGGCCATTATGCTTGTCTTGAGATTTCATTCACCAACAACTAGAGGTTGAAATTTTATTGAACGTGAACATGCATTGAAAAGTAAGGGGCACTTCACACACAAGACTGAAGGCATGTGACCATGGCATTCTTAGATCTCTCATCGGTCAAAAAGGCTGAGACCATTTAAATTCACTTCACACTAGAAAATGAAGGCCTAAAAGCCCAAAGAAAATATCATGGGCTCGGGGCTCACATGTGGGGCACTCTATAGGATTTTTGTGCACCGCATGTGGCGGAGGGGTATTTGTTTAGGGGCTATTTACTTACAAGGCATGAATTAAAGGTTCCCTATAATAGTTTTTATTCTCTAAACTAACCTATTTTTTTGCACCCTACCATGAGTTTTATTCCCCATGCCAATGCAATTCATTGTAGTCTACATTCCTTTCTTTGTCCATACATACAACTCTTCCAAACACAATTCCATACAAGCCATTGCAAAAACTTATGCTTGAGGATCGTATTACAAAACACAACATCATGTCTATCCACATACATCAAACACGTTTTCATCTATCCAACGTGTAACATGCTTACAAACAAATCATACCAAACATAAACCTTCATAATATTAATCAACTGAAGAGAGAGGTTGAGTAGGGCCAAGAATATGTCATAAAATGTTCGGGAACTATACCTTTTATAAGCCTTGCCCAACAAATTCAACATAAATAATTCAAATTATGTTGAGTGAAACTAAGCGGCAACATGCATGCTAAACAATTGCGGGCCCGCTCAATAACCGGCCGGTGCTACCATCCTCTAACATCAACCCCATATACATGGGACATTTGCTAACCAAGCAATCACCTAGCCTAATTTGATTGTAGTTGGGATTAGGGAAGACTCTAGCCATGCAAGGCAACCGGTCCCAGGGCTGTAGGATTTAAGGTTGGTTCCTATTTTTTCTTTAAAGCATGAACATCCCAATTTGTTTTTTTTTATATGCGAACGATTTGTACGAACTCCTATCAATAGAAGGTTACTTGCTTATGTTACTAAAACCAGACTCCCATTTCCACTTCAAGGCGGTTGCATACTAGAGAATTAACGGGGAGTGCTATCTTGTGAGCGGTAATTTGTGAGCGGTGAAGAAAGCAAAATCTTTGGTAATAGGACCGCTAGTATCCTATAACCGTGGCCTAAAGAAATATAATTTTAGGGTTCACTAATAAGATTGGGGAGGACAAACAACATGAATGCTAGATTGTGAGCAATGAGCAACAAGAAAAAATTATATATATATATATATATATATACACACACACATGCCTATGGGCATATATATATATTTATCATTTACAAATTTTCATAGTTGTATTGCATGCCGTATGAGAGTGGAATGGACAAAGTTGAAGTAAATGATGCTCATGATAATGATTATCATTGACATTCATAATATGAACACATTAAAAAATAAAACAAAACATGTTGCAAATGAAACTCAATTTTGTACTAGGTCAATTATACAACACAAATATAGAGAGTGCAAAGAAAATAGAGTTGGACACAAAACGTGTATAAGTTCTTCAAGGTATAGCATAAGTGAATTTATATTAAAGAAACAATACCAATAATGAAACCTTCTGTTCTGGCAGTTGAACACGTGCTATCAAAAAACTAATCATCATTATAACTTGAAGTAATGGATGTTGATCATGATTCAAACTTTAAATCTATGAAATTCAAAACCCGACAATCATAATGTTTAGTTTTGTTATGGGTAGAAGAAGGGGAAGATTGAGCAACAAGAACGGAAGCCATGGTTGCGGCATAGATAAGGAGGTTTTGCAGGGGTGATTTGCTTGCTACAAATCATGGATCTTCAAAAAATTGTCGCCAATGTCGGCGCCATTGTGGTATCACATTGCTGGCACATGACAACATAGATGTCTTAATAATTACTAATGTCCATAATGATCCAAAAAAACACATATACAATATACTTCAACTAAAAGTTATGAAATCAGCCATATGAAACTTTCGAACAAGATAAATAAACAAAATTTACTCACAAAATAGATTGATGGCCTTGCAATTAACAATTGGAGAATCATCCAAGTCTTCAAAATTGGCGTCTTTGCCAATAGGTAAAGCAAATTGTGTAATCAAAGGCTTCAAGACGGAATGAAAAACATCTTTGTCACCTTCTTATGCCAAGAGGTGACGCTTCAAAGAGCGACAAGCATGTATGAAGGGGTCCTATCAAAGAGATAATAAACAATTATCAAGAGAACAATCAATGAGAGCATGTTAGTTTGTATAAAAATTATATTAAAAAAATCTTAAAGCAAAAACAATTTGATTTATACTTGTGGCGGCAGTGAGATTTGCAACAATGCCTTTAGGATTCGACAAAGCATCAGTCAAAACTTGGAAGAATAATGAATGTTTTTTCTCGTGGGCCTCTCCAAGGTGTGATACAATCATCTCTCATAAGTTGAGAAATAGCATCCATGAAGTTGTATTAAACATCATCATCCAAATCCATATCATTGTCCGAAAGATCTTTGTCAATATTCATTTAAAAAGACAAAGACATGCGTTTCAATCCCGAAGTATGATTAAAAGAGCGAACGAGTAAGAGCATTATGAACTCGATGGTCTGCCCAAAAAATGTAAAATAACAAACCAATCAAATTATAATATACACAAACAATATGATTCATTAAGTTGAAAAAAAAATGTGATGAAAAATAATTGTAAGATTAACCGTTTTGTTTGGATTGCGAAGATTGGCTAGACGAAGTGGGTTTACACAAGTCCAAGGTTTATGACCAACCTTGAAATTGTAATTGGAAAAATAAGAAGATAATTCTTTCATCCACTTTGGATCTTCAGGATGAAATATCAACAAACCAACATCGTTATGAAATATTGCATGTAAAAAGAAAAGAAAATAATTTTTTTTATCAGACTTTGCATTCCAAGAAGGTATTGTAAAAGGAGGTATTGAATAAGTAAAAGATTTATAGCTTGAAATCCCCCGAGTTATTTGTTAAAAATCTTTTTATTCATAATGTCATCATTCAATTTTAAAATTTTAAAAAATGCCATTTTCCAACAAGTGACCTTCCAAGACTATATATAATCAACAAAAAATGGCAAAATTCCATTACATCAGGGACAATCTTGATGATGATGTTTAGTTCAAAAACTGCGAATCCATCATAAGCAAAAGTTTCTTTAGTCAATTGTTGCATGAAAACAAAACAAATAAAAACAAAGATATTGAAGTCGGTCGAATTAAAGGTATTAAAAACAAACGACATAAAATGATGAAGAAACTTGATTTTAAAGGTGGTCAAAATTACAGAGTCTCAATCATGGATTTCAAATAAAATGTATAACCACACAAAGATATAAAGACTTATAAAATAAGAAACTCTTGCTCCATTTAAATCAAGTGAAGATAAAAAAAATGTGTAACACATAGATATTTAACAATTGTTTAACGGTAGAAGATGAAGTCATATAAAAAACTTTTATTAGACAAAAGGTACAACCAAACAAAATGAAAATAATAAAAATTATTTCATATGTTTTCATCAAAATTTCAAATTATTATAGACCTTCAAAGTTGCATATTCTAAAAAGGTATTACAAAAGATGAATCCTAGAATGTCCAAATAAAAATAGTAGACTTTGGAAATTTTCCAAAAATTGATATTAACGTGTAAAATCCTACAAAAAAATCATGTACATTGAAATCATCTTAATGTAAGTGCCTATTTGTTTTCAACTCCATCTAAGTAATTTTTATAATTTCCAAAATTCATCTTCAAAAGCCCAAATTTACCAATCTTAGACATTTTTAAATTTGTATCCCAAGGGTATTGGCGGTGCCGCCAATATCCCTAGTGCTCTCACAAATATTTTTAATATTTTATCCAGGGGTATTGGCGGTGCCGCCAATACCCTTGAGCTTTCATACACATTTTTTTTATTTTGTATCCCGAGGAGTATTGGCGGTGCTGCCAATACCCTTGTGCTCTCATATTGATTGTTATTTTGTATCCTGAGGGATATTGGCGGTGCCGCCAATACCCTTGAGTTGTCATACATATTTTTTCATTTTGTATCCCGAGGGATATTGTCGGTGCCATCAATATCCTTGTGCTCTCATACTGATTTTTCATTTCGTATCCTGAGAGGTATTGGCGGTGCTGCCAATACCCTTGAGCTTTCATATGTATTTTTTTCATTTTGTATCCCGAGGGGTATTGGTGATGCCGCCAATACCCCTTGCGCTCATACACATATTTTTGGTTTAATATCCGGAGGCATCGCCAATATCCCTTGCACTCTCACAAGAATTTTTTGTTTCGTATCCGGGCAGTATTTGCAATGCTATCTATATCCTTGAGTTTTCATACGTATTTTTAATTTCATATTCGGAGGGGTATTAACGGCACCGTCAATACCCCTAACACTCTCACAAGTATTTTTTGTTTCTTATCTGGGGATATTGGTGGTGCCACCAATTTCCCTTGTGCTTTCATTCATTCTTTTGGTTTTGTATCCTGAGGGATATTGGCGGTGCCGCACATACCTTATGCATTCTTATTGAAATTGGCTATGATTTGATATAAATTATTTAAAACATAAAAAGTTTAAGGTGAATACTTACAATTTGGATTCCGTCTCTGGCTACAACTGTTTTGTGTTCATGTTCGGAGTTGTTTTTGTCTTCTTCCGACATCCTGGTGTATTTTTTTTCCTCTTCTTTTTGAACTTCAAACTGCTTCATAATATTGTTGGATACATCTTAATCAAGATCTTTTCACGGTCTCTCATTTTCTTTGGCCAATTCATTCAATTTTATATTCATTTGTGTTTATGCTAAATCGCCAATACATTTGTGCATTACAATGTGGGATTTTTTCCTAATAATACTCACTTGTTCTCGATTTTTTGTAATAAAATATAATAATTTTCATCTTTTTCCAATCAATTGCATACTAGTCTCATGATGTTCTGCCTCTTGCATCTATAATGGTAAAATTTACGCGTTATACAACCAACTCTATATGATATTCACATGAAATTTGATGCATATTCGTACCTATATGTATTGAAATTTATCAATATCCAATTATATCCTATTGATTATAAATATTATTTTAAAAGATTTTGACAACGTACAATTTCCTTATTGTTTTGGTGATATACAATAAAAAAAATTTTACAACAAAAACTTAAGCACTCATTTTTGGGCATCTATTATAATCGTTTTCCCATTTATATTCACGCGGAAATTTGCCAAGTGTATTTTTTCTTATTGTTTATAAGTGGTTACCTTTATAGCTGTTGGATATTTGGGTTCCCTTTTATTTTTTGACATTTATGGTTTGTTACACAAACCCTTATAATAATTATCCACTAATGGTAATGTTAATTCAATTTTTATGTTGAATAAACACTTATAGAATAAGTTATTGGGTTGCATTTTTTTGTTAATATTCTCGTGTTCTGTTCACATTCTCCCAGATTATACAATAACCGTATTTTAATTCAAGAAAAATTTGCCTTATATTGCTAATACAAATAGTGTCTCATCCACACATTTTAATGTCTCTCATTTTTTTTCCTTACCTCCAAATGGCTACCATTAGAGCTTATGAATCATTTGTACCCTTTACTTTGCCTCTTGAAGATGATGGTCATGTAAGTGTCGTATAGAATCCTTAGTTTGAGGTTTAATCTCTGAATTGAAACCATGTACGTGGAGCAAAAGATATATTCCGTGGACGGTGATATCTTTGAAATAAACTTGATTCAGAAGAACATGTGTGAAGATGGTCATGTTTGTATTTTGGGTCTATGATCATATGGAGTTATAGGTCTTCTCGATTCCCATATGCAAGTGTTAACAAACAAGTCTGACACATCTACTGTCCATATACATAGTGTATCTACTGTCAAGATAGAACAAAGTGACGATAATATTTTTTGTTGTTGTTGGATTCGGATGATGATGTTTGTCATGTTGTTCATCTCACTCGGCTATCTGCCATGTATTTCCCATGCGGAAATTACTTGCGTCTTGACCTTCCACTGGTCATGCATCTACACAATCGGCTTCAGACTATTGCATTCCTGCCAACAATTAGTCTTCACTCCCTCTCACAAGGTAAGTGACTTAACTCACAAGATTATAGCCTGAATGATCTCCTTCACACGTATCCTAACTTTTCTCTCTATGACATTCAAACGCTCCCCTCGTTGGCCTCTTGCCAAAAGACTTACACTCTTGCAGTGTGTGGCCACTCGTTGGCTTAACATATTCACTCAATAACTTCACAGCTTATTGCTCTCAAGACATTTGCCTCTTCAGACATTACTCTTTGAGTTTCACTCTCGAACTTTCTTTCTCTCGGCCTATCGCCTAAGACTTCTTATCTTTGACACTCCATCTTCTGACAACGTTAATGTGATCTTTTACCTACAGACTTGCACTCTTCGTCACTCTTCAAGCCATTGCCCTTTCTCTCTCGACAATTAGCGCTCAAATGCTATCTTAGATTGAGAGAAGTATCTCTCATGTTTATGGCCATATTCTGACTACGACCATTGCTGACTTTCAGACTTTACTCTCAATCTACTTCGCCTTCTTGGCGGATTATTTGTCTATACCAACTCTCACGGCTATTGCCAGAATGTGCTTTCTTGCACTCGACTTAACCTCTTCCGCAACCATGTTCAGATTCTGGACAAAGACTTGCTCAAGTTAACTCTTCTAGACATTACTTAAGACTTAAATGTACTCAAGATATTCCACTCCAAATCAGACAACTAATACAACCATCAAATGTTCCATTGCACAAATAACAAGACTATTGCACATCAAAGTCATATATTACTCGTATCCGAGTTCAAAGTCACAAGACACTGAATCACTCAGTTCTCATCTGCCTATCGTTATCTCACTCAAATATCTCACTTGGAGATTGCCCATTTGCACTCAACCTCAATCACTGAGCGTTGATGCTTCTACCAGCCTATTGCCTAGCTATGAGACTATGTCTAATTCTACATATGAAAATAGCCCGGTTGAGACTCTGTTGGCCTCCTCCTTATTGTCTCAAGGAAGAAGAGGAGTTGGTTGGAGTCCATAACCGATTCATAACGGCAATCGCCTCTACTTCCTACTCTGGATGACTTCCAACCGCCAATGGCCGGATGAAAAGCGTCAAAATTTGGAAATTGCCTAATTCGGCTAGGCTATGGCTTTAAAAGTGGCTTATACATACACAAAAGGGGATTGAGCAAAGACAACCAAAGCCTTCACAACCTCTAGGAGGGGTACCACTGCAACCAAGGTGAGCAAACATTTGATGTCAGCCATGAGTTCATAATGCACCTTGGTTGCAAGGATTACCGGTTTTACAAATTTATCAAAGTACATTTTCACCAAAAGGGTGCAATACTCGGTCAACACATGTTACAATGGACATACTAATCCACCTAGGTCTAGCATGTTAAAGTATTTTCCTAACCTTTGTCTCAAGCAATTCATCAAGTTTTTGGAGTGCCAAATGATGTTTTGGAGACTTACTGAAATACATGTGCAAAGCAACTAATAGGGTCTCTATCCCAAACATCATCTCTAGATTTGATAAACATTGCATTGCGAAATTGCTTCAATGCACCACACAATGCATCCCTTGCATGTGTGGTGCATGAGAGTATTGCAACTTGTTAGTAATGTTGTTCCCCATCCCTTGTAGCATTGAAGCACCATCTACCCTAAAAGCCATGAATTGGTCCATAATTTGGTGGGGGGTTAGCCCACCTTGGTTAGTAAGAGCACCAACAATCATCTTCGTAATGTTCTCAACACCACCACCCTTAGTAACACGCTACAAGGTGAGGAGTAGTGGTACCCGTTCTCAATCACAAATCTTGTAAACATGGATGGATATTCATGATTGGTTATCTAGTGTGTTACTTCATCACAAAAGACTGTAAAGTATGGGGCAACAATTAATGTTTCCATTGTTTTTGTTTGCATGACATTTAACAAGCTCTCTACCATTTTCTAGCCTAACCCCTCAGTCCAATGCTTCAAGGATACTTGCCAAATGGTTCAACATAGATTAGCTAGTAGGTTGATGTTGCAAAAAAAATTTGGGAAAAAAACAAGGGTTAAGGACCGACCTTGGGAACACCAAGGAATTGTAGCAATTCCTTCATGGGAGGGTACTCCGTCATTGACCTTCCAAATTGCAGCAAGTGGAAGGAAACTGTTGTTTGCACTTTTTGCATTTTGGAGGAGCCCCCAACTACGACTTATGTAGAAATGTTACCCCACTAGCAACACATCAAACGCCATTTCAACTTTCTTATGGGTGGAGTTCATATTCCAAAACCAATCCCCCTTCTTCACTTTCAAGGATGGCATGTTCACGAGGGTTTTTCCAGCCTTTGGTATTTTTAGGTTATCATCCTTTGCATCCATAACCTTGTTTTTCCCATTTATCTTGGAGCAAACAATGCACCTCACATTGTCAAATCTTCCTCCCCCCCTCCAGATCTTGCTTGGACCAAGAATATTTGGTTGCCTGGGTCTCTGCATTAGAGCCCTACATTGGGTGCCCATACCCATGCCCATGCCCAAACCCACCCATGCCCATGGGTTTTGGGTGGGCATGGGTTCGATATTATTGTTCATGGGTGGGCATGGGTGGGTATTGTTTCCAATCCAACCAAGACTTGGTGTAGGCGGGTAATGCACATTACACAATTTTTGAATACATTGGCGCAATTTTAATAGCATGGGTGGACATGGGGGGCACAGGTCATGCTATGGGTGGGCATGGGTGGGCATGGGGGGCACATGTCATGCTATGGGTGGGCATGGGTGGGCATGGGGGGCACATGTTATGCTATGGGTGGGCATGGGTGGGCATAGGTCGCTGCTGATGGTTATGGTCTAGGTATGGGTACAAATTCGAAGGAAAATGTCGGGCTCTAGTCTCTTGGAACCTACCCCCACACCCCACGAGCTTATGGTGAGGAAGACCATGAACATGATCGATATGTCCGGCAAGAAAAGCATGAAGGCAGGCTCACAACGGAGACCATCAAGTAGACCCTCACCTCTAAACCAGGAAGAGCAACACAATGACAAACACCAAGGAGACCATGAAGACAACCAAGACAACCAAGATGACCCTCAAGATGAAAACAAGCAGCAAGATGGCTAGCAAAACATCAAGTCGACCAATGGATGATGGATGAGTTCATCCATTGGCCAAAACCCTACCCTTTCTCGTCAGCAACTTGTGATGAAATATTGTCATGGATGATTGAAATCTGGACGAAAAATCACTTGGTAAGTGACAGTAATTGCAACACTGTAAATCTAGAATCCCCCCAAGGAATAACAAATAATGTTGGGTCAACATTTAGTGTTGGTGACGCTATGCCGCGGTTTACAATTAGTATCGAGCAAGACAATTAGAATTGGTGACACTAAACATCATATTTAGTGTGCCATACTACTAGGTCCTTTGTCAAATGATTTCGTAAATCTCATAAGATTAATCCAACTTCTTACATTATGAGAATAAAGCTACACGAAATATGAAATTTGGATTTGCACAGTGTTATATCTTTTTACTCTTGGTGTAACTTTTTACCAAGTAAAGTTGTTAATGTTGTTTAATGCCCAAACAACCAATTTAACATTTGTTGGTAAGGTATCAAATTTACAATAATAGATATAGCATTGCGTAATTCCGAATAGTAAGTGACATTAAATATCATATTTAGTGTAGTACATTCTCCATGTGCTAAGAGAGCAAGAGGAATCTCATATGTAGTACAATTTTATAAGTATATAATTATATCTAATAATATATTCTGAAGCTTAATCCATCTCAACTATATCCATGTCATACTAACTTAATTAGGGTTCTTTGAATGAATTCATGTGTCGAGTGAACTTACAAGAGTAACCTATGGGTTAAATACTACTTAATGGTATTGAATAAATGAGAGGCACGCTCATATGATATAATTCTCAATCATCATGATGTCATTCAACTGATCAAAACATGTGGGGTGACCAACAAATCAAGTTTTATAAAGGTTGCTTCCATTTACTAGAGGAGAAAATACATTTTGATGGGAAGATTCAAAAAATGGTGGGAGATATAAAAGAAAAACAATAAACTCATATGCCTTGTACATGCGATGTTTCACTATAAAGTGACTTAGTATTTTGATTGCATAATCAGTGAGAGTACAAGAGAAGCATTTGATCTTCATGCCCTTAAGAACGTTGGATGTAACAGTCAAGCATGGGTTGTAATAGACTAATCATCGCTTCTTAGCATATTGATTCTAAATCTAAATACTCAAGCAATATTTTCTCTTCTTTCATGTGCCCAGCTAGACTTGGGCCATGTCATCACATTTTCAACAAAAAATCCCTTATTAAGCTTGAAATAGACAATTACGGGTGTCACCCATGATCCTTTGGGCATATTTATCCTCATTTGGTCCCACACTCACGAGTTTATAGCAATTACGTGGCTTGTACTCTATTGCATTTGGCCCTTTGTTTCTTGAAAAGAATGAAAGATATAAGGTAAGCACGGATTCCATAGTTACGTTTGTTAATCACGTGTCTATATTTGAGTGGTGTGTGCTTAGGTGTGGATGTAAGAACAAACACCGAAAAGACATGCGTTAAGAAGAGATTAGACTACGTGTTCATGATATGCTAACCAAATTAAGTTCGATAGTCAACATAATGGGGGGGCATGGACCTATATGACCATTTAATGTCATCAATAATTTTTACTTTGACAATGAATAAGATACTCGTATGACTTCCTAAAGATACAAGGAAATGACTACGAATACGGTGTAAAATTGGCAAGAATCTTGCACTAATTGTGTGTTACGCAACCCACAAGAAGTGGGTGTGGGTGCATAGCTTAAAGTGACTATTTAACACACGCTTACCTGAATGCTAGGACTAAACTCATTCCAATTGCTTGGGATATGCATTAGGAAGGTTTCCTCCAACATTGAAGTGGTTGCACATTAAATTCGATGTAGTGTTTAAAGTGGTATTATTTATTTGGGTATGGCACATGAGACCTAAATCAAGGTGGGGACACTCTAAAACATGTTTGACATCCTCTTTCAATCACCAACAAGTCCAAACACTAGTGTAGGTATTATGAAAATATAAAGTATGCTTATGTGCTTAAAAAGATGATTTATAGGTATGGGTGCCGTAGCGAGACCAAGTTGGAATGATGTAACAACAAAGTGGGCGAAGGGCGGGGGGTACTTTGTCCTACACGAAGAGGTGTGTTTAGCCAATTCCATTATTCGGATGGGAAATTCTCGAGGGTTGGATGATGAATGTGTTTCGAGACATGTCCTTTCCTTTTTCCCATCTTGAGGGCATTTATTCCAATATGATGGATATATGAGAGAGAGAGAGAGAGAGAGAGAGAGAGAGAGAGAGACCCCAAGTTCCTACTAGCCAATCACCAAGAGTTAGGGCAGCCATTGGTCCATTGTAAGGGAGAAGGTTAAACCTCTAGTCAACCTATTCCCTTGATTTATTCCAAATAGAGTAAATTATGGTGCATAAAGTTACAAAATAGGTTATGGAACGCACTAACAAAAAAATAGAATAGTTTTTTTTTTCTCAAAAAATAAGATTTGCAGATAACTTGAACTCATAATTACCATGGTGTCGCATTGTTAATTCATGCACAATGTAGAAATAATAGTACTAGTGTTGATTAGAATGTTATTTCAAGGTTTAAGAAGCTAAGAGTGTGGAGTGTATGATTAATAAGGGAATTAAACAAAAATGGGAGGGCCGTGATGAAACCCACGACTTTCTTTGTCACAGTCAGGGTAGGTGAGAGATTGGCTTATGTTTCATGTTTGCTCATTAGCAATGCCAAATCACGCCCCCCACATTTCAATCAACGAGCTTGGAAAGGTTCAAACTTGGACCAACATCGTGGCACATGAAATTACTTTGCCATCTTATTCCTACAATTTGGCAGTCAAGGTGCAACTCACAGTGATTTTACACCCTTCGTTTTATCGATTTCCTAGTTGGTTGAAAGGTTTCCGTTAGATTTAGTTTGGTTTTACTTCCTCTTTGAAATTTTAGTTTTCATTAAGTTGAATATTTTACCTCTGAGGTAGAACATAAAGTAACGGGTAGAAGGTTTGCATCAATACTTGGCGATGATTAAGTCTAAATGAATATTAGTCAAACTAATTTAGAAGTGTTGACATGGAAAGTTGGAAATCATTGCCAAACAATGAATGTGGCCACCATAAGGAAACCTCTTGTGCGAGTTATGGAGGAGAGAGATACGGCCACCCAAAGGAAACCCCTTGTGCAGGTACCATAGGAGAAAAACGTTGCCTATTAGTTAGTATTGGTTGGAGGTTGTTTGGGGAGTTGAAAAAAATCACTTTAAAAAGGAGGGGACTCAAAAAACTTTGTCTAGGGAGATAAGAATGGAAAGAAATGATAGAGGAAGAAAGGATTTGTATTGGACTAGTTGTGATTGTTAGAACGTGTGACAATAAAATAAAATTTTCTTGTACAATTTTGTGTTGGATGGTGAAGTTAATGTGCTAAAATAATAAATAGTGATTGGATTTACATTTGACGTGTCCAAAATCGTCACTTGATGTTTAGAAATAATATTGGGTTGAAATTTCATTATTTGGTATGTAGGAATGGGGGTTAAGCATACAATGAATCTAGTGAAGCTAATAGCAAAGAGGAGAAGATGGAGTCACTATGTGATCCATAGAGTGTTGAGTGATGGTTGTTAGGACCTAGAAATTTTTTGAGAAGCTAGACAAATTGCAGTCGAGTACCATGTGTTCCCCTAAGGCAAATTCTCTCTACCTAACAATGGGACGCAACAAGAATTTATTTAAAAACAAATGTGACCAAATATACTACATTTGGAAAGTGAAAATAACATTAACAAGTTTATTGTTATGAACTTGACTCTCAAATATGACTCTCATTCAAGGCATCCTACATAATTGTTGAATATAATGGAAGAATATAGAACATATGATAGTTACCCTTTAATTCAATTGGAATTTTGGTTTGGAGTTGCTTGTTTTGCATATTTTTTTCTCTCTTCATGTTTGGTAAGATTATGGTGCATGCTTGCAATTGGTGTGGAGGTTTGAGCATAAGTCATTCTTTGTTGGTTCATTGGGGGGCCAACTAATTTTAGTGCCTCCTTGCATGGCAAAATGAGTTTGGCCCTTAACGAAGTGATGGAAAGTTGTTTGTTCAAACTTCTAGATTGACTCCACACATACACCAAACTCTTACCAAATATAGAAGGTATTGTATGCTAAACAACCAAATTCCAACCAAAACTCTAGTTGGATTAAGGGTTAACTCTAATGTCTAAACAACCAATTAGTGTTATAGTTGATAGTATTAGCTAAGGACACGCAAATATATTTGCGAAATGAGATTCATATATTATAAAGAAATTAACCCCAAAAAAAGCTTTGTGGGGGTTGTAAGAGTCAATACAGTTCAGACTTAGCAACAATTGTGTTGGTGCATAAAGCATTATTACATGTAGAATGCAATGCGTGAAGGATAGTAATGATCGAAGCCTCTACATGTAAGAGATCTCACCCTTCCAACCTCAAAGAGGTGATTGAAAAATACAACACTAAAAACATCCCCACTCATGGAGCCACAAATGAGCCTCTACCCTCAGCTTTTAGACCTTTTAAAAGCAATATTGCTTCTCCATCCACCTACAATCCTTATAAATATCCAAATTCATGATTGGCCACCGATAATATTAGAGAGGGCCACCCTTGAAAGCATTTTCGGCTTGCCAAATGTACGGAGCCAAAGCCCTTCTTTACAAAAGGACCATCCGTAACATAATCATACCATTATTCATTTGCCTTGCTTTGTTATGTGGATCCAAGTTGTAGGGTGGGCTATGCCATAATAACGTTCTCAAGTCCCTTGGTGAACAATGTCTTTGATTGTGAATAATGCACAAGAGGCTTTGTGATAGCGACTTGTGTAGCCGGGGATTTATGGACTTTCCCACCAAGTCTTACAAAGAATCCTCTCACAGTTATGTTATGGAGCAATAAGAATCTAGGTTATGCCCCCTTCCCACATGACTTTAGCTAAGCCTAAAAGTTGGTTCCAAAAACACGGCCTTCACACCATCGACACTATCTAGTCCCGAGCCTACTTGGCAAATGATGTGGCATGGTTTAAATGTGGAGGTTTTAAGCCTCAAGCACCGACCCTCCCATTGGTACCTGGACATTAGGCAAGAATGCAAGACCTTTAAAAGTGTCGCCTCTCGCCCTTGTGATTGGTTTCTTTTACTCTCAGCTACAAGGGCACGAGGAACTCCATTAACAAAAACTGATGGTAAGATAGATGAGTAGTAAGGCATTTGGGGATGAGACAAAAACTATCCAACAACATTCATTGCTTGGTAGATAAAACAATGAACATGTGTGAAAACTACTTAACTCCAAACCTACTCGAAAATCTCTAGAGCAAGTTCTTGTAGGTGCATTGGGATAGCCGGATGCCTCCACTAGAACCAAGAGAGCTTTACCCAGTTTTTAGAAAAGACTTTGGTGATTTGGTAGAGTTAGGTGGGAAGGGGGCATTATGTATATAAGTTATATGCGACAAAAGTTCAACGTATCAGTTGCCAACGTTCTCACTTATTGCATGAGTGGATCCTCATAGCAACCAACATATGGACAAAGGCATCATTACACATCCGAAAGTGCTCGTGTAAGTGAGGATCGAGCCACCCATACAAAGAAGACCACGTACTATAGAGAACCATAAAACTAGAAAGCTTGAATCACCTAACCTCTCACTATTTCAGCAGAGGTTCGCACGTATATGGCACGCCATGAATTTGAGCTTCCCCCTTCAGTATTTATTGGTATTCATGGACAAATTGCATTCATGCCTCAAAAAAATTAGCAACCTTCTCCTCTGCAAAAGAAACATGCATGCAAGGTTGCTACCTACAAACATGGTGTTCATGAAAACGTCGCATGGCACGCAAAAATGTCACAAATGTCATTTTCTCAAATACAAGGAAGGCCGGCTTGATACCCTAGTCATACTGGCCGTGCATGAGCCAACTAGCCAGTGGCCTTGGCCATGGAGGCAGCGGGTTGGGCCGGCTCGGTGTGGCCCCGCACCAGCTGCCCGTTTGCCAACAACATTTGAATGTATTTGCAAAATGCTAGTAGCATGTGCAAGTGATAGCAAGGGAAGGAGTTTTTAATTGTAAAATTAAATATAATATAATATAATATAAATTTATTTCATCTTATTTTTAATATCATGAATGTTATGTTCTTCATCTTTACTTCAAACACTCTTGATAGCAATCAACACATAACATTCGTGATATAAAAAGACTTCTTCTTTACTCTATAAACTTGTACCATAGGTGCCCATACAAAATTAGTTTCGAAAATGCAAGTTTTTCCAAAGTTGCAATGTGTTACATGTAGTGCAATGTGTTACCCTCCATGCTATTCTTGTCGCTTTTACCTACCGATGGAGGAAACCTTGAAGTTGGGCACCAAGACATGCACTAGCTCAACTTTACCCAAGGTTATTGGGCATAGCAGTAATGGTCCGACTAAGAAAAACAATGTAATAACACCCACTTACCTTATAAGGGATAATTAATATTTAGGAACCAAATGAACAAAGTCTTGTGGACAAGGCCTTCAAATGTCAATCTATAATAATATTAGGTTCATCTCAGAAAAACAAACTATGAGCTACATGGTGGGAACCAATCATGGCATTTAGTTGAGTATTTGGTGGTGCATAGTGTTCTATATTCCGTTATTACAAAGAATGTAGTTCTTAATATAATATAATGTATGTCTACTATTTAATGTTTTGCAATATCCATAGTGCGGTTGGTACATGACCGGCATCGACAGATTATGGCAGAGTCTGTTATATGACGAGTGGGGAGTTGCCCACGCAACTTGGACAATATAATGTCCTTGTATTGTAGATTTTGTGCTTTGTTTCTTATTATGACATCAAAATATCAAGGAAATAAATGGAACCTCTAAAAATTCTTTAATACAAGCTAAGCGACAAAATTAGACCATTGACATTAAATAGTATAAATAGTCTCCATTATTGTATGTTACACAAGTATGCTACTCTCTCGGACCATACACAATGATCACCTTTCAACGTCATATTTGATTCCGACCTCACTTAACTCATCTCCGCTGATGAATTTGATTCGAGGGTGACCATGGATGGGATATTTTCAGAATCTAAGCAATGAAACGACATAACATTATTCAGATCCATAACAATGTTTTGTGGGACTGACAATATTTTGCAGAATATTCCACCATTCATACCGAACATGGGGAATATTATGCATAATATTGTCGGTCCCACATAACATTGTTATGAATATGAATAATGTTATGGCAAGCCATGGTTGGATCAAATGATTTAGAAAACTATCCTTGAAGGCAGAAGACCATGCAATGGTTTGAGAAAACCATTGCATTATATTTAACCAGTAAAGCAATTTGGAGTGGTCCGATTCTAACTGGTGAGGTAGGTTATGGAGAGATTTGGGTGAACCAACCCATACACTCATTCCTTGTTGGATGCTTAAACCCTTGCCTCCAAGGAACCACTATACGGGTTGTTTCACCCCAACCGTTATGGAGATGATTGCTCATTGTATCAATAATCTCGTGAATCCTCAGAGACATGAGGGTTCAAAAGCGTGGATTTCCCATTGCCTAGTTTTACCTTGGGGAGCCTAGCTCTTGAGTTTTGCCTCCCCTTGTGGTTGTATTGCAAATGAGGGTTGCTTTCATACTATGGCCGAAGGTCGAGAGGCCGTCGATTTCCATCAATCGGGTGGCAAGAAACCAAGAATTTGGCCTCTCGACCCTTCACACTAGAGGCCAAACTCCAAAGGCCGTTGCTCTTCAAAATGCCTACATGGCAGTACTTTTTGACCAAGGCAACAAACTCTCGAATGAAGTTTGGGTCGGATAGGAATGGAAACCCAAACTATGGTCGAGAGGCCGTCGATTTTTTTCATAAAAATTTCAAAAACTAACAAGATCTTGGCCGTTATATTGGAGGGGTTGTTTTGGGCAAGGAATAAAGTGGGATGCTCCTTCTTCCTTTGGGCTCTGAGCTTGGCCTTTGGAGGCTTCACAACATGGGTGTCCAAGTCGAGAGGTTGTGAGAGTTAATGGCCAAAGGTTTGGACTTTGGGCTTGGCCTTTGGAGGCTTCCCAGTATGCCCCGCCGAAGGCTCCAGTTCTTATATTTTATTGGCTATTTTCAGCCCATTTCTTTGGACTCTCAACAAAGTTTGGCCATTCAATCCCACGGCCTCTCGACTTGGACGGCCATAGTGTGAAGCGGCCCTAACTCACGTCATTTTGTTCCCCTACCCTGCCCAAAACAAAAAGCATAAAAAACCGGAAACCTTTAAATGATGAGATTGGTGATTCAAGGCGCCCACTTCCCACATTTGGAAGCATTTATTCCGACAGAAAGCTTGTGACACTGGTGAGGACTTTGCAGGGGGTTGTCCCCAACGTCCTGACCAACCGACCAACCCGGTTCGGGACTACCTTACCCATTCTTGGTCCCAACAACAGTAAGGAAGTCTGCATGTGTCTAGGCCAGTTTTGAGTACCTTAACATATTCCTAATATTGTGGGCCACACTAATTGTTTAGAGTCCATGCTAATTCTAGTAATAAGAATTGATGCGAGGCACAATAATTTTCAACCCACGCTAAATTATAGTAGAATATCAGTGTTCTAAGACAAACCTCCCTCAAGCACCGACCTAACAAGCATAATATGGAATCTACAAACATTCATAACAACAATAGACAATAAGCTTACAAAATAATGAGCCCCAAATTTTACATACTCGGAAAAACGGCCATCCAACAAGGAAATTTACCACAAACTTCCTTACCACTTCTAGAAAATCTCACAAACTACGGACATACAAATCACACAAATCACATAACTCCTCAAGTTCCGATCTGCCCAATACATGAGCAACCATAGGGAAAACCTATTATGGCCACGCACACACACCAATCTTAACTGCACATTATGCCAAAATGATGATAGAGATACATGGCCACAACTACTCTCTCTATGCAACAATGTATTTCTTAAAGGCCTCAACAATCACAGGACACAATGTCAATGCCCACCAACTCACCAACCTACTAACATCAAATGTACACACTAGACACCTCATACTCATTAACATCAGTAATCAACATGGCAACCACCAAGGCAACACCATCCTGCAATGGATACTAAAATGCACATGCAACACTACACGATGTGAATGCCTTGCAAACTAAGACCGGATATTACATATATACGAGGCGCCACATATGAACAATATGGCATGCTAATACCTACACTTGACCTAACCAAACCATTGAATTCACCTTCACACATGATAGAATCGTTGACCGAGCCATGCAAATGAACGTAGACAAATGCAACCCTTTAAAAGATGCAATAAGAAAACAAGGTTGGAAAGTCAGACCCCTCATAGTTATCATCACAACATTAAGGGGAGACATACACACAAGCATAGAACTCCTTGAAAACCTACATATCCCCACATCAATAATAAAAATGAAATGTTTCCACCCACGGGGGGGTCACTCCATTGTCAAGTTGAACACCACGTGCGGCCAAAAAAAATCTACTTTTGGTAAGTTGCATCACCAAAATGGGTCAAAATTTTATCAATTTTTTTTCATGGGTAGATATACATGGTATCTATTACATAGTAAAAAATGGTAACCAAATTTGATGATATGGTTTTTTTAATAAAACATACCGTTTCTAACTAGAATGACGCAGAATTGAACTAAAATATTTACTACAAAAATGAAGATGACTAAAAATTTCAAAAAAAATATACAAAAGATATTATCAATGGTTATGTATATGTAGAAAAAATATCATAATTTTAAAATTTATCTATTCCATGTAATATAGGGGTAGCAAACTTTGGCCGCACGTGGTGTTCAACTTGACATGGAGTGAACCCCCTGTGTTTCCACCAAATATGTCACATACCTCGTATTTAATAAGAGAGAACTTGACAATAAACAACAGCCCGTACTCCCCCCTCAACGTAATAATTGTATATTAAAAGAATATAACTTTCACAAACAAGAGCCCACCTACTGCAAGGTAGGTAGTAAACCCCACCATGCACCAAGGGGACTCTTGAGCAAGGTAGAGCCAACAGGCTCAAATTCACGTCAGATTGCCTTACGTTGGTCTTTCATTTATTCTTTATTCTAACACAAGACATATGAAGGGGCCAGAGGCAACACACATTCAAAGATGTTGATTTCAAAACAAAGTTTAGTGGGCCAAGGTAAGAAAATGTTGACCTTAACATGTGTCTAACCTTGAGGAGTTTAGTTTCAAGGTCGTCCCTTTTTGTTTCTTTCTTTATGGTTAAGGGTGCAAGCACAATAAAGTGGACAACTCATTATCCCTGCCCAGTGTTAAGTGAAAGTGATTCAAAATTGTACACTAACTTTGAATTTTGTGAAGAAAAGAATCACATAAATTTGATAAACAAATCGATCTACAAAACCAAGCAATTCATGATGACAAAAACAATTCCAACAAAAGTCCACATATTTTAGAAGACGGTGCAAGTGGTGTGCAAGTAGGTGATATTGAAACAAATAATTATCTACAATTTTTTTAAATATAATAAAATTACATTAAATTGATGGTTTTCTACAAACTTTTGTGATGATGCCCTCAAGTAGATAATGAATTCTAGGAATATGACAAATAAATTCAACTTCAAATATTTCAAGTCATGAAATATACGTCCAAAACCAAATTCAATCATTTGCTTTTGAGCATCACTTTTAATGATAAGTTTTGAAGATTTCAACTTGATATTCTACATTGATGTCATCTGCATATGCATCATGGAAGAGAAAGTGGCCTCCACGCGGGATGCAGATGCAAATGCATGTAATTGACCCACTCGTCATGCATCTTGGAAACTTTAAAGGGTGCTTTAGATGGGGTCCATAGTCCAACACATAAGGACCAATTTGAAGCAATTTGAGGCAAATTGAACCCTTCAAGCGGACCCTCCCTTGAACTTTACCTTCCCAAGTGGTTCTCCATAACATGAGCTCTCCTTTGAGCTTCATTTCTTGGTTTGGATCATTGGTGTTTCCTTCCAAAATGATGTCATGTAGGAGACACCTCACTTTGCATGACCAACTGACCAACCGACCAACATGTTGTTGGGATGATGACTATATGACTCTGCCACAAGGGGTACCTTATTAAACCTACGCCAAAGAAGATTCCAAATTCATAATTTTTTTTTAAATTAAATATATTGATGATGCGTGGAGGAAGATCTTGAAGACATAAAACTATGGAGCTTCCAAATGTACACACCGAAATAGTGTCGAGTCAATTTTAAAATATTTACGAGTAGAAATATAATATATATTGGTCCCTTATCGCAACTTTATTCATTAGCACTTGTACCCTAGTTCTCTCTTGCCAAACGATATAGCAAAAGGAAAAACAAACAAAACAAACATCCATGCCATGACAAAAAAAGATATGCCATGGTCACATGGTTCGAGTGTGAATGAGAAGTCCTCTTGAAGAAGGTTGCTCTATATATTGTTTGCACACATCCGCCTTCCATTTCTCCCCACACAGTAAGGAAAGTGTGGAAGATGATCTCAAAAAGGCAAATTATTGACCACTTTTGAAAGCTTTGGGATGGTGGTTGATTGAATACATACATGAATGAAACCTATAGTCACACTTAGGTGCATGAAAACTCTATCAACCAAGTCATACTCATGTCATTTCATGCTAATGTGTTTTTCCAAAGACATTGCAATAAATTTGAGGGTTTATTCATGACAACCAATGAGACATAGAAGATAGACACACTTTAAAAGTCTCAAAGGTGGGTTTATATTTGAAGATAATCATATTTATTATAAAAATAAAAATAATTTGTAACAATCCTTGGCAAAAACACAACTTACGTGTGCTCAATAATAATTTCAGAATCGATCTCGGTTTTTCATTCAAGGGTTAAATGGTAGTGCAATGCATGAATTTTGTTTTGCGTTTTTTTGTTTGTGGTGTGCTTTCAACAATTAAATTAGAATATGAAAATGTTAAGATTTTGGAAATGATAAACATGTACATTGGTACCAGTATAAATTCTTTGGAGTCGAGGTGATGAATGTTAGAGATTTTGTACATATTAAGATGCTCGACACCGTTTGATGCACATGTTATGTATACTTTTTCCTTTTAATTCATTTATAATTTTAAATAAAATAATTATTAAAAAATTAAATTACATGATGACTTTTGAGATGCACATTTTACTTTTTAGGGAGTATATAAGTGCATCAAACATTTCATTATGTGTGATATAAAAATTAACGTGCCATGTTAAATAGAGTGTTTTTGTGAGGTGATATTTAGTACTATAGCACCTACCAAGTGTTGCTCTAGATGCCACCTAGTGATTGCAAGACAATAAATGTGGGCCAATGCGTAATATATAGTGTGGGCCACACTAAATAAATCAGATGTTCAGTGTAGTGTGTTTCAGTGAGTGTTTTTGTTAAGTTATTAGTGTCTTTTTGCCAGGAGTACTAATTAGTAAAAGGAAGGGGGTTCAATGTCCCAACTGACCAACCAGCCAACCAGGGTCGGGCAGTCGCGAGCAGGGCACGTGGCGGGCAGGGAGAGGCGAACGGGGCCGGGCGCGGGCCGGACCGGTTCAATACGAAGCAAGCAGGGAGGCCAGGGTCCTGGGAAATAGAAGACAGAGAGAGGAGAGAGGAGAGAGGAGAGAGAGAAGAAAGACTCGCCTGGGCTGGACGAAACAAAGGAACAAAGAAAGAAAGAAAGAAAGAAGAGTTGCACTGTTATCGAGCTCCAAACGCCATAGCCGCGAGCCCCACGCCCCTAGCGCCCCGATCCAAACACTTCGCCATCTCCGCGTGCTCCGACACTCTTGTCAGACGCAGCGCCGTCCCGGATTTCGCAGGAAACCGTCCCGAGGACGCCCGATTTGCGTGCGAAATCTGTTGGGAGGAGCCTCGAATCAGGGGGCAGGCAGGGGGCAAAAAGAAAAAGTAATCATCGTCTATATGTGCTCGCCGGAGGTGGAGGAGAAGGGCAGAACATTATTAGAGGAGTGTGGCGGGGGAGCTTCTTGTTGATTATCATCAGGATCATCGGGAGTGTGATCGGAGCTTCACGTGAGGGGCTGTGTGTTGAGAAAGAGAGTGGGGAAGAGTGAGTGAGTGAGTGAGTTGTGTGTGAAACCCTAACGTGTGAAGGAAGGGGAGGTTGAAACCCTTGTCCGCTGGAGATCAGCGTGTGGTTGGAAGAAGCGACGGTGGCGAGGGGTGGGAGGCGGAAGCTTGTATCGACGGGGTTTTCAAGCTCTCTCTGCATGTGTGCCTGTATTGCTTTGAGTCACCCGCGGCGCTCCTTTGAAGCTTCACAACTGGAAGGCAATAATTTGCAGCGAAGGCAACGCCATCTATGGCGCCCACGGAACAACTCAAGGCCAGATCATGTGATTCATCTGGTGTGTGCTCATTCGGATCTTCATGAAGCTCCTCTTCATCTGGATCTGCTCCCTGTGCTTTCCCTCACCTCTCTCTCTACACCCTACCCTACCCTGCCCTACCCTATTGATACGTCTCACAATCCCTTCAAATTAGCGCAGAAAAAATGTTCTCCCCAACTTCATCGTCCCATGTGGAGGACGGTCCTGAAGAAGAACTGCCTCGCAGTGGCGGTTCTGGTGCGTTCAATCCACTATCTCAAATTCTCCAATTCTACTACTCTATGGCTAAATGTCCTTCAATCCCCTCGTGGAATTCGTTCGTGAGTTAAAAATCCTATTTCTCAGATCTGGCCCCACTATAAATGCCATTCGGTTTCATCATCGCAATTTGGAAGCATTTTGCAGATCGCCTGTAGAGATCTTCCTGGTGGAGCTTCTTTTTTCGTCATTAATCTGTTCAAAAGCGTGCTCTGTTTTATTTTGGTCGTGCAGAGTTAGTTGAGTGTGGCTAGATAGTATATTTAGGACAGAAGTGCTCAGCTTCTTATTACGGCAATGTCGATGTGAGCCTGTTGAAACCTCCTTGTGAAGCTAACATGGACGTTACATATAGTAACGCTGTGCACTCCCGCTGTCACTATATTAAATTCCTTTGCTTTTCTCGAACCTTAGAAGAACCCAATTACTCTGCCTCGAATGGCGTGCAATAAATCGGCTATGTTGTCAATCTTACTTGGTCTCACCATTTGTGAGGTTTAAGATGATTAAATTAGCAACAGTCTATAGGGCAGAAATGGCTTTTTTTTAGCCAATAGAAGCCTTATTAGCGTCCATATGAGGGATAATGATGTTGTTCTGCAAAGTACCAAGCTTAGGTTCTCTTATCATTTTTGCGGATGACGAGATCTGAACGCAAGAGGTTGATTGCTTGATCTACCTCTTCAGCCTCTTCTTCACATAGATCTTGGATTTGGGCCACTGAGGTGTTCCAAGCGTTGTTGAGGCATCCAGTAATTCCTTTATCTTGAATAGGTACTGTGGTTGATTTTGAATCCGCTAGATGAACTCTTCTAACAATCTGTGGGGTTTTAGGAGCGCACAATTTCTCTTAAACTCTGGAGAACAGTATGAACTGAGTTACCTAGTCTCACGCAGCAGTTTTTGGAAGGGTTCATGGGCATTCTGAATTTTCTTTAAAATTCGCGTTTTTTGCACTACATTCTTCTAGTCCTGGTGAAACGCATGCACTTCAGGTCTCTTTGTCGAACATTCCTTGTCTGCTCTATTCTTTCAGTACCATAGAGAGAGACGGTCGTTCTAGAACATACCTTTTCATTTGGATTTCTCCATTCGTTAAGATAGCCTCAACTTGCGCAGTATTTGTGCAGTCCAGGGGGTTCTTCTAAGAGTTTTGTAGCAACAACTGTATTTTCCTCCGAATTTGCAGAGAAATTCGGAGAAGTTGCTGAAGGAAAGTCTTCAGTTCGGAAGACACTGTTATATTTTTTGCTTGCTCCTACTGGACTGTTCTTCCTTGTATTCCTGGACTTATTCTCTTCCTGTTCCATTTCGTGGTAAAGAAAAGATTCCGATGAGAGCTTCTTTTACATCAGCCTTTTTAATCATTTTCGTTACATGCTTTATACAGAGAGGTCATTCGCTTTGCAACCACAATATCCGTATTCTTCTAGTATATGTGAAATTATTGTCAACTGAGTATTGCGTCTTTTAGCCTCTTGTGCCTAACAAATGCCTAATGCCCTCTCCTGAAAAGCCCTTCATCCTCTCCATCTAAATTTGTCATATCTTGTGAGTAGGCTGTTGTCTACAAATTCGAATTACTGCCGAATCTGTAATTCTGGCTTCATGATCCGTGTGGAGCTCTTTTTGACCTTTGACATCATGTTGGCAGGTACATGTGGTGGGGTAAGAGTAGCACCGGCATCTTCTACTCCCACGGTGATTGTAATTGGTGCTGGCTTTGGAGGCTTAGCTGCTGCGCGGTTTCTTCACAACTCAAATTTGAAGGTACGAGTTTCAAGATTAGATTTATATTCTGTTTTATGATTTGGTGTTTTCAGATTGCAGAGACACAGCATTGTGTCCTTAAGGACATCTTCCCTAGCACATTGGTACACAGCTTTCCATCCTGTCAGCACTTGATCAAACGGATTTCAATTGGATGATTTAGTATCTGTATATATACAGCTCAAAAGATGTACTCTAAATGCTTGTTTGCTTCAGGTTGTTGTGTTGGAGTCACGTGACCGGATTGGGGGCCGTGTTTACACTGACTACTCTTTCGGGTTTCCTGTTGATATGGGGGCTTCATGGTAAATTACTTGCCATTTTAGTTTATGTTGAGAGATCTTGAGGAATTTGTAGCTAGTTATCTCTTTCTTTGTTTCACTTTGTCCTCTCTAGTATTCACAGAAATCAAGTACCAGACCTAATTTGTATCTCACCTTGATTCAAATGGGGGTTGGACAGGCTGCATGGAGTATGCAAAGATAATCCCTTGGCTCCTGTGATTGGAAAGTTGAGGCTGCCTTTATACAGAACCTGTGGGGACAACTCAGTGCTCTATGATCATGACCTACAAAGGTATACCTCCTACTAGAATGTCTACACATCTATACTCATCTTCAACTCAGTCTTCTTCAGCAATATCACTATTGTCCCTGTTTAGCAGAATTTGTAGGATAACAATTGGATGCAATTCTAAGTCAGTCCAGATCGGAAGGTTTGTTAGGTATGCAGGCAGGTAACAATTCTCATTACTTCCTTCTTCCTTACCATAGAGGTTTACAATAGCCATTGTAGTTTTTTTTTTGTGGAAACTTAGACTTTTGGTTGAGGGGAGTGTCTGAGATTCATGATAGACAAGTCCAAAGTGCTGAGTGGTCCTTCCACAGGGGTCAAGAGCAGGGAAATCCTGGTCCTAGGTTTGATTACTACCTTCACTTCCATTCAAAGTTGGCTGATTTCTGAGCAGATGGTAGTTAGAGACTTGAATACTTGCAGTGAGGTGTTGAGTTTTAATCTTGAGGACCTTAGTATCCCGCCCACTGACCAGGGTCAGATTGTTGGTTAGCGGTACTAGTTTTTCGCCATGGGCTTGGCTCCAGGGAAACCCTACACACCGTTCTCCAATATCTGACCCCTGGTTTCTGGGTGCTGTGATTACTGAGCTAGTTATTATACCGGGTGGGTTGTTTAGGGGTATTGTTTAGAGGGCATGAAAGGGGCAGGTGTGTTGGTGACAAATTTAAACCACATAATGTGGCAAGGAGCGGGGCTGAGTAAACATACTTGGCCGACTAAATCCCCCCAGAGGTGATGTCACGTCTCCACCTGTTGCTCATCTCCCATGTGGAGCTGCTCCCTCACCGATCCCCCTCCCCACCCCTTCCTTTTTCCTTCTCTTACCCACTTGCTGATAACGCTTTGTGGCGGTGTCATCAGAAGTGGTGAGTGTGAGGTTAGTGTAGGATTAGTGGATACGGTCTCTGGAGGAGAGACCTAAAGAAGAGGTGGTTGGAACTAGAAATGGAAGTGCTGTGGGAGTATGGAGATGAGGAGACTTGTCATTGTGCTCAGTCTATATTTTTTATGGTATTTTGCAGTTATGCACTGTTTGATATGGAGGGGAAGAAAGTTCCACAAACGTTGGTGACACAAGTTGGTGGGGTCTTTGAGAGCTTATTGGAAGAGGTACGATTTGTGCATGTGTTATGCTTATCTGTTGTAAAACATCATATTGTGTGGGATGCAAGGAGTATGTTTGGTTGCATAGGAATTTATTACGTAAATACTTACTATCTGATGTGATAAAATCTTGCTTGTTTGTCAAATTCCAGACCAAGAAGCTCAGGGATGAGCACACTGATGATATGTCAGTACTGAAGGCCTTTACCCTGGTTCTGGAGAGGAGACCTGATTTGAGGTTGGTTATTCATGGAATTCAAACTCTATGCTCATACAGGCTGTTATCTTTTTCTCTTGGGAAGTAGTGGAGTTCAGATGGATTTTGGTACATTCAGATTTGCAGTTTGGTGATTTGAGGGATTTAATCTGTGTTTTGTTATGCACGGATCATCTTTATTCATGAGTGCAGGTCTTTTTGTGCAGGCAAGAAGGCATGGCTTATAAAGTTCTGCAATGGTACATGTGCCGCATGGAAGGCTGGTTTGCAGCTGATGCAGATAATATATCTGTGCAGAGTTGGGATGAGGTACTGTTGCGACTCTTAGTTTCTCTGGGTCCCATCCAGTTCGTAGTTATTAAGACAAGTTTTTCAGTTGAGTCAGCTTGAAGATGGCTGTCTGATATGATATGATCTGCAATTCCTCTTCATGATTGATGGACTGGTAAGCTGTTACGTTTTGGTTTGTCTGACTTGGATTTTTCATTTGTTTCATCTTACAGGAGGAGTTACTCCAAGGTGGACATGGTTTGATGGTGAGGGGCTATGAGCCTGTAATCAGGTCCCTTGCTGAGGGTCTTGATATCCGACTCAATCACAGGTTAGTTCTCCTGACTGGTCAAATTTTGGTTGTGTGTAGCTTGTCTTTCAGCCGTAGGCTTGTCTGCTTGTCTTCTCATCTACCAACCTGGATCATTAAGGGTATTGAAACAATTTGTGCAATACATGTGAGCTGGAGTCATGTGCTGAAACTGCTTCTGTTGTGCAGAGTTGAGGAAGTGAGCCGATGCAGGGAAAAAAACAGGGTACGAGTTACCACAGTTGAAGGCAAGGTATTCGAAGCAGATGCTGTGGTTATTGCTGTGCCTCTGGGAGTACTGAAAGCCAACTTATTGCACTTTGAGCCAAGACTGCCTGAGTGGAAGGAGGAGGCCATTGCGGATTTGGGAGTGGGCAATGAAAACAAGATTGCTTTGTTTTTTGAGAAAGTGTGTTGGCCCAATGTGGAGTTTCTTGGGGTTGTTGCCTCAACTTCATACGGCTGTAGCTACTTTTTAAATTTGCACAAAGCAACTGGTCATCCTGTGTTGGTATATATGCCTGCAGGTACAGATTCTCCTCATATGTTAGAGATTGTTGGCTTCTTCACCACATTAATTGTACGGATTTAGAGTTAAGTGTCTCTCTATGTGTGCATACACTCGAGTAAGCTCATTGTGTTTGAACGTGATTCTAAATTTTGGCTTGATTTTGTGCAGGAAGTCTTGCCAATCACATTGAGAAGCTATCAAATGAGACAGCTGCCAATTTCGCTATCAGGCAATTGAAGCGGATCCTGCCTGATGCTGATGAACCGGTACGAACTTCAGTGTCACGGTGGATCCAGCCTTTGGAAAACCATGAAAGAAGTCGTCAAGGCCTCTGCTTGTTAGCAACATTTGTTCGAATGATGAGTACTCATTGTTTTAACCATTAAGAATGGCATTGCGAGTGACTGTAAATGGATACATGTTATTGATTTGTGTGAGAACCCTACAGCCAGTGTTGATTCTATTATTTTAGGCAGGTGCTGGGCTTACTGCTAGGGTCCTTTGCTAGTTGACCAGATATTGTCCTAGGACCAAGTATGCTGTATGCACAAAGTGGTTGTTGTCAAGATGATTCTTTAGGCTATGCTCTGCTCTACATTGAGTTAATACTCACTCTGAGTTTTGTAGTGCAGATTCAATACTTAGTATCACGCTGGGGAACAGACCCGAGCTCCTTAGGCTGTTACAGCTATGACGCAGTGGGGAAGCCCCATGATCTATATGAGCGGCTGCGGAAGCCAGTGGACAACATGTTCTGGGCTGGGGAGGCTACGAGTGAGAGGTTTCCTGGCACAGTACATGGTGCCTTTGCAACAGGTGTCATGGCAGGCAACGAGTGCCTCAAGAGATTTGCTGACAGGTGTCGGGATCTGGAGATGTTCCAGCCCGTCATGGCGAAGGAGGACGAGTTGGTGATGCCACTGCAAATCTCTCGCATGTGAATGATCCAGCTCGATGACAAGCCTGCCTGCCCGCACGCCCTGCCCCTTATGTTGCATTATGTTGTTGCTGGATGATGTCAGCAGTAGTCAGTGTGCTCTCAAGGCTGCGTAATTGGTTGTGCTCATTCTCAGAGACTTTGAAGCTACTAGTTCGATCTCTGTGACCATGGTCATGTCAGACGAGGTGGACCTCAACTTCTGCTACATTTCACCATCCCTGGAGAGCGAGAAGTCGGTGAGGAGACTGAGCATGTAGGAGCCAAAGATCGTCAACACCCTACAGACTGTATGCCTATGAGAGCTTGCGGGTAGTCTTAGCCGTGGGTAAGGCGTGCATAGAGTCGCGAAGGGGGTTTATAGTTTTTACTCGAGCTGAACAGGGCAGGGCAGGAATGAAATCACTCACTAGGGGACCTGCCTGCCACCCGGCCATGATTTTAGTGGTGTAGAGCATTGTCACCTCTGTAGTGGAGTATACAGGAAAAAAATGGTGAGGGGACGGGTGTGTTGCAGTGAACACCCCCTTGATCCCCTCCATATTTTGCCCGCTGCGCAAGCAAGTCACGGGCACGTAGATCTAGTTACCTTTAGGTCCCCAAACAATGCGCGGTTGGGACAACTCCCCACCCTCTTGCATTTTTAATACTTCCTGCCTCTTGGTTGCCCACCATTCTTTCTTATAATTTACCGCCCTTCGCCGCTGCTTGTGAGGACGGTTGTGCTAATGGTTCCTACCTTGGGTTTTGGCCATTTCACTGCCACTTTACTATCTTATGCTTTGTCAATGTATCTATTCAAATGGAGGTGGAGAGGCGCCCTTGTGTGCTTCATTGCTCATCGTTGGTCTTTGATTGCTCCATTCATCATGGGGGTGCTCCCATTTACTGTACACCCCATGCCATTTAACCGGCTGGGGCGAAGCAACCCGTACACTGGTTCCTTGGAGGCAAGGGTTTAGGCATCCAACAAGGAACGAGTGTATGGGTTGGTTCGCCCAAATCCCATTGAACCCTGGCACAAGCTACATAAAATGCCTAGTGTAGGTAGTGCATTCCAAAGAGACCGGCTTACATTCTACCACTTCTCAAATCTGGTGATCTGTTAAAGGTAGATATTGAATTTCCATCTTGCATTAGCTCTCCATAAATTGTTGTGTTGCTTGTTTAGTTCTTCTACAAAGCAAGATTAGGATTTTGTTACGCTGCTGTTCTTTATGGATGTCTAAGTTTTCAAAAATGGTTTGCTGAGAGTGACTGTTTTGCAAAATCTCCACATTCTTGCCACAATGCACCACCTAATGAGTACATTCATTAGTCTCCTGCAAAATGGGCAATTGTGAATTACAAGTGCACTTTGCCACTTGCAGTTCTGGTGACTATTACAATGTCCTTGTATGAACTTTGCTAATTGTACAGGTTAGGATCTGCAACGATCCAAGTTGGGATGTAGAGAACAGGCCTTGTCAACATGGGATTGTTGCATATGAGCGTATCTCGCATCCATCCATGCTATAAACATGCCCGCTATAGTCTTAATGCACTTCAAATGTGCCCCATTACACTAATGTAGGAATCTAATTCGGGTAGAATATTAGCTTAAAACCATAAACTCCAACCTACATACTGTTGCAGGCGTTTTTGTTGGATGAATGTGGGGTAAGCGTGTATGCAATTATTCTCGCTCGCCTTGTATTTCATTGGTAGGATGACAATATAAACGATAGCATGGATATCAAAATTGACAACCGAGTGCACTCAGAAGGCTAAGATGAAATCACTTTTTCACAAAATCAGGTACGTGTCTACCAAATGCACATTTCATTTTGTTAACCAATGTAAGCAGGTTTACATCGAGTCTATAGGAGATTTTGAACCTTAAAATCAAACAGATGACTTATCATTACGAATCTATGAGTCTCCGATTTCAAGTACTCAGAATCTCAATTGTCAGACTTGCGGAAAGTCAACTGCTGATTCCTGCTAAACTGGTCAAACTTTACATTGTGCTGGCCAAACTTGCGTTGCGAATTTTACACCAATGTTGTATAAGTGGTTGAAATTTACCACCGACGAAGATGAAGTAATTGCGACATCACTTATCGGCGACACGTAGCGACAAATTTCTGATGCCGGCAGGCTGGCCAGTAGCGGCGATCACGAGGTGGAATCTGGGAAAATTGTTGTGTCCGCATTCTGAAGTGGTGATCGTGCAAGGTGCTGATCATGCGATCATCACCCCGTAGTCATAGCCACTATTCTCGTCTGCTTGAGCAGGAAAATTGTGGTCACTCATCTGCCTCATCAGAATGAATAGACAGAAGGAATTAGTTAAATAATTCCGACCTTGATTTCGTTTTGCAATCCCCCATGGCATAAATGCATACGAATCGATATTGTCAATACACATCACGCACTGTACACACCGTTAGCAGAGCGCCAAGCGAGCGGTAGCTGTGAAGCCAAGTTGCAGGCACCTGCGATCATACACAGTTCATGATCATTCCAATGTCTCTGGAACTTGATGGCTCTATAGGACATTTGCAAATACTGGAACACTAACCTTGTCCGTTGATAGTAGATCATAATGCATGAATTGCTGCGTCTAAGCGGATATATAGATATCTATCCTCAACACAATGTGACGATGGTTTTGTATGTGAGTATGTTTCTATCTAAGGCTTGTACAATTATTTGATTATTGGAGGATGAAATAAGCGCCCAGCTATGGAAAAAAATAACATGTACTTGATCGAATTTTTATAGGAAATGGACTAGAACTAGAAATGAACATATGAGATACACAGGTCGCACATGAAGCCATGTTGATACACTGGCGATAATTCATCTGAGCGTGAGAAGGAATTTTTTTGCAAATATTCCAGAAGTTATATGAAGAATTCAAGAACCTGATTGAAACTTCAATTGTGAGCATATCACCAGGTTTGAATTCTCGTGATGTCGTACACATTGTGTGCTCATTCTGCTGTAATTCAGCGGATTTTCTTGGAGTTGGTACCTTAATGAACTTCATTGAATCCATTCTCGACAGAAAATTGGTGATAATCATTGACGTCTTCATGACAATTACATGAACCTCATCATGTTCTATGGTCTTCTCAGTCGCAACGTGCGGGCCCCTCAGCTTAATTCGCCTCATGTGAGGCAATTGCACACAACAGTTAGACGTCTGAGCAAACGGTAGAAGTTATGTATCAGCAGAAGTGGCCGATTGCCTGTGCTTGGGACAAGCAACATCCTCAGAATCCACCACTGCGACGTCGTCCATCTTCGAGGTGAATGCAATACTCTCAGATCTGTCTCTCTTTTGCTCAACTCCCGTTCACATCTGCCATCATTCATGAAAGTGAATAGAATTCGTAGAGACTATGTTCAACGGTCATAAGCCAGCTGCTATGAGCTTTAAGGTCTCGCTGCAGTTTCAGAATCCTTAAATTTGATAATGGATGTTCCTATCGTTTGAAACTACTCTACGTTAAGGACTCGAGATTCATATTGGTGCGTTTATATCTACTACTGACTGTGTGTCATTAAACGGAGTCTGAATAAAAAGTCTAAAGAGCTATGAGCTCAGTGTGTCCCTCTTAAAATGACCTTAAGCGAAATCACTTAGGGATCCTGTTGCTGACTAGGATTCCCCTTGGGAGCACCTAGCGCTTGTGCAGATCTCATGTGGCGCTGTATCTCGATAATTACTATCACAAGGATGAGTAAACTGGCTACACTAACAATTGCTGTCATGACAATCTGCACATTATTCATTGCTCAACCCACTAGTCTGTAATCTGACCGAAACAATGTATTGGAGGATGCAATCAATATGCCACTCTTAAAACGACCTTAAGCGAAATTACTTAATAGGAACCCTATGTCTGACTAGGATTCTCCTTAGGAGCACCTAGCGCTTGTGCAGATCTCATGTGGCGCTGTATCTCGACAATTATTAGCACAAGGATGAGTAAAGCGGCTACACTAACAGTTACTGTCATCACAATCTGCACGGTATTCATTCCTAATCCCACTAATCTGTAATCTGACTGAACAATGTGTTGAAGGATGCAATCAACATGCCACTCTTCAAACGATCTTAAGCAGATTCACTTAGATGCCATTTTGTTGTGGATATCCTTGATTAGGAGCGCCATCTATTTGGACTCTTGCTGGCCTGATGAGGAGGGGGCATATTGTGGCACATATGATCGAAAAAATTACAAGACCGATTAAAGAAGCAAATATTAGGACGAAAATCATCACTCTATCCATGAGAAGGAATCAATCTAAGCAAGTGACCCTTGAGTCCTACGGTTCGGCTTAGTCTGCTAATCCTAATCTGTTATCTGACTGAATAGTCCACGGGCCCACTCTTTAGACGACCTTCAAGCAGAACTACTTAGAGCCCTTCTTGATGAGGATCATTTTGAGGAGGTTCATTTTGAGGAGGTGCATTTTCATGAGGTTCAACTTGCTGAGGTTCAACTTGAGGAGGTTCAGCTTGTTTAGGAACACGACGATCACGAAGACGTCTGATGATGTAATTCTTGACCACGGCAAATACGGAGCAAAAGGCAAAAATGAAGACTACACAACAAATTAAAATGAGGACAACCAGGCCGTATTGATTCATTGGAACAAACAAATCTATGCAAACGACTCTTGACGCGTATGGTGCGGCTTAATCTGCTATCCTAAGTGAGTTATCTGACTGAATATTGTACGGAAGCAGGAAACCTCAATATGCCACCCTTACGACAAACTTCAAGCAGAACTACTTAGAGGACCTCTTGATGAGGTTCTTCTTGTTTAGGAGCTGTTCCACGTACGACGAGGATAAAGATCTTGGTAAATACGTAGCACAAGCAAGCGAAACCGATTGCACAAGCAATGAATATGGCAATCAGCACGAAGTTGTCCATAAGAAACTATACACACTGCCAGACAGCTCTGGAGACGTACATTCTGCGGCTGCATCTTCTATTCCTAGTGTGCATGTAATTTGACTAAACATTCTACATAGGCACGAGATCAATGCCGCTTTAAAAAAACACAATGAACTCAAGCTAAACTGTTATAATTTCAATCTTCATGCACGGGTACAGACTCCATCAATGTAGTAGAATGTGGAGGAAGATCCAAAACGACTCAAAGATGACGACGAAGGTTGTAATCTTGTGCGCTAAAGACTGGAAGGCATGTAAACGGCGCGGAGCTTAGTGAGGCGCTAACTGTGAGGGACTCTGTTGGAATGTTCTACAGACGTACACACAATCGTATACGTTCCTAAATACTGTTTCCGTACCGTATACCATGTATTCCAGGAACATTTTAATTTTTGGCCTTGCCCAGGGCAGGAGCAGATGTCTCGATTTCATTGGTATTTTAGGCCCCATAACTTTGTCCTTAAATGCATATTTCATACATACAAGTCACATGTTTCATAACATTTATTTAGATCCATAACAATGTTCTATGGGACTGACAGTATTCCATAGAATATTCACCACATTCAGATTGAATGTGGGGAATATTCCGTGGAATACTGTCAATCCCACAGAAAACTGTTATGGATTTGTATAATGTTACGGTGGATGGACTTGTCTTGCACAAGTTGTGCAAAGGTAGAATGTTGTCATTTTTTTATTACATCTTTGTAATCTATGTGGAAGTCTACTCTATGAAGGGCCTCACAAATGTCAATAAAAGCAAAGAGAATATAGTGAAGATTTGTGGATAGTAACATCTTATCATTCATATTTGCTACCTAAATTATAATACCAATCATGTCTTCATGATGTATTTTGTGGTAATCACTTCTTAACCAATTGAGATTTAATTTGGAACCAATGATGTTATTAAAAAACAACATAAGCTTATTGGACACATCAAATTTCAACTAATGATCATTGCTTACAATTACCAAGTTATGTCACATGTTTCCATTCAACTTCACATATAGAATGTCACACAAAAATTCCAAACCATCCATTAGGTAGAGCCTCGAGTCTGCACCAATGCGTCATCTTAACTTTGCAAAAAATGTTTTCACTATGAATGTGTGCTCCAATTGCATGCCGATGGAATCAGGAAATTATCCAACATTCAATAATTTTTTTGATGCAATCAGTTTGTGATTCAATTGCAATAAAGAATGATGGTCACCTTCAAGTAACTGCTCCTTGCATATATCAAGCATGTTGTCAAGCACAATGGACACTTGGGTTTTCTTGAAGGTTGCTAGTACATTAACTAGCACAATATGGATTTATGAAAGAAAAAGAAAATAGACCTCCATATTCATGTATTGATGTGAATTTGGGCCCATTCTCCTTACCCTGATCATGTGTGACCATGATGTAGTGCATAGTGTGGGCCTTTCTTCCAGAAGGAGGGCTCTATGGTATCTAGGGGGTGAAAAAAGATAGAAATAATGGGATATTGTTTTATGGTGGGGGTGCCACAGGTGCTTGTATGAGGTTAAGTTTCCTCTTATTGAGGATAACATATGGAAAGCATTTTATGGCATTTTGATATATGGACTTCATGAGGTTTACATTTATGAAGCCTTATGCATTGGTCCTACTGCATTCCACATGTAAGAATCATCAAGTTAGGCTCCCGTCCTTGGGAACTACACTAAATAGTCCTCTTAGTGTGGGTGGAATATTACATTATTTTATCTAATTAGTGTGGGCTACCATTCGGAGTTACATGTCGCTATAACATTTTACCGAGAGCATTAAATTTTACCCAAATAAAGTAAGTAGTTAGTATGCACATTACAACACAATAGGTTAGTAAGTACTTTACAACACATTTGTGAAAACCAATCCTATACAACCCACACATATAGAATACAAAAGTTAAATTCACAAAACTATGGCAAACAACCCCCAAAACTACCCCACCAACCCTCCATAACAATACAACTCCCCTCCCTGAGATGTTTTGCCACATAATTACCCCTAAATATAACCCACAACAATGCATGTACATAGATGGCTCCTTCATACCGCCATACAAACACAACATAAGGAACATTGTTGGCTCAGAAGAATATGGTCCAAATAATGACCTCCACATTGCAAAGATACTCTCCCCGGACTACCAAACACATTACACATAGATCTCTACACCCTATTCATTGCCCACACTGCCACAAAAGACCAACCACAAGACACCTCCAAATTTTCTGACAACCTCAATAGCATATGCCTCATTAATAATCACATTTGCCACCCCGCATCCCAACACAATCACCCCGACAAACTACTTATCTTAGCCATAGTCCACCAAATTCTATGGAACAAACACAACATAACAACACAAAATCATAGCACACATTGGAATCTCGGGCAATGAAATCGTAGAATCAACTAGCAAATGAAGGAACCACCCACAACAAATGAGTCCACACACCCCACATACATATAGCACACACCATACCTTAGGGGCTCGATGGAATCCCAACATGTGAACATCAATGAGAAATCTGCAACCTCCAAAGATACATAAACGAATACCATTGCGAAGAAGAACTACAAATTGAAAAATCTAAATTTACCTACATCGACAAATGGGTGTCTAACGAGAAAATTAACCAAAAGCTCTCAAACCAGATATGGAAAGCCCCAAGCATATCCAATGCACAAATTACACAAACCTTAAGATTTTAATGCCCCCAATACATGGGAAACATTGAAAAAACATCATTTGACCACTACCATATCCCAACCCCAAAATCACCCCCCTCCCCCCCCAAGAAGTCAAAAAGCTCATGAAACACATACATCAAATAGCCTTAAAATGCCTCACATACCTTGTCCTAAATAAAAGAAAACTCGACAACAACCAAACCCCAGTTGACCTGCCCCCATGAACCCATACAACATAACAAACCGCACCAAAAGCTCACAAATGACACCCTCCATGGAATCTATTACTTAATGGAGCCCACCTCCTGGAAGGTAGGAAGTACACCTACCATGATGCCTGGTAAAATGGGATCAAAGTAAGGAAGAATAGCTCCCAATCACGTTGGTGCAAACTGAACACCGATGTTATTTTTTATAATTCAACAATTGTTCAATAGGGACCCATTTTGTACACCCACGTGAGTTGATAAAGAAATATTAAGTAAACCCCTCTCCCCCTTGGCTTGGATTCTCCATTCACTTGTTTCTGTCAGGGTGTGTTGCATAATAGACTTGTATTGTGTGTACACTGCTTATGACAACACTATGCCTCCACTTGATTTTTCTATGTTGTAACCACGTGATATATTCTTTGTACCTATTATACCTTTAATTTTAGGTATTCATAATAAGTTTTATGGAGACAATCTTCTTCATTGGAGTTCGGCACGCGACGCCTATCAAGGAGGCACAATCAAAACCTTCCACACCCACGTTTGTTGTTGATTCATTTCAATTTGGTCCCGTTAGCCTAAGTGAGGATGTTTGACTTTGATTTAGGAGTTAATGTTACTTTAATTAGTAGTCCCCATGCTCTACAAATGTTTTTTTAGCAATTTCACCCTCCCCTTGATTAAGTCAAGTGTCACAAAACTTTACCCTCCTTCACCCACCCCAATCAACCTTAGACTAAATATAAGTCTAACTTAGAGAGCTGGCGACTAGGATGGTGGAGGATGAGAAGGGATAACATAGATGGGCCTTAATCAAACAACGGACTGAATCGGACACCTAGATTCACATAGTACATGGTTAAATGTGGATTTAAGAATGGACATGTGATGTGTTTGGAAGAGATTGGACTATGCGCTCAACATATGCTAATCATTCTAGACTCAATAGTCAACCTAAATTGGGGGAGCCTATATTACCACTTAACAAGCACATGGAATCTTCACTTCGATAAATTTATGAACAAGATTCGCTTACAAACACTGAAAGTTATGAGGCAAATGACTATGAACACGATTTGGATATGTTAATCATCTTGCACTAAACTGTGTGTTTCATATCATACTCAAGAAGTGGGTGCAGGAGGGAAATGTTTCCGAATACCACATGTGTATACCTTACAACTTGAAGAAGCCCGATGAGTGCTCGGTCTGAAGCTTTTCTAATGGAACGCATGAAGAAACACATTCACCAAGACTTACAAACCAACTTGATGTAGTGTACCTAATGCGAGTTCATCCTAGAATCAGTGTCAAATTTGGTTGTGATGCTTGTGGGGAAGAACGCTGGCTCAATAAAGAAACAGTATATATAGTTAGAAGAAAGGAGCAGTTATTAAGAACCTGGGATCCGTGGCGCAATGGTAGCGCGTCTGACTCCAGATCAGAAGGTTGCGTGTTCGATTCACGTCGGGTTCAATACTCCCGAATGCACCCAGGACCTCTTTTTCCTTTTGGTTTGGAGGATGACTTTCCTTTGGTGGTCCGGTGTCTTGGTTCATTTCATTTCATTACTCACTGAACAGGGAGGTCTAACCGGTTGAGAAAGAGAAATAACCGGTCGAAGTTCAAGACTTCGGAAAAATTACCAATCATTTTGGAGGAATCTAGAGAATATATCTTTTACTTTTGGTTTGGAGGATGACTTTCCTTTAGGGTTCCAGTGTCTTGGTTCTTTTTTTTTTTTTTTGAGACTCAGTGTCTTGGTTCTGCATGAGCCTTTTGGTTTTCCGGACTCTAAAATCAACTTTATTTCATTTCATTACTCACTGAACAGGGAGGTCTGACCGCTGGACCGGTTGAGAAAGAGAAATAACCGGTCGAAGTTCAAGACTTTGGGAAAATTACCAATCATTTTGGAGGAATCTAGAGAATATATCTCAAATTGATAAAGAAAAACCGGAAGATGTCAGTCAACATGTAACCAGTTCGACTTGGAAACACTAGAATCTTGATCACTTATGCCTAAAAATCTCCCTGAACAATGTCATTATTGGCATTTTTGTGTGGGTTGAAAATTAGAACAAAGGAATGTATATCATGGGAAGGAAGGGAGGGAAAGAGAAAGAGAAAACTACAAAGGGGAAAAAATATACAAATGAAGACATGTGGAAAAAGAGTCTTAATGCATTTTGTCACATTATCAGCAGTCAAATACATGATAATCTGGCACCTTTGTAAAATTTTCTTTCTCTAACTAATTATGGGATTTTATAAAAGGGGCCAACCATTGGGAGCCTAGGTAGAGGTGAATAAGTACGCGAGGCACTTGAGTTTGGGATGTGAAAGCAAGCGAGGACATCACCCATTTCAAGCAGCTGTAAGTTTCCTTTGTACGTCTGCAGCATTTCACTCACATTAGACCTAATATTTTGCTAGATAGGTCACACAATTCATGAAAGTTACAACATGTTTTCAACAAGTCCATTTCAACAAGTTTCTAAGATATTGACTAAAAAAGTAACATTATTCACAAAATTCATGTGCTTACGTGACTTGTCAATCTCAGACAAACTATCTGCGGTGTCTGCAAATCTACTTATATATAATATACAAGTCTCTGAATGTCGACAGTTGAATGAAATGAAACAGATCAATTGCCAATATCAATATCTTGCCAAGGTAGCCCGCCCGGGGGAGTATGACTTGGAAAAATTTAGCTGGAAAGGTGTGACCCTGGATATGATGTATTTTATTATTTGTACTCATAATTTTGAAATTTTAAAAAGTAATATATAATGAATAAAATGTATAATCTCGGGATTTAACTACTATAAAGTCCTATATAACATATCCAATTTAGGTTTTATATATATAATATACCGTGTGGGATAAAAGGGTTTTGTTTGAAGAATGGCTGCAACTGTAACCTTAATTCGAAGTGGACTCCACTGCATTACCTTGAAGGTTTGGTGTTTATATAAAAAAAATGCTCACTACATATTCACACACTCCTGAGAGCACACTTATATATGTTGAGCAAGTCCCTCAAGCTGATTAAAGGGAAGAATTCTTCACTCTCTTTCTCACAAGGAAATTTGTGAATTGCAACCCCATCATTCTTTGAGCAGCACATCATGAATCCCAAAATTTTAGCCCCTTTTAATTGGATATCAGCCAAGGTATATTTAGAAACATATTACCAGAAAACAACATCTAATTGTAAATGCCGCGATCGTTAAAAATGATCATGACATGTTTTCAATCGTTTGGGAATGGCTAAGGTAGAGATACCATAAACCGTGAAAATAAGGTGATTCGCATTGAAGATATGGTCTTACAATCATGAGATAATTTTCCAAGATAGAAGAGAAGAATTCCTAAAGAATGCAAGTTGTTTCATATTTTTATTCCCTGTAAAAAAAATTCTACAATTTTTCAAAGTGGAAAGTTTGTCAAACCCCCTACTCGTTCACTAGATTCTCCTTACACCGAACACGGTAATCCTCATTTCCACATAGAACATCACCTAAAGCGGTTAACTCATGACTACATTAAACTATGATTGATGGTAGTCAAACATGACTAAATTTGGCTAAACTAACTGTACACACATTCAAGTTGCCAGCCTCGCAATGATCGGTTTCAAAAATGGCACTTCACTATTCTGACGGAAGTCTACTGCACGGGTAGAGAGTAGGTCACCGGTTTGGGTATTTCTACCTTAATTGAGTGCAAATGATTTTGATATCTTAGTGCATCCTCAGTAGGTGTTGTTAGTCAGGTACTCATAAGGTGCTATCTCATGCACAAGGTGAGCACTAGAAGCTCTTCATTCATGTTTGTTTTTATACTCAGGAAGGTTGCACCGAAGCTATTCTTTTGCTTCAGAATAATTGACATGAATTGAATTGGAGATGTAACCTAGACTCATAACATTACTCAGCTCCTTGGTTGCATTTTGTGGGACCAGGTATCGGATGAGCATAATTCTCTTTTGATTCTAGGATTCCCTGTTTATTGGGAGCAATTACGTTGTGAACCGAAGGGTTTTTAACAAGCAGCTCCATTTTATCAAAATTTTTACATCACAACCTCTTTATTTGGAAAGAGACCATCATCTAGTTGCTTAGTATCGATATGTTGTAGCAACTCTTGATATTATCACTAGTATATGTTTCATGTACAAACAAAAAGTTCCCGGGGGGGAGGGGGGGAAGTCAATGTAGATATTATGGTACTACACAGATGACCAAAGGACTACTTATTGAGATTTTGACTTACAAAATATACATATGGGTGGGTATTGTTCCAACTAGTGTTTGAAGAAATAAATAGGGAAATATGACATTCTGGGGAGAGATAAGTGGACCCTAAGGTGCCCTCAGGTTCCTCACAAGAGAACTTTATTTCATCCAAACATTATTTTTATCCCCCAAAAAATTCATATGTGTTCGTTCATCCATGAAGCAATTATTGTCATACTTCAGTGACTTTGTCAATTAGAACCCAATTTATCAACCTATATACAAGAAATACCTAATTTGTTTCCAATCAAAAATATTTTGTGAAGATAGTTGAGGCGATTTACTATAGGAGTTCAATAATATCCTTATACATAAACTTGGGTCTATAGTGCATGCAAGAAGAAATAGCACTAATGCACACTCCACTCATGTTAATTACAATGCATAACTAGACTAAATTCTTCAATAAGCTAATTTTGAGCGATATCAATTTTAAGGAAATTAAAAAACTTGAAAGATTTGCGTTCTTGGGCTTCTTTATCTTTCATGCTATGAGATAAGACAAGGAAGATTCAAATTGTAGGGTTTAGGGGTTCAACCTGAATCCCCTAAAGTAGCAACTTTGTAACTTACAACTCTTCAAATATCACATTCCAATAGTTAAAAGCATTCCCTCTGACCTCCTTGTTGTCATTGTGCAAAGCTCCTAGAATTGTCTGAAGGAGCAAGGGAAGGGGGTTGATTATGAATGTATGATATAGTATAGCAGTTTTTTTCATTATGTTTTCACTACTTAAAATTTAATTACATAGATTTAACATCAAAATACGAACGTGTTTTTATTTTTCACCATATTGTAATGACATAGAATTCAAGTCGTCACTGAGGATTCACACATTTCTCATGAAATTTAAGTTTATTAAAAGTATTTTGATGGATCCGTCCATAGGATTGAAGCAACCAAAAAGTTTAGATTTTGAAAATATGTCCAAATTTACCTAAATACGAGTTAAAGTATGTCAAGTATGTGTGATCATGACGTGCTTGAACAATCACATGAGGTTTTAGATACGCTCTTAACCCCTAATGTCCTATGCGACCATAATCTGGTTGTGAGCAATTCGCTTTGACCCCTTCGGCACTAGTTCGGATGATTTCTTGATTGTTTCAACTACTCCTCTTGTTCATGTTCAAGTCTACTATGTTATGAGCCACAATGGACTTTACATTAGATTGAGAAGGCATTTCAACATTTTCATGTAGCACATCCAAGGCATGTCAAAGCTCACTTTGCAACTCCACATCTTCATATAAAATCATTTTCAACTTGTGACTACATCAATTCTGTCTTTATGACAACATCATTGCACATGTTTGAATTGTCTTCTCCAACACGACAATTTTCCTTGTCATCACCTTGTGCATTGGAATCATCAATTAATGTGGGATCATAATCACACTCATCCTGTCCATATTTCCAAATAAATAAGCCTCAATAAGTGACCCTAAACCATACAAGTACAAATGTTGTATATTTTTCTAGAGGTTCTCCATACATGTACATAACTGCAAGTTACAATTTGTGTAGCATATGTATACTCAGTATGGAAAAAATTCAAATAAATACCCCTTATGTGCACTCATGTATACTCATGCGTGTTATGAAAGGTGCACCCCATGGGAGGGTGATGCCTTTGAGAAATGTGTCAAAGCAACTAACCTTGCCTTTTTGAGTTGATGAACATGACATCTTGCATCATATTTAGCTAAAGAACATCCCTAACTTGCCCATGCTATATGATTGCTTATCTATAAATCACGAATGCTTACCGATAAGTTAACGAATGTTTCATTGGCAATCAACTAAGATAAATCACTTGATTTGACATTGGGAGTTTACACAATCCAAACTAGTCCTAGTACCAACCAACTGTGCATTGCATTGAAGCCAAAAGAGCCAATGCTACTGACTTGGAATAGTTAAAGGCTGGATATGCAAGTGCGTAGAGACATAGAATCAATAATCAATCCATGTTTGTACATAGTTATGTGTCAAAATGATAATGTACATCAGTGCCCGGGAAGTTTTTGGGCATAGTTGGTCAAGATCCTAGTGATTCTAACATAGAAATACCCAGACTAGTTAATTAACCACCCTCTACCCGTGCACTGGACCGCTGTCATAATAGTGAAGTGCCATTTCTGCAACTGATAATGGCGAGGCGGCAACTTCAATGCGTGTACATTTAGTGTAGCCAATGGGAGTCAAGTTTAATGTACTCATGAGTTAACCGGTTTAGGTGATGTTCTGTATGGAAATGCGGATTACCGTGTTCGGTGTAAGGAGAATCTAGTGAACGAGTAGGGGATTTGACAACTTTCCACTTTGAAAAATTGTAGAATTTTTTGTACAAGGTAGAAAAATGTGAAACAACTTACATTCTCCATGAATCCTTCTCGTCTATCTTGGAAAATTATCTCATGATTGTAAGACCATATCTTCAATGCGAATCACCTTATGGTATTTCTACCTTAAATCCAGCCGATTCCATGTTGACATCTTCCGGTTTGGCTTTATTCATTGGAGGCATATTCGATAGATTCCTCTGAAATGATCGGTAATTCTCCTGAAGTCTCGAACTTCCACCGGTGATTTCTCAAACTCAACCGGTTCATCTGTAACTAAGCGGCGGTTCTCCCCGAGCCCTGATGTACATTGAAGGCTCAAGACCTAATATAATGTGACCCAGCCTGGAAGGCGGCCAAATTTATCCAATGCAACATGAAGGGCCGGTGAGAGGGCAAGGTCGGCAGCTGCACCAATTTTTTGTATTCTTAAGATGCAGTTCCTTGCTTCTTGCACCTCGTCAAGATGGTTGGACTGTGTAATGTCTATTGAGGAGCAGTCTGTGGAGTTTGAGCATGAGTTCACAACCACAGTCCACCCTTGTGCACCAAATGCCTCTAGTGTAGAGAACACACAAAGCATGGTGGGTGCAATGACAAACTCTTGCAATTTGTGGTCGCTTTGGAAAAGCGTGGTTCCAAGAGGTGTGTAAATTATGATACGTCGAACCCACAAGTGATTTGAGGATGGGATCGGACCATAATATGGAAAGTTGGAAGATGTGGAACCAGATGGTCCCACATCTTGATCGGAATCAACACGTGGTGTTTCTTCATTTATATGCATAACTTGACAATTTTCAAAACTGCTCCTAAGATGATGACCTGACGGCCCGAAGCTTGAGGTGCTCCCATTGATTGGGTCATGTGCTGAAGCATTGGTACCGAGATCAACACTGAAATTTGTTGTTCCATCCTTTGCTAACATGCCATCTTGCAAATTTTTGTCATGAGGTGCTAGGACAAATGGGTCTGTAGATAAAGATGACATGTCGTGTGCTCTCAATGAATCTCCACTCTCACATGGCAAATGTGAAACAACTTTTGGAAAGTCTTGATGGTCCGAGTGTAGATAATATGAATTAGGTCGATGACCAAACTCTGCCATAAGCTCCGCAATCTCAAATGCTTCTTTGTACGCTTCCTCAAAAGCTGATTGATTCACTTTTTGGGCACCCTCTTCCACGAATTTGCGGATTTGTTGGGGAGACATCCCTTTTGGGATGGGTCGAGCAAGACCATGTATGTACACTCTTGGATCAACATTGAATGGACCTTCTTTGCCAAGTGCAAAGTGAGCAACATCACGCATGAGAACGGCTTGCTTAAGGCTCTCAAATTCTCCAAGATAGATCCTAGACAATTTGTCTCTTTGTGAAGAGACACGTGGCTCAAACAACATTCGGACACCTTGTTTCCCTCTTCGGCGCCGACAATAAACGCCACGAAACTTTGTCTCCATTGCATCACGCAGGCCTCGTTTGGATGCAATATCACCATGGACTTGTGATGCCAAATTTGGCTGATGATGTATGGCATTTTGATCATGTTGAGCACGACCGTGTCGATTTAGATTTGAGGCAACTTCTCTAAACTTTTGGAATGGATGCGCTCCCAATCTTAGCTCAATACACACGTATGTTGCACGAAATTCCCACGAACCATTTGAATATGTACCCCATTGACCCCTCTCCACGTAGCCCATCAAGTACTTGAATATAAAAACCACTACATTGGTAAAGTAGGTGTACATTTGAAATACTATCTTTGTCAATTCCAAAAGAAACACAATCCGGGAGGACAAATTGTTGTATACACCAAGAATATCACCTTCTCCCAAGACCGTCATGCCATGAAGAGCCTTATGCAACAAGTTTGCCATTGCTTTTAGGTATTCATGTGCTCTTTGCTTGAGACCTTTCTGTAACCCTCTGGTGAATATGTCAGGGTCAAGGTCATGGGCACTCCTCAAGTCTTCCAAGGCTCCTGAATAGTTCCTCATCATCACTTTGAGGGCAACTCTCCCTTTGAGAATGAATGGATTGTATGGTTCAAGCTCATGAGCCATGTTCAAGTCATGTAAAGAACCTTGGAAGTCATTGAGCAAGTGTTTTATAGTTGCTCGTGCTTTCAAAGTGTTGACATTGTTTCTATTGAGGTCATATGCTTTATTCAAATCCTTTAGAGCACCATAGTAGTCTTGCAAATGTCGTTTCAAGGCAGCTTGTTTTCCAAGGGTTTCAATATCCGCCGGGTTGAGAAGATGAGCTTTTTCCATGTCACCTATGGCACCTTGCCAATCATGCAACCGCCTTTTCACAAATGCTCGAATTCGAAGGGTGTTGACGCTATTTGGATCAAGGTCATGAGCTTTGTTCAAGTCTTTTAATGCACCCTCATAATCACCCACATTACTTCTAGCATGCCCAAGGTGTCTTAAAGTGAAACCATGATTTGGTTGAAAAACATTTGCCTTTTCTAAATCGTGAATAGCGCCTCGATAATCTTGCAGAGAGTGTTTGACACATCCACGTTGGCACAATGTGAACGCATCATTTGGCTCTAGCTCAATAGCTTTGTCCAGGTCAATCAGTGCTGAATGATAGTCCTTCAACATCCGTTTGGCATATCCTCGTTGCTGAAGAATAAAAACATCATGTGGATCGAGTTTGTAGGCCACATCAAGATCCTCCATGGCCCCTTCGTAAGCTTGCAATGAGAGTTTGAGTTCTCCACGCATTCCCAAGATTTCTATATTGTTAGGGTTAAGCTTATTAGCATTGTCCAAATCCACCAAGGCACCATAATCATCGCCCATCATCCACTTAACAGATGCTCGAAAAACTAGAATCCCATCATCACATGGTTTATAAAAATGAGCATAATCAAAGTTTTCCAAGGCTTTCTGAAAATTCCCCAAATGTCCCAAAACGACTCCCAGCTCACAAAAGATGTCTGCATTTTGTGGATCAAATTGAAGTGCCATGATCAAGTCCTCCAATGCCCCTTCATAGTCCTCCATGATGCTTTTGTCCACCGCTCGTTGCTTAAGATTGAGAGCTAATGACATGAAGGTTGGGCCCATTGCAAAGTAATCACCAACCAAGCCCAACAAGTCGATATTGCAACATTCTTCCATCCTCGCGCATGAAACTTTGAACTGGTAGAATAGTCTGGACCAAAAATTAACCCCCTTGCAACTTAAAAATATATAATATGAAAATGCCAACAGTCTAAGCTATGTTGCAAGCAATGTACAAAAGAGGACACAAATATGATTGAAGATTGAGCTTCATGTGGGTTCATCTTCATGTTGTATTGACTACATTTGTGGGAATGCCTTAAATTTGAGCAAAGAAGAGAATCTATGCATTTTTGCCTATGCATGTGATCAACAAGAGACTACATATTATCTTTGATTTCTTTAATATCCATCAAACTTCATCTTTTAATAATATTGAGGTAGCTCAATGACGAATTTCATGTCTTGCACTTATATATAGATGGAGGATTTTCTAACAATACTAAGGTAGCTCATCTTAATCTCAACACCAAACCTATGACCATAGAAATGAAAAGAGGGGGAGGGGGGTTCATTTGAAATTGCAAATATAGGACATTCAAGGATTTGCGTGTACCGCGTGATGAACATCAAACATGTGGCAAGAGTTCAAACCTTGGCCTGATATGTCACCTCCCCAAGTGTGATTTTGTGATGTTGCAATTGTGGTGTTATTACAACATCAATACTGCTATCAAAGAAATAACCCTCACTTTCCCCACGGCGTTTGCCTACGAGATGTTCAAAGGCAAGATAGAAACTGTAAGTTTGATATTCACTCACAAACCTTTATTACATAGAAGCATAATTTAGAAATAAGTCAAGAATGAGTATGTCCATATTGCAAGCATTATGGACATGCAAGGCTAAGAGCAACCCAGAAGAACATCTTACTTACAATAGAGATCAACTATTTTGCAAAGAAAGAAAAGAAAAGAAAAGAAAAACAAAACAAATCGTCAGTATTCTTATACCGATGTGAATATGAGCCCCTTCTCTTTACACTGATCATGGTTACGTTATCAATGTTCACTAACATCTTAAGAAGATGAAGGAAGTTTTGCATCACACTCAACATCCAGATTGTTGAATTGGTTTTGATCCTCAAGATTTAAAAGTACAAACCGAGGCAGTACTGATCTATTTCTTCTTTACAGATTGTTGTCATTACATGCAGAGTATATACCTGAATGCTAATTGTTGGCTGCTGTCTTTCTGCTCATTTCATTTAATAGAACCTTTGAAAAGGGGAAAAAACAGATTTCTCGTGGAAGAAGGTCTAAGTAGAAGAGGATGCATAAGGTAGCCGAAAATATGAAAAACCATTCTCACAGGAAATCAACCTCTGGGCATTTCCAGGTTACCTCCAATTCTTTGTACAGTGATGTCATCTATCCCTCAACAATTATGCTTTCTCTGAGTTTTTTTCGTAACTTTGGATTTCTAATTAATTGTTGAATAGTAGGCATTTAAAATTACCACTGAATGGCCTCTTTTTGTGCAGACACTGTAATCGGTAGTTAATCTGGCCGGCCCTTGTTTTCTGTGAAATTTCTAAAACTAGGTACTCATTGATTGACAAATCAGAGGGAAACATTACCAATAACTCAGCACGAATATTTTCAAGTTGCAAAATGCACCGCGCTGTCACAACTCCAACAACAAATGCATCGGCCGTTGCACATTCCTGGGTATTGTAAGCGCACGATCAAGGGCCACTCGATACTCGCCAATCAGAATTCTGATCAACTATCTGGCGAAGAAACGCATGTTGCACCCTCTCTACCTGTTCTTCGTCAAATCCAACGCACAAAACTCAGGCAATGGCTCCCCACACATCACCAAATGTTCAACACATCAGTACTCAGTGGCTAAAGGGCGAGGTTCTGCACTTAAGAGAATACGTGTGCAGGAAAGATGGTACTTATTAGAAAGGAAGTCCAGACGAGCAGGGCCACATGTCAGTAAGTCATCAGTCGGGATTTCAATGGCCTGGAATTGAGGGTACAGACACCTTCCTCGGTGGGTCCAAGGGGGAAAATTCGTACATTAAAGGGGGAAAGGCTGGGTGGAAGGGAGTAAATTGATGGTGCACAAAGCATCTGGGAAGAAGCGATTGCAAAAAAATGCAATCAAGTTGCATTTGTGTTGGGGGAACACGGATGTTAGGATACTCCTTTGGCACATCGAGGCGAATGGCACGGGTGGGATTCCTTGTATGCTGCTCGTCCTCTAGAATATGGTGGGAATCAGGACAAATATAGATGAAATATGGTGGGGTAAGGTTCGTATGTGCCAACCAGCCATTGTTATTTTGTGTGTGTTGTTTGATGGACGCACGGAAATATGGTTTGTCCATGATCACATCCCTTCACATTCTAGTAGAGCAACCGGAATATGGTGGTTTATTTGTTTTTGGTTATCTTCATGAGAAACATCCAACCCACTATTATCTAGAATCTAGTGGGTTAATAACGGACATGGAAACCCACCCTAAACCTCACCCAATGAGCTTTTGGGGAGAAGTGCCAATGCCATTTCAAGGTGGGAGTTGGGCAGGTCACTCTTCTCTCAAGCTGCCCGTTTTGTGCCTACTCTTGGGTATCTTGCCCAACTTCTCTCTCTCTCTCTCTCTCTCTCTCTCTCTCTCTCTCTCTCTCTCTCTCCATGTCACCTCCAATAAACCCATAAGGGATGCCTCTCACATAAAAATTGAATTCCTTATATATTATGGCACTAGGTTAAATTAGCGTCGAAACTTGTTACCCTTAAAAATCGAGGCAAGCATTTTGACTCCAATCAATAGTTGCCCCTGCAATGCAAACTTTGTGTGAACATCATAGATGTTTATTTTGGTAAAAATAATTTTTTGTTTGATGTTCATGTAGAAATGGCCTTTGTGCTCACATCTACCATTCCGTTTAACATTTGAACACACTCAAATTTTTAGGGAATTCTTTGCATATGTGTGGTTAGAAATATGGACAATTTACATGCTTCCAATGCAAGGTGGCTAGCCTACTGTGATTGGCACATTTTGGCATGAGACCTTATGGAGATGCTTAACTATTGAGTTGTTCCCATGCAGTGACACTCACACAAGCCTTCCGCTCATTTTCTAGGTGAATTTGATTGGTTAAAACCTTTTTGGGGGGATAAAACACAACATTTTCTTGTGCATTACTTCTTTTAATTGTTGTAATCTAAAATCCCAAGGGTTATTCATGCCCAATTTTTCCCTTGTTACAACTCATCTCCCATATTTCAAGATCCTACAAATAAATCCTAATTTAGCCTCAAAACTTGTCCATGAAATTCCACAACTTAACATTTGAGTGAAATGCACTCAAAATAACCCTTTCATGGGCTTGGGAAGTTAAGCATTAATAACCACCATGATAACCTATGGTAAGGTGAGCAAAATACGTGGGACAGACACAAAAAAAATGACAACTTGGGAGAACGACACCTTGTCCAACTACTAGATTGAAATGGCACGGACACCTCCCCCAAAAGTTGGTTAAGTTTTAGATGTAGATTTCAAGACAACAATGTATTTCTACATATTCTGAGGTCAATATTGATCCAATCATTCCAATTTGCATATTGTTGGAAAGCTATTGAAATTGTGCTTCTTTTCATTGTAGTTTTGCTCAATTCTAAGTTGTATTGGCAGAGTTATGATTGTTTGAAGGTTGGTTAAGTTTTAGAAGTTGATTTCAAGATAACAAACTAATTGGTAAGATGTTGAGAAGCTATTGAAATAACGCATCATTTGATGGTAGTTTTGCTCAATTTTGAGTTGGTTTGACAGAGGTACGACAGTAATGGGTGATGTACAAACCATGCTTGAGTGATTTTATTGTGAATCTATGTGGACTTGAAGCAGGAATCAATAGTCTATCAATAGTCTATTGATTCCTGCTTCAAGTCCACATAGATTACAAGAGAGAATTGTAAAGACATTTGAAAAAATATTTATTTATATACGTGGCCAAATATGTAATGTGTGTTGTTAAGGTAGAATTTGGCACTGTGTTTTAAGAACACAAATGTCCATAGTAAACCAAACCATCAGTTGGTCACAAATTGTTGTAAGGGCAAAAAATGCCAGTTTACTAGTTGACTTCAAATTTGTCCCTAATGCAATTAGTTGTTAGAACGTCCACTAGTTGGTTTATATTGTTTTACTATTGAACAGTCTATTCAGTAGTAGTAATTATTTGGTGTTAGTAACTTAGTTGGTCAAAAAATGACTTGTAGGTCCAAAGTTATTAAAATGCCATTGTGAGTCTTTTACTAGTTGACTGTTTTTTATGACAGTGTGCCAGCTGGTCATGAATTGGACAGAGGGCAAAAACACGTCAGGATAGCTAGTTGCAGCGTTTTGACAGGGTGGCAACCTACCAAGTTGACTCACCTAGTAGGTAGTTGTTTTGAAGTATATAAGGATTGTCCTAGAGCCTTTTGGCTCTCTTAGTACACATATGCGAAGATAGCTTAGACTCTTAGAGAAGGTGTGTATGCTTGTAAGTTTTAGATCTGGACATGTAGCATCCTGGAAATGTGTGGCAGTCTGGACGGACAACAGTCCTGGAAAAGCAAGCAGTAAAGTGTTGAAAGAGGGATTTAAAGAGTAGATTCATTGTTGGCATTCTCCTATTATTGCTCTTCTTGTAAGTTAACATAATCCTTAGTGTTGACAAGACGAAAGTGTTGAATGTGTTACTGAAAATGCGCATCGGACAGCTTGTGATGTAGTACCAAGGAATGCATTAGAAAGTAGAAAGGGTGGGTATGTGTGGACATGACGCTCATGGGAGGACGTCAAGAGCAAGTAGTTAGAATGACCTGAAAAACGTACCATAGGTTGGTAGAAGTTAGAGAGGCCAGATCCGGACTCGGTTTGTGAAAACCACCTCCGGAAGTTGGCCGATCTGACCAAAAACGTTAGCTGGTTGGAAATATGTAAGTGGTTAGAATGACCCAAAAACTCTACCATAGGTTGGTAGAATGTTAGAGAGGTTAGATCCGGACTCGGTTTGCGAAAACCACCTCCGGAAGTTGGCGGATCTGACCAAAAACGTGAGCTGGTCGGAAATATGAAAGTGGTCCGAATGACCCGAAAACTCTACCATAGGTTGGTAGAAGGTTAGAGATGCCATATCCAAGCTTATATTGTGGAAACGACCTCCGGGAGTTGGCCGATCGGGCCAAAAACGTGAGCTGGTAGGTAGTGTCCAGGGCATATTTTCGAGCCTTAAACGGAAGTTTTAGGGGATTATACGTCAAAGGAGCTTTCTAGGGATGGACTAGCTTGGGAGGTGTTTTTGCAAGGCTTGGACGTGACTAGCATCGAACTAGTTAATAGAGCAAGGAAGGAGTGCGAAAACCCATTAACATGTGTCTTCATGAAGTACCTCATTATTATGACAAAAAAGGTCCAATTTGTCATATTATTGAATTTTTGACACCTTGATAATGCGATGGTTTTCTCGTTTCCCAAACGTGTCATATTAAAGAGGTAGGACTATAATAATCAATAGCAACCTGAAAGTACGGGATGTTTGAGACCAGAAGATTATAAGTTGTCTCTGTGTAGGGGATTTTCGAGCAACTTGTTTAAAGTCTATGATATTTAATGAATCATTTACTATAGTGTGTTGACCATTTCATCATAACATTATTCATATTCATAACAGTGTTCTGTGGGACCGACAATATTCCATGTAGTATTCTCGGATATTCCCCACATTCAATATTCCATGTAGTATTCTCGGATATTCCCCACATTCATATTGAATGTGGGGAATCACTGCCCGGGAAGTTTTTGGGCATAGTCGGTCAAGATCCTAGTGATTCTAGATCTAGCCGGTTACATGTTGACATCTTCCGGTTTTGCTTTCATTCATTTGAGGTATATTCCATAGATTCCTCTAAAACGATCGGCGATTCTCCTGAAGTCTCCAACTTCAACCGGTTCATCTGCAACTAACCGCCGGTTCTTCCCGAGCAGTGTGGGAAATATCCGAGAATACTACATGGAATATTGTCGGTCCCACAGAACATTGTTATAAATATGAATAATGTTATGATGTTTCAACTGAATTGTTTCTAATTTATGTCACCCACAAGGATGGCTCGTATGTACTGGTAACTGGAAGTTGACTAGGCTTGGCATGTGGCAATTTTGCCCCTGATTTCTCATAGATTAAAAACCAATTTTACACATGCCTTGGGGCTCCACCATGGACTTTTCCAACTTACAATCTATGTTCTTGCAAACATCTCATCATGAAATATAAACTGGGCCTTGGATCAGGAGGAATTGCTCAAGAGGAGGCTAAGACACCTAAGGTAGAAATACCATAACCCGTTAACCACCCAATAGCGGTGCACTAGACCGCCTCATAATGGTAAAGTGTCATGTCTTAAATGGAGCGGCAACTTCAATGCAGTGTAGCCAATGGGAGGCAAGATCTAATGTACTCATGATTAATGGGTTTAGGTGATGTTCTGTATTGAAATGCGGAGAGCCTAGTGAACCGGAAGTGGGTTGGACAAACTTTCCACTTTGAAAAATTGTGGAACTTTTTGTACAAGGCAGAAAAATACGAAACAACTTGCATTCTTCATGAATCCTTCTCGTCTATCTTGGAAATTTATCTCATGATTGTCAGACCAGATCTTCAATGCGAATCACCTTATTTTAACGAGTTATGGTATTTCTACCTTAGTTACTCCCGATGTCCCATATGGACATTTTTGTCCACATGGATTTTTTTGGAAGGGTGGATGTAGAGGCAAATGAAAACACTTTCGTTCAATTTTTGCTATAGCTAGATGGCATAGGTATCTACTTTTCATAAGGAGTTATCATTTCTTAGTCACAAATTTGTTGATGATAAGTGTGCAACCAACCAACGTTTTTCTACAGTTGAACGCAACAGCATCGCAAAAACCTTACTAAAAGAAGTTTCCATGATCAATTTTTTCTTCTCAAAAAGACAAGTGTTGTGAGTAAGATTTTTTTAATATAAAAATCATGCAGTTTATACATGACATAGAACTTAGAATTATTACTGTCTCAAAATCGATTTAATCTAACGTAACGTTCATAACTCATAAGAAATGCAAAAAAATTGTAATTGTATGGAGCTTGACACATGCAGATTTATCATCATTCTCTATACTATAAAAATATTCACATATAAACGTCTTCAATTCATATAAATTCTTGTCCAAACTAATGTGTCTTCCTGCATCGTCCATAAAATACTACGTACGCTACTTATGCATCTGCAAAACTCTTTGTTTGATGTGAAGTTTCTGCCAATGTTGTTGTAATTCATGCATTCAGTGTCTGAGATTTGCCCATAATGTCCAAATTGAACGTGGCAATTGGGTTAGATAAATGTGAAGAAACATTCAATATGAATAGTGGGAATGTTTGAAACTGAGACTTCAGTTTCATGTCAATCCCAATTATGAGGTTGCATTTTACACAGACGTCGCTCCACACTCTGTACAATAGAGTGTACAGGCAACATTTTCATAGGCGAACGCAAGGGTTGAGCATGTATTGGGAGGCTCTTTTATATATATATATACAACAAGTGAGTCTACCTATCACAAATATGCTATAGCCATTCATCACATAAAAGTGACAAATCGGCTCCAAGTACACTCTGAAACACCGTAATATCAACCTCCTTAATGTCACTCCCTCTCTTGGGTGTACGCAAACTACAATGTCCTTATTTTGATGTCATGCTGCAATTTTATAACCCGTTGATAAGTTATAATGAATCCTACGCTCAATGGTCTTTACATTATATAAAATAAGACTCATGTATATGACATAATGTTGATAGCAAGAGGTTTAGACTAAAAGATATTGTCTTACCAAATGTTTCCATCATATAGGGAATTTCTATGTCATTTACATATCAAGGGTCACAGTGCGTATGAAAAATGTATATGTACGTATTATTTTCAACTTGTGTAGTAAACATGTACAATATTCTCTTCAAATTCATGAATAAGCCTACAAGGTTGGTCCGTAGTGGGAGAATAGTTATCCCATATTGGTTGTATGAACCAAGTTGAGAATGAGCAATAAAGGGCAAGGCAAGGAGTGGAGGAGACCATCTCACTCCAAGCATTGTTCATGTGTATGTGTTCTTGCTTGTGCAATCTCATCTCTAGTCCTATTGAGTTCCAACCGTATGTTGTTAATGGGCATTTGAAAAGTCCTAAGTCTTCAAACATGTCCTCAAAATCATCTAGAAACATCAATTATATAGAGGTGTGGAGTCTTGTGGGTTGAAAATTCTTTTGTGTTTTTTGGGGGGGTTTTTTTTTCTAGGATTATTCTGTAATTCTTTATGGTTTTTGCAATTTTGTAAGGTTTGGAGGTTTGTTATTTTACGTGCTCTAAGCGGGCATGTTTTGCTAGGTCTAAGAGGTCGGTTAGCCATGTGTGGATTACATGTTGATCCATGGGTTGTAGAGGGCGTGGAATGTGCGGGATATTTTTGAGGTGTTAGAGTTATGGGTGTGTATACCAATTATCATGGATTGGAAAGTTGATTGTACGGATGGCTTTTATAATGAGGTGGTATATGTTGAGGTGTTTATTCCATTGTTTTTGGATTTTTTTTGGGTAGGAGACCTCCTTGTTGTCCTGTTTGTGGGGTGAGTGTTAGGGGTGGGGGGGAGGATCATGTTTGTTGTGCACATTCTCCTATGGATTTTATGATATGGTTCATTTGTTTTTGTGCTTCGTTCCTGTGAATTTTGTGAGGAAATTATTTATATTCTCATAGGGAATGGGGTATGTGTATTGGAGGGGTGGGTTGGTTTGTGGGGTGGGGGTCCTTTTGACTAAGAATTAGGAGGGGGGGATTGGAGGTTCTCTAGGAAGTGGTCAGAGCTAAGGTGGAGTTGTGTGTTTGTGTGACATAGATATTGAGTGTGGTGGGAAGTGGAGATGTAGAAGTTGTCTATAAGGCTTGTGTGGATGAAGTTGGGCCCACCTTGTCTAGTGAGATTTGGTGAGTTTGGGATTGGTACAAGGTTGAGGGTATTTGTGTAAGTGTGCCATTCAATGTTTGCATTTGGGGGGGAGGGGATTGTGTGTTTGTTGTGCATTTCGCCCAAAGAGAAAGATGTCTCAGTTAAAATCTCTTGTGAACAGGGGGATAAATGTCAAATTTGTGGATATTTTTTCTTCTATTGTTTGTTGTATGGTGGGTATTAAGTATGTGTCCTCTTCATGTGATGGCATGTATAGGTGTATAAGGAGGATGGGGAGAGAGTGGTTTGTTGGTTATTTGTATTATCTGAAGATTTGGGATTAGTTCAATGGGTGTTGCGATTTTGGTGATGTTGCCTATGAAGGCAATGGATTTCTAGATCATGGTGATTAGTTCACTTCTTGAGGAGGCATATTGTATGTGTGGTCGCCTTAGGCATGTGATTGCATCTATTGTATTATTAAATATTATATCGGGAGAGGGGAATTGTAGATCTATGTATCTTGTTGATTTGTCTTTTGGGAGTTTTGTTTCTTGTAGGAGGATGATTGACGTGGGGGGGTGTGGAGGTTGGTAAGTAAGTGGATATCTTGTTGGCTTGTGCTCAAGTGTCTGCAGTTCCAAGTTAGACATGTGATGGGGTCAAAGTATATGTGGGTATTGTGGTTTGGTGTGGGGGGTTGGTGGTTGGTGGTTGGTGGGAGGTGGATGAGTGGTGGGAGGTGGGGGTATGGGTGGTTTATTGGAGAAATTAGGAATAGGGTTGAGAATTTTGAGGGCTTCTTGAATGATAATAGGTGGGTGGACTGGAAATTGTTTTTGGGTTTTTGTTTGGGAGGGCGTGTATTTGTTGGTTATTGCAGTTTTTATGTCATCATGTAGATTTTGGGTTCGATTCAATGGGAGCAGGGAGGAGGAGGTTTTCAATGATGGGGCAGGGTATGGTCAAAGATTTTAGTGGAGGTGGTAGGGTTTTGAGGTGTCGTGGAATGGTCAGGCTCCTAGGAGAGAAAAATTGTTGGAGGGTTTGGTTACATTGTTGGGGTATTGGGCTAATGGACACAATATGTATAAAGATGAGGTGTGGGATATAATGATTGTTGAGGAATTGAGTGTGTTTGATGAGGTATGGGAAGGCTTGGAAAACATAGTTGGAGAGTAGTTAGAGTTAATATGACTATTAGAAAGAATGAGTTGACTAGGCGGGTGTATTCGGGTTTGAGAGTGGTGGTGTTTTGTTTTTAAGTAATTTTGTTTTGGTCTTTGTTTGAAAGGATGGGGCATAACGGATAGGATTGTGATTATAGGACCCGGTGTGAAGAAGAATGCGGTTTGTTTGGAAAAATACGGAGTTTTTCTATTGCGATAGATCTTTCTAATCTCAAAGTTTGCTCCTCACATGCACTTGTTCCTCATGTCCCAAAAATATCCTTCAATCTTGCCAGATTTCACTCAAACCACATAGTATCCTCAATGTTGACCTAGTCAACTTCACCCTCATATAATTTTCAATGTTCTACCCACAAAACTTTGCAAAGTAGTTGCATACCTCATCTATTACTCACATATCAATTTTCATGACTAGCAAAGTAATGTACACTCATAGTGCAACATTTATTCAAACTAATATTTTCCCTCAATAATCCCTTAACAATCCGGTTGCATCAAGGTCAATATTTCTCAATCTGTAACACCTATGAAGCTGAAATTTCACCACAATTGAGACAAGACATGTTCCAAGTTATCTTCCAAGTTACCTTCCAAATATCACATTCTTAGCTACAATAATTGTGGAGAACCAACAAAGTTGGATTACTTAGATGCAATAGTTTTTAGACCCCCTTTGCTTCAATGCTTCATTGCTCCTTCTCCAACACAAATTATGCCCTCAAATTTTGCGTACAAATGATATACCTTACTAAGAACATTTTTTTTAAATATTGCAACAAGATACTTCTTCTATCATGCAGAATAGACCAAAATCTGATACTCAAATTTTGCCTTCTTTATAAACCAAATGTAGAAAATACTACACTTTGCATAGTACATATCCTCATTCCTCCAAGTAATCTCAACACCTTCAACTTCTCTAATTCTTAAAAACACTCACTCTCTCAACTTCATAAGTTCTCTAAACACAAAATCCTTCAACCCCTCAAGAATATCCACTTCCTAATGCCAACCATCTAAAATGCCCACAATAATGTCTCACCACCCTTCTTCTACTCCTTAAACTTCTTTCCCTTTGTTTCCTTTGTCCCCTTCGGCCAATAGGAAACCATTGGGTTTAGGGTATCAAGGAACCCTAAGCAGCTAGGTAATGGCCGCCACCAGTAAATCATAACCTTCCTAACCCTCAAGACCTCCCTACCAAGCACTCATGGTCTTCAGTTCAAGAACGGTTCTCAACTAAACAACTAACTAGAACATGATTCATATAATATTATACTAACATCTATCTACATCTATACCTGGAGTAGCAATAACACACGTAAATGCCTACATTTTTAACACTAATTGGCCCACATCACGACATCGGGTTAAAAGATCGTCGCATCTTGTCATTCGTAGATGTCAAGGCGAGGAGGGTTATAAACCTAAAAGTGACAAAGAGGAGGATGAGGGAATGAAAGACGACAAGGATAGTTATGAAGCTTCTATGCATAGTTCCACATTAACTACATTGTATGTGCTCATTACTTTATGGACATTGATATGGGTGAGAAATTTCCTATTGTACTTCCATCTACGTTCAAAAACTTCAATTTCTAAAATTTTCACAATGCCTTCATCAATTTATCTTTCAAACGTACATGGATTCTAGAAATATAGTCTAGAGCATGCTCGATACTTGGAATGTGCTTGCAATTTTTTAAATGAATGTTGACTCTAACAACAATGTTAAAATTTATCTCCAAACTCTCATACCAAGCTTGAGGATGTTGATTTTAAATGTAAAGTAAGGCATTCATTTGGTTGATTGCATTTTGTGTGAACTTCCCACTCAAACTATTATAAACAAAGATATTATTATTTATGCCAAAATACCATGGTTAAAGGATACTAGTGGGTGTATTTCCAAATATTTTGCCAACCTCACCGCTCACAAGTTACCACTCACATGTTAGCACTCCCCGTATTGAACATGATATAGATTTCATCTTCAAGATGAAGATCCTTATATATTTCAAGAATAGATAAGTGCAAGTCTTGCAGACCTTTTATAGCCCATTAGCTAGCTGGACTAGCCCATATTTTTGAGGCCTCGATCTAGCCATAGCTAGGCTAGCCCATATTTCATGAGGCCTCGATCTAGCCATAGCTGGGCTAGCCCATTTTTTTCAAGTACCGTTTTCAGCCATAACTCTTAGCTATTGGGTTAGCCGCTAGCCCAAAAAGTCCGTGGGCTAGCAGCTGTACAATGAATGTAGTTTCGGGAGGCCATGTTCATGAAAGAAAAACTCCACGGCAAAGAGAACCACTTGGGTGGTGGGGGGAGCGTAACCAAAACTAGGAGATTAGTTTAGCAATAACTAGGAGAGGTTTGAAAGGTGGGGAGAAGATGGTAGTGTTAGGGGTGACATGGTTGGGCCTTAGCTTGAGCCAATTGAGTTACATGACTTATCTTTAGCTAGCTAATAACTAGCTGGGCTAGCCCATATTTTTGAGGGCTTGATCTAGCCATAGCTGGACTAGCCCATAATTTTTGAGGCCTCGATCTAGCCATAGTTGGGCTAGCCCATATTTTTCAAACCGCGATCTAGCCATAGCTGGGCTAGCCCATATTTTTCAAACAGCGATCTAGCCATAGTTGGGCTAGCCCATTTTTTTCAAGTACCGTTTTCAGCCATAACTCTTAGCTATTGGGTTAGCCGCTAGCCCAAAAAGTCCGTGGGCTAGCGGCTGTACAAGGTTTGAAGTCTTGTATGATTTTGAATAAAGCTCTAAAGTCTTTTGAAGTTTGTAGAAGGTTACTAAGACTTGAAGTAGGAAGCAAATTGTCATACTCAGGGTATTTCACATTGCAAGGATAAATCTTCTTTAGTAATGCCAATGCACTTCACTTTAAACCATTAATGTTTCAAAATTGCAATTCAAGTTCATTATGAGAAACACTCATCATCCGGTCAATGAACTTTGACCACCTCTAAAAATATGTGCATATGAACTCGTACTTAGTTCTCACATACAAGTATTCTAACTATATACAAAAAGAAATGAACTTCCTCATGCATCCCATCATCCAAATTTAAAAAGAACAAGGTTTATGATGATATTACTTATGAAGATATCGAACCATATATAAGTCATGACAAGTTTGACTACGTGAAAAGAGGTAATTGCCTCTAAGAGTCAATTATGATGAATTATGTTAGTGGGATCTCTTGACTCTTTGTATTTTATTTTATGTTGTTGTAAATTGATCTAGCCTTATCATAGCCCAGATGTACCTATATCTAGATAATTGAGAAATACTTAGAAAATATTTTATTTGATATCTAGGGAAAGAGGTCATGGCATTGGAAAAACCAAGTGGATTAAGGATAGTAATTTATTTATTTTATTGACATGTGTTCAACAAATGGAAAGAAGAATATTGCTTAGAAAGTAGGTAACAAACAACCACCTAAGGGGTTGATCCCAACACCAGGACCCCAAGGAGGCTAAGTAATAATGTCCATACAAAGACTCTTCTCATGCCAAAGGAGGGTTAACGACCATGTTTGAGCAATCCAATTGCAGATACATCAAATGGCATCAAAGAATATATTTGTCTCAAACATCATGCTAAGCAACCTATGGTAGTCCAAAGGACGGTAAGATATGGCACATGTGACATAATGGACATCAGTGGGTCCAATGCAATGAAGATCTACAAACAAAAGCTATTGGCAAAGCCTTCGTTCTCAATGGATGCCCATTGCCTACTAAGAATAGGGGGAGGTAAGGAGGGGACTATTAAGGACATCTACAATAAATCACATGTTTGTGCCAAAGATAAAAAAACAAACTCCTATTCAAGCTCTAAAAAAATCTTCATGTAGGCTAATGCAACTGTAGTCACGATTTATGGACAAAGGTAGTGTGATCTATATATATGAATGAAAGTCAAGCTGAATACATGATTATTTGGAGTCCGCACCCCCATCACTGCCACCACCAACAATGGGCACCAATGTGGACAATGAATTTGGTAATCACATGAGCCAATGAGTTGTCGTCTTGGTCTTTTTCTGCGTCCATTTGAACTTCAACCAATTTAAGATTCAAAATTAGGTGTTCATTTCATATCATTTAGTAGTCATTCTAACCCTCCAAACAAGTACAAATAAAAACATCTAATTGAATCAAACCAAAATCGGTTGCCATTAGAAGAATGTGCTATTCAAGAAAATGAGGGTGAGGTGGAGCTCGCCCTACGTCCACCTAGTGCTACCTTGCACTCACACATACATTGTCCATTACCAAAGTTTTACCACCCAGAAAGATGGAGCAATAGGGTTCCAACCTAACCCAAAATCTCAACCATCGGTTTCATCAAATCTTGACCGTGGACGGCGAGACAACTACCCTAAATATGATATTTAGTGTCACCAATTCTAATTGCCTTGCTCAATACTAATTGTAAACCGCGGTGTAGTGTCATCAACACTAATGTCAACCCAACATTATTTGTCATTCCTTGTAAATTTTTTAGGGAATTATAGATTTATAGCGTTGCATTGCTGTCACTTACAAAGTGAATTTTCATCCAATTTTCAATCATCCATGACAATATTTCATCACAAGTTGTTGACAAGAGAAGGTAGGGTTTTGGCCAATGGATGAACTCATCCATCATCCATGACAATATTTGTTCACTTATTCATAAGAAGTGTCATCCGAAAAGTTACCATAGTGACATGAAATACCATATGACACTAATTAGTGTATATCTTACGGTTCGCCATGTGGTATACCCTACCACCCACCTACTGCATTGCTCTCGAGTAGCCATCTCTGCTTCATTTCTAAAATGAAAAAGTATGGGCTGCTCCATACCTTAAAACCGCTTCCATAAAGGCATCCCAATTGCAAGAATAACTGTAAAACCTGGTTTGATATTGCATGCAATCTTGAATCTGGTGATGTTGAATGACATCATTCAACATCACTGCTCCGAATCCACCACAGCAGAAAGTACTACCAGCTCTAAGGTCCTCAGTGGCAGGGGTGAGTAGTGAAAGCTGCTTTTTGTTGAAACGAAGCTTCTGACAAAGTTTCCAGACATTGAAGTACTGAAATATGCCCTTCATTCCTCTATTATAAGATAATGCCTGAATTCATCAATAAAAATGATGAGTGCTCTCCGCGGGCTGATAACAAACACACCCTCATCGTGACAAGGAAGACAATTACAAGTTATGTCACAAGCTATGGTTTGGTTATCCCTAACAAGTAGTTTGGCATTAAGGAGAATCCTCCCGGGTATGGCACAGAAGCTCGTTCGATATTTATCGAGAAGCTCATTGTGGGCCAAGCATGCCCATTATGAGATACTTGCACTGTAGACATCAAAAAGTTTGACTTTATATATAATACTATGCAACTATGCAGCTTCCCTTGAGGTTTCGGAGGATAGACAGAGAGTACAATTAACTCCCACTCTGCTAGTTAGCAACAAATCATCACTCCCCTTGCGCCACAACCTCAGTCTTGCAATTCCGTGCAAATTTAGGTGTATGCATCCGGCCACTAATACATACATTTCCATGGCACGCGTGGGAGGAGCTGGACCGCAGTTAATTCAAGGGAAGGATATTGTGGGGAGTAGCCGTAAGCTAATTCTAGTGACAGGGGCCGGTGGAGGCACAGGCTCTGTAGGAAGGAAAGTTGTTGAACTCTTGATAGAGAGAGGATTCCCAGTGCGCGCCCAAGTAAGAAGGCTAGATGACAGGTCCGAGGCGTTGAGCAAGCTAGGTGATGTTGAGCTTGTTGTGGCCGACTTCAACAGCCTTGACGACACACATAGAGCTGTAAAGGGATGCAGCCGCATTTTCTTTTGCATGTCAGTTGCAGGGGACTATTTGGAGGCGTCCCTCAACATGGCAGCCGTTGCAAAACACCATGGAGTGGAGGTTTTTGTCAATCTCTCGCAAATGTCGGTGTCGTCAATGAGCATCACGGCCTCGTCGACAAGCAAGCAGCAACGGTATCACTGGCTGGTGGAGCAGGCACTCAAGTGGTCAGGTTTGCCAGCCGTTCAATTGAGACCTACGATATTCCTCGAGCACCCGTTCTTCAATGTGATGGCCGCAAAGTCCATTCTCGTGAATTCGGGAGAAATTCGATTGCCTTTCAAACGAGGTAAAGTGTCACCGGTTGCAGCTGATGATGTTGCACGTGTGGGGGTCGAGGTTATCACCAACCCCGAGGGCCACCTGGGCAGAGTGTACAATATTTGTGGGCCGGTATCCGAGGATATGGACGCCGTTGCCCGCGAGTACTCCAAGGCACTTGGGCGTGAGGTCAAGTATGTTGACCTACCGTTTGAGGAGTGGGAGCAGACAGAGTTGCTTAAAGAGTGGCATTTCTCAGATCACCTGAACAACCACTTTGTGACACTCGCAACCCTAGCTGCCCAGGGGAAGATGGACCGCATGAGTGATGACTTCGAGCATGTCACAGGTGTGAAGGCAATGACAATTGAGGCATGGGTGCGACAAAACAAGCTTTTTGATCAGACTCTGTGAAGAGAAAGTGATAGCACTGTCTATATGGTAGAAGGGAAGGCACTTAAATCGACGTATCAAGATAATATCACTTATGAGAATAAGCACTAGTGATTCCTCACCCCTGCTCCAATATTAAGCCTCGTAGCTTATCTACTTGTACGACAATGCTTTGTGTAAGTACAGCTTTGAATTCCAACCCTTTCAGAGTGCCTTGGAGCTCAACATATTGCTTTGAGAAATGACACTGTATCTCATCAATGTCAAATAGAAGAAACAGCTTCACAACATTCTTTTAGTGTATGTAATTTTATCAAGCTGCTTGCGACTGTGTCGTTCCATTTACTTAAATCAATTTCTAAACATGTGTCTAAACTCATTGAGATGTATATTTATGAAAATGTGACGAATTTGTGGGCATGAACTATAGACACTTCAATACTATTACTACATATTGATTGTCGATTTTGATGGACTCTAAACTTTTCTTTTACTTCACATAAGCAATGCACAGCATCTTTTGAAAAAAAAAAGGTAGGAAATTGCCATAGGTATTGAGGTGAGTAGACAGACCATTGGGAAGCTGTGACGGAACTTTCTCCTCTGGACCTGTATTCAATTTTGACAGCGAAAACATCAACAATCTCCTCTCATGTGGGTTCCTTGACCGGTGTCACTTAATATATGACATGTACAAGGTCAAATGCAATCATTCCTAGGAACACTTAAAAATCAATACTTCCTTGTCATGGAGAGCCAGCTCGATTCATCCACAAAATAGGTGTACATTGAGCTTTAACATTGTGCAGCACACATACATCAGACATGTGAACAACAAACCCTCAATGTCCATGTGAGCCCAAGAAGATCATGAATATCACAAGAAAATAATTGATGTGTTATTTAATAGATACTGGAAATACATATATAGAAATTAATGTATCAATGTCTCCACCACAACCTACTATACTCACATCTGAACACTTTGCAATACAAGTCCCCAACTCCTTAACCAGTTTCAAATTCATATGCACTAACAACATAGCTAGCCAAAGTGTGATCACATCCAGTAGGTGTCCGTCCTACCTACTTGCAAAGCATATAAGAGATAGAGGCAGAATCAGCTTCCTGAACTAAAACACTCAAAAAAAGATTCAATCAAAATACTTCAATTCAATTCCTTCGTGTAGTCCCACTGTGAGCTGCCATAGAGGCTGTTCACAAAGTGGTCACTACTGTCAAAGTCCGTTTCACTGTCTAAGGGGTTGTCAATGACATCAATACCCTTTGGGTCCATATTAGCAGTTGGCAGTAGTTCTTTCATAACCTCGTCCAGATAAGGAAAAGCCTGGTTGGAGAGTTTCTGCTGTGCTGGAAACAAAGTAAATTCTTGAAGATTGTGGTGGCCATTGTGATCTCGTCGCTCCACCTCAGATAAGAATTGCTGCTGAACCAATGATGTAGAGAAACATGTTCCAACGCTCAAGCTTGGAGGAATACTAGGTTCACCATTAGTCCAATCCACTGCAGAGTCAGGTGTCCTTTGTAGTGGTTTGTTGCTGCTCGGAGGATAATTTCCAGCTACTTGAGGGTCAGAATCAAGCTCACGATGCCATGAGGATGCCAGTCCTTGAACACAGTGATATTGATGCCGAATAAAGGATACGATAAATTTATCGCCTTCAATCTCCTGTAGCTCCCCCAGTGTATTCCAGATCTCATTGGTGAAGTGCTCTCCAAGGTCAATATATCTGTCAAATGGAGCACCAGTGTAGGGGTGAAGGGTTTGGACTTGGTTTCCTTTGGTCTCTGCTTCATATATGAAAGTTTCTGAAATTCCTGTGGAAGTTACAAATTCATTAGGATAAAACTCCTTGAACTTTCCCATCATCTCTTTGATTCCATCCCTTGCCTTCTCATTCAGCAGCTTGAGATCTGGGTCTTTGGAACCGCTGCTCTTGCTCTTTCCTGGTGAAACCGCTCCTGCACTGTGGGTCCTATTGGGAAGATTATTGGCACACTTGACACAGACATTTCTGAAAAGATCACAGACTTGAGGGTCCTGTGATCTTTCGAATTCCTCAAAAATCTCCACAGATTTAGGAAAGTGGTAGCCACCTGCTTTGGTAACATCCTCACTTGGAGCCCTAAGAAAGGTGCACAAATCCCGAGCAACATGGGCTTCCACTTCAGTCGCATATGTTCCAAAATGTAACTTCCAGCTTCCTCCCCAGCCCCTTGGTCGCACCTCCACTTGGTATGAGGCATCAGATTTGTGCATAATCCCCAAACGCAGTTTCTTGCCCTCCTCATCGAGTCGTTTCCTACACACCATCAGGAATAAACCCTAAACCCTCCACTAAACCCTAAAAATAGCAACATTTATCATCGTGTGGTGCTTTAAATACAGGGCAACATTCTCCTCTCTCTGAAGAGGAACCTCTCATTTTTTCTTACAAACTCACCACTACCCTCCTTACTCCATGATTGCCCTGAAGAAAATATGACAATATCCAAACTACCTCTAACAGCCTTGAAAAAATACCCAAACCAAACGGCCACCGATCAATATTCCACTAAATCCAAAATGCGAAAAAGAAACTTTACTATGTCACGGTGCTTTTACAATCAAAATGTCAGTTGGCATCCTCACTGCAGAATTCTTTAAAATAGGAAAGGAACTTCTCATAGTTCCTTCCAAGCTGACCACTAGCAGCAAAACCCTAAACCCTAAACCCTAAAACCCTAAGCCCTAAACATGAAACATGAAACCCTACCTGTCTTTATGTGAAACCCCAAACTACCTCCAAACAATCCAACCACAGCCACCAACGGCCACCAAACAAAACCCCAAAAAACGAAACAGAGCAACATCCATGCAAATCAACTTGCAAAGCACAGCTCCACCATGTGCACACATCCCAGATTGAGATAAACTAACCAAATGAGCGCAATTAACACATACAAGGGATAATATGTTTCTGAAGTGGAAGGAATTTCTCCATCCTTCCAAGCTAATTCCAAACCCTAAAAACTTTAGACCCTTCCTGCCTTGAAGTGGCACCCCAAACTACCTTCAAACAATCCAACCGCAGCCACCAATGGCCATCAAACGTGGCCCCATAAAACTTTCACAAACAGAGCAACATCCACGCAAATCAACTGCAAAGCACAGCTCCTGCGTGTTCACACACTCCAAATTACGATAACCTAATCAAAACAACCCGCAACCGACACACGCGAGGCATAGAGTTTGAGCATTACCTCTTTTTGCAACCTCTGTCGGAGCCGGTGGCCACGGGACCACCGGCTCCACTCTTTCCAATCTTCATGTCGGGCTCGCCTGCTGCTCAACTCGCACCAAAACCAATACAACGTCGGAGACGTAGAGGATTCTCCCTTCCGTCGCCAATTTTTTTCTACCGAAGCCATTGCAGCGAGCGTCGTTTGTAATTGTCCCTGAAAAGACGTTGTCGGCCGAGAGATGTCTGCAGCCATTTGTCTGCCAAACAACATCTCCGCTGCTTCGCTCTCCTGCTCCTCCTCTCCGCTTCCCTCCGCTACGAGTGATCCAGTAAAATCTCGCGTGTACTAAGGTATGGTAACCTGGCCTATGACCGAGAGCTACACATTGGTGAATTTTCACAATGACCTCTTCTATGGTAATGAACGATTTAAAATTTTTCATGCAAGGTAAAATGAAATATTTGTCTATTTCAAAAATTTGGAAATTTTTAAAATTAATTTTGAATTAGATATGATTTTTTAAAGATGTTCCCTAGGGTATCTTATGATAGAGCTAAAGAAGTTTGACGTCAATGCTAATACAACCTATGAGCATTCTATAATTATCCACAAGCAAGTAAGAGGTTGTAAGAACTCCAACATTACTAAGCCGTAGACTGACTTTGACCTTACTATGTCAAGAGACATCCTAAACGAAGAACTAATCTCATCCAACACATTGTGGCAATGTCTCATGTGCCTTGAACCGAGACCTAGGGCCTTGAACCGAGACTTATGTGCCTTGAACCGAGACCTATCCTCCTCCTCCTCCTCCTTCTTCCTTCCCCCCATCTCTCCTCCCCTCTCTCTCTCTCCCTCCACATCATTAAGTGCATTAATGTGAGGTTAGTTGAGCTACGGACATGTCATCCACCTAGGGAACATTTCCTCTAATTTGTTCCCTAGAGCTCGGTTTAAGGTCAGGTGTCGGTAATAGGCTAGGATACCATAATGGCGCTCCTCCCGCCCATTACCGGATGTAATCAGAGCTCAATAGTGCGAGCATATGGATTACCAGTGATGGCCCGCACCGACACCGGCTCGATGACTATATCATTCAAAACAAATTGAAATTAATACAATGGATTTTTCAATTTACATCAATGATTATCAAATGATGCTCTATTTCTTCTCTTGAGAATAAGCTCATGTGTTGACATTTCTAAAAGCGCTCCGATGTTGCTACTTTGGAATTTGTTTGTGTTAGGTTAAGTTAGTGACACGATAGCTTCATTCCTCCACGCCAAAGCAGTTGCTTTATTATGGGCCATCCTTGCAAATACTTATTTGAGATGATTCGGCCACAAACTTACAAGTGGTCGAGTTAGTTTTTATTACGTTGGATGGATGAGAGGTACGCTCGTATGCAACAATTCCTTCTCTCTTGCTCACATACGGATGAGGGATCCGTCATCCCACAAAGTATCTTACAGAGTTTAGCGTGATATTACGGACTTTAGAGTATACGTGCTGAAAATATGATAACCATTCTAGATTAAATAATCAACATAATTGGGGGGGACCTATATGACCATTTCATGAGCATGTGAATCTTCACTTTGATAATAAATTGGATATTCATATGAGATCTAGAAATTATGAGAAAAATGGCTACGACCTCGATTAGTATTTGCTAACCATCGTTTACTAATCAAGTGTTTCATATCCCATAAGAAGTGGGCAAGTCGGAGAAAGTAATCATTTAAGACCCATCTACCATGTAATAAATTTGTTATATATTTATGTAGCGGCCTCATACATAAATTGATGTGGACAAAAGTGAAAATGAGTCCTTTGACATACCTAGAGCAACCACGGGGGGTTCACTCCATGTAAAGTTGAACACCACGTGCGGCCAAAGGTTGCTACCCCTATATTACATGGAATAGATAAATTTAAAAATTATGATATTTTTTCTACATATACATAATCATTGATAATATCTTTTGCATAGTTTTTTGAAATTTTTAGTCATCTTCATTTTTGTAGCAATTATTTTAGTTCAATTCTGCGTCATTCTAGTTAGAAACGGTATGTTTTATTTAAAAAACATATCATCAAATTTGGTTACCATTTTTTACTATGTAATAGATACCGTGTATATCTACCCATGAAAAAAAATTGATAAAATTTAAACCCATTTTGGTGATGCAACTTACCAAAAGTAGATTTTTTTTGGCCGCACGTGGTGTTCAACTTGACAATGGAGTGACCCCCCCGTGAGAGCAACTTAATTTATAAATTATGGGAACTCATTTGATTGTGATCATCTGTCCAATTGCACCCATGTCATCTTATGTCAATGGGGGCCCACTTTTTGAATGGGGACTAAATTGTGGGGAGTAAATATTTAGTAATACTTTAGTTATGTGTGCCAATCACTACTACATGGGAGGGGCAAGCTTGTTACCATGGCTAGAACTATCTTCTGGTTGTAGACAAAAAGTACCGCCCCTCCATGTATAATAGATGTTTACGTCCCATAATGGCGCAAATGGCGCCCATTATCTGACATGATTGGATTTTGCAAGTTTTCATTATAATCTCCATCCTCAACATCAATGGAATTTTAGGAGATTTATGAAAAATGTGAGAAACGCATATTAAAAGCGTAAAATTCACGGGGGGTTCACTCCATGTCAAGTTGAACACCACGTGCGGCCAAAGTTTGCTACCCCTATATTACATGGAATAGATAAATTTAAAAATTATGATATTTTTTTCTACATATACATAACCATTGATAATATCTTTTGTATATTTTTTTGAAATTTTTAGTCATCTTCATTTCTGTAGTAATTATTTTAGTTCAATTTTGCGTCATTCTAGTTAGAAACGGTATGTTTTATTTTAAAAATAGATCATCAAATTTGGTTACCATTTTTTACTATGTAATAGATACCGTGTATATCTACCCATGAAAAAAAATTGATAAAATTTTGACCCATTTTGGTGATGCAACTTACCAAAAGTAGATTTTTTTTGGCCGCACGTGGTGTTCAACTTGACAATGGAGTGACCCCCCCGTGGTAAAATTGAACAAAATCCAATTACGGTAATCCATTGAAATGTTGTTGGTTGAAAGATGTAGTATGGTTGTTGGTAAGGGCACAAGCACGGTCTAGTACACAACTCCAATACCACGTGAAGGAAAAAATCATAAACATTTATAAAAACACATTGATCTACAAAGCCAAGCAATTTATGTTGACAAAGAAATTTCAAGAAAAGTCTACATATTTTAGAAGATGGTGCAAGTAGTGTGCCAATAGGTGATGTTGAGCAAGTAATTATCTCAATTTGGTTTAAAATATGATAAATATACATTAAATTGAGGTTTTTCTACCAAATTTTGTAATGGTACCCTCAAGTTTATAATGTATTCAAGGAATATGAAAAATACCAAATTCAAAATATTTAAGGTCATGAAATCTATGTCCACAACCAGATTTAGCCATTTGCTTTTGAGCATCACTTTTAATTATACATTTTGAAGGTCTCATCTAGATATTCTATATTTGAGTATCTAACACAATAATAAAGGTCGCCATGAAAAAAAAATCAATTTAAACAACATTTTGCTACTACTTTTAGGTGTTTGACCAAAAACATTATAATTTTAATATACCAGAGCATTTTTTTCGTATACTTGACCGTGCTTGCTCCCGTAAAGAGTCACATACCTATGAGAATAGGTTTTATTTTTGGAATGTTTGAAAGGTATCATAGCGTATAAGTTATGTCATATAGTTTGTTTTTAGAGCCTTATTGTTGATGTGTCGGTTTTTAGGTGGTCCGTTTGAACAATGAGCCATACTTATGCCCCTTCGCACCTAACTTTAGCAAAACCACACTTGGCCTAAAAGTTCGTTTTAAAAACATGGTTTCCAAACCATCGTTGCTATCTAGTCCCAAGCCTAGTTGGCAAAGGACGTGGCATGGTTTTAAAACGGAGGTTTTTAACCTCATGCACCAACCCTCCCATCTGTACCTAGAGATGAGGCAAGAATGTAGGACCTTCAAAAGTGTCACCTCCGGCCCTTGTGATTGGTTGCTATTAGTTTTAGCTATGTGGGTGCAAGGAGTTTCATTAACAAAAACCGATGGTAAGGTAGATGAATGGTAAGGCATTTGGTGTTACTTCAAGAACTATCCAACATGTCATTGCTTGGTAAATAACACCATATTAAACATTTCGGGACTTTAAGACAATTTTGGGACTATTACGAAGATAGTGGGGAGCACATTGGGAACACTTTGGGAACACATTGGGAACACAGTGGAGAGAACCACCCAAGCCATGCATGCCATGCATGCCATGCCTCTTTGAAATGCAGGGGATTGTGCACCATAATATTTGGTGCCCACGACAATTTTGCTTTGTCTGCCTAAGTTCTTCGAATGTTCAACTATGTTTATATTGAATGATAATAAATTGTCATTCTATCAATGTGAAATACGCCACATTGTATTGAATTGAACACTAGGTCTATGCTAGTCCTAGTGCAATGAATAAAGCTTGTGACACTCTAAAGTATAAACAGTTAAATATGTTCATCTGAGATCATTGTACATGTTTTTTGTAAATCTCTGATGAAATTCTGGTAACCCCTTTTGGGAGGTCATACACATGATTGACCATCATTTGTAAGTCGCATTTGAGTAGGTCGTCCAAATGAGGTTCGAGTTCCTCCATTTGATACCCCAGTACGTTGTCTATGAAGTCCAAGTCTGGGATTTTCCGCTGGAGATACTCCCATTGAGGGGTGGTGAGCCCCATATGTTCAGCAATACGTACCATACTCGCAAGCATGTGTATTGCCCTTCTAACCTGGAGACATCCTTGATATCTCTCTATAGCAAGGGTCATAGTCTTTTGTAGTCTCATGAAAGCTGATGTGTACCACTCAATGTGCTGAGCTAAGAAGTCAAACTCGTCGTCAATACACATGTTTTCCGCAGGGTGGTCTAAAGGGGCATCCGGATCATCCAGTCGCATTCTCTCGAACAGTGCACTAGGAGGGTGGGGAGCCTCCGTATTGTCCTGACAACACATTTGAAATATATGTAAATGGGCGAATAATTGTGCATCAAAGAATGTGGGTCTTACATGGTCATTGGGAGCATACTCGTGCTCATGTTCGATGCAGTACAACTTGAGTGCAAACATTGGGAGCATAGTCATGCAGCAGTTCAATGCAACACAAATGATGTCCACACATTGGGAGCATAATCATGGTGATGTTCGATGCAATACATATAGGTTCCATACATTGGGAGCACCACACGTCATGCAGATGTTGATGCAAGACAATGAGGTGGATAGCGAAAAATGTTGACCACGTTTTATATAATAACTGTTGCACTAAAATGTTACACAAATATGAATTTCCGCACACATTTTGTATGGGACAGTTTAGCTTCTAGCATATTTAGGGTACAAGCGGAAGAATTGTCCATCAATGTACTGGCTATGTTTTGACGCTTCCAAAGGGAGGCTGACCGTTGGCTGACTGGGTTGAAGGGGTGGGGTCTTGGCAACGTCAGCCACAACAGCATGCAAGAGTCTTGAGTTAGGGCCTCTTGATTCTGTGTGCATGATTTTGTGCTCGCGGGTAGCAAGGGGACGTGTGACGCGTGATGTTTTGCTGGGAAGTGTGGAACCGTGCACTTGGGGTGACATATTCACCCCCGCACCCTGCGCGTTCAATAGTGGAGACGCAGTTGTAGTCGTGACTGAAACAAGGACATAAGTTTTGCCAATGGCTGCCAATCCAGCACGCAACAATTGAACACCCCTTGAATTAGGGCCTCTTGCTTCGATTAGCGAAAATTGGTATTCGCGCCTACTCATGGGGCGCACGATGGGCAACGTATCAGAAGGGGGTGCTGAATCTTCCACTGGGGGTACCATATTGAGGTCAACACCCTGCATGGTGACAAAGCGACAAGCATTTCTCCAATTTACACACGCATATATAGATACACAAATGAGTCTGAAATTATACACACGCATATATTTACACAAATGAGACTGAAATTATACACACGCATATATATTTACACAAATGAGTCTGAAATTATACACACGCATATATATTTACACAAATGAATCTGAAATTATACACACGCATATATATTTACACAAATGAGTCTCAATTTATACACATTCAGATGTATTTGTACAAATGAGCGGTAATTGAAATTGGAATGTGTATATCGTCTGTCAATAACATTTACACATTAACATTGTCCGAGTGTTCAAATAATGTGAAATAGCACAATATTACCAGAGTGGATCCTTGAGTCCATTGGGGGCGCTGTAATTGATCTTCAGTGCGAGTGACCTTCACAGCTGGAACCTCCAAAGGTCACTCATTATTGGCTGCGCCACGATTAGACTGCGTGAATGCCCCGATGTCGGGCACACAAAAGCTGACCGTGTGCAACTGGATGGTGTGTATCCAGCAGGAGGAAACTGAAGATACCATAGAATACAATGTTACATGGCATACAATCTCACTTATTTATGTACTACTTTTCTTTGCGAGTTTTGTATAGGTTGCAAGTCGGGGCCATTGAACTTGTTGCATTTCACAATGGCCATCTTCACTGCGTCGTTATGCCTGATAGGCTGCTGCCCAAATCTACGGCTGACCACAAAATCGCGTGCGTCAGACATTGGTGAGTAGAACATAGTTTCAAAGTAGGGGAGGAGCACCTTTGTCATGTCTGCATCTTGGACCCGATTGTTCGTGAATGGGTTGGGAAACAGACCACACTCGTCCGGATTACAAGCAGATTTGTAAGGGCAGTCATCTACGAGAATGGTGTTTGAGGTGGTGGCAGTTATCCTCCCCGAATCAAAGGATATAGGTGGCCACCAAAACTTGAATAGCAAGCTTTTCAAAAACAAGGGAGATTGTGGCTTCAAGGGATTCATTACGACATTTCCCCACATGTCCTTGAACGAGGTGCAATCCTCTTGGCCAAGTACCATTGCGGGTTTTGGCATCCCAGCAAATAGATACTCCACCACAAGGTCGACAGTGGATATTTTCATGGACGACCATATGCAAAGATTGAACATTGTGGACATCCTCTCCCAAAACAACTTGTATCCCAGTCTAGGGAGGACAACCTTGGGCCCTACCAACGCAGGATCTTTGTCCGGTGCACGATCTTGCATTATCCAAGTGGGGACAGCTACCATATTCCTGGGACGGGGGGTACAGTGGCAAAATATGCCGTTTAAATCGAACACCACAATGAACCTTCGATTGGGTACAGCAGCAGGCGCCTGCCGACATCAATCCATAGTGAGCTTCTTTAACTTGCTACGTGAACTAAACAAAGATTGACCTTGCAAATCTAGGCATGATGAAATGGACCATTAATGGCATAGTTATACTGAAACTGTACTGTTCATTATCGTAAGGGAGACGGATGATTCAGGCCGAACATTTGGGAAAATGGGACCGGACGAATACCTCATAGCGTATCGGATTGAATTCCCATCGATCAGATGATCCTAAGTAGGGTTCTTCAGGATACTTAGACATTAGTCTTTTAGCACACGCGATTCCCATCTCCCTTGTGAATACTTGGAGAGGCCTATTGACCTTTGGGTACGTGTCATCGTAAAAAAAGAGCTTATCATAAACAAGGTTTTTGGTAATAGGCGCATCCATAGGGGTCTTGGAGTATCGTGGACCCTGAAGCCAAAACTAGGCGATGATAAATGTATTGGACAATGAGGCGAAAATGTATGAAGTATAAATTTGCTAAATCAAATCTAGTATACGGACGGGAAGTCAGGCAGGGATGAAGCAAACTTACATGCACATGACTTGGCACCGATTGGACAAGATCTGCAACCCATTGGACATCATCTTGATTGTTGTGCATCGTTCGGAAATCATGGACAGTGGTGTTGTCAAATCGGGGGTCCGATAACTTCCCACCGCGTGGCCATCGTTGCAAATACCTCTTCACCGCTCCTGGAACATTATTAGCGGCTTGTGGACTAGAACAATCCGTTGGGATGACATCCACGACACTCGTCGACGGCTGCCCCTCCGACTGTCGTTGGGGTTGAATGGCCTCCTCCACGCGACTCGTCGCTGCCTGGACATCCGACTGTCGTTCACGTTGAACGGCCTCCTCCACGGGACTCGTGGCTGCCTGGACCTCCACCTGTCGTTCACGTTGAACAGCCTCCTCCACGGGCCTCGTGGCTGCCTGGACCTCCAACTGTCGTTCACGTTGAATGGCCTCCTCCACGGGACTCGTGGCTGCCTGCACCTCCGAGTGTCGTTCTGGGTGAACGGCCACCTCCACGGCACTAGGCGATGGCTCCACGTCCGACTGTCGCTCTTCTTGAATCTCCCCCACGGCAGTCGTTGGTGGCTGCACATCCGACAGTCGCTCTTCTTGAAGGGACTCCACGAGAGGTGAAGGCTGGAAGTCCGATTCCCGTCCTTTCAAGACAGAGCCGAGCTCGTAAGGGGTGAGTGCAGGCTGAGTGCAATGTGCAACTGGGATGACGGCTACTTCCCCCACATTGGCGAAGAGGTTTGTGTGGGTCGTTGTTACAGGGGACGGAAGAGGTGTGTCAAGAATACTGATGATAGGGGGCGAGGGATCTAAGAGGGAAGGTGGAGCACGATAAAACACAGAGGCTACCGATGCCGACATGGGACCCAGAATTGGAAAGGGTTCAATGTGGTCGTCATTGATAGGCGCAGGTGACGATCGTAGAGGCGAAATTGCAGACGGTAGTGGATCCGCGTGGACTTCCATGGCTACCTGTGTTACAAGGGATCATCAAAGACAATGTAAAAAAAGGTTAAGGCCAAAACTTCATCATAAATTGGCGCACATCTTGCATCTCCCGACACCATGGGAGTGTGAAATGGTTGGGCATAAAAAGGAGATTGCTCAAAGTCATGTACATTCATTACGCCAATTTAAGGGGATGACAATTCGTCACGACCTCAAACAGAAACCCCTTGTGTGCATCCTAAACTCGACATAGTATTCCGAACTCTTTTGTATGAATAGCGAATGGACTTCACCACATGTACTTCACCACAATACATTTGTATTTCTTCAAAATCACAAATTTATTCTCCAGCACATGTATAGTTTATTCGTAGACATCAAAGAACAAATTAGGTTTAAGATCCTTGCTTAACTAAAACGCCTCAAAACAATGGGCCTTCTTATATGTGCCATCTCGAAAAATGACCACATTATTTATCAAGTGGTGGCACCATTATCTTGGAGCACCACAAGGTCTCAACTGGCCACATTGAAGCCCATGCACTATTCATTACTGTCCATTTATTCTCATATTGGTCACTTAGTGATCCAGAATGAATCTACTCCAGACGTCGGAGGCGTTCTACATTATCCTAAATCCTAAACTACTGATTGAAGGAATTGGCGTCCTAGTCGAGAGCGGGCTTCATAATGGCGCGCGGGCTCCGTCCTGGATCAAACATCCAGGTGGAGATTCAGTCACTTGTACAAAGTCAAGAATTAGCTCAAACAAGGGGAATAACTACGTACATTGGCATCAACAGTGTTGACGGCTTCCACGGCAAGCGTCGACGCATGCGTGTGCGCACCTCCATCCACCTGATCCACATCCATTCCTTGCACGCCAGGATCTTGAGTTGCAAGATCCACTCGATCGAGTGGGAGTTGTGGAACAGCGGGTACGACGGCGACCTCCACTGAAAGAGCCCTTTCAGGCGCTTGGTGGGAGGGCTGAGCTCTAGCATGGCCCATCGCTTCCTGGAACAAGCCCGAGAGCATGTTGGGCAATGTTTTGCTCAAGATGTCCGCAATCTTGTACTCCAAGAAGGACTCGGTGATGGCAGGCTCCTTCACTTTAGGTCTGTGTCGTCTCGAATGACGATCTCTGGATGCATGCTTGCTCCGCGTGGACGCAATGGGCTTCGGGGGACTCGGCGGTGGAAGTTCTTCGCCGCTTTCCTCGCATAGCAAAGGGTCTTCCAATGCGGCCTTCTCTTCATCGGCCTGGACATCGTCTTCTTGATCTCCATCCTGAACTCCCTCTGGGACTACCTCAACTCCCTCGTCGCCTTGCAGCTGTGCGTCATCGTCCTCGTCGTCCTGCTGTACCTCGTGCTCCAGCTCCTCCAGCACCTCATGCTCCACGTCGTCGTCCTCGTCCGCGTCCTCCTCGCGATCCCTTTCCTGATGGTCGTCATATTGTTCCTCGCCCGGTTCATGTTCTCCAAGAGAGGTCACATGATCTGGTTTGGTGGCCTGGTTTGAGACAAAGTCGAGGACCTTTGGTTGCAATGGGGAAGTTCCATAATCGCGGGGAGAGGACTGAGTATGAATAGACTCACAGGGTTCTGAATGGATGTCCATAGAGCCGCCTTCACCTTTGCTATCGGCCTCATCAGTATCCTGCTCACTTGGCGCCTCACGTTCGTCATCATCATCTTCGGGCTCCGCGTAATCGTCACCCTCTTCAGAATAAGCTTTATCAATGTCCATGTCGTCGATGGCAACACTAGGGGAACGTGGGACATCCACCTGTGGGAACAATAGGTGAACGTTAGCAAGATATGCAGTAACAATGTGCCGTGACAGTTCCACTCGGCCGAGTGGAAGCTCATTGAGCTCCCAAGAGGATACAAAATAGAAATACATGGGGGGCCCCATACCAGCAGATGAGAGGGGGATGGCTGTTGGAGAGGAACGTGCCGTTGATCTCCCTCATGCTCAGCGTCATCTGCCTCTTCTTCAAAGTCCACCGCGCGAAGTGGACGAATGTGTGCTATCTTCTCATCCAAGATGTGCATGAATTTCGAATCCATGTAGCAAAAGACGTTGAAATCGTTCATCTGCACACATCAATAAAATACATCAATACCAAACAAAACAATAAATGACCAGGAAAACGCATCATTAGCGGGTGTGATGATGAACTCACCAGTGCGGCAGCAATGGACTTCAACCCGCCGAAGAAATTTATTACAACTCCTCCCGAGCAACCCATGTGGCTGAAAAACGTCAAGTATGTTTCCATTCGCAGCTCACCCCGGCTCACTTCGTAGGACAATTCCGACCACTCCTTGGGGTTCACCTTATATCGCCGACTGTCAGGAGCCATGAAGGGACATGGGAACACTTTGTGCCGCGGGAAGATTTTGTTACAAGTGAGGAAATCTACGTAAAGAGCAGGGGAAGTTCTCTTGCTTTCTACTTCCTTGTATGGGGGCAGATCCTCGGCGGGACAAGGCAAATAGAACGAGGGGACATTGACAAACGTGTCTGGATGCTTGCGAATTAGCGCATCGATAAATTCTACAGCAGCTGTGTGGTTACGTACGTCAGAGACAATCATCCATGCGGGGACCATCTTCACTCCTGGGGACCACAGTGGATCAGTAATATACTTGACCAACGATTCAACGACTGAACTCGACACGGGTTGATCTACATTGCCTGGGATGAACCTAAAGTCTATGACTCCAGCATTTACGATGCTCTTGGATAGCCACTCCTCGTCACTATTGTCTTGACTCGGGATCATCAAATGTCTCCTCACAGAATTGTAATTCACCCAACGTGTCAAGATTTGGGATTGGCACTCCCGCAAGTCTGTTTCAAGCCACTCATGCAGCAGGCGTTCTAATGCTGGGTGTGCCTCGAGGAACTTATTGTTGGCCGCATGCTTCTTGTTGAGCCAAGTATCACCTGCGACTTGGAAGAGCTTCACCCACTTTGCCATCGTGATGCCATGGTCCTTCTTGAATTTTGTCCACACGGCACGGTCAACGCAATCGAAGCCTTCGGAATCCTTTCCCCATATGCCAAGATTCTTTGGATCACGTGCTGACAACTCTTGCAGCAGTATGTTCTTCCACTTCCTAAAGTTGCACCATGACTTCAAGGTCGATACTTTCGGATTCTTCGTGGACCTGATTGTGACCTTAGGAACCTCTTCGCCTTCCCTTACATCCAGAATTCGTTTCGCCAACAGCAAATAATCGGCCCGTGTAAGGCCGGCCAGGCTCCTGAAGGTCTCCCTTGTCAACGGTTTGCATACATAGGGCTTCTCCTCAAACGCGGAAGGTGATTTCTTCTTTTCATGTCGGGCTCGTTGTTTTTGTTGAGCCTCAAGGTGATCGTCCAAATATGTCCAGCCAGGCTTATCTGGATTCATGAGCGTGCCCTGTTCGTGAGCGATGAATATCTTCTTCCATGATTTCCATGTCTGATCCGGGGCCATGATAAGGGTAAGCTCGGCATTAAGATCTGCATGGGTGATTCCCCTCGCAATGGCTGTAAAGGACGCTTCCATGCTTGTTGTAAAATTCTGCAATGTGGCAATATGTTAGACATGCAAAAGTAATGGATTTGACAATGGATCGAGTGGAAATCGAGGATCCCTCGAGGGATCCACTCGGTCGAGTGGAAATCGCCCGACAGACTTGCAACTAATAAAGCGGCAAGTGGGTGCTTACCTTCCAAGCCAAACTCATGTTTGGGTCGAGCGTTCCTTCAGCAGCGTTCGCCCGTTGTTTCTGTGGCCTCGACAATTTCACCCACACCCTGCGACAATACATTATTTGGGTTGTCCATGTAGGAGTGAATTTATTAAATGAGTTGGAATTATTTAATGTATATGAGAGTCGAACTGTCATACTCGGGTCATCACTCCAAACTATTGTGCACGGCCAGACCTTCAATTTCTCTCTTAGGGATGGTTCGGTATCTCTGTGGCCTACAATCTGCCTCGATGCAGCCACACTATGTTGACCGTTTATGATGATAAATTGGCCATCCTTTATGTCATCCCATGTCATGTCTTCTCTCCATTTGTCGCCCTTATTCAACTTCGGCATTAAACATAGATTGTGATGTGGCCATGCTGGTGGAGTTTGAATAAGGTAATTTTTCATTAGCGCCACTCCAGCATCATCAAGTGGACGAGTGACCTGATATGATTTAGCACTCTTCATTTTCTTGATGTTTACATGGAAGACCGATTCGACTCCAAAAGGGTAAAGGTGTCCGAATAGTTGGAGGAACTTCTTGCGGTCCAACGCAGCTTCCTCTAGCGAGGGTTCTTCACCACGCGTGATAACTCGACCCTTCTCTGCAGCCGTTAGCACCAAGGGAGTATCTTCCGGTGTATCAGTGGACTTCATCTTTTTCTGCTTTGTCTTTCTCTCGGGTGATAGTGTCCTCTTCGCAGCCGTTTGCTTCCTAGCACCCGCAGTGTTTTCGGGAGTTGCCAAACGAGAGGATAAAGGTAGAATTTCAGCATTCGTATCTTTAGACTTCTTCGCAACTTGAAGCGTGCCCTCTATGTCCTCTTCGGCGGATTTGTGGGACTCCTTCGTTTGCTTGGGTTTCTTCCACTTGCTGCTTCCTCCATCATGTGTCCTTGCTTGTAGAAGAGTCTCTGCTTGCTTCTTCTTCTGTTTTCTCGAAGCCTCCTGTTCCGCTGCCTCTCTTGCATTGATATCTCCTAATGTCTACAGTATGAAATTTATAGCCTTCTTCGATACTCCAGACACCATTACTCTCTCTATTTCTTCTTTGTCCTCTGCAGGGAGTGACGAGACTGACTCCGAAAATGGCTCCAAGTGGAACCTATGTCTCTTGCAATCAATGGACAGGACTCGTTCTTCGAGTCCCTCAAGGACTGAAACATGTAGCCTATCTCGAGCACCCAAAGCAGCTACTGTAATGGGATTTCCTGGGTTTGGAATCCAGCTCGTGTCTACCCTATACACAAATATTAATTGGAATGAAACTCTGTCCTTTCGATGTATTTGGAGGGACCAGTGTCTCATATGGGTGTCCCTCACTTCCCAGTAAGGACCCTTCGGTCCTAATTGTAGGGCGCCAACAAGATCTGTCCACATTACTTCTTTGTCCATTTCACCTGCGATGGGTAAGAAAAACATGGTCATTGCACCAAAACTAAAACCTTTACACTTGAAGTCTTCTCTGGTACCCCAGCTCCCTCACATCTTCCACTCGATCGAGTGGAAGTCAGGGATTGGCCTATCTCCACCTCTTCCTTCCACTCGACCGAGTGGAAGTGGAGTGGGCACGCGCTAGATCCACTCGGTCGAGGGGAAGTAGATGTTGGCCCACTCCACTTCCACTCGACCGAGTGGAAGTAGCGCGTGCCCACTCCACTTCCACTCGGTCGAGTGGAAGTGGATGTTGGCCCACGCCTCAACTTCCACTCGGTCGACTGGAAGTGGATGTTGGCCCACGCCTCAACTTCCACTCGGTCGACTGGAAGTGGATGTTGGCCCACGCCTCAACTTCCACTCGGTCGACTGGAAGTGGATGTTGGCCCACGCCTCAACTTCCACTCGGTTGAGTGGAAGTGTTTTCTCTCCAGCCTTCATTATATTGTCCGTACAATACGGACTCCATTGGATTGTCCAGTGTGTCAAATGGAGTCTAGAGTGATGGGGGTTCTCTAGTGTAAATTACATTGTAGAGCGTAAAATGGATTGTCTAGTGTTAAAAGGATTCTCCAGAGCATAAAATGGATTTGCCAGTGGTAAATGAATTGTTCTGTATTAATGGGATTTTTCAATGTGATATGCAAAATGCCCAAGTGTAATCGCATACGAGTGCTCATGATCCGCTAGCTTAGTGCACAGATTCCAGGACCACTGAATCGAGCCATCTAGCTGCCCATGACCAGGGCATTCGGTATTTATGATGCCGAACCATTTACTACAACCACTACCGCAAGCTCCCAAGCCAAACGTCGTAGTGCACAGATTCCAGGTATGTGCACAAATTTAAGGTATGTTCACAGATTCCAGATATGTGCACAGATTCAAGGTATGTCCGCAGATTGAAGGTATGTGCACAGATTGAAGGTATGTTCACAGATTCCAGATATGTGCACAGATTCAAGGTATGTCCGCAGATTGAAGGTATGTTCACAGATTCAAGGTTTATGCACACTCAGATTCAAGGTATGTGCACACTCAGATTCAAGGTATGTGCACAGATTCATGTTTGAAATGCCTTCAATTTCTTATGCGCCATGCCCATGCTACATTATTATTGGAAAAGACATTATGTACCGTGTACAATCGCATATTCATATTTCATTTGAATCGCATAATGAATAAGGCATTCAAATTGACAGGAAAATGAAAGTGTGCCAAGCTGTGCAGAACATACCACAACTTGCCGATACAAATTTCGAAGATTGTTTTGGCTCTCCGCAGCTATGGAGCGCAGACCTGCAGCGGATGAAGCCTTTGCACCCCTTCCCGGTCGCTCTCAAACTCAAACTCTCAATCTCTCAAACTCTCAAACTCAAACTCAAACTCTCAAACTCTCAAAGTCAAACTCGAACTCAAACTCAAACTCAAACTCAAACTCTCAATCTCAAACTCTCAATCTCAATCTCAAACTCTAACTCCCCCTCTGATTCTAGGCTGAGGAACCTTCTAAGGAGAGTGTAGTGTGAAGAGAAGTGGAACAGAAGATGAGATCATGAGATGGCAGGATATGGAGAAAAACGTGGTGTGGGACAGAATCTCGTGGAAGAGCGGAATGGGTGGAGGTGGAAGATAATGTGCGAAGTGTGCAACAGAGGAAGACTCAGATGAGTGGGTAGGAGAAAACAAGGGTGCAACAAAGAATTTCGGAGAGTGCAAGATTGTAAGAGAATGAGCGCATAGTGCAAAGTGGCAAGAGAGGAAGACTGCAATGGGGATGCAGAAAAAAGTGAAGGTGTGGCAGAATTGCCAAGGGACACTACTCCAGGGGGTGCGTCCCTTCGCCTAATGTGGACGGTGGAGATTCAGCCGTCATCACGGATGGTTCAGATCCACTCCAAACCCATCCATGATGACACTTGTACCGACTCTAGACTAGATGTTAGTTGGAGTAGCTACTGACTTCGGGTGATTGCATACCTATTGACATGAGGGCTCTATATCCAACGATCCTAAATGATGACATCAAGATCTGCACACCTCAAATATCACTAAGTTCTGATGGGAGGGAGGATGTTTTAGTAACACAGTGACACCAATTGGCATAATTTGTAGTCAAGCAAACATGAAGTCCACATTCAATTTGTAGTAAGCAAGTCCCATATGATTACTATATGGCCAAGTTGGGGACTCCCCATTGTTTTGTCAATATTGTTTTTATACGATAAAATGGATTACAACATTAATTATAAACTCATTTTATAATTCAACCATACAAAAACCATACGAACTTGAAACTATCGTGTATTTTGTTACATGTATAAATTAATGTGAAATGTCAATAAATTCTCATGGGTCAACCGCATTGCCAATATGAGTGTAGTTTGCCCTAGACAACAGGATTGAAAATGTCATTAAGTATTTGTGATATGGTTTTCACCCTAGGTAATTTGCATATGTAGACTCAGTCACCTTAATTGCAAGGTCAACCTAATTGCACATATTAGTACAATCACGACTCTATAAATGTTACAGGTCGGGAGTAGCAAAAAAATAACATACATAGAATTATAACAAGTACCACTTATAGAATTCATAACGATGATTAATAACTTTTATAGAGATAACACTTAAAAATTCCGAAAATGAACATAACATTTTATAAAAATAAAAAATAAAAGTATAAATGATAATACATAATTCAAGTAGTAAACTAATTGAACGAAATAATCTATATAGTAGTAACTCGACGAGATTCTTCCAACTAAACTAACCGAAACACAGAATCTATAGTAGTCTGACGAGAAGCCTCCAAATGATGAGATGAAACTTCCTTATGGAGATCATGTCAAATTGATGCTCCTCATGTGTGATAGGGCATCATTTGGTCTTTGTGCAAAGTATTTCTTCAAAGTCTCTAGAGAACACTCAGCACCACTAAATCCTACAACTTCTTCTACCACATCAACCATAACCTCATCAACATCAATTTCTTGCTGTTCTGAGGAATACATATTCAAAAACTCCTCATCGGTAGGATCATAGGGGTTGTTTAAATCAAACTCCATCTCATAATATTAATTTTGGTTTTCATGACCATTCGTCACGTCACCCCCCTCACTATCAGATGACAACAACGACAATTGATGTTTAATATACAAAGACCACTTGCAATTTATCTCTCGTTGACATAATTCTTCTTGATTCATAAATGTTAGCATAACGAGTTCTTCATCTTGCCATTATAACAAACAAATAGGTATGTGGGATTGGAAATGCCCACAATATGCACACAGTCTATCAGCCCATGTCCATTGCCCTCCACATTCTAGTGCACCCCCGTTTTGTGTTTGGATGGCAACTTGTGCTTAACTACATGCGAACACCCCTAACCCACTATTATGATCTTCAATATGGTGGACAAGCAACCTACATGGAAACTCATTCTAAGGCATCCACCTCTATGATGCATGGTGTCACTTCTCTTATATTATAACAATTTGTAACGTTTTGTGAATGTTGTCTTGGTCTCTTCCACTTTGGGGGAAGTTTTAATTGATGTTGCCAACTATTCCAGTGCAAGAAGGTTTGTAAGTTAACACCTTTAGTGCACAGTCATGTAATTTTTTGGATTAACGTTGTTTTGCTTCTCTATAGGCTACCTTTCGTATTCTCCCTCTCTTGTGAGCTCTCATCATCTCCTCAACTCCTTAAGTTTTGGATTAATGACAAAACAACCAGTACCCTATGCATTCATGATATACATATGTTCAAATGTATGCCTCATGTTGTATGGCAAGGTTTGTATATGACATGTGTTATGATGGGGTTGGACCTAGGCAAGTTTCTTCAAAACCTCTCTTATCATCCACCCCAATTTTTGTGTGCTTATGAGTGTAATTATCAAATATGCATACAAATTTGTTTTGAAGAACAAAGAGATTCAAGTCAAAATTGAATGTAAATTGAGGATGATGTCACTGTGTCCTTCCCACGCATGAAACACAAACAATATCATGAGGATGAAGAGGATACACATTCATGTTTGTTCCAATAAGCAAATGTTTATGAATTATCTATCTAAATACTAAGACTTCTTCATAATTCAACCTAAAGGGTAAGGTCATCCACTCTCCATCTATTTTGTGGCATACCGGTCCTACTATCCAACTAGTCTTATGATCATGGTCAACTCCACACATCATGCACCATTCTCCATCCTAAACCATCACTATATTCGTTAATTTGGGACTTTTTCGGCATTGAGACAGTTACAAATATAAGAACATGGATAAAATCACATAGATATTGGAGAATGTTGTAAGATGCAAACACTTTGAAGCGAGTGTTCATGTGAAGAACCCAATTAAATAAGAACTCATATCAAGACGGTTTAGGTAGGACGACCCAAACATTAGACCATGATGTTTTGGTCCATATATTAATCTGAGACAAGAGAAAGTCTCAAATTAACGAATATAGTGATTGAAGTAGAGTAGCAACTTCATCTGATTCAACCTCGACCAAGGTTTGACTTGTTCACAAAGAATATGAGATAAATGTGGTTATTTGAAAGCCTCTTGGGAACTATAATTGCTATAATAGCATATTAGGAGCGAACTTCTCCCAATACAATATATAATAATAATGCTTGGAACTTTTCTACTAGAGCAACTAGGTCGGTAGACTAATATTTTTTTGGCGCAAACATGGGTTGGGAACTGCATGCTCCTAGCTAGAACTCCATCTCGCAATGTATGCAATAGCTCGTGCACATAGAATACTGATATGAGCGAAAATTGTGTATGACGCACAATATCTAGAATTGATCAAGAAGGGGAAGGGTTTAGGGTTTAGGGTTTAGGGTTTAGGGTTCCTAGGAAATTTAGGGTTTAGGGTTTAAGGTCATACCAAAATTGGTACATCGTTAGTGGTTGACCCCTATGTGGTGGTTATAGGTCCATGTGGAAGCATCGCTTGTTGATTCCCTGGGATGCATTTTAAAGGTCACCATTGCTTCAACCATTTAGTCTTTAATATCTTCATTAGGACTTTGACAAATATTATAAAGATTGGTGGCACAAAATCAAGAGTGTGCCATCGTAGAAGCCTTGAAGTTTACAAAAATCATAACAATGGTGTGTTTATTCAGATACTACTATCCACTACACTAAATATTGCATTTAGTGGCTACCAATTCTATTCATTTTGCTCAATACTAATTGTAAATCGCCCATATAGTGTCACCAACACTTTATTGTGAACCTAACATTATTTGTTATTCGTTGTAAATATTTTTGGGCGTTTGTGAGCCCAAAAGGGTGCCCACATTTAGTCTTAGACCCTTGAAACGTTAGTTGATGCACTTTGAAGTAGCATGTTACTTCACAAAAATATAAAAAGAGTGAAATGTTAGTCTTAGAAGTACCATGTTGTAAGAGGCTAGGATGTGAGTTGTTATTGTGTTTTTACCTTCGGAAGGATTTGAGTGAATGAGGATAGGTAAGGAGAACTTGGATTGAGTAGTTAGTGAGTAGGCTAGTACAAATGGATGGAGACAACCAAAGTGACTCAAGAGGCAAGTGCATTCGAATTGGGATGAATGGAGGATCACATGGAGCGCACAAGTGGACCACCTCATCATGGCCACTTAATGGGGAAGGTCCAAGGAAGAATGCAAGGTGGAGGATAAGCAAATTCTCAAAGCACCAATCAAATCACGAGTTAAGCATCGTGGTTTGAATTAAGTGGTGAGCAACGATTTGGGAAAGTAAGGGGAGAAAGTTATGGCGGCGGAAAGCGAAGGAGGCTAAGTTTGGGTTGAAGCATCCCAAGTTTGGTAAAGTGTGGTAGGTAGAAAGCCAAGGCTAGTTAAATGTTCGAATTAGGATCCTTGTTGATCATTTGAGGGAGGAAGGCTTAGAAGATAGGATTGGCGCCTACTAAGTAGGAGGAAATCTCAAGGGCTTATCGTGAGCCTTGAGGGTGCTCACCCCCTCAAGCTTACTATATAATCCCTCATTCTTCCCTCACTCATCCTCTCTTTCCTTTGTGCTCCAAGGCACCCCACGAGTTATAAGTGTGGGTGTGGGAAGCCATATTGGAGCACATGTGTGTGCTTAGTTTTTAGTTTGAGAGCCAAGGCTTGTTAGCCTTGAAGAGGGCTTGACCTCTTGGTAGAATTAGTGTTGACGTGAAGGATTTTAAAGTTAATTCATGATTCCAATTTGTGGTACTTAAAGTTCATGTTTTGAATACACGTGGTTGCAAGTTCCATGTTTAAGAGTTGAGCACTTGAGGTTGTGATGAGTGCAAAAATATACTTGTGTGGATTAGTTAGTCTTAGTGAAGTTAGGAAATTCTCTCTCCCCCTCTCCTCTCTAGGATTTTAGGATTTTAGGATTAGAGAAGAATTGTGTGATTAGAAAGGGGTTGTTAGTAGAATTAGGAAAATTAGGTAGGAAGATTAGTTAAGGGCTTGAATAATTAGTGAGGTAGTTGGGGATTACAACTACAAAGTTGTGGGTTCATGAAGGAGCTGGGTTTATGAAGGAGCTGGGTTCATGAAGGAGCTGGGTTTATGAAGGAGCTGGGTTTGTTTAGTTAGAAAGTAAAAGAGCCGGGTTTATGAAGGACCTGGGTTTGTTTAGTTAGAAGCTAAGGAGCTGGGTTCATGAAGGAGCTGGGTTTATGAAGGAGCTGGGTTTATTTAGTTAGAAGCTAAGGAGTTGGGTTCATGAAGGAGTTGGGTTTATGAAGGAGTTAAATCCAAGACCACTTGAAGGGTGAACCTTGCACTATGGACTCATCCAAGTCCAAATCCAATACCGCGGAGGAATGTGAGCCCAAACCCACTACTCGGACTACGGACGCTTAAGGGTGGGGGGTTTGGCCTCACATAATTGGTGCGTCCGCCGGGAGCGAAGCGGAAGGTAGTTACAAGACTTGGAGGCGACTAGGAGACTTGGAGGCAACTAGGAAAAATTGGAGACACAAACTTGAGAGAAGGGAAGGAGCACCCGAAACTCGGTAAGTATTCTCTCTTTGGGTTACATTTGAATTCATTGTATTTCAACTATTCCTTGGAATGAATTGCATTGTCAATTACGCAAATTCATTTTTGAGGAAGGAGCGCGGCGAAGGTACGTCCTCAACCTTTTTGGGGATTTGCTAAGAACTTAAAAGGAACCTATAACCGAGTAGCTCATTAAAACATTAGAGGGTAAATTCACCTTAGGACATTGAACTTTGACACTCACCTCGGGGTGAGTCTCAAAGTTTTGGGAGTTGTCATTTCATGCTCTAGATTAAATTAATATTTCACAAAGTTTATGGTGTTGTTACATTGAGTCACGATTGAGGGGAGTGCTAACTCACAGGGGGATGCGATTGCTCAAGGTATGTTTATTTCTTCAAAGTGAACTCATTAACTAATTAAGGAATGTCTTTTGTACTCGTGATTGTTGTTATCCGTTGTAGAGGGTAATTCCCGAATTGTGGATGGTGTGAGAAGTTGAAGGGTGAAGCCTCGACTTTTAACATAATCTACTCGGAAGGTCACCCCCTCACAATCGGTATTGTGGTGAGTGTTAATTTGCGGGAAGGTGCGGAGGTGATGCTCCGACTTAACCAAAAAATTAACATGAACATGCCTATCCCCTATTGGGATTCTTTCACCTAAGTGGGCTTGCAGGTTCTTTTCCTCACCTCCTAAAAAAATTATAACCACACCAAGACAAGTGAAAATATTAAGAGGGGAATTGCTAGGATTATGTGTGGTCAAGTGAGGGTCGATCGATTCTTATGGAATGCAAGATAGGACTCGCTCACAAAAACCAAGTTTGATAGTAGGACTAGAGAAATCTACTCGAAAGAGGCGGTCCTCTAAAATCAGTGATAGATTAGAACAAGATAATGTTAGAATAGAGAGTTGTTTGAACGTCGAACCTAGGACTAGGTCAATTCTAGACACCTTAGAACTTGGAGCTCAACTTGAAGAGGAGATCACTCCCTCCAAATTGAGTGGTGAAACTTCTTCGGAAAATTACACACTTAGAGAAGAATTCCCGGTAGAAGTTGATAGGAGATTGTTGAATAGTTCACCGGTCACCATGGCCGAGGAACGGGGGATGGATCCACCACCCATACCCCCAATTCCGCCCATACCTCCTATACCTCCAATAGACCCATTGGTTAGGCCAAGAGGCCTACCAATTGTGGTTCCACAAAATTTAGCGGCGATGGATATGCCATCTCATCTCCCTAAATTTTATGGGACCAAGGATGAGGACCCCTCTCGGCACATGGAACGGTATATCGAACGGTTGGCTAGCTCCCTCATAACCGACCCGGGTTATTGGTTAGTGTGGTTTCCTACCACTCTAGAGGGGGAAGCCTATGAATGGTATCGGGATCATGCCGAGGGACATTTTAGGGGATGGGAACAATTACAAAGGGAGTTTCTTAACGAATTTAGGCCGGAAGTGGGTCAAAGTACCGCATTAAGGGCATTGTCGTCATTGAAGCAAGGAAGGGAGGAAGAAATTTCGGCTTACATTAGGAGGTTTGATTTAGTGTGCACTAGATTTGTGGGTACCATGCTCAACGACGACACGCTAAAGCAATTTTTCATTCAAGGGTTTTTTAAGTCCGGAACTATTAGGGGTGTTCTAGAAAGGAATCCCTTGACCTTGGCGGATGCCAAGCGTGCGGCTAGAGATATTGAAAACTTGGATAAAGATCACGAAAGGCTATGGAGAAGGGAGGATGAATTGATCCCACAATTCATCCCCATACGCCCTAGGGTGGTAGCGGTAGAACCCGCTAAGTATGAGAACCAAATTCCATATGCCATTGTGGACACCGGCCCCCGACCTTTAGCGGTTAGGGAACCGGCACCTCTTTTGGCACTACCGGCCCCTAGAACGGATCCACACTTGGAGGAGGTTGAGAGAAGACTAGGTGCTAGCCAACTAGGATTCCAAGAGGCTATGATAAAACAAATGCAAAGCCTCACGGATCAAATGTCATTAATGATCCGGAGTCAACAACCGGGGCCTCCACCCCCGGTTGAGTCGGGTAGGCATTCTTCCGGATTATGGTGTGTCCAATGTGGCCAACCGGGCCACACGCGTCAATTTTGTAGAAGTGGACAAAACCGTGACCAAAGAGGAAACGGTAACCCACCTCAACAAAATCAACGAGGTCAAGCGCCACCTCACTATGGAAATGGAAGCAATAGAGGACCACAACCTAGAGGGCAAGGTGGCCAAAATTTAGAGAAGAAGGAATTTCATCCCTTTTGTGGAAGGTGGCACGCTCAAGGACAATGTTGGTCCGAAGGTCAAGAGTTTAATTGTAGCAATTGTGGAGGAAGTCATCCCTCGGATACGTGTCGCCAACCGGACAAAATAATTAATGTCCCTTACCCGGTGGCTAATCCACAACAACAAGCAAGGGATAATATGCGAGGTGCTAGGCCACAAGGAGTACCGGCCAATGAACTTAGGCCACCTAACTTATACTATGACCATAGTAATGCTAGGCAAACTTTTCATCCACCGGCGGGCTTGCAAACTACAACCGGTTACATTCCAATACAAAATAGACAAGGAGTTCCACCTAATGGTAGTAACGGGAGACAAGCGCCTCCAACGGATCCGGGACCATCTAACTCCCAAGATGTTAGGTTCATGGATGGAGTGTTGGAGGCCACATGTGATGACATGCTTCCTCTCCCAACGAGAATTGGAGAGGAGCAAAGTCAATGGCCTCCTCACACCAATGCTATTACATATGAGTTAGTGAAGGGTAAGGGTGTGGTTGAAGAAGCACCTGCACTAGCGGTAACTACTAGGGCTAGGAGAGGGGATGCCCCGTTGGAGGTAGGAATAGGAGAGCAAGGAAATTACTCTTCGGATGAAGAGATTAATCTCTCCGAGTTGGATAGGGTAGCTAGAAGAGCTACTAAGGATGTGGAGAGGGAAAATATAATTTTACAAGATAGGGAGAGGACTAATGCGGTACATGACTTGGATAATAGCGATGTGGGTGAATGGGAAGGACCGGGGGTTCCCGTAGACGAATTCGACGTAGTGGGTAATTCTAAGGTGGAAAGATCTACCGGGTACGACTTGTGGGCGGACCTTAGTACACTCAAGGCGGATATTACTTTCGGCCAACTATTGGAAATTTCACCCACGGCAAGGAAAACATTAAAGGAGGGAATGCCGGTACACAAGAGGATGAGGAAGGTGAAAGCTAAAATAGCCGCTAGGATCCAATCACAAGGTGGAAGAGACGTGAAAGCTATAGAAATAGAAGTTGTTATAGTAGATAAGGTGGTTCCTAATGTGCTAGTCGACGGAGGGAGTAGTCTAAATATACTACCGGAGGATACTATGAAAAAATTGGGACTTGGACTCACGGGGCCTTCACCTTTGGTCATAAATATGGCAAATCAAAGTTCGACTACGCCTTTGGGGATGATCAAGGATTGTAGAATGACTACGGGAGGCGAGGAGTACTTGGTCACCTTCCATGTCATTAAAATGCACTCCAACAAGGACACCTTCCCCATTTTGCTAGGTAGGCCTTGGTTGCGGATGGCGAATGCTATGGTCAATTGGGGTGGACCTAAACCATCCATCACTTATGGTCCGGAGGGTAATAGGGTCATAGTGTCCATTGGTTCATTAGAAGGATGGATGAAGAAGGAGATGTATTTGCCATTGGAGAAGGAAATTGATGACTTAAACGAGAATGAGATTGGCAAGGCATTGGTGGGAGTCGTCCATCCCGAAGGTCAAAGGGTTGTTATAGATTCGGGCTCGGGAAGTCTAGGTCCTAATTTTTACAATTATGGGGATAATGGGGATTATGCCCAATGGCTAAGGGAGTACCCCGAGTCCGAGGTTGATGTAATGGTTACATTTCACCAAGTAGGCTTAGGGAGTGAATTTCCTAGTGTTAGTTTAGGAGAGGGCTCATTGTTGGAGCCATGTGAGGTGCTCACCGAGGAAGAGTGGGTTAGCGGTGGGTTAACACCTTGGGTAGATGACGTGGAAGAGGGTGAGGTTAGTTTAATTCATGTAGATGGGACTCAAGAGGAGGATGTGATTATTGAGTCATCGAAATTGGAGGAGCCTTTACATTTCAAGACCACGTCTACGGGGATAGTTGTAGGTCAAGATGTGAAAGATTACCCCAATGTGCCTTCCGATTGGTATCGGAACAAAGAGGAACAAGCACATGTGTCGGAAGCGGATTGGCGGTACGTGGATGTGAAATTAAAGAATGGAAAAACCCGACAAATGAAGATGGGTTCCAAATTGGGGGAGAAAGAGGTTAGGGAGTATAGCAATTTGGTGGATGAGTTTAGTGATACTTTTGCATGGTCCTACGATGAGCTTAAGGGAATTCCTAGGGAAATGGTAGAGCACCGGATTCCTTTAATTCCGGGGGCGAGGCCAATTAGACAAAAGGAGAGGAGGATGAATCCTCAATTGCAATTGTTGGTGAAAGCGGAATTGGAAAGGTTATTGAAGGCCGGGTTTATCAAGCCGGTGGAAATCACGGATTGGGTTTCTCCTATGGTCTTAGTAAAGAAAAAAAATGGGAAATTAAGGGTTTGTGTCGACTATAGGAAATTGAATTCGTGCACACAAAAGGATCACTTCCCCTTACCTTTTATCACCTTGTTGCTTGAGGAGGTTGGAGGTCATTCGCGATATACCTTTATGGATGGGTATGCGGGTTATAATCAAATTTCCATAGCCCTCCAAGATATCCATAAAACGGCTTTTACTACACCTTGGGGTACTTTTGTGTGGGTAGTGATGCCATTTGGGTTATGTAATGCCCCGGCTACTTTCCAACGATTAGTAATGTATATCTTCACCGACTTGTTGTTCAAATCCATGACCGTCTTTGTGGACGATTTTAGCACACAAAGTAATGTGGACGATCACCTACATTGTGTTAGGGAGGCATTGGTTAGGTGTAGGAAGATGAGGTTAGCATTGAACCCGGATAAGACATTTTTGGGAGTGAATAAGGGAGTGTTGTTGGGTTATGTTGTTAGTGAGAAAGGTAGAGAACCCGATCCGGATAAGATTGCGGCCATAAGCGACTTGGCAACTCCAACCAATTCCAAGGGGATCTCTAAGTTGTTAGGACATGTGGGATGGTACCGGGAACTTATTCCTAATTTTTCAAAGATAGCGGTGCCCATTACCCATTTGCTCAAAAAGGATGTCAAATTCGAGTGGACGGATGCTTGTCAAAAAGCCTTTGAGGAATTGCGGGATAGGTTGAGCACCTATCCGGTGTTGATACCACCCAATTGGGGTAAACCTTTTCACGTCTATTGTGATGCTAGTAATGTGGCAATAGGGAGTGCGCTTTGTCAAGCAACGGGAGAAAAAGAGAAGGATCAACCTATAGCTTATGCGAGTAAGCAATTGACCCCCGCCGAAAGAAACTACTCTACAACGGAGAGGGAGTGCCTAGCCATGGTGTTTTCCGTTAAAAAGTTTAGGCATTACCTCATGTGCAACCCGGTTGTATTTTTTGTTGACCACATGGCTATCAAGTATCTAGTTAACAAGGCGGAGTTAAGTGGTAGGTTAGCTAGGTGGGTTTTGTTATTAGAAGAATTCGACTACACGGTGGAATATAAACCGGGTCGTATGCATTTACAAGCGGACCACTTGTCTAGGTTGTCGGAGGAGATAGGAAAAAATCCGGTAAATGATATGTTAGTAGATGATAGCCTCTTTGTGGTCACTTCTACACCGGAGTGGTATGCGGGCATAGTGGAATTTCTAACAACCCACAAGTTGCCCAAAGAGTGGACAAAAGAAGAGAGAAGGAAGGTGAGGGTAAATAGTAGGCAATTTGTTGTAGTGGGCCATAGGTTGTTTAGAAGGGGGTCCGATGGTATTTTACGACGATGCGTGTCAAAAACGGAGGTTGAAGCGATTTTAATCGCTTGCCACGATAGCGCTTGTGGCGGTCACTTCTCGGGTCAACTCACCGGGCAAAAAATACTTAGAGCGGGCTACTTTTGGCCTACACTATTTAAGGACGCCCATGACTATGTAAGGAAATGCGACGCTTGCCAACGGTATGCCCGAAACGACCTTAGAATGGAGATGCCTTTACATGTATCATTACCCTTAATTCCTTTCGAAAAATGGGGCATCGACTATGTGGGTGAGGTCCATCCCCAATCTTCAAAAGGAATGAAATATATTGTGGTGGCAACCGAGTACCTCACCAAGTGGGCGGAAGCCAAAGCGGTGAAGACCGACACGGCGGAACACGCGGCAACATTTATGTACGAAAACATAATTTCGCGGTTCGGGGTGCCGAAGATCCTAGTAAGCGATAGGGGTACTCACTTTTTGAATGACTTGATTCGAGAGATGACAGAGAAATTTAAAATTGATCACCGGAAGACTACTCCCTACCACCCACAAACCAATGGACAAACGGAAAGGGTTAACGGAATTTTGGTGAGTATACTACGCAAGACGGTTATAGACTCGAAGCGGGATTGGGATACGAAACTAACGGCGGCACTTTGGGCATACCGTACAACCTATAAGGTAACTACGCGTGCTACACCATTTTCCTTAGTCTATGGTCTTGAAGCGACACTACCAATCGAATATGAAGTCGAGTCACTTAGGGTGGCCGTGAGTACGAGACTTACCGAAAGTCAATCCTTACGAAATCGACTAACCGATTTGGAAGCACTTGACGAAGGGAGGAGAATGGCGGCTCAACATATTGAGGCAATCCAAAGAAGGAGAAAGATTATTTTCGACAAACGACATAAGAGAAGGGCCCTAACACCGGGAATGATGGTCATGATTCAAGACGCACGAAAGCTTGAATTTCCGGCGAAATTCGATGCGGTATGGTTAGGACCTTACCTTGTCTATGAGGTCTTTCCTAATAATTCAATTCAATTGGAAACGTTGAATGGTGAGCTCTTTCCTACCCGTACATCGGGAAGTAGATGTAAGGAGTACCGAGCTTGACTAGGCAACTTACCCTTGGAGCAAGAGATGTTTGGATTCATCCCCCGATGGTCGCCAATTATGTGAGCCCAAAAGGGTGCCCACATTTAGTCTTAGACCCTTGAAACGTTAGTTGATGCACTTTGAAGTAGCATGTTACTTCACAAAAATATAAAAAGAGTGAAATGTTAGTCTTAGAAGTACCATGTTGTAAGAGGCTAGGATGTGAGTTGTTATTGTGTTTTTACCTTCGGAAGGATTTGAGTGAATGAGGATAGGTAAGGAGAACTTGGATTGAGTAGTTAGTGAGTAGGCTAGTACAAATGGATGGAGACAACCAAAGTGACTCAAGAGGCAAGTGCATTCGAATTGGGATGAATGGAGGATCACATGGAGCGCACAAGTGGACCACCTCATCATGGCCACTTAATGGGGAAGGTCCAAGGAAGAATGCAAGGTGGAGGATAAGCAAATTCTCAAAGCACCAATCAAATCACGAGTTAAGCATCGTGGTTTGAATTAAGTGGTGAGCAACGATTTGGGAAAGTAAGGGGAGAAAGTTATGGCGGCGGAAAGCGAAGGAGGCTAAGTTTGGGTTGAAGCATCCCAAGTTTGGTAAAGTGTGGTAGGTAGAAAGCCAAGGCTAGTTAAATGTTCGAATTAGGATCCTTGTTGATCATTTGAGGGAGGAAGGCTTAGAAGATAGGATTGGCGCCTACTAAGTAGGAGGAAATCTCAAGGGCTTATCGTGAGCCTTGAGGGTGCTCACCCCCTCAAGCTTACTATATAATCCCTCATTCTTCCCTCACTCATCCTCTCTTTCCTTTGTGCTCCAAGGCACCCCACGAGTTATAAGTGTGGGTGTGGGAAGCCATATTGGAGCACATGTGTGTGCTTAGTTTTTAGTTTGAGAGCCAAGGCTTGTTAGCCTTGAAGAGGGCTTGACCTCTTGGTAGAATTAGTGTTGACGTGAAGGATTTTAAAGTTAATTCATGATTCCAATTTGTGGTACTTAAAGTTCATGTTTTGAATACACGTGGTTGCAAGTTCCATGTTTAAGAGTTGAGCACTTGAGGTTGTGATGAGTGCAAAAATATACTTGTGTGGATTAGTTAGTCTTAGTGAAGTTAGGAAATTCTCTCTCCCCCTCTCCTCTCTAGGATTTTAGGATTTTAGGATTAGAGAAGAATTGTGTGATTAGAAAGGGGTTGTTAGTAGAATTAGGAAAATTAGGTAGGAAGATTAGTTAAGGGCTTGAATAATTAGTGAGGTAGTTGGGGATTACAACTACAAAGTTGTGGGTTCATGAAGGAGCTGGGTTTATGAAGGAGCTGGGTTCATGAAGGAGCTGGGTTTATGAAGGAGCTGGGTTTGTTTAGTTAGAAAGTAAAAGAGCCGGGTTTATGAAGGACCTGGGTTTGTTTAGTTAGAAGCTAAGGAGCTGGGTTCATGAAGGAGCTGGGTTTATGAAGGAGCTGGGTTTATTTAGTTAGAAGCTAAGGAGTTGGGTTCATGAAGGAGTTGGGTTTATGAAGGAGTTAAATCCAAGACCACTTGAAGGGTGAACCTTGCACTATGGACTCATCCAAGTCCAAATCCAATACCGCGGAGGAATGTGAGCCCAAACCCACTACTCGGACTACGGACGCTTAAGGGTGGGGGGTTTGGCCTCACATAATTGGTGCGTCCGCCGGGAGCGAAGCGGAAGGTAGTTACAAGACTTGGAGGCGACTAGGAGACTTGGAGGCAACTAGGAAAAATTGGAGACACAAACTTGAGAGAAGGGAAGGAGCACCCGAAACTCGGTAAGTATTCTCTCTTTGGGTTACATTTGAATTCATTGTATTTCAACTATTCCTTGGAATGAATTGCATTGTCAATTACGCAAATTCATTTTTGAGGAAGGAGCGCGGCGAAGGTACGTCCTCAACCTTTTTGGGGATTTGCTAAGAACTTAAAAGGAACCTATAACCGAGTAGCTCATTAAAACATTAGAGGGTAAATTCACCTTAGGACATTGAACTTTGACACTCACCTCGGGGTGAGTCTCAAAGTTTTGGGAGTTGTCATTTCATGCTCTAGATTAAATTAATATTTCACAAAGTTTATGGTGTTGTTACATTGAGTCACGATTGAGGGGAGTGCTAACTCACAGGGGGATGCGATTGCTCAAGGTATGTTTATTTCTTCAAAGTGAACTCATTAACTAATTAAGGAATGTCTTTTGTACTCGTGATTGTTGTTATCCGTTGTAGAGGGTAATTCCCGAATTGTGGATGGTGTGAGAAGTTGAAGGGTGAAGCCTCGACTTTTAACATAATCTACTCGGAAGGTCACCCCCTCACAATCGGTATTGTGGTGAGTGTTAATTTGCGGGAAGGTGCGGAGGTGATGCTCCGACTTAACCAAAAAATTAACATGAACATGCCTATCCCCTATTGGGATTCTTTCACCTAAGTGGGCTTGCAGGTTCTTTTCCTCACCTCCTAAAAAAATTATAACCACACCAAGACAAGTGAAAATATTAAGAGGGGAATTGCTAGGATTATGTGTGGTCAAGTGAGGGTCGATCGATTCTTATGGAATGCAAGATAGGACTCGCTCACAAAAACCAAGTTTGATAGTAGGACTAGAGAAATCTACTCGAAAGAGGCGGTCCTCTAAAATCAGTGATAGATTAGAACAAGATAATGTTAGAATAGAGAGTTGTTTGAACGTCGAACCTAGGACTAGGTCAATTCTAGACACCTTAGAACTTGGAGCTCAACTTGAAGAGGAGATCACTCCCTCCAAATTGAGTGGTGAAACTTCTTCGGAAAATTACACACTTAGAGAAGAATTCCCGGTAGAAGTTGATAGGAGATTGTTGAATAGTTCACCGGTCACCATGGCCGAGGAACGGGGGATGGATCCACCACCCATACCCCCAATTCCGCCCATACCTCCTATACCTCCAATAGACCCATTGGTTAGGCCAAGAGGCCTACCAATTGTGGTTCCACAAAATTTAGCGGCGATGGATATGCCATCTCATCTCCCTAAATTTTATGGGACCAAGGATGAGGACCCCTCTCGGCACATGGAACGGTATATCGAACGGTTGGCTAGCTCCCTCATAACCGACCCGGGTTATTGGTTAGTGTGGTTTCCTACCACTCTAGAGGGGGAAGCCTATGAATGGTATCGGGATCATGCCGAGGGACATTTTAGGGGATGGGAACAATTACAAAGGGAGTTTCTTAACGAATTTAGGCCGGAAGTGGGTCAAAGTACCGCATTAAGGGCATTGTCGTCATTGAAGCAAGGAAGGGAGGAAGAAATTTCGGCTTACATTAGGAGGTTTGATTTAGTGTGCACTAGATTTGTGGGTACCATGCTCAACGACGACACGCTAAAGCAATTTTTCATTCAAGGGTTTTTTAAGTCCGGAACTATTAGGGGTGTTCTAGAAAGGAATCCCTTGACCTTGGCGGATGCCAAGCGTGCGGCTAGAGATATTGAAAACTTGGATAAAGATCACGAAAGGCTATGGAGAAGGGAGGATGAATTGATCCCACAATTCATCCCCATACGCCCTAGGGTGGTAGCGGTAGAACCCGCTAAGTATGAGAACCAAATTCCATATGCCATTGTGGACACCGGCCCCCGACCTTTAGCGGTTAGGGAACCGGCACCTCTTTTGGCACTACCGGCCCCTAGAACGGATCCACACTTGGAGGAGGTTGAGAGAAGACTAGGTGCTAGCCAACTAGGATTCCAAGAGGCTATGATAAAACAAATGCAAAGCCTCACGGATCAAATGTCATTAATGATCCGGAGTCAACAACCGGGGCCTCCACCCCCGGTTGAGTCGGGTAGGCATTCTTCCGGATTATGGTGTGTCCAATGTGGCCAACCGGGCCACACGCGTCAATTTTGTAGAAGTGGACAAAACCGTGACCAAAGAGGAAACGGTAACCCACCTCAACAAAATCAACGAGGTCAAGCGCCACCTCACTATGGAAATGGAAGCAATAGAGGACCACAACCTAGAGGGCAAGGTGGCCAAAATTTAGAGAAGAAGGAATTTCATCCCTTTTGTGGAAGGTGGCACGCTCAAGGACAATGTTGGTCCGAAGGTCAAGAGTTTAATTGTAGCAATTGTGGAGGAAGTCATCCCTCGGATACGTGTCGCCAACCGGACAAAATAATTAATGTCCCTTACCCGGTGGCTAATCCACAACAACAAGCAAGGGATAATATGCGAGGTGCTAGGCCACAAGGAGTACCGGCCAATGAACTTAGGCCACCTAACTTATACTATGACCATAGTAATGCTAGGCAAACTTTTCATCCACCGGCGGGCTTGCAAACTACAACCGGTTACATTCCAATACAAAATAGACAAGGAGTTCCACCTAATGGTAGTAACGGGAGACAAGCGCCTCCAACGGATCCGGGACCATCTAACTCCCAAGATGTTAGGTTCATGGATGGAGTGTTGGAGGCCACATGTGATGACATGCTTCCTCTCCCAACGAGAATTGGAGAGGAGCAAAGTCAATGGCCTCCTCACACCAATGCTATTACATATGAGTTAGTGAAGGGTAAGGGTGTGGTTGAAGAAGCACCTGCACTAGCGGTAACTACTAGGGCTAGGAGAGGGGATGCCCCGTTGGAGGTAGGAATAGGAGAGCAAGGAAATTACTCTTCGGATGAAGAGATTAATCTCTCCGAGTTGGATAGGGTAGCTAGAAGAGCTACTAAGGATGTGGAGAGGGAAAATATAATTTTACAAGATAGGGAGAGGACTAATGCGGTACATGACTTGGATAATAGCGATGTGGGTGAATGGGAAGGACCGGGGGTTCCCGTAGACGAATTCGACGTAGTGGGTAATTCTAAGGTGGAAAGATCTACCGGGTACGACTTGTGGGCGGACCTTAGTACACTCAAGGCGGATATTACTTTCGGCCAACTATTGGAAATTTCACCCACGGCAAGGAAAACATTAAAGGAGGGAATGCCGGTACACAAGAGGATGAGGAAGGTGAAAGCTAAAATAGCCGCTAGGATCCAATCACAAGGTGGAAGAGACGTGAAAGCTATAGAAATAGAAGTTGTTATAGTAGATAAGGTGGTTCCTAATGTGCTAGTCGACGGAGGGAGTAGTCTAAATATACTACCGGAGGATACTATGAAAAAATTGGGACTTGGACTCACGGGGCCTTCACCTTTGGTCATAAATATGGCAAATCAAAGTTCGACTACGCCTTTGGGGATGATCAAGGATTGTAGAATGACTACGGGAGGCGAGGAGTACTTGGTCACCTTCCATGTCATTAAAATGCACTCCAACAAGGACACCTTCCCCATTTTGCTAGGTAGGCCTTGGTTGCGGATGGCGAATGCTATGGTCAATTGGGGTGGACCTAAACCATCCATCACTTATGGTCCGGAGGGTAATAGGGTCATAGTGTCCATTGGTTCATTAGAAGGATGGATGAAGAAGGAGATGTATTTGCCATTGGAGAAGGAAATTGATGACTTAAACGAGAATGAGATTGGCAAGGCATTGGTGGGAGTCGTCCATCCCGAAGGTCAAAGGGTTGTTATAGATTCGGGCTCGGGAAGTCTAGGTCCTAATTTTTACAATTATGGGGATAATGGGGATTATGCCCAATGGCTAAGGGAGTACCCCGAGTCCGAGGTTGATGTAATGGTTACATTTCACCAAGTAGGCTTAGGGAGTGAATTTCCTAGTGTTAGTTTAGGAGAGGGCTCATTGTTGGAGCCATGTGAGGTGCTCACCGAGGAAGAGTGGGTTAGCGGTGGGTTAACACCTTGGGTAGATGACGTGGAAGAGGGTGAGGTTAGTTTAATTCATGTAGATGGGACTCAAGAGGAGGATGTGATTATTGAGTCATCGAAATTGGAGGAGCCTTTACATTTCAAGACCACGTCTACGGGGATAGTTGTAGGTCAAGATGTGAAAGATTACCCCAATGTGCCTTCCGATTGGTATCGGAACAAAGAGGAACAAGCACATGTGTCGGAAGCGGATTGGCGGTACGTGGATGTGAAATTAAAGAATGGAAAAACCCGACAAATGAAGATGGGTTCCAAATTGGGGGAGAAAGAGGTTAGGGAGTATAGCAATTTGGTGGATGAGTTTAGTGATACTTTTGCATGGTCCTACGATGAGCTTAAGGGAATTCCTAGGGAAATGGTAGAGCACCGGATTCCTTTAATTCCGGGGGCGAGGCCAATTAGACAAAAGGAGAGGAGGATGAATCCTCAATTGCAATTGTTGGTGAAAGCGGAATTGGAAAGGTTATTGAAGGCCGGGTTTATCAAGCCGGTGGAAATCACGGATTGGGTTTCTCCTATGGTCTTAGTAAAGAAAAAAAATGGGAAATTAAGGGTTTGTGTCGACTATAGGAAATTGAATTCGTGCACACAAAAGGATCACTTCCCCTTACCTTTTATCACCTTGTTGCTTGAGGAGGTTGGAGGTCATTCGCGATATACCTTTATGGATGGGTATGCGGGTTATAATCAAATTTCCATAGCCCTCCAAGATATCCATAAAACGGCTTTTACTACACCTTGGGGTACTTTTGTGTGGGTAGTGATGCCATTTGGGTTATGTAATGCCCCGGCTACTTTCCAACGATTAGTAATGTATATCTTCACCGACTTGTTGTTCAAATCCATGACCGTCTTTGTGGACGATTTTAGCACACAAAGTAATGTGGACGATCACCTACATTGTGTTAGGGAGGCATTGGTTAGGTGTAGGAAGATGAGGTTAGCATTGAACCCGGATAAGACATTTTTGGGAGTGAATAAGGGAGTGTTGTTGGGTTATGTTGTTAGTGAGAAAGGTAGAGAACCCGATCCGGATAAGATTGCGGCCATAAGCGACTTGGCAACTCCAACCAATTCCAAGGGGATCTCTAAGTTGTTAGGACATGTGGGATGGTACCGGGAACTTATTCCTAATTTTTCAAAGATAGCGGTGCCCATTACCCATTTGCTCAAAAAGGATGTCAAATTCGAGTGGACGGATGCTTGTCAAAAAGCCTTTGAGGAATTGCGGGATAGGTTGAGCACCTATCCGGTGTTGATACCACCCAATTGGGGTAAACCTTTTCACGTCTATTGTGATGCTAGTAATGTGGCAATAGGGAGTGCGCTTTGTCAAGCAACGGGAGAAAAAGAGAAGGATCAACCTATAGCTTATGCGAGTAAGCAATTGACCCCCGCCGAAAGAAACTACTCTACAACGGAGAGGGAGTGCCTAGCCATGGTGTTTTCCGTTAAAAAGTTTAGGCATTACCTCATGTGCAACCCGGTTGTATTTTTTGTTGACCACATGGCTATCAAGTATCTAGTTAACAAGGCGGAGTTAAGTGGTAGGTTAGCTAGGTGGGTTTTGTTATTAGAAGAATTCGACTACACGGTGGAATATAAACCGGGTCGTATGCATTTACAAGCGGACCACTTGTCTAGGTTGTCGGAGGAGATAGGAAAAAATCCGGTAAATGATATGTTAGTAGATGATAGCCTCTTTGTGGTCACTTCTACACCGGAGTGGTATGCGGGCATAGTGGAATTTCTAACAACCCACAAGTTGCCCAAAGAGTGGACAAAAGAAGAGAGAAGGAAGGTGAGGGTAAATAGTAGGCAATTTGTTGTAGTGGGCCATAGGTTGTTTAGAAGGGGGTCCGATGGTATTTTACGACGATGCGTGTCAAAAACGGAGGTTGAAGCGATTTTAATCGCTTGCCACGATAGCGCTTGTGGCGGTCACTTCTCGGGTCAACTCACCGGGCAAAAAATACTTAGAGCGGGCTACTTTTGGCCTACACTATTTAAGGACGCCCATGACTATGTAAGGAAATGCGACGCTTGCCAACGGTATGCCCGAAACGACCTTAGAATGGAGATGCCTTTACATGTATCATTACCCTTAATTCCTTTCGAAAAATGGGGCATCGACTATGTGGGTGAGGTCCATCCCCAATCTTCAAAAGGAATGAAATATATTGTGGTGGCAACCGAGTACCTCACCAAGTGGGCGGAAGCCAAAGCGGTGAAGACCGACACGGCGGAACACGCGGCAACATTTATGTACGAAAACATAATTTCGCGGTTCGGGGTGCCGAAGATCCTAGTAAGCGATAGGGGTACTCACTTTTTGAATGACTTGATTCGAGAGATGACAGAGAAATTTAAAATTGATCACCGGAAGACTACTCCCTACCACCCACAAACCAATGGACAAACGGAAAGGGTTAACGGAATTTTGGTGAGTATACTACGCAAGACGGTTATAGACTCGAAGCGGGATTGGGATACGAAACTAACGGCGGCACTTTGGGCATACCGTACAACCTATAAGGTAACTACGCGTGCTACACCATTTTCCTTAGTCTATGGTCTTGAAGCGACACTACCAATCGAATATGAAGTCGAGTCACTTAGGGTGGCCGTGAGTACGAGACTTACCGAAAGTCAATCCTTACGAAATCGACTAACCGATTTGGAAGCACTTGACGAAGGGAGGAGAATGGCGGCTCAACATATTGAGGCAATCCAAAGAAGGAGAAAGATTATTTTCGACAAACGACATAAGAGAAGGGCCCTAACACCGGGAATGATGGTCATGATTCAAGACGCACGAAAGCTTGAATTTCCGGCGAAATTCGATGCGGTATGGTTAGGACCTTACCTTGTCTATGAGGTCTTTCCTAATAATTCAATTCAATTGGAAACGTTGAATGGTGAGCTCTTTCCTACCCGTACATCGGGAAGTAGATGTAAGGAGTACCGAGCTTGACTAGGCAACTTACCCTTGGAGCAAGAGATGTTTGGATTCATCCCCCGATGGTCGCCAATTATGTGAGCCCAAAAGGGTGCCCACATTTAGTCTTAGACCCTTGAAACGTTAGTTGATGCACTTTGAAGTAGCATGTTACTTCACAAAAATATAAAAAGAGTGAAATGTTAGTCTTAGAAGTACCATGTTGTAAGAGGCTAGGATGTGAGTTGTTATTGTGTTTTTACCTTCGGAAGGATTTGAGTGAATGAGGATAGGTAAGGAGAACTTGGATTGAGTAGTTAGTGAGTAGGCTAGTACAAATGGATGGAGACAACCAAAGTGACTCAAGAGGCAAGTGCATTCGAATTGGGATGAATGGAGGATCACATGGAGCGCACAAGTGGACCACCTCATCATGGCCACTTAATGGGGAAGGTCCAAGGAAGAATGCAAGGTGGAGGATAAGCAAATTCTCAAAGCACCAATCAAATCACGAGTTAAGCATCGTGGTTTGAATTAAGTGGTGAGCAACGATTTGGGAAAGTAAGGGGAGAAAGTTATGGCGGCGGAAAGCGAAGGAGGCTAAGTTTGGGTTGAAGCATCCCAAGTTTGGTAAAGTGTGGTAGGTAGAAAGCCAAGGCTAGTTAAATGTTCGAATTAGGATCCTTGTTGATCATTTGAGGGAGGAAGGCTTAGAAGATAGGATTGGCGCCTACTAAGTAGGAGGAAATCTCAAGGGCTTATCGTGAGCCTTGAGGGTGCTCACCCCCTCAAGCTTACTATATAATCCCTCATTCTTCCCTCACTCATCCTCTCTTTCCTTTGTGCTCCAAGGCACCCCACGAGTTATAAGTGTGGGTGTGGGAAGCCATATTGGAGCACATGTGTGTGCTTAGTTTTTAGTTTGAGAGCCAAGGCTTGTTAGCCTTGAAGAGGGCTTGACCTCTTGGTAGAATTAGTGTTGACGTGAAGGATTTTAAAGTTAATTCATGATTCCAATTTGTGGTACTTAAAGTTCATGTTTTGAATACACGTGGTTGCAAGTTCCATGTTTAAGAGTTGAGCACTTGAGGTTGTGATGAGTGCAAAAATATACTTGTGTGGATTAGTTAGTCTTAGTGAAGTTAGGAAATTCTCTCTCCCCCTCTCCTCTCTAGGATTTTAGGATTTTAGGATTAGAGAAGAATTGTGTGATTAGAAAGGGGTTGTTAGTAGAATTAGGAAAATTAGGTAGGAAGATTAGTTAAGGGCTTGAATAATTAGTGAGGTAGTTGGGGATTACAACTACAAAGTTGTGGGTTCATGAAGGAGCTGGGTTTATGAAGGAGCTGGGTTCATGAAGGAGCTGGGTTTATGAAGGAGCTGGGTTTGTTTAGTTAGAAAGTAAAAGAGCCGGGTTTATGAAGGACCTGGGTTTGTTTAGTTAGAAGCTAAGGAGCTGGGTTCATGAAGGAGCTGGGTTTATGAAGGAGCTGGGTTTATTTAGTTAGAAGCTAAGGAGTTGGGTTCATGAAGGAGTTGGGTTTATGAAGGAGTTAAATCCAAGACCACTTGAAGGGTGAACCTTGCACTATGGACTCATCCAAGTCCAAATCCAATACCGCGGAGGAATGTGAGCCCAAACCCACTACTCGGACTACGGACGCTTAAGGGTGGGGGGTTTGGCCTCACATAATTGGTGCGTCCGCCGGGAGCGAAGCGGAAGGTAGTTACAAGACTTGGAGGCGACTAGGAGACTTGGAGGCAACTAGGAAAAATTGGAGACACAAACTTGAGAGAAGGGAAGGAGCACCCGAAACTCGGTAAGTATTCTCTCTTTGGGTTACATTTGAATTCATTGTATTTCAACTATTCCTTGGAATGAATTGCATTGTCAATTACGCAAATTCATTTTTGAGGAAGGAGCGCGGCGAAGGTACGTCCTCAACCTTTTTGGGGATTTGCTAAGAACTTAAAAGGAACCTATAACCGAGTAGCTCATTAAAACATTAGAGGGTAAATTCACCTTAGGACATTGAACTTTGACACTCACCTCGGGGTGAGTCTCAAAGTTTTGGGAGTTGTCATTTCATGCTCTAGATTAAATTAATATTTCACAAAGTTTATGGTGTTGTTACATTGAGTCACGATTGAGGGGAGTGCTAACTCACAGGGGGATGCGATTGCTCAAGGTATGTTTATTTCTTCAAAGTGAACTCATTAACTAATTAAGGAATGTCTTTTGTACTCGTGATTGTTGTTATCCGTTGTAGAGGGTAATTCCCGAATTGTGGATGGTGTGAGAAGTTGAAGGGTGAAGCCTCGACTTTTAACATAATCTACTCGGAAGGTCACCCCCTCACAATCGGTATTGTGGTGAGTGTTAATTTGCGGGAAGGTGCGGAGGTGATGCTCCGACTTAACCAAAAAATTAACATGAACATGCCTATCCCCTATTGGGATTCTTTCACCTAAGTGGGCTTGCAGGTTCTTTTCCTCACCTCCTAAAAAAATTATAACCACACCAAGACAAGTGAAAATATTAAGAGGGGAATTGCTAGGATTATGTGTGGTCAAGTGAGGGTCGATCGATTCTTATGGAATGCAAGATAGGACTCGCTCACAAAAACCAAGTTTGATAGTAGGACTAGAGAAATCTACTCGAAAGAGGCGGTCCTCTAAAATCAGTGATAGATTAGAACAAGATAATGTTAGAATAGAGAGTTGTTTGAACGTCGAACCTAGGACTAGGTCAATTCTAGACACCTTAGAACTTGGAGCTCAACTTGAAGAGGAGATCACTCCCTCCAAATTGAGTGGTGAAACTTCTTCGGAAAATTACACACTTAGAGAAGAATTCCCGGTAGAAGTTGATAGGAGATTGTTGAATAGTTCACCGGTCACCATGGCCGAGGAACGGGGGATGGATCCACCACCCATACCCCCAATTCCGCCCATACCTCCTATACCTCCAATAGACCCATTGGTTAGGCCAAGAGGCCTACCAATTGTGGTTCCACAAAATTTAGCGGCGATGGATATGCCATCTCATCTCCCTAAATTTTATGGGACCAAGGATGAGGACCCCTCTCGGCACATGGAACGGTATATCGAACGGTTGGCTAGCTCCCTCATAACCGACCCGGGTTATTGGTTAGTGTGGTTTCCTACCACTCTAGAGGGGGAAGCCTATGAATGGTATCGGGATCATGCCGAGGGACATTTTAGGGGATGGGAACAATTACAAAGGGAGTTTCTTAACGAATTTAGGCCGGAAGTGGGTCAAAGTACCGCATTAAGGGCATTGTCGTCATTGAAGCAAGGAAGGGAGGAAGAAATTTCGGCTTACATTAGGAGGTTTGATTTAGTGTGCACTAGATTTGTGGGTACCATGCTCAACGACGACACGCTAAAGCAATTTTTCATTCAAGGGTTTTTTAAGTCCGGAACTATTAGGGGTGTTCTAGAAAGGAATCCCTTGACCTTGGCGGATGCCAAGCGTGCGGCTAGAGATATTGAAAACTTGGATAAAGATCACGAAAGGCTATGGAGAAGGGAGGATGAATTGATCCCACAATTCATCCCCATACGCCCTAGGGTGGTAGCGGTAGAACCCGCTAAGTATGAGAACCAAATTCCATATGCCATTGTGGACACCGGCCCCCGACCTTTAGCGGTTAGGGAACCGGCACCTCTTTTGGCACTACCGGCCCCTAGAACGGATCCACACTTGGAGGAGGTTGAGAGAAGACTAGGTGCTAGCCAACTAGGATTCCAAGAGGCTATGATAAAACAAATGCAAAGCCTCACGGATCAAATGTCATTAATGATCCGGAGTCAACAACCGGGGCCTCCACCCCCGGTTGAGTCGGGTAGGCATTCTTCCGGATTATGGTGTGTCCAATGTGGCCAACCGGGCCACACGCGTCAATTTTGTAGAAGTGGACAAAACCGTGACCAAAGAGGAAACGGTAACCCACCTCAACAAAATCAACGAGGTCAAGCGCCACCTCACTATGGAAATGGAAGCAATAGAGGACCACAACCTAGAGGGCAAGGTGGCCAAAATTTAGAGAAGAAGGAATTTCATCCCTTTTGTGGAAGGTGGCACGCTCAAGGACAATGTTGGTCCGAAGGTCAAGAGTTTAATTGTAGCAATTGTGGAGGAAGTCATCCCTCGGATACGTGTCGCCAACCGGACAAAATAATTAATGTCCCTTACCCGGTGGCTAATCCACAACAACAAGCAAGGGATAATATGCGAGGTGCTAGGCCACAAGGAGTACCGGCCAATGAACTTAGGCCACCTAACTTATACTATGACCATAGTAATGCTAGGCAAACTTTTCATCCACCGGCGGGCTTGCAAACTACAACCGGTTACATTCCAATACAAAATAGACAAGGAGTTCCACCTAATGGTAGTAACGGGAGACAAGCGCCTCCAACGGATCCGGGACCATCTAACTCCCAAGATGTTAGGTTCATGGATGGAGTGTTGGAGGCCACATGTGATGACATGCTTCCTCTCCCAACGAGAATTGGAGAGGAGCAAAGTCAATGGCCTCCTCACACCAATGCTATTACATATGAGTTAGTGAAGGGTAAGGGTGTGGTTGAAGAAGCACCTGCACTAGCGGTAACTACTAGGGCTAGGAGAGGGGATGCCCCGTTGGAGGTAGGAATAGGAGAGCAAGGAAATTACTCTTCGGATGAAGAGATTAATCTCTCCGAGTTGGATAGGGTAGCTAGAAGAGCTACTAAGGATGTGGAGAGGGAAAATATAATTTTACAAGATAGGGAGAGGACTAATGCGGTACATGACTTGGATAATAGCGATGTGGGTGAATGGGAAGGACCGGGGGTTCCCGTAGACGAATTCGACGTAGTGGGTAATTCTAAGGTGGAAAGATCTACCGGGTACGACTTGTGGGCGGACCTTAGTACACTCAAGGCGGATATTACTTTCGGCCAACTATTGGAAATTTCACCCACGGCAAGGAAAACATTAAAGGAGGGAATGCCGGTACACAAGAGGATGAGGAAGGTGAAAGCTAAAATAGCCGCTAGGATCCAATCACAAGGTGGAAGAGACGTGAAAGCTATAGAAATAGAAGTTGTTATAGTAGATAAGGTGGTTCCTAATGTGCTAGTCGACGGAGGGAGTAGTCTAAATATACTACCGGAGGATACTATGAAAAAATTGGGACTTGGACTCACGGGGCCTTCACCTTTGGTCATAAATATGGCAAATCAAAGTTCGACTACGCCTTTGGGGATGATCAAGGATTGTAGAATGACTACGGGAGGCGAGGAGTACTTGGTCACCTTCCATGTCATTAAAATGCACTCCAACAAGGACACCTTCCCCATTTTGCTAGGTAGGCCTTGGTTGCGGATGGCGAATGCTATGGTCAATTGGGGTGGACCTAAACCATCCATCACTTATGGTCCGGAGGGTAATAGGGTCATAGTGTCCATTGGTTCATTAGAAGGATGGATGAAGAAGGAGATGTATTTGCCATTGGAGAAGGAAATTGATGACTTAAACGAGAATGAGATTGGCAAGGCATTGGTGGGAGTCGTCCATCCCGAAGGTCAAAGGGTTGTTATAGATTCGGGCTCGGGAAGTCTAGGTCCTAATTTTTACAATTATGGGGATAATGGGGATTATGCCCAATGGCTAAGGGAGTACCCCGAGTCCGAGGTTGATGTAATGGTTACATTTCACCAAGTAGGCTTAGGGAGTGAATTTCCTAGTGTTAGTTTAGGAGAGGGCTCATTGTTGGAGCCATGTGAGGTGCTCACCGAGGAAGAGTGGGTTAGCGGTGGGTTAACACCTTGGGTAGATGACGTGGAAGAGGGTGAGGTTAGTTTAATTCATGTAGATGGGACTCAAGAGGAGGATGTGATTATTGAGTCATCGAAATTGGAGGAGCCTTTACATTTCAAGACCACGTCTACGGGGATAGTTGTAGGTCAAGATGTGAAAGATTACCCCAATGTGCCTTCCGATTGGTATCGGAACAAAGAGGAACAAGCACATGTGTCGGAAGCGGATTGGCGGTACGTGGATGTGAAATTAAAGAATGGAAAAACCCGACAAATGAAGATGGGTTCCAAATTGGGGGAGAAAGAGGTTAGGGAGTATAGCAATTTGGTGGATGAGTTTAGTGATACTTTTGCATGGTCCTACGATGAGCTTAAGGGAATTCCTAGGGAAATGGTAGAGCACCGGATTCCTTTAATTCCGGGGGCGAGGCCAATTAGACAAAAGGAGAGGAGGATGAATCCTCAATTGCAATTGTTGGTGAAAGCGGAATTGGAAAGGTTATTGAAGGCCGGGTTTATCAAGCCGGTGGAAATCACGGATTGGGTTTCTCCTATGGTCTTAGTAAAGAAAAAAAATGGGAAATTAAGGGTTTGTGTCGACTATAGGAAATTGAATTCGTGCACACAAAAGGATCACTTCCCCTTACCTTTTATCACCTTGTTGCTTGAGGAGGTTGGAGGTCATTCGCGATATACCTTTATGGATGGGTATGCGGGTTATAATCAAATTTCCATAGCCCTCCAAGATATCCATAAAACGGCTTTTACTACACCTTGGGGTACTTTTGTGTGGGTAGTGATGCCATTTGGGTTATGTAATGCCCCGGCTACTTTCCAACGATTAGTAATGTATATCTTCACCGACTTGTTGTTCAAATCCATGACCGTCTTTGTGGACGATTTTAGCACACAAAGTAATGTGGACGATCACCTACATTGTGTTAGGGAGGCATTGGTTAGGTGTAGGAAGATGAGGTTAGCATTGAACCCGGATAAGACATTTTTGGGAGTGAATAAGGGAGTGTTGTTGGGTTATGTTGTTAGTGAGAAAGGTAGAGAACCCGATCCGGATAAGATTGCGGCCATAAGCGACTTGGCAACTCCAACCAATTCCAAGGGGATCTCTAAGTTGTTAGGACATGTGGGATGGTACCGGGAACTTATTCCTAATTTTTCAAAGATAGCGGTGCCCATTACCCATTTGCTCAAAAAGGATGTCAAATTCGAGTGGACGGATGCTTGTCAAAAAGCCTTTGAGGAATTGCGGGATAGGTTGAGCACCTATCCGGTGTTGATACCACCCAATTGGGGTAAACCTTTTCACGTCTATTGTGATGCTAGTAATGTGGCAATAGGGAGTGCGCTTTGTCAAGCAACGGGAGAAAAAGAGAAGGATCAACCTATAGCTTATGCGAGTAAGCAATTGACCCCCGCCGAAAGAAACTACTCTACAACGGAGAGGGAGTGCCTAGCCATGGTGTTTTCCGTTAAAAAGTTTAGGCATTACCTCATGTGCAACCCGGTTGTATTTTTTGTTGACCACATGGCTATCAAGTATCTAGTTAACAAGGCGGAGTTAAGTGGTAGGTTAGCTAGGTGGGTTTTGTTATTAGAAGAATTCGACTACACGGTGGAATATAAACCGGGTCGTATGCATTTACAAGCGGACCACTTGTCTAGGTTGTCGGAGGAGATAGGAAAAAATCCGGTAAATGATATGTTAGTAGATGATAGCCTCTTTGTGGTCACTTCTACACCGGAGTGGTATGCGGGCATAGTGGAATTTCTAACAACCCACAAGTTGCCCAAAGAGTGGACAAAAGAAGAGAGAAGGAAGGTGAGGGTAAATAGTAGGCAATTTGTTGTAGTGGGCCATAGGTTGTTTAGAAGGGGGTCCGATGGTATTTTACGACGATGCGTGTCAAAAACGGAGGTTGAAGCGATTTTAATCGCTTGCCACGATAGCGCTTGTGGCGGTCACTTCTCGGGTCAACTCACCGGGCAAAAAATACTTAGAGCGGGCTACTTTTGGCCTACACTATTTAAGGACGCCCATGACTATGTAAGGAAATGCGACGCTTGCCAACGGTATGCCCGAAACGACCTTAGAATGGAGATGCCTTTACATGTATCATTACCCTTAATTCCTTTCGAAAAATGGGGCATCGACTATGTGGGTGAGGTCCATCCCCAATCTTCAAAAGGAATGAAATATATTGTGGTGGCAACCGAGTACCTCACCAAGTGGGCGGAAGCCAAAGCGGTGAAGACCGACACGGCGGAACACGCGGCAACATTTATGTACGAAAACATAATTTCGCGGTTCGGGGTGCCGAAGATCCTAGTAAGCGATAGGGGTACTCACTTTTTGAATGACTTGATTCGAGAGATGACAGAGAAATTTAAAATTGATCACCGGAAGACTACTCCCTACCACCCACAAACCAATGGACAAACGGAAAGGGTTAACGGAATTTTGGTGAGTATACTACGCAAGACGGTTATAGACTCGAAGCGGGATTGGGATACGAAACTAACGGCGGCACTTTGGGCATACCGTACAACCTATAAGGTAACTACGCGTGCTACACCATTTTCCTTAGTCTATGGTCTTGAAGCGACACTACCAATCGAATATGAAGTCGAGTCACTTAGGGTGGCCGTGAGTACGAGACTTACCGAAAGTCAATCCTTACGAAATCGACTAACCGATTTGGAAGCACTTGACGAAGGGAGGAGAATGGCGGCTCAACATATTGAGGCAATCCAAAGAAGGAGAAAGATTATTTTCGACAAACGACATAAGAGAAGGGCCCTAACACCGGGAATGATGGTCATGATTCAAGACGCACGAAAGCTTGAATTTCCGGCGAAATTCGATGCGGTATGGTTAGGACCTTACCTTGTCTATGAGGTCTTTCCTAATAATTCAATTCAATTGGAAACGTTGAATGGTGAGCTCTTTCCTACCCGTACATCGGGAAGTAGATGTAAGGAGTACCGAGCTTGACTAGGCAACTTACCCTTGGAGCAAGAGATGTTTGGATTCATCCCCCGATGGTCGCCAATTATGTGAGCCCAAAAGGGTGCCCACATTTAGTCTTAGACCCTTGAAACGTTAGTTGATGCACTTTGAAGTAGCATGTTACTTCACAAAAATATAAAAAGAGTGAAATGTTAGTCTTAGAAGTACCATGTTGTAAGAGGCTAGGATGTGAGTTGTTATTGTGTTTTTACCTTCGGAAGGATTTGAGTGAATGAGGATAGGTAAGGAGAACTTGGATTGAGTAGTTAGTGAGTAGGCTAGTACAAATGGATGGAGACAACCAAAGTGACTCAAGAGGCAAGTGCATTCGAATTGGGATGAATGGAGGATCACATGGAGCGCACAAGTGGACCACCTCATCATGGCCACTTAATGGGGAAGGTCCAAGGAAGAATGCAAGGTGGAGGATAAGCAAATTCTCAAAGCACCAATCAAATCACGAGTTAAGCATCGTGGTTTGAATTAAGTGGTGAGCAACGATTTGGGAAAGTAAGGGGAGAAAGTTATGGCGGCGGAAAGCGAAGGAGGCTAAGTTTGGGTTGAAGCATCCCAAGTTTGGTAAAGTGTGGTAGGTAGAAAGCCAAGGCTAGTTAAATGTTCGAATTAGGATCCTTGTTGATCATTTGAGGGAGGAAGGCTTAGAAGATAGGATTGGCGCCTACTAAGTAGGAGGAAATCTCAAGGGCTTATCGTGAGCCTTGAGGGTGCTCACCCCCTCAAGCTTACTATATAATCCCTCATTCTTCCCTCACTCATCCTCTCTTTCCTTTGTGCTCCAAGGCACCCCACGAGTTATAAGTGTGGGTGTGGGAAGCCATATTGGAGCACATGTGTGTGCTTAGTTTTTAGTTTGAGAGCCAAGGCTTGTTAGCCTTGAAGAGGGCTTGACCTCTTGGTAGAATTAGTGTTGACGTGAAGGATTTTAAAGTTAATTCATGATTCCAATTTGTGGTACTTAAAGTTCATGTTTTGAATACACGTGGTTGCAAGTTCCATGTTTAAGAGTTGAGCACTTGAGGTTGTGATGAGTGCAAAAATATACTTGTGTGGATTAGTTAGTCTTAGTGAAGTTAGGAAATTCTCTCTCCCCCTCTCCTCTCTAGGATTTTAGGATTTTAGGATTAGAGAAGAATTGTGTGATTAGAAAGGGGTTGTTAGTAGAATTAGGAAAATTAGGTAGGAAGATTAGTTAAGGGCTTGAATAATTAGTGAGGTAGTTGGGGATTACAACTACAAAGTTGTGGGTTCATGAAGGAGCTGGGTTTATGAAGGAGCTGGGTTTATTTAGTTAGAAGCTAAGGAGTTGGGTTCATGAAGGAGTTGGGTTTATGAAGGAGCTAGGTTTATGTAATTAGAAAGTAAAGAGATGGGTTCATGAAGGAGCTTAGTAGATAGCCTACTTAATTAGCTCATAGACAAGTAGTTAGTTACATTATGCTAGTTAGTGTTATGTGTGGCTTTCACAAGTAAATGTATTTGAGATTGACTATAGAGAATAGTGTTTTTTAACACTTGCATCCTCTCTTTAAAAATAAACCACGTGCACAAATTAATGGAGAATGTGGAGCACTCTCGCGATGGCAAGACAAAGGAAGCAAAGACCAAAGAGGAATGTGAGCCCAAACCCACTACTCGGACTACGGACGCTTAAGGGTGGGGGGTTTGGCCTCACATAATTGGTGCGTCCGCCGGGAGCGAAGCGGAAGGTAGTTACAAGACTTGGAGGCGACTAGGAGACTTGGAGGCAACTAGGAAAAATTGGAGACACAAACTTGAGAGAAGGGAAGGAGCACCCGAAACTCGGTAAGTATTCTCTCTTTGGGTTACATTTGAATTCATTGTATTTCAACTATTCCTTGGAATGAATTGCATTGTCAATTACGCAAATTCATTTTTGAGGAAGGAGCGCGGCGAAGGTACGTCCTCAACCTTTTTGGGGATTTGCTAAGAACTTAAAAGGAACCTATAACCGAGTAGCTCATTAAAACATTAGAGGGTAAATTCACCTTAGGACATTGAACTTTGACACTCACCTCGGGGTGAGTCTCAAAGTTTTGGGAGTTGTCATTTCATGCTCTAGATTAAATTAATATTTCACAAAGTTTATGGTGTTGTTACATTGAGTCACGATTGAGGGGAGTGCTAACTCACAGGGGGATGCGATTGCTCAAGGTATGTTTATTTCTTCAAAGTGAACTCATTAACTAATTAAGGAATGTCTTTTGTACTCGTGATTGTTGTTATCCGTTGTAGAGGGTAATTCCCGAATTGTGGATGGTGTGAGAAGTTGAAGGGTGAAGCCTCGACTTTTAACATAATCTACTCGGAAGGTCACCCCCTCACAATCGGTATTGTGGTGAGTGTTAATTTGCGGGAAGGTGCGGAGGTGATGCTCCGACTTAACCAAAAAATTAACATGAACATGCCTATCCCCTATTGGGATTCTTTCACCTAAGTGGGCTTGCAGGTTCTTTTCCTCACCTCCTAAAAAAATTATAACCACACCAAGACAAGTGAAAATATTAAGAGGGGAATTGCTAGGATTATGTGTGGTCAAGTGAGGGTCGATCGATTCTTATGGAATGCAAGATAGGACTCGCTCACAAAAACCAAGTTTGATAGTAGGACTAGAGAAATCTACTCGAAAGAGGCGGTCCTCTAAAATCAGTGATAGATTAGAACAAGATAATGTTAGAATAGAGAGTTGTTTGAACGTCGAACCTAGGACTAGGTCAATTCTAGACACCTTAGAACTTGGAGCTCAACTTGAAGAGGAGATCACTCCCTCCAAATTGAGTGGTGAAACTTCTTCGGAAAATTACACACTTAGAGAAGAATTCCCGGTAGAAGTTGATAGGGGATTGTTGAATAGTTCACCGGTCACCATGGCCGAGGAACGGGGGATGGATCCACCACCCATACCCCCAATTCCGCCCATACCTCCTATACCTCCAATAGACCCATTGGTTAGGCCAAGAGGCCTACCAATTGTGGTTCCACAAAATTTAGCGGCGATGGATATGCCATCTCATCTCCCTAAATTTTATGGGACCAAGGATGAGGACCCCTCTCGGCACATGGAACGGTATATCGAACGGTTGGCTAGCTTCCTCATAACCGACCCGGGTTATTGGTTAGTGTGGTTTCCTACCACTCTAGAGGGGGAAGCCTATGAATGGTATCGGGATCATGCCGAGGGACATTTTAGGGGATGGGAACAATTACAAAGGGAGTTTCTTAACGAATTTAGGCCGGAAGTGGGTCAAAGTACCGCATTAAGGGCATTGTCGTCATTGAAGCAAGGAAGGGAGGAAGAAATTTCGGCTTACATTAGGAGGTTTGATTTAGTGTGCACTAGATTTGTGGGTACCATGCTCAACGACGACACGCTAAAGCAATTTTTCATTCAAGGGTTTTTTAAGTCCGGAACTATTAGGGATGTTCTAGAAAGGAATCCCTTGACCTTGGCGGATGCCAAGCGTGCGGCTAGAGATATTGAAAACTTGGATAAAGATCACGAAAGGCTATGGAGAAGGGAGGATGAATTGATCCCACAATTCATCCCCATACGCCCTAGGGTGGTAGCGGTAGAACCCGCTAAGTATGAGAACCAAATTCCATATGCCATTGTGGACACCGGCCCCCGACCTTTAGCGGTTAGGGAACCGGCACCTCTTTTGGCACTACCGGCCCCTAGAACGGATCCACACTTGGAGGAGGTTGAGAGAAGACTAGGTGCTAGCCAACTAGGATTCCAAGAGGCTATGATAAAACAAATGCAAAGCCTCACGGATCAAATGTCATTAATGATCCGGAGTCAACAACCGGGGCCTCCACCCCCGGTTGAGTCGGGTAGGCATTCTTCCGGATTATGGTGTGTCCAATGTGGCCAACCGGGCCACACGCGTCAATTTTGTAGAAGTGGACAAAACCGTGACCAAAGAGGAAACGGTAACCCACCTCAACAAAATCAACGAGGTCAAGCGCCACCTCACTATGGAAATGGAAGCAATAGAGGACCACAACCTAGAGGGCAAGGTGGCCAAAATTTAGAGAAGAAGGAATTTCATCCCTTTTGTGGAAGGTGGCACGCTCAAGGACAATGTTGGTCCGAAGGTCAAGAGTTTAATTGTAGCAATTGTGGAGGAAGTCATCCCTCGGATACGTGTCGCCAACCGGACAAAATAATTAATGTCCCTTACCCGGTGGCTAATCCACAACAACAAGCAAGGGATAATATGCGAGGTGCTAGGCCACAAGGAGTACCGGCCAATGAACTTAGGCCACCTAACTTATACTATGACCATAGTAATGCTAGGCAAACTTTTCATCCACCGGCGGGCTTGCAAACTACAACCGGTTACATTCCAATACAAAATAGACAAGGAGTTCCACCTAATGGTAGTAACGGGAGACAAGCGCCTCCAACGGATCCGGGACCATCTAACTCCCAAGATGTTAGGTTCATGGATGGAGTGTTGGAGGCCACATGTGATGACATGCTTCCTCTCCCAACGAGAATTGGAGAGGAGCAAAGTCAATGGCCTCCTCACACCAATGCTATTACATATGAGTTAGTGAAGGGTAAGGGTGTGGTTGAAGAAGCACCTGCACTAGCGGTAACTACTAGGGCTAGGAGAGGGGATGCCCCGTTGGAGGTAGGAATAGGAGAGCAAGGAAATTACTCTTCGGATGAAGAGATTAATCTCTCCGAGTTGGATAGGGTAGCTAGAAGAGCTACTAAGGATGTGGAGAGGGAAAATATAATTTTACAAGATAGGGAGAGGACTAATGCGGTACATGACTTGGATAATAGCGATGTGGGTGAATGGGAAGGACCGGGGGTTCCCGTAGACGAATTCGACGTAGTGGGTAATTCTAAGGTGGAAAGATCTACCGGGTACGACTTGTGGGCGGACCTTAGTACACTCAAGGCGGATATTACTTTCGGCCAACTATTGGAAATTTCACCCACGGCAAGGAAAACATTAAAGGAGGGAATGCCGGTACACAAGAGGATGAGGAAGGTGAAAGCTAAAATAGCCGCTAGGATCCAATCACAAGGTGGAAGAGACGTGAAAGCTATAGAAATAGAAGTTGTTATAGTAGATAAGGTGGTTCCTAATGTGCTAGTCGACGGAGGGAGTAGTCTAAATATACTACCGGAGGATACTATGAAAAAATTGGGACTTGGACTCACGGGGCCTTCACCTTTGGTCATAAATATGGCAAATCAAAGTTCGACTACGCCTTTGGGGATGATCAAGGATTGTAGAATGACTACGGGAGGCGAGGAGTACTTGGTCACCTTCCATGTCATTAAAATGCACTCCAACAAGGACACCTTCCCCATTTTGCTAGGTAGGCCTTGGTTGCGGATGGCGAATGCTATGGTCAATTGGGGTGGACCTAAACCATCCATCACTTATGGTCCGGAGGGTAATAGGGTCATAGTGTCCATTGGTTCATTAGAAGGATGGATGAAGAAGGAGATGTATTTGCCATTGGAGAAGGAAATTGATGACTTAAACGAGAATGAGATTGGCAAGGCATTGGTGGGAGTCGTCCATCCCGAAGGTCAAAGGGTTGTTATAGATTCGGGCTCGGGAAGTCTAGGTCCTAATTTTTACAATTATGGGGATAATGGGGATTATGCCCAATGGCTAAGGGAGTACCCCGAGTCCGAGGTTGATGTAATGGTTACATTTCACCAAGTAGGCTTAGGGAGTGAATTTCCTAGTGTTAGTTTAGGAGAGGGCTCATTGTTGGAGCCATGTGAGGTGCTCACCGAGGAAGAGTGGGTTAGCGGTGGGTTAACACCTTGGGTAGATGACGTGGAAGAGGGTGAGGTTAGTTTAATTCATGTAGATGGGACTCAAGAGGAGGATGTGATTATTGAGTCATCGAAATTGGAGGAGCCTTTACATTTCAAGACCACGTCTACGGGGATAGTTGTAGGTCAAGATGTGAAAGATTACCCCAATGTGCCTTCCGATTGGTATCGGAACAAAGAGGAACAAGCACATGTGTCGGAAGCGGATTGGCGGTACGTGGATGTGAAATTAAAGAATGGAAAAACCCGACAAATGAAGATGGGTTCCAAATTGGGGGAGAAAGAGGTTAGGGAGTATAGCAATTTGGTGGATGAGTTTAGTGATACTTTTGCATGGTCCTACGATGAGCTTAAGGGAATTCCTAGGGAAATGGTAGAGCACCGGATTCCTTTAATTCCGGGGGCGAGGCCAATTAGACAAAAGGAGAGGAGGATGAATCCTCAATTGCAATTGTTGGTGAAAGCGGAATTGGAAAGGTTATTGAAGGCCGGGTTTATCAAGCCGGTGGAAATCACGGATTGGGTTTCTCCTATGGTCTTAGTAAAGAAAAAAAATGGGAAATTAAGGGTTTGTGTCGACTATAGGAAATTGAATTCGTGCACACAAAAGGATCACTTCCCCTTACCTTTTATCACCTTGTTGCTTGAGGAGGTTGGAGGTCATTCGCGATATACCTTTATGGATGGGTATGCGGGTTATAATCAAATTTCCATAGCCCTCCAAGATATCCATAAAACGGCTTTTACTACACCTTGGGGTACTTTTGTGTGGGTAGTGATGCCATTTGGGTTATGTAATGCCCCGGCTACTTTCCAACGATTAGTAATGTATATCTTCACCGACTTGTTGTTCAAATCCATGACCGTCTTTGTGGACGATTTTAGCACACAAAGTAATGTGGACGATCACCTACATTGTGTTAGGGAGGCATTGGTTAGGTGTAGGAAGATGAGGTTAGCATTGAACCCGGATAAGACATTTTTGGGAGTGAATAAGGGAGTGTTGTTGGGTTATGTTGTTAGTGAGAAAGGTAGAGAACCCGATCCGGATAAGATTGCGGCCATAAGCGACTTGGCAACTCCAACCAATTCCAAGGGGATCTCTAAGTTGTTAGGACATGTGGGATGGTACCGGGAACTTATTCCTAATTTTTCAAAGATAGCGGTGCCCATTACCCATTTGCTCAAAAAGGATGTCAAATTCGAGTGGACGGATGCTTGTCAAAAAGCCTTTGAGGAATTGCGGGATAGGTTGAGCACCTATCCGGTGTTGATACCACCCAATTGGGGTAAACCTTTTCACGTCTATTGTGATGCTAGTAATGTGGCAATAGGGAGTGCGCTTTGTCAAGCAACGGGAGAAAAAGAGAAGGATCAACCTATAGCTTATGCGAGTAAGCAATTGACCCCCGCCGAAAGAAACTACTCTACAACGGAGAGGGAGTGCCTAGCCATGGTGTTTTCCGTTAAAAAGTTTAGGCATTACCTCATGTGCAACCCGGTTGTATTTTTTGTTGACCACATGGCTATCAAGTATCTAGTTAACAAGGCGGAGTTAAGTGGTAGGTTAGCTAGGTGGGTTTTGTTATTAGAAGAATTCGACTACACGGTGGAATATAAACCGGGTCGTATGCATTTACAAGCGGACCACTTGTCTAGGTTGTCGGAGGAGATAGGAAAAAATCCGGTAAATGATATGTTAGTAGATGATAGCCTCTTTGTGGTCACTTCTACACCGGAGTGGTATGCGGGCATAGTGGAATTTCTAACAACCCACAAGTTGCCCAAAGAGTGGACAAAAGAAGAGAGAAGGAAGGTGAGGGTAAATAGTAGGCAATTTGTTGTAGTGGGCCATAGGTTGTTTAGAAGGGGGTCCGATGGTATTTTACGACGATGCGTGTCAAAAACGGAGGTTGAAGCGATTTTAATCGCTTGCCACGATAGCGCTTGTGGCGGTCACTTCTCGGGTCAACTCACCGGGCAAAAAATACTTAGAGCGGGCTACTTTTGGCCTACACTATTTAAGGACGCCCATGACTATGTAAGGAAATGCGACGCTTGCCAACGGTATGCCCGAAACGACCTTAGAATGGAGATGCCTTTACATGTATCATTACCCTTAATTCCTTTCGAAAAATGGGGCATCGACTATGTGGGTGAGGTCCATCCCCAATCTTCAAAAGGAATGAAATATATTGTGGTGGCAACCGAGTACCTCACCAAGTGGGCGGAAGCCAAAGCGGTGAAGACCGACACGGCGGAACACGCGGCAACATTTATGTACGAAAACATAATTTCGCGGTTCGGGGTGCCGAAGATCCTAGTAAGCGATAGGGGTACTCACTTTTTGAATGACTTGATTCGAGAGATGACAGAGAAATTTAAAATTGATCACCGGAAGACTACTCCCTACCACCCACAAACCAATGGACAAACGGAAAGGGTTAACGGAATTTTGGTGAGTATACTACGCAAGACGGTTATAGACTCGAAGCGGGATTGGGATACGAAACTAACGGCGGCACTTTGGGCATACCGTACAACCTATAAGGTAACTACGCGTGCTACACCATTTTCCTTAGTCTATGGTCTTGAAGCGACACTACCAATCGAATATGAAGTCGAGTCACTTAGGGTGGCCGTGAGTACGAGACTTACCGAAAGTCAATCCTTACGAAATCGACTAACCGATTTGGAAGCACTTGACGAAGGGAGGAGAATGGCGGCTCAACATATTGAGGCAATCCAAAGAAGGAGAAAGATTATTTTCGACAAACGACATAAGAGAAGGGCCCTAACACCGGGAATGATGGTCATGATTCAAGACGCACGAAAGCTTGAATTTCCGGCGAAATTCGATGCGGTATGGTTAGGACCTTACCTTGTCTATGAGGTCTTTCCTAATAATTCAATTCAATTGGAAACGTTGAATGGTGAGCTCTTTCCTACCCGTACATCGGGAAGTAGATGTAAGGAGTACCGAGCTTGACTAGGCAACTTACCCTTGGAGCAAGAGATGTTTGGATTCATCCCCCGATGGTCGCCAATTATGTGAGCCCAAAAGGGTGCCCACATTTAGTCTTAGACCCTTGAAACGTTAGTTGATGCACTTTGAAGTAGCATGTTACTTCACAAAAATATAAAAAGAGTGAAATGTTAGTCTTAGAAGTACCATGTTGTAAGAGGCTAGGATGTGAGTTGTTATTGTGTTTTTACCTTCGGAAGGATTTGAGTGAATGAGGATAGGTAAGGAGAACTTGGATTGAGTAGTTAGTGAGTAGGCTAGTACAAATGGATGGAGACAACCAAAGTGACTCAAGAGGCAAGTGCATTCGAATTGGGATGAATGGAGGATCACATGGAGCGCACAAGTGGACCACCTCATCATGGCCACTTAATGGGGAAGGTCCAAGGAAGAATGCAAGGTGGAGGATAAGCAAATTCTCAAAGCACCAATCAAATCACGAGTTAAGCATCGTGGTTTGAATTAAGTGGTGAGCAACGATTTGGGAAAGTAAGGGGAGAAAGTTATGGCGGCGGAAAGCGAAGGAGGCTAAGTTTGGGTTGAAGCATCCCAAGTTTGGTAAAGTGTGGTAGGTAGAAAGCCAAGGCTAGTTAAATGTTCGAATTAGGATCCTTGTTGATCATTTGAGGGAGGAAGGCTTAGAAGATAGGATTGGCGCCTACTAAGTAGGAGGAAATCTCAAGGGCTTATCGTGAGCCTTGAGGGTGCTCACCCCCTCAAGCTTACTATATAATCCCTCATTCTTCCCTCACTCATCCTCTCTTTCCTTTGTGCTCCAAGGCACCCCACGAGTTATAAGTGTGGGTGTGGGAAGCCATATTGGAGCACATGTGTGTGCTTAGTTTTTAGTTTGAGAGCCAAGGCTTGTTAGCCTTGAAGAGGGCTTGACCTCTTGGTAGAATTAGTGTTGACGTGAAGGATTTTAAAGTTAATTCATGATTCCAATTTGTGGTTGTGAGGCCAAACCCCCCACCCTTAAGCGTCCGTAGTCCGAGTAGTGGGTTTGGGCTCACATTCCTCTTTGGTCTTTGCTTCCTTTGTCTTGCCATCGCGAGAGTGCTCCACATTCTCCATTAATTTGTGCACGTGGTTTATTTTTAAAGAGAGGATGCAAGTGTTAAAAAACACTATTCTCTATAGTCAATCTCAAATACATTTACTTGTGAAAGCCACACATAACACTAACTAGCATAATGTAACTAACTACTTGTCTATGAGCTAATTAAGTAGGCTATCTACTAAGCTCCTTCATGAACCCATCTCTTTACTTTCTAATTACATAAACCTAGCTCCTTCATAAACCCAACTCCTTCATGAACCCAACTCCTTAGCTTCTAACTAAATAAACCCAGCTCCTTCATAAACCCAGCTCCTTCATGAACCCACAACTTTGTAGTTGTAATCCCCAACTACCTCACTAATTATTCAAGCCCTTAACTAATCTTCCTACCTAATTTTCCTAATTCTACTAACAACCCCTTTCTAATCACACAATTCTTCTCTAATCCTAAAATCCTAAAATCCTAGAGAGGAGAGGGGGAGAGAGAATTTCCTAACTTCACTAAGACTAACTAATCCACACAAGTATATTTTTGCACTCATCACAACCTCAAGTGCTCAACTCTTAAACATGGAACTTGCAACCACGTGTATTCAAAACATGAACTTTAAGTACCACAAATTGGAATCATGAATTAACTTTAAAATCCTTCACGTCAACACTAATTCTACCAAGAGGTCAAGCCCTCTTCAAGGCTAACAAGCCTTGGCTCTCAAACTAAAAACTAAGCACACACATGTGCTCCAATATGGCTTCCCACACCCACACTTATAACTCGTGGGGTGCCTTGGAGCACAAAGGAAAGAGAGGATGAGTGAGGGAAGAATGAGGGATTATATAGTAAGCTTGAGGGGGTGAGCACCCTCAAGGCTCACGATAAGCCCTTGAGATTTCCTCCTACTTAGTAGGCGCCAATCCTATCTTCTAAGCCTTCCTCCCTCAAATGATCAACAAGGATCCTAATTCGAACATTTAACTAGCCTTGGCTTTCTACCTACCACACTTTACCAAACTTGGGATGCTTCAACCCAAACTTAGCCTCCTTCGCTTTCCGCCGCCATAACTTTCTCCCCTTACTTTCCCAAATCGTCGCTCACCACTTAATTCAAACCACGATGCTTAACTCGTGATTTGATTGGTGCTTTGAGAATTTGCTTATCCTCCACCTTGCATTCTTCCTTGGACCTTCCCCATTAAGTGGCCATGATGAAGTGGTCCACTTGTGCGCTCCATGTGATCCTCCATTCATCCCAATTCGAATGCACTTGCCTCTTGAGTCACTTTGGTTGTCTCCATCCATTTGTACTAGCCTACTCACTAACTACTCAATCCAAGTTCTCCTTACCTATCCTCATTCACTCAAATCCTTCCGAAGGTAAAAACACAATAACAACTCACATCCTAGCCTCTTACAACATGGTACTTCTAAGACTAACATTTCACTCTTTTTATATTTTTGTGAAGTAACATGCTACTTCAAAGTGCATCAACTAACGTTTCAAGGGTCTAAGACTAAATGTGGGCACCCTTTTGGGCTCACAGTGGTACTTAAAGTTCATGTTTTGAATACACGTGGTTGCAAGTTCCATGTTTAAGAGTTGAGCACTTGAGGTTGTGATGAGTGCAAAAATATACTTGTGTGGATTAGTTAGTCTTAGTGAAGTTAGGAAATTCTCTCTCCCCCTCTCCTCTCTAGGATTTTAGGATTTTAGGATTAGAGAAGAATTGTGTGATTAGAAAGGGGTTGTTAGTAGAATTAGGAAAATTAGGTAGGAAGATTAGTTAAGGGCTTGAATAATTAGTGAGGTAGTTGGGGATTACAACTACAAAGTTGTGGGTTCATGAAGGAGCTGGGTTTATGAAGGAGCTGGGTTCATGAAGGAGCTGGGTTTATGAAGGAGCTGGGTTTGTTTAGTTAGAAAGTAAAAGAGCTGGGTTTATGAAGGACCTGGGTTTGTTTAGTTAGAAGCTAAGGAGCTGGGTTCATGAAGGAGCTGGGTTTATGAAGGAGCTGGGTTTATTTAGTTAGAAGCTAAGGAGTTGGGTTCATGAAGGAGTTGGGTTTATGAAGGAGTTAAATCCAAGACCACTTGAAGGGTGAACCTTGCACTATGGACTCATCCAAGTCCAAATCCAATACCGCGGAGGAATGTGAGCCCAAACCCACTACTCGGACTACGGACGCTTAAGGGTGGGGGGTTTGGCCTCACAGCGTTATATAATTTGACAATGTTGCACCAAGAATCACTTACTAAGTGATTTTTCATCCAGATTTCATGCATTCCCTGACAATATTTCAGCACTTAAATGCTAGTAAATGTTAGGATGCGGATTATAGCAAAAGTGGATGAACTAAAGTAAGTTGGGATGACAATATTTGTAATCCTATTCATAACGAGTGTCGTTAGAAAAATTACCACAATGACATAAACTGCCATATGACACTAATTACAATATTTAGTCATGTAGTGTTGAAGATACTTCTCTTGGCTTCAAGGATGCTATAGGGTCGAAGGACATGCATGAAAATATGCAGAATTGTATATATAAATGCCGCCAACCGAATGTAGAAAGTATGAATGAAAAACCTCTCCGTCTACATGCTCCTGCGACCTGTCAATGGAAGGGCTCTATGAAAATATGCACAAACCTTTAGTTTATCTCAAGGATTCGACCCCTGCACATGTGATTAGATTGTGGGACAACAACGTTCATATGAGATATGAGACATACATAAAATTACTAAACAAATGTGGGACCCGAAAAGAAAAACAAAAAAATGAAATTAATATTTTGTAATACTAAAAGTTCATCCAACTCTTCCATGATAACATTATTCAAATCCATAACAATGTTCTATGGGAATGACAGTATTCCACGAAATATTCCCTGATAATTCCCACGTTCAGACTAAACTATTAGGGAATATTTCATGGAGTATTGTCGGTCCCCCATAACATTGTTATGGATCTAAATAGTGTTATGTCATTTGTGATAGAGATAGTACTATGTATTCATTTCTGGGTCTGAAGTTGTCAAGGAACAAGGTACAAGAGGCAGATGATTGAAGTATGGATAGAACTCGGTTACATAAGTCAGGGAAACGAAATGGTTGGCATATAAGATAGATGTGTGTTATTTGGGCACTTTTGAATTCTCATACGATAGGAGTGAGATGATTAGCAAATTAGTGTGAGATGATTAGCAAATTAGTGTGAGATGATTAGCAAATCCAAGTCGTGTTTGTATTCATTTGCCTCTGGGTTTTTGGAGCTCATAAGGATATCATGTTCATTTTCAAAGTGAATATTCGTGTACTCGTTCAGTGCTCCTATAGGTCCCTCCACTTTATGTTGACTACTGAACCTAGAATGGATAGGAAATTTCGGGCATGTAGTATCATCTCTTTTAAACCCATGTGTAATTGGTGTGCTGTCTTAGATCCATTGCTAACCATGTACCACTAAAGTCTAAGTGCCCTGATTAAGTCCGTTGTACGATTATGGCCCACTGACCTTTCAGAGGTGCATATTAAGCTACATAGGCATGTGGCCCCGAGGTATAAGCATGCTGTTACTCCTATTAAATTACCCTAACAATCAGTCCATATCAATTATAAGGATTGTGAGCATCTTTACACTAGGTGTCTTTGTTGGTATTGGGTGGGTTTACATTTAGTGTTTGGCGACACTATACCGCGGGTAGCAATTAATATTGGCCAAATCAATCAGAATTGGTGGCAATAAATATCCTTAGTATTTAGCGGCTTACAAGCTATGTTACAAGTCAAGTTAGGTGACTGTAATTGCAACACTGTAAATCTATACTCCCCCCGAAAACATTTTACAAGGAATGACGAATAGTGTTGGGTTGACATTTAGTGTTTGATGACACTATACCGCAGTCTGCAATTAGTATTCGCAAACTCAAACAGTGTTGGTGGCAATAAATATCCAAGTATTTAGTGGCTTAGGTATGTTCTGTGGGTTGAGAATGATGCCCTCGATAATTCATGTTTAGGGTTCATGCCCATCTACCCTACTAATGGGTTACTTTATTGTGTGGACACCATCTTTTTTCCCCTCTCTCACCCTCCATCTACCTCCGGACCCAACCTTTTTTGGCAATGCATCTAGTCGTCTACCATGTCGGACATCCTAGAACAAGTTAATTGGTATATTAAATGCTATAGCATGCATATGAGATCCCAAACATGAGATAGGTAGCACATGTGAGAGCCAAGCAATTTCAAATGGGTGGGGTGGAGTAACAAACCCTAGACCCACAACCCTCTACCTAAATTTCCCAGGAACCCCAAACCCTAAACCCTAAACCCTAAACCCATAATGGCAACCAAAGTGCACATGATATTACGGAGTTTTGTAGTGTTAACAAGGATGCGTGATACTATAGAATTAGTGTACCATGTGACACTATGGAATAACACAAAGTGCAACATTTTGATGGTGTCGTGTGGTCCACTCCACTTGGCCTTCCTAGGTGATGTGGCATATGCACCCACCAACATTCAACAAGTGCCATATTAAGAAGAAGAATAAGAAGGTGACACTCCACATAGTGACACATGGTGCAATGTGAGGGTGTGGGTTGTCTTCTTTCGTGGTTTGCATTAATGACAAAATTCGTGATGTAAGGGAGAGAAATGTGACAATAAGGAGGTTCAATGCTTATGTGAGCAGGTGGACCAATATAAGAATATATGAAATTAAAAAAACAGGGGTTAAGAACATGGCATGAATACAGGGTATAAAACAACATCTGTACATAGGTATACAGGTTTATGTTTGTGTATACATTTACCTGTATAGTTTTTAGAATCCATGACCCCATCTGCATTGGAGACTCCAACCGCTTGTATATGCCATGATGAACTACATGGAGGATTTGTCATGTGTGCTGCTATGCACCTTTAATTGATTTTATTCTCTAAAGAACAATGTAAGGTGGACAGCAAATAAAAGGAAACTTTTTCTCTTTGCACCAACTGCACGTAGGATTTAAAACACACAATTAGTGTGAGTTGATTAGCAATCCCATGGTTAAGTATTGTTCCAAAGTCGAGAATTTCTTAAGTGTACTATATAGAGCGTAATTATTGAGGTGGCGATGACTCCAACGACCACATTATGAATGAATCCTGAATGATACATCACCATATTCGTTAATTTAAGACTTTCTTTTGTCTCAAATTAATATATGGACCACAACAACATGGTCTAATGTTTGGGTCGTTCAACCCTAAACCATGTTGATATGAGTCCTTAATTGGGTTCTTGATATGAACACCCGCTTCAAAGTATTTGCATCTTACAACATTCTCCAATATCTGTGTGATTTTATCCATGTTCTTATATTTGTAATTGTCTCAAAACCCCCGAAAAAGTCCAAAATTAACGAATATAGTGATATACTGGAATATGTCTTTTTAAAATATATATTTTATGGGTTGGCCCCCGGGGCCCACTGCACATTCTGTCTAGCCTACCTTCAAGAGTTGTCCTGAAAAAAATTCCTTCACGATATTGCCCAACATTATCCATACTTGCCATGTACGAGGATTCCATGTACCATTCTCATCTGTTAAAAATGTTATGGATTGCGATCACAAATTGCCCGGGGGCACGACACTTTCGACCAATGAGAATTCGTGGATTCTCAAGAGCAATGATCATGGCCCAGTGACTACGGTCATGTAAGCATGCCCTTATTGGTTGAAGTCACGAGGCCACTTATCACAAAAAGTTGCCAAGAACACCATTATATGAACACCATGACCAATATGAACACCATGACTACTCTTGTAATGCCGACATGTCACAATTTGTTTTTAGGCAAACAAATTTAAGGTTTATGTTTCGGAATTATGACTTGTGATTGATTACCATCTTGAGAGTTTTGACAAGGCTTAGCATCATAGGCAAGATTTAGCTTTATGTCACTGCCATTGTCGATAAAGGGTGGAGTACAATAATGGTGAGGGATCGGAGACAACAAAAAATGATAGGGATTATAGAACATGATGAACAAGTTCACAACTACAAGAACATTACAATAACATGGCTGACCACTACAAGGTTTGTATCATCCTAAATAAAATACCCTATATGTGGTTCAAGAAACGCAAACCTGACATCTGTAGGGGTACCATATATTATTCATTATAACATAGTACGTGAATAGAAACCATGTTGTTATATTGCATTGAATATGTTTCCACAATCTGCTTGCAAACATAAAGAGTACCCTAATATACTACATCTCAACCTATTCCTAATATGTCGGCGGAGAAGTACATACGTGTTTGATGCAGTTGAAGAGAATAAAACATCAGAGGATTATTACTCCAGTGGCATTTGTGGAATCGTCCATGACAAACGACGAGAATCCTATAGCCCTTACAAACATCATGATATTTTAGGTGATACTCATGCATTCTCCCATTATATCAGGCCTCATAAATTTATGCGTTCTATAAATAGACGCCTAAAACGCATAAAATAATTTGAGCAGCGCACATAAATTAAGAAAAAAAAATTCAAAGATGCCCAGAGGTTGTGTAGTCCGACGTGCAATTTAGGGTTTAGGGTTGGTCGTCTACATTGATCACAACCTTCTATCCCGCCATATAGATGGGAGCGTGTCAACACAATAAAACATGCCACACACAATGCCATACGAAACACACTCCAGTTGTCCAATTCCTAGCATTTTCCAGTCATTTCTTGAAAAATGGTTATTTTATGCGCCTCGGATGCACGGCGCGCATAAATTAAGCTAATTTATTTAATTTATGCGAACGCCTAATTTTATGAGGCCTGCATTATATGCAAACATGGAACTGCACTACAAGATCTCCTTATGACACTGTGAGGTTTCCTGACACCTTGGATTTAAGGTATATGGGATTTAAGTGGCATCATGGTTTCTTAATGGACTCAGTATATTTGATTGGGAAGTGGTTTAGTGTTGATCAAAAAGCAAACATTATGCAGACACATGGTCAAAAGACATTGGACATGCACTTCCAATAAGTATAACTAAATTGGGGGAGGCCCAAAAATTGGTTGTCAGAGGGGTCTGTAATGCCTAGGGGTTCAATTCAACACACCGTACCTTTATATGGGAGGCCTTTGACATGGGCGCTACAATTATCTATGTACCTAAAAAAATATCTCACTGTGTATCCCAAAGTTAGCGACTCTATACTAGTGTCATCCATGGTTAAGATCGAAACCACCTTTTTGGGTATTTGTAATCATGTGTTCAATGTATGCTTTAGGGGTACAATACTTCCTTAGAACCAAATTCAAACTAATATCCTTGTCGATTGGGTTATGGTGAAGAAAAAGAAAGACATACATACTATTATATGGGGGCAGAAATAACATTGACTTCATATATTACACAAAAACGAAATTAAAAAGTAACGTTATAGCATATTACATATGCACGAAGTTTCATGTGAAAATGTAGTTTACAAATATTGGAACACAAAAGTGTAGGGTTTAGGGTTTAGGGTTTAGGGTCTACTCCAAATTGCTCAGCCATCACGTAAAAACTTCAGGTTAAGCGCCAAAGTTTGAGCCCTGTTTGGGTCGCATGAATGTCCCGCAATGTGTCTAAAAGCAACCCCGCGGAAATACATATGTTGTTCGTAGTCGAAAGAAGTTGAGTCAACATTATTGACTCAGGGGATGTGCAAGAAATCTTCAGTTCAGTTATGAAAACAATACAGGAGACCGTATTAATTAATTCAGGCATGGCTTGTTGATTGGGCAATTGATGGGCCCAATGAACTACAACGGTTCATATTATTGGGTGTAATTATCCGAGGCATGGCAGTGATTGAATTACAAATACCACATTGTGTCTGAAAAGGATATTATTAAAGTTTCAATACATTGAAGAAGAAATCCACATGTGCAAGGGATAATTTGTGCACTTGAACGTCGGAACACACTTCCACATGGGTGTGAGAAGAAAACGATACTTATGCTTGATTGATAGTTTTCTTTGTTGCGAATCAAGATTGTATTTCGATTATTCATAACCATAAAATTTCTAAATATGTCAGTTGACATTCATTTTTGTTGGAGGAAACGTCACATGTCACTTTTTAATTGAAGTTCAATGACAAATGAAATTTGTCATTGATAGTACACACTGGTCAAAGCCTTGTCCTAAATATTGTATTTAGGGTCACCAATTTTTTTTGGCTTGCTCAATGCAATGTGTAACCTAGATGGGTCTTAAGTGGCGACTTTTCTTACTCACGCCCCTGGATTTGTTTGCTGTCACGTTTAAAAGAGATAGGACTCTGTCTTGAAATGTGAAGAACTACTCTAGTACACTCAATAGTCAACATGATTGGGAGGACTAGTGTATCTGTTTAAGAAGCATGCACTTTCGATAACCCTGACTACATGAGGGCATATCAGATGTTTCATCATGGATTTTTTAATGGAACACAAGTTTCATTGTGTAAATATAATTGGCAGAAGGTGGTTCACAAAAAAACAAACCAAACAACACCAATGCACACACCTTAAACTACCCTTGTACTGTCACGCACACGAAATGTAAACCCCACGTTTATTCTTATTCCTTATAAATAAATAAATTGGGCAGTGCACCATACAATGTTGCAATACCCATTGCATACTAAGCGATTTCTTATCTAAACGTGCAACCATCCATGGCAATATTTGAATACATATTTGTGCTGATGCAGAGTATACCAAACTAAATGCGGATGAAGTAAAAGTAAGCTGTAATGACAATGTGGGTAAACTAGGATAACCTCCCACAATGACAACATAAAATACCGCTTCCAGTGTAGTTTCACCTGAGCCGTAGCGGCACCTGGCACCCGTGCAATGAGTGTAGTCACGGTTATCGGAAGCACATAATTGGTCAAGAATGGTTCAAATTACCAATCACCGTACTTACATGTGTTGCAAGCATGCAGGTAAGTGCAGAAAAATAAAGACATGACCACTCACATATGTAAATGACATATTTGTTGCATATGTGTCAGATGACAAATTTGGCTCCGTCGGACAAGACAGAAATGTGAATTCCACATGTATATAGGTTGTATGTGTGCAATCAAGCACAATTTCCATCTACACCCTCTCGGCCGGGCATGTCCAGTACGGTGCACCTGGATGAAAGCTCATGCCATAGAATTCCACCGCACAAAATGACATCTGCAATTGATCTCTGAGGTCAGCCAATGTCTGCAATGTCAAATCCTCCAAGTTCGACTGACGTATCTTCCGAGGGATCTGCGTACTGACGTGCCGGCTAGTTGAGAACCACTTCATGTTCTCTTGGAATTGAGTGACGAGATTTACTTCACCCGCCAATGCCAACCTCATGGAATCGTTGGGCCATATCGCGTAGTCGTATTCGGCCAAGCGTAGAGCATTGTACTCGACACTTTTATCCACGACCGCTTTCCATGCCTTGCAGGAAAGTCTCAGGGTGTGCAATACCCGCAAACGCTGCAGGATGTCCACTTCGGTCTCTGCGCCCATATCCACCTTCGTGGCACCCACCAACATGTTTGGAAGAAGCACATTCAACTTTACATCTTCGTCCAGGTCCAATACAAGTGTCGCCATCACGTGGGATTGGCCAGAACTTCCCCACCTTGATGCGCCAACCCCAACAAACAAAATGAGAGAAAACCTGTGCATAAAACACACATAGCACATTTGTGTGGGTCCGAGCTTGCATTTGCGCAAAATCCACCTACATTGTGTTGCACCAAACAAGAAAACCACGAACTTGGGAAGATGCAACCCCTGTACAAAAACTGATTTGCAGTTGTGCAGTGACTGCAGATTTCAAGTTGGAATTGTGATTGCAGTTTTAACTCATTTGTGGGCGCGCAATATACCGTTGCAAAGGAAATTTGTAGCCCTTTCCAACGGAATATTACAAGGCACCAACTTCCCAGAATTGCACTTCATAACCCACAAAAACAGATTTGCAGTCGTGGAGGGACTGCAGCTCTGACATGCACTTTGCGACTGCAGATTTCCTCATAGATCTATCTTGGAATATACTGTTGTAATGATTATTTCAAGCCCTTTCCAACGGTATAATACAGGGCACGAACTTTGCCAACATTCACCAGGTAACAAACCAAAAACAGAAAACAACATTGTGGACGACAGAACACTCACCAGCGCGGAGTAGCAGAATGCTTGATAGAATTGCGAGGTTTTGCTGCATATTATGTGCTTGCAAGCCTTCCAATGTGAAGAGGGTGGACGGGCATGTGGTCATCATTGCCACAAAATCCCCATTAATTGCACTGCATTAATGGACACACTTTTAACTTGCGTGGGGGATCCTACAGAATATTACGAGGGATGTTAAACTACCTGGCTACATGGAAAATCTGCACCATGTTATACTTCATATTTGGAGCTTGATCTCTCAAATGATTGGTTTCTGGAGTGCTATATTTGATTATTTCTGTTACACTAATCGGACCAACACATTCATTTGGTGTGTGCATCATAGAATCTGGGGCCCTACGGGAATCAGGGGATTACCACCTTCCATCCTAACATTGGACATGGGAAAAAATAAGTAAAGTAGCGTAGTACACACCGGTGGAATTTTGGTTGATGCCCCTTGGATATATGTACTCGATGTAGGTTCAAAGGTACTCAAAGGACCACATTCCACACTGCAACTCATCACTCCAACATCCAAGTAAGAAGTACCAGAACGTAGTACGCGTGAGCATAGCATGGTATGATGCCCAAGAGTGTCTAATGTGGTCTTCGTAAGAAAGGTACCAAGATCATAGATATATATATCTACACTCGTCACTCCATTGAATGCATTCACTGGAGACCTTATGAATTTGACTAGAGGTGCATGTAAAAACCCACCCATGGATCCAAAAGGACCTCCAATCCGTCCTGACGGAGGGAACATTCAAAATTGCAGGAGGGGAGTACACAATTCTCTCACCAAATCAACTCGACCCGACTATATAAGCCTCCATTGCATACTCCAACACTCTTTTGTCGCCTTGATTCTCTCCCAGGGAGCACCTCAGACCCGTATTTGGTCGCCATCCTCTGGGAGCACTAGAAGCTCAAGGTTTAGTCATGCATTCCCACACCAAGGAATATTGTATTCTCGTTGGGTTGCAGTTCCATGTATAGCATGTTGTGCCTTAGTGTCGGTGGCGGTGTACAGTCCGTACACTATTTGTACGGAGTTCTGTACGGATGGCGCAGGCACAATGCATGTGGCGCGAGTTCCACTCGGTCGAGTGGAACTAGCGCGGGGCGGTGACGCTGGCCAGTTCCACTCGGTCGAGTGAAACTAGCGCGGGGTGGTGACGCTCGCCAGTTCCACTCGGTCGAGTGGAACTGGCGCGGGGTGGTGATGCTGGCCAGTTCCACTCGGTCGAGTGGAACTCGCGCGGGGCGGTGACGCTGGCCAGTTCCACTCGGTCGAGTGGAACTCGCGCGGGGCGGTGACGCTGGCCAGTTCCACTCGGTCGAGTGGAACTAGCGCGGGGCGGTGACGCTGGCCAGTTCCACTCGGTCGAGTGGAACTAGCGCGGGGCGGTGACGCTGGCCAGTTGCACTCGGTCGAGTGGAATTTGCCCTGGCGGTGATGCGGGCGTGATCCACTCGACCGAGTGCAACTTGACCTTGCTGTGACGCGGGCCTGATCCACTCGACCGAGTGGAACTTGCCCTTGCGGTGACGCGGGCCTGATCCACTAGATCGAGGGGAACCTGCCAAACGGATTTTTAGGGTTGGGAAGTTGAACTATGTACGCATTGCTGTTGGAAATTATCTAGCTCTGCCAAGAGCACACCGTAGTATGCATAGTGACTTACTTTCCTTGATGATTGGTTACCGTAGTATACGCATTTGTTTGACTGGTTACGTAGGGGGTGAGATTATTGAATGGATTGTTGAATGTAGGTATCTGGAGCTATGAAGCTGGTTTAGGGTTTAGGGTTTAGAGCTATGTAGCTGGGAGCATACGACCTTGGTGGAAGGCGCTCCACATCTTTCATTAAAAAGATCGCTAAATTCATTGGATTTCAGCGATTAGGATTAAAATTCTCACATAGACCGAGTGGATCCTGGCAGAGGGGTCCACTCTGAATTCCCGACTGGAATTCTTTGGAATATCCGCTGGAGCAGATGCTTAGGAGTCGAACGTGTGACTAATTGCGCAGGTGATCTTTGTGTGCATGCTCCAGAATCACGAATGGCTCCAGAGTCATCCACAACAGAGGTGATTTGCTAATCCCATATGTTGCCATCACATTGTTTGTGGGGATAATTATTAACATGACTACATTTATTGTGCAGGGGACATCCCTTTCCGAAGCTGTATTCTCGGAAGAAGAAAATGACGGCCACGTTGAAGACATTGACCCGAGTTGCAGTGGGCTTCAAAGGGAGGATTGGGTAAACATGCCAGTGATGCTTGTGAATGAAGATGGTCAAAATATGGCAAAAGGCATTTGCCGTAATGTGAACCCAATCGACTGCGTGGAAGACAGATGTCTTGGAAATGATCACGTTGGTGTCCTTATCATGGAGCCTATTGAGGGAATGATGGACATGGGGGCGATGTTTTCTTTGAGGGTGTGGCCACTCAATCGTGTTTTCCAGAGTGGTTGTACTCTAGCACATCACCTTCTTGTGAGCACGCACAGATTGCGCGACAAATCGAAGTTGCTGGAGAAACGAAGGAAGGATGGGAAAAGGGCCTACGACACATCCAGGTCAGCGGACCATAGTAAGCCGACCAAAAAATCTCAAATACTGAACAATGCAAGCATACGCCAACTCTCTGTAGTTGTTTGTTGCGATCGCGAGTGCCTTAGATTCTTTCCTAGAGAGGAGGCACTTGCGCTTCGCACGGAATTTTATGACTGTTCAACAAGGATGAGGCACGCCAAACGACTTGAGGTCCATGGACAAGTACATACACTTCCCGGGGGATCAGCGAATGTTGTGACTTTGAGTGGACGGGATATATGCCTGATAGCATGGAGGCATATATTTGTGATCTCCAAGACCGCATTTTATAGGAACCGTCAAGAATTCAAGTGTGGTGTGCGTCCACGAGACCATGGGAACTTGAACACCAAACGGCATCGGGTGTCCACTCAGCAAGCCACTGCCACTCTGACCACCTTACTTCAGGACAAAGCGGACATGATGCCTCATAAATCCCGCACGTTGCCTAACGGCACTCGAGTAGTCGAGATGGTCTTGCCTCGCGGAACAAAATGGAACAAATTTTTGGTTACAATCAACGAGGTCAGCATACACGCTCATGTTAAAGTTCTAGTGGGTCTGATGGAGATATCTTACCATGACAATGGCGTCAATCTGGGATCAATTTTAGAAATTGTTGCAGTCTCTAACGCTTTCGTGTGTGCAATTTTCAGGTAAATGAGAAATGTGGTTTGCTGCCAATTTCACTTTCGACTCTTAGCCAGATAAGGCAAAACTACTTTAAGCACTATGTAAAAAAGAGGGCTGGTGACAATTTTGCCCGTTGTGGGAAATGTGACTCACTTGCCGCTATTATTCTGCAACATGTTAAAGGTTCGGCAGCCCACACCGGGTTCTCGAAGCAGTTGGAGAAGCATCAAGCACAACAAGAATCCGCTCGAAATGCTTACCGATGCATGAGGGCTCTCTCTATTGAACATCCCCGAAAGGTGTTGACCATCATTCTTGACAAGATGGACCATGGGAAAACTGCATCTCCTTGCTTTGCATACAAGAACAAAGACACCGATATGTTCATTAAACTACCACTGTCAGTAACAGGAATGATGGCTCATGGACATGGAGATGAGAGATATGCTCATTATGCCTTGGATTTGTATCCTGGCGATTGCAACCATACAGTAGGCTCATTCGCGAGACTCCTCCGCGATTTGGAACAACCTCCGGTTTCTTCATCACGCGAGCTGTTCCATGGTGCCGGACGTTCACCTCTCTATCGTGTTGTTCTTCATGGTAGTGATATATGTTTGGAAGGTTTACGAGCTCCACCCATGGAGCCCATCCCGGCTGTTCCTCTTCCACCTATTTTGCATGTGCAGTTGGACAATTGTTGGAAGGACAACAAATGCAGGTTTGTGAAGGCATTTTGGTCCATGCTTACGGCCAAAGGGATATTCAGTGAGGTCCATGTGTCTTACCTTTTAGTTGGTCATACCCATGACGACATCGACGCCTCATTTGGTAGATGGAGCATGAACTTGCGTGAACATGATTACCCCACTATCCCACTGCTCATGAAATCGTACATGGACATGGAGAAGGTCCCTATCATCCCACATATGATAGAGGAACTTCCGGATTGGAGGGCATTTGTTGTGGACTACATTCCTGATGGACAAGACAGACTCATTGGACATACGAAAGCCCAACAATTCAAATTTGTTGTCCGGGATGACAGTTGGCCTGTGATGCATTACAAAGTGCTGAGTACGCATGATGAATGGTTGCCCAAAGATGGCATACTAATGTGGAAATCGAATATAAAGGGGGAGCCGGCTCTCCCCACAGGTGACCCTGTTCCTGCAAAACCCCGAGATATGGCAAAGCTGGAAGATGTTGTTATCGGTTTGCAAGGGTTTATTGACTACTGGCAATCAATATGCGACCATGACATGACCGGAGCATATAGAGGCTCCCATGGACATCTTCTACAATATTGGACTGGGGTGAAAGAGGCATTGGATGCACCCCTCACAGATGTATACACTGCGGGATCGCCACTGAGGGATGGATTCTGGCCGTGTAGTAGAATAGAACAGGATTGGCACCCTTTCTTGCAAACTGGCGAACTTCGCGAGGAACACCAACCGGACGAGCAGTATGTGGGGCCTTCTAACCTTCGTCCTGCACCTGCTTTCCGCATTGGCGAGAATGTGCATGAGGGACATTTCCTCATTCTTCGACCCCAAGAACAAGATATTGATAGACCCATATGGGTGTGCCGAGCCATGTGTCCACCTAACATGAACGTCGCTGGGGAACATCCTCGACAAATTCTTGTACAATGGTTCACTCCCACTTCGACTGCTAGAGACATAACAAAGAAGTGGAAAGGTTGGGACTCGAACACCAACTTCAAGTGGAAACGCGATTTGAAATACTCAATTCCAGACTGGCAACCGATCGACTGCATCTTGGCGGCATGGCCTCTACCGGCACATGAAGATTGTGAGCCCCTTAAGATTACGATTCCACTAGAGCAGATCGAATATGCAAAAGACAACCTTCGCCGTTGTGCTGCAGCAGAGCGGGGACGCAGGGCAGGTGAGGATGATGTTGGTGGTGCGAGTGCGTCACGCGGAGGTCATGGCCGTGCAAGTCGTGGCCGTGCAAGTCGTGGCCGAGGGGCTCGTGGACGCCCCACCGTCGGTGGACGGTCGTGATTCAAAGATGTGCAAAATACAGAGGGAGGTAGGAGTGACACATTAGAATTGCATGTTGCATGTGCGTTGTTTGATAGTGGGAGACACAACAACAAAATTAATACTACCTTTGACACACGTTTTTTTGCATGGCTGGTCGATGGGAGACCATGAAGGCCTGCCATGGTTACCATCATTGTTTTCAATACTTTACATGCTCATTGTAACAATATTGTGGGCACGGTGTACCCGTGTCGCCATTAATGGAAGGCTAGGGACAATTTTGAGGGTCTGAAGACCTAATATGCAACGTGAAGACATGTATATTAAACATCCTTTGTATATTGGAAGTTTTAGCCGTAGTACTAGGATTCGGCAGATCCGGTGCAAATTGAGCATGCCAAAGTGGAAGACCACATAGCTCCCACGATTCCTTGCTATCATGACTGGCTAGCCCTCCCATGCTGACGTGCCCCTATGGAGTGTCTGCGAGCCCCCATGGAGAGACTCTGCGCGCCCATATGGAGAGGCTCTGCGTGCCCAAGTGGAGAGTATGTGCGTCACCCTCTGGAATCAACCACGTTCCCATATGTTGTTCCCGCTTTCCCATATGTTGTTCCCGCGTTCCCATGGTTGTTCCCGCGTTCCCACATGTTGCCCAGACGTTCCCTGGTGGACGTTCACACGTTCACATGTAGAAGCTCCCACGGCCCCAGCACGACGTTCCCCACGCTCAAAGATGGCCTCATGTGCTTTGCCTTCAATGTTCCCACGTTCCCACAACCTCAAAATATGTTCATGTGTGCAATAAATATGTTCCCATATGCATGATACAGACCATTTTCCACATTTTGGGACTCCCCAAAGTCCCGAAATGTTTAATATGGTGTTAAATAAAACAATGAACATGTGTGAAAACAACTTAACTAGAACCTACTCGAAAAATCTCTATAGCAAGTTATTGTAGGTGCACAGGGATAACCAAGGTGCCTCCGCCATAACCGCGCGAGCTTTACCCAATTTTTTACAAAAACTTTGGTTATTTGGTAAAGCCATGTGGGGATGGGCCTTTATTAAATGACTATAAGTAACATGTTTAACCGGTTGTTGTGGGAGCAACAAGGCTCCAAAATAGATTACCCAATAGGTAGTATGAACCCTATATTTGCATCTTTCAAAGTTCTCACCCACATTACATGAATAATTTGGTGTGGCATTAAAATTGGTGCCATGTTATTTGCAATGGTAATTGTGAATTGTCATGTAGCGTCAAGTGTCATGTCACACCCTCTTTAGTTGACACCCAACAATTGCAAAACAATCAATGTGAGTCGATGATGATTAAACCAGGGTTTAAGTATATTTGGACTTATCCATGGATTTTGGACAATTCCAACTGCCAATATGACGTACACTAGATCGCAAAACTATACAAATATGGTGGTTGACAAACATGGAATACATACATTCAAAGTTGCGGTTGTTGTCTTGTTGCTTTTGTTGTTGTTGTTTGATGTTTTTGTCTCACAAATGCACACCCCTCATTATTTATGAACAAGTAGTTTGTCCGAATATATTTAAATATCAGTTCTTAGCCTGGACCACACTAAATCATATGTATGCTTGAAGTCATGAATTTCCATAAACCTAAAGCTTCCTCTGACTTTGCATTTACCACTTTGCTTTCTGTAGCTGCCAGAGACTATTTTTTAAAACATCCCATGAAACTAGACAATGAAATTCTCCACATCAGCAATGCCACTTAACTTGTTCCTTGCCTAACCCTAGCAGAAACCAAAGCTAAGCAATCATGCCTTACATTAAATGCTCACGGCGTTAACCAAACCAACACTTAGGACCAAGTGACACAAGCCATCCAAGCTCTTTTCCAGCCATCAAATGTCGTTGCAGTCACCTTCGAAAGAGCAAATCGTGACCTGGTTTAAGTTAATTTCTATTGTTTTGTGACTCTGTTGCTAGCTGAACTTACTGGAGCAAGATGAAGGGTGTGCGCTTCCTTGACAGCTTCGTCAACTTCATGCCACAAAGACTCTCCATCAATGGTGCATACCCATCACCTAAGGTAGAAATACCATAACCCGTTAACCACCCAATAGCGGTGCACTAGACGGCCTCATAATGGCGAGTGCCATGTCTTAAATGGAGCATGGCTCAGCGGCAACTTCAATGCAGTGTAGCCAATGGGAGGCAAGGTCTAATGTACTCATGATTAACCAGTTTAGGTGATGTTTTGTATCAAAATGCGGAGTACCTAGTGAACGGGAAGTGGGTTGGACAAACTTTCCACTTTGAAAAATTGTGGACTTTTTTGTACAAGGTAGAAAAATACAAAACAACTTGCATTCTTCATGAATCCTTCTCGTCCATCTTGGAAAATTATCTCATGATTGTCAAACCAGATCTTCAATGCGAATCACCTTATTTTAACGGGTTATGGTATTTCTACCTTACAACCATTGATATGGGTTGTGATCTCCAAAACACACACCGGTGCTTTCATAGTCGTGGCTATAGACATCCGACCAACAGCCGCACCAACAATTACCATTGACAACCTGCGATCCACCCTCTGAGCCGAAGCTGTTGAACAAGGCATGTAGATGGATGCACATCAAAGCCAACTTCAACTCGACCTGCAATCATCCCACCGAGAATTCCTCCATCAAACAAGCACTCAAATCACGAATCAAGAACAAACTCACTCGCACGAGATTGCAGACTGCATTCAAAACCTCCAACTCACTTTGGCCTAATTCTCCAACATCTGCTGCAGTGGCTACAAGCTGCGGCCGCACTCCAATAACCCAACTCTCACGGACTCATCAACAACAGCGCGACTACTCTACACCCTAATCATGCTTAGTCTCTTTTACTTACTCAAAACCCTCCTTAAGAGAGGGCCATGTTCCCTATATTTCTTCTAATTCTGCAATATATCATCGTATCACATGCTTAGAATTCAATAAACTTAATCACCGTACATTACCAAATGGCATACCAATCCTCCTTGCAATATGCCCGCCTTACAAGTTCGATTGTTTCCCCAACATCAAGAATGATTATCACACCCCCCCCCCTCTCTAACATCATTCCACCACAACCATTTACATTAGTATGGCCCATGCATTATTTTATCCAAAACCAATGCCATACATATTCATTACCCAAAATGTCTGGCACAACCCACAATGCATTACCCTATAAACCCCTAAAACCTCCAAACTCCACACACATGCTACATTATCAAATAGACACCACACAAATAATCCACTACACACTACCATCTTTATACTCCACAAACATTTCTATATACTCAATATCTCGTGACTCCCAAGAAACTTGGCTATCTCACCTTCTCCCCCTTCCCCACTACCAAACTCTAAACACCTCCTTATTGCAAATTATAAAATATATCTCCCTACACGACACTCCCAACTATACCATAACACACCTTGGCCATTTAGTAAACTCCTCCAACCCAACATCCCACATCCCATCATCTTACTCACACACCCAACTCACAATTTATCCTAACCCCTTTCCCCCCATCACCCTCAAAGCCTTTTTCCCTCATCAACATATCAAAAACATCCCCAACCCACTTGGATTTTATTTAGTTCTGGGACTCAAAATATCTTTTACTATCACATGGTGATACGGAACTCAACCCCATACCCTTACACTCAATCATAACCAATCTTCCCCATTCATGTAAATAGAAACAACTTAGATATTTTCTAACCAACTCTCTCTTTCTCTCCCTACAACCCCAATACTCCCATCTCCGCAATCTCTTCAATATACAAGGTACCACAATTTCGATCAGGCTGGGATTGAATTTCAATCACGTCAGAACCAATAGTGCCATGGCACATGTTTTGGTTTTGAGTGCTAAAGTGAGGAGTAATGGGCAGTTCAAATGAGAGGTTATGGCTGACTCTAGACATTGGTAATATGTTTGGGCCAATTTTTGGCTTCAAAAACTCACAATAACTTCAACTTCAAGAATAAAATTACCGAAAAAATTGCAATCCTGCTGATTTCTATCTTCCTACTCGGGAAAAAAATTGCACCGCCTTATACTTCTCCAAATTTGGCGTAGAAATCTTTTAAGCAATCAATTATGTGCGCCTCTACTCTAGTTTGTATATCCAGGTCAAGGGCCCTCAAGGTTGGAACTATGATGGGGGAGAATTGGCAATTAGTTATAGATGAACCGGTTGAGTTTGAGAAATAACGGGTTGAAGTTCAAGACTGCAAGAAAATTACCGATCATTTCAAAGGAATCTATAGAATATACCTCAAATTAATAAAGGAAAACCGAAGGATGTCAACATGTAACCGGTTGGACTTGCAAACACTAGGATCTCAACCAAGTATGCCCAAAAATCTCCCCGATCACTGGGCTGGAAAAATTCTCGTAGCCTGTGTTGGAGGTGATGTTTGCTAGGTGGCAGCCTAGGGCAGCAAGATGGCTATACACATATGGGCAGCCTGCCTTGTTGCCACGTGGGAGTTCCAGGGTTTGCCACATGGCAATGGAGGCTGATGGTGATTGGACATTTCCACCGTACCTGTACTTGCTTTTCTGGGCTTACTCAGATTACACACCGGTGAGAACGGGGGACGTTAAACATCCCCCCACGAACTTTTCGGGGGAGGTAGATTCGGGCAGGGGCAGCCCCCCAGAAAGAAATCCAATTTTTTTGGACCCGGCCGAAAACTTCTGTCCGCCCGCCCGACTTCGAAAAAACCGTTGTCCTTGCAGTTTTGAAGGCCACTTATCCACAAATCCCATATTGAGTGCACTTCACCTTCAAGGTCCAAAATCCAATATATGTGTTCACTTTCATTGAGTAAATAAGCAATTGATTGGGATTTCATTTTCAAAGTGAAACCGTCAATAAAGCATGTGATTAACTTGGAAGTCAAAAACATTACAAACCCCTCATTACCACTAAGGTTATAATTTGTGTGACTTACCATTGAGAGGGTCTTTGTCATTCTAAAATGGAACTAAAATTATTGTTTCATTTTAGTATGTTAAATATTATAGTTTAGTTAATACCTTCTACTTTCACAAAGTATTCATACGCATTTAAACTAATTAAGTGTGATTGAATGTAATTAAGTCTAATCAACCCTAATTAAGCCCAATTAAATCAAAAAGTATGCTTACCAAATTTATCAAGCCTAATTAATCATAAAATGTACTTACTAGAATTAATCATGATTTAGATACTAAACATACTATAAATAAATAAATTTAGTTCCATTTTAGAATGACAAGGACCCTCTCAATGGTAAGTCACATAAATTTTAACCGCAGTGCCAATGAGGGTTTTTGTAATATTTTTGACTTCCAAGTTAATTACATGCTTTATTGACGGTTTCACTTTGAAAATGAAATCCCATTCAATTGCTTATTTACTCAATGAAAGTGAACACATATATTCGATTTCGGACCTTGAAGGTGAAGTGCACTCAATATGAAAATATAAGTCAAATTATAAGTATTTCATTATAAAAATGCAAGTTGGGATGATAGTACTCAACGCAAACTTATTCATTGGAAAAGTTACCACAGCAACATAAAATACCATATGACACTAAATATTATATTTTGTGTAGTAAATGGTCCCGCCTCGGATTGTTGTATGATAAGTTATGTGAGCTTAAAACAAACACTCGTGTTGAGCAATTTATCAATGTATGATGCTTTTAGATTTGCACTTGCAATGAAGAGGTATGTGCTTCATTTTAAAATATGTTGATCACTTTACAATCGATGTTTGTTTTAGGTTTACACATCGCACTTTAAAAGGGTATATACATGATTCTCAAAAGAATTGCATTTGAATTTGTGTGTGACTTATCGATCGTGGTCTCGAAGATAATAGGTTGGATTCTTTCGAGGATCAAAATGCACGGAAAGTGACTAGCAACCATTATCTCACCCTCATGAGTGAGTGGTGTGCACATAAAGGGCCTTCTTGCGATGGGTATTCACATGCAATATAGACAAGAAAAGCTGAAAATCTCTTTAAATGGTTTAATAGACCCTGGAATAAACACCAACGACCCCAAATTAGTATAGTGAGGTATAATTGAAATGAATCAACCACAAACTTCAATGGGGTGGCTTCTTACCATACCCGTTAACACGGTTGCCACACATTTAAGCTGATAAGTGGGTGTTGACACATTTGCTTTGGAGATCATGATATTACTAAGCACTAGGATAGTAGACAAGTGGTGTTTTTGAAAATCGCAATACCTCACCATGTTGTCAAATTGATCGGAATCTTTCAGTATTGTTGCCCTATGACTGCCTTTACTAAAGGATAGAAAAGTACTAAAAATGGATCTATAGATGATGACACCTCTTGGGAACCTCTCGTACACGACAATTGACAAGGTTGGTGTCTATGTACTTGTAGAATATCATACAATATCCGACTTTAATGTTCAACTTGGCTGATTTCTTAATGGATGCCACATGCATGAGAGTGGATAGGCATGTACCCCACCATGTCACCGGCAGCCACACAACTAGGCTAGAGTTGTGTGGTGTCTAGGTAACTCATCCATTGCGAAGATGACATCACAAGGAAAAAAATTTAAATAAAAATTGAACCTTTATAACTAGAATCTACTTGACTCCAAAAATGATATAAGAAACTCCAAATTAGCACATGTAGTGGAGTCTAGTTTGATGAACCAACCCCCAACTTATAGGCGAACTTGTTTTTCTTTTATTAGATGATGTCACAAGCCCAAGCCGCACAATACCATGTCCTCTATTAACTTAAGTACGTAGGATGCTTGAATGGCTAATTTCATTGTCTTAGGTCCATACTCCTACCATATTACTCTTGTCTTCATGTCATTCAGTCAAAATATGAGATTATGTTGTTTTCTCAAAAGGCAAAAAGCATCAACAAAGAAAGGATATGGCTATCCTACCTCGTGGCAGTAGCCGTACACTAGCATAGGGCATGGGTCCGCCACTCGTGGTACTTGCTTGTAGAAAGAAAAAGGAGAAGCATCGGGCACTATACAATTGAGGGCATGTTTCACTAATGCCCCCTCCCCACTTGACTTTACCAAATAACCAAAGTCTTTCCTAAAAAACCGGATAAAGCTCCCTCGGTTATATCAGAGGCATCCGGCTATCCCAACGCACCTACAAGAGCTTGCTCTGGAGATTTTCAAGTAGGTTTTAGTTAAGTAGCTTTCGCACATGTTCATTGTTTTATCTGCCAAGCAATGAATGTTGGATAGTTTTTGTCCCATCCCCAATATCTTACTACTCATCTATCTTACCATTGGTTTTTGTCAATGGAGCTCCTTGTGCCCTCATAGCTAAGACTAAAAGCAACCAATCACAAAGGCGGGAGGCGACACTTTTAAAGGTCCTACATTCTTGCCTCATGTCTAGGTACCAATGGGAGGGTCGGTGCTTGAGGCTTAAAACATCCGCTTTTAAACCATGCCACATCATTTGCCAACTAGGCTCGGCACTAGATAATGTTGATGGCGTGAAGGCCGTGTTTTAGAACCAACTTTTAGCTAAAGTCAGGTGGGGAGGGGGCATAAAAGCACTAGGCCATGGGTCTGAAATGATTGTAGTGCCTTTCTTTTTGAATGAGATCATAGAGAAGTCCATGGACTATAGCGCAAAGTCTTTTGAAGGTCCCAAGCCTTTGATGTAAACCCAAATGGGATCATTAAAATATACCTCACAATATTTTAGTTAGATATGAGAATGCATCATAAAGGAGAGAAGAAAGAAGGTGTTCACAACTTTGCTTATATATTGGTGTTTCTATATGTCAATTCAACAATTTTTGAGCATTCAAGATTTAATTATAAGATATGAATTAGAAAAATCATATTCATTTAATGCACAGTCGCAAAATTACTATGTAGTAAAAACATTCCATAGTGGCAACAATATTTACACAAGAAGCAACTTTTTGCAAAAGCTCCAACAATCATGTTTTGAATTTAACATGAATAGTATTAGAATATATAGTTATTAATAAGTTGTCATTGGTTGTCCCCCAGGGTTGCCTCATATTCCGCCCAACCTACCTTCAAGAGTTGTCCCAATATAATTGCCTACAATCCCAGCCATACTTGCCCTCTGAAATTTCATGTAGATTTTTCATCCACTAAGAATGTAATGAATTGTGGTCCAAACTACCCTCATGTAAACGTAAAGCTAGGGCCCGTGACACTCTCAACCAATGAGAACACAAGGATTCTCAAGAGTCATGGCCTTATAACTTTCTTGTGAACGTGCTCTCATGTGGTTGAGAATTGCATGCAAGGAAATGATTTTGGTACACAACCACCTTGAATATCCTTGACACAACCTCCAACATGGCATGTATGGGTCATGCTTACCCAATTGTTCTCAAAAAGAAAAAGAAAAATAATAATGTACGGGTCCACTTTAAGTATGGGACCCTATCAAAATTGGATTTGATAGTACTACTTAGTAACCCTCTTCCATGGCAACAAGATATAGCAAACGGGAAAAAGACAAGGGTTTCATACACATGACAAAAGGAGTATATCACACGGCTCAAGTGCAAACTTGTGATTGTATTAGTGCAAAGGCAGAGTCCTCTTGGAGAAGGTTGCACTCCTATATCCATGCACATAACCACCTTCCGGTTCTCATTCATCTACAATGTTACGGTGACTAACTTGCTTGGGAATTAATTTCAATATTCACTACATGAACCTATCCACACGATTAAATGAATTGGTGACCCATGAGAGATTTGTATTTGTCAACATTTCTAGTGCCCCCCCCCGACATTAAGAAAAAAAACACATCCCAAATTGGGACCCCATATGCATGCACAATTGTGAGGCCAAACCCCCCACCCTTAAGCGTCCGTAGTCCGAGTAGTGGGTTTGGGCTCACATTCCTCCGCGGTATTGGATTTGGACTTGGATGAGTCCATAGTGCAAGGTTCACCCTTCAAGTGGTCTTGGATTTAACTTTGGTCTTTGCTTCCTTTGTCTTGCCATCGCGAGAGTGCTCCACATTCTCCATTAATTTGTGCACGTGGTTTATTTTTAAAGAGAGGATGCAAGTGTTAAAAAACACTATTCTCTATAGTCAATCTCAAATACATTTACTTGTGAAAGCCACACATAACACTAACTAGCATAATGTAACTAACTACTTGTCTATGAGCTAATCAAGTAGGCTATCTACTAAGCTCCTTCATGAACCCATCTCTTTACTTTCTAATTACATAAACCTAGCTCCTTCATAAACCCAACTCCTTCATGAACCCAACTCCTTAGCTTCTAACTAAACAAACCCAGCTCCTTCGTAAACCCAGCTTCTTAGCTTCTAACTAAACAAACCCAGCTCCTTTATAAACCCAGCTCCTTCATGAACCCAGCTCCTTAGCTTCTAACTAAACAAACCCAGGTCCTTCATAAACCCAGCTCTTTACTTTCTAACTAAACAAACCCAGCTCCTTCATAAACCCAGCTCCTTCATGAACCCACAACTTTGTAGTTGTAATCCCCAACTACCTCACTAATTATTCAAGCCCTTAACTAATCTTCCTACCTAATTTTCCTAATTCTACTAACAACCCCTTTCTAATCACACAATTCTTCTCTAATCCTAAAATCCTAAAATCCTAGAGAGGAGAGGGGGAGAGAGAATTTCCTAACTTCACTAAGACTAACTAATCCACACAAGTATATTTTTGCACTCATCACAACCTCAAGTGCTCAACTCTTAAACATGGAACTTGCAACCACGTGTATTCAAAACATGAACTTTAAGTACCACAAATTGGAATCATGAATTAACTTTAAAATCCTTCACGTCAACACTAATTCTACCAAGAGGTCAAGCCCTCTTCAAGGCTAACAAGCCTTGGCTCTCAAACTAAAAACTAAGCACACACATGTGCTCCAATATGGCTTCCCACACCCACACTTATAACTCGTGGGGTGCCTTGGAGCACAAAGGAAAGAGAGGATGAGTGAGGGAAGAATGAGGGATTATATAGTAAGCTTGAGGGGGTGAGCACCCTCAAGGCTCACGATAAGCCCTTGAGATTTCCTCCTACTTAGTAGGCGCCAATCCTATCTTCTAAGCCTTCCTCCCTCAAATGATCAACAAGGATCCTAATTCGAACATTTAACTAGCCTTGGCTTTCTACCTACCACACTTTACCAAACTTGGGATGCTTCAACCCAAACTTAGCCTCCTTCGCTTTCCGCCGCCATAACTTTCTCCCCTTACTTTCCCAAATCGTTGCTCACCACTTAATTCAAACCACGATGCTTAACTCGTGATTTGATTGGTGCTTTGAGAATTTGCTTATCCTCCACCTTGCATTCTTCCTTGGACCTTCCCCATTAAGTGGCCATGATGAGGTGGTCCACTTGTGCGCTCCATGTGATCCTCCATTCATCCCAATTCGAATGCACTTGCCTCTTGAGTCACTTTGGTTGTCTCCATCCATTTGTACTAGCCTACTCACTAACTACTCAATCCAAGTTCTCCTTACCTATCCTCATTCACTCAAATCCTTCCGAAGGTAAAAACACAATAACAACTCACATCCTAGCCTCTTACAACATGGTACTTCTAAGACTAACATTTCACTCTTTTTATATTTTTGTGAAGTAACATGCTACTTCAAAGTGCATCAACTAACGTTTCAAGGGTCTAAGACTAAATGTGGGCACCCTTTTGGGCTCACAACAATCAAATTCCTTCCTTTTTTATTTACTTCTAACTGATTAAAACCAATGCATGACTGGTATATAGGTGACTCCATGGTATCAATAATAACATTCAGATATTAATATTTGGTGGATGTCTCAAAATGAGAGAATCTTTATATACCCAAATTTATATTTGGGTCAATCCATTCAAAACCATATTGATACTAGAACAACTTTACCTTGGTTTGAAATTTTTACATGATATATAGACCCAAATGGCATTGAAAAAAAATCTTCCAACATCCATACCCTAATCATAGTATCATAAATTGTGATATCCGTGAATTGACCCAAATATTAATTTGGATATATCAAGATTTTTTCATTTTAAGATATCCACCAAATATCAATACCGTAGTACCTTCACCAATTTGTCTATTTATAGGTGAACAAGAATTACAATGTCTATTTTAAGACTCACACAATCCTGCTTTTAAGGAGAATCAATATTTCCCATATTTGATAGTTCAGAAATATAATTATCAAATTTTTTAGTTTTTTTCCTAGAAATAAGTAGTGCCAAAGTGGTAAAGGTACAATGGTATTTGTAGCATCGTTGATACTAGAACAATTTTGCCTCGGTCTGAATGTTTTTGCATAGTATATAGACCTGAATGATATCAACAACAAAAATATATCCTCAAATATCCATATCCTAATGATAGTATATGAAAAATGTGATATTCTTGTTATTGATACCCAAATGGTATCCAAAAAAGACGATAACAATTTACCACTGGTTATTACCACCTTACCTCCCATGGAAAACGATACAAATTAATGTACAGGGAGAATTGGCTACTACACTAAATATGATATTTAGTGTCACTTACTATTTGGATTTACACAATGCTATATCTTTTACTATTGTTGGAAATTTTTACCAAGTAAAATGTTAATATTCTATACTGTCCAACCTACCAATTGCACATTTGTTGGTCAAATACGAGATATATAATAAATAGATATAGCATTAAGTAATTCCAAATTGCAAGTGACACTAAATATCATATTTAGTGTAGTTACAGATGAACTGGTCGAGTTTGAGGAATAACCTATCTAAGTTCAAGATTGCAGGGAAATCACCAATACGTTTAGAAGAATTTATAGAATATACCCCGATTTACGAAAGAACACCAACAGAAATTGACACTTGGAAACACTAGGTTCTCCGCCGATTATGCCTAAAAATCTCCAGACACTTGCACAGGTGCATTACAGCCGATACAAGATATTACCAACGTAACAACACACATAATAATATATGGTGTACGATGTGTGATGTATAATACACATTACGACAGAGGATTCAAAACATTCAGCAACAGTAGTACAGTAGTTGACCATATATTACTACGTGGACTCAATCACTGGTGACTGGAGTGCGAAACCGTCAACGGGTCCGGGTTTGGTTATGGCTCTGCCGAAGGAAGGCATCCTAGAAAGGAGGGCTATGTGGCAGCAAATCGATGGTAGGGGTCGGCTCACTCTAGGTGGCGCTCTAGCTGATGTGGCTATCATGTAGGGGGCCATGTGGAATCAGAGCCTGGACATGATACTGCCAGGCTCCAGCTAATCTAAACAATGTACGTGGACCTACTTCACAGAAAATTGCTAATGTGGTTCTTCCTTTGTGACTATGTTGATTGTGAGCTTTTGACCTACTTCCTCGCAATTAACTCGAGTGAGTTGCTGTACCGGAGATGGGTTTGCAGGGATATCTGCACCTGAATGTGAAGGAGTCGTGGAGGACCAGTGATCGGGGAGATTTTTGGGCATACCTGGTTGAGATCCTAGTGTTTGCAAATCCAACCGGTTACATGTTGACATCCTCTGGTTTTCCTTTATTAAATTGGGGTATATTCTATGAACTCCTCTAAAATGATCTGTAATTTTCCTGCAGTCTTGAACTTCAACCGGTTATATCTCAAACTCGACCAGTTCATCTGTAACTAACTGCCGGTTCTCCCCGATCATAGTGGAGGACGCAGGAGAGATGAATGTAATGTTTCCTTGATTGCGTTTAGGTAGTTGGGGATACTTTTTTTTGACATTAATATCTGATCCTCAGATGAACTTGACATTGTCAACCTTTCAGTGAAGGCAAGCAACACATGTCGCATTCTTTGTGGGCAATGATCACATTTAGCTGCAAATTATGGGTCCTGAGCAAATCTCAATATGCAATGCGATGAAATGAAGTGAAATTAATTTCATTCATATGATTGCTCCTGGCCCCCAAAATAACTCCATCAATTCTTTGCAAGGCCCCCCCCCCCCCAACCCCCCCAACCCCAGATGGACTCAACAAAACATTGGATTCTAGATATGTCATCAGACACTCTAAAATTCAGACTCTTGGATCCCTTACTTTTGCGCAGCCTCAAGTGTGGGACATTCAAAGGATACAATGCAGGTCACATGCCTTAACGCTTTGAAGCGCCTCCTTGACTCACCTTGTCCACTAAATGGCATTCATAATATTAATAACAACAATAACTTATGCGGCAGTCTCACAACAGCCACATCTGATAAACTAATATCAGTAATTTATCGCCATGTTTCAGTTGGCCATGATTTTAGGCAGGTGGGGATTTGCTTGCTCTCTCCTGGAAGCCCACCATAGTACAAATGCAGTCGACCGAGTTGCCAACTTTTTATTTGCATATTCGCCGGCCCCTTTCTTCTTCCTTGGGTAAAGGCCATTTATACCCTCACAGCCAAAGGGGAAGGAAAGTGGTAATGGGCCCCATCCTGTCACCAAAACGGTCACTGTGCGCACTCTCCAAGTGTGCCGAAACGCACGAAAGGCGACCCCTTTAAAGCAAAGGTGGCACCTTTGACACTTCTTGTCACCCAGATCCCCCCTATAACCCTTCCACCGCGTCATCATTTTATTAGCTGTTGCTGCCCACCGTCGACTCATCGGTCTTCTTCACTCTATTTCCCCCACCAGTTCAGGCCCTGATCCGAAATTGGTGTTTGTAATTTCCTGCAGCTTCCCTTGAGTGTGCTCGCCTTCGATGCCATTTGGACGGCCTTCCAAGGGGTGCTCAGGCGTGTGGAAGTGAAGCAAGGAACTTTGTTGTTGTTGTAATTGAGTTTGGGAAGGATTGTGTGGGCTGGTGGGTTAAGGAGTTGGAGCAAATTATGGCGTTCAATGGTGTGGGGATGGGGTTTGGGAGTTGTTCAAGAGTTGTTTTTGGTGTTGCAATTGTCCTGTTTTTGTGCAATGTGAGTACTAGTGCGCCTACGGTCTCTGCTTCGTCGGAGGTGACTACTTGGTCGGAGGAGCTGCAATTCGCCAGAGCTGAAGGTAATGAACAGTTCCTTCCAAGTGGCGTGTGTCTGGTAAGCTTTTTGTTCCTGTTCAAATACGTTTACTCTTCCATAGGATATGGAAGAGTGATGATGTATTCACGATGGTGTTTGGAGATGGTCAAGATTGCAAGCTGCGGAGTGTAATGTAATGTGATGACATGGTTCTGCTAGTACTCGGTGGTTCTAAACATGAGAGAGTCGCTCTGCTGCTACACAGGATGGGAAATTCGCCATGCTCCCAGCAGAAGCTTGTTGCAAAGCATGGTCCCCACTTCGAATGGCTCCCTTGTCCTAGCGGCTGACAGGACTCACAGGCGCGATATTCTGCACGGCTTTAAGTATTACACCGGAGGGTGGAACATCAAAAACCAAAGCTACTGGTCGGTAAGATTTCAATTTGACTCTACCCTCCCTGCAAATGTGCAATGTCTGCAGGACACCGTAATGGAATTACCTTTGCGTAATATAGGAGGTTAGCAGATCTTAAAATTTTCGGTACATCAGGAACTTCAACAAACGGTGTCGGTAGCAGCTCCGGCTTCACCTTCAGTGTTGCTCATGGATGCTTTGACGTAATCAAAGTTTGAACATACTATTGAGCACGCCCGCTCAACTCTTGTCTGCCTCGCTGGTGGAAGAAGCCATGTTTTTCACCAACCTTTAGTACTCTGTCTGTGTCGAGTCAGTCGTACTGGCTCTACCCTGAACGAATGGAAACTTTAGGCACTACTTAAGTGCTTAGCTTCATGCATGGAGAGTGGGTACGAGGATGTGAGTCTTCAGATCTAAACTGGGATGTTTTGGAGAGGTGTGTGCCATGAGTTTCGGGTCGGAATCCTGAACTAAAAGTTGTGGTTGTGTGTGCAGTCGGTGGGTTACACAGGATTGCCAGGTTTCATCCTTGCATTGATTTGGTTAGCGCTCGGGTTGATCCTCCTCACCCTCTTGTGCTGCTGCTGTTGCTGTTGTCGACAGCATATGAAACGCGAGCATGACCACGGAGCATTGGGCTATTACATCCCTCTCGTCTTGCTGCTCCTCTTCTCTGCCGCTGCCATGTAAGACTAGACTAATAATCTGCCACATTACTAGCTTCTTATGTCAAATGCACTATTTTTGAGCAACTCGAGCTGAAGCATTCATCTCTGAACATCAGACCATAATTCAGTTTGATGCTGGTTGTAAGTAGTTAGTTATGACCTTCTTGCATCACTACAGTAGTGCCCCCGTAAGGTGCTGTCTGGTTCAACACTTGGGAGTTCCGAAAGCTAGTTTCCACATTTGATTGAACATGGTCTTGACCAATGTGGATGCGATACGTGGTTTTTTTTGGGTGTGTCGGACCAGACAGCACCCTATGTTAATGTCTGTCTGTCGCTGCCTTTGACATGAATCACCTGGCTTATGCAGTGCAGGGTGTTATGTTCTGTTCTGGGGACAGCAAAAGTTTCACAACGAGCTTGAAGGGACGCTCAATTATGTTGTAAACCAGTCGCGTACAACCGTAGGCGGCCTGAACAATGTGTCGTCTTACTTATCTTCAGCCAGTGCAATTTCCGTGGAAGGCACTGGACTGCCCGCATCTGAGAAGCAGCAAATTCAGACCCTGAATGCGCAGATTGCCTCCGCTGCTTCGGGGTTGCAGAACAAGACAGACTCGAATGCACAAAACATCCACAATGGCATTAATTATGTGTACGTATTTTGTTAAAACCCCCTCGGAATTGCATCTGAATAACTCGTGGTGTAAAGGATTTCAGTTGTTCGTTAAGTGAAGCTTGTTGGATGTTCTGATCGCTGATGATGCTGACTCGGGAACATCATTCATCATCTTGCTTGCAGTCGTCTTGCTCTGATTATCGTCTCTGGAGTGATGCTCCTGTTGGTGCTTCTTGGCCTCGGTAAGTTTAAGTTTCAACTTCATGAACTCGAATATGTGACTAGCAATCATCAGCGACATTAATGTGCTTCTTTGCTTTCTTCGTAGTGTAGCAGTCTTGCTCTTGTTATGGCAATGCTCCTCCACATCCTTGTTCTTATGGCTACCTCGGCTTGCATGTGTTGATTGCAGTTTTTTCTGCCTGCGGCATTCGATCAGTTGTCTACTTGTAAGCTCCACGTTCTTGACCCTGTTGCTAATATCTTTTACTGGTGATTGCATAAACATATGAATATTTGAAAGTTTCGACTAGTGCAATCCTGGCGGTGGATGTCGTACAATGGCGTTAGTTATTTGTGTGAATGTTAGTGCGAGGCCACCGGTTCCAAGTTCTGTATCAACCAATCCCGAAGCATCCATCTCCATTTCGCTTTTCTCGATAAGGATGTTGGACCATCCTTCTATGAGTTGGCTATACTATCCACATAGTAGTCAATCAATTCAAACCATTAGATGTTTGTGGATATGGATTTGGGAACTACTCATCTGATGGTGCTCTTCGTCATGTGACAGTTTGGTGGTGGTTGGCTGGATCCTGGTGGTGTGCACTTGGATTCTTTGCGGTATCTTCATCATGCTTCAGAAGTAAGTTCCTTCTAGTTCTACATCTCTGATCCTTCTGCTGTAATGTGCTCGCATACACCACCACCACCACAACAACAACAACAACACCCTTGGGGATGGTGTGAAAGAAAATTGTCTGACAAAATAATATGCTGGGTGTACAGTGTGATGGGAGACACATGTGTGGCCATGGGACAGTGGGTGGCGAACCCATCTGCCAGTACCAGCTTGGACTCCGTCTTGCCTTGTGTCAACCCTCAAACGGGAGCCAACACATTGGCACAAAGTAAGGCAACTGCATACACCTTGACCTCGAATGCAAATACCGCCATCACCTCCGCTGTGAACAACAACAACAGCAGGCTCCCAGCTCCACTGTGGTACAATCAGTCTGGACCTGCAGTTCCAGCTCTGTGCAACCCCTATGGGCCTGCTCCCAACTACTCGGACGTTGCCTGTGCTGCTGGATCGGTCGAATATGCAAGTGCACCAACGGTGAGTCATTTCTCTTCCAATTAGAAGCGTACAAGTGCAAAGAGATGACTCCGATGTTGCCATAGGCACGCGGGAATTATGCTGTACCTTCATCTTCGAGTTGCTTCAATCCTATATGCAATCCCGAATCCATCATCCTCCAAGAATCTTGCCTCCTTTTAGCCCCTAAACGCCTAAGCAAAACCTTCCCAAAATTGCCTAACACGGTTCAGGTCAATTTGGAATATCAATGAAAATTGGCATCTCTTATGGTAAATCTGACTGTATGATGAAAGCTTTGTAAATCTTTGTAAGGGATTGTTCACACAAATTTTCAACTGTCCACATGTCCAAAATCAGAAGATTATAAATGTAAATGTGTATGCTGGTACTGTCGGGCCGATATCCGCCTTGGCATTTGGCACCTATCTGCCCAAAGGATAAGCCTTTCGGTTTCCATGGGTCTCCAAATGGCTGGTTGAAAACATCCAGTTTTACCTGGACAACCCACTCTGATTGGATAGACCATAGCAGTAGGGTGCACCGGAAGTGCTGGCAAGTTCGCGTATCTCCAGACTACTTCGGCAGGGCTTAAATCGAGTGCATGTGGGATCAGGGTTAAGCCACCTCTCTAGAAATGCGTTTTGTCGACCTTGCAAAAACAATGCCAGTGCACACAGATAGATCAGAGCTGATGAATTTCTGGGTTTGTGCAGGTATGGGCCAAGTACATTTGCCCGTCAAGCAATGGGATATGCACAGGGCCTGGTCGGCTCACACAAGATTTGTATAACCAGCTCACTGCAACAGCTAATGTCTCATATGGACTTCGCCAGTATGGACCATTTTTGGTGAACTTGCAAGACTGCACCGCTGTGCGCAGCACCTTCACTGAGATCACCACAAACCAGTGCCCTGGTCTGCGAAAGTATACCAGATGGGTGTGGATTGGGTTGGCCATTGTGTCTGCTGGGTCCATGTTGTCCATTTTGCTCTGGATGATCTACATCCGGAGGCGGAACATGAGGTATGGGAGGAAGAACAGGAACTTGAATCAGAAGCCAGCGTATGGTGCATAGATTTTAGGATTTTAGTTTTTAATTTTGTTAATTCGAACTTGTTTGCTTGTGACGTCAAAGAAGACTGGGAGCAAATGGCAAAGTGTACATGGAAATTTTTGGCACAAGTGTACAACAGAGGAAGTGTGACCCCACGGCAGGGTGTGTACAATTTTACCAGGAGTGTTTGAAATCATCACAAATTCTGTACATTTTTTTCACGAAATTAAATTGATTTTCCGGTCGTTCAAGAGTTGGAACAGCAACATGGGCATAAGTATGTGTCACCTCTAATTTGGAGACTCTTTAAATGCCGTTCTCATACTGGAAGTTCTATTTACTTTCTTTCCTTTCTTTATGCCCTGTGGAATGTGGTTGGTTCGAACGTTTTGTCACCATTAAATGTCTGCAATCTCACCATATTGTTATACCATGTAGAGTAGATGCTCCCATAACTAATCACTTAAGATATTGTATGCCAGATTTGGAGAAGTACAAGGCAGTGCAAATTTTTCTTGTGTAGGAAGATAGAAAGCAGGACTGCAGATCTTTGGGTTATTTTATTCCTTAAATTGAAATTACTAAAAAACTTTGAAGCCAAAATTTGACCCGAACATATCACTAATGTCTAGAGTTTGTCAGAACTGCTCATTTTAATCGCTCATTCCTCACTTTAGCAATCAAAACTAGGACATGTGTCATGGCAATGTTGGTTCCAACCTAATTGAAATTCTGTTATCCTATAGATTGTTGAAGGGTCTTGATTTGGGATAGGTGTCTCGACTATAGTTGTTATGTGGGAAATTTTTCATTTCATAAAAGTTGCGAGAGGGTTTATCAATTTTCAATGTTGAAAGTGCGACTGACTATGATTGAAGTAAAGAGGCAAAGTTTGCCAAATTTCAATGTGACATTGTAAAGTTTCTAATCAATAGAGTGTTGAAATGGTTTCGATGGTGGTTGTAAATGGCAGTTATTGTGTCCATTCGACAAAACATGGGCGGACGCTAAGTCCCCCCCTACAAACTTTGGGGGAGTTAGATATGATAATGTCAGATGTTGCCCAACACCCAAAAATTGGAACTGCCCAATGTTGATGTCACATTGCCCGACGAATGGAAAACGCCTTTGTCCACATCACTATGCCATTTGAATTCGTCCACTGCACATCGTTCTTTGTGCCAACGTCATGCAATACATCTCACTTAGTTTCATATACCATATTATTGAGTTATAGTTGAACATGACATGTCATGCATATCTTTATTTTGCATGTCCTGCAGATTTTGTCCTTTAGATCTATTTCCCTTGGAATTTCGGATATGGATCTAGGATATAGTTGACCCCAACGAGCTTCGATGTCCTTTCTTCACTGTTTTGTGTGCTCTACAGAGTGGTATTGTGTTTGCATTGTTTTTTGCTTCTTCCATGTTTTTCCATCATCGTTGTCCTTTGCTCTTTGATTCACATGAGATGTGTACTTGTTAGAAGCATTTTATTAATGGGTTGTTGTTACGACTAGTAGAGGGCCAACTTATATCATCTCACGTTTGTTTAGAGTTAAGGTTTTCTTCCATCTTTCTTTCCATGTCTATGGACTCATTTGGTGATCATTTAGTGAACATCTATCATACACTTCCCATGTCCCATAGAGGGTTCCAATCAACATGTATTTTAGATGATGAATTTGTACAAACAAACCCTGTAGTGTTTCAAGCAGAGCAAGTTGGTCTAATCATGGCGTTGAGAGAGGTTGCAAATTCCTCTTTCAAGGTCATTTTGCATGGAGGACCTTGTATGAATTGACCACGTGACAAGTGGTAAGGAGAAATACAAAACCTCTATGTTTGTTATCATCTTCTGGGACAATTTGGACAATATGTTGCGTGTGTTGGATATGTGAATAACATGCCAAAGGTGTGGATCATCCATGCTTCGGACTCCGAATGGACATAATGCAATTGTCTAGTCGCAAAAGAAGGTATGATATGCAAACACTTTATCAAAGTCTTCAAGATGCTCTACCTCCACATCGACAATGGTATCATTGTTCGCGAAGTGGGTATAAAACACGGTATGGACCGCGCAACACTAATGTCTCAATCTTTCATGAACCTCTTCCAACAATACACATACATCTATACTATCCTAGATGCTGTTATAACCACCAATGTCGACAATGTAGTGCAAGACACATATCTCCATGGTGGTATCAATACAAAACATAGAACAAGTGGCCCTGCAATTATAATTCCAACATCACATGACTAATACTGCGCATTCTCGCAAGTGTCACTTGGTGATGCTTTCAACATTGTAATCCCCTCCCAAGCTAGCTTTTCTCAAGCTGTACCTACCACAACATTGAATGACATATAGAAATCCCTAGCTAAGAAGGTTGCAAAATATCATGTTCTGCAAGATTATTTGATTGCAGATTTGAAGTTCATTAAAAGGAAGCAAAAACAACTAATAGCATGCGGCATCATTACAATGTAAATGAATCCTACAAGTTTTATTCTTTTCGAAAATGATTAGAAATAATTTTTTGAAGTGACACCACAGTTTCTTGGAGTCTCCATTGGCCAAGAACAAAATATCCAAAAACATCTAATATGGCTGTTACAAACTACATACTATGTCCTTCAGGAATTCAATGGTAATCTATTGCATGTAGTGTTTACTTTCGTATTTGATTGCCCTTAATGTTTACTTTCCTCAACTACATTTAATTTTATCCACTAGCCATGTATTGATCATTATTAATGACAACAAAACCCTTCATATATGTGTGTAATGAACAATTGAAGGATTAAAATAAATTCATTGTCTAGGACTTACACCTTTGAAGAATAATCTAATACCCAAAAAATTGGTTGTATATGACTTACACTTTTGAAGGACAACCCAACAACATAGCAAAATGAATGTACAAGACTTACACCTTCGAACGACAACCTAAACATTAAACAAAATGAATGTGCATGACTTACATCTTTGCATCAAAATAACTCTTTATAAAAAATACGGTCCATATAAACATATCATATGAATGATTATCTTTAATCATCCAATCTATAATAACCTTGAAATATACTCAAAATTTGTATATATATATATATATATATATATATATATCATATTACAAATATTTATTAGTCATTTTTTATATTTAATCTTCTTCCTAGCTTTGTGATTTCGTCTCGACTGCGTAGGTCTGTTGCTTGTACATTGTCTAGGCTCCTCCATCACAACATTCACGTTCTATTCCGTCTTCTTCTCCATCTCTGATTGAACTACTCTAATCATCGAAATTCTAATGACAGTCATTGTCTGTATTACCTCGCTCCTACTGTAGTTCAATGTTAATCCATACAAAACACTAATATTATTAGATTAGATGATATATAAATAACATAATAATGCTCCAATAGTTTATGTATTTTATGTCGTCCAAGTATTTTGCCTTTTTAATTATGACCTATCTTGAAGTAGAATTATGTCTATGTTTGGTTTACATCACATATGATATGGGATCTATGTTTCAAGGCCTTTGTAAACTCCATTATATTCTTCAACATGTAAAACATGCATGTCCAATCTGAATTTTATTAGAACACATGAATTTGTATCTACGAGTGCAAAGACCATATCACCGCCTGTTTCTTATAATCATTGTTATAGCCTTTCTTTGCATACCATATTTTTGCAAGGTGGACACGTCTTTTGAAGTCTGCGTGAAGGCCAGCAGTGACCATAAAATCAAAGTGAAAGTATCCATGATCCCCTAATATATACATGTTTTAATGTTTTCCGCAAGAGAAAGAAACTATAAAAGTGGTGATGTCCAAGTCTGACAGCTCACCGTACTTATTATACACAAAATCTATGAATACCTCTAGACCATCTATCCCTGCCTCATCCACAAACTGTTTTTGCCCGTGTTTGCAGAACTAATGCAACACTTCTCTTTTTATTTGTATTTTGCATAATAATCATTTTTTATAGTCACAACAAAATATTAGCCTCAACGACTATAGGGCACACAATGTGTACCTAATACTATCCAAAACCGTCAGTTGTGGATTGTGGATCCAACAAGCTGAGTGTAGAAGTTTATTATATATAGACATATAAATTATGGTGTGTATATACAACATGCATTCTGACACTCTATTTCTCGATGTTACGTGAAATGTAAGTGAATTTTTTTTTCAACTATTTTTATATAAATACTATGCAATTGCATGCTAATGAGAGCCAATGAGCCTTAGCAATGAATATTATTTTTTTATAGGTAAAATCCAATGATATGAGAGGAATAGGCCTCATTGCATTTAAAGAACTGCCAACAACAATAGTTACAAGTGTCATTGAAGGTTTGCAGCTTAAGAGATGGCAACAAAATTTAAGGGGTGAGTTTGTAACCCTTTTAAAACCAAATGGAGTGGAACAAACATTCACTTAATTTTTTTCTTATTTTTTTGAAGTTCAAGGGCTTCCCAAAGGTTAATACACAACATGCCTCATTTTTGACCTTGTTGGATAGACATTCAGGTTTGTTTCGGATATGGTTGAAGTAGATCTAGAGAGTCAAAGTGTTGCACATATTGGGCCTCTACATTTCACAGCTGAAGAGCATTTCATGAACAACTAGTATTGTTTTTTACAGCTAAGAACTAAATTTTTGCTCGTTTAGAAGCACTGGCTGAATGCATGAATGTGATATGTCCATTGAAGGGCAATGAATTCATCCGAATTATAAATGTCATTGCCCTTTGATGTTTGTTTTTTGAGCTTCTGCACTAAGGCTCAGCTGCATGAAAAATCTATCAGCCATCTATCACCCTAAACCCTAAAGGATGAGAGTACGGTGGTGATTACCTCCTCCTCCGCCTCGTGCATTGAAGTGATGTTTGGTGCGCCAACACTTGTGGTTGATCGCAACCCTTCCGCTCGCCACCACCGCTTCTACCTGGCCGCAAAGCTTCTGCTCACCACCACCGCACTACTACAATCCCTTCCAACTACCCTTAAATTACTACGGCTTAACCTCTGATGAGTTTGTTCTATGTATTGCCAGCTACTTTGAGATAAGTTTTCATAGAGGAGAAATGGGCGATGTTGCTTCACAAATTACATTGATCAAAAGGTTGCCTATCCGGCCGACTTGAGCACAAAATTTGTGTTTCCCTAAAGGAAAAGCTACGAGTCAAATTGCCTCCTGAAAACAACTAATGTAATACATAAGAGGAATTTGTGTCACAGTCTAGGGAAGAAATTCTTCCACTTTCCTTCATACTAGGAAAAACTCCAATCGAACAAAGCAACACATAAGTTTCAAATGCGGGGTTTGCAAATTTTGGAATCCCCACAAGAAACCAAATATGACATCCTTTCACATAACACTCCACATAGTAGAAGATATGGGTGCTATTGACTGGTTGCTGCAACTTTACGCGACTTTGGACATATTGTCCTTATGGCATCTAACATCCCTCATCTCCTTGTCTTCTCTCCCACGCTACTAACATCTCTCTCTCTCTCTCGCGAACCCTCATCTCCACTCTAACAATAATCAACGGCATCTAGCATCCCTCATCCAATACCTCCAAAACTCAATGACAAGCAGCTGCACCTCTGATGAGATCGTTCTATCTACTGCCATCCATTTCAAATGAAGTATGCCACAAAGCTTCCGCAAGTCTGCACCACCACAACACTACTGTAATCATTTCCCTCTACCCCTAAGCTACTACAGCTTAACCTCTAATGACAAGACACAAAAACACAAAACAATCCGGTTACTCCTGCATCTCCAGAGCCTAAACCAACCATCTTCTTCTATGCACCGACAATGTTGCCATGGACACAGATTGGATGACCAAGGAAAACCACCCTAAATCCTAAGTGACCCACATCAAAGATCTAACACTAGAAGAAATCGTGTCTATTTCAACCCTTGGCCATCGCGACTCGCACCAAGAAAATGCATAAACAATTCAATTGGTAGGCAACTGGAAGGTATCTGTGGTGTACCCATGGAAGGTGCCCCCCGATTCCCAACCGAATTGATTTGTTTATGCATTTTCTTGGTTTAGTCTTGATGGCCTAGTCGCAAGGAGGGTTGAAATGGACAAGATTTCTTCTAGTGTAATGAGTGTAGATCTAATCATCATGGATCTAATCACCCAAGATCTCCATTAACAATCCTAAGCGTCACACATCAAAGATCTCATCACTACAGATCTATTCACCAAAATTCTAATCATCAAACTCCAATCACCAAACATCTAATCACCAATAGGACAATGTGGACATGGTAGAGTTTGGAGAAGACGGGGGATTGAAGAGAGCAAGAGTGACTGTGTGGACCCTAGAACACATAGTGCAGGACACAAGTGAAGTACATCGAAACCCACAAATTTTCAAAGTGAAGTACATCCAACCCTCAAGAATCCACACTCAATCCCATCCCTCGAGGTTCTGTAGTCCTCCCTCTCGTCCATGTTGTCATTGTTGATGAAAACTGGTGATTTGTTGCACCGGTCACCAAGTGTGTGCGGGCAGGGCAAAAAATGTTCTGCGCCTGCCCTGTCAGTCCCCCTAAAGTTCGTATGGGGGGACTTAATGTCTGCCCCAAACATGTTGTGTTAAATCATTCCAGTGATTTTTCCTTGTAACTAAAATGTTTCATATTTCTCTAGAGTAGGGTTTATGGGTGGTCTATCATAGGCCTGTAAACTTCGATTCTTGTGGCTGGATTCTCCATAAATTCATGCTCCGAAATAGAAACAGTTGCACTGGCACTGTTGCAGCTACGATGAATTAATAAACTAAACAGATGCAAACTCTCTTATTTTATCGGTTATAGATGCCTCAACCTTATTTATACCCACACGGCATGTGACGCCTTTTCTTGGCCACCTTGGCTTCACCCTCAACTGGCTGGGCCGATCAGCTCTCTCTCAAGTTCGTAGATAATCCAATTTCTAAAGTGCCTTCAGTTGGCATGAGGGAAGATAATTGCTTGATGACTTGGAAGTAATTATGCATGTGCATCATCACGTGTACACAATCAAGTACTATTCCCTCGAAGTGTCATGTGGCGCCTCCGAACAAAGAGGAGTAAAGTGCGCTTATTTCGAGTTTGAGCCAGATCAGCTTTCCTTTTGTAAAATCTCGAAAACAGCTCTTTTAGAAGCCTCTTAACTTATTAACTTAAGTACTGTCGTGAAGATCATAGTCAACCTCCCCATCCATCCGGTGCTCCCGCCGGCAGCCTCGCATCTGTATGAACAGATTTGCTTCCACTCGGTCAATCTTCCTGTTGTATCAGTCTTCTCCGCAGCTTCATCTCATCTTCAAGCATTCCATCCGCATTGGGTGAGGTGCGTACAAATGAGGATTCTTGAGGTGGCACTTTTGTGTGTAATGCTCGCATTGGTCATTCATCAGGTCCAAGCTGATCATCATATTCGAGGGTTCTCAAACCTAAAACCTGAAGATGTGAATGGAACACCACCAGCCAACAAAGGGAATGCTATGAACAAACTCAGAGTAGACCCTTGTGCAACTCCAGTTGTGGTGCGGCCAGTCCTTCTCCGCCGCATCACCCATTTCACGGAAGCAAAATTTCCCTCTGACTTCCTGGAACGACGCTCTCTGAAGAGCAAGCGCAGCGGGAGTGGAAGCAGGTCGAGTGGTAGTTCATCGAGAACCAGGATCAAGTTTGGAAAGCTGAGGGGGGCCTCTTCCGTGGGTGTCATTGTCGGACTATCAGTGTTCTTCGCAGTGCTGGCCCTCATCTTGTTCATCTGGTGCTACTCCGCGAAAAAAGAGAAAGAAGCAAAGCAACGCAAGGCTAAGAATTCTGAGGCTCAACTTGTTGATGATGATGATGGAGGGATGGTGAGTAAGGGTCAAATCAGTCCTACTCAATCGGTGAAGGTGTGTAAATCGCAAGGGTAAGGAATCTGAGGCTCAACTTGTTGATAATCACGATGGGGTTATGGTGAGTAAAGATTAATTCAGTCCTGTTCAATAGGTGAAGGTGTCCAAACTGCAAGGCTGAGGAATCTGAGGCTCAACTTGTTGATATTGATGATGGAGGGATGATGACTAAGGATTATCTTAGTCCTACTCGATAGGTGAAGGTCGCAGCTGCCGAACAAGATTCCACGAAAATTTGAAAGCAACGTGTATCTCCGCTACATGCGATGTAGAATGCTAATGGAGCATCGAAGCGGTCAAGAAGAGCCTCGAGGACCCCTGATTTGACTTTGCTAAGTCCTACAAGGCATGACTTAGTACTGTTGTTCAAGATTCTGGCAATAGCAAGTGCATCGCACTCTCCACACTTGTATTTATCTGTCAAACATTCTACCGTGTATTTCAACATCCACAATAAAGTTCATTTGCCTCTAGCTCCGTTTCGGCTCTCTCTCTCACCTTGGAATTCAGGAGAGTGGTTAAGGATGTGGCCCTATTGTCGGCCCTCCCAACTCCACTGAGAATTTTGGGAATTGTGACATCCGCTTAGCGATTGTGAATCACAAAGATTGTCGTTTCAAGTTTTAGAATCAGGATTAATTCGAGATACAAAATTTATTAGAGGTCAAAGTGGAGATTCTTTTATTCTTTTAGTGATCACATGGGTCATCCTACTTGTGTGTAACTACCATTGAACTTGGAATGAAATCTCCTTCACTTTGAGAGATCACATAGGCCTTCCCAATTCAACCTAGAATGGTTGATATGTTTGGAGCACCTAGCACTAGAAGAAATCGTGTCCATTTCAACCCTTGGCCATCACGACTCGCACCAAGAAAATGCATAAACAATTCAATTGGTAGGCAACCGGAAGGTACCCGTGGTGTACCCATGGAAGGTGCCCCCCGATTCCCAACCGAATTGATTTGTTTATGCATTTTCTTAGTGGAAGGTGCCACCCGATTCCTAACCAAATTGATTTGTTTATGCATTTTCTTGGTTTAGTCTTGATGGCCTAGTCGCAAGGAGGGTTGAAATGGACAAGATTTCTTCTAGTGTAGTCCAATCTTTTTGCAAGACGTGTTTTTGTGGTGTCGGTTCTAAACTAGAAGCCGTGCCCTATACCACTCAAATATAGATGTCTGATTAAGAAAAGCTACTACAAAAGGCCAATGCACCTTGCATTGACGTTAATGTTGTTTTCGTTGCGATACTTCCATAAGGAACAACAACCATTTTGAGAAGCAATGTAGTAGCTTTAGTATCACAATCATTATCTATTGTGGTAGCAACTTTCACATATGGCACTAAAAGTTGGGAAGGGGACTTGAAAACTCTCATTGGAAGGTTTTCGAGAGGGCATGAACTTGATATATATGATGTCTCACGTCAAAGTATGTTCTTTGACAACATATCATATTTTGTTGGCTGAATTTGGAGGACTCCTCATAGAATTATATGCTCTTAAGCTAGTTTTATTATATGGACAACTTCAATCTACTTCGGTCAATCATATGGATATATGAAAAAATGCTAATTGGAAACAACATCACTATGTCAACAACTTTTTATGCTCATTTTTTACCCATATACTTCTCTATGTTCTTGTTTGGACCAGCTAATACAAGCAAAGTGATCCATCAAACATTTTTGCTAATCACCATGGGTTTTCAACAACTGCTTGCCCATCTACCTCCTCTTGGTTAGTTAGTCAAACAACCCCACATTCCCAACACTTGGCCGAACAAGGATTTAACACTTGGCACAAATCGACAACCATGTCAAAGGCATCATGGCTCTATCTCATTGGGAAATCCACGACAACCCAACAACATCAAATATTGCATTAGATGATATATAATGAGGAGGCTTTTGTTGCTAAAGTCTGGAATAACGCTTTCCATCTCGTAGGGGAAGAAACTAGATTACCTTCACCTCAAGGACTTTCTCAAATACAAATGTGAATTGTACTTGAAGATACCATTGACATCACCACAACGCAAGATCATTGATGCTTACCGGCCCTTGAACCATAGATTTGCAATAGAAATTGGACATGGTTGACTATCCTTATCTCTACAGACGATAGACTATGCCACTTTTGCTCTCATAATGAAGTTGAAAATGAGGCACACTTTGTGTTGGAGTGTTGGAGTGTCCCCTATATAACCCTATTAGAGATAAGTTTCCATTGCTATTTGAGAATGTACAGTAATATTAGGGAGCCTCAAGTCTTTCTTTTAATCGGATCATCAAGTTGACATTTGTCTCAATCTCATAGAGGCTACCGCACTCCACCACTCTAGGGAATTAGCTGGTATGAAACCATCCTTATGTACTTTCAGTCCCATTAGCCTTTTGGCTTCCCGGACTCTAAAATCCAAATCATTTCATTGTCCATATTCACATGCAACAATATATTGTCTACCTATTGTTATTGTTCACCTTTGAGGTTACTTTATGAGATACTTCTCCACCTCAATCACCCCACCATGAGGTTCAATGTGATAAATCTTGTTGATAGATGGTTTTGTAGCTACATGAAACTCATAAGAACAATGCTATTATACTACACTCTCTATGGTAAATATTGTGACATACTTATAGTGTGACTTACTCGTTGATGCACTAGTGTGGCCCACAAAATACATCGTCATGCACTAAAGTAGTGTGGAGTCTTTTAAGCAAGGAAATGTTTTTGCATCAATCTCCCAACATCCTCAAAATTCATGGAAATTCCATTTGAGACAATAGCATCTACCAAAGATAATTTTGGGGTAATGATAATATTCAATATGGCTGAAAATCTATTTTTAAACATCATTCAAATGTTCTAATTGTAGATTTTAAACTGTTTAGGTAGGACATGAATGAAATGATCCCATTTTGTTGGAAGTCTCACATTATTTTCCATCCAATTGAAATATTGTGACCTAGAACGTCAACCTCCGATGTTATATAATGTGGGTTGGAATATAATGTGCACCACAATATTATCCTCAATGTTTTGTGTTGGTGCACTCATATATACCCACCTTATATACCATCAACAATGGGCTTGGGTTTCGCAATGTCTATGTATTATCATCTCCAAGCCTAAGGCAACGGACTTTCATCTTTGTCAAACGAAGTCTATTGTCTAACCCTGATAATGTGACACCTCGATTATACGACACATTTTCTATTGACCAAACTTTCAAGTGTTAATTTACTTTGATAATGATGACTACGACACTTGTAATACGACATTTTTAGGCCTGATTTGTCATATAATAGAAGTAATTAATTCGTGCAAGTGGTGGGACCCACAATATGATTTGCCTTGGGATAAGGGAATACGTGGTGAATTCATGAATGGGTTAACTCAAATTAACTGTTTTATACCTTGGTTTCAAAACATGCATTGCACTTTATAGTCTTCAGATTTGGGTGGAGGTTGAAGGGTTTAGGGATTGTTGGATCTGCAAACTAGAATTCCGAAGTTGTTGATTTCTCTTCTTGATTCAAAATTTGTCCTCACACTTGAATCTCACATCTCTTTAGAATGGAATCTTCAGTCCTCACTCACTTATACTCCTAGATTTGCCTATGCCACACTTTAATTTCTTGGCTCTAGAGGCGACAACAATGTTGACTGGCGGATGCTTTTCATTTCAATTATGATTTCATCGCTTTCGGTGTTGATGACCACATCTACACAAAACAATTTGCACACAATTTGGTAAGCACTGAACTCCACATTGGTTATGATAGCGGAAGATGTTTACAATATGGAGGAGACCGGTTTATTTTATTCTCCCCAACCAAACAAGACACTAGTGCAAGGAAGTTTTCATGGGCACAAAATTCAGAAGGGACGTCTCACTCCTGCTCTTGCTGGAAACATGACATGCATTGACAAGTTAAAACTTGTGATTATTTACAAATCTCTACGCCCAAGATGTTTTGGAAGGTGTTGCCAACAACTTATGTGTAGTTGTTCGCGAACGAAACGGCATGGATGATATCATATGCATTTGAGAGTTGGATGATGTGCGTCAATGTACACATGTCAAATCTCAAAGCGGAAGGTACTTTAAATATGGACAATTATGCTGCTCATTCCCTTATGCATGTTGGTAGAGGTGAGTCATTTGGTTTTTGAACCTTGCAATTGAGCAATATTACTATTTCTTTCTTACCACCGAATGTTGTAAGTGTGGTACAACCCTTGGATCAGGGAATAATTGCTTCATTCAAAGTTCAGTATAAGAAAAAACTTTTAGTGGGTTCTCTCTTAGTTTGATTTTTCTACTACTCAATGAGATTTGAGGAAAGTAATGCCTAATGTAAGGGATGCCATTATGTGGTGCTCTCAAGTGTGGAGAGAGATGAATCACAAATCATACAAAACAACTGGAGGATGTCCAAGATTTTACCTGCAGACCGGTGTGCTGATTTTGCCATATATATTGAATTTTGTCAAGATTGAAAGAAGCAACAAATGAATTGGCAAGTCATTTCCTCTTTGAATCTTGGAATTGAAGAAATGCCTATTGAATAATATGTGCAATTGGTAGGAGAGGAAATTGTTGATGCAAAGTACAACATGGTTGAGTTGGTGAATTTGGCATGGGAAAGAGAAATTCATTTGGGTTTAGATTTGAATAGCCAACGGAGGGGAATGTTGTGGATGATTGACCAACACCAATAGTGAAGTTTCCTCAAGCCTATGAGTATGTCCAATTACTATCGATTTTGCAGTGGAGCACCCTTTGGAGCTTTCAGTTGTAGATGTGATGAACATGCAATCTCTTATGGATAAATTAAACAAGATGTCAATTTCCAACATTAACAAACCTCATTAGATGACTTTTGTAGTGTGTGATATGGTGAAGACATCATCATGGGACTATATATATAACTCCATATTGTCTGACATTATGAGCATTTATTTTGAAATAAAAATGTTCTCTCATACTTATGTATCTTCGTTGTATATGCAAACTGACATTTTACATTGAAATAGGCCGTTTTCTTGAAAAACCTCGATAGTACGACATTTGAGTTCAAAATATCTTATTATGCAGAATACAACATTCGGATACTACGACACTTTCTTTTGCAACAAAATGTGTCATACTAAAATGGAGAACAATATTTATGGTTCTAAAAATATCACTTGGTGTAAGATGGCCCTTTGTCTAAGGGTTTTTATTTTTATCATAACTAAAATTTGGACTAATATGTTGTTGACTTTGTATCTATATGTTCAGCTATCCAAAAACTAACATGCCTGAAGTCTTGATAAGGGCATCCATGAACACTTCCGGTGCCACCCACCACATAAGGGACTTCATAAATGGATTGTGTGACACTCTCATCTTTCTTTCTTTTGTCTACCTCTAGAGGCTCTTGGTTGTTGTGGCTCTTGGCTCGTAGAATATGTGGTTGTAACTCTTGGTTTATATATAGTTGTTTGTAGCTATTGGATTACGCTTTGAAAAGTTTTTGGTTTATGTTCTTAGTAGTTAAGTCCTTCATTTGCATTCTCGGAGCTTTTATATTTAGTTTTAGTACCTTTGTATAGTGGTCTTTTTTGTACCATTCTTGAATCTCTCATAGTCTCCTAGTTTTAAATAATTATCGGATCTCTCTTGATCTTTCATCTCTCTTAGATCTCTCTTGAATTTTAGATCTCATTCTTAAAATCTACACTTTGAATCATGTTGGATCTCTCATAGTCTCCTAGCTTTATTTATTATTGAATCTTTCTAAGTCTTCAATCTCTCTCTCTCTTTGATCTCTTCTAAATATTAGATATCTTTTTTAGTTTCTTCACTTTGAATCATCATTGGATCTCTTTTGGTTTCCTTCTTTGAAATATTATTGGATCTCCCTTAGTTTTTGTATTTCAGTCAAAATCAAAATTCTCTTAGTCTCTCAAATTTTTCTTTGATATAACTTACTCATAAATATCTTTTTTGATCATGAACCTCTCTTAGTCTAAAAAAGAACAACAAAACAAAACACCACAAAAGAATTCAACACAACACAACACAACATAAAACAAAAAAACAAAACAATACATCATAAAAAAAAATCCACAGAACTCAAAACAAAAACTAACTATTAACAACTCCACCACATCTGGCTTAATTTTTTCATCAACATTGTTGATGGATTTTTTTCGGTTATTTGTTTTCTTTTGATACCCTAACCTAGGCTCATATTATTAATGTTCATACTCTAACTTTTTTGTTTATCCAACAATGTCTATGTTTATAACCATATTTTAGGGTATCCATTGTATAAACACTCTCGGTTGATACCCTAATTGTAGGTCCTTTGACAATTTTACATAGGGATTAGCCTAATATCCACCATAAGTTAGGGTAATGATTGTATACACACTCTTAGTTGATACTCTAAACAAAAATCATTTAACACCTCTACAAAAAAAAAATCAAGACTATTATCCACCAAAGATTAATATGATAATGTCAATTTCAATAATCGGTATGTAATTTATTTCTAAATTTTAATAAAAATGTTCCATATAAACAAATGTCCAAACGCCTAGAATGCATAATAAGTATGAAAAGAAAGGAAAAGTATTACATCCATTTTTTTAAAAGAAAAAAATCTTATATCTTGAAATGTGTTCAAACTATATTTGTATCAAATTATTAACAAACAACAATAGCATATACAAGGTTAGAGTAAAAAAATTAATGAGCCTAATATGTATAGTACGTTGGGATATCAATGGCAACATGTGAAGACAATCCACTAAACATATATTATATGTTTGAATAATGCACTACACAAACACCTGAATTCAAACAATATATATATATATATATGAAAATCAATTTATTTCAATGAAAATCAAATAACAACATTACCCCTAAAAACCCTAAATCGTAGGCAAACCCTAAATCCTATAAGATTACAAGCCATTCTAACATGTTTATTTGATGAGATAACATGAATAAACAAATGCAAGAGGACTCTGATGTTACTAGCATGAAGTATGAGATTGCTTCGTTTAAAAGTTAGTCTAAGTGTATTAATAATCTTAACACGATATTATAAGAATTAGAAGACTTGAACTTTAAGATATTGTAGGTCATGTATAAGAGAAATTTATATGAACTTATGTCTGTGACCTATAAATGCAATCTTAAACCCTCCAACCTTAGGTTTTCTTTCTTTGTTATGATATGAGAAAGGCATATGATGTATGTAATAGTTGGTTGTAAGAAAGAACTTATTATTATTATTATTATTATTATTATTCAAGGTGACTGATAAATATACAAATTTTTATATAGATACTATAAACTAATATTAGAGATATAAGTAAGCATAAATAATACGGAAAAATAATGTCAGGTTAGGTATCAACATTAAACTTTACACTGTAATAGAGAGCAATCATGTTGTGGAGATTAGGTTAGGGTATGGAATAGTGGCTTATGGTTAGGGCATCAACTGTAACACATGCTCTTGTTGTGGACCTACAGTTATCAACGGAGTGGATTATGATTCCATGATTTTACATAATAGTACTCCACATGGCATTATTAAATTTGTATGTTTATTTTTATGATTTAATGTGGATTGCCACAATAAAGATCATAATTTTGTGGAAGAAAATATGTGCATGATTTTCAACAAAGAGAGGATAAAAATAAAAATAAAAATCCAATAGGATTCCGAAGATATAAGCAATCCAACAAACGAGGTGAATGGTCAATCAAATTTAATAAATGTAAGTCAACAAACAATGTTAATTGATTGCAAACTTCAAGAAGAAGGATCCAAAGTCACATCATGCACATCCTCTCTCCCACTCTGCCTTAATAATTTTGGAAAATAACAAGTGGAACTCATCATGTGCACATGCTTTCCTCTTTTATCGGAAATTAGTAAAGAAGGGGACAAGGAGGACCTACCCACCAACTTGCAACCCACCCTCTAAAACAAGCTTCATCCCACCCACTCAATGAAGTCATCCGGAATTTTTTCCCGGATGCGCTTACGTGGACTTTGCAAATCCCCAGCCTTAACAGTATAGTAATCTTAACCCTAGTTGTAATTATAGGAACATTAACATACCTCTCTTGCTCTCTCCCAAGGATGTTAATCTCCAAGAATCTTCCATTATATACTAGGCTGCCAGTATTGAGTTTGAGAGTGAACCGTCACATAGTTAAGAGTTGCATTTGTAACTGCGGTAGTCACATTGCCCAAGTCCACAGGATGGAGTTCTTGCTATGTGGTCTTTAGGACTACCAGGCTGGTGTAGAAGGATTCAGAATTTATATCCTCGTTTCCCGGCAGAGTTTCTTTTACATATTTCTTTTCTTGTGTTGAACATGAAAGTTCATGTTTTGTGTACAAAAGTGATCACATTTCTTTTAGGAGTTGATATTTTAACTTTAGCATATGCAAAAAAGAAAGTCTAGACTGAGGTGTGCTCGAGCATTTTGTTAAATGACTTACTGGACACTGGAATGTGCAACAGGTAGGGATTTCCTAAAACCCTGGAAAATTCTGGTGGAAAATTCCATGAGATTAACAGATACTCAAGTTGCATGCGTGGCCCACAATATTTACACCACTAGCCCATGGGAGGCTTTTTATGCAGATCAATTTGAACCATGTGCCATCCTTCTATCTCATTAATGCCTGAGGTGCGAGGAGAAATCTACCCGTGCGCACCTGAAAAGGAAGTGGTGCTAAAATTGTAGAACTTTCCTGCCAAATATTGTTGGTCCCAACTCAAGAAAATACTCATCCTACTTCAGTTTGAGAAACCCATCTTTGAGTTATGGTCCCATCTTGATACCGAAAATAAGGTCCATGAATAGGTGTTTTAGACCCCGATTTTCTTGAACCTGGACATTGTTCCTAAAAAGAGTAAAGATGTCCACAAAATTGCCCATTCCTCTTTCCACGATTGTCAATGCAATTTGCATTGCGACACAATGAAGTATAAAAACACTAAAGGATACATTAAAGATCTATCAATGCAATTTTTTATAATGAAATCATGGCAGCCTGTGGCCAGCTCATCCAAGGCAAAGAATTTGCATAGACATAAACCAAACAAACAATTTGGCAGGTTTCAGCACAATGCCACATTGCTGAGGAGTAACACACAAGCATAATAAACACATAACACAAAAAGTTGTGAAGAGGAAAGCATTGTAATTTCCAACTCCCGGCAGGATCACGGACTACTTTATCTTGAAAAAATGCCTCTGAAGGAAGTAGATTAAGTTTCTTTCTTTTGACACAGGATCTCTCACTGCATACCAGCAGGAGGCAAATAAATCAGCAAGACCTCAAGAACATTCCTAATGTATACCAGTAAATTTCACTCTCCGACCTAGTGATTCCTGGACATAAAGGCTCATAATGGAGGCTTTAAGCAAAGACCTATAACTTGAACCTTTCAAAACAACACATCACTGAATTGGCTTCTCCGTTTCGTTTCACATCAACGTGTGCTTGCCATTCTAACAAGCGGCAAAAATTTCAGACACAGACCCTAAAATCATAAGACAAGTGTCACACTGAAAGCATCTTTGTCTATGACGACCCACTTTCTGCCAGTAGTCTAGAAAGGTGCAAACTAACTGGTGCTTCCTTGCTTTCTGTAAGAGTCCTCTCATGGTCCTCGAACACATCTTGTTCCTGATGTACAAACTGTGATGGGGGAGAAGAGAGGCAACAAGATCCTGCTTTTATTGCCTGGACGACATGTTCCGACACATACCCTTCCCTATGGGAGTATGACAACACAATGCCCTCAGTACTCCACTCTTACATAGAAACCACTGTTTCAAAACCAGATAGCCTAATTTATATGATAGCCCTGATGATATTTAGAAGCTCTGAACTTTTGCAAGCCAGAACATACACATCAATCCCACATCCAAGTGTCAAGGACACTTAACAATGCCTATCGAAAAGCAATATATGGAATTCCAGCCACTAAACAATTGAATCCAAGAGTGGAATCTGCGGTTGAAGCGGTGGGTCAACCCGTAGAGTTGAAGTTAGAATGTGCTCCCTTCAGGGGGCTGTTGTAGTTTGCGATTGGGGGGACTTGCCATCTCTTTCTTGAGCTCCACCAAGATGTCCTCCATAGTGTATGAGCGGCGCCACTGTGCAAGCAGTGGAAAATACCTCGGATCGACCTGCATTTTGCAAAGGCAAATATCAGCACCTTTGTTACCTGATATTCAAACAATTCAAGCCTGTGTCGCAACATAATGGCAGCTCATTCATATGCGACTCTGGCAGTGCGAAAACCTATTCCCTCTCAGAGGTCTTTGATATAGCCCACACCAACTACATTGACAATCAAATTTAATCTCCACACCACTGCAGTAGGATTTGGTTCAGTGTTGAGATACCCAGTGGCCAATACACAAAACCTCCATTGCCATAGATTCAGATGTGCAAGGTTCAAAGATAGGCTTACCAATCCAGTTTCCTGGTTGACATGAGTCATATTGATACGGGAATGGAATCTGACAGTGGGAGGCTTATCAGGATAATCCTTGTCACAGAAAAGTTTCAATGTGTAGATGCGACCTTCGTGCACAGACTGCACCCGCACCAAGCCAAACATGTTCTGCTAATTAATGCCAAATAATTGCAAGTCACTCAAGATACAGCAAGTACGACTGCTGGTGCAGATCAACATGTGCCTTTTTGTACATGACATGAACAATTGAGTTAGCTGTAGGTGTCCCTCATTGGTTCCTCAACAAACTATAACATCCCAAGCCAACCTCCATTTAAATCACTATCCTTGTCGAGGATCTCTCCATAAAATCTGAACCTAGAAAACAACTAAAGAAAAAAGCACAGATGAAACCCTGAAAACAAATGCTAAATATATTTTCCTCCAGTGCGAGCTTATGCGAGACATGTATAACAATGACCATGACCACTCTGGAACCCTAGAATATTAAGGGAGTCGAGGTTGCAACTAAATCTGGGCGATGTTACACAACTCACATGATTTGGTCCAATGATAGTGCCAGTCCAGGAGCGCATAAATACATCATCGCCATCATCCATACCATAGCTAACTGTGCCATCTCCAATGCCTTTCTCACCCCTCTCAAGCTCCTCAAGGAGTCTGAAGTTCCTGGGAACTGCAGCCAGCAAGGACAAAGATTAAGCTTCACCAGAACAGAATATTCTTTCTTCCTCCCAGTACTTTGACTGCATAGAGGTACTTTGGGCAAGTGAAAATAGTAAAAATCTGCAAACAAACACCATAGAAATTACCATAAACACTATACAAATCCCTGCAAAATTCCACAGCCTGCAGTCGCACAAACACAGGGCAACTAGTGCAGACTATGCAAACATTATCTTAAAAAGTCCAATCCTCACAAAACAAAACATGAAAACGCAACTGAACGGGCATCCGGTGGAAACAATATATCCCACAAGCGATGTCTATAAATCAAGCATCATCTAACACATATTTAAAGCAATCGTGAGCGTACCGACTACAGAACCGCCGGAATTCATCTCAGTTCGCCCTATCGGTTGTGTCCAGCTCTTGTCCCCTTCAAAACCTGTAAGATTCCCCCGCCCAAATACACACACTCTTGAAAACTCCGCCGTGACGGGACGAATTCACACAGACAGTCACATCCTACCGCTCAGATCGACTCCAGAGGCACGCCCCACCGGAGATGGAGCTCGAAAACACAACTCAGCAAAAGAAAAGGGAAAAGAAAAATGGAAGCTCCTTAGCAAGCGCAGACAATGCTAAAAACATCACTAAGATTTTTTAAACCGAACTCAGAAGTTCAAATCAACGAGAGCGTCAGGCACCAACAGGCGAAACACGAAGGGGGAGGAAGTGCAACCCTAGGACAGTCCGGAAGCTAACCCTAGATGTGCGAGCTTGCACGAAGAATACATGTGTGAATGGTGTAGAGAAACCGGCGGGTGGCGACGGACCTGATAGAATGCAGCGTTTTGAGATGAAATCGCATGTGCGGGGACGATGGAGAGAGAGGAGAAGAGAGAGCGCCCCGCGAGATGGCGATGGCGATGGCGCAGAGGAAAGGGTTTGGCTGAAGGTTTGGGGAAGCAAGGCGCAGCTAGTAGGCCGGCAGCCAAGAAGAGGGCAGGGGCCATCCCATGGGCCATGCATCCCCATGCCATCCTATTTCCCTCTTCATTCTTTTTCCATTGGCTAGGCAAGCTATCATAAGTTATATCGTTTTGAAGCCAAATACCATTAGGGTGGGAGTTATATGGTTCGACGCAAAAAAAAAGTTTTTGAAAGAAAAAATTGCCATGTGTTGTATCCACATTGGTCAACTTCATGTTCAATCCCAACGCGGACGTTAGTTTTGCAATATTTAAAGTGTCAAATTAACTGACACCCTACAATTCATAACACTTATCCAGCCTTTGTTGAGGCAAGTTTAGTACCAATGTTGGACTGCTATCATCTCTCTTTTTTGACACCATTGGGGTGTCTATAATGAGCATTTCACATGTCTTGATGCCACTGGGATATGCGTAGTCGAGGATGTTTGTTTTTGTCTTTAATTCCATTCATATCTACACTTTAACCTTTGTAATAACATGCATGTAGCAACCAAATGTGACCATGTGATCATGAAACATGATCCATTTGATGCCATGTAGGAATCTATGTAGAATTTACATTCATCTTGCATTCACATACTCCGTTGGTCCCTCGAGTGTAGTGTGAAGCGAACTTGGACCGGCTCCGCCTTTTCCACCAATAAGAGTGCTTGAAGTGTAATGGTCACAGGCTCTCGGTCTCATGTGTGAAGTGGCCCTTAACTACATGTGTGCCACCCTTGCCTAGTTCAAAACTCTCCTATAAAAGAGGGACCAACCTCGAAACTCAACTCCTCAAAGTTAGGCACATGTCAAGACCATCATTCTTTTACCTTGGCTTACCAAACTCCGTTTTGAAACCGGCATTTTTGAACATGTGTGGCCTCCCCTTCATATGGGCGTGTGGAGTTTGCAAAGCAATTGCTTGGCTTCCACGGATGTATAGGTATAATAGACACGACCTCGGTCAAAATTAGACATCCCTATAAAGATCCGAACTATGCTAGGTGGTTCAATGGTAGAAAAAATATGTATTCAATTAACAATAATGTTGTTGTAGACTGCAATGGCCTCTTCATCTACACTGACCCGGGTTACCCCAATTCTTGCCACAATGTTACGACACTTAGGCACTCAAAGCTTAATACCAATTGGAGACATGCTCACCTGTGACAACGAGTGCTTTGATTATTTATTGGGGGACTCGGGGAGATCACTCCATTGTAGAGTTGAACACCACGTGCGAACAAAGTTTGCTACCCCTATATTACATGTCATAAATAATTTTAAATTTTACGATATTTTTTCTACATATACACAACCATTGATGGTATCTTTTGTATATTTTTTTGAAATTTTTAGTCATATTCATTAATTTTAGCAATTTTTTTAGTTCAATTTTGCGTCATTCTAGTTAGAAACGGTATGTTTTATTAAAAAAACAAATCATCAAATTTAGTCACCATTTTTTACTATGTAACATGTACCATTTATATCTACTCATGAAAAAAAATTGATAAAATTGTGACCCATTTTGGTGATGATTTTTACATTTTTTACATTTTTTACATCTAAAATGATTGCACGTGGTTGTTCAACTCTACAATGGAGTGATCTCCCCGAGTTGGGGGATCATGGGTATCTCGGACATGACATGTATACCGTGAGACGTTTAGGGCATCAAGAGATTATGGAGGAGGCTAACCATGATGCTATGCATGCATTTAAAATGCATGCAAGTTAGGGTTTAAGTGGAATGGGAGATATGGAGGTTAAAACGAAAATGGAAAGATGTATAAAACAATTTGATTCTACACAACCCAAATACAACAGCATTTTCAAGGTTGGTTGTTTTCCCGCCAACTGCTTGCACATACGCATGATGGACTTCACCTACCACGTTGGCCCTAGAAATGACAATCCGGAGGAAGACGGTGGCAAGGGGATTACTAGTCCTATTCAACTTCATGTGTGTACATGTGTAGTCTATGGTTTGTGGTGCAAGCACTTAGGTTTGCAAGATACCTATCAAATAAACATACGGTTGTTAGTTGACAATTGATGTTTCTTGGAGAAAGATGACCCATTTTCAAGTAAGATGCCATCATTCTAATGGATTTGTACATGAGATCTATAAAGCACCAAATACTAGTGCGGAAAGTAGATTGCGTTGGAACTTGGGATTGAGTAAATTCCAAGTGGGGCCAATGCACCAAAATAAAGGGTTCATCAAAGGGATATGAATCCACAAAGCGTAGTATGTACGTCGAAGAGATTGGAACAAGGACCTTTGATGATGACCCACAACCAACGTCATCTTTCTTTCGAGATGCAACTAAGTTACTTAATTTAGAAATTGCATTGCTTTGTCAAGGATCACTCAAACTTTGTGCAAACCACACATGTACATAACTTTATGGATTTTAGTGTGACATGCTTAATTCTGGATAGTCACACTAGTTTGCCAGCAAGACATGTAAATGTGACTAATTTGTAATTCACATTGTTGCTAATAATAAAACCATACTAAGATAGTGTAATAATCATGAGAATCACATCCGCAAATAATATTGTTGTATCGTAGTACGACTTTAACATTATTTTCAAGATATTAACTTCATTTATCATGCTAAATATCATAAGTTATGATAATTAGTGCAACGCTCAATAAGTCACACTAATACCTACGTTGTTCTAATCAAACGGTCACTCTATTTGAACAAATCGATGTAGTAAGACACGGATGAGACAAGAAAGAAATCTAGAGTACCAATTTACCTTGTTGGTTTTGGCACCAAATGTTAATTCTCTTGAGTTAGAATGTCACATGTTGCATGATTGTTGGTTGGAACAAATAGTTGAGATGACATAAAATAGATAAGATTTTGGCAAGCAAAGTGCCCATTTTTTTATGTTAGCTTCAAGGGCACTATAATTCTTGTAATGCATGTTTCAAGATTACATATAGACTTTGACTGACTCAAAATGAAGCAACACCCTTATCCACATTGGTAGCAACATCAATTTTGTCTCTTTCTTCTTTTAATACACTATATATTATTTGTTTCATCTTCTCTATTTCCTTTGGTAGTCTATACTTTGTGATCTTATTTATTTAGAATCTACAAGGTAGTAGTTTAATGTGAGTGCTTAGCCCTACAATGAACATATCTAGGCATTCTTTTGCTTCTATTGGATAGAAAATGGAAGACCCAAACTAAGTCTTCATGTTAGCAACTTACAAGGCCAATACTCATATTGTGCTCAATAACAATCAATATTGTATTATATATTATGTAATCTAAATATGAATCAAGATGTTTCGTGACCTTAATTGGTTACATAGAGAAACCCAACATGAACCGTCCCAATCATGTGTCGAGTGGTTGCATTTGTTCAATGAACTTCAACAATGGGTTGTGTGTTTGCCCCACACTTGCATCATTTGGTTGTTAGGAAAACCACGTCTTCAAGGTTACTAGTTTGATATTCACAATTGCCCGTTGTATACACCATATTAGGTGCCCATTATAAGGCACTAACCATCGATCATAATTTTGTCTCACGTTATAGTTATGAAGGTTCTCTCTAACATTGAGATTATTTGGTGTAACTAGATTTTTTCCATTGTAGCCAACGGATTCTTAAATTAACATCACATGTGACATAATTGAATGATAGGCACATACAAAATAGGCACATGTATCCAGTGTTTGGGGAGGATTTTGGGCATAATTGGTCAGAATCCTAGTGTTTCCAAGTTCAACCAGTTACATGTTGTGATCTTTCGGTTTGTCTTTGACAATTCGAGGTATATTGCATAGATTCCTCTAAAATGATGGGTAATGTTACTGGAGTCTTGAACTTCAACTGGTTAATTCTCAAACTCAACCGGTTCATCTACAACTACATTGTTTTGTCTAATTAGTGTGGGTTACCATTTGGAGTTACGCATTGCTAAAACATTACACCGAGAGGATCACTTTTTACCCAATAATATGAGTTTTTAGTATGCACATCAAAGAATGTGATATAATTTAGTTGGTAAAAAATGATAATGTCGGAAATTTTTTATAACAACACATAACTCCAAATGGTAACCCACACTAATTAGACAAAACAGTGTAGTGGTCGGTCCTCCCCGTTCATTGCCCGTATCACGAATTCGGTCAACTAGAGGCCTCCCGATATGGATTACATAGTGAAAGGTATGTTAAAACTAAGCTAACATCACCTTTTTTTATTTAAGAAGGTTTATAGTTGACTTACACAAGAGGATGTACTGAATGGTGGGAGGCCTGGAATCTATTTTCTTGAATGAGTATATGGGCCACTTCACACACGAGCCAAGAGCCGTGACCATGAAATTGTGAGAGCCCAAAAGAAAGTGTCCACAGGCCGTCCCAACACACCTCCAAAATCATGTAGTGTGGTCATGGACCTTGAAGTGTAGTGTGAAGCCATATGTGACCGGGCCCTCAACCAAATGCTATTTCAATGAATTTCTATTCATGCGGGCCCTCACACATGATACAATAGAATAAATCAACGGCTGTGAGCATTTGGAGTGCCATGGTCTCCCGGTGTTGTGTTAGGCCTACCTCCAAGAGGCGGTTTTGTGAAAATAGTCCAAGTGACCATGAAACATGAACCACTCGATGCCATGTAGACTTCACATCCATCTTGCATTCACATACTCCGTTGGTCCCTCAAGCGTAGTGTGAAGCGAACTTGGACCGGCTCCGCCTTTTCCACCAATGAGAGTGCTTGAAATGTAAGGGTCAGGGGCTCTCATTCTCGTGTGTGAAGTGGCCCTATGTCGTATGTTGTGATTCTTGCATGATTATGTAGCAACAATTATCTGGCATGAGTGAGATAAGATGGTAACTTAATTTACTTGGGATTGTGTGTTTTTTAATGATAATGGGATTGCAGATTTTAACTTCATCTACTCTTGGAAATAATGCGTGAATAGACAACAGATGGAGTGAATCTTATGTGAAGACTATATCCTCTTAACAATTAAGAAGAAATTAAACACGGGGAGATTATTATGAGACAAGGAGGGAATGTTTATGTAGTATAGAGAGATTTATCTCAAGTACAAAATTTGAGGTCCTGATGGCCGATAACTTTTGACAGTCTTGGAATGCAAAAGGACAATTGGTGGAGGCTATTGACTAATCGAAAATGAAGATTCAAGCTGAAGGGACAACCAGGCAAGCGTAAAGAAATTACCTTAAATTTGGAGAATTGGTAAACGTGGGATACATTTTCCAAAATTTCTTATCCTTCCATCTTAATTACCTTGCAATAGGTTGAGAAGGATTGAGCGAGAGGCTCCAAGAGGACAAGGAGTGTTGCGAGAAAGATTTCGGCTATGTGCTAGAGTGTTGAAGTGGGTTTGAGAGGTAGCGATTGGCAAAGGATGCCCACTTAGCTTAAGAGAGGGATTGAAGGCAAACGAGTAAGTGCAATAATTTAGATTTTGACATTGGGGTTGAACCGAACATGTTTTTCATATTGTGGTAGTTGTGAAGGAATAGGTGGAGGTGTAGGGATAGAAAGAGGAGATAAACTACTTGTTTGCACATGGATTGTGTTGCCATTGTAAGTTATCTTTTGGTTGCAAAATACATCACAAATGATGGTGAGATATCGTATAATTTATTGTCCACTTGTATGTATACAAAATGTTAATAGTGAGTTCATTTGTTTGTGTCGTTCATGTTTCCAAAGACATATTGCTCTACTCATGCCCTTTCCTGCATGATGCTGCCTAAGATGACATATTTTTCTAGCATTGGGATTCAATGTGTGACAAGTTGTGACATTAGCTTTGCTAGAAGGAGTAATTGCCTACGTAGACACAATCATAGATTTTGGGGCCGAATAGAGCATCTTTTGTGGAAATATCTTTGACATTGGGGTTGCCCATACGTAATCACACGCACTTTATCATACATTTTTTGGATGGTTGGAAATGGGTGCAAGCACAGTAAAGTGGACAACTCTTGATTCATGCCAAAGTTTATTAAGTGAAAGTAATTCAAAACTACATATTGACTTTGAATTTTGTGAAAAAAAATCATAATTTAAAGAACATATTGACCTACAAAGCCAAACAATTTATGTTGACAAATCCTTTATTCAAAAATGAGCTATGGGAAAAGTGGGTAAATTTGGGCCTGAAGTTTAAGCAAAGCAGGGAGCGGCTTGCGAAAATCTATTTTAGAAGACCATGCAAGCAGTGTGCAAGTAGGTGATATTGAACACGTATTGTCTAAATTGATGATTTTCTACATTTTCTTGATGATGCCCTCATGTTTATACTAAATTCAAGGAATATGAAAAAATTCAAGTTCAAAATAATTAAGGTTATGAAATTTACATCCAAAATCAAATTAAGCCATTTGCTTTTGAGTATGAATTTTGATTATGTGTTTTGAAGATTATTTCTTGGTATTGTATATTCGAGTGCTTAGCACAACAATAAAGGGCATCATGAAAATAATCCGATTGAGACAACATTTTGCTATTACTTTTAGGCATTTGACCAAAAATAACTATGCGTTTAGTATACACAAGCACTTTTGTGGTGCACTTTACCATGCTTACACCGAAATGGCCAAATGGGTGGTTTGAAATCTTGTCCATTACAATTACACTAATGAGACAAGAGATGTTCTTCCAAGGGTTGAATTATGTAAATCCATGGAAACACCAAGAATAAAGTTTTATGAATGGAGTTGGAGATTACCATGTCACTTGGGATTACACAAAGTGTTGGAGGTGGAGCATTAGGTTGCTCGTAGTCATAGAATTGTAATACTAGAAGCCATAAGGTTGTAATAAGCCTACAAGGCTGGTCCATAGTGGGAGAGGAGTTATCCCATATTGTTTGTACCAACCAAGGTGATCATGAGCAATAAAAGGGCAAGGCAAAGGGTGGAGGTGACTATCTCACTCCAAGCATTGTTCATATGCCTTTGTGTATGTGTAACTTGCTTGTGCAATCTCATCTCTACTCCTATTGAGTTCCAATAGGTTATGGGCCCACCATGCAAGTGAAGTGCCTAGAGATTTGATTGCTTTGAGGTTGTGGAATGAATCTTGAGGAGTTGGCCTTTTGGAGCGTCGGAGGTGCGCGAGGGCGCATTCGGTTGTTGTAAGTATCTCTTTGTATTTATGTTTTTGTTTGAATGTTTGTTTGATGCAAAGAGTGTTGACTTGTGAGCCTTGAGGGTTGAGAGGTTTGTTTGAAAGATTTGGAGGCATTTGGACTTTGAAAAGTTCTGATTTGAGTGTTTTGAGTGTGGAGAAGTTGATTTGAGAGGTTTGGAGGTGTTTAAGCTTCCAAACGATCTAACTTGAGTATTATGAGTGTAGAGAAGTTGATTTGAGAGGTTTGGATGTGTTTAAGCTTCCAAACGATATGACTTGAGTATTATGAGTGTGGAAAAATTGATTTGAGAGGTTTTGAGGTATTTGGACTTCTAAAGGATATGAGTTGAGTGTTTTGAATGTGGAGAAGTTGATTTGAGAGGTTTGAAGGTGTTTAGATTTCCAAAGGATCTAACTTGAGGATTATGAGTGTGGAAAAACTTGGTTGAGAGGTTTGGAGGTGTTTAAACTTCCAAATGATCTGACTTGAGGGTTATGAGTGAAGAAAAACTTATTTGCAAGGTTTGGAAGTGTTTAGACTTCCAAAAGATCTAATTTGGATGATTTGAGCGTAGCAAAGCTTATTTGCAAGGTTTTGAGGTGTTTAAACTTCAAAGGATCTTACTTGAGTGATTTGAGTGTAGCAAAGCTTATTTGTAAGGTTTGGAGATGTTTAGACTTCAAAGGATCTGACTTGAGTGTTTTGAAAGTTTAAGGGTCTACTTGAGAGGTTTCGAGGTGATTAGAGTTCAAAAGCATATGCCTTTAGTGTTTTCGATGTCTAAAGGCTTATTTGTAAGGGTTGAGTTTTGAAAGGCTTATTTGAAAGCATTAAAGGTGTTTTGAGTTGAAAGAAGTGTTCGTTGAGTGCCTTGGGTTTTGAAAGGCTTATGTGAGTGCATTGACTGTAATTTGAAAGCAAGTGGATTCATTTGAGGTGTGAGGGATCTAACTTGAGTGATTAGAGTGTTTTTAGACACTTTGACGATGAAGTGGATTTTTTCGAGGTGAAGAAGATTTGACTTGAGAGATTTGATAGTTCTAGGGCATATTTGAGAGCAAGAGCTTTTATTTGTTATGAATTGGATTTGATTTGAGTGATTTGAGAATATAAGAAGCCATTTGCCAACTTGAGAGCATTTTTTTAGTCCAAATGGACCGTATTTGATTAACATTGGAGTGGATCCACAATGTTTGATGGCAAGAGGGATCATTTGGAGTTTGGAATGATCTGACTTGGTCATTTGAGTGTTGAAACGGTGATTTGAAAAGATAGGCTAGTCATTTGAGTTCAAGAGGGGCATGCTTGATTGGTTTGATTGATTTGAGTGTTGAAAAATATATTTGAGGGATAAGACTAAGCATTTGAGTGATTTGAATGTCTTAACACTTTTCTTCACGTGGAGAAGATCTGACTTGAGGTATTTGAGAGTGTAAGGCATATTCGAGGGAAATTAGATTTTGTTTGAGAGATTTGAGTGTCCTTAGACTTCTCTTGATATAGAGAAGACCTGATTTGGAAGTTTTGAGCGTACAAACCCATTCTTGGAGCGGAAAATGACATATCTTAAGAGTGAAGTGGCTAGGGTCAAAGACAAGTTTCATGGAGAGAAATTTAGCCTTTGGAAGTTCAAAATGGAGATGGCCTTAGCTTCCGTAGACCTTTGGGACATTGTAAACGAACCCAAGAAGGCTTCATTTTCCAACGCGGATCCCAAAGTGTTGAAGGAATACCAAAGGCGTGTGAAGAAGGCCATGTCTATCATTGGCCTCAACTTGGTGGACAACCAATTTGCGCACATCAAGAGTTGTAAAGGACCAACATAGGCATGAAAAACCTTTTGTAATATCCACGAGATGAAGAGTTTGTCTAACATCTTGTTCGTGTGCCGCAAGTTCTTCACGTGCAAGGTGAAAGAGGACAACGACTTATTAGACCACATCAACAAGGTTAAAGCGCTTGTGGATCAGCTCGCGTGTTTAGAGATACCCGTCCAGGAAGAAGACATCGTCATGACTTTGCCGACCTCGTACAAATATTTGATCACTGTTTTGGAGACGATGCCGATGAAAGAGTTGACGATGGAGTATATGACGATACGTTTGATGCACGAAATATCCAAGTGCAAGGAGAAAAAACCCCAAGGCGAAGATGTGGCGATGGTGTCGCGTCAAAGGACAACGGGCGATGCATCTTCGCGGCAAGGCATAAAGACGTGTTTCTATTGCGGTAAACCAAGCTACATTGTACAATTTTACTACAAAACAAGGAACAAGGAGAGGGAGAGTGTCGGATGTGCTTCACGTGCCAAAATTGCAAGCCAACTTGTTCTCGGTGAGCAAGCTTTTGTTGAAGGTGTTGAAGGTGCAATTTCACGTAAATGAATGCATTGTGGGAGGTGTGAATGGTGACGTGGTTGCAATAGCTCGACGCGAAAGAAATTTGTACCAAATGACCTTCACGGAGGTATGTGGAGTGCGTTCGGCCGATTTTGTACATTCGTATGTGGGAGGCGATTCGGTGGAGCTTTGGCACCGCCGACTCGGACATTTGGGTGTGGGGAGCATTTATACACTACAATGCAAGGTGAGAGGCATAAATGTTGGTAAAAACTCTCGTCCCACTTCTACATTGGTTTGTAAAGCATGCACGGAGGGTATGCAATATGCGGCAAAGTGTGGGTACGATGCGGAGAGGCTAGCAACAAAACCATTGAAGATTGAGCATTCGGGTATTTGTGGCCTCATGTGGACCACGTCCGTAGGAGGGACAAAATACTTTGTTATTTTTGTTGATAATTTTTTTAGGAAGGTATGGGTTTACATGATGAAATGCAAAGGAGAGTGGTTTGAGAGGTTTAAAGAGTTCCGACCATTTGTAGAAATGCAATTGCATCACAAAATCAAAGTGTTTCGGTGGATAAATGAAGGGGATTTCATTTCATAGGATTTTGAAGCATTTTTTATGGAACGTGGTATTGAGAGCATGCCTCAAAACATTGGACCAACAGAGTGTGTAATTCAAACCGTTGTTGCAATGACAAAGCGTATGCTTGAAGCTTAAAAAATCGCTTTGGATAGAAGTAGTGGCAAATGCGGTTTATACCTTAAACCGATGTTCAACGAGGGTTTTGCGCTCCGTGGCACTGTGAGGCCAAACCCCCCACCCTTAAGCGTCCGTAGTCCGAGTAGTGGGTTTGGGCTCACATTCCTCCGCGGTATTGGATTTGGACTTGGATGAGTCCATAGTGCAAGGTTCACCCTTCAAGTGGTCTTGGATTTAACTGGAATTTCACTTTTAACAACTCAATGTACGATTTCAATACGTATGTGGAGAATGCACAAGTTAACTATGTTATTTTAACCTCCTTATGCTCGGGTGCTATTTTGTCTTTGTTTGCTTCTAACGTCCATCCGGCCGCTTTAGCTACACAAGCCCTTAAGGATATCCCTCTCCTAAATGGAGTCCGTGCCGTTGACTCTATACTACCACTTGAACTATCACTTGTGTATTCCGTATCGCTACTATAAGAGGTCTCACTTGGTGTCTCCATACCGTACATAAGCCTTTAAGTATTAAGAAATACTTATGTGACTTATGTCAATCTCTCCCTCACACCTTTGGTCTTTGCTTCCTTTGTCTTGCCATCGCGAGAGTGCTCCACATTCTCCATTAATTTGTGCACGTGGTTTATTTTTAAAGAGAGGATGCAAGTGTTAAAAAACACTATTCTCTATAGTCAATCTCAAATACATTTACTTGTGAAAGCCACACATAACACTAACTAGCATAATGTAACTAACTACTTGTCTATGAGCTAATTAAGTAGGCTATCTACTAAGCTCCTTCATGAACCCATCTCTTTACTTTCTAATTACATAAACCTAGCTCCTTCATGAACCCAACTCCTTCATGAACCCAACTCCTTAGCTTCTAACTAAATAAACCCAGCTCCTTAGCTTCTAACTAAACAAACCCAGCTCCTTTATAAACCCATCTCCTTCATAAACCCAGCTCCTTCATAAACCCAGCTTCTTAGCTTCTAACTAAACAAACCCAGCTCCTTTATAAACCCAACTCCTTCACAAACCCAGCTCCTTAGCTTCTAACTAAACAAACCCAAGTCCTTCATAAATCCAGCTCTTTACTTTCTAACTAAACAAACCCAGCTCCTTCATAAACCCAGCTCCTTCATGAACCCACAACTTTGTAGTTGTAATCCCCAACTACCTCACTAATTATTCAAGCCCTTAACTAATCTTCCTACCTAATTTTCCTAATTCTACTAACAACCCCTTTCTAATCACACAATTCTTCTCTAATCCTAAAATCCTAAAATCCTAGAGAGGAGAGGGGGAGAGAGAATTTCCTAACTTCACTAAGACTAACTAATCCACACAAGTATATTTTTGCACTCATCACAACCTCAAGTGCTCAACTCTTAAACATGGAACTTGCAACCACGTGTATTCAAAACATGAACTTTAAGTACCACAAATTGGAATCATGAATTAACTTTAAAATCCTTCACGTCAACACTAATTCTACCAAGAGGTCAAGCCCTCTTCAAGGCTAACAAGCCTTGGCTCTCAAACTAAAAACTAAGCACACACATGTGCTCCAATATGGCTTCCCACACCCACACTTATAACTCGTGGGGTGCCTTGGAGCACAAAGGAAAGAGAGGATGAGTGAGGGAAGAATGAGGGATTATATAGTAAGCTTGAGGGGGTGAGCACCCTCAAGGCTCACGATAAGCCCTTGAGATTTCCTCCTACTTAGTAGGCGCCAATCCTATCTTCTAAGCCTTCCTCCCTCAAATGATCAACAAGGATCCTAATTCGAACATTTAACTAGCCTTGGCTTTCTACCTACCACACTTTACCAAACTTGGGATGCTTCAACCCAAACTTAGCCTCCTTCGCTTTCCGCCGCCATAACTTTCTCCCCTTACTTTCCCAAATCGTCGCTCACCACTTAATTCAAACCACGATGCTTAACTCGTGATTTGATTGGTGCTTTGAGAATTTGCTTATCCTCCACCTTGCATTCTTCCTTGGACCTTCCCCATTAAGTGGCCATGATGAGGTGGTCCACTTGTGCGCTCCATGTGATCCTCCATTCATCCCAATTCGAATGCACTTGCCTCTTGAGTCACTTTGGTTGTCTCCATCCATTTGTACTAGCCTACTCACTAACTACTCAATCCAAGTTCTCCTTACCTATCCTCATTCACTCAAATCCTTCCGAAGGTAAAAACACAATAACAACTCACATCCTAGCCTCTTACAACATGGTACTTCTAAGACTAACATTTCACTCTTTTTATATTTTTGTGAAGTAACATGCTACTTCAAAGTGCATCAACTAACGTTTCAAGGGTCTAAGACTAAATGTGGGCACCCTTTTGGGCTCACATAATTGGCGACCATCGGGGGATGAATCCAAACATCTCTTGCTCCAAGGGTAAGTTGCCTAGTCAAGCTCGGTACTCCTTACATCTACTTCCCGATGTACGGGTAGGAAAGAGCTCACCATTCAACGTTTCCAATTGAATTGAATTATTAGGAAAGACCTCATAGACAAGGTAAGGTCCTAACCATACCGCATCGAATTTCGCCGGAAATTCAAGCTTTCGTGCGTCTTGAATCATGACCATCATTCCCGGTGTTAGGGCCCTTCTCTTATGTCGTTTGTCGAAAGTAATCTTTCTCCTTCTTTGGATTGCCTCAATATGTTGAGCCGCCATTCTCCTCCCTTCGTCAAGTGCTTCCAAATCGGTTAGTCGATTTCGTAAGGATTGACTTTCGGTAAGTCTCGTACTCACGGCCACCCTAAGTGACTCGACTTCATATTCGATTGGTAGTGTCGCTTCAAGACCATAGACTAAGGAAAATGGTGTAGCACGCGTAGTTACCTTATAGGTTGTACGGTATGCCCAAAGTGCCGCCGTTAGTTTCGTATCCCAATCCCGCTTCGAGTCTATAACCGTCTTGCGTAGTATACTCACCAAAATTCCGTTAACCCTTTCCGTTTGTCCATTGGTTTGTGGGTGGTAGGGAGTAGTCTTCCGGTGATCAATTTTAAATTTCTCTGTCATCTCTCGAATCAAGTCATTCAAAAAGTGAGTACCCCTATCGCCTACTAGGATCTTCGGCACCCCGAACCGCGAAATTATGTTTTCGTACATAAATGTTGCCGCGTGTTCCGCCGTGTCGGTCTTCACCGCTTTGGCTTCCGCCCACTTGGTGAGGTACTCGGTTGCCACCACAATATATTTCATTCCTTTTGAAGATTGGGGATGGACCTCACCCACATAGTCGATGCCCCATTTTTCGAAAGGAATTAAGGGTAATGATACATGTAAAGGCATCTCCATTCTAAGGTCGTTTCGGGCATACCGTTGGCAAGCGTCGCATTTCCTTACATAGTCATGGGCGTCCTTAAATAGTGTAGGCCAAAAGTAGCCCGCTCTAAGTATTTTTTGCCCGGTGAGTTGACCCGAGAAGTGACCGCCGCAAGCGCTATCGTGGCAAGCGATTAAAATCGCTTCAACCTCCGTTTTTGACACGCATCGTCGTAAAATACCATCGGACCCCCTTCTAAACAACCTATGGCCCACTACAACAAATTGCCTACTATTTACCCTCACCTTCCTTCTCTCTTCTTTTGTCCACTCTTTGGGCAACTTGTGGGTTGTTAGAAATTCCACTATGCCCGCATACCACTCCGGTGTAGAAGTGACCACAAAGAGGCTATCATCTACTAACATATCATTTACCGGATTTTTTCCTATCTCCTCCGACAACCTAGACAAGTGGTCCGCTTGTAAATGCATACGACCCGGTTTATATTCCACCGTGTAGTCGAATTCTTCTAATAACAAAACCCACCTAGCTAACCTACCACTTAACTCCGCCTTGTTAACTAGATACTTGATAGCCATGTGGTCAACAAAAAATACAACCGGGTTGCACATGAGGTAATGCCTAAACTTTTTAACGGAAAACACCATGGCTAGGCACTCCCTCTCCGTTGTAGAGTAGTTTCTTTCGGCGGGGGTCAATTGCTTACTCGCATAAGCTATAGGTTGATCCTTCTCTTTTTCTCCCGTTGCTTGACAAAGCGCACTCCCTATTGCCACATTACTAGCATCACAATAGACGTGAAAAGGTTTACCCCAATTGGGTGGTATCAACACCGGATAGGTGCTCAACCTATCCCGCAATTCCTCAAAGGCTTTTTGACAAGCATCCGTCCACTCGAATTTGACATCCTTTTTGAGCAAATGGGTAATGGGCACCGCTATCTTTGAAAAATTAGGAATAAGTTCCCGGTACCATCCCACATGTCCTAACAACTTAGAGATCCCCTTGGAATTGGTTGGAGTTGCCAAGTCGCTTATGGCCGCAATCTTATCCGGATCGGGTTCTCTACCTTTCTCACTAACAACATAACCCAACAACACTCCCTTATTCACTCCCAAAAATGTCTTATCCGGGTTCAATGCTAACCTCATCTTCCTACACCTAACCAATGCCTCCCTAACACAATGTAGGTGATCGTCCACATTACTTTGTGTGCTAAAATCGTCCACAAAGACGGTCATGGATTTGAACAACAAGTCGGTGAAGATATACATTACTAATCGTTGGAAAGTAGCCGGGGCATTACATAACCCAAATGGCATCACTACCCACACAAAAGTACCCCAAGGTGTAGTAAAAGCCGTTTTATGGATATCTTGGAGGGCTATGGAAATTTGATTATAACCCGCATACCCATCCATAAAGGTATATCGCGAATGACCTCCAACCTCCTCAAGCAACAAGGTGATAAAAGGTAAGGGGAAGTGATCCTTTTGTGTGCACGAATTCAATTTCCTATAGTCGACACAAACCCTTAATTTCCCATTTTTTTTCTTTACTAAGACCATAGGAGAAACCCAATCCGTGATTTCCACCGGCTTGATAAACCCGGCCTTCAATAACCTTTCCAATTCCGCTTTCACCAACAATTGCAATTGAGGATTCATCCTCCTCTCCTTTTGTCTAATTGGCCTCGCCCCCGGAATTAAAGGAATCCGGTGCTCTACCATTTCCCTAGGAATTCCCTTAAGCTCATCGTAGGACCATGCAAAAGTATCACTAAACTCATCCACCAAATTGCTATACTCCCTAACCTCTTTCTCCCCCAATTTGGAACCCATCTTCATTTGTCGGGTTTTTCCATTCTTTAATTTCACATCCACGTACCGCCAATCCGCTTCCGACACATGTGCTTGTTCCTCTTTGTTCCGATACCAATCGGAAGGCACATTGGGGTAATCTTTCACATCTTGACCTACAACTATCCCCGTAGACGTGGTCTTGAAATGTAAAGGCTCCTCCAATTTCGATGACTCAATAATCACATCCTCCTCTTGAGTCCCATCTACATGAATTAAACTAACCTCACCCTCTTCCACGTCATCTACCCAAGGTGTTAACCCACCGCTAACCCACTCTTCCTCGGTGAGCACCTCACATGGCTCCAACAATGAGCCCTCTCCTAAACTAACACTAGGAAATTCACTCCCTAAGCCTACTTGGTGAAATGTAACCATTACATCAACCTCGGACTCGGGGTACTCCCTTAGCCATTGGGCATAATCCCCATTATCCCCATAATTGTAAAAATTAGGACCTAGACTTCCCGAGCCCGAATCTATAACAACCCTTTGACCTTCGGGATGGACGACTCCCACCAATGCCTTGCCAATCTCATTCTCGTTTAAGTCATCAATTTCCTTCTCCAATGGCAAATACATCTCCTTCTTCATCCATCCTTCTAATGAACCAATGGACACTATGACCCTATTACCCTCTGGACCATAAGTGATGGATGGTTTAGGTCCACCCCAATTGACCATAGCATTCGCCATCCGCAACCAAGGCCTACCTAGCAAAATGGGGAAGGTGTCCTTGTTGGAGTGCATTTTAATGACATGGAAGGTGACCAAGTACTCCTCGCCTCCCGTAGTCATTCTACAATCCTTGATCATCCCCAAAGGCGTAGTCGAACTTTGATTTGCCATATTTATGACCAAAGGTGAAGGCCCCGTGAGTCCAAGTCCCAATTTTTTCATAGTATCCTCCGGTAGTATATTTAGACTACTCCCTCCGTCGACTAGCACATTATGAACCACCTTATCTACTATAACAACTTCTATTTCTATAGCTTTCACGTCTCTTCCACCTTGTGATTGGATCCTAGCGGCTATTTTAGCTTTCACCTTCCTCATCCTCTTGTGTACCGGCATTCCCTCCTTTAATGTTTTCCTTGCCGTGGGTGAAATTTCCAATAGTTGGCCGAAAGTAATATCCGCCTTGAGTGTACTAAGGTCCGCCCACAAGTCGTACCCGGTAGATCTTTCCACCTTAGAATTACCCACTACGTCGAATTCGTCTACGGGAACCCCCGGTCCTTCCCATTCACCCACATCGCTATTATCCAAGTCATGTACCGCATTAGTCCTCTCCCTATCTTGTAAAATTATATTTTCCCTCTCCACATCCTTAGTAGCTCTTCTAGCTACCCTATCCAACTCGGAGAGATTAATCTCTTCATCCGAAGAGTAATTTCCTTGCTCTCCTATTCCTACCTCCAACGGGGCATCCCCTCTCCTAGCCCTAGTAGTTACCGCTAGTGCAGGTGCTTCTTCAACCACACCCTTACCCTTCACTAACTCATATGTAATAGCATTGGTGTGAGGAGGCCATTGACCTTGCTTCTCTCCAATTCTCGTTGGGAGAGGAAGCATGTCATCACATGTGGCCTCCAACACTCCATCCATGAACCTAACATCTTGGGAGTTAGATGGTCCCGGATCCGTTGGAGGCGCTCGTCTCCCGTTACTACCATTAGGTGGAACTCCTTGTCTATTTTGTATTGGAATGTAACCGGTTGTAGTTTGCAAGCCCGCCGGTGGATGAAAAGTTTGCCTAGCATTACTATGGTCATAGTATAAGTTAGGTGGCCTAAGTTCATTGGCCGGTACTCCTTGTGGCCTAGCACCTCGCATATTATCCCTTGCTTGTTGTTGTGGATTAGCCACCGGGTAAGGGACATTAATTATTTTGTCCGGTTGGCGACACGTATCCGAGGGATGACTTCCTCCACAATTGCTACAATTAAACTCTTGACCTTCGGACCAACATTGTCCTTGAGCGTGCCACCTTCCACAAAAGGGATGAAATTCCTTCTTCTCTAAATTTTGGCCACCTTGCCCTCTAGGTTGTGGTCCTCTATTGCTTCCATTTCCATAGTGAGGTGGCGCTTGACCTCGTTGATTTTGTTGAGGTGGGTTACCGTTTCCTCTTTGGTCACGGTTTTGTCCACTTCTACAAAATTGACGCGTGTGGCCCGGTTGGCCACATTGGACACACCATAATCCGGAAGAATGCCTACCCGACTCAACCGGGGGTGGAGGCCCCGGTTGTTGACTCCGGATCATTAATGACATTTGATCCGTGAGGCTTTGCATTTGTTTTATCATAGCCTCTTGGAATCCTAGTTGGCTAGCACCTAGTCTTCTCTCAACCTCCTCCAAGTGTGGATCCGTTCTAGGGGCCGGTAGTGCCAAAAGAGGTGCCGGTTCCCTAACCGCTAAAGGTCGGGGGCCGGTGTCCACAATGGCATATGGAATTTGGTTCTCATACTTAGCGGGTTCTACCGCTACCACCCTAGGGCGTATGGGGATGAATTGTGGGATCAATTCATCCTCCCTTCTCCATAGCCTTTCGTGATCTTTATCCAAGTTTTCAATATCTCTAGCCGCACGCTTGGCATCCGCCAAGGTCAAGGGATTCCTTTCTAGAACACCCCTAATAGTTCCGGACTTAAAAAACCCTTGAATGAAAAATTGCTTTAGCGTGTCGTCGTTGAGCATGGTACCCACAAATCTAGTGCACACTAAATCAAACCTCCTAATGTAAGCCGAAATTTCTTCCTCCCTTCCTTGCTTCAATGACGACAATGCCCTTAATGCGGTACTTTGACCCACTTCCGGCCTAAATTCGTTAAGAAACTCCCTTTGTAATTGTTCCCATCCCCTAAAATGTCCCTCGGCATGATCCCGATACCATTCATAGGCTTCCCCCTCTAGAGTGGTAGGAAACCACACTAACCAATAACCCGGGTCGGTTATGAGGGAGCTAGCCAACCGTTCGATATACCGTTCCATGTGCCGAGAGGGGTCCTCATCCTTGGTCCCATAAAATTTAGGGAGATGAGATGGCATATCCATCGCCGCTAAATTTTGTGGAACCACAATTGGTAGGCCTCTTGGCCTAACCAATGGGTCTATTGGAGGTATAGGAGGTATGGGCGGAATTGGGGGTATGGGTGGTGGATCCATCCCCCGTTCCTCGGCCATGGTGACCGGTGAACTATTCAACAATCTCCTATCAACTTCTACCGGGAATTCTTCTCTAAGTGTGTAATTTTCCGAAGAAGTTTCACCACTCAATTTGGAGGGAGTGATCTCCTCTTCAAGTTGAGCTCCAAGTTCTAAGGTGTCTAGAATTGACCTAGTCCTAGGTTCGACGTTCAAACAACTCTCTATTCTAACATTATCTTGTTCTAATCTATCACTGATTTTAGAGGACCGCCTCTTTCGAGTAGATTTCTCTAGTCCTACTATCAAACTTGGTTTTTGTGAGCGAGTCCTATCTTGCATTCCATAAGAATCGATCGACCCTCACTTGACCACACATAATCCTAGCAATTCCCCTCTTAATATTTTCACTTGTCTTGGTGTGGTTATAATTTTTTTAGGAGGTGAGGAAAAGAACCTGCAAGCCCACTTAGGTGAAAGAATCCCAATAGGGGATAGGCATGTTCATGTTAATTTTTTGGTTAAGTCGGAGCATCACCTCCGCACCTTCCCGCAAATTAACACTCACCACAATACCGATTGTGAGGGGGTGACCTTCCGAGTAGATTATGTTAAAAGTCGAGGCTTCACCCTTCAACTTCTCACACCATCCACAATTCGGGAATTACCCTCTACAACGGATAACAACAATCACGAGTACAAAAGACATTCCTTAATTAGTTAATGAGTTCACTTTGAAGAAATAAACATACCTTGAGCAATCGCATCCCCCTGTGAGTTAGCACTCCCCTCAATCGTGACTCAATGTAACAACACCATAAACTTTGTGAAATATTAATTTAATCTAGAGCATGAAATGACAACTCCCAAAACTTTGAGACTCACCCCGAGGTGAGTGTCAAAGTTCAATGTCCTAAGGTGAATTTACCCTCTAATGTTTTAATGAGCTACTCGGTTATAGGTTCCTTTTAAGTTCTTAGCAAATCCCCAAAAAGGTTGAGGACGTACCTTCGCCGCGCTCCTTCCTCAAAAATGAATTTGCGTAATTGACAATGCAATTCATTCCAAGGAATAGTTGAAATACAATGAATTCAAATGTAACCCAAAGAGAGAATACTTACCGAGTTTCGGGTGCTCCTTCCCTTCTCTCAAGTTTGTGTCTCCAATTTTTCCTAGTTGCCTCCAAGTCTCCTAGTCGCCTCCAAGTCTTGTAACTACCTTCCGCTTCGCTCCCGGCGGACGCACCAATTATGTGAGGCCAAACCCCCCACCCTTAAGCGTCCGTAGTCCGAGTAGTGGGTTTGGGCTCACATTCCTCCGCGGTATTGGATTTGGACTTGGATGAGTCCATAGTGCAAGGTTCACCCTTCAAGTGGTCTTGGATTTAACTCCTTCATAAACCCAACTCCTTCATGAACCCAACTCCTTAGCTTCTAACTAAATAAACCCAGCTCCTTCATAAACCCAGCTCCTTCATGAACCCAGCTCCTTAGCTTCTAACTAAACAAACCCAGGTCCTTCATAAACCCGGCTCTTTTACTTTCTAACTAAACAAACCCAGCTCCTTCATAAACCCAGCTCCTTCATGAACCCAGCTCCTTCATAAACCCAGCTCCTTCATGAACCCACAACTTTGTAGTTGTAATCCCCAACTACCTCACTAATTATTCAAGCCCTTAACTAATCTTCCTACCTAATTTTCCTAATTCTACTAACAACCCCTTTCTAATCACACAATTCCTCTCTAATCCTAAAATCCTAAAATCCTAGAGAGGAGAGGGGGAGAGAGAATTTCCTAACTTCACTAAGACTAACTAATCCACACAAGTATATTTTTGCACTCATCACAACCTCAAGTGCTCAACTCTTAAACATGGAACTTGCAACCACGTGTATTCAAAACATGAACTTTAAGTACCACAAATTGGAATCATGAATTAACTTTAAAATCCTTCACGTCAACACTAATTCTACCAAGAGGTCAAGCCCTCTTCAAGGCTAACAAGCCTTGGCTCTCAAACTAAAAACTAAGCACACACATGTGCTCCAATATGGCTTCCCACACCCACACTTATAACTCGTGGGGTGCCTTGGAGCACAAAGGAAAGAGAGGATGAGTGAGGGAAGAATGAGGGATTATATAGTAAGCTTGAGGGGGTGAGCACCCTCAAGGCTCACGATAAGCCCTTGAGATTTCCTCCTACTTAGTAGGCGCCAATCCTATCTTCTAAGCCTTCCTCCCTCAAATGATCAACAAGGATCCTAATTCGAACATTTAACTAGCCTTGGCTTTCTACCTACCACACTTTACCAAACTTGGGATGCTTCAACCCAAACTTAGCCTCCTTCGCTTTCCGCCGCCATAACTTTCTCCCCTTACTTTCCCAAATCGTCGCTCACCACTTAATTCAAACCACGATGCTTAACTCGTGATTTGATTGGTGCTTTGAGAATTTGCTTATCCTCCACCTTGCATTCTTCCTTGGACCTTCCCCATTAAGTGGCCATGATGAGGTGGTCCACTTGTGCGCTCCATGTGATCCTCCATTCATCCCAATTCGAATGCACTTGCCTCTTGAGTCACTTTGGTTGTCTCCATCCATTTGTACTAGCCTACTCACTAACTACTCAATCCAAGTTCTCCTTACCTATCCTCATTCACTCAAATCCTTCCGAAGGTAAAAACACAATAACAACTCACATCCTAGCCTCTTACAACATGGTACTTCTAAGACTAACATTTCACTCTTTTTATATTTTTGTGAAGTAACATGCTACTTTAAAGTGCATCAACTAACGTTTCAAGGGTCTAAGACTAAATGTGGGCACCCTTTTGGGCTCACACTCTACTATAGTCCAGACCACAAGTTAGCAATCATACACAAAATACTTCCAATGCATCATAAGATTCCAGGTCGGTAAATTAAAATTATTATTTTGAGATTCAAGCTTCTTCCATCTAGTCTAAAGTAGCAAAACAACATTTAACTTAATGCATTAAAATGAGGCGTGGTAATCCACAAAAGTCTAGTTACAAGTGACAAGAACTAAGTATCGATAGCTAAGCGGATAGTAATCTAAGCGAACGAGTACATGACCAATCACCCGGGCCTAGTAGCGAGTCCATAGTCTTAGTAACGAGTTCCAAATCCCAAATAACAGTAACCAATCACAAGTAACGAGTCTCAGAAAGTAGTGCATGCCATAGTCTTTAGTAACCAATAAGCATCTAGTTCTTGAAGACGTACATGGCCACCTTCCCTTTTATGCTAATTCTTGGGCTTCCTCCCCAACGATATGGGATATCTCTTCGTCTCCTCCATGGTTCTATTCACCTCCCTGCTTCCGACGCTTCAACTTCGTCCGTTTATTGTCCCCGTCGCGTGCTATCGTCATTACCATGAGCTATGATCTTTCGCCGAATCGGGCATTGAAATTACCTTCTCATGACCATGGTCTCGCATATTGACGATGAATCACTTCGCCACAAGATGATGGTTCTTTCACAGAACCTGCTCCTCTTTATTAGGCTGGGAAAATAAAGTTATGGGATTAAAGTTCTTCACGAACCTTTGATTACATTTCCATGCTTCACACCTCCATTTAATCAATGAACATTGTCTGGGTGAATTACAATTCGAGTAAATAGACTGTTACTCCTAAAAGACTCCTATCCTCATACAATGAACTTCCGTGGGGTATCTATCATTCGGCAGTTAACATCATTTTTCCCGAGATTATGCGAATTCAAGTTCATCAACTCCTAAGACAATGGCTTGTCACTTACATGGAGAAAATGGATCAATTTATCTCTGTAAGGGGTTCACACTCTCGATTCCATCAACTGTAAAGTACATGCACCATGATACAGATAGAAAGAAAATCCTCTCCCTTCTCAACTCCTTTCACAGGAATGACACAATCTTTAAAGTTATACATGCAAGAATTTACACACATAATATTCCACAGACAGTAGTCTTGCATGATGGTTGACAGTTCGCAACACCCTTAAATTTTAACCCTTTCACAGGTTGAATCAATGGCAATGAAATGGTTAACAAGACTATCATGTGAAAATTGCACGTATCATCTTTGTCCCTACCAAAGATTCTTACTCACGCAATCCCCGAGACAATGGTCATGTGTGAATACAATTCTCCCTCAAATAATGTACAAATACGATAGGGTTTCACACCCTCCTATGACAATTTGATCTGAGTAAAGGGAACAAATTTTCTCTCTTCACGAGAGGAAGTTCATAACTTAGTTTCTCTATATCTTGGGTCTTTCCGGATTCTTCCTAGAAAACGACAATGTCTATCTTGATTCACTTCATTCACTAAGAGCACCACTTACCAAGACTATGGTCCATGCAATCATATCACTGAAATAAACTTCGCAATATTATATTATATAAAGGCATTTTTACATCACATAGGGCTTCACACCCGGTAATGATATCAGACTATAGTCTCGCTGAGTGACCCGGGGAGGCCTACTCTCTTCACGAGGAATAGTTGTCAATGGTCCCCTCTATTCTACCTATGGTCATTGCCATGCCAACCAACTCACACTCCCTTTGAGGTGCCTGTCCATAGCCAGATTCCTATGTCCTACTATTTGATCACATGTCTATTGTCCCTCACAAGTGATTTTTACGGTCTGGGCTATGGTCAATGACTAGAAATGAACCGCTTCCTCCTTCATTCCACTAAATAGTCACTAAGTACTTCCTTTTCCATTGCAGCAAAGTTCTAACTCCAATTATGAACCTAAACAACATCAAAATTTGAAAATTAACCTATTCTGTCCAAAAAACCGCATCACACGACATGCAAGGGAACTTTTCTTAGAAGGTACAAAGGTTTGGGTCTTGTTTCTAACTATGTTTTTTTCATTGTTGTTATTTTCCTTCCCATCTCTAATTCTAATTCATGATTCATTATGATCCTCGATATAGTGACAAAGGATTCTACACTAGTATCCACCATCTATGATTAATGTCTATGATTAAGTTCTAAATATCCATGTAGGATACGCTAAGAAGATAACCATGTGAAAAATAAAAGCAAGAGTCTTGGAACAAGAGAGTTGTAGAGACATTTGATTTGCACTACTGTCCTTGAGGGGAAAATTCGTTGACGTCCTATTCTTAATTGTCATGATTTGAGCCCCAATGGAAGTAAGAGAAACAAAGGAGTTTGAGAAATTTTGTCCCTTGGGCAATTCATAACTTAGGCATAGCTTAGGCAATATAAAGGCATCTACATAATATTCAAAGACATGCATCTTAATCTTGGGCAATCATGGAGCATAATTCTTGTTTTCATGAAAGCATCCTTGTAATGTCCTAGTTAGCAAGCTTGAAGTGCTTCTCTTGACTCAATTAGGTCCAAGCATGAAAATGATTCAAATTCACCAACTTTCACATTTGATATCTTTTACTTTGGGATCTCTTATCATCATCCACCTGACACTATTCTCATACTCATTTGAAGGCCCCATTCCTAGTCATATGTTGTATATTCAATTTGTAGATATCTCATAAATTTGGTCAAAGCTCAATATGTAGCAACTTCTTCTTCCTCTAGTTTTCAACATGAATCGGTTATGAACAAGATTGAAGATGCGTAGGGGTTTGAGATAGTAAATCCAGGCAGGGACGGAAAACACCAAAGGTTTGCAATGCTATAAATAATACCCATCCTCGAATCCTACTTGAGGGGCAAATCAATTGGTATATTTTATTTGCAGTCAAATGTCTAAAAAAATATTTGCTGGAAAACAACAAAGATGCTGCTACTTTTAATCATATGGACGTGGTTTAAAAATTCACCTTGTACAACTTCCTTTTGCATGTTCACTCTAAAGCAAGTATTTAAGTTAAATTACATTTTTAAATACATCTCTAATTTGACTTGGAACCCCACCACTTTTAAATGGTCGTTTACCACTAAATTCTTTCATTTGAGTTCATATAGGATAATATCACAAAACATGATATTTTATTATTATTATTATTAAGAAAATGATTCCTCAAAGTGAACATGTAGGAATCAATTTTCATTGCCCCTCCCCATGTAGGAATCAATTTTCAAATAAATAACTTATGAATGGTCTTAATATCCAAATTTCAAAAATAGATATTTGAAAATAAAAATAAAATATTCTAAATAAATTTACATGTATTATTTTGCTATTCTTTTCCGCTATCTAAATCATATATTGTTGTCAATAGTTGGGTGGAGCAGCTTGGAGATTTAAATTAGTTTTCTTGATTTATAGTAATATTTTCTTGAATAAACGTATAATTCCATTGACGACCTAAAATCGGAGATGGCTTATGCCTTGCTTTATTCCGAAGTGCTCAACCATTAGAGTTTGAACCACCGATTTTGGGCATGTTGTATACACATACATTTTGAATTATAGATTTCGACACTAGGTTAAACTGAACATGTTCTTCACATTTGTAATAGTTGTGGCAGAATACATGAAGGTGTAGAGATAGAAATATTAAGAAAGTTAAGGTGAAGAGGGGGAGAAGACTTGTTGGTCTGCCCATGTGAAGTATGTTATGTGTGCCTTTAATTCTATTTTTACTCCAATGGGACACAATCTTATCAACTAGTCTAACGGAAGAGGAACAAAGCTTGTGATTTCTATCCATTCATGTAGGTATATGGGTTCTTATGCTACAAGTTGTAAGCTAGACAAACAAAGTAGGGAGCTCTTGGTGGATTGTCAATATTCTGTGATGGTGTGGAATGTAAAGGATGTGAAAGAGTATCAAACATGCACTCAAAATCCCGGGGTGGCAACTCAAACAAATAATTACAAGGGGCTCGTCCAAAATTTTCACAAAGGCATAGATTATGTACACATAATTGTACATATAATCTAGATTGTGTTTCAAATAATCTGGATTCATTATTTCAATAATTTATAAAATTTGTACAATTCTTGGCAATCCGACCACTTTTGGTGGTAGTCATTACCTTCACTGAGCTAGATCCACAGAGACTAGGTGATGTGTATAGGAGATGTGAGAAAGATCAGCCAAACTAAAGAAGTCTCATGCAAGATCATTTCTTATGAGCAAGATGGTCGTCATACACGTGGAGAACCTTCTCAAGCTTCGCTAGTTCCTTATTCACAACCTTCCAGACCTTGGACAACTAACCAACTAATTCAATTGTTAGTTAACTAGTTGCCTTTCGTAACTATAGTTGTTCGTGATTTGACCTGCCAAAAAATGTAGTTAACTATAGTTGTTCGTGATTTGACCTGCCAAAAAATGTAGTTAACTATAGTTGTTTTAATTTCAGTCTACCAAAAAATCTAGTTAACTATAGTTATATCTAGTTAACTAAAGTTGGGCACAACTTGCAGTGTAGTACCATGACAAATCATAGCATCTATATCTTTTCCTTTTTTTTGTTATTCAGAATTTTAAATTTGGGACCTGATTCCATTTGTGACTCGCACTCAATCAACACCCAATGAGCATGACCTCATTATCTCTAAGTAACTTAGAGTATGATGGGTTCAATTGCTCCAAGGAACGGTGGGTTCTATTCCTTCTTGGGATGGGCCGGCATGGGTGACAAGCACTGATTCTAACATAAGGTCTCTTAAAGAAGTTATTGTAATATATTTCAATTCATAATTGAAAGAACTTGCCGGCCAACTCCTTACAGATTTTGAAACTCTCAAGTTGTAGTTGTTTGAAAATTTTCTAGTTAACTATAGTTGTTTTTGAATCCGGCCTTAAATTTTCCTAGTTAACTATAGTTGTTCCCTAAAATGTCTTGAAAAAAATCTAGTTAACTATAGTTATTTTGGCAGTTGTCCAAGGTCTGCAACCCTCTCATCAGTCTCCAATCCCCAATCGGGGCGAATACCAGTTAGAACACAATGGCGGATACTGTAGGATTGAAGTTTTGTGCCTAAACCTCAAGCCACTGGTTTGCCATAGCTCTGTCCTTCGTTGTTTTCCCAACCAAACATGTACCCTGCCTGCTCTTTGTATTTTTCTGAAATGTATCTGGCAATGGCACGTGACTCTGCAGCTCACAATGTGCAATGTCATTGACAAAAGCTCAGGTTTGTTCAGGGAGGGTCATGTGGAGCAACAACTTCGAAGGTGAGAAAGTTCCAAGCAATCCCTAGACCTGTGTGATAAAGAATTACAGTCCGCATGGTCGGCATGATGCTACATACATCACCGAATGCACGCACGAACAGTCTTATGTGCACTCTTATATAAGAGTGCATACAAACACCCTTATGCAGTTTCACGAGTGCAAACTAAGCACTCTCTACATAAGAGTGCAAAACAAACACTCTCCACATAAGAGTGTTTCTGTCTGCAATTTGAATTAACAACTTGATTGCATTAACTTGGTTGGAACATGCAATAAATTCAGGAAGGTCGTGAGTGGAGAGTGCTCACCAAAGAGTTTCAACTCTCCATCCTGTAGGACTGGCATGGAATCTGTCCAAACGGCTGCAAAATGGATTGACACATTCACGCGTGAGGAAAGGGAGGAGACATCCACCAAATGTCGGGAGGAGAGTTAGGGTTAGGGCTTACAAGCCAAAATAATCTACATTATCTTCAATTTTTTTGTAGATTATATAAATTATAACTAGGTATGATGGAGACCAGATTATGGACGAGCCCCCTTTCCAAGAGAAAGTCCACATTATTTTCAAATTATTCATGTATTATAATACATAGACATGTTCAAATCAAAAAATTACTACGTATTATGGACGGGCTCAATGTGCACTGCATAACTCCATTCTAAGTTCTGTAAAATTGTTTTTTGGTATGAATGTACAAGGATAATGTAGATGGATTATCTGTTACAAATTATTTTGCACTAGTTGCCACCCGGGGCTCGAAATATGGAGCAACTTCAAACCATTTCCTGACTCCAAAACTTGTTGAAGTTGCTCCAGTTTCATGAAGTTGCACTTCCACACATCTGCACTGCATTCTTTAAAGAAGAAGCAGTCCAAGTGATTCTTAAATATCTCTTGGTTATGTCCAATATACTCATTTCAGGAACACATCTTTGCATTGTTCACGTTCCAGATGATCATATACGTGGAATGTTTCCAAGCATTCCCAAGTTGAGTTATCTTAAACTGCAGCTTGATCAGCGAGCTGAGTGAAACTTGTTTCTCAAATATAAGCTGCAAGGAGAGGTATTTGATGCATGTGTCACTCAACATCGACTCCCATTGATCTCTTCTTTGTCACAACATTCATGCTTGGATCTGTGAACAGCAAATCTAGAGTTTTCTAAACAATTTGGGTCACACTGAATCTGAACTTCAATTCCTTCACGAATGTACAGTATGTCACAAGATTTCCACGAGTCCGGAGGAATTGTGGACCTCCACCATCATCACGACGAGGTATCTGTGGAGATGTTGTTTGGTGCATCATGTATTCCAATCAGAATTTGTTATGACAAACTGAAGCAATGACACGCTGAGGAAGAAGTTATGTGTTATTCTACCCTTTGTGAACAATTTGGTAAAATACTATGTAAGATATGTGTGTTGGCCTTATTGTGGGCAATTCTGGCCCCGAGATACTTCTGACTGTTGGAGTGACTAGGAATCGTCTCATGTGATTAGCAATTGCAAATAATAGAGGTTATCATGTCAAGTTTCAAATCGGGATAGAGATGCAAAAAGCTGTGAGAATCCAAAGTGAAGGTCCTCTTTCTTCATGAAACTATCACATAGGATCTTTCAATTGTGTTCTCTATGACATCTAGAATGGTTGATATGTTTTCTATCCATGTATATGAAGCATACAGTATTATTATTGGAATTTGAAGCCATCTAACCTAGACGAGTAAATATCTCATCCTCTGAGCATTGTATGAGTTGCCACACCAACTTAAATACAAAAGGCCTTAATGCAAGATGGAGGTTTTATGATGGAGGCATTAGAAGGGAGGGGGAAAAAACCCTCCGATTGGTGATTGGTTCATTTAACCATGTAAAGAATAGGGAGCAAGATTTTCTTGCATGTGAACTTAAACAAACATATGGATAGTTGTACGTAGTGAAGTCCCGGGGGGTTCAGTGGGAGAAAATCAACAAACAATGCAAGTTACAATATAGGATGAGTTTTATTTGTTCAAGACTATTCATGTGACTCAAGTTAATATACTGTCAATTTAAAGCCAAGAACATAATTATATGTAATATAGCATTCTACAAATGCCACAACATTGGGTTTGCATATTTTCAAATGTATTTCATGGACAAAACAACATTTTAGGTTTAGTGGAGACAGATTACTCGGGGGGTGCACCTTCTATTGAAAACCAAGAACCATGTGCATTTGCAAGATACTCTAATAATCCCCTATATACAAGTTTTTGTTTTTTGTTTTTTTTGGGGTGTGTGTGTGTGTGTGTGTGTGTGTAAAATCAAGCAATGCACGTACAATTTCAATGATAAAAATGCAAGTGACAATATGTATATGTAAAAAAAAATTACATTTATATATAGTCATAAACATAAGTATACAAATAACATGATGTTTGTGGAAAAACCACATGGGATGCAAAAATGTCACAAATGCCGTTTTCTTGAATACAAGGAAGGCCGGCTTGAATTGGTCTTTGGAGGCACATTTTGCCAACTACATCTAGATGAATTTGCAAATGCTAGTAGCACGTGCAAGTGATAACAAGGGAAGAAATTTTTTTACATCATAAATGTTATATTCTTCATTGTTACTTCAATCACTCTTGATAGCAATTAAAACATAATATTCATGATATAAAAATACTTTTTCTTTACTCTATGAACTTGTACCATAGGTTTTTATACAAAATTAGTTTCAAAATGCAATTTTTTCCAAAGTTGAAGTGCACCCCGCAAGACCCGAAACTGAGTTGGCCTTGAAAAAAATGCCACATGTGAATGTGACGTTTTCACAAATACTATGTTAAATATACTTTTGAATAATAATGAACCCCTATTGTATGTATAATGTAAAACCCTAGCATTCATTAATAAAGTCATTGAAAGATTTTTTCATCCCCCGGATGTAACTCATAAGCAACTAAGTCTACAATATGTGTCATAGAACCTAATGCAATAATTGTTCTAAATCTACCATCAAATAATTTGTAAGATCATAACTTCACTTATTATTGGTTCCTTTTTGATACCAACATAAACCAATCTCCATGTTTGATGGACAATCCATCAAGTCAATTGGATCTGAATACCAAATTTTCTACGCATCCTATAAAACCTCCCAGCAAACCATTTACCTTAAATGAAGCTAATTGTTTTGTCTATCATGTTTTCTTGACAATTATAGCTTCAGGCGTGTTCAAAAACACACTCCACAATCACAACCAAGGTTTAACATAGTATCATGGTTTGCAGAGATAAGGAGTATATAATATGCCTTGTATATAATATGCCGGCCTTAATCCGAGTTAATTGATCTTTAGATGAAGTTGGATTGGCATTCAATTGACTAACAAGTTTATTTTAGAAAATTCTAGACTCCCCTACCTCTACATAAGCCACAATGAACTTTACATTAGATTGAGAGGGCAATTCAACATTTCATGTACATCAATTAGAACATCCAAGGCAGGTCAAAGCTCACTTTGCAACTCCATATCTTCATGAAAATCATTTCCAACCTGTGACTGCATCAATTTCATCTCTATGACAACAACAAGACCTACATAATCCTAAGCACAAATTGAATCAAACTCAAACACTCAAACACTCAAACACTCAAACACTCAAACACCAACCCTAAATGAAACCATAGTTGGCCAAACTTTGACATCGATACTTGCAATCCTTAGAACTTGCAACAATTGCGATCCCTAAAATGCTTGATCCAAATTGTTGCACACACCGGAGGTTTACTAATGACATGAAAACAATTGAGAGAAACCCCACCTACAAATCAACACCTTTGCAATTATTTTGATGCCGCCCATGAATTCACGAAGCAATCAACCACGAAAAAGTGCCACAAAGAAGCGCCGACCGTTCCTCTTGCAACCCTAAGCAAGCAGTGACCTCATTCTTAGGGCCGGTTCACACTATGGCCAAACTTCGAGAGGAGAAGCGTTTGGACGAATGAAACTGCAAAAATGTCCAAAGGCCGTCCTCTTGGCCTTCACACTAGAGGCCGAAGTCCAAAGGACGTCGCCTCCAAAAGAGCCTAGGTGGCAGCACTTTTAGGAAGTTTTGGCGCAAGAGTTCGGCCTCTCGAGCAAAGTTTGGGTCGAGCAAAATGCTCAACCCAAACTTCCGTCGAGAGGCTGAACTTTTTTTCCATTAAAATATTCAAAATCTGACAAGATCTGGACCGTTAGATGGAAAAGGTAGATTTTTTCAAGGGATAAAGTGGGTCGTCTCTCTCTTCTCGCCCTCTTTCTCTTGTGCCCACGGGGGGGGGTCACTCCATTGTCAAGTTGAACACCACGTGCGGCCGAAAAAAATCTACTTTTGGTAAGTTGCATCACCAAAATGGGTCAAAATTTTATCAATTTTTTTTCCATGGGTAGATATACACGATATCTATTACATAGTAAAAAATGGTAATCAAATTTGATGATCTGTTTTTTTAATAAAACATACCGTTTCTAACTGGAATGACGCAGAATTGAACTAAAATAATTGCTACAAAAAATGAAGATGACTAGAAATTTCAAAAATATATACAAACAATGTTATCAATGGTTATGTATATGTAGAAAAAATATCATAATTTTTAAATTTATCTATTCCATGTAATATAGGGGTAGCAAACTTTGGCCGCACGTGGTGTTCAATTTGACATGGAGTGAACCCCCCGTGCTTGTGCCCTTGTTTTTGGTTCATTCGTTTTTGCCCTTGTTTTTGCTGGTTTGATTCAATTTTTTTTCGCAACTTTTTTTCATGGAGCAATTTTCTCAAAACGGAGAGTTCTTTAGCCAAGAGAGGTGGATGGGGTTAGAGAATGTTTTGAGTGCGAACTCTTTTGATGCATTTCGGCCATATTCAGCACCTACTAGAGAGGAAAGAATGAAAGAGGTGGAAGTTGAGAGGGTTGAGAGAGTTGAAGAGAGAAGTGTTGAAGAAGAGAAGGATTGTGAGATAATAGGGACTTCAAAGAAAAGAGCTGCCCCAAGAAAGAAGGCTGCCCCAAAGAAGAAACCTACACAAGTTGAAGTGAAGGTTGAAGGAGAGGAAAGAAATCGGAATTGGCTAGATTCAGAGGTGTATCAACTCATTGCTTTGAAGGGGGAGATGGAGCTCGAGTTTGAAAGGAACGGCAAAAAACAAGGTGAGTAAACCCTAAACCTAACTAAGTTTCTTTGCAAAGAAAATTTCAGATTTTGAGGATTTGTGAGGCCTATTTGGAGGCCTAAAGGCCTTTCCCTTCGCCACGCCCGTGTTCCGGCCCTAGGCCCCCCTTTCCCCCCATAGGAATTCGAACAAATGTCGCCATTGGGATTCGAACCTCGTACCCTCCCCTTACGGAGGGGAACCTTTCCGGCAAGTAAACCTTCTTCTTTCCCACCCACTTGGTGATCACATGACCACCACCTCCCTTTACATACCGTCCAATCCATTCATCTCTCCCCTACACTTGACTGTTTCTCTTATTATTTCACTGTTTTGAGTGCAGGAATTGATACATGGGTACGGCTTCATGCAAAGATGGTGGTTATGCTCCCCAAGTTCAACCGAACAGCTCAAGCGTGCCGTAAGAAGTTTAATCAAATTTTTGCTTCTTACAAAGAAGACAAACTTGCCAACGGCATTTCAGGCAACAACCGGCAAGAGAGTAAATTTTTCGACGCTCTAGATCAATGGTACCATCAAGCCGGCTAGGTTTTCAAGCACGTATCAGCTACAACAAATGATAGTGCAGATTTTCCAATCAATTCTTCTCCGGAAATAGAAAGTGCTCCAATATCCACCCCTCCATCAATATCAAAGACAAAGAATAATTTTTAGGAAAGATCAATTGAAATTTTTGAGAAAATGACTGAAACCAGCATTGGATTGATAAATTTTTTTGAAAGAACAAATGAACTACTAGAGAGGGTAGATCACCAATTTGACCGCCTCATTAACAAACTCTAGTTCAAATTATTATTCTGATTCAGAACTAGAAGTATCATAGTTGCAGCCCTCAAATCGAAAAATTGATTTTTGGGCTAAATGAGCCTTATAAAAACTCTTTGCTAATAGTAAATGCATACGGGTTGCTTCAGCCAACATTTGCTTCATGTTTTTTTGACGCTCGACCTTTGTTTCTTCGCCTTCATCATTTCCACCTTCTACTTCTTCCTCTTCCTCCATTTCAATGAATGATGTCTCCTCAGCTTCGGGATTTACCTTCTGTAATTCTCTCATTTCCCTCAAAGATGCTTCAAGGGCCTTAAACATGTCAATATTCTGTAAATTTCCTAAAGACCTATTAGCCTTCTCTTGCAAATCCTTCTCTGCATCTACCGCCCATTCCATATTGAATTCGTCCTTTTGAATTATACACAAATTGTGTAGATAAAGGGCTGTGGTAACAATATCCGGTACATTCCGGAGCGGCATATCAATTTTCTTCAGTAAAATCCGCCATCTTCCTTTGAAAATACCGAATGTCCTTTCCACGGCCATACGGGTGCTTGATTGGATAAAATTCCAATGGGTTTTCCTTCTAGGTAAACCGTCTCTTTCTTCCTTAAAAGGTGAATAAAACCAAGGCCGCATTGGATAGACTGCGTCTCCAATAAATTTGAATGGTAAAAACGAACCTCTCATAGTTTTCTTCCCAATTTCAGATTTCCGAAACAATGCCCAATCATGTATCCTCCCGGCCCATCCAAAATCATAGTCCCAAAATTTACAATCCGCATCTACAACTCCTTGAAGCAAACATGAATAAAATCCTTTTCTATTGTAATATGCTACTGGATCATGGGAGGGTGCTAGAATGAATATATGGCTGCCATCTATTGCCCTAATATGAAAGGAATACCATGCAATGCCTCAAATCCAGAAGCTATCTCTTTCATCCTCGCAAGTGTTGGTTTTGGAAAAATCAATGGTCGTAGCTGAATCCTAATAGCCTCACAACATTCCCTCACAATTGTTAAAGTTGTATTCAACCCTATGTCGTATACATCTCTAATCATTCTTAATGAATTCCCAGTTGCTAATCGAAACAAAGTTACCGCAACTCTACATTCAACACTAATACTCTCTCTAAGATGTGTATCTTTTTTCTTCAAAACAGGCCCCAAAAGAATACATAAGTATTTGAACATAAATTACTCACCCTCATTCGATGCTTAAATTTCCTCTCCGGAAATGATCCCATAAGTGTTTGTTCCAAAAACCCTCCATATCTTTGAAAACGCCAACAAGACCTTCCAAAATCCACCCTCCGCCCTTGTGTAATAAATACCGCCATCATCATCATTTGGACATTTTGCTGAAAAATTGCAAGTTTTTGCAACGCCAAAATGCCCACAATAACATACTTCATAACCATAAAGACCGAAAGGAGAACAAGGATGTGTTCCCTTCTAGAATCCATGGTTAAAGAGTGAGAGAGGGAAATTTCAGAAAATTCCTCCATTTCATGTACCAAGTAATGATTCCATACCAAACAAATGGTATGGGGTTTGTCCTTTGGGGCTTCACACTATGACCGGCCAAAGACTTCAAGTGGATTATTTTAATATACTTTTTCAGCCCAAAGGCTTCTCCTCTCGACATAGTTTGGTCCACAAAAAGTGTCGCTTCTCCTCTTGACTTGGCCATAGTGTGAACCGGCCCTTAGCTTAATCACCCCTTCCAATACCCTAATATTGTCTCTTCCATAGATACATGGATGAGATAAGGATATGAGAGAACTATTCTTCCTAGTTTCATCCAATATTATATATTTATCCCATAAAGTCTAGTGAACCTACCATACAAGTACAAATGTTGTATATTTTCTAGAGGTCCTCCATACATGTACGCAACTATGAGTTATAATTTGTGTAGCATATGTATGTGGGTGCAAGCATGGTAAAGTAGACCAAAAAAGTGCTCCGGTATACTAAAACCACAATTTCTTTGGTCAAAGGCCTAAAAGTAGTGGCAAGGTGTTATTTAAATTGGAATTTTTTTTATGATGACCTCTATTGTTGTGTTAAATACTCAAATGTAGAATATCAACCTAACACAGTCAACATTGAGAATAGTGAGATTGGAATGCTTTTAGAATTGACAAGTACAATCATTAGTGTAAAATGAGAAATACATTGTATTTTATATATATATATATATATATATAATTAGTATATTTTGGTTGAATGATATAATCACCAAGCCAGTGTCCGACACGGGCCATCACTAGTGACTAACATGGAGGCAACATCCCAAATTTTGAAAATCAAGAAACCCTTAAAAACATGGTTCATATTCATTAAAATAAAATCTTGATTATTTAATACTATATATATATTCTTGTGTTGCAAATCGGGTCTAGCTTTTCGCTCAACCTTACTCTCAACACAAGTCTTGAGCCTCACCTCCAAAAAGGTGTTGCCATGTATCACTATATTCGTTAATTTGAGACTTTCTCTTGTCTCAAATTAATATATGGACCACAACAACATGGTCTAATGTTTGGGTCGTCCTACCCAAACCATAGTTCTTAATTGGGTTCTTGATATGAACACCCGCTTCAAATTATTTGCATCTTATAAAATTCTCCAATATCTGTGTGATTTTATCCATGTTCTTATATTTGTAACTGTCTCAAAATGTCAAAAAAGTCCCAAATTAACGAATATAGTGATATGTCAGCATCCACATCATACCTAGGACTTAGGTCCACTTCAGACACAAGCCAAGAGCCGTGACCATGAAATTGTGAGAGCCCAAAAGAAAGTGTCTGAAGGCCGTCCCGAGACACCTTCAAAATGATGTAATGTGGTCACAGACCCTCAAGTGTAGTGTGAAGTCATATGTGACCGGGCCCTCAACCAAATGCTATTTCAATTAATTTCTATTCATGCGGGTCCTCATGCATGATAAAATAGAATATATCAACGGTTGTGAGCGTACGCAGTGTCATGGTCTCCCCGTTTCGTGTTAGGCCTACCTCCAAGAGGTGGTTATTGAAAATAGTCCAAGTGACCATGAAACATGATCCATTCAATGCCATGTAGGAATTCATGTAGACTTTATATCCATCGTGCATTCACATACTCCATTGGTCCCTCAAGCGTAGTGTGAAGCGAACTTGGACTGGCTCCGCCTTTTCCACCAATGAGAGTGCTTGAAGTGTAATGGTCACGGGCTCTCAATCTCGTGTGTGAAGTGGCCCTTAGGACTTGAAACCCCGTGTGAAGTGGTAAGTCCCAATTTCCATGCTCTCAGCAGCTAAGATTGCACAGATTGACCTCCAATGAACTGGGCCTCAAGGACTCAGGAATAGGGACAAGGGATCGGGGAGATTTTTGGGCATAATCGGTTGAGATCCTAGTGTTTGCAAGTCCAACCGGTTACATGTTGACATCCTCCGGTTTTCCTTTATTAAATTGGGGCATATTCTATAAATTCCTCTAAAATGATCGGTAATTTTCCTGCAGTCTTGAACTTCAACCGGTTATTCCTCAAACTCAACCGGTTCATCTGTAACTAACTGCCGGTTCTCCCGGATCATTGGTCGGGACCCATGCGAAGCCGCCCTGATTGGAGGTTGTGGGCAACCTGTGCCTGCCAATGCATCATAAGTAGGAGATCGCTTGCCGGCCGCGCTTGGGCAGCAGCCACCGAGCGAGCTGCTCCGAAAGGAGATCAATGTCTGTGGCTGCATGAGGAGCCTGCATTTGGACTCCAGTTTGTAGCAAGAAGCCCGAAGCAGCCAGGGCAGTTCCTGTCGGGGCTCCTGCTCCCTTTCCCTTTCTCATCTGCACTCTCTCCGTTTTCCCATTACATACATGTAGGGCTGACCTGGCATTCTCAGAAGCCACTGTACTTCGATGACATGTCAACATACTGGTTCAGGAGCACGTGGACCACTGTGGAGTGGCCACGCAAGCAGGCTCTTCCTTCGCTTAACGATAAGGGCACATGTGTGGGCCTCTGCAGCCGCTCGGGCCTCTTGAACCGGAAGCCTATACTTTTGAGTGGTATTTCTCAACGGGTCTGCTTAACCCTACAACGGTCAAAGGGTGTTCTTTTGAGAGTTGGAAATGACTTTTATATATATTGGGAGACTTTCTATGCTCTGGCGTTGTTTACATCAAAAGAGAAGTTGTTTCAAATCACTTCAAGAATGGGTACACTAAAAATGGCCAATGGATGAACTCTTCCGTCGTCCATGACAGTATTTGTTCACTTGTTCATATTAAGAAGTGTCATCCGAAAAGTTAGCATAGTGACATGAAATACCGTATGACACTAAATATCATATTTAGTGTCGTGATTTCGGTTCTTGACTCGAATAGCCTATGAGCATATGTGCGTATGGTTCAAAGTTAAATTTTGAATCATGACATGTTAGAAACGATGCGTGCACGTGTAAGAATGTAATTGCAAATATTTATAACTTCAAAGTAGTTTTTTTTTTATAACAAATGAAGTGGTGTCTTAAGATTCAAGAAACTAACTTGTTTATGACATCGTATGATACAGTCGTGTGTGAGACATTGATGCTCCAAAAAACAGATATTGCATAAGGTTGTACCTTGGATTACACGATGTACTTGACCATTCTTACACCCCAAATTTCAACTTACTCTATCAATCAGAGAACATCACTAGACAAACAAATTACTATTCTAAGACGAATTTGTGTTTATAAGCAAAGACTAAAGATGAAGTTATCGATAAGAAATTTTCTTTTTTCTTCTCTTCAAGGTCCTATTGAGATTTTGTGTTGTCTGAAGATAAAAAAAAAATGGGCACCAAAAACCATGATATGTTACAATTGGTATTCGACTATTTGACCATTCTAAGCTTACACAGATAGCATAATTGGAAGGGCCTATACAGGTGTTTAAAAAAAACAAGAAAATCTTATTGTCAACTTGTACGTTGACTTATTGTATAAAACTTCTGCATCTCAAGTCCGACTCTGAAGTTTGAAATGACAATCGTCGTGATTTGCGTGTGCTAATTCAGATGAGATGATTCCTGATTTGTTGATCTAGCAGTCAAAGTGGTGTTGGTGAAGCTGGAAGTGCCAACCATTGATTGGGCCACATAGGCCCATTAGGTGAAGTTCGAGGTGGCTCTGGTGGACAAAGCAGGGCCGTTAGATCTTACTATAAATATGATTCATCTTGGTCTTCGATTAGCAAACATGGCATTGCAACGTCCGCACTTGGAAGGGGGCTAGTAACTTATTAGGGAGGACTTGAGCTGACTCCTCTAAAAAGTAGACAACACATGGCTCGAATAACTTAAAGTGCGACCAAAAGAGAATGGGCTTTTCTCTTCACACCTTCCAAGTAGCCATGTGGCATTTCCGTTGCGCACTCGTTAAAGAGCATTTCCACTTTCTGTTGGTAGGTATTTTGACCACCCCAGTCAGCGCACTCTGGTAGCCGCAGTCAATAGTGCCACGAAGAATTCCCCCAACATAACTTTTATGTAGATAGCAGTTGTTGTTCAAATGGGGATCAACTGGGTAACAAAGGGGGTCCCGGGGTAAAGGGCAGCATTGGGTGTAGGGTGTAGGGCCGGCAGTGTCTCGCTATCCCACAACAACCAGCCATCGATAGACTCGGCCATGTGTTGCCTCAGTGGAGCTTGGGTATCGGAGATTCAGGTGGCTGCAATAGACCCTGCCCACTCGGGAGGAGTTCACATTCAGATTGATGTCGTCTTGATCACACCAAACTGAAGTGCATTTTTTTGTAGACGAATTAGTCTCTCACAGTGATTTTCATGGTGGGCCATCACCCTCCAGCTTATATGACGGCGTCGGAGATGGTCATAACTTACACAATGACGTCCACATTTGGACGCGTGGGGCCCACCACCCAAAACTTGTGGTCTGCCCAAATGGCCCAACTTTGTTGTCCCTGCAGTTGTTGTTAGCCGTTGGAGAGGTAGGGCAGCTAGGCGAGAAACCATGCATCACAACAAAAATGTTGAGCAAGCCGAGATGTTGGTGTGAACAACTTGGAATCCGGCCGTGGTGGCATCCCCAACTATTTCATATCCAAAAGTTGATGGAAAGTTGGTGTGATCAGGGCATGAGAAGACCCCCCTAGATGCGGATCCTAGGCTGTATTTGGGAGTCATATCACTCAAAAGAGGCCCCCCAAAACAACCTTGTACTATTTGAATTATCTTATGAAGTTTCCAAAGTTTTTTGTTTGTTTGTTTCCTTTCCCTTATTTTGGAAGGTTTGTCCAATGATGGGAAGTCTAAATACCCTACTACACTAAGCATTGTATTCAGTGTCATATGATCTTTCATATCACTGTGATAAGTTTTCTAGTGACACTACGTATGAATTAGTCTACAAGTATTGTCATCCCAACTTACTTTTAGTTCATCCGAACGCCAATTACTGAAACAAACTTTGGTATATTCTGCATCCTAACATTCATGCAATGAAGTATTGTCATGGGCGATTGAAATTTGGATGAAAAATCACTTAATAAGTGAGGGTAATTGCAACATTGCAAATCTACAATGCCCAAATTTTTTTAACAAGGAATGACAAATAATGTTACGATCACATTTAATGTGTGTTGATGACACTACGTGGGTGCTTTACAATTAAAATGAGCAAGACAAATAGAATTGATGAGAATACATACAATATTCAATGTAGTGCACCAGGCATGCCTGATGATCTAATGGCGTGGTGTTCTTGCCGTTGTATATTTGTGTGAACGTGAAGCAAATGTCTTCACAAAACTTACACAATCGGTTAGTGTGGCCCTAGTGCTTTCGTGGTATTGGGTTACAGTCTCCTGGAAGAGAAGTAAAGGTAGCGGTTCTTGAGGAGTGAATCAAACAATGACAAACTAGGAAATGGACTTCCAGAAGTGCACACCAAGTTTTGTTGCAAGCAAATGTGCATATTTCCACCATTCACAGAAATTATGGTATCCTAGCTTATTACCGACACCTGACCTTAAACCGAGCTCTGGGGAACAAATTAGACAATAATGTTCCCTAGGTTGACTCATTCCCGAGGAGGAGGAGGAGGAAGAGGGGGAAGGGGGAAGGAGGTCTCGGTCATAGGCACATGAGAGGTGTGGTGGGAGAGAGGAAGGTGGTCATTGAGGCCCATAGGTCTCGGTTCAAGGCACATGAGACCTTGTCACAACGTGTTGGATGAGATTAGTTGTTCGTTTAGGATGTCTCTTGACATAGTCTTCTTTAGGTCTATCATAAGATACCCTAGGGAACATCTTTAAAAAATCATATCTAATTCAAAATTAATTTTAAAAATTTCCAAATTTTTGAAATAGACAAATATTTCATTTTACCTTGCATGAAAAATTTTAAATCGTTCATTACCATAGAAGAGGTCATCAAGAAAATTCACCAATGTGTAGCTCTCGGTCATAGGCTAGGATACCATACACACGTCTAGCTAGGAGAGACATTATCAATCACAAGACTAGTGTAGATACCTGACTCGATTCAGGTGCAGCAACTTGATTCAATTCAATTCAATCTGCTTCAATTCTTCAAAAAAATTCATGCAATTGACGTGGCCACATGTGTGCTAACAGGATTTGCGGGAGAGATCTAATGCATGCCTCTGTCCATGCACAGTCATGTCTGGTGCATGAAGGCCACCCAACACTTTTCCACTTAGATTTATTTTCTACTTTTGCAAGTACATTGCACTGACCCGGTTGCAGTGTCGTCTGGTGCACAAATTTCCCACAAATTCAGCAATAATATTAATATTTTTCTCTATAAAGGAGTACTACACTAAATATGATATTCGGTAAGTTTTCGGATGACACTTCTTATGTGAATAAGTGAAATAATATTGTCATGGATGATGGATGAGTTCATCCATTGGCCAACACCTCGCCTTCTCTTGTCAGCAACTTGTGATGAAATATTGTCATGAATGATTGAAATTTGGATGAAAATCACTTGGTGCGTGACAGTAATTGTAACACTGTAAATCTATAATCCTCCAAAAAATCTACAAGGAATGAGAAATAATGTTGGGTTAACATTTAGTGTTGGTGACACTATACTGCGGTTTACACTTAGTATTGAGCGAGACAATTAGAATTGGTGACACTAAATATCATATTTAGTGTAGATATCCATTCCTGTCCTGTAAGTTCCGTGGAGTCTAGCTGAATTACTTTTTAATGGCACGACTGGAGGGACAGTAAAATACTAAAATTTACCTGATGCCCATGAAATTAATGAATGTCAGTGTTTAGCTGACAAATGAATGGCGCAATCTCTCGCGATGAGTGAGTCCCTTAAAGATCAAAGGGCATTTGTTTTTAAAGAATCGAGAGGACTCAAGATGATGTACTTTTAATGCTCCAATGTTGTTTAGACTAAAGGAAAATTGCTTATGATTCATTTGAAGATTGCATCCATATGGTTGAAAGCTAAATTTTACATCTCAGTGATAAGTAAAAAAAAAGAATGTGCATAAGATTTTAGTTTTTTATTTTATTTTTTATTTTTTATTTTTTAAGGTGGGACCATTCGTAACAACTTAGCAGGGTGATATTTGATGTAATTATTTGTCAAGGCTCAAAACTAATTTATGTACAATAATATTTCAAAGATAGAAAAATAAAACTATTTGTAGAAATGGCACTTGAAAATATTCAAATTTTCATAGAATTGTACATAGTATTTCTTCACGTACTTGACCGTATTTGCACCATACCATAGTGATAAGCATGTTTGGCAATTTCGTCTCGAAATGTTGTTCTTTTAAGGTGACACATGAAATTTTATAGAGAATCCAGCTAAATAGAAAAGTGGGACGTGACACTTTGCTCATATTTTGAATTGATTTGTGTTGAACTTGCTTATCATCTATGATAATCTCATATTATTTTAAACAAAATTCATGAACAATGATGGCCCAATCTTTGCTGGCAACTAAAGGTGTCCAACTTACTCTATACAATACAGCTGAGGCCCAAACCACACGGGAGGAAACTTGCATGAACGGCACTGAGTTGCATGAATAGCATTGGTTCGAATGAGCAAGTGGTTGCCACATGAGAGGAAGTATGGGGAGTGGCAACAATGACTTTTTAACTTTGGATTTTGCTTTGGGTTTAGGGTTGGGATCTACTTGGCAATAAAGTAGAGTGACATGGCACAATAAATGTAGTTCAACACTTCCGGGCACTAGTGCCCGGAAGTACCCCGGTTTAAGGAGAAAAACAAGGAAAAGGAGACTTTTCAAAAGCAAAGTGCCATGTTGGAGGAAGTTGGGAAACTTCCTGGGCCTCTCGTGTGGCAAGGGCCTGAATCTGCTCCAGATCCGTAACCATATGACTTGGCTTAACCTAAGGTAGAAATACCATAAACCGTTAAAATAAGGCGATTCGCATTGAAGATCTGGTCTGACAATCATGAGATAATTTTCCAAGATAGACGAGAAGGATTCATGAAGAATGCAAGTTGTTTCGTATTTTTCTGCCTTGTACAAAAAGTTCCACAATTTTTCAAAGTGGAAAGTTTGTCCAACCCACTTCCGGTTCACTAGGCTCTCCACATTTCGATACAGATTATCACCTAAACCCGTTAATCATGAGTACGTTAGATCTTGCCTCCCATTGGCTACACTGCATTGAAGTTGCCGCGCCATTTAAGACATGGCACTTACCATTATGAGGCGGTCTAGTGCACCGCGATTGGGTGGTTAACGCTTTATGGTATTTCTACCTTACATCCTGAGCTCAATACTAGGTACTAAGCCAAAGTAAACTAATACTTTTCCTTCCAAAAAAATGTAGATTCAACTGTCATCCGAATCTGAAAGTTGCGAAGTTATTTCAGGAATATACAGTATCGTGGTTTCGTGTCTGCGTGAATACAATGCCTATACAGGTCTTTTGTGCAGGCGCCCAATATTACTTTAAGTGCAGATCATATGTAAGCTGTAACTAGGCTCATGCACAATCCTATTTCTCGCAGAGGTTTCACTAATTTATGCAAGATTTTGCAGCATTCGGATTTCATCTCCACCAAAGGAGCGTGGATGGGCTTATACTAAAACTCTGATTCATTCACATAATGACGATGATGGCAATGCAAACCTTTTTTTTTTTTTTTGAGATAGAAGGCCGACAGGCCAACGCCAAAGCACAGAAGGCAGTTGACCACCTGGCAAGTTTTCCGTCAGGTAGAGAGAAGATTTCACAGCCGGGATTCGAACCGCCAACCTCTTCCTTGAGATTTGGGTATCCCTCCACCATCATCCGGTAGTTTAGGGTCGTCTCAGACCAGCGATGCAAACCTAATTAGGACACCAAAAATCCATTCGTGTGGACTCTGTAGAAGATCAGTTTTCTTAAATAAGTTACATTTTTGGAATGTATTGGCACGGCAGGATTAACAGATCACATGTCAACCTGGTCTAAAATTTCGAATTCAATGTTATGTCTGTGACAGTATAGAGAGATCCACTTCATGAGCAACACAATATGTGGGAGGAGAATTTGATCATGATATTAATTCGTCGAAATCACCACAATGTGTTGGGTGACGTAAGTTGTGGGTGTTCTTCGTAAACATGGTGATGGGGACACCCTCCTAAAAGAATTTGAATCTCCAACTTGAGTCAAATTGAAGGTTTCATTTTACAATAACACGGTTTTCATAGTGACGTGTTGTACCATGTGCTCAATGACCGGCACATCATTGTGCAAATAAATTTTGAATTACCACACACACTTTCCCCACATTTTCGTGTTCATTGAGAAGCTTCTCTTTCTTGCAATTTGATTCCATGATGATGAACAATACTATGACATGTTGTAACGTGTGAATGTGCATGCCCAAATCAAAGGTAAATTATCACACATGCTTTCCTCACAAATTTGCATCTAGAAATAATAATAATAATTTATTATTAGAATGAAAGGTATAATGGAGTCCATTGGAAGTTTCTTTTTCTTGCATATTGATTTCATGATGACAAATGATAGCATGTGCTCGACGTCACATTTCCGGTAAAGTCGGACAAACATACACACTTCATTCCCCCCTCGTTCATTAGGAATCCAAAAATCGATTTTTTCACATTAAAGTATAGATGTATTTTGATAGATCTTAAATTATTCACATATATACCTCAAAAAGTAATAGGTTGGTTACTTGTTTAATAACCAATTTGACCAGTGCTATCTTGGTCCATTGCACTTGTGATCCCCCCATCTTTCTAGAACAATGGGCAACATCGGACAACAATAGCGCCGCCACCACCACCACCACCACCACCATGTTGTCCGTTATATGTTAGATTGAAAAAAAATGTCATTACGTGTAGAATGTACTAAACGATCTATGATGTATTATTAGTGCGTGCTCAACAACACATGGCTTTCTAATGGTAAGGATCTCTTTCTCACATACACACACAAAACATGATGTTAAAAAATGGGATAATTCGATGGCTTTCGATCACTATGTACACATTTAAGCATCCTTGGTGACTTCCATACCATCTAGTAGTCCACTTCAAGGATTGAAATCTACCAAGTCAATGTGGTCGATATGAGGACTGCCATTGTGAACTTATGCACTTTTGAAGTTCAGTATGTGGAAGGTTCCTTCGCTGAAGACTCATGTAGTATAGAACTTGCCATACAAGTGCTAACAAGGTCAAGTGGCAAGCCAAGCCTTGCAAGCCAAGCCAACACTACAAAGCCAAGCACGGGGACAAGGGTTCCTATAACCACACTATTTGTCCCCGTGGTAAGTTGGTGTCTGCCATATTATAATTGCTGTCTAAATAAAATAGGCCAAGCCATGGCAGGCCAAGGCTAGACACCAACCTCTTTGATTAGGGCCACATCATTATTACCCAAGGTGAAAACATAGTCAATTATTTATAACATGTTAGTTTCTTTTTATTATTATAGAAAAATAAACTCCAGAATCAATATTAGAGGTCCATAATTAGTTTAGAGAGACCTATTTGATACGATTTAACCACAATTTTATGAGGTCAAATTTCATACTAAACCCCCTTTACCTGGGTAACATTAATAATGGTGAGGCCCATCTCAAAGAGGTGGTTGTCTAGCCTTGGTTGCCAAGGCAAGTGCTAAATAAATAAGTGGCCCATTCATGGATTAATAGCACAAGTGGTACACTCCATGGAATAGGGGTCCATGTGCTCTCCCATAGCTGCCAAACCAACCAGTTCATAAAGTAGAGGTCTCAGGATTGCATGCACGGTGAAAGGGTATACTTCCACTTGAGTCCCTAGTTCATACACACTGCCCCCATCATGATAAGTACCAAACCCAACATGTCCTGGGGAAGAAGGTTCCATGCACGGTGAAAGGGTGTCCTTCCACAGACGACACCCTATTCACATGCACGTGTCACCCATCATGGTAACTGCCAAATAACGACTGGGCCATGTGCGCTCGCTCTCGCTCTCCTCCCATGGTCACTGCCAAACCCTAGCGTGTCACGGAAATAAGGCATCGTTTGTGGTGACAGGGTGCCCCTCCAAGTCAAGATACCCATTCCTGCACAATTTCCCCCAATGTAATTGCCAAACTGACAAAACACGGTATAGGGTTCCATAAGCGGTAACATACTTTCCTTCCACCCGAGACACCCTATTTCTGCACACTTTGCTCTCCTCCCATGGTAATTACCAATTTCCCAAACCCTTGAACATGTCACGGTAATAGGGTTGAATACACGGTGACGGGGTGTCAGTGTGCTAAGGATACCAATTCCTACACAGGTTTTCTCGGAGTCATGGTAACTGGCAAACCCAACAGAACACGGGAGTAGGGTCCTATTAGTGGTAACTATTTCTTGAGATAGGGGATTATCGCATAAGAATGTACATTTCATCCATCCAACATAAAAGCTTGACCTCCTATGGGTTTGTGGCAGTTTCATCTCAAATGACTTGAATTAGAGTCTAGACTAATCCGGGGTCTTCAAAGTTAACTCAAGTGTTATATATCAATCCAAAAAGGTAATCTTTGGGTTGCACATAATTTTTAGGGTTTCATTTTGGATGAACGAGAAAGTACATTCATGCGATAATTACATGTGTGCTCCTCCCATGTGAATCGTCAATTTGTCAAACCTTCAATGGGTCATGGTCATAGGGTCATATGCGTGGCAACATGGGTATCATTGCACTATGCACACCTATACATGCAAAGGTTATCCCCAAAGTCATGTAGCATGCCCACACTAGGACCAACGACTGGCCCACAATAGTGGGAGTTTTTTCTTGATAGGAGTTTCCGTCTTATATGTAGGGAAGTGAATGGGCAAAACTATGGTATAGTACATTCATGGAGGTTAATGTGTGTAGGGCGAAAAATCCTTACTAATGGTAATAAAATTCGGGAAAGAGATGAGCTCTCCCAATCAAGACGGACTCCTTGTGATGGCAAGGAGTTACAATCAGCCTTCGTGTGAGCATGCTAATAGTGCTACCAACCCCAATATAACACATGAGTAGGGTTCTATTAGCAGTAACAGAGATTCCTACTACTCGAGATGCCCTATCACTACTAGAAGTCGTGGTTCTAGAACACACTTCCCATATGACATGAGCACATGATCCCATTTAACATGTTAAATGGGATCATGTGCTCATGTCATATGGGAAGTGTGTTCTAGGCCTCACAATCCTAGACTAAAACACTGATCGTCCCAATTAATGCGTGTTACTAATCGGAGTTACACAGTGCAATAACATCTTACGTAGAAAAGTTGAATAGGTAGGACATTATAGAACATAAATGGCTTTTGCTTGGTAAAATATTACGTTGTCAATAAACAGTTATAGCAGTTATAGCACCGTGTAACTCCGATAGCAACGCGCACCAACTGGGATAAGCAGTATAGTGATCTTTCTGCGCACACTGTTGCTGTCTCCCACAGTTGACTGCCAATTTGCCAAAGCGTTGAACGGGGGACGGAGGTAGGGTGTTGCATGCACGGTAACAGGGGGCGGAGAGCAAAGGCGCCCTTATCCGCGCAGCTGGTTGCTCCTGCTCCGGCTTCCGCTGCGGCTCCGTTCGTGACATGGCGCTTCGCAGGAACGAGAGCCCGATTGCGCCATCGCTAGCTAGCTGCCTAACTTAGATTGGGGCCGCTACCTCTAATGGCCCTCCCTCCGCGTGGCTATAAGGCACCCTACTTGTTCACATTCCGCCAGGGGGACGTTGCGCTTTCTGTTGACATGTATGATTTGCCAGCGCTGGACTTTGAATGTGGACTGGAGCAATCGGAGCCAAGCGCCGCACCTCCGCCCTCGGGACAATCAATACCGCTACCTAGCTCGTCACCACCTCCTCCCCAGCCACTTTGCTCTTGAAGCGCTCATCGGACCGGAAGCTTGGTTAAGTATTTGATTTGGAGGTGGAGCCGGGTGGAACTTTGATGGTGGTGTTGTTTCGGTGGGGCTAAGTTTTTGTTGAGGTAAGGTAAGCTTAGCAATTCGGGTGGAAAGAAAATTGTTCACGAGGAGGCGAGGTTGACTACTCACGGGTCAGCTGATACTCGGAGTGGTGCCTGGGTTCTCGCTCTCTCGCAGCCTGTAGATTTGGAGACCACGGTGACATTGGAAAGAGTTCGGTGATATCCTTGATGGCGGCTGCTCGGTACCTGGATTGTTGGAGTGAGCGTTTTTGAAAGCGACCGTGGAGTTGCGGGGACTGTTTATGTTTCCGTTTGGAGATTAAGTGGTGCGTGATATTTCTGTGGAGGTGGAGGATTAGTGGTGTGGAGGTGAGATTGGTGTTTCTTTTTGGGAACAGGTAATTGTTGGATTTGTGAAACCGGCGGGGGAGAGGCTCAAGCCTTGAAATGGTGGTAGGTCGGGGCTGCACCGGGGTGCTGCTGCAGGGTGCGTCTGGTGCCAGAGTGTTGATCAATCCTAACTTTCTGCATGCATCGTCTGTCAATCCTGGAAACCTGCGTAATGTGGTATGGGGGCCACCTGCACTAGAGTTTCATCCTTTGACCTCGAATCCGAGAAGCAGAAAAACTACAAATCAGACACTGCTTCCAATCGGACTATGGGCGCCGCGGGGTTCAAGGAGTGGAGTGGTCGGAAGACCCGTGCAGTGTGCTGCGAATTCGAGAGGGCCGGTGGAGCCTGAGGCGCATCGAGGTCGAGAGGCGGCTCCTGTGGATGAGGCCGCCACACAACAGCAGCAGCAGCAATCTTATGATGAGAAGGCGAAGAAGAAGCGACCTAGGAACAGGAAAGGCGAGCGTACCGTCTATCTGCTGGCCGCTGTCGCCTCCAGCATTGGCTTCACGGCCCTCGCCGCTGCCGCTGTCTACTACCGCTTTGTGTGGCAAATGCAGGTCCAAACTTCTCTCTCTCTCTCTCTCTCTCTCTCTCTCTCTCTCTCTCTCTCTCTCTCTTCCCATACTCTCGGGCTTGCCTACACACACAACTTGAGCTCAAGGTCAAGCTTGCAGATTTTGTGCGCCAAGGTTGGGACCTTACATGCATGTGTCTAAGATAAATGGCGGAGCCTTGTCTCAAGGTTGGCCTCGGGTTTTTTTGGATTGATTTTCGAGTTTGGCACGTCCGAACTTGAACTTGAAGTCCTTTTTAATTCCGATGGCGTGTCAAGTGCAAGTTTGGGCTTGAACAGCAATTTAAAGTAGCAAGGAGCAATCTACAGGATGTTTCTTGTACTTCTATCTTCACCGCCAATGTGGTTATTTCGCGATGAGAGATTTAGGTAACGGATAGCTAACTTCAGGGATACTTGAGCTAACTGTGGAGTATTTGACACATAAGCAGTTTTTTTAATCAAGTCATGGCCAACAACCCACACCGATTACTTCCTGTATACCTCAAATCAACGGGGAGGATGTGGAAACAACCGGTCAAATTCAAAGTTCCCCTTAGAGTTGAAGTGAATAGGATTTTGTGGATATTAGAGAATTATCTACAATATTTCTTTGAAATGGTCGGATTGTTATTCCCCAAGGTTTGAAAATCTGAATTGGTATTTTGGGGCTCTCCTCGTACATTGGTCTATCCAGACAATTTGTCCTATCGATTTTCTCATTCGAGCTGCCTCCTCTTGCCATATCATTGGGCTCCGTTAATTTCCGTGACTATCAGAATCCAAATTTGTATTGTCGGCAATATCCTCACATGAAGGTGCATGCGAGAATCTTAGGTGTTGTAGGTAGTTGCGGGTGTATTGCGAAACTTTCTAGCAAAGTAGTCATATCTCTAGTGCCTTTGACACATTTGATGACGGTGGAGCAGGAGTTGAATCTCCCGTGATTTCAGTATTTTTGCTGCAATCTTGACTCAGTTCTGATTTGGATTGTTGTTTGTTTATGATGTCAACATTTTGTAACGATCTCCAAGGCGATTGTACGGGGCGTTGTGGAACTGGAGGGTTTATCGTTTCAATGTGAAGAGTGCAAATTGCTTCTATACTTGAGAGGCTAATATTGAGTGGTTTTGTTCTGGTGTCATGGCTCAATACGTTGCAAGGCATAGAAAGTAGAGAAAGTTGCAAGGCATAGAAATTGTCCAGAATGAGAACTCAGGAAGCACTGAAAAGGTTGAATTATTATCAATTCAGCTGTCAGTTCCTCAATTGTTTGAAACCTCTGTTGTGGATGTATACTGGAGGTGGGAAAAATCAACAAATTCAACAAATCTTGAAGTACACAGTTCTTCATCGTTGGGACTCCGTTGTAACGTATAGCTGAATCTGTGATTCTTGACTTTGGCAGGGTGGCATGGAGATCCCTTACGTGGAGATGCTGGGGACATTTTCATTGGCCATTGGAGCCGCGGTAATATATAATGGATAATATTTGACTTGTTTTCTATCTGCAGTCCTGCGTAATAACGAATCATCTTTTGTTTGAAACTGGTCTTACAATTTTGAGCATATCATATAACTGTGTGAGTGGAAGCTGTATCTTTCAAGCAGTACATTTCTCTTTGGGAATTAACTGTAATTATTTGTTTTCGTTCAGGTGGGTATGGAATTTTGGGCACGTTGGGCTCACAAAGCACTTTGGCACGCCTCTCTCTGGAACATGCACGAGGTATAGATTTTATAATTATCCTCGTTTTTGATTTCTTGCAAAATGCTGTAGAGAGCTATGATCCATCTGGTTCAACAAATTGAGTGTCGAATTGAAATTCCAATTCAAGATTCTTTAGTGTCCTAACCGATGCGTTAAAGACATGTGGCGGTTTTGTTCTGAAAACTACTATATCATGTCGAACCAGATAGGCAACCGCGGTAAGTTAGAGTTCACCTATTGCCTCCTCTTCTGGAACCTCGAGTTTTAAATTTGGTGCTGATTATTTTGCGTATGTATCTTTTGCAGTCACATCACAAACCAAGAGAGGGGCCATTCGAACTGAATGACGTTTTTGCAATCATCAACGCTGTTCCAGCCATCGCACTTATGGCATTCGGTTTCTTCAACAAGGGCTTTATTCCTGGTCTCACGTTTGGAGCAGTAAGTGGTGTTTTTTGTTAATTTAGTTGGATAGGAACTCTTGTAAGGAGCAACTTGTCTTGAAATATTTGCTTGGGGAATAACTCCCTTGTAGGGATATGAACCACGTACAATAAGGGGTATTTACAAGAAGGCTAGGAAGTAATGCACATATTCATGGGATGTTCCATATATTTGATGATTATTCTTGGAATATATCTAGTATTTGCAAAATGAATTTCTTAGTACCCTATATTTATGTAAGTGTTTCTTAAAATTAGCTCCTTTGGATTTTATTTCACCCAATTATTTTTTTGCACTATTTTTTTTAATAACCTACAAATAATGACGTCCTCAGGAATATTTGCCATTCATTGACTTCTTTCAAGCATAATGACACTTAGTCATCTTGTTAACATGAATTGATTGCATTGTGCAGGGTTTAGGTATTACCATGTTTGGTATGGCATACATGTTTGTTCATGATGGTCTTGTCCACAAACGATTTCCTGTTGGACCAATTGCTGATGTTCCATACCTCCAAAAAGTGGCAGCTGCACACCAGGTATATATTTCACCTTAGCACTTCAATGGAAAAATCATGCAATGCTTTTGCAAATGTTAAATGTTGCACCGAATAAATCAATTATACAGTTGATGATGTAAGATGCTGAGGTTGTGTTATCTTGGATTGTGTATGCCACAGTTGCATCATGCAGATCTATTTGGTGGTGTACCATACGGTCTTTTCCTTGGCCCAAAGGTATGCACAAATAGTAACCCTAATCAACCCACACATTTCCATGCTATATTTGTGTCATGTTTAAGAAAAAAGTAGGACATAGTCATGATGTTGGATGTGTTGCGATGAGACGAACGAAAATGAAATGTATGTTTTATTTTCAAAGTTGTATTCTCTGCTTGCACATAGATAGATAGATAGAAACGCCAGCCTCAAATGGAGGCAAGTGTGAATGAAGGGTTACCTCGCCTGCAGGCTACTGCCACACCTGGGTGGTGGGCTCTGCTTGCAAGGAATGCCGCATTGTAGAGTGTCGTCACTAGATAATTTCTGCTGTGGAGTTTGTCTGACTGATCGAACAGGGTGATATGAGCCATGAGATAGGAGTTAAATAAGTGCTCCAATACTCCCAAACCCTTTAAAATATTTTGCAAATCCACCCAAAAATGGCCTCTTAGTAGGGGTTCTCTCCTCAATAACCCCTCCCTTAGAATTGGGTCGGTCCATGTCAGTCCGTATCATAAGAGCCCTCCATCAAAAGGTGGCAGTAGGCGGCAGGCGAAGTGGCTCTTTATTTCACCCTTGTTTTCTCGGGATGTCGGCGATTATATCTTGTGCCTACCTAACTAGGTGGCAATTGGATATTAGTTCTCACAAAGGCGTTTTATTGGGCAGGAATTAGAGGATGTTGGAGGCGAGGAGGAGCTTTCAAAGGTGCTTTCTTCCAGGAACAAGGCGCGTGAAGGAGATAGACAACGGGTAAATGTGTGAAGTGAATTTTAGACAGCTTTAGAGGTTTTCGCATTTGAGAGACTCGATTTTTTAGATTCTTGGGGATTGAGGAGACTCATTTTTGAGGTGACGAGGCGAGGGAGAATCCCTTGAGGAGTTGTCCAGCAAAGCATTCATCTGAGCATACAAAATCTACGCAGCGGCAGAGTAACGACCTCTGCATGCTCAGTAGTTTTCGGCACCAACAAGTATTCAGAATTCATGTATACCACACAATTGAGAGAGTTGTACAATTACTCAGGCAGGTCATTGATGTTCAAAACCTTGTATTAAAATTAGGACATTCATTCTCACTCACCAGTTGCAGTTGGAATCTTGTACAACATCCGTGTAGTCAAAGTTGTTATATCCATATAACAACATTGCTATTCTGTACTGTACTTTGATCTTCAGACTTACGTGAAGGTGATTTTTCCAAATATACCCAATCCTCTTGGCTGATATTTTTTTGGTGAGCTATCTGTTCAGTAGGACAAAACACTTCAGCCTGACCGATTGCATTCTTTTCATTGTCAGCACCTGTTTTTTGGACATCTGCTTGCATGCTCAGAAGTGCATAAGTTACAATTCACTGAATTTGTCTTGTACATGTGGTGTGTTCCATATGTGTTTACTATCATCAGCAATGTGATTCACAAAGCGCTTAAATATATGCTCCCCTCTGTGCAGTGACCTAAAACTTATTTATGTAGTGAATACAGTGTTGAATCTGTAGTTGGTTGCTGTATCCTTATGCATATTATGCCCACAGCTGCACAATTCGAAAATTCCGCAACTTCATTAGTGCACACAACACAAATCAATGAACTGGACAGAGGGTGCAAGCAAAAAAGTTGAGGGTGTGTACACACGATAGTTGCAACCATATACTCATCAATTGTACACTCTACATTAAATTGAAGCACGATTTCCAGGAACTGTGGCTTTCAACATCAAAACCTTGAAGTGATTTAGACAACTGTACTCTAAGTGTACAAGTTATTGTGTGAAAATCCATGTCGAGAAGAACATGCATTGAAATCATCTTTGGTTTTATGCATAAACCAACCCAGAATACAGCTTGAGATATTGCCACCATTTTCATTAACCCATTCTATGATATATGTTCCTGACTTTGAGGATGATTTTACATATGGGATGTGAGATTAACGTAGACGTGTCTAATTCTATTACTTATCTTAGTCTGACACCCATATTTGAGGCTGGGGCGAACCAACCCCTATATTCGTACCTTACCGGGGAGGGCGAACGGCTAGGGATTCGTGGCACTCACTTAAAATCAACCATCCTACATATTGTGGATGAAGTGGCTCCAATACAAAAAGACCCCCTATGAGGTTGAGGGCCGATTCATTCAAATGTGACATCACTAGACATCCGGTAAGGTACCAATGTATGGGTCGGTTCACCCTGGCCCATATTTGAGGGGCATGTGGTTAGAGGTGCCTCCAAGAATAGGGACCAGAATGACATCTATGTAAACAAGATTGAACTACGTGTTCAAAATATGATAACCATTCTAAGTTCAATAGTCAACATTATTGGAGAGGACCTATATGACCATCTAATGAGCATGAGAATCGCCACTTTGATAATGAATAAGATATTCATGGAGGTCCGGAAATTATGACGAAAGTGGCTATGGCATCAATTTGGATTTGCTAACTACACTAAATATGATATTTAGTGTCACCAATTCTAATTCTCTTGCTCAATATTAATTGTAAACCGTGGTGTAGTGTCACCAACACAAAATGATAACCCAACATTACTTGTCATTCTTTTTTTTAAACATTGGGGGATTATAGATTTACATTGTTGCAATTACTGTCACTTACTGAGTGATTTTTCAAGTAGCTTGGAGACACGCAGTGAACATGCGAACTAGCTTCAGGTTAGCGACCCAAAGTAGGTGTCCCTATTAAGACCTGTGTTACTTTAAAGCCTCAGTACCTTAAGCCAGGTTGATGCTTAGCAAACCCACTGCTTATAGGCAAAAGCTAAAATTATCTTATCACTTTCATTGCACTCTACAAGCAACTTAGATTTTTCCCATATTATTCCAAGCCCATATCTTCTAAAAGTATTATTATTATTGATATGGATAAAGACTTGGTGAAGCATGCCATGTGGCACACTGCTACAGTAGATGGTAAAAATACCAATTCAATTCTTTTGATGCTCGCCGAAGTGGGATGCCTAGCTAGGTGGTCCCCATCCTGGTGGGGAAGGGATGGTGAGTTGTGATCAATTCCTCAGGAGCTGCAATCAGGTTTCAACATTTCAATGGATTCATCTCATAATAATTGTTAACGAACTAGATTCATCAGTGTCAAAAATTCTCCTGGCTGGATTTCTTTTAACATGTGCACAAGTGTTACAACACTGGATGGATATTATGTTCTGTCAATAACATATGAGAGAGATTGTTCACCCAAAACCAGCTCACATGCGGTTTCTAATGTGATCAATCTATATAAGGTTTGTGGGTGTCATTTGGTTTGTATTTCATATTCTCCAACTTCTACCGATTAGATTTACACAACGAAACTTGTGTTGCATTTGCAAATCTATTTTATTTGATGAAGAATCAACAGAACTTGGATTGAGAATTCGACCTCCCCTGATTTAGTTACGGTTATTGGAAGTGCGTGTTCGTTGATTTCTTGACTAAATACAAAGGTCCTCTCAATTGTGTTGACTATTGAGTGTAGAGCACTTAATAAAATATGAAGACATAGTCCAACCTCTTTTAAACTTGTGTCTCCATGGTGTTTGTGCTTTGATCCTAACTGAACCACAAACCAATCAAAAATAGTGGTTTGATTTAAAAAAGTACACAAGTAGCACATGCATACCTCATAACATACAACATGTGTTGCTAGTGGCCTATTGCTCCACCATTCCCCATTGGAATGGCATGGGGATCATGTTAAAGTGATGTGTGATTCTGTAGAGGTGCAAAGGGTTGTTGCTAGTTACATTCTACAATATTCAAGTGCAATTCACTCACTTGCCTCAGGAATTGCCGACCCTTAATGGCAATGATTAGAAACACCTTGTTGTTGTGGTGTCAGCAGAACCTAAGTTCAAGTTGTTGGCCAAGAGTATCAGGTTGTATCCCAGAGAAAAGGCACTTGTCTGCCATATAGAATAGCTCAAGGAGCGATTATGCAGAGTGAACTTGTCCACTCTCGGGTCAAACCACAACTTGGCACCACATGGGTGGGTCTTACATTCCACATGCACACAAGTCCAATGAAAATCTCGTAGTTGGGAATGAGAGAGGCGGCTCCATCAACCATGTGTAAGTCAGGATCCCATGCTAAATCATCATGGTCCTTTAGCGTTTGAAGATCAACAGGTGTGCAAGGTGGGTGTGCATGTGACCACATTGAATCACCCATTTGAACATTGGGACGCTTGATACATTCATTATGTGGCATATGCTGCACAACTGAACGCTTAGAATGAAGATTATGGTGGGATGACCCCACAACATTTGTTACAATAGTAGCCATGATTGCCGCCGAGGACAAGGGGGGCGTGTAAATAGAAGAAGGCGTAGATTTGTGTGAAAAAAGCAAAGAATCGAATACATGTTGATGATCCCTCGAGGTGTGGGTTGAAGAAACTAGAAGTTGGGTTGGAGCAAGACCAAGGGTGTGATACAATACCAAGGTTGGTAAGTGACCATGTTGTGGATGAGGTCACTGCGTGAAATCGAATATTTACAGAAGTTCAAGGAGAGGGGATGTGAAAAGAGACTACATGTTATGAAAAAGGGGAGCCACTAAATAAATGTCATCTCACTTCGGGGAATGCAGTTTAGCAACATCATGAATTAGCAAAGATTTGGTGCATCCAAAAAATTACTTCAGTGAAAAATGCTGAGAGCACACATACAAGGGAGGAAGCTCATACAAAGACAAAATTTTGAAACCTATAAAGCAGGCTAACACCAGATTCTTGATTTAAATCAACACTGGGATATAATCAACATAGAATGTAGGTATAGCATGGTGTAGTAGTGAAGAGGGGTGATAAATATCCCCCTTTCTAGTAGTGTTTAGAGCCAAGTTAGTGCGTAATGAGCTCATTAGATGTCAGTTCCAAGACACATGATTTAACACTTGGCACAAATCGACAACCATGTGGAAGGCATCATAGGGTCTCTCTCATTGGGAAATCCTAACAACCCAACCACATCAAAAATCACATAATTTGATGATATGAAGGAGGTTTTTCTTGTGAAAGAGTGAAATTCTTTCCATCTCTTAGGGAAGAAACTACAATGACTCACAAAAGTACTTGGCCACTGCCTATGATCGTGAAAATTGGACAAAAGCTCTTAGACTAGTGAGAAATAATAAGCAAGATTTGTCATAGATACCATACAAGTTGTCAAGAACATGTTATCAAAAATTTGTGAAAAAAATTCAAAATGGTAAAAAGAAATTGAAAGAAGTATGCAAAAAGCATGGCCAAAAACTTATGTTGACTAAGTAGGAAATCATGATAACACAAAGAAAACTCGAAATGAAAAGCTAGTAAGTAGCAAATGCTACATATGTACAACAACTACATGTCTACCAACGTGTGTATCCACCCTTAGTTGCAAGAAGATCAACCACCCTTGTTGGCATTGTGCGGATTAGCTTCTGCACAAATTCTACTTCAATCACTATATTCGTTAATTTGAGACTTTCTCTTGTCTCAAATTAATATATGGACCGCAACAACATGGTCTAATGTTTGGGTCGTCCTACCTAAACCATCTTGATATGAGTTCTTAATTGGGTTCTTGATATGAACACCCACTACAAAGTATTTGCATCTTACAACATTCTCCAATATCTGTGTGATTTTATCCATGTTCTTATATTTGTAACTGTCTCAAAATGCCGAAAAAGTTCCAAATTAACGAATATAGTGATTTCAATGTTTTGCCAAACAACCTGGATCTTCTCCCACAAGTCATCTCTACTTTTGGATGAATCACCAAACAATCGTAAACGTCTATCTACTTCATTCCACAAGTGTTCGATAGGATTTAGGTCGGGAGATTGTGGTGGCCACTCCATCACAAAGAAATCTTGTTGACCTAGCCATCGTTGTAGAAGACCAGATGTATGCTTCGGGTCGTTATCATGCTGAAAAATCACTTCTGCCTCATCAAAATCTTGTCTCTCAATGGTACCCAACAATTGCAAATGTAAAATGTCAAGATAAACTTGCGAATTCATAATGCCATCAATGCGGTGAAGGTTTCCTACACCTGCCCAACTCATGCATCCCCATACCATGATGCTACCTCCACCATGTTTAACCGTATGTTGCACATGACAATCACGAAGAGGCTCTGTAGGATTTCTCCAATACCATTGACGGCCATCTGAACCAAAAACATTGAACTTGGACTCATATGACCAAATGACATGACTCCAATTTTCTACATCACAGTCATGTTAACACTTGCCCACTGTAAACGTTTTTGCCTATGCCTCTTTGTCAACAATGATTTCTTCCTCTTCATTCTAGCACCAAGCCCTTGCCTCCGAAAACTTCTACGGATAGTCTCATCAAACAAACAAAGACCTTGAGCTCTCAAACTACGACCTATAGCTGCCGTAGTCCTGATTTTGGCTGATTGAGAGTCCTCACAGCAAGCCTCACATCCCGAATGCTCAAAAGATGTGGTCTCCCAGATCTTGGACGATCAGACACCTCCCCATTTTCTCTGAACCGAACTAGAATTTGGCCAACTGTGCTACGAGGAATGTGAAGATGGCCGGCTATGAAACGTTGTGAAAATCCTTGCTCACTCAATGCTATGACTTGGGAACGCTCATGAAAACTTGTTTTCTTCATTGTGACCGCTAGAAATGTGAAGAATCTCAACTTAAGACTATTGGAAGCTCTCAAAGATCTATACACTCAATGGAAACACAAGTGGAAGGAGAAGTCACTATTGTCAACATATGTAGTTGGCCACCCTTGAGATTATTTGAACCACTCCCACAAAAATGTACCACTTGGATTACCCAAAGGAAGCCACCTAATACTGCATTAAATGATGTTGATTAACCCTAATTAATTTGGGAGGCGGCTTCATTAACCTCTCTCTACAATTGCATGCCAAATGGATTCACAAGTAGTGGCCAAGTATTTTTGTGAGTCAATGTAGATTACCTCCACCTCGAGGATTTTCTCAAATACAAATGTGAATTATACTTGAAGCAACCATTGAAATCACCACAACGCAAGATCATTGTTGCTTACCGCACCTCAAATCATAGACTTTGCCATTGAAATTGGATATTGGCCGAGTGTCTCTATTTGTAGAGATAATAGATTATGCAGCTTTTGCTCTTATAATGCATATGAAAATGAGACACACTTTTGGTTGGAATCTCCCCTATACAACCCATAAGAGATGAGTTTCCAACACTATTTGAGAGTGTGGTATTAGGAAGCCTCAAGTCTTTCTTTCAATCGGACCAACAAGTTGATAATAAGCCTCTATCTCATGGAGGCTTACACACTCCACCATCCTAATTAGCTAGTTGGGAACCATCCTAATGTACTTTCAGTCCCATAACCTTTTGGCATCACAAACTTTAAAATCGATCTCATTTCATGATGAGTGTGTAAATATGAACTTACACATAATAAGTAGACAAGTTTTCATTCTATGATAGGAGTTGTTCAATTCTAAAATGAGACCTTTTGTAATTTATCATGGACACTCTAACATAACACTTCAAAAATTCATAACTAAGTCAAAAATGATAAATTACAAAATTCAAAATTATGGCAAATTTCTATTCAATTCCTTTACATAGGAAAAAAAACTTTATGCCAAATGCTAATATACATAAACAACAAAAATTGCTCAAGATGTAGTCCTCTATAATAGGGCAACATACCTTAGGGTTCTCATAAGAGATAATTGTTCTGTACAGACATGTCTATAAGTCATGGATAGGCAAGAATGATTGGAGTCACGTAGCAATGAGGTTACTTCTTTTCAATAAAAAAACAAAAACAAAAATGTCTATGGCAATGTCCGGGGAGATTTTTGGGCATAATCGGTTGAGATCCTAGTGTTTCCAAGTCCAACTAGTTACATGTTGACATCTTTTTGTTTTTCTTTTGTTATTTTGAGGTATTTTCTCTAAATTCCTCTAAAACGATGGGTAATTTTCCTGAAGTCTTGAACTTCAACATGTTATTTCTCAAACTCAACTTAAGTCTTGAACTTCAACATGTTATTTCTCAAACTCAACTTGATCACCTGTAACTACCCAAAATATGATATTTAGTGTTTGATACACTAAATATGAACGCATACACTAAATATCAATAACCCTATGAAAGTAAGTAACATTAAATGTAAACTCAAACACTAAATATCAACTATGGTAATATGTGGAAGTTACATGTTTGAATTTAGTGTTAGTAAGGATATGAAAAAAAAAGGATATAATAAGGGAGGTGGCAGTAGGGAAGGTAGCGGCACATTTATGTCTAACACTAATTGTCATAGAATTGAAAATTAGTGTTGAGCAAGGTAGGGTGGTAACAACACTAAATATAATCAAACACTAGATATCATATTTTGTGTAGTGATCGGTCTCCCTGTTCACTGGTCTGTATTCAATTTGAAAAGTGTAGACTCTTTTAGCTTTCAATTTTCTACAGACATTGACAAAACTGGATTATAAAATGACTATCAAGAATAACTGTTATACTATTTAAAAGTCATGACATCATGATTGATGCCTTCACTGATAAGCAGAGGAAGATCTCGTTCTTAATTTGGTTTAAAATAGTAATGCTTGTAGTACTCTACAGAGGAAATCAGTGTTTTCACCCTCCCCGGCGGTAGGTGCTGCGAGCGGTTACCCCAATGTGATATTGCAACGAATCTCCTCTCTGCGAGGTCACACCAAATAATGTAAAATCAATGCATGTCCCATGTCCCATGGATTAGGGTGCAGGTGATTTGGTTAGAATTAGAAGTTTGAACAACATAATATATAGTTCAACAGTTAGTTCGATACCCCTCGGTGTGGGCGCGTTTTCTTGGTTTTATTCATTTGGCGTTGACTATGTTGGCCTTCTGTCTCAAAACCAATAAAAAGAAAAGAAAAAAGAAAAAAAGTTAGTTCGATACTAGGATAGAGAACCGTTGAACTTTTGGTGAATAATGTATGATGCTAGACCATGATCTATTAGATTGGGCAGAAGTAGGCTTTGTGACATGAAGTCCACCTACTCCACTTAGGTTGGGGTCCGTACATTGGTTCCTTGGAGGCAAGGGTTTAGGCATCCCACAAGGAATGAGTGTGTGGGTTGGTTCGCCCAAATCCTCCACTTATCCTTTGCACTTACCAAGTACTTAAGGCAGCTTTACATGAGGAGTCAAGGCCAATTTTGAGATCTAACATGCGTTAATCCTTGTGCGTGATTGGTCTAATCCACCAAATCAACTTTAAGGCCTTGACGTGATGAAGCGAAGGCCATTCTCTAAAATTCATATTTTAATGAGGTGAAATTCTATTTTAATATACTAAAGGTAAAATCTGACATGACACAAGGGAAGAGAATTGGGTTGGACCAAAATGATAATCCAATTTGCTTTCTTGAGGCTGTGTCAAACGTTCCTCCCTTCTTGGCCGAAGTCTTTTTTTGTGTAAATTGGTTGCAAATTTTGAAAGCCTCAACCCCTCATGTAAAGCAAACCTTAAGTTATGTATTTATAAGCCTTGTACTCATTTATTGTTCTCCCTCTTTATCAAAACAAATTTGGTCACGCAAGAAAGTGTCATATTATTTGAATGTCGTATTCTCGGTAATACGATATTTTTGTCCCCAATGTCGTATTATCAAGGGCTTTCAAGAAAATGGCCTTTTGCAATGTAAAGTGTCATTTTGTATACATAATCAAGATGCATCAGTAAAAAAAGAACATTTGTATTGAAGATATATGCTTACAACATTCCCCCTAGGTTCCTCAATGCTTACAATGTTCCTCAAGGTTCCCTTGCATGTTTGAAATACTAATCACATATTAATCTTGAAATACATATGGGGGTCACCACTTATGCACACTAATTACCTCCATTATATGAAAAATTGGGCCTAAACGATGTCGTATTACGAGTGTCGTAGTTGAAGTATGCAAGTAAATTAACACTAAAAAGTTTGGTCGATAGGAAACACGTCGTATAAGGTCAAGGCATCCTTAGTCGACTAGGTCCATTTGACCACTCTCTAGACTACATGCAATTCCAACATTGATGAGATCTATTAAGGTTTATGCATACAGAGTTAAGGTTTATGTGGTGATAGTTTCATGTTCACTAAGCAAACCAAAATTATAGATGGCGGAGTGAGTATCAATGTTATTAGTTGCTAAGTACAATTGTTTACCAAAATTTGCAGTAATGTGAGTGGTTGACATGTGTTTTCCATCTTTGGATGTGTGTATTATTATGCAAACTCTCTTATTTTATTAGTTATAGATGCCTCAACCTTACCCTCATAAGGGCTTTGACAATTGTCATAGCCAAGAATTAGCATTTACATGAGCGGCTAACCTACAGATCAACTATGGGTTACCCTAAAATTACCACTTCGAAATATTCATGGGAAAAATTCTAAAAAAATCATTCTCCTTAGGATTTGTTTCTCTTCGCAAGAAAAATAATTCCCCGCTATTACTCCTCCTAAACATATGCAAACTCTCTTATTTTACCGGTTATAGATACCTCAACTTTAATTGAGTGTTGCAATATGGGTGTATATGTTTGACAAATTTCATTTAATGTTCAACTTCAAATCCAAAGAGTCACGTGACGTTTTCAAAAACAAAAATGAATGTCAATTAACAACTAGATTTTCTTCTAAAATGTCACCTTGATGTTACATGCCTAGTAGTACATGTCATGTCAATTTCTAATGTGTCAATTGACGTATGGTTTTTTTCTTCACAAGTTACACTAGGAATTTTGGAAGCTCCTTGGAGGCTCTCTTGAGCAAGATGCTAAAGCATCTCCTTCGAGCTTTTTGGGGGAGGGTCTATTTATAAGATGAGGTATAGGGCTCGCGGCCTTCAAGAATGCAAGGGCAACTTTTTTTTGAAGTCGAGCGGATCGACAATGTTTTTTAGTCGGGTTCAAAAATGTTTTTCTTGGATTGCCCGAGGATTGTATGTCGTGGGCACCGGACCTTATCCTATGAGTAGACCCCTCCCCCCAAAAGCTCCAAGGGGATGCTTCAGCATCTTGCCTTTCGTATTCCACATACAGTAACCTCCCGCTTAAGTACGCAACTTGAACCTGCGGCTGGGGCGAACCAACCCGTATATTGGTACCTTACCGGGGAGGGCGAACGGTTGGGGATTCGTGGCACTCACTTAAAATCATCCATCCTAGATATCGTGGATGAAGTGGCTTCAATAAAAAAAAGCCCCCCTATGGGGTTGAGGGCTGATTCATTCGAATGTGACATCACTAGACATCCGGTAAGGTACCAATGTACGGGTTGGTTCGCCCTAGCCTTGAACCTGCGCGGTTTGTGCGTACTTAGCTGGTAGGTGCGTACTTTAGATTTGACACTCCCAATGGTAAGCCTCAAAGCCAAATGCAAAAAAATTCAAAACTTACGCCAAATGACAATTCGTGACATGTTCAACTAATAAATCTTGAACCCTAAATTTTTTGCCAAAAAATGCATACTTAACCGGGATGCGTACTTAAACGGGTGCATACTTAAGCGGGAGGTTACTATACTAAAAGGCATGCAATACTTGCCCCCAACCATACCAAGGTTTTCTTTTCTTGATTTTATGAGTATTCACATGTTGGTTGCACAATACATAATGAAGAATGCCGTTTGGCTTTTTGTTCGTTTTATCCAATTTAAAGTTGGCAATAGGATGCAATTTTCCCCTAGAAATTGGAGTTGGGTCACAGGGGAGGAACTATATGGTTGATTTGTTGGCAACATCATAGGTTGTGTTCGTTACATAGCTACGGAGTTGGCACTAACTTGCCAAACCACATTGCTTCATTGGCTTTTTCCACCTATTTTTTCAAGTTCTTGTTCTAAAGAAAAGAACACCACCTTATTATAGTGCAATCTAGCATCATGAAACCACACAAAAAAAACATTGAACCATATCAACATCTAGGGGTCTCTCCCCAAGCTACACTCTAGAGTGGGTATGGAGAGTCCCCGTGGGCCACCATTGGCACTTGCACCTGCACCCACTTTCAGAGGTAGGGCAACCCTCTCTCTAGTAAGAGTTGCTAAATTATTCTCTTTGACATTGAGCCAAGAGTGAATTACCCACTCTCTCAATGATAGTCTCCCTCATTAAGTGGTCTTGTGACTCAACACACTCTTACCATATGTGGGAGAGGATGAAGGATTAAGAATGTAATCAAGACAATACTACGTGCACACCTCATATCTTATTCTATTACTTTACTTAATGATTCCTTATCCATGCTCACGTGTTCTCTTTGTCATTTGTACATAGAATATAAAAAACACGAAACCTTTTTTTAAGATTAAATACTTTACTTACTAAAAACGTGGGTGTGCACACATACGAGGGTGCATTGTCACCCACTCTTCGCTTTCGTGAATAGAGACCCATACCCACTCTCTAAGCAGAGCGAGCCGGGGGAGCCCCGAATATAAGTCGGTGGTTTTGTATAGCCTCCATGCAGACCTCTCTCCTCCGGTTGTCACATCTCTGACTTGTTGCGTTGACGCCATTAATGTGCTCGTGCTCGTGCTCGAAGTAACTCTTTTGTTTCCACGGGAGAAACAGTCACCCTTCTGTGTCGTGCTCTTCTTTGTGTTGTCCGTCTACTCATTTCTCAGCCTGCCAGTGCATGCAGGTTGTATGTCGACTCCATTTGTTTGAACTCATCAATATCTTCACGACGAGCATCTTGCTAACTCCAGGTCTGCCTTGTGACCCTCCGTCAGCAGCTACAACTTCCAGATTGCTTCGTTCCTGCCGCTCGCACAGTTGTCCCCCTCGCCTGGCTCTCTCACTTTTCTCATGGGGGGTGAGTAATTTTCCTCACTACCCCTCAGTGCAAGAGTCTTGTCTTTCTATCGTTCATGTAAAGCATCTTGTGGAAACACTCACAATGCCTGAAATTTATCGCCTCTATTCCAGTATCTAGGATATAGGTATATGGTACCAATGGTGAGTGAAACTTGAAGTGGTGTATGTACCAAAATCCTCAAAATTGGGATAGAGAGCCGACAAAGGTGATGAACAGACAACTTTGCATCTTGGTCTAGGGTTAAGAATGGATTAGTAGGCTTGCTTCTCGCCATCCGTTTGTTATGTGGACATGTTGTAATATTGCTCAGAATTGAGTACCCTACACCCTAAATTGTAATCAAATTTTGTGGTCAAGGATTTGACTACTAACTAAATTAGATTTTGCAAGTGGGAGCATTATATTCAAAATAAATAAGAGCCGGCTATCGAGAACACATAACCCTTTTTGATGGTTTTCTACAATGGTACTGTTTTGCAAGTCTTGCCAGCCATGGTTTTCATAAGTAAGGGATATCCTGTGCCAACATGCAGATCTCATTGGAGTTGACTACGGCCTACTTGGCAATGATCTACCTTCGCCTTCTGAAACAGTGAAGCTCCTAGTCGATCTTGGTGTGAAGAAGGTCAAGATCTATGATACTGACCACAACGTCCTAAAAGTCTTTCAAGGCTCCGGAATCAGTCTCTCCGTCGCGGTGCCCAACGAGCACGTTGTCGAAATAGCCGACAGCCCAAGGGCAGCGAACCATTGGGTCGAACAGAACATTGTGAAGTACCCGGGTCTGATTAAATCAATCGCCGTGGGCAATGAGTACTTGAGTGTGAACAACACTGCATTCCCGCCATCGAAGCTCGTCCCAGCAATGAAGAATGTGTACAACTCGTTGAAGGCCAAACACCTTCAAGACCAAATCCGAGTGTCGACCCCTCACGCCATGTCCATCATCGATACACCAGGATTCCCCCCTTCCCAGGGAAAATTCAAAGATGAGACAGTGATGAAGGACATCCTGCATTTCCTGCACGCTACAAAGTCTGTCTTCATGTTGAATGTTTACCCATTCTTGGCTTATGCACAGGACCCACACAGAATCGACCTCAACTACGCCTTGCTCCAGGACAATGCTCCAACAGTTACGGATGGTGGGTTGACGTATGACAACATGTTTGACGCCATGGTGGATACCGTGATTTCTGCCATGACAAAAGTTGGGTACAAGGATATGCGGATCGCAATCACTGAGACAGGGTGGCCAAATGGCGGGAGTAATCGGCCTGGAGTTAACCCCAAAACGTACAACCAGAACGTGATCAGGCACGTGCTGGCTAAGAAAGGGACTCCGTTGCGGCGTAACGAGAGCTTTCCAACGTACATCTTTGCGTTGTATAACGAGAACTTGAAGAAAGCAGTGGGTGGAGGAGGGGAGCAGAACGAGGAGAAGCATTGGGGTTTGTACCATCCAAAACCATTGAAACCTGTTTATGAAACTCCATTGAGATTTAAGGGGTGACTTGATGACCCCTTAATTAGCTGTTTCGGGTTCTAGCTGGTGTCTGTCGGAATTTATGGAGTAGAGCTTCAAATTAATTGGGTAAGTATCTTATAATCTAATTAGCGAGGTTCGAAAGGACTTGCTGAGTGTGAGATCTATATCTATATTCATTACAAATCTTTGTATAATGGCACCATGACATTAGATGCTGTAAACACCAGAACCAGAATAGCATCCACTAATTGCATATAAACTTGTGCCAGATTTTGAAGAAACTTGCTACTTATATTAATGCTTCATATGCTATCACCTTGCTGTGTTGTGTGTCGAGTGATCAAGCATTATTGCAAAGTCAATGATGGAATATATATACTTTTCATTTTGCCAAAATTTCATCACAATGTTACTGGGAACTGGTTGCACAAGCATAATATCAAGTGCAATGCCCGGGGGTGACAACTTCTTTTTGTTGTTATACTGGGTAATTTATGCTTCTTATATCTTGTTCTTATTTCTTTCATGAAACATATTTTCTCAATGACTTTGGTTTTGTTGCCAAGAACTCAAGAAGATATGATAATGTATATCCAGTGGTATTTTATTTGACATAGTTGATTTCCATGGATACTAGACAATAGACAATAGGCAATAGAAGAAGAATAAGAAAGTTCATTATCCATGGGCCTTAAGATAATAAGAAATCTCAAAAACCTTATCACATAAGAATATACATTATTAAGTCTTATTATGACTTATTATATCTTTCTTTTTGACATTTGTTTGTCAACCATATCCTCATTTGAAGCTCTTTCACAATTGCAAATGGAAGTTTGCCTACAGTAACTGTTGCTTGTGCTCATCTCCACAACTGTTTTGCAGTTGCAAATCGAAAGACACTGAGAAACTGTGTTACTACAATCACTAGATTCACATCTGAATTTCAATTCAGCTTAATACACTTCTAGAGAAACCAACAATTTACCTATGCACTAGGTATACACCCCACAGTTGGAGAGAACACTTTACTAGACTTTACATTCCTTAGCCAATTAATTCCACTGCAGACATCATTGCAGCCATTCAAATTGTATTCACTGTAAAGACTTGTGTGGAATTCAAAAGGAGTAAATATGATACCAGTAGTGTTTGTGACACATCAACATGTGTTTGTGAAATAGAAATGCCTGGGAACGGCTCAGGCAGTGGGTCTCATGCGGCTCAAGTTAGGGGTTGTTTACACCATGGACCAATAAGTCTTGTAAAATCTATGATTGGTTGTTGAACTCGTCCCGGGACAATTTCGGTTTACACCAAGGAAAAAATGTCAGAGTGGCCATGGAGTTCGAGGTCCCCAAAAGACATATTTTAAGGTCTACCATATCAACTGACATGGTCCAACGGGTTTTGCGGTGGGAGAGGCAAAAGAGTTGCTTTGGTAGAAAAAGGCAAGGGCCCATGGCATAGAAATATTGTTATAGAAATATTGTTAAATTTTGAGAAAGAGAAGATGAAGACAAGAGAATGGTCAAACTTTAATTTTGTCAAAACTGCCCTTTTTGGACATATATTAAAAAAACATCACATTCACTTTTTGGTGCATGGTCATTCTTCTTGGTCCACATTCAGTTTACACCTCGTGAGGGGCCCAAAGGCTTTGTAAATTGGTTAAAAAAAATCAGACCATGGGCAAATGCCATCTTCAATAGTCTTCCATGGTCTTTCATGGTCCGACTTCGTGGTCCACAATGCAAACCAGCCCTTAGTGTAGTGTTCTCAATGGAGATAATTGTTCTGTACAGACATGCCTGTAAGTGAGGATTAGGGACAATGATCGGAGCTATGTCCGGGGGAAGAACCGGCTGTTAGTTGCAGATGAACCGGTTGAGTTTGAGAAATAACCGGTTGAAGTTGGAGACTTCAGGAGAATTACCAATCATTTTAGAGGAATCTATAGAATAAACCTCAAATGAATAGAGCAAATCCGGAAGATGTCAACATGTAACCGGCTGGATTTAGAATCAGTAGGATCTTGACCGACTATGCCCAAAAACTTCCCGGGCACTGGATCGGAGTCTAGCAACAATGAGGTTACTTCTTCTCCGTTGAAAATAAAAACAACACTGTCTGTACGCACTTGAGAAGCCCTCACATTATCTGGGCACCGAATCTAGATCCTTGTCAGTGTCGGGGTGTCAGAATCGGGCCGGGCCCGGCCTCCACCAATTTTTCTGAACCCGACCGAAACCTGCTGCCCGGCCCGCCCAACTTCGAAAAAAACATTGCCTTAATATTCTTGAAGGCCGCTTGACTACAAATCCCATATTGAGTGCGCTTCACCTTCAAGGTCCAAAATCCAATATATATGTTCACTTCCATTGAGTAAAGAAGCAATTGATTGGGATTTCATTATCAAAGTGAAACCGTCAATCAAGCATGTAATTAACTTGGAAGTCAAAAATATTACAAAACTCTCACTAGCACTGAGGTTATAATTTTTGTGACTTACAATTTGAAATTGTCTTTGTCATTCTAAAATGATGGTTAAATTTAGTGAGCTGATTTTAGTGCATAATTTAGGACATTTACTGAATTAATTATAATAAATTCACTTACTTGTATTAAGTTGCTAAATTTAGTAATTTTAGTAATTTTACTATAATTGATTCACTAAATTATATTTACTAACCTAGTAAATAATTTAGTAAATTATATTTAGTTATATTTAGAAGATAATTATATGGGGTTACGCTCGGGGTTACAGGCTTGTGGTTACAGGCTCAGGGTTACAGGCTCGGGGCTACAGGCTCGCGGTTTCAAGCCCGGGTTACACTATGTGGTTACACGGGGCGGTTACACTCAGTAGTTACATGTTGGTTTTACGTTACCCTCCTTCTGGTTACACACACATTGTTGGTTACCCTCCTCCTCGTTGGTTAGGGTCCTGCTGGTTACACAATCCTCGTTGGTTACAATCCTCATGTTCCTTGGCTATCATTGTTGGTTACGCTCCTGGTCTATGGAAACAACGTTTTCGTGACCATGTGCCAGCATGGATTGTCGTTGCCACTCAGTTTGTATGCCAATGGTGAATGGAATGTTTGTTCCTCGCAACTCCTCCTGCACCAACAAACCTCCATCATGGTAGAAGAAGACATCATACATGTTTTCTTGAACCCACATTCTGACCCTGGTGGCGTCATTCATATGCTTCATGTACGTTTCGCGTGCGTGATTACGGACGACATTGCGAATATCTTGTTCGTTGAGGAACATGTCCCTGCTGATGCGGCCTCCCTTGCGAATGATATCGAGAACACGTTCCTGCGTAACCAACAAGCCCTCACGAATGGTCTTGTCTATCCATTGGATTGTTTCTGAAGAAAAATGGGCATACAAGAAGGGTTGCCAATGTAGTTTCCTGCTCAAGCGGTTGTGGTTACTGCCCCACATTTGTCAGGTGGTATACACACAGAAACACCATGTGAACAAGAATGGTGTTGTTGTCCATAGCGCCGGGTAGTTAGGGTTTAGGGTGCCCAAATGGCCTCCCCACCAAACTGCCAGCTCTTCAAAAGTGGTGGAGGAAAAGTACGGCCCACCATTTTGGGAGCTAATAAGAATGCAACATTGGGTTGTACACATTTAGAATCAATATGTTGGTCTATGTAGGTAGTTAACTTTGAGGTGGGTCAGTGCCGGCAATTAAGTTTCTCGTATTTTATCAATATTTTAAAGAAGTTGTATGGAACTCTAGAAGCTCATAAAGCTTGCTTGCTTGGAAGCTAAAAACCCATAAGCATTTATATGCATTTGTGACTTGAAATTTTTGATTTTTTGGGTGATGTTTTGAACTATATTGGTCTACTTCTAGATGCGCTTCTATAGTATTTTTCTTTGTTGGATTTCGTTGAGAAATGAGGGAGATAGAGGGTTGAAAATTTTAATGTCAAAACCTAGACTAGTTTCCATTTCTTGGGTATTGTTCAAAGCATGTAGAAATTTTGGTACCATTGTTCATCATTCAACAAAATAATTGACTTGAGGGCAAAAATGAATAAAAGATCATATTGTTCCATTGAAATTTGCATCCGGTATTGATTTTCAAAGTTTGGGATATATTTATAATTTTATAGTTTTTTTTGTTTATTGTGTAGCATCATAGCTCCCAAAACAACCAAGACTTACACAAGTTCAATGGCGAGATGGGAATATGAGCAAATTATCTCTTCGCTCAAAATTTATGAAGAGCTCTACATAACTCACTTTAACCGCAACAACTTGAAAGTGCATCATTGGTGTGAGATTATCGATATTTTTAACAAAAAAAAATTGACAAGACGTGGACCACCAACAACATTCAGTAAAAAATCGACTGGTGTAAGAAATACCACAAATGTGAACAAGCCAAGGTAGTTAAGATTATTGGAGGGGTGCCATCAGAATAGCCATGGTATGACAAATGAAACTATTTTTGGGGAGCTATTCCAAAAAAATGCAGGCATGTCGGATGCATATGACATTGGAAGTAAGGTACATTTCATTGTCAATGTCATAAAGTTAGATGACTATGAGGGTGGTCAATTTGTTATAGATTTCAATTCCGATGCTATGGAAAGTCCCAAGCTGATGTTTCTTTCTCTTGATGAAATTATAGGTAACACACATTCATCCCCACATATAGATGTTGTTGAAGAACCCCCTCCACCTGTAGCATCGGATTCTTCTAGAGAACGGATTTCTAGGTTGAATAATGTTAATGGCAAGGTTTATTTTTCAAAAAAAATCATGATATGCAAGAGGGGGCTCTAATAGCTTTGATATTGGAAAAGTTTGTGGACACCTACAAAGCTATAGAGAAGACAAACTAAAATTGGCAAATGATCATATGGCCTTGGTTGCATAAATGCACCGTGATAGGCAAAGCTTGGAATTCCATTTGTATAAAAATACTTTGAACATGAAAAGATAAAATCAAAAGGTCCAAAGACCTTAAAGTCCAACTTCTTTGCTTGATATTGAAATTCGGAAGAAATGGACAAGGTCATGAATCTTTGGCATCAAGTGGACTTGAATAAAAGATAGATACGTATGTTGAGATGTTATTCCAAGTATAAGTTTAGGTATCGGTATATTACAAGTCAAGTCGAATTTATATAGATAGATAGATTATACCTACATATTTCTTACAATGTTCCTATATCAATATTATAATAACAATATATATTATAAGGAGGTACTTCACAATTTTACAAATGAAATTTCACCCTAAACCCCTTGAATTTTTATTTGTTCCAATTGCCCAATGTGAAAAATGTGATAAGATTATAAGCACGATGATATTTTCTTAACTTTTATCTTTTCATTTAGCTTGGTCTTTTAGCCAATCTTGTAAATGTTCTATATTGTTTATAATATTCATTGTCACCTGCATTGTTGGCAAATGGTTGCACAATTTCTTGGAGGCTAGAAATGTTAAGTCCACTATTTGTTAACATAACACAATAGTTCAATACAAGTAGCTTTGTGAAGAGAATAACTTTTTGCAATATGACATTGAATATAATACATAAGTGCACGTTTTATTATATATTTATGTATATAGTTATAGAATATAGACTATGTCAATCCCCAATACTTTTAAAGATAAGCTAATACATAACATGGCTACAATAACAATATACATCATAACAAAAATCAATATCATATCTTTGAATAAAGACACTCCAAAAACATTAATTTTTCATACATGTATCGATTTTTTAAGAAGAATATTATAGTCATACATATGGGTGGAAGCACGGTAAAGTGGACAACTCTTGATCCTTGCTCAGGTTTAAGTGAAAGTGATCCAAAACTATATACTAACTTTGAATTTTATGAAATAGAAATTCATAAACATTTAGAAAACATGTGAATCTATAAAGCCAAGCAATTTATGTTCACAAAAAACAATTTCAAACAACATATATGTATTTTAGAAGACGGTGCAAGTGGTGGTGCAAGTGGGTGTCATTGGAAAGATAATTGTCAAAAACTTGTTTAAAATACAATTACATTACATTAAATTGATGAATTTTTGGAAAAAAAATTACGATGACCTCTAGTTTATAATGAATTCAAGGAATATGAAAAGAAATTCCAAGTTCAAAATATTTAAGGTCATGAAATTTACGTTCAAAACTATATTTAGTCAGTTGATTTTACGCGTCACTTTTGATGATAGGTTTTGAAGATCTCACATTGATATTCTATATTTGAGTACCTAACTTAACAATAGAGGTCATCATGAAAAATAATCTAATTTAAACAACATTTTGCTACTACTTATAGGCGTTTGACCAAGAAAATCATGGCTTTCATATACCGGAGCACTTTTTTGGTCCACTTTACTATGCTTGCACCCATATATACATGTATTTCTTATATAATATTTTTAAAAAATAAAATTTATTGTCAGCCTATACACTAAAATAATTACCTATAATACACATCCTCCAAACTTCAAATAAAGCCTCCCAGATCCTCCTAGCTTCAGCCTTTGATTGGTTCTCAGTTTCTAATCATCTAGAATGGTCTAGGCCATTGAAATATTTATGTGGAAGGGGTGGATAATTGACAAGTCCATCCTCATGTAATTTATAAAATTGTATAACACACAATATGTAAGAATGACTTGTCCAAAATAAGGAATGCTGAAATTTAGATTCTTCAAAAGGGCGAAAGCATTTTCAATCTTCACACGACCACTCCGTAATGCCTTGTCATAAGTATCTCTTTGTACATCTCCATAAAAATGTTGATTATATATATATTTTTGGGTATTGATGAGAAAAAGATAAGTTGCATCACCAACTACATAGGGCCTAATGTTTTTCCTTTCTAGGTTAAGAATCGGTTCTTGTAAGATTTCATGTTGCATGAATCCTCTATGTAAGGACAAAGCACAAAGGTGAGTTGCATTGTAGGTCCCACCAGGTGCTAATATAGCTACATCCCAAAAAAATGATTAGAATCACAAGTTGCTTGTAGTAAGACACTATGATAATCATGTCTATTTTAGTAATCTCCCGAAACAAGTGTTGCTTTAGGTTTCTCTACAAAACTTCATGTGTGTATCATCAATAACACAAGGACCTTGTGGCTTTTCGACATGCCACATGTTATTAAACTAATGGAAATGGTGGCTCATATGTAGTGTGATTGCAAATATCAAAACATCCGGTTTCACCTCTCCTGTCCAACATAACTTTTTATGAAAACCACTGGTTTTAGGTGTGTGTGGCCTCCACTTGATCAACAAATGAAAGGGTTATTGTTGTAAGGGGTACCGTAGCTCTCTAGTAGCTTGGGCACTTTTCTGCCTAATAATTAATTAAAGTGCAAAAGTAAGTTAGGCAACCCAAAATTAATATTCTAAAATTGGGCATATTAAAAAATTAATTTAAAATAAGTTAGACATTCATCCAAGTCATTTATACGATTCATAGATGGTTTTCCTAATTTCATCTATGGCGGCTACGATGAATCAAATTGCCGGAATCAAATTGCCTAAAAATAGTCATTTAGATGATTCCTACGTTTTTTTCATCCACATGGATGATTTTACTTGAGTGCCACGAATCCCCGGCCACCTAAACACTTCCCCTAACCAACATTCCTTACCTTAAAGTTTGTCTTTTACTAGTATGTCAGGATTTTGCTTGGCAACAAAGTTTTCTTTGATTTGATGCTACTTTGTTGGATTCCAGTGAATGCCACTTGCATTATTGTGATTTTAGGCACAATTTGAATGTTGTTTTTTTTTGGACACTCAATGAAATTAATTTCCCAAAAATTTAGGCACCTTAAAAATTAATTATTTTCTGCCCAAGCTGCTAGAGAGCTACGGTATTTTGATGGCCCGGACTAATTAAGTAGATCATTCACTTACCTGCTTATATAATTCATAGTGTTTAAGGGTGCATATGATTACTCACAAATTGTGAAGGTGTATGTTTTTAGTCCCTTAATTTATTATAGATAATTAAAATGAAATATAAATATAAATCCAAATATCAAAGAACTCCAACATCGGGCAAAGCTGCATCATTTGTTTGCCAAAGAAACCCTAGCTTGACCCATGCACATGGAATCACTGGCTGAGAATGACTGTGGGGTAACATTTCATCCATTGGCCAGGAGTAGCAAGCCCATCACGATTCTGATCAAGGCACTGCATCATCAAACACAAGTCGCAGAAGAAGAGAAAAGAAGAGAAACTTCGGTCTCATGGTTCGATGGTATTCTTGAGTTGCCCGAACATTGCCTGACCACTTCGAACATGTCTTGCCATTATTATATTCTTTTTTTAGGCAACATTTTGCAACGACACTGAAAGTCGCGGACTTGGGCAACTATTAGTGCTGACAAACCATCATTTCAATCTAATTTGTTGGCTATATGGGCCTTGCTTTATATACAACTACAAAATAATGAAAATATTGCGATTATTTGAATAATATACATGTATAAAACTGCACTGAAATCCACAGTGGATGTATGCAACAAAAACCAGTAAGGGTATGCATAATTTTTTTGCAAATTTATGATGTCATTCTTGAATTTAAATGTAATTTAAACTACTTAGGAAGTTGTGGATGGTGGGCACACAAGGAAAAAGGGTGTGGACAATGGAGATTCTTATCCCACCCTTTCGTACCGTGGCCCACAACCATTTATATATTTCATTCTCAATATTGCATGCCCCATACCACCCTCTTTCATGGCTATGGTGTCATTATATACCCCCTCTATGTACGTGCCCCCCTCCCCCCATACATCGCACCCTTTACATAATAAAAAAATGGGGCCACATAAAGGCTGCCCAAGATTCGAGCATGGCGCAAGTTCATTGGATACTTTGAACGGTTTCGGGCAGTTGTACAGTGCCAAATAGTGCATTTTGAACATTTACATCACATTTACAAACACCAAATTATCGTTTTTTTGAATTTTTGTCTGGGCTGCATTTCTCTGTCCATTGCGCATCCATTGCAATTATTTTCATTCACATCGGTGCAGATCTCTAAGTTCTGGCCTGCACAAAAATACCGAAAACGTCCAAAATTGGACGCCTGGTCCTTTAGGGGCTAGGTTAGACTTGTTAGTCTAGTTGCTTGAATTATCAACTTTAGACTCTTGTTTGTCTAGACTTGTTAGTCTAGAGCACTGCCAACTTTAGACTAAACTTGCTTGAATTATCAGCTCACCTAGCTAGCAGGCTGTTATAAAAGCTTTAGCCCGAGGAGTCTGGGAATGAGACCAATTCTTTGAGCTCAATATTATAGTACGAGTGAACTCACCGTGACATGCATGGTAGCGGAAAGCATACTTGGAGAATTTTTTTGGGTGACATCAAAGCTGACATTTGCACAATCGAATCACTCATAACATTATTCAGATCCATAACAATGTTCTGTGGGACTGACAGTATTATGTAGAATATTCTATCATTTAGGTTGAATGTGAGGAATATTCCTCAAAATATTGTCAGTCCCGCAGAACACTGTTATGGATCTGAATAATGTTATGCTTGACTTACGGATGGCCTTCCTCTGACAATGCATGTTGTAATTAATACAGTTTGATATTGGAAGCCATCATCTAGCTCGGTGGTGTCCTCTAATTTATATATGGAATTTGAGTTTAATTGTGTGGAGTTGAGAATTTCAATGATTATAAGGTACGTCACTAAGTATGATATTTAGGGCCACTTCACACACAAGATTGAAGGCCCGTGACCATTGCAATCTAAGAGCTCTCATTGGTCGAAAGGGTGGAGACCGTCCAAGTTCACTTCACACATGAAGGTGAAGGCGTAAAGGCCCAAAGAAGACTTCATGGATGAAAAGTCTACATGGAGTCCTACATGGCGGACTATGGATAAGGTTTCATGGTCTCCCGGAATTTTCGTCAGGCCCACCTCCAAGAGGTGGGCTTGACGCAAATTCCAGGAGACCATGATTTTTTTAAATATTTTTTCCAGCATGACAGATTGCAAGGTAGATACTAAAATAGATTCCAAGATAGATTCTAGGACAGACAAACACCACCAAGTAATTCTCTCAAATTGATAGAGTTTGAGACATATTATATTAAACCAAATCCTCCCCTCTTTTTCCGCCAACAAAATATGCAATGGTCCTGCAACATGGTCCATTCTCACTTCGCACTATGCTTGAGGACCCGTGACTACATAAAACGACTTTCCCAACACCCATGGTGTCCTTTGGATGAGAGTCGAGGGTCCTCACCATTACAAGGTCACGGCTCTTGGCTCATGTGTGAAGTGGCCCTTAGTGTCATAAGGTATTTCATGTCACTGTGGTAACTTTTCAGATGACACTTCTCATGAATAAGTGAACAAATACTGTCATGGATGATGGACGAGTTCATCCATTGGCCAAAACCCTACCTTCTCTGGTCAGCCACTTGTGATAAAATATTGTCATGGATGATAGAAATTTGGATGGGAAATTGCTTGGTAAGTGACGGTAATTGCAACACTGTAAATCTATAATCCCCCAAAAAATTTACAAGGAGTGACAAATAAGGTTGGGTTAACACTTAGTGTTGGTGACACTCTACCGCAGCTTACAATTAGTGTTGAGCAAGACAATTATAATTGGGGACACCAATTATCACATTTTTGTACTTATGGGAGGGATCCATAGTTTTTTAAGGGTTTATAGGCCATCGGTAAGTGAATATATACTAACATGTCAACATACGCAAGATTGGGAATTTGCAAGACTTTGGAGAGATTCTAGTTGTAACTTCTAGGCAATTTACAACCAAGGTCCTTGTGCTTTAGGGGTACTATATATAAATGCACGTGCAAGTGGCCTCGTGAGACTATGGATACCTTATGATCATCCATCCAATGAAAATGTTGTAAACTTACCATAAATCTAGCCTTAAATTATTATCATATTTTTTGTACTTCTGGGAGGGATCCATAGTTTTTTAAGGATTTATAGGCCGTCGGTAAGTGGATATATACTAACATGTCAACAGTGGCAAGATTGGGAATTTGCAAGACTTTGGAGATTCTAGTTCTAACTTCTAGGCAGTTTACAACCAAGGTCCTTGTACTTTGGGGCAGTGTTCAAGTCTGAAGTGTGCACATGCATTTCAATGTGAAGGGCTTCAAAATAATCACACTTCACTCAAACTTTCAAACTTTTTTGCAACACTTCACAAAAAAGACCTTGATATTGGCCGTTTTGTATTGAATGTGAAAATAAATTGATGTCTCAGTATATTGAAGAAGTACATGCCAAAAAATGATGCAATAAAATTATTTAGATTCCCTACATAATGCACTTAATCATCATCCAACTCCAAAGGCAATGTCCTCCGATTTTTGGTCGATTTCCAAGTGTCAAAAAATTTAGCCCAATCTATATCTTCCATCAGAAGACCGCATAATGACACTTGCATCAATGCATCCAATATTTCAAGTTTTAATCGACTTCTGCGATCACTCTTCACCCAATTCTATCTAAAAAATCCGCGTTCACATATAGCTATGCTTGCCAAGCCGAAGTTGCAACCAATGCCGAGTCGAAGTTGCAGAGTCGAAATTGCAAGAGTTATTTGAATTTGGAAGTGTCTACTAGTGTGCCAATATGTTTCTATTTGCAAATTGCAACCACTGTATTTTGTGACATGCAATTTTTGGAGAGGCCTTCACTGTGAAGGGTGGACACTTTGTAGAGCACATTTTTGTGAAGTGCCCAACAAAAAAAACTCTTTTGACAGCCAAAATGGCATTTGACATGTGTTGAAGACTTCAATATTGAACACTACTTAGGGGTACTATATATCAATGCACCTGCTAGTGGCCTCATGTAACTATGGATACCCGCCGATCATCCATCCAATGAAAATGTTGTAAACTTACCATAAATCTAGCTATAAATTATTATCTTGAGTTGATTGGACACGCCCCTGGGAATTGGTACAATTATATACAGGCTTTGATTTGGTCACTCGAGTGGGGTGGAGTGTGATTGAAATTAACCACAAATTTGGGTTAAAGGAATTTGCAAGGGAAAATAGAGAGATTGAAGGCAGGGATTTGGGCTATAGAAAGTGTTTGTCCACCCTACAAGAACATCTTTAAAAACTATGAGCTACAGAGAGATATCTTTTTTGTTGTCTATAGCCTCAAACCATCCCAAGTCTTGGAACCCTCTGAGTTTGAGAGTTTATGGGAGGAAGTCATTAATGACGGCCATGAGCATCTTTTGACATAAATTTTAGTAAGAGGCAAGCTTATTTTGAGAGACTTGTTTAAAGGGTTCCAAACTATAGCCGACCTAGGGGTTCACGTCTTTTTATATTACAGTCAGTTAGAGTTATCCCTAAGTGTGACAAGGCAACTAGTCTTGAAAACAGAGGCAAGTGAACCCAGCAGGCAAGTCAACCTCCAACGATGGAACCACACAGTCAACACCGCAATGACAATTTGCCCACTTCATCTGATGCAGCCATGGCAAGTGGAGCTGGGGAGGCTAAGGGCGAGCCTGGGTAACGACAATTACCTGCAGTCGGTAATGGATGTAGCTTTAGAAAGACTGGCCATCGCCAAGCATTTGGACATTGGGCTAGGGCAATACGAGCTCAAATTCGATCATATTGGTGATAGGCCGACGAGGAGTTTCTAGACAATCGCCCAGTCGAATGGAGGAGTGTGGGTTCAACTACAAAACTAGGTGATTTTCTTTGTGCCACCTGCCAGTTTGGTGCAAAGGGCATTGCACTCCACAAGACGACCACCACTATCGCCCTTGGCACACCAGTATTTGGGCAACTATTCGGCCCTTTTTGACTTTGACATCGAGTAGCCAATACCTAGCTGGAAGGCCTTTGAGTGGATTTTTGAGGACGTAGGCTTGTCGAGGCAAATCAACACTCGACCCGAGGAGGCCCACGACATTGTGTACATGAGAATTTGCCATGGATGGAGTCCGACACCTCCTGTCACCGTCACCAACGATCCGAGATTTTGCGATTGTCCGAGGCGTTGGAATTGGCCACCTCAAGCCCTCATCGACAACTTGGAGTACAATTGGCCACTCATTCCGGGCAATTTTGTCACATACCAAGATTGTTACGAATCTTATATGCAATTTTCTTATGCGCACCGCGAACATCAAGACCCAGTATGCTTCTGAGCGGCGATCTTCACAGCCATTTTAGGGTTTTGGTGCAAGAGGTACGAGTTTGCTTACAATGTGAATCTGTTGAGCAGAGCCAACCGAGAGGCAATGTTTTTGACGAAGATAAATTACAACTCTGCACGGTGGTATAGATGTTTAGAGGCAATGTGTGCAACTTACTTCATTATTGGCCCACACCACAGTTTAGTGAACGAGTTTAGAGTGACACGCTATGGAGTTATCAGCCGCGCTCTAAAGAATCAGTGACTGATACACAACACTGTGGTGCCACAAGAAGAGGTAATGGCGCCAGGGTATGTTGAAAACTATGGCCCTTCATCGCAAAGGCCATTCAAGCACATGGACGAGGGCAACAAGCGCATGAAGAGATAGATTTTGCGGGACACAAAAAGATTAGTGTGGGGCTATATGTAAGCTCAATTTTTTGGCCATCGCCTGGCTTTAGAGCTAAGTCCTCAGAATTAATGAGAATTAGTGGCAATAGGCATGGAGGAACTAGCTTACAGTGAGAACAGGGGGCTATAGCCGTTTGAAGGCGGTTGCAACCACCTTCCCCTCCCTTGTTGATAAGGAGGAGGCCGGCTATTGCCCAAGCAAGCTATTTACCATTGTAGAATCAAAAGTAGTCTCAACGTAGAAGCAATAGGTTTCTAGGAAGTTCAAGCTCTTAGTGATTGAGGCTGAGCAATTAGCAATAGGCAATGCCAAGCAAGAGGCTGGCAGAAGTAGAAGCAGAGTTGAGAGCCAAGTGATTTGGACTCTCAGTGAACTTGGAAATTTGGCAGTAAGAAGTTTGTTAAGAGCAATCGTCGTGATGTCTTTAAAGTGGAATTCTAATTGTTGTTGATTGATACTTATGGATAAAGAAATGTCTTGTGTGATTTTTGGCAATAGCTGTGAACGTTGAAATAGACGTATCAACCGCCAAGAGGGCGAGGAAGTTTGAGAGTAATGTTGGAGTATTAGCAATGGTTGAAGTCTGACTATGGCCATAAGCAAGAGAGATGTTTATCTCTATCTGAGATAGCAAGTGAGGGCTAATTGCTGAGAGTGGAAGAAAGGGCAATGGCCAGAAGAGTGACGAAGAGTGCAGGCTAGTAGGCAAGATAGCATAGTAAAGTCTTGAGAAGTTGCAATGTCAGAGACGAGAAGTCTTAAGCTATAGGCCAGAGTTGAAAGAAGTCGAGTAGTCTTGAGAGAACCCAGCAAGGGCAAGTAGTCTGAGAAAGGCAATCGCCTGTCGAAGGGGGAAGGAGCCGAAGCATCAAGAAAGGGCTATCACCTAGGTCGTAAGGCTTATTGCCCAGTATGTGACGAGAAAGGAGAAGTCTGAGATGGACAGTTGGAGAGGGAATGTCGCAGAGATAGACGGACGAGGTAGAGTTGTGAGAGATGAGAGAGGATAGGCCATGGGCTTCCCAGGTGTCGTCCCTGAGAGAAAGAGAGTCAAAGAGATAGCAGAGAGACCATTATGATAGAACATAGCCTGGAAGCAACTACTAGACATTACCTGGCGCAAGGCTAATAACATGAATGCAGGCAAAGGACATACTTAGTAGTAGGCTATAAGCTGTGAAAGACATTACCATCTCAAGAAAGCGAAGTGGCTGAACTAGTGTAAGACATTACCAAAGACAATTCAATTTGAACTTAAAATGGACTAAGGTTTTGATCAAGGAATATAGCCTAGTTGTTGATGCATTGATTATACATGATCTTGTGGATATTTGTGGTGATAAGTTGCCAGATAAGTTGAAGATGAAGATGGTAATTACAGTTTTGGGAAGAATGGCCAAATGGTTGTAAGTTGAATTAAAGGAATTTAATTTGAAATTCTTGCAAAGCATAATTCTTAAGATGTAAAGACGATGTGGCATTCAAAAGACATTACCCCGGACTTTATCCTGACAAATTGCCATTGGCTACTTGCCAAACTTTTGAGCTTCACGACTGAAATAGGTCAAAGACATAGAATGATAGAGACTTCCCTAAAGATAGGACGGAATCACTCACGACAAAGAAAGCACAAATGAACCACAAGAGTGGAGAATAAGTATAATAAAGAAGAAATAGGAAAGGAAAAGTCCTAGATTGTTATTGTAATCCTTAATCCAATGTGACATTAACCCTTATAGACACTATCTCAATCTTCCTGGAGACTTAGTTTCCTGGGTTGTTGTTTTTAAGTGATAGCAAAAACATAACTACAGGAAGGCTATAGTCTGATAGAAAAACATGATTTTTGAGAACTACCAGAAACTTCCTCAAAAAGGAATATAAGACGAGGAAGTAGACATGAAGAGGAGAGTCTCATGCTATGTTTTTTTTTACCCCCAAATTTTGAGGACACAACCTGGCCTTTGAGCCCATTAGAGTAAAGTCATTGAAAGCATAGTGATTCTTAGTGTTTTCTTGTGGCTTGTGTAATTGCAAGGCGATTGTCTGACATTCTAAGATTTTTAAGGTTATCCATGGTGATTGTATTGAATCCTGCTAAATTATGTTATGAGTGATATATAAAGTAAGGCTATCGCTTGGTAATAATTGAAGAAGAAGAAGCATCTAGGGTGATTGTATTAGAGTGTGAGTGTCTTATTATAATTCATTATCCCCTTTCCTATTAGCGGCGGTTAACTTATAATTCAGACTATAGTCTTGCTACATGTGGAAACTCAGAGTCATATTGTCGATATAGATATTGTATGACATAATTAGGGAAAAACCATAACAAGAGGGAGATTTGTGAGACTCTTAGACCAATTGACTACCACCAAACTAAGCAAATTAATTTGATAAATGATAGTAAGGACGGGTTACGTCTGAGATAGTTGATGGCCATGTTATAAATAATCGTCTTAAGGAATCAACCATAAATAGCAAGGTGAAGACTATAGTCTATGTCCAAAACCATGTAGGAAGATAAGTGTTCTAGATTGCAAAATAATGATGAGATCATAGCCTTAAGAATATGAAAAATCGGAGAGTTGTAATGATTTGATGTCATTGTAGTATGAATTTGGTTGTGTGTGTGTAAACTTTCATAAGTAATAGGCATCCTCTGGTTAAAGGAACTTGAAAGGTCAATAGTCTGAAGGAAACGAAAGGTTGCCTTGCAAAGGCTATGGACGGCTGAAGAGGAGTGGATGCACTCAAGAGGACAAATGGGGTTAGGCAATTGCTTGGTACGTTCCCATGACTATAGCATGACTGTATCATCACATTAAAAATTTATGAAAAACCACAGCACCTCTTGCAAAGAGTACTGCATAAGTTACATTTAAAAAAATTAATAAATACAAGACTATTGCCCATACCAAAGTGGCCTCAACTTTGATAAGAAAGACTCAAATGGGATACTTTTGCAAGACAATTGCCGATGGTTGTGCCTATGATTGTGCACCACACTTGGTCCAATTAAAATGAACTCATTAGCAGACTATTGCTTGGGAAATTAGAGTGAGGTGAGCAACTGCCACAATTGCATATATTGATGTTGAGATATTTTAAAGATTATAACCTCTAAATTAACACCTAATTGATAGGCCGAACCCAAAATGATATGAAATAACCTTGTGTTTCATCTAATAGAACTTATTTGAGACACCTAGATGGTGCACAAATCATCTTTTAAGATTTCCCTGAGTGTTTCCATGGGTTTGTTTGTAACCAAAAACTAAACTATGGGCATCTTAGACCTTTATGGGCTAACAATGAGTTATTGTTTGCACAAATGTGAAGGTAACATGATACATTTTGAAGGTAGACATATTGTGCCATATCATATCCTCAATTTATATACAACGATGTTTTTTGGCTTCACGGAACCCACAACTCCAACCTATGGAGAACAAATCCACATACTCCTTCCATCACCCCACTCCCTATAGAGCAAAACCTTATGAGAGGGGATTGCCACATACTCCATCCATCACCTCACTTCCTATAGAGCAAAACCTTATGAGAGGGCCCGATCCACAACCTAGACATGCATCTTTTGGGCCTATACGACATCAACTATCAAAAACCACACATCATACCACAACATCCTAACCTTCTCAAATGGGCCCATAATGAACTCCTTAGACCAATGAGCCTCCAACAAATTATGGAACCCACCCAACTCCCCACCCTCCCACATAACACAAATCCTAAATTTTAGTAATGCTTAATACATGGGATACCGCCAAGATAATATCTATTTTGACCCAAATATTCCCAAACCCACTATGCCCCTTATGCGATCTATCCTCACACCAAATGGACACCTAGCCCCACATACTAGCTTGATGCCAACACTGAACGATACACGGCCTACACATAGACAAACACAACAAGGGATTAACACACATCCAAGAACTCATCTCAAACCATCACCACACATGATGGAAATGCCTAATAAAATGGTAGTTCCAATCCTAACCACCCAACAAAACACACCACTCCAACCAAAATATTGTCATTTACATGCACACACAAATCTTCATTGTCTGAGTCACATGGCATTTTTAGCCCACAGTATATTTCTTGTTTGAAATAAATGTTGGGCCCCATTAATTGGGTTTCTAGGAACTTTGATGTGGATGAGTATTTTATTTTACGTTACTTTTGATGTAAGGTGACTAGTTTATTTCGTGTAAGGTGTTGGTTGGAAGTCTCAAGAAAGATTGAAGGGTAGACCCCAGGTCTCAGACCCACGTTAATTCCACCCAACTAGACAATTAGAGTGACCCACACTAAGTATTCCCATCCTAATTTGCCACCCACACTAATAGCACTAGTTAATGTAGCACTAGCGAGTTCATACGTATTTAGATTTTTGATGCTTGTTCTCACTCATAGTAGCTTCCACGAGCCAGGCGGCAATGTCGCATAGCTTGTGTGTGAGAGCAACTTCCTTGAGCCAGGAGGTGATGTCGCATAGGTTGTGTGTAAGAGCAACTTCCTTGAGCCAGGAGGTGATGTCGCATAGGTTGTGTCTGAGAGCAACTTCCTCGAGCCAAGAGGTGATGTTGCATAGGTTGTGTCTAAGAGCAACTTCCTCGAGCTAGGAGGGGATGTTGCATAGGTTGTGTCTAAGAGCAACTTCCTTGAGCCAGGAGGTGACGTCACATAGGTTGTGTCTAAGAGCAACTTCCATCCGCAAGGGGGAACGGTCATATAGGTTGTGTCTTGCAAATGTCGCTTGACTGCAATGCATTTGGATCAAGTTCATTAGTACGACTTACCAATTCAAAAAGCTGAAATAACGTCAAAACTGGTTGTGACACTACAGAACGACTGAATTGTGGATTACAAGAATTGGCAGCACCGCCTACTGTACGATGGAAAGAATGATCAAAAACCCTAGTAACGCCAGATTGGAAGAAACAACTCTGAATGGTTGATAATTGATTCTGTGCATAGCAAGCTTCCAATAGGGATCGTAGGCACACTACTCAATGTATGAATCTACAGGAATCTGATCAACCTATTATGCATCAATACTGTTTAGAAAATGAATGTGCAACTACATGACATATGTGTGGAGTGAATGTTGACACCCACTTCAATTACCTTGGATGTCACCTGCTGCTGTTGTGGCCTCACTACAGACTGACTGCGAATGAGTGGTCAGGAGTAGCACGCCCATCAAGAGCACAATCTGCAAGGGAGAACATGTTCTTGGTGGGTTCAAGCGACCGAGTTTCACCTCCACTGAGTTCTTCATGATTTTGATGATCATGCACTGGATCAAACGCACAGAAAGTAGACTTTCAACTTCAAATGGCTTTGAGTTCACTAGTTGTTGTCAAGTGCCTTTAACTTCTTGCTCAAACACAAGACTCATCCAGTGGTTTATATAGGCTTGAAGGAGTGGTGACCTTGTTGCCTTGAAACGAGACTTGTTCTATGGAGTCTATATTATTCAATGATAGTCAGTGATGGTTTGAGTCAAGAGCTTCAAATGCCAAAATTTGAATGAACAATAAATTGGACAGATTATTGAGACGATGACATCATGGCTGACATTAACACGCTTAGAATCATTTGACATCATGGCCATCTACCAACAAGGCTTGATAGGGAATCTGAACAATGTGCAAAGTTGAGAATTTAGGAAGCTTCTCCAGGAGAACAATATCACCACTAGAAATTATGATCGTAGAATACAATTCATATTTGACAAGGGCAGTCATTGGCACGTGACCCCACTCACAAAGACAAATCATGTTGGGTTAACACTTGGTGTTGGCGACACTCTACCGCAGTTTACAAATAGTATTGAGCAAGACAATTAGGATTCGTGACACTAAATATCACATTTTTTGTACTTCTGGGAGGGATGATGGATCCATAGTTTTTTAATGCATTTATAGGCCGTCGGTAAGTGGATATAAACTAACATGTCAACAGTGGCAAGACTTTGGAATTTGCAAGACTTTGGAGATTTTAGTTCTAACTTCTAGGCAGTTTACAACCAAGGTCCTTGTACTTAGGGGTACTATATATCAATGCACCTCCTACTGGCCTCGTGAAACTGTGGATACCTTTTGATCATCCATCCAATGAAAATGTTGTAAACTTACCATAAATCTAGCTATAAATTATTATCTGGAGTTGATTGGACATGACTTGGGAATTGGCACAATTATATATAGACTTCAATTTAGTCACTCGAGTGGGATGGAGTGTGATTGAAATTAACCACAAACTTGCATTAGAGATTTTTGCAGTAGTCCGGATAGATGAGACTTAAGAGTGATTGATGGGGGGGAGGGGGAACTTCATATAACTCAAATTTTCTTTTCTTAGTATATTTGGCCCCATAATTAACATTAGAGACCCCGAATTAGTCCATTGAAATTAAGTTAGAATGATTGAATCATGAATCTATAGGGGGTAGGTTTTACTAGACCCCCTTACTTGAGTGGCACAAATTTTAAGGTTTGTTGGGGTATTGTGTGCAAAATATACCTTATAAGTATGAGTGTCACTTGTTTTTTTTTTTACAAAGGTTGACATTACCGTGTGATGTGCAAGCAACAATATACAGATACAGGAAACTCCTTTGGAGAATATGCCCCTCGCTACAGAGGCTTGAACATGCTACAAATTCCATGATGACTGCTTAAGGACAATGAAGTAATGGCGTTGATTATAGCTAAGAGAGATGAGCATATTGCAAGCATTGACAAAACTGATGGGAGAGATGGTTTTGAATCTATATTTACAAAAATGGAAAAGATATCCACAACCATGATGGAAGCATGGCACTCCAGGCATTTGAAAAATGGACCAGGATGCAGGGAGTGTTTTCATCGTGCTAATGATAATGTCAATTTTGTTTCAAGCAATTTAATAAGCAATAAGCAATAAGACAGTTCCTTCTCTAGTGTGGGATAATAATACATGCATATTGGCAAACTCTAGAACTGCCTAAGCTAGCACGCTAGGTTGTTGACTCGCTAATTTGCAACCGCGTGGGACACTCCTCATCTTTGCTTCTTCACATCCCACAAGAAGTATTTATGGGATTTTTTTCTATTCCTTCCTCTTTGTAAGTGCCAAGCCCAAGTTTTCCTTCACTTCTTTATTTTGGTTTGATTTTTTTGTTGAGACCTTCAAAAAAAAAATTTTGCTATCATTTTTCATTGAATTTTTTTTGTTTCTCCTTATTTATTATACATTAGAGCCAATCTTGTTTCTTGCATCGCTCCTTCTTTAGAGTGTTTTGTTTCTCAATTCCAACCGTTGACGTTCTTCTTCGTTCTAGGCATAACTTTGTTTTTTAAAGGTCATTTCATAGTTCATTTTTTTTCCTTTGAGATTGCATTGCTTTCCTTATAAGTTGTGCATAGTTTTCTTCTCTTTTTGGAAGTTGTTTTTCTCCTTCTATTCATAATGTATTTTTTTTATTTCTCTTCCTACTTAGAACGTTATTTTTATTTCTTAGTTCAAGAGATCCACTTGCTTTATTTATTTTGATAGTATTTTCTTCCGTGAAAATCATTTGGATCTTCTTCATTCTTGATATCATTGTGGTAACTTTTCTAATGACACTTCTTATGAATGAGTTTATAAATAATGTAACGGATAATTGAAGTTTGGTTGAATTCCATGTTTGGATGAAGAATCACTTAGTAAGTGATAGTAATTACAAGAAATTACCCATCGTTTTACGAGGAATCTATCAAATATACCTCAGATATATACCTCAAATTGGATGGTAACAAATCAATTCACTAATTTCAAGTATAGTAACTTTGTCAATCTTAAAGTGCACTACTACATGGGAGGGGCGGGACTTTTTTCCGTGGCCAAAACCGTCTCCCAGTCGTAGAGAAAAAACACCACTCCTCCATGTATAATAGATAGTGCCCAACTTTTTTTTTACAAGGAATGACAAATAATGTTAATTTTACATTCAATGTTGGTGACACTACACAGATGGTTTACAATTAGTGCTGAGCAAGACAAATAGAATTGGTGACACTAAATACAATATTCAGTGTAGTGTTTACAAGACCGTCTGTGGACTTGGTCCAAGTCCTAATTTGGTCCACACGTTGTATCATTCAAGTGCAACTTCCAAATTGCCGGAAGTCCCTTAACTTAAAGTTAATGGATTTCAAGTCTTGTTGCAAGATGCAACTCTTCTAGTGTTCACGAATTTCATAACTTTGGAGATCCTAAATGGAAAACTGGCTGGGCAGGTTTTCATTATGTCCTTTATTGGCACAGGAGAAAGTTCAAGCGATTAGATATGAACGGGCTCCCTAAGGTAGCCAAATCTATGACCACCCAAACTTTGATGAACTAAGATCTAGGAAATTGCTAATAGTGTTAACTTTGAAAATTCTATCATCAGATCCAGAAAACAAACTTTTTGCATCTAATTTAGATTTCTAAATAACCTCAAAACTCAATACAATTTATTTTTGTTCAATTTTGAATGAAATTCTTTTCAAAAATGTTACCAAGGCTTCATATTCTATGATAAACAATCTCCATCTTATGATGGAATACATGCACCCTAACACATGCATGTCGTGACTCGATGTTTGATGATCACATGATAGTCAAAGTTACTTCAATTCGTAAATTACATGAGCTAGCATTGTTTCACCAACCAAAAAAGAATAAATAACCTATCTTTATAACCCTAATACTGACTTATTAGGGCACCAACAACCATTCTCTGGAAAATGATATCCCATCTCTCATATTACTGGTACCATGGAGATAAATTAGGGTTGGCTAATCGAGGAGCTCTAGCATGCATGAGACAAGACTTTCCTTGACTTTCGTGCTCCATCTTTCTTGTCTCCATATCTTCTTTTCTTTATTGTTCTCAGCTCGTAAGATTTTTTTTGGGCAGGTTGACTCCATTTCATTGAGTTTTTTGTAGGAGTAAATTTGGGGCAAGGTTTTGCTGGGATTCTTGCTATGAAAGCAACTTAGAGAAAGGTTGGTCAATCCATTAAGGAGGGCTTTTAGAGCCATGAGATGTTGGGTTCCAAACCCCACAACCTCGATTTTTGGCTAAAGTTATGAAGAGCTTAGCAACTAGAGGGTTGTGATTGGCCCACTTTGGTTGTTACAAAAAATATATTTTAACCAAGAGGTCATTATGAAAGGTTGTAAGCAAAAGTTGTAAGTTGTATAAGGAGGGTTGTAGTTTTATAACCATAGTTGCAAGTAGTCGCCAAATCATGATAAGAACCTTGTAACTTGATGTTGTAACTGAAGCTTTTGAATTGAATTTGTAACCAAAAGGTTGTAACTTGTATATATTTATTTGTTAAGTTAAGTAATAATTTTTGGATAAGAGGTTTGTCACATGCTCACAAGGCCATGTTATATTGAGATCCAAACCCCCACAACTTTGATTTTTGGGTAGGCTATAAATAATATTTTAACCAAATGGTTGTAATATGTTCACATTCCATGTACATTGTTGGGACATTATAACAAGGTTACAATTCAATATGTAATTTGTGATATTACGAAACTTTCTTTTGGCTAAATTATAAAGATGTGTGTAATGAAAGATTGTACGTTGCTTTAGAATTTCATGTACACTCTAAAACTCCATAATATCACACTTGTGGCGACCAAAGTGCACATGATATCAAGGAGTTTTGTAGTGTTAACATGGATGCATGGTAAAAGAGAATTAGCGTAGCATGTGCCATCATGGAATAACACAAAGCCAACATTGTAATAATGACAATAATTACAACGATGACAACATGATGCATGTGAGCGTGTGGTTTGACTTCTTTGGTGATTTATGTTAATGTCAAGACCCATGATATATGGGAGGGAAATACAATAATAAGGATTGAGATTTAAACTAAGAACATTTGTTCCCTAGGGTTTTGGGATATAAAAAAAGGAGTGGCATTAAGAGGTTGATATTACGGAGTTTAGAGCGTACATTGTTACAAGGTTACAATGCGATTTATAATTTTTGACATTGCATAACTTGCAACATTGAACATGATTGTAACCATCTTATTTTTGTTCCATCAACACTTAGAAATCTTTAATTAACTCCAATAATAGGATTTTTTATGATGAAAGGAATATAGAAAATTTTAACCATGGTACGAGATAAGTATGTGTCATCATTCAATCAACTTTTGAGGGTGTTGTGTCCTTGTACTTATCCTTCATCACTCAAGTAGCATAATGCTTGTTTAGAAATCAAGTAACTTGCAACATCGTATGGTTGCCAATGTATTCATTAATGAATAAGCCAAATGTTACAATGCTCATGTTACAAGCTTCTTTCCATGACTTAGCCCTTCGTTACAACCTCTAGTTATAATATTACAACCCTCTGGTTACAACTTGCAACTTTTGCTTACAACCTTTCGCAACAACTTCTTGGTTACAAGATTTTTTGTGACAATAAAGCGGTCTAGTTACAACCCCCTAGTTACTAAGCTCTTCATAACTTACCAAAAATCGAGGTTGTGGGGTTTGGAACCCAACACCTCATGGCTCTAGAAACCCTTTTCGATGGCCTAACCAACATTTCTCTAAGTTGATTTCATGGCAAGCATTTGATGAAAAACTCACTCTTGCAAAATTCTTAATAAAATCAATTCAACCCGCCCAAAAATAATCATAAGGGTTGAAAACAAAAAAGAAAAGAAGATCTAAGGCAACCGACCCATTCCCGACCACCACCCATTTTCGCGACTTAGGCCAACCTATTTCTGTGCAATACAAAATCAATTTCCGATTAATGCTAACATGTCATGGTTGAAACCCAACTGAGCCAAATGTTGGTGGCTAAGTTGACAACTAGGTTTACATTGCAAGCATATCAAGGTGCCACAATTATCAATTACATGAATCAAGGATTATTGATTTTGTCACTGATTGGTGATTAGAAATAGGGTAGCCTATATCACGAGTATAGGCCAAAAAAAAATCCACTCATAAAATTCATAGTGAGTTGGTTCTTGTAAAAAAAATTAAAAAGAAAAAGGAGAAAATATGTATTTCTTTTCATTTTTAATTCTCTACATGGGGAATTTTTTTATGTGATCGTACCTAAACTGCACATGTGTTAAATTGCTTAATTGATCGAGAATGGGTCAGCTACATTAAAGACAAGAAAAATGGGTCACAAAAGTCAAGGAAAGTCATTCATCATGCATAATAGAGCTCCTCAATTAGCCAACACTCATTCATCTCCGAGTTATGTGAGGGATAACCTAGGCGGGGATCACAGGGAGGTCACTCCATTGTAAAGTTGAACAACCACGTGCGAACACTTTACATGTAAAAAATGTACATAAAGCATCACCGAAATGGATCCAAATTTTATCAATTTTATTTCATGAGTAGATATACACGGTACCTATTACATAGTAAGAAAATAGTAACTAGATTTAATGATTTGTTTTTTTATAACATACTGTTTCTAACTAGAATGATGCACAATTGAACTAAAAAAAATTACTACAAAAATGAATATGACTAAAAATTTCAAAAAAACATACAAAAGATAATATCAATGGTTATGTATATGTAGAAAAATATCATAAATTTTAAAATTGTCTATGGCATGTAATATAGGGGTAGCAAACTTTGTTCGTACATGGTGTTCAACTTGACAATGAAGTGACCTCCTTGTGGTGGGGATTAGTGGCACTCAACTACTGTAAAGTTATCTAGTAACAAAAACCAGATGAATCCATCAAGAAGCTTAGTTGGAGCTTATTTAGGTAATCACCTTTGAGTTGGCACGTAAGACACCCTTGTCCCTCTTAGCTATTGTGAAGCATTTTCTATTTTGTAGATAACAAATAAGTAGGAAATAAACAACATTTTTATCATTTTTAATTAATTAATTAATAATATATAATAGCATGAAGGTCTCATAAGAAAAGAAATTAAGGTTGATATACGAAAAACGGTGAAAATAAGCTAATTTGGCCAGAAAGAGTGGCTTGAAATTTTTGCAATATTTTTCAAAGATGGAGTAGAGGAAATGATGAGGAATGCAAGTTGTTTCATAATTTTATTGCATGTAAATAATTAGTTACATTTTCCCAAAGAGGCAAGTGAGTCAAATTCCCTATTTGTATAGTAGATTCTCCCTAATTTGAGCATCAAAACATCCTACTCTGCATAAGAATGCACACAAAACGGTTAACTCAACAACACCCAAAAGTGATCTCAAGTGGTATGAAACAAGGCCAATCACTGCATCCCACCTATCACTACATCCTTTTGAGGCCACCACTTTTACAATTGGCCACACAAGAATCCATCCCACCCCTAGTCTAGTGCACCAATAGTGTCATTCATCATTTTCGGTTTTCTACCTTAAATGGAGAAGTGGAGCAAAGCTTGGGCCTATAAGGTAGAGATACCATAAACCGTGAAAATAAGGTGATTCGCATTGAAGATATAGTCTTACAATCACGAGATAATTTTCCAAGATAGAAGAGAAGGATTCATGAAGAATGCAAGTTGTTTCATATTTTATTCCCTGTAAAAAAAATTCTACAATTTTTCAAAGTGGAAAGTTTGTCAAACCCCTTACTCGTTCACTAGATTCTCCTTACACCGAACACGGTAATCCTCATTTCCACACAGAACATCACCTAAATTGGTTAACTCATGAGTACATTAAATTGTGATTGATGGTACTCAAACATGACTAAATTTGGCTAAACTCACTGTACATGCATTCAAGCTGCCAACCTCGCAATGATCGGTTTCAGAAATGGCACTTCACTATTCTGACGGAAGTCTACTCCATGGGTAGAGGGTAGTTCACTATTTATGGTATCTCTACCTTACAAAGAAGAAGAGAAGCAAGGCAAAACCTCATAAGTAGTTAGAGCATCTCCACCCTTGCGCGTCAAAGGGTCTTGGCAAGCCCTTTGACGCGGCCTGGCAGAAAAATCTGCCCCACCCCTCTTGCCCGGGCTCTTCAAACTTGCCAGGGCTCTTCAAACTTTCGACTCCACTCACTATCCTCCCGGGTGAGCGTTGCTCTTGCTGCGCCCAAATTCCGGAACCTCATCCACTTGCGATCTTTGAATCGTGCCACTTTTGGGTTGAAGCCACTTTACAAGGAATATTCCTGACGGTTTTTCGGGTTGAAGAGCCGGTATGCAAGGTGTGAGGCCAAACCCCCCACCCTTAAGCGTCCGTAGTCCGAGTAGTGGGTTTGGGCTCACATTCCTCCGCGGTATTGGAATTGGACTTGGATGAGTCCATAGTGCAAGGTTCACCCTTCAAGTGGTCTTGGATTTAACTTTGGTCTTTGCTTCCTTTGTCTTGCCATCGCGAGAGTGCTCCACATTCTCCATTAATTTGTGCACGTGGTTTATTTTTAAAGAGAGGATGCAAGTGTTAAAAAACACTATTCTCTATAGTCAATCTCAAATACATTTACTTGTGAAAGCCACACATAACACTAACTAGCATAATGTAACTAACTACTTGTCTATGAGCTAATTAAGTAGGCTATCTACTAAGCTCCTTTATGAACCCATCTCTTTACTTTCTAATTACATAAACCCAACTCCTTCATGAACCCAACTCCTTAGCTTCTAACTAAATAAACCCAGCTCCTTCGTAAACCCAGGTCCTTCATAAACCCAGCTCTTTACTTTCTAACTAAACAAACCCAGCTCCTTCATAAACCCAGCTACTTCATGAACCCACAACTTTGTAGTTGTAATCCCCAACTACCTCACTAATTATTCAAGCCCTTAACTAATCTTCCTACCTAATTTTCCTAATTCTACTAACAACCCCTTTCTAATCACACAATTCTTCTCTAATCCTAAAATCCTAAAATCCTAGAGAGGAGAGGGGGAGAGAGAATTTCCTAACTTCACTAAGACTAACTAATCCACACAAGTATATTTTTGCACTCATCACAACCTCAAGTGCTCAACTCTTAAACATGGAACTTGCAACCACGTGTATTCAAAACATGAACTTTAAGTACCACAAATTGGAATCATGAATTAACTTTAAAATCCTTCACGTCAACACTAATTCTACCAAGAGGTCAAGCCCTCTTCAAGGCTAACAAGCCTTGGCTCTCAAACTAAAAACTAAGCACACACATGTGCTCCAATATGGCTTCCCACACCCACACTTATAACTCGTGGGGTGCCTTGGAGCACAAAGGAAAGAGAGGATGAGTGAGGGAAGAATGAGGGATTATATAGTAAGCTTGAGGGGGTGAGCACCCTCAAGGCTCACGATAAGCCCTTGAGATTTCCTCCTACTTAGTAGGCGCCAATCCTATCTTCTAAGCCTTCCTCCCTCAAATGATCAACAAGGATCCTAATTCGAACATTTAACTAGCCTTGGCTTTCTACCTACCACACTTTACCAAACTTGGGATGCTTCAACCCAAACTTAGCCTCCTTCGCTTTCCGCCGCCATAACTTTCTCCCCTTACTTTCCCAAATCGTTGCTCACCACTTAATTCAAACCACGATGCTTAACTCGTGATTTGATTGGTGCTTTGAGAATTTGCTTATCCTCCACCTTGCATTCTTCCTTGGACCTTCCCCATTAAGTGGCCATGATGAGGTGGTCCACTTGTGCGCTCCATGTGATCCTCCATTCATCCCAATTCGAATGCACTTGCCTCTTGAGTCACTTTGGTTGTCTTCATCCATTTGTACTAGCCTACTCACTAACTACTCAATCCAAGTTCTCCTTACCTATCCTCATTCACTCAAATCCTTCCGAAGGTAAAAACACAATAACAACTCACATCCTAGCCTCTTACAACATGGTACTTCTAAGACTAACATTTCACTCTTTTTATAATTTTGTGAAGTAACATGCTACTTCAAAGTGCATCAACTAACGTTTCAAGGGTCTAAGACTAAATGTGGCCACCCTTTTGGGCTCACATAATTGGCGACCATCGGGGGATGAATCCAAACATCTCTTGCTCCAAGGGTAAGTTGCCTAGTCAAGCTCGGTACTCCTTACATCTACTTCCCGATGTACGGGTAGGAAAGAGCTCACCATTCAACGTTTCCAATTGAATTGAATTATTAGGAAAGACCTCATAGACAAGGTAAGGTCCTAACCATACCGCATCGAATTTCGCCGGAAATTCAAGCTTTCGTGCGTCTTGAATCATGACCATCATTCCCGGTGTTAGGGCCCTTCTCTTATGTCGTTTGTCGAAGGTAATCTTTCTCCTTCTTTGGATTGCCTCAATATGTTGAGCCGCCATTTTCCTCCCTTCGTCAAGTGCTTCCAAATCGGTTAGTCGATTTCGTAAGGATTGACTTTCGGTAAGTCTCGTACTCACGGCCACCCTAAGTGACTCGACTTCATATTCGATTGGTAGTGTCGCTTCAAGACCATAGACTAAGGAAAATGGTGTAGCACGCGTAGTGTGAGCCCAAAAGGGTGCCCACATTTAGTCTTAGACCCTTGAAACGTTAGTTGATGCACTTTGAAGTAGCATGTTACTTCACAAAAATATAAAAAGAGTGAAATGTTAGTCTTAGAAGTACCATGTTGTAAGAGGCTAGGATGTGAGTTGTTATTGTGTTTTTACCTTCGGAAGGATTTGAGTGAATGAGGATAGGTAAGGAGAACTTGGATTGAGTAGTTAGTGAGTAGGCTAGTACAAATGGATGAAGACAACCAAAGTGACTCAAGAGGCAAGTGCATTCGAATTGGGATGAATGGAGGATCACATGGAGCGCACAAGTGGACCACCTCATCATGGCCACTTAATGGGGAAGGTCCAAGGAAGAATGCAAGGTGGAGGATAAGCAAATTCTCAAAGCACCAATCAAATCACGAGTTAAGCATCGTGGTTTGAATTAAGTGGTGAGCAACGATTTGGGAAAGTAAGGGGAGAAAGTTATGGCGGCGGAAAGCGAAGGAGGCTAAGTTTGGGTTGAAGCATCCCAAGTTTGGTAAAGTGTGGTAGGTAGAAAGCCAAGGCTAGTTAAATGTTCGAATTAGGATCCTTGTTGATCATTTGAGGGAGGAAGGCTTAGAAGATAGGATTGGCGCCTACTAAGTAGGAGGAAATCTCAAGGGCTTATCGTGAGCCTTGAGGGTGCTCACCCCCTCAAGCTTACTATATAATCCCTCATTCTTCCCTCACTCATCCTCTCTTTCCTTTGTGCTCCAAGGCACCCCACGAGTTATAAGTGTGGGTGTGGGAAGCCATATTGGAGCACATGTGTGTGCTTAGTTTTTAGTTTGAGAGCCAAGGCTTGTTAGCCTTGAAGAGGGCTTGACCTCTTGGTAGAATTAGTGTTGACGTGAAGGATTTTAAAGTTAATTCATGATTCCAATTTGTGGTACTTAAAGTTCATGTTTTGAATACACGTGGTTGCAAGTTCCATGTTTAAGAGTTGAGCACTTGAGGTTGTGATGAGTGCAAAAATATACTTGTGTGGATTAGTTAGTCTTAGTGAAGTTAGGAAATTCTCTCTCCCCCTCTCCTCTCTAGGATTTTAGGATTTTAGGATTAGAGAAGAATTGTGTGATTAGAAAGGGGTTGTTAGTAGAATTAGGAAAATTAGGTAGGAAGATTAGTTAAGGGCTTGAATAATTAGTGAGGTAGTTGGGGATTACAACTACAAAGTTGTGGGTTCATGAAGGAGCTGGGTTTATGAAGGAGCTGGGTTTGTTTAGTTAGAAAGTAAAGAGCTGGGTTTATGAAGGACCTGGGTTTGTTTAGTTAGAAGCTAAGGAGCTGGGTTCATGAAGGAGCTGGGTTTATGAAGGAGCTGGGTTTATTTAGTTAGAAGCTAAGGAGTTGGGTTCATGAAGGAGTTGGGTTTATGAAGGAGCTAGTTAAATCCAAGACCACTTGAAGGGTGAACCTTGCACTATGGACTCATCCAAGTCCAAATCCAATACCGCGGAGGAATGTGAGCCCAAACCCACTACTCGGACTACGGACGCTTAAGGGTGGGGGGTTTGGCCTCACATAATTGGTGCGTCCGCCGGGAGCGAAGCGGAAGGTAGTTACAAGACTTGGAGGCGACTAGGAGACTTGGAGGCAACTAGGAAAAATTGGAGACACAAACTTGAGAGAAGGGAAGGAGCACCCGAAACTCGGTAAGTATTCTCTCTTTGGGTTACATTTGAATTCATTGTATTTCAACTATTCCTTGGAATGAATTGCATTGTCAATTACGCAAATTCATTTTTGAGGAAGGAGCGCGGCGAAGGTACGTCCTCAACCTTTTTGGGGATTTGCTAAGAACTTAAAAGGAACCTATAACCGAGTAGCTCATTAAAACATTAGAGGGTAAATTCACCTTAGGACATTGAACTTTGACACTCACCTCGGGGTGAGTCTCAAAGTTTTGGGAGTTGTCATTTCATGCTCTAGATTAAATTAATATTTCACAAAGTTTATGGTGTTGTTACATTGAGTCACGATTGAGGGGAGTGCTAACTCATAGGGGGATGCGATTGCTCAAGGTATGTTTATTTCTTCAAAGTGAACTCATTAACTAATTAAGGAATGCCTTTGGTACTCGTGATTGTTGTTATCCGTTGTAGAGGGTAATTCCCGAATTGTGGATGGTGTGAGAAGTTGAAGGGTGAAGCCTCGACTTTTAACATAATCTACTCGGAAGGTCACCCCCTCACAATCGGTATTGTGGTGAGTGTTAATTTGCGGGAAGGTGCGGAGGTGATGCTCCGACTTAACCAAAAAATTAACATGAACATGCCTATCCCCTATTGGGATTCTTTCACCTAAGTGGGCTTGCAGGTTCTTTTCCTCACCTCCTAAAAAAAATTATAACCACACCAAGACAAGTGAAAATATTAAGAGGGGAATTGCTAGGATTATGTGTGGTCAAGTGAGGGTCGATCGATTCTTATGGAATGCAAGGTAGGACTCGCTCACAAAAACCAAGTTTGATAGTAGGACTAGAGAAATCTACTCGAAAGAGGCGGTCCTCTAAAATCAGTGATAGATTAGAACAAGATAATGTTAGAATAGAGAGTTGTTTGAACGTCGAACCTAGGACTAGGTCAATTCTAGACACCTTAGAACTTGGAGCTCAACTTGAAGAGGAGATCACTCCCTCCAAATTGAGTGGTGAAACTTCTTCGGAAAATTACACACTTAGAGAAGAATTCCCGGTAGAAGTTGATAGGGGATTGTTGAATAGTTCACCGGTCACCATGGCCGAGGAACGGGGGATGGATCCACCACCCATACCCCCAATTCCGCCCATACCTCCTATACCTCCAATAGACCCATTGGTTAGGCCAAGAGGCCTACCAATTGTGGTTCCACAAAATTTAGCGGCGATGGATATGCCATCTCATCTCCCTAAATTTTATGGGACCAAGGATGAGGACCCCTCTCGGCACATGGAACGGTATATCGAACGGTTGGCTAGCTTCCTCATAACCGACCCGGGTTATTGGTTAGTGTGGTTTCCTACCACTCTAGAGGGGGAAGCCTATGAATGGTATCGGGATCATGCCGAGGGACATTTTAGGGGATGGGAACAATTACAAAGGGAGTTTCTTAACGAATTTAGGCCGGAAGTGGGTCAAAGTACCGCATTAAGGGCATTGTCGTCATTGAAGCAAGGAAGGGAGGAAGAAATTTCGGCTTACATTAGGAGGTTTGATTTAGTGTGCACTAGATTTGTGGGTACCATGCTCAACGACGACACGCTAAAGCAATTTTTCATTCAAGGGTTTTTTAAGTCCGGAACTATTAGGGGTGTTCTAGAAAGGAATCCCTTGACCTTGGCGGATGCCAAGCGTGCGGCTAGAGATATTGAAAACTTGGATAAAGATCACGAAAGGCTATGGAGAAGGGAGGATGAATTGATCCCACAATTCATCCCCATACGCCCTAGGGTGGTAGCGGTAGAACCCGCTAAGTATGAGAACCAAATTCCATATGCCATTGTGGACACCGGCCCCCGACCTTTAGCGGTTAGGGAACCGGCACCTCTTTTGGCACTACCGGCCCCTAGAACGGATCCACACTTGGAGGAGGTTGAGAGAAGACTAGGTGCTAGCCAACTAGGATTCCAAGAGGCTATGATAAAACAAATGCAAAGCCTCACGGATCAAATGTCATTAATGATCCGGAGTCAACAACCGGGGCCTCCACCCCCGGTTGAGTCGGGTAGGCATTCTTCCGGATTATGGTGTGTCCAATGTGGCCAACCGGGCCACACGCGTCAATTTTGTAGAAGTGGACAAAACCGTGACCAAAGAGGAAACGGTAACCCACCTCAACAAAATCAACGAGGTCAAGCGCCACCTCACTATGGAAATGGAAGCAATAGAGGACCACAACCTAGAGGGCAAGGTGGCCAAAATTTAGAGAAGAAGGAATTTCATCCCTTTTGTGGAAGGTGGCACGCTCAAGGACAATGTTGGTCCGAAGGTCAAGAGTTTAATTGTAGCAATTGTGGAGGAAGTCATCCCTCGGATACGTGTCGCCAACCGGACAAAATAATTAATGTCCCTTACCCGGTGGCTAATCCACAACAACAAGCAAGGGATAATATGCGAGGTGCTAGGCCACAAGGAGTACCGGCCAATGAACTTAGGCCACCTAACTTATACTATGACCATAGTAATGCTAGGCAAACTTTTCATCCACCGGCGGGCTTGCAAACTACAACCGGTTACATTCCAATACAAAATAGACAAGGAGTTCCACCTAATGGTAGTAACGGGAGACAAGCGCCTCCAACGGATCCGGGACCATCTAACTCCCAAGATGTTAGGTTCATGGATGGAGTGTTGGAGGCCACATGTGATGACATGCTTCCTCTCCCAACGAGAATTGGAGAGGAGCAAAGTCAATGGCCTCCTCACACCAATGCTATTACATATGAGTTAGTGAAGGGTAAGGGTGTGGTTGAAGAAGCACCTGCACTAGCGGTAACTACTAGGGCTAGGAGAGGGGATGCCCCGTTGGAGGTAGGAATAGGAGAGCAAGGAAATTACTCTTCGGATGAAGAGATTAATCTCTCCGAGTTGGATAGGGTAGCTAGAAGAGCTACTAAGGATGTGGAGAGGGAAAATATAATTTTACAAGATAGGGAGAGGACTAATGCGGTACATGACTTGGATAATAGCGATGTGGGTGAATGGGAAGGACCGGGGGTTCCCGTAGACGAATTCGACGTAGTGGGTAATTCTAAGGTGGAAAGATCTACCGGGTACGACTTGTGGGCGGACCTTAGTACACTCAAGGCGGATATTACTTTCGGCCAACTATTGGAAATTTCACCCACGGCAAGGAAAACATTAAAGGAGGGAATGCCGGTACACAAGAGGATGAGGAAGGTGAAAGCTAAAATAGCCGCTAGGATCCAATCACAAGGTGGAAGAGACGTGAAAGCTATAGAAATAGAAGTTGTTATAGTAGATAAGGTGGTTCCTAATGTGCTAGTCGACGGAGGGAGTAGTCTAAATATACTACCGGAGGATACTATGAAAAAATTGGGACTTGGACTCACGGGGCCTTCACCTTTGGTCATAAATATGGCAAATCAAAGTTCGACTACGCCTTTGGGGATGATCAAGGATTGTAGAATGACTACGGGAGGCGAGGAGTACTTGGTCACCTTCCATGTCATTAAAATGCACTCCAACAAGGACACCTTCCCCATTTTGCTAGGTAGGCCTTGGTTGCGGATGGCGAATGCTATGGTCAATTGGGGTGGACCTAAACCATCCATCACTTATGGTCCGGAGGGTAAAGGGTCATAGTGTCCATTGGTTCATTAGAAGGATGGATGAAGAAGGAGATGTATTTGCCATTGGAGAAGGAAATTGATGACTTAAACGAGAATGAGATTGGCAAGGCATTGGTGGGAGTCGTCCATCCCGAAGGTCAAAGGGTTGTTATAGATTCGGGCTCGGGAAGTCTAGGTCCTAATTTTTACAATTATGGGGATAATGGAGATTATGCCCAATGGCTAAGGGAGTACCCCGAGTCCGAGGTTGATGTAATGGTTACATTTCACCAAGTAGGCTTAGGGAGTGAATTTCCTAGTGTTAGTTTAGGAGAGGGCTCATTGTTGGAGCCATGTGAGGTGCTCACCGAGGAAGAGTGGGTTAGCGGTGGGTTAACACCTTGGGTAGATGACGTGGAAGAGGGTGAGGTTAGTTTAATTCATGTAGATGGGACTCAAGAGGAGGATGTGATTATTGAGTCATCGAAATTGGAGGAGCCTTTACATTTCAAGACCACGTCTACGGGGATAGTTGTAGGTCAAGATGTGAAAGATTACCCCAATGTGCCTTCCGATTGGTATCGGAACAAAGAGGAACAAGCACATATGTCGGAAGCGGATTGGCGGTACGTGGATGTGAAATTAAAGAATGGAAAAACCCGACAAATGAAGATGGGTTCCAAATTGGGGGAGAAAGAGGTTAGGGAGTATAGCAATTTGGTGGATGAGTTTAGTGATACTTTTGCATGGTCCTACGATGAGCTTAAGGGAATTCCTAGGGAAATGGTAGAGCACCGGATTCCTTTAATTCCGGGGGCGAGGCCAATTAGACAAAAGGAGAGGAGGATGAATCCTCAATTGCAATTGTTGGTGAAAGCGGAATTGGAAAGGTTATTGAAGGCCGGGTTTATCAAGCCGGTGGAAATCACGGATTGGGTTTCTCCTATGGTCTTAGTAAAGAAAAAAAAAAGGGAAATTAAGGGTTTGTGTCGACTATAGGAAATTGAATTCGTGCACACAAAAGGATCACTTCCCCTTACCTTTTATCACCTTGTTGCTTGAGGAGGTTGGAGGTCATTCGCGATATACCTTTATGGATGGGTATGCGGGTTATAATCAAATTTCCATAGCCCTCCAAGATATCCATAAAACGGCTTTTACTACACCTTGGGGTACTTTTGTGTGGGTAGTGATGCCATTTGGGTTATGTAATGCCCCGGCTACTTTCCAACGATTAGTAATGTATATCTTCACCGACTTGTTGTTCAAATCCATGACCGTCTTTGTGGACGATTTTAGCACACAAAGTAATGTGGACGATCACCTACATTGTGTTAGGGAGGCATTGGTTAGGTGTAGGAAGATGAGGTTAGCATTGAACCCGGATAAGACATTTTTGGGAGTGAATAAGGGAGTGTTGTTGGGTTATGTTGTTAGTGAGAAAGGTAGAGAACCCGATCCGGATAAGATTGCGGCCATAAGCGACTTGACAACTCCAACCAATTCCAAGGGGATCTCTAAGTTGTTAGGACATGTGGGATGGTACCGGGAACTTATTCCTAATTTTTCAAAGATAGCGGTGCCCATTACCCATTTGCTCAAAAAGGATGTCAAATTCGAGTGGACGGATGCTTGTCAAAAAGCCTTTGAGGAATTGCGGGATAGGTTGAGCACCTATCCGGTGTTGATACCACCCAATTGGGGTAAACCTTTTCACGTCTATTGTGATGCTAGTAATGTGGCAATAGGGAGTGCGCTTTGTCAAGCAACGGGAGAAAAAGAGAAGGATCAACCTATAGCTTATGCGAGTAAGCAATTGACCCCCGCCGAAAGAAACTACTCTACAACGGAGAGGGAGTGCCTAGCCATGGTGTTTTCCGTTAAAAAGTTTAGGCATTACCTCATGTGCAACCCGGTTGTATTTTTTGTTGACCACATGGCTATCAAGTATCTAGTTAACAAGGCGGAGTTAAGTGGTAGGTTAGCTAGGTGGGTTTTGTTATTAGAAGAATTCGACTACACGGTGGAATATAAACCGGGTCGTATGCATTTACAAGCGGACCACTTGTCTAGGTTGTCGGAGGAGATAGGAAAAAATCCGGTAAATGATATGTTAGTAGATGATAGCCTCTTTGTGGTCACTTCTACACCGGAGTGGTATGCGGGCATAGTGGAATTTCTAACAACCCACAAGTTGCCCAAAGAGTGGACAAAAGAAGAGAGAAGGAAGGTGAGGGTAAATAGTAGGCAATTTGTTGTAGTGGGCCATAGGTTGTTTAGAAGGGGGTCCGATGGTATTTTACGACGATGCGTGTCAAAAACGGAGGTTGAAGCGATTTTAATCGCTTGCCACGATAGCGCTTGCGGCGGTCACTTCTCGGGTCAACTCACCGGGCAAAAAATACTTAGAGCGGGCTACTTTTGGCCTACACTATTTAAGGACGCCCATGACTATGTAAGGAAATGCGACGCTTGCCAACGGTATGCCCGAAACGACCTTAGAATGGAGATGCCTTTACATGTATCATTACCCTTAATTCCTTTCGAAAAATGGGGCATCGACTATGTGGGTGAGGTCCATCCCCAATCTTCAAAAGGAATGAAATATATTGTGGTGGCAACCGAGTACCTCACCAAGTGGGCGGAAGCCAAAGCGGTGAAGACCGACACGGCGGAACACGCGGCAACATTTATGTACGAAAACATAATTTCGCGGTTCGGGGTGCCGAAGATCCTAGTAAGCGATAGGGGTACTCACTTTTTGAATGACTTGATTCGAGAGATGACAGAGAAATTTAAAATTGATCACCGGAAGACTACTCCCTACCACCCACAAACCAATGGACAAACGGAAAGGGTTAACGGAATTTTGGTGAGTATACTACGCAAGACGGTTATAGACTCGAAGCGGGATTGGGATACGAAACTAACGGCGGCACTTTGGGCATACCGTACAACCTATAAGGTAACTACGCGTGCTACACCATTTTCCTTAGTCTATGGTCTTGAAGCGACACTACCAATCGAATATGAAGTCGAGTCACTTAGGGTGGCCGTGAGTACGAGACTTACCGAAAGTCAATCCTTACGAAATCGACTAACCGATTTGGAAGCACTTGACGAAGGGAGGAGAATGGCGGCTCAACATATTGAGGCAATCCAAAGAAGGAGAAAGATTACTTTCGACAAACGACATAAGAGAAGGGCCCTAACACCGGGAATGATGGTCATGATTCAAGACGCACGAAAGCTTGAATTTCCGGCGAAATTCGATGCAATATGGTTAGGACCTTACCTTGTCTATGAGGTCTTTCCTAATAATTCAATTCAATTGGAAACGTTGAATGGTGAGCTCTTTCCTACCCGTACATCGGGAAGTAGATGTAAGGAGTACCGAGCTTGACTAGGCAACTTACCCTTGGAGCAAGAGATGTTTGGATTCATCCCCCGATGGTCGCCAATTATGTGAGCCCAAAAGGGTGCCCACATTTAGTCTTAGACCCTTGAAACGTTAGTTGATGCACTTTGAAGTAGCATGTTACTTCACAAAAATATAAAAAGAGTGAAATGTTAGTCTTAGAAGTACCATGTGGTAAGAGGCTAGGATGTGAGTTGTTATTGTGTTTTTACCTTCGGAAGGATTTGAGTGAATGAGGATAGGTAAGGAGAACTTGGATTGAGTAGTTAGTGAGTAGGCTAGTACAAATGGATGGAGACAACCAAAGTGACTCAAGAGGCAAGTGCATTCGAATTGGGATGAATGGAGGATCACATGGAGCGCACAAGTGGACCACCTCATCATGGCCACTTAATGGGGAAGGTCCAAGGAAGAATGCAAGGTGGAGGATAAGCAAATTCTCAAAGCACCAATCAAATCACGAGTTAAGCATCGTGGTTTGAATTAAGTGGTGAGCGACGATTTGGGAAAGTAAGGGGAGAAAGTTATGGCGGCGGAAAGCGAAGGAGGCTAAGTTTGGGTTGAAGCATCCCAAGTTTGGTAAAGTGTGGTAGGTAGAAAGCCAAGGCTAGTTAAATGTTCGAATTAGGATCCTTGTTGATCATTTGAGGGAGGAAGGCTTAGAAGATAGGATTGGCGCCTACTAAGTAGGAGGAAATCTCAAGGGCTTATCGTGAGCCTTGAGGGTGCTCACCCCCTCAAGCTTACTATATAATCCCTCATTCTTCCCTCACTCATCCTCTCTTTCCTTTGTGCTCCAAGGCACCCCACGAGTTATAAGTGTGGGTGTGGGAAGCCATATTGGAGCACATGTGTGTGCTTAGTTTTTAGTTTGAGAGCCAAGGCTTGTTAGCCTTGAAGAGGGCTTGACCTCTTGGTAGAATTAGTGTTGACGTGGAGGATTTTAAAGTTAATTCATGATTCCAATTTGTGGTACTTAAAGTTCATGTTTTGAATACACGTGGTTGCAAGTTCCATGTTTAAGAGTTGAGCACTTGATGTTGTGATGAGTGCAAAAATATACTTGTGTGGATTAGTTAGTCTTAGTGAAGTTAGGAAATTCTCTTTCCCCCTCTCCTCTCTAGGATTTTAGGATTTTAGGATTAGAGAAGAATTGTGTGATTAGAAAGGGGTTGTTAGTAGAATTAGGAAAATTAGGTAGGAAGATTAGTTAAGGGCTTGAATAATTAGTGAGGTAGTTGGGGATTACATACACCACCCAACATGCATTGATATCTTCATCCAATGGCTCCATCCAAATATAGCCAATGGACATTACACAAGTGGTCATGAAGGACTTGCACCCTCAAGCATGCCACACATGGTTCAAATTTGGACATTAGACTCTTGAAGTACAAATTCACGCCTTGCCTCATCATGTTCCAAACTTTGAGTGCAAGTTCAGTACATTAGGTATCTCTCATAGAACTAGAGTGCACTACTCCTTCATTTCCCAAGCCATTACTTAGTTGTTGCTAGCTACCCCTCACCTGTGCATACATCCACTACCACTGCACTTAAAAACTACTTGGAGCAACATACACTAGAACGCATCTACTCTTCCCCTCCATAGCAAACCCTCTAAGCTTTATAATATAATATTGCTACTCGGTTAAGGAATGTGTTAAAGGTGTAAAAAATTTGTGCAAATTTGCGCACCACCAAGTCTAGGTGGGTTGTGAGCCGGTTCCTCAACTTGCTCTTTTAAAACAACAAGGAGTTGAATGTTCTCTCATCTTCCACACTACCCAAGACTTGTACATGAGCAATCTCAACAACTTTCATGAACTTGGAGAGCTTCGTTGAGATGAGGGCATTGCTAGGAGGTTTGTGCCAAAGCCGGGACATCGGGTTCTCGGTCATGGGTAAGGACATGGCACCTCAGGCATTCGATATCATGGTAATTTTGTAGAAGGAGTTTTGGAGCTCAAAGTTGCGGATATCCAAGGGTGGATGCACCCACTCCTCAACATCCTCGGTCTCAACATCCATGGGTACCCACAACTTCTTTGCTATCCCATAGAATGTTTTCAATGTTGCATTATGCATGGTATTGATGCCACTCAACCATGGCCACAAACATCTAAAGTAATGAAAACAACAACAAAAGAAAGAGGGTTGGAATTCTATGGCACGGGGAGGTCATGTAGTGTATTTTTTGGTTATAAACAAACCCAAGGAAACACTCAGGGAAGCTTAAAAGGTGACTTGTACATCATCTAGGTGTCTCAGATAAGTTTTGTTATGGAAAACACAAGGGTATTTCACTTTATTTTGGGGTAGGATTAACAATTGGTTCATGGGTAAGGGATAAAAACTTCTAAAAAACTCTCCATGTCAGTTCATGTGATTGTGACGGTCTTTCACCTCACTCTATTTTCCCAGGCAATAGTCTGGCAGTGAGTTCGTTTTAATTGGACCAACTGCAGTGCACAATCATAGGCACAGCCATAGGCAATAGTCTTGCATAAGTAACGCATTAGAGTCTTGTTGTACCAAAGCCAAGGGCACTTTGGTATAGGCAATAGGCTTTCATTACTTAATATTTCTGAATATAACGAGAACAACGTAAATATTAATCTTTACATTGCACGGCCTCTTTAATAATTAGAAATATAGCAATATAGAGAGTCTATCGTCTTTGATTATCCTTTAGGATTATATCTAAAATTCATTCCAGGTTAGATATTTAATTCTTTATATGAACTTATTATTAAATCATTACACCACATAATTCATTGAGTGATCACACTTATTAACCTAGGCTTGCCTCTTCTTTTTTCCATTGGTCTACTCCGCTTCTCTTGGCAGCCAACAATCCTTTGAGGAATAACCTTTCATCTTGCCAGGGCCATTGTCTTTTCAGTTCCCTCACTCCAGATGGGTTGTGTATAAAAATCTACTCTCAAGCGACTCCCGACTACAACGACATCTCTGACATCTCCAATCTTTCCAGCCTATGGCCCTTCAGTGACTCAACAATTTGGTCCTCTCTCTTCTCAATATAATGGCAGACTCCAGTAGATCAACTACTTAGTGCTCATCACGGCCATAGCCTCCTCATACTTCAAGGTATTTGATCATATCTTATCTCATCATGAGTAGGAATAATGTGATGCACTGTCAGCCATAAACCCCCACCCTTGAGCGTCTGTGGTCCGAGTAGGAGTTTATGGCTCACATGTCTTTGTTACTCTTGGTCGTGGAAACCCACATACACACTCCAATGATTTCCAAAAAGAAACACAATCTTTTTATTTGAACACACAGAGCATTAGTATTGAACAAATATTGTTGCATCCATGATGATCAGTGCACATAATCACACTAACATCTTCCATTTCCTCTAATCTCCTATCTAATGTACGTCCCACTGTGAGGCCAAACCCCCCACCCTTAAGCGTCCGTAGTCCGAGTAGTGGGTTTGGGCTCACATTCCTCCGCGGTATTGGATTTGGACTTGGATGAGTCCATAGTGCAAGGTTCACCCTTCAAGTGGTCTTGGATTTAACTGGAATTTCACTTTTAACAACTCAATGTACGATTTCAATACGTATGTGGAGAATGCACAAGTTAACTATGTTATTTTAACCTCCTTATGCTCGGGTGCTATTTTGTCTTTGTTTGCTTCTAACGTCCATCCGGCCGCTTTAGCTACACAAGCCCTTAAGGATATCCCTCTCCTAAATGGAGTCCGTGCCGTTGACTCTATACTACCACTTGAACTATCACTTGTGTATTCCGTATCGCTACTATAAGAGGTCTCACTTGGTGTCTCCATACCGTACATAAGCCTTTAAGTATTAAGAAATACTTATGTGACTTATGTCAATCTCTCCCTCGCACCTTTGGTCTTTGCTTCCTTTGTCTTGCCATCGCGAGAGTGCTCCACATTCTCCATTAATTTGTGCACGTGGTTTATTTTTAAAGAGAGGATGCAAGTGTTAAAAAACACTATTCTCTATAGTCAATCTCAAATACATTTACTTGTGAAAGCCACACATAACACTAACTAGCATAATGTAACTAACTACTTGTCTATGAGCTAATTAAGTAGGCTATCTACCAAGCTCCTTCATGAACCCATCTCTTTACTTTCTAATTACATAAACCTAGCTCCTTTATAAACCCAGCTCCTTCATGAACCCAGCTCCTTAGCTTCTAACTAAACAAGCCCAGGTCCTTCATAAACCCAGCTCTTTACTTTCTAACTAAACAAACCCAGCTCCTTTATAAACCCAGCTCCTTCATAAACCCACAACTTTGTAGTTGTAATCCCCAACTACCTCACTAATTATTCAAGCCCTTAACTAATCTTCCTACCTAATTTTCCTAATTCTACTAACAACCCCTTTCTAATCACACAATTCTTCTCTAATCCTAAAATCCTAAAATCCTAGAGAGGAGAGGGGGAGAGAGAATTTCCTAACTTCACTAAGACTAACTAATCCACACAAGTATATTTTTGCACTCATCACAACCTCAAGTGCTCAACTCTTAAACATGGAACTTGCAACCACGTGTATTCAAAACATGAACTTTAAGTACCACAAATTGGAATCATGAATTAACTTTAAAATCCTTCACGTCAACACTAATTCTACCAAGAGGTCAAGCCCTCTTCAAGGCTAACAAGCCTTGGCTCTCAAACTAAAAACTAAGCACACACATGTGCTCCAATATGGCTTCCCACACCCACACTTATAACTCGTGGGGTGCCTTGGAGCACAAAGGAAAGAGAGGATGAGTGAGGGAAGAATGAGGGATTATATAGTAAGCTTGAGGGGGTGAGCACCCTCAAGGCTCACGATAAGCCCTTGAGATTTCCTCCTACTTAGTAGGCGCCAATCCTATCTTCTAAGCCTTCCTCCCTCAAATGATCAACAAGGATCCTAATTCGAACATTTAACTAGCCTTGGCTTTCTACCTACCACACTTTACCAAACTTGGGATGCTTCAACCCAAACTTAGCCTCCTTCGCTTTCCGCCGCCATAACTTTCTCCCCTTACTTTCCCAAATCGTCGCTCACCACTTAATTCAAACCACGATGCTTAACTCGTGATTTGATTGGTGCTTTGAGAATTTGCTTATCCTCCCCCTTGCATTCTTCCTTGGACCTTCCCCATTAAGTGGCCATGATGAGGTGGTCCACTTGTGCGCTCCATGTGATCCTCCATTCATCCCAATTCGAATGCACTTGCCTCTTGAGTCACTTTGGTTGTCTCCATCCATTTGTACTAGCCTACTCACTAACTACTCAATCCAAGTTCTCCTTACCTATCCTCATTCACTCAAATCCTTCCGAAGGTAAAAACACAATAACAACTCACATCCTAGCCTCTTACCACATGGTACTTCTAAGACTAACATTTCACTCTTTTTATATTTTTGTGAAGTAACATGCTACTTCAAAGTGCATCAACTAACGTTTCAAGGGTCTAAGACTAAATGTGGGCACCCTTTTGGGCTCACATAATTGGCGACCATCGGGGGATGAATCCAAACATCTCTTGCTCCAAGGGTAAGTTGCCTAGTCAAGCTCGGTACTCCTTACATCTACTTCCCGATGTACGGGTAGGAAAGAGCTCACCATTCAACGTTTCCAATTGAATTGAATTATTAGGAAAGACCTCATAGACAAGGTAAGGTCCTAACCATATTGCATCGAATTTCGCCGGAAATTCAAGCTTTCGTGCGTCTTGAATCATGACCATCATTCCCGGTGTTAGGGCCCTTCTCTTATGTCGTTTGTCGAAAGTAATCTTTCTCCTTCTTTGGATTGCCTCAATATGTTGAGCCGCCATTCTCCTCCCTTCGTCAAGTGCTTCCAAATCGGTTAGTCGATTTCGTAAGGATTGACTTTCGGTAAGTCTCGTACTCACGGCCACCCTAAGTGACTCGACTTCATATTCGATTGGTAGTGTCGCTTCAAGACCATAGACTAAGGAAAATGGTGTAGCACGCGTAGTTACCTTATAGGTTGTACGGTATGCCCAAAGTGCCGCCGTTAGTTTCGTATCCCAATCCCGCTTCGAGTCTATAACCGTCTTGCGTAGTATACTCACCAAAATTCCGTTAACCCTTTCCGTTTGTCCATTGGTTTGTGGGTGGTAGGGAGTAGTCTTCCGGTGATCAATTTTAAATTTCTCTGTCATCTCTCGAATCAAGTCATTCAAAAAGTGAGTACCCCTATCGCTTACTAGGATCTTCGGCACCCCGAACCGCGAAATTATGTTTTCGTACATAAATGTTGCCGCGTGTTCCGCCGTGTCGGTCTTCACCGCTTTGGCTTCCGCCCACTTGGTGAGGTACTCGGTTGCCACCACAATATATTTCATTCCTTTTGAAGATTGGGGATGGACCTCACCCACATAGTCGATGCCCCATTTTTCGAAAGGAATTAAGGGTAATGATACATGTAAAGGCATCTCCATTCTAAGGTCGTTTCGGGCATACCGTTGGCAAGCGTCGCATTTCCTTACATAGTCATGGGCGTCCTTAAATAGTGTAGGCCAAAAGTAGCCCGCTCTAAGTATTTTTTGCCCGGTGAGTTGACCCGAGAAGTGACCGCCGCAAGCGCTATCGTGGCAAGCGATTAAAATCGCTTCAACCTCCGTTTTTGACACGCATCGTCGTAAAATACCATCGGACCCCCTTCTAAACAACCTATGGCCCACTACAACAAATTGCCTACTATTTACCCTCACCTTCCTTCTCTCTTCTTTTGTCCACTCTTTGGGCAACTTGTGGGTTGTTAGAAATTCCACTATGCCCGCATACCACTCCGGTGTAGAAGTGACCACAAAGAGGCTATCATCTACTAACATATCATTTACCGGATTTTTTCCTATCTCCTCCGACAACCTAGACAAGTGGTCCGCTTGTAAATGCATACGACCCGGTTTATATTCCACCGTGTAGTCGAATTCTTCTAATAACAAAACCCACCTAGCTAACCTACCACTTAACTCCGCCTTGTTAACTAGATACTTGATAGCCATGTGGTCAACAAAAAATACAACCGGGTTGCACATGAGGTAATGCCTAAACTTTTTAACGGAAAACACCATGGCTAGGCACTCCCTCTCCGTTGTAGAGTAGTTTCTTTCGGCGGGGGTCAATTGCTTACTCGCATAAGCTATAGGTTGATCCTTCTCTTTTTCTCCCGTTGCTTGACAAAGCGCACTCCCTATTGCCACATTACTAGCATCACAATAGACGTGAAAAGGTTTACCCCAATTGGGTGGTATCAACACCGGATAGGTGCTCAACCTATCCCGCAATTCCTCAAAGGCTTTTTGACAAGCATCCGTCCACTCGAATTTGACATCCTTTTTGAGCAAATGGGTAATGGGCACCGCTATCTTTGAAAAATTAGGAATAAGTTCCCGGTACCATCCCACATGTCCTAACAACTTAGAGATCCCCTTGGAATTGGTTGGAGTTGTCAAGTCGCTTATGGCCGCAATCTTATCCGGATCGGGTTCTCTACCTTTCTCACTAACAACATAACCCAACAACACTCCCTTATTCACTCCCAAAAATGTCTTATCCGGGTTCAATGCTAACCTCATCTTCCTACACCTAACCAATGCCTCCCTAACACAATGTAGGTGATCGTCCACATTACTTTGTGTGCTAAAATCGTCCACAAAGACGGTCATGGATTTGAACAACAAGTCGGTGAAGATATACATTACTAATCGTTGGAAAGTAGCCGGGGCATTACATAACCCAAATGGCATCACTACCCACACAAAAGTACCCCAAGGTGTAGTAAAAGCCGTTTTATGGATATCTTGGAGGGCTATGGAAATTTGATTATAACCCGCATACCCATCCATAAAGGTATATCGCGAATGACCTCCAACCTCCTCAAGCAACAAGGTGATAAAAGGTAAGGGGAAGTGATCCTTTTGTGTGCACGAATTCAATTTCCTATAGTCGACACAAACCCTTAATTTCCCTTTTTTTTTTCTTTACTAAGACCATAGGAGAAACCCAATCCGTGATTTCCACCGGCTTGATAAACCCGGCCTTCAATAACCTTTCCAATTCCGCTTTCACCAACAATTGCAATTGAGGATTCATCCTCCTCTCCTTTTGTCTAATTGGCCTCGCCCCCGGAATTAAAGGAATCCGGTGCTCTACCATTTCCCTAGGAATTCCCTTAAGCTCATCGTAGGACCATGCAAAAGTATCACTAAACTCATCCACCAAATTGCTATACTCCCTAACCTCTTTCTCCCCCAATTTGGAACCCATCTTCATTTGTCGGGTTTTTCCATTCTTTAATTTCACATCCACGTACCGCCAATCCGCTTCCGACATATGTGCTTGTTCCTCTTTGTTCCGATACCAATCGGAAGGCACATTGGGGTAATCTTTCACATCTTGACCTACAACTATCCCCGTAGACGTGGTCTTGAAATGTAAAGGCTCCTCCAATTTCGATGACTCAATAATCACATCCTCCTCTTGAGTCCCATCTACATGAATTAAACTAACCTCACCCTCTTCCACGTCATCTACCCAAGGTGTTAACCCACCGCTAACCCACTCTTCCTCGGTGAGCACCTCACATGGCTCCAACAATGAGCCCTCTCCTAAACTAACACTAGGAAATTCACTCCCTAAGCCTACTTGGTGAAATGTAACCATTACATCAACCTCGGACTCGGGGTACTCCCTTAGCCATTGGGCATAATCTCCATTATCCCCATAATTGTAAAAATTAGGACCTAGACTTCCCGAGCCCGAATCTATAACAACCCTTTGACCTTCGGGATGGACGACTCCCACCAATGCCTTGCCAATCTCATTCTCGTTTAAGTCATCAATTTCCTTCTCCAATGGCAAATACATCTCCTTCTTCATCCATCCTTCTAATGAACCAATGGACACTATGACCCTTTACCCTCCGGACCATAAGTGATGGATGGTTTAGGTCCACCCCAATTGACCATAGCATTCGCCATCCGCAACCAAGGCCTACCTAGCAAAATGGGGAAGGTGTCCTTGTTGGAGTGCATTTTAATGACATGGAAGGTGACCAAGTACTCCTCGCCTCCCGTAGTCATTCTACAATCCTTGATCATCCCCAAAGGCGTAGTCGAACTTTGATTTGCCATATTTATGACCAAAGGTGAAGGCCCCGTGAGTCCAAGTCCCAATTTTTTCATAGTATCCTCCGGTAGTATATTTAGACTACTCCCTCCGTCGACTAGCACATTAGGAACCACCTTATCTACTATAACAACTTCTATTTCTATAGCTTTCACGTCTCTTCCACCTTGTGATTGGATCCTAGCGGCTATTTTAGCTTTCACCTTCCTCATCCTCTTGTGTACCGGCATTCCCTCCTTTAATGTTTTCCTTGCCGTGGGTGAAATTTCCAATAGTTGGCCGAAAGTAATATCCGCCTTGAGTGTACTAAGGTCCGCCCACAAGTCGTACCCGGTAGATCTTTCCACCTTAGAATTACCCACTACGTCGAATTCGTCTACGGGAACCCCCGGTCCTTCCCATTCACCCACATCGCTATTATCCAAGTCATGTACCGCATTAGTCCTCTCCCTATCTTGTAAAATTATATTTTCCCTCTCCACATCCTTAGTAGCTCTTCTAGCTACCCTATCCAACTCGGAGAGATTAATCTCTTCATCCGAAGAGTAATTTCCTTGCTCTCCTATTCCTACCTCCAACGGGGCATCCCCTCTCCTAGCCCTAGTAGTTACCGCTAGTGCAGGTGCTTCTTCAACCACACCCTTACCCTTCACTAACTCATATGTAATAGCATTGGTGTGAGGAGGCCATTGACTTTGCTCCTCTCCAATTCTCGTTGGGAGAGGAAGCATGTCATCACATGTGGCCTCCAACACTCCATCCATGAACCTAACATCTTGGGAGTTAGATGGTCCCGGATCCGTTGGAGGCGCTTGTCTCCCGTTACTACCATTAGGTGGAACTCCTTGTCTATTTTGTATTGGAATGTAACCGGTTGTAGTTTGCAAGCCCGCCGGTGGATGAAAAGTTTGCCTAGCATTACTATGGTCATAGTATAAGTTAGGTGGCCTAAGTTCATTGGCCGGTACTCCTTGTGGCCTAGCACCTCGCATATTATCCCTTGCTTGTTGTTGTGGATTAGCCACCGGGTAAGGGACATTAATTATTTTGTCCGGTTGGCGACACGTATCCGAGGGATGACTTCCTCCACAATTGCTACAATTAAACTCTTGACCTTCGGACCAACATTGTCCTTGAGCGTGCCACCTTCCACAAAAGGGATGAAATTCCTTCTTCTCTAAATTTTGGCCACCTTGCCCTCTAGGTTGTGGTCCTCTATTGCTTCCATTTCCATAGTGAGGTGGCGCTTGACCTCGTTGATTTTGTTGAGGTGGGTTACCGTTTCCTCTTTGGTCACGGTTTTGTCCACTTCTACAAAATTGACGCGTGTGGCCCGGTTGGCCACATTGGACACACCATAATCCGGAAGAATGCCTACCCGACTCAACCGGGGGTGGAGGCCCCGGTTGTTGACTCCGGATCATTAATGACATTTGATCCGTGAGGCTTTGCATTTGTTTTATCATAGCCTCTTGGAATCCTAGTTGGCTAGCACCTAGTCTTCTCTCAACCTCCTCCAAGTGTGGATCCGTTCTAGGGGCCGGTAGTGCCAAAAGAGGTGCCGGTTCCCTAACCGCTAAAGGTCGGGGGCCGGTGTCCACAATGGCATATGGAATTTGGTTCTCATACTTAGCGGGTTCTACCGCTACCACCCTAGGGCGTATGGGGATGAATTGTGGGATCAATTCATCCTCCCTTCTCCATAGCCTTTCGTGATCTTTATCCAAGTTTTCAATATCTCTAGCCGCACGCTTGGCATCCGCCAAGGTCAAGGGATTCCTTTCTAGAACACCCCTAATAGTTCCGGACTTAAAAAACCCTTGAATGAAAAATTGCTTTAGCGTGTCGTCGTTGAGCATGGTACCCACAAATCTAGTGCACACTAAATCAAACCTCCTAATGTAAGCCGAAATTTCTTCCTCCCTTCCTTGCTTCAATGACGACAATGCCCTTAATGCGGTACTTTGACCCACTTCCGGCCTAAATTCGTTAAGAAACTCCCTTTGTAATTGTTCCCATCCCCTAAAATGTCCCTCGGCATGATCCCGATACCATTCATAGGCTTCCCCCTCTAGAGTGGTAGGAAACCACACTAACCAATAACCCGGGTCGGTTATGAGGAAGCTAGCCAACCGTTCGATATACCGTTCCATGTGCCGAGAGGGGTCCTCATCCTTGGTCCCATAAAATTTAGGGAGATGAGATGGCATATCCATCGCCGCTAAATTTTGTGGAACCACAATTGGTAGGCCTCTTGGCCTAACCAATGGGTCTATTGGAGGTATAGGAGGTATGGGCGGAATTGGGGGTATGGGTGGTGGATCCATCCCCCGTTCCTCGGCCATGGTGACCGGTGAACTATTCAACAATCCCCTATCAACTTCTACCGGGAATTCTTCTCTAAGTGTGTAATTTTCCGAAGAAGTTTCACCACTCAATTTGGAGGGAGTGATCTCCTCTTCAAGTTGAGCTCCAAGTTCTAAGGTGTCTAGAATTGACCTAGTCCTAGGTTCGACGTTCAAACAACTCTCTATTCTAACATTATCTTGTTCTAATCTATCACTGATTTTAGAGGACCGCCTCTTTCGAGTAGATTTCTCTAGTCCTACTATCAAACTTGGTTTTTGTGAGCGAGTCCTACCTTGCATTCCATAAGAATCGATCGACCCTCACTTGACCACACATAATCCTAGCAATTCCCCTCTTAATATTTTCACTTGTCTTGGTGTGGTTATAATTTTTTTTAGGAGGTGAGGAAAAGAACCTGCAAGCCCACTTAGGTGAAAGAATCCCAATAGGGGATAGGCATGTTCATGTTAATTTTTTGGTTAAGTCGGAGCATCACCTCCGCACCTTCCCGCAAATTAACACTCACCACAATACCGATTGTGAGGGGGTGACCTTCCGAGTAGATTATGTTAAAAGTCGAGGCTTCACCCTTCAACTTCTCACACCATCCACAATTCGGGAATTACCCTCTACAACGGATAACAACAATCACGAGTACCAAAGGCATTCCTTAATTAGTTAATGAGTTCACTTTGAAGAAATAAACATACCTTGAGCAATCGCATCCCCCTATGAGTTAGCACTCCCCTCAATCGTGACTCAATGTAACAACACCATAAACTTTGTGAAATATTAATTTAATCTAGAGCATGAAATGACAACTCCCAAAACTTTGAGACTCACCCCGAGGTGAGTGTCAAAGTTCAATGTCCTAAGGTGAATTTACCCTCTAATATTTTAATGAGCTACTCGGTTATAGGTTCCTTTTAAGTCCTTAGCAAATCCCCAAAAAGGTTGAGGACGTACCTTCGCCGCGCTCCTTCCTCAAAAATGAATTTGCGTAATTGACAATGCAATTCATTCCAAGGAATAGTTGAAATACAATGAATTCAAATGTAACCCAAAGAGAGAATACTTACCGAGTTTCGGGTGCTCCTTCCCTTCTCTCAAGTTTGTGTCTCCAATTTTTCCTAGTTGCCTCCAAGTCTCCTAGTCGCCTCCAAGTCTTGTAACTACCTTCCGCTTCGCTCCCGGCGGACGCACCAATTATGTGAGGCCAAACCCCCCACCCTTAAGCGTCCGTAGTCCGAGTAGTGGGTTTGGGCTCACATTCCTCCGCGGTATTGGAATTGGACTTGGATGAGTCCATAGTGCAAGGTTCACCCTTCAAGTGGTCTTGGATTTAACTTTGGTCTTTGCTTCCTTTGTCTTGCCATCGCGAGAGTGCTCCACATTCTCCATTAATTTGTGCACGTGATTTATTTTTAAAGAGAGGATGCAAGTGTTAAAAAACACTATTCTCTATAGTCAATCTCAAATACATTTACTTGTGAAAGCCACACATAACACTAACTAGCATAATGTAACTAACTACTTGTCTATGAGCTAATTAAGTAGGCTATCTACTAAGCTCCTTTATGAACCCATCTCTTTACTTTCTAATTACATAAACCCAACTCCTTCATGAACCCAACTCCTTAGCTTCTAACTAAATAAACCCAGCTCCTTCGTAAACCCAGGTCCTTCATAAACCCAGCTCTTTACTTTCTAACTAAACAAACCCAGCTCCTTCATAAACCCAGCTACTTCATGAACCCACAACTTTGTAGTTGTAATCCCCAACTACCTCACTAATTATTCAAGCCCTTAACTAATCTTCCTACCTAATTTTCCTAATTCTACTAACAACCCCTTTCTAATCACACAATTCTTCTCTAATCCTAAAATCCTAAAATCCTAGAGAGGAGAGGGGGAGAGAGAATTTCCTAACTTCACTAAGACTAACTAATCCACACAAGTATATTTTTGCACTCATCACAACCTCAAGTGCTCAACTCTTAAACATGGAACTTGCAACCACGTGTATTCAAAACATGAACTTTAAGTACCACAAATTGGAATCATGAATTAACTTTAAAATCCTTCACGTCAACACTAATTCTACCAAGAGGTCAAGCCCTCTTCAAGGCTAACAAGCCTTGGCTCTCAAACTAAAAACTAAGCACACACATGTGCTCCAATATGGCTTCCCACACCCACACTTATAACTCGTGGGGTGCCTTGGAGCACAAAGGAAAGAGAGGATGAGTGAGGGAAGAATGAGGGATTATATAGTAAGCTTGAGGGGGTGAGCACCCTCAAGGCTCACGATAAGCCCTTGAGATTTCCTCTATGGAATACAATATGCCCGGCTGCCTGGCTTTGGCAGCGACTACCGTCGCCGCCGCCGCGTCGCGCTCGCCGCCGCAGCCTCGCGCTCGCCGCCGCCGCGTCGCGCTCGCCGCCGCAGCCTCGCGCTCGCCGCCGCCGCGTCGCGCTCGCCGCCGCAGCCTCGCGCTCGCCGCCGCACCCTCGCCCTCGCGGTTGCAGCCTGGCGCTCGCGCCCGCAGCCTGGCGCCCGCTGCTGCAGCCTGCCGTGCGGCGCACGTGAGTGGGTCCCTAATCGTTGACGGGTGGCTACCGGAGCTGCCGGTTGTAGTTGGGCATCGTCGACAATTCCCGGGCAGCCAACCCTGCTCGACGAAAATATCCCCGGAGGTCCCTTAGCCGCGCCATTAACACAGCCGCCATATTTATTGCCCTCCCCAAGAGACGGGGAGGAACTCATGATGTGAGTGCCATTTTAAATCGCATCGCACACAGAAACTCATGATGTGAGTGCCGTTTTACATCGCATCACACACACAAACTCATTGAAATAATCATACTCAAGCGCCAAGAACTCAGTAGCTGTACCGAAATGTGAAATCTCACACACCAATTACAAGCTAACTCATGATGTGAGTGCCATTTTGCATCGCCACACACACACACAACACATCGTGGCAGAATCAAAGTGGCAATTTTCCCAAAACTTAATCATCGCCATTATAGTCATGTGTGCACACACTAATGCACTCAATCGTGATGAGGATAGACGAGCGACCGGAACTCATGGAGGGGAGAAACGGCCAATTTATTGCTTGAGCTCCGAACTGCCACACATCCCACGACGCGATGCATTGGCGGGGGCACATGGCTTCATGACGTATTGTATTCCATACCTGCGTCCATATGGAATTCTGCTTTTTGGAATGTCTAGACCCCTGATTACCTCTCCAAATTGCGCGTTTCATATCTCAGAAGAAGTGGGTGCACAGCTATCAGTGTCCTTTTCAGCGCCTCTTGTGTGGTTGACAACCTGGGATTTCAAAGTTGAGACTCGATTTTTCTGTTGGCAATTTGTGTCACTTTGCAGGTGAGTGTCCATTCATCAGCTGATTGAACTGCTAAACGATCAACGAAAATATTTCCAATTTACACTTTCTGCAGTTTCTGTTTTTGTTTCCTCTCTGCTTTTTTCTAAGTATGTGACGCTCTTGAGTAGCTACCTTCAAACATCTGATGAAAATGGTGTAATGGAATTATCAGCATTCAAGCTATCAGAATTTTGTGAATGCAAATGTCTCCAGCCATTGGAACATGTGACATCCATAGTTAAGCTTTTGCAATGATACAACTTGATGGAACATCTATGAAACTCTAAATTCAAATCATCCCTTGACTACAAAATGAATGACTTCCATAAGGAAGCTTTTGCAATGATACGAATCGATGGAACACGATTACCACATAAATCGTTGTTGATTTAAGGTGGACAATGCATGAGATGAGTCACACCGTCAATAGACTTCTCCACATTCTTGGAGTTATTTGTGAATGCATGCATGATGACCTCGCTTATGCCTACACAAGTTTGATTTTTTTCTTGTTTTTGGCCGAGGGTGACCATTTCAAGTTCGCTGAACAAGGATTAATGAGGATTCGCTGGTGTCAATTCGTGTTTTGCTTGCTTGCCGAATGAACATATTTTCACTCTTCCACACGCAAAGCGGCACCTCTAGCATGGGTATAAATATTGCTGAAGGATGTGGTTTCATGGTCATTGGTAGGACACATGTGGGTTTAGGGTCTCATTGTATTTTCTTAGGTCTATATGTGGATGAGTGTAGTGAGTGGTATCCTAATGAGGATTCGCTCTTGTCTTTGCTTCTAATCCTGCTAGTCTTTTTTGGATCAAAACGACCTGGAACGGTTTATCTTTGATCTATATTGAATATATCGAATGCATGTTATGAGGTGTTTTAGTATATGCAGTAAGCAAGTTCATCCATCCAAACATTGTTGGTTTGGATGGTGTCAAATGTTTTGGCTTCCTGGCTTGACCAATCAACATATTTTAAGCTTCAACACATAAAGCGTAAGCTTTGGCATGGGTAAATTTTTGTTGTTTTGAAAGATGTGGTTTGATGGTCATCAATAGGACACATGGCTTAATGGTGGGAGAACACCAAGCCTCATGAAAAGTGGGGGTTCTGCACTTTGGAGGTGAAGCCATCTGCGGCAGATTTGTTGTGCTGATAGTTATGAGGTGAGTGTTACAAACCAATTTCTGTGTACCTTTTGTGAGAAGCATGACGAAATTTTTGCTTCCTGATCTTGTGGTTGTCTATTTGTGCACAACTATGTTATGGTTTTCTCTGAAGTGATTTGCATAGCAGGAGCAAGTGAAAGTGAAATACTAGCATACACTGATGCATTGAGTGGGGTGATATTTAACAGAACTTCTTAAAAGCAGTTGATTAGATGTTAGCTACATGAAGGCCATGATGTGCTGTTGCTTTGGTAAACATGATGTTCATGTAATATATGGTATGTAAGTCTGTCATGGGACTTGGAGAGTTTCTTATCTATGACTCTTTTTGGGTTATTGGGACTAGTAACCTACTAGTAGGGTACTAGTAGGTGCAAGGGCTTGTCAATGTGTATGACAATGTTATGAATTTTTAGGGTAGACCTATCTATGTTGTGCTCAACTTGGATGGTAATTGCCATCAGATTGGCTAAAAGCATACAATTCTGGTTGTTGTTATCTACTCTGACCTACCATTAGGGCTTTCCAGTCCCTGTTGACCTTGGCTAGCATAGAGTTCTTCTGTGGCCACCTCAAAGAAGTGAATTCTCCAGATATATTCATTTTTGTATGGTGTTTGGCAGACTAATCTTGGGAGATTATGTTGATAGAGGGCAACATAGTTGGAGACTACACCTCTGCTACTAGCTCTGAAGGCATGCTGTCTCAAATTCAGTGAATATGGTTCATTTTTGCTGAAGACTGAAGTGCTGGTGGCACCGAGTGTTGGTTTCTCGATTATGGAGTGGAGTTCTTGGGCTCTCCCTTTCCAGGGAGCCGCATACTCCCCCTAAACAACAACAGTATGCATAATGGGCCTTTTGGTTGACATCCAAGTTTCATAAAGCTCACTAAGCTTGTGAGAGAACAATTGTGCAGGATAACCAAGCGGAGGATTCTCAAGCTGAAGCCGCATCATATGGGTCGGTTTGAGCATATGTCAACCAACGTCTGTGGACTGCCAAGTTGAACAGTGCTGTTAATTCAAGATTGGCCTGGCCTTGAGGTAACCTTCCACATCCGACTTTTTTGCTGTTGATTTTGTTCCTCATAGTCATGAATAAATTTGTGTCCTTAATGTTTAAGATGCGGATCTCTGGAACACAGCCTCGCGACTGTTTCCTCAAGAAACAAGTGCCCTCCAAATAAGAGCTCCAGTGCAGATCAGCCTCGTGATCTTCATGGGCAATTTGGCGATCTTGTGCGCCTGGTCGATAAGTATGGGTCTCCACGAACAAAAGGAGACATGAATTCAGACTTCAAACTATGAACAAAATTCAGAAACTTGATAATGTGCAATGAATTCCTGCACTTACGACATGCTTGCCTTCCAGTAGAGCAGTTTGCAGGTGTGTTCTGTCGCACAGCCTCAGATGATTCAGCAGTCTGAGAATACATTCATGGCATTCCCCAACAACGTGGGAAATGATATATTTGTAATGTCCATTACATAAAGTCTTGTGTGTTTAAAACTAAACCACTCATCAGCTGGTGAGTTTGTTGATAGTTTGGTGAGGTAATTCTGTGCAATAAGTGATCACCCTAAACTTAGCATTGACTGCCAACATCTTATGTTAACTGAACAGGGATGGTTGCAACCTTTAAGTGTCTTATGCAATGGCATTTACGCTTGAGAGTATGTGACTGTCAAGCTCACTCAAGTCAAATTTCTATCACAAAACTTAGCATTTCCACTTTTATCTTATTGAATGACATTGAAATGCACTAACAATCTGGCCATAATCTCCATGCTAGGAAGACTGATTCGGACTTTGGAGTTTTTGAGGGTGGCGTGTGGGAGCGTGTGCAATTGCCTGAGAGGTAAATTTGGAATAATATGTCTATTAACTGGCTGCTGTCAATTCGTGTTTTGCTTGCTTGCCGATTGAACATATTTTCACTCTTCCACACGCAAAGCGGCACCTCTAGCATGGGTATAAATATTGCTGAAGGATGTGGTTTCATGGTCATTGATAGGACACATGTGGGTTTAGGGTCTCATTGTATTTTCTTAGGTCTATATGTGGATGAGTGTAGTGAGTGGTATCCTAATGAGGATTCGCTCTTGTCTTTGCTTCTAATCCTGCTAGTCTTTTCAGGATCAAAACGACCTGGAACGTTTTATCTTTGATCTATATTGAATATATCGAATGCATGTTATGAGGTGTTTTAGTATATGCAGTAAGCAAGTTCATCCATCCAAACATTGTTGGTTTGGATGGTGTCAAATGTTTTGGCTTCCTGGCTTGACCAATCAACATATTTTAAGCTTCAACACACAAAGCGTAAGCTTTGGCATGGGTAAATTTTTGTTGTTTTGAAAGATGTGGTTTGATGGTCATCAATAGGACACAAGGCTTAATGGTGGGAGAACACCAAGCTTCATGAAAAGTGGGGGTTCTGCACTTTGGAGGTGAAGCCATCTGCGGCAAATTTGTTGTGCTGATAGTTCTGAGGTGAGTGTTACAAACCAATTTCTGTGTACCTTTTGTGAGAAGCATGACGAAATTTTTGCTTCCTGATCTTGTGGTTGTCTATTTGTGCACAACTATGTTATGATTTTCTCTGAAGTGATTTGCATAGCAGGAGCAAGTGAAAGTGAAATGCTATTGAAAGTGAAATACTAGCATACAATGATGCATTGAGTGGGGTGATATTTAACAGAACTTCTTAAAAGCAGTTGATTAGATGTTAGCTACATGAAGGCCATGATGTGCTGTTGCTTTGGTAAACATGATGTTCATGTAATATATGGTATGTAAGTCTGTCATGTACGTGGAGAGTTTCTTATCTATGACTCTTTTTGGGTTATTGGGAAATGTTGAAATTAGTAGGTTACTAGTAGGTGCAAGGGATGTGAACAGCGAATTGGAGCCAACCTGGTTTGAGGGATACCTTTGATGTGTGTAAATCCGCTAACCCACGAATTCTGGAATTAAGGCCTTCCATTCAGACTTTATATGATTAACATTAATGTGTAAGGTTTTTTTATGCAGTCACCACCTTTGAGCGTTATCGTTCGTAGATGGCGGCACACCGTCATATCTTCTCAGTTTAGGGACTTTTGTTGCCAAATTGACGTTTCTATGCTTCCCAAAATTGGATTTATTTGCTTGTGGGTATTGGATTTATATGCCAATGAAGCTTATTCTCCAAATACATCCTCAAAGTTATATTTATGTGATAATGCAAGTACTTTACATGTGTAAGAGAATGTTACTTCAATCAACAACTCCAAGGTCATTGTGTAAATTTAAACATGCGTACCGCAATTGTTGTTGAGTACTGGCTGACATATTTTGCATATTCTTTTAGATCTCTTGATTTGCTCTACCTCCAAGCCAACCTGCCAACCTCGCTCAAGCTTGCACTAAGGATAGCTCTAGGTCAAACAAGTACAATACCCTTTGGGTAGCCATTCGAGGCCCCAAGATGACGGAGTCCGATGCACAACCCATTCGAGGCCCAAGCAATGTTTCACCGGTGGGTGGCGATGTGGGGCGCGCGCATGGTGGTTCAAGGCACCGTGCTAGATCTCCACGTGCCGGCCATAGCGCACGTCGGCGTCGTACGCACAATCGTCCATTTCCGCCCGACGTGAGTCTCATTCCCCCCCAACATTGATATTTCATTATTTGTTTGTATTTTCTTACCTAATCCATTGTAAGTTGCTAATGTTTTATTGTGAACCGCATGTAGGGGGACGTGCCTCCTACCCCCTTCTCGAACTCCAACCAATATCTGCGGCATGGCCAAAGTTATCCCTCTTACCCATATCCACCTCCACCATATGGGTACTACCCGCCACATCCATATCCGTATGACGGATATGGACATGCATACCATGGATCATCGAGTCGTGCCCATCGCTCAAGATCAGCTTCACCTACGAGTAGCCGCAGCAATTCCCGGCGGAGTTTGGAGTCACACGGTGGGCGTGACACCGAACATATCGTAGTGGGTGGTGACCATGTCGACCAACTTCCACCCATAGCGGTTGCCGGAACTACAGCGATAGCCAGAACTACATCTAATAGTGCACATGATCCCATCGCGGTGGCGGGTATGGCGGTGAGAGAAGCAATTGCCGGGGATGATGAGTTGCCCATTTCACAGGTGTTTGGTCTTGCGACATCACACGACCCTCAAGCTGAATTTGTAATTTCTGGATCCCAAACTCTTCATTTTTGTGTCTTTTATTGACTCGCGTGTTATGGTATGTTGCATATGTAACTCTTGAACGCACAAACTAAACATCCTTATGCATGACAGGCTCCCGCTTGTGACACTACCATGCACGCGCCAAGTCTCGCATCGAAGAACCTTGAAGCGGGAGGATTGACCCCACAGACCGAGGCATGTCACGCATGTGGACGTCAAAGCGAATCTACTTGGCAATCTGAAGTGCACAAAATGCTTAGCTTGCTAGTTGAACAGACAATGAGCAATGTTGTGGGTGGCATTTCTAAGATTGTGTCGGAATTGGATGTTATTAGCCGTCAAGTTCGCAAGGATGTCGAAGTGCAAAGAACAACCAACATTGTTGATATGCAAGGAACACCTGTGGATGTGGGTACATCCACTCCCTTTGACTGGCAGGGTTGTGTGAGCCAAACTGGCGAAGGTGACATTGTGGTGGATGTCACAACCCCTTCGTGTCCTACAAAAGAATTGGGTGCACACGTAGATGAGCCTGCTAGCAAGGAGTTGGACCGTCCTATTTTGGTGAACTTGGAGAATATGTCTACCCCAAGTGTCGACAACAAGGCAATAGGTGGCGCGAGCACTAGCACACCGAACTCCCCTGCGAAGCGCGTGCATTGTCAACCTCGTTTGAGAGTGGTCCCGTTTGCTCAAAGGGTGCTCGGTATGGCTTCCCCTCCTTCCAAAGGCGAGGCCCGTGCGGTCGCTACTCCTAAATCAACCCCATCCGTGCCCAAATACAAGGATCCACCAGGTTATGAGGATGTCACGGATTTCGGTGTCACGGGGGAGCCTTACTTCAAGCCCCCCAACGTGCGGCCAAAAAATCATGGGGTAATTTGAGCCCTAAACCAACCACTACACTACTAAAACCTCCTAAATGTTTTGTTGGTCATATTTAGGGTGGGTGTTTACAACTAACAATTACCTTTGTCGTGTGCAGCTTCCCCTCCGAGTCGGCACAAAATGTTGGGTATTGCACCCGGGATACAACAACCAAGTCATAGGCGAGGCTAAGGCGGGGGTCAACAATAAGTCCCGCAGCCAGCAAAAAGATTTGGTGGCTCGTTGCAAGGATGGGCAACAATACATTCTCTTCAAAAAAATCCATCGACCCGACACGCCCTTGGTTTTCGCAGACGATCCCGGACTTCCGGATATCCCCATGTGCGACAGCGTATTGTGGTCGTCCGGCCAACCGGAGCAGTGGGTAAGATGGTGGTCCCGGTATTTGATCGACATTGCGGACACGGCGCCCCAGCCTGATGTGTAGAGCTTGCAGCTGCTTCTCTGAAACGGTATAGTACTGGAACATTTCATTTCTGTTGATTTCTGTACACACGGTATAGTACTGGAACATTTAATTTCTGTTAAACTCGAGCTGGTTTGTGATGCTTTTGCACTGTGCAGGCCATGGCAAGGCAGTTGTGGTGTTTAACTGCTCGGTTGGTTTGGATTACCTAGCTATGGGCAAATTTTTCAAAGGATTGGGCAGTAGTGGAGCATGGGCATGCTTTGATGAATTCAATCGTATCGACCTTGAGGTTCTGTCTGTGATTGCCCAACAAATTTTGACTATGCAGCTTGCAATCCTGCAGAAACTGAAAAGATTCATGTTTTAAGGCACAGAAATGTCTCTGGAGCCTTCCTGCTCTATTTACATTACCATGAATCCTGAACAAGTATAGTATTGTACACCCATTTTTGACAGGGTGTCCCCATAGTGTAGAGATTGAAGTAAGATTGCACTGTGAAATATTCAATGTGTTGGTAAGACCTTTAACAATATCGAGTTCAGAATGGAATGTAGAGCTTTCATTGCCAGCCTTAGGTCTGCGGGCCCTTCATGGTCACTTTTTTAAAGCAGACAGCTATATTTGAGTGGCTTAGCATCTATGTGATTGGTGTGGGTAGTTATTGATATCTTGTATGTTTTTCCATTATTTTAGATTTTTCAATGTTGTATCATATTACTTCTTCCTCCTTGGCAACCCCCCCCCACCCCTAAATTGTTGCCTAGTCACGTGCCAAGCTTCAATATGTCATAAACTACAACAAATAATGGCCTCAACTTCTAAGATTCCCTGCTCACTCTCCAAGGCACCGAAATGTACAGGTGGTATTGGCTTTCTGCCCTGCTCTCCCTCCAAAATGGTAGCCTTTTCCAAGGTGGCAGAGATGGAAGCCAAGCATCACAACAAGATGCCAAGGACCAGTTAAAAGGGTACTACTCAAGGCAATTTTAAAGCTTTCTCTTCTACAAGCATGTAGCCATGAATAGTGGGTATAGTGGATCTGGAATGTCCAGCACGTAGTCAACGTACAAATGAGGACGAGAGCTAGGTATATCATTGACGCAAACACTTTAAAATTACAGAATATATCAGTACCATTTGCAGTGTTTTAGATCCTAGATGACCTGCTAAACACATAATAAGTACACTGCGACAGTTGCGACTGTTGGAAAACTTTCTGATGGGCCTCACCTACACACTCCTGCGCTACAATGCTTTGCAGCCATACACTTGCACATGCAATACAAAGTGAGTGCAAACTTTGATATGTGAGACACAAACTACATTGCAATGTAGCACAGCTCATTCAACAACCCTGGTCGAAAATCCACATTCTGTCCTCAATTTTCCCACTGCGTTCACCTGCATATTGTAATATTGACCAACTGCAGGGTGCTCACCTGGATTGAACCATGATCGAGCACAATTACCTACTGAGGGAAGAATCCCTCCCTTGTAGAGCAGCTTGTAGAAGACGGCATGTTGTGGTTCTCTCTGCTGGCAATGCTTCCTGGCTCATAACCATGTCACAGTGAGACTGTATGTCGGGGGCACCCCCCTCAGCATAATGCATGCACTCATAAGTCAGGGCCACGTGGAGATTGTACATTCTCTGCAATGACCCGCGCATTCCAGCGGCGCCAAGCATGTAAGCCGCGTCGCGAACGCCCTCAACATCATGTGCCAACAAAGAAGGCGGCTGCGGCGGGTCGGGTGCATACGGTCTTCTATTCAAATCCAGGTCATCGTGGCCCCAATCCTCCATATTCCATGGATCATCGTCTGTAGATGGTGGCAACACTAGCCTGCGCATTCATGTGCAATCTTGCATGTCAGCGATGGAGAAGCAAACTTGCCGCCTCCCATGTCAAGCAAACTTGCGCAATCAAAACAACATGCATGCACGAAGAAGGATCAACTCCAGCAGTTGCGTAGATAACAACAAAAACCAAGTGCAGCCAGTAGATATGTGTTACCCCACTTCGCGCTCCCATGACTGGAACAAGCAATCTGGTACGTGGCCCGCCAAGTCCCGGCCATTTTGGTTGATCTTCCTTACCCTGTGGACGTTCCATGTCGCCACAAAGTTCGCGAGATCCTGCTGGATGGCCGGGAGGAAAACCGCCACCATGGAGGCCCTTTGAACGGGGTTGACCAGGTTTAGGAAACCATGGCGCCCCATTAGTGTCAACAAGTGTTTGTAATAGAAAATGAGATGCGTCCATACTTGTCTCCAAAAATGCTCGATGCGCTGGTTGTGCACGGACGAGCCACGCAAAAATGGCCGGAATATGTTGGGTCGACCCCTCCTCATGTCCGCTTCCACCATATTATGCTCTGCCGCAAAGTCCGACCTGAGTCGGAGAGGACGGCCATATTTGCGAACTGCATCTGCATACGCGTCGTATATGGTGATTTGCCGCTTGTCCATTGCAGCACGGGCCCACAACACAAAATGTGTCCCTCCATCTATGCCCGCATGAATTTTGATACCCCACTTCGCCAACTTGTCATATGCTGCACACAAGAAAATGAATGACATTAGCGTAAAAATCTCAAGTTTCCCTATAACTTTAAAGCGCAACAACATAGATCAGGAATGTCTCACAGTCCATGTGCCATAAGATCATGGGCTTCGTGATGGTGTACTGCCCCCTTCTCAGGCGGCCAAGTTGGCGCCGCTCCATATGTTCAGGGTGCATTATATTCAGAGCATCCCGGACCACCTGTCTACCGACCCTCAATCCCGACAGTCGAAGTCTGCACTGCACTCTACGGATACCCCAGTTCACTCCGGCACGCATAACTGGTACTTCACTGCGAATGGCAGCTATTACGTCTCCGATGGCCACATTGGTAGTATCATAAACCCCTCTCCATCCCAGCAGCTGCAACCTCCTCGTAAGACTATTTCTGCCCATTCCCAACGTCTCTGCCACGTCCTTAAAATGGTCCCCTCTGCCGAGTCTTCGCTCTACATACTTCAAAAGTAGTTGCCCGTCCACATACACAAGTCTCGTCTGCTCTACATCAGGTACGGGGACCATTTCATTGTGTGCAGCCTCCATTGTTGCACTACGGCCCAAACAATTCAAGAACCCATCAGTAGCCTACATTGTGCAACCCATCTGAGAGCTTGCACACATTGGAGTGGATTACATCTTGTAATCCACTGCAACAAGCTTTTGCCCAAGTTGTCAATGACCACAAGCATTATGCCCCCCCTCTTTCAAAACGCCTCCAATTTAAACTCTACAGGCCCTCGCTGATCAATGGCCCTCAAATGGCCAAGTCTCACTCACCACAGTATGAAATTGTCACAATCAATAAAATGATGGCTATAAAGAATGAATTTCATGTCAAAATTTTGAAGACATCTAAAATCGAGCTCTTTGAAGTTTGATGACCTCATTTTTACATAATTATCTATTGGCCAAAGTCAAACACCATTGCCTCAATTCACAAGATTTGGGGGGTTCCCATATCACTTGTAACATTTCTTGAACATTATAAAATGTCAAGGGTGGATGTAACTCCCTACCAAAAAATCAGTTTCTGAAAGACTTAAAAGGATAAGTCTAATGAATGTAAAAGGCATGAACAAGAAACCTTCTATGTAGTGTCCAAAGATATGTGATTTCAAGGAGTTAAATCCTAAACCAATCTAAATGATATACCAAATACTTTGGAGAAAAAGACACCTTGCCGTTCCGACAACGTTCTTTTGAACTAGTTACAAGATTCTTCCAATGTTTATCAATCTTCAGAGCATCCGCACATCCTACCACCTGCAAGCCAAAGCAAGCAAATGACAAACAATGAGACAAAGCCCAAAATTACAATCTTGGAATAGACCTAAATATGTGAGCTCAGTCTATATGAAGCTGCCTAAAAGATACATTAAGTACACACATGTCTAAAAATCATCTGTAACTTTAGAAAGAACACCCTTTCGCCAGTTTCTTTTGACCAAATTAATATTAAGCAATGATCGAAACAACTTACGAGCATGGATGCCCTGGCACGGGTTAAGCCCACATTCATACGTCTGAAGTCTGCCACAAACCCAATGCCTTTCCCCTCTGTGGCTCGCACACATGAAAAAATGGCAACATCCTTATCTCTTCCCTGCAAACAATCATATGAATTATGTCAAGAAGGTAAAGGAGAAACCAGTTTAGGTGTAGCATAACAAAGTACTCAGTCAGTTGCAACAAACTGACTTAACCTGGATGGATAAATGAGCACACTTAGTGTAGGCCACAGTAATTCTCTAAAACCCTCATTCATTTTCAACCCACGCCCGATCTCTAGTTTGAAATTAGTGTGGGCAACATGAATTACTTCTGGGAAAATTGATGTGAGTGACTTCTTTATTTTTGTAAGGAGTTCGTCGGAAATCTTAAGGAAGACTTAGGGGACATGGATGCAGGTTCTTTCCACCCTCACTAGAGCATTAGAGTGGCCCACATCAGGTTTCCACCCACACTGATGGGACTAATTAGTGTAGCTGCCCGACTCTCCAGAAATAAATACTCTAGCAACAAGAAACACGATAAACTACAAAATGTTTGCCAACTTAACACAGTTAACAACACGACTTTTGGTTGGGAGTTGGTTGTTTTGTGCTCAAGACCTTCCATGTTCAGTAAGGGCTTGGTGCATGCTTGGAGGTAGTAGTGTGGAGGTTTTCAACAAAGACCATTCTATATCAGTTCAATCAGGGTCAAACTCATTTTTGTAATAGTGCTAAAATGACTATGGCCCTCAATGAACCTAGTGAAACAGGTTGCTCTTCATTCATATCAAACACTACCACCAAGCATGCACCACAAGTGGAAAGAAATTTTTAACTTTGTATGCAAAGCAACCAATGGAAAACCATAAGGGACCAACTCCAAACAGAAAGTCCCACGGAGTTAAAGAATTATCTCGTAACCTAGAGAATTGAATGAGTTTAATGTAACTGTACAATGAGTACTCACCCTAAACCCATAGAAAAGAAGAAAAGCAATGCAGTTGAGCACACAGCCTAAAACAAGTCACCCGATGAATAACAAAAAGAGGAACAAGTATCAAAAATATACATGTTAATATACCTGAAACCCATCAACAGTGTTGATATCAACGAGTCTGGCCGTTTCCTTGCCAAGAACCTCAGTGAAGCGTTGCCGCTGTTAACACAAGGAAACGAAAACCAAGAAAGAGGAGGGTTAGCACGCCTTGAGCTCCCAAGATGTTGAGAAAACAGAAGAAAAGCATGGCGGATGTTGGATCTATTACCGTCTAATACTAAATGCTACCCCTGAGGGCTTTATCAATTCATAACAAAGTTTTTTGGGGGGTTTTGTGATATACGTGTTGCAATTGCTCTCACATACCTTCTGCTTTCACTGATGATAGCGAGTCGCCGGGACCGTCTCGGTGCGAGCAGCCTCCGCAGTGGTATGAGGGACTCCGTGTGGGCACACCCTATAATGAGGCTCATGCACTGATGCCGTATGCGGAAGGTGTGGGCCGCTCATGCGCTTCACCCTGAACAACCACGAACAACAAGTGTCACATTCCTCGTCTTTGCGCATGAGCACAAATGTGGCTGCAGAGCATTATACCGTTGCGTAAAACCACCATAGAGGAAGCGCGGGTTGCATGCTCGCCTACTACGTGTGTGGACACTTACACTATGAGCGCAATAATGGCCCCTGCGATGCGACCCGATGGCCAGGAGCAGCAAGGACCTCCGCTACGACGGCGGCACATCAAAGTGTAAAGCATTGTTTGGCGCCAAGGGTGCGTGATGCAGACGCCCAGCTTGGGCGCTAAACCCAAGCCATTTTCGAATTGGGGGGGGGGCAATGGGCCGGACTCCGCCCTGGGTGGTGCCGTTTGATAGAAGGGATCATCATCCGTTAACCCTGTAAAGGACAATGCAAGCCCCACGGGCTTGGTATTATTTTGGGAGAATCGTGTTCAAGACTTCTACTCCATTGCACCAAAGGAGGCTTTTAGAATGCCAAATCGACCACCCCAGAAAGATCTATGTTTTTTTGGGAATAGAGCCAAAGTAAATTAAAAACATAATCATGCTTAAAATGAATTTTAAAAGAGGTTTTGGGTGGGGTATCATGAATGCATATGTCCTTTAAGGGTTATTTAAGTCCATTTGTGTGCCATTCCAATTTGCGCCGACGTATGCGCCAATCCTCAAAAATCGGTGGGTTCTCACACTCATGTCAAATTGTCGTAGTCATTCAACAAATACTTCCAACAATGTAATGTAAAGTATCACGGCCCACCCTCTACTAGCAATACCTTAATTCTCACACGTTGCGAACAACAAAGTTCAATGCTCCAAGGCACCAAGTCACCTACATACTCATACTTCCGACATTCAAACCACCAACCCAACAACATCCGGGTTGGTATTTCAACAACTTCAACTCAAGGTATGTTGAAAGGGGGGGGGTCAATGTTCAAGACCCCATATAATCATGGGTTGACACGGCAAGTTGGCCTAGAATATGGCCATTTCACCAAGGACGGGGGTATTTGCTTTCTCGTAGCTAACTTACGACGTTATGCTTCAAATCCAAAGTGTCGCATGGCTTTTTCGGATAAATAAACGAATCGCAATTGAGGTTTACATTTTATTCTAAAATGACACTGCAATTTTGAACTACACAATATTACCTGATATCATTCTACTCAGAAACTCAACAATACCACCTATGTCACTATGACGTCAACTCCTGCATTGCATTGACTCGATGCTAATTTCACATTGTATATGAAACTCAACAGAATAGGGTCTGCGCCCACCACAAAACCTCAAAGGTCAAATCACTGTGAGAGGAGATGGCTACTTTGGTTCACCGTTATTTATTCAAACAAAGCACTCTAGATCTACTCCCATTTTTCAACTTTCGAATCAAGTGTCTTAGGAACTGGCTTCACCAAAAGTATCCATCATGGTTGTAGGCGGTGGTACTGGTGAGACTGGATTATGAACCTAGATGGCATTCCATTCACGCACCCGACATAAATTGTGCTCTCCGGCATAGCTTCAATTCACGCATCGAGAATTGCAGACTGTACATTACCCTCAATTTGAAGGGGATTTTTGCACTATGCAACGACATACATCTCATTTCATCCCAATCACAGGGATATACACCTCATCTAGTATGCACCTACTATCTGCTCCCATCTTCTCGTACGCAATACCTAAACCATATCAACCCTACCCTAAACCCCAAACCCTAAACCCTAAACCCTGACAGAAGTCATGTAAACCACTCTAAGTTTAAAAAAAAGCGCACCAATTACTTTGCCACACTAAATTAGCTCTTTAGGGTATTGGGTTTAGGTGAGAGCTTGGTGAGTTGTATTGTGTTATTCATATGTTTTGTGACCTATGGGAACTTTAGCCTACTAGAGATTACATGGACAAAAACCCATAACCATTGCAACGCTATCAATTGGATCACCTTGATAATGTGCTGAGGCAGAAAAAAGTTGGTGCAGCGTTGTAACATATAGTTAGTGGCCATGACAAGTTGAACATTTTTTAAGTTACCACAAAAGTGTGTTAGTAACAAACCGCCATCACTATCTTGCTTAGATTTGAGAGGACTCTGGGTTGATAGCATGCTTTGAGGTCAAATGTAGGGCTTCATCCTTGATGATGGGGTTGATGAAGCGCATTGTATAGCGCCAAAGATGAGAGTCAGCAATGCTATGACAAAAATATGATATGGGGTTAAAGAACAAGGCGCTTCAAGCTAATGATAACATCCCAATATGAAACACATAATAATGTCAAGATCTTTGGACATACATATTTGCGTTTGTTGGTCAATGGCATGAACCAAGGATAGATTGATCCCAACATCGTTCTTCATTATTGATACTAGATGATCTAGGATAGAAAGTCTATTTGAACTCATCTAAAAGCACTAGAATGACCAGCAATTGATCTGTCGATGTTTTGAATCCTCTCAAAGATGATGACTAACATCGACCAATAAAGTTGACATTGACTACCATACGTATGTTTTAACGTAAAGTACAACAATAAATAATATACCTGTATAACCATTCATGTACGGGCCGGGTCACATGGGCCTAAACCCTGACAGAAGTCATGTAAACTACTCTAATGGTCAAAGCGCACCAATTACTTTGCCACACTAAATTAGCTCTTTAGGGTATTGGGTTTAGGTGAGAGCTTGGCGAGTTGTATTGTGTTATTCATATGTTTTGTGACCTATGGGAACTTTAGCCTACTATAGATTACATGGACAAAAACCCATAACCATTGCAACGCTATCAATTGGATCACCTTGGTAATGTGGTGAGGCAGAAAAATTTGGAGCAGCGTTGTAACATATAGTTAGTGACCATGACAGGTTGAACATTTTTTAAGTTACCACAAAAGTGTGTTAGTATCAAACCTACATTAGTATCTTGCTTATATTTGAAAGGACTCTGGGTTGATAGCATGTTTTGAGGTCAAATGTAGGGCTTGATACTTGATGATGGGTTTGATGAAGCGCATTGTATAGTGCCAAAGATGAGAGTCAGCAAAGCCATGACAAAAATATGATATGGGGTTAAAGAACAAGGCGCTTCAAGCCAATGATAACATCCCAATATGAAACACATAATAATGTCAAGATCTTTGGACATACATATGTGCGTTTGTTAGTCAATGGAATGAACCAAGGATAGATTGATCCCAACAGCGTTCTTCATTATTGATACTAGATGATCTAGGATATAAAGTCTATTTGGGCTCATCTAAAAGCACTAGAATGACCAGCAATTGATCTATCGATGTTTTGAACCCTATCAAATATGATGACTAACATCGACCAATAAAGTTGACATTGACTACCATACGTCTGTTTTAACGTAAAGTACAACAATAAATAATATACCCGTATAACCATTCATGTCCGGGCCGGGTCATATGGGCTTGAGGCAAGGGTCCTTGCCAAACACAGCTTGGAAAATCTTGCCTCCACTATACAACAAAAGCCTTAGTAATCTAGAGCGCAACCCATGCTCCACTCAAAATGATGAGAGAGCGTAGACTTCATCCATCCTTTGCAAAGTTGCCCACTCGCGGCTCGACTCGTTGAGTAAGGTAGAGGGTGCTAAATCCAACACCCCATCCAAAACCGGCACCTATAACCTTGAACACGTTACCCGGCGGTGTAGGAGTGTATGGGCCCACGGAGTGACGATTTTAGGTGCCATTAGTGGTGCCACCTCATAGCGGCCTCCACTACTTCCACGTAGGGTAGGTAACGGGCTCCACTCTATCTCGGGTTGGTTCAAGGTGGGATTAGGGTGGCTTGTCAATGTTTGTTCTAGCCATTCTATTCACAACGCCAAGGAGGTAGGCCCACAAAGCACAAAAGGGTCATTCCTTGGGATGCAAGGGGGTTGGTTCCTAGGATGCAAGGGGGTCAGTTCCCGGGATGCAAGGTGATGGTTTTGCAAGCGAACTGGGTGGGATCATGGAGGTAGCTGTGTGGCTTTGCATACCATTACTACTTGGGCTTTGATGTAGTTTGGGTCTAGTACCCAACTATGTTGTGATGGTTCTAGGCAATGAAGGAGGGGGTCCTCATCATATGCAAGGTTGCCATACACGGGGCCTATGGATTGGTTTAAGAAAGCTAGTAGTTTTGACTTTGAATATTCATCAAATATTCAATTGAGACTAAAAATATTTTTTCTTTCTTGATACCTATGTTTAGCCCAAAGGCTAATATGAATGTATATTTTTTTAAATCAACCACATAGTCGTATGTATGTGCAATAGCTTAAAGTGTTGGTTTAAGCACCCTCTACCTTAAATGTTCTTTGTCCCAAGCTCGGTCGTGACAACAAATTTGTATGCAAGATATGGTGGCGGGCCCCCTTGGCCTAGTGGGCGCATCCCGCCCTAGGTACTTCCACATTGTAATGTACAATGTGTATTCTTGTTGTGACGGAGTGTATTTACAGCTACATGCTGACCTTTACTAAACATTTTATGGAGTGTCATTAAGGTTCAGTAAGACTGGCGTTAGGGTTTGGAGATGATGAAGTCCAACGTGCTCGGGGAGATCACTCCATTGTAGAGTTGAACACCACGTGCGAACAAAGTTTGCTACCCCTATATTACATGTCATAAATAATTTTAAATTTTACGATATTTTTTCTACATATACACAACCATTGATGGTATCTCTTGTATATTTTTTTGAAATTTTTAGTCATATTCATTAATTGTAGCAAATTTTTTAGTTCAATTCTGCGTCATTCTAGTTAGAAACGGTATGTTTTATTAAAAAAACAAATCATCAAATTTAGTCACCATTTCTTACTATGTAACATGTACCATTTATATCTACTCATGAAAAAAAATTGATAAAATTGTGACCCATTTTGGTGATGATTTTTACATTTTTTACATTTTTTACATCTAAAATGATCGCACGTGGTTGTTCAACTCTACAATGGAGTGATCTCCCCGAGCCAACGTGTCATAGAGATAGTGCTTTTGGGTTTCTACATCGTGAGGGTTACGAGGACTGGATATGTAGTAAAGGTTTGGGATGGTTAATATGATCATCAATAACTTCACCCTGTGTATAGAGGTCTTTAGATAGTTCTTCTTGTATATCCCTACATTTAGGTCTTGATGCATTCTTCCATTCTGCCCATGGTGGCACAGGCTTGCAAAATTCCAGAGCTGCCTGTTCTGAAGGCGGAGAAACCAGGACTGACACACACACAGTACAAGGACATGCTGCGGAAGTTGTGGAAGACGTTGACTACCTGACAATCCCCTCGATCAGGACAAGGAATGAGATGTATATGGAATAACTTTCGTGCTTTGTCTTTCTAGCTAATGGTATAGCTTACTTTGTCATTGTGAATCATATGAGTTGATCTGCCTAGGCGGGTGTTCATAGATAGGAGGAGCACACAACAGTCTTGTTCATATACATTCTGAGTTGAACAACTTCATGCTGAAGTGGTTAGATCCTAGCAGATAGAGCTGTGGAAGCAGAAATGAAGAGTGTTCCATTATGTTGAGGGAGAGTCATCATATTCCTTGAGATTCTGGCACCAAAAAGACATGTTGCGATGACATTGGACCATCTGACACCTACAATACATGTTGCTGGTACAGTAAGCCTCACACGCAAACCACAATTGGGGACCACCACACATGCATGGGATCGGAGAGTAGATGTTTGCAGACTTCAAGGTTCAAAATTCCATTCAAGCTTGGCAACTTTCAGGCTCTTGGATGCCTCAAAAATTGTTGTTGTCCATTGTAAATCCCCTCACGCATATCTCATTTGCAAACATACGTGCTTCAAAATGTTGGCCTACTTTGCAAGCCCCACCAGAACGGCCGCGCAGCCATCTGGGGGCACTTCAGTCCTAACAGTTCCAAAATTTACACTATGGCCGAGAGACTGTCAACCCGGCGTCGCAGCCCACGTTACCCACGTTTCCACAGGCTCTGCCAGAACTATTGCTCGTGCACGAGTCAGTTCTCCGGGGAGGGCCCTGCATACTGCGGGGGTGCTTCTGTCGCCGGACGGCTGCTCCATAGGTCCGCAAAAAGGTCCAAGCTCCATGGGCCAGTTCTCCCCTGCAGAGGGCGCTATTGGGATACTGCATGTGGCGATCATGCCATCTTGGAGCCATGGACTTCCTCGACCGCCATACCAACTGGATATGGAGCGAGTCAAGGCCCGATCCCCTGTAGGGAAATCCCAAATGCCAAGCACCCATGCATTGGGGATTGGTATTCGATCAAAGACTGGCACCCACCACTCCACCTGCAACATCGGAGTTGCTGCTGGCATGTTATTCGCGAACAAGTTCACAAATAGGTTGTGTGAGGACGGTGACGTGCGCTCTGGTAAGCACCCCAATCCAGGCTCCTGCGGTAGGGATATAAGCCTCGGAATGCACAGATCCAGGCACCCTTGCAATCCCCACACCCCCTCTGCGAATTTCCACGTGATTACCCGGAGGCAGCGGAATCGTTCCGGGAAACCCACAGGGTGCTCCATTCCGGGAGTTGGCCTAGTGTGTATGTCACACAGCTTGATTACCCATGCGCCCAGGAGATCAAAGTCCACGCTAGGGAGTTGGCAGGCCGAGCCCCAGTACCCAATTGTCGCGACATTCGAGCGATCAAGGGTGATGAGGACATCCCCAGGAACTGGGGACATGTGAGGTTGCAATGCAGCCTCATTCCAACTAATGTGAGGTGTGACCACGTTTTCCGCGATGGACCACGCACCTGGACTCCTTGCGCCTGCCATCGCGTGGGTCACCCGATTCTTCCGCTCGAAGGCGGCCACCTCTCACTAGAGTGTCGTCTGAGGAGCAATTTGGCCACGTTACTCTCACTCTGAATCAAACCGTTGTCGTGTGCACAGCAATTTCCCTTAAATTGTCACTCAGAGGCAATCGGCCACATCTTTGGCCATATACTTGGGGTTGCTTGGGCATCCTGTGTCTCGTCAGCATGGCTCAACTATGGAGCTGTGGAATGTGGGTAGGGGCAGTGGAAGAGCTGCAATCGGGCAGGGTCGTGCATGATGTAGAATGTGTACGCGTACACGTTCCAAGGACGCTCATTAGGCGACGACCTCCTCATGGGTACTGTACTGCTCCTTCACTCGCTTGAAGTGGGGCCGCCGTCCCCAATCCGGGTACAGCAGCCGGGTTCAAGCTGTTGACTAATTTTCACATAGGAATCCCTCCCATCCGAACCCAGTTCAATTTCCACGCTGTTGTTCTCCCTCTTTAGTATGACACGTATTGTCCGTAATCACTCCAAAAATTCATATGAACCTCCTGTCGTCCTGTCAAAAATATGACGAACGCCGCAAAGTTGCTGTATTGTTGAGGGAGTGCGACAAGTAATATGGGCTAGTTAGTCACAATTCAACAAACTTCTGTGGGAAGTTGCCCCATAAGCTCGGTGGAACTGGGTCTTAAACGGTCACGATTTCCAAGTAGCCCAATTCTCTTATGATATGGAACATACAGTATTGTGAGTAAATCAGAAATTGCTTCAGTTATTTACCTGCATTTTTACGCACAATAGCCCAGTTTGCATAATATGGTTCGGTCAATTTCATGCAGTTTTGATTTTCAGCCGGGAACTTGGGGAAACGAAACCCTTCATGCTATGCCTAGTAGATGTCTCATTGCTCCTCTTCATTCTGGTGCTCGTAGGAAGACCTCAGTCATGCATGAACTTTGGATTACCCACATACCATTGGAGTATAGGTGTCCAAATTATTATTGTGTTGGAATTTGGCATGTCTACTGCCTCTTGTGGATAGGATGCCATCATTAAGCAAAGAAGTCCACATAGGGCCCATTATTTTAATGCTTTGAAACAGAGACAACCACCTACACACACCGTACATTGTCATTCAATGCCACTGTCCCGCACACAAGAAGGTGTCACATGCAAGCTAAGGTTTCAAAAAACTTCTTTGAAACCACCTACCGACATCATACACTGTCCTCTGCCCCGCACACAAAGCGTCACATACAAGCTAAGTTTAGGCCGTGTTATTGGAAACACAACTATGGGATACTAGTAAAGCGCGATTTCCGCATGGAGCGTGAACTTCTGTTTGTATTGTTCCTATAGTTTAGCGATGACTTCCATGGATGTGTTGGTAGCAACGACTCAGGAGGCCAATGAGAGTGTCATGCCGAATCACCAGTACTGTGGGTGCCTTCCAAATTGTGTGGTGATCGCCAAAATTTGGCCACTCCTGGTTGCACCCATTCAAACAATGAGTGCAAACAGCCTCGGGAGTACTGACTCCCTCGATGTGTTGTTCAAGTTGAGATCGCTGAACACCGAGTGGAAATGGCTCGTAGACACATCCTGCGAGTGGGCCGCCTTCCGAGTAGCAAAATGCGATAGCAAGGGCCTTGTGAAGCGGGGGGCCTCTGTGGGATCCGCACTTCGTCATGCACTTGAAGAGTATAACAATGCGTTCTCATTGCTAACTACACCCAGAAAATTGTCGGACGTGATGGTGCATCAACCCCTGATTGCCCCATTCCCGCACATTTCCGATCGGTGGTTATATGTGTTGAAGAATTCTATGGAGATCGCCAGAGTTGGCACGCGGGAAACTGGTGAGGTCAGCGATGCATACACGTATATACCTCCAGAAGTGGGCGCCATCATCTCCAAAGAGAGGGTTGCAGTCAGGCATCGTTTGCGAAATCGGCAATGACTTTACGGCAGATTGATATCTGCACAGAGGAAATATGTACTATTTTTTGCTTGACTGTTCTGCCATGTCCCTGGTTAGTCCAACCCAAACGGATGTTGGATTCAGGTCACAAAGTCGTTGATGTTGTAGCCAGGTTGCCGAGAGCGGGACCTCCACAATTTGTGGATATCTATAATAAAGTTTGCCATTACACCTCGCATTTGTAGACACTGCAGGAATGGAGCTCTTGGACACAATGCGCATTGAACCTGCAACTTGTAGAACCGATAAGGAATTGGCCTGCAGGTCTCGGGGGATCATATCTAATTTCAGAGTTGTCGCTGGGTTCCATGGCCATAGGAAAGATAAACAATTTGCGACTTCAACCTGTCATTTGTTCATTTGTTCATTTGTTCGAAGAAGGTAATCTGTCACATTTCTCAGACCGCGTAATCAGCAGTCAGAATAGGCTTTGAGCTTAATGGCCCTCGTTGAAGGCAGTGTCGACGATCCAAACGTTGTCCACAGTAGGACAGTTTTGATCTTCACAACAGGATAGAGAAACATTTTCGGACTTCCATCTGTTGTGAACATATATTATTACAGTACAGGCTCCATGTGAAGTTCCCAACACGAGTAACCAAAAATAGTATGGAATGTCTGTATAATAATGTGGGGCAACCAAATTAAAAGTATATGTAGGCTACTGATATGTGCAACTAGGTTGGCTTCACAAATAGGTTCACTTACACCCATGTAAATTATCTTGGGGTCAAAATTAGATCACAAAAAGTCAGAACTGTGTTTGTTCACTTGGGAAGCGACACATAAAATTACTAAGCTATGGTATCCTAGCCTATGACCGAGAGCTACACATTGGTGAATTTTCTTGATGACCTCTTCTATGGTAATGAACGATTTAAAATTTTTCATGCAAGGTAAAATGAAATATTTGTCTATTTCAAAAATTTGGAAATTTTTAAAATTAATTTTGAATTACATATGATTTTTTAACCAAGGGTATCTTATGATAGACCTCGAGAAAACTATGTCAAGAGACATCCTAAACGAACAACTAATCTCATCCATCACGTTGTGGCAAGGTTTCATGTGCCTTGAACCGAGACCTATGGGCCTCAATGACCGAGACCTTCCTCTCTCCCACCAGACCTCTCATGTGCCTATGACCGAGACCTCCTTCCCCCTTCCCCTCTTTCTCCTCCTCCTCCTCGGGAATGAGTTGTGTTCATAGGCCCGGCAATGCAATTGAGCATAGAGTATCTAGATGTTGGAATCCCTATTACTTCAAACTAACAGGGTTGAGTCATGGCAGCTGAACTCATCTCGTCAACTAAGTAATGTTTACGAGCATGTTACAAAAATTATTGCCTTTGTAAATACGTGTTAGTCGTACACGTTTAATAGTGTGGAATGTCTACAAGGTAGTGGGCAGCAACCTAGTTGCACATACTAGTCTAGTTATGCAGGGGAAAATCTCCCAATTTTGATTTCCCCAAATGATTGGTTGGATCAAGCATAACATTACTCACCATAAGTCTGAATGTGGAGAATATCCGGGAATACTACATGATATAATGTCATTCCCACATAGGCTTATTATTGTGGATATGAATAATGTTATGAGGCTTGTTGGAGGTCATTCTAAGTTTCAAATCCCTAACAAACGGTTAATTTTGGTGGGTATTGGGATACCAAACTTTCAAAAATAAAATGGCGACTTGCATGGTAATCCAAGGGTTCATGTCAGTTGTTTATCACTAGTGGGATGTCTTATTTGATACACCGCAGGTTCCCTTAATGAGGATTATCTCTTTTTGATACCAAAAGGTTTTACGTAATCGAATGTAGTTTTGTTTTCAATGCCATATAGGGCTATGTAATATGCAAGGACTTTGATACCTAGGCAACATCAGCCCACCCATGAGTATGACTTTCTTATAATAGTAATGCGGACAACATTTGTGTGAAAGCCATGCCTATGAACCAAGGCCGTCCGGTTATATAAATGTTTGAGAACCACGGCTTTAAAAATTAAAATTGCCTCGGTAACCAGGGGGGCTTTGGATGCCAAAAAAGCCATTCAAGCCCCCCCCCCCTTCCATAGTTAATTTTGTTCAAATCAATGCCACAACTATCATCTGCGGCAGAAATGGTTGAAAATGAATAAAATAAGCCAATGTGGCTAGTAGAGTGGCATAAACGTTTGTAATAAATCTTCACACAAGGAGTAGAGGAAATGACAAGGAATGCAAGTTGATTTGCATTTTTGTGCCATGCAAAAAATTACTTACATTCTCCCATAAGAAAATTAAGTTAAATCCCCTGTTTGTTCAATAGGGTATCCTTAATTCGAGCCTGAAAGTGTCCTACGTTGTATATGAATGCACACAAAACAATTAAGTCAATGGCATCCCAAAGTGATCCCGAGTGGTGTGACAGAAGACCTATCCGCCCAAACCCTAAACCCTAAACCCTAAACCTGGCACTAGTACATCCCTTTCATGCCACCACATCCACAATTCGCCATTTTGGGTCCACACAAGACTCATTGTACTCCTAGTCTAGTGCACTATAGAATACAATGTAACCTAGTTGATATCGCACATGTGGCAACCAAAGTGCACGTGACATTAACAAGGTTTGCAAGGTTAACCAGTCGGTGCGTCATAATACGTAATGTAATGTAAAATGTGACAGAATGGAATAACACAAAGCCGACATTACAACAATGTCAACGTGATGCATGCAATTGTGTGGTTTGAAGTCTTTCATGAATTGCGATAAATGTCAAAACCCATCATGTACACGAGAAAGAAAGTATGACAACAAGGAAGGACATTTAAACAAAGTACGGCGATTCCCTACGGTTGTGGATATAATAGAGGTAGTGACATTGCATAGGGTGACACTACATAAGATGGTGTAGTGGCCATTCACCGTTTCCCTTTTTCTAACAGACAAAAATGTGGTACTTAAACTTCTCATCGACCATTCGGTTACTGCCATTAACATTCCGAAACACTACACGTGGGGGGAAGAGCCACTTTAATGATAGCTTGAGCATAATAAACGTGCCAAGAATACTCGACAACCTCTACCAACACACAACCTGCATTCAAGTCCTCACTTGACAAGAAATGGGTGGCAATAGGGACCCAGAAGATTGGATGAGCTTACGTAGACACCATGAATCCTTGACAGAACAAGGGTCTAGCTGTATCGCCTAGTTCACATCATTAGCTACCGCACAATTTTGTGACACAAGCTAACCAAAGCTCTAGCCAACAAAAATCATGCATGCACAACCTAGCTAGAAGAATTAGCTAATAATGTGAATTGGTGAATCAACTAGCATAGAGGCTCTCAATTCCAACACAAAATAATTATTCCCCCTCAAATTGCCACATGACATGCTCACATTACCACTAACACTTTGCCATGTTAAATGTATGCTAATATAGTACAATGTAAGACATAGTGTGGTCCACCTTGTAGCGGGACCGAGGAGAGATGGGGAAAATGATAGGCATGCATTAAAGGAACAAAACTTGGGCTACTCATTTATAAAAGTTAGTTAAACTTCAGGGTAGGGATGAGCTAAGATTTCCTCACAAAAGCAAGGTCCCAAAAGTGAATGGAATTTTATTTTGATAACTTTTGCGTGTACCATGAGTATTAACTAGGTATCACTATATTCGTTAATTCGGGACTTTATCGGCATATTGAGACAGTTACAAATATAAGAACATGGATAAAATCACACAAATATTGGAGAATGTTGTGACATGCAAATACTTTGAAGCGGGGATCCATGTCAAGAACCCAATTAAGAACTCATATCAAGATGGTTCAGGTAGGACGACCCAAACATTAGACCATGTTGTTGTGGTCCATATATTAATTTGAGACAAGAGAAAGTCTCTAATTAACGAATATAGTGATAGGTGGTGCGGGTGTGAGATAGATTAGTTCTCACATAGGTTACACTACCTCGTATGTTAGCTAACTCTCTCAAACTGAGAAGTGCATGCACGATGTGACAAATTTGAGTGGGTACATGCTCTAACCGGAGCCTTAACCGGGATGTGTGGCTAGACCCAATGAAGGTGGACCTGAAACATACATAATAAATATCATCATGCCACCATGCTTCTTCCTGTCTTGTTTCCATGGGCTCATAAATAAATATACTATGTAACATAGCACGACTGGATTGGAAACCCTCGCCTCTTCTAGCGCATGCCATCATTTTCACGTGACTCACAAGCAGGCCGGTGATAGAAGCACTTGGCCAATACAACTACGCCATGGGTCCTTGGTCAATTTGCCTTTGAGTCGTTGGTCTCCTTATTAGTGAGGTGGACCGACAAAAGCCTGAGTTGGCAAACGTGCCCGCCATCATAGGGAATACTAGTATGCAATACAGTTCCCTAAGGTCGCTCACTGCACAGAGGGAGGGAACCATGGGTGTAATCCCACTTTGGGAAAAACAACCTTCCAGTAAGAGTTCGCTTCCCTAAATATGATGGAAGTGTCACTTCCTATGTGGAGTTACATAATGCTATTTATTCTTGTTATTGATGTGACAACTTTTAGCAAGTAAAGATGTTGTTGTTTTATAATGTCCAAACAACCATTTTGATATTGGTTGGCAAATTTTGAGACACACAGTACAAAGACATAGGACTGCGTGATTCCAAATAGTGTGTGACATCAAATACAATGTTCAATGTAGGTTGTCATTTGTCAGAACTTATTCAGAAAGTCGGTGGGCATTTTTTGTCAATGACTTTTGTGATTTCAAACGCTTTGTAAGAATTTTGAAATTCAAAATAGGGCATGTCCATGTGACACATCATCCTGAAGTTTGTGGCGGCCTATGCAAGGTTAGGTTGGCCAACCTAGTCTAGTAAGACAAGTTGGAAATCATATTATGAATAGTCCAAAACTATTCTTTGAGTATGGTAATCTAAGTATAGATAAACATTGCACGAGTCTATGCATAAGATCCCAAACTTATGTTTTTAGCCAACACCATGGGAGTTTGGCGGCAAGGCCATTGCAAAACTACACAAATAACCGTGTTATAGAAAATTGTGACCACGTCAAAAGTTGGGGGATGAGCCAACGAGCACAAAATTTTAATGGAATATCCATGCCTTTATTATATATACAACCTACTTTCATTGGAAAAAGTTATAGGATGAGAGGATCTTTATGTACATGAGTCCTTATTTGGGTCAGTACCATCTTAATACCATATTGAAGTATTCTAGGATAATTTTGCCTATTAATGTCAATTATCAAGGATTAAACACAATAATTTCAGTCATTCATGACAATATTCCATCACAAGTTGTTGACAAGAGAACATAGGCTTTTGGCCAGTGGATGAGCTCATCCCTCATCCATGAAATTATTTGTAAATTTACTCTATAGGATTGTCATCCGAAAAGTTACCATAGAGACATTAAAAACCATATGTATATGACTCTAAGATGTGCATACCGCAAGCAACAATGATGAAACCTCGGGGCGGGTGAGAGTCGCAATCCCCCTAAAGCGAGGTTGACCACCACCAATAGATAGGGTGCCATCATTAACGATTACAGTCCACCTAGGAGGGAATTTTTTAATCCTTTGAATCTTGGCTGCACCCATAACCACCCACGCCACGTACCCACACCCTTGTACAATTAGCAGGGACTGCTAGAGACACCCCCCTAACTCCCCCCATCTGACCAATTTGATTTTGGGCACTATGGTGCAGTGATCGGGGAGATACATCTAGTATGACCGGTTGAGATCCTAGTGATTGCTATTCCATCGGGTTACATGTTCACATCCTCCGGATTGCCTTCATGAAATCGGGGTATATTCTATAAATTCCGCCAAAATGATCGGTAATTTTCCTGCAGTCTCGAACTTGAACCGGTTGAGTCACCCCCGAACCTTCCCCATGTCATCGCCATTGTCACTGAAGCTGGTGCGCACTAAGACGGAGATCTTCCATCTCTAAACGGGTCCGCAGAGCTTCCTTGCACGCAGCAGGGGCTCCTTCCCCATGTCATCGCCAAACTGCGCGGATGTAACCCAAGTGCCTTGGAGCTTCACTCGCATACATGCATTGGGTTAAGTAGTCTAACTTAAAGACGAGTGATCAGGCCCAGGAGGACGCTACCCGGATGTTTTGTAGAATTCGGCTACCACATATGTAGCTGTATGTAGCGACGAACGGCGACCGACGATAACTCCGCAAAGAGAGGCCTCCTCTGTCTGCTTGCTGTCTCAAGGACGAAGTACTTGTGGAGATCGATATGATTCTCCCGCAACGAAGGTGCTTTCTTACTTCCGAATGTGCCACCTTGCATCCTGTTGGCTAGTGCTACAAGTACAAATACTGCCAATGGAGCCACACACAATCATCAGCATCGCATGCATGAATGTGCAATATCGTGCACCTGTCGCGGTAATTCCAACGCCGATCTCCAATTCTGGTTCTTCCTGAGTCTCCGGTGCAACATGGTAGGGTGTCAATCATGTATGCAGTTTAGACAAGTTAGTGCAGTTTGACAATGGAGTTCATCTGTCCCGAGGGAAGTGATGCCAATTTGAGCTGCCATCTGTGTTACGGTCACCTAATTGTTGTTGGGTCCAACCCTCATAGCTCTGATCATTCCAAACACGTATTTGCAGAGGTGAAATCGATCAATTTGGAGTGTGCTACTTTGCATCTGAGTCCTCTGTGCTCCGTTACATTTTCTGGTATGCATCATCTCACTCCAACCTTCAATTACCTTGCAGTTGTTCAGAGTCGAACAAGTAGCTGCAGTTGCTGTTGAATATCTTGGGTTTTGGGTTCTTATTCATGGGCCTGTTTTTGAAAGGAAGTTGGAAGTTGGAGACTGTGGGTTATCTTGGTACATGGGGACATGAGGTTATGTACGTAGGCGTAGCGCAGTTTGACATTGTAATTGTGGCTGGATTGAAATTTCTTCAAGAAGCAGGTTTAGGGTGTGTATATATGTTTGTGTATGTGTGTATGCACCAAACTGCGCACAATTTGGGGAGTTTGATGTTTTGGGATCATCTGCAGTGGCAAACTATAGTTGCTGTTGAAAATCATGCTTCGTGGGATTTGGCTTGCCCCTGGAATTTTGGTGGTGACTGGGGTTGGGTTATCTTGGATTGGAAGATAGCAGTTCAATTGGCGCCTGTGTGTTTTGGGGGAAGAAGGATTTGCTTGCATATCGATGCAACGTGCAAGTTTAATTGTTTGGAACGTAGGATGTACATTACATGTCATCGACATGATGAACTGCGCCAGTACTGTTTTCGATGGATTTCTGCAATAATACCGATGTAGGCTGGTTCTGGAAGAGTGAGAATGCAAGTTTGGAAATTAGATTTGAATCATGTGGTTCAGGGAAAAGTTAAAATTCTGTTTGACTTGAACATTGTATACTCATGGTATGCATGGAGATGATCAGTGCAGCATGTGATCACCTCCCGTTGTTAACCTCAATTTGAGCTGCCGTTTGAGCGGTGCCGTTGGATTGATGCCAATTTGAGCTGACATCTGTCTTACGGTCACCTAATTGTTGTTGGGTCCAACCTTCGTAGCTCTGATCATTCCAAACGAGTATTTACAGAAGTGAAAGCGATCGATCAATTTGGAGTGTACAATTATTGCTACTGAGTCTTCTGTGCTCCGTTACACTTTCTGGTATGCATCATCTCACTTCGATGGTTAATTACCTTGCATTCATTCAGAGTCAAACCAAAAGCAAATCACTCATTCTTCTTGGGAGACCTGGTGTTCGTTGCAAAACAAAACCAACACATAAAGTTGTTACAAGACTCGTATACTGGTAGAGTCTGTATCTCTCTCTCTCACCGTACTTGGAAACAGCCTTCACTTACTTAATTCGCATACTTAATATGTTGGTATAAGTAGCGACAATATTTGAACATATGTCACAAAGTTGCACAACAAAACAATTAAAGTCTACTGCAGGTGATTGGGATCGAGATAAAATGCTTCGTAGCAACAACCTTGAACATGTGTCAGAAACTTTGCACAAGTATAAGAGGAACCTACTTCAAGTGATTCGGGTGAGAGATACAGACTTGGTTGAACATGTGTCACTAGGCTGCACAGACAATGCAAGAGACATCCACTTGAGCTGATTCATGTGACCACTCGGTAGCCCTTAAACAAATGGATGTACGGAGCTATGTAGAACCTGCCCACAACTTCTCTAATTCATTGAAGACATGACTTCGGATTTACACCCCTAAAATATCCAGCACGTTTCTCGTTGATTGTGAAGATCAACAGTGATTGGAGGCTTGTTGTAGTGTGGCAGGTCGATGGGTTCCGGGACACCAACACGCGGCCGTTTAAGGCGAGATCCACAAGGGGCTCCCCCCTCAATGACACGGTCTGGAAGTGTGGGGCCTTCCATGGCAAGGCTAACCAATAACCCGCAAGCGCCACCAACTGGCAGGGTTGCTCGCAGGCTGGACGGAGCAGCAACTATACATCCGCTCACAGGGAACATTCACGCTTATCCCTTGAGCACATCGCCCCGTCCCCAGCAGGTGGTGGACTGCGCAGACCTCGTGAATGATGCAGCATTCCTGGACCAGTACGGGTCCAGGACGCCAGTGCTTCGCAACATCATGCGCATTGCGCACGCCGCCGCGAGCGAAGAAGAATATCGTGAGGAAGTGCTTTGGGTTGCCAAATTGCATGGCGAGCGTATGCGTGGAAGGTGAGGAATGCATGGTGGTGAGGTCCCTGACCGACGAACCATTGCAAGTTCGAGTCGACCAAGCCACTCCATGGGCAGACAACATGCTTGACCCGCGGCCATTTCCAGTTGGATCAGCGCAAAGGGCTGTGGCCGAAAGCGCCGCAGCAAAGTACTCATCTCCCAGGCTTGCAGACATCGGAGGATTCTTCTTCCACGTCGTACCCAAGCGCAGATCGGTCCTCAACCTGTAGCCATGAGCCCACGAATTATGAAATACTTGATATGCTTTTCCATACTTGTACTTGAAATATTTGTGAGACTATAATATGTGTGTGCGCCATTCATGCAGGTGGGAGCAGAAGGATGCGCAGATTTCTCGAAGCCTTTTGTCTTGCCAGCTGGGTCAACATTCAAAGATGTTGGGGGACGAGCCAACGTGGTGGCAGTGGTCTACGTGCCCGATCCCGTTGGGCAGCTCATGCCGGCGCAAGTGGCAAAATACGCCTTAAACATTGGGCGCATACACTCAGTGAAGTTGCCGCTACGACCTTGCGCGAACACGCATCCTGCATCGAATTGGGAGTTTGGGACTTCATCATCGACCCCCAGCCCGCACTTGTTCGACGGAACGAACAGTCTGAAAGAATCCGACGACGACTATCCAGCTACCATCACGCACCCAACGGGGCCAAGGCATTCCGCCTTCGATCCGACATTCACACACCCTGTGCATGCTGAGGGCGGTGGCGGCTTACAGAGGACCGCGAGACGCAGGGCGACGATGAGCACATTCTCATTGGCGGCACACTTAGACTCGGCTTCATCCACACGAACGATGACTCCCACACAAACGGGATTGAAGCACTGTGAGGGGGAATCAGGAGGCAGTTTCAATGGCGCGAGGCAGCCCGGCATTGTGGGAGCCCACGGTTGTGGCATTGACCCCAGGACAGCAGCACGCGAGCAAACCGTCGTTCATCGTAGCCCTTGGAGCGATGCCTCATCAGAAGACTCGGACTCGTGCCATGTACTGTCTGCAATATCCCCTCGGTCAGACAGCATACGATCGCCCCCAACACGCTCTGGTCATTCTTCGCCGCTTAGTGCTCAGCGAAGTGGACAGGCAGGTGGAGCGGACAGAGCAGCCGAGGCACTGCAAGAGGCGGAGGATGCCTTCATGGCGGCTGACTTGAAATACAACACTGCACGCGAAGCCCAAGACTGGGAAGAACTTGATCTTAATGAGCCAGTGAATGTAAGCGCAAATGAACCCCAAACCTCGGTGTGTTTGGTCCTTTGCATAAATAATGTGGTCGAAAAGTTATAGAATTTGGTGGTTTTGTTTGTGCAATGAGGAAGAGTAACAACCCACAAAGAGTGCTGAGTGGCTGACCAACAACATAAATCATTGCAGGTCATTGTGTCACAATTGATTTCTTTCCCTTAAAGTGTGATCAATCTGTCGTCGATAGTGTGATGACGCTGTCTTTGGCAGAAATGGTTGTCAACTATTAGAAGTCCTGCCAACACCTTTTTGTTAATCTTTGAGCAGCTTGCTCAAAGCCCAGCATGCCATCACTTGTCTCAGCCCCTGAGCTTGATTGGTTGCAGTTAACTTGTTGGAACGATGAAGAAGAGACTTCAGTTGAAGAAACTCTAGGATCTGGCATTTTTTCCTGGTCTTCGAGGAATGGGATGAATTTGGGGCCAGGGTCAGTGTATCCCCAGTAGCTGTGAGAACCCTTATGTCATAGTTACAATTTACAAACTCAGTTCCGAAATCAGCCTCAGCCCTTTTTTGGCATTGTTTATCTTGAACACACGGGGACACGGGGTTGTACAAGGTTGTATTTATTATAATGTAGGCGATCGATTGTTCTGTGGACCTGTAGGGCTGATCCTAGACCATATGCTTCTTGGAGACTCAATGGATGTTGCTTTTAATGTGTGCCAGGGATCGGCCACGCATGTGGTGGATGATGAGATGATGGCGGTTGCGGCTTCCAGCAAACGATTCTGGACTGCCTTTGATGCAGAGCTTGGCCTAAGCTGTGAGGACACCGACCAGGGGCATGCATTAGCAACACTTGCCCGGCGCCGCGGTGGCTGCAAGGGCCTGACGCCACTGATGATCACCAACGAGGTTGTTGCTCTCCGCGAGTGCCCGATCATGAATGCCTACAACACCGAGTTCATTGTGGCAGCATTCAATGCCATAGCTCAACCAGATTGGTGGGTGTGGGACATTTTGGAAAAATGTTTCCCTGATGAGGAGGATGTCACCTTGTGGTCTGCGGACGCACTGTGCGACAAACTGGGCAGCAGACTCGCAAGCACAGTTGGAGACAAGGCTACAATGGAGGCTGTGGTGGATCGGCTACATACATGGAGGCAAGCCGAGTCGAATAGCGGGGCTCGGAAGAAGGAGACCGAATATTTGGTTGCATATAGGAACCGGAACGAAGCTTGGAACTATTACCGCCTATGCACAATCCGCTTCGAGACTCTGGGTGACTATCGGGCAGGACTCCAAAACCTCTCAACCGTACCCCTAGCAGTAAGCATGTCACGCAGTATTAGGGGAACGTCATGTCACATGTATGTGGTAGGATTGTATATTATTGCAGGATACTTGGCAGCTTAATTGTACAATGTTGTAGCGACAGTGTAATGCGCTGCCGACTTGAAATTCGGCCGTGTCATGACAGCCTGCAATGAGTATATTCTCGAAAGTTGAATTTTGTTGCCCCCCATGTTGAGGTGCACACGTCACTGTGAGCAGCAGGCCAGACCACTAAATATCCGGATATTTGGGTGTCGGTTGTGGGCACGTGGGCCAGGTCCGTGCAGGAGAGGAGTTGCAAGCGTTGAGGGAATACTTCAAAACAACTCAAAGAAAGGGGGGTGTCATGCTGCCATTTTATGTGGATTACACAATTGGAGATGAAGGGTTCGACCTGAACGAGGCGGGAACGTGCGATTGCGGAGGGCCTACCAAGCGCATGTTGTCCAGCGCGTGGTTCCAATATTGGGACAACGTAGGGGTGAGTTCCACTTGGCAACTTATTTCCTCCAGATGGCGCAAGGAGTTGGAATTCATCCATGCATATAGAAATTTGATCCACTGAGTTATCATGTACAAGGTACTAAATAATACACAAACCAGGTCAGTCTGACATGTGCACGGAAATTGGAATTTGTTTCTTTCATAACTGTACACATGGAATACAATACACATGGAATTTGCAATTCATCACAATTCTCAAGTCCTCAACTGCAATGACAATACTATTTCTGCAGACAAAACTATTTGTGCACACAATACTATTTCTGCAATGACAATCCTAATTCTTCCTAATTGAAGGAGGGATACCAGCACAAAAAGAGCGCTTGGGCCATTTCACCAGCTGATCATCAAGATCGGAAACCAGTAGCCTGTCAAGCTTCTGGGACATAACCCCCGAAACTTGCGTACTGTATTTAATCGATAGAGCTGGTGAAATAGGACTACACTGAAATAAGAATCCTTTCATTACTAAAGAAGGAAGCGCACCATTTTAGATTAGGTTGGAGAGTTGTAGTCATGTGACTTGTATTGGCCGACATAGTAGAACTATGGAGTCTACCTTCAATACTGCGAGTGGATATTTCATGTATCTCCTATATCTTGGTGACCACATTGGTGTTTCACTACGAGGGTGACCAATCTGGGGCATGTGCATTAGTGTCATTCCACAAGTCCAGCTGACCTGATCCTGACACAAATGATAGTAAGAAAATAGTAGAGCCTCTGGCAGTTTGGAATACAATCTGCACAGTACTATGAAATCTTGAATACTATGTAATCTTCAATAATCTACAATACTATATTCACCTTTTTATAATGTGTATAAGGTTCAGTATAGAGTCATAGACAGAAGCGGCCAGTTAATCGCAACTTGGACCATTTCGTGTGCAGATATGCATGGAGGTATTCTCTAGGGCCGAGCAGGGACATGCGCTGCACCTGCGGCCCACCCCGAACGGCCGGCTGACTTCGAAGATACGCTCGGAGTTGATGTTTGTGGGGTGGTTCATGTTTACGTTGATGCTGAAAGGAGTGCGTGTGAGCAGGCCCTTTATCAAAGCCACAATGGCGTTTGCATGTGGTTGCAACCCTGTGAGCTCAGATGACCCGACCCTGAGTTCATGGGATGCAGACTTCATTGCCTACAAGCCTGCAGTAGATAGTGCATTCAAGCAACTGATGGTAGATGACGTAGATGCACAGCGAAGTGCCAGGGAGTCGGTGACAGTGCAAGACTGCCCGGAGTTGGCATGGGCAATTATGGAGTTAGAACCAGGGCCTGGATTTGTGGAGGCCATAGAGGGATTGAGGAAGAGACAGGTGTACAAGTGGTTGTTCACGGACTGTGCAGTGGCAGGTGAAGCTTTGCATAGTGGATTCACATTTTGCATTGACAACATAGTGGAGTCGCAGGACCTGCCACTTCTCCAGAAGAAGAGGATCCTGCAGACGAAGGAGAAATTCTTGGCCTCGCCACAATTTTTTGAGCCCGTTTTTGGTGCGGATATGGGGCTCGATGTGGACGATTTCTTGGGCACTTGCGTGTACATGAACATGAAGAAGGGCGTGCAAGTAATCACATTCCTAACCCAAAGCCTTTTATAAATGTTGACAATCTTGTTATGCTTACCCGCGGAATGACCCCAATGCTGACACACCTCGCGGCGAACTTGAAATGCAGACTCGATTTGAGGCATGCGTGCGAGGCCTGCCCATGGGCGAGCTTCAAAACCTCCTATTCTTCATCACTGACTCTCGATACTTCAACTATGCACCGATACGCATAATTGGGAAGCCCAATTGGTCCCAGGAGAAGTTGCCAACATCAGCGACATGTTTCAACACTCTATACATGCCACTGTACGAGAACGAGGCACTGATGGCGAGGAAAATGAGCATGGCAACGTCGAACTGCGAGGGGTACGGGCTCATCTGATTCACTCCCTTTTATCACTTCGTACTCCTACACTTCATATGTAGAGTTAGAAGTTTCAGGTGTCTTATGCCCTGGATTAAATGTTTTGTCTCCAAGTGAGGACAGGGGTGTCTCAATTGGAGCGTAGTGGGGGTTTCTTTGATTTCCCACCGGCAACTGGGTGGTCATTGGCATTGGTTTCTATTATAGTAAGCGAGATCAAGAGCCATTTTGTAAGTTGTACATATCAGATCTTTCCCAATAGACCAAAATGCTCCAAATTTTCCTGACACTATATGGATGTATATGTGATTTTGGGTTGAACCGGAGAACCTGACGTCGTGTACATATGTTTGAATGCTCTCACTGACGATTGTTCACCGGTTATAGAAATCATGTTCACTAAAGTGCATGTGTGGTCCCGGCTTGCAAGAATTAAGTATGATGGGTCACCTAGCATGTGAGAATCATGGTGGTAATACTCTCATAGTGTACATCTTGCTTCAATTCTTTACCTACCATATTTCTGCAGAAGAAGACATGAACATCCATTTCCAGCTCTCAAGCATTAATGTGGGAAGAGAAAGACGCCTCCACAGCGACCACTTTTAGGTCACTTATAATCCTTATTCAGTTCAAACTAGCTAAATTCTTCTGATGAATGTGGCTATTAAGCTACAGTTGGGTAAGATGCAATTGAGCCCACATTTTTGTGAACAGTTCAAAGAGATGAAGGCTTTCACACAGAGGCGGGGAGCTAAGCCTAAGCTCAATCTTCCAACATGTAACTGGAACACACAAGAGACATGAAAGAAAACATGAAGAGGATGGATTCAAGAAAACATGAAGAGATTTGTTGAGATGCTCGCAGGTAGGACTAGGAGAATGCCACTGAAATGGCAATACCTAAGTCTCTCTGTTTCAGTTCCAGCAGATAGTTTTTCCTCCCCACCATTGGAATGTTGGGAGGTGCATGTGCATGGTTATATAAGCGTTGTCAGGGCCACGTTTCTATGTTTGTGGCAATTGCTTTGAGGTCAAGTTGGGTGAATTCTACATCCATTGCTAAATCTCGTTGGATGAAGGCAATTCAAGAACTGCAAATCCTCATTTTGTCTGACTTGTGCTCTCATGTTAGGCTACTTGATCATTTAGTCACGGATTTGAGTTAAGTTGGTTGACGTCTGCATCCTTTGCTTAATGCCTTTGTATGAATGCAAATCAAGGACTCTAAGTTATCGATTGTCTGAGCTGTGGTGTCACGTTAGGCTACCTGAACACTTGATTCGTTCAGGTGTAGCTTACTATAGTGTCGTTTATGTTCTGCATCTCTCAACGACTTGTTGAAAGTTGACTCCTTGCAGGCTGCTCACTTGGTAAACATCAAGAGGTCGGATGTTTGTGCAGGCGTATATTTGTGCAGACAGACTGTTTGTACTGTCCGAGCAATGCTGAAGATTTCTCTGTTAATAATGATTCTCCTAAACGTAAAAATGCTAGCTGCGAGGGAGATGTAGGATCGCATACCTAGGCACAAGAAGACTTCATGACATGTTGAGTTTGTGAAGAATGTAGAAATGGACTTGAAGCCTCTTTTGACATGAACAGGAGAGGTGGATCAACAAGAACAATGCAGTCACTATATATTCTTTACAGATTTGATACTTCAAATTTGGTGGGTTGATGATCATCAAAAAACATAGATATTTGGAAGCGAGAAACCCATGGAAGCTATTATATATTACAACTGGAGGGCAAGCTGAATGGTTCTTCATACATGACGTGTGCCAGTGAATTCTTGGTCTAGATTCTAGAGTTTTGGAGACCTCAATAAAAATTGGTTTTATTGTGGCCCTTTCAAGCTTTCAAGAGTTTCAAACAATCAATGCTACACTAAATTTTATAATCAGTGTCACTGACTATTTGGATTTACACAGTGCTATGTCTGATTACTATTGCTGTGAAGATGTTTGTATTTTATAACGTCCACATTGCCAATTTATCATTTGTTGGTAAAATATGAGATACAAAGTAAATGGATGTAACATTGCGTAGTTCCAAATAGTAAGTGGCACTCAATATCATATGAATGTAGTTGGTGCAAAAATAGCTGGCCCCATGAGAGATGCAAAGTGGAGGTAATCAACGACCACAGTGAACTGGGCATAATCGGCCAAAATCCTAGTGTTTCCAAGTCCAAGCAAGTGTGATCTTTCGGTCTTGGGACTTGTCTCATTCCAATTGCAGAAATTCAATGCATACAATGTTGATGCATGTTGTGATTACACAACCCCAAAATGGTTTACAGCAGTAATTGGTCTGCAATTGAGACCGACTGAATGAGTCAGTTAGTTGTATGAAATTGCTAGATCAAAATAAATTACCTGGACAAGGACCCTAAGAGAAATCACTACATGCCGGAAAATGTTTCCTTGAAAGACTAAATTAAGTTGAAGTTTTGTTGTCAAGTAATTCGTCTGAGAGATCGCAAAGTGAGCACCAATACTTGTAGGAAGAGGGGGTCGTTGGGATGTTGTATCTGATATTAGGAGGCCATAAATGATCCATCATGAAATGTGTGGTTGGTTGAAGCAATCTACATAAAATATCAACTCATATCTTATGCCCTAATTTCCAGATTGTCATGCTCATGTCATAGTCATATACCACCCTCCAACTATGCTCACTTGTAAGCCTAGACGGGTTATTATATTTGGAGCATATAGTCCAACTTCCTCCAACCACATGTCTGTTTGGTATCCATGGTCAAATAAAGGCGTCCATTTGAGATAAGTATCCAATAATAGGCACGGGTATATTATATGGCCCTATTGAGGGCACTTCCAGCTCCACCCCAACTGACTGTTGGATCGAATGGTTTGTCGTGTAACTGTGAATCATCCAGGCTGCCATTCAAATTTCAAAATTGGGATTGAGATGCAGAACTTATATAACGTCCAAGTAGAGTTCAATGTTGAATTAGGATGGTATATGATTCCCGCACATAGGCCAATGCCATTGTAACCCATGTTATTTTAAGTGTCCATCCTCAACTATGCACTTTGCCATATACCACTCAAATACAGGCGTTTAGTCAAGGAGAGCCTACACATAAACGTTTAGTCAAGGAGTCTGAACATTGGAGTTCATTACATCTAGCGATGCACTGCAACAAGCTCTTGCCCAAGTTGTCTTTGAACACAACGATTATGCCCCCCCCCTTAGCAAAAAATATAATTTAAAATCTACGGGCCATCGCTGATCAATTGCACTGAAATGGCCAAGTCTTACTGACCACATAATGAAATTGTCACACACAAAGGACACGGTGGCATACCTGCAGGCGAGGACGAGTGAAGGTCCAACAAGCTGGATGAAGCTTCGAATGTGTGATGCTTACTCATCCAATCTTGCAGTTGCCTCACTCACACCTGCAACTACATCACCCACTTAAACAAGTAAATCTCCATTATGCATACTGTTCAAGTTTCCTAGGATTATGCAGCCACATGGACATCAAACTGCCTTCAATTGTAGCTGGTGGAGGATACTAGTACTTTTGAGTTCGTGAATGGCTCCATAGCTATATTGTATGCCACTGAAATGCGGTAGTGTTGATCTACTAAATCAGGAACTGTGCCAGCATCCCTGCTACATAATCTTCACTCTGTTCGCCCCATCTGCAATTGGTGGAACATATATTATGGCTCAAAATTGCAACTTGTTGTGCTAAGAAGGCACCCATAAAAGGCCTCATTACAAATGAACACTTTCCCTATAGCATAATAATTTGGACTGATCATTCACATGCAATGTGCACAGAAAACATTCTGGGAATGCAATGAGGAACACATTGTTCGTGCACAATGGACCCTTAGGTCCATTTCACATCTTCCTCTGGTTGGGTGGATGCGGCTTGTTGCTCCAAGAAAATGCAATCTGTGGTGGAATCCGAGACTTGTGAGGCTTCAACTAAGACCCTATCAACCCCTTGAAGCTGCGTTCCCTCACTTTTGATTACTCTATGGCCACCACACCTAAGTTACTTCTCCACGAACTGATGAAAGCGAAACACTTGGCAGGTCACGCGTAAATGAAACAAGACATCGCGTCATGTGGACAATTCTGAATGAATCTCAAAGCGACAGAATTTGAGTTAGACATACGCTTTACAAACAAAACTGGCGAAAGGACATATTTAACTGAATAAGAACATATGACAACTACTGGGGAAGTCAAATGTCAAACTGCACCGAAAAGAGCTCTGAGTCTGACAATATTGCTCCCACATTCTATGAGGCTGCGATTTCAAGTTTTCCATTTTTTGTATATTGGATCTTCAGTTGTTGGAACCTCTAATAAAACTGTGATTTACTGACAGGCCCACTGACTCTGTCAAGCGAACAGTTTTGGACTTGCTTATGTTCAAACATCAGTTTCAGGAACTTGCTGAGAACTAGAAGTCCATATCTATATCATTCACCGCTGATGCTACGTAAGTACATATATCCTTGAACATTTGCAGATTCTGTCTTTCCAGACGATAAGAAAGAGTTTGAGCATCTATGTTGTGTTTATGAGAAGCAAGTTCTGGATGTATTGAAGTTACGCTCTAACTGAACATGACCTTTGGTCGGGTGGTTGGAGTTAGTGTAAATATTTGAACGAAGAACATTCTCTATTGGTTGATTGAGGATCAAATTCATTTTGGCATCCCACGTTGTGCTAAAATGCCGAGAGAGTGATTGCATGGAGTTGGAAACCCTAAAAAGGAAAGCACCGAGAATGGAAACCCTCAACTGCCGGGAGAGTCTCACCGTGTTCTACCAATTTGAATCCGGGAACTGTTTTGAAAGCACAAACGTAGAGAGTTCCCATATTATTCGCGGCCGAGACATCCCCGAAATTTTCATCGGGCAGCCCCAGAAATTTGACCTGCAGTGGCCGGTCTTGCAGAGAGAAGTCACCTGCTCGCAAGCGGTCACCTGCCCGTCATAGCGTACGGCGTCCTTCCTCCAGGTCGCAGGCGCGAGCGCCAGGCTGCGGGCGCGAGCGCCAGGCTGCAACCGCGAGGGCGAGGCTGCGGCCGCGAGCGCGAGGCTGCGGCGGCGAGCGCGACGCGGCGGGGGCGAGCGCGACGCGGCGGGGGCGAGCGCGACGCGGCGGGGGCGAGCGCGACGCGGCGGGGGCGAGGGTAGTCGCTGCCAAAGCCAGGCCGCCGGGCATATTGTATTCCATATTCCTCTTACTTAGTAGGCGCCAATCCTATCTTCTAAGCCTTCCTCCCTCAAATGATCAACAAGGATCCTAATTCGAACATTTAACTAGCCTTGGCTTTCTACCTACCACACTTTACCAAACTTGGGATGCTTCAACCCAAACTTAGCCTCCTTCGCTTTCCGCCGCCATAACTTTCTCCCCTCACTTTCCCAAATCGTCGCTCACCACTTAATTCAAACCACGATGCTTAACTCGTGATTTGATTGGTGCTTTGAGAATTTGCTTATCCTCCACCTTGCATTCTTCCTTGGACCTTCCCCATTAAGTGGCCATGATGAGGTGGTCCACTTGTGCGCTCCATGTGATCCTCCATTCATCCCAATTCGAATGCACTTGCCTCTTGAGTCACTTTGGTTGTCTCCATCCATTTGTACTAGCCTACTCACTAACTACTCAATCCAAGTTCTCCTTACCTATCCTCATTCACTCAAATCCTTCCGAAGGTAAAAACACAATAACAACTCACATCCTAGCCTCTTACAACATGGTACTTCTAAGACTAACATTTCACTCTTTTTATATTTTTGTGAAGTAACATGCTACTTCAAAGTGCATCAACTAACGTTTCAAGGGTCTAAGACTAAATGTGGGCACCCTTTTGGGCTCACACAAGGTAAGAGCATCTCCACCCATACGCGCTAAAGGGACTCGGCAAGCCCTTTGACGCGGCCTTGAAGAAAAACTTGCCCCACCCCTCTCGCCCGGGCTCTTCAAACTTGCCAGGGCTCTTCAAACTTCCGGCTCCACTCACTATCCTAGCGGGTGGGCGTTGCTCTTGCTGCGCCCACATTCCGGGCCTCATCCTCTTGCGATTCAGTGAATCGTGCCACTTTTGGGAATGAAGAGCGGTTCTGTAGGGCGGAGATGGCGGGATCAGGTATTGGAAAAGTAGGTTGTGCTTGGGCTTGTGCGGTACTTCTGTGCAGCAATAAATATTTTGGGCAGGCCTTCCGGACTTGGATTCCAGTGTGAATTGAGGGTGTGCTAGCTAGTTGTCAGAGTCATTCTTCGAAGAGTTTGCAATTCTGCTCATGGTGAGGGACAATCAGTTGGTGCGATTAATTGGGCCTTGCCGAAGTTTTCAAGGGGGGTGCAGAAGGTAATTAACTGTGCCGAAAATCTCTAAGTCATTGCGGAAAGATGTGGGCCTCCTATTGTGGAATGCTTGCTACTAGCATTTATCAGCAACATCGAGCATGAAAAGCATTCCATCTTTTGTATAAAGTTGAATCCTCATGAATCCTCACGAGCCCTGATGCCGAGAGACACAATCAAGTTATAAAGATGGAATGATGCTCTTGAGGGAATCTGGCTACCTTTCCTAAAATTGAAAGCAGAGCCTTGTTTAAGATTGTTGCAGGTAGAGATCAAAACTTGAGGAACAGCGAAGGACTTCGTGGATTTCATGTTAGGGTTGAGAATTGGTGCATTTGTTCCATGTTGCATTTGTGTCCTTAGTGCATTCGTGCTTGGCCTCTTCATGTTCCGGGCTTTTGGTGGCCAAGGCACTGCTATTGTGTTCCTTTACTTCCTTATTGTGAGTAATTTGCTCATCGTATCTTCTTCCCTGATATTGAGTAGATTAGAGTTTAGATGGTTTTTCTCCTTCAACAAAGTCCTTCGATGTTCCTCGCAAGAAATAGTGGATTGGAAGCTCAAGATTCTTGTGAGTAGTTGCTCAACATATCTTCTTCTCTGACATTTCGAAAATTAGGGTTCACAGAGTTTCCTTCTTCAACAAAGTCCTTCGATGTTTCCTCGCAAGAAATAGTGGATTGGAAGCTCAAAAATCTTGTGAGTAGTTGCTCAATAGATTTTCCTTGACATTCAAAAAATCAGGGTTCAGTGATTTTGTCTTCTACAAAGTCCTTCGAAGTTTCTCGCAAGAGATATTGGATTGGAAGCACAAATGTTTTGTGAGTAGTTGCTCAACTGTTCTTCCTTGACAATCAGAAAATCAGGGTTCAGTGATGTTGTCTTCTACAAAGTCCTTTGATGTTTGTCCGTATCATTCAGGAAAACAGAGCGTTCATTGACCCTAAACCCTCAAAGCTACAGAAACAGCAGCCTCCCTCAAAGCTACAGAATCCTCCCTCAAGTTACATCGCTGGAAGATAATCACCGCCAGCGAGGCCAGCTAAGTGACAAGCTCTCATTTCAGCACCTTCCTTGAAATAGGTTCGAAAGTGGAAAGTGGACAGGTGGGTTATTTTTGGCCAGTTTCGGACATGTCATCACAGGGAATATTCCTGACCGTCTCCTGACCGTTTTTGGCTTGAAGAGCCAATATGCAAGTAACGGTGGGGGAGTGCCACCCTAAAGAAATTTAATGGATGTTTGGAGCCCTTCAAAGCGCATTTGGAGAGCCTGCCTTACTGCCCAAGGGTGGAGATGCTCTAAGGGTGGGGGAGTGCCACCCTAAAAAAATTTAGTGCATGCTTGGAGCCCTTCAAAGCACATTTCGAGAGTCTACCTTGACGCGCAAGGGTGGAGATGCTCTTCATGTGCCATGTGTAAGGGGCAAGGAGGAGGGGTCCCACATGGCTGCAAGTTGCCAACTCACAAAGTCAACAACCTAATGTGCTAGCTTAAGTTTTATTAGAATTTGCCAACATGCATGTATTATTATCCCGCACGAGACATGGGACCATCTTATTGTTTATTGCTTAAATTTCTTATAATAAAGTTGACATTGTATTAGAGCGATGAATGCGAATGAAGAACGCTTTTGCTATGAAAATACTCGAAGATGATGGCGAGAGGGGAGCAGAGGGCGCTGGAGGAGATGATGGCGCAGGGGGAGACGAAGGCGACGTCTCCGCAAGCGGCCACCCCGCAGGCAGAGACGATGGACAGGGGGGAGCGACGAGGGGAAGGCATCCACGGACTGCCAAGCCCCACCTACCGCCGAGTGGGAATAGGGCCCAACGGCTAAGGCAACATGAAGGGGGCCCATCAGTACAAGTGGTGGAAACCGAAGAGAACTCGTGGTCAAGCCAAGAATTAGCTCACCTACCACCTGGATTACCCCCAGAGGTAATTCTTGAAACCCAGTTTAATAAGAGCAGTAGAAATATGAGTAACATTTACAAGGACATATGGGCAAGCATTGGTTTAGAAAGCCCAACCACCTCACAAGAAGCAAGGGGTAGGGAAGGTAATTCAAATATTAACCAGTCACCAGGAGGTCATCAAGCAAATACCCCCATTCGCAATAGTGCTGCGAGCCTAATGGCCTTAGGGAAACATGTACTCACCCCTAGGCAAGGGAGGGTGTGGGAATCTAGGAACAAGTCACCTCTAGGGGGACAGTAATGATATCATGTGGACTCGCAACTAAAAGCTACATATGAAGTGGAACATTATCACACACAACATACGGGGGCTAAATGACCCGGAGAGTATCTCAAAAGAAAGAAGTTTTCTCAGTGCCTTAACTCCCAAAGTGGATGTCGTAATGATCCAAGAGCATAAACTAAGAGGTAAGGCTTTGGACAACCTCGGCACAAGGCTTATGCCAGGTTGTGCCAGTTGGATACTTGAGGCCGCGCCAGGGGAGAGGAGTTGGCTCAACCCCGACGCCGCAGGAAAAGGGGGCGTAGGGATTTTACTTGCACACAAGTACTCTAGACTAGTTACTGAGCATGGGTCCCTTTACGAAGATAGAGTGGTATGGATAAAAATAGAGGGTATAGAGGGAGGAAACATTGGAATCGCGTGTGTGTACGCGCCAAATATTCCAACAGAACGTAGGCATCTGTGGCACATCATGCTTGACACCTTACCCAAGGATTGTGAGTGGATAATTGGGGGGGATTTTAATATGACGGAAAAACCTCATGATAAATCCAAAGAGTGTGGTAGAGCAATAAGTGACTTAGAAAGGTTCACATGGAATGGGCTTCTCAATGCATTTCAAGTACATGATTATTTTATTCATCAAGGTGGGCCTAGATTTTCTTGGAACAATGGACAACGTGGAAATGCACGCCGGTTGGCAAGGCTAGATAGGTTCTACACGCCATCTCATAGTAGGCTAGGATTCCATCAAAGGGCCTATTTTATACATGGATATTCGGTAGGATCGGACCATTCTCCGGTCCAATTAGAAATTAGCATCGGAAATGAAGAGGTAAGAAACACGGCTTTCAAGTGGAATGTGTCACACTTGCGAGGGGACAACATTGACATGCTAGAGGAAAGATGGAACAAATGTCCGAGGGATGCCACCTTCTTTTACAAGCTAAGACATATCACAAGATTCTATAGGCAATTGAGCAAGCAAAAAGCAAAAGAGTTTAGAAGAGAAGAACTTGACACAAGGGCAGAGCTGGAAAAGGCGACCGCGGCTTTACACGAGGATGTTTACAATGAGGCTAAACAAGGGGAGGTTAACAGACTTAGGCACAAGGTAGATGATATTGAAACTAGGAAAACTAGGGGAGCGGCCGTCAGATCAAGGGTTAAATGGCAATTAGTGGGTGACAAATGCACAGCGGAATTTTTTAGATCAGTAAGACAGAAAAACACTCACTCGGTTATCTCTGAACTCAAGGACAATCAAGGGAGAATTTTTACGAAGAAAGAAGATCTAGGTAAAATTTGTCTTGATTTTTATCAAGACCTCTACAGACACAGGGAGGTCTCTGAGATTGCCATTAGAGAAGTTACGGAGGGGTTACCGGTTATGTTCACAAATGTCATGAATGAGAATCTTTCAATGGACATTACCGAAGAAGAGTTAGGTAAAGCAGTTAAGTCTATGGCAAAAGGAAAGGCTCCGGGATATGATGGAATCCCTATGGAATTCTTTCAAAAACTATGGTATGTTGTGGGGAATGACTACCATCAAATGATTTTGCAAGGAATGGATAGAGGAACACTACATGAAGGGGTAACAAAGGGGCTTATCAGTCTTATACCCAAGGAAGGGGATTCTAAAGACTTGAACTATTGGCGACCAATCACGTTGCTTACATCCACATACAAAGTTTTTGCCAAAGCACTGCAATTACGATTCCAACCTATGCTTAGAGATATCATTAGCCCGGAGCAAACGGCATTCCTTCCTCTTAGGTTCATACTTGACAATATTGTCCTGACGCAGGAGACACTTCATTGGGCCAAGTCCTCAAAGCAACCTACGGTGTTTCTCAAATTAGACTTCTCAAAAGCATACGATAAGGTATCATGGGTTTTTTTATTCAGGACAATGCAAACGCTTGGTATTAGCGAAAAATTCATAGGATGGGTTAAACTCCTATTTGGGAATGCAACCGCGGCAGTTAACCTTAACAGCCGCCCTGGAGATAGCTTCAAGATTGAGAGGGGAGTGCGGCAAGGATGCCCTCTTGCACCATATCTCTTTCTCATTGTAGGCGAGGCTCTTACACATATTGTCAAGCAAGCAGTCTCGGATGGAAGATTAAGGGGAATCACCCTCCCGGGGGGGGGGAAACAACAAAGTATATCCCAATATGCAGACGATTCTTCGTTCATGGTGAGGGGGGAAAAGAAATATGTCGATGAATTGGTCCGGTTGCTCAAACTTTTTAGTGACGCCTCCGGAATGGAGATTAATTGGGAAAAGTCATGTGCGTATTGGTTCGACAAATATACGCACAAGCCTGAGTGGTTGACAGGATACAATTGGCAATGGGCAGAGGAGGGAGACCTCTCTAAAATGCTTGGAACTCCTTTTGGGCTTAACCTCAAAACTCCGGACATTGATCAATTCTTATTTAATAAGATATCCAAGAAGTTGGATTATTGGAGTACGATGAAGCTTTCCTTGGCCGGTAGAATTGTCATATGCAATCACGTTCTTTTGTCCACACTTTGGTTCTTCATCACGGTTTGGGGGGGATCGAATAAAATTCTGAGAAAAATCAAGGGTGCAATTCGTAACTACCTTTGGTCAGGGAAGGAGCAACATACTCGTACTAGAGTAAGTTGGAGGATTTGCTGCATGAAGAAAAAGGATGGAGGACTTGGCCTAGTAGACCCAGAGGTAGCCAAGAATAGTTTGATGTGCAAATGGATTGTTAAAGCAATGGAACCAGGTGAATCCAATCTACAGCTTATGCTTAGACATAGACTGGCTAGGTTTAACCCACGGAGGGGAAGGAGTTGGGGGGTCAGTCTGGACTGGTTTACTAATAAACAACATCAAGGGGTTGCAGGGTCCAAGATATGGGGACATATTGGTAAAGCATGGAGGATAATGGTGAGGGGAATTTTCCAAATCCCGCCCCGCACGCGGATGGAATTGTTGCATGCGAATATTTGGTGGTCCGAAGGATTGGAACTCATTAATCGAGGTTTCACATACTCCAGAGGCCTCACCTTATATCGTAAAGGTATCCAATGTGTTGATGATGTGTGGGACTGTGAAGGCCGGGACTTTCTCCCATGGGAAAAAGCTCAAGAGAAATTCCAACTCACCCCCGACGAACTTGGAGACTGGGTCGCGATTGTGAACAGGATTGGAGAAAAATGGAGATCCATGCTTGAGAGGGACTCGGACGATACTTATCCTAGCCAATGGATCGGTTTCTATGTTGGCGGGAGGAAAGACCCGGCCTTTGTTCTCCAATGTACTAGGGAATTTACGCCTACTTGCTTACAATTCCAACATCTTGCATTACCTCTCCCGGTTCAATGCTTTACAGTGGGTACCCACTCACGTTGCCTTAACTCGTGGGACAAACCCACTGGGGAAATGGACGGTTTTTTTCATGAAGTTAGAGTTATTCATACCACTAGAGGACATAAAATTGAAGGAGAACAAAAAAGAATCACCTTCTTCTATGGTATTACAGCAACACTTGAATGGGACCCGGATAGGTGGCGGTGGGTTGAAGGATGCCACTTTCTTGACTTTAATACGAAGATGGGTAGAGACTTTATTACCAAAAGGACCGAGGGAGTCAACAATGTCGCTGATAAGTGGCAAGGCTACCTTCCTAGGAATTATAAATTCTATTGGTCACAGGTGTGGGACCCTCTGCGGGCCGGGAAGGAAGCTGCATTCATGTGGTCAGTTTGGCATAAAGCAGTTGCAGTGAATGAGTGGAGGGCCCGCATTGCGCCGGTTTCCATTTCTAAACAATGCATTTTCTGCCTCCCCAACACTAGTGAATCAGTTAAACATAGATTTTGGGACTGCATTCAAGCACGGAGGGCTTGGAGATGGGCCACTTTCATCATTCATGAACTTTGTGGGGTGAGAACTGGTGTTAATAGTTTCCATTGGAAACAAGCCCTGTTTGGGGAAAGGATTAGGAAGAAATTCTGCAAACAAATTAAAATCTGGCACCTTCTTCGTGGCATCACCCTTTGGACCATCTGGATTGAACGCAACGACAAAGTCTTCAACCGCGAGCAATGGCATGAATCCAAAGTCAAACACCGTATTTGGGATGAACTCATCATGTACGCTAAGGCGGCGTGGAAACGGGTGATTAAGCAAATTAAGATTAGTAGCTTCTCAGCTATGGCCTTGCTCGAGGGTTTTGACAAAACGTGGGGAGCTAGGAACATTCTTTGTAGAAGGAGCAATTTACACATTGAGTGGAATTGGAAACAACAACGTAGGTAGTGTGTTTTCCTCTTTGTGATGGTTTGGTTTGGTAGGTTTGGGGGTTGTCCTTGGTAGGTGGGGTGGGGGTGGTCCTTGGCTTGGTGGGTCCGGGGGGTTGTCCTTGGTTGGGTCCTTTCTTGTTACTCTTACGTGGCGGTGTTTCGCGCTTGAGGGGGTCCGCCTCCCCTCGAAGTGGGCGCGTTTTCTCTTTTTGGTTTTATTCTTGGCGTTGGCTCTTTGGCCTTCTGTCTCAAAAAAAGAAAAAAAAGAAAAAAAAAGAAAAAAAAAAGAAAATACTCGAGTGCCGCGAATCCCTGGCCTGGTAACCCAATGCCACTTTACCTAAACTCGCATGCTTGGGTTCCCATCAGCCCTTGGCACTTGCCCTAAAAGTAGTCACCATGGAGGGTACTCTCTGAGGTGGCTCAGACTTCCTTCTCCCTCTTTCCTCCTCGGTGCTCTCTTATCGTCGGTGTTTCTGCATCAGTCTATTACAAGCAATGTGGGACCTTGTTGCGAAGCCGTTCCCTTTGTAATCTAGCATGTTTGCTGTTGATTGTTATTGCATATGTATGTTGGTAAGATAGTATCCGGATGACAGTGTACATGTCGGACATAGACCAGATCTTATAAGACTGTGATTGACTTGATCATCAACGTGTAGTGCAAGAACGTGGAGAATGCAATGTAGAGCGCAATAAATCTCCATTTGATACCATGGAAGATAGATACTAGCAGTTGCAAACAAATCGCATGTTTTAATATCCCTATCCTGCTCTGGGATGAGGTTGGTCAGCATCTGGCCGTCATATTGAAAAGAGCGAAGTTTGAGTGTGGATCTTAGAGGCTGGATGCGGGAAGGAATGTAGCTTTTGCGCGGACAGGTGATTTTTAGGGCATGATCACACGTTGTACACCAAACACAAACACAAAGGGGTGCTAAATCGGGGGGAGCAGTCTCAATATCGGTCCCAGATGTTCACTAGATATGAGCTTTATAAACTGCGAAGTTAAGATTCTATTTGGTCAATGAGTGCGAGGTATTGGTAGTTGATTCATATATAGAGGACTTGGAACTCACCCCTCTAAAAGTTGAGTATTTCTAAAACAAGTTGAATATTTGAAGGGGTGGAAGGCTTTAGAGGGAGAGACCCCTCAAAATTGATTAGTGGTATGGAGAACGCGTGGGAGCCTCGTTTGTAAGAAACCCCCTGCAAATTGGCGGTAAGGGTTTTCAGGGGCGTGTTGATAACGCGCGAACATGCTCGACCTCAAATTTGCAGCTGATATATGACCTCAATCAATGCAATTGTGTGGCATTCATGACGTCGTTTACTCCCTGATCTCCATGATCAGCTGGAGTTTGGTAGGAGCGAACATTGAGTGGAAACTCTTTCATATCCTCGAGACTAGGTAACTGATCATTAGACTGTCAGAGCTGAATCTCTGATTCGACTGGTCACTCGATCATCGTCATTAAAATTTGGTGTTAATCATGGCATCATGGTGTGCAGCGAAGAAGTGCCCAGCCCAAGATGATTGCAGAGGCTACATCAACAAAAACCATGGCAACCAGACCGCCCAAAACTTTGTTGCATGCTGCGAGATTCTGTGCGGCCGATCGGCCAACGAAATGTTGGTGGCTCTCCAATGCGGCGGTGCCACGACTGCGACAGCGTGGGGCATTATCTTCTACTTGCTGCTCCTCTTGATCGCCGGGGTGTACATCCTGACCGGGGGGCAATTTGCGAGAGCCAAGTCGGTCACATACTGGTTCGTCACGATCGCCTCCCTCATCTTCACCACGGGAACGGGCGTGTTTGTGACGACAGTCACGAGCCCCTTCCGTGTGCTCCAGAGCGTGCCCGCGTTGGGGGCAATGAACGTCGCGGTCTTCTTCTACTTCTACTCGGGGTTCCAGTATGCGGTCGGGCTTGCGTACGAAGGCGGGCCGCTCTTTGTCTTCATCGCCACAGCATACACGATATGGAAGGAGGTCACTGAATCGACTCCTGAAAATAAGTTCATGCGTGATGGCAACAGGGTCGCTCTGGCGATGTTAGTGATCGCGTTCCTCTGGATCGTTCACAGCGTATCCTACCGGCTTTACGGATACCGAGTGGATTGGAGACTGCAGGATTCCTTATTGTGCTCGGAATAGGCTCGGTAGAGATCGACGCCTAAATCCGAATTTCCAGCTCGGCGCCGCGCAGGGCCACCCTACATGGCGAACACCAATGGGCCAGAGCTCGAGCGTGGTCTTGACTGCTCTTGCGTGGACCGTGAACATCCTTGTGAGGGAAGACTTGGCCCACCAGAGATGTCGACCGGATTGGGTGTTTTATGTCATGTTATACGGTGCCCCGTGTTTAATCTCTGTCACTATTTTGTGGAACGTGTTCAGTGGGACTCGGTGCCGAAAAATAAGTAACCTCCAGAGGCTGGAACAACAACCTGGAGCACGAGATAGGTCCTTCAAAGGATGGATTAGATCCGGCCTCAAATTTTTCTCATGTTCTTATGCGCCACTTGATACTCCTGGGACTACTCGTACCACCGTGACTACTCGTAAAGCGTATTATCCAGGTTCAAAAGCCTACGTGGATTACATGCACCATTTCTCAAGTATTAATGATTTCAAGAAATGGAATTCTAAGGTGTGGGGTGAATATGTCCAAGCTGTTGCATTACAAAGGATGGGAAGAAATACTTTGTTTGTAGAGAATGTTCCTCCTAATAGACTGGAATGGAGCGACCAAATCATTGGCTTTTTAGCATGGTTCTCAGCTCAGGGAGGCTTGGTGATGTCCATTCCAGGATTCCTAATTCTAATGTTGGTGACAGAGTTGTTGGGAGTATGTTTTGAGTTTGTTGGTTTCAGCATAATGGTAGAGACAGAGGTGACCCTGTCAGACCGCTTTGGGTTGGCCAAAGTGGTGGACGAATGCCATGTTGGAAGGAATCTAGAACCGACACTAGATAAGGAACGTGCTTTTGAGGAAATGTGTCGGCAACTTTTAGGAGCTGATGAGGGAACTGGAACATGTGGTGTGATATCAGAGATAACTGCCCGAAGTATTCACCTGCACACGCTCCTTGGCAACACGGGCCCTTGCGAGCTATATACAGTAATCTCCCGCTTAAGTACGCACCCGTTTAAGTACGCATCCCGGTTAAGTGCGCAATTTTTTTGACAAAAATCAAGGTTCACACTTTATTGTTTAAACATGTCATGCAGTGTCATTTGCCGCGAATGCATGAATTTTTTACACTTGACATTCAATGTTAGTTTGTTAACGTTCCGCAGAAACATCTCAAATGATTGTCACAATTCATCATACATTTGTCCAGCTTCCGTTTGAACATCTCCACAAAGTGAACAAAAATTCCCTTGAAGCAGATCACCCACCCAACAAAGCAACCTTAAACCCTAAAGATTGCACGATTCCATAAACAATGCAATCTGAGGTTGTCGAAGCTTGTCCATCAATATCCGCCTCGATGATAAGCGGATCGAACACAACCAACAACAAAATTGAGACTGATGCCAAAGTTTCAAACCCCCAGCAACTACATATCATGCTCCATGAAGCGCAGAAAAATTCTCCCGAAGCAGATCAACCACCCAACAAAGCAACCTCAAACCCTAAAGATTGCATGATTCCACAAACAATGTGATCTAAAGTTGTCGAAGTTTTTCCTCTAAAGCAGATCACCTGCCCAACAAAGCAACTCTCTGTAAAGATTGCACGATTCCACAAACAATGTGATCTGAAGTTGTCAAAGCTTTTTCTCTAAAGCAGATCACCCGTTCAACAGCTCTAAACACTCTGTAAAGATTGCACGATTCCACAAACAATGCGATCTGAAGTTGTCGAAGTTTTTCCTCTAAAGCAGATCACCCACCCAACAAAGCAATTCTAAACACTCTGTAAAGATTGCACGATTCCACAAACAATGCGATCTGAAGTTGTCGAAGTTTTTCTTCTAAAGCAAATCACCCGCCCAACAAAGCAGCTCTAAACACTCTCTAAAGATTGCACGATTCCACAAACAATGTGATATGAGGTTGTCGAAGCTTGTCCATCAACATCAAGCCTCAACTTCAATCTGGAACACTTGAAGCTTGAACATCAAGACTTCAATGTGGAACACTGCCAATATGAGTAAAGTACACACCTACCAACTAAGTGCGCACCAACGGCTCCGGTTCAAAGTGCGTACTTAAGCGGGAGATTACTGTAGTTTGCAGCATCAAATTTCAGGATCGGCCAATCAAATGCACCATCTTTCCAATGGAAACCACATTTAGGCCCGTTGAAGACCCTAACAAGTCATTTCAAGAATAATTTGCAGCATAGCGTAGTGGCTACAATTAATTCATGTGCAGAGAAATTCCAGCCTCTGTGAGGTTGCCTCCATTAAGGTAATCAGGTGGTCTAGCAATTCAGGGTTACAAGTTGCAGCTGTACATTGCAATCAACCATTTGTTGTAGGGTAGCTGTTCGTAATAAGGGATTGCAGAAACTGTTCCAGTCATGATTTTCAGACTTGTTCTATTTTGTTTGCAAGCTATGTCATTTTTACGCAGGATTCCACGGGGTTGTTACAACGTATGACTGAATTCTTGAAACATGATTCTTCTAGTCTGAACCAAAGAGCAGGGTACGGGATGTGGATGGTTGCACATATAACAAACCACTGGCAGAAGTAAAAGCTTCACTCATACATATACAACCTAATCCAATCACAAACATGACATACTGTAAATACAACGTAGTTGCACATATCATCATGGAACTACAAATATATCACAGTATAATACCAACACTCCAGTTATATTCCATTTGACTGACTATAATTCCAATCACTAAGTGAAACCCTAATACAAACCTTTCATAACCTCATCAAAATGTTAGAAAGTATGGAGGAGCCTATTTACAATAGTGGCATCCGCCACACAATACCCAAGCAAAAGCCCCTCTAGAAGTCTGCACACTCACTAACCTACAAGGATTTCATCATTGTGAAGGGCCTGTGAGAAGAAGTTCCATAAGGGAACAAGCACACAAGCCAAAGGGACCAACATTACCTGCCATGTATGTCTTAATGATATTAACTTGATGGAGTTTTTTTATATGCATAGTTCAAATGTCTCCGTTTTCTGTATCTCTTACCAGCTCAGCGCCTCACAAGAGCTGATCTCTTGAAAACAACTATAGCCAAAACCAGCACCGCAAGCATCATGCAAGCTTTGAGAGAGCGATCGAATAAGTTAGACTTCTCATTGCCAGGACCATTCTTGTCCGCAGTATCAAACAGTGATGTCATGAATTCTTGAAAATTCTGAATGAATCTGGAGAAGACCTGCCTTGTGCTCCAAAAGAATTGAGAGAAAATGTTGGAGGTAGTGTGAGAACTTTTTCCCTCCTGTTCTGAATCATTCTCAGGAGAAGCTGCAGTGAATAAACAATACAATTAACAAGCACATGAGATGATGCAAGAGGTATTAAAACCTGACCTCCTCAGGATTCTGGTAGGAGCCTTCACAACTGGATCATTTAACAGGAATTGAGAAAAAGGTTACAAACAGTATGCAAAGGCATCATAGATCCTAAACATGTAGACTGGAGATTGAGAAACAATGCAATCACACAACAAATGAGGACCTACCCTTGAGATCATTGTTGAAGTTTCGACGACATTCTTGTATTTTTTCATTGGCCAACACTGCCTCCCACACTGCGTTGTCGGTTGCCAGGGCCACCACCATACCCTGCACCGGCCAGCCAAAGGTTCCTCTAAATACCCAAATGAATCTGCCTATGCGAGTCGTACTCTTGTGCACACCTCAATATTCAAATCTTCAAATATTTATAAAACATGGTGCACTCTCTCCCATATTGACAACAGAAAATATCGCACCTTCATCCAATAGTGTGACTAGTTCTCCGTAATTGTGCCTCTCATGTCCTCACATCCTCCTCCAAATGGCACAGGAAAATGCATTCACTTGAATATTAGGGTTTCATACCTGGAACTGAGGGTTATGCTGGAACTGGTGAAAGGCCTCAATCATTGCATTGCTTGGAGCCTCTACGGTGTTGGCTGTCACCTGGATCGACAGAGGGTCCACCCACTCGAGCTCTGTGGGAGGCCCAGAAAGGTCTGAATTAACCTCCTCCACATCTCCAACTGTTGTAACAGTTGAATTCTCAGTCACCTCCGTTACTTCAACGAATTGTGGTGAGCTTCCTACTTGAGGTGTGCGAGTAGGAGTGACAAAGCCTCTGCAAAATATGCACACAAGACACACACGTTCCCATGAAACAAAACAAAATTAACATCAGAAGTTCGTGAAAGACTCAATACCAACAACTGTTATATTAATTCACAATTATGCACAACTGACTAAAATGATCAGATAACTCCACGAGCAATTCCCGTCCAAAAAAGAATAGCAGTACATACCAGAACGTTAGCATCTAACGATCCAACCGAAACAAACATTACTTCGAAAGACAATAATAAACACACTGTTGAACCTGATCTCCTAAATTTTTCTGCCAATTCATGCACGGACATCACACCAAAACGCACTATGTAGCTGACTTTTCAAACAGTTGGCATCCACCTAGCCTCCATGAACCGCAACCACTTGCTCTTCACACAACACACAAGAAGGACACTAGGGTTGGAACATCTAACGATCCAACTGCAACACACATTACTTCGAAAGACGATAAGAAACACATTATCGATCCCGATCTCCTCAAATTCGCTGCCAATTCTGCACCGACGTCACACACAAAAAAAGCACTACATAGCTGACTTTCGAACAATCGGCATCCACCTAGCCTCTATTAACCGCAACCAAGATCTCTTCACATAATACACAAGGAGGAGATTAGGGTCTAGGCAGGTGGCAAATGAAGTATGCAACCGAAGGGCGTTCTGCAGAGCCGAGAACGCTTCTTCCACTGCCTTCAACGTCAATGGAGCTCCAAACACGTAGTGATCCCCACTATTATCACGTGTTGTTCCAAATTACGTGATAATAGCATCACAGGATAGGACATCTAAAGATCTCACCGCAGCAGACACTCCGTTGAAAGACAATAGGGAACACATTGTCGATCCCGATCTCCTCAAATTCGCTGCCAATTCATGCACCGACATCACAAAATAGGCACTACATAGCTGACTTTCGAACAATTGGCGTCCACGTTGACTCTACGAATATAAACCACGTGCTCTTCACACAATACACAAGGAGATTAGGGTTTAGGCAAATGAAGCATACAAGCGAAGGGCGTTCTGCAGATCCGAGGACGCTTCTTCGACTTCCTTCAACGTCGGAGGAGCTCCAAACACGTAGTGATCCCGCTCCTCGTCTCCCTCGAACTCCCAGTCATGGAGGTCCCAGGATTGCTTAGGCTCGAAGCTCACCGAGCTCGCACCCTGAGCCTGCTGTTGCTGCTGCACACCGTGAGCGCGGCAAGTGCAGGACGCCACACGCATGGAGATTGGTGCTGGCGTGGCCGCGCAAGCACTGCAATACACTGCGTTGGTGGCCGCGACCGTGGTGGCCGCGACCGCGGGTGCCGCAGCTCCCACTGCGCGAGCCACGCTCCGCCATAGCGTGCCCCCGCCCATCCCCAACTGCCACCACAATTCACCTCAATTCTTGGTGTTCTCGGTTCTGGCTGGTTGCAACCACCACAGCCGCTCCGATAATCGATAGGGCACCGATGCTACACCGTGCTCTGCATGTCCAAGGTTGTGCGTGTTTCACTCAGTGCGCGGGAGCTAGGGTTTGTGATCGGCCATAGCCATACGGTGATGGTGAACAAGCCCTCGGTGTTTGCAAGGCAAGGGCGGTGAAGGGGGTCGGTGCCAGGCTTGGGTTGGGGGAGGGCCTCAAATGTACCAGTGGGGAACATCTGTGTCACCTCCCAGAGTGGCCAGTTAGTGAGTCGGCGAGTGTAGGTCAGTCTACATTAAGAAGCAGGACCACTGTCGGTTAGTTACAGATGAACCGGTTGACTTTGAGAAATAACCGGTTGAAGTTGGAGACTTCAGGAGGATCACCGATCATTCCAGAGGAATCTATGGAATATACCTCGAAGGAATGAAGCAAAACCGGAAGATGTCAACATGTAACCGGCTGGATTTAGAATCATCACTAGGATCTTGACCGGCTTATATATGCCCAAAAACTTCCCGGGCAGTGAGCAGGACAAATCTTAAACCCCTCCGGATAACTGAAGGTGGGCCCAACTCATCCCCATTGGATATTGTATGTGGGGAATATTTATGAAGAAGCGACAAGCTTGCATTCTTACAAGTTGAGTTTTGCATGCAGCCACGGGATACGGGTCTACGACGGGGGAGATTGGCTAGGGATTCGCGGGGTCTATGTGAACTCATCCATTGCAAAGGTGGAAATTATATTAAGGTCGAGGCATCTATAACGGATAAAGTAAGAGAGCTTGCATATGTTTGTGAGGAGTAACAGTGGGGAATTTTTCTTCTTTTTTTTGCAAAGAGAAACAAACCCTAAGGAGAATGCAAAAAATTAAATTTGTTTTCATGAATATGGAAATTGTTACAAATTTCGAAGCGGTAAAGTTAGGGTAACGTATAGTCGATCCGTAGGTTAGCTTATAACCGCTTGTCTCGATGCTAATGCTTGGCTATGACAATTCGCAAAACTCTTATGAGGGTAATCAATCACAAGCTGCTCCCACATAAACCTTAACTTCTTCACCCAAAAATTATACATCTCATCCATGTCGGCATTACATGTCCCTAGTGAGCAGTTAAATGGACCGGTCAACTATGGATGCCTCGGCCTTATAACATGTAAATGATTGTGTTTAGTCAATTTGACTTTGGAAATAGAGTCAAAGACCCCAAATCAGTCTGTTGGTCTCAAATTGGAATGAATTGGCCCTAAATTTTGTAGGGGATTTTTTTTATTGGAGCCCCTTCATCCACTATGGATGAGTTTATATAGACGCCACAAACCCCAAGTCAAGGAGATTTGACCGCTACACTAAATAGTCATGTTAGCACGGGGGGTTCACTCCATGTCAAGTTGAACACCACGTGCGGCCAAAGTTTGCTACCCCTATATTACATGGAATAGATAAATTTAAAAATTATGAGATTTTTTCTACATATACATAACCATTGATAATATCTTTTGTATATTTTTTTGAAATTTTTAGTCATCTTCATTTTTTGTAGTAATTATTTTAGTTCAATTCTGCGTCATTCTAGTTAGAAACGGTATGTTTTATTTTAAAAACATATCATCAAACTTGGTTACCATTTTTTACTATGTAATAGATACCGTCTATATCTACCCATGAAAAAAAATTGATAAAATTTTGAACCATTTTGGTGATGCAACTTACCAAAAGTAGATTTTTTTTGGCCGCACGTGGTGTTCAACTTGACCATGGAGTGAACCCCCCGTGCATGTTAGGGATGTTTACATGAAAGCCATTCGGCCATGGCTCTTGAGAATCCTTGAATTCTCATCGGTTGACAGAGTCAAGGACCCCTACTTTAGGTTTACATGATATTTTCAGTGGATGAAAATTTTACATGGAATACCAATGGCAAGTATGGATAGTGTTGGCCAGGATTGTAGGGAAATTTTCCAAGACACCTCTTGGAGGTAGGCTTGACGGAATTTGCGGTGGGCCTTGGGGGACATCCCATAACAACTTATCATGAATATATTTTTATTGCTATGAATGTTTAATTTTTGGATATGATTGTTGGAGCTATTGTAGAAGGTTGTTTTGTGTGTAACTATTGTACAATAATAAACAAAGGTCATCTCTTAATGTAGTCATCTCAATTTTTTTGGTTGAAGCTTTCTTTCACCATAGTTGCAAGTAGGTCAAACGTTGTAGCTTTTTTTCCCTTGGATTACAATGGAATGATATTCACCAGATGTAGATTATTCCAAGTCTCAAAAGTGGAACCAAAATTCTCCATGGATGATGGCCAAATTTCAAAAACGTGCTCCATCATTGAGAACATCAAATGTTGGCAGCAATAGTGCATTTTTTTGCCTTTAAACACATTTCTCAATCTCCATAATATATAAGATTTCCTCGTAGTGATGATGATTTACAATTTGTTAAGGAAAAGATTACAGAAACTACAATAGGGTCTAAAATGATGAGTGAGCCAAAAAGAAAATAAGTCATGGATATGAAGGTAGAGGAAGCCAAAAAAGTGGCACTCAAAAAAAATTGAAGGCCAAGACATGTAGGAGGACAACAACTCAAAGCGAAGAAGGAAAGCACATAAAAAACCACTGAGAAGATGATTGAAGATTTGGAAGCAATGAAAGAATATTCAAAGGGATTAGATTCAGATGGTAAGAAAAGATTTGGTGTCAAGTGGAAGGATTTTGATGTGGAGATGTTAAGTGCTATCAGAGGGGAGACAAATTAAAAATTTGCAAAAACTGCCAAAAAAACAAAATACACATGTGAACATTGAATTGATAATTGAGGGCTTTTCCATCCCTTCCAAGGGCTTTGAGGTGGAGATGTTAATTGCTATCAAAGTGGAGACGGATTAAAAATTTGCAAAATCACCAAAAAAAAACAAAGCATATACGTGAACATAAAATTGATATTTGAGGGCCTTCACATCCCTTCCCCCTCCCCCAAATTCTCAATCCTTAGCCTACTCAAGGCTCCACTCGATAAGGATCAAACCCAATTTCTCACAAGGTATTCTATGAAGTTTTTTTTGGAAGTCTCTTCCCATGCAAATTTAGGTTTTAGCTAGGTTGCGTTTGAAGTACAAGTTGATTTTCTAGGGCGAAGTTGAGTATTCCAATATGTCAAATGATAGATATTAGGTAACATTGACATCTTACAACTATTTTTTAATTTTTGTGTAGGTCAAAATACATGGTCAAGCTTCAAACTCAAATGGTATCTCCAATCCGAAGCTTAACTCATGCCTCTATATCATTTAAGAAAAATATAAAACCATATTGACATATTATAGAAATGATAAGAGATTGTATGAGATTTCTGGAGAAGGTAGATTGCTGGAATGTAAATGATTTCATCAAATGGATTTATGGTATAGATCAAGGCACTAGAATAAATCGTGTCCATTTCAACCCTTGGCCATCGCGACTCGCACCAAGAAAATGCATAAACAATTCTATTGGTAGGCAACCGGAAGGTACCCGTGGTGTACCCATGGAAGGTGCCCCCCAATTCCCAACCGAATTGATTTGTTTATGCATTTTCTTGGTTTAGTCTTGATGGCCTAGTCGCAAGGAGGGTTGAAAACTTGAAGTGGACAAGATTTCTTCTAGTGAGGGTTAGTGCTAAAAATGAGACTTCAGCAAGTACAGTTGAAGATGATATTTAAGAGTTATCTTCAAAAGGTTTGCTTCCAGTGGAGGTCACACCTCAACATCAAGATAAAAAGCTCAAAACCAAAGGCAACAAATTGTAAGAATTTAAAAAAAAAAACAAGTGGTTACCAATAGTAAATAGTTGATTTCAAAATTTCAAGCAACCACTTTTTCATTGAAGAATACAGATGCTCATATGAAAACCTTCATACAAATTGTAATCAGCTTTCTAATATGCACTCATATTTTCAAATTCATTTTCAATATTTAAAAAAATACTATTGTTGATTGTTTTTCAATGACAAATCATATAAAACTCTAGCTAAGCTTATGTGTTTGCTTGTAACTTCATAAAGTAAATCCTCATCTTTCTCATTCTCTTTGATCAAGAGTGTTTCTACTTCTATATCTTCACATATCTCTATATTGGACACGTTTTAATTATAAATTTGAGGCGATTCTTCTACAAATGGCTACAATTGTTGGCCTTTCACCTTCCAATTCATATCCTTACGTGTTCTATTTTATTTCCATAATTTTATGCTTCTACTATACAATAACTATCCATTCCATCTTTTGACTGAATGCATCTATTGTATAAAAGTATGCAAGTAAAAATCACATATATTATAGATTTCAGTGGACAATTCATTCTTCTCATAATGATTATGCACTTCAGAATTCCAAAAGCTCTTCCTGCACACATTTGTGTTGGAGAGTAAATAAAATTCCAATGAAATTTGTAACCTCAAAACTTGAGGTCTTACTGGATATGTTGCATTCCTGCAGACCTTGGACAGCTAACTAAGTGGCCAGCTATTTAGTTAGCTAAAAAGCTCCAACTAGCTAAAGCTCCGTAGGAATTTGGTGCCTCAAAATAATAGCTAGCTAAAACTAAGTGCCATAATCCAGGCGAGGAAAGGTAGCTAGCTGGAATCTGAAACATACATTATTTTTTTAATATTAGGGCGGATTCCATATAGCAAAAACCTTGTTGTCCAACTTGACACCCACTTAGTTAGTTGTCCAAGGGCTACAGTTTAGGTTTCAATTATGGTATCTGCAATCAATTTTCTGTAGACCATTTCCAAGCTAACTCTTTTGGAAACTCTCAATTTTTACATTGAGATGTTTGTGTAGAAATCTCAATAAACGTGGCACGGTCTTCACTGTTTCTAATAGTCAATAGTCACATAGGAGAATCTAGTAAGATCATTAGTGTTAGCCGCTCACCCTAAGTGGGCATTTAATTAGGAACAATCTTCTAGATTAGTTAGTCAAGCTCATAATTAGGAACAATCTTCTAGGTAGGTTAGTCAAGCTCATGGTTGGGCTCACTTGTATATAATGAGTGATGTAGCACAAGTGCTAGTTGAAAGTGAGGAAGCCAATGTATACGTGTGGATTTAAAACTTTTAAATTTCCTTGTGCAACAACATGAAAATAGAGAGGCAACCGAGAGCAATACAACCAAATATATATTGTTTGGTTTCATTTGAATGAATTTTTCTCTGGTTTAGAATGAATATGCATGTCACACAACTTTTTAGCTAGTCGAAGCTAAGTGAAAATGAGAATTCCGGAAAATTTAGCTAGCTAAAGCTAAGTAAGAATCCTAGGTTTGGTGAACCTAGCTAGCTAAACCTAAGTGACAAATAGGGGCCCGAAAAATTTAGCTAGGTGATGCTAGTTGGCCAGCTATCCAAGGTCTGCATTCCTGCTGCATCACCAATTACACTATTTTGTCTAATTAGTGTGGGTTACCATTCGGAGTTACATGTTGCTATAACCTTTTACCGACATCGATCGTTTTTTACCAACTAAGTTATATCATATTTTCTGGTGTACATAATGAATGCGGAGAACCAACAACTTAGTTACAGATGAACCGGTGAAGTTTGAGAAATAACCGGTTGAAGTTCAAGACTTCAGGATAATTACCGACCATTTTGGGGGAATCTAGAGAATTTACCCTCAAATTAATATAGAAAAACCGAAAGATGTCAACATGTAACCGGTTGGACTTGGAAACGCTAGGAGTTTTTAACCGGTTGTGCCCAAAATTCTCCCCGGACACTGGGTGTACATTCTAACTACTTATGTTATTTGGGTAAAAAATGATACATTTAGTAAAATGCTATTGCAATGCGTAACTCCAAATGGTAACCCGCACTAATTAGACAAAACAATGTGGTTTGTATCATAGTATCTTTCATTTTATACACATTTTCCCAACTTTTGTAAGTTGGAAGGTTGTCCAATCATGCATACTTTGTGCCCAACCCAATTCATAATCCCAAAACAAACAGTTAGTGTCAATAATAGATTGCAGCAATAACGGATGAATTGGTGTTCTACAATATTAATTTTCACCTCAAATTACATGTGATGGAATAGGAATGTGTGAAGCATCAATTGCACCTATTGTATGTGGAATGTCATGCAATGCGTCAAATGGTTGAGCTAATATCCTAAACCTAGACTCACTTCATAACATTAAGTAGCAATGCTAGCAAGGTGCCCTTTGAGTACCCGCAATATTACCTCAACAAGAAGGGAAAAGGTTGCAAAGCAAGGGTGAATGAATGCATAATTAATCAAATATAGTAGCTTCAAAAAGGTATCAAAAAGGTTTCCAATGAGGGTGTCGGGAGACTTTTCCAAAAATTGCAACTACCTTTTTAACCTCACCAACCTTACCGTTGCTATTTAGCTATTTAGATTTGTACAGATCGTAATATAGCCTAAATTAGAACCTTTACCGCCACTTGGCATTAGTTTTGTCTTAGAAACCGACATAATTAATTCTAAGCATTGAAAGTAACTACCCAAATAGATTAAAAATAACCTAGGTAAAACTCAAAGGTAGCGCTACCTTTGCTCTTGAAAGAGCAGCAAACCGGCACACGCCGGTTTGGTGCTCTTTTGAGAAGGTCATTCCGGGCTTGTTACTTAATGTTATGCTTGAGAATTAAACATCTGATTTTCTAAAACGTTTTCGCACAACTTTACAAAATTCTCTAAAAATCTTTGGGACAATGCATTTTGCAACACCCAACTGATCACCTACAACTTGTAATCCACTTCTACTTCCTAATATGATTGAACTCATTGCAACGCTATCTTCTACTCAAACAGCAAGCCTTGACTATATCTTGTTTTCTCAAGTAAGGACCTATTTTTGTCACAAATGAATCTGAAAGTTTCATGAGACACCCTAGTTCTTCTTTTTGAGCATATTCTCAGTGTGACTACCAAGAAAAACCCTATCATTGAATCCAATTTGTCTCTCAAAAGCCCAAATATCTTCTTCTTTTTTCCCTCCATCATAACTCATGCACAAGCCCAAATAAAGTTGGTTTTCTACTTCATGTTCTATAAATAGAGCTTGAATGACCAAAACTTGTTGAATCAACATATACAAACACCAATACATAAACAAAGCTACAAACACTTTCTTTCATGATGCACAAATTGTGTGTGTGTGTGTGTGTGTGTGTGTGAGAGAGAGAGAGAGAGTGTTACAATGGAGGTAAAATCAGGGAGTTAAATGGGCATTTTCATGTCTAATCAAAGTGTTGTGAGGTCTTTTTCATGGTCTTGTTTGGGTTTACACTAAGGGCTAATGACCTCCAAAAGACTTCGCACTATAGTCCAAGGACATTTTTATGATCTCATCCAAAAAGTGGGGTACCATGGTCATTTAAGAGCCAGGGCCCACTGTCTTTAGTGCAAATATTTTCTTAGTGTGGTGAAAATAATAAGCGTGGGCCACACTAATTTTCTAGTCAAGGTGACATTAACACGGATCCAAGATGAAGACATCCGACCAACACATTAAATAGATTTATAGGACGAAAATAGTACAAAATAAAATAATCACCCACATTAATTTTCTACTACACATTAATTTAGTGTGGGTTGAAAATTAATGTGGCCTACATTAATTCTCGTTATGAGAATTAGTTGGGCTCTAGAAAATTACTATGGCCCAGAGCAATAGGACTATTTAGTATAGTTACAAATAGGTTGGTTGAGTTGGAGAAATACCTCGTTAAGGTTCAAGGCTTTAGGCAAACCGCTGATCATTTTGCAAAAATCTATGGACTACTAAGGTAAGTGTGCCAATGACCGCACGGTCAATCTTCAAATCCTTGTAAATAATAATTTACAAGCTTAAATTGTTTCAAATTTTGAAGGATTCTTAATTGTGAAGTGGGGATTCTCCTACAAGAAATAAACTTAAAAGATATTATGATTTGTGAAAGCTATCACAAATTGAATCCAGACATACACATGTGGATCTCAAAAGCTTATTGAGCCCTTCACCGCACACCGTGCGGTACCTATAATAAAACACGTAATAGTGATGGTGCCGAAGTTCCCTCGGGAGTTCTCATGAATGAAATTTGTGGGGTGGGTGTGCAGTCCTTGGGTTGCGTTCGGTCATTGGCACACTTACCTTATGCCTTAAACTAGTAGAAGCAAATCGAAAGATATCCGAGTCAACCTATAACCGGTCAGACTTGGAAATACTTGGATCAACGTATTTTGCTCAAAATTATCCCGGACACTCATACGGGTGATGTTTCGTAGCACCTATAGTAGGTGTGCCTTGTTCGGTTACATGTCTTTATTGGACACCTATTATTTGAGTGGTAAGTGGTTAGGTGTGATTTTAAGAGCGAACACCAACAAGACATGTGTTTACAAGAGATTGTACTAGGTGCTCAAGACATGATAACCGTTCCAAGTTCAATAGTCATCATGATTGGGGGGCTTACATGATCATTTTATGAGCACAGGAACATTTATTTTTAATATGAATAATATATTCACATGAGCTCCATAAATTATCAAGAAAGTTGCTATGCCCTCGATTTGGATTTGCAAACCATCTCATACTAATCATGTGTTTCATATCCTAGGAGAGGGTGGCTAGTTGGAACAAGTAACCATATATGACCCATCTAACTTACCAAAGGGGGGGACGTAATGTTGATTGCTATGTGTAGTCTAGGGATTGCTATTTTACCCAAATTAACACATGATTCATATTGATGGACATGTATTCAATCTTTAAGGTTAAATTAAGATAAATCACCAACAAACCTTTAGTGGGTAGGTTTTATCACCCCCCCCCAAATGATAGGCATTGAAAATCACAATGCAATGATATAGTGTACATATCCAAGGTTGGGGATTCGTGATACTCGATATATCATCTAGTAACAAAAATTGGATGAGTGTATCAAGAGGCTCTAATGGAGCTTAGTTTAGGTAAGCACCTTCAAGTTGGCACATAAGACCCCTTGTCCCCTCCTAGCTATTATGAAGAACTTTTATTATTATTATAAGTAGCAAATAGGTGGCGAAGGGGTCATGATGTGGCTCTTGATTCTCTTGGTCCATATCCTAACCTTCCACAAGAGGTGGAGGGTGGGAATGGTGTTGTGAATATCTGTGTTTGGCTTACATTCCGTAATGTAGAGGTGGATTTAGGAGGTGTAGTGGTTCTTCAACGTAGTGGGTGTTTTTTGGTTTGTGTTTGGAGGTAGTATTTGTGGTGTATTTTGTGGAGATGTTCGTGTGTGGCTTGGGTATAGTGTTTGGTGAGGAGAAGTGCATTGTGTGTGGAGTCACAATCGTCGTAGATGCCAAAGAGGTTTTCTTCGTGTCTCCATGTGTCTTCCTAGCCAAGGTAGCCTTGCTAGTGGTATAGGTACATGTGTTTGATTTTGGTGATTTCATTTGAGCCTAGTTTGTAGTCTATGCAGACACCACATATGGCATTTATGTTGTAGGCTTGGGAGTCGGATCGGTGGTCCGCATGGGGGGAGGGGGAATGGGGTTGGTATTGGGGGAGGAGGGTGAGATTATTTGTGTTTGTAGGGGCCATGGGTTGTGTAGCGGGTGGTGCGTTTGTGGTGTGTATAGAAAAAGAGTTTTTGGACATGTGTGAGATTTGTTGGTTGAATTTCGTGCACTTGCCATATTGGAGTCTCAAGGTTTATGGGTGAGGATGTGCATACCTATGGAGTGGATAATATTTTCAATTCTAGTGAGTTGTTGGTTGAGGAGGATGTTGAGGAGTTTGGGGTGTGATATTTGATCGGTTGCATCAAGCCTAGCTACGGAGTTAAGGTCGTGCCATAGTTGCATCGAGCCTAGCTATGGAGTTAAGGTCATGCCATAGTTGCTAATGTGGGGATGGGGGGAATGGGAAATCAAGTGTGTTTATTTCTAGACAAATATTTAGTGGTTAATCAATTGGAGGGACCATGTGGTGGGCAGTAGAGGCATGCTTGTGGTGTGAGTTTAGGAGGGTGTAGAGGCAACCTAGTTTATAAGACCACGCTATATAAGACCAAGGCGGTTGGAGTCATTGAGGGTGCCACATCATCCAGAGGCTATGTTATGGGTGTATGCTAACAAAAAGGGGTGGACGTCAGTGCCAAACAAGTTTTGGGGTATCAAAACAATGGCGTTGGGGTGGAGGTGGGGAGTTTGCATTTTATATATATACCATAGTCAAATCCAATGATTCGATGCATGTTGTTGAGAATGGGGCCACGTAAAAGGTTTATTCAACTCATGGGAGGATGACAATGTTAACCATGTGGAGTTTTTGGACATATGGTGGTTGGATTTTGGGTGAGATTGGCTTTTGTTTTGTTTTTGTGTAGTGTTGCAGCTTGTTGGATGGAGTAGTTAAATGAGGGGACAAGTTGGATTTTTAGGTATGTATAGGCTTTGTTTTGGGAGAGTGCATGGAATGCTTGTCCTTCATAGGCGAGGTTGCAAAGTTCCAACTTATTTCTAAATGTATATGCTTTTAGTTTGGTTTTGTGGGGGGCCCTAGTGAGAGTGCATTTGTGAATGTTAACCCTTAAAGGTCAAGGGGGGGGGGTGAGAGGGCCTCTCCCATCAGCCTGTGTTTACCCCATTTCAGACCTCCATGTAATTCTTTTAGTGCGATCGGCATATATATTTAGATGTGGAATTTTGAGATACACATTTTGGGGGAATTGTTTTTTGCAACTCTAACATGTTTTGACGCTATCTTATGGTCAAATAGTTTAGGGTCAACGAGGCCATTGAGAGGGCCTCTCCAACCTTTAAGGGTTAAGCTCCATGCCTGCCTAGTCGTTGAAGCGTTCAAGTTTGATGATTTGGGATTGTAGGTGGGGAGGTGTTGGAATATGATAGTTGAATTTTGCATATGCGATGGAGTTGGTGTGGGCATTGGGTGTATTCAAGTGGTATCTGTAGTCATCCCTCTCAAGCCAATGGAGTGGTAGTTCAAAGAAACTAAAAAGAGGTAGGGGTTGAGGTTGTCACCTTGGATATGGTTTTGCCCAAAGTAAGGGTCTTGACAAAGGTGGTGGAGGCTTTGGTATGGATGTTGCCAATAGGGTTCATGGCATTGGGGGTGTATCCTAAATCCTCCATAACGTCAAGGAGTTGTAGGTGGTATATGAAACCAAAGGCTTTATTTGAAGTTGATGTATATATCCTATTGGGTGAATACGTCGTCTTCCAAGGATGCTATTAGCATTTGTATTTGGTGGGTTGCATTCCAACCTTCCATGAATCATTTTTGGTTGTGTTGAAGTAGTTGGTATGGTTCTCTATGTTGTTAAAGGAGAGTGTTGGTAAAGAATGTATGAATGATATTGGCTAAAGAGATGGGTCTGAAGTCTAGTAGTAAAGTGTGGTTTCCTTTTTGTGGAGGAGTATATTGTGGTTGTGTTTCCAGGAGTCTAAGATTTGGCGGGTGTGGTAGCAATATTGGAATACCTAGTGTAGGAGGATGTGGAATGTTGGGGTGATATTTTTTTAGAATGTCATCGTAGATACCATCCATGCCTAGAGTTTGTCCATTGGTATGTTGGCGAAGGCATGTGTCATACTATTCTTAATTGAATAGGTCATTTTATTTTGGTGTAGGGAGGGGCTCTATTAATTAGTGTAAATCCTTTGAGATTGTGCCAAGAGTATTGTTGGTTGCACATGTGTAATTATTCGGCTGCAAGTGGGGTAGTGTGCATATGGCAACTTCTTGTGTGTAGTGTTCTTGTACTATGTCCTTGGGGAGTGGAGGATGGTGACATTGGTTGAGTGAAGGCTTTCTAGGCTAGTCACTTCATTGGTAAACACCGGTTTCGTTAAAAGTGCACATAAGCATGTGCACTTTTTTTGGGGGATTAATTTTGAATATTTTATTCTCAAATTTCGAAATGAATATGCAATGAATTCGTACTTTGGCATAAATACTTTCAAATAATTCCAAAACAAACCTTATACACTATATGACCGTCATATTTATATTGTGTTTCACCTTGTTAATCAATTTTTTTAAGTTATGAAATATATAAAAGGAGTAAAACACACCCCTTTGTGCATAGCTTAAAATTTATTGTTTATGAATTGAATGAAAAGTGCAACACATACACCTCACCATTTGGCTAAAAACATGAAAATAAATTGAAACCAAGTGGCATAGCACATACTTCACTATAGAAGCAATAACATTGAAGTTGATGATTCCAAAGAAAATAACGACATATTTGTGTCACCTTATATTTAAAAATCTAAAATCAATAAAGTCAAACAAAGAAATGAGGCATGTGCCTCATCTAAACCACAAGTTCAAAACAAATTTAGATTTGTTAACACAAAGTTCAAAGACATTCAAATTTGTTAACAATGGTAAGGCATATGCTTTACCTTAAAACACAAGTTCAAATAAATTCATATTTATAAACAAGGGTGAGGCATATGCCTCGCTCTAAAAACACAAGTTCAAAAATATATAGATTTTTTAACAAGGGTGAGGTATATGCCTTACCATGAAAATCATATGTTAAAAATATATAAAATTTATTAACAAAGGTGAGGCATGTGCCTCACCTTAAAACCAAAAGCTCAAGAAAATTTGATATTCTTCACAAAGATGAGACATGTGCCTCACTCTTAAAATACAAGTTCAAAGAAATTCAAATTTGTAAACAAGGGTGAGACATGTGCCTCATTCTTAAAAAAACTCCAAAAGAATATACATTTTTCAACAAGTGTGAGGCATGTATCTTATCATGAAAACCATAAGTTAAAATAAAATCAACTTTGTTAACAAAAGTGAGGCATGTGCCTTACTCTAAAAATACAAGTTCAAAAGAATATATATATTTTTTAACAAGGGTGAGGCACGTGCCTTACCATGAAAACCATAAGTTAAAAATAAATCAATTTTATCAATAAAAGCGAGGCATGTGCCTCACCTTAAAATCACAAGTTCAAAAATTAAGATTTATAAACAAGGGTGAGACTTGTGTCTCATTCTAAAAATACAAGTTTAAAAGAATATAGATTTTTTAAGAAAAATGAGGCATGTGCATTACCATGAAAACCATAAGTTAAAAATAGATCAATTTTGTTAACAAAGGTGAGACATGTGCCTCACCTTAAAATCAAAAGTTCAAAAAAACTTGGTATTCTTTACAAAAATGAGATGTGTGCCTCACCTTAAAATCATAAGTTCAAGAAATTTTGGTATTTTTCACAAATGTGAGGTATGTGCCTCACCCTTAAAACACAAGTTCAGATAAATTTAGATTTGTAAACAAAAGTGAAGCCTATGCCTCATTCTAAAAATATAAGTTCAAGATAATATATAATTTTTAACAAAGGTGGGGCATGTGCCTTACCATGAAAATCATAAGTTAAAAAAAATCAGATTTGTGAACAAAGTTGAGGTATGTGCCCGTACTTAAACCACAAGGTCAAGAAAATTTGGTATTCTTTACAAAGGTGAGGCATGTGCCTCACCCTCAAAACACAAGTTCAGATAAATATAGATTTGTAAACAAGGGTGAGGCATATGTCTCATTCTAAAATCACAAGTTCAAAATAATATAGATTTTTAATAAGGGTGAGACATGTGCCTTACCATGAAAACCATAAGGTAGAAATAAATCAAGGTTGTTGATAAAGTTGAGGCATGTGCCTCACTCTAAATCACGAGTTGAAAATTTTAAAATTATTAATAAAGGATGATACAAATTTTTAAACTATGGATGAAGAAAAAAAATTCAAATATTTGAAATTAAAAATTAGAGATATTAATTTTGAAGGTTTTAAAATGAGGGTGAAGATCACATATTTTAGAATTTTAAAAATGAGGATGAGATATTTATAACTAAAAGTTAAGATTGTGAACTACATATAATAAGTGTATGATTTTATTTTCTAATAATTAATTATTTAATTTTTTTTTTAAAATGGATCTAGATCTAGATCTAGATCTGAATCTAGATCTAGATCCATATTTGAATCCAAAGAAAATTCAAGAACTAGGCACTCACCTCAATGAAAGTGTTAAATTGAAATACACTTTGAGTTTGGTGGAGAGTAAGCGTGAATGCGATGCTACTTAGATCTTGATATGAAATGTAGAATTCGAACGCCTATAGAAGTCGAAGATAGAGTCAAAAGTTAGATGAGCAACAAATGAAGACAAGCGTCAAAGAAGAGCGGCGGCGGAGAAGAGAACCGGGTAGACAAGAGCGAGAGAACTTGATGTAAACCCTAAGCGGCGTTTTAGGTAAGTTCGAATGTGCAATTTTTAATTTTATATATGTTGACCAAATTTGTATTGTTTTACTATGTATAAATTTAAGAATTTAGATTTGAAACCTTTTTTATTGCGCCGGTGGCGCCGTTCTACTCGTACCTAACCTTGTTTTCAAAAAAATTGGAAAAAATCTATAAATATGTCATTTTATGAAAATAAATATTATAGAGAGAACTTTAAAACACAATTTATTATAAAATACACTATAAAAATAAAATCTACATTAATATTCACATTTGCTCATTGTCAATTCATTGAATGAGTGATTGAAGCGCATGTCATATCTTGCACATGTTACACCCTCTAGAATGGTAATTAGTTTTTTTGGAATTTGAGGGATGAGGCACATGTCACACCTTCTATAATGGTAATTAGTTTTGTTCGGGTTTGAGGAGGTGAGGCACATGCCACACCCTCTATAATGGTAATTAGTTTTGTTCGGGTTTGAGGGGTGAAGCATATGCCATACCTTTTATAATGGTAATTGTTTTGTTGGGGTTTGAAGGGTGAGGCATATGTCACACCCTCTATAATGGTAATTAGTTTTGTTCACGTTTGAGGAGGTGAGGCACATGCCACACCCTCTATAATGGTAATTAGTTTTATTCGGGTTTGAGAGATGAGGCGTATGTTACACCCTTTATAATGGTAATTAGTTTTGTTGGGGTTTGAGGAGTGAGGCATATGTCACACCCTCTATAATGATAATTAATTTGTTCGGGTTTTAGAGATGAGGCATATGCTACATCTTTTATAATGATAATTAGTTTTATTGGGATTTGAGGGGTGAGACATATACCATACCATTTATATCGGTAATTAGTTTTGTTGGAGTTTGAGGGGTGAAGTATATGTCACACCCTCTATAATGGTAATTAGTTTTGTTCGGGTTTGAGGAGGTGAGGCATATGCCACACCCTCTATAATAGTAATTAGTTATGTTCGGATTTGTAGGGGTGAGGCACATGCCACACCTTCTATAATAGTAATTAATTTTGTTCGGATTTGTAGGGATGAGGTACATGTCACACCCTTTATAATAATTATTATTTTTGTTCATGTTTGAGAAGGTGAGATACATGCCATACCTTGTATAGTTATAATTAGTTTTGCTCAAATTTTAAGGGGTGAGGCATATGCCACACCCTCAATATCAATACTTATCTTTGTTCGAGTTTGTGGGGCTAAAACATATGCCATACTCTCTTTAACGGTAATTAGTTTTGCTCAGGTTTGAGGGGGTGAGGCACATGCCACACCCTTTGTAACAGTAATTAGCTTTGGTTGGGTTTGAGGGGGTGAGGCATATGTCACACCCTCAAAGAATTCCTCATATTGTTGTAAAATCAAGTTTTTTTTACAAAAATCACCAAATTATAATTTGATTATTGACCAAGCACATTGAAATAAATGTACCCATATTTATAATTTCTTTTTTTATAACCAAGATAGTTATAATATGGTCATATTTTCATTGAAATCTATGCGTTTGCAATAATTTGTTCATGTGCACTTTTACATATTGAATTGCACTTTTAACGAAACCGGTGTTGGTAGTGAATATTTGATAATTATATTAGTATGAGTTTGGTGTTGAGGAGGTGTTGGTAGTGTTTCATTGCTTTGGTTATGTAAGTGAGTACTTTTTTTTGGATTAGTTTGTAGGCTTTTTTTCGGGTGGCTTTGCCAAGTGCGGCCAAGTCTTGGAGCCATTGTGAGGGGTTTGGTGGTGGGTATATGGGAGTTGTAATAGTAGGGGTGGGATATGGGGTCTAAGGGATTGGCATAGTGGAGGTGGATGGTTTTTCGTGTGGAGTGATGTATGTAAAGGTGTCATTGCTAGAGTTTTTTGATGGTGTGGGGTAGAAACCCTCTTTGTTGTAGGAATCTTATTGTTTGGTGTAGGAGGGGCCTTGTGCATGTTTGATCAATGCAATCAACCATTGTGTTGGCAATGGATTCTATGGTTTCACATAAGAGGGGCCAATTTTGTGATAGGTGGCCTACTAGGGCTAATTGGAGATTTGTAAAGTTGTGGCGTGATCTTTTGTTGTTGAAGAGGTTGTTCAAATGTTGAATGTTGGCAAGCAAGATTGGTAACAACATGCGGAATGTGGGATGTTTGCAAATTTGTAGTCTATGGGATAGGAGGGCATATAAGTATTTTTTTGAGTAAGGGTGGTGTAGTTTATTGTGTATTGTTGCTATTTGCATATATGGGATAGTTAGGTTGGTAGTTTGATTTGTTGTATTTGTGATTTACTGTGGTATCTATGGCAAATAATAATAATTGCCCCACCTCTATTGGGTGCACAATTTAGTTGTATGTGCCATAAATAGTTGGTAAAGGCATGGGTCCCTTCATGTATGAGGTTTTGGTTGGAGATAGTTTGTCAAGTTATTGAGTATTCCTATTTCAAGGATTTTGCTATCTTGGAAGAATCCAATAGATGGAGGGTTGTGGGTATTGAAAAAAAGTTTAAGTCTTGGGATGTTGGTTTGTAGGGTGCTAACGTCCCATATGACAAAGGTGGGGTGCACCAATGTTGGATGCGGTTTTATTTTAATTTATTCTAATCATGTTATTGTAGGGGTGGCATGTGACATGGTATTGGTGATAAAGTTAAAGAGAATGTCATGTATTTGGCCGAGTTGTGGGGTTTCAATGTGGAACTATGCTTTGATTGTGTTGAGTGTGTGGGTGGGGGTTGACAAGTCGTTGGGGTGCTGGTTGTTGGGCGCGTGGACAAGGTTCAAGATGTTGTGGGTGCATGTGGGGTCGGAATGCGTTATTGCAATCAGATGGTGGGCCAAGTGTGATAATAAATGCGAAGATGATATTGACTCTGCTATAGTTTGGTAGGGAGATGTTTTGTTTGGTAAGTGATGGTGGGTAGAGTTTGTTGTGTTGTACATATAGTCAAACCTCTATAAATGTTAACCCACAGGAGTGGATCAAAGTTAACATTTATAGAGGTGTTAACAGTTAACAATTATAAAATTACTTTTTTGAGCAATATACAAATCTTAACATTTATAAATATAAGCAATTGTGAAGAGTCCTTGTGAGAGAATACCATTCATAAAATTGCAAACCCAATCAAAACTTTATTCAATATGAAGTTTACAAATCACGGGTGAAATATGAATCAATGGTTCTTTGGTGAGATTCATCTGCATGCACAACTTGCAAATATTTCTCAATCTGCACCAACAAACCCACATACTTGGACACATCACATGAACGTGATTCCATGTGCCTTCTAATGGTACCAAAACTAGTTTGCAAGTCACCACAAGATGGAATGGGTTCCACCTCACACTCCTCTCCCTCACATCATCATCTGAAGTGCATCCTCGTAATCATCCTAAACCCTAAACACATGTGAATTGAGGAAAATTGAGAGAGAGAGGAATGTAACTGGATGTGTAGTTTTTATCATCCATATTATGGTTGTATTTCATTCGTTAACATTTATAGAGTCAAATTTACAAAGAAGGGAGTACCATTTTGTTAACAATTAACACGTTTAACATTTATAGTGTGCAATATGTGGGGAGTAGAAGAAAGTTAACATTTATAGAGGTTAGACTATAGTGGGGTTGAAGTAGGTGCCAAATTTAAGTGGAATGTGTGATGGAGATTGTGTTTGGTTAAAGATATTGTTGTTGCCAGGCTTTCCTTGTTGTTGAGAGATACCTTGTGATCTAGGTGATGGGGTGTATAGATCATGATCGGGTTAGGAGATCAATTCGTGTTGTGGTGGATTTGTTTATTTTTATAAATTTTCTTGTAGTAGTGGGTGTTTGTGATGTGCTATAATTTATATTTTCTAATTTTATTGAGTGTATTTGTAGATTTTATAGTGTGTTCATTGACTTGTCTGATTATATATATCCCCATATTTAGAATATATATAAGCCTTTCCAACGTGATGATTGATTTATGCTATTTGATGAATTTTATACTTTTAGTAAGTATTTCTTTAGTATGTTGGGTGCAAGCATGGTAAAGTGGACCAAAAAATGCTCCAATATGTTGAAACCAAAGTTTTTTTGGTCAAACGCTTAAAAGTAGTAGCAAAATGTTGTTTGAATCGGATTATTTTTTGTAACGCCCTCTATTGTTGTTAAGTACTCAAATATAGAATATCAAGATGAGATCCTTGAAACTTATAATTGACAGTAATGCTCAAAAGCAAATGGCATAGTTTGGTTTTGGACGTATATTTGACCTTAGATTTTTTGAATTTGGAATTTTTTCACATTCCTTGAATTTGGTATAAACTTGAGGGCATCATCAAAAAAATGTAGAATATAATCAACTTAATGTAATTATATCTTATTCTAAACAAAATTTAGACAATACTTGTTCAATATCACCTACTTGCACACCACTTGCACACCACTTGCACTTGCACTTGACTCTTCTAAAATATGTATACTTCTTTTGAAATTGTTTTGTTAACACAAATTGCTTGGCTTTGTAGATCAATATGTTTTAAGAATGTTATGAATTCATCTTTCATAAAGTTCAGTATTAGTATATAGTTTTCAATCACGTTCACTTAAACCTTGATAGAGACCAAGACTTGTCCACTTTACCGTGCTTGTAGCTTCAAATATATGTTAAACATTGTATGTGGTTTAGTGGTTATGTGTTTTGGGGTGTGCCTATAGTTGTGTGATGGGATGTGTATTGCTCGTGAGGATTGATTGTGGTCCATAGACTACCACTACCATACACCTCAAAAATTGTTCTGCCCAAAATTTTACATGGCCTTTCAAACACCAAAAACATTTATTTATTGCGAATTGGGGCAACAACTTTCTCGACTCAACAATTTTTGTCATTCTCCAACATGTTACTCAACTAAAAATTTCCAACCCATGAGACCACATCTCAAGAAATTTGGAGAAAGTATGAGTTTATCATACACCTCTCCAATGAAAAGTGCTTTAATAGTAAACTTATTTGAAATATCAACTTCATTTCATACCAACCATGTTAATGCGATTAAACATTCACCCTTTACGTATGATAGCTTATTGTTGTATGTTTTGAGCTTCAAAACAAGTCCCCAAATAGCATGTTTGATTGTCCATTGCCAACTCCATTAGGAAAATGTGGGGCATGCGAAATAACTCTTGGTTTTTCCAAAGGTTTTTAGTTTAGATTGTTGCACACATGCACAAGGGCGAGGTGGGAATGGTTAACTTAGGGTTGTCCGTTGCCATGTGGTGAAGTTAGAATAACAACCGCATTCCCAAGGTGCCCTTCCAATGTGCAAAGTGTGGCACTTTTGGCATGTTTACTAATATTTCTACCTCTCTCTCATTGCAATTCTCTTATTGACTTCAAGACATGCGTTGGGCACTTAACCTTAAGTAGTAAGAGGTACATTGATTATCCCAATTAGTGTGTGTTAACATTCGGAGTTATGCAGTTCTATAACTATTTTAATGAGAATGTAATATTCTACCAAGCAAAGTCATTTACATTCTATAATGTCTGAACAACCTCTTGAACTTTCGTTAGTAAAAACTGAACTCTTTGAGTAAGACGTCATTGCATTATGTAACTTTGAATAGTGACACACTAATTGGGATAATCAATGTGGCCCACTTCTTCTAGGATAGGAAACATGTGATTTGTACGATACAATTAGTGAATCCAAATCGAGGTTGTAGTCACGTTGCTCATAAATTTTGGAGCTCGTAGGAATATTTTGTATAATACGAAAGCGAAGATTCTTGTGCTTATTAAGTGGTTATATGGGCTCCCCAATTGTGTTGAATATTGAACTTAGAATGGTTACCACGTTATGAGCATATTATCCAATCTCTTTTATACACATGGTTTATTGGTATATGTTCTTGGAGCCATACTTAATCACATACCACTTCAATATAGGTATCTATTCTTGGAGCCACACATAACCACATAACACTCCAATACATGTGTCTGATTAAGATAAGTTATCAAGAGAAAATGGTTTAGTTATGACTTTTTGTGTATGTTAAGGGTGTTTCTAAGCGCTTCTAAGTGTTTCTACATTTGATTTATAAAGTGGCAACATTTGTGTCTCAATTGTATGCATGGTGGGAGTAACTTCATGGTGCGAAATGTTAAGAGGTTGTTCTTGATGAGATACATTAATGGTTTGCAAATTTGAGAGCATTTATCTTGTGGAGAAGGAGAAGTAGAGTGTTGAAGTGGTGGGGGACCGGGGGTCTATAAACTATGGCAACTAAGTGACTGATTTTTATGGCTTGGCTCTTAATGGCGTTTGTGTTTTTGGTAACAAAAATTTGCAAGGAGTTTTTTTAATTTTATATTATTTATGTCAAAATCTTGATGCAAGGAGATTTATTGATCAAGAGATATGGCCTCTTGAGAGATGTAACGAGACCTTGATGCAAAATTTAGGAACCGAATGTTAGTTTGAGAAAAAATATCACCAAGGTTTGTAGTTTACATATTTGATCATGAAATTGGTATGAGCAAGATGAGAGGGCTTGGGAGTATCATGCAAAGTTTGCAAAGGTTTGGATCATAGCATTGAGAGATATATAGTGGGAAACTTGACTATGTTAGATTAGAGATGGTAATAAACTTCAAAGGTGTAGCAATTGGTTCAAGTGAGTTTGAATTATCCATTAAGAGTGAAAAACATCTATAGCACTTATTGACTACCATTACAAGAAGCCCCATGCTTTTGGACATAAAACCATGTACTTCTTGACATCGCTAGGTAGTCATAAATCTTTCTAGCCAAAATTTTAATGGGACTAGAAGTACATCAAGGGAGAGTCAAAATTGTTAATCCCGTAGAGTAACAAAGTGCAAATGGATTATATAAGAATATGAATACTACTATCAACCTAATGATCAAGTTGATAGAAAGAATTAAGAAAACCTAGTGCAATGCTCAGGTGCTCACCATTACCAAATGCATTTGTCCGGGCAAGAATAAATTATTGCATACAACCATACCTCTCATGCAACCAACATAAAAACTCTAAAATAGTATGCAATATGGAACCTTTTTGTGTGGTTGATTTGATGTTGAATCGAGCTACAAAGACCCAAAATTAATCTACTTGAAGTCATTTGAGATGAAATAACTACAAACCTATAGGGAAACAATTTTTGATGTTGGATGCATGAGAGAGATTTGATATTGGAATTAGTTATGAAGAACCATAATTAATATAGTCCGAGTCATTTGAGCTTATCAGCCACAAACTATAGGGGGTCAAGTTCTTATGTTGGATGGTTGAGAGGTACATTCATATGCGGGGAACTCCAAACCCCTCACGGCATTTGTCCCCCTTGCATGATGATGCACGAAACAACCAATGGAAGTTCTCTCATTGCATGTCACATCATGAACCTTCCAGGCATGTGACCCCACCCCCTAAGTACACCTTGTACACTTATTAATGTGGTCCACTATAATCTTGTCATACCAAAATAATTTTGGTCAATATAAGTTTTCTTGACCCATGCCATTTTTGAGCCCACAATATCTTTTGTTCAAAACCGAGAATATGGAATCAATGTCTTCTAAATGAACATGGTATACTATGGGTTAGAAAACATAATAACAATATTATACCAAACATATCAATATTCTACTATAATTTTATAATAATTATTGATTAAATTTAAGTCACCTTAATTTTCAACCCACACATAAAATATAGTGGGCCATGGTAATTCTCACCCATACTAACTTTTAACTGCAATAATAGGTGTGATCAATATAGTTGTGAATGGGGTCCTAGTAAGGTTGACGTGCTTAATTCCAAAATAACAATAATTTGGACACCTATACTTGAGTGGTATGTTGTTAGGTGTGGATCTAAGAGCGGACATAGAAAAAGACATGTTTTAAAAAGAGAATAGACCATATGCTCAAAATACGCTAATTATTCTAAATCCAATAGTCAACATAATGGGGGGGACTATATGACCACTTAATGAGCATGGGAATCTTCACCTTCATAAAGATTGGGATGTTTTCAAAATTATGATATAACATTACTCAAAATCTCATTTTTGCTCCCTTTCTAAAACAAGGGTGGATTGTGAGAGGCTCATGCACTGACAAAAATACCCGCTAGTAGGTACAACACTTTTTCTAAACAAAATGTAGCTTGCATGTTATTTTACGAGTTGGGGTTCCACATGGGGCCCAATCCATCCATACATCAATTGACCCGACCCATTTAAATAGATTAGAAACAAGTTTACATAACACAATGCTAATGACCCCCACCCGGATTTGTGAAACAATTCTCATGCTTAGCATACCCAAATTATCAAGGTAGCCCATAATTAAAAGAGCATAATGCCCAACAAATTCCCAGCCCAGCAAAGCATCGATACACACATATGAGTATTGTTATGGAGGTAAATGGCTACGGGCACAATGTGGATCTGCTAATCATCTCACACTAATTGCGTGTTTCATATCTTACTAGAAGTGGGTGCAAAGAGAAAAGTATCCGAATTAATAATAAGCACATTTACCTTACATCCAACTAAATGTTCAGTGCTTAACTCACAGCATGTCCAGAGAAAGTGAGAGAGAAAGTGACAGAGAAACATGCCAAAAGTGCCACTTTTGCACTGTTGTGGTGCTCCACATGGCACCGGACAACCCTAACCATTCCCAGCTGCTCGCCGTTGTGCATAAGTACAAGCACAGCGAGCGAAAGAAAGCACAATTCAAGAAGCAGAAGAAGAGGAAGAAGAGGTTGTTGTTGTTGTTGTGGGAGGCAGTAGCAATCGTGCGAGGGCAGGAGAGATGGCAGGAAAGGGCACGGTGTGTGTGACGGGTGCATCGGGATTCATCGCCTCATGGCTTGTTAAGATGCTGCTGGAGAGGGGTTACACCGTCAAGGGCACGGTCCGCAATCCAGGTTTGTATTTTATGAGGCTCACGCTGATGCTCACATGTCCTGAATCTTCAGTTTTGTCGATACCAAAGCTCCCAATTGTCCTTTCCAGGAACGCAAATGAATGAGGCAATCCAACTAAGTTTACCTCTCATCTTTGCAATTCGGTGACGAAACTGTCGGTCTGGTATCGTCTTTTTTTGATACCATTCGGGTATCTAAAATGAGGATTTCACATTCTTGGGGACTAGTAGGGTGTGGGTATTTGACGGCATTTTTTGTTTTCAATACCTGTTGGGTCTATATACCATGCAAGAACCTTAATACCTAGGCGAAGGCGAAACCGCCCAGCTATTGACCCAAATAATAACTCGGGTATATAAAGATTCTCTCACCTTGATATACGCGCCAAATATCAGTATTTGAGTAGTATTTGCAATTTTGATACCATTATTGATGTTGAATACTGACGCCATGCATTCACCTATATACCAGACCAACACTTGGATGCCACTATACTACGCACAGCAGTCATTCCTAGAAATGAGGATCCTGATTTTGGAGATTTGTTCCTTTTGAGTCCAAATAGAAATGGATGGGTTAATTAATTGTGCACAGAGAAAGCCAAGCACTTGCTGCAACTTCCCGGTGCTAGCGATCGGCTGCAGCTTGTCGCGGCGGACCTCCTTCAGCCAGGCGCATTCGACTCTGCCGTTGAAGGCTGCGAGGGAGTTTTCCACACCGCCTCACCTTTCTTCAACAAGAATATTACGGATCCCGAAGTCAGTTGCCTCCTTCCCAGTTCAAATTGAGTCTATTTGCTATTTTACACTTAATAGATAGGGGTTCGCACTGTGAGATGGGGATTATTGAAACGGGAGGCTCTAGAAGTGCAAAAATAAATAATCTCGTATTGGTTCATTTAACCATGTGAATTATGGAGAGGAACCCCGCTTGGGGCTGAACTTGAACCGGCATGTGGATAGTTGGTTGTAGTGAGGTGGGAAAATCGACTCCCAAGTCCAAGTAGGTTAGGAATGGTAAAACGTCGATGCTTGGAATGGAATGTAGTCGCCAAGTTGGTTAGTCATCACAACACTATGCATTAGAGATGGAAGGTGGTTGTGTGCACACATATAAGAGATCGACCTTCTTTACGAGGACTTCGCCATTGTATTACACCGTTTATGGGATTTAGTGTCACTTACTATTTGAAATTACACAATCCTATAACTTCTTACTATAGAATCAATTTTTACCAGAAAAGGTTAAATAGGTTGTTTGGACATTATACAACATAAATTACTTTACTTGGTAAAATTGCACAGTCCCAATAGAAAGTTATAGCATTGCATAGCTCTGAATAGTGATTGACACTAAATACCATAACCGGTGTAGTGCAACCTCAAGTTTGCACTTGGGCCATGTGGCCAGGGAATACTTCACTTTTAGTCTTGACGTGAATTCCTTCTTCTTTTTTCCTTTTGCTAAATCTTTTTGGCACAGGAGAGGGGTATGAGTGCTTATGGAATAGGACACTCAACAAACAAATTGGTGCTTGAATTCCAGTTTTGGAGTGGTAGGGCTGATGCTTTTTATTACAATGGCAGGCCCAGTTCCTGGATCCAGCACTCAAAGGGACGTTGAATGTGCTGGAATCCTGCGCTAAGGTGCGCCCGAAGCGGATTGTTGTGACCTCCTCTGTGGCGGCGGTCAGCTACACATCGAAACGGACCCCAACCAGTGTCGTGGACGAGAGCTTCTTCAGCGACCCTGAAATATGTCGCAAAGAGCAGGTTCAGATTACACCCCACTAAAGTGGCTTCCTGCAATAAGGTAGATTTGTCTGGAATGGTTCCTAGCCCACTCCTCCAGGATATGAAGCCAATAATCCATTATGTTTGCGAGCAGTTGGTCAATGGGGAGGCCAAAGGAGATGGTCAGCAAATCCGAATTGAGGCTGTAGCCACTTCCCTCATAATTTTCGGAGCTCAAATGAATATCTTAATCATTGCCAAAGTGAAGATTCTCATGCCCATTAAATGGTCATATAGGTCCGGAATAGTTATCATATTTTGAGCACATATTCCAGTCACTTTTAAACACATGTCTTTTTGATGTCCATTCTTGAAGCCAGACTTAACATCATACCACTCAAATATAGGTGTTCCGCTTAAGATGACTAACCTAATTAGGCTACCTAAAGGGGTTTAGGCCATGCACAATGTCACAGATTTGTTAGTAACACATGTTAAACGTTTCCTAATATTAGTACAGAAATGTTTCTCTCACAAGAATGACTGCCTTTGCCTTGAAGCTTGCTGTAGAGTGGGTAATGGAGTCCGCATCTCAGGTTCGCCTTTTCACTTACATAGAGAATTGGGGCTTTGCAGCGATGGTATGTTTTGTCAAAGACACTCGCAGAGAAGGCAGCATGGGACTTTGCGAAGGAGCATAACTTGGACATGGTGACAGTGAACCCCACCATGGTGATTGGCCCTATTCTACAATCCACTATGAACACCAGCACTGAAGTGATCCTGGAGTTTCTTAATGGTGAGGTTTTGTAGGGGATTCTGACAGAAGAATTTGCAATTTGTTGCACCTCAGTCTTCTTTATTTGCCCACACATTTGCAGATTGTTTGTTCTCTTGTAGAAACGATCAATGAGTTGGAGTATTCTGGAAATTGACGCATGGGGTTGGTGTGCAAATGAAGGGACAAGCAAGACATTCTTGAACTTCTGCGTGGGATGGGTTGGTGTGAAAGATGTGGCCATGGCGCATATCTTGGCATATGAGAAGCCAGAGGCAGAAGGTCGATACATTGTCAATGCAGAAATACTCCATTATGGTGACATGGTCTCCAAACTTGCCACACTTTATCCCCAGTACCCCATTGTAGCAAAGTGCGTACTGTCCTCCTTAACCACAGCTTTAGCTTGTTGATTCTGAGTGAAGGTTTTGAAAGTCTAAGTTACTCTCTTTCATCAAGTGATGGTTTTGTACTTGCTTTCTTTATAGTAGCAGAAGCAAAGAGGAGGACGAGGGTCTGCTCATAAGACTAACACTAAGTTCCTAAACTTAGGTTCAGGTTCAAGCTTGCACAGTATCATTCATCCTGCCTCGGCTTGTGATGTGACAGGGATGCGGATGATTCACCAAGATATCCAAGCTACAACCTTTCCTCTGAGAAAGTGAAAAAACTCGGTCTCACTATGCAGCCTTTGGATGACGTCATTCATGAGGCTGTCAAATCCTTGAGAGATAACAAATATCTGGATTGAGAGATCCTTTGGTCTCTCAGGAATCAGAAAGGGAATGCCACTTACTGTAGATTCCATTAAAGTGCATGATCCCAAAGCTCAGAAACATGTAGAGACGGAGTTATCTAGAAGGTTTGGATGGTTTCTCCACCATAAGTGTTGCCCACAAGCAGGGGGTGAGGAGGGTACTATGTAACAGACTTTGTTGGTAAATATGTGCAAGTTGGTAAATATGTGCAAGTGATCTACAATTGTTGGATAAATAGCCATCAACACAGAATGAAGTGCATATGGTTTGGGGTTTTTTCATGCTGAATATATGCGGCCTGTCTCTGAGGCAGTGGGTTACTGAGGGGACGAGCACATGCATAGAGCAATTTCAAAGTGTTTTAGCCAATCTTATTTGACAAATCCTTCACAAATTGCTAATCTTTTGTGATAGAATGTGATAGAAGGCTTTGAGAGGAAAGAAGACTTTACAAGTGATGCATGGTGCACGCTCAGAAATTTCAGCTTCTATTGCTCAAGAATATTCAGTTCTTTTTAAGTTGTAGCAATCCTCTGTTCTCTCTGGAACCTCCCGACCTTGCAACCCTGGAGGTTCAATTAGATTTCGCACCTTGCTCTCCAAAACATATTTGTGAGGATGCCAACTTAGAAACGCTCTCATACACACCCCTTCCAACAAAATTTTCCAGGTAAATATCGCACAACAATAAACACAAATGGCAACAACAAACTAGTGTAAAGGGTTTAGGGTTTAGGGTCCCAGGTCTCCTGCCAAGACATGCAACATATTCACACTTAAAATGCTCAGCGTGAGAGTACTCTACCACTGACTATGAATATCTCAAACACTGGGAAAATTTGCTGCAAACATGTATCTTGGAATAGGCAAACCATGTTCAAGCACCACTACAATTCTCTACGGGATGGAAACGAGCTTCACTGGTTTCATGCTGAAAACATGGAGTGGCTCCATTGAAGTATTGATATAGGGGTAACTGTAAACAGAGGTACAACAACAGCAGCTCTGTTTGATACAGACTGCACATGCACCGCTACCTCAGACATACTTAAACCCCGGCTATGGCTCCTGCTCAATGACGAGATGAGACCTTTTCATGCAAATCCTCGCATTGACAAATTTCTTTCAGAAAAAAGTAAAAGATGAATGCTCTGTCCATCTATCAATATGTCTATGTCTGTCTGTCTACCTATATGTCTAGTATCTATGTATCTTATAAGTGCTAATGCAGTTGAAAAAGATAGGATACACTGATGTAAGACTACCAACGTTCGCGTGGTGTATCATCTATATTTGCCACAGCTAGCATCCTCTGTCTTTGTAGAGACGAATTTCCTACCTTGCCCGCTAGAAATTCCTCATCCTCATCATCGTCCCAATCATCATCATCATCCTCCCCATCACCCAAGTTGTCCTCATCATCATCACTAATTTCATCAAGCTTTTCATCTTTTTTACCCTGAGCAACCAACTCCGCCATCCGTTCCTTGACCAAAACCAAAGGATCCTTCTCTTTAAGCTCCGAGTTATCATAGGCATCCCGGAGGAAAACAGAGTCCCGGGTGCCTTTCAACGACACATAAAACATTTCAGGGTGCCTAATGAGCAAAGACCTAACTCGCTGGGAGAATTGAAAGTCCCTCCGAAAATGGGTAAGGTGATCCACCAAAATTTTCTTCTCCAACGTCAAACTTAATAGCTCATGAACAACCAACATCGCATGCTTCTCTGCCTCAGCCGTGGCAGGATTCAACTGAGTTGTATCAGCATACGGAGAGATCACAGGAACTTCCTGAAACTTAATAAGCTTCTCCTTATCCTTCTTCTTAAGGCTATACCCTTTGGGAAGGTTCAGTTTTTTCTTAAACCTCGGAACTCTCGCAAGCACATCCTCATCCTCTTCAACCACCGCCTCCTCACCTAAGCTCTTGGCAAGATCTTCTTCCAGCTCTCTTCTAGCTTTCACCTTATCCTGGTCAGCTTTCTCAAGAGCAGTAACAGCCAATTCTGGATCCCAATGTGTAAGCTCAAGAACATCACCCATATCCGACTCAGCCACTCGGAAGAACTGAGGATAATTCTTCAACAAACCCGTTTTAAAATCATCTGGTAAACCAAGCTCCCGACGTATGTGATTAATCTTCTCCACCAAAATTCTCTGGTCAATTGACATCATTAATAGTTTCCGCAACTTAGTCACTAGAAACTCCTCCATCTCCTCCTTCAACTTCAGCTCCTCCAGGTACTGCGCTTTAGCCTGCTTCGTAAACCTAAACCACTTGGCATTCACACCTTCCTCGTACACTTGAAACACGGCCGGGAACCTGTTCAGCATTGCTATGCACCGTCGCTTCCCTGTTAACCCTATGTACTTCCTATACTTCCCTAAGTCCCGCAACGACATCACCTGCCCCGGTTGCTTCACCAGCAGCTCCTTAATCCTCAACACTATCTTCAGCTTCTTCTCCCGCTGTATCACATTGTCCAGCTGGTAATCCTTCTTCCGCTTGATAACCGCGGTGGTGACGCCATGCTTTCTGATGCGAATGGAGCATGGAGAGAAGGAGGAAGATGGTGAGCACCTGAGAGCTTGTACGCAGCCGAAGAACGGTCGGCGTCCCAACACAAGTAGCGACGTGTCCCGTGGCGCTCCCGCTCCCCGACAAGCAATTCCCAGCGACGGCGACGCCAGCGCCATCCCTTATGCTTTGCGAATTGGACTCGGAGCAGCGACGGAGAAGTGAAGTGGATAACATAAGCTTCGCGATGGCGATGGCGAGGGCTATGGCGAGCTTGAGTTGATGAGCAGCGTGTGAGGGTGTTGGGGTTTGGGTTTTAAAGGACCAGTGCTTTACACGACATAACCGATCGCTCATCCAAGAACACAAGGGTTATCGGAACTCATCACAAATTTACATCCATGGAGGTGAGGTGTCATCCATAAATCCCAAATTCCGTCCACGAGCTCACTGTTGTGGACCAAATAACCAACAAGAGGAGAGTGGATGGCTATGTAAGAAGCAATACATGTGCATTATGTGCAGGGTAAGGGTTTGCCTCATGTGTTGTAAGCCCACAAAGGTACGAGGGCGGAGCCTGACAAGTTTTTAGTGGGCTTACAATATGAACCCAAGCAAGACAAGCCATTATCGGGCATGAAGAACGGAAAGAACATCTATCGGTTGGGTTGGTGAGTGGATTAAAACTCCAAAATCCTTACGTTGGGGAAATTACGCTACATAAGGCCCTCAAACTACAAAGAACATAATCATGTAGGGTTTTTACCCTACGTGACGGGAATGCCATGAGGGAGTGCGTTATGGAATTCGAGGGCATTGGGCACATGACAATGTCCAAACTTTTCAAAACGCACAACCCGAGGGGTGGGCACAATCCCATCCACCAAGAATTTTGGTAGTTTTCATGCGTAAGATCATGTGACAAAGCGTTATGTAGTGTATACATGGCATTATGCGCAGGGATTATACAGTGAGGCAGTATGCGTTGGCATAATTCCCTTCGTTCTAAAGTGGGCACTGTCTATATTGGATAGACATTAGCCAACCCCAAAAAAACTTTTCTTTACATGTGAGAAAATGTCCTAAGGCGTGCGGGCCTTGCTTGGTTAATTTTGTTGATCAAGAGTTGTTTGTACTAGCGATGGTTGTGCACGTGGTGTACTTTCTTTGGTTTCATTTCCATGGAAATAGCATAATAAATGCTAACCAATGATATTATCAATTTAAATTCTTCTTGAGTTCAAGACCTAAGACATTGGTAGAGTGTAATATGGAAGACCGATTTCATCATCAACCACAACTAGGATTTGCACAAGACGTCTGTGAATGAAAAATATTGTAGTTGTGGTTTGTTTGTTGTGGTTGACCACACTATGGAATGCAATTTGGTGGATAGCAAGGACCATGTGGCCATGATCAACGACCATAATGTTGTGCATGGCATACGTTATGCTCATTATGAAAGAAATTGAGTTTTTGATGGCCAAAGACCGCAATTTTTCCATTTTACAAGTTTTGTGCTCAACATGGACAAAGGCCATAGCCAAGAATGCAAAATTGTGATGCCAAAGACCATATTGCCATGGCCTAGACTATAATGCCATGGTCAAAAACCAAAAAGCCACATGCAACAACCCGCGTCACTGAGGCGCTGTGAATGGGCCTTGTGTGGTCGCGGGCATGGTGGATCTGCACCGTTGATCCACACAAGCCCATCCGACGGCCTCGGTTAGGGAGTTTCATTGATGGGACCCGCAGCCACCAAGGCAGCGGACCGGGCTAAGCGGCCCAGGTAAGCTCACCCGGGAACACGCTTCCCGAAATCCGGAGGCGTCAGGTGGCTGACCGTTTGAGGTAGGTGGGGAGGTAGGTCGTGGGGGTGCGTAGGTAGGTCGCAGGGGGCGGGTGGGTAGGGTAAAAGCTCATTTGATTTTGATTTTCAGTACGAATACAAACTGTGAAAGCATGGCCTATCGATCCTTTAGTATTTCGGAATTTGAAGATACACTATTTTGTCTAATTAGTGTGGGTGGGAAATTCATGTGGGTTGGAAATTAGTGTGGCCCACATTAATTTTATAGTATCTACCCACGTTAATATCATTTTGGATGAAAAATGTACTATCATCTCAAACACTTCATCCACGTACATTAGGGTACCTTGTGGTGCACCGTTGGACAAAACTTAGGTTTCAACACAGGCACAATTTGAGCATGGACTTTAATGTCCACCTTGTAATGTCCAAACTGTGTTGTCAAAATTGAAGTTTAAATGCATGAACAATTGCAAAATATAATTGGATGAAAATTTGAATTTCCATCCAAATATGCAAACGAAAAAACCCACACTAATTTATCACATTGGAAATTATAGTGTGGTCTCTCTTCTTAATCGAACACGTATATTTTTCATAGTATATGGGCAAGTCTTGAAGTTAGGTATGGATAGTACTAAAGTCTAATACTCCTTGGTAAGATGACTTCATAGAAGTGCAAAGTTAAAGTTGAGAAGGTATGAAGATTTCATGAGCCTTTTGCCACATGTTGTTGGGGTGTTCTACCAATTTCATGAACGTTCTAAATTGGTTCATGATTATCCTAGACCAACTTGACATGTGGCACGCCTGAATTTCATGCTAGTGAACCTTTACCCCTAGCAACTTCATGAATCTTCCAAACCAATTTCATAAATCTTCCAAACCATGCAGTTCTTGTATTCTTGACTTTTGGGCAGCTCGATTTGCATTATTTGCTTTCTTGTTTCGCAACATCTGGTTGTTGGTGGGAGCCTTCATACTATGTCTAATAGTAGAACTGATATGGAAGCAGATTTGTGTGCCCACATACAACTTTTAAGTTGTGAATATGGGTACCAAATCATGAAGTTGTTCACAACATTTAGTAAAAATTGTTGAAAGTTCAAGTTAAATTGGTTGTCCATATAGTGAACTTGGTTTGCGATTCCATGGAATTGGTAGGACCTATTGCTAATTTGGTTATGAAATCATGAAATTGAGTTTGCACTTATGAGAATTCATTATACCAACGGAGTAAGTGTTGAAATATAAAGACATGCTTGCCTTGCAAGTCCATGTGAACTTGGATTCAATTGCCCAACATGCTCAAAGGTCCTAAACTCCATGCCAGACACAACGTTTGGGGTGATTTTTGGGCTTAATTGGTCCAAATACTACACTACTTTGTGTAATTAGTGTGGGTTGGCATTCGGAGTTACATGTTGCTATAACTTTTTATGGACTACATCATTTTTCACCAACTAGCGTATATCATACTCTTCAGTGTGCATACTAGCTACTTACGTTATATGGGTAACTTTGATACTTGCAATAAAATAATACAACAATGTGTAACTCCAAATGGTAACCCACACTAATTAGATAAAATAGTGTAGTGTTTCCAAGTCCAAAAAGTTACATGTTGTGATCTTTTGGCTTTTATTTATTACTTTGATATGTATTTTGTAGATTCTTGTAAAATGATTTGTAATTTTGTTGAAGTCTTCACCTTCAACCTGTCATTTTCCAAACCTGCTCGGTTCATATGTAAGTGGCGGGCAATGGCTTGCCTACCCCCGCCAATGAATGGGGAGAACTGGCAATCAGTTACAAATGAACCGGTTGAGTTTGAGAAATAACTGATTGAAGTTCAAGACTCTAGAAAAATTACCAATCGTTTTAGAATTTAGAGAATAAACGAATAAACCTCAATTTAATAAAGAGAAACCAAAAGCCGAAAAACAATATGACCCCGCCCCGCTCATTCCCTATTGGTGGGTGAACAATCCAACACTTGGTGAATTCTGCTTCACAATGATAGGAAGAGCCGACATCGAAGGATCAAAAAGCAACGTCGGTATGAACGCTTGGCTCCCACAAGCCAGTTATCCCTGTGGTAACTTTTCTGACACCTCTACACTATTTTGTCTAATTAGTGTGGGCCACACAAATTTTCAATTGCCCACACTAATTTCTTAATTTTAAATTGAAGTGGCCCACTATAATTTCCAATGTGATAAATTAGTGTGGGTTTTTTCGTTTGCATATTTGGATGGAAATTCAAATTTTCATTCAATTATATTTTGCAATTGTTCACGCATTTAAACTTCAATTTTGACAGCACAGTTTGGACATTACAAGGTGGACATTAAAGTCCATGCTCAAATTGTGCCTGTGTTGAAACCTAAGTTTTGTCCAACGGTGCACCACAAGGTACCCTAATGTACGTGGATGAAGTGCTTGAGATGATAGTACATTTTTCATCCAAAATGATATTAACGTGGGTAGATACTATAAAATTAATGTGGGCCACACTGATTTCCAACCCACATGAATTTCCCACCCACACTAATTAGACAAAATAGTGTATCTTCAAATTCTGAAATACTAAAGGATCGATAGGCCATGCTTTCACAGTTTGTATTTGTACTGAAAATCAAAATCAAATGAGTTTTTACCCTACCCGCCTGCCCCCTGCGACCTACCTACCCACCCACCCCGCCCACCCAGCGACCTACCTACCCACCCCCACGACCTACCTCCCCACCTACCTCAAACGGTCAGCCACCTGACGCCTCCGGATTCCGGGAAGCTTGTTCCCGGGTGAGCTTACTTGGGCCGCTTAGCCCGGTCCGCTGCCTTGGTGGCCGCGGGTCCCATCAATGAAACTCCCTAACCGAGGTCGTCGGATGGGCTTGTGTGGATCAACGGTGCAGATCCACCATGCCCGCGACCACACAAGGCCCATTCACAGCGCCTCAGTGACGCGGTGCAACAACCGTGAAGTTGTGCCCCAAAATCAAGTGAACAAATGCCAAAAAAATGTGGCACCTGTCTATGTTGCACTTGTGTACATGTTCCTAGCAATATAATGGTCCTTGGCCACCTTCATGACAAGATGACATAACATCAGTGGATACCAAAGATCTAAGAGCCCAATACCATGATGCCTTGGACAACAACCATAATGTTGTGGGCAAAGATTTGTCATCACAAGTATCAAACACAAATCTTGAGCCCTAAACCTTCAACTTTTATGGTATTTAGTGTCACATACACTATTTGCAACGGGCCTAAACTAGATGCCACCCCCAAGGGGGTGTACCTTTCATAACATGTATGAGTGTATGTGAGTGCACAAAAGGGGTATTAATTTGAACTTTTATGTACTACGTATACTTATGCTAACACAAATTATGACTCGTAGTTATGTACATGTATGGAGGACCTCTAGAAAATATATAACGTTTGTACTTGTATGGTAGGGTCACTAGACTTTATGTGGTCAGTATTTAATATTTGATGAAACTATGATGGATAATTTTCTCATTTCCTCATCTCATCCATATTTGTATGGAAGAGGTAGTATTAGTCTTGGAAGGGGTGGTTGAGGTAAGAATGAGGCCACTTCTTGCTTAGAGTTGCAAGAGGAATGGCCGGCGCTTCTTTGTGGTTGATGTGATGGTTGCAGGTTGATGCTTCGTTAGATTATGGACAACATCAAAGTCGTGAAGGTGCTAATTCCCAAGTGGGTTTTCTCTCAATCGTTTTCATATCATTAGTAAACCTCTGATGTGTGCAACAATTTGGATCAAGCATGGAGATTGGTTTATGTTAGCATCAGAACCAACAATAAGTGGACTTACAATCTTACGGATCATTTGTTGGTAGATTTAGAAACAATAATTGCATTAGTTTTTATGACATGTATTGTAGACTTAGATGCTTATGAGTTACATCCAGGGGATAGTAAAGTCTTCAACGACCTTATTGATGAATGCTAGGGTTTCACATTATACATATGATAAGGGTTCATTATTATTCAAAAGCATATTTGTAAATTTTATATGACTATATATGATTTAAAAAATAATAATCTATACATATTGTCACTTGTATGTTTATCATTGAAATTGTATGTGTATTGCTTGATTTTACAAACAAAAAAACCTTGTATATAGGGGTTTTTTAGAGTATGTTGCAAACGCACATGGTTCTTGGATTTTAATGAAAGGTGCACCCCCAGGATGCCACCTAGAGGTCTAGAAGTGTCACGTCCTCTATTTGTCAACATGACACTATGTATCAAGATAAGCAAATAATTCTTTGAAGTGCAAAATTATGTACATTATGACATTTAGTGTAAGATGTTTAGATGCTTAAGATGATATATTTGCATTCTAATATGCAAGAAACTAATGCGACCACATCAATGACAACTTTCCACAAAACAATGAGGCAAAGATGAAGCAAACATGATGATGTTATTAAGCATGCAAATTACAAGTGTCACGTGATTATAGTAATGGTCAACCTTGTTGGCCATTAGTTCAACCTATGATAGGTTCCATAATGTGGTAAGTGACACCATTAGTCAAGTTATACCCAATACTATAAATGTTGTAGTTGCTAACCTATCATGTGACAACCTGATTTCACCAATGATGATGCTCGTTTTGTTGGAATGAAGTACACTTTGTCCGTGACAAAGTGATATAAGGTAGAGATATGGAAAACCATGAAAATAAGTTGATTCGGCCATAATTAGTGGCTTGAATTTTGAGCAATATTTGAGGCAAGTAAGTCAAACCCCCTACGTATATAATAGAGTCTCCTTAATTGAGCACCAAAGTGTCCTATCTCTGCATACGAATGCACACAAATGGGTGAACCCAATGACACCCAAAAGCGATCCTTAGGTGGTGTGAAACATGACTTATTTGGCCTATCACTGCATCCTTTTCAGGCCACCACTTTTACAATAAGCCATTTTGAGTCTACACAAGAATCATTCTACTCCTAGTCTAGTGCACAAGTAGTGGTCATTCACCATTTTCCATATCTCTACCTTAGCTTCGCTCCCTCCAAACATGTTGGATTTGTCACAAGTGCTCCGGAACAATACCTTCACCAACATGAACATCCAACCAAGCCATTAGAATTAACAAAAGAGAAACCGAAAAAATGGAAGAATTTTAGGCTCGTCTTTCTATTATGTGTGTGTATCCTGGAGTTTTTGAGCATTGACAAAGTGTTATTTTCTTTTTGTTTCTGCCACCTTTATGTACATGCCCGATCCAGATCTTTTTGTCCATCCTTTTTAATAAATGCCCATATAAGGAAATTTTGCGAACTTATCCACTAGACCATGTACATGTATAGGTATTTGTAAACGTTTTCAAGTAAGTGGTAAATAAGGCTACACTAAATAGTCCTAATACTGTGGGCCACGGTACTTTTCTAGAGCCGCACTAGTCTTCATATTTAGAATTGATGTGGGTTGCATTAATTTTCAACTCACGATAAATTTCTAGTAGAAAATTAGCACAGGTAACAATAATTGTGTTTCTAGAAATCAATATGGGGAACCGTTTGCTTTTGTGTGACATTTGATGTAAGGTCTTGGTAGGAAATCTTCATGAAAATTTATGAGAAGGCCCGGCCAGAGTCCGGGGAGTTTTGTAGAGAAAACGGATAATTTCCTAGCTTCTAGGAGGTGGCTTGGATTTTTCAAATTTTGCCCAGAAGTGGGCCTAGAGAGTGCAAATTTTATTGGTTGATATCCCCCATTTCCTAATGTATTCAGGAAATTAGCCAACATTTCTTTTTTCATTTATCCAGTTTCCTAAATGTCTAAAATGGGGCTGGTTTTGTATTTTGGTGGTGGATGCTTATTCCCTCCCCATTTTTTTACCCTTTTAGTTTCATTGTCATTCATTCCTTTTTTTTCAAGTGTTCAGGGTCAAAGAATGTTGGCATTCACTCTCTATTTTTTTTGGGTCTAAATAGTATCCTTAGCAGGAACTTGAACTTGGCAAAGCCCCTACCATCTTAGGGCCAAGGATGTAGACTTCAAAAAATACAAGATCCACAAAGGATCCAAGTATTTTTCGGAGGCTGGTTAGTATTGAAAGTCACAAAATCTGCGTACCATTGCCATTAGTATCAACTGCCCCAAATGAATAAGACACATCATTCACACTCGGTGTATTAGGAGAATTCAAATAAGAAGAGGGATTAGCATACCAAAAACAATATTTACTGTCATTCTTCCAAAGTGGGCTAGCGTCATTGATAATGTCATCTACCCCCCATCTGGCCCTTCCAAGGCAATTTGCAGCATTGCCTCGAGATTCTTATTGCCCAACCTATTTCTAACTTTAGTCTTGATCAAATTTTGCACACTAAAAGCACGCTCACACGTCACTGTACAAACACATTGCACATGAGCTAACTCTGCAAAGAATGAGGAGGTTGGGGTACCATGCTTGCAAAGCATGATTTCAAGTTATCATGCCCCACAAACCCCTAAAATTCATATCCCCCATTCCGTAGTGCACTGAAGTTTAAAGGTTAAAAATTCACGCTTACATGCTACCACCCTAAACCACAAGCCAACAAGGCAATAATAACTCCAACTATGCATAGTATTAAAAAAAATCCCTAAAAAGTATATGTCTGGTCGGCTGCCCACCGTGAAAAATGCCTTTCAATCGGTAATTTTCCGTGGATACTCCTAGGGCAACTTGCCTAAATGCCAACATTTTATTTTATTTTATTTCCCTTTTTCTAATCGACCCATTTCCGAAAACCTTGATTTTTCTTCCGGAACCCCTCCCTAAACATTTCTATTCATTCGGAAATTCTCAAAATCAACCGGCTAGCTTGTAACTAATTGCCGGCACTCCCCGTTCATTGGGCCTGGCGTCTTGGACCCATAGGAATTCCACCTTGACTCGAAAATTAGTGTGGTCCATGCTATTTATTTCCACCTTATTTTTCCACTTGCACGAATAGGACTCTTCAGTGTAGTTGATTTTGCAGTCAAGTTCATCTTATCCTTTCCCCCTCATAATTGGAGTAATACCAAAATTCAAGACTATAAAGATTTTAGATACTATGTCCTCGACACAACTTCCTAGCTCAATTGCACATGGAAAATAAAATAAGTTATAATTGCAACTAACTATAAAGAGGCATGAAATTAGATGCCACTTCATCTACAAAACATCAAACTTTGATTTACATTATTTATATATAAAACATGAATACTTTTTTGCCAACCTTTCGAAGATGTGTAAGAGGCCTATAGAGATGAACTTATGTCGAGAATACATGTGGGGGCTTTATTATGGAAATAACACTAAACGTTTTGCTATTGTGCTCAAGTAAGGGAAACCACACTATCAAAAACAACTTAGAGGTCTGATAATTTTGCTTTTGAACTCTGAAAGGGACGCATGATCTTTCTATGTACAGCCATATAGATACACTAAATATGGTATTTAGTGTCACCAATCCTAATTGTCTTGCTCAACACTAATTGTAAACCTCTGTATAGTGTCACCAACACTAAACGATAATCCAACATTATTTGTTATTCCTTGTAAATTCTTTTTGGGGATTATAGATTTACAGTGTTGCAATTACTGTCACTTACCCAATGATTTTTCATCCAAATTTCAATCATCCATGACAATATTTCATCACAAGTTGCTGACAAGAGAAGGTAGGCCAATGGATGAACTCATCCATCATCCATGACAGTATTTGTTCACTTATTCATATAGGAAGTGTCTTCCTAAAAATTACCATAGTGACATAACATACCATATGACACTAGAATCAAAGATTCTCTACTTCCCAATGTGGGGGGAACTCTTTTATCGTTCAATGTTGTGTAAGTGAACAACATCATTAGCAAATTCTACATGTGTCATTTGTCAATGAATACCAAGTTTAATGCTAGTATTGGTTGTGTCATGTCTCTAAAGTGGTCACATGTAAGATAAAATGTCGCCGATTTTTTTTTCATTATAGAATACCCACAAAACAAGTTGGTTAGGACCTCATAGCCACATGCCGCCTCCTAATTTGCCCACTTCTACCACAAAAAGCAAGCGTGTCATAGCTTGGTCGATAGCACTCCTCATTATGAAGGATGGTGGATGTTGTTTGACTTTTGCAAAAGTAACTAACCCAAATATCATCAAGGCGTCGGCTAAATCGCCATGTATTACTCACCCATTGTATTAAAATGATTGTATCTTCGATTAGGAGTCAAAAATAGGTGTTTGATTAAGGAAACTAACTGAATTAGCCTCATCTACCTTAGTGGAATCATAAAAGACAATTATTGTCATACAAAACTTACACTAGACTCCATACTAAATTCTTTGTCTCCCCTGTAGGAAGTGCCAAATTTGTGGTTGAAGATGGGCCCAAACCCTTCAGCCACTAGTAGAAAATTGACAGCTAAACAACAAGTTCCAAACAATATGCTACAGACATCTCAAAAAGAAGTCAAAGATTCTGCAAGTCAGTTTTACAAGCATGTTGTTCCGCTTCCACTTGTCCACTGGTCAATGTGCACAACCATGACTAGACTTGCCACTCAAGAGTTGTCTGTGAAGGTCCTTCTTCAATCTACTGATTTGATTTCATAAAAAGTGCTTACTGGCATTCAATGAGTGTCTGTATATCCTAACTACACTGTTTTTTGCATTTAGTGTTGTGTGGCATTTAATGTTGTTACTATTCATTTACCTGCAACATTCTTGCCCAACCACTTGACAAATAGTGTTCAAGTAGTGGTGGTAGAGATGGTGGTGGTGCAACCATGCGGCAACAAAACACAAAACATAAAAAATATTATAACACTAATTGTGGAGATGTAAACATTAAGGGCGTCACTGGCATTTAGTGTTGTGGTTCGTAATTACTGTTAACAACACTAAATGCAAAAAACAGTGTACTGTGGTTATGGCACAGTTACACACTTTCAGGAAATTGAATCTAGTTCCTTCTACATAGTGATTTAAAGGTATGGGTATGAATTTCATGAGAAAAGGCCCCTGGATATTCTCTGCACCTGAGGAGCCGGCACCAGTGAACCAATCATTTTTCAAACTAAACTGACCTATTTTTAAGGGCATCCCCACCCACGGGGCCACAAATGGACCTCTATCATCGGTTTTTAAGGCTTCTTAAAGCAACGTTATATGCTCCATCCTTTTTCAAAATCCACATACATCTTAAAGTTGTGTTGTTCACCAATTATGTCATAGGACCCTCTCTCTCTCGAATTGGTCTTCGGCTCTCCAAATGTAGAAATTCAATACATTTTATAGAGAGGCCCCTTTGTAACATAATTGATGGACAATAAGAATTTGTCTATGATATGTGGACTTTGGGAAAGGATGGAGCACATTGTGAGGTTACCTTAAAAGGTTGTAAAACCATGCCAAAGATTGGTAGGCTCCTTATGATCCATAATTGTCCACCGGAGATTTTAGAGGACTTCTTGTGTAACACCATTGAATTCGTCCATCTAATATGAAACTAGCAGTCGAAATCTATGGAAAGGTTTTATGATTGGTAAGGCCCTCAGGTTGTGATCTTCCGCAAAATGGATCGACCCTCATGCTCCCGCCCTCAGGCAAGCCCTTATTCAACTAAGACTCCAATGCATGGCCTTACTTATAACTGAAAAACCGATGGTAGCAGTGGCTATGTGCTTATGAATTTTGATTTTAAAAATAAAAAATAAATTTTATGTGTGATTATTTCATGATTTTGGTGGATGAAATAGCTAGAATATTCCTAGAATTCAGACACTCTGGATGAAATTGCCTACTTTTGGTTCAATGTGTATAAATTTGAGTGAAATTTCTACAGTCATCCATGTGTGGCTTCGTCACTGCAATGGTTACAGTAGCCAATGCTCCTCTCTTGAAATTTGAAATTATTCCCAGTGGATGGTAGAGGCCCGTTTGTAGCTCCAAGGGTGGGATGTGCTCTAACTGGCGGACCGATGGCTCCCTGTTTGTAGGCTGGGAGCTCCGATACAAGTTCCAGTGTCAGAAAGATAATGCCTGGCCCCAGAGAATGTGAGCACGAATATGAACTTGTCTCCAGGCTGGTATCAGTGTTCAAGATTGAAGCCCTCATATGAGTTTCATTTTGAAGGGCTCTCAAATTTCAGCCCTTCAGTTGAAGGGTTGGTTCAAATCCAAGACGTCAATCCAAGAATATAGAAATGAAATACAAAACTCATATTAAACTTGTGCATGAATTATATGGTATATGTTTCCAGTACAATCTGAAGAATTAAGAATCAACCATCTAACTCCACTTCTTGAAGTGACAATGCCCTACACTTGTTGGCTCTTGTGGTGAGCAGATTATATTGAGGACTTCAAGTGACGTCTTCATTTTCAATTTGGGGTTACATTTTGAAGGGCTGTTTTGAGAGAGGTATATTTTGAAGGGCCAAATCGCTTTTGAAGGGCATTGAAGACTTCAATCTTGAACATTGGCTGGTATGCACAAATTTAGAGCTTCCAGAAGGGAGTCAGCCACAACTGTAGATAATCGGTAAGGAATCTGCTGTAAGTTACATAACGTCATCATAATGCATGGCCAGGCGTGCAGCCTCTGCACCTGCAGGAATCCAGAACTACTAATTACGCAACTGCTGCAGCTGGATGCCCATCTCTTTTAGCTTATTGGACCCCTACCACTATTGCAACGCAGCCAGTTCGAGCAGAGAATATAGATTTCGTCCTTTTCTTGGGAAAGTTGACCCCATAATTAGCATCACAGGCCTCGAAGTAGTCCACAGCAGTGATCGGGGAGATTTTTGGGCATAATTGGTTGAGATCCTAGTGTTTGCAAGTCCAACCGGTTACATGTTGACATCCTCCGGTTTTCCTTTATTAAATTGGGGTATATTCTATAAATTCCTCTAAAATGATCGGTAATTTTCCTGCAGTCTCGAACCTCAACCGGTTATTTCTCAAACTCAACCGGTTCATTTGCAACTAACTGCCAGTTCTCCCCGATCATTGGTCCACAGGATCTCGCTTAGAATGAATAAACCACAAACCTACGCGGTCATGTTTTTACTATGGTGGGGATCCAGCTCAAAGCGGTGGGCTTCTAGCGCCTGGCATCGACTACTAGCTGATGCATCCAAGCTCAGTATGCATTATTTGTTTGTGGGCACTGGGTTTCAAGGCTTGTAAGTTGTCTCATCGAGTAGGAACATACTTGCTGGCTGAATCACTTGTGATGCTTGCGGGTGCAATATGCAGTGGAGCTTCATTTGGAGACGAAGGAGGGATGGATCTAAGCTTCTAATTCCACACGTGAGTGCTCGTTCTATGCATGCATCAGTCGACATATCTACATGTGCATCCACTTTAAGATCCTTAGGAGGTTTTCTGGTGAGCAAAGTGAAGGAAACTAGCTTGACTTCCACTTGACTGGAGCGGTGCTTTTGTCGGTGATAGATAGTCTCCTTTTCTTGTACAAGAAATCCTTCATGTCCAGAATTTGAACAGTAATTCTTGTACTAATTGCTCACAAATTGGATGGGATTGGATAGCAGCAGCCAGCCGATTAGTATTGAGCTGCTTGAGGATGTGAGTGTCTTTCAAAAGCATCTCAATTCCCATGTGGCTCAAATTACCCTCTGTTTGGCACCAGTGTATAGCTTGGGAGGAGGTATGAATTCTGAGAGGCTTATGGCTAGTTGCTCGGGGATAAGTACATGCAAATAATGCATATCATATGTAGTTTCTGGATATTGGACGTGGACAGATCTCGAATTGCACTGATGTTTAGTGGTGGTTCATAATGACCGCACTATATATTTTTTGTGAACTTCTTCTCCTTCTTCTATAGGAGATATGCTTTCGGATCAGGAAGTTCCACGACCACCTGGTTTGGAGAACTTTGTTACTGATGACACACAACGTCCGAAACCAATTTAATCTAATTTCGAGGTTTGATTTGCAAGTGACTCTGTGCACTGGTCTGCAAGGTTTGGTCCATGGCTTCAAAAAATAGCTTCAGATCCCAGGCTTCAGATAGCAGAAAGCAACTGCCACGCTCATTTTTGGCATTCGAATGTACTTAGTTCAGAACAAAACGAGAGCCAGAAGACCTGGATCACTTTGCATCTGATGCACAACAAGTGTATCAGTTCCGTGATTAGTTTTTTTTTGGGGTGTAAAACACAAACCACCCTGATCCTCTTGTCCGCAGCTCATTACCCCCAAAACTCCAACAAAAAGTTCATTTGAAAGAAGTTCCACAACCATAACCCTTTGGTGCATGAGGCGGTGTTCTGGGATTGCGGAAGAGCACACCTTCCACAAAGCATATAACCCTCTCATTCCCATGCGGCCCTCAATCTAGGCTGCTGATCACCACGATTAGACGGTCCAAAGCAGTGGGAGCCAAAATGGTTATGTTCAGTAACCCCTCTCGGCCCGGGCCTCAAAAGGTTACCTAGTCCACAACTTGAACCTTGATACTGATCGCTCAGAAAATTGGATAGCAACCAACGAATTAGCATGGACCTGCTTCTTTAACATGTGAGTATCCAAATGCATCTAAAATGACGTGTACTCAGGGTTTTCACATTCCACTCTGGTTGGCATCAACTTGAGTACCTTTTCGGGGAGCCGTAGGTTACGTTGAGGGTAAATGGATATTGACACCAACGGACATGCAAGTCTACTTGATGTGTAGATTCTCGATGTGCATGCAGAGGTTGAATTGTACCTTACGGTGATGGTTCACTCTTGAAAGCACCATTCTCTCGAAGAGCTTCTTCTCCTTATATAGGGGAAGATGAAGACTCTTGTGGAGGAAGTTCGAGAACCATAATTATATGATTTTTATTCATATCCCCGGGGAAGTCACTCCATTGGTCAAGTTGACGCCATGTGCGATAAAAGTGAATCTACTTTTTCTAAAGGCATCACCAAAATGGGTCAAATTTTATCAATTTTTTTTCTCTAGTAGATATATATGGTATCTATTACATAGTAAAAAATGGTAACCAAATTTGATGATCTCTTTTTTGTATAAAACATACCGTTTCTAACTAGAATGACGCAGAATTGAACTAAAACAATTACTACAAAAAATGAAGATGACTAAAAATTTCGAAAAAATATAAAAAAGATATTATCAATGGTTTTGTATCTCTAGTAAAAATATCATCATTTTAAAAATTATTTATGACATATAATATAGGGGTAGCAAACTTTTATTGCACGTAGTGGCCTAATGTGCATGGAGTGACTTCCCCGGGTTCATATCCACTTGGGGTTGAGACGTAGCATCTGAAAATTATAGCCGGCCTGAATTGACGTGACTAAGGAGGTTAGAATATCAACAATTCAATGTCATGGTTGCTTTGGGCATGTGAACTTTCAGAACCAAAAGTTGGGTTCCGAGAAATCTGGACTTTTCATCTGACGCAAGACAGTGCCTCACCAATGTTTAAAATTCTTGAGATTTTATACCACAGCTGAAGGGGAGGCCACTCACTTTGAAAACACTAGTTTCGAAATGGAGATCAGTGGGCTGAGGTGAAAGAATTTTGGCCTTGACATATGCCTAACCTCTGAGGAGCTTGGTTTCAAGGTTGGTCCCCCTAATTCTTATTTGGGTTAAGATCGTCCATTTTCAACTTGGATTAGAAACGGAGATTTTAAGCCTTACAAACCATTGTCTTGGAGTGGAGTTGAAAGGAGCCCGTTTATGCCCAATGAACAAGGGATGGACTTTGAAACTGAGCTCCCCAATGTTAGGCCCACGTCAAGGCCAAATTTCTTTTACCTTGGCCCTCCAATGTCCATTTCAAACCTCGTGTTTTCGAATGTGGGTGGCCTCCACATGATAGCTCTAACATGCAAAACAAAGTAGAATATCCCTGTGAGTTGGTTCACATGCATTGGATGTCCAAGCCAGAGAGAGACGCAGAGAAAGTTGAAATCCCAAAAGTAGAAGTCACCTTCCTCTGCTCTCCAACTTGAGTTTTTCCTTACATCCTAGTCTTTGTGAGCACCGATGAATCCAAGTCATTGGCTTTAAAAAATAAAAATCAGAAACAACTGGATTATTGGGTAAGCAGAAGTTAGTTCAGAGCCTGCCTCCATCCCTCTGTACAATTAAATACCCATAACACAATGAATTTGAAGAGTGGTCTTTTCATCTGCCAGGAATTTTGCTTGATTTACGCCCAAAAATTGCCCACATCGGACCTGTATGCGCAAAATCGTAGTATATGAACCTCTGATCAGCTTATACGCCTTGCATGCACATAATGAAATTACGATGCAGAAGTGACACCCCTCTTGTGGACCTACAACTGAAAATTCATTCTTGGATCCTTTCTGCCACAAATAGCCCCTAACAACCAAGACATGGCCTTTTATTGGAATTAGCTAGAGCTTTTTGTAACTCTTATGATCTACATTTTTGACAATGGAACATGTTTCTCTGCACTTTAGGTCTACGACTTTGACGTCATCATTTGGCCCTTTTAATGCCTTACAAGCAAGCCTCAAGGAGATGAGCAGGGCATTCATTATCGAGTAGTGGTGACATCCATGCATTACTTTTGCTAAGGGTTCCTGCAACATCACAAAGTTGACGACGGGTTGACGACATCTTTAGACTCAAGAGTCTCAGGTTGAACTCTTGTCATCAATGTGTTTGTGACATGGTATCTGAGAATCCTGTGCTGTAGAAATTTAAAAGCTTTATTAATGCTTTGAACTCTGGACAAATATTCTGGGAACATTCTTTCTTATAGGTTTCTCTTTGAGCTTCTCGAAGTCAATCTAATGAACAATTCTAATATGGTTGGTGGATGGGTAAGAAGATCCTCCATACTGAGTTCAAGACTCGGTTAACAACTTGCAGTGTTCTGATTAAAACATGATTGAAATTGAGAGACAAATCACTTCACTTCTCCTCTGCTAGGTGAAGACACATCTCCTTTTTCTTGCAGTAGAGGTCTCCTCTGTCTTTCTTTATCGTTTAACGACTTAATTTGCCTCCTTTTGTAATGCAAAATAAATGAAAACCTGAGATTGCTGACCATGTGCACAATGATTGTGAATAGATTTGAGTAGTCTGTTGTATAGTCTATATAGGTTAGACAAGGTGGAATACATAAATATAAAGTTGATTTCAAATGTGTGAACTTTGTAACTATGTCATATCCTATGTATTTAGTCTACTTGGGAGCACTGTGGTTCCATTGGATTTTGACTTCCTGCTCGTCATTTTCCACAACTGATCCTAATTCCCCTCCAGCTGCCAGGACTCCCATCACAATTTAAAATATAAGATATCGTGCACCTCCTCTATAACAAGAACCATGTTTTGTAATGGTGTCTACCCAGTGTGAGCACCAAGGCTAAATAAAATACGAGTTAATGTTGTGAAGGCCAATCAATGTCAAACGTCAAATTATCTAGTTAGGGTTTGAAGGTATCTATTATTTATCGTACGTTGGATCCAAATCATACACACAAAACAGATTGAAAGTGTTGTCTATTGCAGTTTGTTGAACTGTAAGATCCAACCTAACGTAAAGTTTCACTTGGTCAAAGTTGGACTTCAGATTCCATATATTTGTAGCTCAGTGGGCTCCTTCCAGAGTAACATTTGGAGCTGTCAGTTAAGTGTGACCTTATGGATGCTTGGAGGGCACGCAGATTCAACCATAATGATCCCTAGATTATTGTTCTCTAACTTATATACTCACTGAAGAGGTTATCATTGATTCAGTGAACTTAATGGGTGGAGGTTGTCTTAGTTGGAAAATGAAATCAAGATCAAAAACAGAATGAAGCAGCCCATAAGTTCAAGACAGTAATATTCACATCCTATTTTATCTGTTTGACCGAATCCAAGAGTCCATGAAGAGCAGATGTAGTTTCAACTGTGAAAATTATCTGCACACCATGAGAATACAGTGACCTTTGGCTATAATATCCAAACTTATAAAATATTTGGGAAGTCACTGATGAGTATCAGCAGGTAGTATTGTTTGCAGCTCCACATTCAATTGAGAGCTTATCAGTTGATTATCTGAGAAGAGCTTGTGTCAAGTGGTCGAAATAATCATCCCCAAATACAAATTATGGCAGCTAGTGGCATGCACAACGTGTGCTTGGTTTTGGGAATGATGAGCATCTTGTGGAGTCTCAACAATATTCCAAGAGCAGGGGCTGCAAATCCACCAGGTACACTTTCCCATGGTGGTCTCCAACCTCAAGATGTCTTCATCATAAAATATTATATGAAAACACTGATATATGCAATCAGGTTGCACCATGACGTTCCACACTATTCTGGATTTTTTTAAACATAGTAACAAAATAGAAGATTTTTAATTTTTTAATTTTAGTGGGTTTGCTATACAGATGGATACTTATAAGTTTTTGTGATTTGAATTCGACCCAAGGTAAATTTAATGGGTAACGAGGCAACCCATTTGTGAACTTGGCATCCTAATTGCACATATTAGTACAGATTATCACAGACTGTAAATTCAATGCAAGCAATTCTCTATAGCTCCTCATGTAGTCTCCATTTGTCGCATGTAATCATTGGAGACCATTTTCAAACGTGTGAGAGATTAATTGCATACAAGTGTACCTCTTATTTATATAACAAATTTAACAACATGAAATAGTCTCTAGGTTGGAGGTTTCTTATTTTTACAGTATATGGCATAATCCCTTCCTTTTGGAAGGTGGGCTCCGTTTTCTTTCCATGGACACTATAGCCATTTAGAATATAGCAAACGCACAATTTTCCTAGAGAATACCATTGTTCCTGCAGTTTCACATTTATGAGTTCTTTCTACATCTGAGTTTTTTATGTCGATCACCATTTTTCTTTTGAGTGACAGGGTTCTTGTACATCGATTGTGGTTCAACAGCTGCATACAATGACTCCGTGACTGGCATACAATGGCTCCCCGATGACGGCTATATTACAACTGGGGTGAACGTTGGCTCCGTTGTCCCTACCAACCAAGTTCCAGCTTTTCCAGAACTCACAACCCTCAGATTTTTCAATGGTTCTCATCCCAAAGATTGTTACAGTCTACCAGTGACACAAAATTCTAAGTATTTGCTCAGAGCAAGTTTTTGTTACGGAAGTTATGATCATGCTGCAACAGCTCCTACTTTTCATATGGCAATCGATGCAACGGTGGTGGCAAACATATCTACAGAATATCTTAATGGTCCTGCAGCTGGATCATCGTATGTGGAGTTCACAATCAAAGCTCGAAGCAATGTTACTTATCTCTGCCTTCTACGAGATTCAACCAATACAAACCCTTTTATTTCTGCAATAGCATTGCGCCCTGTGGTATCATACAATTATGGATGGGATGATATCCTTGCTGCAAATCAATATCTTTCACATCTTGCAAGATTGAATTTAGGTGCACTGACTGATGAGGTGATAAGGTATGTTTTACCAATTCTATACTTTTGCACTTTTGGCCATCAACACTATGTTCATGTAGTTTGACATATGAAAGAGGTGACGTTGTTAAGAAAAAAGATTTGCTAACGAATTACACATCTTTAAAGTAAGAACCTGATTATACATACATAATTTGGAGATAAATCATACTTTTATTATGAGCATTTTTCTCTAATTAAACTCAGTATTTTCAAATAATGTCATTATTCACTATGTATCATAAAAATGTGTTCCTATATAAATTCATATATCTTGTTTTATATTATTTATGAAAATTCTAAAGTCTCTCCAATACATATATAAATAGACAATGTGTAGGTTCAATATTGTTATTTTAAACTTTCTTTGCAGTTTTTAGTTACTGTACCACCTAAAATGAGTTGGGCCTATTTATGTTAATGAAGGCAAAAACACACTTCTTATTAACAATTGTTCTCAATAAACAAAAATCATGTTGTTAATGTTCTCCATACAATTTCAAATTGACTCAAAAGTTCTTAGGTCCCAAATTTTTTGAATGTCATATTGGTTTCCGTAGTACCTACTACATATTCATGTAGTTTTGAATATTAAACTACATCGAAGCGGTGAAAAACATTAAAATTTCAAGACAAAATGACCCTCAACCATTGAGACCACTAACTAAGTAACTACCCTTACTATATACATAGGTATTATTTTTGGTCTCTAGATACTCAAGCTTTGTTCCAAAGAATTGGCATATGGTAAACTACGAGTTTCGTAAATATATTGTACTTGTCTGTACAACGTGTTTGTTTTATGCAGATATCCAAACGACGGGTTTGATAGGTATTGGGTTCCTAAGCATGTGGACAATACATATGTTAATGGGACAACAATTTTAACTAATCTATCAACCAACACTGTAGTGCCTACTTATGGCACAAACCAATCCATTCCATCCTCCGTAATGCAAACTTGTTTGGCCATGTCTACCCCCGGAAATATGACATTCTATTTCCCTCTCCAACAAGACAGTACTTCTGGATATTTGGGCTTTTATTATGCTGAGTTGGATCCAAACGTGAATGTAACCTCAAGACAATTCATGGTACATGTCCCTGACGGATTGGATGTACTAGTCAATGTTTACAATTTTACGGGAGGATTGTATTCATTTCTTGGAGAATCATGGTGGAACTTTACTTTGACTCCACAAACGTCCAAATTTGTTCAATATTCAACCCCAACTTCTGTATATGGGCCTATCTTGAATGCGCTGGAGCTTTTTGCAGTCACGGACGTTATATCTTCAACAACCACTGTCATTGATGGTGAATAGCCTACTTCATCCAAACCATTTTGAATTTAGTCAATGTACTTGGTTCATTGGATGCAAATGATTAACAATTTTTCTTATGTACCTCAGTAACAGTTTCTGAAGTAGCCAATAAATTGACGAATTTGGTTGCAGCTTCTGCCATTGACGTCATCAAATCAAGCATGAACTTGGGAGACTGGAGTGGTGATCCTTGTCTTCCAACTCCTTATTCTTGGCTCACTTGTGAGAACAACGATTCGTCTCCGGACATTCTTGCAGTGTAATCTTCTTTTGTTCTCTTCCAATTTAAACATGAGTTGAATGCCTATGCAGTTCATCAAATTCTTGGATTGTATCAAATTCTAGTAATAGTTGTGTATTTCATGAGTTTGCGTCCGAGAGGAAGGGTCTTGGCAATCTCTGCACGCATATGTGGACTTGATAAACTCTAATAGAAAATTTAAATCAAATTCTAGTTAGAATCAAATAGTTGTTGCATGTTATGAAATGTGATAAACTAAGAGATTGGGAATGAAATGCTTTGTAGTTATGTGTTATATGATGGGAATAGTTATTCACGCAAACCTTTGTTGCTTCAGTATTTGAGCATACAATTCATTGACATTTGTGCATCTTGTGCATGCTATTACAGGAATCTATCTGGATATAAACTAAATTCAACCATTTCCACTAGCTTTGTTCAACTTGTGAACCTCACAAGCTTGTAAGTTTCAGGCATTTTCGTTCATTGAAGATAAATATTTGTTTTGCTTTTATTATGTGAAAAAACTGTAAAGTGCTTTCTTTAATTGTCTTCCTAAAGGTTGAATAGTGTTTGGAAAAAAACTTTGATGATATTGTTCTCCCTCTTTAGAATGAGGGTGCAAGCACGGTAAAGTGGACAGCTCTTGATCCTTGCTCAGGTTTAAGTGAAAGTGATCCAAAACAATATACTAACTTTGAATTTTATGAAATAAGAATTCATAAACATTTAGAAAACATATGAATCTACAAAGCCAAGCAATTTATGTTCACAAAAAACAATTTCAAACAACGTATATGTATTTTAGAAGACGGTGCAAGTGGTGGTGCAAGTGGGTGTCATTGAAAAGATAATTGTCAAAAACTTGTTTAAAATATAATTAAATTACATTAAATTGATGAATTTTTGAAAAAAAATTACGATGACCTCAAGTTTATAATGAATTCAAGGAATATGAAAAGAAATTCCAAGTTCAAAATATTGAAGGTCATGAAATTTACGTTCAAAACTATATTTAGTCAGTTGCTTTTACGCGTCACTTTTGATGATAGGTTTTGAAGATCTCATATTGATATTCTATATTTGAGTACCTAACTTAACAATAGAGGTCATCATGAAAAATAATCTATTTTAAACAATATTTTGCTACTACTTATAGGCGTTTGACCAAGAAAATCATGGCTTTCATATACCGGAGCACTTTTTTGGTCCACTTTACTATGCTTGCACCCATGACACGTTTAGGAAACACACAAAAAATCGTATTATCGAGGTGTTGTCTTCTCATTAATATGACAAATGACGTAAAGTTGTTGTATTATTGAGGGAATACGAAAACATAAGTAATATGAACTTCAAAATATATACAACGAGTTTAAGCAATATAGATGGTATGAAATAATGACTTATAACTCCAAACAAATACAAATATTCTCAAGAACTCTTGAAATAGGAGTCCAAAGATCTCTAGTGTTGCCTACCCAAGTTAGCAATTGTCATCTTCTCTAAATTCCCTACTAACTTTTGAAAACTAATAATTTTATTAACACCAAAATATAAAGAGCTCTCTAATAAGAAACTAGACAACAATGGTACATGACGTTTAGCATCAAGATACTAGTGATACTATATCACCCGTGTACAAGGCAACATACTAGGCAGGAGGCCACTCTAACCCTAATCAAGTCCATTCTACACTAGTAACCCTAATTATCATTAAGTTCTCAATGATAAGTGAAGTTCTCAAGTGGTTCCCAAGTGAAAATGGATGTATTTTAGATGTACATAACATAGATGAAAGGAATTTTAGCATTAACTACCTCTTTAATATGACAAAACAAAGATTTTAAATGTCGCATTATCAAGTGTCGTAGTCATATCAAAGAGGGAGTTTTGAACTAAAAAATTTGGTCTCGCAAAAATGTGTCGTAATATCAAGGGTGTCGTATAAATGAGTGTCGTATTAACGAAGTTAGACTGTACACGAATCTTAATTCGTTACGTATTGCTTAATATTTGGAAAAAGTGATACTACTAACATTTTACAATTTTTGTTGAAGTTGAATCTAAATTCATGTCAAATATTCATGAAGTGATCATATCTTCAAGATCAGATTCTTTTAACACTTTGGGTATTCGAAGCATATGATCAACTTACATTATCACTCAAATTTCAAACAATAGTGGTTGCATTGTGATCATTCTTACAAAATATTTTATTATAATTCTAACTTTTTTGTGTCATATTCTATTCTCCTCAAATGTGATTGAAAATTTTAATTATTTAACACCTCTATTTCTATGCATTGAATTTTTTATGTGCAGGGATCTATCATATTGTGGATTGTCAGGATCATTGCCTGATTTAAGTGCCTTGACATCATTGAGTAAATTGTATGTGCATCAAAATAATCAAAGATATGATGTTAGATAGGATCAAATATGAGCTTTTTGGCTTTTTTCTCATTCTTTGAATTGAGTTAAATTACTAAAACTAGCAATCTAAGATGTTATTGAGCTATGTCACATATTTGACGTATCTAGGAGTTTGCTATCATTGTTCAATTCAACATTGTCAATGTTTTTAATAATTTTGGTGTTTAGGATGACCGCCACGTTAATCATCTCATGAGTTGATTCAACAAAATTTGTATTGTTGGTTTGATTACCTACCCTTAAAAAACGTATTTGCACTCAATTTTCAAGTACTAGTTGATAGTCGAAATTCTTTAGGATTTTATGACCAATGAATAATATTTGATTATGAGTCATCAGTTGGAGTGGACTATCCTGATTATTTTAACATTACCCTTCTAGCTCATATCAAATAAGTTTTATGGAAGGGTTGGAAAGCTCATTTGGAGTTGACATATAAGAAGTAAATGTGAAGTGGATAGACTTGTTGGTTATGACGTAGGATGGTTCATGAATAAAACTCGAGGAAAACTTATCACTGTGTGTGTGTTTATATGATAGGCATCTTGAGAACAACTCTTTAACAGGGCTGCTCCCTGATTGGTTGGCGTCACTCACAGTGCTCACAGAATTGTAAGATTTATTTGATGAGTTGTAGATTTGCTTCCTCCATTTAGATATTGTCAAATGTCTTTACATGATTTTCAAAGTTGTTGGGCTTAAGCTTACACCAAACATAAAATCACAAAGTAACATACATTGTTTTTACAGACACTTGATGTGCTAGACTTGCTCCCTTAAAATTCAATATAAGAAAAACTTGATTTCATTTCATTTTATTTATTTAACTTTTGGTTTTATTACAGGTTTGTGGAAAACAACAATTTTAATGGAAGTATCCCTGATAAACTTCTCTCAAAGAGTGGAAATGGTTTGGATTTTAGGTACCTACATACGTTCCACCAACTTTTAGATCATGTATTAATGAAGAATTATTTACATTGAGAACCAAGTTCATAATATATATTACATAATACCTTCTAGAATTACTAGTTTGGACCAGTGTTGTTACAATTTGCTGCACCCATGCATATGAATTATGAATCTCTTCAACGTGGTCCTCAATGGTTCAGGCCTCCACCTTACCGTTTTCGTCTATCATTTTCAGAACGGGCTCGAAACGGTTGTGAACGGTGGGGGCAATGGCCTCACCACCACCACATTGTCCGTTGTGTAGTAGATTTTGAATTATATGTTATTAATTTGATCCATTAATCCATATATACACTTTGAATAAGCCTTTAGCATGTTTACTTATTCGTTTAATTGGGATTTTTTTTGAAAGGTATACGGGAAATCCAGGTTTGAAAGTAGGCAATGGCTCCACAATAATTTCAAATTCATCAAGCTCTTCTTCAAAACAAAATGTTGGAGTGATCATTGGTGCTGTTGTTGGAAGTATTGCAGCATTAGCAATACTGGTATTTTCGATGATATATTTTATATTCTATCATTCAAGGAAGAGAGATGAGAATGCTCTTCATTCAACTATGGGTGAATTTCCAATGCCTCCCATTCCAAAAGGAGGTAAGTAAAATATGACAACCTTTTTATTACTAAATATTTAACAAATAAATACATTCGTAAGATACAATTTCAATTTCTATAATAATAGCATAACCACCATCTTAATTCAATAAGATAACATCATTTTTTTTCAATGCATTGATTCCAATTCAATTGAAGTACTACCAATTTTAATATTGTGCAGTCTTGAATATCATGCACAAATGTACATTAATATGAAATTGGCTTCTTGTTACACTCAAGACTTGGGTGGCTCGAACCCAAGATCTTAGGGCCATTTACACACATGGCCAAAGGCCATGAGAAAATTTAATCTAGCATTACTTGTTGTCAAGGTTGGTAGTTTGGAGACTTTGACGAAGAGAAGTTCACATCGCTTTTTAAAAGCTCATGAAAAACTCAAGGTTAAGTTGCCAAGGCTGAAGTAATGTTTAGATTGGTGACCTTTCTAGCATTTGTATTTTAGGAAGGGAGGGAATTAACCCCAACAAGTGTACCTCTCATTCATTCAATACTCAAACTCGACCCTTATATAAATTTTGTGGCCGATTCATCTCAAATGACTTAAATTAAACTAATTTAGGTCCTTTAAAGTTAAATTTTTCGGTTTCATATGACTCACATTAACTAAAAATGATGACCTCTGGGTTGCATACTACTTTAGGGTTTTATATTGGATGATTGAGAAGTACACTCATATGCAATAATGATCTCTCTTTGTATTACGATTCACCCCATCTCTATTGTCCACCCAATCATAGTATAGGAATTTCTAGGTGAATCAAGAATTTTCAACCAACAATATGGGATCTTAAGGACATGGGGATTCACTTTGGCAACAACATTGCTTTTGGGGGGGGGAGGGGCACTGCCGCACTAGTGAAAAAACGTAGGAACTACATGCAAGGAAATATAGGGTCAGATGATATATTAATTGTGGATAAATTTGTAAAATAATTGCATATAGTATAAGGTGTTGAGCTAGGTGTAGTATAGTATTTGACATAACATCATAAAATCACTTAAGTGATATATATAAAATACCTTGGAAATAAAAGGTTGGATATAAAAAAAAATCATATATCTTGCATATCAATTATGGAGAATAAATGATAACTAATAATTTTCTATGAAATTTCAAGGGATGGGATGAAACCAATTGTGAATCACACCCCAATAATTCTAGAATAGAGTTTAATTATTCTTTGTCTTTGGAAGCTTTAGCCTAATGAACGAGGCCTATGCTTAATCATACACTTAGGGACTTTGTGGAATTGGGGATTTGTTTTTTTACATATAAGTAATATTGAGTACCATCAAATCAATCCTTCAACAATTTACCATTAATTTAAAAATTAGCATGCCTTATAATCCATTCTAGTAGGTAAACAATCCCCCTATAAAATACTACATTATCACAAGTGCATACTTATTCTAAGAGGGAATGCCCCCCACCCCCGCGAGCAACATCAAAGCCATTCATGCTCTTACCTTTTTTGGGCTACAAAAACAATAATTTGTTGTTTTAACATCAAGATATGATGAGCAAATCGTAAAATTATTAACTTTTTAATAATTCATTTCATATAAAAGTAAAATATATCACTAGTCATCAACTCAAATCAAGAAAGATTATTATAAGCAAGACTCTCATATATTAATAAAATTGTTCTTCAAATTTGAAAGGTGATGTATTTCACAAAAACCAAGACATTCTTATCTTGAAGGTTGAAATTTGTAGGAGCACAAGCTTATTCATATCAAGAAGTTGTTGCTGCAACTGAAAACTTCAAGAAGGAAATTGGAAGAGGTGGATTTGGACCAGTATTTTATGGAAAACTTAATAACGGTCAAGAAGTGGCTATCAAAGTGTTGGATATTGCTTCTCGACAAGGATCGGCTGAGTTGTTCAATGAGGTTTGTTTGCAAATTTGTTTTGAAATGCTATATATGAGAGAGAGAGAGAGAGAGAGAGAGAGAGAGAGAGTTGATGTGAATGAGGGACACTTTACCTTGATCATAGGCATGAGCTCATATGTGAACACAGAGCAAGTTTACAAAGCAAGGCTTATGGAACAAGTGTTATTGCCTCCTATCAGAGGTGGTCCAGTGTGCTTTATACAAGATTATTAGGTTCTACAAAGATTAACATTTTGCATGATACTACATATATTCTTAATGCCATGTGTGAACAACCTAGTACGACAACAAAAATGAAATTCTAAATGAAACATGAAATAATTTGATAATTATATTATGTGCAAGTACATTGCTAGTACTTAGTATGTTTAGATCAATAATAAATTTTTTCCAATCATTACACAATAAAATTATATATCAATGTGATATGAACCACACTTCAATCTAGAATAGTATGTATTTTGGATCATTTATTCCTTAACGCTTTGGTGTTTTGTGCAATGAAGGTTGATCTATTATCGAGAGTCCACCATAAGAATTTGGTTGCATTGGTGGGTTATTGTGTGGACAACAACCAACAAATGTTGATCTATGAATATGTCAGCCAAGGTTCATTGTTTGATCATTTGCATGGTGCGTGAATTACATACATCCAAAAAAATTGCATTGGAAACCAATGTGTCTCTTAATTTGATTTATGTGTGATGAAATGACAAGCTTGTAGCTCAATTGCATTTTTTTGTTGAGGATGTTAAATCCATATTTTCTAATGATTGAAATTGAATGTTGTCATTGGGCTATTTCAATTTACCAAGTACCGTTGCAACAATGTGGGTGGATGCTACGTTCCATTTAGTATTTGGGCTGACACATAATTGCTCCATTCATAGCATTACTTTTTGGCACCATGAAGTTCTGTGAATTTAACATATAGATTAATACACAATTTTTTTGTTGACAAAGGGCCTTATGCATCCAACTCGCAATCCCTTGATTGGAAGATACGACTCAACATTGCTTTGAATGCAGCACAAGGTAAACCACTAATGTTCTCCCATGACTAATATAAACTTGTGGATTCAAATTTTAGAAAGAAATAAGATTGTATGTAATTTAAATTCCTTAATCATCAACATATGAATTTGTTTATAAGAATATGAAATTGAAGATAGACACTTTGATGAATTTAAAATCATGCTTGAACTTGGATGAACAGGACTGGACTATCTTCATACAGGATGTAATCCAAGTATGATTCATCGTGATGTGAAATCAAGCAATATTTTGCTTACCGGCAAAATGGATTATGCCAAAATGTGTGATTTTGGACTCTCAAAATTGGTCGGAGATGACGGTGCAACACATGTTTCGACTAATGTCAAAGGCACTGCTGGTTACCTTGATCCAGAGTATGATCTAACCAATCTTTGGTTGATTTACTTGCTCGTTTGTTTGCTAGAAAATATTTGTAAATCTTTCCAACTTACTTAAGCATGATTCATTAGGTTGTTTACACAAGATTAAATCTTCAAAATCACACTAGCATATTGAGCTCCCTAAACCACATTACATTTCTACAACTCAATCAAGGTATCTACAATATATAATAATGGGGATTCTATCTAGCATAGATGGTTGGCTTCTTGATTCCACAAAGCTAATTTTAATTTCAAGTACCTAGTATTCAACTATGGTTCAAACCTACTCAACTAGAGTCCCCTCATGAGGTTGCAATGTAGTTGCTCTAGTGGTAAGGCAATGCATTTGTAACCTTTTATGTATGGAAAATACTTGGGATTTGATAATGTCAAAATCTTTGAACACTACATACTTGGAATCACATGCATTGATATTTAATATATGTGTAAATAAATTCATTGTACATGTACTACATCTCAACCATCAACCCAATCCTACTACAAATGGTCCATGCATTTAACCTACGTCATAATTTGAATGCAGGTATTTTTCTACTCAAAGATTATCTCTCAAAAGTGATGTCTTTGGATTTGGTATGGTCTTATTGGAATTGGTGACTGGACGTCCTCCAGTAAATGCAGCAAGCAAAACTCAGCGTGAACCAAGTCTCTCTGAATGGGTAAGAACTCTTTTGGGGTTGGTATTGATGATTTAACATAGTGGTGTTCCTTTCAAATTTGTACTTAGTCTGTGACCATTTTGAGGTTCATTCAATATTGAATATCTTGGTTGGAACCATTATTGGGTATCTTGGTTTGAGCCAAAATTTACTTTCTAACGCATTCTCTCAATGTTCTTCAATTGCAGGTTCGCAATTCAGTAGAATCAGGTAACATCGAGATGATTTTGGATCCTGTTGTTCAAACTTCGAATGCAACACGTGATGCCGTATGGAAGGTTGTAGACATTGCTTTGCAAAGTGTGGAGCCTAGAAGTGTTCATAGACCGACAATGGGAGAGGTAGTTGATGAGCTTCGACAAGCAGTGGCCATGGCAAATGTTTTACCTGCAAATCCCCCAAAAGAGTCACATCATAACACACCTTCAAACCTCTCGAATTTTAGCTCGGATTCACATATCCAACCACAAACTGACTTGATACCACCAAGATAAATCATTTTGTCAATGTGCATTTGGGAAGAATGTGTAATTCCTAGCTACTATATATCTCCTTACATAGAGCTTGATGTTGTTTGTGTCTGAATGAATGATATGAGAACGTTATAGAAGTCTTGAATCCTTTGAGGGATACTTCAGACTTAAAGACATCGTTCCATTTCTAGATTTATATGTGCATACTAGAAAATGTTGAGTGAGTTAACATGTGATATAGAAACACCACCACCTTGTATTTTTGAAATTTGGTTGATCACTTATACAAAAATAAATCATTTTGGGATAATCATTTTTTGATTATAGGCAGGGATGTACAAATGGACGTGACGCGGCCTAAACGCGTCACGTCGCGTCACGTCCAGGGTGTGACGCCAAACGGACGTTACTGTAGTAAAAAAAAATTACTAATGGGATTTTTTTTCAGATAAGTAATTATTTCGATATCAATACAAGCAGTCGTCTACTATGGTCGACTGCTATATAGGCAGTCGACCACTTAATCGACTGCTAACTCAGCAGTCGACTACAATGGTCGACTGCTAATGTAGCAGTCGACTAAGTGGTCGACTGCTATATAGGCAGTCGACCACTTAATCGACTGCTAACTTAGCAGTCGACTACAATGGTCGACTGCTAATGTAGCAGTCGACTAAGTGGTCGACTGCTATATAGGCAGTCGACCACTTAATCGACTGCTAACTTAGCAGTCGACTACAATGGTCGACTGCTAATGTAGCAGTCGACTACCACCGTCGACTGCTATATAGGCAGTCGATTACCATGGTCGACTGCCATATAGGCAGTCGATTACCTTGGTCGACTGCCAATGTAGCAGTCGACTATCTTCGTCGACGGCCAACATAGCAGTCGACCATGGTAGTCGACTGCTACATTGGCAGTCGACCATGGTTGATAGTCGACTGCTATGTTGCCGTCGACGAAGATAGTCGACTGCAGTTGTAGCAGTCGACCATTGCCGTCGACTGATACTATTAATAGACAAATGCAGTCAACATCATATGTTTTTTGGGTTAAATTTTAATGGTTTGGGTATAGTGGAATATGGATGGATGGAAGTAGTTTAGGAAAAATGTGATTAAAGCCAACAATGATATGTAGAAGGAAAAAAAACCGCGTTGTATTAAAACAAGTATATCGTAAAGATATAAAAAATATACAAGGTTGTCCATATCAATGATACACGCATACTACCTTAACCCCTACGATGTTGCCTAAAGAACTAAATAGACTAAACACTATCCTTAACCTCAGTTCTCCAGCAGTCTATGGGCTCATCCCACCCCACAAACGGCATCTGCATCCGTAGTTTGGCGATGGTCAATGAAATGCGGTTGGACACGTTCTCGCATGTCAATGCACTCAAAGTGACATCCCAAATTTTCCTTCCTTCATTGGCAAAGAGAATTCGGTCATCACCATCGTTGCAAAGTTGTCGAGCAATCATGCCGACCGCATAACACTCAGCCTCCGCGGTGTAATATACATCGGGATCATGGTGTCTCCTGTTTTGGATGTAAAACAGTTCCGGCGCCACCCAAAACTTCTCCTTCCTCAATTTTTCCTTCGCTTCTACGGTTTCTGCATACCATAGCGATAGGACATCCTCACCCGAATGCGTTGCACATCCCCAATCGCACACCCCAATCTTGAGGCTCCCGTCCGATTCCCAATGCAACATAATGTTGTCAATGGATAGATCGTTGTGTTGCACATTTGCAGCGTGCAAAGCCTCCATGATCCATAACAATGCCCAAGCCAACTTTACCCTCTTCGCCCGGAACTTTTGGACTTGGTCATAGAGTTGCCATTCGGTTGCGTCCATTGTCAAAATGTTGGCATTTGGGCGGTGGGCTCTATCCCGGATGAACATCTCTCGTACAGTGCCCCCGTTCCACCATAGTGTATAGTCCGCATTGGACACACTGTTGATTAACCAAAACTTGATGAAACCTGGATGCGTGCTCTTTAAAACGCATGCCTCCGCACTTACTTGGATACGAGCTTTTTGCCTATCCGACGTCTTTGGGGTCTTTTCAGCCCACGTAATCTCCGGTGGGAGACGATCGTCGCCCTCGATCCTCACCTTCCTCACCTTCCCGTAACCCCCCACCTTCTTAATGCTCCTCAAACTCACGACATTTGCCGTATTGGGAATCCACAATAGTTGGCATGGGCCCGACACCCTTAGCCACTTCTCCAATTTCTCCGCCTTCCAAGGAATTATTTTGGAGGCCGTCTTGGACAATCCTTTGGCCACGGGATCCCACCACAAAAATATTTCCCGGATTCTTACAGCTCGAGGGCTCAACACCTCGCCTGTTTCGCCCTCCGGGAACATGTTCTCAACCAATTGCTTGAGGTTGAAAATACCATTTTGGGCCTTATTCTTCACCCATGAATCGAACCCCGCAAGATTCCTATCACCGCTAAACTCGGGGCCATCCACTTCCTGTCGAATAGCAACCTCCATGTTCCTTTTAATTATCTCAACCCTTTTGTGTTTCGGCTGCTCCAAAAAACGGAATTTGATGCCGGCCTCCCCATTCCTCAAATACCAATCAACTATGGCTTGGTGGACCTTTGCCGTTATCGCATCCGAGAATTTTACCCTTGGTTTCCCGCTCCTACTCGACGACCCTGAGGCCGCGGAAGCCCCTCTTTGGCTGCTCGTAGGGGCACCGGCATCTGGGCGGACGGGAACGGTAGTATCTGAACGGGGGGTAATATTGGCTCCCGTTCCCGAAGCACTTCCTGATCCCACATCGGAATGTCGTTGCCGCTTAGGGGGCCGTTTGTGCACCCTGCCGGGTGCATCCGGCTCGTCCTCCGGCATCCTCCAACTTCGATCCTCCATCGTGTTTAAAAACACGCTATTATTGTGTTCACAAACACAACTCAAATGTGTTCACAAACACGGCCGTATTCACACCGCTCCACCGCAAAAAATCGGATCCAAAATTGGCAAGAGTTTGCACCCTAAACCAATCTTCCAACCGCCCCCTAGGCCCTCTCAAAACATTAGGCAAAGGATGCTAGGCATGCTTAGTCCCAATGTCCCGCTTGAGGAGGGGTGGTTGAAAAATGATGTCAATGAGGCCTCCCCACTTATATATATAGGTTGGGTGGGCCTCACACCGACGGTACGACCGGACGCCGCGCCCCTGGATCCTAACCGTTGGACCGTGCATCATCCAACGGCCAGGATGGATGCGACGATTGGTCGACTGCTATACGGCAGTCGACCATGCAGTCGACTGCCAGATAGCAGTCGACTCTGGATAAGGCAGTCGACAATTAGCAGTCGACCGCGGCGTCGACTACTATGTGGCAGTCGACGTGTGGGCCGACTGCATTTAGCAGTGGACTGCAGGGGTCGATTGCCACGTCGACTGCCAAGCAGCAGTCGACCCCCGATGTCGACTGCGAATGGCAGTCGACGTGGCAGTCGACCGCCACATCGGCTGCAAACTAGCGGTCGACTGCGGGGGTCGACTGCCATGTCGACTGCTAGTTTGAAGTCGACTGCCACGTCGACTGCCAAGCAGCAGTCGACCCCCGATGTCGACTGCGAGTGGCAGTCGACCCTGGAATTCGACTGCCACGTCGACTACCAAGCAGCAGTCGACCCCCTATGTCGACTGCGAATGGCAGTCGACGTGGCAGTCGACCGCCATGTCGACTGCTAGTTTGCAGTCGACCCCGGAAGTCGATTGCCACGTCGACTGCCAAGCAGCAGTCGACCCCCGATGTCGACTGCGAATGGCAGTCGACGTGGCGGTCGACTGCCATGTCGACTGCTAGTTTGCAGTCGACCCTGGAAGTCGACTGCCACGTCGACTGCCAAGCAGCAGTCGACCCCCTATGTCGACTGCGAATGGCAGTCGACCGCCATGTCGACTGCTAGTTTGTAGTCGACCCTGGAATTCGACTGCCACGTCGACTGCCAAGCAGCAGTCGACCCCCGAAGTCCGCTGCGAATGGCAGACATTGGACCTCCCCCCCTCCAAACATAAACAAATTGCTTTTGCAATGGATCCTATAGCAGATTACTCTAAACACTTTTAATATCATAGCATCTTTTATATTTAGTGCACGTTCAAGCGTCGGGACTATAAAGGGTTCACCGCTCATTAGCATTCATCATTCCCCCTCGCTCTAGTTGGCCTTGATTGCCTTTTGGCATTCGTTGCAAGTGGAGAGAGGTAGTAGGTTATATTGGGATGGGCACGCGAAACGAATGGAAGCCTTGGTTTGTGCCCAAGGAGTGGACTCCAACGTCCAAGAAGGTCGAGTGCAAATTTTGCGCGTTGGAATTAGTTTATAGGAAGGACCGCATGGTTGCCCATTTGGGATACCAAAAAAATGACGGCAAGATGCGGGGGGTGGCATTGTGTCAACGTCAAGGTCCGATTGTAAAGTCTTTATTTTCGAGGTGCGGCGGATCGTGGCCGCCAATTCCGGATGACTTTGTGGACGAGTGCGTTGAGGACGGGGGAGAAGTTGTGGTCGGGTCCCAACAACAAGCGTCATGCGGTGCATTGTCGAACGCGAACGGAAGCCAAACCGCTCCACCATCGCCCGCACCGTCAGTGGCAAGGGAGTTGGTGTCCGGGACGACTCCCGAACCCCACCGACGTTCCCAACGGCAAATGGGACTAAAAGAAGGGTTGCAAAATTCGACAAAACGAGACTTGGATACAAAATAGTCGCAAGCCTTTTATGAGGCTAATATCCCCATTAGTATTGTCCGCCATCCCGCGTTCATCCAGGCCGTTAAGGCAACCGCCGAGGCTAGAATTATGTACAAACCCCCAACATACCATGCAATGCGCAAGAGTTTACTTGACGATGCACGGTTCAATACACAAAAAATCGTGGAGTTGAAGACAACATCATCCATCCACAAATATGGGTGCACTATTTGTTCGGACGGATGGGAGAATGTTGTCCACCGCCCTTTGATGAACGTCATGCAAATTTGTCCGGCGGGCGACGTGTTCCTTGGTTCCATCGATATCACCGGTAGCACAAAGGATGCCGCCTACGTGGCCACCGAGGTCAAACGCTACATCGTTGGAGTGGACCCCACAAAGGTTGTTCAAGTTTGCTTCGATAATGCGGCGGCCATGAAAACCGCGGCGAGCAATATTAGCCGGGAATGGCCACACATATATTGGCAAGGGTGTGCGGCGCATTGTTTGAACTTGTTGTTGAAGGATTGGGGTAAACAACGATGGGCGAAGGACGTCGTAGACAAGGCGAAGGGCATTGTCAAATACATCCGGGCCCACCAATGTCCGACGGCGGTCTTCCTCACCTACTCGCCCAATTTGGGCTTGAAGATGTCCGGGTCCACACGATTCGCCACCAACTTCCTCATGATTGACCGGCTTCTAAAGGTGAGACATGCTTTGGAACAAACGGTTATTCATCCCGATTGGACCGCCTACGTGAACAAATTAAATAGAGGAGGCGATGATCGAAGGAGAAGTGCAATGGAGGCACGTCAAATCAAGACAACGGTTAATGACGACAGTTTTTGGACAAGTTGCGATAATTACCGCCACATGTCGGAGGAGGTGTTGAAAGCATTGAGAGTGTTTGATGGCGTTGAACCGGCAATGGGCAAGGCTTGGTTGACCATGAAGAACTTGGAGAAACATGTGCTTAGCCTAAGGAATCCTCCTTTCAACCTAGCACACAACCTCGCTACCTTGGCCGAAGAAGATTTCTACAGCCGGTGGCGTATGATGACCACGGACCTACACCATGCCGGTGCAATCTTGAATCCTTATTTATTGGACGACAACGTCGTCCACGAAGACGCGGCCGTTAAATCCGGATTCTTGGACGCCATGAGGAGGTTGACCACGGGCAAGGACGGTCATTACAGTCGGGTTGTGGCCGAATTTCAAGCATTCAAAGAGCGTAGGGGCGCGTTCGCCAATATGCCCCTAGCCATGGAAGCCAACATCCCACCCCACGAGTGATGGGGCCTCGTGGGCGAAGGTGGCACCCACTTGGCCCCTTTGGCAAAGCGAATATTGGCCCAAGTGTGCTCCTCTTCGTCTTGCGAAAGGAATTGGAGTAGTTATTCGTTTGTGCACAACAAGACTAGGAACCGGTTGAGTTCGGCGAGGGCCGAAAATTTGGTGTACATTTATACCAATTCACGGTTGGCACGGGAGAGGGCAGGGATTACACGTCACGTCGCGTCACGTCGCGTCACGTCCTGTGACAGCGACGTGACGGCAGACCTGAAAACGTCACGTCCGTTTGGGGGGGGTAAAACAGTTTACCCTGTCGTCACACAGGGTAAACTGTCGTCAACAGTGTCGACTGCTACTGGGCAGTCGACGAGTTACAGCGACTGCTACTAGGCAGTCGATACACTGAATCGACTGCTACTAGGCAGTCGATACACTGAATCGACTGCTAAAGGGCAGTCGTATAGGTGTGTCGACTGCTGACGGCAGTCGAATTTCCATGTCGACTGCTCAAGAGCAGTCGACTACCATAACTAGTCGACTGCTAATAGCAGTCGACTTGGCTTGTCGACGGCTCTTGGGCAGTCGACATGGAAATTCGACTGCTATTAGCAGTCGACGACAGGCGGGCGACTGCTTGTGAGCAGTCGTCTGCCCTTCAAGTCGACTGCTATTAGCAGTCGCCTTGGACTGTCGACTCCCCAACTGCAGTCGACAAAGTCCGGACGACTGCTGGTGGGCAGTCGCACCCCTTCGTCGACTGCTAATAGCAGTCGACGAAGGGGTGCGACTGCCCACCAGCAGTCGTCTGCCCTTCTTCGTCGACTGCTATTAGCAGTCGACGAAGGACAGTCGACTGCCCAACTGCAGTCGACAACCCTCGTCGACTGCTAATAGCAGTCGACAAAGTGCGGACGACTGCTGGTGGGCAGTCGCACCCCTTCGTCGACTGCTATTAGCAGTCGACTTGGACAGTCGACTGCCCAACTGCAGTCGACAACCCAAGTCGACTGCTAATAGCAGTCGACAAAGTGCGGACGACTGCCGGTGGGCAGTCGCACCCCTTCGTCGACTGCTATTAGCAGTCGACTTGAAGGGCAGACGACTGCTTGTAAGCAGTCGCACCCCTTCGTCGACTGCTAATAGCAGTCGACGAAGGGATGCGACTGCTTACAAGCAGTCGTCTGCCCTTCAAGTCGACTGCTATTAGCAGTCGACGAAGACAGTCGACTGCCCAACTGCAGTCGACAACCCAAGTCGACTGCTAATAGCAGTCGACAAAGTGCGGACGACTGCTGGTGAGCAGTCGCACCCTATGGTCGACTGCTATCAGCAGTCGACTTGAATGGGTTGCGACTGCTCGTGAGCAGTCGCACCACATGGTCGACTGCTAATAGCAGTCGACGAAGGGGTGCGACTGCTCACGAGCAGTCGCGTAGAGACACCCATGGGCACGTGGCGTCCATGGGTTGGTCCAGGGGGCGTCTAATCGAAAGGACGCCTCCTTGGGGTATATATGGACCCCACTTCCCTCATTCCCTCACTCCCACCTCCCTCCATTTGGGCCTAGTTGTTAATCAGCCCTTGCCATTTGGAGATAGAGGTGAGCTGGAGGGCTACAGGTGGACATACGTACTGAAATACGTATACGGTGCATACGATATACTGTTATTGCCTAACGTGTGTATTGCAACCCACCTACATACGGTCTACATTGTACCCCATTGCGGTTAGTTTGAACCATACCGGAAATTGTTATATGTGAACACTTATTTTGAAAGTGGTTTAAATCTAATTATGTAGTTTGAACTTTGAACGGCCTTAATTTGGTTTTAGTGGATTGGGAAAAAAATTGTGGGTGGTGGCGCTTATTTTGGAAGTGCTACCATATTAGGTTTAATTTATAGTAGGCATACAAAGCTAGGGGTTAGGGGCAACGATGGCAGACGAAGATAACTTGCCGCCGGAACCTCCACGTGGCGGGGATTTGGATCCGGGGGGGACTCCGCAATCGAGACCGGGGTCGGCAGGCGCTAGAAGACGCGGCAATGCGCCGAGGGGCAGGCCGCAACCAATCAATTTGGAGGTGGCGCGGGACCCGAACATTCTCGCCAATCCCGGCTGGCAAAATGAGAGGGGCATGTGGTTGTATAGCACGGTCCGAAGGTACGTAGAGTGGACCCATTTGACGAGGATGTTCGTTCCTAGCGCGAATGCTGAACGGATGTCTAGACAACGCTATGGCATATGGAGGGAGGTGAGCCATCAAATATTTGGAGAACGGTGCAAGGAGGTGTGGGATTTCTTGTGGGGTGCACCGAGGGAATTTGATCGCGGGCATATGCTAATGTGGTTATGCCAAATGGTCTACGCGGAGGTAATTTTGGGAGTGGATATCGACTGGTCCACCATACCCCGCACGAGCCCGGACTTGAGGCAGGCACGCCGGGTCACGGTCATACCAAGTGCCGTGCTAGGACGGAACGCTGGCCGTCCGATTCCATTGGCATGGCAAACTCCAATGAATCCTTTGAGGGTCCGATCTTATTTTGATTTCCTTGCGGGACCAGATCATCAAATTGTGGGGACTCCACCGGCCGCCGAGTCAAACATGGACGAGCACAACATTGTCATAGGGTTGCCGGTTGAACCACCTAGCCGGCGACAAAGGGTCCACGTGACACCGCCACATGGTTCCCGGTTGGTTTGTCCTCCATCTTCGCCCGTTGATGTGGAGATGGCATCGGCGGTGCCATCCCCACCACTGGTAGTTGCCGACAACGACGTTGTGGAGGCGTTGAGGGCAGAGTTGGCAAAATGCAAATCTGACCACGAACGGGAATTGGAGATGGTCCGACGTGCACACGCCGAGGAGGTCCAAGGGTTGAAGGCCGAGATTGCACGTTTGACCAACCTTGAACTTGCAAGGGCTGATGCGCCACAACTGCCGCAAGCAATGTCTGGTAGTGATGGACAAGGGCGGGAGCCGTCGCCCACAACAAACTTGGAGGCAATGAGGGTTGATTACGACCGGGTCATTAGGAGGAACCGGTTGTTGGAGGACGACTACATGGGCATGGTCACAGCCACTATCATGTTCGCCACGCGTGAGAGGGCATTGATGGACGAGCTGACCCACTATAGGGACCACGGCGAACAATGGCCCGAACGACGGCTTCTTTTTACCTCGTGGCCGCCATTGGATTTCATGTATCCTGAGAACCTCCCGGTCGATGACGACCATTACCCCAGTATTGCGTGGACCAAGAGGCCCGAGGATGAATTCCAATGGGATACCGCAGTATCATCCCGCATCGTGATACCCCCGGCCAAACCAGCCTTGTTGTGGCCATGCGTCCCCGATTGGATCAAGGACGGGAGCATGTGCCCCATTTGTTCCAATCCTTGGGGACCCGAAGGCGCATGGATCGTTGGGTCGTGCGGTCACATGGTCCACCCGAATTGTTTGTTGCCACACATGTTGCAAACACGCCGTTGTCCTACGTGCCAAGCCCCTCTGCATCGAAGGTTGTACGAGCAATTCGGAGTGCAATGGGGAATGCCTCCCGATTTTGAATACACAATAATGCATGGTGTGCCGCCCGCAGAATACGGCGATCCTCCTGCTTATAGCTGGCGTGCACGGAGGTATTTGAAGGACCTGCGAGGCTACCCGACAAACTTCACGCCTGAAATGTACACAAGGGTTGCTCATGAGTTTTACCCCGGCTCCTCTCCTCAGGCCGTAGGTTTGAGGGCATTTTTGTACCGTGTTGTGGGTGGGCATGCCGGAGAGACGGGTGAATACGTCCCAGGTCCTCACCCCCACGGATACGTGTATGACTCCAACGGCAATGTGACAGTGGGGGTATTACCACGGGAACCGGTCCCGGGCGAGGAAACAACTTGGGATGTGGAACACGTGTTGGACACAACAAGTTTTGAGGCCGATCTGGAGAGGCAGGAGGCCGTTACACAAGAGGGTAGCTTCAATGAGGTGGACGTCCAAATCCGGATGAATGAGTGGAAATACGTCAACGGCCTTTTGGACATCCGTGACGGGGCCTCTAGCCCCACCATGCAAGACGTCCTGCGCCATCCGAATGCCGCGAGGGGGTTGCACATTGGAGACCGCGCGCGTGCTCGTGCACAAGCTGACCGGGAGACTGCGGCGCAAGAACTATGGGCCATCACCGAGAGCAGGCGTGAGGCGAGGCGCCGGACACTACGGCCACCAAATCTGAACGGTGCAAGCTCAAGCCGCGGACCCCCCATTGCATTGGATAGTGATTCGGAGCCGGATTAGGAATGTTGGCTAGTGTTTGTGAGATAGGCGTTGGACTAGGAGGCATTATTTGATACTCAATTGTACACAATGCGGGAAAAACCATGATTTTGGAAATGTTTATAAGTGAATTATTGTTCACTATCAATTTTGGGAGTAATGTACAAGTGTCGCACAATGATCATTTCTTATGTTTGCCCACACAATCGGTTGCCACAAACATCCAATTAAACCATGGACTTTGCATCTACATGCATTTGCACTTGAATCAAACACGTATCGATGCAAATAACTGTGACAATGATTCCATGTGGCATGATTATAAGTTCACACCAAGCGGAAAACATCACCGCAATATTGCTGGGAATTCATATATTGCGCATTTCCAACTTACCAACATACGTAAGTATACGTGCAAGTACAAACTTGATACTACGCTCTCACCATATTCGTGGGCAAATCTTACATTGACGACCTAAGTGTGTACTCTCTATACACCCGGTATTCCTTTTGGTGCGCGGTGCACCGGTTGAACCCCCAATGAATTGCGTCATGCACCGAGTGTTTTATGGTTTGGTAGAACCTCCACAAGGTCCCATAGTTTTTTCGAAAATACAATTGATTTTTCCCCTTCGTGAGAACGTCGCTAAGGTCCTGAAACAAGTGCCATGGGAAAAGTTTTTCCTTGTAACCGATGCGGCATGCGGGCCTTTCTTGGGCGTCCAAGTATCCGCGGTGGTGACGATCAACTTGTCTCCTAGGCAGTCGAACCCAATAGAATTCAGTGAACCCTTGAATCGGACGTAAAACACTGCGCAAATCGTCCTCATTTCGAGTGTTCTCTGCAACCACCTCGGGTGTAAATTCGTCCGGTTCGTCCGGCAAGCCCCATGCGTGTCGGGGATTGTAATACATACTTCTTGACGAACCACCCGCATCCCGTATCTTGCCACTCCCAGCCATCGCAATCCTATGGATTGCCCACACCGTAGTTGATCTTGGGCAATGTACGCGACGCATACAAGGTCCTCAAAATCACTACGAGGCAAGGTGGCCTCATGGTGGGTAGCACACTTGATTTTATAGGGATATCGCAGTGTGGGCCCTCGGGTGGCATCCAATGATTTGGCAGGTTGGGTTACGGGTGTGTCTAATTAGTTGTCTAAATTAAGCTGCAAGGCAGTCGACTGCTGTGTAGCAGTCGACCATCCACAGTCGACTGCCTTGTAGCAGTCGATTTGCATAGTCGACTGCTGCACAGCAGTCGACTGTGGATGGTCGACTGCTACACAGCAGTCGACTGTGGATGGTCGACTGCTACACAGCAGTCGACTGTGGATGGTCGACTGCTACACAGCAGTCGACTGTGGATGGTCGACTGCTGGGCAGCAGTCGATTGATAAATGCCCAGCAGTCGACTGTGGCTGGTCGACTGCTACACAGCAGTCGACTGATAAAATCGAATGCTTCCTAGCAGTCGACTAAGATGGTCGACTGCTGGAAGGCAGTAATTCATCCACAGTCGACTGCCTTCCAGCAGTCGATTTTATCAGTCGACTGCTGTGTAGCAGTCGACCATCCACAGTCGACTGCTGCCCAGCAGTCGAATATGGCAATCGACTGCTGCCCAGCAGTCGAAATTAGGCGTTAGGGTTTGGGAAGAGCGTTAGCTTAGTCAAATCATGCATTAAATGCATACAATCATGACAAAGGATGCATATATATAGCAATCCAACCTCCCATTTCCCTCATTCCCAAGTTCTCCATTGGCCATAGCCTGTTTTAGCAAGCTTTGCAAACGGAGAACAAAGGGAGAAGGAGCGGAGAAGCTGCTATTTCAGGGTTGTGCCAAACATGGCACCGTCGACCATTTTACCCGGATTGACCGCGGAAATTGTGGGGGAGCACATATTGCCGAAGGTCCTAGAGCCTATTTTGGAGCCATATCACCGAGGAGAGTATGGGCGGGGGTGTGAAGTGAGGGCGAATTTTTTAACTCTCATATGTATTTTTAAATACATGGGAGTTAACAAAGCTTGGCGGGAATATTTTGGTATGGGAGAAGTCTACAATGTGTTGCGTATGTCGATTTGGGACGTAGACATACCAATGGGGCATCGATTTAGGGGCGTGAGAGGGACTTCGGAGCTCGCCGAATTGTTGCGAGCGTTCCGACTGAACCTCTTCATGTTCAGCCATACGCAACGCATTGCCATCCCAATTCGATGGCAAGTTCAGCATGCTCGGCTCAACGATATTTTCATAATGGAACTTGAATACTTGCGGGATATGCTTGTGGAGAATGGAGAATATTGGCTTCAAGTCGACAAACGTTCTGCCGAATATCGTCGATGCACCAACTTTTGGATTTGTCCTTCGGAGCGACTATTGACATTATAATTTTTCTATGTAGATGTAGCGGTTCATGTTCTATATAGTTCGCCGATTTAATCCTAGCAAACACATTGTATATGTGTTTAGGCCTAGTGGATATAATCGCACTATGTAAAAGATATGATCCGTAATGTGAAATAAAAGTGGATCGCTATTTAAACAAATGATAACTTCCTTATTAGCTACACCCGTGTGCAATATGTATGTCTAACATGTATGGGTGTACGTGCAAATTGCAATATGTATGTGTATGTGCAATATATATGTGGGTTCCCGGTATACCGTATGTTCTATATGTATGCGCTATATATATGGATGTATGTGCAATATATATATATATATATATATTTGGGGGTATTTGCAATATATATATATATGTGTGTGTGTGTAGACATTAATTCCATCCTCGCCCATGACATAGGGCCTATTGGCATTACAAATCAATTCCATATGTCCTACTCCTAACCTTAGTGCACATTGGACATTCATTTCATCCTCCCACATGACATAGGGCTAGAGGTGCATTTATTTTTACTTTATCTTAAAATACACATTTAAAATGCATTTTAAAATCCTCGACAAATTTCTACGGCATTTTTAAATTTTTTTTATTATAAGTTCACGACTATAGCCAATCCATGGCAATAGGGCAAATATAGACACGCTCAACTTTGACAATTGTTCCATATTACCATATAGCATTAGTACATTCAAACTCAATGGCAATGTTTGAGCCTTGAGCATTGCCAATTTGCCACACAAATTGGCAAATATTGGAATACATAACGCCCCACATGGCACATCGGACAAGTCGTGAATGGTGGTCTGCATTTACAATGTCATCATTCTTGGATCAATATTTGGGCGGAGAAGAGCTCGATGACCTAATCCTAGAAGAGGGGAATGTTTTCGACAATGATTTGCCATAAAGGACCTCACGGATTGATGTCTTCGATGATTTTCAATAATAAAAACATAAAAGTAGTCTTAAATATTCTTAAAATTATTTTATAATGCCGCCTCCGACCTATAGAATAAAAAATGCAACACTACATAGGGCCTATTGGCATTACAAATCAATTCCATGTGTCCTACTCCTGAGTCCTAACCTTAGTGCACATTGGACATTCATTTCCTAAACCCTACATCATACATGTAGGCTCAATTGCTAGTCAACATCCAACATACAAATTTGAAATTCACATTATTTTTTCAACAAACATACCCAAAAATAGTTATTACAAAAATTGATCACCAATACAACTAAACCCATTGAACACCATAGGACATTTGACATTACTATAAATATTCATTCATGAAGGGGCATTATCGTTGTCTTGAGGAATAGAATTCCTTGTCCTGCGTGGCCCTCCCACAGCTACCCTTGGGGGCGGTGCTTGGTAATCACTATCATCGGGAGCTTCGCCTACGCCGGATTCATCGTCCGTGCTGGCATTGTCATCTGTTCGGGCGTCGGACTCGTGGCCATCAATTGCCGGGCCGGGAATTCGACTAAGCCGTGTGCCAGCCCTTGGCATTCTAATCGATACCATTGGTCTTGAACCCGTTGCATCCATAACGCCGTCAGTTTGTGGACGTGCAAGTGGGGTGGCCCCGGTAGTCCTCCATTCTCGCACATCCCTTTGTCGTTTTCTTTTTTGACCTCTCGTGGTCCGACCAAAGTTTGTCAATGCAATATTAGGGGGTGGCCTAGCCGGTGTGGGGCATGGGGCGCGCATGCCGATGGTGGCACCAACCAACCGAGAGCCCATGCGTGGTATTGTTGGGGCCCGACGCGCAATGTGTTGCGCCAATGTGTCATCCGAGTCGGATTCCGGTGCTCGCGCAACGGCCGGGCATTGCCCAATACCTCGCAATAGACTAGTGTTAAGGACAACATTGGACGTGCCCTCTCCGTGGGGCTCGGGAAAGGGTGGTGTAGTTTGCATGGGTTGTGCATATGTTGTCGGCACAATAGGAGTGGGGACAACATCCGTCGGTGGATGAATGGGGGAAGCATGTGGTGGGACTTCATCCATGTCCATCCGGTTCGGAGCCGCTTCAAGAGCTTCATCCACATGTAGTTCGGCCACTACATCTTCATCCACTACGGGTTGAATGTCTACCGGTACATCGGGTATTGTAGTTGTCGGCGTAGCGGGACGCACATGCGTAGTGGAGAGAAACTCCCGACCGGCTATGTTGGCCCACATGTGAAGATCACCATCGTCCTCGGCGTCAAGTCCATCGTATGCAAACGGATCATTGTGGTTGTCAAGGCCCAGATTCCCTCCACCATGTCCCCCATCGCTCTCGTTGTCCGAAGGCCCCGAGGAATCCCCGCCGGGTCCCGCGGGGGGGTCACCATTTATATCCTCGTCGGCCGAATAGTCGGAGTCTTCGGATATCATGTTCACTAGATACCATGCGGCCGAGTCCCGATCAACCCTCTCCCGTGCCAACCGTGAATTGGTATAAATGTACACCAAATTTTCGGCCCTCGCCGAACTCAACCGGTTTCTAGTCTTGTTGTGCACAAACGAATAACTACTCCAATTCCTTTTGCAAGACGAAGAGGAGCACACTTGGGCCAATATTCGCTTTGCCAAAGGGGCCAAGTGGGTGCCACCTTCGCCCACGAGGTCCCACCACTCGTGGGGTGGGATGTTGGCTTCCATGGCTAGGGGCATATTGGCGAACGCGCCCCTACGCTATTTGAATGCTTGAAATTCGGCCACAACCCGACCGTAATGACCGTCCTTGCCCGTGGTCAACCTCCTCATGGCGTCCAAGAATCCGGATTTAACGGCCGCGTCTTCGTGGACGACGTTGTCGTCCAATAAATAAGGATTCAAGATTGCACCGGCATGGTGTAGGTCCGTGGTCATCATACGCCACCGGCTGTAGAAATCTTCTTCGGCCAAGGTAGCGAGGTTGTGTGCTAGGTTGAAAGGAGGATTCCTTAGGCTAAGCACATGTTTCTCCAAGTTCTTCATGGTCAACCAAGCCTTGCCCATTGCCGGTTCAACGCCATCAAACACTCTCAATGCTTTCAACACCTCCTCCGACATGTGGCGGTAATTATCGCAACTTGTCCAAAAACTGTCGTCATTAACCGTTGTCTTGATTTGACGTGCCTCCATTGCACTTCTCCTTCGATCATCGCCTCCTCTATTTAATTTGTTCACGTAGGCGGTCCAATCGGGATGAATAACCGTTTGTTCCAAAGCATGTCTCACCTTTAGAAGCCGGTCAATCATGAGGAAGTTGGTGGCGAATCGTGTGGACCCGGGCATCGTCAAGCCCAAATTGGGCGAGTAGGTGAGGAAGACCGCCGTCGGACATTGGTGGGCCCGGATGTATTTGACAATGTCCTTCGCCTTGTCTACGACGTCCTTCGCCCATCGTTGTTTACCCCAATCCTTCAACAACAAGTTCAAACAATGCGCCGCACACCCTTGCCAATATATGTGTGGCCATTCCCGGTTAATATTGCTCGCCGCGGTTTTCATGGCCGCCGCATTATCGAAGCAAACTTGAACAACCTTTGTGGGGTCCACTCCAACGATGTAGCGTTTGACCTCGGTAGCCACGTAGGCGGCATCCTTTGTGCTACCGGTGGTGTCGATGGAACCAAGGAACACGTCGCCCGCCGGACAAATTTGCATGACGTTCATCAAAGGGCGGTGGACAACATTCTCCCATCCGTCCGAACAAATAGTGCACCCATATTTGTGGATGGATGATGTTGTCTTCAACTCCACGATTTTTTGTGTATTGAACCGTGCATCGTCAAGTAAACTCTTGCGCATTGCATGGTATGTTGGGGGTTTGTACATAATTCTAGCCTCGGCGGTTGCCTTAACGGCCTGGATGAACGCGGGATGGCGGACAATACTAATGGGGATATTAGCCTCATAAAAGGCTTGCGACTATTTTGTATCCAAGTCTCGTTTTGTCGAATTTTGCAACCCTTCTTTTAGTCCCATTTGCCGTTGGGAACGTCGGTGGGGTTCGGGAGTCGTCCCGGACACCAACTCCCTTGCCACTGACGGTGCGGGCGATGGTGGAGCGGTTTGGCTTCCGTTCGCGTTCGACAATGCACCGCATGACGCTTGTTGTTGGGACCCGACCACAACTTCTCCCCCGTCCTCAACGCACTCGTCCACAAAGTCATCCGGAATTGGCGGCCACGATCCGCCGCACCTCGAAAATAAAGACTTTACAATCGGACCTTGACGTTGACACAATGCCACCCCCCGCATCTTGCCGTCATTTTTTTGGTATCCCAAATGGGCAACCATGCGGTCCTTCCTATAAACTAATTCCAACGCGCAAAATTTGCACTCGACCTTCTTGGACGTTGGAGTCCACTCCTTGGGCACAAACCAAGGCTTCCATTCGTTTCGCGTGCCCATCCCAATATAACCTACTACCTCTCTCCACTTGCAACGAATGCCAAAAGGCAATCAAGGCCAACTAGAGCGAGGGGGAATGATGAATGCTAATGAGCGGTGAACCCTTTATAGTCCCGACGCTTGAACGTGCACTAAATATAAAAGATGCTATGATATTAAAAGTGTTTAGAGTAATCTGCTATAGGATCCATTGCAAAAGCAATTTGTTTATGTTTGGAGGGGGGGAGGTCCAATGTCTGCCATTCGCAGCGGACTTCGGGGGTCGACTGCTGCTTGGCAGTCGACGTGGCAGTCGAATTCCAGGGTCGACTACAAACTAGCAGTCGACATGGCGGTCGACTGCCATTCGCAGTCGACATAGGGGGTCGACTGCTGCTTGGCAGTCGACGTGGCAGTCGACTTCCAGGGTCGACTGCAAACTAGCAGTCGACATGGCAGTCGACCGCCACGTCGACTGCCATTCGCAGTCGACATCGGGGGTCGACTGCTGCTTGGAAGTCGACGTGGTAGTCGACTTCCGGGGTCGACTGCAAACTAGCAGTCGACATGGCGGTCGACTGCCCGTCGACTGCCATTCGAAGTCGATATAGGGGGTCGACTGCTGCTTGGCAGTCGACGTGGCAGTCGACTTCCAGGGTCGACTGCAAACTAGCAGTCGACATGGCGGTCGACTGCCACGTCGACTGCCATTCGCAGTCGACATCGGGGGTCGACTGCTGCTTGGCAGTCGACTTCCAGGGTCGATTGCAAACTAGCAGTCGACTGCTAAATGCAGTCGGCCCCCACGTCGACTGCCACATAGCAGTCGACGCCGCGGTCGACTGCTAATTGTCGACTGCCTTATCCAGAGTCGACTGCTATCTGGCAGTCGACTGGATGGTCGACTGCCGTATAGCAGTCGACCAATCGTCGCATCCATCCTGGCCGTTGGATGATGCACGGTCCAACGGTTAGGATCCAGGGGCGCGGCGTCCGGTCGTACCGTCGGTGTGAGGCCCACCCAACCTATATATATAAGTGGGGAGGCCTCATTGACATCATTTTTCAACCACCCCTCCTCAAGCGGGACATTGGGACTAAGCATGCCTAGCATCCTTTGCCTAATGTTTTGAGAGGGCCTAGGGGGCGGTTGGAAGATTGGTTTAGGGTGCAAACTCTTGCCAATTTTGGATCCGATTTTTTGCGGTGGAGCGGTGTGAATACGGCCGTGTTTGTGAACACATTTGAGTTGTGTTTGTGAACACAATAATAGCGTGTTTTTAAACACGATGGAGGATCGAAGTTGGAGGATGCCGGAGGACGAGCCGGATGCACCCGGCAGGGTGCACAAACGGCCCCCTAAGCGGCAACGACATTCCGATGTGGGATCAGGAAGTGCTTTGGGAACGGGAGCCAATATTACCCCCCGTTCAGATACTACCGTTCCCGTCCGCCCAAATGCCGGTGCCCCTACGAGCAGCCAAGGAGGGGCTTCCGCGGCCTCAGGGTCGTCGAGTAGGAGCGGGAAACCAAGGGTAAAATTCTCGGATGCGATAACGGCAAAGGTCCACCAAGCCATAGTTGACTGGTATTTGAGGAATGGGGAGGCCGGCATCAAATTCCGTTTTTTGGAGCAGCCGAAACACAAAAGGGTTGAGATAATTAAAAGGGACATGGAGGTTGCTATTCGACAGGAAGTGGATGGCCCCGAGTTTAGCGGTGATAGGAATCTTGCGGGGTTCGATTCATGGGTGAAGAATAAGGCCCAAAATGGTATTTTCAACCTCAAGCAATTGGTTGAGAATATGTTCCCGGAGGGCGAAACAGGCGAGGTGTTGAGCCCTCGAGCTGTAAGAATCCGGGAAATATTTTTGTGGTGGGATCCCGTGGCCAAAGGATTGTCCAAGACGGCCTCCAAAATAATTCCTTGGAAGGCGGAGAAATTGGAGAAGTGGCTAAGGGTGTCGGGCCCATGCCAACTATTGTGGATTCCCGATACGGCAAATGTCATGAGTTTGAAGAGCATAAAGAAGGTGGGGGGTTACGGGGAGGTGAGGAAGGTGAGGATCGAGGGCGACGATCGTCTCCCACCGGAGATTACGTGGGCTGAAAAGACCCCAAAGACGTCGGATAGGCAAAAAGCTCGTATCCAAGTAAGTGCGGAGGCATGCGTTTTAAAGAGCACGCATCCAGGTTTCATCAAGTTTTGGTTAATCAACAGTGTGTCCAATGCGGGCTATACACTATGGTGGAACGGGGGCACTCTACGAGAGATGTTCATTCGGGATAGAGTCCACCGCCCAAATGCCAACATTTTGACAATGGACGCAACCGAATGGCAACTCTATGACCAAGTCCAAAAGTTCCGGGCGAAGAGGGTAAAGTTGGCTTGGGCATTGTTATGGATCATGGAGGCTTTGCACGCTGCAAATGTGCAACACAACGATCTATCCATTGACAACATTATGTTGCATTGGGAATCGGACGGGAGCCTCAAGATTGGGGTGTGCGATTGGGGATGTGCAACGCATTCGGGTGAGGATGTCCTATCGCTATGGCATGCGGAAACCGTAGAAGCGAAGGAAAAATTAAGGAAGGAGAAGTTTTGGGTGGCGCCGGAACTGTTTTACATCCAAAACAGGAGACACCATGATCCCGATGTATATTACACCGCGGAGGCTGAGTGTTATGCGGTCGGCATGATTGCTCGACAACTTTGCAACGATGGTGATGACCGAATTCTCTTTGCCAATGAAGGAAGGAAAATTTGGGATGTCACTTTGAGTGCATTGACATGCGAGAACGTGTCGAACCGCATTTCATTGACCATCGCCAAACTACGGATGCAGATGCCGTTTGTGGGGTGGGATGAGCCGATAGACTGCTGGAGAACTGAGGTTAAGGATAGTGTTTAGTCTGTTTAGTTCTTTAGGCAACATCGTAGGGGTTAAGGTAGTATGCGTGTATCATTGATAAACCCTAAACCTTGTATATTTTTTATATCTTTACGATATACTTGTTTTAATACAACGCGGTTTTTTTTCCTTCTACATATCATTGTTGGCTTTAATCACATTTTTCCTAAACTACTTCCATCCATCCATATTCCACTATACCCAAACCATTAAAATTTAACCCAACAAACATATGATGTTGACTGCATTTGTCTGTTAATAGTATCAGTCGACGGCAATGGTCGACTGCTACAACTGCAGTCGACTATCTTCGTCGACGGCAACATAGCAGTCGACTATCAACCATGGTCGACTGCCAATGTAGCAGTCGACTACCATGGTCGACTGCTACATTGGCAGTCGACTACCATGGTCGACTGCTATACAGGCAGTCGACGGTGGTAGTCGACTGCTACATTGGCAGTCGACCAAGGTAATCGACTGCCTATATGGCAGTCGACCATGGTAATCGACTGCCTATATAGCAGTCGACGGTGGTAGTCGACTGCTACATTGGCAGTCGACTACCATGGTCGACTGCTACATTTGCAGTCGACCATTGTAGTCGACTGCTAAGTTAGCAGTCGATTAAGTGGTCGACTGCCTATATAGTAGTCGACCACTTAGTCGACTGCTACATTAGCAGTCGACCATTGTAGTCGACTGCTAAGTTAGCAGTCATTTAAGTGGTCGACTGTGGATGGTCGACTGCTACACAACAGTCGACTGATAAAATCGACTGCTGGAAGGCAGTCATTCATCCACAGTCGACTGCCTTCCAGCAGTCGATTTTATCAGTCGACTGCTGTGTAGCAGTCGACCATCCACAGTCGACTGCTGCCCAACAGTCGAATATGCGAATCGACTGCTGCCCAGCAGTCGAAATTAGGCGTTAGGGTTTGGGAAGAGCGTTAGCTTAGTCAAATCATGCATTAAATGCATACAATCATGACAAAGGATGCATATATATAGCAATCCAACCTCCCATTTCCCTCATTCCCAAGTTCTCCATTGGCCATAGCCTGTTTTAGCAAGCTTTGCAAACGGAGAACAAAGGGAGAAGGAGCGGAAAAGCTGCTATTTCAGGGTTGTGCCAAACATGGCACCGTCGACCATTTTAGTCGGATTGACCGCGGAAATTGTGGGGGAGCACATATTGCCGAAGGTCCTAGAGCCTATTTTGGAGCCATATCACCGAGGAGAGTATGGGCAGGGGTGTGAAGTGAGGGCGAATTTTTTAACTCTCATATGTATTTTTAAATACATGGGAGTTAACAATGCTTGGCGGGAACATTTTGGTATGGGAGAAGTCTACAATGCGTTGCGTATGTCGATTTGGGACGTAGACATACCAATGGGGCATCGATTTAGGGGCGTGAGAGGGACTTCGGAGCTCGCCGAATTGTTGCGAGCGTTCCGACTGAACCTCTTCATGTTCAGCCATACGCAACGCATTGCCATCCCAATTCGATGGCAAGTTCAGCATGCTCGGCTCAACGATATTTTCATAATGGAACTTGAATACTTGCGGGATATGCTTGTGGAGAATGGAGAATATTGGCTTCAAGTCGACAAACGTTCTGCCGAATATCGTCGATGCACCAACTTTTGGATTTGTCCTTCGGAGCGACTATTGACATTATAATTTTTCTATGTAGATGTAGCGGTTCATGTTCTATATAGTTCGCCGATTTAATCCTAGCAAACACATTGTATATGTGTTTAGGCCTAGTGGATATAATCGCACTATGTAAAAGATATGATCCGTAATGTGAAATAAAAGTGGATCGCTATTTAAACAAATGATAACTTCCTTATTAGCTACACCCGTGTGCAATATGTATGTTTAACATGTATGGGTGTACGTGCAAATTGCAATATGTATGTGTATGTGCAATATATATGTGGGTTCCCGGTATACCGTATGTTCTATATGTATGCGCTATATATATGGATGTATGTGCAATATATATATATATATATATATATATATATTTGGGGGTATTTGCAATATATATATATATGTGTGTGTGTGTGGACATTAATTCCATCCTCGCCCATGACATAGGGCCTATTGGCATTACAAATCAATTCCATATGTCCTACTCCTAACCTTAGTGCACATTGGACATTCATTTCATCCTCCCACATGACATAGGGCTAGAGGTGCATTTATTTTGACTTTATCTTAAAATACACATTTAAAATGCATTTTAAAATCCTCGACAAATTTCTACGGCATTTTTAATTTTTTTTTATTATAAGTTCATGACTATAGCCAATCCATGGCAATAGGGCAAATATAGACACGCTCAACTTTGACAATTGTTCCATATTACCATATAGCATTAGTACATTCAAACTCAATGGCAATGTTTGAGCCTTGAGCATTGCCAATTTGCCACACAAATTGGCAAATATTGGAATACATAACGCCACACATGGCACATCGGACAAGTCGTGAATGATGGTCTGCATTTACAATGTCATCATTCTTGGATCAATATTTGGGCGGAGAAGAGCTCGATGACCTAATCCTAGAAGAGGGGAATGTTTTCGACAATGATTTGCCATAAAGGACCTCACGGATTGATGTCTTCGATGATTTTCAATAATAAAAACATAAAAATAGTCTTAAATGTGGATGAATGACTGCCTTCCAGCAGTCGACCATCTTAGTCGACTGCTAGGAAGCAGTCGATTTTATCAGTCGACTGCTGTGTAGCAGTCGACCAGCCACAGTCGACTGCTGGTCATTTATCAATCGACTGTTGCCCAGCAATCGATTTACATAGTCGACTGCTACACAGCAGTCGATTTGCATAGTCGGCTGCTGTGTAGCAGTCGACCATCCACAGTCGACTGCTGTGTAGCAGTCGACCATCCACAGTCGACTGCTGTGTAGCAGTCGACCATCCACAGTCGACTGCTGTGTAGCAGTCGACCATCCACAGTCGACTGCTGTGTAGCAGTCGACCATCCACAGTCGACTGCTGTGCAGCAGTCGACTATGCAAATCGACTGCTACAAGGCAGTCGACTGTGGATGGTCGACTGCTACACAGCAGTCGACTGCCTTGCAGCTTAATTTAGACAACTAATTAGACACACCCGTAACCCAACCTGCCAAATCATTGGATGCCACCCGAGGGCCCACACTGCGATATCCCTATAAAATCAAGTGTGCTACCCACCATGAGGCCACCTTGCCTCGTAGTGATTTTGAGGACCTTGTATGCGTCGCGTACATTGCCCAAGATCAACTACGGTGTGGGCAATCCATAGGATTGCGATGGCTGGGAGTGGCAAGATACGGGATGCGGGTGGTTCGTCAAGAAGTATGTATTACAATCCCCGACACGCATGGGGCTTGCCGGACGAACCGGACGAATTTACACCCGAGGTGGTTGCAGAGAACACTCGAAATGAGGACGATTTGCGCAGTGTTTTACGTCCGATTCAAGGGTTCACTGAATTCTATTGGGTTCGACTGCCTAGGAGACAAGTTGATCGTCACCACCGCGGATACTTGGACGCCCAAGAAAGGCCCGCATGCCGCATCGGTTACAAGGAAAAACTTTTCCCATGGCACTTGTTTCAGGACCTTAGCGACGTTCTCACGAAGGGGAAAAATCAATTGTATTTTCGAAAAAACTATGGGACCTTGTGGAGGTTCTACCAAACCATAAAACACTCGGTGCATGACGCAATTCATTGGGGGTTCAACCGGTGCACCGCGCACCAAAAGGAATACCGGGTGTATAGAGAGTACACACTTAGGTCGTCAATGTAAGATTTGCCCACGAATATGGTGAGAGCGTAGTATCAAGTTTGTACTTGCACGTATACTTACGTATGTTGGTAAGTTGGAAATGCGCAATATATGAATTCCCAGCAATATTGCGGTGATGTTTTCCGCTTGGTGTGAACTTATAATCATGCCACATGGAATCATTGTCACAGTTATTTGCATCGATACGTGTTTGATTCAAGTGCAAATGCATGTAGATGCAAAGTCCATGGTTTAATTGGATGTTTGTGGCAACCGATTGTGTGGGCAAACATAAGAAATGATCATTGTGCGACACTTGTACATTACTCCCAAAATTGATAGTGAACAATAATTCACTTATAAACATTTCCAAAATCATGGTTTTTCCCGCATTGTGTACAATTGAGTATCAAATAATGCCTCCTAGTCCAACGCCTATCTCACAAACACTAGCCAACATTCCTAATCCGGCTCCGAATCACTATCCAATGCAATGGGGGGTCCGCGGCTTGAGCTTGCACCGTTCAGATTTGGTGGCCGTAGTGTCCGGCGCCTCGCCTCACGCCTGCTCTCGGTGATGGCCCATAGTTCTTGCGCCGCAGTCTCCCGGTCAGCTTGTGCACGAGCACGCGCGCGGTCTCCAATGTGCAACCCCCTCGCGGCATTCGGATGGCGCAGGACGTCTTGCATGGTGGGGCTAGAGGCCCCGTCACGGATGTCCAAAAGGCCGTTGACGTATTTCCACTCATTCATCCGGATTTGGACGTCCACCTCATTGAAGCTACCCTCTTGTGTAACGGCCTCCTGCCTCTCCAGATCGGCCTCAAAACTTGTTGTGTCCAACACGTGTTCCACATCCCAAGTTGTTTCCTCGCCCGGGACCGGTTCCCGTGGTAATACCCCCACTGTCACATTGCCGTTGGAGTCATACACGTATCCGTGGGGGTGAGGACCTGGGACGTATTCACCCGTCTCTCCGGCATGCCCACCCACAACACGGTACAAAAATGCCCTCAAACCTACGGCCTGAGGAGAGGAGCCGGGGTAAAACTCATGAGCAACCCTTGTGTACATTTCAGGCGTGAAGTTTGTCGGGTAGCCTCGCAGGTCCTTCAAATACCTCCGTGCACGCCAGCTATAAGCAGGAGGATCGCCGTATTCTGCGGGCGGCACACCATGCATTATTGTGTATTCAAAATCGGGAGGCATTCCCCATTGCACTCCGAATTGCTCGTACAACCTTCGATGCAGAGGGGCTTGGCACGTAGGACAACGGCGTGTTTGCAACATGTGTGGCAACAAACAATTCGGGTGGACCATGTGACCGCACGACCCAACGATCCATGCGCCTTCGGGTCCCCAAGGATTGGAACAAATGGGGCACATGCTCCCGTCCTTGATCCAATCGGGGACGCATGGCCACAACAAGGCTGGTTTGGCCGGGGGTATCACGATGCGGGATGATACTGCGGTATCCCATTGGAATTCATCCTCGGGCCTCTTGGTCCACGCAATACTGGGGTAATGGTCGTCATCGACCGGGAGGTTCTCAGGATACATGAAATCCAATGGCGGCCACGAGGTAAAAAGAAGCCGTCGTTCGGGCCATTGTTCGCCGTGGTCCCTATAGTGGGTCAGCTCGTCCATCAATGCCCTCTCACGCGTGGCGAACATGATAGTGGCTGTGACCATGCCCATGTAGTCGTCCTCCAACAACCGGTTCCTCCTAATGACCCGGTCGTAATCAACCCTCATTGCCTCCAAGTTTGTTGTGGGCGACGGCTCCCGCCCTTGTCCATCACTACCAGACATTGCTTGCGGCAGTTGTGGCGCATCAGCCCTTGCAAGTTCAAGGTTGGTCAAACGTGCAATCTCGGCCTTCAACCCTTGGACCTCCTCGGCGTGTGCACGTCGGACCATCTCCAATTCCCGTTCGTGGTCAGATTTGCATTTTGCCAACTCTGCCCTCAACGCCTCCACAACGTCGTTGTCGGCAACTACCAGTGGTGGGGATGGCACCGCCGATGCCATCTCCACATCAACGGGCGAAGATGGAGGACAAACCAACCGGGAACCATGTGGCGGTGTCACGTGGACCCTTTGTCGCCGGCTAGGTGGTTCAACCGGCAACCCTATGACAATGTTGTGCTCGTCCATGTTTGACTCGGCGGCCGGTGGAGTCCCCACAATTTGATGATCTGGTCCCGCAAGGAAATCAAAATAAGATCGGACCCTCAAAGGATTCATTGGAGTTTGCCATGCCAATGGAATCGGACGGCCAGCGTTCCGTCCTAGCACGGCACTTGGTATGACCGTGACCCGGCGTGCCTGCCTCAAGTCCGGGCTCGTGCGGGGTATGGTGGACCAGTCGATATCCACTCCCAAAATTACCTCCGCGTAGACCATTTGGCATAACCACATTAGCATATGCCTGCGATCAAATTCCCTCGGTGCACCCCACAAGAAATCCCACACCTCCTTGCACCGTTCTCCAAATATTTGATGGCTCACCTCCCTCCATATGCCATAGCGTTGTCTAGACATCCGTTCAGCATTCGCGCTAGGAACGAACATCCTCGTCAAATGGGTCCACTCTACGTACCTTCGGACCGTGCTATACAACCACATGCCCCTCTCATTTTGCCAGCCGGGATTGGCGAGAATGTTTGGGTCCTGCGCCACCTCCAAATTGATTGGTTGCGGCCTGCCCCTCGGCGTATTGCCGCGTCTTCTAGCGCTTGCCGACCCCGGTCTCGCTTGCGGAGCCCCCCCCGGATCCAAATCCCCGCCAAGTGGAGGTTCCGGCGGCAAGTTATCTTCGTCTGCCATCGTTGCCCCTAACCCCTAGCTTTGTATGCCTACTATAAATTAAACCTAATATGGTAGCACTTCCAAAATAAGCGCCACCACCCACAATTTTTTTTCCAATCCACTAAATCCAAATTAAGGCCGTTCAAAGTTCAAACTACATAATTAGATGTAAACCACTTTCAAAATAAGTGTTCACATATAACAATTTCCGGTATGGTTCAAACTAACCGCAATGGGGTACAATGTATACCGTATGTAGGTGGGTTGCAGTACAATACAAATAGTAGGCAGATATAGTATACCGTTTGTGCCGTATACGTATTTCAGTACGTATGTCCACCTGTAGCCCTCCAGCTCACCTCTATCTCCAAATGGCAAGGGCTGATTAACAACCTAGGCCCAAATGGAGGGAGGTGGGAGTGAGGGAATGAGGGAAGTGGGGTCCATATATACCCCAAGGAGGCGTCCTTTCGATTAGACGCCCCCTGGACCAACCCATGGACGCCACGTGCCCATGGGTGTCTCTACGCGACTGTTCGTGAGCAGTCGCACCCCTTCGTCGACTGCTATTAGCAGTCGACCATGGGGTGCGACTGCTCACGAGCAGTCGCAACCCATTCAAGTCCACTGCTAATAGCAGTCGACCATAGGGTGCGACTGCCCACCAGCAGTCGTCCGCACTTTGTCGACTACTATTAGCAGTCGATTTGGGTTGTCGACTGCAGTTGGGCAGTCGACTGTCTTCGTCGACTGCTAATAGCAGTCGACTTGAAGGGCAGACGACTGCTTGTAAGCAGTCGCATCCCTTCATCGACTGCTATTAGCAGTCGACGAAGGGGTGCGACTGCCCACCAGCAGTCGTCTGCCCTTCTTCGTCAACTGCTAATAGCAGTCGACGAAGGGGTGCGACTGCCCACCAGCAGTCGTCTGCCCTTCAAGTCGACTGCTATTAGCAGTCGACTTGGACAGTCGACTGCAGTTGGGCAGTCGACTGCTAATAGTAGTCGACTTGAAGGGCAGACGACTGCTCACAAGCAGTCGCCCGCCTGTCGTCGACTGCTAATAGCAGTCGAATTTCCATGTCGACTGCCCAAGAGCCGTCGACAACCCAAGTCGACTGCTATTAGCAGTCGACTAGTTATGGACCTATGGTAGTCGACCAGGAATGCTACGATGTGAGCGGTGAGCAGATCTCGTGAGCAGAAAATCAAAATTTAAAACTCCATTTAACGAAAGTTAGGACCCCTATGACTGTGGATTTTGCACATATTTCAAGTTTAATTTTGGAATTATGAGGCCGATATTTATGGAGTGCCTAATTTTTAGGACCAAATGTTTCTTAAAATTACCAACGAGTCCCTATGGCCGTGGGAAAATTCAGTGTGGTTGAGAAGGTGGTGGACCTATGGGAAGAGGCCTCGGATCCGAGGCCTCTTAGTTGTGGGTAGCTTATGCTTGAAAATCAAAATGTTATGTATATTTGAGTTGGCTACTTGTCTTTGCATTTGGCCATTTCTTGTATGTTCTAGCATGAGGAGGAGGTTTGGAAAGAGGCCTCGGATCCGAGGCCTCTTTTTTGTGGGTAGGATATGCTTGAGAAATCAAAATGTTATGTATATTTGAGTTGGCTACTTGTTTTTGCATTTGGCCATTTCTTGTATGTTCTAGCATGAGGAGGAGGTTTGGAAAGAGGCCTCGGATCCGAGGCCTCTTTCTTGTGGGTAGGATATGCTTGAGAAATCAAAATGTTAGGTGTATTTGGTTTGGCTACTTGTCTTTAGATTGTCTACTAGTTGACGACCACAAAAGTGTAGTGTTATTTGAGAACAACGACAAGATGCATTCAACAAGACAATTGGAATATTAAAAACCACACCACACTTTATAAATCCAAATACCAATCAATCAAACCAAAAATCAATCAACAATGAGGTTGTCACTACTAGATTCCCTACTTCCAAAGATACTCCCCTCATGGCCGCCCTCATCTGAAGTGGAATCTAAGGTATGGCATTCATTATCCACCTCTGCAAGAAGCTCGAAGAAGTCTAAGGCACGGGGGTCATAACGTGGAGACGGGGTACTAGCTTTGCTAGGAGAAGGTTGTGCCGCTAGTACCATCGCCATATCATGGGCATAGATTGGCAAAGTGAATCCCTTGGTAGGCGTACCAAACACATCTGCTCCAAGGCCAAGTATGAAAACAAGCATGAAAATTGTAAGAAAGAGGATGGAAAGTGTAAAAGCTGAGTGGACAAGGAAAAGAAGCAACTTAGAAGGTCATCATACTCACTTACTGCGAGGACTCTGGCCTCGATCGCTTCAAGGCCGGCGGCCTCTTCTGCGTGCCTTGTGAAGCCTGCGTGGAAGCAACAACAATGGATGGAGCCTTCACCGGATGCTTAACACTCTGAAGTGGCTTAAGGACACGGTTGAAGATGTCCTCGTCCTCCTCGAGAGCAACGATATGGCGCCCAAGTTGCCTGCATGCATGGACAGAAGTCCCTGTTGCAGAGGAATGGTTAGCAAACATAAATAAAAGCAAAGGTAGAAAATGAAAACCAATATATGATGGCAAGTGAAGTAGGACATACCAACACCTGCATTAACGTCAACCACGACCTGCCCAATGTCAGTAGTTGCCATGATCAAGGAGGACATGAAAGAAATATCTTTCTCACGGGGACCACGCCAAGCTTTGGAGCCACCCATGAGAGGGGTTGTGGTATAATTCATAATGGCATCATCCATGTCCAGCTCAATGCCAAGAGCCTTGAGCTCATTGGCATCGCGAAGGCGAAATGACGAGTGCCGGGGCCGCTTATCAAGGTCGGATCCAATTGTTTTCGTGGCACGAACAAGTAGCACAATTTGGAAGAGGTTAGTGGTCTTGTCCACATGTTTAGCTGAATGAAGGCGAAGACGGTTGACTCCCAACCACTCCTTAAAGATGGTGAAGCCAAAAGCAGCGAAGTGGTCTTGAATGCTCTCCTTGAAGTCACCATTGTCATCTGGATGAAAGAGGAGGAGAGCTCCATCGTCATGCAGGATCTCATCCGCAAAATCCCAAAGGCAGATTCGCCACTTCTCCAAGTAATCCGGCAACGAAACAACTTCCACGTCTCCATCAAGCCCACCCAATGCAGTAAGTATATCGGGTAACTCCTTGACCGCAGCATCCTCTAGCTGTGAACAAATTCGAGGCCAAATCAGATTTCACAAAAATTGAAGCTATATGGCCTCTTTTCAGACCCCTTACAGGCACGCTCAAACATATGTGAGGACCCGAGTACTGAAACTAAGGTCCTGTCGGATCCGACATACCCCCCCCCCCCCTTGCCTCAAATCACAAATCACGCCCCTTACAAGCCTCACCCTTCAAAGAATTCTCAAAGAATTAAGCTATATGGCCTTAAATCAGACCAATTATAAGCCTGCCCCAATCTTAGAAATCAAAAAATAAAGCTATATGGCCTCTTTTCAAACCCCTTACAAACATGCCAATATCCAACAAATTACAAAATGTAAACATATGTGAGGTCCCGAGTTGAGAACCTAAGGGCCTGTCGGATCCGACATACCCCCCCCCTTGCCCCAAATCACAAATCACACCCCTTACAAGCCTGCCCCAATCTTAGAAATCAGAGATTAAAGCTATATGGCCTCTTTTCAGACCCCTTACAAGCATGCCCCTTCAGAGAATTCTCAAATAATTAAGCTATATGGTCTCAAATCAGGACCCCTTATAAGCCTACCCCAATCTTAGAAAATCAAAAATAAAGCTATATGGCTTATTTTCAGACCCCTTAAAGGCACTCCCAAAACCCGAAAATCAAAAATCTAAACCTACATGGCCTCAAATCATACCCCCAACAAGCATACCCCTTACGAGGATGTTTAAAAAGCTAAAGCTACACAACCTCAAATCAGACCCCTTACAAGCCTGCCCCAATCTTAGAATTCAAAAATTAAAGCTATGTGGCCTCTTTTCAGACCCCTTACAAGCATGCCCCTTCAGAGAATTCTCAAATAATTTAGCTATATGGCCTGAAATCAGAACCCCTTATAAGCCTGCACCAATCTTAAAAATCAAAAACTAAAGATACATGGCCTCAAATCAGACCCCTTAAGAGCATGCCCGAATCCAACAAATTACAAAATGTAAACATATGTGAGGACCCGAGTACTGAAACTAAGGTTCTGTCGGATCCGACAAACCCCCCCCCCTTTGCCTCAAATCTCAAATCACACCCCTTACAAGACTCACCCCTTCAAAGAATTCCCAAATATTAAAGATATATGGCCTCAAATCAGACCACTTATAACCCTGCCCCAATCTTAGAAAACAAAAAATAAAGCTATGTGGCCTCTTTTCAGACCCCTTACAATCATGCTGAAAACAGATATATCTGCTGAAATAGAGGAGAAGCAGTCAAAAGACTTGCAAACATGAAAGCAGTCAAATCAGACCCCTAACAAGCATACTCCACTCCGAGAATTCTCAAAAATTAAAGCTAGATGGCCTCATATCAGGCCCCTCACAAGCATGCCCGAATCTAAAAAATCAAAAATCAAAACCTTCATGGCCTCCAATCAGACCCCTAAGAAGCCTGCCCCTTCAGAGAATTCTCAAAAATTGAAGCTATATGGCCTTAAATCAGACCCCTTACAAGAGTGCCCGAATCCCATAAATCAAAAATCAAAGCTATATGGCCTCAAATTGGACCCCTCACAAGCATGCCTCAATCCCAGAAATCACAATCCTAAGCCTACATGGCCCCATATTAGGCCACATAGAGGCTCGGCCAAATCTCAAAAATCACAAAATTATAACAATTGTGAGGTCCCGACATGTGAGCCCAAGGGCCTGTCGGATCCGACATCCCCCCCTTGCCTCAAATCAGACCCCTAACTACCCCTTACAAGCATGCCCCTCTACCAGAATTCAGAAATCTAAACCTACATGGCCGCCAATTAGACCCCTAAGAAGCCTGCCCCTTCAGAGAATTCTCAAAAATTGACGCTATATGGCCTTAAATCAGACCCCTTACAAGAGTGCCCGAATCCCATAAATCAAAAATCAAAGCTATATGGCCTCAAATTGGACCCCTTACAAGCATGCCTCAATCCCACAAATCACAATCCTAAGCCTACATGGCCTCATATTAGGCCCCATAGAGGCACGGCCAAATCTCAAAAATGCACAAAATTATAACAAATGTGAGGTCCCGAGATGTGAGCCCAAGGGCCTGTCGGATCCGACACCCCCCCTTGCCTCATATCAGACCCCTAACAAAGCCTGCCCCTATCTTAGAAATCAAAAATATAGCTATAAGACCTCTTTTCGGACCCCTAAAAGGTACGCCAAATAGCCAATAATCAGAGAATTAATATATATGTGAGGTCCCGATCTATCAACAAAGGGGCCTGTCGGATCCGACAGTTCCCCTTTGCTTCAAATTAGACCCCTTACTACCATACAATAATCCCAGAATTCGTAGAAATAAACCTCAATGGCCTCACATCAGACCCCTTACTGACACGCCCATATATTAAAAATGCAAAAATTAAAACATTTGTGAGGTCCCGAGCTTTCAACCCAAGGGCATGTCGGATCCGACAGACCCCCCTTGACACCCCCCCTTGCCTCAAATCAGACCTCTAACTACAAGACCCCAATCCTAAAATTCCCAAAATTTCAACCTAAATGGCCTCAAATCAGAGCCTTCATAAGCATACCCCACTACTTGAATTCAGAAATCTAAACCTACATGGCATCTTACTAGGCCCCTCTCAGGCACTCCCCAATCTCAAAAATCTGAAATTTATACCAAATGTGAGGTCCCCAGTTCTGAACCAAAGGGCCTGTCGGATCCGACAGCCACCCCCCCCCCCCCCGCGTCACTGAGGCGCTGTGAACGGGCCTTGTGTGGTCGCGGGCATGGTGGATCCGGGCCGTTGATCCACCAAGGCCCATCCAAGGGCCTTAGTGGTCCTAGGTGGCGGGGAGCGGGGGGTGGTGCTTGCCACCAAGGTGGGTGGGGGCGGGGGTGGTGTTTGCCACCAAGGCGGGGTGGGGCCGTGGGCCTCATGTCTTTTTTCGGGGAGGCCAACTTTAGGGTCTTGTCGGGGCTAGGTGGCTAAGCGGGCTCGGTGGCTAGGCGGATTAGGCAGCTAGGTAGGCTTATTTTCTAAGTGACTTGGCCTACTTACTAAATAACTACTTGGTTAGGCTTACTTAATAGGTGGCTAGGCCCACTTACTAAATAACTAGTTGCTTAGGCTTACTTACTTACCTAAACTCCCAAAATTTCAACCTAAATGGCCTCAAAGCAGAGCCTCCCGAATCTCCAAATTCTGAAATTTATACCAAATGTGAGGTCCACAGTTCTGAACCAAAGGGCGTCTCGGATCCGACAACCCCCCCTTGCCTCAAATCAGACCTCTACCTACAAGACCCCAATCCCAAAACTCCCAAAATTTCAACCTAAATGGCCTCAAAGCAGAGCCTCCCGAATCTCAAAATTCTGAAATTTATACCAAAAGTAAGGTCCACAGTTCTGAACCAAAGGGCGTGTCGGATCCGACATCCCCCCCTTGCCTCAAATCAGACCTCTACCTACAAGACCCCAATCCCAAAACTCCCAAAATTTCAACCTAAATGGCCTCAAAGCAGAGCCTCCCGAATCTCAAAATTCTGAAATTTATACCAAATGTGAGGTCCCCAGTTCTGAACCAAAGGGCGTGTCGGATCCGACAACCCCCCCTTGCCTCCAATCAGACCTCTACCTACAAGACCCCAATCCCAAAACTCCCAAAATTTCAACCTAAATGGCCTCAAACCAGAGCCTCCCGAATCTCAAAATTCTGAAATTTATACCAAATGTGAGGTCCCTTGTTCTGAACCAAAGGGCCTGTCGGATCCGCCAACCCCCCTTTGCCTCAAGTCAGACCTCTACCTACAAGACCCCAATCCCAAAACTCCCAAAATTTCAACCTAAATGGCCTCAAAGCAGAGCCTCCCGAATCTCAAAATTCTGAAATTTATACCAAATGTGAGGTCCCCAGTTCCGAACCAAAGGGCCTGTCGGATCCGACAACCCCCCCTTGCCTCAAATCAGACCTCTACCTACAAGACCCCAATCCCAAAACTCCCAAAATTTCAACCTAAATGGCCTCAAAGCAGAGCCTCCCGAATCTCAAAATTCTGAAATTTATACCAAATGTGAGGTCCCCAGTTCTGAACCAAAGGGCGTGTCGGATCCGACAACCCCCCCTTGCCTCAAATCAGACCTCTACCTACAAGACCCCAATCCCAAAACTCCCAAAATTTCAACCTAAATGGCCTCAAAGCAGAGCCTCCCGAATCTCAAAATTCTGAAATTTATACCAAATGTGAGGTCCCCAGTTCTGAACCAAAGGGCGTGTCGGATCCGACAACCCCCCCTTGCCTCAAATCAGACCTCTACCTACAAGACCCCAATCCCAAAACTCCCAAAATTTCAACCTAAATGGCCTCAAACCAGAGCCTCCCGAATCTCAAAATTCTGAAATTTATACCAAATGTGAGGTCCCTTGTTCTGAACCAAAGGGCCTGTCGGATCCGCCAACCCCCCTTTGCCTCAAATCAGACCTCTACCTACAAGACCCCAATCCCAAAACTCCCAAAATTTCAACCTAAATGGCCTCAAACCAGAGCCTCCCGAATCTCAAAATTCTGAAATTTATACCAAATGTGAGGTCCCTTGTTCTGAACCAAAGGGCCTGTCGGATCCGCCAACCCCCCTTTGCCTCAAATCAGACCTCTACCTACAAGACCCCAATCCCAAAACTCCCAAAATTTCAACCTAAATGGCCTCAAAGCAGAGCCTCCCGAATCTCAAAATTCTGAAATTTATACCAAATGTGAGGTCCCCAGTTCTGAACCAAAGGGCGTGTCGGATCCGACAACCCCCCCTTGCCTCAAATCAGACCTCTACCTACAAGACCCCAATCCCAAAACTCCCAAAATTTCAACCTAAATGGCCTCAAAGCAGAGCCTCCCGAATCTCAAAATTCTGAAATTTATACCAAATGTGAGGTCCCCAGTTCTGAACCAAAGGGCGTGTCGGATCCGACAACCCCCCCTTGCCTCAAATCAGACCTCTACCTACAAGACCCCAATCCCAAAACTCCCAAAATTTCAACCTAAATGGCCTCAAAGCAGAGCCTCCCGAATCTCTAAATTCTGAAATTTATACCAAATGTGAGGTCCCCAGTTCCGAACCAAAGGGCCTGTCGGATCCGACAACCCCCCCTTGCCTCAAATCAGACCTCTACCTACAAGACCCAATCCCAAAACTCCCAAAATTTCAACCTAAATGGCCTCAAAGCAGAGCCTCCCGAATCTCAAAATTCTGAAATTTATACCAAATGTGAGGTCCCCAGTTCTGAACCAAAGGGCCTGTCGGATCCGACAACCCCCCCTTGCCTCAAATCAGACCTCTACCTACAAGACCCCAATCCCAAAACTCCCAAAATTTCAACCTAAATGGCCTCAAAGCAGAGCCTCGCGAATCTCAAAATTCTGAACTTTATACCAAATGTGAGGTCCCTTGTTCTGAACCAAAGGGCGTGTCGGATCCGACAACCCCCCCTTGCCTCAAATCAGACCTCTACCTACAAGACCCCAATCCCAAAACTCCCAAAATTTCAACCTAAATGGCCTCAAACCAGAGCCTCCCGAATCTCAAAATTCTGAAATTTATACCAAATGTGAGGTCCCCAGTTCCGAACCAAAGGGCGTGTCGGATCCGACAACCCCCCCTTGCCTCAAATCAGACCTCTACCTACAAGACCCCAATCCCAAAACTCCCAAAATTTCAACCTAAATGGCCTCAAAGCAGAGCCTCCCGAATCTCAAAATTCTGAAATTTATACCAAATGTGAGGTCCCCAGTTCTGAACCAAAGGGCGTGTCGGATCCGACAACCCCCCCTTGCCTCAAATCAGACCTCTACCTACAAGACCCCAATCCCAAAACTCCCAAAATTTCAACCTAAATGGCCTCAAAGCAGAGCCTCAAGAATCTCTAAATTCTGAAATTTATACCAAATGTGAGGTCCCCAGTTCCGAACCAAAGGGCGTGTCGGATCCGACAACCCCCCCTTGCCTCAAATCAGACCTCTACCTACAAGACCCAATCCCAAAACTCCCAAAATTTCAACCTAAATGGCCTCAAAGCAGAGCCTCCCGAATCTCAAAATTCTGAAATTTATACCAAATGTGAGGTCCCCAGTTCTGAACCAAAGGGCCTGTCGGATCCGACAACCCCCCCTTGCCTCAAATCAGACCTCTACCTACAAGACCCCAATCCCAAAACTCCCAAAATTTCAACCTAAATGGCCTCAAACCAGAGCCTCCCGAATCTCAAAATTCTGAAATTTATACCAAATGTGAGGTCCCTTGTTCTGAACCAAAGGGCCTGTCGGATCCGCCAACCCCCCTTTGCCTCAAATCAGACCTCTACCTACAAGACCCCAATCCCAAAACTCCCAAAATTTCAACCTAAATGGCCTCAAAGCAGAGCCTCCCGAATCTCAAAATTCTGAAATTTATACCAAATGTGAGGTCCCCAGTTCTGAACCAAAGGGCGTGTCGGATCCGACAACCCCCCCTTGCCTCAAATCAGACCTCTACCTACAAGACCCCAATCCCAAAACTCCCAAAATTTCAACCTAAATGGCCTCAAAGCAGAGCCTCCCGAATCTCTAAATTCTGAAATTTATACCAAATGTGAGGTCCCCAGTTCCGAACCAAAGGGCCTGTCGGATCCGACAACCCCCCCTTGCCTCAAATCAGACCTCTACCTACAAGACCCAATCCCAAAACTCCCAAAATTTCAACCTAAATGGCCTCAAAGCAGAGCCTCCCGAATCTCAAAATTCTGAAATTTATACCAAATGTGAGGTCCCCAGTTCTGAACCAAAGGGCGTGTCGGATCCGACAACCCCCCCTTGCCTCAAATCAGACCTCTACCTACAAGACCCCAATCCCAAAACTCCCAAAATTTCAACCTAAATGGCCTCAAAGCAGAGCCTCGCAAATCTCAAAATTCTGAAATTTATACCAAATGTGAGGTCCCTTGTTCTGAACCAAAGGGCGTGTCGGATCCGACAACCCCCCCTTGCCTCAAATCAGACCTCTACCTACAAGACCCCAATCCCAAAACTCCCAAAATTTCAACCTAAATGGCCTCAAACCAGAGCCTCCCGAATCTCAAAATTCTGAAATTTATACCAAATGTGAGGTCCCTTGTTCTGAACCAAAGGGCCTGTCGGATCCGCCAACCCCCCTTTGCCTCAAATCAGACCTCTACCTACAAGACCCCAATCCCAAAACTCCCAAAATTTCAACCTAAATGGCCTCAAAGCAGAGCCTCAAGAATCTCTAAATTCTGAAATTTATACCAAATGTGAGGTCCCCAGTTCCGAACCAAAGGGCGTGTCGGATCCGACAACCCCCCCTTGCCTCAAATCAGACCTCTACCTACAAGACCCCAATCCCAAAACTCCCAAAATTTCAACCTAAATGGCCTCAAAGCAGAGCCTCCCGAATCTCAAAATTCTGAAATTTATACCAAATGTGAGGTCCCCAGTTCTGAACCAAAGGGCGTGTCGGATCCGACAACCCCCCCTTGCCTCAAATCAGACCTCTACCTACAAGACCCCAATCCCAAAACTCCCAAAATTTCAACCTAAATGGCCTCAAAGCAGAGCCTCAAGAATCTCTAAATTCTGAAATTTATACCAAATGTGAGGTCCCCAGTTCCGAACCAAAGGGCGTGTCGGATCCGACAACCCCCCCTTGCCTCAAATCAGACCTCTACCTACAAGACCCAATCCCAAAACTCCCAAAATTTCAACCTAAATGGCCTCAAAGCAGAGCCTCCCGAATCTCAAAATTCTGAAATTTATACCAAATGTGAGGTCCCCAGTTCTGAACCAAAGGGCGTGTCGGATCCGACAACCCCCCCTTGCCTCAAATCAGACCTCTACCTACAAGACCCCAATCCCAAAACTCCCAAAATTTCAACCTAAATGGTCTCAAAGCAGAGCCTCCCGAATCTCAAAATTTTGAAATTTATACCAAATGTGAGGTCCCCAGTTCCGAACCAAAGGGCCTGTCGGATCCGACACCCCCCCCCTTGCCTCAAATCAGACCTCTACCTACAAGACCCCAATCCCAAAACTCCCAAAATTTCAACCTAAATGGCCTCAAAGCAGACCCTCCCGAATCTCAAAATTCTGAAATTTATACCAAATGTGAGGTCCCCAGTTCCGAACCAAAGGGCTTGTCGGATCCGACAACCCCCCCTTGCCTCAAATCAGACCTCTACCTACAAGACCCCAATCCCAAAACTCCCAAAATTTCAACCTAAATGGCCTCAAAGCAGAGCCTCCCGAATCTCAAAATTCTGAAATTTATACCAAATGTGAGGTCCCCAGTTCCGAACCAAAGGGCCTGTCGGATCCGACAACCCCCACTTGCCTCAAATCAGACCTCTACCTACAAGACCCCAATCCCAAAATTCCCAAAATTTCAACCTAAATGGCCTCAAAGCAGAGCCTCCCGAATCTCAAAATTCTGAAATTTATACCAAATGTGAGGTCCCAGTTCTGAACCAAAGGGCTTGTCGGATCCGACACCCCCCCCCCTTGCCTCAAATCAGACCTCTAACTACAAGACCCCAATCCCAAAACTCCCAAAATTTCAACCTAAATGGTCTCAAAGCAGAGCCTCCCGAATCTCAAAATTTTGAAATTTATACCAAATGTGAGGTCCCCAGTTCTGAACCAAAGGGCCTGTCGGATCCGACACCCCCCCCTTGCCTCAAATCAGACCTCTACCTACAAGACCCCAATCCCAAAACTCCCAAAATTTCAACCTAAATGGCCTCAAACCAGAGGCTCCCGAATCTCAAAATTCTGAAATTTATACCAAATGTGAGGTCCCAGTTCCGAACCAAAGGGCGTTTCGGATCCGACAACCCCCCCTTGCCTCAAATCAGACCTCTACCTACAAGACCCCAATCCCAAAACTCCCAAAATTTCAACCTAAATGGCCTCAAAGCAGAGCCTGCCGAATCTCAAAATTCTGAAATTTATACCAAATGTGAGGTCCCCAGTTCTGAACCAAAGGGCGTGTCGGATCCGACAACCCCCCCTTGCCTCAAATCAGACCTCTACCTACAAGACCCCAATCCCAAAACTCCCAAAATTTCAACCTAAATGGCCTCAAAGCAGAGCCTCCCGAATCTCAAAATTCTGAAATTTATACCAAATGTGAGGTCCCCAGTTCCGACCCAAAGGGCCCGTCGTATCCGACAACCCCCCCTTGCCTCAAATCAAACCTCTACCTACAAGACCCCAATCCCAAAACTCCCAAAATTTCAACCTAAATGGCCTAAAAGCAGAGCCTCCCGAATCTCAAAATTCTGAAATTTATACCAAATGTGAGGTCCCTAGTTCTGAACCAAAGGGCGTGTCGGATCCGACAACTCCCCCTTGCCTCAAATCAGACCACTACCTACAAGACCCCAATCCCAAAACTCCGAAAATTTCAACCTAAATGGCCTCAAAGCAGAGCCTTCCGAATCTCAAAATTCTGAAATTTATACCAAATGTGAGGTCCCTTGTTCTGAACCAAAGGGCCTGTCGGATCCGACAACCCCCCTTTGCCTCAAATCATACCTCTACCTACAAGACCCCAATCCCAAAACTCCCAAAATTTTAACCTAAATGGCCTCAAAGCAGAGCCTCCCGAATCTCAAAATTCTGAAATTTATACAAAATGTGAGGTCCCCAGTTCCGAACCAAAGGGCCTGTCGGATCCGACAACCCCCACTTGCCTCAAATCAGACCTCTACCTACAAGACCCCAATCCCAAAACTCCCAAAATTTTAACCTAAATGGCCTCAAAACAGAGCCTCCCGAATCTCAAAATTCTGAAATTTATACCAAATGTGAGGTCCCCAGTTCCGAACCAAAGGGCATGTCGGATCCGACATCCCCCCCTTGCCTCAAATCAGACCTCTACTTACAAGACCCCAATCCCAAAACTCCCAAAATTTCAACCTAAATGGCCTCAAAGCAGAGCCTCCCGAATCTCAAAATTCTGAAATTTATGCCAAATGTGCGGTCCCTTGTTCTGAACCAAAGGGCCTGTCGGATCCGACAACCCCCCTTTGCCTCAAATCAGACCTCTACCTACAAGACCCCAATCCCAAAACTCCCAAAATTTCAACCTAAATGGCCTCAAAGCAGAGCCTCCCGAATCTCAAAATTTTGAAATTTATACCAAATGTGAGGTCCCCAGTTCCGAACCAAAGGGCCTGTCGGATCCGACACCCCCCCCCTTGCCTCAAATCAGACCTCTACCTACAAGACCCCAATCCCAAAACTCCCAAAATTTCAACCTAAATGGCCTCAAAGCAGAGCCTCCCGAATCTCAAAATTCTGAAATTTATACCAAATGTGAGGTCCCCAGTTCCGAACCAAAGGGCTTGTCGGATCCGACAACCCCCCCTTGCCTCAAATCAGACCTCTACCTACAAGACCCCAATCCCAAAACTCCCAAAATTTCAACCTAAATGGCCTCAAAGCAGAGCCTCCCGAATCTCAAAATTCTGAAATTTATACCAAATGTGAGGTCCCCAGTTCCGAACCAAAGGGCCTGTCGGATCCGACAACCCCCACTTGCCTCAAATCAGACCTCTACCTACAAGACCCCAATCCCAAAATTCCCAAAATTTCAACCTAAATGGCCTCAAAGCAGAGCCTCCCGAATCTCAAAATTCTGAAATTTATACCAAATGTGAGGTCCCAGTTCTGAACCAAAGGGCTTGTCGGATCCGACACCCCCCCCCCTTGCCTCAAATCAGACCTCTAACTACAAGACCCCAATCCCAAAACTCCCAAAATTTCAACCTAAATGGTCTCAAAGCAGAGCCTCCCGAATCTCAAAATTTTGAAATTTATACCAAATGTGAGGTCCCCAGTTCTGAACCAAAGGGCCTGTCGGATCCGACACCCCCCCCTTGCCTCAAATCAGACCTCTACCTACAAGACCCCAATCCCAAAACTCCCAAAATTTCAACCTAAATGGCCTCAAACCAGAGGCTCCCGAATCTCAAAATTCTGAAATTTATACCAAATGTGAGGTCCCAGTTCCGAACCAAAGGGCGTTTCGGATCCGACAACCCCCCCTTGCCTCAAATCAGACCTCTACCTACAAGACCCCAATCCCAAAACTCCCAAAATTTCAACCTAAATGGCCTCAAAGCAGAGCCTGCCGAATCTCAAAATTCTGAAATTTATACCAAATGTGAGGTCCCCAGTTCTGAACCAAAGGGCGTGTCGGATCCGACAACCCCCCCTTGCCTCAAATCAGACCTCTACCTACAAGACCCCAATCCCAAAACTCCCAAAATTTCAACCTAAATGGCCTCAAAGCAGAGCCTCCCGAATCTCAAAATTCTGAAATTTATACCAAATGTGAGGTCCCCAGTTCCGACCCAAAGGGCCCGTCGTATCCGACAACCCCCCCTTGCCTCAAATCAAACCTCTACCTACAAGACCCCAATCCCAAAACTCCCAAAATTTCAACCTAAATGGCCTAAAAGCAGAGCCTCCCGAATCTCAAAATTCTGAAATTTATACCAAATGTGAGGTCCCTAGTTCTGAACCAAAGGGCGTGTCGGATCCGACAACTCCCCCTTGCCTCAAATCAGACCACTACCTACAAGACCCCAATCCCAAAACTCCGAAAATTTCAACCTAAATGGCCTCAAAGCAGAGCCTTCCGAATCTCAAAATTCTGAAATTTATACCAAATGTGAGGTCCCTTGTTCTGAACCAAAGGGCCTGTCGGATCCGACAACCCCCCTTTGCCTCAAATCATACCTCTACCTACAAGACCCCAATCCCAAAACTCCCAAAATTTTAACCTAAATGGCCTCAAAGCAGAGCCTCCCGAATCTCAAAATTCTGAAATTTATACAAAATGTGAGGTCCCCAGTTCCGAACCAAAGGGCCTGTCGGATCCGACAACCCCCACTTGCCTCAAATCAGACCTCTACCTACAAGACCCCAATCCCAAAACTCCCAAAATTTTAACCTAAATGGCCTCAAAACAGAGCCTCCCGAATCTCAAAATTCTGAAATTTATACCAAATGTGAGGTCCCCAGTTCCGAACCAAAGGGCATGTCGGATCCGACATCCCCCCCTTGCCTCAAATCAGACCTCTACTTACAAGACCCCAATCCCAAAACTCCCAAAATTTCAACCTAAATGGCCTCAAAGCAGAGCCTCCCGAATCTCAAAATTCTGAAATTTATGCCAAATGTGCGGTCCCTTGTTCTGAACCAAAGGGCCTGTCGGATCCGACAACCCCCCTTTGCCTCAAATCAGACCTCTACCTACAAGACCCCAATCCCAAAACTCCCAAAATTTCAACCTAAATGGCCTCAAAGCAGAGCCTCCCGAATCTCAAAATTCTGAAATTTATACCAAATGTGAGGTCCCCAGTTCTGAACCAAAGGGCGTGTCGGATCCGACAACCCCCCCTTGCCTCAAATCAGACCTCTACCTACAAGACCCCAATCCCAAAACTCCCAAAATTTCAACCTCAATGGCCTCAAAGCAGAGCCTCCCGAATCTCAAAATTCTGAAATTTATACCAAATGTGAGGTCCCCAGTTCCGAACCAAAGGGCCTGTCGGATCCGACACCCCCCCCCTTGCCTCAAATCAGACCTCTACCTACAAGACCCCAATCCCAAAACTCCCAAAATTTCAACCTAAATGGCCTCAAAGCAGAGCCTCCCGAATCTCAAAATTCTGAAATTTATACCAAATGTGAGGTCCCCAGTTCCGAACCAAAGGGCCTGTCGGATCCGACAACCCCCACTTGCCTCAAATCAGACCTCTACCTACAAGACCCCAATCCCAAAACTCCCAAAATTTTAACCTAAATGGCCTCAAAGCAGAGCCTCCCGAATCTCAAAATTCTGAAATTTATACCAAATGTGAGGTCCCCAGTTCCGAACCAAAGGGCCTGTCGGATCCGACAACCCCCCCTTGCCTCAAATCAGACCTCTACCTACAAGACCCCAATCCCAAAACTCCCAAAATTTCAACCTAAATGGCCTCAAAGCAGAGCCTCCCGAATCTCAAAATTCTGATATTTATACCAAATGTGCGGTCCCTTGTTCTGAACCAAAGGGCCTGTCGGATCCGACAACCCCCCTTTGCCTCAAATCAGACCTCTACCTACAAGACCCCAATCCCAAAATTCCCAAAATTTCAACCTAAATGGCCTCAAAGCAGAGCCTCCCGAATCTCAAAATTCTGAAATTTATACCAAATGTGAGGTCCCCAGTTCTGAACCAAAGGGCGTGTCGGATCCGACAACCCCCCCTTGCCTCAAATCAGACCTCTACCTACAAGACCCCAATCCCAAAACTCCCAAAATTTCAACCTAAATGGCCTCAAAGCAGAGCCTCCCGAATCTCAAAATTCTGAAATTTATACCAAATGTGAGGTCCCCAGTTCCGAACCAAAGGGCGTGTCGGATCCGACAAACCCCCCTTGCCTCAAATCAGACCTCTACCTACAAGACCCCAATCCCAAAACTCCCAAAATTTCAACCTAAATGGCCTCAAAGCACAGCCTCCCAAATCTCAAAATTCTGAAATTTATACCAAATGTGAGGTCCCCAGTTCTGAACCAAAGGGCGTGTCGGATCCGACAACCCCCCCTTGCCTCAAATCAGGCCTCTACCTACAAGACCCCAATCCCAAAACTCCGAAAATTTCAACCTAAATGGCCTCAAAGCAGAGCCTTCCGAATCTCAAAATTCTGAAATTTATACCAAATGTGAGGTCCCTTGTTCTGAACCAAAGGGCCTGTCGGATCCGACAACCCCCCTTTGCCTCAAATCATACCTCTACCTACAAGACCCCAATCCCAAAACTCCCAAAATTTTAACCTAAATGGCCTCAAAGCAGAGCCTCCCGAATCTCAAAATTCTGAAATTTATACCAAATGTGAGGTCCCCAGTTCCGAACCAAAGGGCCTGTCGGATCCGACAACCCCCCCTTGCCTCAAATCAGACCTCTACCTACAAGACCCCAATCCCAAAACTCCCAAAATTTTAACCTAAATGGCCTCAAAGCACAGCCTCCCGAATCTCAAAATTCTGAAATTTATACCAAATGTGAGGTCCCCAGTTCCGAACCAAAGGGCCTGTCGGATCCGACAACCCCCCCTTGCCTCAAATCAGACCTCTACCTACAAGACCCCAATCCCAAAACTCCCAAAATTTCAACCTAAATGGCCTCAAAGCAGAGCCTCCCGAATCTCAAAATTCTGATATTTATACCAAATGTGCGGTCCCTTGTTCTGAACCAAAGGGCCTGTCGGATCCGACAACCCCCCTTTGCCTCAAATCAGACCTCTACCTACAAGACCCCAATCCCAAAATTCCCAAAATTTCAACCTAAATGGCCTCAAAGCAGAGCCTCCCGAATCTCAAAATTCTGAAATTTATACCAAATGTGAGGTCCCCAGTTCTGAACCAAAGGGCGTGTCGGATCCGACAACCCCCCCTTGCCTCAAATCAGACCTCTACCTACAAGACCCCAATCCCAAAACTCCCAAAATTTCAACCTAAATGGCCTCAAAGCACAGCCTCCCGAATCTCAAAATTCTGAAATTTATACCAAATGTGAGGTCCCCAGTTCCGAACCAAAGGGCGTGTCGGATCCGACAAACCCCCCTTGCCTCAAATCAGACCTCTACCTACAAGACCCCAATCCCAAAACTCCCAAAATTTCAACCTAAATGGCCTCAAAGCACAGCCTCCCGAATCTCAAAATTCTGAAATTTATACCAAATGTGAGGTCCCCAGTTCTGAACCAAAGGGCGTGTCGGATCCGACAACCCCCCCTTGCCTCAAATCAGGCCTCTACCTACAAGACCCCAATCCCAAAACTCCCAAAATTTCAACCTAAATGGCCTCAAAGCAGAGCCTCCCGAATCTCAAAATTCTGAAATTTATACCAAATGTGAGGTCCCCAGTTCTGAACCAAAGGGCCTGTCGGATCCGACAACCCCCCTTTGCCTCAAATCAGACCTCTACCTACAAGACCCCAATCCCAAAATTCCCAAAATTTCAACCTAAATGGCCTCAAAGCAGAGCCTCCCGAATGTCAAAATTCTGAAATTTATACCAAATGTGAGGTCCCCAGTTCTGAACCAAAGGGCTTGTCGGATCCGACACCCCCCCCTTGCCTCAAATCAGGCCTCTACCTACAAGAACCCAATCCCAAAACTCCCAAAATTTCAACCTAAATGGCCTCAAAGTAGAACCTCCCGAATCTCAAAATTCTGAAATTTATACCAAATGTGAGGTCCCTTGTTCTGAACCAAAGGGCCTGTCGGATCCGACAACCCCCCTTTGCCTCAAATCAGACCTCTACCTACAAGACCCCAATCCCAAAATTCCCAAAATTTCAACCTAAATGGCCTCAAAGCAGAGCCTCCCGAATCTCAAAATTCTGAAATTTATACCAAATGTGAGGTCCCAGTTCCGAACCAAAGGGCATGTCGGATCCGACACCCCCCCCCTTGCCTCAAATCAGACCTCTACCTACAAGACCCCAATCCCAAAACTCCCAAAATTTCAACCTAAATGGCCTCAAAGCAGAGCCTCCCGAATCTCAAAATTCTGAAATTTATACCAAATGTGAGGTCCCCAGTTCTGAACCAAAGGGAGTGTCGGATCCGACAACCCCCCCTTGCCTCAAATCAGACCTCTACCTACAAGACCCCAATCCCAAAACTCCCAAAATTTCAACCTAAATGGCCTCAAAGCAGAGCCTCGCGAATCTCAAAATTCTGAAATTTATACCAAATGTGAGGTCCCTTGTTCTGAACCAAAGGGCCTGTCGGATCCGACAACCCCCCTTTGCCTCAAATCAGACCTCTACCTACAAGACCCCAATCCCAAAATTCCCAAAATTTCAACCTAAATGGCCTCAAAGCAGAGCCTCCCGAATCTCAAAATTCTGAAATTTATACCAAATGTGAGGTCCCCAGTTCTGAACCAAAGGGCCTGTCGGATCCGACACCCCCCCCTTGCCTCAAATCAGACCTCTACCTACAAGACCCCAATCCCAAAACTCCCAAAATTTCAACCTAAATGGCCTCAAAGCAGAGCCTCCCGAATCTCAAAATTCTGAAATTTATACCAAATGTGAGGTCCCCAGTTCTGAACCAAAGGGCGTGTCGGATCCGACAACCCCCCCTTGCCTCAAATCAAACCTCTACCTACAAGACCCCAATCCCAAAACTCCCAAAATTTCAACCTAAATGGCCTCAAAGCAGAGCCTCCCGAATCTCAAAATTCTGAAATTTATACCAAATGTGAGGTCCCCAATTCTGGATCAAAGGGCCTGTCGGATCCGACACCCCCCCCCCTTGCCTCAAATCAGACCTCTAACTACAAGACCCCAATCCTAAAATTCCCAAAATTTCAATCTAAATGGCCTCAAATCAGAGCCTTCATAAGCATACCCCACTACTTGAATTCAGAAATCTAAACCTACATGGCATCTTACTAGGCCCCATCAGGCACTCCCCAATCTCAAAAATCTGAAATTTATACCAAATGTGAGGTCCCCAGTTCTGAATCAAAGGGCCTGTCGGATCCGACAGCCCCCTGTGAGGCCAAACCCCCCACCCTTAAGCGTCCGTAGTCCGAGTAGTGGGTTTGGGCTCACATTCCTCCGCGGTATTGGATTTGGACTTGGATGAGTCCATAGTGCAAGGTTCACCCTTCAAGTGGTCTTGGATTTAACTAGCTCCTTTATAAACCCAGCTCCTTCATGAACCCAGCTCCTTAGCTTCTAACTAAACAAACCCAGGTCCTTCATAAACCCAGCTCTTTACTTTCTAACTAAACAAACCCAGCTCCTTCATAAACCCAGCTCCTTCATGAACCCACAACTTTGTAGTTGTAATCCCCAACTACCTCACTAATTATTCAAGCCCTTAACTAATCTTCCTACCTAATTTTCCTAATTCTACTAACAACCCCTTTCTAATCACACAATTCTTCTCTAATCCTAAAATCCTAAAATCCTAGAGAGGAGAGGGGGAGAGAGAATTTCCTAACTTCACTAAGACTAACTAATCCACACAAGTATATTTTTGCACTCATCACAACCTCAAGTGCTCAACTCTTAAACATGGAACTTGCAACCACGTGTATTCAAAACATGAACTTTAAGTACCACAAATTGGAATCATGAATTAACTTTAAAATCCTTCACGTCAACACTAATTCTACCAAGAGGTCAAGCCCTCTTCAAGGCTAACAAGCCTTGGCTCTCAAACTAAAAACTAAGCACACACATGTGCTCCAATATGGCTTCCCACACCCACACTTATAACTCGTGGGGTGCCTTGGAGCACAAAGGAAAGAGAGGATGAGTGAGGGAAGAATGAGGGATTATATAGTAAGCTTGAGGGGGTGAGCACCCTCAAGGCTCACGATAAGCCCTTGAGATTTCCTCCTACTTAGTAGGCGCCAATCCTATCTTCTAAGCCTTCCTCCCTCAAATGATCAACAAGGATCCTAATTCGAACATTTAACTAGCCTTGGCTTTCTACCTACCACACTTTACCAAACTTGGGATGCTTCAACCCAAACTTAGCCTCCTTCGCTTTCCGCCGCCATAACTTTCTCCCCTTACTTTCACAAATCGTCGCTCACCACTTAATTCAAACCACGATGCTTAACTCGTGATTTGATTGGTGCTTTGAGAATTTGCTTATCCTCCACCTTGCATTCTTCCTTGGACCTTCCCCATTAAGTGGCCATGATGAGGTGGTCCACTTGTGCGCTCCATGTGATCCTCCATTCATCCCAATTCGAATGCACTTGCCTCTTGAGTCACTTTGGTTGTCTCCATCCATTTGTACTAGCCTACTCACTAACTACTCAATCCAAGTTCTCCTTACTTATCCTCATTCACTCAAATCCTTCCGAAGGTAAAAACACAATAACAACTCACATCCTAGCCTCTTACAACATGGTACCTCTAAGGCTAACATTTCACTCTTTTTATATTTTTGTGAAGTAACATGCTACTTCAAAGTGCATCAACTAACGTTTCAAGGGTCTAAGACTAAATGTGGGCACCCTTTTGGGCTCACATAATTGGCGACCATCGGGGGATGAATCCAAACATCTCTTGCTCCAAGGGTAAGTTGCCTAGTCAAGCTCGGTACTCCTTACATCTACTTCCCGATGTACGGGTAGGAAAGAGCTCACCATTCAACGTTTCCAATTGAATTGAATTATTAGGAAAGACCTCATAGACAAGGTAAGGTCCTAACCATACCGCATCGAATTTCGCCGGAAATTCAAGCTTTCGTGCGTCTTGAATCATGACCATCATTCCCGGTGTTAGGGCCCTTCTCTTATGTCGTTTATCGAAAGTAATCTTTCTCCTTCTTTGGATTGCCTCAATATGTTGAGCCGCCATTCTCCTCCCTTCGTCAAGTGCTTACAAATCGGTTAGTCGATTTCGTAAGGATTGACTTTCGGTAAGTCTCGTACTCACGGCCACCCTAAGTGACTCGACTTCATATTCGATTGGTAGTGTCGCTTCAAGACCATAGACTAAGGAAAATGGTGTAGCACGCGTAGTTACCTTATAGGTTGTACGGTATGCCCAAAGTGCCGCCGTTAGTTTCGTATCCCAATCCCGCTTCGAGTCTATAACCGTCTTGCGTAGTATACTCACCAAAATTCCGTTAACCCTTTCCGTTTGTCCATTGGTTTGTGGGTGGTAGGGAGTAGTCTTCCGGTGATCAATTTTAAATTTCTCTGTCATCTCTCGAATCAAGTCATTCAAAAAGTGAGTACCCCTATCGCTTACTAGGATCTTCGGCACCCCGAACCGCGAAATTATGTTTTCGTACATAAATGTTGCCGCGTGTTCCGCCGTGTCGGTTTTCACCGCTTTGGCTTCCGCCCACTTGGTGAGGTACTCGGTTGCCACCACAATATATTTCATTCCTTTTGAAGATTGGGGATGGACCTCACCCACATAGTCGATGCCCCATTTTTCGAAAGGAATTAAGGGTAATGATACATGTAAAGGCATCTCCATTCTAAGGTCGTTTCGGGCATACCGTTGGCAAGCATCGCATTTCCTTACATAGTCATGGGCGTCCTTAAATAGTGTAGGCCAAAAGTAGCCCGCTCTAAGTATTTTTTGCCCGGTGAGTTGACCCGAGAAGTGACCGCCGCAAGCGCTATCGTGGCAAGCGATTAAAATCGCTTCAACCTCCGTTTTTGACACGCATCGTCGTAAAATACCATCGGACCCCCTTCTAAACAACCTATGGCCCACTACAACAAATTGCCTACTATTTACCCTCACCTTCCTTCTCTCTTCTTTTGTCCACTCTTTGGGCAACTTGTGGGTTGTTAGAAATTCCACTATGCCCGCATACCACTCCGGTGTAGAAGTGACCACAAAGAGGCTATCATCTACTAACATATCATTTACCGGATTTTTTCCTATCTCCTCCGACAACCTAGACAAGTGGTCCGCTTGTAAATGCATACGACCCGGTTTATATTCTACCGTGTAGTCGAATTCTTCTAATAACAAAACCCACCTAGCTAACCTACCACTTAACTCCGCCTTGTTAACTAGATACTTGATAGCCATGTGGTCAACAAAAAATACAACCGGGTTGCACATGAGGTAATGCCTAAACTTTTTAACGGAAAACACCATGGCTAGGCACTCCCTCTCCGTTGTAGAGTAGTTTCTTTCGGCGGGGGTCAATTGCTTACTCGCATAAGCTATAGGTTGATCCTTCTCTTTTTCTCCCGTTGCTTGACAAAGCGCACTCCCTATTGCCACATTACTAGCATCACAATAGACGTGAAAAGGTTTACCCCAATTGGGTGGTATCAACACCGGATAGGTGCTCAACCTATCCCGCAATTCCTCAAAGGCTTTTTGACAAGCATCCGTCCACTCGAATTTGACATCCTTTTTGAGCAAATGGGTAATGGGCACCGCTATCTTTGAAAAATTAGGAATAAGTTCCCGGTACCATCCCACATGTCCTAACAACTTAGAGATCCCCTTGGAATTGGTTGGAGTTGCCAAGTCGCTTATGGCCGCAATCTTATCCGGATCGGGTTCTCTACCTTTCTCACTAACAACATAACCCAACAACACTCCCTTATTCACTCCCAAAAATGTCTTATCCGGGTTCAATGCTAACCTCATCTTCCTACACCTAACCAATGCCTCCCTAACACAATGTAGGTGATCGTCCACATTACTTTGTGTGCTAAAATCGTCCACAAAGACGGTCATGGATTTGAACAACAAGTCGGTGAAGATATACATTACTAATCGTTGGAAAGTAGCCGGGGCATTACATAACCCAAATGGCATCACTACCCACACAAAAGTACCCCAAGGTGTAGTAAAAGCCGTTTTATGGATATCTTGGAGGGCTATGGAAATTTGATTATAACCCGCATACCCATCCATAAAGGTATATCGCGAATGACCTCCAACCTCCTCAAGCAACAAGGTGATAAAAGGTAAGGGGAAGTGATCCTTTTGTGTGCACGAATTCAATTTCCTATAGTCGACACAAACCCTTAATTTCCCATTTTTTTTCTTTACTAAGACCATAGGAGAAACCCAATCCGTGATTTCCACCGGCTTGATAAACCCGGCCTTCAATAACCTTTCCAATTCCGCTTTCACCAACAATTGCAATTGAGGATTCATCCTCCTCTCCTTTTGTCTAATTGGCCTCGCCCCCGGAATTAAAGGAATCCGGTGCTCTACCATTTCCCTAGGAATTCCCTTAAGCTCATCGTAGGACCATGCAAAAGTATCACTAAACTCATCCACCAAATTGCTATACTCCCTAACCTCTTTCTCCCCCAATTTGGAACCCATCTTCATTTGTCGGGTTTTTCCATTCTTTAATTTCACATCCACGTACCGCCAATCCGCTTCCGACACATGTGCTTGTTCCTCTTTGTTCCGATACCAATCGGAAGGCACATTGGGGTAATCTTTCACATCTTGACCTACAACTATCCCCGTAGACGTGGTCTTGAAATGTAAAGGCTCCTCCAATTTCGATGACTCAATAATCACATCCTCCTCTTGAGTCCCATCTACATGAATTAAACTAACCTCACCCTCTTCCACGTCATCTACCCAAGGTGTTAACCCACCGCTAACCCACTCTTCCTCGGTGAGCACCTCACATGGCTCCAACAATGAGCCCTCTCCTAAACTAACACTAGGAAATTCACTCCCTAAGCCTACTTGGTGAAATGTAACCATTACATCAACCTCGGACTCGGGGTACTCCCTTAGCCATTGGGCATAATCCCCATTATCCCCATAATTGTAAAAATTAGGACCTAGACTTCCCGAGCCCGAATCTATAACAACCCTTTGACCTTCGGGATGGACGACTCCCACCAATGCCTTGCCAATCTCATTCTCGTTTAAGTCATCAATTTCCTTCTCCAATGGCAAATACATCTCCTTCTTCATCCATCCTTCTAATGAACCAATGGACACTATGACCCTATTACCCTCCGGACCATAAGTGATGGATGGTTTAGGTCCACCCCAATTGACCATAGCATTCGCCATCCGCAACCAAGGCCTACCTAGCAAAATGGGGAAGGTGTCCTTGTTGGAGTGCATTTTAATGACATGGAAGGTGACCAAGTACTCCTCGCCTCCCGTAGTCATTCTACAATCCTTGATCATCCCCAAAGGCGTAGTCGAACTTTGATTTGCCATATTTATGACCAAAGGTGAAGGCCCCGTGAGTCCAAGTCCCAATTTTTTCATAGTATCCTCCGGTAGTATATTTAGACTACTCCCTCCGTCGACTAGCACATTAGGAACCACCTTATCTACTATAACAACTTCTATTTCTATAGCTTTCACGTCTCTTCCACCTTGTGATTGGATCCTAGCGGCTATTTTAGCTTTCACCTTCCTCATCCTCTTGTGTACCGGCATTCCCTCCTTTAATGTTTTCCTTGCCGTGGGTGAAATTTCCAATAGTTGGCCGAAAGTAATATCCGCCTTGAGTGTACTAAGGTCCGCCCACAAGTCGTACCCGGTAGATCTTTCCACCTTAGAATTACCCACTACGTCGAATTCGTCTACGGGAACCCCCGGTCCTTCCCATTCACCCACATCGCTATTATCCAAGTCATGTACCGCATTAGTCCTCTCCCTATCTTGTAAAATTATATTTTCCCTCTCCACATCCTTAGTAGCTCTTCTAGCTACCCTATCCAACTCGGAGAGATTAATCTCTTCATCCGAAGAGTAATTTCCTTGCTCTCCTATTCCTACCTCCAACGGGGCATCCCCTCTCCTAGCCCTAGTAGTTACCGCTAGTGCAGGTGCTTCTTCAACCACACCCTTACCCTTCACTAACTCATATGTAATAGCATTGGTGTGAGGAGGCCATTGACTTTGCTCCTCTCCAATTCTCGTTGGGAGAGGAAGCATGTCATCACATGTGGCCTCCAACACTCCATCCATGAACCTAACATCTTGGGAGTTAGATGGTCCCGGATCCGTTGGAGGCGCTTGTCTCCCGTTACTACCATTAGGTGGAACTCCTTGTCTATTTTGTATTGGAATGTAACCGGTTGTAGTTTGCAAGCCCGCCGGTGGATGAAAAGTTTGCCTAGCATTACTATGGTCATAGTATAAGTTAGGTGGCCTAAGTTCATTGGCCGGTACTCCTTGTGGCCTAGCACCTCGCATATTATCCCTTGCTTGTTGTTGTGGATTAGCCACCGGGTAAGGGACATTAATTATTTTGTCCGGTTGGCGACACGTATCCGAGGGATGACTTCCTCCACAATTGCTACAATTAAACTCTTGACCTTCGGACCAACATTGTCCTTGAGCGTGCCACCTTCCACAAAAGGGATGAAATTCCTTCTTCTCTAAATTTTGGCCACCTTGCCCTCTAGGTTGTGGTCCTCTATTGCTTCCATTTCCATAGTGAGGTGGCGCTTGACCTCGTTGATTTTGTTGAGGTGGGTTACCGTTTCCTCTTTGGTCACGGTTTTGTCCACTTCTACAAAATTGACGCGTGTGGCCCGGTTGGCCACATTGGACACACCATAATCCGGAAGAATGCCTACCCGACTCAACCGGGGGTGGAGGCCCCGGTTGTTGACTCCGGATCATTAATGACATTTGATCCGTGAGGCTTTGCATTTGTTTTATCATAGCCTCTTGGAATCCTAGTTGGCTAGCACCTAGTCTTCTCTCAACCTCCTCCAAGTGTGGATCCGTTCTAGGGGCCGGTAGTGCCAAAAGAGGTGCCGGTTCCCTAACCGCTAAAGGTCGGGGACCGGTGTCCACAATGGCATATGGAATTTGGTTCTCATACTTAGCGGGTTCTACCGCTACCACCCTAGGGCGTATGGGGATGAATTGTGGGATCAATTCATCCTCCCTTCTCCATAGCCTTTCGTGATCTTTATCCAAGTTTTCAATATCTCTAGCCGCACGCTTGGCATCCGCCAAGGTCAAGGGATTCCTTTCTAGAACACCCCTAATAGTTCCGGACTTAAAAAACCCTTGAATGAAAAATTGCTTTAGCGTGTCGTCGTTGAGCATGGTACCCACAAATCTAGTGCACACTAAATCAAACCTCCTAATGTAAGCCGAAATTTCTTCCTCCCTTCCTTGCTTCAATGACGACAATGCCCTTAATGCGGTACTTTGACCCACTTCCGGCCTAAATTCGTTAAGAAACTCCCTTTGTAATTGTTCCCATCCCCTAAAATGTCCCTCGGCATGATCCCGATACCATTCATAGGCTTCCCCCTCTAGAGTGGTAGGAAACCACACTAACCAATAACCCGGGTCGGTTATGAGGAAGCTAGCCAACCGTTCGATATACCGTTCCATGTGCCGAGAGGGGTCCTCATCCTTGGTCCCATAAAATTTAGGGAGATGAGATGGCATATCCATCGCCGCTAAATTTTGTGGAACCACAATTGGTAGGCCTCTTGGCCTAACCAATGGGTCTATTGGAGGTATAGGAGGTATGGGCGGAATTGGGGGTATGGGTGGTGGATCCATCCCCCGTTCCTCGGCCATGGTGACCGGTGAACTATTCAACAATCCCCTATCAACTTCTACCGGGAATTCTTCTCTAAGTGTGTAATTTTCCGAAGAAGTTTCACCACTCAATTTGGAGGGAGTGATCTCCTCTTCAAGTTGAGCTCCAAGTTCTAAGGTGTCTAGAATTGACCTAGTCCTAGGTTCGACGTTCAAACAACTCTCTATTCTAACATTATCTTGTTCTAATCTATCACTGATTTTAGAGGACCGCCTCTTTCGAGTAGATTTCTCTAGTCCTACTATCAAACTTGGTTTTTGTGAGCGAGTCCTACCTTGCATTCCATAAGAATCGATCGACCCTCACTTGACCACACATCATCCTAGCAATTCCCCTCTTAATATTTTCACTTGTCTTGGTGTGGTTATAATTTTTTTAGGAGGTGAGGAAAAGAACCTGCAAGCCCACTTAGGTGAAAGAATCCCAATAGGGGATAGGCATGTTCATGTTAATTTTTTGGTTAAGTCGGAGCATCACCTCCGCACCTTCCCGCAAATCAACACTCACCACAATACCGATTGTGAGGGGGTGACCTTCCGAGTAGATTATGTTAAAAGTCGAGGCTTCACCCTTCAACTTCTCACACCATCCACAATTCGGGAATTACCCTCTACAACGGATAACAACAATCACGAGTACAAAAGGCATTCCTTAATTAGTTAATGAGTTCACTTTGAAGAAATAAACATACCTTGAGCAATCGCATCCCCCTGTGAGTTAGCACTCCCCTCAATCGTGACTCAATGTAACAACACCATAAACTTTGTGAAATATTAATTTAATCTAGAGCATGAAATGACAACTCCCAAAACTTTGAGACTCACCCCGAGGTGAGTGTCAAAGTTCAATGTCCTAAGGTGAATTTACCCTCTAATGTTTTAATGAGCTACTCGGTTATAGGTTCCTTTTAAGTTCTTAGCAAATCCCCAAAAAGGTTGAGGACGTACCTTCGCCGCGCTCCTTCCTCAAAAATGAATTTGCGTAATTGACAATGCAATTCATTCCAAGGAATAGTTGAAATACAATGAATTCAAATGTAACCCAAAGAGAGAATACTTACCGAGTTTCGGGTGCTCCTTCCCTTCTCTCAAGTTTGTGTCTCCAATTTTTCCTAGTTGCCTCCAAGTCTCCTAGTCGCCTCCAAGTCTTGTAACTACCTTCCGCTTCGCTCCCGGCGGACGCACCAATTATGTGAGGCCAAACCCCCCACCCTTAAGCGTCCGTAGTCCGAGTAGTGGGTTTGGGCTCACATTCCTCCGCGGTATTGGATTTGGACTTGGATGAGTCCATAGTGCAAGGTTCACCCTTCAAGTGGTCTTGGATTTAACTAGCTCCTTCATAAACCCAACTCCTTCATGAACCCAACTCCTTAGCTTCTAACTAAATAAACCCAGCTCCTTCGTAAACCCAGCTCTTTACTTTCTAACTAAACAAACCCAGCTCCTTCATAAACCCAGCTCCTTCATGAACCCACAACTTTGTAGTTGTAATCCCCAACTACCTCACTAATTATTCAAGCCCTTAACTAATCTTCCTACCTAATTTTCCTAATTCTACTAACAACCCCTTTCTAATCACACAATTCTTCTCTAATCCTAAAATCCTAAAATCCTAGAGAGGAGAGGGGGAGAGAGAATTTCCTAACTTCACTAAGACTAACTAATCCACACAAGTATATTTTTGCACTCATCACAACCTCAAGTGCTCAACTCTTAAACATGGAACTTGCAACCACGTGTATTCAAAACATGAACTTTAAGTACCACAAATTGGAATCATGAATTAACTTTAAAATCCTTCACTTCAACACTAATTCTACCAAGAGGTTAAGCCCTCTTCAAGGCTAACAAGCCTTGGCTCTCAAACTAAAAACTAAGCACACACATGTGCTCCAATATGGCTTCCCACACCCACACTTATAACTCGTGGGGTGCCTTGGAGCACAAAGGAAAGAGAGGATGAGTGAGGGAAGAATGAGGGATTATATAGTAAGCTTGAGGGGGTGAGCACCCTCAAGGCTCACGATAAGCCCTTGAGATTTCCTCCTACTTAGTAGGCGCCAATCCTATCTTCTAAGCCTTCCTCCCTCAAATGATCAACAAGGATCCTAATTCGAACATTTAACTAGCCTTGGCTTTCTACCTACCACACTTTACCAAACTTGGGATGCTTCAACCCAAACTTAGCCTCCTTCGCTTTCCGCCGCCATAACTTTCTCCCCTTACTTTCCCAAATCGTTGCTCACCACTTAATTCAAACCACGATGCTTAACTCGTGATTTGATTGGTGCTTTGAGAATTTGCTTATCCTCCACCTTGCATTCTTCCTTGGACCTTCCCCATTAAGTGGCCATGATGAGGTGGTCCACTTGTGCGCTCCATGTGATCCTCCATTCATCCCAATTCGAATGCACTTGCCTCTTGAGTCACTTTGGTTGTCTCCATCCATTTGTACTAGCCTACTCACTAACTACTCAATCCAAGTTCTCCTTACCTATCCTCATTCACTCAAATCCTTCCGAAGGTAAAAACACAATAACAACTCACATCCTAGCCTCTTACAACATGGTACTTCTAAGACTAACATTTCACTCTTTTTATATTTTTGTGAAGTAACATGCTACTTCAAAGTGCATCAACTAACGTTTCAAGGGTCTAAGACTAAATGTGGGCACCCTTTTGGGCTCACACCCCCCCCCCCCGCGTCACTGAGGCGCTGTGAACGGGCCTTGTGTGGTCGCGGGCATGGTGGATCCGGGCCGTTGATCCACCAAGGCCCATCCAAGGGCCTTAGTGGTCCTAGGTGGCGGGTGGTGGTGCTTGCCACCAAGGTGGGTGGGGGCGGGGGTGGTGTTTGCCACCAAGGTGGGGTGGGGCCGTGGGCCTCATGTCTTTTTTCGGGGAGGCCAGTTTAGGGTCTTGTCGGGGCTAGGTGGCTAAGCGGGCTCGGTGGCTAGGCGGATTAGGCAGCTAGGTAGGCTTATTTTCTAAGTGGCTTGGCCTACTTACTAAATAACTATTTGGTTAGGCTTACTTAATAGGTGGCTAGGCCCACTTAGTAAATAACTAGTTGCTTAGGCTTACTTACTACGTGGCTAGGCCCACTTACTAAATAACTAGTTGTTTAGGCTTACTTGCTAGGTGGCTAGGCCCACTTACTAAATAACTAGTTGCTTAGGCTTACTTACTAGGTGGCTAGTAAGTAAGCCTAAGCAACTAGTTATTTAGTAAGTGGGCCTAGCCACCTATTAAGTAAGCCTAACCAAGTAGTTATTTAGTAAGTAGGCCAAGTCACTTAGAAAATAAGCCTACCTAGCTGCCTAATCCGCCTAGCCACCGAGCCCGCTTAGCCACCTAGCCCCGACAAGACCCTAAAGTTGGCCTCCCCGAAAAAAGACATGAGGCCCACGGCCCCACCCCGCCTTGGTGGCAAACACCACCCCCGCCCCCACCCACCTTGGTGGCAAGCACCACCCCCCGCCCCCTGCCACCTAGGACCACTAAGGCCCTTGGATGGGCCTTGGTGGATCAACGGCCCGGATCCACCATGCCCGCGACCACACAAGGCCCGTTCACAGCGCCTCAGTGACGCGGGGGGGGGGGGGGTGGCTGTCGGATCCGACAGGCCCTTTGGTTCAGAACTGGGGACCTCACATTTGGTATAAATTTCAGATTTTTGAGATTGGGGAGTGCCTGAGAGGGGCCTAGTAAGATGCCATGTAGGTTTAGATTTCTGAATTCAAGTAGTGGGGTATGCTTATGAAGGCTCTGATTTGAGGCCATTTAGGTTGAAATTTTGGGAATTTTAGGATTGGGGTCTTGTAGTTAGAGGTCTGATTTGAGGCAAGGGGGGGTGTCAAATCCGACAGGCCCTTTGATCCAGAATTGGGGACCTCACATTTGGTATAAATTTCAGATTTTTGAGATTGGGGAGTGCCTGAGAGGGGTCCGATTTGTCTCCATATAGGCTTAGGATTGTGATTTCTGGGATTGGGGCATCCTTGTAAGGGTCCCGATGTGAGGCCATGTAGGTGTAGACTTTTGATTTCTGAACGTGGGGTATGCTTCTAAGGGGTCCGAGAAGATGCCATAAAGCTTTATTTTTTTGATTTCTAAGTTTAAGGCAGGCTTGCTAGAGGTTTCAGTTGGGGGAAGGGGGGTCTGTCGGATCCGACATGCCCTTGGGTTGAAAGCTCGGGACCTCACAAATGTTTTAATTTTTGCATTTTTAATATATGGGCGTGTCAGTAAGGGGTCTGATGTGAGGCCATTGAGGTTTATTTCTACGAATTCTGGGATTATTGTATGGTAGTAAGGGGTCTAATTTGAAGCAAAGGGGAACTGTCGGATCCGACAGGCCCCTTTGTTGATAGATCGGGACCTCACATATATATTAATTCTCTGATTATTGGCTATTTGGCGTACCTTTTAGGGGTCCGAAAAGAGGTCTTATAGCTATATTTTTGATTTCTAAGATAGGGGCAGGCTTTGTTAGGGGTCTGATATGAGGCAAGGGGGGGTGTCGGATCCGACAGGCCCTTGGGCTCACATCTCGGGACCTCACATTTGTTATAATTTTGTGCATTTTTGAGATTTGGCCGTGCCTCTATGGGGCCTAATATGAGGCCATGTAGGCTTAGGATTGTGATTTGTGGGATTGAGGCATGCTTGTAAGGGGTCCAATTTGAGGCCATATAGCTTTGATTTTTGATTTATGGGATTCGGGCACTCTTGTAAGGGGTCTGATTTAAGGCCATATAGCGTCAATTTTTGAGAATTCTCTGAAGGGGCAGGCTTCTTAGGGGTCTAATTGGCGGCCATGTAGGTTTAGATTTCTGAATTCTGGTAGAGGGGCATGCTTGTAAGGGGTAGTTAGGGGTCTGATTTGAGGCAAGGGGGGGATGTCGGATCCGACAGGCCCTTGGGCTCACATGTCGGGACCTCACAATTGTTATAATTTTGTGATTTTTGAGATTTGGCCGAGCCTCTATGTGGCCTAATATGGGGCCATGTAGGCTTAGGATTGTGATTTCTGGGATTGAGGCATGCTTGTGAGGGGTCCAATTTGAGGCCATATAGCTTTGATTTTTGATTTATGGGATTCGGGCACTCTTGTAAGGGGTCTGATTTAAGGCCATATAGCTTCAATTTTTGAGAATTCTCTGAAGGGGCAGGCTTCTTAGGGGTCTGATTGGAGGCCATGAAGGTTTTGATTTTTGATTTTTTAGATTCGGGCATGCTTGTGAGGGGCCTGATATGAGGCCATCTAGCTTTAATTTTTGAGAATTCTCGGAGTGGAGTATGCTTGTTAGGGGTCTAATTTGACTGCTTTCATGTTTGCAAGTCTTTTGACTGCTTCTCCTCTGTTTCAGCAGATATATCTGTTTTCAGCATGATTGTAAGGGGTCTGAAAAGAGGCCACATAGCTTTATTTTTTGTTTTCTAAGATTGGGGCAGGGTTATAAGTGGTCTGATTTGAGGCCATATATCTTTAATATTTGGGAATTCTTTGAAGGGGTGAGTCTTGTAAGGGGTGTGATTTGAGATTTGAGGCAAAGGGGGGGGGGGTTTGTCGGATCCGACAGAACCTTAGTTTCAGTACTCGGGTCCTCACATATGTTTACATTTTGTAATTTGTTGGATTCGGGCATGCTCTTAAGGGGTCTGATTTGAGGCCATGTATCTTTAGTTTTTGATTTTTAAGATTGGTGCAGGCTTATAAGGGGTTCTGATTTCAGGCCATATAGCTAAATTATTTGAGAATTCTCTGAAGGGGCATGCTTGTAAGGGGTCTGAAAAGAGGCCACATAGCTTTAATTTTTGAATTCTAAGATTGGGTGTGAGCCCAAAAGGGTGCCCACATTTAGTCTTAGACCCTTGAAACGTTAGTTGATGCACTTTGAAGTAGCATGTTACTTCACAAAAATATAAAAAAAGTGAAATGTTAGTCTTAGAAGTACCATGTTGTAAGAGGCTAGGATGTGAGTTGTTATTGTGTTTTTACCTTCGGAAGGATTTGAGTGAATGAGGATAGGTAAGGAGAACTTGGATTGAGTAGTTAGTGAGTAGGCTAGTACAAATGGATGGAGACAACCAAAGTGACTCAAGAGGCAAGTGCATTCGAATTGGGATGAATGGAGGATCACATGGAGCGCACAAGTGGACCACCTCATCATGGCCACTTAATGGGGAAGGTCCAAGGAAGAATGCAAGGTGGAGGATAAGCAAATTCTCAAAGCACCAATCAAATCACGAGTTAAGCATCGTGGTTTGAATTAAGTGGTGAGCAACGATTTGGGAAAGTAAGGGGAGAAAGTTATGGCGGCGGAAAGCGAAGGAGGCTAAGTTTGGGTTGAAGCATCCCAAGTTTGGTAAAGTGTGGTAGGTAGAAAGCCAAGGCTAGTTAAATGTTCGAATTAGGATCCTTGTTGATCATTTGAGGGAGGAAGGCTTAGAAGATAGGATTGGCGCCTACTAAGTAGGAGGAAATCTCAAGGGCTTATCGTGAGCCTTGAGGGTGCTCACCCCCTCAAGCTTACTATATAATCCCTCATTCTTCCCTCACTCATCCTCTCTTTCCTTTGTGCTCCAAGGCACCCCACGAGTTATAAGTGTGGGTGTGGGAAGCCATATTGGAGCACATGTGTGTGCTTAGTTTTTAGTTTGAGAGCCAAGGCTTGTTAGCCTTGAAGAGGGCTTGACCTCTTGGTAGAATTAGTGTTGACGTGAAGGATTTTAAAGTTAATTCATGATTCCAATTTGTGGTACTTAAAGTTCATGTTTTGAATACACGTGGTTGCAAGTTCCATGTTTAAGAGTTGAGCACTTGAGGTTGTGATGAGTGCAAAAATATACTTGTGTGGATTAGTTAGTCTTAGTGAAGTTAGGAAATTCTCTCTCCCCCTCTCCTCTCTAGGATTTTAGGATTTTAGGATTAGAGAAGAATTGTGTGATTAGAAAGGGGTTGTTAGTAGAATTAGGAAAATTAGGTAGGAAGATTAGTTAAGGGCTTGAATAATTAGTGAGGTAATTGGGGATTACAACTACAAAGTTGTGGGTTTATGAAGGACCTGGGTTTGTTTAGTTAGAAGCTAAGGAGCTGGGTTCATGAAGGAGCTGGGTTTATAAAGGAGCTGGGTTTGTTTAGTTAGAAGCTAAGAAGCTGGGTTTATGAAGGAGCTGGGTTTATGAAGGAGCTGGGTTTATAAAGGAGCTGGGTTTGTTTAGTTAGAAGCTAAGGAGTTGGGTTCATGAAGGAGTTGGGTTTATGAAGGAGCTAGGTTTATGTAATTAGAAAGTAAAGAGATGGGTTCATGAAGGAGCTTAGTAGATAGCCTACTTAATTAGCTCATAGACAAGTAGTTAGTTACATTATGCTAGTTAGTGTTATGTGTGGCTTTCACAAGTAAATGTATTTGAGATTGACTATAGAGAATAGTGTTTTTTAACACTTGCATCCTCTCTTTAAAAATAAACCACGTGCACAAATTAATGGAGAATGTGGAGCACTCTCGCGATGGCAAGACAAAGGAAGCAAAGACCAAAGAGGAATGTGAGCCCAAACCCACTACTCGGACTACGGACGCTTAAGGGTGGGGGGTTTGGCCTCACATTGGGGCAGGCTTGTAAGGGGTCTGATTTGAGGTTGTGTAGCTTTAGCTTTTTAAACATCCTCGTAAGGGGTATGCTTGTTGGGGGTATGATTTGAGGCCATGTAGGTTTAGATTTTTGATTTTCGGGTTTTGGGAGTGCCTTTAAGGGGTCTGAAAATAAGCCATATAGCTTTATTTTTGATTTTCTAAGATTGGGGTAGGCTTATAAGGGGTCCTGATTTGAGACCATATAGCTTAATTATTTGAGAATTCTCTGAAGGGGCATGCTTGTAAGGGGTCTGAAAAGAGGCCATATAGCTTTAATCTCTGATTTCTAAGATTGGGGCAGGCTTGTAAGGGGTGTGATTTGTGATTTGGGGCAAGGGGGGGGGGTATGTCGGATCCGACAGGCCCTTAGGTTCTCAACTCGGGACCTCACATATGTTTACATTTTGTAATTTGTTGGATTTTGGCATGTTTGTAAGGGGTCTGAAAAGAGGCCATATAGCTTTATTTTTTGATTTCTAAGATTGGGACAGGCTTATAATTGGTCTGATTTAAGGCCATATAGCTTAATTCTTTGAAGGGTGAGGCTTGTAAGGGGCGTGATTTGTGATTTGAGGCAAGGGGGGGGGTATGTCGGGTACGCCTACTTGAAGGGTGAACGGTTTGGCACTGGCCCAGGAAAAGAAGAACTCCGCCTTCGTGCTTCACAACGATCCGGTGACGCCAAGAGAATTGTTGCAGCCCTCGAGCACATGCCTGGAGCAGAGCATTGGTGCACCTGCAAACCCCAACTCGAAGGTGAGGAGGTCTTTGGCACCACCAAGCGCAAACTTGATATGCCCCCTGGTTCTGATCAAGATTCACATAGACCCGACAAGGTCAGCTTCTCTCATCCACGAGTGAGCACTAGGTCAACCAAGGCACGCACTGATTCCGCCACACCATCATACCTGCGCCTCACACAATCTCCTAAGAAATCGATTCCACAACGGGTCACCCACGTCAATAACATTCAGGAGACCCACTGCGATGTCTCCAAGTGGCACATTTCTAGACTGCCCAAGACTTCCGCCAAGGCCTGCTTCGCCATGCAAGCTCGCACAAAGACCAAGTGCACCCAGAAGATCGTTCGGCATGGTAAAAGTACTCCAGCTCCTACGTACACCGGCTACATGCGTGACTACAAGAAGAACAAGGAATTCTTGACAGAGTTCTCTTTCTGCAACGACGACATTGAGAGATGTGTCAAAGGCACTAGGAGGAAGTGGATGCAGCACCGTCCGGATGTCCCGGACGTCTGGCCTGTCCTCACTGGGACAAACCTCACTCTCCAGGAGGTTTTGGCCCTTGAAGAAGGGGGATTCCAACTTCAGCAGCGTCAAAATGTGTCACCCAGAAGACTCTTCGGCGACTCCTCCAATGTTGCTTCATCCATGGCCGAACTCCCTACCCCGGCCCAAGCCGATCAATACCCTACGCTGAGGTTTGGAAAAAAGATCCGGCGCAGTAACAACGGACCATGCATCCAACAACGCAACAAATGGGAGTCAACCCTCAACGTCGACGGTCAAATCACCTCCGTCACAATGATACCTCACCTAGGGATCGAGTGCATCATTCTGTTCCAATCCCGAAAGAAGGCTAAGGTTGAAGAGTACCGTATCACTATCAACACCTTCCCGTCGTGCACGTGCCCGGATTTCGTGGAGATGTCAGCAAGAGCACTTGGAAAGCGGCGCCCTTGGGTGAACTGCAAGCACTTGTACTTCATCTTCCGTGTGACCTGCAACTTGGATCAATACCAAGACACTTTCATCCATGCTCCGAGCCTTAGTTTCAATGAAGTGAAGCACCTCCTCGAAAGTGGCATCATGAAGCATGTGGGACCTTAGCGTGGATACCTATAGGAGCTAGGCTGCCCCCCCTTATTTATAAGTTGTCGCTAAGTATTATTGCGTTGAGTATACTATAGTATGAGTGCACGTTTCTGAAAATATCGTTGATATATCAGACCTATCATTATCTACATGATGTGAATTGTATTTGTTTTTAAATATGTATAAAGGTTTCTAAATATTTATGGGTCTCTCCTTCCAACAGTAGTTTTAGATGTTATTGAATGGTACGAGTTTTGCTACTTTGCTTGAATGCTTGAATGCTTGAATTTTTTGACTTAGAATTTTCTCTTACGTTGTGACCATAGCCTATGATTAACCAGCTCTCACCATAATATGGACAGTCAAAAGTTCCCTGGTTTAAGTAAATCATGTCAATTAGTCTCTCTGAAAGGTACCCTAAAACCAAGTCTCTGTCCTGAAAGCCCTCAAAATTTGCACGGAAATAGGTCCATCATTTTTACTAAAAAAAGAGGTCCCACGATTTTTCTATTTATATTTTCTAAATTTGGAAATTTTATTACTATAATTGGAAAGCGTTGACTTTTTTCTGCTCACCGCTCACCGCTCGCGTCCCACCGCTCACACGGTAGCGTCGTTGGGTAGTCGACTGCTCTTGAGCAGTCGACATGGAAATTCGACTGCCGTCAGCAGTCGACACACCTATACGACTGCCCTTTAGCAGTCGATTCAGTGTGTCGACTGCTATTAGCAGTCGACTTGGACTGTCGACTGCCCACCTGCAGTCGACACTGTTGACGACAGTTTACCCTGTGTGACGACAGGGTAAACTGTTTTACCCCCCCCAAACGGACGTGACGTTTTCAGGTCTGCCGTCACGTCGCTGTCACAGGACGTGACGCGATGTGACGCGACGTGACGTGTAATCCCTGATTATAGGTTGTATTTTAAGTATAGAATATGAACTGCATATTTTTGGTTGCTACATGAACTTTCATATCTAGTTTATAAAATCAACATGATTGTAAATTAATAAGTTTGGATCATTGTTTGCAAAGTCTTGGAAGATCTATTGTGGTCATATGGTTGGAATCATACAGTTGGTGAATAGTAGGTCTGGCATTAAATAATTATAAGACTAAATTTCAAATTATTTTAAGAAACATATTTTTCTCTCTCTTGAATATACGTTTATTTATGTCATACAATTGTCAAATAATGGTAAAATGTCTACTTTACATAAGACTAATTACTATTGATCATTCATTGTAGGTAATTAGGTGGAGAAGGGGTTCACTTTATATTCGAGGTCATCCTAACTCATTACAAAGAATATGAGTTAATAGCATGAAATTGCAAGACTACAATATCATAACTTGGGCTATGTCCTCAACAATTTTCGGACCTCAATTCCACACAGAAGATGAACTTATTTGAAATTATGTCCAACTAAGAGAAGTTGGGAAATTGGAGCAACCTTTAGTGAAGGATTGTGTGATTTTAAGAGTGTGTTCAAAAGATATGAACAAAATTTCGCAAGCATTTTGAAGAGGAGGTTTCAAGAAAAAAATCTGTCTGAAGGATTCAATTTCAGTCCCATCATTGAGGACATTTGCTAGCAGCCAAATTTAAACTACATTCTCAACGCCAATTGTGTTTCCATCGTCCACAACATCTCCAAAGCTCAAACTCGTCACTAGAGGCTGACAGATTCAAAGACAACTCAAGCGCATTACCGTAGCTCTCTAGCAGCTTGGGCAGAAAATAATTAATTTTAAAATTGACTAAGTTTTTGGGAGATTAATTTCGTTGAGTATCCAAATAATAAAAAATAAAAATAAAAAAATTCAAAGAGTGCCTAAATTCATAATAATGCAAGTGACATTCACTGGAATCCAACAAAGTAGCATCAAATAATTTCAACAGTGTTTTCAAACGGTATCAATCTCACTCATGGTCTAAAAACAATACAAGCATGAATTTGCTCCACAAGTCATGCTAACACACTACCATAAAAATGGAAATGAGACAAGAAAACGGGAATGAATGTCTAACTTATTTTAAATTAATTTCTGAATCTGCCCAATTTTAGGATACTATTTTTTGGATTGCCTAACTTATTTTTGCACTTTAATTATTTATTAGGCAAAAAGGTGCCCAAGATGCTAGAGAGCCACGGTATCTCCTTCGTTAGAATTCATGACCACTGCAAGAAAGTCAATTTAAAATATGCCAGTAAAAACTCATGTTGAATGAAAGTTCATGAGTCTTTTTATCAAATGTGTTAGGTCAAATGTGTTAGAAATTATGTTTTTTCTGAGTGCATGCTAAAGTATTAGATGGTGTTTCAAAGAAGTCTGTTACCTTTTGGCCCTCATTCTCAACAAATGAAGGATTAAACAGAAGCTTATTGGATATATCAGAAACTCATGAATTTGTTTCTTACAGAATAGGAGATTATGTCATCTATTTCCATTCCTCTTTATATTCCAGGTTACAAAAAAATCCTAACCAACATGTCATGCTAAGTTTTATTTTTGCGCACACAACATTGGTCCCGGGGGTGGACTCTTCATTGGAAACCTCATTGACGTATGTGGGTCACTATGAAATTAAACCCCCTATATACAAGAAGTTTATAGAGAAAAACAAATGTATATGTATTAATGGCATGCTAGAAAATGGACTTGTATATTTATACAAGGCTTTTCAATTTAATGTGATAAATGCCTCCGCTACTTATACATAATATAAACTATGAATTAAATAGGCCTGTATTAGACATAAAATTCACTTTCACTTTCCAATGAGAAAGTCATTGAACATTTATTTATCCATAGCATGTAACTCAACAATTGTATCAAACAAACAAAGACAAGAGCACAATAACTTAGCCACAACTGGAGAGAAAAACTCCAGGAAGCCCATGAGTGCTCCAAGGGCCTCTAGTTTGTGAAAACTTAGAACCCCAAATGCAAATCCTAACAAGAACATACGTGATAGTTATTGAGAACTATGACCATATGACAACAATGAATAAAAACGTGGACTAGATGAAACTAACACATCTATTATCAAGTTTTTGTTTAAACCCTAGGCCCTCTTTTGTACATCTACCTTTACTTCAAAAAAATTAATAGCCCTTTAGATGTATACACTAGAGACAAATAATACCTCTCCCTCATGTATACTATGTACACTAATGCCTCACATAATACTCCTTCTTGCACTCACGCTAGTTCATACATGGTATGAAGAGTCCACCCCCTTGAGACATTGGTCAATGTTGTCCGAAGCATTGTCATTGGTACAAAAGGCATAATTTGGGGTTGGAATGCAGTTGTCGTTGGTTGTCATTGTTTAATTCTAAGTATTTGAGGGGATTCCACACTAATGAGTCCACATGGAATAAGGTCTCACATTTCTTGGAACGCAAAGACGTAATCTTGGAACTTACTACAATGTACTTGAACTCAGTGTATATGAGGGCAAACAAAGACCCAAGGAATGCATGAGAGAGAGGGAGAGAGGCCAAATCATCTCTCCAATGATTTGGCACCTCTATAAAAAGTTATTTTTTCTATTATTGAAAATGAATATAGAAAATAGAGGTGAATACACCAAATTAAATTGAATCTTGCTTGAAAATTTTGTGTGTTCTATGAAGAATGCGTTAAATTGTCTAGATAAGAACAACATTTTTTTATTTGGCAATGTGGCGGTTTTTTGCTAAGTGTCATCCCCTAAACCCTAACCACACACCGATCAAATATACCCGAGGTCTCTGGTTAAGAAAAGTAACCGCATAGCACCTGCATACCTTAGACAAAACCTGATGAATGAAGGCATAAAGAGTTCGGAGGCGAGCAGAAAATCAGTCTGAATTCACAATCTTACAAGCATTAATTTTAGTAGCTCTATAAGGTCACCATATACCTACTTTGTGACCACATAAGGCCTACATATCTTAGATACTCAAGAAGTTGCACACCAAGAAGCTCTTCATAGCAACTTCCCTCTTGTATTTTTTCAATGGCCAAGCTGGAAAATTTATAGGGGCTTCTATTACATCCAAGTTTCTACTAGCACTCACAATTTCAATTAGAACCATACATTTACTTGTCCAATGCTTGAATAGCTAAGCACACTGATTTTTTTTACTTATCTCCCTTCATAAGGCATAGGGACCTGTGAACCATCGTATTGGCTCACAATTTAGTTGTAGGCAATTTAATAAAAAAAAACATTTGATTAGTGTAGTTCATTGGTTTATTTTATACTTAGCTTTTTAAAATGTGATTTGTAGATATAAACTAAGAAGTCATTGCGAAGCTTAGGCAAATGTGTTGAAACGCAAAGTAGACATGAGAGTATTAGATTGATTGAGAATCTCAACTAAATTAATAGAATTGGAGAATTTTAGACATTAGGTGGTAGTACAAGTAGAAAAAGATGAAAGTTGATGATAGAAAAATTAAGAATTTTAGATGAGAGAGGATGATTCTTCTCTCCTTTCTTTTTTGTTCCTTTTTTCTTTCCATTCTCTTCTTCTTTTCTTTCTCTCATTCTTTTCTTTTACCTTCTTCATCTTCCTCATTTTTTTTGGGATTTGATCCCCTCCTCTATCTCTCTCTCTTGTGTGGTGTGTTTTCTAGAGGAGATGGAAAAAAATATGAGAAGCGTGCATATTGATGGAGGGAAATGATAGAAAAAATAGGTTTTAGAGTATAGATAGAAGCATTTTGATGTAGGAATGGATAGATGTGTGGAGGAAATACAAAAAAATTTGTAAAAGATTTCACCAAGACAATGGAGGTGTTGATTTGGAAGGCGATTGCGATTGATTGGAGGTAAGGTTTGAAGAGCCCTTTGATGGAGAGGAGCACCTTGAAGTTGGCTTTTCAACAAGTCTAAGATTGTTGTCATAGGTGTAATCATGAGGAAGCTATGGCGGATTTATCAAGACAACTTATTGCTGGTAGCGATTCGACAACGCTGAATTTAAGAGACGATTCCGATTGACTGTTGGTAAGGCTTGAAGAGCCCTTTAGTACGGAGGAGCATTTTTAGTTGGTTTTCTAGCAAGTCTAATCTTGTTATCATAGGTGCAAGGATGAGGGAGATATGGTAGATTTTCCAAGACAACTTATTGCTGGTGGCAATTCAGCAGCGTTGATTTTGGGAGGCAATTCCGATTGATTACTGGTGAGTTTTGAAGAGAACTTTGGAGGGAATAAAAACCTTGAATTTAGCTTTCCAAAGAGTCATGGCTCACTTCAAGCGGAGCAAGGACAAGGAAAAAACGAGCATTTTAATAGCCATGGTCCAGCTGCCTTGGTTAAGGTTATTTATTCATTACATTAATTTATTTTATTGTAATTTTGATTACAATTTGAATACTTAGGTATACTTGACATCTTTTATGAGTGTATGTAATATGATTGTATGTGTATGGATGTATGTTCTCATTTTATTTTGAATTAAGAGTCCATTGTTTGGAAGGATTAGGAGTCTTCACTTTCAACTGGCTCAACTCTAGGGTTTTTCACCTTGCGGGGTGAATTGCTCATAGGACCCCATTACTTGTTGCCCTTAGTTCTTGCAGTGTCAATTGCTTATCATTTCAAATCCTAGAGAGCGGAGAGAGTAGGTATGCAAAGGCCGAATATCCACCAAGTTATGTGAGCTATCTTGTTCTAATTTTCTTGCAAGGAATTTGTCAAGTAATAAATTGGCTTTTGTAGCATTATGGTGCCAAGTACTTGGGCACGCCATGCTTTGTAGTCACCACTTCAATCATTTCTTCATCAAAAGTGCAATCCATGCGTGACAATTTGTTCCCCCAACCATATGTTTCAAAGAGTTGACACATAGAGGCATGATATTGTCCCTACAATCTTTATGTAAATTACATGCACCTTGAGTAGTGCCTAATACAATGTCAACACTTTCATGAGTTGATATTGAATGGTTCAATGCAACACGATAGAGTTATCCTTCAATTCAACTAGAGTTTTTTGGTTGGGAGTTGGTTGTTTTTCATATAAAACTTTCCATGTTCAATAATTTTATGGTGCATGCTTGGAATCACTATGGAGGTTTGACCAAAGAACATTCTATACGAAACAAACTCAGTTTAATTAGCACCTCTTGACATGCCAAATGAAATTGGCCTTCAATGAACCGATAATAAAAGTCCTCCTCCTTCTAACCTCCACTCCGACTCCAAGCTTGTACCAAAAACTTACTGAGCTTGAGCCATGCATATTTTTATTTATTTGCACATTGTTGTGGCAGGCAACACAAAAAAAGAGTAGTTTGTGGCATTCAAAACCTTACCAGGGACTCCTCTCCCAAAGTGGTGCCAAGGCCAGATTTATTCAAACCTAACAAATACTCCCATCTGTGGATAGAGCAGAGTTGGTAATGGACACTTGATACACATTAACCGACCATGCGTTCAGACTCACACCCATTCAGAAAACACCAAGTGGAGGCAGAATTCACTGGACAATGTGATTGCTTTATACATCCATTCCAAGTAACAAGAAAACCTTGTTTGATATCTGGGACACCATTGCCATCATTGGGTTTCTTGAACCTACAGAAAGTTTTTTCACACTATTTCTCTAATTGAGGCAAAAAATGAAAGAAATTTAACTCCACATAGCCCAATATTATTTCCTCTTGTATTAGTGGGTGACACTACTGTGCAGCCACCTTCTCCCTTAAGGCTTGAAACTATTGAGTTTAATGTTGGTGTTGTTATGATTTGATGGGTTTGTGTTGGTATATTGTGCTTTATTACAATATTGATCTATGGACACCATTTCTATTAGTTTGTGAAGATTCTATAACAAGAGAAGTATTCATTTCTTGCTTATTGTTGCTCTAGAATTAACAAAAGGTTGCTATCATTGAGCTAGTGTGGTTAATCTCTTTTGGGTATTCTGGTTTATGGGTAGGGTTACTTCCAATAAGAAATCTAGGGATTAAATTGGTCAATTGCCTTGTACCAAATTGTCGGGGGTCCCATATGTGGGTAGTTGTGCCACCCAGGGTGGTCATGTAGGTGGGTAGCTACATGTGATATCAACTTGAGTGCACAACCCTTGCACAGTCCATGTCACTGCCCATGCTCCTGCTCACCCACCGTCCATTCTCTCGGTCTGCGGTTGTGCTACGTAGTGAGGTGAATCCGTTGCACCTATGTGGCACCTACACTCTTTTTGATTGAGCTCTTGTTCCACGGAGATTCACATGCATCTTGGCTGTTTTGCAATGCCTCTTGCCAATACAATTGTGGTGTTAGTGAATTGAGGATGGATGGGAGGTGGCTTGGCTTTGGGCGACTGGAGGACTTGTGTGCTGAGGAGGCCCATGTCTTGGGCTTAGGGTGGTGATTGGTTAGTGTGATCAACACTAAAATGTGAGTACAAAGTGTCCTTGCATTGCAATCGGTGATGAGGCATGTTGTCGTATTACCAAGGAGGTGCCCTTGCGTCAAGCTCTAGGGAACAAATTCATAAAATAGGGTTAGGTAGGGTTCCCAATTTCCAAATGAAGTCAACTAATGAGGGTAGGGAGGTGTTGGAGTTAGGTGGAGCCCATCTCCATGAAGGAAATTTAGAAGCACTTACATGGGAGAGGCAAGTACCCACTACTAGGAAAACATGCGAAATATGACTAGGGCCTTATGACCGGATATGACTACTGGTTAGAATGCAGTCATCAGTGACCACTTTGGTGACTAGAAATGACTATAGTCATCACATGACTATGATTTTAGTCATATTTTCAGGGGGGCCTGAATGGGAACTACGTAGGGAACGTGTTCTCCCAATTGTTTTTCTCATGGGCAGCCATATGACTAGAATTAGTAGTTAGGTGACTATAGTTTTGGGCAGCCAATTGTAGGGGGATTTAGGAGTGGGGCATTCATGGTTTTAATGCAATTTTTTTCCTTTGTTTATGTTCAATTTATTCTTTCACTTCTTCTTTCCTTCCTTCAGTTTATCTCTTCTCGTGATTTTATTTTGTTCCTTTAAGGTTTTCTCCTTAGGGTTATAGTATTTTTTAAAAATTATTTAAATTTTTGTGAACTTATATGAGTGTTATTTGAAGTGTTTTTCATTCCAATCTTTTTTTCTTGGAAGCATTTTCCCATCTGTTTTTGACTTCAGATGTTATGGAAATTTTTGCAATTGCAAACTCAAACTATCTACAACCACTACAATTCTCTTTGCACATTGTTCAAATACTTGTCGATGTGGATTTTCGTTTGAGCCACTGCACACGCATGCTCTTTATTCAATTGGTGACGCTGAAGTTGGTTGGAAGGCAAGTCCAATTGTATATCTTGGCAATGACATAAATGACTACCATTCATAGTGTGTTTGATAGTTGGTCATATCCCACCTCTAGATCCTTCTCTACAGCAACCAACTTTTTGTTTACATCTCGGGTGGTAAGTCTCTTCCATCTGCTAAAATCATTATTGTCCGATTCCTTGTCCATGGTACTGCATGCTGGGCTGCAGGCCTGCATGCTCCTCTACTCTACCTAACTGCACACTTTGCATTTCATGCCTTCCGCCGTCGCTTGACTCGACTCTTGCACCACGTGGCTGTCGTCGCAAAACAATCTTCCATTCACTGTTCTCCTCGTCGTCTACAAAAAATACTTGTTGTACGTGAAGAGGAAATGCAAAAGAATCCGCTGAATATGGAATCAGTCGATCAAATCTGAACAATGTGAATCCATATTCGTCGCACTTCATTGTAGCCCGAGCTCCCCTCTTGTTGGCTTGTGCCCATGTGCAATACAACACCACTATTTCATATTTCCCGTAGTCTACGCTGATAATTTCGTCCACCCACCCTACATACTCTAGATTTGTTGTTCTCATGTTCTTGTCACTAGAACTAGAACGACAAGATTGGAGAAACGTAGCTGCTACTCCACTGTCACATGTGGACATAGATGCTTCTGCTCCCCGTACTCGTATATGATTGCCATATGCATACATCGCCTTGTATGCCTTTGCTTCTCGTCTAGGAGGCAACAACAGTGCATGTACATCCTCGGACACATCATTCCCCCTCGCAGTGTCTTCGGTCACTGCGTTTTGGAACCACGTACTGAAGGATTCTTGTCGTACATCAATGGGATAATCTGCGCGTCTTCCCTTGCTTCGTCTTTGAACGGCTTTTCTGGCCTCTTCTCGTCTAGTCATTTCAGTGGCATACCGCCTGCAATATACACATCACCTCAAGACCGTTACTTTCCATACACTGTTAGAATACTACAACATGTACAACTATGTTGGTCATCTTCTCACGGGGGGTTCACTCCATGTCAAGTTGAACACCACGTGCGGTCAAAATTTGCTACCCCTATATTACATGGAATAGATAAATTTAAAAATTATGAGATTTTTTCTACATATACATAACCATTGATAATATCTTTTGTATATTTTTTTGAAATTTTTATTCATCTTCATTTTTGTAGTAATTATTTTAGTTCAATTCTGCGTCATTCTAGTTAGAAACGGTATGTTTTATTAAAAAAACAAATCATCAAACTTGGTTACCATTTTTTACTATGTAATAGATACCGTCTATATCTACCCATGAAAAAAAATTGATAAAATTTTGACCCATTTTGGTGATGCAACTTACCAAAAGTAGATTTTTTTTGGCCGCACGTGGTGTTCAACTTGACCATGGAGTGAACCCCCCGTGCATCTTCTTCATAACTGTGACTATACCTAGTAGTCTTCTTCACTTTTCTGACTGTTTCATATGTCTCGTCTTCATAGCTAGTCCTAAAATGAAAAATGATGACTAGACATAGTGCTCTGTTTGTCATGTATTACTACCTAACAATCATATTGCTTAGGTGCATACTTTCTGTAATCTTCAAGTATTTCAGCGTTGTTGAGCACGAACTCATGAATCCACTGTTGCAATTGCGGAGACAGTACGCGCCGTCTCCCCTTCCCTTGTAACACTTCGTCATTTGTACTTGGCTCCTCTTTATCGTCCCATACACGGCGTGATGTCACAGTGCAGTTTTGCATGTACTCGGTGCAAAATCCAAGTGCCTCCTCCATGATATACCCTCTTGCCATCGACCCCTCCGGTTGTGCTCGTTGCCGTACGTAGCCCTTCAACGTTTTCATATACCGTTCAACATGGTACATCCAACGTGTGTGAACCGGACCACAAATGTCTAACTGCTGCACTAAGTGAATCGGCAGATGTGACATGACATCAAAAAATGCTAACGGGAAGACCTTCTCCAACATACACATAGTAACTGTAGTTTCTTCCATCAGGTCTTCCATTGTAGATGGATCCACAGACTTTGCACATAATCGCACAAAGATCCTACTTGTACGAATTATTGCCGCACGAACTTCCTTTGTTAGGAGTGTTCGCACACATAAAGGAAGAATTTGCTGCATCATTATGTGGTAGTCATGTGACTTAAGCCCACAAAGGTCTCCATCAACGGTTATCCTCTTCGACAACTGCCCCACGTAGTTGCTGGGGGTCTTCAGGTTGCGGATAGTTTTGATAAATTTTGACTTCTCCACCTTTGACAGCACATAGGGAGCAACTGGTAGTATGATGGTGTCATTTCCACCAGGTTTCGGGTGGAGCTCGGGACGTATCGACGCCTCCTTAAGGTCTAGTCTTACTTTCAATGTATCTTTCAATCCCCATATTGTCTTCATGATGTTTTCGCACAAGTTTTTTTCGCAATGCATTGGATCCAACACATGACGGATCATAAGAGCCTGCAAGCAGTGCTCGACTCATGTTAGAGCAATTATGCACATCTCCTTACTACGGCATTCTGTGTGTATTTGTACAAATGTAGTCGTGGGTTTGGTGTTCATGACTATGCACTAGTCATATTTTATTTACCGAGTCAGGGGATCCAAACATGTGACTAGCACCACTGATTTCTGCACTACATATAGTCATGCGTTGAGTGCAGATAATCATGTATTGATCACATATAGTGTTTTACAGTCAAATAGCAGAAATAATGTAAATTAGTGTAAGGTTTGGAAATGGCTATGGTACACTGACCTGCCAATACGGAAGACGAAACAAGCCGGACAACCTCTTCACTCCAGTTGTGTGCACTGGATCGTTGACCCCCCCATGTCTGTTTTCGTTGGAGGCATTTAGCCATTTCTCCCTTGCATTAGCGTGGCGCACAATGTCTTGACCAGTAAGAGGGCAAGGTAGCACTCTATTTTCTTCTTTGTCATCAAATGCTCTTTGGAGTCGTCGATACGGGTGATTCCTTGTTAGGTATCTCCGATGACCCAAATATAAATTTTTGCCCAGTGCAGTTGATCGACGAGTACTAACATTAGGGCCACATTCAGTGCATCCTTTGTAACCCTTTGTCACTTGCCCAGAGACAAGACCATACGCAGGATAATCGTGAATGCACCACATCAAAATTGCTTTGAGGACAAAATGCTTGTTTTCACCGTCAGTCGATACATCGACGGCATTCACACCATGCCACAGTTGCTGCAACTCTTCAATAAGTGGGGCCAAATAGACATCTATGTTTTCCGAAGTGACGCTTTCTTTTCCAGGGATTAGAAGAACCAACATTAGAAAGAAACGTTTCGTGATGAGCCAGGGAGGAAGGTTGTAATTCAACATTATTACTGGCCACGTTGAGTGACTTAATGATTGGGTTGAGTAAGGGTTCACACCATCTAGGGCCATCCCTAGTCGTATGTTCTTCTCCTCAAAGGCAAATGCTGGATACACAGCATTGATGTGTTTCCAAGCTTTAGAGTCTGGAACACTCTCCATATTACCGTCCAGTTCTTTCCTTGATGTGTGCCACTTGGTTAACTGTGCAAGTCGGGCACATCGAAACATTCGCAACAGACGGGGTATACGTGGAAAATGCTTTAGTATCTTCGCTGCCCTTGTACTATTGTCTGATATGTATCGCATCTCCCCACATTTCGGACAGCTCAAGGCCTCTGCTAACTCGCGTCGAAATAAACAACACCCGTTTCTACATGCATGGATGGAGTTGTAGGAGAGCCCCAAATTCCGTAGGAATTTCTTCCCTTCCCAGTGGGATTTTGGCAGTTTATTACCCTTGGGGAGAAGTTTGGTGATCACGTTCAAGATTTCATCTGCACAAGTGTTTGAAACTCCAAATACCGTGAAGCAATTGAATAGGAGAAGCACTGCAACCAACAACTTTGTTTGCGAGCCTTCGTATAGGGGAATGTTTGATTCCTCAATGACTGTCGTAAGATCTACGTTATTGAGGTCATCGTCTTCCAAAGCACTGTCATTTTCGTCCTCATCAATTCCATCATAGGTAGCGGGAGGGATGTTGTCGTATCGTGCAAAGCACTCTGTGACCATCCGTGTAAGCTCAAATTCCTCAGAGTCGGTTTGCATGGACGGGATTTCCCCCTGCGCTTCATGACGTTCGTGGAGGTCTTGGCAATCTTGCCCAGTTTCGTACAGTATTCCAGACTTCATACAACATAACAACAACCCCCCAATTATTTACAGGTACGTGACGTTACTTGCATTGCTTACGATAATGTAACAATAGAAAATGAATCTAAATACTTGTGTCATCTATTTGGTAACACTATCTGCAATTTAGTCGTCCATACCATAACAGTGACATCGATTTACTCATCTGTGCAATATGAGTGAGAACAATGTAGTCATCTCTGTGAAAAAAATGACTAGGATTTAGTCATCAATGCAAAAACAATGACTACGACTACCCCTAAGAGTGAACTATCAGACTCAACAGTCATTGAGCACTTAAGGATTACAACAATTTAGTCACATGGGTTACTGAGATCATTGCTACAAAAGGGACGTCCTGTCAGTTTAGAGGGTAATATGTGAATAGTTCCTCTCCCACGTCAATGTCACGTGTTGCTATAGTCATGATATACCCCCAAGTTTTTGGATTCCAAGGAGTAGGCAATGACACGTATTCCCAAAGTACATTTCCTAAATGCTCTCTTCCAATAGAGCTGTTAATGAACCCTGCAACATTTCCATTCAATACATCTCCATCCTGATAAACATTTTTCTTCACATGTATTGCATACTTCAGAAATCGGTGGTTTGCTTGACACATACTCTTGAATTCTGCCACTGATAGTTGTTTCCCAACAAATGACAGTAACTCATCGCCGGCTTTGGCTGCTCCCATGGCATATAGGCCCCATCCCATGTGGGGATGTGTGGACACCCTAATCTCCCACTTTCTATCCCAAAATATGAAGGGTTTGAGTTTTGGGATGGGGCCTATGCGCTACTGCCCATGGTAGCTATCTGTGTGGACAGTATCCACGGACACTTGCTGATTGGGAACCGAACTACTCTCTCCGCTCCTTCGAAGCGGTAAAGTAGCTGAAATTACTAACTTTAATGCAGTAGCTGTTGCGGCTAGTAGAATAGGTCTTTGTGTTTCCTACATGTTTCATTCCAACAAAGTAAGACAGTTGCATTAATTCCCCATATTATTCACATCCAACATATCATAAAATAGTAACGATAACATACCAGGATTGATCTTTTAAATTCTGGATCTCGCTTGTACTTCCGTAGATGTTTGCGGATGGTTTTTCGATCCAATATTCTTGCACCCATGCATTTCTTACATGGGCAAGGGTAACTTGTTAGACCTTGCCGGTCTGCTTCTTTCTCTTCGATGTCCCATAGTTGCAATTGCAAAAGTTCCTCCCGTGATGTCGGATCCATCGGCTAAAATGCGGTCCACCTAGACAACATAACCACAATTTTTTTAAGAACATGCAACAATACATTGACCTTTAGGAATAAGCTGCTACAATACATTCCATTTTAGGGAGGAGCAGCCAAGAGTAAACTCAATGCAGTGAAATGTTGTGGATATAGCCATTCATGTTACGTGGACTACTATTAGTCACGTGGTCACTAAATCTAACTGCATTGAGTCATGCAGTCTCAAGTCTGACTACATTTAGTCATGCTTGCTCACATACACTACTAGAATTTCTGTGACCAAACCAACAGAAATTCAACTGAAAATTGTTGATTAGATCGAGTTGACTCGGTCAGTAATCAACTTGGGGTTGTTGATTTGGTTTTGTTGATTCGGACTTTTAGTTGATTTGGTTCTGTTGATTCGGTATTTTCCCTACTCTATTCAATGGTGACTCAATTGAGCGAGAGAAAATTACCAAGGAAATGAAAGTGAAAGGGCTTGTTGATTCCAAAACAGGTGATGAAGCACTCTTGGACTTGAGTGTATAGATCATGATTTTCCTGTTGAGTTCAACCAAGAGCAGATCATCAAGGACATAAAAGTACATATTGTGATAAATATAAAAGTCCGATAAATGTAAAAGTCCGATAAATGTAAAAGTCCGATAAATGTAAAAGTCCGGTAAAGAATTTTTTATTTTTTTTATTTTACTTTACTTAATTGGAAGGATTATTGATGCTATATAAAGGAGTTTTTCTATTCAACTTGTTATATTTCTACATTTGTTTTATTTGTTTTATTTATTTCATTTTTTTTATTCATTTATAGAAAAATCAAACTGATACCTTAATAGTTGACTTACTATGGAGTATAAGTGTGATGTATGTGATAGAATAATGAAATCTCAAGCACAGCTTGAGTTTCATTATAAATCTAAAAAACATACTAAAATGGTTGTTAAATCCACATTATATGATACTAAAAATGTCACAACCCCGGATGAGGTTGTAATACAAAAGTTTAGATCACAAGAAATTTCAATTCCAATTGGAATTCGCCATGTGATCTATGTATCTAAAAAGGTGGATTTTTTAGATGTCTTCACTGAAATCACTACTTCTGCAATTTTGGTTGAAAATGAAAAAGTAGTGGCCATTATTGATTTCAATTTTTTTTCAAATGAATTGATAAACATATTGACCAATGAATGTAGTATACTATATACTGCAGGAGGAATAGTAGAAAGGGGTAAAGAAAAAAGTGGTGGGGATATGGTTGTTTTTTAATGGAGAAATTGCTACGCTGAAGGATTTGGCATATATAAACAAACTAATAGAAAAGGTAGGGAAAAAAAATGAAAATTTCAGCTGCAGATTTAAACACACTAAGTGCACGAACAGCGACTAGAATATTCGACGTGTTGAATACTCAAATGTCATCTTGGATTAAAGATTTGGAAAATTTAGTTCCGAAAGAGTTGGGGACACTGTGGGGTCGTATTGGATATACTCCATTCACAATAATGAGCGTGACAGAGAACTATTGGTCTCCTGACCATATAGATGACAAAGATAAAGGTTCCGGATTTATATTTTGGGTCCATGAAGGTAATTTTCAATCACAGAATTTATTTTAAAACTAGTATAAAATTATGTCATCGTATGTTATACTAGAAGTTTTTAAAAAATTGTTGGATTCACTAGTTTCTGATGTTGTAATTGAATTCAACATATTTTGCAGAGATTCCAGACCACTCTCGAATTGAACAGGCACAATTCCGTATGGAGGACTATGGATTATTTTTTCGTCCAACGTGTGGGACTTTAATATGTTTTGATGCTTCAAAAATAAACCATGGTACAACTGAAAATACGGAGTATAAGCAATATGGAGTTGCCGTCTTAGTAAAGCCCATTGTTTTAAAAGCAGGTTTAAAAACATTAAAAAAATTGGGATTTTAGGTACTACTAGAAAAGTACTTGACTTGGATCATAACACTATTTATTAAAAAAATTGAATATTTTGTTTGTAATCAAGATACAAAAGACATTGGTGAAATTTCTTTTTGAATATAGATATTTAAAAGTTTATCAAATAAACGATAGTACAATCTAAATTTAAGTTTCAAACTATGATATTTGTTTTGCTTTGAGAGTCAATCTTCACTTATCTTTATTTTTAAACGTAGTGTTCACATAAACTTAAGATAATTCCAAGTATTAATTGTATAGTATATTTTTTTATTTTTTTATTTTTATTTTGTTACTTTTATGAGCTTGAAGATAGTATATAAAGACGTTTGACTTGTTAAAATTATATTATTTCAGTTGATTGAATATATTTTTACACATATATTATTTGTACACCCTACTTGAAGATTAATACCTTTTTTATTACTAAAAACCGCTATTCTTGTTTGAGTATGTTTTACCTCTGAGTATGTTTTTTGCAAAAACCGCTATTCTTGTTTGAGTATGTTTTACCTCTGAGTATGTTTTTTGCAAAAACCGCTATTTATGTAAAAACATTTTACCTCTGAGTATGTTTTTTGCAAAAACCGCTATTTATGTAAAAACAGTTTACCTCTGAGTATGTTTTTTGCAAAAACCGCTATTTATGTAAAAACATTTTACCTCTGAGTATGTTTTTTGCAAAAACCGCTATTTATGTAAAAAATTTTACCTCTGAGTATGTTTTTTGCAAAAACCGCTATTTATGTAATTTTTCAGAAGTTCACATTCTCATATTTTGATGATCCTTCCATACAAATGGTATTGAACCTTAGGAAAAAATAAAAAAATGGATGGATAAAAAACATCAGCGCATGTGGTGCAGGGTTAGAACTTCATACCTTTCTGTGAATACAAAAAAAAAAAAAAAAAAATTATTTCCTTTGAATATCGCCACATCAGCATATCCAAATCTAAAAGCCCATTAATTTGTCGAAGAAAAGGTACAGTACGTAATCTAACAGAAATAAGAACATTCATTTTGTTCAAATTAACAAAATATTAGAATTTTGTTGAAATGGTCATTGACGTACACAGTTCAACAAAAAATAGTTGGTTACTTGTTGATTTGGATATCATTTTCTAGTAGTGATATGACTACCTGTAGTCACTTTGTCCCTACATATGACTAGATTTAGTCATGTAGTCCTAAATATGACTACCTTTAGTCATGCAGTCACACAAGTCACAAGTCTGACCCTAAATAGACAGACATGTGTCTGTGACGACTAGTATGACTACATAATTCAGTAATCAATGAGCACCCCCACCAATTAATGATGAAACCCTAATTCGGTCTTATTGCGTTGTCACTCGCTTCTACATCCCCGCAGCCAAGACTAAACCATTTCTCTTGGTGCCATTGTGTAGGTCTTACCTTATAGTTGCAGGGAGGCAGAGAAATGGCGACGTCCACGGCCGAAGCGGTACCTTTACGTCGTCTTTGCGGCAAGGGGGTGTGCGGCCGCCATGGCGAAGTCCAAGTGGTCGACGGAGAGCAGGAGCAGCAGCTCGAAGAGTAAGGAGTCGGCGACGTCCTCAGCGCAGGAGACGTCCGAGGCGGAGCAGTCGAGCGAGGAGTGGGCGAGCAGCAACAGCGGCGGCGACAACAAAATCGGCTCCAACAGCGAGGACTCCGCGGCGGAGGTGCAGGCGGTGAGGTCGAGGGCAGCTGCCCCTAAGCGCGGAGTGCCAAACGCCTACGAGGCATAGCGAAAAGCAAACATCGAGCGCAATCTCGCTCGATTTCGAGAGTTGGGCATCACCAACTTGGCTGCAGGGGTGGCGGGTGCAAAGCGCTCGAAGCTTCCGAAGGCACCTGAGAGAGGGAAAAAGCGGCGCAGCTCCAGCTCTTCTGAGTGCTCACTAAACCCTAATTTTGTTTATCAACTCCTCCTCTAGCTGCAGCATAGGTTGTTAATGGGACAAATGCCTACTCATGATCCACCCTCTGTACCGGAGATAATGATGTTGGTGGCGAACTTGCCGGACGAACGTGTGGAAGAAGTATTCCAGGGAGTTGCTAGATTGCCACAAATTTCGAGTCATGTTTTGAATCGCATGGCAAATGTGATGTCTGACATGTATGCGGACTCCAGGGAGGCTCCAATTCCACATAAGCGGAGGTCCACTCGGCAATCTGTGCGGTGTATACAGCCTTCCAACCCACCTTCAAGTACGAGGAGATCTGCGAGGATAAATAGGTCAGTCTGCGAGGAAAAGGGTGTTGCTGATTCGGAGCCTTCTGAAGACGACGAGGATACGGAGTCAGAGGAGGGGGAAGAGCCAGCCACACTGCCTCTACGAGTTAAGGGAAAGGTAACACTGATCAAGGCACATCTTGGGATACATTGTTTCTGTAGGCAATGTGAGTTGTAGTTTCATGCAATACCAAACCCTAATCTTTGTAGTCACATGTGCTTGCAGTATGACTAGTTGTAGTCATATATACCAAAAATCTGACTACATATAGTCACATCTGCCTGCAGTATGACTAGTTGTAGTCATGTATACCAAACATATGACTATCTATAGTCACAACTGTCACAACTATGACTAGTTGTAATCAGCATCTCCCCAAAATCTGACTACTCCCCAAAATTCAATGTTTATGTCATGTCCAGGAGCTAAAGACGTCAGAACCAGTACAGTGGATTGTAAGAAAACGTCCTTCCCAATCCACCCCTGAGTTCAGGGTTCCAAAGCGCGTCACCCAATGTGCACCACGCCCCACGAGTGCACCTGCTGTGAAGATGTCGCAGGCATCATGGCTAGGCGATTCAATGGAGCATGATTTCTACGAAGAGGAACCTCCAGTCGACGATGTGGCAATTCCATCATCAAATATTGATGATCGCGCTCCCGATTGAGAAGGTGATGCCCACGTGGATGCAGCCATGTCACTTGACCTGGAGATCAAGAAATTGGAGTTGTAGAAGTTGGAGTTGTTGAGTTCACAATGTCGACGACAAGGTGGACAACACGCGCATGCACAATACTCTGGAGGCAGTGCGCAACATGGGCAGGGACATGGAAGTGAAAGGCTCGAGCAAGACATGGTGATGCGTGTGGCGCTTTTGGGCACCCCCCTCCGAGGGAGCCTAAAAATGTCACACAAGCCCTTCGGTGCGGGTGGCCTGCACTTGCAGGTGCCCAAGCCGAACCCGGATGGTGGTGTATAAGTTGAGTACTTAGATTTCTGGAGGGGAATTAAAATTGCATCGTAGTACCTCCGGAGGTTGGGCCTTAGTTGTTATTATTGTGGCTTTAAATTCCACTAATATAATTCATACCTAATTCTAATCCAGACCTACACCCTAGACTAAACGCAGAATGTGAGGCCAAACCCCCCACCCTTAAGCGTCCGTAGTCCGAGTAGTGGGTTTGGGCTCACATTCCTCCGCGGTATTGGATTTGGACTTGGATGAGTCCATAGTGCAAGGTTCACCCTTCAAGTGGTCTTGGATTTAACTTTGGTCTTTGCTTCCTTTGTCTTGCCATCGCGAGAGTGCTCCACATTCTCCATTAATTTGTGCACGTGGTTTATTTTTAAAGAGAGGATGCAAGTGTTAAAAAACACTATTCTCTATAGTCAATCTCAAATACATTTACTTGTGAAAGCCACACATAACACTAACTAGCATAATGTAACTAACTACTTGTCTATGAGCTAATTAAGTAGGCTATCTACTAAGCTCCTTCATGAACCCATCTCTTTACTTTCTAATTACATAAACCTAGCTCCTTCATAAACCCAACTCCTTCATGAACCCAACTCCTTAGCTTCTAACTAAACAAACCCAGGTCCTTTATAAACCCAGCTCCTTCATGAACCCAGCTCCTTAGCTTCTAACTAAACAAACCCAGGTCCTTCATAAACCCAGCTCTTTACTTTCTAACTAAACAAACCCAGCTCCTTCATAAACCCAGCTCCTTCATGAACCCACAACTTTGTAGTTGTAATCCCCAACTACCTCACTAATTATTCAAGCCCTTAACTAATCTTCCTACCTAATTTTCCTAATTCTACTAACAACCCCTTTCTAATCACACAATTCTTCTCTAATCCTAAAATCCTAAAATCCTAGAGAGGAGAGGGGGAGAGAGAATTTCCTAACTTCACTAAGACTAACTAATCCACACAAGTATATTTTTGCACTCATCACAACCTCAAGTGCTCAACTCTTAAACATGGAACTTGCAACCACGTGTATTCAAAACATGAACTTTAAGTACCACAAATTGGAATCATGAATTAACTTTAAAATCCTTCACGTCAACACTAATTCTACCAAGAGGTCAAGCCCTCTTCAAGGCTAACAAGCCTTGGCTCTCAAACTAAAAACTAAGCACACACATGTGCTCCAATATGGCTTCCCACACCCACACTTATAACTCGTGGGGTGCCTTGGAGCACAAAGGAAAGAGAGGATGAGTGAGGGAAGAATGAGGGATTATATAGTAAGCTTGAGGGGGTGAGCACCCTCAAGGCTCACGATAAGCCCTTGAGATTTCCTCCTACTTAGTAGGCGCCAATCCTATCTTCTAAGCCTTCCTCCCTCAAATGATCAACAAGGATCCTAATTCGAACATTTAACTAGCCTTGGCTTTCTACCTACCACACTTTACCAAACTTGGGATGCTTCAACCCAAACTTAGCCTCCTTCGCTTTCCGCCGCCATAACTTTCTCCCCTTACTTTCACAAATCGTCGCTCACCACTTAATTCAAACCACGATGCTTAACTCGTGATTTGATTGGTGCTTTGAGAATTTGCTTATCCTCCACCTTGCATTCTTCCTTGGACCTTCCCCATTAAGTGGCCATGATGAGGTGGTCCACTTGTGCGCTCCATGTGATCCTCCATTCATCCCAATTCGAATGCACTTGCCTCTTGAGTCACTTTGGTTGTCTCCATCCATTTGTACTAGCCTACTCACTAACTACTCAATCCAAGTTCTCCTTACCTATCCTCATTCACTCAAATCCTTCCGAAGGTAAAAACACAATAACAACTCACATCCTAGCCTCTTACAACATGGTACCTCTAAGGCTAACATTTCACTCTTTTTATATTTTTGTGAAGTAACATGCTACTTCAAAGTGCATCAACTAACGTTTCAAGGGTCTAAGACTAAATGTGGGCACCCTTTTGGGCTCACATAATTGGCGACCATCGGGGGATGAATCCAAACATCTCTTGCTCCAAGGGTAAGTTGCCTAGTCAAGCTCGGTACTCCTTACATCTACTTCCCGATGTACGGGTAGGAAAGAGCTCACCATTCAACGTTTCCAATTGAATTGAATTATTAGGAAAGACCTCATAGACAAGGTAAGGTCCTAACCATACCGCATCGAATTTCGCCGGAAATTCAAGCTTTCGTGCGTCTTGAATCATGACCATCATTCCCGGTGTTAGGGCCCTTCTCTTATGTCGTTTATCGAAAGTAATCTTTCTCCTTCTTTGGATTGCCTCAATATGTTGAGCCGCCATTCTCCTCCCTTCGTCAAGTGCTTACAAATCGGTTAGTCGATTTCGTAAGGATTGACTTTCGGTAAGTCTCGTACTCACGGCCACCCTAAGTGACTCGACTTCATATTCGATTGGTAGTGTCGCTTCAAGACCATAGACTAAGGAAAATGGTGTAGCACGCGTAGTTACCTTATAGGTTGTACGGTATGCCCAAAGTGCCGCCGTTAGTTTCGTATCCCAATCCCGCTTCGAGTCTATAACCGTCTTGCGTAGTATACTCACCAAAATTCCGTTAACCCTTTCCGTTTGTCCATTGGTTTGTGGGTGGTAGGGAGTAGTCTTCCGGTGATCAATTTTAAATTTCTCTGTCATCTCTCGAATCAAGTCATTCAAAAAGTGAGTACCCCTATCGCTTACTAGGATCTTCGGCACCCCGAACCGCGAAATTATGTTTTCGTACATAAATGTTGCCGCGTGTTCCGCCGTGTCGGTTTTCACCGCTTTGGCTTCCGCCCACTTGGTGAGGTACTCGGTTGCCACCACAATATATTTCATTCCTTTTGAAGATTGGGGATGGACCTCACCCACATAGTCGATGCCCCATTTTTCGAAAGGAATTAAGGGTAATGATACATGTAAAGGCATCTCCATTCTAAGGTCGTTTCGGGCATACCGTTGGCAAGCATCGCATTTCCTTACATAGTCATGGGCGTCCTTAAATAGTGTAGGCCAAAAGTAGCCCGCTCTAAGTATTTTTTGCCCGGTGAGTTGACCCGAGAAGTGACCGCCGCAAGCGCTATCGTGGCAAGCGATTAAAATCGCTTCAACCTCCGTTTTTGACACGCATCGTCGTAAAATACCATCGGATCCCCTTCTAAACAACCTATGGCCCACTACAACAAATTGCCTACTATTTACCCTCACCTTCCTTCTCTCTTCTTTTGTCCACTCTTTGGGCAACTTGTGGGTTGTTAGAAATTCCACTATGCCCGCATACCACTCCGGTGTAGAAGTGACCACAAAGAGGCTATCATCTACTAACATATCATTTACCGGATTTTTTCCTATCTCCTCCGACAACCTAGACAAGTGGTCCGCTTGTAAATGCATACGACCCGGTTTATATTCTACCGTGTAGTCGAATTCTTCTAATAACAAAACCCACCTAGCTAACCTACCACTTAACTCCGCCTTGTTAACTAGATACTTGATAGCCATGTGGTCAACAAAAAATACAACCGGGTTGCACATGAGGTAATGCCTAAACTTTTTAACGGAAAACACCATGGCTAGGCACTCCCTCTCCGTTGTAGAGTAGTTTCTTTCGGCGGGGGTCAATTGCTTACTCGCATAAGCTATAGGTTGATCCTTCTCTTTTTCTCCCGTTGCTTGACAAAGCGCACTCCCTATTGCCACATTACTAGCATCACAATAGACGTGAAAAGGTTTACCCCAATTGGGTGGTATCAACACCGGATAGGTGCTCAACCTATCCCGCAATTCCTCAAAGGCTTTTTGACAAGCATCCGTCCACTCGAATTTGACATCCTTTTTGAGCAAATGGGTAATGGGCACCGCTATCTTTGAAAAATTAGGAATAAGTTCCCGGTACCATCCCACATGTCCTAACAACTTAGAGATCCCCTTGGAATTGGTTGGAGTTGCCAAGTCGCTTATGGCCGCAATCTTATCCGGATCGGGTTCTCTACCTTTCTCACTAACAACATAACCCAACAACACTCCCTTATTCACTCCCAAAAATGTCTTATCCGGGTTCAATGCTAACCTCATCTTCCTACACCTAACCAATGCCTCCCTAACACAATGTAGGTGATCGTCCACATTACTTTGTGTGCTAAAATCGTCCACAAAGACGGTCATGGATTTGAACAACAAGTCGGTGAAGATATACATTACTAATCGTTGGAAAGTAGCCGGGGCATTACATAACCCAAATGGCATCACTACCCACACAAAAGTACCCCAAGGTGTAGTAAAAGCCGTTTTATGGATATCTTGGAGGGCTATGGAAATTTGATTATAACCCGCATACCCATCCATAAAGGTATATCGCGAATGACCTCCAACCTCCTCAAGCAACAAGGTGATAAAAGGTAAGGGGAAGTGATCATTTTGTGTGCACGAATTCAATTTCCTATAGTCGACACAAACCCTTAATTTCCCATTTTTTTTCTTTACTAAGACCATAGGAGAAACCCAATCCGTGATTTCCACCGGCTTGATAAACCCGGCCTTCAATAACCTTTCCAATTCCGCTTTCACCAACAATTGCAATTGAGGATTCATCCTCCTCTCCTTTTGTCTAATTGGCCTCGCCCCCGGAATTAAAGGAATCCGGTGCTCTACCATTTCCCTAGGAATTCCCTTAAGCTCATCGTAGGACCATGCAAAAGTATCACTAAACTCATCCACCAAATTGCTATACTCCCTAACCTCTTTCTCCCCCAATTTGGAACCCATCTTCATTTGTCGGGTTTTTCCATTCTTTAATTTCACATCCACGTACCGCCAATCCGCTTCCGACACATGTGCTTGTTCCTCTTTGTTCCGATACCAATCGGAAGGCACATTGGGGTAATCTTTCACATCTTGACCTACAACTATCCCCGTAGACGTGGTCTTGAAATGTAAAGGCTCCTCCAATTTCGATGACTCAATAATCACATCCTCCTCTTGAGTCCCATCTACATGAATTAAACTAACCTCACCCTCTTCCACGTCATCTACCCAAGGTGTTAACCCACCGCTAACCCACTCTTCCTCGGTGAGCACCTCACATGGCTCCAACAATGAGCCCTCTCCTAAACTAACACTAGGAAATTCACTCCCTAAGCCTACTTGGTGAAATGTAACCATTACATCAACCTCGGACTCGGGGTACTCCCTTAGCCATTGGGCATAATCCCCATTATCCCCATAATTGTAAAAATTAGGACCTAGACTTCCCGAGCCCGAATCTATAACAACCCTTTGACCTTCGGGATGGACGACTCCCACCAATGCCTTGCCAATCTCATTCTCGTTTAAGTCATCAATTTCCTTCTCCAATGGCAAATACATCTCCTTCTTCATCCATCCTTCTAATGAACCAATGGACACTATGACCCTATTACCCTCCGGACCATAAGTGATGGATGGTTTAGGTCCACCCCAATTGACCATAGCATTCGCCATCCGCAACCAAGGCCTACCTAGCAAAATGGGGAAGGTGTCCTTGTTGGAGTGCATTTTAATGACATGGAAGGTGACCAAGTACTCCTCGCCTCCCGTAGTCATTCTACAATCCTTGATCATCCCCAAAGGCGTAGTCGAACTTTGATTTGCCATATTTATGACCAAAGGTGAAGGCCCCGTGAGTCCAAGTCCCAATTTTTTCATAGTATCCTCCGGTAGTATATTTAGACTACTCCCTCCGTCGACTAGCACATTAGGAACCACCTTATCTACTATAACAACTTCTATTTCTATAGCTTTCACGTCTCTTCCACCTTGTGATTGGATCCTAGCGGCTATTTTAGCTTTCACCTTCCTCATCCTCTTGTGTACCGGCATTCCCTCCTTTAATGTTTTCCTTGCCGTGGGTGAAATTTCCAATAGTTGGCCGAAAGTAATATCCGCCTTGAGTGTACTAAGGTCCGCCCACAAGTTGTACCCGGTAGATCTTTCCACCTTAGAATTACCCACTACGTCGAATTCGTCTACGGGAACCCCCGGTCCTTCCCATTCACCCACATCGCTATTATCCAAGTCATGTACCGCATTAGTCCTCTCCCTATCTTGTAAAATTATATTTTCCCTCTCCACATCCTTAGTAGCTCTTCTAGCTACCCTATCCAACTCGGAGAGATTAATCTCTTCATCCGAAGAGTAATTTCCTTGCTCTCCTATTCCTACCTCCAACGGGGCATCCCCTCTCCTAGCCCTAGTAGTTACCGCTAGTGCAGGTGCTTCTTCAACCACACCCTTACCCTTCACTAACTCATATGTAATAGCATTGGTGTGAGGAGGCCATTGACTTTGCTCCTCTCCAATTCTCGTTGGGAGAGGAAGCATGTCATCACATGTGGCCTCCAACACTCCATCCATGAACCTAACATCTTGGGAGTTAGATGGTCCCGGATCCGTTGGAGGCGCTTGTCTCCCGTTACTACCATTAGGTGGAACTCCTTGTCTATTTTGTATTGGAATGTAACCGGTTGTAGTTTGCAAGCCCGCCGGTGGATGAAAAGTTTGCCTAGCATTACTATGGTCATAGTATAAGTTAGGTGGCCTAAGTTCATTGGCCGGTACTCCTTGTGGCCTAGCACCTCGCATATTATCCCTTGCTTGTTGTTGTGGATTAGCCACCGGGTAAGGGACATTAATTATTTTGTCCGGTTGGCGACACGTATCCGAGGGATGACTTCCTCCACAATTGCTACAATTAAACTCTTGACCTTCGGACCAACATTGTCCTTGAGCGTGCCACCTTCCACAAAAGGGATGAAATTCCTTCTTCTCTAAATTTTGGCCACCTTGCCCTCTAGGTTGTGGTCCTCTATTGCTTCCATTTCCATAGTGAGGTGGCGCTTGACCTCGTTGATTTTGTTGAGGTGGGTTACCGTTTCCTCTTTGGTCACGGTTTTGTCCACTTCTACAAAATTGACGCGTGTGGCCCGGTTGGCCACATTGGACACACCATAATCCGGAAGAATGCCTACCCGACTCAACCGGGGGTGGAGGCCCCGGTTGTTGACTCCGGATCATTAATGACATTTGATCTGTGAGGCTTTGCATTTGTTTTATCATAGCCTCTTGGAATCCTAGTTGGCTAGCACCTAGTCTTCTCTCAACCTCCTCCAAGTGTGGATCCGTTCTAGGGGCCGGTAGTGCCAAAAGAGGTGCCGGTTCCCTAACCGCTAAAGGTCGGGGACCGGTGTCCACAATGGCATATGGAATTTGGTTCTCATACTTAGCGGGTTCTACCGCTACCACCCTAGGGCGTATGGGGATGAATTGTGGGATCAATTCATCCTCCCTTCTCCATAGCCTTTCGTGATCTTTATCCAAGTTTTCAATATCTCTAGCCGCACGCTTGGCATCCGCCAAGGTCAAGGGATTCCTTTCTAGAACACCCCTAATAGTTCCGGACTTAAAAAACCCTTGAATGAAAAATTGCTTTAGCGTGTCGTCGTTGAGCATGGTACCCACAAATCTAGTGCACACTAAATCAAACCTCCTAATGTAAGCCGAAATTTCTTCCTCCCTTCCTTGCTTCAATGACGACAATGCCCTTAATGCGGTACTTTGACCCACTTCCGGCCTAAATTCGTTAAGAAACTCCCTTTGTAATTGTTCCCATCCCCTAAAATGTCCCTCGGCATGATCCCGATACCATTCATAGGCTTCCCCCTCTAGAGTGGTAGGAAACCACACTAACCAATAACCCGGGTCGGTTATGAGGAAGCTAGCCAACCGTTCGATATACCGTTCCATGTGCCGAGAGGGGTCCTCATCCTTGGTCCCATAAAATTTAGGGAGATGAGATGGCATATCCATCGCCGCTAAATTTTGTGGAACCACAATTGGTAGGCCTCTTGGCCTAACCAATGGGTCTATTGGAGGTATAGGAGGTATGGGCGGAATTGGGGGTATGGGTGGTGGATCCATCCCCCGTTCCTCGGCCATGGTGACCGGTGAACTATTCAACAATCCCCTATCAACTTCTACCGGGAATTCTTCTCTAAGTGTGTAATTTTCCGAAGAAGTTTCACCACTCAATTTGGAGGGAGTGATCTCCTCTTCAAGTTGAGCTCCAAGTTCTAAGGTGTCTAGAATTGACCTAGTCCTAGGTTCGACGTTCAAACAACTCTCTATTCTAACATTATCTTGTTCTAATCTATCACTGATTTTAGAGGACCGCCTCTTTCGAGTAGATTTCTCTAGTCCTACTATCAAACTTGGTTTTTGTGAGCGAGTCCTACCTTGCATTCCATAAGAATCGATCGACCCTCACTTGACCACACATCATCCTAGCAATTCCCCTCTTAATATTTTCACTTGTCTTGGTGTGGTTATAATTTTTTTAGGAGGTGAGGAAAAGAACCTGCAAGCCCACTTAGGTGAAAGAATCCCAATAGGGGATAGGCATGTTCATGTTAATTTTTTGGTTAAGTCGGAGCATCACCTCCGCACCTTCCCGCAAATCAACACTCACCACAATACCGATTGTGAGGGGGTGACCTTCCGAGTAGATTATGTTAAAAGTCGAGGCTTCACCCTTCAACTTCTCACACCATCCACAATTCGGGAATTACCCTCTACAACGGATAACAACAATCACGAGTACAAAAGGCATTCCTTAATTAGTTAATGAGTTCACTTTGAAGAAATAAACATACCTTGAGCAATCGCATCCCCCTGTGAGTTAGCACTCCCCTCAATCGTGACTCAATGTAACAACACCATAAACTTTGTGAAATATTAATTTAATCTAGAGCATGAAATGACAACTCCCAAAACTTTGAGACTCACCCCGAGGTGAGTGTCAAAGTTCAATGTCCTAAGGTGAATTTACCCTCTAATGTTTTAATGAGCTACTCGGTTATAGGTTCCTTTTAAGTTCTTAGCAAATCCCCAAAAAGGTTGAGGACGTACCTTCGCCGCGCTCCTTCCTCAAAAATGAATTTGCGTAATTGACAATGCAATTCATTCCAAGGAATAGTTGAAATACAATGAATTCAAATGTAACCCAAAGAGAGAATACTTACCGAGTTTCGGGTGCTCCTTCCCTTCTCTCAAGTTTGTGTCTCCAATTTTTCCTAGTTGCCTCCAAGTCTCCTAGTCGCCTCCAAGTCTTGTAACTACCTTCCGCTTCGCTCCCGGCGGACGCACCAATTATGTGAGGCCAAACCCCCCACCCTTAAGCGTCCGTAGTCCGAGTAGTGGGTTTGGGCTCACATTCCTCCGCGGTATTGGATTTGGACTTGGATGAGTCCATAGTGCAAGGTTCACCCTTCAAGTGGTCTTGGATTTAACTAGCTCCTTCATAAACCCAACTCCTTCATGAACCCAACTCCTTAGCTTCTAACTAAATAAACCCAGCTCCTTCGTAAACCCAGCTCTTTACTTTCTAACTAAACAAACCCAGCTCCTTCATAAACCCAGCTCCTTCATGAACCCACAACTTTGTAGTTGTAATCCCCAACTACCTCACTAATTATTCAAGCCCTTAACTAATCTTCCTACCTAATTTTCCTAATTCTACTAACAACCCCTTTCTAATCACACAATTCTTCTCTAATCCTAAAATCCTAAAATCCTAGAGAGGAGAGGGGGAGAGAGAATTTCCTAACTTCACTAAGACTAACTAATCCACACAAGTATATTTTTGCACTCATCACAACCTCAAGTGCTCAACTCTTAAACATGGAACTTGCAACCACGTGTATTCAAAACATGAACTTTAAGTACCACAAATTGGAATCATGAATTAACTTTAAAATCCTTCACTTCAACACTAATTCTACCAAGAGGTTAAGCCCTCTTCAAGGCTAACAAGCCTTGGCTCTCAAACTAAAAACTAAGCACACACATGTGCTCCAATATGGCTTCCCACACCCACACTTATAACTCGTGGGGTGCCTTGGAGCACAAAGGAAAGAGAGGATGAGTGAGGGAAGAATGAGGGATTATATAGTAAGCTTGAGGGGGTGAGCACCCTCAAGGCTCACGATAAGCCCTTGAGATTTCCTCCTACTTAGTAGGCGCCAATCCTATCTTCTAAGCCTTCCTCCCTCAAATGATCAACAAGGATCCTAATTCGAACATTTAACTAGCCTTGGCTTTCTACCTACCACACTTTACCAAACTTGGGATGCTTCAACCCAAACTTAGCCTCCTTCGCTTTCCGCCGCCATAACTTTCTCCCCTTACTTTCCCAAATCGTTGCTCACCACTTAATTCAAACCACGATGCTTAACTCGTGATTTGATTGGTGCTTTGAGAATTTGCTTATCCTCCACCTTGCATTCTTCCTTGGACCTTCCCCATTAAGTGGCCATGATGAGGTGGTCCACTTGTGCGCTCCATGTGATCCTCCATTCATCCCAATTCGAATGCACTTGCCTCTTGAGTCACTTTGGTTGTCTCCATCCATTTGTACTAGCCTACTCACTAACTACTCAATCCAAGTTCTCCTTACCTATCCTCATTCACTCAAATCCTTCCGAAGGTAAAAACACAATAACAACTCACATCCTAGCCTCTTACAACATGGTACTTCTAAGACTAACATTTCACTCTTTTTATATTTTTGTGAAGTAACATGCTACTTCAAAGTGCATCAACTAACGTTTCAAGGGTCTAAGACTAAATGTGGGCACCCTTTTGGGCTCACACCCCCCCCCCCCGCGTCACTGAGGCGCTGTGAACGGGCCTTGTGTGGTCGCGGGCATGGTGGATCCGGGCCGTTGATCCACCAAGGCCCATCCAAGGGCCTTAGTGGTCCTAGGTGGCGGGTGGTGGTGCTTGCCACCAAGGTGGGTGGGGGCGGGGGTGGTGTTTGCCACCAAGGTGGGGTGGGGCCGTGGGCCTCATGTCTTTTTTCGGGGAGGCCAGTTTAGGGTCTTGTCGGGGCTAGGTGGCTAAGCGGGCTCGGTGGCTAGGCGGATTAGGCAGCTAGGTAGGCTTATTTTCTAAGTGGCTTGGCCTACTTACTAAATAACTATTTGGTTAGGCTTACTTAATAGGTGGCTAGGCCCACTTAGTAAATAACTAGTTGCTTAGGCTTACTTACTACGTGGCTAGGCCCACTTACTAAATAACTAGTTGTTTAGGCTTACTTGCTAGGTGGCTAGGCCCACTTACTAAATAACTAGTTGCTTAGGCTTACTTACTAGGTGGCTAGTAAGTAAGCCTAAGCAACTAGTTATTTAGTAAGTGGGCCTAGCCACCTATTAAGTAAGCCTAACCAAGTAGTTATTTAGTAAGTAGGCCAAGTCACTTAGAAAATAAGCCTACCTAGCTGCCTAATCCGCCTAGCCACCGAGCCCGCTTAGCCACCTAGCCCCGACAAGACCCTAAAGTTGGCCTCCCCGAAAAAAGACATGAGGCCCACGGCCCCACCCCGCCTTGGTGGCAAACACCACCCCCGCCCCCACCCACCTTGGTGGCAAGCACCACCCCCCGCCCCCTGCCACCTAGGACCACTAAGGCCCTTGGATGGGCCTTGGTGGATCAACGGCCCGGATCCACCATGCCCGCGACCACACAAGGCCCGTTCACAGCGCCTCAGTGACGCGGGGGGGGGGGGGTGGCTGTCGGATCCGACAGGCCCTTTGGTTCAGAACTGGGGACCTCACATTTGGTATAAATTTCAGATTTTTGAGATTGGGGAGTGCCTGAGAGGGGCCTAGTAAGATGCCATGTAGGTTTAGATTTCTGAATTCAAGTAGTGGGGTATGCTTATGAAGGCTCTGATTTGAGGCCATTTAGGTTGAAATTTTGGGAATTTTAGGATTGGGGTCTTGTAGTTAGAGGTCTGATTTGAGGCAAGGGGGGGTGTCAAATCCGACAGGCCCTTTGATCCAGAATTGGGGACCTCACATTTGGTATAAATTTCAGATTTTTGAGATTGGGGAGTGCCTGAGAGGGGTCCGATTTGTCTCCATATAGGCTTAGGATTGTGATTTCTGGGATTGGGGCATCCTTGTAAGGGTCCCGATGTGAGGCCATGTAGGTGTAGACTTTTGATTTCTGAACGTGGGGTATGCTTCTAAGGGGTCCGAGAAGATGCCATAAAGCTTTATTTTTTTGATTTCTAAGTTTAAGGCAGGCTTGCTAGAGGTTTCAGTTGGGGGAAGGGGGGTCTGTCGGATCCGACATGCCCTTGGGTTGAAAGCTCGGGACCTCACAAATGTTTTAATTTTTGCATTTTTAATATATGGGCGTGTCAGTAAGGGGTCTGATGTGAGGCCATTGAGGTTTATTTCTACGAATTCTGGGATTATTGTATGGTAGTAAGGGGTCTAATTTGAAGCAAAGGGGAACTGTCGGATCCGACAGGCCCCTTTGTTGATAGATCGGGACCTCACATATATATTAATTCTCTGATTATTGGCTATTTGGCGTACCTTTTAGGGGTCCGAAAAGAGGTCTTATAGCTATATTTTTGATTTCTAAGATAGGGGCAGGCTTTGTTAGGGGTCTGATATGAGGCAAGGGGGGGTGTCGGATCCGACAGGCCCTTGGGCTCACATCTCGGGACCTCACATTTGTTATAATTTTGTGCATTTTTGAGATTTGGCCGTGCCTCTATGGGGCCTAATATGAGGCCATGTAGGCTTAGGATTGTGATTTGTGGGATTGAGGCATGCTTGTAAGGGGTCCAATTTGAGGCCATATAGCTTTGATTTTTGATTTATGGGATTCGGGCACTCTTGTAAGGGGTCTGATTTAAGGCCATATAGCGTCAATTTTTGAGAATTCTCTGAAGGGGCAGGCTTCTTAGGGGTCTAATTGGCGGCCATGTAGGTTTAGATTTCTGAATTCTGGTAGAGGGGCATGCTTGTAAGGGGTAGTTAGGGGTCTGATTTGAGGCAAGGGGGGGATGTCGGATCCGACAGGCCCTTGGGCTCACATGTCGGGACCTCACAATTGTTATAATTTTGTGATTTTTGAGATTTGGCCGAGCCTCTATGTGGCTTAATATGGGGCCATGTAGGCTTAGGATTGTGATTTCTGGGATTGAGGCATGCTTGTGAGGGGTCCAATTTGAGGCCATATAGCTTTGATTTTTGATTTATGGGATTCGGGCACTCTTGTAAGGGGTCTGATTTAAGGCCATATAGCTTCAATTTTTGAGAATTCTCTGAAGGGGCAGGCTTCTTAGGGGTCTGATTGGAGGCCATGAAGGTTTTGATTTTTGATTTTTTAGATTCGGGCATGCTTGTGAGGGGCCTGATATGAGGCCATCTAGCTTTAATTTTTGAGAATTCTCGGAGTGGAGTATGCTTGTTAGGGGTCTAATTTGACTGCTTTCATGTTTGCAAGTCTTTTGACTGCTTCTCCTCTGTTTCAGCAGATATATCTGTTTTCAGCATGATTGTAAGGGGTCTGAAAAGAGGCCACATAGCTTTATTTTTTGTTTTCTAAGATTGGGGCAGGGTTATAAGTGGTCTGATTTGAGGCCATATATCTTTAATATTTGGGAATTCTTTGAAGGGGTGAGTCTTGTAAGGGGTGTGATTTGAGATTTGAGGCAAAGGGGGGGGGGGTTTGTCGGATCCGACAGAACCTTAGTTTCAGTACTCGGGTCCTCACATATGTTTACATTTTGTAATTTGTTGGATTCGGGCATGCTCTTAAGGGGTCTGATTTGAGGCCATGTATCTTTAGTTTTTGATTTTTAAGATTGGTGCAGGCTTATAAGGGGTTCTGATTTCAGGCCATATAGCTAAATTATTTGAGAATTCTCTGAAGGGGCATGCTTGTAAGGGGTCTGAAAAGAGGCCACATAGCTTTAATTTTTGAATTCTAAGATTGGGTGTGAGCCCAAAAGGGTGCCCACATTTAGTCTTAGACCCTTGAAACGTTAGTTGATGCACTTTGAAGTAGCATGTTACTTCACAAAAATATAAAAAGAGTGAAATGTTAGTCTTAGAAGTACCATGTTGTAAGAGGCTAGGATGTGAGTTGTTATTGTGTTTTTACCTTCGGAAGGATTTGAGTGAATGAGGATAGGTAAGGAGAACTTGGATTGAGTAGTTAGTGAGTAGGCTAGTACAAATGGATGGAGACAACCAAAGTGACTCAAGAGGCAAGTGCATTCGAATTGGGATGAATGGAGGATCACATGGAGCGCACAAGTGGACCACCTCATCATGGCCACTTAATGGGGAAGGTCCAAGGAAGAATGCAAGGTGGAGGATAAGCAAATTCTCAAAGCACCAATCAAATCACGAGTTAAGCATCGTGGTTTGAATTAAGTGGTGAGCAACGATTTGGGAAAGTAAGGGGAGAAAGTTATGGCGGCGGAAAGCGAAGGAGGCTAAGTTTGGGTTGAAGCATCCCAAGTTTGGTAAAGTGTGGTAGGTAGAAAGCCAAGGCTAGTTAAATGTTCGAATTAGGATCCTTGTTGATCATTTGAGGGAGGAAGGCTTAGAAGATAGGATTGGCGCCTACTAAGTAGGAGGAAATCTCAAGGGCTTATCGTGAGCCTTGAGGGTGCTCACCCCCTCAAGCTTACTATATAATCCCTCATTCTTCCCTCACTCATCCTCTCTTTCCTTTGTGCTCCAAGGCACCCCACGAGTTATAAGTGTGGGTGTGGGAAGCCATATTGGAGCACATGTGTGTGCTTAGTTTTTAGTTTGAGAGCCAAGGCTTGTTAGCCTTGAAGAGGGCTTGACCTCTTGGTAGAATTAGTGTTGACGTGAAGGATTTTAAAGTTAATTCATGATTCCAATTTGTGGTACTTAAAGTTCATGTTTTGAATACACGTGGTTGCAAGTTCCATGTTTAAGAGTTGAGCACTTGAGGTTGTGATGAGTGCAAAAATATACTTGTGTGGATTAGTTAGTCTTAGTGAAGTTAGGAAATTCTCTCTCCCCCTCTCCTCTCTAGGATTTTAGGATTTTAGGATTAGAGAAGAATTGTGTGATTAGAAAGGGGTTGTTAGTAGAATTAGGAAAATTAGGTAGGAAGATTAGTTAAGGGCTTGAATAATTAGTGAGGTAGTTGGGGATTACAACTACAAAGTTGTGGGTTTATGAAGGACCTGGGTTTGTTTAGTTAGAAGCTAAGGAGCTGGGTTCATGAAGGAGCTGGGTTTATAAAGGAGCTGGGTTTGTTTAGTTAGAAGCTAAGAAGCTGGGTTTATGAAGGAGCTGGGTTTATGAAGGAGCTGGGTTTATAAAGGAGCTGGGTTTGTTTAGTTAGAAGCTAAGGAGTTGGGTTCATGAAGGAGTTGGGTTTATGAAGGAGCTAGGTTTATGTAATTAGAAAGTAAAGAGATGGGTTCATGAAGGAGCTTAGTAGATAGCCTACTTAATTAGCTCATAGACAAGTAGTTAGTTACATTATGCTAGTTAGTGTTATGTGTGGCTTTCACAAGTAAATGTATTTGAGATTGACTATAGAGAATAGTGTTTTTTAACACTTGCATCCTCTCTTTAAAAATAAACCACGTGCACAAATTAATGGAGAATGTGGAGCACTCTCGCGATGGCAAGACAAAGGAAGCAAAGACCAAAGAGGAATGTGAGCCCAAACCCACTACTCGGACTACGGACGCTTAAGGGTGGGGGGTTTGGCCTCACATTGGGGCAGGCTTGTAAGGGGTCTGATTTGAGGTTGTGTAGCTTTAGCTTTTTAAACATCCTCGTAAGGGGTATGCTTGTTGGGGGTATGATTTGAGGCCATGTAGGTTTAGATTTTTGATTTTCGGGTTTTGGGAGTGCCTTTAAGGGGTCTGAAAATAAGCCATATAGCTTTATTTTTGATTTTCTAAGATTGGGGTAGGCTTATAAGGGGTCCTGATTTGAGACCATATAGCTTAATTATTTGAGAATTCTCTGAAGGGGCATGCTTGTAAGGGGTCTGAAAAGAGGCCATATAGCTTTAATCTCTGATTTCTAAGATTGGGGCAGGCTTGTAAGGGGTGTGATTTGTGATTTGGGGCAAGGGGGGGGGGTATGTCGGATCCGACAGGCCCTTAGGTTCTCAACTTGGGACCTCACATATGTTTACATTTTGTAATTTGTTGGATTTTGGCATGTTTGTAAGGGGTCTGAAAAGAGGCCATATAGCTTTATTTTTTGATTTCTAAGATTGGGACAGGCTTATAATTGGTCTGATTTAAGGCCATATAGCTTAATTCTTTGAAGGGTGAGGCTTGTAAGGGGCGTGATTTGTGATTTGAGGCAAGGGGGGGGGTATGTCGGGTACGCCTACTTGAAGGGTGAACGGTTTGGCACTGGCCCAGGAAAAGAAGAACTCCGCCTTCGTGCTTCACAACGATCCGGTGACGCCAAGAGAATTGTTGCAGCCCTCGAGCACATGCCTGGAGCAGAGCATTGGTGCACCTGCAAACCCCAACTCGAAGGTGAGGAGGTCTTTGGCACCACCAAGCGCAAACTTGATATGCCCCCTGGTTCTGATCAAGATTCACATAGACCCGACAAGGTCAGCTTCTCTCATCCACGAGTGAGCACTAGGTCAACCAAGGCACGCACTGATTCCGCCACACCATCATACCTGCGCCTCACACAATCTCCTAAGAAATCGATTCCACAACGGGTCACCCACGTCAATAACATTCAGGAGACCCACTGCGATGTCTCCAAGTGGCACATTTCTAGACTGCCCAAGACTTCCGCCAAGGCCTGCTTCGCCATGCAAGCTCGCACAAAGACCAAGTGCACCCAGAAGATCGTTCGGCATGGTAAAAGTACTCCAGCTCCTACGTACACCGGCTACATGCGTGACTACAAGAAGAACAAGGAATTCTTGACAGAGTTCTCTTTCTGCAACGACGACATTGAGAGATGTGTCAAAGGCACTAGGAGGAAGTGGATGCAGCACCGTCCGGATGTCCCGGACGTCTGGCCTGTCCTCACTGGGACAAACCTCACTCTCCAGGAGGTTTTGGCCCTTGAAGAAGGGGGATTCCAACTTCAGCAGCGTCAAAATGTGTCACCCAGAAGACTCTTCGGCGACTCCTCCAATGTTGCTTCATCCATGGCCGAACTCCCTACCCCGGCCCAAGCCGATCAATACCCTACGCTGAGGTTTGGAAAAAAGATCCGGCGCAGTAACAACGGACCATGCATCCAACAACGCAACAAATGGGAGTCAACCCTCAACGTCGACGGTCAAATCACCTCCGTCACAATGATACCTCACCTAGGGATCGAGTGCATCATTCTGTTCCAATCCCGAAAGAAGGCTAAGGTTGAAGAGTACCGTATCACTATCAACACCTTCCCGTCGTGCACGTGCCCGGATTTCGTGGAGATGTCAGCAAGAGCACTTGGAAAGCGGCGCCCTTGGGTGAACTGCAAGCACTTGTACTTCATCTTCCGTGTGACCTGCAACTTGGATCAATACCAAGACACTTTCATCCATGCTCCGAGCCTTAGTTTCAATGAAGTGAAGCACCTCCTCGAAAGTGGCATCATGAAGCATGTGGGACCTTAGCGTGGATACCTATAGGAGCTAGGCTGCCCCCCCTTATTTATAAGTTGTCGCTAAGTATTATTGCGTTGAGTATACTATAGTATGAGTGCACGTTTCTGAAAATATCGTTGATATATCAGACCTATCATTATCTACATGATGTGAATTGTATTTGTTTTTAAATATGTATAAAGGTTTCTAAATATTTATGGGTCTCTCCTTCCAACAGTAGTTTTAGATGTTATTGAATGGTACGAGTTTTGCTACTTTGCTTGAATGCTTGAATGCTTGAATTTTTTGACTTAGAATTTTCTCTTACGTTGTGACCATAGCCTATGATTAACCAGCTCTCACCATAATATGGACAGTCAAAAGTTCCCTGGTTTAAGTAAATCATGTCAATTAGTCTCTCTGAAAGGTACCCTAAAACCAAGTCTCTGTCCTGAAAGCCCTCAAAATTTGCACGGAAATAGGTCCATCATTTTTACTAAAAAAAGAGGTCCCACGATTTTTCTATTTATATTTTCTAAATTTGGAAATTTTATTACTATAATTGGAAAGCGTTGACTTTTTTCTGCTCACCGCTCACCGCTCGCGTCCCACCGCTCACACGGTAGCGTCGTTGGGTAGTCGACTGCTCTTGAGCAGTCGACATGGAAATTCGACTGCCGTCAGCAGTCGACACACCTATACGACTGCCCTTTAGCAGTCGATTCAGTGTGTCGACTGCTATTAGCAGTCGACTTGGACTGTCGACTGCCCACCTGCAGTCGACACTGTTGACGACAGTTTACCCTGTGTGACGACAGGGTAAACTGTTTTACCCCCCCCAAACGGACGTGACGTTTTCAGGTCTGCCGTCACGTCGCTGTCACAGGACGTGACGCGATGTGACGCGACGTGACGTGTAATCCCTGATTATAGGTTGTATTTTAAGTATAGAATATGAACTGCATATTTTTGGTTGCTACATGAACTTTCATATCTAGTTTATAAAATCAACATGATTGTAAATTAATAAGTTTGGATCATTGTTTGCAAAGTCTTGGAAGATCTATTGTGGTCATATGGTTGGAATCATACAGTTGGTGAATAGTAGGTCTGGCATTAAATAATTATAAGACTAAATTTCAAATTATTTTAAGAAACATATTTTTCTCTCTCTTGAATATACGTTTATTTATGTCATACAATTGTCAAATAATGGTAAAATGTCTACTTTACATAAGACTAATTACTATTGATCATTCATTGTAGGTAATTAGGTGGAGAAGGGGTTCACTTTATATTCGAGGTCATCCTAACTCATTACAAAGAATATGAGTTAATAGCATGAAATTGCAAGACTACAATATCATAACTTGGGCTATGTCCTCAACAATTTTCGGACCTCAATTCCACACAGAAGATGAACTTATTTGAAATTATGTCCAACTAAGAGAAGTTGGGAAATTGGAGCAACCTTTAGTGAAGGATTGTGTGATTTTAAGAGTGTGTTCAAAAGATATGAACAAAATTTCGCAAGCATTTTGAAGAGGAGGTTTCAAGAAAAAAATCTGTCTGAAGGATTCAATTTCAGTCCCATCATTGAGGACATTTGCTAGCAGCCAAATTTAAACTACATTCTCAACGCCAATTGTGTTTCCATCGTCCACAACATCTCCAAAGCTCAAACTCGTCACTAGAGGCTGACAGATTCAAAGACAACTCAAGCGCATTACCGTAGCTCTCTAGCAGCTTGGGCAGAAAATAATTAATTTTAAAATTGACTAAGTTTTTGGGAGATTAATTTCGTTGAGTATCCAAATAATAAAAAATAAAAATAAAAAAATTCAAAGAGTGCCTAAATTCATAATAATGCAAGTGACATTCACTGGAATCCAACAAAGTAGCATCAAATAATTTCAACAGTGTTTTCAAACGGTATCAATCTCACTCATGGTCTAAAAACAATACAAGCATGAATTTGCTCCACAAGTCATGCTAACACACTACCATAAAAATGGAAATGAGACAAGAAAACGGGAATGAATGTCTAACTTATTTTAAATTAATTTCTGAATCTGCCCAATTTTAGGATACTATTTTTTGGATTGCCTAACTTATTTTTGCACTTTAATTATTTATTAGGCAAAAAGGTGCCCAAGATGCTAGAGAGCCACGGTATCTCCTTCGTTAGAATTCATGACCACTGCAAGAAAGTCAATTTAAAATATGCCAGTAAAAACTCATGTTGAATGAAAGTTCATGAGTCTTTTTATCAAATGTGTTAGGTCAAATGTGTTAGAAATTATGTTTTTTCTGAGTGCATGCTAAAGTATTAGATGGTGTTTCAAAGAAGTCTGTTACCTTTTGGCCCTCATTCTCAACAAATGAAGGATTAAACAGAAGCTTATTGGATATATCAGAAACTCATGAATTTGTTTCTTACAGAATAGGAGATTATGTCATCTATTTCCATTCCTCTTTATATTCCAGGTTACAAAAAAATCCTAACCAACATGTCATGCTAAGTTTTATTTTTGCGCACACAACATTGGTCCCGGGGGTGGACTCTTCATTGGAAACCTCATTGACGTATGTGGGTCACTATGAAATTAAACCCCCTATATACAAGAAGTTTATAGAGAAAAACAAATGTATATGTATTAATGGCATGCTAGAAAATGGACTTGTATATTTATACAAGGCTTTTCAATTTAATGTGATAAATGCCTCCGCTACTTATACATAATATAAACTATGAATTAAATAGGCCTGTATTAGACATAAAATTCACTTTCACTTTCCAATGAGAAAGTCATTGAACATTTATTTATCCATAGCATGTAACTCAACAATTGTATCAAACAAACAAAGACAAGAGCACAATAACTTAGCCACAACTGGAGAGAAAAACTCCAGGAAGCCCATGAGTGCTCCAAGGGCCTCTAGTTTGTGAAAACTTAGAACCCCAAATGCAAATCCTAACAAGAACATACGTGATAGTTATTGAGAACTATGACCATATGACAACAATGAATAAAAACGTGGACTAGATGAAACTAACACATCTATTATCAAGTTTTTGTTTAAACCCTAGGCCCTCTTTTGTACATCTACCTTTACTTCAAAAAAATTAATAGCCCTTTAGATGTATACACTAGAGACAAATAATACCTCTCCCTCATGTATACTATGTACACTAATGCCTCACATAATACTCCTTCTTGCACTCACGCTAGTTCATACATGGTATGAAGAGTCCACCCCCTTGAGACATTGGTCAATGTTGTCCGAAGCATTGTCATTGGTACAAAAGGCATAATTTGGGGTTGGAATGCAGTTGTCGTTGGTTGTCATTGTTTAATTCTAAGTATTTGAGGGGATTCCACACTAATGAGTCCACATGGAATAAGGTCTCACATTTCTTGGAACGCAAAGACGTAATCTTGGAACTTACTACAATGTACTTGAACTCAGTGTATATGAGGGCAAACAAAGACCCAAGGAATGCATGAGAGAGAGGGAGAGAGGCCAAATCATCTCTCCAATGATTTGGCACCTCTATAAAAAGTTATTTTTTCTATTATTGAAAATGAATATAGAAAATAGAGGTGAATACACCAAATTAAATTGAATCTTGCTTGAAAATTTTGTGTGTTCTATGAAGAATGCGTTAAATTGTCTAGATAAGAACAACATTTTTTTATTTGGCAATGTGGCGGTTTTTTGCTAAGTGTCATCCCCTAAACCCTAACCACACACCGATCAAATATACCCGAGGTCTCTGGTTAAGAAAAGTAACCGCATAGCACCTGCATACCTTAGACAAAACCTGATGAATGAAGGCATAAAGAGTTCGGAGGCGAGCAGAAAATCAGTCTGAATTCACAATCTTACAAGCATTAATTTTAGTAGCTCTATAAGGTCACCATATACCTACTTTGTGACCACATAAGGCCTACATATCTTAGATACTCAAGAAGTTGCACACCAAGAAGCTCTTCATAGCAACTTCCCTCTTGTATTTTTTCAATGGCCAAGCTGGAAAATTTATAGGGGCTTCTATTACATCCAAGTTTCTACTAGCACTCACAATTTCAATTAGAACCATACATTTACTTGTCCAATGCTTGAATAGCTAAGCACACTGATTTTTTTTACTTATCTCCCTTCATAAGGCATAGGGACCTGTGAACCATCGTATTGGCTCACAATTTAGTTGTAGGCAATTTAATAAAAAAAAACATTTGATTAGTGTAGTTCATTGGTTTATTTTATACTTAGCTTTTTAAAATGTGATTTGTAGATATAAACTAAGAAGTCATTGCGAAGCTTAGGCAAATGTGTTGAAACGCAAAGTAGACATGAGAGTATTAGATTGATTGAGAATCTCAACTAAATTAATAGAATTGGAGAATTTTAGACATTAGGTGGTAGTACAAGTAGAAAAAGATGAAAGTTGATGATAGAAAAATTAAGAATTTTAGATGAGAGAGGATGATTCTTCTCTCCTTTCTTTTTTGTTCCTTTTTTCTTTCCATTCTCTTCTTCTTTTCTTTCTCTCATTCTTTTCTTTTACCTTCTTCATCTTCCTCATTTTTTTTGGGATTTGATCCCCTCCTCTATCTCTCTCTCTTGTGTGGTGTGTTTTCTAGAGGAGATGGAAAAAAATATGAGAAGCGTGCATATTGATGGAGGGAAATGATAGAAAAAATAGGTTTTAGAGTATAGATAGAAGCATTTTGATGTAGGAATGGATAGATGTGTGGAGGAAATACAAAAAAATTTGTAAAAGATTTCACCAAGACAATGGAGGTGTTGATTTGGAAGGCGATTGCGATTGATTGGAGGTAAGGTTTGAAGAGCCCTTTGATGGAGAGGAGCACCTTGAAGTTGGCTTTTCAACAAGTCTAAGATTGTTGTCATAGGTGTAATCATGAGGAAGCTATGGCGGATTTATCAAGACAACTTATTGCTGGTAGCGATTCGACAACGCTGAATTTAAGAGACGATTCCGATTGACTGTTGGTAAGGCTTGAAGAGCCCTTTAGTACGGAGGAGCATTTTTAGTTGGTTTTCTAGCAAGTCTAATCTTGTTATCATAGGTGCAAGGATGAGGGAGATATGGTAGATTTTCCAAGACAACTTATTGCTGGTGGCAATTCAGCAGCGTTGATTTTGGGAGGCAATTCCGATTGATTACTGGTGAGTTTTGAAGAGAACTTTGGAGGGAATAAAAACCTTGAATTTAGCTTTCCAAAGAGTCATGGCTCACTTCAAGCGGAGCAAGGACAAGGAAAAAACGAGCATTTTAATAGCCATGGTCCAGCTGCCTTGGTTAAGGTTATTTATTCATTACATTAATTTATTTTATTGTAATTTTGATTACAATTTGAATACTTAGGTATACTTGACATCTTTTATGAGTGTATGTAATATGATTGTATGTGTATGGATGTATGTTCTCATTTTATTTTGAATTAAGAGTCCATTGTTTGGAAGGATTAGGAGTCTTCACTTTCAACTGGCTCAACTCTAGGGTTTTTCACCTTGCGGGGTGAATTGCTCATAGGACCCCATTACTTGTTGCCCTTAGTTCTTGCAGTGTCAATTGCTTATCATTTCAAATCCTAGAGAGCGGAGAGAGTAGGTATGCAAAGGCCGAATATCCACCAAGTTATGTGAGCTATCTTGTTCTAATTTTCTTGCAAGGAATTTGTCAAGTAATAAATTGGCTTTTGTAGCATTATGGTGCCAAGTACTTGGGCACGCCATGCTCTGTAGTCACCACTTCAATCATTTCTTCATCAAAAGTGCAATCCATGCGTGACAATTTGTTCCCCCAACCATATGTTTCAAAGAGTTGACACATAGAGGCATGATATTGTCCCTACAATCTTTATGTAAATTACATGCACCTTGAGTAGTGCCTAATACAATGTCAACACTTTCATGAGTTGATATTGAATGGTTCAATGCAACACGATAGAGTTATCCTTCAATTCAACTAGAGTTTTTTGGTTGGGAGTTGGTTGTTTTTCATATAAAACTTTCCATGTTCAATAATTTTATGGTGCATGCTTGGAATCACTATGGAGGTTTGACCAAAGAACATTCTATACGAAACAAACTCAGTTTAATTAGCACCTCTTGACATGCCAAATGAAATTGGCCTTCAATGAACCGATAATAAAAGTCCTCCTCCTTCTAACCTCCACTCCGACTCCAAGCTTGTACCAAAAACTTACTGAGCTTGAGCCATGCATATTTTTATTTATTTGCACATTGTTGTGGCAGGCAACACAAAAAAAGAGTAGTTTGTGGCATTCAAAACCTTACCAGGGACTCCTCTCCCAAAGTGGTGCCAAGGCCAGATTTATTCAAACCTAACAAATACTCCCATCTGTGGATAGAGCAGAGTTGGTAATGGACACTTGATACACATTAACCGACCATGCGTTCAGACTCACACCCATTCAGAAAACACCAAGTGGAGGCAGAATTCACTGGACAATGTGATTGCTTTATACATCCATTCCAAGTAACAAGAAAACCTTGTTTGATATCTGGGACACCATTGCCATCATTGGGTTTCTTGAACCTACAGAAAGTTTTTTCACACTATTTCTCTAATTGAGGCAAAAAATGAAAGAAATTTAACTCCACATAGCCCAATATTATTTCCTCTTGTATTAGTGGGTGACACTACTGTGCAGCCACCTTCTCCCTTAAGGCTTGAAACTATTGAGTTTAATGTTGGTGTTGTTATGATTTGATGGGTTTGTGTTGGTATATTGTGCTTTATTACAATATTGATCTATGGACACCATTTCTATTAGTTTGTGAAGATTCTATAACAAGAGAAGTATTCATTTCTTGCTTATTGTTGCTCTAGAATTAACAAAAGGTTGCTATCATTGAGCTAGTGTGGTTAATCTCTTTTGGGTATTCTGGTTTATGGGTAGGGTTACTTCCAATAAGAAATCTAGGGATTAAATTGGTCAATTGCCTTGTACCAAATTGTCGGGGGTCCCATATGTGGGTAGTTGTGCCACCCAGGGTGGTCATGTAGGTGGGTAGCTACATGTGATATCAACTTGAGTGCACAACCCTTGCACAGTCCATGTCACTGCCCATGCTCCTGCTCACCCACCGTCCATTCTCTCGGTCTGCGGTTGTGCTACGTAGTGAGGTGAATCCGTTGCACCTATGTGGCACCTACACTCTTTTTGATTGAGCTCTTGTTCCACGGAGATTCACATGCATCTTGGCTGTTTTGCAATGCCTCTTGCCAATACAATTGTGGTGTTAGTGAATTGAGGATGGATGGGAGGTGGCTTGGCTTTGGGCGACTGGAGGACTTGTGTGCTGAGGAGGCCCATGTCTTGGGCTTAGGGTGGTGATTGGTTAGTGTGATCAACACTAAAATGTGAGTACAAAGTGTCCTTGCATTGCAATCGGTGATGAGGCATGTTGTCGTATTACCAAGGAGGTGCCCTTGCGTCAAGCTCTAGGGAACAAATTCATAAAATAGGGTTAGGTAGGGTTCCCAATTTCCAAATGAAGTCAACTAATGAGGGTAGGGAGGTGTTGGAGTTAGGTGGAGCCCATCTCCATGAAGGAAATTTAGAAGCACTTACATGGGAGAGGCAAGTACCCACTACTAGGAAAACATGCGAAATATGACTAGGGCCTTATGACCGGATATGACTACTGGTTAGAATGCAGTCATCAGTGACCACTTTGGTGACTAGAAATGACTATAGTCATCACATGACTATGATTTTAGTCATATTTTCAGGGGGGCCTGAATGGGAACTACGTAGGGAACGTGTTCTCCCAATTGTTTTTCTCATGGGCAGCCATATGACTAGAATTAGTAGTTAGGTGACTATAGTTTTGGGCAGCCAATTGTAGGGGGATTTAGGAGTGGGGCATTCATGGTTTTAATGCAATTTTTTTCCTTTGTTTATGTTCAATTTATTCTTTCACTTCTTCTTTCCTTCCTTCAGTTTATCTCTTCTCGTGATTTTATTTTGTTCCTTTAAGGTTTTCTCCTTAGGGTTATAGTATTTTTTAAAAATTATTTAAATTTTTGTGAACTTATATGAGTGTTATTTGAAGTGTTTTTCATTCCAATCTTTTTTTCTTGGAAGCATTTTCCCATCTGTTTTTGACTTCAGATGTTATGGAAATTTTTGCAATTGCAAACTCAAACTATCTACAACCACTACAATTCTCTTTGCACATTGTTCAAATACTTGTCGATGTGGATTTTCGTTTGAGCCACTGCACACGCATGCTCTTTATTCAATTGGTGACGCTGAAGTTGGTTGGAAGGCAAGTCCAATTGTATATCTTGGCAATGACATAAATGACTACCATTCATAGTGTGTTTGATAGTTGGTCATATCCCACCTCTAGATCCTTCTCTACAGCAACCAACTTTTTGTTTACATCTCGGGTGGTAAGTCTCTTCCATCTGCTAAAATCATTATTGTCCGATTCCTTGTCCATGGTACTGCATGCTGGGCTGCAGGCCTGCATGCTCCTCTACTCTACCTAACTGCACACTTTGCATTTCATGCCTTCCGCCGTCGCTTGACTCGACTCTTGCACCACGTGGCTGTCGTCGCAAAACAATCTTCCATTCACTGTTCTCCTCGTCGTCTACAAAAAATACTTGTTGTACGTGAAGAGGAAATGCAAAAGAATCCGCTGAATATGGAATCAGTCGATCAAATCTGAACAATGTGAATCCATATTCGTCGCACTTCATTGTAGCCCGAGCTCCCCTCTTGTTGGCTTGTGCCCATGTGCAATACAACACCACTATTTCATATTTCCCGTAGTCTACGCTGATAATTTCGTCCACCCACCCTACATACTCTAGATTTGTTGTTCTCATGTTCTTGTCACTAGAACTAGAACGACAAGATTGGAGAAACGTAGCTGCTACTCCACTGTCACATGTGGACATAGATGCTTCTGCTCCCCGTACTCGTATATGATTGCCATATGCATACATCGCCTTGTATGCCTTTGCTTCTCGTCTAGGAGGCAACAACAGTGCATGTACATCCTCGGACACATCATTCCCCCTCGCAGTGTCTTCGGTCACTGCGTTTTGGAACCACGTACTGAAGGATTCTTGTCGTACATCAATGGGATAATCTGCGCGTCTTCCCTTGCTTCGTCTTTGAACGGCTTTTCTGGCCTCTTCTCGTCTAGTCATTTCAGTGGCATACCGCCTGCAATATACACATCACCTCAAGACCGTTACTTTCCATACACTGTTAGAATACTACAACATGTACAACTATGTTGGTCATCTTCTCACGGGGGGTTCACTCCATGTCAAGTTGAACACCACGTGCGGTCAAAATTTGCTACCCCTATATTACATGGAATAGATAAATTTAAAAATTATGAGATTTTTTCTACATATACATAACCATTGATAATATCTTTTGTATATTTTTTTGAAATTTTTATTCATCTTCATTTTTGTAGTAATTATTTTAGTTCAATTCTGCGTCATTCTAGTTAGAAACGGTATGTTTTATTAAAAAAACAAATCATCAAACTTGGTTACCATTTTTTACTATGTAATAGATACCGTCTATATCTACCCATGAAAAAAAATTGATAAAATTTTGACCCATTTTGGTGATGCAACTTACCAAAAGTAGATTTTTTTTGGCCGCACGTGGTGTTCAACTTGACCATGGAGTGAACCCCCCGTGCATCTTCTTCATAACTGTGACTATACCTAGTAGTCTTCTTCACTTTTCTGACTGTTTCATATGTCTCGTCTTCATAGCTAGTCCTAAAATGAAAAATGATGACTAGACATAGTGCTCTGTTTGTCATGTATTACTACCTAACAATCATATTGCTTAGGTGCATACTTTCTGTAATCTTCAAGTATTTCAGCGTTGTTGAGCACGAACTCATGAATCCACTGTTGCAATTGCGGAGACAGTACGCGCCGTCTCCCCTTCCCTTGTAACACTTCGTCATTTGTACTTGGCTCCTCTTTATCGTCCCATACACGGCGTGATGTCACAGTGCAGTTTTGCATGTACTCGGTGCAAAATCCAAGTGCCTCCTCCATGATATACCCTCTTGCCATCGACCCCTCCGGTTGTGCTCGTTGCCGTACGTAGCCCTTCAACGTTTTCATATACCGTTCAACATGGTACATCCAACGTGTGTGAACCGGACCACAAATGTCTAACTGCTGCACTAAGTGAATCGGCAGATGTGACATGACATCAAAAAATGCTAACGGGAAGACCTTCTCCAACATACACATAGTAACTGTAGTTTCTTCCATCAGGTCTTCCATTGTAGATGGATCCACAGACTTTGCACATAATCGCACAAAGATCCTACTTGTACGAATTATTGCCGCACGAACTTCCTTTGTTAGGAGTGTTCGCACACATAAAGGAAGAATTTGCTGCATCATTATGTGGTAGTCATGTGACTTAAGCCCACAAAGGTCTCCATCAACGGTTATCCTCTTCGACAACTGCCCCACGTAGTTGCTGGGGGTCTTCAGGTTGCGGATAGTTTTGATAAATTTTGACTTCTCCACCTTTGACAGCACATAGGGAGCAACTGGTAGTATGATGGTGTCATTTCCACCAGGTTTCGGGTGGAGCTCGGGACGTATCGACGCCTCCTTAAGGTCTAGTCTTACTTTCAATGTATCTTTCAATCCCCATATTGTCTTCATGATGTTTTCGCACAAGTTTTTTTCGCAATGCATTGGATCCAACACATGACGGATCATAAGAGCCTGCAAGCAGTGCTCGACTCATGTTAGAGCAATTATGCACATCTCCTTACTACGGCATTCTGTGTGTATTTGTACAAATGTAGTCGTGGGTTTGGTGTTCATGACTATGCACTAGTCATATTTTATTTACCGAGTCAGGGGATCCAAACATGTGACTAGCACCACTGATTTCTGCACTACATATAGTCATGCGTTGAGTGCAGATAATCATGTATTGATCACATATAGTGTTTTACAGTCAAATAGCAGAAATAATGTAAATTAGTGTAAGGTTTGGAAATGGCTATGGTACACTGACCTGCCAATACGGAAGACGAAACAAGCCGGACAACCTCTTCACTCCAGTTGTGTGCACTGGATCGTTGACCCCCCCATGTCTGTTTTCGTTGGAGGCATTTAGCCATTTCTCCCTTGCATTAGCGTGGCGCACAATGTCTTGACCAGTAAGAGGGCAAGGTAGCACTCTATTTTCTTCTTTGCCATCAAATGCTCTTTGGAGTCGTCGATACGGGTGATTCCTTGTTAGGTATCTCCGATGACCCAAATATAAATTTTTGCCCAGTGCAGTTGATCGACGAGTACTAACATTAGGGCCACATTCAGTGCATCCTTTGTAACCCTTTGTCACTTGCCCAGAGACAAGACCATACGCAGGATAATCGTGAATGCACCACATCAAAATTGCTTTGAGGACAAAATGCTTGTTTTCACCGTCAGTCGATACATCGACGGCATTCACACCATGCCACAGTTGCTGCAACTCTTCAATAAGTGGGGCCAAATAGACATCTATGTTTTCCGAAGTGACGCTTTCTTTTCCAGGGATTAGAAGAACCAACATTAGAAAGAAACGTTTCGTGATGAGCCAGGGAGGAAGGTTGTAATTCAACATTATTACTGGCCACGTTGAGTGACTTAATGATTGGGTTGAGTAAGGGTTCACACCATCTAGGGCCATCCCTAGTCGTATGTTCTTCTCCTCAAAGGCAAATGCTGGATACACAGCATTGATGTGTTTCCAAGCTTTAGAGTCTGGAACACTCTCCATATTACCGTCCAGTTCTTTCCTTGATGTGTGCCACTTGGTTAACTGTGCAAGTCGGGCACATCGAAACATTCGCAACAGACGGGGTATACGTGGAAAATGCTTTAGTATCTTCGCTGCCCTTGTACTATTGTCTGATATGTATCGCATCTCCCCACATTTCGGACAGCTCAAGGCCTCTGCTAACTCGCGTCGAAATAAACAACACCCGTTTCTACATGCATGGATGGAGTTGTAGGAGAGCCCCAAATTCCGTAGGAATTTCTTCCCTTCCCAGTGGGATTTTGGCAGTTTATTACCCTTGGGGAGAAGTTTGGTGATCACGTTCAAGATTTCATCTGCACAAGTGTTTGAAACTCCAAATACCGTGAAGCAATTGAATAGGAGAAGCACTGCAACCAACAACTTTGTTTGCGAGCCTTCGTATAGGGGAATGTTTGATTCCTCAATGACTGTCGTAAGATCTACGTTATTGAGGTCATCGTCTTCCAAAGCACTGTCATTTTCGTCCTCATCAATTCCATCATAGGTAGCGGGAGGGATGTTGTCGTATCGTGCAAAGCACTCTGTGACCATCCGTGTAAGCTCAAATTCCTCAGAGTCGGTTTGCATGGACGGGATTTCCCCCTGCGCTTCATGACGTTCGTGGAGGTCTTGGCAATCTTGCCCAGTTTCGTACAGTATTCCAGACTTCATACAACATAACAACAACCCCCCAATTATTTACAGGTACGTGACGTTACTTGCATTGCTTACGATAATGTAACAATAGAAAATGAATCTAAATACTTGTGTCATCTATTTGGTAACACTATCTGCAATTTAGTCGTCCATACCATAACAGTGACATCGATTTACTCATCTGTGCAATATGAGTGAGAACAATGTAGTCATCTCTGTGAAAAAAATGACTAGGATTTAGTCATCAATGCAAAAACAATGACTACGACTACCCCTAAGAGTGAACTATCAGACTCAACAGTCATTGAGCACTTAAGGATTACAACAATTTAGTCACGTGGGTTACTGAGATCATTGCTACAAAAGGGACGTCCTGTCAGTTTAGAGGGTAATATGTGAATAGTTCCTCTCCCACGTCAATGTCACGTGTTGCTATAGTCATGATATACCCCCAAGTTTTTGGATTCCAAGGAGTAGGCAATGACACGTATTCCCAAAGTACATTTCCTAAATGCTCTCTTCCAATAGAGCTGTTAATGAACCCTGCAACATTTCCATTCAATACATCTCCATCCTGATAAACATTTTTCTTCACATGTATTGCATACTTCAGAAATCGGTGGTTTGCTTGACACATACTCTTGAATTCTGCCACTGATAGTTGTTTCCCAACAAATGACAGTAACTCATCGCCGGCTTTGGCTGCTCCCATGGCATATAGGCCCCATCCCATGTGGGGATGTGTGGACACCCTAATCTTCCACTTTCTATCCCAAAATATGAAGGGTTTGAATTTTGGGATGGGGCCTATGCGCTACTGCCCATGGTAGCTATCTGTGTGGACAGTATCCACGGACACTTGCTGATTGGGAACCGAACTACTCTCTCCGCTCCTTCGAAGCGGTAAAGTAGCTGAAATTACTAACTTTAATGCAGTAGCTGTTGCGGCTAGTAGAATAGGTCTTTGTGTTTCCTACATGTTTCATTCCAACAAAGTAAGACAGTTGCATTAATTCCCCATATTATTCACATCCAACATATCATAAAATAGTAACGATAACATACCAGGATTGATCTTTTAAATTCTGGATCTCGCTTGTACTTCCGTAGATGTTTGCGGATGGTTTTTCGATCCAATATTCTTGCACCCATGCATTTCTTACATGGGCAAGGGTAACTTGTTAGACCTTGCCGGTCTGCTTCTTTCTCTTCGATGTCCCATAGTTGCAATTGCAAAAGTTCCTCCCGTGATGTCGGATCCATCGGCTAAAATGCGGTCCACCTAGACAACATAACCACAATTTTTTTAAGAACATGCAACAATACATTGACCTTTAGGAATAAGCTGCTACAATACATTCCATTTTAGGGAGGAGCAGCCAAGAGTAAACTCAATGCAGTGAAATGTTGTGGATATAGCCATTCATGTTACGTGGACTACTATTAGTCACGTGGTCACTAAATCTAACTGCATTGAGTCATGCAGTCTCAAGTCTGACTACATTTAGTCATGCTTGCTCACATACACTACTAGAATTTCTGTGACCAAACCAACAGAAATTCAACTGAAAATTGTTGATTAGATCGAGTTGACTCGGTCAGTAATCAACTTGGGGTTGTTGATTTGGTTTTGTTGATTCGGACTTTTAGTTGATTTGGTTCTGTTGATTCGGTATTTTCCCTACTCTATTCAATGGTGACTCAATTGAGCGAGAGAAAATTACCAAGGAAATGAAAGTGAAAGGGCTTGTTGATTCCAAAACAGGTGATGAAGCACTCTTGGACTTGAGTGTATAGATCATGATTTTCCTGTTGAGTTCAACCAAGAGCAGATCATCAAGGACATAAAAGTACATATTGTGATAAATATAAAAGTCCGATAAATGTAAAAGTCCGATAAATGTAAAAGTCCGATAAATGTAAAAGTCCGGTAAAGAATTTTTTATTTTTTTTATTTTACTTTACTTAATTGGAAGGATTATTGATGCTATATAAAGGAGTTTTTCTATTCAACTTGTTATATTTCTACATTTGTTTTATTTGTTTTATTTATTTCATTTTTTTTATTCATTTATAGAAAAATCAAACTGATACCTTAATAGTTGACTTACTATGGAGTATAAGTGTGATGTATGTGATAGAATAATGAAATCTCAAGCACAGCTTGAGTTTCATTATAAATCTAAAAAACATACTAAAATGGTTGTTAAATCCACATTATATGATACTAAAAATGTCACAACCCCGGATGAGGTTGTAATACAAAAGTTTAGATCACAAGAAATTTCAATTCCAATTGGAATTCGCCATGTGATCTATGTATCTAAAAAGGTGGATTTTTTAGATGTCTTCACTGAAATCACTACTTCTGCAATTTTGGTTGAAAATGAAAAAGTAGTGGCCATTATTGATTTCAATTTTTTTTCAAATGAATTGATAAACATATTGACCAATGAATGTAGTATACTATATACTGCAGGAGGAATAGTAGAAAGGGGTAAAGAAAAAAGTGGTGGGGATATGGTTGTTTTTTAATGGAGAAATTGCTACGCTGAAGGATTTGGCATATATAAACAAACTAATAGAAAAGGTAGGGAAAAAAAATGAAAATTTCAGCTGCAGATTTAAACACACTAAGTGCACGAACAGCGACTAGAATATTCGACGTGTTGAATACTCAAATGTCATCTTGGATTAAAGATTTGGAAAATTTAGTTCCGAAAGAGTTGGGGACACTGTGGGGTCGTATTGGATATACTCCATTCACAATAATGAGCGTGACAGAGAACTATTGGTCTCCTGACCATATAGATGACAAAGATAAAGGTTCCGGATTTATATTTTGGGTCCATGAAGGTAATTTTCAATCACAGAATTTATTTTAAAACTAGTATAAAATTATGTCATCGTATGTTATACTAGAAGTTTTTAAAAAATTGTTGGATTCACTAGTTTCTGATGTTGTAATTGAATTCAACATATTTTGCAGAGATTCCAGACCACTCTCGAATTGAACAGGCACAATTCCGTATGGAGGACTATGGATTATTTTTTCGTCCAACGTGTGGGACTTTAATATGTTTTGATGCTTCAAAAATAAACCATGGTACAACTGAAAATACGGAGTATAAGCAATATGGAGTTGCCGTCTTAGTAAAGCCCATTGTTTTAAAAGCAGGTTTAAAAACATTAAAAAAATTGGGATTTTAGGTACTACTAGAAAAGTACTTGACTTGGATCATAACACTATTTATTAAAAAAATTGAATATTTTGTTTGTAATCAAGATACAAAAGACATTGGTGAAATTTCTTTTTGAATATAGATATTTAAAAGTTTATCAAATAAACGATAGTACAATCTAAATTTAAGTTTCAAACTATGATATTTGTTTTGCTTTGAGAGTCAATCTTCACTTATCTTTATTTTTAAACGTAGTGTTCACATAAACTTAAGATAATTCCAAGTATTAATTGTATAGTATATTTTTTTATTTTTTTATTTTTATTTTGTTACTTTTATGAGCTTGAAGATAGTATATAAAGACGTTTGACTTGTTAAAATTATATTATTTCAGTTGATTGAATATATTTTTACACATATATTATTTGTACACCCTACTTGAAGATTAATACCTTTTTTATTACTAAAAACCGCTATTCTTGTTTGAGTATGTTTTACCTCTGAGTATGTTTTTTGCAAAAACCGCTATTCTTGTTTGAGTATGTTTTACCTCTGAGTATGTTTTTTGCAAAAACCGCTATTTATGTAAAAACATTTTACCTCTGAGTATGTTTTTTGCAAAAACCGCTATTTATGTAAAAACAGTTTACCTCTGAGTATGTTTTTTGCAAAAACCGCTATTTATGTAAAAACATTTTACCTCTGAGTATGTTTTTTGCAAAAACCGCTATTTATGTAAAAACATTTTACCTCTGAGTATGTTTTTTGCAAAAACCGCTATTTATGTAATTTTTCAGAAGTTCACATTCTCATATTTTGATGATCCTTCCATACAAATGGTATTGAACCTTAGGAAAAAATAAAAAAATGGATGGATAAAAAACATCAGCGCATGTGGTGCAGGGTTAGAACTTCATACCTTTCTGTGAATACAAAAAAAAAAAAAAAAAATTATTTCCTTTGAATATCGCCACATCAGCATATCCAAATCTAAAAGCCCATTAATTTGTCGAAGAAAAGGTACAGTACGTAATCTAACAGAAATAAGAACATTCATTTTGTTCAAATTAACAAAATATTAGAATTTTGTTGAAATGGTCATTGACGTACACAGTTCAACAAAAAATAGTTGGTTACTTGTTGATTTGGATATCATTTTCTAGTAGTGATATGACTACCTGTAGTCACTTTGTCCCTACATATGACTAGATTTAGTCATGTAGTCCTAAATATGACTACCTTTAGTCATGCAGTCACACAAGTCACAAGTCTGACCCTAAATAGACAGACATGTGTCTGTGACGACTAGTATGACTACATAATTCAGTAATCAATGAGCACCCCCACCAATTAATGATGAAACCCTAATTCGGTCTTATTGCGTTGTCACTCGCTTCTACATCCCCGCAGCCAAGACTAAACCATTTCTCTTGGTGCCATTGTGTAGGTCTTACCTTATAGTTGCAGGGAGGCAGAGAAATGGCGACGTCCACGGCCGAAGCGGTACCTTTACGTCGTCTTTGCGGCAAGGGGGTGTGCGGCCGCCATGGCGAAGTCCAAGTGGTCGACGGAGAGCAGGAGCAGCAGCTCGAAGAGTAAGGAGTCGGCGACGTCCTCAGCGCAGGAGACGTCCGAGGCGGAGCAGTCGAGCGAGGAGTGGGCGAGCAGCAACAGCGGCGGCGACAACAAAATCGGCTCCAACAGCGAGGACTCCGCGGCGGAGGTGCAGGCGGTGAGGTCGAGGGCAGCTGCCCCTAAGCGCGGAGTGCCAAACGCCTACGAGGCATAGCGAAAAGCAAACATCGAGCGCAATCTCGCTCGATTTCGAGAGTTGGGCATCACCAACTTGGCTGCAGGGGTGGCGGGTGCAAAGCGCTCGAAGCTTCCGAAGGCACCTGAGAGAGGGAAAAAGCGGCGCAGCTCCAGCTCTTCTGAGTGCTCACTAAACCCTAATTTTGTTTATCAACTCCTCCTCTAGCTGCAGCATAGGTTGTTAATGGGACAAATGCCTACTCATGATCCACCCTCTGTACCGGAGATAATGATGTTGGTGGCGAACTTGCCGGACGAACGTGTGGAAGAAGTATTCCAGGGAGTTGCTAGATTGCCACAAATTTCGAGTCATGTTTTGAATCGCATGGCAAATGTGATGTCTGACATGTATGCGGACTCCAGGGAGGCTCCAATTCCACATAAGCGGAGGTCCACTCGGCAATCTGTGCGGTGTATACAGCCTTCCAACCCACCTTCAAGTACGAGGAGATCTGCGAGGATAAATAGGTCAGTCTGCGAGGAAAAGGGTGTTGCTGATTCGGAGCCTTCTGAAGACGACGAGGATACGGAGTCAGAGGAGGGGGAAGAGCCAGCCACACTGCCTCTACGAGTTAAGGGAAAGGTAACACTGATCAAGGCACATCTTGGGATACATTGTTTCTGTAGGCAATGTGAGTTGTAGTTTCATGCAATACCAAACCCTAATCTTTGTAGTCACATGTGCTTGCAGTATGACTAGTTGTAGTCATATATACCAAAAATCTGACTACATATAGTCACATCTGCCTGCAGTATGACTAGTTGTAGTCATGTATACCAAACATATGACTATCTATAGTCACAACTGTCACAACTATGACTAGTTGTAATCAGCATCTCCCCAAAATCTGACTACTCCCCAAAATTCAATGTTTATGTCATGTCCAGGAGCTAAAGACGTCAGAACCAGTACAGTGGATTGTAAGAAAACGTCCTTCCCAATCCACCCCTGAGTTCAGGGTTCCAAAGCGCGTCACCCAATGTGCACCACGCCCCACGAGTGCACCTGCTGTGAAGATGTCGCAGGCATCATGGCTAGGCGATTCAATGGAGCATGATTTCTACGAAGAGGAACCTCCAGTCGACGATGTGGCAATTCCATCATCAAATATTGATGATCGCGCTCCCGATTGAGAAGGTGATGCCCACGTGGATGCAGCCATGTCACTTGACCTGGAGATCAAGAAATTGGAGTTGTAGAAGTTGGAGTTGTTGAGTTCACAATGTCGACGACAAGGTGGACAACACGCGCATGCACAATACTCTGGAGGCAGTGCGCAACATGGGCAGGGACATGGAAGTGAAAGGCTCGAGCAAAACATGGTGATGCGTGTGGCGCTTTTGGGCACCCCCCTCCGAGGGAGCCTAAAAATGTCACACAAGCCCTTCGGTGCGGGTGGCCTGCACTTGCAGGTGCCCAAGCCGAACCCGGATGGTGGTGTATAAGTTGAGTACTTAGATTTCTGGAGGGGAATTAAAATTGCATCGTAGTACCTCCGGAGGTTGGGCCTTAGTTGTTATTATTGTGGCTTTAAATTCCACTAATATAATTCATACCTAATTCTAATCCAGACCTACACCCTAGACTAAACGCAGAATGTGAGGCCAAACCCCCCACCCTTAAGCGTCCGTAGTCCGAGTAGTGGGTTTGGGCTCACATTCCTCCGCGGTATTGGATTTGGACTTGGATGAGTCCATAGTGCAAGGTTCACCCTTCAAGTGGTCTTGGATTTAACTTTGGTCTTTGCTTCCTTTGTCTTGCCATCGCGAGAGTGCTCCACATTCTCCATTAATTTGTGCACGTGGTTTATTTTTAAAGAGAGGATGCAAGTGTTAAAAAACACTATTCTCTATAGTCAATCTCAAATACATTTACTTGTGAAAGCCACACATAACACTAACTAGCATAATGTAACTAACTACTTGTCTATGAGCTAATTAAGTAGGCTATCTACTAAGCTCCTTCATGAACCCATCTCTTTACTTTCTAATTACATAAACCTAGCTCCTTCATAAACCCAACTCCTTCATGAACCCAACTCCTTAGCTTCTAACTAAACAAACCCAGGTCCTTTATAAACCCAGCTCCTTCATGAACCCAGCTCCTTAGCTTCTAACTAAACAAACCCAGGTCCTTCATAAACCCAGCTCTTTACTTTCTAACTAAACAAACCCAGCTCCTTCATAAACCCAGCTCCTTCATGAACCCACAACTTTGTAGTTGTAATCCCCAACTACCTCACTAATTATTCAAGCCCTTAACTAATCTTCCTACCTAATTTTCCTAATTCTACTAACAACCCCTTTCTAATCACACAATTCTTCTCTAATCCTAAAATCCTAAAATCCTAGAGAGGAGAGGGGGAGAGAGAATTTCCTAACTTCACTAAGACTAACTAATCCACACAAGTATATTTTTGCACTCATCACAACCTCAAGTGCTCAACTCTTAAACATGGAACTTGCAACCACGTGTATTCAAAACATGAACTTTAAGTACCACAAATTGGAATCATGAATTAACTTTAAAATCCTTCACGTCAACACTAATTCTACCAAGAGGTCAAGCCCTCTTCAAGGCTAACAAGCCTTGGCTCTCAAACTAAAAACTAAGCACACACATGTGCTCCAATATGGCTTCCCACACCCACACTTATAACTCGTGGGGTGCCTTGGAGCACAAAGGAAAGAGAGGATGAGTGAGGGAAGAATGAGGGATTATATAGTAAGCTTGAGGGGGTGAGCACCCTCAAGGCTCACGATAAGCCCTTGAGATTTCCTCCTACTTAGTAGGCGCCAATCCTATCTTCTAAGCCTTCCTCCCTCAAATGATCAACAAGGATCCTAATTCGAACATTTAACTAGCCTTGGCTTTCTACCTACCACACTTTACCAAACTTGGGATGCTTCAACCCAAACTTAGCCTCCTTCGCTTTCCGCCGCCATAACTTTCTCCCCTTACTTTCACAAATCGTCGCTCACCACTTAATTCAAACCACGATGCTTAACTCGTGATTTGATTGGTGCTTTGAGAATTTGCTTATCCTCCACCTTGCATTCTTCCTTGGACCTTCCCCATTAAGTGGCCATGATGAGGTGGTCCACTTGTGCGCTCCATGTGATCCTCCATTCATCCCAATTCGAATGCACTTGCCTCTTGAGTCACTTTGGTTGTCTCCATCCATTTGTACTAGCCTACTCACTAACTACTCAATCCAAGTTCTCCTTACCTATCCTCATTCACTCAAATCCTTCCGAAGGTAAAAACACAATAACAACTCACATCCTAGCCTCTTACAACATGGTACCTCTAAGGCTAACATTTCACTCTTTTTATATTTTTGTGAAGTAACATGCTACTTCAAAGTGCATCAACTAACGTTTCAAGGGTCTAAGACTAAATGTGGGCACCCTTTTGGGCTCACATAATTGGCGACCATCGGGGGATGAATCCAAACATCTCTTGCTCCAAGGGTAAGTTGCCTAGTCAAGCTCGGTACTCCTTACATCTACTTCCCGATGTACGGGTAGGAAAGAGCTCACCATTCAACGTTTCCAATTGAATTGAATTATTAGGAAAGACCTCATAGACAAGGTAAGGTCCTAACCATACCGCATCGAATTTCGCCGGAAATTCAAGCTTTCGTGCGTCTTGAATCATGACCATCATTCCCGGTGTTAGGGCCCTTCTCTTATGTCGTTTATCGAAAGTAATCTTTCTCCTTCTTTGGATTGCCTCAATATGTTGAGCCGCCATTCTCCTCCCTTCGTCAAGTGCTTACAAATCGGTTAGTCGATTTCGTAAGGATTGACTTTCGGTAAGTCTCGTACTCACGGCCACCCTAAGTGACTCGACTTCATATTCGATTGGTAGTGTCGCTTCAAGACCATAGACTAAGGAAAATGGTGTAGCACGCGTAGTTACCTTATAGGTTGTACGGTATGCCCAAAGTGCCGCCGTTAGTTTCGTATCCCAATCCCGCTTCGAGTCTATAACCGTCTTGCGTAGTATACTCACCAAAATTCCGTTAACCCTTTCCGTTTGTCCATTGGTTTGTGGGTGGTAGGGAGTAGTCTTCCGGTGATCAATTTTAAATTTCTCTGTCATCTCTCGAATCAAGTCATTCAAAAAGTGAGTACCCCTATCGCTTACTAGGATCTTCGGCACCCCGAACCGCGAAATTATGTTTTCGTACATAAATGTTGCCGCGTGTTCCGCCGTGTCGGTTTTCACCGCTTTGGCTTCCGCCCACTTGGTGAGGTACTCGGTTGCCACCACAATATATTTCATTCCTTTTGAAGATTGGGGATGGACCTCACCCACATAGTCGATGCCCCATTTTTCGAAAGGAATTAAGGGTAATGATACATGTAAAGGCATCTCCATTCTAAGGTCGTTTCGGGCATACCGTTGGCAAGCATCGCATTTCCTTACATAGTCATGGGCGTCCTTAAATAGTGTAGGCCAAAAGTAGCCCGCTCTAAGTATTTTTTGCCCGGTGAGTTGACCCGAGAAGTGACCGCCGCAAGCGCTATCGTGGCAAGCGATTAAAATCGCTTCAACCTCCGTTTTTGACACGCATCGTCGTAAAATACCATCGGACCCCCTTCTAAACAACCTATGGCCCACTACAACAAATTGCCTACTATTTACCCTCACCTTCCTTCTCTCTTCTTTTGTCCACTCTTTGGGCAACTTGTGGGTTGTTAGAAATTCCACTATGCCCGCATACCACTCCGGTGTAGAAGTGACCACAAAGAGGCTATCATCTACTAACATATCATTTACCGGATTTTTTCCTATCTCCTCCGACAACCTAGACAAGTGGTCCGCTTGTAAATGCATACGACCCGGTTTATATTCCACCGTGTAGTCGAATTCTTCTAATAACAAAACCCACCTAGCTAACCTACCACTTAACTCCGCCTTGTTAACTAGATACTTGATAGCCATGTGGTCAACAAAAAATACAACCGGGTTGCACATGAGGTAATGCCTAAACTTTTTAACGGAAAACACCATGGCTAGGCACTCCCTCTCCGTTGTAGAGTAGTTTCTTTCGGCGGGGGTCAATTGCTTACTCGCATAAGCTATAGGTTGATCCTTCTCTTTTTCTCCCGTTGCTTGACAAAGCGCACTCCCTATTGCCACATTACTAGCATCACAATAGACGTGAAAAGGTTTACCCCAATTGGGTGGTATCAACACCGGATAGGTGCTCAACCTATCCCGCAATTCCTCAAAGGCTTTTTGACAAGCATCCGTCCACTCGAATTTGACATCCTTTTTGAGCAAATGGGTAATGGGCACCGCTATCTTTGAAAAATTAGGAATAAGTTCCCGGTACCATCCCACATGTCCTAACAACTTAGAGATCCCCTTGGAATTGGTTGGAGTTGCCAAGTCGCTTATGGCCGCAATCTTATCCGGATCGGGTTCTCTACCTTTCTCACTAACAACATAACCCAACAACACTCCCTTATTCACTCCCAAAAATGTCTTATCCGGGTTCAATGCTAACCTCATCTTCCTACACCTAACCAATGCCTCCCTAACACAATGTAGGTGATCGTCCACATTACTTTGTGTGCTAAAATCGTCCACAAAGACGGTCATGGATTTGAACAACAAGTCGGTGAAGATATACATTACTAATCGTTGGAAAGTAGCCGGGGCATTACATAACCCAAATGGCATCACTACCCACACAAAAGTACCCCAAGGTGTAGTAAAAGCCGTTTTATGGATATCTTGGAGGGCTATGGAAATTTGATTATAACCCGCATACCCATCCATAAAGGTATATCGCGAATGACCTCCAACCTCCTCAAGCAACAAGGTGATAAAAGGTAAGGGGAAGTGATCCTTTTGTGTGCACGAATTCAATTTCCTATAGTCGACACAAACCCTTAATTTCCCATTTTTTTTCTTTACTAAGACCATAGGAGAAACCCAATCCGTGATTTCCACCGGCTTGATAAACCCGGCCTTCAATAACCTTTCCAATTCCGCTTTCACCAACAATTGCAATTGAGGATTCATCCTCCTCTCCTTTTGTCTAATTGGCCTCGCCCCCGGAATTAAAGGAATCCGGTGCTCTACCATTTCCCTAGGAATTCCCTTAAGCTCATCGTAGGACCATGCAAAAGTATCACTAAACTCATCCACCAAATTGCTATACTCCCTAACCTCTTTCTCCCCCAATTTGGAACCCATCTTCATTTGTCGGGTTTTTCCATTCTTTAATTTCACATCCACGTACCGCCAATCCGCTTCCGACACATGTGCTTGTTCCTCTTTGTTCCGATACCAATCGGAAGGCACATTGGGGTAATCTTTCACATCTTGACCTACAACTATCCCCGTAGACGTGGTCTTGAAATGTAAAGGCTCCTCCAATTTCGATGACTCAATAATCACATCCTCCTCTTGAGTCCCATCTACATGAATTAAACTAACCTCACCCTCTTCCACGTCATCTACCCAAGGTGTTAACCCACCGCTAACCCACTCTTCCTCGGTGAGCACCTCACATGGCTCCAACAATGAGCCCTCTCCTAAACTAACACTAGGAAATTCACTCCCTAAGCCTACTTGGTGAAATGTAACCATTACATCAACCTCGGACTCGGGGTACTCCCTTAGCCATTGGGCATAATCCCCATTATCCCCATAATTGTAAAAATTAGGACCTAGACTTCCCGAGCCCGAATCTATAACAACCCTTTGACCTTCGGGATGGACGACTCCCACCAATGCCTTGCCAATCTCATTCTCGTTTAAGTCATCAATTTCCTTCTCCAATGGCAAATACATCTCCTTCTTCATCCATCCTTCTAATGAACCAATGGACACTATGACCCTATTACCCTCCGGACCATAAGTGATGGATGGTTTAGGTCCACCCCAATTGACCATAGCATTCGCCATCCGCAACCAAGGCCTACCTAGCAAAATGGGGAAGGTGTCCTTGTTGGAGTGCATTTTAATGACATGGAAGGTGACCAAGTACTCCTCGCCTCCCGTAGTCATTCTACAATCCTTGATCATCCCCAAAGGCGTAGTCGAACTTTGATTTGCCATATTTATGACCAAAGGTGAAGGCCCCGTGAGTCCAAGTCCCAATTTTTTCATAGTATCCTCCGGTAGTATATTTAGACTACTCCCTCCGTCGACTAGCACATTAGGAACCACCTTATCTACTATAACAACTTCTATTTCTATAGCTTTCACGTCTCTTCCACCTTGTGATTGGATCCTAGCGGCTATTTTAGCTTTCACCTTCCTCATCCTCTTGTGTACCGGCATTCCCTCCTTTAATGTTTTCCTTGCCGTGGGTGAAATTTCCAATAGTTGGCCGAAAGTAATATCCGCCTTGAGTGTACTAAGGTCCGCCCACAAGTTGTACCCGGTAGATCTTTCCACCTTAGAATTACCCACTACGTCGAATTCGTCTACGGGAACCCCCGGTCCTTCCCATTCACCCACATCGCTATTATCCAAGTCATGTACCGCATTAGTCCTCTCCCTATCTTGTAAAATTATATTTTCCCTCTCCACATCCTTAGTAGCTCTTCTAGCTACCCTATCCAACTCGGAGAGATTAATCTCTTCATCCGAAGAGTAATTTCCTTGCTCTCCTATTCCTACCTCCAACGGGGCATCCCCTCTCCTAGCCCTAGTAGTTACCGCTAGTGCAGGTGCTTCTTCAACCACACCCTTACCCTTCACTAACTCATATGTAATAGCATTGGTGTGAGGAGGCCATTGACTTTGCTCCTCTCCAATTCTCGTTGGGAGAGGAAGCATGTCATCACATGTGGCCTCCAACACTCCATCCATGAACCTAACATCTTGGGAGTTAGATGGTCCCGGATCCGTTGGAGGCGCTTGTCTCCCGTTACTACCATTAGGTGGAACTCCTTGTCTATTTTGTATTGGAATGTAACCGGTTGTAGTTTGCAAGCCCGCCGGTGGATGAAAAGTTTGCCTAGCATTACTATGGTCATAGTATAAGTTAGGTGGCCTAAGTTCATTGGCCGGTACTCCTTGTGGCCTAGCACCTCGCATATTATCCCTTGCTTGTTGTTGTGGATTAGCCACCGGGTAAGGGACATTAATTATTTTGTCCGGTTGGCGACACGTATCCGAGGGATGACTTCCTCCACAATTGCTACAATTAAACTCTTGACCTTCGGACCAACATTGTCCTTGAGCGTGCCACCTTCCACAAAAGGGATGAAATTCCTTCTTCTCTAAATTTTGGCCACCTTGCCCTCTAGGTTGTGGTCCTCTATTGCTTCCATTTCCATAGTGAGGTGGCGCTTGACCTCGTTGATTTTGTTGAGGTGGGTTACCGTTTCCTCTTTGGTCACGGTTTTGTCCACTTCTACAAAATTGACGCGTGTGGCCCGGTTGGCCACATTGGACACACCATAATCCGGAAGAATGCCTACCCGACTCAACCGGGGGTGGAGGCCCCGGTTGTTGACTCCGGATCATTAATGACATTTGATCTGTGAGGCTTTGCATTTGTTTTATCATAGCCTCTTGGAATCCTAGTTGGCTAGCACCTAGTCTTCTCTCAACCTCCTCCAAGTGTGGATCCGTTCTAGGGGCCGGTAGTGCCAAAAGAGGTGCCGGTTCCCTAACCGCTAAAGGTCGGGGACCGGTGTCCACAATGGCATATGGAATTTGGTTCTCATACTTAGCGGGTTCTACCGCTACCACCCTAGGGCGTATGGGGATGAATTGTGGGATCAATTCATCCTCCCTTCTCCATAGCCTTTCGTGATCTTTATCCAAGTTTTCAATATCTCTAGCCGCACGCTTGGCATCCGCCAAGGTCAAGGGATTCCTTTCTAGAACACCCCTAATAGTTCCGGACTTAAAAAACCCTTGAATGAAAAATTGCTTTAGCGTGTCGTCGTTGAGCATGGTACCCACAAATCTAGTGCACACTAAATCAAACCTCCTAATGTAAGCCGAAATTTCTTCCTCCCTTCCTTGCTTCAATGACGACAATGCCCTTAATGCGGTACTTTGACCCACTTCCGGCCTAAATTCGTTAAGAAACTCCCTTTGTAATTGTTCCCATCCCCTAAAATGTCCCTCGGCATGATCCCGATACCATTCATAGGCTTCCCCCTCTAGAGTGGTAGGAAACCACACTAACCAATAACCCGGGTCGGTTATGAGGAAGCTAGCCAACCGTTCGATATACCGTTCCATGTGCCGAGAGGGGTCCTCATCCTTGGTCCCATAAAATTTAGGGAGATGAGATGGCATATCCATCGCCGCTAAATTTTGTGGAACCACAATTGGTAGGCCTCTTGGCCTAACCAATGGGTCTATTGGAGGTATAGGAGGTATGGGCGGAATTGGGGGTATGGGTGGTGGATCCATCCCCCGTTCCTCGGCCATGGTGACCGGTGAACTATTCAACAATCCCCTATCAACTTCTACCGGGAATTCTTCTCTAAGTGTGTAATTTTCCGAAGAAGTTTCACCACTCAATTTGGAGGGAGTGATCTCCTCTTCAAGTTGAGCTCCAAGTTCTAAGGTGTCTAGAATTGACCTAGTCCTAGGTTCGACGTTCAAACAACTCTCTATTCTAACATTATCTTGTTCTAATCTATCACTGATTTTAGAGGACCGCCTCTTTCGAGTAGATTTCTCTAGTCCTACTATCAAACTTGGTTTTTGTGAGCGAGTCCTACCTTGCATTCCATAAGAATCGATCGACCCTCACTTGACCACACATCATCCTAGCAATTCCCCTCTTAATATTTTCACTTGTCTTGGTGTGGTTATAATTTTTTTAGGAGGTGAGGAAAAGAACCTGCAAGCCCACTTAGGTGAAAGAATCCCAATAGGGGATAGGCATGTTCATGTTAATTTTTTGGTTAAGTCGGAGCATCACCTCCGCACCTTCCCGCAAATCAACACTCACCACAATACCGATTGTGAGGGGGTGACCTTCCGAGTAGATTATGTTAAAAGTCGAGGCTTCACCCTTCAACTTCTCACACCATCCACAATTCGGGAATTACCCTCTACAACGGATAACAACAATCACGAGTACAAAAGGCATTCCTTAATTAGTTAATGAGTTCACTTTGAAGAAATAAACATACCTTGAGCAATCGCATCCCCCTGTGAGTTAGCACTCCCCTCAATCGTGACTCAATGTAACAACACCATAAACTTTGTGAAATATTAATTTAATCTAGAGCATGAAATGACAACTCCCAAAACTTTGAGACTCACCCCGAGGTGAGTGTCAAAGTTCAATGTCCTAAGGTGAATTTACCCTCTAATGTTTTAATGAGCTACTCGGTTATAGGTTCCTTTTAAGTTCTTAGCAAATCCCCAAAAAGGTTGAGGACGTACCTTCGCCGCGCTCCTTCCTCAAAAATGAATTTGCGTAATTGACAATGCAATTCATTCCAAGGAATAGTTGAAATACAATGAATTCAAATGTAACCCAAAGAGAGAATACTTACCGAGTTTCGGGTGCTCCTTCCCTTCTCTCAAGTTTGTGTCTCCAATTTTTCCTAGTTGCCTCCAAGTCTCCTAGTCGCCTCCAAGTCTTGTAACTACCTTCCGCTTCGCTCCCGGCGGACGCACCAATTATGTGAGGCCAAACCCCCCACCCTTAAGCGTCCGTAGTCCGAGTAGTGGGTTTGGGCTCACATTCCTCCGCGGTATTGGATTTGGACTTGGATGAGTCCATAGTGCAAGGTTCACCCTTCAAGTGGTCTTGGATTTAACTAGCTCCTTCATAAACCCAACTCCTTCATGAACCCAACTCCTTAGCTTCTAACTAAATAAACCCAGCTCCTTCGTAAACCCAGCTCTTTACTTTCTAACTAAACAAACCCAGCTCCTTCATAAACCCAGCTCCTTCATGAACCCACAACTTTGTAGTTGTAATCCCCAACTACCTCACTAATTATTCAAGCCCTTAACTAATCTTCCTACCTAATTTTCCTAATTCTACTAACAACCCCTTTCTAATCACACAATTCTTCTCTAATCCTAAAATCCTAAAATCCTAGAGAGGAGAGGGGGAGAGAGAATTTCCTAACTTCACTAAGACTAACTAATCCACACAAGTATATTTTTGCACTCATCACAACCTCAAGTGCTCAACTCTTAAACATGGAACTTGCAACCACGTGTATTCAAAACATGAACTTTAAGTACCACAAATTGGAATCATGAATTAACTTTAAAATCCTTCACTTCAACACTAATTCTACCAAGAGGTTAAGCCCTCTTCAAGGCTAACAAGCCTTGGCTCTCAAACTAAAAACTAAGCACACACATGTGCTCCAATATGGCTTCCCACACCCACACTTATAACTCGTGGGGTGCCTTGGAGCACAAAGGAAAGAGAGGATGAGTGAGGGAAGAATGAGGGATTATATAGTAAGCTTGAGGGGGTGAGCACCCTCAAGGCTCACGATAAGCCCTTGAGATTTCCTCCTACTTAGTAGGCGCCAATCCTATCTTCTAAGCCTTCCTCCCTCAAATGATCAACAAGGATCCTAATTCGAACATTTAACTAGCCTTGGCTTTCTACCTACCACACTTTACCAAACTTGGGATGCTTCAACCCAAACTTAGCCTCCTTCGCTTTCCGCCGCCATAACTTTCTCCCCTTACTTTCCCAAATCGTTGCTCACCACTTAATTCAAACCACGATGCTTAACTCGTGATTTGATTGGTGCTTTGAGAATTTGCTTATCCTCCACCTTGCATTCTTCCTTGGACCTTCCCCATTAAGTGGCCATGATGAGGTGGTCCACTTGTGCGCTCCATGTGATCCTCCATTCATCCCAATTCGAATGCACTTGCCTCTTGAGTCACTTTGGTTGTCTCCATCCATTTGTACTAGCCTACTCACTAACTACTCAATCCAAGTTCTCCTTACCTATCCTCATTCACTCAAATCCTTCCGAAGGTAAAAACACAATAACAACTCACATCCTAGCCTCTTACAACATGGTACTTCTAAGACTAACATTTCACTCTTTTTATATTTTTGTGAAGTAACATGCTACTTCAAAGTGCATCAACTAACGTTTCAAGGGTCTAAGACTAAATGTGGGCACCCTTTTGGGCTCACACCCCCCCCCCCCGCGTCACTGAGGCGCTGTGAACGGGCCTTGTGTGGTCGCGGGCATGGTGGATCCGGGCCGTTGATCCACCAAGGCCCATCCAAGGGCCTTAGTGGTCCTAGGTGGCGGGTGGTGGTGCTTGCCACCAAGGTGGGTGGGGGCGGGGGTGGTGTTTGCCACCAAGGTGGGGTGGGGCCGTGGGCCTCATGTCTTTTTTCGGGGAGGCCAGTTTAGGGTCTTGTCGGGGCTAGGTGGCTAAGCGGGCTCGGTGGCTAGGCGGATTAGGCAGCTAGGTAGGCTTATTTTCTAAGTGGCTTGGCCTACTTACTAAATAACTATTTGGTTAGGCTTACTTAATAGGTGGCTAGGCCCACTTAGTAAATAACTAGTTGCTTAGGCTTACTTACTACGTGGCTAGGCCCACTTACTAAATAACTAGTTGTTTAGGCTTACTTGCTAGGTGGCTAGGCCCACTTACTAAATAACTAGTTGCTTAGGCTTACTTACTAGGTGGCTAGTAAGTAAGCCTAAGCAACTAGTTATTTAGTAAGTGGGCCTAGCCACCTATTAAGTAAGCCTAACCAAGTAGTTATTTAGTAAGTAGGCCAAGTCACTTAGAAAATAAGCCTACCTAGCTGCCTAATCCGCCTAGCCACCGAGCCCGCTTAGCCACCTAGCCCCGACAAGACCCTAAAGTTGGCCTCCCCGAAAAAAGACATGAGGCCCACGGCCCCACCCCGCCTTGGTGGCAAACACCACCCCCGCCCCCACCCACCTTGGTGGCAAGCACCACCCCCCGCCCCCTGCCACCTAGGACCACTAAGGCCCTTGGATGGGCCTTGGTGGATCAACGGCCCGGATCCACCATGCCCGCGACCACACAAGGCCCGTTCACAGCGCCTCAGTGACGCGGGGGGGGGGGGGTGGCTGTCGGATCCGACAGGCCCTTTGGTTCAGAACTGGGGACCTCACATTTGGTATAAATTTCAGATTTTTGAGATTGGGGAGTGCCTGAGAGGGGCCTAGTAAGATGCCATGTAGGTTTAGATTTCTGAATTCAAGTAGTGGGGTATGCTTATGAAGGCTCTGATTTGAGGCCATTTAGGTTGAAATTTTGGGAATTTTAGGATTGGGGTCTTGTAGTTAGAGGTCTGATTTGAGGCAAGGGGGGGTGTCAAATCCGACAGGCCCTTTGATCCAGAATTGGGGACCTCACATTTGGTATAAATTTCAGATTTTTGAGATTGGGGAGTGCCTGAGAGGGGTCCGATTTGTCTCCATATAGGCTTAGGATTGTGATTTCTGGGATTGGGGCATCCTTGTAAGGGTCCCGATGTGAGGCCATGTAGGTGTAGACTTTTGATTTCTGAACGTGGGGTATGCTTCTAAGGGGTCCGAGAAGATGCCATAAAGCTTTATTTTTTTGATTTCTAAGTTTAAGGCAGGCTTGCTAGAGGTTTCAGTTGGGGGAAGGGGGGTCTGTCGGATCCGACATGCCCTTGGGTTGAAAGCTCGGGACCTCACAAATGTTTTAATTTTTGCATTTTTAATATATGGGCGTGTCAGTAAGGGGTCTGATGTGAGGCCATTGAGGTTTATTTCTACGAATTCTGGGATTATTGTATGGTAGTAAGGGGTCTAATTTGAAGCAAAGGGGAACTGTCGGATCCGACAGGCCCCTTTGTTGATAGATCGGGACCTCACATATATATTAATTCTCTGATTATTGGCTATTTGGCGTACCTTTTAGGGGTCCGAAAAGAGGTCTTATAGCTATATTTTTGATTTCTAAGATAGGGGCAGGCTTTGTTAGGGGTCTGATATGAGGCAAGGGGGGGTGTCGGATCCGACAGGCCCTTGGGCTCACATCTCGGGACCTCACATTTGTTATAATTTTGTGCATTTTTGAGATTTGGCCGTGCCTCTATGGGGCCTAATATGAGGCCATGTAGGCTTAGGATTGTGATTTGTGGGATTGAGGCATGCTTGTAAGGGGTCCAATTTGAGGCCATATAGCTTTGATTTTTGATTTATGGGATTCGGGCACTCTTGTAAGGGGTCTGATTTAAGGCCATATAGCGTCAATTTTTGAGAATTCTCTGAAGGGGCAGGCTTCTTAGGGGTCTAATTGGCGGCCATGTAGGTTTAGATTTCTGAATTCTGGTAGAGGGGCATGCTTGTAAGGGGTAGTTAGGGGTCTGATTTGAGGCAAGGGGGGGATGTCGGATCCGACAGGCCCTTGGGCTCACATGTCGGGACCTCACAATTGTTATAATTTTGTGATTTTTGAGATTTGGCCGAGCCTCTATGTGGCTTAATATGGGGCCATGTAGGCTTAGGATTGTGATTTCTGGGATTGAGGCATGCTTGTGAGGGGTCCAATTTGAGGCCATATAGCTTTGATTTTTGATTTATGGGATTCGGGCACTCTTGTAAGGGGTCTGATTTAAGGCCATATAGCTTCAATTTTTGAGAATTCTCTGAAGGGGCAGGCTTCTTAGGGGTCTGATTGGAGGCCATGAAGGTTTTGATTTTTGATTTTTTAGATTCGGGCATGCTTGTGAGGGGCCTGATATGAGGCCATCTAGCTTTAATTTTTGAGAATTCTCGGAGTGGAGTATGCTTGTTAGGGGTCTAATTTGACTGCTTTCATGTTTGCAAGTCTTTTGACTGCTTCTCCTCTGTTTCAGCAGATATATCTGTTTTCAGCATGATTGTAAGGGGTCTGAAAAGAGGCCACATAGCTTTATTTTTTGTTTTCTAAGATTGGGGCAGGGTTATAAGTGGTCTGATTTGAGGCCATATATCTTTAATATTTGGGAATTCTTTGAAGGGGTGAGTCTTGTAAGGGGTGTGATTTGAGATTTGAGGCAAAGGGGGGGGGGGTTTGTCGGATCCGACAGAACCTTAGTTTCAGTACTCGGGTCCTCACATATGTTTACATTTTGTAATTTGTTGGATTCGGGCATGCTCTTAAGGGGTCTGATTTGAGGCCATGTATCTTTAGTTTTTGATTTTTAAGATTGGTGCAGGCTTATAAGGGGTTCTGATTTCAGGCCATATAGCTAAATTATTTGAGAATTCTCTGAAGGGGCATGCTTGTAAGGGGTCTGAAAAGAGGCCACATAGCTTTAATTTTTGAATTCTAAGATTGGGTGTGAGCCCAAAAGGGTGCCCACATTTAGTCTTAGACCCTTGAAACGTTAGTTGATGCACTTTGAAGTAGCATGTTACTTCACAAAAATATAAAAAGAGTGAAATGTTAGTCTTAGAAGTACCATGTTGTAAGAGGCTAGGATGTGAGTTGTTATTGTGTTTTTACCTTCGGAAGGATTTGAGTGAATGAGGATAGGTAAGGAGAACTTGGATTGAGTAGTTAGTGAGTAGGCTAGTACAAATGGATGGAGACAACCAAAGTGACTCAAGAGGCAAGTGCATTCGAATTGGGATGAATGGAGGATCACATGGAGCGCACAAGTGGACCACCTCATCATGGCCACTTAATGGGGAAGGTCCAAGGAAGAATGCAAGGTGGAGGATAAGCAAATTCTCAAAGCACCAATCAAATCACGAGTTAAGCATCGTGGTTTGAATTAAGTGGTGAGCAACGATTTGGGAAAGTAAGGGGAGAAAGTTATGGCGGCGGAAAGCGAAGGAGGCTAAGTTTGGGTTGAAGCATCCCAAGTTTGGTAAAGTGTGGTAGGTAGAAAGCCAAGGCTAGTTAAATGTTCGAATTAGGATCCTTGTTGATCATTTGAGGGAGGAAGGCTTAGAAGATAGGATTGGCGCCTACTAAGTAGGAGGAAATCTCAAGGGCTTATCGTGAGCCTTGAGGGTGCTCACCCCCTCAAGCTTACTATATAATCCCTCATTCTTCCCTCACTCATCCTCTCTTTCCTTTGTGCTCCAAGGCACCCCACGAGTTATAAGTGTGGGTGTGGGAAGCCATATTGGAGCACATGTGTGTGCTTAGTTTTTAGTTTGAGAGCCAAGGCTTGTTAGCCTTGAAGAGGGCTTGACCTCTTGGTAGAATTAGTGTTGACGTGAAGGATTTTAAAGTTAATTCATGATTCCAATTTGTGGTACTTAAAGTTCATGTTTTGAATACACGTGGTTGCAAGTTCCATGTTTAAGAGTTGAGCACTTGAGGTTGTGATGAGTGCAAAAATATACTTGTGTGGATTAGTTAGTCTTAGTGAAGTTAGGAAATTCTCTCTCCCCCTCTCCTCTCTAGGATTTTAGGATTTTAGGATTAGAGAAGAATTGTGTGATTAGAAAGGGGTTGTTAGTAGAATTAGGAAAATTAGGTAGGAAGATTAGTTAAGGGCTTGAATAATTAGTGAGGTAGTTGGGGATTACAACTACAAAGTTGTGGGTTTATGAAGGACCTGGGTTTGTTTAGTTAGAAGCTAAGGAGCTGGGTTCATGAAGGAGCTGGGTTTATAAAGGAGCTGGGTTTGTTTAGTTAGAAGCTAAGAAGCTGGGTTTATGAAGGAGCTGGGTTTATGAAGGAGCTGGGTTTATAAAGGAGCTGGGTTTGTTTAGTTAGAAGCTAAGGAGTTGGGTTCATGAAGGAGTTGGGTTTATGAAGGAGCTAGGTTTATGTAATTAGAAAGTAAAGAGATGGGTTCATGAAGGAGCTTAGTAGATAGCCTACTTAATTAGCTCATAGACAAGTAGTTAGTTACATTATGCTAGTTAGTGTTATGTGTGGCTTTCACAAGTAAATGTATTTGAGATTGACTATAGAGAATAGTGTTTTTTAACACTTGCATCCTCTCTTTAAAAATAAACCACGTGCACAAATTAATGGAGAATGTGGAGCACTCTCGCGATGGCAAGACAAAGGAAGCAAAGACCAAAGAGGAATGTGAGCCCAAACCCACTACTCGGACTACGGACGCTTAAGGGTGGGGGGTTTGGCCTCACATTGGGGCAGGCTTGTAAGGGGTCTGATTTGAGGTTGTGTAGCTTTAGCTTTTTAAACATCCTCGTAAGGGGTATGCTTGTTGGGGGTATGATTTGAGGCCATGTAGGTTTAGATTTTTGATTTTCGGGTTTTGGGAGTGCCTTTAAGGGGTCTGAAAATAAGCCATATAGCTTTATTTTTGATTTTCTAAGATTGGGGTAGGCTTATAAGGGGTCCTGATTTGAGACCATATAGCTTAATTATTTGAGAATTCTCTGAAGGGGCATGCTTGTAAGGGGTCTGAAAAGAGGCCATATAGCTTTAATCTCTGATTTCTAAGATTGGGGCAGGCTTGTAAGGGGTGTGATTTGTGATTTGGGGCAAGGGGGGGGGGTATGTCGGATCCGACAGGCCCTTAGGTTCTCAACTCGGGACCTCACATATGTTTACATTTTGTAATTTGTTGGATTTTGGCATGTTTGTAAGGGGTCTGAAAAGAGGCCATATAGCTTTATTTTTTGATTTCTAAGATTGGGACAGGCTTATAATTGGTCTGATTTAAGGCCATATAGCTTAATTCTTTGAAGGGTGAGGCTTGTAAGGGGCGTGATTTGTGATTTGAGGCAAGGGGGGGGGTATGTCGGGTACGCCTACTTGAAGGGTGAACGGTTTGGCACTGGCCCAGGAAAAGAAGAACTCCGCCTTCGTGCTTCACAACGATCCGGTGACGCCAAGAGAATTGTTGCAGCCCTCGAGCACATGCCTGGAGCAGAGCATTGGTGCACCTGCAAACCCCAACTCGAAGGTGAGGAGGTCTTTGGCACCACCAAGCGCAAACTTGATATGCCCCCTGGTTCTGATCAAGATTCACATAGACCCGACAAGGTCAGCTTCTCTCATCCACGAGTGAGCACTAGGTCAACCAAGGCACGCACTGATTCCGCCACACCATCATACCTGCGCCTCACACAATCTCCTAAGAAATCGATTCCACAACGGGTCACCCACGTCAATAACATTCAGGAGACCCACTGCGATGTCTCCAAGTGGCACATTTCTAGACTGCCCAAGACTTCCGCCAAGGCCTGCTTCGCCATGCAAGCTCGCACAAAGACCAAGTGCACCCAGAAGATCGTTCGGCATGGTAAAAGTACTCCAGCTCCTACGTACACCGGCTACATGCGTGACTACAAGAAGAACAAGGAATTCTTGACAGAGTTCTCTTTCTGCAACGACGACATTGAGAGATGTGTCAAAGGCACTAGGAGGAAGTGGATGCAGCACCGTCCGGATGTCCCGGACGTCTGGCCTGTCCTCACTGGGACAAACCTCACTCTCCAGGAGGTTTTGGCCCTTGAAGAAGGGGGATTCCAACTTCAGCAGCGTCAAAATGTGTCACCCAGAAGACTCTTCGGCGACTCCTCCAATGTTGCTTCATCCATGGCCGAACTCCCTACCCCGGCCCAAGCCGATCAATACCCTACGCTGAGGTTTGGAAAAAAGATCCGGCGCAGTAACAACGGACCATGCATCCAACAACGCAACAAATGGGAGTCAACCCTCAACGTCGACGGTCAAATCACCTCCGTCACAATGATACCTCACCTAGGGATCGAGTGCATCATTCTGTTCCAATCCCGAAAGAAGGCTAAGGTTGAAGAGTACCGTATCACTATCAACACCTTCCCGTCGTGCACGTGCCCGGATTTCGTGGAGATGTCAGCAAGAGCACTTGGAAAGCGGCGCCCTTGGGTGAACTGCAAGCACTTGTACTTCATCTTCCGTGTGACCTGCAACTTGGATCAATACCAAGACACTTTCATCCATGCTCCGAGCCTTAGTTTCAATGAAGTGAAGCACCTCCTCGAAAGTGGCATCATGAAGCATGTGGGACCTTAGCGTGGATACCTATAGGAGCTAGGCTGCCCCCCCTTATTTATAAGTTGTCGCTAAGTATTATTGCGTTGAGTATACTATAGTATGAGTGCACGTTTCTGAAAATATCGTTGATATATCAGACCTATCATTATCTACATGATGTGAATTGTATTTGTTTTTAAATATGTATAAAGGTTTCTAAATATTTATGGGTCTCTCCTTCCAACAGTAGTTTTAGATGTTATTGAATGGTACGAGTTTTGCTACTTTGCTTGAATGCTTGAATGCTTGAATTTTTTGACTTAGAATTTTCTCTTACGTTGTGACCATAGCCTATGATTAACCAGCTCTCACCATAATATGGACAGTCAAAAGTTCCCTGGTTTAAGTAAATCATGTCAATTAGTCTCTCTGAAAGGTACCCTAAAACCAAGTCTCTGTCCTGAAAGCCCTCAAAATTTGCACGGAAATAGGTCCATCATTTTTACTAAAAAAAGAGGTCCCACGATTTTTCTATTTATATTTTCTAAATTTGGAAATTTTATTACTATAATTGGAAAGCGTTGACTTTTTTCTGCTCACCGCTCACCGCTCGCGTCCCACCGCTCACACGGTAGCGTCGTTGGGTAGTCGACTGCTCTTGAGCAGTCGACATGGAAATTCGACTGCCGTCAGCAGTCGACACACCTATACGACTGCCCTTTAGCAGTCGATTCAGTGTGTCGACTGCTATTAGCAGTCGACTTGGACTGTCGACTGCCCACCTGCAGTCGACACTGTTGACGACAGTTTACCCTGTGTGACGACAGGGTAAACTGTTTTACCCCCCCCAAACGGACGTGACGTTTTCAGGTCTGCCGTCACGTCGCTGTCACAGGACGTGACGCGATGTGACGCGACGTGACGTGTAATCCCTGATTATAGGTTGTATTTTAAGTATAGAATATGAACTGCATATTTTTGGTTGCTACATGAACTTTCATATCTAGTTTATAAAATCAACATGATTGTAAATTAATAAGTTTGGATCATTGTTTGCAAAGTCTTGGAAGATCTATTGTGGTCATATGGTTGGAATCATACAGTTGGTGAATAGTAGGTCTGGCATTAAATAATTATAAGACTAAATTTCAAATTATTTTAAGAAACATATTTTTCTCTCTCTTGAATATACGTTTATTTATGTCATACAATTGTCAAATAATGGTAAAATGTCTACTTTACATAAGACTAATTACTATTGATCATTCATTGTAGGTAATTAGGTGGAGAAGGGGTTCACTTTATATTCGAGGTCATCCTAACTCATTACAAAGAATATGAGTTAATAGCATGAAATTGCAAGACTACAATATCATAACTTGGGCTATGTCCTCAACAATTTTCGGACCTCAATTCCACACAGAAGATGAACTTATTTGAAATTATGTCCAACTAAGAGAAGTTGGGAAATTGGAGCAACCTTTAGTGAAGGATTGTGTGATTTTAAGAGTGTGTTCAAAAGATATGAACAAAATTTCGCAAGCATTTTGAAGAGGAGGTTTCAAGAAAAAAATCTGTCTGAAGGATTCAATTTCAGTCCCATCATTGAGGACATTTGCTAGCAGCCAAATTTAAACTACATTCTCAACGCCAATTGTGTTTCCATCGTCCACAACATCTCCAAAGCTCAAACTCGTCACTAGAGGCTGACAGATTCAAAGACAACTCAAGCGCATTACCGTAGCTCTCTAGCAGCTTGGGCAGAAAATAATTAATTTTAAAATTGACTAAGTTTTTGGGAGATTAATTTCGTTGAGTATCCAAATAATAAAAAATAAAAATAAAAAAATTCAAAGAGTGCCTAAATTCATAATAATGCAAGTGACATTCACTGGAATCCAACAAAGTAGCATCAAATAATTTCAACAGTGTTTTCAAACGGTATCAATCTCACTCATGGTCTAAAAACAATACAAGCATGAATTTGCTCCACAAGTCATGCTAACACACTACCATAAAAATGGAAATGAGACAAGAAAACGGGAATGAATGTCTAACTTATTTTAAATTAATTTCTGAATCTGCCCAATTTTAGGATACTATTTTTTGGATTGCCTAACTTATTTTTGCACTTTAATTATTTATTAGGCAAAAAGGTGCCCAAGATGCTAGAGAGCCACGGTATCTCCTTCGTTAGAATTCATGACCACTGCAAGAAAGTCAATTTAAAATATGCCAGTAAAAACTCATGTTGAATGAAAGTTCATGAGTCTTTTTATCAAATGTGTTAGGTCAAATGTGTTAGAAATTATGTTTTTTCTGAGTGCATGCTAAAGTATTAGATGGTGTTTCAAAGAAGTCTGTTACCTTTTGGCCCTCATTCTCAACAAATGAAGGATTAAACAGAAGCTTATTGGATATATCAGAAACTCATGAATTTGTTTCTTACAGAATAGGAGATTATGTCATCTATTTCCATTCCTCTTTATATTCCAGGTTACAAAAAAATCCTAACCAACATGTCATGCTAAGTTTTATTTTTGCGCACACAACATTGGTCCCGGGGGTGGACTCTTCATTGGAAACCTCATTGACGTATGTGGGTCACTATGAAATTAAACCCCCTATATACAAGAAGTTTATAGAGAAAAACAAATGTATATGTATTAATGGCATGCTAGAAAATGGACTTGTATATTTATACAAGGCTTTTCAATTTAATGTGATAAATGCCTCCGCTACTTATACATAATATAAACTATGAATTAAATAGGCCTGTATTAGACATAAAATTCACTTTCACTTTCCAATGAGAAAGTCATTGAACATTTATTTATCCATAGCATGTAACTCAACAATTGTATCAAACAAACAAAGACAAGAGCACAATAACTTAGCCACAACTGGAGAGAAAAACTCCAGGAAGCCCATGAGTGCTCCAAGGGCCTCTAGTTTGTGAAAACTTAGAACCCCAAATGCAAATCCTAACAAGAACATACGTGATAGTTATTGAGAACTATGACCATATGACAACAATGAATAAAAACGTGGACTAGATGAAACTAACACATCTATTATCAAGTTTTTGTTTAAACCCTAGGCCCTCTTTTGTACATCTACCTTTACTTCAAAAAAATTAATAGCCCTTTAGATGTATACACTAGAGACAAATAATACCTCTCCCTCATGTATACTATGTACACTAATGCCTCACATAATACTCCTTCTTGCACTCACGCTAGTTCATACATGGTATGAAGAGTCCACCCCCTTGAGACATTGGTCAATGTTGTCCGAAGCATTGTCATTGGTACAAAAGGCATAATTTGGGGTTGGAATGCAGTTGTCGTTGGTTGTCATTGTTTAATTCTAAGTATTTGAGGGGATTCCACACTAATGAGTCCACATGGAATAAGGTCTCACATTTCTTGGAACGCAAAGACGTAATCTTGGAACTTACTACAATGTACTTGAACTCAGTGTATATGAGGGCAAACAAAGACCCAAGGAATGCATGAGAGAGAGGGAGAGAGGCCAAATCATCTCTCCAATGATTTGGCACCTCTATAAAAAGTTATTTTTTCTATTATTGAAAATGAATATAGAAAATAGAGGTGAATACACCAAATTAAATTGAATCTTGCTTGAAAATTTTGTGTGTTCTATGAAGAATGCGTTAAATTGTCTAGATAAGAACAACATTTTTTTATTTGGCAATGTGGCGGTTTTTTGCTAAGTGTCATCCCCTAAACCCTAACCACACACCGATCAAATATACCCGAGGTCTCTGGTTAAGAAAAGTAACCGCATAGCACCTGCATACCTTAGACAAAACCTGATGAATGAAGGCATAAAGAGTTCGGAGGCGAGCAGAAAATCAGTCTGAATTCACAATCTTACAAGCATTAATTTTAGTAGCTCTATAAGGTCACCATATACCTACTTTGTGACCACATAAGGCCTACATATCTTAGATACTCAAGAAGTTGCACACCAAGAAGCTCTTCATAGCAACTTCCCTCTTGTATTTTTTCAATGGCCAAGCTGGAAAATTTATAGGGGCTTCTATTACATCCAAGTTTCTACTAGCACTCACAATTTCAATTAGAACCATACATTTACTTGTCCAATGCTTGAATAGCTAAGCACACTGATTTTTTTTACTTATCTCCCTTCATAAGGCATAGGGACCTGTGAACCATCGTATTGGCTCACAATTTAGTTGTAGGCAATTTAATAAAAAAAAACATTTGATTAGTGTAGTTCATTGGTTTATTTTATACTTAGCTTTTTAAAATGTGATTTGTAGATATAAACTAAGAAGTCATTGCGAAGCTTAGGCAAATGTGTTGAAACGCAAAGTAGACATGAGAGTATTAGATTGATTGAGAATCTCAACTAAATTAATAGAATTGGAGAATTTTAGACATTAGGTGGTAGTACAAGTAGAAAAAGATGAAAGTTGATGATAGAAAAATTAAGAATTTTAGATGAGAGAGGATGATTCTTCTCTCCTTTCTTTTTTGTTCCTTTTTTCTTTCCATTCTCTTCTTCTTTTCTTTCTCTCATTCTTTTCTTTTACCTTCTTCATCTTCCTCATTTTTTTTGGGATTTGATCCCCTCCTCTATCTCTCTCTCTTGTGTGGTGTGTTTTCTAGAGGAGATGGAAAAAAATATGAGAAGCGTGCATATTGATGGAGGGAAATGATAGAAAAAATAGGTTTTAGAGTATAGATAGAAGCATTTTGATGTAGGAATGGATAGATGTGTGGAGGAAATACAAAAAAATTTGTAAAAGATTTCACCAAGACAATGGAGGTGTTGATTTGGAAGGCGATTGCGATTGATTGGAGGTAAGGTTTGAAGAGCCCTTTGATGGAGAGGAGCACCTTGAAGTTGGCTTTTCAACAAGTCTAAGATTGTTGTCATAGGTGTAATCATGAGGAAGCTATGGCGGATTTATCAAGACAACTTATTGCTGGTAGCGATTCGACAACGCTGAATTTAAGAGACGATTCCGATTGACTGTTGGTAAGGCTTGAAGAGCCCTTTAGTACGGAGGAGCATTTTTAGTTGGTTTTCTAGCAAGTCTAATCTTGTTATCATAGGTGCAAGGATGAGGGAGATATGGTAGATTTTCCAAGACAACTTATTGCTGGTGGCAATTCAGCAGCGTTGATTTTGGGAGGCAATTCCGATTGATTACTGGTGAGTTTTGAAGAGAACTTTGGAGGGAATAAAAACCTTGAATTTAGCTTTCCAAAGAGTCATGGCTCACTTCAAGCGGAGCAAGGACAAGGAAAAAACGAGCATTTTAATAGCCATGGTCCAGCTGCCTTGGTTAAGGTTATTTATTCATTACATTAATTTATTTTATTGTAATTTTGATTACAATTTGAATACTTAGGTATACTTGACATCTTTTATGAGTGTATGTAATATGATTGTATGTGTATGGATGTATGTTCTCATTTTATTTTGAATTAAGAGTCCATTGTTTGGAAGGATTAGGAGTCTTCACTTTCAACTGGCTCAACTCTAGGGTTTTTCACCTTGCGGGGTGAATTGCTCATAGGACCCCATTACTTGTTGCCCTTAGTTCTTGCAGTGTCAATTGCTTATCATTTCAAATCCTAGAGAGCGGAGAGAGTAGGTATGCAAAGGCCGAATATCCACCAAGTTATGTGAGCTATCTTGTTCTAATTTTCTTGCAAGGAATTTGTCAAGTAATAAATTGGCTTTTGTAGCATTATGGTGCCAAGTACTTGGGCACGCCATGCTCTGTAGTCACCACTTCAATCATTTCTTCATCAAAAGTGCAATCCATGCGTGACAATTTGTTCCCCCAACCATATGTTTCAAAGAGTTGACACATAGAGGCATGATATTGTCCCTACAATCTTTATGTAAATTACATGCACCTTGAGTAGTGCCTAATACAATGTCAACACTTTCATGAGTTGATATTGAATGGTTCAATGCAACACGATAGAGTTATCCTTCAATTCAACTAGAGTTTTTTGGTTGGGAGTTGGTTGTTTTTCATATAAAACTTTCCATGTTCAATAATTTTATGGTGCATGCTTGGAATCACTATGGAGGTTTGACCAAAGAACATTCTATACGAAACAAACTCAGTTTAATTAGCACCTCTTGACATGCCAAATGAAATTGGCCTTCAATGAACCGATAATAAAAGTCCTCCTCCTTCTAACCTCCACTCCGACTCCAAGCTTGTACCAAAAACTTACTGAGCTTGAGCCATGCATATTTTTATTTATTTGCACATTGTTGTGGCAGGCAACACAAAAAAAGAGTAGTTTGTGGCATTCAAAACCTTACCAGGGACTCCTCTCCCAAAGTGGTGCCAAGGCCAGATTTATTCAAACCTAACAAATACTCCCATCTGTGGATAGAGCAGAGTTGGTAATGGACACTTGATACACATTAACCGACCATGCGTTCAGACTCACACCCATTCAGAAAACACCAAGTGGAGGCAGAATTCACTGGACAATGTGATTGCTTTATACATCCATTCCAAGTAACAAGAAAACCTTGTTTGATATCTGGGACACCATTGCCATCATTGGGTTTCTTGAACCTACAGAAAGTTTTTTCACACTATTTCTCTAATTGAGGCAAAAAATGAAAGAAATTTAACTCCACATAGCCCAATATTATTTCCTCTTGTATTAGTGGGTGACACTACTGTGCAGCCACCTTCTCCCTTAAGGCTTGAAACTATTGAGTTTAATGTTGGTGTTGTTATGATTTGATGGGTTTGTGTTGGTATATTGTGCTTTATTACAATATTGATCTATGGACACCATTTCTATTAGTTTGTGAAGATTCTATAACAAGAGAAGTATTCATTTCTTGCTTATTGTTGCTCTAGAATTAACAAAAGGTTGCTATCATTGAGCTAGTGTGGTTAATCTCTTTTGGGTATTCTGGTTTATGGGTAGGGTTACTTCCAATAAGAAATCTAGGGATTAAATTGGTCAATTGCCTTGTACCAAATTGTCGGGGGTCCCATATGTGGGTAGTTGTGCCACCCAGGGTGGTCATGTAGGTGGGTAGCTACATGTGATATCAACTTGAGTGCACAACCCTTGCACAGTCCATGTCACTGCCCATGCTCCTGCTCACCCACCGTCCATTCTCTCGGTCTGCGGTTGTGCTACGTAGTGAGGTGAATCCGTTGCACCTATGTGGCACCTACACTCTTTTTGATTGAGCTCTTGTTCCACGGAGATTCACATGCATCTTGGCTGTTTTGCAATGCCTCTTGCCAATACAATTGTGGTGTTAGTGAATTGAGGATGGATGGGAGGTGGCTTGGCTTTGGGCGACTGGAGGACTTGTGTGCTGAGGAGGCCCATGTCTTGGGCTTAGGGTGGTGATTGGTTAGTGTGATCAACACTAAAATGTGAGTACAAAGTGTCCTTGCATTGCAATCGGTGATGAGGCATGTTGTCGTATTACCAAGGAGGTGCCCTTGCGTCAAGCTCTAGGGAACAAATTCATAAAATAGGGTTAGGTAGGGTTCCCAATTTCCAAATGAAGTCAACTAATGAGGGTAGGGAGGTGTTGGAGTTAGGTGGAGCCCATCTCCATGAAGGAAATTTAGAAGCACTTACATGGGAGAGGCAAGTACCCACTACTAGGAAAACATGCGAAATATGACTAGGGCCTTATGACCGGATATGACTACTGGTTAGAATGCAGTCATCAGTGACCACTTTGGTGACTAGAAATGACTATAGTCATCACATGACTATGATTTTAGTCATATTTTCAGGGGGGCCTGAATGGGAACTACGTAGGGAACGTGTTCTCCCAATTGTTTTTCTCATGGGCAGCCATATGACTAGAATTAGTAGTTAGGTGACTATAGTTTTGGGCAGCCAATTGTAGGGGGATTTAGGAGTGGGGCATTCATGGTTTTAATGCAATTTTTTTCCTTTGTTTATGTTCAATTTATTCTTTCACTTCTTCTTTCCTTCCTTCAGTTTATCTCTTCTCGTGATTTTATTTTGTTCCTTTAAGGTTTTCTCCTTAGGGTTATAGTATTTTTTAAAAATTATTTAAATTTTTGTGAACTTATATGAGTGTTATTTGAAGTGTTTTTCATTCCAATCTTTTTTTCTTGGAAGCATTTTCCCATCTGTTTTTGACTTCAGATGTTATGGAAATTTTTGCAATTGCAAACTCAAACTATCTACAACCACTACAATTCTCTTTGCACATTGTTCAAATACTTGTCGATGTGGATTTTCGTTTGAGCCACTGCACACGCATGCTCTTTATTCAATTGGTGACGCTGAAGTTGGTTGGAAGGCAAGTCCAATTGTATATCTTGGCAATGACATAAATGACTACCATTCATAGTGTGTTTGATAGTTGGTCATATCCCACCTCTAGATCCTTCTCTACAGCAACCAACTTTTTGTTTACATCTCGGGTGGTAAGTCTCTTCCATCTGCTAAAATCATTATTGTCCGATTCCTTGTCCATGGTACTGCATGCTGGGCTGCAGGCCTGCATGCTCCTCTACTCTACCTAACTGCACACTTTGCATTTCATGCCTTCCGCCGTCGCTTGACTCGACTCTTGCACCACGTGGCTGTCGTCGCAAAACAATCTTCCATTCACTGTTCTCCTCGTCGTCTACAAAAAATACTTGTTGTACGTGAAGAGGAAATGCAAAAGAATCCGCTGAATATGGAATCAGTCGATCAAATCTGAACAATGTGAATCCATATTCGTCGCACTTCATTGTAGCCCGAGCTCCCCTCTTGTTGGCTTGTGCCCATGTGCAATACAACACCACTATTTCATATTTCCCGTAGTCTACGCTGATAATTTCGTCCACCCACCCTACATACTCTAGATTTGTTGTTCTCATGTTCTTGTCACTAGAACTAGAACGACAAGATTGGAGAAACGTAGCTGCTACTCCACTGTCACATGTGGACATAGATGCTTCTGCTCCCCGTACTCGTATATGATTGCCATATGCATACATCGCCTTGTATGCCTTTGCTTCTCGTCTAGGAGGCAACAACAGTGCATGTACATCCTCGGACACATCATTCCCCCTCGCAGTGTCTTCGGTCACTGCGTTTTGGAACCACGTACTGAAGGATTCTTGTCGTACATCAATGGGATAATCTGCGCGTCTTCCCTTGCTTCGTCTTTGAACGGCTTTTCTGGCCTCTTCTCGTCTAGTCATTTCAGTGGCATACCGCCTGCAATATACACATCACCTCAAGACCGTTACTTTCCATACACTGTTAGAATACTACAACATGTACAACTATGTTGGTCATCTTCTCACGGGGGGTTCACTCCATGTCAAGTTGAACACCACGTGCGGTCAAAATTTGCTACCCCTATATTACATGGAATAGATAAATTTAAAAATTATGAGATTTTTTCTACATATACATAACCATTGATAATATCTTTTGTATATTTTTTTGAAATTTTTATTCATCTTCATTTTTGTAGTAATTATTTTAGTTCAATTCTGCGTCATTCTAGTTAGAAACGGTATGTTTTATTAAAAAAACAAATCATCAAACTTGGTTACCATTTTTTACTATGTAATAGATACCGTCTATATCTACCCATGAAAAAAAATTGATAAAATTTTGACCCATTTTGGTGATGCAACTTACCAAAAGTAGATTTTTTTTGGCCGCACGTGGTGTTCAACTTGACCATGGAGTGAACCCCCCGTGCATCTTCTTCATAACTGTGACTATACCTAGTAGTCTTCTTCACTTTTCTGACTGTTTCATATGTCTCGTCTTCATAGCTAGTCCTAAAATGAAAAATGATGACTAGACATAGTGCTCTGTTTGTCATGTATTACTACCTAACAATCATATTGCTTAGGTGCATACTTTCTGTAATCTTCAAGTATTTCAGCGTTGTTGAGCACGAACTCATGAATCCACTGTTGCAATTGCGGAGACAGTACGCGCCGTCTCCCCTTCCCTTGTAACACTTCGTCATTTGTACTTGGCTCCTCTTTATCGTCCCATACACGGCGTGATGTCACAGTGCAGTTTTGCATGTACTCGGTGCAAAATCCAAGTGCCTCCTCCATGATATACCCTCTTGCCATCGACCCCTCCGGTTGTGCTCGTTGCCGTACGTAGCCCTTCAACGTTTTCATATACCGTTCAACATGGTACATCCAACGTGTGTGAACCGGACCACAAATGTCTAACTGCTGCACTAAGTGAATCGGCAGATGTGACATGACATCAAAAAATGCTAACGGGAAGACCTTCTCCAACATACACATAGTAACTGTAGTTTCTTCCATCAGGTCTTCCATTGTAGATGGATCCACAGACTTTGCACATAATCGCACAAAGATCCTACTTGTACGAATTATTGCCGCACGAACTTCCTTTGTTAGGAGTGTTCGCACACATAAAGGAAGAATTTGCTGCATCATTATGTGGTAGTCATGTGACTTAAGCCCACAAAGGTCTCCATCAACGGTTATCCTCTTCGACAACTGCCCCACGTAGTTGCTGGGGGTCTTCAGGTTGCGGATAGTTTTGATAAATTTTGACTTCTCCACCTTTGACAGCACATAGGGAGCAACTGGTAGTATGATGGTGTCATTTCCACCAGGTTTCGGGTGGAGCTCGGGACGTATCGACGCCTCCTTAAGGTCTAGTCTTACTTTCAATGTATCTTTCAATCCCCATATTGTCTTCATGATGTTTTCGCACAAGTTTTTTTCGCAATGCATTGGATCCAACACATGACGGATCATAAGAGCCTGCAAGCAGTGCTCGACTCATGTTAGAGCAATTATGCACATCTCCTTACTACGGCATTCTGTGTGTATTTGTACAAATGTAGTCGTGGGTTTGGTGTTCATGACTATGCACTAGTCATATTTTATTTACCGAGTCAGGGGATCCAAACATGTGACTAGCACCACTGATTTCTGCACTACATATAGTCATGCGTTGAGTGCAGATAATCATGTATTGATCACATATAGTGTTTTACAGTCAAATAGCAGAAATAATGTAAATTAGTGTAAGGTTTGGAAATGGCTATGGTACACTGACCTGCCAATACGGAAGACGAAACAAGCCGGACAACCTCTTCACTCCAGTTGTGTGCACTGGATCGTTGACCCCCCCATGTCTGTTTTCGTTGGAGGCATTTAGCCATTTCTCCCTTGCATTAGCGTGGCGCACAATGTCTTGACCAGTAAGAGGGCAAGGTAGCACTCTATTTTCTTCTTTGCCATCAAATGCTCTTTGGAGTCGTCGATACGGGTGATTCCTTGTTAGGTATCTCCGATGACCCAAATATAAATTTTTGCCCAGTGCAGTTGATCGACGAGTACTAACATTAGGGCCACATTCAGTGCATCCTTTGTAACCCTTTGTCACTTGCCCAGAGACAAGACCATACGCAGGATAATCGTGAATGCACCACATCAAAATTGCTTTGAGGACAAAATGCTTGTTTTCACCGTCAGTCGATACATCGACGGCATTCACACCATGCCACAGTTGCTGCAACTCTTCAATAAGTGGGGCCAAATAGACATCTATGTTTTCCGAAGTGACGCTTTCTTTTCCAGGGATTAGAAGAACCAACATTAGAAAGAAACGTTTCGTGATGAGCCAGGGAGGAAGGTTGTAATTCAACATTATTACTGGCCACGTTGAGTGACTTAATGATTGGGTTGAGTAAGGGTTCACACCATCTAGGGCCATCCCTAGTCGTATGTTCTTCTCCTCAGAGGCAAATGCTGGATACACAGCATTGATGTGTTTCCAAGCTTTAGAGTCTGGAACACTCTCCATATTACCGTCCAGTTCTTTCCTTGATGTGTGCCACTTGGTTAACTGTGCAAGTCGGGCACATCGAAACATTCGCAACAGACGGGGTATACGTGGAAAATGCTTTAGTATCTTCGCTGCCCTTGTACTATTGTCTGATATGTATCGCATCTCCCCACATTTCGGACAGCTCAAGGCCTCTGCTAACTCGCGTCGAAATAAACAACACCCGTTTCTACATGCATGGATGGAGTTGTAGGAGAGCCCCAAATTCCGTAGGAATTTCTTCCCTTCCCAGTGGGATTTTGGCAGTTTATTACCCTTGGGGAGAAGTTTGGTGATCACGTTCAAGATTTCATCTGCACAAGTGTTTGAAACTCCAAATACCGTGAAGCAATTGAATAGGAGAAGCACTGCAACCAACAACTTTGTTTGCGAGCCTTCGTATAGGGGAATGTTTGATTCCTCAATGACTGTCGTAAGATCTACGTTATTGAGGTCATCGTCTTCCAAAGCACTGTCATTTTCGTCCTCATCAATTCCATCATAGGTAGCGGGAGGGATGTTGTCGTATCGTGCAAAGCACTCTGTGACCATCCGTGTAAGCTCAAATTCCTCAGAGTCGGTTTGCATGGACGGGATTTCCCCCTGCGCTTCATGACGTTCGTGGAGGTCTTGGCAATCTTGCCCAGTTTCGTACAGTATTCCAGACTTCATACAACATAACAACAACCCCCCAATTATTTACAGGTACGTGACGTTACTTGCATTGCTTACGATAATGTAACAATAGAAAATGAATCTAAATACTTGTGTCATCTATTTGGTAACACTATCTGCAATTTAGTCGTCCATACCATAACAGTGACATCGATTTACTCATCTGTGCAATATGAGTGAGAACAATGTAGTCATCTCTGTGAAAAAAATGACTAGGATTTAGTCATCAATGCAAAAACAATGACTACGACTACCCCTAAGAGTGAACTATCAGACTCAACAGTCATTGAGCACTTAAGGATTACAACAATTTAGTCACATGGGTTACTGAGATCATTGCTACAAAAGGGACGTCCTGTCAGTTTAGAGGGTAATATGTGAATAGTTCCTCTCCCACGTCAATGTCACGTGTTGCTATAGTCATGATATACCCCCAAGTTTTTGGATTCCAAGGAGTAGGCAATGACACGTATTCCCAAAGTACATTTCCTAAATGCTCTCTTCCAATAGAGCTGTTAATGAACCCTGCAACATTTCCATTCAATACATCTCCATCCTGATAAACATTTTTCTTCACATGTATTGCATACTTCAGAAATCGGTGGTTTGCTTGACACATACTCTTGAATTCTGCCACTGATAGTTGTTTCCCAACAAATGACAGTAACTCATCGCCGGCTTTGGCTGCTCCCATGGCATATAGGCCCCATCCCATGTGGGGATGTGTGGACACCCTAATCTCCCACTTTCTATCCCAAAATATGAAGGGTTTGAGTTTTGGGATGGGGCCTATGCGCTACTGCCCATGGTAGCTATCTGTGTGGACAGTATCCACGGACACTTGCTGATTGGGAACCGAACTACTCTCTCCGCTCCTTCGAAGCGGTAAAGTAGCTGAAATTACTAACTTTAATGCAGTAGCTGTTGCGGCTAGTAGAATAGGTCTTTGTGTTTCCTACATGTTTCATTCCAACAAAGTAAGACAGTTGCATTAATTCCCCATATTATTCACATCCAACATATCATAAAATAGTAACGATAACATACCAGGATTGATCTTTTAAATTCTGGATCTCGCTTGTACTTCCGTAGATGTTTGCGGATGGTTTTTCGATCCAATATTCTTGCACCCATGCATTTCTTACATGGGCAAGGGTAACTTGTTAGACCTTGCCGGTCTGCTTCTTTCTCTTCGATGTCCCATAGTTGCAATTGCAAAAGTTCCTCCCGTGATGTCGGATCCATCGGCTAAAATGCGGTCCACCTAGACAACATAACCACAATTTTTTTAAGAACATGCAACAATACATTGACCTTTAGGAATAAGCTGCTACAATACATTCCATTTTAGGGAGGAGCAGCCAAGAGTAAACTCAATGCAGTGAAATGTTGTGGATATAGCCATTCATGTTACGTGGACTACTATTAGTCACGTGGTCACTAAATCTGACTGCATTGAGTCATGCAGTCTCAAGTCTGACTACATTTAGTCATGCTTGCTCACATACACTACTAGAATTTCTGTGACCAAACCAACAGAAATTCAACTGAAAATTGTTGATTAGATCGAGTTGACTCGGTCAGTAATCAACTTGGGGTTGTTGATTTGGTTTTGTTGATTCGGACTTTTAGTTGATTTGGTTCTGTTGATTCGGTATTTTCCCTACTCTATTCAATGGTGACTCAATTGAGCGAGAGAAAATTACCAAGGAAATGAAAGTGAAAGGGCTTGTTGATTCCAAAACAGGTGATGAAGCACTCTTGGACTTGAGTGTATAGATCATGATTTTCCTGTTGAGTTCAACCAAGAGCAGATCATCAAGGACATAAAAGTACATATTGTGATAAATATAAAAGTCCGATAAATGTAAAAGTCCGATAAATGTAAAAGTCCGATAAATGTAAAAGTCCGATAAATGTAAAAGTCCGGTAAAGAATTTTTTATTTTTTTTATTTTACTTTACTTAATTGGAAGGATTATTGATGCTATATAAAGGAGTTTTTCTATTCAACTTGTTATATTTCTACATTTGTTTTATTTGTTTTATTTATTTCATTTTTTTTATTCATTTATAGAAAAATCAAACTGATACCTTAATAGTTGACTTACTATGGAGTATAAGTGTGATGTATGTGATAGAATAATGAAATCTCAAGCACAGCTTGAGTTTCATTATAAATCTAAAAAACATACTAAAATGGTTGTTAAATCCACATTATATGATACTAAAAATGTCACAACCCCGGATGAGGTTGTAATACAAAAGTTTAGATCACAAGAAATTTCAATTCCAATTGGAATTCGCCATGTGATCTATGTATCTAAAAAGGTGGATTTTTTAGATGTCTTCACTGAAATCACTACTTCTGCAATTTTGGTTGAAAATGAAAAAGTAGTGGCCATTATTGATTTCAATTTTTTTTCAAATGAATTGATAAACATATTGACCAATGAATGTAGTATACTATATACTGCAGGAGGAATAGTAGAAAGGGGTAAAGAAAAAAGTGGTGGGGATATGGTTGTTTTTTAATGGAGAAATTGCTACGCTGAAGGATTTGGCATATATAAACAAACTAATAGAAAAGGTAGGGAAAAAAAATGAAAATTTCAGCTGCAGATTTAAACACACTAAGTGCACGAACAGCGACTAGAATATTCGACGTGTTGAATACTCAAATGTCATCTTGGATTAAAGATTTGGAAAATTTAGTTCCGAAAGAGTTGGGGACACTGTGGGGTCGTATTGGATATACTCCATTCACAATAATGAGCGTGACAGAGAACTATTGGTCTCCTGACCATATAGATGACAAAGATAAAGGTTCCGGATTTATATTTTGGGTCCATGAAGGTAATTTTCAATCACAGAATTTATTTTAAAACTAGTATAAAATTATGTCATCGTATGTTATACTAGAAGTTTTTAAAAAATTGTTGGATTCACTAGTTTCTGATGTTGTAATTGAATTCAACATATTTTGCAGAGATTCCAGACCACTCTCGAATTGAACAGGCACAATTCCGTATGGAGGACTATGGATTATTTTTTCGTCCAACGTGTGGGACTTTAATATGTTTTGATGCTTCAAAAATAAACCATGGTACAACTGAAAATACGGAGTATAAGCAATATGGAGTTGCCGTCTTAGTAAAGCCCATTGTTTTAAAAGCAGGTTTAAAAACATTAAAAAAATTGGGATTTTAGGTACTACTAGAAAAGTACTTGACTTGGATCATAACACTATTTATTAAAAAAATTGAATATTTTGTTTGTAATCAAGATACAAAAGACATTGGTGAAATTTCTTTTTGAATATAGATATTTAAAAGTTTATCAAATAAACGATAGTACAATCTAAATTTAAGTTTCAAACTATGATATTTGTTTTGCTTTGAGAGTCAATCTTCACTTATCTTTATTTTTAAACGTAGTGTTCACATAAACTTAAGATAATTCCAAGTATTAATTGTATAGTATATTTTTTTATTTTTTTATTTTTATTTTGTTACTTTTATGAGCTTGAAGATAGTATATAAAGACGTTTGACTTGTTAAAATTATATTATTTCAGTTGATTGAATATATTTTTACACATATATTATTTGTACACCCTACTTGAAGATTAATACCTTTTTTATTACTAAAAACCGCTATTCTTGTTTGAGTATGTTTTACCTCTGAGTATGTTTTTTGCAAAAACCGCTATTCTTGTTTGAGTATGTTTTACCTCTGAGTATGTTTTTTGCAAAAACCGCTATTTATGTAAAAACATTTTACCTCTGAGTATGTTTTTTGCAAAAACCGCTATTTATGTAAAAACAGTTTACCTCTGAGTATGTTTTTTGCAAAAACCGCTATTTATGTAAAAACAGTTTACCTCTGAGTATGTTTTTTGCAAAAACCGCTATTTATGTAAAAACATTTTACCTCTGAGTATGTTTTTTGCAAAAACCGCTATTTATGTAATTTTTCAGAAGTTCACATTCTCATATTTTGATGATCCTTCCATACAAATGGTATTGAACCTTAGGAAAAAATAAAAAAATGGATGGATAAAAAACATCAGCGCATGTGGTGCAGGGTTAGAACTTCATACCTTTCTGTGAATACAAAAAAAAAAAAAAAAAATTATTTCCTTTGAATATCGCCACATCAGCATATCCAAATCTAAAAGCCCATTAATTTGTCGAAGAAAAGGTACAGTACGTAATCTAACAGAAATAAGAACATTCATTTTGTTCAAATTAACAAAATATTAGAATTTTGTTGAAATGGTCATTGACGTACACAGTTCAACAAAAAATAGTTGGTTACTTGTTGATTTGGATATCATTTTCTAGTAGTGATATGACTACCTGTAGTCACTTTGTCCCTACATATGACTAGATTTAGTCATGTAGTCCTAAATATGACTACCTTTAGTCATGCAGTCACACAAGTCACAAGTCTGACCCTAAATAGACAGACATGTGTCTGTGACGACTAGTATGACTACATAATTCAGTAATCAATGAGCACCCCCACCAATTAATGATGAAACCCTAATTCGGTCTTATTGCGTTGTCACTCGCTTCTACATCCCCGCAGCCAAGACTAAACCATTTCTCTTGGTGCCATTGTGTAGGTCTTACCTTATAGTTGCAGGGAGGCAGAGAAATGGCGACGTCCACGGCCGAAGCGGTACCTTTACGTCGTCTTTGCGGCAAGGGGGTGTGCGGCCGCCATGGCGAAGTCCAAGTGGTCGACGGAGAGCAGGAGCAGCAGCTCGAAGAGTAAGGAGTCGGCGACGTCCTCAGCGCAGGAGACGTCCGAGGCGGAGCAGTCGAGCGAGGAGTGGGCGAGCAGCAACAGCGGCGGCGACAACAAAATCGGCTCCAACAGCGAGGACTCCGCGGCGGAGGTGCAGGCGGTGAGGTCGAGGGCAGCTGCCCCTAAGCGCGGAGTGCCAAACGCCTACGAGGCATAGCGAAAAGCAAACATCGAGCGCAATCTCGCTCGATTTCGAGAGTTGGGCATCACCAACTTGGCTGCAGGGGTGGCGGGTGCAAAGCGCTCGAAGCTTCCGAAGGCACCTGAGAGAGGGAAAAAGCGGCGCAGCTCCAGCTCTTCTGAGTGCTCACTAAACCCTAATTTTGTTTATCAACTCCTCCTCTAGCTGCAGCATAGGTTGTTAATGGGACAAATGCCTACTCATGATCCACCCTCTGTACCGGAGATAATGATGTTGGTGGCGAACTTGCCGGACGAACGTGTGGAAGAAGTATTCCAGGGAGTTGCTAGATTGCCACAAATTTCGAGTCATGTTTTGAATCGCATGGCAAATGTGATGTCTGACATGTATGCGGACTCCAGGGAGGCTCCAATTCCACATAAGCGGAGGTCCACTCGGCAATCTGTGCGGTGTATACAGCCTTCCAACCCACCTTCAAGTACGAGGAGATCTGCGAGGATAAATAGGTCAGTCTGCGAGGAAAAGGGTGTTGCTGATTCGGAGCCTTCTGAAGACGACGAGGATACGGAGTCAGAGGAGGGGGAAGAGCCAGCCACACTGCCTCTACGAGTTAAGGGAAAGGTAACACTGATCAAGGCACATCTTGGGATACATTGTTTCTGTAGGCAATGTGAGTTGTAGTTTCATGCAATACCAAACCCTAATCTTTGTAGTCACATGTGCTTGCAGTATGACTAGTTGTAGTCATATATACCAAAAATCTGACTACATATAGTCACATCTGCCTGCAGTATGACTAGTTGTAGTCATGTATACCAAACATATGACTATCTATAGTCACAACTGTCACAACTATGACTAGTTGTAATCAGCATCTCCCCAAAATCTGACTACTCCCCAAAATTCAATGTTTATGTCATGTCCAGGAGCTAAAGACGTCAGAACCAGTACAGTGGATTGTAAGAAAACGTCCTTCCCAATCCACCCCTGAGTTCAGGGTTCCAAAGCGCGTCACCCAATGTGCACCACGCCCCACGAGTGCACCTGCTGTGAAGATGTCGCAGGCATCATGGCTAGGCGATTCAATGGAGCATGATTTCTACGAAGAGGAACCTCCAGTCGACGATGTGGCAATTCCATCATCAAATATTGATGATCGCGCTCCCGATTGAGAAGGTGATGCCCACGTGGATGCAGCCATGTCACTTGACCTGGAGATCAAGAAATTGGAGTTGTAGAAGTTGGAGTTGTTGAGTTCACAATGTCGACGACAAGGTGGACAACACGCGCATGCACAATACTCTGGAGGCAGTGCGCAACATGGGCAGGGACATGGAAGTGAAAGGCTCGAGCAAGACATGGTGATGCGTGTGGCGCTTTTGGGCACCCCCCTCCGAGGGAGCCTAAAAATGTCACACAAGCCCTTCGGTGCGGGTGGCCTGCACTTGCAGGTGCCCAAGCCGAACCCGGATGGTGGTGTATAAGTTGAGTACTTAGATTTCTGGAGGGGAATTAAAATTGCATCGTAGTACCTCCGGAGGTTGGGCCTTAGTTGTTATTATTGTGGCTTTAAATTCCACTAATATAATTCATACCTAATTCTAATCCAGACCTACACCCTAGACTAAACGCAGAATGTGAGGCCAAACCCCCCACCCTTAAGCGTCCGTAGTCCGAGTAGTGGGTTTGGGCTCACATTCCTCCGCGGTATTGGATTTGGACTTGGATGAGTCCATAGTGCAAGGTTCACCCTTCAAGTGGTCTTGGATTTAACTTTGGTCTTTGCTTCCTTTGTCTTGCCATCGCGAGAGTGCTCCACATTCTCCATTAATTTGTGCACGTGGTTTATTTTTAAAGAGAGGATGCAAGTGTTAAAAAACACTATTCTCTATAGTCAATCTCAAATACATTTACTTGTGAAAGCCACACATAACACTAACTAGCATAATGTAACTAACTACTTGTCTATGAGCTAATTAAGTAGGCTATCTACTAAGCTCCTTCATGAACCCATCTCTTTACTTTCTAATTACATAAACCTAGCTCCTTCATAAACCCAACTCCTTCATGAACCCAACTCCTTAGCTTCTAACTAAACAAACCCAGGTCCTTTATAAACCCAGCTCCTTCATGAACCCAGCTCCTTAGCTTCTAACTAAACAAACCCAGGTCCTTCATAAACCCAGCTCTTTACTTTCTAACTAAACAAACCCAGCTCCTTCATAAACCCAGCTCCTTCATGAATCCACAACTTTGTAGTTGTAATCCCCAACTACCTCACTAATTATTCAAGCCCTTAACTAATCTTCCTACCTAATTTTCCTAATTCTACTAACAACCCCTTTCTAATCACACAATTCTTCTCTAATCCTAAAATCCTAAAATCCTAGAGAGGAGAGGGGGAGAGAGAATTTCCTAACTTCACTAAGACTAACTAATCCACACAAGTATATTTTTGCACTCATCACAACCTCAAGTGCTCAACTCTTAAACATGGAACTTGCAACCACGTGTATTCAAAACATGAACTTTAAGTACCACAAATTGGAATCATGAATTAACTTTAAAATCCTTCACGTCAACACTAATTCTACCAAGAGGTCAAGCCCTCTTCAAGGCTAACAAGCCTTGGCTCTCAAACTAAAAACTAAGCACACACATGTGCTCCAATATGGCTTCCCACACCCACACTTATAACTCGTGGGGTGCCTTGGAGCACAAAGGAAAGAGAGGATGAGTGAGGGAAGAATGAGGGATTATATAGTAAGCTTGAGGGGGTGAGCACCCTCAAGGCTCACGATAAGCCCTTGAGATTTCCTCCTACTTAGTAGGCGCCAATCCTATCTTCTAAGCCTTCCTCCCTCAAATGATCAACAAGGATCCTAATTCGAACATTTAACTAGCCTTGGCTTTCTACCTACCACACTTTACCAAACTTGGGATGCTTCAACCCAAACTTAGCCTCCTTCGCTTTCCGCCGCCATAACTTTCTCCCCTTACTTTCACAAATCGTCGCTCACCACTTAATTCAAACCACGATGCTTAACTCGTGATTTGATTGGTGCTTTGAGAATTTGCTTATCCTCCACCTTGCATTCTTCCTTGGACCTTCCCCATTAAGTGGCCATGATGAGGTGGTCCACTTGTGCGCTCCATGTGATCCTCCATTCATCCCAATTCGAATGCACTTGCCTCTTGAGTCACTTTGGTTGTCTCCATCCATTTGTACTAGCCTACTCACTAACTACTCAATCCAAGTTCTCCTTACCTATCCTCATTCACTCAAATCCTTCCGAAGGTAAAAACACAATAACAACTCACATCCTAGCCTCTTACAACATGGTACCTCTAAGGCTAACATTTCACTCTTTTTATATTTTTGTGAAGTAACATGCTACTTCAAAGTGCATCAACTAACGTTTCAAGGGTCTAAGACTAAATGTGGGCACCCTTTTGGGCTCACATAATTGGCGACCATCGGGGGATGAATCCAAACATCTCTTGCTCCAAGGGTAAGTTGCCTAGTCAAGCTCGGTACTCCTTACATCTACTTCCCGATGTACGGGTAGGAAAGAGCTCACCATTCAACGTTTCCAATTGAATTGAATTATTAGGAAAGACCTCATAGACAAGGTAAGGTCCTAACCATACCGCATCGAATTTCGCCGGAAATTCAAGCTTTCGTGCGTCTTGAATCATGACCATCATTCCCGGTGTTAGGGCCCTTCTCTTATGTCGTTTATCGAAAGTAATCTTTCTCCTTCTTTGGATTGCCTCAATATGTTGAGCCGCCATTCTCCTCCCTTCGTCAAGTGCTTACAAATCGGTTAGTCGATTTCGTAAGGATTGACTTTCGGTAAGTCTCGTACTCACGGCCACCCTAAGTGACTCGACTTCATATTCGATTGGTAGTGTCGCTTCAAGACCATAGACTAAGGAAAATGGTGTAGCACGCGTAGTTACCTTATAGGTTGTACGGTATGCCCAAAGTGCCGCCGTTAGTTTCGTATCCCAATCCCGCTTCGAGTCTATAACCGTCTTGCGTAGTATACTCACCAAAATTCCGTTAACCCTTTCCGTTTGTCCATTGGTTTGTGGGTGGTAGGGAGTAGTCTTCCGGTGATCAATTTTAAATTTCTCTGTCATCTCTCGAATCAAGTCATTCAAAAAGTGAGTACCCCTATCGCTTACTAGGATCTTCGGCACCCCGAACCGCGAAATTATGTTTTCGTACATAAATGTTGCCGCGTGTTCCGCCGTGTCGGTTTTCACCGCTTTGGCTTCCGCCCACTTGGTGAGGTACTCGGTTGCCACCACAATATATTTCATTCCTTTTGAAGATTGGGGATGGACCTCACCCACATAGTCGATGCCCCATTTTTCGAAAGGAATTAAGGGTAATGATACATGTAAAGGCATCTCCATTCTAAGGTCGTTTCGGGCATACCGTTGGCAAGCATCGCATTTCCTTACATAGTCATGGGCGTCCTTAAATAGTGTAGGCCAAAAGTAGCCCGCTCTAAGTATTTTTTGCCCGGTGAGTTGACCCGAGAAGTGACCGCCGCAAGCGCTATCGTGGCAAGCGATTAAAATCGCTTCAACCTCCGTTTTTGACACGCATCGTCGTAAAATACCATCGGATCCCCTTCTAAACAACCTATGGCCCACTACAACAAATTGCCTACTATTTACCCTCACCTTCCTTCTCTCTTCTTTTGTCCACTCTTTGGGCAACTTGTGGGTTGTTAGAAATTCCACTATGCCCGCATACCACTCCGGTGTAGAAGTGACCACAAAGAGGCTATCATCTACTAACATATCATTTACCGGATTTTTTCCTATCTCCTCCGACAACCTAGACAAGTGGTCCGCTTGTAAATGCATACGACCCGGTTTATATTCCACCGTGTAGTCGAATTCTTCTAATAACAAAACCCACCTAGCTAACCTACCACTTAACTCCGCCTTGTTAACTAGATACTTGATAGCCATGTGGTCAACAAAAAATACAACCGGGTTGCACATGAGGTAATGCCTAAACTTTTTAACGGAAAACACCATGGCTAGGCACTCCCTCTCCGTTGTAGAGTAGTTTCTTTCGGCGGGGGTCAATTGCTTACTCGCATAAGCTATAGGTTGATCCTTCTCTTTTTCTCCCGTTGCTTGACAAAGCGCACTCCCTATTGCCACATTACTAGCATCACAATAGACGTGAAAAGGTTTACCCCAATTGGGTGGTATCAACACCGGATAGGTGCTCAACCTATCCCGCAATTCCTCAAAGGCTTTTTGACAAGCATCTGTCCACTCGAATTTGACATCCTTTTTGAGCAAATGGGTAATGGGCACCGCTATCTTTGAAAAATTAGGAATAAGTTCCCGGTACCATCCCACATGTCCTAACAACTTAGAGATCTCCTTGGAATTGGTTGGAGTTGCCAAGTCGCTTATGGCCGCAATCTTATCCGGATCGGGTTCTCTACCTTTCTCACTAACAACATAACCCAACAACACTCCCTTATTCACTCCCAAAAATGTCTTATCCGGGTTCAATGCTAACCTCATCTTCCTACACCTAACCAATGCCTCCCTAACACAATGTAGGTGATCGTCCACATTACTTTGTGTGCTAAAATCGTCCACAAAGACGGTCATGGATTTGAACAACAAGTCGGTGAAGATATACATTACTAATCGTTGGAAAGTAGCCGGGGCATTACATAACCCAAATGGCATCACTACCCACACAAAAGTACCCCAAGGTGTAGTAAAAGCCGTTTTATGGATATCTTGGAGGGCTATGGAAATTTGATTATAACCCGCATACCCATCCATAAAGGTATATCGCGAATGACCTCCAACCTCCTCAAGCAACAAGGTGATAAAAGGTAAGGGGAAGTGATCCTTTTGTGTGCACGAATTCAATTTCCTATAGTCGACACAAACCCTTAATTTCCCATTTTTTTTCTTTACTAAGACCATAGGAGAAACCCAATCCGTGATTTCCACCGGCTTGATAAACCCGGCCTTCAATAACCTTTCCAATTCCGCTTTCACCAACAATTGCAATTGAGGATTCATCCTCCTCTCCTTTTGTCTAATTGGCCTCGCCCCCGGAATTAAAGGAATCCGGTGCTCTACCATTTCCCTAGGAATTCCCTTAAGCTCATCGTAGGACCATGCAAAAGTATCACTAAACTCATCCACCAAATTGCTATACTCCCTAACCTCTTTCTCCCCCAATTTGGAACCCATCTTCATTTGTCGGGTTTTTCCATTCTTTAATTTCACATCCACGTACCGCCAATCCGCTTCCGACACATGTGCTTGTTCCTCTTTGTTCCGATACCAATCGGAAGGCACATTGGGGTAATCTTTCACATCTTGACCTACAACTATCCCCGTAGACGTGGTCTTGAAATGTAAAGGCTCCTCCAATCTCGATGACTCAATAATCACATCCTCCTCTTGAGTCCCATCTTCATGAATTAAACTAACCTCACCCTCTTCCACGTCATCTACCCAAGGTGTTAACCCACCGCTAACCCACTCTTCCTCGGTGAGCACCTCACATGGCTCCAACAATGAGCCCTCTCCTAAACTAACACTAGGAAATTCACTCCCTAAGCCTACTTGGTGAAATGTAACCATTACATCAACCTCGGACTCGGGGTACTCCCTTAGCCATTGGGCATAATCCCCATTATCCCCATAATTGTAAAAATTAGGACCTAGACTTCCCGAGCCCGAATCTATAACAACCCTTTGACCTTCGGGATGGACGACTCCCACCAATGCCTTGCCAATCTCATTCTCGTTTAAGTCATCAATTTCCTTCTCCAATGGCAAATACATCTCCTTCTTCATCCATCCTTCTAATGAACCAATGGACACTATGACCCTATTACCCTCCGGACCATAAGTGATGGATGGTTTAGGTCCACCCCAATTGACCATAGCATTCGCCATCCGCAACCAAGGCCTACCTAGCAAAATGGGGAAGGTGTCCTTGTTGGAGTGCATTTTAATGACATGGAAGGTGACCAAGTACTCCTCGCCTCCCGTAGTCATTCTACAATCCTTGATCATCCCCAAAGGCGTAGTCGAACTTTGATTTGCCATATTTATGACCAAAGGTGAAGGCCCCGTGAGTCCAAGTCCCAATTTTTTCATAGTATCCTCCGGTAGTATATTTAGACTACTCCCTCCGTCGACTAGCACATTAGGAACCACCTTATCTACTATAACAACTTCTATTTCTATAGCTTTCACGTCTCTTCCACCTTGTGATTGGATCCTAGCGGCTATTTTAGCTTTCACCTTCCTCATCCTCTTGTGTACCGGCATTCCCTCCTTTAATGTTTTCCTTGCCGTGGGTGAAATTTCCAATAGTTGGCCGAAAGTAATATCCGCCTTGAGTGTACTAAGGTCCGCCCACAAGTCGTACCCGGTAGATCTTTCCACCTTAGAATTACCCACTACGTCGAATTCGTCTACGGGAACCCCCGGTCCTTCCCATTCACCCACATCGCTATTATCCAAGTCATGTACCGCATTAGTCCTCTCCCTATCTTGTAAAATTATATTTTCCCTCTCCACATCCTTAGTAGCTCTTCTAGCTACCCTATCCAACTCGGAGAGATTAATCTCTTCATCCGAAGAGTAATTTCCTTGCTCTCCTATTCCTACCTCCAACGGGGCATCCCCTCTCCTAGCCCTAGTAGTTACCGCTAGTGCAGGTGCTTCTTCAACCACACCCTTACCCTTCACTAACTCATATGTAATAGCATTGGTGTGAGGAGGCCATTGACTTTGCTCCTCTCCAATTCTCGTTGGGAGAGGAAGCATGTCATCACATGTGGCCTCCAACACTCCATCCATGAACCTAACATCTTGGGAGTTAGATGGTCCCGGATCCGTTGGAGGCGCTTGTCTCCCGTTACTACCATTAGGTGGAACTCCTTGTCTATTTTGTATTGGAATGTAACCGGTTGTAGTTTGCAAGCCCGCCGGTGGATGAAAAGTTTGCCTAGCATTACTATGGTCATAGTATAAGTTAGGTGGCCTAAGTTCATTGGCCGGTACTCCTTGTGGCCTAGCACCTCGCATATTATCCCTTGCTTGTTGTTGTGGATTAGCCACCGGGTAAGGGACATTAATTATTTTGTCCGGTTGGCGACACGTATCCGAGGGATGACTTCCTCCACAATTGCTACAATTAAACTCTTGACCTTCGGACCAACATTGTCCTTGAGCGTGCCACCTTCCACAAAAGGGATGAAATTCCTTCTTCTCTAAATTTTGGCCACCTTGCCCTCTAGGTTGTGGTCCTCTATTGCTTCCATTTCCATAGTGAGGTGGCGCTTGACCTCGTTGATTTTGTTGAGGTGGGTTACCGTTTCCTCTTTGGTCACGGTTTTGTCCACTTCTACAAAATTGACGCGTGTGGCCCGGTTGGCCACATTGGACACACCATAATCCGGAAGAATGCCTACCCGACTCAACCGGGGGTGGAGGCCCCGGTTGTTGACTCCGGATCATTAATGACATTTGATCCGTGAGGCTTTGCATTTGTTTTATCATAGCCTCTTGGAATCCTAGTTGGCTAGCACCTAGTCTTCTCTCAACCTCCTCCAAGTGTGGATCCGTTCTAGGGGCCGGTAGTGCCAAAAGAGGTGCCGGTTCCCTAACCGCTAAAGGTCGGGGACCGGTGTCCACAATGGCATATGGAATTTGGTTCTCATACTTAGCGGGTTCTACCGCTACCACCCTAGGGCGTATGGGGATGAATTGTGGGATCAATTCATCCTCCCTTCTCCATAGCCTTTCGTGATCTTTATCCAAGTTTTCAATATCTCTAGCCGCACGCTTGGCATCCGCCAAGGTCAAGGGATTCCTTTCTAGAACACCCCTAATAGTTCCGGACTTAAAAAACCCTTGAATGAAAAATTGCTTTAGCGTGTCGTCGTTGAGCATGGTACCCACAAATCTAGTGCACACTAAATCAAACCTCCTAATGTAAGCCGAAATTTCTTCCTCCCTTCCTTGCTTCAATGACGACAATGCCCTTAATGCGGTACTTTGACCCACTTCCGGCCTAAATTCGTTAAGAAACTCCCTTTGTAATTGTTCCCATCCCCTAAAATGTCCCTCGGCATGATCCCGATACCATTCATAGGCTTCCCCCTCTAGAGTGGTAGGAAACCACACTAACCAATAACCCGGGTCGGTTATGAGGAAGCTAGCCAACCGTTCGATATACCGTTCCATGTGCCGAGAGGGGTCCTCATCCTTGGTCCCATAAAATTTAGGGAGATGAGATGGCATATCCATCGCCGCTAAATTTTGTGGAACCACAATTGGTAGGCCTCTTGGCCTAACCAATGGGTCTATTGGAGGTATAGGAGGTATGGGCGGAATTGGGGGTATGGGTGGTGGATCCATCCCCCGTTCCTCGGCCATGGTGACCGGTGAACTATTCAACAATCCCCTATCAACTTCTACCGGGAATTCTTCTCTAAGTGTGTAATTTTCCGAAGAAGTTTCACCACTCAATTTGGAGGGAGTGATCTCCTCTTCAAGTTGAGCTCCAAGTTCTAAGGTGTCTAGAATTGACCTAGTCCTAGGTTCGACGTTCAAACAACTCTCTATTCTAACATTATCTTGTTCTAATCTATCACTGATTTTAGAGGACCGCCTCTTTCGAGTAGATTTCTCTAGTCCTACTATCAAACTTGGTTTTTGTGAGCGAGTCCTACCTTGCATTCCATAAGAATCGATCGACCCTCACTTGACCACACATAATCCTAGCAATTCCCCTCTTAATATTTTCACTTGTCTTGGTGTGGTTATAATTTTTTTTAGGAGGTGAGGAAAAGAACCTGCAAGCCCACTTAGGTGAAAGAATCCCAATAGGGGATAGGCATGTTCATGTTAATTTTTTGGTTAAGTCGGAGCATCACCTCCGCACCTTCCCGCAAATTAACACTCACCACAATACCGATTGTGAGGGGGTGACCTTCCGAGTAGATTATGTTAAAAGTCGAGGCTTCACCCTTCAACTTCTCACACCATCCACAATTCGGGAATTACCCTCTACAACGGATAACAACAATCACGAGTACAAAAGGCATTCCTTAATTAGTTAATGAGTTCACTTTGAAGAAATAAACATACCTTGAGCAATCGCATCCCCCTGTGAGTTAGCACTCCCCTCAATCGTGACTCAATGTAACAACACCATAAACTTTGTGAAATATTAATTTAATCTAGAGCATGAAATGACAACTCCCAAAACTTTGAGACTCACCCCGAGGTGAGTGTCAAAGTTCAATGTCCTAAGGTGAATTTACCCTCTAATGTTTTAATGAGCTACTCGGTTATAGGTTCCTTTTAAGTTCTTAGCAAATCCCCAAAAAGGTTGAGGACGTACCTTCGCCGCGCTCCTTCCTCAAAAATGAATTTGCGTAATTGACAATGCAATTCATTCCAAGGAATAGTTGAAATACAATGAATTCAAATGTAACCCAAAGAGAGAATACTTACCGAGTTTCGGGTGCTCCTTCCTTCTCTCAAGTTTGTGTCTCCAATTTTTCCTAGTTGCCTCCAAGTCTCCTAGTCGCCTCCAAGTCTTGTAACTACCTTCCGCTTCGCTCCCGGCGGACGCACCAATTATGTGAGGCCAAACCCCCCACCCTTAAGCGTCCGTAGTCCGAGTAGTGGGTTTGGGCTCACATTCCTCCGCGGTATTGGATTTGGACTTGGATGAGTCCATAGTGCAAGGTTCACCCTTCAAGTGGTCTTGGATTTAACTTTGGTCTTTGCTTCCTTTGTCTTGCCATCGCGAGAGTGCTCCACATTCTCCATTAATTTGTGCACGTGGTTTATTTTTAAAGAGAGGATGCAAGTGTTAAAAAACACTATTCTCTATAGTCAATCTCAAATACATTTACTTGTGAAAGCCACACATAACACTAACTAGCATAATGTAACTAACTACTTGTCTATGAGCTAATTAAGTAGGCTATCTACTAAGCTCCTTCATGAACCCATCTCTTTACTTTCTAATTACATAAACCTAGCTCCTTCATAAACCCAACTCCTTCATGAACCCAACTCCTTAGCTTCTAACTAAACAAACCCAGGTCCTTTATAAACCCAGCTCCTTCATGAACCCAGCTCCTTAGCTTCTAACTAAACAAACCCAGGTCCTTCATAAACCCAGCTCTTTACTTTCTAACTAAACAAACCCAGCTCCTTCATAAACCCAGCTCCTTCATGAACCCACAACTTTGTAGTTGTAATCCCCAACTACCTCACTAATTATTCAAGCCCTTAACTAATCTTCCTACCTAATTTTCCTAATTCTACTAACAACCCCTTTCTAATCACACAATTCTTCTCTAATCCTAAAATCCTAAAATCCTAGAGAGGAGAGGGGGAGAGAGAATTTCCTAACTTCACTAAGACTAACTAATCCACACAAGTATATTTTTGCACTCATCACAACCTCAAGTGCTCAACTCTTAAACATGGAACTTGCAACCACGTGTATTCAAAACATGAACTTTAAGTACCACAAATTGGAATCATGAATTAACTTTAAAATCCTTCACGTCAACACTAATTCTACCAAGAGGTCAAGCCCTCTTCAAGGCTAACAAGCCTTGGCTCTCAAACTAAAAACTAAGCACACACATGTGCTCCAATATGGCTTCCCACACCCACACTTATAACTCGTGGGGTGCCTTGGAGCACAAAGGAAAGAGAGGATGAGTGAGGGAAGAATGAGGGATTATATAGTAAGCTTGAGGGGGTGAGCACCCTCAAGGCTCACGATAAGCCCTTGAGATTTCCTCCTACTTAGTAGGCGCCAATCCTATCTTCTAAGCCTTCCTCCCTCAAATGATCAACAAGGATCCTAATTCGAACATTTAACTAGCCTTGGCTTTCTACCTACCACACTTTACCAAACTTGGGATGCTTCAACCCAAACTTAGCCTCCTTCGCTTTCCGCCGCCATAACTTTCTCCCCTTACTTTCACAAATCGTCGCTCACCACTTAATTCAAACCACGATGCTTAACTCGTGATTTGATTGGTGCTTTGAGAATTTGCTTATCCTCCACCTTGCATTCTTCCTTGGACCTTCCCCATTAAGTGGCCATGATGAGGTGGTCCACTTGTGCGCTCCATGTGATCCTCCATTCATCCCAATTCGAATGCACTTGCCTCTTGAGTCACTTTGGTTGTCTCCATCCATTTGTACTAGCCTACTCACTAACTACTCAATCCAAGTTCTCCTTACCTATCCTCATTCACTCAAATCCTTCCGAAGGTAAAAACACAATAACAACTCACATCCTAGCCTCTTACAACATGGTACCTCTAAGGCTAACATTTCACTCTTTTTATATTTTTGTGAAGTAACATGCTACTTCAAAGTGCATCAACTAACGTTTCAAGGGTCTAAGACTAAATGTGGGCACCCTTTTGGGCTCACACAGACGCACCAGCCTTGGAACCAAGGCAATCCTAACCTATGAAATGAAATGACTCGGTATACACCCACCGAGTGTGATTTATATCATCCCTTGTAAGATGGACAACAATTCAATTTGATAGTTGAAGGGAGGCATAGCCAAGTCTACGGACGCACGTCCATAAACCTTCACGGGAATTTTTTTTGATGTTCTACGTAATTAGTCCTAAAGTTTACGAACGCGTGTCCGTAAACTTTGCACATGTATTGTGTAGAAGAATTCTTTCCGTCCTACGTAAATAGTCTTAAAAAGTTTACGGACGCACGTCCGTAAACTTTACGGGAGAATTTTTATGTTCTAAGAAATTAGTCCTAAAAGTTTACGGACGCACGTCCGTAAACTTTACGGGAGAATTTTTATGTTCTAAGAAATTAGTCCTAAAAGTTTACGGACGCACGTCCGTAAACTTGCACCTGTACTGAAACGGCTCTGGGAGGCCGGACAAAAGCTCAGACTTGGAAAATCACAACTAATTGCTATCTCAACCAAATTGCAATTGAAGACTGAATATGGATAGCAACAAAAAATCTTTGCAAAAGAAAGCAAACATTACATTCTGGTTGCAAATGGTAACCTAAGCATCTATGCCATCAGTGGCTAAAGTCCATAATGCCTTAAATTTTAGTTTGGATCTTAACTCATCTTTAAGAAAGAAAGATTTTGTGTGTGTTCACAAACACACATTCTAACTGGGATAAGGCAGAGATGAATTTTTTTTTCCTCAATTTTTTCTACTACAGAATTGCAAAAGATAGATCTTGATAGAAGAATGGATTTTCTCCTAACTACAGAGAGGTAAGGCTTCGCCTACTAACAAAAAATGAGAGAGGTTCTTCTAACTACATAGATGCAGGGCTCCGCCCACTAACTTGGAAAAAAAAAAAATCTCCTAGCTAAAATTTGAGAGGGCTTCGCCCTTTTAAAAAAAATGAAAGGAGAGAAAGAACTCATAACTAAATTTTGAGAGGGGCTTCGCCCTTTTGAAAATGAAAAGAGAGAGAGAATGAAAGGAGAAGGGGGGGTTTTTATCACCCTTCAATGAAGGGTTAGACCCCTTCTCCCTTCCTTTCAACCGAGGGGTCCCGTCCCTTGAATGGTGGCAATCAAGCCCCTCGGTGGTGAATGGGGGGGGAATGCCACCTCGCACCCACTTGCCTAAGCCTTTAGAAAGGCTTTTCTATTTCCGTTTGATTTCATTTTTGGTTGGCAAGGGTGGCAACATGCCCCCTTGCCCTAGTTGGCAAGATTCCTAGCATTTGTAGTCGTCACTTCTTTTTCTTTTCTTGGCCGCTTCCGGAATTATTCATTTTTTGCCCGCTTGATTTTTTCTTGCTTTGATTTGTTTGATTCTAACTTACCTACCTACTTACTAGCCTACTACCTTAATATTTTCGATTCGGATAAAGGGCATTTCCCTTTAACCCTTCGGTTTCTAACTTCCTACTCACCAAGGTTTTTACCCCAAGGGTAAAACACCCCTAGCTAACCTTGTAGGATCTTCTTTCTAACCTATCATAATCTAAATGGCTTTTTGGCCAAATATTCCTATTACTAATCTAATGATTTTACAAAAACCCTCAATTGTGAGCCAAATTGCCGTTGGGGGCAATTTTATGGCTCACAATGCGGAAGGAGGACTCTGAGCTACGCAGTCGCAGACGAAAGGTGGAGCTGCAGCAGCAATTGGGAGTTCGGGAAAGAGAACACCGTGGCAAGAAGAGATACACAGTGGAGGTTGACATGAAGGGCCATCCCTGCGGACAAAACATGCCGTTGTAGATGACGTGCCTGCGGGGCCACGCACAAGATGTGGACTTCAGCGTCGACAACTATCACATGCACAGCACAACAATGTTGCTCTCCATCAAGCAACGTGTTGACAATACCTTTGATTACGAGGGGGGACTTGGGCGAGTCACCGAGGAAGCATTCCACTCGTTGTTGAAAAACCAGTTGAAGACTAAGAGATATCAGCTGAAGAAGGCATTATTAGCTGGGAGGACAAAGCCTAAGCACATTCGTCAAGACCATTGGGTGAGCCTCTCAAAGCTGATTGTGGAGGAGAGGAAGGTAAAGGAGGCGGAGAAGCTAAGAGAGAACCGGGCACAGTTGAAGAGGCCATCGATCTCAGCTCGGGACTCAGATGGGCTTGCACACAATCTGGTAAGTTTTGGACCATCAACCTTTGTTTGAGGCAGTCAATGTTACCTTAATCTTTCATGATAGGATTCAATGATCCACTTTGCAAGGGAAGACTATGTTGGTGCAGGCCATTGAATTGGAAAGGACTCTAACACGGCAAGAATTTGACTTGTCCATGCGAAAGGAAAAAGAGGCTGTAACTAGGAAGGCAGGTGGCAGCCATGTCTCCTCCATGTCACCAGGAGGAAGCAGATTTGATCGCAGCTCGCCGTCCAGCATGCACTCGAAAATGGTGCCGGATAGAGACATACACAGACGCATGGATGGGTTAGAGGAGAGCCTGAAGTTGATATTAGCTGCCTTGAAGATTCCACAGGCAGACGCAATACCTCCTCCAAATGTACAGGTGGAAGGTGAAGCTGCAAGCAGCTCAGCAGAGAACGTGGACAAAGATAATATTGTCCCTGAACGTGGAAATGACAGTGGAGGGGAGAAAATGAAGAATGAGCTGAAAATTGATGACGTTGTCTGCAGTGAAAAGGTATGTTGCAGAGGTCTGAGACACATAATCAATGGTTAATCACAGTTTAAGTTTAGGTGTTTTTGTGCTCGTTGCCTATGAACCTCAAAGTTCCGAGTTGCTTATGATTAGTGCTAGTGAAGTTTATGGAGACTATGACTAACATTAGTCACGTTCTAGACTATTTGTGACTAGCTTTAGTCAAAAAATTCCCTTTAACATTGACTGTCACTGCATGACTGACTATGGTTGATCTAAGGATTCCAAAGAAATCTCTGATGGAAGAGAGGGCATGCAGATGGAAGAAGTCAGCAAAGGGAAGGAAGATGTGGACGACGTTGCTTTGACGTCCCTCCCGAAGCCTCGTCCACCTGGTGAGAAGAAAAGGAGGATCACTAAGAGTCAAAAGCTGGAAATCATCGGGGGTGAGCAGAAAATACCCCGGATTGAGAAGGGTACCACCAGCGAGCGGAGGAGAAAGGAGAAGGGGTCCTTGGACGAGGGGGAGCAAAGCCGGTCTTCGAAGGGATCCCCAGTTGTTGAGCAGAGGAAGACACGGGGACAAGCTGCAAAACAGAAGCAATCAAGCAGTCATGTTGTCTCGGCCCCAGATAGGAAAGAAGACAAAATGGGGGCTCACCAGGAGAAAAACACATCAAAGGTAAGGGGACCCAACGCACTGCACATTTGGTGTTTTCTTAAAGTGCATGAATAGTCTTAATGGCAGTCCTCATTCTTTTATTTACAAGTGTTTGTGTTATTGCAGATAAGCGGACAAAATGATGAAGGCTCATTGACCTCGAAATTTTGCAAGGGCGACGTTGTTGAGATCATGGGTGTTGCAGATGGGGAAGTAGAAGAGGTGGTTGGTATTGGAAAAGTGGTTAACCTGGAAGGGTCCAAGTTGCATGGGGTCACAATTCCAGAAGGGTGTGTCTTAGTGGAAGTGCAAAAGAGCAAACTCGACGAGTACCTTCTCTATTGCAGCGTAGATTTGGACGACCCACCGATCACGAAAATGGGACAAGCAGTAGGCAGCTTTATATTGTGGCCCACCCAATTCCTAAAGCATCCATGTGAACTTAATTAGGCTAAAATAGGGCACGATTCAATTTGGTTAGAACAATGTGGATATTAGAGCTTCACTGTGATTGTAGTGATCGATTGAATTTAGCGGACTATATGTAGTCATTTAGTGTTCAGTGAGCTTTTTGGGTCTGATGAGTATGTTATGTGACCCAAGTTGACTACATGTAGTCATTAGCTCTAGTCACATGTTTGAAAGCAATGACTATATAAACAAAGGTTGACTTTTTGCAATTTTTGTCAACATTGTTCTCATATGTCGCATCTATATCGTCATATCGTTGTGCGTGATCCTGAATGTATCTAAAGTTCTGACTACCATTTCACATACGAAGTAGTAACGTAACTGGAAATGATGACCAGTGATCAGGAAGCATACGCAATTTTTTTAAGTGGATGACTATGAGTAGTCGTTTTTTCTGGACTGAAAACAATCGAGAATCAGTCAGAAACCAGCATTTTGTTTTTAAATGTGACTAGTTGTAGTCATCTGGCACTACTGGATATAGTCACGACATCTCGAATGTTTACCAACACATGTGAATGGATGACGAGCCTTAAGAATTTCAAAACTACATCAATGACTAATTGTAGTCATCACGATCATATTCTGCAACCACTGGCAGTCATGTTATGAGAACCACGTTTCATGACATTTTAGTCATTGAGTTGAAGAAGCTGACTAAATGCAGTCAAATAATTATGACTAATACGAATCACATATTTGTGACTATAAATAGTCACATTTGACGGGCTGCCCAGAATCGAGAACCCAAAAATATTTCGGGAACGCGCCATTGGGAACGTATGCCCGCAGATATGACTGTAGTCATATTTCAAAATCTGACTTGTCCGTTATGACTGGGTTGATGACTAAAATGGATAGTAGTCATAAGGTCATTTATGCCCGTTTTTAGTCACAAAACCCAGTCATATTTCGCATGTTTTCCTAGTAGTGACCCAATGTATATGTTTGACAAAGTTTTTGCAAGTTTTTCACTTTTGACACGCAAAAACTCGCACAAACAAAATGCACATCAATTGACACGCACAATTTAGAAGTTGACACGTACTGTGACTTGTGAAGAAAAAAACACACGTCAATTGACAAGCTAGAAATTGAAATGACACGTATTACTAGGCAACTTAAGTACTATAAACTGCACCTCAAGTATCCGGAAAACATAACCCATAATAGTAGGAGAACTTCCTACACTCACTGAAATACTTAAGTTCAACCTTGTTCTTGTAATTTCCTATGTAACGGGGAAGGCTCTAAAGTTGAGACGGTGATCAGAGAGGTGGTGGAGGCTAAGTACAAAGCTGACAAGACCATTGTTCCTGGTCTCTTGCGGATGTATTTCCACGACTGTTTTGTGCAGGTATGTGAATGAACAAATCTCCAAAAATTGATGCTTTGGCTAGTTGAATATTGGGTTGATTATGAGGCGTCTTAGCTTGATACTAGGATGATTTGAGGTAGACTGTGCATAGTACAGAGATCTCCTTCAAATTGAGTTTAATGTACAATGCACAATTCACAATGCATGAATTGAAGCTACATTGGAAGCAATATCGTTGTTGGGTCTTTGATTTGAATGCCATCAGCGTTTACAAGTCCCTAAAATTTGTCACGTACTCTAGGCCAGTGGTACATAATCCACTCTCACGGGTGGCACCGCCTACATCTGTGATAGATACTTTTGTATGGCCAAATCCTAAGTCACTTGATTTGAAGTTTTACAATGGGAGGAGATCTGGAGTGCTTTGTTTGATTAAAATTTGGGAAAACTAACCGTCACAAATCATAATGATTTTAATTTTGAGGTCTTGCATAGGGAAAAGATCCCTTTCAGTTGAGTTTAATATACAATGTGAAATTCTCATTGATTCAATACAATGCTTGAGTTGACATTAGATTGGAATCAGTAGTGGTGTTGAGTTTGTTGAATGCTATTGGTTCACAAGGCCCTGAAGTTCATCCCTTAAGTTTGTTTCAATATCTAGGATAATGGTAGATATTTACTCTCTTCAGTGGTACCATCTAATCATGTGCTAGATATTTTGTTTAGTTTTTTCCCATTTACTGTAGTCCTTTGTAAAATGGTCATAATTTAGGTTAACTAGCCATCTCAAATCAAGATTATTTGAGGTCTTGCGTACTGAAATCCCCCCCCTTTTAACAATCACTTGAATTGAAGTTGTTGAAATGGAGGCCTGAGTGCTATTGGGTCTGTGATTTGAATGTCGTCAGTTTGAATATTTAAGAGACTTGGTACATTGGTACACTAAACTTTGTTGTTCATTAGGTGTGAGAGTTATTTCAAGTAAAGGTTGGTGTGAGCCAAATTTTTGGTCATTTAGTGAAACTATGGGCAAATAGTTAAAACTTGGATGAAAGAGCATCCAAATGGATGAATATAGTGAAACCATAGGCTAGGAAGTTAGTTATAACTATAGGCACGGCCGTAGGCGGCCTAAGTTGGTTACTGTAACCATCGTCCTCTTCCCCGCCGAGCTAAGAGGGCTGGCGAGGGGGAAGAAGGTAGACAGTCTTTGATCATTGTTGAGCGCAGAGAAAGAACTATAGGCTGATCTCCCTTAGCACCGCAAGCGGGCGAGGTTAATTGTTAAAACTATCTTCTGAGTACATGTAGTGATCATCGCAGTGATTGCGAGACACTGAGTTCTACTGAAGTTTATTGTTATCTTTGATTTTGAGTTATTGAATGACCGAAGTGAGTCAAACTATTTTCTGGTTTCGGAGAAGTAATGAGGATTGTAAAACTATGGTCCATTGTTGAAGTCGCCGTCGATTGAATAAGATTTTGAGAACACAGTTGATTAAGACAGAATGTGTGTCTGCAGTGATTGAGTGAATAAGAAATAAGAAACTATTGTCGGTTGTTGAAATTGTGAGTGACAGAGTTTGTGTTAGTGAGAGGAATCGAGTGAATCGAAATTGTGATGAGTAAGCGCTGAGAGTTACTGAGAGTGCAACTGAAAAGGAGTAGAGAATTGAATAATCTGTGAGAAGATAAGAGATTCTGGAAGTGTGAGGAAGAAGTCATAAGTGAGGGATTAAGAGCCAAATGTCAGAGTGAAAACTATTGTCGTGAGAAATCGAGCATTGTATAACCATAGCTTAAGCATGAGGTCCTAAACATAGTTGAACTTGCTGGAATGTGACCCAGAGCTTGAAGGTGGTCGTAAGAGAGAATTATTGACTGAGTGAGGAGTCTAAGTAATTTGAGAGATGGAAGTTGGAAGTTGGAAGTCAAGAACATTAAAGAGAAAGAGTTGAGTTGAACTATGGACGGAGAGCCATTTGTGTTAGAGCATATGTGAAATCATTGGCCGAAGTAGGTGACAGAAATAAGGAAAGTTGAGAGAACAATTACCTTGTAGTGAAGCATGTAGAACTATAAGTTGGGTCGCTGAAAAGCAGAGTTCTGAGCGACCAAGGCACATTGAGGGTTAGGCTGAGAGAGCCGAAACCTAATTGAAGCCCATAGTTAAGTAAAGCTATCGTCTCCCTGTGAGAGGGATGAATCGGGACAGTCAAGGGTTAGTCCGAGAAGGAAACTATTGGCTATAGTGTTACTTACTATAAGGATGGGAGGAGGCCGGGAGGCCAAGTGTCAGTTCGAAGTCGAACAATTGACTATTGTTAAGACCTGTGAGAGGCAGTGAGGAAGAAGAAAGAGCATAGTGTTCAGCCATATAAAACTATTGTTAAAATTAACATGTTAGGCTGATAGAAGTTAAGTGTGTCAAGTCAATTAGATGAGAGATTCTCTAATCAACCGAAGTGATGAGAAATCACTTCTGATCGGTTGATTAATGAGAAAATGAGAGATTAAATTGATTAAGCATATTGAAATTAGGATAAACTTTGGATTATCAATGTGATTTAGGCATAAGTTATCCTAGAGTTAAAGGGAGTTTTATATTGAGAGGTAGTCTAGAGACTAGATCTTTGAGTATGAGATGCAAGCTAACCAAATCAACTATTGTCTTGTGTGTTACCCTGGTTGTTGTTGTTGCAGGTTGTGCAGGGCCACTAAGACTATAGCTTGACTTTGCCGGTTGTTGTTAGTTGCATAAGTTGTGAGTAATGATTAAATCTTGGAATTAATAAATGAACAATTTGTCTTGCATTGAAATTAACATTGACCAATTAATGAAGGAGTTGTTGTGAATTGAAGATGCATTGGCCAATGGTTACCAAAGACAATTGTGATACTCAAAGACTATTGTTCTCGAAAGACTATTGTTATACAATCTCATGACGAGATGGTTACTACTGTGACAGACACACGTACCCCACTGAAAGAAATACAGTGAGAGGAAACCTTGTGAGAAAGGAGAGTAAAGGATGGATAAGAGATGTTTTAGAGTGAAGATAGCATACCTATTGTCTGATTAATGAACTATAATGTGACAGATGCCTGTAATAGACACTAGTTAAGCCTTCCTTGAGAGTCTGTACCCTGGGTTTTTGTTTGTTCAGTCATAGCAAAAAACTAACTACAGTTGGGCATGTCAATTCCATGTAGATCATTACATTTTTTTTAAATGTCTATTAAATGACTATGACACTTTGACATGAGTGTGAGAACAAAATGATATTTGAGGCTTGGCGCATATGTGGTAGCAATTTGGAATGGCACACAAATTGGCCTAAACTTATGCAACTTTGGCAGAAAATTATACTCATTCCATCAAGTATACTAATGATTTGTGAGAGAGGATTTTCCAAACAAAATGCAATCAAAAGCCACTCACGCAATAGGTTGAACTTGAAGACCCTTGATGCTCTTATGCGGGTCTCTCTTTGTGGGCTTGAAGTGGATGCAATGGATTGGGCTACCATCTTCAACATTTGGAGAAACATGCAAGACCAAAGGATACTTACACTCGATTGATAGTTTTTTGTTTGTTACAAATCAACATTGTATTTTGATTATTCAAAATATTAGTTTTTCTAAAATATTGCGTAACCCAAAATTGAGGTGACATTTTAGAATAAAATGTATATGTCAATTGACATTCATTTTTGTTTTTGAAAACGTCACGTGACACTTTGGATTTGAAGTTGAACGTCAAATGAAATTTGTCAAACATACACACTGCAAGTGCCAAAATTAAAGAACTCATTCTCTCTAAAGACAAGGTGAGCATGGTTTCATGGACAGGATACTTTGCTATGATTGGTTGGCTAGGGTGTAGGATAAAAGACACATGGTGAAGGCAAAACAATTCATGTCAAACGTCAATGTACATAAAGAATGAAAAATTCTCAAGATGTAATCCTCTATAATACGACAACATAGTATACCATGCAAGCACAATATAACACATATTTAAGTAAAATTGAACTAAGTCCAAGTCCATAATTATAACATGTTGAATTCTATCATAGGATGCTAAGATAGGATTGTATGGTAAAATCCTCCAATTGAACATGCAAAGTCAATTATGACAATCTTATAGAAGTTTTTTTGACTATATTTTCATTATTTAATTTTACATATATATAACAATAACATAAAAAATTAATCTTTTATTTTCTATCATATTTTAAGAGCATAGATTTCAAAGTAACCACTAAGGATTCACACATCTTCCATAAAATTTAGGTATATTATTAGTGTATCATAAGATACTCTTAAATAGGAATTAAAGCAACCAAAAATCCAGATTTTGGAAATATGTCTAGATTGATTTAACTACTTCTTATAGGGCAGAACCTTGGGCATTCCCAAACGGCTCATATTTGCCTTTGTATAGTAGCAGGTTTAGTTGATCTGCATTAGGTAGTATGGTGTTAAGTAGACTATGTTTGTTCTCAATTTAGTTGCAAGGCATTTTATTGTGCAATTTCTGGATGGGCTTTTGATTGGCCATGTACTCTTATATGCCCACACTTCATGTTGGCACATTGTGCATGCTTTCCATATGCATCCCTCATCTATACTTTGCGATTGGAATGTGCAAGTTTAGCCTCGGCTCTTTTGTGTTGTGGCGACAAGTGATGTAAGGGATGATCTCCATTCTAGACTATTGGACTTTGAAGAATCGGGTCCCGTCTACATATTCACCGCAATTTTATGTGCATGGTCCTGATCCGAGTCATGTAGTGGCCACAACACTAGTTTGCGGCTAGCCACATCAGATCTTGCCTTGTTGTCGCAAAAAACATCCCCACAATTATATAAACCCTCCATGGTCCAATCCTCTCAAGCTCTTTCTAAAGACGTTCCCTCTTGTCAATTTGGTTGTGAGGCTCACATGTTCATGGGCTGTCTTAATGGATTTTGAAGTAAACCACCTAACTGTAGCCTTCCATTAGGATTGGAGAAAGCATGGCTAAGATATGCATTCCTAAACCCACTCACTTATCTCGTAAAGTCAAATGGTTTGACCATTTGACCGCCAAAGGGGATATCCAACTGCATTGTTTTCGGGCCCTTAGTATGTTTCGTGGTAGTAGCTTTGATTATTAGAAAGTTCCGTATGTGGTGAAGTCGGATTAATCACCGACACGGCCACTCTGAATGTTGTTGGTGGAAATGTGGGGTTAATGACCCACAAATCTACTATTATATTGTTAGCTCCATGGGTTGAGAGTTATGGTCCCAATTCATGAAGATTGTGCAACAGGTTGAACCTACATGTCGTTCATCACTCTGGTCCCATCGTTACATTTTATGGTCTATCTAGTGTAAACATACTTAACGATAAAAACATATCGTAAACCCTTGTTGGCAAGCCTGAATCGAGAACTTAACTCAGTAGGATAATACCACCCTTTAGACCGTTGAAGTCCGAAGGGTTTGAGCTGTCATTCAACCTTCAAGGGACCTGTACGAGGCCCTAGAAGATTCCGAGCTAACGGATGTACCAACCAAATAAGAGATGATGTCTTCTGTATAAATATAATAAGATAGAATGTATGAATAAAATTAATTAAGTAACAAGGAAGTTGTGTAAAGGATGGGACTTAAGGCAAGTCCCCCCGTTTAGAAAATTTAAACATAACTAAATAAAAATATAGGAAGGAATTGAATGGTCAATCAAACCATCGTTATTATGTCAATTAAACTAGGGGTGATATGAATCACATATGGTTGGTGTGTATCAGAGCCATCTTAATTCATAGGTTAGGATTACATTGGTTCCAAGGGTGATGTGTCTGCGTTTAGACTAGGTTGTAGGTCTAGGTTAGAACTAGGTACGAAATGGATTAGTGAAGTTTAGAGCCACAATAATTAAAATTAAGGCCCAATCTTCAGAGGTACTACAACGCAAATTAAATCCCTCTCCAAAATCTAAATACTCACCTTATACTCCTATCATCTGAATTCGGCTTGGGCACCAGCAAGTACATGCCACCCTCACATCTCTGATCCAAAAATTTCATTTGCCCTCTTGTCAGACTTGTATTTTTTTTAGAATGCACATACTAACCACTCACTGGGATTACCCTATCCACTACTATCCATTCCTTATCTGCAACTACGGCACAATCTTATCCCTAATTGCTATTTCTGATACTACTACCAAAAGTAACTTAAAAACCACTTCAACCGGATATTGCCAAAAGTTACTGTCTACTACTCTCCTTTAACAATTGTATTTTTTTTAACTCCTATTTTTTTAACCTTATAGAATATCTAATTTAAAATATCCATGCTTCCAATTAAAAATTAAAATCATTGGAAATATTTTATTGATAAAAAAATACTTAAAATTTTATTAAAAAACCAAAAATATTGGATAGTTTGGCCTATGGTACTTGTATTTTAAAATCATATAATTAGTTTTTTAATGAAATTATATATATTTTCTATATATAATTATATTTTTGGATTCCCTATTAGAAGCGCTATAAAAACCTCCTACATTAAAAAAATTATATCACTTGAGATTGGACTAATATGCATTATAAATTATTATAATCAGGGCCATACAATACGGGAATTGCATACCCGGAAGACGAGTCCTCCAAATCATCTTCGTGTGATGACGGTGAGGAGTGCGACAAACAAGTGGAAGATCATTTGATTGCAAATGAAGAAACAATCGAAAATCCACGAGAAATGACAACACCATTAAATTTTTTGGCAAAGATGGAAGATATCCTAAGAGGGAGCGGTGCCCACATAGAGAGTGGTAAAAAAATCACATTTTATCCCAATGTGAGCCACCCAAACCGCTCGCGGGTTGGGTTAAGGCTCACTGCCTACAAAAACAAGGAAGTTAGTTAATAAAAATAGTCAATATACAGATGAGTACTAGATTTTGGGACATCTGCTTATGGATGCGAGTTGTCTAAGAGACTGGTATTAGGTCTGGACCAACCCGGGTTCGAATCCGGTTGGTTATATTGACTGGTGCTATTCCAAATTGAGCTAGTGTTAAAGCATGAATAATGTATAGGTGGATACCGAGAAGAAGTTACTATGCGTGTGTGCATAGAACCTTCTCAATTATATTATTTTTTAGAAGCATTTTATTATTTATCCGCGTGAATTAACCAAACCACTCACGGTTGGTTTAAGGTTCGCGGTTTAATTAGAAAGTAAGTTAGCGGGTAGAAATTATGTTAGGTCAATTAGTTAGTATAAAGGAAGTTAGGCGAATGACAGCGAATGACAGCGGAAGACAACGAATGACTGCGAATGACAACGAAGGATAGCGAATGACAGCGAATGACAACGGAGGATAGCGAATAACAACGAATAACAGTGGAGAACAGCGAATGACAGCGGAGGACAACGAATGACAACGGAGGACGGCGACGAACGGAGACGAACGGAGGAGGACGCCAAGCGGATGAAATCGGAACGAATGAAGGCCATTGGATCTAACGGTTGGCGAACGAAGACCGTTGGATCTAGGGGTTAGAGAAAGGCAGCTAGGATAGTAGCAGCCGTGGATGCCGACCATTGGATCTAGGGGTTTAGATCAAGGGTTAGGGTGATGACGGCCGTGGATGCCAACCATTAGATGTAGGTATGGCTTGATTTATGGTTGGTAATGCTTTGTGATTAGGAGGGGTAGTCCTATGGAGGAGAACACGGAGGCTCACTTCTCATTACTCTCACTAGGTCATCTATCTCATTAGGTCACTTGTTACTCTCTCTCTCTTGTGGTTAGGACTACCTTTCTCTCTCTCCCTCCCTATGTAGGTAGATGCAAAGAATGTGTAGGATGATAGCAAGATAAATGTTATGTAAAAGGGTTTATAAACCCTATTAATGTTGAATAACATGGTTTTTGAATCCTATTAAGGAGTTGTGTTATTGTCTAGTTGCATTAGCCTTTAATATCCTAAGTTCATGAGCATACAAGTTGTTACTTCATCTTTTGTTCCATTAGTTCATACATTAGTCTTTGTATTCTTCTTGCCTTAGCCCTCATCTTAATCTTCTACATTATGTTCTGCATTAGTCTTCTGCATTAGGTTCTGTATTAGGCTCTGTAGTAGTGTTTTACATGAGTATTCTGCATAAGTGCGTCACAAGAGTATTTTGCATTAGTGTTTTACATGAGTATTCTGCATTAGTGCGTCATAGGGGTATTCTGCATTAGTGTTTTACATGAGTATTTTGCATTAGTATGTCATATGAATATTCTACATTAGTGTTTTATATGAATATTATGCATCAGTGGTCATGCATTAGTGTCATGCGTGTTCCACATTAGTGTCATGCGTGTTCCACATTAGTGTCATGCGTGTTCCACATTAGTGTCATGCGTGTTCCACATTAGTGTCATGCAACTTTTGCATTAGGATTCTGCATTACATAAATTAGAAGGTCATTGCTTGGAAGATACTAGAGTAGTACACCCATCCGGCCAATCTTGTGGGATTGTTACTCGCTCGGAGTAACAATCGTCACCACACCCAACACTGCGAAGAATGGCCAATGTGACATTTGTGGAAGATCTATTAAATTTATGCGAAGTGTTGAGATCCGAAGATGCAAGCAAGTGGGAGGTCACAATGTAAGAAGAGTACGACTCATGCATGATCAATGGTATATGAGAATTGACCAATTTTCTAGAGGATCGTAAGAGTGTAGGTTGTAAATGGGTGTTCCATACTAAGAGGGATTCATTGGATGAAATCATTAGGCATAAAACGCACTTAATAGCAAAGTGGTACTTTTAAATAACAAAAGTGGATTTTAACGAGACCTTTGTCCATGTGGCCAAGTTCATCACCATTACTTGCATTCTTGTAATAGAAGTAACCGTGAATTGGAAGATCCACCAAATAGATGTAAATGCAACATTTTTTAATGGAGTGTTGGAGATGAAGATCTATATGGATCAATCGGAGGGGTTTGTACAAGAGGGGCAGGAACATCTTGTGTACAAATTCAAAAAAACTTTGTACATGCTCAAATAATCGCCGAGGACGTAGTATTACTGTATCGACTCGTTCTTCACCAACAAGAGCTTTTATAAGAGCCAAGCGGATCATTCATTGTACATCAAACAAACGGATGAGTATTTGTTGGTGGCAATCTTCTATGTAGACGATTTGATCATATTGGCAAATAATATAACCCAATTGAAGTAGTTTAAATTGGAGCTCGAGAAGGAATTTGAGATGGATGATTCTAGAGAGTTGCATTATTGTCTAGAAGTGGAATTTGAGAGGAATAGAGAAGCCCATATCATTACCATGAACCAAAGGAACTACATCAAAGTTCTTGAGCGTTTCAACATGGAAGCATGCAAATTCAAATTGTCAAAACTTTCGGATGAGAAATTTGGGAATATGCAAAAGGAACTGGAAAATAATCCATAAAATTCCAAAGTAGGATCTCTTATGTATGCAATGGTGGGTATGAGGGTTGATCTTGTATTTGTAGTGAGTATGGTGAGTCAATTCATGTAAAAAACCGGTCCACCGCATTGGATGGCCGTAAAACACATCATGAGGTATTTGAAGGGTTCTTTGGACTTTAAATTATGCCTCGGAGGCAAGAATATTGACTTGAGAGGATTTTGCGATGCAGAGTGGGCGGGAGATACAAATGACTGGCGATCCACCACATGGTAAATATTTCTTGTTGGCGTTGGAGTCTGTGAGCCCAAATTGATGTCCACATGTGTTGTTAATACTTGTAAAACATTACAAGTAGTGTTTTGTTTATTTATGATTATTCACAAAAATATAAAAAGAGTGAAGCTTGAAGAAAGCTAAGTTTGAAGCATTAGGCTTGTGTGGAGTGGATTTAAGTAGTATGAGGACATACCTTGGTAAAGTGTGGTAGGTAGAAAGCCAAGGTTAGTTAAATGTTTGAATTAGGATCTTTGTTGATCATTTGAGGGAGGAAGGCTTAGGAGATTAGATGAGAGCCTACAAAGTAGGAGGAGATTTTGAAGGCTTATCGAGAGCCTTGTGGATGGGATGAGTCCCTACTTAGAAGGAGAAGGTTAAGGGGTTGTGATTGGAGGCTCTAATCCTCTCACCCTATCCTTATCTCATGCCCTCTCTCCCTCTCAACTCACTATAATCCCTCATTCTTCCCTCACTCATCCTCTCTTTCCTTTCTGCTCCTTAAGCACCCCACGGGTTATAAGTGTGGGTGTGTGAGAAGCAAGATAGGAGCACATGTGTGTGCTTAGTTCTTAGGAGAAGAGCCAAGGCTATTTAGCCTTGAAGAGGGATTGACCTCTTGTTAGAAGTAGATTGGGTTTAAGGAATTTGGAGTTTGATTGTAAACTTCAACTTGTTGCATTGAGATTCATATTGAAGTGAGAGAGTTCAAACTTGTTTAAACTTGTGGCATTTAAAGTGACTAGATTGTACTAGGTGCATTACTTGTAGTGTTTTATTAGTTATGAACTTGAGCATAACTTTATAGTGAGAGATTTGTCAATTATGGATGATCAGAGTGTTCAATGGGTATGAAAATTTGAGGAATTATTTATTATAAAGTATGGGAGTTGTGGTAAAAATTTGAGAGCTTCAGTCATTGGGATGAAAGAGTTATTAAAAGTTGAAGGGGAGGGTGTCTAGGAACAAAGCAGCAAGGTTTGAAAATATGTATCTCTTAGAGGGTTATAGATATGGATACCAAAATTTGACACTACCTTCTGAACTTATATATCTATCTTGTGTCAAAATTTTAGATTGATTGGACGTAGGAGTTGGAAGTTATTAGAGTTTTAATGACCGGATGCTTTATCACAGCATTCATATTAAGTAGTTAGAGTTAGAATTTCATGCATAACTTTTGCATATAAACTCTGTTTGTGCCAAAATTTGGTGTGGAGATTTTTGATAAGGTACTTAACAAGTGTACCAAATTTCACTTGAAGAACATAAGTTGGGTGGGAGTTATACTATTCTGAAGTTTAGTAGGAAGACATTGATAGAGATTTACATCAAGAAGAACTTAGAGAAGGAAGGGTAAGGATAAATATATAAGTATTTTTTAATACTTGTATTTAAAGCCTATGTGCTCATGGAATCCACAAGCGAAGTGTCATGTACCAATACGGAATCAACCACGATGACATGTGATAGCACGGAATCAATAAGCGAGAACTCATGTAGTAGTGTGGAGTCGACGGCAAGGACTCGATTCACAAGAGGGATATCTTTGAAGGCATGCGTGGCCAAAGCGGCCGGGTGGACATTAGAAAAGGCTAAGGATATAACCTTGCCCGACATTAAGAAATGTAAAACTACATAGTGTGGTGTTAATCAAGTTGTGTATATTCCAAGGGTAGATTGGAATTATATATTGGGTTACAAAGAGAGAAGTCTTTACATGTCATTATAAACTTTTCCACTCGGACTAGGACGAAATCGAAGGGTGGAGGATTTTTGGTGACATAGTCATTTCGTGGAAATGTTAAAAAACAACCAACCATTGTATTGTCTACGATGGAGGCATAGTACATGGCCACTAGTCATTGCACGAAAGAAACGATTTGGCTTAAATGACTTTTGGCGGATGTGGGATATGTGCAAAAATGACCGACATCTATCATGTGTGATAATCAATGATGCATAGCACTTGCAAAGAATCTCACACACAATTCTCGCACTAGAAATATCGATGTACGACATCACTTTATTAGAGAGAAACTAGAAAACCAAGAGATATGTTTGAAGTATTGTCCAACAGAGGATATGACAGCGGACATACTAACCAAACCACTTGCAAATGATAGGCATTAAGTATTAACAAAGGAAATGGGTTTAGAAGCCTTTGACTACTCGCAATGTGGGAGTATAGAAGGTAGAGCATTGGATTGCTCGTAGTCAATAGAAATGTAATGGAAGAGGCATGAGAAACAATAAAGTTATAATAAGGCCACAACGCTAGTCCAAAGAGGGATAAGAGTTATCCCATATTGTTTGTATGAACAAAAAAAAACAAGCAATAAAAGGTAAAGCAAGGAGAGCATAAGACCATCTCGCTGTAAACATTGTTTATATGCCTTTGTGTATGTGTATATGTTTGTGCAATCTCATCTCTAGTCCTATTGACTTCCAATACCCTCTTGCTTCCCGAAGTGAGACGGTTGCGATGGACACAAAGTCTGACTCCAAAGTGGGTCCATCAAACACTCCCCGCCAACAAACCACACCGCAAGGAGAATTTTCTAACCTTGAGCAGGATCCGCTCACATGGTTATACATTTTGGGTGTTGGTCAAGACCTCCAACAAGAGGCACATATGACGATTGACATGCCATTTGACACTCCCACTTCACGAGTGGACTTGCCATCCATTGCGTTGCAGTATGATCTTGGGCGGAGCCACCCTGGTACGGCGCCAAGTCGGAACCCTTGCCTAGGCTCTCACAACCAATTCCCAACTCTGGAATTGACTTCAGGTCACTCCTGGACTTGGTTCGGAGGCACTCCTGGCTGAAGTAGCCACCCAGACTTCCTTACGATCTGCATTCATGTAACCCTCGACCCTTGCTTGATTCTGAGGCGCTCCTGGTTGCCTCCCCTACTGAATTTGATTCGGATGCGCTCTTGACCGAATTCCTCATTCTAAGTTTGCTTCGGAGATGCCCCTGGCTGAATCAGTCACCCTGACGTCCCACTATAAGAAAACTGTGTTTTTGATGATGAAAATTGCGTTGTTGATGACGTTTTTGGACAACGTAGACGATTTTAGGCGACATCCAATAGAACATCCAAATGTCAATAATGACGTTCACTGTAACATCTGGATGTTCTATTGGATGTTGCCTAAAATTTCAAAAACATCATCAAAAAACGCAGTTTTCTTATAGTGTCCTCATGACCTGCATTCACTTAAACTTTTAAACCCTGCTTGATTCGGAGGCGCTCTTGGTTGCCTCTCCTCCTGAATTTGATTCGGAGGCGCTCCTGGCCGAATCCCTCATTCAAGGTCTGCTTCGGAGATGCCCCCTGGCCGAATCAGTCACCCTGACGTCCTTATGACCTGCATTACCTCAAACCTTAACCCCTGCTTGATTCGGAGGCGCTCCTGGTTGCCTCTCCTCAACCCCTCGGAGCTCGCACACACCCTTCATGTCCCCTGTCACAAGCCTAACGAACCTGATCCCTGGATCCGAAATCCCAGGGGCTCAAGCCTTCCGAGAAGGCAAGCCCCCCCCCCTTAAAAAAACTCTCTCAAGCCCTAAAACAAACATTAACTTTTCCTAAAACCCACAATAATCACAAAGTCCCCACCCACATTCTAACTAAGCACACCCAAATCCTAGACTAACCCTCAATACTAACAATCCAACTGGTCCTGCCAGCCTACATTCCAATGCCATCCCCACATTGTATCCAATCCCAATTTTGAATTAAAACCTAAATGTTTCACTCTTTTTATGTTTGTGGGCCATTTGAGGAAGTGCCAAACATACGAGGTTAGTGAGTTTTTGACGCTACAAGCAAATGTGGGCACCATATTGGGCTCACATCTTTGTTTGTTTGATACAATTGTTATGTTACATGCTATGAATGAAAAAAAAATGTTCAATGACTTTCTCATTGGAAAGTGAAAGTGAAATTTATGTGTAATAGAGGCCTATTTAATTCATAGTTCATATTATGTATATTAAGTAGCGGAGGCATTTATCACATTAAATTGAAAAGCCTTGTAAAAATGCACGAGTTCATTTTCTAGCATGCCGTTAGTACATATGTATATTTGTTTTTCTCTTTAAACTTCTCATATATGGGGGGTTTAATTTCATAGTGGCCCACGCACGTCAGTTAGGCTTCCTATGAAGACTTCACCCCCTAGGACCAATGTTATGTGCCCCCCAAAAAAACTTAGCATGACCAGGGATGTACAAATGGACGTGACGCGGCCTAAACGCGTCACGTCGCGTCACGTCCAGGGTGTGATGCCAAACGGACGTTACTGTAGTAAAAAAAATTTACTAATGGGATTTTTTTTCTTCAGATAAGTAATTATTTCGACATCAATACAGGCAGTCGTCTACCATGGTCGACATCAATACAGGCAGTCGACCACTTAATCGACTGCTACATTAGCAGTCGACTACAATGGTCGACTGCTAATGTAGCAGTCGACTAAGTGGTCGACTGCTATATAGGCAGTCGACCACTTAATCGACTGCTAAGTTAGCAGTCGACTACAATGGTCGACTGCTAATGTAGCAGTCGACTAAGTTGTCGACTGCTATATAGGCAGTCGACCACTTAATCGACTGCTAACTGAGCAGTCGACTACAATGGTCGACTGCTAATGTAGCAGTCGACTAAGTTGTCGACTGCTATATAGGCAGTCGACCACTTAATTGACTGCTAACTTAGCAGTCGACTACAATGGTCGACTGCGAATGTAGCAGTCGACTAAGTGGTCGACTGCTATATAGGCAGTCGACCACTTAATCGACTGCTAACTTAGCAGTCGACTACAATGGTCGACTGCTAATGTAGCAGTCGACTAAGTGGTCGACTACCTATATAGCAGTCGACCATGGTAGTCGACTGCCAATGTAGCAGTCGACTACCACCGTCGACTGTTATATAGGCAGTCGATTACCATGGTCGACTGCCATATAGGCAGTCGATTACCTTGGTCGACTGCCAATGTAGCAGTCGACTACCACCGTCGACTGCCTGTATAGTAGTCGACCATGGTAGTCGACTGCTACATTGGCAGTCGACCATGGTTGGTAGTCGACTGCCTATATAGCAGTCGACTACGACCGTCGACTGCTATGTTTAGGGTCGACGAAGATAGTCAACTGCAGTTGTAGCAGTCGACCATTGCCGTCGACTGATACTATTAACAGACAAATGCAGTCAACATCATATGTTTGTTGGGTTAAATTTTAATGGTTTGGGTATAGTGGAATATGGATGGATGGAAGTAGTTTAGGAAAAATGTGATTAAAGCCAACAATGATATGTAGAAGAAAAAAAAACCGCGTTGTATTAAAACAAGTATATCGTAAAGATATAAAAAATATACAAGGTTGTCCATATCAATGATACACGCATACTACCTTAACCCCTACGATGTTGCCTAAAGAACTAAACAGTCTAAACACTATCCTTAACCTCAGTTCTCCAGCAGTCTATGGGCTCATCCCACCCCACAAACTGCATCTGCATCCGTAGTTTGGCGATGGTCAATGAAATGCGGTTGGACACGTTCTCGCATGTCAATGCACTCAAAGTGACATCCCAAATATTTCTTCCTTCATTGGCAAAGAATATTCGGTCATCACCATCGTTGCAAAGTTGTCGAGCAAGCACGCCGACCGCATAACACTCAGCCTCCGCGGTGTAATATACATCGGGATCCTGGTGTCTCCTGTTTTGGATGTAAACAGTTCCGGTGCCACCCAAAACTTCTCCTTCCTCAAATTTTCCTTCGCTTCTACGGTTTCCGCATGCCATAGCGATAGGACATCCTCACCCGAATGCGTTGCACATCCCCAATCGCACACCCCAATCTTGAGGCTCCCGTCCGATTCCCAATGCAACATAATGTTGTCAATGGATAGATCGTTGTGTTGCACATTTGCAGCGTGCAAAGCCTCCATGATCCATAACAATGCCCAAGCCAACTTTACCCTCTTCGCCCGGAACTTTTGGACTTGGTCATAGAGTTGCCATTCGGTTGCGTCCATTGTCAAAATGTTGGCATTTGGGCGGTGGGCTCTATCCCGGATGAACATCTCTCGTACAGTGCCCCCGTTCCACCATAGTGTATAGTCCGCATTGGACACACTGTTGATTAACCAAAACTTGATGAAACCTGGATGCGTGCTCTTTAAAACGCATGCCTCCGCACTTACTTGGATACGAGCTTTTTGCCTATCCGACGTCTTTGGGGTCTTTTCAGCCCACGTAATCTCCGGTGGGAGACGATCGTCGCCCTCGATCCTCACCTTCCTCACCTTCCCGTAACCCCCCACCTTCTTAATGCTCCTCAAACTCACGACATTTGCCGTATCGGGAATCCACAATAGTTGGCATGGGCCCGACACCCTTAGCCACTTCTCCAATTTCTCCGCCTTCCAAGGAATTATTTTGGAGGCCGTCTTGGACAATCCTTTGGCCACGGGATCTCACCACAAAAATATTTCCCAGATTCTTACAGCTCGAGGGCTCAACACCTCGCCTGTTTCGCCCTCCGAGAACATGTTCTCAACCAATTGTTTGAGGTTGAAAATTCCATTTTGGGCCTTATTCTTCATCCATGAATCGAACCCCGCAAGATTCCTATCACCGCTAAACTCGGGGCCATCCACTTCCTGTCGAATAGCAACCTCCATGTCCCTTTTAATTATCTCAACCCTTTTGTGTTTCGGCTGCTCCAAAAAACGGAATTTGATGCCGGCCTCCCCATTCCTCAAATACCAGTCAACTATGGCTTGGTGGACCTTTGCCATTATCGCATCTGAGAATTTTACCTTTGGTTTCCCGCTCCTACTCGATGACCCTGAGGCCGCGGAAGCCCCTCCTTGGCTGCTCGTAGGGGCACCGGCATTTGGGCGGACGGTAATGGTATTATCTGAACGGGGGGTAATATTGGCTCCCGTTCCCGAAGCACTTCCTGATCCCACATCGGATTGTCGTTGCCGCTTAGGGGGCCGTTTGTGCACCCTGCCGGGTGCATCCGGCTCGTCCTCCGGCATCTTCCAACTTCGATCTTCCATCATGTTTAAAAACACGCTATTATTGTGTTCACAAACACAACTCAAATGTGTTCACAAACACGGCCGTATTCACACCGCTCCACCGCAAAAAATCGGATCCAAAATTGGCAAGAGTTTGCACCCTAAACCAATCTTCCAACCGCCCCCTAGGCCCTCTCAAAACATTAGGCAAACGATGCTAGGCATGCTTAGTCCCAATGTCCCGCTTGAGGAGGGGTGGTTGAAAAATGGTGTCAATGAGGCCTCCCCACTTGTATATATAGGTTGGGTGGGCCTCACACCGACAGTACGACCGGACGCCGCGCCCCTGGATCCTGACCGTTGGACCGTGCATCATCCAACGGCCAGGATGGATGCGACGATTGGTCGACTGCTATACGGCAGTCGACGTGGCAATCGACTGCTAATCGCAATCCAGTCGACTACCAGATAGCAGTCGACTCTGGATAAGGCAGTCGACAATTAGCAGTCGACCGCGGCGTCGACTGCTATGTGGCAGTCGACGTGTGGGCCGACTGCATTTAGCAGTCGACTGCGGGGGTCGACTGCCATGTCAACTGCTAGTTTGTAGTCGACCCTGGAAGTCGACTGCCACGTCGACTGCCAAGCAGCAGTCGACCCCCAATGCCGACTGCGAATGGCAGTCGACATCGCAGTCGACCACCGCAGTCGACTGCCACGTCGACTGCAGAGCAGCAGTCGACCCCCGAAGTCCGCTGCGAATGGCAGACATTGGACCTCCCCCCCTTCCAAACATAAACAAATTGCTTTTGCAATGGATCCTATAGCAGATTACTCTAAACACTTTTAATATCATAGCATCTTTTATATTCAGTGCACGTTCAAGCGTCAGGATTATAAAGGGTTCACCGCTCATTAGCATTCATCATTCCCCCTCGCTCTAGTTGGCCTTGATTGCCTTTTGGCATTCGTTGCAAGTGGAGAGAGGTAGTAGGTTATATTGGGATGGGCACGCGAAACGAATGGAAGCCTTGGTTTGTGCCCAAGGAGTGGACTCCAACGTCCAAGAAGGTCGAGTGCAAATTTTGCGCGTTGGAATTAGTTTATAGGAAGGACCGCATGGTTGCCCATTTGGGATACCAAAAAAATGACGGCAAGATGCGGGGGGTGGCATTGTATCAACGTCAAGGGCCGATTGTAAAGTCTTTATTTTCGAGGTGCGGCGGATCGTGGCCGCCAATTCTGGATGACTTTATGGACGAGTGCGTTGAGGACGGGGGAGAAGCTGTGGTCAGGTCCCAACAACAAGCGTCATGCGGTGCATTGTCGAACGCGAACGGAAGCCAAACCGCTCCACCATCTCCCGCACCGTCAGTGGCAAGGGAGTTGGTGTCCGGGACGACTCCCGAACCCCACCGACGTTCCCAACGGCAAATGGGACTAAAGGAAGGGTTGCAAAATTCGACAAAACGAGACTTGGATACAAAATAGTCGCAAGCCTTTTATGAGGCTAATATCCCCATTAGTATTGTCCGCCATCCCGCGTTCATCCAGGCCGTTAAGGCAACCGCCGAGGCTAGAATTATATACAAACCCCCAACATACCATGCAATGCACAAGAGTTTACTTGACGATGCACGGTTCAATACACAAAAAATCGTGGAGTTGAAGACAACATCATCCATCCACAAATATGGGTGCACTATTTGTTCGGACGGATGGGAGAATGTTGTCTACCGCCCTTTGATGAACGTCATGCAAATTTGTCCGGCGGGCGACGTGTTCTTTGGTTCCATCGACACCACCGGTAGCATAAAGGATGCCGCCTACGTGGCCACCGAGGTCAAACGCTACATCGTTGGAGTGGACCCCACAAAGGTTGTTCAAGTTTGCTTCGATAATGCGGCGGCCATGTAAACCGCGGCGAGCAATATTAGCCGGGAATGGCCACACATATATTGGCAAGGGTGTGCGGTGCATTGTTTGAACTTGTTGTTGAAGGATTGGGGTAAACAACGATGGGTGAAGGACGTCGTAGACAAGGCGAAGGACATTGTCAAATACATCCGGGCCCACCAATGTCCGACGGCGGTCTTCCTCACCTACTCGCCCAATTTGGGCTTGAAGATGTCCGGGTCCACACGATTCGCCACCAACTTCCTCATGATTGACCGGCTTTTAAAGGTGAGACATGCTTTGGAACAAACGGTTATTCATCCCGATTGGACCGCCTACGTGAACAAATTAAATAGAGGAGGCGATGATCGAAGGAGAAGTGCAATGGAGGCACGTCAAATCAAGACAACGGTTAATGACGACAATTTTTGGACAAGTTGCGATAATTACCGCCACATGTCGGAGGAGGTGTTGAAAGCATTGAGAGTGTTTGATGGCGTTGAGCCGGCAATGGGCAAGGCTTGGTTGACCATGAAGAACTTGGAGAAACATGTGCTTAGCCTAAGGAATCCTCCTTTCAACCTAGCACACAACTTCGCTACCTTGGCCGAAGAAGATTTCTACAGCCGGTGGCGTATGATGACCACGGACCTACACCATGCCGGTGCAATCTTGAATCCTTATTTATTGGACGACAACGTCGTCCACGAAAACGCGGCCATTAAATCCGGATTTTTGGACGCCATGAGGAGGTTGACCACGGACAAGGACGGTCATTACGGTCGGGTTGTGGCCGAATTTCAAGCATTCAAAGAGCGTAGAGGCGAGTTCGCCAATATGCCCCTAGCCATGGAAGCCAACATCCCACCCCACGAGTGGTGGGACCTCGTGGGCGAAGGTGGCACCCACTTGGCCCCTTTGGCAAAGCGAATATTGGCCCAAGTGTGCTCCTCTTCGTCTTGCGAAAGGAATTGGAGTAGTTATTCGTTTGTGCACAACAAGACTAGGAACCGGTTGAGTTCGGCGAGGTTAGACATCCTTAACCAAGGTCGCCCTAACAAAATGGGGAATGCATCCTTATTGTCGTGCATTTTAATGACTTGGAAGGTCACAATGTATTCTTCACCTCCCGTGTTAAGTCGACAATCTTTGATAATCCCCACCGGAACCACCGGACTTTGATTGGCCATATTAATCACAAATGGCGACGGACCCGTCAAACTTAAGCCCAATTTCCGCATAGTGTGCTTGGGTAGAATATTGAGACTACTTCCACCATCCACCAAAACATGAGGAACCACCTTGTCCACTATTGTTACTTCAATCTCCACCGCCTTGACTTCCCGAGTTCTTCCTTGCATTTGGACCCTTGCCGACACTCCAGTCTTTGGCCTCTTGGCCCTCCTATTCACGGGCATCCCGTCCTTCAAAGTTTTCCTAGCTACCGGTGAAATTTCTAACAATTGGCCAAAGGTGATATCGGCCTTTAGTGAGCTAAGGTCGGCCCAAAGGTCGTATCCATCTACTCTATCGGCCTTAGGCCTTCTAACACTATCAAACTCCTCTACGGGAATGCCCGGACCTTCCCACTCTCCTACATCACCACCCTCTAAATCATGGATGACATTAGACCTCTCCCTCTCATTGGCAATTTCATTTTCTCTCTCTAATGCCTTAGTGGCCTTCCTAGCCTCTCTAGTTATATTCTCTAAATCCGAAAAATAAGGAATTTCCCCCAATGGATTTTCCTCTTCTTCCTCCTCCTCCTCCTCTACTTCTAATGGTGCATTACCCCTCATTGCTCTAGTGGTAACGGCTAATGCCGGAGCCTTATGCACAATTTCCTCCTTAAGACTTTTTAACTCGTATGAAATGGAGTTAGCATGTGGAAGACATGAACCTTGACCATTTGTGGACATTTCTAAATTTACCGGAACGGTAGAAGAATCCATAAATCGGACATCTTGAGATGTAGACGGTCCCATTTGTTTAGGTGATTGTGTAACTTGTCCCGAAAGATTCGTATTCCCATCATAATAGAAGTTAGAAGGTTTAAGGGTATTATTACCTTCATTTTGTGAACCCCTCGTATTCTCTTGATCCGGTTGGGTTGGGTTAGTTGGAGGGTTCGGTGCTCCACTTACCTTGTCCGGATGACGACATTGGTTAGAAGCGTGTGGCCCCCCACAATTATTACACACTTGACCTTGGTTTTCAGACCAACATTGCCCTATGACGTGGTATCTACCGCAAAGATGGTGAAAATCCTTTTTTTCGGTACTTTGGTTAGTTTGTCCACGTGGCGGAGGGCCCCGATTATTCCCTTGGTTTTGACTCGGACCCCTTAAGTTTTGTTGATGCCCATTATTGTTCGTTCGTTGATTGCGGTTCGGCCCGTTTCTACAAAATTGTAGTGTATGACCGTGTTGTTGACAATTAGTGCACCAAAATCCCGATGTGTGGTTTCCCGACTCTATTTGAGGTGGAGGACCGGGTTGTTGATTTTTGATCAACAATGCCATTTGGTCCGTTAGATTTTGAAATTGTTTTAACATTGTCTCTTGGAACCCTAGTTGAGTAGCACCTAGTCGTTGCTCTATCTCTTCAATTTGAGGGTCTACCCTAGGGGCCGGTAATGCTAACATGGTTGGGGGGGCCGTTACCGCTAAGGGAATTGAGGCCGCTTCAATGGCGACATATGGAGGGCGATTATGCGGCCTAATCGGGTCCATTCCTGTCTTAGGTAGGAGAGGGATGAATTGAGGGATCAACTCATCCTCTTTCCTCCATAGCCGCTCATAATCCCTCTCAATATGTTCCATATCCCTAGCGGCTACCTTAGCCTCGGCTAGGGTGCGAGGGTTCCTTTGTAATACACCCCTAATTGTAGTCGCTTTAACAAACCCTCTCATGAAAAATTGCATTAAAGTATCATCGTTGAGTAATCACCTACCCACCTTGCGCATACCCAATCAAATCTTCTAATGTATGCGGAAATCTCTTCATCTCTTCCTTGCCTCATTGTCATTAAGGCTCTAAAAGCCATACTTTGACCGACTTCGGGTCGAAACTCATTAAGGAACTCCCGTTGTAATTGGTCCCACGTTTGGAAGTGGCCCTCATCGTGGTCTCTATACCACTCATAGGCTTCCCCCTCTAAAGTCGTAGGGAACCAAACTAGCCAATATTGTTGGTTTGTAATTAGTGAGCTAATTACCCTCTCAACGAACCTCTCCATATGTCTAGACGGGTCTTCATCTTTAGTCCCGTAGAACTTCGGGAGGTTCGAAGGTATGTCTAACGAAGGTAACCCTTGAGGTACGATTATTGGTAGGCCTCGCGGCCTAACCAATGGATCGATGGGGGGGATTGGTAATATGAGAGGTGGAATTCCACCTCCCCCTAAATCATCCATGGTGTTTCGTGGTCCTCCTTCACTAGATTCTCTAGAGCTTACACTACTCTCTTCTCTAGTCCTATTAGGTTCTTCCACTAATTCTTCACTCAATAGGGAAGGAATATCTCCTTCCTCTAGTCGAGTAGTGACCGGAGATACTTCTACCAATGGTTCACCCCTAAAGCCACCCTCTACACTAGTGCCTACCATTTCTACCACTTCCTCTATATTAGAAGATCTTCGTTTAGTAACATTTTTCTTTAGTCCTAATGCTAACTTAGGTTTCTGGGACCTCGTGTATCCTTGCATCCATCATTCACCGTTCAACCCTCACATTGACCAACCAAAGCCTCACAAGTTCTCTCTTTAATATTTCCGCTTAGTTCGTGTGATCATTGTTTTGGAGGTGAGGAAATAGAGACATACAATTTTCAATGAACAATCCCAATAGGGGATGGAAAGCTCATGTTAGTTTCAGGGTTAGTGCGAGTATCACCTCGTCACACCCCCTTACGCTCAACACTTGCAACAAGACTCTTCGTGAGGGGCTGACCATTCTTGGGTACCGTGCTTGGAATCGAGGTTCACCCTTCGATTCCTTGCACTTTACGTCCAAGTTTGGAATTACCCTCTCCGTTCGTCACGACAAAGACAATTACGAAAATCATTTTTTAATTTAATATTTTTTCAATTGGAAGAGATTTTGCTTACCTCAAGCTCTCGCTTCCTCCTATTTTGTTAGCTCTCTCCCCTCGATCGAATTGCTAAACATACAACACTCAAATAATTGTAATTTAAAAAAACACTAAAACCCTCTAGTTTAAAAACTTTAAACTCTCACAACCGAGTGAGTATTTAAAGTTTGAGATCCTAATTCTTTAATTATCCCTCTACCTCTTAATTTTCTAGTGCGGGTCCTATTAAGGTGATCTTCGTTATGCCATCCCAAGAAGGTTTAGTAGGCGCACCTTTGCCGTGCTCCTTCCTCAAATTGAAATTGCATGAAATAAATACTAAATTCAAACCATACCTCTCACGAGCGCTCCGTCCTTTAATCGATCTTCACGTTTCGCCTCTCCTACCGCCTTCCAAGACTTCCGTCGCCCGCTCTTCAAGCTCCAAGCTCCAAACTCGAAACTCCCGGCGGACGCACCATTTATGTCACCAAAAATCCTCCACCCTTCGATTTCGTCCTAGCCCGAGTGGAAAAGTTTATAATGACATGTAGAGACTTCTCTCTTTGTAACCCAATATATAATTCCAATCTACCCTTGGAATATACACAACTTGATTAACACCACACTATGTAGTTTTACATTTCTTAATGTCGGGCAAGGTTATATCCTTAGCCTTTTCTAATGTCCACCCGGCCGCTTTGGCCACGCATGCCTTCAAAGATATCCCTCTTGTGAATCGAGTCCTTGCCGTCGACTCCACACTACTACATGAGTTCTCGCTTATTGATTCCGTGCTATCACATGTCATCGTGGTTGATTCCGTATTGGTACATGACACTTCGCTTGTGGATTCCATGAGCACATAGGCTTTAAATACAAGTATTAAAAAATACTTATATATTTATCCTTGCCCTTCCTTCTCTAAGTTCTTCTTGATGTAAATCTCTATCAATGTCTTCCTACTAAACTTCAGAATAGTATAACTCCCACCCAACTTATGTTCTTCAAGTGAAATTTGGTACACTTGTTAAGTACCTTATCAAAAATCTCCACACCAAATTTTGGCACAAACAGAGTTTATATGCAAAAGTTATGCATGAAATTCTAACTCTAACTACTTAGTATGAATGCTGTTATAAAGCATCCGGTCATTAAAACTCTAATAACTTCCAACTCCTACGTCCAATCAATCTAAAATTTTGACACAAGATAAATATATAAGTTCAAAAGGTAGTGTCAAATTTTGGTATCCATATCTATAACCCTCTAAGAGATACATATTTTCCAACCTTGCTGCTTTGTTCCTAGACACCCTCCTCTTCAACTTTTTATAACTTTTTCATCCCAATGACTGAAGTTCTCAAATTTTTACCACAACTCCCATACTTTATAATAAACAATCCCTCAAATTTTCATACCCATTGAACATTCAGATCATCCATAATTGACAAATCTCTCACTGTAAAGTTATGCTCAAGTTCATAACTAATACAACACTACAAGTAATGCACCTAGTACAATCTAGTCACTCTAAATGCCACAAGTTTAAACAAGTTTGAACTCTCTCACTTCAATATGAATCTCAATGCAACAAGTTGAAGTTTACAATCAAACTCCAAATTCCTTAAACCCAATCTACTTCTAACAAGAGGTCAATCCCTCTTCAAGGCTAAATAGCCTTGGCTCTTCTCCTAAGAACTAAGCACACACATGTGCTCCTATCTTGCTTCCCACACACCCACACTTATAACCCGTGGGGTGCTTAAGGAGCACGAAGGAAAGAGAGGATGAGTGAGGGAAGAATGAGGGATTATATAGTGAGTTGAGAGGGAGAGAGGGCATGAGATAAGGATAGGGTGAGAGGATTAGAGCCTCCAATCACAACCCCTTAACCTTCTCCTTCTAAGTAGGGACTCATCCCATTCACAAGGCTCTCGATAAGCCTTCGAAATCTCCTCCTACTTTGTAGGCTCTCATCTAATCTCCTAAGCCTTCCTCCCTCAAATGATCAACAAAGATCATAATTCAAACATTTAACTAACCTTGGATTTCTACCTACCACACTTTACCAAGGTATGTCCTCATACTACTTAAATCCACTCCACACAAGCCTAATGCTTCAAACTTAGCTTTCTTCAAGCTTCACTCTTTTTATATTTTTGTGAATAATCATAAATCAACAAAACACTACTTGTAATGTTTTACAAGTGTTAACAACACATGTGGACATCAATTTGGGCTCACACGTCAGCAGTCGACACCCCTATACGACTGCCCTTGAGCAGTCGATTCAGTGTGTCGACTGCCTAGTAGCAGTCGCTGTAACTCGTCGACTGCCCACTAGTAGTCGACACTGTTGACGACAGTTTACCCTGTGTGACGACAGTTTACCCTGTGTGACGACAGTTTACCCTGTGTGACGACAGTTTACCCTGTGTGACGACAGGGTAAACTGTTTTACCCCCCCTAAACGGACGTGACGTTTTCAGGTCTGCCGTCACGTCGTTGTCACAGGACGTGACGCGACGTGACGTGTAATCCTTGAGCATGACATGTTGGTTAGAAATTTTTTATATCCTGGAATATAAAGAGGAATGGAAATGGATGACATAATCTCCTATTCTGTAAGAAACAAATTCATGAGTTTCAGATATATCTAATAAGCTCTGTTTAATCCTTCATTTGTTGAGAACGAGGGCTAAAAGGTAACAGACTTCTTTGAAACACCATCTAATACTTTAGCATGCACTCAGAAAAAACATAATTTCTAACACATTTGACCTAACACATTTGATAAAAAGACTCATGAACTTTCATTCAACATGAGATTTTATTGACATATTTTAAAATAATTTTCTTGCAGTGGTCATGAATTCTAACGAAGGAGATAGTGCGCTTGAGTTGTCTTTAGATCCGTCAGCCTTCAGTGCCGAGTTTGAGCTTTGGAGATGTCGAGGACATTGGAAACACAATTGGCATTGAGAATGTAGTCTAAATTCGGTTGCTAGCAAATGTCCTCGATGATGGTACTGAAATTGAATCTTTCAAACACATTCTCTTTCTTGAAACCTCCCTTTCAAAATGCTTGCGAAAATTTGTTCATATCGTTTGTACAAATTCTCAAAATCACAAAATCTTTTGCTAAAGGTCGTTCTTTGTTCGATTTCCCAACTTCTCGTAGTTGGACATAATTTCAAATACGTTCATCTTCTATGTGGAATTGAGGTCCAAAAATTGTTGAGGACATAGCCCAAGTTATGATATTGTAGTCTTGCAATTTCATGCTAACTCATATTCTTTGCAATGAGTTAGGATGACCTTGAATATAATGTGAACCCCTTCTCCACCTAATTACCTAAAATGAATGATCAATAATAATTAGTCTTATGTAAAACAAACATTTTACCATTATTTGACAATTGTATGACATAAATAAATGTAAATTTAAGAGAGAAAAACATATGTTTCCCAAAAGATTTTGACATTTAGTCTTATAATTGTATGATTCCAACCATATCACCACGATAGATTTTCCAAGACTTTGTATGCAACGATCCAAATTTATCAACATGCAATCATGTTGATTTTATAGACTAGATATTAAAGTTCATGTAACAACCAAAAGAATCATATTTTATGCTTAAAATACAACCTATAATCAAAGAATGATTATCCCAAAATGATTTATTTTTGTATAAGTGATCAACCAAATTTCAAAAAATACAAGGTGGTGGTGTTTCTATATCACATGTTAACTCACTCAACATTTTCTAGTATGCACATATAAATCTAGAAATAAAACGATGTCTTCAAGTGTGAAGTATCCCTCAAAGGGTTCAAGACTTCTATAACGTTTTCATTTATCATTCATTCACAGACACAAACAACATCAAGCTCTATGTCAGGAGATATAGCTAGGAATTTTACATTCTTCCCAAATGAACATCGAAAAAACGCTTTATCTTGGTGGTATCAAGGTAGTTTGTAGTTCGATATGTGAATCTGAGCTCAAATTTGAGAGGTTTAAAGGTGTGTTATGATGCGACTCTTTTTGGGGATTTGCAGGTAAAACATTTGCCATGACCACTGCTTGTCGAAGCTCATCAACTACCTCTCCCATTGTTGGTCTATGAACACTTTTAGGCTCCACACTTTGCAAAGCAATGTCTACAACCTTCCACAAGGCACCACGTGTTGCATTCGAAGTTTGAACAACAGGATCCAAAATCATCTCGATGTTACCTGATTCTACTGAATTGCGAACCTGCAATTGAAGAACATTGAGAGAATGTGTTAGAAAGTAAATTTTGGCTCAAACCAAGGTACACAATAATGGTTCCAACCAAGATATTCAATATTGAATGAACCTCAAAATGATCACAGAGTACAAACTTGAAAGGAACACCACTATGTTAAATCATCAATGCCAACCCCAAAAAAGTTCATACCCATTCAGAGAGACTTGGTTCACGCTGAGTTTTGCTTGTTGCATTTACTGGAGGACGTCCAGTCACCAATTCCAATAAGACCATACCAAATCCAAAGACATCACTTTTGAGAGATAATCTTTGAGTGGAAAAATACCTGCATTCAAATTATGACGTAGGTTAAATGCATGCACTGTTTGTAGTAGGATTGGGTTGATGGTTGAGATGTAGTATAGGTACAATGAATTTATTTACACATATATTAAATATCAATGCATGTGATTCCAAGTATATAGTGTTCAAAGATTTTGACATTATCAAATCCCAAGTATTTTTCATGCATAAAAGGTTACAAATGCATTGCCTTACCACTAGAGCAACTACATTGCAACCTCATGAGGGGACTCTAGTTGAGTAGGTTGGAACCATAGTTGAATACTAGGTACTTGAAATTAAAATTAGCTTTGTGGAATCAAGAAGCCAACCATCTATGCTAGATAGAATCCCCATTATTATATATTGTAGATACCTTGATTGAGTTGTAGAAATGTAATGTGGTTTAGGGAGCTCAATATGCTAGAGTGATTTGAAGATTTAATCTGGTGTAAACAACCTAATGAATCATGCTTAAGTTGGAAAGATTTACAAATATTTTCTAGCAAACAAACGAGCAAGTAAATCAACCAAAGATTGGTTAGATCATACTCTGGATCAAGGTAACCAGCAGTGCCTTTGACAATAGTCAAAACATGCGTTGCACCGTCATCTCCGACCAATTTCGAGAGTCCAAAATCACACATTTTGGCATAATCCATTTTGCCGGTAAGCAAAATATTGCTTGATTTCACATCACGATGAATCATACTTGGATTACATCCTGTATGAAGATAGTCCAGTCCTGTTCATTCAAGTTCAAGCATAATTTTAAATTCATCAAAGTGTCTATCTTAAATTTCTTATTCTTATAAACAAATTCATATGTTGATGATTCAAGAATTTAAATTACATACAATCTTATTTCTTTTTAAAATATGAATCCACAAGTTTATGTTAGTCATGGGAGAACATTAGTGGTTTACCTTGTGCTGCATTCAAAGCAATGTTGAGTCGTATCTTCCAATCAAGGGATCGCGAGTCGGATGCATAAGGCCCTTTGTCAAAAAGAAATTGTGTATTAATCTATATGTTAAATTCACAGAACTTCATGGTGCAAAAAAGTAATGCTATGAATGGAGCAATTATGTGTTAGCCCAAATACTAAATGGAACGTAGCATCCACCCACATTGTTGCCATGGTACTTGGTAAATTGAAATAGCCCAATGACAACATTCAATTTCAATCATTAGAAAATATGGATTTAACATCCTCAAACAAAAAATGCAATTGAAGTACAAGCTTGTCGTTTCATCACACGCAAATGAAATTAAGAGACACATTGATTTCAAATACAATTTTTTTGGATGTATGTAATTCACGCACCATGCAAATGGTCAAACAATGAACCTTGGCTGACATACTCATAGATCAACATTTGTTGGTTGTTGTCCACACAATAACCCACCAATGCAACCAAATTCTTGTGGTGGACTCTCGATAAAAGATCAACCTTCATTGCGCAAAACACCAAAGCGTTAAGGAATAAATGATCCAAAATACGTACTATTCTAGATTGAAGTGTGGGTCATATCACATTGATATATAATTTTATTGCAATGTAATGATTGGAAGAAAACTATTATTGATCTAAACATACTAAGTACTGGCAATGTACTTGCACATAATATAATTATCAAATCATTTCATGTTTCATTTAGAATTTCATTATTGTTGACATACTAGGTTGTTCACACATGACATTAAGAATATATTAGAATCATGCAAAATGTTAATGTTCGTAGAACCTAATAATGTTATGTAAAGCACAAGAGACCACCTCCGATAGGAGGCAATAACACTTGTTCCACAAGCCTTGCTTTATAAACTTGCTCTGGGTTCATATATGAGCTCATGGCTATGATCAAGGTAAAGCGTCTCTCTCTCTCTCTCTCTCCCCCCATATAGATCATTTCAAAACAAATTTGCAAACAAACCTCATTAAAAAACTCAGCCGATCCTTGTCGAGAAGCAATATCCAACACTTTGATAGCCACTTCTTGACCGTTATTAAGTTTCCCATAAAATACGGGTCCAAATCCGCCTCTTCCAATTTCCTTCTTGAAGTTTTCAGTTGCAGCAATAACTTCTTGATATGAGTAAGCTTGTGCTCCTACAAATTTCAACCTTCAGGATAAGAATGTCTTGGTTTTGTGAAATACATTACCTCTCAAGTTTGAATAGCGATTTTATTAATATATGAAAGTCTTGCTTATAATAATCTTCCTTGATTTGAGTTGATGACTAGAAATATTTACTTTTGTATGAAATGAATTATTAAAAAGTTAATAATTTTATGATTTTCTCATCATATATTGATGTTAAAACAACAAAGTGTTGTTTTGTAGCCAAAAAAGGTAAGAGAATAAAATGGCTTTGATGTTGCTCGCAGGGGAGGGTCCTTCTTAGAATAGTATACACTTGTGAGAATGTAATATTTTATGGGGAATTGTTTACCTACTAGAATGGATTATAAGGTATGCTAATTTTTAGATTAATGGTAAATTGTTGTGACTATTAGCACTCCATGGGTAATTCTAAATTGTTGAAGGATTGATTTGATGGTACTCAATATTGCTTTTATGAAAAAAAACAAATCTCCAATTCCACAAAGTCCCTAAGTGTATGATTAAGCATAGGCCTTGTTCATTAGGCTGAAGTTTTTCCGAAGACAAAGAATAATTAAACTCTATTATAAACATTGTTGGGGTGATGATTCACGATTGATTTCATCCCATTCCTTGATATTTCATAGAAAATTATTAATTATTCATTTATTCTTTGTAATTGATATGCAAGGTATACAATTTTTTAATAACTAGCCCCTTATTTCCATGGTATTTTGTATGTATTACTTAGGTGATTCTATGATATTATATCAAGTGCCATACTACATATTATAATGTTTCATACACGTAGCTCAACACCTTATACTATATGCAATTATCTTACAAATTTATCCACAATTAATATATCATTTGATCCTATATTTCCTTGCACGTAGTTCCTACGTTTTTTCACTAGTGCCCTCCCCCCCCCCTCCAAAGCCATGTTGCTGCCAAAGTGAATCCCCATGCCCTTAAGATCCCACATTGTTGGTTGAAAATATTTGATTCACTTAGAAATTCCTATACTATGGTTGGGTGGACAATAATGATGGGGTGGACCATAATACAAAGAGAGATCATTATCGCATATGAGTGTACCTCTCAATCATCCAATATAAAAGCCTAAAGTAGTATGCAACCTAGAGGTTATCATTTTTAGTTAATGTGAGTCATTTGAAACCAAAAAAGTTAACTTTATAGGACCTAAATTAGTTTAATTTAAGTCATTTGAGATGAATCAGCCACAAAATTTACATAGGGATCAAGTTTGAGTGTTGAATGAATGAGAGGTACACTTGTTTGGGATCATTTCCTCCCACCCTAAAATACAAAAACCAGGAAGGTCACCAATCCAAACATTACTTCAGCCTTGGGCAACTTAACCTTGAGTTTTTCATGAGTTTTTAAAAAATGATGTGGACTTCTCTTCGTCAAAGTCTCCAGACTACCAACCTTGACAACAAGCAATGCTAAAATTTTTTTTGATGGCCCTTGGCCATGTGTGTAAATGGCCCTAAGATCTTGGGTTTGAGCAACCCAAGTCTTGAGTGTAACAAGAAACCATCATCATATTAATGTACATTTGTGCATGATATTCAAGACTACACAATATTGAAATTGGTAGTAATTCAGTTGAATTGGAATCAATGCATTGAAAAAAAAATGATGTTATCTTATTGAATTAAGATGGTGATTATGCCATTATTATGGAAATTGAAATTGTATGAATGTATCTATTTGTTAAATATTTGATAATAAAAAGGTTGTCATATTTTACTTACCTCCCTTTGGAATAGAAGGCATTGGAAATTCACCCACAGTTGGATGAGGAGCATTCTCATCTCTCTGCCTTGGATGATAGAATTTGAAATATATCATCAAAAATATCAATATCGCTAATGCCGCAATACTCCCAACAACAACACCAATGATCACTCCAACATTTTGTTTTGAAGAAGAGCTTGATGAATTTGAAATTATTGTGGAGGCATTGCCTTCTTTCAAACCTGGATTTCCTGTATACCTTTCAAAAAATAAAAATAAATTAAATTGAACAAATAAGTAAACACATAAAAGGCTTATTCAAAGTGTATATATGAATTAATGGATCAAATTAGTAACATATAATTCAAAATCTACTACACAACGGACAACATGATGGTCGCGAGGCCATTAATTGCCCCGACCATTCACAACCGTTCCAAGCCGGGCCGTTCCGAGAATGATAGACGAAAACGGTAAGGTAGATGCTTGGACCATTGGGGGCCACGTTGAAGTGATTCATAATTCATATGCATGCGTGCAACAAATCGTAATAACACAGGTCCAAACTAGTAAGTCTACAAGATATTATGTAATATATATTATGAACTTGGTTCTCAATGCAAATAATTCGTCATTCATACATGGTTTAAAAGTTGGTGGAACATATGTAGGTACCTAAAATTCAAACCATTACCACTCTTTGAGAGAAGTTTATCGGGAATACTTCCATTAAAATTGTTGTTTTCCACAAACCTGTAATAAAAGCCAACAATCAAATAAATAAAATAAAATAAAATCAAGTTTTTCTTATATTGAATTTTAAGGGAGCAAGTCTAGCACATCAAGTGTCTGTAAAAACAACATATGTCACTTTGTAATTTTGTGTTTGATATAAGCTTAAGTCGAACAACTTTGCAAATCATGTAAAGACATTTGACAATACCTAGATGGAGAAAGCAAATCTACAACTAATCCTTACAATTCTGTGAGCATTGTGAGTGACGCCAACCAATCTGGGAGCGGCCCCGTTAAAGAGTTGTTCTCAAGATGCCTATCATAAAAATACACAAAGAGTGATAAGTTTCCCTTGAATTTTATTTATGAACCATCCTATAACATAACCAAAAGGTCTCTCTACTGCACATTTACTTCTTATATGTCAACTCCAACCCATGTTCCATAAAACTTATTTGATATGAGCTAGAAGGGTATTGCTAAAATAATTGGGAGCGTCCACTTGAATTAATGACCCATAATCAAATATGATTCATTGGTCATAAAATCCTAGAGAACTTTGACTATCAACAACTTCAAAATTGCGTGCAAATGCGTTTTTTAAGGATAGGTCATGAAACCAATAATACAAATTTTGTTGAATCAACTCATCAGATGATTAACGTAGTGGTCATTCTAAACACCAATTTGTTTTTAAATATTAACAATCTTGAATCAAACAATGATGGCAAACTCCTATATAAGTGAAATATGTGACATAGCTTAATAGCATCTTAGCTTGCTAGTTCTATTAATTAATCTCAATTCAAAGAATGAGAAAAAAAATCAAAAAATTTATATTTGATACTAATCTAACATCATATCTTTGATTATTTTGATGCACATACAATTTACTCAATGATGTCAAGGCACTTAAATCAGGCAATGATCCTGACAATCCACAATATGATAGATCCCTGCACATAAAAAATTCAGTGCATAAAAATAGAGGTATTAAATAATCAAAAGTTTCAACCACATATGAAGAGAATAGAAGATGACACAAAAAAATTAGAATTGTGATAAAATATTTTGTAAGAATGATCACAATGCGACCATTATTGTTTGAAATTTGAGTGATAATGTAAGTTCATCATAGGCTGTGAATGCTCAAAGTCTTAAGAGAACTAGATCTTGAAGATATGATCACTTCATGAATATTTGACATGAATTTAGATATAACTTCAAAACACATTGTAAAATGTTGGTATTATCATTTTTTCCACATTTCAGTAAAAAATACGTAACGAATTATCAAAGTTTTTCCAAACGCTATTCAACCTTTAGAAACACAATTGAAAAAAACACTTTATAGTTTCTCACTTAATAAAATAATATATATTTATCTCCAATAAACAGAAATGTCCGAAACTTACAAGCTTGTGAGGTTCACAAGTTGAGCAAAGCCAGTGGAAATGTTTGAATTTAGTTTATATCCAGATAGATTCCTGAAATAGCATGCACAAGATGCACAAATGTCAATGATTTGTATGCTCAAATATTGAAGCAACAAAGGTTTGCTTGAATAACTATTCCCATCATATAACACAACACTACAAGACATTTCATTTCAAATCTCATACTTTATCACATTTCATAACATGCAAAAACTATTTGATTCTAACTAGAACTTGATTTAAATTTTCTATTAGGGTTTATCAAGTCCACATATGAGTACAGACATTGCCAAGACCCATCCTCTCTCTTGGACGCAAACTCATGAAATACACAACTATTACTAAAATTTGATACAATCCGAGAATTTGATGAACTGCATTGGCATTCAACTCATGTTTAAATTGGAAGAGAACAAAAGAAGATTACACTGCAAGAATGTCCGGAGACGAATCGTTGTTCTCACAAGTGAGCCAAGAATAAGGAGTTGGAAGACAAGGATCACCACTCCAGTCTCCCAAGTTCATGCTTGATTTGATGATGTCAATGGCAGAAGCTGCAACCAAATTCATCAATTTATTGGCTACTTGAGAAACTGTTACTGAGGTACATAAGAAAATTTGTTAAATCATTTGCATCCAATGCAACAAGTGCACTGACTAAATTCAAAATGGTTTGGATGAAGTAGGCTATTCACCATCAATGACGGTGGTTGTTGAAGATATAACGTCCGTGACTGCAAAAAGCTCCAGCGCATTCAAGATAGGACCATATACAGAAGTTGGGGTTGAATATTGAACAAATTTGGAGGTTTGTGGAGTCAAAGTAAAGTCCCACCACGATTCTCCATAAAATGAATATAATCCTCCAGTAAGATTGTAAACATTCAATGGTATATCCAATGCAAATTGAGGTACGTGTACCATGAATTGTCTTGAGGTTATATTCACGTTTGGATCCAACTCAGCATAATAAAAGCCCAAAAATGCAGAAGTACTGTCTTGTTGGAGAGAGAAATAGAATGTCATATTTCCGGGGGTAGACATGGCCAAACAAGTTTGCATTACGGAGGATGGAATGGATTGGTTTGTGCCAGAAGTATACACTACAGTGGTGGTTGATAGATTAGTTAAAATTGTTGTCCCATTAACATACGTATTGTCCACATGCTTAGGAAACCAATACCTATCAAACCTGTCATCTGGATATCTGCATAAAACAAACACATTGTACAGACATGTGCAATATATTTACGAAACTCGTAGTTGCCAATTCTTTAGGAAAGACCTTGAGTATTCAGAGACCAAAATGTAATACCTATATATATCCTAAGGGTAGTTAGTTAGTGTCTCTGTCAATGGTTGACTGTCATTTTGTCTTGAAATCTTAATGTTTTTCTCTGCACCAACCTATGAACTTCAATATAGTTTATTCAAAACTACATGAATATGTAGGAGGTACCAGGAAAACCAATATTTCATTCCAAAAGTTTGGGATCTAAGAACTTTTGAGTCAAGTTGGGGTTGTATGGAGAACATTAACAACATGATTTTTGTTTATTGAAAACAATTGTTAATAAGAAGTGTGTTTTTGTCTTCATAAACGTAAATAACTCCAACTCATTTTAGGTGGTACAGTAACTAAAAACTGCAAAAAAAAGTTTTAAAATCACAATACTGAACCTACACATTGTCTATTTCTCTTTTGATTCATATATATATACATATATATATATATATATATATGTTGGAGAGACTTTAGAATTTTCAGAAGTAATATAAAATAATACATATGAATTTTATATAGGAACACATTATTACGATACATAGTGAATAATGACATTATTTGAAAATACTGAGTTTAATTTGAAAAAATGTTCATAATAAAATTACAATTTATCTTCAAATTATGTATGTATAATCAAGTTCTTACTTTAAAGATGTGTAATTTGTTAGTGATTCATTTTTCTTAACAATTCACCTCTTTCATATGTCAAACTACATGAACAGTGTTGATGGCCAAAAGTACAAAAGTATAGAATTGGTAAAACATACCTTATCACCTCATCAGTCAGTGCACCTAAATTCAATCTTGCAAGATGTGAAAGATATTGATTTGCAGCAAGGATATCATCCCATCCATAATTGTATGATACCACAGGGCGCAATGCTATTGAAGAAATAAAAGGGTTTGTATTGGTTGAATCTCGTAGAAGGCAGAGATAAGTAACATGGCTTCGAGCTTTGATTGTGAACTCCTCATATGACGATTTACCAGCTACAGGACCATTAAGATCTTCTGCCGCTGTAGATATGTTTGCCACCACCGTTGCATCGATTGCCATATGAAAAGTAGGAGATGTTGCAGCATTATCATAATTTCCGTAACAAAAACTTGCTCTGAGCAAATACTTGGAATTTTGTGTCACTGGTAGACTGTAACAATCTTTGGGATGAGAACCATTGAAAAATCTGAGGGTTGTGAGTTCTGGAAAAGCTGGAACTTGGTTGGTAGGGACAACGGAGCCAACGTTCACCCCAGTTGTAATATAGCCGTCATCAGGGACCCATTGTATGCCAGTCACGGAGTCATTGTATGGGGCTGTTGAACCACAATCGATGTACAAGAACCCTGTCACTCAAAAGAAAAATGGTGATCGACATAAAAAATTCAGACGTAGAAAGAACTCATAAATGTGAAACTGTGGGAACAATGGTATTCTCTAGGAAAATTATGCGTTTGCTGTATTCTAAATGGCTATAGTGTCCATGGAAGGAAAACAGAGCCCACCTTCCAAAAGGAAGGGATTATGCCATATACTGTAAAATTAAGAAACCTCCAACCTAGAGACTATTTCATGTTGTTAAATTTGTAATATAAATAAGAGGTACACTTGTATGCAATTAATCTCTCACACGTTCAAAAATGGTCTCCAATGACTACATGCAGCAAATGGGGACTACATGAGGAGCTAGAGAGAATTGCTTGCATTGAATTTACAGTCTGTGATAATCTGCACTTATATGTGCAATTAGGATGCCAAGTTCGCGAATGGGTTGCCTCTTTACCCATGAAATTTACCTTGGGTTGAATTCAAATCACAAAAACTTATAAGTATCCATCTGTATAGCAACCCCACTAAAATTAAAAAATTAAAAAATCTTCTATTTTGTTACTATGTTTTAATCCAAAATAGTGTGGAACATCGTGGTGCAACCTGATTGCATATATCAGTGTTCATATAATATTTTATGATGAAGACATCTTGAGGTTGGAGACCACCATGGGAAAGTGTACCTGGTGGATTTGCAGCCCCTGCTCTTGGAATATTGTTGAGACTCCACAAGATGCTCATCATTCCCAAAACCAAGTACACGTTGTGCATGCCACTAGCTGCCATATTTGTATTTGTAGAAAATTGTTTCGACCACTGGACACAAATTCTTCTCAGATAATCAACTGATAAGCTCTCAATTCAATGTGAAGCTGCAAACAATACTACCTGCTGATACTCATCAGTGACTTCCCAAATTCTTTATAAGTTTGGATATTATAGCCAAAGGTCTATGTATTCCTTGTGGTGTGCAGATCATTTTCACAGTTGGAATTACATCTGCTCTTCACGGACGCTTGGAATCAGTCAACCGGATAAAATAGGATGTGAATATTGCTGTCTTGAACTTATGGGCTGCTTCATTCTGGTTTTGATTTTGATTTCATTTTCCAACTAAGACAACCTCTACTGAATCAATGATAACCTCTTAAGCGAGTATATAAGTTAGAGAAGAGTAATCTAGGAATCATTATGGTTGAATTTGGGCACCCTCCAAGCATCCGTAAGCTCACAGTTAATTGACAGCTCCAAATGTTATTCTGGAAGGAGCCCACTGAGCTACAGATACATGGAAACTGAAGTCTAACTTTGACCAAGTGAAACTTTACATTATGTTGGACCTTATAGTTCAACAGACTGTAACAGACAACACTTTCAATTTGTTTTGTGTGTATGATTTGGATCCAATGTACAATGAATTATAGATACCTTTTAAACCTAACCAGATAATTTGACATTTGACATTGATTGGCCTTCACAACATTAACTCGTATTTTATTTAGCCTTGGTGCTCACACTGGGAAGACACCATTACAAAACATGGTTCTTGTTATAGAGGAGGTGCATGATATCTTATATTTTAAATTGTGATGGGAGTCCTGGCAGCTGGAGGGGAATTAGGATGAGTTGTGGAAAATGATGAGCAGGAAGTCAAAATCCAATGGAACCACAGTGCTCCCAAGTAGACTAGGTACATAGGATATGACATAGTTACAAAGTTCACACATTTCAAATCAACTTTATATTTATGTATTCCACCCTGTCGAACCTATATACGCTTTATAACAGACTACTCAAGTCTATTCACAATCATTGTGCACATGGTCAGCAATCTCAGATTTCATTTATTTTGCATTATGAAAGGAGGCAGATTTAGTCGTTAAACGATAAAGAAAGACAGATGAGACCTCTAATGCAATAAAAAGGAGATGTGTCTTCACCTAGGAAAGGAGAAGTGCAGTGATTCGTCTCTCAATTTCAATCATGTTTTAATCTGAACACTGCAAGTTGTTGACCGAGTCTTGAACTCAGTATGGAGAATCTTCTTACCCATCCACCAACCATATTAGAATTGTTTAATAAATTGACTTCGAGAAGCTCAAAGAGGAACGTATAAGAAAGAATGTTCCTAGAATATTTGTCCAGAGTTAAAAGCATTAATGATGCTTTTAAATTTCTTTAGCAAAGGATTCACAGATACCATGTCACAAACACTTTGATGACAAGAGTTCAACCTGAGACTCTTGAGTCTAAAGATGTTGTCAACCGTCGTCAACTTTGTGATGTTGCAGGAACCCTTAGCAAAAATAATGCATGGATGTCACCACTACTCGATAATGAATGCCCTGCTCATCTCCTTGAGGCTTGCTTGTAAGGCCTTAAAAGGGCCAAATGATGACGTCAAAGTTGTTGACCTAAAGTGCAGAGAAACATGTTCCATTGTCAGGAATGAAGGTCATAGGAGTTACAAACAGCTCCAGCTAATTCCAAGAAAAGGCCATTGTCTTGGTTGTTATTGGCTATTTGTGGCAGAAAGGATCCAAGAATGAATTTTCAGTTGTAGGTCGACAAGTGGGGTGTCACTTCTGCATCGTAATCTCGTTATGCACATGTAGGGTGTATAAGCTGATCAGAGGTTGATATACTACGATTTTTGTGAATACAAGTCGGATGTGGGCAATGTTTTTGCGTAAATCAAGCAAAATTCCCTGGCAGATGAAAAGACCACTCTTCAAATTCATTGTGTTATGGGTATTTAATTGTGCAGAGGGATGGGGGAGGCTCTGAACTAGCTTCTGCTTACCCAATAATCCAGTTGTTTCTAAAAAAATTAAAAATTAAAGCCAATGACTTGGATTTATCTGTGCGCGCGAAGACTAGGATGCAAGGAAAAACTCAAGTTGGAGAGCAGAGGAAGGTGACTGCTACTTTTGGGATTTCAAAATTCTCTGTGTCTCACTCTGGCTAGGACATCCAATGCATGTGAGCCGACTCACAGGGATATGCTACTTTGTTTTGCATATTAGAGCTATCATGTGGAGGCCACCCATGTTTGAAAACACCAGGTTTGAAATGGAAATTGGAGGGCCAAGGTAAAAGAAATTTGGCCTTGATGCGTGCCTTACATTGGGGGAGCTCGGTTTCAAAGTCTGTCACTCGTTTGTTGGGCATAAATGGCCTCCTTTCAACTCCAATCCAAGACAATGGTTTGTAAGGCTTAAAACCTCCGTTTTTGATCCAAGTTGAAAATAAACGATTTTAATCCCAAAAAAAGGGGGTGACCAACCTTGAAACCAAGCTCCTCAGAGGTGAGGCATAAGTCAAGGCCAAATTTTTTTCACCTCAGCCCATTGATCTCCATTTCGAAACCATTGTGTTCAACGTGTGTGGCCTCCCCTTCAGCTATGGTATAAAATCTCAAGAATTTTAAACATTGGTGACGCACTGTCCTGCGTCAGATGCAAAGTCCAAATTTCTGGGAACCCAACTTTTGGTTCTGAAAGTTCACATGCCCAAAGCAACCATGGCATTAAGTTTGTTGATATTCTAACCTCCTTAGTCACGTGAAGTCAGGCTAGCTATAATTTTCAGATGCTACGTCTCAACCCCAAGTGCATATGATTAAAATTCATATAATTATGGTTCCCGAACTTCCTCCACAAGAGTCTTCATCTTCCCCTATATAAGGAGAAGAAGCTCTTCGAGAGAATGGTGCTTTCAAGAGTGAACCATCACCGTAAGGTGCAATTCAACCTTTGCACATTCACATCGAGAATCTACACATCATGTAGACTTGCATGTCCGTTGGCGTTAATATCCATTTACCCTCAACGTAACCTACGGCTCCCCAAAAAAGGTACTCAAACTGATGCCAACCAGAGTGGAATGTGAAAATCTTGAGTACACGTCATTTTAGATGCATTGGGATACTCACTTGTTAAAGAAGCAGGTCCATGCACTAGTAGAAAACATTGTAAAAAAGAACCACAGTCGTTTTCCCATTGCGGTTCTTTTGACCACCCTGATCTGCAGTCACTAAACGACTGCAGATTTGTTTTTTGGTTTAACGAGTGAAATTTTAAATTTTCGGGGCGTGTAATACACCGTTGGAAAGGTATTTTGAAGACCTTTCCAACGGTATATTACAAGCCCCCAAATTCTGAAAATTTCACTCAGTAAACCAAAAAAATAAATCTGCAGTCATTTAGTGACTGCAGATCAGGGTGGTCAAAAGAACCGCAATGGGAAAACGACTGCGGTTCTTTTTTACAATGTTTTCTACTAGTGATGCTATGTGGTTGGTTTCTATCCAATTTCTCAGCGATCAGTATCAAGGTTTAAGTTGTGGACTAGGTAACTTTTTGAGGCCCGGGAGGGCCGAGAGGAATTACTGGACATAACCATTTTGGCTCCCTCTACTTTGGACCCTCTAATCATGGTGATCAGCAGCCTAGATTGAGGGCCACATGGGAAGGAGAGGGTTATATGCTTTGTGGAAGGCGTGCTCTTCCCCAATCCCAGAACACCACCTCATGCACCAAAGGGTTATGGTTGTGGAACTTCTTTCAAATGGACCATTTGTTGGAGTTTTGGGGGAAATGAGTTGCGGACAAGAGAATCAGGGTGGTAAAAACTAATTGCGGAACTGATACACTTGTTGTGCATCAGATGCAAAGTGATCCAGGTTTTCTGGCTCTCGTTTTGTTCTGAACTAAGTACATTCAAATGCCAAAAGTGAGCGCGGCAGTTACTTTCTGCTATCTGAAGCCTGGGATCTGAAGCTATTTTTTGAAGTCATGGACCAAACCTTGCAGACCAGTGCACAGAGTCACTTGCAAATCAAACCTCGAAATCAGATTAAATTGGTTTCTGACGTTGTGAGTGATCAGTAATAAAGTTCTCTAAACCAGGTGGTCGTGGAACTTCCTGATCCGAAAGCATATCTCCTATAGAAGGAGAAGAAGAAGAAGTTCACAAAAAATATATAGTGCGGCCAATATGAACCATCACTAAACATCAGTGCAGATCTGTCCACGTCCAATATCCAGAAACTACAAACGATATGCATTATTTGTATGTACTTATCCTCGAGCAACTAGTCATAAGCCCCTCAGAATTCACACCTCCTCCCAAGGTCTACACTGGTGCCAAGCAGAGGGTAATTTGAGCCACAAGGGAATTGAGATGCTTTTGAAAGACACTCACATCCTCAAGCAGCTCAATACTAATCAGCTGGCTGCTGCTATCCAATCCCATCCAATTTGTGAGCGATCAGTACAAGAATTACTGTTCAAATTCTGGAGACGAAGGATTTCTTGTACAAGAAAAGGAGAGTAGCTATCACCGACAAAAGCACCGCTCCAGTCAAGTGGAAGTCAAGCTAGTTTCCTTCACTTTGTTCACCAGAAAACCTCCCAAGGATCTTAAAGTGGATGCACATGTAGACATGTCGACTGATGCATGCATAGAATGAGCACTCACGTGTGGAATTAGAAGCTTAGATCCATCCCTCCTTCACCTCCAAATGAAGCTCCACTGCATCTTGCACCCGCAAGCATCAGAAGTGATTAAGCCAGCAAGTATGTTCCTACTCGATGCGACAACTTATAAGCCTTCAAACCCAGTGCCCACAAACAAATAATGCATAATGAGCTTGCATGCATCAGCTAGTAGTCGATGCCAGGTGCTAGATGCCCACCTCTTTGAGCTGGGTCCCCACCATAGTGGAAACATGACCCCTTAGGTTTGTGGTTTATTCATCTTAAGCGAGATCCTATAGATTAATTTGGGGCATGTGATGCTAATTGTGGGGTCAATTTTGCCAAAAAAATGAGAGGAAGAATCTATATTCTATGATTTTTTATTTTTTTATTTTTTGGAGACAGAAGGTCAAAAAGCCAACGCCAAATGCATAATGAAACAAAGGAAAACACGCCCACTTCGAGGGGAGGCGGGGCCCCTTGGACGCGAAACACCAGGTGCCACGTAAAAAGTAACACCAACACAACCCCACCACGAGCAACCCCCTTGGACCCAACAGGCCAAGGACAACCCCCAAGCCCCCAAATTGACCAACCAAGAGTTGAGCTACCTAATTGTGTTGCCGTTTCCAATTCCAAGTGATTTTCATATTGTCCCTTCTACAAAGTACATTCCTAGTACTCCACATTTGGTTGAAGCCTTGGTCAACCAAGAAGATGTTAATGTTGACTTGCTTGACCATTTGTTCCCATGCTGCCATGGCGTACATGATGAGATCATCCCAAATAAGGTGTTCAACCTTAGACTCATGCCATTGTTCATGATTGAACACCTTGTCATTGCGCTCATTTTCACAAAGTGTTAGTGAGAGGTTCAGCTTGTGTTTGTGAGGTTTAGGTGTTTGTGAGATTCAAAGGTCTTGTGAGATTCAGCAGTTGTTTGTGAGATTCAGAGTGTTTGTCAGACTCAAAGTGTTTAATAGATTTAGTTGTTTGTATGGATTCAGTTGTATGTGTGAGACTCAAAGTGTTTGCAAGAACAGCTTGCAAGAACATGTAAATTATGTGTTGAACTATGCTTAATTTGTTTCACTTAGTTCAGGGTGCTATAGCATATACAATGCATAAGCATTGTAAATGCTATGTGCACACATTTTAAAGCTCTCTCAAAACGGGAGACTACCCAAACAACTCTTTTAAACTAAACCCTATAGACCTAAACCCTACATTTTGTTCTATAACTTGTTTGGGAACATTGACTCAAACCCAACATTTTGTTTGGGTAGATTGACCCAAACCATGCAACACATTTCGGTCAAACGACCCAAACTTTGCATTTTTTTTGGATCGATCGACCCAAACCATGTAGTTTGTTTCGGTTGAACGACTGAAACCACACATCTTGTTTGGGTTGATCGACCCAAACCATCAACCCAAACATGCTGCACGATTGGGTCGATCAACCCAAACCAGGCACTGTTTTCAACATACAACAACATATCCATATTGATGCCCACAATATAAAATATTATGGAACTTGATTACCATATCAAAATGTTTACCTATATTAACAAACAATCCCAAAGTGGCCAATCACCAAAACACTCCATCGCAATGATCATCATATCCACACTCTTAAAATTTGAATTGCATAACCAGACTATATTCAAACACCAAACTTTGTGAGGCTTGTGTTTGGGTCGATCGACCCAAACCTAGCAATCAGTGCCCCTAATATATTTATCCATTTTCTTGCCCGTTAACATGAGTATTTCAATTTGAAAGAGTTTGGTTCATGCTTGTGCCAAACGTGGTATGGTAGGAGCACAAAACACCTTAAGATGACTCCTATGTGCCTAAGGACAGGCTTGTCATTGCATGGTCCCTTCAAGTAGTTAAGGCATTACAATTCAAAATCCTCTTTGTGGTGAAAGTTGGGACCATGGAGCAGAACACATGGGCAACTCTAAGGGGGTGGGAGGTGGCATCAGTCCCGGCTCTAGATGACTACATTGACATTATCCTCGAGTACTCTGCTGTATAGAACGTCCACATGTTCAAGCACCAGTTCTCTAAGCCATTTCACCCTGTGTACGCAAAAGAATCTTGCGTTGAGCCAAACGTGTTAAAACTGGAGTCCATTTTCATAGATGGTAGTATTTCGAACACGAGAGTCACAGGCAGGTTTACAAAATTGAAACATGCAATCAACGCTATCAATAAGGCCCAGCAAAAAAGACCAAATCACAACAACTTATGAGGCGGAAGGCCACAATTGAAGAAGGCCCAAGGTCGTCTAGACCTTAAACAGTGAAAAAACCGCGAGCGGTTCCGGCTGACTCAAGAAGAACCACTCCTACGGCAACACCAGTTGATAGTGAGACGCCAATGCCGTTAAGCAGCAGACAAACAACCCCATCGAGGAGGCCAAGAGAAGCATTAGTGATGACCAACGAGTCAATTTCCCCGGAGCTGCACATGCCAAAGCCCGGACAAGAAGTGGATGCAAGGGAGATCTAAAAAATTGTGAACAATTTCACGACCAAGTGCTCACACTGTTTTTTCATGGGCAGGGATTTCAAGTTCGACGTCAATATCAGCCAATGCCACCTAGCGCCACTAGAGAAGTGTGTCCAGGCAAAGGAAGATGCCTACGTCGATTGGATCATTGCCCAGATAGTGAGCGAGCAATTCAAAGATGATAGGTAGATTATTGTAGTCATGTCCCAAGGACAGACAAAAATGCCTACCCCAGATATGTGGCCGTCAATCTAAAAAGGTGATTTTTGTCTAATTGACGGCCAGCATAGTATGGAAATGTCAAAGAAAATTCAACTGATGATTGAGTGGGTTGATCCCAACTATTAGAAGGAAAAATTGAAGGTGTGGAAAATATTGGTGATGTGGTTTTGACAATGAGACTAGACTCAACAACATCTCCCGCTATTTCAACATAGAGAACAAGAAACGGGCTTACCAAGCTTCTTGGATTAGGAACATCATGGCCTCGCGCGAGGTGTGGGAGTTCTATGGCAGGCCTCCCAAGGAGAGGGAAAATGCGAAAGACAAGAATCCCAAATGGGAGGTGAGTATGGTTTGGGTCGATCAACCCAAACTCTTATTACAGTTGTTGTTCATGATGTTTTTCTAAAATAACATATACAGATCTAACACGCGTTCTGTGTTTATATGTGGTATTTCAAGTACCAAATGATAAACAAGTTCTCCTCTATTGATAATGTTTGTCACAAGCAAAAAAATATAACGAGTTGAGAGGAGAGATTTATTTAATAACAGCATCCGATGTCGTTTGGTTGAAGTGGAAGAGCGTGTTTGAAAAGTATGAGATAGGGGATCTGATTGATCCCGATACAGGCATGTTTTCAACATGACCTCGCATTTCAAGCAACTAAAGCCTCTGATGAGAGAGTTCTTTAGAATTCTTTAAGGCCTTCCAGAGATGGAAATAGGGAAGGCGGCAACGCACATCCTGCACGTCGCGGTGACAACAAAGAGATGTTCCCAAATATATCTTCTCCAAGTCCAAATCTTTCATTCCTTCATGGTACACAATGAAGGAATGGACAGAGAATAGGAAGAAGAAGACAACTAATATCGTCTAGGAGCTACACAAGCTAATACTTGAGATTATTTTTCTGTGGATGGCGAGGTCCACGAGGTGCACTGGAGAGCCTTCAAGGCAAAATACAAGTTCACCAATGCATCCATGACGGCCTGATCAAGGAGGGGGGGGAAGACTTCATGAGGTTCAACCTGGTGAAGGGTGGAAAGAACCAGGCACTTCCAAATCGCACGGTACGTGCATTCTCCAACTATAAAGGAGAAGAAGATTGTTAGTTTTGAGGGGACATGCATTTCAACCTTGTCATGTTCGAGCCTTTGAAAATCTAGGGTTGGCCTAGCATTAATGCCAGGAAGGTGATAATGACAAAAACTAGGGACCGGTTTGTGAACCCCCAGAGTGGTCCACCACTTCATGGGATCACTTTTAGTAAGAATTTTAGCATTAGAAATTAGAATTAATAGTGAATTAGGAAAAAAAATTAGTTCAATTAGCATTTTGGCCCAAAAATGCGAAGGTGAATTACCAAAGACCTCGAGCCTTCACCCGTGAAAGGGAAAAAATCTCGTTTAGGTAGAGTTAGTCAAAATAGAAACTAACTAGTGGTAAAAATTAGATAAGTTAGGAAAAATAGCTAACTAGATAAAAGCCTAGTTAGCGGCAAAAAAATGTAGCTAGTGAAAACAACTAGCTAAGGAGATTAAATTAGTAGAGGCTAGCTAAGCAAGGGTTAGTTTATTAGTTAGTGTGAATCACACAAGACAACTGGAGGCGCTCGACGTGAGTAGAAAAAAATTAACGTGAAGATTTTGAAAAAAATAGCAAGGGGGTCACTTGTCCCTTGCCCCTTGCCCCTTTGCCAACTTGTTATCAAAAATTAAAATATATTAGAAGGAATCTCGTCGGAGCCACCTCAGCGACGGGATGGCAACCTTGACAGGGAAAATTCCCGACCTAAAATTTCAGGAGGGGTTCGAAGAATAGAACCGGTGGCGAAGGGGTCTAACTCTTTTTTGAAAGGGTTTAAAAACTCCCTCCCTCCACCTTGAAAAATCTCTCTATTCTTCAATTAGTGGACGAAGCCCTACCTCTAAGTAGTTAGAAGAAAATTCTTTCAATTTTCTAGAATTTAGACGAAGCCTTACTTCAATGTAGTTAGAAATAATCTTTCTTTTGCATGTCTTTAGTAGTAAGGCTTGAGGAAAACTCCTCCATACCTTCTCTTACCTAAAATATGTGTTTTTGAACACACAAAAATTTCCTTCTTCCATAAGGTAGGTTAAAATGCAAGTCAAATATTGAGGCATTGCAGACCTTGGCCGTTGATGGCCTAAATACTTAGGTTAACACATGAAACCAAAATTTTATATTTTTTTCTTGTAGAGATTTTGTATAGATATCCATAGTTGGTTTCTATTTGCAATTTGGTTAAGATAGTAATTACTTATCATTTTCCAAAGTTAAGGTAAAAACTAGGATGTTTACTTAGGCAGCGGCTGCTGCATCAGACCTGCTGACCTTATCAGAAAATCAATCTAAAAAATATTTTTTTTTCATGTAGAACTTTTATTTTTTATTTCAAGGCTATTTAGAACATATAATTTAAGTGAGTTATGAATTAGTTATGAATTTTCAAATATGAGGTACATAGTTTGAGCGTTTCTAGTTGATTGTTGTATTACAGGGAGGCTACTGGATCTATCTTGGCTTACTCTGAAAATCTCATATTTTTTTTATAGCTTTTTCTAATATCTTTTCAGAGATATTTAGAGCTCTTGATTTGAATGACTATTGAATTAGATAGGGATTTTCAAAAGTACAACACATAATTTGAGTAATTCTAGTTGACTGCTGCATTACAAGGCGGCTGCTGGATCCATCTCAACTGACCTTGCTGATTTAATATTTTTTTCTTATAGCTTTTTTTTATAGCTTTCCAAAGATATTTAGAACTCTCGATTTGAGTGAATAATGAATTTAATATGGATTTTTGAAGTTGAAGGATAGATGGAGTAGACATCGTATTTCCAAACCTTATAACTTTTGTAAATCTTATCTGATTAAAGTGAATTTTAGGTCTCTAAAAAGCTAATAATACGTACTAAGTGAATTAGTTATAATGAGGCTAAGATTAAAATGCACTAAAAATGATGTTTTAACCATAATCAAAGTTAACTTCAAGGAGGAAGACAAGGCCAACGTCCGAGAAGTGGAGCAAGGTGAGGAGGTGGCGGTTCGGCCTACATCAAGCCCAATCAAACGAAGAGCATTGAGGTAAATCACCTAATTCTAGCCTTCCATTTAAGATTGAAGGGAGCGCGGCTAAGGTACGCATTTCTAACCTACTCACCTATCTCGTAAGGTCAAGTGGTTTGACCACTTGACCGCCAAGGAGATACCCAACTCCATTGTTTTTGGGGCCCCTTGATATGTTTGTGATAGTAGCTTTGATTATTAGAAAGTTTTGTATGTGGTGATGTCGGATTAATCACCGACACGACCACTTTGAATGTTGTTAATGGAAAGGTGGAGTTAATGGCCCACGAATCCATTATCATGTTGTTGGCCCCAAGGGTTGGAGGTGATGGCCCCAACCCTTTGAAGATTGTGCAACAGGTTGAACACACAGATTGTCTTATTCTCCAGTCCCATCAAGTTGAATTTTTGTGGTCAAACCGTATTAAATTAATTAATAACCAACATAATTTGTACAACCCCCGTGGGCAAAAACCAACCGGAAACTTAACTCGAAAGATGGATACTATTCCCTCCGGCGGCAAAGATCGGAGGGTGTAAGTGTCAATCAACCTTGAAGAGACCCGCACATGGCCTTGAAGGGTTCGGATTAGGGTGTGCGCCAAACATGTAAGTGGTGATGCCATAATTTAAGAACTTAGTAATATAGGCTCTGTTCAATCAACTAATAAACTAAAAATAAAGGTTGAAAGGGTGGGACTTAATTAAGGTCCCCCCGCTTAAAGAATTTAATTCATAAGAGGTAAGGAATTATATGCGGCCTAAGGTAAGAGGTAAGGTTATTTCATTCATTAGGGTTAGATTGCCTTGACCCCAAGTTTGGTGCGTTTGCGCTTAGACTATGATAGATTTTGCATTAGGTTAGGGAAAATTAATGTAACTTAGATAATTATCTTAGGCACTTAAAATCTAGGCACAACCTACTGAAAAGATACGACGCGATTATCAAATCCCTCTACACATCCAAAACACTCATTAAAAATCATAACATCCGGGTTCGGCTTGGGCACCGCGAAGGCAGGCCACCTTCACCGAAGGGTTTGTGTGGTACTTTTAGGCTCCCTTGGAGGGGGTGCCCAAAAGCACCACACCCCGTCCACCATCTGCGACTTTAATCACCTTTTTGGTGATTACCACCGCCAATCGCACTGGTTACTACGACTGTTTTCTAAGGTTTTTGCACTTGGACGTAGAGTTCCCTCTGAACTCCCCTATAAGACAAATTTTCCTCGCTCGAATTTAGCGCTCGGCACCTTCAGCTTCTCCCCATCCTTCCACTACCTCACTCTCACCTACATACTTACTCCACAACAGTGCCACTATTTTCGATTCGCACCGCAGCAGAGCTTCCACGTACTACCTAGAATTTCTTCTTTCTCTCTGATGCCTAATGAGCTCTTTGTGGCCAGTCTCCAGAGATCCTTCCCTCTCTGTGAGCCAAATATGGTGCTTACATGTGGTGTTAACCCTTAAGTTCAGTAAAACTTGACTTTGACAATTATTCAAGTATTTAAAATTATAAAAAGAGTGAAGTTTTGGTGTTTTGATTTAAGATTTAGTTTGAAGTGATGAGCGGTTGTTGTGTTGGGATTGGAGTTAGAGGAAGTTAGTGAGTAGAAATTATCTTAGGTCAAGTAGTTAGTATGAAGGAAGACGTCGAATGACAACGAATGACAACGGGCAAACGGAGACGAACGATGGATGATGCTAAGCGGATGAAGCCGGACGGATGAAGACCGTTCGATCAAGTGGATGGAAGACCAAGACCGTTGGATATAGGGATTTTAGGGATGACGGCTAGAGTTTGACGGCCGGCAATTCCAACCGTTAGATGTATGGTTAGATCTACGGCCGGTAAGGCTTGGTGATGGAAGGGGGTAGTCCAATGAAGACCGTTTGATCAAGTGGATGGAAGACCAAGACCGTTGGATCTAGGGATTTTAGGGATAACGGCTAGAATTTGACGGCCGATGTGAGGCCAAACCCCCCACCCTTAAGCGTCCGTAGTCCGAGTAGTGGGTTTGGACTCACATTCCTCCGCGGTATTGGATTTGGACTTGGATGAGTCCATAGTGCAAGGTTCACCCTTCAAGTGGTCTTGGATTTAACTGGAATTTCACTTTTAACAACTCAATGTACGATTTCAATACGTATGTGGAGAATGCACAAGTTAACTATGTTATTTTAACCTCCTTATGCTCGGGTGCTATTTTGTCTTTGTTTGCTTCTAACGTCCATCCGGCCGCTTTAGCTACACAAGCCCTTAAGGATATCCCTCTCCTAAATGGAGTCCGTGCCGTTGACTCTATACTACCACTTGAACTATCACTTGTGTATTCCGTATCGCTACTATAAGAGGTCTCACTTGGTGTCTCCATACCGTACATAAGCCTTTAAGTATTAAGAAATACTTATGTGACTTATGTCAATCTCTCCCTCGCACCTTTGGTCTTTGCTTCCTTTGTCTTGCCATCGCGAGAGTGCTCCACATTCTCCATTAATTTGTGCACGTGGTTTATTTTTAAAGAGAGGATGCAAGTGTTAAAAAACACTATTCTCTATAGTCAATCTCAAATACATTTACTTGTGAAAGCCACACATAACACTAACTAGCATAATGTAACTAACTACTTGTCTATGAGCTAATTAAGTAGGCTATCTACTAAGCTCCTTCATGAACCCATCTCTTTACTTTCTAATTACATAAACCTAGCTCCTTCATAAACCCAGCTCCTTCATAAACCCAGCTTCTTAGCTTCTAACTAAACAAACCCAGCTCCTTTATAAACCCAGCTCCTTCATGAACCCAGCTCCTTAGCTTCTAACTAAACAAGCCCAGGTCCTTCATAAACCCAGCTCTTTACTTTCTAACTAAACAAACCCAGCTCCTTCATAAACCCAGCTCCTTCATGAACCCACAACTTTGTAGTTGTAATCCCCAACTACCTCACTAATTATTCAAGCCCTTAACTAATCTTCCTACCTAATTTTCCTAATTCTACTAACAACCCCTTTCTAATCACACAATTCTTCTCTAATCCTAAAATCCTAAAATCCTAGAGAGGAGAGGGGGAGAGAGAATTTCCTAACTTCACTAAGACTAACTAATCCACACAAGTATATTTTTGCACTCATCACAACATCAAGTGCTCAACTCTTAAACATGGAACTTGCAACCACGTGTATTCAAAACATGAACTTTAAGTACCACAAATTGGAATCATGAATTAACTTTAAAATCCTTCACGTCAACACTAATTCTACCAAGAGGTCAAGCCCTCTTCAAGGCTAACAAGCCTTGGCTCTCAAACTAAAAACTAAGCACACCCATGTGCTCCAATATGGCTTCCCACACCCACACTTATAACTCGTGGGGTGCCTTGGAGCACAAAGGAAAGAGAGGATGAGTGAGGGAAGAATGAGGGATTATATAGTAAGCTTGAGGGGGTGAGCACCCTCAAGGCTCACGATAAGCCCTTGAGATTTCCTCCTACTTAGTAGGCGCCAATCCTATCTTCTAAGTCTTCCTCCCTCAAATGATCAACAAGGATCCTAATTCGAACATTTAACTAGCCTTGGCTTTCTACCTACCACACTTTACCAAACTTGGGATGCTTCAACCCAAACTTAGCCTCCTTCGCTTTCCGCCGCCATAACTTTCTCCCCTTACTTTCCCAAATCGTCGCTCACCACTTAATTCAAACCACGATGCTTAACTCGTGATTTGATTGGTGCTTTGAGAATTTGCTTATCCTCCACCTTGCATTCTTCCTTGGACCTTCCCCATTAAGTGGCCATGATGAGGTGGTCCACTTGTGCGCTCCATGTGATCCTCCATTCATCCCAATTCGAATGCACTTGCCTCTTGAGTCACTTTGGTTGTCTCCATCCATTTGTACTAGCCTACTCACTAACTACTCAATCCAAGTTCTCCTTACCTATCCTCATTCACTCAAATCCTTCCGAAGGTAAAAACACAATAACAACTCACATCCTAGCCTCTTACAACATGGTACTTCTAAAACTAACATTTCACTCTTTTTATATTTTTGTGAAGTAACATGCTACTTCAAAGTGCATCAACTAACGTTTCAAGGGTCTAAGACTAAATGTGGGCACCCTTTTGGGCTCACATAATTGGCGACCATCGGGGGATGAATCCAAACATCTCTTGCTCCAAGGGTAAGTTGCCTAGTGAAGCTCGGTACTCCTTACATCTACTTCCCGATGTACGGGTAGGAAAGAGCTCACCATTCAACGTTTCCAATTGAATTGAATTATTAGGAAAGACCTCATAGACAAGGTAAGGTCCTAACCATATTGCATCGAATTTCGCCGGAAATTCAAGCTTTCGTGCGTCTTGAATCATGACCATCATTCCCGGTGTTAGGGCCCTTCTCTTATGTCGTTTGTCGAAAGTAATCTTTCTCCTTCTTTGGATTGCCTCAATATGTTGAGCCGCCATTCTCCTCCCTTCGTCAAGTGCTTCCAAATCGGTTAGTCGATTTCGTAAGGATTGACTTTCGGTAAGTCTCGTACTCACGGCCACCCTAAGTGACTCGACTTCATATTCGATTGGTAGTGTCGCTTCAAGACCATAGACTAAGGAAAATGGTGTAGCACGCGTAGTTACCTTATAGGTTGTACGGTATGCCCAAAGTGCCGCCGTTAGTTTCGTATCCCAATCCCGCTTCGAGTCTATAACCGTCTTGCGTAGTATACTCACCAAAATTCCGTTAACCCTTTCCGTTTGTCCATTGGTTTGTGGGTGGTAGGGAGTAGTCTTCCGGTGATCAATTTTAAATTTCTCTGTCATCTCTCGAATCAAGTCATTCAAAAAGTGAGTACCCCTATTGCTTACTAGGATCTTCGGCACCCCGAACCGCGAAATTATGTTTTCGTACATAAATGTTGCCGCGTGTTCCGCCATGTCGGTCTTCACCGCTTTGGCTTCCGCCCACTTGGTGAGGTACTCGGTTGCCACCACAATATATTTCATTCCTTTTGAAGATTGGGGATGGACCTCACCCACATAGTCGATGCCCCATTTTTCGAAAGGAATTAAGGGTAATGATACATGTAAAGGCATCTCCATTCTAAGGTCGTTTCGGGCATACCGTTGGCAAGCGTCGCATTTCCTTACATAGTCATGGGCGTCCTTAAATAGTGTAGGCCAAAAGTAGCCCGCTCTAAGTATTTTTTGCCCGGTGAGTTGACCCGAGAAGTGACCGCCGCAAGCGCTATCGTGGCAAGCGATTAAAATCGCTTCAACCTCCGTTTTTGACACGCATCGTCGTAAAATACCATCGGACCCCCTTCTAAACAACCTATGGCCCACTACAACAAATTACCTACTATTTACCCTCACCTTCCTTCTCTCTTCTTTTGTCCACTCTTTGGGCAACTTGTGGGTTGTTAGAAATTCCACCATGCCCGCATACCACTCCGGTGTAGAAGTGACCACAAAGAGGCTATCATCTACTAACATATCATTTACCGGATTTTTTCCTATCTCCTCCGACAACCTAGACAAGTGGTCCGCTTGTAAATGCATACGACCCGGTTTATATTCCACCGTGTAGTCGAATTCTTCTAATAACAAAACCCACCTAGCTAACCTACCACTTAACTCCGCCTTGTTAACTAGATACTTGATAGCCATGTGGTCAACAAAAAATACAACCGGGTTGCACATGAGGTAATGCCTAAACTTTTTAACGGAAAACACCATGGCTAGGCACTCCCTCTCCGTTGTAGAGTAGTTTCTTTCGGCGGGGGTCAATTGCTTACTCGCATAAGCTATAGGTTGATCCTTCTCTTTTTCTCCCGTTGCTTGACAAAGCGCACTCCCTATTGCCACATTACTAGCATCACAATAGACGTGAAAAGGTTTACCCCAATTGGGTGGTATCAACACCGGATAGGTGCTCAACCTATCCCGCAATTCCTCAAAGGCTTTTTGACAAGCATCTGTCCACTCGAATTTGACATCCTTTTTGAGCAAATGGGTAATGGGCACCGCTATCTTTGAAAAATTAGGAATAAGTTCCCGGTACCATCCCACATGTCCTAACAACTTAGAGATCTCCTTGGAATTGGTTGGAGTTGCCAAGTCGCTTATGGCCGCAATCTTATCCGGATCGGGTTCTCTACCTTTCTCACTAACAACATAACCCAACAACACTCCCTTATTCACTCCCAAAAATGTCTTATCCGGGTTCAATGCTAACCTCATCTTCCTACACCTAACCAATGCCTCCCTAACACAATGTAGGTGATCGTCCACATTACTTTGTGTGCTAAAATCGTCCACAAAGACGGTCATGGATTTGAACAACAAGTCGGTGAAGATATACATTACTAATCGTTGGAAAGTAGCCGGGGCATTACATAACCCAAATGGCATCACTACCCACACAAAAGTACCCCAAGGTGTAGTAAAAGCCGTTTTATGGATATCTTGGAGGGCTATGGAAATTTGATTATAACCCGCATACCCATCCATAAAGGTATATCGCGAATGACCTCCAACCTCCTCAAGCAACAAGGTGATAAAAGGTAAGGGGAAGTGATCCTTTTGTGTGCACGAATTCAATTTCCTATAGTCGACACAAACCCTTAATTTCCCATTTTTTTTTTTTTTACTAAGACCATAGGAGAAACCCAATCCGTGATTTCCACCGGCTTGATAAACCCGGCCTTCAATAACCTTTCCAATTCCGCTTTCACCAACAATTGCAATTGAGGATTCATCCTCCTCTCATTTTGTCTAATTGGCCTCGCCCCCGGAATTAAAGGAATCCGGTGCTCTACCATTTCCCTAGGAATTCCCTTAAGCTCATCGTAGGACCATGCAAAAGTATCACTAAACTCATCCACCAAATTGCTATACTCCCTAACCTCTTTCTCCCCCAATTTGGAACCCATCTTCATTTGTCGGGTTTTTCCATTCTTTAATTTCACATCCACGTACCGCCAATCCGCTTCCGACACATGTGCTTGTTCCGATACCAATCGGAAGGCACATTGGGGTAATCTTTCACATCTTGACCTACAACTATCCCCGTAGACGTGGTCTTGAAATGTAAAGGCTCCTCCAATTTCGATGACTCAATAATCACATCCTCCTCTTGAGTCCCATCTACATGAATTAAACTAACCTCACCCTCTTCCACGTCATCTACCCAAGGTGTTAACCCACCGCTAACCCACTCTTCCTCGGTGAGCACCTCACATGGCTCCAACAATGAGCCCTCTCTTAAACTAACACTAGGAAATTCACTCCCTAAGCCTACTTGGTGAAATGTAACCATTACATCAACCTCGGACTCGGGGTACTCCCTTAGCCATTGGGCATAATCCCCATTATCCCCATAATTGTAAAAATTAGGACCTAGACTTCCCGAGCCCGAATCTATAACAACCCTTTGACCTTCGGGATGGACGACTCCCACCAATGCCTTGCCAATCTCATTCTCGTTTAAGTCATCAATTTCCTTCTCCAATGGCAAATACATCTCCTTCTTCATCCATCCTTCTAATGAACCAATGGACACTATGACCCTATTACCCTCCGGACCATAAGTGATGGATGGTTTAGGTCCACCCCAATTGACCATAGCATTCGCCATCCGCAACCAAGGCCTACCTAGCAAAATGGGGAAGGTGTCCTTGTTGGAGTGCATTTTAATGACATGGAAGGTGACCAAGTACTCCTCGCCTCCCGTAGTCATTCTACAATCCTTGATCATCCCCAAAGGCGTAGTCGAACTTTGATTTGCCATATTTATGACCAAAGGTGAAGGCCCCGTGAGTCCAAGTCCCAATTTTTTCATAGTATCCTCCGGTAGTATATTTAGACTACTCCCTCCGTCGACTAGCACATTAGGAACCACCTTATCTACTATAACAACTTCTATTTCTATAGCTTTCACGTCTCTTCCACCTTGTGATTGGATCCTAGCGGCTATTTTAGCTTTCACCTTCCTCATCCTCTTGTGTACCGGCATTCCCTCCTTTAATGTTTTCCTTGCCGTGGGTGAAATTTCCAATAGTTGGCCGAAAGTAATATCCGCCTTGAGTGTACTAAGGTCCGCCCACAAGTCGTACCCGGTAGATCTTTCCACCTTAGAATTACCCACTACGTCGAATTCGTCTACGGGAACCCCCGGTCCTTCCCATTCACCCACATCGCTATTATCCAAGTCATGTACCGCATTAGTCCTCTCCCTATTTTGTAAAATTATATTTTCCCTCTCCACATCCTTAGTAGCTCTTCTAGCTACCCTATCCAACTCGGAGAGATTAATCTCTTCATCCGAAGAGTAATTTCCTTGCTCTCCTATTCCTACCTCCAACGGGGCATCCCCTCTCCTAGCCCTAGTAGTTACCGCTAGTGCAGGTGCTTCTTCAACCACACCCTTACCCTTCACTAACTCATATGTAATAGCATTGGTGTGAGGAGGCCATTGACTTTGCTCCTCTCCAATTCTCGTTGGGAGAGGAAGCATGTCATCACATGTGGCTTCCAACACTCCATCCATGAACCTAACATCTTGGGAGTTAGATGGTCCCGGATCCGTTGGAGGCGCTTGTCTCCCGTTACTACCATTAGGTGGAACTCCTTGTCTATTTTGTATTGGAATGTAACCGGTTGTAGTTTGCAAGCCCGCCGGTGGATGAAAAGTTTGCCTAGCATTACTATGGTCATAGTATAAGTTAGGTGGCCTAAGTTCATTGGCCGGTACTCCTTGTGGCCTAGCACCTCGCATATTATCCCTTGCTTGTTGTTGTGGATTAGCCACCGGGTAAGGGACATTAATTATTTTGTCCGGTTGGCGACACGTATCCGAGGGATGACTTCCTCCACAATTGCTACAATTAAACTCTTGACCTTCGGACCAACATTGTCCTTGAGCGTGCCACCTTTCACAAAAGGGATGAAATTCCTTCTTCTCTAAATTTTGGCCACCTTGCCCTCTAGGTTGTGGTCCTCTATTGCTTCCATTTCCATAGTGAGGTGGCGCTTGACCTCGTTGATTTTGTTGAGGTGGGTTACCGTTTCCTCTTTGGTCACGGTTTTGTCCACTTCTACAAAATTGACGCGTGTGGCCCGGTTGGCCACATTGGACACACCATAATCCGGAAGAATGCCTACCCGACTCAACCGGGGGTGGAGGCCCCGGTTGTTGACTCCGGATCATTAATGACATTTGATCCGTGAGGCTTTGCATTTGTTTTATCATAGCCTCTTGGAATCTTAGTTGGCTAGCACCTAGTCTTCTCTCAACCTCCTTCAAGTGTGGATCCGTTCTAGGGGCCGGTAGTGCCAAAAGAGGTGCCGGTTCCCTAACCGCTAAAGGTCGGGGGCCGGTGTCCACAATGGCATATGGAATTTGGTTCTCATACTTAGCGGGTTCTACCGCTACCACCCTAGGGCGTATGGGGATGAATTGTGGGATCAATTCATCCTCCCTTCTCCATAGCCTTTCGTGATCTTTATCCAAGTTTTCAATATCTCTAGCCGCACGCTTGGCATCCGCCAAGGTCAAGGGATTCCTTTCTAGAACACCCCTAATAGTTCCGGACTTAAAAAACCCTTGAATGAAAAATTGCTTTAGCGTGTCGTCGTTGAGCATGGTACCCACAAATCTAGTGCACACTAAATCAAACCTCCTAATGTAAGCCGAAATTTCTTCCTCCCTTCCTTGCTTCAATGACGACAATGCCCTTAATGCGGTACTTTGACCCACTTCCGGCCTAAATTCGTTAAGAAACTCCCTTTGTAATTGTTCCCATCCCCTAAAATGTCCCTCGGCATGATCCCGATACCATTCATAGGCTTCCCCCTCTAGAGTGGTAGGAAACCACACTAACCAATAACCCGGGTCGGTTATGAGGAAGCTAGCCAACCGTTCGATATACCGTTCCATGTGCCGAGAGGGGTCCTCATCCTTGGTCCCATAAAATTTAGGGAGATGAGATGGCATATCCATCGCCGCTAAATTTTGTGGAACCACAATTGGTAGGCCTCTTGGCCTAACCAATGGGTCTATTGGAGGTATAGGAGGTATGGGCGGAATTGGGGGTATGGGTGGTGGATCCATCCCCCGTTCCTCGGCCATGGTGACCGGTGAACTATTCAACAATCCCCTATCAACTTCTACCGGGAATTCTTCTCTAAGTGTGTAATTTTCCGAAGAAGTTTCACCACTCAATTTGGAGGGAGTGATCTCCTCTTCAAGTTGAGCTCCAAGTTCTAAGGTGTCTAGAATTGACCTAGTCCTAGGTTCGACGTTCAAACAACTCTCTATTCTAACATTATCTTGTTCTAATCTATCACTGATTTTAGAGGACCGCCTCTTTCGAGTAGATTTCTCTAGTCCTACTATCAAACTTGGTTTTTGTGAGCGAGTCCTACCTTGCATTCCATAAGAATCGATCGACCCTCACTTGACCACACATAATCCTAGCAATTCCCCTCTTAATATTTTCACTTGTCTTGGTGTGGTTATAATTTTTTTAGGAGGTGAGGAAAAGAACCTGCAAGCCCACTTAGGTGAAAGAATCCCAATAGGGGATAGGCATGTTCATGTTAATTTTTTGGTTAAGTCGGAGCATCACCTCCGCACCTTCCCGCAAATTAACACTCACCACAATACCGATTGTGAGGGGGTGACCTTCCGAGTAGATTATGTTAAAAGTCGAGGCTTCACCCTTCAACTTCTCACACCATCCACAATTCGGGAATTACCCTCTACAACGGATAACAACAATCACGAGTACAAAAGGCATTCCTTAATTAGTTAATGAGTTCACTTTGAAGAAATAAACATACCTTGAGCAATCGCATCCCCCTGTGAGTTAGCACTCCCCTCAATCGTGACTCAATGTAACAACACCATAAACTTTGTGAAATATTAATTTAATCTAGAGCATGAAATGACAACTCCCAAAACTTTGAGACTCACCCCGAGGTGAGTGTCAAAGTTCAATGTCCTAAGGTGAATTTACCCTCTAATGTTTTAATGAGCTACTCGGTTATAGGTTCCTTTTAAGTTCTTAGCAAATCCCCAAAAAGGTTGAGGACGTACCTTCGCCGCGCTCCTTCCTCAAAAATGAATTTGCGTAATTGACAATGCAATTCATTCCAAGGAATAGTTGAAATACAATGAATTCAAATGTAACCCAAAGAGAGAATACTTACCGAGTTTCGGGTGCTCCTTCCCTTCTCTCAAGTTTGTGTCTCCAATTTTTCCTAGTTGCCTCCAAGTCTCCTAGTCGCCTCCAAGTCTTGTAACTACCTTCCGCTTCGCTCCCGGCGGACGCACCAATTATGTGAGGCCAAACCCCCCACCCTTAAGCGTCCGTAGTCCGAGTAGTGGGTTTGGGCTCACATTCCTCCGCGGTATTGGATTTGGACTTGGATGAGTCCATAGTGCAAGGTTCACCCTTCAAGTGGTCTTGGATTTAACTGGAATTTCACTTTTAACAACTCAATGTACGATTTCAATACGTATGTGGAGAATGCACAAGTTAACTATGTTATTTTAACCTCCTTATGCTCGGGTGCTATTTTGTCTTTGTTTGCTTCTAACGTCCATCCGGCCGCTTTAGCTACACAAGCCCTTAAGGATATCCCTCTCCTAAATGGAGTCCGTGCCGTTGACTCTATACTACCACTTGAACTATCACTTGTGTATTCCGTATCGCTACTATAAGAGGTCTCACTTGGTGTCTCCATACCGTACATAAGCCTTTAAGTATTAAGAAATACTTATGTGACTTATGTCAATCTCTCCCTCGCACCTTTGGTCTTTGTTTCCTTTGTCTTGCCATCGCGAGAGTGCTCCACATTCTCCATTAATTTGTGCACGTGGTTTATTTTTAAAGAGAGGATGCAAGTGTTAAAAAACACTATTCTCTATAGTCAATCTCAAATACATTTACTTGTGAAAGCCACACATAACACTAACTAGCATAATGTAACTAACTACTTGTCTATGAGCTAATTAAGTAGGCTATCTACTAAGCTCCTTCATGAACCCATCTCTTTACTTTCTAATTACATAAACCTAGCTCCTTCATAAACCCAGCTCCTTCATAAACCCAGCTTCTTAGCTTCTAACTAAACAAACCCAGCTCCTTTATAAACCCAGCTCCTTCATGAACCCAGCTCCTTAGCTTCTAACTAAACAAGCCCAGGTCCTTCATAAACCCAGCTCTTTACTTTCTAACTAAACAAACCCAGCTCCTTCATAAACCCAGCTCCTTCATGAACCCACAACTTTGTAGTTGTAATCCCCAACTACCTCACTAATTATTCAAGCCCTTAACTAATCTTCCTACCTAATTTTCCTAATTCTACTAACAACCCCTTTCTAATCACACAATTCTTCTCTAATCCTAAAATCCTAAAATCCTAGAGAGGAGAGGGGGAGAGAGAATTTCCTAACTTCACTAAGACTAACTAATCCACACAAGTATATTTTTGCACTCATCACAACATCAAGTGCTCAACTCTTAAACATGGAACTTGCAACCACGTGTATTCAAAACATGAACTTTAAGTACCACAAATTGGAATCATGAATTAACTTTAAAATCCTTCACGTCAACACTAATTCTACCAAGAGGTCAAGCCCTCTTCAAGGCTAACAAGCCTTGGCTCTCAAACTAAAAACTAAGCACACCCATGTGCTCCAATATGGCTTCCCACACCCACACTTATAACTCGTGGGGTGCCTTGGAGCACAAAGGAAAGAGAGGATGAGTGAGGGAAGAATGAGGGATTATATAGTAAGCTTGAGGGGGTGAGCACCCTCAAGGCTCACGATAAGCCCTTGAGATTTCCTCCTACTTAGTAGGCGCCAATCCTATCTTCTAAGTCTTCCTCCCTCAAATGATCAACAAGGATCCTAATTCGAACATTTAACTAGCCTTGGCTTTCTACCTACCACACTTTACCAAACTTGGGATGCTTCAACCCAAACTTAGCCTCCTTCGCTTTCCGCCGCCATAACTTTCTCCCCTTACTTTCCCAAATCGTCGCTCACCACTTAATTCAAACCACGATGCTTAACTCGTGATTTGATTGGTGCTTTGAGAATTTGCTTATCCTCCACCTTGCATTCTTCCTTGGACCTTCCCCATTAAGTGGCCATGATGAGGTGGTCCACTTGTGCGCTCCATGTGATCCTCCATTCATCCCAATTCGAATGCACTTGCCTCTTGAGTCACTTTGGTTGTCTCCATCCATTTGTACTAGCCTACTCACTAACTACTCAATCCAAGTTCTCCTTACCTATCCTCATTCACTCAAATCCTTCCGAAGGTAAAAACACAATAACAACTCACATCCTAGCCTCTTACAACATGGTACTTCTAAAACTAACATTTCACTCTTTTTATATTTTTGTGAAGTAACATGCTACTTCAAAGTGCATCAACTAACGTTTCAAGGGTCTAAGACTAAATGTGGGCACCCTTTTGGGCTCACAGCCGACAATTCCAACCGTTAGATGTATGGTTAGATCTACGGTGTGAGCCCAAATTGATGCCCACATGTGTTGTTAACACTTGTAAAACATTACAAGTAGTATTTTGTTGATTTATGATTATTCACAAAAATATTAAAAGAGTGAAGCTTGAAGAAAGTTAAGTTTGAAGCATTAGGCTTGTGTGGAGTGGATTTAAGTAGTATGAGGACATACCTTGGTAAAGTATGGTAGGTAGAAAGCCAAGGTTAGTTAAATGTTTGAATTAGGATCTTTGTTGATCATTTGAGGGAGGAAGGCTTAGGAGATAAGATGAGAGCCTACAAAGTAGGAGGAGATTTCGAAGGCTTATCGTGAGCCTTGAGGGTGCTCACCCCCTCAAACTCACTATATAATCCCTCATTCTTCCTTCACTCATCCTCTCTTTCCTTCGTGCTCCTTGGCACCCCACGTGTTATAAGTGTGGGTGTATGGAAGCAAGATAGGAGCACATGTGTGTGCATGGTTTTGAAGTTAGGAGCCAAGGCTAGTTGGCCTTGAAGAGGGCTTGACCTCTTGTTAGCATTAGTTTGGGTGTGAATGATTTTAATATAATTTATGGCTTCAAGTTGTAGTACTTGAGTTCATATTTCTTGGGTATATGTGTTTGCTAAGTGTCATCATAACTATTCCACTCGGGCTAGGAGAAAATCGAAGGGTGGAGTACTTTTGGTGACACGTTGCCAGAACACGAGTTGGTAAATGAGAGGGTCCTTTGAGTAGTCTAGGTTGTAAGGGGCATAACTTCCGAGCAGAAGAAGATACTTCGTTGAAATTTAGAGGGTTAGTAAACAACTTGTTTATATGAACATGATCAAAATCTGAGGATGTTTGGAGTACTGGAGCAGCAGTTATGACATTCTGAACTTTGCCTACATTTTCGAGCTGAAATGGGCATAATTCCTGGACAGAGGCTTGGAAACGCATGAAATTTTGAGGAATGCTTTGTTCTTAGGTTTCCTAGTTGTGGTACAAATTTCAAGTCATTCCGAGTAGATGAGAAGGAGATATATCATTCTGAAGTGTTTTCAAGAGTTGGTAAATGAGAGGGTCCTTTGAGTAGTCTAGGTTGTAAGGGGCATAACTTCCGAGCAGAAGAAGATACTTTGTTGAAATTTGGAGGATTAGTAAAGAACTTGTTTATATGAACATGATCAAAATCTGAGGATGTTTGGAGTACTGGAGCAGCAGTTATGACATTCTGAACTTTGCCTACATTTTCGAGCTGAAATGGGCATAACTCCTAGACAGAGGCTTGAAAACGCATGAAATTTTGAGGAATGCTTTGTTCTTAGGTTTCCTAGTTGTGGTACAAATTTCAAGTCATTCCGAGTAGATGAGAAGGAGATATATCATTCTGAAGTGTTTTCAAGAGTTGCAGACTAAAAAGGCCATAACGTTTTGGCAAAAAATTAAAATAGTTTGAAATTTCAGGGGGTCATAAACAATTAGTTTTTGTGATCTCTCCCAAAATTTGAAGTTCTTTGGAGCCCGTGGGAGGAAATTATGACATTCTGAAATCTGGGTAGACTGACACACCAAAATGGTCATAACTGTCGGACAGAAAATGGGATAGGCTCACAAATTGGTGAGATGTTTTTTGCTTTGTCTCCCTAGTTACAGATAAAATTTCATGACATTCCGAGAAGTAATGGAAAAGTTACACTATTCTGAAATGTGTTCTGGATGTAGCCTTGGGGATTAAATCATAAGTCATTAACGTTGTGTATATTCCAAAGGCATATTGGAATGATACATTGAGTTACTAAGGAAGGAGTTTGCTAAGTGTCATCAATACTATTCCACTCGGGCTAGGACGAAATCGAAGGGTGGAGTACTTTTGGTGACATACGGCCGGTAAGGCTTGGTGATGGAAGGGGGTAGTCCCCCGAAGGAAAGGGGAGAGGCTCATTCTCTCTCTCTCACTCTTGCAATTAGGATTACTTCCCTCTCACTCTTGGACCTCTCCTCTCACACATTAGGAACACACACACATTAGGGATACACACACATTAGGATCTCTCCTTCACATTAGAATAGCTAGCACTTGGACCTTTTTCACTTGTTACTTGTGATTTTCTCTCTTTCTTTCCTTCCTCTCTAGGTAGTTAGAGCAAAGAGTTATAGGAGGATAGGAAGAGGAATGTAGAACAAAGGAGGTTTATGAACCCTATGAGTGTTGAGCAAAAGGATTTTTGAATCCTATTGAAGAGTTATGTTATTGCCTAAGTTACATTTGTTTTGATATCATGAGTTAGTAGTTGTGTGAGTTATTACTTCACCTCTTCTTCCATTAGTTCAGCCTTGGTCTATGCATTAGTCTTTTGCATTCTATTCTGCATTATTCCCCTGTTTTAAGCCCTGAACTAGTATCCTCACAACGTGGGCCAGAAACCACTGGTTGATAAGTTAAAACACCCAGTTATAAAAGACATGTAAGCACTCGGACTACAGACGCATAAGAGTGGGGGTTTATGGCTGACACTCTCGCTCCGTTTTTTCCGTTGTCCGGCATCTCTTCGGGCGGCCCGGAAGAAAAGCGCGTTCTTCTTTATCTTTTTTCTTCTCCCGTCCACTTGAACTTAACTCAACTTACCATTTAGCTTTCCATTAGTTTTAACGTAACTTTAGTTCGTCTCATCTCTTCAACGTCCTAGCCTTAATTCTAACTCAACTTAATTCAAATAACATCATCTTCAATCTTAACTTAAATTACTCTCACCTTTTGATGTCATATAAGTTATTAATTTGCTTTAAACACCAGAATCCCCATTATCCTAAGGTTGATAAAATATGTGGTGTCGGAACACGGGATTGACAAAAGGATCCGGTTAAGCATTTTTAGTGCTTAATCCGGTTGTCCGGATGATCCAAGTATCGTTCCAGGGACCCTGTGAAGTGTAAGATGGTAGCTCCTCTCATTCCCTGTTTGAAAATCAACCACCGGGCGGAATGGCCTTTCCGTTTCCGGATGGTTAATTGGAAATCCTCACTTCCGGGACTTACCTTTCGGATGAACCACTAAAGTTGTCGCGGACCTCTCCATAAGGATTGCTCGAAACACCTTGGGCACAAGGGGGACCCCGGAGTGACACCCGGGACTTGTGGCGCCGTTGGTGAGAGGGCCCAAGTGATCCTAGTGTGGGTGAGGGCCCCGGGCGTTGGGAACGCCTCCCACCCACGGAGACTAGGAGGCATGAGGGTGAGGCCATAAGCTATGCGTAGCTTATGGCATGCCGATTCTAGAATGCTTTAGAACACCTCATTTGGAGGTGTTAGCTAGGAGATATGGCAAGTTGAGTGGGGTGCTGTCCCGGGACAGCGCCCTGGAACAGCAGTGACCTGGGAGTGGCTCCCGGGACTGCCAACCTTTAAACGGGCATAACTTCCTCTGTACTTGTCCGAATGGGGCAAATCAGTAGTCCATCGTGATCTACGTGAAACGTAGATGACGATGGAGTGGTCGATTGTTAGAATCGAAGAAGATATGAGGGAGTTATGGGGTTTTGAAGCTGCTAGGCAGCTAGCGGTTAAGGGAAAGTGTCTACTTGGCCCCAAGAGTTGGGGGAGAGACAAAAGGATACTTGACGGTGGGGTAGGGGTCCTGCCTAGAGTCCTAGAGGCTTATATGGGTGAGGTGGTGTGGCCTCACCCATCCGAGGCCGAACGGCAAGGCCTCCAAGGGCATTGGCCCATTGTGAGGGCATAGTTGCCTAGTAAGGCTCGGGTTGTTGTAGTGTTGCTCCAGCAATACTATGTGCAACACAAGATTGGACTTCCATGGATGGAAGTCCACATCTAAGAATTGGTTACCGATCAAGCGGTGAGTCTCGAAAACCAAGTAGGAGGTTTGGGCCCCCTCTTATGAAGTGTTGGGTCCGCGGTATTGGGAAGCTAACCTTTCGCATGGCGGTATGCGAAGGGTTAGCGCTCGTAACTCTTGCTAGAATCGAAAAACGGACCGAGTTAGCAATGGGAAGCTAGCAAGGGTTGCGACACTTGGTATCAGAGCAGGGTTCCAACCTTTGAGCTAGCATTTTGAGGAAGTGATGGCTATCAAACTTGAGGGTTATGATGGTGAGCCCGAGGCTTCTAAAAGGTTGTGAGGCTCAAATTGGAACAAGGATCATGTCCAAGTGGATTTTAACCCCGCCATTGGTTTTAATGGCAATGGTGGGGATGATGGTGGATTTGGTGAAGGAATGGAGGAGGGCCTTGATAGGGCTCCCGCAAACCTCAAAAAGAATTTGGGGGGCTAGATTATCAAATTCATTCATGAGCTTGGAAAGTGGTTATGTTGGATTGAAATTCCAACTCAAATGCTTGAGTTCATGGAATTAATGGATTTAGAACTCATGTGTAGCAAGCATGAGAGGGGCCAATAAGACAAAGATGGTCGAGCTCCTCATGATGCAAGGTGCTAGGCCTTCTTCTTCAAGGAAGAAGTTGGCCAAGGTAAACATGCCAAGTATTTACGCGGGGCTTGGCAAGGCAAGAAAGGTGAGTGAATTTGTGTTGGAAATGGATGTCCAAAGGCCGAGGTGGATGACAAGGTTTCCATAGTGGTTATATTTTTGAAAAACCATGCGTTTGAGTGGTGGACTAGCAAATTAACGCAAGAGCCGAAGTGGTGGCAAACTTGACTTGGGTTGGCTTCATGGAGTTGCTTGTTGAGAGGTCTCACGCCGGAATACCAAGAATTGTGTAAGGGAATGAACTTGGTGGAAATGAGGCACATGGGGTCTCTTAAGGCCTATGTGTGAGATTTTAGCACCCAAATGAATGCTACACCTAAGATGGACGGGTTTGCTAAGAAATGCAAAGTGGTGGTCAACACCATGTTGAAGTTTCTTAGGTGGGTTGCCAAAGTGGGTGGTGGACACCTTGTTCAAGTTCCCGAAGCTTTTCAAGGATGTGGCGGGGACTATCAAGATGCCGAGAGCATTGAAGCCGATGGACCCAAAACGAAGTCGGGTGGTGCCTCACAACAAAGTGGCTTGAACCGAGCTATGTCCCGAGGCAAAGAGCGCAAGAAGTTTGGACCGTCATACCAACACAAAGGTCAAGCCAAAGGTACAACTTCCAACAAGGGTGGCACCCAAGGAAGGAAGCCACGCAATGTTGGAAACAAAGAAGGTTGCTTTGTCGCACCAAGGCAAACCATATTTGTGCCGCGGATGGAATGTGAGAAGTTGGCTTTGTGGTAACAAAGTAAATCATGTTTGTGCCGCGGATGGAATGTTACAAGGTGGCATTGTGGCACCAAGGCAATTCATGTTTGTGCCGCGGACGGAATGTTAGAAGGTGACATTGGGGTACCAAGGCAATTCGTGTTTGTGCCGCGGGCCAAATGTTAGACGGTGGCTTTGTGGCCAAGGCTAGTAGCCTTAAGCCAAGGCCAAGTCTTTTGTACCTTCAGGCTCAAATGCATGAAAGAAAGGTCCCATGGGTTCACAAAGAGGCAACACACTCCTTTGTGAGCCGGAAGCTCCAATGTGTTGGGGCTTGCCGATTAGTAGAGTGGGCAAGCCCATCAATATGTGGTTGCCAAAGGCCGAACCGCATGAAAGAAAGGAGGTGGCATTGCATGTGACCTTGAAATGTGGGACAATGGAATTTGTGGACATTTCACAATATGTGAAATGGATGAGGTGCCCTCATTTTGGAGGACACCTCCTTTGAAACTCACATGGTGGATGTGAGGCGCAAGCCGGTGTGCTTGTGGTGTGCCGTGAAGGCAAAGAGGTGAATTTGAAATTCACAAAGACTCCTCTAGTAGGAGTACCCATGTTGAATTTGGTTTCAATGCACCAAATGGGAATTCAACAAATAATGTCGTGGTTCCATTGGAGGAACTTCAAGGAACTCATGGGGGGGCTAGGAAAGATGGGCCTCCCTCAAAACCACATTCATGGTGTGTTGGTGAAGTACAAGGATGTACTCACCAATGGCTTGTTCAAAAGGTTACCGCCAAGGAGTGAGAAAACAACGTTGCTCAACGGGAGATTAAGTTCTTGAGCTATGTGGTGACAAATGAAGTTGGTGGATGGACATGAGGAAGGTCAAGGTAATCCAAGAGTGGAAGCGGCTTTGACCCAAAGAGGGCTTAGGTCATTGCTTGGCCTAGCCAACTACCACCGCCGCTAAGGTTGCTAGGACCTTGTATAAGGTTGCTAGGACCTTGTCTAAGGTTGCTAGGACCTTATCTAAGGTTTCTAGGACCTTATCTAAGGTTGCTAGGACCTTGCCTAAGGTTGCTAGGACCTTGCCTAAGGTTGCTAGGACCTTATCTAAGGTTGCTAGAACCATATCTAAGGTTGCTAGAACCTTATCTAAGGTTGCGAGGACCTTATCTAAGGTTGCTAGAACGTTATCTAAGGTTGCTAGGACCTTGTGTAAGGTTGCTAGGACCTTATCTAAGGTTGCTAGAACCATATCTAAGGTTGCAAAAACCTTGTCCGATTTGTTTAAGAGAGGGCTATCCCAAGAGTGGGATTAACCTTGTCACCATGCCTTTGGGGAGCTTAAGAGCAAGTTGTCTTTGCCGCCCGTGCTCAAGTTCGCAGAGTTTGACAAACCTTTTGAGGTGCAGACGGGGGCGAGTGATTTTGGCATTGGCGGATTATTGATGCGAGATGGATGGCCATTGCATATGAGAGCATGAAGCTCGATGGTTGTCAAAGGAGACGGCCGACTTATGAAAATGAACTCTTCACCGTAGTGCATTGCTTGGAGATGTGGCAACACGATTTGGGGTTGCACAAGACCAAGGTGTATATGGAAGATGTGTCCTCAAATTATTTTGAGACACAAGTGCAAGTGAGCGTCAAGCCATTGCGGTGGCATGATACTTTGGCGCTTATGAAGGTGGATTTGATCCACAAACCGGGCCATGCCAATGTGGTGCCGGATGTGCTAAGTTGATGGGAAGAGTTCCAAGCAATGAGCACCATCTAAACCTTGTGGCTAATGGTTACCGGTGAAGGAAACTTGTGATGGAAGATGAGGGAGGGGTATATGAACTACCCCGAAGCACAAGGGCTTCTAGGTGAGCTTCGCAAAGGCAAGGTGCTTAAAGAGGTCATGTCGGTGCACGGATTGCTCAAGTATAAGCAAAGTTGGGTGTATATGCCACAAGGCAAGTGAGGCTATTGGTTTCGAAGGAAAAATAGCATAGTCCTATTGCCGGCCATAGCAAAAGAAAAAGAAAACCACCATAGAGTGGTGTCAAAGAGGTACCGTTGGCGGGTCATGAAGGATGATATAGCCCACTTTGTGAAGGCTTGGGTGGATGCCAAGTGAACCGAGCCTCTTACCAAAGCAAGGCGGCCTCTTGCAACCGTTGCCTATCCCGCCGGGGCCATGGCATAGTATTTGCATGGCATAATGTGTCCATGGCATAGTGTGTGCATGGACTTGATCACAAGGTTGCCGGAGTCACAAGGGTATGATGCCATCATGGTGATGGTAGAACGGTTTGCCAAGTTGGCACATGTGGTGCCAATTGTGGAAACCGTGACCGCGTTGGAGACCACATAGCCTTTTCTCAAAGGATGGTTGAGGCACCACAGGTTGCCAAGAGTGATTGTGTCGGATGGAGATCCAAAGTTCACAAGTGCATTTTGGATGCACTCCTCTAGGAAGGTCAACATGAAACGAAGGTTTAGCATGGCCTTCCATTCCCAAATGGATGGGAAAACGGAGCGTGTGAATGGAGTCTTGAAGCAATACTTGAGGAACTTGGTGGGGGCGGACCAAAGAGATTGGGCGGACTATGTGGGTCGAGCGGAGTTTAGTTGCAATGTAGCCACGCACTTGGCGACCAAAGGGTCGTCTTTCGTGGTGGCTTATGGAGTGCGCTCCAACCTACTAACCTAGCTCTCGAGGGGGCACATTCAACACTAGAGAGTTCAACCAAGATGGTGAGGACTTGGCCAAGAAGCATGAACAAGTCTTGGTGATGACCAAGTTGTTGGTGGAGGTTGCCCGAAAGTGCTACAAAGAGCAAGTCAATGCCGGAATACGCAAAGTGGGATATGAGGTGGGACAAAAAGGTGTTGTTGAATGTGAACGGGGAGTGCTATCTTATGAGCAGTGAGCAGTGAGCGGTGAGCAATGAGCGGTAACTTGTGAGCGGTGAGGAAGGTGAAATATTTGGTAATAGGGCCACTAGTGTCCTATAACCATGGAATTTTGGCCTAAAGAATTATGATTTTAAGGTTTGGTAATAAGAGGGGTGGAGAGGATAAACAACATGATTGCCAGATTGTGAGCAGTGAGCAATTAGGAAAATAGAACCCATCCTTCGGGTCTTGTTTTGCCCTGAATTTTCCTACGAAGTAAGTGTCCTTCCGGCTGTCCCACCCTTCTCCTTTCCTTGGTGCGAACCCATAAACATCCGCCCATACCTCTACGGTCCACTACTCCGGAACCTACCTCATTGTCCTCTCCCATTGATTCCCTCTCTCGAACAAAAATTCTCTCAGCATCACCTCGTTCCGCAGGTTCCAGGGTTTCGCAAGAAGACCCTCGCATCCCATCCGGGTGAGGTCTTCGATTAATTCCCTCGTCTCCGACTCCCGCTTCAGAATGGCGGGTGCTGCATTTTTAAGTGGAATTGGAACAAGCTCATCTTCTTCCCTAACCTCCGGCATCGTGCGACAAACCCTATCCGTCCTAAAATAGAATCTCAGCAATCCAACTGCTGATGATTCGACAAGAATTCCTCACCACTCTTTCTCTCTGTAACGGCGCAAATGGCTCTAAGGGGACGGTTGATTTCCTTAAGTGCCTCCTTCCTCCTTGACTTCGGCTTCGCAACCGTTTGTGGCAACCGTTTTATTCCCGTACAACTGCCATCATTCCGGCCTCTCCGGAATTGACAGTTATCTAACGGCATTTTCAGCCCAGTTCCGGCTCGGTCAAAAAGACCGTTTTAACCATTTTATTGCGCTGGATGGATGTACAAAGACTTATTTCCTAAAACGGCTAAGCTACCCTAAATTCCCCTAACCTAATCAAAACAAACAAGCTATTTCCCCTCCAACGTCCGGTTCGGCTGTCAATCCGGAATTATGTGCATTTACAGGTTCCCACATGTGGGCTCAATTTTTGGGCTCACACTTTGTGGATATATTTTGTAATTTGCCTTTTGGCTTTTTCAATCTCCAAAGAACCGAGTCTATAAATAGGTCTAAAAGGTGGTTTATGACCTTCTAATGGTATAGTATGGGCCATCTCTCTCTCTGGTGGAAGCCCTGCAAGTATGAGTTGAAATATATCTTCATATTCCTTCACCAAAGACCCTACAAGGTTATTTTCCAACCTTGAGGATGGTTCTTTATTCTGTACATTTTTCAAATGAATGAGTAAAGGTGTACAACCTTTCTTTACTGCTCTCTTGAATTGCAAAGTTGGTAACATGTTGCCTTGAGGTGGATCATAATACACTTGCAATATGATTCTCTTTGTCAATCCAAAAGCATCTACATAAGTGTGTTTACACTCATGTAATAATTGAAATCTTGACAATAATCTATTGTGACCTTGACCCTTTTTCTTTTCCACTAAAATGCACGCACTAGTCTCAAAGGGTTTTTTGCTTTTACCTTTTACACAAGCACTTACATACTTGGCTAAGTTTTCGGAATATGAATCAATAAGTAAACAATGACCAAAAACCTTGGAATCTTCACTAAAAAAGTGTGTCTAGTGGGCTTCGGAGATAAGAAAATTGGTTAAATGAATTGCCTATCTTAGACTCTAAGATTTGAACAAGATAATCCAAAAATTCTAATCTTGATCTCCTTTCTACTTCAACAGATTGCCCACAATCTTTCTGCTGAGGATCTAAAAATTACTTTTTGCTTTGTCAATAGTGGAATTAGACTTCTTAGGGCAAGTATTAGCCCTATGGCCCTTTTCTTCACAAAAATAGCATTTGCCTTCTTTCTTGAAGGCTGCAACTCTTTTGTAGTCAATCTCCCTACCATTAGTGAACTTCATGGTAGATTCCTTTTGATTCTTGATTGGACCACCTACTCCTATAGAAGGAGTCTTTTTCTCACCGTTCTTAGTAGATGCAACTCCTTATCCATACTTAACTTGTTGGAGATTAGAATCTACAGAAACATCATAGGTAACTAACCCCTGGAAATCCTCCCAAGGTTGGGCATCATTCAATGGATCCACCGCTACCTTTAGTCTTATTTCTAGCTTTAATCATCAATAAAACGGTGAATCTTATCACCAACACTCATAGGTAAAGTAACAATTTCTGCACATAAGTTTTGAAACTCATTGGCATAACTCTCAATCGACGAGTGCTAAGATAACTTACCAAGCGGCACAGGTAGGCTTACACTTCATTGGCTCCTTCACTATATTGGCTTCCAAAATCACCAACTTCACCTCATTGCGTTCCTTGGCCCTTTTTCAATTCTTCCATCTCTAGTATAAGGTTTTGAATAGTAATACTATTCTCTAACGTATTCTCCATCTCTGGAGTTACTGAAACATTCGTCTCAAGAGATGTCATCTTCCTCTTGAAACAAAAACCTTCGCTCTGATACCAAAATGTAACGAAACTCTAATTCCTTGTTGGAAGTTTCTTTAGCATGAACCACCCAACCACGAGGTCAAATAAAGGACCCTTACTCTTGCGCAAGAGCTCTTTATGCTTTACTTTAATGAACTCTATGCTTTTACTTTAAACTCATTCTAGACTACCGTTATCTTAGTTCTAGTCAGCATGTACCAATAGTGCCCCATGTTACAACATGTTTGGGTCTTTCTCCTCATACTAATACATGTTTGTTGGTCTGATGAGTTGCAAGTTGCGTCTAGCCCTAAACCTCCACGGTCTAGTGCGTCCATCAAGTTGGAGCGTTTCTACGCCATGCCTAGAAATGCGAGACAATCCACTTCATTGTATTCGAATTCTTCGTCCTATAATTCGGGAGCTCGACGGATTCCAAAATGTGTTATGGTGGGCCCACGTCCCGACCTTGGCTATAGTCGCGGGGCGAAGATTTTCAGGAATGTTGAAGCGATGCGAGCAAAGGAATCGGCGGCAAAAGACAAAAAAACGTGGTCTCCAAAGCTAGATAGGCAATCGTAGGCGTAGACATTGCAAATAGGTGGGATGATTTTAGGTCACACTATCCAATGGATGTGTGGTGTTAGTATGCTATTTAATTTACATGCCATACGTTGTATATTCTATTTGCAATAATATGAGTGTTATATGATTTCTCCTTCAATATGGTCTAATGTTTGGATTGTCCTACCTAAACCATCTTGATATGAGTTCTTAATTGGGTTCTTGATATGAACACCCGCTTCAAAGTATTTGCATCTTATAACATTCTCCAATATTTGTGTGATTTTATCCATGTTCTTGTGTTTGTAAATGTCTCAAAATGCTGATAAAGTCCCAAATTAACGAATATAGTGTTCATAAAAGAAAATGATTTCTTCCTTCTTTTGGCCTTTGGTAGTATGCATAATTTTAACCTCATGGAAAAAACCAACCATATCCCAGGTGGGATTTTCCCATTCACTAAGACATCGGGAGTGGGTGCCAACCATGAAGCATTGAACTTGGAGAGACGTGAAGAGATGGTGAAGGTACATGGAGGGAGGAGTAAACCCGGTCAAACATTGTAGGACAAAGATAGGATCCTCCGCCCCATCTTTATAAATCCAATCTATTGTCCGGGGTGTGGTATCCGGGTTGGCTTCCAATAAGTGTCATCATTGTCCAAGAATTTTGGTCGTAAGCATGGTCCAGTCTCTGGCCTCTATTGGCATAAGATTAAATTTCTCATGTGTTTTATCCCATGAAAGAAAAGTTTGGTGTTCATTGTCTTAGATATCGTCCACACATTGGATGCCCTTGCGGCAGAGGTTGTGGACTTTGGAGTAAGAAAAACCATTATCAATAAGTTCCAGCCCATCAAACCACCAAATGTTTGAATGAAGTAGTTCCATCCGGGTGTGAGGAGGAAGTTGATAAATGCCTTTCACCATAATCTTCTAGGATTTACTAATGTGACCCCATACCTTGGAGCCAAAGAATCCTTGGTGTTGCTTACTGGTAAACCAATCCAAGCTAACCCCCCAGTTTTTTCACCTCTAGGAATTGGACCTTGCCAGTCTATATCTAAGCATGAGTTGAATATTAGATTCCAGGTTCCATCACCTTAACAATCCACTTATAAAGAAGGCTGGTTTTGGTAGCCTCTGGGCCCACTAGCCCAAGTCCACCAATTTTTTTTTGCATGCAACATTCCATCCAACGAACTTTAGTACAAGTGAGTTGCGGACCAAAGGTAGTTGCGGATTCCGCCTCTAATTTCCCTAAGAATCTTGTTGGAGTGCCCCCCCCCTCCAACCCCACCCACCCCACCCCTACCATGATAAAGAACCACAATGTGGAAAACAACACATGTTTGCAAATGATAACTCTCCCTGCCAATGAGAGTTTCATGGTGCTCCAGTCAAGTTTCTTAGAAATTTTGGTGTAGAGAATTTGATCAACATTTGGAATGTTAAGATTAAGTCCAAAAAGGGTGCCAAGTAGTTTAGAGAGGTCTCCTTCATATGCCCATTTCCAATTATATCTTGCAGGCCACTCCGGCTTGTGTGTGTACTTGTCAAACCTATATTCTCTAATAGAACCGGTTGCGTTGCAATAGTGATAGGGGTCCAATAAGCTCAAAGAGATGGGCATCCAGCTACAGAAATTATGTAATTGGTAGTTCTGGATTCCTGCAGGTGCAGAGGCTGCACTCCTGGCCATGCATCCTGATGACAATATGTAACTTACTGCAGATTCCTTACCAATTATCTACAGTTGTGGCTGGCTCCCTACCAGAAGCTCTAAATTTGTGCATACCAGCCTGGAGACAAGTTCCTATTCATGCTCACATTCTCTTGGGCCAGGCCCCAGCGGCTAAGGGGAAAACGTCTACCGGCATTATCTTTCTCAGACACTGTAACTTGTATCGGAGCTCCCAGCCTACAAACAGGGAGCAGTGTCTATGTTTGACAAATTTCATTTGGCGTTCGACTTCAAATTCAAAGTGTCACGTGATGTTTTCAAAAACAAAAATGAATGTCAATTGACACATACATTTATTCTAAAACGTCACCTCAATTTTGGGTTACATAATATTTTTGAAAAACTAATATTTTGAATAATCAAATTACAATCTTGATTTGTAACAACAACAAAAAAACTATCAATCGAGCATAAGTATCCTTCGGTCTCGCATGTTTTCCTCAAATGTTGAAGATGGTAGCTGAATCCATTGCATCCACTTCAAAACCCACAACAAGAGACCCACATTAAATGCATCAAGGGTCTTCAAGTTCAACTTATTGTGCAAGTGGCTTTTGATTTCATTTTGTTTGGAAAATCATCACTCACAAATAGCTATACTTGATGGAATGAGTATAATTTTCTTCCAAAGCTGTATAAGTTTAGGCCAATTTGTGTGTCATTCCAAATTGCTACCACATATGCACCAAGTCTCAAATATCATTTTGTTCTCACACTCATGTCAAAGTGTTTCCATAAAGTCTAGGAGTTCTCCCTTACACATGTTACTTTCTTCTTCAATGTATTGAAACTTCAACAATATCCTTTCGAGCCACAATTTGGTATTCGTGATTCGGTCACTATCATCGCTTGGATAATTACGAGGGCTGAAAAGTTTGGTTGCATTAATATTGGAAGGTTTGGGAAAAGATCATTCAAAGCATAAACAACTCTTTGCACATAAGATGCACCCAATAATTTGTATTGTTGTAATTTATTGGGCCCATCAGTTGCCAATGCATGAATAATACGATCTCCTATATTGTTTTCATAACTCAACTGAAGATTTCCTACAATTCCCTCAAGAATTTTCCCAAAATCTTGCTTGTACAACCAAACATAGGTCCATTCCTAGATAAAAAATGACGTGATAAAATTGAAATAGTGATATTGATGGTTGCAATAATAGTTGTGATATCAACCATATCATGTTGAAATTTGATATTCAATTTATTCAACTCTTTGTAAAACATCTACAAGCAAGTTCAAGTAAAAAATGGAATTTAAAAGAGCATGCACATGATCTCATACCAATGCGGCTCTTCATCTTTGAATAATTCCATTATCATCGGCATGCACTATAGTAAGCGGGTCATGACATTACCTCGAGAAAGCCACCGTACTGCATGAATTTGTAAAACCACTACATAATCTTCTTCAAATACATCCTTCAACAATCGTTTCAGCTCATTGTGTCAGTTTGTACTACAGCCCACCCGCTCATAAACTTGTTGGCAAAACAATTTAACATTTGCAACTCTGGGAAAGCTCTAGCTGCATCTCCTGTAGCTAAAGCTTCACAATGCACAATACAATGCACATTTAAGATGCCTATGAATACGTGTCATTTCAATTTCTAGCGCGTCCATTGACGTGTGTTTTTTTTTCCTTCACAAGTCATAATATGTGTCAACTTCTAAATTGTGCATGTCAATTGACGTGCATTTTTTTGGTGCAAGTTTTTGCGTGTCAAAAGTGAAAAACTTGCAAAAACTTTGTCAAACATACACACTGACAGGGAGCCATCGGTCCACTAGTTAGAGCACATCCCCACCCTTGGAGCTACAAATAGGCCTCTACCATCCACTGGGAATAATCTCAAATTTCAAGAGAAGAGCATTGGCTATAACCATTGCAGTGACGAAGCCACACATGGTTGACTGTAGAAAATTTCACTCAAATCTATACACATTCAACCAAAAGTTGGCTATTTCATCGAGAGTGTCTGATTTTTAGGGATATTCTAGCTATTTCATCCACCAAAATCATGAAATAATCAGCTTTTTAGTTATAGGTAAGGCCATGCGCTGGAGTCTTAGGTGAATATGGACTCACCTGAGGGTCGATTCATTTTGCTGGAGATCACAACCTGAGGGCCTACCGATCATAAAACATTTTGTAGATTTCGACTGCTAGTTTCATATTAGATGGACGAGTCCGATGGTGCTACACAAGAAGTCCTTTGAAGTCTCTGGTGGACAATTACGGCATGGAGCCTACTGATCTTTGGCATGGTTTTACAACCTTTTATGGTAACCTCACAATGTGCTCCATCCTTCCCCAAAGTCCACATATAAAGACAAATTCTTATTGTCCATCAATTATGTTACAGAGGGGCCTCTCTGAAAAATGTATTGAATCTCTACATTAGAATAGCCGAAGACCAATTCGAGAGAGAGAGGGTCCTACGACATAATTGGTGGACAACACAACTTTAAGATGTATGGGGGGACTTTGAAAAAGGATGGAGCATGTAACATTGCCTTAAGAAGCCCAAAAATTCTGATGGCATAGGTATGTTCGTGGCTCCATAAGTGGGGATGCCCTTAAAAATGGGTCAGCTGAGTTTGAAAAATGATTGGTTCAAGTTCAAGACTTTAGACAAATCGCCGATCATTTTAGAGGACTCTATAGATTATACCTTGAATTAATAAAGGAAAACTGAAAGATGTCAACCTGTGACCGGCTGGACTTGGAAACACTCGGATCTTGACCGATTTCCGGGGACACTGATGCTGGCCCCTCAGGCGCAGAGAAGAGCCAGGGGCATTTTCTGATGAAATTCATACCCTTACCTTTAAATCACTATGTAGAAGGAACTAGATTCAATTTCCTGAAAGTGCGTAACTGTGGTATAACTGTTATGGAGGTTAAACAACCCATTAGTCAACCTCACCGGCTCGTTAAGTATTAATGAGACCCATGTGGGAATCTAGCTAAATCCGGTTAGGCTTCACCGGCATTTATACTAGTCACATGGGTTAGACTTAACCGTAGTCGCCGGTATAAAGTAAAGGATAACCACCACATTAAGGTCCATGGTATCTTCTATTAAGAGCATATTCCGAGATAATGAACTTATCTCAAGTGAGTAAGCTAGTCTACTATAGGTTGGATTAGACACGTGTCCCTACTAAGGGCCGACTTGGAAATGTATATAAGGGCACATCCAAAGAAGTAAACTTCACTTGAAGAACTTGTATTTCGAACCTCTGATTCCACTTAGAACCAACCTATTCTCATCTCTTTAACAATAACCACAGTAGTTTGGATATACAGACACTCATTGAATGCCAGTAAGCACTTTTTATGAAATCAAATCAGTGGATTGAAGAAGGAGCCTTCACAGACAATTCTTTGAGTGGCCAAGTCTGGTCGTATTTGTGCACATTGATCAGTGGACAAGTGGAAGCGGAATATTTTTGGGCTGTTGTGCCCCCTCTTCACGCGGCTCGTAGTTTTATGGGGCTCGTATTTTGTTTTGTCTTATTGTGCTTGTGGCTGGCTATCCAACTCAGTTTAACCGGATAATATTCTTTCTTCACCCCAAAGGCCGTTGTGTAAGAGTCGTACAAAATCCACTTATCTTGGTATACTTTCCCTTGGAAGAGCCAGCTTCTCTTTTCAGGGAAGTACTTTTGTTTGATTTTATCATGACCCCATGTTGGGTGCTAAAAGTCAGATTTATCATGTCAATCAGGTAAAGTTCATAAACGAAATTCATTTCTATACAGTGATTTAGACTCCTCGCTTCGGCCAGGGATTCGTGGCACTCGAGTAAAATCATCCATGCGGATGAAAAAAATGCACGAATCATCTAACTGACTATTTTTAGGCAATTTGATTCCGGAAATAGAGTCAAAGGCCCCGAATTAGTCTAGTGATGTCACATTCGAATGAATCGGCCCTCAACCCCATAGGTGGGCTTTTTCTTATTGGAGCCACTTCATCCACGATATCTTGGATGGATGTTTCTTAGTGAGTGCCACGAATCCCCAGCCCCTTGCTTCGCCCTTAGACGAATAAGAATAAGTGCGTGCTCTACAAGCTAAACTTATACGAAATCTACACACCGGATTTTTGGCCGTGAGACAAGTTACACATGAGAACCCAAGGAAAAAGTCCTAGAATTGATACTATGATATTATCCGTATTTCCTCTCTATTAAGCTCTACAGTCAAGACTCTATAAATGTTACAGGTCGGGAGTAGCAAAAAAATAACATATATAGAATTATAACAAGTAACACGTATAGAATTCATACCGATGATTAATAACATTTATAGAAATAACACTTAAAATTTCCAAAAATGAAGAACATAACGTTTTTTTAAATAAAAAATGAAAGTACAAATGATAATACATAATTCAACTAAACTAATTGAAAGAAATAATCTATATAATAGTAACTTGATGAGATTCTTCCAACTAAACTAACCAAAAGAAAGAGTCTATAGTAGTCTGACGAGAAACTTCCAAATGATGAGATAAAAATTCCTTCTGGAGTCCTTGAATGCTCCTGATGTGTGATAGGGCATCATTTGGTCTTTGTTCAAAGTATTTCTTCAAAGTCTCTAGAGAACGCTCAGCAACACCCAATCCTACAACTTCTTCTACCACATCAATCATAACCTCATCAACATCAATTTCTTGATGTTCTGAGGAATACATATCCAAAAACTCCTCATCGGTAGGTTCATAGGGGTTGTTTAAATCAAACTCCATCTCATAATTGAGGTATTCATGAGCATTCATCACGTCACCCACCTCACTATCAGATGACAACAACCTCTACCAAGCACCTAGCTTCCTCTATCTCCCTCTCAATAGAGATCGAAAGAACACCCGTGTGCCTCCAACATTTTTGAATTGTTGATGTGGTAACTCCCGCACGCAATGCCCGCTCAACCATAACAATAGCTTAATATATATATCAATTGCAAACACCTTGTTTGCACTAAAACAATCTATCTGATATTGAATCACCAACTTTCGGTATTGTGCCTTGAAAGATGCAACAATGCATGCATCCATGGGTTGGAAACGACTTGTGGTGTTCGGAGGTAGAAATTCTAATCGTGTGACCCTACATTTGGCACTTGATGACCAAAGATTCATGAAATTATCTAGGAGCAAAAGCACCTTCTCTTTCTATGCCAACACCATCCTCCTTTCAAAATCTAGTATAAACTGCAAAGAATATGGGATAAATGTGATTACGTGTTTAAAATGTATGCTCTCATATATTATTACCTTGATTTTCTCAAAATTAACACTTATAGAGGTGCAATTAACAAAGAAGGGAGTAGAGCATGTTATAACACTTAACACATAACACTCACTAGTCTTACCAATTGTGTTTTTGTAGGGGAGTAAAATTTTCTTAACATATATGAAATTATAACGCTTATAGGGGTAACACTTATAGAGTCTTGACTGTATATGCTTCGTGATGAGCTTCACATAATAGAATATGCTTTCGTTTATATGCATTGGGCAACCATTCCTGGCAGGGAACCTTATTTTTTCATTTAAATTTTTGCTCGAACGTCCAAAATCCAACATGCTTGTAAAATTGACTTGCAGAATCTTTGACTTCTTATTGAGATGTCGGTAGCATATTTTTTGGAACTTGTTGTTTAGCTGTTAATTTTCTACTAGTGGCTGAAGGGTTTGGGTCGGCCGGGGATTCGTGGCACTCAAGTAAAATCATCCAGCAACAAAAATTGGATGAATCTATCAAGAAGCTCGGATGGAGCTTACTTTAGTGAAGCGCCTCCGAATTGGCACGTAAGACCCCCTTGTTCCCTCATAGCTATTGTGAACTATTAGCTATTTTATAAATATCAATTAGTTGGCAAGGGGCCATGATGTGGCTTTGGATGCTTTGAGCCTATTTTCTAGCCTCCCATGAGTTGTCACGAAGGCCATGATGTGGCTTTGGATTCCATGTGGTCATTTTGATGAATATCGCAAGTTGTCAACGTGTGCAACATGTGGGAAGTGGTTATGACGTGTCGTCACAATAATTTCTTTTTCTTTTTCACAACTCATTTATTTTGCACAGCTGTGATTGCTCAAACATTTGTAATATATGAAACTAATACATATCAACCTATGGTAAATTGGTTAACTCAAAAAACCAATTCAACACAATGAACATTATAATTTTTCTATTATGTATATATATATATGTATGTATATTTTGATAGCAATATAATGAAATTTATTTGAAGAAAAATAATATACCCAACCTAATTTTAAAGATAATATAATATGTGATGATGATAAAATATTACAATAAATTGGATAGGCTATAGTCAGAAACTTAGGATTTTCTGAGTATACTCCATCCATAATGTTATCCCACAAGTCTACTTCCAATTAATATATTATTTATATGCACTTTATATTATATTTAAAAATAAAAGTCATAATCAAATATTATTTGTTTTTATATATTTTATATTTTATCATCATCATTTCACTTTGGTCATCTTATGAATACTTACATTTATCTATCATTTTCGTCTTTGATACCTTATCTTAATGTTATTACATAAATCATCATCTCAACTCCTTTTACATGTAATAGATAACACAATATATTATTAGATTTTTTAAGATACCTTATCTTGTATTTTTATATCTATAATTAATTCTATAACTTGCGTCACTTATCGGTTTGAATATCTTGCCACCGCCACAAATACACTAATAATAAATATATTACAAAATTACTTACGATGTTGTATTTTGGCTTAAAATATATTACATTATAAGTTATTTATTATAAAATTTCCATCTTATAATTCACCACACATATCCAATTAAAAGTTACATAAATGATTTAGTTTTAGAAGATAGTTTATCTTATGTTCATTATCATGTATATCTTATACTATATAAAATACATATAATATTCAGAATATATTAATAAAATTTTATAATAATTTTATATTTAATTCTAATATTATTATTATGTTATTATATTCTATTGATCTATATTAAATTTCAAGTTTACAATTACATTCAATATTTTAAAGGTTTATTCTTAGGTTTGTTGAATGATTGACATAATGGTGATATATTTAAGACTAAATAAATAATGTCATATGATACCATATTTTCATATAATTTTATATTTTAGAATTTAATATCCATAACATATAACAACTTCTTAGATAGTTATATACCTCATGTTCAACTTTAGGTATTAGATTTTGATTATTACCATTTTTTAACCTTAGTGGTTTAGGGTTTAAGTTTTTCCAAGATCAACTTCAATATTTTTATTTAATGTCTTCCCAAAGTTGAGCCCTAGGTGTGTTTTAAAGTTTGTTGATTTATTAATATTTAATATTAGACATTAAAATTTCCTAATTTTATCGAGGTTAAATCTTAAGTACATGATTTAAGGTTGTTTACAAATGTTTATTTATTATATTTATTAAAATTTTATTTTGATTTTGATATAATCTATATACATTGTACCTACTTGATTCTACTTGCATATATGAAATAATATAATATTTACATACTCTTCCAAGGATTTATACTATATTTAATCTTCATGTGTTTAATATTTAACAAAATATCAATTTTACATTCTAGGATTTAATATCGTACCAAGGTTGAACATGTTGCATGAGGCTAAAAATTATTGTTTTACCAAAGTTGAATTTTAGTTTATATTATAATTTATTGTCTAGATCAAAGCTTACGTGTTTAAAATTTAGGGTTTTTCCAATGTTCCATTTTATGTTTTTTAAATTTAATTTAATATCAATATCTAAAATTCTAATCAAAATATTAAATAAACCTCATAATTTAGACCTCAATGTTCAATGGCCGATTTTCTTATTTAGCCACTACTCTTATTATAAGAAACACATAATTCTAATTGCAAAAGAATTAGCTATTTCAACTTGTGACCATGGCCATTTTCAAATAATTATATATGAATATCTTTTTTTGAATCACCATCCAAAACCACACCTAACTACACATTGGTCAAATATATATATTAATTTAATTAAGTCCACCTATGTTTTCTAATATACCATTCAATTCTAGAATATTGAATGCCAATATTTGTCATTTGCAATCGCTTGTCATATGAAAAAAATTCATATATAATTCTAATGGATTTTGGAATTAAAAGTACTCTACGACATGGCTATAAAATGTAATGTGCATATTTAGTCACTTTTTAAATTATACTTAATCATATTTAGTTACATTTTAAAAACATTGAAAAATGTCAAAATTTTGTATGTTATTATCTGAAAGTGTTGGACTAGCTTTTAGCAAATTAATTGATTAATCGGCACACGTGTGCCGGATTGACTATCTGCCTATGGTATTATCAAAAAGACATTAGTTTTAAAGATATTGGATTACGTGTTTGAAAATCATTATTGGCTCAATATTGGGGAGGGACCTACATAACCATTTGATGAGCACAAGAATTTGGACTTTGATAATGAATAAGATATATATGTGAGCTTCAAAAATTATGAAGAAAGTGGCTATAGTCTTGATTTGGATTTGCTAACCACCTTATACTAATCACGTGTTTCATATTCTAGGAGAGGTGGGTTGGTATAAAAAGTAAACATTTAAGACCAATGTACATTAGTGCTAGTAATGGATCAAGTCGTGAATAGGGACCCCACAAAGTAACCATCCCAAGGGTATTCTTTTGGTCATATAAATAATCTTTGTGAAAATGAAATGAAATTGTTTTTAAAATCCAAGAAGTTAAAAGGCTTATGACACTGGATGTACATCAAGATGCTGTCAAAAGAGCTATTTTCTAAAGTAATGGAGTGTAGTGGCATTTGTTAAATATAATAATGGTTTTTGGAAGATACACCATGTTGTATCAATTCGATGGTTTGATTGGAAGTGACACTTGAAACAACCTAGTAAAACATTATGAAATAGGGAAATAAATCTACCTCCAATGGAGTTCTACAAGGGACACTCCAACACAAAACATGTTTCATTATCAACTGCATTTCGAGATATAATTGACATATTAATGTTGTAACCTTAGAGATTGAAATAAAAAACAACATGATCGAGCATCGTTTACATCAACAATTCACATTCACAAACCATTATAATTTATAAACAATATGATTATGATAATGGCAACACACAAAAACCACTAAGGTATATGTGTCTAATTCCAACATGGCAATAATTTGGACACCTATATTTGAGTGGTATGTGATTAGGCGTAGATCAAAAAATGGACACCAGAAAGGCACATGTGTCAAAAAAATCGTGACTACGTGCTCAAATAAATAATGTTATCCTTTCATATGTCAATAGTCAACAAACTGGTGGGGGGACAACTATATTTGACCATTTAATGAGAACAATTATCTTCACTTTGATATTGAACAAGATATTCATATGAGCTCTAAATAATCATGAGGAAGTAGACTTCAACCTTGATTTAGATTTGCTAACCATCTTGTATTAATTGTGTGTTTCATATCCTAAGAGACACGGGCTTGTTGCAAAAACCAAGTCATCTACCTTAGCGCCATTTCACATAGGGTCCCAAGTCCCACTCATGTTAGCAAGCCCCAACATGGAGGCAAACTCCCAACTTGTGAGCCTTAAGTAATCACTAAAATATAGTTGAATATCATTAAAGTCAGATCTTGATTATTTCATGCAAAAATATTAACAGGACTTGGGTTGATAGTTGGGTCTCGTTTTTTGCTCAACCCAACTCGCCACACAAGTCCCAAGCCTCACCTCCAAAAAGTGTTGCCATGTAGGCATCCAAGTCATAGTTGGGACTGAAGACTTGGGACCCCGAGTGAAGTGGTAAGTCCCAACTTCCATGCTCTCAGCGGTTGAGATTGCATGGATTAACGTCATGTGACTTTGGAACATAAGGCTTAAGACCCGTTTGAACCGGGCCTTAGATCAATGATCGGGGAGAACTGGCAGTTAGTTACAGATGAACCGGTTGAGTTTGAGAAATCACCGGTTGAAGTTCAAGACTGCAAGAAAATTACCGATCATTTTAGAGGAATTTGTAGAATATACCCCAATTTAATAAAGGAAAACCGGAGGATGTCAACATGTAACCAGTTGGACTTGCAAACACTAGGATGTCAACCGATTATGCCCAAAAATCTCCCCGATCACTGCCATAGATGGAAAATAGTTTCCCAAACAAGAAAGAACAAGCAACAATTAAATGTCAATGGAAGACCTAGCCCTCTTTCTACTTTTGAATTGGTTCGGATGTCAACTAGGCCCTAGGGTTATCTTAAAGGTCAAGTGTCACTTGCAGCATCCCACCATCATTGGAATTGGGTTCCCTTACATACCGGCCCGACTTGAAGGCCATGTGGCAGACCTAGACACCCTGATTACACTGAAGTAGCAGCAATCGGCACTTCAAATTTCAAACATCTAGAGTCGTCGATATCCATAGAAAGAACGCTCGTGAGAACTTATTCCAGTCAATTCTACCATTTTATATAAGCTTAGGTATAGTTGAGTTCAAGCATTCAAGTGTCAGAGGATCACAAGTTTCAGCATGCTGGAGGCTCCTGACACTGCGCAATGGCACATGCTTGCAGGATGTTGGACGCGTTCAAGCTTTCATTGATTTTAGTAATGGCACATTCATCCTCGGTTGTTTGTTTCGTACATGTGAAGCAAGGTGAATGAATCATGTATGACGCTTCACATTGCGTCTCTGCATCATCTTCCTCCCGATCCAGAGCTTTTGTTTGACACAATTGGATGTGCTATGTACAACTACATTTCTATGTCAATTTTGTGGAGCATGAGACTGTAAGATGGCGTAACGGAAAATATTTTCAGGCTTTAAGATATGTTTGCAATGTTGTAAGTACAACCCACGATGGTGAGCAGAAGAGGTCAGAAAGTTCGGGTGCGGGAGAACACGTTCTAGGAGGAAGAAACGTGAATTTTAAGCCCTGGCGTTCACGACGGGAAGATGTTACCTACTAAGATGATGCACAGCACAGAGAGATTTTGGTTGTGCTCCTCTGGCATTTAGTTTAAGAGGTCAGGAAATGTCGAACTGGATGTTCAGTGGACGTATCGGTGGATTCCGACATCTCCGCATCGGTATTCCTCCAAATTGAGAAGTTAAAATCCTTTGTCCACTTGAACTGCTTCTCTATGGCACTGAAGTTTTGTAAAGGTGTGATGGGAGCTCCTACATGCCCATTGACATCCTACAGGGCTGGAAAGCCATGGCTGAGGAATCATACCGAAGTACAAAGGTGACTCAAAACAGCGTTCCAGCTATGGCCTGGTTCACGGAGTTCGGTAAACCTCTAAAGTTTATTGTGCGCACATACATATTGCCTACAAAAATCAAAGCAAGAGATCTCCCGAGTCCAAAAAGTTTTGAGAACTTGATAAACGATTAAGAGATACAGAGTGCAGAAACGGCAGAGTGCTACGAAGGAAATGGCGAGAAGCATATTGATTCAGTTGCGAAGGTTATGGTGTGCTTCAATCTCTTTACAAAGGCTGACTGCCAACTCAGTCCATTCTAAAGCATGCACATCGCCCCCAAATAGCACAATCCATATTACGTAGGCAATTGCATCTACGCCCTAAGACGGAAGGAGTGATGTTTAGAGATCCTAAATAATTATGGCGACATTGCATCTCCACTGTTAGCAAGACGCGTGCACGGTGTATACGAGGAGTGATTTGGTGCCCATTGAGTATTAGAATGAGAATGAGACCTAGAAGGAGGAGCCTCCAAGCCACTCCAAACCGAGGTCGAACTACATAGCGCACAATCAAGGTTAAGCTACTTCAGATACAGTAGCAGAACCGCAATTCGAAACAGCAGAAACCAAAGCAACTTGGAAATAGGCTTGAAAAGATGAACATCGATGCGTAGGCAAATGTTTCAAGTTTTCAAGTTTGACGAAGGCATTCGGAGATACTACGGTCGAACTGCTCCAGATGCAGTAAGCAGAACTTACATTCAAGATACCAGAAGCCAAATAACAACTTGAGATTACCCTTCAAGTAGCGATACAAGATGACCATCAATGTGCGGCGATATGTTTCAGATTTTCAAAGAGGTCTAGTAAGGCCAGGAAACCAAGATTGAACTACATAACATGAAACTAAATGCACTTAGCAAAAACTTAAATGGTTTAACAAAATTACGTATTAATTTATTATAAATATCCAGATTAGTAGTGATGGGTTGGCAACCCATGATGCACCCACTTGCTCCTATATGAGACAATGCTTTTTATGCCTAACCCTTTTGTATTATTGCCTTAAGTGATAGATTTAGACTCAAATTATTTATAACTCACTAAACCTTGTTGTTTTCAGAACCCTTGAGACAAGGAGCCGGCGACGTAAGGTAGTGCCTAAAGTGGTTGATCTCATCCAATAAGATGAATGAACTCTCACCGATGATTTTACTTGAGTGCCACGAATCCCCGGCCGGTTTGGGTCCATCTTCAACCACAAATATGGCACCTCCTACAGTGGAGACAAAGAATTTAGTATGGAGTTTAGTGTAGGTTTTGTATGACAATAATTGTCTTTTATGATTTCACTAAGGTAGATGAGGGTAATTCAGTTGGCTTCCTTAATCGAACGCTTATTTTTGGTTCCTAATTGGAGATACAATCATTTTAATACGGTAGGTGAGTAATACATGGTGATTTATCCATCGCCTTGATGATATTTGGGTTAGTTACTTTTGTAAAAGTCAAACTACATCCACCATCCTTCATAATGAGGAGTGCTATCCACCGAGCTATGACAAGCTTGATTTTTGTGGTAGAGGTGGGCAAATTAGGAGGCGGCATGTGGCTATGAGGTGCAGACCCACTTGTTTTGTGGGTATTCTATAATGAAAAAAAAATTCGGCAACATTTTATCTTACATGTGACAACTTTAGAGACATGACACAACCAATATTGGCGAGGATTGTTAAATTGACCACATAGTTTGTTAAAACGACCACAAAGTCATGTTGCGCAGTCACATGACATGTCAAAATTTGATTTTTCATCGCACACAAGAAGAGGAGAAAGGTATCTACTATGCTTCCTCTTTCTTTATATTTCAGCTCACAGCTAGAATACTTCAAATTTTAATAGGTCGTGTGACCGCGCGACGTGTGTGTCTGTGGTCATTTTAACCAATGTGAGGTTGATTTAACAATCCCCTATTTTTATTTTTTTGCTTTGAAATGCTTAACAATACCTGAAGCTCATGCCCTTATAAAGAAGGTCCAACTGTATGGACATGGTCTTTGAGTTTGTGTCAACTCTTTTGCTTCATGAATGGATCATAAATCAAGCATACAAATTTTACATTATAATTGATCTTGAAAATAGTTAATAGCTTAGGGGCATTAAGGGTTGGAATAATGTTATTCTAAACTACAAATCCGGCAACCAATTATCTTTAGTACATGCGCAATAAGTCAATTCAACACTATTCACTTTTTAGGAGAGAATTTCAAGACCCAAACATGGTAAGGTAGATGACGCTAATATGGACATCTCCAACTCTGTGGAATTATCCAGTCGATGGATTCGAGCATTAGAAGCTTTAACATGTTAGCAATTGCAAATTAGGACCAAATATTTTGAAATTGCTATTTTCCCAACGAAGGATAGTGTTGATCTAGGCTCTAGAATCAAAGAGTCTCTTCTTCCCAATGTGGTGTTATGGGGGGAACTATTTTATTGTTCAATGTTGTGCAAGTGGACAACATCATTAGCAAATTCTACATGTGTCATTTGCCAATGAATAATAAATGCATAAAATGGATATGACATCAACTTGTGTCTATTTGTTGTAATTATGTTCATCTTATGGAATTTATGACATATTCTAAGATGCGTAGAAGAATATGATCATTTGTAGAGAGTGTGAGAAGCATGCGTTAATGAAATTGAATACATGTCACTCAATTGTCTATAAAAAATTATGGTTTGTTCCTTAAAAACATTATCATGCATACATAATCATCTATGATTATGTACTAAATCTAATAAACAACATGTAACAATTAGCATGACTTACACATTATGTTAGTGTAATGTTGTTACAATGAATGTTTAAACGATTCTCACTATTTCATTATATTTAATTGATGAATTTTTATTTCCAAAAACTCTTCTATGGAGAGTAACACCATTCAAGGATTGAAAGTCAATACATTTCCCCGACATAGTGATTATATTGGGGAATTTATTGCTCAACGATTGGGTGGTTGTCTATGAGCTTAATAGAAAATCATAAATAGATTAATGGTAAACCCAATTTGATTTTGTGAAATGTTATTATGAAGTAAACATGCTTGAACACTCCCAACAAACATTGATTTAAATTGAAAAAATTAAAAAAAAAAAAAACTTCCAACTGGTGCTAAAGTGGTTGGATGAATGATGTAAGCAACTACAAATTTGTGGGTTTCAAAAACAATAATATGCCCAATTGACCTTAGTAGATGTTCATTGCGAATTTGGTTCAATCTGCTACTCATTTCCATATTCTTGAGCGTGGAAGGCCAATAATCAAAAGTATGAAAGACATGAGGCCTTCGTTGATTTCCTTGGAGTTCCAAGGAAACGCTCACATGCATTGGAATGTATATAATAGTTAGTTTACGGCAATCAATTCATGTATTTAAAGGTGACGGATTTTATTCTCTCATATTCCCAAGGCTAACTATGTGGTATTGACAAGTAACTGCAAGATCACATGCATGAACATGGAGCGTAGGATCTTCATTCATGTGTATCTATTGCAAGATTGAATGTAAATCTCATTTTCATTCCAGCTGAGAGGGTAACTTGTTGATGGTGCACATGCGGACAATGTAACTAATTTCTTGATGAGAGTCTTGGAGCAAGGTGGGGGTATGCAAGTTAGTGATATAATTGCTAAGAGGTTCTTGTGTATTGGAGCAGCTGATGGTAATGTCATGTTCCAAAGTGCCAAAATCATCGTGATCAAGAAAATCATGACAAAGCAAGTTCCTTTTTACATTCAGGTGCAAATTTATTGGCACACTGTTGCAATTTGGCATTCAAGACACTTGCATGTTTGAAATTTTTGTCGGCACTTGAAGCCCAAGGAATCATAGCTGAAGACCTTGATTTAATTAAAGTTTTCAACGCTCTATCATGCCGATTAGAGCGCAGCTATGGACACACAGATTGCTCAAATAGTGGAAGAAAATTGGGATGTTGAGTCAATTCTCAATGTACAGTCTAACCTTGATAACATCACACCATCCGTTTCACCAAAAAGTGTGATATAAACAAGGTGTGACATATTTGATAATGTCACATTTGGAAGATTTATGCATAATGTGATATTATCAGAGAAATAGGTAGAAAAAAATAAAAACTACAATTTTCAAAAGAAAATAACAAAGATGAGAATTCAATGTTTTTAATATAAAATCGAATTCAAAAGCTTGAATAACAAAGATAGCACATCATAATGTGTCATTGAGATCAAGTAAAGACCTTTCACTAGAGACAAAGAAGCTCCTAATGTCACATTGTTTTGTTGGCATTGATGTTAAATGTGCAACACCAATTCTAATGAGCTTGTCATGGATTTTTTCCATTCCTAACAACTCCATAGTGTTGAAAATTTGAGAACCTTGACTAGCCATAAAATTCAAAACATCTTTAACAAATTTTTGTGCATCACTTAACTTGACTATCTTAGACTCAACATCATTGCTATCATCAATCAATGGGTCTACTTCTACGGGATCATGTGCCTCCTGGCCATCTTGCACTAATTGCACAAGCTCCTTAGTAGAATACTCAGCGGAGATGCCGACGTCATCCATAGAATTTGTTGTCCATCCGGCCTTTTCTCATCCATATTACTTGTTATTATCACACTTACACTACAGATTTTGGAAAAAAAATAGTGGCATTATCAAGAGTGATAGGGATAATAACGAGGGAGTTTTACACTAGAAAATTTGGTTTCGAAGTTTTGGGTGACAATATCAAGGTGTTCTATAAACAAGAGTGACATTATCAAGGTTAGACTGTACCACTTTCATTTTTGAATCAATGGCTTCTCTGAAATGGGCAAGGTGCGATGTAAAAAACAAACTTTTGCGACAAGATGTAAATTCCAGGTAAATTTCTGTGGACTATCTCATGTTCAAACTGGCAGGATCAAGATCACCCTGACTCTTTTTCAAAAGGATCATCACATGAATGATGGAACAATTTTCAGAGTGGCATTTGACCAATAAAATATTACAAGAGAATATTCTAAACCACAAAACAGTGTCCAGGGAGATTTTTGGGCATAATTGGTTGAGATCCTAGTGTTTGCAAGTCCAACCGGTTTACATGTTGACATCCTCCGGTTTTCCTTTATTAAATTGGGGTATATTCTAGAAAATCCTCTAAAATGATGGGTAATTTTCTTGTAGTCTTGAACTTCAACCGGTTATTTCTCAAACTCGACCGGTTCATCTGTAACTAGCGGTCAGTTCTCCCCGTTCATTGCCGCAAGAATACAAGGGAAATATAATATAAGCGGATGAGGCATGAACCCGCCTTGTTATTTTCAAGACTCGTAGAGAGGTCTTGGGGGGGTTGATTGCTCAGTGGTTTGACGATTGTCAGAAGATTCCAACCCAAAGGTGGAAATTTTACAGAAAATTCGTCATTTGATGTATTCGTAATAGATATCATTGTGTAGAGCTCAACCACCTTCACTTGTTCCTAGGGTTGACCGTATTGTAGTGACTTAGAGCGTCGTCCGGATTGAGATGACTTAAACTATCTAATCTCATTGTCGTTTATCTATTCTGGCTTGTCTTCCCTTGTTATATTGGTAGGTGTCTTCGTTCTTCTTTAAGAAGCTCCTCTACCTTGTATTCAACATGATGGATTTTTAAGTATAACTTAAAAATCCTCTTTTGTTATAAACTCCTTTCTTGGTGATATCTCTTCAAGTAGTCTCGTTCGACCAAGTGTTGCTTCTAATCTATCAACTTGTTTGGTTGTAACTTTCTTCTTGTGTTGAATTTCTTCATGTGCCGCAGTTGTCTCTTTAAGCTCAAGTGTTTCTTCCTAACATTGATCTAGATCTTGTTCACTTCTCTTCGTGCGTTGTAGTGTTGCATCTTCCTCATGTGCCGCAATTGTTTTTTAAGCTCAAGTGTTACTTCCTAACTTTGATCTAGATCTTGTTCACTTCTCTTCGTGCGTCGTAGTGTTGTAATTTTTTCATATGCCACAGTTGTCTCATCTTCTTCTCTAGCAACTAGTTAACTCTTTCTACAATAGCTAAGTATCTTAAGTAACCAAGTTGCCAAGTAACAAGTTTCCACTCGGTGACAACTATCTAAATATCAAGTAACCAAGTAACCAAGTAACCTTTCTTCTTGGTGGCAACTAGCTAAGTGTCCAAGTAGCCAAGTAACCAAGTAGCAAGTTAACTCTTCTTCCAAATCGGTAAGTAGCCAAGTAACCATGTAACAAGTTAACTCTTCTTTCAAATTGGCATGTAACCAAATACCCAAATAACTTTTCTTCCAAATCGGTAAGTAGCCAAGTAACAAAGTAACCAAGTAACTCTTCTTCCAAATTGGTAAGTAGCCAAGTAATCGAGTAACCAAGTAACCTTTCTTCTTGGTGGTAACAAGCTAAGTAGCCAAGTAGCCAAGTAACCAAGTAACAAGTTTCCTCTTTCTTCAAATTGGTAAGTGGCCAAGTAACTAAGTAACCTTTCTTCTTGGTGGTAACAAGCTAAGTAGCCAAGTAGCCAAGTAACCAAGTAACAAGTTTCGTCTTTCTTCAATTGGTAAGTGGCCAAGTAACCAAGTAATCTTTCTTCTTGGTGGTAAGTAGCTAAGTAGCCAAGTAGCCAAGTAACCAAGTAACCAAATAACAAGTTTCCTCTTTCTTCGATCAGTAAGTGGCCAAGTAACCAAGTAACCTTTCTTCTTGGTGGTAACTAGCTAAGTAACCAAGTAGCCAAGTAACCAAGTAACCAAGTAACCAAATAACAAGTTTCCTCTTTCTGCGATCGGTAAGTGGCCAAGTAACCAAGTAACCTTTCGTTCCAAAACTTTTTCTCTTCTGACTCTTATTTCTAGTCTTCTAATTGTTAGTCTCTATGCATCCCATGAACAGTTTAAGTTCTTACTCATCTATTCGTAACAATTTTTTATAGAATTCTGATTTCATAAAAGTGCTTACTGGCGTTCAATGAGTGTCTGTATATCCAAACTACTGTGGTTATACCACAGTTATGCACTTTCAGGAAATTGAATGTAGTTCCTTCTATGGTATCCTAGCCTATTACCGATATGTGACCTTAAACCGAGCTCTAGGGAACAAATTAGAAATAATGTTCCCTAGGTGGATGACATGTCCCTAGCTCAACTAACCTCACATGAATGCATTTAATGACGTGGAGGGAGAGAGAGAGAGGGAGGAGAGAGAGGGGGAAGGAGGAAGGAGGGAGGAGGAGGAGGAGGTGGAAGAGGGGGAAGGAGGAGGGACTAGGGAGCCAATGCGAGAATGAGAGGTGTGGTGGGAGAGAGTAGGTGGTCATTGAGGCCCATAGGTCTCGGTTCAAGGCACATGAGACCTTGCCACAACGTGTTGGATGAGATTAGTTGTTCGTTTAGGATGTCTCTTGACATAGTAAGGTCAAAGTCAGTCTACGGTTCTTATATGTTGGATTTCTTACAACCTCTTACTTGCTTGTGGATAATTATAGAATGCTCATAAGTTGTATTAGCTTTGACGTCAAACTTCTTTAGGTCTATCATAAGATACCCTAGGGAACATCTTTAAAAAATCATATTTAATTCAAAATTAATTTTAAAAATTTCCAAATTTTTGAAATAGACAAATATTTCATTTTACCTTCCATGAAAAATTTTCAATCGTTCATTACCATAGAAGAGGTCATTGGGAAAATTCACCAATGTGTAGCTCTCGGTCATAGGCTAGGATACCATACATAGTGATTTAAAGGGTATGAATTTAGTGAGAAAGGCCCCTGGATGATATTTTCTGCGCCTGAGGGGCCGGCACCAGTGTCCTGGGAAATCGGTCGAGATCCAAGTGTTTCCAAGTCCAACCTGTCACAAGTTGACATCTTTCGGTTTTCCTTTATTAATTCAAGGTATAATCTATAGATTCCTCTAAAATGGCATCCCCACTTATGGAGCCACAAACGAACCTCTACCATCAGCTTTTTGGACTTCTTAAAGCAACGTTACATGTTCCATCCTTTTTCAAAGCTCCCATACATCTTAAAGTTATGTTGTCCACCAATTATGTCATAGGACCTTCTCTCTCGAATTGGTCTTCGGTTCTCCAGATGTAGTGATTCAATACATTTTCTAGAGAGGCCCCTCTGTAACATAATTGATGGATAATAAGAATTTGTTTATTATATGTGGATGTTGGGGAAGGATGGAGCACATTGTGAGGTTACCTTAAAAGGTTGTGAAACCATGCCAAAGATTAGTAGGCTCCATGCCGTAATTGTCCATTAGAGACTTAAGAGGACTTCTTGTGTAGCACCATCGGGTTCGTCCATCTAATATGAAACTAGCGGTCGAAATCTACAAAAATGTTTTATGATCGGTAAGGTCCTTGGGTTGTGATCTTCAACAAAATGGATCGACCCTCAAGCGAGCCCATATTCACCTAAGACTCCAGTGGATGGCCTTACCTATAACTAAAAAGCCGTTGGTAGCAGTGGCTATGTGCTTGTGATTTTCATATTTTTTTGATTATTTCATGATTTTGGTGGATGAAATAGCTAGGATATCCCTAAAAATCAGACACTCTCGATGAAATCGCCAACTTTTGGTTGAATGTGTATAGATTTGAGGGAAAATTTCTACAGTCATCCATGTGTGGCTTCGTCACTGCAATGGTTGTAGCCAATGCTCTGCTCTTGAAATTTGAGATTATTCCCAGTGGATGGTAGAGGCCTGTTTGTAGCTCCAATGGTGGGGATGCTCTCTAACTAGTGGACCGATGGCTTCCTGTTTGTAGGCCGGGAGCTCTGAATCTCCAGTGTTCAAGATTGAAGCCCTCATATGAGTTTCAGTTTGAAGGGCTCTCAAATTTGAGCCCTTCAGTTGAAGGGTTGGTTCACATCCAAGACGTCAATCCAAGAATATAGAAATGAAATACAAAACTCATATGAAACTTGTGCATGAATTTTATATGGTACATGTTTCCAGTACAATGTGAAGCATTAAGAATCAAACATCTAACTCCACTTCTTGTAGTGACAATGCCCTACGCTTGTTGGTTCTTGTGACAGGCAGATTACATTGAGGGCTTCAAGTAATGTCTTCATTTTCAATTTGGGTTCCGTTTTGAAGGGATGTTTTGAGAGAGGTATATTTTGAAGGGCCAAATCACATTTGAAGGGCCAAATCACGTTTGAAGGGCATGGAAGACTTCAATCTTGAACTGGCTCCAATACAAGTTACAGTGTCCAAGAAAGATAATGCCTGGCCCCATAGGATGTGAGCAGGAATAGGAACTTGTCTCCAGGCTGGTATGCACAAATTTAGAGCTTCCAGTAGGGAGCCAGCCACAACTGTAGATAATCGGTAAGAATCTGCAGTAAGTTATATATTGTCATCATGATGCATGCCCCGGACCACCGTCCGAAAAGTTTTTGAAGTTATTAAGGTTAATTGCCTACCTCTTGAAAAGGGCATAGGCTATTTCCCTCATGGCATAGGTTGCATCCTACAATATCAAATTTTTGTAAGTTGAAAACCTTTTGAGTTTTTAAGTTACCCGCCAATTGCCTTCAAACTAATTTTTAGTAGGTTAAAATCCTTCATATCTTTTAATGTTGTAGGCTTTAAATTCAAAATTTGAGTACTAAGTGGTATCCTTGGCAGGAATTAAACCTGGCTAAGCCCTTCACCACGTTTGAAGGCCAAGGATTAACCAACTCTTTTTTAAAGAGTTGATTATAAGTTATGAAAGGTTGCTAAAATTCAAATGAGTTTAAGGGTGAAAGTCCTCACCATCTTCTGATTCAACCTCTACTCTTCCTGCAAGATATTTCTCAAGATTAGTAAACAAGAATCGAAACTTTCTTGAATCCTTCCACAAAGATATAGCTTCCTGCAAAATAAACTCAAAATTTTTGGTTGGTCCTTCAATCGCCACCCGTATCACACTATCCAAGTGTGTTGTTGTCATTCGATTCCTATTCTTCTGCTTGATGTTATTCTGCAAAGAGAAAGCTCTCTCACAAGTAGCAGTACTAACACATTGGCATCTTGCAATGTCGGCAAGCGTTAGTAGGTTAGGAAATTTCAGTTTCAAAGAAGGACTCCAACTTATAGATGTCCACAAATCCTCGAAGGTACGATCACTCCATTCACAACTACCTTGCACTTTGAAAGCAAAGAATTCTTGCTTACAAGCTGCAGCATTTACCATTGGAGGATATGTTGTGCCCCCAATATGCTTTTCTTCTCCATACTGTTTCAGAAGCAAATCCAACTGCCCAACTCCATAAGAACTCAAGCCAACTTGCCTTTGAGGCAAATTAGTAGGGCTCAAAATCTTAAAACAATCAATAAGATCATTGTCAACAAATCTATTTTCTAATGCATCACAAATTGCTTGAGCATACAATCTTTGAAAAGATACAGCAACTTCTAAATCAGCCCCACTAGGATCCCGAATCATGTCTACACTATGAAATTTAGACCCTCTAATTTCGCTTGACAAACGCCTGAGAAATCCACCTGGAGGTCCAAATTCTGGAATTACATGAAATCCTAAAGAGGGATTGAAAGTTTCCTGATTCAAGTCACAAGCATCAACTAAAAAATACATTCTAATAGTAGCTATTTTGCTTTTCACAATGGACCCTAAACAAGAAATGTCCACAAGCTTGCATTGAAAAATCTTAGACAATTTGCCAAGCATTTGTAAAATGTCTGCTAGAAAATAAAGAACATAAATGAACTTGAACTCTCTCAATTTGTCATACAAAACATGAGTTCCGTCAACACTAGGAGAGGAGTAAGAATCACGCAAATATACCAATACAGACTCTAACGAGTCACATAATGTTGTCACAACTTCAAATCTAGAAAGCCAACGAATTTTGTGATATCTCTTTAATGTTTTTTGAGCATCGTTCAATTCGTCTTGTAATGCTTGCAAAGCTGATTTCCTTTTAGAAGATTTGTTAAAATGACCAGCCAATGCATTCAATACATGATCAACATCCAATGACAATTCTTTACAACTTTCTGTTTTAGAAGCTTCCAAAGCAGCTAGATTTGTTATGTGAGCAACACAATGGGTAGAGGTAAGAAAAGGGTTCACCTTTTTTAAAAGTGTAGCCACACCTGTGTTCTTACCCACCATGGTAGATGCACCATCAGATCCAAAACCTACACACTTATTCATATCTAAACCCCAAGTCTTCAAAGCACCAATAAGTAAGTCAAAAATCACACTTGAGCTCTTTTGCCCATCAACAATCCACAATAAACCAAGAAAGCTAGTTGTAACAACACCACCTTCTAAAAAAGTAGCGAAAATTATAAGATGACCCAAAATTGAAATGTCAGTGCTTTCGTCAATCATTATGCCAAAAAATCTAGAATCTCGAATTCTGTCTAAGATTTGTCTTTGAAGTACAGTAGAAATTGCAAACATCATGTCTACACATGCTTTTTCATGATGATACAACTTTTCAGTTATTGGAGTTTTACAAGACACAAGCAATTCACACAAAGATGCAAACTTGTGGCAAGGAATAGATTCTTTTCCTAGAAAATAATCAGCCTTAAAGAGTGACATCATAGCCTCGTCACATGCACGGTTAGCTTTAGCAACACATTTCTCCAAAGCTTTTTTGCCCTCATGTTTAGCCCATGACAATTTTTTTATGTTCATTGCTTTTAGAATGGTATTGTAGTGCTGAAACTTTTACATTAGTTGAACCCTCACTTGCATACACAAATTTCCCACCTCCTTCTCTACAGGTTTTGCAAAACACTCTTCCTGACTCTTTGTTGAACTCTACCCAATCATATAGATCATACCATGCATCTTTCCATTCTTCATTGGCCCTTTTAATGTGATTTTCTTCATCGTTGTTTATAGCTGAAGTTGATGGACTGATAGCAACATGTTCAATTTCTAACACGGACTCTCTAGGATTTCTCACCCTAACTAACATGTCTGTCATTGTACGTTGACGCTTTGCCATAGCACCCCAAAGACTTCCTCAATACTTATCAAACAACAAATTCAACACAATCAAATAGAAAAAAAAAATGTGTTGGTGGAAAAACCCTTTTCAATGTTGATGAAGAACCTGCAAACAAGACAAAACAACACAGAGAAAAACATCGGTGTGAATATAAGTGCACCTAAGAGTAGACCTCTCATGCTGCAACATTTGCAAAGACATCGAGTGAAAACTCAAAACAGAGAGATTACCTCTTCAGAGAAGTATTGACCATGTGCTTTCCTGATCACATCGGCCCTGCAATTGGGAATGAAGGGTTAAGCATTTTAAGTAGACAAAGAAAAAACTATGTGAAGTTATCTCTAACCTGAGATATTTAGCCCCTGTGGTTAATACGACTAAAAAAAATTAGGATAAATGTGAAACTTCTGATCTTACTAAAAGCCAGGATAAGAGTTGAATTTCAGAAATAAAGCACACACCTAACAAAGCGCATTCTACCAGGTTATGGTCATAGATGAATTTACCACATGTGAGAGTTCTGAACTATCTATTATAAAAATATGAAGGAAATTACCAAAAAACTGATATGAAATGTTACATGTATGCAAGAACTTTCTCTAAGGTTCCAGTTCAGCGAAGATCACAGGTATTAAATTGAAAAATATAAGATTATGATTCTAGAGATATTCCAGAACTTGACTTACATGTCACCACCTTCACAGTAGCCTGTAACGATGCAAACGTAGCATCCCTGCCACAAAGAGAAAACAAGAAAAATGTCCAATGATCTCGCAAACGAATGAAGGTTAGCACTCAGGTTGTAGATGAATCTATTAGGAATTGATAATTACCTTCTCAACCCACGACTCCTTGTATTCCACGACATAAGGATGCTGCACTTTGGACACCAGAGAAATCTGCAATCACAAGGAGACAAAGCATCAGGAACCAGAATGCTTTGAATTGTCGAAATTTGTCACAAGTATTTCTAAGAGATTGAAACATGAAAAGTTAAATTGCTTATTCCGTATTTAACCACATGCATAGAAATTAACAAAATGTATCGAATATCTTCCACACTGGTTAATCGCCCATTGGATAGAGATTGTAATTCGAGGAAGTTGTGAAAACCCTAAACCCAAACCCTAAACCTACTATCAATCAACGCTTGCAAACGTTTTTGCTAGCTGAGAAAAACCTTCTGTGTGATATACAAGAAGCATGAATCAAGCAAAGAACAACCAATTGGTGGCCAGGTCACTCAATACAGAGAAGTTCAACATCTACATGGATCTCCTCCTCTGACTCTGCAACCCTGTGATCTGCCTAAACATTGTGGAAACTCCAATCTGATTTGGAGAACTTCAATTATAAAGGCCAAGTTGTGCAACGTACCTCACAAACTCGCAATGGCCACCTCAAATACAACTTCAATCAAAGAAAGAACTAAAACTACTGCTGATAGATCTTTTCGTTTATGAGTCTGCTTGCTTCTGGATTCATCCGCAGGTTGCAATTTAATAGGCTTTCCTCGCATCCAACAAAACTGGAAGACTTGCAGAGATTGTAACAATGTGCATACGAACAACTGATTGAACTTCTACTCCGGAGGGAGAGAGGGAGGGAGGGAGAGAGAGAGTTGTATTTTTCAGAGCTTTTTTCAAAGCTTGATCTTCCTCTTTTCAGAGGCCCTTTCCTTTCTATTCTTCATCAAAATAAAGCAAGGGTGGGTGGGTGGGATTTTCATTCAACACAAATCTGTTTTCTTATCAAATCATAGTACTCATCAATGTAACTATGCTTGTGTTGCTAAGTTTTGTATAACATGGAACAACTTGCAATAGCTTGCATTCTCAAGGAGGAACATGTATCCTCATCATCATGCTTTCCTCAAATCAAATCAACTCAAATCATTTTGAAATCCTAGCTGTGAGGTATAAGTGACCAGAATGTAATGATATGCTCATCACATGACTTTGTATGTAGTAGCATAGTCTGGAATAGAATCTAGCTATGCAATGCATTGTGCATGGTAGTCAATGTAACTAATGTTACCAATGTTATCATCAAGTAATATGTTGAGTATGTAAGATGTAAGCTTACATATATGTATCCATACTATCTCAACTACTTTGTAGTGTTTGTGTGCTAATCAAAATACTCTTTTCAAAGCAGTAAATAAGCTTTCATACTTATCACATAATAAGGTGAAAGAGTATTCAAACTTGAACAATGTACTATTGTTGGTGTAGAAAATGTGAAGAGCTAGCCTCACCTGCACCCGTGCCAACCCAAACATACAAATGTGTGTTAGAAAGGCGTGTGTCAGGTGTCTTCAGCTAAGCTCAGTTGCTATCCATGTCACACATTAACCTCACCTGTTAAGTCCATTGATATTTTACAACATCAATACTCATTACAAATCAATGAGTATACTTACCTGCTCTTTTGCCATGTTGTGTAACTTGATAGTAACAATCTTTAGTACACCAAATGTCAGTCTCTTCACCTCCCCTCCAACCTTGCTCTCACACTTAAAGTTAAGCGTTTTCCTTCCCGCATGTAAAAGAGTTTTCACATGGAAGAATGAGAAGCTTAAGTATTGGTGTGGTCAGGTAAAGAGGTTGTTTTAGGTCACAGAAACCCTAAAAACGCGGAGCATGGTAACTATTCTTTACCATAGTATTTTAACCCATGGTTAAGCTCAGTTCAACCTTTTAACTGTGGTGTGGATTCCCTTTAGGTGTCTTAGCCCTATTGGAATGCTCATATTAGATTGTCAATAATGTTATTTTTTAATTTAAAGGCAAAATTAAGAGCAAAGCGAGAGAGAGAGAGAGAGAGAGAGAGAGAGAGAGAGAGAGAGCTGAGTGTTGCTTCTCAGTTCGCAACTGATGAGAGAGGAGTTGTGATGAATGTGCGGTGGAGGGAGTCAGGGCTATTATTGATATCCGCCTATGTGCCACCCAAGAGCCCCAAGTATTAGCCTAAAGATATGTACTTAGGCCAACTAATTTCCCAATTTGAAGAAGGATGAATGGCTAAAATCCTCTCTTTAAAAAAATTTGTAGGCAAAATTTCCTACATGTTTTTTATCACATAGGTTGATATCCTATGTTTTTAAATTGTCCATAGGCTCTTTGTCCTACACTTTCAAAATTTTATAGGCTAAATCACAAATTTTGTAGGCTGCATTTGTACTAGCCTTAGGCTCTTGCCGGACCCTGCCCCGGACTAGATCACATCTTCATTCGGCTGGGTTCCACACCTCCTTCACTGCCCAGTCTTATTGCCTGCACATGCGTGGAACTTTTTCTCATTGGGAATTAATGTGACAATATCCGGTCCAAATTACATATATTCAAGTTGACATCATTTTCATTTTTCCCAAGTTAATTGATGGAGTTCCTTTACATGCCAAAGGAGCTTAATGGCTTAACCGACTGGGTATTATCACATTGGTTCCCAACATGGAAGAGTTCCCTAGCAGGTGTGGGCAAGAAAACCGGGCAGTGAAGGAGGCATGGGAGGGGCGGGGCCCAGCCGAATGAAGATGTGATCTAGCCCGGCCCCGGGCATGACGCATGGCCAGGCGTGCAGCCTCTGAACCTGCAAGAATCCATAATGACTAATTACGTAACTGCTGTAGCTGGATGCCCATCTCCTTGAGCTTATTGGATCCCTACCACCAGTGATCGGGGAGATTTTTGGGCACAATCGGTTGAGATCCTAGTACTGTTTGCAAGTCCAACCGGTTCCATGTTGACATCCTTCCGTTTTTCTATATTAATTTGAGGTATATTCCATAAATTGCTCTAAAGTGCAGTCTAACCTCGTTAGTACGACACTCGTTTATACGACACCCTCGATATTACGACACATTTTTGTGCGACCAAACTTTTTAGTTCAAAACTCCCTCTTTTATACGACTACGACACTTGATAATACGACATTTAGAAACTCCATTTTGTCATATTAAAGAGGGAATAAATGCTAAAATTCCTTTCATCCATGTTATGTACATCTAGAATACATCCATTTTCACTTGGGAACTTCACTTATCATTGGGAACTACTTGAGAACTTCACTTATGATTGGGAACTTAATGATAATTAGGGTTACTAGTGTAGAATGGACATGGTTAGGGTTAGAGTGGCCTCCTGCCTAGTATGTTGCCTTGTATATGGGTGAGATAGTATCTTTGTGCACTACAATCTCCAATTCAATCTTGCAGTACTCTAGACTAGTCTCGCTCCAATCTCTCTTCTTGATCCATGTGGTGAATGTTCCATCTCCTAAGCATAGCCTTAAGTTTTTTGTTTTTTGTTTGGTGGAATTGTATTCATTTCAAGTAATTTTGATCTTTTTAATTTTGTAAAAGGTGAGAAGTAAAGATGGGGCATTGACTGATGAGATGCTCATGCGAAAGGCCGCAATTCTTCGGGAATCTTTTGTGGCAAAACTTGCAAATGATCCAATCAAGGTTGAAGAGTACAAAAACTTCAAGATTTCAAAATGGTTGGTTGGAGAATTTCAAGAAAAGGAACATTATTGCAAGGTAACATTGAATATGTTTCATTTTTATTATTTGATCATGCAAGTCCTCATTTTATCTCTAGAAGGCCACACTAAGTATTGATCGTGTCTTGATTACATTGTATTGAATTATCCTCACACTATTGTACAAAGTGTATCTACATGGTGAAAGTGGTGATGCTGATGCTGATGGAGTTGCCCAAGCAATAAGCCAACTTCCTATTCTTTTGTCAGATTATGAGCCCGAAGATGTTTACAACATGGATGAGACTGGATTGTATTTTAGAGCACATTTTAATAAAACATTAGCACAAGGGAAGGTGAAGGGTCGGAAGTTACAGAAGGAGCATGTAACACTTGCTCTTGCTGTTAATTCAACTGGGACTGATAAGTTGTAGTTGCTTGTGATTTATAAGTCTAAGCAACCATGATGTTTTGGAAGGTGGCAGCCTCATGAGTATATTCGGTGGCACTCAAATAAAACAGCTTGGATGAAGGGGGATATATTTGAAGTTTGGATTTTGCAGCTCAACAATCAATTCAAAGGCCAAAATCGAAAGGTGATTATGATTTTGGATAATGCATCTTCACATGTTGTTAGCTCTGCCAAATTTTGGTAAGTCTTGTGGTTTTTCAACCTTGGAATTGAGCAACATGACTTTGGTATTCCTTCCTCCCAATGTTACAAGCGTAGTTCAACCTTTAGATCAAGGTATAATAGCATCTTTCAAAATTCAATACAAGACGAAACTTTTGCGGTGGGTTTTGTTACAGTATGATGATGCTATATTGAAGGACTTAAGGAAGGTGGTGCCCAACATCAGACAAGCTATCATGTGGAGTTATGAAGTATGGAGTGAGTTGGATGCATAAATAGTCAAGAATTGTTGGAAGATGGCGCGTATATGACCTGCAACATGGAATGTTGATTTTGCCCTAGTTGATGAAAGGGAGAAGAATAGAATGCGAGAAGAATCATATGAACTTGGTGCTTTAATTTCAAAGTTGCACTTGGATGATGATGAGATGTCAATCGAGTCTTACATTCAAATGGTAGGGGAAGAGATTACTGAGCTAGAATTGAGTACTGATGAATTGGTGGATGTTGCTTTGGGAATTAATTATGCAAAAGGCTTTGATCTTAATGTTGATCTGCATTCAATAGATGTGGATGATGTTGCTCCACCTACAATAAAGCTTAGTGATGCTAAACATCATGCATCATTGTTGTCTAATTTCTTATTAGACAACTCTTTACATTTTGGTGTTAATGAAATTATTAGTTTTCAAAAGCTAGCAGGGAATTTAGATAAGATGATAGTTGCTAACTTAGGTAGGCAACACCAGAGATCTTTGGACTCTTATTTCAAGAGTTCTTGAGAGTATTTGTATTTGTTTGGAGTTATAAGTTATTATTTCATACAATCTATATTGCTTAAATTCGTTGCATATGTTTTTAAGCTCATATTGCTTATGTTTTTGTATTCCCTCGATAGTACGACAATTTTACGCCATTTGTCATATTAACGAGAAGACGACACCTCGATAATACGACATTTTTTGCGTTTCCCAAACGTGTCATACTAAAGAGGGAGAACAGTGATCGGTAATTCTCCTGAAGTCTTGAACTTCAACCGGTTATTTCTCGAATTAGTCCACAGGATCTCGCTTAAGATGCATAAACCACAAACCTACGGGTCATGTTTTTACTATGGTGGGGGACCCAGCTCAAAGAGGTGGGCATCTAGCACCTCACATCGACTACTAGCTGATGCATGCAAGCTCATTATGCATTATTTGTTTGTGGGCACTGGGTTTCATCAAGGCTTACAAGTTGTCGCATCGAGTAGGAACATACTTGCTGGCTTAATCACTTCTGATGCTTGCGGGTGCAAGATGCAGTGGAGCTTCATTTGGAGGTGAAGGAGGGATGGATCTAAGCTTCTAATTCCACACGTGAGTGCTCATTCTATGCATGCATCAGTCGACATGTCTACTTGTGCATCCACTTTAAGATCCTTGGGAGGTTTTCTGGTGGGCAATGTGACGGAAACGAGCTTGACTTCCACTTGATTGGAGCGGTGGTTTTGTCGGTGATAGCTAGTCTCCGTTTCTTGTACAAGAAATCCTTCATGTCCAGAATTTGAACAGTAATTCTTGTACTGATCGCTCACAAATTGGATCGGATTAGATAGCAGCAGCCAGCCGATTAGTATTAAGCTGCTTGAGGATGTGAGTGTCTTTCAAAAGCATCTCAATTCCCTTGTGGCTCAAATTACCTCTGCTTGGCACCAGTGTAGAGCTTGGGAGGAGGTATGAATTCTGAGAGGCTTATGACTAGTTGCTCGGGGATAAGTACATGTAAATAATGCATATCATGTGTAGTTTCTGGATATTGGACGTGGACAGATCTCGAATTACACTGATGTTTAGTGGTGGTTCATATTGACAGCACTATATTTTTTTGTGAACTTTTTCTTCTCCTTCTTCTATAGGAGATATGTTTCGGATCAGGAAATTCCACGACCACCTGGTTTGGAGAACTTTGTTACTGATCACACACAACGTCAGAAACCAATTTAATCTGATTTCGAGGTTTGATTTGCAAGTGACTCTGTGCACTGGTCTGCAAGGTTTGGTCCATGACTTCAAAAAATAGCTTCAGATCCCAGGCTTCAGATAGCAGAAAGCAACTGCAACGCTCAATTCTGTACTGTGTAAAACAGAAACCACCCTGATCCTCTTGTCCGCAATTCATTTCCCCCAAACTCCAACAAGAGGTTCATTTGAAAGAAGTTCCACAACCATAACCCTTTGGGGCATAAGGTTGTGGTCTGGGATTGGGGAAGAGCACGCCTTCCACAAAGCATTTAACCCTCTCCTTCCCTGTGGCCCTCAATCTAGGCTGCTGATCACCATGATTAGAGGGTCCAAAGCAGAGGGAGCCAAAATGGTTATGTCCTGTAATCCCTCTCGGCCTTCTCGGTCCTCAAAAGGTTACCCAGTCCACAACTTGAACCTTGATACTGATCGTTCAGAAATTGGATAGCAACCAACCACTTAGCATGGACCTGCTTCTTTAACGAGTATCCAAATGCATCTAAATGACATGTACTCAGAACTTTCAGATTTCACTATAGTTGGCATCAGTTTGAGTACCTTTTTCGGGGAGCCGTAGGTTACGTTGAGGGTAAATGGATATTGACACCAACGGACATGCAAGACACATGATGTGTAGATTTTCGATGTGCATGCAGAGGTTGAATTGTACCTTATGGTAATGGTTCACTCTTGAAAGCACCATTCTCTCGAAGAGCTTCTTCTCCTTGTATAGGGGAAGATGAAGACTCTTGTGGAGGAAGTTCGGGAACCACAATTATGTGAATTTTAATCATATGCACTTGGGGTTGAGACGTAGCATCTGAAAATTATAGCCAGCCTGACTTCATGTAACTAAGGAGGTTAGAATATCGGCAATTCAATGCCATGGTTGCTTTGGGCATGTGAACTTTCAGAACCAAAAGTTGGGTTCCCAGAAATCTGGACTTTGCATCTGACGCAGGACAGTGCCTCACCAGTGTTTAAAATTCTTGAGATTTTATACCACAGTTGAAGGGGAGGCCACACACTTTGAAAACACTGGTTTCGAAATGGAGATCAATGGGTTGAGGTGAAAGAATTTTGGCCTTGACATATGCCTAACCTCTGAGGAGGTTGGTTTCAAGGTTGGTCCCCTTTTTTTTTGGGTTAAAATCGTCCTTGTTCAACTCGGATCAGAAGCTGAGGTTTTAAGCCTTACAAACCATTGTCTTGGATTGTAGTTGAAAGGAGGTCGTTTATGCCCAATAAACGAGGGACAGCCTTTGAAACTGTGCTCCCCCAATGTTAGGCACACGCCAAGGCCAAATTTCTTTTACCTTGGCCCTCCAATGTCCATTTCAAACCTGGTGTTTTCGAACGTGGGTGGCCTCCACATGATAGCTCTAACATGCAAAACAAAGTAGAATATCCCTGTGAGTCGGCTCACATGCATTGGATGTCCTAGCCAGAGAGAGACGCAGAGAAAGTTGAAATCCCAAAAGTAGAAGTCACCTTCCTCTGCTCTCCAACTTGAGTTTTTCCTTACATCCTAGTCTTTGCAAGCACAGATGAATCCAAGTCATTAGCTCTAAAAAATAAAATCAGAAACAACTGGATTATTGGGTAAGCAGAAGTTAGTTCAGAGCTTACCTCCATCCCTCTGCACAATTAAAAACCCATAACACAATGAATTTGAAGAGTGGTCTTTTCATCTGCCAGGGAATTTTGCTTGATTTATGCCCAAAAATTGCCCACATCGGACCTGTATGCACAAAAATCGTAGTATATGAACCTCTGATCAGCTTATACCCCTTGCATGCACATAACGAGATTATGATGCAGAAGTGACACCCCTCTTGTCGACCTACAACTGAAAATTCATTCTTGGATCCTTTCTGCCACAAATAGCCCCTAACAACCAAGACAATGGCCTTTTATTGGAATTAGCTGGAGCTGTTTGTAACTCCTATGACCTTCATTCCTGACAATTGAACATGTTTCTCTGCACTTTAGGTCAACAACTTTGACGTCATCATTTGGCCCTTTTAATGCCTTACAAGCAAGCTTCAAGGAGATGAGCAGGGCATTCATTATCGAGTAGTGGTGACATCCATGCATTATTTTTGCTAAGGGTTCCTGCAACATCACAAAGTTGACGACAGGTTGACAACATCGATCTTCAGACTCCAGAGTCTCAGGTTGAACTCTTGTCATCAATGTGTTTGTGACATGGTATCTGTAAATCCTGTGTTGTAGAAATTTGAAAGCTTCATTATGCTTTGAACTCTGGACAAATATTCTAGGAACATTCTTTCTTATACGTTTCTCTTTGAGCTTCTCGAAATCAATTTAATGAAAAATTCTAATATGGTTGGTGGATGGGTAAGAAGATTCTCCATACTGAGTTCAAGACTCGGTCAACAACTTGCAGTGTTCAGATTAAAACATGATTGAAATTGAGAGACGAATCACTTCACTTCTCCTTTCCTAGGTGAAGACACATCTCTGTTTTCTTGCATTAGAGATCTCCTCTGTCTTTCTTTATTGTTTAATGACTTAATTTGCCTCGTTTTGTAATGCAAAATAAATGAAAATCTGAGATTACCGACCATGTGCACATTGATTGTGAATAGACTTGAGTAGTCTGTTGTATAGCCTATATAGCTTAGACAAGGTGGAATACATAAATATAAAGTTGATTTCAAATGTGTGAACTTTGTAACTATGTCATATCCTATGTACCTAGTGTACTTGGGAGCACTGTGGTTCCATTGGATTTTGACTTCTTGCTTGTCATTGTCCACAACTAATCCTAATTCCCCTCCAGTTGCCAGGACTCCCATCACAATTAAGAATATGAGATATCATGCACCTCCTCTATATGGTATCCTAGCCTATTACCGATATGTGACCTTAAACCGAGCTCTAGGGAACAAATTAGAAATAATGTTCCCTAGGTGGATGACATGTCCCTAGCTCAACTAACCTCACATGAATGCATTTAATGATGTGGAGGGAGAGAGAGAGAGGGGAGGAGAGAGAGGGGGAAGGAGGAAGGAGGAGGAGGAAGAGGGGGAAGGAGGAGGGACTAGGGAGCCAACGTGAGAATGAGAGGTGTGGTGGGAGAGAGGAAGGTGGTCATTGAGGCCCATAGGTCTTGGTTCAAGGCACATGAGACCTTGCTACAACATGTTGGATGAGATTAGTTGTTCGTTTAGGATGTCTCTTGGCATAGTAAGGTCAAAGTCAGTCTATGGTTCTCGAACATGTTCATAAAAGATAATTATAGAATGCTCATAAGTTGTATTAGCATTGACGTCAAACTTCTTTAGGTCTATCATAAGATACCCTAGGGAACATCTTTAAAAAATCATATTTAATTCAAAATTAATTTTAAAAATTTCCAAATTTTTGAAATAGACAAATATTTCATTTTACCTTGCATGAAAAATTTTCAATCGTTCATTACCATAGAAGAGGTCATTGTGAAAATTCACCAATGTATAGCTCTCGGTCATAGGCTAGGATACCATAACAAGAACCATGTTTTGTAATGGTGTCTTCCCGGTGTGAGCACCAAGGCTATATAAAATACGAGTTAATGTTGTGAAGGCCAATCAATGTCAAACGGCAAATTATCTGGTGAGGTTTTGAAGGTATCTATTATTTATCGTACGTTGGATCCAAATCATACACACAAAACAGATTGAAAGTGTTGTTTGTTGCAGTTTGTTGAACTATAAGGTCCAACCTAACATAAAATTTCACTTGGTCAAAGTTAGACTTCAGATTCCATGTATCTGTAGCTCAGTGGGCTCCTTCCAGAGTAACATTTGGAGCTATCAATTAACTGTGAGCTTACAGATGCTTGGAGGGCATGCAAATTCAACCATAATGATCCCTAGATTATTGTTCTCTAACTTATATACTCGTTTAAGAGGTTATCGTTGATTCAGTGAACTTAATGGGTGGAGGTTGTCTTAGTTGGAAAATGAAATAAAAGTCAGAAGCTGAATGAAGCAGCCCATAAGTTCAAAACAACAATATTCACATCCTATTTTATCTGGTTGACCGATTCCAAGAGTCCATGAAGAGCAGATGTAATTTCAACTGTGAAAATGATCTGCAAACCATGAGGAATACATAGACCTTTGGCTATAATATCCAAACTTATAAAAAATTTGGGAAGTCACTGATGAGTATCAGCAAGTGGTATTGTTTGCAGCTCCACATCGAATTGAGACCTTAATATCAGTTAATTATCTGAGAAGAATTTGTGCCGAGTGGTCGAAATATTTTTCCCGAATACAAATTATGGCAGCTAGTGGCATGCACAATGTGTACTTGGTTTTTGGAATGATGAGCATCTTGTGGAGTCTCAACAATATTCCAAGAGCAGGGGCTGCAAATCCACCAGGTACACTTTCCCATGGTGGTCTCTAACCTCAAGATGTCTTCATCATAAAATATTATATGAACACTGATATACGCAATCAGATTGCCGCATGACATCCCACACTATTTTGGATTTTTTTTAAACAAAGTAACAAAATAGAAGATTTTTATTTTCTATTTTTACTGGGGTTGCTATATGGATGGATGCTTATAATTTTTTGTGATTTGATTTTGACCCAAGATAATTTTCATGGGTAAAGAGGCAACCCATTCGCAAACTTGGCATCCTAATTGCACATATTAGTACAGATTATCACAGACTGTAAATTCATGCTAGCACTTCTCTTTAGCTCCTCATGTAGTCCCCACTTGCCGCATGTAATCATTGGAGACCATTTTGGAAGGTGTGAGAGAGTAATTGCATACAAGTGTACCTCTTATTTATATAACAAATTTAACAGCATGAAATAGTCTCTAGGTTGGAGGTTTCTTATTTTTACAGTATACGGCATAATCCCTTCCTTTTGGAAGGTGGGCTCCTTTTTCTTTCCATGGACACTATACCCATTTAGAATACAGCAAACCCATAATTTTCCTAGAGAATACCATTGTTCCTGCAGTTTCACATTTATGAGTTCTTTCTACGTCTGAATTTTTTATGTCGATCACCATTTTTCTTTTGAGTGACAGGGTTCTTGTACATCGATTGTGGTTCAACAGCCCCATACAATGACTCCGTGACTGGCATACAATGGGTCCCTGATGACGGCTATATTGCAACTGGGGTGAACGTTGGCTCCGTTGTCCCTGCCAACCAAGTTCCAGCTTTTCCAGAACTCACAACCCTCAGATTTTTCAATGGTTCTCATCCCAAAGATTGTTACAGTCTACCAGTGACACAAAATTCTAAGTATTTGCTCAGAGCAAGTTTTTGTTACAATAATTATGATAATGCTGCAACAGCTCCTACTTTTCATATGGCAATCGATGCAACAGTGGTGGCAAACATATCTACAGTGGCAGAAGATCTTAATGGTCCTGCAGATAAATCATCATATGTGGAGTTCACAATCAAAGCTCAAAGCAATGTTACTTATCTCTGCCTTCTACGAGATTCAACCAATACAAACCCTTTTGTTTCTGCAATAGCATTGCGCCCTGTGGTATCATACAATTATGGATGGGATGATATCCTTGCTGCAAATCGATATCTTTCACATCTTGCAAGATTGAATTTAGGTGCACTGACTGATGAGGTGATAAGGTATGTTTTACCAATTCTATACTTTTGTACTTTTGGCCAGCAACACTATGTTCATGTAGGTTGACATATGAAAGAGGTGACGTTGTTAAGAAAAAGAATTGCTAACAAATTACACATCTTTAAAGTAAGAACCTGATTATACATACATAATTTGGAGATAAATTATACTTTTATTATGAGCATTTTTTCTCATTAAACTCAGTATTTTCAAATAATGTCATTATTCACTATGTATCGTAGCAATGTGTTCCTATATAAAATTCATATGTATTATTTTATATTATTTATGAAAATTCTAAAGTCTCTCCAATACATATATATATATATATATATGTGTGTGTGTGTGTGTGTGTGTGTGTGTGTGTGTGTTCAATATTGTGATTTTAACCTTTCTTTGCAATTTTTATTTACTGTACCACCTCAAATGAGTTGGGGTTATTTACGTTAATGAAGGCAAAAACACCCTTCTTATTAACAATTGTCTTCAATAAACAAAAATCATGTTGTTAATGTTCTCCATACAATTTCAACTTGACTCAAAAGTTCTTAGGTCCCAACTTTTTTGAATGTAATATTGGTTTTCCTAGTACCTACTACATATTCATGTAGTTTTGAATAAACTACATGAAAGGTCATGGACTGGTGTGGAGAAAAAAAATTAAGATTTCAATACAAAATGATGCTCAACCATGGAGACCACTAACTAACCAACTGTCCTTACTATATACATAGGTATTATTTTTGGTCTTTGGATATTCAAGGTCTTTTCCAAAAAATTGGCATATGGTAAACTATGAGTTTTGTAAATATATTGTACTTGTCTGTACAACGTGTTTGTTTTATGCAGATATCCAGATGACAGGTTTGACAGGTATTGGTTTCCTAAGCATGTGGACAATACATATGTTAATGGGACAACAATTTTAACTAATCTATCAACCAGCACTGTAGTACCTACGTCTGGCACAAACGAATCCATTCCATCCTCCGTAATGCAAACTTGTTTGGCCATGTCTACCCCCGGAAATATGACATTCTATTTCCCTCTCCAACAAGTCAGTACTTATGCATATTTGGAATTTTATTGGGCTGAGTTGGATCCAAATGTGAATGTAACCTCAAGACAATTTAAGGTACATGTACCTGGCTTTGCATCGGATATACCGGTGAATGTTTACAATCTTACTGGAGGATTATATTCATTACGTTATGAATATTGGTGGTACTTTACTTTGACTCCACAAACATCCAAATTTGTTCAATATTCAACCCCAACTTCTGTATATGGTCCTATCTTGAATGCGTTGGAGCTTTTTGCAATCACGGACGTTATATCTTCAACAACCACCGTCATTGATGGTGAATAGCCTACTTCATCCAAACCATTTTAAATTTAGTCAGTGCACTCGTTGCATTGGATGCAAATGATTTAACAACTCTTCTTATGTACCTCATTAACAGTTTCTCAAGTAGCCAATAAATTGACAAATTTGGTTGCAGCTTCTGCCATTGACTTTATCAAATCAAGCATGAACTTGGGAGACTGGAGTGGTGATCCTTGTCTTCCAACTCCTTATTCTTGGCTCACTTGTGAGAACAACGATTCGTCTCCGGACATTCTTGCAGTGTAATCTTCTTTTGTTCTCTTCCAATTTAAACATGAGTTGAATGCCTATGCAGTTCATCAAATTCTCGGATTGTATCAAATTTTAGTAATAGTTGTGTATTTCATGAGCTTGTGTCCAAGAGAGAGGAAGGGTCGTGGGAATCTCTGTACTCATATGTGGACCTGATAAACTCTAATAGAAAATTTAAATCAAGTTCTAGTTTCAATCAAATAGTTTTTGCATGTTATAAAATGTGATAAACTAAGAGATTGGAAATAAAATGCTTTGTTGTTATGTGTCATATGATGGGAATAGTTATTCAAATAAACTTTTATTACTTCAGTACTTTACCATATGATTCATTGACATTTGTGCATCTTGTGCATGCTATTATAGGAATCTATCTGGATATAATCTAAATTCGACCATCTCCACTAGCTTTGTTCAACTTGTGAACCTCACAAGCTTGTAAGTTTCGGGCATTTTTGTTCATTGAAGATAAATATTTGTTTTTCTTTTATTATGTGAGAAACTGTAAAGTATTTTCGTTAATTGTGTTTCTAAAGGTTGAATAGCATTTGGAAGAAACTTTGATGATACATGAATCTTAATTCGTTACGTATTGCTTAATGATATTTGGAAAAGATGATACTACCAACAATTTATAATTTTTGTTGAAGTTGTATCTAAATTCATGTCAAATATTCATGAAGTGATCATATCTTCAAGATCAAGTTCTCTTAACACTTTGAGTATTCGTAGCATATAATGAACTTGCATTATCACTCAAATTTCAAACAATAATGGTTGCATTCTGATCATTCTTACAAAATATTTTTTCAAAATTTAAATTTTTTTGTGTCATCTTCTATTCTCCTCATATGTGATTGAAAATTTTGATTATTTAATACCTCTATTTTTATGCATTGAATTTTTTATGTGCAGGGATCTATCATATTGTGGATTGTCAGGATCATTGCCTAATTTAAGTGCCTTGACATCATTGAGTAAATTGTATGTGCATCAAAATAATCAAAGATATGATGTTGGATTAGTATCAAATATAAGCTTTTTGGTTTTTTTCATTCTTTGAATTGAGTTAAATTAATAAAACTGGCAAGCTAAGATGTTATTAAACTATGTCACATATTTCACTTACGTAGGAGTTTGCTATCATTGTTCCATTCAACATTGTCAATATTTTTTAAGAATTTTGGTGTTTAGAATGACCACTACGTTAATCATCTCATGAGTTGATGCAACAAAATTTGTATTGTTGGTTTCTTGACCTACCCTTAAAAAACACATTTGCACTCAATTCTCAAGTACTAGTTGATAGTCCAAGTTCTTTAGGATTTTATGACCAATGAATCATATTTGATTATGGGTCATCCGTTGGGGTGGACAATCCCAATTATTTTAATAATACCCTTCTAGCTCATATCAAATAAGTTTTATGGAACATGGGTTGGAAAGCTCATTTGGAGTTGACATACAAGAAGTAAATGTGAAGTAGAGAGATCTTTTGGTTATGGTGTAGAATGGTTCATGAATAAAACTCGAGGGAAACTTATCACTCTGTGTGTGTTTTTATGATAGGCATCTAGAGAACAACTCTTTAACGGGGCCGCTCCCTGATTGGTTGGCGTCACTCACAATGCTCACAGAATTGTAAGGTGTATTTGACGAGTTGTAGATTTGCTTCCTCCATTTAGATATTGTCAAATGTCTTTACATCATTTCCAAAGTGGTTGGACTCAAGCTTACATCAAACATGAAATCACGAAGTGACATACATTATTTTTACGGACACTTGATGTGTTAGACTTGCTTCCTTAAAATTCAATATAAGAAAAACTTGATTTCATTTTTTTTATTTGACTTTTGGTTTTTATTACAGGTTTGTGGGAAACAACAATTTTAATGGAAGTATCCCCGATAAACTTCTCTCAAAGAGTGGTAATGGTTTGGATTTTAGGTACCTACATATGTTCCACCAACTTTTAAAAACATGTATTAATGAAGAATTATTTGCATTGAGAACCAAGTTCATAATATATATTACATAATACCTTGTAAAATTACTAGGTTGGACATGTGTTGTTATGATTTGCTACACCCATGCATATGAATTATGAATCACTTCAACATGGTCCCCAGTGGTCTAAGCCGCCGCCTTACCGTTTTTGTATATCATTCTTGGAACGGGCTCAAAACGGTTGTAAATGGTGGGGGCAATGGCCTCACCACCACCACGTTGTCCATTGTGTAGTAGATTATGAATTATATATTATTAATTTGATCCATTAATTCTTATATACACTTTGAATAAGCCTTCTGCATGTGTGTTTATTTGTTTAATTTTTCTTTTTTCTTTTTTTCTTTTTTTTTGAAAGGTATGCAGGAAATCCAAGTTTGAAAGTAGGCAATGCCTCCACAATAATTTCAAATTCATCAAGATCTTCTTCAAAACAAAATGTCGGAGTGATCATTGGTGCTGTTGTTGGGAGCATTGCGGCATTAACAGTACTGATATTTCTGATGATATATTTTATATTCTATCATCCGAGGCAGAGAGATGAGAATGCTCCTCATCCAACTATGGATGAATTTCCAATGCCTTCCATTCCAAAGGGAGGTAAGTAAAATATGACAACATTTTTATTATCAAATCTTTGACAAATAAATACATTCGTAAGATATAATTTTTATTTTTCATGATAATAGCATAATCACCATTTTAATTTAATTAAATAACATTTTTCTCAATGCATCGATTCTAATTCAATTGAAGTACTACCAATTTTAATATTGTGTAGTATTGAATATCATGCACAAATGTACATTAATATGATATTGGCTTCTTCTTACACTCAAGACCTGGGTGGCTCAACCCAAGATCTTAGGGCCTTTTACACACATGGCCAAAGGCCATCAGGAAAAATAATTTAGCATGCTTGTTGTCAAGGTTGGTAGTATGGAGACTTTGATGAAGAGAAGTCCACATCACTTTTTAAAAGCTTGTGAAAAACTCAAGGTTAAGTTGCCCAAGGCTGAAGTAATGTTTGGATTGGTGACTTTCCTAGCATTCAAATTTTAGGAGGGAAGGAATTATCCCAAATGAGTGTACCTCTCATTCATTCAACACTCAAACTTCACCCCTATATAAATTTTGTGGCCGATTCATCTCAAATGACTCAAACTAAACCAATTTAGGTCCTTTAAAGTTAATTTTTTTGGTTTCAAATGACTCACATTAACTAAAAATGATAACCTTTGGGCTGCATACTACTTCAGGCTTTTATATTGGATGATTGAGAGGTACACTCATATGTGATAATGATCTCTCGTTGTATTATGGTCCACCCTATTTCTATTGTCCTCCCAATCATAGTATGGGAATTTCTAGGTGAATCAAATATTTTCAACCAACAATGTGGGATCTTAAGGGCATGGGGATTCACTTTGGCAATAACATTGCCTTTGGGGGGGGGGCACTAGCGAAAAAACATAAGAAATACGTGCAAGGAAATATAGGGTCACATGATATATTAACTGTAGATAAATTTGTAATATAATTGCATATAGTATAAGGTTGAGCTAGGTGTAGTATAGCACTTGACATAACATCATAAATCACCTAAGTGATACATTTAAAATACCATGGAAATAAGGGGTTAGATATTAAAAAATCATATACTTTGCATATCAATTACAAAAATGAACAATTGATAATTTTCTATGAAATATTAAGGGATGGGATGAAATCACTTGCAAATCATCACCCCAACAATGTCTAGAATAGAGTTTAATTATTCTTTGTCTTTGGAAGAGGTTCAGCCTAATGGACAAGGCCTATGCTTAGTCATAAACTTAGGGACTTTGTAGATTTGGGGATTTTTTTTAACAAAAAAGCAATATCGAGTACCATCAAATCAATCCTTCGACAATTTAGAATAACCCATAGGGTGCTAATAGTCACAACAATTTACCATTCATTCTAGCAGGTAAACAATCCCCCTATAAAATTCTATATTATCATAAGTGTATACTTATTCTAAGAGGGAATGCCCCCCCCCCCCGGCGAGCAACATCAAAGCCATTTCATTCTCTTACCTTTTTTGGGCTACAAAAACAACACTTTGTTGTTTTAACATCAAGATATGATGAGCAAATCGTAAAATCATTAGCTTTTTAATAATTCATTTCATATAAAGGTACTATATTACTAGTCATCAACTCAAATCAAGGAAGATTAATTATTATAAGCAAAACTTTCATATATTAATCAAATTGTTATTCAACTTGAGAAGTAATGTATTTCACAAAAACCAAGACATTCTTATCCTAAAGGTTGAAATTTGTAGGTGCACAAGCTTATTCGTATCAAGAAGTTGTTGTTGCAACTGAAAACTTCAAGAAGGAAATTGGAAGAGGCGGATTTGGACCAGTATTTTATGGGAAACTTAATAACGGTCAAGAAGTGGCTATCAAAGTGTTGGATATTGCTTCTCGACAAGGATCGGCTGAGTTTTTTAATGAGGTTTGTTTGCAAATTTGTTTTGAAATGCTATATACAAGAGAGAGAGAGAGAGAGAGAGAGAGAGAGTTGACGTGAATGAGGGACGCTTTACCTTGATTATAGCCATGAGCTCATGTGAACCCAGAGCGAGTTTACAAAGCAAGGCTTATGGAAAAAGTGTTATTGCCTCCTATGAGAGTTGGTCCCCCGTGCTTTATATAAGATTATTAGGTCCAACAAAGATTAACATTTTGCATGATACTACATATATTTTTAATGTCATATGCAAACAACCTAGTATGTCAAAAATAATGGAATTCTAAATGAAACATGAAATGATTTGATAATTATACTATGTGCAAGTACATTGCTAGTACTTAGTATGTTTAGATCAATATTAATTTTTTTCCAATCATTACAATAAAATTATATATCAATGTGATATGACCCACACTTCAATCTAGAATAGTACGCATTTTGGATCATATATTCCTTAACACTTTGGTGTTTTGTGCAATGAAGGTTGATCTTTTATCAAGAGTCCACCATAAGAATTTGGTTGCATTGGTGGGTTATTGTGTGGACAATAACCAACAAATGTTGATCTATGAATATGTCAGCCAAGGTTCATTGTTTGACCATTTGCATGGTGCGTGAATTACATACATCCAAAAAATTTGCATTTGAAACCAATGTTCCTTTAATTTGATTTATGTGTGATGAAACGACAAGCTTGTACTTCAATTGCATTTTTTTGTTTGAGGATGTTAAATCCAAATTTTCTAATGATTGAAATTGAATGTTGTCATTGGGCTATTTCAATTTACCAAGTACCGCTACAACAATGTGGGTGGATGCTACGTTCCATTTAGTATTTGGGCTAACACATAATTGCTCCATTCATAGCATTACTTTTTTGCACCATGAAGTTTAGTGAATTTAACGTATATATTAATACACAATTTTTTGTTGAAAAGGGCCTTATGCATCCAACTCGCGATCCCTTGATTGGAAGATACGACTCAACATTGCTTTGAATGCAGCACAAGGTAAACCACTAATGTTCTCCCAGAACTAACATAAACTTGTGGATTCAAATTTTAAAAAGAAATAAGATTGTAATCATCGACATTCCTTAATCATCAACATATGAATTTGTTTATAAGAATAAGAAATTGAAGATAGACGCTTTGATGAATTTAAAATTATGCTTGAACTTGAATGAACAGGACTGGACTATCTTCATACAGGATGTAATCCAAGTATGATTCATCGTGATGTGAAATCAAGCAATATTTTGCTTACCGGCAAAATGGATTATGCCAAAATGTGTGATTTTGGACTCTCAAAATTGGTTGGAGATGACGGTGCAACACATGTTTTGACTATTGTCAAAGGCACTGCTGGTTACCTTGATCCAGAGTATGATCTAACCAATCTTTGGTTGATTTACTTGTTCGTTTGTTTGCTAGAAAATATTTGTAAATCATTCCAACTTAAGCATGATTCATTAGGTTGTTTACACAAGATTAAATCTTCAAAATCACACTAGCATATTGAGCTCCCTAAACCACATTACATTTCTACAACTCAATCAAGGTATCTACAATATATAATAATGGGGATTCTATCTAGCATAGATGGTTGGCTTCTTGATTCCACAAAGCTAATTTCAATTTCAAGTACCTAGTATTCAACTATGGTTCAAACCTACTCAACTTGAGTCCCCTCATGAGGTTGCAATGTAGTTGCTCTAGTGGTAAGGCAATGCATTTGTAACCTTTTATGTATGGAAAATACTTGGGATTTGATAATGTCAAAATCTTTGAACACTATATACTTGGAATCACATGCATTGATATTTAATATATGTGTAAATAAATTCATACTACCTATACTACATCTCAACCATCAACCCAATCCTACTACAAACGGTGCATGCATTTAACCTATGTCATAATTTGAATGCAGGTATTTTTCTACTCAAAGATTATCTCTCAAAAGTGATGTCTTTGGATTTGGTATGGTCTTATTGGAATTGGTGACTGGACGTCCTCCAGTAAATGCAACAAGCAAAACTCAGCGTGAACCAAGTCTCTCCGAATGGGTAAGAACTTTTTTGGGGTTGGCATTGATGATTTAACACAGTGGTGTTCCTTTCAAAGTTGTACTCTATGATCATTTTGAGGTTCATTCAATATTGAATATCTTGGCTGGAACCACTTTTGGGTATCTTGGTTTGAGCCAAAATTTACTTTCTAACGCATTCTCTCAATGTTCTTCAATTGCAGGTTCGCAATTCAGTTGAATCAGGTAACATCGAGATGATTTTGGATCATGTTGTTCAAACTTCGAATGCAACACGCGATGCCGTATGGAAGGTTGTAGACATTGCTTTGCAAAGTGTGGAGCCTAAAAGTGTTCATAGACCGACAATGGGAGAGGTAGTTGATGAGCTTCGACAAGCAGTGGCCATGGCAAATGTTTTACCTACAAATCCCCCAAAAGAGTCACATCATAACACACCTTCAAGCCTCTCGAATTTGAGCTCAGATTCACATATCGAACCACAAACTGACTGGATACCACCAAGATAAATCATTTTTTCGATGTTCATTTGGGAAGAATGTATAATTCCTAGCTTTATTTCCTTACATAGAGCTTGATGTTGTTTGTGTCTGTGTATGAATGATATGAGAACGTTATAGAAGTCTTGAACCCTTTCAGGGATACTTCAGACTTGAAGACATCATTTTATTTCTAGATTTATATGTGCATACTAGAAAATGTTGAGTGAGTTAACATGTGAATCATATATAAACACCACCACCTTGTATTTTTTATATTCAGCCAATTACTTATATTTTGAGATTTTGGGATAATCATTCTTTGATTATAGGTTGTATTTTTAACATAAATATGTTTTTTTGGGTTGTTGCATGAACTTTAATATCTAGTCTATAAGTTTAGATTGCAGATTAATAAGTTTGGATTGTTGTTTGCAAAGTCTTGGAAAATCTATCGTGATCATATAGTTGGAATCATACAGTCGATGAATAGCCGGTTTGGCATCAAATAGTTATAAAATTAAATGCCAAATTCTTTTGGAAAACATAAATGTGATTTTAAGAGTTTGTGAAAAAAAATATGAACAAAATTTTGCAAGCATTTTGAAGAGGAGGTTTCAAGAAAGAGAATGTGTTCAGAAGATTCAATTTTAGTACCATCAACAAGGACATTTCTAGCAGCCAAATTTAGACTACATTCTCAATGCCAATTGTGTTCATCATCCACAGCATCTTTAAAGTTCAAACTCATCACTAGAGGCTGCCGGATCTAAAGACAACTCAAGCTCACTATCTCCTTTGTTAGAATTCATGACCACTGCAAGAAAGTTTAATTTAAAATATGTCAATAAAAACTCATGTTGAATGAAAGTTCATGAGTCTTTTGTCGACATCATAAATAGACGATATCAAAATACACAGTTCATGGATGAACTATGAATTTAAATCCCCTATATACGATAAGTTGATAAACAAAAACAAATGTATATGTACTAACGGCATGCTAGAAAATGGACTCGTGCATTTATAGAAGTTTTCAGTTTAATGTGATACATGCCTCCACTATTTATATATAATGTAAATTATGAATTAAATAGGCCCTTATTATACATAAAATTCACTCTCACTTTCCAATGAGAAAGTCATGGAACATTTTTTTTTCATGCATAGCATGTAATTCAACAATTGTAACAAACAAACAAAGACAAGAGCACAATAACTTAGTCACAATTCGGAGAGCAAAACTCAAAGAAGCCCATGAGCGCTCCAAGGGCCTCTAGTTTGTGAAAACCTAGAACCTCAAATGCAAATCCTAACAAGAACATACATGATGATCATTGAGGATATTGACCATATGACAACAATGAAAGAAAACGTGAACTAGATGAAACTAACATGTCTATTATCAAGTTTTTTCCTAAACCCTAGGCCCCCTTTTGTACATCTACCTTTACTTCAAAAAATTGATAGCCCTTTTAGATGTATACACTAGAGAAAAATAATACCTCTCCCTTATGTATACTATATATGCTAATGCCTCACATAATCCCCCTTCTTACACTCACGATACTTCGTATGTGGTATGAAGAGTCCACCCCCTGAGACATTGGTCAATGTTGTCCTAAGCATAATCATTGGTACAAAAAACATAATTTGGGGTTGGAATGCAGTTGTTGTTGGATGTCATTGTTTAATTCTAAGTATTTGAGGGGTTTCCACACTAATGACTCCACATGGAATAAGGTTTCACATTTCTTGGAACACACAAATGTAATCTTGGAACTTACTAGAATTTATTTGAATGTTATGTATATGAGGGCAAAAAAAGACCCAAGGAATGCATCAGTTGTGTGTGTGAGAGAGAGAGAGGTCATCTTTCCAATGATGTGGCACCACTATAAATTTTTATTTTCTCTAATGGGGTTCTTTAAAAAAAATAGAGGTGAACACACCAAATTAAAATGAATCTTGTTTGAAATTTTGTGTGTTTTGTTAAGGATGCGTTAAACTGTCTAGATAAGAGCAACATTTTTTATTTGGCTATGTGGCGGTTTTCTGCTAAGTGCCATCCCCTTAGTGCTAAATCATTAAAGGGCACCCCACTTATTTTTGCATTGGGAAGCCGAAAAACTTGGTGGCCGTTGATGTGGATATCGGGATGGTCAATGTGATGGGGGCTTGGGTGGCCACCACATGGCACCATCACAATCATTGATGTAGCCACTGACAATCAACAGTGAAGGGTCCAAGATCTCACCCCCTCCCCCCTAACCCTGAACAAAGCCAACCCTTCGCCCTTGGTACCCTGCTAGCCAATCATTGGCAACACATGGGTCCACCCCCTAACCAACGTTCCCCACTCCTACCTTCCCCCGTAGCCACCTACCACTTGCCCATTTTTGGTGGCAGCCACCTCTTAGCAATTTGCTCCTCTTCCACATTTTGAACTCACTCCTACTCCCACTCCACACTCCACTAGTTCAGAGCTGCAACTTGCTTCGTTGTTGGTCTTCACTATGGTTGGTTTTCCTCACGCTCCTCACCTTCATCGTCCTCCTACACTGATTGTTGCTCACCTTTGCCTTGTTGTTCATCGCCATGTTCGTACTCTTCATGCTATTCCTAATTGTCATTCATCATCCTTTGTTGCTCCTAATCGCCGTTCGTCCTCCTCCTCCCTTTGCTGGTGTTTTTGGAGATGGTGTCTTCCTTTTGATCACCGTCTTCCCCCTGATCGTTGTGGTCGTCCTCCTCATCGCCCTACGGATCATCTTGATAGCCATCTTCGTCTTCCTTATCGCTATCTTTGTCTTGTTGTTGGGCGTTGTTTGTTGGCCTCTTCTTGTTGGTGTTCTTGGTGTCTTCCCCCTCTTCCCGATCGCTATCTTCCCACTGATTGCCGTGGTTGTCCTCCTCATCGCCATGGTCGTCCTCCTGGTCGCCATTGTTGCCCTCATGTTGCCAAATGGGCATTGGAAACATGGCCAACCATCTTGCCCAGTTGCCATGCCGGTTTGTTTTGGCAGTTGGTTTCTAGAGTTGTGGCCGTTACCATCCGGCATGTTCGCCATGGCCACCCACCTCACCTCTTTATCGTCCACAACTACCTAATGCCTTGTCCCAACAAAGCATTAAGGTATGAGATTGGGGAATGTCAATTGCATAGTGGTGCAATCCCATCTCTGGCCAAAGTTTGAATTTCAAAATAGAGGCAAGTTCTAACCTTTCCTTTGGCTTTCAATATCGTGTTTCATTTTTTTGTGTTTTTGAAATGTTTTTGTCTTGTGTTTTTGAGGTTATGTGTCTAATGATACTCTTGTTGTTCTTATAGGTGGGAACAATGGTCGTTGGTTGTTGTGGCACATTTCTTGCCATAGAACACGGGGAGGTCACTAGCGAAAATCGTAGAAACAATGTGCGATAAAAAATAGGGTCTAATATATTCATTATAGGTAAATTTTGCAAAAAACGTACATATAATATAGGGGGTTTAAAAATAGTGAAACATGTTTACATGTAAAATATCATCACATATAATGGCCTCTTTTATCTAGTCAGTACATGTAAAATAGCGTGGAAACAATTACTAGGGGTAGCGGGTCTAGGGTAGGGTCTGTGCTAGTGGATGAAAAGAGGTAATTTTCTGTTGAAAATGCCTGGATGGATGACTTCGCAAGCTCGCTTGCTTGAACGTTACTGAACCAACAGTTCCAATGTGGAGTTAATGGTCTCTACCCACGTGCCGGGAAGGGAAAAAAATGCAGTATAAGTAAAATAGGGTATTTTAAAACGATTCCCTAAAAAAATTATAATTACTGATAGGGTATATTAAAATACAAGCATTTAGTACCTTTATTTTGAAAAATACCATACCTTGTAATCTTTTCTGCAAGGTAAATAGCCCCCCGATAAATAGGTCCTAAGCGCACGTGTATGCATTAATTAAAGATGGAGTGACCTGTAATATAGAAAAATTAGTCAGGTTAAGTTTTTTCTTTGCCAAAAAGTTTTTATGTGTGAAACTAGCTTATAGTGAACTTAAACACTTAAAAATTGTAGGTATGAACGGCCAATGACCTGGAGATATCAAAAACCAGAATTTGGAAGGCTATAGCCTGATTGTAAAGGGCATCAGAGGGGAAGAACGTGTTTCTGGGAAAAATCATAAGTATGTGAGGGAAGTTATTCCAAGAGAGTTGGGTAAGAAATCTTCTTCCTCTTGAGCCGAGAGAGATATATACATATGTGAAGGCTATTGTCTGGAGATAGTGATTGTTTTTGAGTGACACATATAACTTCAGGCTATTGCCTGATTATATATATAGAAGAAGCCTCTAGGGGATTTGTATTGGAGTGCGGAGATTTTACTTTGATTCTATCATTCTTTGTGGTGTGTTTTACAAGTGTTATTTCATTTTGGCTATAGTCTTGTTGTGTGATGAGATTTTGTGTCATGATATAGACATAGACCATTGCCTGATGGAATTTGAGAAAGTAATTGTGAATGAGTGAATAATTTCTGATGCGGTAATTGAGTTTGATTCAGTCCCTGCCATAAGGAGAGCGTGAACTGAGAATTTACCAGATAGATGTATTGCCTTGAGTTGATAGAATTGATTTGCCATGTGCAAATGAGAATGGATATGATCTAATCATAATTAATTATATTATTGTGGAAAATTATCTTGAGGACAATGAACTGGAGTAATAAGGAATATGCTATAGTCTGTGCATGTGAGCCCAATATAGCACTCACATGTGGGTTTTACCTTTGAAGTTCATTAAAACTTGACTTTGACAAGTCTTAAAATTGCTCAAAAACATAAAAAGATTGGAGCTCTTTGGTTTTGATTTAAATTGAGATTGAATGCAGAGGGGGAGTTGTGTTAGCATTTAGGCTTGAGGGACCAGTTGGATTATTAGCTTGAGGGTTGGATCAGGATTTTGGTTAGCTTTATTAGAATGGGGGTGGGAATTTTGTGAGAATTGTTGGTTTTAGTATCAAGTGGTGTTCGTTTTGGGGCTTGTAAGAGTTGGTTTAGAGGGGGGGCTTGTCCTCCCAGTGGGATTGAGCCGGATACCTCGGATCAGGGGAGAGGGCTCTGAGAGTTTGGAACAGGGTACCAGAGGACGGAGGCAGGCAGGATAGAGAGCCAGGGGGTGGAGGCGGCCAAACAAGCCGAATGCGCCCGAAGTGGATTCAGGTTGCAGCTACAAGCCGAATGCGGCCAAAGTGGATTCAGGTTGCAGCTACAAGCCGAATGTGGCCGAAGTGGATTCAGGTTGCAGCTACAAGCCGAATGCGGCCAAAGTGGATTCAGGTTGCAGCTACAAGCCGAATGTGGCCGAAGTGGATTCAGGTTGCAGCTTCAAGCCGAATGTAGATATAGATTTTGAGCTCAAGCCGAAGTGGATTCAGGTTGCAGCTTCAAGCCAAATGTAGATTTAGATCTGGAGCTCAAGCCGAAGGGGATTCAGGTTGCAACTTCAAGCCTAATGTAGAATTAGATTGTGAGCTCAAGCCTGAAGTGGATCAAGTGCGGCTCAAGTGAATGTAGATTTAGCTTGTGAGCCCAACCTGAAGTGGGTTCAGCTGCGGCTTCAAACCTGGGGTTGTTCAGGGTGCGGTGGCAAAGCCGAATGTGACTGTGAGTCAACTCTGATGCAGAGCCGCGGTCACCTAAGACTTTGAGTTGGCAGCTAGGGCCATTTGGCAAGGAGGGGCATGGTGTTATTAAGGTGTACGGTTAAGGGACTTAATTAGCCTCTAATGAGGGAGAAAGTACCTTAAGTAACTATAAATTGGCTTAGTTAGTGGAGTGGGACGTACATTAGATAGGAGATTAGAGGAAATGGAAGATGTTAGTGTGATTATGTGCACTGATCATCATGGATGCAACAATATTTGTTCAATACTAATGCTCTGTGTGTTCAAATAAAAAGAGTGTGTTTCTTTTTGGAAATCATTGGAGTGTGTATGTGGGTTTCCACGACCAAGAGTAACAAAGACATGTGAGCCATAAACTCCTACTCGGACCACAGACGCTCAAGGGTGGGGGTTTATGGATGACAGTGCATCACATTATTCCTACTCATGATGAGATAAGATATGATCAAATACCTTGAAGTATGAGGAGGCTATGGCCGTGATGAGCACTAAGTAGTTGATCTACTGGAGTCTGCCATTATATTGAGAAGAGAGAGGACCAAATTGTTGAGTCACTGAAGGGCCATAGGCTGGAAAGATTGGAGATGTCAGAGATGTCGTTGTAGTCGGGAGTCGCTTGAGAGTAGATTTTTATACATAACCCATCTGGAGTGAGGGAACTGAAAAGACAATGGCCCTGGCAAGATGAAAGGTTATTCCTCAAAGGATTGTTGGCTGCCAAGAGAAGCGGAGTAGACCAATGGAAAAAAGAAGAGGCAAGCCTAGGTCAATAAGTGTGATCACTCAATGAATTATGTGGTGTAATGATTTAATAATAAGTTCATATAAAGAATTAAATATCTAACCTGGAATGAATTTTAGATATAATCCTAAAGGATAATCAAAGACGATAGACTCTCTATATTGCTATATTTCTAATTATTAAAGAGGCCGTGCAATGTAAAGATTAATATTTACGTTGTTCTCGTTATATTCAGAAATATTAAGTAATGAAAGCCTATTGCCTATACCAAAGTGCCCTTGGCTTTGGTACAACAAGACTCTAATGCGTTACTTATGCAAGACTATTGCCTATGGCTGTGCCTATGATTGTGCACTGCAGTTGGTCCAATTAAAACGAACTCACTGCCAGACTATTGCCTGGGAAAATAGAGTGAGGTGAAAGACCGTCACAATCACATGAACTGACATGGAGAGTTTTTTAGAAGTTTTTATCCCTTACCCATGAACCAATTGTTAATCCTACCCCAAAATAAAGTGAAATACCCTTGTGTTTTCCATAACAAAACTTATCTGAGACACCTAGATGATGTACAAGTCACCTTTTAAGCTTCCCTGAGTGTTTCCCTGGGTTTGTTTATAACCAAAAAATACACTACATGACCTCCCCGTGCCATAGAATTCCAACCCTCTTTCTTTTGTTGTTGTTTTCATTACTTTAGATGTTTGTGGCCATGGTTGAGTGGCATCAATACCATGCATAATGCAACATTGAAAACATTCTATGGGATAGCAAAGAAGTTGTGGGTACCCATGGATGTTGAGACCGAGGATGTTGAGGAGTGGGTGCATCCACCCTTGGATATCCGCAACTTTGAGCTCCAAAACTCCTTCTACAAAATTACCATGATATCGAATGCCTGAGGTGCCATGTCCTTACCCATGACCGAGAACCCGATGTCCCGGCTTTGGCACAAACCTCCTAGCAATGCCCTCATCTCAACGAAGCTCTCCAAGTTCATGAAAGTTGTTGAGATTGCTCATGTACAAGTCTTGGGTAGTGTGGAAGATGAGAGAACATTCAACTCCTTGTTGTTTTAAAAGAGCAAGTTGAGGAACCGGCTCACAACCCACCTAGACTTGGTGGTGCGCAAATTTGCACAAATTTTTTACACCTTTAACACATTCCTTAACCGAGTAGCAATATTATATTATAAAGCTTAGAGGGTTTGCTATGGAGGGGAAGAGTAGATGCGTTCTAGTGTATGTTGCTCCAAGTAGTTTTTAAGTGCAGTGGTAGTGGATGTATGCACAGGTGAGGGGTAGCTAGCAACAACTAAGTAATGGCTTGGGAAATGAAGGAGTAGTGCACTCTAGTTCTATGAGAGATACCTAATGTACTGAACTTGCACTCAAAGTTTGGAACATGATGAGGCAAGGCGTGAATTTGTACTTCAAGAGTCTAATGTCCAAATTTGAACCATGTGTGGCATGCTTGAGGGTGCAAGTCCTTCATGACCACTTGTGTAATGTCCATTGGCTATATTTGGATGGAGCCATTGGATGAAGATGTCAATGCATGTTGGGTGGTGTATGGATTGTGCTAATGTATGGTTTTGCAAGCCATTTCACGCTACAAAGGGCAGGGTCAAAAGACCGGGGTTCAATTCTCCCATGGAATATTTTTTTTAACACATTAATTCACACTTGTAGCCAAGTTTTTGTGTGCTTTGCATTGTGTTAGTCACATTTACATCAACAGTTTAAGAAGTGGGGGCCACATGCTAGCTGCGCCTCGCCAAAAAATAGCCGCATATGCGCCACAAAAATTATGTGTAGGTACATACATATACATTGTATGACGTCTTCTCACATTCGCCATTTTGTAATGGACAATTTCAACCACCACCATGACATACACTAGATCGCAAAGCTACACAAATATGGTGGTTGGTGACCATGGAATACAAACATTCAAAGTTGTGGTTGTTGTGCTTTTGTTTTTGTTTTTGTTGTTTGATGTTTTTGTACCCACAAGTGCACATCCCCTATAATTTTTGGACAAGTGGTTTGTCCAAATATACTTAAATATCAGTTATGTGCCCAAAAACAAAGCATCTCTCATGTATGTCATTGTATAAGATAGAATCCTACAAAGCTCATCATGCATACGATCATTCACTCAATGTTCTTGATAGGAGACTAAGACTTATAATTCCTATAACTCAATGCTACATGAGTGTCACCTTTGGAATAATATGCCAAGATAATATTAACCCTTGTTGTGACTTGCTGTGCAAATCATATGTGTGTATGTTTGTTTAAGGTAGATGTGGGTAAATTGAACACAAAAATAATATGGACACCTATATATGAGTCGTATGTGTTGAGATGTGGATCTAAGAATTGGGACCAAAAAGACATATGTTTAAAAAAGATTGGACTACGTGCTCAATACAAACTAATCATTAGACTAAGCTGGATAGTCAACATAATTGAGGGGACCTCTATGACCGCTTAATGAGCATGAGAATCTTCACTTTGATAATTAATAAGATATTCATATGAGCTCTAACAATTATGAGGCAAATGGCTATGGGCAAGGTTTGGATTTGTTAATCATCTTGCACTAATTGCATGTTTCATATCCTACGAGAAGTGGGTGTAGAGAGAAAAGTATCCATCTAAGGCACATCTACCTTATGATCATGGTGAGGGATCCACATCCATAGCCTCCAAGACCTAGTCTCCTCCTCCATGTCATCCTCTGAAATCAAAGTTTCACTCAGACTTATTGTGACTAGTAGCATGGGCTATGTTGTTGATAGAGTAGACATGCCCATTTTTGACCCCCCCCCCGATCTTGATACATAGAGTCTCCTGAATCCGTGAAGTTCCACACATGTAGCCGTCATTTTCTAACATGATGAAAAAAAGTAAGTTAAAAAGGCGTGGATTTGAGTTCCTTGATTGTATTTAAGTTTTCATCTCCCAATTTTCATAAATAGGTCGAGCTATGTTGTAAATGTGGGTTGGAAGAGAATGTTGCCTTTAAATTTTTACAATAATTTCAAAACTTGAAAATAAATTGCAACTTTATTGCAATATGTTGTGATATCAAATCACTCTAGTTTCACACTTGTACTACACTTAGGCAAAATTGCCTAAGTTAATGAAAATGGGTATGTTTACTCTACATTATTAGTTGAATCCTTGTGTGGCGCTAAAGAGAGTTCAATTGCAAAGGTAAGGTCTGCATTCTCGTCAGAAAAGCTTTTGGAGGCAACAGTAATAAGCCAGTCCCAGAGCTCAAATTGTTTTTGATATTCAATCCACCTCTTGCCAATTTTGTGATGCATCCTATAAACCTTTCCCAAATACAAAGTCTTGATGGTATCTCTATTTTCTTCATTCCTTTAACTACTACTTGAGAAACAAACGATATCGCACAATCACATCTTAATTTCAGTGAGTGATCATTATCCCTGGCTCTAGATAGCCTAACTTTAGGTTTGACATTCAACATACCACACTTGATTCTAGTGAAGCTATCCTTGGACAATGTGGGATCACCATTCAACTCACATATTGGATAAATATTCATTTGGACCTCTTTGTAGATAATCCACTTCATTATAATTGGCTATGGGCCTAAAGGTAGAAATACAACTAGGGATATATGAATAATATGCCTAGTGTGTTTATAAAGCTAGAATAAATAATACATGTACCTTATGTAAATTTTGTAATGCGTAGGCATAATTAATACCCCACGTGTGTCCGTACGGACCACATTGAGTTCATCCCCCGTGGTATTCACTTAAAGAATTGACATACGTGCACTTTTGATAACCATAACCAAATAAAAGGAGGTCCAATTTTCAATTCAATTTTTGTTGACAATGCAACATATTCATGTGTAAATATGATTTATAGAAGATGGAGAACACATAATATTATTAAGCAGTGTGCGTTTGTTCATATGGGCCCCAAGAATATAACCACGGGATGTTGCAACTAGTGCAGATTTAGTTTGCACTAGTTTAATAACGTTATGCAAAAAACACTAACCCAACAACACCCATATGCCTTAATAAAATCCAATAAGTGACCCATATGCACTTGGGACTTCAGGTACAACTTGGGAAATTAGGTTGGTTTGCCTTGCCACCACTTCCATGCACATGCAAGCTTATATATTAAGGATGGGCTAATTTGTTATAGTAAGGTAAGCATGCTTAAATCTGTTACTTATTTTGATTGGACACCTATATTTGAGTGGTGTGTGGTAATTGGGTAGGTGTGGATCTAAAGATGGACATAAAAATAATACATCTATATATGTGTGTGCTTAAAAGAGGATGGACTACGTGTTCAAAAATTCTTAACTCAATTAGGTTTAATGTACTATACATTTTAGAACTTTGGAATGGCAAGGGTGTAACAATGTTGATACAAACGTTGTTTCAATGTTCAAAACCTATCAACTGTTGATAGGTGCATGCTGAGTGGATGGTGCAAGAATGGCATGGGACATCAATTCATATGCAGAGGTGCAACGTGCTATGACATCACATGCTCAAACTAGCAGTCAACATACATAACATTATTTAGCAAGTTAGCATGTCCTTTTAGCTTCATACAAACTAAAAATGACGCTTGAATAAAGTTCTTGTGTGCAAAGAATCTCATAATGTCTTTCAATTTGAATTGAAAATGATGATTAGCATTTGGGGGAGAGGGGGAATCCTTTAAGAAATAAAAGGATCTCTCACTTTGATAATGAACCTTGAATCCCAATCCTCACAATTCACACTAGCTCCAAGAATTATGAGGACAATGGCCTTGGATGTGCTAATCATCTCATCCTAATCGCATGTTTAATATCCTAAGAGAAGTGGGCCCACATAGGGCTAAAAATGTCCATTTTAGGCCCACAACCACATTGTCTTCTTCCTTGATGAGGAAAAATGAATACCCTCTCAAGTGTGAGCAACGTAATGTCGGGCCTAATTCAATTAATTATTCCTCTTGAAAGGGTACCAAAAGACATGTGTTAGAAGAGATTGGATGATGTGCTCAACAATTGTTAACCATTCCAAGCTCAAAAATCAAAAAAATTGGGGTGACCTATATGATCATTTAATAATAAAGAGAATCTTCAACTTGACATTGAATAAGACATTCATATGAACTCCAAAAATTGTGAGGGAAAATGGCTACGGGAACAATTTGGATTTGCCACCTAGTATTCTTCTTGCACTAATTGCGAGTTTCATATCCTACGAGACGCGGGTGTACAGCTAATAGTGTCCCCTTTAGGCCCCCTACCTTATTGACCAAGCAATACAAATTCCATGGCTCAACTTGAAGATGATTCAACTCCCAAACTATGTAACACATGCAACCAGCCCCTTGACAACTCCAAGCTCGAAGAATTTCAAGTTAGGACAATTTCCAAACCGCCAATTTCAAGATGCAACCTGTGGAACTGAAGTGTGAGTTACTTACTCCACCCACTCTATACTTTGCTTGAGTTGAGGTTGAATTGATTGGGAGTCAATGGGGTAACTCTCTATCCATGTTGATCTCATGCTTGTCAATTCATCTTCATGTGCTTCTTTCAGCCACCATACAATTTGACGGTTTAGGATTTGTATTTGTATTTGGATTTAGGGTTTAGAGTTTAAGGTTCTTGCATTTAGAGATTTGGTCTCAATGGGTGTTATGTCTGTGGTTCATTTTTTGCGTATGCTTAAGGCACAAGATTTTGCAGAGGAAAGCTAGCTTTGGAACCGAACTATGAGCTATGTGTTGTTGAGGTTGAATTCGGAGTCATGATATCTTTCCATGTTGATCTCATGCAAGTCAATTTTTCTTGTGCTTCTCTAGACCTACCATTGAATTTGACGGTTTAGGATGTGGGTCTGGGTCTTAGGGTTAGGGTTTGAGGTTCTTGCAATTAGACGTATGTTCTTAATGCAAGAGAGGGGACCTTCTCTCCGAGTGCTGGTGATTACATGTAAGGTACAAATGTGGCACACACATGGGGTCGGAGAAACGTCATGCCCATCCAAACGAGAAAGAATCAACCACATTGTTCAGTCAATTTCAGGGTTGGTGGAACTGCTCAATATTAAGGAGCTCTACACTACAACTGAAAATTTTGCATACCCCCAAACGTGATGTGGCTGTGCTACATACGCTCAATTAGGACACATGATTTCGTAGTGGAAATCCAGCTATGAAATGAACTGTGATTTACTTCACCCTATACTTTGCTTGACTTGAGGTATCTCTTCATGTTGATCTGATTCTAGTCTCTTTAACTGATGCTTCTTTCAGCCTACCATACAATTTGACGCTTTCTGAGCTCTACTTGGTACTTCGTGTCACCATGTTGGGTTCTTGCAATGGGATTTTTGGTCTTAATGCAAGAGAGGAACCTACTCTTCGAGTGCTGGTGCACATGTGAGTTACAAACGTCACACACACATGGGGTTGCAGGAATACCTGGCCAATCTCAATGAGAGAAAATGAACTACATTGTTCAGTCAATTTTAGGGTTCCAAGACTTCTGCTCAACACTCAGTAGTTCTCACTCTACAACGCGAGCTTTCCAACAACACATATGTGTTGTCTCTGTGCTTCATGTTTCTATATGCTTCATCAGGACACAAAATTTTGTAGTGGAACTCCAGCCATGGCGTGGCATCGAAGTGGGGAGTCCATTTGCACCTTGCCATGGAACATCTTGGGGTTAGGAAAACATGCCCAATCTCAAACAAGTGAAAATGAACAAAAAATCCCGTCAATTTTAGGATTACAGGAATTGCTCAACTGTTCAACATTCAGGAGGCTGTCATTACAAAACCACAAATGTGTTGTGTCTGTGGCGCTTAGTGTTGTGCATATCTTGATTAGGACACATGATTTCACAGTGGAAATCCAGCTATGGCATGGCATCGAAGTCAGGAGTACAGTTGCACATTGCCATGCCACAGCCTGTGGTTGCTATATTGTTCAGTCAATTCAGAGATACATGAGTTCTGCTCAACACTCAGGATCTCTCACCTTACAACTAAAGTTTTGCAGATTCACTAACATGGTCGTGTCTGGTTCATGTGTTGCACAGTTTCACCATGGACCTCAAGCTATGGCGTGGCATCAAAGCCGGGAGTTCAGTCTTACCTTGCAATGGCATACCTTGGGGTTGGAGAAACATGCCCATTCTCAACCGAGAGAAAATCAACTGTATTCGTCAGTCAATTTTAGGGTTACAGGACTTGCTCAACATTCAGGAGGCTTTCACTCCAAAACCACAAACGCGTTGTGTCTGTGGTGCTTTGTGTTGTGCATATACAGAGGACACAAAAATTCCGCCATAGGAGTCCAGCTATGGCGTGGCATCGAAGTTGGGAGTCCAGTCGCACCTCGACATAGAGTACCTTGCGCGTTGCCCTTGGGGCTCGATAGGTCGATGCGAAAGGAACCACTCTTTCACCTTGATGTCATAGACGGCCACACCCTGGTGACTCGGGTGCCGCACCATGATCGCCACATAATGCAGTCCAGCGGTGCAATCGTACGGGTTTTGCGTGGAGATGCTGGGGAACAAGGTGTAAAAAAGTTCATGTGGCATCGTGGTGACGAATTTCATCGCCCCTGTCGGTAATTGGCTCACAATCTCGACCTCCCAAATCTCGATGGACATCGGCCGCTTGATTTGTCGCGTGATGGCGTACACGGCCCCCTCTGGCTGGCACTGCACGACACGTGGCGCTTGACAACACAAAATTTTAGGGCGCTGGAAGAATGCATACTTGGCGGGACCGTAGTCGGGGTTGGGGATGTGGAAGGTGAGTGTCTTCCAAACCGACGTCGAGATTTTGACCCAAAATATTTTGTTGTCCCAAATATGCTCCACACGGCCTCCTTGTCGGCGCACCGTGGCGCCCGTCGTCACTTGGCCACCAAAAAACAAATTGTCGCTGACAATGGCCAGGTCGGTTCGCCCTTGTGCTGGGAGGCGTGCGTTGTCTTTGCTCGTGCAGGCTACCCATGCGTCATCACGAGAATCGTATGTGGAAATGGCAATTTTGAACGTCCCTGGCTCTAGGGTTTGCGACTCCTCTTCGTGGCTCCCCAACACGTGCAGTCTGAAGCACAAGTCTCATTTGTTGTCATTGTTGACAGGTAAATAAGGTGCGTGGGCCTTATGTGGTCACACTTCTTAATTGGACACCTATACTTGGCTGGTATAGGGTTTAGGGTTAAGGGTGTAATACAAAGAATCACCAAATCCTTAAGTACATCAAGTGCTTGACAGAAAGAAAGATAGAAACTTTTAAAGGTAACCAAACTAAGGCAAGTGGGCCTTATTTGGTTACTCCTCAATTGGACACTAATATTTGAGTGGTATATGGCAAGGCTTGTTGCCAAGAACAGAAACCTAAAAGACCCATGTTTGATGAGGTTGGACGATGTGCTCAAAATATAGGCATCATTCTAGGTCTAATAGTGAACACAATTGGGAGGTCTATGTGATCGCTTAAAGAGATGAAAAAATTGTAATTTAATTACTTAAAACTTCTGAATGCCTGCACTAATGAAACTTGAAATGATAATTTGTGTGATTTGCAATTGCTGACTGGATTAGACAATTCTTGATATGATCCACCAACCAAAATTGTCGGTGGAGTTTGTATGTGGGCCTTGTGTGGTCACTCTTCTTCATTGGACACCTATAATCTGGAATTGTCTCATTCTGTTAGCAATTGAGAATCACCAAAATTGTCATTTTAAGTTTCAGAATTTAAGTTGAGATTTGGATGTTATAAGAGGTCAAATTGGAGATTCTCTTTTTGTCGAAGTGATCAACATAAGCCCTCCCAATTGTGTTCACTATTGAACCTAGAATGGTTAACATGACTTGAGCACAGAGTCCAATCTCATCACAATCCATGTGTTTTTAGTGTCTGTTCTTAAACCAGGTGCCACAATTGGCAGGGTCTATGTGATCATTTACAAAGATCAACAACCTTTGCTTTTGACCTCTTGTAACTTTTGCATCTTGTGAAACTCTGATTCTGAAACTTGAAATGATAATGTTGTTCGCAATTGCTGACCAGATTAATCTGTTCAATGGCCAAAGTTGTCTGTTGAGTTGGAAGTGCCCATGATATGGCCATGTATCTACCTTACCCAAAAGCCAAGCATTCAGAAGCAATATCGTTTACAATTTAGTGAGTCACGATTCAGCCAAGCAGATCCATACACGGATTCAAACATCACCTTCTACTCATCACAAGGGTAGTGAGGAAATCTGGTGTGGGCTGCTTTCTTATTCATGCAAATTTGATTGGGATCCCATCTTGGAATGACTGCGTTCAATTGAGATGGCTCCAGTTTCTAATCACCAGGTTCTGTAAGTGGATGGGTATCGATTCAGTAACCTCAAAGTTGACACTTATTTCAAGGATCTAATATACTAATTTCAATTAAGGTTGGCCACAGTAATTCTCTAGATACCATACCAATTCTCAGAGAATTAATGTGGGCTATGATAATTTTTAACCTACACCAAATCTGTACTTTAAAATTAGTGTGGGCCACAATAAAAAAATTCTTAGAAATTGATGTGGCTGAATATATATTTTTATTTTACTTCTAATGTAAGGCGGCTATTTTATTTTATGTCAGGTGTTGGTCGGAAGTCTCGAGGAAAACTGGGGGAAAACTTGGGATCTTGGATCCACATTATTTCAACCCCAACTAGACAATTTGAGTGATCCATGCTATTTATTTTCACGCTAAGTTTCCACCCTCTAATGAGGATTATTTAGTATACCTTCCCATACAGGTGGGCTAAACTCTTAGGATTCCATGCAAGAACCTCAAAACATGAGTCTTTGCAAACCCTACTTGCTCCACCCAATTCATGATTCTAAGAATGCGCCAAATTTTAATGACATCAAAGAATCTCGCCTGTAAGCGAGTTGTTGCTTCCGCACCGGTTGCTTACGCCAATCACCCGGGTTTTGGATTAAGACCATGCGAGCCGTGTTGGCTTTCAATCCAAATGGGTTGTGTTGGGGCAAGAATTTGAACACCCTCGTCAGTGGGTTGCACACAAGGATAGGATGTTCCGGGAACACAGATTTTGGGAGTTCCGGTTGCTTGATTTCAGTCTCAGGGTTTGTAGGGTCCCGGCTGGTGGCGGGTGGATCAATGGCGGGTGGAGTGATAGGCATTTGGTACTCGGGTTGCAATCCACCATTCACAATCAAGAGCCCACCCACTCCGGCAACCACATCGTCCACCTTGTTGTCAAAGAGCAGTTTATTAGGTCAACAATTGGGTGGGTTGAAAAACTTAACTTAGGTCATGGAAAAGCTTGAGAAACCACTTGTTGATTGTTTGTTGGATCGTATTGTACAATCAAAATTTGATCAATATCACTAGAACCTCTTGTCCATGCCAATAGATGTAGTGAAAAGGGAAAAACCTAGGGATCCATGATGTTGTTACAAAACTGAAGTTATTTTCCAGCCACATTCCTCAAGTGCAAACATATGATTGCACTACTGCAAAGGAGAAGTCCTCTTGAAGAAACCTGTTGTTTTCTTAATATATGTGTGTACACAAGCACCTTCCATTTCTTGACAACCATTTAAGTGTTGTCGCTAACCTACTTGGTAGTTGCATTCCGGCATTCTCAAGCATCTAAGTGTTGCGTTGACTTCCCTACTTGCTATGGGCAACTATCTACATGTTGGGTTAAAATTCATCTGCAAGCGAGCTTCTCCTTGTGGTTCACATGGCAAGAGATGATTATTATTATTATTGGTTTATTTTTGATGCAAATGAGGATTTCATTGCCGAAAAAAAAGAAGTACAGCCAAGACACCTTGCGGGTAGAAGCACGCTAGGGTTAGTACACTTTGGGCAAAAATAAAAGTATGTTTTGTACACCAATTTGGAGCAATTCTTTGATATCTCGAAGGAAAAAGCTTTTGTTGCACGAAAATGAAGGAAGCCCACGTAGTGTTCTCTATGTTTTGTATGGGCAAAAGTGAAAATGCATTAAAAAGTTTTGATTTCCTATGTTTTAAGCACTTACAAAAATAACCCCATTTTCTTTCATTAACCGTTGAATGGATTGCAAATGTAGGAATTGTTTAACAAAATATGATTCATAAATATATATTACACATGTCACAAAGGAGTCATAGAAAAATATAACCTAAAACCCACAAAATGAAGTATTTTTCATTAAAAAATATACTGTGTGACAAGAAACCACTAGTATATAAATATACTCACCACGGTCAAACCATGAGGAGTTTATTGATAGAAACTAGAAAAATTATTGCTCATCTATATCTACAACCAAATTATTCCATTTTATCCCTCAAAGAGATGCTACTTTGAAATCTACACCCAATTGAATGCAACATTCCTCTGAAAATGTGTTTTGTGACAACATTTTTGTACTAGTGTAGCGTGCTTACACCCTTGCAAACGGCAAGGCCAAGCCAAAAAACGAGGAGCTGGAGACACCATTGAACATTAACACCATTATTATTGTTGATATTATTATTCTCTTCTACTTCTAGTGCCCCCAATTAAAAATTTCCCATCCCACATTGGGCCCTATGGACGCCAAAATATTGAGAAAATCTCAGGCTCTTTTTTCACCTGGCTAGATAAGCAACATCTTCTACAATTTTACTTTTACAGGTTGTCACATGGAAAGGTATTTGTGCCTAATTCCAACATTGCAATAATCTAAACACCCATATTTTGAGTGGTGTGTGGTTAGGCGTCGATCTAATAACGGACACCAAAAAGACACGTGCTTGATTCACAATTGTGTGCAAAAATATGCTAACTATTCCACTCTCAATAGTCAACATAATTTGGGGTGGGGGGAGAGGCTATATGACTACTTAATGAGCATGAGAAATTAGTTCACTTGCTAAATAATAAAACATTCATATGAGGTCTAAAAACTATGAGGCAGATAGCTATGGGCAGAATTCGATTTGCTATTCATCTTGCACAAATTACGTGTTTCATATCTCACTAGAAGTGGGTGCAGAGAGAAATGTACCTGAATAGCACACAATGTACACCTTACCACTAAAAATGCATGCATTGCAGCATTTCTCGTTTGTGTGACAATCAGAAAGGTTACGTAATTTTAGTGCTAAAGTTGAGGTTTCTGAACGATGCACCTGAACTGGGAGGAAGTCCAAGGGGGGCAAGTTGAGCCATTCGCGGGGGGCCCTGAGAATGCGATTCGAGTTGTAGGCCACAAACTTGCGGGAATTGGTGGCCTGGTTGATGAGAATCGGGAAGTAAGTGTCGTAAATTCGCAAGTGCTCCGACCCCGGCAAATACATCCCCGGGTGCCAGTCCATGATCCCGTGTTCGGGTTTGCCTCGCCATGCCTCCCAACCGGCTTGCAGCTCGGGTGGTGTGTCCAAACATTGTGCAAATAATGCGTTGATGTCTCCCGCAATTTGTGCCGACCAGTGGAAATTGGGCCCCAAGATCTCCCGACTCCTATTGTGACTCATAATTGCAGCAGCTTGGCCTTAATTTAATTTCTACAACTGATGATTGATTCAGCTGCAAGCTTACCTCAAATGATGTTTATCCCGCCCATGAAGATAGATCAATCAAATTTCCTTGACATCATGTGCCCTTGCCCATAACTCTTGCCCCAAAATTTTGTGTTGCATCATGACATGAGTGACTGTAACATGAAAGGTTCCATGTTAATGGAACTAAGATAAAGTACATAAACTCTAGTTTTTAGAACTAAAACTCCACTCTGAAGATGAAAATGAAGCAGTTTTCTTGAAGTGCACCCACAACCACAAATCTTGCCTCATACTTTTGAATTTTGAATTGAATGTATCATGTAAGGTACCATGTAAAAAAGACTAAGAAATAAAGGTCTAGCCAGAACTCTACTCAAAGAATTAGAACTCCACTCTTAAGATGAAGATGAAATGATTGGTTTACCCAAAATGCACCCACAACCATAATTAAGAGTTGGAGCTGAAGTTTTAGTTTCACATCATGCTTTTAGTGTTGTATGTGAATGAGTACTGCTAAATGCTTTAGCTTTTGGCACCCCAAACATTACTTATTGCATGAGAACTTTTGGCAATCAAAGGTTGTGTCCCTTGCATTAAAAACACTTGGAGCTAGTACAAACGACATTGGAGCTAAGCTTCCAACATTCGTTCGGGATAGACGAACTATTCTGTCATAGAGTCACGAGAGATGGTTGCCCCCACAAGGAATGTTGGGCAGTTTTATCATTTATTCTAGAGAACATATGATCTAGCGTAACATATGCGGGTGTTATTCAGTTAGATTTTCTTGTTCTTCATCTTCTATTTATCAGATTTACATCTTCAAAATTGTGTTCCATCAACAAATGTAAATTTGAAACATCAACCAAAAATAGATTGAGAGTTGGACTTTCCTTAATTTAGTTATGGGCATCAGAAGCGTATGTTTGTTGAATCCTTAACCGAATACGTAAGTCCTTTCAATTATGTGCACTATTGAGTGTGAAATAGTGGTAAAATATGAAGACATAGTCCAATCTACTTTAAACATGTGTCTTTTATAGTGTTTGTTCTTTGATCCTCACCTAACCACACACCAATCAGATATACCCTAGGTCTCCGGTTAAGAAAAGTAACCGCATAGCACCCGCATACCTTAGACAAAACCTGATGAATGGAGGCATAAAGAGTTTGGAGGCAAGCATAAATTCGGTGGGAATTCACAATCTTGCAAGCATAAATTTTAGTGGCTCTATAAGGTCACCATATACCTACTTCGTGACCGCATAAGGCCTACATATCTTAATTATTCAAGAAGTCGCACACCAAGAAGCTCTTCATAGCAACTTCCCTCTTGTATTTTCTCAATGACCAAGCTGGAAAATAAAAATTTATAGGGGCTTCCGTCACATCCAAGTTTCTACCACCACTCACAATTTCAATTAGAACCATACATTTAATTGTCCAATGCTTGAGTAGCTAACCACATTGATTTTTTTCTCACTTATCTCCCTTTGTAAGGCATAGGGACCCCATTACTCTCTGTCCTTAGTTCTTGCATTGTCAATTGCTTATCATTTCAAATCCTAGAGAGCGGAGAGGGTAGGGTTTGCAAAGGCTGAATATCCACCAAGTTATGTGAGTTGTCTTGTTATGATGTTCTTGCAAGGAATTTGTCAAGTAGTAAATTGGCTTTTGTAGCAATCATTTATGCTGCCAAGTACTTGGGCACGCCACGCTCTGTAGTCACCACTTCGTTCATTTCTTCATCAAAAGTGCAATCCATGTGTGACAATTTGTTCCTCCAACCATATATTTCAAGAGTTGACACGTAGGGGCATGATATTATCCCTACAATCTCTATGTAAATTACATGCACCTTGAGTAGTGCCTAATACAATGTCAACACTTGAATGACTTGATATTGAGTGGTTCAACGCAACACCATAGAGTTATCCTCCAATTCTACCAGAGTTTTTTGGTCCGGAGTTGGTTGGTTTTCGTATAAAACTTTCCATGTTCAATAATTTTATGGTGCATGCTTGGAATCACTGTGGAGGTTTCACTGAAGAACATTCTATATGATTCAAACTCATTTTGATGGCCTTCAACGAACGAATAATAAAAGTTCCTCCTTCAAACCTCCACTCTGACTCCAAGCTTGTACCAAAAACTTACTGAGCTTGAGCCATGCATATTTTGATTTATTTGCACATTGTTGTGGTGGACAACACAAAAAAAGAGTAATTTGTGGCATTCAAAACCTTACCAGGGGCTCCTCTCCCAAAGTGGTGCCAAGGCCAGATTTATTCAAACCTAACAAATGCTCCCATCTGTGGATAGAGCAGAGTTGGTAATGGACTCTTGATACACATTAACCGACCGTGCGTTCGGACTCACACCCATTCAGAAAACACCAAGTGGAGGCAAAATTCACTGGACAATGTGATTGCTTTATTCATCAATTCCAAGCAACAAGACAACCTCGTTTGATATCTGGGACATCATTGCCGTCATTTGGTTTCTTGAACCTACAGAAAGTGATAGTTTTCTTCTGTTCTGCAGTCCACTCTTTCACAATTGCGTAGCCTTCTTTGAATTGGACAAACCTCTAGACCCCTTGTTGACATTTTTCCCCAGTCAAGTATGTCAAATGTATAGATTTTTCTGCATGTGGACGTGGACCGAGAACTATGTAGGAAACACTGCGTATCTAAACACCTTAAATGCAAGGCCATGGAGTAATTAAAAGGTTGTCGGTTTTCTAAAAGAGTGTCACGTTGCACACTCTGGATCTCTGCCTCTCCTGTGTCATCCGCTTTGAGAATACTCGAGTGCCTACAAGTAAGGTTTGGGGTGCGGTGGAAGGGAGCCTCAGAGCCTGTGCAATGAAGGAGGGTTCGTCTCCATGCAGCACCGACAAATTCTCGTTGAATTCAACCTGCAAGGCTGGCTAGTCTGCTGGTGTAGGGGGAGTATGCTTTGAAGCACATCTGATTCACTGAAGTGAAGATGCTAGTTGCCATCGAGACGACCCATGGACATGCGAGCCTCACAACCAGATTGACGCGAGGGAGTGTCTCCAGAGAGAGCTTGAGAGGATTGGGCCATGGAGGGTTGATATAATTGTGGGGATGCTCTTTGCGGCAACAAGGCAGGATCTGATGTGGCTAGCCCCAAACCAGTGTTGTGGCCACTACCTGACTCGGATCCGGACCATGCACATAGAACTGCGGTGAAAAGAAAAGAAAAGAAAAAATAACGCCCGTACTTACATACCGGCGTGACTTCGAGCCCGTTGGCCTTATACTGATCACGGTGTTCCGTGATGCAGTATATGGTTTTATGCCTCCTTTGGGGAGGTGGGCTCTGATGGGTCACTTAGTAGTCCGTTTTTGTTAGGGTGGAGGGACAGGTGTTTGTTTGTTGTCTAGTTTACGTTTATTTAGTACTAGGTAGGTGAGGTATTTAATGGCGTTTTGGTGGATGTCCTTCATGAGTTTTTTGATGTTTGATTTTGGGATTTTTAATGCTGTGAGTTTCTTGATGGAGTGTTCGTGTATGGCACCCCACACTCCTGCTGTAATTGTAATGATGGGGTTGGTTTTCCAACCATTGTTCTGGATAATGTTATTTAGTGGGTCGTATTTGGCATGTTTTTGTGTGATGGCTTGTTCGGGGAATCTATCGTGGCAGTATGTGAATTCGATGAATTGTACTGTATAATTGGGTGATGGTGATATAGGCAGAGTTATGTGATTTGGGGCTCCAAGCATGCATAGGATGTCCGGTTTAAGTTTGGCTTGGCAGTGGCATGGTTTTTGGTGGCATGTACATTGTAGTAACCAATCGGGTATTGTTTGTTCTTGTGGCCGGTTGTTGAGATGGCCTGCATTGACCATGGTAAGGAACCTTGTATTTTTATTGGCTTGTAGCGTCTGTGTGATAAGATGTACGGCGTTGTTATGTCTTGCGATTCTAAGTCCTTTTAGGTATGGGTGTTCGCATGTGGATAGTAAATGGGGCCATGTGTCTCGTTCATTCTTATGGCATAGTGTACAGTTGGGATTTTGGTGTGTTAGAGGCCAGAATATGTTTTTCCTGTGGTTGCCCATATATTGGGCATATCTAAATTTTAGTGTTTGGGTGATTTGGGTATCTGGTATTTTGCCATTGTGCCAAAAGTGGTTAGAGAGTTTCTGGTTTATTTGGATATTTGATAGCCATTTGTCTACGTATGGGAATTTATTTTTGGCAAAGGCTGTTATTTGGTTTCCATGTTCTTTTGTTATGAATGTGCGTAGGTTGCGGATGGCTCCGTCGTGTGTGGCTGTTGGGCAGCTGGCTAGCCAGTATGGGGTTGGATGGGCTATGTGGATGTGTGGGGTTCTTTTTGGTTTTTCTTTGGTTGTCCCCTCATTTGCTAGTTCGTCTGCCAGTTCGTTTCCGGTGATGCCGGAGTGTGCTCAGACTTTGTGTATGTGGATTTTGTGTGGGGTCCAGTATATTTGTCGCACTATGGCTGCTATGAGTAGTTTATCTGGGTGGTGGTGTTGTGATGTTGGGTGTTGTATATGGTTATTTATTAGGTATATGCTGTTAAGGCTGTCAGTAAATATATGTGTGTCTATTTGGGTAATTTTTATGTTTTTGATGGCTATGAGTATTGCATTTAGTTCGGCTCTGAGTATATTTTGGTAGCCTGGTAATCGTTTTGATATTCGGGTGTTATTATTGGGGCTATATACACCTGATCCTGCAGTGTTGCCTTCAATTTGTCCTTCAGAGTTTTTTGTTGGTGGGATGAAAGAGCCATCTGTATATACGCATTGTTGTGGGTGGAATTTGAGTGGGTGGGTGTATTTATATGTATTTGGTATAGGTGTTGTGGTGTAGTTGTTGGTGTGTGGTATTTGTGTGTTGGGGGCGGCTTTCCATGCATTAGAGAATTTAACTTTATAGTGTGTAAGGTTGGGTTTGATGGGGTGGGTATCTATGTGTGTGTTTGTTATTTGTTTCAGGACTTGTCTTAATGTGTGTGGGGTTTGGACATTTGGGGTTAGGGTTGTTTGGTTGTGTATACATATTATTGATGTGAGTGCCGGTTCGACGTATTGGTAGTATTTTGGCCATTCGGGTGTGGGTTTGTATTGTATGGTATGTGGTGGTATTGTTGCCATAACATGTATGTCGGCTTTTGTGGCGAGTGGGAGTTTTTGTGACGTCCAGTCTTTATGATTGATTATTAGCACTGTGATCGTTCTCTCGTCTTCTTTGGCGGCCATTCTAGCCCAGTGAATGGCTTCTAAGGTCGTGTTATGATCCGTAGGGAAGGCTAGTCCTATTCCTGTCCATTTAGAGGATTTTGAGTGTCCCATCGAGCCAAATATTATGTCTCGGTTGTGCGGCGAGTTGTATTGCGTAATTTGGGTGGGGCAGGTGAGGGGGGATGAGTAGTATGAATGTGTGATTTGAAATGACTTTATTAGTACTGCGGTAATTTCGGGATGTAATGTTTGGTGTAGGTTTTGTGGTTGGATTATTTTTGGTTTTTTCTTGGGGAGTATAGTTATATATCTTTGGAGGAGCCATAGTATTTCAGTTTCGAAGTCTTGTGGTGGTGGTTGTAGGAAATTGGTTAGGTGTTGGTGTTTGTTATGAGAGAATTGGTTCCATAGCCATTGTAGTCTCTCCATGGTAAGGGTAGCAATGTGGTTCCCATTTTGGTCGTAGATAATGGCTTCCGAGGTATGTGCTTGTATAGTTGGTTTATTGACTAGGATGTCTTTATCTGGGTTGCATTCTTGGATGGATGTTTTGAGGTTACTTATTTTTAATGGTGGTTGTATGAATTTTCTATCTTTTGTTTGGACGTACGTGAGGTAGTTAGCGTATGTTTTGGCATTTTTTTGTTCTATTAATGTATTATGGTATTGTGTTATGGCTAGTAGGTTATGGTCTAGTAGAATGTTGTCCGGGTGTAAGAGATCTTCTTCTTTGCGCCATTGGTGCATGCTACTATTTGTTGTCTGCCATTGGCATAGATACGACTTAGTTAGGGCTTGTGCACCCCATTTATCTTTTCTGGTGGTGGTTTTTTCTTTTATAATTTTGTGTATTGCCCGTCCTAGTGGGGATTGTGGGGGGTGTGGGTGTTGTGTATTTGTTGTGTTCGTTTGTTGTTCTAATTGTATGTTTCTTTGGGGCATGGATGGTTGTGGGTGTGGGAATAGTATTTGGGCTTGTTGTAGTGCTGCCTTGATGGTTTTGGGAGTGTGTTTATATATGGTGCGAAATTCCTCTGGAGTAAGTATGGCTTTACTGGTTTCGTTTTGGATTTGTGGCAGTGTTGTAATACCATATGTGTATAGTTTATCTAGGAATTTTTGGGATTGTGATTTGGCATCATCTGTTAGGTTAGCATATGCGGGGTGGGTTCTCCATGCTGATTCTAGTGGGGTTTGTTTGATGGGGAATGCCTTGTTCGCGGTGGTTATGTGTATTTCGTATTCTCTTTTTAGTAAGAAAAGCGTTCGTGCTATGGGTGATCTTGAGCAAGCTTGTTGTTTGAGTTTAGGTAGGTGTAGGGAGCCCCCGTATTTGGCTGTTATGTATTTGGTTAGGCCTTGGTATATGGTGCCTAATTGTCCTTGGTCATTAAGGGCTTGTATTAATTGTTGGCCTATGCAATGTATGTAGTCCGGTAGTAGTGAGGTTGCGTTTATGCCAAAGTTTTCATGGGGGAGGTGTGTGAGGATGTTGGCTGTACTTTTAGGTATGTTACATGCTTCTTTTGTGATTTTGCTGATTATTTTGTCTAGCTTGTTGATGTCCGGTTTTGAGAAGGGGACTGCGTAGTATGCATATGCGATTCGAGGTTTTATGACTGTATTGAGTATTTTGATTTTTTGTTTTAGGCTGGCCGGGGAATTGGCTAATAGTTGGCCTTGTTGTTTGGCTTTCTTTAGGGTGATTTCTTTTTGTAAGTTCCATTTAAGAGAGGGTACTAGTTGTATGCCTAGATATGTATATGGTTCATTTTGTGTGAGGGTTGGGAAGTTTTTGGTTTTGAATGTGATGTTTTGTGATTGGATGTACGCTTTGAAGGTGTTGGGTTTAAGTTTTGATTTGTTGGGGCATCCTGTGATGGCACATTTGGCTAGATTAAGGTCCATGTGTGCCCATTCTGCGAATTTTTGTAGTTTAATTATTTGGGGCTGAATATTTTGTATTTTGTCACAGATAATGGCTAGATCGTCAGCGTATGCTGATGTGGTGCACATGGTTGGGGATGTATTAAAGTGATAGCCCATATTATCTATTTCTAGCCATCTTAGGAGTGGTTCTAAGAATATAATAAATAAGTATGGGCTAAGGGTGTCTCCTTGGATGGTGCCCCGACTAATGTTTATGGGGGGTGTTGTATCAAAGTGGTTGCCTGTGAAGGAGGTGGTGGAGTTTTTGTATATGTTTCCTACGATTTCGACTGCGTCTGTCGGGTAGCCAAGGTCTTCCATGAGAGCTAGTAATCTCGCATGGTCAATAGAGCCGAATGCATTCCTGAAATCAATGTATGTGATGTATATGTCTTTATTAGTGAGTCTTGCGTCTTCAAGAGCTGCTATGATCATTTGAATTTGTCTAGAGGTGTTGCGTTGTGGTCGGAAACCTTCTTGGCTGAAGTGTAATAGCCGATGTTGTTCCCCATAGCTTGTGAGGAGGGTCGTTAAGGTGCTAGTATATAGTTTGTAGATTGTGTTTGCTAGTGCGATTGGTCTATAGTTGGCGAGCTGAGTGGGGTCTTTTTTTTTGTGTAGCAGGATAGTTTTACTATGCTTCCAATGTGTTGGGATTTCTCGTTGTTTATAGCAATGGTGGAAAAATAAGAATATAAGGTCGTGGCATTGTGGGGGTAGTGTTTTAATTATGTCGTTGGGGATATTATCTGGTCCGGGAGCTTTGCCTTTGGTTAGCCTTTTTACACACTTATCGTAAATTTCTCGAGTGAATTGTGTGGTTAGTTGTGTTCCCTGGGGGCCTCTTTTGTCTAGTATGATCCCGTTTTGGGTGTGCCATGGGTATTTACGTATTGCGCACATACATGTGTTTGGGTGGTCTATGGTGTCTTCGCAAGTAGGTGCATGTCTTTGGAATGATGTTTTTTGGGTGCGGTAGATTTCGTTGGCTATGTCCGTTGGGTTGGTTAGTATGGTTCCTTGGGGGTTTTGTATACAGTCTAGGCAGCTATCGGTTGTTGGTTGGAATATTTTTTTGTGGATGGTTTTAGGTTTAGTGTTGAGTAGGGTTCTATATTTTGTTATGGTTGTCTTGCAGTTGATCATGGTTTGTTTGGCTGTGATTTTATATGCTTCAGCTTTGGCTGTTTTGCCAATGGTGGCTAGGTCCTCTATCCATTGTCTTTGTTCTGTGTGGTTAATAGGTATTGGTGGGATGTTGGTATTTAGGAGTGAGAGTAGATTTTTTATGTCTGGGTTGTTGTGTAATTGCGTGTGTGGGTAGCGGCAAGCCACGTGGATTGCTTTGCGGATGGTGTGATGTGTTTTAAGGTGAGACTTCCATATTCTTTGTTGTTGCCTGGGGAGGAATCCTCCTTGGAGTTTGGCTCTGTGGGGGAGTGGCGGTGCGGGTTGTGTCATACATGTTTGTTCTATGCATTTGCTGAGGGAGCTTATTATTTCTTGGAACTGGGTTTGGGCTTCTTCCCATTGTGGTTGGGTGAGTTGTTCTTGTTGTAGTGTGCATGTGAGATTTGATATTGCGAGATTTGATATTGGGAGATTTTGTTTGTCTAGGAAGGTTGTGTGGAGGTTTTGTAGGTTTGTATCTAGTATTGGGTAGGTGATTCGGGGGTTGGTGTTGGGGGTTAGTGTTGTTTTAATGATAATGCTATTGGGGTCTAGTTGTAGTTGGACTGGGTAGTGGTCGGAGTTTTGGTTAAGGTTGGTAATCGTATGGCTTTGTAGGGTGTTGTAATTTGGAATATTGGAATAAAAACCATCAATGAGGCTAGTTAGGGTATAGTTGTGTCCACCTTGTCTCGTGAAGTCTGCTTGGTTGCTAATTATGTTGAGCCCTAGGTTTTGTGTGAATCGGGCCCATTCATAGTCATTTGGGTTGGGGGGAGATGTCATCCCGTTGGATGATCTTCCTTTCAATAGTATGTCGCGGTTGAAGTCCCCTGCGAGGATAATGTGGGATGTTGGGTGGTTTTTGATTAAGTTTTGAATTTGATTTTGGATTTCCTGTACCAAGTGTAAATCTTGGGGGTGTGTTGGCATATACATGTTCATGAGGAGTATTGGTGTGATCGGTTTATTTTTAATCATAATGACTTGAAGATAAGGTGATATTGAGCTAGGTGTTGAGATTTTGGTTATGTTTTCATTTGTGTGGATGGTTTTCGGTATCATGGTTAGTGTGCCCCCTCTGGCCTTATTGGTTTCGGAGTATCTGTTTTGTTTTTGTGTTATGTTGTTCAAGTTGTTGTATATAATTTTGTAGTTTTGAAATTTTCTATCTATGTAGGATGTGGATTTGAGTTTATGGATTTTGGTTTCTTGGATAAGTATGATATGCGGGTCCTTGTGTAGTGTACGTGTGAGTTCTTGTATGCCAGGTAGACTTGAGTTGATGCAACCTGCATTCCAAGTGATTATCTTTAGTTTTGAGGTGTGGTGATTATCTGTATTTGTGGTGGCAGTTGGGGTGTGAGTTGGTCTTACCGTGTTTGTGGTGGGCTGGTATCCTATCACCGGTAGGGTACATTTGATTAGTTCTTGTAGGATTTGTTGGGGGAAGTGCGGTATCTCATTTTTCAAGGTGGACATGTTTATAATGTCTCCTCTAGCCTATTTTTGCATTGATATGTGTGTAAGCTTGTGTTATGGTGTTGAGCTTTGTGTTATGGGTGGGGTTGGTTATTAGGGGGGTGTTTAAGAGTGTGTGCTCTGGGAGGTTTTGTAGTCTACTAAGTATGGTTAGGCATCTCGGGTCTATTCCTTCGGTCATTCTTTGGTTGCATGTTTGTGGTATAGGGCTATATGTTATTATGAGGGCATATATTTGGAGGTGGAGTGGGTATTTTGATAGTGTTGGTTTATGCCTTTGGAGGTGGGTTAATTCTTGGTTAAGGGTGTTTTGGGTTCCATATATTAGGTGTGGTGCGAATAGGCTTTCTAAGTGTGCGTAGCGGGGTTTGAGTGAGGTTGTGTTGGGTATGAAATATTGTTGTTGTCTTTGTGTGTATTCATAGGGGAGGTTTTTGGTGATGTGTGAGAGTGGGCCCGGGTTGGGTTGTATGTCCCCACTTAGTAGGATGATTGTAGAGTTATTCCATGTGTAGTATTGTGTGATTTTGGTTTTCGGGGTTTTTAGGTGTAAGTGTGTTATGTAGTATATTTTGCCTATGTGAGTTGTGTTATTGACTATAATGTTTGGAGTGGGAAGTTTTCTTAGTGTTGTGTATTGTGTATTGTCTTGTGTGATATATGTATGGTTGTGGTAGCGGGAGTGGGTAGTAGATGTGGGGTGTGAGGCCAAACCCCCCACCCTTAAGCGTCCTTAGTCCGAGTAGTGGGTTTGGGCTCACATTCCTCCGCGGTATTGGATTTGGACTTGGATGAGTCCATAGTGCAAGGTTCACCCTTCAAGTGGTCTTGGATTTAACTAGCTCCTTCATAAACCCAACTCCTTCATGAACCCAACTCCTTAGCTTCTAACTAAATAAACCCAGCTCCTTCGTAAACCCAGCTTCTTAGCTTCTAACTAAACAAACCCAGCTCCTTTATAAACCCAGCTCCTTCATAAACCCAGCTCCTTCATGAACCCAGCTCCTTAGCTTCTAACTAAACAAACCCAGGTCCTTCATAAACCCAGCTCTTTACTTTCTAACTAAACAAACCCAGCTCCTTCATAAACCCAGCTCCTTCATGAACCCACAACTTTGTAGTTGTAATCCCCAACTACCTCACTAATTATTCAAGCCCTTAACTAATCTTTCTACCTAATTTTCCTAATTCTACTAACAACCCCTTTCTAATCACACAATTCTTCTCTAATCCTAAAATCCTAAAATCCTAGAGAGGAGAGGGGGAGAGAGAATTTCCTAACTTCACTAAGACTAACTAATCCACACAAGTATATTTTTGCACTCATCACAACCTCAAGTGCTCAACTCTTAAACATGGAACTTGCAACCACGTGTATTCAAAACATGAACTTTAAGTACCACAAATTGGAATCATGAATTAACTTTAAAATCCTTCACGTCAACACTAATTCTACCAAGAGGTTAAGCCCTCTTCAAGGCTAACAAGCCTTGGCTCTCAAACTAAAAACTAAGCACACACATGTGCTCCAATATGGCTTCCCACACCCACACTTATAACTCGTGGGGTGCCTTGGAGCACAAAGGAAAGAGAGGATGAGTGAGGGAAGAATGAGGGATTATATAGTAAGCTTGAGGGGGTGAGCACCCTCAAGGCTCACGATAAGCCCTTGAGATTTCCTCCTACTTAGTAGGCGCCAATCCTATCTTCTAAGCCTTCCTCCCTCAAATGATCAACAAGGATCCTAATTCGAACATTTAACTAGCCTTGGCTTTCTACCTACCACACTTTACCAAACTTGGGATGCTTCAACCCAAACTTAGCCTCCTTCGCTTTCCGCCGCCATAACTTTCTCCCCTTACTTTCCCAAATCGTTGCTCACCACTTAATTCAAACCACGATGCTTAACTCGTGATTTGATTGGTGCTTTGAGAATTTGCTTATCCTCCACCTTGCATTCTTCCTTGGACCTTCCCCATTAAGTGGCCATGATGAGGTGGTCCACTTGTGCGCTCCATGTGATCCTCCATTCATCCCAATTCGAATGCACTTGCCTCTTGAGTCACTTTGGTTGTCTCCATCCATTTGTACTAGCCTACTCACTAACTACTCAATCCAAGTTCTCCTTACCTATCCTCATTCACTCAAATCCTTCCGAAGGTAAAAACACAATAACAACTCACATCCTAGCCTCTTACAACATGGTACTTCTAAGACTAACATTTCACTCTTTTTATATTTTTGTGAAGTAACATGCTACTTCAAAGTGCATCAACTAACGTTTCAAGGGTCTAAGACTAAATGTGGGCACCCTTTTGGGCTCACATAATTGGCGACCATCGGGGGATGAATCCAAACATCTCTTGCTCCAAGGGTAAGTTGCCTAGTCAAGCTCGGTACTCCTTACATCTACTTCCCGATGTACGGGTAGGAAAGAGCTCACCATTCAACGTTTCCAATTGAATTGAATTATTAGGAAAGACCTCATAGACAAGGTAAGGTCCTAACCATATTGCATCGAATTTCGCCGGAAATTCAAGCTTTCGTGCGTCTTGAATCATGACCATCATTCCCGGTGTTAGGGCCCTTCTCTTATGTCGTTTGTCGAAAGTAATCTTTCTCCTTCTTTGGATTGCCTCAATATGTTGAGCCGCCATTCTCCTCCCTTATAGGTTGTACGGTATGCCCAAAGTGCCGCCGTTAGTTTCGTATCCCAATCCCGCTTCGAGTCTATAACCGTCTTGCGTAGTATACTCACCAAAATTCCGTTAACCCTTTCCGTTTGTCCATTGGTTTGTGGGTGGTAGGGAGTAGTCTTCCGGTGATCAATTTTAAATTTCTCTGTCATCTCTCGAATCAAGTCATTCAAAAAGTGAGTACCCCTATCGCTTACTAGGATCTTCGGCACCCCGAACCGCGAAATTATGTTTTCGTACATAAATGTTGCCGCGTGTTCCGCCGTGTCGGTCTTCACCGCTTTGGCTTCCGCCCACTTGGTGAGGTACTCGGTTGCCACCACAATATATTTCATTCCTTTTGAAGATTGGGGATGGACCTCACCCACATAGTCGATGCCCCATTTTTCGAAAGGAATTAAGGGTAATGATACATGTAAAGGCATCTCCATTCTAAGGTCGTTTCGGGCATACCGTTGGCAAGCGTCGCATTTCCTTACATAGTCATGGGCGTCCTTAAATAGTGTAGGCCAAAAGTAGCCCGCTCTAAGTATTTTTTGCCCGGTGAGTTGACCCGAGAAGTGACCGCCGCAAGCGCTATCGTGGCAAGCGATTAAAATCGCTTCAACCTCCGTTTTTGACACGCATCGTCGTAAAATACCATCGGACCCCCTTCTAAACAACCTATGGCCCACTACAACAAATTGCCTACTATTTACCCTCACCTTCCTTCTCTCTTCTTTTGTCCACTCTTTGGGCAACTTGTGGGTTGTTAGAAATTCCACTATGCCCGCATACCACTCCGGTGTAGAAGTGACCACAAAGAGGCTATCATCTACTAACATATCATTTACCGGATTTTTTCCTATCTCCTCCGACAACCTAGACAAGTGGTCCGCTTGTAAATGCATACGACCCGGTTTATATTCCACCGTGTAGTCGAATTCTTCTAATAACAAAACCCACCTAGCTAACCTACCACTTAACTCCGCCTTGTTAACTAGATACTTGATAGCCATGTGGTCAACAAAAAATACAACCGGGTTGCACATGAGGTAATGCCTAAACTTTTTAACGGAAAACACCATGGCTAGGCACTCCCTCTCCGTTGTAGAGTAGTTTCTTTCGGCGGGGGTCAATTGCTTACTCGCATAAGCTATAGGTTGATCCTTCTCTTTTTCTCCCGTTGCTTGACAAAGCGCACTCCCTATTGCCACATTACTAGCATCACAATAGACGTGAAAAGGTTTACCCCAATTGGGTGGTATCAACACCGGATAGGTGCTCAACCTATCCCGCAATTCCTCAAAGGCTTTTTGACAAGCATCCGTCCACTCGAATTTGACATCCTTTTTGAGCAAATGGGTAATGGGCACCGCTATCTTTGAAAAATTAGGAATAAGTTCCCGGTACCATCCCACATGTCCTAACAACTTAGAGATCCCCTTGGAATTGGTTGGAGTTACCAAGTCGCTTATGGCCGCAATCTTATCCGGATCGGGTTCTCTACCTTTCTCACTAACAACATAACCCAACAACACTCCCTTATTCACTCCCAAAAATGTCTTATCCGGGTTCAATGCTAACCTCATCTTCCTACACCTAACCAATGCCTCCCTAACACAATGTAGGTGATCGTCCACATTACTTTGTGTGCTAAAATCGTCCACAAAGACGGTCATGGATTTGAACAACAAGTCGGTGAAGATATACATTACTAATCGTTGGAAAGTAGCCGGGGCATTACATAACCCAAATGGCATCACTACCCACACAAAAGTACCCCAAGGTGTAGTAAAAGCCGTTTTATGGATATCTTGGAGGGCTATGGAAATTTGATTATAACCCGCATACCCATCCATAAAGGTATATCGCGAATGACCTCCAACCTCCTCAAGCAACAAGGTGATAAAAGGTAAGGGGAAGTGATCCTTTTGTGTGCACGAATTCAATTTCCTATAGTCGACACAAACCCTTAATTTCCCATTTTTTTTCTTTACTAAGACCATAGGAGAAACCCAATCCGTGATTTCCACCGGCTTGATAAACCCGGCCTTCAATAACCTTTCCAATTCCGCTTTCACCAACAATTGCAATTGAGGATTCATCCTCCTCTCCTTTTGTCTAATTGGCCTCGCCCCCGGAATTAAAGGAATCCGGTGCTCTACCATTTCCCTAGGAATTCCCTTAAGCTCATCGTAGGACCATGCAAAAGTATCACTAAACTCATCCACCAAATTGCTATACTCCCTAACCTCTTTCTCCCCCAATTTGGATCCCATCTTCATTTGTCGGGTTTTTCCATTCTTTAATTTCACATCCACGTACCGCCAATCCGCTTCCGACACATGTGCTTGTTCCTCTTTGTTCCGATACCAATCGGAAGGCACATTGGGGTAATCTTTCACATCTTGACCTACAACTATCCCCGTAGACGTGGTCTTGAAATGTAAAGGCTCCTCCAATTTCGATGACTCAATAATCACATCCTCCTCTTGAGTCCCATCTACATGAATTAAACTAACCTCACCCTCTTCCACGTCATCTACCCAAGGTGTTAACCCACCGCTAACCCACTCTTCCTCGGTGAGCACCTCACATGGCTCCAACAATGAGCCCTCTCCTAAACTAACACTAGGAAATTCACTCCCTAAGCCTACTTGGTGAAATGTAACCATTACATCAACCTCGGACTCGGGGTACTCCCTTAGCCATTGGGCATAATCCCCATTATCCCCATAATTGTAAAAATTAGGACCTAGACTTCCCGAGCCCGAATCTATAACAACCCTTTGACCTTCGGGATGGACGACTCCCACCAATGCCTTGCCAATCTCATTCTCGTTTAAGTCATCAATTTCCTTCTCCAATGGCAAATACATCTCCTTCTTCATCCATCCTTCTAATGAACCAATGGACACTATGACCCTATTACCCTCCGGACCATAAGTGATGGATGGTTTAGGTCCACCCCAATTGACCATAGCATTCGCCATCCGCAACCAAGGCCTACCTAGCAAAATGGGGAAGGTGTCCTTGTTGGAGTGCATTTTAATGACATGGAAGGTGACCAAGTACTCCTCGCCTCCCGTAGTCATTCTACAATCCTTGATCATCCCCAAAGGCGTAGTCGAACTTTGATTTGCCATATTTATGACCAAAGGTGAAGGCCCCGTGAGTCCAAGTCCCAATTTTTTCATAGTATCCTCCGGTAGTATATTTAGACTACTCCCTCCGTCGACTAGCACATTAGGAACCACCTTATCTACTATAACAACTTCTATTTCTATAGCTTTCACGTCTCTTCCACCTTGTGATTGGATCCTAGCGGCTATTTTAGCTTCCACCTTCCTCATCCTCTTGTGTACCGGCATTCCCTCCTTTAATGTTTTCCTTGCCGTGGGTGAAATTTCCAATAGTTGGCCGAAAGTAATATCCGCCTTGAGTGTACTAAGGTCCGCCCACAAGTCGTACCCGGTAGATCTTTCCACCTTAGAATTACCCACTACGTCGAATTCGTCTACGGGAAACCCCGGTCCTTCCCATTCACCCACATCGCTATTATCCAAGTCATGTACCGCATTAGTCGTCTCCCTATCTTGTAAAATTATATTTTCCCTCTCCACATCCTTAGTAGCTCTTCTAGCTACCCTATCCAACTCGGAGAGATTAATCTCTTCATCCGAAGAGTAATTTCCTTGCTCTCCTATTCCTACCTCCAACGGGGCATCCCCTCTCCTAGCCCTAGTAGTTACCGCTAGTGCAGGTGCTTCTTCAACCACACCCTTACCCTTCACTAACTCATATGTAATAGCATTGGTGTGAGGAGGCCATTGACTTTGCTCCTCTCCAATTCTCGTTGGGAGAGGAAGCATGTCATCACATGTGGCCTCCAACACTCCATCCATGAACCTAACATCTTGGGAGTTAGATGGTCCCGGATCCGTTGGAGGCGCTTGTCTCCCGTTACTACCATTAGGTGGAACTCCTTGTCTATTTTGTATTGGAATGTAACCGGTTGTAGTTTGCAAGCCCGCCGGTGGATGAAAAGTTTGCCTAGCATTACTATGGTCATAGTATAAGTTAGGTGGCCTAAGTTCATTGGCCGGTACTCCTTGTGGCCTAGCACCTCGCATATTATCCCTTGCTTGTTGTTGTGGATTAGCCACCGGGTAAGGGACATTAATTATTTTGTCCGGTTGGCGACACGTATCCGAGGGATGACTTCCTCCACAATTGCTACAATTAAACTCTTGACCTTCGGACCAACATTGTCCTTGAGCGTGCCACCTTCCACAAAAGGGATGAAATTCCTTCTTCTCTAAATTTTGGCCACCTTGCCCTCTAGGTTGTGGTCCTCTATTGCTTCCATTTCCATAGTGAGGTGGCGCTTGACCTCGTTGATTTTGTTGAGGTGGGTTACCGTTTCCTCTTTGGTCACGGTTTTGTCCACTTCTACAAAATTGACGCGTGTGGCCCGGTTGGCCACATTGGACACACCATAATCCGGAAGAATGCCTACCCGACTCAACCGGGGGTGGAGGCCCCGGTTGTTGACTCCGGATCATTAATGACATTTGATCCGTGAGGCTTTGCATTTGTTTTATCATAGCCTCTTGGAATCCTAGTTGGCTAGCACCTAGTCTTCTCTCAACCTCCTCCAAGTGTGGATCCGTTCTAGGGGCCGGTAGTGCCAAAAGAGGTGCCGGTTCCCTAACCGCTAAAGGTCGGGGGCCGGTGTCCACAATGGCATATGGAATTTGGTTCTCATACTTAGCGGGTTCTACCGCTACCACCCTAGGGCGTATGGGGATGAATTGTGGGATCAATTCATCCTCCCTTCTCCATAGCCTTTCGTGATCTTTATCCAAGTTTTCAATATCTCTAGCCGCACGCTTGGCATCCGCCAAGGTCAAGGGATTCCTTTCTAGAACACCCCTAATAGTTCCGGACTTAAAAAACCCTTGAATGAAAAATTGCTTTAGCGTGTCGTCGTTGAGCATGGTACCCACAAATCTAGTGCACACTAAATCAAACCTCCTAATGTAAGCCGAAATTTCTTCCTCCCTTCCTTGCTTCAATGACGACAATGCCCTTAATGCGGTACTTTGACCCACTTCCGGCCTAAATTCGTTAAGAAACTCCCTTTGTAATTGTTCCCATCCCCTAAAATGTCCCTCGGCATGATCCCGATACCATTCATAGGCTTCCCCCTCTAGAGTGGTAGGAAACCACACTAACCAATAACCCGGGTCGGTTATGAGGAAGCTAGCCAACCGTTCGATATACCGTTCCATGTGCCGAGAGGGGTCCTCATCCTTGGTCCCATAAAATTTAGGGAGATGAGATGGCATATCCATCGCCGCTAAATTTTGTGGAACCACAATTGGTAGGCCTCTTGGCCTAACCAATGGGTCTATTGGAGGTATAGGAGGTATGGGCGGAATTGGGGGTATGGGTGGTGGATCCATCCCCCGTTCCTCGGCCATGGTGACCGGTGAACTATTCAACAATCCCCTATCAACTTCTACCGGGAATTCTTCTCTAAGTGTGTAATTTTCCGAAGAAGTTTCACCACTCAATTTGGAGGGAGTGATCTCCTCTTCAAGTTGAGCTCCAAGTTCTAAGGTGTCTAGAATTGACCTAGTCCTAGGTTCGACGTTCAAACAACTCTCTATTCTAACATTATCTTGTTCTAATCTATCACTGATTTTAGAGGACCGCCTCTTTCGAGTAGATTTCTCTAGTCCTACTATCAAACTTGGTTTTTGTGAGCGAGTCCTACCTTGCATTCCATAAGAATCGATCGACCCTCACTTGACCACACATAATCCTAGCAATTCCCCTCTTAATATTTTCACTTGTCTTGGTGTGGTTATAATTTTTTTAGGAGGTGAGGAAAAGAACCTGCAAGCCCACTTAGGTGAAAGAATCCCAATAGGGGATAGGCATGTTCATGTTAATTTTTTGGTTAAGTCGGAGCATCACCTCCGCACCTTCCCGCAAATTAACACTCACCACAATACCGATTGTGAGGGGGTGACCTTCCGAGTAGATTATGTTAAAAGTCGAGGCTTCACCCTTCAACTTCTCACACCATCCACAATTCGGGAATTACCCTCTACAACGGATAACAACAATCACGAGTACAAAAGGCATTCCTTAATTAGTTAATGAGTTCACTTTGAAGAAATAAACATACCTTGAGCAATCGCATCCCCCTGTGAGTTAGCACTCCCCTCAATCGTGACTCAATGTAACAACACCATAAACTTTGTGAAATATTAATTTAATCTAGAGCATGAAATGACAACTCCCAAAACTTTGAGACTCACCCCGAGGTGAGTGTCAAAGTTCAATGTCCTAAGGTGAATTTACCCTCTAATGTTTTAATGAGCTACTCGGTTATAGGTTCCTTTTAAGTTCTTAGCAAATCCCCAAAAAGGTTGAGGACGTACCTTCGCCGCGCTCCTTCCTCAAAAATGAATTTGCGTAATTGACAATGCAATTCATTCCAAGGAATAGTTGAAATACAATGAATTCAAATGTAACCCAAAGAGAGAATACTTACCGAGTTTCGGGTGCTCCTTCCCTTCTCTCAAGTTTGTGTCTCCAATTTTTCCTAGTTGCCTCTAAGTCTCCTAGTCGCCTCCAAGTCTTGTAACTACCTTCCGCTTCGCTCCCGGCGGACGCACCAATTATGTGAGGCCAAACCCCCACCCTTAAGCGTCCTTAGTCCGAGTAGTGGGTTTGGGCTCACATTCCTCCGCGGTATTGGATTTGGACTTGGATGAGTCCATAGTGCAAGGTTCACCCTTCAAGTGGTCTTGGATTTAACTAGCTCCTTCATAAACCCAACTCCTTCATGAACCCAACTCCTTAGCTTCTAACTAAATAAACCCAGCTCCTTCGTAAACCCAGCTTCTTAGCTTCTAACTAAACAAACCCAGCTCCTTTATAAACCCAGCTCCTTCATAAACCCAGCTCCTTCATGAACCCAGCTCCTTAGCTTCTAACTAAACAAACCCAGGTCCTTCATAAACCCAGCTCTTTACTTTCTAACTAAACAAACCCAGCTCCTTCATAAACCCAGCTCCTTCATGAACCCACAACTTTGTAGTTGTAATCCCCAACTACCTCACTAATTATTCAAGCCCTTAACTAATCTTTCTACCTAATTTTCCTAATTCTACTAACAACCCCTTTCTAATCACACAATTCTTCTCTAATCCTAAAATCCTAAAATCCTAGAGAGGAGAGGGGGAGAGAGAATTTCCTAACTTCACTAAGACTAACTAATCCACACAAGTATATTTTTGCACTCATCACAACCTCAAGTGCTCAACTCTTAAACATGGAACTTGCAACCACGTGTATTCAAAACATGAACTTTAAGTACCACAAATTGGAATCATGAATTAACTTTAAAATCCTTCACGTCAACACTAATTCTACCAAGAGGTTAAGCCCTCTTCAAGGCTAACAAGCCTTGGCTCTCAAACTAAAAACTAAGCACACACATGTGCTCCAATATGGCTTCCCACACCCACACTTATAACTCGTGGGGTGCCTTGGAGCACAAAGGAAAGAGAGGATGAGTGAGGGAAGAATGAGGGATTATATAGTAAGCTTGAGGGGGTGAGCACCCTCAAGGCTCACGATAAGCCCTTGAGATTTCCTCCTACTTAGTAGGCGCCAATCCTATCTTCTAAGCCTTCCTCCCTCAAATGATCAACAAGGATCCTAATTCGAACATTTAACTAGCCTTGGCTTTCTACCTACCACACTTTACCAAACTTGGGATGCTTCAACCCAAACTTAGCCTCCTTCGCTTTCCGCCGCCATAACTTTCTCCCCTTACTTTCCCAAATCGTTGCTCACCACTTAATTCAAACCACGATGCTTAACTCGTGATTTGATTGGTGCTTTGAGAATTTGCTTATCCTCCACCTTGCATTCTTCCTTGGACCTTCCCCATTAAGTGGCCATGATGAGGTGGTCCACTTGTGCGCTCCATGTGATCCTCCATTCATCCCAATTCGAATGCACTTGCCTCTTGAGTCACTTTGGTTGTCTCCATCCATTTGTACTAGCCTACTCACTAACTACTCAATCCAAGTTCTCCTTACCTATCCTCATTCACTCAAATCCTTCCGAAGGTAAAAACACAATAACAACTCACATCCTAGCCTCTTACAACATGGTACTTCTAAGACTAACATTTCACTCTTTTTATATTTTTGTGAAGTAACATGCTACTTCAAAGTGCATCAACTAACGTTTCAAGGGTCTAAGACTAAATGTGGGCACCCTTTTGGGCTCACATGGGGGTGTTGTGTTCGATTATGTGGGTGTATGTTGTGGGTTGTGCTATATTGTGTGGGGTTACGGGGTTAGTGTGGGTATATATTGTTGTGATGAGGAGTGTGGTTATTATGATGTACGTGTGTCTTTTGGTATGTGTGGTTTTGTATGCGACCATGTATGTGGTGAGCATATATGTCAAGAATGCAAACTCTTTATTATGCAAGAAATAGACAATACAACAAATAAGCAAAAGAGACCATTGATGGTGTCTTGTATGATCACTATCCATTAAATGAGCTAGGTCCTTGATGGTGCGTTGGTAGATTGTTGTGGAAGCCCGGGGGGGCTTGTAGGGGGAGAGGTGGGGCGGTCACATTGAATCCGTGTGGTTGTGGAGGTAGGGCGGCTCTTTGTAGGATTTCCGGTGCGGCGGTGGAAAGGCCGTTACTAGGCCTTGCATGCGGAGGTTGGATTGTTGAAATTCGTGGGCGATTGTTCCGAAGAGCGCTTGAAGGTTGTTGGTGTGGTGTGTAATCGTGGCCGTGGTATCTTCATGCCTCCGGTCCGTGTGATTGTTTATTGTGGTGGTGAGCGTGCCGAACTTCTCATCCAACTTATCCTCGAACTCCTTCATGGTCTTGGTGAGGTATTTCTCGGTGAGGATTGGGTTGGAGTTTGTGACATTGCTCATGGCTTGGATTTTCTCCGCGATTGCCTCTCTCGCCGGTGCTTGTGCTAGGCGGATCGCCGTTTTGTTGGGGTCCGGCCGTCTATGCTTCCATGGTGAGGTATGAAGTCGATGCGCCTCCCTAGAATGAATGTGGATTTATGAAGCCACTCCGTATAAACCGCGGCATTGAGGCATTGGATGTGGCACCATCCCGCTTGTTTGTCGATGCGTGGATTGTTGCCAAAGCTCACTCCCACTATGTTGTCCGCTCCGAATGCTTGCTTTATGGCCCGTATGATGGATGTTTGAGACTCACGTTGTGGGAGATTGTTGGCGACGAGTGTCGTGCTAATCCGTAGTTCCGATGGGTTGCCGGCGCCTCGGTCCCGGGTAATGCTCACTTGTAATTTCTCATGATTGAATGTAAGTCCCTCTTTGAGTACGATGTCCTGGGCTTCCTCCGTAGTGAGAGTGAGGAATGCGAAGGTTTTGTCTAGTTCCGGCTTGGTGAGGCCCATGAATTCGTGTTGCCTACCGGTGTAGTAGCTCTCTTGTACAATCTCCTCAAATATGTGGAAGGCGTGTTCATGACGGAGTGTCTCCCCTTTGATGTGTAGGCGGAGGTTCCGGGCCTTTGTCACGAGTTCGAATCCTTTCTCTATCTTGCCGATTACTCTTTCACCGTCCTCCAACTCCATGACAAATGCCCGGTTACCTTGAAGAAGTGCCATCCCATCCCGTTGGGGGTGTTGAAGGTGTACTTTGATGAAGCCTGCCCAATTTTTGGTGACGGCGTTGAAACCTATGTCAATAGGGTTGGAGTATGTTGTGCCTAGGGGGATGTCCATTCGCCGGAGCCGCTCCAAACAACCTCCTCTTGCTTCTTGTCTACTCATGCCTTTGAAACCATAGTCGTATCGGATGGTGATATGAAAGCCTTCGGATAGGCCGGTGGATGGGTCTACCTTCTCTTGTCTTGGAAGTTGTGTGAAGTGGAGATGATTGCCGGGGACCGCATCCGGACGCTCGTTCGGGTAGAGAGTTTGCGGCACATGTGGAAACGCTCTTCGAAGTGTCTTGAAGTCGATGATCTCATTCGGGGGGGTCCCAAGTCTTGCGAGTTCTTCGTTAGTACGGTGTTCGTGTATGATCGCTTTGCCCCTTTGTGTTGCGATGGCTTCATGGATGGGAAAACCTAGCCACATATGTGAAACTATGTCTATGCTTGGGATGGCTTCTTTGGTCTTCTCATGTTGGAGCTTGCTTGCGCCAAGGGAGGTCGTGGGTCTTCCCGCTTCACTCCTACGTCTTTTAGCACTTTGTGTGTCGATTGTGGCTTCCTTCCTTGGGCTCTTGTGTGAGGTTGTGGGGGTCGCATCGGCTAAGTTGATGATGTCTAGTCGAGATGTTGAGATGGCGGCTTGGTTTGGAATGGCGGCATACTCATTATGTGACGATGAAAGTTGAAGTGAGCTTCCTCCGTGTTCGGGGGAGACGTCTTCTAGCTGCATGTCTATGTCATAATCATGAGAAGGGGGGGCCTTCTCCTTTATGACCCTTGGTTGGCTTGTTGGGGGGGCAGAAGTCTCTCTTTCTTCTTCGTCACTGTACTCAGCTATGAGGGCCCGTCTTCGGCCACCGGTCCGGCTCCTGGTCCCGACCCCCACCAGCGGAGTCGCTCTCTCGTCCCCTCCTCGGCCTGCTGTCGACTTTGCTGCCCTGTCTCCGCTCCTGGCCGAGTTGCCCTCGCCGCTTTCACCTGGAGTTCCCTTCGTCCTGGTCCTGTTGTCTTGGGTCTTGCCTGGGTTGCTACTAGTGTGGTGAGCGAGTGTGTAAGGATCGCCATTGTTGGGGGCCATTGCAGTGTGGGATGGGTGGAGAGAGGAGGTGGGAGGATGAGTGAGGAAGAGTGTGCGGTTCGGGGGTATTTGAAGGAGTTGCTGTGTGTGCAGATTTCTTTGTCGATCTAGGTTGGTGCATCGCGTGGGTGTGTAGGTGGTGCCAGATTGGGACGTCGGATTCGGTGGGCGGCGGTCTTTCTTTGTTGGGAGTGTGTTTTGTTTGTAGGGTTGGCTGTGTTCAGCAGTGGGAATGTGTGATGAGGACTCGGGGTGGGTGGTTGTGTGGCTGTCTGTTTTCGGGATTGTAGTGTGCTGGGTTATGCAAGTTGCTGTGTGTCGGCTTCCGGGGATTGGGTGTGCTGGGTGTGAGATCTCAGGGTGGGTGGTTGTGTGGCAGGTTGTTTTCGGGGGTGGAATGTGCTGGATCGTGTGGGGTGATGTGTGGCAGTTTTTGAAGTTTAGGTGTGTGTAAGAGTGTTCAGTGCGACAGTCTGTTGTCTGGTTGTGAGTGTGCTGGGGCGCGCCGTTTGCTGTGCGGCGGTTTTTGTAGGGTGGGTATGGATTGGTAGTTTGGTGGCTGTGATGTGGGTGTTGGCATTTTATGGAGTTTGGGTGTGCAATCTGTTGGCTGGGGAGGGTTAGGTTTTGGTTGTTTTTGGGATGTTTTGTGTAGGTTGTGGCGTGGATCTGGCTTTTGGCCGTATGAGGGGGCGAGGGGTGGCGATGCTGGTTCTTTTGAGGTAAGCTTATACAGAGTTTAATTTGTGGTTGGTTGATTTCAGTGTAAGTGCCTGCTTGCTGATAGGTGCTAGTATTTTTACTTACCTTTGTGTGTGTGCATTTGTGTTTTGTGGGTGGTGGCGATCTCTTCTCGATGTTTGGAGCGCGTGTCAAGCTTGGATCTGGTGCTAGCTGTTGGTTTGTTGGGTACAGGACAGTGTTGGGTATGGGTGGGTGAGAGTTTAGGGTGGAGGTTGAGAGGAGGCATTTCAGAGGGTATGTTGTGGGAGTGTGCTTTGGTGGGTAAGAGCTTAGTGTGAAGGCTATGGAGGGTGGTATTAGCTGGGGGGCATTGTGGTGTGTGCAAGCACACATTGTAATGGTGCTTATGAGCACCCATGTAGTGAGTAAAAACACGGCTTTGATTTTGCGGGCACATGCTTGTGCCGACTCTTCTCTGCTTCTCTTCTCTTTCGGGTCTGGGTCTGTGTTGCTGCCTCGGTGCTTAGTTGATGTTGTAGATCGGTGTTGTGGCAGTCTCCTAGGGTTGCATGCTGCTTTCAGCGCTGAGTTTGTAGATCTGGGGGGTGGCTGTTTCTGTGCCCTCCCTCCTTGGTTGTCTGCCGATGTTGGGTACCGGTGTGCTGCGGTGTCTTTTGGCTCCTGTGGTTGCTTAGTGTTGCTCGCCGCACTTGTGTTTGTCGAAGCTCCTTCTGTGCCTGTGTCTGTGTCTGCTGGTGCGGCAGCGGAGGCTCTCATCCTGCCCTCGATCAGCAATTCGACATATCAGTCTAACGAACTTAAAACGAGATCTTGTGAATTGTATGTTCATCTTGTGTGTGTGTGTGTGTAACTGCGGTGAATATGTAGACGGGACCCGATCCTTCAAAGTCTGATAGTCTAGAATGGAGATCATCCCTTACATCACTTGTCGTCACAATACAAAAGAGCCGAAGCTAAATTTGCACATTCCAATCGCAAAGTATAGATGAGGGACGCATCTGGAAAGCATGCACATTGCACAATGTGCAAGCATGAAGTGTGGGCATATAAGAGCACATGTCCAATCAAAAGCCCATCCAGAAATGGCACAATAAAACCCCTTGCAACTAAACTGAGAACAAACTTAGTCTATTTAACACCGTCCTACCTAATGCGGATCAATTAAACCTGCTACTGTACAAAGGCAAGGATGAGCCATTTGGGAATGCCCAAGTTTTTGCTCTATAAGAAGTACTTAAATAAATCTAGACATATTTTCAAAATCTGGATTGTTGGTTGCTTCAATTCCTTTAAGAGGATCCTAAGATACACTAATGATATACCTAAATTTTATGGAAGATGTGTGAATCCTTAGTGATTACTTTGAAATCTATGCTCTTAAAATATAATAAAAGAATCGTGATTTTTTATGTTATTTTTATATATGTAAAATTAAATAATGAAAATATAGTCAAAGCAACTTCTATAACATTATCATAATCAACTTTGCATATTCAATTGGAGGACTTTACCATACAATCCTATCTTAGCATCCTATGATAGAATTCAACATGTTATAATTATGGACTTGGACTTAGTCCAATTTTACCTAAATATGTGTTATATTGTGACTTGCATGGTAAAATATGTTGTCGTATTATAGAGGATTACATCTTGAGAATTTTTTATTCTTTATGTACATTGACATTTGACATGAATTTTTTTCTTATGTACTAGAGGAAGTGAACAAAATCCGTCATAATTTTTAATTTATCAATTTTTAATTAGTGATTAATTGTATTTTCTAGAATTTGCTATGATAGGAATTTTCAAGATGTCTCATTTTAGATTTGAGCAACTTCTATCTTAGAATCAAATCTTGTTTATTTTTACCTCAGAGTTTATCTTTAAAGACTCACCATGGATCTTGGACCAACATGTAATGAGCTAATTACACCCTAACTTGGTTCTAAATATCCATGGGGGGTGGACTCTTCATTGGAAACCTACATGACGTGTGTGGGTCGCTATGAGATTAAACCCCCTATAGATGAGAAGATTATAGAGAAAAAAAAGAGTATATGTACTAACAGTAGGCTAGAAAATAGATTCATGTGTATATACTAAGCTTTCCAATTTAATGTGATAAATGCCTCCATTATATATATATATATTCAAATCTAAATCAAATCTAAATCATGAATTAAATAGGCCTTTATTACATATAGAATCCACTTTCATTTTCCAATGTGAGAAATTATACCTCTCCCTCACGTATACTATGTACACGAATGCCTCAAATAATACCCCTTCTTACACTCACGTTAGTTTGTACGTGGTATGACGAGTCCACTCCCCAAGGTAAATACCTTCACCATGTGTCTTTTATCCGACACCCTAGCCAACCAATCATAGCAAAGCATTAGGAAGGAATTTTCCATTCCTTGAAACCATGCTCACCTTGTCTTTAGAGAGAATGAGTTCTTTATTTTCGGTACTTGCCTCTCTCATGTAAGTGCTTCTAAATTTCCTTCATGAAGATGGGCTCCACCTAACTCCAACACCTCCCTGCCCTCATTAGTTCACTTCATTTGGAAACTGGGAACCCTACCTGACCCTATTTTATGAATTTGTTCCCTGGAGCTTGACGAAAGGGCACCCCCTTGGTAATATGACAACATACCTCATCACCGATTGCAATGCGAAGACACTTTGTTCTCACATTGTAGTGTTGATCACACTAACCAATCACCACCCTAAGCCCAAGACATGGGCCTCCTCAGCACACAAGTCCTCCAGTCGCCCAAAGCCAAGCCACTGCCCATCCGTCCTCAATTCAATAACACCACAACTGTATTGGCAAGAGGCATTGCAAAACGGCCAAGGCGCATGTGAATCTCCGTGGAACAAGAGTTCGGTCAAAAATAGTGTAGGTGCCACATAAGTGCAATGGATTCACCTCACTACGTAGCACAGCTGCAGACCGAGAGAATGGACGGTGGATGAGCAGGAGCATGGGTAGTGACATGGACTGTGCAAGGGTTGTGCACTCAAGCTGATATCACATGTAGCTACCCACCTACATGACCACCCTGGGTGGCACAACTACCCACATGTGGGACCCACTACAATTTGGTACAAGGCAGTTGACCCAATTTAATCCCTAGATTTCTTATTGGAAGTAACCCTACCAATAAACCAAAACACCCGAAAGAGAACAACCACACTAGCTCAATGCTAACAACCTTTTGTTAATTCTAGAGCAACAATAAGCAAGAAATGAATACTTTTATTGTTATAGAATCTTCACAAACTAATAGAAATATTTTCCATAGATCAATATTGTAATAAAGCACAATATACCAACAAAAACCCATCAAATCATAACAACACCAACATTAAACTCAATAGTTTCAAGCCTTAAGGAAGAAGGTGGTTGCATAGTAGTGTCACCCACTAATACAAGAAGAAATAATATTGGGCTATGTGGAGTTAAATTTCTTTCATTTTTGCCTCAATTAGAAAATAGTGTCAAAAAAGGCCAATTAAAACAGGGCATGAATTAGCATGTGATAAATAATATAGGCCATAGACTAGGAGATATGAAGAAAAAAAGATTGTCGAAGGCTATGGTTTGGTAGGAGTAGTCACCACCATGCAAAATTAACACATGCCTTGTTGTTTCTATATATAGATGGTGGATTTCTCAAGAAAGGGTCCTAGACCATAATTTTATCTACTTCGAACCTCTGATAGAATGACAATTGACTTGTAAGAGCGAATAATTGTGATAATATTAGGATCAGAGTTTGATCCTTTGTGAATGAAATGCACCCTACTTTGTGAAGGCTAGTTGTTTTGTTGGACGGAGAGTGATTCTCTAGTCCATTGTCTAATTGTTTTTGTGTACAATAGAGAACTTTTATATTTTGGAGTGAATCTTGTTGAAATTTTGTGTATAAGTCAATGGTCTTTGATCTGCGGTATAAGTGAGTCTGATTTCTACATAGAGAGGCTAGATCAGTTGTCTGTTGAATGAATAAAGTAAAGACAACAAGAGAGGTTGTGTTTGTTAGCCAATTGTCTTACTTATGCTGTGAGTGAGTCACTGTGATTAATATGCACTTTGTGTTGGGAGTAATCTAAAGTCGATGGTCTACGGTACATATGAAATTGTATGCAACTGCCGAGTGAAATGAGATTTTAGTCACCAAGCTTTAACTTGCTAGTTGATAGCCTAGTAGAATAATGCACCCGCGTATACGCCCTAGAGACAAGTTACTTTCGGGACTTATAGGGGATAGAATTATTAAAGGTGATTACCTTTTCACATCACCATAGTCTCATATCTCAAAGGCAATTGTCTAATTGTTTGATAGAGTGCAAATCATATGGAAGGAAATATGGAGGGAAAATTAAGATGGATTCCTCCTCATTATGAAAATCCTTGATAATTACTAAGATCCAGGGAGAATTGATTGAGAACAATTGTATGATCTTATTATTTAATAATGTTGAGAGAAGCCTGAAGGATTTGAACATTGAGTCATAAGTGCTAATTAGAGAAGGATTGAGTGGAGAATATGAGGAAACTAACTTAGTAAAGACTATGGTCTTTTAGAATTTGAGAGATGGGCGATTGCCTTTAAGAAGGATGTCGTTGTGATATTTGAGTGATATAATCTAAGTACAAAACCGATAAAAACCAAATGGGAGTTGAATGCCTTAATGACAAAGAGACAATAGTCTGGTGATTGTTCGGTACCCTAGTTGTTTTTTGTGATTGTTGGCAGGACAGAGAACTCGAACGGACAACAATCCGAGACCATTGGCTGTGAAGAGGCTGAGAAGGCGAGAGGATTTGATGATTGGAATTCCATTACATTGGCCAAGACTAGGTAAAAGACCATTGTTGGACGATGCAACTAAAAAATAATTAATTAAGGGAAACTGATAATCATGGAAGGAGGACTACACTGCCTTTTCAAGTTAAATTGAAAGGATTTAATCAACATGAGATTATTAACTATACCAAAGTGCCCTTGGCTTTGGTAAGAAGAATAAATTGGGAGACTTTATGCACGACTATTGGCGATGGTTGTGCCTATCAAAACAACCTTATCATTTGGAAATGCAACATAAATTAAGTACATGCAAGAGCATATCACGCAGCTATCTATTCCAGGATCATTTATACAACACTCCAATTTGTTGGAGTTATATGAAATCACCAAATAGATATCTAATAAGTTAAGGAGCACATCCATGAATAGGAAGCCGACTTGGATCTTGAAAATAACTCAACTGACCTTACTTGAGAGAGAGCGAGAAACCCTTGAAGGACCTGGGCTGAAACAGTAAAAAGTTATAAGTAAAAAAACTAAACATGACAACAAACATATTTTAGCAAAAATGTTTCATTTATCATCGGGTAAAAACGTAGGCAGTGTTTATTGTGTTGGGATAAAATGTAGTCTGCATTTTTACTTCATTTTGATAGCCTGTGCGGTGGCTTGCCTTTATTGTAGCCATTTTTTTGTTGTGTTATACAGCTGCACACATGGCTACCTTGCCTCCCCAATGACCAAAAAGAGTTGTGGGGCAGCAAAGTTGGGCCATGTGTGCAGCCCAAGAGAAGATGATGACGATGATGATAATCAACTTGAATGCACATGATAACTTATTTAGATTTACAAACCTTCAACATCACAGTCTTGTTTCTTAGAGGAAGATGCCAACATTGACTTGGCCATGTAAGAAAAATCAAGAAAACTTAACAATTATATTACATTATCTAGCTACAAGCATGGACCGATCACTGGGTGAAGGAACATGAATAATAACCTTCAATTTGTGCCTAACATTGGGGACTTTACCCCAAGTGTTTTTGTTGTTATTTTAGTTTTGGGGGGGAGAGGGTGGGGCAAATGTGGTTTAAAACTTGCACTCCCTCCCAAAAGGGTCCACCAAGACCATTAGACTAGATGATAAACCACCTAAGGGAAATATCTCCAAGGGATGGACTCTTCATATCACGTACAAACTAATGTGAGTGTAAGAAGTGGCATTATTTGAGGCAGTAGCATACATAATATACATACGGGAGAGGTATTAATTTTTTGTAATGTGTACATTTCAAAAGATTATTAAGAATTTTGAAGTAAAGGTAGATGTACAAAAAGAGGGTCCTAAGGTTTAGAGAATTTTTTGATAATAGATCTGTTAGTTTCATTTAATTCACATTTTCATCCATTATTGTCATATGGTAATAGTCCACCCCCGGGTCTATGACAAGCTAGAGGCTCTTGGAGTGCTCATGGGCTCCCTTGAGTTTTGCTCGCCGGATTGCAGCTAAGTTATTGTGCTCTTGTCTTTGATTGTTTGATGCGATGATTGAGTTACATGCTATGGATGAACGAAATGTTCAATGACATTCTCATTAGAAAGTGAACTTGGATTTTACATGTAACAAAAGCATACTTAAAATTCTTAATATACATAATTTGTATATGTCATGAAGGCATTTAGCACATTAAATTGAAAAGCTTAGTATAAATACATGAGTCCATTTTTCTAGCATGCCATTAGTACGTATACATTTGTTTTTCTCTATAAACCTCTCATATATAACGGGTTTAATTTCATAGCGACCCACACACATCATTTAGGTTACCAATGAAGAGTCCGACCCCGGGAAAATATCATTAAAAAATATTTTGTATATTAAAGCATTGGAGATACAAATATTTATTTTTGGCATTAAGATGTTGTGTATATGCAAGATTCAAGAATATGTCCAATAATGTCACAAGAAAGAGAAAGCGGTGACACTTCAATTAAGAAAGTAGTTCCAAAATTGGTGACTACGTTTTTGGTTTCATTTGATCTACATAGTGTTCGTGATAATTATAGTGGACCACATCAATTTGAGAGTAACTTGGAGATGAGATGGACCACATAGTCTCACCACTTGTCACTAAACATGTTTATCACCAAAGTTGTGTCAAAGCCTCATCACCCTCAAGTTAAATCATGGATGAAGTTAACATCTTGACAACCCACCAAATTCCAATTCTAGAGCCGATGAGCACAACAAGAATAGAAGCTGGTAGGTTACTCAAAAGTTGATATTGTTAAACAAATATTCTTCCTCATGATTGCACGTCACTTGGACCGGAACCATAGTGATGTGTTGGATATCCATGCACATTATTTATCATAGTTAGGGATTTGATTTTGACTCAACATTATTCAAATCCATAACAGTGTTTTATGGGACTGACAATATTTTGCAGAATATTCCATCATTCAGACTGAATGTGAGGAATATATATATATATATATAACATCCAAATCTATAGTTGTTAAAACACACATTGAAAATGAACTGTGTATGTAAGAAATACTATTTTTGCACATTTGTCTCTAGTATCTCCACCTTCTTGTGTTGGAGTTTGGCTTGAACTCTCTGATAGCTCATAGAAGGGTAGTTCATGCCTTACATAAAACTCTAGAGTAGAAATTTGTCATATTCAATCACAAAATCTAGTTTACTAGAAATGCTGTCAATTGAAAGCCCAAACCTAGGGAATGTCATTGGGGGAGGAAGTGTTGGTAAACCTATTGCAAACACAAAGTTCAAGGTCCCTTGAAAAGCTCAAGTTGTCGAAACTCATCGAACTAATAAAGCTTTGCTTCAAGTCCAAGGAGGGTTGAAGGTAGGAAGCGATGTATGATCAATAATTAGATTTCTTCTAAGAAGAAATAAAGAAAAAAAAAATGTAGCATTGGATTCTAGGATCATGCATGAGAAAGTAATACCTCATGGCCTCCATAAGATGGATAGCACAATTGGATGAAGATGAAACTTGGTTATATGACTTGTTGGCTAGGTTGTTGGCCCGGGGAGATCACAAGCTATATACTTTTGTAAACCACGCGGGGTCAGGGGTTAATTAAAGATGGCCTATTTATCTAAATTTCTTGCATGATTGGCACCTTATTGGTAGATAAAATGATACTGGGAGGTATTTTTCAAGACCCTAATATATAAGTAAATACAATATACACCATGAAATTATTCTATAGACTCTATTTTGTTTGTGATTTAAATCATCTATCAAAATCATGGAATTTTGACATAAATTGATGTTAAACCATAACAAAAAGAAAACAATACATTTACGGTACATGAAAATAAAATTGAATGATATCTAGTTGTAGCACTATCTTGAAACTCTCAGTGACTACCCCAAGCTTGCACATAAAACCAAATCATCACTAAGTTCTCTTTCCAGTTACTATGTGCTTGGCGACCCTCCACAATGTTGGAACCTGATAAATTGTTTGTTCCTCCAAACATTACAAACCCTATTTTATTGATGAAAAATAAATATTACCTATATTTTTCACCTACCCTGTGTTAGATATAATGTTGTACGGGTTATTTCATCCAAGCTATAACAATTCCAAATTTATATAATTTTTTTTCTTTTGATTTAAAAGTACCTTATATATTTCTCTCACGTGGTTTAATAAAGTTTTAATAGTGACCTCCCCATGGGCATTGGTGGGAACCGGCCTAAGGTTTGACATCCACCATTTATCTCCCATGGCTCCACTCATTTGCTAACTTACATGTTTTCAAGGAACGTTGTCCACTTAGTATACATTTTGATGGAATCTATAAGAACACATCAAGTCCATACGCGAGTTAAATTTGATGATTGTTTTTGTGCACAACAAACTACAACGTTTTGCGGAAGTGCGAGTTTTATATCATATATATTTTCAAGAAAATTCTTGCTTATACTCTTGGATAACATCTACATTGTGGGTTTGGTGAGCATGGAGCTTGGGGCTTCCATCTATGAATTGTTACCATAATCTTAACATTGGCTCATTACGAGTGCCATAACTTCATGCAATTGTTGAAGTTACTTGTGTTAGTCATTTGTGAAAAAGTCAGTTGAATATGTCCTTACTCGTGCACATCTCCTATTAGTTTTGGACAAGTGGTTTGTCCAAATAAACTTAACTGTCCTTGAGAAGGATGGGGACACTTAGTGCTTGGGAACTTCACTCAAAATTTTGTTTCTCAACAATGTTTCCTTGATATTCAAATATCATATCATTTTGTGTCTTTTTTAGTTTACTAGTTTTGATATCAAAACTTGCTATTTCCATGACAAGGGGTTAAATCCACTAGATCATATTCATGCAATATTTTTCTCCTGGATTGGAGGAATGATCGGCATGGAGCGGGCATACAATTTATAAGAGTGAAATATCATGAACTACTTACATAAAGAATTTAGATATATTGATCATGGAGAAAAGGTCTTCAACTTAGGCTCGGCAACTCAACCTAAAAATATATACATTTTTGAAAAGGGACAAAATGCATCCTCTTGAAGAAAGTGGAACTCCTCGTAAGTTGTAACTCCTCGTAAGTTGTTGGAGGTCATGTTGATGTATCATTTCTTGCCATTATGCTAGGATTGGCCTCCCCATTGCACTTAATTTTGCTATAGTATTTTGTAATAATTTTGTTGTTGTTTGAGACCATTCCCACATATGTGGGTCTTAAGCAAATGTGGCATGTTGTAAAGGAATGTTAGGAGACGATTGATCATAGTTAACTGAGCAACAGCAAAGAACATGGCAATGCTAGAGAACAATGTTTTCAACCTTTGCTATGCAAACATGGCTTGGCATAGTAAGGTGGACAAGCCACTCAAAATTCCAATATTGAACCTAATTTTGACCATTATGGGACTGTTATGAGGGATGTAGGCGGCTTCAAAATACATCACGGATGAAGTTCATTATATGGTGGAGGAGTATTTGAACAACCTGAAAATTATGAAAAAAACAAGATGGGTCAATGAGGAATTGGAACCATATTGAGTCTTTCAAGAAGCACTTTATCCCATGCAAAAAGGTGGCACATGACCTAGATGGATAGTAGCACATACGGATGACCTTTCCTAAGCAGAAAGGATTTTGAAATATTCAAACAACTTGATATTTTTTAAAAGAAATCGAGATATGATCCAAATATCATGTGTTTCGCGTGGCTTTTAAAACAACTTTGAAAGGGCCAAAGGCGAATCCAACAAGATAATCAACATTTTAATTGGATCATACTCCAATACCCAAACTTGCCAAAGTACCCGAGATAGGTTCTACTACCTTACTTTAAACATTGTCCTCACATTCATCATTGGGATGTGGAGAAGGTTTAGGATGCTATTCTCGTACTTTTCATAAGTTGGAAAATTGATTTTAGTTTTGTTTTCTTAGCATGTCTTAAAACTCCCTCATAAATAATATGATGATGCTGGGTCAATGTCATCTCCAAATCACAGTTCTCATATGCTTTTTAAAAGCATTCAAATTTGCTTCCAACCTCTTGGTCCACCATTGACTCTTATCCACCTACAACTGTTGTGTTTGGCACCAAAAACATTTAGGGTTTTTTAGGGTTTAGTAATTACTAGGATTTGAATATGTCCTATTGCTCAATGCATCAAATCTTCATATTGAACTTGAAATGACGATTTGCATGAAATTATAAATGCTAACTGGACGAGTCAATTCTCGATGCATTCAAACAATCCAAAATGTATGGGAAGTTGGAAATGCTCACCATAGGGCCCGTACCTTAAATACTCATCATTCGAAACCCTCTGTCTGCCTTTATTCACATGTTTGCAAAGCAAAAAGCAAGTCATATTCCATTAAAGAAAAAGACAAGCCAGTGTCCTTTCACCGTTGGACTCGGAATCAACAAGTCAATGTTTCACTAATTCCTAACTTCCACAGAAAAGAAGAAAAAAAAACGCGTTACAAACTTTTAGAATCTCGTACAAAGAGGTACCCCAATTCAGAGGAAATTGAGCACCACTCCAGCACCCAAGAAATAATGATCTAAAATATTCCATAGGCCTACTATTAAGCCTTGTTTCCCGCCTCAATTGTGAATAATTGAACTAAAAGGAGTACACTTAAGCTCCTTCCACAGTTAAAACACACTACTTATTATATATTTTCCTCCCTTATCCCCTCATAAACCAAGGAAAGTAATCATCCCCAAATTTCCTCATATTCAGCACACACTTGGGGATTCTCATCCAAAGGTTGACACTTTCCCAATTGACAAGGTACTGCCACGCTGAGTTGGCGGTGACGTGTCATCTGGCGTGTCTCTACAGCCGTTCGTTCCTCTTGACCCGGACTTACTCAAAAAGTTCTCTCTTGGGCCACCCACCTAGTGACCCCTTTTCCATCTTGATGCAAAAATCTAAATTTTTTAGGAAGAATTCTCACCTTATTTTTTAAGGAAGCTGCCAAAAGAAGACTACTAGAGAGAATTGAATACTTTACGATTGGGAAAGAATCTGGCACCCTGAATTTCATCAAACCTCTGTTCCAATGTCTAGGACAGTGGTAGATACCTCACTTTCACCAGTGGTACATCTACATAAATCCTAGATATTGACCTTTTTCTTTCAACCTGGCCAGGCTCGTGCATAGGATGCTAACCAATCATCTGGAAAGCGCCGGATGAGGTAAGGCATACTTCGGAAGCTTTCAATTGCAGAATCATTCTTGAATCCGGTTTGTCTGTTTTGTTGGTGGCTGTCATAGATAGTGACCTCATTAGCTTAGTAAGTTAAGTTCAGATTTGTGGGGCTTTGCCAGATTCATTCACTTGCCACATAGGACTAAGCTGTTAACACAAGAGAGAGATTCAGTGATGACATGAGATACCATTCTTCGAAGTTGGACTAGGCAGCCAATTATACAGTGATCTACTTAGACTTGCTGAGCAGATATATTAATAGCCTTGGACATGATTTTACAGTGATGATTGCCTGGTTTGTAGTATTATGACATGTAACCGACAGTTTAGAAACTTGAACAAGCAAGAGGTAGCAGCAGCTGGAGGATCGAGTGTATGATTTGTGCAGGAATTGTGGAGTGATAATTGAGCAGAGGAGATTGACACTATAAGTCAAAATGAGTGATTGTTATGTAAAGTTAGTTTTTTTTTGGTCATGTGGATATGTAGGTAGGACTCCAAGATTCGAGTGGACGTTGGGTAAAGGTTGTGTGCCAAGTGCCAGTCTAGTCAGATTTTTAACTTTCAATCGATCGACCTGCCATTTTGGACTGCGCCAAGTTTGAAGTTTGGAGTTGGAAGTTGGAGGAGCGAGGAGGAAGGAGGGAGGAGGGAGGAGAATTAGGTTGACTCATGTTTCGGAAAGTGGATTTGTTGGTGGACTTGTCAATTGAGGTGGAGCTTCCCACGTTCAACTTCGTCTTCTTCAGATCCTTCTTCTTCTCCACAGAGCAGGAGAGGAAGCTGTCCCTCTCTCTCACATTCAAAGTTTCATTCTTCCAAGACTGATTTGATATATATTATGGACTTAGAGGAGAATTGATGGATGCATGCATGCATGCATGAACGATGACCAAGTCCCTGTAAAATTATCTCCTTCCTCTCAAACCCATTGGTACTGCAACAGCAGTTCTTAATGGAGTCAAGTTGTTCTCAGATCATCAGGTTCACCTTGCAGTACTGATGATCATCCTGCTCTACTTTTTTTCTTTTTTTCCTTTTCCTGAAACTCAAGTTTATTTGGGTTGGGACTACTAGCTATTTGATTTGATTTGATTTGATTTGAACTACCTACATGGGAAGTTCACTGCAAAACAGGCAAAGAATCCCCAGCTTGAATTGATGATCAACTTCTGAATCTCCTCTTGCCTCTCTAAGTTGGCTTTAGACTTCTCAAACTCACTGGGACCTCAAGTTGTGCTTGGATCATTATCATCAGCATCTTCATCTTGCACTGGTGATCCTCCTCCTCTAGTTTTTCCTGAGATTATTTCAGTTTAATGGGTTGGGACTGAATCATTGCTAGTTGATTTGCAAGGGCACTCCAGTGCAAAACAGGCAGATTTATTTCAGCCTGCTTGATCCCACCAGTGACCAACTGATGATGTCAATCAAGTGCTGATAAATTATTTCCTTCCTCTCTTGATTTCAGACTTCTCAAACTAACAATCTCTGCAGTACCGGGAGTCAAGTTGTTCACAAATCATGTGAAATCACCTTCCAACTCACGGTGATCCTTCTCTTCAAGTTTGCCTGGGATTCAGTCTCTTGGGTTGGGACTGCTTTGTAGGTTGATGTGCCTTGACATGGGGACTACTATTATTCCGCAATACATTCAAATGAATTTCAGGGCTGAATCCCACCAACTGATATAATTGACCAAGTTCTCAAATGATTTCCTTCTCCTTTAGACTTGAGACTCCTCCTCAAACTCACTGCAGTGACTGACCCTGGGAGTCTATAAGTTGTTCACAGATCATCCTGCTCTAGCTTTGCCTGGGATTCAGTTTATTTGGTTGAGATTGCTCTGCAATTTGATCTGTAAGGGGGCTTTAGTGCAAACAGGCAAATGATTTCAGACTTGAATCCCACCAAAGTCCTCTCAATGATCTCCTAATCCCTCTCTGATCCGATCATCACCTTGCACTGGTGGTAATCCTGCTCTACTTTTTTCTGAGATTGAGTTTAATTACTTAGTAAAATGGGGACTCTAGTGCAAAACAGGCAAATCATTTCAGGCTTGAGCCCCACCAACAAGCTCAACCCATGGAGAGCTTCCAATTTCGCAATCCTCTCTGGCTCCTCCTCAGAGAAACCTTGTACCACTCTTTCTCCTATTTTGGACCCCCAAATTTGGGGCAACTTGCACCCTGAGCTGGTCACCAGAATCCTGTCCAACTTACCTCTCACAGACCTCATCCACACCACCCTCGTGTGCCGAAAATGGGACAGGGAGGTTTTCGCAGGCCAGATTCTGGGACATAATCATCAAGATCCATCACCACCACCATCAACAACAACGGGAGCTCTGAATTCTTCTTCGCCTTCCTCCACCACCACCAACAATTCTTGGCTGTTCCTGTTTGAGAATGGAGGGCCCGGCAGTGCCCACAGGTTACACGCTTTCGACCCGCTGCGAAACGCATGGAACATCTTCACCACCATCCCCCACTTTGCAACTGTCCAGAAAATTGGGGGGTTGGCTCTCTGTGGATCAGCTTCAGGCTTGATGTTGTACAAGATCAGTGCCTTGAAGAGCCATTTCTCGCGCTTCGGCGTTTTTAATCCCATAACTGGTTCATGGAAGAAGCTACCCCCCTTGATCCGCCGCAGACAAAACCCTGTGGTCGTCATGTTTATGTATTCAAGCAAGGTGAAAAATAATTCTAACCATGGTCAAGGTGGCCACTATAAGTTGGTGGTGGCTGGTGGGATGGAGTATGAGCAGCAAGTAGCAAGTACCGAGGTTTATGATTCCCGGAGCGAGTGCTGGCGGATTAGTTGTGAGAAGGTGATCAATCAACAGAACCACGTGTGTGAGGAGACGCGAACGTCGACCGCGTTTTGCGACGGGGTCGTGTATCACATGCGCTTCAATCAGATGATGGCCTTCGATCCAAACCGAGGTAAATCATTGCATCAAACGTGACTCCTCGAGTTTGAACCTTTTTGTGAATTTTTCCATGAAACATCATCAACTCCGATGCGTGATAAAAATTAAAATTATATAAAACAAAATTAAAAAACCTGCTTTGAATCATGCATCGTTGTTGTTGTTGATTGTGAGCTTTCAAGTTGGTTACTATTTGGGTCGGGGCGTATCTTGATCATGGTGATGAGTTGACGATGTCGAACGTTGCTTCAAACGAGACTCACGATTTCGGTTGCGGTAGTGGTGTTATAACTTATGGGAGGCCGACATGTGTCGAATACCTGACGTGGCGGTCAACTCATGGAAAGATTTAATCAATCAATGGACCTGATGTTGTGCCTCCTTGTACCCAATAAAGAGTAGACACGTGAGCGAAATCGTTGGGCCCGACCACAATTATTATGTTTTAAGTAGGTTCAGGTTAATATTATAGTCGCACTTGGCCCATTTATTCGCTTGGCAACTCTGTTAACTTGTGTACGTAAGGTTTAGGCGTGTCAAGGTCAGTCTAAGTTATGCCAAGGATGAAGCATCTCTCATTCACACCAATTGAGGGCAACTTCAGTTGGCAGATTCAACCCTCTATCATATATAGTTTTATGGAGGGGCTTAATTAGTCTCGCGGATTGGACAAACACTATTGAAAAATGAACTTAGTTCCCCAGCTTGTGGTTTGGTGAGACATAATCAATTCATCTCTTGTGCAGACAACTTGGAAGTGCGCCGTTTATGGTATTTAGACTTGTCACATGCATAATTGGGTGAACAAATGCAGCTCATCCATATTGTTTATCCTTCATCCAATATTGTGGATATAAAGCTACTTCTCTCTTGAGTACATCGCATACTGCACTCCCCAAGGAAAATGGGAAAAAAAAGAACCCTGATTGTGACGTCTCTTCTTGCTCTGTGAATAATGTGAGCCGATGAGGAAATTCTGGAACTCAAGAGAAGAAAGAGTCAAGAATTGAATGCTTGAGCCTAGTTGGACCTTGGGAAAGACTTTGACTGTCGTGAGGATTACTTCAAACAGATAGGTAAGTCTAGGCATGAACAAATGTTAACTTGAACTAGAATCTTGTTGCACACTACTAATTGTCTGTCTTTATCATTATTGATCCTCAATACCAGGAAAGTATCCAGAAGGACTTGGATAATTTTAGGCATTAAATTGTACTACCTTTCCAACATGCTGGGCTGTCATCCATTATGGAGTTCTTCCGTATTGGTTTACTGGAGCCTTTTTAGTAACTGTTCGCATTGTAGGCCAAGATTACTGGTGAAATTATCCAAACTACTAAGTTTGTTATCGAGTTCTAACTTAGACTGAATTGTGAAGACACTCGATTCTTTAGGCAAGGTTTGACCAACTCTATCCTGAAATGCATAATGAATGTCCAAGTCCCTATACTTTGGGGAAGAGACGAGAAGAGAATTGCAAGGAGAGGAGAGGAACAATGGGAGGGAGAGAGGAAATGTAGATTTCACTCGTTTTTATTAAACTACATGTAGTCATATGTTCAATGAAATGACAAGAGTTGAGACCTTTAAAATAATTTCTACCTGCATATAATTATGGACTATTGTTAAGAAGGGTACGCTATTGAAAATACATATGTACTAGTTACATATGCATAATTAGTTTGGTGTTCACTGGCATGAGCCAATGTTGATTGCATGAACCAATAATGACGTACGCGAAATTAGTTTGATCATTCTAGTTAGTGGCGTGAATAGTGTCCAATCTCTAACACTTTGAGAGTTTCGTAACACTAAGTACTAAGTAATTCTAGATTGCTATAAATTTTGGATTATATTGAGATTGTGTACATGTAATTCTATCAATGTGTCCTATGATATAAATAACCTAAACTAATATTAGAAGTATGTCTTCATTGCAAGTATTTGGTATTATAATTTGTGAAAATAAACAAATTATTAAATAAGTTTTTGATCGCATTTCTTTTCAAAGTACTTGCTTAATTGCAGTTCCCAACATATGATGCTGTTGGTTTTCTTCCCCAAATTGCAATCATGTGTGCATGTCCCAATAAAACAAAATGATATTAAACTCATGTTCATCCTATGTTTGGACAAACTTGGTGTGTAGATTTGCGTACTAAATCCTTCCTAGTTATTGAGAGTTGTGGAACTTGATACCATTTGTGTAGAATACCACACATTGATGGCGTACGAAACCAAGGGCGCCCGGTGGCGTGCGGTGAGAGCCCCTTTACCTGACGAGCTCGTTTTCACCGAGTACCCATCACTCAAGCGCATGTGGCGAGGCCGCCCTTACCTTGCCGACGCCTTCCCTCCGTTTCTCGTCGAATCCAATGGCCGCCTCCTCCTCATCGGATTTATAGATGACTACACCTCCATCGCCGGGGTAGGCATATGGGAGCTCCAAATCGCAATGAAGGTGTGGAAACCCGTCACCGTGATGCCAACGGATTTGTTTTCCCAAATGGGTCTGCCCAAGGTCTGCACATCGGCTTACTTCGAGCCACCGTCGTATTTGCGATACGAAATTCAAGGCGCAGGGCGCGGGAGTTTTGTGTACATTTTTCAGCCGTGTGAAGCGAGAGGATCTGTTGTTCTTTGCGATCTTTCACATGACCCACCAACGTGGAGGTGTGTGCGTCAAGGCCGCGCTAATAGTTTGCCTGAATTTGTAAATTACATGCCGAAATTGCAGGGTTGCATTCTGGATCTCAGGTTGGATACATTGATCTAAATTTTGAGACTGGTTGACTTTCAATTGGACAGATTAGTCGGACATATTAATCGGTCCACCTTCCTGAGAATTTAGTGTCAACATTTTGTAGGTTTGTACATGATAGTTCAAATTGTTTGTACTTGTACGGCTAGGAAATGAGTTGGTGACAATGTAACGTTCATCAATCTGTGCACAGGGAGAGTAGAATAAATTAAGCGTAGAATATAACAAGCTGCGCTTCAACTTGTCCATCATTATCAGGACTCATGTAAACATATTACGATCTCATGAAGCCTCACACAGCGCATGGAAATAAAAGCCTCCAGAACCTCGCGTTCTGACTTCACCCTGCCTTCCTTGGTGAAAATTTCAAGCTTTTCTCAATCGAAATTATAGACGATGTATTTATTAAGAGGAGAGTGGACGGGCTGTGGGAGCGAGGAGTCATCAAACTACTCAAGCTGTTTATCGGACATAACCGATCAACTCATGGACATAATATGGGAATTTTGGATGAAACATTGTGACAAGTTTTGGTGACCCTTTTTTGTTCTTGGATGGGCGATCGGTATATGCTCCCTCAAATTATCATATTACACTAATTATGACAAATATTTTGGGCAAATGTATAGTGTGGTTCACAATATATATCATCTTGCAAGAAAATAGAGTGCAACCATGGTTTCACTTGTCATGTCCTTGTGATATACCCACTTCATTCCCTTAATAGGTTGAAAGTCTTTCAAATACACATTGTTTTCACTCCAATAAAAATATTGTAGCCTACAACGTGGACCTTCGATATTGAGTATTGTGGGATATTAAATAGTGTGCACCCACAATATTTTTCCCGATTTTTTAGTGTGGAAACAAGTTGAATAGTGTGGCCCATTTCCACAGTATATAAGCTGAAAGGATATTTTACGGCTACGTATCTTGCAAGCTACCAGGCAGCTATGGATGCCAATTTTGATGGGCCCGCCTCAATTTTTGTCAATGATGCCAATGAGGAAAGATCGCGTTACAACTCTTACATTTGAATCAAAGGTGGGTAAAAGTTGTCTTTTTACAAACTTGTGGGCATCAGGAGTAGCTTTGAGTGTGCTTTTTTTGTGCACGACTAGAATATCTTTTAAATTTAAACCCCACATTGATGCGGACTTTGAAGCTTTATGAAAAATGTGGATATGGTCAACAAGGCACAACCCTCTCACTATCTGTATTACCCTCACAGGGTCAGCATCTTGAGAACCTGGTCTGGAAATTGGAGCTGCTAAACATATTTGTTTAAGAAGCGATATTTGGAGCCAGTTTTGTATTATTAACATTCTTAAGACACTACAGGTCTACATGGTGAACGTCTAATCAAGTGTTAAAACATCAAGATTTGAAAGTGTAAACCAAGTTTCCTAATCCAGACACAACTGGTCTCAATGCCTTCTTGCCCACCACGTTGCTCCCTCGTTATGAAGTAATACATCATCAAATAATTTGAAACATTAGAAAGTGATTTAGAAAACATCATCTTTCCGTCTGATCAAACAATTTACATTGATGTCAGCGGAGGTAAACATTAGGCCCCACAACACACAATAATTTCCAGCACTGTGGTTCCACTAACCCAAACCTCTCTCCCCAACAATCAAAGAACCATTTAGTGAGCAGAGAGCAATGTATGGCTCACAAACTACAACAGTTATCATAAAGCGATTTTAGTTTGTAAAATGTGGTCTACTAGTATGCCATCGTCACATAAATAGTCCTGTAGATCAGCAGTTCCCCATGACTTCATGAAATCTGATAGACAGACATATCCAGATGCTGGTCGTGCAGAAATTGAATAACTGCTTCAAACACCTCCAAATCCTGGGCAGATAATTCATGCTACAGGAGGACAATAACATTCATCACTCTTCAACATGTAGCCAGGCTTGACTGATTACCAGATGATAGAATTGTTCTTAAACTCTACAGGTCAGACAAGCGGGAGATTCAAAGTGAAAGCTGAGTGTCGGAGGTTATGCATAAAGTGGCCCAAGTTTCTGCCGGCATAAGTTGAAGTGAACGACCTTCTAACATGTCACCAAACATGTTAACCTAAGCAATGGGCTGGTCTGGACTCGTTGACCCAGCAAATGCAACCCATTTTTGAACCTGTTGAGCTAGTGTTCATAGGAGTGTCACTGAAGTTTTTTTAAGGAGACGAATGAAACCCTTTATTTGGGCTTTATTTCATGGCCAAATAACTAACAAGGCCACCGTGACCCGAAGCAGAGAGGGTGGCAATTTTGGGATGCATACGGCGGAACCAAACAACCCTGAGGAGGGTAAAAACAATTGCTAGTAAGAATGGTTAATAAGCCGACATACAGTGCTTTGACTCTCTTAGAAATTTTGGAATTAGATCTAGTGTACAAAAGATTGTTGGCATCCCACTGCGCATCAAAGTTACCAATAAACTTGTCATAGTAAGTAAGTTTTCTCTGCATCTTTCACAGCTAAATTAGCCTAAGCAATTCAACTAGGATACTGGAGAAAGACCTTGCCAAAAAGTTTGTTGGACTTGGTTTCCTTCCCACTAAGTGCAAGGTTGTTGCTTTAAAACCAAATAGTACAGACAGTCACTCCTGGAGAGGGGGAATTTTTTGCATACGAGCGCACCTCTCACTTATCCAATCAAAAAACCCTGAAATAGTATGCATCCCATAAATTACTATTTTTAGTTGTTTTGACACCGGAATTAGTTTCAAGGACCCCAAATTAGTCTAGACCAAGTCACTTGAGATGAATCAGACACACACCTATAGGACGTCAACTTTTGGTGCTGGATGGATGAGAGGTACCTCTAAGAGTTGTATGCAATAATTCCCTCTCTGTCACTCCTCTAAGTAGCCAACTTCTAGAGATTGTCACCCAATTGCAAGTCTCATAATAGAACTGTGACACAAGACCCTACAATGAGCTCTTGGCAGAAAAAACAAATTTTCAGAGAAACACCAAAATCTGTATCAGGAGTTACTAGGTGCCTCTTTTGAGGACTTTGCACAAAACTTATATTCCCGCCCCAAGTTGTCCTGTCATCCTATAACCTGTGTCGGTTTGTTCATTTTGATTTTCTTTGCCAGGTGCAGCTATTGTCCAAGACACGATATGTCTGTGTCTACAGAGTCCAAAGTACCACCATTATTCACGATTCTCACATTCATGCACAACCAAACCCACTTCTTGCAATCTATTAGGCTTCAACAGTATCTTAATTCTGTATCGAATTTTGAGTTACCGATTAAGGAGGACATGTCGTAGTCTTCAAAGGTCCTCACTCACATGAAATTCGAATGCAACAGAAGTGCGACCTCCACACTTTGATTCTCTAAATGTTTTCCAAATCCTATTTTTTAAAACAGTCCAGAGCAGAAGGTGTAATTAATCATGGAATTTCAACAGTGCAATCTCATGATTTTGGAGAATTATGTTGCATTCTACTGGACAGTGCAATCAATTCCTTGTACCTTAAATTGAACACATAGCTATACCTGAAAAAAGAGGTTAAGGGAGATTATAGGTCTGCTTTCAAGTTTCCCGGCTACATCTGACATTATAAAAAAAGGGTGGGACATTTGATCCAGTGTTGGACTGGTATCACCTTTCTTATATCATTTGGATGTTCTATAATGAAGATTTCACATTTATTTATACCAGTAAGATAGTATGGGCATTCAACGGTATTCTGTTTTTAATACCATTCAGGTCTATAGTCTATGCACGAGCCTTCATACCTAAGTAAAATCGCCCTAGTATGAATATGATTTAGAATGATATCGACCCAAATATTAACTCAAGTACACAAAGATTTTTTCACCTTGACATATGCACTAGATATCAATATATGACTGGTATTACAATTTTTGATAGTTTCTTTATACCATTATTGATGTTGATTATTGATACCCATGCATTCACTTGTATACCGGTCCAGCATTGATATGAACCTCTCAGATTACTCATTTTCTCAGTTTGTCTGCTGCAAGCTACTATTACATTCATTTGAACATGAAGTTACAAAATTTGAAGGGTTACACTGGATGGTCCACATGATCATGTAATTCTGTTGGGGAATTAGAGCAGAGACCTCACAGAAGCAGGTGGTGCCATGGATTGAAAATCATTGTAACAAGTACTTATTGCTCGTATATGAATCGAACTGAATCAACTAAGATTCTCCCTAAGTTGACATCAACTTAGATTCAGTATGTAGAGACTTGTAAATTAACAATATCGTGCTCATTTGAGCATGAAATCATCAGAAAAGGTCTACTTTTCTGGCTACATCTACTAAGGTATGCGGGGCGTTATTCGATTACTTTTCTTATTCGGACACCTACAATTGAAGGGTGTGTGGTTAGGTGTGGATGTTCAGACACATGTTTGAAAGAGATTGGACTACGTCATCAATTTGCATTAACTACTCTACACTCGATAGTCAACATAATTGGGGGACCTACGTATTCATTTCAAAATTCAACACACATGCACTTCCAACAACCATAACTTAATCAAGGTAGGTCCGATTTTCATCGATGTTGCACCATAGATCTACTAATGTAACAATTTGCAAGACACAAATATGATCAATAGAAGATGGAGAGCAAGAAAAACGAAATATATAACACCCGTGTACCTTGTATGCAAATGTGGGACAAATAAACATATAAGCCACTCAATCCATCCTATGTTATCATTTTGTCTGCTGCAGGCTAATAATGGGTTCACCTATGAATATGAGTTTTAAAGGATTTTAATGGTTTTAAATGTTACAGATGGTCAACATGATCATGTGTTTTGTTTCTGAGAAGAGCAGAGGACAGACTCAAGGCTCAGGCGGTGCCATGGGTTGAGAATCATTGCAACAAGTACTCTGAATTTCTCGTTGAGAGAATCAGGTTGTGTAATGTGCACGGAAATTATTATGTCATGGGCTGTGGCAACCACTCTAGTGGTGTGCACAAATGACCTTTTGTGATTGGTGCATGGCAGCAACTCTCAGAACACTCCAGTCACAATTTGGAAGGTTTCAATGATCAATTCATTAACCCTTACAGAACACATGGTCTCAGTATTGTTACGGCCATATACTCAATTGATACGAGCCTCACCACTTTTTGAAGTCATATTTTATATACTCATGGGTTTGAAACCTCATTCTATACATTGTCTTAAGTTGAGGAGGAAATCAGAATATACTCATAGGTGACACTGATGATTAAAAATACAAGATATGTATCTGCATCCAAAGGCAGCGAGAAAATTTGAAGGGTTACTCATATTTCATGGGGAAGGGTTACTTAAAATTTTGCCTTTCAAAATGAAGGGTTACTTCAAAAATTGCCCTTCACATATTTATAAAAAAAAATTCAAAAATGCACAATGTAATGTTTGAATCTTAGGTTATATTGTAAACTGAAGTGAAATGTAATTTACATGGAACAAAATCCAAAAAGAAATATGATTAGAACATATATTTATAGATCTCATGTATAGAGCTCACATAACAAAAGTAATTTTGTGTCGAAAAACATTCTCCCGTCGCCCAGGCCCCAAGGATAAGAACGGCCTGTAGTTCTCACCGGGTGTGGGAGGGTATCTACGGTTCTCTTGAGGGTATGAGCGTATCTGCAAGACTGCATCAGCCACAAGCTGGAGCCTCTAGGGAAATGAGCTAGCCAGATCTCCCGAGGGTATGAAGGCCCAAGGGACCGGTTGTTTTAAAAATGCCCTTCCCTTTGAAGGTTTCCTGGAATTTATGCCCTTCCCTTTGAAGGTTTCCTAGAATTTTTGCCGGTCCCTTTTGAAGGGTTGGCCCAGCTGTTGAAGGGAAAGTGAAGGGCTGCACCCTAGAATAAGGGGTATAGCCCTTCAATTTTATTCGTTGTCCAAAGGCACTAATTTCAGTATTTGAACTTTGAATCTTCAACAATATCAAGGTATTTAACCGATTCGAAAAGTGCACTTGGAGAATAAGTTAATTTTAAAGAGGGTCACTTTTGACTTAATTAACTAAATTTGGAAGTCTGTAGCACAAATACATGCTTACGTGCATGGAGAAGCCCAGTATGGGTCTCTCACACATTTAAAAGTAAAAATATTTAATAATAGGAGCTTAAATACGCAGCTTATCCCATTTAGTGTGTGTGGTATTAATTCCCAAAACACGCACTATTTTGCCAAAGCTCAAAGTTAGTGAGGGCTGAAATTGTTACTGAGTGATACTAAATTCAAGTATACATGCTCACTTACCATACATTTCAAGAAAATTAGTGCATGCTCTAAGGTGCTTTGAAGCTTGAGATTGCAACTCTAAGAATCATTCTCAATGGTGCAACAGAAGCATCATCAACTTCAGGTGTTGTAAAATGGTATGGTAGCATTGCTATTCATCAAAACTTGGCAAAAACAATGGCAGAAACAAGTTTGTGCTTCACGCAAACAAGTTCCATCTTCTAGTGGCACCAATTTCATAGCGTAAAGAAATTTAATTTTCCCTTCACTAATTTCCCACACGCACTATTAGTCAGCCCTCGCTAAATGGGATAATCAATGCAGTGGACACATTCACGTAATTCATGTTGGTGTTACATCTATTGCAACTTATGTTAATCGAGAGTGTACATGAGGTCTAGTCTCCATACCGAGCAAGAATGGAGACAAACTGCACTCTTGTAAGGTCCATGGACCTTATATGCTTAACACATAGATATCATTATGGGTTATTGGTCAATACAATTGGGAGGACCTATGTATCACTTAAAGAGAAAGAGAATCTTCCCTTTGGTGTCTTTTAACTTTTATATCACTACAAGGAATGTGTGGTTTTCCCAGAAGGCAATTTCACTTGGCCAAATAAGGTGGAGTCCCCCCCAAAAAATAAAAAATTGTCAGGCAGTGTACATTTCAAACAAACCACTTACTCCATGTATTTCCAGAGTGAAAACATGCAGGAAATTTGTGAATGAAATATTGTAGTGGGAAAATTCATATGTTAGTACCACTTTACAACAAGCTAGTATTCAAGTCTGCAGAAAAACACAACATAATAAATAAATAAATAAACAGGCAATTCCACTAAGCCAAATAAAGTGGAAGAAAAGAAGCTTTAATACTTATCATGTGCAATATAAACATTTTGTATCAAACTAGAAAAGAAAAGAATAACCAATGTCGGACAATCCGACACGAATTTGAGCCCGTTACCTTACCTTGTTCAAGAATCTCCTTGGTACAATGTGGGGTTTACTGCCTACCTTGCGGTAGGTGGGCTCTTGTTTGTAATTTATTTATTTATTTATTTATTTATTTATTTATTTATTTATTTATTTATTTATTTATTTATTTATTTATTTATTTATTTATTTACTATGTGGGGGGAGTGTTGGTTCTTGTTTACTGTCAAGTTTTCTCATATGAAGTACTAGGTATGTGAGATATTTGATGGCTATTTGGTGGATGGTTTTCATTGTTTTTTTATTAGTGATGTGGGGATATGTAGGTTCTCAAGGAGGTCTATGTTTCTTATGTGAATGGCTCCCCTTACTCCTGCGGTGATAACTATGAGGGGTCTAATATTCCAACCTTGTGCTCTTATTGCGTCTACTAACAAGTTGTATTTGTCTTCTTTTGTTTGTATGGCTTGGGTATCAAACTACTATGAATACATGCTTGTAAACTATGAATAAACATTGGAGATCAATAGAGTTATCTATAAAGTCCCTCAAAGAGGGACGAAACCGTGGGTTCGATCCTTCTTTAAGAAAACTTTCTATTAAGAGCTTGTTAGCTCGTCGTGTATTGGAGCCTATGTTGAAGGTTGAGTAAAACTTTTGGGACATCCTTTTTTCACCTCTCAACTTTGAGGAAATATTAGGATCTAAAATAGGGTATGCGCATGGGAGCCGTTGTCCTAAATCCTGGATTGGCCTATCCAAGGCTAGCTTGGCACCCCATGCTAGTAGGACAAGCTAGAAAGTTGGTTCTTTATAGCCCAACATCACTCTTTATGTATGCTTAATTTAAGTATTGAAGAAAACTTGGGTAACCTTGTGCTAATTCTCATAAACCCAAGGTTTGGAACTAAACCATGGTTTCATGATAAATATTGAACCTAGATTGGCTAACAATTTATGAGCATGTAGTCAACTCCATTTTAGATACATGGATCTTTGGTGTCCATTTTGAATCCACATCTAACCACACATCACTCATATATAGGTACCCTATTAAGATGAGTAACCAAATTAGGCCATTTTCCCCTGATAACGCTTGTGGGTTTTATGTGGTCACTCTATTTAATCACACACCTATATTGTGTGTGAAATGGCAAGACATGGAGTTAAGAATGGACACCAAAAAGACACGTGTTGTAATGGGATTGACTTATGTGCTCAAAATATAGACATCATTATAGGTTTAATAATTAACATGATTGGGAGGGTGTATGCACGATCTGTGCTTAGTCTATGTGATTGTTTAAAGAGATCAAGAATTGTCACTTTGACCTCTCTTTAATTTTGCGTCTCAGCTCCCAAGGTTGAACTTCAAATGATAATATCTAATAAAGTCAATTTTGTTTACCAGATGACTAAAATGCATGTCCAATCCAAAGAGCAAATTGTTTGTGAAGTTGGAAATAGTGCTCACAATAAGACCACATATCGAAGTTGGTGACATTTGGTGCAAACTTGCACATTATGGTTATAACCCTTGGCAATATGATATTAAGTACATTGTTAAGGTTTCAAATCAAAGAAGTTCGCATGGTTGTGTTGGCTATAGAGCAGAGCCCAACATTTTCCTTCGAATTTGTACCCATGCCCACCCATACCCATTAGCAACGACCTATGCCCACCCATGCCCACCCATAGCATGACCCGTGCCAACCCATGCCCACCCATGCCCACCCATAGCATGACCCGTGCCCACCCATGCCCACCCATGCTATTAAAATTGCCGCCAATGTATTCAAAAATTGTGTAATGTGCATTACCCGCCTACACCAAGTCTTGGCCCACCCATGCCCATGCCCACCCTTGCCCACCCATGTCCGCCCATGCCCAATAATATCGAACCCTTGCCCACCCATGCCCACCCATGCCCAATAATATCGAACCCATGCCCACCCAAAACCCATGGGCATGGGTGGGTTTGGGCATGGGCATGGGTATGGGCACCCAATGTAGGGCTCTGCTATAGAGTATGGGGGCATACATTCTTCATACCATGTACGAACTAATGTGGATTGTGTAATAAAGGGTATTATTTGAGGCATTAGCATACATATTACACATAAGGGAGATTCTTGACTCTAGAGTGTACATTTAAAAAGGATGTTAAGAATGTTCAACTAAAGGTAGATGTACAAAAGGAGGTCCTAATGTTTAGAGAAACATATTGACAACAAATTTGTTGGTTTCGTTCAAATAACATTTTTTTTCTTTCAAATGATGTGTGTTTTAAGGTCCAATTAATAAGAGTTACATCCTATAAATGAATAATTTGTGTATCATCATGTTCTCATTGCATAAACATTACTCAGCCATATGGGTCAATTCACTAGACCCTAGAATTAAAATAATAATTATGTTATGTGGGCTCCTTGAACAAAGTAATAATATTCAATTATTGTTCATAGACACATGGTGACACTTGAAAACTTGAGGGGAGTTATATACCCAACACTATTAATAGGAAGAATTATTCATCCTAACATTATTCACTATCCACAATATGGTCAGTTTATTTCTGTTATCCAAGTTTCTTCCCATATAAGTAAGATGGTGGAGCCCTTATCAAATGCTAAATATACAAATTGGACTCAACCATATGGTTGAGTAATGTCATTGAATGTGAAAGTGGATTGTATGTGTAAGAAAGACCTATTTAATTCATACTTTATATTTTATGTATAAGTGGATGCATTTATCCCACTGTTTTGAGAAGTTAAGTATAAATATACATGAGTCCATTTTTAGCCTATCATTAGTATCCACACCTTTCTTTCTCCTCTATAAATCTCTCATATATAGGGTATTTTATTGATAATCACCCATATATGTCATTTAGGTTTTCAATGAAGAGTCCACCCCTAGGCTATAGAGCTTGCATTGCAGCCACAAGTTTAGAGGTTCGATCCTTGAGGATGCAAAATCAAGGTTATATTGATTCCAGTAGGTGTAATGGTAATGTGAAGTGAGATGCCCGAGCTGGAAAGTCTCTCACCTCTTCTGGCAATATTCTTTGATATGCTTATATGTGCTCTATTGCAATTTGTGAATGTCATTGCGACAAGCCTGCTCCCACTACAAAGTAGAGAAGTTATCAAAAAATGTGTTCATGGAAATGGTCCCATCACACATGCCACAAAACATATGACTAAAATTGTTGTGCACTACAAGGATCACGTGGTCAAGTCACTGGTAAGTCGAGCATTGTAAAAGGTGAAAATGATGCATATCATTGGTCCATGTTTGTAGTATTATGTAGTATAGTGCAATGAGATGGAATCAGTGGTAGCACACACCCACAATGCAATCCTAACTTGGGAAAGTTTGCATTTAATCAAAATAATTCAAATCATTAGGTCTACCCAACCAAAACACCCCCCAATTCATAAGTTTATGTTAGGGCCTACCAGTGCACGGTGTGCAACCTATCTAGGCTTGCTCAACTATGTTAAGGAGGCTAGTTGAGGGTTTTGAACTCGGAACCTCCTCACTCCCATGTAGCCAACCTAACCATCATGCTCACTCATGACATGTGTACACATTGAAGTTGTTAACCAATCCATTGATCACTTTGATGTAGCCATGTTTAGAATGTTGGAAATAAGTACTGACCAAGTGAGAGGGGAGTTATAAGTGTTGAGAAATTCAGCATGATGGAAAAAGTAAGTCAAAAGGGCATGGATTTGGGTTCCTTGAAAAGGACATTGGCTATACTCAAGTTTTTGCCTACCATCAGAAGTAGGTCAATCTATTATGTAAATATGGGTTGGGAGGGAATATTGCCTTTGGAAATTTACTGTAATGTCCCCGTGGTGTGGCCTCTTCATACCATGTACAAACTAACGTGAGTGTAAGAAGGGGTATTATTTGAGGCATTAGCATACATAGCATATGTAAGGAAAAGGTATTGTTTTGTTATAGAGTGTACATTTAAAAAGGGGATTAAGAATTTTGAAGTAAGGTAGATGTACAAAAGGGGGCCTTAAGGTTTAGAGGAAAATTTGACAAGAGATGTGTTCAATTCATCCAGTTCATGTTTTCATCCATGGTTGTCATATGGTAATAGTCCTCAATCACAACCATGTACATTGTTGTTAGGGTTTGCATTTGGGTTCTAGGTTTTCACAAATTGGAGGCTCTTAGACAACATAGGCTCCCTTGATTATTCCTCTCTACATTGTGGCTAAGTTATTGTGCTCTAATCTTTGTTCGTTTGGTGTAATTATTGAGTTACATGCTATGGATGAAAATTTGATCAATCGCTTTCTCATTGGAAAGTGAAAGTGGATTTTATATGTAATAAGGGCCTATTTTAGTCATACTTTATATTTTGTTTTTATAGTGGAGGCATATATCACATTCACTTGAGAATCTTAGTATAAATACATTAATTTATTTTCTAGCATGCCAGTAGTACGTATACATTTTATTTTCTCCATGAAATTCCCATATGTAGGGGGTTTAATTTCATAGTGACCCACACACATCATTTAGGTATCCAATGAAGAGTCCACCCCCCGAGATTTACTTTTAGATAAATGTTAATTACCAATTGAAGTAATTACATTTGAGATGTCATTACTTCAATTCATAATTGATTAGTTATGTTCTTTTTGTTAAACATCTTGATATCAAATTTCAGGCCTGTAAAAAATTACTCCATTATCACACATGTACCACACTTGTGCAAAATTGCTTAATATCGGAAATGGGCATGTCTACCTTACATGGTTACTTGCCATATCAATGTGACAACATGGATAAGAGGTGGTAGCCAATGGCAAGCAACCAAAAAATGGGCACAAAACAGCTACCCAACTACATATTTGAAGTCAAAGTGGTTAAATGGACATTAACTAGGATTTAAGTATAATTGGATTTATGCATGAATATTGGACAATTCCAACCGCCAACGTAACATACACTAGATTGCAAAACTACACAAATATGGTGGTTGGCAAACATGGAATATAAACATTCGAGGTTGTGGTTGTTGTGTTGTTGCCGTTTGATGATTTGTCCCCACAAGTGCACGTCACTTAATATTTTTGGACAAGTTGTTTGTCCAAATACACCTAAATATCAATAATGATCTCTCCTAGTTTGACTACTAAGGGCCGGTTCACACAAGGTCCCAAGTCCTAAGTCTCAAGTCACTTGAGGTCCATCCGTGCAATCTCAGCCGTTGAGAGCATGGAAGTTGGACTTACCACTTCACACAAGGTCCCAAGTCCTAAGTCCCAAGTATGACATGGATGCTTACATGGCAACACCTTTTTGGAGGTGAGGCTTGGGACTTGTGTTGTGAGTTGGGTCGACAGAAAAGGCTAGACCCAACTCTCAACCCAAGTCCTGCAAATATTTTTGCATAAAATAACCAAGATCCGACTTTAATGATCATTCACCATATTTTAGTGGGTTCTTGAGGCTCAAAAGTTGAGAATTTGCCTCCATGTTGGGACTTGCTAACATGACATGAGTGGGACTTGGGACTTGGGCCTCAAGAAACCACTAAAATATGGTGAATGATCATTAAAGTCGGATCTTGGTTATTTTATGCAAAAATATTTGCAAGACTTGGGTTGAGAGTTGGGTCTAGCTTTTTTGCTCGACCCAACTCTCAACATAAGTCCCAAGCCTCACCTCCAAAAAGTGTTGCCATGTAAGCATCCATGTCATACTTGGGACTTCGGACTTGGGATCCCATGTGAAGTGGTAAGTCCCAACTTTCATGCTCTCAACGGCTGAGATTGCACAGATTGACCTCAAGTGACTTGGGACTGCATGTGAATTGGCCCTAAGATAACATGTTTAAAAGTATGACCTCAGAAAAGAGTATTTCATAGCTGCAACTCTCAATATGTGGTATCGAACACTGAAATCTACCACCTGTATATCACTCAACAATATTCATGACAAACCTTCCAATATTACCGTAGACCACTCAATTTCATCTGTACAACTGCCAGAAATTTGTGGTTTCCATGTTGGATTCAAATGGATCTCAACCAATGTACAAATGACACGTGGTGTAATTTGAGGAGAGATAGTATTCGTTGTTGTCGAAACGGAGAACCTTCTATGGTAGTAAAATTGGGCTGATACCCAAAAAAAAACTTCCACACTGACGGTCCCACAATTCAAAGCACTGCACATATCCAACTTCCAACAATTAAGCTTACAACCTTTCAGTTTATTTTACCTTACAGCCTTATTTTACGAGCCTTGAAAGTACCAAAAGGACCTAACGGAATTTTCCCCAGTCACGCAAAAAGTTTCATGTCATTGGGAACCTCTGCCCCTGCAGCACCAGTAAAAAATATATACAAAAATATAAAAATATAAAACAAAACAAAATCCTTTAACTGTCAACCCAGTCCCAAGCTACACACGCAATTTTCTTTTCTTATTTTTGGAACTCGGGAGGTGTTTTTTGACCACTTGGTTAGTTTTTGTCAAGTATAGAGACGATTTCACGGCCAGGAATCAAACCGCCAACCACTCCATTGTGTGTTCCACAACACATGCAATTTTCCACATATCCATTGTACAGTGCACGTTCCTAAGCGGCCGAACCCAATTAGTTAAATTTACCTATAGTCAATTATTTTTTAATATGTTATGAAATAACTCTATTTTTCTAATGGGGTTCTCTGATTGAAAAAATAAGTTGAAATAAGGGTGTAGATACGGTTAAGCATGTCATATACTTCAACCTACAATCTCATGCAAATATCTTGTATTATGGATCATAAATCCTACATATGATTGCTTTGTGTGTATAATTGTGTATATTTTAAACTGTGTTGTAAAGAAACTAACTTTTGCACCTTGAGACACAAAATCAAATAACAAAACATTTTTTTAATCGTGTAAGAGTATTTGTTACCACATTCTTGTACATGATTTTATGACATGGCAATATGGAATAGATCATATGGAATGTAGTTTTGAAGTGATTTGTAGCAACTTCTTTCTTGATTTAAAGAACAATTTGAGCATAGGAAGGCCTTCATCTTCATTCATCTCGATTTTCAATGAACATTGTTGACCTTCAAGAGTGGGTGCTCCCCAATGTAGCACATCAAGTAAATCTATTATTTCAGTTCCCAGTGTAATTTTCCGATTCAACTTGTGTAACCACTTAAATTAGTGTGGGACTTTGATTAGTGTAGTAACGAAGTTCCGCAGCAAACAATTAGACATTACATTAACTTCACCACACCGTGTGTCCTTTTCAACCACATCGATACATTTTCCTGCAAAATCACCTTCACCCAAATCATTGGATTCGAAAGACATATAATTTCTGTATGTAACTCTACTACACCGTCTATGGTATTTAGTGTCACTTACGATATGGAGTTTCGTTGTGCTATAAATTTTTACTATGGATCTTATATTTTACCAACAAAGGTCAAATTGGTTGTCTGGACACTATATAACAATAACATCTTTACTTGATAAATATTTACACTAACAATAAAATGTTGTAGTAATGCGTAACTCCAAATAGTAACTGACACTAAATACCATAAATAGTGTAGTTTGATCCATACCGTCTCGGCCCATTGCACCTATGCGTATGAAATAATCTCATGGATCAAACCAACCCCATACACACATGCAACCATATGCCTATGTTCATTTGTCTCCCATGCCCATGTCCATATGTCCCCCATGCTCATGCGCATCAGAGCCCAACATCGCACTTGGTCACGCCCACCCATGCCACCCATTAAAGAATCTCGCTTTGACATACCCACCCATACACATGACTCCAAATTGACTATGCCCATTCATTCCAATGACCGTAACACGAGCAATACAATATACAAAGCATGATGCACGTTTATTTGCAAATGTCGCGATTCGAGCGTAGGAATAACCTTCTCTATAATTTTCTTCTCTACGAAATAACCTCCTCTAGAATTTATCTAACCTTCTTTATAATTTTTTTCTCTACAAAAGTCAATGAAAACAAATCACAATAATAATATCATATGTTTTTTACACCCTGTAAGAGTTGCCTCATGACAACGCCCAACCATGCCCACCCATGCGCGATGATCCATACCCATACCCATCCAAAACACATGGGTATGGGTACCCAATGTTGGGCTCTAATGAGCACCCACCATATGTATGTATGCCCATACCCATGCTCATAAGCCCCCCATGACCCGTAGCCATGTCCCCCAACCCATCCCATGTCGCCTACCACCTCCCCCAGGTTTTCCCACCATGCCCACTTGTAGTCCCCCTATCTTTCCACATTTGTTTGCTCCTTCGTTATGTCAGATGTTTGTTTTGGGGATGAATCTTCCATGTGGAAGTTGGGGGCGCCATCATATGACATGTATGATGTGTCTCACATTTATCCCATGATCTAGCTCCATTCTGTATAAACTTTAGACAAAAACTTAGAGTGACTCACTTATTTTCAAGCCAAAATATTTCCAAAAGTGAAAATTAAGTGCAGTCTCAAGGGTGATCATTCATAGCACCTACCAAAGGGGAGGATGAAAATGAAGACTGCTATGTAGAGCCTAGTTTTTTTTATGTAAAGACAAATTAAGACTTTAATTGGGATGGAGACCTTGAGTTAGTTTATTGAAGTTGAATAAGTATGAAGCAACAACAAACTTATAGGGGACAAGTTTCTACTGGGTTTATATTGCATCCCCCAATTTCAATCTAGGTATTTAGAAATGATGCGTGTTCTAACTTCAAGTTTAAATTTCTTTTTCCTTCCATTATGCTAATTCATTGGATTAGACGATATATTAGAATACAAATGAATTTACAAGTTGGAACAATGCATGAATATATCCATTCATTGCTCATGTTCTTGAACAATCGTATCAACGTTCCCCAATCTTGCCAAATCTATGACCAAGAATATGAACATTTGTACATACCACACATATACCATATCTTAAATTCTAAAAATATCAACATATATAGGGCCAAGTTGCACCTTAGGCAGTGCAACTACTGTGGTATCACAAATGCAAGGATTTGCAATGATATTGCTTTTTACTATGATTGAGTCTTCAAAGTTTTCCCCTCGGTTTGTCCTGAGGTGGTTGTATTTTGCTTCCATTCTTGCAATTGATTTTCAATTTGGGCCCAAACCAAAAAAAAAAGATTGAGTCTTCAAAGTGTGAGAAATCTTACAAGATCATGAAAGCATCTGTGATTTTGGAAACAATTTGACCACATGCGTCCTATTCAAAAACTTGCTTTTGGATGCAAAATGGTTCAATATCCTTTGAAAATAAATACTTCTAATATTATTCTAAGGATGACACAACGTCTCATTGGTTGGGCTAATAAAAAGTCAATGCTCAACACCCACTCAATACTAACCAATTTAAGCATCAAAATATATATGTAAGTACTTGAAAACTCATCACAAATTGAGATATCGTCACCTTTATCTCATTCTTATGACATGGGATTTGTACATGATTTGCTCATCAACGTGTTATTTTTCTTCTATGTTGAATGCACATCAAAATAGGTCAAAACTCTTGGAAATAACCGTAATAGGCTTGTCTACTCTTACTTCCTCCCCCACCGTGAATACATGGAAAGTGTAGTACACTAACATTCTTCTTAAATGCAAAGGTTCCTAAGTGCACCACACCTACAACTTAGTTAGTAAGTTGTTAGCTAACAAATCCTGCTTTGTTATGTTGAAAGAGTTGTAGATTGTTAGATTAAATTTGGGCAGCCACAATTCCGAGAAGGCATCAAAAAACAATTATAACTAAATTCCTGCATATACTAGGTAGTATGTGACTTTCCTACATGTTTAAAGAACAATACCATGAAACATTCTCCAAACTGACTCATTAAGTGCAGTATTAGCATTGAATTACTCAGGGTCAAGTCACATGGACCGGTCCAACCCACCCACCCATGGAGGGAGGGAAATGAGGAATTTCACCGTAAAAAATGGTGACATCACCCACCCAGTGTGTATGTTTGACAAAGTTTTTGCAAGTTTTTCACTTTTGACACGCAAAAACTCACACACACACAAAAATGCACGTCAATTGACACGCACAATTTAGAAGTTGACACGTACCGTGACTTGTGAAGAAAAAAAACACACATAAATTGACACACTAGATATTGAAATGACATGTATTACTAGGCAACTTAAGTACTATAAAACTACAGCTCAAGTATCCGGAAAACATAACCCATAACAGCAGGAGAACTTCCTACACTCACTTACAAACTTAAGTTCAACCTTGTTCTTGTAATTTCCTTTATAACCAGGAAGGCTCTACAACTAAGATGGTGATCAAAGAGGTGGTGGAGGCTAAGTACAAGGCCAACAAGACCATTGTTCGTGGTCTTTTGCGGATGTATTTCCACGATTGTTTTGTGCTAAGTTCATTAGGTTTCCAAGCTCGACTCGGTTCAATTCGTAGCAGAGCACTCTGTAACATTCTAACATTTGCACTGGATACTAAATGCTACAAGTATGTGAATGAACAATTTGCCCCAACATATCTCAAAGAGTGATGCTTTGGCTAGTTAAATATTGGGTTAATTTTGAGGCGTCTCAGCTTGACACTAGGATGCATGATTTGAGGTAGACTTTGTAGGGTGCAGAGATCCCCTTCAAATTGAGTTTGATGTACAATTTACAATTCACAGTGCCTGAATTGAAGCTAGATTGGAAGCAATATTGTTGTTGGGTACATGATTTGAATGCCATCAACGTTCACAAGTCCCTAAATTTTGTCACATACACTAGGCCAGTGGTAGATAATCCACTCTCACCAGTGGCACTGCCTACATATGTGATAGATACTTTGCATGGTCAATTCCTAAGTCACTTGAATTGAAGTTTTAAAAATGGGAGGAGATCTAGAGTGTTTTGTTGGATTAAAAATTGGGGAAAGTAGCCATCTCAACTCATAATTATTTGAATTTTGAGGTCTTACATAGGGCAAGGATCCCCTTCAATTGAGTTTAATGTACAATGTGAAATTCTCATTGATTCAATGCAATGCTTGAATTAACGTTAGATTGGAATCAACAATGTTGTTGAGTATGTGAGTGGAATGCTATCAGTGTTCACAAGGCCCTGAAGTCTATCCCAATAGCTAGGAGTAGGTGGGCCGTAGTACAAATCGACGCAACAAGCTGAAACGATGATTGAAGGATGTATTTGATGAAGATTATGTAGTGGTTTTACAAATTCATGCAGTACAGTGGTTTTTTTGAGGTAATGTCATGACCCACTTACTACAGTGCATGCCGGCGTTATTGGAATTATTCAAAGATGAAGAGCCACATTGGTATGAGATCATGTGCTCTTTTAAATTCCATTTCTACTTGAACTTGCTTGTAGATATTTTACAAGAGTTGAATAAATTGAATATCAAAATTCAATATGATATGGTTGATATCACAACTATTAGTGCAACCATCGATATCACTATTTCAATTTTATCATGTCATTTTTTAATCTGGAAATGGACCTATGTTTGGTTGCATAAGCAAGAATTTGGGAAATTTCTTGATGGAATCTGCAAGAAATCTTTAGTTGAGTTATGAAAACAATACAAGAGATTGTATTATTCATGCATTGGCAACTGATGGGCCCAATGAACTACAACAATGCATATTATTGGGTGCATCTTATGTGCAAAGAGTTGTTCATGCTTTGAATGATTGTTTCCGAGACCTTCCAGTATTCCATGCAGCCAAACTTTTCAACCCTTGTAATTATCCAAGTGATGATAGTGACCGAATCATAAATACCAAATTGTGGCTCAAAAGGATATTGTTGAGGTTTCAATACACTGAAGAAGAAAGTGACATGTGTAAGGGAGAACTCTTGAAATTTACGGAAACACTTCAACATGAGTGTCAGAACAAAACAATATTTGAGGCTTGGCGCATATGTGGTAGCAATTTGAAATGGCACACAAATTGGCCTAAACTTATGTAACTTTGGCAGAAAATTATACTCATTCCATCAAGTATAGTATTTATGAGAGAGGATTTTCCAAAAAAAATGCAATCAAAAGCCACTTGCACAATAGGTTGAACTTGAAGACCCTTGATGCTCTTATGCAAGTCTATGTGTTGTGGGCTTGAAGTGGATGCAATGGATTGGGCTACCATCTTCAACATTTGGAAAAACATATGAGACCGAAGGATACTTACGCTCGATTGATAGTTTTTTTTTTGTTACAAATCAAGATTATATAATTTTGATTATTCAAAATATTAGTTTTTCTAAAATATTGTGTAACCCAAAATTGAGGTGACATTTTAGAATTAAATGTATATGTCAATTGACATTCATTTTCGTTTTTGAAAACGTCACGTGACACTTTGGATTTGAAGTTGAATGTCAAATGAAATTTGTCAAACATACACACTGCACCCACCTCCTCACAATGAAATGAAATTGATTTTAGAGTCCGGGAAGTCAAAAGGTTAATGGGACTGAAAGCACACCACGATGGTTTCAAACCGGCTAATTCCCTAGAGTAGCGGAATGAATATTACAATGAATATACAATGTAGTGCTACAGTCACCGATCAATGTAGTTTCATATAGTGTGATATTAAATGAATGTCTAGGAAACCCCATTTATGAAAAAGGAATGAAAATAAAGCCATCCAAAATTTGAAATATGTGGTATGTATTTGAGTCTAGGTGAGTCTATGAGCTTTTACTTTTATCCTCAAATCAACTCACATATGTGTATGGCATATCATGCCTTAATTTAGAGAAATGTGTGTGATGAATTGAATGATTTCTTTGGATAAATCACCTTTGACACTTTTATCTAGAAGTAATCTTAAACTCCCCTCTATATGAGACATCAAGTCTCATAATGGACCTCTTGGAATTTCACATGCTTCTTACCCAAGGATTAGAATCTCACATGTTCTTTGACGTGTACACTTAGTTTAGCCAAAATTAGTCATGTTTAATGTACTCATGAGTTAACTGGTTTAGGTGATGTTCTGTATGGAAATGCGGATTACCGTGTTCGGTGTGAGTAGAATCTAGTGAACAAGTAGGGGTTTGACAAACTTTCCACTTTGAAAATGTGTACAGGACAAAAAAATATGAAACAACTTGCATTCGTCATGAATCCTTCTCGTCTATCTTGGAAAATTATCTCATGATTGTAAGACCATATCTTCAATGCGAATCACCTTATTTTCAAGGGTTATGGTGTTTCTACCTTATGTCTTGCAAAAATAACAATAAAGAGCACATCACCTTCAAGTATCTCAACTATTTAGAGGCAGATCAATCACTTTTAGGTTAAAATGTAAGTGGACACAAGGTCATTGATTGCTTGTCTCAATTAGTTTGTTAAGAGTTTGTGGTGGTAAGGAATGGACTACATTTGTTAGGAAAAATGGATGGCCACATCCACTTTCTGCAGTCACATGTGGATACATAAAGGACGAGACTTGTATGTGAGCGTAGAGCGGAGAGCGGAGAGCGGAGAGCGTAGATTTGGAGAGTGGAGAGCGTAGATGAAATAAAAATAGTAAACTTGCAAGACTAAAATTAGGATATTTAAAAATAGACAGGAATATTCTTGGAATATTCCAGAATCTGCCAATAATAGTAAAAAATTGGACCTATTTCCGTGGGATATATATGTCATAAAATTTAAAAAATGGCCTTGAATTTGGAATGGTCTCATTAAGTTTGGAAACCGTGAGGTGGTTGAATTATTAAAACCAAGGATGATCACAAGAAAAAATCAATGAAAATGGATTTTCGGAGATTGGTATAATTGAAGATTGAGTCAATCAAAATACAAAGGAATCAAAATAATGAACTTCCTTTGTTTTTATTCATCACTTTTCTCTTTGTCTTATATGTGAGTCTACTCTATAGCTTGGACTTTAGCAATTATTGTATGTGGCCAAATAGATTATATATTGGACTCATACCCAACATCATTGTATATACACTTGCATACAATGGGTGATGAGAGAGATATGTTTGCTGGATTAGGATGGGAGAAGGAAATTAGGAGTCTAGCATATCCTCATATTCCGGTTAATTTGTCGCCGGAATTTTCGTTTGCTGCTGGAAATCGAAGTAGTGATGACTACGACCTGACTCCATTTTCGCAGTCTACACAAGCATGGAGGTGGAGGACGCGGGAGGAGCAAAAACAACGTGAGCAAAAAGAAAAGATGCAAGAAGATGTGCCGGAGAAGGACGCTGATTTGGATGAAGACAAATCGAACGAAACGGAGGAGGAGGAGGTGAAGGTTGTAGGGGAATCTTCGAAGTATCTTTCATTTCGCGAACGGATGAGAGCCTTGCCGCCGCATCATCTGCCGTTGAAGGATCGAAAGAGAGATAAGACAGTATCTTATATGGATTTGCTTAGACCGGGTCCACCTCCCTCGGATTCATCCAAGAAGTATGCGAAACGGAAATAGAATTGATAGACATAGGAAGCATTGTAATCATACCTTTATTATATCAATAAATTATTGCAATTGATTTTGGCGGTGACGGTTCTTGGAAATGAGGGATCTGGAAGAGATAAGAGTACATAAAATGTAGTGAACTATGAAAGGAACATAGTTGAAAGAGGTGTGTCCAAATTCGATGACTCGAATTTGGCCACACCTCTTTCAACCATGTTCCTTTCATAGTTCACTACATTTTGTGTACTCTATGCGGAGTGGAGCTACAGATGAAGAGTCACTTGAATGCGCTGGAGGCCGAAGAGAAACGTCATGCATCTTAAATTGTTGATGCTTGATTGTATTTCCAGAAAATTTAGGCAGTCTTGTAAATATATATTTTCTGCCTAAGCTGCTAGTAACATGTGGTAGCCGTGCATAGTCTATATAGTTTGAATGACAAAACACTTTTTATTGAAAAAAACAATATGAATATTGTCTTGCTGACTCAGTACATGTAATGACAAGGGAATTTTGAGTGGCCACCGTCCATTGAAAAGAATCTAGGATGTTTGTAGATTGGCTCCTAGTTGTTCGCCAAAGGGTGAGTCAAGAGTCCGCTTTCTAGGACTAGCTTGACCTCGTTGAAACTAAAGGTAGGCGCATGAATGAAAAGCTCTGCCTCGGGATTACGGTGGCAAACCTTCAAAAGAATGAAGTACACATGCTTGCAATAAGAGAATTGGGTCCTCCCTCTGAACTTAGTCATCGTCTTCTTGAATGCAGGGCAAGTGCAACCCACGAAAGAGCTGATGGTGACCTGATACTGTGTGATGGCAGGAGAAACACCCGAATCTAGCCCGATGATGCAGCCATGTCCTGGATGAGGTATCATAGTGATGGAACGGATGCAAGCTTTCAGAGAGTCGGAGGAGGCCATGGAGAGTCGCTGTGCGGGATTTGGGCGAGTGGCAGTGCGTTTGACCATCTTGCCGTCTCTCTTGCCAGGGTAGCGGTCTGCTTCTGCAGGAATGGGCACCGCGCTAAGATTTGCAGGCGGTGGGGCAGAAGAGAACAATCGTCTTGGAGAGACCGGCTTCTTAAGTGGAAGTTGGAATCCAGCTGCTTCAAGTGCAAGAATTTCGGTAGGCTTGAGGTTTGTGCCTAGCTTCACCGGCCAAACGTCTGGTATCGGCGGCATTTCATGGTCTGCTGAGTGCTTAGCAACCCATTTGCGCCTTGTGCCCTTCACACAACGGTCGATGTCATCGGAACAAAAGAAGAATTCTGTCCTCTCTGATAAATTCCTGCGTATGTTAGTCCAAACTCCGGTGTAGGTAGGTGCGGCGGTCGAATTGGCACCTCTCACAATTCTCTCAGTACACTTCTTCTTCGTGACAGCTCTCTGGGCCCAACAGCACTTCGCCGAGGTCTTGGGAAGTCTTGATATGTGCCACTCCTTGACGTTAACCTTTGTCTCTTCGACAGCACTGACATGACGGATCCCCCCCTCGTTGGGCGGGGACGCAGGGATGCTATCAGGCTCAGGCTGAGGATGAATTTCTTGGACTTCTGTATCATCTTCAGTATCCTCAAGAATGATGGGCATCTGCACAGGACGAGCCCTCACAGCACGTCCTGAACCTTTTGGATGTGAGAAATTTACCTTGTCAGGCCGATGAGACTCCTCTTCAGCTCCAAGAGGTAGATTTGTCTTCCGCTTCATGGACCCGAATACCTCTTCTCCAACCATGCGAGGAACACGGGTACAAAATTCTTCTGCTCCAGGCATGTCCAACATGGGATCTTCAAGAACCAAAGGATTACCCGTTTGCTTTGCCCTGCGCTCTGCCATCCTTAGTTTGAGCTCTTTCTTTGTAGGGCCAGTTCCGCCAACGTCACCTTTGAGAAACTGGTAGTAATTGACAACTTGTAAGAAGCCTTGTGAGCCCAAAAGGGTGCCCACATTTAGTCTTAGACCCTTGAAACGTTAGTTGATGCACTTTGAAGTAGCATGTTACTTCACAAAAATATAAAAAGAGTGAAATGTTAGTCTTAGAAGTACCATGTTGTAAGAGGCTAGGATGTGAGTTGTTATTGTGTTTTTACCTTCGGAAGGATTTGAGTGAATGAGGATAGGTAAGGAGAACTTGGATTGAGTAGTTAGTGAGTAGGCTAGTACAAATGGATGGAGACAACCAAAGTGACTCAAGAGGCAAGTGCATTCGAATTGGGATGAATGGAGGATCACATGGAGCGCACAAGTGGACCACCTCATCATGGCCACTTAATGGGGAAGGTCCAAGGAAGAATGCAAGGTGGAGGATAAGCAAATTCTCAAAGCACCAATCAAATCACGAGTTAAGCATCGTGGTTTGAATTAAGTGGTGAGCGACGATTTGGGAAAGTAAGGGGAGAAAGTTATGGCGGCGGAAAGCGAAGGAGGCTAAGTTTGGGTTGAAGCATCCCAAGTTTGGTAAAGTGTGGTAGGTAGAAAGCCAAGGCTAGTTAAATGTTCGAATTAGGATCCTTGTTGATCATTTGAGGGAGGAATGCTTAGAAGATAGGATTGGCGCCTACTAAGTAGGAGGAAATCTCAAGGGCTTATCGTGAGCCTTGAGGGTGCTCACCCCCTCAAGCTTACTATATAATCCCTCATTCTTCCCTCACTCATCCTCTCTTTCCTTTGTGCTCCAAGGCACCCCACGAGTTATAAGTGTGGGTGTGGGAAGCCATATTGGAGCACATGTGTGTGCTTAGTTTTTAGTTTGAGAGCCAAGGCTTGTTAGCCTTGAAGAGGGCTTGACCTCTTGGTAGAATTAGTGTTGACGTGAAGGATTTTAAAGTTAATTCATGATTCCAATTTGTGGTACTTAAAGTTCATGTTTTGAATACACGTGGTTGCAAGTTCCATGTTTAAGAGTTGAGCACTTGAGGTTGTGATGAGTGCAAAAATATACTTGTGTGGATTAGTTAGTCTTAGTGAAGTTAGGAAATTCTCTCTCCCCCTCTCCTCTCTAGGATTTTAGGATTTTAGGATTAGAGAAGAATTGTGTGATTAGAAAGGGGTTGTTAGTAGAATTAGGAAAATTAGGTAGGAAGATTAGTTAAGGGCTTGAATAATTAGTGAGGTAGTTGGGGATTACAACTACAAAGTTGTGGGTTCATGAAGGAGCTGGGTTTATGAAGGAGCTGGGTTTGTTTAGTTAGAAAGTAAAGAGCTGGGTTTATGAAGGACCTGGGTTTATGAAGGAGCTGGGTTTGTTTAGTTAGAAGCTAAGAAGCTGGGTTTATGAAGGAGCTGGGTTTATGAAGGAGCTGGGTTTATAAAGGAGCTGGGTTTGTTTAGTTAGAAGCTAAGAAGCTGGGTTTACGAAGGAGCTGGGTTTATTTAGTTAGAAGCTAAGGAGTTGGGTTCATGAAGGAGTTGGGTTTATGAAGGAGCTAGGTTTATGTAATTAGAAAGTAAAGAGATGGGTTCATGAAGGAGCTTAGTAGATAGCCTACTTAATTAGCTCATAGACAAGTAGTTAGTTACATTATGCTAGTTAGTGTTATGTGTGGCTTTCACAAGTAAATGTATTTGAGATTGACTATAGAGAATAGTGTTTTTTAACACTTGCATCCTCTCTTTAAAAATAAACCACGTGCACAAAGTAATGGAGAATGTGGAGCACTCTCGCGATGGCAAGACAAAGGAAGCAAAGACCAAAGGTGCGAGGGAGAGATTGGCATAAGTCACATAAGTATTTCTTAATACTTAAAGGCTTATGTACGGTATGGAGACACCAATTAAATCCAAGACCACTTGAAGGGTGAACCTTACACTATGGACTCATCCAAGTCCAAATCCAATACCGCGGAGGAATGTGAGTCCAAACCCACGACTCGGACTACGGACGCTTAAGGGTGGGGGGTTTGGCCTCACATAATTGGTGCGTCCGCCGGGAGCGAAGCGGAAGGTAGTTACAAGACTTGGAGGCGACTAGGAGACTTGGAGGCAACTAGGAAAAATTGGAGACACAAACTTGAGAGAAGGGAAGGAGCACCCGAAACTCGGTAAGTATTCTCTCTTTGGGTTACATTTGAATTCATTGTATTTCAACTATTCCTTGGAATGAATTGCATTGTCAATTACGCAAATTCATTTTTGAGGAAGGAGCGCGGCGAAGGTACGTCCTCAACCTTTTTGGGGATTTGCTAAGAACTTAAAAGGAACCTATAACCGAGTAGCTCATTAAAACATTAGAGGGTAAATTCACCTTAGGACATTGAACTTTGACACTCACCTCGGGGTGAGTCTCAAAGTTTTGGGAGTTGTCATTTCATGCTCTAGATTAAATTAATATTTCACAAAGTTTATGGTGTTGTTACATTGAGTCACGATTGAGGGGAGTGCTAACTCACAGGGGGATGCGATTGCTCAAGGTATGTTTATTTCTTCAAAGTGAACTCATTAACTAATTAAGGAATGCCTTTTGTACTCGTGATTGTTGTTATCCGTTGTAGAGGGTAATTCCCGAATTGTGGATGGTGTGAGAAGTTGAAGGGTGAAGCCTCGACTTTTAACATAATCTACTCGGAAGGTCACCCCCTCACAATCGGTATTGTGGTGAGTGTTAATTTGCGGGAAGGTGCGGAGGTGATGCTCCGACTTAACCAAAAAATTAACATGAACATGCCTATCCCCTATTGGGATTCTTTCACCTAAGTGGGCTTGCAGGTTCTTTTCCTCACCTCCTAAAAAAATTATAACCACACCAAGACAAGTGAAAATATTAAGAGGGGAATTGCTAGGATTATGTGTGGTCAAGTGAGGGTCGATCGATTCTTATGGAATGCAAGGTAGGACTCGCTCACAAAAACCAAGTTTGATAGTAGGACTAGAGAAATCTACTCGAAAGAGGCGGTCCTCTAAAATCAGTGATAGATTAGAACAAGATAATGTTAGAATAGAGAGTTGTTTGAACGTCGAACCTAGGACTAGGTCAATTCTAGACACCTTAGAACTTGGAGCTCAACTTGAAGAGGAGATCACTCCCTCCAAATTGAGTGGTGAAACTTCTTCGGAAAATTACACACTTAGAGAAGAATTCCCGGTAGAAGTTGATAGGGGATTGTTGAATAGTTCACCGGTCACCATGGCCGAGGAACGGGGGATGGATCCACCACCCATACCCCCAATTCCGCCCATACCTCCTATACCTCCAATAGACCCATTGGTTAGGCCAAGAGGCCTACCAATTGTGGTTCCACAAAATTTAGCGGCGATGGATATGCCATCTCATCTCCCTAAATTTTATGGGACCAAGGATGAGGACCCCTCTCGGCACATGGAACGGTATATCGAACGGTTGGCTAGCTTCCTCATAACCGACCCGGGTTATTGGTTAGTGTGGTTTCCTACCACTCTAGAGGGGGAAGCCTATGAATGGTATCGGGATCATGCCGAGGGACATTTTAGGGGATGGGAACAATTACAAAGGGAGTTTCTTAACGAATTTAGGCCGGAAGTGGGTCAAAGTACCGCATTAAGGGCATTGTCGTCATTGAAGCAAGGAAGGGAGGAAGAAATTTCGGCTTACATTAGGAGGTTTGATTTAGTGTGCACTAGATTTGTGGGTACCATGCTCAACGACGACACGCTAAAGCAATTTTTCATTCAAGGGTTTTTTAAGTCCGGAACTATTAGGGGTGTTCTAGAAAGGAATCCCTTGACCTTGGCGGATGCCAAGCGTGCGGCTAGAGATATTGAAAACTTGGATAAAGATCACGAAAGGCTATGGAGAAGGGAGGATGAATTGATCCCACAATTCATCCCCATACGCCCTAGGGTGGTAGCGGTAGAACCCGCTAAGTATGAGAACCAAATTCCATATGCCATTGTGGACACCGGCCCCCGACCTTTAGCGGTTAGGGAACCGGCACCTCTTTTGGCACTACCGGCCCCTAGAACGGATCCACACTTGGAGGAGGTTGAGAGAAGACTAGGTGCTAGCCAACTAGGATTCCAAGAGGCTATGATAAAACAAATGCAAAGCCTCACGGATCAAATGTCATTAATGATCCGGAGTCAACAACCGGGGCCTCCACCCCCGGTTGAGTCGGGTAGGCATTCTTCCGGATTATGGTGTGTCCAATGTGGCCAACCGGGCCACACGCGTCAATTTTGTAGAAGTGGACAAAACCGTGACCAAAGAGGAAACGGTAACCCACCTCAACAAAATCAACGAGGTCAAGCGCCACCTCACTATGGAAATGGAAGCAATAGAGGACCACAACCTAGAGGGCAAGGTGGCCAAAATTTAGAGAAGAAGGAATTTCATCCCTTTTGTGGAAGGTGGCACGCTCAAGGACAATGTTGGTCCGAAGGTCAAGAGTTTAATTGTAGCAATTGTGGAGGAAGTCATCCCTCGGATACGTGTCGCCAACCGGACAAAATAATTAATGTCCCTTACCCGGTGGCTAATCCACAACAACAAGCAAGGGATAATATGCGAGGTGCTAGGCCACAAGGAGTACCGGCCAATGAACTTAGGCCACCTAACTTATACTATGACCATAGTAATGCTAGGCAAACTTTTCATCCACCGGCGGGCTTGCAAACTACAACCGGTTACATTCCAATACAAAATAGACAAGGAGTTCCACCTAATGGTAGTAACGGGAGACAAGCGCCTCCAACGGATCCGGGACCATCTAACTCCCAAGATGTTAGGTTCATGGATGGAGTGTTGGAGGCCACATGTGATGACATGCTTCCTCTCCCAACGAGAATTGGAGAGGAGCAAAGTCAATGGCCTCCTCACACCAATGCTATTACATATGAGTTAGTGAAGGGTAAGGGTGTGGTTGAAGAAGCACCTGCACTAGCGGTAACTACTAGGGCTAGGAGAGGGGATGCCCCGTTGGAGGTAGGAATAGGAGAGCAAGGAAATTACTCTTCGGATGAAGAGATTAATCTCTCCGAGTTGGATAGGGTAGCTAGAAGAGCTACTAAGGATGTGGAGAGGGAAAATATAATTTTACAAGATAGGGAGAGGACTAATGCGGTACATGACTTGGATAATAGCGATGTGGGTGAATGGGAAGGACCGGGGGTTCCCGTAGACGAATTCGACGTAGTGGGTAATTCTAAGGTGGAAAGATCTACCGGGTACGACTTGTGGGCGGACCTTAGTACACTCAAGGCGGATATTACTTTCGGCCAACTATTGGAAATTTCACCCACGGCAAGGAAAACATTAAAGGAGGGAATGCCGGTACACAAGAGGATGAGGAAGGTGAAAGCTAAAATAGCCGCTAGGATCCAATCACAAGGTGGAAGAGACGTGAAAGCTATAGAAATAGAAGTTGTTATAGTAGATAAGGTGGTTCCTAATGTGCTAGTCGACGGAGGGAGTAGTCTAAATATACTACCGGAGGATACTATGAAAAAATTGGGACTTGGACTCACGGGGCCTTCACCTTTGGTCATAAATATGGCAAATCAAAGTTCGACTACGCCTTTGGGGATGATCAAGGATTGTAGAATGACTACGGGAGGCGAGGAGTACTTGGTCACCTTCCATGTCATTAAAATGCACTCCAACAAGGACACCTTCCCCATTTTGCTAGGTAGGCCTTGGTTGCGGATGGCGAATGCTATGGTCAATTGGGGTGGACCTAAACCATCCATCACTTATGGTCCGGAGGGTAATAGGGTCATAGTGTCCATTGGTTCATTAGAAGGATGGATGAAGAAGGAGATGTATTTGCCATTGGAGAAGGAAATTGATGACTTAAACAAGAATGAGATTGGCAAGGCATTGGTGGGAGTCGTCCATCCCGAAGGTCAAAGGGTTGTTATAGATTCGGGCTCGGGAAGTCTAGGTCCTAATTTTTACAATTATGGGGATAATGGGGATTATGCCCAATGGCTAAGGGAGTACCCCGAGTCCGAGGTTGATGTAATGGTTACATTTCACCAAGTAGGCTTAGGGAGTGAATTTCCTAGTGTTAGTTTAGGAGAGGGCTCATTGTTGGAGCCATGTGAGGTGCTCACCGAGGAAGAGTGGGTTAGCGGTGGGTTAACACCTTGGGTAGATGACGTGGAAGAGGGTGAGGTTAGTTTAATTCATGTAGATGGGACTCAAGAGGAGGATGTGATTATTGAGTCATCGAAATTGGAGGAGCCTTTACATTTCAAGACCACGTCTACGGGGATAGTTGTAGGTCAAGATGTGAAAGATTACCCCAATGTGCCTTCCGATTGGTATCGGAACAAAGAGGAACAAGCACATGTGTCGGAAGCGGATTGGCGGTACGTGGATGTGAAATTAAAGAATGGAAAAACCCGACAAATGAAGATGGGATCCAAATTGGGGGAGAAAGAGGTTAGGGAGTATAGCAATTTGGTGGATGAGTTTAGTGATACTTTTGCATGGTCCTACGATGAGCTTAAGGGAATTCCTAGGGAAATGGTAGAGCACCGGATTCCTTTAATTCCGGGGGCGAGGCCAATTAGACAAAAGGAGAGGAGGATGAATCCTCAATTGCAATTGTTGGTGAAAGCGGAATTGGAAAGGTTATTGAAGGCCGGGTTTATCAAGCCGGTGGAAATCACGGATTGGGTTTCTCCTATGGTCTTAGTAAAGAAAAAAAATGGGAAATTAAGGGTTTGTGTCGACTATAGGAAATTGAATTCGTGCACACAAAAGGATCACTTCCCCTTACCTTTTATCACCTTGTTGCTTGAGGAGGTTGGAGGTCATTCGCGATATACCTTTATGGATGGGTATGCGGGTTATAATCAAATTTCCATAGCCCTCCAAGATATCCATAAAACGGCTTTTACTACACCTTGGGGTACTTTTGTGTGGGTAGTGATGCCATTTGGGTTATGTAATGCCCCGGCTACTTTCCAACGATTAGTAATGTATATCTTCACTGACTTGTTGTTCAAATCCATGACCGTCTTTGTGGACGATTTTAGCACACAAAGTAATGTGGACGATCACCTACATTGTGTTAGGGAGGCATTGGTTAGGTGTAGGAAGATGAGGTTAGCATTGAACCCGGATAAGACATTTTTGGGAGTGAATAAGGGAGTGTTGTTGGGTTATGTTGTTAGTGAGAAAGGTAGAGAACCCGATCCGGATAAGATTGCGGCCATAAGCGACTTGGCAACTCCAACCAATTCCAAGGGGATCTCTAAGTTGTTAGGACATGTGGGATGGTACCGGGAACTTATTCCTAATTTTTCAAAGATAGCGGTGCCCATTACCCATTTGCTCAAAAAAGATGTCAAATTCGAGTGGACGGATGCTTGTCAAAAAGCCTTTGAGGAATTGCGGGATAGGTTGAGCACCTATCCGGTGTTGATACCACCCAATTGGGGTAAACCTTTTCACGTCTATTGTGATGCTAGTAATGTGGCAATAGGGAGTGCGCTTTGTCAAGCAACGGGAGAAAAAGAGAAGGATCAACCTATAGCTTATGCGAGTAAGCAATTGACCCCCGCCGAAAGAAACTACTCTACAACGGAGAGGGAGTGCCTAGCCATGGTGTTTTCCGTTAAAAAGTTTAGGCATTACCTCATGTGCAACCCGGTTGTATTTTTTGTTGACCACATGGCTATCAAGTATCTAGTTAACAAGGCGGAGTTAAGTGGTAGGTTAGCTAGGTGGGTTTTGTTATTAGAAGAATTCGACTACACGGTGGAATATAAACCGGGTCGTATGCATTTACAAGCGGACCACTTGTCTAGGTTGTCGGAGGAGATAGGAAAAAATCCGGTAAATGATATGTTAGTAGATGATAGCCTCTTTATGGTCACTTCTACACCGGAGTGGTATGCGGGCATAGTGGAATTTCTAACAACCCACAAGTTGCCCAAAGAGTGGACAAAAGAAGAGAGAAGGAAGGTGAGGGTAAATAGTAGGCAATTTGTTGTAGTGGGCCATAGGTTGTTTAGAAGGGGGTCCGATGGTATTTTACGACGATGCGTGTCAAAAACGGAGGTTGAAGCGATTTTAATCGCTTGCCACGATAGCGCTTGCGGCGGTCACTTCTCGGGTCAACTCACCGGGCAAAAAATACTTAGAGCGGGCTACTTTTGGCCTACACTATTTAAGGACGCCCATGACTATGTAAGGAAATGCGACGCTTGCCAACGGTATGCCCGAAACGACCTTAGAATGGAGATGCCTTTACATGTATCATTACCCTTAATTCCTTTCGAAAAATGGGGCATCGACTATGTGGGTGAGGTCCATCCCCAATCTTCAAAAGGAATGAAATATATTGTGGTGGCAACCGAGTACCTCACCAAGTGGGCGGAAGCCAAAGCGGTGAAGACCGACACGGCGGAACACGCGGCAACATTTATGTACGAAAACATAATTTCGCGGTTCGGGGTGCCGAAGATCCTAGTAAGCGATCGGGGTACTCACTTTTTGAATGACTTGATTCGAGAGATGACAGAGAAATTTAAAATTGATCACCGGAAGACTACTCCCTACCACCCACAAACCAATGGACAAACGGAAAGGGTTAACGGAATTTTGGTGAGTATACTACGCAAGACGGTTATAGACTCGAAGCGGGATTGGGATACGAAACTAACGGCGGCACTTTGGGCATACCGTACAACCTATAAGGTAACTACGCGTGCTACACCATTTTCCTTAGTCTATGGTCTTGAAGCGACACTACCAATCGAATATGAAGTCGAGTCACTTAGGGTGGCCGTGAGTACGAGACTTACCGAAAGTCAATCCTTACGAAATCGACTAACCGATTTGGAAGCACTTGACGAAGGGAGGAGAATGGCGGCTCAACATATTGAGGCAATCCAAAGAAGGAGAAAGATTACTTTCGACAAACGACATAAGAGAAGGGCCCTAACACCGGGAATGATGGTCATGATTCAAGAGGCACGAAAGCTTGAATTTCCGGCGAAATTCGATGCAATATGGTTAGGACCTTACCTTGTCTATGAGGTCTTTCCTAATAATTCAATTCAATTGGAAACGTTGAATGGTGAGCTCTTTCCTACCCGTACATCGGGAAGTAGATGTAAGGAGTACCGAGCTTGACTAGGCAACTTACCCTTGGAGCAAGAGATGTTTGGATTCATCCCCCGATGGTCGCCAATTATGTGAGCCCAAAAGGGTGCCCACATTTAGTCTTAGACCCTTGAAACGTTAGTTGATGCACTTTGAAGTAGCATGTTACTTCACAAAAATATAAAAAGAGTGAAATGTTAGTCTTAGAAGTACCATGTTGTAAGAGGCTAGGATGTGAGTTGTTATTGTGTTTTTACCTTCGGAAGGATTTGAGTGAATGAGGATAGGTAAGGAGAACTTGGATTGAGTAGTTAGTGAGTAGGCTAGTACAAATGGATGGAGACAACCAAAGTGACTCAAGAGGCAAGTGCATTCGAATTGGGATGAATGGAGGATCACATGGAGCGCACAAGTGGACCACCTCATCATGGCCACTTAATGGGGAAGGTCCAAGGAAGAATGCAAGGTGGAGGATAAGCAAATTCTCAAAGCACCAATCAAATCACGAGTTAAGCATCGTGGTTTGAATTAAGTGGTGAGCGACGATTTGGGAAAGTAAGGGGAGAAAGTTATGGCGGCGGAAAGCGAAGGAGGCTAAGTTTGGGTTGAAGCATCCCAAGTTTGGTAAAGTGTGGTAGGTAGAAAGCCAAGGCTAGTTAAATGTTCGAATTAGGATCCTTGTTGATCATTTGAGGGAGGAATGCTTAGAAGATAGGATTGGCGCCTACTAAGTAGGAGGAAATCTCAAGGGCTTATCGTGAGCCTTGAGGGTGCTCACCCCCTCAAGCTTACTATATAATCCCTCATTCTTCCCTCACTCATCCTCTCTTTCCTTTGTGCTCCAAGGCACCCCACGAGTTATAAGTGTGGGTGTGGGAAGCCATATTGGAGCACATGTGTGTGCTTAGTTTTTAGTTTGAGAGCCAAGGCTTGTTAGCCTTGAAGAGGGCTTGACCTCTTGGTAGAATTAGTGTTGACGTGAAGGATTTTAAAGTTAATTCATGATTCCAATTTGTGGTACTTAAAGTTCATGTTTTGAATACACGTGGTTGCAAGTTCCATGTTTAAGAGTTGAGCACTTGAGGTTGTGATGAGTGCAAAAATATACTTGTGTGGATTAGTTAGTCTTAGTGAAGTTAGGAAATTCTCTCTCCCCCTCTCCTCTCTAGGATTTTAGGATTTTAGGATTAGAGAAGAATTGTGTGATTAGAAAGGGGTTGTTAGTAGAATTAGGAAAATTAGGTAGGAAGATTAGTTAAGGGCTTGAATAATTAGTGAGGTAGTTGGGGATTACAACTACAAAGTTGTGGGTTCATGAAGGAGCTGGGTTTATGAAGGAGCTGGGTTTGTTTAGTTAGAAAGTAAAGAGCTGGGTTTATGAAGGACCTGGGTTTATGAAGGAGCTGGGTTTGTTTAGTTAGAAGCTAAGAAGCTGGGTTTATGAAGGAGCTGGGTTTATGAAGGAGCTGGGTTTATAAAGGAGCTGGGTTTGTTTAGTTAGAAGCTAAGAAGCTGGGTTTACGAAGGAGCTGGGTTTATTTAGTTAGAAGCTAAGGAGTTGGGTTCATGAAGGAGTTGGGTTTATGAAGGAGCTAGGTTTATGTAATTAGAAAGTAAAGAGATGGGTTCATGAAGGAGCTTAGTAGATAGCCTACTTAATTAGCTCATAGACAAGTAGTTAGTTACATTATGCTAGTTAGTGTTATGTGTGGCTTTCACAAGTAAATGTATTTGAGATTGACTATAGAGAATAGTGTTTTTTAACACTTGCATCCTCTCTTTAAAAATAAACCACGTGCACAAAGTAATGGAGAATGTGGAGCACTCTCGCGATGGCAAGACAAAGGAAGCAAAGACCAAAGGTGCGAGGGAGAGATTGGCATAAGTCACATAAGTATTTCTTAATACTTAAAGGCTTATGTACGGTATGGAGACACCAATTAAATCCAAGACCACTTGAAGGGTGAACCTTGCACTATGGACTCATCCAAGTCCAAATCCAATACCGCGGAGGAATGTGAGCCCAAACCCACGACTCGGACTACGGACGCTTAAGGGTGGGGGGTTTGGCCTCACAAGCCTCGAACGAAGTCGTCAATTGTAGCAACGTAGAGGTCACCGCCGTTGTTTCCAGACGCTTGAAGCCACTTGTTGTGTATTGTTTCAGCTAGATTACATGAAGGCATTTCTGCTAGTTTTTCTTCAGAAAATTTCTGCGATTACATAGTGGAAGTGGATGGAGATTAGTGGAGAGTTGTTTCAAATTAGAGTACTGTGAAAAGAAGGAAAATAAAATAAAATGTATTGTGAAAACATACCCCGGTCATGAAGCCTCCCCATTGGCGATAACGATAGTGCCAGAATGCAAGCCATAGCTCTAATTTGTTTAGGGCCTTCTCTGTCACTGCCCCGGCGGATACCCACCATGCACGTAGCCCGTGGTACATGCTCTCCGCCTCGTCCATGGTCCTCGCCGTCCTATACTGGTGGCACATCTTCTTGTGCTGCTCCCAGAGTTCTTCTGGAATGTATTTCTCGGTATATTTAACCATAGACTGGGTCCAGTGAAACTGACATGTTCTCTCACGGTCGTCCATGCGGTCCTCCTTCTTCCCGTTGCCATAAATGACACGAACTGCATTCCAATTGGCCTGGGCGCTGTCGGCCATAAAGCCCTTGAAGTTGGTATCGACAAGGCCATTCCTCTCCATCACAGCATTGAGATTCTTCCAGAAAACGATCTGGGCATCACAGTCCTCCGATTGCATGTCACAGCTTGCAATGGTCATGACACGACAATACGTGGAGTCATACACGTGGCATGCCATTGTGGTCCACTGTCTCACCCGTTTCACATGGTCGAACATAATCCAAGCATTCTCTAGATCTTCGCCGGGCTGCATACGCTTCACCAAGTCTACCCCACTACCAGGCCCGACTTCCGACATCTTAAAGACAAAAACCTTGTCAAGATCTGCCCCTTGACCTGGGAATTTGTTTTCCTGCACAAATGCCCATAAACTAATTCCACGGAGTTTGGTGATAGAGTCCATGACACCATACCTTCTGAGGAAACGGAAGCTCATGACCTTGTTGCGGATGTTTGGAGAAGCCATGTCCTTGCACCGGTCGAATATAGGAACAAGTTCCTCAAGAGAAAGCTTCTTTGGTGGCGCGTCATCTGGTTGAAGGAGGTAACTGCCAATTAGAACTTTGCTAGCCTCCAACACCACCGCACTCTTGGTAGCCTGGGGAGTCTTCTCGATCTGTTCTTCAATTAGGCCACTGATCTCAGCCTTAGTGTCTCTGTAGTCGCCCACCTTGACTGGGTGATCGTGAATTCCAAGGTGAATACACGCTCTTGTATGGTTGATTTTGCCAGCAACATAATAAATCTTAGCCCCACATGTAGCAATACATGTCGGGGGTTCTTTACACACCTTGCAAACTAGAGTAGAGTCAGCTGGGGGTGTTTGATCCACTACAAAGGCTTGGAGGGTACAACCTTCAAACTCTGTCTCGTTGACTTCAAAAATACGAGGTCGGCGGATCAGATATTCGCATTCTTTGTTGTTGCAACGCAGGTGTCCAACGCAGGAGGAAGAACGGAAGGACAAACCAAAGTCGTTGGTGATGTTGGTGGTGATGGTCTTCGTCCACACATGGCCGTCATAACGTTTGTCCATTCCCTGCATTGACTTGGCCTGTGACCGTGAGGCCGTGTGACCAACGGGTGACAACTCAAATATGACGGCACCATCAAACACAGCAGGAAGGTACTCAACCCTTTCGTGTCGAAGCACCGAGTAGTCTAATTTTTTAAGAATATTTTTTTTCCCCGGCATTCCTTCAAGTTGTTTAAGTAATGGCAATATACTAACAGTATCTTGTGACAAAGGATATACTTCAGGAGCGTTCCCACTAACTATGACCTTCGGCGGGACCTTTGTGGGACTGGCCTCTTCATCAGAAGAAAGTGTTATTACAGAATGAGATCTAACCTTTTCTACAATTGGCGTCTCCAAACCGGGCTCGAGCTTGACCTTCACATCACGTGGCAGAGGAGTTTGAATGGTGGACGTAGAGGAATTACGAGGAGTAAGGATCTCAGTAGACGCATCCATCTGAGAATCAGTGAGGCCATACACTCGGTAACTACCCGGATGAAGACTCCAAAACAAGTTATTGTGCTCATCTATCTGCGATACACGACCAAGGGTGTGTGTAAGTTCTGACGTGACAACATCGAAAATTTCCTCGTCAACAATAATAGTGTCCTCTCTGAAGCCGAAGCGAATACTAAGACGTTGGGATGTCACATACGCTAGACCGTCCTCTTGCATACGAAAGGTAAGTGGGACTGTCACTCCATTTGCATATAGAACAGCCAACCCCAAGCCTCCGATAGCAGGAATATGAGCCATGATGAGGGGAATGAGCTCTTGCGCCAAGATGGAAATATGAAAGAGGATTCATAACATTGTGGGCCATCTATTTATTGGAAATGTGCTGCCAACGACAATAGAAATGGACATGATCCACAAGAGGGCAAAATTTTGAACGCAAACATGAATAATATTTATAAATCCGTAACAGCCGCCAGTGTAAGTCAAAGAAGGGGTTAAAGCTGTCACAATATAAATAATTATAGAGTCCAAGTCATGGTAGACATTCTACTTGAGAAGAAATTAAATATGATTACTTGGCGCCGACTTAAAGCCGGATTCACAACTAAGTATAGAGATTGACATGATGTATAAGGACACGAATAGATTGAATGACGGAAACCCAAATGGCCATTAAATATAGCACTGTCTATAGTGCGCAAACTTGTAGCCGATATCTTTATAGTCATGTCCTTTGTTTTACAATCAAAAAGGTATGGGCTATAGAGTGGAGTAAGATGCGTAAGGTTGAAAGGAGCATTTTGGGAGTGGTGGAGTAGACATGCTCTTGAAGGGTGACACATGACATGCAGGACCCTAACAAGAGGAGAAAGAAGAGAGGGAAATTATATTTCAGTAGCACTAAGGCATTGAAGACGAGTAGAATGGGGAGGAAGAAGGTGGCGACTGAAAGATATGAGACAGAAAGAATTAACAAAATGTTAGATTTTGAGGACACGGGGGAGAACGCAACATTGTCGACGGTAGATGAATACACCTATTTGTATTGTGTGTTGGAAATCTTAATATGTGGGCTTGACAAATATATTAGATAAATGTCTATTGAAAGAGATGATGCACATGGGTTGGTAGGTGTAAAGAAAGTAATGCCAGTTGTTGATTATATTGGGTAGACAATGACCAATGCAAGGAAGATATTTTAATAGCGTATTTTTAGCATTTAAATAAAATTTAATATCTTAATGTTTGGGATCCAAAGATGATGGTGGTGGGCCTTTAATAAACCCTAAATCCCAAAGAAGAAGAAGACATAATGAGTGATGATCTTTTTCAAACTTTCTTACAACTTCAAAGTGAGGCAGAGCTTTTAGGTTATGCAAAAAGCGAATGTAGAGAACTGAAAGATTTTTAAAGTTGCAAATGCAAGAACGGGATTATGCGACACCAACAAAGCGGAAGAGAAAGAGGGGTGGTTTTAAGTACTCCACCAAAAAAGCATTGGCGAGATCAAGAATGGGCAAAAGATTGAGTAGGGTCGATGAGGGAGAGGCCTTTTTGACATCGAGAACTATATTGTTCAAGCCGGGAGACGAAGATACTTACACCGATAGGCTCGGCTCAACACCTTACATTGGAGACAAAACCAATACAGAAAGAATTACGGACACCCAAGAAAATTCTTCCGGAGCCGAGGACGAGGGAGAAACTCAATATACAAGAGAAGTAAGACTCAATATTCAATTCTTACTTTGTACATTCAATTGCAAGTTTTTTCCACATGTTGAAAGTACAATTGTTATGAAGGTGGATAAATGTTTTCTTTGTGGATAAGCCGCTCTTGAAATAAATGTCATTGAGGTGAAGGTTATGTATTTGACCATATAGTTTGTAAAATTTACGGTTTAGAACTCCGTTAAGTCATAAATGACGTGCGTATCCTTGAGGGTGAAGGTAAACATAGAGGGAGAGGAGGAAGAAGAAGAAGAAGACTTGAATGAAGATGAAGAAGGAGACGATGGTATAGAAGATGAACTAAGAGGAGGCTTCATAGAAGAAGCAAGAGGGAGCATGGAGATCGAAGGAGGAGGCGACTCCAACGCAGTTCAAAAATCTCAGGTATGAAGATTGAAACTAAACTTGGATGCTTCAAATGTTTCTTAGAGATTGAGGGCACGGATTTCATCACCTTTTCTCCTAACCCTTAGCTTCATAAGGTGCTGAAAATGTAACATGAACCCACAAAAACAAGAAATAAAGAAACAAGAAAAAACCCTAAAATCTCAAAAAACAAGTTCCGGTTCCGAGTCTAGGTTTTTTGAAATTTCAGGGTTTTCTTCTTGCCTCTTCATTTGATTTCTTTTGTCTTTGCTTCATACTTGTTTGTGTTGATTGCTTGTGTCTTGCCTTGATATGTAAGCTTGGAAGTTGTTGTATAGTATGTTTGATGGGTTTGTATTGTGTTCAAGCATTTCAATGTAAATGCTTCAAGGTTGAAATTGAAGCTTCACATGATTTTAGAAGGTTTGAGGGCTCGGATTTCATTGCTTCTCCCTAATCTTTGACTTCATAAGGTGCTGAAAATGAAACATGAACTCACAAAATGAAGAACTAAAGAGACAAGAAAAAACATCAAAGTTTGAAAAAAATGAGTCCCGGTTCCGGGACTAGTTTTTTTGAAATTTTGAGGTTTTCTTCTTGCCTCTTCATTTGATGTTTTATGTGTTTCTTTCATACTTGTTTGTGTTCATTGCTTGTGTCTTGCCTTGATATATGAGCTTGGAAGTTGTTGTGTAGTATGTTTGATGGGTTTGCATTGTGTTCAAGAATTTCAATGTAAATGCTTCAAGGTTGAAATTGAAGCTTCATATGATTTTAGAAGGTTTGAGGGCTCGGATTTCATTGCTTCTCCCTAATCTTTGACTTCATAAGGTGCTGAAAATGAAACATGAACTCACAAAATGAAGAACTAAAGAGACAAGAAAAAACATCAAAGTTTGAAAAAAATGAGTCCCAGTTCCGGGACTAGTTTTTTTGAAATTTTAAGGTTTTCTTCTTGCCTCTTCATTTGATGTTTTATGTGTTTCTTTCATACTTGTTTGTGTTGATTGCTTGTGTCTTGCCTTGATATGTGAGCTTGGAAGTTGTTGTGTAGTATGTTTGATGGGTTTGCATTGTGTTCAAGAATTTCAATGTAAATGCTTCAAGGTTGAAATTGAAGCTTCATATGATTTTAGAAGGTTTGAGGGCTCGGATTTCATTGCTTCTCCCTAATCTTTGACTTCATAAGGTGCTGAAAATGAAACATGAACTCACAAGATGAAGAACTAAAGAGACAAGAAAAAACATCAAAGTTTGAAAGAAATGAGTCCCGGTTCCGGGACTAGTTTTTTTGAAATTTTGAGGTTTTCTTCTTGCCTCTTCATTTGTTGTTTTATGTGTTTCTTTCATATTTGTTTGTGTTGATTGCTTGTGTCTTGCCTTGATATGTGAGCTTGGAAGTTGTTGTGTAGTATTCTTGATATTGTATGGTTTATTGAAGGATTTCAATGAAGAAGCTATAAGGTTGAAATTGAAGTTGAAATGGTTCTAAATGGTTGAGAGGTAATGTTTTTGTTTTGATGGGTTGTTTGTAAATGAATAATATTTAGGAAGTCTAATGGAATGTAATTTGTGGTTTTGATAGTTATATTTTAATTTCATTACATTTGTAATGTGTATTTCAGGGTGGTGGAGATGACGATGGCGGTCTTCCACTGCCCAATGATTTGTTGGATGTGGAAGAGACTATGTCTCATATGCGGGATTTGCAAAATACAAACTTCAATTCTTTGATTGGAGGACTTCGAATGAAGCCATTTTCAAAGTCAAGATTTTCAATCCCTCTTTGTCGGTTGATACCGTTGCCTGTTGTGAGGCCAATCTTGGAAATCGATGTCCAACTTTTGGAGAATGAATTTGTGAATGGTTATAGGGAGGGTGATAGGGTATTGTATGTATCTCCATATGACAAAGATGGAAACACTATGGATATTCGGGATGCAGAGACCTGGGGAGAACACTGGCAATCTTCCAATACATCATTTGAAGAAATCCTTAAGAATGACAAGGATTATGAGAGATTTTGTGGAAAAATGTTTTTTGTATGGGAGGGCAACCATCGAGTGACAGCTTGGCACCGCCATATCGATAGGCTGCATGGAGAAGATAAAGAGTGGCATTATTCCGTTGATTGTATAGTGCTTGAATCAACTGGTTTGGTGGCCCTTCTTTTGAATGCTATGCATGACGTGAACATGTATGTTTTATGATCCTTGTTTTTATTTAAATTCTTTTCGTTTATGATGATTAAATTATTTTTAAAATTGATATATTTTTGTGATTTCTCCAAGGTCTACGGAATCAGATCATGTCAAGACAAATTTGGTTCACAAACTTCATCGTGTCCAAAATTTTGGAATCAGGAAGTTGGAGGAATTTAAAGATCTTCTTACTCCTGATCAATACTCCAAGTGTTTGAAGAAAAGTGGAAAAGGGACTTGGTATACTCTCACTTTGGAAGTTTTTACTCAATTTCTATACAAGGTGGGTAATCTAATTCATGATAAGCTTTGTTATTCAAGATGTTTTGCAATTTTTTTTATACTAATTCTTTATTTTTGTTTATGTAGCGTGAGATAGCGTCTATGACCGAAGAAGCATCTCGTAAATACAATGAGAAAACTCCACTTCAATCAAAGACAGCAAAAGGTATTTGGGATGTCATGCAGAATGCAACAAGAAAAGCAGTATTTTCAATTCGTGGAAAAGAATTTGAAAGACTTCTCGCTGTCGCAAATCCAGCCAATGGCTTTGAGTTCTTGGATGAGGTAAGTCATTATGTTTATTCTATGTTGTATTCATTTTGGCATCCTATATGAGAGTTTTTTATAATTTTCACTTTCCATTTCACAGATCAATAAACATTTTGGAGATCGCTCTGAGCCTACCATGACCCTAGAGAAATTGCAAATGATTGCAACTGCTCCAGTGGAATCAGTCTTCAAAATCAAATGGTTGAGGTGGTGGAATTCTAGTGATATGTCACGTGAATCTCTGCGATTTCCATTGGGAGATATCAAAGAAAAAGAACTTGAGAAATGGTTGATCAAAGCGTCATTTTGGGCCCAGGTTTTTCTTCATTCTTAAATATCTACGTCTTTTCATTTCAAATTTTGAATGATTTATAATTTGTTCAATGATCGTGATGTATATGTATCATTTTGCAGTTGGAAGATGGTTTTGTGAAACAATTTGAGGATATGGAAAAAGAAATGAATGTCAAGATTCTTTGGAGTGGACATATACTTAGGCCTACTGAGTATATTGAAAAATGGCGTATTATGCTTTGGACAAAAGCATTCCAGCCTTTTTTTGGTGGCATGAGTGCATTTACAAAATCTAGTATACTCGGTAAAGTTTTTGGAGGAGGCATTGCTATCAAACGAGTGGTATTCAGGTAATCTATCTTTGTTTATTTCATAGCTTCAATTGTTTCATTACATGCTTGAAATTTGCCTTGAAATAATCAATTCACTAACTTCAATCAACTGGTTATTTTGTTCCAAAGGTACATAAAAAACGAGCTATTGGCTTCAAACGCCATCTCCCTTGGCTCCATTCCGAGTTGTTTCTCTTCATGGGCTGATAAATCCAGTGACCTTTGCATTTTTACGGCAACCCAGATAAGAATATGGGATTATGCCACTTTGCAATCTTGTCCATGGTTTATTGAGTGTCCTCTTACATTTTGTTCAAGTGAGGAGGAGGAGCTCAGGAAACAGTCATGTCCAATAGACTTGCCTCCTGATGATATTGACATGATAAACAACGAGGATGTGTGTGTGGTGAAAGTAGTCAAACCGGAGGGAAAAACTAAACGTAAGCGGGGCTCAAAGGTAGATGAAGCTAATCCAACACCTTCATCTCAAACTGGTGTTATGGCATACAATCCTAGTCCTTCAACACCTACACCTAGCACTCAAGGTAATGATGGACCTAAGGTTTCTCCCATTTTGAGATCACTACGATCTCAACATGTGTCAAAAACCATTGTCAGTGGTGTTTCACCTTCCACGCCAGTTTGTTCAGTTATGTTGGAGAAGATTTCAATCCAAACATTGATGGAGAATGGTGCTCATGAGAATCCGTTAATGTTGAAAACATTCGAATTTGTGACTAAGGTCAGTATACTGAGCATTGAACTTATTTTTATTTTTGGTGATATAGTGTTGATGTTGCAACATGCTTTGGATTTGAGTGTAATATTGTTTTTTGGTTTTTTGGGTAGGTGGGTTCCGGACGGAAGAGGAAGGTTTCTTCAGAGGATTGTACTTTTGGAGGTTTTGATCTTATTATTGCAGATTTGCCAGAAGGTTTGCCTGTACCTAACGTTTCATCTCCTCCACATGTAATCCCAGTTTGGAACGACCACAAAAGAAAGAACATTGAGGCTCTATTTGAATTTGCATGTGCATATCTCACCGATGATGGCCCCTTGCTTTTGTTTGTTCCTGAGAAGAAAGATGTCAGAGACGATGTAAGGACATTCGCAGCCTCCTATGATTTTGTATTGCGAAAAGATTGGTGGGGCTTCAACGAGTTGCCTTTGTGTTATCCACTTGACACATCATTGACGGTATACATTAAACTCTATTATTTATTACTTCGATTTATATTATTTTCATTGTATTGCATTGATCTCCTCAATTATGCAATCGATTCCCCCGCTGAAGGTTTTCTTGTGGTTTATAGACTCGTCGTTTCCGCATCATGTTATTTCTTCGTTCTACTCCCAAGTTAGAGTTTGTTTTTCAAAAAAAAAATGAAAACATTGAGGTGGATGTAGAGGCCTTGGATGTGTTCTTCAATCTCACATCGGCAAGCACTCAACTCATGAATGGAAAAGTGCCATGGAGAGGTGGTAGGGAGAAGGACTCGGAATCGATGCAAATCTTAATAGAGGCTTTAACAACTCCTGCATCGGTTGTCCTCGATGCTTACGCATCTACAGGTTGGTTTATCTCTTACTCAAGGACCTACTATATCATCTCTCAATGTGTTTTAATGAAGTCACTATAGTGTTGTCAATGGCTTGTGCAAATTAACTAACATTTCAACATTTCATTGGCAGGTGCATCTATTCATGCTTGCAGAAATAGTGGCCGCCATCTAGTTGCATACGAGGAAGATTCTGCATTGTTTGATGCCATTCTATCCCCATTAAGTGATCCACTACCAACTGCTAGTGTAGGTGGATTTATGCCACATAGTGCCTCCATCGATTCCGATGAAGAGCCTGTTAAGAAGGTTGCGAGAAAAAATCGATTGAGTACGTAAGTTTTCAATTTCTCCATATTGTTTGCTAACTTGGCCTCCAATGTCTGGTATGTGTGCACTAAAAAATCTAACACTTATGATTTTCTTTTGCAGAAAAAAGAAAAACATGACTTCATCTCCGAATATGGGTTTGCCAGTATATGCAGAAAATGTTGCTCAGATCATGGCAAGATCAGTGACGCCAACTCCTCGCCGCATGTCTGCACGAATTGCTCGTAACCCGTACGTAGATGATGAGGCGATTCAATGCGATGATCTAAATGATTAAGCTAAATTAGTTTAGGGACATTTAGGTAGTTGTCAAAACCATCCACTATATGTTTGATTGGATTGGATATGATTGGATTGGATATTATTTGGTTGGATGTGTGACAAAGTTTGGATTCATCTTTTCAAATTACCACAATTAGTGGACATTGAATTGTGTGAGCAATTTCCTCTTATTCCTAAACCCTTTATCCCAAAACTTAATTACCTCCATCAATTCATTTCTCAAACTTACATGAATTTTAGAAATACAGTTCAAAGCAACACTTGGAAGTTGCTTGCATTGTTATTATAATCAGATGTTGAATCCAACAACAATATTAAAACTCTTTTTCAAACCCTCATGCCAAGCTTGCAATTGTTGAATTTAAAAGTAGAGGCAGGCATTCATGAGGCTAATTGCATTTTTTTAACTCTCCATTAATTTGATTATAGAAAAAAACATTATTATTTATGCCAAAATACCATGGATATAGGGTACTAGTGCGTGTATTTCCAAGAAATTTTCCTCACTCACCGTTCATAAGTTACTGCTCATCGCTCACTGCTCATTGCTCACCGCTCACATGATAGCACTCCCCTGCGAAAATGTTGGCCTATTTCCACGGTAATAGACTACCTAACCATTAAAATTTTCTAAAAATAGTTGGATGTTTTTCATTCATTCCCGCGGTTATAGGTGCATATTTCCTCTCATTTCATGTCTCAAATCGAGTTCTCCGCTCTCCGCTCTTCGCTCTCCGCTCTTCGCTCTCCGCTCTTCGCTCACCGCTCTCTGCTCACCGCTCTCCGCTCGCATACGAACTTTCCCCGATACATAAATGGTTAACAGCCATCTCAACATATTTTGCAACATAATGTCCATGTTCATCCATAAGAAATGTTTGTTGATATCGATCTGAGAACTGGTGGGCTAGCTACGAAGAAGTGAGTGACGCGCGAGATTGCACAATTCAACTCTTAATAATTCTTTGGGTAAGGAGCATGTGAGATTCTCTGCTCATCCCACCAATGCGACGGCGACACATCAGCTAAGGTAGCAACACAAGGCAGTCCATACGTATGTGTTCTCCTTTTGGTCAGTGGCCACAGAGCTTACACACACACTCTTGCCTGAGCTATTCGCGCAATATTCTGAGCTAACAAATATTTATAACCCAACAACCCAATCTTATCCTTAGTCACCTTATAAATACTCGCTTCTGAGCTTGCTCGTGTGCTGGTGGGCGAGAGGTTATTGCAAGGGCCACTTCACACGCGAGCCAAGAGCCGGGACCATGAAATTGTGAGAGCCCAAAAGAAAGCATCCAAAGGCCGTCCCAAGACACCTCCAAAATCATGTAGTGTGGTCACAGATCCTCAAGCGTAGTGTGAAGTCATGTGTGACCGGGCCCCCAACCAAATGCTATTTCAATGAATTTCTAGTCATGCGGGTCCTCACACATGATAAAATAGAATAAACCAACAATTGTGAATGTTCAGAGTGCCATGGTCTTCCAGTTTTGTGTTAGGTCTGCCTCCAAGAGGTGGTTTTTGAAAATAGTCCAAGTGACCATGGAACATAATCCATTTGATGCCACGTAGGAATCCATGTAGACTTTACATCCATCTTGCATTCACATACTCCGTTGGTCCCTCAAGCATAGTGTGAAGCAAATTTGGACCGGCTCCGCCTTTTCCACCAATGAGAGTGCTTGAAGTGTACTGGTCACGGCCTCTCAATCTCGTGTGTGAAGTGGCCCTCAATTTTTGCAAGTTTTTGAAATTTGACACGCAAAAACTTGCACACAACAAAATGCACGTCACTTGACACACACAATTTAGAATTTGACATGTAGTGTGACTTGTGAAGAAATAAACCACATGTCAATTGACACGTCAAAAATTGAAATGACATATACTAGTAAAGCATGTGACATTGAGGTCACATTTTAGAAGAAAATGTACATGTCAATGGACATTCATTTTGTTTTTTTGAAAACATCATGTGACACTTTGGATTTGAAGTTGAATGTCAAATGAAATTTGTCAAACATACACATTGCCAACCCCCCTCTTAAAAGTGTGCCTTATGCATATATCCTAATCATGTAACTAAAACACATCTTAAAACGTTTGAATGTCTCTGGTGCAAAGCGGGGTTGGATTTGGGTGAAAAGTGGGGCGGTTCCGAGAGAGTGTGGAGTTCGTTTGGGCGCAAGTGGGATTGGATTTGGGCAAGCGTCATAATGTAGCTAAGGGTGGGTGACTTATATGTATTATCAAGATCCAGTCTCGGGGAGATCACTGGCGAAAATCGTAGAAACAACGTGCGATAAAAAATAGGGTCCAATATATTCATTGTAGGTAAATTTTGCAAAAAATGTACATATAATATAGGGGGTTTTAAAATAGTGAAACATGTTTACATGTAAAATACCATAATATATAATGGCATCTTTTATCTAGTCAGTACATGTAAAATAGTGTGGAAACAATTACTAGGGGTAGCGGGTGTAGGGTAGGATTTGTGCTAGTGGATGAAAAGTGGTTTGTGTTGTGATAGTGTGATTGTTACTTAAATGTTTGGAGAGCAATTTAGGGTGGTCTTCAGGTCCTTAAGGAAGGTTGGGTAGTCAATATCCCATACTTTGATTTCTAGATGTTAATATGTGAATGGCGGTCTTTGGGTGTGCTCAAAATGACATAGAAAGCCAATTGTTTGGAGAAGCTAATTTATTGCTTTATGACCAAGCTTTTGGTAGATTGCTTGTGGGCATACATTCGAATCGTGGGATACTTACTTGATGGAATGAAAAACAACTTTAGATTACTTCAGGTCATTAAGGAAGTTTGTGCATCCAAAATGCCATGCTTTGGTTTGTCGGTGGTGATATATAAACGTGTGTTGGAAAAAAATGGGGTGTAAGAAAAAAATGGACATTAGTTGGGCTCCGAGAAAAAAAAATTGGGGTAAAGTCAAAAAAAATTGGTTACTTGGGGTATAAGGAAAAAATACAGTATAAGTAAAATAGGGTATTTTTAAACAATTCCCCCAAAAATTTATAATTACTGATAGGGTGTATAAAAATACAAGCATTTACCTTTATTTTGAAAAATACCATACTTTAAAATCTTTTTTGCAAGGTAAATAGCCCCCCAATAAATAGGTCCTGAGCGCACGTGTATGCATCAATTAAAGAGGGAGTGATCTCCCCGAGGATCCAGTACGCAAAAGTTATAAGGGTTCAATTTTTATTAGTAAAAAATTTGTGTAGAGTGTTGGTTTTAGTTCAATGGTGGTTTGGGCAACAGGTGGGGACGGTTTTGGGAGAAAGTTGGAGTGCTTCTGTGCAAAAATTGGGGACGATTTTGGGCGAGTGTTGAGATGAATTTGGCAACCATTTGCAACGGAAAAAGTCTAGGTTTAGGGAAGAGTTAAGGAGCCTAGGGTCAAGTGACTTCATAAAATTTAGTATATTCACATGATGTGTTATTTATTTTATTTTTGTTTCTACCATATCTAAGCCGTCATGCATACCACTTATCCAAATGGAATTCAAAAATAGGCTAAATCATCCAACGGGTTGGTTTAAGCACCCTCTACCTTAGGCATTTTGGCCCTATTGTGGGCACTTCCAACTCCACATAGTATTTTGACCATTCAATGGGATTGAAAGTTGTCTCATCCAATTAGTAATTGCAATTTGTGTAGATTGTCCATTCAAGCTACATAATCGGAGTTGAGATGTAAAAGTTATATGAACCCAAAGTCAACATTCACTTCCTTTCAAGTGGTCACATAGGCCTTTTCACACGTCGTGTTAACCCTTAAACGTCAAGGGGGGGGGTGAGAGGGCCTCTCCCATCAGCCTATGTTTACCCCATTTCAGACCTCCATGTAATTCTTTTAGTGCGATCGACATATATAATTAGATATGGAATTTTGAGATACACATTTTGGGGAATTTTTTTTTGCAATTCTGACATGTTTTGACGCTATCTTATGGTCAAATAGTTTAGGGTCAACGAGGCCCTGGTAGGGCCTCTCCAATGTTTAAGGGTTAACAACTGAACCTAGAGGCCGCTAGAATAGTGTCAATATTTTGAGCACATATTTGAAAGTGATTATAACACGTGTCTTTTTGGTGTCCATTTAAAAAATGAAATGCTTGTCATATACCACTCAAACATAGGTCTTTGATTATGAAGACTCGACCACATAAGGCCCACATACCTCACTTGCCCGAGAGGGAATTGTCACATACGAGCATACATCTGAATCCAACCTATTAAAAAACCAAAAAACCTAACCTCCGGACTACACACTAAGCCATGTGGGTGTTATTTGGTTCCTTTTCTTAATCAAATGCCTATATAATTTGCGTAGTGTGTGGGTAGACATGGATCTAAGCACAAACACCAAAGAGACACATGTTCAAAAGAAATTGGACAATGCCTTTGAAATTAATCAACCATTCTACACTCAATAGTCAACATAATTGGGAGGATCTATGTGTTCAATCAAGAAATCAACAATATGCACTTCAAATTGCCATAACCAAATAAGGGGAGATTCGATTCGCAATCTAGTTTTTTCTTGTTGATGTTTCATCGTAGATTTACTAATTCAACACAAGGATATCTAGATGGGTGTTGTTGTCATAAGAGTTTAATTTTATTATTCAAGTATGTCTTGCCACAGTCATGCCAATTGCAGACCATTTGTCAAGATTGAGTGACGCATATGGGACAAACCCCATTGACGATTCCTTCCCTAATGCTAATTTAATTTTCACAGAGAATGATGAGATGATAAATTGTCTCTAAACTAATATATTTCCCTCATACTTCTCTAAGAAACGACAACAACGTTTAATATTTAAAGTGGCTCCTTATTCTATCATCGCTCATACCTTCTATAAGAAAGGTAAGGATGGAACACTGCCAAGATGTTGTATTATGAGTTGAAAAATACCCTTAATTCTACAAGGATCTCATAGTGACCCAGCAAGAGGTCATTTTGCGGGTGATGTCACCACTAGGAAGATCTCACAAGCTGATTATTGGTGGCCTACTCTATTTCAGGATCGTACCACCTATGCTATTCAATGTGATGCACGTCAAAGAGTTGGTAAGCCTACTGACATGTCAACTATGCTTTAACACCTTATCTTAGCATTAGCACCCTTGAAAAATGGGGTATAGACATTGTGGGTTCTTTTACACCTCCTAGTAAACGTGGATGTCATCGATACATTTTAGTTGCCACAAAGTATGCTACTAAATGGACTAAGGTTGAGGCCACTACACCAGATGATAAAGAAACTATTGCCAAATTCCTTAAAACTGAAATCTTTTCACAATTTGGGAGTTAATTAGTGATAGAGGCACCCATTTTGTTAATGATGTCATTGAGTTATTGACTGAACGTTATAAGATCAAACACCAACTTACCATCCCATACCACCCAAGAGCAAATGGCCAGACTGGAAAAACCAATGGCATTTTATGTTGAATTATTACCAAGACGGTTCAAGGCTTTATGGTTGATTGGGATGCTAAGTTATTGGATGCCTTATGGGCATATCATACGGCCTACAAGGCTACTACCAAATTACCCCCTATCAAATTGATTTATGGCCCTTGACGAACGGTTAGATGGGCTTAGTAAGGCCATTTTACCCATTGAATTATGTAGTCCTTGATGAATGGTTAGATGAATTGGAGTCTTTGAAAGATCATATTGCTATATTAGAAGAAAACATATGAAATACACGCGCAAGCTTATCTTAACACTGTTGCAATTCAAAGTTGGTGTAAAACTTACTATGATAGTAAAGTGAGGAATAAAATCATTAAGGAGAATGATTTAGTTTTACTTTATGACAATTGATTTCAAGATATTCCAAGAATTTTTCTAATTTGTTGGCAAGGTAAGGTAGTTAAAGCCTACGAGAATGGATCATGTGACTCGGAAGGCTTCCAAGGACAACCCTTTAGCTTCTCGCATTAATGGGAACCATCTTAAGGTTTATCACACTAACTGAGGTCAGTTAGTGTGATTAAGTTGGGAGGGGGTAGCTAGGTAGGCATCAAAAGTAGTTGTTTATAAAGTTAGTAGGTAAAACAATTATGGGAGTTGAATAGAGCCAATTAGCAAGGTTTAATGTTTTCCTCGATTTTAAAGGAAGGTCAAAGATTTTTATATCTTAATTGCATAAAAAGATCAACATGGGGCTATGTAAGACACATTTTTCTGGCCAAAGCTTGGTCGAAGTGGGCAATTTTCAAAGTTTTGTGGCATTCATCCATCACATGGTAGTTAGATATTCATCTACAGTGGGATTAGGAGACTATTGCTACTACAAGTCATTTATTGGCTTTAACCACCTTCTCCTCCCTTCTTACTCAATAAGGTGAAGGTCGGTCATGAGAAAGACATGCTATTTTCATATGTAAAATCATGCATCACCTCAGCATAGCAAGCAATAGGCTTTGGAACCCCGAATCTCAATTACTGAGACCGGTGGTATAGTTGATAGGATTGATCCCAAATACATCTTGAGGATAGATGTAGGTTTATTGAGCCGAGTAGGAGAGGAAGTGAGAGTTGAAGGCTAGGAGAGTCGATGTGGAAGTTGATTAGGAAATTCTTGGCGATAGCCTGTGAGGCATAATGACTGTGAGATCGTGAGAGGCAAGAGTGAGGAAAGGAAGAATGACGGAGTTCTAGGCAATGGCCATGTATGATTGTTCACTTAGCTTGTGAGGAAAGTGAGGAGAAGTTGCCTTAAGGAAGGTGATTGCCTCTATAGAAAGAATGAGAAAGTTGTCCATTGGGAGGTTAAGAGACAACATAGCTCTAGAGAGGCAGTGACTTTTACAAAGTAAGAGTAATGACAAGACCCGTGGGAGGTTAAGAGAGGGTAATTCTCTTGTGAAGAGAGGAAGGCAAATAGCCTAAGTGAAAGTGAACAAACCAAGAGAGCCTGGGATGGGTATAGTCATTAGCAGTGAAATATGAAAGGCCATAACCAAGTCTTAGGTTGGGAGATAGCCAAGAGAGCGGAAGACATTATCATAGGGTAAGATCACAATTATTATATAGCCTAGTGGATCTACTATACTTTGTCAGAATAAGCAATGAGTTTACATGCAAGAGTGATGGAGCCTAAGGATATTTGGGGTAGGCTATAGGGTGCCAAAGTCATTACTTTGAAAGAAGGACTTTACCCCATTGGAGTAAGTTTGTATCCGTTGAAAATTATTTGAGTATCCAGGGTAGATCAAAGCATATAACAAAGGATTTAAAGACACATGATTTAAAAGAAATTGGACTACGTCTTCAACTATTAATAACTACTCTACACTCGATAGTGACCACAATTGGGAGGACCTATGTATCTAGTTAAGAAATCAAAAAGCGATGTGCGCTTCTTATAACCATAACTAAATAAGAGGAGATCCGATTTTCAATCCGTTTTTTGCAGACGTGTCATTGTGGAATTGCTAATGCAACACAAAATTGGTTGTGTAAATCTAATCAGTAGAAGTTGAAGAACTGAAACACAAACCAAATGACACCCACATAGCTTAGAGAGTGGCTGCCTGCATCCCTCCCTGCCACTCTCACACGAGTAAGTATGCAGCAGCATACGTGAGTGAGGGCTGGTAAGATATGGTGCACATAGTAAGTTGGCTGCTCATAACTAACGGTGCATAAGAAAAACATGGTACCTATTGAGGTAACGGTGTCCACTGCAACGGAGAGGCGTGTATGATTGAGAAGCGTGACAGACTCACAGTCAGCCCGCCCAGGTACCAAATCTCCCTTGTATATATTGGTCAGAGAGTCCGACACACAGGGGTCGAGCTCAATATTTCCCCCTCCCTTCCTCGCTAAAGCCTTGAGTCCCCCAACATACACAACCTTTCTTCTTCTTTTTTGAAACATAGGAGGCACTTGACCACCTGGTTAATTTTCCGTCAAGTAGAGAGACGATTTTACAGCGGGGAATTGAACCGCCAGCCACTTTGTTCGGTTTGGGTGCCTCTCCACTATCATCTGGTAGTTTAGGGTCATCTCGGACCACCCAACGTACACAATCGCTACTTACACACAATACATTTTTCCCTATATGAGGTGCCCTGTACGTTGGCACAAAGTAAGTTAAAGGAAGGAGGCCAGCCACCAAACCTAAGGTAGAGGGTGCTTAAACCAAAACGTTAAGCTATTGCACATACATATGGCTATGCGGTTGATATTAAATACAAATATCGTATTATCTTTTGGGCTAAACATAGGTATAAAGAAGAAGAAAAAAATTTAGTCTCAATTGAATGTTCGATGAATATTCAAAGTCAAAACCACTAGCTTCCTTAATCTGATGCCTAGGTCTCGTGTATGACGACCTTGCATATGATGAGGACCTCCACCTTCATTGTCTACAACGTAGTTGGGTACTAGACCCAAGCTAGATCAATGCCCAACTACACTGTTTTTTGCATTTAGTGTTGTGTGGCATTTAATGTTGTTACTATTCATTTACCTGCAACATTATCTACCAAACACTTGACAAATAGTGTTCAAGTAGTGGTGGTAGAGATGGTGGTGGTGCAACCATGCAGCAACAAAACACAAAACATAAAAAATATTATAACACTAATTGTGGAGATGTAAACATTAAGGGCGTCACTGGCATTTAGTGTTGTGGTTCGTAATTACTGTTGACAACACTAAATGCAAAAAACAGTGTAGTGATGTTGCGCAAAGCCAAATGGCCACCTCCATGATCCCACTTGGTTTGGTTGCAAAATTGTCACCTTGCATCCCTGGTACTGACCCACTTTATGCCTAGAACCGACCCCCTTTGAGCTTTATTTGCCTACCTCCTTGGCTTTGTGAATAGAATGGCTAGAATAGGCACTCACAAGCCGCGTTAAATCCACTTTGAACTGACCCAAGATAGAGTGGAGCCCGTTACCTACCCTATATGGAGGTAGTGGAGTGATAAGTTTAGGTGCCATTAGTGAGGTATGAGGTGGTGCCACTAATGGCACCTAAACCTGTCACTCCATGGGCCCGGCCACTCCTTTTCCATGGGGAACAATAATTTTTATTTCAATTTTTGAAGAGAGGAGCATTGGCTATAACGATTGGAGTGACGCAACCACATAGAGATGATTATACCAAATTTCATTCAAATTTATACACATTCGTCCGAAAGTTGGCAATCTCATCCACCTTTAATGTATTTAAGGGATATTTAGCTATTTCATCCACATAAATCCATGGAATGATCATGTAATATTGTATTTTCTATTTTTAGAATCACAAATCACTAACGCATAGCCAGATTAAAAGTCACTAATGGGGATCGGTTCAAGGTATTAGAGTGTTGGCAATTGGGAGGTCTTTATAGGTGTTGCTTTTGGGTGGGGTGTTGGGTTTAGCACCCTCTACCTTAATGCCGTTCCACTTGGGTGCAAGCATGGTAAAGTGGACCAATGAAGTGCTTTGGTATCTTAAAAATATAGTTTTTTTGGTCAAATGCCTAACAGTAGTAGCAAAATGTTAAATTGAATATTTTTTCATTCTAACCTCTATTGTTGCATTAAGTATTCAAATGTAGAATACCATATAAACTAATATTAGTATATAAATCAATTTTTTTGTTAAGTACTCACATTAGAAACACAAGTAATACAACAACAGTATAAATTAGTATATAAATTAGTATTTCTATTGCGAGTACTTAACACCACAATAGTATTGTGAGTGCTTAACATAACAATAGTAATTGTTTCATGGTGACCTCTATTTTTGTGTTATAGTACACTCGTGTTTACATTTTAATTATTATAATTTATATTAGGCCCTCGCTCTTGAAAATCTTTGCATTCTCATTGGTTAAGTGTGTCATGGGCCCCCACTTAGGTTTATACAGTTTAGTTTTGGACCTCTGCCCATAACATCTTCAAAGGATGAAAAATCTACATGGAATCTTACATGGCAAGTATGGATAATGTTGGTTGGGATTGTAGGGAGTTCTTTTAGGATAATTCTCGAATGTAGGCTTAAAATAATTTATGATGGGCCTAAGGGGAGAACCATAAAATTGATCAAAAATACATATTCTAATGTTATGCATTTCAAATTTAGAATGTGATTGTTGGAGCAACTGTAGAAGGTTGCTTTCCATGTAACTACTATGAAATATTTGTATTGTAAATATTTTTTTTATCATGCAACAATTTTTCTATTGTGCACTAAACAAGGTTGAATATTCTAATACACACCCTATAAACAGTGCTTGAATGCTCAAAACTTGTTGAATTAACATATATAAACACCAATACATAAATAAAGCTACGAGAAACATCCTTTCTTCTCTCCTCCATGATGCAATCTTACATCTAATTTAAATATTGTGGGGTCTTTCTTATGATCCTATTTACGTTTACACTAAGGGCTTGTGCCCTCCAAAAGACATTGGGCTATAGTCTATGGATTTCTCTATGGTCTCATCCATGGTACCATGGTAATTTAAGAGAATTGGTCTAATGCCTTTTGGTGTAAACATGCCCTTAGTGTGAAGAAGCCCACTACTTGCACATCCATGGCTTTTGATGCCTCATGATGGCCTCACTTGCCTTGGAATTCAATATGTATATGAAGAACTAACACAACATGGTATTCTATAACATTGTTGGTCAGTTATCAACTTGGTTATCATGCAATTATGGACTAATATTATCCGCATGTGTCAAAAAGTCAAATAACTGACCATTATTGGCATGCAACATGTGCATGCATGGTAAACTAAATCACTTGTATGCCTTATAATAATAGATTCAAAACTACACACTAAATTTTGAATTTTGTGATTTTTCCCCACTGCAAAATATCAAAGAAATGTTTTCAAACATTCAAACTTTTTTTGGTGGAAAACCATAACGTTACTTAGCTGATGAGCTATGTTCATGGGCCCATCAATAGATTCGAGAATGAAGACTCGGGATGTTGGAATTCCATTGCTTCATATTGAATATGAAGTTAGGGCAACTAAACATAGCTCATCAACTCATTGATGTTATACCATATATGCAAGAATTATGCGCATATATTTTCTAAAATGCTAAGTAACTTGAATAAAAACAAGCCATTTGCATTGTTATACAAAATGGACTGAAAATGTATTGATATATTTCATGCTTTTTATTTCTAACAAAAACATGAAGTTCACAATGAACTCAAATAATATTAATCCATAAATGAATATTAAAATATTTAAGGTCATGGAATTACTTATGGAACCAAATATAGTCATTTGTTAGTGATCATACTTTTAGGGATAATGGAGATATCATTTTGAAATTGCAAATTTGGGTAGTTGTGGAAACTATAGAGTATTCTATGAAAGAAAACCAACGTAAAAGGCATTCTGAGACTTCTTTTTAACCTTTTGACCAAGAATATTGTGATTTCAACATGACGCAGCATCGCTTACTTTGTGGTTTGGTTTACCATACTTGCATGTTACCACATTAAAAAACTTCAAAATGTTGTTATTGAGAACCTTTTAGTGAAAGAAATGCAAATATCAATAGTGAATACCTCTAATTTCAAGAACCAAAATACCTTAAGAGACTATGTGTATGTGGCTGTGATGTGGTTCAACATTGAATAAATATATCATGGAATAAATTTGATACTTGTCAAATTCATCCATTTCAAGACCATAGAATTCCTACATGGAACTTAGCACTCAAAGTGTTGAACAAGACATCACTTTTCTGTAAGTTAGTACACTAAATATCGTGTTTAGTGTTTCCAATTCTATTTGTCTTGCTCAATACTAATTGTAAACCGCACGTGTAATCTCACCAACCCTAAAGGTGTACCTAACATTGTTTGTTATTCCTTGTTAAAGAATTTGGGCATTATAGATTTATAATGTAAAAATTGCTGACAATTGTCACTTACTAAGGCATTTTCAATCCAAAATTCAATCATCCATGACAATATTTCATTGTAAAAATGCAAGAGATATCATACTTCGTTTTAATAAATCGAGTGGAAACGGACCCTCTCGGATTAATTTTGGAAAAGGCCATGGACATGGCCTACCAAGATGTTCTTAATGAATCCAACTTGACCTGGGGGGGCAAAGGTCTTATTGTGACCCGGAGTAATTTAGTGGTCACGTGGAAGGTTAGGCCCCAGATGGATATTATCTCTTAATTTCCTTTCGATTTGCGCTGGTCCTCCTGAGGTGGTTGTATTTTGGTTTCTTTCTTGCAATTGATTTTTCAATTTGTGCCAAAAAAAACTTTGTTTTAATAATTGGCATGATGGAGTTCATCTAAATTTAAATCATCCATGATAGTAGTTGTAAACTTATTCATAAGAAGTGTCACTAGAAAAGTAACCACAATGGCATAACATGCCATGTGCCACTAAATACAATATTTAGTGTAACGTATGCAATTGAATTTTGTATTTGAGTCCTCTTCTTAATCAGATCACTATATTTGATTTGTATGTGGTTCGATGAGGATCACATAGCAAATACCATAAAGACACATGTTTGAAAGAGGTTGGACTATGATTGATCTTTGAATATTGTTAATTACTTTACACTCAATATTGAGCACAACTAGAAAAACCTATGTATTTAGTTAAGGAGTCAAAAAATGTGCACTTTCAATAACCATGCTAAATCAGGGGAGGTCTGATTTTCAATCCAATTTCTGTCAATGCAACACCAATTTGGTTGTGTAAATTTAATCGGTAGAAGTTGGAGAACATGAAAAACAAACCAACTAACACCCACATACCTTAGTGTTTACTAATCTTATGATATCGTCCAAAGCTTCATTCTATCATTTTGAGAGGTGAAGTTTGACTTGAATGCCTGAAAGTTGCAGACAGGAAAATAACCAAGAAAATAATAATCTGAGATCGGTAACTGAGAGGGGACTTACCAACTGCCATAGCACCTTCTCAGACTCCGCCCAAAATAATTATATGCTTGAAGGGAGGTGCCACATGTCACATAGTGGTTGGTTGGAACCTGTGAAACTTTTGATTTGGTAAGGGAAAAAAAATTTCATTCTTGGCAAGCCAAATGCATGATATAACAAGGCAAATTGTTTATAGGATATATGATTGCTACAGAAAATTCATAACCTAAAATTTTAGACTTCTTCATGAACATCATGTATTTATAACTGTGATTAGTATAGAAACTTGAGAGCTTACCAACATTGGTGGATATAACATACATTATGAGATTTGTGGCCCTATTGTCGGTACTTACAACTCTACTTGGACAATTTGGACTTTTGAATTGGCTTGAAAACAATCTCATAAGGTTAGCAATTGTGAATCACAAGTTTCAAAAATTGGATGTGATTTTTGAATTAGGCCCTCCCGATTTTGTTCACTAAGGTAACTAGACCTAAACAAACATATTCATTGGTGTTGCCACTTGGAATACAAAGCATGCAATTTAGTACAAGATCACTATATTCGTTAATTTGAGACTTTCTCTTGTCTCAAATTAATATATGGACCACAACAACATGGTCTAATGTTTGGGTCGTCCTACCTAAACCATCTTGATATGAGTTCTTAATTGGGTTCTTGATATGAACACCCGCTTCAAAGTATTTGCATCTTACAACATTCTCCAATATCTGTGTGATTTTATCCATGTTCTTATATTTGTAACTGTCTCAAAATGCCGAAAAAGTCCCAAATTAACGAATATAGTGATCAAGATGATTATTGGTTCAAATTGAGGTTGTAGCCATTTCCTTCATAACCTCGCATGCAAACCTTATTCAATACTATAGTGGAGATTAATTGTGTTTGTCAATGAGCATATAGGAGCTTCGACATTAATTAACCCCAACACACACTACATTTAATGCACTACAAAAATGATCTCAATAAAGCACGCAAAGTGTTGAACTTAACATGCTACTCAACCCTTAAGCATTCGGGAGTCCTGAACTGGGCCTCTCCATGCACAAAATATTGTATTTGAGCTACAACTTCAATTTTATCTTATTGTGTGAAAAGTGACAGTATCCAAAATTAACTCATTCTTCAACTATACTATTCAAATCAGTTGGGCATGTACCTTGATGTTATTGGAAATGTAAGCTAGAATACGTAGCTTGAGTGCCCTTGTCGGATGCAAAATGTCTTTTGGTTGTATTCAAAATTTGTTAATTATTATAGGTTGAATAGTCAACAGAATTGGGCAAACTCATACGATCATTCCAAAACATAAAAATCTTCACTTTAACAATGAAACAAATATTCTCACCTTAGTTGAAAGAAAACCACTAGATGTCAAGTTTCACCTTGACTTAAAACAACATGGTCAACTCTCATGTTCCTCATTTGGATTCGCTAATGAATAAAAATAAAATACAAAAACCAAACCTCTACATATGTTGAATTTCTAAGAGTGTCCACAATAAGGCCAAAAGTATCAGATAATTCACTTATCTATCATTTGAGTGGTGTGTGGGCATGCGTGGATCTAAGAATGGTCACCAAATAGTCATGCACAGTTAAGAGATATTGGAGTATGTGTTCAAAATTTTTGAACCATTCTAGGCTCAATAGTCAACATGATTTGTGAGGGGGGGAGTACATGGTCATTTTACGACTGCGACACTTTTCACATTGAAAAATGATACCAACAAGAAGGTAGATTTTTTTTCAAAAATAAAAAATCTATACTAGATTGTTGCTAAAATCTCATGTCAAATTCACAAATTTAACAAAACTCCCAAAACTAAAAATCAAGTTTAGATCAATGACAAAAACTAATCATTTAAGACATGTTTACCTTAGGTGCACTTACCTTAAGGTAAGTGGATTATATTTGATAACTTTTCTTAAATGGAAGCCTACTTTTGATTGTTGTGCACTTAGTTGAGCATCAAAGAACAAATACCATAAATACACATGTTCAAAAGAAAGTGGAGTACTTTTTCAAATTTTATTCAGTACTCCACGCTCAAAAATGAATATAATTGGGAGGACCTATGCATTTAGGTAAAGAATCAACAAACATGCACTTCTGATAACCATAATTAAATAAGGGGAAGGCCAATTTTCAATCTAGTTTTGTTGATGGTTCATCATAGATTTGCTAACACCCTGGACTAGAAATATTCAAAATTGGCATTCAAGCTCAATGTGAGAGACACTCATCATCAAGTCAATGAACTTTTGATCACCTCTAGAAAAGGCATATGAACTTCAAATGTGAAAAATTCAAATGCCCATATATATGTATTTTATTTTCACTAAACTCCCTTATTCATCCCGTTGTCAAAAATTTCAAACAAGATTTTTACTAACTGCCCCAACTTGAGAACTTAAACTTTGCAACCATTGGATATTCTCAAATTTTGTTGAAACGAAGAGATTCGTCTACCCATATCTTCATAATGAACTCGATTCCACATAAAAAAGAACTCATGATAAAATATGCCACTAATAGTTTGGGGGATGCAGGGGTGAACTACCCTCGACATCAAGGATGGTATGAAAAGTTCCAAGTTCATCGGAACGCAACAACCCTCTAGCAATAAAAGATGGAGAACAAGAAAAAGTAACCGAAAAAACATGCGCATGCGTCACAATGTTCAGTAGAATTCCAACTGCAACGAGATCGGGAGGGCCAAAATCGTGTGTCTCTTGGAATCCTCAACAGCAGTGATGGTTACACAAGAAGAAGAAGTTTGTACTTAATTAACAAGCAGCAACGGTGGAGTAAATGTGTCGCTCTCCGCAAGCAAGTTAAGCAAAGTGATAATTGTGCACGCACATCTCCACAGTTTTAAAAAGCTGTTGCGGCTGAGGCGGAGTCTGAGTCCGAGCCTGATTGACGCGGGCGTTGGGGATGTCACCGCACTCAGGCTGCTGCTGCTTCTAAGGAAGGAAAGGGAGTCAGGAGCAGTAGTCATGCTCTGTGCCGTTCCTTTCCTTTCCTTTCCTTCCCATTCCTTTCATCTCCACAGCAGCAGCAGGAGGTGTAAGCCTACTAGTATGTATGGATGTCAAGTGCTGCAGTGCAGTTGTTGTTGTCTCTTCCCTTGCACAATTCGTGAACATGGCAGGGCCGCTTCTTTAGTATGCCTTGGGAAATCACCCACTCTCCATCTCCATCATCTCCACAGCCCCCTGCCTGGCTGCCTGCCTGCCCACCTGCACGCACATAAAGGAAAGGGAGGTAGCGTAGTATGTGCGCCTTTCGTATAATTGTCACGACAGTGTCCGGGGAGGATAATCTCTTGCGCATAATCGGTCGAGATCCTTAGTGCTTCCAAGACCAACCGGGTTCATGTTGACATCTTTCGGGTCATTCCTTTTTTATGAAGTCAGAGAATATTCTTGGATTCTTGAGTTTAAATGGGTCGGTAATTTTTCCTGGAGTCTTGAATTTGAACCGGTTTTTTTTGTCAAAACTTAACTGGTTCTCCCCGGTCATTGAGTCGCGACTCCTGCTGATGCGTGACTCATCCTAATCAGACAACAAAGGTTGATGGGTTTTAAGTGGTTACAATTTCCACCCTACCCTACTTCTCCTAGGATATGGAACACATGATTAGTGTGAGATGGTTAGCAAAATCCGGGTTGAGGAAGTTGTCACTTTCCTCATAAGTTCTGGAGCTCGTATGAAAATATTATTCCATTATCAAAGTGAAGATTCTCATGCTCATTAAATGGTCATATAGGGTCTCCACTCTTCTCCTTTAGTATGTTGATTGTTGAGCCTAGAAAGGTTATCGTATTTGGAGCATGCAATCCAATCACTTTTAAACACATGTCATGGTTGATATCCATTCTTGGAGCCACACCAAATACCACTCAAATACAGGTGTCCTAATGAGAAAAATAACCAACTTAAGGGGTGTCTACCTCAAGGTAAATGGGCCTTAACCTCTAAATGCCCAAGCCCATATCTCTCCAAAATCGCCTTAAAAAGTTCATCCAAATTCAAAAAGCTCAATAAGGAAATGTATAATTGGCCAAAGGTGGCTACCCAGACAAAAAATGCTTTTCAGCCTTCTGGGATTAAATGTCTTTCCTTTCTTTTCTTTTCTTTTGGACTCTACAACCGCTTCTTGTAGGATACGAAACACACTATTAGTACGAGATGATTAGAAAATCTAAATCATGCTTGCAACCATTTGTTTCATACTTTCCAAAGTTCATATGAACAATTTATTCATTTCAAAGCAAAGTTGATGTTTTTTTCTCATTAAATGATCATATAGGTCCACCCAACTATCCTAACTATTGAACCCCAAATGGTGAACTTTTTTGAGCACATGGTCCACGGTCTTTTGAACACATCTATTTTTGGTGTCTATTCTTAGATCCACACCTAACCATGCACCGCTCAACTACAAGTGTTTCATTTAAAGTAAGCAACTGTATTACAACCATTTGCATTATACTGGAGTGGTATATGGCAAGGCTTGTTGCTGCGAAATAAACACTTGTTACAATGAGACTACATTGTATGTCTAATATGGTGAATTTTTTGAAAATCACAAAGATTGTCATACCGTGTTTTAGAATAAGAGGAGAGATGGAAAAAATTGTAAGAGATTCTTTCACTTGAAGTGATCAAATAGGCCCTCTCATTTGTATAGACTATTGAATCTAGAATGGTTAACATGTTTTGAGCACCCAATACAATCACATTATAACATATGTTTATTTTGCATCCTTTCTTAGTGGCAAGTCATGCCGTATAATACTCCAACTAGCATTGTGGCCCATTGCATTGCAACTTGGATATATCAACTATATTTAATTTTATACCTATATGTACACATATTGATAGTATTATACATTTAACACTTCTTTATACACCACATTTTGAGTACGCCCCGAAAGCCAGTCCTCGCCCTAATTTCATACATGGCAATATCCTCAACCCACGTTTGTTTGTGACCCTTGATATGGCTATGCAATAACCATTGGGTTTGGCAAGTAAATGCCTACACAGGCTAAACTTTGACGTTGGCTAAACCTTGACCCCAACCTCAACACCAATAGTTCGCAATGGTTTGTGACCCGGGTGTTGCACCTTTCATTATAAAAAAAACCAAGAATCATGTGCGTTTGCAACATATTCTAAATACCCCCTATATACAAGTTGTCTTTTTTTGGTAAAATCAAGAGATACATGTACAATTTCAATGATAAAAATACAACTGACAATATGTATACATACAAAAAAAATTACATTCATATATAGTCATTAACATAAGTATATAATTATACTTTTGAATAGGCTCAATCAACCCATCAGGCTATCATATGTATAACCACTTGCATCAGCCATCCATATCCCCTTTGGTTAGCCTCCACAAAGAAGTGTGGCCTGGTCCTCTTGCAACCTTAAGCAAGAAGTGGACTTCCTTCCAAAACCCTAATACTATCTCTTCCATACATGCATGGATGAGATAAGGAAATGAAAAAATTATTGAACCTTAGTTTCATCCAATATTAAATACTTATCCCATAAATTCTAGTGACACTACCATACTTGTAAATACAAATGTTATATCTTTTCTAGAGGTCCTTTGTACATGTACATAGCTACAAGTTACAATTTGTTTAGCATATGTATACGTAGTATGGCAAAGTTCAAATTAGTACCCTTTTTTGTGCACTCACATATACTCATATGTGTTATAAAAGGTGCACCCCCTGGGTTCATGACGGTTTATTGTCGAACACCTTTCCCAAACAATCTCAACCTTAGCACCAATAGTTTGCGATGGTTCTCAATGGTTCACAATAGTTTTATGAACATAAATTATCCAAGATGACCATTTGAACACCTTTCCCAAACGACCTCATCCTCAAAATAGATGGTTCACGATGGTTCATAATCTTATGCATTATCAAAGTGAAGATTCTCATGCTTATAAAATGGTCATACCATTTTATATGCTTAATTACGGCTCTCCTTGATTATGTTGACTATTGAGCCTAGAAAGGTTAACATGTTTTTAGCATGCAATCTAGTCATCTTTAAGCGCATGTCCCTAATTGATATCCATTCTTGGAGCCACACCAAACCCCATACCACTCAAATGTAGGTGTTCTATTAAGAAAATAACTGAATAAGGGGTGTCTTCTTTGGGGTAAGCGGTCCTTAACCTCCAAATGCCCAAGCCCAAATCTCTCCAAAAATCGCCTTAAAAAGTTCATTCAAATTCAAAAGCTCAATACATAAACTTTGTACCTTAAATGGTGATCTAGTTGTACGGATAACATCTTTTCAAAGTTAGGGTTGTTTAAGGAATGATTCAACTGTTCATGTTAGAAGATTATAATGTAAACTTGTACACTAGTATGATGGGCCCAAGGTGGCTGACTGGATAGAAAATCCTCTTCGGCCTTCAAGGATTTATTTTATATTTAATTATTATCAATATTATTTCTTAAAGCTATGCAACCACAACTGGGAGGATATAAAACACACAATTGGTACGCGATGATTAGCAAATCTAAATTGTGTATGTAACCATTTGTCTCATAGTTTCAAAGTCCATATGAACAACTTATTTTATTGTCAAAGCAAAGTTGACTCTTCTCTCATTAAATGATCATATAGGTCCACCCACATAACATTACTCAACATTTAGCTCTCGTTCTGTGGGCCTTCAGAATGTAACAATGGGATGCTTAAAAAGATGCGAAGGGAGACTCAAATTTAGACTATACTCCCATCATCCCACTGTTATAAATTGAGGGCCCATGTTGTTAAGTAATGTTATATACGCTAGCTATTGAGCCCCGAATGGTAAACTATTTATGAGCACGTGGTCCAAGGTCTTTTGAGCACTTGTCTTTGTGTAGACTATTGAATTTAAAATGGTTAACATTCTTTTAGCACCCAATACAATCTCATTGTAACACATGTTTATTTTGCGTCCATTCTTAGTGGCAAGCCATACTGTATAATACTCCAATATAGTAACTATCGAATTAGGAAGAGTGACCACACAAGGTCGACGTACCTTACTTAGCAGTTGTCATTATCCTTGCAAATCCCCCAAGGTTTTGCAATTCATTTTCAAGGATCGACAAGGATATCAATTGAAATTAAGAAGGCGACAAAATTTCATTAAATTTTTTTGGAGTTAAGTTATGTGGACCTTATTTTGGAAGTCCCACCAAAAGGTGGCAGTAGCCCACAAGCAAAGAGACTCGTTATTTATGCTTGCTTCCCCATGATTTCTACCTTCTCTAGCCTTTTGTGGTCACTCCTTGTATTCAGACACCTAAATTTGAGTTGTATCTAATTGGCAAGGTTAGTACTTCAGAAAAGACAACAAAAAGACATGTATTATAATGAAATTGAAATTTATGCTCAAAATGTGTTAACTATCGTAGGATTGGTAGCAGGGCTTCCCTTTGCACCCGTCACAAGCCAAAAGAAAGGCAAATACAGGCTGAAATTAATCTTGCCCGTCGAAAGAAAGGCAAAATGAAAAAGTGTCCGTCACATGGAAAGGCAAAAAAAAATGAGCCCGTCAAAAGAAAGGTACCCTCAACCATTGCCCGTCAGCCATATCCCATAAATATGGGCAAACAATGTTGTATCCCGTAGTATATAAGTCACGCTTTGAGTTCATAGTGACTTAGGAGATACGAGTCAACTTCTACACTTGTAAGTGACACCTAACTAAACCCAATTTGAGTTTGTGTTGAGTTTGTTTTTAGTTTGTGTTGAGTTTGTGATTGTGATAATTGAAGAGGCTTTCATTAAAAGAGTAGACGTGAGGTAATTGAAAAATTATTGAATTGGGGGCTTTTCTTGAAGTCTTGAACTTCAACCGCTTTATATGTAACTAGTAGTCAGGCATTGGATGCTATTATGTGTACATGTGACGGTGTAGTAGAGAGAAAGTATCGTGTAAGGAAATTATGAATATGCAAAGAACAACCGGATGATCACATCATGTAACCGGTTGGATTTGGAAACACTACGAACTAGCTATCATTTTGATCGGGAGGACACACTAGAAGAATGCAAGATGATGGGAACTATGTATGTGCAAGCAGTTGTGGATAGCTTGAATGAAAGGTTTCCTGATTTACCTGTTTTCAATGCATCGAAACTTTTCAGTCCAAAGTATTATCCAAGTGATGAAGAAATTCGTATAACTATGTCAGAGCAATGGTTGGAGAGACTGATTGTAAAATTTGGATTGACAGTGGTTGAAAGCGATGCAAGTAGAGCTAAGTTGCTTGAGTTTGTAGAAACTTTGAGGCATGAATGTGAAAACAAATCATTGTACGAGGCATGGCAATTTTGTGGGGCCATCAACGAGTGGTATACCAATTGGCCACATCTCATGAAAATTTGGCAAAAAATACTTGTCATTCCTTGAAGTATTGCAATTTGTGAAAGGGGATTTTCCAAACAAAATGCTATCAAGAGCCACTTGCGAACTTCATTGAAGTTGGACACTTTGGATGCTTTGATGCGGGTATCATTATGCGGGATAGAGATGGAGAATATGGATTGGAGGGCGGTATTTGAGTTATGGCGCAACATGAAAAATCGGAGAGTTCTTAGTTTGGACTAAAGAATGTAAGAAGTTCATACTTCTCAACATTTGTATTTGAAAAACATGATTTGATCTTCAAATTTGTGTGAAAGATGGAAATTTTCTCAACCCGTCATTTGAAAGGTAGTTTTTGATGTTGCCCGTCACATTGAAAGGCAAAAAAAAAAGTAGCCCGTCAAATGAAATGCAGACGGACCCGTCAAAAGGAACCACTGATTGGTAGTTTACAAAATAGAGAGGGCTTCTGTGATCACTTAAAGCGATTGATAACCTTTACTTTGACCTCATATAACTCTTGAATGTGTACTTTGATCCTAAAATTTGAAATGATGATTTTCATGATTCTTGGTGTCAACTATGCAAGGTAATTTCCAATTCGATCCAAGAACCAAAGTAATCGGTGCTAAAAGTGAAGGACACACACCTCAAGTGATGGTGCTAAAAGTAACACCCCACCCAAAACCAACACCCTATAATCTTGCACAAAAGGTACATATAATTCTAAGAATGTCCACGATCTTTACATCAGGCTCCCCTAACGGTGTTGGGTAATTTATTAATAAAACTTGACAATCTTATAACTTTTGCATATGGAAACCCAAGAAGGCAAACATTGGTGTGTTGGAATCCCCTTTCATTTGCAAAGTAGAAAGTTTTCCTTTGTATTGATATATAGATACACTCAGCGCTCAAAGTGAAGGTGTGAGCCCAATATGGTGCCCACATTTGCTTTTAGTATCAAAAACTCATTAAACCCCGCATGTTGGCATTTCCTCAAATTGCTCAAAAACATAAAAAGAGTGAAGCATTTAGGTTTTGATTCAAATTAAGATTGGATACAGTGTGGGATTAGCGTTGAAATTTAGGCTTGAAGGACCAGTTGGATTGTTAGTTTGATGGTTAGGTTAGGATTTGGGTTAGCTTAGTTAGAATGGGGGTGGGGATGTAGTGAGAATTGTGGGTTTTAGTTTAAAGTTAATGTTTGTTTTAGGACTTGTGGGGGTTGGTTTAAGGGGGGGGCTTGCCCTCTCGGGAGGGTTGAGCCCCGGAGATCTCGGATCCAGGGATCAGGTTCGGGTAAGCTCGGAACAAGGAGCAGCTCCGAGGATGCGAGAGTGGCAGCAGCAAGGAGAGCTCGAAAAACACACAGAAGGGGGCTCGAAGATGAAGGAGGTTGAGTTGGTCGAAGCCAGGCTGCGGCCAAGCAATGAGATTGACAGAGTTCGGAGAGGTTGAGCTGGTCGAAGCCAGGCTGCGGCCAAGGAATGAGATTGACAGAGTTCGGAGAGGCTGAGCTGGTCGAAGCCAGGCTGCGGCCAAGGATGAGATTTACAGAGTGTGGGCGAGGAGCAGCTGGTCAAAGCCAGGCTGCGGCCAAGGATGAGATTTACAGAGTGTGGGCGAGGAGCAGCTGGTCGAAACCAGTTTGCGGCCAAGGATTGGATTGACAGAGTTAGGATGCGAGGCCAGGAGCCTAGGGGGGCTTAGTTATGGATTTTTATTGCGAGGTCAGGAGCCCCTAGCAATGTGGCACTGTGGGAGAGAGAATTAGTAGGTGGTAGGACTAAGTGGATTTTAATAAACCCTTGATATAAGAGGGGTTACCTTAGGGTGCTAAGAACTGGATTAGGGAGTTGGATTATACATGGATTAGGTAGGAGATTAGAAGGGAAAGAGCATGTTAATGTGGTGTGATGTAATGATTGACATAGGTGCATAAGTATTTCTTAATATTAATGCCATGTGGAGATAAATAAAAAGAGTGTGCTTAACATTTGAATTCATTGGAGCATGAGCATGGGGTTTCCGATGCTACGAGTTGACGAAGACATGTGAGCCTTAGACTTCCACCTGGACCACAGACGCAAAAGGGTGGGGGTTTATGGCTTACAGAAGGTTTTCGCACCCTCTTGCTTGGTTGACGGTTGCCTTAAATTCCAACTAGATGTGACAAAAAGGGTGACATGATACATCTTGCATTCACTTGCAAATTCATGCATCATGGCTCTCTTAGTGGGCCAGGATATTAAGTAACTTATTGCCTACTACTTCATCATGGTGTGTGCCCATCATCTCAGCCGCTCAAAACATGGCTGTCTCCTCACTTGCAAATTTGGAGAAAAGATTTGCACACATGCTTCAAGGATCTCAAATTAAAATCTGTAATCTCAAAATGGTACAATTTTTTGTCTCACAAACTGATGTGATTGAAAACAAAACTTGAACTCCCAAGAGGGTTGTCGTTTTGCTTGTAAATCGGGCAAGCCCTCGTGCTTTGGAAATTTCACCTGCCATCATCTCAGCCGCCCCCATGGCTGTCTTTTCGCTTGCAAATTTGGAGGAAAATATCTACACACATGCTTGAAGGATCTCCTATTAAAATAACGTAATCTTAAAATGGTACCAATTTTTGTCCGTTGTCATTTACAAAATGATGTGATTGAACACAAAACTTGACCTTCATGAGGGTTGAATTTCCGGTTGTAAATCGGGCAAGCCCTTGTGCTTTGGAAATTTCACCTGCCACCATCAATCTGCTCAGCCACCCACCATGGCTGTCTTTTCGCTTGCAAATTCGAAGGAAAAGATTCACACACATGCTTGAAGGATCTCAAACTAAAAATCTGTAATCTCAAAATGGTATTCTCAAAATGTGTCTGTTGTCATCACAAAATGATGTGATTGAAATACAGAACTTGAAATTTAAGAGGGCATGTCTTTTCACTTGCAAAATTGGGCGCAGTGTCAGGACTTTTGGGCATAAACGGTCAAGATCCTAGTGTTTCCAAGTCCAACTGGTTACATGTTGACATCTTTGGGTTTCTCCTTTAACATATTTGAGGTATATTCTCTAGATTCCTTTTAAACGATCGATAATTTTCCCAAAGTCGTCAACTTCAACCGGTTCATCTGAAACTAGCGGTTGGGTTATTTTTTTCGCTTGCAAATTTGGGATGAGAAAAGAAAGAAAGATAAACACATATGCTTGAAGGATCTCAAGTTCAAAAACCCGTAGTCTTAAAAACGGCACCAATTTTGTGAGCTTGTATTAACTTAGTTGTCTTTGCCAAAATTATGATGTGATTGGAAACAGAACTCGAAGGGGGTAGCCTTTCCGCTTGCAAATCGAGCAAGGCCTCTCGTGCTGTGGAAATAATACTTGCCATGATCGCCTCAGCCGCCCAGCATGGCTGTCGTTTTGCTTGCAAATTAGGGGGAGAAGATTGACACACATGCTTGAAAGATCTCAAATTAAAGTTTGTAATCTCAAAATGGTACCAGTTTTGTCAGCTTGTATTGATTGTTCTTTCAAAATGAATGTGGCAATTAGAACTCGAACGGGGTTGTCATGTCACATGTAGCCTTCAGTAACATGGCCCTTAGTGGGCATGTTCATCATGTTGTTCTCGTTGTCAATTTTATTTTTTATTTTTTATTTTTTTGGGTTTAATTTTCCTCTCATGTCCAAAGAGATCAGGTAATGTTTGTTGTACATGATTTAGACAAAAAGCTCAACTCAATTTGAGGGGAATTCTTTTTGAAAAAAATCCAAGGTGTGTGACCTTAATGTAGGCACTTCCAACTCCACAACTCGAATTCGGCCATTGGATCGGATTAGGGTTTCTCTCATCCAGTAAGGAATCACGATGATTGTCATTTCAAGTTTCTAAATCAGAGTTAAGATGTAGAAGTTATGGTGGGTCAAAGTGAACATTATTTTCATCCTTAAGTGATTACACATGGCGTACTAATCGTTTTAAACGACCTAAACCTAGAATTGTTAGTATATTTTGTGCAGATACCTAGTCCAATCTCATTATATAACAAGTGTTAGTTTCTAGTGAGTCCTTCACTACGAGCCTTGCCATAAATCACTCATATAAAAAAAACCAGCAGCCCTTAGTTGTTATGTGGGCCTCCGGGACAAGGGCACACTATGCTCGAATATGGGCATAGGGATGCCGAAATTCCTTGCTTCTCATACTCATGGCAACTTTAAACTAGAGCGCCTGGTGGTCCTCGACCCGTGATATACAAATTCTATCATTGGTCAAGAAATCATAACATTATTCAGATCCATAATAGTGTTATGTGAGACTGGCAGTATTTGACGGAATATTCCTTGATATTTCCCACATTCAGACGGAATGTGGGAATACTAGGGAATATTCTGTGGAATATTGTCAGTCCCACATAACACTATTATGGATCTGAATAATGTTATGATCAGAGTCTGTCTAAGTTTGCTTTATATTAGAACGTGAGGCCCTAAAGGACGAAGGGAATTCAAATGGATGGAAAACTACATGAAGTCCTACATGGCAAGGATGGTTTTTCATGACCTGCTAGAATTTAAAATTGATACTAAAAATGTTTTTGTCACAAGGTTCTTTCTTTCCAAGCTTGCAATCCTCTTCATTATAGCAAATGGACTATGTGTGTTGCTATAGAGAAAAGATTCGAGCCTTTAGAGCTTTAACACCATGATTGTATGGTTTCAACTACTTCATGATGTCCGCTTATCAAGTAGATGTTGCACAATCATGGGCAAACAACATTTAAAATCCTTCCTCTTCTCTCATGTTGATTAGCAATGGTCTTTTTAGCTCATAACAACCAAGAATAAGATAGAAGCTATAAAGTTAGATTGTTAAAGATCACAAAAATCCCTACTAAGACTATGAGTAAAATGTAAGATAATTACATAGATATAGGGACTACTATTTTGGAGTGTCCTTAGCATAGGTTTTCACACATGGTTTCACTTTACACCAAGCTTGAGGGCCCATCAATTGCAAAACTGAAATTCTATTTGTCATGATGTGACATTTAGATGAGTTTCATGAGACCTTTAGAATTCCACAGTCACGACTCTTAGTCCATGTGGAAAATGACCTTAAATATGAATCTCCTTAGTTCATCTTGCCATTTTAAAAAGTGAACAACATCGCGATACTAAAGAATGTTCTTAATGCTCAAATATAGGTGTCCATTTACGAAGAGTGACCACGTAAACCCCACTTACCTTGCAAACAAAGATTCAAGAACCCCAATCAAATATTAGGCCGAGCAAAGAATTACACGACACGGCAATCGTCAAATCATATGGAGGAGGAGGAGTAAAAATAGACAAGCAACAACGACATGTCCAAAAATGCGGGTCAAAACGTATGTGTTGACCCGGGCGGGACTCGAGAGTCGTAACCGTTTATGAAACAAAGGACAGTCGCAATAGGCATTAATAGGAAACTTATTTCAAGGGCTAACATAACACAGGGATTGATGCTCTCTTTATGAGATTTCAAGAGACACGCCAAAACTGCAAGTAAGTCTGTACTTTGCTATTAATTACGCAATCCTAATTTGTGTATGCAAATAGATTTCTTGCAAGTACTTCCCATTTGAGTCCACACTGTATGGTCACCCTTGGCAGGGCTAGGGATTTGGGGTGCCTTATTAGCAAGGTGAAAGCGCGACAAAGTATGATGTAAAGTAGAAATACCTAAAGCGGTGAAAATAAGCTGATTCGGCGAGAACGAGTGGCTTGAAATTTTGTGCAATATTTTTCAGAGATGGAGAAAAGGAAATGATGAGGAATGCAAGTTGTTTCGTAATTTTATCCTTGTAAATAATTAGTTGCATTTTTTCAAAGAGGCAAGTAAGGCAAACCTCCTGCTTGTACAATAGAGTCTTCCTAATCTAAACATCAAAATATTATACTCTTCATACAAAGATGTACAAAACGGTTAACTTAATGGCACCCAAAAGTGATCGCAAGTGGTGTGAAACAACACCTATCCAGCCAATTATTGCATCCCATCTAGCAGTGCATCCTTTTCGGGTCACCACTTTTCCAATTAGCCATTTTGGGTCCGCACAAGAATCACTCTACCCCTAGTCTAGTGCACCATTGTAGTGGTCATTCACCGCTTTAGGTATTTCCACCTTATTCTGAAAGTGAATCGTTTTCACATCATTTGACTCCATAAATGGCATCAAAGGCCCCAAATTAGTGTAGTGGATTCCATATGGAATAAGTCCGCCCTCAACTTTTAGGAGACTTGTTTTTATTGGAGCCCCTTCATCCACAATGGATGAGTTTACATTGATGCCATGAACCCCAATCCTCTTTGCATGTATGAAAATTTGTGGTGTCTATGTAAACTCATGCATTTGCAAAGGTGAAAGCATAGCAAAGTATGCAAGAGGAAGATAATTCTTGAGCATACTAATGCCAAGTGTCATTTGTGTACACTTTAAGTCAACTTGTAGACCATTGTATAACATAGGCATGGACCTCATAACACTATTTAACATCTTGATGCCAAGATATTAATAAGTACACTTGAACGCCAAGTGTCATGAGATGACACTGATGGTGAATCATCAATGTAACCTAGCATCCGACTCAAAATAGGGTAAGTGACACTATTACGCATGTGACACTAAATACCATAAACGGTGCAGTGGATTCCATGTGGAATCAATCAACCCTCAACTTTTTAAGAAACTTATTTTTACTAGAGCCCCTTCATCCACAATGGATTAGTTTACATCAACATCATGAAACCCAATTTGTGGTGTCTATGTAAACTCCTCCATTGCGAAAGCAAAAACATTGTGAAATATTCTATGCTTTGAAAATGACTATTTTTTCTTCATATAATTTGATCTTGGAAAGAGCATCAAAGTCCTAAAATTAGTATAATGGGTTTCAATTGGAATGAATATGCTCTCAACATGCAGGGGACTTGTTCTTACTAGAGCCTCTTCATCCATGATAAGTAAATTCACATAGATGCCATGAATCCTAAACCCTTTTGCAGGGCTAGAAATTGGTAGCATTTGTTTACATTCATCCATTAGGAAGGTGGAAAGGCAACCAACTATTCTATAGCCTTTTATATTATTTATTTTCAACAATTAATTCCACAATTAACATTAGAGACTTTAAAAACTTTGAATCAATCTAGTGGAGTTTGATTGGAATGAATTGGCCGTCAATTTGCATAGGATTGGATTCACTAAAGCCCCTCATCCAAGACAATCGAGTTTACATAGACACCATGAACCTCAAGCCCTTTTGTGGCTAAAGCTTCCCCTAATTAATGCAAGCACACTATAATTGCTTTTAACATATAGAGTGTCATGTGATATTTTATGTCACTATGGTGAGTTTTTTTATGACACTTCTAATGAATAAGTTTATGGGTATTTTCATTCAAACTTACATTTAGTTCATCCATTGCCCTGTTCTGATATTTTTGCATCCTATCATTTCTACAATGAAAAAAATGTCATGGATGATTGAAATAGGCATGAAAAAACACTTAGTAAGTCACAATAATTGCAACACTCTAAATCTATAATGCCAATTTTTTTACAAATAATGACAAAATAATGCTAGATTTACATTTATTGTTGGCGACACTGCACAGGCAGTTTACTAATAGTTTGGAGCAAGACAAATAGAATTGGTGACATTAAATATAATTTTTAGTGTGCTCATGTAGTGTACTTAAGCATACATCACTATAATCTTATCATGATGAAATGATGACTACACATAGAAGGCTTACTTTTTTTATAATCACTTTGAAGTCACTTATCTCTAGCTTCTTATATCCTCCCTAGACCAAACTTTTTCCACTGCAAATAGCTCCCAAAACCGTCTTGGCACTTGCCTAGAACTACTCCACCTTTTGCCCAAACCGCCCTCACATTGAAACCAACACTCCACTCAATAAGAAATTTTGAGCCCTTACGAATTTAACATGTGAGATCTTAATAAAATCATACAAGTAACCCACCCCTAACTACATTTTGACGCTTGCCCAAATCCATCCCGTTTTTTGCCCAAATCCAACTACAGAATTTCTCAAAAGCTCCCCATTTTTCACCCAAATCCACCTTCAATTTGCGCCGAGGACTTTCGGATGGTTCAAGGCGTGCTCTGGTTGCAGGAGGCATGCACATGAAACGTTGTACAAGGGAGCTTAAATTAGCACCCTCTACCTTAAATGAAGAGCATTTTCGTCCATATGCTACTGCCACCTTTTGAGGAGCTTTTGGGAAATTGTGTACATTAATGAACTTGAAATATATTTGGACGAGATGGCCAAGGATTTTCCATGTTTATTTAACACAATGGTTGCTATCACCCTTTATGTTGACGATGTTATTATGCGCTCTAAATCAAGAGTAGGCTCACAAAGACTTTTGGACAAGCTATACGAATTTTGCACTTTCTTGATGTCATTATACCTAAGACCAAAATCATGATCTTTGGCCTTAAAAACTAAAATTAAACCAAGAGGCATTTTACCTAGGCAAGGACCAAAGTGAGATGACCCATGAATATAAATACCTTGGGATTGATCTCTATTCACGTGGTTACTTTGAGCATCAAGTAAAACACGAAAAAATGCAGGCATGAAATCCTTGATGGCCACCTTAATAAAAGACGCAATAGTCGGAGTCACATGTTGGGAACTCAACTCCCAACTATTCAAGGCTTTGGTGCTTCCAACTTACATATGGGCCATGCCACTGAAAAATGGGGGGGGGGGGCGGGGTGACTTGAAAATCGTCACTAGAAGGTTTTTGAGAAGGGCATGAAGATACATAGGATGTCTCACATCAAAGTGCATTCTTCAGTAACCTACCATATATTGTTGGTTGAATTTGAAGAACTTCTCATGGAATTATATGCTCTTAAGGTCACTATGGGTATTTAGCAAAGGCCTGCCCACCTACCCTTCTCTTGTTAGACACTCAAGCAACCTCAAATTTTCAACACCTTGTCGAACAAGAATATGACACCTAGCATAATTCGACAACCATGTGGAAGGCATCATGGGGTCGGTCTTAATGGGAAACCCCATGACAACCCAACACCATCAAAAATCACATTTGATGATCTCAAGGAAGTTTTTCTTGTTGAAGAGAGGAACTCTCTCCATCTCTCAGGGAAGAAATTAGATTACCTCCACCTTGAGTATTTTCTCAAATTCAAATTGTACTTGCATCAACCATTGACACCACCCCAACGCAAGATCATTGTCACTTATTGCACCTTGAATCGTAGACTTGCCATTGAAATTGGACTATGGCCGATTAACCCTATCTCCAGAGATATAGTTTAAATCACTTTTGCTCTTATAGTGTAGTTGGAAATGAGACAGACTCTGTATTGGAGTGTGCCTTATATAACTTCATTAGAGATAAGTTTCACTCACTATTTGAGAATGCAGTAGTAGGGAGTCTCAAGTCTTCTTTGCAATTGGACACTCGATGTTAGCCTCTATCTCACAGAAGCCACCACACTCTGCCATTCTAGGAAATTAGTTGGTTTGATACCATCTTGATGTATTTTCACTCCCATAAGCCTTTTGGCTTCCCAAACTTTAAAATCAATCTGATCTCATTTTACTTGCTCTAACATAAAATTATGTAGGATATATATGGATGTTAATATCTATGATCGTTTTTTTGCAGTTCAAAGCAGATGATGTATTTACACACATTTGAAACATGAGGCCTTTTTCCCAACACATAACAAAGAGTGTTCATTTCTTGAGGTTAAATTACCATAGTGCTCTATTAGGAATGGGTACATATGCTTACCTCAAAAGCAAGAACCATTTGTCATGAGACTCATGATGAGAATTATGAGGTGATAGTTGAGTGATTGGAAGTCTCTTTTGTTTCAATGGTTGTATACCTATATGTGCTTCTTAAGAATAACTATGTCTAATGCATAAGTCTGCACGTCATAACATTACCCAACCCCCTTGGTGAGTTGGGTGGGCCATGGACAAATCTTGCAAGATGCCGAAAATATAAGCTAAATTCACAATTATTTAGTTTAAACAATTATTAGTGTTAGCTCAATCTCAATGCAGTGCAATGTAGTGAAGTGCACTTCTATTGCCAGCAGCGTATTACCAAAGTAAAAAATTCAAAGTTATTTTAGGCATAGAAGTGAACTCTTTCGTTGACTAATGTTATGGTATCGGAGTCCAACCCGGGTATCAATAAAAGTATGGATTTGGGTATATACCTATTAGCCAACTGATGGTATCCCATCCTTTTTCTTCTTTTTTTGGCACAAAAGGCATCACATCCTTCATCATTAAAAGAAAAGAAGAAAAAGGACGTCGATTGATTGATGTGAAGATGGTTTGTTGACCATCTTCGATACACTTCTGTAGGAAAATGTAAGAAGGGGATGGTTTACTACCTATTTTTCAGTAGGTGGACCCATGAGTGATAGTCAAAAACAAATTTATTGATCTAGGGAAACTGGTGGTATGTGTTTTTCTAGCTTTTGTTTGTTGAGTATCATGTTTGTAAGGTGTTTGATGGCGTTTTGTGAGATGCTTATCATAAGAGTTTTGCTTTTGGTTTTAGAAATATCCATGTAGTTAGATGTTCAACAAAAAGGTTGGTGAATGAAGCCTTGAATGTTGGCCGTTATAATGGTGAGTGGAAGGGTGTTCTAACCCAATTGTTGGAGGTGGCGCACTAATGTGTCATAATTTGTCCACTTACTTATGGTACTAGTTGCTTGAAATCTTTCCATTACATTATGTGAATTCAATAAATTGGATGGTGAAGATGTCATTTGAGAGGTATGGTGGTTCATCCATTGGGGCCTTACATTTGATATAAAGAATGTTTGGATGTACTCATGGTGAATATTTGCATTTGGTTAGGCAGCAAGTCCCGAGGGTTGACTTAAGAAATTTAACTAGATATGGTGCAACCAAAGATATGGTGTAGTTTATTATTTGTACCTAAAATTTTGAAATCTTTTAGAGGTAACATATGATGGATAAAATATGGCATATTGGATTTTAACTAATATAGATTCTTATATAACATATCCAATTTATTCGTGGATATAATATATTGTGTGGGAGAGATTATCTTCAAGTTGATGACGGAGCATCTATGTGTTGTTTGTGCCATTGAGTGTATAATGACATCATTTCTTAAATGTAAGTTATTGAAGTTAGAATTTATGGTCGTCATTACAAAACCAATATCATTTGGAATTTAATGTTTCTTGCTACCATTCCTTGATAATTTAGTCTTGGTTTTGACACTCAAATTGCTAGAAACATCTCTATGTTTCATTTTTGGGTTTTCTCTAGTATGTACATCTAGAAAGGCTATTAAGTTTTTTGAAGTAAAGTCAGATATACAAAAGGGGGCCCTAAGGTGTAGAGAAAAAGATTTAATAGATGTGTTAGTTTAATCCAATTCACGTTTTTATCCATTGTTGTCATATGGTCCTAGACATTAATGACTACCATGTATGTTCTTGTTAGGGTTTGTAATCGAGTTCTAGGTTTTTAGTATTAACATACTAGAGGCTCTTGGAGCGCTCATGGGTTTCCTTGATTTTTTTTTTCTCTCTGGATTGTGCCTAAGGTATTGTGCTCTTGTCTTTGTTTGTTTGATACAATTGTTGACTTATATGCTATGGATGAAAAAACATTCAATGACTTTCTCATTGGAAAGTGAAAGTGAATTTTGTGTGTATTAAGGGTTTATTTAATTCATGATTTATAGTTTGTGTATGTAGTATATGCATTTATCACACTAACTTGAAAAGCTTAGTATAAATACATGAGTCCATCACACTACACTCATTAATTTGAGATTATATTAGTCTCAATTCAAATTACCACCCTCGATCACACCATAATATTGGGAAAACATCATTAAAGGATATTCACATGTAAAATATTACGCCCTTGGTGAGCTAGTTATTTAAATGATAAATGAAATTCAAATTAGTTTCAAAACCCATTATACTAAAATGATGATAATAATAATATTAATTAATTAATTAATTAATTATCATCTAGGTTTAGAAATATGCCATGTAATCACAAATAAAAAAGATCAATCCATCTAATCAAATAAATTTAATATATTTTAGATGTTTCATCCAAATTCAAACATAACAAAAGCTTACAATTGTGACCCCTTTTACAATATTATGTTGTCTGAAGTGCAATAACTTGCACCATATCTATAATTCAAAAAAATTGAATATATATATATATATAATCATTAGATTTGTCGGATTCATCGGTAATTTGAGACACATTTATACAAGACAAATTGTCCTTGGCAAATTTCACATGTTTTGTTGGAATACTCATAGGGCCGTTTCCTTTGCTCACGGCTTCCAAGCAATGAGCATTGCATTTGTGCCTACCAAAACTGGAGAGAAACTTGAATCAACGATCCAACTTTAAAGACTTTTTGGTATCCCATCCAGTGTGACGGAGGATGTGCACAATCTTCCCACAAGGATAGAAATATTCCACTTGAATTTGACAAAAATGTAGACTAGTTATCACAAGATTTAGCTCCTACAAAGCTCTCACCAAGCAAATGGATTTGGAAAACTCGTCATCCCCAGGGCATAACAATACCACGCAGCCTTCATGATAATCCACTGGCACTTGACAAGACGGTTGTGGTTGATCACGCAATGGACCGACGTATGACTCGTCCACATCAAATTCCTCACAAATATCTCCGTTGTAAAACTACATGGCTTGGCACTACAAAATTATAACCCGGTTCTTCAGCCAAAATTCTTTTTTGAACACGCTTGAAGTTTCATGTGTCTGGTTTCTCATATTAGAAAAGCATACATTTTGAATTTGGTATCAACCATCCATATCATCCATGCACAACTTTGGTGTTATCTTGTTCACACAAACCTTTCCAATATTTGGTCCACTTTACCATGCTTGCACCTAAAAATATACATTAGTTTTGTACGATTAGGAGTAGGGCATAGCGTTCAACTCAAAAGACGTTGAGGTATATTGGTAGTTAGGCCCCAATCATAACATTATTCAGATCCATTACAGTGTTCTGTGGGACTAACAATATTTTGCAAAATATTCCACCATTCAAGCTGTATGTGAGGAATATTTTGTAGAATATTGTCAGTCCCACAGAACATTGTTATGGATCTGAATAATGTTATGATCTAGGTTTATGTTGGTCCATAATATACTCTAGAGCATACAATATTAGTCTTACATGTGGAGGGTCAACCTTATGTTGCCACCTACCTCCTTACTTCCATCCTCGTTACATCCCACTACTTAGCAGGCTCGGCCTGCTCACTATCTATGATAGTGAATATTCTAGTCACGTTCATAAAATAATTTTGACATGTTGGATTTTCAAGTTGAATCTTGAAACGTAGAGCATCTTCGTATAACATTACTCAGTTGATGAATTATGCTTAGTTGTCCTAACTTCAACACTGGGATTCCGACATCAGAAGTCTCTATTCTCAAATCTACTCTTGGGCCCATGAACACAACTCATCAACTGAGTAATGTTATCCAAGATTCAAGGGAAGATTTAATGATAATCAATGATTAATTACTATAGCACTAGAGTGTTCAAAGAGGTTATACAAGGATTAGAAAAGGAAATCAATAATGATCTCTTAGTATGGTTATGTACTCACTCACACTAAATGTGAAAAAAAAAACTTTTATCTCAAAAATGTTGTGTGTAGACACTTAGTGGAATTGTGGATGTGATCATGTGACATTTCTAGGGCTGCGGATGATTTGGTGTACCCTTTCTTTTTTATATAATTCCGTAGAGATGTCTATGGTTCAACATTTTGAGCATCAACACAACATTTCACATGAGAATTCATAGGCTCCCAACCAATGTGATAATGACACTTGACAAATTTTATTGCACTAATTTACTATTATTAAAAAATTGAATGAGATATGTTAGATACCGTAGACGGTGTAGTATAAAGTGACCATACAAAGTGAGGCTACTTTTGAGGCCTACTCAATAGGCTAGGAACCGCCAATGAATGGGAGGAAGGAATGTTGGGGTGGGCAACTCCCTTCCAACATGTGTGTATGTGGATATATATGAGCCTTCACAATGGATGGGTTTAACTAGACACTCCGAAACATCGGTGAGAGGGAATTGTTGTTTATGAATATCTCTCTTGTCCAACCATCTTAAAAGCACGGCCTCTATAGGTTTGTGGCTAATTCGTCTCATTTGTGCCCTACTAGCCTAATTCGGGACAATTTGCAACTACCTCGGGACATTTTTCGTTGGATGATGAGACGTATGGGCTTGTATCCGCCATTCCCTCTAGCCCAAAGCTTTAGCCCAATTGCAAGGCCAAAGATTTGTGGCAACCATGAACATTGAAGGTGAAGTTGTTAGGAACCTCTTAGACCAAGCTCATACATTTTTTCTTCTAGTTGGTTAGACTTCGGACTTAGCATCAAAAATTGTCAATGTTTTAAAGAGTTTAAGTTGGGATGAATCAACCACAAACTTATAGGGGCATATTCCACCATATCCCTTCCTTGGCCATCATTAATCTCAAGCTGAGTCGCATGGCTTAGGATTTGGGCCATTTGTGTTATAGTTCCAATAAAAGTCTAGCCCCTATAAGTGGTTGAAAGAGAATTGTCGCATACAAACACATCTATCATTCATCCAACCGATTACATCTTGATATTACATAATTCAAAATATATTATATAGAATTCCTCTTAAATGATCAACAATTTACAAGCCAAGGCCTTGAACTTGAACCAGTCATTGCTCAAACTCAATGGGCCCAATTGTAACTACACAAATTATTGTACTAAGTGTCATGTGAAATTTTATGTCATTGTGATAACTTTCTAATGACACTTCCTATGAATAAATTTACAAATATTGTCGTCCCAACTTACTTCTAGTTCACCCAAATGCCAACTATCGAAACAAAGTTTGGTACAATAGCATCCTAACATATTACGTAATGAAATATTGGCATGGAGGATTGAAATTCGGATGAAAAATGAAATTAGTAAGTGACCATCTTTGCAACATTATAAATCTATAATGCCCAAACTTATATACAAGGAATGACAAATAATGTGAGGTTTACATTAGTGTTGGTGACACTACATGGGTGGGTTACGATTAGTATTGAGCAAGACAAAATAGGATTGGTGACACTAAATACAACATTTAGTGTAGTGCCCCTCTCTTCCTCGAGTTCTTTGTAGTTCGTGGTATGTATGCATGTGTGGGCATCATATATCTTAAGGATTTGACCTCCCAATGGCCACGCAACAGAAAATGCTTGAATCTTGGGAGATCGCCTGAATCGATGATACGAGTACCACGAGTGTGGAAAGTCAAGATCTGGCCTTACAACCTGGTAACGCATGTGCCTGTTACTTGGTTCGTTTTCCATGTTCCCCCAACTTGTACCCTTTAGATTTACACCACAAAACTCAGCTCGTGTTGCATTAGCACATCTACGATGGAACGTATGCGAAAACCGGATTGAAATCGGACCTCCCCTTATTTGCTTATGGTTATCGGAAGTGCATGCTTGTTGATTTCTTAATTGGATGCATAGGTCCTTAAGAAGACGAGCCACTTCAGACTCATCTACCTTAGAGTGTGGGTAGCTAAAAGCAATTTCCCTCCAAGATGGCGATTTTGCAAGAATTATTAAAATCTCCATTTCCGATCGGAGTTGAAAACAGACAGTATTAACCCAAAAAATAAAAGAGGGAGCGACTTTGAAATCAAGCTTCTCAAGGTTAGGCACATGTCAAGGATAAAGTCTTTTACCTTGGCCCATTGATCTCCATTTTAGACTTGGCGTTTTTTGAGCGTGTATGGTCTCCCTATCACAAGAAACAAACATGCATCCGTCTTTCCAATTCACTTGGTAAACCCCAAAGGCCCAAGGCATATATGTGTGTATGGGTAGTCACCGTTGCCCAAAAATACCAACATTGACATTTTTGTTTTAATATTTTGGACACATGGCTAAAAGTTGGCTATGGGATGGCTAAAAGTTTGTGTGGCCAATCTTAAGTCTAAAAGCTTCCATTCATATGGTCGGATCTATCATAAGAGGTGCCAATTTCCTTTAGTGAGCTTCCAAATAGGATTGAACAATGACTACATCCATATTTAGGCAAGTTGGTGCCCATACATTGACGGTTCTCAACCTAACGATGTTACATGAGACCACTAGGGGGCAATCAACGCCGTGTCTTATGTGGTCGCTAATCTCTATTACTTTCCTAAAATTGAGTAACGTATGGTAAAGCATGTGAAAAAAGACATATGTGACAATGAGATTTGACTATGTGCTTAAAACATAGACATCATTCTAGGTTTAATAACTAACACAAATGGGAGGGCCAGACCTATGTGATCATTAAAAGCCATTAATAACTTCCATTTGGACTCTTATAATTTTAGAGCATTCCGTTGGGTTTGCCAACAACAACTCCAACCGGTAACTGGGGTTTGAGCTTATATTCGGCAGGGTAAAAGACCCCATTGGTGGGTTGGCCCGCTAATATGCCTTCCGGCACAAGCACCAAAGTCCACAAACGCCGACATTCAACCTTGTTTTTGTAGTCCTGAGAATGGGCATTACAACACCTTGTTATGGTGTTAAGGGCTGAATAAGCTATGCATGACTTGGTTCGGAGTGGGTGCTACCAAGAGGAAGGAAATATTGTCAAGGAAAATCACATGGGGGGGAAGGGCGGGGGGGTTGAGCCCGTGATTGAGCCCAGGTTCCAACCTACCCAACATGGCTTTTCCGACCCAACCACCACCAATTAAGGTCGAGGCATCCATAGTTGACTAGGTCCATTTGACCGCTCACTAGGGTCATGTAATGTTGACATAGATGAGATCTATATTTTGTAGGCATACAAAGGTAAAGATTACGTGGTTCCGGGATGTGATCGATTACCCTCATAAGAATTTTGACAATTGTTGTAGCCAAGGAGTAGCGTTGAGATGAGCGGTTATGGGTTAACCGACTATGTGTAACCCTAAAAGTGCAGATTTGATGTAAATGTAACCCTAAAATCTAGATGTAAATTGACATTCGGTTTAGTTTTTTAAAATCATCACATGACACTTCTGATTTGAAGTGGACCTTCAAATGTAATTTGTCAAACATACACACTGCTCTTAAACCTTTTTTGCATCTTCAATACTCCAATTTGAAACGTTGAAAGGACAATCTTCGTGTGATTCACAAAGACAAATTGGATGAGACAATTCCCTTGCCAATCCAAGGGCTAGAAATCTGTAGACGGAGTTGGATTTGACCACCATACAGTATGGCCACGGCAGGGATCGAGGAGATTTTTGCGCATAACCGGTTGAGATCCTAGTGTTTGCGAGTCCAACCGGTTACATGTTGACATCCTCCGGTTTAGGGTTATTTAATTGGGGTATATTCTGTAAATTCCTCTAAAATAATCGGTAATTATCCTGCAATCTTGAACTTGAACCGGTCATTTCTCAAACTCAACCGGTTTATCTGTAACTAACTGCTGGTTCTCCCCGATGATCATAGAGCCACGGCATGCATACCTTATTATATAGTTACAAATTCAGTCCTGGAGACTGGGTTATAGTCAACAATGAGCATGCACCAAAGTGTAGCTTACGCATAACTTACACACAAGAAGCAGGGATGAGGGAGAGGTGGCCTGTTCCACCTGCAGAGGACCACCATACTTAGTGGCTGCATGTCCACGTGTGTTGGGGACATCCACTCCCACCCAGCTGACTTCACCACGATCGTGCTCCCAGCTTCCACCAATTGCCTTTTTTCTAATTGTCGACACTTCCCACACCGTTTTTATTATTATTCTATTGAGTGCCACGACACTAAACATTGTATTTAGGGCCACTTCACACACGAGCCGAGGGTTGTTGCATTGCCATGGTGATTGTGAGGGCCATACCAGTTGTCTAAGGCCCTTGACTTTGACGTGGTATGCCGGAATTTGCATCATGCCTACTTCTTGGAGGGGCTAGGGCAAAACAACCCGTACACTTGTTCCTTGGAGGCAAGGGTTTAGGCATCCAACAAGGAACGAGTGTATGGGTTGGTTTGCCCAAATCCTTCTCGGAGGTGGGTCTGATGCAAATTCCGGCAAACCATGAAACGTTATCCATAGTTTGTCATCTTTTCATCCATGATGGTTTCTTTGGGCCCTTTGGCCTTCACCGTCTAGTCTGAAGTGAACTTGGACGGTTGCGGCCTTTTCGACCAATGAGAGATCTTAGATTGCAATGGTCACGGGCTTTTAGTCTCGTGTGTGAAAGTGGCCCTAAGTGTTACATGGTATTTTACGTCACTGTGGCAAATTTTCTAGTGAAACTTCTTATGAATAAGTGTACTAGTATTGTCATGGATGATTGGAATTTGGATGAAAGCCATTCCATTATTGAAACAAAGTTTGGTACATTTTGCATCCTAATAAAAAAAATACCATACATGGTCTAGATATTGTTGTACATGATTGAATGTGGATGAAAAATCACATAGTAAGTGACAGTAATTGCAACACCATAAATCTATAATACCCAAAAGAAATTTACTAGAAATGACAAATAATGTTAGGCTTACATTTAGTGTAGGTGACAACTACAAGGGTGGTTTACAATCAATATGGAGCAACACAAATAGAATTGGTGACATTAAATGCAATATCCAGTGTGATTATTTCGAATCATGCAATGCTATGAATTCTTGCTAGAGATTTTTTCTTTCGCCAATAATGTTTTATTAGGTTGTTTGCATATTATAGAATATAAACAACTTCATTAGGTAAACACTCGCATTCTAAGTAAAAAGTCATAGCACGGCATAATCCTATATAGTAAGTGACATCAAATACCATACATGGTGTAGAGCTAAATAAATAAACCATTGGGAAGGTGAGAATATAACGAGCTACTTTAGAAGCTTGGAACTTCTATTTTTAGATCATGTGATTGTCAAAATGGCATCAAAGGTCTCGGATTAGTCTAGTCACGGGTCCAATTGGAATGAAAGGGCCCACAACCTAGTAGAGGGCTTCTTGTTTTGACTAGAGTCCCTTCATCCATGATGAATATGTTTATCTAGACATCACAAAGCCCACGTTGTAAACGGGAGAGGGATTTGTTACATATGAGAGTCCATCTCATCCATCCATGTTAAGATCCCATCCCCGTAGGTTTGTGATTATTATTTTTGACGTGTTGTGTTAGATTTATTTTGGGTCTTTGGAGCTCATAACATTATTCAGATCCATAACAATGTTCTGTGGGATTGACAGTATTCTGTGGAATATTTCTCACATTCAGTCTGAATGATAGAATATTCTATAGAATACTGTCAATCCCACAGAACATTGTTATGGATCTGAATAATGTTATGTTAATTCTAGTGTCAAGATTATTTTCAAATAACCTCCAACCTAGATATTATTTTAAGGTAGTTCCGTTGGATAAAATATTTAACTGGTGTGTTTATATATAATAATTTCCTCCCATCAAGTTGTCTGCCAATGATTTGTGACAGTCATGTAAGTAAAAGTGAAAACATTGGGAACCCCAATATTTTGGAAATCTCATTCTTCATAACACAAATTTATGGAGGCAAGTTTATTGTGTAAAACCAATCTAATGTTGAAGTAACATCATAAGTTCCCAATTAAAGTCATGATATTGTCCCCCCTCTTTAATATGACGTGTTTGGTCGCTCAAGAAAGCGTCGTATCATCTCAATATACGACATTTTGGCCTCAAATGTCGTATTATCAAAGTTTTCAAGCAATGGATTATTCTGATGCGAAATGTCATTTTTTATACATAATGTATGAAAGAACATTTTATATTGAAGAAATATGCCCACAACGTCATGCGATATGGAGTTTAGAAAAATATAGTTCCATGATGATGTCTTCACCATATCACACACTACGAAAGTAAGAGCTTATAGTCTCCTAATGATGTTTGTTGATGTTGGGATGTAACATCTTGTTTAATTCATCCATAAAAGGTTGCATGTCATCACAACTACAACTAAAACTCCAGAGAATGCTCCACTACAAAATTTGATAGTAATTGGGCATACTCACAAGCTTGAGGAATCTTGACTATTGGTGTTGGCTAGTCATCCACATTGTTCTCCTCCATTGTCTCTTCATTCACATGTAAACCAAATGGACTTCTCTATCCCTTGCGAAATCACCAACTCAGCCATGCCTTCAACACATCCCTCCCATCATACCATTCAAGATTAAACCCAGGTTGCAAAATCGATCTATGTAGCTACGATCCATCAATCAATTGCGAGATTGAAGAGATTATTACCCAATCGTATGAATCCTCAACAACTATTATTCCCCTATCCCAACTATGAATCTAAGCCTAATATGGAGAGCAAAGGAGTCCTTATACCCAAAACCCCTAACCTAACTCAATTTTCTTCAAGTACCAAACACCACCTCACCACTAAAACTCTAACCCGAAATTGTTCCCACCAAAGATGTTACCAAGATTCTAGCACCTATTGCTAGAATCTTCCCATACACAAGAATAAATTTCCTTAATCCCACCAACATGCTTCCTAATCAACAAAACTTGTACCCTTCAAACACCCCTGCCGACTCTCACCTACCAATTAGTGTAAGTAAGCCACCTCCACCAAACCTTCAATCAAAACTCGGGAAAAAAAATTAATTAAAAAAAAATCTAAAACAACTTCTTAAGCTTACTTGAATCTTCTTCAATTCTGCTTCAACCTCCACCCAATCCACTGATTGAAAAGTGCAACATATGTTATGGAACCATTGAAGCTTTGAAACAAATAACTTGAGTTAAGTTGAGTGAATCCACCAATGGTCATGATTTCATGGTCTTCTTCCGATTCACTTTGTACATGGAATAACTCCCCGATCCAAGGTAGATCCTTATGTGGGTCCCATCACTTATGCACATTAATTACCTCTATTAGATGACAAGTTGGGCCTAAAAATGTTGTATAATGAGCATCATAGTCGTAATATGAGGGTAAATTAACACTAGAAAGTTTGGTTGATAGGAAATGTGTCATATAATCAAGGTGTCGTATTATCGAGGTGAGACTGTATCTACATTATTTTCTTACTTTCTTCTATTATGTGGCACATTATTGCAAAGATTTTAAAAAATAAAATCTATGAATTTGTTATAAGAGAATCACATCGTACACCATTGAGTATGGTCGTAACATAATGATTATATAATACACTTCTTAGCAACCACTTCTAAACTCCCTAACATGGTTGCCACAAAGCCTTAGTCCACAAACTAGAGCTTCATGATTTGTGGTATGCATAACCTCATCCTTCAGAATGGTGAAAAACAACGAACAATTTTTAAAACAAAAATGGCCACTTTTACACAGTTTGGTTCTAGAATGGCATCAAAGACCTTGAATTAGTTTGTTGGGTGTCTAGTAAAAGATTTGTGATGTCATTGCATGAACCAAATTATGTGGATGTAATAATTTGCAATTAGAATATAGTTCGTTGTACTTTCACTTGCCTAGCCAATGAGTTTATGTAGACCACGAGTACTTGCCCAAAGCCAAAGGTGCCTTCAGATGGGAGTTTTGGAGTCTATGTAAACTCATTCATTATGAATAAAGGGGTTGTAGTATAAACAACTTCCCCTCCCTCAACCTTAAATTAAAAAGAGACACACACACATGTGACCCAAAAAGGAAGGGAAATAACATGGAAAGTTGGGGCGTAGGGGGGATTATGAGTGCAAAACGTGGGTATGGTGGAGGAAACTTGGGGGATGTGGCAGGCATGAGTGGGGGGGTTCATGGGGACACATGGACATGGACATGGTTGGACATGGTTGGACATGGACATGCACATGCACATGGACAAACATGGACAAACATGGATAGAGCACGTACGTATTGGGATAGGGGGCATATGGTAGCATGGGCTTAGGGGGCTGGGTTTACCCGCGATATCAATTCGTATGCACGGGTCCAATGGACCAGGTTGGACATATGGTTGCATGGTCTTAGGGGATTAGGGTGACCTAGATAAAAATTCATATGCGCGGATGCAACGGGTCGGGACAGCACGGGTCCACACTACTACCTGTGTACATGGTTATGTGTCTTTTAGGCGCACGTACATGCTTGGAGATACAGTGGATATACTATATGCAAGTAGAAGAACATAGCAAGCTAGCTAGCTAGGCAGGCAGGGATAGCAGGCGCCATAGCCTCCACACACACATGCACAACAGGCTCAGATTGTTGGAGGATCCCGCACTTTTGGGTCAGACTTTGCACGTCCCTCTTTCACAGGACCAGTGACCATGGATCTAGCGCTTCAAGCCAAATGCGTAACACCAAGACTCACTTGCCTGCAGCCCCAATTCACATTAACTACTTCTGCTTGCTTTCTGTCTTTCTTTTTCCCCTTTTTCCCTTCTTCCAGATCTCCACTCAGTGATTCAGTTTCCTTACATTAGAAACTTGATTCTTTAGCACTCTCACCTCTCCCTTGCCAAAAAGATTAATGGGAAGCAGTTCTCAAAGGGCCACTATTCTCCTTGCTTGCACCCATTTCTTGTAGAATACGACACATCCACTTAATGCAAGATGATTAGGGTTTCTTTGGATTTGCTAAGAAAAAGATTTAAGATTATATATCATTACTAGGATTCATGAATATCTTTTCATTTTGAAGTGAAGATTCTTTGGGTCATTAAAATGATCATATAGGTTCTCCCAATTGTGTTGATTATTACGTGTAGAATTGTTAACAAGTTTTGAGCATGACCTCTAATTTCTTTCCAACATGTGTCTTTTTTATGTTTGTTCTTAGATTTACACCCAACCATACACCACTCGAATATAGGTTTTGCATTTGCAATCAAACATCACATTATGCACATCTCTATTAAGGAAAAGATTTTTTTAATTTTTTTAAAAATGACAAGCACTAGAGATCTATGTCATCAACACTTTCAAAGTATTCCTAGATGATGTGGTTCAAACATAAGCTTGTGATTTGAATTAGTGCATCATGAGTGTGTGATTTACTTGTTGTATACGCCTTGCTGGGCTCAACGAATCAAGATGGGACTCTCAAATTCAAAGGATTGGTTCTTGCTCGAAAACAACACATGTTTGGCAACTTATTCTCCTATACATAAATGTTGAATATTTCAAATGGTCTATCATCTCCAAAAGCTCAATTATCGTCATTTCAAGAGTGATAGTTCCCTCTACCTCATGAAGTGCTTGCATCTCGATAGTTTGTTTTGAAATTTTGATCTCTAAGTTCAAGGCCATGTTATGTTTGTAATTTTGTTCTTGGCATTGTTTTTAAATATTCTTGAACTAATGTTTAAGTACAGTTTAGACCAAAGAGAAGTTCAAAGTTATAGTGTGTTCATTTGTATTGCATATAATTGTATGGTAGGATCCTTCAATAGATATGCAAAAGATGGTTATGATAATATTTTAAAATTATTATTATATTCTTTATATCCACCATTTCATGTTATAGATATAACATCATGAAACACTAAATATTTTTTTATCATAGTTGAATGTCATTATATTTAAAAATGACTGACCATTCACATTTCTCTCATGAATTTAATTTCTTGAAAATTGTGTCTATGCACCTGCCCATAGACGTGAGGTAACCAAATAGTCTAAATTATGAAAAAAAAATTATCACTTTTACTTGAATACAAGTCCTTGACATTCTACATTGATGATGTAGATATGATATTTAGATGGTGCCTCAAAATTGTTTTGGTGATAATTCCCAAAGAGCGCCTTTAAAAATATTATTTCACTACATTTATTAGTGCATTAATTGGATTCCATTTGACCAATTCGGGGTCTCCAAGCGCCAAATGTGGAGTCATTCTAGTTCTATAATATAAACTTTGTGTGTTCACAACGCTCAGTTGAATGTTCACCTTTCCTATGAATGAGTTTACCTAAACACCACAAAAAAGGTGCAATAGTCTACTAGGTATACATGTTGGAAAAGGTGAATGGCCAAGGCACATGGTTGTTGACTCGTTTGTTATTGCAAAGTTCCCCAATAACTTGGGACAATCTTCCATAACCACGGATGCAATAGGCCAGGACGACACACATCCAAACTATAGTTTGTCTATATACCAAAGTAAAGAGGAACGAACTAAAGCTTTTAGGTGTCTATGGAAACTCATTTATTATGGATAAAGGGTCTTTAGTAAGAACAAACCCTCTAAAAGTTGAGGGTTGACTCATACCAATAAAATGCCACTAACCTACTTTGGGGCCTCTAAAGTAACTTCCAATGTCAATAGACCAACAATAGAGATGTTAATAATATAGAGGTCATTGCGTTTTCCACCTCCCTAACAAGATTTGCATGTCTTATTGAGTTGACCTTCTTTATATGACACTTACATTATTGTATGGTTACATGTGGTTATGAAAGCAAACAAATGTTCCAAAGAGATTTGACTATGTTTCCAAATTCTATCAATGGAACCTTAGATTAGTTTGCCTACACCAAATAGAATCATTAGTGTGATCTTTTGAATAGAGCGACTTACTATGTTGACTTGCGGTCCCAAATCATTGAGATGAATATAGATTTCACTACTTGGCATATGGAGTTGTGCAAGTGTGTTCTCTTGCTTATTTTGTACAATGAATCAATTTTCCTACTAATTTTGGTCCAATATTACATTTATTGTCATAGTAGAAGTAAGTATTATAAACATTTATGAAATTAGTGTTAGCCACACTATGTAATAACCCTATTTAGTAGTGTAGTTGCCACTAAGCCCTCGAGGCGAGAGGAGTATGTAATGTAAGTACCGAAACATAGGTGAGTATCTACGTACTTGGCCGCTTATCTTATTGGCCGACCACTTGAAGGTTGAAATCCCGACACACTCTTACAATGGTACTCTAAGGAGGTGGCAGGCGGATTTGTTTATGAGGAGCTCGGGAATTGTCGGCTGCAACGGCAACTTACAGCCAAGCTAGCAGGACTGCGGCCTCGTTGCTTCAAGGAGCCTTGGGAATATCTAACGGAAGCTTCGATGGTCCTTAAATGGTTACTTGTCCCGACTACACTCAATATTGTATTCAGTGTCACCAATTCCATTTGTCTTGGTTAATAGTAATTGTAAACCACCCATGTAGTGTCATCAACATTGAATGTCATTAACCTAAGATTATTTGTCGTTTCTTGTATAATTATTTGGGTATTATAGATTTACAATGTTGTAATTACTGTCACTTATTAAGTGATTTTTCATCCGAATTTCAATCATTCATGACAGTATTTACGCACATAAATGTTAGGGAGTAAAATATGTCAAATTTTTCATATAGTTATTTTATTACGAAAATGTAAGGTGGGATGACAACATATGTAAACACATTCATAAGACGCGTAATTAGAAAGGTTACCACAATGACAAAAAAATACCATATGACACTACATACAATATTTAGTGCAGTCCCACTTCTCGTACGACATGAAACACACGATTTTTACGAGACGGTTGCCAAATCCACATCAAGGTTATAGCCACTTTCCTCATAAAGGTTGGAGCTCGATGGACATCTTCTTCATTATCAAAAGTGACATTTCTTGTGTTCACCAAATGGTCATATAGACCCCCAAAATATAAAAATAGTTTTGACTGTTCATCCTATAATGGTTATCATGTATTGAGAATGCAAATCCCATCTTCTTTAAACACATGTCTTTGTGTGTGTTTTTTTCGGAAGCACACTTAACCCTTAAAGGTCAAGGGGGGGGGGGGGTGAGAGGGCCTCTCCCATCAGCCTATGTTTACCCCATTTCAGACCTCCATGTAAATCTTTTAGTGCGATCGGCATATATATTTAGATATGGGATTTTGAGATACACATTTTGGGGGGAATTTTTTTGCAATTCCAACATGTTTTGACGCTAGCTTATAGTCAAATAGTTTAGGGTCAATGAGGCCCTGAGATGGCCTCTCCGACCTTTAAGGGTTAAGCACATAGTATCACTCAAATGCCTGCGTCCCAATTAGGATGAGTAACCGAATTAGGCATGTCTACAAACCACTTTGGTGACCGTCACTTGCTGGCTACAGTCTGGATGGATGATTTAATATTCATAGTTATTGATAGAATGGCAGCCTTAGTGAATTCAACGCTCGGCTTGGTTGGTCCACACGATCCCAACCTTATCTGCATTTTCAACCCTATTAGTAGAACCCGGGCCACGTTGAACCTTATTTATTTATGCAACGTCAACAGGTCAACGAACTATTTCAAGCTTTGACCCATACAGGCTATTCTTCTCATTATTAGAATGGGATATTCATCTTGTTCCATTCGGTCATAGCCACTGGGCTGGGCCGAAACAACCCGTACACTAAGGTAGAAATACCATAACCTGTGAGAATAAGGTGATTCGCATTGAAGATACGGTCTTACAATCATGAGATAATTTTCCAAGATAGATGAGAAGGATTCATGAAGAATGCAAGTTGTTTCATATTGTTTTGCCCTGTACAAAAAAATTCTACAATTTTTCAAAGTGGAAAGTTGTCAAACCCCCTACTCGTTCACTAGATTCTCCCTACACCGAACACGGTAATCTGCATTTCCATACTGAACATCACCTAAACCGGTTAACTCGTGAGTGCATTAAACTTGACTCCCATTGGCTACACTAAGTGTACACGCATTGAAGTTGCCACCTCGCCATGATCGGTTTCAGAAATGGCACTTCACTATTATGACGGCGGTCTAGTGCACAGGTAGAGGGTGGTTAACCAGTTTGAGTATTTCTACCTTAATTCCATGGAGGCAAGGGTTTAGGCATCCAACAAGGAACGAGTGTGTGGGTTGGTTCGCCCAAATCTAACCATTGCTCGGGGAGAACCGGCGGTTAGTTGCAGATGCACCGGTTGAGTTTGGAGAAATAACCGGTTGAAGTTGGAGATTTCAAGAGAATTACCGATCATTTTAGAGGAATCTATAGAATATGCCTCAAATGAATAAAGCAAAACCGGAAGATGTCAACATGTAACCGGTTGGATTTAGAATCACTAGGATCTTGACCGACTATGCCCATAAACTTCTTGGGCACTAGTCATAACATCACTCAACTCTTGGCTGCGTTCTCTGGGACCATGTATTGGGCGAGGATATTTCTTCTTTAATTCCGGGACCTTCCATTTACGGGGAGCACTCATGTTATGTGTTGTGGGGTTTTTGACAAGCATCTATAAATCCAATATTTTATTTCATTTTTATTGCACCACTATATATGGAAAGAGGCCATCATCTAGTTGCTTAGTAATGTCATGGTAGATGGGTCTTAAATTGTGTTACCTTTTTAAAAAAAATTCCCCCGGCTAGCCCACTTCTCCTAAGACATGAAACACGTAATTAGTACCAGATGGAGTTGGCTAATCCAAATCAAGGCTGTGGCCACTTTCCTCATAATTTTCAGAGCTCAAATAAATATCTCATTCAATACCGAAGTGAGGAATCTCATGCTCATTAAGTGGTTATATAGCCCCCCCCCCCGCCCCCCCCCCTTGACTATTGAGTTTAAAATGGTTTATCATGTTTTTAGCACATAGTCCAATCTTTTTTAAACACATGTTTTTAGTGTTTGCTTTTGGAGCTACACCTAACCACAAACCACTCAAATATAAGGTAGAAAAACTAAAAACAATGAATGACCACTACTGGCGCACTAGACTAGGGGTAGAATCGATTCTTGTGTGGACCCAAAATGGCTAATATCTGAGAGTGGTGGCCTGAAAAGGATGTAGTGGTAGGTTGGATGCAATGATTGGCTGGACAAGATTTCACACCACTTGCAATCACTTCTATGTGCCATTTGAGTTAACTGTTTTGTGTGCATTTGTATACATAGTACGATATTTCGATGCTCAAATTAGGGAGACTCTACTATACAAGTAGGGGGTTTGACTTACTTACCTCTTTGGGGAAATGCAACTAATTATTTACATGGAATAAAATTAAGAAACAACTTGCATTCCTCATCATTTCCTCTACTCCATCTCTAGAAAATATTGCACAAATTCAAGCCACTCTTTCTGGCCGAATCAACTACTTTTCACTGTTTTCCGTATATCTACCTTAGTTGTTCGATTGAGATATGTAACCGATTGGGCACATCCATGATCCACCCTAAGTATGTTTGGGAGAAGAATTCTTTTGAATATTGTAGTGGACAGTTTATTATAGTCAAATTTCTAATATTCGCCTCATTTGACAAAACTTTCAATTTTGCCATCCTTGCAAGGTAGGTTAGCAAGCCAAAAAAGGAAAAAAAAGGCCCCTTTTGAGAATTTTGTTTTTCCAATTCTTGATGAAAGTGTCATGATGTATTTAGTAGTGTCCACATCACCAAAATAATAAAATATCACTTTTGAAATAGTACTTCAAATTAGTATGTCGATTGGACAAAACCTTGTTGTTAGCTATAAACCTCCACCCCTTTTGCGTCTGTGATCCGAGTGGAAGTTTACAGCTCACATGTTGTTGTGGACTCTTAGCCTCAGAACCCCATGCCCGTGCTCCAATGAATTTTAATGCAAAACACACTCTTTTTATTATACCCATAGGGCATTAGCATTGAAAAATACTTATGCACCTATGATGATCATTACACACATCACCCTAGCTTTGCACCTCTACTCCAATCTCCTACATGCTTCATGTGCAAAGCCACTAATTAACCTAATTCTTAGTTATCTAAAGCATCCTTCCCCACATTCAAGTTTCACTAAACCCTGCTCATACCACTCCTTCTCTAGCCGCCTTGCCATGCCTAGGCCGTGCAACTGTAGCCTAACTTAAGCATTCCATTCCCCCAGGAGTTTCTCACTCCACCTCAAGCTGCTGAGACCACTTCCCACTGTTGGCCTCACTCCCAGCTTCCGAATCCCCCCTGGTAAGCCCTGGGACTAATCCCAGTATCGAATCCCATTTCGGAATTAGCCTTCAAGGCTGCTGACATCCTCCAACACTGCATCTCCTTCTCAGTCAACCTTTGAGGTTGTTGGCTTCACCCCAACACCAAATCTCCTCTCGCAGAGTTAGCCCTCGGTGCTGCTAGCCTCATCCCGGTGCCGCATTCCCATTCTAGATCAACCCTGGCCTAATCCCAGTGCCGAATCTTGATTCAGAAGCATACTTCGAGGCTGCTGGCCTCATTCCAGCGCCGCATTCAACTCAAAAATCAAAACAAATAAGTCTGTTGGCCTCATCCCAGGGCCGCATCCCCTTTTGGGTCGCCCCTGGCCTAATCCCAGTGCCGAACTTTTGCTTCAGAATTAGCTTCCGAGGCTACTGGCCTCATCCCAACGCCGCACTCCCTTCTCCTTCCTCGCGAATGTGTGTCTCCAAGATGAACCAGGGCCATCCTTCACTGATCCTGGAATTCAGCAGCCATCCCTTCCGAGAAAACAGTCCCCCTCCCTAAACTAACCCGCACACAGCCTTTAACGAACAATTACTAAGTGCAAGCCACAAACCTCACCCCTCACTACCTAAATACTAATATGGCTACTCAAATTTACTTAATCATTAATTAACACCCCCACTAATCATTTGACCCTCAACCCAATAGTCACACCCACACACCTTCTATCTTAACTCAAATCCGAACATAAAAGCTTCACTCTCTTTTATAGTTTTAAGTAGTTGAATTAATGTCCAAGTCAGTATTTAATAAGCTTTTGAGGTAGAACAAGCATGTGGGCACCATATTGGGCTCACACTTGTGGATTCATGATTGATAGAAATTGGGTTGAGTTTAGAATTTGCAAGTTATATGAAACGTAATTTTCACCTAGGAGTGACAAACTTTATAAAATCTAGGAAGTGAATTGGACAATTTGAACAGAGGTCACAACTTGCAAGTAGTTTTGCTAACAATGTGATTATGTAGTTGAACACGTATACATGGAATTAGTGTGTATGTTTGACAAATTTCAATTGAAGTTCAACTTCAAATCCAAAGTGTCATGTGACGTTTTCAAAAACAAAGATGAATGTCCATTGACATCTACATTTTCTTCTATAATGTCACCTCAATATCACATGCCTAGTAGTACGTGTCATTTCAATCTCTAAAGTGTCAATTGACGTGTGGTTTCTTTCTTCACAAGTCACACTACATGTCAAATTTCAATTGTGCGTGTCAATTGATGTGCATTTTATTTTTGTGCAAGTTTTTGCGTGTCAAATGTCAAAAACTTGCAAAAACTTTGCCAAACATACACACTGCATGGAATGTCTCCAAAAGCCGAGAATGGGCCTCTTGGGCATTTAAAAATTAATCCTTAAAACCATGGGGGTGTACTTTTACAAATTTGTATGTAATCTATATTTTCAACCAACCTCGATTTTGTGGTGTTTACGTAAATTTCTTTGTCGCGGATAAAGGGGTTATAGTAGAAACAAACCTCCTACAAGGTCAAGGGCCGGTTCATGCTAATTTGGAAACCCCCCCCCTTCTCTATCTCTTTGGACTAACTTAGGGTTTTTGAAGCCATTTTCAAGCTATACAATTGGTTTATTATTTGTGTGTTCACTTTCTCAATGGATGATTTTTGCAGATATCGTGAAGTCTCATCCTTTTCAACCATAGTAGAACGCGAGTACACTGATATTTCCAACATTTTAACGAACTATTTGGCAAGGGCTTCTCGACTATAAGAGATCTCTAAGATTTGAGCCCTAACATTTAAATCCATTGGGGCATATTTTTATGCGTTATTTGCATGGACCCAATTACTGTCACTTACCAAATGATTTTTCATCCAAAATTTAATCATCCATGACAATATTTCATCACAAGTTGCTGACAAGAGAAGGTAGGGTTTTGGCCAATGGATGAACTCATCCATCATCCATGACAATAATTTTTTACTTATTCATAAGAAGTGTCATGCAAAAAATTACCAAGGTGACATAAAATACTATATGACATTAACTGTAGTGTATTTTATCTCGAGTAACCCTATAATTCAAATCTCTACTCTTAGGAAATCCATACTAAATCGTGACTCAAGATTTTAAATATCAAAACAAAGCCATGTTCTTTTTATTTATAAAATAGGGAAACTTTTGTGCCATGGTTATAGAGCAAGTGCTTGAATCGGATTGCATTGTCGAGATTGCACGTTGAATATGAGTCTATATTTCTTCAACCATGTGGAATAAGTGCTAGCTTGTGTTTGCATAATTATTATAATGATCTCCATGCATGATTGAAATATCATTCAAGAACCTCCGCCCCTTGCAATTTACAAACATGACATTTCCTTGGTATATATTGGTTTTATATGTAGGCACAAGATTATTGGGTCATGTGAATGTGTTAGCTGACTCCAAATGTGCTCACATTTTTTGGGTGGCCTTGCTGGAAGGTGGCACATCCATCCAAATGGCAACCACCCTAAACCTCGCTAACTTAGGGCAATTCTCACGAATTTGAAAGTCTAATAATAGCATATTAAGGCTATTTTGGGGGGACATGTGGTTTTTATGTGAATGCACGAACCCATGTTATCTTATTGCATCAAGGTGACTTGGTAGTACTACCATGAACTCCGGCTGGGGATTTGTGGCACTCACTAAGGAACATCCATCCAAAATATCGTGGATGAAGTGGCTCCAATAAAAAAAGCCCCCCTATGGGGTTGAGGGCCGATTCATTCGAATGTGACATCACTAGACTAATTCGGGACCTTTGACTCTATTTCCGGAATCAAATTGCCTAAAAATAGTCATTTAGATGATTCCTGCGTTTTTTTCATCCGCATGGATGATTTTACTTGAGTGCCACGAATCCCCGGCCATGAACTCCGAGAGCATACGGACGCACGTACATAAACTTTCTTGCAGACTTTCCCGCTACCCAAGTATTATACCCAAAGATATATGACTCTTCATACCTCAAGGGTTGGGCACATGGCCCAATTTTGGGCAGCCCAAATGGCACTTGGGTAGCGTGGCCTCCGGCTCCCCACAAGTTTGGGGATTGTGCACCCAGGGTGCAATGGCATGGCCTGGGCCACCACTTACCACCGCGTGGGACAATGTTAAGGGTGAATTTCAAGGAGTGTTTCTAGTGTGCCGGATAAAATGCAAGCAACCTACGATGTTGCCCTACTTGGGCGGTAACCTTTTTTTGTTGTGTTGTACTGCCACTCACTTGGCGTCTCCAACGGCTAAAGACACTTGTGGGACACCAAAGCTGGGTCATTTGCCCAACCCTTCAAGTTGAGGGCCCATCCCCTCCGACCTCATCAAGTGGTTGAACAATGTTACAAAATGGTTACCTAACCTTCTTGATGAAGAAATCGCAAACAACTTTAGACATAAACAATGGCCATAGACATACAACCACCTCTTTGAGTTGGACCCCCATCAACATTACCCAATATGAAAACTTAATCAATTATATTATAACCTAAACTTGGTTTTTTTTTCAACAGTTTGACCTTGGGATTACCATCAAGAACCCCAAAATAGTATCCAGAGACCCACTTGAAATGAATCAACCCCAAATATATGGTGCCATGTTTTTCGGAGAGAGAGAATTATCGTGTATGAGCGTACCTCTCGTCCATCCAACATAAAAACGTGTCCCCCTGTAAGTTTGTTGCCAATTCATCTCAAATGGCCTCGAGTAGACTAAGGGCCACTTCCCACACGAGCCAAGGGCCATGACCATGTAATTGTTGATTCTCATCCAAGGCTGTACCACTAACATGGTCTACCAGAATTGCCTCAGGCTTACCTCTTAGAGGTGGGCCTAACGCAAATTCCGGCAGACCATGAAACATTATTCATAGTATGCCATGTGGAAATCCATGTAGACTGAACAGTCTTTGCCTTTTCGACCAATGAGAGATCTTAGAATGCAATGCTCACAGGCCTTTAGGCTTGTGTGTGAAGTGGCCCTAATCTTGGGTCTTTAAAACTAACATTAGCATCAAATCAACTAAAAAAAGAAACATGCGGGCTGCATACAATTCAAGGGCTTTTATGTTGGATGAATGAGAGGTGCGCTCGTATGCAATAATTCTCTTCTCTCTCTCCATGTTTTTCCTTAGGTCACCTCCTTTACCCCGGTAACGGTGGGTGGGGCCCAGCTCAAAGAGGTGGGCATTAACTTAAGCCCCCTCCCCGGCCTTAACTTACCACCCACCGGTGGCAGCATGGAACCGTGCTTCTTCCAAATTTTGGGAAAATATTTGTACGCATTGATTTGGTGGCAGCAGCTTGAATCCGGCAGCCGGGGTTTCAGGGGGCTTATACTACAATTGATATCCGGATTTCAGAAATCCTGCCAAATCCACGATTCTTGGAATCCTGGAGGAAGGAAGGAAGGACCCACCGTTACTAACATCCCAAAGGTGGCCCAGTTATTGTAGTACCATACCCTAAGCCCAGCCCCCTTCGGTGTACCCAATGACCGGCCTTTGAAGCCTTCAAAGTCCAGTGATCTCGGGGGTAACTGAGCCACTACCGTAGAGGGCTCCACATAAATAATTATTTTATTCTTCTCGTATTTTGCCAGCGTCGATCCTACATTGGTTGGTCCGAGACGACCCTACACTACTGGATGATGGTGGAGAGATATCCAAATCTTAAGGAAGAGGTTGGCGGTTCGATTCCTGGCTGTGAAATCTCCTCTCTACTTGACAAAAACTTGCCAGGCGGTTAATTGCCTCCTGTGCTTTGGCGTTGGCCTATCGGTCTTCTGTCTCATAAAAAAAGTCCTACATTGGTTGGGACCTTCTTGAACACTCATGGAGAATACATTGTAGTGGTAGTAAAGATGAAATAGAGCGCCTTCTATGGTATCTATGCTTCTACCATTGCATATTTGAATGTACTTTATTTTAAAATTGTATATGAATGCATATAAGGTAGATGGTGCTATACTTGTCACTTCGAACGTTGAGTGTATATATTATTATTAATGGGGTAAGGTTCTACATGTTTCTCCATAGCACCTGAAAGGGATTTCAATGCACCAAAGTATGTCTTGTTTAGACGTCGTATGCAAAAGTCATGAGGGTTCAACTTTTTTTGATAGATGATTCATAATCAACATGGGAGCCTAAGGTGGTGGATATTCTTTATATCGATATGTTTTTATCGTGCAAGAAATTAGGGCGTTGGTTTTTGGGTGGGGTGTTGTTGGTTTAAGCATAGTCTACCTTACGATTATGATGAAACAATTGTCCGAGTCAACTATGCGGGGAGAAACTCAAAGCTCATGTAAATCTATAATCCCTCCCCAAAAAAAAATATAAGGAATGACAAATGATGTTGGGTTAGCATGTAGTGTTGGTGATACTACACTGTGGTTTACAATTAGTATTGAGCAAGACAATTAGAATTGGTGACACTAAATATTATATTTAGTGTAGCACCTGCAGACATCGCTATGCAAGCTTAGGAGGCTGAGATTGATGAGAGAGAAGGCTCAATCCATGAAATTGAGGACAAGTACACATCAAAAAAGTATTGAATGGCCACCACAAAGTTCGTACAAAAAGACATAGCATTATGTACTATCAAATAGTAAGTGACACTAAATACAACATTTAGTGTAGTTATTAATATTTGGAGACGTAGGCCACTCTCTTTAGAAAATGTGTCTTTATGATATTTTCTCTTTGATTCTCACCAAACCACATACCAATCATATCTAGGGCTCTAATGAAGAGAATTAGCCATTGAAGACCCATGTACCCTAGGGTTAGTAAGTATTTGACCCTAATCCATCCTATCTCATCCCATCCCGTCCCGTCCCACCCCATGCCATCCGCAAGTGCCATGTGGCAGCTCACACATCCCAAATGACATTGCGTCTCCACCTTCCGCCATTGTGGAAATGTTTCATGCTGAGGGGCGGTGCTGCAGAATTTCATTCTCCGCATGTTGTGCGTGTTGTTGCTTGATGTTGTTGTTGTCACGGTATGCGGTGTCGGTGACCACACCGCATCCGGAGGGATTTCATCCATTTGGATATGGATGGATGAAACCCTTGGACTTGTGGAGATGTTCCTAGGTGAGGAGTCTCCTCCTTGGCTTAGCATTCTTGCCAAGTGAGAAGGAAGAGAGTCAAAGACTACTAAGAGCTCTAGTTCTCTCTTCAAATACACACAACAAATCAAGTTATCTCTCACTCCACCACGGGAGAATCCAAGAGTGTAAGTAAGGGTGTGAAGGTGTGTTGTGTATGTGTGGATTTGCTATGTTTTAGCGTTATTTGTTAATGGTGGTTGGTACTCGAGCTGCAGTGACACACGATCGTTATTTACACGACATTGTGGCTGGAGCGCTAGAAAGAGGGGCTGGGTTTTTGGGTGAGGGCTTAAGCTTTACGTTGAACATGTTGTTGTTACTGGAGTGCAAGAGAGAGGGGTTGGATTGTTGGGTGAGGGCTTAAGCTGTAGGTTTAAGTGCATTGTGAGCGATAGAGAGAGGGGGAGGCCACAAAGGTGCTTCATAGGGGAGGGTTGCCACTCTTCAATAAATCTTAGTATTTTTGCTCGTCCATGTTGGTTGGTTGTTGATTGTTGCTTGCTTTCCTTTTTGCATGTAGCTTGTTGCATATGGTTGCATTTGTTTTCTTGCATTTGGGTGTTTGCTTAGTTCCCCCCCCCTTTTTTTGCACACTCTTGCTTGTTTTCCTTTTATCTACTTCCACCCTTTGCTACTTGCTACGTGTCACCCCCCCAAATTTCTTGCTTGATGGCTTTGTCTTTTTCATCTCACTTTCAGGCTTGGTGCTTGAGTGTTTGTTGTTTTTATCCTTTGGAAATTCTTGCTTGAAGCTAGAGTGCTTAAATTTTTTTCCCATTTGCTTGTTTGTTGCTAGTTTTCCCAATTGTTCGCTTTGTGGCTATTTTTTTTCATCCCGCTTCCATACTTATTGCCTACTTGTTGTTTGAGTGTTAGGTATTTTTCTCTTTGCAATTTCTTGCTTGGAGCTTGAGTGTTTGCAGTTTTTTCACTTGCTTGGTTGATGTTTTTTTCCATCAATTGCTTGCCACATGGTTCTTTTTCAATGGCTTTATTGCTTCCACCTTGCTTGCTAGATGATCTTTTTGATTCAAATTACATGCTTCTTGTTTGCTTCCTAGCATGTTTCTATTCCACTTCCTTGCATGTTGCTTGCTTGCCTGCTATTTGTTTGTATCACAATGTGAACAATATATATCCATTCATTGAGTTTCATGTATTGAGCTCAATCCATTGAGCTTATTTGAATTGAGTTGAATCTATTGAGTTAAATTGCAATGAGATGTTATAAAATCCCAATTTGATTCTTGCTTGAATTGTTTCCAATTCAGAGATTGAAACCAAAGGCCACACAAATTGCCAAGATTGCAAAGGTATGCATAATCCAAAATCATGCTCCACTTTTTGCGGGAATCTTCCAAATCTTTGAAGGTTAGGGACGCGCATTTGTAACCTGTTTGTCTAAAACACAAGCATGGTTACAGGCACATGTCCATAAACTGCTTTTCAGAAACATAAATCTATTAATCTGCGACAACTCCAAAAGGTCACGGAGGTACCCTATACCTCATACTCTCTATAAGTAACCAAAGGTTATGGACGCATGTTTGTAGCCTTGCATATCCTAATAGAGGGTATAAGGTTATGGACGTGCATCTGTAAACATGTGGACCCCCATACTATCATGAAATAACAACAGAGGTCACATGCAATGTACGCAATGTCACAGGCTATTCACGGTCTTAAACCCCATAAGGTTCCATGCATGGGCGATAGCCTTACATTCCATAGCCTTACTACTTCAAGAAACATATCCCCTAATTACTACCGATCCATAGAGCTTACATGCTGGAGTCAGTGGAATTTGTGTATTACACTCTAGGGCGTTTAGAATCACAAAGCTTATGGATGGGCGTCCATAAACTCTGGACATCTAAATGCTTTGGAATGTATGCCGTGGATTTCACAAACCATAGTCCGACCAATGCAGAGCTAGACATCGAGGGGGAGTACAAAATATGAATGATCATATCCAGATGGAGACTTCAGGGGTGATAGAAGGTCCAAAAATTAGCTCCAAACTTTCTATAGCTCCCTATTCTTAAGAGAGGACAAGCCCCCAATGCAAAACTGTCGACCAAGGTCATTTAGGAGTTCGACGAGAGGACCAAAGATTATTGGTCTCTTGGAGGATTTTACACTTTTGAAGCCGATTCAAATATCATGGGGCTCTGAACACCATGAATGTGAGGGCCAAAAAGAACGATGGGGATAAATGGAAAATAAACAACACTATGAATAAGCCGAAAGACGACTATCAGACCATATGCATGACCTCAAAGGACCCAGAGTTGATTGTCACTAAATAAAACATGATGGAGATCAAGAAGGGGGCGTTTCACATTAATGATAGGTAACATAGCATGGTGTCAGCCCTCAAATTGTCACTATAGATTGAAGAATCCATAGATATGAAAATATGATAGATTTTAGAGTGATTGATATGAAAAGAATTAATTAATAATTTTAGGTATTTTCACAACGGCGGTACAAATGGGATGTTCGATAATATTGCCTTAATCATGTAGAACTACCATAAATTAACTATTTTAAGCTTTCAATAAATTAATACTATTAGTGTGTAGAATTTTTATATGATTTTCATGTTTGTAAACACGGTGGTTGATTGGAAGGCCAATGGGAATGGCCTAATGGAGTCGTTACCTTATAAAAAATGAGAAACTTATAACATAGGAGGATAATAAAGGTTATGCAAATGTTGAGAGTTGATTGGTGGTCTCACACGACCTAATCATGTCCACGTTTGCTTTTTCAAAACATATTCACATTCCAATTTGAAGGGCTTGAAGATCTTATCTTCAATTCTTCAAAAAGATAAGGTTTGTTCCATTTGAAGTTGGTGCGTGAATTTTATGTATATTTAATTGAGGCGGTATCAACTATTCTACCAAGTTAAAAGTGTCGACTTTCCAAATTATATATCTCTTAGAATTTTCGTGTAGTTGCTGTAAGATTTTAGGTAGCTGAAGATCTTGGTTTTTTCTTGAGAAAACTAAAGATCTCTCACTTTAAAGCTTGTATGTATCACTTATAGATCTTAGAGTGAAGGAATATCGACTATCTTGTCAAGTTAAGAGTGTCGACATTTTGAAGCAATATATCACAGAATTTCATGCATATGCTTTGAGATTTTAAATGGTTGAAGATCTTATTCTTGGCTTCTTAGAAACCCAAAGCCTTCCTACTTTGGAGCTTGCATGGAATCGCTATCCATAATAGAATGAAGAGATATCAACTATCTTACCAAGTTAAGATTGTCAACTTTCCAAATCAATATTTCCTAGATTTAAAATGCAGTTGCTTTCAGATTTTGGCGGTTGAAAATCATATATTTAGTTCTCTAGGAGCCAAACCTCTCTCACTTAGGAACTTTTATGTAGATGCTATAAACATTAGAGTGAAGACTTATCAACTGCCTTAAAATTTAAGAAGGCCAACTTCTCCGAGCCATATGTCTTGAATGTTTTTGGCATTTGTTTTGCATTTTGTATGGATAAAGTTCTTGCTGTTATCATTTCCAAACCTTACAAAAATAAGAACTTAAATCCAAGTTGATTTATGATTGTTGTATTTGTTCTAAGTTTCTTGTTCATTTTATGCATACTCCTTGTTTTTTCTAATTTTTTCAATTTTTAAAAAATAATCTTTCTCATTGTATATATGTTTATCTTAATTTTAGTTGAAAGAATAATTACAAGTTGGATGTATAATCCTTGGAACGATAATTTACAACTAAAATGATAATTTAAAATTAGCTAAAAACTTAATCTAATTTCTTATCCCAATTATTAACTTTAAACCTAAGTATTAATTTTGAACATTATTATTAACCTTAACCCTAATTATAAACCAAAAATCTAATTATTAACCTTAGACCTAATTAGAAAATCTAAACTTGATTATTCTTCATTATCCTAGTTATTAACCTATACCTAATTAGAAACCCTAAACTTAGTTATTACTCATAAACCTAATTATTAACCATAATCCTAATTAGAAACCCTAAACCTAGAGTTAATAATAAGGACAAATTCTACTTATAAATTTCAACTAAGGTCCAAAACCAAACTTAAATGCATACATAACTCTTACATACTCCCTAGTTGTCTATACTTGGAAGACACAATAGATGCGTGGATAATTCATAATTAACATACCTCTATCGTAATATAACTACATTAATTGAATTTTCTTTACTGAACATACATTTTCTTGTTAGTCTCTCACTCTAGAACCTATGAGTGCAACCAATCCTCTATTGGCCTATAATATACATGGGGGATTAATTGGTTGACACATGGTTGCAACAAGGATACCACTAAACATATATGATTGGAAGAGCCCCCTCAAACATGATCTTTGATACTAGAAGTTGTAAGCCGGCTATAGCGAAAACACCAACACGTTGACGTACATCTTCACATTCATGAATCAAAGGAACAAAATCAAGTTTGAAGCGTCATGGGTAGCAAACCTAGTTATGGCAAGATCAATGTGGGTTCATCACCAGTGCCCCCAAAAAGAAAGGGGGAATGCAACAATGAAAAATCCATAATGGAAGGCAATTTGTGTTTACTTGATTTGCATTGATCCATTAGGATCAAACCACGTGGGAGTAAGTTTTCCACGGATGCACGTCTGTAAATAATGGACATTGTTGTGCTCAATTCCCAATATTGTTTACATTTGTCCTTATCATTTGCAAACGTTTTGTGACACTATTGTCACCAAATTCTTGAGCATTGACATGAAAACGAGCACAATGAAGACAATTATGGAGCTCAAGGCAGAGCTGAAGTTAATAATCTCAACTAACCTAACATGGGCCATAAGGTATCAAGTCTTTGACTTCCACAATAAGAACGACATTGTCAATTCAGAGACGGAGGTGATGTATAAAAGCAATCCCAAGGCCAAGTTGCATCCAATTCTCAGGAAGTTCTTCAGGCCTCTCTAGGGCCCCACAGAATTGGAACTCTACCAAGTAGCACAACAAATTTTGCTCGAGATGCCCAAAAAGAAATTGCCCTAACCAAATATCTTTCTCAAGTGGCCTAGGCACATGAAACCTTCTACTTACCATGTTAAGGAGTCGTGTGAGGACAAGAAGCACAAGACCATAGTTGTCATAGAGATCAATAAATTTATTCCAAAGAAATAACTGGGTAATGTTGATGGGGACATAATCGGAAAAAATTGGAGGGCCTTCAAACTTGATTACAACATCAATGGAAATCCCATGAGAGCCTTAATACACGAGACTCCCCCCTTTTTAACGCAAACGGACATGAAGAAAACAAAGAAGGTATCATTCGATGATAGGGAGAAAGCTTTGTACATCTTCTTCTTCGAGAAGAAAAATAATACTAAATTTGATGGTGTGGTTAGATTTTGCGTAGTCGACCCAAAGACCATGGTTTTATTGAAGCACAATAAAACTAGAGATCAAATTGCACCAGCAAATGCACATATACAAAGGCATGTGAATAATGCTTGGATTGAGATAAGCACCTCCATCCATTGTTTTGCTCTTTATTACACTTCTTCTTTGGTTCATACGATACATATCTATTCCCACTTTTTCATAGATCATAAGACTTTATTCAAATCTTATTTATCTTTCTATCTCTAATATATACCATCCTATGACTATGAACAACCTAGTGTTCTACCTTCAACTCTCTCTCTTCGCGAGTAGTCAAATGATTGCCATTTCAAGGCCCTTAATAGTGACAATTGGTTTTTTTTTGCAAGTGCAATGTTTTCAGATGATATGGTTTTATACAATTTCAAAATATCATGAAAATATGCCACATTGGCTTTTCATTCACTATGTTCGAGCAATATGTGGTTTTTTTCCACCATTCTCCAAGCAACCAATGTTCCCTTGATGGATAGCTTTGCTCCTCTAAAGGCTACCCCACTCCATCAATGCCTCAACTTAGTTATTGTACGACGGAGGTGTTGAAGAATACCTTTTGCTTATTGATCCTCCTCTTTCTTTTTAAATTGCAACTTGATTATTTCCCCTTTGCTCTTCATGCTCCTCAATATCTCCACCGAGTCAAACAATGGTGATTTAGAAGATTCGTCTACCCCAACCATAATAAGAGTTTCATTTTTTTCATTTGGAAGCATATCCAAATCATTCCCAATACTCGTACTAACATCTACAAATACAACATCTTTTATGTGGCCAAACATGTCCAAATGAGCTATCTCTAAAAGTTTATTTGCTTGTCTTCCTCCATTGTTGGGAAATGCGATCTAAAGTTGATCTCCCTCAATATATACTTTACAAATAGACAAAAATGTGGTATAACAAATTTTATAAAGGTTCATTGTGGCTTCAATTGCTACTTCAATCGAAGTAACATCCTACAAGATTGGCCAGATGGGTGGATTATTTCAGTGCTTCCAAGCAATGACCTCCTATCTCCTATAATCGTTCAATTATATTTCATTCATCCAGGCATCGTATTCATCTATACGAACCACCTAATTTCATCCTAAGTCCTTATTTCATCCCTCACATAACCACTATTCATCCAACCTAAAACATCCTAGCTTCATTTAAAATTCATCCATCGCTATTGCGAGGAAGGAGGGGGGGGGTGGATGGGTTTGCTCAAGGTACCTAACTTCCACAAAATTCCACACCCGCAAGTCTTGGTTGGGTTGGCCAAATAGTGGGAGGGTTGAGAGTTAAGCCACCCTTCCCAATAATAGTATTTGGATGGGTGATATTTTGCCACCCTCCAAGCCAATACACCAATCAAGACTAAAGCTAGAACTTTAGTTCTAATTCTATTTCTACCTCATGCCTCTAAGCCTCAAACACCACAAAATCTTCAATAACTAGTTATGTAATCATAACTAATGCAATCAAGAGTTAATGTAACCAAAAGCTAATGCAACCAGAAGCTAATGTAATAGAAATTAATATAACCACCATCAAATATAACTAGGAGCTAATGTAACTAGAGCTAATACAACCAGAACTAATGTAACTAATAGCTAATGAATTCAGAACTAATGTAACCATAAGCTAATATAACTGGCAACTAATATAATCAACAATGAATGTTACCAAAAATGATGTAGCCAAAAGCTAATGCAACCAAGAACTTATGAAATCATAATATAATGCAACCAAAATCTTATAAAATCATAAATAATGTAACCATAAACTTATGCAACTAATAGCAATACAACCGGCTACGGCCTTCACTCCAACAACCACACGTCCATACACAGTTTGTTCTAACAACATGTATATGTAGACCATTATCTAATAGGGCTCAAAAACCTTTTTATTCAACATTAAAAATATTTATAAATTCTTTTGTTCAACAATTTTTCTATCATTCTCAGAAGTTTGCGCATCCACCTACATGGAGAGAGGAGGAAAGAAAGTGTCCTAACCACGTGAGAGTGAGTGAGAATAAGCCCGCGTTAACCTTCGCAGACCACCCCTTTTATTTACAAAGGCCTTCCGAATGTAGATCTTGCCGTACCTACATCTAACGGTTAGCATCTACGGCCGACTTTACCCTAGCTATCATTCTTTAAATGCCTAAATCCAATGGTCTTCATTTGCCACCCTCTTGATCCAATGGCCTTCCTTCGTTCGACGCCGCATTCACATACGCCATTGTCCGCTTACATCTTCATCCGTTTAACACTCCATCCGTATACGGCATCGTCCATTTACACATCTGCTTAATGCTTCATCCGCTCAACGTCGTGCCAGTTTTTGTGTATAATCTAATTGTCTTAAGAATGCTAACTAATAAATGTTAATCTAATTTCTAAGAACTAACTTCCTTGCTTACTAGACCGTGAGCCTTAACTCAAACTGCGAGCGATTTGGGTGGCTCACATTCATATTATTCAATTTTTTTGAAGTATATGAACATTCTTCACATTCAAATGTCTAAGCTGACAATACTGAAGTGAGGTCAAATGTTGAGGTCACCTTCAACCCTCAACCTTAGACAATGTGATCCGCTCCTGATCGATTACATGAACATCAATCATGTATGAATTAGACCTTAAACAATCCTAAGGGCCTAAGTGATGTGAAGGTGGAAAATAGTATGTTAGTATCATAATCTAATTTCCCTTTGGTTCTAAGGGTGAGGAGAAGTGTCATCTTCCAAATATACTTTGAAGTACTCCAAATTCAACTATCCTTTAATTATAACACTTAATGTTTTACACTAATCATTTCTCCTTGGTTAATCAAATTAGTTCTTGGAACCTCCTTGGAATCTTGAATGAATTGCAAGATATAAGTTTCCCTCTTAGTTAAATCAATTTATGACACTCTCGAATATGCCCTGCGATTCGGTGTTCAAAATTTTGCAAACTCATGTTCTCTTAAGACCCTAATGTCAAGGTTAGGTGTCTTTAGGATAGAACTAGGATTATGCCTTCCAATATTATTTCCAAGTGTAATCTTAAGGTTAAGTGATTTCTCACCCTCTTTGCAACGTGCATGGAAAAAGTCCTCATTTTTTACTTTCCAATTAATTTATCCAAGATTTCCTTTAAATTTCCTTCACAAGTTACAAAATATAATTGTGGGTCTATACTTTTATTTATTAACACTTAACTCAATTTCATTGATTGAGAACTTTCAAGATGAGGTGATGGTTGATTTGACCTGATTGACGGCCTTGCATGAATCACCTTCAACCCTCGAATTCTCTTTTCAAATGATGGCTTCCGCTTGCTCCAATTAGATCTTCTCTGTCGTTCTCCAAGTATGCTCTGTTGATGAGGCTAAGACATCCAACATCTCCTCGAGATATGCTTTTGAGTAGGGGCTTGTCTTAGCCTTTTATTTTCGATTTTGTGAAGTATTTGTAATTTTTTCGAAGTCCAAACTTCCTATTTATTTTATCTATTTTATTTGACTATAGCCTGAGCCGAATTCTTGTGTAAATCTTTAATTTAAACACCTCAAGTCCTTGGTGAATTTGAATGTTACCCCCTCCTCCTTGATTCTAAATAATGAGAATGTGTGTTCAACTCCTTTGTCACTACTAATTTTATACACCCTGGGTGCTAAATAAAGTTGGTGCACCATAGGTGCCAATTAAATGTTAATGCCAATTTCCAAGGTAGTAAGGCAACATTTCTAAGGTAGCAATTCATGAGTTAACAAATTTCCGAGGTAGTTAGGTAGCATTTCTAAGGTAGCAATTGACACTCATGTAAAAAATTTGGGGCCAAATGAAGTGTATTAGGGCCCTTAAGTTGGCCTTTTATATAGTGTTTGACATCTAGGTATTTTCCATATTTTTAGAAATATTCATTTCTTCTATAAATAGAAATATACATAATTATAGCATGAATTTAAACGCTTAATTCTAAATTCCCAAATCTAAATTACTCAAAATATTCTTCGTATTTACATACCCTTTGGCACCAAAATTCATGTAGTGGTTGGATTTTCATTTAAGGCTCATCCATCCACCGGTTCATCTAATCACATGTTCCTATGAATAAGGGTTCTCAATCCTTATTCACATGCCTCTTGGGTTTCCGAGCCTTGTGTTGCGTTCGCATGGTCTCACATGCGTACATGATGCATAGTTGAGTTTCCATTTATTTCCCCGGGAGAGCGAAACTTTGTCTCTTTCTCTCCCAAGACCTTCCCAATTACCTCCTTCGCCAAGCTCGTTGCCCCTCTCGCATGGTTTTGTTGATCTTTACGCATGTTGGATGTGTCTACAGAGCCGTACACAAACCCTCCATTGACAAAATCAACATATCCAAATCCAACACTAAAAGCCTCATGGAAAAACATACACCAAAATACCATCGAACACCTCACTTACCTAATCCTCAACAAAAGAAATTTAGATAATAGACAAGCACCTACTGCCCCCCACCCCCCAACCCGGGAGACATGCTACCCAACCTGTGAACATAGTATGACGCTTGTATTATATTAGCATTGTGCCCACCTCCCCTAAGGAAGGCAAAACACCTTATCTTGCATCTGGGCACCCATGATCCCTATAAGGCTAAGGGACTCGCATTCACGCCGATCAACCAATTGATTGGATTTTCTTTTATTTTATTTTCTTCACAGTTCATGCTTCAGATTTAGTTGAAATTGGAAAACTCTTTCATTGGAGGAGAGAAAGGGTGAAGAGGCTAGTATGTTGTTGAAGAATACTATAAATAGGATTGTGAATATAACATCTAAAAGCACCATACAAGGCTCCCTATTCCATCGTTACATGTGCCGGAATGTAGTTTCCATGTGGGATACGAGTGGATTGTGATAAATGTGAGCAGACACATGACAAAGTTTGAGGAGAATACCATTATTTTGTGTTGGAATAGAGAACCCTCTATGGTACTTTGTAAAGGATAAAAGGTAAACATGCCACAACTTCTTATATGATCACAACAATGCATGACATAATCCTTCACAAAATGAAATATTTTAGTTATACTTAAGAATAACGCGAGGTCAGGGTATGAAGGCCAGAGTACTAAGAATTTTTGATAATCTTAAGATGATAAGTTAAAACATGAGCTTTGTTGCACATGAGACTTTCTGCGTGGGAAAGGTTCAACAAATCTGAGATTTGGTACCACATATTTGAAGAAAATCTTGAGCGCATGCTTTAAGCTTAGTAACTTAGACCATGTGATGAAAACCTTAAGTCTCACCAAATCTTGGGTCTGACAGCAAGACTTATCTGATTACACGAGGTCCAGAAAGAACACTAGATTGGATTGGACAAATGCTGCAGCAAATTAAGTTTCCTCTCTCTCCAACGACCTAGCCTACGTACATACTAACAGATGTTTTCTGTATCTAAGGTAGAAATGCCATAACCCGTGAAAATAAGGTGATTTGCATTGAAGATATGGTCTTACAATCATGAGATAATTTTCCAAGATAGACGAGAAGGATTCATGGAGAATGCAAGTTGTTTCATATTTTTCTGCCCTGTACAAAAAATGCTACAATTTTTCAAAGTGGAAAGTTGTCAAACCCCCTACTCGTTCACTAGATTCTCCCTACACCGAACACAATAATCCGCATTTCCATACACAACATCACCTAAACTGGTTAACTCATGAGTACATTAAACTCGACTCCCATTGGCTACACTAAGTGTACACGCATTGAAGTTGCCGCCTCGCCATTATCGGTTTCAGAAATGGCACTTCACTATTATGACGGCGGTCTAGTGCACAGGTAGAGGGTGGTTAACCGGTTTGGGTATTTCTACCTTACTAAACCCTCAAAAGCTCTTAGCAGTTTCACGCTAATTGTGTATACTCTCTTTATACGTATAAAAAGGTGGATGATGCTAAAACCATCACACTAAGAGCATCTCCATTAGGTTGGGTATATTCAATGGGTAAAAAGGGGAATCTATTACACATGGCAACCACGGCCAAGCAACCGGTCTCGGTATTTGGCGAGATTATCCACCAATCCCAACATAGGGGAGCCATGACCCTTTCCACATTCTCTTTGACCCAACTTGAAACCTCAACTAGACCCTTTTTGCCACGGAATCCGGGCACAAATATGCATGCTTACGAAATAAATAGTTCAAATTGGTGTCAACAATCCACGGATGAATGATGGAACGTCCCGCTTTCGTCTACCTTATTTTCATGCTCGGACTATAAGTAAACCTTAGTACATGCCATCTCAAGAGCTTTATTCAGATAATTTTGTTGCTCCAATCGCTTCTAATTCTACAAAAAAAAGTACGATTGCAATACACGTTCATACAAGATTGCAGCAAATATTGTATCACTTGTTGAATAAATTGAGCATTGTTCTTCGTCAAAGTGTTGGGGTGTTGTTTGTTTCATTGGAAATTAACTTCCAACCAATCACTTTGTTGTAGGGAAATTAATATAATGGTATTGGATTTGTGACGGAAGTCCTGCAATTACAATGGCTGCCTTTCCTTTGTTATTGTTCTTCCACTTGTGCATGTTAATTCCAATGGTATTGGATCTATGATGGAAGTCCTGCAATTACAATGGTCTCCTTTCCTTTGTTATTGTTCTTCCCACTTGTGCATGTTAATCCTAATGGTATAGAGAGCTAAATTGGATAGAAAACATTGATTTAAACATTGATTATAAAGTCAAGACTCAATCACATCAAACTTGGACATCATCCAATCAACCATTGAGTACATGGCATTGCAAGCATTTATACGTATTAGGCAAGGCATTGGCACAAGGTTGCTTGCATTTTGAGCAATGATTGCCGATGGAAGATAGATGGTTTCCAACAAAGAAATGCAACCTTGCAAAATGTGCATCAATTTTTATTCATTGGTTCACATTGAGTAGCACATGTTTACATAAAGATTGATTGCAAATGGGCACATATGACTGCAAATGGATTGAATATTTCAAATCTTTGTAGCTTCATTAGGGCAAGGTTACTCAAATGCACCAAATGTTTACATCATATAGGGGAGTTTTGTGTCAATTACATATCCAAGGTCATAATCCCTATGAAGCATGTATATGGACTTATTATTTTCAACTTGTGTAGTACAAATGAACAATATTCTCTTCAAAATTCATGAATATAGCATGGATTATATATTTGATGTTTGTAAATAATTTTGAGGACATGTTTGAAGGATTAGGACTTTTCAACTCCCAGTAACAAAATACAACGATGAAGTCCTAAATAACTCTATAAATATGTCTTTGCATATGTTCTTTTCATTAAAATTACATTAAATGATGCAAAGTGTGAGCCAAATTTTGGTCAATTAGTTTCACTATAGGCAGTTAAGAAAGTAGCTAGATGAAGTAATACCGAGGTAGATGAAAATAATTAACTATAGACAATGACATGTAGTTATAACCATAGGCGCAAGCTTACGACCCCATAGTTGGTTATAGTTCAATCATCGCCTTCCCCGCCAAACACAAAGAGGTAGGGGGAGTTGGAAGAACCATGCATTTCTTAGGTAGCTTGAGAGCATTGTTGAATTGCGCAGTTTTGTCTTCCTCGACACAAAGAGTGTGCAAGATTATAGTTAAATTATATTTTGCAAACTAAGAGTAATCACCACAATGATTGTGGGATTACCTCTTTGTGATAAAGCATAGTGTTCATTTTGAATATAAGTTCCATTGAATGGCCGAAGTATGGTCAAACTATTTTCTTGTTTTGATTGTGTGAATGCAAAATTGGAAACCGTTGTCTTTTGATGTGATTGTACTTGACTAAGTCCGAAGTTGCGAGTGGAAGTGAGTGAGTTAGAATTGTGGAGAGCAATGTGAAATTGATAGAGAATTGATCCACCTCTAAGGGAAAGAAGATATGAATCAGAAAGAGAAACAAGCGATGGAAGAATGAATGAAAGATGAAAGAGTGGAAATGTATAAGAAATTATAAAGTGAATCCAGAAGCTAAGCATATTGTTGGAAGAGATTGAATATTGTGTAACAATCGTCCAAAGGGCCACGACCCTTTTCAAAGTTCAACATCAGATAGAGGTAGAATGGAGAGGGTTAACCTGAGTAGAGAAAGATAAAACTATTGTCGTAGAGAGTGATGGAATGACTACTTTGAGAGGAAGAACAAAGTGAAACTATAGTCTATTAGCACCTCGAGAGGAGAAACGCCGAGCAATAGAAAGAGAGCAACTAGATAGATGGTCCAATGAGACAAATGACAAAGGAAGAGCATTGTTGAGCTAGAGTAAGAGTAATCTTGTGAGAGGGTGGAACAAAGTAGTGAAGGGTTATCCGAGAAGGAAGCCACTTGAAGAGTCAAGTCCTGTGAAAGGTAGAGGATGTGTGAAGTAGCCGAAAGGTCAAGAGTTAGCATGAGAGAGGAAACTATTAAGTATTGTTGAAATCTGTGAAAGGTGAAGCGGAAAATGGGATGAATCTTATTATTAAATTGACAATAGTTAGAAGGAAAAACCATTGTCGTATGAATAGTGGTTTGTTGAATGAAAGAGATGAGAGAGAATCCCTCTACCAACCAAAGATGAGAAAAACCATGTTCTAAATGTTGTGTAATCGTGGAAATGGCAAATGGTAGAACTATGATTTGTTTCAGTACTAGGAAAGTGAACTTTGGTTTATTAAGAGTAATTAGACATAAGTTATCCTAGAGCTAATTGGAGTTTTACATTGATACATAGCCTACAGACTTTGATCTTTGAGTATGAAATGCAAGTTAACAAGATTGACGATTGTCTTGTGTGTTACCCTGGTTGTTGTTGTTGCAGGTTGTGTAGGGTAGCCAAGACTATAGCTTGACCTTGGTGTTTGTTGTTAATTGCATAAGTTGTGAGTAATGATTAAATTTTGGAATCAATAAATAAACAACTTGTCTTGTATTGAAATTAACATTGACCAATTAATGAAGGAATTTGTTGTGATTTGAAGATGCATTGGCCAATGATTACCAAGACCATTGTGATACTCAAAGACTTTTGACTTTTATTCTACCATCTCATGGCAAGATGAAAACCTACAACCCACTAATAAATAGACAATACTAAATGAGAAATATTGAAAGGAAAACTTGAGAGGATGGAGAGCAAAAGATGAATGAGTGATGTTTTGGAGTGAAAATAACAACCCTATTGTCTGATTAATGAACTATAATGTGACAAATGCCTAAAACAAACACTAGTGAATCCTTCCTTGAGAGTCTATACCATGGGTTTTGGTTGACTTAAGTTATAGCAACCTAACTACACAAAGTATGGTTCCAAGTAGTCATTTTTTTAAACTCTTTTTGCTACATTTATTCTATACCATGGTGATGTCAACACTATGACATATGTGGTGGATAGGGCGTTCGGTTTGGGCACATACATAATGAATAGGATTTTGGTCTTCAATATGCAGTGGGTAGGGTTTGGGGCATATGTAGGTTCATCCACCTACAACATACTTGAACCATGGAAATATTTAAAGAGACTCCAAAATTCTCAAAAAATTAGACACTCTGGCTTGCTTTCACCCTTCCTACAAGTGTGAAATTAGTTCCAAATTCATGCTTAGCAACATGAATTTATGGCCAATGAATTGCATGGTAAGTAACTAATAAACACCATAAGTGGTCCAAATGAAGGTGGGAAAAGAGATTGCCATCATTATGTTCAAACGCATCAGCATTGTAAGATCGAATTCAATTATACAAATACATTGATCCGCCTACCTAATAACAAAGGAAGACCAATGTTGCAGATGTGTTGCCACTACAATGCATATCAAAAGACGATTCCATCCAAGCACACTTTGCTTCTAAAGATCCTCAGGCTACAATTTATGAAACAAAAAAACCATTCCTTCTTTATGATATACATTGAATAGAAGAGAAACAAATTTCTTTGCCAATTATTGATTAAAAGGTAAATACCTTATCTCCCTTTCATAACCTAATCTTGATATGATACAAAGAGCTACTACTACTTGAAATTTTTTAGAAGAAAGCAAATTAGAGTGCACTTACCTAATTTTTGCCCCCACAACAATGAAAATCTTCATACACAATTCAACAAGGACAACAATATTTGTAGGCATGAGAGGTGCAGCAAGAACACCAAAAAACAATGGTCTAGAGAGTTGCATCATATGTGCTAAAGCGGTGGAGATTAATGTGATGAGACATTCAACAATTCAAATACCACACTCAAAAATGCACTCCAACATGTACACAAAGGGTTAGTACTAGAAAGTGTGATGGTACACCTAGAATCAGTGCAAAAGCACCATGAACAAAATCAAAATAATTAAAAACAATTGAAGAAAACCATGGCAGATTTTGGCAAGGAGTTGAATCACAATCACAAACAAAGAGCAAGGGGAGCCATGCATTTTTTACATCTATAAGCTCTAATGCTTATTCAGAATTGCCACAATGATAGTTATTCAACCCTAACCTACAACAATCTACCAAGGAAGAGGGTCATCTTAGCTTAGATTTGGAGATAGGGTCTTTGAGCGAATATTGCAAATTCGGACTAAGATTGGGAGCACCCATGATCTAAATCTACACCCTTGCAGCCTACAACCAATGAGGTGGATGTAGGGTTGAATGGTAAGGAGAGGTGATGTGCAAAGTTGCAGTTCTTTTTGGCATAGTTTTCTACTAGTGATGTCGCAACTAAAATTCAATTTGTTGCGGCTCGTTGTGTAAAGATGGTTTTTGCCAAGTGGAATTGAATGCATTTGTGATGCCAACTAACTTTGCCCAACCAAGGGCCACACACAAGTTAGTCCAACCTCCCTCAATAAACCTAAGTGTGAAGCATATGACATACACCCCTTATGTGACACCCTAGACCCCTTGCCCAAGGGATTTTATGGTTGGGAGTCATCCAACCCTTGGTGTTAGGGGCATGGCCCCAACTCCTTGTAAGCTACCATTACCACTCACTAACTTCGGGACATCCCTCACCGGTGTGGGTAGCTAACTTGGAGCCCAAATGGCTCCACCAAAACTAGTCACATGATTGGTGGAAGTCCTAAGACACCACCCCGTAACTTCACTACCCTTCCCCATTCATATAAGCTTAGGGTCCCCCACCTCACCACCAAAGAATATATTTCCACCCCAAAATAAGGCCAATCACCACATTTGGGGCTAACATTGCACCACAAACTTTGACATGCTTTGTAGGATGCACCCCTTGTTTGATCAAGCATTGTTTACACAGTTGGAAAACCCTTGAACATACCTTTTCAATGTAATTCAATCATCCCAATCACATATGATATTGATTTTACGTAATTATAAGATGTCATCCTCAAAAGATCTTGATGTTGCCTCTAGAAAGCAACATGAAGCTCCTTCTAGGACAACCCTCACACTATAGCCTTCACGAGGCTTTGTGGTCCCTTACCTCCTCTTTAGCGTCATTCATGCACTTAGCCACTCCTTCATGTTGGTGGTTATCGCCTCATCACCTTGCAAGACTTGGGCATCACCCCGAGGTCCACTCCTGCAAGCAGCATGGTGGGTCACTCCAATTAGGGGCGCAACGTTACCTACAACTAGAAGTGAAATGAGTGCATAGTGAGAACATAGTGAGTGTCCAATGAGTGGCTGAAGATTCGTGTAACTAGCATTGCACATTGTGTTCATGCGTGATGAACATTGTGAGCCACACTATGTGGATGCTTGAGCTAAGTCACACTATACACATGCCCACAACATTTATCATAATATGTGTAGTGTTAATGAGCCTTAGGTTGTGATGTATTAAACACATACTTAAAGAGGCTAGGTAGTTATTAAATCCCTTAACATTACAACAATTCATAAGTTTGTTTTTTCTCATATTAGACACTAATTAATTATTTGATGTGTAATTACTCATATAAAGTAGAAAAATTTGCAGATCTAATTCCAAATTGTGATAAAAAGTCTTTTCAATATGAAAGACCCGATGTCTTAGATTCTACATGATTAGCTTGGATCCATGTCATCAGGAGACGTAGCTCCCATACATATGAACTATGAATCATAGAGGATATAAGGGGGGCAAGCACATAAAAATGGACAATCTTTGATCTTTGCACTCATTTGTTGTAAGTGAATTCACCACTTGTTAATATCATGGGAACGTGGAAGGGAACATGGGAGAACAAAAAAACCACTTGAAACATGGATCTTTATTCCACTCTATGTCACATAAAGTATCCATAGGTTTATTATAAACCTACTTGATATGCTTTCTAGACCCAATTGTTTCAAAATTGAAAGGATCCTAAGTTTATTAATGACTTTGTAAAGCTTTACAATCAATGATGATAAAAAAATTGGATGTTTTTCCACGATTCCCTCGTTAATTTCACTTGCATTCCTAGTGCTCCTTGCATTAGAACTAGTGGATCGAGCACTTTGTTCCAAAAAAAATATCAAATTTTGACTATGTAATGTTGATTTTTTTTGCAATATATTGGAAATTAATTTATCATGACCTTCGTGTATATGATACTATAATAATTCCAAAAATAACGAACAAAAAATACTTACTTCACCCTTCAAATAGTACTCATAAGTAAAGTTGCCAAATTTGTGTTTCATGCAAGTGTTTCTTATACTGAAATGAATGGTTTTGTTGAATTTTTCAACAAATATGTGCGTATAAGTATGTTCTAGGTCATCATACGAAAAATTTAATTTAATATGTTGTTATGAGACCACTTATGTGTCACTTTCAACTACTTGCAAATGTTGACAAGTTTGCGTGGGTGTTGAGATATGACATATAAATTTTCTAAAACACATGTTTTCTTCACTTTTCTTTCACTCACTTTATTCCTATACTAGTTTACTATAAGAACAACATTTCTATATTCATAGAAGAATCACACTTATATTTAATAGTGGTCACTTTCTAATGGCACCTCCAAATTTACATTGACCATAGCACTTTCTTGGTCCACTTTACCATGCTTGCACCCATAACGTAATTGGGTGTAATTTGGTTACTTATCCTAAATGCTCATTTATATTTGAGTGGTGTGTGGTAAGGTGTGGACAGTGGATCTAAGAACAATAACCAAAAATATGTGTGTCTAAAAGAAATTATGATACTGTATGTGCTAAAAATGAGAGTCGAAAATCAACATAAATGGGGGGGGGGGGGGGGAGTTATGTGACTGGGTTATGACTCCCTAGGTTGTCACCTTTAGAATTTCATATAATGGCGTTTGAGCTCAAAACTGGCATGCGATTGAATCCAACTTCCATATCCCCAATCATGTAGAAGCCAAAATTTGGAATCTACGTAGTGAAAATTATAGCAAACATGACATAATAAACATTCAATACATGATTGCCTTATACTTGATTTTATGACGTATTTAAGTAAATTTGGACATGTTCTTAAATTTTGTATTTTTTGATTGCTTCAATTCTATGGGTAGATTTGTCGATACACTTCTAAGACACCTAAATTTTATGGGAGATATGTGAGTCCTTAGTGATGACTTGAATGTTATAGTATCAAAATATGATGAAAAAAAATTCAAATATCTAATTCTTGATGTTAAATAAATATAAATATATGTTGAATAGTGAAATCATAAAAAAACAACCTTCTATATTATCTTCATAATCAACTTTGCATATTCTATCAGAGGATCTTATGATACAATCCTATGATAGAACTCAACATGTCATAAATTTGGACTTGAGCTTAATCCAATTTTATTTAAATATCAATTATAATGCTTGAAATGTATTGTAAACCCTACATACCCTTTGGCACCCATAGATATAAAACCTCCACCCCCTAATACCTCTCCTACGCTCCCGGTTGACACCACAGAAGCACACTGGCATGGCCTCAATAGTTCCCAACATTGATGTCCAATGGATGAGATATTTGTTGGCGCCATGTGTGTTGATGCACATCCCCATGCCCACAAACGGATGCTAGGTTCTTGAGCCCTGCCCTACCCCCGCAGTTCTCTCAAGCCACCAAGTGTTCCCCTTTGACAACCTACCATGTCGGGCCTCAACCCAATTTAGCCAAAAAAATCAATTGTTTTGGAAACTGGTGTTAGGAACAGTGGGGAGTCGCCCTCGATTGGGTCGGGGGGAGTGGGGATAACCTCACCACCACTGCCACGTCTTCCATCATATATAGATCTTATACACAAACACACACACATGTTTCTATCATAAAGTTGACATACTATTTTTCAACTTATATCCTTGGAATGTAAGTAAAATGTGCGTGAATAGGCAAAAAGTACATGAAATTATTAGTGATTGACGTGAATATACAACATTATCATCACCAATTCCCAAAATAATGCCATTGAAAGAAAGTTGAACATATAGAATCCACTACCTCAACACAACCAATCCCTTGGATGGCAAGTTCCACGATTCATAACCTTACTCAACACAACTGGAATACACTCATAGTCACATTGTGAGAGCTTCCTTCTTCTCTTGATTTCCACTCGAGCTGTGCTGGCTCGCCCGGATTGGTTGTATTTTGGGTTACCTTTGCAATTGATTTTCTCAATTTGTGCCAAAAAAAGAGAAAAGAAAAAAGAAAAAAAGGCTTCCTTCTTCGCCCTCAAACTCCCATCTACATCCACATAAAAACCTCCAATCCACATACATGAAACACCCTAACTTACCTCGTCCTCAACAACATGACATCAAATGCAACCCAGTTCCCCCACCCCCAACACAATGGAAGCCCCCCTAAAACATTTCCTCTAACCGAGTACCTTGCAACAACGAACGTCCTTCCCCACCAACCCCCCGCGTGCACAAACATACACACGTGCACACACACATATATATATACACACACCTAACACATATTCTCACTTGATAATAGCGCCCAACCTAACAACTAAGATGCACAACCCTCATTTAGTTAATTTGCTTATTAGGACACCTAGAGTGATATGTGGTTTGGTGTGGCTCTAAGAAAGGATATTGGATAGACACATGTCTAAAAGAGGCTAAATTGCATGCTCAAAATATGATAACCATTCTAGGCTCAGTAGTCAGTGTATTTGGTTGGAGCTATATGACCATTCAATGAAAACTAAGGTAGACAACCCTCATTTGGTTATTTTTCTTGTTAGGAAACCCATATTTGAGTGGTATGTGGTTTGGTGTGATCCAAGAAAGGATAGTGACATGACAAGTGTTTAAAAGAGACCGGATTGCCTGTTCAACATACGATAACCATTCTAAGCTCAATAGTCAACATATTTTATTGGACCTATATGATCATTTCATGAGCGCAAGACTGGTTAATGGTTAACGATCAATGAATTATGGATTCATATGTCCTCCAAAAAATATGAGGGAAGTGGTTGTAGCCTTGAATTGGATTTGCTAAGCATCTTGTACTAATCACGTGCTTTATGTCCTAAGAGAAGTGGGTTAGTTGGAAAAAGTAACCACTTAAGGCCCATCTACCTCATCGATTCTATATTAACCTCAACGAAGGTGATGACATTGATGTTATAACCTTCAATTGTTGAGATGCCACATGTCGCCGAACCCCTTACACCTTCACAACCTCATGCCATGTCAATGCCATCTCCCATGTTGGCAATAAAACTTGCGGGTTTCATGTGGTCATCCCCTTAGAGGCTACAAGGGACAATCGTGGTTCCACTACCAAAGTCGAACCGCACAAGGGATCCACCAAATACACGGACCAAAGAAATAGGGTTGTAATTTCACACAATGAGGGAGCCACGCCGTGGTTGCCAAATCCATCCAAGTGTAGGATGTGCCATGTTCCAAGATGACTATTTTGTTGACTTGTACTAATGCATCGCAAATGCAATAACCTTGCCTCATAATTAGTCCACAAATCTACATACTTTGGACAATGTGGTGGAGGTGCTATTGTTGTTGTCACCCCACCGTAAAGACCTAGGCCAAACTTCCCTCTGTAATATGAGATAGCCTTGCTTTGCGTATCTTGGAGTGCATTATGTTTTTGGGCAGGGCATTACATTTCTCAACCAATCAAAGCCGTTGAAATCCATCCTTGGGCTATTGCGTTTGATAATGCATTCAGGGGAGTGCATTATACGGAACACAGACATATATGCTTAGCTACCGCCTTGTAGGGTGTCCTTATTCTTGGCTGGGGATTCGTGGCACTCACTAAGAAACATCCATCCAAGATATCGTGGATGAAGTGGCTCCAATAAAAAAAAGCCCCCCTATGGGGTTGAGGGCCGATTCATTCGAATGTGACATCACTAGACTAATTCGGGACCTTTGACTTTATTTCCGGAATCAAATTGCCTAAAAATAGTCATTTAGATGATTCCTGCATTTTTTTCATCCGCATGGATGATTTTACTTGAGTGCCACGAATCCCCGGCCCTTATTCTTCACAATGCACTCCTCGAATACGTTACCTATTACATTCTCTACGGTTCATCCATTCCTAAGATTAAAATAAATAAAACTCTAGTACACATGGCAATTAAGAGGGTGCTAAGGGTGGAGTTGGGTGTGACTGTTTCAATTATTATACGTTTACATTAAAGTGTTATACGAACATCACAAAAGATACGCACAAAAATGAGATTGGATGGTGTGCTCAAAATGTGAACATCATTCTAAATTCAAATTTGAACACAATTGGCAAAGCCTATGTAATTTTTCAAAGAGTTTGAGAATCTTCACATTGATCTCCTTTTAACTTTTACATCTCCACTCCATTTCTGAAACTTCAAATGACAATCTTTAATTGAAAATGTCCAAAATGTCTACACAGTTAGAGTGCTAAAACTACTAAGATACTATGTTATTCTTATGATGAGAGTATCAACTCTTACTCTGTGAGAGATTTTCTACATTTTCAAGATCGTTCATAAAGCGAGATATAGAAGCTTGACAAAGCAAAGCAATTACATCGACACAAAGTCAAGCATTATCGTCCATAGTACATACGGCTAATGCTCAATCAAACATGCCGAGTGAAAACTCCAACCCTGAAGACATGTAGGAATTTTCCATTTGTCATTCCATTAAGCATAGCAAATTGCTCACAAATACATCTCATGTGCCCTTGACTACACATCTTCGGTTGACCCAACCCATGACTCGTGGCCATGAATATGGAGATCATGTAAGAAATCCCCGTTTCGGCTCCTTGTGGATTCCCATATCTCCCTCCCTTCCCTTTTGAGTGGGAGGATGGAGATTCTCTAATGGGATTTGGCGGCATTTGGGGCCTATTTGGTGGTGCCAAATATGTTGGGACCTCATACATAATCCCATTAGGGTCGGGAGGTCCAAGGACTAAGTTACAAGCATGCGAGTCTTGGGTAATTGTCCTGCGTCACTATATATTTATCATGTGTCACTAGAAAATCTACAAATTTATCACAATGGTAGATTGACAATTTTTTTGTTCATCAAGAGAGGATGATTGCCTAGAACCCATATGTTGGTAGTGAAGTGACCACTCGACTTAAGTTTTGCAGGTGTCATTTTGTTAGTTTTTACTTCCATTTTTTTATTGAACATAGTTATATCTTGAAATTCGTGTTGCATTAGCATATATGTAATGAAACATCAACAATAATCGGATTGAAAAAGAGAATCTCCTCCAATTTGGTTATACTTATCTAAAGTGCATGCATGCATGTCTGCTCTATCTTTGTTGCCAACCCATTGCACTGAAAGCTTCAATACATTAGTATGTAAAAGGTGATCCTCTATTAAGATATTCATATGAGCTACAAAAATTACGAGGCAAATATGTCTTGGGGGTAATTTGCATTTGCTAATCACCTCACACTAATTGTGTGTCCATATCCTAGAAGAAGTGGATGCCGAGAGAAAAGTATCCAAATAACACATGTCTAAGTTACCTTGAATTTCACCCAAAATGACAGTCAAGGTGCCACCTGTTGGGACACAAACAACTATATTTCATAATTCAAATACATTCCATTCCATTGCATCATCACGAGTGATTACTTGAAATAACGGGGACTTACATTGTTAGTACATATTAACAAGTGCTTCACCCTTTGTGGATTACACCTTAAACTCCATAATATCAACCTCCTTAATGTCACTCCTTCTCTTATATCATGAAACCCTAGGGAACGGATGTCCTTAGTTTAAATCTCACTCCTTATTGTCAAATATCCCTCCCATGTATCACGGAATTGACATTAAAATTAACACTATAAAACTCTTGAATACCACATGCACTTTGGTTGCCACAAGAATGATATTACGGAGTTTAGAGTGTATATGAATAACAAATTAAGACCTATGAGGTGAACGAGTCTGAAGCAATTACTTTCAAGACGTTCAACTTCTTATAATGTATGATAAATTTACCAAAGTAATTCCAATTGATCAACAAATCATGTACGGACCCAATGTCATAAGAATGAGATTAAAGTGACTAAATCTCAATGTTTTGAAGGAAAAATAATTCAACGAGCATAAATATAAGCAGTTACACATATGTGTCTAAAGTGGTTACTCGATGTTGAGTTGGTGTCGAACATTGACTTTTTGTTTATCCCAACCAATGAAATGAAATTGATTTTAAATTCCAGGAAGCCAAAAGGCTTATAGGATTAAATTTACACCATGATGGTGTCAAACCAAATATATCCCTAAAGTGGCAGAGATGCGGTAGCCTTCGTGAGATAGAGGCTAATGTAGGCTTGTTGGTCCAATTGAAAGAAAGACTTGAGACTCCCTACTACTATATTCTCAAGTAATAGTTAAAACTCATTTGTAATGAAATTATGTAGGGGACACTCCAACACAAAGTGTGCCTTATTTTCAACTGCATTATAAGAGCAAAAGCGGCATAATCTATTATCTCTAACGTATGAGCCATCCTCTTAATCTTTGAGTATGATGTCCCCATGAAATCAGGAGGACACTTAACCAATTTGCATTCCGAAAGAAGCTGTTTGAATAAGACATGACCACCGTAGTTACAACAATATTCATATTGCAGTCTCGTTCTCTTTCTATCAATTGTCACACCCAAACATATTTAGTAATCAGATCTCAAGATCATATTGAAATTGAATAAAATCTAATCCATAATGCACTTTCTTATTCAAGACAAATCCCTGTGATTCCTAGGGCCCACAAAACATATTGGGTTTGTTGAATATGGATATCCTCTTCGATATAGAAATTGGTAATAGATTTAGTTTATTCTTGAATATCACACGATGTACATAGTTGACCGTATTTCTCGACATATCTATAACACCCCCCCTCCAAAAAAAGGGGAAAAAAAGGAAAAAAAGGAAAAAAAAAGAAAAAGAAAACTACAATGAGGTGCATTGGGTTGAAAAGGAGACGTGACTTATCTATGAAGGAGAGGTGATTCTTATCATGGAACAAAAACATGAAATGTAGAACCATTAACCTTGTTGACTGCACCTTGAATCATAGAATTACCATTGAAACCAGTCGATGGTCGACTATCCCTATCTCTAGAGATAATAAATTATGTCACTTTTGCTCCCATAATGTAGTTAAAAATGAGGCACACTTTGTGTTAGAATGCCCTCTATATAACCCCTGTAGAGTTAAGTTTCCATCACTATTTGAGAATGTAGTAGTGGGGAGCCTCAAGTGTATCTTTCAATTGGACCATCAAGTTGACATTAGCCTCTGTCTCACGGAAACTACTGCATACCGTGACTCTAAGGAATTAGCCGGTTTGAAACCATTGTGCTATACTTTCAGTCCCATTAGCCTTTTGGCTTCCCAAACTTTAATTTCATTTTATTACAAGGGTGATAAAGGGTACAAATCACCCTCCATCTTTCGGTGGTCCACTAGTGAAGGGTAAAGCGCACTAGGCTCAATTATAAATACAAAGAAACTTGACTCAAGGCTATTGGGTATCCACTTTTAAAATTCTTTATACTCAAAAGGGGGGGGGGTCACTCCTTTGCAACCTATATGAAGTTATGCTTAAGACAATGATAAATAGTGATACCAACATAACATTATTCATATCCATATCAGCGTTTTGTGGGACTTGCAATATTCTGCATAATATTCCCTGATATTTTCCACATTCAGTCCGAATGTGGGAAATATCAGGGAATATTATGCAGAATATTGCCAGTCCCACAAAACGCTGATATGGATATGAATAATGTTATGAATGGGGTTGCATAGCAGCCTACCACACCCTAACCATTGATTTCCAAATAGAATGGAATTGATAGTGCCTTCACAAAAACATGTTGAAAACTACGAGAATCGAGCCCAACCACAGTCATACCAATAATCTAGTATATTCTTCAATATGTGCATCCACATCATCACGTAAGCTTTATGCCCATGATGCTTTCAAGGATCTCTCCTTCATCCTTATTAAATCTCTCCAAATCACAACATGTATATTCCCCATTGGCATTCATAGGAGGATCATTTGGTCAATTCTCCAAGGGCACTACAAGCAAATCCATATTAGATAGAGTATGTGCCCGGGTGCAAGCACAATAAAGTGGACAACTCTCGATCCTTGCACAAATTCAGAACAATATACGAGCTTTGAATTTTGTGAAAACAAATCATAAACATCTACAAAGCCAAGCAATTTATGTTGACAAAAATGATCTCAAAGATAATCTACATATTTTAGAAGACAATGCAAGTGGGTATGCAAGTAGAAATATTGAACAAGTAATTGTCAAAATAAAATTTAAATATGATAAAATAATTTTGAATTGATGATGACCTCAAGTGTATAATGAATTCAAGGAATATGAAAAAATAATCAAGTTCAAAATAGTTAAGGTCATGAAATTTATGTCTAAAACCAAATCTAGACATTTGCTTTTGAACATTACTTATAATGAAAGTTTTGAAGATCTCATCTTGGTGTTCTACATTGAGTACATAACATAACAATAGAGATCACCATGAAAAAATATTTTATCTAAACATCATTTTGTTATTGCATTTAGGCGTTTGGCCAAAAAACTATGGTTTTAAGATACCATAGCACTTTTTTGGTCCACTTTACTATGCTAGCACCCACCCCAATCCTACAACAACAAAGACTAGTAAGTGCACTCATGCATTACATCATGTCAACTTTGTTCCAAATTGACTAGGAAGAATTCCAGAAATTTAGGAAAGTTAATCAAGGTGAATAGAAGTCCTTCAATTTCCTTCCATCATTGAAGCAGTCTCTCACATGCCTTTGGAGGCACAAATTTTCTTAATAAACATCCCCACTCTTTCATTCCCTAAACGATTGACAAATTCAAATAATTAAGAACTTGTATAGTATTCATCCCAAAAATAACGAACTTTAACACATTGCATTTCTTCTCTAGTCCATATATATTTATTATAATAATGTTTTTAAATACAATGTGTTACATTCATAACACTTAATCAACACTTAATCCATATTGTTGAAGAAGAAGAGAGGTGATAGCTTGTGATTGCAAGCTCCCTCAACAACATAACAACACTTGAATCTTCAGCCACTTATCATGTTCTCATTCTTACACATCTAGTTGTGGATAAAGTATCAAATAAAAAATCCTTGAGAAGGCAAGTCCGAAGAATCCACTCAAAGAGAGAGAGAGAGAGTTGTCTTTTTTCAAAGCTTTTTTCAAAGCTTGATCTTCCTCTTTTCAGAGGCCTTTTCCTTTCTATTCTTCATCAAAATAAAGCAAGGGTGGGTGGGTGGGATTTTCTTTCATCACAAGTCTATTGCATTCTCAAAACATAGTATCCATCATTGTAACCATGGATTTAATGCTATGTTCTACATTATGCTAAGTAACTTGAACTTTCAGTAAGGAATATGTATAGTCATCAAAGTGGTTAGATACTCTATTATGTTGCCTTGCTTTCAAATCAAAATTTGATAGCATGGTGTTAGAAGGGCTTAAAGTACTAAAATGTAATGATGTGTGTCATGTTCACAAGAATACATTACATCTTGCAGCTGGGTTCAAAACATAGTTTAGTATGTAATTGCATTGTGTTTGCTAACTATTGTTACAATCAAGTAATACCTCAAAGATGTGCTACATAAACTTACATACCTCACTTGTATGTATTTTCAACATCTCAACTATTCTCAAGAGTTTGTGTACATACCAAGATACTATTTCAAAATAACATAGTAACTTTCACAAATATGAGAGCATAAAAGTGAAAGAATATTCAAACACAAGTAATGCACTATTGTTGGTGTTGAAAATGTGAAGAGCTAGCCTCACCTGCACCCGTGCCAACCCAAACATACAATTGTGTGTTAGAAAGGCGTGTGTCAGGTGTCTTCAGCTAAGCTCAGTTGCAATCCATGTCACACATTTACCTCACCTGTCAAGTCCATTTGAATGTTTGCAAATACCAATACTCACTACAAAACAATGAGTATACAAACCTGCTCTTTTGCCATATTGTGTAATTTCTTGGATAGTAACAAGTATACCAAACACCATGCACTTCCACACTAATCTTGTATTCACATTCGAAGCCAAGAGTTTCCTCCTTCAAGCATGTAAAAGAGTTTTCACATGGAGGAGTATAGGGTTTAAGTATTGGTTTAGCAAGGTATGGTGGCCGCTTTAGGTCACTGAAACCCTAAAACGTGGAGCGTAGTAACTTTCCTTTACCATGGTAACTTAACTCATGGTTAGGTTTAGTTTAATGTTTTAACTGTGGTGTATATTCTTCTAAGTGTCCTAGTCTTAGTAGAAGATTTTAATCACCTTATCAAGAATGTTACATTGAATCATATCTCAAAGGCAAAATTAAGAGCAAAGCGGGAGAGAGAGAGAGAGAGAGAGAGAGAGAGAGAGAGAGAGTTTTGAAGGTGGTTCTTGAAGGTAGGTTTTGGTGACAAGAACCGCCGGATGTTATTTAGTTTGTTTTTAGTGTTCTCGAACTTGCACCCATTAGATTACACAACGTCACTTGTGTTGCATTAGTAAATCTACAATGGAACATCAACACGGGGAGGTCACTTGCCATATACTTTTGTAAACCATGTGTAGTTGGGGGTCATTTTAAGATGGGTTGTTTATCTAAAAGTCTTGAATAATTGGCACCTTGTTAGTAGATAAAATGGTACTTTGAGGTTTTTTTCAAGACCTTATAGGTAAATATAATATACACCATGAACTTATTTTATAGACTCTAGTTTGATTTTAAATTATGCCATTTATCAAAATCTTGGAATATTGACATAAATTGATGTTAATCTGTAACTAAATGACAACAATATATTAACGGAACTTTCAAATAATAAAAAATGTGCTCAATGCCTAAAGTGTTGCAATTTGGTGTGGTTACCTTCAAAAACATGAGAAAATACTATAACAAAGAAAACAAATAGATGGTTTTCATATTCAAGTAAGGGAGCAAGCACGGTCAAGTATATGGAAAAGTGCTCCAATATAATTAAATAATTGTTCAAATGCCTAAAAGTAGTAACATTTAAACAAAAATTGGATTTTTTTTGTGGTGCCCCTCTATTGTTGTGTTAGAAACTCAGGTATAGAATATCAAGATGGGATCTTTAAACCTTATCAATAAAAGTATTTTTCAAAAGGTAATGACTAAATTTGGTTTTGGATGTAGATTTCATGACCTTAAATATTTTTAAGTTGGATTTTTTCTACACATTCATTGACTTCATTATAAACTTGAGGGCACCCTTACCCCGCAAAAAATCAATTTAATGTAATCTTATCACGTTTAAAACAAAATTTAGACAATTATGTGTTCAATATATCTACTTACACACTATTTGCACCATCTTCTAAAATATGTAGACTTTTCTCGAAAAAAAAATTGTCAACATAAATTGCTTGCTTTGTAGATCATTTTGCATTTTAAATGTTTATGGGTTTTTCCTTCACAAAATTCAAAGTTAGTACATATTTTTGAATCACCTTCACTTAAAAGTTAAACCTATGCAGGGTAATGGGGTTGCGTACTTGACTGTGCTTTCGCCCGTAATGTGTTCAAAAACATAGTTGAGTGAACCTACAACATGAGTCAAATATCAAGCATTATTGTTTGCAAAGAATCAAACGCCCAACAATATTCTCTACAAGAGGCCGGTGTTCAAGCTTGATCAACAACAATGCAATTCTTACAACTATGATTTTCTCATAAATTCATCTAAGCTCTTAGCATCTACAGGATCAAGCGAATAAATCTTCCTAACTAGATCACACTCCATTATCACATTTGGCATAACTAACTCTACATCTATCCACTTACAATCTATTTAGTCATAGTGGAATTTGAGATGTCTTGGAGCGGGGGAATATAATACATCATGAATAAAAGATTGGCATGGCAACTCCCTTCTTGAATGCAACTTCATGACTTTTTGGGAGCTTGGCATTAAGTTGAGAAACAAAAGTGGCCTTGAAGATTTGATGTTTCTCATACTCCACCATCAACATAACTTTCGCAATTGCAATATTGGATTCTCCAGACACCTCCTCACCATCCAACATATTTGAAATAACTTGTCGTGTTCCATTTTCAATAATGGGTAGAGGAAGCATAATGTCTTCCACGACTTTGTCCTCCAAAATACCTTCAGAGTTTCTATTCTTTCATTTCAACCTTCAAAACTTCAACGTCTTCATCATCCACCTATGTAGGCTTACTGCTCGGGTTGTACACTAGATGAATTGGATTGGCACTTTCTATGGTCCATGGAGTGCGGAACCATGCTTGCCGTAAAGACAAGGCTACGATATCTGTCTCAAACTTGGTTAGCCTTGTGTTGAACATGTTGATTTGCTTGCAAGATCCAAAGTTTGGTCACATGAACCCCTTCACGATCCAAAACACATCCTCTAATAATATTGAACTTCCTCAAAAGCACACACAAGACTCAAGGCCCATGGCCATTGCACTTCAAGCACTCTCATTGGTGGGAGAGGTGGAGCCGGTCCAAGTTTGCTTCACACTACGCTTGAGGGAACAACGGTGTACTAAGTGAATGCAAGATTAATAAAGTCTACATGGATTTCTACATGATATCAAATGGACCATGTTTCATGGTCACTTGGATTGTTTTTAAAAACCACCTCTTGGAGATAGGCCTAACACAACATTGGATACCATGGCACTCCAAAATCTCACAACTATTGATTTATTTGATTTTTATCATGTGTGAGGCTCCTGCATGAATAGAAATTCCTTGAAATAACATTCGGTTGAGGGTTGGTCACATATGAATTCACACTACACTTGAGGGCATGTAACCACACTACATGATTTTGGAAGTGTCTTTGGGATGGCTTTTGGACACTTCTTTTGGCTCTCACAATTTCACAGTCACAATTCTTGGCTTATGTGTGAAGTGGCCCTAAACCATGATATCCAATGCCAAATTCTAAATTGGATGATTTTTAGCCAATTGAGGCAATTTTCATCCAATCCAAATACATTCATTGAACCTCATAAATTCTTTGTTCGTCCAAATATTTACATACCCTACTATATTAATAAAATTAACTACCACCTATATTTTTCACGTACCCTAGTTGAGATATAATATTGTATGGGTCATTTAATCCAAGCTATAGTAATTCCAAAATTTGTATAAATGTTTCCTCTATTGAATTAAAAGTACCCTATGTTTTTTTTTCTCATGTAGCTTAATAAAGTTTCGACAGTGTCCTCTCCATGAACATCAACAAAATTTGGATTTCCCCCAATTTACTTATGATTATCCAAAGTGCACGTTTATTGATTCTTGAACCGAATACATCAAAAACCCTCCCACTTGTGTTCATTCCAAAATTCGTAATCCAATCTCTTTGAAACACGTGTCTTCTTTTTCTTTTTCTCTTTTGAGACAGAAGACCGAAATGACAACGCCAAACACAGGAGGCAGTTAACCACCTGGCAAGTTTCTGTCAAGCAGAGAGGAGATTTCACAACCAGGAATCGAACTGCCAACCTCTCTTCCTTAAGATTTGGGTATCTCTCCACCATCATCCAGTAGTTTAGGGTCGTCTCGGACTAGAAACATGTGTCTTTATGGTGTTTGTTTTTTTCTTGGATCCTCACCAAACCACGCACCACTCAAATGTCGATGTCCCATTAAGAGAAATCACCAAATACCGAATACCCACGTACGTGCCTTACATACAATACTAGAAGACACATGCTCGCTTTCGCTTGAAGGTGAGAAGACGACCACCCGGTAATTTATGGTTAGGTATACATACACTACACTTAGATATTGTAGCAAGCGCTTGAGGGAATTGAAGTCCAAGCATCTGACCGCATTACAACATCAAGCAATCTGTGAGAATCTAAAATTGTGGCGCAGGGGCTTGTCAACAGTGAGTTGATGTACGTGGGGAGGTTGATAGCTTGAAAAGACAATGTTGGCAGACGGAGCCTGCATTGACACTTGACTGAGGGTTTGACGACTAGACTACTCTGGGAGACTCCCACTTTGGAGGCCCCCGACCTTAAATTATTCCCAGAAATCCCCATAAATGTACCTCCAAAGGCTGCCACTTCGGAAAACGAAGCTTTTAATCTCGGTGTACAGTAGTACTCCCCAGAGGTTCAATGCTCGTCACTTGAACAGCCTCCGCATCCAAGTTAAGTAAGGAACTTACTTAGGGCCGGTTTACACCATGGACCATGAAGTCGGACCATGGAGGATGGCCTTTTCCCATGGTCCGATTTCTTAAAAAAAACCAACTTCCAAAGCCTTTGGGCCCCTCACTAGGTGTAAACTGAATGTGGATCAAGAGGAATGCACCAAAAAGTGAATGTGCTGACTTTTTAAGTATATGCCCCAAAAAGGGTAATTTTGAGGGAAAAAAATTCAAGTTGGACCATTCTCTTGTCTTCTATTGTCTTCATCTTCTCTTTAAAAGTTTATTATAACAACATTTCTCTACCATGGGCCCTTGCCTTTTTCTACTAGAGCACCTCTTTTGCCTCTCCCACTGCAAAACATGTTGAACCATGTTAGTGGATAATGTAGGCCTTAACGTATGTCTTTTGGGGACCTCAAACTCCATGGTCACTTTGACATTTCTTCCTTGGTGTAAACCGAAGTTGTCCCGGGATGAGTTCACTAGCCAATCATAGATTTTACAGGGCCTTGGGACGACTTCATGGTTCATGGTGTAAACAACCCCTAAGTACCCAAAGATAAGTTGTCTCATAAGGCATGCTAGCGTTGTCCGGTTTGCTTTTCTTGTTCTAGGTCTTTTATTGACCAATTTTACAACTTAGAATTTGTGTTGCATTAGCAATTAACATTGAAACATCATCATCAACAACAACAACAACAACAACAACAAAGAAACCAAAGAATTGAAAATCGGATCTTCCTTGATTTAGTTATGATTATCGGAAGTGTATGTTTGTTGATTCCTAAATTGAATACATAGGTCTTTCCAATTCTATTCGCTATTGAGTGGGGAGTACTTAATAAATTTTGAAGACAAAAGTTACTAAATGAAATACATGTGTGTGATTCATAATAGTAACCAAATAACACTCCCGTACTTTCCATAGATCAAATTTGGGCCAGGGATTCGTGGTATCTAATGTTTACATAAACTCTTCCAATATGCAGGTGAAAAACATCAAACTGTTTTTACGGTTACTTTTAGAAAATGACATCAAAGAACCTAAATTAATCCAGTGGGGTTAATAAGTTGGAATGAGTTGACCCTCAATGTGATAGGGATTTGCTTTTGTTAGAGTCCCCTCCATCCATGATGCATACATTTGCATACATGTCACAAGCCCCAAGCATAAATTTGGCCCATAATAGAGTTGTTTGTAAAGTAAAGTAGATGAAACCATGGGTTAGTCCCAAATCTTGAGTTCATGAGAATTAACACAAACTCACCGAGTTTTCTTAATGCTCGTATGATCAAACACAAAGAGTGGTGTTGGGCTATTAAAAATTGGCTTTCTAGCTTGTTCTACTAAGATGGGTGGGCCAAGCTAGCCTTGTATTGGCTTATCCACGATTTAGGACAACAGGTCCATGTGCGTACCCTATTTTAGATCCTAAAATTCTCTCAAAGTTTGAGAGGTGGACAAAAGGGGTCCCAAAACTTTCACCCAACTTTCAAAATAGGCTCTGATACATGATGAGCTTACAAGCTCTTAATAGGAAGTTTTCTCAAAGAAGGATCATACCCATGGTTTCATCCCTCTTTAAGGGACTTTACGGATAACCCTAATATATATGGACTTGAAGAGTGGCTCTCTCTCTCTCTCTCTCTCTCTCTCTCTCTCTCTCTCTCTCTCTCTCTCTCTCTCTAGATATATAGATAGATATATAATTTTTGTTGTGTGTGTGTGTATGTGGGGGGGGGGGGGTATATGTACAATATGTATTAAAGGAATTCATATGTGACTAACCCTCAACCGAATGTTATTGAATGCTTTATGTGGTTAGTCTTATTGAATGGACACCTATATTTGGGTGGTACGTGGCAAAGCTTGTAGTTAAGAATGGACACCACAAAGACACATGACATGATGGATTGGACTATGTGCTCATAATATAGACACTCTTCTAGGTTCAATTGTGAACACAATTGGGAGGCTAAGACATGTGTGATCACTTAAAGAAAATGTTGAGAACTCTCACATTGACTTCAATGTAACTTCTACTTGTCAACTTCGTGATTTGCAATTGCTAACTGAAGGAGACAAATTGTGAGCAAATCTGACAACCATAAATCCCCCTATTTGTGTATGTGGTGTTGGAAGTGTCTAGAAGAAGGCCCTCATACCTTATGTAAAGTTGCATGTTTAAACGTGCACTTTGAGCTCTAGGGTAGAGGCACCTATAACCGATCACTGAGGAGATTATGCACCAAATTTGGAGAAGCATAAGGTGGTTTAAAGTTTTCCCATGTAGGAAGATAGAAATCAAGAGGACGAAATTTGGTGATTTTATTCCTTCAATTAAAATTACTATGAATTTGTGAAGCCAAGAAATGGTTTGTAACATATTACCATTGTCTAGAGTCTGCCATAACCACTCATTTTAACCGCTCATTTTAGCACTCAAAACCAAGACATGTGTCATGACACTATTGGTTCCGGCATGATCAAAATTCAATTCCAACTAGATCAAAATTTAGTCTCAACTTTATCAAAATTTTGGTATCCTCTAAATTGCCGATAGACTCCTGATTGGGAACCGGCACCTTTACTATTGCACCACATCTCCTAGGATAAGAAACATGTGATAAGCGCATGATGATTAATAAATCAAAGTTAAAGTTGCAGAAAATCTCCTCATAATTTCGAAGATCATATGAACAGCTTATTTGTTGTTAAAGTGAATGTTATGATGATCACATTTATATTGACTAACAAGCTTAGGGTAGTTTTTTTTGGTCAATCTCTTTAGACACATGTCTTTTAGGTGCCCATCCTTAAAGCTCCCCTAACCACACACCATGCAAATATAGGTGTCCTAATTCAATTACTTATCTTAGTTGAAAACCTATACTTGTGTGTGTAGTTTGGATACTTTTCTATGTGCATCCACTTCTTGTAGCTTGATATGATACACGCAACTAGTGTGAGATGATTAACAAATCCAAATTTTTCTTGTAAGCATTTGCCTCGTAATTTTCAAAATTCATATAAGTATCTTATTCACTATCAAAGTGAAGATGTTCATGCTCATTAAGTAGTCTAGGTCCTCCAATCATGTTGACTCTTAGATCTAAAACGGTGAACATATTTTAAACACATAGTCCGATCTCTTCTAAACACATGTCTTTGTAATGTCCATTTCTAGATCCAAACCTAACTATTTCCCACTCAAATATAGGTGACCATAATAGGCATTTCTATATTGTTTATAAGCATGTCTATGTACACCTTAACCTCCATAATCTCACCCTATGTAATGTCACTACCTCTCTTATATCCTGAAACCCCATGGGAATAGACGTGCCCAGTTTAAATCTCCCTCCTCGTAGTCACATTTCCCTCTCATATATCGCAAATTTCGACATTAAAATGATTCATCAAAGAATTCAAACCACACACTCGCACACATCACGTTGTCATCATTGTCATTATTATCAATATTGTAATGTCCCACGCTATACTAATTCTCTATGAGAGTAGAGCCACCTATTCCCGATAAGGACCCCATCGGGAATCTATAGGTTGCCATACTTACAATTGGGTTGGGACTGATTCCGGTAACTTCTTTTTGTGGTGGTTAAAATGATGTTTCACGTTTCACAGTTTCTAAGGGTTAGTTTCCATGCAAGCCGCTCGCCGCTAGAATCTGGTGGGCGCAGCGGCCTACATGGAAACTAATCCTAAGTCGCCAACTTTGGTTATGCTGTCACCATGGACTCGATAGTGTCATGACACATGTCCCCAATTTTGAGTGCTAAAGTGAGGAGGAATTCGTCTCAAAACGAGCGGTTATGACAGACTCTAGACATTGGTAATGTGTTCGGACCAACTTTTGACTTTTAAAATTCATAATAATTTCAATTTAAGGAATAAAATTATCAAAAAAAATCTGCAATCCTCTTGATTTCTATCTTCTTACATGGGGAAAAAAATTGCACTACCTTACACTTCAAATTTGGCGCATTATCCTCTTAAATGATTAGTTATGGACGTCTCTACTCTAGCATGCGTCCATGTTAACACTGCAGACCTCCTTAAAATGACGGTGCACTTTGGTTGCCACAGGCATGATATTAGGGAGGTTAGAGTGTACCTTGACAAGATGATCTTCCATCTCCTCCAAACTTTTGGAATTTTCTTGTCAAGAGCGTCAACTGTCGTCTTGACTCACGATAGTCGGTCGTAAGTTTGTAAGCTGTCACCCTATTTGGTAGCTTTAAATTGTGTAACTTGTCACTCATTCCTGTGCATCAAAGCTAGTGCAATAAGTAGGCCAAAATCTGCTGCCAAGATCCGAGTCGTTGTGGAGTCTCAAACCTCGAGGAGGCCATGCCTCCAGAATTCCAAGGCCGAGCTGCTCCGAAGACCCGCGGGATTGTCAACATTGGTCAATCCGGTGTCGTGCGGGTATCTAGGTGCAACCCCGGCGGTGTATCAATTAGGGTACGCTTGCATGTATAAAAATATAGGTAAAGGTAGAGACGTACCTAATTTCCATCATGGTAAGGGGGCTTTCTAAATACCCCCGACCAACGTTGCACTCGTCAGGGCAGCACCGAAAAAGCCAGAGCCTCGGTCCCCCAGCCGAGGCCTGTTAATTAAGCCGAGGCATGTTACTTAATTAGGTCCCCTGAGCCTAACATGTTACTCTTAATTACATTTAATCACACTTAACTAGTTTGAATGTGTATGAATACTTTGTGAAAGTGGAAGGCATTAACTAAACTATTATAAAATAAACATACTAACATAAAACACTAATTTTAGTTCCATTTTAGAATGACAAGACCCTTTCAATGTTAAGTCACAAAAATTATAACCTCAATGCTAATGAGGGTCTTGTAATGTTTTTGACTTCTATGTTAATTACATGCTTTATTGATTGTTTCACTTCGAAAAGAAAATCCCAATCAATTGCTTATTTACTCAATGGAGGTGAACATATGTATTGGATTTTGGACCTTGAAGATGAAGTGCACTCAATATGGGTTATATGGACAAGCAGCCTTCAAGAATGCAAAGGTCAGGCCAGGGTTGGGGGGTTAGGCCAGGGTCGGGGCAAGCCAGGTTCGGGGGACTGAGGCTTTGGTTCTTTCGGTGCTGCCCTTGCCCGCCACCCTGACGAGTGCAACGCTCATCGGGGGCATTTAGAGAGCCCCCATAGTATGGGCCGGTTTAGACTGTGGTGACGAAGTGCACGGGTCGGTCAAGAATTTTAGCCCAACGCAAGGTTATTTGAGGTAACGGTTGATATAGGCAACCATTTCAAAAAAAAAATTGGTATCATCTCTATGTCCTTGGAGATTTTATGTTTTCTTTAAAAAGTATGACCCGTTGGGTGTCAAATTTTTGAGTTTCCTTTATAATACCCTTTTCCCACTAGCATTAGGAAAAATGGTCCTTGCAGAGCATTGGCCAGCGATGGACTACTACCAAACCCCTACTTTGGCTATATTTAGGGATTGTTAGCTCTCAATATAGCCAAAGCCAACTTCACACTGAGTTTGGGGCTTATGCCTAAGCGCCTAAGCAGTTCAATTCAGGCTTCTCAATGCACAAAACTTGTATTTGAGCTTCACACTTTCTTTCAAAGCCAACTGTGTTAAAACAATTCCTATTCAAAAGCAACTCGATTAAGCCTTCTAGTGCATTTTCCAATTGAATACCCTAATATTATTGAAGATTTGGGTTGAAATACACAGATGGGGTGCCCAAGATGCAAATATTGAATAAGTATTTTGATCACCATTGTCATGTGCATCGAGTAATTTCTAATTGTATCCTTGAAATATAATAATACATAAAAACAAAATTAAGAAACCGAATATTGAGCAAATCATAATTCTAAGACTTGTTGAGGTTTGGAGAAATTTTGTATATTGTTGTACATTGAGCTCCTTAGTCCTGCAAGGGTTAATATCTTTGGCCATGCATACTTTGCGAGCAACATGACAGTGCCCATATTTAGGATGCATAGTGAATCCCAAAATGGAGAATCACAATGAGCACCAAACAAGGTGCTCTATTTCATCTTTATTAGTGTTGGAATGTAGTTTCCATGTGAAATTCATATGGGTCTTAATGGATGTAAAATGACACGTTGCAAATTTTGGAGGAGAAATAAAGTGAATCTATTGGAATATAGAGGGTTCACATTTTGTATTTCCATGTTAACTAGAGTGGCCTCTATAGCTTGTCATGTAGCAATACTAACTTCCTTGGCTACCACCACAATCGTCCACATGGACCACACACTATACCAAATATATAATGTAGTGCCGAAATGAGGTTTCCACATGGGATTTGATTGTAAAAATGACATGTACATTTTTAAACCTTCCATTTTTGAAATGTCGTTAATTTATTGTCAGAATAGAGAGCCCTCAACGATATTGCTCCCACATGTGCGTCATATTAGGTGTAAATCACCTTTCTTGCCCTGGGCTAAATCATATATGTGTTCAGTTGTGCCCTGCCCCTCCCACGCCTCCTTCACTACCCGGTCTTCCTGCCTGCACCTGCGTGGAAACTCTTCCTCATTGGGAACTAATGTGACAATGCCTGGTCAAAATTACAAATACTCAAGTTGACATCACTTTCATTATTCCCAAGTTAATTGATGGAGTTCCTTCACATGCCAAAGGGGCTTAATGGTTTAAGTGACCGGGTATTATTCACATTGGTTCCCTACGGGGAAGAGTTCCCACACAGGTGCGGGCAATGAAGGAGGCGTGGGAGGGACAAGGCCCAACCGAACACATATGTGATTTAGCCCGGGGCACTTATCTCCGGTGAAAAGTCCCCCTACAATCATGTGATAGGTTGGAACCACTTAATGATTGACATAAGCATGCCCAGTTAAATCCTAACATATCATACCTATTCCCCTAAGCTTTGTTATTCTTGGATAACAATGTAGAATAAGGGTGGGTTAACACTAAGGTCCAGGACCAAGAAACTTGGTGTCCAAACCATCCCTTAGCCTTAAATGCTGTGAGAGGGTTTTGAAGAATTTGGGGTCATTTTAGAAGAAGACCGTGTTTTGGGATTTATAAAGGAAAACTAACACTACTTCTCAAAATTCCAACTGTATAGATGTGACAAACATGTGACGAACAATTTGTTCGAGTTAATAATAGATAATAACATCATTTATTGAATTTAGTGTCGTATGGTATTTTATGTCATTGTGATAGCTTTTCTAGTGACGCTTCTTATGAATAAGTTTACAAGTACTGACATCCGTGTGTCATCCCAACTTACTTTTAGTTCATCCAAAATTTGCCAATTATTGAAACAAAGTTTGGTAGACTATCTATAATTAGCATGTCTCGAATGGAATATTGTCACGAATGATTTTTTTTGGGTAGGAAAACACATAGTAAGTGACAGAAACTGCAATATTGTAAATCTATGATGTCCATTTTCTTTTAAAAGGAGTGACAAATAATGTTAAGTTTACATTCAGTGTTGGTGACACTACATGGGCGCTTGACAATTGTTATTAAGATAGACAATTAGAATTTGTGACACTAAATACAATATTTAGTGTGTATCCATTGGTATTAACAATGACCTGTGTCACACATGCTACTTAGATGCCGCACAAATTTGGAGCATTCTTTGGCTGAATGAAGCTTTACAAGCGTCTTAGCTAATTAATAAATAGAGATGTTTCCAAATAGGAGATTAAAACTTACTTCTGAATTTCTATAGTCCCATAAGTGGATCCTTTCTTTTTGACAGTCCATACGAAATTTTGGAACATTTGGAGCTCATTTCCATGGCAATGCTCAAAAACACTTCAAATTTGTGCACTAAAATTTTTCTACAAGCTGCAATTTTTGTTTGAATTAAAAAACAGAAACGCCCTTAGTTTATTGGTGGTGCATCTTTTGTATTCCCAAAACTTTGTTGGAATGAAAGCAACTAAATTAGGTTACATAAACAAACATTCTTCTGCATTTTAGGGTCATATATGACCTCCACAACAGCCAGGGACCTAGGGTTGACGAGACCTTACATTTGAACTCAAAAAGGGGGGGGGGAGCTTTAAAAATATTTGTTTCTTAGACTAGGAGGAGTATGTCTTTGAGTGCAGCTTGAGGAGATTCGATGTAAACATGATGCCACATTAGTGCCGCTTTTTTTCCTTCCTTGACCCAAACCCTACTATAAATTTCTAGGGTCCAAAAAATTGCTTTCAACCAATACAATCACTCACTTTCAGAGTATATTTGGACTTGGACTCTACCAATGAATTTTAATTTGGTGATGTAGTTTAGATTTTGGATAAAACAAAACCTAGGGAAACACTTAGGGAAGACTCAAAAGGTGATCTTTATGTTGTCTAGGTGTCTCAGATTAGTTTTATTAGGACAATGTTAGGTCCATTTAAGGTTATTTAGGATTTTGAGTGATTCATAAACTCAAGCATAAGGGTTTAGAAGTCTCTCAACCACAAATCATGCATTTGTGATAGTCACTCAATCTCACACTATTTACCCTGGCAATAGTCTAGCAGTGAGTTCATTTTAATTTGGCTTTGTGCAGTGCACAATCATAGGCATAATCATTGTCAATAGTCTTGCATAAAGTATCCTATTTTTGTCTCTTTACCAAAGCCAAGGGCACTTTGGTGCGGTCAATAGTCTTGCATTGATTATTCTTTTTGATGTAACTTGAATTGGTAATGTAGTCACCCACACAAGGTTTTCCATCTTCCTTAATTGATTCTTAATTTAATTATACCATCAAGCAATTGTCTTTACCTCCTCACCAGTTGCATGTAACAAGTATCCATCACATAAGGCAATAGGCCATGCCACTGCTTAGGTTAAAGTCCATAATCTTGGTTCATTTATCATGATTTTCTTGGTTTTGGTTTTCCTTAATATGGTTGCTTTGAGATACAATGTCCTTATAGATATATTATATAGATTTGGTGATACATGTAAAATGACTATGACATAATAAAGAGATTTCTGTATCACATATTATCTTGTTAGTCACAACAAAATCATAAATAACATTTACAATTACATTTCAATTTCACTGGCTCTTTCACTAATGTTGTAAGTCTCTTTTAATTGAGCCTCCTTCTTGTAAAGTCAAAAGACATCCAAAAGAACCTTTCGTCTGCCATGGATTATCAAAGGGCTAATGCAAAGCAACCTTTGGGCTGCTCAATCCTCATCAATCAAGCAATGGTCTCGGCTAACACCTTTCTTCCTTAATCAATTAATCCAATTTGATTCTCAAAGAGATCACTCACATATTACAACAACACATTCTAGATTCTCCACATGACGTTTGCAGTTCTTCGATATCTTATTAACTAAGAACCATTGCACTTGCTATCTCCAATCTCAAAATTCACAGTTGTTAGTCAAACCATAGTCTTTTTACACAATCATCAAGCCTATCCAACCAACAATTCTTTTATCTAATTCAAATCTAACATCAAGATTATTTTGAGAATAAGACTATTTTTTGTACCCAATCATTCCAACAATATTCTTGAGGCCATGAAATACAATCCCATAAATTGAGTTCAATCTAAACACAAAGCTCCAATGAAATCACCAATTTTTTTCTTAAACATCATAAAAATCGATGGAATCACCAATTTTTTATTAGATATTTACACACTTGGATGAAAATATGTGTAATAATCCATATGACATGACTTTGTCACTGCAATGATTGTAGCTTAGTGCTTCAATCTTGAAAGGCGGCTTTCTTAAAGATGTCACACTTGAGTAAAACAACACATTGGGGAGACAATGTTGGTGGGCTCATTGCCAATTACCTCCACAACCAAGTTATGAATTCAACTCGGGAGGTGTTGGCAACTACAAAATTATAACGCAATGACTTGCAACAAGGTCACGACTGGTTTGCACCAGTACTTAGTTGAGAATTTCTACCGATCTCCTCATTTGGTATCCCTTGTGCGCCTAAGTGAGGGCGCTAGTGCCTCAACGCTATCACTCTCATTTGTGGATGCCCTCATAGTGTATGGGGTTTAGACACACATTAATTGTTGACAAAGTTCTTGTCATTCAATGTGGATAGTGCCTCTGTCTTCCTGGTAAATAATTTGGCCATTCTTATGCTTTTCCTCAATTGTTTGTTTATGCTCCTTGAAGTTGATGTGCATAGTCTTGTTCTACTTGCTATTGGGGTTATTTCTTGTAGTGGTTGGTCCATGGCCTTTAAATTTGATCTATCCTTGGTCTTTGAATATTATGCGTCCCATGGTTCCAATGTGGGTTGTTATGCTTTGATCTAGGGTGGCTAATTTGTGGTAACTCCAAGGTTTTGCAAAAGACGGCGGCACCCCACATGAAAAAGGGTCATGTATGTGTGTCCCTCCACACAAATTTGGCCATGCGTATGTTAACCCTTAAAGGTCGGAGAGGCCCTCTCAGGGCCTCGTTGACCCTAAACTATTTGACCATAAGATAGTGTCAAAACATGTCGGAATTGCAAAATTTCCCCCCCAAAATGTGTGTCTCAAAATTCCATATCTAAATATATATGCCGATCGCACTAAAAGAATTACATAGAGGTCTAAAATGGGGTAAACATAGGCTGATGGGAGAGGCCCTCTCACCCCCCCCCCCTTGACCTTTAAGGGTTAAGTCATGTGCCCATGATGTCAAAAATTCGAGGCTCTCTGCCATTGATTGTACAAATACTTTGTATACTCTCCGAAGAGGCACTTGGAATTTACTAGACTTGTTGGAGTCATGCACATTGAGGCCTAGAAATCACTTACAATGTAAATACTAGATGGTTAAATATGTTATCACCCTTAAAAATGGTAATGTAATACTTTTTTTTTAGGCCATAGCATTTTAGTAAGTCGGAAAATACTTAGTAGATGATGAAATAGATGAAATAGTAGATGAAAGACATTTTAGAGTAAGTTAGTAGGGTATAGTTTGGAAAGGTAGTTTTGGGAGGTTGTAACTACCTGCAGCCTCTGATGGGATAAGGAGACAATCACAAGAGGACGAAGACACTTCTTGTTAAATATGCTAAGCCATGGCCATACAAAGATAGGCCATGGCCAAGAGCGTTGTAGAGTCCAATGTGATGCTAAAAAATAAATAGAAATTAGAGTAAGTGACATTGCCGCCTGTGATAGGGAATGGACACCATATATAGAGTTGTGATTGAGAAGTTTCGGCGAGAATGACTGATGATGAACTCAATGTGTAGTTGTTTGTGATTGGAATGAATCTACAAGTTGAAAGTATGATCTTGTTTCTGAGTCCAGTGATTGGAGTTATTGCAATGTTAGAGAAGTCGTCGAACAAAACACGAGAGATAAGAATGTTGACACTTAATAGACAAGGAGTTGGAAAGAGACTATAGTCTTACATGTGAAAGGAACAAGGTGGAACCAAAGTTGAAGAGCCGCAACCTATGTTAATTAAAGAAGGTCTTCGGAGGAAATATCTTGACTATAGCCATGGCAAATAAAAATCCAAGAGCAATAGTCTGAGAGAGAGAGAGGCATAGCACCAAAGATATGAGTGATAGAGAGAGAAAGAAGCTATGAACTACTTGGTACATGTAATGTCTATAGCTTGGGCCATTGCACCTTTAGCATGCAATAATTGTATGCATAGTTCTTGAGAGAGAACCGGAGCACATAGAAGATAATACGATTGAAGAGCAATATGTGGTAGCAATCTAAATAGTGCCAACAAGCATAGAAGGAAAGTCATATTTGAATACCTATGGGAGGGTGATTCAAGAGAGGGTTTTGAGAGAGAGAAAAAGAATTAAATTAAGAAGGCGAGGAACTCCGATGAAGAACCTATTGTGGAGTCGTTATAATATTTTTATAGGTCAGTATGATTATGATGGCTAAGACATGTTAGGGATTGACTAGACCTGATGGAGAGTTGAGATTAATGATGATATTTGGTTGGCAAATAGTCCAGTCGACAAAGAACATACTTTGATACGATTATAGACAAGATTGTGTGATGATTTGAATTAGGTTAGGCTAGGCAATGAAGCTAATTAGCTTATGATAGAATGGCTATAGCCTATATATATATATATACATGTTTGTTGCAAGCCCTTGTGTGTTGTGTGGCAATGAAGAATATGAGATAAGTGAATTCTTAATTGGAACAAAATGAAGATAAAGGAAATGAAGAGGAAATTTTCTTTGTGTTTGGATTTAATTAAAGATTTCCCTAATTAAGGAAAGACTACTAACCCAAATGGATGAGAATCCTTTGGAAGACTATGGCCAATACAAAAGACAATTGCCGATACAAAGACTATTGCCAAAGCTAAAAGAACTTAACGACCAACATAGAAGCATGTCATTAAATTATAGGAATTGTCAAATAGGACAGACTCACACACGATTAAGAAATGCACAAATGAACCTTAAGAGGGCAAAGAATAGGTAATGAATCTTATGAAATGGAGATTTGGAAGAAAAAATCTTAGATTATCATGGAATTCCTGAAACCAATGTGACATTAATCCTTATAGATATTATATCAGTCTTCCTTGATATTTAGTACCTTGAGTTGTTTGTTGTTTTGTTTTAACGCATAACAAAACCAAAACTACATGTAATGTTAGAGTATTGCGACTTGGTCCAGAAAATGCTTGTGGATTCAATGGATATGTTTGGCACCGTCAATGCAAGGGAACTTGCAAAAGGTAACTTTTGACATGCTAGTTGATGCCACAATTCCTCTTGCATTGTCCTACCTTTGCCAATTGCTTGAGAGTGTCCACCATCTTGTGAAATTCTCACAAGAGAAGGACATATTTATGTGTGACTATCTAGGAGTTGTCAACGTCCACCAGACCAAGCTCTACGAGATATATGGGAACCTTAGCAAATGTTTCAAGTCCGATTCGTTTAGAGAGATGACCAATCTCATCTCATGCCAGCTTGACACAATTTCAGTTGTGTGGGTTCTACAAGCATTGGACCTCAATGACACTACTACTGAATATCTAAACTACAAGTGCAACACCTCCCTTCACTTGTGATAGATGGGAATGGCCAATCCTTCTTTTTTTTGTTTTTTTTTGTTTTTTGTTTTTTGTTTTTGGTAACCACCTTAAAGAGTCATGTTAGGAGGTGCATTTCAACGTTCACGATGGTTGCAATGTGCTCTGAGAGAAACCTATGCCGGCTCACCAATTTTTCATTTGCTTTTTGATCGTTTGCCATAAATCCATTACTTTCGTAATAGCCTTAGCCAAAATTTCACAAAATATATATATGTACTATATTGCCCAAAGTTTCTAATTTATGTTGTGCCTATTCGTGCGATATTTCTGCTTTGAATATTACAATGCTTTAGCTATTTTGTGATACAAAGTAATGCAACAACTTCCAACTTCACTTCTCCCTATATCTAAGTTTAGCCACATAGGCTACATCCGAAGATTTTATCAGCCATCCACTCTCCACATTTGCAAATCTCCCAAAACAAGGCTCATTTAACCCCATTGGAGAATGAATGCCAGCTTCTCTTCAAGACGCAGGCCAATGGTGGGACAGGAAAGGGAAGGGTACACAAAAACACACACACCACACACACACACATGCATGGGTGTGTGTGCCCTGCGATTTCGGAGTTACCAGTTTCCAGATTTCGTCATTGCTAGGTCATAAAGCTCATAGGGCTGCTGGTTAATATGCGCTTAATGGCATGTGTGCTCGGCTTTAGTGAGAGAGAATCTCAGTGCGCTTGTTGCTGGCCCAAGGGTCACGGCCGTTGTTTTATCTTGTTGTTTGTATAGTAAGTAAGGGACATGAATGAAGACGACGCATCATGAGAACAGAACATACTTAGCTTCGCACATCCTGATGAATAGAGCAGGCTGCCGGCCGGCCGGCTGGGCAGAAAGCTGTAATTTAAACTAACTTGTACTCCAATTAAGGAAAGGTAGACGTGTGCTATTGTCTCTGCACCCTTGACTTCTCGCACAATATGAAACACAAAAGATGATTAGCAAATCGAAATCGTGCCTGTAGCAGCCATTTACTTCATTACTTTTGGAGCTCATTTGAATATCTTATTTCATTCTCAAAGCTGAGATTATCCTGCTCATTAAGTGGTCATCTAGGTCTCCTCAATTTACATTGACTATTGAACTTAGAATAGTTAACCTATTTTGAGTACGTAGTCCAATTTCTTTACACACATGTTTTTTGGTGTCGGTTCTTAGATTCACACCAAACCGCATATCACTCAAATCTAGATGTCTGATTAAGTCCACTCCTCGATTAAAACCCATCTACACTAACATACGCGTCAAGGTTGGTGTCATTCATGTGAGGAGTTTAGTGTAAGCCTACCTCCTATAGGTTTTAAATAATAAATCTCAACTTAGTCTCATGTATTAATTGGGGTCCATGGCCATTAGTGAGCCACTACCAAATTGTATTTAATATAGTGAGACCCCTTCTAAATGTTTTTATATATATATATATATATATATATAACGTTTAGAAGGGGCTCTATTCAAAACAAATCCCTACAAGGTTGAGATTCAATCCATTCTAAATGGAGTCAACTAGACTAATTCAAGAGCTCTAATGCCATTTCCGGATTCAAATGATCTTAGACTACCGTAAAACCTTCACCACCTCGGATATTTATAGACGATGCATTATTAATCTTTCTATTTTTAGACACACAAATCCCGGATATATTGGGTAAATCAAATTTTCCCATATTAATTTTTGAGACTTTTAAAATACAACTTCCAAAAAATTCAGTTTTCCTAAAAATAGTTCAATCGGTGCCGAAGTGGTAAAGGTACTACAGTACACTAAATAGTATATTTAGTGTTAGATCACATTCGGAGTTACTTACTCCTATATCTTTTTACTATTAGTGTAATTTTTTTACCAACGAAGGTCGAATTGGGTTGTTGGACATTATAGAACATGAACATCTTTACGTGGTAAAAAATTACATTAATAGTAAAAAGATATAGGAGTAAGTAACTCCGAATGTAATCTAACACTAAATATACTATTTAGTGTAGTTGATTTTGAAACATAAAATAGCTTACTGCGTTTTCAGCTTGCTAATGGATGGGTTTACGTAGACACCACGAATCCGTGGCCTGGATCCTTGGCCTGCAGCAGCTGCAGCAGCAATAAGCATACATACATACATGCATACATACATACTTCTTCCATCATTATACATACATACATACATACATACCGACCGACCGACCGACCCAGTCACCGCCCTTTGTGTGTCCAAAAGCTCCAAAAGACTCGTATGTGGCAGGCGGGCTTGAATCTTTGTAGTTGAACCTCACCAGGCCCATCAAGCAGCCTCATTCAATCGCCACCAGCCTTGTCATCTTGCTCCCACCCGTATTCTCGACTCCCCGCAAGCTAAGGTAGATGGTGGGTGTTATTCAGTCCGCTCTCCCATGTTCTCCATCTCTAACGACTAGATCCACACACCGCAACACATTTCGTTAGCAAATCTATGATGAAGCTGCTACAACGATCGGATTGAAAATCGGATCTCCCTTGATTTAGTTATGGTTATCGGAAGGTGAGATCGATCATGGGTGTTATTTGGTCTGTTTCCCATGTTCTCCAACTTCTACCGACTGGATTTACACGTCGAAGCATGGTTCATTAGCAACTCTTTGATGAGCCATCGACAACAGTCGGATCTCTCATGATTTAGTTGTGGTTATCGGAAGTGCATATTTGTTGACTCTTTAATTGAATACATAGCTCCTCTCAATTGTGCTCACAATTGAGAGTGGAGTAGTTAGTAAACTTTGAAGACGTAGTCTACTTCTTTTTTTAACATGTGTTTTCACGATGTTTGTTGTTTGATCCTCACTAAATTGCACACCAATCAAATATAGGTGTTCAAAATAAGAAAAGTAAGCAAATAACTCTCGCAAATCTTGGGTGTAAGAAACCATTGATATGTTACACCATCCGCCAATATAGGTACCCTTGAGAAACTCCGCACCACCAGTAACACATTGTTAGGTATACACCAATGTTGGACTGATATTGTCTGTTATTCTTCTCTTTTAAATACCACGATTCTTGTATCCATGAGAATTCCACATTTTGTTGATACCACTAGGGTATGGATATTTATGGTATTTTGTTTTGTTTCTGATACCATTTGGGTATATATACCATGCAAGAATCTTCATACATACGTAAAATTGCCCTAGTAATAATTTGGTTTAGAACGGCATTGACCAAAACTTATGTACACAATTGATTTTTTCACCTTGACATACTCACCAAATATCAATGTTTGATAGGTTGTTACAATGTTATTACCCACGGTAGGTTCTTTGATGCCCTTATTGATGTTACTTATTGATACCATGCATTCACCTATACAAAACCAACACTAGTCTGAACCTCACAATCACCGAAGAATAAGTTGTACGTGTAGAAAATTGGCTGACGATTCATCAATTGGAAACATCATGGCAATCAATTTAATACTTGCATAGACTTTGATATAGTGATGATGTTTGGCTAGTGACACTAAAACCATAAAGAATGCAATGGTGAGATCACGTGATCCTCTTACATAGTGGGGTGAAAGTTTCATGACACCTACCATGGGAAGGGTGAAAACTCATAAAACCATTGTATAGCTCATGTATTTATGTTGACATTTGAATAGACTTTTAAATTGGGGTAGTGGGATCGATTTACCAACAAACTTGGGAACGGCAAGTTTTGGTCACACCTCCCATGGTAGGTGTCATGAACCAAATTTGATATTCTCAAGTTCTTGAAGAGGTATATTTTCTCAAGTTACTTCCACAACCAATAACAAGCTATACATAACTTTGCAGCCATTGAAGGAATTGTAGAAATACAAAAGCGATGAACAATTCATCAATTGGAAACATCATGGCAATTAATGTAACCATTAGATAAGCTTCAACATAGGGTAAGTGATAGTATTTGGCTAATAAAATGAAATACGATAAACAAAGCACTAAGTGGTAAGATCAAGTGATAGTCCCTGTAGGATGAATGTTCAGAACACCTATCGAGAGGGAGGGCGAACTAGGGGAGGGGAGGGTGAAAATACTATCGTAGAGCCCCAATATTTCTATTTATAACAAAATTCACCTCTAAATAAATTCCAAAATCTTGAATTAGTGTAATAAACGTACATTGGGATGAATCAACGACCAATACATACGGATCAGTTTTTATTGTTACCCCTCGGTAGGTGTTAGGCACGGGGAGGTCACTCCATTGTCAAGTTGAAAACCATGTGCAAACAAGTTTGCTACCCCTATATTATATGCCATAGATAATTTCAAAAATTATGATATTTTTTCTACATACACATAACCATTGATAATATCTTTTGTATATTTTTCTAAAATTTGTAGTCATCTTCATTTTTGTAGTAATTGTTTTAGTTCAATTTTGCATCGTTCTAGTTAGAAACGGTATGTTTTATATACTCATGAAAAAAAATTGATAAAATTTTGACCCATTTTAGTGATGGAACTTAGAAAAAGTAATTTTTTTTGTATGCAGTGGTTTTCAACTTGACAATGGAGTGACCTCCCCGTGGTGTTAGGAAAGCAAATGGTTTGATAGTTCAACTTAATGGGTGGTCTCAAGCTCCCGAATTAGCTAGTAAATTTGTAGGACCATGTCGGGACCGAATGATGATTCTCCAATCCATCTACACTTAACTTACACCGCAACAGATTCACCTCCAATCCTCAAGTACCGTACCTTAGGGGCAGCTTCGGCACAAAATAATTCTAAAAATAGATGCCGAAAATTTTGGAATATTATTGCCATTTTTTGGCGAATATAAAATTAATTATTTTTCAAAATTGCCAAAATGTAAGAATTTTTTACTTCTCACTAGAGTTTTACTTAAAGTGGAAGCATATGTGAATTTTGAAGGAGAGAAGGTGCTCATTTTGTAATCAAGCTCACTTACATTAGTCCACAAAGAATATGGGTTAAGAAGTAGCAAGACTCTAGGTGAGGCTTTTCAAATGTGTTGTACACAAATTTTTGGAGTCCAATTGAGCATAGAAGATGAAGTTTTATAGAATTTTGTCCAACTAACAAAAGTTGAGAAATCAATCTTTCTTCCACCTCCAACACGTTTTGTGTCAAAATAAGTCTTTATGCAAAAGATATGGACAAAACATTGCAGCCGTGTAAAGATAAAAAAATTAAAATGCGTTCATAACAGTTTTTCGGAGCTCATTTGTGCATAGAAGATCAACTTTTTTGGAATTTTGTGGGTCTAAGAAAAGTTTAGAAATCAAGTAATCTTTCACCTCCAACAAATTTTATGTCATTTGAAGACTCTATGCAAAAGTTATGCGTGTTATAAAAATGAAGTCTAACTAGGTGCTTCACCTCAAAGTTTACATATCCCATATGCATTGTTGAACACAACTCCACTCTACTTGCATAAAGCACAGAGCATTCTCAACTCTTCACTCACATCTTACTTGTCATTCAATGCAAGAGAGATGTACAAGATATAAGCTTAAATAGAAAATTAAAAATGAATTTAAGCCGGATTTTTAAAAATTAAAAGAGAAAATTGCCGAAAATGTGAATATACTATTTTAAGGTGCCGAACCTACTTTTTGAACTTTAATTAAATATTCGGCAGCAAGGTGCCGAAGCTGCCCCTAAGGTACGGTAAGTCGTCTGACTTCCAACCACTTAGACTCAATTTTTCAAAACTAACTCCTCCCCTCTGTAGCCGAGAATCGAGGCACCGCCATTGGTGATGATTTATAGCACCAACCAAGGGAACGGCAAAAATGCCGATTACTATGACATAGAGCGCATGGTTTTATATATATATTATTATTATTATTATTTATAGTCAAATCAATGCCATAATCAGTGTTGATGACTTCAAATTAGTCTACTAAAATTAAAGTAGAATGAATCGGCAACAGTTTTTATAGAAGGCATGTTTTTATCGCCCCCCCCCTTCTTCACCTCCCTTTTTCATGGCCAGGGCGAACCGACCCATACATTGGTACCTTACCGGATGTCTAGTGATGTCACATTTGAATGAATCGGCCCTCAACCTCATAGGGGGTCTTTTTGTATTGGAGCCACTTCATCCACGATATGTAGGATGGTTGATTTTAAGTGAGTGCCACGAATCCCTAGCCGTTCGCCCTCCCCGGTAAGGTACGAATATAGGGGTTGGTTTGCCCCAGTCCCTTTTTCATGTTGTAGGTGTTGGGAAACAAAATCCCATCGTGACCCCAATCGGCTTGTGAATTGCAAAAAAACACACCAGCCCTCCAAACTAACAACCACAATAAAAAGAAGAAGAAAAAAACTTAGAACGTAATTTAAAAAAATAAAATTTCATTTTATGAAGTTTGGGCTACCTATTTGTACTTTTTTTTATGACATTAAAAGCAAAGAGTTGTTGCATTTTGCAATTTCAAATAGTAAGTGGCCCTAATTACCAAAAATGATGTACACTATTTATTATAGATGTTGTGGACCATGTTATCGATTTCCACCCTAAAAACATGGGGGATAATAATGAATGGGTGCCGACTATTGACCTACCCACATTCCTTAACATCAAAGATTCACATTGTAAATTACATTGTGTGTTAATAGAGTTCATTTGCAAGACTTCCAACCTAGAGGGAGAAGGGGCCAAGGTTAGGCACCCGCGACTTTGAGTTGAGCCCCATCGCTATTACTGAGGTAAAGGGGGTCTAATATAGATACGATCCCCATAGATATGTGGTGAATGCATCCAAGTGGTTCCCTCTATACTAATTTGGGGTTTGTAATGCTATTCCAAAGTCTATATATCTTTAACAAAATTACATGCTATAATATTGATTGGGTTTTCACCTTGGGCAATAGTGATGGGGGCCCAACTCAAAGAGGTGGGTGTCTAGCCCTCGCTGGGAAGAAGATGACATCTTAACTTACATTTTCTTCATCCACTTTTGGTGTATTATGCATCTTAAAATTTATGTAATGAAATATTGTCATGGATGAGTGAAATTTGGATGAAAAAAACACTTGGTAAGTTACAATAACTGCAACATTGTACATTTATAATCCGTATTTGTTTTTACAAGGAACTACAAATATTTTTTGGTTTACATTTAGTGTTGGTGACACTACATGGGTGGTTTACAATTAGTATTGATGAAGACATATAGAATTGGTGACACTAAATACAAGCATTTAGTGTAGTTTTTCTACATGACGATGTAATCTTTGATCACGCTATGGGGATGTCTAGGATAAGACATATTATACATTTTCCCATACTATTTACCTCGATTAGCCTAGGTTCACAAACGTGAGAAAATTCTTTGGACTAGTGTAAATCTACCAACCCTAATGGAATATGAGAATCTTATGCTAATGTACCACAACATCAATTTGTTCAGACTCGTTGGTAAACTATACCCAATATGCCACCTGTGTCATTTACTTCTATTCACAATTTGAGGTGTCATCGACATATAAGTTACCTTTCGTGCCACGTGTCATTGCCTCGACATTTTGTCCAATTTATTACTTACCCGAAAGATGAATCCAAGTCCGAGTCAATGCTCACCGTCTACAAGTTAGGGGTAACCTTGATGGAATGCACGTGGTAAATTATCATCGTAGTTAGGCGATAACTTTAGATGAATTAGGCCTTATTTATGATAACTTAGTTCCCCGTGTTGGTAAAATAAAATTAATATGCTCATAGTCTTCGGTTTTTTTATCTACAAAACCTACACTAATTGTGGTAAACTATAAGGGGCATGCTATTAATGAAATATTCTAGATGAAAGACATTGTGGTGATATTGTGGGTGTCAGCCACATTATATAGTATCAAAAGGTCCAAATAAATGACAAAATCTTTCTCAAATCTTGCTCGTTTTTTAAGAACGTCAAGGAGGCAAACAATAAACTTAACCTACACAAGGTATAATATTCTTTATCATTCGTTTAGCAAGCCACAACTCGCTTGCAAAATGAAACTTGGAGGGCTCATGGGTCCTTTGGAGGAGGGATCAGTTGGTGATTAAGTGGAACTGGCATGTTATATAGGTTTGGACTTTGTGGCCCAAATTTGGCTATCTCATTCTTTGTCCTTTTGTTTCTTCCCTGTCTCTTGGGTTTTTTTTGGGTGGTCTGGGGGTTGTCCTTGGGTAAGTGACTCTTGGGTTTGTGCTTTCTATTACGTGGTAATTTGGCACATTTTAGGGGCTCCATCTTCCTTTCAAGTGGGTGTGTCTTTCCCGTTTGTTGCAAATTCTTGGCAATGGCTTTTGACCTTTTGTCTCAAAAATTAAAAGAACATTGTCGTCCACAAATTCATCGTTGAATCTAGATGTCAAAATACATACATGGCATTATACCAACACCTATCCCACCCTATTTATGGAAGCATAGAACTTCTAGGGAGGGCTTTGGTATGTGATGGAGTTGATGTAGCAAATAAGTTGATATCGATGTGCATGTTGTGAACAAAATGTTGGTCACATCACCTATTGAGGGAGGTGGGAGGAGAGAGTAAAAGTCCCTTCCCTATAGGTTTGTGATTAATGCATCTCAATTCAAACTAAATGAAGCAAGTTGAAATCTTTCGCCCCTAGTAGCAACTACTTTGATTCAACATAATAGTTCTTGGACTCTATAGTAATAATTAGCATTTGCACCCTCCGCCTTGGGGAAAGATTGAAATCTCGCATATGAACGTACCTCTAACCATTCATCATAGAAACTTGTTCCCTAATAGGTTGTGGTCGATGCATCTCAAAAAATTCTAATCAAGATAATTAATTTGATTAAAGCAAAGCCCCCTTATAGATTTTACACTACTTCATTCCAATCTATTTATCCCCTCGGTTTGCGCTGGTCCTCCCAAGGTGGTTGTATTTTGGTTCCTTTCTTGCAATTGATTTTTTAATTTGTGTCAAAAAGAAAAAGAAAAAGATTATATTTATTTAACTCATTAAAGTAATTTGAGATCAAGTTTGCCCTCAATTTAAAGACTAATTTGCACATAAGTTAACAATCCTCAGGTTGTACTATAATAATCAACATTTACGCCCTCCACCTCGGTAGGATGTGTCACAAAACGCTAATTGGGTGAACATCAATAAAATTTACTCCAAAGCGAGGCAAATTTACCCACAGGTGTGAACCCACCTAGCTACACCTTCTCCACCTATTATTGTGCCCCACTATAATTATACAACAATTTTTTTTTGTTAACGTAACTTTTCTTGACCCACGCCATTTTTGATCTCATTGTTTCATATGTTCAAAATGAGGAACATGGAATGTTTTACAAAGCATGAAATACTATGGGTTGATATTATATGATATCAATATAGTACAATATAGTAATATTGTCTCAAAAAATAGCTTTATATTATAATTGTTTATATTGTATTAATCTAAGCCACCATGATTTTCAACTCACACATAAAATATAGTGGGCCATGATATTTTCTACCCACACTAACTTTCAACCCATAATAATAGGTGTAAACTGTGGAGCCAATTCATTAATGACGATATTCGTTATATCGAGACTTTAATTTCAACGATTTTGAGACAAAATGCTAGTTATTGGAAATTCATTTAAAAAAATAGCAATTGAAATAAAAAATAAATAATGCTCAAATAGTGATATGCTAATACAATTCTAAAAGTTGGTGTTCTTATCTATTTATTAAAAAATTATAGTAAAGAGATAAAGCGGTTTATCTTTGAGTCGAGGATAAAATGAGACTCTGAAATGTCTCGATATAACAAATATCGTTATATCGCGGCATGTAGTATTGTTGCTAGCTAAGATTACTAAACTAACTTCCAATAATCAACTCTCTCTCTCCATTGCCCTCAGGCAATGTTCTTCTCCGGGGAAAGTTACAGCATGAGCGTAGAGCGTAGAGCGTAGAGCGGTGAGCGTCATGTTTTCGTGAATTTCTCTGCTCGCTTTTCAAAAATTTATTGAAACATAAGGATCCTATTGCCACTGAATTTGGTCCGGACAAAACTGTAAATGTATATTTGTAGGGAAAAGAGTACCCCAAATCCGTGGAAGGGGGTCCTATTGCAAATTGTTGTTATTATATATATATATATATTTAAATTAGGGCTGACGTCATCATTTAAGTGAAAGGGTGATTAAAATGAGGACCGTTCAAGGTTGACATGAAATTGTGTTTTAATTAATTCACAAATTTGATTTAGTGTTTAAGGCTAAGGGCGCAATTAGGGCTCGCTTCATCATTTAGATGCGGGCATCCTCGAAACAATAATTTAAATGGCGAAGTTTATACAATCCAACAAGTGAATATTATTGTGCTCGTTAATCGGTCATGTAGGTAGGTCCCCTCAAATATGTTCATTAGGTATTGCGTCTAGGATGGGGATCATACTATAGAGTATATAGTCCAATCTTTTTTATTTGTTTGGGTTTCCAGTTTTGTAGCTACATCTAACCACATAACACTCAAAGATAGGTGTTCATTAAGATAAGAAACTGAATTAAGCACGTCTACTTTAAGCCCCAAACCTCTTGACACATGGCTCTTTTGAAGTGGCTAGAAAAGGGTGATTATCACATACGAGCATAACTTTCATCCATACATTATCTAGACTTGACCCCTTTAGGTTAATTGTTGATTGGCCTCAAATTTTGATATCAAATTACTAAGATACAATAGTACTCAAAGTTACATACTATTCTAGGGTTTTCACGGTGGATGAGTTCTAGATACGTTGGTATGCAATAATTTCCTCCCCCACCTAGGAGGAATGCTATTATGTGAGCGGTGAGCGATAACTTCTACAGTTTTTAGAAATTTTGTATTGAAAATAAAGCCCTATAATCAAGACTAGAGCAAGAATTTGAAAACTTTTGAGCTCTATGACCGCGGTTTTCACTGAAAACTTGCAAGTTTTAGAACATAATATTTATTCAAGATACTTTGTATGATCAAGAAGGTCGCCATTACTTCAATCACTGCTAGACATTGCTTCTAAATCAAAGTAGCGTAGAACTCGAGGGTCAACATGATTCTTAGGAGTGAAAAAAGATGTCGAATTCCCAGAGCTACCATGGGCATACGCCAAGGCCATGGCTTCAGCATATACAGGTAAGCCACGAGGACTCGCGGGCGGCGACGGAAAGCACCAAGTTGGTGGAGTTCGTAGTGGTCTCCCTGAATTTGTCAAACTGCCATGTTCAGAGCAAGATTTAGAGATGGACAAAAGAGGGATTACAAGTAAGAGATAAATAGAAAACAATATGAACCAACGAATGCGTGGACTTACTCACATATATCGTGCAAAGGGGCATCTGGAATGGCCTCGTCATCATCACTCAGGTCTTCCGCAGTAGAGAAAGTTGAAGCATTTGGAGGTGGAACTGCCAGGGGTTCAAGGACTTCAGAAAAGAGCATAGAGTCGCTCTCTAAAGCCAGAATGTGGCGATTACATGCACGGGCTGCGCGAATAGTAGCTCCTGGAGAAATGGGATAAATTAGGACATGAAACATGGTATGAAAATTAAAATCAAAAAAGGAAGGAGAAGTGGGTATGAGGTACCTGTGGAAGCGGTTAGGTCTGCGACAATACCATCTGGAGGAGATAATCCATGCACAAAGAGCTTCATGAGAACATCCGATTTCTCCTTCGGGCCTCGCCATGGCAAACCAACACCTTTACAAATCAGTTGGGTTTCGGATGTGACAGGATTGAAGAGGACATCATCACAGGCTAAGTCCACCTGAGGGATTGAAGGGTCTGGAGTGATCATGAGGATCTTTGGTTGCCTAGCCTCAGAAGTAGGAACAGATCTGACTATAAGAATAGCCTTGAACTTCAAAGTCTGCAAAGGTAAATCAAATATTCAGCTAAGTCTTAAGAAGAAAAATCGGAAGAGATGAAAAAACTTAGTTAAAATAGTTCAAAAGAGAGAAGGATAAGAAACAAACATTTTTGGCTGGCACGAGGGGATTGGCAAGGTGCAAATAATTGATGATGGTCCACTCGTCAAAAACCTTCATCTTGTAATTCTTGAAAAATGATGAAATCTCCTTGCGAACCGTGGGACTGTCGGGGTAAAAAAGAATGAAGGCTCCATCGTCATGCAAGTAGGAATATGCAAATCCCATGGTCACTTTAAGAAAAGTATCGGAGTACTCATTCCAAGGTGGGATCTGAGATGGGGGATTTGAAACTCCGGGAACTCTCTGCCCATCAGGGTACTCAGCAATAAGCAAGTCCACTGCAGGTTTCTGAATGAGTTTGCCATCAAAGTAGAAGTGGCGTCCAGTGCCAACCTAAACCGGAGAGGAATGTAAGTCCTAGGAGTTCGGAGCTAGAACTTGACATTGAAAAATTGCCACAAGAATTCAACTACCAACCTACAACAAAAATCCAACTACCAACCTACAACATGACATTGAAAAAATGAAAGCAATGCTGTAGTGAATTGGAAAATTAGGGGGAGACCTTGTTGAGAAAGTTAACAATGTCTTCGTAGTTGGTGCTGAACTTTCCAGTGATTGTTTTCTCCTCCACCATACGAACAAAAGAATCATTAACAAGAAGTTGTTGAGAAGTATATGCGGTTGACAATGCAACATCATTCACCTTCATGGGATGACGTTTAGGGGGAGACAAGAACGTGGTGGCAGTACTGGACTCCGGGACATCAACTTTCTGGCGCTTCGTAATTGGCTCTGCTAGAGGTACTGAAGGACTCGGTGGTGATGCAGGAAGTCTAGATGCACTTGAAGCAAGTGCAGCATCTGGTGCAGAGAAGAGGGGCGACGTCCCATCCGGGGAAGTGGCCCTGTGAACCGCATCAGAAACGGGAGTCTTCTTCTGCCTCAGTTGCCTCTTGGATTTTGAAGCCGGCCGTTGACTGGCAAACACCTCAAGCGGAGTGTCGACGGTATCCGAGGGAGTCCCAGTTCGAAGGGAAGGTGGTTGGATGGAGTCTCGAAGAACGATGTCAAACGAAGGGGCCTTCGAAGCTGGGCAGTCAAGATACCACCCACATCGCTCCCAATGCACAGAATCCCATGATTTTATAATCCCCTCAGTGAGCATGAAATCCTCACTATCTCTCTCTAAGAAATTGACAAAGAATGGAGGGGATCTAGAGATAGACTTGGAGGGGAAGAGAACATATTTGAAATACCGGTACAGGACACGGTGTAATGCTGGCTTGAACAAGTACTGCTTTTCGATAGTGTTATTCTTATTCACTCCTTTCTCTACTGCGAATTCGCGGAAGAATGCCGTGTCCCATAGTGATATGCGAATCTGCTCAATATAATCAAAAATGGTTGGAATTGGATCCCGGTCATCAGGTTGATAGTTGATGGTGGCCTTTTGATCACGCAAGACACCATCGAGAAGTTTTTGTGCTTCCACTGCCAACTACATAGCACGACAGAGGAGTTATGAACAAAGAAGATAACAAGTTGGCAATGGCATAGTAATGGCATATCAAAAGAATTCAACAAAGAGGGCAGGTGGAGGATCACATACTTGAGCCCACCATGTTGCCTTATTCAACCAGATGTAAAAGGCATCATCGTTGAAACCTTGCTTTGGAAATTTCAGTTGCATCCGAAGACTTGGAGGTTGATTCCAGCGTTCAAGCCAAAGTACCTTCATGGATGGATCCATGGCAGACACAGCCAACATCCACAACTTCTCTAACTTCATCTCAATACCGTCATCACGAGACTCATAATGAGTCTTCACTTCGGCAAGAAAAGCAGGAGTGTTCTGAGGATCAACAATGGGTAAGATCTTCTTCAACTCACTCTTGAAATGCACCTTGGCACGTGTAACCGCCTTGCCAACAATGTCATCAACGCGTTGAGATGTCCAGTCCTCAGGATTTGGATATCGATCATAAAATTTCCGCTCTGCAGATGAAGCAAGCACTCCAATTTCTTGCTGAGACATTTAAAAAGCAAAGAATTAGTATATTATCAATGCGGAAATATAGAGGAAGACAAAAGTTGGAATGAAACCATAGAAAGAGTATGAAAACGAATAAACCTGGTAGAGTATGGAGGCGAGCGCTGCAGTTGTAAGCGAGAACCAAGTCTTGGTTTTAGGATTTGACTGTTTTGCCTCCGCAGCTCGAAAATCATCCTGAGACACCAAAGACTTGAAGAACTCCACTGGTTGTTTGGCAAGACTCTGAGTACGGTAAAGTCGATGCACAAGGTTTGCAACCACATGTGAATTTTCATTTCTCCTGGGTGGCAGAAAACCAAGATGAAATTAGAAATGAGGTAAAATGAAATGAGATGAAATGATGAGAGCATGTGATTGCAATGAGAACATACCAGTTGACCTCGTACAAGGCAGTGAGCATGGATACAACATCTCCTTTCACAACCAGAATAATACTCTCGACCGTATAATGCCAAGAAATGTCATCTGGGTGATCATTATTGATAATCGGCATCCAAGCTTGGATGCGGTGGTTGCCATCCCAAACATGAAACATCTTCCCGCAAAAGATTTGGAGAGCTGGATCGGCGGCTAGCATGGCCTCAAATTCGTTGTTTACTGTCACCCAATGCTGACTCCAAGTAGAAATTATCTCTGCGGAAACATCTAATGTTTTGCCTTCATTATCATCCAGGGCTACATAAAAAACACCGTTACCTTCCATGTAACCGTTCTTCTGGAAATGCGAAGCTAACTTACAGACATCATTCTTAAGGAATGGACGGACCACAGGAAGACAAACCATTCGACATAAAGGAATAAAAATTTTGGACTTGTTTTTCGGTTGAAATCTAAGTCCTTCAATCTTTGATCTGGTGTTGGTAATCTCATTAGAGACCATGGTCTTCAGCTTCGAACGAGCATCTATTAGATTGTCTGGCTCACCCAAAGATGCTGAGGAAACGCACAATGCCATATCAGTCAATAAAAGTCATAATAAAATTGTATGCAAACAGAATGAACTTGATTACTAAAATCACAGAAGAAGAGAGACATTTGACTACTTGGTGAATGACCCCTAACAATGTACGCACCTCATAATCGATAAGGTTCATTCACGAAATTCGAATGCAATACCAAACATCATGAAATTGAAATGAATAAATAAACTCCACAAAACAATGTGGAATGCACCTTCTCCACCACCTCCACCATCTCCTGGACTCACAACACTCGCTTCAACTGAAACAAGTTCAACACAATGCCACATTAAGCTCATGTCAGAAACATGCACACTTGAATGTGTTACCTCAAGTGATCTTGAGATGATGAGGTTTGAAATAAGGTTTTATTAACCTGAGTCATGATATTGGTTTAATAGGCCTTCAGGTTGTGAGTCCATTTGCCCGAGGCATGCCGCGTCGTGATGTAACATATTGCCGACCTACACCTCTCAAAATGCACCTGTTGAATTCACTTGCAGGGAGAGAGAGATAGAGAGAGGAAGAGATGGAGAGGGAGAAAGAGAGGGAGAAAGAGGTAGAGAGAAAGAAAGAGAGCGAGAGTATGGAGGGTCTGGAAACCCTCGGCCGGCACCGGCTGGGGTGCCTCGACCAGCAGCCACCGAGCTCACCTGCAGCCACCGAATTTACCTGTCACCTGTCACCTGTCTCCTGTCACATGTCACCGCGACCGTCTTCATCAGATAACTGGATTGAATACTCCATGTATGTAAGACCACAAGACTAAAAAACGTCTATGAGAAATAGAAACATGTTCGAATCAGCTATCATCTATTCAATCCATAACTTTGACTACCTAATGCGACTCCATGGCCATCTTGCTAACTCGCACTGAGAATATGAGGAACGACAATGTTTTCCACCAGAAAGCACAAAAGATGCAGGCAGGTCCACAAACTGGAAGTGGCTTTTTAGAATAAATGGCCTTTCCAATGGAAGATTAAAAAGGTTATTAGTGGAAAAGGAAGTTTTGTTTTCTAGGCGAATTTCTCCTCCCATTTCATTTAAAAGTCTTGAATTCACAGTTTACTCTACGTATAATATGCCTACCAACAGCTGTAAAGGCAAATCACGTTCTGAGCTTATGAAACTCTCTGTACCATATTTGTATATATATTATTTCAAATAAAATTTGTATAATATGAACACAGCTAAGTTCACTTGAAAGCCTCAACTGTGTTTGGGACGGTCTATGATGGTTTAGTCTGGGGTTTACATGTTGTGACACCACAAGCTCTGGACTGTGCAGCCTAATTGTTACACAAAGATCATCACTGTTGATGGTCAAAAGAAAGTAGTGATTTATTCAAAACACCAAATTGCTCCTGGAGAAGAGCTGACATATGATTACAAGTTCAGCCTAGAGGACGTGAAGATCCCTTGCTTCTGTGGTGCAGCCAAGTGTGTCTCCTATAATCAGTGTGTTGTCTTTTATCTGCCTACCGTCATTACTCATATAAAGTTTGATAGTTTTATTGAAATGCCCTAGTGTGTGCTTCTATGTCACCACAGTTTATGTTACTTGAAATTGAATTGTTTTTGAGATGGTTAGCTTACATTGGGAAAGGTTTCATGTTTTGCAGAGCATGACCAGAATTCAGTACTCTAATAAGTGACCTGTCCACAATTTTTCTTGCATGTGTGTACAGATGTCGAGGCTCTTTAAATTAAGCACCAAACACAGTAAGAATTCAATTACACCAGCGACAATCCTGGGGCCACCCTCTTGACAGGTGTGGGACGTGATAATCTGATATCAGTCATTGCACTAGGAATTTGAAAGAGTTTTAGTAGAACTAAGAATCGTAGACTGCTCAACAAGGTTCGCAATGAAATGTTAGCAAGCTATTCCATGGATTACATTGACCAATTTAGTGCATTTGTACTTGCAGGAGCAAATTGATTTGACACTGGCTCCTTTGCACACACTTCAAAGTCCTTTTCATCTTTCCCTCGCGGTACTTGTTCGCTATCGGTCTCTTGCCTGTATTTAGCCTTAGAAGGAATTTACCTCCCACTTAGGGCTGCATTCCCAAACAGCCCGACTCGCAGACAGCGCCTCGTGGAGCAACAGGGTCCGAACTCGACGGGGTTCTCACCCTCTCCGACGTCCCGTTCCAGGGAACTTGGGTCCAGTCCGTTGCAGAGGACGCTTCTCCAGACTACAATTCGAAGGGCGAAGCCCTTCGATTTTCAAGCTGGGCTCTTTCCGGTTCGCTCGCCGTTACTAGGGAAATCCTGGTTAGTTTCTTCTCCTCCGCTTAGTGATATGTATTCAACACAAAGGAATGGCATTAGAGTGAAGCTGAAGGAGAAACAATTAAACAATAGTAAACTAACATGAGTGAGCTAAACTCACCTGTAAGAGAGTTACAAGATAACTGGCGAGGCTGCGACTAATACTTGCTGCCCCTATGTGGTAGTCCAACATAAGATGGCAAAACACCAGAAATGCAGTGAGTTCATTGAATGTAGAATATGAGTACATGTAAGCACCCCCAACAACAGTTGGAAAGTGATTAGAAAGCTCTGCATAGCTTAGGGCATTCGGCACACATGCAGCAGCTGCCAGTGCAAAACTCACAACCACCGCTGCATTCAAAGAAACAATAAACCAAAACACTTCAGCAGAGTTCCACATGCATAACGAGGGACAAACAGCAAGTGGAATAATATTTGATCAGCTCAACATTTGTGACAAAAGCTCACTCTTCCCGCAGTTATAATCAATCTCATTTAAAGAAATTACTGTCTACAAGCATTAACTGTATTTCATTCCAATTGCAACAATCTCTACTGTCTGTGTCACAAATGATTGACCAATATGTCATTGTCCTCCATTTTCAAGCTACAGCACTTTCAATCTAGAGCTGACCCATGTGAAGGGACCACATTCAAGCCAGTACCAAAATAAATTTTGAAAGCACATTCCTTCAGTTCACCAGAACGAGCAAATACATTTATGAGTGGTTACCCACCAGATTCCTTTTTCTGGGGTGCTCCAAACAAATAATCAATCCAGGAACATTAGATGTGGCGTGTACATCCTGCATAATAACTAAATTGCCGCATATGCTGAGCAAATTTCATCGCCATGAAGCAGGTATGTAGATTCAACACAGGTGAAATGGCTCCTATAAATCTCAAGATGAAAAAAAATGCTTAATTCAAAAATTTACTAAAATGTCTACCACAAGAGTGCAAGAATGACATGGAACTGATCTTTCATTTCACCTCCCCGATAGTTTCACAACTTTCTTCAAAATTTGCCTCATCAAAATTTAAGCACCAAGTGTAGCCTGAATTTTTATGTGAGCTGATGTACATTACAGACTTAGCAGACTCTCTGATGCTATACCATAGGGAATGTTGCTGAAATCAACGTATTAATGTTCATGAACTAAAAGAGTTTAATCCAGGTACCAAATACCCTCAATTGGCAATCGTTGAGAGCATGATTTACATGAATGAGAAAAAGGTCAGCAGGGTTTAAATGCGAGGTGACACGCCTCTTGGTCACTACGGTAATGGCCAAAGGCTTGCACCGCTATCTCTCACTCTCTCTTGCAAAAGAAATTCAAAATAAGTCCCAACAATCTGTGAGGTATCTAATCCATGTCACACCCCAAAGTAGGTTAAAGGCCACAATTCACATTTGGCACTAGTTTCTTCCACAGATCTTCTACCAAAATAGAACAGCTCATGCCAAACCCTGAGCGGCCAAGCACCGAGGGTTTTGGGAAACAAATGACCGCTGCCAGAGCAGGATCAATAAATTCGCTACTGAATTCAAACCGATACACCAAACAAACAGATTCTGGGACTATAGCGTTTACCATTTTCTCCAAGCAAGCACGCTCACTATCAGATTTAAACCGGAAATCCATAGAAACGTATTTTAAGTTTGTCGTATTTACCATTTTCATCAAGTGAGCTTAAGGTGGATACACAATCTTTCTTTGTTGTTCTCTTTTCATCAATATCAGTTTATACACACCTCCACAATAAATCAATTATTTTCTCTCGCAAAAGAGTCAGAGCAACTCCTGTAGTCACTATAAAATGATTCTCTCAATAATTGGCTTTCAAACTTTTTTGGACCAGTGCCCCATGCTCATCCCACGCATACACATCATAAATATAATACCAATTGATGAGATTGAGATTGAGGGGGAGAGAACCCTCTAAAGTCCTCGATCACTCAATTCCGGAATGTGGGTAGGGGCTTAGAGGGTTTCCTCTCTCTCAATAATCGGTAATATATTTATGATGTATATGGGATGAGCATGGGGCATTGCCTCCAGAAAACGAAAGCCGATTATTGAGAGACCATTTCACAATGGTTGTTAGAGACGCGCTCAGCTCCACAAACCGAGCACACTGTTCCCCATCCAATAACAGAGAGCAAAGACCGACAAAAACAAAACAAAAATACCAACAACAACAACAACAACAGAGCTTCTCATATCCTCGTCGAATTTACCCTAACAAAAGAACCACCCGAAATGAAACAGCCAGTAAGAGAGGAGAGGAGAGGAAAGGACAACTCATGACGCCTCAATTGGTGACAAAACAATGTAGGAATTTAACGCACCAGGGCCGGTCTCGTGCGCCACAGTGCCCGTAATCACAAAAATTCCTGCGCCGATGGAAGCACCAATCCCCAGCAGGATGAGGTCCAGCAACCCTAATCTGCGAGACAAGTTTTGTTCTTCTCCCCCTTGCAAGGTGCCTCGCCCTCCGCGTTCTCGTTCTCCTCCATACCGCTTCTCCAGAGCCTCATTCCCGAGCTGCGATGGCGCAACTTTGACCCGCTGCTTAAACTCAGCGGGTAGTCTTTCCTGATCTGAGGTCTGATGCGTTCGACTGTTTCCCGGCCTGTTCGACTGTCGAAGACCGCGAGACCTGCTCGAGTCCCGATTCAATGCTGTTTGAGAGACGACAGGGACTGCGCACGCTTCCTCGCTCCTGATCAGGGAGGGTCGGATCACCTGATCGCAGCCGCGTCTCCACGGCAGCACGCCTCCACCACCGATCAGCCCGGCTCCACCAACGAAAACCCCCGGCCGGCACCGGCTGGGGTGCCAGCAGTCGCCTCCGAGAGCGAGCGAGAGAGAGAGAGAGAGAGAAAGAGAAGCTAACCGAGAGCTCTGAGCAGCCTCCGAGAGAGAGAGAGAGAGAGAGAGCTCTGAGCGGCTGGGGTGCCTAGGCGAGGGTGAGGGAGAGAGAGAGGCGAGGGAGAGAGAGAGGCGAGGGAGAGAGAGAGATAATGTATGGAGGGCTGAAAACCCTCAGCCGGCACCGGCTGGGGTGCCTAGGCGAGGGAGAGGGAGAGGGAGAGGGAGATGGAGAGAGAGAGAGTGTAGGGAGGGCTGAACAGTGACCCTTTCCACATATGATTCGGTCGTTTTCTATGCTCATTAGGTTGATGCCTAAGCTCATTAACTTAATTCGGTGAAAAACCTAACGTTTTTTTGGCTTTTAAGTCATTTAAAGTCAATTTTAGTTATTTTAAGTCATTTTAAGTTATTTTAAGTCATTTTGGCTTGGCAATCGGTTCATAAAATAAGAACTCGGTTCATAAATTAAGTTTAAGGCAATTTGCACACTAGTATGAAAACATGAAACACCCTCAATAATACATGAAAACAACAACCAAAAACATCAAGTCAGTACTCAAAAATATGAAATCATCACCCTTAAACATCAAATAAACTCTAAAAAACATTAAAGCAACACTTAACATAGGGATGGCAATGATAGCTTTGGTTTAGTCTTGGCTTGCACATGTAAACCCTTAAAGATAGGAACAACCTAATGAGGCTTAAAGATATGGAGGATTCAAGGTAAGGTGTGGGAGAACCAGTTAGAACCCTCGGTGGAAGATGATATGGGGCAGCTAATATCCGCCCACTCTTGAATGGGAATGGATGGAAAACCGTCATCAACTTTAGAAAAGCGGTTGATTTCCTATACACTTAATTATAACTATATCGGTTATACGACCTAAGATACTGAAATTAAATTGGTAATTTATTGATTTCACTCGGTTGATTTTACATTAAAGGGTTACTGAAAACCCTCGGCCGGCACCGGCTGGGGTGCCGAGGCCATAGAGAGGTAGAGAGAAAGAGGGAGAGAGAGGTAGAGAGAGGGAGAGGGAGAGGGAGAGAGCGAGAGTTGGGAGGTCTGTAACCCTCACAGAGAGAGAAATTGGGTTTAGGGTTTGGGTTTAGACTATATTATAAGCGATAATTTATCGCGCACGGGGAGTCCAGCCGGCACCGGCTGGGTGTCTCAGTCACTTGTACATGCGGGGGTGTCTCTGTCGCCTGAAAATGAAAAACTAAATTTCGGTTCCTGCAACTACAAAAGTTTTGCCACCAAGAGGGCAGCCGGCACCGGCGGGGTGTCTAGAGCGCCTCCGCGCTGAAAGTAAAAAACTGAAACCCTTTTTTGGTTGCTGCACCGACCCAAGAGGAAAAGCACAGCACCTCTGCGCTGCACCTTTGTGCTGCGACTAAACTTGTGTGAGCGCGCGCCTGACCATCGCATTCCAATATCGAAAGGTGAGAGGGAGAGTTTCATTAGGGTTTCAGGTGTCAAGGCTCACCTGCGATGTCGCCCTCAAGGTTGCGCACCTCCGTCGTCGATGACTCTCCAAGCTGTCTCGATGAACTACCTCTTTGATTGCCCGCGGTGACCTCCCTGGTGTCCATGGCTGTCGGCGCAGGATTCATCTGCAACAGCTTGCGACCCTCTCAAAAGCCTGACCTTTGTTGTTATAGGGTTTCCGCTTGCCCTTCTATCCTCCACAATGCCCGCCCTACTAGATTCTACAAAACCCTCCAACTCTTCCGTTCCGCTTGCCCCAACTTTTGTTCTAAAATTTTAAGTTTCGAGACTTACCGAGTCCCTGTCATCGCTCCTTGGGGCATCATGATCTTCACTGTCGGAGCTTCCCCCTTCTTGCGTTTCTGGTATGCCTTCTAGTTGGTTCTCCTGTCCTTCATCATTGTAGATGAGCACCTTTGCAATATCAGTAATGTCACACATCTCCTCGCTTGAACGCCTCGTCCGCACCATTCTGTTGCGCTTCAAAGACTTTGCACTTGTAAAGAGGAGACCACGCTTGCGTCTTTTTCTTGAACTCACTCCCAACATTCTGATCTCGCTCACTACAAATTACTTCAGATTGCTCTTATATGATTGAAAGGTCTACATTTTCGAGCCTTAGAAGACTCTTCTTAAAACCTAAACCCATTTATTACATTTCAAAACATACATTTATTACCTGAGAAGATTTTAACTACTGCCGAAATCCATCCATTATCTGAACTATTCCAGCTGGTTTTTAACCATATATAGATGAACATGTGGATCATCCATGCTGGACCTAGATACCATGCGTCTGACGTCTACCATTAAACTCGGCTGGCTGATTTGTATTATAGAGCATGCGCCATCAAAGCCCACGTCTTATTCCATTCAATTACTAATTCCGAAGCCCACGTCTTATTCCACTCAATGTCTGACATGTCAAGTTGCTCATTTCAAGCTATGGCAATTAATGCATATCGTTGTTGAGAGTTTCATATTAGTCGCCTCGCTTCGGACTGTTGCGACTCCACACTCGGCCGGCACCGGCTGGGGTGCCGAGGCCACAGAGAGGGAGAGAGGTTGAGGGACAGAGAGAGGGAGAGAGAGGTAGAGAGGGAGAAGGAGAGGAATTGCACTGCTCACCGCTCACTGCTCACTGCTCGTAAAATAGCGTCGCTCATTGTCAGGTGAGATGCGTAAATATATCGACAAATTCAAAATAGATTGGTAACTGATGTCAGTGTTGTCAGTGATCTAAAATGGGATCCAACATTTTATTAAACGCGGGATTATATAATTAGAAGACATAGCATGCTAGAAATTATATACACAGGAAAGGGATTCGGAGTGTTTGGTCTTTCGGATTGTTCGGAGTGAGCGACGCTATTTTGCGAGCGGTGAGCAGTGAGCAGCGCGTTTAATAAAATGTTGGATCCCATTTTAGATCACTGACAACACTGACATCAGTTACTAATCTATTTTGAATTTGTCGATATATTTACGCATCTCCCCTGACAATGACGGCCTCCATAAATTTTCAAATTGTCATATGTTTCCATAAAAGGTACATACACCTTTAGGGTTTACCTTCATCATTTCGGCGTAGCATATATTGGGTTATCAAGAATGAGTTATTTTTTAGTGCGTATATTTGTTTGGTGGTCATAAAGTAATGACTATTACTGGAGTACATTCTAATCCTACATGAAACAAGTTGTCTAGAATTGACATGAATAAATATTGACTATTAAATGATCTAATAGGTTGTCATATATTTGGGTATTGGTGTCTACCCAAGGTGTATATAATACCCGATTATTGGTATCATTTCCTTCATGTCATCTCATCATATTCTTCTCCAATGGGTACTGACTCACGTCTCCCAAGCCTTGCTCCATTACGTGCTCCTAGTTCATCTCAAATTTACACTACGTTTTCCTTTGATGGTTCTCCAGGCGTCAACAACATGAAGATTCTAAACCCACCTGAGTGCTCAGTTACTCCGGCGATCGTCGTTCCTAAACCACTGACTCCATCTTTGCAGGCAGTTGATGCAACACTGATACATAACAAGTCTACTTTCAAGATTCATGCCTATTCTAGAGCAGGGGTTATTAAACCTGGCACTTACTCTAGATCCATATTGAGGAGTGCCAAAGGTCAGAAACTCGATTGCGCAGGATGCACTGCAGTTCGTAGTTTAGGGATTGACCATTGTCATAAACATGGCGGTGACAAATATGGCAAAGGGCCCCATATGGCAAAGGCCCCATTTTCGTCTGGCACTCCATGATGTATTGTTTACAATCATGTTCCTACAGTTTATTAGTATTTCTCATAATTAACCAAACATTTTCTGACTACATTCTGTACATGTCTGGTATGTCCAACAACTTCATCAACCTTTCATGTATATATCCCATTGTTTCTTTTCAATCCTCCTTTTGCAAATTCCCTCTCACATAGCATTGTCAAATTGTTTCTCAATGTCTTCCGCTGCTGTCCAAGCTCGACTCTTGGATGCCATCGAACTTGTTTCTCCTGGATCTCTTATTCCTACATGCATACCAACTGGCCCTGATGGAACCGCCGATCTCACTTCCCAGTGGCTATCCATTCGTTTTGGTTTTGATGCTGATAGCTTGTGGATAGAGACAGATTGTGAGCCCAAAAGGGTGCCCACATTTAGTCTTAGACCCTTGAAACGTTAGTTGATGCACTTTGAAGTAGCATGTTACTTCACAAAAATATAAAAAGAGTGAAATGTTAGTCTTAGAAGTACCATGTGGTAAGAGGCTAGGATGTGAGTTGTTATTGTGTTTTTACCTTCGGAAGGATTTGAGTGAATGAGGATAGGTAAGGAGAACTTGGATTGAGTAGTTAGTGAGTAGGCTAGTACAAATGGATGGAGACAACCAAAGTGACTCAAGAGGCAAGTGCATTCGAATTGGGATGAATGGAGGATCACATGGAGCGCACAAGTGGACCACCTCATCATGGCCACTTAATGGGGAAGGTCCAAGGAAGAATGCAAGGTGGAGGATAAGCAAATTCTCAAAGCACCAATCAAATCACGAGTTAAGCATCGTGGTTTGAATTAAGTGGTGAGCAACGATTTGGGAAAGTAAGGGGAGAAAGTTATGGCGGCGGAAAGCGAAGGAGGCTAAGTTTGGGTTGAAGCATCCCAAGTTTGGTAAAGTGTGGTAGGTAGAAAGCCAAGGCTAGTTAAATGTTCGAATTAGGATCCTTGTTGATCATTTGAGGGAGGAAGGCTTAGAAGATAGGATTGGCGCCTACTAAGTAGGAGGAAATCTCAAGGGCTTATCGTGAGCCTTGAGGGTGCTCACCCCCTCAAGCTTACTATATAATCCCTCATTCTTCCCTCACTCATCCTCTCTTTCCTTTGTGCTCCAAGGCACCCCACGAGTTATAAGTGTGGGTGTGGGAAGCCATATTGGAGCACATGTGTGTGCTTAGTTTTTAGTTTGAGAGCCAAGGCTTGTTAGCCTTGAAGAGGGCTTGACCTCTTGGTAGAATTAGTGTTGACGTGAAGGATTTTAAAGTTAATTCATGATTCCAATTTGTGGTACTTAAAGTTCATGTTTTGAATACACGTGGTTGCAAGTTCCATGTTTAAGAGTTGAGCACTTGAGGTTGTGATGAGTGCAAAAATATACTTGTGTGGATTAGTTAGTCTTAGTGAAGTTAGGAAATTCTCTCTCCCCCTCTCCTCTCTAGGATTTTAGGATTTTAGGATTAGAGAAGAATTGTGTGATTAGAAAGGGGTTGTTAGTAGAATCAGGAAAATTAGGTAGGAAGATTAGTTAAGGGCTTGAATAATTAGTGAGGTAGTTGGGGATTACAACTACAAAGTTGTGGGTTCATGAAGGAGCTGGGTTTATGAAGGAGCTGGGTTCATGAAGGAGCTGGGTTTATGAAGGAGCTGGGTTTGTTTAGTTAGAAAGTAAAAGAGCTGGGTTTATGAAGGACCTGGGTTTGTTTAGTTAGAAGCTAAGGAGCTGGGTTCATGAAGGAGCTGGGTTTATGAAGGAGCTGGGTTTATTTAGTTAGAAGCTAAGGAGTTGGGTTCATGAAGGAGTTGGGTTTATGAAGGAGTTAAATCCAAGACCACTTGAAGGGTGAACCTTGCACTATGGACTCATCCAAGTCCAAATCCAATACCGCGGAGGAATGTGAGCCCAAACCCACTACTCGGACTACGGACGCTTAAGGGTGGGGGGTTTGGCCTCACATAATTGGTGCGTCCGCCGGGAGCGAAGCGGAAGGTAGTTACAAGACTTGGAGGCGACTAGGAGACTTGGAGGCAACTAGGAAAAATTGGAGACACAAACTTGAGAGAAGGGAAGGAGCACCCGAAACTCGGTAAGTATTCTCTCTTTGGGTTACATTTGAATTCATTGTATTTCAACTATTCCTTGGAATGAATTGCATTGTCAATTACGCAAATTCATTTTTGAGGAAGGAGCGCGGCGAAGGTACGTCCTCAACCTTTTTGGGGATTTGCTAAGAACTTAAAAGGAACCTATAACCGAGTAGCTCATTAAAACATTAGAGGGTAAATTCACCTTAGGACATTGAACTTTGACACTCACCTCGGGGTGAGTCTCAAAGTTTTGGGAGTTGTCATTTCATGCTCTAGATTAAATTAATATTTCACAAAGTTTATGGTGTTGTTACATTGAGTCACGATTGAGGGGAGTGCTAACTCACAGGGGGATGCGATTGCTCAAGGTATGTTTATTTCTTCAAAGTGAACTCATTAACTAATTAAGGAATGCCTTTTGTACTCGTGATTGTTGTTATCCGTTGTAGAGGGTAATTCCCGAATTGTGGATGGTGTGAGAAGTTGAAGGGTGAAGCCTCGACTTTTAACATAATCTACTCGGAAGGTCACCCCCTCACAATCGGTATTGTGGTGAGTGTTAATTTGCGGGAAGGTGCGGAGGTGATGCTCCGACTTAACCAAAAAATTAACATGAACATGCCTATCCCCTATTGGGATTCTTTCACCTAAGTGGGCTTGCAGGTTCTTTTCCTCACCTCCTAAAAAAAAAATTATAACCACACCAAGACAAGTGAAAATATTAAGAGGGGAATTGCTAGGATTATGTGTGGTCAAGTGAGGGTCGATCGATTCTTATGGAATGCAAGGTAGGACTCGCTCACAAAAACCAAGTTTGATAGTAGGACTAGAGAAATCTACTCGAAAGAGGCGGTCCTCTAAAATCAGTGATAGATTAGAACAAGATAATGTTAGAATAGAGAGTTGTTTGAACGTCGAACCTAGGACTAGGTCAATTCTAGACACCTTAGAACTTGGAGCTCAACTTGAAGAGGAGATCACTCCCTCCAAATTGAGTGGTGAAACTTCTTCGGAAAATTACACACTTAGAGAAGAATTCCCGGTAGAAGTTGATAGGGGATTGTTGAATAGTTCACCGGTCACCATGGCCGAGGAACGGGGGATGGATCCACCACCCATACCCCCAATTCCGCCCATACCTCCTATACCTCCAATAGACCCATTGGTTAGGCCAAGAGGCCTACCAATTGTGGTTCCACAAAATTTAGCGGCGATGGATATGCCATCTCATCTCCCTAAATTTTATGGGACCAAGGATGAGGACCCCTCTCGGCACATGGAACGGTATATCGAACGGTTGGCTAGCTTCCTCATAACCGACCCGGGTTATTGGTTAGTGTGGTTTCCTACCACTCTAGAGGGGGAAGCCTATGAATGGTATCGGGATCATGCCGAGGGACATTTTAGGGGATGGGAACAATTACAAAGGGAGTTTCTTAACGAATTTAGGCCGGAAGTGGGTCAAAGTACCGCATTAAGGGCATTGTCGTCATTGAAGCAAGGAAGGGAGGAAGAAATTTCGGCTTACATTAGGAGGTTTGATTTAGTGTGCACTAGATTTGTGGGTACCATGCTCAACGACGACACGCTAAAGCAATTTTTCATTCAAGGGTTTTTTAAGTCCGGAACTATTAGGGGTGTTCTAGAAAGGAATCCCTTGACCTTGGCGGATGCCAAGCGTGCGGCTAGAGATATTGAAAACTTGGATAAAGATCACGAAAGGCTATGGAGAAGGGAGGATGAATTGATCCCACAATTCATCCCCATACGCCCTAGGGTGGTAGCGGTAGAACCCGCTAAGTATGAGAACCAAATTCCATATGCCATTGTGGACACCGGCCCCCGACCTTTAGCGGTTAGGGAACCGGCACCTCTTTTGGCACTACCGGCCCCTAGAACGGATCCACACTTGGAGGAGGTTGAGAGAAGACTAGGTGCTAGCCAACTAGGATTCCAAGAGGCTATGATAAAACAAATGCAAAGCCTCACGGATCAAATGTCATTAATGATCCGGAGTCAACAACCGGGGCCTCCACCCCCGGTTGAGTCGGGTAGGCATTCTTCCGGATTATGGTGTGTCCAATGTGGCCAACCGGGCCACACGCGTCAATTTTGTAGAAGTGGACAAAACCGTGACCAAAGAGGAAACGGTAACCCACCTCAACAAAATCAACGAGGTCAAGCGCCACCTCACTATGGAAATGGAAGCAATAGAGGACCACAACCTAGAGGGCAAGGTGGCCAAAATTTAGAGAAGAAGGAATTTCATCCCTTTTGTGGAAGGTGGCACGCTCAAGGACAATGTTGGTCCGAAGGTCGAGAGTTTAATTGTAGCAATTGTGGAGGAAGTCATCCCTCGGATACGTGTCGCCAACCGGACAAAATAATTAATGTCCCTTACCCGGTGGCTAATCCACAACAACACGCAAGGGATAATATGCGAGGTGCTAGGCCACAAGGAGTACCGGCCAATGAACTTAGGCCACCTAACTTATACTATGACCATAGTAATGCTAGGCAAACTTTTCATCCACCGGCGGGCTTGCAAACTACAACCGGTTACATTCCAATACAAAATAGACAAGGAGTTCCACCTAATGGTAGTAACGGGAGACAAGCGCCTCCAACGGATCCGGGACCATCTAACTCCCAAGATGTTAGGTTCATGGATGGAGTGTTGGAGGCCACATGTGATGACATGCTTCCTCTCCCAACGAGAATTGGAGAGGAGCAAAGTCAATGGCCTCCTCACACCAATGCTATTACATATGAGTTAGTGAAGGGTAAGGGTGTGGTTGAAGAAGCACCTGCACTAGCGGTAACTACTAGGGCTAGGAGAGGGGATGCCCCGTTGGAGGTAGGAATAGGAGAGCAAGGAAATTACTCTTCGGATGAAGAGATTAATCTCTCCGAGTTGGATAGGGTAGCTAGAAGAGCTACTAAGGATGTGGAGAGGGAAAATATAATTTTACAAGATAGGGAGAGGACTAATGCGGTACATGACTTGGATAATAGCGATGTGGGTGAATGGGAAGGACCGGGGGTTCCCGTAGACGAATTCGACGTAGTGGGTAATTCTAAGGTGGAAAGATCTACCGGGTACGACTTGTGGGCGGACCTTAGTACACTCAAGGCGGATATTACTTTCGGCCAACTATTGGAAATTTCACCCACGGCAAGGAAAACATTAAAGGAGGGAATGCCGGTACACAAGAGGATGAGGAAGGTGAAAGCTAAAATAGCCGCTAGGATCCAATCACAAGGTGGAAGAGACGTGAAAGCTATAGAAATAGAAGTTGTTATAGTAGATAAGGTGGTTCCTAATGTGCTAGTCGACGGAGGGAGTAGTCTAAATATACTACCGGAGGATACTATGAAAAAATTGGGACTTGGACTCACGGGGCCTTCACCTTTGGTCATAAATATGGCAAATCAAAGTTCGACTACGCCTTTGGGGATGATCAAGGATTGTAGAATGACTACGGGAGGCGAGGAGTACTTGGTCACCTTCCATGTCATTAAAATGCACTCCAACAAGGACACCTTCCCCATTTTGCTAGGTAGGCCTTGGTTGCGGATGGCGAATGCTATGGTCAATTGGGGTGGACCTAAACCATCCATCACTTATGGTCCGGAGGGTAATAAGGTCATAGTGTCCATTGGTTCATTAGAAGGATGGATGAAGAAGGAGATGTATTTGCCATTGGAGAAGGAAATTGATGACTTAAACGAGAATGAGATTGGCAAGGCATTGGTGGGAGTCGTCCATCCCGAAGGTCAAAGGGTTGTTATAGATTCGGGCTCGGGAAGTCTAGGTCCTAATTTTTACAATTATGGAGATAATGGGGATTATGCCCAATGGCTAAGGGAGTACCCCGAGTCCGAGGTTGATGTAATGGTTACATTTCACCAAGTAGGCTTAGGGAGTGAATTTCCTAGTGTTAGTTTAGGAGAGGGCTCATTGTTGGAGCCATGTGAGGTGCTCACCGAGGAAGAGTGGGTTAGCGGTGGGTTAACACCTTGGGTAGATGACGTGGAAGAGGGTGAGGTTAGTTTAATTCATGTAGATGGGACTCAAGAGGAGGATGTGATTATTGAGTCATCGAAATTGGAGGAGCCTTTACATTTCAAGACCACGTCTACGGGGATAGTTGTAGGTCAAGATGTGAAAGATTACCCCAATGTGCCTTCCGATTGGTATCGGAACAAAGAGGAACAAGCACATGTGTCGGAAGCGGATTGGCGGTACGTGGATGTGAAATTAAAGAATGGAAAAACCCGACAAATGAAGATGGGTTCCAAATTGGGGGAGAAAGAGGTTAGGGAGTATAGCAATTTGGTGGATGAGTTTAGTGATACTTTTGCATGGTCCTACGATGAGCTTAAGGGAATTCCTAGGGAAATGGTAGAGCACCGGATTCCTTTAATTCCGGGGGCGAGGCCAATTAGACAAAAGGAGAGGAGGATGAATCCTCAATTGCAATTGTTGGTGAAAGCGGAATTGGAAAGGTTATTGAAGGCCGGGTTTATCAAGCCGGTGGAAATCACGGATTGGGTTTCTCCTATGGTCTTAGTAAAGAAAAAAAAAAAGGAAATTAAGGGTTTGTGTCGACTATAGGAAATTGAATTCGTGCACACAAAAGGATCACTTCCCCTTACCTTTTATCACCTTGTTGCTTGAGGAGGTTGGAGGTCATTCGCGATATACCTTTATGGATGGGTATGCGGGTTATAATCAAATTTCCATAGCCCTCCAAGATATCCATAAAACGGCTTTTACTACACCTTGGGGTACTTTTGTGTGGGTAGTGATGCCATTTGGGTTATGTAATGCCCCGGCTACTTTCCAACGATTAGTAATGTATATCTTCACCGACTTGTTGTTCAAATCCATGACCGTCTTTGTGGACGATTTTAGCACACAAAGTAATGTGGACGATCACCTACATTGTGTTAGGGAGGCATTGGTTAGGTGTAGGAAGATGAGGTTAGCATTGAACCCGGATAAGACATTTTTGGGAGTGAATAAGGGAGTGTTGTTGGGTTATGTTGTTAGTGAGAAAGGTAGAGAACCCGATCCGGATAAGATTGCGGCCATAAGCGACTTGGCAACTCCAACCAATTCCAAGGGGATCTCTAAGTTGTTAGGACATGTGGGATGGTACCGGGAACTTATTCCTAATTTTTCAAAGATAGCGGTGCCCATTACCCATTTGCTCAAAAAGGATGTCAAATTCGAGTGGACGGATGCTTGTCAAAAAGCCTTTGAGGAATTGCGGGATAGGTTGAGCACCTATCCGGTGTTGATACCACCCAATTGGGGTAAACCTTTTCACGTCTATTGTGATGCTAGTAATGTGGCAATAGGGAGTGCGCTTTGTCAAGCAACGGGAGAAAAAGAGAAGGATCAACCTATAGCTTATGCGAGTAAGCAATTGACCCCCGCCGAAAGAAACTACTCTACAACGGAGAGGGAGTGCCTAGCCATGGTGTTTTCCGTTAAAAAGTTTAGGCATTACCTCATGTGCAACCCGGTTGTATTTTTTGTTGACCACATGGCTATCAAGTATCTAGTTAACAAGGCGGAGTTAAGTGGTAGGTTAGCTAGGTGGGTTTTGTTATTAGAAGAATTCGACTACACGGTGGAATATAAACCGGGTCGTATGCATTTACAAGCGGACCACTTGTCTAGGTTGTCGGAGGAGATAGGAAAAAAATCCGGTAAATGATATGTTAGTAGATGATAGCCTCTTTGTGGTCACTTCTACACCGGAGTGGTATGCGGGCATAGTGGAATTTCTAACAACCCACAAGTTGCCCAAAGAGTGGACAAAAGAAGAGAGAAGGAAGGTGAGGGTAAATAGTAGGCAATTTGTTGTAGTGGGCCATAGGTTGTTTAGAAGGGGGTCCGATGGTATTTTACGACGATGCGTGTCAAAAACGGAGGTTGAAGCGATTTTAATCGCTTGCCACGATAGCGCTTGCGGCAGTCACTTCTCGGGTCAACTCACCGGGCAAAAAATACTTAGAGCGGGCTACTTTTGGCCTACACTATTTAAGGACGCCCATGACTATGTAAGGAAATGCGACGCTTGCCAACGGTATGCCCGAAACGACCTTAGAATGGAGATGCCTTTACATGTATCATTACCCTTAATTCCTTTCGAAAAATGGGGCATCGACTATGTGGGTGAGGTCCATCCCCAATCTTCAAAAGGAATGAAATATATTGTGGTGGCAACCGAGTACCTCACCAAGTGGGCGGAAGCCAAAGCGGTGAAGACCGACACGGCGGAACACGCGGCAACATTTATGTACGAAAACATAATTTCGCGGTTCGGGGTGCCGAAGATCCTAGTAAGCGATAGGGGTACTCACTTTTTGAATGACTTGATTCGAGAGATGACAGAGAAATTTAAAATTGATCACCGGAAGACTACTCCCTACCACCCACAAACCAATGGACAAACGGAAAGGGTTAACGGAATTTTGGTGAGTATACTACGCAAGACGGTTATAGACTCGAAGCGGAATTGGGATACGAAACTAACGGCGGCACTTTGGGCATACCGTACAACCTATAAGGTAACTACGCGTGCTACACCATTTTCCTTAGTCTATGGTCTTGAAGCGACACTACCAATCGAATATGAAGTCGAGTCACTTAGGGTGGCCGTGAGTACGAGACTTACCGAAAGTCAATCCTTACGAAATCGACTAACCGATTTGGAAGCACTTGACGAAGGGAGGAGAATGGCGGCTCAACATATTGAGGCAATCCAAAGAAGGAGAAAGATTACTTTCGACAAACGACATAAGAGAAGGGCCCTAACACCGGGAATGATGGTCATGATTCAAGACGCACGAAAGCTTGAATTTCCGGCGAAATTCGATGCAATATGGTTAGGACCTTACCTTGTCTATGAGGTCTTTCCTAATAATTCAATTCAATTGGAAACGTTGAATGGTGAGCTCTTTCCTACCCGTACATCGGGAAGTAGATGTAAGGAGTACCGAGCTTGACTAGGCAACTTACCCTTGGAGCAAGAGATGTTTGGATTCATCCCCCGATGGTCGCCAATTATGTGAGCCCAAAAGGGTGCCCACATTTAGTCTTAGACCCTTGAAACGTTAGTTGATGCACTTTGAAGTAGCATGTTACTTCACAAAAATATAAAAAGAGTGAAATGTTAGTCTTAGAAGTACCATGTGGTAAGAGGCTAGGATGTGAGTTGTTATTGTGTTTTTACCTTCGGAAGGATTTGAGTGAATGAGGATAGGTAAGGAGAACTTGGATTGAGTAGTTAGTGAGTAGGCTAGTACAAATGGATGGAGACAACCAAAGTGACTCAAGAGGCAAGTGCATTCGAATTGGGATGAATGGAGGATCACATGGAGCGCACAAGTGGACCACCTCATCATGGCCACTTAATGGGGAAGGTCCAAGGAAGAATGCAAGGTGGAGGATAAGCAAATTCTCAAAGCACCAATCAAATCACGAGTTAAGCATCGTGGTTTGAATTAAGTGGTGAGCAACGATTTGGGAAAGTAAGGGGAGAAAGTTATGGCGGCGGAAAGCGAAGGAGGCTAAGTTTGGGTTGAAGCATCCCAAGTTTGGTAAAGTGTGGTAGGTAGAAAGCCAAGGCTAGTTAAATGTTCGAATTAGGATCCTTGTTGATCATTTGAGGGAGGAAGGCTTAGAAGATAGGATTGGCGCCTACTAAGTAGGAGGAAATCTCAAGGGCTTATCGTGAGCCTTGAGGGTGCTCACCCCCTCAAGCTTACTATATAATCCCTCATTCTTCCCTCACTCATCCTCTCTTTCCTTTGTGCTCCAAGGCACCCCACGAGTTATAAGTGTGGGTGTGGGAAGCCATATTGGAGCACATGTGTGTGCTTAGTTTTTAGTTTGAGAGCCAAGGCTTGTTAGCCTTGAAGAGGGCTTGACCTCTTGGTAGAATTAGTGTTGACGTGAAGGATTTTAAAGTTAATTCATGATTCCAATTTGTGGTACTTAAAGTTCATGTTTTGAATACACGTGGTTGCAAGTTCCATGTTTAAGAGTTGAGCACTTGAGGTTGTGATGAGTGCAAAAATATACTTGTGTGGATTAGTTAGTCTTAGTGAAGTTAGGAAATTCTCTCTCCCCCTCTCCTCTCTAGGATTTTAGGATTTTAGGATTAGAGAAGAATTGTGTGATTAGAAAGGGGTTGTTAGTAGAATCAGGAAAATTAGGTAGGAAGATTAGTTAAGGGCTTGAATAATTAGTGAGGTAGTTGGGGATTACAACTACAAAGTTGTGGGTTCATGAAGGAGCTGGGTTTATGAAGGAGCTGGGTTCATGAAGGAGCTGGGTTTATGAAGGAGCTGGGTTTGTTTAGTTAGAAAGTAAAAGAGCTGGGTTTATGAAGGACCTGGGTTTGTTTAGTTAGAAGCTAAGGAGCTGGGTTCATGAAGGAGCTGGGTTTATGAAGGAGCTGGGTTTATTTAGTTAGAAGCTAAGGAGTTGGGTTCATGAAGGAGTTGGGTTTATGAAGGAGTTAAATCCAAGACCACTTGAAGGGTGAACCTTGCACTATGGACTCATCCAAGTCCAAATCCAATACCGCGGAGGAATGTGAGCCCAAACCCACTACTCGGACTACGGACGCTTAAGGGTGGGGGGTTTGGCCTCACACAGATGTTGTCGATTCGGATACTCAAAATGTCCTTTATTCCTTATACGTCCAGCCCGTAACGTTAGACAATAATGCGAGCCGCGTTTGGAAACTCAAGCTTGGAAGGTATCGCGTCTTTGGCTTGTCAGAGTCCATGAACGCTACTACAGTCCTCCTCACTCCTCGTAGTTCCTCCACACTGTGCACCGAAGCCCCATTACTATCTCGTGTCAAGATCGAACCAGGTCTCTGCGTTAGCATCGACTTGTCTGATTCTTCTGATGATGAGGAGAGGCCTTCCCTTCCATCAATCCGGTCTAGTGCTAAGCATCCATCTCCCTCCTCTTCCCAAGATTCGCGTAGGACTACTCCTTTCCTTATATCTTCGCAAACTACAAAACTGATAAACATTCTTCCCTCCCTTCGTTCCTTAGGTGCTATGCCTGGAAGCAAGTCAGTTCTTAAAAAACTGAACTACGATTCCATCCGTACTGAGAATGTAGATTTCCTGCCACCTTCGTTCAATGGGGATGTAATCTTCATTCTTCCTCCCACACTTCCATCTGCCATCCATAAGAATGCTAAATCTATGGAAGGTATGGACAAACGTTACGATGGCCATATGTGGACAAAGACTATGACTACTAACATCAGTAACACGCTGGGGCTGTCATTCCGGTCGTCTAACTGTGTAGGTCATCTTCAATGCCACAATCCCAAATGTGGGTTCCTGCAGCGGCCTGAACGCGCATATGGAGTGAACGAGGTCGAGTTCGAAGGTTCGTCCAAAGATGCGTTCCCTGTTGCAAACGCTCCACCTCCAACTTCAACATTAGTCTGTAAGATCTGTAAAGAACCTCCTGTTTGTGTAGCCTCTTGTGATGCAAAAATCTTTTACGTTTTTGGAGATGATACGCAAGAGCGTGCTTGCGTCCATGTAGGCAACCATAAACATCCTGCCAAGGTAGGAGACTATAGGGGCACGCGGAAGATAATCGACGATTTAATTGAACAACATGTTGACCGCAACCCGCAGGCTACCATTTCCAAAATAGTCTTGGAAACTAGCAAGGATGTTTTGGGTAACGTCTTGCTCCGCGAAGAAGACGACCCTCCCACCTTACTTTCTCTGGAACAGCTAGAGCCTATCTTCCAATACTGCAAGGAGCTCAACTCCCCTAACTTGAAAAACCGTGTCTACAGTTTCAAGTATTTACGCAGATATGGCGTTCTTGATGGCATCACTAAGCTCAGAGGGCTTAGCAATTGGGCCTACGTGCAACGAAACATGTTTCCAGGCCAAGGTGACGACTCCGACAAGGTCTTCATCTTCAAGATGTCCGAGGTGGGACCTGGCAGCGGTGTTGACCTTGTCCGCCGAATGCAACCTAGCGGCGATTTGGAGCACTCATGGATGATGTTTGACCACGTCAAACGAGTTGCCAACTGGACCACCATGGCCTGCCACGTGTACGACTCCTCTTACCAACGTGTACTCACCATTGCTTGCTGTGATTTCCAGTCTGAGGACAAAGATGCTCAACTCGTGTTCTGGAAGAACCTTAACCACGTCATGGGTAGGCATGGAATACACAAGCCGCAGTTCAAAGGTTTTATGGCGGATAGTGCTCAGGCCAATTGGAACGCTGTGCGTATCATCTACGGATCCGGAGACCCAAAGATACCCATGGAAGACCGCGAGCGAACGTGTTATTTCCATTGGGCGCAATCCTTAGAAAAACACACCAAACAATACATAGTGCACGAATTGCAAGATCAACACAAGAAATTGTGTATGCAGTACAAAGATGCACGGTCTGTGGCAGAGGCTGAAACACGTTACTTGGCAATCAAAGCCTGGTGGACATCTTCGGGTGCCACCTCTGACGCTGGCCTCCACCATTTGAACCACTGGCTTGCGTTTTGGCATTTCCGATATAGGCAGTGGGGTGGATTCATGGAACTGGTAAGTATGCACTCTTTCATTCAAATTATTTAACTCTTTAAGGTTGCACTCTTATCTGTACGTCTAATGTAGTATCTAAACAATATTAAATCTTTAGCTTTTAAATTTTATGTGTTCATCATTGAGATTTATTTCAGCGTCTCAACAACTCCTTCGGAAAAATATATATATTTTTAGGGGATCTATGCGTTGCAGCAGGCATGGCCCACCACGACTCCTCCTTGCTCACTTGAGTTTCCGAACATTTCTAAACTAATTGCCTTCATGCAGGAGAAGAAATATTCTCCGGATGAACTAGCTGAAATGCCTTCTTGCAACCTTGCTGAGACCGTTCACAACAAATGGTTGCAAGCGTCCGGCAATAGGGGTGGCGATCTCTACGTAGCAGCCGTCGACGATTACGTTAGAGCATTCCTGCAAGTGGTGGGGTACTATCAATACCTCAAAGGTGGAGCGGGAGGCTCTGGACCCTCGAGAGAAGAACTTCGACTTCGCACAGCCCAACGCCGAGCTCACCGAACCGGGGATCCGACTTCCCTGAACGCAGCCGTCTTGAACATGCCCGGAGCCGAAGATTTCTGTACCCGAGACGCACACCTCGAAGGAGCTGAGGTTTTTGGGTCGAGGAAACGGAAGCCGGATCTTCCCCTTGGCGCCGAAGAAGAAACTCATAGGCCAGACACTGTTCATTTTTCACGCCCTCTAATGGGTCGGAGGGTGACACGTGCTCGTGGTCAAAATCTGAGTATCATCCATGAGGAAGTTCAAGTGGAAGTGGAACGACCAGCACAGCCCCCTGCCTCAACTGGCATAGATATTGGACGGGTGACGGCTGTGGAGGAGACTCGCGTGAATGAGAAGCTATGGCACATTGCCCGACTTAATAAGGTTTCTGCAAAAGCTTGTTGGGCGCTGATGGCTGTCACTCGAAAAAAATGTACATCCCGTATCGTCCAAAACGAGAAGAGCACACCAGCTCCCACATACACATGCCTTTGGACCCACCCTCAAAAAGGCAACCAGAAGGTGGTGGAGCAGTTTTTTTTCTGTGCTGACGATATTGAGAGGTGTGTGAAGGGGTATCGTCGACGATGGATAGAGCCATTTTCGGATTACGAGGAACGACCTCCCATCCCGTCGGTTTGGCCTGTGAAGATAGGGACCAATCTCACACGTTCCGAGATTGAGGCGTTGGAGAATGCGGGATTTCAACTTCCCCAAAAGCAAAGCGTTCCTGTGAGCAGCACGTTCAACAGTTCAGCACCGCCACCGGATCTGTCACAGGTTCCAATGCCAGATAATGCGGACGTTTATCCTAAAACACGAAAGTCAAAGAACATGCGCCGCTCAATCACTTGTGCCAGTTCGAAGCACATGCAGAACATTGATTCCGCTAGAGCAATGAAGGCAAGTATTATGAAGGTAGTAATGATACCTCAACCCGGTTTTGGATGCGTTGTAACTTTGCAATCTAAACCAGCTCCCACGGAGTCAGTTTACCATCTCTCAATCAGTGCCTACCCAGACTGCAATTGTCCGGCGTTCAAAGAGACAATGGCTAAGCTAGGTAGACGCGGGTGTCCATTCCGACCTTGTAAGCATCTTTACTATCTCTACGTACAAGTCTGCAAACTAGAGGCCGACCATGACCTCTTCATGCATGCGCCTACACTCAGTTTCAAGGAGGTGAAAACAATTCTTGAAAGGGGGATCTTAGCCCATGCTACAGTTTAAAGTCAGCAACTTTATTTATTAGTCTCATATATATGTTATTTTTCATAAACGTGTATGACACACGTCACTCCATGTAATTTCACAATTTAGTGAATACGTATATATAAATATATATATATATATATATATATATATTTTCTATGTTAAATTTATGAATCACTTTGTACTTGTCTTCACTTGTGCTCTTCCGTGAACATGTGTCCTTGTAGTTCTCTTCAATGAAGTCATCTATTTTCCATATGTCAACACCATTATGCACGGTTATGGGTATTAAATTCCGCGGCCATAAGGCTCGAATATTCGAATATTCTGAGGAATATACCATGTACAATAATAATTTTTTATTTTTGGGAATTTTATTGCTAAAAATATAAACTCTACGCTCGAAATTCAGAAAATCTATGCTCTACGCTCTACGCTCTACGCTCATGCCCTAGCAACGCCCGTTCTTCTCCTACACAACTATGATTTTATTATTCTATCTTTTCTACTCATTTGTTCTTTTCTTTTCTTCTCTTCCCTTTGTTGTCTCCAAAGACTCCTCAATAACCAAAGCAAAGCCTCCTATAAGTTTGTGACGAATACATCCCAAATCAAGCTCATTAGAGTCATTTGAGGTCTTTGACAGTGATTTGGAAATCAAATTGATTAACCATAACGCTCATCAGGCTCTACAATATTTTGGCGTCTGCCCCTCCATCTTGGTAACTTAGGTGCCACAAAACTTTACCTAGGCGAACATCGATAAAAATTACCTCAAGGCTAGGAAGTTAAACCCTTAACACCTAAGGCTTTTGAGCAAATTCAAAACCAAATATAAAAAGTGTGTTCCTCTTTATGAAAGAGATAAGTCCTCAGGACAAAGTTGTTCATACAAGATCAATACACATATCTACATAGTTGGTGCTTAGAATGAAGCTTACAATATCTTATTTGGGCATTATAAAGGGGAAATTGTTTGAAATACCTCATAGATATCATTTGGACCTTTATAGTAGTATTTATTGTCATGACTGTGATGTACATAAGAATAGCATGTCATGAATGGTTGCAAGGAAAAAAAATTGTATGTGTCAAAGAACATCATTTTTGTCATATCCTTTGGTATTGGCTACACTCCTGCTACACTTTAAAAATGCAGTGTGCCTAACTTTGAAGAGCCATTAAGAATGAATAATTAGTGTCATTGTGATGGTGGTGAACTCAACTAAGCCTTGAGCCTTCACCCCACCCTACCAAAAAAAAATCCAACCACATTGGAGCTACCCTTGGGCCCCCAAGCGGCTTTCAAGGTGAAGGATAGATAAAAAAAATGGTCTCTTAGGCGCTCAAGGGTTGTCAAGTTACCCACAAGTTTGAACCCACCTAATAGCTAATTCATCAATGTAGTATGTAGTTTCGGTGCTAGCCAAGCTTACTAGATTGACTTCCAACAAATCTCTCTCTTTCTCCTCTTCCCTCCGGCAATATCATCCCCTCCAAAAAACTTATATGGCTCCCCCCCCCACCGCCATTTATGGGTTTTGCCCCTATTTTCTTATCTCCTTTTTTTTTGTTTTGTCCTCTTCTCCACAAACTTCTCATGAAAATTGCAAGTAACCAAGGCAAAGCACCATATAAACTTTTGACTAATTCATTCCAAATTAAACTCACTAGAGTAATTTGAGATCTTTGACCCCAATTCAAGGATGAACTTGGTCAACCATAAGTTAATAAGATAGTAATCAAATGTCTGCATCCTCCACCTTAATGGGACATGTCACGAAACTCCACCCATCTAAACATCAATAACAAAATCTACTCAAAAGCCAGGAAAAATTAACCTTGGGTGTGAACTCACCTAGCTATAGGGTGCAAGCACGGTCAAGTACAGTCTAACCTTGATAATGTCACTCTTGTTTATAGAACACCTTGATATTGTCACCCAAAACTTCGAAACCAAATTTTCTAGTGTAAAACTCCCTCGTTATTATCCCTATCACCCTTGATAATGTCACTATTTTTTTCCAAAATTTGTAGTGTAAGTGTGATAATAACAAGTAATATGAATGAAAAAAGGCCGGATGGACAACAAATTCCATGGATGACGTCGGCAACATTGAATGTGGGCTCTGATGTCCAAGGCAAGCCTCTAGAGAAGCTTTCTCCATTGGAGTACGTAAACATGGAAGGTGAAGATGATTTTGAGGTGGAGTATTCTACTGAGGAGCTTGTGCAATTAGTGCAAGGTGGCCATGAGGTACATGATCCTGTAGAAGTAGACCCATTGATTGATGATAGCAATGATGTTGAGTCTAAGGTAGTGAAGTTAAGTGATGCACAAAAACCTATTAAAGATGTTTTGAATTTTATGGCTAGTCAAGGTTCTCAAATTTTCAACACTATGAAGTTGTTAGGAATGGAAAAAATCCATGACAAGCTCATTAGAATTAGTGTTGCACATTTAACATCAATGTCAACAAAACAATGTGACATTAGGAGCTTCTTTGTCTCTAGTGAGAGGTCTTTACCTGAGATCAATGACACATTATGATGTGCTATCTTTGTTATTCAAGCTTTCGAATTTGATTTTATATTTAAAAACATTGAATTCTCATTGTTATTTTCTATTGAACATTGTAATTTTTTTTTCTACCTATTTCTTTGATAATATCACATTATGCATAAATCTTCCAAATGTGACATTATCAAATATGTCACACCTTGTTTATATCACACTTTTTGGTGAAACGGATGGTGTGACATTATCAAGGTTAGACTGTACACAACTTCATTACCATGCATAGGATTAAGTGAAAGTGATTCACAACTATATACTAACTTTGAATTTTGTGAAGGAAATAATCATAAACATTTGAAAAACACATTGATTTACAAAGCCAAGCAACGTATGTTGACAAATTGTTTTCCAAGAAAAGTCTACATATTTTAAAAGACGGTGCAAGTAGTGTGCAAGTAGATATATTGAACAAGTAATTGTCTAAAATTTGTTTTAAATATGATAAAATTACATTAAATTTATTTTTTTCTACAAAGTTTTGTAATGGTGTCCTCAAGTTTATAATGAATTCAAGGAATATGAAAAAAAAATCCAAAATCCAAATATTTAAGGTCATGAAATCTATGTCCAAAACCATATTTAGTCATTACCTTTTGAGCAATACTTTTAAGGATAAGTTTTGAAGATCTACCTAACACAACAATAAAGGGTGCATGAAAAAAATTCCAATTTAAACAACATTTTGCTACTACTTTTAGGCGTTTAACCAAAAAATTATGGTTTTAGTATTTTGGAGCATCTCTTCCATATCCTTGACCATGCTTGCTCCCTACAATGTTTATGGTAAAGCTGTGGGCCACACTATATACAAGGAAACGAATACTGAAAGCATTGGGGATGATATTGTGGGTGCACATTGTCACTTCCAACCCACAATATATACCATCAAAGGCTGACATTGTAGGTCATATTATTTCAATTGGATGGGAAATAATTTGCATTGAGAGACTTCCAACAAAGTGAGATCCAAAATATATTGTCTTACCTAGACGGTTTGAATTCAAAATTAAAATACTTACTCTATTTCCAAACATAGATTTCAACCAAATTGAAAATAAATGTTCGCCCAAAATTTGCTTTGCTAAATGTTATGATTTAAAAATCAAATTTTGGACATGTGGACGGATTGATGCAAGAACGATTCCCTCAAGTATAAGGTTCCGCAGTAATTTAATGCTTGATGGTGTATATTGTGGGCCACACTATAGTGCATCAAAGATCAAGTCAAACTATAAGTATGCCCACATGTGTTACCACAAACAATGTAGCTAATTCACCAATGTACACCCTAAACTCCGTAATATCAACCTCCATAATGTCACTCACTCTCTAATATCCCGAAACCCTAGGGAACGGATGTGCGTAGTTCAAATCTCACTCCTTATTGTCACCTTTCTCTCCCTTATATCACGAATTTTGTCATTAATGCAAACCACCAAAGAAGTCAACCCACACCCTTGCATTGCGCCGTGTGTCAATATGTGGAGTGTCACCTTCTTATTCTTATTCTACTTCTTCTTATGCCACTTGTTGAATGTTGGTGCATGCATCCGCCACATCGCCCGGGAAGGCGAAGCGGAGTGGACCACACCACACCATTTAATATGTTGCACTTTGTGTTATTCCATAGTGTCACATGCTGCACTAATTCACTAGTATGATGCATCCATGGTAACACTACAAAACTCCGTAATATCACGTGCACTTTGGTTACCACATGTGTGATGCTATGGAGTTTAGAGTGTAGTATGTTGTTTCAGTGCTAGCTATAATCTGACTACACTGACTCCCATCAACCAACTCTCTCTCCCTTGCCTGCCCTTCAACATATACAACTTCCTTTTTCGACCTTTTCTCCTCTTCTTCTCTTCCCTTCACTGTTTCTAGAGGCTCCTCACGAAAATTGTAAATAACAAAAGTAAAGCCCCCCTTAAAAATTTGTGACTAATTCATCCTAACTTAAACTCACTAGGATAAGTTGAGGTCTTTGGCCCTGATTTTAAAATTGAATTTATTAAACATAAGCCAAGAAGATAGTAATCATCGGTTTCACCCTTCACATCAATGCGGCGAGTCACGAAACTCCGTCCATGTGAACATTGATAACAATTACCCCAAAACTAGGAAATGTTATCCACATGTGTGAAATTAACCCACCTACACTAACATGTGCAATTAGGTTGCCTTTGCAAATAGGTTGCATTGTTACCATTGCAACTTACCTTGCATTGAAATTAGATCACAAAACTTATAAATTTGTTTATACATCCATAGGACCATATAGCAACCCTAGTAAAAAGACAATTCTTGTATTTTGCTATTGTGGCAACAAATATTCAAAATAGTGTGGAATGTGGATAAACTAGCATGGGACAACCCAATTACACATAACAATGTAGCTAATTTACTACACCATGCATGGTATTTAGTGTCCCAAGCGTAACAATGTTAGTTACTCTTTTTTTGAGGCATATGTTAGGTTACAACTTACACTAATGATCAACAACTTCACCATTAGTGTCACCTCATGACACTTTGGTGTTCAAGTGCGCTTCCTTAATATCTTAACATGAGTATGTTCAGTGGTGTTATGAAGTGCATGCCTTTGTGACACATTGGTCTACAAGTTGACTAAAATGCACACAAATGACACTTGACACTACACTGTTTTTTGCATTTAGTGTTGTGTGGCATTTAATGTTGTTACTATTCATTTACCTGCAACGCTAGCTACCAACCACTTGACAAATAGTGTTCAAGTAGTGGTGGTAGAGATGGTGGTGGTGCAACCATGCGGCAACAAAACACAAAACATAAAAATATTATAACACTAATTGTGGAGATGTAAACATTAAGGGCGTCATTGGCATTTAGTGTTGTGGTTCGTAATTACTGTTGACAACACTAAATGCAAAAAACAGTGTAGTGTGCTCAAGAATATCTTCCTCATGCATACTAAACACAAAACTATCATCTCAAGTATCCCAATGTGCTACACTTACTGTCATAATATACATAAATTTTCACTTAAAAAAGTAACCTATGTCAATGAATACTATCATATTGACAATTAACAGACGTGATAGTTTGAGACCTCTAGGCATCTAGTTTAGTCCCTTTGCAAATTGTGTAGACCTTGGACAACTAACCAACTAATTCAACTATTAGTTAACTAGTTGCCTTTCGTAACTATAGTTGTTCGTGATTTGACCTGCCAAAAAATCTAGTTAACTATAGTTATATCTAGTTAACCAAAGTTGGGCGCAGCGTGCAGTGTAGTACCATGACAGATCATAGCATCTATATCTTTTCCTTTTTCTTTAATTCAAAAATTTAAATTTGGGACTTGATTCCAATTGTGACTTGCACTCAATCAACACCCAATGAGCACGACTTCATTATCTCTAAGTAACTTAGAGTATAATGAGTTCAACTGCTGCAAGGAATGGTGGGTTCTATTCCTTCTTGGGATGGGCCGGCATGGGTGACAAACACTGATTCTAACATAGGGTCTCTCAAAGAAGTTATTGTAATATATTTCAATTCATAAATGAAAAAACTTGTCAGCTGGCTCCTTACAGATTTTGGAACTCTCAAGTTGTAGTTGTTTGAAATTTTTTTAGTTAACTATAGTTGTTCTTCAAATCGGTTTGAAAATTTCCTAGTTAACTCTAGTTGTTCCCTAAAATGTCTTGAAAAAAATCTAATCAACTATAGTTATTTGGCAGTTGTCCAAGGTCTGAAATAGTGTATGTGACACTTAATACCAAAAGCGGTGTACATAGTGTAGTATGTAATTTGGGTGGTAGCTAAAGCTAAGCTTACTGGACTGACTTCCAGCAGCCAGCTCTCTCTCTCTCTCCTCTGCCTGCCTCCGACAATATTCTTCCCCTACACAAATACGGCACCTTTTTCCACCGTTTCTCTTCCTCTCCTCTCCTCTCCTCTCCTCTCTCTTTACTCTACTCTACTCTACTCTACTCATTGTCTTCTCATTCTCTCCTCTCTCGTCCCCTCTTCACTGTCTTCACAGACTCCTCAGGCAAATTGTAAGTTAAGCAAAGCAAAGCCAAACTGAGCTGAAGCTGCTTGCTGCCAAGCATGCAACTCTTGGGAACTCGGCTTGCAGCAGTAACTTAGACTGAGTAGTTCTCGGCTCGGCAGCTCAGCTCAGCTCAGCTCAGCTCAGGTCTGGTCTAGAATCTGTCTCTCATCGAGTGAGACTTGAGTGAGTGAGCGAGTGAGTGAGCGAGCGTCTGTCTGTCTGCCTGTCTGCCTGCCTGCCTGCCTGCCTGTCCGTCTTTCTGTGTCTGTGATCTGCAAACGATGGGCAAGTTTGCAGAGGCTACGATCGTAGACGACAGGCTACTGCATGGAGCTTCGACTGTGGAGGGAACTACTAGAACATTGTGTGGAAGTGGGGGGAGCTGGAGGATAGTATGTTGATGATGGTCATTTTTCACCTATTATGAGCTTCTTAATGTCCCACCTGCAATTCACTACTGTTGATGTTGATGTTAATGTTGGAGGAGGAGGAGGAGAAGGAGAAGGCGGATTGTATTACAGCAGGTTGGTTCAGCTACTGTATTAGTTAGGTAGTTGCAGCAGGGGGCGGGGCGGGGCGGGGCGGGGCGGGGCGAGGGTGAGTGTGGTTATAATTATAAGTTATTTTGGGCTGGGGGGAGAAATTTAATAGAATGTGGGTGCATCGCCGAGAGTGGAGAAGTTTAGTGGACAATGACAAGTGTGGCTGACAAGTGTGGGTCGAGGTTACAAGCTGTCTGAAGGAAATTATTGAGTCGAAGAAGTACATGTATGTGTGTGTGAGTGTGGGCGGATTGGTGGAGAGAGAGAGAGAGAGAGAGAGAGAGAGAGAGAGAGAGAGAGAGAGAGAGAGAGAGAGAGAGAGAGAGATGATTGAGCTGCGAGGATCGAAGATGATTGAGCTGCGAGGATCGAAGTTGCAGGAGCTCCTCCCATTGAAGTCATAGTTAGTTTGGTGGAGGATGGCATTTAATGTGGTTCGGGAGAAATGTGGGAGGTAAAAAAAAGGGAGAGTACTACTAAGGCTCCAGGTGTGAAGATTGAGAAGCTGTGTGGGTGGAGAGAGAGAGAGAGAGAGAGAGAGAGAGATTGAGCTGTGACGATTGATTGTAGCTGCATTGGAGAGCAGGAGGAGGTTATTGCAGAAGGCTGGGAGACGCCGCCCCATTGAAGCTTGGAGAAGAAGTTTAATGGTGCACAATGACAGTTTATGATGTGGTTGAGGAGAAATGTGGGAGGTAAGAAAGGAAGGAAGGAGAGTCCTAAATCTCTGGAGAGGTGAAGAAGATTGAGAAGCTGTGTCGGTGGGTGGGGAGTGAGAGAGAGAGAGAGAGAGAGAGAGAGAGAGAGAGAGAGAGAGAGAGAGAGAGAGAGAGAGAGAGAGAGAGTGAGTTTAAAGAATTGAGCTGTGAGGATTGGTTGTAGCTGCATTAAGCGAGCAGGAGGACATTGCACTTCAAGAAGTCCGGTGGAGAAGAATAACATTAATGTGCTTGAGGAGGAAATGTGTGAGATTGAAAAGGGTAAAAAGTCATCAAACTCGAGGGTGAATATTGACAATCTTTGAGGATCGAAGCTGCATTTTGCGAGCAGGAGGACATTGCAGTTTTAAACCCCCCAAACCTATTGAAGCTTGGAGAAGAAGCTCGACGGAGGATATCATTTAATGTGCTTAAGGGGAAATGTGTGTGACCAAAAAGAGAGTTAAAAGTCATCATCCTCGCGGGTGAAGATTGTGGTCGATGTAGCTTAAGGATCAAACCTGGACATTGCAGTTTCAAAGCTATTCCCATTGAAGCTCGGAGATTGAAGAATGTCATTTGATGTGGTGGAGGGGAGACATGTGGGAGGTAATTAACAAAGGAAGGAGAGTCATCAATCTCGAGGGTTGGGAGATTTTTGGACTATATAAGAGAAATAGATGATCGAAGGTGCCATCTAAGTGAGAGAGAGAAAGAGAGAGATATTGTCGAAGAAGCTCTCAAGTAGAGTGATAGAAAGAGAGAGAGAGAGAGGGAAAAAAAGGTCCGTGATGGCAGGCTCAACAGCATCGTTTGAGGGAATAGACATATGGGGGAGCAGGAAAACATCACTTGGGGGCTCTCGAAACCGATCATACAGCATAGGCTCTGAGGTGTTTTTTTCACGGAACAACAATGGGGTGACGGTGGGAACGCCATCAAGGCAGCATGGGATGATGCATCATTTGAGCCATGATGTGGAGGATGATGAGGAGGCTCTCAAGTGGGCTGCCTTGGAGAAGCTTCCCACCTATGATAGGCTGAGAACCACTATCTTGCAGAAACATCTGGGCAGCCGAGTGGTGCATGAGGAGGTGGATGTGAGAACCATTGGGTTTGAGCAGAGACAGCAAATCATCGATAGCTTGCTTAAGGTTGCTGATGAGGACAACGAGAAGTTCTTGCTCAAGCTACGGAACCGGATCGACAGGTAAACCCAAACGCAGCTATCGGCTGCCTGATTGCAAATGGGTTGGGGGGGGTAATTGGTTCTCTTAAGAAAAAGAAGACAAGATTGTTGAAGGAGGAGTTGAGTTTAGGAGATTTCAATTTGGGAGATGTTGGATTGGATTGGGTTGGAGATACTGGATTTTCTGTAGTATTGTCATGGTTCTTGGGGTTTGGAAACGTGGGCGTTTTTTTGGGGGTTCGGGGGTTTTGCAATTTGCAAAGTAACCAGGGAAGTTCATCTTGTCGCTCTGAAGTTTGCAGAGATGGCTACCCTAAAAGATTTGGTGGACAAAAAAGTTGCACACATTTCGGCAGGGGAACATTGCTTGATCTATGGTTTTTATGTGTGACGTGGGGTGGTTTTTGTGTGTTCCAGGATTGTAGTTGTATTGCAATGGTTGAATTGCTATTAGGAAAGAATGAAAGAAACATTGTCGAAGGAGGATTTGGGTTTAAACATTTTCATGGGGGATGTTGGATTTGGGGATGTTGGATTTGCTGTAGTTTTGTGCAGTTTTGTCATGTTTCTTGGGTTAGGGGAATGTAGACGTTTTTTTGGGGGTTTTGGGGTTTTGCAATTTGCAAGTATCCAGAAGTTCATCTTCTGGGTTGCAGAGATGTTGTCTCGAAAGATTTGGTGTACGAAAAGTTACACCTTTCGGCAGGAGAATATTGCTCAAGAATGTGCTTATTATTATTTTATTGTGCGTGTGTGCGTGTGCGCGCGCGCGTTGTCGACTGCAAAGTTACTTCTTTTTTCTCTCTCCAGTATGTGTTGCATTGCAATGGCTGAATTACTGTAGAGAACTAAAGAAAGATTGTGGAAGGGAGATGTTAGATTTATCATTTTCTGTAGTTTTGTCATGCTTCTTGGATTTCGGAATGTGGATGTCTCTTCGGGGTTTTTGGTGTTTTGCAATTTGCAAGTAAGCTGGGAAGGTCATCTTCTGGTTCTTAAGTTTACGGATATGGCTATCCTAAAAGATTTGGTGGAGAAACTATTACACACATTTCGGCAGGGGAACATTGCGTAATTTTGTGCTTTTTTATGTTCTCCAGGATCGTAGTTGTACTGCAATGGTTGAATTTCTGTTAAGAAAGAAAGATTGTTGAAATAGGAGTTGGGTTGGACTTTATCATGGCCCGGGATGTTGGATTGAGTTGGGGCTGTTGGATTTGATGCTGCTTGAGAAGTTTTTGTCATGCTTCTTGGGTTGGGAATGGCAAAGGCTTTTTTGGGGTTTTGCAAGCCCCATGATTTCTTTTTGTGCTTTCTTTTGGTGTGTCGACTTTTGATTTTGGTTGCATTGCAATAGTTGAATTGCTATGAAGGCAGAAAGAAAGATTGTCGAAGGAGGAGTTGGGTTCAGTCTTTTTCATGGGGGATGTTGGATTTGGGGCTGCTTTGTGGCTGGTCGAGAAATTTTTTTTATCCTTCTTGGGTTTGGGAACGTGGACGGTCTTTTCGGGGTTTTGCAATTTGCAGGCAAGTGGCGAAGTTCATCTTCTGGTTCTGAACTTTGCAGAGATGGATATCCCAAAAGATTTGGTGCACAAAACTTTTCACACATCTCGGCAGGGGAACATTGCTTAATTTTTTTTGGCTTTTTTTGGTGTGTTGTCGACTGTTGATTTTAGTTGCATTGCAATGATTGACTTGCTGTAAAGAAAGAAATATTGTGGAAGGAGTCGGGTTTGAACATTTTCATGGGGGACGTTGGATTTGGGTTGGGATGCATTTGTTATAGTTTTGTCCAGTTCTGTCATGATGCTTTTTGGGCTTGGAAACGTGAACGTCTTTCGGGGCTTTGGAGTTTGCAATCCACAAGCTAGCGGGGAAATTCATCTTCTGGTTTTGAACTTTGCAGAGATGGGCCATCCCAAAAGTTGTGGTACACTAAAAAAATTACATACATTGCTTAATGTTGCACTTTGTTTTTGGTATTGTCGACTGCAATACTTTTTCCTCGCTCCAGGATTGTAGTTGCATTGCAAAGGTTAATCACTGCAAGGAAGTTTGTTGGAGGAGGAAGAGATCTTTCTTCCCTCCCAGTTGGGTTGGTCTAACCCTGTCGAAATTACGATGCAAAAAAATGGTGGCAGCCAATTCGTGGGATTTTCAAGAACCCTCACTACTGGGTGCAAGGACCTATTCCTATTTTTTGTACTTTAGCAAGAGGGAGGATGGCTGGGGTATGTGAGAGAACAATCCAACTTAGCACGTCAATAAACCCTTAATTCACTTGACGTCTTTTAATTGGCAGGGTGGGGATTCAACTCCCTACAATTGAAGTTCGATATGAGAATCTCACTGTCGATGCCAAGTGCGTTCTGGGTAGCCGTGCATTGCCCACACTCCTGAATGCCTCCATCAACTTCCTGGAGGTATAGTATTCATGGCAATTTCCCAATTTCCAAAATTTCCAAAATGAAAATACTATTATAATAAGCGCTCTCCATAATTTCAAGCTTTGTAGGGTCTATATACTTGCATCAATCCATTATCTTCAGTCCATCAGAGAGGCCAAATGGATACAAGCGGTGGAAGGCTTGCAGCAGCAACAGGGTTAACTATACTTAAAATAATCGAATTATATAAAATTGGATTAAAACTGTTCTGTGTTGGTTGATGGATTTTTTTCAGGGTGTATTGGACTGTGTGGGCTTAAACCCTGCAAAGAAGATGGTGCTCAACATCCTCCATGATGTCAGTGGCATCTTGAAACCTGCACGGTAAGTTTTTTCAGCCCCATTGATTCTTTCTACTTCTTGAAATTACCACTGACTTCACATCTTGGATTTTGGAGCCTCTCATAATGAAGGTCATGTGGGTTCCAATTGCTGAAACCCTGGGCAGAAATGAGATTTAGCAAAAATAATGAGAGCAAGGGATAACTCAACATATACTGAAAATTATGTGCTCATTATCAACCATTTGTAATACCTGAAATCATCTTTGTTTCCCACCTCAGAAAATTCTGACAGGAATAAATGGTTATCTGTGCAGAATGACATTGCTTTTGGGGCCACCGAGCTCAGGGAAAAGTACCCTACTCCTTGCACTGGCTGGGAAACTCGACAAAGAACTAAAGGTAGAATTTATGAAATAATCCTACCCTCATGACTTGTGTTTCCATGTAAGTAGAGTAGTGGTTCTGCAATTTGGAGGTTTTCTTGACAACCATTGAGTCACGGGGTAACCTTCATACAATTGCACATGTTAATGGCCGTTTAAATAAATGATTGGATGATGAGGTAAAATTTTATTGATGTAATTTCATCCTGATATGGAGCAGGTAAAGGGGAAGGTGGCATACAATGGCCACGCGCTTGACGAGTTTGTGCCGCAAAAGACATCTGTTTACATCAGCCAGCAAGATGTCCATGTGGGAGAAATGACAGTTCGGGAAACCCTTGATTTCTCGGCACGGTGCCAGGGGGTTGGGACCCGATACGGTAAGTCCTCTCAAACATTACTAAAAAAACCAGCCATTGTTTGAAATGAGTTTCAAATATGAACATGGTCCAGGGGGGGTAAACCCACTATAGTCTAAGAAATCAAGTGCCATAATGGAGTATTTTCAAAGGGGCTATGGAGTAATGTGCATATTCATGGGATATTCTGCATATTTAATGAATATTCTTGGAGCATATCTTATGTATCCTCAAAATCAATTTCGAATACTCTAATTTTTCCTAATACTTTTATAATTTTTACTTTGAATGAGATCCCATCTTTTGTCGCAGCACATTTTCTAGTGGAATGTTGACTACCCCCTCTTGGACATGGTTAATAAAATGTATAAAATGTATAAAATGGCGCTAATGTGGGTGTTGCAGAAATGCTGGCGGAGCTTGCGAAACGAGAAAAACAAGCTGGTATCTTCCCTGAAAAAGACGTGGACGTATACATGAAGGTTAGACTCTATTCTTGCAATTCCCTGGAGTCCTTGTGAGACTATCCTGTGGGAGTCCTTGATTCTATCAAAACTGTTAAATGCTCTGTTAAATGATGCTGAGAAACATTATGTCAAGAGCAATGAATTATACGGTGAAAGTATAAAAAATGTGTTTTGGGTGTACAGGCAACAGCAGTGGAAGGAATGCAGAGCAGCCTCTCCACAGATTACATCATGAAGGTTACATTCACATCACAAACTTCCAGAGGCAAAATTATCATCTAGAAACAATAAAATGTTGAAATAACATCAATAAATCCTGATTATTGCGTCATATTGCATGATTTTATTTTACTTTCTTGGAACATGTGCCACACATTATGCTACTATGAAGCAATTTGTTGCATAATAATAACACATTTATTTTCAAGACCATTAGATAGATAGATAGATAGATAGATAGAAACGCTGGCCCTATAAGGCCAGCATACATGACGAGCCTCTGCACTGCCACCTTCTGGTGGAATAAGACCATTACATTATACACTGTCACTAGGTATAGTTTTAACTTGATAATTACATTATACACCACGAACACACTCTTAGCTGCGAACATGAGCATGATAAGGTAGTTATCTTATTAGGACACCTATATTTGAGTGGTATGTGGTCTGGTGTGGCTCCAAAATGGATACCAAAAAGACATGTGTTTTGAAGAGATTAATAGCGTGCTCAAAGTATGATAACCATTCTAGGCTCAATAGTGAACATAATCGGGGGGACCTATATGACCATTTAATGAGCACACGAATATATACTTTGATAATGAATAAGATAATAATATGGACTCCTAAAATTATGAGGAAAGTGGCTACGGCCTTGATTTGGATTTGCTAACCATCTTGTAATAATTGTGTGTTTCAAACCCTAGGCGAAGTGGGCTAGTCGGAAATAAGTAACCATGCAAGACCCATCCACCGTACATGTGTGCAGTTTTGTGATGTGCCTTGCATCGCACTGCTTTAAAAGTAAATCATTTCTTCTGTGCCTTAAAAGATGTTCATATATATATGTATATGTCATGCAGCTTTTGGGCTTGGATGTGTGCGCAAACATATTGGTCGGTGATAATATGCATCGTGGGATTTCTGGAGGCCAAAGGAAGCGTGTTACAACTGGTATGTGATATTTATGTTTATATAGACACGCGACTGCAGTTGTAAAATAATTGAGTTCTTTGAATTCATCCAAGCAATTTGGAACTCTTTGATGTGAACATTAAATAGGTAGTTGAGATTAACTTCGTTGATGATGTTTTTGGGGTGTTTTTGCAGGTGAGATGATAGTTGGGCCAACAAAAGCATTATTCATGGATGAAATCTCGACAGGGTTGGACAGCTCCACCACATTCCAAATAGTAAAATGCTTGTCCCAGTTCTGCCATGTCATGGACGCCACCATCATGATGTCCCTTCTACAACCAGCTCCTGAAACTTTCGAGCTCTTTGATGACGTCGTTCTGCTCTCTGAAGGTCAAGTTGTATATCAAGGCCCGCGAGAGCACGTTCTCGAGTTTTTTGAAGCCTGCGGGTTCAAGTGCCCTGATCGAAAAGGCATTGCGGATTTTCTGCAGGAGGTGAGCTTGCACCTTTACCTAGCCCAAGAATGACCACATTTCTTCCTTGCAAAATTGATCACAAATCCCAAGGCCCCCTTTACACTACAGAGGTTGAAAGCTCAAAGAAACAAGCCTTTTCATTGGTAGAAGGGAGCCTCTTACTCGTGCTTGTTCACTCAAGTCCACTTTATACATAAGCTTTCAACTTGAGGGATGAACTTTTTCCTGGGCTTACAACGCTTAGATGGCTCCTTGGTGGATCCCGTGTGGAACGACACAACAAGCTCTTGATCATTTCTGACAATCTCTCAGTCAAAATCATAACCTTTAGGAACGTACATCGAGACTTTGAGCTCTCGTTTTTGTGGGTCCAAAGCCAATGGGCTTTCAAGTATTCTTTGGATTGTCATGAATGCTCCTTGGTTTGAGTATAACTCCCCCCTTGACATCTTACTTTGAGCATGGCCACTTTACACTTACTCAAACTAGTGAGACCTTGAAGATTGGTGAAGCTCTCAATAGCTTGAGCTTTGGATGCAAGCTTGTCAACTCCAAGTATCAAACCATTGCAAGTTTGATCTCTCAACTCAAGCTTCTAGTATGGAGGGGACCTATGTACGTTGATTCAAGTCTAGAGTGCCACCACTTCAAATTCTTTCAAGCTCTTCAAGAAAAGTGGTACTGCCAGCTGTTTAGTACCTAATCCTTTGTAAAATTTGTGTATGTATATGGTGCAGGTGACTTCAAAAAAAGATCAAGAACAATACTGGAGTAATAGGTTGCGACCTTACCGATATGTTTCTGTGAAGCAGTTTGCTGACAGGTTCAAGACATTCCATGTCGGACACAACATGTCGGAGGAACTCGCGATCGCCTACGATAGAGAACGCTCCCACAAGGCAGCCTTGACATTTGAGCGCTATGGTGTCAGCAACTTTGAGCTCTTCAAGGCGAATTTTGCCAAAGAATTCCTCCTCATGAAACGAAACTCTTTTGTATATATTTTCAAAACTTTCCAGGTAAATCTTAACCTGTAAAGTACTGGGGGTGTGTTTATATGGGATACATGATGATTTGTGACAACAAGCATTAAAATAATGTATTGGATCCATACCGTAGTACCATAGCAGGTTCGTCCTAAAATAATTCTAAAAATAAAAAACGTAAAAATTAGAAAATTCTGAAGACAAAAAAACGAAAATAGAATAAATTAGTTTTTGAAATATTTTGCTATTTCTAAGCTATTTAGGGTCATTTTTACTTATTTTTTGCTAAAAAACGAAAATTGAGAAATTCAGTTTTTGAGAGGCGAACTTTATTTTTTCAAAAAAATTAAATATTCGTTCGCCAGGTGGCGAACCTGCTATGGTGTTACGGTATTTAGCACTACCTATTAAGACGAGGGCCTAGTGAAAATAGAGCCATATGTGACGATGGTGATTAGATATGCATGGTATATATTTGATTCTAGGTCATTTACACGAGCTCAAATATCCTTATAATTCGTTCTACATGTGTGTTTTGCTCTGATTGAAATGATGCATATGGTAAACGGGATAATTTCAGAATTGGTTTGGCCTTTTGACACTTTTAGTAAAAAATATCAAGAAGTAATCTAAAACCCCTTGGACCTTTTAAGGGTTACCATGACCCCCACCCACTCCTCATTAATTTTCAACACAGTTTGTCTCTTGCTTGTAAACCCCTCACAGTGATAATTAAACCTTCACTACATCCATCATCACTTATTCATCAAAATTGTAACATTTATTTGCTGTCTCTGGGTTCATGTGCAGATTGGAATTGTAGGATTTATTGGCATGACGACATTCCTCCGCACGACAATGAGCCATGAAACAGAAGCTGATGGTGCAAAGTACATGGGTGCAATTTTCTTTGGGGTTGTCATTGTGATGTTCAATGGATACGCGGAGCTTTCGATGACCATCATGCGCCTCCCCGTGTTCTACAAGCAAAGAGAGCTTCTTTTCTACCCTGCTTGGGCTTACTCATTACCAACTCTTGTGATGAGTATTCCAAGCTCATTAGCGGAGACTGGAATTTACGTTGTCATCACTTACTATGGCATGGGCATGACACCCGAGGCTAGCAGGTTTGTGACTATAAACCTTTATTGGCACAAAAGATTTATCCTAAAACAATAATGCACATGAGAGTATTGTTTGTGCCATGGATGCACATAAGCTTACGATGGGAACCCGTATTTTTAAATATATATAAATAATGAGAAGCAATGTCGTCGAAAAAACAAACACTGTAGATGTAGTTTTCACTAATAGTACAGTGTAATGCAACAAAATCTTCACAACTTCAAGGGACGTAGTTCACATCTGAGGCTAGTTTTTGCCATTTCTATCAAAGGACCCACCAATAGAACCACTTGTATACAATTTCATAGTATCCAAAATTCATGTATAAGTCTAAATTCACCTCATTCCTAGTTTGAGGCAATGTTGAGGATAAATCTTGATGGCATTCACATTTCGATAAAGCAAGCAATATCTGGTTCAACTGAAATCACGATCGATGTGGTTATATGATTATGTGCATCCCTCGGGTTTCATTTTTCCAGATTTTTCAGGCAATATTTACTGCTGTGTCTGGTGCACTTGATGTCGTCCTCGATGTTCCGGGCAATCGCGGGGTTGTGTCGAACACAGGTGGTTGCCAACACAGGAGGGACCTTAGCGTTACTCATCATTGTCATGCTTGGGGGCTTCATTATTCCAAGACAGAAAATCAAGTCATGGTGGATATGGGGTTACTGGGGATCACCACTTGCATATGCAGAAAATGCCATCACTGTTAACGAGTTTCTCGCACCTCGATGGGCAACAGTAAGTTATATCTGTTTCACCCATCATGAAAGATGTTGTTTGCAAGCACAATTCTTTCTTCTGGTTTTGTCCTGAATCCAATAAATTATAGGACTGGAAAACATACAGCTAAGAATAACACACTATCAGTTTAAGGTTATGATACTGCTTTGGAGTAGTTCATCTTTAAAGTGTCATTCAGGTATTTTAAATGGCCTCCTTCTTGACAGCCATTTCACCCATCAAATATGGATTCAATCAACATTTATGGTAAACGTACATCTAGGATAACAAGTTTTTAGTGTTCCTCACATATTTTTATGGCTTCCTCCTTTTTGACAGCCAATTCAGAACAGCACTTACACACTTGGGGAGAAAGTGTTGATCAACAACGGTGTTTTTCCGCACGCATTTTGGTACTGGCTTGGAGTCGCAGCACTCTTCGGCTACATGATCCTTTTCAACACAATATATACTTTAGCTCTCACATACCTAAACCGTCAGTACAATCTCACCCCTGTTACACTCATTCATTGAGTTCCTATGTTTTTGTTTCTCACCTTTCGAAGTGGTCAATTCACATTACTTTTGCTGTTTTTTACAAAAAAAAACTTGTTTTGAATGTTTGCCTTTGTGGTTGCACAGCATTGGGAAAGCCACAGGCTGTTATTACAGAGGAGGAGCTTGCTCAAAAAACGGCCAACCTGACAGGAGTTGACTCCATTGTTGTTTCAACACGGCACAAGTCGAGGAAATCCCGGAGGTCTAAGGATTCAATCAACATTTACGGTAAATTTCTTTAAAATCCTGGACCATTCATGTCTTCTACAGAAAAATGAAAAATTAGATGGTGAATGGAACATCTTCTGTCATCTGGAGGGTTCAAATCCGGTTAACCCTAAACCCTGAACCTTAAATACTTTAAAATTTGGCTATATTTCTTAGCAGGTTGTGCGTCCTGCCAGTACTCATGTTCATATTTTCTGCATGTTATAGGAGGAGACAGCCGAAATGGTGATCACATTCAAGAACACGTTATGAAAATCTCGTATGGTCAGGGTGACGAGGCACAGCCACCCGCAGCAAAGGAGGCGAAACGTGGGATGATATTGCCTTTTAAGCCACTTGCAATCTCTTTCAGTGATATAAAATACTATGTCGACATGCCACCCGTATGTCCACCTTCTTAACCTCCTCCATCGAGGTGATATTCAGTAACTTTGTGTCTTGAAACTAACATTGTTAAGCTCCTTATGGGGTCACCCCTAGATGAGAAATCAAAGCCATTGCATGAAGAATATTGGGCTGATTCCACATGCATGAAGGTGGAATCTAGCTTCACCCGGTTCTGCTTACCCTGAATATGCTACACTAACTATGGCAAATACTGTGGGCCACACTATTTGCTCATTTCCACACAAAAAACATTGGGTATAATATGTGGGTGCACACTATATACCAATCCATGGCATTTGACATCGTAGGTCCACATTGTAAGCCGCAATATTTCTTTTGGGGTTGAAAATTGTGAGCATTTGGAAGACTTCCAACATAAGGGAAGGAGGTGGGTATATGACAAGGGCATGACAAGTGTAAGTAGGGTTGCGCACTATTTTCCTTTGTGATACTGTATACAGTGGGCCACACTATAAGCTTGCCCGTTTAGGCAAAAGAGTTAGAATACCCAGGTCTTAAAAGTATCACGGAATTTCACTCCTTGCAATTTGCATGTTTTTGCAGGCCATGAAAGCCCAGGGTGTACCAGAAGAAAGGCTTCAGCTGCTGTGTGGAGTTACAGGTGCCTTCCGTCCGGGTGTCTTGACCGCATTGGTCGGTGTGAGTGGTGCTGGGAAAACGACATTAATGGATGTCTTAGCAGGGAGGAAAACTGGAGGCTACATAGAAGGTGATATAAGAATAGCTGGATTCCCTAAGGTCCAAGAGACATTTGCTCGTATATCTGGCTATTGTGAGCAAAATGACATCCACTCTCCTCAGGTCACTGTGAAGGAATCACTCATGTTCTCGGCGTGGTTACGGCTATCTCCTGAAATAGATTCCAAAAGCCGCATGGTATGTTGGAAATTAACCTATACCCACTCCACTGTTTATCAGGGCACTTTAACACTACTTTACACTTTGCCATGAAATTGTGAGGACCCTTGAACTCATCCGAAGGCCATACCATGGAGATTCGAAATTAATTTTTGCACAGTCACAGGACTTCAAGTGTAATGTAAAGACATGCGCAACTGAATGCTATTTCATTACCATCCTATTCATCCTATCTACACAATAAGTTACAATAAATCACGAGCTGGGAGATTTTGAAGTGTCATGATCTCCCGATTTTTTGGACCCACCTCTTTTGAGGTGCGCTTGACGCAAAATCTGGTAGACCATGAAACATAATCCATTGCATGCCATGTAGGAGTCCATGTGAGCTTTTCATCTGTTCAAACTTCCGTGGTCCCTTAGGCCCTCAAGCTCTAGTGTAAAGTAAAGTGGATGGTCTCAGGAAGCTATAGAGATCTTAAATTTCAGTGGTCACCGGTCCTCAGACTCTAGTGTTATGTGTTCCCCCCACCCCTGTCATTTTTCCAAGCTACACAGCCAGCAAAGTACAGCAGTTACTAAACTTGTGTATGTATCTTTTAAATACAGCAATTTGTGGAGGAGGTGATGGAGCTGGTAGAGCTGAAGTCTTTGGAAAATGCACTGGTGGGCTTGCCTGGAGTGACAGGTCTGTCAACTGAACAGAGAAAAAGACTAACAATTGCAGTGGAATTGGTTGCCAATCCTTCCATTATCTTCATGGATGAGCCCACAAGTGGGCTTGATGCCCGTGCTGCAGCCATAGTGATGCGTTGTGTAAGGAACACGGTTGATACAGGGCGCACGGTTGTCTGTACCATTCATCAACCCAGCATTGACATCTTTGAAGCTTTTGATGAGGTAACCACTTGGCACCCTATATTGGTCTGTAGTTTATACCTTTACTGGGCCCTACTGTAATGCAATCAAGTAGTACTCTTCTCATGAGAAACTGTGGCCATTGTTTCCAACACTAGGATCAAAGCATCAAGCCAATAGCTTGAAGATTTGTTTACACTACAAAGGTGGTTGTAGTTGTAGTTATGGTTAATCACAACAGTCAACCTTAAGTATGGTTTTTCATTCACACTTGTTTTGTTCAAATCCTTGTGGTTGTGGTTGATGGTAAGGTCGGTCTTCTAAATCACACTCTAGCATTGGTTTAGGTCTTGTACTTGAGGAGAAATCAAAATAATTTTTATCCTTGTTGGCCTTGGATTTTAGTGTTAAAGTGGTTGCCTTCTCAACTTTCTTCCTGGACCTTGGCCTCGAAGGTCTCTATTGATGCCACATGAGCATGAACAACCACCCTAAGGTACTGGGCTTGATGGAGTAGAGCATGATTGTGGTTAGCATTTATTATGCCTTTTCTATGGAAATGGAACCAAAGAAGGGAAAGCACAACCATGACCATGACCCTGACCACAACCACCCCTAGTGTAAATGACCCTTGAGTGGAAATGTGGGTTCGTTCTCCACTGAACCATGTTAGTCTTTCTTGCTATGGTTTATCCAATTGTGACCCGGTTATCTTAAGGACCAAGGGGCTCGTTGACCCTAGTAGGGGCGGAGCAATGGAAGATCAAAATGCCCTGTGTGGTTAAGGCCGTTAGAAATAGTCCACCTCTTAATTGAAGCCGTAGCCTGCAGGCGAAGACACTCTATATTTCATGCTCGTGCTGTTGGCAAAACATAGGCATTATTATCCTTCCTTCACTAGAATCTGTAACAATTGAACTCTTTACATTTGGTACTGATCAAAGATAGGTTTACTTGCAGATGTTGTTGATGAAGCGTGGAGGGCAAGTGATTTACATGGGTCCATTGGGCCAGAACTCGAACATGCTTATAAATTACTTCGAGGTAAACTTAGCCAATCTTCTGACCTATCAAACTACCAAGCATCCCAATTAAAGTTGGGCTTGAAACAACTCAGAATTCGGTTCAGATGGATTATCAGGGAAAAAGGTTTCTTGAACTACCTACCTACCACATATAGTCTCAATGTAATTTGCGAGTTAATGTGACATAACATTGTGTTTCTGTTTTGTAGGCGATTTCCGGAGTACCAAAGATTAAGGAAGGGTACAATCCAGCAACTTGGATGCTGGAAGTGAGCAGCCCAGCAATGGAGGCACAACTTCACACCGACTTTGCAGACATTTATAGGCAATCCTTACTTTGCAGGTGCTCTTCCATCAATCATTAAGATTAATTGCATATTCTAATTTACTGCATGGCTTAGACTGCTTGTTACAGAGATGTATTTTCTTTTAGAAGTCGGATGTCTATCTTTTATTGCTCTTCAATTGTGGTTTAGGGTTGAGGGTTGAGGGCATTTGGCAGTCTGATTATTCTACTCTTCCTGGTAATTTCATACAACTGTAAGTAATTTCTTGCACAATACTCACATTGAAGAATAAATTTCTTCAAACTCGCAGGCGAAACAAGGAGCTGGTCAAAACTCTGAGTACACCGGTCCGAGGCGCAAAGGATCTCCACTTTCCCACACAGTACGCGCAATCGTTTTGGATGCAAATTGTTGCGTGCCTATGGAAGACAAAGTGCACTTATTGGAGAAGCCCTGATTACAATTGTGTCCGTTACTTCTTCACCCTGGGGACTGCTCTCCTGTTTGGTACCATGTTTTGGAATATTGGCCAGAAAACGTAAGTAATTACATCACCAGGGGGTGCAAACTGTCTTTTGCTACTCGAATTTACAGGGCACGGAACTACAGTAAACCTATAAGAGTAGGAACGTTTTGTAGTTCTTGTTATCTAGGTCACCCTGGAGTTCATGCATATTATTCTGCAGTAACCTATTTAGGTTCTATTGAAAATGAAAGAATTCTTAGGTAATCCGTTTAACCTAAGAATGGTTCCATTGGGAACGCACCTCTTCAATTGAATCTTGGTAGATGAAAGAAGGCTTTGTGTCCAAAGATACGCAACAATGAGATTGGTCTTGACTAATGAGAGCTTAATGCCTCTTGACTGTGCTCAGCATTTCAAGGATGTCCTCAAGGACCTTGATTCTTGGAATTTTATTCTTGAAGCTAGAATAGAAAGAGAGCGTCCTTAGACATGCTCAAGGATGCTCAGTGTTCTTTACATACTGTCTACTTACTTTCATTACTCAAAAATTCCTTACCAACCCTAGTAACTTTCACCATGTATATAGCTTTGCGCAACTTACCAGAAGCTTTCAGATCCTCGTGAAATATTCAATTCTCTTGATTTCAGTCCGCCCACCGAGTGAGGACATTCTGAACAACAAAGCTTGTTGTTGGTTGGGTTAATTTGCAGATCCGAGCAAGTCAATTTGTTCAGTGTTTTGGGATCCATGTACGGAGCTGTACTCTTCATTGGGGTGAACAACTCGTCCACTGTCCAACCCGTTGTTGCCATTGAAAGAACAATATTCTATCGAGAAAGAGCAGCTGGAATGTACTCTGCGCTCCCATACGCCATTGCTCTGGTATGAATTTTCGTACACTATTGGTTTACAAGTTCATCTATTATACTGCTGTTTTGTGCCTTGTTCAGGATGACACTCTTCAGGAGTGACCTTATGGTGGGATGTTTTGGTTTGGTTTTGTAGGTATTGATAGAACTTCCATATTGCTTGGTTCAAGGAGTTACGTACTCGTTGATTACATATTCAATGATAAACCTCAAGTGGACAGCTGCAAAGTTCTTCTATTACACTTTCATCATGTGCTTCAGCCTCCTCTACTTCACCTACTATGGTATGATGGCTGTTGCCCTCACGCCAAACCACCAGATTGCCGCAATTGTCGCCTCGGGTTTCTACTCCATCTTCAACCTCTTCTCGGGTTTTCTCATTTTTAAACCTGTAAGTACACCTCTTCATTCCAAAATGAACTCAATGATGAAAATGACATAAGCTTAGACACATTGCATGCCTGTAAGGTATGTGTGCCTTATGTGGTCACTCTTTTTAGTTGGACACTTATATTTGAGTGATATATGGCAAAGTTAGTGGTTAAGAATGGACACCAAAAAGTCACCATGTCTTACAATGAGATTGGACAATGTGCTCAAAATGTAGGCACCATTCTAGGTTGAATTGGGAGGGCCATGGGCCTATGTGATCACTTACTGAGAAAGAGAATCTTTACTTTGACCTCTTATATCTTTTGCATCTCAATTCTGATTCTGAAAATTGAAATGTCAATCTGGTGATTAATTAAACTGGTTTTCCTTGACTTGCAGAACATACCCAAGTGGTGGACTTGGTATTACTGGGCGTGTCCTGTTGCATGGACACTGTATGGGATGATTGCGACACAATTTGGTGATGATGAAACCCTTGTCAACGTAATAGGAGGTGGGCCTCCTGAAATGGTGAAAGAATTTGTAACAAAGACATTTGGGTTCAGGAATGACATGATTGGTACTGCCGTCGCCATGCCAGTGGTGTTCACGGTCGTTTTTGCCAGCGTTTTCGCTTTCGGTATCAAATACTTGAATTTCCAACAGCGGTGATGACCTCAAGGTCCTGTGAAACCTCATGTATCACAGACCGAAACACGGCCAAATTTTCTTCTAGTGTAATGTATCATAGTTCATATACGGGCAAGAGTCCCCAAAGGTGGTCTGAAGACAACAGTTAGTTAGATTGCGCAGCACAGATCAGGAGGTCGTACAGTACACAACTTTTGAGGAAATTTTAGGATTTACTCTTTGATGGCCCACAGGCCCAAAACGGGTCAATTTCATTCATTGTAAAAGGGTTTAAAATCAGGAACAGACTTTATACTAAAAACAGTTTCATCATCTTCATTCTCCTGTGATTTTTTTGTCTTACCCCATATTCTGTTCAGAGAGTTTCTATGTCTTACCACGTATATTGTTCAGACAACATAAGGTCATGCAATTCAAATAATCAACTTATTTTCGTGAAACAGGCTTCAAAATGTTGATCAGAGTGCCCCAAGGTAGAATATTTGTCCAGCAAAATTTATGAACTACGAAATCCAGATTCATCAGCCCATATTAGGATATGCTGGTGTGATTCTTCAGCATGTAGTCAACCTTCAGCCAAACCTATTATTATAAACTCTGAACTTGTGCTCTTCATAACTTTCATCTCCACTGTTTTGTATGCCACAACTTGGTAGAAATTTAGTTGCAGAATTTGGAGCAGAATTTGTCACAAAACTATGTGCTTTGCAAATCCAGTAATTCAACGATGGGAGATATCGACATATTCAGGAGAGCAGTTGAATTCACTATAATATAGATCACCTTGTCCTTAATGGAAATCAGCAGGATTGAAGAACAGATTGGGACTGTCTTGAGATCACACAATTTCCCAGAATGTCAAAAAAATGTTTCCAAGAATCTATTTGGCTTGTGAGCTACACAGTAGAGAATGCCCTATGTGCTGCAATTTTTGGAATTGGGGGAAGTGTAACATGGTTGATAAGAATGTGCTGAGAGTGTCATCAGAGCTTGACAGGATTCATCAAATAGATTATCCATCAACATATTAGAGTTATCCTCTAACTCAACATGACTTTTGGTCAGGAGTTGGTTGTTTTGCATACATTAGAGTTATCCGTTAACTAAACCCCAGTTTAGTAGGGAGTTGGTTGTTTTGCATGCAAAGACTTCCAATGTTCGGTAAGTTTAAGGTGCATGCTTGGAATCAATGCGGAGGCTTGAATCCGGGACATTCCATATTGGTTCATTGGGTGCCAAACCCGTTTTGGCAAGGTAAGGCATGCCAAAACGAGTTTGACACCCAATGAACCAATATGGAATGTCCCGGATTCAAGCCTCCGCATTGATTCCAAGCATGCACCCTAAACTTACCGAACATGGAAAGTCTTTGCATGCAAAGCAACCAACTCCCTACTAAACTGGGGTTTAGTTAACGGATAACTCTAATACCTTCCATGTTTGGTAAGTTTTCGATGCATGCTTGGACGTAGTGTGGAGGTCTGAACAAAGAACATTTGATATTGGCACATTGAGGGTCAAACTCATGTTGGCATACCAGGAGGTGCTAAAATGAGTTTGGCCCTCAATGAACCAAAATAGGTTGCTCTTCATTACAGTTCACACACTACCTCCAAGCATGCACCACAAATGAAATTTTTTATATTGATTCCGTATGCATAACAACCAATGGAAAATTATATAGGACCAACTCCGGACAAAAAGTCCCATTGAGTTGAAGGATAACTCTATTATATGATCAGCTTCTGCAAAGTCAAACATATTGAAACTAGCCACTTAGGTAGTAACTTGTTGCTGGTTAATTACCTCTATCAGTATGCCAAACGTTTTCGAGCCTGTAAGCACTGAAATGGGTTTTAGTTTTAGTTCCTCATGGTTTTATTTTTAGTTCCCAGTGAACCCATGGTTTATTCTTCCCCCAACCATTCCTGCTCCAAGGTTACTTGTGGGCATCAGGGCTTCTCAAATCAGTATTGGACATGGATCCAGACTTAACTGTCACATCGGATGATGTTATAACTGCATTGGAAACTGTTGCAGAGTTATTAATTGCTTGAATATTTGCGTTTCTGTGGTCAATGGCCGTAACATTGATGGAAACAACTTGAGAAGCTGCATTTCCTCCGGGACTTGGCTGCCCGGAATTTGGAGGGGTGGTGCCCTTGTCAAGTGACACAACATGATTTCCACCATCAACTTTGGACATAACTTTATCGTCACCATGTGTGCTTCCCGCTGAACTATTCCCAACACATTGTGACGCTGATCCCACAGGTATTGCTGTGTCTTTACCATTTGGTTTGGCCGTGGTCCCCTGGTTATCCATCTGTCGCAAGCAATTCGAGTTTCCTTCCCTGTTTTAAGTTCACCTTCCTGTTCATATGCTCAATTTATCAACACGCTATGTCAAGCAAATGAATTACCCAGATAACGAAATGACTTGAAGAGCTGTGGCTAGGGTTACTCCAGATTTAGGGTTTCTACACATTTAATCATCCCTTCTCCTAGATATGCAAAACTTCCACGTTGTTGTATTTCTTGCCAACATGTTCCAATCTAAGCTTAACTTACATACGCCAACCACTTCAAGCCCTTGGATATATAGCTCCTTCTATATCATGCAACTACTGATGTATAATTGACAAGTTTTCAAGTTCAGGAAGGATCTGATGCTCTCCGATAATAATATCTGAAGGACTGCTTGACAGGGGTTCATAACAACTTATGTACCCATATATACCCAAATGAAACGACTTGAAGAGCTGTTAGGGTTTCTTAGGATTCAATAATCTGTTCTTGACATGCCAAAACTTCCACGTGGTTGTATTTTTCCCCAATATTCTCCAACCTATATATTATACAAATCCACTAAATGATACCCAGATATAAATGATAGCTCCTTCTAAGTATATTGTGCGACTTGTGCTCATAAGTAGTAAGAAAGCGCCTACTGATGTATCATTGACATATTTTGAAGTTCAGTAAGGAAATGATACACACCGATATAGTTTCTCAAGGACCACTTGACAGAGGTTACTTATAACAACTTCATAATTGCATATACAACATTGACAAATCATCACTACTTACAGAAAGCTTTAAGCCCATTCAGTAAATCCCCTGGAAATTATAACAACTGTGTGTCAATTTGAATAGCATGTACATGCACAATTACAGCAGAAATATCAATTAAGACCTTTGCAAGAGAACACTCATCCAATTTTGAAGAGTCCAAACAACTTTAGGTTGAACATACAATAAGATTAGTCCAATGTTAATATCCAATATCTCTTGCAGTGAATCATTAAGTGTTTGTTGAGATACATGATGTTTTCAACCCAAAACCCACAAACTCGTACCAGCATCTGAATTATGTCATGAGAGCTTCGTAATGTTTCGCATAAATGAGACAACCTACTTTACTTCAAAATATAGAAATCCAGCGTTTTATAATGCAAGGACATGCATTATAAAATAATAATACAAGGAGCTTGTCAGTGGAACATCAACAAATGTACTTACAGGAGTCAGCAGCTTATTATGGACTATTTTTGGATTTCAGCTGATATGTAGAGGTTTGATAGCAAAATAAAAATTATTACACGAGCACATAAGCAAATTCAAATGAGGAACATGCATGAGCTGAACTTGTATTTTTTGGAGGCAAGGTGAATAACTTACATATTCTTCACATGTGAAAATTATAGATGACCTATATTGGTTTTCATTTCTAGATGTACATTTCATTCACTACAAGCATATGAATCCTAGGCAATTGACATACATCACCGGAAACTTATCCTATGTTATTAGAAAATTTGCAAATCTAGCGCAATGGTAGATTTGCATTTTTCTTTCATCGATGTGGGACGATTGTGTAGGACTCATGCTAGTAGTGACTTCAAACTTAGATATGTATCTATACCACCAAGTTCTTACACTACTAGCGTATGTGACCATGGTCAAATGGACATTTCAACAAAGCAAGGGCTATGTAACTAGAACCCTGTTGATCCGAGACGACCCTAAACTACCAGATGATGGTGGAGAGATACCCAAATCTCAAGGAAGAGGTTGGCGGTTCGAATCCCGGGTGTGAAATCTCCTCTCAACCTGATGGAAAACTTGCCAGGTGGTCAACTGCCTCCTGTGCTTTGGCGCTAGCCTGTCGGCCTTCTGTCTCAAAAAGAAAGTAACTAGAACCCTGTGAAATATTGGTTACTCAACACAATGAAGTTGTGATGATCAGCTTATAACCTCATGGATGGTTGAAATGACAGTTGCGTTGGTCACTTTTGCGTGTGTAACATACTAACAAGGGCTACATGTACATTGTAAAAAGGCACTAAGAATAGGGTACTTGGCACTAAGTGTAAAACCTTAGGCTAATCTGAAAATGCTCTCCCAGGTCAGCTCAACTCTCAAATATTGTGCACCGGATCACTTTGGGGGGGGGAAAGAACAGAGCTGACAAACAAACACAACAACTCCGTGCTCATGAAGGGAACAACTGAAGTAAAAACCTTGTGATTGAGCCATACATTGCCAATTTTGAATCTTAGAGCACCAACATAAAATTGCGAAGTTACACATTTCATATTCGAATAGCCCGATATGCAAAAACATAAGACAACGTAGCCAAAAGTGGTTCCGACTTGAAACGTCAAAAATTGGCCAATGTGTGGGCGAATTGGCAGAGCCTAGGGCCCCTTACGGAAGATAGGCAGCAGAAGGCCATGGTTGCAGCGGGGTTGAAGCAAGCTAAACACCCTAATCTTCATGCTAAACAAAGTGGTATGGTAACACCTACAAAGGCCAACAACGACGTCTGCCTCCCTCCCTCCCATGCAGTAACCCCACGCTCACCACGCCTCACTCTAGGGATTGCGGCTGCTTTGGCTCTTACTACTTCCGTTGCACCTTCTAAATTGTCATCATATTCATAGCGTGCCCTCCCAATGTTCATGTCTGCCTCGAGTTCCCCATTTGTTGCGCCATCACCAACAAGGATTGAATCAGATGGATTAACAACACGACTACTTCTGCTCTCTTCTCCTGTAACACTACCTTCCCTCCCGGCTCCCGTGGGTCGTCGTGGAAGAAATTAACTTGTTTGACATGCACACTGCACAGGGAACAATTTCGGGTTGAATATTTTTTCGTGTTGAAAGTCGCCTGAAGTCGGCCATCCAAAATCCACACTCGTCCCTCTTGATGCTCACGCTCCCCATTTGTGTTTGGTGGAACTCAACTTCCCTTTAAAAGCACTATATATTGCAGTGTTATTGTAGACCACTTGAATAATTCCCGGCAGGACCCCAACATAGGACAACACAGCCTCCGTCACATTCATGTTTGCTCTGCTCGTCCTTGGTGGTGGATTGGAAAAGGATCCTGTCGAACGCCATGCGGGGAGTAGTTCGAATCGTCCCCAAAATGATAATCGGGTAAGTTGTCAGCCCATGCACCTTGTGAGTTAATAGAACAAATTGATGAGTGCGCATGTTGTAACACAATTCTGTTTGTTCGGTGTTAAAATGCAAAATTCTATCTGGTTGGCCCGAGAAGGCTCCCATGAAGCCAAGTGTATCAAGAGCCATGATTGTCGATGATTGTGCTGAAGTGGATCCACCAGCTAGCTCAAAGGTGCATTTATTGTCTCACCTGGAGTGACAAAGGGTATTGATATCGTGTGACACATAATTTTGACAGTGATTCACGTTTCGAATGTGTAGTAATAAGATTAGTCTAGTTACTGATGCTTTGTGGCGTATTGCGTTGGTGGCTCTTACATTGCAGGTCGTGACAGTTCGCAGCCCTGCGAAGCCGTTTCATGCAAATGGCGCATTTGTCGAGCTGCTTCACCCCGACCATGGAACTGAAGTGGTTTGACATGAGTTTAGCACCTCCTGGCATGCCAACATCATCATTCTTCTGCCACGAATCCTTCTGAACCTTCAGCTGATCAATGTGCGCAGGACGTTAATTTTCAGACGCATCCATGACACAACCAATACCACTTCGTCCCAATCGACGTTGTCACCACCACTAAGTTAGCGCAAACCACTGTAGTTACGATCAGGAAGCTTAAATTCAACACAACACAATTCACTTCCACGCAATTCAACCAAAACAATAATTCAAAAGCAAAGCCAGGTACTAGGGTGCAATTACATCTCCAGCAGCATGATCGGATATAAAGTCAGGCAGAGGAACAACTAGCTAGTGAATTATGCACAAATTCACTCCTGGCTAATTCATTCATTCAACTCAAACTGATTCAACAAGCTAGGGTGTAGTATATCCAGCACCATGATGATGAGATACAATGTAGGCGAGGAAGAGGAAGATCACTTGTAATTTTTGTAAAGGATTCCCGCCATTGTGGGACTTGCCATGGTTCACATAGAATGGGACTCCCCCGTGACCTCTTAGTCGATCCTCCAATTCCAAGATTGTTGGGCACGTTTTCATCCACATCCATGTGGTTTCATCCAATCAAGTCATCACAAACTAGTTATATTCAATCTTACAATAAGTACATAATGAGTATAAGAATGTCCACCACCTTAACATCAGGTTCCCGTGTTGGTTTTGGACTAGATAACCAAAGAGAGGAGAGTGAATGACGAGCCACGTAAGCAACGAGTCATCAACCTACTAGAGTGGGTTCCCTATCATAACCGAGCAACTCATAAACAAAATCTAGGAATTATGAATGATACCGTGCCATTGTGGATGAAATTTTTTGATAAGTTATGATAACATTTCTGCTCTTGGATGAGTCATCGGTTATGGATCATCTAACAATAAAAATTTCAAACCTTATGACGTTTGCAAACATGACATATCATATGTGGTGCGTCGAAGTCCTCTTTCAATTGCTATAATGATAAACGTCTAGAATGCCATCATGATACTATTCGAAGGCTTGTTGGCATGGATGAATGAGAGGTACATTCCTATGCAATAATTCTCTCTCAAACAAGAATAACGCTAAAAGAATAGTCCGACCCAGTGCCAAGTTTAAACTTCAATGGTATTAACTTGGTATATGGTGGTAATTTAATTGTCATTGGGTCCAACCACGATAAGGTGTACCAAAATTGTGTCACACATTACCCTTTTTTCATAGTCCTTGACGCTCCTTTGAATAATTATTGTGCTTTTATTTTGAACTTTACTAAGGTTTATAGTCAAGACTTAGCACACTTATAGATATAATTGTCATCACATTTGATTAATTATGGTTAAATGTGAATTTTAATCGGTATTATTGCCCAAAAAATGAGTCCTTATGAAATATAAGGACTCCTTTCTATTTAGTTCTTAGCGGTACACCTTATCATGGTTGGACCCCACTATAATCAAGTGTTGGTTGTGTCTACTACTAGCTAGTAGATTGATAACATTATAAATGTTCCTCATTATTTAGCAATTGAAAGGGGACTTCAAAGTAATGTAGAAACTTCATAGATTGTAACTCATCATAGCAAGCAAATGTATTCACATCACAATTCAATAGAATACCAATACATATATACTTTCTAGTAGGCTACGTGTATCTATCTAATACATGTACCCTTTCTATGCCTAAAGAGTAAAAGTAGGTGCCAGTTGGACCAGAGTGATTTTAGTCACTTACTTTTGTAACTTGCCTAATTTGTTGGCTGGTTTTTCGCCTAGCAGTAAATGATTCATAGTCATGTACCTTTACATCGTAGCATCATAAATAGGGGATGCTTGATTCAACACGCACCAAAAATGATAAATAACGCCTTATTTGCAAAAGTTAGAAGGTTTGTGAGTTTGTTCATAGATGATCCAAAACCAACACGAGAGCCCCGTAGGAGCATGATGTCAAGATGGTGCACATGATTGCAATCGCCATGTACTTATTGTGCAAGATTGGACACAACTGGTTGTGATGACTTCATTGGATGAAATCGTGTGGATGTGGATGAAGACGTGCCAAAACAACCTTGGAATTGGAGGATCGACTTATCGGTCATGGGGGAGTCCATTCTATGTGAAACCATGGCAAGTCCCTCATGGGCGGGAATCCATTTTTAAAAATTGAAAGTGATCTTCCTCTTCCTCGCCTAAATTGTGTCTCATCATCATCATGGTGCTGGAGATATTGCACCCTAGCTTGTTGAATCAGTTGAGTTGAATGAAATATGCCAGGAATGCATCTGTGCATGATTCTGTTGCAGCTAGTTGTTCCTCTGCTGCCTGACTTTATATCCGATCATATTGCTGGAGATATAATTGCACCCTCGTACCTGGCTTTGCCATTGAATTATTGTTTTGGGTTGAATTCCATGGAATTGAATTTTGATGTGTTGGATTCAAGCTTCCTGCTCATAATTGCAGTGGTTGTGCTAATGGTGGTGACAATGTCGATTGCGCTGGAGTGGTGTGATAAATACAGTTGGGAACTAATCTTCGATGAGAAGTTCCAATATGATACATCACATGAGAATGATGATGACGAAGAAGAAGAATCCACTGAATGTAGAGCAGAGAGCGGGAGTACCGGCCTGGAGGACATGGTCACTGATATTGTAGCCAAAGGTTCTACTACTCCTGCGCAGGATCTGGTGAATATGATCAATTCACAGATTGAATATTCACCGTCAAGCTCCCAAGGTGAAGAAGTGAAGGAAACAGATGAGATCCTCGAGCGAACATCAATGGAGGAGAAATGTAGGAATATTGTGACAGACAAGAGAAACTTGCAGAAGAATGATGAAGAAGAAGAAGAAGAAGCCACTGAACGTGGCGCAAAGAGCGAGACGGGCCATCAAGTAGCAGAGGGTTCCACTTCTGTGCAGGATCTGGTGGACATTAATCAACAGAATGAATCAACATCGAATCAAGGTGAAGAACTACTGAGGGATCAAGGAGATGAGTTGAATTTCCTCCAGCGAACATCAATGGAGGAGAAATGGATGATTATTGTGAAAGAGGTGTTGCCGGAGGAGATTGTTGTTCCACTTGAAGCAGTTCCCAAGGAAGTGATGGTTCAGCTCCTAAAGGTTGTGGACAAGCTTCAGGTCTCACTTGATCGACTAAAGACAAATCAGGATCATTCCATTTGGACACCGACGTGGAATGAACTTGACGCACTTCAGCCGTCATCATGGATGAATATGAAGACTACACCATTTAATAATGATTGATCCTCATGAGGTGAAGATGCATGCAACTGCTAATTGTTTGACAAAGTTGTTTCGACGTGCTTATTAAGCATATATAGAAGCTTGATGTATATGACTTGCCAACTGGACAAGTACACAGCAGCGATACGATCTTAAAGATCATTGACACTATTTCAAAGCATCATGCTGGTTATTATATTATTTGAGTTATGTGAATTATATGTGTAGAGGCAACATTCTGCAGTTATACATTAATACCAATTCGCTGCAATATACTACACACACAATGTTTTGTAAAGTCACCTCTCTCTATGTATGCATACACATGCATATCCATCTCTATTGTTCACTTGACTATCGGCAGAGAAACTGTGAAGACAGCTTTCAATTTTAGGATTTTTCATATACTAGAGGATGTATACTGTATCCACAGTGGACAAGATGTTAGATGGTTTATATAGATAATATATTATGGTATTTCGATGCATGCAGTACTACTTCTTTTTCGAAATGCATGTTGTTCTGTTGATAGGAATGGTCACTTCGTTCTTAAGATTTGGTTGGTTTCTGTGAATAGTACCATACACTCTAACCTCGATAATGTCACACCATCCGTTTCACCAAAAAATGTGATATAAACAAGGTGTGACATATTTGATAATGTCACATTTGGAAGATTTATGCATAATGTGATATTATCAAAGAAATAGGTAGAAAAACAAATAAAAATTACAATGTTCAAAAGAAAATAACAAAGATGAGAATTCAATGTTTTTAAATATAAAATCAAATTCAAAAGCTTGAATAAAAAGATAGCACATCATAATGTGTCATTGAGATCAAGTAAAGACCTCTCACTAGAGACAAAGAAGCTCTTATTGTCACATTGATGTTAAATGTGCAACACCAATTCTAATGAGCTTGTCATGGATTTTTTCCATTCCTAACAACTCCATAGTGTTGAAAATTTGAGAACCTTGACTAGCCATAAAATTCAAAACAACTTTAACAGATTTTTTGTGCATCACTTAACTTCACTACCTTAGACTCAACATCATTGCTATCATCAATCAATGGGTCTACTTCTACGGGATCATGTACCTCTTGGCCATCTTGCACTAATTGCACAAGCTCCTCAATAGAATACTCCACCTCAAAATCATCTTCACTTTCCATGTTTACGTACTCCAATGGAGAAAGCTTCTCTAGAGGCTTGCCTTGGACATCAAAGCCCAAATTCAATGTTACAATGAGATTTCCCAATTCCAAAGTTGCTTCTTCCATTTTGGTCTTCATATGTTCATCAAGATTGTTAATATCTGCATTCCACTCTGCATGCAATATGGCGGACTTTCTCCAACAATTTCTAATGGTTTGATCATCTACCTCATGCCATGCCGCCACACACCATAGCATAGCTTGAAATACATCAACATTCAATTTCCCTAAATCTTCAACTGAATTGCTATCAATTTGTTGCAAAGTCCAAGCAACAAGATTTGAATGCTGCAATCACTCCTTGGTCCAAAGGCTGAACAATTGAAATCGCATTTGGTGGAAGAAACAAGATAGTGATATGGGAGAGCACGAAAACATTAAAGCCATCTATAACTTTCTTGACCTCACCATGAATATCATGGCTTCCTGTATTATCCATGATAATGCAAATCTTTCTGTCTTTTAATGTCATTCGTCGGTTCTCACTCTTCACCCAATGCATAAAAACTTCACCATTTATTCATGCTGAACTATTAGAATAATAATGCACTGTACTATTTGGATCAAATTTTCGAGGAAAGCATCTGGGACGCGTTGATTTGTGAATGAAAACAAGCTTCAATCGTTCCTTGCCTGAGATATTAGTGCAAAGCCCCAATGTGACACGGTCCTTCTTTTTCTTATTTCCTTTAGCCTTCCCAATATTCAAATTCTTGCAAGGAGAGGCTCTATAATACAAACATGTCTCATCAAAATTGAAGACGTCCTCCGGATCATATTTCTTCAGTATGAATGGGATCTTTACCGTGGCCAATGCAATTCCAACTGCATCTGCATCTCCACTTTCTCCATGTAGATAATAACATTTGATTCCATGTCGAGTTTTGAAATTTTGCAACCATCCATGAGAAAGCTTGAAACCGGTATTAGATATGCCAAATGAATCCCTTAATTCATCAACCTTATACATAATGACATCATCAGTCACAACTCCCCACTGTGCTCTTACCTGTCCAAACCATAAAACCAAAGTTTTTTCAAGCTGAGGCCATTTTCCAACTCGAGCACGTCGTACATTGCCTCCACACAAATTTGTATCTACATTCAACCACTTCTCTTTTGCACGAAGAATATTGCTAATTGTGGTACGATTTACAAGCTTGAATTTGTGTTGATCCACCATATATTGTGCAAGGTCTTCATGTTTCAAACATGGATGAGCTTTGTGGACTTCACAAATTTTCCTCTTATCAGACACAGATAAATCCACTCGTTTGCCTGTGGAATTGCTTGCCATTGCGAGCACCTTCTTTTGCCAAATCATTCGCCCAAATGAGCACGCAAAACCCATAAATTAAGGAGCTCCAACTTTAGTTCAATTAGCTCTTGTTAAAAAATGTAAGACATACAATCTCAATTAACAAGAAATACAAGCTCAATTAAGAAGAAATACAATCAACAAAACAATTATTGACAAAGCTAGAGCTACATTGATGGTTTACATGTAAACCTAAATACAACAGCTAGCCATGTAAACAAAGTGCAAAATGCTTTCTAAGAGAGACATGGTCCTCGCTTAAGAGATAAAAAAGCAATAGAAAGGCATAACATACCTGCAACTTGATAAGCGACACCACATCAATAGTCTTCGATCCAAGCTTGTATCTCTGCAGATTGTCAATTGTGACTTGCGCGACAAAAAATTAAAAATTCCAGTGGATTGTAAGGATTGCAGGTGTTGTAAGGAATTGTAAATTGTAAGGATTGCAGTTAGTGACTTTCAGGTCATTCGCTCACCTCAAATTAACATAATCAAATTCACTTCAAAGATATCTCATTAGTCCAAGTAGAATACTCACAAACTTCACAAATATAGAGTCAAATTTATGTATTTAGGTCAAAGAGGTTACTCATAATTCGCACTATATTCAGTTGCATAGGATTAATCACGAGGCTTGAATAGATCACTCATCAAGATATTATGCTCCTCACTCAATCTACAAACTCATATATCACTCTCACCGAGCTCCCCAAATTCTCTTCAGTTCCAATCATTACAGCATCAATTGTAACAGTGAAAGGGAAGGCTTACCTCAATCTCGTTGGCCTCAACGGGAGTTGCCAGGTTTGGTGATGTCCACACGAGGTTCCATTTTGAGCAGAACTTCACTTTATCCTTCTTCTCCTGATCGGTGAGCTCTTGCTCCGTAATGACAGTCACATCCAGTATGTCCTGCTTCCTTACACAAAACTCACTGCCTCGAACAATATTGATACAATTCAACTTCATCCGCTTATCCCGCTCTGGAGAAAATCAAAGTATCTAAATCAACATACATTTCCACAATCGACCACATTCGAAGCTGTTGGAGGTAGTTGCGCACATGGGCGGCGCAGAGAGGTGCGCAGGGTGCAAAGATTGAAGCCAAGGTCACGAACCCTATTCTCGGTTCCAAGAATGGAGATCTAGGCAGAAAGGCGGGCGGAGATGCCGACATCATCCATAGAATTTGTTGTCCATCTGGCCTTTTTTCATCCATATTACTTGTTATTATCACACTTACACTACAAATTTTGGAAAAAAAAATAGTGACATTATCAAGGGTGATAGGGATAATAACGAGGGAGTTTTACACTAAAAAATTTGGTTTTGAAGTTTTGGGTGACAATATCAAGGTGTTCTATAAACAAGGGTAACATTATCGAGGTTAGAGTGTACATGTTAATGTGTATACCAGTACAAGATATCTATGACTTTCGTTTTTCAAAGAATTTACATGACATTCACCTTGCCTCTAAAAGTAGCAAGCTGAGCTCTTATGTTCCTCATTTGGATTTGGATTTGCTAATGTGCTCATGTAATTTTATTTTATTTTATCAAACATATGCTAAAATTTAAAAATTGTTCATTTTAGCTGCAAACTGTTGCATGTTGAATTGATTGATGGTATTACACTGACAAGCTGTACTAATCTGCTTGCAAGATAAAATGCTGGATTTTTGCATTAAGTAAAGTACAAATGTTGTCTCTTTCGTGTAAAACATATCAAGCTCTCATAACATTCACATGTTGGCACGAGTTCGTGGGTTTGGGTTGAAGACATCATGTACCTCAACAAATGCTAATGATTCATTGCAAGAGATATTGGATATTAAATAGTTGACATTTATAGTAAGTATAGTTGGACAAACCTCTTGTCCATAAATAATAAGGGACATGTGCACTTCTGGGGACAAAAACATCAAATGACAACTATAGCAAAAACAACAACATAACAACCACAACTTCAAATGTTTGTATTCCATGTTCATCAACCACCATATTTGTGTAGTTTTACAATCTAGTGTACATCATATTAGGCATTGGAATTGTCAAAAATTCATGCATAAATCCAAATATACTTAAATCCTACTTAGATTGGGCTAATTGTATTGAACCTATCGATTGGTCTCTTCAAAATCAAATGAGTGTTCTCTTGCAAAGGTCTTAGTATGTCCCACATGCTCATGAGTGTACATCCTATCCAAAATGACACACTGTTGAAATTCCACAAGGTTTACTTAATGGCATATTTATTAACCATATAGGCTGGAAAATCATATCCATGCTCAACGCTTAGAGTGACAATTTTAGTGCCATTAGCACCATGTACGTTAGTCGGAATCAAGTAGAAGTTGTCAAGTTCTTCTCAAATCTCTTAGGTGCTATTCCAACCTCGTGTGTATGTTTATAGAGAAACTTGAGAGTATGTGCACATGAGACCAAAGACATTTTTTGCAAGATCGTGCATCTCTCAATCGCAGAGTGAACCAAGTAAACCCTAAACTTGCACATCCAAGCCATGACCAAGATCGTCAAAACCAACAATACACATAGCTCCCCATATTCGACACACTAATTTTCCCCAACCTAGGCAACCAAAAGTCTAATCCCTATTAAGCTATGATTGACATCCAAACCCTAAGAAAAATCCATGCATCCCACAAGTCACAAGCAATCCCGCCATGTCGTATGACCTGACCTGCCTCAATGGGCAGTTGAAACCCCAAAATGGTAAACCTCGTCCAATCACTCATTTCCACCTCGAAAACAAAAGACAGGTAAATCCATCCCCCAAAGAAGAAATGGGGGAATTGTGCACAAAACATGGACGTGGGCAAACACTGCACACTGAGCACTCCGCACAAGGGGGTGCACAAGAAGGAAGGAATGAAAGTGAAGAGATGTCCCCTCCAGACATTTTCATAGAAACCAACCAAATAAACATTCTTATTGAGGAAGAAGTGAATCCAAATATTGATATGAAATATCGAAGCATATGAAGTAATAGCACTACATCTAAATGACATGTACTGTATGTATAAACCATCTAACATCTACTATACCGTGGATCTATATGTATATACAATACATTGTCTAACCCCACTCTATGGTGGATGGGGCTTAGAGGTGATGTCATAGACAACCCTATTAATGCTCCGTACATCATTGCATATTATAGATGAGACAAATGCAAGGAACTTCCTATCAAAATGGTACCAGTTCGCAAGCATCTCATCGTCACTAGAGATTCTTTGTAGAGTGATGGAATGAGAGAAGTACGTTGATTGTCTTGACCTCCCATGGTCTTTATATGCAAGTGCATTGCAAACGCTTGCCAAATCTTATCATACAAGTTTGCCTCCCGGGTGCAGCGTAAAAAAAAGTTTTTTTTTAATAATTTTTTTGAGACAGAAGGCCGACAGGCTAGCACCAGAGCATAGGAGGCAGTTCACCACTTGACAAGTTTCTATCAAGTAAAGAGGAGATTTCACAGCCGGGAATCAAACCGCCAACCTCTTCCTTAAGATTTGGGTATCTCCACCATCATCCAGTAGTTTAGGGTCGTCTCAGACCATTAAAAAAGAAAAAAAAAGTTTTGAAATATCCAACAAAGCCCTGTTTTATGGACCTCATATTTGAACAACCACTTGAGAGGCTCAATTGTCTTCAATTGCATGTTTGCAGGCAAGCCACCCATGTTGTAATGACTCGTTGATTGTGTGCAAATTTTTAAACGCGTGTCCAGCTAGAGTCAGAGGAGGGCACAACTCAATCATATTGGGATAAACAGTTCCTTGCACTAAGAACGCGGGTTTCGTTCCAAGTTTTTTTCCCAGCGAGTTTGCAAAATCATTGAAGACAGCAATAAACTCAGCGCCAATAATCTTTCATTTATCTTCCAAATCCTCCACACCATTTACTATGCTTAGTTGTGCACTGGCATCTACGCATGTAACGGGTAAATGGAGCTCCGTCTCAAACATAGTCATCAGCCATTCTCTCTCCTTATACCTGAACAAGGTGTTGCCAACAAAAACACAATGTAGGCGATATCCGACAGCTTGATGAACGAGAGCGGCAACTACAATCAAATCTATCCCTCCGGAGAAGGCATAATAAAACATGGTCGTTTGGGCTTACCAACCTCGTGACAGAAATCTTCATCTCATTTAACACATCTTGGAGGTGCCATGAAGGTCCAGTATGAGAGGTCTGACACACATTTAGTAAAAAAATTCGTAGCATCTCAAACCCTGTTCAAAATGATCGACCTCCGGGTGGAACTGCCAAGGCATATATGTTTGCATCCGTGTTCACCAAAGCCATGCATGATGTTGCCTTGGGCGTTCATTGTGACGACTTACAAAACCTAGGTGTAAGCGACTCCACCGCCTCATCGCCATGGCTCATCCACAACATTCGCTATGGCATGGGACAATCAAAAGCATTATTGTCACGATTGACATGGTCTTCATGAAAACGTCACGTGGCATGCAAAAATGTCACAAATGTCGTTTTCTTGAATACAAGGAAGGCCGGCTTGAATTGGTCTTTGGAGGCAGCTTTTGCCATCTACATTTGGATGTATTTACAAAATGCTAGTAGCATGTGCAATGTGATAACGAGGGAAGGGATTTTTTTTATATCATAGATGTTATGTTCTTCATTGTTACTTCAAACACTCTTGATAGCAATCAAAGCATAACATTCATGATATAAAAAAAAACTTTTTCTTTACTCTATGAACTATAGGTGCCCATACAAAATCATAACATTAAGTAACACGCCCGGAATGACCTTCTCAAAAGAGCATCAAACCAGCGCGTGAGAGCAAAGGTGGCATTGCCTTTGAGTTCTTCTTAGGCTATTTTTAATCTACTTAGGTAGTTACTTTCAATACTAAGATTTGATTATGTCGGTTTTTAGGACAAAACTAATGCCAAGTGGTGGTAAAGGTTTTAATCTAGGCTAATTTAGAATCTAAACAAATCTAAATAGCTATAAAGCAATGGAAAATTTTGGTGGGGTCAAAAAAGTAGTTGTACTCTTATGAAAGGTCTTATGAAACCCGCATTGGAAACCTTTTCAACACTTTTTGAAGCTACTATTTTTTGATTGATTGCCCATTCATTCACCCTTGCTTTGCAAGTTTTTCCCTTCTTGTTGAGGTAATATTATGAGTACTCAAAGGGCACCCTGCTAGCATTGCTACTTAATGTTATGATTAGTTTCAAAATACAAAATTTTCCAAAGTTGAAGTGCATTCCAAAATATTAGAAATTGAGTCAACCTTGAAGAAAAACATCCCATGTGATTGTGACGTTTTCATGAATACTATGTTGTTGTTGTTGTTGTTGTTGTTTTATAGCCAAGATAAAAAAAACCAATGAGTTGTGGGTCATCCCTGGCCTCAATGGAAAATCTTTGCAAGTAAACGGTCTACCTCTCCTTTCGGCTAGGGATTTGTGGTATATATGTAAACTCATCCATTAGGAAGGTGACAAGGCACTATCCGCAAAATGTAATATCTCTCTGTGGCATCGAATCATTTTATAGTTCATAATTAATTCTTTTTAGAGCATTTGATTATAGAAATGACATTAAAGACCTTGAATTAGTTTAATGGACTCCAATTAGAATGAATTAGTCCTCAACCTTGTAAGGGACTTGTTTTTACTAGATAATAGAGCTTCTTCATCTGCGATGGATGAGTTTACATAGATGCTATGAACCCCAAGCCCTCTTCTCTTCTCTTGTCTCTACCTTCCTTAAGTCTTCACCTAATACAAGTGCACCATAATTCTAGTATACCTATGCCAATGATTATTCCCACTATGAATCATAGGTGTGGTTCGGTTTTCCCATGCCTGTGCTCACCTTTGAAAAAATGCAATATGCTTCAAGGTCCCTTTAATTCTTGTGATGTTTTGTTTTGAACTTACATATAGAATCAAACTAACTTGAAGATGAAGCAACACCATGATTTGCATCACTCATAACACCAAAATCATCTCAACTCATATTTGGAAAAAAAAATTGGACCTATGTCTAGTCAATCTTTATAGAATGCTTGAGTTGTAGGTAGGTGTAGTTTAAATATTGGATAAGACAGAACCTAAGTAAACACTCCATGAAAACTTTAAAGGTGATTTTTAGGTCATATGGGTGTCTCAAATAAATTTTATTAGGACAATTTAGGGTTATTTCTAGGTATTTAGGATTTTGGTTGACGCCACATTCAAAAATAAAGGTTCAAAAAGTCTCCACCCTCTATCTTCTATCAACCTTTAATTTCATCACTCCACCCTCTATCTCTATCAACCTTTCAATACCAAGTTGAACGTGTGACTTTGGTCTTACTCACATTTAAAGCAACAAATGTGGCTATCGACCCTTAGTCTATAATTCAAACACACAAGGTCCAATCTCTCTAATCATCTTCAAAAAGACCATTGTTTGAGTCATATCTTGACAGAATGTCAACACTCAAGAAGCGCTAGTATTCAAAGTTAAGGAATCCATTAACACTCCTTATAACTTAGAATATCAGAGTTTGGAAGAATAGCCTTACAGTTCACCAACTTGCTTCAAACAGAAAACATTATGCTTGTGATAAATCACGTGCTTTGAAAAACCAAACACTTCTCCAAAACTTCAATTTCACCACAATTAACCTTCCCTCCTCTCAGCTTAAAATATCAGTCCCGCATGCAAAATAACTTAGACTATAATTCAACACTTATGAATCTCATGGTCAACTATTATCACAAAGACCATAGTCTAAATTAGAATTTCAACAGATATGGACACACAAAGATAGTTTGCAAACAAGGCCAAAGAATCTCGTGGAACAAATCATGATTTGAATAAAATTCCAAGATGGAATATAAGGGCCGCTTCACACTATGGCCCTCCAAGTCAAGAGGCCGTGGAATGGCCAAACTTTGTTGAGAGTCCAAAGAAATGGGCTGAAAATAGCCAATAAAATATAGTAAGTGGAGCCTTTGGCTGGGCATAGTGTGAAGCCTCCAAAGGCCAAGCCCAAAGTCCAAACCCAAAGAAGCGTCCAACTTTACTCCTTGCTCAAAATAACCCCTCCAATCTAATGGTCAAGATCTTGTCAATGATTTTTTTTTAATGAAAAAAAACCGACGGCCTCTTGACCATAGTTTGGGTTTCCATTCCCGTCCGACCCAAACTTCCTTCGAGAGTCCGTCGACTTCTTCAAAAAGTAATCATTTTAAATTGCAACGGCCTTTGGACTTTGGCCATAGTGTGAAGAGTCGAAAGGCCAAACTCTTGGTTTCTTGCAATTTGATCGGTGGAAACCGACGGCCTCTCGACCTTCAGCCATAGTGTGAAGTGCCCCTAAGATTGTCAAATCCAATACAAACATCTTGGATCAATATTGAAGACTCCAACAATAGTCAATAGCCTTATGACTATGAAACTCTTAGATCTCGTTATCACAATCAAATCTCCAAAACTAAAGAGACAAAAGCTGCAAATAGATTTTGATGCTAAAAAAAATCTTATGAGCCCCTCTTGTTAGCAATCCCTACACATACTTGCTTTTTAAAAACACGTATATAGACATTATGGTTCATATCTTTTTGTATCAGGAAATAGCTTTTGTACATAAGTTTTTGGATTGGGTTCCAATTAACAAAACCACACAAGGAAGACTAAATAAGTGTCATGTTGAACTTTAAGTGCCACTATTAGGTTAATTGATAGGTCATAATGACTTTGGAATGAAATTGGGGCACCAAACCTAGGTAAAACTTTGTTTGATGTGAATTTTAGGGACTTAAGAGATTAAGGAGAGGATTATTGGGGTCACTCAATGCATTACATGCAATTGTGTAGTCTCTCCCTTACAACTACCATAGTGGAGTAGTCACGACTTGCTATACCATGGGTTTTTTCAATGCAAGGAGCCTCAGCTCAACAATAGTTTTTTGAGTAACCAGTAACCACATATAACCATGGCCAAAGACGCCTTGATTTGAACAATAATTTCTCCTTAATTAATTGATGATTTTAATGGATCGTGAAATACTGTCATCAACCCATGACTGTGATAAATTAATGAACATCGTTACCCACTTTACGTTAGAGAAATTTTATGATGATCAATGTAAATTATCAAAATCAGATGGTCATTTTGAACTTCTAAGGTGGAGCTCCAAACCCCAAACTATGAATTCTCCCTCGACTAGAATTCATTGCCCAAGGCTCCACAATTTGGTTATTCACAGAGAAGATTATGGTCGCACTCAATGTTACCCCGTAGCAGCTGATATTTTCTCCTTCAAATAGTTAAGCCATTGGACAAACATTCAAATGCTCATTATATGTCACGGTCCTTGTAAGATTGATTCCATTCTATGGCATAATTATTTTCATCCACACATAACATTCTTTTTCTCAAGACAATGGTCACCCAATTGAAATGAAACGTTGATCCTACAGAAATTCAATGCAGAATCAAACGATTACCCATCGACAATCCCACCACTTGAATAACTTTTGATCCCCTCACGGAATTCACACCCTTCATTGACTTGTCAACTTGCTACTTAATTCTTGCATGCTTTCTTTATGTAAAGCAAGACTATGGTTCAAACATTCAGATCAAACACATGATCATTTACAATCTTGACACTTTCACATGAACATGGATTCATACCCTCAAGTTCACACAGAAAATGGTCGTGAACATTTGATCATGAGTAACACCAAGAGAAGAAGGTATTCTCTTTACACGACACACCCGAGTCCAAAATGATGGGGGTTAAGATTATCGCTTGGACAATTCAAGATGTCTCCATTCAACCATCTCTCATTTCTTCATTAGTCAAATTACTTTATCACAAAGATTTAATCCAACAAGACTATAGTCTTAACACAAAGCTTCCCACCCTGATCACATCATCAAGACTATGGCACATAAACAACTTGATACACACACTCACTATCTTCTCGAGCATATAAATAGGAACTTCATTTAGATAATTGTCATGATCACATGAAAATTACACACACCATCTTTGATCAATCAGGGCTTCACACCCAAAACTTTAAATTACAGACGATGGCCCTTAACCAAAATGTATCACCAAAAAATCGTCCTCTCTCTTCCTGATAGGGAGTTCCAGTTCTTCCACTACCCTTCATGAGTTTTCTCGCCCACTGCCTGACTATGATCTCCCCCTATCTATGGTAAGAGAGACAACTCTGAAGGTTGAACTTGTCCATGGTCAGATTCCAATCCTTCTCACACATTTTTCACATGTCTGTAATCCATCTACTAACCTCTTGTACATAGTCTATTTGTACCTTTTAACACTTACTAGTCCTCAATTAGTCGGTATTAATATGAGTGTTTTTTGCCTAACTCAAGGTTAAGTATGAGGATTTTGACTACAAAAATCTTCAAATTCAAAAATCGAACTAATTAAACCATGAAATTGGTTTACATCTTTCCTCGTTCTTACTTTCTGATCTCAAGGCCATAGTCTATTCATACCTGCTAAAATAATAATTTTGGGTCATATCACTAGAAGAAAACTTGTCCATTCCAACCCTCCTTGTGACTAGGCCATCGCGACTCCCACCAAGAAAATGCATAAACAAATCAATTCGGTTGGGAATCGGGGGGCCACCTTCCATGGGTACACCACGGGTACCTTCCGGTTGCCTACCAATTGAATTGTTTATGCATTTTCTTGGTGCGAGTCGTGATGGCCTAGGGTTGAAATGGACACGTTTTCTTCTAGTGTATCATGGCCTATTCTCACTTAATTCCTAGTTGAGCAAGAAAAAACAAATATTCAACACCATAGTAGGATCCTAGAGCATTAGAATTGCAAATACAAACATGATCATGATACTAATTTAAAGATGTCTATCTTAATTCTTCATTATTTATCAATCGATCATATATATACATATACCAAAAATTGATATATATTTTCTTCATCATATTTCAATATAATAAATTCAAATATTTACCCATGGTTCACTATGTAGCTCATGAAAGTTGAATATATCAAAAGTGTATTAAAGGATTCATAAAGAGAAGCGAGTTATCTAAATTGTCCAATTTTGAGAATATATCCAATTTTCCTTATTAGATTCAAGTGTCTCTCTTTTTGGTGGGAATGTCACTTCATTCTTACATACTTTGAACTCGGACCCTAGCATGAATTTCTTGGGTCCAAAAAAATAATTCTCTCAACCAATAGGATTGTTGAATTTTAGGAGTTTGGGTCTTGGACCCTAATGTGATTATCCTATGTTCAAACTCCACATGTTGGAAGCTTGAGGTGAACATGAGGTTCTCTGCTCCAACACACAAATTAATTGGGAAAAGATAAATATTTAAGGTTGCATCTATAAGTCATGAGCTTGAGCCCTACTCCATGTAACCTCATCGATTCCATCATGGATGAAGGGGATCCGGTAAAAAAATTCCTCTACAAGATTGAGTGCCAATTCATTCCCATTTGGCTCCTCTAGATTAATTTGGTCTCTTGCTCTATTTCGGGAGTCAACTCGTCTTAAAATAATCAATTACAAGCTATAATATGATTCTTCGCATTTTCATCTTCACAATGGATGAGTTTACATAGACATTGTGAACCCCTTAGAGCCCTTGTGAAGGAAGGTGTTGAAACATGAGTTTTTATCCTTGTGTATGCTTTTCCAAGAGGAAAGCCTACTTTACATGCTAAAACTTGTTTCATTCATTAGCACTTTCAACCAATGGGCCCACTAGGGAGCTTGAGTAGCTACCATGGCTCATGGGATGCCATTGTCTGGCTTGATCACGTTGGTGAGCTGGATGAGAGCTTGTCCCATCGACCCTGGATGGGCGGCACCAGCTCCGGGGGGGGGCCTGCACTGGCCGGGCTGGCTGGGGCTAGGTGGACCCCCGGTGTGGAGACTATATCACCCCACCCAACTAAATCCTAGGCAATGTGAGCCCTTGGATGGAGAGAGGGCTCCATCCACTACTCACAATGGAGCGCACTGGCTACTCCTAATAATGGAGGTTAGACAACTCCCGGTTTTTAGGCGACTCCACCCTACCCATGTGAAGCTAGTTGGCACCACCTCGTCCACGTCCACAAAGAGTGCAGGTGGCACCTTACAAGGCAAAAGCTCAATTTTTTAAATATGTGTGGGAATCAATTCACTCCACCGTAGCAAAGTGGCTACTAGTAGCCGGCAAAAAAGGGACTGGGATGCATGGATGTGTTCTTCACAGGTTTGGGATGCGGATCATCGTTTGAGGATCCGATTTTCGATTGTCCCAGTTGGAAAGGGTTAGTGTTGTCGAATTCAGAGATCTTTGTTGTACAGTTGGTTCGATGATCTTGTCATCGTTTTGAAGTGAAAGATTAGGGTTCCTCTGGTTAACTTTGCGATTGCAAGATGGATGATCGTGTAAATAATGTGTGTGGCTTCATGTGAAGATATTGTCCGATTTCTCTATGAACATACACAGGAGGTTGGAATAGCGCTCCAGAGTTTCGAGAAGAATTCGACGACTTCGACTGGATTTTGACTAGGTAGGTGGAGCTAAAACTGTCACTCTAAGCGCGCTGAGCATGGGTATTATCATTAGATTCGAAAAAATTCAAATGATTCTTCTTAGCGACGGACAGGGATTTCGAATGCACCAAGCATGTCTTATTTGAATTTCATATGCAAAAGCTATACGGGTTCAAAGTATATTAGTAGATGACTCAAATCCAACACGGGAGCCTGATGATAAGGTGGTGGACATCCTCTGAATTAGATGTACCTATTGTGCAAGATTTTAGGGTGTTGGTTTCAACATCATCTACCTTGCGGGATAAGAGCGACTCGTTGTTGTTATTGCAGGGCTATGTTGATTTGCAAAAATTGGACAAGAGTGAAGGGATTGCATGGCAAGGCTGTGTGGTTTGGAGAGCAGGGGATTTGCAGCTTGTTACGGAGCCTGTACAGATGATGGTTATGTGCAAGTGTGTCCTACGCCTACACATGCGTTTATGAAAAGAAGAGGGAGCAGAACAATATCTTCTTGGAAGAAGTGCACCTGTTGCTAACAAAGCGTGCAACGCCCAACATTTGAAAAGGGAGTGACTGGAGATCTTTGAGAACAAGGTGAAAACCTTTTGAAAACAAGGAGAGAAGCAGTGAGGAGCAATGAGTTTCTTGGATCTGGAGGCTGGCGGTGTTCCTCAGGGTCGCCGCCGACCGCAAGACTCCACACAAGAACTTGCATTGGGAGTGTTCCAGATTAACACTGCGGTTTCCAGCTTCAAGCGCCTTGTTGGTTCCCTTGGCACTGCCAAAGACACCCCTGCTCTGCGAGAAAAGCTGTAAGCCTCCTTGACACCGAATTTGATTGTGCAAACCTAGATTCCTTGTTTCTATCTAAGCCCCTTTACACTAAAGGTGAAGCTGAGATCTTGGACTTGCAATAGGTTTCGGAAGTTTGATACTTGAAGATGACAAGCTTTCATCCAATGCTCAAAAAATTGAGAGCTTCATTGATCTTTAAGCTCTCAGTAGTCTCAGCAAGTGTAAAGTGGCCATTCTCGATGTGATATGCCAAGGAGCATCCACGACAAGCCAAAGAATGCTTGAAAGCCCTTTGGCTTCGGGCCCACAAAATGAGAGCTTAAGCTCTTGACAATCCTTAGGGTTTTTGACTGAGAGCTTGTAAAATTGAGCAAAATCTTGTTGTAGTTGTTCCGCATGGGATCCATCAAGGGGCCATCGAAGGATTGTAGGCCCGGTAAAAAGTTGAAGCTCTTAAGTTAAAAGCTCAAGCATAAAGTGGATTTGAGTGAACAAACATGCATAAGAGGCTGCTTTTTGCCAACGAGAGGCCCCTTTCTTTGAGCTCTCAACTTGAGCTGTAGTGCAAAGGGGGCTTTAGAAGGGGAAAGGGATTCGTACATTGCTTGTTGTGTTGTGGTAGTTGTTCTTGAAGGTTTTGAGGCACCTGTTTCACCGTTGGACTGGGTGAGGATGTAGTAACCCAGCTGAAGCACGGATTAATAAGTGCTTCCAACTTTATTAGGTCAGGTTGCAATGTTTCCCGGGACTGACAAGCTGGTTAATGGTTATTTGTGAAGCCATGCACCACCATGAGTTTCTTATTGAACCTTCAGTATTTCACAAGAGGTGTTCACGTCAAGTACCAGACCTGGAACTGGTACATAACGTGGGATGGTCAGATTGTTGGTCTTGGTTTATCTAGGAATTGAAGGAGCAATCTAATCACAAGTGATTTGAAACGCAAGTGGTTGCAAGAACATGTTTTTTATTGGGTGGTATGCAATATATTCTATGATCTTACAGGCACAAAACACGGCAGCAAATAGGGCAACTTGCAAAGGAGACAGGGTCAAAGTTGAAGGCAGCCAGTGACCATGACCATAATAAACCTGCCAATGTGAGTCCTCTTCAACCTTGAAGAAGAGATTTTGATAGATTGGATGACATTAGGTCTTAGGATCAATTTTCAAGATATTTATTACTTGTTGGATTCTTTTCAATGTTCTGGTTTTCCATAATTTGAATTAATTAGTAACAAATAGCATAGTTTCTGAGGAACATTTTTGTATCACAGGCCACCAAGAAAGTGAGTGATGCAAAGCTTGCCAAGGATTTCCAATCAGTGCTGGTAGAGTTTCAAAATGCTCAAAAAATTTCCCAAGAACGGGAAAAAATGTATGCTCCATTTGTCCCAGCAGCTGCAGCACCTACCAGGTATACTATTCATCTCTTTTGTAATTGAATATATTCACTCAAGTACCATAGTGTAACTGTATTAGTATGCTGGTGTCTGATTCATGTAGGTCGAAGTTGCACCATGTAGTTGACATTTGGCTGCAAATATCAAATGAGGACATAGATATCCAATTCTGTTGTTCCCAAGTGGAAATGTTCGTGGTGGCTGGTCCTATTCAAACCATGCGGGTATCCATGTCCATATTGTTTTTAACAAAAGGTTACATCTTTTTCTTGGAGACTTATATAATATGCTTGAGTGTGTGCAGCCAAAATTTGGCCGATTCAAAGTTGGTGCCAGAGGAGAGCCAGGAGCAACGATCAGCCTATGCCTCTCAACGGCAGTAAGGATACTTATCTAAGAACTTCAAATTCTGGAGCTTTCCAATCTTTCGCATTGTTTGGGCACAGTTGCAAGTGCTCTTATTACATAGCAGATGTTTGTTAAGGTGTTCCTCACAGCAGTGAAAGAAGCTAAGCGATGTAAAATGAAACATCAAAGTAACCAACATTTGTTGGGAATACCATTTTAAGATGGGAACAGACTCTAGCTTGTGCAACACCTAGGTTATCATTACTCACTGTTGCTAACAATGAGGGCTAACACTCTTTGGTATAATTTCTGGGTTTTGCCTATCTATCGTGGCTCCTCATGGAAAAAATCATGCATGTGTGCAGACAGGAATTTATCCAGTTAGAGAATGAAACAGTCTACAATGAGGCGGTGATTGAGGAGAGAGAGCAAGGAATTCGAGAAATCCATACACAAATTGGTGAAGTAAATGAAATTTTTAAGGATTTGGCTGTTCTTGTGCATGAACAAGGTTACATGATTGGTACGTGGTGCAACCAAACTGATTTGTTAAAATTACTCCTATAGTTCTTTTAAGTTTTGCATGGACTTTAGAGATTTTGTTTTGAGCTGCCTGACTTATTTCTGAGTTCATTGTATTGTGTTTGTGGAAGCAGATGACATTGACTCTAATGTCTCGGGTGCTGAAGCTGCAACTGAACAGGCTAATCGACAGCTTGTGAAGGCAGCCACAAGCCAAAAGTCCGGGACAACCATTGTAAACCCTCCCCCCTTCCACTATACAAAAATGTGTATTTGAGCTACATACTTCCATTATAAGCTAATCTCAACATATGTAAAAAGGGCCTTATCTTAAGCTAATTTAATTCTTCCAGTGCACTTTTTAAATTGGTTGAATACCGTAGTGTTATTGAAGATTAGGGTTGAAACAAATAGCTTGTGTGCCCTTGGATGCAAATACATACTTTGCAGTTTGATCATCAATATCACATAAGTACATTTTTGTTTTTTTTCCTGGAAAAAGGATAATGGATTGACTAAACTTTTGAACCCATAAATATAATTTTTTTAGGATTTCAAGATTTGGGGAGGGCTTGTAATTATTTAGTATATAGGTCGTACATTGAGCCCCTTTGACCTTGTATCCTGAAAACATATAGAGGAATCCTAAATGGAGATCTTCCTGAGTGTCAAGCCTCTAGTGGGAGGTCTTGCACCACAAGATCATTGAATCTGACGCTGTTGATATTACCAAGGCCCTTGCCTGGTTTTTTTCTCTGCTCTCAAGCTTATATGAAGTCACTGACTAATTAGTCTGGGTTGTGTGGACATTGACAGACGTGTTTGATCTTGGTGATTCTGGCGATGGCAATCCTTGTATTGATTCTCTTTCTAGTCCGGTGACAAACCCATTCGTCTTCTTTTCAAACATGTGTTGAATGGGAAAAAATAAAGGTGGAGCTACTTCGACAATGCCACTTGTCAGCAAAAATCAGAACTGTATTCTACACATCTACTGGCATGCGTTTTCTTTCTCCTTTTTCATTTTACTTAGTTGGTTCTTATTTGCCCATCACCAGTGAGTGCCCCCTTGTCATCCTTGCGGAACAAACTATACTAAAATACTGCCTCCAGGATTCAAATATTATCCTCTCGACATGTGGACCTCATGTGGAAATTCCAGGCACATATTTTGATTTGCTATATTACAGGTACACAGGTCGTCAGTGTGAGAGTTTGTGACATTTTGTTTTTTCATTAATCTTCTATGATTGGTGATGAGGCCAGTCTAGAATCTGTCTTTCAAAGTACGATCAAATTAGCTGTTAGCTGAGGATTGCAATTCTCACCATGTAGAGAGATTTATGGATTTTGATGTTTGAACAAGATCTTCTTGATTGCTGAGCTAATCTGTGGCAAAGTGATCTAATTAGATTGGAATTTTTGTGTTCGATGCAACATGCTAAATCACCATGAGGAGGTTCACTTTTCGGCTGCTGAAAATTGCTGAAATTTTGTTGATCACTGAAGAATGGTTGCTATTTGCATTCTCAGGAGCGTAAAAATACAGAATTTATTAGCTCCAAATGAATTTCTTCTAAATACTCTTGTGATTTATTTGACAACAAGCAAGGTTGTGCATCAATGACAAATATTTGATATCTTCAAAGAACCTTGATGTGGATGAATAGGATGCGTTTCCTCCACTTATACAACCTCATTTCTGTGTCAATCCAGTCAGAATATCTGCAGATTCTTGAACCTGTTTTCCAAGCCACAAAGTACTAGCCTAATCTATAAATAAATGAATACAATTAGATGCCCTTGAATACTACAATTTACTCTCATTATGTCATGATGAAATTGTTGAGGACACTTTTATTTGTTGGTCTTCATTGTGACACTCTTGTGAAGGGCCTGTGCATAACTATGTTAAGGGCTCTGAAAACAAACATTTTGAAGGGCGATTTTGCATTTGACATGCATTGAAAGGGGGTTGTGAATGGGCCTTTCATCTTAAATTTCTCAAATATCAGTTTAAACAATCTTAACAAGTTGTGGGAGGTTCCATGGTTGGCAAATTATCCTACTAAATAGTGGTTTCTTTTCTATAATGGGCAATGTGGGAAGGTTCCCGAGGTCATTTATAAACAAATTGAAAAAGCAAACAACATCAGTATTTATCGTAGAAGGTATTAACTAAACTATTACAAAATATACATACTAAAATAAAACAATAATTTTAGTTCCATTTTAGAATGACAAAAACCCTTTCAATGGTAAGTCACAAAAACTATAACCTCAGTGCTAATGACTTCAAAGTTAATTGCATGCTTTATTGACGGTTTCGCTTTGAAAATGACATTCCAATCAATTGCTTATTTACTCAATGGAAGTGAAAATATATATTGGATTTTGGACCTTGAAGATGAAGTGCACTCAATATGGGTTATATGGACAAGCGGCCTTCAAGAATGCAAGTGCAATTTTATTTTTCGAAGTCGGGCGGAGCGGGCAGCAATTTTCAATCAAGATATGAAAATTTTAGATTTGTTTTGTGGGGCTGTCTGGAGGTGCTAGATTGCGGGCCCTGGCCCCTATCCACTTCTCCTTGAAAGTTTGTAGGGGGAGGTTTAGCGTTTGCCGTGAAGAAGTCTTAATACCGATGGAACCATATATATTTGAATTCTTGCCTTAAGTATCATAATTGCATTATGCTTTGTTTTGAAAGGTGGATGCCTTGTAGTTTCAAAACGTGGATGATTAGTAATTTGGATTTGCATGCAAATTGACAATGCAACAAAAATGCAACATTTGTAGTCTAAAATTGATAAGATTTGAAGTTGAAATGGACATTTGATGTTAACATCATGTGCACATGATTATCATTATGTCTTTCCCACATCAACAAAACATTCTACATTGTGATAAGAGAAGGAGTGTTGTTAAGGATGTTAACATTGCAGAGTTTAGAGTGTATAATGAACAAATATATCCCGAAACCCTAGGAAACAAATGTTTTCAGTCTAAATCTCACTCCTTATTGTCACGTTTCCCTCCCATATATCATGGATTTTGACATTGAAATAAACCATTAAAGAATTCAACCACATGCCCACACGCATCACATTGTAATCATTGTCATCATTGCAATGTTGACTTTGTGTTATTCTATAATGTCACATGCTACACTAGTTCTCTTTTATCACACATCCATCTTAAGACTAGAGAACTCCTTAATATCATGCGCACTTTCATTGCCACAAGCATGATGTTATGGAGTTCAGAGTGTAATTTTCCTTGGGTAGTAGATACTATCTGATTGTGCTACAGTAATTTGAGTATCTTGCTCGGTTATTCCCCATATTCCCTGGAGATTTCTGCACATGTCTTAGCAGATGATTTAAATCAATACAAATTTGAATAACTAACTCTGGAGATTTCAATTGAAAATAAATGATGTTGGGCATCTCAACTATCTATTTGAGAACATCTTGCTTATGATACTATGACCCACCAAACACGTGCGTCTTACTATAAATCTTATGAAAGGCCTCATAACATTAAGTAGGAAGCCTGGATTGACCTTCTCAAAAGAGCATCAAACCGGCGCATGCCGGTTTGATGCTCTTTGAAGAGTAAAGGTAGAGCAAAGTTTGAGTTTTACTTAGGCTATTTTTAATTTATTTGGGTAGTTACTTTCAATGCTTAGAATTAATTATGTCGGTTTCTAGGACAAAACTAATGCCAAGTGGTGGTAAAGGTTCTAATCTAGGCTAAATTATGATCTAAACATATATAAATAGCTATAAAGCAATGGGAAAGTTGGTGAGGTCAAAAAGGTAGTTGCACTTTTGGAAAAGTCTCCCAACACCCGCATTGGAAACCTCTTTGATACCTTTTTGAAGCTTCTATATTTGATTAATTATCCATTCATTCACCCTTGCTTTGCAAGCTTTTCCCTTCTTGTTGAGGTAAATGTGCGGGTACTCAAAGGGTACCCTCCTAGCATTGCTACTTAATGTTATGCTGCTAGAAGTTGTTAAATTTCTTAGAAATCCTAATGGTTTGTGTTAGTTGTATGGGTTGAAAAATAATCATCCTTCTATATATTGGTGGTTCCTTTTTGTAGAGGGATGTGGGGTTCCCTAAATTACCTAGTGCTGACACACTCATTGTGAGTAGTTTGTGTTAAGGAGAGGGAAGACAATTTCAAATATAGATGAAAATCGTCGGATGAAATTAAATGGATGAACATATCTGTACAGACAATCTTTGCACCAAAGCCATGTAGAGGCTGTCGTCGTGGGCATTCAGTCTGAATTGTGTCTGCTGAGACTCTTCTTCCACGGTTTAGAATCAGAGCGACCAGCAGAAGGATCTCATTTTCATGTCGAAATCAAGTTATCAAATGTACTCTGGAACTCCTGCAAATATCTCTGTTGCTGAGATCATTCAACAGTTCTCGCTTGGATTATGCTTGGGGATTCCAAAATTATTTCGTGTCCAACGAGCATCCTACGATTTCAAATGTGTTTGTCAGCTTTTTTTATCATAAAATTTGAAGTAAGATCTGCTGAAATGTGCAGATACTCATGGAATACATGGATTCATAATTTTTTAGTAAACAGTCATCTGTAATATGTTTAATATGTTCTCTTTGTCCTGCAGGGAGAAAGACGAGGACCGTGTTGACCTCGATGCAGAGGAAGAGGAACATTTCGACGTCATTGACAAACGTCAGATTTATAATATCTTGTTCTAGTCAGGATGTAGTCGACAAAATTTACTGGCCTTAGTTTATCCTGCCGACTGTTGCTCACAGGAGGACTTTCAACTCACTGCTTGTGGTGTTCATTGAGAAATTTACTTATTACATCTCTTTCCGTTTAAATCCTAACCTTGTGTCACGATCCACAACCATTCCAAGCCCAGGTACTGATAACCTGCTTCTATTTTGTTGTACAGTGATTGCGCAAGGAATCAACGCTGGAGACCTCAAGAAGTTACAAGATGCTGGCATCTTCACTTGCAATGGCTTGATGATGAACACCAAAAAGGTAGATCTCCTGAACCTTTCCAGATTCGGCTATTTTCTTTCGACAAACAGACATAAGATTTTCTAGATTTCATAATTTTCCGTGAGAAATCCTTGCACTAACAGCTAACCATAGTTGACAAATATGTATGTTATTTGCAGGCTTTGTCGAACATAAAGGGCTTGTCAGATGCAAAAGTTGAAAAGATATGGGATGCAGCAGGAAGAATTGTGGTAACAAAATTACAAGCCTACTCTTAGTTTCAGGGTCCATTAAGAAAGCTAAATCGATCGTCCTGTTGAACATTCATCAGTCTGAGTGAAGAATTGCACTGCGCACATTTTTGCTTATTATTTTCATGAAACTGTCCCTGATTAACGAAATTGCTCGCAGCGAACTGGATATTGCACAGGAAGCGATCTCCTTCTAAAAGTAAGACGCGATGAAGCACTTCTGAGCTCTGAATCTAGACTGTAATAAAAGCATCTGTAAATACTCGAATTTAAATATATAGCGATTCTTTATTATCGTTATGTACTCTTCGTCACAAAGATTGAGGCGGTTTTGTGTTTGCACTTACAGCGAAAGACAGTTGTACGCATCACAACCGGATGTCAGGCGCTCGACATGCTTCTCGGAGGTTTAAATTATTCTACACGGTCTCCGACTCCTAGTTTAAATCGATCTTCTCCTAAGCGATTTACTTCATCTTCTGTATTTCCTATAAAGTTTAAGATTGATCTTCTCCTAAGCAATTTACATCGCTTTCTTCCATTCGAAACATAATATCACTAACATGACTTGTTGTTTTCCGTGAAGGCGGTGTTGAAACCATGTCTCTCACAGAGGTGTTTGGCGAGTTCAGGTCGGTTACTCTTGACGTATTGCTACTAGAAATCGATTGTGTAAATCGTGTGAACCTTGACACAAAATTAACAGGTTCTGGATTGGTGATGCAGGACCGGAAAGACTCAGTTGGCGCATACACTTTGCGTATCAACGCAGGTTCTTTTATTAATTCCTTTGACTAATAGTCCTGTCGAAAATTTCTTCGGATCCGCTTCACATAAATTATGCAAACCTTTACCACGCATGTTGGAATCTAAAGAAGAGTTCATCGTTGACACTATATTCTCCCTTTCTCTCGCTGACAGGAAATAACTTGTGCATTTCTTTCGATAATGTGAGTGATTTTCCCAGTTCTACATTTGCAGCATCAGTTACTAATGTTGGATTCACACACAGCAGCTTCCTTTCAGTATGGGAGGGGGAAACGGGAAAGTGGCATACATTGACACTGAAGGAACATTGTAAGTCTGCCAAGGATAAATTTCCTCACCCGTGAATACAGTTCATCTTGTACAACCAATTCGCTTTGACTAAGTTGATGTCACCTTACTCTGCACTACAATGTGACAAACACGATACTTTCTCTCAGCGGACGCTTAAATTGTCGCAGAGTTTAAATTATAGTGCGCAGTAAGGTGACATTAACTCATTCAAAATGCACTAGTTATATATTCTTCAAGTTATTGAACGGTGACAATTCTGCTCATCGAGTCGCTTCAACCTGCAACCTATTATCACTTTATTTTCACTTTATTATGCCGCTGCAACCATTAAGTTATCATTTGCATGTCGTATTACCATGGTTGGATTCTAAGTAAAAAAGAAGTAAGAACTAATCACATGACACAGCCGACCTGACCGCCTCCTTCCGATTGCGGAGCGTTTTGGACTTGATTACACTGCTGTACTTGACAATGTAAGTCCCAGAGAAGAAGAATGAGCGAGCCTATTCATTTCTGAAAGAGCGTCGCAGATGCAGAAATTGTATCGCTATATGTTAGATAATGATCTCTGGTAACTTATTTTGTGCAAGAATTCTATGATATAGAACATCGCCATTATGAAAATTAGGAAGACTGTCCACTTTAACTAGTGTCCTTCAGATAGGAATCTTCCATCTTATGATTTTGTAGTGGATTAAACTCTGTCGTGGCAATTGTGGCAGATTGTATATGCTCGCGCGTACACTCATGAGCACCAATTCACATTGCTCGGCGGTCTGTCCTGCAGGATGGCCGAAGAACCGTTCCGATTAGTTGTAAGTGCTCTCTTGCGGTATCTTCCAACTTCCTGCCCTCAAAAGTATGTACATTTTTTTTTGAAGTGTTTTAAATTTCTAGTAAGCTCAGGAAACTTACACTGGCATCCACCAGCTTCGGCATGCTTGCAGCCATTCTTATCTAGCAGTGCTGCATTCCGTGTCAGAAAATGGCTTGCAAAATCGGATAACGATTTCTAGAAGAACTAGTATAGGAGGAATTGCATCCTGTACATCTGTAGGTTCTAGATTCAATGACGCCAAAGTTAGAACCAGTGGTAGGTACTTCGAAAATTGGTTGCGAAATTGCAATTATAACACGCCATGAAACAGATCGTTGATTCGATCATGGCTCTTTTCCGAGTAGACTTCACTGGACGCGGAGAGCTGGCTGATCGGCAGGTAATTTGCTTATCCGCAGTGATTGCAGCCTTAAAAAATCTTGGCATATCATGTAGTTTCTGAGGGTTATTCTTGTTCAAAAATACCTTCAATCGGGACTCCAATTCTTTTTCAGTTCATTTTTTAAGCATTTACTGAAAATAATTTGTTGAACTTGTTACATTGCTAGACGGAATGCTCATGAGATAGTACCGTCGGCTATGTCCTCTATCTTGAAGATGTACGATCTCCTTATGTTGTGGATTTTTTCGTGCCAACTTCGTGTTTCGTCTGGATCTGGATGTGTTGCTGTACTCCAGCAAAAACTGGCTCAAATGCTTTCAAAGCTGATAAAAATGGCTGAGGAGTTCAATGTTGCAGTCTTCATGACGAACCACGGTCAGCTGCACTTTTATACACCTGAGTTTTGTACTCGGATGAAGTCGTTCTACATTGTTAGCGTTAACAAGGGAAGTAGTTGTCACATCCATGTCAATTCTAGCTAATTCTTTTGCATCCATGTCTCGGAGTTGTTACCAGAGAACACAAGATAATACGAGAAACCGTCATTTAGGTGAGCAAAGATGTACCAAGGTTGGCTTTTGTATGTAGCCTTTGTAGACATATTTATGAGAGTGGCCGCAATTTTTTCAATGTTTGTCATGTTGATGTTATTCAGTCATAGCTGATCCTGGAGGAGGAACGTTCGTGGCTGACCCGAAGAAGCCTGCCGGTGGTCATGTATTAGCCCACGCCTCGACAGTCCGATTGATGCTGAGGAAAGGGAAGGCTGAACAGCGAATCTGCAAAGTGTTTGATGCACCGAATTTGCCAGATGACGAAGCCATATCCTCTTACTTCTATCTTTCTTTCCGGAAAATTTATCTGCTTTTGCACCCACGTCACCCGGGGTCGGTTCCCCATGGTCGCTGAATTGAATTTGATATTGATATTATCGCTGCCCTTACACTGTTGCCCTTAACTTGATCTCACGTCTTCCAGATCACAAAAGGAGGCGTTGCCGATGTCAAGGATTAGCAGCTTTGTCGAAATTCAAATCTGCTTGAAACAGATTTGCACAAAAGGTGCAAGTCCTCTGCAATTTCACCGGGATGCAGTTTGACCTTGTACAGTCCTACACAACCTCAAAAAGGTCCAGCTATGCATCATTTTACTGACACTGTCAAGTTTTAGTGGATCGGGCATAGGACAACGATTCAGTTCACAAAAAAACCATCTATGAGCTACATTACTTAACCTCCACATCCTGGATGCACCTAATTGCGTTTAGCCTGTAATATCAGAGAGGATGCATCAGAACCCAGAAAAGTACTCCAGAAGAACTATATACTTCCTCTGATTCAATTTTCCAAGTTCTTATATAGCCTTTTATAAACTTCTCACTCTCAAGGTCTACAAAAGAGAAGTGTCTGCTTGGAAGCTTCCAGATTGTAAAATAAAATTCTCAACAATTTCAAGGTGTTCCACCTTCCTGCCTCATGCAAGGAAGTAGGTAGTATTGGTTCAACGACCACTAGATATGTCAATGTTGCTACTCGACATTGACATCCTGGAAAGATGATAGGTCTCCCATCTCGGAGCAGATTAACGCCTACCCCACTCACGTGAATTGAACAGTTTCCCAAAGGTGCACTCTGTCATCTCTACCGTGTGGGGCAGATCTGTCTTTACATTTAACCTGATCATTTGTCAAATGAAGGTAGGCAGCTTGATCACTATAGAGATAAAAGCTACTTATGTCTCAGTGGTAGCCATTTCATTCTTGAAACTGTTCTTTGGTGCATTGACCAATCCTGTTGTCAGATTCTAGCAGACACCATTACTGTCCCTACCTTGAAAAGGCAACAAACACAATGGAGACTTAAGCATCTGTAAAGGGCTTTTTCTTTTATTGCAAGTTCCCACAAACAGAGAGTGCACAAATGATCATACACTGAAGGGATGATCTCCTAAAGGACTATAAAACAATTAACGTTGCATGCATGCGGTCAGTCATTCACAGTGGTGGTACAAAAGACTGTTGCCGAGGTTCCAGTTCTAAAGGTTCCAGTGTCGGTGTCAGTGCCAGTGCCAGTGGAGATGAAGGGATGTCCTTGGTAGCAAATGGCTCCAGTGCAGATCGCAATTTCTCACTGCGTGCACATTCTTCCTGCAATCCAGGAGGAAAACCATAAGCATCCGACACAGAAACAAAGAAAAATAAGGTTTGCTCAAATATTCAAGGTTGGATGTGAGTTACCCACTCAAGAGTCGTGGGAAACATCATCTTTCTCTACAGATCATTGTCATACTATGATGTGAGGGTGGGTTTACACTAGGGTCCAAGACCAAAGAAACTCCAGAATCAAGCAATCCCATTGGTGGAGAGCAAATTTCTGGACCCAAGGGGCTTTACACTAGGGTCCAAGACCAAAGAAACTCCAGAGTTGAGCGAATCCTATTGGTCAAGAGAAAATTTATGGACCCAAGGGGATTTACACTAAGGTCCAAGACCAAAGAAACTCCAGAATTGAGCGATCCTATTGGTGGAGAGCAAATTTCTGGACCCAAGAAGTTTACACTAGGGTCTGGGTCCAAGGTATAAAAAAATGAAGGGACACTAATCTGGAGTCAAATCTTGGCGGTATCCACTCCAGAAAATACTCTTAGTTTGAGACACCAGTCTTTAAGCTGGGGTACAACCTTGAGTCCGAAAGTAAGGTCCATGAAAATGGTGTTTTGGATGCCCAAGTTTCTTAGACCCGGACCCTAATATACAGCTACCCCAAGTGTGCAACTTCTCATTGGGACACTGAGTGTAAATGCAAGAATTGCTACTTTGTTTGGCCATGCATTAAGTTCACTTAAAGACACCAGTATACATCCTACAGCCCACCCAATAGTTTATACGAGCCCCCAACAAGTATTAGATTCAAGTTATACTTGATGTACTTAGAAGATTGAAAATACATTTAACCCACTTTGTTGTTTCCAAGGTTAAAGAATACACCAAGGTTGCATGGACTACCATATTCTCTTGAGATCCGCCTAGTTAAAGATGTCAATGAAGAGCTTACTTGGAAGAGTTTGAGAAGAGAGAAATAATTCCGTTGGGCAGCAACACAAGCCACATGCTTCTCTTTCAACATAGAGTATGTGTCCTTCTCTGCTTGGAACCGCTTCTCCATCTTCCCCAATTTCTGTATCACACCAAACAACATAGAGAGGATCACGCAGACACCTCTTAAGCTTAGACATGGTAACTACACTAAATAGTCCTATTAGTGTAGGTGGACAATTTGCGTGGAAACATTTAATGTGGGCCACTCTAATTGTCTAGTTGGGGTCGAAATAACATGGGTCAAAGACCCTGGGTCTTCCCCTCAGACTTCCTGGAGACTTCCAATCAACACTTCACATGGGGAAAATAGTCACCTTCCATCAAAAGTAGTATATAATACAATATTCGCCCAAATCAATTTCCTAGAAACACTATAAAATATATCATTCACCTTGTTAATGTGGCCAACACTATTTTAAAACTAGAGATCTGGTGTGGGTTGAAAAATAAGATGGCCCACACTAATAGGCCTATTTAGTGCAGTGTCAACATCCCAGTGAACATAGAAAACCTGCAAGCTTTGCGAAAGGTAGCACCAGAAATCCAAGAAGATGGCTTTACTGGTACAAAGTACTCATGGAACTTAGGACCATGTTACACTATGGCCAAGGGCTGTGACCATGAAATTCTGAGGGCCCTTAAATCACCTCCAAAGGTCGTACCATGAAGGCCCGTGACCACACAAAACCCAATCCCAAATTTCCAAGTGCAGTGTAAGGACATATGTAACTGGGCTCTGAACCCAATGCTAATTCATTACCATCCTATTCATGCAGGCCCTTCTACAATCAAGGGTTGTGAGATTTTGAAGTTTCATGGTCTCCTGGTTTTGTGTTGGACCCACCTCTTTGGGGTTGGCTTGACACAAAATTCAGTAGACCATGAAACATAATCCATTGCATGCCATGTAGAACTCAATGTAGGTTTTTCGTCCATTCAAGCTTCCTTGGTCCCTTAGGTCCTCAAAGTTCTAGTAAATAAATAGCAGTGAATGACATTGTGGAAATCTTACCTGCTTTACACCCTTCACAATGCCATCCATCGAATCCACAAATTTCACACGCCCCCCGGTGGTCATCATAGCTGCCTCAAACTGAGATGCAGAAAATTTAACATTTTCATTCAGGTAAGTTACATAAGAACAAGCCAAAAACTACCCCTTGAACACCCATCTAGTTCCCACGTGACTTTCAATGGGGTTGCAAAAATTTACAAAACAAATAGTCACTAAAACAAAATATAGATGGCGACATAATTCAGATACCACCCTTGAACAAACTACATAGTATGTTACTTCAAACACAGTAGCAGAGTAGCAGAGTAACATCGAGGCTCTATATTCTGACAAAAAATTATTATTCTCCATTCAAATTCTGCCATGTGTCAATCTCATGTTGGTCCAGACCCTTAATTCACATGTAAAAACTACATTGCAGCACTATGTTGTAAAGACGAAATAGAACACCCTCAGTAACTTTCTTATTTTCTGGAATGCACAAACCTGAGAATGAATGGAGTTCAGTAGAGAGGTCTCTTTCATAGTAAGTTCATGAGCCTCAGCAAGCGCGTTATATGTTGCAAAATATTTTCTCGTTTCCCTTAGCTTCCTCTGTGATGTACCAACAAAACAGTCAATGTTTCCAAACATAAGAAAGAAAACACCTCAGTTCTTCAACCATATTAAAACAACTAGGTTAAGTGTGTCCTTTGGGCCCACCAAGTGGAATTTGAAAGAATGCTTATGATACCACCTTACATGTATACCATAAGCACATACATGCACGAACAGAAATCGAGCATAGCATCAAACATTTTCTGGCAGTTTCATAACAAGATGAATGTGGAGTGAAACAGACCTGTATATGCAGATAAAGCTCTACAAATCGACGCTCATACCTGCACTTAACCACACAGGCTCACATTTTAAGGATACAAAAAAGTTGAAGTTTCTGACATCCTTACAAGCACCATATTTTTCAGCATGGCTCATGAGGAGTTCCTTGCCAGTTGCATATATTATTTCTACATCAATACAACAAGACAGTTATTGACCAAACAACATCAAAAATAGCAGCACAAAAACCTTCTATGTCAACACTAGATTCAGCATGACCCCCAAAGGATGTAACTGTTGACAAGCACACAAGGTGAATCATACATCAGTGTTCAATCAGACTTACTGGATAAGCTCAGACTGAGCAGGAACATCATCCACCTGCCTCTGCAACAAAGCAACTTCTCGGCATTTTTCAGCCAGCTCCTGCAAACACCAAAGAATTAGGCGGATGAAGTTAGATTAAAGGTCTCACTACTGTTCAAATTGATGAGAGTCTTCAACAAACACCCCTTCAGGGCAGCAGAAACATTGGTAGAAGGAAACACTTGGGGCATTATTTCGAATTTTTCAATAGCAGCCCAAAACCATTGATGTGATAGAAGGCAAACAATTCAACAGACTAGGTTGATTTAAGCCTGGTTCCAGCAACCTGTGACAGACAAAGAGTTCTTACTTTTCGAGCAGATCTCAGTTTTTGAGATTCAGCCTCATACATAGCCTCAACTTCTGCTCGTTGTTCTATGTCCTGTTCAAGAGACTGAGCTGGATCTTGAAGGTGCTTGATCCGAGCTATGAGCTCTGCCCTTTTCTTTTTGCAGCTTGATCGAAATTCAGCTTCCACACGTTCAAAATTCTGACAACAAGCCTCATTAGAAGGGATACACAAGGATGAACGAGAGCATTTAAAACCAATGTGAAAGTATTTGCTCAAGATTGCTCAGTGAACTTGACTACATTAAGTCGCTACAGAAATTTGCAGTTAGTGTAACTGACAAATAAGCTGGCAGCCAGAGCAGGAAGTGCAACGTTAATGAATAAGGTAAGCAGCTCTTCGGTTATTTATCTTAATCAGGCACTAATAGTTAAGTGGTTTGTGGTTAGGTGTGGATCTAAGAACCAGATAGATCTCTTTTGACATACCATAGATTGATCCAACAAGGTTATCAAATCCTGGACCAGTGACCCGGCACCGGCGACATTCACAGCTTGCTGTAGCTCTGCTCTCTCTGCAACAATCTCTGCCCAACGCTCCTCCTGCCTTCCTAAAAGGGGGCCATGTGCACCCAGCACACTTGTCAAGCTAAACTCAATGATATATATATGAACAGAAACAGATAGCATCTCTGGTTGATAGTGATTTAGTAAAATAATGTGATCAATTTGATGATACCATTGAAGCTTGTTTAAAAACAGAGAAAAGGGTTATGCACATGGATATTTCAAAGAGCCATACAAAATCCAATCCTCCTCTTTGAGGTAACATGTAAGGCCAAACAACCCTGCACAGGAAAGCAAGAGGCACCTCTTTCTTAACCAACTGGTTCACTTGTTCAGCAGCTTCCAGAGCAGAATCTCTTTGCAATTGCAAAGATTCCAGCCTGGCTTTCTGGAACTCTACCTGCTTCTCAAGGGCTGCAGTCTGCAACATAACAGAAATACAGTGTCCATGTTTCTTACAACTTGGATAATCAAAAGAGAGCTGAAGTGAAGAAGAATGTTGTAAGAGAATCTTTCCAGTGACAAGTAATCATACCCTATCTTCTTGCCCAGAGCAACAAATCAAACAACAAACCCAGCTTACTAATAACAAACTGACAAGATATACCAGTAAGGTAAATTATCAAGATATACTGGTTCTGGAAAGCTACAATTGCAATTGGTCACAGAGATCTCCACTACAGACATGGAAGGACACCTGAAAAAAAGAAACCGCACAAATTGGATCAATGACAAGAGGGAAGTTAGACTATGCCTGTTGCTCAATTGAGGAGATTGGTTCACTCTCTTGAACTTTTCCACCAAGATTATTGGCATCATCAAGCTGGAGGTCAGCCAAGCCATCACTGCATAAGCCACAAGCAACACTAATCAACAACCCTATAATGATAGAGACTTCAGGTTCAAGAATGATAGACTACACAAGGTCTATAACTAGAGCCCAGAGAGATGAATGAAGTATACAAACTATATATTAAAGGAAGGTGCATGCTTTATTGGATGATTATATGATTTGCTTGTTAGACAAAGGGTGCGCCAAAATAAATTTTAAATTTTTGGATAAAAAGGGAGGGAAGTTCATAAATTTCAAGAGATATTCAAAAGAAATTCAAATAATTCCATAAATTGGTCTTCCAAAAGCAAGTGTGTTTCTTCAATCCCAGAGCCTCAGACGCCAATCTCAGAATATTACTAGGCAAATTGGGGGGTCTAAGAAATTCCAAAAGTTGCATTTACCACCATAGTCAAGATTTGGCCCTTGAATTGCCACAATGTGCTCAACAAGAAAGGCAACTGAGACTTTGATCTGCAAGATGGTGAAAAATCGAGTACCAAGTACACCAATTCATATCCACGATGGTTGGTTCGGAAGGTCTAGAAAGACAGATCATCTCAAGATTGTGATTTTGTGTGAACAAAAAGAGTTTTTGAAATCCAAAGTAACAGCTCTCAAATTTTGATCACACCAATCATCAGCGGAGGTTATGTCAAAATTTGAGTAGGATCTGCAAACATCACATAGAAATGTTTGTTTGAGTAGTATGCAAGTGATGAAGACATACTTGGCCTGAAGATGCAATTCAGAATCAAACTGTCTTGTTGACAGCTCACCAACAGCAGGAACTTCTCCAGGGAGCGCATAATGTTGTTGAAACTTCCACAATGAGTATTTTCTTAACTGCAATTGGATCACAACCTCTACTATCAGATCCCTCGCCTTAATTGTCATTGCCCTCCATTATCTCTTGTACAAGCCTATCCTTCACAAGGAAACCTAAAGGATGGAAAACAGATCCTCCCAAGCAGGAAACAGCACCAGTACCATCACCGCAGTACATTTCCGCCACCGAAACCTCCATTCAGAAGAAACTGCTTAAACCTTAGACCCTCAAAAACCTTAAACCTTACCTACCTGGTCTCCAGATTCTTCTCTGGTTGCTAACACCCTTTTCACTAGCCATTGCACCACCAAAAGAACAGCGGGGTAATCGAGCCCCTGGATCTGATGTGCCTGGAGAGGGTAAGGGCACCCCATGCGTTGTAAAGCTTCCTCAATAGCCTCCCCTACCTTTCTGCACACCAGAGCTCTCACACCTAAGAAAAGGTAATCGAGACAATGTGCTCGAAGCTGCTGATAAGCTTGACATATTATGATAGATAATCCAAGAATCTGTTATAAAGCTTCCCCCGTGATTTGATCCGTGGACGGCAACACGTACCGGATACAATAGACAAGCGCTGAATTTTACTGCTTATACAGCTTCACAAAAGGCATACAATGTGTAATCTTCCTTCAAAATTCTCAATCATTTTCAATTCTTCCGAATTCAATTTCATGCCATTACGCCTCAAGCAATTCCTGCACCGTAGAGAAAAGATCGTAGAACGTTTGGATGTATAAGATGTGATCTTCCTTCAAACAGTCTTCATCCTTTCCAATTCTTTAGAAATCAATTCATGTCATTACGCTTCAACCGATTCTGTTTGCGTACAGAAAAAGAAAAGATCGTCTGATGTTTACATGTCCTTCCCTGTAGCTACAAACGCAGAGGATAGAGGCAGGTTCTTACATCTTGTAGCCAAGGGTTGCATCGTCATCATAAAGCACATCGAAATCCACGTCCACGTTGCTGGCTGTAATCGACCAGGCCAATCCCCCGGTGAGCATATCAAAGGGGGAGAGAGTTGAGATTTGAGCTCTGAAGTAACCCCCGGACAGCAGAAGCTCCGAAATCTCCCGCAAGAGCTCAGCTCGCTCCCTGTCCTCCTCCATCTCATCTCCGTCGTTACACCACAATTCTACACCATTCGAATTGGACTGGATCACGTGAAGAGCGTGCGACAGGATGCCGAATCGAGCTCCCAATTCTATCGGCGATCTGCCATCGCCTCGAGGCGTGGGGATTTGCATCCTAGGGTTCCATAGCTGGCTTCCTACAGTAGCTACAAGCCTACAACTCTCCAATGCTTGTCGCTTCCCCAAGCAGAAGGATGAAGAATGAAGGATGTAAGATGGATGAAGACGTGCACTAACTAACGGACGCCAAGGTTTAGATTCCAACATTAGTAATTGGAAGCAGTGTATACGTTTGACAAAGTTTTTGCAAGTTTTTCACTTTTGACACGCAAAAACTTGCACCAAAAAAAAATGCACGTCAACTGACACGCACAATTTAGAAGTTGACACGTACTGTGACTTGTGAAGGAAAAAAACACACGTCAATTGACACGCTAAAAATTGAAATGACACGTATTACTAGGCAACTTAAGTACTATAAACTGCAGCTCAAGTATCCGGAAAACATAACCCATAATAGTAGGAGAACTTCCTACACTCACTAACATACTTAAGTTTAGCCTTGTTCTTGTAATTTCCTTTGTAACCGGGAAGGCTCTACAACTGAGATGGTGATTAGAGAGGTGGTGGAGGCTAAGTACAAGGCCGACAAGACCATTGTTCATGGTCTCTTGCGGATATATTTCCACAAATGTTTTGTGCAAGTATGTGAATGAACAATTTGCCCCAGCAGATCTTGAAGAGTGATGCTTTGGCTTGTTAAATATTGGGTTAATTTTGAGGCGTCTCAGCTTGACATTGGGATGATTTGAGGTAGACTTTGCATAGTGCAGAGATCCCCTTCAATTTGTGTTTGATGTACAATCCATTTTTACTTGAACTTGCTTGTAGATGTTTTACAAGAGTTAAATAAATTGAATATCAAATTTCCATATGATATGGTTGATATCACAACTATTAGTGCAAACATTGATATCACTATTTTAATGTTATCACATCATTTTAAATCCGGGAATGGACCTATGTTTGGTCTTACAAGCAAGAATTTGGGAAAATTCTTGAGGGACTACAAGAAATTTTCAATTGAGTCATGAAAACAATACAAGAGATCGTATTATTCATGCATTGGCAATTGATGGGCCCAATGAACTATAACAATTCATATTATTGGGTGCATCTTATGTGCAAAGAGTTGTTTATGCTTTGAATGATCGTTTCCTAAACCTTCCAGAGTTCAATGCAGCCAAATTTTTCAGCCCTCGTAATTATCCAAGCAATGATAGTGATTGAATTACAAATACCAAATTGTGGCTCAAAAGGATATTATTGAAGTTTCAATACATTGAAGAAGAAAGTCACATGTGTAACGGAGAACTCCTAGAATTTACAGAAACACTTCAACATGAGTGTGAGAACAAAACAATATTTGAGGCTTGGCGCATATGTGGTAGCAATTTGGAATGGCACACAAATTGGCCTAAACTTATGCAACTTTAGCAAAAAATTATACTCATTCCATCAAGTATGGCTATTTGTGAGAAAGGATTTTCCAAACAAAATGCAATCAAAAACCACTTGTGCAATAGGTTGAACTTGAAGACCCTTGATGCTCTTATGCGGGTCTCTCTTTGTGGGCTTGAAGTGGACGCAATGGATTGGGCTACAATCTTCAACATTTAGAGAAACATGCGAGACTAAAGGAGACTTACGCTCGATTGATAGTTTTTTTTGTTACAAGTCAAGGTTGTGTTTTGATTATTCATAATATTAATTTTTCTAAATAATTGTGTAACCCAAAATTGAGGTGACATTTTAGAATAAAATGTATATGTCAATTGACATTCATTTTTGTTTTTGGAAACGTCACGTGACACTTTGGATTTGAAGTTGAACATCAAATGAAATTTGTCAAACATACACACTGATTGGAAGTGCTTGATATGGTAAAAGCACGCTCTAAGCTTACATGCAGGGTTCCATGCATGCCAGCTCAACATTATTTTTTACTTTTGATGTCATGTTATAAGTATATATTCTTATTATGAAATATCTCTGTACATAGTGTGTTATTTTCCAAATATAAGATACATGATCCCCAATTTCTTACTTGTGCTGATTTGTTTATACGAGAATCCATTCAACTAATCTGCTATAAGAAATTTGCACATTGCAATATACAGTCAAACCTCTATAAATGTTACACCTATAAGTGTTAATCCTCTCTAAATGTTAACTTTCTTCTACTCCCCACATATTGCACACTATAAATGTTAAACGTGTTAACTGTTAACAAAATGGTACTCCTTTCTTTGTAAATTTGACTCTATAAATGTTAACGAATGAAATACAACCATAATATGGATGATAAAAACTACACATCCAGTTACATTCCTCTCTCTTTCAATTTTCCTCAATTCACATGTGTTTAGGGTTTAGGATGATTACGAGGATGTGCTTCAGATATGATTGTGAGGGAGAGGAGTGTGAGGTGGAACCCATTCCATCTTATAGTGACTTGCAATCTAGTTTTGGTACCATTAGAAGGTACATGGAATCACGTTCATGTGATGTGTCCAAGTATGTGGGTTTGTTGGTGCAGATTGAGAAACATTTGCAAGTTGTGCATGCAGATGAATCTCACCAAAGAACCATTGATTCATATTTCACCCGTGATTTGTAAACTTCATATTGAATAAAGTTTTGATTGGGTTTGCAATTTTATGAATGGTATTCTCTCACAAGGACTCTTCACAATTGCTTATATTTATAAATGTTAAGATTTGTATATTGCTCAAAAAAGTAATTTTATAATTGTTAATTGTTAACACCTCTATAAATGTTAACTTTGATCCACTCCCGAGGGTTAACATTTATAGAGGTTTGACTGTAGGTATCAACATTGAGTGCATCCCTCATGGAATTAATGTACATGCCAAAGAAATATATTAGATGTCATGGTATTTGTAATGTATTATAATTGTGTAATGGCATTGTCAAGCAATGAGTTTAAACATGATGTGATTTGTTATCGACACTAATTAGATAACACATTATTCATTATAATCCATTATAGCTGTAACTTTTGGATATGTAGACTTGGAACTAGAGTAACTTAGGCTTGTTATAACCATAACATAACCATTTAGTGTCATAAGATGGCATTTGTAGGATCACAATGTTGTAACTTGTGTGGTCTTGTAAGAACTTCAATTACAAGTTACATGGTACTTGAAATTTCATTATTATACAAGGTTTGGCAGTGTCGAAGGGGTGAAAATATTGCCACCATATTCCATGACAAACATGACCCCCCATCATGTTGAACAAACCACTTTTAGGACCACTTGACAATTTCAAGAGCCTAAACAATGTGCATGACCATCAACTCCCAATCAAAAGAGGATTAGGATAACCAAAATCATTAAAAATAAGGTTGGAAGTTGGAGATGCGATTTGAGCTCCCCAAGGCCACACCAACCCACACCAATCTCACACGGGCCATATCAACCTGCACCAACATGAACTAGGTAGTTACTTGATAGATTTCATAAATGGACTAGTATGGACCCATGCCGTTTAGGCCCTTAGCACCCGTACACATGACACATGACTCCCCCACCTTTCCGGAACAATGAGGAACGGTGGGGCGACGGCCTCACCACCACGCTATCCATTGTATATAGCTTGCGAAGCCCCCCCCCGCCTATGCCCCTACTTCTGCCTCCCCTCCCCTCCTTGCCTACCTACCCGCCCGCCCGCTCGGCCTGCTTTGCCCTGCCCGGTGGAGCCGTTGGGCTTAACCGGTGGAGCTCCCAGTGTTTCCAAGTCCAACCGGGGACATGTTAACATCTTCCGGGTTTTCTTTATTAATTTGAGAATTTTTTTAAACATGAAAAAAATTTGGTAATTTTCTTAAAGTCTTGAATTTCAATCGGTCACTTTTCAAACTTGGTCAAATCATTTGTAATTACACTAAATATTGTATTTAGTATCACTTACTATTTGGAGTTACACAATGATACATATTTTTATTATTAATGAATTTTTTAACGAAGTAAAGATGTCAACGTTCTATAATGTCCAAAGAACAAGTTTGACCTTTGTTGGCAAAAAATGAGATAATATACAATAAACGGTTATAGCATTGTGTAATTCCAAATAGTAAGTGACACTAAATACAATATTTTGTGTACTGGTCGGATCTCCCCGTTCATTGCTCTACAAAACCCATCTTGAGTGCACCTCACCTTCAAGGTCCAAAAGCCAATATATATGTTCACTTTCCTTTTCATTTAGTAAATAAGCATTTTATTGGAATTTCATTTCCATAATGCATTGCTCATTAGACTTTTAACCCTTGATTGGTCAAGCACTTTCTTGAATTATTAGTTTCATGAAAAAACATCGTTTTTTATTTTAATTTCTTTAATTGTTGATATAAGTAAGGTTATTACGACATTATTGATGATTCAATTTGCATGACTTGTGTTTCATTAAAATTATGAGGGTTTAGGGTCTAACTATCATCCCAACATTTCATAAAATATGTGCTAAATAAAGGGTGAGTGAGTTGGTTTCAATCTCCAATTTCTCAAAAACATTAATGACATAATATTTCAAAACAATTAATTATGAAAATATTTGGAAATTGTGATTGATGATATGAACCACCTCAACATCATGTGTTTAACCTTCCATGAATCATAATTGACACATAAAAATATATTATTGGACAACATTTTCATCATGCATGTCAATGAATAATTTGAAAATATACCATTGCAAAATTATTGCAAGGATGTCATAAATACGTTATTAAGTTTGTTTACACACTTTCACTCAGTTGTAACCACAACATATTTCGACACTGAATATAAAAAATGACACTCTTACTAAACGTGGGATTGGCACAATGCGTTAAGATTTTATTGTAAGCCAAATCATTCATACCCATCAAACTCAAACTATGAAGACAAGTCGACTCCAAAGCTGAAATCAAGGCACCATCACTTCATCATACATTATTTCTCAAAACGTCATGTGCAACAATAAGGGTTGACAATCGCGTAGTCATTTTTATTTATTGAATACTAATAATGTTAAAATTCATGTTTCATCATCAGCCCAGAAGTCTTCCAACTACATGATGGATCAATGAAATTGTAGCTACTCGACCTTAGTGACTACTGGGAAGAACTACACTTGGGAAGATCACAAGAGATCAAGTGAGTGCCATTTTGAAAAAGAAAAAGAAAAGTTGGACAATTACATATGTAGTATTGATAAAACAATAGATAAATGCTAACATATGTTGCTCATTGTAGTTGTATGGATAAACAAACAAAGTAAGATGGTTGCCAACTCGATGAAATCGCAGATATCTGTAGCAAACATAACATAGCTCAAGAGATTGTTCGCCAACCAGGAGTAAGACAAAAAATGTATGAAAAATAAACCAAATATATGTTCTCAACCAAAAATATGTGCTAAACCAAAATGCAAGTAATCAAGTAAAATTAGTTTAAAATAAATTTTAAACCATCCACGAATGTATAGACATTCCCAACTAGATTTGAATCTATCCAATATACTTCATTGTCATTAATACAAGTAAGTTGTAGTTAAAACTTTTTTTATGAAAAATATTGCATATTGATCATACATTGAATCAATGGCAATTAACAATAAACTGAATATTTTATCAATAAAATTTATAAATCATTGAATATTTGGGAGAGAAATTTTGAGATGCAAAGGATTATCCAAAAGATGGTCAAAATTCTAAAACTTTGGTAAAAAGCCTATGTACCTTATTCACGAGATTATTCCAAAGATGGCCGTAATTCCAAACTCACAAGGTCGTCGCAATTCTTGCACTCTACATAACCATCACCTTCTTTCATCATTATGTTCACCTTACATTTGTTGTAATGTGCCTTTGAAACCTTTGGAAATATAGTTTATGCTTTGAATGAAAGACCAATACATATGCTTGATGTCTTGGAGTTGGTCGTGAACCATTGCCTACTTCATATTCCAATGTTTTATGTTTTCGTCCATGCCCCATCCTTGTTCGTTTTACATTCTCTTGAATAGTGGCTATAGATCCACGCCGGGGAATGTTAATAGTAGAAGGTCTTTCAAAAGTTACAGGCTTTGAAAAAAAATTAACAAACCTCCATGCAACATCTATCTTGTGCATGATTTCTTCTTCACTATAATGTTCAACAAAAGATCGTTTTTTCTCCACCAATTTTAGATTTTCATCCAAAATATTTAGAAATTCCTTTATATATTCATTTTTTTTCACAATTTTTTTAATAATATTTGAATCCAATGTATCAATTTTCATTGAAAATATTGATTCCAAATTGACAACCGAATCTATATGATCCACATGATACACATGATCCACTGGAAGTTCTTTAGGCCCTCTTACACTAGAGGCGAGAAGTCGTGGAGAAAACCTCACAAGGGCCATGGCTCATTCTTGAGAAGCCAACCTTTGAACTTGATGGTCTTTGGATATAGTGTAAAGTGAGAAGGGGCCACAAAAATAAGATGCTAATTTTTTTAAATGTTAGTTTTGAAATATTATTTAAAAAAATTGATTGGATGTGAGAATTTTGGCCAAACAGCCTCCCGGATTTTGCGTTAGGCCTACCTTTTGAGGTGGGCCTCACGTAAAATCTGAGGGCCTTAAAAAATGTGCACTTTTGTTGCCACAAAGGACAAAAGTGTTGTCCATGTCATTTTCTCCTCCTCCTGTCCTTTGGGCTGAAATTTTCGGATGTAAAGTAACACTCTTTGGTCTTCTCAGTTCCTAGGCCTCCCATTGGCTGAAATTTCTCTCTTCACGGCTTCTTGCCTCTAGTATAAAGAGGCCTTTAAATTGTGAACAAGAAAAATACTCTTTCATAACATTAAGTAGCAAGCCCGGAATGACCTTCTCGAAAGAGCAAAGGTAGCATTACTTTTGAGTTTTATTTAGGTTATTTGGATAGTTATTTTCAATGCTTAGAATTAATTATGTCAATTTCTAAGACAAAACTAACGCCAAGTGGTAGCAAAGGTTCTAATATAGGCTAAATTATAATATAAAAAAATCTAAATAGCTATAAAGCAACGGGAAAGTTGGTGAGGTGAAAAAAAAGTTGCATTTTTTGGAAAAGTCTCTTGACACCCGCATTGAAAAAAAATTTGATGTTTTTTTGAAGCTATTATATTTGATTAATTATCCATTCATTCACCCTTGCTTTGTAAGCTTTTCTCTTCTTGTTGGAATAATATTGCAGGTACTCAAAGGGTACTTTCCTAGCATTTCTATTTAATATTATGTTCACAATCAATTGCAATTCCAATATGTGTTTGCAAATAGACTTTTGTAATGGGCAATCACAAAAATAAATGTTAAAAATACTATATTTTGTGTTAGAAAAACTCTCATTTGTAATATGAAATAGCATACGATCTGCATCCACCACCACCAATATTGTATCCGAATTTGCTCGATAAGTTTTCAATATTCGTTTCCCTCCCTTTAAACGTCAACGATGTTCCTTGGTATTATCTCTTCTTGAAAACCTTCTAAAATCACCTACATATAATCATAAAATACATAAGATGCACATTTATATTATTGCAAATAATATGTCTCATGAGTGTGAATCAAAAAATTAACAAGTTATGATTTTATGTATTAACTTAACAAAATCAAACACTTATTTGTAAGTTGCATAATTTGAAAATGATCAAGAAGAGTAGGTCCACCAATTCGATGTCAAACCGCCACACTATCCATAATTATAACAATCCGATTTCTAAGTGCACGATTTACTTTTCTTTGAAACAACATATAATTGATTCACTTCCAATGCCTTTTGATATGATTTGTAGTATCCATACCTTCATAGGCAAATAAACAATCAAATCGTGACCATAGCCTTTTTCAAGGTACATTCTCACCAGTCCATTTTTTCTCCATGTAATCTTTATATTGGATATTTGATGAAAATTCTTATAAAATCTCATGAAGTTGATATTAAATTGTTACTCTTATGAATAATATATCTAAAAATATTATTTAACGGTAAATAATAGTCATTCATAATGAATGACTACAATGACATTTCCTTTGGTTTTTCACTTTTGGTAAGTATGGTTGATAGAATATGACCGTCCCTTAATTTTGTAACCTTCTATAGTCTAGTTGAGCAACATCCCAATCATTTTTCGTAAAGCATCTATATATCATAACCATAAAGTTATTTCAAAATATATAATGAATATTTTATATTTTAAGAAAATATACATAAATTAAATGAAATATAACTAACCATTCAATCTCATAGATAGTTTCAATTGTGCCATTTTTTTTGCAATGATAAAAAAATTATATGTAACTTATTCCAACTCCGTCACAATGGTTTTAATATTGTTTGCCTCCCGGTTAAAAGCAAACACCACCGTCGATGTGAAAATTATTATTTTCAAAAAAAATTCACCATAGCCATAACTAATGGATGTACATGCAAAAAAAAAATCTGCTTCTGAATCTTAAACATGTCCTGTATATTGCGTATGCATTAAAATTGTAATACGTTCCAATTGTAGCTCATGACCACAATTATCATGACCAATGACTTCTACCATTTTTAGTTGAAAATAATAATTATACAATCTAGATTTCTTATCTTTGTTTGCATTTTTTCTTAAGAAGGTCTAATAAATAACATTTTCTTATAAGGACATTTTGTTTCCACTCCGATGACAATGATAATACTGGAAAATTTGATCTTTACATTTGTAAATTCGTCGCAATTTGTGTAAGACTATATATTTTGTGCATATTTTGTTAAGTATGACATCTAAAAGATGGTGAGGAACATTATGAACATAATTTAATATTCTAATAAATTATGCAAAAACAAAGATAATTCTCAACATATGAATTATGAATTCCTCCCATCCTAATATTTATGGTCCACTTGTTTCAAATCGCATTAAATGTGAAAGTTAATGGTAATTATTTACTATTAACATTCACATGACACTTTTGAACTATGGAAGGCTACAATTTAATAAGAGGAATTTGTCGTCCTTGTGAATCATATCTCATGAATGATGTGAAGGGTTTATTTGATTCTTTTGCCAAATAACCATTATATTATTATTTAGATTATTTAAATAGTAACATGTTTCATTATGAGGTTTCAATAATAGAAATTTACTTAAAAATAAGAGGCCCTAAGTAACAAACTTTAATAATTTATTTACATGTTATTTAAGAGGACTAAGTTAAATTAGATATTAAGGATGAGGGACTTAGTTGGCTCACATAAATATTGGATCAATAATTTTTTTTTATTCAAAGGTCATCCTAAGAGGTTCTGAGGTGAAGACACTTACGAATATTGAATATAGTAAAAAGATAAGTTAATTTTGATAACTATAGTTGAAATTTTGTTTTAATTTAGTGTAGATTATTTCGACGATAGAAGGTCATTTTAACAAATGTTTTTCAATATTAATAAGTCAATTGACAAATGAAAATTAATTAGATAAAAGTCCGAAGAAAACAAACTTTCAAGAAATAGTTCATAGTTGAATAGATAGTGAAAAACGCTCCACTGAGTCAACTAAAGCCTAAATCAACGAAGAGGCTTCTCCTCTTTTAAGACAACCATTTAAAATGAGGTGACTCTAATATCACTCCAACATTACTTCTATTTGACACTTCTTGGTAATTGTATCCGACTTCGGCTTCGGAGGATTTGGATTTTTGAAGGCTAGCCCTTCATTTGTTTCTCTTGTTCAACCTTCATCTTGTCTTCGGTCTACCTTCACTTAAGCGAATAATATAGTCATTAGCTTTATATTGTAGTGTGATACTATTGAGTGAAAAATTATATAGGATTAGTTGGTGTGAGGCATTTGAGTGATAATTTTAGTGTTATAAGAAATGAAAAAATGAGTTCTCTCTTCTAAATAAAAATTTGTTTTCTTGTGTTCATTATTTATTCAAGCATTTGATTTGTATTATTAAATTCTTAGTCTTTAGTTGGTTTCTAGAAGACACTTAAATATTATATAACTTTGAGTTGATAGAAGTGAATAGTTTAAAGCCCTTGAACCGTTAGACACAACTGACTTCAAAGGTTTACTACCGGCTCTCAGAGTATTTATTTTTTACAAATTTCATATCCCTATATAGGTCTTTGAATTTTTTGGAGCCCAAGTTATTTTAAAATTTAATTTAATATATTCAAAATTCATAGAGATTTTCATGAGACTACTTAAAAAGTTATCTATCTAAAAACATCTAGCTTTCAAGGTTTGCCACAATTTTATATAGTTGTCATTTCTTTTCAATCATATATGTATAAATACGTTTTAAAGTTATTTTTCTAGTCTAAGTAGTTTCAATTCAATCTAAAATTCTAGTATTAAGTTATGGGCATTCCCACGAGGCAGCTCTAAACCTTATTTATTTTACATTCTCTATAAAATCTCTTTATGCTTATAAATGATCACAATAGATTTCAGCCTACATTGATTTATATTATACTAACTTGAATGTATTACAAGGGTCTAAGTTGCTCAATCTACGGTAACTAAGCTTGGAGTGGACTTTTTGACACGTATAAGATTATGTAGATCTATTTCACTCACCGAGACTTTCGAATTTTAAAATTAATATTTGTGATTCAAAAGTAGGTACAAACCACCCTTAGCTTGAAAACCTAAGGGATTTTCACTTTATCTTTTAGGTAATAAAATCACTTTATCATTAATATTAATTAATTTTACACTCTTTTGAAGTTTTTTCCATCTTTCTACGGTATAAAAAATATCATTAACATGTATATGACATCCATAATTCTTTTGAAGGGATCGAAATCTAACATCCAATTGACGTATTTATTCAAATGTAGGGATTGATTGTATTTGTAAACAATCAATCATAAGCTTCATACTTCTAAATATAAAATGAATATTTTTTAGAAAAGTATCTATGAAAATATGCTCAAAAAAGGAAAAGAATGCTCATCTATAGAGATGTCAATGTAGACATATGAAGAGTTTGCATGGTCTACATCAATTTCATGCAATCATTGATGAATTTCTTCATAGCCTTCAAATTTAGAGTTACAATCCGATAGGTTGATATACGTCTCGCCATCATTTTTTAAAGAACCTCCTTGATAGTCTTCCACTTATACAACACAATCAAGTTTCTCCTCAAAATTAGATGGATAAATGTAGTTCTCATTTAAATATTCAATTTTTTTCTCCATAACTTTAAAATCTGACAAAAAGATCAAAAACTTTCTCCATATATATGTACATTAACAATGTGTATTATATTGAATACTAATTTTAAAATCATCGAAGCAAATTTAATGTGCTCACAAATACAAGTTGGTAGGTAACCTACATATATCCACAAAAGCAAACGTTAAATTTTTTTTCAATCTTGCAAATCCAAACTTTTCATGAATTACACAAGTTCATTTTTAGTCTTATTTGAACCCTAAAGCTCACAAGTACCAACTCACGAAATCCATAAAGTTTACATTTTTTAAGTACACAATGATAATATACATTACAATTCATTTTCAAACACAACATAATTATTTTTCAAAGTACACAAATAGAAATATTCTTAAAAGTATGTACCTCCAAACTTCCTATGCTTGATGTCTTCAATGCAAAGCTTATTTTTTTTGGTCTAGAATTCACTCCTTCAAAAGAAAAATAACCATTGAATATGCATCACAAGTTAGAATGTGGTAAAAATACTCAATATTGAGAATTGTCGCGGACCTCTCCATAAGGATTGCCCGAAACACCTTGGGCACAAGGGGGACCCCGGAGTGACACCCGGGACTTGTGGCGCCGTTGGTGAGAGGGCCCAAGTGATCCTAGTGTGGGTGAGGGCCCCGGGCGTTGGGAACGCCTCCCACCCACAGAGACTAGGAGGCATGAGGGTGAGGCCATAAGCTATGCGTAGCTTATGGCATGCCGATTCTAGAATGCTTTAGAACACCTCATTTGGAGGTGTTAGCTAGAAGATATGGCAAGTTGAGTGGGGTGCTGTCCCGGGACAGCACCCTAGAACAGCAATGGCCTGGGAGTGGCTCCCGGGACTGTGAACCTTTAAAAAGGGCATAACTTCCTCTGTACTTGCCCGAATGGGGCAAGTGAGTAGTCCATCGCAATCTACGTGAAACGTAGATTACGATGGAGCGGTCGATTGTTAGAATCGAAGAAGATATGAGGAAGTTATGGGGTTTTGAAGCTGCTAGGCAGCTAGCGGCTAAGGGAAAATGTCTACTTGGCCCCAAGAGTTGGGGGAGAGACAAAAAGATACTTGACGGTGGGGTAGGGGCCCTGCCTAGAGTCCTAGAGGCTTATATGGGTGAGGTGGTGTGGCCTCACCCACCCGAGGCCCAACGGCAAGGCCTCCATTGGCATTGGCCAATTGTGAGGGCATAGTTGCCTAGTAAGGCTCGGGTTGTAGTAGTGTTGCTCCAGAAACACGATGTGCAACATAAGATTGGACTTCCATGGATGGAAGTCCACATCTAAGATTTGGTTACCGATTGAGCGGTGAGTCCCGAAAACCAAGTAGGAGGTTTGGTCCCCCTCTTATGAACTAAGGGGTCCGCGGTATTGGGAAGCTAACCTTTCACATGGCGGTATGCGAAGGGTTAGCGGTCGTAACTCTTGCTAGAATTGAAAAATGGACCGAGTTAGCAATAGGGACCTAGCAAGGGTTGCGACAAGAATGGTTGCTAGCTTGCACACCCACCAAACCATACACCTAAATAAAATTGTCAAAGTATACAACAACAATGTGCATACAATTACATACTATAGCTTCGAACTCTCAAACTCTCATATCTTCACCGTAAAGTTCACACTCATATCTTCACTTCGAAGCTCACACTCATATCATCACTTCAAAGCTAAATCTTCTTTTTTCCAAGATTGAACTTCTTCAATAACTCAATCATTCATTGAATAGGCATCACAAGTTTAGAATGTGATAAGAAATTGAACAGTGAAATCGGTTGGTAACTTGTACGCCCTAACACCACACATTTATTTTTATATTGAAGCACACAAAACAATATGCATTACAAGAATGGAGTGTGCTTAGAAACTATTGAGGCCAATGCAATCTATTTTTGAATAATATGTGATTTACATATGAACCATGAAAAACAAGATGCTATAAACCTTGAATGCCCTTTGTATTGCATAATGTTAAGATTTACATTCTAAATCATTGGTGTGATCTTTATGTCTTATCCTTCGATTATAAATAATTGTTTTACTTCTACTAATCTTCGAGTCATGTGATTGAAATGTCACACCTATGAAGATTAATTCATTGATATCTTTGACAACATAGACAGAATTGTACAACAAATTGAAGTACTTATCTTCAAAATCATATTTCTAATCCTTAAAAACCTAATTCTTTGCACTAAAAGCCAACACTATTCGTACATATACTACACAACTCCGTGAAGGAGTCATATTTTGCATATTTCTGCATGACTCTTGAAAGTGGAGGTGAAGTTACCATTGTCTCAAGATTTTTGAGATGATTCTACTTCTCCTATTGGTTGCACAACATATAAACAATGCATGTTAAATTTGCAAAGCAATAATGTTGCTTGCAAAAATTTCAAACTTGATGAACTGCAAGGGTATAGAAGATATATTTAACTAGAGAACTAAATACATTAAATATCAATAACCCTATGAAAGTAAGCAACATTAAATGTAAACTCAAACACTAAATATCAACTATGGTAATATGCGAAAGTTACATGTTTGGATTTAGTGTTCATAAGGATATGAAAAAGAAAATAACAATGATAAAAAAAGAATTCCAACATAGTGAACATCAACCTTGCAAACTTATATAAAATGTATTCATTGGATGAGTCCTCATGAAATTTTATGGCTACATGACTAACGATATCCGACCCTGGGGCGAAGAACCCTTTGAGGACCTTTTATATATAACAAAGGTTAGCCAGCATGTTGCAACGATTCAAGCAACAACAACAAAACATATTGATTGAGGCAATGTTAGAACAATTGTGGAGGCTACAAAGTCACATTGCCTTCCAGGCTTACATCCAGATGCTCCTACTTGAAAGCTGCAATGCTGCTTATGAACTGTTGGTTTGCGATGCGGTAGGCAACAATGATCTTGCGTTGTGGTGGAGTCAATGGTTGCTTAAAGCACAATTCACATCTATGAGTAAAGGCTCTTCATTTATCTTCATCCACTCTATGATGAACATGCTCTTCATTTATAACTAACTGCTCATTCCAATGAAGGACATTTCCAACAATTTTTTTGAGTTTTTCTATCCACGCGGAGGACATTTTGTTTACAACATGTAGATGACATTCAAAAGCATACTAGTTTTGTCCCATAACAGGTAAGAGATGATGATGTCTCATTGCTATTGGAACTTGTCACGCATTCTCTTCTCGCTTGTTATATTGTGCATAACAAGCAAGCGTTTTCATCTATCTATTTATTTGTTCTAAGGAATGTGGTTTTCTTGTGGCACCTCCAACTCCACATATAAAATTGACTGTTGGAATGGATTAGGGAATATCTCATCTGGTTAGTAGTTGTGAATCATAAAAATTGTCATTTCAAGTTTGAAAACTGAAATTGAGATGTTATTACTCCTCCTAAACAGATGCAAACTCTCTTATTTTATCGGTTATAGATGCCTCAACCTTACTTACTTGCAGCAGCACTTGGGTTCCGACTCTGACCAAAATCGATGATACCCATTCTTCCCAAAATCCTAAACTAAGCTTATACGACCCATACAGTTCGAAAGCTGAAAAGATATGGCATAAATTCAGATTCTTAAAAAAATTGTACCTTGGGTACGTGTTAGGTTTCGAACTCTTAATAGTAACTCCAAATTTCTGGCTCTGTGAGGAGAAATACAGGCACAGCACTTGCTTACACATTGGAAGCAGCGAGTGAGCTGCACCCCAAAAACTTAGGTAACTCTTACTTCCAACCTACCGGAGTTCTTCTTCGTCTCTCACCCTGCCACTTGAAGAAACCTCTCAACAAACAACTTAGGGAGAAACTCTGGAGAAATTTGGTAGAGGTGAAGATCCTGTAAGTCTGTATCATCACCTAATACCTCAAAATGACATTTTCATTTGACAATGCTGGCTAAAGAAAGAAGGCAACCCTAGTGGATTTTCTAAAGAGTTGACAGGATTCAAGAATGATGCAGGCCAAGATAAAGATCGTCGATAAAACCTACTTTTGAACTCGCACAACTCTAGTGAGAATATTCATGCGACCCACCACCGCCAAGTAATACATGCAACCACAACATCCTAAATTTCTACCCGGTGTAGATATAAATGAGGGCTGCTATGGAAAGATGAAGGTGCCTACAAACATACCTTGAAAGCTTTAGCCGTAGAAGGGTTTCGAGGTGCAGCCATAGTAACAATTTGGTGCAACTATAAGAATTTCCTTGGCAGATACAAGAGTTTAAACAACACGCTTGTTTAAATAGCCTCCCAACACACATTGTGAAACGTGAGAAAACGATTAAGAGTTCACCTGGACCACCATGTACAAAACAAATAAGTAGTGTCCTTTTTCAGTGAATCCAGGTCAGAATTAGTGACTTCAAGTTTGTTTTGGGTGCTAAGGATGCCGCACCCGATGGATGAGAGAGGGAGGAGGATTGTGGAGAGGCTTGTAAGAATTGAAGGCGGGCGTGGCTAAGCCGTTGTGGAGAGGCTTGTAAGAATTTTCCGTGCCATAGCCAACCAACAATTCTCTCGAAATCGCTCGCCAGGAATGAGCGCAGGAGCCCTGTCCCGGGCAGAGCAGGGTGGGCAGGGCGGAGCGGGCAATTGGTTCGGTAGGCAGGGCCAGGCCGGGCAGGCAAAGGCGGGGGCCCCTTTTTGAGGGGCCCTTAGTGACAACAACGCATTGTGAAACGTGAGAAAACGATTAAGAGTTCACCTGGACCACCATGTACAAAACAAATAAGTAGTGTCCTTTTTCAGTGAATCCAGGTCAGAATTAGTGACTTCAAGTTTGTTTTGGGTGCTAAGGATGCCGCACCCGATGGATGAGAGAGGGAGGAGGATTGTGGAGAGGCTTGTAAGAATTGAAGGCGGGCGTGGCTAAGCCGTTGTGGAGAGGCTTGTAAGAATTTTCCGTGCCATAGCCAACCAACAATTCTCTCGAAATCGCTCGCCAGGAATGAGCGCAGGAGCCCTGTCCCGGGCAGAGCATGGTGGGCAGGGCGGAGCGGGCAATTGGTTCGGTAGGCAGGGCCAGGCCGGGCAGGCAAAGGCGGGGGCCCCTTTTTGAGGGGCCCTTAGTGACAACAACGCCCCCCCCCCCCCCCCTTAAAGTGTCCCTTCTTTGTCCCCATGTCTATCTTGTGGGGTTTCCCCATACTTGTCTTATGGAGTCCCTCTTTCCCCCTATTATACTTTTCTCCTTTCACCTAAAAATTCATGATATAGTATTAAGGTTCAATGGACACATTGAACTTCATTTAATTTTCTAAGTTCTTGTTGCCTACAATACTGATCCTACAATAGTTCTCCCCTCACAATAATTGGTTGGTGTAGATCGGTGAGGATTGACCTTAATTATCTCAGGGCCATATTGCAAAGGGGGGTAAAGAACCCAAAACAACTATGCTAATTATGGTAAATATTGTGGGCCACATTATTAACAAGGAATCTACAAAAAACCTCATTGGAGAAAATACTTTGGGTGCACACTATTTACCAACCTACACTATAATATTAGAGGTCCAAGAAACAATGTATGATATCTCCGTCAAATCTTGCTCTTTTTCTGCTACCAAACAATCTAACTTGTAGCTTCTCGTGCTCTTTCCAAAGACACCAAGATCGCCTCATAACTCTCGGTCGTTTGGACATAGTGACTATTGAGATAAGCTGCATTTGCTTTCGAGAAAAACCTCTATGTCAATTTTTTATGTTTTCTTTCTTGATCCTTGGACTTATGAAGTTAGTTTATGCTCTTTGGATTTGCACCACAATATAAACCATGAGTATACACTATCACAATAGGACAATAGTGTGCAACCGTAGTTTGCTTGTCATGCCTACCTGATATACCCACCTCCTTCCACTAGGTTGGAAGTCTTTCAATTGCACACCATTTTCATTCCGATGGGAATCATGTAACCTAAAACGTGGACCTCTGCTGTTAAAATTGTAGGTTCATAAATAGTTTGCATCCACAGTATTATCAGTGGAAATAGGCTCAAAAGTGCGGCCCACAGTACATACCATATCAGTGTAACCTAAGAGCAAGTTCTTTGTGCAACCATACATCTTCAGTTCAATGTCAACATATCCATTAGAAGTGAAGAACTTCAGTGAGACCATGATCTGATTCATAATTACATAAAGCTGTCCAAATCTTTCTTGATAAGAAAGGATCTCTACACTAAAAATGGTAAATAATGAGTGCCTAGGTTGTTGACTGCAAAACCTGTTCCAAGTCCGCCTCTCGAAACTGAACCACGTCACAACAAAATTCACACCTAACTTCTACAGAACCTGCAGACACAAATTACAGCTGGTGAGAAATGAAGATTTTGTTAGCATTAAAAGAGTCTGGAGATCAAAATACAAATCACATTGTTATTTCTCCAATCGATTGTCAAACTGTTGACAAACACATACCATGACTACCCAAGGGGAAGGTGACTTCCTAACCAGGGTCAGAGTTGGAAGTAAAAGTTACAATTATTTTGAAGTTAGAGCCAAGATAACAAAACTTGTGATTGAATTGATGGAAAATATTTCATTATCTGGGTTGCGCTTTTGGAAAGGCACAAAGATTGAGGCCCTCCACACTATAGAGATTGAGAGCTTTGAAGGAACGAGCCTTCTCATTAGCATAAAGGAGCCATTTATACACGGTTGCTCACTCAAGTCCACTTTCCACTTCAACTTTCAACTTTAGAGCTTCAACTTTTTACTGGGTTTACAATGCTTAGATGGTGCCTGGTGGGACAACTACAACAAGCTCTTGGTCAAAATCTTAAGCTACCTCCATAAGGTACATTAAAAATGTCGAGAGTTTGACCCCTCAATTTGTGGGCCCCAAGCCACGGGGCTTCCAAACATTCTTTGGGTTGTCATGAATTCTCCTTTGTTTAGTAACATTGCCCCCTTGATATCTCACTTTGAGCATTGCCACACTACACTTGCTCAAAGTATTGAGAGCTTTCAAGAGGATTGGTGAATTCAAGCTCTCAATAATTTGAGCTTTGGATGCAAGCTTGTCAACTCCAACTCTCAAACTCCTGAAAATCATTGCAAGTTCAAGCGCTCAACTTGACCTCTAGTGTAAAGGGGGCCTACAAAGCTGGTGTGAGCAGCTCCAACTGAATAAACCTGGCCAGTTTTTGCGGCTCCAGAGGTTCTCAAAGCAAATCGAAAAAGAGAAAACAGAAAGGTCACTTTAATCACTGACCTTGTTCTTCCAGAATCTTCTGGACATCTGACTGCCCCAATGAGGCAATTGCACGCATCATTCGTGGCTTAAGCTGCTCTACTCCACATGGCCCATACCTGGGAACTACCTGCAAAACCCAACTCACATATGTACTCAAAAATTAGTGATCCGTCACATTTTGCAACATATCCTCCTTTCCAGGGTTCTCATTCAATATATTTGGCGTAACTTGGAATGATTACTCTTTAAGTTTGTAAATGATACAAGCTCTTACAGTACACACCTATCCAACTGCACTTTATGTCTGCACCCGCAAAGCAAGTACTAAAGGCACTTTACACTAGAGCTTGAAGGCCTAAGGGACCAAGGAAGTTTGAATGGATGAAACACCTACATGAGGTCCTCCTATATGGTATGCAATGGTTAAAGTTTCATGATCTACCGGCTTTTGCGTCAAGTTCACCTTAAAGAGTGGGTCTGACACAAAACCAGGAGATCATGACATTTCAAACTCTCACAGCCCTAGATTTATTATAACTTAATGTGTTGAACGGCCCACAACAATAGGATGGGAACAAAATAGCATTCAGTTGATGGTCACAGCTCTTGGACATAGTGTAAAGTGGCCCTAAGAATTAGTATTTCTTAATATTTTCCAGTAAAGGAGATTTTCTTGTTTGAAGGCACAAACAATCTGAACTTGAATGCAACAAATACTCTTAGCCATCTTGATAGTATTTCGGGACATGTTTTGCAACCATCAGCTGTTCCTCATAAACATAAAAGCAACATCCTTGAGCAGTCTGGAAAAAGGATGATGTACTGTTTCATTGTAATCCCCCACTCCAATCCCATCAAGTAATGCTTCCACTATGTCTGACGCCTTCAGATCACTTGGTGCTTCTGAAATAGGTTGCATTTTCAAGATGTTTTCTTCCAGCTTAGCTACTGTCTCCTCTGAGCAAAATGGCAGCACCTGCATAAAAATTGCACACATTATGTAAGGAGTCATACATCGTGGACACTGACACTTCAGTAGCTAACAAAGCTTCAAAACACCATATTTTATGAATGCTCAAGTATGACACACAAGGACAAGGTTTACCTGCACTAAAAATCCTCCTGCAAACCTGATTCCTGATGCTCGGTCAAATGCCACACCTAGTCCCAAAGCAGTGTTCATCTGAAGTACAATTGGGTAGTTTTAGTTAATTCTGTGGAAGAAACTTACAAAGCACACAAACCATGACAGAGGCAAACTTACAAGCACTTCTGAGATAGAGGTGAGTGTATCACAAGGACATGACAAGAGTATCTTTTCCCTTTAGATTCCATACAAAATTGCAACAACACATAAAAAAGTTTGCATATAAGCATAAATATTATTGAGATCAAAGCTTGTATTGATGACCTAATGCAAAACTTTATTACGATTAACCATAGCCAAATCGTCCCTAGATTTTTAAACCTTCATCTTGAGTTGGTGACTGTAATTTTTATATCAAACATTGGAGGATAATTAATCATCTTGTGTGTTCTGAACAAGGAAATTCTGCAACACAGTCAATTTAGAAGAGGCTTACCTGCTCACTATCTGCTAGATAGTGTGCAATGTCTTCAGCAACTTCACCAGAATAAATAGGTATTGTTCCTCTGTAGGTCATCATCATGTTGATGAATGAAGTGAATGTCAATGACTTTCAACAAAAGTGACTCTTGTATTATACCTCTCATGCTTGCAACATCTGTCTTACACTACATATATTCATCAGTACATATGGCAATGATGAATTAAACCCCTGTTTCAAACTATTGTTTCTAAATAGTTATTAAGGAGAACAAGCTTACATACAATATCTGATCTGCACAATCAAGTTCACATCATTGTCAAGTATTTTGGTTGGAGAAGGAGGAACTTACGTATAAGGTTGCTTCCATTCAGTATGGTTACGCACTATGCTAAGCACACCAGATCCAACAGCTGATCCAACATCCAGCTGCAAGAAGCAATAGTTAGAAGCAAGATTTAATAGAGTTTGATTTCAATCAAAACAAAACAACAGGCATGCATGCTATACACACGATTGACATACATAAAATTGTTGAGAAACATATAGGGAGTCAAAGATAATGTCTTGGTCTTAGATATGTGTTTGTTTGCATTTGATATGAATTTATTTGAATGGACCAAGAAACTTCCTGCCAGAATACAGAATCAAATTCCTCCAGTAATATTGATCAATGACAAGATGATAAAAACATGGTCAAGTACATCATACTCTGCCATTGTCCTTCAAGGGTGGCTGGCACAGAGGATTACCAACAAACCCTTTTACAAAACTACCGGCTGATGATATTGATGTCATTTGTCCTAATGGACCATCTCCTAAAAAGGTCACCTGCAACATAAATCCAAATAAGCCTAAAAAAATCACATCGTATTCATTCTGTGTGTTTGTGCTTCTTGAATCATATCTGACCACAATTCATCCTCTAAAGTAAGCAAGTCTCTTTCAGTTGCTTATCTTTATTGAGCACTTATATTTCAGTGGTGCGTAATTAGAAATGGATCTAAGAATGGACACTTAAAAAAAACACATTTATAACAGATTGGACTGCATGCTCAGAATTTGTTAGTTATACTAGGTTCGACGGTCAACATAATTGGGGAGACCTATAAGACCATTTAAGAAGAAAGAGACTCTTCACTTTCATAATAAATAAGATATTCACATGAGCTCCAAAAATAATGAGGAAAATGGCTATGACCTCAATTTGAATTTGCTGATCATCTCGTACTAATCACATGTTTAATATCCTAGCAGAACTGTGTGCAGAGCTGAAGGTGTCTATTTTAAGCCACTTGCCTTTGTAGCTTTTCATTCAACAAGATAAAAGGATGTGCAAGCAGGTGAGTCACAGGAGATCCCAAACTGTTCAGGTTAATGTCTAAAGTGGAAACTTTGCAAGGAAAAGTTTCACCCTTGCCATACCTGTACAGTTTCTGCATCACCTTTGAGGGCTCCTAGGAGAAGAGTCCCCATTAATGAACGTCCCAGTGCTGCAATTGCCTTCCCTTCCACAACCACAGATTGAGTATCTCAAGATGAGGTTGAGCACTTTGCAACACATATAATGCTTCACGTGGAGCAACCAGTTCAAAACCATATGTCCTATACTATATACACATAGACAATAAGAAACAAACACAGAAAGAGGTAGAGATACAAGAGACGCTGATCCTACAGGAACATTTGAGTTGAGACCAAGGGAAAATAATACATTTCTGTATGCAACCATCTCCCTGTGTTTAGATTACTTGAACGCACTTGCAGAAATTTGCAACTATATGAACAAAAACACCAACAAATACATTGACAACAGTATTTGATGACAATGGTGAGTGTAGGGTAACTTTGGAACACACCGTAGGGGCAGCCTTATGTCGTTGTTGGGCTTCCCGCACAACCTCTGTGGCCACAAGGCTGAGTACTGAAACCTATGTTACCATCATATAAGCATCAAACTGCATGAGCCGGGACCAAAACCACAGGCCACATACTTGCTGAATTTACAAAGCAAGAAAATCCTACATTGAGCTCTACGTATCTCTGTTACAATCTTCATTCTCATCAACAATGGCCAGAAGAATTGGTTCTTGTGGTTGTGATGAGTCTTGGACACATCAGGTCATGTTAACTAGTGGTACATAATGCACGATGAAGCCATCTGGCCACTGAATTGATGTACCAATTGTCAGCAACGCTTGTGACTATTGCGGCCCATACAAGGAAATTAACCTACTTATATTATGCAAAACAGAGTCTGAAAATAAAGCCCACTGGGCCAAAATACTTTTGGAGAACAATTCATTTAACGTAACATGAGCTTAAACTCCTCAACATGAAGACCTCAAGACCAAGAGAATCCCTCTTTGGGCCAACTCAAGACTCAGGCCCATTCTACACTAGAACTCAAGTTGAGAGCTCAAACTTGCAATATTCAGAAGTTTCATACTTGGAGTTCACAAGCTTTCATCCAAAGCTTTTGACCAATATTCAAGCTCGCAATAGTTTAGGGGAGTGTAAAATGGCCCTGCTCAGAGTGAGAATTCAAAGGGGGAAGGATACTAAACAAAGGAGCATTCGTGACAAACCAAAGAATGCTAAAAAGCCCATTGGCTCGTGGGCCCACTGAATGAGAGCTCTCGCTCTCGACATGAGTTAGGTTATAGACTTTGACCGAGAGCTTATCGTAGTCGTTCCAAATGAATTCATCAAGGCGCCATCTAAGCATTATAAGCCCGGTACAAAGCTCAAGCTCCCAAGTTGAAAGCTCAAGTGTAAAGTGGATTTGAGTGAACAAGCATGCATAAGAGCTCCCTGCCAATGACAAATCTCCTTCAAGCTCTCAACTTCCCTACTGTAAAGGGGGCCTCAGTGAACTATTTGAGCCACTTGCACTGGATGAACAGCCATAATATTGTGGTCTCACCAACAGTGATGATAATATAGGAGAAAGGTAACACATTGAAGTGCTTGCTCACTCAACTATATTGAAACACATACCTCAGCATCCTGGGAGATGCAAAGCACAAGCTTATCACCAGCCCCTTGCGGGTCCAATTCGGTCCAATTCGGTTCATCATCACTTCCTGAAGCTCGAACAGAAACATTTCTAGTATGTAATGGTTGGACATTCCGAATCGGAGCCACTAATTGGTTGTTACGCAGTTCACTTAACCTTATTCTTTCAGAGTACCTCCCACAATTATCGGCCTTAAAGGAATGAGACCTTAATTTTCTATAGCCCACTGACTGCTTGTAAAGGAGGCATTGACGATCTGCAGCTCTTGCACCTGAAAGAAAGTCATTCAACATGTTCAGAGGATGATTGGTGTATTTGCAACTATAATTTATTCCATCATTAGTTGTGGATTGAATTTTGAGCCATACAAATGAATAAAATGAAGGCTTTTAACGAAAACCGTACTCATGTTCAGCTGACGATACAGTGCAATGTCGGCCGATACAACCATCGAATGGCAAATCAGGCAGTTTCTTTACACCATACAATGTTGTACAGCAAAATGCAGAGCTTGAAACATACAGATGCCTTCAGGCACTAAATCATATCCAAAACATTTCTCCTAAATTTAGAAGTTTCCTAAATCTTCCTGCAGTAGCTTTCAAATTCTGAATACACCACAAAAGAGAAACACCACAGAAAAGTTCCCACAGAAAATTCCACAATCTTGAGAGAATTTTCAAGATTTCAGAGGAAAATTTCCGAACGCAAACTACATAAACATTGTTGAGATGAAACTTGTAATTCAAATTGTCAATCACAACTTAGTGCACAGAATTCGACACAAAATCCAACACCGCGAGGCACAATTTTAAGTTGACATCCTCCACAGAGGACAACAAGCAAAGGTGAGGAGGAAATGTGGGCTAAACTTACAAAAGAAGAGATTGGAGAGCGTGGAGAGGCGTAAGTGACAGGGATGCAAGAGCGCACAAGGAGGCATGGTGGCGATAGCGACAAGAATTTGCAAAATGTCGATGACGAAAACAGAGCATTAGGCATTAGGGCTAGGGATTAGGGTTTAAGGCTCCCATACCCTCGTCTTCTTCCTTTCCGAAGAGAACCTTTCCTCACTGTCCTCACTTTCCTTACTTCACCACTTTGTTGCACAATACTGCCTCAAGGCCACACAATCCCCAGTTACCAAAAACCGAAAGGCATGGAAAGTGCATTCTTCAAATGGGCACATGCAGTGGAGTTATCATGTAATTCAACCAGAGTTTTGGTCGCAGAGTTGGTTGTTTTGCATACAAAATTTTGGAGAGAGGGAATTATGGTTTACAAGCGTATCTCATCCATCCAACATTAAAACTTGGACCTTTATAGGTTTGTTGCTAACTGACTTCAAAATGACCTTGAGTAGACTATAATTTGGGGTTTTTGAAGCTAATTTCAACATCAAATCAACTTTTAAAAAGTAACCTTTCGGGTGCATACTATTTCATGGTTTTTATGTTGGATGAATGAGACATACACTCCTATACAATGATTCTCTCTCTCCCAAAACTTTCCATATTCAATAAGTAATTTTTTTAATGAGTTTGACCCTCAATGAATGAATATAGAATGTTGTTCAATCAAACCTCCACAATGACTCCAAACATTCAGCAAAACTTACCAAATATGGACATTTTAGCATGCAAAACAACCAACTCCCAACCAAAACTTTGGTTGAATTAAAGGACAACTCATACGTGTTATGAAAGGTGCAACCCCCAAGGGCTCACCTTCATATTTAATACCATTATTGATGTTGATTATTGATACCAAGCAATATTTTGGTATGATTTAGAATGGTATTGAACAACATTGTAATCAGGTATAAGAAAAATTTCTCAATTTGACATACCCATCAAATGGCATTGCAATTTTGATACCAATGGGTGAGTTATTTCACACCATTATTGATGCTGATTATTGATATTATGCCATGTAATTCACCTGTATACCAAACCAACACTTGTGTAAACACACTTGGTGTAAAGTGCCCTGAGAGGGAGAGAGGGAATTATTGTAGATGAACATAACTCTCATCCATCCAATGTAAAAACATGACCCCCTATTTGTTTGTTGTCATTCGTCTCAAACAACTTGGACGAGACTAATTTGAGATCTTTAAAGCTACATTAAATAGTCCTATTAGTATTGTTGGTCACAATTATCTCTAGAGCCCACACTAATTTCTCACATTGAGATCTAATGTGGGCCACAATAATTTTCAACCCATGCCAAATCCTTAGTTAAAATTAGCGTGGGTCACATCAAATTATTTTCTAGGAAATAAATGTGGGTGAATGTTTTAATTTATGTTACTTCTGATGTAAAGTGACTATTTTATTTTTATGTAAGGTGTTGGCCACAAGTCTCAAGGAAGTTTGAGGGTAAGACCTAGGGTCTTGGACCCACGCTATCCCACCACGATTAGACAATTAGAGTGACCCATACTAATTAGAGTAACCCAAGCCATTTTTCAACGCACGCTGATAAGACTATCTAGTTTAAATTTGGCATCAAATCAAATTCTCTTTGTCCCTTAATTTATATCTCGTGTGCGAATGCCAAAAGGTGATGGGCCCGAAACTACCACCAATTAGATAACTATTGAGAGAAGAGTGGATGACAAGCTGCAGAAATGGCGAGTCATCTACCTCATGGGCTTGGTTATTGGTCATAATCAATCAATTCATGAACGTAAACACAGGTTATGACGAACATCATCTTTGTGGATAGAAAACGCAAGACAGTTGTTGGAGGTGCCGTCCATGAGCGACCAGTTGGGAACCGGCTCGAAGAGGTGGATGATGAACTGCTAAAGCAACTGAGTCATTCATCTGGTTCAAACCAGTCACCTAATGCAACCGCTGTTCATGGATGACCAAAACATTGGGGTCTGGATGAGAACGTGGATGAACATCGATCTGGGACCACAACTAGCACTCGCGCAGGAACGACACCTGAATGGACTACAAGAACTTACCAAACTGACTCGGCCATGACAGAAGCTCACAAGGTGTCCAAGTGCTGCTCATAGGTAGCCGCCACACGGCGAGCTCTGGCTCCCACTCGGGAGCCGCATCCATGCGATCATCATGCGCTGGCTACGGGATTGGCAACGTTAACCATTGCATGCAGTCGCCACTCCACCGATCGTCCCCCCCCCCCCCGCGTTCCTTAAAAAGATTTTTCCCACCTTGATCATTCGTCTCCACCACGAACTTTGGGAGATAAAATTTGCTCAGCTCTGTGAAATTGACGGAGTGTGTGCTTACTACAGAACCGCTGTCATTTCTTCACCGTCAGAGAGAGAGAGAGAGAGAGAGAGAGAGAGAGAGAGAGAGAGAGAGAGAGAGAGAGATGGCGAGTGTGGAGGCGGAGACGGGGCAGGGGAGAGAGAGTTTGCAGACAGTGGCGCCCAAGGCGCCAGTTACGTATGAGCGCATTGTAAGCACCGGCGGCCTCGGCATCCCCAAGCCTCGTATGCATCATTATACTTATCTCCTCCTCCCAATCTCCTCTTCCATCTGGTTAATGTTGTGGAGAAGAAATGAGGGGAAATATGATGAATGTTCGGTCTCTCTGCATGCTGGAAAATTATCATGTCATATCTACATGGAACTGTGTTGGATGATCTTCTGATTGTAAGAAAAGTTCACATGTGTACTCCTCTTCTCTAGTTTCTCTGGATACCCATTTGGGGTTTTTGACATGTGGTTGCATTATATTTCAGAACTTTTGGGCATGTCTGCTCATGAGCCAAGTTAATCCAAGGACATTGTGAGCAAGATGAGAAACTACTGTTGCGTGGTTGTTGCAAAAATATTTATGCATGTTGGGTTTATTCATACATGGAACTATGTTCTTGATCCGAGAAGTATTATAAGTTCACGTGTATTTTGCTAGTTCTCTGTTTCTGCATACCTTCGGTTCAGTGTTGTCGTATTGCTGGACATGTCTGCATATGATCTAAGCTAATCTAACGGAACATTGCAAGATCGATGAGGTACTGTTCGCATGATTGTTGCAAAAACGTACATGCATGTTGGGTGATGTTGGGTGTAGTCATACATGAGACTCTGTTTTGGATCCGCGAAGTGTAAGTTCACGTATGTCTTGCTGATTCTCTGCCTCTGGGTACGCATTTGGATTTCTTGACAATTGGTTGAACGTTATCGAATTGCTGGACATGTCTGGATGTGAGCTAAGTTAATCCAAGGACATTGCAAGGGCGACGATATATTACTGTTGCATGATTGTGGCCAGAAATACATGCAAATCTATCGATTGCAAAACCCCTCAAAAACCATTGGTGATGGGCGTACAAGCCTGGGGGCATTTGCAACACATTTAGCGCCCTATAATGTCTTTTGTTCTAATGAACCGCATGTTTTGTGTAAATGTACCAATATTTAGAAACCGATTTTTTTTCCAAACCGCTGTAAAAACGTCATACATTTGTTCATGCGCTGTTGCTATGAGCCAAGACTGCAGTAGTGCATATCTGCAAAACCTGGTTTGCCACTTTGTGCAATCATGTCCACTTCATGACTGTATGTCATAGAATGTATGCCAAAGTGAATTTTTGTTGAAAATGTGGATATAATTTATATTATGATCCTGCAACTATGATGGTAGATTTATTTCTACTTTAAATCAAAGTTGGTGTGATGTCAATGAATGCAGACGTACCACGAGCATTGGAGGCTGTGGACAGTGACCATCCCCATGGAACCCCAGGCTACAAGAACAATGGCTACTCAGTGCTCCAGCAGCACATTGCGTTCTTTGATATTAACAAGGATGGAATTATCCACCCATGGGAGACCTTCCAAGGTATATGATGATCTCTTAGCAAATGTGGAATATTGTTGATAATTATTGAATAGACTTGTGATAGCATGATCGACTACTTGATTTGGCATGTGAGTGTGTTCCAAAGCTTCTCTTAGGGTCAGGCTCACCACCAGAGACAGTGTCTGGTGAACCTTTGTGAGAGGTAACATTAGATGAATGCTAATTTTTAGAATGTCTAGAGTTTTTTGGATGATTTTATTGTATTTCAGTAACCTTACAGGCAAGGTGGGATGATTTATTCTGTGATTGCAGGATTTCGCGCTATTGGGTTTAACTTGCTCATCAGTTTCCTTGCCATGGTTATCATCAATGGAGCATTTAGCTATTCTACCCTGGAGGTGAGGTGACTGGTTGGATGGCAAGCTTCATGTTTTGCCTTGTGTAATTCCTTGTCATTGTACTATTCAAGAAGCAAGAACTTGGTGGGCATGAGCATGCATTTGCTCTACATTGATTCTGATGTAAATTTAGTATGGTCTCAAACAAGATCATTGAGCTGAATGTTGAATATTATTCATTCCAGATGATTTTGCTTTGGCTGCAAGTGTGTTTTATCTTGTTGACAAGTGGAAGGTATGTACTTTTTGTGTGCAGACTTGGATTCCGAGTCTCATGTTTCCAATTTACATAAAGAATATTCACAAAGCAAAACATGGCAGTGACTCTGAAGTGTACGATACGGAGGGGAGGTAACATTTTTCACTTGATAGAGCATGTAGTAAGAGCTTTCAGAAGTTTGGAAATATACTGAACGAAGACATTCACCTTTCTTTGTTCTCATCTGCAATTTTTCATTTGTTTTGGTTGCCACTATCACTTTATCCTCCAGGATGTTCAATCTTGTCTTTATACTAAAACGTCATTGCAACAGGTTTGTGCCTCAAAAGTTTGAGGAGCTCTTCAGCAAGTATGCTAAGACTGACAAATCACGATTTCATTTCAATGAATTGTATGCAATGACCAATGCTAATCGCAATGCGTACGACCCATTCGGTTGGTAAGTGAATATGTGCCTACCCGTTAATCCTTTTGATATTTACATGTTCAATTTCACAGTCTTGATGCACATACAGCAAACCTGATTTTGTGTTAAGGTCAAGTTCCTGAACCAGATTGATGTTTTGAAAAACAGGACTGCCGAAAAACTGGAGTGGGGTATTACCTACTTGTTGCTGAAAGATAGGGAAGGATTTGTTTCCAAGGAGTTGATTCGTGGTATGTTTGATGGTAGTATTTTTGAGACCATGGCAAAGAAAGTAGAGGCACAGAAGATGCAGAAGAAGAAAATGTAAAGATTGTCTAACTCTGCATGCTTTCTGGTATCAGAACTGAAACTTGTCTATACAAGTAAGTTTAATGTACAGATGTACATCCGAGTGTTTTGTAAATGTTTCAAGTGCTACAGTTCTGCATGAGAAGCGAGCTACTGCTTGTTCATTACATAGTGCTAAAGTTCATTGCAAAATTATTGTGGCCCACACTAAATTGTATAATTTGCATTTTCCAAAATTGATTTAATTTAAGCTGTGTTGAACGTATGTTCAAAAGATTCAATAAATAGTAGTATCCATTGAATTGCCAGCTGGACACTCATAGGAGGGTCTACGTGACCATTCAGTGACAGATGCATTGCCATGTCATTAAAATAGTAGCTAGTAGATTCAAATTACCATATTCCCACTCATAAGTACACTAAACATGATATTTAGTGTCACCAATACTAATTGTCTTGCTTGTAAACCGTGATATATTGTCACCAACACTAAATGTAAACCCAACATTATTTGTTATTCCTTGTAAATTTTCTGGGGGATTATAGATTTACAGAGTTGCAATACTGTCACTTACCAAGTGGGTTTTCATCCAAATTTCTATCATCCATGACAAGTTCCCATCACTAGTTGCTGACAAGAGAAGGTAGGGTTTTGGCCAATGAATAAACTCGTCCATCATCCATGACAGTATTTGTTCAGTTATTCATAACAAGTGTCGTCCGAAAAGTTACCATAGTGACACCAAATACCATATGACACTAAATATCATATTTAGTGTAGTTAGTAGATTTGAATTACTGTATTCCCACACTTTTTGGTTCTCTCACCGAGCAATATAGGTAGATGTGCTTTACGCTTAGTTTAGTTCTTCAACTTATACACTAGAGAAAATAATTCCTCTCCCTTGTGTATACTATATACACTAATGTCTCAAATATTACCTCTTCTTACACTCATGTTAGTTTGTACGTGGTATGAAGAGTCCACCCCTTAGGGTGGGAGATAGGGATCCAATTGACTTGAATCATGATCGTTGTCCATCAAACATGGATATTGGCTTATGTTAGTTTCAAAAGGGAACCAACAAAAGCGGACACACATCATATTGATCATTTGATGATAGACTTAAGAAAAAATAATTGCACTAGCTTCTATGACCTATTTTGCAAACTTAGATACTTATGAATTACATCCAATGGATGAAAATTTCTTCAACGACTTTATTGATGTGCAAGTTCTATCCCTCTCAAGGTTGACCCAATTGTTCCAAGCATATGTGAAGACAAAACTTACAATCCATTCCCACATGCAAATAACACAAAAACTTAAATCCATGCAAGAAACTTATGACTAAAAAGAGTGTGGAAGAGAAATGGTGATGTGGTTGTGCTACATGACTTTATTCCTAGTGAGCTTAATTTGCATCCAAATAAATAGAGTTGCATAATTAGTGACCATCAAAACTCACTTCAAGGGTCGTATCATAGTCACCAAACCTTACATGACCCCATGAACCATGTGTCATAACATATGGGGTGAAGGGAATACTCAACCAAGGTGAAGAGTGGAATCTTTACCTTATCACAAAGTATTGAACCTAACACCCACAACATGCATTACAGTGATTGGTTGTCACTTCTTCCCAAACTTACATGATACATATATCTAACAATAGAAGAAATGAATGAAAAAAAAGTTAGAAGAGAGAGTGAATCAACACCCTGGAAAAATCAGAATACACATTTGAGAACAATAATTGTAGGTAAAGATATGAACAAAAGACCTCGTGCTACAAGAGAATCATGTGGAGAAAATATTACAAGCAACAATATTGGACAGGTGGAATTCACCATATTGATCTTAACCCTTAAATACTCATGCAACCTGAAATGGGTTGCCACCTAATATTCTGATGGGGTTTGCGACCCACTAGGTGGCAATCTACATGGATGGAAGGTATCTATTGGTGTAGGGTGGTGTCCACTATCATGTGGGCCAAAATAACATATAAAAACCTCATACTCCAAGAGCATGTATCCTAATCAAGGCCATGTACATATGAACCATATGGCGGGACCCCAGGGTCTCATCGGCCCCTGGCTCTCGCATAAACTCTATAGCACCGTCAATATAACTCCGATTCATTCTACGAAGGTGGCAATCGACTGCTCACATCATGAGCTACACGGAGACATTCAGATCAATTTTTTTTAATGGTGATGCAATTAGTCATTTTTAGGCATATCATGCTCATTTTTTAGATGGATTTTTGGAGAAATAAGTAAGAACAAAATTTTAAGTGAAGTTATTGAAAGGGAACTTAGTTGAGAGCAAGAGAGATCCAACGGTACGTTGCGAGATGCAATAATGACTTCTAGCCAACATCTACAAGTTTAGGTTTATGTTGCAACATAAGCACTTCAACAAAATAAATAATTAATGACATTTTGAGATGGAGTCTACGCGGGACCCCGGGGTCCCGCCATAAGGTTCATATGTCTATCTGACCTAGAAAATGTGATCCAATTAAATTCAAATTTTCTTATCAAGAAATCTTTAAAGAAAAAAATTTGTTTTGCTACATAACAGAAATCTTCAGCACTTGTGCTAGAAATGCCCAAAAATGGAATTTGAAGGCTTGAGCATTTAGGGGTTAATTCCCCTCCTATAAGAGCATACATCTGATGCCTCAAATCCGTGCACATCATCAACAATTTAACCAACAAGATAACGTCATGTATACACACCTCAGATCAATACACCACCTCATTCTTGAGTAGAATGGTTTTGAGCTAATTTTGACTTCAGTAGAGTGGGCTCAAGACACTCACTTCCACCATATCTCACTCCGCATCAAAACTCGAAAACAATGCAATGTATCGATGAGGAGCTCAAGAATTGAGCATTGTAATCTCAATCTTGGGTGAAGGGAACAAGTTGTCTGCTAATTGCCACAGTCAAGTCAGTGAACTAACCACCTGAAGCTCCTTTAGTATCTGAAACACGCACCATGCCTCATGCCAATTCCAAAATACCAAACCCTGGACTTGTCAGCCAAAATCTAGAACAAAAATCCCATCAGTAACTCACGACCCCACTGGAACATGGAAGAATTTACCAAGACTTGGAATTGTTTTCCCTAGCTAAAGAATTTCCAGTCCCACTATGTTTCATAAGTGAGCATAATTTTTAATTTCACAATGTGATCGGAACTTCATCAATATAGAATCTCAAATTGCACTATGTTAAGAATCTCGCATCTCACATCTTGCATCTCGCATCCTAATTCATTACATTACCTCCACTTTGTGCATTCCTACGATTTATATGAACACATCGAGCTCCTCTTGAAACCAAAACACTGACGAAGTGAAAAACAACCATGTGGGAAAGTAAACCCCAACCTAAGAGCAAACCCTAATCCACATGATGAATGAGGAAAGTGAATGACAGCTATTGCACTCACAACAACTAAAGAATGTGGAAATTCGTGCAAGCGCCCACAAACCAATGATTCATCCCAGCATTTTACAGAGTTCTAATAGATCCGAACGACATAAATGCAACATAAATGGCACTCACAAGAAATACCCACAACAATACTGGTAATTTGTAGCAAACAGTTTCACACTCAATTAAGGCATTGACATAAATAATTCATGTTATGTCATCACATGATGCGTCTTCAAAGGTTGCCAATTTCCTTTCATAGGAGAATTTAACATGTTGTGTATCTTGCCTCTTATTAAAATATGTAGTTCCTTTCTGGGTAATAACTTGGTCTCCAACCCCAAAACCCTCTTCTCTTCGAACCCTTAACACCCACTTTCCTTGTGTACCCCAAACATGAGACACTAGAATGGTAGGATCAAACACATATAATTAAACAAACACCAATTGGAATGCAAGGCCGCAATTGTGGGTACCCAATACAAAATTAAATCCAATTGCACACAAATTGAATTGAATGAAAGGCCATCCACAACAACCAAAACATGGCTTAACATTTTGATCACCACAAACCCAACAAATAAGGTTGGAACATGTGATTACAACTCTCAAAATTGTTGGTCTTACTCCCACTAAGTTGTTACGTACCTTTTCTCACTCGGAGACAAACACAGTACCCATTAGCTACACGTGGATTGCATCCAGATATAAAAGTCACGCATTGTGCATAGAAAACCGCAAATTGGTAATAGACCAATCAACATAGTAGAAATGTCGATTTTCGATTGTGGCAATTCAAGAAATCCGAAATCATAACAGAAAGCAGAATATGTAAGTCGTAGTTCAAGTTTCTCAGTGGACATTGTAGCATGAAATGAGAATGTGTAAGTGGTCGCATTTGAAGATCTCAGTGGACATTGTAATTAACAAAACACCAGAGTGTGTAAGACTTAACTTAAATGGAGATTATCAATCCGAGAATGAATTGCACACCTCCAAGAATCCAATCATGCAACTCAGGCATCCAAAATGAAGCCAACTTAAAGCTCAATGCCAATTGCTGTAAACATATTATTGTGCATCTGTGCTCAAATTCCAGTGGCCAAATGGCCTAACTCCTATGATGGCCAGGGCTATGTATGCATGTTCTAGCCTTCAGGTGCGACATTCAGTTGTGCAATGCGACACTCCGAAGGCAAGGGTAGGGTTTACACCCCCGGGATCAAACTTGCTCAAATTTGCGCCAAATCAGAAGCCATAACTTCGTGCGAATGCATCACAACATTAAATATCCAATAAGAGAAAATGGTCAGGGACGTGAAGCAAAATTGTGCATGCATGCGATAAAAGATTGGTCAAAGAAGTGCTCAGCAGCTCCTTCCTTTGTCCATGTTCGTCGACAATCATGCTAGGGCTTCCCCTCTTTGGACATACAGTAACTTTTTTCTGGATGTATTGCATCCATGTTCTTGTGGATCTTGAATTCGGCCAGGGAGAAAAAAGGGCATCATCGGACGGCCCTATCAAGACAGGTGACATGGTCGCGCTACATGATGTTATTCATGTAGCGCTCTGAGAGCCCTCCCCTTGAAGAGGTGTTACAATTTACCCCTATTCACTTCTCTCCAAAGTGATAAAGTACTTTATCCATAAGAAATAAACCAGTTACCACTTGTTTGTTAGTTTAGGTTATAGTGCAACCCCTCTTTCCATGTATAGGTGTGAAAGGAAATTATGTAGAATTTCAAGCTCAACTCTATGCCACAGAAACATGGCTCTAAGTTTCATGGTATGATACTACTTGAAAGCCACATTGGTGGACCTCTTTATGGCCCTTGAAAACATATTGTCATCCAGTTTTCACCCAGTTGGCAAATTCCTCCGTGCTTGCTCCATAGGGTACATGCCCTCACTCTTACCTCTATTTGTACAAGTTTAGGCCGTAATCACACAACCTCATTAGCATCATATGATGAAATTGTCTATCAAAAATATTTCCCTCTTCCAACACATATAATTTTCCTCCCCATTTTTGGGATTTATGCCCGGCAATAGTGCCCAGAAATTTTCACATGCCACTGCTTTGCTATGTCACTTGTCTATTTGTCAGATGAAATTTCTGAATTTGAAACTGAACCAAAAAATTCGCTGGTAAGTCATCAAGGCTACACGATTGCCTTGCCTCTAATGTGGTTGCTACTTGTCTTGAACAATTCTCCCTCTGGAAAACCTCCAGTCATAAGGTAAGGTTCGTAGTATCTATCTCAACAATTCAAGCTTCACCGTCTGAATGTGTAAGCGAGCCTTGTCATGTACCACTCACACATAGGCTTCCAATTTGGAAGAGTGGCCACACAATGCCCACGTGCCTTAAATTCAATTACTTATCTTAAACAAACAAGTATACTTGAGTGGTGGTGAGTATAGTTGAGTGGTGGTGGTTAGGTGTGGATTTAAGAACATACATAAAAGAACACATGTTAAAAAGAGATTGGACTAGGTGCTCAAAGTTCACTGACCTATGGGATGGATTTAGGTAGGGGTTGGAATTAGTTGCCTCTACCTGAAAGTGGCTATTTTGGTTATATCTTTGATGGAGACCAGTGTCCAAGGAGAATTTTGGGAAAATTTGGTCAAGATCCTAGTGTTTCTAAGTTCAACCAATTACATGTGAAATTTTTTCCATTTTTGTACTAATTTGAGGTGTATTCTTTAGATTCTTCTAAAATGATCGGTAATTTTTCTTGAGTCTTGAACTTCAAACGATCATTTCTCAAAGTTAACCAATTCAATGGTAACTAGCGGGTCAATTCTCCATGTTCATTAATGGAGAGTTAGGTTCAACACTCCTAGTGTATTCCTACTAGCTTGGACCCATGCCATCCCGGCCCATTGCACCCATGGATATGAATCAAGATCTCGGATAAACCCAACCTTGGTCTCTTACACGATTCCCCACGCAACCATATGCTCATGCCCATGCTCACAAGTCCCCCAAGACCCCCCACCACGCCCCACTTTTAGAAAGAAAAAATGATTTCTTTAGTTAAGTTACCTAACTTTATCCTACTGCCCATGCCATGCCCACCACTTTAGTTTCATGCTTGCCACCTCTCCTAGATTCCCCCACCTTTCCACATTTCTTTCCTCTTTCTTTCGCCACATGTTTAATTTGGGGATTTTTTTGGACATGTGGCCCTTCTCCTTCGCAGAGGTAGTTTAACATGTATGTGTAATGATTTCCCCAATCACCACCACACCTGCCTTCCCTGTTGTATATAGATTTGGTGATGAGTTTGCTTCCAAGTTCCAACACTTAAAAGGATAAACACCATGGACAACCTATCTCGTTAAAATCTGATGAAAGACATTTGCAAGTTGCAATAAATTGCAATACATCGCCAAATGTTGAAGTTGGTGAAGTTCTGATTTTGGGCACTGCCAGCAATTCAAATGATAAAGTCTTGGTTTTGCTGGACCAGCAAAATTTGGTCGAAGTCAAGTTCTGATCTGACCTGGGATCGATGCAGGCTTACAATACCAGGTGCAGTGTCCACAGAGATTTTCGAGCACACAACCATCCGTCATCTACATTCAAACATAAACAAATAGCACCAAGGAAAACAAAAAAACACACCCCACCACAACAACAACCACCAAATCAAAATTCTCATACGTTGATAAATGGCTATCCAGCGATGCAATAAACCATAAACTCTAACCTTTCATGGATAGCCAAAGACATTTACAAAGCACAAATATCACAAACTCTGAAATTTTGATACATCCAATATATGGATAATTACAATAAATTTATGTTTTGGTCCACAATACACCCAAACCAAATTGCACATTATGCCCAAACAACGCAATTGACACGTGGCCACACTTGCTATCCACATGCACACACCAACATGTAAAAGGCCTTCAAATAGCAAGACACAACAAAGCAATACACCCTTCAATTTCAAGGATGTGGAATCATGGCATTTATCAAGAGAACCACCTCTCAACCACAACCTGTAGTTTGCAATTTGCATGAATGCATGGATAAAATCGTCCACTATTGTTACGTATAGACAAGTCATTTTGTTTCCACATTGTCGGAGCCACTTGTTGTGCAACATCTCTAAAAGGTTACATGTTGGCATTTTTGCACGTTCATCCATAGTCATATCCTGCAAACATTATAGAAATTACAATAGATTGTATATGTCATGGATACTCAAAGTAGGGAATATTATAAAATACATAGTGGTGATGCACTTACAATATTTATATGACTATGGATGAATGTTAATGACTCTGTATTCATCTTAAAGATAAATACTTTGTCTTTGGACTACCCCGAGAATCTACTACCGTGAACGTACTTGAAGCCCGAATGATCTTTGAGCACCATAATACTATCCATTGTGCCCGTTCCACTACAAACAAAACGTTTGGAGCCCGATACAAAGTTACAACAGTTTGGAGAGGCAAGAGTGCTGAATTTACTCATAACAACCTCCAAGGACCAACCTGCCAAATGATGTCCTTCACCGTTTGATGGAAATTTGAGGAGGTAGTCTGCAAAAAATTGTTTATTCGTTGCCATTACTATAGCAGAATTCTTGGCAGTGGGTGTTTTCATGACCTCATTGGCAACACATTAGTAAGCCATATCAAATGACTCACAGCATGTATCATTTGACACAAGGTGTTCATAAACACCAAGATGTATGCAAACCCTCAACATCTCAGGGGATGTGAAGTGGACATATAGTATGAGAGCATGACACAATATTATACATACTGGTGTGGAATACCATACTTACATTCCAATTTTGATGTTTTTGGAGGCAACTTCTCCCACAGAATATGAGATAGGAATCGATCCAATCGATTCGGTGTAGCTGGAGACACCTCCATTGTATCATATATATGATTATAATAATTTTTTATATGCTGCAGATGACCGGCACAAGAAAAATGCCTAAAAGAAGTCCATAATCATTTTGGATATTTCTTTTTTGTGTGTGTACCAATGATGTCCATCAGACATCTTATCCATGTGTAAGATAACTAGAAATATTGATGGATGATTGATTATGCTAACCACATGTGCCAGTGTGTAAGCAGAGGATGACGGGAGCTAGACAACTCCCAGTTGAAGATGGATGGACTGGAGTTAGACAACTCCAGATTGACAACATGTGCACTGGAGTTAGACAGCTCCACATTTAGTGCATTGGAATTAGACCATTCCATATTGAGAACATGTGCACATGAGTTAGACAACTCTCGATGAGGTGCACTGGAGTTAGACCACTCCATAATATTGAAAAGATGAATACTATTCATTGGCGCTAGACAACTCTTAATGGATAGATAAGTCTAGTTGGAATTAGACAGTTCCAACTAGAAGAGAGGATGGATGAATCTAGTTGGAATTAGACAGTTCCAACTAGAAGAAAAAATGGATGAATTAAGTTGGAACTAGACAATTCCAACTAGGAAAAAAGATAAAAGATTCTTAGTAGACATTCCCAACCGGAAGAATGCGACTAAGCGAAAAGATGGAAGAAGGTTCTAAGAAGAATCAAGGATCGAAGATTCATAGTAGACATTTCCAACCGGAAGACTATGACTAAGCGGAAAGATGGAAAAAGGTTCTAAGAGGAACCAAAGATAGAAGGTTGTGACTAAGCGGAAGAATGTGACTAAGCGGAAAGATGGGAGAAGGTTAAAGTACTTTTACTATATGTGAAAATAGAAAGTAAAAGTACTGCCTTTGGCATAAGAGGAAGCTCGGGGGAGGAGAGAGCATCTTTGTCTCTCTCCTATGGTCGGGTGGTTGAGCTTAGACTAAGACCTACTTAGTCCATGATAGTAATTAGACACTACAAGGAAATTGAATAGAGTTCTTGAACTCATCATTCGGTTTGATAGTTGTTGTTCATTTAAGTTGGTGGCAAACTTGTGGGAGGTTTGTTACACCATGCCATCCATACAACGGCCATACGCACAAGGAACACTCATAGACACTGAAGGCAACACAAACAAAACTTCACCAACAAAAGAAGGTGTCAAGGTGACGTCACGCACATTTATGTTATCAAAATCAATTGTGATAAGATGAGATTTAGACCTTCTCCTAGACTTTGTCAATTTCAATATATCGACAATGCTCAAGCCTAAAGAAAATGAAGAAGAGTGAACAGGTGGACGGGGAGAAGGAGATCCATGGCGAGGCAATTTCATGCATAGCGGACCACGAGGGGTTTAATAAACATATGTAGAAACCAAAGGTTGAGTGGGAGTTCTAGTCCTAAAAGAAAAAAACGATGTATCAAAAAAATCAACAACAAGACAAACATCATCATCTGAATCCAGTAATAGAATAAAATTATCATCACTTGGTTCTATTTTGACATTAGCCACAATAGGTAGTTGGATAGTGGATGTGCAAGAGTTGTTTGTTCGTGCAATAGTGGATGCTTGGGCTTAGGAATCAAAAAGACCTATAACTCTAAATGATCCTAGATACAAAATCCAAGAATAACCATATCTTGACTCATATTTTTCTCAACAAAATTTTTTCCAAGATATCACTGTCCACAAAATACACCTTTTGCTCCATGTACATGGTTCATATCCAAAGATTGAACCTTAAACTAAGCAAATCCTCTAAGACACTCACATGACCATGATCCTCAAGAGGCAAAGTGAAGGGTACAAAGGATCCATAATCTCTAATGGTAGCCTAAAGGAAGTAGGGGGAAAGTTGAGAGACATTGGAGTATGTAATCGAACCACTATTTGTATTGGCAGTACGGGCTCAATTTACTTGAATAAAAAATACAATTAGAATACATAAAATGTTGAACATGGACATAATATGAGAAAATAACACAAAAGGAAAAACAACCCAAAATCTAATTGTAAAAAAAACATTTAAATGCAAAGATTGAATCAATGTCATTATTAATATGATAATATTATAAGGGCGAGCACGACAACCCACAAACACCAAAAAAATATTTAAAAAAGCAATATATGGCAAAATCGCTGCATGGAAGGATATGAAAAACCACTATAATAGATGCTCAAAAAAATAGAGGCACGTATTCAGTTTAGATTCTAGTGTTTCCAAGTCCAACCAGTTACATTATATGATCTTTTCATTTTTCTTTATTAATTTGAGGTATACTCCATAAATCTCTAAAGTGATGGGTAATTTTTCTAAAGTCTTGAACTTCAACAGGTTGATTCTCAAACTCTACCAGTTCTAGCAGTCAGTTCTCCATGTTCATTGGTCATGTCTCAGGCACAACATGCAAGATCCTAGACAATTCAGAGAGTTTATGAGGAGAAGGATGCAGACCTTTAATTCTCAAGTTTGGCACAATCACCTCTAAGTGTGTTCAGCACAGCTTGCTCATCTTAAGAGTCCCTTGGGCTTGAGATTGTTATAGGCCTCATTGAGGATTTGAGTCGTATGTGGTCTTATTGTGGGCACTTCCACCTCCACAGATATTTTTAACAGGTGGATAGGTGTGAGATTTGTCTTATCCAATTAGCAATTGTGAATCATTGTCATTTCAAGTTTTTGAATCGGAGTAGAAATACAAAGCTATGAGAGGTGAAAGTGAAGGTTTTCTTTCTCAACAAATGAGCAGATAGGCCCTTCCGATTATGTTTACTATTGAATGTGGAATACTTAATATAATTTGAAGACATAGTGCAATCCCAATTTAATCTCTTTTTAACATGTGTTTTTTTATGGTGTTTGTTCTTTGATCCTCACCTAACCTCACATCAATCAAATATAGGTGTCTGATTAAGAAAGTCTACCGAATAACACCTGCATACCTTAGGCATGTAATTGAGTGACCACATTAGATCCACATCCCTTGTAGCTGTGGGCAACTTGTCTGATGATCAATGTTACCAGATGGCATTTTCAGTGCAATATTCTTGTCATGATCCTAATAATGACCTCAATAAGTTTGTTGGATTGCAGATTGGAACTACTCATGCAGCTTGGATCTTGATGTGAGTCGTGTACATTGTGCATGGTTTACATACACAGACTTAAGCTTCTCCAACCTAATATTGTTTGAAGATATGTGTAACTGGAAGTAGATGATGCTAAAGCAGTCACTTCAAAGACCATTTATGTACAGTATTTTTACATTGACATTCATTTAACAATTGAATTTTATCAAAAATCCAAAACAAAATTTCAATGCACCAAAGCACACCTTATTTGAATTTCATATGCAAAAGTTATAAGGGTTCAAAGTTTGATTGGTAGATGACTCAAAATCACCCTTGCAACTTACTAGGTACATGTGACATTCTCTATATCAATGTGCATTGTGCGAGATTTTAGGGCTTTGGTTTTGGGTGGGGTAGATACTTTGGCAGTTAAATTTTCCCAAAATGTGATAACTAGATGGAGTTATTGCATGTGAAAGTCTTAAATGTTTCACCATTAGTCCCCTTACCATAGGCTTCTTGCTTAGATGAGCATTAAGCATGCAACCGGCGAATTTTTTTGTAATCGAAAACACCGGTGGCCCGGTGGTGAATGTATGTTTCTCTTTGCAGCCTATGTTTTACAACATGTGCATTACCAACCTTGTTGATCAAAGGCATGTATATGCTTCATTGGCGGCTGGATTTTATAGTCTAAATGATACAAGCTAATCAATTACACAACATCAACATCATTTGGTGTTATGTTCTTGCTTAGCTTGTACCATTCAAACTTTGAGTAGAGTTTGCAAATTTCCAAGCTACAATCACAAGAGAGAAAATGTAGAATAAAACAAGGATGGGTATCTATGTGCAAAACCACATCAACCATTTGTGAGCAATTCTCAAGATACTTGCAGGTCTTGGCAATCATAATGCATTGTTGTCATCACCAGGGTCCTCCTACCATTTCATCAAGTCAATAACATTGTCTTACTTCCACATTGGTTGCACTTCTTCCTTGCCCATATCATCCTTCTCGTCGGGTGTCCGTTCAAAGGATTCGCTCTCATTGGAATCATCATCGGCAATTGGCTTCTTGTTTCTAGCATTGCTCCTTCTTTGACTCACCGATTGAGACCGACTCATGGTCTTGCCCTTGCCTTTACCCTTGTCCTTTGTATCTGGCTTCATCATCGTCTTTCCTTTGCCTTTGCCCTTGCTATTATTGTTCCTTGACCTATCCATGTCATTGCTCGCCGTGTCAAAAGACTCCTCTGAGTCCTCAGCAACCGTCTCCCATGTCGATGAGTCGCCACCATCGGTCGTTGCTCCGTCATCCTCCTCCTCGTCTTGGCGCCTTTTGTGAGTTTCTGGCCGAAAGACGTACGGCTCGTAACCCTTCTTGTTAAAAACTTCTTTCCTCCGTCGCTTCTTCTTTTGTTGCGCCAAAACTTTCTTTGCCGGTCTCTTCTTGCTAACATCAACAATCACACGTTTCCTCCCAGCCGCCGCCTTCTTCTTCATCGTGGCTTGCTTCCTCTTTGAAGCATTTAATCCTGTAGCCCTCACCATCTTCTCCAACTATCTTTTCACCTGTGTAAAATGATCCTTGAAGCAACTGATGATTCCAAGTTGACCTATACACACTCTCGAATTGAACGCCACACCTAATTTAATTCGTCAAAGGTTTGCAAATATGATGCGATGCAATTGGGAATCGATTATTTTGAAAACACATAGGCATTAATCTTTCCTTCTCACAAATATGTGCAAAGGTTTCCAACCATAACATTTAAAAAAAAATTGATAGCTATGTTCATCAAGCTAAGACTTAGGTTTGAAATTGGAGTTGTATTCGTAATCTCACATTCAAAGCCGTGCATGCACTTCAAAATATAATTTTTGATGACTGATTTGGAAATCTAAAAGACTGTACTCACTACTACCCCATGGTGTCTACCAACATTGAAGGATAACAATCAAAGAAACTGACAAAGAATAGGCATAATTGTGATCTTGCTCACAGTTGATCCAACTAAATGTCACTATCTATCAACCTATTAAGATGATACCCTTGCAATAGCTAAAAAAACTCGTGTTTGCTTTCGTCTTTGAACCATTTTGTTGCATTGTCATCATCAAATCACAATGGTCTTCGTTAACAACTAGCTATAGTCCAAAGCTTTTCCCATCTCCTTGCCATGTTTCGGATCCCCGCAATAGTAGATTGACATTGGCACGCCCATTGGACCACATATTGGTAGCCATCATATCAATTTATCTAAATACAGTGAAAGTTGTGGTGGTGAGGCTATCACCTTCTTGTTCCCCACCGTTCTTGCCTAAAAAACAAGTAATCCAAAGAAAAAGAACCACATCCCAAAGATCCCTCTCAAAACAAATGTGTGATAAAATAATGAGGAAACAATTGTGGAAAGATGGGGGACTACAAGTGTAAAAGGTAGGTATGGTGGAGAAACCCAGAGGAGGTGGTGGGCATGGAGCCAAGGTGGCAACATGGCATGGATGGGTGGGCATGGTGGCAGATCATAGGATGGGCATACATGCATATGGCAAGTACACATAGGCATCCGGGGAGGGGGGGGGCACATGGTTGCATGGGTGCACGAGGTTATGTTAATTCGAAATATTAATTCATATGTAGGGGTGCAACATGACGGGATGGACATAGGGTTGCCTAGATATTAACTTATATGCACATGTGCAACATGCGGAACAAGTCTAAGGTAACACATGTGGAAACGTGGGAGACTACATGTGTGCATGGTGGGAACAACTAGGGGGAGGTGGCAGATATGGAGCTATGTATGACATGACATGGACAATAGGACCAAGTACAATAATATAACTAAAAAATAAAAATTCAAAGTTTTTTCTTAAAGCGCTCGACATGACACGGGCATGGGCATGGGTGTGCATGCATATGGTGGGTACACATGGGCATGGGCATGCATGCATATGATGGGTACACACGGACATGTGCATAGTTGCATGGGTGTATGGGGTTGGGTTCCTATCCAGGATATAAATTCATATGGATGGGCACAATGGGTCAGGAGAGTACAAGTCTAGTAAGTTACATAGAAGTTATTGTTGGGAGGTTTCTACCACAAGTGACACCGGTTTGCACAAGAAAGAGATGCAACCATTCACACCATGACATTACTCGTAACTAATAATACCTATTTCCTCCCATTCATTCACTTCCACTTTGATTCAAGATTTAACGACTACACTTCGTTATTCTAGAATGAAATTGCTGCCAACTATCATTCCCTCCCAGTGGATAAGATGTAGTCGGGTTGATAGCTGGATAAAGTACCTCACATATTATGTGCTGGGATTGATCCATAAGGACAATGGTCACTTATTACATAGATATAACATTCTACTTATGTTCTCTAAAGGACACTTACTTAATAGTAAGTGCGGAATAAACGTGGCTCAATTGGGACGATAAGTAACACTATTTATCAACACACAGGAATGGGGTCTGTAGTTGACTGGAAACCAGCGAAAAAACTATTAGAAGAACTTGCAAATGACACTGTTTTCTAAGTAGAATCTGCCATGCTGACATGTGATAATGCAGATTTAGAGTGCAATCTTCGTGATGGACTATGCTAAATGACACCAAAGAAGAAAATAAAATGTGATCACTCTCCATGTTCCTATAGAGGCAATCACCGTAGCCCACAATGTCATGTAATTGCAAAAAACGCCACTACAAAAGGAGCAAAATCACTCATTTATGTAGACACTCTTTCAGAATAAAATTTGTGACAAGCTCTAAGCTCCTGTCATAGTGATGACCACCTTCCGTGCAGTGCCATGGTCCCGATGTTCACACAACCAAATTCCCTACAAACACAAAAACAAATGTGTCAAGGTACACAAGCATTCCAGCAAAGCACCTTAAAATAAGACTCTAATCAATGCATCCTATCAAAGCATGAACATATCTGATGCCAAACCCAATGAGCCAGAGCTCCAGTCCCCTGCTAAAAGGCTTTCAAGCTAGATATACCGAGGAATTAGATTCAGAGGAATTTGAGAACATGCGCTTTATCATCCAAATGAAGTGAATGCCATCATCTATCTCTTCAGTGACCATTGAAACAATTCAGATGACTCTCGGTGACACTGTGGCAGCGGAATCACACCTGCCAAGTTCCTAGATTGAGTCGGCCATCTGTAATAGGGAGCCTGCATAACAAACAGTGAATACTTCAACTTGACAACTTATCCTCTAAACTACCAAATCACTCTTGTAAGGTACCAAAACACAATTGCTATCAGTATTCTAGCATAATCAGTGTCGGCTGCACTAAAATGGAAACCATAACGACCTCCAAGTTCATTTCTATGTTGTTGTGTCATTCAAAACTACAATGAGTGGCTAAGAAGAAGATATGGGACAGAGCAATAATGATGCAGGGAACATACGAGAGTGCACAACCGAATACAGATGATTTGATATGTGCTGGCATATCATCAGGTCCTGCATTTACACAACCAGGATTTCAGATAAATAGCAGAGTGTCGTTTAAAAAGCAAACACGTAAATACATCCTTTAGCCACTTAGGTCATTCTCAAATAGATCATCAGATTGAGTCAATTTGCATTAATGTGATTGGGAGGGGAGTATTCAAGTCTCAAACATATTGCCCTACACAGGAAAACCATGAAAATAGAGCTGACATAAAACAGACATTCTAAAACAGTTGATAACTTGAACAAATTCACCTTCTATTGTATGCTTCCATATGGCCCTCCTTCCCTGTAAAACAACTTCGACATGTTAGTATCACACCAAACCAACAGTGACAAAAAATGGAGTTCCAAATCTTGTACAAGAGAAAAGAACATCGTTTCTCTCTTATCTGAAATTGAACAATAAACCTCCACCTAATTACTATTTGTCAAGTGAGCAAAAGCTAAATGTAGGTTGAGATCTTTCTTACTTCTGGTACAACTCCATTCAGCCAAGTTTCAACATCCTCAAGGACATCGCTGTCATAATTTTCATTGATTGTCAATGATGCACTGGTATGCTGCACTATACAACCGAGAAAACCACCAACTTTAAAGAATGCCTACAATTGCATTCAATGCAAGACTTGCAGTTACACAAATATGACCCTAAGTAAGTAGATTCTCTACAGTTTTGGCATTGGAACCAAAGTAATGCCTTAACCCTAACGAGCGACCATGATCTCATACACTCACACACATAGAGAAAGAAAAAAAGCAGGATTTATGGTTGACAATGGCAGTTAATGTTACTCACAGAATAGATGGGCCAGGCCACATTTAAAGTGGGCCAACTCGGCCTCAATTTCCTTCACAATCTGTACATTGAAGAACAATCTGTATCAGAATTCATTTATCCTATCTCTCCATCTTCTATGACTCTAACGAGAGGTAGACTCGTTTGAGTTATTGCAAATACATGTGAGCCAGAACACTAGATAACTTCTTGAGATGCCTAGAGCTACCACAGACCCATTAATGTCATAACCAAGTGGATTAAGTCGAAAATATTGAACATACAAATGGACATCTTCTTCCCCTCAAAAAATGTAGTGGATATGTAAATAAATCTTCGAAACACACATGTGAGTGCTTGATGAAAGCTGACCACTACGAAGGGATAATCAAGCTAAGTCTACTGCAATATAGATTCCAGCACATGACAAGCACACTAAGAAGCTTCATCATTTGACCTTTTCAACAAACAATTAAATGCAATTGGCAATTGCTGAGGGTTCAAAATCTTCCATATAGAACACCATAAGATTCCAGGGTGAGCAACGCTTACAAATTCTGAATTTCTTACTAGCTACAGAGAGAAGCTTGAACTAAAATTAGATAACATTGGCAGAGTCTACACGCACCTTTCAAAAACCCACGACCTAAAAAGTAAAATAACCACAAATGGCGCTGGAAATGGAGGAAATATAGCATACGGACCAGGGGTGTAACGAGATGGCAGCCACGTGTGTGAGGAGGAAGAGTGACAGTCTTTTGAGCCCACTTGGGCATAACAGCATCTCCCGTCACAAAGCTTGAATTCTTCTTCTTCTTCTTGTCCGCCACAGGTTCCTCAAACTTGCTAGCCATCTCTACACCTCTTCCTGTTAAGTATCAAAAAACACAAAAAACCCTACCTCATGTTCCTTTCTAAACTGTTGAAATTCCACATTTTTCAACTTCATGCTTTCTACATGTAGCTACACCGAGAATGGAAAATCGAATCAAAAAAATTGGTTCCTTACAATTACGCAATCTCTTACCTCGAACCATCACCTACTTAGGACATGATTAATCTCGTAAGAGGATGACGCGATTGAGTATCACATGTGAAACATGAGGATGGCACATATTGGCATGAGAGGTTCATACACAAAAATCTAATCCTAATGTTGAACCTCTACCATGATAATTTATCCCGAGTCCTGAGATCTCCCAAGGCTAAACTACGTGACTAGTAGACCCTTTGACAACAGAGTGCAACACCATAAATGGCATCCGAAGAATTCATGAACGCATAATTTCGTTTGGATCCAAGTAGTATGAAAAATCCAAAAAGCTTTAAATGAATATTATAAAAAAAAAGCACACCAGTAATTCGTATATCTGAATTCAAACCTCGTGAGCTTCACCGCCACTTGATCGCAACTCCCCGGAGGACAGAAAATTTCTTAGCAGCCACAAATTATTTGGAAACTTGAAGGGAGACCTCCTCAGAAAATTAATTTGATCAGATATTCCTTAACGCTAGGCTTGATCCTCAACACCTTTGAATAATTGTGGCCACGATACGAAAGAAATCTGTCCTTCTCTGTCTCGGGTCTCTAGTGTTGCAAGAATACCTACTCTCTGAGAGGCTTCGTCCATCGGTCGCTGTGCTGTGGCGTCCGGAGATTATTCATGGCGTCCGATGGTTATAGAGGTTGAACTTCATGGCCTTCCACGTGCCCAATAACCTCATCCCAGTGCTTGACAATTGTTTCAATTCGCATGGTCTTTCCAAGTCGCAGGTTGTCGACAAGAGGCGGAGTAGAAGTGCCTATAAGTTATTGAAAACTTTGAGTAAGTGATTGAGATCTTTAACTTGATCGAGAAATTTCACGGAAATTTTCAAAAAATTATTAAGCAAATTTGTAAGGAGGTTCATGCGATTGAGTTCATGTAATTTCGGTGTCGTGTCCTTATGTAAACAAGGTTGAAGATCCGCAATTTTGATTGCACTTCACGAGCTCGTTAGAGATGTTCTTAGACCAAGTGATGGTTTGTAATTGGAGGATGAGATCGAGATAGGAAACTTTGCAAAAAGGTCGCATATCGTGTGTTTAGTCTCGCTACTTCGACTGCCATGTTGCTCCTGCCATCGCTGGATGTAACAAGTCGTCTTTAGTTTACAAATTGGCTAGGACGCTAAAGGAACCGCCGCCACTTATGTTTTTTGGTTCAAGCCATGGACGGTAGTATGAAATTAATTCTGCTGCTGTCCATATCCAGATGTTGAGGTTTCAAATTACAACACCTTATGTTCAGAGGATTGAATGCATTAAAATATGGCCAGTTCTTCGATTTCTCCTTCTTCTTGTCGAGGGAGTGCATGATCATTGCAGTATGCTGGCCATGGCTGGCCATTGGAACTATTGCTCCACCTTTACCCTGCGATCCTAATTCTTGTCGCTTGAGACAGGTAATATGTTCGATCAATGAAATGCTACGATCCATAAGGGGCCAAAAAACGCGATGACAAGAAAAGAAATGAGAAAGGCACTAGTGACAATGGTGAAACACTGTTCTGCGGAGGTAAGTACTGTCCGTGGCTCCCTAATTTTCTTCTCATAACGTCTTCCTGAACGCCGGCAATGGCGAGTTGCTCCTCTTTGGTTATCGAATTACTGTGTTGATTGCATTTCTATTAAAAGTAATATGACTCGTATATATATAGGCTGGGACTACGATGGTGAAAACCTGGCAATGGCGTCAGCAATTTAGAACAAGAGAGTCCACATTGATCGGCTACAAGGTATGTCCTATCCAACATACACGTCAAGAAGGGAGAGAAGAATAATGGATGCTCCAATAGACCAGCGTCCATACTTAAGATCAGCATGTCTATAGTTGTAGAAGAGTTTATTTAGCATGCTTAAGATACGATACTCTTCTTTCGCTAGTAGAACTAGTACCGCGCCATCAACAACGGCGATGTGAAAAAGAAAGTCTGGGAAAAAGATGCACAAACTCCAACTTCTTGAGTCTAGGATAAACTGTACAAACTATGTATAACTATGCCGGTTCAGTTGTATGTAACAGCCTAATGATGTGCTTCTCATGCACCTGAATCTATCCGACGGTTGCTGCAGGTTCTGAGGTGACTACATGGCTTGACAAGTGCTGATCTGCGTACGAGTTAACATTCACAGGTTGTCCGCAATGGCCATCCTGCACATCGGAGCAGAAGATGGAGTAGACGTTGAAGTTGTATTCGGTGAGGCCAGAATTGCTGATTTCTGCATCCCCCCTGAGGGTGTAAGTGACGGAGCCTCTTCTGATAGTTGCTGATTGCGTTCCAGGCTGGAATCCGATGCCGTGAACAAAGACGCCCTGTGACTGCGGAGAAGTGTTGATATTGTTCGTATAACCGCCAGATCGGAGGGTGAGTTGAGCTGGTGCACCTGCAGTGAGCACCACAACTACAACAACGGTGTCCGTCAACTTATCTGCGTTTAAGATGCCACATCTCACTTGAGGGATGTTTACACCATGACCCTGCTTGAAGTAGAATAAGTATATCTCGTCTTTTGTTGGAACCGGCTCACTGCCAGTTTTATACCATTGGATGTAGTGCTTGCCGAGCTCGAGATATGCTTGATGCGGAAAAGCAGCAACGTTCACACCTGAAGCACCAGCTCCGGTGCTAAGAGGTGGTGAGATGTAGTGTCCCTCGATCCAATCGTTCCATGTAACGATTTCCACTAAGGGAGAGGGATTCGCGATAATCTGACTCCACTTCTGAAGCCACAGGCCTGATCCCTGGTAGTCTCCTTTCACTTGGCAGGGACAACTCGATTGGCTTGTCGAGGTGGAACTGCAAGACGAATCACAGCAGTCGGAGTTCGTCTTGGAGTTTTTGAAGAACCATGGAGAGACCATGGCCATGTAAGTCTTGCCATAGTCGTTACTGATACGAAGAGAGTCTGCGTCTCCTGGCGAGACGGCAGGCACGGAGTAATTAGGAGTCTTGTAGTTCCAAGCAGACGTGTCCCAACCATAATAGCCATCCACAGTCGACCCGAACAGATCATAAATTCCCTTGACTCCATAGTAGGATCCGTCAGTAGGGAAGAACGGCATGAAGAAGTACAAGTCCTTCCCACCGGCTTTGGAGAAAATGTCGTTCCATGCTTTCACCGCATTAGCGTACGAGTAGTCACTCCAGTAACCATCGTCGTCCCCAAGCCAGGATGTGAAGAACGACTTGCCATTGTATTGCAGTTGATTTGGATGAGTTCTGTATGAGAGCATAGCCACGATATCCGACGGTGACAGTCTCCCGTTATCATCCTTATGGATGTCAGCGGAGAAGAACAGCTTGAACCCGGTGCCAAGGTCCGAGGCAGCCTTGTAGATGTTGTCTGCCAGTTGCTTCCTCCACACATTGGTGTTCAACGCAAACGCGTCGATTCCTTTGCTCTGAGCAAGTTGAATCTCCTGCTTGTATGTTTCAATTGAATCATCTGCATAGATAAGATAGTGAGCAAAGACCATCTTCGGCGGTGCAGCTGTGGCTAGCCATGCTGCACTGCCCAACGTGAACGCCAGCACACACAAGGCTACAAACGTCTTCATTGCTGGTGCGTTCTTTCAGATATCATTTGCCACTCCCGTCAATTGAGTTCTTCAACTAATTGTGCGTTTGTGATTTTAATCAAGTTCCGCAAGAGACCATCCTTATGGCATTGTCCACTAGGTGTGCTAGCCACACCGGCCAGATACGAACATCCTTCTTACTTACATGATCTGAGTCCAACAAAAGCTATTTTTAATTTCCGACGTCGATGGAGATCCTTCTTCCTCTCAAGTTTCGGTCAACCCCAAAGGTGAGAACCACTTTGTACAAGTATGAGGAACTTGGACAAACTTTGACAAAGCACACGTGTAGCATCATCCTTACTTTTACAACGTCATAGTAGATAAGTGCTACAGTGCATGTCCTTTTGTGTTACCAATTTCAAGTATGATCTATATTACAAAATCAAAATTAGGACATAGTATACAGGAGAAAGTGTAAAATATTACATCATGCACCACGTTTTAAAATGTGGTTTGCAAATTGCACATATGACTGCTCAACTTGGAAAGTTGAAGTAAAATTGAGCAACTTGAAAGTTGAACCATTTCGCATTGATACTTTGAAGGAATCACTGAACCGTTTCCCGAGGACAGAGTACAACATGCTGATCGTACCTGCAACAATGATGATATCATCCTGCAAACAACAGTAACTCTGAACATATTTTCCAGGATTGCAATGATCAAGCCATACATCAGCATAACAGGAGAAGTCAAGGAACGACGTCATTCTTGCATCTAGGATGTCAGTACATGAAGGAAATATCAGGTGTACTGCATGCAAGATTATGAAGTTGTCAGTATCACAATAAGTCGTGATAGATTAAAGCTCAGTGGAAGAGGACAATTTTAAGGGATCCGAAGCAAGGAGGTACAATTGGGATTTTACCCTTGTTATCTTGCCAACATAAATCAACATACATATGGTTATTGGTCTTTGGCATTTGAGAGTGTTTTCTTGAACCATGAAATCTTTCATAACAAGGGAATATTTCTTTGGCTACTTTGAGGTCTAGCTTCAGTCCAACTTACTGTGATATAAATACACTTTTAAATTTCTGAATCAAAAGAGAATAATGTAACTAACAACTTCCTCCCATATAATTTTCTATAGGCGTGAATTCCGTTTCCAAGTTCTTCCCATTGAGCTATGTCTACTTCATTAATCCCAGATATGCTGTACCACATGGCAAAACTTGACCATGAATTCACCCTGAAATTTTGCAATGAAACAGATATCCAAGTCATAAATGACAACTACATCAGGCAAGGCAATGACCACTTGCAATCAAAGCTTACTCAGATCAGCCAAGAGGAATAACTGTGAAGAAGCAATGATTACCGTACAGTTCTGGAAGAATGCTCACCCTTCCTATGGTCGACAATTATCGATATCCACACAGCTACTAAAAGGTGGTTATAGAATGACCCACAATAATTACCTTAAATCAATGCAGTAATGCTTCAGAGGATCCTTTCAGCTCACTGTCTTTGTATCATTAAGCTTAATTAGGGAGACAAACAGAGTTGCATTTGACAATGTCCTAACTACAAAATGTTTACTCCCTTCTTAATCCACTCCTTCAAATGCCAGTGATAAACATCGTAAACAGAAGCAAATCCTTATAGCTTTCATCTTCACAACCTCTGAGACAAGACAGTGCCATGCGTACACAAACTCCAGAACTACCACCTAGAAGACTAGTCTAATCTAAACTTCATGTCCTTACAACACCTACAACATACTTCCATTAAGAGGAAAGCCCTAAATAATATCAATTAGAAGGGGCATTGACATCCACTACTATTTCGAACTTGGCATGGTGAAATCTACCTTTGTGTGAAAGGAGATTTCAATCTACAATTAAAAAAAAGTGACGAGGGTGGGGTAGTAATGTACACAAGATTTTACCCATTGACTAGCCATTCCTAATGTAAGTCTAGTTGCCTTTCATAAACACTAACAACAAACCAGTGATCTGCAAATGTAAGATTGTTCAGGAAGTTCAGCTTGACATGTTATACAGCTAACCAGGAGTCATATCAACCGCTTCTCAGGTGGATCCTGCAGGGAGGTAAGGACATTAACTGCCAAACCTATCAGTAGGAAACATGAGATTATCATATTTTGTTGTCAAAAATTTGAGAATAAAATAGTTTTGTTTAGAAGACCAGCTTGTGAAGATTTATACTCGAGATCGGAAAAATTGCCGAAGATTCATGAGAACACCCTGGTCGTATGGGTTCACAAACTTTTTCTTCGAATATGTTCGACCTGCGCAGTTAAGCCATGTTATTACACCCAACCTCCCATTGCCTGCAGATTTTAAAACTTGAAAGCACCTACCATGAAATTACAGCAGAACACTTGTAGACTACACATGTGCCAAGTCATAGTGAATCAACTGCACATCCTACTTTCCCTACAATGACATCCTTTTGAATCCAGGAACTTTATCCCTTTGAGTTCAGTGCTTCTTTGAGAAGCTGGACCTGCAAGAGAAATCTCTTGCACAGGAATGTCCTTCATGCTACCTTCAAGCGTGATAAGAATAGTAGGGAGTAGAAGACAACTAACCTAAAATGCTACCATCACATGGAATAAGTTCCCCAAAATATAGATCATTCAGGTATTAAAGATTAGATCTCACAAGAGTCATGTAGATGGGACTAACCAGGTCCAGGAGGGAGATCGATGTACAAGTTTGGATAATTCTCCCACTTGAGCTGCAGCCATCATGTGTCCAAATCAAAGAACACCAATTAGCCCAAGCACTAATTAAGAAGCAACATTATGTGGGACTCATAGGCTTCTCACCTTTCATTACTAAGGTAGATAGACCTTATTCAGTTACTTATCCTAACCGGACACCTATATTTAAGTGGTATGTGGTTTGGCGTGGCTCCAAAAGATGATAACCATTTAAGGCTCAACAGTCAACATTTTTTTTTTTTTTTGGGGGGGGGGACCTATACGACCATTTAAAGAGCACGAGAATCTTCACTTTGATAATGAATAAGATATTCATATGAGCTCCAAAAATTATAAGGAAAGCGGCAACGGCCTCGATTTGGATTTGCTAACCATCTTGCACTAATCGCGTATTTCATATCCTAGGAGAAGTGGGGTACTCAGAAAAAGCAAGGATCCAAGACCTATCTACCTTAAGATTCTAACATAAGCAAGTGTAACGTTTCATAAGTTCCAGACTACAACCTAGACTCTGACCACACTGCCAGTGCTATAATACTATCTTAAACCGGTGTATCATCACCTCCATCATGCACAATGAACATGTTTTCCACCACATCACGAAAAGAGCCATTCACAATGGTGGTTATGTAATCAGATGTGCAGATGTGTTCATTTTCACTGACATATATCGTGAATACCAAGCTCTACCGCAATATAGGAAGCACAAAATACAATGCTTTACAAGGTGTATAGAGTCAATTCATTGTTCTCCATAAGGCAGAGAGCTAAGTACCATACTAGGGAAAGATATTTGAGCAGACTAAGGCAGTATGTTACAAACATTTGGGATCAAAGGTTACAGGATGCCATATATTAGAAGTAAAGGAAGACATACCCATTCATTTGTATTCAAGTTGACTGCAGCACAGTACAAATGGAATAGCAGCAACGGAATCTGCTTCAAACATCAGGATACCCACTTTAATTAGCATCTATTGATGTTCTGAAATCCAAGGAATTTTATATACATTGATTACATGACCAGCTTCAGAAATATAAATTTGCAACCTAAGAAAATGCAACCCTTAGAACCCATCACACAGCAAGCTTCAGGATCTGGAGGCACCATGCACCTGCCAACTGGCCTGTAAAATGGCAAAGCATGCTGTGCTGGCCACCCATGGCTGCCTATTCATCACCTGTATCACCCACAGGATGCAACTCAGGAAATGAGTGATCACAAAATGCACTAGTACGACATATTGACACGTTGAGACCAGTATTGGTCTGGTATCGTCTTCTTTTCATACCATTCAGGTATCTATAATGAGGATGTCACATTTATTTATACCAGTAGTGTATGGATATTTGACGGCATTTTTGTTTTCGATACCATTTGGGGTCTATATACCATGCAAGAACCTTCATACCTAGGTGAAATCACCCTACTATCAATATGTTTTAGAATGGTATTGACCCAAATAATAACTCGATATACAAAGATCCTCTCACCTTGACATTCCCACCAGATATCAATGTTTGACTTGTATTACAATATTTATACCCATGGGTAGGTTCTTTGACACCATTAAATGATGTTGACTATTCATACCCATGCATCCACCTGTATACCGGTCCAGCATTAGAGAGACCTCTTATATGTGATTATTAAACCGGAATGTATGTAAACGTTTGATATCGATAGAAGAATAATCTCCCCCTATTAATCACACAATGAAGATCTGAACATTGGAATACCTGACAGATGACATTCCAGGCTTCCTCCAATCCTTGCAACCCTGGCAAGAAGCAGATGGTCCAATCAGACACATCAGCTACTTCAGTCACTTCCGCAAAGTACTCAACAGTCTTTCAGGGTTTACCATGCAACAAACAGAGGTGCTTCAGGATCCTCCCTCTAAATCTGTTAACATTTCAGAAACTCCCAAGTTTTACAATTAAGTTTCCCTTTCAACTGTTTAGGATCTTTCCAGCCTCACAAATTGGGGACAACTTGATTGCAGAATTTCTTGAATGGACCCAAACATAGTCATCTCTTAGACAAAGAGCTGCATACATCTGGGCAACACGTGGATATACATACATGTGCTCAAAATTGGATCACCTCTGAGTGAATAACTACCAAATCTCACCAATAGGCAGTGACGAATAACCATGCCAGGGAGGAGATAATAGCCGTTGTGAACGTAAATCTGCAGCACATTCACAGGTCATGAATATACACCTTTGTCAGGCATGAGAACAAAAATATCCTGATTAAAACAACTGCAACCCAACATTCTGCATGCTCAATCATTGTTGAGCATAAGCACCTGTTTGCACACACAAAGTTGCAAGTAGTAGTAGAAAGCAACAGAACGAAAAGGTAAACAGAGGATAGAGAACATACATAAGTGGCAGCATTCAATATACAACGACTCCGCAACAATGAACGCCAGTAGCATGCCCAAAAACAACACATGATTCTTTCGACCTGATTTGCATTCCAACAGCAGATTTCATGTGAGAAAGCTATTACACGGGATTCATATATAGTGCATGTCCTTACTTATAACATCTCCTGTCTCTAACACGGAGCCCACAAAAATCGAGGTGAAGACCCTAGCACCAGTTTTTATATTGCCTATCACTACTATAACCAGCTATGGTAACTGAATGAGTAGATAGTAACTACATCAACACTACAGAACCATATTTCTGTGTTAATCCCAGTTGCTCTTTTGACAAGCCTATGTTTTCTGTTAGTGATCTACAAAGATATAATTCTACCCAACTAGTGTCTACAGAATGACCACAGTGATGTATTTGCTTGTAAGAGACAGGGCCTTACCGACAGAGCATTGTTGATGAGCTAGAATGTATCACCTACCCAACTACACCTTTCCATAAAATTACTGTGGGTTACGATTTGGAGTTATGCCATGTTATGACTTTCTAACCAATTCCATTTTTTACAATTAGAGCACAAACAGGTTATTTGCACATTATAGAACATAAGAAAACTTTGTTGGTAAGTAACTAAATTCACCATAAAAAGCTATAGCATAATGTAACTCCGAATTGTAACCCACACTATCTGATGGAAAAGGTGTAGTCACATTACGATGACAGTGAAAATTTTGCAATTTAGAGACAGGGCCTTACCCACACAATTGTTCATGGCAGGACAGTGGTGGTCGAAGTGGTCAATCCATGCATTACATTTCCGACAATACCTGGCCCGTGTTGGCTGTGACACAAGGCAACATACAAGTTAGAACTTCTGATTATGCATTTGGAGGAATAAAACCAGAGCAAACGACAATTAATCGATCTGGACACAGAAAGAACTTGTTCGAGATGGGTTAAATTGTTTGTAGGTGAAGGAGATGACCAGTTGGTCCACATAAAGTATTTTCAGACTATATTAAGCCAGAAGCTACTTATATGCATATGTGTAAGGACTTAAGCAGTGGCAAGGGAATGGGTGAAATTCAATCACTCTCACTGTAATTGTAGCTAAAGAATACTCTCTACCCATGTTGGATCCAATTCTCATTCCAAATACCTATCAACATATGATCAACTTGAAACTTCCTCACAAAACATAGGAATACCTACTCACCAGCACAGAAGGTGGAGTTTCCATCATGACTCCTTGGAAACTCAAGTTCTGCCATGGAACTATTTCTCACTGCTTGTGTATCATGAGTACTTTTGCATAAGCATGCCAGTCACTAGTGGGTGGAAGTCCCCATATCGACCATGTAGTAAGCAGGACCTACTTCACCTTAAGTATAGAATACACTGCATTGGAGCTTCAAGACATGAGGAGGGCCAGTTTGACCAATTCCATTGATAATTACTATTAAGTCGTATTTGTGGCTAGACTTCAGCCAAAATTGGACCGTTTGGGTTTATTCTTCCAATGCCTCAGAATTACATTGTGTAGATTGGAGTTCAGGTTGTCAAGATTTGCTGATCTAAATAATGAATTCAAAAGGCTTAGGATACTACAACAATTTGAGTATGACCCAAATCAAATGCAAGGGGACTTACTAATCTCTTGGGTGATTGTTCTTCTCCTGCATCACCAACAGCAACATCTTTTGTGTCCCGTTCAAACTTCTCGGAGACCTCATAAGGTTCTATTTTGCCAACCTCCAGGTCCCTGAATTCAGATGATTCCTGCTCAAGTCCCATACATGACTTAATTTTTGGAATTACATAATTCACATTAGAACTCATAAGTTATAACAAAATGGACCATTGTGACCTTCCAAGGAGAAAATTCACTTCCAACTTCTGGTAGTGTTCCTCATTTTTGTATTGTTGCAACCAGGCATACAGGACATAATATTATGTTTATCGTGCAAGCACATGTGAAGTCCAGGAGGTTATGCTCTAGATTATTCATTACTATCCCTTACCAGTATGCAACTTCATGGTATAAATGTCTTACCGCTGGGAAGCTATCGACATCCCAATGTTCTGACTGCAAAGTTTTAGCTAAGGGAACATTGACCTCACATTCTTGGCTGCCACGCCAGGTGTCATTTAGCTCTGGGAGTACTGGGAACCGACCTGGATCAGAAGTTATAGCCCTGCAATAAGGTTGCATGTCATTGTGTCAACCATGTCTGAGGCAATCAGAGCTGGAGCTTGGATTCACATCGTTAAGTTGAAGGCAGGATATGAAGATCTTAGAATGTGATTCCTACAGAACGTAAAGCCAAAAGCCTCTGGGTAAAAACATCTTAAAGCGCCAGACATGAATGACCGCTGCAACAGATAAGCAAGGCAAATTAGGGGTGTCCAGACATAAGGATAAGTTGATGAAGATAACACTTGCGCGATGACCCCAACAAAACAAATTCTCTGGAATGGCGCTCACCTCCAAAAGACGAAAAGCAGGTTCACTGTTGCCAGACCAAGAGCCACCTGCAACCCTGCACTGATTGCTGTCCACGAGAGTTGAAGTCAGAGTCCAGCCCAAGACAATACCATTGTCCATCACTGACCTGGAAAAAATATCTGAGGTTTTGACTCAGCCTGTCATAAAAAGTGTCCATACAAAACCATACTGTTTCTTGACCTACTTCCTAAGACTTCTTGGCACACAGAAGTCGTGTCTTGTGTATTTAATTTCTTGACACAATCTTCAGAGAGGAGCCCTAATCCAGGCCTCCATCAAAAAAAACAAAACAGAAAGGAGTGGAAAGGCAAATGTATTTACCAGGCCGAAGAACGACGACATCAGTGATGAAGTCCGTCACAATCACAGCGGCTATGAATGACGGCGAAAATATGGGATCACGAACCTGCTCCTTGCAGCCCCGTATAATGGCTGTCCAAGCAGCCAACGGCAAAACTACACAATGTGCACATCAATAGACCAAGTCAACAAAAATGGTCCAAAATCCTACGTTAGAAAGGTGCAGACAAATGTTGGGTTCTACACATACTAAATATCTGCTGGAGCAATTTTCAGTAATCGCGTCGGGATTGATGTCAATGAACAACACGAAATGAGATATAGCACACATCAAATTGCAATGAGCTCTGTGGACATATGACGCGATTTCTTACTGCTCTGTTTTATTTGTTAATAAAAATCACACCTCAATGCAGAACGTATTCAAATTCTGCAAAACCCTTGGTTTCCTCAAAGGCTTACAGATGATGGAACTCAACCATCGCAAAACAATGACAGTCTGCTGCTATCACATCTTGCCCCTCGTGAATCAGCTTAGCTCCAGCTACAGTTATGAGAGAGATGCTGAAGGTGTGAGCACAAGAGTAGAATTGAGCTGGTTATGAGTTATGAGGGCTTACTGACGAAGAGAAGAGCGTCCAGAAGAGAATCGGTCTGCCAAGCATGGACTGCCGCCACCACCACCGTGAACAAAGCTGGCGCAAGCACCCATGGCAACACAATTGGCACCCACTTCATCATCATCATCACCTTATTATTATTATTATTATTATTATTCCAAATACACTTCCCTCGCCCACCCCTCCAATTGCCAGCCTCACATGCCTCTTCTTCATCTGCGCATGGCCTGCCGACGCCCAAGAAGCAATCCCATCTGCATTCCGGGATGAAATTGCACTGTCGTCCAATCTTCAATGCCCCAAAGCCACGATGACCATCCTGCTCTGCTCTACAGCACCGATCCTCCAAGGATCCACAATCCTTTCAAGCTCTCACCTCGTAGAAGTCCACAGTCCTGTTTCTCATTTAAGTATTTCCAAAGACATCCGAACGCAGGGTCATCTCCACCCTTGACAATTACTTACTTCCATGCTGTATAAAATTCAACCATTCTGCATACACTGCGGGTTGAAATTTTCAGACAAATTGTGGTAATCTAGTACGAGTGTTTGTGGATCGGTGAGGTATGGATGGGAAGAACATTCAACCGAAACATGGTGATCTTGGAGCCTGTGTCCACGGTGGCGCCTAGTCGCATGCCAGCTGATCATAAAGAGTCCAGCTGGCACTTGTGACAGTTTAGGTGTTTTGCAGGATGATGGTGTGCTTTTCACTTGCCCTAAATTGATCAAAACCAACTTGGAAATGGGTACTTTTTCCAACTAGCCCACTTCTTCTAGGATATGAAACACGCAGTTTTAGTACAAGATGGTGAGCAAATCCAAATCGAGGCCATAGCCACTTTTCTTATGCTCATATGAATATCTTAATCATTATCAAAGTGAAGATTTTGTGCTCATCAAATGGTCATATAAATTTCTTTTCCCCAATTATGTTGAATATTAAATTAGAATGGTTATGGTATTTGAGCATGCAGTCCAATCTCTTTCAAACATATGTCTTTTTGGTATACCAAATCACATATCACTCAAATATAAGTGTCCAATAAAGATAAGTAACCGAATTACACATGTCTATCTTACACCAAATGGAGAGCAGGTGGATTATTTTGCTCCATAGGAGCCAAAAGATGCTTTATTTGGCATAAGTAATGTAGAAGCACCCAAATTTGTCAATGACCCAATTCCCACACCTATTTTTGGAGCCCTTTTCGGGCGGTTACTATCGGGCCTTAACTGGTTAGCATCCCCATGCAATTATTCAATCTTCTTAGAAGTCATGGTGTTTGAAATTAGACTTCATTATTCGCCACCGTATTGCCTATAATCTAAATATAGGAGATTTGGGATGGAGTTCAACTATTTTCAAAATGCGGTTCCATATTTTCTAGTTTAAGTGCTTGAGGGCCCTGATTTATGGTGGGCTTAAATTCTCTTAGGCCATGACTCATGTGAGCAAGTGCAAAGTGGGTGGTTGAAATAATCAATATGACTTTTTGACCAAAAAAAACTCAACCACCCAACACATGCTCACCCAAAATATTATATATATAATTGCATATCAACATATATCAAATTCCATACAAAATCATTGATCTTAAGCAATTGCACGTATATTTGAACTCTAAGAATATTATTATAATTACAAGATTGGAAGATGCAAATAACAACTTTAAGTACATAACTTGAGTCCACATGACTATATCTAAAGGGCATGAATTTGCATCATCAACTCTAACATGTGCCAACTATAAATCCTCATTCTACTTTCCACTCCCCTATGGCTAGGGCTATATGCCCACCCCTTTGAGATGGGCCCCTACCATTATTATGCTATAATAGAATATATATATATATACACACACTATCTATATATATGATATTAATAGATTTTATTGCGTTTTCACCTCAAGTAACAGTGATAGGTGGCTGCTGAAAGAGGTGGGCATCTAGCCCGATGAACGGGAGAACCGACCGCTAGTTACAGATGTACCAACTGAGTCTAAAAAATAACTAGTTGAAATTCAAAAACTTTAGAAAATTTACCAATCATTGTAGTGGAATCTATAGTATAAACCTCAAATCAATAAAGGCAAAACCGAAAGATCACAACATGTAACCAGTTGAAATTGGAAAACACTAGGATTTTGACCCACTATGCCCAAATCTCCCCAGACATTGATCTAGCCCTAGCCTATAAAGTCTAAAAAAGGTCAGGGAGTTTATAATTTCTAACATTTGTACACAAACTAAGGTAGAGGGTGCTTAAACCAACACTTTAAGCTATTGCACATACATATGGCTATGTGGTTGATATAAAAAAATATACATTCATATTAGCATTTGGGCTAAACATAGGTATCAAGAAAGAAAAAATATTTTTAGTCTCAATTGAATATTTGATGAATACTCAAAGTCAAAACTACTAGCTTCCTTAAACCAATCCATAGGCCCCGTGTATGGCAACCTTGCATATGATGAGGACCCCCACCTTCATTGCCTAGAACCAACACAACATAGTTGGGTACTAGACCCAAACTACATCAAAGCCCTAGTAATGGTACGCAAAGCCACACGGCTACCTACATGATCCCACCCGGTTCGCTTGCAAAACCATCACCTTGCATCTTGGGAACCGACCCCCTTGCATCCCGGGAAATGACCCTTTTGTGCTTTGTGGGCCTACCTCCTTGGAATTGTGAATATAATGGCTAGAATAGGCATTGACAAGCCACCCTAATCCCACCTTGAACCAACCCGAGATAGAGTGGACCCTGTTACCTACCCTACATGGAGGTAGTGGAGGCCGCTATGAGGTGGCACCACTAATGGCACCTAAAACCGTCACTCCGTGGGCCCAAACACTCCTACACCGCCGGGTACAGTTCAAAGGTCGTAGAGTGTTGGCAATTGGGAGGCGTTTATAGGTGTTGGTTTTGGATGGGATGTTGGTTATATTCATGTGATAGCAATGTTGTTGTGCTCATAACATAATTGCTACTCCAGTTTTAAATATTTGAAAATGTATCCAGATCAGGAAGAGATATTAGTGCTCAAAGTGTCTGTCACAGGCACTTCTACGTTAGACTTGGGACAAATGTGTCCACAAGGTGTTCGTATACGTCTCAACGCACATGCTGATCCTCCAAACCCATGTAGGAGGTGAAAGTATTTGTAAGAAGAGACAGTGAACTTGTTTGGCTCTTTACCATTAACATTCTTTATCTGCTTCATTTACAACGCTCAGGCAATCTCCAAGATTCTGGCATAAACCTTATTTGTTGACCTTTCTTATTACTCAAGAATGTTTCCTGTAGAGAGGGAGCAAGACTTGTCCTGGTATGCCAATCATATTTGTCCTGACTACATGATACCGCTGTAAGAAATGTTAAAAACTGCTCTCGTCGCTTATGATGTATACCTAATGCTTTTTAGAATATCCTGCTTCTACTTCTCAAACATATAAAATGTGCTTAGTAAATGTAGTGTGTTATGAAATATGGGTTTCCATCTTTTCTACAGGACATTGTTAGGACTCATGGGCTTGTTAATGTCTTATAGCCAAACCCAACTCTGAGAGAAGATTCATTAAGGCTCCCACATTGCGAAGGGGCGCGTAGGAGTTTAGAGTACAATCATAAATTGTTGAATAGTTATTTATTTTGCACCCCCTGTGTAAAGCTCCACACTGTTAGTGGCCTTCGATAGTCTTTGACGACCAAATATGGTTAAGGATGTGAGACACATAATTGGCCTCCAGCAGGTAAGGTGCAATAAAGTAAGCTCAGCATCATACAGATGGTTCAAGGTGGCTCATGACAACAAGACCTATGTTGGCACACTTCAAGGCTAATTGGGTGTATTAACTTCTGTTACCTGTAAGACTGTTTCCTAACATGCCTCTCCATTCTGCTATGGACAACTTACACTCACCTGACATAGAGTGCAAACAAACGGAAGAATAACCACATCAGACAAGTTTGTAACCCAAATGCCACTTCAAGCAGAGAGCTGAAGTATCACATAAATACCAGCGAGATTGAGAATACCTTAGAATTTCAGTTATATGCAAATGGGATCCAATTACATTGAGAAATTTGCTTGAATCCACAAAACTGCAGACTTCCGCACTACTGCTATGATTCATCAAACTAATGGGTGGCAACAGCAGCATCGATAAAAGCACTCCCAGGCTTGCGGTTGGCCAAACGTCCATGGCATCCAAGAAGCTGTTACACAGAGAATTCCATAGGTGAGACAGGTACATATGAGGTACAACTGATTCAAGCAACCAATTAGCCAAAATCAGGCTGCAGGAGGGAACTAGGGTATTCTATAGTAACGCAAAGACAGCTTCAGAGGACCTTCCAAAAACATGGGCAATCGTAAAGGTGATAGGGATTCTTACTTTAGCATTGACACCGTCGTGCACCAAACGGTTCTCTTCTTTCCATTTGACGTAGTCCACCCTTGCGAACTTGGTGAATCCCCTGTACATATGGGGGAATCAAGAATGCAGATCAACAACGTGTCCAATAAACAATCCTCCTCGGAGGCTCCTTTCCAAGGGTAAAACCCTTAATCCATGATTGCATCACCAGGAATGCGTACAAGGACGTGGCCAAGTTCAGAGAACAAAACTGGACAGGAAAGCCTACATATCCTTAAAATGTAGAGCCAAAATCAGCCCAAATCCTTTGATGTGATTCAAACTTTAAAGCCTAAACCCTAAATTTGATCAGGTTTTGAGTTCAAACCCGAGAGCCGATAACCAGAACGTATGTAAAACTGATTGGACAGACCAAAAACTATTGGACTCAGTCGTGTGTCATGTAAGACCTGGTAGATTGAATGAGAAAACTCACCACTTCCTGCTCACGATGATCTTTTGACGCCCTGGGAATTTGAACTTAGCACGTCGGAGTGCCTCCTGAGCATGGATACCATTGCCATCCTTGCAACGGACGGACAACAACACTTGTCCAATGTCCACACGAGCGCACACACCCTGTGGCTTTCCGAAAGCTCCCCTCATACCTGTCTGGAGCCTATCAGCTCCAGCGCATGAAAGCATCTTGTTGATGCGCAACACATGGAAGGGATGAACACGCACACGCAGATGGAAGGCATCCTTTCCCGCGTACTTGGTCATGTACTTGTTGCAAGCGATACGGGCAGCCTCCAGGGCTTCGCTAGACACATTCTCCTTCTCCCAAGACACCAGGTGGACACAGAAGGGGAATTCATCGACTCCCTTCTTCTTCATGCCCACATCGTAGATACGAATCTTAGGGTCAGGCACACCCCGACAAAAACGGGACTTGGGGTATGGCTTGTTCTTGATTTGCCGATAGCATCTAGCCGGACCTGAAAGTCACCAATATATAACCAAATCCAAAAATCAGAATACGAGCAAAGGCTTCCTGCCAAACTCACAAAGGAGAGCTATAGAACGGAGGAAAATACAAATCATCCTAACCCTAATACCGCCGTCTCCATCACAGAACCGATTGAAGGGATTCCAAGAACATTAGAGATGTGCATCCGAAGCCAGAAGTAAACATACAAACAAATGCTTCCTGTCAAAACGGCGACCTGCAGTTCCACGATAAAACAAGGAACACACAAGACCATCTTAACCCTAACCTCGCCGTCTCCATCAAACAACCGATTGAGGAGATTCCAAGCACTGTAGATATGCATCCAGAGTCAAAAATTAACATGCAAGCAAATGCTTCCTGCCAGACTCGCAAAGGAGAGCTGTAGCTCCATGACCGTCCCAAGACCACCCTAACCCTAGACTCACCGTACGCATTACAGAGACGATTAAGGAATTTTCAAGCACGTTGGAGATATGTGATCCTACATCATGTGAAGCATTGCAATAGGAAAAGAACATTCGGGGGCAAGAAAACTTACGGCGACCCATCGTGGGCGATGTCGAAGAGCAGCAGCGAGAGCTCCAAACCCTAGCAGGTGGAAAGGAAACTCTGAGTGACAACCCTGGAGTCTTGAGAGGAGGAACCCACGCCCAGGGGACGATCTCCGCCGTCCGATCTAGGGCTCGTATCATGTGAGATCGTCGCTCTTACGAAGGGAAGGGAAGGGCAGAAAGGAAGATGACCAAGCACTTGCACACGATGGCATCCTTTGTGGCATGAAAAACAACCATCTCCAATAAAGTGTGTGGGTGTTATTCAGTTAGTTTTTTTTTTCATGTTCTCCAACTTCTACTGATTACACAACAAAATTTGTGTTATATTAGCAAATCTACAATGAAGCATCTGCAAAAATCAGATTGAGAATCAGGCCTCTAATGATTCAGATATGTTTATCGGAAGTGCATGTTTCTTGATCTTTTAACCCCTACATGCCTACCCATTGGCTATCCCCAAAATGCCCTTAAATGCTCTTTATCAATACTAAACTTGTATCAATATGCTCTCCACATCCAAAAATTAAGTGTTAAATCCAACAATGTAGATGTTTACAACGTGTAGGTGGGGAACACCTTAAACATTTCAACCGTCCAAGTATCTTCAGCTAGGATATTAATGAAGTTTATGTAATGAGGTGTCAAAATATGGGAGAGTTTTTCACCCCAATTTTTTATTGAGATCCATACTTTGTTTTAGTATATTGAGTTTAAGAGTGCACCATTAGATAAGTTACTAAAAAGAACAAGTGAAAGCAACTCACAACTCCCCAAAATGTCTCATTTTGAATATTTGAGGGCCCTTGTTGTGGAAAATGGACATTGTCAGATCAAATCCTAATCTTTTGAGGGAGGCACATGTGGACCTCAAAATTGAAATCCCAATGCAATATGGGTGTGTGTGTGTGTGTGTGTGTGATTAAGCAACAACCATGTGCACATATTAACTAAAATTTAATTGTATTCAAACAAACCACTTGTCCAAAAATAATAAGGGATGTGCACTTGTGGGGACATAAACAACAAATAACAAAAGCAACGACACAACAACCGCAACTTCGAATGTTTGTATTCCCATGTTTGTCAACCGCCACATTTGTGTAGTTTTGCTATCTAGTGTACGTCATATTGGTAGTTGGAATTGTCCAAAATTCATGCATAAATCCAAATATGCTTAAATCTTAATTTGTTACAAAATGAGAGGGAGGTATGGCACCCATTGGTTTACACCCTGAACCCCCTAAACGAATTGATTGGGGGGGGGGAAGGGGGTGGCAATACTCCAGAATCCCCAACCGGTGAGTAATTGAAAGATTTGCAAAAAAACAAATCCACCTATGGATTCTAATTCTTACAACACCTAACATATTAAAACATCATAAAATAATGAATCAATTTCAATCAACAAAGCCCACAAAAAAACACATGCATTTTGGTACATTTGGGCTTCTTATGCATATAGGGGTTAATTGAAGATATAGGTCCTCCCAATTGTGCTCACTAACCCATGGGGGGGGGGGGGCGGACTCTTTATACCATGTGCGAACTAACTTGGTTGTAGAAAGGGGTATTATTTGAGGCATTAGTGTACATAGTGTACATAAGGGATGGGTTTTTTTTCTATATAGTGTATATATTTAAAAAAGTCTATTAATATTTTCAAAGTAAAAGGTAGATGTAAGGACTAGAGAAAAGATTGACAATAAATGTGCTTATTTCATTCAATTTGTACGTTTTTATTCATTGTTGTCATATGGTAATGGTCCCCAATGACTACCATGTTTATTCTTGTCGAGTTTTATATTTGTCATAAAGGCATATTGATTTCGTGATTTATATTATGTGTATGTAGTGGAGTTATTTATCATATTAAATCAAAAAGCTTAGTATAAATACATGAGCATATTTTTAGCCCATCGCTAGTATGTATACATTTTGTTTCTCTAAAAGAATCTTGTATATAGGGGGGTTAATCCGTAGTCAGTGTCACCCATGCACATCATTTAGGTTTCCAATAAGAATCCATCGCCCAGGGTTCACTATTGATCATGGAATAGCTTATAATAGAACTTATAAATTTAGTCCAATCTCTTTTAAGCATGTGTGTTTATGGTATTTCATTCTTTGATCCTTGCCTAACCACACTCCAATCAAATATATGAGCCCTACTAAGGAAGGAAAACAAACAACACCCACATACCTTAGGATCGTTCTTGACTACCTAGCTTTAGTATCTAATATGGAATACGGTTTGGTGGATGTCAAAGACTGGAAAATCAAAGACCATAGGGGTCCAATGTGAGATGAGGGTTTCTTGATTTGGGGGCACCAGAAGTGGAGGAACAAAAACTCTTAATGATTGTTCAAGTGGGTGCAAGCATAGTAAAGTGGACCAAAAAAGTGCTCCGGTATATGAAAGCCATGATTTTCTTGGTCAAACGCCTATAAGTAGTAGCAAAATGTTGTTTAAAATAGATTATTTTTCATGATGACCTCTATTGTTAAGTTGGGTACTCAAATATAGAATATCAATATGAGATCTTCAAAACCTATCATCAAAAGTGACGCGTAAAAGCAAATGACTAAATATAGTTTTGAACGTAAATTTCATGACCTTGAATATTTTGAACTTGGAATTTCTTTTCATGTTCCTTGAATTCATTATAAACTTGAGGTCATCGTAATTTTTTTTTCAAAAATTCATCAATTTAATGTAATGTAATTGTATTTTAAACAAGTTTTTGACAATTATCTTTTCAATGACACCCACTTGCACCACCACTTGCACCGTCTTCTAAAATACATATACGTTGTTTGAAATTGTTTTTTGTGAACATAAATTGCTTGGCTTTGTAGATTCATATGTTTTCTAAATGTTTATGAATTTTTATTTCATAAAATTCAAAGTTAGTATACTGTTTTGGATCACTTTCACTTAAACCTGAGCAAGGATCAAGAGTTGTCCACTTTACCGTGCTTGCACCCAAGTAATTTAACCATGTGAACCATTAGGAGGATATGTCACTTGAAGGTTGACTTAAACATATTTGTGAGTAGTTTGTCATAGTGAAATGGTAATTGACTCCCAAGTAGGTTGGGTGCAACAACATAAAAATGAAAGGCAATTGTGTGCAAGACTCTCACATTTTGTGTGCAAAACACACTACTTATATTAAATACAAGACTCTCACATTTCAAGAGGTTGATTTTGTGGCCACTCACACCTAAAACTCCAACATTGGTATGTGTTTGTGAAAGGCATGTTAGAGTATTCTTAAAAGTTTAAATAGAGGGTGAAACATAGAAAAGGTATTGAATTTCAAGGCAACAATTTTATTGTACAATCAACTTGGCTCTCATGTGTTAGGACCTATAAATAAACCCATATAAAACATTGTCAAATACTATTTTATCATTTTTTCAGCCTCTGGTCATTTTCTCTTGGAAACATGTAAGTTGTTGATATTGGGAACTTGTTGGAAGCCACAAGGGAGTTGTGAGGTGGTGGAACTACCTATTTATATCCATGGTATTTGTTAGAACCAAAGAGTTTAATGCCAAAAGCAAACCCACTATCTCAATATCGGATGACAATTTAGGTTTGAGGTAGGAGGCATCCCCACCCTTGGGCAAACCTCAACCCCTGCCTCAACAAATCTCAATATTGGATAGGTATTGGATGACACCCAATATTGAGATATTGGGCTACTAAGGTTGGAGTTGAGGTCAGGTTTGAAGTTGAGATAGGAATGTGATCCTTCCCTGACCTACATTCGCGTATGTTATTGAGGTATCGAGGTCGAGGTCGGGTGGCCACTAGAAGAAAACTTGTCCATTACAACCATCCGTTGCAACTTGTTCATTGCAACTAATGATGAAAAAAATGCTTAAGTAATTCATTTTGGTTGTGAACCGGAGGTTTTTGGTTGCGATTTGTACACTATCAAGAACTGCAAACAAAAATGACTTCTAGTTGACAACAACAATTATTTATTTATGCCTTTTCTCGCCATGAGTTGCAAAGTTGCCACAAATGGTTGTAACTACAAGTTTTCTTCTAGTGGGCCTTGCTCTAATTAACACACCTAAAACATGATGCAACTCCAAATATTGGATGGTTACTCCTATCCTTTTAAGGACAAGTTCAATGACACAATCAACAAGTCATGATAATAGGGCTTCACATGAACTTTGATTGTTACTCTACAGTCAAGACTCTATAAATGTTACAGGTCGGGAGTAGCAAAAAAATAACATATATAGAATTATAACAAGTAACACTTATAGAATTCATACCGATGATTAATAACATTTATAGAAATAACACTTAAAATTCCAAAAAATGAAGAACATAACGTTTTATAAAATTAAAAATAAAAGTACAAATGATAATACATAATTCAACTAAACTAATTGAAAGAAATAATCTATATAGTAGTAACTTGACGAGATTCTTCCAACTAAACTAACCGAAAGAAAGAGTCTATAGTAGTTCGACGAGAAGCTTCCAAATGATGAGATGAAACTTCCTTCTGGAGTCCTTGAATGCTCTTGATGTGTGATAGGGCATCATTGGTCTTTGTTCAAAGTATTTCTTCAAAGTCTCTAGAGAATGGTCAACAATACTCAATCCTACAACTTCTTCTACCACATCAACCATAACCTCATCAACATCAATTTCTTGATGTTATGAGGAATACATATCCAAAAACTCCTCATCAGTAGGTTCATAGGGGTTGTTTAAATCAAACTCCATCTCATAATTGAGGTATTCATGAGCATTCATCACCTCACCCACCTCACTATTAGATGACAACAACGTCAGTTGATGAAGTAGAGTAGCAACTTCATCAACCTCTACCAAGCGCCTAGCTTCCTTTATCCCCCTCTCAATAGAGATCGAAAGAACACCCGCATGATTGTTGACCCTGATTGTTGCGCCTGAAAGATGCTATATCAAGTATTGTAAGCCCCAACTAGCAAACTAGCACCCAACAAGCACCCCAACTCCCAAACCTTCTCTGTCTGCCATCTCCTCTCCCAAATTGCTTGAAAGTGCACAAGGAGGAAGGATCTCTAAATAAGAGAGAATATTTGACTTTGTTTGCAAAGAATATGGGATAAATGTGATTACATGTTTAAAATGTATGCTCTCACATATTATTACCTTGATTTTCTCAAAATTAACACTTATAGAGGTGCAATTAACACATAAGGGAGTAGAGCATGTTATAACACTTAACACATAACACTTACTAGTCTTACCAATTGTGTTTTTGTAGGGGAGTAAAATTTTCTTAACATATATGAAATTATAACGCTTATAGGGGTAACACTTATAGAGTCTTGACTGTATTAGAGCAAGCCCAGTGACTTCATGCATCTGCATCTGCATCCGGAAACGGAAAGTGGCCTCCGTCCGGGATGCAGGAGCAGATGCAAGTAAGCCACACTCACCCTGCATCCCTTACCACCGACAGGTAAAGTACATAATATGCACTTCCAGTAATTCTTTCCGGCTTTACTCGAAACATGCCTAAACATGCCATGAATCTTCTTGAAAGAGAAGAGCGACTTCGGCAACGCGGGCGCAGGTGGTGCATGGCTGTCGTTAGCTCGATGTGATTTACCTATCTCCAACTAACTACAGTAGCTATCAATTCAGGTTGTCTTTAGTGAGTGTACTGCATAAAGAGCTTTGTCCTACTTGGATAGCAGGCTCCCTGCATATTTCAACGAAATGCAGGGAGTTATGCACTTCCTAAAAAAAATTCATCCGACAAATGCAAGGTAGCAGGCTCGGGGAGTTCACTGCGATAATATTAGAAAACAACGTGCGGGAAAATATAGGGTATTTTATATTCACAAAAGGAAAAACTTAGAATTTTCTTAGAAGTAATATAGGTGAGTATGTATGATAAAATTTGTATTATAAATAATATAGGCTTGATACAAATAACACATATTTTTAAAATATTTGTAAAAATATACCGTAGGATTTAAGGATCCTAGGTTTTTTGAAATAGGGTGTCCTTTGTGTTCAGAGGCGGGAAGATTAGAGGAGTTTTGGTTGGTCTTGTGTATGTCTGCTTCAAGCAGGATGTTGTAGTATTAACTCTATACCCTTCTACATCATTGCATGGACCCTATTTTTGCTTGCTTTGTTGTTGGTGTTTTAATTGTTTTTTTTGACACTCAGTACCGTTGTGTTTAATTGTGCGTGTAACTTGATTGAGGAACATGGGCTGATTTTGTTGTTTGAAATTGTTTATGAACACTCTTAATGTAAAACCTTGTTGTGCCTTGGATTTTGGTGACTTAGTACTTTGAATGCTCTTAAACCCTTTGGAGCAAAATCAAATAATTATAATGAACATACCTAGCTTAAAATTAGAGCTTCATCAAATTTAAAAGTAATTATAGGGTCATTTAAAAAACAAGAAATTAGCAAATTATATAATAATACGGTACAAAAATTAAGGATGGATAATTAAATACCCCTTGAATAAATACCCTTGTCACGCACGTGTATACATATATACATGTCTAGTGAACTCCCCGAGGTAGCAGGTTGAATGGGCCACTTCCCTGCATCTGCATCTGCATCGTGGATGTAAAAGTGCAGATGTAGATGCAAATGCAGGGTGAGTGGCCTTGCCCTTAGTATGGGCCCATGCCGTCTTGGCCCCTTGCACCCATATATATGGCATATAATTCCCCCCACCTTTTCCATAATGGTAGGGAATGGTAGGATGCAGAGCCCAACATTTTCCTTTAAAATTGCACCCATGCCCAGACCATGCCCATCAGCAACGACCTATGCCCACCCATGCCCACCCATAGCATGACATGTGCGCACCCATGCCCACCCATGCCCACCCATGTCCCACCCATGCTATTCAAATTGCGCCCATGTATTCAAAAATTGTGTAATGTGTGTTACCCGCCTACACCAAGTCTTGGTTAGATTGGACAAATAAAAGGTCGTTCACTATCGTTGGTTTTAGCCCGGAGCACTTCTTGGTTAGCGTATTCCCTGCATCCGAGAAGTTTGACTCCAATTTGGAGCTGGATGCAGGGATGCACAAAACCAAACGCGCCACGCGCGACATGATGGGGAATGTGGGGGCTCCTTCCAGCTTCCACCACAAGAGAATACTGAATTTAGCAGTGGTACCCCGATTCATTGGCAATGCTAAGCTCACTGCTGCAATGATCTCATTTTTTTCGAGATCAGTGACCTTGTATGTCTCATACATACTGAACTCAAGCTCAATACGTGCGTTGAAGTTGCTGTGAGTCGAAAAATCAGCAGGAAGTGTATGTGTGTGTTTGTGAACTTCCACCTTTGGCCTCAACTTACAGACAACTGCAAGTATGTAGAAGTGAGCATTTGGACTCCGAAACACGTACTAAAATCGAAATTACACACGGCATCCCACTATGCCGAAAGCATTGAATGAGAGCTCATTCAATGACCCCTTCCAATATGCTTTGCTTTAGCCCATGCTCACCCATGAACAATAATATCGTAGCCATGCCCACCCATGCCCACCCATGAACAATAATATCGCACCCATGCCCACCCAAAACCCATGTGCATGGGTGGGCATGGGCATGGGCATGGGCACCCAATGTAGGGCTCTGGTAGGATGACACCACCACCACCACCACCACATTGTTTATTATATATAGACTAGTATGGGCCCATGCCGTCCTGAACCTTTGCACCCATAATACGATATATCACGCCCCTCATCTTTCCGTGGGTAACGGTGTGGATTGGTGGGAAACGGCGGAGGGACGGCCTCACAACCATCGCCACCTTGTCCATTGTACACTCTAAACTCTATAGTATCACACATGTGGCAACCAAAGTGCACGTGATATTACAAAGTTTTGTAGTGTTAACATGGATGCGCGATACTATAGAATTAGTGTAGCATGTGACATTATGGAATAACACAAAGGAGATGTGAGGACAATTTGAATTCGTTCTCCTATCACCTACGCTAGTGTGGTCCACTCCACTTGGCCTTCCCGGGCAATGTGGCAGACGCATACACCAACATTCAACGAGTGGCACAAGAAAAAGAAGAATAAGAATAAGAAGGTGGCACTCCACATGCTAACACATGGCGCAATGCGAGGGTGTGGGTTGACTTCTTTGGTGGTTTGCATTAATGACAAATTTCGTGATATAAGGGAGAGAAATGTGACAATAAGGAGTGAGATTTGAACTATGAACATCCATTCCCTAGGGTTTTGGGATATTAGAGAGTGTGTGACATTATGGAGGCTGATATTACGGAGTTTAGGGTGCACGCACTATAGATTTTGTTATGTGGACATGTCACACAATGCGCGCCGTCCATGACATTTTCCTAGAAGTGTCGCTCACCTTCGGTAAGTAGACTCCGACGTCCAGGGTGGTTTCCACATTGCAAGTTCATTGGCAATTGGGAAAGGCAGACTCACCTGGCAACTTACTTCGCCGCCCCTGATGCTCGTTGGTCGTTGGGGTGTGCACAACTTTCCAAGTACCTACTTGCATGACAAACATGACATTTTGTGTTACTGCGAGACAGGAGCTTGAAAGGAGCGTGGATCCTTGGATGGCCATGGTGGCGTCGGGGCATTGAAGATTGGACGACGATGCAATTTCATCTCAGAGTGCAGATGGGATTGCTTCTTGGGCGTCGACAGGCCATGCGCAGATGACGAAGAGGCATGTGAGGTTGGCAATTGGAGGGGTGGGCGAGGGAAGTGTATTGGAATTAAAAATAAAAAGATGACGATGATGAAGTGGGTGCCAATTGTGTTGCCATGGGTGCTTGCGCCGGCTTTGTTCTCGGTGGTGGTGGCGGCAGTCCATGCTTGGCAGACCAATTCTCTGCTGGATGCCCTTCTCTTCGTCGGTGAGCCTCTCATAACTCATAACCAGCTCAATTTTACTCTTGTGCTCACACATTCAGTATCTCTCTCATAACTGTAGCTGGAGCTAAGCTAATCCAAGAGGGGGCAAGATGCGATAGCAGCAGACTGTCATTGTTTTGGGATGGTTCCATCAATTGTAAGCCTTTGATGAATCCGAGGGTCTTGCAGAATTCGAATTTTTGCATTGAGGTGTGGTTTACATCAACCCCAACGCGATTAACGAAAATTGCATGAGCAGATATTTAGTATGTGTAGAACCCAACATTTGGCTGCATCTTTGAGATGATCGAGAAAAGGTAGGATTTCTGATGTAGGATTTTTGACCACTTTTATTGACTTGGTTAGTTGATATGCACATCGTGTAGTTTTGCCTCTGGCTGCTTGGGCCGCTATTCTACGGGGCTGCAAGAGGCAGGTTCGCGATCCCAGATTTTCGCCGTCATTCATAGCCGCTGTGATTGCGACGGATTTCATCACTGATGTCGTAGTTCTTCGGCCTGGTAAACACGTTTGCCTTTCTACTCCTTACTGTTTTGTTTTATTTGATTCGAGGCGTGGATCGGGGCTTCTTTCCAAAGATTGTGTCAGGTAATAGAAATACACAAGACACGACTTCTGCGTGCCAAGAAGTTTTAACAACGAGGTCAACAAGTAGTGTGGTTTTTTATGGACATTTTTTGTGGTAAAACCTAATAGATGGTTTCCAAGTCTTACCTTAATGTGAACTCTATGACTTAAACTCTCGTGTACAGCGATCGGTGCAGGGATGCAGGTGGTTGTTGGTCTAGCAACAGTGAACCTGCTTTTCCTCTTTTGGAGGTGAGTGCCAGCCTTTGAAACATTTTGGTTTGTTGTTTTCATCAAATTATTATTATGTGCAGAGACCCCTAATTGCCTTGCTCATCATCCCCAGTGGTCATCCTTGTCTTTAAGACGGCCATGTGTGGGTGTTTAACATGTTCCTGTTACAGACTGCACATGGATTCACCTACATAAATTTCACCCATAGGCTTTTGGCTTTACGTTCTGTAGGAAGCACATTGTAAGATCTGTATAAACTGCCTTCAACTTAACGATTTGAATTCAAGCTCATGAATGGTTGACGCAATGGCATGTAACCCTATTGCAGGGCTGTAACTTCTGATCCAGGTCGGTTCCCAGCACCTTCAGAAAATGACACCTGGCGTGGCAATCAAGAGTGTGAAAGCAATGTTCCCTTAGTTGAAGCTCTGCAGGCGGAACAAATGGACGTCAATAATTTGAAGGGGGTAAGATATATATATATATATATACCATGAAGTTGTAGAGTGGTAAGGGATAGCAAGGAATAAGCAAGAGCAAAAGCTTTTGGACTTCCCATTGCTCGCATCATAAGAATCACCTTATCTCTTGTATGTCTGCTTGCAATAAATCAAGAAATGAGGAACACTACCAGAAGTTGGAAGTGAAATTTCTCCTTAGAAGGTTACAATGGTCTATTTTGTTACAACTTATGATTACTAATTGTGAACTGTGTAACTGAAGTCATTTATGGGACTTGAGCAGGAATCATCTGAAGTCAGGGATGTAGAGGTTGGCAAAATAGAATCTTTTGAGGTCTCTAAGAAGTTCGAACCTCATACAGAGGAAGAGGTTGATGTTGCTGATGCTGCAGAAGAACAATCACCCAAGAGATTAGTAAGTCTCCTTGAGTTGGATTTGGCCAAAATTGAAACATGAATAGTGGGCTCTACCAAGTCTAATCTATTCCAGGATTGTCTCAGTTGTTGTGGTATACTAAGCCTTTTGAGCTCATTATTCACAACAACAAATCTTGACAACATAAACTCTTGTCTATACAAAAATATAATTTTGAGGCAATAAAAGAACTAACCTAAACGGTCTAATTTTGGCTGAAGTTTAGTCACAAATATGACTTAGAACTGGAGGAATTGGCCAAAGTGGTCGTCCTCAAGTCTCGAAGCTCCACTGCAGTGTATTGTACATTTAAGTAGGTGTTACTTACTACATGGTCAGTGTGAGTACTTCCATCTACTAGTCACCTGCATGCTTATGCAAACTTCTCATGATACAATAGCAGTTTGAAATGTTTTATTATGGCAGAACTTTAGTTTCTAAGGAGTGTGCCATGTCTGAAACTCCACCTTCTCAGATGGTGAAGATATATTCTTATATTTGAGATGAAATTTCAAGTTGATATTGTTTTTATAGGTATTTGGATTGAGAATTGGAAGCAACATGGGTAGAGAGTATTCTTTAGCCTATTGCAATGAGAATGATTGGATATCACCTATACAAATATAGCGACCGTTAGAGCATTTGAGCCTGAAAATATTGTATAGCTTTCAACTGATCATCTCCTTGACCTACAAACATTTTAATTATGTTGTAACAGGTTCTTTCTGTGTCCAGATCGAGAGATTGTCATTTGCTCCGGGTTTACTCCTCCAAATGTGTAATAAGAAGTTCTAACTTGTATATTTTCTTATATCACAGCCAACACGGGCAAGGTATTGCTGGAAATGCAATGCATGGATTGATCACTTTGACCACCACTGTCCTGCCATAAACAATTGTGTTGGTAAGGCCCTGTCTTTTACTTGCAAATTTGTCACTGTAGTCATAATGTAGTCACTACACCTTCCCCTGCAATTAGTGTGGGTTACAATTTGCAGTTACATCGTGCTATAACTGTCTATCAAGAGTATGGCTACTTATCAACAAAGGGTTTTAAAAATTAGAAAAATTGGATGTTCTAAAGTGTGTGCAGAACCTGTCTGTGCTCTATTTTGTAAAAAATTGAAATTTGTTGAAAAGTCCTGACATGGCAGATTTTCCGAATAGAATTCCATAATAATTGCATGGATAGGTGTAGTTGGGTAGTTGATCCATTCTAACTCATTAATGGTGCTGTGTCTGTAAGCCCATGTCTCTTACAAGAAAATATATTACTGTGGTCATTCTGTAGATGTATATATTATTGTAGATCACTAACTATAGAGAAAGGCTCTTCAAGAAAGGAACTGCCAATGGCACAGAATTGTAGTGCTCTCTAGTCTTGATGTAGTGACTATCTACTCATTCAGTTACCTAAGCTAGTTATAGTCGATATAAAAACTGGTGTAAGGGTTTCCATCTTGATTTTTGTGGGCTCCATGTAAGAGATGGGAGATTTTATTTGCATGGATATGTCTAATACAAGCATACTATAAATCAATCACTTGTGACAGCTTTCTCATATGAAATCTGCTGTTGGAATGGCAATCAGGTCGAAAGAATCATGTTTTGTTTCTGGGCATGCTGCTGGCGTTCATTGTGGCAGAGTTGCTGTACGTTCGATGCTGTCACTTATGTATGTTCCCCAGCCTCTGTTCACCTTTTCATTCTGTTGCTTTTTACTACTACTAGCAATTTTGTGCGTGCAGAACAGGTGCTTATGCTCCACAGTGACTGGGCATGCAGAATGTTGGCTTGCAGTTGGTATAAACAACATTTCTGATTTCATGCATGATGAAGGTGTAAAGTTTTGACGTATGAATGTGCTGCAGATTTACGTTCACAACGGCTATTATCTCCTCCCCAGAATGGTTCTTCGTCAATACCTATTGGTGAGTTTGGGTAGTTATTCAGAGGTGTCCAATTTTCAGCCCCTCCCATATTGAGCACTTATATGTATATCTACATGTTGGCCTGATGTATGCAGAGATGACTACGTTTGGAACCTTTTACAAAATGTTCAATTTGTCAGTACTGGAAAGATCCTAAACATCAGCCTGAACCAGAAAGTAAAACTTCAGAGTTTCTTGAAGTGTTAACAGATTCAAGGGAGGATACTATGCACCTCTGGTTGTCGCACAATAAACTTTGAAAGACTGTTGAGTACTTGCGGATGTAAGTGAAGTAGCTGATGTGTGTGTTTGGACCAACTGCTTCTTGCCAGGATTGCAAGGAATGGAGGAAGCCTGGAATGTCATCTGTCAGGTATTCTGCTGTTCAGATATTCATTGTATGATTCAATAGGGTGCAATTATTCTACTATCAATATCAATTGTTCACAGACATTTCGGTGTAATAACCACATATAAGAGGCCTCCACGTGTCACTATGTCATACTCGTGCATTTTGTGATCGCTCATTGTTGACCTTGCATCCTGTGGGTGATACAGGTGATGAATAGGCAGCCTTGGGTGGCCAGCACGGCATCCTTCGCCATGTTACAGGCCAGTTGGCAGGTGAATGGTGCTAGCTGTGTGATGGGTTTTGAGAGGATGTATTATTTTGGTTTTTATATTCGTGAAGCTGGTCATGTAATCAAATATATAAAATTCCTTGGTTTTCTGAACATCAAGAGATGCTAAATGCAGTGGGTATTCTGATGTGTTGGAGCAGATTCCGTTGCTGCTGTTCCATTTGTACCTTGCTGCAGTCAATTTGAACACAAATGAATGGGTATGTCTTCTACTTTTAATGTATTCTTGTAATCTTTGATCCCAAATGTTGATGATGTATTGCTTAACTCTGCTCAGATATCTTTGTTTGGTATGGTACTTAGCTGTGCCCTTACAAGTTGCACTGATGGAGAACAGTGGATTATCTACACGCACCTTGTAAATCATCATTGCTTGTGCTTCCTATATCATGGTAGAAATTTGGTATACAATATATTCTCAGTGAAATGAACTCATCTTTATATCTGATTACGTAACCATCTTTGTGAATGGCTCTTTTGGTGAATTAGTGGAAAAATATTTGTATTGTGCATGATGATGGTGATGATACACTGGTTTACAACAGTATTATAGCACTGGCAGTGTGATTAAATAGTCTAGGTTTTTATTCTGGGACCTATTAAAAGTTGCACTTGGTTATGTAAGAATGTTTGTGATGAGAGGTGACGAGCCCTAAAAATCGCTTATAATGTTGCTTTATAAGTAGTGCATGCACTAATTGGTCTTTCTTGATTTGGGCACATGGTGGCTGCAGCTCAAGTGGCAACATTATCCACAGTTGCACATTGATGTCCCTCCTGTACCTGGTTTGTCCCATCTACATGACTTGTGTGAGATCCAATTCGGAAAAGACTTGAAAAGATCTATGTTTGGGGAATTATTCTCTTTGAGTTGTTTGCATTTAAAATCAGTTCACTTTTACTCCTTACAATTCTTGTTACCCTTGAAGGGAGCATAACGGAGATTTCACTTGCAGATCCAGCTTCTTATAGAAGTACTGAACTTTGAAGTTCCTGGATCAGAAAGGATGTCATCCTTAGGGAAGTAGGATAAAGAACTCTCTACATATGCGGTGGACAAGTACTCTGACGTAATTTTATATTAATCTCAATTTTTAGAATCTTAATCATGTCCATGCAATGGGAGGTTGGGAATTAATAGCATGAGGTTGTTTGTGCAGGTCGAGCAATATGGAAGAAAAAGTTTGTGAACCCATATGACCAGGGTGTTCTCATAAATCTTCGGGAATTTTTAAAATCTCGTGTATGAGTCTTCACTAGCTGATTCTCTAAACCAAATTAATTCATTCTCAAATTTTTGACATCAAAGAACGATAATCTCATATTTTGTACAGATAGTTTTAGCAATGAATGTCTTTGCTTCCCTGCAGGATCCAACTAAGAAGCGGTTCTTATGACTGCTAGGATTCTTGAGGATCATCTGGTTGGATCAATGATCACTGGTTGTGTTCAATCCTCATCAAAAGCAATTACCCTTACACTAGGAATGGCTGGGCAGTAAAAGGCTGACATATTGGTCAAAAACTAAGATGTTGTGTACATTAGTACCCCAGCATTGACATTTTATTTATTTATTGTAGATTGGAATCTTTGTCACACGAATATGCATTTCTCCATGCCAAGTTCAAAGCAGGAGTGGATGACAGATGTCAATGCCCCTTATATTATTTAGGGGCGTTCCACTAAATGGAAACACATTGTAGGTGTTATTATGAAGTTTATTACACTTGTCTTAGTCTTTCAAGGTGGTAGTTCTGGAGTTTGGGTAAGGTAAGCGAGCCTAATTTGGCTACTTATCTTGATTGGATACTTATATGGATTCAATTAGTGTATGGTTAGTATTATTGGATTCAAGTAGTGTATGGTTAGTTGTGGATCTAAGAACAAACACCAAGAAGACATGTGTTAAAAATAGATTTAACTATGTGCTCAAAATTTGTTGATCATCCTAGGTTCAATAAGTCAACATAATTAGGGGAATGCATATGATCACCTAATAAGAAAGAGAATCTTTTGGAGTTGCTAATCATCTTGCACTACTCACATGTTTCATATCCTAGGAAAAGTGGGTGCCCAGTTGACAGTGTTTGTTGTAGGCCATTTTGGAGCATTGGGCCAGAGGTTGTGACGCTGAAAGCTACAAGGATTTGCTTCCATGTACAGTGTGGCATTTGAAGAGCAGATTTACAAGGTTGTTACCATGTGTAATTAGGACATTATCAAATGCAGTTTCACGTGGAAAGAGAGACGTGGCTTCTCTAATGGTCCAGGATCTCTAGACAGTGTGCTTGACTCCTTGGATAATCTCGGTGTACAAGGTCATTGAGTAAGACAAATCCTCGTACTGGATTGGTTTAGGGCGATTAGGTTGCTGTGACCATTCAAATATCAGCTGCATATACTTTCAAGAACACTTGCATGTTGATTTTTGATGTATTCTCCCTCAATTCTTGGATTTAGAAAGTGAACCCGTGCCCTTTGGATTTGCATTTTGAATTGATGCCTTACCTACAACTAGAAGTGAAGGAATGTGAACATAGTAAGTGGTTGAAGATTCTATTTTCATATGTGATGGTATATATTATGGACCACACTTATAGGGATGAGAATGGTAAGACATGCTATACATATGCCCATGATATTTACCATAATTAGTGTAGTCAAAGTTGAATGATAGTGCACAATTTTCCAGCATCAATCCCACATACATATTTACAAGGAAAATTCGAGTACATAATGAATGTTGGAAGACCAAAGCCTATTCAATTTAGATGCATAAAATAAGTCGAATCTTGAAGATTTTTTGATATTGCCTTTCAACATCAATATTATATACAACAAATACCAAAAGAATCCTAAAAGTCCAAAGTATGCTACATTGGTAATATACTAGAGTTTGGTGGCTATTGGGTTCTAGTGGAAATCCTTGGTTGGTTCTTTGAAATACAAAAGATGGAAAGAACCTAAAGCATTCCATTTCCAACTTGTCCAACCCAGGTGCGTAGTGGTGGTTCTCCTAGTTACTTGCTTTTGGTGTTTGATCTATTTTGTTGCTTATCAACTGTGTTGGCGGTGAGCTCATGGCCATTGCTACTATGGTTTTGATTATTGGTTCTTCTAGGTTACTTGTATTATAGTACTTGATCACTAACTTGTTGGGTTTGTATTCTATTTTTCACTTCATTCTTTCATGTTGTTCTCTTTCTTGAGCTTGGCTTGGAATCACAAGGTGGTTTATTCTAGTGTTGAATGAGATAAATGTCTATTAAACTCAAAAGAACTAAAGCAAGAAAGAACCCATGACCTCCTAATGGAAAACAGATGCTAAAACATGCAACATTTGGCTCCAATGTTTGTATTGTTTATTGCAAATAGAAGAACCTTGAGCTCTAGTTCCTTCAAACCTTAAAAAGAATCGGTGGTTGACATCAATGAAGGTGCAACAATCTTATAAAGATTTCCAAGGGTTTTCAATTTCTTTATTTGAGGACCATGAACATGAGCCACATGTGATTATAATTTGCTATTAAAATTGTGAGGATTAAAGTTATATATTAAATGTGTTTTTGAATTTTTAAGAACCTTGGGTATTTATTCAAAGAACCTAAGGTGGATGGACCTTATTTGGTTACTTTTGATGTTGCTACCTAATACTACTTGGATTTGCAAAGTTTATTTTTTTGTATGTACATGATGAAGACATGATCAATCCCATAAAGTTTTAGAGCTAATTTCGAATCATTTTGGGCTATAGAATTCCATTAACAAAAAGTCATCAGATGACCACATATCTTCCTTCCCCAAAATATGTCGATTATTGAACCTAGATTAATTAATTAATTTTAGCATATAGTCCAATATCTTTAAAACACATGTCATCCTAATGTCCATTCTTTACATATGCACCTACCCAACCACCAATCAATATAAGTAATTGAATTAGGCATGCTCACCTTACTTGTCAAACTGGCACTCAACTGGCAAGATAATGTCGACAATCCAAACTGCTCCCCAACATTGGAAATACACCCACATCAAATCACTACTTTGTAATCAATAAGGTCCACACTAATTTTCCCCTAGAGATATGATTGTGGTTGAAAATTAGTGGGACCCACATTACATCTCTTGAAGGAATTAATGTGTTATTAATGTGGCATGCATGAATAAGACATTAAATGTGCATAAGATTAAGAAATATAGTGTACGTGAAAATTAGTGTGAGTTAATGAAATTAAGCATGTGGTTTGACTTCCAAGGAATGGTTGGTCAACCTTCAAGGAAGTGGCAAAGTATGTGTGTGATACCTCCACTAAGGTAGAAATTAAATACCATAAGTGGTTAACCACCCTCTAGCCGTGCACTAGACCGCCGTCATAATGATGAAGTGCCATTTTTGAAACGGATCATGGCTCGGCGGCAACTTCAATGCGTGTACACTTAGTGTAGCCAATGGGAGGCAAGTGTTAATGTACTCATGAGGTAACTGATTTAGGCGATGTTCTGTATGGAACTGCGGATTACCGTGTTCGGTGTAGGGAGAATCTAGTGAACGAGTAGGGGGTTTGACAACTTTCCACTTTGAAAAATTGTAGCACTTTTTGGACAGGGCAAAAAAATATGAAACAACTTGCATTCTTCATGAATCCTTCTCGTCTATCTTGGAAATTATCTCCTGATTGTCAGACCAGATCTTCAATGCGAATCACCTTATTTTCACGAGTTATGGTATTTCTACCTTAGTTCCATCTCCACTTAGATGCAATCATAAATCATCCAAAGTAGGATGGAAGGTCAACTTCCTCATGATCATTACTGCGGTTGTCAGAGGAGCCATAAATGAACACTAGATAAAAGATTTTTTTTTTTTTTTTTTTTTTTTTTTTGAGACAGAAGGCCGACAGGCCAACGCCAAAGCACAGGAGGCAGTTGACCACCTGGCAAGTTTTCCGTCAGGTAGAGAGGAGATTTCACAGCCGGGATTCGAACCGCCAACCTCTTCCTTGAGATTTGGGTATCCCTCCACCATCATCCGGTAGTTTAGGGTCATCTCGGACCAACTAGATAAAAGATTTAGAACACCTTAAAATACCCCCAAATGAGATTAAAAAAAAAAAAAAAACAAACTTATGAAACATATGCATCAAATAGCCATAATTTATGTAATATACCTAGCTCTCAACAAAACAAAACTAGACAACAAACAATCCCCCGTGGATCCACCATAGCTCCCCCCCTACGCCCCCTACTCCTCCTCCTCCTCCTCTTTTCACAGTGTCTTGATAATTGCTCTAATCAAAGGAGCCCACCTTCTTAAAGGAAGGGAGTAACCCTACCTTGAAGCTTGGTAAAACATGATCAAGGTACGAAAGAACAAGCTCCCATTCAAGTCAAGGTACAAAAACACTGACCTATTTTATTTCATTTTTTAATCCATCTCCACTAATCACATACCAAATACCACATGAAACCTACATTTGGACAGTGACATTCAATGATTTCTAATGTACATGTCCATATCCAAGTCTACAATGAACAATTATGAATGCAAACCGTTATAGGTCATTTATGAGCAAGGATTTAAAATTTCATTGGATATTCACATGACCTCCATAAATAGCAAGCTCAACTTTCACGTTCCTCGTTTGGATTCATTTGCTTTGTCTGTAGGACAGAGACTATGCATCAACTTCTTTGTTTCAAGAGCAAATTTCCTAACCACTTTGCGTTCACACTTGGACGTTACTTGTTCCTGCTATTTTTGGTCCATTTTATTTAATGGGGATGTTAACTATAGTTATATATATCTAGTTAACTATAATTTCTCCCTAAAATGTATTGAAAAAATCTAGTTAACAATAGTTATTTTGGCAGTTTTAATTAATTATTTTAAAATTTTTGGTGATAAATTAGTAACTTTAGTCCTTGACCTGCATTTGAGAAGAAGGTGCACAAAATTCAAGAAAGGTTTGGTTATAGGTATAGAAAATAGCCATGGACTGGCATGAGCAAAGTGGATAGCTACAATTGTAGTCTTTCATAGTAAAGGACAAAGCCTCACGGTTCTACCATTTTCTTGTTCTCCTCATAAAAAATTATTTTGTTATCAAACCTTGGCATTTCTTGAAATGCTCGAGATATTTCAACAATAAGTGCACTCACCTTAGTTAGCAAGTGTTCGTAACAAAGTGTCCCTATACCCACATCAATAACTTCCAATTTTGTGATTATTACATCAAAAGTACCCTTATGATGCCTAACACAAACATGGTAAAATTGATATATTATTTCCATTTACTTCTAATAAATGATATTATATAACATATGAAGTTAGTTCTTGTGACTTGAATTGGAGACTAATGATATTACTTTGATGTTTGGTATTTTAGAATAACATAACATTATTCAGTTTCATATCTTTGTTCCATTCTAAACTTAGGTGAGGGTTAAGGTGAAAACCCACGTACTATGAAATAATAGCCAAATGATAGGGTGGAGAAAAAAATTTCAGGGTGGAGCCGCCAGTGGCCAATACCGGCGCATTGGCTGGGCCCACCACCGGCATGGAGGTTTGTAAAAAGTTGCCACATGTACAACGAAAGATGGTAGGTTGCAGACCATGTGCTCATGAGGCCACGTCCCCACACAAATGGGAGGTACCTACCAGTCTAGGTAGGTCACAAGTAGGATTAGGAGGTCGCTAAGAACTTTACAGGGTCACAAAACTTCCACCATGGTCGCACCTTGGCTTCAAATGGCGCATGGATCCCATATGCAGGCATTGTTGTCTGCACTGCTTCAACGATTTCCAGTCCACTTCTTTCTTGCGTTCAAACAAAATTCGACAAAACAAGGTCCATTGCAACGGTTGTGGTTGTTAGCATTTTGTGATTCTCCATCTCAAGAGCATAGTTCTTGGAGGCGAGTCTTTGCTTTCATCCCACCTCTGCTCGAGCAGAGGCAACCATTATTCACCTAAACCTTGATGTCAGTGGGAGGCCGGAAACCGGAAAAAGTCGGTACATTTGTGAGCCTAGGGAAGACATTGTTACATGTTGCCGACGAGTTTCAGCGTGCGAACACTTAGTTTTCAGGTTGAATTTGATTGTATGTATTGGTGAAAGCATCTTGTAGTATTATTCGCAAACATTATATGACATATTCCCGGCCCCACCCAACCTCATATGCAACTGAATAATGTTATGAACATTCTTGTGCTTGGGAATTTGTGATGTACAGCTTGGGTGGATAAAAGGGGGATGACAATGTGGAAGGATAGGAACTACGAAAATATCTATTTGCAAGTCCCGGCCCATGATGATTTCAAAAGGAGTTGACGTGCAAGACGATCCCGAATGCACTTCTGACCCAACAGAGGTTCGTAACTTTCCAGGGCTTTCAACCTAACCTATATATGCATCTTTCTTCAAGAAGCAGCTTATATATGAGCACCACATCAAACGCATCACTCTATGGGGAGGATTTTGGGCATAAGTACTTAGTCGATCGAGATCCGAGTGTTTCCAACTCCAACCGGTTGCATGTTGACATCTTCCGCTTTTTTTCTTTATTCATTTTAGGTACATTCTCTAAATTCCTCTAAAATGAGTGGTAATTTTCCTGAATTCTTCCACTTCAACCAGCTATTTTTCAAACTCAACCGCTTCATCTGTAACTACACTAAATAGTATATTTAGTGTTAGATTACATTCAGAGTTACTTACTCCTATATCTTTTTACTATTAATGTAAATTTTTACCACGTAAAGATGTTAATGTTCTATAATGTCCAACAACCCAATTCGACCTTCGTTGGTAAAAAAAATTACATTAATAGTAAAAAGATATAGGAGTAAGTAACTCCAAATGTAATCTAACACTAAATATACTATTTAGTGTAGTGGTCGGTTCTTCCCATTCATTGAAAGGCATGAGAGAGATGTATGTGCATCGTTTATGGTATTTAGTTTCACGTACACTATTTACAAAGGGCCTAAATTAGATGCCTAGAGGTTTCAAAGTGTCATGTCCACTAGAGTAGAGGCACCCATAACCGATCACTTAAGAGATTTTTCGCTAGGTCTAGAGAAGTATAAGGCGGTGCAAAGTTTTCCCATGTAGGAGGATAGAAATTAGGAGGATTGTGATTTTTCCGTAATTTTATTTTCCGTAAATTGAAATTATTATGGATTTTTGAAGTCAAAAGTTGGACCGAACATATTACCAATGTCTAGAGTCTACCATGACCGCTCGTTTAAACCGTTCATTCCTCCTCACTTCAACACTCAAAACCAAGACATGTGTCATGGCACTATCGGTTCCGGCCTAATCAAAATTGAGTCCATACCTTATTGAAATTGAGCCCCAACCTGATTGAAATTATAGTACCCTATAGAATGCCGATGGGGTCTTGAATGAGAATAGGTGCCTCTACTATAATTGTGAACATGATACTATTCTTCAACATAAGTAACTTCTTAAAGCAAAAAATTATCTACATATGACGTTTAGTGTTTGAGATGATAGTTCAGTGTTTTAATATGCAAGGGGAGGATATTATTGAGCACACTGCGAATGGCGAGTGCCATGTGTTTACCTTTTAGTATGCAAGAGGAAGGTTTTCTTGAGTATACTAATGTCTAAGTGTCATTTGTGTTCACTTTAGTAAACTTGTAGACCATTATATTACATAGGCATAGACTTTTATTGAACATACTCATGCCAAGATATTAGTAAGCGCACTTGAACGCCAAGTGTCATGAGGTGGCAGTGATGGTGAAGTTGTTGATCATTAGTGTAACCTGCCATACGCCTCACAATAGGGTAAGTGACACTATTATACATGTGGCACTAAATGCCATAAACGGTGTAGTACTAGACTATGCGTTCACATATGTTGAATGTGGCTACGTAGGGGGACCTTGATATTTGGTAGTTGGGACTCGGAATCTACATGCACGTCCACCATGTGGACCAATGTGGTCAAAATCCCTCCAAAAGTGCTCACAAAAGTGCCGGTTAATTATCAACAAATTCGGTACTCGTGATATCTTCTCTCCTCATGGGGGACAAACTACCCCTAAATGCCTAGGAGGACTTTTCGAGCCCGGAGCTTAGATGCTGGGCATCAGATCTTGCACAAACATATACAATTTCTTTTTAATCTCCGATTGTCTTCTTCTTCTTCAAATGTAGAGATTAAAATCGTCTAACTTATAAATTTCAAAACTTGATCAAATGCATGCATGCTTATCTTCTAAGGTAAATGGTGTTAAAACCGTCACTTTAAGAGTTCAACATGAAATTTATTATTGCATTAAAGGAACTTAAATGTGTAGTAGTTGACAAGGGATTCTAATGGCGCCAATGGAATGACTTGGTTTTCAACAATCTGCAATGGCATGTTGAGAAAACACGTCAAGTCATTTGGGACGCCTTGCAGGATTATGGCAGGATCGAGTGGAAACGGACGCTTAAGGATTTGGAAGAGGCCCCGGATGTGGCCTACCAGGATGTCCTTAAAGAGTTTGACACTACATGGGGGGTCAAAAACCTTATAGTGACTCGGAGTAATTTAGTTGTCACTTGGATGGATAGACCACAAATGAGCACCATTTCTTGATTTCCACTCAGGCTGCGCTGGCCCGCCCGGGTTGGTTGTATTTTAGTTTCCTTTGCAATCGATTTTCTCAATTTGTGCCAAAAAAGAAAAAGAAAAAGAAACAGACAAGGGATTCCAATGTATTACTTTATGTTTTATTTGGATTCCTTATGCAAAAGCTATAAGGGTTCAAAGTATTATTGATAGATACCCAAAATCAACATGGGAGCTTGATGTTAAGGTGGTGCACATTCTTACAATCAATATGTAGTTATTTCGCAAGCTTTTAGTAGGTTGGTTTGTGGTGGAGTGTTGGTTTTAGCACCATTTAGTTTATGCCTCACGAAGTGCTTGCATCACAAGAGTCATGTTGAAATTTGATCATGTTTAAGATCGTATTGTGCTTGCAACATTGTCTAAAGTATGTGTAATTTGAACCACTCGTGTCAAAGTTTCCCATTAGTAAAATGAGATTGGTGATAATACGAATTTAAAGATTATGTGACAAATTAATTTTAAGATTGCAAATTCCATATGAACGTGACCCTCAAAACTTTACCAAGCAAACACATTTGTTTGAATTTCTATAATCCGATACAACGTGGTGACGTGGTCACATTATTGTATGCCTAAGATACATAGTCATTGAGATTTGTTGGAAGATCGAGGGAAGCTAACACATGAGCAATGAGCCATGAGCAATGAGCAGTGAGCGGTAACACATTAGCAATAAGCGGTAACACACGAGCAATGAGCGGTAACACATGAGCAATGATGCCAAATTTAGTAATTGGTCACGGTTTTAGGATATATTTTCCAAAATTAGTACTTGTATTTTTGCAATTTAGGATATATAATGTACTCACATTCTGATTGAAGAAGAATGAAGGGAGCCTATTACCATGGATACTTTCAAAACCATCAATCCATTGTTGGTTTTTATTATAAAAATCCACACTAATACATGTCACTTACTCAAATTCTCAAACATACGGTTGAATACAACACTTGGAATATTACTCACATTCTACAACACCTGCAAGTTCAAGTAGCCGCATGACCTCGTTGTAGGAGTACGTTGGAGCATGAATGAACTTGTCACTATCATAATCCACCTTGCACAAAAATCTAAACACATAATAAAGATGTTTGCAATACACCCATTTCCCTTTCTTTCCCAAAGATTGAGATGACATTTTAATGAAGTCAGGGCATGTGCAATGCGGCATGTCGCCAATTGTGACACGATATGTGATGTCCTCCTTGGAGACGATGTTGATTAGCACTCCAAATCCTGGATATGGAATGGCAGTTATTCCAACCACATAATAACCATCCATGAGCCCGGCGCTCTCCCATTTGTTTTTATGATCTACCGTCGGTGTTGCTAGATTGCGGCGCACTGACCTTCCAAACCTGGAAGTTGGGTGGGCATCTGGGTTTAGTGGCATATGGAAATTTGTCCGAGGGATTGGGAGCATAGCAATTGTTGAAAGCCTACGGCGAGGAGAGAGAGCCTCTCTCTGCTGCAATTGGAACCCAGCGTCTTCGAGTGCCAATACCTCCTGCTTTGAGAGATTGGTACCTATCTTCACAGGCCATATGCTAGGTACAACAGGCCAGTCTAGCACATACTTCTTCTTGTTGCCACTTACACAACGTTTGATGTCATCAGGGCAAAACCAAAACTCGTACTCCACATTGTTGGTAGAGCGGTACTCCTTCTTCAATCCTTTGTACGTGGGAGCTGGTGTGCCATGTTTGCCAGTTCCAACTTTGGCATTGCACAAAGTTCCTGTATTGGCTTGCATTGCCCAACATCTTTTGGCAGAGTTGGGTGGCAATCTTGCAATATGCCAAAGAGAAGAAATACAATCGGTTTCTAACACTGATGTGGTATGTGCCACACAATGCTCTGCAGAATTCAAGGACTCCTCTATGCATGCCCTTCTAATCCTAGTGTTAGGGCGAGGAATCGAATAGTTCACTTTATCAGGTCGATGTGAGTCACAATCCGCACCCGGTGGAAGATCAAGCTTTCGTTTGGTGGATCCAAACAACTCAGACCCCTCCAAAGCACAATCCCTGGTATTGAGATCTTCCACCCCTGGATAGGACTTCATGGCATCTGCGAGTAATTTTGGATCTCCACATCTGGCAGCAGCCTTCAATTTCAAGGACGCAGAATCAGGGCCTTTACCAGTAGAACCACCCCTCAACCATGATCTGTAATTTGCAATCTGCATGAATGCACGGATCAAATCGTCCACTGTCGCTTCATACAGACAAGTCATCTTGTTTCCAGACTGCTGGAGCCATTTGTTGTGCACCGTCTCTGCAAGATTACACGTTGGCATTTCTGCACGTTCATCCATAGTCATATCCTGCAAACATTACACAAATTATAGTAGATTGTATATGTACAGATATATCATGAATAATCAAAAGTAAAAGAACATTAGAGATATATAGTGACGATGCACTTACAAGAATCATATGACCACCCCATTGCCTATAACGAAAGTGCCAGAACCCCAACCACTCGGACAAGCCGAGAATGCCTTCTTCTGTGGCAGCTCCAGAGGACAACCACCATGAACGAATGACATGATATTTAGTTTCGGCTTCGTCTATTGTTTTCGCGTCTTTGTAATCTTTGCATAGCTGCTTGTGCTGAAACTGCAGAGATGCCTTGATATACTTCTGCGTCACCTTATCCAAGCTTTGCGACCAATGGAAAAGACAAGTACGCTCACGACCCACCATTGGCAAACTTGGGTCACCTCCACCATATATCTTCCTGACCGCATTCCAATTTGCTTGAGCACTGTCTGCCATAAAACCCTTGAAATTCACGGTTGACACTCCATTTTCCGCCATGACGGAATTCAAGTTTTCCCAGAAAAGAGTCTGAGCTACACCATCTTCAGATTGCATGTCACAACACGCAATGGTGAGCACCTTACAGTACTTGGTATCGTACACATGACATGCAAGGGTGGTCCAGTCCTTCAGACGTTTGACATGGTCAAACATTATCCATGAATTCTCCATATCTCCTCCCACCTGCATACGTTTAACAAGATCCACACCACTTCCTGGTAGATCTACTGACATTTTGAAGACAAATACTTTATCTTTGGATTGTCCCGGGAATCTACTATCATGGACGTACTTGAAGCCCGAATGGTCTTTGAGCGCCATGATACTATCCATCGTACCCATTCCACTACGAACAAAACGCTTTGAGCCCGAAACAAAGTTACGACAATTCGGAGAGGCAAGAGTACTGAATTTATCCATGACGGCCTCCAAGGACGAACCTGCCAGGTGATGTCCTTCACCGTTTGATGGAGATTTGAGGAGATAATCTGCAAGGAATTTTTTGCTCGCTGCCATAACTATTGCAGAGTTTTTGGCAGTGGGTGTTTTCATGACCTCATTGGCAACGCATTGGTAAGCTATGTCAAGTGACTCACGACATGTACCATTTGATACAGGGTGTTCATGAACACCAAGATGTATACAAGCCCTTGACATCCCAGGGGATGTAGAATGGACATATATTATACGAGCATGACACAACGCAATACACACTGGCGTGGAACGACATACCTTGCATTCCAATCTTGATTTTTCTGGGGCGACATCACCCACAGAAAATGGGATAGGAGTCGATCCAATCCATTCAGTGCAGTTGTGGACACCTCCATTGCGATACATATAATCACAATATTTGTTTGTGCACTGCAAATGACCGGCACAAGAAGAGCGCCTGAAAGAAAGTCCAAAATTATTTTGGATATTTGTTGTTTTTGTTGTGCACCAAGGATGTCCGTCGCACATCTTATCCATACCATCCATGGAACGACCATACGTACTAGGAACACTCATATTTATTGGAGGCAAGATAAATAAAACATCACCATCAAAAGATGGTGGCAAGTACTTGACATCACGTATATCTATACTGTCAAAATCAATTGCAGTAAGATCGGATTTAGACCTTCTTCGAGACTTTGTCAGTTTCAATGCATCGACAATAGTAAAACCTGAAGAAGATGATGAAGGATGCAGAGGTGGACGTTGAGACGGAGATCCATGGCGAGCCAAATTCATGTACGACGGACTCTGAGGGGTTTTATCAATATCCACAGAGACCAAAACTGGATTGGAACTCTTAGTTTTATAAGAAAAATGTGATGTATCTGAAAGATCAACAATAGGACAAACACCATCATCCGAATCCAACAGCACAAGACCATCATCGTCACTTGGTTCTATCTTGACAGTAGCCACACTAGGTACATTGACAGTAGATGCGCCAGACTCGTTTGTCAACACAACAGTGGATGCTTGCATCTGGGAATCAGAAAGTCCTATAACTCTAAATGATCCTGGACCCAAAATCCAAACATACCCATCCTCACACATGTTCTTCTGAATCAAAACTGTTTCCAAGATATCACCATCCACGGAATACATCTCTTGCTCCACGTACATAGATCCTATCCGGAGATTGAACCTCAAACTAAGTAAATCCTCTGAGACCTTCACATGATTATCATCATCAAGAGGCAAAATGAAGGGCACAAATGATCCATATGCTTTAATGGTAGCCATTTGGAAGCAAGGGAAAAATGAGAGACATTCGAATGTGTAGATGAGACACTATTTGTAGTGGTAGTTTGGGGGCTTACACAACAAACCCTAAATGAGGAAAAGAATAAGAAGCAACCCAAATATCCAACAGCTATGAAGGTAATTACTTTCAAATATTAAAATAAAAAAGCAATAAGAGAGTCTCCGCGTGAAAAAAACAAGAAAACGAATATAATAATTATCTCAAAAAGAGTGCAGGAAATTCGCAAACCCTAACCCTAACCGTACCCAATTTAATACTACAAGCCTCCATGCCATTTAAAATTTCATAATTAAGTTATTACTTGTAACTAGCTTTTAAATTATACATCAATAAAATAACAAAGAAAGTGTACGCTGTCAAAATATTTTGAAATAAGTATTATAATGAATATAATAGAACGACACGTTGATAAGATTCAATTTATATATATATGAGTATGCATCACACTTCATGTGAGTGCTATAGAGAGTGGGTTGTATAGCGTTTAGATTTCACTATCACAGATGCAAGAAGTAGATCATCATGAGACTAGTACACAATTGAGTGGGAGAAGAAAAAGACGAAAAAGATTGTATTTTACAACAAAGAGAGTTCGAGATCGAGCGAGTAGTATGAGGAAAAAATCCCAGATTGTAGTACAGAAATATATGAACGATTTAGCAGAAAGACAAAAGAGTATAGGTTTGAATGATTTGGACGAAGAGAATGAAGAGGCAAGAGAAGAGCTGGATGAGGATGTATCGAAAGATATTGCCGATCAGATTGAAGAGGCAGAAAATGATGGAGACGAAGAAAATGAATACAACAAGATGTCTACAGAAGATGAAAACGACTCCCTGCACGAAAACAATGAAGATGAAGCAAGTGACGAAATGTATTGCGTAAGTACTGATCTTACACTTGTAATCATTTAAGCAAGTCATAGAAAATAGAAAATCTTTGAGAATGCACATGATATTGGTATTGTTCTTTAAACCCTCATGATACAAAATCAGAATTTTTTGATGAGAGTAGTAGTCAGTCGGATAGAAAACCAAACGGTTTGGTTGGTTCACAATAAGTAATTTCACTAAAAAATAATTAAGAAGGATCTATGCACACATGCGTAGGAAAGTCTTCTATGTATCCGTCCTACTTTATTTCCTGCTCAACCACTAGCTCATTAGGGGATAGCACCAGTCAATGCAACGAACCGGATTCGAACCCGGGTTGACGCAGACCGAAACATCAGTCTCTTTAGACAACTCGCATCCACAGACGGATGTCATAAATCCTTATTGTCTCACTTATATACATTTGTTTACGGTTTATGGTCTCTTCTAGCTGGGCTGCTACCAGCACCGTCATTATCTCCCGGGTACTAAACTCGTAATACGCAAAAATAATTTTGGGGCTCTGATACGTAATACGAATTTCTAATATGGGGGTATTGGAATGCGAATTATGTAACTTAAAGTTAGGAGGCAAAACCCTGTGCGTTAACGCACAGGGTATTTGAATGCGAATTATGTAGCTTAAAGCTAGGAGGCAAAACCTTGTGCGTTAACGCACAGGGTTTTTGAGTGCGAATTATACAGTTCAAAGTAAGGCTGTAAAACCCTGTGCGTTAACGCACAGGGTTTTGCCTCCTAACTTTGAACTATATAATTCACACTTAAATAACGCATAGGGTATTGGAGTGCGAATTATGGAGCTTAAAATTAAAGAAAAAATCATATTATATGAATTTGTTGCAACATAGAGAGGACTAAACTACCAAATTTGTGGAAAAGGTGGTGAAATGTCACAAGTAGGAAATGTACACATATGAAGTATGTAAGAGAGACTTCAAAAAAATGTGAAATATTGAGAATTTTTTTTTTCTCCGAAAACACGAAATCTATGAGGTGGCCAAAAACACCGAATTCCAAAGAAGATAGAGTGGGGAAGATGATTCCAAACCACAGAAAAATATATGAGAAAATTGTAGCCAAGGAGATTTAGATAATATACAAATTTTTTTTAAAATTTTTTGGAGGTAATATGAATTAGTTATAGATTTTACGAAATCTGCCAAATCTACCAATTCCAGACTTTAAAAAAAAAAAAAACAAAAAACCCTCAAACTTCTTTTTTTTCTTCTTCAAAGTTGCATGCGCGGACCCTGTGCGTTAACGCACAGGGTCTGTTGGCCTAGCTGCAGGCTTGTCGCAGCTGCCAGCGGGGACCCTGTGCGTTAACGCACAGGGTCTATTGGCCTAGCTGGATGCTGGTTAGAGTTGCCAGCGCAGACCGTGTGCGCTTAACGCACACGGTCTCAGCTAGGCCAACAGACCCTGTGCGTTAACGCACAGGGTCCCCGTTGGTAGCTGCGACAGGGTTGCAGCTACGCCAGCAGACCCTGTGCGTTAACGCACAGGGTCTCCGCTGGCAGCTGCGACAGGCCTGCAGCTAGGCCAGCAGACCCTGTGCGTTAACGCACAGGGTCCGCGTATGTAATTTAGGGCAACCAGCCGCCACCCTAATTTTCACATATTTAAGCTCTAAAATTTTGTTTTCTGGTTTTGTTTGTTGGTGGTGTTGTTGCTGCCGCTGGTGCTGTTACTGCCGCTGGTGTTCTTGCTGGATTTTTTTTGCTGATCTTTTTGGTATTATTATTGCTGCTACTGGTGGTGTTTCTTTTCCCGTTGCTGTTGGTTTTATTGTTCGGTCTGCTGCTGTTACTGCTGCTGCTACTACTGCTGCTGCTCCTGTTGCTGCTACTGTTGCTGCTCCTCCTGCTGCTGCTACTACTGCTGCTGCTCCTGCTGCTGCTACTGCTGCTCTTACTGCTGCTGCTACTGCTGCTGATCTTGCCGGTGCTGCTCATTTTACTACTGTTGCTGCTGATCTTGCCGCTGTTGCTGTTACTACTATTGTACTTCTATTGCTGCTATTGGTGCTTGTAAACATTTAGGTAATTTTCTAAACCTATTACCTCTTTCTTCATACATGTTTGTTTTCTTCCTTATGCACATTTCTTCTTCTTCTTCCTTCACACATATATAACATCTTTCTTATGCTTTCTTTTTCTTTTTCTTTTTCTTCAAGCATGTCTATCCTCTATCTTATGCTTCCATTTTCTTCCTCTTCCTTATGCTTCCATTTTCTTCCCCTTCTTTATGCCATTTCATGCATTGACATTCAAACATAAATCCCTTCCTTATGCATTTTAGGGCCAAGCAATGGATGTGGAGAAAACACTCCAAACTTCTGCTCATGACGATTCTCCGAACCAATCACATCAAGATCTTCAATCTTCCCAAGTTCATCGCGGCCAAGAGATGTCATCACATCCACTGAATAAGAAAAAAAGAAAATTACCTGAACCCCTCAATGACTTGGACTCTGATGAAGATAATGACGGTGTTGGAAAAACCTATCAAAAAATTGTCACTGAGCTTACTGACAAAAGAAAAGTGAACTTAGCTGCAATCATTTCTGCAATCCGTGCTACACCCAAGTCCCGCCTACGTGTACCCCTGTGTCGTATGGTTGCTATGCCTATTGTGCGTCCTGCCTTAAAGGGTGACATTACTAAATTGGAAGGTGATTTTTTCAATGGCTATCGTGATGGTGATCGTGTGTTCTACATTTCGTCCACTAATTCTAAAGGAGATTTTCAATTTGTGGATGATGAGGTCCGTGCATCTTGGAGTTCAAATTGGTCTCAAGCCAATGCCGATTTTGAATCTCAATTAGATTCAGACCCTTCTTTCACATCATACAAGAACAAAATGTTCTTCATATGGGATGGTAATCACAGGTTTCTTGCTTGGAAGAATTACATTGATCGCGTCCATACTGAAGATTATGAACGTCATGTCTTTGTGGATTCTATCATTCTGGCCCCCCAACCTGATGACATTCCAAGCTTGTTGACTGCTATGCACGACATTAACAAATACTATTCTAAACTTTTGTTTTTATTTTATTTTAATTATTTACATTTTTTATCCTATTCATTGAATTATATCATCATAATTATAATCAATTCTATCATTTTTCAGGTCCACAGAGAATTCTCATGTTTCTACCAATTTGGTGCACACTTTATATCGGATGCAAAGCATTGGCACGATGCCTTTGACTTCTTTCAAAAAACAACTCGATCCAAAAAGTTATAAACGATGTGAAGAAAAGTCTCTCGAGACTTGGTATTCTTTGACACGACCAATTTTCTTGGATTACATGTACAGTGTAAGTTTTCCACTCTTTTCATACTGTGTATTTTATGTCTATTCATGTTCATATCACATATATATACTCATATTTTGTAATCTTTTTTTCTTTCAGCAAGAACTTGCCGAGGCCAGTGATATTGCTCTTATCCAATACAATGAAACCCATCCTCTTGAAAAAACATCTGAAGGAGTTTCAAAAGCAATGTCCACTGCTGTAAAAAAAACGTGCCATGTTGTCTTCTGGTTTTACAAAACAACTAGCGATTGCGGACATCAACCTCACGCCTGCTTTTCTTGAAGAAGTTAAACACCATTGGGGTTCATTTTCGGTGCCGGAAATGTTACAAGAGAAGCTTCATCGTGTTGCCGTAAGTAATGTTGACGCAGAAGTCAAAGTTGGATGGCTCAAATTTTGGAATGGCAACAGATTTGACAAAGATGCATTGCATTTTCCAAAATCTCCCTTCTCTGATTCTGCACTTGATGATTGGTTATCAAAGTCTACATATTGGGCACAATTGGAAAAAAAAGCCATTGAAGAGCTTCACACTATTATTTCATCTCCTCTTCAATTGCCAACAGATGTCCCTACTCTCTCTCAATATATCCAAACCTGGAAGTTTGCAGCTTTTAATTCCATATTTTTTCGTGAGTTCAAAAGTGGGAAAGTCAAAAAACACAACTCTTGGGTTGAGCAACCCAATATTGATTTCGCTATAAAACGTGTATTATACAGGTACATCCTACTCTTTGTTTTTTTTCCTTGATTTTTTTATTACATTTTTAAATTATCATTCAATATTTAGCTCATACTATTTTTTTGCAGGTATTTCCGATATGTTTTGATTCCGTACAAGTGTGTTACAAGGGAACCTCATTTTTTTCCAAATTGGCGTGATACGGGGGCAAAAGATTCTTGCATGTTCACTACTGAGATTTGTTTGGATTGGTCGCCCGCGCATTACGAGGATTGTGGTTGGTATCTTGATTGTCCTCATGATGCATGCCCTTCAAATGAGAAGGCAGTCCGTCAAATGAATGATGCAAAGGAAATAGATCCTCGCGATGCTGCAATTCTACAAACGCACATTGTTCAGCTCAAACTTCGAAAGCCAGAACCAAAAGAGCCAAAGCGTCTTAAAAAACTTGCAATTCGAGAAAACAGAAAACAAACTCAATCAGATATTTCCCAACCTGAAGAGGTTATTGTTCTCTCCAATGATTTGGATAAGAATACCCTCGGCGGCGAAAGTTCAAAATCTGCGAGCGATGTTTTGGAATTTCGTTACTCGAGCACCTATGACGCTATTCATCGTGCACCTACGACTTTTTTGAGAAAATAATTATTCATTCTCAAGAATTTTCTCACACTTTCTTTTGCTCGATCTACTGCTGTTAAGAACAAGTCTGCAGGGACGGATGTCGGCCCTCTTGAGTGGATCCAGTGGCGAGCATTCATTGAAAATGTATGTATCCTTAATTCTTTCATATTGTCTTTTAATTTGACTTCCATTTGTATTTTATTTTCTTTCTTCTTCTAATGTTATAATGTGTTGTGGTATTCCAGTTCAATGACAATCGAGAATTTTATGTCATGGGAAGTCCGACCCCCTACGCTGTTGACATGGTGTTTCTTCAATTTTCCGATGGTCTTGACTTCAACCTCTCTAACAGACCTACTGAAATTCCTCTATGGAATAAATATGACAAAAACTGGATGATAGCAACAATGTCTTTCTGCAAGTCCATCTTGTCTGACGACGGTGTCCTTATAGTATTTTCTGCTATCGATATGCAAACCAAAAAGGTGTTGAATTCAACCTTACACAACGGCAACATGAAAGTTCTTAGGACTTTCATTTGCCTCAATTCGTACATGGTTTTCAAGGATCCGGAATGTCCTACCTACACCGTAAGTATTACACATCATTTTTTTCATGTAGTTGTTTTATGTTTTTTGTATTAAATTATGTCTAAACACCATTTATATTTTTTCTGCAGACTCCGGCATTTATGGCTCATGTCTTGGTAAGGGATTTTACAACCACAAAATCCACAAGACAACCAGAGTCCATATTTTTTGGTACTGAATTTAAAAACCAAAACTTGCTTTTCAATTTTGTGGATGAGAAAAACATCTCTCTTCAAAAATCAGGAAAACCTTGGAGGGGGCCATATCAAAAATCACCACGTTTCTTTCAAGACCTTATTGAATTGTTTACACCAACAAATGGACGCGTTGTTGATTTGACATGTTCCACTGGAGCTTCTATCCTAGCAACACGCGCATGTGGCAGGCATCTTCTTGCATTTGAGGGTGATAGTGACATTTTTGAGCACATATTGAAACCACTTTTGGAAAAGGTTCCAAAAGAGGGGTCCTCCAAGAAGAATATTCAAGATCTTGCACGAGAAGATGATGATCTATCAGATGAGGAGATGCTTGAATTTGAGTGTGAGTAAGTTTCAATACAATAGTTGTTCATTCAATTCATGAATTTTATTGAATTCATTGCTTCAGTTTTAAATTTTCAAATTTATTTACAGATTTCATTGATTTGGTTTCAGGAATATGAATGGAAAGAGGAAATGCCTCCCATTTTGGGCACATAGACAATTCCTACAAAGTCCAAGCACTAGCCCGCGTCTTCCATCATACGCCGAGGATGTTGCACTTGCAATGTTAAATATCGAAGATTCGGATTCAAATGAAGAATCTTGTTATAGTTCCAAAATCAATTCGCAACGTAGAGGTGTTCAAATATATATAGATGATGAGGCAAAAGATAGTAGCATGTCCACTAGCGATGAATAAATTTCGTGTTCATTGGATTTCATGTTAATTGATGTAAACCGAATTCTTGGTTTCATGTATATCAATTCGAGTTTTGAGTTAGGAGGAGGAGTTTTTTGTCACTTTAAAATTTTGAAATATTGACAAGTTTTGTGGATTAGTACTTAGAAGCTGAAATTGTTGAAATTAGTAACAGTTAACTCATGTCAGAATGTATGACCATAGTCAGTGGTTAATGAAAAATAATTAGTGGGCAGACTATTATCATCTCGATGTAGGGCTATAGACAGGTATAGCGGTTATAACTGGATCTTTTGTCACCCAAGGGCTATAGTCAGGCGAGGAGGCTGAGAGAAGAGAAATAGTTTTTAAAAGAAGTAGAGTTTTTTTGAGAACTGTTTTTTTCCTCTCCCTCTCGTGAAGAGAGCAGATGTGTGTGCCAATTGTGAATGCTCTGAAGTTAATTTAACTGTTGGGTGTGAAGCCTTGATTTTACCGAAAAATGGTTGAATGGATTGTGAGTTTGTAATTTAGCTGTCTCAAATTGCTCGGAAATGACAAATGTCTAGATGCAATAAGGAAGTATAATTCATGAATGCATGAGATGAATAATTGCATTTCTCTCTCGTGAAGAGGGTGAGTTTAGCTGGAGGTTTGAAGTTGATTGACTGCGCATAATTTCAGGGTGTGAATCTCCATATTATATTGAAGTAAGTTCTGGCCTAATTAAAGTGGCAATCGAGGCATGACTCGGAAAAAAGTTCTCCAGTGTGAGATTTCCTCTTGAGTAAAGCATAGGGCTTGCCATCATACATCCCCGTGTAGAGGCCATATTTTCAATATCTCCATTAGGCATGAAGCCTTATGCATTTTGTAATTTCCTCGTTCTGGAGTAATATCGGATTGAGCCAAATTGTCAAGTGACTTTTTGTGAGCCATTGTCTTACACCCGAGAAAAGAAGCAATGGGACAGATTCCTTTTGTCTCAAGTCATCAAACAGGATATTAGCTTCAAATCAATAAATTGGTCATGAAGAGACAAATTCTGATCCGTAAGTTCGGCATACAAATTGCACCTGATAATAGATTTTGATAAAGTCGTGTTCCCAGGTGAACCGATACTCGTTAGAGAAGGTTAAAATTTTGCTGCATCTCTGTGAAGGAGATGTCAAGTCTTTGAAGGACAAGCGGTGGAGCTGGCATCCTATAAACCAATATTTGAGTGAAGCAGTTTCCTTTCTTGAGAAGTTTAATTTGTATTCTGTGTTCGATGAGGTTAACGAAATATTTGATTGAGCCCTCGAAGGAATGAATGAACTGAATCATGATTCATTATTGTCTCTTACTACAATGTCAATGAAAACTGCCAGGAGGGAAATTTTCACTTCTACTGCCCTCATTTCCCTTAAGTTTTGAGTCATAAATGTCCATTCACGCAATTCCTTGAAGTGTATAATCATTTTATTTTTTGCAATGTGAGTGGGAAGCCGGAGTGCGTCAATTGAGGGGTGTTATCGTAGGAGTGGAGGGATCTATTTCCCCAAAAATTAGGACAGCGAGAACTGTGAAAGTCACACGCCCATATCACAATGAGGATTTTATCATTCCTTTGAGAAAGAGCGAGAAGGGACCAGCCTTGAGAAATTTAGTCGAGCCCATAATCTGTAGTGATCAATGGAAGCTCCAGAAGTGAATGATTGTAGTGTGCAGTGACGCGATGGCGAAGGAAAGAAGCGCGGACGTAGAGTCCAAAGACTGAGGAAAAAGAGGGCAGCGGGACAATTATCCCATATCGCTTGGGATGGCGTTCAAGGGCAACCATATAAGGTAAAGGTTGCCGAACCTCTCATGAGTACACTTGGACTGGTTCTTGGTTACTAAGACTATGACCTTCACTACGAGACTTGACACTTGGAACTTGTGACTGTTACTGAGACTATGGCCGACTTCTAGTGGACTATGGACTCTAGGATTAGGTCGATCGCTTACTTACAGTTTGCTTAGGTTCCGGTACTTAGTTCTCGTTACTTGTAACTAGACTTTTGCAAGTCATAACAATCTATTTTGAAGCATTAAGTTAAAATGTTGTATTATTAAGTTTAAAGAGATAAAGAGAGAAACTGAATATCGCCTACTCCATTTTAATTAATCATTCTAAAAGATGAAGGACGTAATTGAAATACATTGTGGGAGAATGCTAACCTGTGGTATGGCTTATAGTCCTTGGACACTCACAGAGATGTTACATTACATCAAATAGGTACGGACGGTGGTCCCCCTGCCTCATTAAATTTGGGATATAAATTAAGGAATTTTACAACCCGTGGGTTGAGTTGTAGTATTTCATGATCCACTAAAATATCATTAAATAAAGGAGAGACGATTGTTCAAGTTAGGGTGCCCTCGACCCTAATTATATGTGGATTACTGGTTACATGAAAGACTATTGTTGAGCCGTGACTCCCTGTATTGGAAAAACACAATAAGAGTGATGTTACTGACGAGTGTGGGTTGTGAGGGAGTGACAAAGCAATTGCATGTACAGTGGTGAACGGCCCTTCTTCCCAAATTTTCCGTCTAATAAGACCCATAATTACCTTAAAGAGTAATTCTCATATGATTTACCTCATAAATTCATTCCCATTCCATTGTGAATTATCAATTCACCTAATAGTGACATCTAGAATTCAATCTGACACTCATTTGGTCTTCCCTAGGTGGTTTTCTTAATTGGAACCCGAACCAAAAACCTATCTACAATTGATAAGTTGAAATAAATAAAATTTCCAGTATTGATGGCTTTGTGTTAAATTTGAATGTGTATGTATGTTAAACTCCTTGTTGATTATTTTGCTACAATTGATGATATCACTGAGCCACAAAACAAAATAAACATGTGTATGCAATAATTTGGCTATAGTTTTTTAAAGATGTATGTAGATAAATATTTTATATTTATTGAATGTATATATGCCCATAGTCGTGTACATCTTTTTTTTTTCTTATTGGTCATTACTCATAATTTGGCAATCATGTTGTTTATCCTCCCCACACCTCTTATTATGAAACCCTAAAATTGTAAACTTTTATGCCAAAATTCCACGGTTATAGGATACTAGTGGCCTTATTGCCGAATATTTCACCTTCCTCACCGCTCACAAGTTACTGCTCATTGCTCACCGCTCACAAGATAGCACTCCCCTTGGAAGATCCCCCCCCATTTTGAGTAGATTCGTCCACATGTCCGGACGTTGTTGCTAACTACTACAAATGTAGACTAAATTTGATGATTGTCAAGAAGAAAGGAGAGTGGTTCAAACATCACTAGTCATATGTTTCACCGTTAACATGGTTATAGGTAGACCTTATTGAAGAATTTTATCATGTCTTAATGGTGTCTTACAACTTCTCGATTGTGATAGTTCTCAACAAACTCTTTGCGGATGCTATTTATGATAGGACATGTTATTTACCCCTTAAGTCCTTGTACGCAAAAGAATGCAACACTTGGTCTCAATTTTCTAACTTCAAAACATTAAGTAGCAATGCTAGCGGGGTACCCTTTGAGTACCCACAATATTATCTTAATAAGGAGGCAAAAGCTTGCAAAGCTAAGGTGAATGAACGGGCAATTAACCAAATATAGTAGCTTCAAAAAGATGTTGAAAAGGTTTCCAATGTGGGTTTCAGAAGACTTTTCAAGAAAGTATAACTACCTTTTTGACCCCACCAACTTTTTCCGTTGCTTTATAGCTATTTAGATGTGTTTAGATTCTAATTTGGTCTAGATTAGAACCTTTACCACCACTTAGCATTAGTTTTGTCCTAGAACCGACATAATCAATTCTTAGTAATGAAAATAACTACCCAAATAGATTAATAATAGCCTAAGCAAAACTCAAAGGTAACGCCACCTTTGCTCTCAAAAGAGCATCAAACTGGTGCACACTGGTTTGATGCTCTTTTGAGAAGGTCATTCTAGGCTTGTTACTTAATGTTATGTTGTGTGACATGCACCCTGTGACAATAAAGGGTTAAGCTTGAGTCACAGTTACCGAGAATTTCAAACTCACTTGACGTGAGGACAACTATGGAATTTGTTGCATTAACGGTTAGGAAATAGGTGGGTTCAATTATTGCATTCAAGGAAATTAAGCAAGAGATACTCTTTAGGTGTGTATTGTGAAAAAAAAAGTATAAAGATCTACAAATGAAAATAAAGACAAGGGTCACATAATGCTTTTCTCCACAGTCGATGAAGATTATATCTTGTAAATAACATGATGTAAAGGTAGAAAATAGTAATAATTTTGGGTTAAGGATTTTAGATTTGATACCTCGGTATAGAATTTGGTAGCAAAGTGGTGGGCCAGGGCTAGATGCCCATCTCTTTGAGTTAGGACTTGACACTATTACCCAAAGTGAAAACTCAATTCATTGTATTCTCTCTCTCTCACACCCACACACACATGATTTGACCCTGAAATCAACAATAGGAGTTCTGATTCAGTTTAGATTATGAGGGGTGCACCTTTCATAACATGTATGAGGAGAAGTGAGTGCACAAAAGGGGTATTAATTTGAACTTTGTCATACTACGTATACATACGCTACACAAATTGGGCCGCACTTGTTTGTGGAGGCTGATCAAAAGGGATGTGGATGGTTGATGCATGCCCGGGGGTGGACTCTTCATACCATGCACAAACTAATGTGAGTGTTTTTTTCACCATAGCATGTAACTCAACGATGGCATCAAGCAAACAAAGACAAGAGCATAATAACTTAGCCACAATCTAAAGAGCAAAACCCAAGGGAGCCCATGGTCATTCCAAGAGCATGCATTTTGTAAAACCTAGAACCCAAATACAAGCCCTAACAAGAATGAACAAGGTAGTCATTGAGGACTATTACCCATATGGCAAGAATAGATGACAAAGTGATATGGATGAAACTAACACATGTATTGCCACTTTTTCTCTAAACCTTAGGGGCCCCTTTTGTACATTTACCTTACTTCAAAATTATTAGTAGCCTTTCTAAATGTATACACTAAAGAAAAATAATACCTCTCCCTTATGTATACTACGTATGTTAATGCCTCAAATAATACCCCTTCTTACACTCACATTAGTTAAGACATTGTATGAAGAGTCCACTCCCCAAGGTTTAGATGGACCCACTTGAAATAGATTAACACAAACCCATGGAAGTCATATGTTTACTAGACCTCTTGCACATCGAAAATAATAATGAACGCCCCACTCAAAGAGGTGGATGTCTTAGCCTGGGGGGTGGGCTCTTCATTGGCAACCTAAATGACATGCGTGGGTGACTATGAAATAAAACCCCCTATATACAAGAATTTTATAGAGAAAAATGAATGTATACATACTAATGGTAGGCTTAACAATGGACTCATGTATTCGTACTAAGCTTTTCATTTTAATCTAATAAATGCCTTCACTATATACACAAAATATAAAATCATGAACTAAATTGGCCTTTATTACATACACAAGTCATCGGGAACTATTACCATATGACAACAATGGACGAAAATGTAAATTGGATGAAACTAGCACATCTATTGTCAAATGTCTCTCTAAACCATATGGCCCTTCTTGTGCGAATCTGCATTTGCTTCAAAACTCTTAATGGCCTTTTTAAACGTGCACACTAGAGAGAAAAAAATGCCTCTCCCTTATGTATATTGTGTACGCTAAAGCCTCAAATAACACCCGTCATTACACTCATGTTAGTTCATACATGGTATGAAGAGTCCAACCCCCAGGACATCCAACCCTAGCCAAAGTGGTGTCACATTTGAGCCCCTTTTATTCGAACTCCATACGATTATGTATGTTTCTTTTTTCATTCTTCTTTTTCATACTTTGAACTCATATCTTAGTTTATTTTCCTTGGATTTACCTTTTTGCTCTTGACCAATAGCCTTGCTTAATTCATAGTTTTGTTTTTCGTGTGGTTTTCAACCCCAATGGAACCCCGTTCCAATACAGGAAGATGCTTCTTGGTTCATCCTTTTTGATGTTGAACTACAAATTCCATGTGGAAATCTGCGTTAGCCTTGGACACTCTAAAATTTGGACCATTACTCGATGTGTGCATGTCATCCTTGTGCAAAGGCCATGCGACACTAAATATTGTATTTAATGTCACCAATTCTCATTGTCTTGCTCAAAACTAATTGTAAACTGCCCGTGTAGTGTCACCAACACTAAACGTAAACCTAACATTATTTGTCATTCCTTGTAAACGCATTTGGGCATTATAGATTTATAATGTTGCAAACGTTGTCACTTACTAAGTGATTTTCCATCCAAATTTCAATCATCCATGACAACATTTCATTGTAAAAAATGTTAGGATGCATAATCTACGAAACTTTGTTTCAATAATTGATGTTTGGATGAACTAAAAGAAAGTTGGGAAGTAACAATATTTGTAAACTTATTCATAGGAAGTGAACACGGGGGGGTCACTCTATAGGATTTTTGTGCACCACGTGCGGCCGAGGGGTATTTGTTTAGGGGCTATTTACCTCCAAGGCACGAATTAAAAGCTCCCTATAATTACTTAATTTTCTAAAATGGCCTATTTTTTTGCACCCTACCATTACTTATAATGCCTATGTCATTGCAATTTTTTGTAGTCTACATTCCTTTTAATTAAAAAAATTTAATTTAAAAGTGTATGCATTGCAAAAGTGGTGGGAAAAAGCATGGCAACAAAAAGGTATAAAGAATACATACCATTGCAAAAACTAAGTACAAAAACTTAAAGTGGAAACACAACAAAAAGGCTTAGGATAGGAACACAATAAGAAGGCTTAGGATGGAAACACAACAAGAGTGAGTATGTGTTCACAAACATAACACCCGCTCCGTAAAAATCATTCATTCAAAGTCAATTTACATACTAGTGAAGACCAAAACCATAGTGTACAATACTTACATAGTGTGAAACACACCAAGCTTGGTCATGAATCCTATATAGTTCGTTCTGTCACAAAGTTGGACAGTTGCTCTGAATCATTCTTATTTACAGTGTACACTTCATTTGTAGAATTGTAGCTCATGGTTACAATAGATATAACGCAATCTACATCAATCCATTTGCTATCCATGTGATCATACTTAAATTTGTTACGACCTAGATGTTTTCTATAATATTGCAACGTTACTACGATGTGGGCATTGTTAAGATTTCTCCTCCTGATTGCTCCATTCAGGCAAGGAGGTCAACCGCCTACCTTAGTACCTCAAATTGTTTCCCATTGCAGAATGAGAGAAGAGAGAGCTTGGAGCGATCAAAGATGGAAGTTGGATTGAAGGCAACAAAAAATGATCTTGCAAAAAAATCTCAAAATAAAAAAAACTGAACAGTTGGGCAAATATGGCAGGGGCAACATGCAAATCACAAAGACTCCAGCATTGAATAAAACGTGTGCTATGAAGAAGCGGTGGTGAAAATGAACATACATGTTGGAGATGACGATGTCGGAGTAGAGAAGTCACCGAAGAAAAATGAAAAATGAGAGGCCACCAAGAGAAGGGAGAGAAGCCACTGAGAGGTGTCGGGAAGAGAATTAGGGTTAGGCTTATAATTTCATCCATTTTTGGGTAAATGATGAGTCATTTTCATCCATCCCTCATGAGGCATGCGTACAAAATTGATTCTACTAAACATACATCATAGGATCCTTATTTTCAGCCCCTATATTATTTTTACAAAAAAAGAATGGCCCATATTTTATACCTATCTATCTTACTTGTAATGGGATTGTCTACTTTTAATGGACCCTTCATTATTTGGAATTCTTTTATAAATTTTATGTCAAACGAATTTAATCCTCCCTATATTATGCCGTACGTCGTTTTTAAAATGCACTAAGTGACCCCCCCCCCCCCGTGGAAGTGAATCAAAAAAAGTTGCCACAATGACATAAAATACCATCACACTAAATACAATATTTAGTGTAGTCTACTCTACATAACATATTCAGCTGAGTCTGCACGCTGGGTGGGGCCGGGAATAAGCTAGATTTTATTCAAAATTATACTTTGTTTATCCTCACAACAAAGCACTACACTGACAAATTCAGATTGCAAAACTCGGGTGAAACAATGTATTGATATTATTAGAATGAAATGGCTGATAACAACTGAATAATGTTATGTATCATTAGAGTTTTCTTAGATGTCTCCAAAGAGAAATTACAAGTGTAGACGTATTGTACTATATACTCGTGTTGAGACCCCAGACAAAGCCGAAGGAATGTATCTATACACAGGGAACATGGAGCTTTTCAAAAAGCACCTCGAAGTCTTCTTCACTCTGGGTATGTACCATCACCTACAAGACCATCGCCTACCCTTGTCCCTAACTCCCAAACGGAGGAGGGACAGGGCCGTTCTGCTGGCAGCCTGTTTGGGAGGTTGCCTGCCCGGACGGGCAGGCGAAGGATTCGTGGCACTCACTTAAAATCATCCATGCTAGATATCGTGGATGAAGTGGCTCCAATTAAAAAAAGTCCCCCCTATGGGGTTGAGGGCCGATTCATTCGAATGTGACATCACTAGACTAATTTGGGGCCTTTGACTCTATTTCCGGAATCAATTTACCTAAAAATAGGCATTTAGATGATTCCTGCGTTTTTTTCATCCGCATGGATGATTTTAAGTGAGTGCCACGAATCCTTGGCCCGCCCGTTCGGGCAGGCAACGAACTGCCCCGCCCGCCTGGCAGGGCGGCCCTGTCCCTCCTCCGTTTGGGAGTTAGGGACGAGGATCGCCTACTTCCTCCCTTCTTGTCTCGCAACCACATGACATGCTCTCCTATGAAGGTGACCTATCTGTTGTTTGAGCCACACATCATCATGAATAAGCATTTGGTCTTTAAAGTTTGTACGTGGCTGTCCATGGCTGACTTAGTGAACCCGTCCTAGACTCACATACGATTAGAGACAATGCCAAAGGTTGAAACGCATCTCTTTCATGCCGGCTCACAATTGGCATCTTTTCTCTCTCTATCTATCTACACATTTGCTTTCTTGAGATTAGTGAATCTTCTACCTCTGCCATTGGCGGAGGAGGACTGCGTCATTTAAGTCACTAAGGTTTGTGCATGGTTGTCCATTGGCTCACTTAATGATACTGTCCTGGACTCACATACAAGTAGAGGCAATGCCCAAGGTTGAAGCGCATCTCTCTCTGTCTACATGGTTGCTTTCTTGAGATTAATGCACTCTACACCTTTGCATGAGAGGAGGAGGAGGAGGAGGAGGATTGCATCTTTTAGGTCACTAAGATTTGTACATGGTTGCCCATTGGCTAACTCAGTGGACCTGCCTGAGACTCACATATGAGTGAAAGACAGAAAGACGACTCCGATGTTGCCACCGGCATAAATTATGGTGTTGTTTCATTTCCACTTGCTTCATTTCCAGTTGGTCTAAATTTATATGTAATCCCAAAACGGACATTACGAGAATTAGAGGGCCCCTGACAACTACTACCTCCTTTTGAAGGTGAACACCTCGCGCGGGCGCGGAGAAGCGGATCAACACATGTCTCCCCCAAGGGCAAGCCCCTAGGTTCCCACATGCTTGGTTGAAAATATCCAGTTCACCCATACCTCCCCAAAAATTGAAATTGGGTGGATCATAGGTGGTAGAGTGCACCAGAAATCAAGTGCTAGGCAGGTCACTCAGATATGAGTGAAGACAATGCCCCAAGTTGAAGCGTCTCTCTTTCATGTAATCTCACAATCAATATTTGCCTTTGTGTGTGTGCATGCCACTTTCTTAAGATTAGTGAACCATGCACCTCCATATCGGCGGAGAAGGAGACGGAGGGGGATTGTGTCCCTTAAGCCCCTTCCTCTTACAATCAAAGTTGCAGAATGCTTGACCACCTCCGCCATGAGACTAGTAGCACCTCCTAAGTCTATGCCCAAGGATGAACCGTCTCTCAGACAAATGCTTTGCACGCAAGGTTGTCTCCCAGAGTTTGAACTGCTCTACAATCAACAGGTTCCTTCTCTCAGCAATTCCACTCACAGATCAAACACAGGAACAAGACACAGATTAGGTATTCACATACAAAGGCTCCCTCATAACTGCTGACTTGGCGCATCCCAACATAGGTGTCTCAATGGTCGATGTTCAGCGAGATATGACTTAGGGTTGCCACTCTGGTGACCTTGAGAGGATTCTTCCAAACCCATTGTTGCTTTGCAGACTGACAGATTTTCTCGGTCTTGCAGTGGCCTTGTTCATTTCGATTTGAATTCCACCAGGAGGGACTAGACTGCAGGGGTTGATCAATACGGAATCCACAACATTGATATAGTGCGAATGTAACAAATATGTAACACTAATTCTGTAACATCAATCAATAAACCTCATTGCATCAGGTTGCGTGAGAGTGTAAAGAAGCAGAAAGGAATTAGTTACTTGCCACTAAACTTCTCTGCAATTGCTAAGCTGGCATTTGCGATTCAATCACAACAAATTTACATGACTGAACTATCATCTACAGGTCACAAAAGTATCCCCATATGCATCATGTGTATGGATTTTAGCCCTAAACTTGCTTCCAGTGGGTACAAGATTCATGTCAAATCTGTAGATATCTTCCAAAACTTGAATGTTAATTAGTAATGCTAGAGCTTTATTATATAGATGTGGTATGTGTATGCTTAAGCTTCATATAATTGTATGACTTACAAGACTTCCATATAATTGTATGACGTATATGCACATAATACATTGATGCAAAATTCATTGCATGAGAATGCTCCTTGTGAACTTTCAAATCCCAAAAGTGAAATAGAGATTCAAGGTGGACCCCTACTAGTTCTCTGTAGATCATGTTTTACGAGATATTGGATGGATTTCCCTTCATTTCGGTTTTGGCACCACTTTCAAAAATTGAAGATGCTGAACTTTAGTACCTTTTCCATCAAACTGTGTGTCAAGGTGATTGCCATTGGTGCATCAAAAAGTGAAAACAATGGATAGGTATTAAGCTCGCATTCATTAATAATAGGGGCACCTCGCAGTTTGAACATAGGATTCATATAAAAAATGATATGTGGTTTGACCTCTACTGTACGTGGACTTCGAATGATTGTCCTCCCTTGATGTACACCGAGACTTGTTTAATCAATAGGTACAAGTGTACTAAAGTAAATGGCTGGTGGTTGCACTTTCCAGTATCCTTTTTGATCTCAGTGTTTTATGTGGCATCGATCCCCATTAGGTAGTAAATAACCTCCACGACACCCGTGTCAAGTTGCAACTCCACTCGAGGCGTTCGAATTTCATATGCATATCAGCGTCTGGGGAGATTTTTGGGCATAATCGGTGGGATTCCTAGTGTTTCCAAGTCCAACCGATTGCATGTTGACATGTTTCGGTGTTTTTATTTAGTACTTGAGGTATATTCTACAAATTCCTCTAGAATAATCGGTAATTTTTGTAAACTCTTGAACTTCGACCGGTTGAATATTATACTATTCAAGTACGATGAAAAAAAAATCAACAGATTACATTCTTATGTTGATTCTATGTATTCAATTGATTATATGATGAAAAGGTGATTAGAACATCTATTCAAATATGGTCATCCTTGGATGTGTGATTCTTTGGAAAAGCTTAGTATATGACTCAAGCATGTTATATTGGGTGCAAGCACGGTAAAGTGGACAACTCCTTATCCCTACCTAGATTCAAGTGAAAGTGATACAAACCTATACACTAACTTTGAATTTTGTGAAGAAAAAATTCATAAACATTCAAAAGACATATTGATCTACAAAGCCAAGCAATTCATGATGGCAAAAACAATTCCAAGAAAAAGTCTACATATTTTAGAAGACGGTGCATGTGTTGTGCAAATAGGTGATATTGAACAAGCAGCTGTCTAAAATTTGTTTAAAATATGATGGAATTATATTAAATTGATGGTTTTCTACAAATTTTTGTGATGATGACCTCAAGTGTATAATGGATTCAAGGAATATGAAAAAATTCCAACTTCAAAATATTTAAGGTCGTCAAATTTACATTCAAAACTAGCTTCAACTATGTGCATTTGAGCATCACTTTTAATGATAAGTTCTGGAGATCTCAACTTGATATTCTACATTTGAGTATTTAACACAACAAGAGAGGTCATCATAAAAAAATACCCAATTGAAACAACACTTTGCTACTACTTTTAGGCCTTTGATTTTTTTTAAACATGGTTTTAGTATACCGAAGCACTATTTTGGCCCACTCTACCATGCTTGCACCCATTTATAAATTATGCCTTGGTCTAGTTCTCTTAAAATATGAGTTACAAGGAAAATGCAAAAGTTTAAAACCACATGGAAATTAGAATTGGTTGTATGATTTGAATGTTACTCCAAAAATAACAATAAGAATCCACAATTAGTCCAGTAGAACTAATTTGGAATGAATTAGTCACAAACCTTTAGTAGAAGGCAACAAACAAGGCGAACCGGCTGCTACAGTAACCATTTTCTTTAGTGTCACTTACTATTTCAATTTACACAATACTATATCAACCATTTTAACTCTTAATGTAACTTTCAACCAAGTAAACATGTTAATGTTCTATAATTTCCAAACAATCAATTCAACCTTTGTTGGAGAGAAAAAAAAAATGAGATACACAGTAAATAGTTATAGCATCACGTAATGTCAAATAGTCAGTGACACTAAATACCAATCTGCTCGTTACAGATGAACCACTGGTTGAGTTTGAGAAACAACCGGTTGAATGTGAAGGTGGACACTAACATAGTGAGCATTAAGACCCTTCAATTTGAGCTATATCCGGGAAAAACCGGCGGTTAGTTACAGATGAACCGGTTGAGTTTGAGAAATAACCGGTTGAAGTTGGAGACCTCCTTCAAGAGAATTACCGATGATTTTAGAAGAATCTATAGAATATACCTCAAACGAATGAAAGCAAAACCGGAAGATTATGTCAACATGTAACCGGCTGGATTTAGAATCACTAGGATCTTGACCCACTATGCCCAAAAAACTTCCCAGGCACTGCCCTGGACACTGAGGGGCCGATCACACCAAACAGAAAGTTCACTTTCTGTAGATGAATAAGTATGAAATAGTGTTTTCCATGGTGGGCCATCGCCGTCCACCTTGTATGACGACGACGGAAATGGCCACCACCTACAATCTGACATCCACGTTTGGATGTACGTCGGACGTGTGGGTCCCACCACCAAAAACGGCAGTCCCTCCAAGATTAGCCTCTGCTGGTCACTCTCTTTCGGTTGCTAGACATTGAAAAGTTTCTTACAAGACACTTCCTACATTATACAAAAAAAAGTTATTGTAAATGACCGGTCATGGTGGTGGCCACCGGGATGTTGGTGTGAACAACTTGGCATCCCCAACTATTTTACATCCGGAAGTTGACGGAAAGTTGGTGTGATCGGGGCCTGATAGAGGGTAAGATTTTTAACCTGACTGGGACGTCTCCTAGTCATAAGCCCTACAGGAGCATATTGGCGGAACTAAAAAGTTTATACCGTACAGGAGCATGTTCTCCACCAACCAACAACCAGAGAGAAAGCCAGACAGTTACAAAATCCCGGAGAATTCCTTCTTACCTGCAACGACGTATTAAAAAACCTCATCTTTGGAGTGATACAGTGATGCCTTTTCAAAAAACAACAATTGCATTTCAACAGTCGGATCGTCTAGGGTTTGGTGGCTCCAATCAGAGTTCGGTGTGTCATATTGTTTCCCAATATAAATAAGCAGTCACGGGCCCTGTTTGTGTGCCGAGTGGCTGGGTGAGTTTTAGTATTATCTGCTGCAGGTAAATCGTGTGAGGAGCCGTGCCATGGGCTTTAGTAGGTACCTCACCCAACCGATACACGGGGTTCATGGTGTCTACGTAAACCCATCCTTTGTGAACAGTGAAATTATATTATAGCTTGTAAATGATTGTTTTTAGATGATTTGATTTCAGAATTGACATCACGGACTCGACTTAGTTCAGTGCAATTCAGTTGGAATGGATCGATCCTCAACTTTGTGAAGGGACTTGTTTTTTATGATGTTCCAACGACCACGTTGGAATGAGTTTACACAGACGCCACGAATCAAAAATCACGTATATACCAAGTTGTAGTAGTTTGGTGACGTTTTCTACTACAACTAAAAGTAGGGCAACACGTGTTCATTACCTGACGTAGTGATCAGGTCATGGTATGGTCATTCATTATGGGTGATAGTATGCCTCTTCAATGTCAATTAAAATTTGACATGTCAACAAAATGGTTTAGCACGACCGGCACAAATTTTAATTTTGTTGTTGAAGGCACATCCATGTAGTTTCACTTGTTTTGAAACTATGAGTTAATGTGGTAAGGTAAACTATTTGGTAGACCACTCTAATGAGACTCGGCCTATTTAGTCCAGTTTGATTCTAAATACATGTGCTCTAGTTGAGGGATGGTGCACCTGCTCTTGTGGCAAATTTTCATGTGTTGGTTGTTTCAAGGAGGAAAATTAGACTTTGCGAATGTTGTCGAAGTGATATTGAGGCTTTTGGATGGGATCTCCTAAAACTTTGTTGGCCAAGCACTTCCATGTGAAGTAGGGGGTCCAACAACATATGAAAGAAAATATGTTCCTTGTTGTCAAACATTTACGTTGGAAAATGACTATCATCGCATTTACCCATTTTCAATGCTGCAAGCATGGGTGTGTGGAACTTTGTGTATGTGTGCAAAATACAACAATCTTGGGTCCACACCAACAAGTTCTAGCAAATCAAATGTCTTCTACTCAAATCAAAGTTTATGTGGTTCTTGAACAGATGAGGGTCAACAACAACAACATGATGAACTCTCAAGCATGCCTTTCACGTTAAAGAGTGGAACTTTTTGTAACCCCACAAGAAAGAAATTAGGTTACATCCACCTCAACGACTTCTCCAATTATGAATATGGTTTGTACTCGAAGCAACCATTGACACCACCCCAACGCAAAATCATTGGTGCTTAACGCACCTCAAATCATAGATTTGCCATTGAAATGGTAGGTGGTCGACTATCTCAATCCCTAGAGATAACATATTATGCCACTTTTGCTCTTACAATGTAGTTGAAGATAAGGCACATTTTTTGCTTGAGTGTCCCTTCTACAACTCTATTGGAGATAGGTTCCCTTCCCGATTTCAAAATGTAGTAGTAGGCAATCTCAAGTCTTTCTCCAAAGTGGACTATCAAGTTGATATTAACCGCTATCACACAGAGGCCACTGCACTCCATTACTCTAAGTAATTAGGTAGTCTTATTGTCACTATCTTGATGTTCTTCTAGTACCACAAGCCTTTTGGCTTACCGGACTTCATGTCATTGATTCTAGGGATTGCAAAATAAGGGTAGCATAGTGCATCTTTAGTTATTCTAAGAGTTCCCAATCCCTAAAACAACTTGAATTCACAAATTCACAATAACCTCACATCATAAGACAAGGTTGTGGAATATAGCATTTAGTGTAGCGATCATTCATTTTGAAATATTTATGATTTTTTTTTCCCAGACAAATAGAAAGAACACTTCAAGAATGTAGTTCCATTACTCAAATAAAATGCAATATCTCATGCATACCACCCCCAACATCCCTTGGCAAGCCAAAAAGACCCAATTTTCTACTGCACTAATGTGTCCTAATGATGTGCGTTCCCATTTGGAGTTACAAAGTTGCTATCAAGTTTTACCAAGAATTTTCTTTATACCTAAATAACATAAATGGCTTGTATGCACATTATGACACATGATACAAGTTACTTGATAAGGAAAATATGATATTTAAATTAAAAAGCTCTAGCAACATGCAACTCTAAATGGTCACCCACACAAATAGGATACATCGGTGCAGATTGGGCATCTCATGGATGAAATGCATATAAATTTGGTTCATTTGGTCATACTGTAAATGGACCATGCATAAGGTAATTGGCCTCTTGTAGGCATTTCAACATCTCATGCAATTTGGACCCATTGGAGCACCACATATCTTGTCTCATCCAGTTAACGAATTACAAGGATAGTCATTTCAAGTTTCAAAGCTGATATGTAGAAGATCAAAAGGTCAAAGTAGAGATTATCTCTCTCTCTTTAAGCGAGCTTATAGGACCTCTCAATTGTATTAACAATTGAGCATGGAATAGTGTCTATGATTTGAGCACATAGCTCAAGCTCATCATAACATGTGTCTTCTTTGTGCTTGTTTAGTGCACGCTCTTAACAATAAAATGTGCCATATACCAAAATATAGATGTCCGATTAAGAAGGTGATCTCACAAGGCCTACACACCTCAGGGTGGGTTTATACACTCTAGGGTCAAAAGATCAAAAGAATCTCCAAAATCAAACAATCCTACTGGTTGAAAGCAAAAATATCCGACCCAAGGAGTTTACACTAAGCTTCATGGTCCAAGATATAGAAAGATGAAGTGGTGCTAATGTGGCACCATAACATTAGGCAACGCATACCTTCAGTTGGGTGGGCCACGGAATCCTAGGAGCATAAACACAACGTCTTGCATAGCTTTGTGCACTCCACACTACAGTGTCTGCTTGATGATGCAAGAAGACCCTTACTTTGTTGAGTAATGCTATGATCACTTTCGTGCCAGAACTCACGGTGCTCACCTCTGAATTACTCCTCATAATTTGAGAAACCAATTTTAAGTCTGAAACAAGATCCTTTAAAAAAAAAGTGTTGAGATTTGCACCCATCAAAATACATGTCAAAGGTGCTTCATGTATACATTTGGGGTTTGTGACAGGTGCAAATCTCAACCCTGCATTAAGGTATATATATGTGGCCCCGAATCGGTTCGTTAGGAAACCGAATGCGAACCCGGAATTATGAACCATAAATCCTGCACAATTGAGCGCCGATATTATAATAATTTAACATGCACAACAACTTTCGGAACAACTTAAGCAGCAGCTTGAATGTTGGTATCATAGCTGCCTCCGATCGACACCAGCGGAGAGTTAAGTTAAGTGACTGTGCATGATAGGTGTATGATTACTCTCGACTCATTTTGTCCACGTCAATTTATGCAGTGTTTTCCTTCGGATCCCCCAAGATTTCCTTCATGAGTGCTCACAGTGAATGCTGTCAGGCTCTATCTACTCCCGCTCATCACTCTCTACGCACCCGTCACCTGGACACCGTATCTATCACCTGACAGCTCTAGAATGTACCCCCTGTGTACATACGGGAGTCGCCATCGGGGTGAGGTGATCGAACACTTACTTACTTTACACCCACTCGATATCGTCGCCAGCCTCGACACTACTACACTAAATATTGGTATTTAGTGTCACTGAATTCAATCGATTTGTCTTGCTCGATACTAATTGGAAACCGCCCGTGTAGTGTCACCGACACTATATACAAGCTTAATACAGTCAAGACTCTATAAGTGTTACCCCTATAAGCGTTATAATTTCATATATGTTAAGAAAATTTTACTCCCCTACAAAAACACAATTGGTAAGACTAGTGAGTGTTATGTGTTAAGTGTTATAACATGCTTTACTCCCTTCTTTGTTAATTGCACCTCTACAAGTGTTAATTTTGAGAAAATCAAAGTAATAATATATGAGAGCATACATTTTAAACATGTAATCACATTTATCCCATATTTTTTGCGAACAAGTCAAATATTCTCTCTTATTTAGAGATCCTTCCTCCTTGTGCACTTTCAAGGGAGTTACCACATCGACAATTCAAAATTGTTGGAGGCACACGGGTGTTCTTTCGATCTCTATTGAGAGGGAGATAGAGGAACCTAGGTGCTTGGTAGAGGTTGATGAAGTTGCTACTCTACTTCATCAACTGATGTTGTTCTCATCTGATAGTGAGGTGGGTGACATGATGAATGCCCATGAATACCTCAATTATGAGATGGAGTTTGATTTAAACAACCCCTATGAACCTACCAATGAGGAGTTATTGGATATGTAATCCACAAAACATCAAGAAATTGATGTTGATGAGGTTATGGTTGATGTGGTAGAAGAAGTTGTAGGATTGAGTGTTGCTGAGCGGTCTCTAGAGACTTTGAAGAAATACCTTGGACAAAGACCAAATGATGCCCTAGCACACATCAAGAGCATTAAAGGACTCCAGAAGGAAGTATCATCTCATCATTTGGAAGTTTCTCGTCATACTTCTATAGACTCTTTCTTTCGGTTAGTTTAGTTGGAAGAATCTCGTGAAGTTACTACTATATAGATTATTTCTTTCAATTAGTTTAATTGAATTATGTATTATTATTTGTACTTTTATTTTTATTTTTATAAAACGTTATGTTCTTCATTTTTGGAAATTTTAAGTGTTATTTCTATAAATGTTATTAATCATCGGTATGAATTCTATAAGTGTTACTTGTTATAATTCTATATATGTTATTTTTTTGCTACTCCCGACCTGTAACATTTATAGAGTCTTGACTGTAGTATTCGTCATTCCTTGTTAAAAAAATTTGGATATTGTAGATTTATAATGTTACAATTGATGTCACTTGATAAGTGTCTTTTCATCCAGATTTCAATCATCCATGATGATAACTTTGTTTCAATAACTGGCATTTGGAGGCAGTATAAGTAAGTTAGTTGGGATGACAATATTTGTAAAACCTATTCAATTGAAGTTTCACTTGAAAATTGCCACAACGACATAAAATATCATATGACACTCAATACAATATTTAGTGTAATACTTGACAATGTGACTCAACAAATAAGTTAGCATTCATTGAATCATCCTTCAGGTGTGATGTTTTGATGAATGTTTTGTCATGATCCCAACAAGCTAACAACTTATAAAGCTCTAGACTCTTTATAAAAAGGCCACTTGAGGGCCACTTCACACACGAGACTGAGAGCCTGTGAGCATTACACTTCGAGCACTCTCATTGGTGGAAAAAGGCGGATTGGTCCAAGTTTGCTTCACACTATGCTTGAGGGACCAACGGAGTATGTGAATGCAATATGGATGTAAAGTCTACATGGATTCCTACATGGCATAGAATGGATCATGTTTCATGGTCACTTGGACTATCTTCAAAAACCACCTCTTGGAGGTAGGCTTAACAGAAAACCAGGAGATCATGGCACTCCGAACACTCACAATTGTTGATTTATTCTCTTTTATCATGGTTGAGGACCCGCATGAATAGAAATTCATTGAAATAGCATTTGGTTGAGGGCCTAGTCACATATGACTTCACACTACACTTGAGGCTCCGTGACCACACTACATGATTTTGGAGGTGTCTTGGGACGGCCTTTGGAGACTTTCTTTTGGGCTCTCACAATTTCATGGTCACAACTCTTGGCTCGTGTGTGAAGTGGCCCTAAGAGTCAGATTGAGTTCTCACATCTTGCATACGTAGAGATCTCCAATTAACAACATGTAGTCAAAATGACTCGTCATTTTGCAAAAAACCGCTTCTCAAAAAGAACCAGATGCGACTAAATCGTTTAAGTGTATTACACAAATGTTGATCAAACAAGCATTGCATCATAGAAAAGGACTTCCGCGCGCTGAGATTCTTCTTTTTGGCAAAGAGTTGCCAAATGATGTTGGCAGCGTATCGCCATCCGTGTTGAGCCAGTGGACAACTATAGAACCTATGTTCCACTTATTTTACCGATTGGGGGCCACAATGAGGGCAACTTTTGCCACTCTCCATTGAGATTTTACCATGCCATTCATTGACCGCAACTGCCTTGTGAATGACCAACCAGAGGAAAGCCGCCTCTTTTTGTGCCTTATCTTTGTGCCAAATGGTATTCCACTTGGGGGAGGTGGAGGGGGGGATTTCATTATGCCATTTGTGCGAAATTGGCTTATTGAGGGCAGTTTGTTTAGTAAAACAATTCCTCCCTTCTTTGGCCGAGTAAGCGAGGAAGGGGGTAACCTTTGGCCACCACCAACGAGCAGGGTCAAAGAAAAGTTGATCAAGTTTCTCATAGAACAAGTTGAATTTGGTTTTACTGCTTCCTCTTGTGATGCTATGTTGACTATGAATACTAGACATAGAACTTGGGCGAAAACTATGTATGTGGAGCTCCATAAACAAAACTATTAAAACTCTGTTTGAATTAAAGGACTCATGAAATTTCTCATTTCACAAATATTCATACTCACAAACGAACGCAAATGTGCATGGTGCATGAAAAAGCTTGATAACATTGTTTCAATATGGACTCGTGGAATAGGAGGCCAATAATGAACTTGTTTGTCATTTTTCAATGTGGTTGTTGTGGGTTGCCGCCAAATACACTTCATTACATAGATTTCATTCCTAGAGGTCAAGACAAAAACAAAAGCGACTTCGTTATGAGATCTTCCAATGGCATCAAGTTGGTCATACATAGGCAAAGTATCAAGGTAGAGCATGCTAAAATCATCACCCTAAAACCTTGCACAAAGTATACGTATATGCTAATTTTGAGAATGTCTATCACCTTAACATCATGTTCTTTTTGTTGGTTTTTGGTCATCTACCAAAAAACATGTATATGAACTCTTATATACTTTTGGTTCAAATTTCATGTAAGACAAACTTTTGTGCGTTGCAATCCCTCATGAATTGCTAACAATAATTATTTAAAAACTAGTACATAAATAAATAAATAAATAAAGGCTCAACATTTGAAGTGATATAGTATTAGCACCATCTACTTAAATCCTTGATATCATGGACCCTTCATATATTACTTATGTGTATTTTGAGGCGTTATTGTCAACTTTAAACTGACTAAATTTAGTCGTTACACCTATTGTACCATTTTCGATCAGTCTAATATAGTATAAGTTATGAGTGAGAATAAGTTTCTTGATACTAGCATATTCAAAAGAATTTGACTTTTTGAAACTTGTTCCCCTTCAAAACATTTATGTTTATTAGACCGATCAAAAAGTGTACAATAGGTATATGTTTTGAGGGAGAACGAGTTTCAAAAAGTCAAATACTTTCAGATGTGCTACTATTAGGTTTGCTTTCTATATGTAACATATTTGGTGACCAGTGCCATATATGATCATATTTCTACGTGTTTCTTGTGATGCATTGTACTAGGTAGCGGTCATCTACAGAGTGGCTTCCGGGTGTAGCAAGGGAGCAGTACCTGCCGAGTCGCGTCAGCGACGAGGGAGGTTCTGTTCACCTACTACACCCGGTAGCCACTCTGGATGACCTGCTACCATGCGTAGCCGATGAAGGATCTCAAAATGAGTTACCTGCCTATCCAGTTACTACTAGGTACCTTCCTTGTTGGCGGGAGGTAGGAATTTCAAAAGTGTCACGTTGAGCTATTTCGAACACTTCTATTCTCAGTTTAGGCTTTTTGTGTTCTGTCAGTTCTGTCTTTGTTGTCTGCCAGTCTTGTCGCTGTCATGGAAGGTAATCAGGAGGATGGTGACGTTGAGCAACATCAGCCGTCATTCAAGTTGTTTAGTGATGACGATGAGTTGGAGAGGCCGTTAGAAGTTGGTGCTTCAAGGGGTAGAAAGAAGCGACGTTCTGGCACTAGGTTTCGTGGATCTGGAAGGCGCAGTCGAGGTCGAGGACGAGGACAAGCTCCTGTGCATCGTGATTCACACGGTGTCGAAGAGATCTATGTTCCATCAAAAACATCTTTGTTCAATTCATCACAGTTTGCTTGTGGTGCAGATGGCGTTTTGTTGAGTGATAGCCATAATGTTGTTTCAATCTCCAAGCTGACGGATCAATCATTCCAACAGATTTCACCAGCTGATGTGGCTAGGGTGCAATCAATCTCCAAGAGGATGATCGTATGCAAATTAACGCAAGCACTGAAACAACTAGCTACCTACAGATCAATGCACAAATTCGATAGTCCCGGCACACTTCAACCGCAAAAAGTTCCAAAATCAAAGGCAGGGTGCAAGACGATCTCCAGAAGCACGATGAGCTACAATGGAGAGAAAGAGAAAAGATATTTGAAAATGGATTCCCGCCCATTTGGGGCTAATTGGTGTAATAATCTAGTCCCACATGGTGAAAAGGGTAGGTAAGTAGGTCGGAACAAGTTAGGTAGGTCGCAACACAGTAGGTCGCTATGGTCTTGGACCATCCAGTGGAGAGCCAATGGGACTTCGCCACATCAGCTTCTATATCTCTAGAATCGGCTACGTCCTAAATATAGTTCAAAGAAACACGTTGGAAGTCTAAGGGGCTCAATGTACGACTTACATACAGTACATAATTTCTACAAGGCCTCAACCAAGTCTTAATTTTGACGTACATGTGAAACTTGATTTAGCACATCATTTTATGTCAAGGAGTAAATAGAAATATATGTGTTTGTGGCATTGGTGATCAAAATACAACACATGTGTTTGCATCCAAGGGCACCCATATCATGTATCTAAACTCGATCCTAAACTTATCTAAACTAACAATAAGATAAAGCACCAATGATATAAGTGCACTTGATGAACGCCTCCATTCATGTATCATATCCCGAGGGGTTGGACTCTTCATACCACATATGAACTAGCGTGAGTGTAAGAAGGGGTCTTCTTCAAGGCATTAGAGTACATAGTAAAAATAAGGGAGAGGTATTATTTTTCTCTAGTGTGTACTTTTAAAAAGGCTATTAAGAATGTTGAAGTAAAGGAGATGTACAAAAGGGGTCCCTTAGGGTTTAGAGAAACATTGATGATAAATGTGCTACTTCCATCCAATTCCCATTTTCATCCATTGTGGTCATATAGTAGTAGTCCTCAATGCCTACCTTGTCCATTCTTGTCGGGGTTTGCATTTGGGTTCTAGGTTTTTACCAACTGAAGGCTCTTGGATTGCTCATGGGCTCCCTTGACTTTTGCTCTCTGGATTGTGGCTAAAATACTGTGCTCATGTCTTTGTTTGCTTGATGCAATCGTTGAGTTACATGCTACGGATGAAAAAAGGTTCAATGACTTTCTTATTGGAAAGTGACAGTGGATTTTATATGTAATAAATGATTATTTAATTCAAGATGTATATTTTGTATATGTAGTGGAGGCATTTATTACGTCACATTGAAAAAGTTAATATAAATACATTAGTCCATTTTCTAGCATGTTATTAGTATCTAAACACTTGTGTTTCTTTATAAACTTCTCGTATATAGGGGGTTTCTTTCACCCAACAACAAATAAAACATCTCTAAGAGTAGGTTGGTGGAAATAAGCAAACAAACAAAGATGCCCATGCAAGCCCGGTCCACCTTACCAAAGGTGTGAATGGCACCATCCTAGACCATGGCGAGGTAAAACAAAAGGAAAACAAAAACAATGGTCAATATTGTCATCACCAATGTGAAGAGGGGCATGTTTATATCCCAAGTTTACCATAGAAGGCACTCTACTTCATCTTTACTATACTAAATATGCTATTCAGTGTCACCAATTCTAATTGTCTTGCTCAATACTAGTTGTAAACCGTGGTGTAGTGTCACCAACACTAAATGTTAACCCAGCATTATTTGTCATTCCTTGTGATTTTTGGGGGGGATTATAGATGTACAGTGTTGCATTTATTGTCACTTACTAAGTGGATTTTCATCCAAATTTCAATCATCCATGACAATATTTCATTACATAAATGTTAGGGTGCACAATATAGGAAGTCTCTTTAAGGAAGAAGATGGAAGTGAAGAAACTAATCCACAAGTGGGTTTTGGGCAATGGATATACTTAAAGTTACCATCCATCATCCTAGAAAAGCTACCACAATGACCTAAAATATCATATGAAGGGTTTCAATTCAAAACACCTACCTTTCATCCATAAGGACTACAAACTTCTTGGCTTAAAGTTTTAGTTCAATTGAGTCTCGCTTATCAAACCAAGCCTTCTAAAGTTGCTAATTTTGATGTCAACTTGGCTTTAAATGTTTAATAAGATGATTCAATATGTTTTCGCTTGACACATGAGAAGTACACTCATGTGGAGGCCACACGTTCAAAAATGCCAGTTTTCAAACGGAGTTTGACAAACCAAGGTAAACGAATATCGGCCTTGACATGTGCCTAACTTCGAGGAGCTTGGTTTCAAAGTTGATCTCTCTTTTATTGGGTATGAACGTCCGTTTTCAACTCTGATCCAAGACGGCAGTTTTGCAACCTGCTTAAAACCTCTGATTTCAATTAGAAACAAACGATTTTAACCCCCCCAAAAAAGGCGACCAACCTTGAAACCAAGCTCTCATCGAAGCTATGCACATGTCAAGGCCGAAATCCTTTCACCTTGGCTTACCAAACTTTGTCTCGAAACCGGACGTGTGTGGCCTTCCCCTTCAAAGGCAAAATGAGTCCACATGGCCCTTGACTTATGTAGGGCCTATAGGTGAGGTACATCCTCTTCCATTCAAACACGGTGGTCAAAGTCACCGCTCGAAGAACAAAGGCGATTTGTCCACAAGGTTTTTTTTAACGGGGACTACGCTTTTGTTGTGCCCGTGCATGGCCCGATTCCCACCAATACTTTTGTGAGTGGAACATCCTCATTCCACCCTTCCAATACCATGAGGTCCATTTGGGAGTCGCCACTTCACCTCCTATCTCTTTCAACTTTAGGGAGAACCCCGACGCCTAAGCTAGAGCGTATCGTGGCAACATGTAGTGAGTAGTTTGGGATATTCAAGTCGATTAGACTGGGATATTCACCACGTGTCTAGATGTCATGCGACCATTCCAAAATATGCATTTTGAAAATTGGATGAAAATCTTATTTCTCATGAATTTGTAGGGACGAAGTTAAGTCGGGATTCAATATCAACTTTCACATCCCCAAAAAAATTCCTAAAGACGTAAGGTCAAAAAACCAGCATCAAACATGCAGATAACGGAACCAACGACATGCTTACTTGGAGGGGACGCAAAACCCTTCAAGTGTGCCTCACTGTCACGTAAAAAGAAGCCAGGACCAAAGCAAAAACCATCACGAGTCAAAGCCCCCCCCCCCCCCCCCTCCATTTGAGAGAGAAGCAAATGTTGGTCGTGAGGGGCCTCATCCAAGATAAGGGCCACTTTGCAAAGCTTATGAATCCTTTTCCATAGAATACTACGTGGAATATTGTTAGTCCTACATAACACTGTTATGGATATGAATAACGTTATGTGTAATGAGGTATATATTTTTTTATAGGCATAGTCAGATGTATCATTATCAAGATATTGGTCCTTATCAAGATACTCATGCCATGCTTCAAAAAAGAAACACAAAAACATAAGTCATAATAACAATCATCTAAGATGATTAAATCTATTTCACGCATTGAATGAAGAATACAACTTATAAGAGAGTTTTGAAATATCGTGTTGATTTTAAAGTTGTGTTGTGTTGAACCATGGTGTTAGGACCCCCCCCCCCAACAAAAAAAAGAAAAGAAAAAATCAAGTGATAATGGTCTAGATTTATGTTTTATTGGTTTGTTCAACCCTTAATTGCCCATGTTGGCCCTGAGGGCCATCTATTGTTGGGAGAGTATTGTAGACTGCCACCTCATGCCATCATCCGGGCATCCCACTAGGCGTAGGCATTTTTATATGTTTCAAGAATAAATAGGTGAAAGTCTTTGTAGAGTTCGCTTTAATTTGAAGGAGAATGATGCTGCAAAGTGAATTTGAACCTCATCGAGTTCACTAGAACTTGAGCAATGAGCCAAACTTTCTATGCCTGTGGGTGTTGTCCATTGCAAGTATCCACTATCTTTTGCAATTTGGACAACACCCACTAGCTATCATGCCCCAAAGATGGCAATCAAGTTCATTATGAGGAACACATGTCATCCGATCAATGATATTTGGCAACCTCTAGAAGAGGCATTGAAAATTTGATTCTCACATGTACTTATTCTAGTTTTATACATGTGTTTCTAATTTAATACAAGGTCCACATCCATATACATGTTCAAACTTGTAGGCAAAGTAAGAATTTTACTAGGTGCTTCAACTTGAAAATTCAACCATGCAAGCAACAAATCTTCGCAATTTTTCTTGAATTGAAGACCTTGAGTTCTTATGCCTTCATTGTGAAATTTGACTTCTACATACCATTGACTAACCAAAACAAATGTTGGTAATATTGGATTCAAATGCCCTCAACAACAAAGGTAATATGAAAATTTCAATTTCATTGGAAGGCACATGGGACAATATTTTTTTGATATATGATTTGTCATATGAAAAATTAATCATACCAAGTATCATAGACTTACTTATTCCATCATTCATAGATATCATGGGATGTTGACCTGTATTCACAAAGAACTAAAGATGTTCTTAAAGGCTATTGTAACAAACAAACAAAACAAAACAAAAAATTAAAAAAAATTGAAGCATGAGCTTCAATATATTTTAAACACATGTCTTTTGATATCCGTTCTTTGAGCCATACCTAACCACTTAACACTCAAATATAGATGTTTGATAAAGAAATGTAATTGTAGAGGGGTTGGCTACCTTAATACAAAATGAATCCTACAACCTTTGGAGGCCAATTTCTTAGATAGCAATGATCAGTGATTGGGCCAAAATTTGAGTTGGCTATGGCACAATGATGCAAGTCTTCATACTTAACACAATGTTCAATTGGTTTGGTAGTGCCAATGTGGCGTATTAGCATTGGATTCTTGAGCAAGGTCCCAAAAGCATACCATATGTCTACATACATATTCATTGTTGATCATGTTTGATCCAGTAGGGTTGCAATTGTAAGGTGTTACTCATTGGTAAGCCATGTCACTAGGGTGCCTCATGAGCTCAAGCTTGGGGCCTAGGACCCTTGTTGGTGACATAAGGTAGACATGTGTTATTTGGATAGTTTTCTCTCATCATCCTCTTCCCATAGGATGTCAAACATGCAATTAGTGTGAGACAATTAGCAAGTCCAAATTATGCCCACAACCCATTTACCTCATAATTGTTGCAGACCTTGGATAGCTAACTAAGTGGGCAGCTATTTAGTTAGCTAAAAGCTCTGACTAGCTAAAGCTATGCAAGAATTCCGTTCCTCAAAAGAATAGCTAGCTAAAACTAAGTGGCATAATCCGGGCGAGGAAAGTTAGCTAGCTAAAGCTAGCTAATAGTTAGCTGGAATCTGAACGTGATCTCGGTGGAATGAATGATGTCATTGCACCCAAACGGTCGTCTCTCAGACTCGGACTCATTGAAGCGGCTATGTTTTTGAAACTAAACATGAGACCGATTCTTAATAATCTGGTAGATGTCGCGGAATTTCCAATTTGGAACACCTTGATTCCATCTCGTCTTGAATTGCCAAATGACATTGATGATTCCGATGATAATGAAAATGAAGGAAATGATGATGAAGTAGAAAAAGATGATGATGATGATCTATCACCAGTGCCAGTCGAAAGTGAGGAAGCCGACTATACGTGTTGATTTTAAGCCTTTCAATTTCCTTGTGCAACAACGTGAAAATACAGAGTCAACTGAGAGCAATACAACCAAATATATATTGTTTGGTTTTGTTTGAATGGATTTCTTTATGGTTTAGAATAAATATGCATGTCACACAACTTTTTAGCTAGTCAAAGCTGAGGGAAATGAGAGTTCCGGAAAAGTTAGCTAGCTAAAGCTAAGTGACAAATAGGAGCCCGGAAAATTTAGCTAGGTGATGCTAGTTGGCCAGCTATCCAAAGTCTGAATTGTTGACACTCATATGAATATCTCATTCACTATCAAAGTGAAAATTCTCATCCTCATTAAGTGACCCCAATTTTTCATCCATTCCCCCCAATCATGACAATTAAACCTAGAATGGTTACATATTCTGAGCACGTAGTCTTTATTGTAACACATGTCTTTGTGGGGTCCATTCTTAGATCCACTCCTAACTGCATGCCTCTCAGAACGTAGGTGATCATATTATTGTCGTGTTGAGATTAGACACTTCTACCTTAGACCATAACTCCATGGTTCACGGGGTGGTCTTCTTCACGAGTTTAAACACGCAACGGGTAGTAACCTTTGTGCTAGTATATGTTGCTCATTGTGTGAACCCAGATATAGATAACGAATTGTCCAATAATTTTTGGTCTAACCATGCAATAACATATTCATAAAAAACAAGCCTTCTAAAATTCCGCACTAGCCAATACATGGGCAATGCTAGAAAACAACTATTTTTTTGCATACAAAGATTCCCATCAAGCACATGCCCAATATGTAACTCTCTCGACGTAGACACATGGCTCCATGTACTCCTAAAGTGTAACCAACACCATATACATGCCCTTAGAACCAAAAGACACAACAAAGCGGCGTGGGAACGAAGAAAACTAACCCTATCATCACAAAAATCAAGATGCTACATCCTTATGAATGCAAGGACATTCAACAACAACCCACAATAAAATACAGTCCCTCCATGGCTCCTACCTTGCACATGTGGACAACAAAGATGCCACTGCAACGCTAGACTCAAACTTGACCTACGATGTATTAAAGGACTTCCGTACCAAAGTACCCCACCACTAAACCCAACAGACAACCTCATAGTGCAATATATCGAATTCACATACACTAATGACAAGTTCTCACAAGAATCAATAAACAATAAAATCCAAAAATACCAACCATTAATTGATAATCTAAGTCATCAGGGATGGAAAGTAGACCCGCTCATAGTCATCACGGCTGGAGCTCAAGGGACAACGCATGCCCCTTCAATGAAAAAACTTGTATCAACATTTCAACTATATGAAAATACCATCAAACACACATTCAAAGCAATCAACACCTCTGCCATTCACCATGCCGGGTCAATCCTTCTACATAAAAGAAGAATAAAAAACAACCAATCAATACCATATATAATTACATACACACAAATAAACCCCTAGAAATAAGAAAATACAAAAATAAGTTATACACACACACAGTTTTTATCTATCTATCTATCTATCTATCTATCTATCTATCTATCTATCGCTCATTGTGAGTGTTTTTTTGTGTGTATTTTATGAAATTATGAACACTAGAATTTTCCATTGCCAAAGAGCCATATTGCAACCAAGAGAAGCCACCAAACTTTGAGCCAAAAATGTATCTTTGGAGTGCTCATTTGCCTAAATATAACATATTTTTTCACTTATGTTCTTACAACATAGTTGAAATGAAGTACACCTTGTGTTGGGAATGTCCCATTTACAATTTCATAATGAGATCATTCAATGGGCTTACTTTGAAATGTAGGGCAAGAGAGCCTTAAGTCTATCTACCAAATTCACCATCATGTTGATATGAGTTGATATCTTGTAAAGGCCACTACACTCCATTACTTTAGGAAATCAACCTATTTGACTCCAACCCGATTTGCTTCTAGTCCCTTAAGCCCTTTTGGGCCTCATGGACTTCATGACCAATTTCAATGCATTTCCACTTGGAAATTTGCACCAAAATGAAGTGAAGGACATATTGAATATGACAACATTCCCAAGATGAACAAGAGATGTAAATCTAAGACCAACACATTGTAATGCAATCGTACATTTGTGGGCTTTAAATGTATGATTGTGGTACATATTGTTGGTTTTAGGCATTTTGATTTTTAGGTAAGGTATGCAGGCCTTAGTCAAACATTAGCCTTATGCAAAGTCTATATTTGAGTGGTACATGGTAAGGTTTGTAGTTAAAAACGAACGCCAAACAAGCATGTGTTATGATGAAATTGGACTATGTGCCCATAATACACTATCCGTTATGGGCTCAGTAGTTAACACAATTGAGAGGGTCTATGTGATATTTAAAGAGAAAGAAGAATCTTCACTTTGACCCTTACAAACTTTTGTATCTCAACTTAAATCTTCACAATTAGAACAACAATCTCCACAATCCAGGGGGTGGACTCTTCATTGGATACCTAAATGATTTGCGTAGGTCACTACGAGATTAAACCCCGGTATACGGGAACTTTATGGAGGAAAACAAATGTATACGTAGTAATGGCAGGCTAGAAAATGGATTCATGTGTTTATACTAAGCTTTTCAATTGAATGTGATAAATGCCTCCACTACATATACAAAATATTAATCATGACTAAAAGAGGCCCATATTACATATAAAATGTACTTTCACTTTCCAAAAAGAAAGTCATTGAACAAATTTTTAGCCATAACATGTAATTCAATAATTATACCAAACAAACAGAGACTTGAGCACAATAACTTAGCCACAATCCGGAGAGCAAATCTCAAGGGAGCCTATGTTGTCCAAGAGCCTTCAATTTGTAAAAACCTAAAACCCCAATGCAAACCCTAACAAAAATGGACAAGGTAGTCATTGCGGACTATTACAATGGATGAAAATGTGAATTGGATGAAACAAACACAACTCTTGTCGAAATTTCCTCTAAACCTTAGGGTCCCCTTTTGTACATATGTATTTACTTCAAAATTATCAATACCCTTTCTAAAAGTACACACTAGAAGAAGAAGAAAAAAAAACCTCTCCTTACGTATACTATGTACGCTAATGCCTCACACATAATACCCTTTTTACACTCATGTTAATTCATACGTCGTATGAATAGTCCACCCTCGGGTCCACAATCCTCAATTGCTAAGCATATAAGACAATTCGCAATTTCATCCAACGGCCAAATGTGTCGTGGAGCTTGAACTATCATTATAGGCCCACATACCTTAGGGCGTTCTCTCATGGAATAACCAAGCCTCTACTATTAGCTTTCATGCCTTTTCAAGAAAGGTCATGCCACACTATCATGGTATGTCCCACCCATATGCCCATGTATGTATCCATGTCATTGTCTACCAATTATGTCTACCTTATCGCGTGGCTGGATTGTGGACATCACACTTTGGATGTGATAAATCTTTTGGCCTCGAGAAGTGATAGATGCAACCCTCAAATGATTGCAATATAACTCCACCCACAACGAGCTCAAAATAACAATAAGTAACATTAAACTAACACTCACCAAGTATGGCCAGTCAAAGAGCTCTTGAGGCTTTGGCGTTGGCCTTGTTGGCCTCCTGTCTCAAAAAAAAAAAAAAAAAAAAAAAAGAGCTCTTGAGAGAAGGCCTCTATGACATAATCAATGCCCAATGAGAATTTTAGATATATGATATATGGGCTTTGGTCAAAGGAGGGATGTAGTATGTGGTCTTGCTTTAAAAAGACCAAAAAGGCCAATGGTAGTGGCCCATTTGCCCGATGGTAGTGGCCCATGGGTGGAGATGCTCTCATGTCTACCTTATCATGTGGATGGGTCGTGAACATCACAACTCTGGATGTAATGAATCATGTGGCCTACAAGCGCTGGATGCAACCTTAAAAATGACGCAAAATAACTCCACATAAGACAAGCTTAGAATAATTTTAAGTAACATTGAACTAGCACTCACCAAGTACAGCAAGTCAAGGGGTTCTTGATGAGAGAAGGCCTCCATGACATTATCGGCATAAGATACACAACACCCAGTTTGTCCACCGGCTTCTAGATGGGGAACCTTGGGTGTAGATGGCGAGGTGGCCACAAATCTCAACACTGGGGGTTCCATACCTACTATAGAGGTTGAAAGTTGTACATGCTACTACCTTCTCCCAATATGTGTCGGGCCGCACACGGCCAACGGGCATGCTTGAATGTATTTAAATTAGAATTTCGTGTTGTGTCCGGTCATCATTCCCTAAGTCCACCCCACATGCCGGGCTATCATTGTGAAATGAACGATATTCAGCTGAGTACTTTCCATTTTGCAAGGGTGGCCCAACATAATAAATAAGTGGGATACGAACCCCATGAAATTTCCAAGATTCTCAGCACTAGAGGTGTAACACCCTACTGCTAAGTAATGCTATGGTGCGCAATAAAACTTTAGAAATATGATATATGGGCTTTGAAAGTGGGATGAACCATGCAGTCTTGGCCTTTTTTTTTTTTTTTTGAGAGAGAAGGCCAACACAGCCAATGCCAAGATGAATTAAAACCTAGAAAATCGCGCCCTCACTGAGGGGAGGCGGGTCTTGGCCCTTTGAAAGACTGAAAAAAGCCCATGGTAGAGGCCCATTTGGGGCTCCATGAGTGGAGATGCTCTGAGCCCTACCTGACCCTGTGGCCTGACACCGCAGCTATGGATGTGATGAATCGTGCGGCCTACAAGTGCCGGATGCAGGCCTAGAAATTGTTGCATACACTAAACACCACCCAAAACAAGCTTATCATAATCTGGTGGGTTGGGTGTTATGTGGCTGCGAGGAGCAGCTCCGCCTTGCAGCGTTGAGGATGACCTTATCTCCGGCGAGGCGGGATGGTTGGTTGCTGGTTGCTTTTGGGGCGGCCATGAACACACCCTCATTACTCCTGGGGAGCTTGCAATAAACAAAAGGAAACAATACAATCAGGTACTGCAGGGGCCCATGGTACTTGTCAGCAGGAGGTGCGCCCTGCACACACTGGAATGTACAGGATCGTTACATTTGGGTCAACGGATATGGCGATTCATACGAACAGCCATCCATGCAGAGTGCCAGAAATACAACTAGCTAAAAGAGGAAGCTGTAAAGTGGAAAAAGGTACACCGAAATAGCGGCACTGGAGGGGTGCGCAGACACACGCCATTTGTCGTTTGCCAGGATATGTTTACACTAAAATAACTGTAGTAGATGCAGGCTGAATCTTCATTCCAGGTCTGATTTAGGTGGAGGAGACCAGCTTTGCACTAAAAAATCGTGGCTTAATAAGGACATTCTCTAGCTCAAAAAGCGTTTGGGATGACCAACCGAATATCGATTTTTAGAAGATAGAAAGCGCCGCAATTGGGCGGCGAATCATTTCCTACGCAAAGTATTCCGTCTGCGGTGACATGATGGTTTACATATTCAACCCATGCGATTATGCCACTATTCGTAAGAAACTGCAGAATCTCCTTCGGATACATCAGCAGTAGTACTCGTGTGTATATATCCTGTGAGAGCAGATCACTATTCCTTACACAAGTACAAAAGTGTTCATGCTTATAATGGATCTTAGTCAGACTGTAGATTCTTCAGAGATTTTTTTTTGGTAAAAAACGCCACCAAGTGCACATGAAAACATACACACTGCAAATATTTGCCACACCTTCCATCGGCGAAAACTAGTGTGAAGGAATTCTTCGATACATAGGTTTGCTCACAATATTAACCCCTTGTGAGGTTTTCAAGACATACATCAAACACAAAATTTCAACCCAATCATCGATATTGGAGTGAGGCGAGATGACATCAACTTGTGTTGCAACAACCCATCAACCTCCAACATGAAAAAATTGTCATCAAGCAAAACTGATTTTATTTCTCGCCATTCCAAGCTCTTCTACATTTCCCCATGGGCGACAAAGTAAAAAGAACAGGGATTTGTGCAGCAAAGTCTGCTTCCACTCCCTTGATCACCACCTCTCTATCTGGCTTTGTCGAGAGCGCACAAGTCCGTGAATGGGTATAAAAGTCACACTAACCAAATCGTCTAAGAGAGAGAGGATCGGTAGATGAGCATGGATGGGCATGTATAACCACATTCTGATTGACCTAGCCATGTGCACAGAGCTTTGTACTTCATCAAGAGATCGATCAATTAAAGAGGTTGACTGCCGTAAAACAACCTGGATGTTCGTTCACAGATTGGTTCTTAAAACCATCATTGGTAGGTAAGTGACACCATTTGCGTGCGTGCCCGATGCTGCAATATTCCCTAGTGGTCATGCTCCCTAGGTATTTACAAGACCTAGAATCCACTCAACTCTCTAATGTTATCATCAACTCAAATGGTAACCAAATCGCAGGGATACCCTCAGGCATGCACCAAGCCACAGGAGAGAGCCATCAATAGCACGGCACCCTCCTCTTCATCATTTGAAAAGGCCCCCATCTGCAGCAGAGTTCTGTCTTGGCTGTGGGGACGAGGTGAGGCCTGACGATCGCGTTGATGAGATGTTTGGGGAGCGGGAGACAGGAAAGGCTGCCATGTGACGCAACTACCACCGCTTAAAATGCTTTCTGAAGGACGCAGAAATACATTTCTACTTCGTTTTCGTGATGCTGCGTCAGGTGGATACACCCAATACTGCTGAGCCTTTTCTTCACTCAGCTTCCGCTTTCCAGATTTAGTTGCGGTCAAAACCCCCGAATGACATTGCAACTCCGCGTTCGCACTCGCGGCTAACCTTCGCCCCGCTTTCTTGAAGCGGATGCCACATGCATTGCAAAGAGACTGCAACACGTACATGATCGAAGGTTAGCAACATGCCTCTCGTGTAGAAACCCAGAAGGAGCATACCTAACAGAGAGAAATACCCAAAAAAGAAAAAGAAAAAGAAAGACAAAGGACTAAGGGTGACACAGATGATGACGATGCCACATACCTTTGGTCCTTGTGGTCCATTTCTCCAGAGGGGTGTCTTCGATGTTCCGCAGTGGGCACAAACACGCACTAGGCTACTTCCATCTTGCATGCACCGATCGCTTCGCGACGATCCATTGCCATCGCCGCCCGCACCGTTGGATGTTAAGTAATTAGGTAGCCAAGACTGCCGTCCGGAATCATATGCGCGCTTCTCAAGCATGCCAAGCAAGCCTTTAGGGCGCCCCACTGTTTCGTCCTTTGATGATTGGACACACAGCCTTGACCACGCGTTCGAACCGAGTCTTGGCTTCGTATCACCACTTCTTCCTTCTCTTACTGGAACAGTGGCCTGCTCATCACCAAACAAAACAAAATTTAAGAAAACCTGATCCACAAAGTTTCTGAGAGGATAAGGTTACACGTCGATCCATGGCTACTAAGAGGAAAAACAAACTCTCAAACCATTATCATCTGAGCGATCGTCGAGACACCACATATCATCAAACCACCGCTATCACAAACCCACCACACGCAGATAGCATCGTCACCATTACAATTCAACCACATAACCCCTGATCAGAGGCCGTCATCATCATCCAAGGTGATCCATGGAAAGTACCATGCAAAGTGATCAACACATGACACCGCCATAGCCTGCGAGGGTGGACAAAGATAAGTGATTGTTGGTTGGTTGTTTGTTCGTACCGGTGGATAGTCCTCGGGGAGACCGTTGGGGTCACTGCGCCCGCAGCTCCCATTCCACGAAATGCCCTGTTCGCTTTTCTCCTGGTCGCACGTGCGACGCATGGAAGGATCGGTTTGCTCCGATCGCACCGAAGAGGAACGAGGCCAAGCCAGGTCCTGACCTTGTTCCGGGGAGCCTGCACGGGAAAGGCGAGCAGGAATATCTGGTCGTGACGTCGCAGACCCTAGTGACAAAGTACAGTCCACTGCGAAGGATGTCCCGCAGCAACTAGTTTCCTCCATTAACCTAGCTGGTAACCCGCTAACACAAGAACCACTACAAGAGGAGCTTGTGCATTGCACCGCTGCTTCAGCTGCTGCAACCGCTACTACCCTACTCCTACTCCTGCTGATGAAAACGAGGGGAAATGCAACAGGTTTTGCGTGCTGCTACTGGAGAGCCTCCTCGCGTCTTCCTGATGGTAGGTAGTAGTAATAGCGCCGTCATCCTCCTTCGGTTGCTGCGCAATCCAAGCCTTCTTCTTCAACAAGTGCACCTGATGAGCGGGGTTGAGATTTCTAATGTCACCTGCAAATGCCTAATGCTCCCAAATTAAGCGATCCGAGCACAGCTCCGCCACCTCGAAGCCTGCAACCATCTCAACTATCTCACAGACCCCAACCTGCGTACCCATACCCCGATCACACATGCACCTACATACACCACACCCCAACACAACACGATCACCTCCGATCGCACCCGTTCCTCCTCCTCCCGCCTTAACCAAACTTCCCACTCCACTTAACTCCAGCTCCTGCTCACCGATCGCCTAACCCTCCCCACCAATCACCTCCTCTCACAACCTCTCCTCATACCTTCTTCCCCCTGAGCGAGCGTCAGCTAACCCCCAGCAATGATTGTCCACGAGCAGGCTCGCTACGGATTGTTGTAAGTATCCACCCCCTATCCGGACCCTATATTGCACCCCCGATCGGATAAAGCACCTACTAATACCCCGATCACCACCCTAAACCTAGCGCCTGGAGCGGGCGGATGATGCCAAGCAGCGCTCACCACCCACAATGCAGCTAAGGTTCCGGCCTGTTGGCTAGCTATGAGCCACCTCCCTTTCCCTTCCCTTCCTGTCCCTGCCACCACCCTCCCCTGCCTCCCAGGCTTTCCCTTTTCCTGCTCTCCCACCTTACTACCTTTCCTTGCCTTGCCTTGCCTTTCCTTAGCTTTGGTTTCCTTAGCTTGGCTTGCTTTCCTTTACTTTGCTTTGCTTTGCTTTGAGCGCATAGGTATACATACGGCTGCAAGCGGGGCTGCTGCTGATCAGCCCCGAGCAAGCAGCTCCGTGTGCCATGGCTCCCGATATGATAAGATAGGGCGCAACGTGGCAGCCGAGGACGGGTCGGTTGAGGCAGAGCGGGCGGTTGTGGTCGGATGCCTAGGTCACACGTGCGACACCCTCACTTCGATTCGGCATCCGAGGTGGCATCCAACGGTCGTAATCTCACCTCCTCATGTCATCCCCTTGTTGTGGCCGTGGATGGCGACTGCGGCCTCGCACTATATGTATTCTCCCGCTTTTGGTCTCCCAGTCTCCCCTGACCCCCTCCCTCTGACTCAGGGACTGATCGCACCATCCGTCAGCGTCTCTGGTTGTAATAATGTGAAAAGTGATGGACCAACACCTATTTTATAACATAATCCCCATTAATTTCACGGTTGGAACCGGATGGAAACATTGGTGTGATCGGAGCATCACCTTATCTCCCCAACCCTCACACCCCTTTTCCCACCATCCATTCCGATTGTCGCAGCACCCCCCCCCCCTCTTCCTCCCATTCCGAGCATCGATCATCCCTGCCTAGTCTAGTGCCTAGTCTAGTTAGCATCCCCTAGACCTGCCCCACAAGCACTCTACTCCTACTGGTAGTACTCTTTCCTGATCATAAGTAACCATCAGGGGCATTGAGGTGGCGCCCTGGGATTGGCGAAGAAGGTGACTTCTTTACATGACTAGGAAAGGGGGGTTTTAGCTACTGAGAGAAGTGGGTCTAATTTCATTCTGGTCACTCTTTTCGTAGACTATGAAACACAAAATCAGTGCAAGACTTTAGCGAATCCCAAATCATGCATGCATCCATTCTTCCTCATCATTTTTTGAATCTTCTATGGTTTTCTTATTCATTATCAAAGTAAAAACCCTCTCGTCGAAAAATCTTATAAACTCCCCAATTATTATGGTTGACTATTGGGGCCTACAACAACTAACAAATTCTGACCACGTCGTCCAATCTCTTTTAAACACGTGTCTTTTTTGGTTTCCGTTTCTTAGATCTAAATCTTATATAACACACCACTCACATATAGGTGTCCATTGGACGTCCGTTTCATATGAGAAACCAAATCAACTTAACCCACAACAATGAGTGAGTTTCATTCTTGATAGGAGATTTTATATTGTATGCATTCGAAATTGTTGTACATTACACCTAGTGAGGTTACTGGGAGTGTGACCAGGGATTGCACGTCACGTCACGTCACATTTTGTGACAGCGACGTGACGGCTGACCCAAAAACGTCACGTCGGAGGGGTAAATCTGGCAGTTACCCCAGGGGTAAACTGACGCGGTCAACCCCCTGGTCGACTGCTAAGTCGACTGCAAAAAATTACTTTTGCAGTCGACCAAGACCAGTTGACTGTAATTAGCAGTCGGCTAGCTGGTCGACTGCTAAAAGCAGTCGACTTCAAGGAAAACCTAAAAAAAATCAAAAAATTCTAAAAAAAATCATGGACCGTTAGATCTTCAATCCAAGAAGATCTAACGGTTCAGATTTTTTAAAGATTTTTTTAATTTTTTTAATTTTTGTTTTCTGAAGCCGACTGCTCGTAGCAATCGACTAGAGCAGTCGTCCAAAAAAGTAAAAAAAAAGTTACAAAAAATTGGTACAGTAACTTTTTTTTACCACGTCAGTGCGCGTCACGCCCCGACGTGACGCGACGTGATGCAAAAAGGCCGCGTCACGTCCATTTGCACATCCCTGAGTGTGACAAACAAATTCCTTACTAACAGTAGTAAATTTCAGGAAAACGAACTACCCCTATCACGAGGGACTCCTCCTACTGCCAAGAAACAACGACTAGCCCTAGTTTAGAAATGACATTGGAGTATAATCATCTCCCCTCTTCCGTCCTCTTATCTAAACTGCAAATCTCCATGATTGGAGGGCCTACTAATTAGAGGAGACGAGGCCCAATATTTCCTCCCCCTTATGAGTGATCACCCCTAGCTAACTAGCAACCCTATACATACGTGTCTTCCAAGTGCGCTACTCTTAGGAACTCTACTTCTACTGCTACTAAGCTACCAATCAACTACGGTAGTATGCAGCTGGGCCGATGTCGACCAGTGGCTGACAGCCTAGATAGCAGAGGTTAGCTATAGTTAGCTAGGCTACAACATTACATGTCCTGCCTTCCAATCCGTTGCCTCCACATATCCCCTCATCATCTGAGCTTAACCCCGCCTCTGGTTCTTTGGACACGCTTCAGCCTCCCGCTCGGCTCCGAGCACTCTTGCAACTTTGGTGCATTGGCTTCGGGTGGCTCTCAACCGTCCGATCCCGACACTGGATTGGAGCCCCTCCCCCATTAGATGTGTGCAGCTGCCTCCTCTTCCGACGCTCTCTATCTCTCTGATCCTTTTTGCCATCCCAGCCGTTGGATTCGGCCACTTCCACGCAGATCGGTGATCCGGATCATTGCACAGAGCCTTGTGTCTGATACATTGATTCCATGGTTCGAGATTAGGTGGAGGAGTACTTCACGCTTTTGTGTTTTGTACAACAGAATTGGGAATTGGAGCTCATAAATGGGTGTTGCGGTGAATCTATGGACTACATGACCAAGGAGAGGAAAGTGGATGATGGGCTGCAATCGGTGTTCAAGATTGAAGCCCTCATGTGAGTTTCATTTTGAAGGGCTCTCAAATTTCAGCCCTTCAAATGAAGGGCTGGTTCAAATCCAAGACGTCAATGCAAGAATATAGAAATGAAATACAAAACTCATATTACACTTGTGCATGAATTATATGGTACATGTTTCCAGTACAAAGTGAAGAATTAAGAATCAACCATCTAACTCCACTTCTTGTAGTGACAATGCCCTACACTTGTTGGTTTTTGTGGCGGACAGATTATATTGAGGATTTCAAGTGACGTCTTCATTTTCAATTTGGGGTTGCGTTTTGAAGGGCCAAATCGCATTTGAAGGGCATTGAAGACTTCAATCTTGAACACTGACCACGATAGCAACAAGATATCCACCTACTTGAGTTGTTTATGCGGCACAAATGGTCGCTCATCCAAGTGGATTGTGTTTCCAATAACTCCATAATTTTCTTTCATTCACATTTCATTGATAAGCTCCAGTTTTTATCTCTGCTTTTAAATTAGGTGAAGTGCACCGTTTATGCCACATGCATAATAGTGTCACTTTCCTTATATTGAAGCGTATGCTAGGTTACATGATGATTAACAACTCCATCATAAGTGTCCCCTCATAACACTTGGCGTTCAAGTGCGCTTACTTATATCTTGGCATGAGTACATTCAATAGTGTTATGAGGTGCATGCCTATGTTATACAATGGTATGGGGCCATTCACGGTTGGGGTACTACTTTTGGGACAAAGGAATTAAGGACTTTGTCGCATTGGATCTTGACGTTTATTACGATTTACTATGATTTAATTAATAAAATTTAAATAGATAAGTAGATAGGTCATAAGATTTATCAAGAAATATATTATTTGATATTAAATAATGAATAATAATAGATAAATTCCTTATGAAATAATTAGATAAGTCATAAAACTTGTAGAGAGGTCATATGACTTGTTTTGGCCACATCAATGGCAATTTCATTATTGAAGCGTACATCGGGGGTGAATTATTTTCCTATTTTGCATCCTAGCACCTTGAATAAGTGTCATGTATCCATACATATATTTTATTATGTCCAATTCTAATTCTAAACGTTCATTTTTCATGTAGCCATGTTATTGTGTAATTCTGGCCATGTTTGGTGTGTTATGTAAGGCTAGATACAATTGGTATGCAATACACATTTAGTTCTATTGGTACACAATTGAACGATAAGTGCGAGGAAGAAAATTGGGATCATTTCAATTAATTTTTGTTGTCCTTTTCATTCCTTAATCCTAAGGTCAACAGTTATGACAACAGTCCTGCATGTCCGTTAAGGAATGAAAAGGAAAGCTTAGATAACCTTATTCCTTGTAAATTAACTTTGTCGGTGTACTCATTATGGAATACTAAATGTAGGTATGATCCAAAGTATGCTCCACAATACAAATCTAAGCACACCGACTATGTAAAGTTATCTAAAAAAGTCCTTAAACCGTTAGACACCCAAAAGTAGTACCCCAACCGTGAATGCCCCCGTATACAAGTTGACTACAATGCACACAAATGACACTTGCCATTAGTATGCTCTTGCTTACTAAAATGTAAACACATGACACTTGCCATTAGTACGCTCAAAAATGTCTTCCCCTTGCATACTAAAATGTAGGACTATCATCTAATGTAACCCAATGTGCTACTCATATTGTCATAATGTAGATAATTTTTCACTCAAAGTTACTTATGTTGACAAATGGAATCATATTGCCAATTAGTGGGCGTGACGCATTGAGACCTCTAGGCATCTAGTTTAGGCACTTTGCAAATAGTGTACATGACACTAAATACCATAAATGGTGTAGTTCTTGAAGCATTTTTCTGTTTTGTATGTCAAAATTTAGAAATGTAGCTCACAATGTATGTCATGGGTGAATTTGTCCACTCCATAACCAATGGAACATGTAACATTCAACAAGTCTAGAGGTGTTTATTTGGCACAAATCAACCAATTCATGAGCTATGGAGAAGAAACACATATTTAAGTAAAACTGGACTAAGTCCAAGTCCAACATTATAACATGTTGGATTTTATCATAGGATTCTATAATAGGATTGTATGGTAAGATCCTCCAATAGAATATGCATAGTTGATTATGATAATGTAATAGCAGTTGTTTCATTGTATTTTCACTAATCAACATTTATTATACATATTTAACATCAAAAATAGATGTCTTATTGTTTTTATATTATTTTAATAGCATAAAATCCAAGTGATCACTAAGGATTCCACCTCTCCCATTGAAATTTAAGTGTATCGTAGGATCCTATGATAAAATTGAAGCAACCAAAAAGTCTAAATTTTGAAAATATGTCTAGATTTACTTAAATACAACATTAGAGGCTTGAGAGCAACATTGTGAATGCATACCATATGGGGGTTAGGTCCTAATACCTAGAAGTGGTAAAATGTTGATGGGACTAAGAAACTCTCCAATTTTAAATTTAAATTAGAGGCATGGGAACATTCTATAAGCTCTGGTATTTTATGAAATAATATCATTTCCGTCAAAGTTGCTTTCGGTATGATTGGCATGTGTAAAGATTGATGAAAAATCAAATCCCTCAAGTATACATGGATGTGCAAATGGACATAACGCAACTCATGGCCATCACATCACGTCACAAATGATGTGATGCCCACTAACATGGTAATTTCTTTTACTACAACAATTTTATTTTTCAAATTACTTTGTTGGTCGATTGCTCCTAGTAGTCGACTTCTAGAAACATTTTTTAAATTCCAAAAAAATTAGAAAATTTTGGACTACTAGATCTTATTAGATGCAAGATATAATTGTCTAGAATTGTTTTCGATTTTTTTTTGTTTTGTTTGCTTTTCCTAGAAGTCAACTACTAGTGGCAATCAACCAGACCATTGACCAAGGAGTTGCCCGCATTAGTTTACCCCTAGGTAGAATGTTGGATTTACCCCTGGCTATCGTGATGGTTTGGATTGGCATCACATTGCCATCACATGACATGACGTGATATGACAGACATGAACGTGAAATCCTTGCAAGTATATGATTCCATGATATCTTAATATGTGATGGTATAATATGGACCACACTATAGTGCAACAGAGGGTAGGTCACACTATAAGTGCTCACATAATTAATAATGAATAGATATTGTGGACAAACACACTATTCATTTATGCATGGCCATAAAGTTGGCGTTTCCATCTATATATCTATATGTGAGCATTGTAGTGATGAAGAGGGAAGGGGAGCAAGAGGCAATTAGTTTTTGAATGGCTTCATGATGTTGCTCTTGAGCGCCTTCTCCACAACACATGATTTGGATAGTTTGTGGCACATAAACTCCTCTACACTTGTTGAATGTTGCAAAAAGAGAGGGACGGCGAACTATGATAGCAACAAGACATCCACTTGCTCAAGCTGACTATGAACACAACATGTATGCTTGTAGACAGAAATCGGAGGTTGTAAATATGATCTTCTGCAACATGGATAGAAACATACGTGGGCATCGCAGCTTGAAGTGCTCACCACTTGAATGAGCGAGCAATTCTGATGTTTGTGGCCACTCTTGATGGCCAGAATAGTTAACGGCAACCATCAGATCCACGAGGAGGCCAATATGTACAATTAAGTTCACGAGTTATGAACATCAGGTGATGTTCGAATCATGTTGGAGATTCCGAATTGTTGGATGTGAACACCAGATCAGCTCTAACCTCCCACTCCACTCCCACCCCAAATGGCGATTCCCTACATTCCTGTTCAACGTTTGTGAGCCTTTGTGTGGTCATTCTTCTGAATCAGATGCCTCATTTGCAGTAGTATAAAGCAAGGCTTGTAGGTAGAAAAAGGCCATCAAGAAGACGTGTCACGAGAAGATTGAGCTATGTGCTCACACTGTAGACATCAATACTCATCATTCTAGGTTTAATAGGGAACACAATTGGGGAGGACATACATGCTCTTCCATATAGAAAGATAATCTTCAATTTGATTTTTAAATAAACAAAGACATCTCAACTCCAATTTTAGAACTTGAATCTTCAGTTTTTAATATTCACATTTGTCAACTGGATTATGCTCACTATTAGTGAACTTTGATAATTCATAGCATTTCAAAATTGGTTCCAAAACTTTGTGGGATTGATCCCGGCTTCCTTCACATTCATTTGTTGACGCACTGAAATTTCAACCTCACAAATTTGAGTTGTATAAGACAACAGACATCAAGAAGTACTCAAATAAGGTCCATCTACCTCACCAAGCTCATCCATCTTACATTCAAGGTTGGGCTTGAACTTGAAAATCAATCCAAAAAGAAGAAGGAAACAAAGCTCATGCACCAATTTAGGGACTGTTCAGTAGTAAGGTTCCAAATTCTTTAAGTACCCTTGGCCCACCAAACTTGCAACGTTGAGAGCTCAAGCTCAAGCTGCTACGTGGCTGGGCCTTCACCTCAAATCTTGCTGGCGCATCTGAACCGTTGGATGCAGCCGCAGGAGATCCTGCTGTTGACCTGGATCGTTGGATTCGGCCCCACCACTCTCTTTCCGCTTTAGGTCGGTGATTCTCTCCTGAACCCTGATTGTCTCCCCCTCTCGGATCAAGTTCTAAATTGCCAAGTGCAGTGACCAGTCAGTCCTCCAATGACTTAATTAAGGTGTGTGAGTGTTATTTGGTTCATTTTTCATGTTCTCCAACTTCTACCGATTATAGTTACACAAGAAAGCTCATGTGCATTAGCAAATAAAACATCTGCAAAAACCAGATTGAAAATCGGGCCTCCCATGGTTTAGTTATGGTTATTGGAAGTGCATGTTTGTTGATTTCTTAACCAGATAGATAGGTCCTCCCATTTGTGTTCACTATTGAGTGTTGAGTAGTTATCAATATTTGAAGGTGTAGTCTAAACTCTTTTAGACATGTGTCTTTATGATGTTTACTCTTTGATCCTCACTGAACCACATGCCAATCAAATATAGGGGTCCGATTAAGAAAACGAGCCACTTAAGGCCTATCAACTTTAATATGGTGTTATGAGAACCTCACCCAAATACTTACAACGAACTTCCATCAACCAAACTCCTAAAAATCACTTTGGAATGATATATTGTTTGAGTGGTGTGGCTCGAAAGCGTGAAAAACTATATCAAAATGACATGTGCTACAATGAGATTGGACAACATACTAGAATATATCAACCATCATTGGTTCAATAGTTAAGATTGTTGGGAGAGTCATAACATTACTCGTGACTAGAGTGATGCACTCCTAGTGCCGGGAATTAGTGAAGATTTATGCCCCCCTTATGTTGGGTTCCTTCACAAAATGATCATATCTCACCCTCATGAGTATTGTTCACAATGTGAGGGAAATAAACAGTTGAGCCTACCCTAAGATCTATAACCTGATACTATCAAATTTATAATTGAAATAAACAATGACATTGGTTGCCAACCAACTTGCCTGAATGTCATGTGGAGCCAACACATGCTAGCTCAGTCAACTTGTCCATGCCACATTCTACCCCTTGAATAACTGGTATTAATGAAAATTACTAAATATTGTTACCATATTGATGTGATCTTAAAACCATTATCAAGAACTTTTTCTTTTAAGTATAATAAAAACTTCAACTCTAAAAAGCTCACTTTTAGATGATCTAATGAAATTACAATATGCTCCAGCCTCCAGGAAGTTGTTGATAAAAATATTGTCGTAATATTTTTCGCACTACATTCACAAGAGTTGCCGTACAAATCATGTAATATAAGGAAGCATCCATTTAGATAATTGACCATGGTGACTTGCTTTACAAGGAGAGCCGACTTTCTATAAGATGCAAGACAAACCTCATGAGCTTCATGGTAAAAGCAACTTATAGTCCATCCAAACTTTCCGGTGCAGGCCACCAGTGAACGGGTTCTACCAACACTGGTTACATCCAGTAGTTCTCAATGACCAAATTGGAGCTATAAGTAGTCCCTTGTGAGCCATTCGTTGGTTGCCCACACCAGTAAGTGTGGGCATGCTATTATAAGCTTACCACAAATCCATGTTGATATAAGACATGTATTTCCTTGTTTGAACTAAGGGTTGTTTTCCACACAGACCAAAAGCCGTGACCATGAAAATCTAAGGGCCCTTGAAAAACATTCAAAGCTCGTCATAACATTATTTAGTTTCATGGTTATGTTACATTCCATTTTTAGCATTTGATGTGGGCCTCCACTATATTGCCTTCATGGGAAGAAACTTAGAAAACAAGAAGAAATTGATGCCGATACGAATAATGAATAATAATTTTTTGTGAATAGTGTCAGTATCTTCAATGATACATAGTGTTGTTATGAATAGTATTTTCCAATGAATAATATTGGGATGAACAATGTTTCATGTGAATAGTGCCAGGAATATAACTCCACCCAAGTCTCCAAGTGTCAACATGAATGTACGAACAAATATTCTTACTTTGTTTGCACCCCCCCCACACACACAATATAAATGACATATTCCAGGATCATGGAACTAACCCACATGGTTGAATAGTGTTATGATACATTGGGAAATAAAAATCCAATTTTTCAATTGATGAAATGCTTAATGTAATGTGAAAGTGGACAATTTTGAGGGACTCCAACATATATTTGGGTTTAGGTCACCATTATGGTCATATAATATTTCTAGGAGCCAGTGGCAATTCAATTGATTACCATGCCCCCTAGTTTTGCAGTAGACCCACCTCTTTTTAATGGGCATAATTTAATAACCATGAAACACTATCCACATGATGCTTATGTAGGGCGCCATATAGATTTTTTTCATCCATTCAGTTTTTGTTGGTCCCTCATGCCTTCAAGGTTTAGTGTACAATAATGAACTTGGACTGTCTCCGGCATCTCAACCAATCATATAATTTGTATATCACGGGTCAAGGGCCCTCAAGCTCTAGTGTAAAGTGGGTCAAAGACATTCCAAAGTATTAAAACAAGATGGCATGGTTATGAGAGGCTATGTTCCAATAATTTATTCAAATTATTTATTAAATAATAGTCACTCGTGCTTAGTATAAATTTTATTAGATGAAGTTATGATTATAGGTAATACACATAGGTATATGATTTGGAAGTTTAAAATATATATATATATATATATATAGGTTGATGATAACCCGGCCAATAAGCATCCATGGTCCATGCTTTTGAATCATTTCCTAGAACATTTGTCCAAATATGATCAAGCAATGTATTACATTTTGTGGCACAATTTGAATTTATATGTAAATCTTGTTGATTCATAAATTTTTTGAAGGCATTTTGATTCATGACTTTGATGTGGTTCATTTATTTGAAGCATATCAACATCGAAATCACTAAGAATAACTAGTGGACAAAATGTAGGAGGGTTTTGAATGAGTTCATTTAACATGTTTAAAATTTACTTTAATTTAGTAGAATTACAAGAACTATCATAATGCATAATGTCATCAACAAATGAATGAACATCATTAGAAGAACCACTAACATGAAGTATCATAAATAAAAGACTAATTTAAACTTACTTTATTTGTATGTCGTTTATGTTTGAGGTGTTTTATATGCTTTATTACTTGTAAAATCAAATAAATATAAGTGAGGATGATTCAACAAGATTCTATTATAAATATCTTTCATTCTATCATTGGGATTGTGTAAAAGATATTGTTGTAAAGTATTATTATGAGATTTATTCCAATGGAAACAAGAAGCAAGAGATGATAAAACAAATTCCATACTAAAAGAGTAAAATAATATTGGAGAAAGAATAGGATAAGAATAACTAACCTGAAAGTATGGTAGGTGTGCGGTGCGATTTTTGACATGGGATGAAAACATTATGTTTAGAGATTGAATCCAAGGTATTTGAAGAATGTTGAGTTTCTAAGTTTTTGAGAGATTCTGGAGAATGTTGGGAGAATGTTGGGAATATGTTGGGAGAATGTTGGGTTGATTCTAGGGGTTGTTGACTAAAGACTGAAGAGTGCAAATTGTAAATTGCGGATCACAACTTATGAATAGTGCTCGGGGGGGACACTTCACTATACTTTGTGTGAACACGTGCGTTAAAGGGGTATTTAATGTAGGGGTATTATGTCTAGATGTTAGATTTGAACACACCGTTTAATTATATAATTCCCTAATATGGTGTATTATTATGATGCCTTACTATAATTATAACTCACATAAGATTTTTTTTTTCAACCCTATGTTCATTATAAAAAATTAGCTCACCCTAATTTGTGTTTAAGGATTGCCTATGTTCATTACAAAATTCATTTGACATGCAATGAGAACTAGCATGAACAAGCATCACCACAAATCAATAACAATGCAAACAATCATCACCACCATGAGAATCAATGAACTATGAACTTGAATTACTAGCATGAACTACAATAATGTTTGTGTTTAGAAACACAAGTCTATGCACTGCAATCACAAGCAAACCAACAAATTTAGAACTTTAGGGTCCAATGTTTAGGGTGAACAAAGTTGGTTGCAATCTATTGCTGAGAAAATAGAGTCTAAACAACATTGTTGTTTTCCAAAATCAACACTTTAGTCTGTTGCACACAAGTGGAAGGAAGAACTTCAGAAACAAACTATCATTCTATCAAAATCCCTATGCTATATTATATCTAAAATCTTGATAAATTTCAATACTTAGTATACCCCAATATTATTTATAATATGGATTTTCAATTTAAATAGTCCATAGTTATATCCAATAATTTTCTAAATTTTATTGCTCATGAATAAAATACACCCTATATTTTAACGCACCATGTTTACTAATTTTCCTAAGTGTCCCCCCCCCCCCGAGGAATAGTGTGAACGTAAACAATGGACGAGAACAAGAAATGAGAACAATGTATGATAACAACAAATAGAAACAAAAAAGGAGAAGGGGGGTGAGAATTGTGGATGAGAACAATGAATGAGAACAATGAATGAGAGTAATGGATGAAAATTGTTGAAAAAATAGCAAATGAAGTTTATCATCTTGTTTAGACGTGTGTGTGTATATATATATATATATATATATATATAACGTAAACCCTAAAATTGATCCCACATGAGGGTGAAACATGTCACACATTTGAGGGGCAATATCCTCAAATAATACTAGTTCTTGAGCCATACACTCCATGCAATGTAGTTGCTCTTCATAAAAGCAATTGCATCTCATTTGGAGTAATAACACCATGACAATCCACGTCCACACACTTGAACTTTTTCCATGCATCCAAGATTTATTTCAATCACAACCACTCTACCACAAAGTGCCTACAACTCCAAACTAAGCCCCGGCATCTTGATGCACAATAGAAATAGCTAGGTCAACAAACCTTCATTCAAGTGTGGTGTAATCAGACACAAAATTCCACATAGACCTATCACACATATCCTCAATGCATATTGCTTCTCAGCCAAACACCCCACTTTGTTGGAGTTTGCATTTCATAATATTCAAGTTCATGGGCTCAAAATCAACATCACAAAAGGCCATAACTTACTAGCAACTTAACCAAAACCCGTCCCACATGTAAACCCATGTATATTTGAGATGATCAAGTAAGAAAGAAGATGAGCAAAGCAATATCAAGTTTAGATGTAGGTTACACCATGAATAGAGGAGGAGAAAGAAATTGACATTTAGGTATATTTGGACAAATATAATAGGGATGTGCACTGTGGGGACGAAAATAACAAAAACAACAACACAATCACAATTTCAAATGTTTGTATTCCATGTTTGCCAACCACCATATTTGTGTGGTTTTGCAATCTAGTGTACGTCATATTAGCGGTTGGAATTGTCCAAAAGTCATGCATAGATCCAAATATGCTTAAATCCTATTTAAGACATAGAAGGTATGGTAGGGCATACCAATACTTGAGGCTAGGCTCTGATGACCAGAGTTCGGGAAGTTTTTGAAGCCTTAGTGGCTAATTGCCAGTAGTTGATACAAAGGGTCGGATTTTTTCCAATTTACATCGGCAAGAGCCGGTCTTTTGTAAAATCAATCGGCCAATTGCCTACATTTTCATATTTTCATTGGCCAATATCCGATTAAATGGAATTCATATCGGCACTAATTGTTTAAAAAATGTATGAAAAGTTATTAGAAATCATTTCTTAGTACAAAATCTTGAATAAGTGAAAAGAAAGGCATGTTCAAAACTTTAAATTTGAAGAGTTAATATCCTTGGCAAGAATCGAACCTAGCAATGCCTTCACCGGTTGAAGGCCAAGGATCCCCCAATTCTTCATAGAAGCAATTGGATTTGGTCATGAAAAGGTTGCATAATTCAAAAAGTTTAAGGTTTAGGGTACTTCCTCAAGTGCATCATTTGATGCCCCATACAAATAGCGCGCTGGATTGCTATACAAATAGCGAAACTTAGCAGCATCCTTCCAAAGATCTAGAGCACTTGTTAGAATGTCATCAACATCATTGTCTGGGCCTTCTATAGCAACACGCATCATACTTTCTAAGTTAGATGTAGACATTCGATTACGAAGTTTTTGTTTAATAGTATTTTGAACAAAAAACACCCTTTCACATGTTGCAGTACTCACACATTGGCACTTAGCAATCTCAGCAAGAATCAGAAGGTTAGAATACTTCACTTTCAAAGATGGAGACCAAGAAATTGATGTCCATACATCTGCAAAAGTAAGATCCATCCACTTTGTACTTCCTTGTGCCTTGAAAGCAAAAAAACTCTTGCTTACACAATGTTGCATTCACCAACGGCGGAAGGACTTGATCTCCTTGCATTTTTTGCACACCGTATTGAGCACTGCAACAACCTATCCAACTCACAAAGCTCGGGGAGATCACTCCATTGTAGAGTTGAACAACCACGTGCGATCATTTTAGATGTAAAAAATGTAAAAAATGTAAAAAGCATCACCAAAATGGGTCACAATTTTATCAATTTTTTTTCATGAGTAGATATAAATGGTACATGTTACATAGTAAAAAATGATGACTAAATTTGGTGATTTGTTTTTTTAATAAAACATACCGTTTCTAACTAGAATGACACAGAATTGAACTAAGAAAATTGCTACAATTAATGAAGATGACTAAAAATTTCAAAAAATATACAAAAGATGCCATCAATGGTTGTGTATATGTAGAAAAAATATCATAAAATTTAAAATTATTTATGACATGTAATATAGGGGTAGCAAACTTTGTTCGCACGTGGTGTTCAACTTGACAATGGAGTGATCTCCCCGAGTCACAAAGGCTGAAATCCGGTAACTCACAAGAAGAATCGGCTACATTTTCGGGAAATTTTCTAGTCCATTGGCTAATTGCCGGAGGATTGAATTTATTATCGGATTGGCATCCGATGGTTGGAAATTTGGACCGGCCATGAGGCGAAATGCATCGGCTGATAATGAACTAGCCGTCGGTTTTCCCCGACCATTGCTGATGACTTAACTATTTCTTTTTGGACAAAATGAACTACACAAAGCCTTCAGACCCCATTTTTCCTTTCCACCTTGCTTGTGAACTTACTTGGGACCTAAAAATCAATGAAAACTTTTGTTAGGTAAATCTTAACATTGATAATGGACCATGCCTACATAACCACAACCAACAGAGAACCAAAATTTCTTCCACTATACATTTAAAAGTAAATAAACTGAAACATGCTTATCGATGTGTGTGGCAACCCATCAATTACCAGTTATTACTTATTTTAAGTAACGTATAGTTACTCTATACATTATCAAATTGAAAGTAGCCGTATAAAGATAAACACTACTACAACTGCTACAGGTTTCAACAATACCTAAGAGAAGATGCACTCCACAATACGGTGAGTAAGTGCATGATTCCCATAGCGCAGAAGGTCATCCTTATGAATTAAAAAGTTGTGATCCGAATCCAACTCCCAAAATTTATAGCACATGACATAAAAGTGCTTGTATGAAAAGTATATGAAACCCACAGACACACCCCAAAACTAATTAACAACAAGGAGTATCATACATTGTGCAAAGAAGTTTAGAAACATTAGACTACAGCTCTAGCAATGCACATTTTACTGGTTTATTATCATGACATAGAGTACATACTCCCAAGGGCGAGAAAATGTATGAAGCATGTAACAAGAGCACACAAAAGAATTATGACATGTCCAAAGCCCGATACAAAACTTGAGTTGGGGAAGTGCTCACCGCAACATCTTATTGATGTTTTCTTCTTAGTTTGCCTCTTGGAAGGCTACAACAAGATTACTTCTCTTTATCTCTCTCAACTGCAGCTGCCCACTGCTAGCCCTGTTGCAGTGGTGGAATATTATGGGGACCACTATTTCAGCTGGAAAAACAACCAAATAGAAACTACCCCAATTGTCAATGCATGTGGAAGCCAACCAGGCCATCCAACAAGACACATACACGTAAAGATTGGAAAGTTGATATTAGACAAGTTCATACCATATCAATCTTGAAACTCAGGGGTGTCACAAAGAAACTCCAACCCATGATGTATCAACAAGAGCTCCTCCAAAACAGGTCTCAAATCGTTTTGGTCACAGCACAACAAATTCATAAACCCTCAGGACCATATTTCTAAAACAACATAACCACAAAACAATGTCACATCTGTGGCTAATTTCCAAGGCATCACAACTTATGGCTATTTTAAATTAGCTTTTGACATGATACCCATGACCTACTCCAAGAAGGACCCACCACATAGCTAAGAAATGTTTTCACTAGTTCTATCAGAATAAATTCTTACCCAAAAAAAAAAGGTTCTTCGTTAGAGCTCAACATGTGTGAGCTGATCTTTATCTTGCTGCTTCAAAACGGTGAAAATACAAGTAGCAGCATCAGCTATCAGCATATTCTGGTCAACCCAATATTCTAATAACCTTTCCCTGGAAATGACAAACTTCTGTTACCATGACAAAAGGTAGATTCTCTACCTTACACAACACTAGAGAACCATAGGTTTGCACAAAACTTCACACCTAAGGCATGAATATTGCAAGTACAGAATTGTACCATTTACACTGACAACAAACTCAAAATATAAAAGTAACCAAGGTTGGGTGGAGCCGGGAATATGTCATGTAAGGTGCTAGAATTATACTTCATGAATGTTTGTCTGAGCATATTAAACTTGATCATTTTTTGAGTTATTCGGGTGAAGCGCTGTCGTTGAATGTTACTAGAATGGAACGGTTGATAGTAGTTGAATAATTTTACGACCACCAGATAACCACAAATATATAACTAGTAATTGATGAAGTAAATCACATACATAGTGAGATCATTACAGAGGATACCTTGTTCATTCTGATACTTATCAGCAAAGGGTGCGCGTGGAAGTCTTCCCCTCTTTCTGCACACTCTTACTACTCCATTAATTGATTTTTTATATATAAATACCAGTACACTAAATAGGATATTTAGTGTTTGATATACTAAATACGAACGCATACACTAAATGTCAATAACCCTATGAAAGTAAGTAACATTAAATGTAAACTCAAAACACTAAATACCAACTATGGTCATATGTGGAAGTTACATGTTTGAATTTAGTGTTAGTAAGGATATGAAAAAAAAGAATATAATAAGGGAGGTGGCATTAGGGAAGGTAGCGGCACATTTATGTCTAACACTAATTGTCAAGAATTGAAAATTAGTGTCGAGCATGGTAGGGTGGTAACAACACTAAATATAATCAAATACTAAATATCCTATTTAGTGGAGTGTATAGACACTGTACATACATGTAATTAATACAGCATCCATCTAGACCACACATGACACAGACCAAAGCCAGTAGCACTGGCATTGAAATTTTCACACCCTAGGATATAAAGAACAAAAAGGGTACAAGCGATAGTGTGACCATACAAGTGTGCTATCTGTAGTAAAGAGAACGAACTTTCTAACAAGCCCACTGTTGTTGATGTCAAGTTTCTTGAACAAACTGCTAGAGAAAAACAATGGCAGTTTGCAAACCTTCTTCGTAACTGGCGTGAATGCTGCAGCAAAATAAGCTTGACTATCAGTCCATGGTGCATTTAAGTAAGAGTTCAACCTCGGTACCCATTCGTCCCACATTTAGCAGTTCAATTTTCAAGCGAGGGTAACTTGGGACAATCTTGGCAGTGCCAGGTCAAAGCATAACACATCAACCTCTTTTATCAACCCTGATTTCAATGAACTATGTGGTGCCCTAGAGTGTCATTCAACAAAGGTATTGCCAATTTGAAGTCAGGATATTTACTGGAGACAATCGTTTACGAGAGAGAGGTAGACCATCAGGATGAGCAGCAAATTGTGCAATGCCATCGGTGCCCGATCTGTGTACCTAGATCAAGCACATTCCCTATCATCTTTTCAACTATTTTTTTTTATTGGGGTCTCAACCTCTGTAAATCCTATTTAAGAACTCATTGCTAGGGTTCCACGTGTGAAATTCCTCTAACGCTTTGTACATGCTCTATACAATCGATCCATTCCTGCCATGGAAGGCTCATGAACAATATCAAAATTTGGAACTTGTAATGCGTCAAAATTTAATATCTTCAGTTGATGTCTTAAAGTTCCTTCATTTCCATTCCAATCTCCACAACCCACATGGCTGAAAAAGTGTGTTGATATCATCTGATGCACCAGCGAAGTGGTGCGATGTGGACTCGTCCAGTAGAGACCGATCTGAAGGTGTTTAGTGCGTTGCAAGTGCATAACTTTGAAGAGCCGCCACTTGCAAGATAAGGCGGGCTACATTTAAGTAAGGAGGATGTAGATTAAGCACAGAAAGGAAGAAAGAAATGAAACTCCTCAAAACAAAAAAGTTAAACATAAACATTGACCAAAACATCCTCATCAACACAACCAAACCAATCGCAGAAAAGCATGAGAACCAATCCATACACCACATGACGCCTCGGAACCAACAACCATGACATAGACATTAGGCATAAGCCCCCCTGCATTAATAAAAATTGGTTTGAAAATGAATAAATTCAAAGTTTAAGTAGGTGCACCAAAAGAATTCTAAGATTCCAAAATTCTCCAATCAACTTACTACCTTCCACTGCCGCTTGTAGAATTAATGAAGCTCCTCCCACAAATAAGCCTTCAAATTAATAACCCTATCCAAATCCACCGAATCAACATTAAGAATCCCTTCGACAAGTTGCCTCAAGTTAGGCGCCAGCCAAGCAATCGTAACGGGGTCAAGCACATTCAGGAGCTCCTTCAACTTCCCAACATCCGGAGAGACAGTTGAGTACACACTCAACAACACCTCCACAACTCCAACCCCTCCGGAGAACCTAAACGCGTTCTGCAAGTACACCGAGTCGGTGACAATTCTTGCCAGCTGCGAGTGCTGCATTGTAAGCTCCGTGGATGTCCATTGCGCAAGAGGTGACACATCGCCATCTTTCACATCGTACTGGAAACGGCGAGGTTGGGTACTTGTGCCTCGCCTACTTCCTTCCCCGTTTTCCAAATCCCTCCTACCTTCGCAAGAGAGAATTCACAGCCATTAGGCTTCAAGAAACGCATCAAAAGGTTAGGGTTTTCGAAACCTTCTTGTTTCTTGTTCTTTTTTTGTGGAAGGCTTTGTAAGGAACGTCATTGGTGCCGCGCACATGAGCAACCATCAACCACTTTGCCTAGCGGAGGCGATGATTCTCATCCAGCTCCACCCGGCGAGGGTGGTGAAGCGGACCGTCCACCCAAGCCCAGAAGCTACAGGTTCGCCGCTCTCCGCCAGATAATTCCCCGGCAAGTTTCTTGCTGTGGAACAACTTCAACACTCTCAAACTTCCTCTCTCCTTTCTCTCTCACAGGTAAAAAAGGATCGGGAAAGATGAATGCCGGAAGCGGGCGGAGGCAGAGGCTAGGGCAGCAAGGTGCTCTCCGCCCGCCTGGCGTGTGAGCTTACTGCACGCACCCCGGCCAGCTAACCGCGGGGGACCACATGGACCTCTGCCATGCAGCTGGCGGGGCGGACCGGCGCCCGTGTGCGCAGGCTTACTAAAAACTTTGTCATGTCAGAAACCGTCACATAATCTCTGGGCCCCCAAGGGGCCAGAGCCAACAACCCACACTAGAGGATCCGAGTATTTTGAGCAATTTGACAAGAGTTGGGGTCTCCACGAGGTGTCTTGCAAACAATCGGAGAAGAAAGTTGTTTGACCAACTACTTGTCTGTCATATAGAAGAATAAACTAGGTTGTGTTTACGTGCTCGGTTTGTTGGTTCTCTTGTTTCTCAGGGCCACTTCACACACGAGCCAAGAGCCGTGACCATGAAATTGTGAGAGCCCAAAAGAAAGTCTCCAAAGGCCGTCCCAAGACACTTCCAAAATCATGTAGTGTGGTCACGGATCCTCAAGTGTAGTGTGAAGTCATATGTGACCGGGCCCTCAACCAAATGCTATTTCAATGAATTTCTATTTCATGCGGGTCCTCACACATGATAAAATAGAATAAACCAACGGTTGTGAGCGTTCGGAGGAGCATGGTCTCCCAGTTTTGTGTTAGGCCTACCTCCAAGAGGTGGTTTTGTGAAATAGTCCAAGTGGCCATGAAGCATGATCCATTCGATGCCATGTAGGAATCCATGTAGACTTTACATCCATCTTGCATTCACATACTCCGTTGGTCCCTCAAGCGTAGTGTGAAGCAACTTGGACCGGCTCCACCTTTTCCATAATGAGAGTGCTTGAAGTGTACTCTGGTCACGGGCTCTCAGTCTCGTGTGTGAAGTAGCCCTCAACGTCAGTGATACAATATTCTCCTTCTACCCCCTCCCTCTGAGTTGGTCGCTTTTGGCTTTTGGTTCTTATGAAATTGTAGGTTGATAGCTGGTCCGACATAAAATAATTCCAAAAATAAATGTCGGATTATTTTGAAATGATAGACACAATTTACGAGTCTTATCTTAATTCACCTTACGCTTTTGTTGGAACATGATAAATTTTCACTCTATACAAGTTTATGTAGTGTTAATAATCCACTGTAAGGTGTTACATAGAGGAGAGGTTCACAATATATTCCATGTCATCCTTAGTCATCGCAAAGAATATGGGTTAACTGTTAACATGAAATTGCAAGATTATGTATTGAGAACTTGGTCTATGTCCTTAATAAATATTTGGACCTCAATTCCACATAGAAGATGCACTTGTTTGAAATTGTATACAACTAGAGAAAGATGGTACATGAAACAAAGCACTATGTCCAAGAATAGCTTTGTGATTTGAAAAATTTGTGCAAAAGATATGAATGAACTTCAACAAGCATTTCAAGAAGTGAGGAGGTTTGAAGAGAACATGTGTTAGGAACATGTTTTTGTAGCTTGATTGTCCTAAGAAGAAAACTTTTTTTTGGAGTCGTGTTAAACTAAGACAACTTAGACAATCAAACATAGTACCACCTCCAACAACAACAAAAATGCAATTTGAAAAAAAATATGGACAAATGCATACGAGAGGACTACCGGGGCTTCATCTCTCAAGTTTAAGTATCCCACATGGATTGTGGACACCTCATGGGGAGGACTTATATACTAAAACATACAGTGAATGTAATGTGGAATGTGAACACCTTATTCCTATTGATTGCGTATTTGTGAACTAGTTGGAATTGTGAAAATTTATAGGAAATTGTGTTGGAATTTTCAAAATCATTATTGTGCCGGATCATGTTTTGGTATTTTAAATAATTATCTAACAAAAATGTTGTGATGTACCCGGATTGAAAAATTCAATGTTGAATTATGCAAGAAAGAAAGACTAACCATACTTTGTTTTACTTACCATGTGAGCAAATGGTGTTTGGAGTCATACAACTTCAAAGAAAGAATTGGGTCAGACAACCCAAAGAGAGAATGGTGTACAAGGGCTAGACAACCCATAGGAATTGTGCACGGGAGTTAGACAACTCTTAATGAATAAATCTAGTTGGAATTAGACAATTCCAACTAGAGGATTGTGATTGAGCCAAAGGATAAGAAAAGACCATATGGTGAAATGATCTATGTATATAAATAAGGAATATCCATTCTAGATTTAGTAATACTTCATACTTCTAAAAGTATCTCTTAGATACTATAGATAAAGATGGATAAGACTAGGAGTGCCTTTGGGTATAAGAGAGAGCTCGGGGGAGGAGAGAGGACCATCTATTGGGCTATTCTATGGTCGGGTGGTTCGAGCTCATAGCAATCACAATATTGTGTTTAAGTTGTAAAGCTTTTGTAATGTACAAAGTTTGAAACTTCTCAATATTGGTGTCTCATGTGCATTCATGCTTGTATTATTTTTGTATAAAAGAGGAACATGACAACTATGTTGGACCAGCTATCAACCTACGGTATCTTCGTGCGGTCCTTTTTTATGTTTTGTCCATGTTTGTCTCTGGCCTGGTCCCTTTCAAACACAATTGTTTATGGAGTTCCAAAGTCATGGTTGTATTTTGCCCTCATGCAATGGAAATCCTTTGTTTTTTTTTCAAAGTAGAAAATCCATATTGATACATCTCAATAACCAATATTTAAGTAAAATTGGACTAAGTCCAAGTCCATAATCATAACAAGTTAAAATTTATCGTAAGACCTTACAATAGGATTGTATGGTAAGATCCTCCGATGAAGTATGCAGAGTTGATTATAATAATATTATAACAATCTTTATCATATGTTCGCTATTCAAAATTTTGATTATATATAGATTTAACATAAAAATTTGATATGTGATTTTTTCCATCATCTTTTAATAACATAACATTTCAAGTAATAACTAATGATTCACATATATCCCATAAAATTCAGGTTTATCATAATTGTATCAACGGATTTGCCCATAGAGTTGAAACAACTAAAAAGTCTAGATTTTGAAAACATGTCCAGAATTATTTAAATACGAGTTTAATCAAAACCATGCAAATGCGTTAGAAGTAGATTGGGTGTCTTTTTCTTGGAAGTTGCCATACAAATGTGACTGGACATTTACAGTACTAAATGTTGTCAGCATTCAATTCTATTTTTGAAAAAGAAAAAGAAAACTTTTCTCCACAAAAGCCAAACCCCATAAAGGTCAGGCTGCACCAAAGGGGACAAATTGCAAAGAGACAAACGAGAACAGGACGAGGGCAAAGTGGTGCTTGCATCCCCATTCGTGAGATTTTAATGCACTTATGATGTCTTATCAAACTCCTATTCCCAGTTTAAGTCTACAAAGATGGAAACAAGTAACTTAGAGCAAGGCCACTCATCTTGCACATGCATCTGCAGATGCACTTTTACATCCACAATGCAGATGCGGATGCAGGGAAGTGGCCCATTCAGAGCTATAAAATTTCAAATCGGATGAATTATAATACATGAATTGTTGAACTCCATGCATAACGTCGAGATATGCAAGAAACATTCTATCACTAAGGACAAGCAACATAATTACACCTTTTCAGAAGAGATGAGTTAGCTAGGTATTTTCCTGTATGAATTTAGTATCAGTTGTAGGCAGTGAGTGGAGTTCTGTGTTGGATTTGCATTCGCATCCAGGACGGAGGCGGCTTTTCGTTCTTGGATGCAGATGTAGATCCAGGAACCACTGGTCTTGCCTTACAACATTTTTGGCGTAGCCACCAAACTTGCACGGAGTACGTGAGTGCTATTCGGGTTTGTTTTTTCATGTTCTCCAACTTGTACTGATTAGATTCACATACCGAAACTTGTGATGCAATAGCAAATCTACGACAAAGCAGTTTCAAATTGGACGTCCTCTAATTTAGTTATGATTATCGAAAGTGCATGTTTGTTGATTCCTTAATTGAATACATAGGTCCTTCCAACAATTTTGCATTCATTATTGAATGTGGAGCAGTTGATAAAATTTGAAGGCATAGCCCAATATCTTTTGAACACTTGTCTTTATGGTGTTTGTTATGTGATCCTCACCTAACCACACACCAATCACTTATCGATGTCCAATTAAGAAAAAATAACATAATAACATATGCATATCTTAGATTGGAATCAAAAATTGTCTTTTTTTAATGATGTACTCGCCATAAGGTAACCATGCCTAATTTGACCATTCATCTTAATCAGACACCCAATTCTGAGCGTATGTGGTTAGGTGTGGATCTAAGAACTAACACCAAAAGGACATGTGTTTGCAAGAGATTGGACTACGTGCTCAATATTGTGCAAATCAATTGTTAAAGAAAGAAAAATTACAAGCACACCGAGGAAACCCCAAAAGGACCCCCACTACCTCCTCTCACAAAGGATTGAGCAGGGTGTATAAAACATTTGTTAAGCTCAACTTCTCCCATGTCCCATATATGTGGATTGCACACATTGTATGAACAAACACTTTATTCACGCCAACCTTTGAAGGGGTCCGGAGTTTTTATCTATCTATCTCTGGATTGCACACATGAGGTGTGTGAAGGAATTCTCTACCACTCCCCTCTAAATTCTCATAGGCAAGGCTTTAAACCATGAAAGCACGTCTCTCTGTTGAACATTCCAGACCTTGGATAACTAACCAACTAATTCAACTATTAGTTAACTAGTTGCCTTTGGTAATTATGGTTGTTCGCAATTTGACCTGCCAAAAAATGTCGTTAACTATAGTTGTTTTGAATTCGGTCTGCCAAAAACTCTAGTTAACTATAGTTATATCTAGTTAACTAAAGTTGAGCGCAACCTGTTCACATAATTATGTTGCAGTGTTGTAGTGTCACTAGTGTGTTATTTGTGTTGGTGGTGTACATGGAGGTTGTTCCAGAGCCCAACATTATGAGTGATCGTATAAAGGCGTTTCTTGATAATCTTCAGTGGCCCGAGCATATGAAAGACCCTTAACTGAAGCAAATCAAGAGGCGGACTTCTTCGAATATATAATAATACTTGCAATTCTTCTAGTTAACTATAGTTTTTTTTAATATGGTCTCAAATTTTTCTAGTTAACTATAGTTGTTCTCTAAAAAGTATTGAAAAAATATAGTTAACTATAGTTATTTTGACAGTTGTCCAAGGTCTGGAACATTCCTCTGATTCGGTCCATGCCGTGGGGGGGGGGGACGTGGTCTAGAGGGTTTCATTACTAACTTCTTTTGGTGCATACTAGAAGATAATTAGGGTCGACCACACGAAGATGATCAATGGCTTTATTGTGCAAGGCAAATTCCATTTTGGAGTCACATTTTGAAACTTAAAAATAAATAAATAAAATCTTCCCTTCCATTTTACTTTATGAATAACTGTATACTAACATCTCTGGTTTTTCTTAGTATACCTTATGTTAAAAAAAATACTACATCCATCCACTTGGCATGAAATTATCATTAAAAGTAAGAATAAACAACATTAGTGGTTGATGTGATTATCCTCCATGCATAGCCTAATTGCAATTTTTGTTCTTTACTTTTGCGAACCTCGTTGTGATTTTTTTGGAATTTCTAGATGGTGCTCCAATGAGGATGGTCATCAATAGATTTTTTTTTGATATCAAGCACATTGTACTACTACAACATTATTGAGTTGCTATTAGCTGTTCTATTCTAATAATATTAGTGACAGTGTTGCATCCGAGTTTATCAGGTTGAATATGTTGGTAAAAGAGAATAAACATGGTATAGTTCCAAATAGTTCTGACTTATCCCCAGCCCCACCCTTTGAGTTTTATTTTCTACATTCATCATATGTGTCCGCATTCTTGGCAGTGAGATCATACACATGTTGAAAGCACATCAACAAGGATCTATGTCGTTGCCAAACCTCAAGCTATTGTATCTATCATAATAACACATGTGTCTCATTTTGGAACTAAGGGCATGTTTACACGAAAGCCATTAGGCCATGGCTCCTAAGAATCCTTGGATCCTCATTGGTTGAGAGTGTCAAGGGGCCCCGCTTTTGGCCCACAACCCATAACATCTTTAGTGGATGAAAAATCTACATGAAATCCCACATGGCAAGTATGGATACTATTGGCTGGGATTGTAGGGATTCTTTTTGGGACAACTCTTAAAAGTAGGCCTAGCATAATTTGGGTCTACACTAAGGGCTTGTGCCCTCCAAAAAACTTTGGACTCTACTCCATGGACTTCTCTATGGTCTCATCCAAAGAGCAGGGTACCATGGTTGATTAAGAACCACGGTCTAATGTAACCTCTCCTGCTCCAATTGTGAGATCCAATGATGTATCCAACTTGCCACTCATACCTCTAGACCACCGTAAGTCACTCCAACCGATAACTACACTACACATCGTATTTAGTGCCACCGATTCTATTTGTCTTGCTCGATGCTAATTGTAAACCGCGTGTGTAGTGTCACCAACACTAAATGTAAACCTAACATTATTTGTCATTCCTTGTAATTTTTTTTGGGCAATGTAGATTTATAAATTTGCAATTATTGTCACTTAGTAAGTGATTATCATCCAATTGCCAACCATCCATGACGATATTTAATTACAAGAATGTTGGATGCATCATATGCCCAAAGAAGAGTGGGCAATCAAGAGCAGGCATGCAACTGCACATTAGCAACCCCATGGAACAGGTAGGGTTTTGGGTAGTGGCTGAACTAAAAGTAAGTTGGGATAATGGTACTTGTAACTTAGAGCAAGGCCACTCACCCTACATATGCATATGCAGATGCACTTTTACATCCACAATGCAAATGCAGATGCAGGGAAGTGGCCCATTCATAGCTATAAAATTTCAAATTGGATGAATTATAATACATGAATTGTTGAACTCCATGCATAACGTCGAGATATGCAAGGAGCTTTCCATCACTAAGGACAAGCAACATAATTACACCTTTTCAGAAGAGATGAGTTCGCTAGGTATTGTCCTGTATGAATTTAGTATCAGTTGCAGGCAATGAGTGGATTTTTGTCTTGGATTTGCATCCGCATCCAAGATGGAGGCGGCTTTTCGTTCTTGGATGCAGATCCAAGAACCACTGGTCTTGCCCTTACAACGTTTCTGGCATAGCCACCAAACTTGCTCGGAGTATGTGAGTGCTATTCGGGTTTGTTTTTCATGTTCTCCAACTTGTGCCTATTAGATTCACATACCGAAACTTGTGATGCAATAGCAAATCTACGACAAATCTGTTTCAAACCGGATGTCCTCTAATTTAGTTATGGTTATCGAAAGTGCATGTTTGTTGATTCCTTAACTGAATACATAGGTCCTTCCAACAATTTTGCATTCATTATTGAATGTGGAGCAGTTGATAAAATTTGAAGGCATAGCCCAATATCTTTTGAACACTTGTCTTTATGGTGTTTGTTATGTGATCCTCACCTAACCACACACCAATCACTTATCGATGTCCAATTAAGAAAAAATAACATAATAACATATGCATATCTTAGATTGGAATCAAAAATTGTCTTTTTTTAATGATGTACTCGCCATAAGGTAACCATGCCTAATTTGACCATTCATCTTAATCAAACACCCAATTTTGGGTGTATGTGGTTAGGTGTGGATCTAAGAACTAACACCAAAAGGACATGTGTTTGCAAGAGATTGGACTACGAGCCCAAAATTGTGCAAATCATCAATTGTTAAAGAGAGAAAAATTACAACCACATTGAGGAAACCCCAAAAGGACCCCCACTACCTCCTCACACAAGGGATTGAGCATGGTGTATAAAACATTTGTTAAGCTCAACTTCTCCCCCGCCCCATGTATGTGGATTGCACACATGAGGTGTGTGAAGGAATTCTCTACCATGCCCCCTCTAAATTCTCATAGGCAAGGCTTTAAACCATGAAAGCATGTCTCTCCGTTGAACATTCTAGACCTTGGATAACTAACCAACTAATTCAACTATTAGTTAACTAGTTGCCTTTTGTAGTTACGGTTGTTCGCGATTTGACCTGCCAAAAATGTAGTTAACTATAGTTATATTTAGTTAACTAAAGTTGAGCGCAACCTGTTCACATAACTATGTTGCAGTGTTGTAGTGTCAATATTGTGTTATTTGTGTTGGTGGTGTACATGGAGGTAATTCCGGAGCCCAACATTATGAATGATTGTATAAAGACATTTCTTGATGATCTTTAGTGGCCCGAGCATATGAAAGACCCTTAACTGAAGCAAATCAAGAGGCGAACTTAGTCGAATATATAATAATACTTGTAATTCTTCTAGTTAACTATAGTTGTTTTTTAATCTAGTCTTAAATTTTTCTAACTAACTATAGTTGCTCTTCAAATCGGTTTGAAATTTTTCTAGTTAATTATAGTTGTTCTCTAAAATGTATTGAAAAAAATATAGTTAACTGTAGTTATTTTGACAATTGTTCAAGGTCTGGAACATTCCTCCAATGCAGTCCATGCTGTGGGGAGGGGGAGGGTTTCCATACTAACTTCTTTTGGTGCATACTAGAAGATAATTAGGGTTGACCACACGAAGATGATCAATGCCTTTATTGCACAAGGCAAATTCCATTTTGGAGTCACATTTTGAAACTTAAAAATAAATAAAATAAACAATCTTTCCTTCCATTTTACTTTATGAATAACTGTATACTAACATCTCTGGTTTTTCTTAGTATACCTTATGTTAAAAACTACTACATCCATCCGAAATTATCATTAAAAGTAAGAGTAAACAACATTAGTGATTGATGTGATTATCCTCCATGCATAGCTTAATTGCAATTTTTGTTCTTTACTTTTGCTAACCTCATTGCCATTTTTTTTTGGAATTTCTAGATGGTGCTCCAAGGAGGATGGTCATCAATAGATAATATTCTTTTGATATCGAACACATTATACTATCATAAAATTATTCAATTGCTATCAACTGTTCCATTCTAATAATATTGTGACAATGTTTCACCCGAGTTTATCAGGTTGAATATGTTGATAAGAGAGAATAAGCATGGTATGATTTCAAATAATTTTTGAATTATTCCTAGCCCCACCCAACCTATAATCGTAGCTAGATAATGTTATGACACTTGACACCCTTTGAGTTTTATTTTCATCATTTATCATAGGTGTATCTTTCTTGGCTGTGACATCATACACATGTTGAAAGCACATCAACAAGGATCCATGTTGTTGCCCAACCTCAAGCTATTGCATCTATCATAATAACACGGGTGTCTCATTTGGGAACTAAGGTTGAGAGTGTCAAGGGGCCCCGCTTTAGGTTTACATGAGCGAAGTTTTGGCCCACAACCCATAACAACTTTAGTGGATAAAAAATCTACATGAAATCCCCCATGGCAAGTATGGATATTGTTGGCTGGGATTGTAGGGATTCTTTTTGGGACAGCTCTTAAAAGTAGGCCTAACATAATTTGGGTCTACACTAAGGGCTTGTGCCCTCCAAAAAACTTTAGACTCTACTCCATGGACTTCTCTATGGTCTCATCCAAAGAGCAGGGTACCATGGTCGATTAAGAACCACGGTCTAATGTAACCACTCCTGCTCCAATTGTGAGATTTGATGATGTATCCAACTTGCCACTCATACCTCTAGACCACCGTAAGGCACTCCAACCGATAACTACACTACACATCGTATTTAGTGCCACCGATTCTATTTGTCTTGCTCGTTGCTAATTGTAAACCACTTGTGTAGTGTCACCAACACTAAATGTAAACCTAACATTATTTGTCATTCCTTGTAATTTTTTTTTGGGCAATGTAGATTTATAACATTGCAATTATTGTCACTTACTAAGTGATTCTCATCCAATTGCCAACCATCCATGACAATATTTGATTACAAAAATGTTGGATGCATAATATACGCAAAGAAGAGTGGGCAAGCAAGAGCAGGCACGCAACTGCACATTAGCAACCCCATGGAGCAGGTAGGGTTTTGGGTAGTGGCTGAACTAAAAGTAAGTTGGGATGATGGTACTTGTAAAACTTATTCATAGGAAGTGTCATCAAAAAGTTACCACAATGACAAACAAAAAAAACTAATATATCACTAAACACAATATTTAGTGTACTAATCGCACACAAATCACTATTTGGAAACAAAATCTACCCATGCAGACATTCATGGGAACGATTATCCCCGCAATCTCCTTCCGTTTTTGCGAGTTCATATTTTCCTTTCCCGCAATATTTACTAGCCCCTCAATAATGAACCCCCAACTATGATGCGGGTTATTACATTCTCCATTTACTTGCTCCATCACCCCTTCATTGCCCAACGATTCATTGTTACTAGGAGGTGGCATGTTTAGAGTTGGCCTCCCAATGTTTTCATTTGGATGGCGAGTGAGGTCCGAGATGACCCTAAACTACTGGATGATAGTCGAGAGGTAACCAAAACCGATTGGAGTGGTTGGCGGTTCGATTCCTAGTTGTGAAATCTTCTCTCTACTTGACGGAAAAACTGGCTAGGTGACTATGTGCTTTCTATGTTCCAAAAAAAGAAAAGGATGGTGAGTTCGTATGGGTGTTACTTAGTTCATCAATGCTGGGAGTTTTCATCCCTTTCATTGTATTTACATTTTTGTATGAGACCAAGTTCATGAACCATTTACTTGATACGGATGGAAGTATATGCCATGCTTTTGATTTATTTCTAGAATGCGAACATTTTATTTCTTTGACATAATATTTGTCTTCTTTTAGACCTACTCTAGAAGGGAAGATTGTGGCGTTTATGGATTCTAACTCCACCACAAACCTTTAGATTCATATACTTTACTTTGGTTTTACTTGATTTGATTGCACATAAACTACAATGTTGAATTAACGCCTATCAAACATGTGGTTTTTGTATTGACATTTTCTTTTCATATTTGTCAGTTGCAAGATCTAAAAGGATAAAATGGGCGTTGAATCAATGTTAAATGAATCATTAGCTAAATGTTGATTTATAACTGTGAACATATGAAACCCTAAAGGGTATATTGTCTTACCTGAGCAACTTCGATGGAAATTGAAGTATTTCATACTATATTGGAATTCCCAATATATGTATTTTTTAACATGAAAACCTTTAAAAATATTTCGATTTGTCGAAGTCTACATATACGATTAAAATTGATGTTAAAATCTTAGATATAAAGCCGTCATATAAATCTTCAATATTTTAATCTTTGCACGGCATTGGCTCAACATGAAATGTTGGTCACTTGTAGTTTGAGATGTCTTTCTTGACAGCCGGCATAAGAATAGGAGATGAGCCAAACAACAGTGGCTCGGTCAAGTAAGTGGGCCCAAAACAAACACTTTAAGCTCTATACCCACTTCTCTTTGAATATTAAATGTGCAATCCATATGAGAGGATTAGCAAATCCAAACCAAGGCCGTGCCCATTTTCCTCATAATTTTTGAAAGCTCATATGAAAATCTTAGTCATTCTTCAAAGTGAAGAATATCTTCCTCCTTAAATAATAACATTAACCCCCCCCCCCCCCGAAAAAAAACAACAACAACTATGTTGACTATTGACCCTAAAATAATTAACAAAATCCAAACCATGCAAAGTCCAATCTCCTTAAAACAAGTGCCTTATTGGTGTCCCAATTTAAGATAAGTAACAAAATTCGGTCCGCTTACCATAATTGCAAGACCTTCTTTATTGCGATGCTCAAACAATCATCACCGACTTTACCTCTTGTGACATTTGAAAACTTAATCAAATACGGATATTGGGTAACTTATAGCCCACCCACACTTACTGGTGCAGGCCACCAATGAATGGTTCCTACCAACATTGTTATATCCAATGGCTCTCACTGGCCAAACCAACTCTAAAAGTGGCCCTTGCTGGTAGGAGTTGTTCTTTGGTCACCCACATTAGTAAGGGGTTGTTTACATCATGAACGACAAAGTAGTCCCTTGCTCCCTAAATTATATGATTGGCCGTTGAACTTGTCCTGGGATCACTTCGGTTTACATCAAGAAAAATAAAATGTAAGAGTGATCATTGAACTGAGGTCCCCAAAAGGCCTATTTTGCGGTGAAAGAGACAAAAAAGGTTCTCTCATTGTGCCAAGGGACCATGGCAAAGAAATGTTGTTTTAATATCTTCTTCTTCTTGTTTTGTTTGCCAAACGTTACCGTAGTTATGAGGAAAGAAGGGAAGAAGAAGGGAAGAAGGTCAAACATGAAGGGAAAAAAAATCCCCAACACGGACCTTTCTGGACATATAGAAAGAAAAAAAAACACATCTAGTTTTTGGTGCATGATCACTTCTTTTGGTCCACGTTTGGATTACACCTACATTGTTTATGGTATTGAGTGTCACTTATTATTTGGAATTCCGCGATGCAATAACTTCTTACTCATGACTTTAATTTTTACTAACAAAAGTTGAATAGGTGGTTTGGACATTATAGAACATAAATGACTTTGCTTGGTAGAATATTACATTCTTAATAAATAATTATAGCACTATGTAACTATGAATAGTAAGTGACACTAAGGGGCTATTACACCATGGACCATGAAGTCGTTCCAAGGCCCTGTAAAATTTGTGATTACCTGTTGAACTCGTCCCGGGACCACTTCGGTTTACACCAAGGACAAAATGTCAGAGTGACCGTGGAGTTCGAGGTCCCCAAAAGACATATTTTTAAGGCCTACATTATCCACTGACATGGTTCAACGGGTTTTGTGGTGGGAGAAGCAAAAGAGGTGCTATGGTAGAAAAAGGTAGGGGCCGATGGCAAAGAAATATTGTTATAATAAATTATTAATGAAATTATTTTTTGGGAAGAGAAGATGAAGACAAGAGAAGACAAGAAAATGGTCAAACTTGAATTTTTTTCAAAACTGTCCTTTTTGAGCATATATTTAAAATATTAGCACATTCATGTTTTAATACATGGTCATTCCTCTTGATTCACATTCGGTTTGCGCCTAGTGAGGGGTCCAAAGACTTTGTAAATTGAGTTTTTAAAGAAATCGGACCGTGGAAGTTGGACCATGGGAAAAAGGACATCTTCCGTGGTCCGACTTCATGGTGCATGGTGTAAACCGGCCCTAAGTGTGGTAGAATTCCTTTTCAAAGGGAGCTTCGTCTCTCTCACTCTTTAGGGCTCATTTCCACCTGCTCCCAGCTGAGTCCTTCGAATGCGTTGCTCCTGAAATCGTGAAGGTTGCGCAAGACAAGTGGGGGATAAGTGCACAGTATAAGGAAGGGTGGCACACTGCAAGCGACAAGAAATCCCAAATTACAAGCTACAAGCTACAAAACATGAACATGGACAAGGTGTGTGCCAAAATTCGCTCTCTTTCTCTTAGGGTTTAGGGTTTGCTTCGCCATTTCCTTTGGGTCGTCATTCTGCAGAGCTCATGGCTACACCTTGGTTATCTCTGCAGGAATTCCTTTGTCAACTAACTTACTCTGTCGCAAAACTCTCTCATAATGTTTAAATTGTATTCCTCAAGATCTATCCATCTGCAAATTAGCTCTCCTCCTTGCCATTGAACTGCGGGTAAGCCACTTTATCGAAATCCCAGTCCCTGAGCTATATTTCACAATCTCCGACCCTGACAACACTGGATGTTGCTGTCAATGTGACTCAATTTCAATGGAATTGTAGGAATGGCGCCATTCTTGTAGGATGTAGAGTTGAGTTCGGTGGCTTATGGATATGTAATCAAATCCTCATGCTATAATATCTGTGGTAGCAGATGCTCAGCAGATAGGATTGCTCGGTTTGAAAACTTAGTGGATTGCTATTTCTTAGATTTTTTTTGGGATTCTTATTTAACGTTGGCAATCACATGCGCTGTTAAGTTCAGAGTTCCTGAGGCATTGGTAGAAAGTTGTACATCTTGTTTTATGAGTGAGTTTTGGACAAGATAGTTGCACCTTTGAACACTTGGTGCTTAGTGTGAACTATGAAATCAAATATGCTCAGACGTTATCACACGTGCCAAAATCTGGTGCATTCCTTTTCACTCCGTGAGTCTTCCGTAGAAAGTCCAAAACGTCATGAAACTGTAATCAGCTTTATGGATCCTTTAGAATAGCCTGAACTTCATCAGGAAACAAACAAGTTTGAGAAGAAATTTCAGAAAATCAAAGGCAATTCATGTGCTGATATGGGTGTCGTGTGGACAGGGCGTTAGCAATATCGAAGTTTTTATTTTGTCGATTATGAGATGAATAGGAAATTTCTTATTAATTTATGTAGAATAGGTAATCTTCCTTTAGGAAGAAACTCGGCTTATTTCATAATTATAGTATGCGTCTTGAATGCTCATAATACATCATTATCAGTCAAACAGAAGGTAAAGTAAATTCCCTGTGCTCTAAACTTTGGATTTGTCATCTGGATGTGAACCATGGCACCTTGCTTCGGTCTTCTTGGCTCTTCTGGAATGTTAAGCTCTTATCAAGTAGCATTCAAGAAACATTCCCATGTCAAGTGGCTGCAATTGACCACAAATTGTTTCACATTGAAAGTGGGAGTTCTGGATGTCAAAATTTAATTAGGCCTAAAACCAAAATCTCTTTCTCAGCTACTGACAGTGACTGCACACGATCCTCAATTAGTAATTATTGCGAACTCAATCTTTATGTTTGAAGAGAGCTTTGATTTAATTGTAACAATGTTGGGAAAACCACCTGAGATTATACTTTTACATATATACATGCCTATCTGACTTGCTCTTAAATGCCTCAAAAAATAGTAAAATGTTCAACTTCCTGTGATGCTTTCTACTGCATACCACTGCAAAAACAATTCTACTCTGTTGTTTCTCTTCAAAAGTGGGAAATGTGGCTTAAGCATTTATACTGTGTTGTGGCTAAGATTACAAAAAAGAAACTTCTCATTGTTTGATGCCTTATTTGTAAGTCTGTAGGCATGCTGCACAGATTCCTGTAATATTTTTGCAGCATGAATGAACCATATCATGAATTGACACATAATTGTTGTTTGTCCCAAGTGTGGTGAGTCACTACTTTGTTCTAGTTTCTGTTCTAGATGGAAAGTGTGCAGTTCCTTAATATTAGGGCCTGTTGTCTTTCTGATGTTTGACTCACCTGGTATATAATTTAAGTGGTGGATGGAAGATAGTTACTTTGGGGATTTGAGACTGAGCACCAGGGTAAGGTTAACCATCAGAGCACCAAAACCATCATTGAAGCATACAGACATAGCTCTCTAATTTTTGTGTCTTTGTGTTACCTCCCTGATTGTCAGGAACAAGATAATTGAGGGCCGTATGCCAGCATGAAAGAAGAGTGTTGCTGATTGCATCAGAGCTTATATTGTCTATTGGTACTTGGATCCAAGATTCTCCCAAAACTTCTCAGATTTTGTAGTCATGGCGAGCGCGAGCGTGGTGGCCATCATCAGCACTCCTTGTTCAGGGGGTTTATGTCCCCGTGTTGCAAGTTGTCAGGAGAAGAAGAATGGGCTATCTTTGTACAGGGGGAGTGTGGGTAGGAGGAGCCTGCAATGGCAACAGAAACCGAAAAATGTTGTGGTGAGGGCTGGAACCTCGCTGCTAACAGCCTCCCGAGTTGGGGAAGGTTCGGCTTTTGTGCGCATCATGGGCTCAGGCAAGCCGGATGTTAATGGTACGCACTCCAGGATGCTGTTGGGATAAGGTCTTACATCAAACTTAATGCAAGTTTCGTTCAAGAAAAGAAGAAAGAAAGATGGCTTTAATGTTGCCATTGGTGTGAATTATGGTGTTGCTTCATCTTCAAGTTGGTCCAAGCCTATATATAATGCCGAAATGAGCATCACGAGAATTAGAGGGCCCATGAAGACTCCTGCCTCCTTTGAAAAGTGAACACCTTGAATGTGCACAGACAAGCCGGCCTGCACCTACCTCCCCAAGGGCAAGCTCTTAAATTCCCATGTGGTTGGTTGAAAATGTCTGATCCACCCAGATACGCCCACTATGATTGGGTGGACTATAGGTGGTAGGGTACACCATAATTCAAGTGCTAGGAAGGGCACCCATCTGAGTACTATTCCGGCCTTAAGGCGGCTTAACCTTGGGTTCTAGCCACCCTTCAAGTTTCATTCAATAGAGTTATCCTTAAAACTTAATTGGACTTTTTGTCAGGAGTTGGTTCCTTACGAGTTTCCTTTGATTGGTTTGCATACAATATCCATAATTTCTTTCCACTTGTGTATGCTCGAAGATAGTGTTTGAATTTGAATGAAGAGCAACCTATTTCAGTACCCTACCAGAACTTGTGGTCAAATTCTGCAATTGTTGCTTGTGGTCAATTAGGGACATTGATAGGAAAAATGATAATTGCTTAGAATTCTCACAATGTGTAACCTCGATTTGAGTACCTAAGTACTTATTTGAGGTACGCTTCACAACATTCTCAGATTCTATTAATAGCCACATGGGTCTTGTTCTCTTTGTTCTATTGCAATTTGTAGTCAAGTCTAACATGGGAGTTGCAGCTTGCAGGTATTGGGCGGCTTCTTGTTCTTGATGAGTTCTTTGAGTTTCCAAACGTCAATGGTCTCCTGGTACCTGATGCTAATACTTTGCTTGAATCCCTCATATATTACTTTGACGAGCCTTCTCCCTTAGAATTGGAAGATTTCAGTTCCTCAACCCTAGACCTGGAGAGCTTCAGCGAAGTGGAGAGTTTTCGACCACGACATGGAATACACTTATATTTGAGGTCAAATCTTCTCTATATGAACCAAGGGCAGATGGAAGATTCTCAGAAGTTTGAAAATGGTGGGAGCCTTGTTATGCCCATGATCACTCATGTTCGAGAAGCTTCGACAATAAGACCAATCAATTTGGAAGGTGGGGCTGGTGTCAGAGTAATTGCGGGCGATTTTAGCGGCATCTCAACTCCACCACCCTTGGAGGACTTTGTGAGTTCCACCTTCCATTTTACACTCATATGTTGTGAATCGGGATTTGCTAAATACTATGTGCTTTTGTAATAGGATGAGAAGGCCTTTACTCTGGGGTAGACCTCATGGTCTTCTTTCTCCTTTTGAAGGTTCGTATAATTAGCCTTCATGACAGGTTTATGGTTTAGGGGACCAAGGAAGCTTGAATGGATGAAAAATCTACTTGGAGTATTACATGGCATGCAATGGATGATGTTTCATGGTCTACTGGATTTTGTGTCAAGCCCTCCTCAAAGAGGTGGGTCTAGCACAAAGCTGGGAGACCATGACACTTCAAAATCTCACAACCCTCAATTAATTTTAACTTACTGTGAAGAGAGGCCCACAGGAATAGTGTGGTATTGAAATTGCATTCGTTTGAGAGTCCGGTCATGTATGTCTTTACACTACACTCAAAGGCCTGTAGCACACAAAATTCAATTTCAAATTTCCATGGTACACCCTTCGGATGAGTTTCAAGGGCCCTGACAATTTCATTATCAGGGCCCTTGGCCAGAGTGTAAAGTGGCCTTCAGTATTCCACTCATTCACCATTAATTCAACATATCACCTTCAATCCTGAGACCTCATGACCTAGTTATGACAACACATCAAAATAACTAAATACGGAACCCACCCAAGGATCTTCCTAGAGCCATACTAGGATTTCCTCTGATTTGGTGGTTAATATTGAACTAGAAGCTTTTATTGAAGAATCTCTTTGCTTGGATAATTTGCTTTATAGCGCTTAGGCAGTGATGCAGGTTGAGTCACCAATTACTAATGGAGTTATTACACCTGAAGCTTATTCTTTGCTAAGGATTAATGTAAATGTTGTCCTTGTGACACAATTGTGCATTGGGGCAGGTGATGCTTGACGTGCAAGTGCGTCCTGGATCTGAAATCTCAATCCCGTTGCACCCATCTTTTGGAACCTTGATCTATGTACTTGAGGTAAACTGCTATTTATTGCTTGAAAATCCCTTCTTCTGAATCAATATAAAACCCTCTGATCTGCTCCAAGCAATTATGTTCTTCTCCAAAGACAGGCAGCTACAACTCACTGAATGTAATTTTGATTGTAGAGGATGTGGGTGTGTAATTGGACAGGCATTCCACTCACAGTATATTGTGTTTATATGCAGGGGGTAGGTATTTTTGAACCCAATAGGTTTGAGGAAGATATGACCCCATTTTATCAAAACGAAGGTCATGGCTTGTATATACCACCTTCACCTAAAACCTCATCCACAATAGTGGAGGCGGTCCGAATACGTACACATGAATGGTCGCACTTGCGATTCATTCTCCTTGGAGCTCCAGTAGCCTGACGCGACATGACCCCACGTTTAACTACAGGTTTGTATGTACCGTACATTCTGGTCTGATTGGGCGAATCTCTGCCTAAAGCTTATCTCCAATCATCGTTCAATAAGTTCTAACTAATCGCATGGTGATGCATGGTACATTTTGGCAAAAACATAAAAATATATGCCTAATCTGACCTGCACATAGAGATTTACTCAAGTATCTTGATTTATATTGTGGAATGTTTCGGACTATATAAGTGATGTGTACTGGCTGCCAATGTGATCAAGTCATTCATGAGGATTTCAACCAAGCTTTGCATGGCTTTACTTAGTACTGTTGTACAATGAGAGGCCTAAAGCTTTTTCTTTTAAAGCAAGGAGTTTATGTACTCCACAAACATGGTGCTTGATCAGTTGATACTGAAATATGTTCTTGTTGGTCATAAATTGTATTATATCATATAAAGGACTTGTGATCCTTGCACAGTTTATGGCCAACTTCCATGTGCAGCAGTGGTGGTCCTTGTTAGGGTTTAGGGGTATGTAAATATTGTTATTTCATACCCAAACTATGCAAAGTCATGTGTATTACAAGGCCTATGGAAATGTATTTGGCCATCCTACATTTAACTCAAATGTTATCCATCCAGAAGACTTCGTAACTCAAATGTTATTTGAATCCCTTGCATCCTCCACTCAAGTGCTGTTGTCCACTCTTTGAGTATCTGTTGATCCACTCTCTGCTGATTGTTAACCAGCAGCTGGGGTCTGTTGCATGTTGTGCAGTGGGGAAATGTGAGCGTGGTCAAATTGCTCTGAGAATTGTGCTGGATTTTGTAAATGTGTCTGTCGTAGATGGTCCCTGAATTGTCAATGTTTGATTTGATTTGATTTGATGATCCAAGATCTCCCAGATGGGTTTGTATCTTAGAGTCAGTCTGTTCAACCCTAAGAAGAGTGTGTTATATGTTTCTCTTGTAATTTTCTCTTGTAATTTCATGTTCTTGATTCCTCGCTGCGCATTCCAAATTTTGTGCACACCAGAATTAGGGTTCGTAGCTGGGAAGATTAGTTCTCATTGATTGCACTTCTCACGTTACACATTGGTCGATATCTGAAAGTGGCCTTGGATATTTCAAAATCGGGTCATCTATGTCATATTAGCACCTGCAGTTGAACATAGCGACATATGCTGGACATATTCATTTTGCCATATAAAAAATGTTGTAGATGCAAAACTTACCCCTTAAGAGTGCCGGACAACATTATGGCCGAGTTCTTCAATTGCTTCTGAATATCCTTAGGTGTGATGACATCAAATGTGAGCATTGGGCCATAAGTCTAGTGTGGCTTCGTCTCGAAGAAGTTCAGTGTATGTATAGTCATGTGAAGCTTTTTGGGTAGTGTATTCTAAGCACTTGTCGTGCTTGTTACAGTGCCAGAGACAACTTAACACAGATTGTTCTGTGACCTTTGAGAGCTCAGAGGTTGTATGCTTATGCTATCTTTGGAAGCCTGCTGGAGAGTGGTGAAACTATCGCAAGGGAGAATGGATCAATGTTGTGATATTTTATTGAGACCCTTTCATTGTGTTGTGCAGAAAACGAAGACACTTTGTTCACTGGATTTTATGAACATAGATAGCTTGTAGTAATTCCTTGAGGTAATTTCTTGAGGTAATTCCTCGAGGTCACTACACTAAATAGTATATTTAGTGTTGGATTACATTCGGAGTTACTCACTCCTATATCTTTTTACTATTAATGTTATTTTTTACCAACGAAGGTCGAATTGGGTTGTTGGACATTATAGAACATTAACATCTTTACGTGGTAAAAAATTACATTAATAGTAAAAAGATATAGGAGTGAGTAACTCCGAATGTAATCCAACACTAAATATACTATTTAGTGTACTTGTGTAAAGAGATTTCAAGACAACCATGGTACTATTTTTCACCATTGAGGATAGGAGTTGAAGAGGTCTAGATGATTTTATTTTACTGAACCTAAACAAAAATCAAGGAACTAGAGGTTATTGTATTGGAAATCAAGAAGCATTGTGGGGTTATAAAGTTGAAGATGTTGCTGTAGGTCTTTTTATACAGATCCAACAATAACATTGTGGTGGTTAAAGAGTGTTGGTCTAACAAAAACATGGATGAGTGAAGGCATAGGGTATATATTTTTAGGATATCTGGTACTGTTTTCCCCCTCTAATATGACACCTTTGGTTGCGCAAGAAAGTGTTGTATTATGCGAATGTCGTATTCTGCATAATATGACATTTTGGTCTCAAATGTCGTACCATTGAGGTTTCTCAAGAAAATAGCCTATTTCAATGTAAAATGTCATTCTGTATATATTGACAATGAAGATAAGTATGAAAGAATATTATTATTAAAGAAATATGCTCATAACGTCACACAATATGGAGTTAAAAGAAAAGAAAAAATCGCTTGATGATGTCTTCACCATATCACACTACAAAAGTGAGAATTTATTGTCTTATGATGGTGTTTGTTGATGTTGGAAGTTGACATCTTGTTTAGTTTGTCCATAAAAGATTGCATGTTCATCACATCCACAACTGAAAACTCTGAAGGATGCTTCATTGCAATATTGATAGTAATTGGGCATACTCACGGATTTGAGGAAGCTTGACTATTGGTGTTGGCTTGTCATCTACATCATTCCCTTTCATTAGCTCTTCATTCAAATCTAAACCCAAATGGATTTCTCTACCCCATGTTGAATCCACCAACTCAACCATGATGTACTTTGCATCAATAATTTCCTCTCATCCCAATTGCACATATTCTTTAATTGGCATTCACTTCCAAGATTCAAAGAGGAAATGAGACTTGCCAATTCATTTGTTGCTTCTTTCATTCTCAAATTTTCACATTCATCATATATGGCAAAATCGGCACTCTAATTTGCAATTAAAATCTTGGACATCTTCTAGTTATTTCGTATGATTTGGGGATTCATCTCTCTCCACACTCGAGAGCACCACATAATAGCATGCCTTACATTAGGCACTATTTGTAATGTGTATCTATTTATTACTTACCTTTGCTATCTCTAATTCTAGCTAGACTCTACTATATGTAAGACTAGGGGACTCTGGCCTAGGAGATTCAATAATTCTAAAAGGTAAAGGGGAATTGCCCACTAGTTGGGCCTATGGTGTTACATGATATTCTCACCTCATAAGTAACGATCGTTAGTTAAGAGCATTTTACTCACCCCAAAGGCATGAAAGGACAGTCGGTTAATTATATGCTTGAGGACTAGTTTAGGGAAGTTTCAATTCTTAGTTCCTACAAGTATAAAAGGCTCAAGGTTGGGTGGTTCATGCCTCTTATTTCTCCTCTCTTCTTGAGAGACGTTACACTATTTTCCTCAAGTCCTATTGAGTAGTAGACAAATCAAACTGAGAGAGACCTATTCCAAAAGCTTCTTATATTGAACTTTGAATGAAGCAATTATTCCATGATTTGAGGGTTGTACCACACTTGTAACATCATGTGCTAAGAACGCAATAATAATATTGCTCAACTGTAAGGTTGAAAAACCAAATGATTCACCCCTACCAACATACTTTTAAGGGAATGAGTAGCACAATTGTCCACAAAAGTACCTTCCACTTTTGAAATTTGAAATGTACATTGAGGCTCATCATCCAACTCTCAAATGCATTTGATGTCATCCAAGCCATTTGGTTTGCAAACCACCACACATAATCTGTTGGCACCCACCTTCCAGAGCATCTTGGGTGTAGAGATTTGTAAATAATCACAGGTTTCAACTTGTGAGTGCATGTTGTGTTTACAGTAAGAGCAACAGTGAAACAATCCTTCTGAATTTTGTGCCCACAAACTTTTCCTTCCACTTAGTGTCTTTTTTGGTTGGGGCATCATAAAATAAACTAGCCTCATATATGTTGTATCTTCCGTTGCCATAACCAATGTTGAGGAGGTTAGTGCTTACCAAATTGTGTGCAAGCTCTTTTGTGTGCAGACATGGTCATTAACATTGAAATTGTTAAATTGTATTTGAAATGAAAAGCATCTGCCACTCAAGACTGCCGTCACCTCTGCAGCCAAGAAATTGAAGAGTGGCATGGGCAAATCTAGAAGTAGAAGTCAGCAATGATTGAAATTTCCAATTTAACGAAATGTGAGATCCACGTGCGAGGACAAATTTCAAATCAAGAAGAGAAATCAACAACTTCGGAATACTAGCATGGAAATCTAGCAATCTCTAAACCCTTCAACCTCCACCCAAACCCAAAGACTCAAGAGTGCAACATTTGTTTTGAGACCAAGGTTTAAAAAAATTAACTTGAGTTAACTTAAGTTAGCCCATTTGATGAATTTGCCATCTACTCCCCAATCCCAAGGCAAATCCATAGTGTGGGTCCCACCACCCGCATGCATTTATTACCTCTATAATATGACAAATCAAACCTAAAAAAAGTCATATTACGAGTGCCGTAGTCGTAATATCGGGGTAAATTAACACTAGAAAGTTTGGTCGACAGGAAATGCATTGTATTATCGAGGTGTCATATTATCTGGCTTAGACTGTACATTGGGTGTGGAAGGTGCTTGAGTTGGGAAGCAAAGGGACTGCCAAGTAAACGACAAACAATAGGGATGTTTGTGAAAAAGAAAGAGGCAAAATGAACAAACATAAAAAAAAAACATTTATTTTTGCATTCATGAAGCACTTTGGAATTTTTGATGGTTGATGTGTGCATAACATTATTCAGATCCATAACAATGTTATGTGGGATTGACATTATTCCACAGAATATTCTCCACATTCAGACTCAATATGGGGAATATTTCTTGGAATACTGTCAGTCCCACAGAACAATGTTATGGATCTGAATAATGTTATGTAGTGTTTGAGACTGAAATTGGGATTTTTTGGTGCAAAGCCCTTTGGGGGCCTGGTTGGGTCTGAGAAAGTTTTCATATTGTTATATGGATTCTTTATTTTTATTTTTATTTTTATTATTTTTATTATTACAAATATCTTTGAAGATTAAATTTAAAAATAAATACATCAAATGTAAAAACACAAATTTTACACCCCACATGCTTGACAATTTACCAATACACCAATGACATTACACTATGTATCCAATTTTGCATAATCTTCATTTCAATTTGATGATCCTTCTCATGGTTTCATGCATTTCTATAAAAAGTTATCAATTGAAACTGAACTATTTTGCTTGTTCCTTACAAGAACTTCGTTATTATCCTTGTATGTATTACTACACTTTATATTCTAATTTGATTTACCCTGCTCTTGTCCACATTGTATCATTGAAGACTTTCATTAGACATGCTACAAACATCACAATCTTGATACTAACGATGCCCATTAGGAACTTGAAATTGTAATGAAATGAGACCATTTCAGCCTTACTTTCAATTGTAAATCTACAATACATGTTTCTCAGTTAGTCTTCATATGGATAAATGCAAGCCTGAAGTGTTGTCAATAATGGTGTAACTAAAGCCTATTGGATTGACCAAAATTTAGAACCTTCACATTTCTAGACCATATTCCTTTGTTTCTTTATCCTAGCACATATACGTAGAAATTATATATATATATATATATATATATATATATATATATGTATTTTTAAAATTTTAATTGATTTATGTAAAAGTTATGTATTGGGCTCGGGGAGATCACTGGCGAAAATCGTAGAAACAACGTGCGATAAAAAATAGGGTCCAATATATTCATTGTAGGTAAATTTTGCAAAAAACGTACATATAATATAGGGGGTTTAAAATAGTGAAACATGTTTACATGTAAAATACCATGACATATAATGACATCTTTTATCTAGTTAGTACATGTAAAATAGCGTGGAAACAATTACTAGGGGTAGCGGGTGTAGGGTAGGGTCTGTGCTAGTGGATGAAAAGTGGTACGTGTTGTGGTAATGTGATTGTTACTTAAATGTTTAGAGAGCAAATTAGGGTGGTCTTCAGGTTCTTAAGGAAGGTTGGGTAGTCAATATCCCATACTTTGATTTCTAGATGTTAATATGTGAATGGCGGTTTCTGGGTGTGCTCAAAATGACATAGAAAGTCAGTTGTTTGGAGAAGTTAATTTATTGCTTTATGACCAAGCTTTTTGTAGATTGCTTGTGGGCATACATTCAAATTGTGGGATACTTACTTAATGGAATGAAAAGCAACTTAAGATTGCTTCAGGTCATTAAGGAAGTTTGTGCATCCAAAATCCTATGCTTTGGTTTGTCAATGGTGATATATAAACGTGTGTTGGAATTGTGTGTTGGAAAAAAATGGGGTGTAAGAAACAAAATATGGTGTAAGAAAAAAATGGACATCAGTTGGGCTCCAAGAAAAAAAAATTGGGGTAAAGTCAAAAAAATTGGTTACTTGGGGTATAAGGAAAAAAATGCAGTATAAGTAAAATAGGGTATTTTAAAATGATTCCCCCAAAAATTGATAATTACTGATAGGGTGTATTAAAATACAAGCATTTACCTTTATTTTGAGAAATACCATACCTTAAAATCTTTTCTGCAAGGTAAATAGCCCCCCGATAAATAGGTCCTGAGCGCACGTGTATGCATCAATTAAAGAGGGAGTGATCTCCCCGAGGCATTGGGTATAATAATGTTTATCATTACCAATTTGATGGCATGGCCCTTGTGTGTGACACACTTTTACTTTTATTGTCTACTTATTTATATTTAATAAAAAATAAATTAAAATTAATAATACTTCATGGTCCTTCTAGAGTAGGTCTAAAAGTAAATATTTCTCTGATAAAAAAAGACATTTATATATTCTAGAATTAAACTAAAAGCATGGCATGTACTTACACACATAGCTCAAAAGTATATATGAATATAGAAAAAAAATATATAGTGCAAGTATATAAAAGGGTAAGCCCTACAATTTTACTTTTAACCCACTCCTAAAAGTAAAAGGTTGTACATTCATGAATGAAAAGTTCTCGATTATATCAACTCTTCTAAATATAAATATCCTTCCTAGGATTAAAACTTGATGAGCAGTTGCTCTGCATTATATAATTTGCTCTCTTAAATTATTCAAGTTTTTCAAAGAATTATCCACTCAAGATATTATATACATTTATTTCATACCTTATTGGAACCATGGATATCGAGAGAATGTTGAAGGTGAACAAAAGCATAGAATTACTCATGAGAGCAAAGCTAAGGTACATCAACCAATTGGCATCTCATAAGAAAATCATGGTGGAACTAGGTGGAGTTATTTGTAATGAGGATTCCACCATAACATCCGAAGAGTTGCAACAAGTTTTAGATTTGTCAAACAAAGTACTTTCTAATGTAGAATCGGATAATGAAGGAAGAATTGAACTTTATAAAGAGAACTCCAACTTTGGAATTGATGAGGTTGATAAAGTTTTGGGATCGAAGAGGTCATTTTCGAGCACGGGGAGTACATGCCAAGGTGGTGCCCAAAAGAGACGATTACAAAACCCTAAAAAAGGGCGAGATAAAAGGCTCAATATTATGACTCAATGCCGCACAATACTCAAGAGGTTAATGAATCATAAACATGGTTACCAAGTAAGTGCACACCAAAAAATTCGGCCTTATTTTTGAGGGAAAGGACTGAAGCAATTTTGAATTGAATGCTTCCATGTTGGTTTTTATCCTTGTGAAATAGGCTTAGTTCAAAGCTTTTCTAATTGAAGATGCAACAATGCAAATTTAAGAAGCTGTAATCTACATATGAACCATATGGCGGGACCCCGGGGTCCCATCGGCCCCTGGCTCTCGCATAAACTCTGTAGCACCGTCAATATAACTCCGATTCATTCTACGAAGGTGGCAATCAACTGCTCACATCATGAGCTACACGGGGACATTCAGATCAAAAAAATTTAATGGTGACGCAATTAGTCATTTTTAGGGGTATCATGCTCATTTTTTAGATGGATTTTTGGAGAAATAAGTAAGAACAAATTTTTGAGCGAAATTATTAAAAGGGAAACTTAGCTGAGAGCAAGAGAGATCCAACGGTACGCTGCAAGATTCAGTAATGACTTCTAGCCAACATCTATAGGTTTAGGTTTAGGTTTAGGTTTATGTTGCAACATAAGCACTCTAGCAAAATAAATAATTAATGACGTTTTGAGACGGAGTCTATGCGGGACCCCGGGGTCTTGCCATAAGGTTCATATGCGTGAAGGGAAGGATAGTCTTAATCAAGTAATTTGTCTTGCTTTGCACAAAAGTTGTGGACAGATGCAAAAGTGAAACCTAATGCGATAATACAAGCTCATTCATTTGTGACTGGTCTTTTACAGGTGTTCAACCAACCGGTTGATGCAAAACTAGAAGGCCTTCCTGATTACCACTTAATAATCGACCGACCTATGGATTTGGGTACCATAAAAACAAAATTGAGTTCAAGAATTTACACCCATCCAAAGCAATTTGTTGCTGATGTTCGCTTAACTTTTGCCAATGCAAAAAAATATAATCCAGAGACTCATGACGTGCATCGTATTGCACAAATGTTGGAGGCTATTTTTGAGGCTTGGTGGAAGGACTTCGCCACGAAGATGGATATCAAAATAGAAGCTGACAAAGGTGAAAATAGCTGGTCAAGGGAGTCGTGTGCCACAAGTGAACCAGATTTTTTCTCATCACTTGCAGCTGGTAGAAAAAATGATAGGCTACTAAAACCCCAAATTCAGAAGAGGTTGCCGAAGCCTCCAAAGCCTCACCCAAGCGACCCTCATAAGCGGGATATGAGGCCCGAAGAAATAGAGAAGTTGCAGATAGATTTGGAATCGCTGCCAGTCGACAAGGTTGAACGAGTTGCAAGAATTCTTGAGAGCCGACAGAAACATGTGACTATGTTGGAGGAAAGCAATGAAGTCATGATTGAACTTGCAAACTTGGACAATGATACTTTATGGGAGTTGGATCGCTTCATTAGAAACTACAAGAAGAGCCGAGGGAAAAAAACAAATTTGAACATGATGCAAAGTTCACTCGCTACTAAGGCTATTGACATCCCTGAGTGTAACCTCAACATCCCACAACTTGAGAACCAAAACAATGAGGAGGCTGACATTGACATTGACATTGTAGATGATATGCCTCCCGTACCAGTAAATCATGTGGTCATTGATCCGGAGAGTTGTGAAAGTGACTCGGATTCAACATGCAGCAACAATTCAGATTCAGCATGCAAAAGTGATCCCATGCAGGGATATATCTCTGTAGGCCATGGTCAGGAGGACAGTCGAGAATAGACTCAGGAATTTTTTACATGGTCTAGAAATCCCTCTCGGGAAGAGAGTGGACTTGTGCTATCATCAAAATTATTCAAATCATAATCTGAATGTAGCATCAGGTGTAAAGCCCTTGCTTTTTATGAGATTTTGTGCTCTGGGTATATATTTAATGGTGACAATTTGATTTGTGTAAATTCCATAAATCATTGTCTAAGCTCTCGGGAAGAGAGGGAGTTCTTGAAGCCAAAATTTCTCAATTACCTGGTCTGAGACGACCCTAAACTACTGGATGATGGTGGAGAGATACCCAAATCTTAAGTGCAATTTCTTAGGTGTGAAGCCTTGTGGTGTTTTGAGTTACTTGTGTGACCCACAAATTATAAGTGGTGAATGGCCTTGCTTGAATATAGAAATGAGGTGCTATCTCTTGAGAAGTGAGCGAATTAATTGAATTCTAAGACTAGACAGTGTTATTGCCTATCTTAGGACTATTTTTTGAGTGAGTGAATGCTCATAGGTCGAACTATTAAATACCATAATCATCAGAAATTGAGATAAGACGTGGTGCTTTGTGCAATGGTCAGAATGAGGACTTCGTTGTTTGTGAGGTGGGTGCAAGCATGGTAAAGTGGACCAAGAAAGTGCTCTGGTCAATATAAATTTGGAGGTGCCGTTAGAAATTGACCACTGTTAAATATAAGTATAATTCTTCTATGAATATAGAAATGTTGTTCTTATATTACACTAGTATAGGAATCAAGTGAGTGAAAGAAAAGTGAAGAAAACATGTGTTTTGGAATATCTATGTCATTTTTCAACACCTATGCAAATCTGTCAGGATTTGTAGGTGGTTGAAAGTGACATATAAGTAGTCTCATAACAAAATATTAAATTAATTTTTTTGTATGATGACCTAGAATATACTTATATGCATATATTTTTTTTGGGAAAAAAATCAACAAAATCATTCATTTAAGTGTAAGAAACACTTGCATGAAACACAAATTTGGCAACATTACTTATGAGTACTATTTTAAGGGTGAATTAAGTATTTTTTGTTCATTCATTTTTAAAATGTTACTGTATCATATACACAAAGGTCATGATAAATTAATTTTTAATATATTGTAATTTTTTCTAAACATTACATAGTCAAAATTTGATGTTGTCTGGAACAAAGTACTTGATCCACTAGTTTTAATGCAAGAACACAATATTCAAAATTTTGAGAGAGTGGACTCCTCTCAAAATAATATTGTCCATTTGTCAACCTAAAAGTCATGTTAGGTTGATAAATACTAGATTATACTTTAGATGTGTAGTTTCCATTAAAATGAGAGTATGTTGAGCTGGAGAATTGAGCTGGAGTATGTTGAGTCAACCTAAATGAGGAAATGTGTTAGTCAATTTAGGTTGAGTCGACCTAAATGAGGAAATGTGTGAGTCAATTTAGGTTGAGTCGACCTAAATAAGGACAGTATGTTAGTCAATTTAGGTTGAGTCGACCTAAATGAGGAAATGTGTTAGTCAATTTAGGTTGAGTCGACCTAAATAAGGACAGTATGTTAGTCAATTTAGGTTGAGTCGACCTAAATGAGGACAGTATGTTAATCAATTTAGGTTGAGTCGACCTAAATGAGGACAATATGTTAATCAATTTAGGTTGAGTCGACCTAAATGAGGACAATATGTTAATCAATTTAGGTTGAGTCGACCTAAATGAGGACAATATGTTAATCAATTTAGGTCGAGTCGACCTAAATGGCCAATTTTAGGCAGCTTATCACTCCGCAATTTACGGCATGAAATCAAATGTTTTTTTTTTTCTTGAACTCTACAACTCTCCACTGGTTTTCACTTCATTCTTGGATTGATAGTTTGCTTTATGTACTCTCAATTCACTGGAAAACTTTCAAAATTTTGAATATTGTGTTCAAGGAGCACTAGGAATTAGTGTTTTTTCTTTCAAAAGAAATGCATCTATAAAGTGGCTCTTGACTCACGTAGTGGCTAGCTTTTGAGGCATCTCAAGTGAGGTGAAGGGAGATCCATGTGGCGATGTGGGATGACCATGCATATTCTAAATGCGACAACATGATGTGCCACATATATGTATGTGGCTATGCATAATTTTTTGGGGAGTGTATATGTGGCTATGTGTGAGCCCTAAATCTTGCTCACACGGGTTGTTAACCCCAAAAAATTATGATATTACCGTGGAAAGGGAATTTAAAGCTTGATAACCACTTAAAGGGCCAAAGAAACTTAAGATTAACTTGAAGTAATCCTAAGTGGAGTCAAGTCGAGATCATGTGAAGCTAAAAGGTGGAAAGGTGAGTTGTAAGGGAAAGGAGAGGGGTGAAGAAGTCAAGTGTGCTTTACTCGTTTTTTTTTTGGGCCGCCCGGCAAGATGCCGGGCAGCGAAAAAAGAATGAGCAAGTCGGAGGGGTCTGGGGAGTCTTGCCCGAGAGGCTCATTTTTTAGGCAACGTAGGAGGAGAGAGACAGGCGGAGGGATGCGGAAGCCCTGCCGCTGTGTAGAGTCTTCTCTGGTAGCATCGTTATTGTGTAAGGTCTGTTGTAGATTCGGCAGCTGTTGTGGGTGGAATTGAGAGGCGAAGGAAGTGCAGACTGCCTTAAGGGATGTAAGGCGAGGTGACTGCTCTTGAAAACTGCCGCATCGAGGAACAGCGGCCTTCGGGAAGGTCTCAGTGCATGATAGATAGGTGGAGTGGTGGGAGCTGGATGTATGGGCCGGTGCGTTATGGGATCGCAGTGGCCGTCCTGGTGGTGAGTGAGCCAGAGGTAGGGAAATAGGAGAACTTAGAGTTGTGAGCGAGCGAATGTGGCATCTTCAAGAGAGGAGATGAGGGGGGGGGGGCGTGCTGGAGACGGTAAAGGAGAGGTGTCTCCATTGGCAAGGGACGCTGCAGAGGAAAAAAGAGACAATACTCGCGTCGGCAATGCACCTGATCAAAGCGAGGAATTCTTCCGGCTGCAGATGAACCAGAGGTGTGAGGAAGTGGGGACTGTAGCGATTGCCTGAAGCAGTTCACAGAACAGATGCTTCATTCCAGGGAAGTCATTCTTTACCTCACCTCAATTAAATGACAAAACCGGGACTGGTGAGTGTTCGGTGTGGAGAGATAGGCTGCGGATCTTCACTGCCCTCTTTCCGAGGTTGAAGAAGACTGGTAGGTGTTTAGGGAGTGGTAAGATCTTTGGTGTTCATGGTTGCTACCTGTTGAGCGCGGGGATGCAATTGAGTGGCAGAGCTCCTAATGAACTATGAACGGATTGGTTGGAAGCAGGAGCAGATTACTGTCGAGGGCAGTAATCGGCCCCGCTGGTTATAATGAACCCGCCATCATCAGGTAGGACTTGTGCAATCTTGACAACCAGAAGTGTCGAAGGAGGCATCAAGTGATCCGAGGTTGCAACTCCTTAGGTGTGTTGTGGGCACTTGCATCAGTCATGGCTGACCGTATGAGGCCAAGGCTCAGTGCTAGATCTGTGTTAAGGCGTGATGTGTATTCTCGGGTGTTGGGTGTCAATCACAGCGCCAACCTTAGAAATTCTCAGCATTAGGTAGCTCGTGTCAGGGGGTGAGTAGATCGGAAGTTGCCATTGGCGATCATCTCAATGGTGACAGCGCGAAAAGAAAAGTGAGTCAACTCTTTCGCATGTTTGTGATTCGATTTCTTGGGTCACTGGTACTCTGTTGATTGGGCACTTGGTTCCTGGTGACCACCGAGTTAGTGCTTCGAATCTATCATCGGGTAATAAGGAGTGGTGTGCTCTCAAAGCATCCATCACTGAGCATGTTCGATGAGTCACAGAGCTCGGTGTCACATGTGTGGTGGAACAGACTTGACGGGGCTAGGGGACACTCATAATATGGATGCTGGTGTGAAGGTAGAAGGAGTGAGCGGTTGGACAAGGATTAGTTCCTTCAATGTCGAATGATTGGGACCGTGTCCTCTACTGCCGCGTTGGGATTCTCATGAGACTGTAAAGGTCGATGAAGTGCGGAGAGTCAGGGTTGGTCGCATGAGGTGAATTGAGCGCAGGCCCTTGAGTGGGGTTGACCGCTCATTGCACTGGTGGCTTAAGCATGTGACGGACTGGAGTGGGCATTCCGGAGACAGGGAAGTGTGGACTGGGGGGAATGAGCCACTCACTTGTCCTGGGTTGGCACCTAATTTCTTGAGTCTTCTTAACCTGGAATGTGTGTTAGGTCCCTGGTAGGCTAGGTAAATTCTTCTAAGCGGGGTGCACGGATCGGGGTGCCAAGAGGGAAGTCGGGCAGCTCTCTACCCACCTGGGCTGTGAGCCGGTCCGGCATTGTGTGCATGCTGCGGCGAGGCTTGCAGGTTGATGAACCAGGTGAGGGCTTCTTCACTCGTCTCAAGCAAGTTCCATTAGGTTGTGGGAAGAAGGGAGAGTGCAGGGGCTACTAACTACGTGGGATGAAGGTGTGTGGTGTCGGAAGGACTGTTGGATGTGGCAGGAGGGACACCATGCGGAGGATGGCGAGGGAACTTCCTGTAGGTGAGAGCTCCACCGAAGAGGGACTGATGTGCCTGCACTCCCTTCTGTCTCGGCGTAGAAGTAAAGGGACCGCTGCAACTTCAGGCGCGGAAGAAATTGCCAGGGTTGGAAGTCATTGCTTTGTCGCCATGTGGCTGGCTGTACATTGCTAGGGATGAATGCGGCTTAGGTATCAGGGGGATAGGAATCCGGTGCTTATGCTGCACCGGGTGCAGGTCCAGGAGGGTGGTGGAGTTCATAGTAACCGGGTAGCATACGATTAAGAGTTAAGCAGCCATGTGTTAGCACTTGTGTGAGGTAGGTGGGCGCTGGGTCATTATTGCCTTTGTTTAAGCGGAGGCAATCCACATATGTAACTCAAGTATTTGTCAATACTTGTGCATGATCAATAAATGAGGGTGTTGTACACACCAACTTCAATTGATTGAGTGGTATGCAAGCACTTGTGGTAGTAAGAAGTAGGATTTGTGGCAAGGAACTCCTCACCCGGACTAGGACGCATTCAAGGGTGAGGGGTATCTTGCTCACACTATGTTATGACAAGTTAGAGGTGGCATGTGGTCCCCACTTCATAGATTATTGATGTTTATGTGGCGAACACATTGCAATGAACATATAATTTTGGTTACATGTAGGAGTCCAACACGGGCTACACTGGCCGCCTCCGGTTATAATATTTGGCTATTTGAATTTTTGGGGGGAGGGAATGGGCTTCCATGCCCCACCATTATTGGATTCTCTGGCTACATTAGTGGTCATTAGGGCATTAATTATTGGCTACCGCCTCCCCCTTCTCTTCATTAGGCTATCAGCCTCAATCAACATCCAATTTTTTGGCTACCAACCCTCTTTAATTTTTTTTCATGCCTTTAACAATTTAGCTTGGGACTCCCCGTGCTTAGCAAAAAGCCGCCGCGTAGCCAAATTAAAAATCACTGCTAGGAATGCAAGTGAAATTAACGTGGAAATCATAGAAAAGCGTCCAATTTTTTATCATCATTGATTGTAAAGCATCACATAGCCATTAATAAACTTAAGATCCTTTCAATTTTGGGATCATTGGGTCTAGAAACCATATAAAGTAGGCTTATAATAAACTTATGGATACTTTATGTGACATACAGTGGAATAAAAGTCTATGTTCCTTGTGATTCTATTCTTGTTCTCCCATGTTCCCTCCCACGTTCCCATGATATTAACAAATGGTGAATTCACTTACAACGACTGAGTGTAAGGACCAAAGATGGTCCACTTTTATGTGTTTGCCCCCAGGTGTAATTGATAAGTGTGTAGATTTTTCAATTAACACCATAATTTGTGCAAGAATATGAGACCGTAAGGAAGTGAAGCCCTAGTTTGAGAGAAGAACCATGAGTCATAATTGTTTGTAATCATGGCCCTGAAGTATTAAATGATCTAGTGAGTGTGGTGATAAATTGTCTTATAATTATAAGACTATGGGTTTGAATAGATGAATGAATGATGGAATGGACCCCCTCAAGCTAAGTAGGTCCATTATCTGATATAAAAAAGTGCGAAACTCAAGGTCGCATGCTGTGGTCGAAATGAGAACTCCATAATTTGTGAGGAGATTATATGTGGACCACAGGGATTATTCCCTAATCAAATTTATTTTACCTTTAATCACTGGTTAAAAGGAAGTATGGAAGACTAGGAGACGAGTACACTTGACCATAGACACTTGACAACCACACGATCCATCGTGACCATTGTGTATTGAATGGCCGAGGTGACAACAATGGGATTGTTAAGCTGCCACCTATCCAAGAAGAGGTGACGTATTTCCTCACATATAAGTTTCCCTTACTTTTTATACTTTGTTCAAAGTTTATCATTATTAATTAATTTTGTCATTGGATCAAAACATATAATAAAAGAAATGAACTTATCCCAGTGAAATGTTTATTATAAAAGGGATGGTATAAATTAACATATGAACTGTTGTTAATCTCAATGAACCAAATGAATACCTAAAGTGCAATTAAATCAAACTAAGAGAACATATGAATGAACCATGGCATAATCGTATGGACTAACTTGTTATGGCCTGTGGTTATCAAAACTTATAGGATGTTGACCTTCCGTCAGTTCAGGTAAGGACAATTGTTCTACGGACTCATTAAACAAAAGATAAAATAGTGAATGTTGCAACCCATAGGGTGTGAGCCCAATTTTGTGTTCACATTTTGTGTTACTCCCAAAATCACTGGAGGAACTTCGAATTGACAGAAGTTGTGTTAGTTAAAGGTGGACGGAAGTTAAGTTGCATCAAACTAGGGTTGGCATGATTGGAGTTGGGTATTTGTTTAAGAAAAGGAAGAGAAAAGAAAAACAAAAACAAAAACAATTAAGTTGTGTTGAGTGGGTAAGGGTTAATACTAAGTAGGGTGTGGTGTTAACTTTATTCAAATGTTCCTTTAAGAGTGGGGGTGTTCGTTTTAGGTTGTGAATGGGTTCATGAAGGGTGTGAGTTCGCTACCCATGGAAGGGTAAGGAGTTGGATTTCCAGTTAGGCTCCAGGGGGAAGAGCTTTGGTGTGCGGCCGCACAAGGGCGCAGGAGGCAGGGCTTAGGCCAGGGGGTGCCGAAATGTGGATTCAGGCTTGCGCCAGGGGAGCTGAAATGCAGATTCAGGTCGAAGGTGCCAAAATGTGGATTCAGGCTTGCGCCAGGGGAGCTGAAATGCAGATTCAGGTCGAAGGTGCCGAAATGTGGATTCAGGCTTACGCCAGAGGAGCTGAAATGCAGATTCAGGCTTGAAGTGCCGAAATGTGGATTCAGGCTTAGGCCAGGGGGTGCCAAAATGTGGATTCAGGCTTGCGCCAGGGGAGCTGAAATGCAGATTCAGGTCGAAGGTGCCGAAATGTGGATTCAGGCTTGCGCCAGGGGGTGCCGAAATGTTGATTCAGGCTTGTGCCAGGGGTCAAAATGTGGATTCAGGCTTAGGCCAGGGTGGCCGAAATGCAGATTCAGACTTGGGATTTGAGGACAGAGCCCTGGAATGAAGCCGGGTTGAATGTTGATTCCGCTGTGGGAACGGAGCTAAGGGATACAGTCTAGCCATCTCCAATTAACCTCCAAGGGTGAGAAGGCACCTTAGGGAACTAATAATTAGGCTAATTAGCGGCATGGCACATAGAGCAATTGTGGGAGTCCGAAAATCCACGGAAGTACGGAGTGGCTTCCGAACCGGGTTAATATCCGGATAATACCCTGAGATTGTTATTAAAGTAGGGTTTCCAAGGGTAGGTTAGTTGTTTTAGAAAATAAGGTTCTAGGCATCCGCCTTACGCGTTAAAATGGTTAAAACGGATACTTTGGCCGGACCGGAAATTAGCCTGAGAAGACCGTTTGGGAACGGTCCGGTCCGGAGCGTCCGGACTGTTAAACGGTTACAACGGAATCCGAACGGTTACAAGGAGACGGTTGAGGAACCAGACCCGTTGGGAGAGAGGGAAAGTACTTAAACGAGTTTTTCTCCTTCTCCGGGCCATTTGCGCGAGCGGCATTGTTGAGAGAACGAGTGGTGAGTTGCTTTTTCGAGTCACCAGCAGTTGGATTGCTGGGATTCTGTAGTGATTAGCGGGCAGAGTTCCGGAGGGAAGAATCCGGGTATTGTTGAGAGCTTTGTGCCGCGACGTAAAATGCCGGAAGCAAGAGAGGGAGATGAGAGGGAGCAGGTCCCCATTCCAGTGAAACCCGTGTCACCAGCCGTCCCAACGAGAGAATCGGAGTTAAATGAGCTGGTAGAGGATCTTAGCCGGATGGGTTGTGAGGGATTGCTCTCCAAGCCCTGGAATCTCAGGGCGGAGGCCACTTTGCGGGAATTCTTGTTCGAGAGGGGCAACCAATGGTTTAGGACAGTTCGGCAGGATCCGGAAAAATGGACATCAGAGGTATGGGCTGCAGTTTACGGATTTCCGCGAGGAAAGGGTGAGGGCTGGGCTAGCCGCAGGGATAATTTTTATTTAGGGAAATTCCGAACGGAGCCGGACCCAAAAGACGGATTCCATCCTGGGAATTGCCGGAATCACCGAGAGCGGAGAGTCATAGAATTCATCCTGCCCATCCTTAGTCCGGAAAAGCCTAAACGTCTTAGCATCACCATGGCCAATACCCTGTTTGGAGCAATGTCAGGGGTCCGAGCTGTAAATTGGGGTCGCTTAATTCAGGAATACGTAGAGAAGTCCATCCCCCACATTGGCCGGAAACCCTCCTATCTCTCTCCCTACATCCTCCATCTCTACCAGCACCAGGGCTGCATCAATGAAGCGGAAGAGGATATGCTGACGATTGCAGAGGACGAGGTGGCGTACAGGATCGATCCGGAAGCAGGGGTTGCAGAAGCCGGAACGGAAGATTCCAGTGACACAGCGGTTCCGGAACCGCCTTCCGCTCCGTCCCCTCCAAAAGTCCGGAAGCCAGTCTCACCACCACCACAACAGGAAGCCGGTACCAGCCGGGAAGTGCCCTGGAGAGACATCGACCTCTCCACGTTTGAGTTTCCGGAATCCCCCTTCAAGCGCGTCCGGGGAGAGTTGACGGGACTCCAGGAACAGTACTTCCGGATGGAGTACATCATTCGAGGAGTGAACCGGGCCTTGGACCACTGTGGACCCGGAAATATCCTCCGGGAATTGGCCAAGCGGACGGACCGGAAACAGGTGGAGACCCTGGAGACGGAAAAGGCACAGCTCACAGCACAGGTGGCTGCTATGACCCGGGAGCTCACCCAGAAGAGCGAGGAGATCCGGAAGCACCAGGCGGAGCAAGCAGTAGTCCTGAGCCGGGTCAGGGAGTTGGTGGGTCATCCGGGAGAGGTCGTCAACTAGGCGCACCTCTATGACCAATTGATGGAGTCAGCAGATCCGTCTTCTGCCCGTCAAACACTGCAGATCCTGGTAAAGTACTCCCGCTCGATGAAGGACCTACTCAAGGAAATCCAGAAGCTCCTGCCCTCAGGTGGGACCCCCAGGCGGGTACTTTATCCGGGCCCACCCGGATCGCCAACGGGAACACTGTATGAGGTAGTAGGGGAGGTGGAGTTAGTTCAGGCCTCTCCAGCAGGCGCAGGACCCAGTCAGCCAGCCGGAACTCCCCAGCCACCGGAATCCGGAAGATTTCCGGATCGGGAGAAGACCCCTGTTCCGCAACGAACACACTCCTCCCAGGTTCGACGGAAGAGCACCGAACGGTCGGCCAGATCAGGACGAGGGCAATCACCAAATCCGGATCGGGGCAGGACATCAGCTCGGTCCAGAACACCGGAGAGGGCCAGGACTCCAGCACGGATGAGGACGCCGGATCGGACGAAGTCTCCGGATCGGGGTAAGGCACCCATGTCGCCAGCCGCTCCATCACCTGCTCCGGAGTGCATGATCGTGGAGCAGTGGGCGCCTGCACCCTCACGAGCAGTGTCCGCCAGAGGTCCACGAGCGACTTCAGCTTCCACCGGCCGAAACAGGGAGAGAACCACCGGAGGCGATCCCTCAGCCGTCCAGCGCCCTCGGAAGGCGAAGAAGGCTTCCAGACCAGCGCGATCCGGATCGGGTGACGGATCGGAGGAGGATCCGTCCACTGCAGGAGACTCCGAGGAAGAGATCGCCCCTTCAACAAACATGCGAAGGGTATTTACGAGGCTGCAAGAGCGTCGACTTTTGACCCCCGGGGGAGGCTCTTCCGCCATCAGCGGACCCGCGAGTCACACCAAGGAAGAGACGGCTTCGAAGAAGCATCGCACCAGCTAGGGTAGGCTTAGGCAGGCAGCTGTAGTTAGATCAGAATTAGGAAAAGCAGGAATAGGCAGATTTTGACTTTTTGGCAAACTTGTAATTCAAAATTCTGTCAGCGCAAAAAGCGGATCGAGATCCGGAATTTCCGCAAAGGGCGAAGTTCCGGATTTCTCGCAGTTAGGGGTTTTCTGAGGGCGGCCAACTTCGCCGCCACCATCAGTTAGGGTTTACAGCCTCTATTTAAGGCTGAATAAGGGGCAGGAGAAGGGTTCCCTTCTCCATTATTGTATTGTGTTGCTTCCCACTCAACAAAGCTCTAGTTCTCAATCTATTCTGACTTGTTTTGTGCACGGACTGTTAGGAGAATGTTGCAAATCTAGAGGGAATGAATGAGTAGGAAGTACGGATAGAGCAAAGGAAAGGAAACCCGGATCAGATCCGACTGCAGTACTACGGATCCTTTCTGAGTGTAGTGGGAAGGAAACCTCATTATTCCGGATGTCTGGGTAACGCCCATGTGAGATAGCCGTTGTTAGGACTGGGTAAGATCAGGGAGGTGCCGAACTTACGCCATCCGATCTTCTGAAGAGATCTCACTGTCCTTGGGCGGGACAATCCGGAAAGTGGTACGGATCGCCCAGTTATCTCAGACTTAGTAGAGCCTAAGTTCGCTGTAGCCGGATCGGTCTGTCGGAAGGAGGAGAGAAACCGGAACGGTTAGGATTCCGGTCCGAAGGATCTCTCCGGCGTGTAGTGGGAAGGAAACCTCATTATTCCGGATGCCTGGGTAACGTCCATATGAGATAGCCGTCGTTAGGACTGGGTAGGATCCAGAGGTGCCGGACTTACGCCATCCGATCTTCTGAAGAGGTCTCACTGCCCTTGGGCGGGGCAATCCGGAAAGTGGCACGGATCGCCCAGTTATCCCGGATTGACAGATCTCCGGACGAATCTTGACCTTTCTGTCGTTGTAGTTCCGGTTCACCATCCGGGTTCTCTGTGTGACCTGCCAGGAAAGATTAGGCCGATCCGGACTGGTTGTGAGAGAATCCGGATTCTGACCATACAGGGACGTCTTCACCGGATGAACCCCATCATCATTGGAGGTAGGATATAGGTAGGTAGATATTGAGGAGAGAGATATGTAGGAATAAGACTTATTGGTAGAGGTTCAATCCGGAAGGCAAGTCACGGGATAAGGACTTCCAAAGGACCATCCGGAAAGCCGATCCGGCCGGTGGTCGATTGTTCAAGCAGGGAAAGAGGGTCCTTGACATCCTGCATTTCACAGAATCCCTGGACGATACTCGGATCATCCGGACAGACCGGATTAGGCACTGAAAAGCGCCTATCCGGAATTTTTGGTGTCCGTGTGCTCCCACAGCAATGGGAGATTAGGATAGGAAGGAATTTCTAGAGTAGGCTTGATGTAAAGCCCATCATGTGTGCATTGTATTTCTCAATACTAATGCCTTGTGTGGTTTAATAAAAGGAGTGTGTTTTGTATTTAAATTCATTGGAGCATGAGTATGGAGTTTTCTAGGCCAAGACTCAAAAGGGATATGTGAGCCATAGACTCCCACTCGGACTACAGACGCAAAAGGGGTGGGGGTTTGTGGCTGACATAAATGGTGCGTCCGCCGGGAGTGAAGCGGGATTAGGAGATCGAGACTTGGAGGCACGAACTTGAGGAAGAGGAAGGAGCACATGGTGCATGGTAAGCATCTTGCTTGGTTTTGATTTTTGTCATTTGATTAGGTTAGTTGAATTCCATTTTGTTTCCTTGGAATGAATTGCATTTTCACTTATGCATTTTGTTTTGAAGAAGGAGCGCGGCCTGAGGCGATGTCCTAAACCTTCTTGGGATGGCATAAGAACATAACATCAATAGTGCTATCATTAGTTCACTAAATCTTAGAGGGATAATTAATTTTAGGAAGAGTCAACTTTGACACTCACCTTCGGGTGAGTTTCCAAGTTAGGGTGTTGTGAATTTGATGCTGCTAGAGTTAGAAATTGTTTGGTAGACAATTGTTAGGGTTAGAGTTAAGTTGAGTCACGGTCGAGTGTGAGTGCTAACTTGCAGGGGGAGAACGAATTGTTTGAGGTATGACATTCTTCAAAGTGAATTCATTAATTAATTAAGGAAGGACTTTAGTACTTGTTTTTGTCGTTATCCGTTGTAGAGGGTAATTCCCTAGTCGTTGCATTGTATTGGAGGCGAGAGGGTGATGTCTCGGTCTTCGATGTGGTGCATGGTAAAGGTCAACCCCTCACTTTCGGTATTGTGGTGAGTGTCAATTCGAGAAAAGAGTTCGGAGGTGATTATCCGGCTTGACTGAGAATTGACATGAACATGCCTATCCCCTGTTTGGGATTTTTCACCTAAGTTGGCTTGCAGGTTCTCTTTCCTCACCTCCTCAATTTTAAATACACATCCAGAAAAGTGAAAACATTTAAAAGAGTGAAGGTAGCAAGGGGTATGTGTGGTCAAGTGAGGGTTGATCGAATGTGCATGAATGCAAGGTAAGATTCGATCTTCCAAACCTAAATTGGAGTTAGGATTAGGAAAGAGTACACGTAGGAAAAGATTGTCTAAGATTAGTGAAGTTATAGAAGAGGTAGAAGTTGGGATAGAAAGTTGCTTGAATGTGGATCCTATTGTTAGCCCAGTGTTAGAAAATTTAGAGGTAGATACTCAACTTGAGGAAGAGGCTACTCCCTCCAAGTTGAGTGGCGAGACATCGATAGAGACTGATACAGTTAGGGAAGAAATTCCTATAGGAGCTGATAGGGGAATAGGAGTGGACTGTCAGCCATAAACCCCCACCCTTTTGCGTCTGTAATCCGAGTGGAAGTCTATGGCTCACATGTCCTCGTTGCCTACTAGCCTTGGAAATTCCATACTCACACTCCAATGAATTCAAACACAAAACACACTCTTTTTATTAAACCCACAGGGCATTAGTATTGAAAAAACACTTATGCACCTATGATGATTATTGCAACCCACCACAATACAACTCTTCTCCTATTCCAATCTCCCACACAATGTAGGAGTTATCTGCCTAATTAATCTAACTCCGAGAGCCCTAAGCCATGCTCCACTCGTGAGAGATTTATTAAATGTCACTTAACCCTACCTTTCACTAATCCCCCTCCCTAGCCTGCCTACTTATTGGAGCCTATGTATGTTTAGGATACACTACTTATCAAAAAAAATTCAATTAGTTCTATATTTAAGCTCTAGTAGAAAACTATGCCAAAAAGAACCATCGCTATATTCGTTAATTTTGGACTTTTTCGGCATTTTACGAATTCTAAGAAACTTGTTGAGGTTCCTCCGGGATAGCCTTCAATGCTTCCATTGGCCACTTGGTGATGGACTTCAGCGCATCGCCCAAACGCACCATCGGCGGGTCGTCGTCGTTGTTGCCCTCGTACAACAACACGGATTCTGCTCCCGGCTCAATTGAGGACACGCACACTGATACGTTGCCATCCTCAATGAGCCGCCCGTGGAGTGTACCTCCTGCAAGGCTCACGATGATGCCGTACGCCACTACGTTCGCCTTGGCTTTGTTGTCATCGTCCAAGTCCAACAATTTGACATTGGACCCCGTGGCCAACGGCAAAGGTGCGTCCTCCACCAACGTATTAACCGCCTTCGACAATAGGGGAGTGGCCTCTTGTGCCTGCGTCTACATTTGAAGACGTAATTGTCAACAAACAAAAATAATCCGCATGGAATTACAACTGCTTCGATGCTCAAAATATGACCTCACAGTAGGCTATGATTGCATAATATGACAGGACATACTCATATGACGCATTAGATTCATGTTATATGACAACAATGAATAATATAATTGCGACCTATGACTGACCATAGTCATATGACTAGACAAAGTCATATTGTATGACTACACTACGTAACATATTCGCCTAGGGTCCTCATGTTACTTCGTGGAGTGACATACCTATGCGGACATATGTTATCAATATTGTTTCTGTCTGCGATTGGAGTGAAAACCAAATAAAAACAAAAAATATCCAAGAGCAGCTTTAATGTGTAGTTGTTCTCACACATGGGATGTCGGTGAACCTACCAAGTTCGCAGGTTGCGACGCTAGACCAACCTCCTTGGTCAGATACGCCACGCAATATTCAATGTCGGATTGCTTGCGGGCCAATGCTTCGAATGGCCCGCAGATTCTGCGGAGGAAATCATCGTTAGGTTTTAAGGGATCCCATTGCGGAAAGTTTAGGACATTTGAAGGGGGGGACCGCGCCGTGGCCATTGTATCGCAATCGAATTGGAGACATCGTGTTGCACCGTGGGTGGGGTCAGGAATCATACTAAATAGATTGCGGAGGTCTCTTATTGGGTCTTGGAGGGGGTAGGACCTCCCCCATAAAAAGTTCCACTGAGCTGTCGTTCCCTCTGCAAGAAACGGAGCTACAACCTCTAGTAGGGTCTGCTCTATGGGTGACCATATCCCGACATCAAAATTAGAGCACAACATCGACAAAAACTTGCCGCAGTCGGTTCTTTTTTTGATTTTTACATTCAGGTCCTTAACGTGGTGGATCACTAAATCCGGACCCCACTCTCTTCTATTGTGTAAAGGTCTGATATCGCAAAGAAGACCTACAACATTCAACACTATAATCTTCCTGCGCCCGGAGTCCGACACTCTTACCGAGGGGACCTTCGCGGCTAACGGCTGGAGCTTCGGAGCATTGGTAGCCTTCTTCTTCTTCTTCTTCTCTGGACTGCCTCCTTTATGTGCCCGTTTTTCCGCCCTCTTCGGCGCAGGTTCCTCGTGGTCCTCGTCCTCCTCCAATTCCACGGGTTGTTCCTGACTCGCTCCAGACGTCATAACCTGGAGCGCCACGACCCAATAACACAAACACAAAAGATTATGACTCAGCCCTATCATAGATGACTACTTGTGACAACCTCATGTCATGTTATATGATTGTTACTTGTCATAGTATATGACTGCCTACAGACATATAACATGACTGCCTACAGTCATATTATATGACTGCCTACAATCATATTATGCGACATAGTCATATAACTGTCTAATGTTGAGGCTTCATCTAAGACATGAAACTTACGAGTAAGTATAACTACCGGACAAGTATGATGGACATATGGCAGGAAGGCCAACCTCTTTCTGTCGAGCCAATGCACGCCGCGTAGGCCGTGCCTTCCGGTCCTCCAATAGCTTCTCCGCTTCGCCCTTCCTCTTCTTGGCAATGGGTTTCTCCTTTCGAATGTCGGGTTGGTTGCCCATATCTGCTAGGGTGTTAGGCAGGGGCTCCGATGCAACAGTCGATCCAGTATGCCCGGATTCCGCTGACTTTCCAATTGCATGCATGTCCTAATGATCCACATGAGGCGTGTATTAGTGAACGATATTTCTACATGACATACAACATTGTTGTAGCAAAGGTGTTCCAGACATGTACTCAAAGCGAGTATCAGAGGCGATGCAGACGCAACTTTGTCGGCAGTTACTTGGATCACGTCGACTCCCACTTTCGCCGTCGTTCGCTTCTGCACCTCCTGCAGTAGCTGCTTCACCATAGCCTTCGCATCCTCCAACTCCCCCTTCATGCTATCTTGGAAGTCGTGCAGCTCGCTCCGCGTAACTGCGAGGCCTCTATCTCCCGCTCTTGCATTTGGGAGTGGCCCTCTGGATGACGACGACCGGCCCCGTCCAGATTTACCGGGTGTCGCAAGCTCGGTTTCCACCTCCAGCTGCGTCGGGGGCCACTCTAAATCCGCGGCCTGTGAAAGAAGCAACTATGGATCCATGAAAAATGCGTAAACATATCAAAACCGTCCAATATATGACTCTGTGAAGTTCAGTGTATTCGTATGACTCAAAATATGACTAGGTGAAGTCATATGACTCATTATATGACTGTGTAAAGTCATATGACTCATTATATGACTGTGTAAAGTCATATGACTCATTATATGACTGTGTAAAGTCATATGACTCATTATATGACTGTGTAAAGTCATATGATTCATCATATGACTGTGTAAAGTCATATTATTCTTTATATGACTATGTAAAGTCATATAATTCATTATATGATTGTAGGTTGTCACATATTCATTCACGAATATCTTGCACACAAAATTACTTACAAGTCTAGAGCGCACCTCCCCCTCGGACCTTCCGGAATAGGACAAGGTCTGCACGGTCTGGCGTGCGGCTTTCATGCGCGTGGCTTCCGCGATTTTATCCGTCCGGGCAATTAACCGCTTAAAATTGTCTACGTGCGCCTTCTTCACGTACGGCGGGAGCGGGCCACCGCTCTCTATTAGTTTTTTCATGTTTGACCTGCGAGTCCGCATCTGCTGGCGCAAAATCTGGAAAAATACCGCTTCAGGCACGTCTCCGAGTCCACCACGGTACTCGAACTGTGCGGCCATCTTGTCTTTAATCGCCAACAACAAGGGCCGTGGGTGTGCCTTGAAGTTGTCGACGCTCCAGTCGAGGTCGCGAGAGTATCCGCATAGTCGCGTCAGCCAGTCAGGCCTGTGGAACCCTGTCGGGCACCCGGCCTCGTCGACATCGACCCACAAACGTTGACTGCCAGTGGAAGTGTGTAGCTCGTCACTCTTCTTCCACGACCGTCGCAGGTTCTTCAACTTCGACTGCCGATGCCGCGCGCTTCCGTCACCGCCTTCAACCTCTACCGTCCGGCTGAGCCGACGCACCTTCTCGCGAAGTTGTGTCGGATCGGCTCCTTTTTGAGCCATACGCCGCAATATACTTACTTCGCGGAGCTCCAGCTCATCGAGCAGCTCGTTGCAGTGCCCTACCCCATCTTCGGAGTCCTCGCATTCTGCCGATGCGTCGTCGGCATGTGGGCACCATTTTGGGCTCACATTATTGGCGACCATCGGGGAATGGATCCCGAATCTCTTGCTTCGAAGGCAAGTTGTCCTTCAAATTCGATACTCCTTGCACCTACTTCCCGCGGTTCGGGTTGGAAAGCTCTCCCCGTTCAATGTTTCCAATTGCATGGAATTGTTGGGAAATACTTCGCGGACAAGGTAAGGGCCCAACTAAACCGCATCGAACTTACCCGGGAATTCAAGTTTCCTAGCATCTTGAATCATCACCATCATCCCCGGTCGTAGTGCCCTCTTCTTGTGTCTTTTGTCGAAGGTGATTTTTCTTCGACGTTGAATCGCCTCAATGTGTTGAGCCGCCATTCGCCTTCTCTCATCAAGCTCCTCCAAGTCGGTCAATCTATTTTTTAACGATTGACTCTCGGTAAGGCGTGAGCCTATGGCCACCCGAAGAGACTCCACTTCATACTCAATTGGAAGTGTGGCTTCCAAACCATACACTAAGGAGAAAGGAGTGGCTTGGGTAGTTACTTTGTAAGTTGTCCGATAAGCCCACAATGCTGCCGTCAACTTCGTGTCCCAATCTCTCTTAGAGTCTATCACCGTCTTGCGTAGGATACTTACCAAAATACCATTTACCCTCTCCGTTTGACCATTTGTTTGGGGTGATAAGGTGTAGTCTTCCTATGATCAATTTGGAACTTGTCCGTCATTTCTTGAATCAAGGAATTTAGGAAATGGGTCCCTCTATCACTCACCAAAATCTTGGGCACTCCAAACCTTGAGATGATGTTCTCATACATAAACGTCGCCGCATGCGCTGCTGTATCGGTCTTGACGGCCTTAGCCTCCGCCCACTTGGTGAGGTACTCGGTGGCAACTATAATGTAAGCCATTCCTTTGGAGAAATGAGGATGGACCTCGCCTACATAGTCAATGCCCCACTTCTCAAAAGGCACAAGAGGCAATGATACATGAAGTGGCATCTCCATCCGTAAATCATTCCGGGCATACCTTTGACAAGCGTCACAACGCTTCACATAATCATGTGAGTCCTTAAACAAGGTAGGCCAAAAGTATCCCGCTCTAAGAATCTTTTGACCGGTAAGTTGGCCGGAAAAATGACCCCCACATGCACTATCATGACAAGCCTCTAGGATGGTCGGGACCTCTACCTCCGATACACACCTCCTAAGCAACCCATCGGTTTCCCTCCTAAATAATCTATGGCCTACCACCGCAAAATGCCTACTATTAATCCTAACTTTTCTTCTATCTTCCTTGGTCCAATCTTCGGGGAACTTTTGTGTGGTTAAGAACTCCACGACACCCGCATACCAATCCGGCTTGGCCGTGACCACAAAAAGATTGTCATCCACTAATCTATCATCTATTGGACTCTCTCCCATTTCCTCGGACAACCTAGACAAGTGGTCGGCTTGTAGGTGCATGCGGCCCAGCTTGTACTCCACCGTGTAGTCAAACTCCTCTAAAATCAAGACCCATCTAGCTAATCTCCCGCTTAGCTCCGCTTTAACCAACAATTGTAGCCGTGGGTTCGTCCTTCTCTCCTTTTGCCTAATGGGCCTAGCACCCGGAATCAAAGGAAGGCGATGCTCCACCATCTCTCTAGGTATCCCCTTAAGCTCATCGTATGACCAAGCAAAAATGTCACTAAACTCATCCACCAAATCGCTATATTCCTTGATTTCTTCCTCCCCCAATTGAGACCCCATCTTCATTTGTCTCACTTTGCCATTCTTTGTACTAACATCTACATACTTCCAATCTCCTTCGGTAACATGAACTTGCTCATCCTTGTTCCTATACCAATTGTGAGGCCAAACCCCCCACCCTTAAGCGTCCGTAGTCCGAGTAGTGGGTTTGGGCTCACATTCCTCCGCGGTATTGGATTTGGACTTGGATGAGTCCATAGTGCAAGGTTCACCCTTCAAGTGGTCTTGGATTTAACTGGAATTTCACTTTGGTCTTTGCTTCCTTTGTCTTGCCATCGCGAGAGTGCTCCACATTCTCCATTAATTTGTGCACGTGGTTTATTTTTAAAGAGAGGATGCAAGTATTAAAAAACACTATTCTCTATAGTCAATCTCAAATACATTTACTTGTGAAAGCCACACATAACACTAACTAGCATAATGTAACTAACTACTTGTCTATGAGCTAATTAAGTAGGCTATCTACTAAGCTCCTTCATGAACCCATCTCTTTACTTTCTAATTACATAAACCTAGCTCCTTCATAAACCCAACTCCTTCATGAACCCAACTCCTTAGCTTCTAACTAAATAAACCCAGCTCCTTCATAAACCCAGCTTCTTAGCTTCTAACTAAACAAACCCAGCTCCTTCATAAACCCAGCTCCTTCATGAACCCAGCTCCTTAGCTTCTAACTAAACAAACCCAGGTCCTTCATAAACCCAGCTCTTTACTTTCTAACTAAACAAACCCAGCTCCTTCATAAACCCAGCTCCTTCATGAACCCACAACTTTGTAGTTGTAATCCCCAACTACCTCACTAATTATTCAAGCCCTTAACTAATCTTCCTACCTAATTTTCCTAATTCTACTAACAACCCCTTTCTAATCACACAATTCTTCTCTAATCCTAAAATCCTAAAATCCTAGAGAGGAGAGGGGGAGAGAGAATTTCCTAACTTCACTAAGACTAACTAATCCACACAAGTATATTTTTGCACTCATCACAACCTCAAGTGCTCAACTCTTAAACATGGAACTTGCAACCACGTGTATTCAAAACATGAACTTTAAGTACCACAAATTGGAATCATGAATTAACTTTAAAATCCTTCACGTCAACACTAATTCTACCAAGAGGTCAAGCCCTCTTCAAGGCTAACAAGCCTTGGCTCTCAAACTAAAAACTAAGCACACACATGTGCTCCAATATGGCTTCCCACACCCACACTTATAACTCGTGGGGTGCCTTGGAGCACAAAGGAAAGAGAGGATGAGTGAGGGAAGAATGAGGGATTATATAGTAAGCTTGAGGGGGTGAGCACCCTCAAGGCTCACGATAAGCCCTTGAGATTTCCTCCTACTTAGTAGGCGCCAATCCTATCTTCTAAGCCTTCCTCCCTCAAATGATCAACAAGGATCCTAATTCGAACATTTAACTAGCCTTGGCTTTCTACCTACCACACTTTACCAAACTTGGGATGCTTCAACCCAAACTTAGCCTCCTTCGCTTTCCGCCGCCATAACTTTCTCCCCTTACTTTCCCAAATCGTTGCTCACCACTTAATTCAAACCACGATGCTTAACTCGTGATTTGATTGGTGCTTTGAGAATTTGCTTATCCTCCACCTTGCATTCTTCCTTGGACCTTCCCCATTAAGTGGCCATGATGAGGTGGTCCACTTGTGCGCTCCATGTGATCCTCCATTCATCCCAATTCGAATGCACTTGCCTCTTGAGTCACTTTGGTTGTCTCCATCCATTTGTACTAGCCTACTCACTAACTACTCAATCCAAGTTCTCCTTACCTATCCTCATTCACTCAAATCCTTCCGAAGGTAAAAACACAATAACAACTCACATCCTAGCCTCTTACAACATGGTACTTCTAAGACTAACATTTCACTCTTTTTATATTTTTGTGAAGTAACATGCTACTTCAAAGTGCATCAACTAACGTTTCAAGGGTCTAAGACTAAATGTGGGCACCCTTTTGGGCTCACATAATTGGCGACCATCGGGGGATGAATCCAAACATCTCTTGCTCCAAGGTTAAGTTGCCTAGTCAAGCTCGGTACTCCTTACATCTACTTCCCGATGTACGGGTAGGAAAGAGCTCACCATTCAACGTTTCCAATTGAATTGAATTATTAGGAAAGACCTCATAGACAAGGTAAGGTCCTAACCATACCGCATCGAATTTCGCCGGAAATTCAAGCTTTCGTGCGTCTTGAATCATGACCATCATTCCCGGTGTTAGGGCCCTTCTCTTATGTCGTTTGTCGAAAGTAATTTTTCTCCTTCTTTGGATTGCCTCAATATGTTGAGCCGCCATTCTCCTCCCTTCGTCAAGTGCTTCCAAATCGGTTAGTCGATTTCGTAAGGATTGACTTTCGGTAAGTCTCGTACTCACGGCCACCCTAAGTGACTCGACTTCATATTCGATTGGTAGTGTCGCTTCAAGACCATAGACTAAGGAAAATGGTGTAGCACGCGTAGTTACCTTATAGGTTGTACGGTATGCCCAAAGTGCCGCCGTTAGTTTCGTATCCCAATCCCGCTTCGAGTCTATAACCGTCTTGCGTAGTATACTCACCAAAATTCCGTTAACCCTTTCCGTTTGTCCATTGGTTTGTGGGTGGTAGGGAGTAGTCTTCCGGTGATCAATTTTAAATTTCTCTGTCATCTCTCGAATCAAGTCATTCAAAAAGTGAGTACCCCTATCGCTTACTAGGATCTTCGGCACCCCGAACCGCGAAATTATGTTTTCGTACATAAATGTTGCCGCGTGTTCCGCCGTGTCGGTCTTCACCGCTTTGGCTTCCGCCCACTTGGTGAGGTACTCGGTTGCCACCACAATATATTTCATTCCTTTTGAAGATTGGGGATGGACCTCACCCACATAGTCGATGCCCCATTTTTCGAAAGGAATTAAGGGTAATGATACATGTAAAGGCATCTCCATTCTAAGGTCGTTTCGGGCATACCGTTGGCAAGCGTCGCATTTCCTTACATAGTCATGGGCGTCCTTAAATAGTGTAGGCCAAAAGTAGCCCGCTCTAAGTATTTTTTGCCCGGTGAGTTGACCCGAGAAGTGACCGCCGCAAGCGCTATCGTGGCAAGCGATTAAAATCGCTTCAACCTCCGTTTTTGACACGCATCGTCGTAAAATACCATCGGACCCCCTTCTAAACAACCTATGGCCCACTACAACAAATTGCCTACTATTTACCCTCACCTTCCTTCTCTCTTCTTTTGTCCACTCTTTGGGCAACTTGTGGGTTGTTAGAAATTCCACTATGCCCGCATACCACTCCGGTGTAGAAGTGACCACAAAGAGGCTATCATCTATTAACATATCATTTACCGGATTTTTTCCTATCTCCTCCGACAACCTAGACAAGTGGTCCGCTTGTAAATGCATACGACCCGGTTTATATTCCACCGTGTAGTCGAATTCTTCTAATAACAAAACCCACCTAGCTAACCTACCACTTAACTCCGCCTTGTTAACTAGATACTTGATAGCCATGTGGTCAACAAAAAATACAACCGGGTTGCACATGAGGTAATGCCTAAACTTTTTAACGGAAAACACCATGGCTAGGCACTCCCTCTCCGTTGTAGAGTAGTTTCTTTCGGCGGGGGTCAATTGCTTACTCGCATAAGCTATAGGTTGATCCTTCTCTTTTTCTCCCGTTGCTTGACAAAGCGCACTCCCTATTGCCACATTACTAGCATCACAATAGACGTGAAAAGGTTTACCCCAATTGGGTGGTATCAACACCGGATAGGTGCTCAACCTATCCCGCAATTCCTCAAAGGCTTTTTGACAAGCATCCGTCCACTCGAATTTGACATCCTTTTTGAGCAAATGGGTAATGGGCACCGCTATCTTTGAAAAATTAGGAATAAGTTCCCGGTACCATCCCACATGTCCTAACAACTTAGAGATCCCCTTGGAATTGGTTGGAGTTGCCAAGTCGCTTATGGCCGCAATCTTATCCGGATCGGGTTCTCTACCTTTCTCACTAACAACATAACCCAACAACACTCCCTTATTCACTCCCAAAAATGTCTTATCCGGGTTCAATGCTAACCTCATCTTCCTACACCTAACCAATGCCTCCCTAACACAATGTAGGTGATCGTCCACATTACTTTGTGTGCTAAAATCGTCCACAAAGACGGTCATGGATTTGAACAACAAGTCGGTGAAGATATACATTACTAATCGTTGGAAAGTAGCCGGGGCATTACATAACCCAAATGGCATCACTACCCACACAAAAGTACCCCAAGGTGTAGTAAAAGCCGTTTTATGGATATCTTGGAGGGCTATGGAAATTTGATTATAACCCGCATACCCATCCATAAAGGTATATCGCGAATGACCTCCAACCTCCTCAAGCAACAAGGTGATAAAAGGTAAGGGGAAGTGATCCTTTTGTGTGCACGAATTCAATTTCCTATAGTCGACACAAACCCTTAATTTCCCATTTTTTTTCTTTACTAAGACCATAGGAGAAACCCAATCCGTGATTTCCACCGGCTTGATAAACCCGGCCTTCAATAACCTTTCCAATTCCGCTTTCACCAACAATTGCAATTGAGGATTCATCCTCCTCTTCTTTTGTCTAATTGGCCTCGCCCCCGGAATTAAAGGAATCCGGTGCTCTACCATTTCCCTAGGAATTCCCTTAAGCTCATCGTAGGACCATGCAAAAGTATCACTAAACTCATCCACCAAATTGCTATACTCCCTAACCTCTTTCTCCCCCAATTTGGAACCCATCTTCATTTGTCGGGTTTTTCCATTCTTTAATTTCACATCCACGTACCGCCAATCCGCTTCCGACACATGTGCTTGTTCCTCTTTGTTCCGATACCAATCGGAAGGCACATTGGGGTAATCTTTCACATCTTGACCTACAACTATCCCCGTAGACGTGGTCTTGAAATGTAAAGGCTCCTCCAATTTCGATGACTCAATAATCACATCCTCCTCTTGAGTCCCATCTACATGAATTAAACTAACCTCACCCTCTTCCACGTCATCTACCCAAGGTGTTAACCCACCGCTAACCCACTCTTCCTCGGTGAGCACCTCACATGGCTCCAACAATGAGCCCTCTCCTAAACTAACACTAGGAAATTCACTCCCTAAGCCTACTTGGTGAAATGTAACCATTACATCAACCTCGGACTCGGGGTACTCCCTTAGCCATTGGGCATAATCCCCATTATCCCCATAATTGTAAAAATTAGGACCTAGACTTCCCGAGCCCGAATCTATAACAACCCTTTGACCTTCGGGATGGACGACTCCCACCAATGCCTTGCCAATCTCATTCTCGTTTAAGTCATCAATTTTCTTCTCCAATGGCAAATACATCTCCTTCTTCATCCATCCTTCTAATGAACCAATGGACACTATGACCCTATTACCCTCCGGACCATAAGTGATGGATGGTTTAGGTCCACCCCAATTGACCATAGCATTCGCCATCCGCAACCAAGGCCTACCTAGCAAAATGGGGAAGGTGTCCTTGTTGGAGTGCATTTTAATGACATGGAAGGTGACCAAGTACTCCTCGCCTCCCGTAGTCATTCTACAATCCTTGATCATCCCCAAAGGCGTAGTCGAACTTTGATTTGCCATATTTATGACCAAAGGTGAAGGCCCCGTGAGTCCAAGTCCCAATTTTTTCATAGTATCCTCCGGTAGTATATTTAGACTACTCCCTCCGTCGACTAGCACATTAGGAACCACCTTATCTACTATAACAACTTCTATTTCTATAGCTTTCACGTCTCTTCCACCTTGTGATTGGATCCTAGCGGCTATTTTAGCTTTCACCTTCCTCATCCTCTTGTGTACCGGCATTCCCTCCTTTAATGTTTTCCTTGCCGTGGGTGAAATTTCCAATAGTTGGCCGAAAGTAATATCCGCCTTGAGTGTACTAAGGTCCGCCCACAAGTCGTACCCGGTAGATCTTTCCACCTTAGAATTACCCACTACGTCGAATTCGTCTACGGGAACCCTGTGAGCCCAAAAGGGTGCCCACATTTAGTCTTAGACCCTTGAAACGTTAGTTGATGCACTTTGAAGTAGCATGTTACTTCACAAAAATATAAAAAGAGTGAAATGTTAGTCTTAGAAGTACCATGTTGTAAGAGGCTAGGATGTGAGTTGTTATTGTGTTTTTACCTTCGGAAGGATTTGAGTGAATGAGGATAGGTAAGGAGAACTTGGATTGAGTAGTTAGTGAGTAGGCTAGTACAAATGGATGGAGACAACCAAAGTGACTCAAGAGGCAAGTGCATTCGAATTGGGATGAATGGAGGATCACATGGAGCGCACAAGTGGACCACCTCATCATGGCCACTTAATGGGGAAGGTCCAAGGAAGAATGCAAGGTGGAGGATAAGCAAATTCTCAAAGCACCAATCAAATCACGAGTTAAGCATCGTGGTTTGAATTAAGTGGTGAGCAACGATTTGGGAAAGTAAGGGGAGAAAGTTATGGCGGCGGAAAGCGAAGGAGGCTAAGTTTGGGTTGAAGCATCCCAAGTTTGGTAAAGTGTGGTAGGTAGAAAGCCAAGGCTAGTTAAATGTTCGAATTAGGATCCTTGTTGATCATTTGAGGGAGGAAGGCTTAGAAGATAGGATTGGCGCCTACTAAGTAGGAGGAAATCTCAAGGGCTTATCGTGAGCCTTGAGGGTGCTCACCCCCTCAAGCTTACTATATAATCCCTCATTCTTCCCTCACTCATCCTCTCTTTCCTTTGTGCTCCAAGGCACCCCACGAGTTATAAGTGTGGGTGTGGGAAGCCATATTGGAGCACATGTGTGTGCTTAGTTTTTAGTTTGAGAGCCAAGGCTTGTTAGCCTTGAAGAGGGCTTGACCTCTTGGTAGAATTAGTGTTGACGTGAAGGATTTTAAAGTTAATTCATGATTCCAATTTGTGGTACTTAAAGTTCATGTTTTGAATACACGTGGTTGCAAGTTCCATGTTTAAGAGTTGAGCACTTGAGGTTGTGATGAGTGCAAAAATATACTTGTGTGGATTAGTTAGTCTTAGTGAAGTTAGGAAATTCTCTCTCCCCCTCTCCTCTCTAGGATTTTAGGATTTTAGGATTAGAGAAGAATTGTGTGATTAGAAAGGGGTTGTTAGTAGAATTAGGAAAATTAGGTAGGAAGATTAGTTAAGGGCTTGAATAATTAGTGAGGTAGTTGGGGATTACAACTACAAAGTTGTGGGTTCATGAAGGAGCTGGGTTTATGAAGGAGCTGGGTTTGTTTAGTTAGAAAGTAAAGAGCTGGGTTTATGAAGGACCTGGGTTTGTTTAGTTAGAAGCTAAGGAGCTGGGTTCATGAAGGAGCTGGGTTTATGAAGGAGCTGGGTTTATTTAGTTAGAAGCTAAGGAGTTGGGTTCATGAAGGAGTTGGGTTTATGAAGGAGCTAGTTAAATCCAAGACCACTTGAAGGGTGAACCTTGCACTATGGACTCATCCAAGTCCAAATCCAATACCGCGGAGGAATGTGAGCCCAAACCCACTACTCGGACTACGGACGCTTAAGGGTGGGGGGTTTGGCCTCACATAATTGGTGCGTCCGCCGGGAGCGAAGCGGAAGGTAGTTACAAGACTTGGAGGCGACTAGGAGACTTGGAGGCAACTAGGAAAAATTGGAGACACAAACTTGAGAGAAGGGAAGGAGCACCCGAAACTCGGTAAGTATTCTCTCTTTGGGTTACATTTGAATTCATTGTATTTCAACTATTCCTTGGAATGAATTGCATTGTCAATTACGCAAATTCATTTTTGAGGAAGGAGCGCGGCGAAGGTACGTCCTCAACCTTTTTGGGGATTTGCTAAGAACTTAAAAGGAACCTATAACCGAGTAGCTCATTAAAACATTAGAGGGTAAATTCACCTTAGGACATTGAACTTTGACACTCACCTCGGGGTGAGTCTCAAAGTTTTGGGAGTTGTCATTTCATGCTCTAGATTAAATTAATATTTCACAAAGTTTATGGTGTTGTTACATTGAGTCACGATTGAGGGGAGTGCTAACTCACAGGGGGATGCGATTGCTCAAGGTATGTTTATTTCTTCAAAGTGAACTCATTAACTAATTAAGGAATGCCTTTTGTACTCGTGATTGTTGTTATCCGTTGTAGAGGGTAATTCCCGAATTGTGGATGGTGTGAGAAGTTGAAGGGTGAAGCCTCGACTTTTAACATAATCTACTCGGAAGGTCACCCCCTCACAATCGGTATTGTGGTGAGTGTTAATTTGCGGGAAGGTGCGGAGGTGATGCTCCGACTTAACCAAAAAATTAACATGAACATGCCTATCCCCTATTGGGATTCTTTCACCTAAGTGGGCTTGCAGGTTCTTTTCCTCACCTCCTAAAAAAAATTATAACCACACCAAGACAAGTGAAAATATTAAGAGGGGAATTGCTAGGATTATGTGTGGTCAAGTGAGGGTCGATCGATTCTTATGGAATGCAAGGTAGGACTCGCTCACAAAAACCAAGTTTGATAGTAGGACTAGAGAAATCTACTCGAAAGAGGCGGTCCTCTAAAATCAGTGATAGATTAGAACAAGATAATGTTAGAATAGAGAGTTGTTTGAACGTCGAACCTAGGACTAGGTCAATTCTAGACACCTTAGAACTTGGAGCTCAACTTGAAGAGGAGATCACTCCCTCCAAATTGAGTGGTGAAACTTCTTCGGAAAATTACACACTTAGAGAAGAATTCCCGGTAGAAGTTGATAGGGGATTGTTGAATAGTTCACCGGTCACCATGGCCGAGGAACGGGGGATGGATCCACCACCCATACCCCCAATTCCGCCCATACCTCCTATACCTCCAATAGACCCATTGGTTAGGCCAAGAGGCCTACCAATTGTGGTTCCACAAAATTTAGCGGCGATGGATATGCCATCTCATCTCCCTAAATTTTATGGGACCAAGGATGAGGACCCCTCTCGGCACATGGAACGGTATATCGAACGGTTGGCTAGCTCCCTCATAACCGACCCGGGTTATTGGTTAGTGTGGTTTCCTACCACTCTAGAGGGGGAAGCCTATGAATGGTATCGGGATCATGCCGAGGGACATTTTAGGGGATGGGAACAATTACAAAGGGAGTTTCTTAACGAATTTAGGCCGGAAGTGGGTCAAAGTACCGCATTAAGGGCATTGTCGTCATTGAAGCAAGGAAGGGAGGAAGAAATTTCGGCTTACATTAGGAGGTTTGATTTAGTGTGCACTAGATTTGTGGGTACCATGCTCAACGACGACACGCTAAAGCAATTTTTCATTCAAGGGTTTTTTAAGTCCGGAACTATTAGGGGTGTTCTAGAAAGGAATCCCTTGACCTTGGCGGATGCCAAGCGTGCGGCTAGAGATATTGAAAACTTGGATAAAGATCACGAAAGGCTATGGAGAAGGGAGGATGAATTGATCCCACAATTCATCCCCATACGCCCTAGGGTGGTAGCGGTAGAACCCGCTAAGTATGAGAACCAAATTCCATATGCCATTGTGGACACCGGTCCCCGACCTTTAGCGGTTAGGGAACCGGCACCTCTTTTGGCACTACCGGCCCCTAGAACGGATCCACGCTTGGAGGAGGTTGAGAGAAGACTAGGTGCTAGCCAACTAGGATTCCAAGAGGCTATGATAAAACAAATGCAAAGCCTCACGGATCAAATGTCATTAATGATCCGGAGTCAACAACCGGGGCCTCCACCCCCGGTTGAGTCGGGTAGGCATTCTTCCGGATTATGGTGTGTCCAATATGGCCAACCGGGCCACACGCGTCAATTTTGTAGAAGTGGACAAAACCGTGACCAAAGAGGAAACGGTAACCCACCTCAACAAAATCAACGAGGTCAAGCGCCACCTCACTATGGAAATGGAAGCAATAGAGGACCACAACCTAGAGGGCAAGGTGGCCAAAATTTAGAGAAGAAGGAATTTCATCCCTTTTGTGGAAGGTGGCACGCTCAAGGACAATGTTGGTCCGAAGGTCAAGAGTTTAATTGTAGCAATTGTGGAGGAAGTCATCCCTCGGATACGTGTCGCCAACCGGACAAAATAATTAATGTCCCTTACCCGGTGGCTAATCCACAACAACAAGCAAGGGATAATATGCGAGGTGCTAGGCCACAAGGAGTACCGGCCAATGAACTTAGGCCACCTAACTTATACTATGACCATAGTAATGCTAGGCAAACTTTTCATCCACCGGCGGGCTTGCAAACTACAACCGGTTACATTCCAATACAAAATAGACAAGGAGTTCCACCTAATGGTAGTAACGGGAGACAAGCGTCTCCAACGGATCCGGGACCATCTAACTCCCAAGATGTTAGGTTCATGGATGGAGTGTTGGAGGCCACATGTGATGACATGCTTCCTCTCTCAACGAGAATTGGAGAGGAGCAAAGTCAATGGCCTCCTCACACCAATGCTATTACATATGAGTTAGTGAAGGGTAAGGGTGTGGTTGAAGAAGCACCTGCACTAGCGGTAACTACTAGGGCTAGGAGAGGGGATGCCCCGTTGGAGGTAGGAATAGGAGAGCAAGGAAATTACTCTTCGGATGAAGAGATTAATCTCTCCGAGTTGGATAGGGTAGCTAGAAGAGCTACTAAGGATGTGGAGAGGGAAAATATAATTTTACAAAATAGGGAGAGGACTAATGCGGTACATGACTTGGATAATAGCGATGTGGGTGAATGGGAAGGACCGGGGGTTCCCGTAGACGAATTCGACGTAGTGGGTAATTCTAAGGTGGAAAGATCTACCGGGTACGACTTGTGGGCGGACCTTAGTACACTCAAGGCGGATATTACTTTCGGCCAACTATTGGAAATTTCACCCACGGCAAGGAAAACATTAAAGGAGGGAATGCCGGTACACAAGAGGATGAGGAAGGTGAAAGCTAAAATAGCCGCTAGGATCCAATCACAAGGTGGAAGAGACGTGAAAGCTATAGAAATAGAAGTTGTTATAGTAGATAAGGTGGTTCCTAATGTGCTAGTCGACGGAGGGAGTAGTCTAAATATACTACCGGAGGATACTATGAAAAAATTGGGACTTGGACTCACGGGGCCTTCACCTTTGGTCATAAATATGGCAAATCAAAGTTCGACTACGCCTTTGGGGATGATCAAGGATTGTAGAATGACTACGGGAGGTGAGGAGTACTTGGTCACCTTCCATGTCATTAAAATGCACTCCAACAAGGACACCTTCCCCATTTTGCTAGGTAGGCCTTGGTTGCGGATGGCGAATGCTATGGTCAATTGGGGTGGACCTAAACCATCCATCACTTATGGTCCGGAGGGTAATAGGGTCATAGTGTCCATTGGTTCATTAGAAGGATGGATGAAGAAGGAGATGTATTTGCCATTGGAGAAGGAAATTGATGACTTAAACGAGAATGAGATTGGCAAGGCATTGGTGGGAGTCGTCCATCCCGAAGGTCAAAGGGTTGTTATAGATTCGGGCTCGGGAAGTCTAGGTCCTAATTTTTACAATTATGGGGATAATGGGGATTATGCCCAATGGCTAAGGGAGTACCCCGAGTCCGAGGTTGATGTAATGGTTACATTTCACCAAGTAGGCTTAGGGAGTGAATTTCCTAGTGTTAGTTTAGGAGAGGGCTCATTGTTGGAGCCATGTGAGGTGCTCACCGAGGAAGAGTGGGTTAGCGGTGGGTTAACACCTTGGGTAGATGACGTGGAAGAGGGTGAGGTTAGTTTAATTCATGTAGATGGGACTCAAGAGGAGGATGTGATTATTGAGTCATCGAAATTGGAGGAGCCTTTACATTTCAAGACCACGTCTACGGGGATAGTTGTAGGTCAAGATGTGAAAGATTACCCCAATGTGCCTTCCGATTGGTATCGGAACAAAGAGGAACAAGCACATGTGTCGGAAGCGGATTGGCGGTACGTGGATGTGAAATTAAAGAATGGAAAAACCCGACAAATGAAGATGGGTTCCAAATTGGGGGAGAAAGAGGTTAGGGAGTATAGCAATTTGGTGGATGAGTTTAGTGATACTTTTGCATGGTCCTACGATGAGCTTAAGGGAATTCCTAGGGAAATGGTAGAGCACCGGATTCCTTTAATTCCGGGGGCGAGGCCAATTAGACAAAAGAAGAGGAGGATGAATCCTCAATTGCAATTGTTGGTGAAAGCGGAATTGGAAAGGTTATTGAAGGCCGGGTTTATCAAGCCGGTGGAAATCACGGATTGGGTTTCTCCTATGGTCTTAGTAAAGAAAAAAAATGGGAAATTAAGGGTTTGTGTCGACTATAGGAAATTGAATTCGTGCACACAAAAGGATCACTTCCCCTTACCTTTTATCACCTTGTTGCTTGAGGAGGTTGGAGGTCATTCGCGATATACCTTTATGGATGGGTATGCGGGTTATAATCAAATTTCCATAGCCCTCCAAGATATCCATAAAACGGCTTTTACTACACCTTGGGGTACTTTTGTGTGGGTAGTGATGCCATTTGGGTTATGTAATGCCCCGGCTACTTTCCAACGATTAGTAATGTATATCTTCACCGACTTGTTGTTCAAATCCATGACCGTCTTTGTGGACGATTTTAGCACACAAAGTAATGTGGACGATCACCTACATTGTGTTAGGGAGGCATTGGTTAGGTGTAGGAAGATGAGGTTAGCATTGAACCCGGATAAGACATTTTTGGGAGTGAATAAGGGAGTGTTGTTGGGTTATGTTGTTAGTGAGAAAGGTAGAGAACCCGATCCGGATAAGATTGCGGCCATAAGCGACTTGGCAACTCCAACCAATTCCAAGGGGATCTCTAAGTTGTTAGGACATGTGGGATGGTACCGGGAACTTATTCCTAATTTTTCAAAGATAGCGGTGCCCATTACCCATTTGCTCAAAAAGGATGTCAAATTCGAGTGGACGGATGCTTGTCAAAAAGCCTTTGAGGAATTGCGGGATAGGTTGAGCACCTATCCGGTGTTGATACCACCCAATTGGGGTAAACCTTTTCACGTCTATTGTGATGCTAGTAATGTGGCAATAGGGAGTGCGCTTTGTCAAGCAACGGGAGAAAAAGAGAAGGATCAACCTATAGCTTATGCGAGTAAGCAATTGACCCCCGCCGAAAGAAACTACTCTACAACGGAGAGGGAGTGCCTAGCCATGGTGTTTTCCGTTAAAAAGTTTAGGCATTACCTCATGTGCAACCCGGTTGTATTTTTTGTTGACCACATGGCTATCAAGTATCTAGTTAACAAGGCGGAGTTAAGTGGTAGGTTAGCTAGGTGGGTTTTGTTATTAGAAGAATTCGACTACACGGTGGAATATAAACCGGGTCGTATGCATTTACAAGCGGACCACTTGTCTAGGTTGTCGGAGGAGATAGGAAAAAATCCGGTAAATGATATGTTAGTAGATGATAGCCTCTTTGTGGTCACTTCTACACCGGAGTGGTATGCGGGCATAGTGGAATTTCTAACAACCCACAAGTTGCCCAAAGAGTGGACAAAAGAAGAGAGAAGGAAGGTGAGGGTAAATAGTAGGCAATTTGTTGTAGTGGGCCATAGGTTGTTTAGAAGGGGGTCCGATGGTATTTTACGACGATGCGTGTCAAAAACGGAGGTTGAAGCGATTTTAATCGCTTGCCACGATAGCGCTTGCGGCGGTCACTTCTCGGGTCAACTCACCGGGCAAAAAATACTTAGAGCGGGCTACTTTTGGCCTACACTATTTAAGGACGCCCATGACTATGTAAGGAAATGCGACGCTTGCCAACGGTATGCCCGAAACGACCTTAGAATGGAGATGCCTTTACATGTATCATTACCCTTAATTCCTTTCGAAAAATGGGGCATCGACTATGTGGGTGAGGTCCATCCCCAATCTTCAAAAGGAATGAAATATATTGTGGTGGCAACCGAGTACCTCACCAAGTGGGCGGAAGCCAAAGCGGTGAAGACCGACACGGCGGAACACGCGGCAACATTTATGTACGAAAACATAATTTCGCGGTTCGGGGTGCCGAAGATCCTAGTAAGCGATAGGGGTACTCACTTTTTGAATGACTTGATTCGAGAGATGACAGAGAAATTTAAAATTGATCACCGGAAGACTACTCCCTACCACCCACAAACCAATGGACAAACGGAAAGGGTTAACGGAATTTTGGTGAGTATACTACGCAAGACGGTTATAGACTCGAAGCGGGATTGGGATACGAAACTAACGGCGGCACTTTGGGCATACCGTACAACCTATAAGGTAACTACGCGTGCTACACCATTTTCCTTAGTCTATGGTCTTGAAGCGACACTACCAATCGAATATGAAGTCGAGTCACTTAGGGTGGCCGTGAGTACGAGACTTACCGAAAGTCAATCCTTACGAAATCGACTAACCGATTTGGAAGCACTTGACGAAGGGAGGAGAATGGCGGCTCAACATATTGAGGCAATCCAAAGAAGGAGAAAAATTACTTTCGACAAACGACATAAGAGAAGGGCCCTAACACCGGGAATGATGGTCATGATTCAAGACGCACGAAAGCTTGAATTTCCGGCGAAATTCGATGCGGTATGGTTAGGACCTTACCTTGTCTATGAGGTCTTTCCTAATAATTCAATTCAATTGGAAACGTTGAATGGTGAGCTCTTTCCTACCCGTACATCGGGAAGTAGATGTAAGGAGTACCGAGCTTGACTAGGCAACTTAACCTTGGAGCAAGAGATGTTTGGATTCATCCCCCGATGGTCGCCAATTATGTGAGCCCAAAAGGGTGCCCACATTTAGTCTTAGACCCTTGAAACGTTAGTTGATGCACTTTGAAGTAGCATGTTACTTCACAAAAATATAAAAAGAGTGAAATGTTAGTCTTAGAAGTACCATGTTGTAAGAGGCTAGGATGTGAGTTGTTATTGTGTTTTTACCTTCGGAAGGATTTGAGTGAATGAGGATAGGTAAGGAGAACTTGGATTGAGTAGTTAGTGAGTAGGCTAGTACAAATGGATGGAGACAACCAAAGTGACTCAAGAGGCAAGTGCATTCGAATTGGGATGAATGGAGGATCACATGGAGCGCACAAGTGGACCACCTCATCATGGCCACTTAATGGGGAAGGTCCAAGGAAGAATGCAAGGTGGAGGATAAGCAAATTCTCAAAGCACCAATCAAATCACGAGTTAAGCATCGTGGTTTGAATTAAGTGGTGAGCAACGATTTGGGAAAGTAAGGGGAGAAAGTTATGGCGGCGGAAAGCGAAGGAGGCTAAGTTTGGGTTGAAGCATCCCAAGTTTGGTAAAGTGTGGTAGGTAGAAAGCCAAGGCTAGTTAAATGTTCGAATTAGGATCCTTGTTGATCATTTGAGGGAGGAAGGCTTAGAAGATAGGATTGGCGCCTACTAAGTAGGAGGAAATCTCAAGGGCTTATCGTGAGCCTTGAGGGTGCTCACCCCCTCAAGCTTACTATATAATCCCTCATTCTTCCCTCACTCATCCTCTCTTTCCTTTGTGCTCCAAGGCACCCCACGAGTTATAAGTGTGGGTGTGGGAAGCCATATTGGAGCACATGTGTGTGCTTAGTTTTTAGTTTGAGAGCCAAGGCTTGTTAGCCTTGAAGAGGGCTTGACCTCTTGGTAGAATTAGTGTTGACGTGAAGGATTTTAAAGTTAATTCATGATTCCAATTTGTGGTACTTAAAGTTCATGTTTTGAATACACGTGGTTGCAAGTTCCATGTTTAAGAGTTGAGCACTTGAGGTTGTGATGAGTGCAAAAATATACTTGTGTGGATTAGTTAGTCTTAGTGAAGTTAGGAAATTCTCTCTCCCCCTCTCCTCTCTAGGATTTTAGGATTTTAGGATTAGAGAAGAATTGTGTGATTAGAAAGGGGTTGTTAGTAGAATTAGGAAAATTAGGTAGGAAGATTAGTTAAGGGCTTGAATAATTAGTGAGGTAGTTGGGGATTACAACTACAAAGTTGTGGGTTCATGAAGGAGCTGGGTTTATGAAGGAGCTGGGTTTGTTTAGTTAGAAAGTAAAGAGCTGGGTTTATGAAGGACCTGGGTTTGTTTAGTTAGAAGCTAAGGAGCTGGGTTCATGAAGGAGCTGGGTTTATGAAGGAGCTGGGTTTATTTAGTTAGAAGCTAAGGAGTTGGGTTCATGAAGGAGTTGGGTTTATGAAGGAGCTAGTTAAATCCAAGACCACTTGAAGGGTGAACCTTGCACTATGGACTCATCCAAGTCCAAATCCAATACCGCGGAGGAATGTGAGCCCAAACCCACTACTCGGACTACGGACGCTTAAGGGTGGGGGGTTTGGCCTCACAAACCCCCGGTCCTTCCCATTCACCCACATCGCTATTATCCAAGTCATGTACCGCATTAGTCCTCTCCCTATTTTGTAAAATTATATTTTCCCTCTCCACATCCTTAGTAGCTCTTCTAGCTACCCTATCCAACTCGGAGAGATTAATCTCTTCATCCGAAGAGTAATTTCCTTGCTCTCCTATTCCTACCTCCAACGGGGCATCCCCTCTCCTAGCCCTAGTAGTTACCGCTAGTGCAGGTGCTTCTTCAACCACACCCTTACCCTTCACTAACTCATATGTAATAGCATTGGTGTGAGGAGGCCATTGACTTTGCTCCTTTCCAATTCTCGTTGGGAGAGGAAGCATGTCATCACATGTGGCCTCCAACACTCCATCCATGAACCTAACATCTTGGGAGTTAGATGGTCCCGGATCCGTTGGAGGCGCTTGTCTCCCGTTACTACCATTAGGTGGAACTCCTTGTCTATTTTGTATTGGAATGTAACCGGTTGTAGTTTGCAAGCCCGCCGGTGGATGAAAAGTTTGCCTAGCATTACTATGGTCATAGTATAAGTTAGGTGGCCTAAGTTCATTGGCCGGTACTCCTTGTGGCCTAGCACCTCGCATATTATCCCTTGCTTGTTGTTGTGGATTAGCCACCGGGTAAGGGACATTAATTATTTTGTCCGGTTGGCGACACGTATCCGAGGGATGACTTCCTCCACAATTGCTACAATTAAACTCTTGACCTTCGGACCAACATTGTCCTTGAGCGTGCCACCTTCCACAAAAGGGATGAAATTCCTTCTTCTCTAAATTTTGGCCACCTTGCCCTCTAGGTTGTGGTCCTCTATTGCTTCCATTTCCATAGTGAGGTGGCGCTTGACCTCGTTGATTTTGTTGAGGTGGGTTACCGTTTCCTCTTTGGTCACGGTTTTGTCCACTTCTACAAAATTGACGCGTGTGGCCCGGTTGGCCACATTGGACACACCATAATCCGGAAGAATGCCTACCCGACTCAACCGGGGGTGGAGGCCCCGGTTGTTGACTCCGGATCATTAATGACATTTGATCCGTGAGGCTTTGCATTTGTTTTATCATAGCCTCTTGGAATCCTAGTTGGCTAGCACCTAGTCTTCTCTCAACCTCCTCCAAGTGTGGATCCGTTCTAGGGGCCGGTAGTGCCAAAAGAGGTGCCGGTTCCCTAACCGCTAAAGGTCGGGGGCCGGTGTCCACAATGGCATATGGAATTTGGTTCTCATACTTAGCGGGTTCTACCGCTACCACCCTAGGGCGTATGGGGATGAATTGTGGGATCAATTCATCCTCCCTTCTCCATAGCCTTTCGTGATCTTTATCCAAGTTTTCAATATCTCTAGCCGCACGCTTGGCATCCGCCAAGGTCAAGGGATTCCTTTCTAGAACACCCCTAATAGTTCCGGACTTAAAAAACCCTTGAATGAAAAATTGCTTTAGCGTGTCGTCGTTGAGCATGGTACCCACAAATCTAGTGCACACTAAATCAAACCTCCTAATGTAAGCCGAAATTTCTTCCTCCCTTCCTTGCTTCAATGACGACAATGCCCTTAATGCGGTACTTTGACCCACTTCCGGCCTAAATTCGTTAAGAAACTCCCTTTGTAATTGTTCCCATCCCCTAAAATGTCCCTCGGCATGATCCCGATACCATTCATAGGCTTCCCCCTCTAGAGTGGTAGGAAACCACACTAACCAATAACCCGGGTCGGTTATGAGGAAGCTAGCCAACCGTTCGATATACCGTTCCATGTGCCGAGAGGGGTCCTCATCCCTGGTCCCATAAAATTTAGGGAGATGAGATGGCATATCCATCGCCGCTAAATTTTGTGGAACCACAATTGGTAGGCCTCTTGGCCTAACCAATGGGTCTATTGGAGGTATAGGAGGTATGGGCGGAATTGGGGGTATGGGTGGTGGATCCATCCCCCGTTCCTCGGCCATGGTGACCGGTGAACTATTCAACAATCCCCTATCAACTTCTACCGGGAATTCTTCTCTAAGTGTGTAATTTTCCGAAGAAGTTTCACCACTCAATTTGGAGGGAGTGATCTCCTCTTCAAGTTGAGCTCCAAGTTCTAAGGTGTCTAGAATTGACCTAGTCCTAGGTTCGACGTTCAAACAACTCTCTATTCTAACATTATCTTGTTCTAATCTATCACTGATTTTAGAGGACCGCCTCTTTCGAGTAGATTTCTCTAGTCCTACTATCAAACTTGGTTTTTGTGAGCGAGTCCTACCTTGCATTCCATAAGAATCGATCGACCCTCACTTGACCACACATGATCCTAGCAATTCCCCTCTTAATATTTTCACTTGTCTTGGTGTGGTTATAATTTTTTTAGGAGGTGAGGAAAAGAACCTGCAAGCCCACTTAGGTGAAAGAATCCCAATAGGGGATAGGCATGTTCATGTTAATTTTTTGGTTAAGTCGGAGCATCACCTCCGCACCTTCCCGCAAATTAACACTCACCACAATACCGATTGTGAGGGGGTGACCTTCCGAGTAGATTATGTTAAAAGTCGAGGCTTCACCCTTCAACTTCTCACACCATCCACAATTCGGGAATTACCCTCTACAACGGATAACAACAATCACGAGTACAAAAGGCATTCCTTAATTAGTTAATGAGTTCACTTTGAAGAAATAAACATACCTTGAGCAATCGCATCCCCCTGTGAGTTAGCACTCCCCTCAATCGTGACTCAATGTAACAACACCATAAACTTTGTGAAATATTAATTTAATCTAGAGCATGAAATGACAACTCCCAAAACTTTGAGACTCACCCCGAGGTGAGTGTCAAAGTTCAATGTCCTAAGGTGAATTTACCCTCTAATGTTTTAATGAGCTACTCGGTTATAGGTTCCTTTTAAGTTCTTAGCAAATCCCCAAAAAGGTTGAGGACGTACCTTCGCCGCGCTCCTTCCTCAAAAATGAATTTGCGTAATTGACAATGCAATTCATTCCAAGGAATAGTTGAAATACAATGAATTCAAATGTAACCCAAAGAGAGAATACTTACCGAGTTTCGGGTGCTCCTTCCCTTCTCTCAAGTTTGTGTCTCCAATTTTTCCTAATTGCCTCCAAGTCTCCTAGTCGCCTCCAAGTCTTGTAACTACCTTCCGCTTCGCTCCCGGCGGACGCACCAATTATGTGAGGCCAAACCCCCCACCCTTAAGCGTCCGTAGTCCGAGTAGTGGGTTTGGGCTCACATTCCTCCGCGGTATTGGATTTGGACTTGGATGAGTCCATAGTGCAAGGTTCACCCTTCAAGTGGTCTTGGATTTAACTTTGGTCTTTGCTTCCTTTGTCTTGCCATCGCGAGAGTGCTCCACATTCTCCATTAATTTGTGCACGTGGTTTATTTTTAAAGAGAGGATGCAAGTGTTAAAAAACACTATTCTCTATAGTCAATCTCAAATACATTTACTTGTGAAAGCCACACATGACACTAACTAGCATAATGTAACTCACTACTTGTCTATGAGCTAATTAAGTAGGCTATCTACTAAGCTCCTTCATGAACCCAACTCCTTAGCTTCTAACTAAATAAACCCAGCTCCTTCGTAAACCCAGCTTCTTAGCTTCTAACTAAACAAACCCAGCTCCTTCATAAACCCAGCTCCTTCATGAACCCAGCTCCTTAGCTTCTAACTAAACAAACCCAGGTCCTTCATAAACCCAGCTCTTTACTTTCTAACTAAACAAACCCAGGTCCTTCATAAACCCAGCTCTTTTACTTTCTAACTAAACAAACCCAGCTCCTTCATAAACCCAGCTCCTTCATGAACCCAGCTCCTTCATAAACCCAGCTCCTTCATGAACCCACAACTTTGTAGTTGTAATCCCCAACTACCTCACTAATTATTCAAGCCCTTAACTAATCTTCCTACCTAATTTTCCTAATTCTACTAACAACCCCTTTCTAATCACACAATTCTTCTCTAATCCTAAAATCCTAAAATCCTAGAGAGGAGAGGGGGAGAGAGAATTTCCTAACTTCACTAAGACTAACTAATCCACACAAGTATATTTTTGCACTCATCACAACCTCAAGTGCTCAACTCTTAAACATGGAACTTGCAACCACGTGTATTCAAAACATGAACTTTAAGTACCACAAATTGGAATCATGAATTAACTTTAAAATCCTTCACGTCAACACTAATTCTACCAAGAGGTCAAGCCCTCTTCAAGGCTAACAAGCCTTGGCTCTCAAACTAAAAACTAAGCACACACATGTGCTCCAATATGGCTTCCCACACCCACACTTATAACTCGTGGGGTGCCTTGGAGCACAAAGGAAAGAGAGGATGAGTGAGGGAAGAATGAGGGATTATATAGTAAGCTTGAGGGGGTGAGCACCCTCAAGGCTCACGATAAGCCCTTGAGATTTCCTCCTACTTAGTAGGCGCCAATCCTATCTTCTAAGCCTTCCTCCCTCAAATGATCAACAAGGATCCTAATTCGAACATTTAACTAGCCTTGGCTTTCTACCTACCACACTTTACCAAACTTGGGATGCTTCAACCCAAACTTAGCCTCCTTCGCTTTCCGCCGCCATAACTTTCTCCCCTTACTTTCCCAAATCGTTGCTCACCACTTAATTCAAACCACGATGCTTAACTCGTGATTTGATTGGTGCTTTGAGAATTTGCTTATCCTCCACCTTGCATTCTTCCTTGGACCTTCCCCATTAAGTGGCCATGATGAGGTGGTCCACTTGTGCGCTCCATGTGATCCTCCATTCATCCCAATTCGAATGCACTTGCCTCTTGAGTCACTTTGGTTGTCTCCATCCATTTGTACTAGCCTACTCACTAACTACTCAATCCAAGTTCTCCTTACCTATCCTCATTCACTCAAATCCTTCCGAAGGTAAAAACACAATAACAACTCACATCCTAGCCTCTTACAACATGGTACTTCTAAGACTAACATTTCACTCTTTTTATATTTTTGTGAAGTAACATGCTACTTCAAAGTGCATCAACTAACGTTTCAAGGGTCTAAGACTAAATGTGGGCACCCTTTTGGGCTCACAGAGGGGCTTACTTGGCGGATCGGATAAGAGCCTACGAAGTAGGAGAGGATCGAGGGGCTTATCTTGAGCTTTGAGGGGTGCTCACCCCTTCCCTCCCCCGTTTGAATTAGGATCTATGTTGTTGGTTTAAGAGTTGAAGGCTTAAAGGATAAGATGAGAGCCTACAAAATAGGAGAGGATCGAGGGGCTTATCTTGAGCTTTGAGGGGTGCTCACCCCTTCCCTCCCCCTATATATTCCTCTCTCTTACCTTCTTCACTCACTTGTGTTCCTATTCACTCTCTCTTTCCTTTGTGCTCCTTTGGCACCCCTTTGAGGGGTGCTCACCCTCTCCCTTCCCCTCTCCTTCTCTCTCTCTCCCTCTTGTTGTTCCTCTCATAGAATTGAGTGTTAGAGTTAGAGTTGTGTGGGAATTAGTAGAAGGTTAGTGGAATTAGTAGAAGGTTAGTGGAATTAGTAGAATTCATAGAGACTTGTAGGGACTTGAAGATACTTGTAGAGACTTGAAGGCCAATGCTCTACCTATTCAAGAGACTAGCATTAATAAAGCATCATGATTTCAAGTGAGTTGGAAGCTTGTTGAGATGGAAGTACATTTCATGTTACCACGAGCTTTGGTATCATACATGTGATTCTCAAAACCATCACCCGGACTAGGACGCTTAAGGGTGGTGGGTTTGGCCTCACATAAATGGTGCGTCCGCCGGGAGCGAAGCGGAAACTAGAAGGAAGACTTGGAGGCAACTAGAAGACTTGGAGGCAACTAGAAGACTTGGAAGGCAATTAAAGAAGACTTGGAGGCGACATCGTGGGAGATGGGAAGGAGCGCTTAGCTCATGGTAAGTGTCTTACTTAGACTTGTTGATTTTTGTGATTTCCTAGTTTAATTCATTTTGTTTATTTCCTTGGAATGAATTGCATATTTCCTTTATGCACTTTGTTTTGAGGAGGGAGCGCGGCAAAGGTATGTCCTCAACCTTTTTGGGGATTTGCTAAAAACATAAAATGAACCTTATGATCGATTAGTTCACTAAGACATTAGAGGGGTAATTAATCTTAGGACATTAGACTTTGACACTCACTTCGGGGTGAGTCTCCAAGTCTTGGAAATTTGACATTTCATGCTTTAGATTAAATTGTTAGTTTAGAAACTTTGTTGTTGTTATCGCATTGAGTCACGGTCGAGGGGAGTGCTAACTTGCAGGGGGATGCGAATGCTTAAGGTACGACTGTTTCTTCCAACTGAATTGTTAACTAATGAAGGAATGATTTTAGTACTCGTTTTTGTCTTTATCCGTTGTAGAGGGTAATTCCTTAGTCATAGCATAGTATTGGAGACAAGAGGGTGATGCCTCGGTCTTTGATACGGTGCATGACGACGGTCAGCCCCTCACTCTCGGTATTGTGGTGAGTGTCAATGGAGGGAAGGTTTTAGAGGTGATGCTCTAGCCCGACCAAAAATTGACATGAGCATGCCTATCCCATATTTGGGATTTTTCATCTAAGTGGGCTTGCAGGTTCTCTTCCTCACCTCCTCAATTTTTAATTCACACCCAGAAAAGTGATAATATTAATGAGTGAAGGTAGTGAGGAGTATGATTGGTCAAGTGAGGATTGATCGATTCTTTGGGGAATGCAAGGTAAGACTCGATCCCAAAAACCAGACTTGACAGTAGGATTAGAAAGATCTAGACGTAGGAGGACATTATCTAGGATTAGTGATGTTGTAGAAGAAGTTGATGTTAGATTAGAAAGTTGTTTAAATGTTGAGCCTAGTTTTAGTCCATTGCTAGAGACATTAGAATCAGAGGCTCAACTTGAGAAAGATGCGACTCCTTCTAAGTTGAGTGGTGAGACATCATCGGAGACTTATACATTTAGGAAAGAAATTCCGATAGACATTGATAGGGAAGTAGGAGAGGACACACCTGTCACCATGGCTCAGGAGGGAGAGGGTCCACCTCCCTTTCCCCCCATTGATCCATTGGTTAGGCCGAGAGGTCTACCAATTGTGGTTCCACAAAACTTACAGGCGGTGGATATGCCATCCCACCTCCCTAAGTTTTATGGAACTAATGATGAGGATCCTTCTAGGCACATGGAGAGGTACATCGAGAGGTTGGCTAGTTCACTTGTGACTAATCCGGGATATTGGTTGGTATGGTTTCCTACCACTTTAGAGGGTGAGGCTTATGAGTGGTATAGAGACCATGCCGAAATACATTTTAGAGGATGGGAGCAATTGCAAAGGGAGTTTTTGAATAAGTTTCGTCCGGAGGTTGGTCAAAGCACGGCGTTGAGGGCATGGGCTTCGTTGAAGCAAGGTAGGGAAGAGGAGATTTCGGCCTACATTAGAAGGTTTGATTTAGTGTGTACACGATTTGTAGGCACCATGCTCAATGATGACACACTAAAGCAATTTTTCATTCAAGGATTCTTTAAGTCGGGAACAATTAGGGGTGTTCTTGAGAGGAATCCTCAAACATTGGCGGATGCCAAGAGGGCGGCTAGAGAGATGGAGAGCTTGGATAGAGATCATGAGAGATTGTGGAGAAGGGAGGATGAATTGATACCACAATTCATTCCCATTAGGCCTAGAATGGTGGCGGGAGAGCCGGTCAAGTATGAGAGTCAAGTCCCATATGCTCTTGTTGACACCGGTCCACGTCCTTTAGCGGTTAGAGAACCGACACCACTTTTAGCATTACCGGCCCCTAGAGCGGATCCTCACCTTGAGGAAGTGGAGAGAAGGTTAGGTGCTAGTCAATTGGGATTTCAAGAGGCCATGATTAAACAAATGCAAAGTCTTACGGATCAAATGTCTTTGATGATCAAGAGCCAACAAACGGGTCCTCCTCCTCCGGTTGAGTCGGGTAGACATGCATCGGGGTTGTGGTGTGTTCAATGTGGCCAACCGGGCCACACTCGTCAATTTTGTAAAAGTGGACAAAACCGTGATCAAAGAGGAAACGGTGGTCCACCTTCACAAAACCAACGAGGTCAAGGACAACAACAATATGGACAAGACAACAATAGGGGACCTCCTCATAGAGGTCAAGGTGGTCAAAACGTGGAGAAGAGGGAGTTCCATCCATTTTGTGGGAGGTGGCATGCACAAGGTCAATGTTGGTCCGAGGGACAAGGTCATGGTTGTAGTAATTGTGGGGGAAACCATCCTTCGGACGAATGTCGTCAACCGGATAAGGTTATTAGTACGATTTACCCAGTGGCCAATCCACAACAACAAGCGAGGGACAACATGAGGGGAGCTAGACCACAAGGTGGACCACCGAATGAGCTTAAGTCACCGAATTTATATTACGACCATGGTAATGCGAGACAAACATTTCATCCACCGGCGGGATTGCAAACGGCGAATGGTTACATTCCGATACAAGGTAGGTAAGGGGGTCCACAAAACTTCGACAATAGGCGACAAGCTCCTCCTACGGATCCGGGTCCGTCTAATTCTCAAGATGTGAGGTTTATGGATGGTGTAGTGGAGTTACATCATGATGACACTCTTCCTCTCCAAATGGATAGTGGAGAGGGACAAGGTCAATGGCCTCCACACACCAATGCCATCACCTATGAGTTGAAGAGTCTAGGAGATGAGGTTATTCATGAGACACCGACATTAGCGGTTAGCACTAGAGCTAGGAGAGGGAAGGCCCCATTAGAGGTAGAAGTAGAAGGTTAAGAGGAGTATTCTTCGGATGAGGCTCCTAATCTTTCCGAATTGGATAGGGTAGCTAGAGTAGCTAGGAGGGCCACTAGGGAGTTAGAGAAGGAGAATGTGATTCTTCATGATAGAGAGGGACCTAATGTCATTCATGATTTGGAGGGTAGTGAGATGGGAGAATGGGAAGGACCGGGAATTCCCTTGGATGAGTTTGATGGTGTTGGCAATGCCAAAATGGAGAAGTCGAGTGGCTACGATTTGTGGGCCGATCTTAGCTCACTTAAGACCGATATTACCTTTGGACAATTGTTGGAGATTTCACCCGTGGCTAGGAAGACTCTCAAGGAAGGAATGCCGGTGACTAGGAGGACTAGGAAGGTTAAGCCTAGGATGTCGGCTATTGTTCAAACGAAAGGAGCAAGACGGGATGTCAAACCAATTGAGATTGAGGTTATGGTGGTGGACAAAGTGGTTCCGAATGTGTTGGTGGATGGAGGTAGTGGACTAAACATCTTGCCGGAGCACACTATGAAGAGGTTAGGTCTTAGTCTTACGGGTCCGTCGCCTTTCATCATCAATATGGCTAATTAAAGTCCGGCCGTGCCTTTGGGAATGATTAAGGATTGTAGGATTAGCACCGGAGGGGAAGAGTATGTGGTCACTTTTCATATCATAAAAATGCATTCTAACAAGGATACATTTCCCATCTTGTTAGGAAGGCCTTGGTTGAGAATGGCGGATGCCATAGTAGATTGGGGAGGAGTCAAGCCATCCATTACTTATGGTCCGGAGGATAATAGGGTCATTAGGTGAATGGGTTAGAAAGGAGATTGCCTCATCTTCGGAGGATGAGGGGGATGACAAGAATGAGGATGAGAATGACGGGGCATTGGTAGGAGTAGTTTATTCGGATGGTCATGGAAGGATCATAGACTCGGGGTCGGGTTCCTTAGGTCCTAGTTTCTACCATCATGGGGATGATGGGGAGTATGCACAATGGTTGAGAGAGTATCCCGAGTCGGAGTTTGATATAATGATGACGTCCCACCATGCATGTTTGAGTGATGCGATTCTTAGTTCAAGGAGTGGAGAATATTCTTTGTCAGAACCATGTGAGGTGCTCACCGAGGAAGAGTGGATTTTAGGAGGATTGACACCTTGGGTAGATAGTATGGAAGAGTGTGACGTAAGTTTAGTACATGTGGATGGGACTCAAGACGAGGAGGCTATTTGTGAGGCCAAACCCACCACCCTTAAGCGTCTTAGTCCGGGTGATGGTTTTGAGAATCACATGTGTGATACCAAAGCTCGTGGTAACATGAAATGTATTTCCATCTCAACAAGCTTCCAACTCACTTGAAATCATGATGCTTTATTAATGCTAGTCTCTTGAATAGGTAGAGCATTGGCCTTCAAGTCTCTACAAGTATCTTCAAGTCCCTACAAGTCTCTATGAATTCTACTAATTCCACTAACCTTCTACTAATTCCCACACAACTCTAACTCTAACACTCAATTCTATGAGAGGAACAACAAGAGGGAGAGAGAGAGAAGGAGAGGGGAAGGGAGAGGGTGAGCACCCCTCAAAGGGGTGCCAAAGGAGCACGAAGGAAAGAGAGAGTGAATAGGAATACAAGTGAGTGAAGAAGGTGAGAGAGAGGAATATATAGGGGGAGGAAAGGGGTGAGCACCCCTCAAAGCTCAAGATAAGCCCCTCGATCCTCTCCTACTTCGTAGGCTCTTATCCGATCCGCCAAGTAAGCCCCTCGATCCTCACCTACCTCGTATGCTCTTATCCTATCCGCTAAGCCTTCAACTCCTAAACCAACAAGATGGATCCCAATTCAAATATTTAAACTCAAGGAGCTCCCCTTGGTCCACCACATGCTACACTCACCTAACCAAAAAACTTCCTTCATGCCTCTAAGCTTCTAATCAACCTAAGGTCTAAACATAACTTCACTCAAGCCTCACTCTTTTTATATTTTTGTGAATAATCATAAAACATCAAAACATAACTTCTAATAGTTTCAAAGGGTTAAGAACACATGTGGGCACCATTTTGGGCTCACACTTGGAGTGGTCAGAAAGTATACATATGTTGTTGTTGTTGTTGTTGTTGTTGTTGTATACTTGAAGTAGCCGTAAGTACAAATTATTGTGCAACGAACCATTTTTCGGTGTTTTGACCAACATCATTTTTGAAGAGAGGAATGACCTTGGACTTTCATACATGTCGTTAACTTTCAGATTCAATTTCAGGCGGGATGGTCATGCCTATCTGCAATATATTCAAGATGCACTAGCTAATAGACCATGATCAAGGTGGCCCTAGTTGTTGCACTTGCTTCATATTCAATGCTCCATCAAGCTTCTGCAATCAACCATACTTAGGCAAGATTCATCACATTGCAGGGTTTGTTTTATGTAGGATCCACTTAGTGATGTTATATGATCTCTGTTTTTATTCTCTTTGCATTGTTGATCACATTTGAAGGTTTTTGTGAACATGTTGTGATACCAAGGAGCTCGATTATGATATTCATCATGAGAGTTGTTCAATCAACATGATGAGTCTTTAAATGATGAAGAAAGCATTTGGCTAAGATTCAGATTAACCCTGGTTTCTTGCAAATATCAAAACTCTTGTACATCGACAGACATTAGACAAGATATCACAACTCTAACCATAGAATAGAAAGATTCTCTGTCATGTGTCCATTCCTGTTCTAGTTCTTTATTTCTTTTCCTAAATTGCACTGTCTAAGTTGGAGTTATTCACCATTTAGCATTTAGAGGTAATAACTTTTGCTTGGATGTGCAGATTGAGAACAACACTAATTAAATGTTGACTAATAATGTTGCAGATGTAGGGGCCACTTTTTGTCAAGGACATTATGAGTTTGCATACCTTAGTAGGTTGAAGACAATATAATTGTATATATTCAAGATCAAATTTTATTATATTGATTCTTATTATAAATTTTCAATCCAGCTCCTATTTGAAGTCTTGTATAATAACTCTATAATAAACTATTATAGCACCATTATCAACTCTCAAATGGTCTTATTATCCAGAGACCCCTATAGTGTGACCTAGGTTTTGCCACCGTAAGGTTTTGGCTATTTTTAACATGACCATGTGGACCACCAACCTCTTCGTCTTTGTTGTCCCAAACCTCAAACATGGAGATATGATCGCTAGTTACAAATGAGCTGGTTGAGTTTGAGAAATTAACTGATACAAGTTCAAGACTTTCTGCAAATTGCCAATCATTTCAGAGGAATCTATAGAGCATACCTTCATTCAATACAGAAAAACCGAAGAATATCAACATGTAACCGGTTGGATTTGGAATCACTTGGGTCTTGATTGATTTTGTCCAAACTCTCGTTGGACACTGGTCTCAAATCCTTAAAGGTACATTATGAGATGGAGAACATGGAACTTTCAGGAATAATTCCGATGGGTTGAGGTGTCAGGTAGATGACATTCATGAGGTGTAAGTAGAGAATCTTCAGGGTTCAAGTGAAGATCTAACAATGGCTATTTGTTGAACAACATAGCACTATAGTGTTCAGAAAGGTCTCGTAAACACAACATTAAACATTTCAAGACTTCAGGGAGTTCCAAAATGTGAAAAGGTCTGGAACGTGCATATGGGAACATGGTATTGGGAACACGGGAACATGCATGTGGGAATGCGACAACATGGGAATTGACATATGGGAATGCGATACGTGGAAACTGCCATATGGGAATGTAGAAATATGGGAACATACCCATGGAGGTTGGCCTCCACAACATGCACCCTATCCAATATGATAGCTACATAATAGTTAACTTTTGTGTAGTAATCATTTGCCCAGTCAACTGCTAAGTTAGCAATTGACAAGGCAAGTGATTACCACAAAGTACACTATTGTGTCTAATTAGTGTGGGCCACACTAATTCCCAATAAAACACGCTAATTTCAAATTATAATTTAGAGTGGCCCACACTAATTTCAAAGGTGAAAAATTTGTGTGGGCTTTGTCGTTTCCACAATTGGATGAAACTTCATAATTCCATCCAATTGTGTTTTAAGACTTTCCCAATTGGAACTCTCTCCTGCTCTTGAAACTCTCTTATGTACCTTTCTAGCATAATCTTGTATTCGGGGGCGCATCGCATGCCTTATCTACTTCATTATATTTAGAACCGGTGGTCTATTTCTTCTCTAAATTGCAAAATGAATTCTGAGAAATCCAGCGCCTCAATTGCAAGCATGAATGTCAAACATAGTCAAGTAGCAAGCTCTCATTAGTCAACTGTCACCTCATTGTTACCAATCTTCGGACATGAAGCCTCCTCCCATCTACAAGATGTAATTGAAGATGCGCCCCAAACGGGATCATTCTTAGGGTACCCGGATTAGAATAAGAATCATTCATCGGCTACTCAAGAATGTTATGGACAATTTGAAGACTGACCTTCCTTATGAAACCTCACAATCCGTTAAGAAAGAAAGAAGGTCAAGAATTCAAGTAACGACTGCACATCTGATCTATTCATTCGCAAGCAAGTGTCTTTGGAGCATCTAAGCTTTCAAATCGGGTGGGTTTCTTTCGCTGAGGAGCTTGTTCATCATAAGAGTCTAATTCGTAGAGGAATGGAAATTAAGAGAAATTTTCCCCTACAATAGGAAAGATGCTGATGATTTGGAGTCAAATTGCATAGACAAAATCTCCCAGGTGGTTAGCTAGGTAGGTGTCCCGAGCTAATTGCGATGCCTTCCCTCTGTTGATTCAACACTTCTGATTCTCTCCAGCTACGAGCTACCAACTCCTCAGGCTACCTAATCCGTCATCTGCAACCTCACAATCTGTTAAGAAAGCCAGTCACTCAAGAGTGCGGAGCCCAATTCGAGTTCTGAACTTGTGCATATGATCTATTCATTTACAAGCAAGGTGTCTCCGAAGCATCTGAGCTATCAAATTGAGAGAGTTGTAGTTTCTCGCGTTGAGGCGTAGAAATCAAACACAAATTTTCAGGAAAAGAAAGCAAGCAGCTGCTCACTTCGAGTCAGAATGCTCGCAGATTCTTCCACCATACAGACACAATCAGGGATTGCACGTCACGTCACGTAACATTTTGTGATAGCAACGTGACGGCTGACCAAAAAACGTCACGTTCGAGGGGGGGTAAATCCGGCAGTTACCCCAGGGGTAAACTGACGCGGTCAACCCCCTGGTGAACCCCCTGGTCAACTGCTAAGTCGACTGCTAAAAAAAATTAAAATTCCAAAAAAATTCTGGACCATCAGATCTGATTTTTTTTTGAATTGCAGTCGACTTAGCAGTCGACAAAAAATTACTTTTGCAGTCGACCAAGACCAGTCGACTGTAATTAGCAGTCGGCTAGCTGGTCGACTGTTAAAAGCAGTCGACTTCAAGGAAAACCTAAAAAAAAACAAAATCAAAAAATTCTAAAAAAAATCATGGACCGTTAGATCTTCAATCCAAGAAGATCTAACGGTTCAGATTTTTTAATATATATATTTTAAATTTTTTAAATTTTGTTTTTTGAAGTCGACTGCTCGTAGCAGTCGACTAGAGCAGTCGTCCAAAAAAGTTTTAAAAAAGTTACAAAAAATTGGTACAGTAACTTTTTTTTACCACATCAATGCGCGTCACGCCCCGACGTGACACGACGTGACGCAAAAAGGCCGCGTCACATCCATTTGCACATCCTTGGACACAATCTCCCAGGTGGTCGTTGGAAAAGATGCCTTGCAGCTCCGCCGCTCGCTCATGACTCATCTCGGCGCGCACAGACCTAACGGAGGCTGTTTGCAGAGAACCCTAACACACACGGATGGATGACAACACGAATTACATCCAAAGTGATGCAAACACTTGAAATTTAGTGTGGGCCACACTAATTTCCAACCCACGTGAATTTCCCACCCACACTAATTAGACACAACAGTGTAGTTGACCATGTCAGCTGCTTGCACCCCATGGGATCCACGTTCTCCATGGGTTGGCCGGGGAGGGGTCACATCCAATCGACGCCTTCCCTGTGGGTATCATGGACAATGACTTCTTCACCCTCACTTTGGTGTACCTTGGTTTTGAAACAATCATTGTTGTTTGGAGTCTGACATGGGTTGGAGAGCCCCATTGGGGGTTTGTGATTGGATATGTATCTATATATATATAGCATCACATTATCTAATACACACCATTGTGGCACTCACAATCAATATTTATTATTTGGATTATGGCAAAGCATATTGAAACAATAACTGTTGTAATTTGTAAACACTTATTTTGAAAGTGTTGTATTAGTTTAAAAAAAAACTAGCATTTGGTTCAGTGGCAATGATGGTGGATGAAGAGAACACATCACTAGAACCTCCACATGGTAAGGATCAAGGCTTGGGGGCAATTCCAAGTCTTCAGGGTCGACTCCAAACAATATACTTGGGAGAAGACGATGAAATGCACCGAGGGGTACACCACAACCCTTCAATTTGGAGGTTGGCACATGATCCCAACATTCTTGCAAATCTTGATTGGCAAAATGAAAAGGGGGGGGGAGCAGATGTATAGCATTGTCCGGAGGTATGTGGAGTCACCGCATATGATGAGGATGTTCATTCTAAGCTCAAGTATCGATCAAATGTCCAAAGAAAGGCATGGACTATGAAAGGGAGTGAACCATTAGATTTTTGAAGATCGGTGCAAAGAGGTTTGGATTTTATACGGGGTGCATTAAAGGAGTTTGATCGTGGGCACTTACTCATGTGGTTGTGCTAGATGATGTATGTTGAGGAGATATTGGGCATAGCATAGCTTGGTCCACTATCCCACGTATTAGAGCAGACTTGAAGGTGTTACGCTATCAAAGGGTCATATCAAGTGTCATGCTAGGTTGGAATGGCAACCATTTGATTCCATTGGTGTGGCAACCTCCAACCCATCTTCAAGTGGTCCCATCCATCTTTAATTTCCCTACAGTTCCCAGTCATCAATCAGTGGGCAACTCCACTCACAAACCCTATTGACCTCATGGAAAACAATATGGTGTTAGTGGCACTTGTTGAAACACGTATTAGATGACAAATAATCTGGATGGCACCACCACAATATGGACCCCACTTAGTTTGCCCATCATCTTTGTTTGTAAATATGGAGATGGCATTGGGGTTCCACCACCACAACACAAAGTTTTAGACAATGATATGGTGAAGGCATTTAAGGGTTGAGTTGGGGCAATGCAAGTTGGACCATGAATGGGAATTGGAATTGGTCCAACATGAACACATGAACGAGGTTCATAACCTGAAGGTTTGGATTAAAGAGTTGACAAACGTTGTGCGTATCAATCATAAACACCAAGGAACTTGTCAACAATGGTCGGGGTTGATGGCAAGGTTGGAAACTTTGGGGGGCAATAAGCATGACGCACCACCCACACCAGACTTGGAGGCAATATTGGTTGATTGCAGTAGCATGGTAATAACATGAACGGGAATCACGATGACTACATGGGTATGGTTAGTGCCACTCTCATGTATGCAACATATATGGGAAAGGGCGTTGAGGGATGAGATTCAAAATTGAGGAATATGGCCGAAGAATGGCATGCTCGTGAATTTTTTTTCACCTCGTGGCCATCATTGGAATTTGTGTGGCCCAACAACCTTCCACCCAACACACAATATGATGCTAGCATCAACTATAATGCCAAAATTGTTTTGAATTCTAGTGGAAGATCATGGTCTCCTCTTGCATCATGCAACCTCCTACCAAACCAACCTTGTTGTGGTTGTTCAGAATAGAAAATAATATATAGCCGGCATTGTCTACAAGTTGACATTGCAAGCAGCCAGCATGTGCAACACAATAACTAGCTAACAACATGCAGATCTAGCGTTCAGCATGTATGATGGTTAGAGACAATCAGTTTCGAGTTTTCTAGACATACTTAAGGCATTATTAAGCCGAGTGATAGAAGGGTGGACAAGAGATCACAACAATGATAGAGTATGAAAGAAATTCCAGTTTCAAAACCTAAGATAAGGATGTAGCCTTGTACTAGTCCAGTTGGGAATTTATACTAAATGCCAGTTGTTGAGAAAGTTTTAAGATGATTGTTGATAGCCTAGAGGTAGAATGGGGGTGCTAGGAGATAAACCAACTAGTTGGAGCTATGGAAGGATAGACACAACACTAGTTGGTACAAGGCTCCACTACCCTGGACTTCCACTCCACCGAATAGAAGTAGTATCTCCACACGGTTGAGTGGGACTGGTGCCTACTCCACTTTCTCATGTGTGTATAGACTAGGAAGTGGGAGTTAATTGGGTCGAGTGGAATTCATTCCACCCTCGTAGTCTCCACACATGGAGTGGAATGTGCATCAGTCCCACTCGACCAAGTGAAAGTGGTGCTTACTCCACCCTCTCCCACACCCCCACCCACACTTAGGTGCTCAAGGGTGAGTGGGTGTTGGTGTGGGTGTGGGTGTGATTGAGGGTGGGAGTGTGGGTGGGAGGGTGGGGTGGGCACCACTTCCACTTGGTTGAGGAATGTCCAGCGTAGGTGGAGCTCCATGGGTGTGAATGGTGGTGGGAGAGTCCCCCGTACAACGGTACAACCTTCATTGTAGATTTAGTTTTCTAACATGAGCACTCTAGATGCGCTCTTCATACTGATTCATACTTTTTGGGAGGGGTGCAAGGTAAATTGGTAGTGCATTTACATAGTTTCAAGTTAGAATTGTGTTTGGCAATGTACAAATGCTTGAGAACAGACAAATATCTACAAACTAACAAAACTAGAAGAGTTTTTTGCTACTAGTAATAATTGGGATGTGTGCACCGGTCACAACAATTGAAATTGAGCAAGATGATGATGACTGAAGAGCTTGTTGAGAAATGTGGCAAATTAGAGCATTTTGGCCACAGTTTCCAGAAGGCATAGATGAGTACATGAGGTAGATAAGGATTTTCCAAGGCACTTTCTGGTGGTTAGGTCCTCAATGAAGTGTTCATCACAGATTTCTTGTTAAACCCGATTGCGTCTCAGGGGTTAGTGAACAAGTGCATCTACAATGTCATTCTTAGAGGGGGGGTATGTTTTCTTGTATGGGGTTTTAGGATATGATGGTCATGTTGTGGGAACATCCAACCTTGCAAACAATGTTGGTTATTGGATCATAATCTCAGGATCATCTTGATAAATCGATATGCTCAATCGAACTGACTATTTCATTCATCAATATTCTAGTCAAGTAGTAAGGGTTGAATATATTTCCAAAAATAAGTAGTTAAATGTCAAGCCTTTGGGAATTATTGTTGATCATCAAAGAGAAATTCATAATGTATACCTTGAAATCTAATAAAGATTTCCTAAAAGGTGCAATGTATGTAAACGGTGGGACTTACAAACACTATGATTTCAACTGATGATGTCCATATTCTCCCGACACTTGAAAATACACATCAACAATTCTCACATGCTACTTACATGAACCAAAACTTGCTAACCTCATATGTATGGAAACGTGCTTCCCCAAGTTACTTATCTGCACACTTCACTAGCTAGGTGAGGATCTAAGAACGGACATGAAGATATGTTTAAAAGATCTTGGACTACATGCTCACAAGTTCCTATCCCCAAAATTCAATCCTCTTGTTTGTATTTCAATAAATTGTTGGGATGTAGACTATACCCACATGAGATCTAGAGTGTGAGAAAAACCATGGGCAAGTAGGGTTCTAAACATGTTAGAAGATTGGGATTTTTGAACCTCTTCATAAGAATATAAAATAATGTGACTATAGTGATATGAACGGCCTTATCGCTTCAATTGCATAAACTACCATATGACTTGCATCCAATATCACTATATTCGTTAATTTGGGACTTTTTCGGCATTTTGAGACAGTTACAAATATAAGAACATGGATAAAATCACACAAATATTGGAGAAAGTTGTAAGATGCAAATACTTTGAAGCGGGTGTTAATATCAAGAACCCAATTAAGAACTCATATCAAGATCGTTTAGGTAGGACGACCCAAACATTAGACCATGTTGTTGTGGTCCATATATTAATTTGAGACAAGAGAAAGTCTCAAATTAACGAATATAGTGATCAATTGATCATTGTCGATGTGATGCGTCAATCTTTAGATGCAACATTTTAATAAATTAATCACTTTAATGTTACTAAATATTTAAGTTCATACACACACCCTGTTAGGTGCCCTTGGATGCAAAGTTGTATTTCAATCATTAATATCTACTATTTGTAGTTTTATTTTCTTCTTGACATTATAAGACAATGTAAACAATGGTTTAGGGTGTCTAAATATATACAATAATGTTTCAAACACACACATACATAAAATATGATTTATGAGTGATCTTCCACTTCCTATATGCCTAGAGATTTGGGCATTATGGATTTAGAATGTTGTGAATACTGCCCGGGGAAGTCACTCCATTGGTCAAGTTGACGCCATGTGCGATAAAAGTGAATCTACTTTTTCTAAAGGCATCACCAAAATGGGTCAAATCTTATCAATTTTTTTTCTCTAGTAGATATATATGGTATCTATTACATAGTAAAAAATGGTAACCAAATTTGATGATCTCTTTTTTGTATAAAACATACCGTTTTTAACTAGAATGACGCAGAATTGAACTAAAACAATTACTAAAAAAAATGAAGATGACTAAAAATTTCGAAAAAATATAAAAAAGATATTATCAATGGTTTTGTATCTCTAGTAAAAATATAATCATTTTAAAAATTATTTATGACATATAATATAGGGGTAGCAAACTTTTATTGCACGTAGTGGCCTAATGTGGATGGAGTGACTTCCCCGGGGATTACTGTCACTTTCTAAGCAATATTTCATCCAAACTTCATTTATCTATGACGATAATTCATTACAAAAATGTTAGGAAGTAGAATATACCAAACTTTGTTTCAATAATTGACATTTGGATGAACTAAAAGTAACTTGTTGGATGACAATACTTGTAACACATGTCTTTTTGGTGTCTGTTTTTAGATCCATAGCTAATCACAAACCACTCCAATTCAAGTATCTAGGTTATTGCGAAGATTGGATATAGGCATCATCTACCTTTGGATAGGTCTTAAATGGCCACTTCTTCTAGGATATCAAACATGCAATCATAACCAAATCCAACTTTTGGAATGACGGTGTGGGATGATTACCAAATGCAAACTGCTAGTGCCCATAGCCACTTCCCTCATAGTTTTTGGACCTCGTATGAATATCTTGCTTATTATCCAAGTGAATATTCTTTTTAGATTAAATAATCATGTAGGTCTCACAACCCCCTCCCCCAACATGTACTATCCAACCACTCAAATACAAGTGTCTATTCGTATGCATGAGCATGATATATTTACATGAGCTCATATAACTATCTTCTTCTTTCCCCAAAATGTTCAAGATTATCATGTTCATTAAGTAGTCATATAGCCGCCCCCCCATTATGTTGAATATTTAGCCTACAATAGTCAAAATATTAAGAGAAACATAGTCCAATCTCATTTAAACACATGTTTTTTTAGTGTTTTTTTCAACCTTAAACACCTTACCACACACCGCTCAAATAAGCAAGGCGTCCATTTATAATAAGTGGTTGAATTACTCACGGACTCTATCTTAGCAAAGAAAACAACAATGTATGATCAAGATGTCATGATTATGGCCGTTAAAAAGAGCCACCACTTAATTAAGGTGCAACAATTTCCAGGTGAAGAAAATCTATGTTTCATTCTAGCGGTGGCAAGTATAGGTGTTATTCTTCATTTACATAGATTACTCGACATTGATTCTTGTAGAAGGATGGGTGTCAATGTTTGGGAGAGAGGGAATTATTCTACATGAGCATGCCTCTCTTTTGACATGGTCTCCCCCCATCTTCGAGTGATTAGATTTACACCTTCAAATTTGTGTTGCATTAGTAAATTCATGACCAAACCAACAAAGGCCGTTTAAATTTTGGACTTGCTTTGAGTCCATGATCATGGCAACTAATAAAATGTAGGTGTCTAATTATGAAAAGTAATCGGTTAAGGTCTCATACCTTATATTGCTATAGAGAGGGGTCCCTCCATCTGAACTAGTGTTGGAATGAACTATCTTCATCCCATGTTCACATAATTGTAACCAACGACGCTAGGATGTGAGCATGCGAGCGTGAGCCTAAGAGCGATGAGTAGGGATTGTATGGGCCCACAACCTCAAAATTTTCAAAATGATGTAATTTCTAAATTTTTTTGGTTAACAAATCAAAGATCGACGTTTTTTCAATTAAAAAATACTATATTTATTTAAAATACCTATTACCACATGACCCATGACCGTAGGTTTTAGATTAAATAAACCTCACAAGGTGATGCTATTGCATATTTTAAAATTTATATCATGTTCAGGGAGGCCATCCCAAAGTGGGTTGACCAAGTCAGAGTACAAATAATTTAAAGGCAATTTTGAAGATGAAAAGGAGCAAACGTTGTGAAAACGCCATAGGATGTGGAACATCATATACATAATAAAATATTATTATATTAGAGCAAGGGATACATATTGGACTATAAATATAATATTTGGCTATTGGAATTTAGGTATTTGAATATAATATATCGGTATGATATATCTACTTGATAGTAGTCTAATATCTATCAACTAACTTGCTCACTCACACGTCTTGATGATTTCAGCAGCAACAAACACTTGCTTAACTTCATCCCAACTGAGGGTAGGAGCGTGGATGAACGTGTCTTTCTTGTAATCCAATTTGCATAAGTAACGGAAGATGTAATAGAGGTGTTTGCAATTTATGTACATGTCACACTTTCCAATGGATGTGCCGTTCATGCTTCCATAATGGGGACAAGTACAAGATGAAAAATTACAAAGTGTGATGTTATAAACTTTCTCGTTAGAATCAGTCTTGGACGAAAGCGTGATAATAGCGCCAAGTCCAAGGTAAGGAAGGAGGTTCACCCCGGTAATAATTCCAGTTACATTCCTTGCACTCTCCCACTGATTGCGGTGATTTTCGGTGGGTGCCTTACAACTTCGACGAACTTGTTTGCCATTCCGAAGAGAAGGGATTCTTTCGGCATGTGTTGGTTCAGGATGAGTCCACAAAACATGTTGAAATACGTTAGACGAGGAGAGAAGTCGTTGAGGGGAAATGGGCACGTTGGATTGTAGGCAGAACCCAACTTCTTCAAGCTCAATGACTTCAGTACGGGTAAGGTTGGTACCAGTAAGAACAGGCCAAACTTCAGGGATTTTGGGTCGTGTAAGAACATGGGAACGCTTAGGTCCCATGACGCAACGCACAATTTGGGCTGGACAAAACCAAAGCTCCTCGATTTCAATTGATGTGCCCTTATACTCACGCTTCTATCCTTTGTCAGTAGGGGCAGCAGTGGGTTTCCCATGCCTAACAACCAACAACTTGCATTTGGTTTGTGTGTGTTTTTGAATGGCATGACATCGTTTCTTTGATTTGTGTGAGATTCTTGCTATGTGCCATTCCGATGTATCACAATCTGTTTCCACCACAGTTTGGATATGGGGCATGACATAGTTGAACTCCTCAACAATTATAGTTCCTAGTTGCACTCTAGTAGTGGCAGATCTAGTTTGAACCCGGGGATGAGAGAAATTAACCTTGTCAGGGCGATGAAAATCACCTTCAGAACCAATCGGAAGATCCAATTTCCTTTTGATGGAACCGAATACCTCTTCCCCCTCCAAGTGTGGAATTCGAGTGCAGATGTCTTCTATGCCAATCATCTCACCGAGTGCTTTGGCAATTTTCTTTCCGTCTCCAAATGCCATAGTTCTTTTTAGTTTCAAATCTTGTTTAGAAGGGCCTTTACCGGAAGGGCCCCCACAAAGATAAGTTCTATAATTGGTCATTTGCAGGAAAACTCAAACCCAATCATCACATGTGGCAACAAACAAGTCGGACCCAAGTTTCCCTGAAGCCTGCATCCATTTGTTGTGCATTGTTTCAGCTAGGTTGCAAGTTGGGATGTCCACCAATTCCTCTGTTGTGAGTTTCTGCAAAGATGATGAATGTAGACATTATTGAAACAATTTAGAGATTAAGTCTTATAGTAAGAAACATAAGAAGGCACAAAAATGGCAAAGGTCATACCATTTCCATGAATCCACCCCACTGATGGTATCGAAAATACCAAAATGTGAGCCAATCCTTGAGTTCACGAATTAATGACTTTGATGCAGCTCCAGAGGAGTACCACCAAGCTTTGATTTGTAGGTACATTTTGTCTGCCTTGGACATCGAAGTTGCATCCTTATATTGCATGCAGGATCGAATATGTTGGTTTTGAAATTCTTTGGCAATGAGTTTTTCTGTATGCTTGTGTGTGTTTGTTGCCTAGTGGAATAAACAAGTCCTTTCACGGTCCACCATTGGAACGGATGGATCCCCCGTCCCATACATAATGCGAACTGCATTAAAATTGGCTTGAGCACTGTCACACATTAATCCTTTAAAGGTTGGATTAGACATCCCATTTTGTGCCATGATTTTATTGAGACAACGCCAAAAAATAAGTTGGCCTTCAGTGCCCTCAGTTTGCATATCGCAAACAACAATGGTCATGACTTAGCAATAAGTGGAGTCATAGACATGACATGCGATAGTTGCCCATGATTTCACCCTTTTGACATGATTGAATATGACAAAGCAATTTTGGAGGTCGCCCCTGGTTGCATCCGTCGTACAAGATCAACACCACTCCCAGGTCCATCCACAAGCATCTTGAACAAATAAACCTTCCCATGGCCTTGGCCCGGGAATACATTATCGTGGATGTATTCCATTTTGGCACGTCCCTTCATGTCAAGAATACGATCAATCTCGCCACCGCCTTTGTTGTTGCTCCGGAAAGAGGATATCATGTTGTGAACGTTGGGTGAGCTAAGGAGATGAAACTTATCCATAACATTCTCCAACGCATCACCGTGGAGGATCTCATTTGGTCTAGGTCCATTGTGAATAAGAAATGTGTCAAGGAATTCCTTTGCTTGCAACCAAGGCAATGGCGGAGGTTTTGGCGGATGGAGTTTTGGCCACTTCATGAGCGATCAATCCAGTGATTGTTTCAAGGGACTCCCTACATTGGTTGTCAGCAACTGGATGGGAATGGACTCCCAAGTGGATGCACGCACGTGACAAATTTTTGGATCTGAGTACATAATAAATTCGCGACTTACAAAGATTGAGGCAAGTAGGAGATTGTCTACAGATTCTACAAAGCACAGTAGAATTTGGTGAAGGAATGTGACCTAGGCTAAAAGAATGGTTAGTGATTCCAATCCACTCAGTTTCGTTACTCTTTGAAGATCATGTATGGTAATCACAACTTGTATTCTCACAGATCAAATGTCCAACACAATAGGGCTTTCTGAACTTCAAACCCAGGTCATTGTGGATGTTGGACGTAATGGTGCGACACCATGTGTGACCATCATACCGTTTATCCATGCCCTCCATGCCTTTAGCCCCAGAAGTGGACCCACAACATGGGGGCAACTCCAAGAGAACATCACCATTGAATGTAGCAGGGAGGAACATGACCTTATGATATTCAATGACATCGAAGTTAATATGAGCAAGCTCATTTCGTGATCTGGCCACTAAAGATAATTTGCAAAGGCATTACAATACAGTAAGGGATTCGTGAGGATTTGGGGAAGAGGAGGACGAGAAAAACTGGACGATGCAGGACTAGGAAGGGTAGTACGGAAGGTGGTAGCCACCGTGGATGGTAGAGCAACATTTGAAGAGGATTGTTGACTAACTTTTATCGGTGTATCGCCTTCAGAGTCACTGGATGATAACTCTATTAGAGGTTCTAGGGACTCACGTTTAATACCTTGGAGATTGATGAGGATAGTGTTATCGGAACGGGCACTTGATGGAAACTCCATTCGTACTGGACGTAACAATGGGTATTTAACACTAGACGTACAAGAAACGAGAGTTAGTATTTTAGTCGAAGCTGCGAAAAGCTATGAGGAGATACCGTAAACGCTATAGCGTCCTACATGAAGAAGCCAGTAGAAGCCTTCATGATCGTTGTATCTTGATTGGAAGATAGATTCTTTGAGAACACCAGAGTCACTTGACATTTCTTCCTCTACGACCATAGAAAGAGGGGAGAATCCAAAACGGACATGAAAGACATGGACATGTACATGTACATGTACAAAGCCTCCGGCACCCAATGGCAAAACGAATGGGACCTCATGATGTTTTGCAACAATAATAGCCATAGGGAAAGGTTTAAAAGAGATAACAAAAAGTCACAAGAACACAGAGACATGAGAAGAAGCAAATGATAGTATTGATAAATGGAAAGATTGTGAATATAAAGAATGAGAAATTAGAGGGGTTGAACCAAACAAAAGGAATTGTATGATATTAAATATTATACATTATTTGGTATAGAAGAAAATATTGTAATATCATTTGAAAATAGAAGTTATGCAGCGTGAAGAGATATTAACAAAAGATAATGGTTGTAATGAACATAGTGTACAATCTTTCATTTGCAAGTAGTGGGCCAAAGGAGGGGTGTGACATAGTTCGTATATTATGGAAGTTATTAATTTATGCAAGATTTATAATTGGCACTGACAACTATTATAAGTAGCACTATTTCAACTAATAGTATTACAAATGATAATATTATAACTGGCACCATTACAAATGGCAATATTACAAATGACGATATTAGAATGGGTACTATTAGAACTGGCACAATTACAACTGGCAATATTACAACTGACACTATTAGAACTTACACTATTAGAATTGGTAATATTATAACTGGCACTTTTAGAAATAACACTATCACAACTGATACTATCACAATTGGCACTATCAAAACTGACACTATTACAACTTGCATTATTACAACTTGTACTATTAGAACTGACAATATTAGAACTGACACTATCACAACTAGCAATATTACAACTAGCAATATCATAACTTGCACTATTACAATTGGTAATATTAGAACTGGCACTAACAATTTATGATGCACGCTGACCCAATATGTGCATGTATACATGCATATAACTTAAGAATATTAAATAAACTAAATGTAGCCATTAATGGCTACATTTTTGTGCCTATCAGTTATGTATATAATAAAAATATATTAAATAAACTAAGTATAGCCATTAACGGCTACACTTTTATACGTATTAGTCATGCAATGAGGTGGGCTAGTGATGAAGACCATCATGTAATATAAGAGTTCACAAACGGAAATGAAGCAATACAAAGAAATGCATGTTGTTGAGAGTGGACGATGTAGTGAAGAGGGAAGCTGAATGTGTTTAGATGCAAGAGAATGTCATTTGTCCATTGTTAGCAATGGTCACTCCACTGGAGGGTAGGAAAAAAAGTAGGAGGAGAGGTAATTTTTGTTTTTCAAGTAAGAGACAATTGTCAAGGGCTAGAATAAATAGACGTGTTCATCAAATGATAGGAGTGGACCTATCAGGCACAACAAGAAATTTGACAAATGAAGATATTATAACATGTGAAGCCATAAAGGAGGATGTCTTTAAACATGAAACCACTACATGTGAAGTTCAACCACATATTGTCTTTGGATGTAATGAGGAGGATGAAAAGGAGGAAGATGATGACAAAGATATCGACGGAGAGTAAACAACACAATATGAAAAGGAAGAACAACCATCTAAGCCGAAGGTAGGAAGTACAAACGAAATGATAAGAGAATAACTATGAAATAAAAATAAATTTAAAGGTATATGATGTACACCATATTGTGCACACCAAAAATACGATTCCAACGGCATATAGTACGAAAAAAATGATTATGTTTTGTGTGTTTTAGAGCCAAAAAACAATCGCAACATCTTAAAATCTAACCCGAAATCTTCAAAAGTTGAAGATTTTTGGAGGAAATCTAACCATATTAATTTCAGTACGGTTTAGCGCTTATGTAAAATTGACATTATGTCCAAAAATTCTGGAAAACATTGAAGTGAATGTAAAGGATATAATGTATAGACACAACTTTTTTGAAAATAAATATGAAAAGTTAAAAAAGTTATAGTGAAGATTCCATGGAGTGAAATCTACCAAATTTTTTTTGTTTTTTTTGTTTTTTTTTAATCCGATTTATGATGCACCCCGTGGGTCGTTCCTTTGCGGTTTAGCTCAAGAAGACTCACGGTGAGACATCACGTAAATTTATATTCGCTTGAGAACTACCGTGCCTCATTAATATGTTCGGTCCTCTAATTAATAATTCCTCTCTTCTCCTTATGATATGAATATATTATTAGAGTGAACACAATCTCATTATCTTAAATTCTCATTCTCAATGTAAGGCATCATTGATTATAAGAATCCTTAGATTAGAGAAGGTTTCAAGAGGTGTAACAATATCCTTGATAACAATATATTTTCTAATAAGTTATATGTGAACAATTTAGAGCTCGTAGTACATAACATCAACCGTACAATTGTAATATTACTCTTATAGTGAGGAAGAAGATCTATTGTTCTTGAGTCTTCCTTTTTCAGCTCAAGTGTTACTACTTATAATATTGTAACTTGACATGTATGCATATAGTAGTTATAATTTCATGAACACATCATTGATTGTTTTGTGATGTCACGTTAACTTCCAAGTGTTTCTTGATGACGATAGTAATTATAACTCTCTTGAGTTTTACTCAAGAGAGAGAACTCTTCTCTTTGATAGTTGATCCTTCACTTGTAATGACATCCAACAACTCACAACGAATCTTAAGAGAAGAAGCACTTTACTACAAAGTGTTTCTTGATGACGAGAAGTAAACCTATCTCTCTTGAGTTTTGCTCAAGAGAGAGAGAGAGATCTTCTCTTGAATAGATAATCCTTCAAATTGTAATGACATCCAACAACTCACAAAGAAACTTAAAGAAAGAAGTTTCAATAACAATTGTAGTAAGTAGATTATTTCATATCAATATTACTTCATTCATATAGATTCACACTTTGATGTAAATTTATGTCTTCATCATTCTTGTTAATCATAAAATAAGTTCGATACTCCAACATACGTTATATAATATAATATGCATAATACTTGTAAGTCAATTATGTAGTTTATGATAATAAGTTCCTCCTCTTTTGAAGGAGTTTGTAATCGTTAAGTGGTTTTGCTTAAAGCATAACATGCATATAATTCTTCAATCATTCAATCACATGTATATTTATAATTCCCTTTTGAGGAGATCAATGATAAGTTCCGCTTTGAGAGATAATCTAGTTTCCTTCACTCAAGTTTGACAATCGCTTTCTCAATTCAATCTCTCTCAAAGTCCCATTGATTCTCCAATTTGTCTTGAGCGCTTTGTTCTCACCCTTGCACTATCTTTTGAGTTCTTTCTCAAAAGAGGCTACTCAATCTACTCTACTCTCGGTTGCTCAATCACTCAAGTTCCAAGTACCGCTTGACAAACTTTGTAAGACAATTTGAGAGAGAGGTAGAAAGATCACACGCATATTTGTAGAAAAGATAATGTATTGCAAAAGTGCTCCGAGAGGAGAGATACAAAAGAAACTCAAGTGTTTTTGACACTCAAATTTAAGATAACTTCGTTGTGTAGAAAATGAGGTGTAGATCTCCTAAATTGCTTCCCTTATATAGTCTTTTCTCCCTATCCAAAATCTATACTAAGAGTGGTTGTTAACTTCCACTTCCATAGATACTAGCTATCTTTGATATATGTAGATGATTCCTATCCTAAACGGTTATAACCGTTTCACCACCTTGATGTTTCTATTTCCAAGATTTCCCTAACTCCTCGTTGTGGCTACATTCTAAACTCTTTTTGGAATTCAATCAAATTCTCGTGTTTGATTGATTAATGATCATGTCAATAGAATGTACCATATTCCTCTTAATGTCTTCATAATGTCTCTTTGAGTTAAATGACTCAAGTTCCCATATATTCCATCATCGTGCTTCCTCAAAATCCTATATTCTACCTATTCCATAATCATGCTTCATTGGATATTCATTCATCCTTAATGCAATCCTAAATACATAATTATGTTTCTTCGATATCCCTTCATGCTCAAAATCCTATATCTTAATCTATTCCATATACCCCCTAATACACCCTTTGATATTCCTCTAATACTTCCCTTAATATACTTCTTAATGCACCTCTAATCTAAACTCTCTTTGCTTAAAGAGCTGGGTTTCCTATCTCCGTAGGCAAAGGACCCTTTCTCCGCGCGTAAGTCGCGTAATGTCGTGGGAAGGGGGCCCTAAGGCCGTGGCCGACTCCCTGGCCGCACGTCCTTGGTTTTAGTGCCCTTCTCGGTACTCCAGTGTTCTCGGTGCTCCAGTGTTCTCGGTGCTCCAGTACTCCTTCCGGTGCTCCAGTGCTCCCTTTCAGTGCCCTAGCTCTCTCTTGAGAGTGTAATTCCAGTGTTTCCAATCTCCTGTTGGATCTTCTACCCTTGTTGCTTTGCTTTACATTCAGCATTAGTGTCTTAAACTTGTTTGTAAAGCTCTAAGCTTTTGTATTCAACAATTTACCCTAATTTCTTAAGGTCCTAACTCTTGTATCATCTTCACTGTTTTTTTCTTTTCAGTTTGTTTTACATATGTGGATTTTTCTACATGTAAATACTCATTTTCATAAAAATAACACTATATTCGTTAAATTGAGACTTTTTGGGCATTTTGAGACATTCACAGAAATAAGAACAAGGATAAATGGAACACATATTGGAGAAAGTTGTAAGATGCGAACACTTTGAAGAGGTGTTCATACCAAGAACCCCATTAATAACTCATATTTGTGATGGTTTACGGTGGGCAATCCAAACCTTAGACCAAATTGAAGGGGAAATCTTAAAACATTCATATTATTGCACACAAAACATGAGAGCTTGTATGGATATGGTTTAGGTAGGGGTTTCCAAACCATAGACCATATTGAAGGGGAAATATGTTAACCAATATAATATTGCATACAAGATATGAGAACTCATATTTGTGATGGTTTAGGTAGGGCAATCCAAACCTTAGACCATATTGAAGGGGTAATCCCATAACACTTATATTATTGCAAGTCCTCTGTGCCAAGTGGGTTCTCATCAATGCAATCTTGTGGATGGGTGTTACGACAAATACCATCCGCCACAGCAACTCCACTATCATTAACGAGCACCACCTCCAAATTCACCCACGAAGCCCTTGAAAGTCCCGTACATTCAACAATGGTTTGGTGCGCTACGGAAGGCGAAGGTAAATCCAAATGATCTTCGTCTGCACTGTCATCCATAGTAGCCTCCCCGACAATGTCTAGCTCATCCTCAGATGCAGATGGCCAAGTGGCCATGTCTTCAGATGACCAATCCCCTCTTTCACTAAACCCATCCATTGTGCCTACACACATGAACATTGAACCTTGTCAAAAAAATCACAAAAATTGTAGGTTCCAATCAAAGAATTCAATACCATCTTATATAATCAAAATGACTGCTATGCCATTGGGTTTGTAAAGGTTTGGGTTGTCCAGCGGACACACTGTCATCCAGAGCCCATCCACACTGTGGGGATGGGTTTGGGTCGAGCGACCCAAACCTTGTGGCAGGATGGGATCATGGTCATCCATAGCCCATCCACAATGTGGGGATGGGCTTGGGTCGAGCGACCCAAACCTTTTGGCGGGATGGGGTCGTGGTCACCCAGAGCCCATTCACAATGTGGGGATGGGTTTGGGTCGAGCGACCCAAACCTTGTGGCAGGATGGGTTCATGGTCACCCAGAGCCCATTCACAATGTTGGGATGGGTTTGGTTCTATCAGGGTCAAACTAAAAACCACCCACACTAGGGCAGGGGTTTGGGTCGACCGACCCAAACTTTATAAGGGTCATACTAAAAACCGCCAACACTACTGTAGGGGTTTGGGTCGACCGACCCAAACCTCCTCAAGGTCATACTAAATCCGCCCACAATGGGGTATGGGTTTGGGTCGACCGACCCAAACTCACCGCAAAATCCGGCGTATAGTGCGGCGGAAATTGCGAAGTGGGTTTGGTTTGAGCTCATTGCGAAGTTCACAGTGGGGTTGCATGCTGTGGATAGGTGCTCATGAACGGCAAACCTTGAAGTACAGCTCCGGCTGAGAGTTCTCCCTACGATTTCAGGAGTGGGAGAAGAGCAAAAAGAACCGACTTTTGGGGGGTGCGCCCTTTTATACTATCCACCTCCGCTTCCCCAACTTCCTCATTGGATGCCTTTCCCGCCTAGTTCTCCTGCAGAGATTATTTTCAAACTTCCTGACAGAATTCCCTGCTTTTTGTTGATTATAAAAATTGCGAATTTAACCTGGCTCTTGGATACGCCAAACGTCATCTGACTTAGTGTGTGTTGAGAATGTCTATTGAAAGTAATGTGGATATTTAATCCGTTTTTTATTGTTTGATGTGGATATGACAATTTACTTATATTGACATATTATATGTGTCGTGAATAAATGTCCATTGACAATATTTGAAATGTTGAGTATCGTTGTGATTATATTATGTGAATATGACATGCACCATTGGGAGGAGGGGTGGCCGCCACATGAATTTTTGTAAATATAATAAGGGAAGGGGCATCTGATAAGTGATTTACAAAAACCATCCCCTACGCGTTCATTTTCATGTATCCAGAATATTACCCTACATAAACTCAAACAATATAGTATATTTCAAACAATATATTGACAAACGATATACCAACATTATGAAACTTCATATAGTAAAACTCAATAAATACAATACTTAATGTAGTTATTAAAACTCTCACATGTGGAATTGTATATTGAAAACAATGAAGAGATGGGTGCAACCGTGCAAGCACGGTAAAGTGGACAGCTCTTGATCCTTGCTCAGGTTTAAGTGAAAGTGATCCAAAACTATATACTAACTTTGAATTTTATGAAATAGAAATTCATAAACATTTAGAAAACATATGAATCTACAAAGCCAAGCAATTTATGTTCACAAAAAACAATCTCAAACAACGTATATGTATTTTAGAAGACGGTGCAAGTGGTGGAAAAGTGGGTGTCATTGAAAAGATAATTGTCAAAAACTTGTTTAAAATACAATTACATTACATTAAATTGATGAATTTTTGAAAAAAAAATTACGATGACCTCAAGTTTATAACCCGTTTCAAGGAATATGAAAAGAAATTCCAAGTTCAAAATATTTAAGGTCATGAAATTTACGTTCAAAACTATATTTAGTCAGTTGCTTTTACGCGTCACTTTTGATGATCGGTTTTGAAGATCTCATATTGATATTCTATATTTGAGTACCTAACTTAACAATAGAGGTCATCATGGAAAATAATCTATTTTAAACAACATTTTGCTACTACTTATAGGCGTTTGACCAAGAAAATCATGGCTTTCATATACCGGAGCACTTTTTTGGTCCACTTTACTATGCTTGCACCCAGATGTGATGTCAAAGTTGAACTATTTGGCCGACTTTCAATTTGCGCTAATACAAATGAGAAAAGCTTTAAAAGGACATATGTCATTTGTAAGGTGTGCACACAAAGTTGCTCCATTCCAAGCATGCAAGTGTGGCAATGTTTAATCTATGTTAGGACAAGTTATGAATGGGATCCTAACCAAGAGTGGCATTTTTTTGTTCACTCTTTCAAATAATGTTTCAATCTAATATCCTCAATTACACTTCAACTCTAACAATGTTTGCAAGCAAAACCTGCAAAGTTAGAAATGTACGTCCTCATAACATCCACCACCTGAAAGATTCCTTGAATTAGTATAGATTCTTGAATTGTCTCAAATAATATATGAACTTGCTCAAGATCGTATCTGCCATTGGACTCTTCTTGCTATTAAGATAAGGTTACAATTGATTTTTGGATAACCTAATGTTGAGCACTACGTCACATGTTAGTGACTTCATTTCTACACCACCATACAACCACCTTCCATGTTTGGCAATGAAAATGTTGTGATGCCTATATGCATTTGTGTCTAAAACTATGATCAACAACGCCCCATCATTTGACCTACGTGCTGCTCATTTATGGCTTAAACCCTAAACCCTAAACCCTAAACCGTGAATTTCGTACATGTTCATTGATGCCTACATATACAAACAACAACTACTATATTATGTGCTATTATCTAATATATGTCGTTTCAAACATGTGGAGGAAACAGGAAACATCAAAGTTTTTGCTTGATTGGTTGCATATTATGATGTTCACCTTGGGTTAAGGTGGATACATTTGTATTCATCTTGCTTCTCCTGTTTACTTTAGGGGTCAACTTTAAGTGAATATATAAATGTTTCATGATATAAATCAATCAACCGATTCGGTGCTTTTGGCAAACAAAAATTGATAGGTTGTCACTATATATTGTGTAATTTCGGATTATAATAAATGACAATACATTAACTTGTAGTGAATTAGTGTAATGGTACTTGTTAGGGGATCCACGGTAAGCTAGAGCCATATTCTCTAGCAACATACATCATATAAATCACAATACATATTATTCATATTCATATTATTGCACCATGTAAAGGGATACCATATCAATTTTAAAAAACCGTGTAATTGCCTTTGAGGATTGCAACATAATTTTTAAATACCCCTCTTAGACTATCATGTATCATTGTTGTTTGATTCCATATGTCTAGATTTGTGAAACTATACACATAATGGATTCATTTTACAATGTTTTGTCACTGAAGACAATTGGAGTTGCATATCATGTGCTTAAGTTACCCTAAATCCTTAGTAACTTGTCTATTAAAATCATTTTACTTTAGTTTAGTCTTGTGATATATTATGAACCATGGTTTATTGTGCACTACATGATTCATCAAAGTGAATATGTAAGGGATGACTAAAAGCTCAAGCATGTTGGCAATTCCATATGACGACCATGCAATTCAAAACCATTAAAATTGGAGTTGGGGATGGTACTCAACAAATATTTCATACTAGTTGAAAGTCAAATGAATTATTTTATTTCTCTAAAGTGGTCAAACAACTTAAGACCCAACGAGTTTAATTTGTTCGCAAAATTAGGGTATGGTTTAGGGTAAATTGATAATATTAAGCAATACTTTAGGCTATGTAGCTGATTGAAAAAATTAATTGGTGCTAAGGAATAGAGGGTTAGGGTTTGGGGATTAGGGCTGGCCCGTAATCCCATTTCCGTGTGTGCTCTAATCACGTGGATGCCCTAATCCCGTATTGTAGGGCCTTTTCCCGCGGGCTACAAATCTCGAAACGTCGCCCTCTTTCGCCCCTTTTCTCGTTCTCCGCGCCAAGCTTTGCTGGAAGCGCCGCCTCCGCCAAACACCGCCTCCACGAACCGCCGCCTCCGTGAAGCGCTGCTCCCGCCCTTTCTCTTGCTTTCTCTTCCTTCTCGCATCTTCTGATTTGTCTCCTCCCTACCCTTTCTCTTGCTTTCTCCGAGCCTCTTTTCATTTCTCTTGCTCTCTAGGTTTATGAGTGGTGTGAGTTGTTTCTGGTTTTGAAAAAGCTTGCTCTCTTTTTCCAACTTGAGATTCAGAGGGTTTAGGGTTGGATTGTGTGACAACTTTGAGTGGTTTTAGAGTGTTTGCTCATTTCGTCTTGGTCTATGTTGTTGAGACTTTCTCACACTCCATTGTGGTGAGTGTTTGCGATAGAGGTTTCTGTTAGTAACATTCAGAGTGTTAGAACTCAGTGAGAAACGGCATTGAGTGGGATTTGCGAGGTTCATACTTTTCTGTTATTCAAGTGTAGTGTTCATTTAGAGTGTTTGTGACATTTAGCTTGCAATACCCACCTGCAACAACAGATTGTTGTGACGTTTGCAAGAAAAGGTAATTTTTCAATGACTCAATGTGTTTCAGTTGCATTAGGGTCTTGAAGCATACACAATGCATAAGCATTGTGTATGTTACGTGCACACAAAAAGGAAGCTCTCTTGAAACAAAATAGTTTCGAGAGGCGACCGAAACAGTAAGTCTTATCCAAAAACACGGAAGCATTTTTAGCCTAAATTTGCTTCACTTTCTTAAAAAAACAATCTTTTTGTTCTCTCACTTGTTTGGGTCGATCTACCCAAACATAACACCTTGTTTGGGTCGGTCGACCCAAACCATACACATTCCTTAATAACAGATACTACATTTCAAGACTGGCTCTTCAAAGCTGTAGTCAACAATTGACTTATATTGAAATCCACAAATAATCCAGTGGGGTTTGGGTCGATCGACCTAAACCATATACACAAAAATACCCCAAGGTTTGGGTCGATCGACCCAAACCATCCAAACAAAAAACCCAAGGTTTGGGTCGACCGACCCAAACCAAACAAACAAAAATGCCGCAAAGTTTTGGGTCGATCGACCCAAACATGGCGTTAGAAAACCCCTCCCCAATAATCCATCCATACTGGTGCCCAAAATAAAACATAATTTGGATATTCCTTATAATACAAGCATATGGATAATGTACACTCATAAGAACAAGGAATAACGATACGGCCAATCATCCGAAATTTTCCCCTTTGATCATTATATCCACCTTCATTAAACTCTAATGACCCGGTCATATCTTAAGCAGAAGAGAAAATTAATTACCAAATTTTCAGGATTCAGCTGGCTTGTGTTTGGTCGATCGACCCAAACCTGTCCATAGCTGACACTGACATATTCAACCTCTTGCAAATTTGATAACATGCCTATCTCTACATGAAAGAGTTTGGGTCGTCCGACCGAAACTAACAGTTCCCATCCTTTCCTTGCAGATGGCCCCCAAAAAAAGACCTGGAGAGAGGTGGTTCATGCAAGCACCAGATGTGTTATGCGAGGAGTACGAAACACCTCCAGACGACTCCTATGTGCCCAAGGACGGGATACTGCTTGCATGGTCATTTCAGGTGGTCAAGGCGTCCCAATACAAAATTCTGTTCGTGGTAAAAGTTGGGACATTTGAGCAGCATACTTGGGCGACTCTGATGGGGTGGGAGGTGGCGTCCGTCCAGGCTCTTGGGGAGCACGTGGACGTCATCCTAGAGAACTCAGCGGTGCAGAACGTCCACATGTTCATGCACCAGTTCTCCGAGCCGTTTGACACCATCTACGCCAAAAACACTATATTCGTTAAATGGAGACTTTTTCATGATTATGAGACTATTGAAGTATGTAAAGTCATAAACAAATGATACAAAGTACCCAAACCACAAACAAATTACATGGAAATAGATGAATTACAACCATAAAACAAACATTAATTACATGAGTCGTAGAGCACGAACAAAATTTCCAACAATAAAGACAATATTGATGCACCCAAACGTATACAATGCAAACCAAGATGGAAAATAAATATATTATATATATTGAATATCGAACACAAGGAGTAGTATTCAAGAAATAATACTAATTAAAAATTCAAACCATCAAATGTCTAGGTACTAGGAATATTAAAAATAATTTAGTGTTGATTATATGCGATAGCCTTTGCGGCCGCCTCCTTCTCTTTTGCTTTCCGTGCCTCGATGCCCCTAAAAATCTCATCTTTGCGGCTGTAACTTTTGTTCCGGACAGGGCCCATTGATCCAAGCGCATTCAAATAATTCCGTTGGGATACCGCACTATGGGAGGAGATGGAGCTTGGTGTATCGTATGTTGATGATTGCCTAACACTCCGGCGAAGCCCAAGGGAATGCTCAGATTTTGATGGCCCAACTATCATTGGAGAAGAGACCTAATATGAGGTTCGAAGGAACATACCACAACAAGACGTTTAGGATGCGAGTCCGTAAACTTGGGTCAACGCCAAAAAATTTAGGAGCCAATGAAAGTTTCATACACAATTCCAAATAAACTACTATAAGAATGCTTAGAAAACGGAATATGAGCAAGTGATAGCGTACCTTTGTTGCGGGTTCTGAGACAGGGGTCATAGTTTTGAACGGGCCAACACTGCCATTTGCCAACTCATACATTGATGAGGAATGTCTCCCACTCCGTCGAAGTGTGAGACAACGGTCGGACTCAGACCGGCACACGGTTGGGGAAGTTGATTTGGGTTCGGTTCCGACGATACGTAGCGGGGGGGCATCGACACACGGAGGCACATCGACAGGGAGCAGGTTTGTTGCACAAGGAACGGAATCGTCGGGGTCGCCGCATGGAAGGGGAGCCTCCAAGCATAGACGTCTATTGGGACCTTGACGTACATCGTCGTCAAACCCGGACGGCGAGGTCCCTCGACGGCGTTCGAGTGCCCGTTTATCTTTGCAAAGAGGAGAGGGCGAAGGAGCATATGTGAGGTTGACGACTCGTGCGGGCGGGCTGTCCACGACGCCGTTGTTGCCCTCGGCGTCCTTGGAATAATCAACAGCGGAGGCTGCGTCCACCGACGAGAACTGGTAGAGTGAGGGCAATTGGAATTCGCTCACACCACAAGACAGGGAGCCGGGAGAAGACCGGGACACATAGGGGCCGTTGGTGACAGGGGACACACTTTGGGGGTGCAACTATGAGAACACATACCCATGGAAAATAGCAAGCATTAGGTACTACAACAATGTCAAGGAACATATTGGCACACGACCACAAAGTGTAGATAATCTCAAATTAAATTATTGAAAGCCGCGAGCCGGCGGATGGCCCTATATACATCTGAGTTGGGGGCAAGCGGCCCATTGCCAATAGGGTTAGTGAGGACAAAATCCAGGACGCTACCGGGGTGACGCACAAGCCTCCTAATGTAAGGACCTAGCTCATTAACTAGGAAGGTGTCATTTCTACGGCCGGTCCATGTGTCGGGGAAGACGACGGTGCCAGGGGGGTTAAGGACACTCTTGGTTGGGCTATCGTCAACAAGGAGGGTGTTGTCCGAGGTCGGCCACCACCCGTGAGGGACCCCCTCCAACCGAGGAATGCCAACCCAAAGTCTAGATTTGAGGACTTTCAAGAACTGTTGGCCCCCGCCCCCTCCGAACTTGGGCACATGCGCACCCCTCTCATCGAACATCTCATCACACGCCTCCTGCCCTAGTACTAGGCAAGGACTCGGGAGCCCGGCAAAAAGGAACTTAACAATGGGCTCCGTGTTGTCCAAAACCATGGAGCTCCATATGACGACATGAGCAAGGTCGAGCACCTCGCGGAGAAAGGCGCGCAAGCCGGGACGGGCTCGAATGGCCTTTCGATTAACGAGGGTGTCGAGTTCCCCGTCGTAGTCCATCTCTTCCGGACTTCGGAAGGGAGTCAAGGGGACCCTAGGGATGTGTTTGGTGTGACACAACACCCCATTGAGGTCAAATACTATGAATGGTTTACGACCGGGTTGACGTCTTCTTTCCGATGGGATGCGAGCTATCTCCGATGGACCCTGTGATTAACATTAACTAGGACAATGTTACCATGAAAGAAAACTAAGAACAACTAGCAAAGCAAAATCCCAAGGATAAGCAAAGAAACAATAGAGAACGAAATTACATCGACAACGAAGTGCAAGTAATATAGTTACAAGTAATATAGACAACGACGTGCAAGTAATATAGTTCGAAAATAATAATTTATTTCAAGGTGTAATATACATTTTGTTTTCTCTATTCACAAACTAACTCCGCGCGTAATAAATGTAAGGCCATCCGTGCATACCAGAATCTAAACTACAAAAATGTCGCACCAATATGGGGTGAAGGTCGAAGGCACACTCGACATAAAGCAGGACCCATGAAGACATGCGGACGCGCATCCGTAACCAGGGGAGGGGGAGGCAGGCAGGCCTCAAGCAAGGTTGGTTACCTCAGCATGTGGAGGCGAGGCGCCGCCATTGCCCTCCTCGTCGCGGCCCTGGTCGACTTGCGGACGCGCGTCCGTAAACTCGGGCAAGATCTCCACGTCGGTGTCCATATCTCTGGAGAGGGACTGGGACGCCTGGGTGCCGACGTCGTCCTGCCCAACTTGACTTCGGCTCTGCGCGCCTTCCGTCTGGAAAGGTTGTTGGGAAGGTGTCGGGCTCTCCTGCGATTCCTCCACACGTTCAGTGTGTATCGCAGTGTCATAGCCCGACCTATCCAAATCCCTCTTGAGAACGGTGAAGCTGGTAGACTCATCCTCGGACACGGACCCCCGAAGCGGGATGGTGGAATGACCTGCAGAGTTACGGACGCGCGTCCGTAACTCGTCCACCTCACTCACAGCCGGAATCACCGTTGGGATCGACAACTGGGTGGAACCTACAGGCACCGTGTCTATGGCAGGGGCGGGAGGGTACTGAAATTGAACAGGCGGTGGAGGCACGACGAAAGGTGGCATATTTGACGTGCTGGGGGGAGGAGCGTACACCATTGGCGGTCTGGCGGTCATCTGCGCAAAAAAACCCATGAGTTGGGCGTGCATCTCTTGAGACTCTCTTCGTTGTCTTTCCAGTTCAAACTGGATTGCCTCCATCTTCATCGCGTGCTCCTAGTTGTTTTGAGAAATCCGTTGGGAGATTTCATCATTCATGCGTTTGGCCAGCTTCTCGTCCAGCTCTGCCACCGTCATGGTCTCCTTCTTCACCGAGAGAGGCCCCTCCGGAACGCCTCGCACCATATCGTACATCTTGATCTCGTCTTCGTCCTCGTCGGATATGACGACAACGTCATTGATCCCAAACTCGACATAAGGGACCTTGTTCCGGCTCCTACGGTTCTCTCGGTAGACTTCGAGGCTTGGACGTGCCCTCATGTCAAGCACGTCAATGGGCGGGAGTGTTGGAGTTGAGGTGTGTGAACCACCAAAGTGGTCCACCACTCCGTGGGGTCACTTTAGTTAGGATTTTAGTATTAAAAGTTAGGATTGATAGCGAATTAAGAGAAAAATTAGTTCAATTAGTATTTAGTTCAAAAAGGGGAAGGAAATTACCGAAGTCTTCGGACCTTCACCCGTGAAGGGAAAAATCTAGTTTTAGGTAGAGTTAGTAAAAATGAAACTTAACTAGAGATAGAAATTAGCTAAGTTAGGAAAAAATAGCTATCTAGGCAAGACCTAGTTAGTGGGAAAAAACGTAGTTAGTGAAAGCAACTAGCTAAGAGGACTAAATTAGTAGAGCTAGCTAGGCAAGGGTTAGTTTAATACTTAGTGTGGGTCACGCAAGACAAGTGGAGGAGCTCGGCGTGAGAAAAAATTAGCGCGAAGACTTTGAGGAAAATAGCAAGGGGGCCACTTGCCCCCTTGCCAACTTGCTACCAAAAAATAGAACGAATGTGGAAGATTTCCGTCGGAGCCACCTCGGCGACGGGGTGGCAACCTCGACCGGGAAGACCCCCGAGCCAAAATTTCGGGAGGGGGTCGGAAAAATGGAACCGGTGGTGGAGGGGTCCAACCCTTTTGTGAAAGGGTTTAAAAACCCCCTCTTTCCACCTTGAAAATCCCCTCATTTTTTCCGATTAGTGGGCGAAACTCTACATCAATGTAGTTAGAAAGAACTACTCTATCAATTTGATTAGCGGGCGAAGCCTTACTTCAAGATAGTTAGGAAAAAAATCCTTTAGCATACATTTTCAATGGCCTAAGAGAAAGGCTTGACAAACTCCTCTACTCTCTTTCCTAGTTAGAATGTGTGTTTATTAACACACCAACAAAATTCTTCCTTTCTTTTGTAGAGGTAGGTTGGATTGTAGAATTTTGAGTGAAGGCATTGGAGACCTCAGCTGCCAATGCCCTGAAGGCTTAGTTCAAAAGCTAGAACAAAATACTTATCATTTTTGTCTTAGAGAAATTTTCTATAGCTATCTATAGCCGTTTCCCATTTGTGATTTGATCAAGATGACAATTAGTTATGGATTTTCAAAGATGGAGTAGAAAACTGGGTGGTCATGTGGGTAGTGGCTGCTGGATCAGACCTGCCAGCCCAGTCAGAATTTAAATTCTAAAAAGTTATATTTTTCCCAAGTAGAACTTTTGTTTAGCTTTCCAGAATTGCTTAGAACGTTTGATTTGAGCATGATTTGAATTAGATATGAATTTTTGAAGACAGGATACATAGTTTGAGAGTTCTTGGTTGACTGCTGCATTACAGAGGGTTTGCTGAATTCATTTTGGCTTAACTTGTTAATTGAAGATTTTTATCAGATAGATCTTTTCAATATATTTCCATGGCCATATAGAACGTTTGATTTGAACATGATTTGAATTAGATATGAATTTTTGAAGACGGGATACATAGTTTGAGAGTTCTTGGTTGACTGCTGCATTACAGAGGGTCTGCTGAATTCATTTTGGCTTAACTTGTTAATTAAAGATTTTATCAGATAGATCTTTTCAATATCTTTCCATGGCCATATAGAACGTTTGATTTGAGCATGATTTGAATTAGATATGATTTTTGAAGACGGGATACATAGTTTGAGAATTCTTGGTTGACTGCTGCATTACAGAGGGTCTGCTGAATTTGTATTGGCCTAACCTACTGATGTCATAATTTTTCTAGTTAGAACTTTTTAATAGCTTTCCAATGATATAAGGAAAGCCTAGATCCAAGTCGGAATGAATTTACTATGAATTTTTGAAGTTAGAAGTTAGATAGGTGGGTTGGAAGGGTCGGTTGAATCGACCTCGCACTTCCAACCCTCATAACTTTTGCATTTCTTATCCGATTAAGGTGATTTTTAGATCGTTGGAAAGATAATTAAGTGCACTCAGTAGATATATTATGCTTAGGCCTAAAAAAACCACTTTATATTTTTATTGTTAACTAGGGTACGCTTCCTATCAAACTAGTTACAAGGGAGGCAAGGTCGACGCTCGAAGTGGAGCAAGGAAAGAAGTAGCGGCTCGGCCTACATCGAGTCCAAATCAACCGCGGAGAATTGAGGTAAATCAATTAACCTTAGCTTTCTATTTAGGGTTGGAGGGAGCGCGGCGAAGGTACGCATTTCTAACCCACCCACCTATCTCGTAAGGTCAAGTGGTTTGACCACTTGACCGCCAAAGGGTACCCAACTCCATTGTTTTTGGGGCCCCTTGGTATGTTTTGTGGTAGTAGCTTCATTTATTAGCGAGTTTCATATGTGGTGAAGTCGGATTAATCACCGACACGACCACTCTGAGTGTTGTTGATGGAAAGGTGGGGTTAATGGCCCACGAATCCATTATCATGTTGTTGGCCCCAAGGGTTGGAGGTGATGGCCCCAACCCTTGAAGATTGTGCAACAGGTTGAACACACAGGTTGCCCTATTCCCCGGTCCCATCAAGTTGAGTTTTCGTGGTCAAACCGTTCTAAACTAATTAATAACCAACATAATTTGTACAACCCCCGTGGGCAAAAACCAACCGGAAACTTAACTCGAAAGGTTGATACTACCCCCTCTGGCGGCAAAGATCGGAGGGTATAAGTGTCAATCGACCTTTAAGAGACCCGCACATGGCCTTGAAGGGTTCGGGTTAGGGCGTGCACCAAACAGGTAGGTGGTGATGCCATAATTTATGAATTTAGTAAGATAGACTTTGTGTAATCAACCTTAAACTAAGAAGGAAGATTGAGAGGGTGGGACTTAATCAAGGTCCCCCCCGTTTAAAGAATTTAATTCATAAGAAGTAAGGAATTAGGTGTGGCCAAGGTAAGAGGTAAGGTTATTTTATTCATTAGGGTTAGATTGCCTTGATTCCAAGGCTGGTACGTCTGCGCGTAGACTAGGATAGACTAGGCATTAGGTTAGAAAAAAAATAGATAATTCACTTAAGCACTTATTAATCTAGGCACAACCTACCGAAAGGACACGACGCGATTGACAAATCCCTCCACCAATCTAAATACCCATAAAAAAATCATAACATCCGGGTTCGGCTTGGGCACCTGCTAAGGCAGGCCACCCTCACCGAAGGCTTGTGCGGTACTTTTAGGCTCCCTCGGAGGGGGGTGCCCAAAAGCACCACAAGGTGGGAGGTGTTTCTTCCTCTCCCGATGAGGCCGAGCAATCTTCTGCTCGTGAAGGTCCGGCGATGCTGCCGGACTGGAAACGGCGAGCAGGCGATTGCCGCGCAGTTGAAGGCAAACCCACTCGTGACGTAGGGGTTCCAAAAGGTGTGTCCACAACTTCACTCGTGTCCCGTTCGCCACTTCCACCAACACCCAAGATGTACAGCCCTGTGAGTGGATCCCGCACTGCGTTGTCAGGGGGGGTTAGGGCGCGCGGCGTGTTTGAGGGACCTGCTTCAGTGTCGGAATCTGTGTCCATTGCAGCAGTCTCGCTACGGGATGCCAGGGGGTTTATGCTCTGGGCACCGAGCGTGGGGAGGATGTCCAAGATATCCATCTTGGACGCCTGCGCCCTGTGAACATCGGCTTCGTCGTAGTCAGAAGTCGCGACGAAGGAGTTCACGATGAGCCCGACCATCTGAAGGGAAACAAAGAAAATGTCAGATAGAAGACAAATAACAACTTGCGGACGCGCATCCGTAAGTAAAACAAAACCAGTATAGAACATACGGACGCGCGTCCCCAAATTCACCACATATGCAACGCAACCCGTTGTAGTGAATTTACGGACGCGCGTCCGTATATTATACAGTAAGTAGGGCACAACTTACCAATGAGGCATACATGAATTTGGTGCCTCCAAACACGTTGTACACGGTGTCCCCAGATACAGTCAAGCGTTGCAGGATCTCCAAGTAGAAATCCATTCGCAATTCAACGGCCGGATATATAGTGTACATTGTCTCCTCTATTAAATCCTTTGGGTGGGGTGCAGACAATTCATATATCTTCTTGAAGGTTGCGTGCTTGACCGGAACCCTCCCTGTTGATGATTTCTTGCAAGTTAAAAAAATCAATTGCACCGCCCCCACTTGCTTGAACCCCCTCGCCTCCTGAACCACTGTTAGCCCTTCGGTTTTTGCCGGCACATACATGCTCACGAAAATGTCGTAGTCGGTGCTCAGAGTTTTGTTGTGGAGATCAATCACTTGAGCAACTTTCTCGAGCTCTACAATCCACAGCCACACGTGAGGCTCACGAATGGCAGGAGAGCGATGTTTTTTGAAGGCGGAATAGAAGGGCTCGTAGAAAGGACTATCTGCCGTTCCAGATTTCCACGCTCCTGGAATCCCTCTAAAATCAAAAATGGCGAAAGGTGATCCCCTTGGATCCTCCCTCACTGTCGCTCTAGAGGCATGGTCGTCGTATGGGCTGAAACGCATGGTCTTTGGCTCGACCATGCAAAACCTAGCCGCCCCTTCAAATTTAACATTTTTCTTCCTATCAAGAAAGAAAACGTATATTATCTTCTCCCTGTCCTCTAAAGAGGCCTTCTTCTCATTCTTCCTTGCCCTACTAGCCAAGAAAGGGGTGGCCTCTTTCACCAATGCTTTCATAGAAGCACCGTTGATATGGTAGTCCACCTTGAAGGACCTCCAGTTCTCCCAAATTATCTCCCCATCCAAATTGACGAGCTGCCTCTCCGGTACGAGCTTGCTAAGCTCCCTTACCGCCAGCGTCTTGCGCTTCCTATACTCGCACCACTCTTTGATGTGCTAGGTCGATGGCTTCATATGCCTAGGACGTTTTAGGAAGATCTTCGGGTATGGCAATGTCCTCCTAGGTGTCTCCAGCAAAATGTGTTGAGCTGCCCTGTAAAGCTCCAACTCCGTCAGTCCTTGGAGGGGTCTGAAGAACTCCCAGAGGATGGGAGGCACCTTCACCTTGGCGTCGCTACTATATGTCACCTCCGTCTCCGGGTTGACAATGTTGCCGTGGTTGTGGGAGTCAAAAACCCGGCACCACATTTCCCATGTTTTGTCAGTTGATGTGATGAGCTTGAGCTCCCCTTTGAGCTCCATCACCGTCTTTGTTGCGCTGGACTTCATGTCGATGCTCGAGAACTTGGTGACTATGGCGTCACAGAAAGTCTACAGGACAAAAGAGAAGTGAAAGTAAGGGAAGGAATGCAAGCAATGTGCCACTTTACGGACGCACGTCCGTAAAGTGGATACGGCAATGAAGGAAGTCACATGAAAAATGAAGATGTTACGGACGCGCGTCCGTAACCAAGTGCAGAGCATACCTTCCATTGAGGGTTCTTGACAGCAGCATTCTCCCTCTCCTTCTGCGGACGGTTTAGATGCACCCAGATAGACCTTGCCGCCAATAGGTTGGCTGCCCACGACGCCTCGAATTGGCGGACTTTGTTCCCTTGATTCATGAAGCCAAATATATATGTGAGGGTATTCATGTTATCGCTGTACACAATGAAGGACTTCCAATAACGAAGATCCTTCTTGAGGGGGCTTTTCCAGGCGTCGGTCTTGAGCAAAATCTTTGCTGCAGCTACACTGTGTTGCCCATCAATAACATAGAAGTCCCCTTTACGAATCTCCTCCCAGTTCTCTTTTGTGACTGGCAGCTGCGGGTCCTTGGGTGTCACGCATATGGTTTGGCGGTCCCCCTTCGGGTTATTCATGATGTTGTTCATTTGCCAAGTCACGCCGTCTTTTTCTTCTGCCCTGACGTTCATGATACTCGGCGCACCATGACATTTGAAAATGTCGACTTCATGTGTAGAATCTTCCAAGAGGCCAGCAATCCTTGGTCCTGTCGTTAAATTCTTGAAATATCTTAGTCGACAATTCAGCGTCGGGGACATGTCCTCTTTTGAGAAGAGGCACCACAGAAAGGGTAGAGCTCACCTCTGGGCCCTCTGTCACTCCGGAAGTGTCCATCTGCGAGTGGGAACGCTTTGATTTCCTACTGCCCTTCGAAGTCTCGCTTTGAACTAGTACGCGAGACGTTCCAGAAACAGGTTTTGGGACGCGGGGGACCCGTTCTGACGTTGGAACCTTCTTCTTTTTTCCCTTACTCCCTTCTTCAATCGCTGCGTTTACCTTTGTGACATTGTTAAGAAGCCTCCCTAGCCTCTTTCCCGTCCAAGGCGCATTCAAGGCATAATCCGAGAACACGGTCGCTAAGCCAAAACATCCTGCTTCTGGACTACTTATTTCGCATTGATTTTTATTGAATGGATGGAGCAAAGAATGCAAAATAAACGTGACTCTGTCATCGTTGTTCTTCTCTAAATCTACCACAACAAAGTCACCCTGTGCTACAACGCATTCTATTTTCCAAGACGTCAGTTTTACCCAATTCTCCTCTGCATCTATGGGGATTCTTAGCTGGTAAGCGAAACGCATGACAAACAATCCATCGGCGTCTTTCTCGACAATAATGCTCCAGTTGTCCACCACATCTTCCTTCGGCTCGTAGTGGTCGTTGGAGTTTATATCTTGGATGTCGGCAGGGTATGGCTTGGCGAGCAACTTACAGAACATCTGAATCGCATACCTATCCCCCATCTGCAAAACACGTGTGCTTACGTAGAAGCACAAAAACGGACGTGCGTTCGTAAGTTGAAGGAATAGCACAAACTAGAATGTAAATTCAGTGACGAAAATGAATAACTAGCTCAACCTATTGAAACGGGGTGATGAAAATATTGTCAGAGTTTTAATGATTGGCAGTGTGAATGTTACGGACGCACGTCCGTAACCCAATTCTTTGTCTTGAACCCCGTAAATGTACTGAAAATGTACACCTTTGGGGTTCAAGACCAAGAATTGGGCTACTATGCATCCGCAATATTGTTAGCGTTAATTAATTACGGACGCACGTCCGTAACCCAATTCTATGTCTTGAACCCCGTAAATGTACTGAAAATGTACACCTTTGGGGTTCAAGACCGAGAATTGGGCTACTATGCATCCGCAATATTGTTTGAGTTGATTAATTACGGACGTACGTCCGTAACCCAATTCGTTGTCTTGAACCCCGTAAGTGTACTGAAAATGCACACCTTTGGGGTTCAAGACCGCGAATTGGGCTACTATGCGTCCGCAATATTGTTTGAGTTGATGGGTTACGGACGCACGTCCGTAACCCAATTCTTTGTCTTGAACCCCGTAAATGTACTGAAAATGTACACCTTTGGGGTTCAAGACCGAGAGTTGGGCTACTATGCATCCGCAATATTGTTTGAGTTAATTAATTACGGACGCACGTCCGTAACCCAATTCGTTGTCTTGAACCCCGTAAATGTACTGAAAATGTACACCTTTGGGGTTCAAGACCGCGAATTGGGTTACTATGCGTCCGCAATATTGTTTGAGTTGATTAATTACGGACGCACGTCCGTAACCCAATTCGTTGTCTTGAACCCCGTAAGTGTACTGAAAATGCACACCTTTGGGGTTCAAGACCGCGAATTGGGCTACTATGCGTCCGCAATATTGTTTGAGTTGATTAATTACGGACGCACGTCCGTAACCCAATTCGTTGTCTTGAACCCCGTAAGTGTACTGAAAATGCACACCTTTGGGGTTCAAGACCGGGAATTGGGCTACTGTGTATCCGCAATATGGTTGGAGTTAAATGATTACGAACGCACGTCTGTAACCCAACACCCTGTATCAATTCCCGCAAGAATACGAACGCGCGTCCGTAACCTTCTGGTTATTGATAGAGGGTGTAGGGTTATAGTGCTTTCGCAATAAGTATGCATATAAATTTGATTATTGATTTCTTTTGTGTTTATTTGTTTAGTATTCAGTTGATTTTGGAGTGTTCCAGGGGTTTCTTGCAGGTTACGGACGCACGTCCGTAACCTCGGACGTAGTATTATTTTCGGAGCCTTAAACCCTGACAAGGTTACGGACGCGCGTCCGTAACCCTGACCCTCAACATGACCTCAATTGACAACATGCCAAGGTTCCGGGCGCGCGTCCGTAACCTTGACATGTTGTCACGTACCTTGGCATGTTGACACGTAAGGTCATGTTCATACAGAAGGTTACGGACACGCGTCCGTAACCTTGGCAGGGTTTAAGGGGTTGTCAAGTTACGGACGCGCGTCCATAACCTGTGGTCTAACTGCTTCCGGAAATTGCGGGGGTGCAAGAACATACCTTTGCTGGTTTTTGGTGGAAACTCCTCTGTTGCACTAAACCTGTACACATAGCAATTGCAACATCGTCAGTCAATGACTATAGCATCTTTATGCAATTGCTATTACAGAATGCTATTCCAAAAAATGAAAAGCTGTTCAAAGAAACAAGTTCACTGCATACAATGACTACATGCAAAGCAGTACATGCAAACAAAGTTGCAAACACTACATGCAAGCACCACATGCAAACTCTAAATGCAAGCAAGGAAATGGAACTAGCAAAAAACAATAATACTAACCTGTTTTGAAAGCGCGTTCCTCACTCTCTTTATTGTAGCACCTGTGTCACAAAATGTAAACTCTCGTGTGAAAAATCGAACTCTATACTGAAAAAAAGCAAACTCTACTCTCTTTACTGCTCTCTCCAATATTCTGTCTACTGCTCTCTCTAATATTCTGTCTACTGCTCTCTCTATTGCTCTCACTACTGTACCACCTTTGTCGCAAAATGCCTCTGTTCTGAATAACCTAATTTAATACTGGAAAAAAAAATCTCTCTTCTGAGAAATGTCACTACTGATCTCCCTACTAATGTCACCACTACTCTCTCTCTAATGCGAAACAATGTAAGGACTTCAAAGTGGAGCACCGTAGCGATGCGGTGCAGTAAGGAGCTTGAGCAAAAGTAGAGCAAAACCTGAACTTACCAATGGCAAAAGCAAGAGGAAGAGGAAGAGCGTGAGCAAATGTAAGAGTAAGAGCAAGAGCAAGAGCAAGAGACAGAGTAAGAGCAAAGCGCAAGAGCAGCAGCAAGCGCAAGAGGAGCAGCAAGCGCAAGAGGAGCAGCAAGCGCAAGAGGAGCAGCAAGCGCAAGAGGAGCAGCAAGCACAAGGGAGAGAGCTCGCGCAACAGTAGGAAGGAGGGGGAAAAAAAAAAGGAGCGGAGAGAAATGAGAGAACAAGCGGGAGAGAGAAAGACAGCCCGTTTCGAATGGGCCTAGGGTTACGCACGATGCCGTTTCGTGTCTTGTCTAGCACGACACGTGGGAGTGCTGCATTGGTAGTTGGGGTGGGATGTGATGGGATGGGAAAGGAGAGGGATTATATGGGTAGGGTTAGGGCCACTTCACACATGAGCCAAGAGCCGTGACCTTGTAATGGTGAGGACCCATGACTCTCATCCACAGGCCGTACCATAGGTGTTGGGAAAGCCGTTTTAGGTAGTCACGGGCCCTCAAGCATAGTGTGAAGTGAGAATGGACCATGTTGTGGGACCATTGCATATTTTGTTGGCGGAAAAAGAGGGGAGGATTTGGTTTAATATAATATGTCTCCAAAAATTTTCAATTTAAGAGAATTACTTGGTGGTGTTGGCTGTCCTGGAATGTGTCTTGGAATGTATTCTGGAATCTGCCCTGAAATTTGTCCTGAAATTTGTCCTGTCGGAAAAAATATTAAAAAAGTCATGGTCTCCCGGAATTTTCTTCAGACCCACCTCTTGGAGGTGGGCCAGACGCAAATTTCGGTAGACCATGCTCCCTTATCCACAACCTGCCATGTAGGACTCCATTGGGACTTTTCATCCACGAACTTTTCTTTGGGCCTTTAGGCCTTCACCTCCTAGTGTGAAGTGAACTTGGATGGTCTCCGTCTTTTCGACCAATGAGAGCTCTTACATCGCCCAGGTCAGGGCCTTCGGCCTTGTGTGTGAAGTGGCCCTTAGGGTTGGGATTTAACATTTAAGTAGTCTCAATTTAGTATTAAATAAAATTATGGAACATATGACTAATTTTCCTCTAGCTCTTAGCTAATATGCTTGTAAAATCTCAAACAACCTCTATTGAACATGAGCACAACATAATAGAAAACATTGTTCACAACCCTAATTAGCACACCAAGACGGCTCAATGTAAACCCTCAAGGCTAACATTTAGAGGTCTTTAGGAATATGGATCTTTGTTAATGGTTTCCACCAAAATCAATATGACATATCAAAATCATATGACACATCAAATTCCAATATGAGATATCAAAGTCAGTGTTTGATCTTTGATATGATTGGCTAAAAATACATGTTGCATAGTTTTCGGGGAAAACCTAAAAATATTCATGTCGCTAATATTGTTACTTCCCAAAATAATTAACCCCTAAACAAACAAAACATGAAGCATGGTTCCAACCACTGCATGGTCCATATCTTAGACTCATTGATATACACGGGCAGGTCACTCTATATGATTTTTGTGCAGCACGTACGGCGGAGAGGTATTTGTTTAGGGGCTATTTACCTCCAAGGCACGAATTAAGAGCTCCCTATAATTACTTAAATTTCTAAAATGGCATTTTTTTGCACCCTACCGTTACTTATAATGCCGCATGTCATTGCAATGGGTATGCAATGCAAAAGTGGTGGGAAAAAGCATGGCAACAAAAGGTATAAAGAATACATACCATTGCGAAAAGCAAGTGCAAAATCTTAAGATGGAAACACAACAAGAGTGAGCGTGTGTTCACAAACACAACACCCGCTCTGTAAAAGTCCTTCACCCAAAGTCAATTTACATAAGTCTAGTGAAGACCATAAACATAGTGTACAATACTTACATGATAGTGTGAAACACTTGAAGATGAGCCGGGCTTGGTCATGAACCCTAGTATATTATGATTCGTTTAGGGTCACAAACTCGGACAACCACCAAGCGAAGTCGAGAAGAGAGTTAGGCAAGTTAGGCTTATAATTTCATCCATTTTGGGGCAAATGATGAGCCATTTTTCATCCATCCCCTGCTTGAGCATGCGGACAAAATTGATGGACCTACTAAACATACAATGTCCTTGGATCCTTATTTTTAGCCCCTATATTATTTTTACAAAAAAGGAATGGCCCGACTTTTATACCTATCTACCCTACTTGTAATGGGATTGTCTACTTTAATTGGACCCTTCATTATTTGGAATTCTTTTATAAATTTTATGTCAAATGAATTCAATCTTCCCTATATTATTCCGCATGTCGTTTTTATAATGCACTAAGTGACCTACCCGTGTTGATATAACATTCCATTCGGCTTGCTCTAGATTCAAATCCATGATAGCTTTATAAATTATTGTGTCAAGATGCAAGAAAGAAAAAAAGAAAAGAAATTCAACGAGTATGCCTTCAAAAATATAGATTCTTTGAGAAAGGCTTGCAACCACTTTCAACACCATCAGTCACATCTAATCAAAATATATTTACTAGTTGTGATAAGTTTTGTTTATAAACCTAACATATTAATAAAATAATATCCAAAACTCTTTCTAAAGAGTGTCAAGATTGCGAGAAAATGGTGAAATGGGACCCTAAACCCTAAACCCTAAACTCCAAAGCCTAAACCCTGACCCTAAACCCTAAAAACATTTGGTATATCCAAGGTTGTGTTCACAATATTCGAATTTAGTTATTTATCAGTTCTAAAATTAGAATCATTTAACAGTACCTTAGAAGGTGGTGCTTTTACTTTTGTAAGCAATGACATTGTGTGATCACATATTATTATGCAAGCAACTACCAAATTCTTGTTGCATGAGTTCCAAACCGAAAGCGGGCATATTTGTAACTCTCTTAATATAATTATATATTTCACAATCATAAACACTACAACTAAATCGAAGAGATATCAAGCCTCAATTGATACATTGGGCTATAGAAGGGTGTGTAAACCTATTGGAATAGCCTAAATTTGACAATTGACATAATATGCCTGAAACATAAAACTAAACACACACTAAGGTAATGTACAAGCTAACACTTATTTTACAGATGACGAATGATCATGGCTTTATATTCAAGGCTCATTATTACTAATCTCCCCTTAATCGTCAATCAATTTTCTCCTGCAAATCTTTATTATGTCAAGGTGCAAGAAAAAAAACAAGGGGAAAAAAAAATTGTCAATCAAAAATGTATCTTTGAAAGATGTTGTCAACCGTTTTTTGGCTTCTTAGGCATTTAGGGGTTCAAGTGTAAGCCCATCCCAAACTTTGGAACTCCCAATCTTGCATTTTGAAGCCAAACAAATCCTAAAATAGGCTTACATTTTATAATTTCCCTCTAGGATGCCCCCACTTCCATTTATTGCGTGGTCATCGTGCAATCATGATAAGCATCAAGCAAACATAGTGCGTATCATGGAAGATACCATGTGCGATGTGGGGTATTTATAGGGGCAGTAGGCGGCGGGAATCGGCTTTAGGGTTGAGTGTTTAAAAATTTATATATAATTTATCTTCGGATGCGGAGTACTACATAAGGGCTGGCCCCCCCACCGAAAGACTCTTTTTGCACTGTCTGGTGGGACGTCGTCCTCGATAGCTCTGAGAGGAGAACCCCCAGTCATAGCGGCAATGGAGAGCGATTTACGCGGTATGTCATGTCGCCAAGCGGTATCACCGCTAATACCGCCGTAAATACCGGAAGGTTACGGACGCGCGTCCGTAACCTTTACGCGTCATCATCTCTAGAGCACTAGTCGCGAGAAACTGAGTAGACCCTATCCGGTTCTTCATTTGTGTCAATGCTAGCACTGTTAGTTTACGGACGCGCGTCCGTAACCTTCATTCTGGCAGATGATCGTGTCCGAGGTCTCTGAGTACTGTCGCGTTTGTGTCAATGCAAACGCGGTATGTTTACAGACGCGCGTCCGTAACCTTCCATCTGACAGTTTCCAGTCGGTTCTCAGAGTAGAACTTTGTATCAATTCTAGCTCTGTTAGGTTACGGACGCGCGTCCGTAACCTTCCGTCTTACAGTTTCCAGTGACTTGGTTCCCTGATTAGACCTTTCTGTCAATTCCAGCGCGGTTAGTTTACGAACGCGCGTTCGTAACCATCCCTGTTAACTTCTTCTTGGTTTAGGGGTTTAACATACCTTTGTATTAATACCATCTCGGTCAGGTTACGTACGCGCGTCCGTTACCTTCCATCTAACAGTTTCCAGTGACTCACTTCCTTGATTAGACCTTTGTGTCAATTCCAGCGCGGTTAGTATACGGACGCGCGTCCGTAACATTTCTTGTGACTACTTCATGTGACTTATTTCTTAGATTATACATTTCTTTCAATGCTATCGAGTTTACGGGCGTGCGTCCATAAACCTGCGTTGGCCACCTACCTTTTACAATTTTTCTCTTTCACCACTATGGTTTGTTGCAATTCCTTCAGCTTCAAATCAAACTGTTCTTTTGGTTGTCCCTGGCCTGAACTATACTTTCATTGCAACTTCATACCTCTATTGATGTCACTGGATCTGTGCTGCTGATCATGCTTTACGGACGCACGTTCGTAACACTACTCTTGCTAACATTGCTTTGTTTGTCGACTGTGTAGGCGATAGCGCATTTGAGTTGTCGTCGGATCCCTCAACCTCTGATGACGAATTTGAAGACGCCGTTGGTGATGCATTTCAAATCCCTATCTCCAACATTGTGGATGGAAATGGTCACAATCCCAATCCGTCCATTGAAGCGGTGTTGGATGATGATAACGATGAATATCTTCCACCGTGTCAGGGTTATTCAAGAGATCAATGGATTGGTCTTGACGTTGTCCTTGTCAATGAACATGGCGCTCATGTTGCTGATGGTGTTTGTAGAAATACAAACCCCAAGGATTGTGTTGATGCTCTCCCCCTAGGTGATGATGACGTTGGTGTTTGCATTTTGAATTCTTTGGCACCCGCGGATGTGCCCCCGGGTTGGTGTTTCTCTCTTCGGCGTTGGCCTCACCGTAATGTCATGCACGATGGAGTAAGCTTATGGAATCAAGGACGCCGTCACAAACAAATTCAACATGCTTTGTTGGAATCCATGCGTCCTCGAAAAGGTTTCCGAAAATATGACTCTGAGCGTGTACCTCCTGCAATGTCACAATGTCGTCGTGACCATATATTGGGAGATGGATCTATTAGATCTGTGGCACCGGTGGATTGTTGTCGGAAGAAGTGTTGCCAATTGTTTCCTCGTGATAAAATCAAATCTCTACGGCAAGAAATGTGGCTTGCGGATTTCCGAATGCGAACATCAAAGAAGCTTGAGGTTCATCGCAATATGCACATGGATGGTGGAGGTCATAAGATGGTCACATTGGAAAATGTGGAAGTATGTTGTAAGGCATGGTACACCATCCATGCGGTATCGAAGGCCGACTTTTATCGGTTTCGTAATCATTCCTCTCTAGGGCGCCGTTCTTCCTTCCATGGTAACTTCGGCACAAAGAAGCCTAGGGAGGCTACACGTCAGGCTGCTGCAACATTATCATCCCTTATTTTGCCCTTGGCTGATGTCATGCCCCACAAGACAAGAACTCTCCCTTCGGGAGAGAAGGTTGTTCAAATGGTTTTGCCGGCTGGAACAAAATGGAAGAACATCTTGGTGGATGTCAATGATGTTGGCCAAAGAGCGGGATGTGGGCCCATTTCTTTGTCCAAGTTGAGTGTCATCAGAAGCCAACAATTTGCGGAGTATGTTACGAAAAGACCGGGTGACAAGTTTGCGCGTTGTACTGCTTGTGAAAAATACAAAGGCCTTCGAGATGCTCATCCCATTGGCACGGAATCGCACAGTAGACATCAAAGGAAGTACATCGAGCATGTCAACAACCAAGATGCACACCGCCAAGATTACTACAAGAATCGTGCACTTTCTATAATGAGGCCGAACGAGGTTTTGACTATCATTCATGACAAGATGGACCATGCCAAAACTGCTTGCCCTTGCTATGCTCGCAAAATCAAAGCCACCGATGGACTTTTCAAGCTCCCAATAGCTGTCACAGGTTCGTAAACCACAACGATGACTTATTCATTTCTGGAAGGTTACGGGCGCGCATCCGTAGCTTTGTCTTTTCTATATGTTGCTAGAAAATTTTCTCTCTCCATGCACTATTTCAAAAAAATCTTGGATGTAGTCCTCACTTCATGTTATCGTTTTTAACGCATTGTTTTATTTCTAGGTATGATCGCACATGGCCATGTGGACGTGAAGTATGCGCATTATGGTTTGGACTTCTACCCTGGAGATGCCAACCATACCGTGGGATCTTTTGCCAAACTTCTACGAGATCTTGAAAAACCACCGACGTCTTCGTCCCGTGCTCTGTTTGAGGGTGCCGGAACAACACCTCTTTATGAGGCCGTACTTGATGGGAAGGAGGTGTGTTTGAATTCATTGGCGGAACCCCCTCAACAACACGTTCCTGGAAAACAACTACCGCCGACTCTGCATGTGCAACTTGATAATTGTGCAAAGGACAACAAATGTCGATACGTTTTTTGCTTTTGGTCATTGCTCGTAGCCAAAGGAATTTTCAAGGAGGTCTTTGTTTCTTTCTTGATGGTTGGTCATACACATGATGACATTGATGCTTCATTTGGACGTTGGAGTATGAAGTTGCATGAAGAAGATTTTCCAACAATTCCACTTCTCATGAAATCGTACATGGATTTAGATAATGTACCGGTCATTCCGCATTTGATTGAAGAGGTACCTGATTTCAAGGCATTCATCAAACCATTCATTCTCAAAGGAGGCGACCGCTTAGTTGGCCATACCAAAGCTCAACAATTCCGCTTCTACATGCGCGATGATGGTATGCCGGCAATGCAATTCAAAGTTTTGTGCACGTCACCGAATTGGGGCCCAGATGAAGGAATCCTTGTTTGGCGCCGAGACGAGGATGGGAAATGTATGTTACCGGATGGGGAGCCAAAGCCTTGCAAACCCGACCCCATGAGGAATGGGCCGGAAATCATTAAGGGCATATCGGGATTCATCGAATACTGGAAAGAGTTGTGTGAGGAAGACATCACAAGGGTTGTTCGGGATACACATGAACCACTCATCGAGTATTGGGATCGCATTCGGTCCGCTTTGCAAACGATGGATATTGATACCCGGTCAATTTTGACACAAGGGTTTTGGCCACAAAGTCGAGTGACTGTGTTGGAGTCTGACGCCATGTTCTTCAGCAATGGGGATGTCCGTGAGGAATTCGCTGCAGACGAGCATTACGTAGGCCCTGCTCGCAATCGCCCGGCTCCGTCATTTCGCGTTGGTGTTGATTGCCACGAAGGCTATATGGTCCTCGTACGTGCCGGAGACGAGGAACACCCCAAGCCCATATGGTTGGTAAAAGCATTGTCGTCGCCTAATTTTGTTCCAACTAGCCCCAATTTCCGTCAAATTGAGGTGGAGTACTGCCGCCCAAGCACGAGAGACCCAAATGTGTTGCGGACCTATTTAGGTTGGGATACAAAAAAAGGTTTTAAGTGGACAATGGACTCGGCATTTGAACCAGTATGGATAAACACGGATACTATACTTTGTGCTTGGAAGCCGCGAAAAGGATCCAAATCGGAGACAATGACCATCCCCCAAAAGCATATTGATTTTGCCAAAGACAACTTGGCTCGTATTGCGGCCGCAGAAAATGACATTGAGAATGGAAACGAGGTTGAAGATGAAGATTGTGAATAAGAGCACAAGAGCAAACTAGGTTCATGATTGTGTTAAATAGTATGTAAAGAGCTTTATTATAGGAATTATATGGCACCATTGGGGCCAAAATTGCTTGGATTGGGCTCATTTGTTTGTAGGTTCAAAATTTTAAGAAATCTAACAAGACAAGCTATGTTTTGCATGAAATTTGCAATTGTCTACACATTGTATTGAAACAAACTTTCCCACATTGTGCTATCAAATGTCTTGTAAATGTTGAGTAGCTACATAATACATTGTGCATTTGCCAAAATAATATACTACTCCAAATGTTACATTTGGGAATGTTGTGCATGCTTTGGAATGTACCATCCTATTCAACACAACCCCTATGTTACGGATGCGCATCCAATAGTCCATAATAATAAATCCAATGGTTTTTTTTGGACTCCATAATTCTTCCCAATGTTCCCAATGTTCCCAACATTCATGGTATTGGCATCCTAAACTATGGGCCACATTTATTTTGAGACTTCCCAAAGTCTCCATTTAACGAATATAGTGTTCAGTACTTCCGGATGGAGCACATCATTCGAGGAGTGAACCGGGCCTTGGACCACTGTGGACCCGGAAATATCCTCCGGGAATTGGCCAAGCGGACGGACCGGAAACAGGTGGAGACCCTGGAGACGGAAAAGGCACAGCTCACAGCACAGGTGGCTGCTATGACCCGGGAGCTCACCCAGAAGAGCGAGGAGATCCGGAAGCACCAGGCGGAGCAAGCAGTAGTCCTGAGCCGGGTCAGGGAGTTGGTGGGTCATCCGGGAGAGGTCGTCAACTAGGCGCACCTCTATGACCAATTGATGGAGTCAGCAGATCCGTCTTCTGCCCGTCAAACACTGCAGATCCTGGTAAAGTACTCCCGCTCGATGAAGGACCTACTCAAGGAAATCCAGAAGCTCCTGCCCTCAGGTGGGACCCCCAGGCGGGTACTTTATCCGGGCCCACCCGGATCGCCAACGGGAACACTGTATGAGGTAGTAGGGGAGGTGGAGTTAGTTCAGGCCTCTCCAGCAGGCGCAGGACCCAGTCAGCCAGCCGGAACTCCCCAGCCACCGGAATCCGGAAGATTTCCGGATCGGGAGAAGACCCCTGTTCCGCAACGAACACACTCCTCCCAGGTTCGACGGAAGAGCACCGAACGGTCGGCCAGATCAGGACGAGGGCAATCACCAAATCCGGATCGGGGCAGGACATCAGCTCGGTCCAGAACACCGGAGAGGGCCAGGACTCCAGCACGGATGAGGACGCCGGATCGGACGAAGTCTCCGGATCGGGGTAAGGCACCCATGTCGCCAGCCGCTCCATCACCTGCTCCGGAGTGCATGATCGTGGAGCAGTGGGCGCCTGCACCCTCACGAGCAGTGTCCGCCAGAGGTCCACGAGCGACTTCAGCTTCCACCGGCCGAAACAGGGAGAGAACCACCGGAGGCGATCCCTCAGCCGTCCAGCGCCCTCGGAAGGCGAAGAAGGCTTCCAGACCAGCGCGATCCGGATCGGGTGACGGATCGGAGGAGGATCCGTCCACTGCAGGAGACTCCGAGGAAGAGATCGCCCCTTCAACAAACATGCGAAGGGTATTTACGAGGCTGCAAGAGCGTCGACTTTTGACCCCCGGGGGAGGCTCTTCCGCCATCAGCGGACCCGCGAGTCACACCAAGGAAGAGACGGCTTCGAAGAAGCATCGCACCAGCTAGGGTAGGCTTAGGCAGGCAGCTGTAGTTAGATCAGAATTAGGAAAAGCAGGAATAGGCAGATTTTGACTTTTTGGCAAACTTGTAATTCAAAATTCTGTCAGCGCAAAAAGCGGATCGAGATCCGGAATTTCCGCAAAGGGCGAAGTTCCGGATTTCTCGCAGTTAGGGGTTTTCTGAGGGCGGCCAACTTCGCCGCCACCATCAGTTAGGGTTTACAGCCTCTATTTAAGGCTGAATAAGGGGCAGGAGAAGGGTTCCCTTCTCCATTGTTGTATTGTGTTGCTTCCCACTCAACAAAGCTCTAGTTCTCAATCTATTCTGACTTGTTTTGTGCACGGACTGTTAGGAGAATGTTGCAAATCTAGAGGGAATGAATGAGTAGGAAGTACGGATAGAGCAAAGGAAAGGAAACCCGGATCAGATCCGACTGCAGTACTACGGATCCTTTCTGAGTGTAGTGGGAAGGAAACCTCATTATTCCGGATGTCTGGGTAACGCCCATGTGAGATAGCTGTTGTTAGGACTGGGTAAGATCAGGGAGGTGCCGGACTTACGCCATCCGATCTTCTGAAGAGGTCTCACTGTCCTTGGGCGGGACAATCCGGAAAGTGGTACGGATCGCCCAGTTATCTCAGACTTAGTAGAGCCTAAGTTCGCTGTAGCCGGATCGGTCTGTCGGAAGGAGGAGAGAAACCAGAACGGTTAGGATTCCGGTCCGAAGGATCTCTCCGGCGTGTAGTGGGAAGGAAACCTCATTATTCCGGATGCCTGGGTAACGTCCATGTGAGATAGCCGTCGTTAGGACTGGGTAGGATCCGGAGGTGCCGGACTTACGTCATCCGATCTTCTGAAGAGGTCTCACTGCCCTTGGGCGGGGCAATCCGGAAAGTGGCACGGATCGCCCAGTTATCCCGGATTGACAGATCTCCGGACGAATCTTGACCTTTCTGTCGTTGTAGTTCCGGTTCACCATCCGGGTTCTCTGTGTGACCTGCCAGGAAAGATTAGGCCGATCCGGACTGGTTGTGAGAGAATCCGGATTCTGACCATACAGGGACGTCTTCACCGGATGAACCCCATCATCATTGGAGGTAGGATATAGGTAGGTAGATATTGAGGAGAGAGATATGTAGGAATAAGACTTATTGGTAGAGGTTCAATCCGGAAGGCAAGTCACGGGATAAGGACTTCCAAAGGACCATCCGGAAAGCCGATCCGGCCGGTGGTCGATTGGTCAAGCAGGGAAAGAGGGTCCTTGACATCCTGCACTTCACAGAATCCCTGGACGATACTCGGATCATCCGGACAGACCGGATTAGGCACTGAAAAGCGCCTATCCGGAACTTTTGGTGTCCGTGTGCTCCCACATGTAACACCGGCACGGTGCACCACCTCAAAGTCGTACTCCTGGAGCAATAAAGCCCACATGGCGATCTTGCCAGTAAGCTTATCCGACTCCATGAGCCACCGTAAAGGCTAATGATCAGTCACCAAAGTGAAGCGCTGACCATAGAGATATGGTCGGAAATGAGCAATAGCCCATACCGCCGCCAAAGCTTCTCCCTCATAGGACGAATAATTGGGCTCCGCACTGTTATTGCTTCGCGAAGCATAAGCAACAACATACTCCCGACCAAAATCATCTTTCTGAGTGAGAACTGCTCCCAAACCCAATGAACTTCAGTCCGTATGCAACTGGAAAGATTTGGAAACATCAGGACGTCGAAGCACTGGAGCTGTACCTAGTCTCTGCTTCAATGTCTCAAATGCCTGTTGTTGCTCACGACTCCAAGTCCAAGGTTGGTCCTTGCTCGTGAGAATGGTCAGCGGCTTGGCAATCAAGCTAAAGTTCTTGACGAATCGCCGGTAGTAATTCGCCAAACCCAAGAACGCACGAAGTCTCGGCACATCGACCGGTGCCGGAATCTTCTGCAAGGCGTCCACCTTAGCTTGTTGCACCCCAAGACCTCCTGGAACAATCATATGACCTAGATATGCCAGTCGGTCATGGAAAAACTTGCACTTGCCATGGTGCAAGCGCAATCCCCACCGTTGCAACCGTTCAAAGACGGCTTGCAAATGTCTCACATGCTCCTGTGGTGTCCTGCTGAAGATGATCACATCGTCTATGTAACACCGAGCAAAGGGCAAGCCAGAGAGAACCTGGTCCATCACTCTCTGAAACTCAGTAGGTGCATTCTTTAGGCCAAATGGAAGAAACTTCCAATGGTAAAGTTGATCCTTCCCATCTTGATCAACTCCCCAGAATACAGTTTTCACCCGATCTCCCACAAGTAATGGGAGTTGGTGATAGCCGGATCTCAAGTCCAAGGTGTTGAAGACTCGAGAAAATCCGATGGCATCGAACAATTCCTCCGGGATTGGCATGGGATATCGATCCGACTTGGTCTTCCGGTTAACTGGACGGTAATCCCCGCTCATCCGCTTCTCCGTCCAATTGCCAAAGATATCCTTCTTCGATGGCATAACCGTAACACAAGCATACTCCCCGTTGGAAAGTTCGATTAGACTTGCCGCCAAGAGCTCTCGGCAACGAGCTTGGACACCAATCCTCTCGGGAGCACTGAGCCTATAAGGTCTCCGAAAAATAGGATGGTCGTCCTCCAACTAAATGTGGATGGGTTTTCCTTTGTAGCCTTCAAGATCTTGAAGGCTAAAAGCAAAACACCTACGATACGAGCGAATGAATGCTCGTACCTTCCGTGTCTCAGCACCAGTGAGATGAGGGCCTAACTCCAATGGCCAGTCATCAAACTCTGTGGTCTTCCTCTCCACCAAAGGAGAACCACCTGGTGCTGGCACAGAATCTAACTGCTACTCAGAGGAGGGGGCATTAACCATGCCCCCAACCTCGATGCCAACAATCGAGTCTGGCCTCCCTTCATCACCACCAATATGTGATGATGAAGCCACCACCGGAGGCGAAGAAGCCAAAGCAGTATAAGCCCGTTGAGCTCGAAGCTCCTCCATCACCTGCTGCTCGAATCGAGAGATTCGTTCGGCTTCTCCAACCATGGCCTCAACTCCTTCCTCCATGGATGAGGACCGCTGTGCCCCCTGACCAGAGTCCTCTGCCCCCAGAGACAACAACTGGTCACCATGATGTCGTTGTCATGCAAGGCATAAACCAACAGTCCACACCATGGTGTTAAGATCCATAGCTTGGCCCAACACGAACCGCCGTTGGCCCTCATAAAGGCCAGGAGCTGCTATGGTTCCGGTCCGGAATCCCATAGCACGCTCCTGTTTGTCGGCACAGGGTTCGCAATGGGTTCTTGTGTGTGCGTCCCACACCATACCCGGTCCCTGATCGCGGAATGCGAATGACTGTGGAAAAGTCATAAAGGTGGGAAAGGCCCTCCGTGGTACCCCCACTTTGTTGACCAATGCCAACGGGGGTAAATCATCTCGAACAACCGGCAAAGAGGTCCGGTGTGGATCCAAGATGTCATCCACCTTTTGATCCAAAGGTGGAGACACTGCAGAAAATGCTGCAGCTAAAGTGGATTGCGGTGCGAGGTTGGTCCAAATCCACCGAGGCCGGTGGGAATAAGAACCGAGGCTTGCGGCATCCACAAAAATGGGATCTCCAAGGTGTTGGCAAACATAATGTCGGCCTTCCAACACCTTGTCCCGAGAGTCTCCCAACAAAGGTACATTCTCGAATATGTACCCTGGAGTGAAAGGTTGGTGGGCAAACCACCACTGCATGAGCCGAATGAGGTCCCAAAAAAGGCTAGATCTGGGATCCTCTAAACCTCGGCCTGCTCCCGCACGTGAATGGCCCTGGCATGGCCATCCCGCAATGACCAAATCCACGGGACCCAACCTTCGTAAGTCTTCCTCACTGATAAGTGTAACATCACGAGGAAGACGTCCGAAGCACCCATGGATGGCAGTCGGGTGGAGCTGCTGTGGGTACAACACCATCAACTGATGTAAATGGTGACGCGCCACACGAATAGATACATGATTGTTGGCGACATAAACGTACTGTCGAACGGTAAGGCCGGCCGCCAATCCTGTCCCGATGCCCCCAAACAGTTCCACCAAAGTGATCCCCTCGTCTGGCGGACGCCATAAAATGGGATGTGCCAACGCCGATGGGGCATCCGGTATGACCGGTGTCGTAGAACCGAGAGAGAGGACAATGTCCTCACATTTCCGGAATAGCTCGGCGGAATCGCGCCAAGGAGGAGGAGGATCCTTGGGATGGCGCACCAATGCACCCTTAGGTGCTATATCCCGCGAATCGTCCGTACTCCCCATGAATGCCAATGATTCCTCCAATATTGCGGAACCATAAGGTAATGTATCCACAATAGCACCACATCCAAAAACCATGGATAATGGTGCTATGGTCGCAACCGCCGCGAATGCCACAGGAATAAGTTCCCTGCGGCCGTCCCCAGCCGACCAACCTGGTCGGATCCAAGCTGTGAGCCCAATATGGTGCCCACATGAGGTGTTAACCTCAAAAGTTCAATCGACGGTTGCTTTTACCTTTTCTTCAATTAATCAAAATTCCAAAAGAAGTGAAGCTTTTGTGTTGGGCTTAAAAGGGAGGGTTGACTTCACGGCGGGGAGCCGGTAGCGGAGAGCCGGTAGTTGAAAGCCGGTATCCGGGAGCCGGTAGTTGAAAGCCGGTATCCAGGAGCCGGTAGTTGGGAACCGGTACCCGGGAGCCGGTAGTTGGGAGCCGGTAGTTGGGAACCGGTACCCGGGAACCGGTACCCGGGAGCCGGTACCCGGGAGCCGGTACCCGGGAGCCGGTACCCGGGAGCCGGTACCCGGGAGCCGGTACCCGGGAGCCGGTACCCGGGAGCCGGTACCCGGGAGCCGGTACCCGGGAGCCGGTACCCGGGAGCCGGTACCCGGGAGCCGGTACCCGGGAGCCGGTACCCGGGAGCCGGTACCCGGGAGCCGGTACCCGGGAGCCGGTACCCGGGAGCCGGTACCCGGGAGCCGGTACCCGGGAGCCGGTAGTTGGGAACCGGTATCCGGGAGCCGGTAGTTGGGAGCCGGTACTTGGGAACCGGTATCCGGGAGCCGGTAGTTGGGAGCCGGTAGTTGGGAACCGGTACCCGGGAGCCGGTAGTTGGGAACCGGTATCCGGGAGCCGGTAGTTGGGAGGCGGTATCCGGGAGCCGGTACTTGGGAACCGGTATCCGGGAGCCGGTAGTCGGGAGCCGGTAGTTGGGAGCCGGTAGTTGGGAACCGGTACCCGGGAGCCGGTAGCGAAGAGCCGGTAGTTGGGAGCCGGTACCCGGGAGCCGGTAGTTGGGAGCCGGTAGTTGGGAACCGGTATCCGGGAGCCGGTAGTTGGGAACCGGTACCCGGGAGCCGGTAGTTGGGAATCAATATCTGGGAGCTAACTCTGGTGGCAGGGGAAAAGAAAGGACGAAGGCGGAAAGGAGACAAAAGGGGGGCCCAGGGCGGTTCAACATTAGGCCTTGAGGCACATTAGTTTGAGATCTGGTTAGGCCTTGAGGCACATTAGTTTGAGATCTGGTTAGGCCTTGAGGCACATTAGTTTGAGATCTGGTTAGGCCTTGAGGCACATTAGTTTGAGATCTGGTTAGGCCTTGAGGCACATTAGTTTGAGATCTGGTTAGGCCTTGAGGCACATTAGTTTGAGATCTGGTTAGGCCTTGAGGCACATTAGTTTGAGATCTGGTTAGGCCTTGAGGCACATTAGTTTGAGATCTGGTTAGGCCTTGAGGCACATTAGTTTGAGATCTGGTTAGGCCTTGAGGCACATTAGTTTGAGATCTGGTTAGGCCTTGAGGCACATTGGTTTGAGATCAAGTTAGGCTTTGGGGCACATTAGTCTGAGATCAGGTGGGCTTTAATCAGGTTGAGGCCTTTGGGCAGACTGGATGGAGATTGGGTTTCGGCCTTGAGGTAATGTGAATAGAATTCAGAGCTACGGAGGATTTATGCTTCGTCCTGGGCAGCTGCAAGGGAATTCGGAGCTAAGAAGGACTGAGGCCTCGGCCTGGGTCAGCTGCAAAGGGGGTCAGGGCTGGGAATGTAAGCCAGAAGTGTGAAGTGGATTCGACCTCTTGAGAATCAAAGGGGGAGTCATTTGGGAAATAGGAGGTTTTAAGTTGAGTTGATAATGGCAGGGTCCCAATACCTTGCAATGTTGTAAGGTGGGTAGTGGGCATTTTGAAGGATACAGTAGGTAGGGCTTAATGTACTTCCAGAATGTGGAAAGTGCCCTCGGGTTTAGGAACCACATTAGTGATTCCGATGACACATGCAATATGTAAGAGGTTAGAAGAGGAAAAAATGGACTGTGGTTGTGAGTAAAATGGGTGCATATGTATTTTTTCAATACTAATGCCTTATGAGGTTGAATAAAGAGAGTGTGCTTGCATTTAAGTCATTGGGTTATGAGTATGGAGGTTCCCACGCTAAGTTTCTACAAGGACATGTGAGCCATGGATTCCCATCCGGACCACAGACGCTAAGGGTGGGGATTTATGGCTGACATAAATGGTGCGTCTGCCGGGAGTGAAGCGGGATTAGGAGTCAAGACTTGGAGGCGATTAGGGAAGACTTGGAGACACGACCTCGTGAAAGAGGAAAGAGCACTTAGCTCATGGTAAGTGTCTTACTTAGAGTTTTTGATCTTTGTCATTGACTAGTTTATTTCATTTTCCTTATTTCCTTGGAATGAATTGCATATTTCCTTTATGCATTTTGTTTTGAGGAGGGAGCGCGGCTAAGGTATGTCCTCAACCTTTTTGGGGATTTGCTAAAAACATAAAAATAACCTATGATCGTTAGTTCACTAAAACCTTAGAGGGATAATTAAATTTAGGAAGATTGGACTTTGATGCTCACCACGGGGTGAGTCTCCCAGTCTTGATATTTGAAGTTGATGTTTTAGATTAGAATTGTTGGTTTAGAAATTGTTGTGGTTGATGTCACATCGAGTCACGGTCGAGAGTGAGTGCTAACTTGCAGGGGTAAGCGAATTGCTTAAGGTATGACATTTCTTCAAAGTGAATTGGCTAAGTAATTAAGGAATGATTTTAGTACTCGTCTTTGTTGTTATCTGTTGTAGAGGGTAATTCCCTAGTCATCACATTGTGTTGGAGACGAGAGGGTGATTCCTCGGTCTTCAATGTGGTATATGACGAAGGTCAGCCCCTCACTCTCGGTATCGTGGTGAGTGTCAGCTGGAGGAAAGGTTTTAGAGGTGATGCTCTAGCCCAACCAAAAATTGACATGAACATGCCTATCCCCTGTTTGGGATTTTTCACTTAAGTGGACTTGCAGGTTCTGTTTCCTCACCTCCCTAATATTTAAGTCACACCAAGAAAAGTGATAACATTAAGGAGTGAAGTGGTGAGGATTATGTTTGGTCAAGTGAGGGTTGATCGATTTCGTGGGGAATGCAAGGTAAGACTCGATCTCAAAAACCAAGCTTGATATTAGGATTAGACAAATCCACACGTAGAAGGAGATTATCTAAGATTAGTGAAGTTGTAGAAGAAGTTGATGTTAAATTAGAAAGTTGTTTGAATGTTGAGCCTAGTTTTAGTCCATTGCTAGAGACATTAGAATTAGAGGCTCAATCTGAGAGAGAGGTGACTCCCTCCAAGTTGAGTGGTGAGACATCATCGGAGACTTATACATTTGGGAAGGAAATTCCGGTGGGCATTGATAGAGAAGTAGAAGAGAACACACCAGTCACCATGGATCAGGATCGCGGGCCGGATCCACCACCCATACCTCCTATGCTACCCATTGATCCGTTGGTGAGGGACGACACTTGTATGTGAGCGTAGAGCGGAGAGCGGAGAGCGGAGAGCGGAGAGCGGAGAGCGGAGATTTGGAGAGCGGAGAGCGTAGAAGATATAATAATAGCAAACTTGAAATGCCAAAAAAAGACATTTGTAAATATAGACTGGAATATACCTGGAATATTCTTGAATCTGCCAAATATAGTAAAAAAAGGACCTATTTCCGTGGAGGGTAAAGGCCCGGAATTTGGAATGGTCTCATTAAGTTTGGAAACCGTGAGGTGGTTGAATTATTAAAACCAAGGATGATCACAAGAAAAAATCAATGAAAATTGATTTTCGGAGATTGGTATAATTGAAGAATGAGTCAATCAAAATACAAAGGAATCAAAATAATTAACTTCCTTTGTTTGGATTCATCACTTTTCTCTTTGTCTTATATGTGAGTCAACTCTATAGCTTGGACTTTAGCAATTATTGTGTGTGGCCGAATAGATTATATATTGGACTCTTACCCAACATCATTGTATATACACTTGCATACAATGGGTGATGAAAGAGATATGTTTGCTGGATTAGGATGGGAGAAGGAAATAAGGAGTCTAGCAGATCCTCATATTCCGGTTAATTTATCGCCGGAATTTTCGTTTGCTGCTGGAAATCGAAGTAGTGATGACTATGACCTAACTCCATTTTCGCAGTCTACACAAGCATGGAGGTGGAGGACGCGGGAGGAGCAAAAACAACGCGAGCAAAAAGAAAAGAGGCAAGAAGATGTGCCGGAGAAGGACGCTGATTTGGATGAAGACAAATCGAACGAGACGGAGGAGGAGGTGAAGGTTATAGGGGAATCTTCGAAGTCTCTTTCATTTCGCGAACGGATGAGGGGAATGACGCCGCATCATCTTCCGCTAAAGGAACGAATGAAAGATAAGACAGTTTCTTATATGGATTTGCTTCGACCGGGTCCACCTCCCTCGGATTCATCCAAGAAGTATGCAAAACGGAAATAGAGTTGATAGACATAGGAAGCATTGTAATCATACCTTTAGTATATCAATAAATTATTGCAATTGGTTTCGGCGGTGACGGTTCTTGGAAAGGAGGGATCTGGAAGAGATAAGAGTACCCAAAATGTAGTGAACCATGAAAGGGACATGGTTGAAAGAGGTGTGTCCAAATTCGATGACTCGAATTTGGCCACACCTCTTTCAACCATGCTCCTTTCATAGTTCACTACATTTTGTGTACTCTATGCGGAGTAGAGCTACAGATGAAGAGTCACTTCAATGCGCTGGAGGCCGAAGAGAAACGTCATGTATCTTAAATTGTTGATGCTTGAATGTGTATCCAGATAATTTAGGCAGTCTTGTAAATATATATTTTCTGCCTAAGCTGGTAGGAAGCATTGTAATACACAATTTTGAAGTAAATAAAAATAATCATTGAGATTATACCTTTATTATATCAATCAATTATTGCTTCACAAGATGTCCAGAAATGGACACAAATATCATAGCCTAATGTAGTGCTAGGCTGAGAGGAATTCTAGGAAGTTGAATGTGTCAAGAGACCTCCCTCCATGATGAGTTTGACCTCATTGAAGCTAAATGTCGGGGCGTGTATGAACAAATTTACATCCGCATCCAAATTAGAAACCTTGACGTAGATGTAATACAGATGCTTACAATTCATATAAGAATTCCGTTTGCGGCCGAACTTGGAAATCATATCCAAGAAGTATGGGCAGTTGCATTCTGGAAGAGAACTCACTGTGACTTGGTAGATGGGTGGCTGCGGTTCTGACTTGGACTGCAGTGTGATAATGCAACCAAATCCCGGTTGAGGGATCATAGTTAACTTGAGAACAGTAGCATGCATAGCTTCAGCAGATGCCACCATCTGCCTCTGCTTTGCGGAAGGAGCGCTACTGGATCGCCGAACAAGTTTGGACAATCTTGTCGTAGGGATGGCGTCGGGGTTTTCTGGAACACGGATTCGAGACATATCCAGCGGGGTCGCAGAGTTGGTGAAGAGTCGAGACGGTGTGATGCGCTCCTTTGGTGGGAGTTGAAAACCTGCGTTCTCAAGCGCGAAGATCTCCGAGCGGGTGAGGTTGGTACCAATCTTCACGGGCCAGATTGGGGGGATAGGAGGCTTCTGGTCATTAGCAGAGAACGGCATGACCCATTTCCGACGAGGGCCCTTGACGCAACGCTCGATGTCGTCTGGGCAAAAGACAAAGTCTGTGCGCTTCATAGATTGGAGTTTGTAATGATGCCACATACCGGTGTAGGTGGGCGCAGGGACGCTCTTGTTATTGGTGACGATTCTTGCGGTGCATTTTTTTTTCGTGCCCGCATGATTAGCCCAACAAGACTTTCCAGAGGTATAGGGTATGCGGGCAATATGCCAAAGAGAGACATCTACTTTGGTTTCTTGCACTGCGGTGACACGCTGGAAACCAAGTCCTGCAGGTGAAGGCACTTGAACCTCTTGTACAGAGGGGGAAGACTCCTCAATGATAGTAGGCAGTGTTTCAGGTTGAGAGCGAGTGACTCGCTTAGCAGGGGGAGGGCGAGAGAAGTTCACTGTATCGGGACGGTGGGTCTCGCCATCATCACCAATTGGAGTGTCGGGTCTTCGCTTCTGCGATCCAAACACCTCGGCGCCCTCAAGGTGGGGATCGCGAGTGCAAAACTCTTCCCCACCGGGCATTTCAAGCAAGACCTTCTGCAACACTGTCGGGTCGCCAGTACGCTGAGCTCGACGTTGAGCACCTCTCAGCTTTAGTTCTTCTTTGCTTGGACCATCACCGCCACTTCCACCTTTAAGGAATTGGTAGTATGCCACAACCTGTAAGAAGGCGCGAATGTAGTCGTCAACCGTAGCCACGTATAAATCTCCACCCTTGTTGCCGGAGGCTTGAAGCCACTTGTTGTGGACAGACTCCGCAAGATTGCAGGACGGCATCTCGGCCAACTGGTCTTGGGTTAAAACCTTTTCCTGAATGGACAAATCAAGTATTAATATAAATGTACACAGAGAGGAAAACGAAGCCAAGAAAAACCAATAATGAATTATGACGGAGATGTACCAATTCCATGAAACCACCCCATTGAAGGTAGCGGAAGTGCCAGAAAGCAAGCCAGAGCTGAAGATGCTTGAGACCGTCTTCACTTGTACAATTGGATGAAGCCCACCAAGCTTTGATAGCTAGGTACCTAGTCTCCGCCTCTTGCATAGATGAGGCATTTCGATATTGAAGGCAAAGGTGTCTATGTTGGTCTTGCAACTCATGCTTTATATACGATTTCGTATGTTTCTCGAGCGATTGTTTCCAATGAAAAAAACAAGTGCGCTCACGACCCTCCATTGGAACTTTGGGATCTCCAGAACCATACACAGTGCGAACAGCGTTCCAATTGGCTTGGGCACTGTCGGCCATGAAGCCTATAAAGTTTGGATGTGGGATACCGTGGCGGGCCATGACTTGGTTGAGGTTCTGCCAGAAGAGAACTTGGGCATCCTTATCCTCCGATTGGAAATCACAGCATGAAATGGTCATGACCCGTTGATAAGTCCCATCGTATACATGAGCGGCCATGGTGGTCCACCCTTTGACCCGCTTCACGTGATCGGACATCATCCACGCATTCTCGAGGTCCCCCCCCGGTTGCATCCGACGAACCAAATCCACACCACTTCCAGGACCAACCTCGGACATCTTGAAGACGAACACCTTGTCTGTATCGTCACCTTGTCCTGGGAATTGGTTGCGTTGGACGTAAGCCCAATTGCTAACGCCCCGGAGCTTTGCGATGCCATCCATAACCCCGAACCTCCTCAAATATTTGAAGGAGGTAACCTTAGAGCGAAGGTTAGGGGAATTTAACTCTCTACAACTTTCGAACACAGGTTCGAGCTCTTTCAAGGAGAGGAGACGTTGCGTGACATTATCGCCAGAAAGAAGGAACTCACCAACAATGTCCTTGCTGGCTTCAAGCACGATCTTGCTGTGAGTGGCTTGAGGCATACGCTCAACATGCTCCTCGATAAGTGCATTGATACGCTTCCGACTGTCTCTGCAGTCTCCAACCTTCACTGGGTGTTGATGAGTACCGATATGAATGCAGGCTCTTTGAGAAGACTCCTTCCCATGGACGTAGAAGATTTTGGCATCGCACAGAGCAATGCATTTGGGGGGTTGTTTGCAGATCCTGCAGACAAGAGTAGATCGGGATGGCACAATGCCAGAGAGAGGGAAAGGATCTTTAGTGAAACCCTCAAATTCCGTGTCATTAACCTTAGAGGTACGATGGGCGCGTTGAAGGTAATCACAACTAGGGTTTTGGCATTGGAGGTGGCCAACACAGGCAGAGGAACGAAAAGCAAGGCCAACGTCGTTGGTAATGTTGGTGGTTTGAGTCTTGGTCCAAACATGGCCATCATATTGCTTGTCCATGCCGTCCAACGACTTGGCTCTCGATTGAGATGAAGAGAATTCAGCGGCAGGGAGGACAAATAACTGGGTACCATCGAAACGAGGGGGGAGGTGATTAACCTCTTGGATTTTGAGTTTATCGTAATCCAATTTCTTGAGGACATTCTTACAACCAGGCATAGAACCAAGACGACGAAGACATTGAACAATAGGTTGAGGAGGTTCGGACGCAGACGGTACAGAAGGAGTGGAAGGAAAAGAGGGAGAAAGAGAAGGCGTTACAAAGGAAGCAGAAGGAAAGAAAGAAGGGGAATCATGGAAAACAGCCTTCTGCAATGATACATCATCATTCGAAGAATCAGACAAGTCTATAACGTCGTCTAAACCGGGCTCTGTCTTGACACTTATTACCGGCGGGGTGCTAAAGTCAGCAGTCGACGATCGAAGAGGAGCAAGGATTTTTGTTGACTCTCCCAGCTGAGAATCTGGCCAGCCACAAACCCTATACTTTCCCGGGCCAAGCTCCCACACTACATTGCCATTGTCAGTTACCTTGGAGGTCTCATGGAAGGTATGAATAAGCAATCCAGTATCAGGATGGGAGATCTCACGTTCTACCCATATTGTACTTGCCTGCAAAGAGAACCTAATGCTAAGATGAAGGCATGAGACAACAGCAATACCTGCTGCATCAATAGGGAACAGAATAGGGACCCCGATGCCATTGGAACGAAGCTCGGCCATCTCAGAGACGGGAGGAATAATTGAGGTGGAAGCCATGAAGGCAGACAATGAAAACGTAAAGGAACAAAAATTTGAAGATCCATAAAGAAGGAGAATGGTGATAACGATGAGGTTATAAAGAAATAAGCATAATTAGCAGAGAGAGACAAACTTGTCAGGCATACTAAAAAAAGATAGCCCTAATTAGGAACACGGTTGGGCGATAGTGAAGCGCGCCTAACATCGGGAGTTATCGCAATTATATACGGAGAGGAATGAGATTGCCCACTTTCTTTCCAATGTTTGAGGTTGATGCGGTGAGGTTGTGGAAAGGAAATAGAGCGAGTAGGTTTGAATCACGGGAGGGTTGAACACATGAAGGAAATAGGGAATTCACAACCTCCGACAGCGGAACCATCTAAGAAAAAGAAGAGGAGGCGAACGTCTACACATTACACCGACAAGAAGAGAAACAGGGTGAGGACACAGAAGACACAGGCAAGGAAGGCGCCAATCGAGGGCCGTGGGACGCCTGAGGATTTGAGCGAAAGCATAAAAGACCTGCGGAAACCTTCGTGGAGGCTAGATTGTGAAATTCCGCCTTTTCACTTATCACCAATTGTAGAAGAGGCGGACGGAAGTAAACCGCGGTCAATGGCAGAAGGGGAGGAATTGGGAATTGACAGCATCCAAGAAGATTCACGCGAACACACGAACTCTAGCAGTGTCGTACGTATTCTTGGGATCTACAAATATTCTGTTGATTTAGCACATAATGAAAATGGTAGTACAAATTCAACGCTGAATTTACTTTTTTTTAAGTATTCGAGTTTCTTATCATTGTTATAACCATTGGGACGCTGGTAAATATAGGCGGATGGGGAAAGTGGAGATAGTGGAAATATCCACGAAGAAAACAACGAGGAGGTAGCACAAGAAATTGAGAAGGGGTTAGATGAGCGAGAACCGGTGTCGGGACAGCCAACAATTCAAGGAAGAGAAAATATGAAGGCGTCCAAGAGGAAAGTGGCAAAGGAAGAGCTCAGATCGAATTTGATGGGAGACCGAGAAAGAGAGGAGGGAGGAGACTTAGGAACTGAAACCCTCGTTCAAGATAATGTGACACATGCTCCAAGAATTCTGCGAAGCAAGGCGGGCGGAACACAACCAACATCAAGGCGAGGGCGTGGACGCGGGAAAGGAATGGCAGAGGTAAACCTCGGCGATTCGAGGAGCACTCCACTAACGCCGCCAGGGGACGGGACATCTGAAGACAGTGGAGCCGATGTCGGGGCAACAGTGGAGGGCATACTTCAAAATCTGGTAAGGCGTCGGCTACATGGAATGTCCACTTAACATACTGACGGCGATGTATTGTTTTGGGTTTAGGAGGATTTGAGATGTAGGGTTTCAAGCAAATGAGAGGGATTATGCGTTCTCAAACACCAATGAATGTTCCAGTGGCATGCTGTCGGCCATCCAGTTTGGCATGCTCTAGGCCAATCACCTTATTTACTTGCGGCCACTCCTCTAGACTTATTCGCGGCCATTCCACTAGATTTACTTTCGGCCATTGCGCTATACTTAGTCTTGGCCAATCCAAGTAGGGTTTGGGTGAGAGAATGTGTTAGAACAACCAAAAAGGTAGGTGCATGGAGGAATACTTTCGGCCTTTGGTTAGGCTAGTGGATAAGGAGCATTCGGATGAGAAGGAGAGTTGGAGGTGCTCTCGGCCATCTCAAGTTTGAGGTGCTCCCAGCCATTTCAGGTTTTGAGGCACTCTCGGCCATTTCAGGTTATACTAGGATATGTGTATGAATGTGCAAAGAGGCGAGGCCTCATTCTAGAGTGCAAAATTTGATTTCAGAATATTGAATATATGTTTGGATTTGAGGCACTCTCGGCCATTTCAGATTATGCTAGGGTATGTGAACGAGTTGTGGGAAGAGGCCTCGGATCCGAGGCCTCATTCTAGAGTGCACAAACTGATTTCTTAACGGGGGCTAATATGATGATTTTGAGGCCCTCTCGGCCATTTCAGGTTATGCTAGGGTATTTGTATGACTTGTGGGAAGAGGCCTCGGATCCGAGGCCTCATTCTAGAGTGCACAAACTGATTTCTTAAGGGGGGCCAATATGATGATTTTGAGGCCCCCTCGGCCATTTCAGGTTATGCTAGGGTATTTGTATGAATGTGGGAAGAGGCCTCGGATCCGAGGCCTCATTCTAGAGTGCACAAACTGATTTCTTAAGGGGGGCCAATATGATGATTTTGAGGCCCTCTCGGCCATTTCAGGTTCTGATAGGCTAAGTGTATGACTTGTGGGAAGAGGCCTCGGATCCGAGGCCTCATTCTAGAGTGCACAAACTGATTTCTTAAGGGGGGCCAATATGATGATTTTGAGGCCCTCTCGGCCATTTCAGGTTCTGATAGGCTAAGTGTATGACTTGTGGGAAGAGGCCTCGGATCCGAGGCCTCATTCTAGAGTGCACAATCTGATTTCTTAAGGGGGGCTAATATGATGATTTTGAGGCCCCCTCGGCCATTTCAGGTTCTGATAGGCTAAGTGTATGACTTGTGGGAAGAGGCCTCGGATCCGAGGCCTCATTCTAGAGTGCACAAACTGATTTCTTAAGGGGGCCAATATGATGATTTTGAGGCCCTCTCGGCCATTTCAGGTTCTGATAGGCTAAGTGTATGACTTGTGGGAAGAGGCCTCGGATCCGAGGCCTCATTCTAGAGTGCACAATCTGATTTCTTAAGGGGGGCCAATATGATGATTTTGAGGCCCTCTCGGCCATTTCAGGTTCTTATAGGCTAAGTGTATGACTTGTGGGAAGAGGCCTCGGATCCGAGGCCTCATTCTAGAGTGCACAAACTGATTTCTTAAGGGGGGCCAATATGATGATTTTGAGGCCCTCTCGGCCATTTCAGGTTCTGATAGGCTAAGTGTATGACTTGTGGGAAGAGGCCTCGGATCCGAGGCCTCATTCTAGAGTGCACAAACTGATTTCTTAAGGGGGGCCAATATGATGATTTTGAGGCCCTCTCGGCCATTTCAGGTTCTGATAGGCTAAGTGTATGACTTGTGGGAAGAGGCCTCGGATCCGAGGCCTCATTCTAGAGGGCACAAACTGATTTCTTAAGGGGGGCTAATATGATGATTTTGAGGCCCCCTCGGCCATTTCAGGTTATGCTAGGGTATTTGTATGAATGTGGGAAGAGGCCTCGGATCCGAGGCCTCATTCTAGAGTGCACAAACTGATTTCTTAAGGGGGGCCAATATGATGATTTTGAGGCCCTCTCGGCCATTTCAGGTTCTGATAGGCTAAGTGTATGACTTGTGGGAAGAGGCCTCGGATCCGAGGCCTCATTCTAGAGTGCACAAACTGATTTCTTAAGGGGGGCCAATATGATGATTTTGAGGCCCTCTCGGCCATTTCAGGTTCTGATAGGCTAAGTGTATGACTTGTGGGAAGAGGCCTCGGATCCGAGGCCTCATTCTAGAGTGCACAATCTGATTTCTTAAGGGGGGCCAATATGATGATTTTGAGGCCCTCTCGGCCATTTCAGGTTCTTATAGGCTAAGTGTATGACTTGTGGGAAGAGGCCTCGGATCCGAGGCCTCATTCTAGAGTGCACAAACTGATTTCTTAAGGGGGCCAATATGATGATTTTGAGGCCCTCTCGGCCATTTCAGGTTCTTATAGGCTAAGTGTATGACTTGTGGGAAGAGGCCTCGGATCCGAGGCCTCATTCTAGAGTGCACAATCTGATTTCTTAAGGGGGGCTAATATGATGATTTTGAGGCCCCCTCGGCCATTTCAGGTTCTGATAGGCTAAGTGTATGACTTGTGGGAAGAGGCCTCGGATCCGAGGCCTCATTCTAGAGTGCACAAACTGATTTCTTAAGGGGGGCCAATATGATGATTTTGAGGCCCTCTCGGCCATTTCAGGTTCTGATAGGCTAAGTGTATGACTTGTGGGAAGAGGCCTCGGATCCGAGGCCTCATTCTAGAGTGCACAAACTGATTTCTTAAGGGGGGCCAATATGATGATTTTGAGGCCCTCTCGGCCATTTCAGGTTCTTATAGGCTAAGTGTATGACTTGTGGGAAGAGGCCTCGGATCCGAGGCCTCATTCTAGAGGGCACAATCTGATTTCTTAAGGGGGGCTAATATGATGATTTTGAGGCCCCCTCGGCCATTTCAGGTTATGCTAGGGTATTTGTATGAGTTGTGGGAAGAGGCCTCGGATCCGAGGCCTCATTCTAGAGTGCACAAACTGATTTCTTAAGGGGGGCCAATATGATGATTTTCAGGCCCTCTCGGCCATTTCAGGTTCTGATAGGCTAAGTGTATGACTTGTGGGAAGAGGCCTCGGATCCGAGGCCTCATTCTAGAGGGCACAAACTGATTTCTTAAGGGGGGCTAATATGATGATTTTGAGGCCCCCTCGGCCATTTCAGGTTATGCTAGGGTATTTGTATGAATGTGGGAAGAGGCCTCGGATCCGAGGCCTCATTCTAGAGTGCACAAACTGATTTCTTAAGGGGGGCCAATATGATGATTTTGAGGCCCTCTCGGCCATTTCAGGTTCTGATAGGCTAAGTGTATGACTTGTGGGAAGAGGCCTCGGATCCGAGGCCTCATTCTAGAGTGCACAAACTGATTTCTTAAGGGGGGCCAATATGATGATTTTGAGGCCCTCTCGGCCATTTCAGGTTCTGATAGGCTAAGTGTATGACTTGTGGGAAGAGGCCTCGGATCCGAGGCCTCATTCTAGAGTGCACAATCTGATTTCTTAAGGGGGGCCAATATGATGATTTTGAGGCCCTCTCGGCCATTTCAGGTTCTTATAGGCTAAGTGTATGACTTGTGGGAAGAGGCCTCGGATCCGAGGCCTCATTCTAGAGTGCACAAACTGATTTCTTAAGGGGGCCAATATGATGATTTTGAGGCCCTCTCGGCCATTTCAGGTTCTTATAGGCTAAGTGTATGACTTGTGGGAAGAGGCCTCGGATCCGAGGCCTCATTCTAGAGTGCACAATCTGATTTCTTAAGGGGGGCTAATATGATGATTTTGAGGCCCCCTCGGCCATTTCAGGTTCTGATAGGCTAAGTGTATGACTTGTGGGAAGAGGCCTCGGATCCGAGGCCTCATTCTAGAGTGCACAAACTGATTTCTTAAGGGGGGCCAATATGATGATTTTGAGGCCCTCTCGGCCATTTCAGGTTCTGATAGGCTAAGTGTATGACTTGTGGGAAGAGGCCTCGGATCCGAGGCCTCATTCTAGAGTGCACAAACTGATTTCTTAAGGGGGGCCAATATGATGATTTTGAGGCCCTCTCGGCCATTTCAGGTTCTTATAGGCTAAGTGTATGACTTGTGGGAAGAGGCCTCGGATCCGAGGCCTCATTCTAGAGGGCACAATCTGATTTCTTAAGGGGGGCTAATATGATGATTTTGAGGCCCCCTCGGCCATTTCAGGTTATGCTAGGGTATTTGTATGAGTTGTGGGAAGAGGCCTCGGATCCGAGGCCTCATTCTAGAGTGCACAAACTGATTTCTTAAGGGGGGCCAATATGATGATTTTCAGGCCCTCTCGGCCATTTCAGGTTCTGATAGGCTAAGTGTATGACTTGTGGGAAGAGGCCTCGGATCCGAGGCCTCATTCTAGAGGGCACAAACTGATTTCTTAAGGGGGGCTAATATGATGATTTTGAGGCCCCCTCGGCCATTTCAGGTTATGCTAGGGTATTTGTATGAATGTGGGAAGAGGCCTCGGATCCGAGGCCTCATTCTAGAGTGCACAAACTGATTTCTTAAGGGGGGCCAATATGATGATTTTCAGGCCCTCTCGGCCATTTCAGGTTCTGATAGGCTAAGTGTATGACTTGTGGGAAGAGGCCTCGGATCCGAGGCCTCATTCTAGAGGGCACAAACTGATTTCTTAAGGGGGGCTAATATGATGATTTTGAGGCCCCCTCGGCCATTTCAGGTTATGCTAGGGTATTTGTATGAATGTGGGAAGAGGCCTCGGATCCGAGGCCTCATTCTAGAGTGCACAAACTGATTTCTTAAGGGGGCCCAATATGATGATTTTGAGGCCCTCTCGGCCATTTCAGGTTCTGATAGGCTAAGTGTATGACTTGTGGGAAGAGGCCTCGGATCCGAGGCCTCATTCTAGAGTGCACAAACTGATTTCTTAAGGGGGGCCAATATGATGATTTTGAGGCCCTCTCGGCCATTTCAGGTTCTGATAGGCTAAGTGTATGACTTGTGGGAAGAGGCCTCGGATCCGAGGCCTCATTCTAGAGTGCACAATCTGATTTCTTAAGGGGGGCCAATATGATGATTTTGAGGCCCTCTCGGCCATTTCAGGTTCTTATAGGCTAAGTGTATGACTTGTGGGAAGAGGCCTCGGATCCGAGGCCTCATTCTAGAGTGCACAAACTGATTTCTTAAGGGGGGCCAATATGATGATTTTGAGGCCCTCTCGGCCATTTCAGGTTCTGATAGGCTAAGTGTATGACTTGTGGGAAGAGGCCTCGGATACGAGGCCTCATTCTAGAGTGCACAATCTGATTTCTTAAGGGGGGCTAATATGATGATTTTGAGGCCCCCTCGGCCATTTCAGGTTCTGATAGGCTAAGTGTATGACTTGTGGGAAGAGGCCTCGGATCCGAGGCCTCATTCTAGAGTGCACAAACTGATTTCTTAAGGGGGGCCAATATGATGATTTTGAGGCCCTCTCGGCCATTTCAGGTTCTGATAGGCTAAGTGTATGACTTGTGGGAAGAGGCCTCGGATCCGAGGCCTCATTCTAGAGTGCACAAACTGATTTCTTAAGGGGGGCCAATATGATGATTTTGAGGCCCTCTCGGCCATTTCAGGTTCTGATAGGCTAAGTGTATGACTTGTGGGAAGAGGCCTCGGATCCGAGGCCTCATTCTAGAGTGCACAATCTGATTTCTTAAGGGGGGCTAATATGATGATTTTGAGGCCCCCTCGGCCATTTCAGGTTATGCTAGGGTATTTGTATGAGTTGTGGGAAGAGGCCTCGGATCCGAGGCCTCATTCTAGAGTGCACAAACTGATTTCCTAAGGGGGGCCAATATGATGATTTTGAGGCCCTCTCGGCCATTTCAGGTTCTGATAGGCTAAGTGTATGACTTGTGGGAAGAGGCCTCGGATCCGAGGCCTCATTCTAGAGTGCACAAACTGATTTCTTAAGGGGGGCCAATATGATGATTTTGAGGCCCTCTCGGCCATTTCAGGTTCTGATAGGCTAAGTGTATGACTTGTGGGAAGAGGCCTCGGATCCGAGGCCTCATTCTAGAGTGCACAAACTGATTTCTTAAGGGGGGCTAATATGATGATTTTGAGGCCCCCTCGGCCATTTCAGGTTATGCTAGGGTATTTGTATGAATGTGGGAAGAGGCCTCGGATCCGAGGCCTCATTCTAGAGTGCACAAACTGATTTCTTAAGGGGGGCCAATATGATGATTTTGAGGCCCTCTCGGCCATTTCAGGTTCTGATAGGCTAAGTGTATGACTTGTGGGAAGAGGCCTCGGATCCGAGGCCTCATTCTAGAGTGCACAAACTGATTTCTTAAGGGGGGCCAATATGATGATTTTGAGGCCCTCTCGGCCATTTCAGGTTCTGATAGGCTAAGTGTATGACTTGTGGGAAGAGGCCTCGGATCCGAGGCCTCATTCTAGAGTGCGCAATCTGATTTCTTAAGGGGGGCTAATATGATGATTTTGAGGCCCCCTCGGCCATTTCAGGTTATGCTGGGGTATTTGTATGAGTTGTGCGAAGAGGCCTCGGATCCGAGGCCTCATTCTAGAGTGCACAATCTGATTTCTTAAGGGGGGCCAATATGATGATTTTGAGGCCCCCTCGGCCATTTCAGGTTCTGATAGGCTAAGTGTATGACTTGTGGGAAGAGGCCTCGGATCCGAGGCCTCATTCTAGAGTGCACAAACTGATTTCTTAAGGGGGGCCAATATGATGATTTTGAGGCCCTCTCGGCCATTTCAGGTTCTGATAGGCTAAGTGTATGACTTGTGGGAAGAGGCCTCGGATCCGAGGCCTCATTCTAGAGGGCACAATCTGATTTCTTAAGGGGGGCTAATATGATGATTTTGAGGCCCCCTCGGCCATTTCAGGTTATGCTAGGGTATTTGTATGAGTTGTGGGAAGAGGCCTCGGATCCGAGGCCTCATTCTAGAGTGGACAAACTGATTTCTTAAGGGGGGCCAATATGATGATTTTGAGGCCCTCTCGGCCATTTCAGGTTCTGATAGGCTAAGTGTATGACTTGTGGGAAGAGGCCTCGGATCCGAGGCCTCATTCTAGAGTGCACAAACTGATTTCTTAAGGGGGGCCAATATGATGATTTTGAGGCCCTCTCGGCCATTTCAGGTTCTGATAGGCTAAGTGTATGACTTGTGGGAAGAGGCCTCGGATCCGAGGCCTCATTCTAGAGTGCACAATCTGATTTCTTAAGGGGGGCTAATATGATGATTTTGAGGCCCCCTCGGCCATTTCAGGTTCTGATAGGCTAAGTGTATGACTTGTGGGAAGAGGCCTCGGATCCGAGGCCTCATTCTAGAGTGCACAAACTGATTTCTTAAGGGGGGCCAATATGATGATTTTGAGGCCCTCTCGGCCATTTCAGGTTCTGATAGGCTAAGTGTATGACTTGTGGGAAGAGGCCTCGGATCCGAGGCCTCATTCTAGAGTGCACAATCTGATTTCTTAAGGGGGGCTAATATGATGATTTTGAGGCCCCCTCGGCCATTTCAGGTTATGCTAGGGTATTTGTATGAGTTGTGGGAAGAGGCTTCGGATCCGAGGCCTCATTCTAGAGTGCACAAACTGATTTCTTAAGGGGGGCCAATATGATGATTTTGAGGCCCTCTCGGCCATTTCAGGTTCTGATAGGCTAAGTGTATGACTTGTGGGAAGAGGCCTCGGATCCGAGGCCTCATTCTAGAGTGCACAAACTGATTTCTTAAGGGGGGCTAATATGATGATTTTGAGGCCCCCTCGGCCATTTCAGGTTATGCTAGGGTATTTGTATGAATGTGGGAAGAGGCCTCGGATCCGAGGCCTCATTCTAGAGTGCACAAACTGATTTCTTAAGGGGGGCCAATATGATGATTTTGAGGCCCTCTCGGCCATTTCAGGTTCTGATAGGCTAAGTGTATGACTTGTGGGAAGAGGCCTCGGATCCGAGGCCTCATTCTAGAGTGCACAAACTGATTTCTTAAGGGGGGCTAATATGATGATTTTGAGGCCCTCTCGGCCATTTCAGGTTCTGATAGGCTAAGTGTATGGCTTGTGGGAAGAGGCCTCGGATCCGAGGCGTCATTCTAGAGGGCACAATCTGATTTCTTAAGGGGGGCTAATATGATGATTTTGAGGCCCCCTCGGCCATTTCAGGTTATGCTAGGGTATTTGTATGAATGTGGGAAGAGGCCTCGGATCCGAGGCCTCATTCTAGAGTGCACAAACTGATTTCTTAAGGGGGGCCAATATGATGATTTTGAGGCCCTCTCGGCCATTTCAGGTTCTGATAGGCTAAGTGTATGACTTGTGGGAAGAGGCCTCGGATCCGAGGCCTCATTCTAGAGTGCACAAACTGATTTCTTAAGGGGGGCCAATATGATGATTTTGAGGCCCTCTCGGCCATTTCAGGTTCTGATAGGCTAAGTGTATGACTTGTGGGAAGAGGCCTCGGATCCGAGGCCTCATTCTAGAGTGCACAATCTGATTTCTTAAGGGGGGCCAATATGATGATTTTGAGGCCCTCTCGGCCATTTCAGGTTCTGATAGGCTAAGTGTATGACTTGTGGGAAGAGGCCTCGGATCCGAGGCCTCATTCTAGAGGGCACAATCTGATTTCTTAAGGGGGGCTAATATGATGATTTTGAGGCCCCCTCGGCCATTTCAGGTTATGCTAGGGTATTTGTATGAATGTGGAAAGAGGCCTCGGATCCGAGGCCTCATTCTAGAGTGCACAAACTGATTTCTTAAGGGGGGCCAATATGATGATTTTGAGGCCCCCTCGGCCATTTCAGGTTCTTATAGGCTAAGTGTATGACTTGTGGGAAGAGGCCTCGGATCCGAGGCCTCATTCTAGAGTGCACAATCTGATTTCTTAAGGGGGGCTAATATGATGATTTTGAGGCCCTCTCGGCCATTTCAGGTTCTGATAGGCTAAGTGTATGACTTGTGGGAAGAGGCCTCGGATCCGAGGCCTCATTCTAGAGTGCACAAACTGATTTCTTAAGGGGGGCCAATATGATGATTTTGAGGCCCTCTCGGCCATTTCAGGTTCTGATAGGCTAAGTGTATGACTTGTGGGAAGAGGCCTCGGATCCGAGGCCTCATTCTAGAGTGTACAATCTGATTTCTTAAGGGGGGCCAATATGATGATTTTGAGGCCCTCTCGGCCATTTCAGGTTCTGATAGGCTAAGTGTATGACTTGTGGGAAGAGGCCTCGGATCCGAGGCCTCATTCTAGAGGGCACAATCTGATTTCTTAAGGGGGGCTAATATGATGATTTTGAGGCCCCCTCGGCCATTTCAGGTTATGCTAGGGTATTTGTATGAATGTGGAAAGAGGCCTCGGATCCGAGGCCTCATTCTAGAGTGCACAAACTGATTTCTTAAGGGGGGCTAATATGATGATTTTGAGGCCCCCTCGGCCATTTCAGGTTCTTATAGGCTAAGTGTATGACTTGTGGGAAGAGGCCTCGGATCCGAGGCCTCATTCTAGAGTGCACAAACTGATTTCTTAAGGGGGGCCAATATGATGATTTTGAGGCCCTCTCGGCCATTTCAGGTTCTGATAGGCTAAGTGTATGACTTGTGGGAAGAGGCCTCGGATCCGAGGCCTCATTCTAGAGTGCACAAACTGATTTCTTAACGGGGGCTAATATGATGATTTTGAGGCCCTCTCGGCCATTTCAGGTTATGCTAGGGTATTTGTATGAGTTGTGGGAAGAGGCCTCGGATCCGAGGCCTCATTCTAGAGTGCACAAACTGATTTCATATTTTCGAGTCTATGGTGTGTGGAAGGAGGTTTGGGTTTTTGTTTTTTTATGGTCACTAAAATATTGACCTTGCTTTTTGAAATTCTCATTCTCTTCATGTTCTTAGGAAATGGACTCTTCACAAGGCGCTCAATCGCAACCCGAATTTGGAGAGGATGTTGTTGTTGAGGCTCCGTTGGTTGAAGTTGAAGCCGTCCAGGTGGATGCTTTTAATTCAGAAGGCGAAATGCAAGTAGAGGTAAGTTGGATGGTTGTTGAGTGATGTGTTTAGCAAATTTCTTGTGTTCAAGCATTCTTAGCATTCATTTCTTGTTTGTGATTTTGTTAGGCTCTCCCAATGAGTGACGATGCCGTGCAAGCTGTTTCCGACACCGATCCTGTTGTGTGTGAACTTGAGCTTCGGAAATCACAAAAGGAAGATTCCGTTGGTGTTATCCAACGCCTCCGGATTAAGCCAACGGGTAAGTCCCGTTTATCCATTCCTTTGTGCCGCTTGAGAGCCCTCCCTCTTGTCCGTCCTATCAGTGAGGTTGAGGTGCAGCGCTTGGAATGTGAGTTTGTAATGGGATACCGAGAGGGTGATCGAGTTCTTTACGTTTCTATTTTCAACGATGTTCCCGTGGACCTTCCCATTCCCCCTGGCATCATGGCCTCTTGGAGCCCCCTTTGGCAAGAGGCCTCCGCAGAATTTGATACCAAGCTCAAGCTGGATCCGGATCTCGCACATTTCGCGGGGAAGATGTTCTTCGTTTGGGAAGGCAATCATCGTCTCACTGCTTGGTGGAGGCATGTCAATAACCACCACCCCGATGAAAAGAGTTGGCATATCTCGGTGGACTGCATAATTGTTGACCCTAGAGGCTACACTGGTGTATTCCTCAATGCCATGAGCGACATTAATTGGTAAACTCACTCACTTATTCATTCATTTTGCATTTTTTATTCAATTTTTTTGCATTATTTTCAGTGCAACTTCCTCACATACTTTGTCTCAGGTCAACCGAGCATGATTATGTCAAAGCAAATATTCCGGCCAAGCTTCTTCGAATCCGCACTTTTGGAAGGTTAGAATTGTCCACCTTCAAGGATCTCATATCGCCAGCTGACTACAAAGCATGCGAGAAAATAAAGGAGAGTCGCCCAACTTGGTACACCTTGACGGCTGATGTGTTCGTTAAGTTTCTTTACAAGGTATGGTTTTGTGCATTCAATCATTTATAGCTTCCAACATAGACAATCTCCTTTAATATAAACTCACCAAGTTCTATCTCGCAGAGAGACATTTCAGCTCAAGCAGACATTGCAGTGAGGCATTACCGTGAGACGACACCAGTTGCAGAGAGATCAGCCACTGAGATTTGGAATGTTATGACCAAAGCCCAAGAGAGAACAATTAAGAGTATTCGGGCCCGTTCTTTTGAGAAGTACATATCCGTTGCACACCCTGACAATGGAGATGATTTCTTTCATGAGGTACTGTCTTCATCTCAAATCACTCTAGAATCCAACTCATCCCATTCAAGCATTGACTCTCTTTATCTCAAATCATTTTTTCTTCGTGCACAGATTGACCGCCATTTTAATGAGTTCTCGTCGACGGACATGACAATTGAAAAATTACAAAAAATTGTCACATGTCCGGTCGAAGCTTCGTTCAAAGCTAAGTGGCTTCATTGGTGGAACGCCCCTCTTCCTGAAAGGTTAGATAACAAGTTCCCCGTCGACAAGCCTTTGAGGGAGAGGGCTTTGGACGACTGGCTACACAAGGCGTCCTTTTGGGCTCAGGTAAATCCCTTTCTCGGCCTTCTTTGATTTCATTTTCCTTTATTGGAGTTATCTCGTATCTAATCATCTCCCTCTGCAGTTGGAGAAGGAAGTCGCGGTTGAAATTGAGACCTTAGAGGAAAGCCTCTCCGTGGACATTGATTGGGACGCATCAGAAACTATCCTTCGCCCTCGTGAATACGTTGATCACTGGCGGATTATCCTTTGGGACAAGGCCTTCAAGCCTTACCTCGGCGATAAACCTAACATCGGCTTTGCCAAAGGTGATAACCTCTTGGAGTTCGAGGAGGGGTCACTCGCTGTCAAGCGTGTGGCGTATCGGTAATATATCTATCATCTTCTCGCACCTATCCTTATTCTCATTTCTTGCTCTTTTTCTTGTTTTTCTTACTTTCTTGTTTTGTCATGTAGGTATATTATGAGAGAGTTGGTTGAGAAAAATGCATTGGCCTCGTCTTCCTTGCCGGAGTACCTCTCGGACTGGGTGAATGTTTATTCTAGCCTTTGTGTGTACACGTCGGCGCAAACAAGCAAGTTCTCCGAATTGCACTTGCAGGGTGGTGGATGGTACTTGGATTGTGCTGCAGGATTCGTCCCCGGGGAAGAGAAGGCTTTGTTTGCTAGCCTAGTGGGTAGTGCTCCGGATGATAACATTCTCAGCTTGGACGAGCCTGATATCGTTGAGCTTCCCCCTCCTCCTCCTAAGGCACCAAGAGGAAAGGGCAAAGCAAAGAAGTCTGCCACTCAAGCATCTTCCCAAGTTCTCACTCGGTCAGCTTCCAAGACCCCGGTTGAGCCACCCACTCTCCCACACAGTCCATCTTTCGCTCCATCCGTTGCTCCCTCTCTTGCTCCCTCTCTTACTCCATCTGCATTTCGTCCACAACCTCTTGACACTCCATCTCACAGTGGCACTTCTCTGCTCTCTTTGCCTCGCAAGAGGAAAGCTGCTCTCTTGGATACCACTGCCACCTCTTCGGATTCTCCTAACACGCTTTCTCTCATCGAAAATGTTGACATGGTTCAACTAATGCTCGATTCCGATGTTGCCGGAGGTCCCCTCCCCCCATATACCCGCATCCAAGAGTTCATTGCCAAGGTTTGTTTACTTACCTTTGTCAATTCTCCATTTTATTTCCTTTTTGGTTTTCTTTGTTTTTGCATCCTTGTTCTCATGAAGCTTCATTCGCAGGTTGGGGCTGGTCGTTCCCGTGTTAACACGTCGAATTCAGCTCACAAGGGCCTCGACTTGCTCTTTGCCGATATTCCCGAGAACTTGCCTGTGCCCAACATCTCCACAGATGTTCCTGTTTGGAACAAGCTCCACGAATCATACTATGAGTGTCTGTTTGCATTTGCGAAATCTAACCTCTATGACCATGGTGTCCTTGTCCTTGCCCATTGTGCGAGTGCCAAAGTTTCTAAGAGTATTTTCGATTGGGCACACACTTATGACTTCTACGTCGCGGAAGATTGGTTTGGAATGAATGATTTGGACCTCCAATCTCCCGTTGTTCCCTCTGGAGTGGTAAGCTACTCTCCCTCTCTTCCGCTTCCGTCTTGCATTTCATTTCAATTTCAATTCAATCTCAATCCCATTTCATTTCAATTCATTTTCCTTTTGATTGTTGCAGACTCGGAAGTTCAGCATCAAGGTTCTTGTTCGTGTTAACTCCGTTCTTAGAGTTCGGGAGGAGGCCATGCAGGAATATGGTTACAACCTCCAGCGAGATGGATGGTTGAATACCTTCACCGATGAAAAGAGCCAGGCCATGCGCAGTGATGGGGTACCTTGGCGAGGTGCCCGTGAGAAACATCCTGTTTTTTTTTCCATCCTTCTTGCTACTCTCACCGACAAGAATGATGTCATTATGGACTGGCAATGTGGTGTAGGTACGCCTTCTTTTTCAACTTCATCCTTACTTTGATTTTTCCGTTGTTTGTCCTTAACTTGTTTCAATACTAACTTTTTGCATCTCTTTGCATTAGGTGGGTCAATTACAGCATGTCGATCCCTTGAGCGGCATATTGTGGCCCTTGAGAGTGACCCCCTCATTTTCAATGCACTCCTACTCCCTATGCGCGATCCCCAACCTGCGCGTATATCTCGCTCAGTTGCATCTCCATCTACATCTATCTTTGATCCTCCTCAAAAGATGACCAAGAGAGCATTCGGATTCCTTTGTGCGTAAGTTTGCTTTCTAGATTTTGCCTTGTTTGCCTTAATTTCAAGTTCTCATTTTCTAGTGTCATCATGTTCCTAATCCTTTTGCTTGGATGTTTAGAGAGCCAACGGATGTCGCAGTCATTCGTGGGGACATGTTTTCAAGTCCTCCGAAGCCGTTTGAGCTTCCCCCGTATGCTAGTGCAATGGCGAATTGCTTTGCGAAGGCTGACTCCCCACCTCCTCCTCGCGTTCGTCATTTCTCGCGTGGAACACGCAATCTTTTCTTGTTAGAAGCAAATGAGGGTGAGGAGAGTGATAGGGAATGTTCTCCAAGCCCTTAGTTTTTCATTTTGGTTTTGGAGATTATAACTCCGTTTGTTCTTGTTTTCCGGCTATAATAAAAGTTATGTGTTGGTTTTATTGTTGATATCTGGCGCAAGTTTCATTCTTTCTCTCCGCCATTTCATATTCCTAATGTCAACCCGCATTGCATTCTTCATGTTTTCATCATCGTTTGTATCTCTTCTCTTGTACTCAATTGTACTCGGATCCGATGCCTCTTCCCACACCACATACGCATTACCCAATACCAAAAGGACATAAAACATTCAAAAATGAACAAAACATATTAAGTTTACAATCCCATCCCTGGACTCATGCTACTGAATGCTAATCCTAATACAAGGCATACTACAGAAGTGGCATAGAGCAATCGATTCTGATGAAAACATTTTAAGTTTTCAACACAATGCCTGCACCCAAAAATGAGGCCTCGGATCCGAGGCCTCTTCCCACACCACATAGTAACGCATTACCCAATACTAAAAAGACATAAAACATTCAAAAATGAACAATACATTTTAAATTTTCAATCCCATCCCTGGTCTCATGCTACTGAATGCTACTCCTCATACAAGGCATACTACAAAAAATTGCTGAGAGCATTCAAATATGATGAAATCATATTAAGTTTTCAAGCCCATGCCTCGAAAAAAAAGTGAGGCCTCTTCCAAATGCCCCTCATTATGCCAGGCCTTTATAGATTGCAAATTTTTACTTCTTTGCCTCGATTTCAGGGTAGGCCTCGATTTGAGGGTTGGCCTCGATTTCAGGGAGGCCTCGATTTCAGGGTAGGCCACACTCTCTGTTCTAATTTATATATTTAAAGTGTGTGTTTCTGATGTTTGTTTTTGTTATGTGAATGAGGGTGTAGGCCACATTCTTGGTTTGGATTCAGGTATTGAATCCAAGTGCTTGTGAATGTTGTTTTGGTTTGTTAGGGAAGAGGATAGGCCAGCATTTTAGGATCTAGTATTGCATCTAAGATGTTGAATGCATTTGATTTGGATTGTAATCTTTTCTTTTGGAATCTGGTTTTGCACCTAAGTGTTTAAATGTATTGGAATTGCATTAGGCTTTTGTTTAGGAAATTGGTAGTTTCAACTTGCAATCTGGTTTTGCACCTAAGAGTTTACATGTATTCGAATTGTATTAGGCTTTTGTTTAGGAATTTGGTAGTTTCAATTTGCAATCTGGTTTTGCACCTAAGAGTTTACATGTATTCGAATTGTATTAGGCTTTTGTTTAGGAATTTGGTAGTTTCAATTTGCAATCTGGTTTTGCATCTAAGAGGTTGTATGTATTGGCTTTGGATTGAAATCTTTTGTTTAGGAGTTTGGTAGTTTCAATTTGCAATCTGGTTTTGCATCTAAGAGGTTGAATGTATTGGCTTTGGGTTGAAATCTTTTGTTTAGGAATTTGGTTGTTTCAATTTGCAATCAGGTTTTGCATCTAAGAGGTTGAATGTTTTGGATTCAGGTTAGGCTTTTGTTTTGGAATTTGGTTGTTTCAATTTGCCATCTCAGCATATTCAAGATGCCGTGGGTGGGTAAGTTCCTTGGGCCCTTAGCCTACATTTTTAATTTGATTTCTGCTGGATAATGTAGCCACATTATTTGTGTGCAAGCCACATTTGAATTCTATTGGTTTATTCTTATGTTATTATATTCAGGTTGTGTGTTTCAATGTGACTCAGGTAACGCAAAAACGCGCCGATTCGTCGTCATTGTGCCCCACGTATTGGAGCTGGACCTAGATGTACAGTTGTCCGTATTAGTTCCGAACTTAGTGGTGGGTGCTACAAAGGATTATACGAGCCGGGAGAAGGCGTTTGACACCAAACGCCGTTTGTTGGTGATCGGCAAATTACGACTATGTTGCAAAGCATGGAAGGACATTGTCGATACCAGTGTGGAGTACCATGCGCTTCGTTTGGCGGCGCATGAGTTTAGGATGGGACCACATGCTCTCCCAGAGTTGTGTTTGCCACGCGAACACAACCTGGTAAAACTGTTTAAATTGAACCTCATGTTGTTTTCGCAGAGCCGCCACGTCACCTCAACAATTTCCAAGAGGATTTTGCGGTCGGAGTTGGCGGAGTTGTCTTTGCGTAATTTGGCTAGGCTTAGAGATGAATTAGAAAGTTGTTATGGTGCAACGGAGTTTTATGGCATGTTTTTTGGATCTTTTTACCCATATTGGACATGCCCCGCAGATAGGGTGTAGATGGCCCTAAACTAGACTATATAGCTACTTGAACTAACTACACATTTTTGTAAGTCTTCATGTTGGATACATTTTGTTGACCAATAAATTATTTTTTGTGTATGGTATTTTGATTTTCATTTGTTGATGTTAGCCCTAATCAAATATATTACATTTTAAACATATACTAAAAGATGTTTAATAACAAATGCAATCTTCCACGCCTATAGGATCCATTGGTTTCTCAAACAATTCTAAGTTATACTGTCCACGGGAATGGGGTTCCTTTCCAAAAAATGTAATTGAAAATATCTCTAATTCCACGGAAATAGGTACTGCTTCTCCTAAAATTACCTAACAAAATCTAAATTTTCCGCTCTCCAATCTCCGCTCTCCGCTCTCCGCTCTCTGCTCTACGCTCACATACTTGAGTTTCCCCGTTGGTGAGGCCGAGAGGTCTACCCATCGTGGTTCCACAAAACTTGCCGGCGGTGGACATGCCATCCCACCTCCCCAAGTTTTATGGAACTAAGGATGAGGATCCTTCTAGGCACATGGAGAGGTACATTGAGAGGTTGGCTAGCTCTCTTGTGACTAATCCGGGATATTGGTTGGTATGGTTTCCTACCACTCTAGAGGGTGAGGCTTATGAGTGGTATAGGGACCATGCCGAGGGACATTTTAGAGGATGGGAGCAATTGCAAAGGGAGTTTTTGAATGAGTTTCGGCCGGAGGTTGGTCAAAGCACGGCATTGAGGGCATTGGCTTCGTTGAAGCAAGGTAGGGAAGAGGAGATTTCGGCCTACATTAGGAGGTTTGATTTGGTGTGTACACGCTTCGTGGGCACTATGCTTAACGATGACACCCTTAAACAATTCTTCATCCAAGGATTTTTTAAGGCGGGGACCATTCGAGGTGTATTGGAGAGGAATCCTCAGACATTGGCGGATGCCAAAGCGGCGGCTAGGGAGATGGAACGTATGGACAGAGATTACGAGAAGTTGTGGCGAAGGGAGGATGAATCAATACCCCAATTCATTCCCATTCGACCAAGAGAGGTGGAGGGACAATTAGGTAGGCAAGGGAGTCAAGGTCAGTATGCCTTCATGGACACAGGTCCACGGCCGCTAGCAGCTAGGGAGCCGGCACCACTCTTAGCATTGCCCGCCCCAAAGATCGATGCACACATTGAGGAGGTGGAAAAGAGGCTAGGTGCTAGTCAGTTGGGATTTCAGGAGGCCATGATTAAACAAATGCAGAGCCTTACAGATCAGATGTCATTGATGATTAGGAGTCAGCAGCCAGGTCCTCCGCCTCCAGTTGAGTCGGGTAAGCATGCTTCGGGATTGTGGTGTGTGCAGTGTGGCCAACCTGGGCACACCAGGCAGTTTTGTCGAGTTGGACAGACCCGCGATCAAAGAAACAACGGTGGCCCACCTCTACAAAATCAGAGAGGCCCAGGTCAAAATCAATATGGTCAAGGCAACTATAGGGGACCTCCTCCTAGAGGACAAGGTGGTCAAAATGTGGAAAGAAAGGAGTTCCATCCTTTTTGTGGGAGATGGCATGCACTGGGTCAGTGTTGGTCTGAAGGACCAGGTTATGGGTGTAGCAATTGTGGGGGGAATCATCCTTCGGACGAGTGTCGACAACCTGATAAAGTCATTAGCATGCCCAACACGGGGGTCAACCTACAACAACAAGTTAAAGACAACATGAGAGGGGCTAGGCCACAGGGCGGACCTCCTAACGAGCTTAGGCCACCCAATCTATACTATGACCATGGAAATGCAAGGCAGACATTCCATCCCCCTACGGAATTGCAAACGGCAACCGGATACATTCCGATTCAGAATAGACCAGGTGGTCCACAACAGTTCAATAATAGGAGGCCAACTCCTCCCACCGATCCGGGTCCGTCGAGTTCTCAGGATGTTAGGTTCGTGGATGGTGTCACTGAGCCGCATTATGATGAGTCTATTGCCTACCAAGTGGGTGTTGAAGACGAACAAGGTCAATGGCCTCCACACACCAACGCCATCACCTACGAGTTGAGGAGTTTGGCAGATGAGGTCACTCATGAGGCTCCGGCATTAGCAGTCACCACTAGAGCTATGCGGGGAAACATTGAAGTAGAAAAGGTTGTGGAAGGACATGAGGATTGCTCTTCGGACGAAGGACCTAACCTTTCGGATTTGGATAAAGTAGCTAGAAGAGCCACTAGGGAATTAGAGAGGGAGAATGAGATTGTTCAGGATAGGGATAGGCCAAATGTCATTCATGATTTATATGGCAGTGAGATGGGAGAATGGGAAGGACCTAGCATCCCTTTGGATGAGTTTGATAGGGTAGAAAAGACCAAGGTCGGAAGACCTGAGGGATATGATTTGTGGGCCGATCTTAGCTCATTGAAGGCCGACATAACCTTCGGCCAATTGTTAGAGATATCACCCATGGCTCGTAAAACTCTTAAGGAGGGTATGCCGGTAACTAGGAGGACTAGGAAGGTAAAAACTAGAGTGGCCGCGAGAGTCCAACTACAAGGGAAAGGGCGTGACCTCAAAGCAATTGAGATAGAAGTGATGGTGGTGGACAAGGTGGTTCCGAAGGTGTTAGTTGATGGAGGTAGTGGGTTAAACATTTTGCCGGAGCACACCATGAAAAGGTTGGGCCTTAACCTTACTGGTCCGTCACCGTTCATCATCAACATGGCGAATCAAACTCCGGCGGTGCCTCTGGGAATGATAAAGGACTGTAGGATTAGCACCGGAGGGGAGGAGTATGTGGTTACTTTCCATGTCATCAAAATGCATTCTAACAAGGATACATTTCCCATTTTGTTGGGTAGGCCTTGGTTGAGGATGTCGGATGCGGTAGTGGATTGGGGAGGAGTTAAGCCGTCCATTACTTATGGTCCTAAGGACAATAGAGTCAAAGTGTCTATAGGGTCACTAGGAAGTTGGGTTAGGGAACAACTCTCTTCATCGTCCGAGGATGAAGAGGAAGGCAAAGAGAAAGATGAAAGTAGTAACAAGAAGAATGAGGCACTAGTTGGAGTTGTCCATTCAGGCGGACAGGGAACTATGGTAGATTCAGGGTCAAGTAACTTGGGCCCCAGCTTCTATTATTTGGGCGACAATGGGGAGTATGCACAGTGGTTGAGGGACTATCCCGAATCGGAGTATGACATTATGATGATGTCCTATCATGTCTGTTTGAACGAGGAGAGGCTTAGCTCAAGGAGGGCGGAATATTCCTTGTTGGAGCCATGTGAGGTGCTTACCGAGGAGGAATGGATTAGAGGAGGATTGACACCTTGGGTAGATAGTGTGGATGAGAGTGATGTGAGTGTAGTACATGTGGATGGGACTCAGGATGAGGGTGCTATCATCGAGGCCGCAAGGTTGGAGGAACCTTTGCACTTCAAGACCACATCAATGGGCATCGTGGCGGGTCAAGATGTTAAGGATTACCCTAAGGTACCTCCGGATTGGTATAGAAACAAGGATGAGCAAACACATGTGTCGGAGGCAGATTGGAAATATGTGGATGTGAGAATGAAGAATGGGAAGGTTAGACAAATGAAAATGGGGTCTAAGTTGGGGGAGAAGGAAATCAAGGAATATGGTGATTTGGTGGACGAGTTTAGTGACACCTTTGCTTGGTCGTATGATGAGCTTAGGGGTATTCCGAGAGAGATGGTGGAGCATCGCATTCCTTTGATTCCGAGCGCTAGGCCAATTAGACAAAAGGAAAGAAGAATGAACCCACAATTACAATTGTTGGTTAAGGCGGAGTTGGAAAGATTGTTGAAAGCCGGGTTTATCAAGCCAGTGGAAATCACGGATTGGGTCTCTCCAATGGTTTTGGTGAAGAAAAAGAACGGGAAGTTGAGGGTGTGCGTGGATTATAGGAAATTAAATGCATGTACCCAAAAGGACCACTTCCCACTACCATTCATCACACTATTGTTGGAAGAGGTAGGTGGTCATGCGAGGTACACATTCATGGATGGATATGCGGGCTACAACCAAATTTCTATTGCCCTTCAAGACATCCACAAGACGGCTTTCACCACTCCTTGGGGAACTTTTGTTTGGGTGGTCATGCCATTTGGGTTATGTAATGCCCCGGCCACATTTCAAAGATTGGTCATGTACATCTTCACTGACTTATTGTTCAAATCCATGACTGTATTTGTGGATGATTTTAGCACTCAGAGTGATGCTAGTGACCATTTACAGTGTGTTAGGGAAGCCTTGATTAGATGTAGAAGGATGCGGCTAGCGTTGAACCCGGATAAGACTTTCTTGGGTGTGAGTCGGGGGGTGTTACTTGGGTATGTGGTTAGTGAGAAAGGTAGGGAACCGGATCCGGAAAAGATTGAGGTCATAAGTGGGTTGGCACCTCCAACCAATGCCAAGGGGATTGCTAAGTTGCTAGGTCATATGGGTTGGTATCGGGACTTGATCCCTGACTACGCTAAGATTGCGGTTCCTATCACTCAATTGCTTAGAAAAGATTGTAGGTTTGAGTGGACCGAGGCATGCCAGAGGGCATTTGAGGAGTTGAGGGATAAGTTGAGCACTTATCCGGTTTTGAGACCACCCGATTGGGATAAACCTTTCCATGTGTTTTGTGATGCTAGCAATGTGGCGGTAGGTAGTGCACTTTGTCAGTCCACGGGGGAGAAGGGTAAGGATCAACCCATTGCCTATGCTAGTAAGCAATTGACACCGGCTGAGAGGAACTACTCTACCACGGAGAGGGAGTGTCTGGCTATGGTGTTTTCTGTCAAGAAGTTTAGGCATTATCTCATGTGCAACCCGGTCGTATTTTTTGTGGATCACATGGCCATCAAATACTTGGTCAACAAAGCGGAGCTAAGCGGAAGACTAGCTAGGTGGGTGTTGTTGCTGGAGGAGTTCGATTACACGGTGGAATACAAACCAGGGCGTATGCATTTACAAGCTGACCACTTGTCTAGGTTGTCAGAAAATGTAGGCATTAGCCCAGTGGATGATGGGTTAGTTGATGACAATCTTTTTGTTGTTACCGCACAACCCGAGTGGTATGCCGGTATTGTGGAGTTTTTGACAACTCAGCAGTTGCCATTGGATTGGACCAAAGAGGATAGAAGAAAAGTTAGAGTTAATAGTAGACACTTTGCAGTGGTGGGCCATAGGTTGTTTAGGAGGGGAGCTGATGGATTGTTGAGGAGATGTGTGTCGGAGGCAGAGGTGCCCTCCATCTTGGCCGCATGTCATGATAGTGCCTGTGGGGGGCATTTCTCCGGACAACTTACGGGTCAAAAGATTCTTAGAGCAGGTTACTTTTGGCCGACCTTGTTTAAGGATGCACATGAGTATGTTAAGCGTTGTGACGCTTGTCAGAGGTATGCGAGGAACGACCTCCGAATGGAGATGCCCCTTCATGTGTCCTTACCTCTAGTTCCCTTTGAGAAGTGGGGAATTGATTATGTGGGTGAGGTTCATCCCCATTCCTCAAAGGGAATGGCTTACATTGTGGTCGCCACCGAATATCTCACCAAGTGGGCGGAGGCTAAGGCGGTCAAGACCGACACAGCTGCACATGCAGCCGCATTCATGTATGAGAACATCATCTCGAGGTTCGGGTGCCCGAAGATTTTAATGAGCGACAGGGGGACTCATTTCTTGAATTCCTTAATTCAAGAAATGACTGACAAATTCCAAATCAACCATAGGAAAACCACTCCTTACCACCCGCAGACTAATGGTCAGACGGAGCGCGTCAACGGAATATTGGTGGGCATCCTTCGCAAGACGATTCTTGATTCTAAGAGGGATTGGGACGTTAAATTAACCGCGGCATTGTGGGCGTATAGGACGACCTTCAAGGTGACAACTCAGGCGACCCCTTTTTCATTGGTGTATGGATTGGAGGCCACACTTCCCATCGAGTTTGAGGTGGAGTCACTTAGAGTCGCCATTGGCTCACGCCTGACGGATAGTCAGTCCTTGAAGAATCGATTGACCGACCTTGAGGAGTTGGACGAGAGGAGAAGGATGGCAGCTCAGCATGTTGAGGCCATCCAACGACGGAGGAAGATCACCTTCGACAAACATCACAAGAAGAGAGTCCTACGGCCAGGTATGATGGTGTTAATTCAAGATGCCAGGAAACTCGAATTCCCGGGTAAGTTTGATGCAGTTTGGTTGGGGCCGTACCTCATTCGGGAGGCATTCTCGAACAACTCGTTGCAATTGGAGACATTGAATGGCGAGAGCTTTCCGACGCGCACATCCGGCAGTAGGTGCAAGGAGTACAGGGCCTGAGGTGACGACTTGCCTGCGCAGCAAGTGATTTTGGATTCATTCCCCGATGGTCGCCAATTATGTGAGCCCAATATGGTGAGCCCAATATGGTGCCCACATGAGGTGTTAACCTCAAAAGTTCAATCGACGGTTGCTTTTACCTTTTCTTCAATTAATCAAAATTCCAAAAGAAGTGAAGCTTTTGTGTTGGGCTTAAAAGGGAGGGTTGACTTCACGGCGGGGAGCCGGTAGCGGAGAGCCGGTAGTTGAAAGCCGGTATCCGGGAGCCGGTAGTTGAAAGCCGGTATCCAGGAGCCGGTAGTTGGGAACCGGTACCCGGGAGCCGGTAGTTGGGAGCCGGTAGTTGGGAACCGGTACCCGGGAGCCGGTACCCGGGAGCCGGTACCCGGGAGCCGGTACCCGGGAGCCGGTAGTTGGGAACCGGTATCCGGGAGCCGGTAGTTGGGAGCCGGTACTTGGGAACCGGTATCCGGGAGCCGGTAGTTGGGAGCCGGTAGTTGGGAACCGGTACCCGGGAGCCGGTAGTTGGGAACCGGTATCCGGGAGCCGGTAGTTGGGAGGCGGTATCCGGGAGCCGGTACTTGGGAACCGGTATCCGGGAGCCGGTAGTCGGGAGCCGGTAGTTGGGAACCGGTACCCGGGAGCCGGTAGCGAAGAGCCGGTAGTTGGGAGCCGGTACCCGGGAGCCGGTAGTTGGGAGCCGGTAGTTGGGAACCGGTATCCGGGAGCCGGTAGTTGGGAACCGGTATCCGGGAGCCGGTAGTTGGGAACCGGTATCCGGGAGCCGGTAGTTGGGAACCGGTACCCGGGAGCCGGTAGTTGGGAATCAATATCTGGGAGCTAACTCTGGTGGCAGGGGAAAAGAAAGGACGAAGGCGGAAAGGAGACAAAAGGGGGGCCCAGGGCGGTTCAACATTAGGCCTTGAGGCACATTAGTTTGAGATCTGGTTAGGCCTTGAGGCACATTAGTTTGAGATCTGGTTAGGCCTTGAGGCACATTAGTTTGAGATCTGGTTAGGCCTTGAGGCACATTAGTTTGAGATCTGGTTAGGCCTTGAGGCACATTAGTTTGAGATCTGGTTAGGCCTTGAGGCACATTAGTTTGAGATCTGGTTAGGCCTTGAGGCACATTAGTTTGAGATCTGGTTAGGCCTTGAGGCACATTGGTTTGAGATCAAGTTAGGCTTTGGGGCACATTAGTCTGAGATCAGGTGGGCTTTAATCAGGTTGAGGCCTTTGGGCAGACTGGATGGAGATTGGGTTTCGGCCTTGAGGTAATGTGAATAGAATTCAGAGCTACGGAGGATTTATGCTTCGTCCTGGGCAGCTGCAAGGGAATTCGGAGCTAAGAAGGACTGAGGCCTCGGCCTGGGTCAGCTGCAAAGGGGGTCAGGGCTGGGAATGTAAGCCAGAAGTGTGAAGTGGATTCGACCTCTTGAGAATCAAAGGGGGAGTCATTTGGGAAATAGGAGGTTTTAAGTTGAGTTGATAATGGCAGGGTCCCAATACCTTGCAATGTTGTAAGGTGGGTAGTGGGCATTTTGAAGGATACAGTAGGTAGGGCTTAATGTACTTCCAGAATGTGGAAAGTGCCCTCGGGTTTAGGAACCACATTAGTGATTCCGATGACACATGCAATATGTAAGAGGTTAGAAGAGGAAAAAATGGACTGTGGTTGTGAGTAAAATGGGTGCATATGTATTTTTTCAATACTAATGCCTTATGAGGTTGAATAAAGAGAGTGTGCTTGCATTTAAGTCATTGGGTTATGAGTATGGAGGTTCCCACGCTAAGTTTCTACAAGGACATGTGAGCCATGGATTCCCATCCGGACCACAGACGCTAAGGGTGGGGATTTATGGCTGACACAAGCCTCCTCAGTCCAGTTGTCCAAACCAAAACCAAGGGGATAGAGTGCCTACTGACCAACTAAAGTGTCGTAGTTGGTCGCATCTGTCACCGCACACCTAAGAAGAAGAGGTGCGGGTGGATCTCCAGGCTTCACTCGGAAGCTAAGCTGTAATGGCTCCCGAGTATAACCCGTGGCCCGCTCCACGTGGCCAATGGATGTGATAATGGTGAATGGACAGGGAGCCAAGTCCTCGGCTGCCAACCCCAACTCCTGGGCAAGCCTCTTGCCGATCATAACCGGTTGTGCCCCTGAATCCATCATCACACAACGGGGAGCAACCCGAGTGGCATTGCCCCCAGTCCGACTGACCACCAAAATGCCGGTGTCATTCACCATTCGCACGACACCGGGTCGAATGCCGCGGCGCTCACGAGCAGGTCGAGCAGCGACATCAGATAGATAAGCTGCTCCCGCGGATTCCGGTAAGTCATAAGAGATGGCCGGCCCCCTATCATCCGAGGTGTGTGCGTCAAAAGACGCAATGGTCTCCGCAGCAAGCCTCGCTCGCCGTTTGGCCACTTCTTCGGGATCTTCAGAGATAGGAATGTCCGTGGTGGCCTGAGCCACGGTCAAAGATGGTGCGGATGCCTTCCCTTCCAAAATTCTACCTGCTAAGTGGAAAACCTTAGCAGGCTGGAATTCTGGCGACGAGAACTCCATCGCTGTGAACAAAGGTGTATGCAACACCTTCAATGCCAACGTGTACACCATGTTGGTCGCCGGATTCGGAGCCTCAATGCTCGAATTGCGACCACTGACAGATTGGACAGCATCGGCTAGTCCAAAAGACAATGGTAGCCGTGCCTGCCCAATCTGATCTGCGGGACCATTGTCCCGAGCTCGTAAGCTTGCCACAAACTCCCCTGTGGCTGGAGGTGTGATTCGTGACACGGTTTGAGCACGTGTCACGGCTGCCGAACTCATCACTTCTCCTGAAGCTCCGAACATATAGCAATCCGGAGTGGAAGAGCTAGCCTGAGCTCCGGATGGAGCCGGTGGTTTTAAGATTTGGCCAGATGATGCCAAATTCTTGAACCTCTCCTTTAAGGCGCCAATCTTCACCTCCAACGCCTTTTTCCATCGGAAGAAGGACGTTTCTCTGGATGGAGAGCGAAGCAGTTTTCCACTGCGTGATTGTTCCGCCCGCAATGGGAACATCTCAACTGCTTCGGTAAATGTTTACCAGCCTCCTTCGTGAAATCCTTAGCGAGAACAACTGGTTTCTGCTTTGGATTATTCACGGTATGGGTTTGCTTTGGCTTCGAAGGGCAATCCTTCTTAGCGTGGCCCGCATGCCCACAAGACCAACAATACAAGGTCTTGTCCACCTCCGCCTCTGCCAATCCTGCAGTCGCGACCGAAATTTCCGGGATTTGCTAGAATCCACTAGCAAAGACACCAAATCAGTGGCATCGTGCTGACACAATGCACGATCACACTGCTCCACAATGGTGAATGCCTCTGCGAGTGTTGCCCGACCGCCATAATCCATAATGATCTTGGGCAGCGCCAAGTCAAGAAGGCATTTGTCAATCTTAGACAAAAACACCTTCACCAACTGACTCTCCGCGAAAACACCTCCAGATTCTCTGGCAAACCTCGCCAATCTCGTGTACATGGTACGAGGTGTATCGTCCTTCTCCCGCCTGAAGTCCTGGATCCGCTGCATCTGATACCGACGGCACTACAACAGATTGGGTATTTTGTGATTAGGGAAATATGACTGGGGATGACTGGTGACTACATGCAGTCACATTTTGCCAGGCCTCGACCTTTTGGGGGTACGAAATTCAAAAATATGACTTGCAGTCATATATCATTGTAGTATTCGGCGTATGTACCGTATACGACGTATGGGAACGACGTGTGCCTTCATAGGGAACGGCAAGGAACGTGTCTGGTGAACGCCCAGTCATATGTGGCAGTCATATTTTCCCGTGAGTCATATTCTTCAGTCACATTTTGACAATGGTCATTTTTGCCCTTTTTGGGGCAGCCCTTAAAAAAATGGGCTACCGTAGATGGGTCGCTTGTGTTTTTGCCCCATGACTCATCGTCTAGTATTGGGATTTGTCGTATTTATTTAATAATGACAAATTCTAGTCAAAATTAATTACTTTTGGTGCTACGGTATGAATGGCAATGAAAATTAATGAATGGCCCATGTATATTTATTGAATAATTAATTGATTGCCTTTTTTGGTGGAATATAGGGGGGAAATTGGGGAAGAATATTTGAAGTAGTTATTGCCATCATATTAATTGAACATGTGCGGTCACAACACAACCAATTTGAGAGGGGTGGTGAGGTTGTCCGTATGCATGTCACAAATTTGAAAGGGTTTAAGGGTTTTGTGTCTACATATGAACCTTAGACCGATGCATGTGATTGTCCCAAAAAATTTAATCAAGGATTTCCGTGTGATTTTGGCATGTCGTCTTCTTTTATTATGTGCTTGATATCAGAGTTTAGGGATACATGAGCGAGCAACGGGAGGACATGGTGCATGTAATGTGAGTGTTATATAGCCAATACAATAGGGGACTCGATAGGGTCGTGTCAAATATATGCCCACCTAAGTTTCATTTATAAAACTCTCTTTCTCAGACAGGAAGTCAATCACTGTCACAGTCGCTATACTCTAAGTCATCTACCGATGCGTCGTCCGGTCCGTCTAGACATTCTAATGCTTTAGCAACCACTCCTGGCCCCACTTCCACTGCATCGCCCAATATGGGTGTCTTCGGTACAAGATCGTCATATAAGCCCGTCGCATGCAATCCGGGAAAATCTGAAGTCTTGCCCAATGCTATGCATTGAACTTCATCCGTTCTCTGTTGTTTGGAGAATACCCGAACGGATCTTGGTTCCTTGCGCAAAACAACTTCCCATCCACGTTTGGCCACGTCAGGTGCAAAAAAAACTTGTTCGATGTGGAGAGGGAAGGCAAATGATTGTGCGGAGTAAGGGATCAGTCTTTCAAAGTTTACAGTGGTGAACCCATATTCATCGCGCTTCATGGTGGCCCCATCTCCTTTCATGTTTGCAACCACCCAATTACAATAAAGGACCACCACCTCAAAGTGTCCGTAGTCTACTGATAGGATTTCCTCCACCCAACCCACGTACTCCAGCTCTGCTGCCTTTGGATTTGTGTCCTTCAAGCCCGAGCGACATAGTTGTCGAAATGTTGCGGCTACTCCAGAGTCCATTGTTGTCAATTGCGCCTGTGCGCTTCGGACACGGACATGGTTTCCAAACGCATACATGGATCGATACGACTTCGCTTGATCTGATGGAGGTAACATCAAGGCCTGAACGTCTTCTTGTACCTCCTCAGTCCCTTCTTCTATGGCGCGCAACACTGCCTCTGGAAACCAAATGTGAAAATTCAAGTCGCGCAACTCCGTTGGGTACACTACCCGGGCCTTCCGCTTCTTACGCCTATACTCGTGGCGCTCACATTCGCGCCGTGACATGTCATCTTCGTGTTTCCTGCATGACAGACTAGTTATATCTATGTACATGTTCATACAAAAGTCTACAATTAGAGTGACCGCTTTGGTCAAGATCCCTTGCTGATGGGAAAATCTACGAGGTCCGAGGATTGCAGACTAGCGCCAGTCACATTATTCATGTGACTGCATGATATCACTAAGTGCAGTCATAAATGTAAATAACCGTAGTCATAGGTGACGGAGTTGAGTGTTGTTGTAAGAGAGGGGGTGCAAGACAAGTTCTTCCCTCCGAAATTGAACTCACCTCCTCCACTCCTCTAGTGGTGCCGCATTGTTCACCACAAACTCGTGTATCCATTGTCGGAGGTCAGGTGGGAGGCGACGCGCCCGCTCGGCACCTTCGAGTATCTCATCATACATTGTTGGGTCTTCTTTGTCATCCCACACTCTTCTAGTGGTGACTGTGTATTCTTGCATATACTCTGTGCAATATCCCAATGCCTCCACTACAACATAGCCTTCAGCCATGCAACCCTCCGGTCGAGCACGGTTTCGGACGTACCCTTTTAGAGTCTTGAGGTACCTCTCTATAGGGTACATCCAACGTGTATGCACGGGTCCACAAATTTCCACCTCCTCCACGAGGTGCACAACCAGATGGCTCATGATGTCAAAAAATGATGGCGGGAATTCCTTTTCCAACATGCATAGTGCTATGGCCGCTTCGCCCCTCATCTCCTCTATTGCTGCGGGATCAATGGTCTTAGCACATACCCTCCTGAATACACGTGTGAGCCCAAATTAATGCCCACATGTGTTGTTAACATTTGTAAAACATTACAAGTAGTGTTTTGTTGATTTATGATTATTCACAAAAATATAAAAAGAGTGAAGCTTGAAGAAAGCTAAGTTTGAAGCATTAGGCTTGTGTGGAGTGGACTTAAGTAGTATGAGGACATACCTTGGTAAAGTGTGGTAGGTAGAAAGCCAAGGTTAGTTAAATGTTTGAATTAGGATCTTTATTGATCATTTGAGGGAGGAAGGCTTAGGAGATTAGATGAGAGCCTACAAAGTAGGAGGAGATTTCGAAGGCTTATCGAGAGCCTTGTGAATGGGATGAGTCCCTATTTAGAAGGAGAAGGTTAAGGGGTTGTGATTGGAGGCTCTAATCCTCTCACCCTATCCTTACCTCATGCCCTCTCTCCCTCTCAACTCACTATATAATCCCTCATTCTTCCCTCACTCATCCTCTCTTTCCTTCGTGCTCCTTAAGCACCCACGGGTTATAAGTGTGGGTGTGTGGGAAGCAAGATAGGAGCACATGTGTGTGCTTAGTTCTTAGGAGAAGAGCCAAGGCTATTTAGCCTTGAAGAGGGATTGACCTCTTGTTAGAAGTAGATTGGGTTTAAGGAATTTGGAGTTTGATTGTAAAATTCAACTTGTTGCATTGAGATTCATATTGAAGTGAGAGAGTTCAAACTTGTTTAAACTTGTGGCATTTAGAGTGACTAGATTGTACTAGGTGCATTACTTGTAGTGTTTTATTAGTTATGAACTTGAGAAGAACTTTATAGTGAGAGATTTGTCAATTATGGATGATCAAAGTGTTCAATGGGTATGAAAATTTGAGGGATTGTTTATTATAAAGTATGGGAGTTGTGGTAAAAAATTGAGAGCTTCAGTCATTGGGATGAAAGAGTTATTAAAAGTTGAAGGGGAGGGTATCTAGGAACAAAGCAGCAAGGTTTGAAAATATGTATCTCTTAGAGGGTTATAGATATGGATACCAAAATTTGACACTACCTTTTGAACTTATATATCTATCTTGTGTCAAAATTTTAGATTGATTGGACGTAGGAGTTGGAAGTTATTAGAGTTTTAATGACCGGATGCTTTATCACAGCATTCATACTAAGTAGTTAGAGTTAGAATTTCATGCATAACTTTTGCATATGAACTCTGTTTGTGCCAAAATTTGGTGTGGAGATTTTTGATAAGGTACTTAACAAGTGTATTAAATTTCACTTGAAGAACATAAGTTGGGTGGGAGTTATACTATTCTGAAGTTTAGTAGGAAGACATTGATAGAGATTTACATCAAGAAGAACTTAGAGAAAGAAGGGCAAGGATAAGTTTATAAGTATTTTTTAATACTTGTATTTAAAGCCTATATGTTCATGGAATCCACAAGCGAAATGTCATGTACCAATATGGAATCAACCACGATGACATGTGATAGCACGGAATCAATAAGCGAAAACTCATGTAGTAGTGTGGAGTCGACGGCAAGGACTCGATTCACAAGAGGGATATCTTTGAAGGTATGCGTGGCCAAAGCGGCCGGGTGGACATTAGAAAAGGCTAAGGATATAACCTTGCTCGACATTAAGGAATGTAAAACTACATAGTGTGGTGTTAATCAAGTTGTGTATATTCCAAGGGTAGATTGGAATTATATATTGGGTTACAAAGAGAGAAGTCTCTACATGTCATTATAAACTTTTCCACTCGGGCTAGGACGAAATCGAAGGGTAGAGGATTTTTGGTGACAACACGGCTCAACATTATGATTGACGTCCGAACTTCCTTTGCCATTGTGCACCGCACACATAGTGGCAACACTTGTTGCATGAGGACATGGTAGTCATGGGATTTCAGGCCTTTTATGTGCCCATCCACGTTTACACGCTTCCTCAGCTGACCCACGTAGTGGCTGGGGGTTCGCAGTGCACGCACTTGCTCCACAAAGACATCACGCTCTTCTTTTGTCATAACGTATGAGGACTGAGGTAAAATGACGCTGCCTGGTTTCTTTCCTATTACGGGCCACAGATGCTTGCGTATACCCGCCTCCTTCATGTCGAGACGAACTCCAAGTGTGTCCTTCTCTCAAAATATGGTTTTCATGACATTCTCTGCGATGTTTTTTCATAGTGCATGACATCCAATGTGTGTCGAACTAGAAGATCTTGCACAATGACTCGTGGCAGTCAAAAATTTGATGGTGCAAATCACAATATCACTACATCCAATCATGTGACTGTACATGACTATGTCCACTCACATAACGCGCATCATTACATACACGTACTTTCCAATATGGAAGGTCATACAAACATGTCCTCCTCTTCACTCCGTGTTCGTGTACGGGGTCTGCCGTCTGTCCACCTTGGCTTCCGGAGTGTTTTTTCATCCACTCTTGTCGCTTGTTCGCATATCGCAATTGCTCTCGGCCACTCATCCTCCTTGGCGGTGGTCTCATCTCGGGTTGCCCATCAAAAATGGAACTATGTCGTCTCCATTGGTGGGTCATTGGCAGTTGTCGTCTATGCCCAAGGTAGACATTCTTTTTCAACACTTTGGAACGCCATGTTGCCACGTTGGGGCCACACACGGGACATGCCCTATGTCCTTTTGTTACTTGACCGGAAATCAACCCGTACGCCGGGAAGTCATTCACCGTCCACAAAAGCATGCCATGTAGCTTGAATGTTTTCTCTTTGGAGTTTCGTTGCGATCCGTCCAAGCAGTCGATCCCTTTCCAAAGCTCTTGGAGCTCCTCAATCAACGGTGCCATGTACACATCCACATTCCTGTCCGTCACACTCTCTTTTCCTGGTATGATTAGCGCAAGCATCATGAAGAAGTTTTTGGTCACTAACCAAGGGGGAAGATTGTAGTTGAGCATGACCACGGGCCAAGTAGAGTGGCTGAGACTTTGGTTCCTAAATGGATTTACGCCGTCCAGTGCAAGGCCAAGCCTAACGTTCCGTTCCTCTTTTGCAAACCACGGCCACCTATTATTTACGTGGTCCCAAGCCTTAGAATCCACCACAGACCTCATCACCTTGTCCTCACTTTTCCCGCCTACATGCCACTTCATGAGCTCCGCTAGCCGTGTGCAACTGTACGTCCTTCGCAAACGAGGAATCAAAGGAAAATGTCTCAAAACTTTGATTGGAATTGTTTTGGAGTTATCTACGTACCGCGATTTGTGACATGTTGGGCACTCCGTTGCATCCGACAAATCTTTCCTAAACAAACAACATCCACCTCTACACGCATGTATTGAGTTGTAGGACAACCCCAACTTCATCAACATGCATTTCGCCTCGTAAAATGATTTCGGTAGTGTGTTGTCCTTGGGTAAAATTGTCTCCTTCAACAACTTAAACAACTCATCCACAAAGTTGTTAGGTACGGCGAAGGTGGTACAACATACCAGTAGCATGAGTGTCGATGTGAGACGGTTCGAGGGGCTTCCCTCATAAAGTGGAGTTCCAGCTTCGCGTAAAAGTATCTCGTGGTCTATCCCACCGGGGTCCTTGATGTTCATGGTACTCCCTCTTGTTTCCAGCGGGTCATTCATTTCTTCCTTTTCCGAATCGCTACCATCATTGTCATCCATTGGGGAACCCTCCTCCCCGTTAGAGTCTTCAACCAATGCATCCCCGAGTCCGTCATGTATAGTGGCTTCAGTTTCGTGTCCGTCAAAATTGAGGCAATCATACTTATTGAAGCATTCTGCCACCATACGTAGAACCTCAACCTCTCCATCTTCTCCGTCGTTTGAGATGGGCTTGCATTGTGTCTGGCTTGGTTGACCACTCCTCGGTGCATGGGAGAACAAGTCAATCGGGTTGTACTCGTCCTGCCATTTATGTGGGAAAACATTGAGGAAAACAAGATGGGAACTCTCATGCAACACATATATACAAACAATGGATGTGGAAAACTTATCATGTTTCACCTAGTATACATGTATGCCGTGGTCATCACTTTTGATACAAAATTTTGTCAATACAAAACATGACTTGGTGTAGTCATGTTTTCTAACATGACTAGGTGTAGTCATGTTAGACGACACATGACTGAGTGTAGTCTTGAAAATGGATGGAGTGTTGTTTGTCAGCCTACAGCGCGGTCTGCGGGTTCAAAGAGTAGTGTGCATACAATTCTTCTCCGACCAAAATGTCCCGGCTGGCTATGGTAATTACATACCCCCATTCCTGTTTGTTCCATGGTTTAGGCAACATGCAAAATTCCCATACCACATTTCTTATCTCTTTGCGCCCTATGGAACTATTTATGAAGCCCGCAACATTCCCCTTCATTACATCTCCATCGATGTACAAATCCGGCTCAACTTGCATCGCATATGACTTCACTCGAGGTTGTGCCTTGCTCAAAGTTTTGTATTCTGCCAAGGTGTACTGTGGTCCTACGAAGGGAAGCAATTCCTCTCCCTCTTTGGCGGGTTGGAGTGCAAATAGACCCCAGCCCATGAATGGAAAGTTGGACACCCTAACTTCCCATTCTCTGTTCCAATATGAAAATTGTGTGAGTTTTGGGATGGGCCCGTTGCACCACTGTCCGTCAAACACGTTTGACCGCCACCTCTGCAAGGCGCGTACTCTTGCAGATGTTGTGTTTGGCATGGCGTGTTTTGGCGCTTGGTACCCTCCTAGAAAGGTTCTCAGGGATGCCATGCATGCAGCTTTTACAATGGGTCTCCATCGGGCCTACAAAATTCATGTACAAAAAGATGAAAACTCCCCCACAACAAGGCCACCCGCTTACGCTCATTCAAAAGTGGTTTGTTGCAATGACTCACCAAGATAGAGGCTGTAAACACAGGGTCCCTTTTTTTGCTGCGAAGATGCTTCCGAATTGTGGCTCGATCGAGGACTTTCCCTCCCGCACACTCCATGCATGGACATGGATACCTGGATAACCGCATGGCATCTGCTTGGACCTCCTCTTCTTGCCATAATTGTAGATGCTTTAGGCATTCGAACTGCCCTTCTACCATCCTGTGGAGTGCGCAGCGGGTCAATTTGTGATATGGAAATACCTTACAAGCAGAGAGTGCTCACATGAAAGGGGAGTCATATAACCCGACTCAAAGAAAGTGGCTTTGGTGGGAAAACCCAAACAACGGTCTGCCTACTGCTAGGGTTACAGGTGAACAAATTTGTGGTGTTCAAAATTGTTGTAACTCCCCCCCAATCAAAATTGATGTGACATCCCGTAGTCATCATTTTCATACAGCTTGCTCAATGTGCTACTGCCTGCAGTCACGTTCCAAACATTTTGACTCCCTTGAGTCAGAATCTCAAGGGAGTGTGACTCACTCCAGTCACGTCCCAAATATTATGACTTCCTCGAATTGCCCATGTTTATTTTTTATTTAATTAATTAACTACGAGGTTAACATTTGCATGCAATAATATATGTGTGTCAAGAGCCATCAGACTTGTGCAACCACTTTTACTGGAGCGGCAGATAAGACCAAATTTTGTCTCTTCATGTATTCATGACCCACAAGATATCTTCATTTCTTACCCACACTGGTTTCCAATTTTTTTTGGGGGGTCTCTAATTTGTTTTCACCTTGCTCAATCTGCAAAATCTTGAAACTTTATTTTTTATAGTTAACTATAGTTAGATACATAGTTATAGTTGTATAAAAAAAATTGGGTTAACTATAGTTGTTCTTGAAATTGGTCTTAAATTTTGCTAGTTAACTATAGTTGTTTTCCAAATGGGTTTTAAATATCAAATTCCAAGTTAATGGCACTCCTTCTCTTATATGCCCAAAACCGCAGTCGAGAATATAATCGTGTTCTCAATTTAAATATCCTTATTGTCATTTTTCCTTGGACCCATAATATATCACGGGTTTTGACATGAAAATAAACTATCAAAGAATTCAAACGACATGCTCGCATGCATGACCTCATCATCATTGGTCACCCTAACCTCCATAATGTCACACCATCCGTTTCACCAAAAAATGTGATATAAACAAGGTGTGACATATTTGATAATGTCACATTTGGAAGATTTATGCATAATGTGATATTATCAAAGAAATAATTAGAAAAACAAATAAAAATTACAATGTCTAAAAGAAAATAACAAACATGAGAATTCAATGTTTTTGAATATAAAATCAAATTCAAAAGCTTGAATAACAAAGGCGGACGGAGATGCTGACGTCATCCATAGAATTTGTTGTCCATCCGGCCTTTTTTCATCCATTCCACTTGTTATTATCACACTTACGCTACAAATTTTGCGAAAAAATAGTGACATTATCCAGGGTGATAGGGATAAAAACGAGGGAGTTTTACACTAGAAAATTTGGTTTCGAAATTTTGGGTGACAATATCAAGGTGTTCTATAACATTATCGAGGTTAGGGTGTAGTAAGTCGGCAGGACACGTGTAGCTCAACGAGGATGATTTCTTGCAGGATGTGTACCTCAATGAGGATGACTTCAACCCAAAATGAACGGTTGACGCAGTCACTAGACATTGGTAATGTCTAGTGAACCAAATTGTGGCATCAAAAGTTCCCGATTAATTATTATTTAAAAATTGAAATTTTTATTTTTATTCTCCCTTAACTTTTATAGTACTAAAAAAATCTAAAATAAAAACTTTTTAGGTGAAAAACTCAACATTTATGAACTATTTTAAAACCAATCCTTTATTTTTAATTTGTTAAAATGATTTTTTCTTTCATATGAATATTTTATAATATTTTAAGTAATGTCGTGTACTTTCACATGTTCTCATATGCATTCAAACTAATTAAGAGTGATTGACCCTAATTAAGCCTATTTAATCCTAATTGAACCTAATTCAACCCAAATAAATCAACCCAAATAATTCAGCCCAAATGAAAATAGACTTCACTTCATCCAACTAAAGTGAACCTCTTACACCCAACCAAAGTTCATCCACCTTAATTTCATCCAAACGAAGTTCATCCAACCGTGGCGAGTGGTGAGAACTTCCTTAGGGTTTCGGTGGAGGTCTCAAGCTTGCGGGTTTCGGTGGAGGTCTCAAGCTTGTGGGTTTCGGTGGAGGTCTCTTCGAAGGGCGAAAACCCACGATTTTCATGCTGGGCTCTTCCCGGTTCGCTCGCCGTTACTAAGGAAATCCTGGTTAGTTTCTTCTCCTCCGCTTAGTGATATGCTTAAACTCAGCGGGTAGTCTTTCCTGATCTAAGGTCTGATGCGTTCGACTGTTTCCAGAAGAAGGGTTCTAAGAGAGAATAGAATTTCCAAACTCTGCCCACAATCATATTGTATGGTTGGAGGCTAGTAATGATAGAGTAGGTTGAAGTTTCTTACATCTTGTGTATCACAATTGCATCTAATGCGTAGTCCTGCATCAAATTGTACAGTTTGATAGAACAAATGCGGAGATTACAGCAGCTCCTAGACGACATTGACAACATAAATCATATTTGTACACTGACTCAAGAATACTGTATATGAATTTTGGTGAGATTGGCAACAACATTGGCAACAACATTTGGGTGAAGAGATGGGGAAGAGATAGGGAAGAGATAATAACTTCAGGTCACCATTCTCTCATCACTCTCGGTCTTGTGCTCTTAATTTGATTTTAGACTCTTAAGCTGCTCTTCACTTTGAAATAAAAGGGTCTTTCCAGGCTTCCACCTCTTGCATTAATTCTTTGACTGCCAAAAACGTCTTCTTCAGCTTCTTATAAAATTTATGTTGCATGTTTCTCAATACTTACACCAGTGCATATTTGGGTAATGCACCAAGCTCTTCATCAACCCTGTATGAGGTTCAGCTGGGCATAAATCAATTTCTTTTTGCCAAATTACAAAAGTACCACGTGTCCTCACGCAATTGGTTTGAATCTCTTAGAGAATGCCATGGAAATTGAATTAGGCAGAGACGTGCTCAACCAGACATGTGCTCATCTTGGCAACATTTCATATATTAGTGAATTTGTGTTGGATGAAGCACAATAAGTTCCACTTATGCATCAAGACTAATTCTCACACATGCTCTTCATCTGGATCAGCCTGCAAAGTTCTATGGTACTAATTATGTTTGGATGTTACTAGTTTGTCCATGTCCAGAACCAAGTAGTGACATAGAGGCCATGATTGATTCGGTGGTATATTGAAGTGTTTCTGTTATAAACAATATGTGGGTGTTATTTGGTTACTTTCTTAATTGGACACCTATATTTGATTGGTGTGTAGTTAGGTGAAGATCAATCAACAAAATCTATAAGTGCCATGTTTAAATGAGATTGGACTACATCTTCAAAATCTCTTAACTGCTCCACACTCAATAGTTGAACACAATTGGGAGGCCAATGTGTCCAGTTAAGGAATCAACAAGCATGCACTTCTGATAACCATAACTAATTCAGGGGAGGTTGGATTTTCATTCAATTTCTGTTGCCTTTTTTCATAATAGTTCATAATAGCTTTCTTAATGTCAACTCAACATTTGGTTTTACAAGATGTTGTAATGTTGGAAAGAGTTGTCCAACTTCCACTAATCACTTTCCGTTGTTGTGTAGGTACGAGTAAGACATACCTGAGTATAGTATCAGGATACCGAGGATTGCAAGTGCTCCATTCACTGGTACCCTTGCAAATGGTGTTTCTAATCTTATGTTGTGTGATGGCCTTCATGTACTCACAAAGATTTGTGTACCTAACTTACATGTTATGAAAGTAGTCCAAACAGAGCAGTAGCTGAGAGTGACTTGTCAGGACAGAACAGGAGAATCTCATAACTAGGTTACTGTTTAAGTTCAGGTAAACATCGGTGGCAAATTTACTGTGTAAGAATTTATCGTAGCGAATCCTTAAAGTTCATCTGCATCAGTAGGATGACATGCCTTGCCTTGCAAACTACCAACTCTCAACGGCGAAAGCAGACACATGATCGAAAAGACTCGATAACTAAGAAGTTGTGAGCTCCCAATGCAAATTATCTGACAGATTTGTAATTAGAGCCAAACGTCCTCATGCGAACCAGTGTCCGGGAAGATTTGGGCACAATCGGTCAAGATCCAAGTGTTTCCAAGTCCAACTGGTTACATGTTGATATCTTTCGGATTTCTTTATTAACTTTAGACATTTCGCCGATCATTTTAAAAGAATCCAAAGAATATACCTTAAGTCTTGAACTTGAACCGGTCATTTCTCAAACAGAGGAGATAGACACCTAGGTTGTTGTGTTAAGTTCAGGTAAAGATGTCACCTTGACCAGAATTTATTTAGTGTAGAGAGTCCTTAAAGTTGCTTACACATTACCTATGTGGACTTCCTTCACTTTTTTTCTCACTCCAGAGTTCGCCCTAACAATATAGTGTGGATGGTGTGGTACGAGTCTCCCCTCCAGTCTTCGTGAACTTTTGAATGTTGTGGGTAGAGAACACCATAGATTCTGATGAGTGAGGTGCTATCTTAACTTATGATATATCTTGAAATCCTACTCAGTAGCTACCTACTCGTATGGCAATGCGAGTTGTGAGCTCCCAATGCGAAGGTGGAACAATACGAAGAGTGGGCCCGCAAGGATATCTGTCAAACTAATACGAATGCTTGATTGATCATTTGTCGGACTATGGAGGCTACTAATTTTGACCCAATATATTGTTATTCTAAGTGACTCTGTCGTTTGGAACACTAATTTTGACCTAACATATTATTATTCTAAGTGTAAGTGTCATCTTTATTGACACAAATTGTTAGTCACTCCTTCTAGTGGCCTACAACAACGCTAATGTCATCCGGACTTTCCACAGTGATTGACCATTGTAATGTACATAGAAGAGAGTTGGTCTCACCTATAATTGTAATATACTGCAGGAGAAAGCTGGGCTCAAGCTGGTCACATTCTCCGACGACCTGAAGCGTGTAGAACAATGGATGCGGGAGCGATTCCGGAGTACGAGCGCTTGCGTTCAAAGAACATCGAGGACAACAACCGGAAGCTAATGGAACTAGGTCTGCCTCCGATGGGTGTATCGAATTTCAAGAGGCCATCAGACCCTAGGTACGTATCCCTAAACTCTAATCCTTTTTATTATGACTCCTTGGAGTCATAATAATGTGCTAACATTGTGACTAGTTGTAGTCATAGCATTGTCATTCTCCACACTAACAAATTTTTGTGATTTGTAACGTCCATGAATTAACTAAAGTTCGTACTCAGCAGTCAGGTTCCCGCGACTTCCTCCATTTCTGGCGAAATGGACAGTGATGTAGGAAATTTGATAAGAAAAATCGCTAATCTCCCTGATGGCTTGCAAGTGCAAGTATTTCGCTCCATTGCTAGTTTTTCGGCAATATCAATGCCGGTATTGGAAATGACGGGCAATGAGCTTGCGCGTGTTGTCAGCCATAAATCCCCACCCTTAGCGTCTGTGGTCCGGATGGGAATCCATGGCTCACATGTCCTTGCAGAAACTTAGTGTGGGAACCTCCACACTCATAACCCAATGACTTAAATGCAAGCACACTCTCTTTATTCAACCTCATAAGGCATTAGTATTGAAAAAATACATATGCACCCATTTAACTTCACAACCACAGTCCATTCTTTTCCTCTTCTAACCTCTTACATATTGCATGTGTCATCGGAATCACTAATGTGGTTCCTAAATCCGAGGGCACTTTCCACATTCTGAAAGTACATTAAGCCCTACCTACTGTATCCTTCAAAATGCCCACTACCCACCTTACTACATTGCAAGGTATTGGGACCCTGCCATTATCAACTCAACTTAAAACCTCCTATTTCCCAAATGGCTCCCCCTTTGATTCTCAAGAGGTCGAATCCACTTCACACTTCTGGCTTACATTCCCAGCCTTGACCCCCTTCGCAGATGACCCAAGCCGAGGCCTCAGTCCTTCTTAGCTCTGAATTCCCTTGCAACTGCCCAGGACGAAGCATAAATCCTCCATAGCTATGAATTCCCTTCACATTACCTCAAGGCCGAAACCCAATCTCCATCCAGTCTGCCCCAAGGCCTCAACCTGATTAAAGCCCACCTGATCTCAGACTAATATGCCTCAAAGCCTAACCTTGATCTCATACTAATGTGCCTCAAAGCCTAACTTGATCTCAAACTAATGTGCCTCAAAGCCTAACTTGATCTCAAATTAATGTGCCTCAAAGCCTAACTTGGTCTCAAACTAATGTGCCTCAAGGCCTAACTTGATCTCAAACCAATGTGCCTCAAGCCTAACCAGATCTCAGACCAATGTGCCTCAAGGCCTAACTTGATCTCAAACTAATGTGCCTCAAAGCCTAACCAGATCTCAGACCAATGTGCCTCAAGGCCTAACTTGAACCGCCCTGGGCCCCCCTTTCATCTCCTTTCCGCCTTCGTCCTTTATTTTTCTCTGCCACCAGAGTTAGCTCCCAAATACCGGTTGCCAACTACCGGCTTCCAAACACCGGTTCCCAACTACCGGCTCCCGGATACCGGTTCCCAACTACCGGCTCCCGAATACCAGTTCCCAACTACCGGCTCCCGGATACCGGTTCCCAACAACCGGCTCCCGGATACCGGCACCCAACTACCGGCTCCCGGATACCGGTTCCCAACTATCGGCTCCCGGATACCGGTTCCCAACTACCGGCTCTCGGATACCGGTTCCCAACTACCGGCTCTCGGATACCGGTTCCCAACTACCGGCTCCCGGATACCGGTTCCCAACTACCGGCTCCCAACTACCGGCTCCCAACTACCGGTTCCCGGATACCGGTTCCCAACTACCGGCTCCCGGATACCGGTTCCCAACTACCGGCTCCCAAATACCGGTTCCCAACTACCGGCTCCCGGATACCGGTTCCCAACTACCGGCTCTCCGCTACCGGCTCCCGGCTACCGGCTCCCAACTACCGGCTCCCAACTACCGGCTCCCAACTACCGGCTCTCCGCTACCGGCCCTCCGCTACCGGCTCCCAACTACCGGCTCCCAACTACCGGCTCTCCGCTACCGGCCCTCCGCTACCGGCTCCCAACTACCGGCTCCCAGCCGTGAAGTCAACCCTCCCTTTTAAGCCCAACACAAAAACTTCACTTCTTTTGGAATTTTGATTAATTGAAGAAAAGGTAAAAGCAACCGTCGATTGAACTTTTGAGGTTAACACCTCATGTGGGCACCATATTGGGCTCACATAATTGGCGACCATCGGGGAATGAATCCAAAATCACTTGCTGCGCAGGCAAGTCGTCACCTCATGCCCTGTACTCCTTGCACCTACTGCCGGATGTGCGCGTCGGAAAGCTCTCGCCATTCAATGTCTCCAATTGCAACGAGTTGTTCGAGAATGCCTCCCGAATGAGGTACGGCCCCAACCAAACTGCATCAAACTTACCCGGGAATTCGAGTTTCCTGGCATCTTGAATTAACACCATCATACCTGGCCGTAGGACTCTCTTCTTGTGATGTTTGTCGAAGGTGATCTTCCTCCGTCGTTGGATGGCCTCAACATGCTGAGCTGCCATCCTTCTCCTCTCGTCCAACTCCTCCAGGTCGGTCAATCGATTCTTCAAGGACTGACTATCCGTCAGGCGTAAGCCAATGGCGACTCTAAGTGACTCCACCTCAAATTCAATGGGAAGTGTGGCCTCCAATCCATACACCAATGAAAAAGGGGTCGCCTGAGTTGTCACCTTGAAGGTCGTCCTATACGCCCACAATGCTGCGGTTAATTTAACATCCCAATCCCTCTTAGAGTCAAGAATCGTCTTGCGAAGGATGCCCACCAATATTCCGTTGACGCGCTCCGTTTGACCATTAGTCTGCGGGTGGTAAGGAGTGGTTTTCCTATGGTTGATTTGGAATTTGTCAGTCATTTCTTGAATTAAAGAATTCAAGAAATGAGTCCCCCTGTCGCTCACTAAAATCTTCGGGCACCCGAACCTCGAGATGATGTTCTCATACATGAATGTGGCTGCATGTGCAGTTGTGTCAGTCTTGACCGCCTTAGCCTCCGCCCACTTGGTGAGATATTCGGTGGCGACCACGATGTAAGCCATTCGATTTGAGGAATGGGGATGAACCTCGCCCACATAATCAATTCCCCACTTCTCAAAGGGAACTAGAGGTAAGGACACATGAAGGGGCATCTCCATTCGGAGGTCGTTCCTCGCATACCTTTGGCAAGCATCACAACGCTTAACATACTCATGTGCATCCTTAAACAAGGTCGGCCAAAAGTAACCTGCTCTAAGAATCTTTTGACCCGTAAGTTGTCCGGAGAAATGCCCCCCACAGGCACTATCATGACATGCAGCCAAGATGGAGGGCACCTCTGCCTCCGACACACATCTCCTCAACAATCCATCAGCTCCCCTCCTAAACAACCTATGGCCCACCACTGCAAAGTGCCTACTATTAACTCTAACTTTTCTTCTATCCTCTTTGGTCCAATCCAATGGTAACTGTTGAGTTGTCAAAAATTCCACTATACCCGCATACCACTCGGGTTGTGCGGTAACAACAAAAAGATTGTCATCAACTAACCCATCATCCACTGGGCTAATGCCTACATCTTCTGACAACCTAGACAAGTGGTCAGCTTGTAAATGCATACGCCCTGGTTTGTATTCCACCGTGTAGTCAAACTCCTCCAGCAACAAAACCCACCTAGCTAGTCTTCCGCTTAGCTCCGCTTTGTTGACCAAGTATTTGATGGCCATGTGATCCACAAAAAATACGACCGGGTTGCACATGAGATAATGCCTAAACTTCTTGACAGAGAACACCATAGCCAGACACTCCCTCTCCGTGGTGGAATAGTTCTTCTCAGCTGGCGTCAATTGCTTACTAGCATAGGCAATGGGTTGATCCTTACCCTTCTCCCCCGTGGACTGACATAGTGCACTACCTACCGCTACATTGCTAGCATCACAAAACACATGGAAAGGCTTATCCCAATCGGGTGGTCTCAAAACCAGATAAGTGCTCAACTTATCCCTCAACTCCTCAAATGCCCTCTGGCATGCCTCGGTCCACTCAAACCTACAATCTTTCCTAAGCAATTGAGTGATAGGAACCGCAATCTTAGCGTAGTCAGGGATCAAGTCCCGATACCACCCCACATGACCTAGCAACTTAGCAATCCCCTTGGCATCGGTTGGAGGTGCCAACCCACTTATGACCTCAATCTTTTCCGGATCCGGTTCCCTACCTTTCTCACTAACCACATACCCAAGTAACACCCCCCTACTCACACCCAAGAAAGTCTTATCCGGGTTCAACGCTAGCCGCATCCTTCTACATCTAATCAAGGCTTCCCTAACACACTGTAAATGGTCACTAGCATCACTCTGAGTGCTAAAATCATCCACAAATACAGTCATGGACTTGAACAATAAGTTGGTGAAGATGTACATGACCAATCTTTGAAATGTGGCCGGGGCATTACATAACCCAAATGGCATGACCACCCAAACGAAAGTTCCCCAAGGAGTGGTAAAAGCCGTCTTGTGGATGTCTTGAAGGGCAATAGAAATTTGGTTGTAGCCCGCATATCCATCCATGAATGTGTACCTCGTATGACCACCTACCTCTTCCAACAGTAGTGTGATGAATGGTAGTGGGAAGTGGTCCTTTTGGGTACACGCATTTAACTTCCTATAATCCACGCACACCCTCAACTTCCCGTTCTTTTTCTTCACCAAAACCATTGGAGAGACCCAATCCGTGATTTCCACTGGCTTGATAAACCCGGCCTTCAACAATCTTTCCAACTCCGCCTTAACCAACAATTGTAATTGTGGGTTCATTCTTCTTTCCTTTTTTCTAATTGGCCTAGCGCTCGGAATCAAAGGAATGCGATGCTCCACCATCTCTCTCGGAATACCCCTAAGCTCATCATACGACCAAGCAAAGGTGTCACTAAACTCGTCCACCAAATCGCCATATTCTTTGATTTCCTTCTCCCCCAACTTAGACCCCATTTTTATTTGTCTAATCTTCCCATTCTTCATTCTCACGTCCACATACTTCCAATCCGCCTCCGACACATGTGTTTGCTCATCCTTGTTTCTATACCAATCCGGAGGTACCTTAGGATAATCCTTAACATCTTGACCCGCCACAATGCCCGTTGATGTGGTCTTGAAGTGCAAAGGTTCCTCCAACCTTGCGGCCTCGATGATAGCACCCTCATCCTGAGTCCCATCCACATGTACTACACTCACATCACTCTCATCCACACTATCTACCCAAGGTGTCAATCCTCCTCTAATCCATTCCTCCTCGGTAAACATCTCACATGGCTCCAACAAGGAATATTCTGCCCTCCTTGAGCTAAGCCTCTCCCCGTTCAAACAGACATGATAGAACATCATCATAATGTCATACTCCGATTCGGGATAGTCCCTCAACCACTGTGCATACTCCCCATTGTCGCCCAAATAATAGAAGCTGGGGCCCAAGCTACCTGACCTTGAATCTACCATAGTCCCTTGTCCGCCTGAATGGACAACTCCAACTAGTGCCTCATTCTTCTTGTTACTACTTCCATCTTTTTCTTTGCCTTCCTCTTCATCCTCGGACGATGAAGAGAGTTGTTCCCTAACCCAACCTCCCAGTGACCCTATAGAAACTTTGACTCTATTGTCCTTAGGACCATAAGTAATGGACGGCTTAACTCCTCCCCAATCCACTACCGCATCCGACATCCTCAACCAAGGCCTACCCAACAAAATGGGAAATGTATCCTTGTTAGAATGCATTTTGATGACATGGAAAGTAACCACATACTCCTCCCCTCCGGTGCTAATCCTACAGTCCTTTACCATTCCCAGAGGCACCGCCGGAGTTTGATTCGCCATGTTGATGATGAACGGTGACGGACCAGTAAGGTTAAGGCCCAACCTTTTCATGGTGTGCTCCGGCAAAATGTTTAACCCACTACCTCCATCAACTAACACCTTCGGAACCACCTTGTCCACCACCATCACTTCTATCTCAATTGCTTTGAGGTCACGCCCTTTCCCTTGTAGTTGGACTCTCGCGGCCACTCTAGTTTTTACCTTCCTAGTCCTCCTAGTTACCGGCATACCCTCCTTAAGAGTTTTACGAGCCATGGGTGATATCTCTAACAATTGGCCGAAGGTTATGTCGGCCTTCAATGAGCTAAGATCGGCCCACAAATCATATCCCTCAGGTCTTCCGACCTTGGTCTTTTCTACCCTATCAAACTCATCCAAAGGGATGCTAGGTCCTTCCCATTCTCCCATCTCACTGCCATATAAATCATGAATGACATTTGGCCTATCCCTATCCTGAACAATCTCATTCTCCCTCTCTAATTCCCTAGTGGCTCTTCTAGCTACTTTATCCAAATCCGAAAGGTTAGGTCCTTCGTCCGAAGAGCAATCCTCATGTCCTTCCACAACCTTTTCTACTTCAATGTTTCCCCGCATAGCTCTAGTGGTGACTGCTAATGCCGGGGCCTCATGAGTGACCTCATCTGCCAAACTCCTCAACTCGTAGGTGATGGCGTTGGTGTGTGGAGGCCATTGACCTTGTTCGTCTTCAACACCCACTTGGTAGGCAATAGACTCATCATAATGCGGCTCAGTGACACCATCCACGAACCTAACATCCTGAGAACTCGACGGACCCGGATCGGTGGGAGGAGCTGGCCTCCTATTGTCGAACTGTTGTGGACCACCTGGTCTATTCTGAATCGGAATGTATCCGGTTGCCGTTTGCAATTCCGTAGGGGGATGGAATGTCTGCCTTGCATTTCCATGGTCATAGTATAGATTGGGTGGCCTAAGCTCGTTAGGAGGTCCGCCCTGTGGCCTAGCCCCTCTCATGTTGTCTTTAGCTTGTTGTTGTAGGTTGACCCCCGTGTTGGGCATGCTAATGACTTTATCAGGCTGCCGACACTCGTCCGAAGGATGATTTCCCCCACAATTGCTACACCCATAACCTGGTCCTTCAGACCAACACTGACCCAGTGCATGCCATCTCCCACAAAAAGGATGGAACTCCTTTCTTTCCACATTTTGACCACCTTGTCCTCTAGGAGGAGGTCCCCTATAGTTGCCTTGACCATATTGATTTTGACCTGGGCCTCTCTGATTTTGTGGAGGTGGGCCACCGTTGTTTCTTTGATCGCGGGTCTGTCCAACTCGACAAAACTGCCTGGTGTGCCCAGGTTGGCCACACTGCACACACCACAATCCCGAAGCATGCTTACCCGACTCAACTGGAGGCGGAGGACCTGGTTGCTGACTCCTAATCATCAATGACATCTGGTCTGTAAGGCTCTGCATCTGTTTAATCATGGCCTCCTGAAATCCCAACTGACTAGCACCTAACCTCTTTTCCACCTCCTCAATGTGTGCATCGATCTTTGGAGCGGGCAATGCTAAGAGTGGTGCCGGCTCCCTAGCTGCTAGCGGTCGTGGACCTGTGTCCATGAAGGCATACTGACCTTGACTCCCTTGCCTACCTAATTGTCCTTCCACCTCTCTTGGTCGAATGGGAATGAATTGGGGTATTGATTCATCCTCCCTTCGCCACAACTTCTCGTAATCTCTGTCCATACGTTCCATCTCCCTAGCCGCCGCTTTGGCGTCCGCCAATGTCTGAGGATTCCTCTCCAACACACCTCGAATGGTCCCCGCCTTAAAAAATCCTTGGATGAAGAATTGTTTAAGGGTGTCATCGTTAAGCATAGTACCCACGAAGCGTGTACACACCAAATCAAACCTCCTAATGTAGGCCGAAATCTCCTCTTTCCTACCTTGCTTCAACGAAGCCAATGCCCTCAATGCCGTGCTTTGACCAACCTCCGGCCGAAACTCATTCAAAAACTCCCTTTGCAATTGCTCCCATCCTCTAAAATGTCCCTCGGCATGGTCCCTATACCACTCATAAGCCTCACCCTCTAGAGTGGTAGGAAACCATACCAACCAATATCCCGGATTAGTCACAAGAGAGCTAGCCAACCTCTCAATGTACCTCTCCATGTGCCTAGAAGGATCCTCATCCTTAGTTCCATAAAACTTGGGGAGGTGTGATGGCATGTCCACCGCCGGCAAGTTTTGTGGAACCACGATGGGTAGACCTCTCGGCCTCACCAATGGATCAATGGGTGGCATAGGAGGTATGGGTGGCGGATCCAGCCCGCGATCCTGATCCATGGTGACTGGTGTGTTCTCTTCTACTTCTCTATCAATGCCTACCGGAATCTCCTTCCCAAATGTATAAGTCTCCGATGATGTCTCACCACTCAACTTAGAGGGAGTCACCTCTCTCTCAAATTGAGCCTCTAATTCTAATGTCTCTAGCAATGGACTAAAACTAGGCTCAACATTCAAACAACTTTCTAATCTAACATCAACTTCTTCTACGACTTCACTAATCTTAGATAATCTCCTTCTACGTGTGGATTTGTCTACTCCTAATGTCAAGCTTGGTTCTTAACCCTTTGAAACTATTAGAAGTTATGTTTTGATGTTTTATGATTATTCACAAAAATATAAAAAGAGTGAGGCTTGAGTGAAGTTATGTTTAGACCTTAGGTTGATTAGAAACTTAGAGGCATGAAGGAAGTTCTTTGGTTAGGTGAGTGTAGCATGTGGTGGACCAAGGGGAGCTCCTTGAGTTTAAATATTTGAATTGGGATCCATCTTGTTGGTTTAGGAGTTGAAGGCTTAGCGGATAGGATAAGAGCATACGAGGTAGGTGAGGATCGAGGGGCTTACTTGGCGGATCGGATAAGAGCCTACGAAGTAGGAGAGGATCGAGGGGCTTATCTTGAGCTTTGAGGGGTGCTCACCCCTTCCCTCCCCCGTTTGAATTAGGATCTATGTTGTTGGTTTAAGAGTTGAAGGCTTAAAGGATAAGATGAGAGCCTACAAAGTAGGAGAGGATCGAGGGGCTTATCTTGAGCTTTGAGGGGTGCTCACCCCTTCCCTCCCCCTATATATTCCTCTCTCTTACCTTCTTCACTCACTTGTGTTCCTATTCACTCTCTCTTTCCTTTGTGCTCCTTTGGCACCCCTTTGAGGGGTGCTCACCCTCTCCTTCTCTCTCTCTCCCTCTTGTTGTTCCTCTCATAGAATTGAGTGTTAGAGTTAGAGTTGTGTGGGAATTAGTAGAAGGTTAGTGGAATTAGTAGAATTCATAGAGACTTGTAGGGACTTGAAGATACTTGTAGAGACTTGAAGGCCAATGCTCTACCTATTCAAGAGACTAGCATTAATAAAGCATCATGATTTCAAGTGAGTTGGAAGCTTGTTGAGATGGAAGTACATTTCATGTTACCACGAGCTTTGGTATCATACATGTGATTCTCAAAACCATCACCCGGACTAGGACGCTTAAGGGTGGTGGGTTTGGCCTCACACCAAGTGATTCAAACACCATTTGCAACCTCATACTTGCAAAGTTTGAGACTTTAAGTAATTCTACAGCAACATCACATGACAACCTGTACATATATTGGTGATCATGTGGGTGTGGGAAATTTTCATATTTGAAAGTTGTGTTGTTAGCCTTTGCACACACATCTTTGCAAGCAAAAAAAATTGAAACAAGAAAAGACACAAGAAAACAACGATCAACTTTGGTAGAAGTCACTTGTTTTGATGAGATGCCGGATTGAAGAAGTAGCGTCAAAAAAGTTGCTACATGAATGAAACCCTAAAACCCCAATGCCTATTGATTTGCATGCCATCGATGCTTGGAGAAAATTGATGAAATATGTTGCTCTTGCACCCTCTCACTCCTTGCAACCACTTTACAATTTTTCATAAACTTACTTACCTTGTATCCCTAGACCCTTTACCCTAAACATTTTTACCAAACTTCATAATTAAAAGTCTTTAAATAGGTTGTATCCAATAGAATTATGGATTGGACTTTATTGTACCAATTTTAAATTCCTAGGATTGAATTAAAAACTTCAAACCATTTGAATTTGTTTATTTATTTATTTAATTTGTCACTATAAATAATTTTCATGCAAGAAAATATTGTCTTTATAATAAGTGTTTGTGTCCTTATTAGCAACCATCCAAGCATAATGTTTTAACACTCTAGATCTAAGGCTCAAAATGAATTGATACCAAGGTGCACGTAGGTGTCATTTGATATCTAAAAGTTCCAAATGGACTTTTAGTTTATAGTTCATATTGCCTTTCAAGTGTTAAATGAACACTAAAAAATTATGAAGGATTTATTGTTAAGCATATGATAAAAAAAATTCATAAGCCATATTTTATGGCATATCTAGGTGATATGGAAACACTCTAACCATTGAAGAGCCAAAGTGAAAAGAAAAAAAGCTTACATAAATGTGTATGCCATACTTGTAGATTTTGATAGAATATATTTGAAGGATATGAAAAGAGAAGGTTGTATGCTTGTATATCATCCCCATGTTATTTCTATATTATATACTATAATACATAATTTTTATTATAAGATCTTATTATAATTATTCATAAGATGAAAAAAACCCCCAAGGTTTGGACTAGGACCCTCATAATATCAAAATACCTTATTATACAACTTTGAACCATTATATTTTATATTAAAAATTATATGTTTACATAAATTTTGATACTATTGAATTCATCTTGACTTTCTCTTTATCAACATACAAAAAATGCTTCATAATAATCATGTTGATACCATCATAAAGTGATGAACAATTTAATAAGTATGCATTATAATCCCAGGTGTTGCCACCTCTGACCAAAACCCTCCATCATGATTCATTAAGTTGCAGCGAACAAGGAGAGTCCACCAAACTTGTTTGGCGTTCCTCCCATGCTCCCCAAGCACTTGTTCATGGTGACCTTCATCCACACTATGAGGATGTTCAACCGCTTGTGTGTTGTTAGAAAACCGGCACCAAAGTGGCCTAGATGGGAAGCGAAATTATGTTAGGATTGAATATTGTGTTTTGCTCAACATTTGGCACGAGAGAAGGAACATGTGGGAGGAGGCAAACTTCAAGGCTTTATGTGATAATATGGGCCCTCATGGATGACGTGACACACAACGTAAATAATGCCACGCCACGTCTATTATGACAACCTGGGCGGGACGGTAGTAAAGTGATTAAAAATTATGTCTACAACTTTTATACCCAAAGATCTTCTAATGCCCTATTCATATGCCACGCAATGTCTATTATGACAACCTTGTCGGGATCAAGGTACGAAGAGAACAATATATATATATATATATATATATATATATATATCTACAACTTTTATATCCGAAGAAGATCTTTTGATGTACGATTCTAATCTAACTGACTAGACATGACCTATGAACTAGTCTAATCTCAAGCATCCTTGGCATGGTTCTCAGACTTCGTGATTTCCATCTCGTAATGTTTCTTGAAGGTTTTGGGTAAGAGCACAGGGATGAGGAAGACAAAGAGGTTGATGGTCCAGACGACAATGTTCAAAATAGCCAGAAACCTCCCCATCATGATCCATTGAGCTGCAGTGAACAAGGGGTTCCCGGGATGCCCGTCCGGATTTCCTCCCACACTCTCCAAACCCTTGTTCATGTCGACCTTCACCCATGTCATGAGGGTGAACAACCTCCTTGTGTTGTAGAAAAGCGGCACTAAAGCATGTATGGGAAGGGAAACTTGGTCAAGGCTGAACACAACATTTTCGCTCAGAATCTGGCATGAGAGAAGGAACAAGTGGGGGGAGGCGGCCTTCAACGCTTTCTGGTCACCCTGCACAAAGGCGCCCAAGACATATCCTGCAGGTAGAACCAACCCTACTCCCGCTGTCAGGATGGCGTATTTCTGGGCCATGCCATCCCCAACCATGATGTTGGGGGGTTTCCCAACGCTCACAGGCTTGAACACGGTCCGGTTCAGAAAAACCATGTAAACGGATGTGAAAAGTGCAAAGGCAATGTCAAGGATGGGGACCAGCCCACTCAAAGTGAGCACAAAAATTAGCCCTGTGACGTGCAGCTGCAGCAAGGAAAAGGAGCCCATGATCCCATGCTTTGCTTGCCGATGCTCTGCTTCAGCCTGCACACATTAAATTTTTCGCACTTAATTTCCGGTGGCCATTCAATAACCAGATTTGCTCTAGATAAAATGATGTCTTAAAGAAAGGAAAACCCTAATTCTATAGCAAAGACTTATTTCAAGAAACCTAAGAATGCAACACTCTCTTACTTCATACCTACCTCATCAGCAAGTTGCATATAATAATATGTGTCAATTTGAGGGTTCTTTGTACATAGATTGTGCACTGGGTGTGTACATCCCAGGTTAGAATTTGTGGCAGCCATTTTAGTGCTCTGGTAGAAACCATTTAACGGATTGGATTTAACCCTCCAACAGTATCCACGAAAGACTCAAAAACTCAAGCATGTATTACTCTCGAAATTCATACCTGCCTCACTGTCAAGTTGCATCTAGTGCCACTTTGAGGGTTCTTGTACACTTATGTGTTCCACAGGTTACATTTCGTGGCAGCCATGTTAAGGGGTCCGGTAAAAACCTACTCCTATAGGTGTATGGTTAATTCATCCCAACTTAAATAGACTGACTAGATAATTTGGGGGTCTCATGCTGGTTCTGGGGTCAAATCTACTAAAAGAAACTTCCGATCTACAAGGAGTCACCTTCAACTTACATGGCTGCCATGAATCCTGCATCGAGAAATATGAGGACTCTATATAGATTGTGAGTTTCTAGATGTGAGATACTCAAGCAAATACTAAAGTCCTTACTTTATGCCCCACAGTGGGGGTGCAATGTGTCAAATGTTGAGAATTTGAAGAGACTAAAGTTAGCTCAAACCAAAAGGTCTTAAGTGACCTTGACCATTGTAGATGAGTAGATGAACAACCAAGTGATTGGTATTCTAGTATCTCAACACGAAGCGTCAAGAGACTACAAGTGAAATCTTATATCCATAAAGAAGGTCGAGGGTGAGAAGTAGATCATTAGCTTATGTGACTCCCGTCCTTCTCTATGTTTGGGTGAGAGCCTTTCTCAAACTTCTATTTTTATCTCGCTTTCTAACATCAAGTGATGTCACTGGCTTCAGAGAGAGTTTATCTGCAAACTTCATTACTTCCATGCATCCAACAACTACAACAATCCCAAGAAACATACACACAGAGAATGGACTTTTTTGGATTAGATCCACCACACAAGAGAAGTGTAGTCATGTGGCATCCATCAAACAAAGAGGGGTTGAGAGGTAGTTAAATAATTTCTTAAGTAAACTCACCAATGCTATAGTTGTACATAACAACTACCACAACAACTACTTGAAACACAAAATAGACCTGCACATCAGAAAAACATTGAAGGCTAGACTAGCAAATAATAATGTGAGCTAGCTCTACATACCTTGGCTTCATGAGCAGGAGCATCAGGGTCCACTCTGGAGTCATAATCCTTGATCTTGTCCCCAGCCGGCAACACCTGCGCCATGATGATTTCTTTCCTTCCAAACTCCTTCACAACCCACAATTTAGGCGACCTCCTAGTCAATCCGCCAAAAACTATTCTGAACCTCAATAATATAACCCCTCAACGTATATAATTGCAACCTTCAATTGCTCATAGACCAAGAGTCTAAGAGACTGGCAAGTGAGCTTATGACTAGATGGACATAAATGTGTAGGAGCTCTCACACTCAACGCAAGACTTGAGATTTTGTGTATATACAAAGTACAAAGGGCGATGCATGTGATACACTTAAATTAGCCTGGTGGAGAGGACTTGAATATTCCGTCCACATGCAAGGAGGCCAGGCTCAGAGTGTGACACATGGCGGTAGACGGGAATGGGACCGAGATGCGAAAGTTTGCCATTGAACAAGTGCTGCGTCAGTGGTGTTACAGCAAACTTAGCACAGGTATTTTACTTCAGCTGTCTGGCACGGAATTATGCGCTGAGGCCCACTTCACACACGAGCCAAGAGCCGTGACCATGAAATTGTGAGAGTCCAGAAGAAGTGTCCAAAGGTCGTCCTAAGACACTTCCAAAATCATGTAGTGTGGTCATGGGTCCTCAAGTGTAGTGTGGAGTCATATGTGACGGGACCCTCAATTAAATGCTATTTCAATGAATTTCCATTCATGCGGGGTCCTCACACAGGATAAAATATAATAATCAACGGTCGCAAGATTTCGGAGTGCGTGGTCTCCCAGTTTTATGATAAGGCCTCCAAGAGGTGGTTTTTTGAAAATAGTTTGAGTGACCGTGAAACATGATCCATTTAATGCCATGTAGGAATCCATGTAGACTTTACATCCATCTTGCATTCACTTACTCCATTGGTCCCTCAAGCGTAGTGTGAAGCGAACTTGGACTGACTCCGCCTTTTCCACCAATGAGAGTGCTTGAAGTGCAATGGTCGTGGGCCCTCGGTCTCACTTGTGAAATGGACCAAAGTTCAAATTTGAGCCTAACCCCTAAAGGCCCAAGCCTCTTTCACATAGTAGTAAGGGCTAGTTCACACGGGTCCCAAAGTCCTAAGTCCCAAGTCCCTTGAGGTCAATCCGTGCAATCTCAAACCATTGAGAGCATGAAAGTTGGAACTTACCACTTCACACGGGGTCCCACGTATGACATGCCTGGATGCTTACATGACAACTCTTCTTGGAGGTGAAGCTTGGGACTTGCATTGAGAGTCGGGCCAAGCAATAAGCTAGATCCAACTCTCAACACAAGTCCCGAAAATTTGCATAAAATAATCAAGAGTTGATTCAATGAATAGAAACTAGATTTAATAGTTTTTTGAGGCTCAAAAGTTGGGACTTTGCCTTCATGTTGGTACTTGCTAATGTGAGTTGGACTTGGGACTTGGGACTTGGGACCCCATGTCAACAGGCCCTAAGACAACACATTTATTTGCTATAAAATGAAGGTTGCTAAGGCTAAAAAATGAAAGCCTTGTGAAGCAAACTTGTTGATATTGAAAATCACATTTGTATGGTTTGGCATCGATTTTCTGCACTTTGTCATGGTTTGTGAAATGCGCTTGCATAGTGCATATTGAGATTTCAAGAAACATTTGAAGAGCCTTGATATGGGTTCCAGGGGTTGAGACACATAAAGCTATGTGTGTTTGGTGCTAAGACTCTAACTTAAGCTTACTTGCCTTTATTAAAGTGCGCCTACTGGATTGGGAATTTTTTTCTTGATACCATCAGTTTTTAAGGCTTTATAAGGTATGACGGGATGCTTGTCCCCCTGTGTATAACCAAAATTGCTCATCATTGTGTTACTGATTGTGTTATGAAGGACAAAAAAAATATGCTCATATTTGTCCAACCAATGTCTTCAAGGAGGCTTGCAGAACCATAATCAGACTGAGTAGAAAATGGGTGATTTCGCTTATAAACGGGAGACCAACATGTTATCTTACCTTATAAAGCTCAAATAGCCAAAGAAACTGAGGTAAACTTTCTTAGTCCGGTGGGGACATTTTAGAGTGACCAGCATGCTCTCCCAAGGGGTGGACGCTTCATTGAATACCTAAATGACGTGCTTGGGTCAATATGAAATTAAACCCCCTATATACAAGAACTTTATGGAGAAAAACAAATGTATACGTACTAATGGCAAGCTAGAAAATGGAATTATGTATTTATATTAAAATTTTCAATTGAATGTGATAAATGCCTCCACTACATATACAAAATGTAAATCATGACTTAAATAGGCCTTTATTACACATAATAAAGCTTCGAGCCCAAGCCCATTGCCCCCGACACTCCAACCCACAATAAAAAATTAAAAAAATTAAAAAAAACTAATAATAATAATAAGCTCTACCTCCTTCCACGGCATAAATACTCTAGAGCCAGTGACATAATATAAGCCTTATTTGAAAGAAGCGGAATAAAAGAGCATATATATTGTTTTTTTTTCAACGCAACATGGTGTTACATCGTAACTTTCGGCCTGAGCTCAGCTTTATCGTCATCATTACCAAAACGTTGCGCACTAGATGGTTGCCCCAAAAGCATAATGTGAAATTCACAGAACATTGAGACTGCCCTCACTAGGATGCTTCAATGAAGCTCCTTCCCAGGATAGAACCCCACCTCCCCAAGTCCACATCTTTGAGTCCACCATGCCCCCACACAATCCACCTGCTATGCTTTGACATCAGCCCACCCTGCCCACATGTACAGTCACCCAAAAAACATGCCCACCCCAACGACCAATCCTAGGGTTGGCCCTTAGCATAAATCCACGCTATTGGCCTCCACTAATGAGGCTGAACATGTCTTACATATTTGTTGTAGTAATCACACATTCTTGTCTCTCGAATGTGGAATGAAAGATTGTTGTCCTTTTGCATTAAGGAAGTTAGGCTTCAAACCTGGTATTTGCATGTGTATCAAGTTGTTAATCAACTTGCCTTGGTAAGTAGCAGCTATCGCAATTGCCAGCTGGGTTGCTACGAGGGAAGCTATGGCCGAGTGGACGACAGTGGCCACCTGGGTTCATTTTTCTTGACCGTACAATCTAGCTGGTGGTAAAATTTCTAGGTGGCAGGTTACCTCTAAGTAATCCTAGGTGGCACTGGAGGCTGATGTGTACTACCTACCAACATACACAATAAGGATTTGGAGAACATATGAAGTTTGTTGGTGGAGTGAGCATTCCATCTTGCCCCCCAAAAACCTAGAAAGTCAATTATTAAGAGAACCAATTTTTAGTGACTACAGGAGTTGCTCTTAGCATCAAAAACTTCAAATGGTGGACATTGACAATCAGATATCTCACATATGTATATTGCACCACAAGCATTATGAATCCTGGAAGGACGTGGACTAAATTCTTGGGACTGGCTGCATTTTGGGAAATCTGAAACCCAAGACACAACACACAGACAATTCCATCCAACATTCAAGCCCAAGGTGTCTCAACCCAGGCATGTACAATGTGCACTGAGGATGTACACAGAAGATGGCTGCTGAGCATCAGCCATTTTATACCAAATCGTCATATATTCAAAATTAGTTTCGATGGAACGTCACATCCATCACAAATGAGAAAACGACATGAAGTATGTCAACTTTAATGCTGCTTGCATTGGAAAGAATCATGAGTTGCGCCAAGAGAGTTGACCATGGTCCTCTAGGTTTTATGGGAATGAAACAATATGGGTTCAAGGAATTGTTGAGAGCTGACTGCTGACATGGTATAGGGCGGTCAAACAACTTCTAGCTACAGCTAGTGTATAATGTTGCCCCATAGGTATATGTAAGGAAGGGGGTTATAAGTATCATCTGTTTGGGCACAGCTGCTATGATCTGTGTACAACTATTAAAAAACTATGAAACAACTACTGCAGTAACATCATCATCATCATCACAAGAATTGACCTAATTTCACAAGCCCCCAGATTCTTCTACAGTCTGGGAGAGATATCCAAGTCCAGATAATTGTTCATGTCCTTACAACACATGATGCTAAGAGTGTAAATTAATATTTGCCTTGATGACTCAGGCGCCGTTGCAGCACCAGCAGTTTGCGCTGGGTTAAGTGCACATAGAGTTGGGATGATCTCCCAAAAATTCCATGTTGGGAATGTGATGATGCAGGGATAACATCATCAATTACAGCCAAGGTTTAGGGTTTCCATGTAGAATGGACTCACCGTGAGGATTTTGAAATATTCAGCACAATTAATCTGTGAATCTCAAGCGAGGATTAATTCAGAACTTGATCACCTCCGAACGAGGATCTCCCTGACAGAGTTGGTGAAGAATTCCCAGTTCTGATTGTCCAACAACACCGTGTCACCCTCTTTGTCTTTGTAGACCACATCCCTTCCTTGGGTTTTCTCCAGCAAGTAGCACCTAAGCTGTTTGGTGGAGCTGAAGTCAGTGAGCAAAACCACAAGCGAATGATCTCTCTGTCCCTCTATCATACACACGATGGATTTTGCCTTGGTATCCTGATCCCCAATAGCGCTAGCTATCTCAAGCTGATCATGATGCTGATCCCATGATATTGATCTACCTCGGTTATGATCTGCTGCAGCAATGCGACCACTGCTGAATTGATCAGGCTCTGAATTATCTGCCTGCAACTCACTGCAGAAGCCTAACCCTCCTTCCACACTCTGAGAATGTTGCACCGATTGATCTGGCCTTTGCAAAAGCTCCAGTGAATGCTCCAGGCTTCCACTCCCCTTGCGAAGGATTGGAGCTTGAACAGGCGAACAGTGTCTCTTGGAAGACTGCTCATGATTCCCCTGAGACCCTGCATGAGCTTCCCCAAGGTTAGCTAGCTCTTGGCTATGCCAAGGGTGCCTGGAACTTAGGTCTTGGTGATCCGTCCCTTGAAACTCCCCATGTGAGAGGGTGAGGGATGTGTCAGTCACACCTTGAGACTCCACCATTCCTTCGAAGGAGTGATGATCCAAGTTTGATCCTGAGTTTTTGCGCTTCCGTTTCTCCTGAAAGCTAACTTGCATGGAGCTGGACCGACTGGAGAGGGAGTCTAAAGCAGAGGCAACACTTTCGGTGCTTGACCTTGCTTTTGGGTCATCCCTGACACTGCCAGTCATGCCTTTGAGCGGTGATCCTGAGCTTTCGTGACCGCTGGAGCTGCTTGTGCTCGCATACAAATTGCCCCCCCGAGGCGGCGGCTGCTGCTGCTGTAGCTCAACTAGAGAGTGTTGGTGATGCTCCTGTTTCTTGTAGGGTAGGGATTTGAAAGCACTTTGTAACGGTTGTTGGTGGTTACTGAACCGTGATGGCGACAAATCTTCAGACAGGAAGGTTGTTGGAGGTGCACCACCTGACCTCGAAAACGGGACAAAGGTTTGAGGTTGTGCACATCCTGCTGAATCAGACAATCTGGAGGGTAATGACCGGGATGTGAAATTTAGCCCTGGTTGCAAAATTTGGGACATGTGATGATGAGAAGGAATGTGATTAGAAGCTGCTGGACGCTCCAGATCCACACCAAAGAGGCGTGTCCCACTACTGGTGCTTGGCACTTCTTCACTTTGGGCGGATGTGCTACTGCTGGAGGCTGCAACAAGTTGAGAGTGACGGTCAAATGTTAACCCTCCCTCTCCAATATCCTTTCCCTGACGCTGATGATGATCCGGCCTAGGAAGCTCAATGCCGCCAATATAATCCTCTGTGGGTGTGCTTTTGAGATGTCTGAATTGTGGGGCCGGATTGGACAAGTTTCCAGCTAAATGCAAGCTCATGGATGGTAACAAGTCCCGGCTTGTGGTTTCCAGGTTGCCATGCTGTTGGCCCAGTACCGACTGCTGCCCAATTGCGGAATGCATCATCTGGCTGTAGAGGTTGCTGCCATGGTACAACATCTTGTCCAAGCTGGGCGGCAGGCTGCCAGTTGAGATGCTGGGAAGTTGGGGGGACGCAAAATTGTAGGGTTGCCAAGGTGACCCAAAAGGATGGTTAATACCCGGCGACGATCCCTTGGACTGGACAAAAGGGTGATTACATTGCCCTATCCATGCACTTCGCAATGTGGACCTGTCAGATGTGGAAGGGCCCCCAGGAATGACCTGTTTTCTACGAAAGTCGATGTAAAGCTCCTGGTTGGGTCCACGCTCAAAGGAGACAATGTCGCCAGCATCCAGCTTCTTCTCCTTCACAAACCTGCTCCACCCTTTTGTGAGGACATAGCTTTGGCTACTGTTCCAATACGAGTACCGAAACCGCCAGTGCTTCCCTGACACATCTTCAAAAGACAAAGTTTGCCCAGGTGAATTTCCAGATAGGTCAAGTGGAAAACAGCGCTCTGCGTGTTGCTTTGGGATTACAAGCCTGTTGAGCTTACCCACGTCACTGGGAGTGACTGGCTTGTCAAACAAATGCTCCCGGATCGGTGCAACATGACTTAATTCCTTTGGCTGGTCACTCCTATTTGGCAAGGTTGGAGGAAGGCACATTGGATTCTCCATCACAGGACCACCTCCTGCGCCGGACAACTGCATCCCAAAGGAAGTCTCCACACATGATGGTGATCCGGCTAAGCCAGGAGTTGATGCTGATGACGACCTGGGAATAGCATCCAACCCCCCTCCTCCTCCTCCTCCTCCTCCACGATGCTGCACATGAGTCACCGAAGATGGGGGATTGGCATGATGATCCATGCTGTAAACCTTCTTGCATTGATCCAGCTCCTCCTCATATGTATGGCGTCGGAGCATCTCCACAATGGTTTCTTTAGTGCGGCTTCGAAGAAACTCGGCTTCGTAATCGGTGTCCATGACTGGACGAAAGTTGGTCATGGCATCACGCCCCCTGAATTTGATGGCCGCCCTATCATATGCACGTGCAGCTTCCTCTTCGGTGTTGAAGGTTCCCAGCCAGATGCGCTGATGTTTCTCGTAGATCTGAGCTCCCCATCTTCCATTGGATTGAGGGACCACACCACGAAACTGAGAAGAAGGCAACTTGCTGCTGCTGGGCTCCCTACTACGATCTTCACCATTGTCCGAGTCTCCGGATCCCGAAAGGCCGCTGGTAGTTCTTTCTAAGTTACCCCTACTTGCTACTTCCCACGAGCCTCCCTGCCAAGATTTCTGTGAATAGTCCCCATCGAACGAAGTACCTGTTGCATTGGTTGGTGGACATAGCTCCCTTAAGTTAGTGATGAGCCTGAACATGATTTTGATGTTAGGGTAATGTGATGGAACCTATCCCAGTCAGAAGCAAGCTTACACACAATCTTGACCTACGGATTGAGTGGCGGTGCAAAGGTAAGGAAATCGAAATCACTATATTCGGTAATTGGAGACTTTTTCATGATTTTGAGACTATTTAAGGATGTGGTTTTCAAATAAAGAATAAGAAAAACATGAAAATATATTCAATGTGACTTAATTTAGATGAAATAAGCGATTTGCATGGGTAATACTAACCAATTTGACATAAATACATGTCATCACAAATAGAAATTGAACCAGACATTAAACCATTTGCATTTATTTTGAGACTTTCCAAAGTCTCTGATTAACGAATATAATGATTAAAGTAGTGTACCTAATAGCTGCAACTGATGATGACCATCAGCTGCGGAGCTGCGTAGGTTCGAAGTAGAATTGAATCGATGCTCTTCAGCAGCGACCCTTAAGTAGATCTCATTCGCAGGCAGCATGCTGGAAGGTAGGGATAACCTACTTTGCGACCTAATGGGATCATGCTGGAATCGGCTCCTTTCATGGTCGCTGTAAGGATCGAAATTTAAAGAGCTTGAACGGAAAATAGTCCCATGTGTTCTCAACACTGGCGCTGCACCTGGCTCTGCTATACCTAGCATAGCTGTTTTCTCCTCCACAGAGGAGAACTCTGGATTGGGAGACGCAGCTGGGTTAATCGGGCGTCGAGTTAAATTTTCGGCTGTCGTGGCTGTAGTAACAATATCAGCTTCTTCCACACCTCCACTAACGCTTCGAAGATTCTTGGAGCTGGACACATCGCTCTCTGATGACGAGCCTGTGGGCTTATCTAAGTTGCTCAACCGCAGAGTCACGTCCGGGCCAGCACCTGGCCTCTGGTCTTTCTGCAGCCCGTGATAAGGCTCGCTTGACAAGCGAGACTGGGATTTGGACCACATGCCGAGAGTCTTTTCATCCTGTGCCCAAAAATTTATTTCCCAAACACACAGAAGTCTGATGAGTCACAGTGTCCTGAATTACAAGCTGCATTGCATGCTTCAACGAGTTAACTACAACAGCTTCCTCGCTTATTTAAAACAAAAAATTAAATTATGAGATTCACAAGAATAAGGTTGCAGCGCCCTGGAAATTTGGGTCATGTTACCTACCGAAACACCAGCTCTCAACATGTCCTGGCATAGTCAGCTACATAGAATATAAGTCCAACTTCCGCTTCCTAGCTGGGTGAGCGAATCCCAATATGAAAGATTGTCGCTGGCGACTGACGAAGTATGCTCGGAATGCGGTATTTGCGAAGGAAATGAACATGCATGAAATGAAATCTCTCGTTTAAAGACATTATCACGGCTGGACTTGGATTGCTATTCGCTTCCTAATTCCCGGGAAACTCAAGTTTCGGACATCCGCTGCTGCTGCTGCTGCTCCTGGATTTAGTAAATTTGAAGGATAAGAGCAAGATATTATGTAGGAACAATTTGTTCCTGATAGTGGATTGAAGTAAGGATCTCACCTTGGAGAATAAACACATCCCTTTGTGCTATTTTGACGCTTGGGCACATGGACATGGTTGAATCCAATCTGCAAGTCCCCTCTGGATTGACAGTTTGCAGAAGTAGATGGTTTTATCACACGTCAAGGAACCGCTCCACATTGCATGGACATTGCATCTCGACCCTACAGCATGCACTGCAGCAGCAGAAATAAATTTAGAGCAGTACACCCCTAATTGAAGTCTTTGTTGAAAATGAGTACAATTTATCAGCTGAAAGTTTAGTAACTAAAACAACGCAGTAAGTATCCAGTCAGTACACCCCTAATTGAAGTCTTTGTTGAAAATGAGTACAATTTATCAGCTGAAAATTTAGTAACTAAAACAACGCAGTAAGTATCCAGTTATCCAGCGTATCCAGAGCTCAAGCACACGCCCACCCCAATCAGATTACTGGGGAGGCTTCAGAAAAGCATGAGCCTTGGGTTCCTTGCATGTTGTGCTTCTCAATGCCATTGTAAATTATCACATATCGGTTCAAAAGCGCTCACTCATTGAGAATTTCAATGAGCACCTCTGACATTCCATATCCTTGATCTCACCAAGACAAATTTGCTTTGTCTCACTACACAGAAATAGACTATCTGACAGTCCAGACTATTGCTGGAGTTTCTTCCAAGTTATCGCAGTTTCGGATTCTACTCTAGGCATTGTCGCTTATATAGTCGACAGTCAGGTTCAATGGAGCATCCAGCATCTAGAGGATCTCAAGAGAGCGAAGATGTAACATTGCCAACACCAACATTCAGCCCTAACCACATCAATTCAACATCGAGAGAGGAATTCCGAATCTTTAATTGAACATTCATCATGAGTGCAATTTACTGCATAGCAGATTCCGCCTTGTAACTAAAGTCTATGAAGAGACTACAGATACACACGAGCAGGTTTGCTACTTACGGCTTGATGATACATTCGAACCAAAATTGTAGGAACCGTTCCTAAGATCAGCGCTACCCCATTACAACACATGATGGTTCCAGTTGGTCCGACATGCCATGAAATCGAGCAGGAGATTCGAGAAATGCGAAGCATCTTCCTGACCTTGCTTGCATCTCAACCTGCACATAAAATGTGTAGGCCTGTCAGAGCCAGTATCCAGGAATGAGAAACTGGAGTCATTGGTACTCGTACCAAAGTACATGTGCACATGGTAGAACAGCCAGCTCATATGAGTAGTAGCCCAAGAAACCTGCCATAGCTGATATCACCAGCGTCCGTAATCCGGTTGCATCAGGACATTCTGAAAATGCACCAATATTATTGGTTACATTGGCTTCCGATGTGATCAGAAGAATTTGCTCAAATAGGAAAATATAATGGTAGCTAGGGTGACAACTTGGCAGACTTCCTTTGATCTCCGAGGAGTGCTAGACCACCCCCAAGTGAATTAGATTTCACTGATCACCGTGGACTCTCTCTCTCTCTCTCTCTCCACATAAAACTAAGGAGGCCATCTTGGCAGTCCTGATCCTTTCATTCAGGTTGAAGCCTTTCAAGCCACGTCACTCACCTGACTGGTTTAACCTCGACCAGCGACTTAAGGATCTTCTCTCCAATATCTGGGACTAACCCAATTTGCAAGGCCGCATGTACACTACTGGGAGCCAAGGATCTGGAATCATGAAGATATTGAGGCTGGAAGCTTACGTCGACCAACCCTACCTACACGGAAGCTTGACTTGCATCATTGAAGATGCAATCAGTCCAACCTTTCCCCAAAGACGAACCTTTGAGATGATAGGACGGAGAGGCGAGATCGCAGCACAAGTACTGGAACCACTACTTAGGTGCCTGGGCGTCTACTAAGGGGGTAAGAAGGCGAGAGCAGGAAAATGGCAACAAGAGCTGCCAACAGTTGATGATTTTGGGTGAGGAGAAGTTGCAACCCAACTCTCTCTCTCTCTCTCGCTCTCTCTCTCCCCCTCTCTCTCTCTCTCCCTCTCTCTCCGGAGCGGCAGAAATCATCAAGTAGTTGGTTGTCACCATTTTTCGTGACAAGCTCAAACCTTGTAGCGAGTGAGCAAGGTTGAAGGCATACATAGGCTGCTTACATGCCCGCCTGTCTGTCTGCGGTACTGAGGAAACACTTCCCTCTTCCTTGTTAGACCACATCATTCGATAATCAGTTAGCCGCAGCCAAATGCCTCACTGTTATGCTGAATAGTGGATCTTCCGTCGCTTCCGATTCCAACAAAGCTCAATAGCTTCCGAGAGGCTCAGGTTGTGCCTTAAGGCGCAAGGTTGGTAGCTAGTCACAGGAGGGAGCTGCTAGGTGCACGAAGAATGGAGTTGGCTCATTCAAGGGGGCGAACGAGAGCTCAAACAATCCTAGCCGAGGTATAAAGTCTGACTCACTCCGTCGATGATCTGCAGACCGGGGAGAGAACAGTCTTCAGGGAATTGTTGTTACCTGTTCAGGCAAGCTTATCGACACCTGAATCCTCCACGGTCCCGTCCCGTCCCCTCCCCTTCCCTGCTGTAGTCTACTTACATCCTCCTGCAAACCGACAACCCTCCCATGCCAGTTACACCACCACCAACACCACCACCACCACTCGTCACCACGTCTCTGCTTCTTCCCCGAGCCGACACTACTAACCTTCTCTCATCCCTCACTAACCAGCTAGTAAGCTCCATCTCAGCTCGCATCTGCCGCCCTACCACTTGCCCGGCCACGAATTCGCCCCGGTGCAAGATCCCACCTCCTCGATCCGCCCACCTCTCCAGGATTCCACCACATTACCATCCACACTATCCACCCAGCAAGCCAGCCAGCCAACCACTACCTCCCAATGCTCACTTACTCTCCTCCCCTAAACCAAGGAGAGGGCCTCCCGAGCATGGGGGTCGGAGCAGACTGAGTATTTCGACGCAGTCACGCACACTAGGAGCAAGCAAAGTAAAAGCAAAGCGCAGCACAGCACAGCACAGCACAGCCCAGCCCAGCCCAAGCCCAAGCCCAAGCCCAAGCCCAGCACAACAAGAGAAGCTGGGGAGGGGGGCTAGCTGCTGGGAGAGAGCTGGAAGGGGGGGGGGGGGCAAGGCCAGGGGGGCCAGGGAGTGGGCCAGTGGGGATAGCCAGTACCAGCAGCCTGCAGAAATTGCAGAGAGACTAGTGTGCTGTGTGCAGTGGCCATCAGTAGGGCAGGGGAGCTGCAGGAAGGAAGGAAGGAAGGAACTACGGCTCCAAAGGGCATGGAGGCAGGGCCGGGGTGGGTGGGCCCCATCCACTATTATTACCCTAGGTTAACAGGGTCTACACAGCAAAAACGTGATCCCCATACATGGGAAAGAGGGAATTATCCTATACAAAGCGTATCTCCCATGCATCCAATATATAAACACATGAAATAGTATGTCCCTCTAGAGGGTTTTCTTCTTCTTTTTGGTTTGTTTGTAGACATCGGAATTACTTTTGGCGTTGGCTTATTGGCCTTCTGTCTAAAAAAATTTAAAAAAAAAAAAAAAAACCATCGGAATTAGGTTTGAAACCTCCAAACATTAGTCTAGTCTAAGTCATTTGAGATGAATCGGCATCAAACTTATAGGGGGGTCAAGTTTTTATGTTGGATGGATGAGGAGGTAAGTTCATATGCAATAATCCCCCCCTCTCTTTCTCTCCCTTAGATTTGTGGTTAAATCATCTCAAGTGGGGCCCTCCATACAAGAGAAATCAATCACAAATCAATGGGAATCATGTTTTATTCAACCTTATTTACGTTGGGTAACAGTGGTTGGGGGGGCAAGTCAAATAGGTGGTTGTTTAGGACATGACCGGTTGGGTGATGTTTCATAGCACCTACCAACGGGGAGGTCAAAACACATATTACTATGTAAAACCCATGTATTGTTTTTTCTAACCAAATTGACCCCTAAAATAGTAAGCAGTCAGAGACTATTGTTTGTAGTTGATTTGACACCGAAACTAGCTTTGAAGTCCACGAATCAATAGACTAGTCCAAGTAATCGAAATGAATCATCCACAAACTTTAGAGGCGGTCGAATGTCTATGTTGGACGGATGAGGAGAAGTACACTCGGATGCGATGATTCTCTCTCTCCCTCTTTTTCTCCCCCCTCAAATTATCCTACATGGTGAATCAGCAACGACACCCTAGGGGACAGGTTTTTACCACCCCATTAGGGGCTGGGAAACAACACCCGGCCGGGCAGGACCGGGCAGAGGTGGTGGTGGATGGGGATCATCCACACCGTCCAGGCATCGGGGGATGGAGGGCTGGGATGCTCTACCGACAGTCTGAGGGGGTGGGAAGAGCCTGGAGGGGTGGCTGCTAGCTACTGGGCTATTTTTGTGGGGTTTTTGCTGCCTGCCACTACCGTATGCGCACAATAAATTCCCAGTGCTCGCCCGGCTCGGCCCAATATGAGGGCAGCAGGGCAGCACTTCCTTTGTCTGGGATTGGGCCGCTCGTGGAGCGGCAGCGGCACCGGATGCCGCACTGCAACTGCCGTTGTTGTTTATTGTTTCTCCTTAACTTACTCTCGACTCCACGAGGGCAACAGTTGCAGGCCGGGCAGGGGCCGGGCAGGCTATGAGCTGCTGCGCTATACGCCCTATGTATTCCGGTCTCTAATATACCATCCCCTCCCCTCCGCGGGCCCGTATTTATGTTCCTCTACACTATTTGGGTAGGTACATCCCTTCCCCCTTGCTATTCCCGCCCCTCCCTCTCAAGTCAATGCTGGCCCAAAATACCCACCCTCAACAGGCCACCACAAGTCTCACATAGCTATAACAAGCTACACTAAATATGGTATTTAGTATCACCGAATTTAATGACCTTGGTCAACATTAATATTAAACCGCGGTGTAGTGTCACCAACACTAAGGACCGCTTTACACCTAGAGGCCACGCCAATTCGTTGTGTAAAAGGCTTGAAATCCTCACTTGTGATTGGTCAAAAGGTTGAAATCGGCCCCAACCCCTTTACACCTAGAGGCCGGACCGATTTGGTGGCATGAATTTTTTAATCAAAAAATGCATGGTCTGACATGGCCCAATCTTGTTGAATTGGGTGCACCCAAAATGGAGGGCCAATGTCATATTTCAATTTTATATATATATATATATATATATATTTTTCAACGAACCAAATTTATTGGATTATGTGGAAATTTGAACAGCTTTATGCTAGATTATGCTAGATCCGTTGGATTATGCTAGATTTATTGAATCGGCCTAGGTTCTTGGTCTTAAGACTTTACATATGGGAAAATTGGCCCCCGTTATAATTTTATTGTAATGTGTAGTTGAGGCCGGCCTCCAACCCAAAAGGAGCTGAAATTTCATGCAATCGGCCTCAAGGGGAATTGGCCCGGCCTCTAGGTGTAAAGCGGCCCTAATTGCCAACCCAACATTATTTGTCACTTCTTGTAAGATTTTGGGGGGATTATGGATTCACTGTGTGGCAATTACTGTCACTTACCAAGTGAATCTCCATCCATGGCCATATATTTCATCACAAGTTGCTGACAAGAGAAGGTAGGGTTTTGGCCAATGGATGAACCCATCCATCATCCATGACAATATCTATTCACTTAGTTATAAGAAGTGTCATCCAAAAAGTTATCATAGTGACATAAAATACCATATGACACTAAATATCATATTGAGTGTAATAAGCCAGTGTCTGCAGAGATTTTTGGGCATAAGTTAATCGGTCAAGATCCAGGCGTTTCCAAGTCCAACCGGTCACATGTCGATATCTCTTGGTTCTGTTAATTAATTTGAGGGTGCATTCTCTTAAAATGATTGGTAATTTTCCTGAAGTCTTGAACTTCAGCCAGTGACACTAAATATCATATTTAGTGTAGTGGCTGGTTCTCCCTGTTCATTGTAATAAGTTACTACACTATTGTATTTAGTGTCATCTGGCATTTTATGTCACTGTGGTATCTTTTATGATGACACTTCATATGAATAAGTTACAAATATCTTTATCCCAACTTACTTTACTATTCATCCATTTTTGGTATATTATACATCCTAACATTTATGTGGTGAAATATTGTCTTGACTGATTGAATTTGAATAAAAAAAAATCATTTAGTAAGTGACAAGAATTGCAACATTGAAAATCTATTATGCCCAAAAAAATTTACAAGGAATGACAAATAATGTTAGGTTTTCATTTAGTGTCAATGACACTACACATGTGGTTTACAAATAGTATTGAGCAAACAAGTAGAATTGGTGACACTAACTGTAATATTTAGTGTACTATCCCATCCAGTGTTCAAGATTGAAACCCTCATATGAGTTTCATTTTGAAGGGCTCTCAAATTCCAGTCCTTCAGTTGAAGGGTTGGTTCAAATCCAAGATGTCAATCCAAGAATATAGAAATGAAATACAAAACTCATATTGAATTTGTGCGTGAATTATATGGTACATGTTTCTAGTACAATGTGAAGAATTAAGAATCAACCATCTAACTCCACTTCTTGTAGCGACAATGCCCTACGCTTGTTAGTTCTTGTGGCGGGCAGATTATATTGAGGACTTCAAGTGACATCTTCATTCTCAATTTGGGGTTGCATTTTGAAGGGTTGTTTTGAGAGAGGTAAATTTTGAAGGGCCAAATCGCGTTTGAAGGGCATTGAAGACTTCAATCTTGAACAATGATCCCATCCCTAGTGACATCTAATAACAATCACTACACTTAGGGCCACTTCACACACAAGCCAAGGGCTATGACCATGTAATTGTGACGGCCCTTGTCTCTCATCCAAAGGCCGTACCATCATAAATGGGAAAGTCATTTTTGTAGAAATTGACATGGTATGTTAGAATTTGTGTCAGGCCTACCTCTTAGTGGTGGACATGATGCAAATTCCAACATACCATGACACATTATTTATAGTCTGCCACGTAGGAATTCATCTAGACTTTTTATCCATGATAATTTCGTTGTGTCCTTAGGTCTTCACCTTCTAGCGCGAAGTGGACATGGACGGTCTCGGCCTTTTCTACTAATGAGAGATCTTGGAATGCTTGGTCACATGCCTTCAATCTCGTGTGTGACGTGGCCCTGATTACCCCATTTAGTGAGGGTTGGTTAATAGTGTGTGTGTGTGGGTAATTAGTGGAGGTGGTGCTAAATTTCTTGACACTTTAAAATTAGTGTCACTAGAAGATCTAGGATTTCCAAGAGCCCAACATGTTTTTGCCATTTGTAGTTGCCATGTTTTGATGAGTAGCAATGCTACCATACCATTTTACATCGGCTTGTACTTGTTGTTGTTGCTACACCATGAAGAATGATTCTCATAGTTGCATCCTCAAGCTTCAAAGCACCTTAGAGCATGCAACAATGGTTGGTATGGTAAATGAGCATGTATTCATGACTTTAGTATCACTCAATCAAAAATTCAAACCTCACTAATTTTGATTTTTGCCAAATAGTGAGTGTTTTGGGAATTATTACCATGCACATCAAATTAGATAATCAATGTAGTAGGATTGCAGGGCCTAAAACACACTTGCCATTTTGACATTGGCAATCATTGTAACATGACCCCATATACATGTGTGGAGTCGAAGCTATGACAATTGTAGATTGAACTTGACACATGTAAATGGGGTTGTGTCATAATGACTGCCGTGTCAAATGGCAAGTGTGTTCTAGGACCACGCTTTCTACCAATGATTAAATCCAATAGGCCAAGCAACTAGGAAATGAGGCTCGGAACACACTTGCCATTTGACATGGGTGGTCATTAAATGCGGTTGTGTATTAATGACCGCCCATGTCATATGGGAAGTGTGTTCTAAACCCCACAACCCTTGCAGTGGGAGGATACTACTATATTGGTATGTGGAATTAGGTTGCCCCATGCTAATGGAGAGAGGGAATAACCATATAGTACAAGTGCACCTCTCATCCATCCAACATAAAAACGTGACCTCCTATAAATGTGTTGCTCATTCGTCTCAAATGACCTCAAGTAGACTAATTGGCATCTTCAAATCTAACGCTTGGGGGCTTGGGTGCTTGTCCCATTTGCCCTAGATGGGCGGCCCCAGCTACAGGGGGCCCCACATCAGGCGGCCTGGTTGGCCCCCAGCTGGACCCCCCAATGTGGCCGGGCTTTCAGTCTCATCCATCGAACATGAAAAGCTGACCCCATATGTTTGTGGCCAATTCATTCCAACTAACTTGGACTATAATAGCTAACTTGACTATGGTGTCTAACCAACCCACAATGTGCTACACGAAATAGTCTCACTGGTGTGAAGTTATGGACATCTCGTAATTGTCTAAAATATTTACCTTAAGTGCGATAGTACTTGTATTATTGTACATACTTGATTTTAGAAAACAAATTACTGCAAGAAACCCTAATCTCTACATTACAAAACAACTCACACACCTCCAACATGCCTCCATGTTTCAATAGGTGACATTGATATTGTTTCGGTGACTTTAAATTGCAAGTTAATATTGTAAGTCACATTGATGAGCTTTATTTAGTGTTGTAGAAAATGGGTCTTTTTGACACTACCACCTGGCATATTGTCATCTAGGATGTGTCAAAAACATCAATTTTTTTTTTTGCCAAATTGTATCATATGACCAAAAAAATGTGCTTATTTAAATGAGTCCTAGATAAAAGATTTGAAATGGATGTTACTCGGTTTGATTTTCATGTTCTCCAACTTCTACAAATTATATTCACACCAAGAAACTTGTGTTGCATCAACATTGACAAAAATTGAATTGAAAGTCTGGCCTCTCATGATTTAGTTATGATCATCGAAAGACTTGCATGCTTGTTGATTTCTTAATTGAATACATAGGTCCTCCCAATTGTGTTCACTATTGATTGTGAAGTAGTTCAAATTCGACAATGTAGTCCAGTTGCTTTTAAACATGTATGTGTAGGATGTTTGTTCTTTTGCCCTCATCTAATCACACACCAATCAAATATAGGGGTCCAATTAAGAAAAGTAATGGAAAAACACCTACAATCCAAATGTTACTTTTTGAAGTTGATTGGACATTGGTCCAATTAACTTTAGAGGAAGTTGATCTAGCCTCAAGTCATTTGAAACGAATTGGCCACAAACATACAGGAGTCGAGTTTGTTGGATGGATGAGAGATATGCTCGTATGCGATAACTCCCTATCGCCAGCTTGAGTTTGGTTGGGTTGACCCCTAAAGGTTGACGCAAACATTTTTCTCTGTGCATTTAACTGTGCCCGACAATACCAACGCACACATTTAACGCTATAATCTCGTGGAGAGCTTGAAAATGTGTGTGAACAATCCTAACTACACAAAGGTGCAATCTGTTGATCCGAGACAACCCTAAACTACTGGATGATGGTGGAGAGATACCCAAATCTCAAGGAAGAGGTTGGCAGTTCGATTCCCGGTTGTGAAATCTCCTCTCTACTTGACAGAAACTTGCCATGTGGTCAACTGCCTCCTGTGCTTTGGCGCTGGCCTGTCGGCCTTCTGTCTCAAAAAAAAAGGTGCAATCTGTATGGTCATATCTATATGATAAGAGGTGCCGATTTTCTTGAATAAGCCGTTGAATTGAACTCGAACTGGTTTATTAGGCGATGCTGGAATGATGTAAAGTTGCTGTGGGAAAAACAGAATAGCCAGTTTGCTTGGTGTACTTACCAGCATGAGCTGCTGATCCCTTCCTAATTCCCTCCAGCAGCAGCAGCAGCAGCATGCGTTACTTTGCCCTACCACCACCTAACTTTACTTAACTTACAGTCTGTGGGCCTGGCGTTGCCGCCTGAGGAGGGATGGATATCGGGGGGAACATGGGAGACATGTCAGCGAAATAAGTGGGAATCCAGTCAAGTAGTGACGAGGCCCAGGGCTCCCTGATCGATCAGTAGCTAGGTACCTGATCACCCAGCGCAGCGCAGCTGCGAGGGATTTTTGCCATTCTAGAATCCAGGTTGGTAGGGCCCTCGCAGCTACACCGCACCTGACACAACAGTGGTGGAGCCACTGATCACAGGGACAAGTTAAGTTACAACCAGCACCTGGGCTCCCAACTCTTTAGGCCATGTGATCAATCAGTGCGTATGTATGTATAGTAGTCCAACTTTGAAATGAGTGAGGCAAGCAAGGCCCAGGGCCCAGGCCTACCAAGCTAGCCACTGTTCCATAGCTGGTAGCTAGGGGCACCAGCAGTTGCGAGTAAAGTAAATATACCCAATCTTGGCATACCTGCCTTTATAACTTTCATCCCCTGGGGGGCCGGCTAGCATCAATCTACAGGCATGTGTGGGAATAAACGTGGACCCCGTAAGTCAATAACCTCCCTTCCTTTCCTGCTTTCTTAACTCCTCCTGCCAGGTTATAAACAGCCTCAAGCGAGAAAGTTCTCCCTGTCTGTATAGTTAAATTACTTTGAACTGCTCATTTTTGGGGACCGCTGCCTGCTCGGCATCCCTGCAGCAGCAGCAGCAGCACACGAACTTCATCAGCTGTTGGCTCCCCACCAGTTAAATAGCTTCTTTGATTTCCTACCATTTCTCCTTAGAATTTGAGAGGCCTGCTCCATGCTGAGGTGGGTGTACCTATTATGAAATTCCCGAAGCATCATTATTCTAGAGGTTTGATAACAAATTAAAAAGTATGCAATCACGTTAGCAAATCCAAATAAGAAACATGAGACTTGGCTTAGGTAGAAATACCATAAACCGTGAACTACCCTCTACCCATGCAATAGACTTCCGTCAGAATAGTGAAGTGCCATTTTTGAAACCGATAATTGCGAGGCTGGCAGCTTGATATGCGTGTACAATCAGTTTAGCCAAATTTAGTCATGTTTGACTACCATCAATCACAGTTTAATGTACTCATGAGTTAACCAGTTTAGGTGATGTTCTGTGTGGAAATGAGCATTACCGTGTTTGGTTTAGGGAGAATTTAGTGAACGAGTAGGGGGTTTGACAAACTTTCCACTTTGAAAAATTGTAGGATTTTTTTTACGTGGAATAAAAATATGAAACAACTTGCATTCTTCATGAATCCTTCTCTTCTATCTTGGAAAATTATCTCATGATTTTAAGACCATATCTTCAATGCAAATCACCTTATTTTCACGGTTTATGGTATTTCTACCTTAGGGCTAGGTGCCCACCTCCCTTGAGTTGCGGCTCCACCACTATTACCCTGGTAAAGGGACCTAGTGAAACTTGGACCCCTTATGTTTGTGGTTTATTAATCTCACTTAGTGGTTGCCTACAAACTAAGTTGGAGCCTCTAATCCAACTTGTCCAAAAGAAAATGTACATCCTATGATTGAAATTGCTTGCATTTTCACCTCGGGTAATAATGGTAGGGGCTCAATTCAAAGAGGTGGGCATCAAGCCCTTGCCCCATGAGAGTTGCCAAGCTTGGTTGGAGTCGAGATGTTTTCTTATCTTGGTGTTGGAACTTGGCTCTTGGTGTTGGTTGTTGGCATTTTGTCTTGAAAAAGGAAAAATAAAATAAAATAGAAAGATGAATATCTTCCGAATTCTTGAGTGAAAGTCATAAATGATGGATAATGGTTTTCTTTCATATATGTACATTTCGGACTTGGAACATGTAATCTATACATTAGAACCTGTTAAAGGTCATGGTTCATAATAGTTGTACTCATCTTGTACACAAATGGGAGATCTGTTTCTTCTTTACTAGTGCTGGAATTTAATTTCCACATTGGATTTAAGAGGGTCTCAACCAGCGTAGGAATGATATATGGTAAATTTGAGGGGGAAATCGTTTTAATTGATAGGAACAGAGATTCCTCTACGGTATACTGGGTCCAACAACTTTACCCATTGAGAAAATGGATGCGTCTATTTCCAAGATCCTATGCAGATGCTGTGAATCAGCTCTCAAGTTTCTCACTTTCGAGCGCACTTCATCCAAGGCAAATGCATATTCCACCCACATGCAATATGTCTGTGAACCTCTGTAATGGGTCAATAGTTGTCAAGGGGTTGGTTGGGTGCGGTGAACCTTCTAAGCTTTCAGATTATGCTCTTGTTACATTTTACTTTTTTCACAGTGCAAAGCAACTTAGGCTTGCTGGGGCTAGGGCGAACCGACCCATACATTGGTACCTTACCGGATGTCTAGTGATGTCACATTCGAATGAATCGGCCCTCAACCTCATAGGGGGTCTTTTTTTATTGGAGCCACTTCATCCACAATATGTAGGATGGTTGATTTTAAGTGAGTGCCACGAATCCCCAGCCGTTCGCCCTCCCCGGTAAGGTACGGATATATGGGTTGGTTCGCCCCAGCCGGCTTGCTGGCATGTCCGTCCCGGCTGCACCAATCTCTTCAAATGATGTATTAGAAGGCATGAAACTGTTGATCACGGCCCTAATTGGCTTCCTGTAGCTCTGAACAGGTGATAGATAGCCTACCGTCAAACAAGTGGATACTTTTGACCCACCACAAGGTCCAACGAGATTATAATATGGATGTGGTGAAAGGGAGTTGTTGCACACCACTGCACCTCTCATGCCCCGATCACACCAAACTTTCCGTTCGGTTCGAGCTGTGAAATTGCTGGGGATTATGTTGAGAAATAGATGTTGGCCCACCACTTTTCACACTATTACAGCCGGAGATGCTGACGGATGGTGTCGGAACTGGCCGGTGTGATCAGCCCCTCATGCCCCAACCACACAAACATTTCCATCCGGTTCCAACTATGAAATTGTTGGGGATTATGTTGAGAAATAGATGTTGGCCCACCACTTTTCACACTATTACAGCCGGAGATGCCGACAAATAGTGCCAATAGTGGTTGGTGTGAACGGCTCCTCATCTTGGTGTTCTCTCCCCTATTAGGCATTCTTGGTTCTTCTTTAGAGCATGAACACAAATTGTACACCAAATGCTAACACAATGGGTTGCTAAATCGGATAAGAGGGGAGTAGTCTCATTATATGTTCCACACATTTACTCTATACAAGCTCCACAAATTATGAGTCCCATGATCAAAACTTATATCTTACAATACACATGGCTTTACTTAGAAACAGTGGAGACTAAGGTTATATTTGGTCAAAGGTTGTGAGGTCTAGAGGAGTTGAAAGTTGGTCCGCAATATACTTTGTCCATGAGGGCATTCCAGGCCCCACCAACAGAATCATCCCGGTTCATGCAAACTAGTGGGAGCGGTCTTTGGACCCAATCCGGGATTGTTCCGTTACGGCCAAGTATAATGATGACTTGTGGTCATGTTCTTACGTGGCACTTGAGGAGCCCCGACTCCTATCTTCATGTGGCGTGTCATCTCGTTTGCTCTTAATCAATCTTGACATTGTTTTTTTGCCTTATGTTTACTTCAAAAACATACACACCCACATATTAAACACACCTCTCATCCATCCATGCTAAAACATGTCCCCTTATAAATTTTAGGTTAATGCATACGACATTAATTATCCCAGTTGGTGAGGTGGTTCTAATCCTTGAAGCACGCATTATTTAGCCATATCTCAAAGTTACTGAGGCTAAATTTTTTGTTGAGTGAGACTAATTCATGAATACATGCTCATTTACTATAGACTTCAAGAAAATTAGTGTGTGCTCTAAGGTGTTTGTAGAGTACCATTTGATACATAAAAATGAAACACTTGCTTGTCAATGAATAGTGCCAAGTGCCGGTACTTTCAAAGAATACCATAGGTTGATAGCAGGTTGGGTAGAAAATGCCCGATAATTAGTTAATTTCAAAAGAAGTGCTTAGGCGGTCCGTAAAAATATTTATGAAAATTAGGCAAATGTGCATACATTTATTTATTTATTTACCTAGCTAACTAAGCACATAACATATCCTACATACAAAATCCATGTACTATAACTTATTTCTCAATCATTAATGGCGGCTAAGTATGTGATGTTAACCTTCAAGGTTTAGGTTAAGCCTTCTTAGTGTGCTAACTAGGGTTGTGAGCAATCTTTTATGTCATTTTGTGCTTATGTTCAGTAGAGGTGTTTGAGAATTTGCAAGCATGGCTAAGAGGTAGAGGCAAACCAATCATATGCTCGATCCCAATGACAAGGATGAGAGGCTATTGAGTGTTGCAAGTGATGTTGAAGTTTTGAATGCACCAAATTTCCTAATAGTTAGACATTTTGATAATTATTTTTTCCTTTCATTTAGGTCTTATGTCCTAATAATTTCAAAAATATTAGGCCTGATTATTTAGAATTATTTTCCGCCTAGCATGTTGTCAACATACAGTAGTGCCATAGGTTGAAGCTCAGAGCCATTGTTTTTTTGTTTTCTTTTTCTTTTTTTGCATCTTCCTTTGAGCTAAGGACGTCATCCCACAGACACTTGACACCTTAGGAGCAACTCTCCGCACACTTCCGACATAAAACCTCGGGGAGATCACTCCCTTGTAAAGTTGAACAACCATGTGCGAACTTTTTACATCTAAAAAATCCTACTTTTTACATAAAGCATCATCAAAATGGGTCAAAATTTTATCAATTTGTTTTCATGAGTAGATATATACGGTATCTATTATATAGTAAAAAATGGTAACTAAATTTGATGATTTGTTTTTTTTATAAAACATACCGTTTCTAACTAGAATGACGCAGAATTGAGCTAAAAAAATTACTACAAAAATGACGATGACTAAAAAATCCAAAAAAATATACAAAAGATACTATCAATGGTTATGTATATGCAAAAAAAATATCATAAATTTTAAAATTATCTATGGCATGTAATATAGGGGTAGCAAACTTTGTTCGCACGTGGTGTTCAACTTGACAATGGAGTGATCTCCCCGAGCATAAAACAGAGCCTCCACACTTCCCGAGCTTTGCATCTACCCGGTTTGTCATGTTAGGGTGCAGTGTAGTTAGTTCTTGCTCCTTTGATCCTATGGTTAAGTCAAGAGAAGGGAAGCCTTGCGACACCAGATAGAAAGGTGCAGAGCAATCATCTAGTGCATCAACAAACTCTTCTTCTGACTCAATACCAATGTGTTTCAATATTGACAAGGATCTAGTGTCTTTAGCAAACGTGGGGGAGGAAAAGGTTGGGACTTGACAAGAGCAACATCATTTGGTGTTAGCAAGTCTAGCTCCACATGCAATTCCTCCTCGTGTGTATGGAGGTTGGGTATGATGTGAATCATGTCATGGGTGGGCTACATGTATGGAAAGATCGGTACTGCACCATATCACCTCACCACTTCCTAGATGCACAATACATGTGGAGCTACCAAAATCAAAGTGGAGTTAAGGCCACATCCATGGTTAACTAGAACCAAGGAGGAGGCATGAGCTTGCAAGAAAGGGACAATAGCAAAAAAAAACATGGGGAGAGACGCTTTCCTTTTCATCTTGGTCCAAACCCACCTCATCCGCCTTGCATTTTGTACATGCCACCTTATGTGGCAACCAATGCATTTTGGTGGATCATGTTTTACAACTCTACTCCCCTTCAAACAAAACAAAACACCATGACCACCAGATGAGTAGGGGTGCCACTATTAAGAGCAATCAAGAGGGAAATGCTTACATTTAGGTGTTCATCAGCTTTTGGAGAAAATAATTGATCCTTGAGTAATGATGAAGATTATTGTTGAGCCTAGAAAGAATCCCAAGGTTGTTGATGTTGAATTGATCCCATGTTGCCCCTTTGATTTCCTTGGTGGTCTAGCCACTTTAGATGCCTTATGTTGATCTGACCCATTAGAATCTTGTCCCTTTTTTTCGTTGTCTACGTTGAACTAATGTAAAGCAATCATCAATCGTCAACTTAGCCATATGCATCTCATTTACGTTTCTCTACGTTCTTGCCTTTGATTACAAACTGAACAAATGGACTACCTTGTGCGGGAAGAGATGTCTTGTTCTTTGAGGAACTTACATCTACTAAACTAAGATCTTGGTGAGATCAATTTCCGCCTCTATGAAATCCATGGAAGGTTGGGATTTCCACCCCAATACCATGTATTATTTTTATTTGGGTTTGGTTTAGGAGCGATAGGGACCAACCACAAGTTTCCCTCTTTGCTAAACAAACTATGATACACGAATGCATGAGGGTTTAGCTGAAGATATTTGATAGCACTAATTCTACAAGTGGACAAATCTTTGCATCTTCGAATTAAGTGCCCAATAGATAGACAAAAGCAACACTTAATTAGGAGGTAGTCACTTAATGCTTTGACAAAGCTTCATAGTGTAAGCATGGTGAATTCTACTTTAGATGCCCAACCATGTTCTACTTCAATCGAGATACAAAACTTAGGATTCTTGAATACTGAATAGAGGGGTTTGTAGTTAGATTTTGGATATGACAAAAAACCAAGGAAACATTAAGGGAAGACTTAAAAGATGATTCTTATAATGTCTAGGTGTCTCATATTAGTTTAGTTAGGACAATTACAAGGATATTTTATATTATTTTAGGTTGAATGATGATTATCGGTTTATTTTAGCACAAAAGTTACAAAATCACTCGGTCGTAGTACATGCAATTGTAATAGTTGCTCACCTCACATTAATTACACGGGCAATAGTTTGGCAGTGAATTCATTTTATTTGGACCAAGTGCGGTGTTCAAGTATAGGCACAACCATCGGCAATAGTCTTGCATAAATATCTCATTTGAGTCATACTTCTCAAATCCAAGGGCACTTTGATATAGGCAATAGTCTTGAATTAATTAGCCTTTATAATGTAACTTAGGAAGTCAATACAATGCTCCTTTCAAAAGTATCCGTTGCCTTTGTTAATCCTTAGTGTAATCATGTAGTTAGGCTATAGTCTTTTTTTTCATCTTCAACTGTTGAATACGATGGGAAAGTATCAGGCTATGGTTTGGCACCATTTATTAATTTGATTTTATACCTTTCCAGGCTATAAACCTTTTGATGATTACAAGGGCTTACTAGAACACGGAGCCCCTTCGACTCTTGAGCACTCCCAACAACTCTTTAGAAGACAATGTCTTTAACAAAGTAACCTTTCAGTTTACCCAGACGATTGACCTTTCAATTTCTTCCTTCTTTATCGAACTTCCTTGTGACAGATGGTCATAGCTTGCAATGTACTACAATGACGTATAGCCGTTGTTATTAATTGATTACAAACAAAATGAGACTATGGCCTCCCTCATTACCTCCCTCATTACCAACACAAATTTGGATTGAGACATTTTTCTTATGATCTCAAAATGAGTCTTGAGTGGCCCTCATTGATTTAATCAATATTTTAGAATTATTCTTGTTTATATAATCAAGATAATATTTTATAATGAATTCCTTACAATATCCTCAAATAATCATTCTTGACATCTTCTACCTTAGTGGGTATAAACCTTACTTGTTTACCAATAATCAAGTGGATTTCTCATACAACAATCATTGTTCTCACAAAGATAACCTCATAATTACTTCTCCTATCATTTTGACATTTACCTTTTGGTTGTTGATCTCATTCACTTCCTTCTTGTTCTCAAACTTTGGGTTGATTATATCATAACTTAGATTATTGACTATCATTTCCTTCCTTGCGAGATCTCTTATACATTTGAGATTTATTCCAAATCCTTTAATTAGAGGCAACTCTTTACTATTCACTTGTGATCATTTTAAGTGTTCAAAGGATCATGTAAAGACCATGGGCAATAATCATGTTGTAAGATACTCAATGTTTTTATCCTTACTCTAATCAAATCTCTCATGGCCATAGTCTGCACATTCCCAAAAACTCACATTCAACATCATGAACGTATAGACCTGACTTACTCAATGATATCCTATCCCAGGATTACAAGTTCATCAACTTAAATTGATTAACACACAACTCATAGCCTTAATCATAAGTATTGCTTGTAGTAATGGTTTGGCAATTAGTCTTATGAATTATAATAGAGTTACTACAAAGACAATGGTCTTTTACAATGACTTCATACAATTATTACTCCTAGTTCTCCCAACTAGGGTGGACAAAAAGAGACAAGAAGATCAAAACTTGATCTTGTCAATAAGGCCATAGCATGGTTACTTCGAAGTGCCTCCCTTGTACTTAAAAAAAAACTATCCAAGAACATCCAAATTGTCATTGCTACCTATATATCCTTATGCCCCCTCTATATATAATTTTAATAGCCACATATAAAATCGAACTTCCTTTTGAGTCTTTTACAATCAAACTATAGTCTTTTCACTTCTCACTTCTCACTTCTTGATATCTCATGTCTATAGCATATTCTAAATTATGGATTTGAAGCTTCTACTTCCTCCATGAGCCTATTTACACTAGAATACTACTTAATTTTTTTGGCATGACAGGGTCACTCTCTAAAATTGTGCCCATTTTAACCACAGTCTAATGAGCAAGATGGAGATACTCAAGGGGTAGTTGTTTAATTGTTATATATGTAGGGAGTTTCAATCTCAAAGGGTCGCTAGGGTTGAAGGTTGGCACATAAGGATGGAAAATGCACGTTCCATAATCACTATGGAATCATGTTTCCATTAGAAACTTCTTAGTGGTTTCAAGACAATCACATATGGAAGCAAGCACGGTCAAGTATACAGGGCAAAATGCTCCGGTATACTAAAACCATAATTTTTTTGGTCAAACACCTAAAAGTAGTAGCAAAGTGTTGTTTAGATTGGAATTTTTTTCCATGGTGCCCTCTATTGTTATGTTAAGCACTCAAATATAAAATATCAAGATGAGATCTTCAAAACTTATCATTAAAAGTATTGCTCAAGAGGTAATGGCTAAATATAGTTTGGACATAGATTTCATGTATTGGAAGTCAATAAGACTAGAATGAGATTGCACAAGCATATTACACATACACAAAGGCATATGAACAATGCTTGGAGTGAGATGGTCTCATGCTCTCCTTGCTTTGCCTTTTATTGTTTTTCTTCTTTTCATTGGTTAATAAAAACAATATGGGATAATTCTTATTGCTCTCAGACCATTGTTGTGGCCTTATTCTAACCTTATTGTTATTTATATTGACTACGAGCAATGTAATACTCTATCTTCTACACCTTCTAGTATTACATTTCTATGACTACGAGCAATCTTATGCTCCACCTTCAAACCATGACCTGAAATATTTTGAAGTTGGATTCTTTTTCATATTCCTTGGATTCATTATAAACTTGAGGGCACCATTACAAAACATTGTAGAAAAAATCAATTTAATGTATTTTTAATCATACTTTAAACAAAATTTAAACAATTACAATATACCTATTTGCACACTACTTGCACCATCTTCTAGATATGTAGATTTTTTTGTCAACATAAATTGCTTGGCTTTGTACATCAATGTGTATGAATTTTTCCTTTACAAAATTCAAAGATAGTTTATAATTGTGAATTACTTTCACTTAAACCTATGCAAGGTAATGGAGTTGTGTACTTGACCATGCTTGTGCCCATATAAGGTAGAAGAATCCATTCCCAACATCATTTTTTATATGACACGTCCTTGCTTCAACCCAAAAATCAAGAAGCTAACCAAGGAGTTACATATCATGGTTTAGGTTTGGGACCCATAAATTTGGCAATCGGAAGGTGCTCATTCAAAAATGAATCTCAACTTACAACACATTCAAATCAAAACGGTTCATTGTTGGGCTAGTTATAAGTAAATATGCAGGAGCACAACGTTGACATCCCTCATGTGATGATTTTCCATCAAATGCCTTACATGGATGTAAGTTGTTATGCATAGAATTTTGAAGTCTTTATGTTGGGCCAACCTCTGCATATGCCATCCTAGCATCACCATTTTGATCAAAATCGACATTTCCTCTGTGAAAGCATGGTTGGCCTGATGCGGTCTATCAATGCTCTCTTGGTAGTCTCCATTTGAGAGGGTTCAACCTCCTTCGGAAATTCCAAACCTTGTCTAGCCAACCATAAACTCGGTAGTGGTGAAGTCTCAAAATCCATCTGAGTTGCTAGTTGTACATGGTACTGGGCAGGGCTGATTTTTCACAAAGTTTTTACCCGTCCACGTCCAAAAACCTCGAATTGAAAGGCAAAAAAAATTGCAACCCGTCCCAAAACCGGTAATTTCAAAACCAACCCGTCCAAGGAAAGGTTAAAGAAAAAACAACCCGTCCCAAAACCGGTAATTTCTAAACCAACCCGTCCATGAAAAGGTTAAAGAAAAAAACAAGATAAACCGAAAGATGTCGGCATGTGATTGGTTGCACTTGGAAACAATAGTATCTTCCTTCAATTCTGTCAGTGTTCTTGCTTTATCTATTTTAGCTGCCACCTGCCCCATTTCGTCCACATAATTCAGAGAAAGTTATGATTCTCTGAGGCCCAAGTTCCCCCTCCAGCAGTGTTCAAGCTCGGCACTTCCCCCTCCAGCACTGTTCAAGCTCGGCACTTCCCCTCCAGCAGGTATTCAAGCTCTTCTTCTAGGTTGTTAGTATATTCTCTCTGTACATTCTCTCTGTATCTTCAACCAAGTTTCGAGATTGTGTTAGAATAGTGATCAGGGAGATTTTTGGGCAACATAATCGGTTGAGATCCTAGTGATTGCAAGTCCAACCAGTTTAGGGTTGACAGCCTCCGGTTTTCCTTCTTTAAATTTGGGTATATTCTATAAATCCCTCTAAAATGATCAGTACATTTCCTGCAATCTTGAACTTCAACAGGTTTTTTCTCAAACTCAACCGGTTCATTTGTAACTAACTGCCGGTTCTCCGCAATCATTGTTCCAGAAGGTCCAAGATGAAAGGTGTTATGGGCTTGTAGAGTTTGAGTTTTTGAATTCAGTTTTGATTTAGACTGAGCAGGGATTGTTTCAGTGTCGTTCTAAACTACTTCTTCTTTCACCGATATCTATGTATGTTTGTATGTGTTGAATAATTTTGATTGTGTCCTTCATAGTCCCAATGATCCAGACTTCAAATGTTTGCTTTCTTCGGATGAAAATTTAGTTTTCAATATAATTCCCTCCCATTGCAATCAGAGTTGCATGCTGAGTTGGGTTACATTGGACAGGGATTGTTTCCTCTTAAACCACAATGTCACCAATATTCCAGTTGAAAACATCAATTGGAATGCAGTGATGCTTGTTTGGAGAAACATGAAGGATAGGAGAATTCATCCACTTCTTTGAAGGGTAAGTAGCTCTTTGTTTTTTAAAATTTGAACATGTTTATATATACTAATTCTTATTCAATTACTAAATTTACCTTCAATTATAATCTTTGACATTATGTTAAAAAGGTTCTAAATTTTGTGGTTGATGAATTAATGTATGCAGGTGAATCAAGCACTTCAAAGATTGATATTTTGATTGGGTATTAGTGGTTTGATTGCATTATGCTTATATTCACATGTCATATATGACATAATGTAATTGATATTTGTACCATTTATTTTTTTTGGAAATTTTTTTTAAATGTTATTTTTAGAACCCGTCCAAAGTGAATTTAACACGTCCCAAAACCGGTTCATTTTCTAAGAACCCGTCCACTGGAAATGTTTTTTTTATGAACATGTCCCTAGACATGTTAGGGACCTTGTGAAAAATCACCACTGGTACTGGGCATGCAAGGTAAGCAGGTGGCCTTCCTCTCCATTTTGAGGGGATCTCACCATCTCTACAAACTGCATTTGAGTCTTTATTCCTATTTGATCCATCCTATTTCGGGAAACCTAAATCCGATGCCAGCCGGAGCTAGCGACCTAGTTTGTAGTGATTTGAGATGTGTTAGAATGGCCTCACCTCCCCAAACGGCACTAACAAAGTTGCTAGTAGCCCAACTGTTGTTTCATCCATATTCAACCATTTTCTTGATAAAAACGATTATACAGTTAAAATTATTGTTCGTTGTATTGCTTAATTTGGTGGCGCTTTTGCTCTAGAAGTGACACTCTAACCTTTGCTGCCAATAAAACCAACTTGGCCTCTACAAATGCCTTGGGAATGAAGTAATGCAATTAGACTCCTAGATTTTGCAATCTTGTGCTAAAGAATGATGATTCGCCTTGGACCTTCATCATTTCCCTAAACTCATAATTCACAATGTTTTCACCTTCACAATGGATGGGTTTATGTGACACCACAAAACCCTAGCCTTCCAAATGTTACAAGTGAAAATACTCCCAAAAACCTCAAACATAAATACTTGTAGCCTAGTGCGGGCTGCAATGATGGAGCCCAACATTGCATGATGGTGCAAAAGGCACACTATTGCTTGTTTTATGTGATTTTTAATTTTTTTTTTAATTTTTTTTTGGGTGGTGTGTCTTTCCATGTTTTAATGATGCATCTACAATGAGCAACTGATGAACTTCTTGGATGTTGAGTGAGATGTATTGTGAAACCATTTTTTTAGAATTTTTTGTTGCAAATAAAGAAACAATGGGGAAATAGTCTAAATATAGCTAGATAAGTAATTCCTATGTGCTAAATTGAGGAGCATTGCTTCAGAGATAGGAAAGGGGAGATTTACATAGGTTATGGTGTGATAGGAAAGGTTGCTAAGTTGCAACCCTAGAAAATTAGATATAGTTTGGACATGAAGTCGGAGAGAGGGCATTATTTTTTGTATTAGAACTTCATGCCATAGTTGTAAAAGTTAAATTTATGGTATTGTGTCACCCAAAGTCCCTCACCCTTGATTTCGTCCTAGCCCGAGTGTGAAATGTTGGACTGACACATAATAACTCCCTCCTCGGTAGTTCAATGTATAATTATTTCAACCAAAAGAGTGCGAGTGTTTAAAAACTCTTACCTCAATGGTCAATCACCAATACATTCAAAAGTTACACACACCCCTTCCTACCTAATGAATCCAACACTTTAAGTCTAAATATCATAAGTCAAAAACTATAAGAGTATGTCACTATTTTTTTTGGAAGTTTGGACATAGTCTCGGTTTTTTGGCTCTCAAAAATTCATATGAAGTCCAAAAAAATGAGTTTTTGGTATCCATGGATAGGTAATGAAGTCCTCTACATGAATATGCAATAATATTTCTACTGCCAAAAAATATATGGTCGCAATTCTACGCTGTTCCCTTTTAATCTGCACTTTTTCACTATTTTTTGGAAGTTTGGACATAGTCTCGGTTTTTTGGCTTTCAAAAATTCATATGAAGTCCAAAAAATGAGTTCTTGGTATCCATGGATAGGTAATGAAGTCCTCTACATGAATATGCAATAATATTTTTACTGTCAAAAATTATATGGTCGCAATTCTACGCTGTTCCCTTTGAATCTGCATTTTTTCACTATTTTTTGGAAGTTTGGACATAGTCTCGGTTTTTTGGCTCTCAAAAATTCATATGAAGTCCAAAAAATGAGTTCTTGGTATTCATAGATAGGTAATGAAGTCCTCTACATGAATATGCAATAATGAATGCCTTGAGTCTAAACCACATCTAATAATGTAAGGCTAATCTTCAAGACTAATTGATCTTGACTCTTCACCTTATAACCGCGCATACCTACGTGCCTCTCTCTTACTCCACACACACACAAGCTCACCTACTTCAATAATGTAACTTTGTAAGTCCAACAAAACTAAATGATCCAATGTTTCACAAACATAACCTTATAAGTCTAAATAATTATAAGTATGGATATCATGAATCCAAGTACTACAATTTGAAGACTATAAATCACACTCTAAATTCTTCCAAACCCAAGCTACTCCTAACAAGAAGTCAAGCCCACCTCAAGGCTAACTAGTCTTGGTTCTTCACCCTAAAACCATGCACACACATGTGCTCCTATCTTGCTTCATACACACCCACACTTATAACACGTGGGGTGCCAAAGAGCACGAAAAAAAGAGGAAGAGAGAAGAAAGAATGAAGGCTTATATAGTGAGTTGAGAGGGAGAGAAGGCACGAGATAAGGATAGGGTGAGAGGATTAGAGCCTCCAATCACAACTCCTTTAACCTTCTCCTTCTAAGTAGGGACTCATCCCATCCACAAGGCTCTTCTATTCCTAAACCAACAAGGTGGATCCTAATGTGGGCATTTAACCCGCGGATCCCCTCTCGCCTCACCTTACTCCATACTCACCTAGTCAAGGCATTACCTCATTGAACTTAAACCTTAAGACAATCACACAACACCCCCTAATGTCTAAACTTAATCCACACCACACTTCACTCTTTTTATATTTTTATGAATAATTAATATCCGTTAAAACATAACTTCTAATGGTCTCAAAGACTTAAGAACATATGTGGGCACCATTTTGGGCTCACATATTGCCAAGAAGGCAATTGTTTGGAGCTCACAATAATTTAACTGCATCCAGGGTGTTTGTACTAGATTACAAATTGTGTATTTATTTCTTTGAGTCACAGTCAATTTGCAGTTGAATAATTCAAGTTGGTAAGGAATGATTCCTTTACCGAGAAGTCCTAAATTACATAATCCATAGTTATCGATAGTCTGAATAACTTGAGCTCATATTGAATGGTCATACTATGGTCTGTGATGAATGCCATTTTGATGTGTGACTCTGAGAAGTAAGCCTGAATGTTTGTGTAGGAGTGAATATTTTGAATGGGGGTAGGAAACTCTATACTTCGATTCAAGATTTTTGAATTACTTGTGTGCATTCCTTCTTGAGAGGATTAATGCAATTTATGTTTGCTATTAAGCTATGAAAGGCCTCTAGAGAGTTTGTGTTGGGGAGTCCATGTTCTTGTGTACGCTGTGAGTGATTCTTAGAAGAGAATCGGTAAAGATTGTAATCCAATTTATAGTCTTGTGAAAGATTAATTACCAACAAAGTATCTAAAATGCTCAAATCATTGACTGAGGGATACCATTGAATTCTTTCTTATCTCTTGGAGCATGTTAGTGGTTTTGTGTGCATGATGTCACTTAATTGAATCGATATGATTGAAGGTGGAGTTGTGATCTAATTTGACATATCTTTAGAGAAAACTAAAGTATTAAACCTTGAGAGGTCAAGATAATAGTTTTGTTTCCATGATGTATTAACAACACAATCAAATTGCTTGTGAAACGTGAGTTTGGTTCTAAGAAAGCTCACCTAGGTCATGCGCAAGTTTCAAAGAGGCCAAGGTTGATAAAAGAAGAGTGAAATCAAATGTCCCTAATAAATTAGGTGAAAGCTTGAGGTTTGATTGAAAGCGACATACACTTGTCATACTGTGAAATTGGTGGGTGTTGTTGTAATATGATGTGGGAAATTCTTACTTGAAGGCAGAAGGTTGGAGGATGAGATATTCCAGAAGAGGAAGAGGCAATGGTCTCAACCTTTCAAAACCATGCATGTTCTATTTACTGACTTTCTGGCATGAATGAAGCCGAAAGGGCAAATGCAGACTGCCATAGTCTGTGAAGGGGAAGTAACCCAACCGAAAATACTATAGCCTATACCAAGACTGAGATGAGACTGAGAAGATGAATAGTCTTAGTAGCCTAGCTTTGGTAAGTGCCATTTGGTAAATTGAACTTATGTTGAATTCATTAATATATGCTAGAGTGGTAATCTTGAAGTAATTCAGATTTGGGTGAACAAATTCATTAAATAAAAAATTTAAAATGTTAGAGATGGAATGAGTGTTCAAATATGTGGTTTTTCAAGAAATGAAAGCACAAGTCAAATATCAAACTAAAAATGGACAAACAAAAGTACTCATGTATGTTCAAATAATGTTGTTGTGGCTTGGCCTATTGCTGCAATTTATGGATACAATGGTTACCTTGGCCAAGACCATGTAAAAGACCATTGTCAGACATTATAACGAAAAGCTTGCTTAATCAAAGAATATTGAGAAAACATGTAAGAATGACCGCGCCTTTTCAAGTTACATTAAAGGGCTTAATTAACACGAGACAATTGCATACACCAAAGTGCCCTTGGTTTTGGTAAATAAACTCAAATGGATTGTAAACTCAATTTTTGGGCCATTGCCTAGCTTTCGAGCTAAATCCTCTAAGTAAGTAAGAATTAGCAGCAATAGGCATTGAGGAACTAGTTTATAGTGTGAACAGGGGGTTATAGCCGTTCCAGGACGGTTACAACCACCTTCTCCTTCCCCGTTGATAAGGAGGAGGCATGCTATTGCCCAAGCATGCTATTTTCAATTGTAGAATGAGACATAGTCTCAATATAGGAGCAATAGGCTTGTAGAAAGTTTTAGCACTTAGAGATTGAGGCAGATTACTTAGCGATAGGCAAGGCCAAGCAAGAGGCTGGCAGAAGTAGAAGCAGAGTTGAGAGCTGAGTGATTCGACTCTCAGTGAACTTGGAAATTTGACAGTGAAGAGTAAACAATTTAAGAGCAATTGTCGTGATGTTTGTAAAGTGGAATTCTGATTGTTGTTGGTTGATATTTGTGAATGAAAGAAATGTCTTGTGTGATTTCTGGCAATCGCCGTGAGCATTGAAAGAGACGTATCATCCGCCAAGAGGGCGAGGAAATTTGAGAGTAATATCGGAGTATTAGCAATGGTCGAAGTCTGAATATGGCCATAAGCAAGAGAGATGTTTTTGGCCTTTTGAGATAGCAAGTGAGGGCTAATTGCCGAGAGAGAGAGAGAGGGCAATGGTCTGAAGAGTGACGCAGAGCCGACAGTCAGAGAGGCAAGTTGCTTGAGAAAGGACTTGAGAGTTGAATAGAGCTTGAGAGAAAGAAATTGTGAGAGTAATTTCTTAGGCAATAATCGTAGAGCAAGTACTTAGCCTAGGAGAGGTAAATGTAGGCGATTAACCCTTAAACGACGAAGAGGCCCTCTCAGGGCCTTGTTGACCCTAAACTATTTGACCATAAGATAGCGTCAAAACATGTTGGAATTGCAAAAAAAATTCCCCCAAAATGTGTATCTCAAAATTCCATATCTAAATATATATGCCGATCGCACTAAAAGAATTACATGGAGGTTTGAAATGGGATAAACATAGGCTGATGGGAGAGGCCCTCTCACCCCCCCCCCTTGACATTTAAGGATTAACTAAGATTGTGTAAGGGAGAGCAATAGTCCCAAAGAGTGAAGTAAAAGGACAATAATCTGGAGTCAGACCAGGGAAGGCAACTAGCCATGTAGAGGCGATTGCCTATCCAAGAAAGAAGAAGCCGTAACACCCAAGAAACGCCATAGCATGTAAAGCAAGGCAATCGCCTACTAACGTGAAGAGCCTGAGAGGTGCAGTTAGGAAATGGAGAGTCGAGAGAGACCGGAAGAGGCGATTAGCCAGAGCGAGAAAGGAAGCGTTGTAGAGAAACATAAGAGGTAGAGTCGTGAGAGAAGAAGGACCGAGTAGGCCATAGGCTTACAAGTGGTGTCCCTAAGAGGAAGAGAGAGAAAGATTGAGAGAGTAGGCAGAGAGGCCAGTTTGATAGAATATAGCCCGGAGACAGCTACTAGACGTTACCTGGCACAAGGCTCATGGCATGAATGCAAGCAAGAGACATACTTAGAAGCAGGCTATAAGATGCGAAAGACAATACCAATTCGAGCAAGATAAGTTACCTAATTAGTGTAAGACATTACCAAAGGCAATTCACCTTGAGACTAAAGTGGACTAAAGCTTTAATCAATGAATATAGCCTAGTTGTTGATGCACTGATTTTGCATAATCTTATGAATGATTGTTGTGATAAGTTGCCAGATAAGTTGAAGATGAAGATGGTGATTACAGTCTTGGAAGAATGGCCGAATGACTGTAAGTTGAATTAAGAGGAATTAATTTGAAATTATTGCAAAGCATAATTATGAATGTCATAATTATAATGTCAACACAACCCCAGACTATGTCGTGACAAATTGCCATCGACTACTTGCCAAGCTCTTGAGCTTCACGACTGATTAGAGGATGGAATTAGAGTGATAGGAATTCACACAACACATAGGACAGAAATCACTCACGGCTGGAAAAACGCAAATGAACCATAAGAGTGGAGAACAAGTAAAGTAAAGAAGGAACAAAGGAGTAAAATACTTAGATTGTTATTGTAATACTTAATCCAATGTGACATTAACCCTTATAGACACTAGCTCAGTCTTCCCTATGACCTAGTTCCATGGGTTGTTTTCTTTGGAGTGTTTAAGTGATAGCAAAATCCTAACTACATGGTTTACTACATGCAAGACAATTGACTATGATTGTGCCTATGCTTGAGCACCGCACAAGGTCTAATTAGAACGAACTTACTGCCAGACTATTGCCTGAATAAATAGTGTGAGATTGAGTGACTATCACGATTGCATGCACTAACATTGAGACTTTGAAGTCTTTACCCCTAAATCATCACTTAATTGTTAGTTCAAACCCGAAATGATATGAGAGAACCTTGTGTTTTCCCTAAATAAACTTATCTGAGACATCTAAATGATGCATAAATCACCTTTTAAGTCTTCCCTGAGTGTTTCCCTAGGTTTGTTTGTGAGTCAAAATCTAAACTACAAGTGCATTATTGGTGATGATATTTTGGAGTGATATTTGTCTGAATCTATTGCAATGAGTTCATGCCTCTTGGCCAAGTTATGTTTTCATGTGGGTGAATAATTGCAAAGTTCTTTGTTGTTGGCTAGAAATTGTCCCTACATTTTAGGAAGGTACATATATGGTCTATGTACTATAGAAGGCTCTTTGTTCCAAAAAAAATTAAAATTTTCCTCAATTTTTGCCACATGTCATACATACATTGGCTAAGACCATGATGAAATTGAATCCCATATGGAATCTACATTCTGGCATTAGTAAAGATGAAATGGAGCTCCCTCGACAATACTAGGAGTACACAAGCCATGCTAGCACAATATTCCTTACTCCTTATCTGATCCTTCAATTAAAATTGAATGATATGTAGCCATTGTTATATATTTCTACAAATTTGAATCTAAAATAGGATAACATTTGTCAACAAACCCCATGAATCACTACAATAGCACCCCCACTGTTGGAGGCTATAGACTCTAGGCCCACTCAACGACATTATGGATAAGGTGGTTCAATAGTGAGAAAACAAGTTCTCCAGTCACCGCCTAGAGCTCCCATTTCCTCCCCATGCTGCTTTCCAAGTCTTTGCTTGCCATGTATGGCATGCCTCTTAAGTTTGGCTGACCCGGGGCTCAACCCCTATAGACAAGGCAAGGATTGGAAATTTTGCTCAAGGAGGAGGAAATGCTATGTATGAACTTCCTTCATTTGTCGCAAAATGGGTTATAAGACACAAGTCATGGCAAGGTTGTTATGTGGGCGACTATTGCTGCACAATACAATGAGACAAAATCCTACTCCTTTGTGCTTTGGCCTACTTGCTCTCTTGACTCGACATGGGGTCAAATTAGCACAAAGTTCATTTGATTCCATCATAAGTAGTGTATCCACTATGTTTATTGGCATGGACTTAGTCGGGGTATTTTGATTATCATAACTTAAACATGTTAATCACAAAAACAAGTGTTTTTGTCTGATAGGAGTCCCAAGGACATTCTCATTCATACACTACTAAGTTATATTTGTATATAGTGAAGAAATAATTTGGGTTTCTTTATTGTTGGCACATCCTTAGGATCAATCCCATATAGTTTTGCACATCTCAAGAGTCCAAGGCACCCCAACCCATGCCCAAGTCAAAAATCTATGGGTGGTTGTTCCACCGTGTGTGCTTCAACGACTGAATAATTAGATTTGAATGATCGAGTGCGATGACAACATCAAGGATCCAACCACTACTAGCAATCCCTCCCTCATCCAACCTCAGTCTCAAGATCCATAAGCAAGAGCACAAGAATGGCAAGATGTGCGAGTTTGGCTTGCATGCACATGCTTGAGAAAATGCAGATATGGCCATTGCGCACATGTGTGAGGCAAATTTCTTGGCACATCATGCTTCAATAACCCTCTTTACTTTGTGGGATTCACATGTGAGTTGTCCAATTGCAAAGGTATGGTTGAAACTCAAGAGGTTTCAAGAGCTCGACCATCTCAAAATTGACCATTGGACAAGAGGTTGGGGTGGCAAAGGAGGTAGAAAGGTTGCGGGTGAGGGTACTTGCTACCAAAACACTCGTTTCTGCTCTAACCATCTCATCACATGAGGCCCAAGCTACACATGCTCAACAAGTTTTGCTCAAGTTGTGCCTTCTTTGGAATCAATTCATTGAGCCCCTTGTTTGTACCACCATCCCCATGCTCCCATAGAGCAAATCTATGAGCCTAACCTACATACCCAAACATGGAGCTTCAATAGCCCCTCCCCGAACTCTTATGCTAGATTTTCAAGACACCAAAAACGAGGATTGGTTGGGTTCTCTAGGTCTTGGAAACTCCTTTGGACAACATCAACATGAAATGTTCTTTCCTTCCTAGTTCACTACAACCCTTCTGTACCGACACAACCAAGATACTTAGGTTTAAATAGACCTGCACTAGTTACACAAACAAAATCGAGGCTTAAATTCACACGAATAATATGTTTACAATGCAGGATTGGACAAGCAAGAGCTCTTGACACCAATAGACATGCAAGCTTCGTTTAGATCTTGATTTCAACGGGCACATCATTCAAATGCATAGGGTTCTTTCTCATGAATTATGCTCATCAAGGTTCGTACAATCCTATTCTCTCATCCTCTCTTGCCAATTTTTTCAATTATGATGTATGTTTGTTTTCTAAATTGCATGCTTACCTCTTGTTGATCTATTCTAGTGATTAATGGGAGCAAGCACAATCAAGTATACGGAAAAATTGCTTTGGTATACTAAAACCAGTGGATCATCTGCCATTGTCCAAATGAATTGTCCATGTGTTTGAATGTACGGGTCACCCTAAGAACTTTGGCTGGACAACATAATCTCTTCCCCATGGACATTATCAATTAGTTTAATGCTTAAAAGTTTAACAACTCATAATTAAAGCTATTGTCATCACACATTAGTTTGAATTTCTCATTAATATTGATAATAATTGCACTCACTTGGTATATTGGAACCACACTATAATATGCAACAAACAATATAGCATGAAGAACTTCACAAATTGCATATGTGAGATTGTAAATTACAAGGTCACGGTGCACTATAGAGTCTACATGTTTGGCCTTGTTTCCAAGTCAATCCTTAAGCATCCGAGAAGCTCACACTAGGTCTCTCCATGCACAAAAAAACGTGTATTTGAGCTACAAAATTATACTTTTTGATTAATCGTGTCAAAAGTAACCTATCTAAAATTAACATATTCTTCAAGTAAGATTTTAAACCGGTCGAATACCTTGATGTTATCAAACAATTAAGTTCAAACATGCAACCTAGATGCCTTTGGGTGCATATACATACGATTATGTTTGGATCATCAATGCCGAGTACGACAACACTTTTATATATTATCCTTGACATAAGGCACTGTATTGAATAAGGTTTCGAATCCATAAATAGATAGAATATGATTTTCTGAACTCGGCAAGGCCCGTATAGTAGTGAACTGTGTAGATGGCCTTGTGTCCTCTAGCAAGGGTGAATGATGGCTTCTGAAACTGCCTGCATCTCCAATTGAAGGCCGGTCTCGGGCAAAAAGCAAAGAGGTCTCGTAATTGCAGGGTCGGGCGGGCGGTGGAGGGGTAAAATTCTGCCTAGGCCCCACATCTGGGACTATAATGTGGCCAAAATAAGTCTTTCAACATAAAGATGTGGACGTGCAAAACCCCACAAAGTACACAAGTCGGCAGTCTCGGTGCTTCGGAGAGGCAGGATGCTGTCCAAATACTAAGGGTATGCGGGCCCTTATTATGTGGCCACTCGTCTTAATTGGACCAACCTATTGTATTGTATGTCAGTGATATATGGCAAGGCTTTTAGGTTTGAGAACGGACACCAAAATGACAAGTTCTATGAGGAGGTTGGACTATGTGCGAAGACTATATCGATTAATTTTAGGTATAGTAAGAGTGCGCATAACATGGTCACTTGAATTGAAAGAGAATCTTCATTTTGATTTCCATAACATTAAGGTAGAAATACCCAAACCGGTTAAGCACCCTCTACCCGTGTAGTAGACTACCGTCAGAATAGTGAAGTGCCATTTTTGAAACCGATCATGGCGGGGTTGGCAACTTCAATGCATGTACACTTAGTTTAGCCAAATTTAGTCATGTTTAACGTACTCATGAGTTAACCGGTTTAGGTGATGTTCTGTATGGAAATGTGGATTACCATGTTCGGTGTAGGGAGAATCTAGTGAACATGTAGGGGGTTTGACAACTTTCCACTTTGAAAAATTGTAGAATTTTTTGTACAAGGCAGAAAAATATGAAACAACTTGCATTCTTCATGAATCCTTCTCTTCTATCTTGGAAAATTATCTCATGATTGTAAGACCATATCTTCAATGCGAATCACCTTATTTTCACGGCTTATGGTATTTCTACCTTACTAGGTTCATGTTGCACACCCTGGTGTTGGGAATGTCGGGAACACTAGGAGGATTATGCCCCAATTGTGTTGGGCCATCTTTGCAAAATGAACAGTGTTCAACCTATGTATTATTTGCCTTGCGTGAGCGGACCACAGTAAGGTCCGCACCTGGGTTTCATTAGCCAATTTTAGATTAGTTGAATAGTGTATTTAATGTTGGCTTACAATTTGGTGTCTACCACAACCGGGGCCCATGTTGTCGTAATGTAAATACGTTCACTATATAAATGTGTACTCATTTAGTATTGCATTGTGATTCTTTGATTTGAAGGAAAATAAAGGGAATAGAAATAGATTACCTTCTTGTTTACTATTAGTTTACTCTTAGTTTACCCTTTTAGTCTTTTCTTTTGTTTACTCTTAGTTTACTCTTAGTTTACCCTTTTAGTCTTACCTTTTTGTTTTACTCTTAGTTTACTCTTTGTTTACCTTTTTAGTCTTACTCCTAGTTTTATCCTTAGTTTACTTTTGGACCAATGGGTGATTAGAAGCCCATGTAATGAGGATAAGAGGGGGACTTGTCTCTCTCATATGGAGGGGAAGGAGAGAAGTTTTAGAGGAGAGTTTTTGTTGTGAAGAAAGAGGTTTTTTTTTAAGCTCATGGTGTGTGAGTTGATTTTATGGGAATTTTGAAATAAAACAAGGGGAATTGTGTTTCATGGTGTTGTTTCTCTAGAGTGATCTCATTTGCTTGATTTGAAGTTAGCAATTAAAAGCTGTGCTAGTTTGAGTGGAGGGAGGTCTGTTGGCTCTTATAAAGAAGGGCTGAGACTTCGACTGACCATAGAAGACGGACATGTCTTTTGTTTGCAACGAAACTTTGAGGAAATGTAGTACTTATTGTTAGCTTTCTGTAAAGATCTCATTCGCTCAATTTGGCATTCATATGAAGATTTGAAGACTTTAAGACTTCTGAAAATTCAAGTGTGTTGTAGCTTGTAGTTCGTTGTCCTTTCTGTGATTCCCAGCCGGATTTGGAGGCTAGTCGCATTTGATTTTTTTGCATCGTAAAACTTGTTGCGAGCTTTGTGGGAATCCATAAAAACTCCATTTCGTGTTTGTGACAACGAAGTGGGATTGATGACCCACAAAGTTGTTTTCTGTTGTTCCCATTGGTGAGGCACGATTGCTGGTCACCGTGGGTTTGAAAGTTTAGGAGCCAATCTTTTGGATGTCAGCTCGTGATCTAACGTCCCGTTTTACCCGTCCAAGGCATGTGGTTTCTTATCACCCTACCCTTACTCTTAACCCATTTAGAGCCGCAACAGGATAGGCCGACGGGAAAGAGTTTGAAGGTTTAAAGAAACTGAAGACCGAGACTCTTGAAGACCAGAAGATTCGACGGTCCGACAAACAAATCTAGTTGCAGCCAAAAGCCCAGTGCTTTCCCAAGGCAGAGCCCTCTCTACCTGACAACGTGGTGAACGCAAACCGCCACCACAAGTCACAACTCACATGCTAGCACATGAATCTTGGTTGGTTTCTATTATATTTCTAAACATGTACTTCACCTTACGTGCCTGCTTTCTCCCCCCCCTCTTTCCCTTAGAAAGGGTGGAGAGGGGATAGGTTGAGTAATGTTACGTCTTATAACATTTGGATCTCAACGTGGAATTTGAAACTTGAATTTGCAGTTTCTATGATTTGCGATTGCCGAATGGACCATCGATCTTATCCAAAGGTGAAAGTGTCTGTGGAGTAAGAGTACCCCCAAACTTGCATTGCATACCTTAGAGTTTGAGCTGAGAGCTTGAACCTCCAAATTTTGCACGTTTGATATTCAGATTTGACGAGCTTTCATGCAAAGCTTAAAGTATTGAGAACTTCACTAATTTCAAGTCCGAAATAGTTTCAAGAGCAAGTGTTTAGTGGCTAAACACATGATAAATCATGACAAGCCAATGCATGCTTGGAAGCCCATTGACCAAGGGCTCACAAAGTAAGAGCTTGAACTCTCAAAATTCCTTAACAATCTCCATGAGGTAGCTTAGAGTTTTGAATGAGAGTCAACGAAGACTTGCTTGACATTAATGTCTCACATGAGATCCATCAAGGCATCTTCTAAGTGTTGTAAGCCTAGTAAACACTTGAAGCTCTAAAGTTAAAGGCTCAAGTGTAAAGCACGGGGGGGTCACTCCATTGTCGAGTGAATACCACGTGCGAGACAATTTTGCTACCCTATATTATATGCCTTAGACAATTTTTAAAATTATGATTTTTTTTCTACATATACATAACCATTGATAATATCTTTTGTATATTTTTTTGAAATTTTTAGTCATCTTCATGTTTTGTAGTAATTGTTTTAGTTCAATTCTGCGTCATTCTAGTTAGAAACGGTATGTTTTATTAAAAAAACAGATAATCAAATTTGGTTACCATTTTTTACTATGTAATAGATACCGTGTATATCTACACATGAAAAAAAATTGATAAAATTTTGACTCATTTTGGTGGTGTTTTTAGGAAAAAGTAAATTTTTTTGTCTCGCACGTGGTATTCTACTTGACAATGGAGTGACCCCCCCGTGGTGTAAAGTGGAGTTGAGTAAACTGCATGTGTAAAGAAGCTCCCCACCAATGGGAAGGCTCATTCCTTCAAGCTCTCAATCTTTCTTGTGTAAACGAGGCCTAAAAACACATTCAACAAGATTTTATTACTTGTGTGCAAACACACAAGGACGCGGGGGGGGGGGCATGATTTATAAAAAAATCATCAAACAATGTGCAACCAAAGGTATTGTGTGCTTTATTCATCGGGCTCGACAATTTCTTGGAGGTAAATTATTGTTTAAAATACAAGGAATTGTAAAATTATAATAAATGAAGTGTTATGCATAATATGAAAAATTCTATTTTTTTAGATCTAATTAATGCTTCATAATAAAGAATGTACTATGCAACTTGTAATACACCATGTATGGATATAGGTTATGCATCCGTTGCTCTGTGATGTTTCTTTGTCATTTGAGTAGGGTTATCTTTGTCACTTGTGATGATTGGTCGTTTGGGTAGGGTTATACTTGTGATGATTGGTGGAATTGGTGCTCTTCAATTTATCCCTTACAGAAAACTTTTTTTTTATTATAACAAAGGAATGGTATAAAGTATTATCGTCCTCTCTCAATCCTAAGTAATAATGTGGTATTCTAAAACATCACTAAGTAGAAAATTAGGTGATGTAATTTTCCATTTAATATCTCCTCTACATCAAAACATCCCTAGAAAAATACCTCTCAGTCACACGGGGCATACAAACCTTGCTAATGAGTCCCCCCCCTCGTGGTATTTCATTACCAAGCAAATGATATAAGTTTGAGTAAGAAATAATTACATGCTAGTATTATGTATGTTTTGTTCACAATATGCCTAAGATCATCATAGTTAGCTCTTTTTTTACTAAGATAAACACTGAATTTTTTTTGTCATCATATATATATTCTCATGGCCTTGTCATGGGACTAAGGGCCGGTTTACTCTATGGACCATGAAGTCGTCCCAAGGCGTTGTAAGTGTGTTGATTGGTTGTTGGACTCGTCCCGGGACAACTTCGGTTTACAGCAAGGAAAAAATGGCAGAATGACCATGGAGGTCGAGGTCCCCAAAATACATATTTTAAGGCCTAATAAATGCACTGACATGGTCCAACGGGATTTGCAGTGAGAGAGGCAAGAAAGGTGGTCCGGTAGGAAAAAGCAAGGGCCCATGGCAGAGAAATGCCAATTTAATAAAATTTTAATGAGATTTTTTTTGGGGGTTGTGCATGATATGGTGGATGTCCTTCATTACATATAACGTTATAATTCAAAAAATTGTATAACATCTAAATCCCAAAAAGAAGTAGAATTTTAAATTAAATTAAATGAGTAAAATATTAAATTACATTAAAAAATAAAACATTAAAACGTTAAATTAACTGAAATTTATATAAAAGGTTGTTGTATTCAACAAGCTCTCATTTGGTCTTATGGATGAAGAATTTGCTAAAACAACAAACAAACAAGGTAAATATATTTTAACATCAATAAGTTTTCAAAACAACAATTTATTTTTAAGAAAGATAGTAATTTTTTTTAACAAAATATAAGGTTTAATGAGGTTGAATGCGATGTATGAGGGCGTATGTGGGCCGTATGATGAGGTTGTAGAAGGCCTTGGGATTCATATTCTACCTACATTGGTTTGCGCGCGCGTGAGGTTTCGAATATGTGTCGGTTCCTTTCAAAACACTACCGGCCGCGCAGATTAACCACTAATCTCTTTACATCTATTTCGTTCAACCTTCTTTCTATTTTGTATATTATGTAGTTACTTAGAAACACTATATTTACAGAAGAATATTGTATTTACAAATCAACATTGTTTTTACAGACCGGGTCTTATGCTATGTTTCAACTATGTTTTTATAGTTTGTTGTTGTCTTTTGCATGTGTAAACACTTGGATCAAATTGCAGATTCGTTTGGTAGTTATAAACAAAGATTTTAATCGTTCTTGGTTGTACTGTAAGAAAAAAATACAAATGCATTATGAAAGAATACAAGTCTGACAAGAAGAAAAATGAAGTTTTTTAATTAGATAGAAAACATGAATGTAATGGTTTTAGAAAATGGATGAATGATATGGGAGCAGAGAAAATATGCATAATTAGATTCCAACGAGTGTGACAGAAGCATTTCTAGAAGATGTTATTCCATCTATGCCTAAATTTTGTCAAAAAAACATTAATTATTACACCATAACAATTGGTTCACAAAATAAGAAAAAAAATTCAAGAGAAGATCAAAACTTTATTAGAACATGTTGTTGGCAATTCCGAAGCTCTTTTTGCGTCATTCCAAGAATCTACTAGTTTTTTTAAGAACATGGGCAAAAAAATTCCGCTCTCTTAAATAAATTTTAATTATTTCTATATTTTATCAGTCTCACTATCAGTCTCAATATCTAGTATACTATATTTGTTTCGTATTTTGTATTACCACAAATTTTTTACCAGTAAGTTGTACATTATTATGACTTCCCTTAGAAGGTCATTTGCCTTCTCATTTTCTCTCAATAAATACAAATATGTTTTTCCATCATTTATCTCGTCTACAATTGGAACATCTTCCTTGGCCAAAATCATTCTTTTCACTTCGGCAATTCCCGTTTGTTTTTTCACAGTTCATTGTTTTCTCGTAATTTTCCCTTAGTAACTCTTCTAGCTAGTTTATTTTTTGTTTCTACAATCCAATAATCTTCGATTCCTTCATTATTTATAATGCATAAAATTGTGCAAGACTATGCATGTTGCTATAATATCTGATATATTCCTCAAAGGTACCTCCGATCGCTTCATTATCAACCTCTATCTATCTTTCAAAATACCAAATGTCATTTTTACGTACACTCTGGTTGAAGATTAGATAAAATTCTAGTTTGCATCCTTCTCGGATAATGTAATATTCTCACCCTTAAACGGACAATATATCCAAAGACCTCACCGGATACGCGGCGTCTCTTACAAGTTTATACAACTGGAATTTTCCTTCTATACATGCTCGTCCGATTCTCGTAACTTAAAAAACAATCTAATTATATAGACTTCTTGGCCATCCAAATTCATAATCTAAAACATACAATCTGGTCTGACAATTCCTTATAAAATTGTTGAGTGGAATGATTTCTTACAATAATAGTCTTGTCCACCGACTACTGGAGTTAAACATGAATATGCGAATTGTCTATTGCCTTTATAACGTGCGGTATACCATACAATTGTTTGACCTTGAAGCTAAATTCCTAAACTGCGATTCATTCGGAGTTTGCACGAAAATTGGTTGCAAATGCTTTTTAACAACCCTATAGAATTCTCTCACTATTTTGGACATATGCTCATATGACCTTCATACAAGTTTCCTATGCTTTGCAATCCATCGCCGCTACCTAATCTATGCAATGACATTGCTAACCTCTCTTGCACTGGCATAATACCTCTAAATTGAGTGTCTTATTTCTTCAAATACGGGCCCAACCTCTCACACAAAAATCTGAAAGTATTATATTTCACTCGAATTCACTTCCTAAACTCTCTCTTCGTCTACGACCCCAACAACAAGCGGTTTACAAATCCGGACATCCGTTCTTGACTCCATATGCTTCTTTCTCTATGCCCCATACTCTTATAAACCAAGCTCAAAATTGCAAACTTCTCCCACTCTCCTTGCAAAAGTAATGCTTGAATGTTCACAATATGTTTCACAAGCATGTACAAAAACATGTATAATCCTAAGAGCAAAACAAGTCTCCTCCCCCTCCTCTACTCCGTTGCAACCATGCTCGCTGGAATTCAAAGTGAAAACAAGCAAAAACAAGAAGTGAGGTCAAGAGAAGACTAGTGAAGCCAAGAGAATGGTCAAAATTGATTTTATTTGAAAACTGCCCTTTGTGCATATTTAAAAAAAATCAACACCTTCACTTCTTGGTCCATGGTCATTCCTCTTGGTCAACATTCGGTTTAAACCTAGTGAGGGGCCCAAGGCTTTCAAAACTGATTTTTTAAGAAGTCAGACCATGAAAGTTGGACCATGAACTCGGACCATTGAAAAAGGCCCTCTTACATGGTCCATAGTGTAAACCGGCCCTAAGGTGGTGTCCCTCTTAAAAAGTTAAATTCCTTTGAGTTCCACCAACAACCTTGTGAATGTTTCATGTAGTTTGACTTTGAATATAAAGACAATGGTCTTTCAAAGTATGGTTGGAGCTTGCAAGTGGTTATCAATGCTAAGGGAGAATTGTGGGCATACTGTAATCGGTCAAGATCGTAGCGTTTGAAGACCAACCAGTTACATGTTGACATCTCTTGGATTTAATTTATTAAAATGAAGAATATTCTGTGAATTCCTGTAAATGGATTGGTAATTTCCTGACATCTGTTCAGTGGCGATTGGATCTCCCCATTCATTGGTGGAGGCAAGGTTTTTGCTTGTGGCCATTGCCCATTGTAAGAGACCACCACCTGGTCAATGAAGACCACCTCTGCAATAGGCACTTGAACTCTACAATTAGATATTCAAAAAATTCACATGATTGTATTCCATGCTTTAATTTCGAATGTTGTTCTGAGAATATCCCATCTTCTCATTCAAAATTAGTAAAACCCTATTTTCACTAGCCATCCCTACATGAAAACTCTTATTGTGTGACTACTACACTAGTGTGATATTTAGTGTCATATGGTATTTAATTTCACTATGGTAACTTTTCGGATGACACTTCTTATGAATAGTTTACAAATACTGTCACGGATGATGGATGAGTTCATCCATTGGCCAAACCCCTACCTTCTCTTGTCAGCAACTTGTGATGAAACATTATCATGGATGATTGAAATTTGGATGATAAGTCAATTTGTAAGTGACAGTAATTGCAACACTGTAATTCTATAATCCTCCAATTTTTTTTAAAGGAATGACAAAGAATGGTGGGTTAGCATTTAGTGCTGGTGACACTACACTGCAGTTTACAATTAATATTGAGCAAGACAACTAGAATCGGTGACACTAAATATCATATTTAATGTAGATCTTCTCAAATTTGATAAGAATTGTGAATTCTCTTCTCTCATAGATGTGTGTCGAAGTTAGCTACAACATGTGATTGGCCAACAAAAAATGTACCCTGCAAGAAAGCCCTTAACGGCAAATTGGCAATGGTGGTCTTGGATCTCCCTCCTCAATAAAATGCTCCCATAGGAGAAAAAACAATTAATCCGTGATGTCATTTCATGACCCAAGGGAGCATCCTTGTAAGAACTAAAATTGCATCGACCAAAAAAGGTTAATGGACAACTTCATTTTAAACCAGCTTTTTAACTGTTGAAGTTGGGCTTATGTTAAAGCTATCCTTAAAAGGTAATGGGTTTGACCCAATATCATGACTCTAGTAGTTTACCCACGAAAAACATGGCTCCTCCCACCTTCAAAGACAGGGACAATAGTAGGCCCCGCCTGTCTCATGCACCCGTGGTTGTCTTAATTGCACCGGCTCAAAAACTCTGCAAGCTAGAGACACTTTCCCACAATTCTAACCAAGGTGTGCTTGTTCCCCATCAACAAGTCATTCACATGTCCCGTGTTAACCCCTAAACGCTCAAGCCTTCACATTCCATCTTCGGGCATTTCTAACACCAGTGTTGAACTTTTCTTTTATATAGCAAAATAGATTTTGTTTTCTTGAATCCAACCACAAGGCTCTGAACTAGACTACCATATATTTTTTATGAGACAATTTGAAGTCAGTCGGACCGCATTTTCTAGGTCAGATTGAACATGGCCTTCATCCAGGGGGTAGCTAGAGAAAGTTTTGAAATGTTTTATTTCATGACCAATTCTACCATGCCGCAAATTATAGAAAGTTGGCAACTTTGCCATAATATGTTATGTGGATGACAAATGATCTACTCCCCATAAAATTGAATTTTTTTTGAGCAAATTTAGATAAAGTCCGTCACCCTCAAAGTTGGAGGGGCCATATGAGGTCATTTTGGGAGATTTTCCCTTTTTCGTGGAGCAAGCAACATGTGCACTCATTTTTTATCCAATTCCATCCGGTCAAGTTGTGCACAACCGTCAACTTGGCCTAAGGGAAAAACACCCCACCAAATTGGGCGTCATATGTGAAAGATATTGGCTCCTAAATTTGGGCAACACATGGAACCACCTCCCAAACACAAGCAATGTCAACCTAACAAAAAATCGTACATGCTTGGAGTATGAGGTTTTTATATCTTATTTTGGCCCACATGGTGATGGGCATCACCCTACACCAATGGATACCTTCCATCCACGTAGATTGCCACCTAGTGGGTTGCAAACCCCATCATAATATAAGGTGGCGACCCATTTCAGGTTGCATGAGTATTTAAGGGTTAACGCCAACTCTAAAGACCCCGTAAATAAACATATCCAGAGTTTGTTCGCATGTTGATTCAAGTCATCCAACACCAAAAATTCAAACCAAATAGAGATAGAATCCAGTCCAAACATGAGATAACAAGGTGAGTTTCATCTTGACCCTGACCTTTCAAGGGTAACTTTATTAAACAATAGCAAAGATAACCTTGGAGTCACATAAAATTACTCATGCTATAGGACATGATCCTTTTTCAATACGGAGAAGGTTAGGCATGTTGTGTGATTGAGGTGATGAGATTCTATGTGAAGTCCCTACGAAGGTCATTGTATTGTGATTGTACTGACAACGATGACCAACCATGCTTATGTTGGGCCCCATGCAATAGGCAGGTTGGCTGGTAATCACTGATAAAAAAAATTGCGCTATAGTAACAAGGTCCGGCCTTGCAAAATGAATACACCCTAAACTCCGTAATATCAACCTCCATAATGTCACACACTCTCTAATATCCTGAAACCCTAGGGAACGGATGTTCGTAGTTCAAATCTCATTCCTTATTGTCACATTTCTCTCCCTTATATCACAAAATTTGTCATTAATGCAAACCACCAAAGAAGTCAACCCACACCCTCGCATTGCGCCATGTGTCAACATGTGGAGTGTCACCTTCTTCTTCTTCTTCTTCTTCTTCTTCTTCTTCTTATGTCACTTATTGAATGTTGGTGCATGCATCCGCCACATCGCCCGAGAAGCCCAAGTGGAGTGGACCGCACTAGCATAGGTGACGGGAGAACAAATTCAAATTGTCCTCACATCTCCTTTGTGTTATTCCATAATGTTACATGCTACACTAATTCTATAGTATCACGCATCCATGTTGACACTACAAAACTCCGTAATATCACATGCACTTTGGTTGCCACATGAGTGATACTATGGAGTTTAGAGTGTAGTACTTAGGCCGAGTACTATTCATTTTGCAAGGGTGACCCAACATAGGGGGGGATTGATCCTCACAAAATGTCCCGACATTAGGTGTGTGAGAGAGAGAGAGAGAGAGAGAGAGAGAGAGAGAGAGAGAGAGAGAGAGAGAGAGAGAGAGAGATCCAACCAATATAAAAACTTGACCCCCTATAGGTTTGTTGCTGATTCACCTTAAATGACTTTAGGTACACTAAATCGAGATCTTTAAAAATAATTATGCCGTAAAATCAACTAAATAAAGCAACATCCAGGATGCATACTATTTCAAGGCTTCTATGTTGGATGAATGAGAGGTACACTGTATACAATAATCCCTCCTCTCTGAGTTCCAGTGATGGGATATTCATATATACACTTTACTAAGTTGTGGGGAAAGCGAACAGTGATAAAGCAGGCCCAGCCTTCGGAGCAGTGAGTCATTTGAAACACTGCCATAACATACACATATATATGTGATGTCAGAGGCACGGCGCCGGGCTTCAGTATTAATGTCCATTTTATGGTGCAAAGCTGCTGCAGGCTAGGCCGGCCGGTTAGATTGACGCTTGGTCCCACGTCAGCTCCTGACAGACTGGGTGGGAAAATGGCACTGCAGTGCACTGCAATATGGCAGCAGCTCATCACTCAGGTTCTTCATCCTCCTGCAACTAAATTAGTTATCACGGCTCTGTCACCGTAGTGTCTGAATGATTATGTAATTTTCTCAATCAATTCATCAAAGTGGGCTGCTACTGGTATTGCTGTAAGAATGTACTATTCCATGTATGTAACTCCAAGCCGGCTTTCTGCGCAAGCTACTCCTAGCAGCTAGGACCGGTAAGGTGAGGTGAGATAAGTTCATGCAAACTGGCAGGAGGATCTAAGGGCCACTTCACACACATGAGACTGAAGGCCCATGACCATTGCATTTTAAGATTCATCCCTGGCCAAAAAGGTCGAGACTGTCCAAGTTCACTTCACACTAGGAGGCGAAGGCCCTAAGGGTCTAAAGAAATTATCATGGATGAAAAGTCTACATGGATTCCCACATGGTGGACTATGGATAGTGTTTCATGGTGTGCGGAAACTTGCATAAGGTCTGATGCAAATTCCGACAGATCATGTCAGTTAAACAGCTGGTATGACCATTGGATGAGAGTTAAAGGCCCTCACAATTACATGGTCTCGGCTCTTGGCTCGTGTGTGAAGTGACCCTAAGGTATGAGACCCCATTGTGGGCACTTCCAAGTTCCAACTCCATAGACAATTTTCGATGTTTGATTGGATGGAAGATCGTCTCATCCAATTAGTAATTGCAAATTATGCACAATGTCACCTCGACTTTCATAATCAAGGTTGAGATGTAAAAGTGGCAAGATGCGAGACCAAAGTGAAGATTAAAGTGATTTTTCATCCAAATTTCAATCATCCATGACAATATTTCATCACAAGTTGCTGACAAGAGAAGGTAGAAATTTGGCCAACGGATGAACTCATCCATCATCCATGACAATATTTGTTCACTTATTCATAAGAAGTGTCATATAAAAAATTACCATAGTGACATTAACTACCATATGACACTACATAAACATGTTTAGTGTAGTTTCCTCCTCGCTCCTGTATTAGTGATCTTCTAGAAGCAAAACCACACTTCTAAGCATCCTCATTTATGAAGTGTAAGATTGTAAAACTAAAATATTACTACTATGTAACATTAAAACACTAAAACAACAAAAATTACAATGGGTAAATTGCCCATACGCAGTCCCCAAGACAGCAACTTTGGCATCATCTGACACAACCATAATTAACTTGTGTATTCAAGACTAATGATGGAAACTATGTTAGGATTTCTCATTTCTCTTCTTTTATCCACAACTACATTGTTTCCATGCCTATCCTCCCATCACACAAGTGCTACCTGTATGTTGCTCTTCGGTCATGTTGCCTACTTTGTGGAATGCACCTTCATTCCTTCCACTACTTGCAATGTGGTCTACTATTCAATTTTACCATGATTTTTGGTCAAGCAATGCCCATGTTTCCACAAATGAGTACAACTCAACATAATGCTCTTTCAACATATCTTGCATATTCTTGACTATGTTGGGTGACATTTCAAAAATTATCTTAAAAAGGCATGGCTATGGGTAACACGATATGCACTCCTTCACTAGGAGAAAACTTGTCAATGCCAACATTCATTGCCACCTGGTCGTTGCAACTCATGGTGAGAAAACACGTAAATAATAAATCATTTTAGTTCTCAACCGAAGGTTTTTGGTTGCATAATTTGGGAGAATTGGCAACCAAAAGCTTCAGCTGGCAACCAAAATGACTTCTTTATGCATTTTCTTGTCACGAGTTATAACGGACAAGTTGCAAACGATGGTTTGGGATTCACAAGTTTTCTCCTAGTGCTTGTGCATGAATTTTAATTGAAAGGTATGCATTATGTATGCATGATTTAAAAAAGAATGGCGGAATATGGTGGAATGGAAGACAAACATAGAAGAGGATGATGATTATGGGGTTGGAGGCAGCAAAGAATGCAAACTCATTCCGCAAGATAGGTGGTGCCCACCCCCCAAACATGGGATTGCTCCATTTTTCAAGTTCAACACGACGTGCCAAAAAAATTAAAGTGAAATAAATTGCAATACACTTATGATATGTTTGATCAAAATGTTGTCATAGTTTTAACTTTTATTATGATTAGATATGAATGGTAACCATCACACAAGCGAATATGATAACCAAATTCGGTGATCTCTTCTTTGTATAAAACATACCGTTTCTAGCCATAATGGCGCATAATTAAACTAAAACAATTACTAAAATGTTATTTATAATGCTCAACAAAATACACAAAATTTGTATTGATGGTTTCATAGCTCTATTAGACGTTTCATGCTTTTTATCAGTTATTTATCACACATAATATAAAGATAGCTTTTTATTTGCACGTAGTTTTCTAATGCGCATGCAAAGTGACTTTCTTGGAACAATAAGTTAATGAGTATAGCTCAAGATAACACTCTTCATCATATCTTGCATACTCTTGACTATGTTGGGTGACATTCCACAAGTGATCTTCAAAATGTATGGCTATGGGTAACAAAATATGCACTCCTTGTGCATGGGTTGTGCATGAACATGATGGAAGCAAATTCCAAAATCTCTTAGAATAGACTTACGTGAATTGGAATACAATCCGAACTTGCGATGATTCATGAAATAAAATCCAATCAAGATCCACTCCTATTGGGGCATGTTCATTGCTATCCAATACAAGTGTAGGGATTTGTATTATAGGAGATTGAAATGAAGCTTGTTAGAGCATGCATGTTGTGTGGCCACACCTGTAGGTAGGTAACTAGGCCATTGCATGGCACAAAGGCTTATCTACTGCATCCCAATCTAATGAACGGGAGAACTGAGAGTGGTTGAAGTTTAAGACTTCAGGGAAAAGACCTGATCATTTTAGAGGAATCTGTGGAGTATACCTCAAATTAGGGCCGCTTCACACTATGGCCGTCCAAGTCGAGAGGCTGTGGGAGCGAATGGCCAAATTTTGTTGAGAGTCCAAAGAAATGGGCTGAAAATAGCAAATAAAATATAGGAATTGGAGCCTTCAGCCGGGCATAGTGTGAAGCCTCCAAAGGCCAAGCCCAAAGTCCAAAGGAGGAAGGAGCATCCCACTTTATTCCTTGTCCAAAACAATCCCTCCAATCTAACGGCCAAGATCTGGTCAGTTTTTGATTTTTTAATGGAAAAAAATCGACGGCCTCTCGACCATAGTTTGGGTTTCCATTCCTGTCTGACCCAAACTTCCTTCAAGAGTCCATCGCCTTGGTCAAAAAGTACTGCCATGTAGGCATTTAGGAGAGCAACGACCTTTGGACTTTGGCCTCTAGTGTGAAGGGTCGAGAGGCCGAATTCTTGGTTTCTTGCAATACGATTGGTGGAAATCAATGGCCTCTTGACCTTCGGCCATAGTGTGAAGTGACCCTTACTAAAAGAAAAACCGAAAGATCGCAACATGTAACCGGTTGGACTTAGAAACACTAGGGTTTTGACCGATTGTGCCCGAAACTCCCCAGACACTGTCCCAATCCTTTCCATAATATGTGAGATGCCCATTATGGATCAGCCACCAACATCAACCCGAAGGTTGAGGTGGCAACAACATTGGGGTGGCCAATTGTTGGAGCGGGCTTGACTTGGGAGACCTAAGGTAGAAATACCCAAACCGGTTAACCACCCTCTACCCGTGCAGTAGACTACCATCAGAATAGTGAAGAGCCATTTCTGAAACCGATCATGTCAAGGCTAGCAACTTCAATGCGTGTACACTTAGTTTAGCCAGATTTAGTCATGTTTAATGTACTCATGAATTAACCGGTTTAGGTGATGTTATGTATGGAAATGCGGATCACCGTGTTCGGTGTAGGGAGAATCTAGTGAACGAGTAGGGGGTTTGACAACTTTCCACTTTGAAAGATTGTAGAATTTTTTGTACAGGGCAAAAAAATATGAAAACAACTTGCATTCCCATGAGTCCTTCTCGTCTATCTTGAAAAATTGTCTCATGATTGTAAGACCATATCTGCAATGCGAATCACCTTATTTTCACGGGTTATGGTATTTCTACCTTAAGTCCATGTGCAAACTAAAACTCCCCAGCTTAAAACCATGCGATGAAGTCGTAGTCTAGTCTAGCCCACATATGTAAATGGTGGCACATGGAACATATGAGCAGTGAACATGGAAAATGAGAAATTGGCCTCCATAAAATACACATAGGATAATAGTGGCCCAGAATAACTCACCAAGAGTGGAATTTGTGGTGGGGTCGACTATGCAAGATCCTTGCCTCAAGAGTGTTCTAAGGGCCACTTCACACACGAGACTGAGAGCCCGTGACCATTACACTTCAAGCACTCTCATTGGTGGAAAAGGTGGAGCCGGTCCAAGTTTGCTTCACACTACGCTTGAGGGACCAACGGAGTATGTGAATGCAAGATGGATGTAAAGTTTACATGGATCTCTACATGATATCACATGGATCATGTTTCATGGTTACTTGGACTATTTTCAAAAACCACCTCTTGGAGGTACCCCCATAAATAGAAATTCATTGAAATAGCATTTGGTTGAGGGCCCGGTCACATACGACTTCACACTACACTTGAAAATCCGTGACCACACTACATGATTTTGGAGGTGTCTCGGGATGGCCTTTGGACACTTTCTTTTGGGCTCTCACACTTTCATGGTCTTTTGAAATAAGGAGATTGTGAAGATTGATCAATGACACTCGTAAAAATTCTTGTCTTTATGTCATGTGGCACAACCTTCATCATCATTTATCCTAGTCATGCATTCCATAAGATACGAATTATGACAAGCCATACCACACACCATGACACAAGGCTTTTTTAGTGGGTGACACTATCATGTGGTCCACCCTCATTTTGAGCAACTAAGTCTTTCTATTGTCCACAACATGGTACTATCCCAAATTAATTGTGCAAAAGAACTTATTTGCATCGATTAAAAATTAGTTACCATGAGAATATAGATAGACAAAACCAATTGGGGTAGTTGGAGCTTACACAACATCTACATGATGCCACTGTAAACTCACACATTTTGTTGGCCATAGCCAAAGTTTTATCACCTAGGCAAATGGAATCACTAGGGTTTATCTTATTCGGGGTTGGGGGGGTGCTTCAATTTAAGTTCAAAACCATGTGTGAAAAACAAAAATACAAAAACTTTGTAATGCACATTAAAACTGGTCAATATTTCATCAATTTTTTTTCCATGATTAGATATACATGGTAACCATTACGTAGAAGAAGATGGTAACCATAGTTGGTTGATTTATTCTTTTTGTAATTTTTTTTAGGATAACAAATAAAATCACTAAAAAAAATGGTGATAAGTAAAGCATTCAAGAAAATAGACAACACTACGGTGTTAGTGCTTTTATAGCTCTAGCAATACTCATCACTCATAATATAGGAGTAGCAAACTTTAATTGCACATGTATACTTTTCTAATGTGCACACAGTGACTCCCATGAGAATTAATCTCAAAATCTCAACTCTCAACTTTTGTCAAATTTAGATTATGAATAGTGGGACAACTATATCCAACAGTTGGCAGGTCACTAGGTTGTGCCCCCGACCCTAACCCCTCTGCTCCTCCTAGTGCATAACTCTCTAGTATCCATCTCAACTTCATTTCTAAATTGAATAAAATATTTGGGCTGGTCCACACTACAATATACCACACTGTTTGAAATGAAAGATTAATATGTAAATATATGTACATAAACTGAGGTGCACATGTTTGATCTAAGACCTCTACATGGGAAATACTTAGGCTTTGATACAAGCAAAAGAGGATTGATGGTTACCATCAAGAGTAAAATGGTGTTGCTTATACACATCGGGAACCATCTGTGTGCATTATTCAATGTCCGTTGACATTACATCTATTTTTTGATAGCATTAACACCAACAAGTAAAATATGTTGAGCCTAAAAAAAACTCAAATTTCAACTGTACAAGTGGCTAGAATGTAACATGCTTGTTTGCTTTAGAAATCAAATCTAGGAGGATTGTACACTGGCAACCACTTAAAAGAAGTGTCCGTTCTAGGCTCACAGACCCTAGGATGTTGGTTGAAATACAGACATATATATATATATATATATATATATATATATATATATATATATATATATATATATATATATATATATATATATGCCTCTGATGATTCCAAAGAGGGGAACAGATTCAAACAATAAATAATACAATAAAACCTAAGTCTGTTTCAATGTGCACGCTTTGGTCGGAGAGTTACAAATCTGTGTTGATGGTGAGTCTTAACAAGGACAGTTGACTCCGTCCTTAGAAAGAGGCCAAAGTTCAAAGGTCGACTAATATGGCATCTGGTCGAAAAGTACACGTATTTGTGTATGAAACTGTGAGTAGTACAACGTTGGAATGCAAATGGAAGTTATTTGCCTGCCCTGTATTAGTAGTAAAAGTCCTCACTAACTTTTAGGGCCATGAAGATAGATAGATAGATAGATAGATAGATAGGTAGATAGATTCACAGTGTTGCCAGGATTTCAGACTCGCCAATGAATGCATGGATCACTTTGGACGACGGGTCCACTGATCGAGGTTTTGGACACAAAACTCATGTGCACCTACAGTGTGGGTGGGGAGTCCAAGACCGAGTGGCTGATTGTTTGTGGGAATCACCTAATAAGTACATCAGATTATGCAGACTGCATGCATGGTTGATGAATGTTCTGCAGTTGAATAGAAATAAGACAAATCCATGGTTCCACCCACAACTTTGAGGCCACCGCCCGACTGCCCAAAATCGAGCAAGCAAGGAAAACCACCGAGGGTACAGGGCACTAGCTACCACCTCGGGTAAAAGAGCTTTGAGACTTACCAGAGGAAAACTACACATACATGCCCACACATGGCCTGAGGTGGGTTAATAAGTTATTATCACCTACCTGTACACAGACAGCTCAAGTTGAAGAGAGGGAATATTAATAATAATACTAAAAGACGTCCCCATGATCCAGTGACCAGACTTGTGGCAGCAGTACTACTGTAGTTATGTAAGTAATATACCATGTCTTTGGGACTCTGCAGGAGGGCGAGGAGCTGCCATTACTTTGAAAAATGATAACATATCCATTATTGTGAGCCTTTTCCGATCCAAATTCCATCACCTGCTGCATGCTGATGGTGTATGTAGTCTGCAGGCCCTGACAGCACTACGGTAGCTGCTAGCTAGCTAGAGCCCCACCCTGCACAGAACTTATAAGGGCGGCGAGTGGCAGCAGAGGCTGATATGAAAAATAGAAAGGAATAAGTGAACCCAGTTGGCAAAGGCAAAGGACCCACCACTAAGTTATCTACCAGTGCAGCCTGCTGGCCTGGCCAGGCTAGGCTAAGCCTAGGCTAGTAAGCGGCTGAATATTGCTGATGGTGTCTGCTGTCTGCTGCCTCCTACTGCTGATCAGATCATCAGTGCTGCTAGCTGCTGCTGCTGCTGCTGCTGCTGCTTCTGTGGGATGTAAGAACTTGGAGGTACTGATGATATCACAAGCTGGGAAGGAAGGCAGGCAGGCTATCTAGTGTGCATGTGTACCTGTACAGGAGCAGGGGCCCAACTCACAACCAACCAACCCCTGACTTGAATGATGGTGGGATTCTTGTTGGCCCTCGAGACCGTCTGTCTGCATGCTGCAGGTGGAGCTGCTGGAGCTGATCACAGCACTGTGCACCACCTGACACCCAAAGAAAAGGAAAGGAAAGGGGCAGCTGATCAGTGAGAATAAGTTAACTTAGTGAGCCAGCCCCCCGGGCTAAAGAGAGAGAGAGAGAGAGAGTTCGTCCGGCCCTGGGAAGAAGAAGACCCAGTCGCTGGTGCTTATGCTAGCCTCTGATTCCAATCCTCTCCTCTCCTCTCAGCCTCATCATAATAATTAAAACTTGGTGGCACTGCTGGAATCCCCTTGCAGGCAGCGGATGAGCTAGCTGCTGCAGGCAGGCAGACAGGTGGGGATCAGCAGAGGGTTTGGCAGGGTGGGTTAGTACTTCCCTCCATCCATGATCATCGCACTTTGGCTGAATTATTGAGGGAATGGAAGCAAGGACCGAGTCTGTAGCAGGAGAGGAGGCGTGTGGGTTGGGTTGGGTTGGGATGGGATGGGATGGGATGGGCCAGTTAAGTAAGTAGGTAAGTAAGTAACCTAACCTTGGGTTTGCGCACCGGCACTTTGCTGCAGCCGTCGACTCTATTGTTGTACTAGACTGTCTTCTCCTCACTGCCTTACGTATCCCTAGCAGCTCCACCAGGGGCAGGGTGTTCACTTTGTAAAGCTGCCGGCCTCCAGGCTGCCGTTTCATCCGTTCCATGGCACCAGTTGGCGCTACTTCGGGGCTCTCTCCCAGCGCTTCCATCACCTGCAGGCATGCAGGCACCGGATTGCTCCCATCTTGAGTCACTTTTAAGAATCCTTCCTTTTATAAGTGCGTTAAAATGGCCCTAGTACTGCTCCAGTCACACGGTTTCGATTTGCAGGTGGTTGGTTTATATAACTTAAAAATAAATAAATAATGTTTTGAGCATATACTTCAGTCACAGAGCTGACACTGAGGAAGTGCTACAACTGTATGTCTGAGTTAGTGTGGCATTAAAAATTGATGTGCCATGATGTTGATTAGAGTACCAGCAAGTGTCCCATACCGGGCATGGGACACCTTCTCTGGTTGCAAAGCATTTACGTGGGTCAATTGTGGGCCACATTGTATCAGGTGTATGGTTTAGTGAATCATCAGATGTATAGTGTAGCAGCAGCTAGTAGGAGCTGGGAATTAGGTCTTGGTAAAACAAACTAACCTTGCATTTCTTGACTACAAGGGTAGTGACAGAAGTTCTTGCTCGAATTGATGATGTCTGTCTACGAGGTCCCTCCGCCTGACCCGCTGGCTGCAAGAACAGAGTCATTTCTCCTGCCATTGAACAGGACGTGGAAGGTAATAAGTCAAGTCCTGGAAGGAAGGCCGGATTTGGTTAAGCAACAGCACAGCAAGAGTCTAAACTTCACACTTGACCTGACAGTTTGATGCAGGGACTAACCTACAACCTGGCCTGGGCCGACTTCGTTGTTGCCACCGTGGTTATGCTCAGCCGTAGTGATGGAGTCATCCAAAACTTCACACTTGCCACTATCGATGAAGAACATCTCATGGTCTTCCTCTCCCTGACAGTCCAGCTCTTTCGAGATGAGAAACAGTCCATTAATTTATCTGGGGACTTAGTTCCATTCTGTTGACTTGCAGCGTCAAAATACCGGCTATTTTTGAGGGTTAACAATTAACAGATGGAAAATGGGTAGTATAGAGGAAGGGTAGAGTTGTATTGATTGGGGCAATATTAGCTCATTGACATCAATTCAATGCCGATAAGGAATTATATATGCAGATGCATGAACGTCTCGGGCTGATGGAGCACAAAAACAATTGAATTCTTTTGAAGCATTGATACAATATAATGTGATATCAGGCCCTGACATTCATTCGTCACCCATTCTTGCAAAACTGTCCGACAATGATCAGGGTAAAGTTACTGAATCCACGCACAAATGTTACAGTTACAAATTCAATCCGATTCTTTTCAATAGTGAGGAATATGTTAATCCTGACAAGAAGTAGCTGTTACCTCTCTAACAATATATTCTCCAGGCTCGTATGTCCGTTCCTCTAAACCCACGTTAAACAACATCTCCATGCCTGAGGTGTTTGTGGTGTAAGCCGCCTGCAGCTCATGTGGGGAGATTGGGACAGTGGCTTCTGCTGCCTGCGGATCACTTCGGGAGAGGGAGTGCAGAGCTGGCAAGGAACTCTGTGTCAACCAGGCGTGCTCCATGATGCTGGGTAAAGTGATCCTTGCGTGAGGATCTTTGTTTAAGATCCGCCTCTGCATAATAATTAACACGTCGAGTTTAACATCTCTGCTTTTTCAAATTTCTGAAAATGAGAGTAATATGAACTCACTCAAGTCCTCCGATTGTTCATCTTATGACAAATCTGCCACTCAGTAGTACTATGGGTCGTTGGGAAGTTCATTTAAAAAAAAATTAACCCCTCAACTGTCTCATCCGAGATCATCACAAGCGGTCTTATTTGGTTGTGTAGTGAAAAAGTAAAGTAATCCACAACTTCAAAGCCCCGCACATGGCGAAATTAAAGCATTGACTCAAGAGAATGTGAATACGGTAACTAGTGTTGTGATGTTATCACAGTTACAGGTCAATTCCGAATTAGAACTAAACAATTATTAACGTGCCAGAGTTGATTGAATTTTGAAAATTTTGGGGTGCTAAAGATGATCAGTACCAGCAGATCTTTGAGCTCCTTTGATATTCTGTGCGAGGAAGGGAAAGCAAGCTGCGGATCCCTAGATCATACACAAGCGTGCCAATGTGCGTCAACCTTGACATCAAACATCTTCCCAATTTCCTCCCTTGTTGTCTTTACAGCTCTCTGAATATTACAAAAGGTTTCCAGTTAATCCTAGCAGCACTTGATCATTGGCCCCTGACATGATCATCCAGATTTTGCAATGCTCTCAGAGAAAAACTTAGGGCCACCAAGCAACATCGGCAACTTCTTACATGCCGCAAACAATTTCACGTTTCATCTACAGCAAGGAAAGGTCAAGAGCGGGCACCTCCTTGTGCACAATTGCATGGTATGTTTCAGGAACAGACTTAGCGGGAAAGGGGACAACCCCAAACACGAAAACATAGAGGCATACCTAAAACACCAACAATTCAAGCTGGTGGTCATCATCAGCATGCAATTTTCTGACCAGCAACAGAAACTGTTGAGGTTAAGTTAGATTGAAAACAAAACAAAACAAAACAAAACCAGACCAGCCCAGACCACAAGTGGCAGCGGCTATTGATAGGTAGTTTATTGTACAGAGGTGTCCCATGCATGATCAGCTCCCATGAGTTAAAAGACACTGATATAAAGGACTTGGATAAGAGGGCCTTCGCTCTATTTAAGATACATCTTAATAATACATATACTTCCAGCTTCATTCTGAACAGACAGACAGTTGTTGTTCCAGTAGATGATAATAATAATACAGTTACTTGTTCTCAAGTTCAACAATGGTAGAATGACACGTTTCAAAACAAGAGAGATAAATGCTTTCTCACTCCAAGTGCCCAAATGTCAACAGGACGTCCCTCATAAGAGCTCTCGCTGCACACCTCTGGCGCAAGGAAGGCAGGAGTACCAGCAGTTGAACTTACTGCGTCTGACTGAAACCATCCCCACAGAAGCTTATTCATTCAGATAGCTGTATGTCTGGAGTGTATGTAGGCATCATCCGCGGTTCAGGCCATCAATGTGTATATATATATATATATGTACTACATCTCGAAGTAACTTCGGAGACAGTTGCAAAGCTCAAAACTGATAATGAAAGTGACGCTGCCAGGCGCAGGTGAAAACTTTCGTGTAAGTTAGTTTATCTCAATTCTCTGGCAATGAAGATGATGGCTCTTTATCCCTTTTTTAACCAAACAAACTTACAAACAAACCAACCGGCCAACCAGGAGGCGTCCTTATCTCTGTACCTACAAATTTATCCAATTTTCTGGCTCATCCAGTGGCCATTCATTCAGGCGTGTACAAGGTTGGCCATTGTGTGGGGAGGGGTAGCTATACAACTTTAGAGTCATAATATCTCAGGCTCAGTACTTGAACAAAGACCTTCATTTCAGCGGTCATACCTTCTCAAAAACTCGAGAGACCCCAAAGTCGCTGATTTTAATTCGTCCATCGCCTGCCTTCAGCAGATTCTCCGGCTTTAGGTCCCTGTGGAGGACCTATATACCCACAAGCCCATAGTCCAGTGAGAATTCTCCTGCAAACTCGTGAATAGTTTTGAAACCATCGCTGTACAGCAATTCTCTTCATAGATATCAAAGCTAACTCGACCACTCGTACTGTTGGACTCCCTTCAAGACTTTGATAAGTTCTCACCCTTGGTGTTGGCCGTTGGCCTTCTATCTCATGGGGGGGAGAAAAAAAAAAGACTTCGATAAGTTCTGGAATTCCTTGGTTTGGTTGAGCACCTATAAATCCTCCTGCTCAAAATGATAGCACCCCACACTCAAATAGGAAGTGACAAGGATCTGACCTTATGGTAGTGGAGGTAATCCAGGCCGCAGCAGATCTCAAGAAAGTGCTTGCGAGCTTGGTTCTCAGGAATGGCGACTCGATGGTTTGTCTGCATGATGGGTCCACCTTCCGCATATTCCAGCACCAGGTAGAGTTTGTTTTGGTGGATGTCATCTATCACCTGCAAGTTTTTGTTTGGAAGAACACATGAAAAGGAAAATACAAACATCATTATGAGACGCTTACTATGCTGAAGATGGCAATCTGGAGCACTTGAAATGAGTGACATTGTACAGGTCGGCACGCACATCAAACTTAAGCCGCTAATTTATCTTCTGATTCTTATTGCAAGTGTTGGGTTATAATGTGTGAGTTCATCGATCAATGTGGAATCTTAAAGTGATCAAATATGCTTGGTTGATCAATATTGGGTAGTACTGTTGTGAACGTTACCTCATGCAAAGCTACAATGTTTGGGTGATATAATTTCTTCAGTATTGCAATTTCACGACTGGATCCCTGCAAGCAATAATATCATCATGCAAAAATCCTTATGTTAAGGAAGACAAGCTTGGGACTGAATATTGCATCACAAGAAATCTGTCATTGTAGTGTTTCTGAACATCGCACCTGAAGCACGTCATGGTCCTGGTTCTCACTTGTGAGTCTGCGGTCGATCAGTCGTTTCCGATCAATTATCTTAATTGCATATAACTTACTATCCAGCGTGTTGAGGCACAACTTCACCTGTACTCTCCGCACATATCGTGGTCAGATTATATGATTCTTCAGATGTCCAAGGATTGCGTTCTTTATAATGTTTCAAAGGCACCAAGAAGAAGTCCAATTCCAGCGTAATAATTTGCCCAATATCTACAGGCCCAATATCTTTAGTTTTTCAACTCGACATCATCATTCGTTCTCATGTGGTTCTGTGTTCTTGTTGCTGAGAACGCAAGGCTGACCTTACCATAGCTGCCATAGCCAAGTAATTTGATGACAATGTATTGGTTCACGTATCTGCACCCACAGTTTTCAAAACACTCAGTCGAGACACTTCCGACTTCCTCAGATCCCAAGGCTTAACATTTAATTCCCTAATATTGTTCTGGGCTGGTTCTTAGTAGTACTACACATTGCAGCTAGCTGCCGACAAAGGTGCTATATGACCACCCCACCGAACATTTGGCTCAATGCTTACTGTAATGTTGAAACCCCAAGATTTACCAACTCCTCCAAGTTTCTTGGAACCAACAAGTTTCTCTTCATTTTATAATTAGCACTTGGATGAGTTTTGAAATACAGTTATTTAGGTTATCCGATTGCGATGATGATTATTGTTGTTGTTGTTATAATCAAAGACATGTATGATGTATGTATGCTTGAGTGCAGGACGACGCACTTGACACCAGCCGCATCAACAGTGCGCACAAGGCGGTGCGAAGTGCGCAGCCAATGCGTAGAGAGGATGTCGAATGGGTCTCGGATGAGTTCTGGAACCGACGGTGTTTCGAGGCCGTCGAAGTGCCTAGCAAGGATAGGGTCGCGCATGATGCGCTCCTCCATGCTCAGAGACAACTGAAGCTTTTGCCTTTTAGGCATAATCGAAACTGCAGGCTGAGGAGGAGGAGGAGGAGGAGGAGGAGGAGGAGGGGCCACATCCTTCTCCTGAGGCCCTAATTCACTGGGTCCCGATGAGTCCGACATTCTTCCCAGAGACACAAACAAGATGGCCGAAACTGAGATATGCAAACCCTCCCATAAACTATTTAAAAGAAAACAACAAAAGGAAGACAACCAGATATGACGAGGATGGATATATGTATATCTTCTACAGAATCCTCCGAAGCAAGGCAAGTCCTGTGAATTTGAGAAAAAAAATCGTTTCCTGTGGGAATCGGAAAACCTGTCAATCTAACATGTGAAAGCCTATATGCGTTGCTTTGTCAGGGCTTTGTCTGAGTGCAACTTTGCTTCTTCGGAGGGACGAAGGAAGAGTTGTTAAATTCTCTTCCTCGGCTGTGGCACATATTTACATCGTTCCTCTTACGCAATTAGCCATGTTGTTTTTGAGGAGGAGGCAATGTACCCCCTTTCCCACGAAGGCATCATCAACACTCCAACTTTTGCCAAGAGAAACATGCATAACCTGACCTAACCTAACCTTTTACCAGCTGCTCGCCCCTCCACCCAAGTCATCAAAAGAAATTTGCAAGAACCCATGACGCCTAACCTAACCCCCTTCCGTCCATTCATCCACCAATCCATCCATGCATCCACACGCCACACCTGCACTCATGCACTGATTCACTCACTCACTCACTCACTCACTCACTCACTCTCTCTCTCTCACACACACACACAAGTCTGACACCGTCCTTTCCTTTCCTTTTTGCCTTCCTTCCAAGAGCTGCCAGGAATCCGCCGCCTTGAGCCGGCCAGCCTTACCTACCACACTTAGTTCATGCCTCTGGCACATCTCATTGTCAGGAAGTTATCTGCTACATACATAGTCCCGCGCGGCGTGGCCCATCATCACCACATGCCCACATCACATCGATCGCTCAATTCCTGATCAGATCAGCAGCTCCCTGCAGCAGGAGGTGCATGATGATCCAGCAGCAGGTAAGTTACCCAATTCGGCGATATCGATGGACGCTTGCCTCCATCCCATTATCTGCTCCCCCGTGTCCACGCAACGCAACGGAACGGAACGGCTCGCCTTTCCAACGGTCCTGCCTGCATGGGCCCCCACCAACTTGTGAACGAAAGAACTGCAGGAGGCTGGGCAGGGCAAGGCAGGGCAAGGCAGGGCAGGGCAGAGAATTTCTTTGCTGGACCCTCCTCTTTGCAGGGCAGGTCACGGCAGCGCAGAGAATTTTCTTTGTTGGACCCACCTGCTCCAGGGCCGCAGGGCAGGGCAGGGCAGGGCAGGGCAGAGAATTTTCTTTGTTGGAGGCTCCTGGGTAGGGTTACAATATAAAAGGGTACTCTGTTATTCATTTTTATATATTTTTAGTGAGACAGCAGTAGGCCAATAAGCCAACGTACTAGGGTACTTATAGGGTAGAGTGTGTGTCGGTAGTAGGGACATTTGGCTATATGGCATTCTTTGAAGGAGAGTGACGTGGCAGGACCCTTCCCCCCCCCATTTGTCAAGCGTTGCAGTTGAGAGGATAATCATATTATTATACTATATTAAATTTGGGAGTGGGTATTATGGGCACCGCATTGATGGACAGTCGCCCTGGGAATATTAAGTTACTAGTTTTGGGTGGGTGGTGACGCAGGATGACGCCAACTCCCGCAGTGCAGGGGTGGGGCCTACCAAGCGGCGCCAACCACGCGAGTCCCACTTGGAGCACCTGGCGCTGTGCCTGCCAGCCTGCCCCTCTCGTGTCTGTGCGCATGCATGTTGTGAGTGTAAAGAGGACTGCATGTACCTACACTAATTAACCCATGTAGTCCGTGTTACTAATCGGAGTTCCACACTATTTGAAGATAATAATATAATAATATTTTACCAAGCAAAGTCAGCCACATAACATTATTCAGACCCATGCAGTGTTCTGTGGGACTGACAGTATTCCGGGGAATATTCCCGGATTTTTCACATTCAATCTGCATGGGTCTGAATAATGTTATGCATGTTCCATACGGTCTGAATAATGTTATGCATGTTCCATACTGTCTGAAGAACCTATTAAAACCTTATTGGTAAAAATTGAACTCCTGCGTAAGACGTTATTGTATTGTGTAACTCCGAATAATAACACACACTAATTGGGATTATCATCTGTAGTAACTTATGGACATGAGTTACTTTTTTCTCCTTTTTTTGTTCTTTTTTTTCATTGGTAAAACTTGCATAGGAACACCTCGAACCACAATGTATGCGGGTGCCATTCGGTTCTTTTTCTTGATAAGATGCCTACATTTGATTCGTGTGTGGTTAGGTGAGGATCGAAGAACAAACATCATAAAGACACATGTTTAAAAGAGATTGGACTATGTTTTCAATCTTTTTAAACTACTTCACATACAATAGTGAACACTCATGATTGGGAGGACCTATGTATTGAGTTAAGAAATTAACAAATGTGCATTTCCAATAACTTATTATTGAATCAGGGGAGGCATGCTTTTTAATCTAGATTTTGTTGATGCTTCATTGTAAATTTGTTGATGCAACACAAGTGTTGTTGTGTAAATGCGATCGGTAGAAGTTGGGGAACATGAAAACAAACCAAATAACTCCTAGATATTTGCTTATGTAAGGGTTATATATATGGGGGTCAAAGGTATTCGATACGCATCAATTTGAAACGAGTTTCTTGGTAGGCCAAGGTTAACGACTTTTGGCCTTGACATGAGCCTAAGCTTGGGGAGTTTAGTTTCAAGATAGTCCCTCCATTATTGGGCAGAAATGCATGTTTCCAACTCCAATTGGAAACGTTACAAAAGCCTTTAGTTACAAACCTCCATCTTGGATTGGTGTTGAGAACAAACATTTTGCCCATAATAAGAAGGGTGACCTTGAAACCAAGCTTCCTAAGGTTAGGCACATGTCAAAGCCAAAACCCATTTACCTTAAATCTCATTTTGAAAACGGTGTTCTTGTGTGGAAACAACACACACACACAATTTTGTGAACTATCTTTTGCCGAACTCCCATTCTGAAACATGGTTTAGTAGCCCAAGAATTTCAACCTTCACATGTGCCTAAACTTGAGGGGCTTGATTCTAAAGTCGGTCCCTCCCAATTTGGGCAAAATGGTGTGTTTTCAATTGGAGGAAAGGACCAAGAGTTTGTGGCAACCATGCAAATTAAAGGTGGAAAACATTGGGAATCCCTTGTCACTTGAAATTTTACTCTCAGAAGATAACTTGAACCCTAATTAACATCACAAACCTTAACTTATTTTAGTGAGATTAAGTTACAATGATTAAGGTATATGGGGCATTATTCCGGTTATTCTTCGTAATATGACATGTGCATTTGAATGGTATTTGGTTAGGTGTGGATCCAAGAACACTCATTGTTTTCAAAGACAATCATTGGATTGTGTCTTTAGATGTTATTAACTACTCTACATTCAATAGTGAACACAATTGAGCAATAGGGAAAGGGGGGGAGCAAGGGAGAGGCTATGCAATCATTTATGGAATTAACACACATGCACTTCCATTAATTGTAACTAAATAAGAGGAGGTCCAATTTCCAATATGATTTTCTTGTTGATGTTTAATCATATATTTGCCAATGCAACATAACTTTTTAGACATAAATATGATCTATGAAAGATGGAGAACAAGAAAAAGCAACCAAATAACACCCACGTACGTTTTAGGAGGTAGTTTTTTTACGGTCCCCTTATTCTTGCCACAAATCCTAAAGCCCCTTGCTCTTACACAATACAACCTTTCATGTTTAGTAGAGTTTTGATATGAATAATTCGCTATGTACCATGTATTCTATATTCTTTGTTCAGATTATGCCACCTCTGCTCATGTTACAACGTTGTTGAAAATGAGGCACATGTTGTGTAATAATACCCCACTACAACTTCATTAGATATCTTCCTTCTCTACTTCAATATGTAGTACTAAGCAATCTCAAGTCTTTCTTCCAATTGGACCACCAAGTCAATGTTAGCCTTTCACCTCACGGAGGCCACTGCAAAGCTTCGTTACTCTAGAGAATCAAGATTTTCTCACTATCTTGATGTACTACACCGTTTATGGTATTTAGTGTCACCTGACTAACAATGTCACTTACCTTATTGTATCCTACATTGCACTAATGGCCAACAAGATTGACCATGAGGGTAACCACCTGACACTTTCATTTGCATGATCAATAGTATCTTCAATGTAACACAAAAACTATCATCTTAATCACCTCGATGTCAATGTGCTACACTAAATGTCATAATGTAAATGATTTTGCACTTCAAAAAGTGACATATCTTGACAAATGATGTCATGTTGACAATTAGTGGACGTAACACTACTAAACCTCTACACATCTAGTTTGGGCTCTCCGCAAATAGCATAGGGGACACTAAATATCATAAATGGTGCACTTCTAGTTCCATAAACCTTTGGCTTCCCATACTTTAAATTGAAGTTAGATTTCATTACCAAATGTTCCTTGCTCTTGTCACACCCCGATGTAAACGAATAATATGCAATGGTCAAGTTTAACTTACTAGTATAGTATGTAGTGAACAATTATGAAATGAAATGAAATTGACTTTAGAGTCGAGGAAGCCAAAAGGCTAATGGGACTGAAAGTACACCATGATGGTTTTGAACCGCCTAATTCCCTAGAGTGGCGGAGTGCAATAGGCCTCCGTGAGATAGAGACTAATGTCAACTTGATGATCCGATTGGAAGAAAGACTTGAGGCTCCCTAATACTACATTCTCAAATATTGATGGAAATTTATCACCAATGGGGATAATGTAAGGGACACTCCAACATAAAGTGAGCCTCGTTTTCAACTGCATTGTAAGAGCAAAAGTGACATAGTCTATTATCTCTAGAGATAGGGATAGTTGACCATCGTCCAATTTCAATTGCAACTCTATGGTTTGCGGTGCAGTAAGTAGTAATGATCTTGTGTTGTAGCAGTGTCAATGGTTGCTTCAAGGAAAAATCCTCGAGGTGGAGGTAATTGAGTTTCTTCCTTGAGAAATGGAAAGTAATGTTACGCGAGCATCACGATTGCCATGAGATGTCATGTTTAGATTATTAGAAAGTGCGTCAAGCATGATCACCTTACATCTGAATGTTGTAGTCTAAACTGTGACTATTTTTTTTTAATTTTGTTTATCACTTACTATCATTTATTTGGAATTAAGGAATGCTATCAAACATAGTGTAAATTTCAAATTTTAGAAATATTGTAAAACTAGGTTGCTTGGATATTATACAAGACTCTCTTTTTGATTGAACAATAGATAAAGCAGAAAGTTCTACTAGCACCGTCACCTAACTCCGAATAGGAAAGAGACATTGAATACTATATACGTACATTGTTAGTACAAAGCATTGGAAATAGTTGATTGGCAGCAGCAAGTCTTTTGTGGCCGATGGGAACCTCTCTACGTCTATGGCACATGCTAAATAGGCCACCAATTGTAGTATGATGTGCTCCGATCCAAAGTGACTCTTTTGCATTGAACTCTTTTGCATATTTTGTCATTAGATACTCTATTTTAGTTCACCCGCATGCAGAACAAGTGATATTATACATAAAGATATTGTACATGTGATACTTACATTTTGTTGTGTGATCCGCTACTGCTTATAATTGTGCCCCTTCATGCACATGCCGGGGTTACAATTAAGAATGAATATGTTATCATTTGATGATTAGAATGTATGGAGTGTTTCGAAGATTTAATCTCAACGATTTTCTCTATTTTGGATAACTGCAGAGATTTGATTGCGAAAGAAAGTACAAAGTGGACTCAAGATAATGGACTTGTAAAATGTGTAGAACCGCTTGTTGCGGACATGGATTCAATGCGGGCACCTATTTATTTATTTATTTAGGGCAAACTTCTGTGTGCCAGCTATTCCGGTAAAGAAAAATAGAATTTTGCCAACATTTGTGTAGTTTTCACCAATGTTTTCAAGCATCTTGTTGGTTGAGCACTTTCCATGTGGAGTGAGGGGTCAACAGATGAAGGGGAGGTCATGCACATTTGAAAACGCCAGTTTCAAAATGGAGATCAGTTGGCCAAGGTAAAAGAGTTTTGGTTCTGACATGGCAAGCCTAACCTTACATGGGGTTTAGTTTCAAGGTATATCTCTCTTTCTTGGGGGCAAAAACCGTTGTTTCTACATATGATTAGAAATGGAGGTTTTAAGCATTACAAAATTGTCATCTTGGATCATAGTTGAAAACGTACCAACCATGAAACCAAGCTTTTCAAGGTGAGGCATGACATGTCAAGGCCGAAATTTTTTTATCTTGGCCCACCGATCTTTGTTTCGAAACTGAGGTTTTTGAATGTGTGTGGCCTCCACATAAGAGAGTAGACATGCAAGTTGGAACATGATTGTCCTTGCACTTACCCATTTTGATTGTTGCATGAGTGGATTTGATGATAGATTGCAAAAAATGAATAGAAATATAAATAATATGAAAATATTGGACAAACATCGTATAAAAGTTTATGCCACTATGAAAAACACTACACCATTTATGGTATTAGTATCACTCACTATTTGGAATCATGCATGCTATAATGTTTTGGTACGGATATTGCTATTTACCAACAAATGTCAAATAGGTTGTTTAGACATTATAGAACATTAATATCTTCACTTGGTAAAAAAAAACATTGCACTCCAAGTAAAAAAATTATGCATGACGTAACTCCAAATAGTAAGTGACACTAATTTTAATCATAAACGGCGCAATGTAGAATATGATAACCTTGGGTCCACATAAACATGTTTATGCAAGTCAAGATTTTTCCCTCCTCAAGTGAAAGTTGATTTTAGGTTGTGAACTACATAGGTGGTCAAGTCCCCCTCCTCAAACTTCAGCTTTCTCATGGATATATTCATTTCCTTCAAATGCAACCTCACAACTAATATTGAACTTGTTGAAATTTTTACTTGCTTCACAGATAGTTAGATTTTATTTTATTTCTAATTACTCTTAAACTTATGGGGAGGGGGAGGATTGAAGTGTATTCATGAAACCAAAAGAAAACCACACCTGAATCCAATACCCAAGGAGACTACTAAGACTAGTAAAGTAGTCAAAGGATACATATAGTCTTTCATTAGCAACCCCTATTTTTCAAGGCATTATGGACATGATGAATCATGTGCTTATTTGGTTCAAAGCATTTAACCAAAATAAAATAAAATTTACCAAAACAAGTGTAGTCATAGCATGACCTATGTGCACACATGTCACATCCACCATGTAAGCACACCATATTAGAGATAAGTAGGTGGAGCTCCCAAGTAAGTAGGGCCATGGGTTGGCCTACAAATTTTATTCTGTAATGAACTATATATATACCGTTGTGGCTTTATATGCATATGTGGATGTCACATTTCATACCACATTCTTACAATCATGAGGTTAGGGAAGGCCATAATACATTACTCAAGAAGCACCTTATTCCACTTGAATGGGACACGGCCTAGATGGGTAGCACAAATGGATGGTCCTTTATGAGTCATGACCACGTTGGAATTGGAATATCTCATAAGAAACTAAGATGTGATCCAAATTTTTAAAATCACAGAGGTTCCAACTAATATTGGTATGGTATCGTCTTTTTTGTTTATACCTTTCAAGTATCTATAATGAGGATTTCACATTTTTTATACAAGTTTGGTATAAGTATTTGATGGTATTTTTGTTTTCAATACCATTCGGGTCAATATCCCATGCAAGAACCTTCATACCTAGGAAAGATCACCCTAGTATCAATATGGTCTTGGAACGGGTATTAACTCAGATAAATAACTCGCTTATGCAAATATTCTCTCACCTTGACATACCTAGTGCCCACCCAATATCAATATTTTCCTAATATTACAATTTTGATATTTAGGTTGGTACTTTGATATTATTTGTTAAACTGGCTATTGATACCCATGCATTCACCTATATACCGGTCCAACATTGGTTCCAACCCTACTTTGAAATGCTAATGCAACAAGATAATTGGTTCATAAGTCATATCACCCTAGGAAGTATCCAAACTCATTAAAGCTTCCATAATAGGTGGATAATAGGTTCATCTACCTTACAAGGAAAGACATTCTAGATGCTCACAAACAAACAAAATTACATTAGAGGTATTTAGCAATGTTATGCGTGTGTCATTTACATGTAGAAAGTACTAACTCAAATGGCATCACATCTTCCAGGGTCGTGCCACTCGAGTATTTTCATAGCTAGAGCGTTCTTCATTCGCTTTCATCTCATCGATAATAATGCCAACTTTACTACAAGGAATTTATGCAATAATCAATAAGATGGTTCCATGTCTTGTGCGGGATAATAATACATGCATGTTAACAAACTCTAAAAAAAACCTAAGCTAGCACTAGGTTGTTGACTTTGCAATTATCCGAACTTGCAGCCGTGTGGGAAACAATCATCCTTGCCCCTTCACATGTCACATATACTACTTATAGGGATTTACCTTCCTTCTCTTCCTCTTTGTAATATTTGCCTTTGCTCCATTTCTTCATTGTTTTCCCTTTCTAATGAGCTCGGGGAGATCACTCCCTTGTAAAGTTGAACAACCACGTGCGAACACTTTACATCTAAAAAATCCTACTTTTTACATAAAGCATCACCAAAATGGGTCAAAATTTTATCAATTTTTTTTCATGAGTAGATATACATGGTATCTATTATATAGTAAAAAATGGTAACTAAATTTTATGATTTGTTTTTTTTATAAAACATACCGTTTCTAACTAGAGTGACGCAGAATTGAGCTAAAAAATTTACTACAAAAAATGAATATGACTAAAAATTTCAAAAAATATATTAAAAAGATACTATCAATGGTTATGTATACGCAGAAAAAATATCATAAATTTTAAAATTATCTATGGCATGTAATATAGGGGTAGCAAACTTTGTTCGCACGTGGTGTTCAACTTGACAATGGAGTGATCTCCCCGAGCTAATGAGACCTTCATGCTCTACTTATAGTTTTTGCTATTCAACACCTTCACGAGTATTTTTTTTTCTTGATTTTATTTAGACCTTAAAGAAATCTTGTTCTTCTTCTCCATTATATGTTTTATTTCTCATTTTCTAAACCTTCATGTTTTATTTATTTATAGAGAAGGGTACTCTTGAGATCACTTTTTTTGTGGTCCTTGAGATTCCCTTATTATACTTATCATGTGTGCATTATTTTCTTATTTGAAATATGTCCTCTCCTCCTATTCTATAATCTCTTATTTGTTCTTCTTCATTTTTATAATTTTGTTACTTCTCTTAGTTTTTGAAATCAACTTGTTTCAATTGCTTTGCTAGTACATTCATTATTAAGATTGCATTAATTATCTTGTCTTTTATATCACTTATTTATTTTTTTAAATCATCTTGCTCATCTTTGTTCTTGAACTAACGTTTGATTAATCAAAAATTAATTTGATAATGATGATATGTCACAGTGACTTGCCAAACCTTACACAAATTATTAATCAAAATAGTCATATAAAATTTAATGTGGTAATGCCACATTTGGCCTTGGTGACAACTCGTGGGAGGTTTTAAAATAGGCTTAAAGTATCCAAAGCCACATCATAACCCCTTCCCAGTGCTTTGTTATTTACAAACTAGCAAATGCCTCAAAATAGCTAAAAGGGGACAAAGGCATGCCAACTCGAAGGTGCTTACCTAAACTAAGCTCCGTCCAATCCTCTTAATGAACTCATCTAGTTTTTGTTACCAAATGATTTTATTTGAGTGCCACAAATAACCCGCTTTTCAGTGACCGATGTTTGATACATGCTTGGGATTTGCATATACACCATGGCCGCGGATTCATGGCACTCATGTATTTTCATTCATGAGAATACGTTCATCTCCACAGATGAGAGCCACCACTTTAGATGTTACCTTACGTCATCGGCTCCTTGTCTCGAGGAAATAAAAATTACTTAGCTTTAGCAAGTCCTAAATAATATAGGCCTAATCTAAAGGAGGGCAATAATATAAAGGGTAATATTTCTAAAAATGTGTGCTTCACATAGGAGCAAGTAGGTGCATCGTGGAAAGCCAACCCATCACTACCAACTTGGATATTTTTGATACACTAGGACTGATTTTTTATACAACCAATTAAGGCTCCTTCCTCTCTCATCCAACCTTCTTTGTACGAACAACATGTAGATATTTAGGAGGATATTTTGATCTTCCCAATTCCTACCTCGGCTCTTACTTCAACCTTCCAGTTCTTTTCTCCCTTTTTTATTTTCCCCTCTCACTCTTAGCTTCGCATCTTTGCTTTCGTATTTGCTCACCATGCAACCTTCCTCTTAGATTTGTCTGCATCATAATTTTGCATTCATATTTGCATCAATATTGGGGTTTTCTCTTATACTTGCTCATAATTTTTGGGATGAGATCCAATCTTGTGCCCAAGGGTTTGCTCATAGATTTGTTTATAATCTTCTTCTTCTTCTTTTTGGCACAAATTGAAAATTCAATTGCAAAAATTTGTTTATAATCTTCAAATCTACTTTCACTCTTCAGTCCAAAAATTTGTTCATAAATTTAAAGCTTAGATCCACACTTAAGTCCGAGGATTTGCTCATAAATTTGAAGCTTAGGTCCATTCTTAAATCCAAAACACATGTTCTTAATCTTTAAGCTTAGTTGCACTCATGAGTCCGAGGATATGCTCATAGATATGCTCATAATCTTCAAACTTAAATTCCCTCTTGAGTCCAAGGATTTTCTCATAGATACAAAGCTTGGATCCACTCCTATGTCTAAGAATTTGCTTCTAAATTTGAAACTTAGGTCCATTTTTTAGTCCAAAATTTTCTCATAAATTTGATGCTTAGGTCCATTCTCAAGTCCGAGGATATCCTCATAGATTTGGAGCTTAGATTCACTCTTACATTTGAGGATCTGCTCATAAATTTGAGATTTTGATCCATTCTTGAGTTGAGGATATCCTCATAGATTTGGAGCTTAGATCCACTCATACGTCCAAGGATTTGCTCATATATTTGAAGTTTAGGTCCATTCTTTTTCTTTTCTTTTGGCATAAATTGAAAATTCAATTGCAAGAGACCAAAATACAACAGGCGAACCAAAGTTTAGGTCCATTCTTAAGTATGAGGATTTGCTCATAAATTTGAAGCTTATATTCATTCTTAACCAAAGCAAGTTGATTTTGAACCAAATAGCAAAATCGAGGTTGCCATATATGTTTGTGTTTTCTTACGAAGACTACAAATTAAAGGTGTCCGCAAGTATCCACAAACTAGCTTTCTGTGATCTAGTGGAGTACAATACCATCGTGCACATATACACGAAAATTAAGTTTTCTGGGAACTTTAAAGTTTTTCTTGACCATTACATTAGACTTAGCACCCAACTTCATGCATCTTCGTCGGATATTCAAGCCCTCAAGCAGGGATGTGCAAATGGAAGTGAGCGGCCTTTTTGCGTCATGTCGCGTCACAAATGACGTGACGCCATCACGTCGCATCACGTCGGGGCGTGACACGCACTGACGTGGTAAAAAAAATTTATTGTACCAATTTTTTGTAACTTTTTTGGACGACTGCTCTAGTCGACTGCTACGAGCAGTCGACTTCAGAAAACAAAAAATAAAGAAATAAAAATAAAATCTATTAAAAAATCTGAACCGTTAGATCTTCTTGGATTGAAGATCTAACGGTCCATGATTTTTTCTAGATTTTTTTGATTTTTTTTAGGTTTTCCTTGAAGTCGACTGCTTTTAGCAGTCGACTGGTCTTGGTCGACTGCAAAAGTAATTTTTTGCAGTCGACTGCTATTAGCAGTCGACTTAGCAAACGACTGCAAATAGCAGTCGACCTAGCAGTCGACTGCAAAAAAAAAATTAAATTCCAAAAAAATTCTGGACCGTCAGATCTTCTTGGCAAGAAGATCTGACGGTCCAGAATTTTTTTGGAATTTTTTAAATTTTTTTTGCAGTCGAGCAGTGGACTGCTATTTGCAGTCGACCAGGGGGTTGACCAGGGGGTTGACCGCGTCAGTTTACCCCTGGGGTAACTGCTGGATTTACCCCCCCCCCCGCGGACGTGACGTTTTTTGGTCAGCCGTCACGTCGCTGTCACAAAATGTGACGTGACGTGACGTGACGTGCAATCCCTGCCCTCAAGGATAAGTGAGGTATGACATTGCCTCAAATGAAACACAATTTTAGCAAGCAATTACAAAATGGATTGGAGGGCAACGAATCTTAAAAACAACAATGAAGTGGACTTAGTGGATGATAACGCATTAAAAAAACTTTTATCTTGATTTTTTTGATTTTTATATTTTTATTAAATAAAATAAAATAAAATATTTTTATTTTGTGTGATAGATAAACATAAGGATAAGATATCACACCTAATATTATTATGGTTTAAAATGTAAGATAAGCTATAGTAAGATACAATATATACCATTATTTGAATCTAATTTGAAGATTAATTCATATAATAATTAAAACTTTGGAATACAATACCTTATCCCACACAATCGTTTTTTTCAAACTTTGAAGATAAGCATAAGGATAAGATATCATATTTAAAGTTGATATGATATGGTTGTGGGATAAGCTATACAAAGATATCAACAATTATCTCAATATACCTTATCTTTGTTGATTTACACATAACTTTAAAAATATGAATGTACGAAACCTCATCCCATAATGTCATTTATCCTGAATTTTGGATATACTAATTGGATGAAGTATCCAAACCAACATATATAATTTGAATACAAAATTTTATTCTATACAAGGATAAGTTTATTAATATCCAACAACATGTATACCAACCAAATCGTACTTGTAAATAAACATTGATGAACCTAAGAAATATAAATTAGATTTAACCTATAATGATTTGTATTTTGAATATACCTCATCTAAATCATCTAGATTAGGCACATCTTCGTGGTTCATGAAGGTCATATCTATAATTTCATTATCACTTACTTGGTCTTCATCAAGGAATTCCTTCATTACTTAAATCATTTCAATTAATCATCCACAAGCATAACATTATTCAGACCCATGACAGTGTTCTGTGGGACTGACAATATTCCAAGGAATATTCCCCACATTCAAACCGTATGTGAAAATACCAGGAATATTTCCTAGAATATTGTCAGTCCCACAGAACACTGTCATGGGTCTGAATGATGTTATGAGCAGTTCCGTAGTACGTGTTATAATATTTAACACTACAACTTGGCCAACATCCATCGTTTTAAAATGATGGTGGTTGGATGTATGTAAAAATGTCCTTCGTTTGTATATTCACAAAAATAACTTGCATGATCGCATTGCAAAAAAGCAAAAGAGAATATCAATTTTTTCGATGACGCTCATTGGTTGGTTCAAGAATTCACTCCTTATCGATGGAATAAAACATATTAACATTTGCATGAACTTTGAGGATCATCATATCAATCTTGATCAACCATATTTTTTCATTGCTAAACAATGCATAAAATATTCATGAATTATACTTGTCGACATTGTACGCAACCAATTGACCCATCGATCTTCCATCCTATCCATCTCTTCATTGTTTCATGATAAGATTCCATTAAAAAAAATTATCCCGTATGAGACATTTTTATCACTTCTTTTGTCCATATAGATACACTTTTGTATTCATTTAGTCACCTTTGTGTTGTTTTAGCGATACCTTATAATATTCATGAAACTCTTGAATCATGATATTTTATCTTCAATTATCATCAAATTATAGAGTGATTATACTTACTATAATCTCCATGGCATAAATAAAAATGAGCTTTAAACACATCAATGTTATGAAATTTGTTCCAACACAAATCTAAAGTAGAGAGAGAAGACATACCTTACATATTGTGTTGACAAAAAAAACTCAAACCCTAAGTTGAAGCTTTATGAAATAAAAAATGAATCATACAAATCATATTTATGGCTACCACTTTTTAGAAATAAATATTTATCTCTAGTATGATAGTAGAACATCAAATCTAACACCCAAGTTTGAACCTTAGCAAAAACCAGGTAGATATATATCAAACAAATGTGCATATATTCATAATGTATGTTAACTATGGTAAATAGAAAATTAAGGTACATTGTTAGTTATATAATAGTGCTTTGATATAACATCTCTATTCTAAATTAAATAAATAAATCACAAATATTCTAAAATCATGGATTAGCTGACAACTGAGCGCTAAACCATAATGTAGATTATACATTTTTATACAAATACATCATAAAAAACAACAAGAAAGAAACACAATCAACTATTTATTTTATATTATAAATAAGCCTTGCTAATTTCTAATCCATTCGATAGATTGTTGGATTTAGGTTTCAAACGTTTGATATTTCACCCCATTTTGTTTTAGGTACTCATATTGAATGAATAATGTAAGGCCTCCCAAAATAATACAAGGACTACTAGATGATATGAAGAAAATTTTATTAATTATAAAAAAAATCAAAAACAATGGTAGCATAGTGAGCTAGACCTAAAGATAGAACCTAACTTCCTGTTCATTTGAACTATTGAAGTGGACTTAGGTAGACATTATTTGTAAAAACTTATGCCTTAATAATGCCAATAGTATTAAAGGATCAATATATAACACGGATAGCCTTCATCCAATAAAAATTGTTCACATCTTCTAAAGCATATTCATTCTTAAACCTTGCGTTCAACCTTGGTAGAATTCTAAGTCCTAGCCCTAAGATTGAACATTGAGAAACTCCTAAATTGATTTGGCATACCTAGGACTAAACCATGGCAAGAGATTACAATCCTAAACATCGGATCAACCTTGGGACATTCTAACATCTTAGGTCAAATTTACCTTAAACATGAAACCAAATAATCTCAAAGTTTACATGCAGTAAGAATAAAATCTCAATACCCAAAGTTGAATTGTAGTATACAATTATTTAGCAAGACATCAAATGTAATTTTAAATTAATAATTATATTTAGCATTGTTTTAAAGATAGTATCTTGTGACAACATATTTCTTTATATTTAAAAAAATACACGCCATGTGGCCTAAATTACAAACCTAAGGATCTCAATTAATAATTAACTACCTTATACAACATTGTGTGTAATCAATGTAATAAACAAGATGGAAGTTGTATGAAGGGAGTATATAATAATAATAATAATAATAATAACTTCATTTTTAATATATTAATTACTAACCCATTTGTGCTAGTAATGATTAATTTAGAACGATGGTTTATGTAATAACTCTAAGATAAGGTATCATGGATTGAGTATAAAATAGGGAATGGTTAAAAGAAAATTGTACATAAGTGCAAGTGTATATAGGATGTCCAAAATGAAAGAAGTGGGATAAAACATAGACCATATTAAATATAAAATACATAAATATAAAATTTGATATATATAGATAATGATTTTCATTTCTAGGCACTATAAAAGAAACAAGTTAAATTAGTGATATGTCAAAACAAAATTACACTTATGGGATGACGTTATAGATGGGGTATGTTCAAAAATTCAAAGTTCTTGACAATAGCCTATCCAAACTATTGTAACATTTTAAAATCATCATATGTAATTTCTCCCTAAACTTAGATGGCGAGTATTATTTTTCTTCAAATAAATCTCACTGAAAAGCTATCTAAATCAATAAACTTTGGTAGTATATTAATTGTAGTGGCAAATAGAATGAATTGAAATTTTGAGTTGATCCTATTTACCATAAGAAGATGTTTATTGGTTTTAACAGGTTACAAACGTATGAGCATTTATGTCCGTGAAAATAAATTAATGATGAACCAAAAATAAAAATAACTATGAAAACACGTCATAGCCACTTACCACATATTGCACATGTGGACAATTTTGGACATTTATCAAAATAACCATGTGGAATCCAAAGCCACATCATGGCCTCGGTGGCAACTCATTGATATTTACATAATAGCAATTAGTTCACAACAACTAAGAGGGGACAAGGGGGTCCTATGTGTCAATTGGGAGGCGCTTCACTAAAGTAAGCTCCATCCGAGCCTCTTGATGGACTCATCTAGTTTTTGTTACCAAATGACTTTAATTGAGTGCCACAAATCCCTAGGCACACACACTATTGCAAAATTCCATGGTATCACGTATATACCATTGGACATTATATGAATATTTTAAGTACCATGACCTACTTGGCATCAAATTCTACGTTTTCCTTGGATATACTTAACTTGAGCACCAGTATATGAAATAATCAAGATCAAAACAACACTGGCATAATGCTATTATCTATATCACATAACAGAAGCGACCTTAATTTGATTACTTATCGTAATTGGGCACCTACAACTATTTGGGTGGTGTGTGGTTGGGTGCAAATCTAAGAATGGATACCATAAAGATGTGTTTTACAAGAGATTGGACTATGTGCTCATGGTTTGTTCATTATTCTAGGTTCAATACTCAACCTAATTGAATGCACCTATACGATGGTTTGAAAGGGGGGGAATAAATAAATAAAATCTTTGATAATGAATTTAATATTCATCACATGGAGGTCATTCCCGGCACATTTTACTACCCCTATATTATATGTCATAAACAATTGATAAAATCGTGAAACTTCTACTAGAGCTATAACCTGTTGACACCATGCTTTTTTTAATTTATTTATCATCGTTTTTGTATTAGTGGTTGTTTTAGTTGATGCATCATTCTAATTAGAAACAACATGTTTTGTACAAAGAAAACATCATCAAATTTGATTACTATCTTTTCCTATACATGATAGATACCACATACATCTAGTCAGAAAAGAAAAAATTCGACCAATTCTTAGATGCGCAGTTGAGAGTAAATCACTTTTCCAATTTTCTCACATGTGCTTTTGAAGTAGACAGATGGAGCGACCCCTCCCCATGATACCCATTCAAGCTTCCAAAAAAATTCAAGAGGAATAGGTGCAACCTTCATTTGGATTCGTGAACCATCTCATGCTAATCACTCGTTTAAGATCCCAGCAGAAAGTGAGCTCATCATCACCAGAAGAAAAAGGTAACCATTCAAGACCCATCTACCTCAGTGCTCGTGTATTCTTCACAGCTCTATTGAAAGGGCCTTGGTCAATATTGTTGCTGGATTATGTCTGTGTCGTATACTGGTGATTAAGACAAGAGTTTATAACCGAGTTCCTTGTGGCAGCAGTGCAGAGTGAGTGATATGGCAATTTACAAATTGCATTCAAAGCCCTTCCCGACACAACTTGAACCACTTCACAAGTCCACGTCAACAACATGCAAGCAGATCAGAAAGTGTAGTGTGACGCGATTCAGGCCTGTCACTGGACGCGATTCAAGCTTATGGCTGTGGATAAGAATGTCTTTGACTGCCATTTTACTACAGCATGTGAGCTTCTCAGAACACAGACAGGCATGGAAAGGGAGAGGGCGTTCTTTCTTATTGTTTGCGTATGTGCACCTTGAAGGGGTGTGTACCAGCTCTCCTTCGTCCAACAAAAAACACCCTGAAATTAATCGCACCCTGGAGGCTATGTCGTAACCCCTCAATGCCCAAGAAGCCAACAAGTGGTTGCAAGCGTTTTCAATGACATATTTCTTAAGGCGCACTTTTGTCCTTCATTTGTTTTTTTTTCTTACACCTTGACATAATAAAAGTTATGACCATCTAGAGCAAACTGATCGAAATTTTATATCATTGAGTCTAAGATATGGGCTTTGAAGTGGTTGGAACCCTTAATTTTATTCTTGTCAAAAAAATCAGCTATTTTAGGAAAGTAACAATTGTTAGTGACATCGATATTTTTGGTTTTTTTTCCACCAAATTATGCAATTAGCATTTTTAGCCAATCGTATCAAAGATCAAGCGGTTTTGATACATCTTGGAATTTTTCTATTTCTAAAGGAAAATGCTTGTAAAATGATTTGGTGGAGACCAAGGATAAAGATCCATCTTCCAATTGCATGGATGTGGTTTAAAATTAACTCTTTATAGCACATCTTTGATTCAAGCTAAGACCCCCCCCCCACCGGCTTTTAGGGGTTAAAGTTGATTCGTCACTGGAATTAGCTCAAAGATCGCCAATCTTTCTTGTGGGATATAATTGAGATGCATTAATCACAAATATATTCACGACATGTTTTTGAACATGAATAGATGAGAGTTACGCTCGTATCTAACAATTTCCTCACTTTGGAATTGACTACATCACTACGGGGATGTTGTGCACTTAGTACACAGTCTACACACACACTAGTACTAGCAATGCACATGTTGCAAATTCTACAACATCAAACCACCCCTATTGTGTATGCAACTGAGCTAGTTGCTAATCATAAATGTTAGAAGTTTCCCTTGTTTGAACATATTCATGGTCGAGCACGTTCCATAGTTCTAGCGAAGTGTGAGGGGGGTTGAAGTTCATGTTGCATTTCTTGCAAGTTTTGCCATGATGAAGCAAAACATGGGAGGGTGGCCGTGAAAGATGGATGAAAGAATGTCATCATGAAAACATGACATTCTCTCGGATGTAAACGTGACCATCCGTGCAACAATGTGTAATAAAAGTGTAGAAGGTATTAAAATATACTCACTCCATAGATCATATAGCCATCTTTGTAATGGCTGCAAACAAATGGTAAGACATTGATTTCCCCAGTCACATCCAACTTGATAACTCATACATAAATGAGGCACTTCGGTTCCTCTATTATTATGTTATCATATTTAGTGTCACTAGTCCAATAACATCACTTCTCTTATATAATCTATGTATAGGTTACAATAATTACCAAGATATCTCCAGTTATTGTCATTACAAGAAAACTTGTAGGTGGTGGGACAACTACAGCAGATGTCTTGCTCTTTGGAGTTACCAAGGAAATAAGAGTCTAGTAACTACTTAACCCCCATAAGTTTGTGGGTGAGACATTCCAACTACATGCCACTAGACTAATTCGGGCTCTCTGATGCTACACCGTTCACACCTATTATTGTGGTTTACCATCTAGAGTGATGCATTGCTATATCGACAATATCATTTTTTACCCAAATAATATAAATAGATAATTTGCACATCAAGGAATGAAATATAACTTGGTAAAAAAGCAAAAGCACACTCTTAGTCAAAAGTTATAGCAAAGCCTAACTCTAAACTACAGTAATAGGTGTGAAAGGTGTACTTCCGTAGTTGAATGAGCTAAAGAAAGTAGAGTCCATGTTATGAAGTACTTTGACTGCATTGCCACCTCAGGTAAAAATTAATGAGGCCCACTTTCAAGAACAAAACCCCTGGTCCCAAGTTGATTCCTTCCAACAATTCAAAGGTTCATTTTTAAACAACCCAATTTACAATGTTTAATTTGATCCCAAAACTGGAAGAACCTCTGATGCTTATGGGTCGATTACTACTCTGCAAGGTATCCGTTTCCCTGCTCCCAAAGGAATAGTTCAAAGTGGAGTCTGTCAGTTAGACATGCCTAATTCCAACATAGCAATAATTTCCACACTTGTATTTGTGTGGTATGTGGTTAGGTGTGGACTAAAGAAAATAATGCATCAGTGCAGACAGAGAAGCTTGCATCTTTGGAATCACTTTTCACCAAGCATTGTCAGCATTCCTGCCTCTTTGACGTGGAGTGAAAGTAACACATGTGACACCCAAACATCTCAAACTTTGAACCAACAATCACCCAATTTATTAATAACCTTGCTACAACCTCCCTAAGAATTGAATCATTCTGATATGTATATGATCAGTTAGTCCTCCTTTCAAGACCACACCTATTGGCTGAGGTCTTGGATCAGATACTGTCAGAATCTCACATTTATGAAGGAACGAGGTTAGCAGGATTTGATCTGAATTTCTACCTGAATCAACCTAAACCATTGAATGAAGCTATCAGGAATTAACCTGAATCTATACCTGCAAAAAAAATTGGTCACACTAAAGTGCTCATAGCTGGACTGTCAATGCAAACTGCCTACAAACTACATAACAGGGAAGTCTAAGTTATAACAAAAGAAGCTGTCAGGGGGTCATCAATGCATTTTAAAAACCTTTAAAATATTCGCAGCTAGTCCAGGCGGCGAAGAAGATAAGCCACTTGGACCTTCTTGGTGAGAGGCATGACCCAGTCTTCATATAAGGCTCCGGCGAGCTCAGGGTCAATTTTGTACCTGGCATTCTCAACTTGTCCATGTTCATTCACTTCTTGACCATAAGTCCTGGCCTTGTTTGCAACTCGCCTTTTGACATTATCCTCCACGTTCTTAAAAGTCAGTGCCCTCATTATCGCATCACCATCCTGCAACCATTCAACAACTTTTTAGCATTTTTGGACAAGGTAAAGCTGATCAACCTACATGGACGAGGTGTCTTCATCCTTGAACTAAGGTACATGTGCCTTAGATGGATACTTTTCTCTCTGCACCCACTTCTTGTAGGATATGGAAACACGCAATTACTGCAAGATGATTAGCAAATCCAGATCATGCCCGTAGCCATTTGCCTCATGATTTTTGGAGTTCGTACGAATATCTAATCCATTGTCAAAGTGAAGATTCTTGTGCTCATAAAGTGGTCATATAGTGGCCCAATCATGTTTTGAGCACATAATCCAATCTCTTTTGAACACATGATGTCTTCTTGGTGCCAGGTCTTAGATCCACACCTAACCACATAGAACTCAAACATAGGTGCCCAGATTATTGTTGTGTTGGATTTAGGCACATTTAGCTTAGTAAGTGTGATGTGCTCAAGCATGAAACCTCAATCCCCACACAGTTCCTAAATAATAACGCCAAAAAGAATTCAAGGACACATCAAGGGCTGGTTTTAGGTTCAATCTACCAGCATTACAAAGTTCTAGCTGAACTAATTTCAAAGTGTAATTTGGATTGACCTCATTTCAAACTTGCCATGCGCTTTTGTATAACTCCTTTCCTCAAAACAAGTTCACTCGGATTAAGTGTTACGCACATAATCCAGATTAATGTAGAGAACTAGTTTCAAGGTCCAGACATGACGATAATGATGCAGGTATGTCAAATGTGAGTTTTTTCATTTCACACCTGTGCTCTTATATGGTCCTCGAATTTTTTGGGATCCTCCGTAAATTTAGCTTCAGCCACAAACTTGCCATAGTGTATCCTCTTGGAAAGTGCCTGTGCACATCAACAACATATTGATAGATTATCAAGGTACTGTAAAGAAAATTGGCCGCAACAAGCTCTATCAATCCCATTCGCACATGTCCTTATCTATGTAAAAAGGTCCATAAAACATTTGTCTAGAAAAAAAAAAGATAATATGACAAAACAGACTATCAACAACACATCCCAAGTAGCACAGGAACTCCACTGCCTGTTGTCACAATGTGACCAAAATTATTCCACTTTCTTCATATATACAGACAAACATTAAGGGCAGCCTTGGCCTATACCGCGCATATACAGACTAAAAGCGCAAGTATCTCCTATTATTTGGGCATATATGAGGGACAAACCTGAAGGCAAAGTACATCACACACTGAAGCTGACCCATAGTTTCCATCATCTTCTGGTGTGGTTAATTTGGGTAATAAATCCTCCAGGTACATGCTCCAGATCTCTTTGTTTATATTGATGTTGTCTGCAGCTGGATGCAGCACCTTCACAACCAAGCCACTTGGTGAATTATTCCCTTCAGAAGTGATTATATCACATGTGAAATCTTACATAACCTTATCATAGGCATAAAGGTACGCACAAAGTTATACCAACAATTAGTGGTGGGAGGAGAACACAAAGTTCAGAGCGCTTCGAGATGAAGTAACAATATATTTATATTGCAAGCATTGAGCTAGTAGCTACCTTAGGATTTACGAGGCTTGGGAGAATAGGCTGAGGTAAGCCTTCAGGGAAGAAGGCTTGTTCATCAGGTGCTTGGTACCTCCGAACCTGCACAAGTTACCAACCAAAACCACAATGAGAATCCCAATAGATCTTCATACATTTGCAGGTTTCTTTCATTAAATTAGATTGTCTTTGTGCGTATTGTGTGATTGACTGTCTTGGTACTCCACAAAGTGTCTGCAAATGCAGGGCAGATGCCTTGAAAACATTGGCATCATGGTCTAGTCATGATTGTGGTAGAGAACTACAAAATGTGGATAGAGATAATTTTTCCAAATTAAACGACAGGGTTTCAGTCTGCTGCGGTCTCTTCACACTAAACCCAGATCCAAATCTCTCTAAAGTACCAAAAACCAAACCTACTTTGACATTGCGGAGACCGCTTGCCCAGAGGGCCCTGTCTAAAGAACACCTATTTGTGACATACATTGAGCACTTTAAAAGGAGATGGACAAATAGATAAAGGGCTCTGCAATTGTCAAACCACACCCTCAACAAAATACTTGACAAAGTGCTTTGCTTTTTACTATCCCAGTTAGCGGACATTGGGTCAAAAGCATGCGTCGAACCAGGCTGGGTCACCGAGCACACACTAATTGGTTGGAAATTGGTTTATGAGGTTTCAGTTGAAAGAAAGTCTAGCATGTTGAAATAAGGGTCAGGCTAAACCAAGTCACTTGAGGCCCTCTAATTGGGATGGAAGTTGTTTTATCAGGATTCTATGGAAACAAAAGCTGTCATGCCACTCAGTCATTTCCTTGCTTCTAATAGTATACTTTATAGAAAAGGGTGGCTTAAACCCAAGGCCTTAACCGGATCCACGGGAACTCCGAGGTTAAGCCATATAAGGCCAGATAGGTGCCAGCTGGCTTGTCCGCGCCCATTCAAGGTGTTCACCTTCGAAAGGCCAATAGTCTTCAGGGGGGCTCTATTTCTTGTACTGCCCATTTTGGGAATACATATAGACTTAGACCAACTCGAAAATAAAGCAACACCATAATTCACAATGGTGGCAACATCAGAGTCATCTTTCTTTCATTTCTTTTTATATTTCATAAAACTCGAAGGCATGTTATGCGATGCATTGACCTGGGACACCATACCTAGTTGTTTCTTGAAAGTCTCAGAAACTATTGATGAACTCAAAAACAAGTGGAGCCTAGATGAGCAACACAGACTTGGACCTTCTCTAAGTGAGCCTGGTATTAAACCTCCTGATATACCACAAACACAGGTATTACAACACAAATAGGGGAACTTTGTACTCACTTTGGCATGAAGGTGTTCAGTTTCCTTGAGCATAAATTGCAAAAGGGAGCCATTGAATCCCGGGGTGGAGAAAGAACTGTTGTCATAAGTAGGGCTGTTGAACCCGAACTGTGCACGTTGGAGCAGCGCATAAATGATTGTATCCTCCTGCTGTATCAGAGATTCTCGAATATTGGCCAGTGTCAGAGGCTCAATTTCAACATCAACACCTGCATGGTCACTGAGCACACATAAATTGGTCACAATCTGGACATAAAAATACAATAGTAGGCAGAAATAATCAACATACTGAGATAAAACCAACACAACGATATCTAGACAATTATATTTGAGCAGTATGTGGTTAGGTGTGGATCTACGAACTGGCACCACAAAGACGTCATGTGTTTAAAAGAGATTGTATTACGTGCTCAAAATATGCTAACCATTCTAGGCTCAATCGTCAACATGATTGGGCCACTATATGACCACTTTATGAGCACAAGACTCTTCTTCACTTTGATATTGAACAAGTTATTTGTATGAACTCCTAAAATTATGAGACAAATGGCTATGGGAATAATTTGGATTTGCTAATCATCTTGCATTAATTGCGTGTTTCATATCCTACAAGAAGTGGGGGCAGAGAGAAAAGTATCCACATAAGGCATGTCTGCCTTAGTGAAACCTATCTCACATAATCGAAGCAAAAGTTGCTGATCCATCCGAAGTCAAATACAATAATATTTTAGGAATAGCTCATGTTTTTTTTTGGATACATGGGCACTGATTTCTGATGATGATCTACCTGTTGAAACAGACAGATAATATCAAAGAGAGTGTAATGAGCACAAATTTAGGCAATCTATGTGTATTAAAAGGCAACAGGAACCTAATTTATAAGCACTACCATCACCCATTTAGTAAAGAATACACTATATGTATCTCCAGAATTTGCAGCTGCTCAAAGGGAAATGGTAGCCAAATCATAAAACTCCACCAGAGACATACAGAGAGCACCACCCGTATTCCAGGAGGTAATGGAAAAATTCAGGAGATGTGCACATATCTTATTTAGACACCCTTTAGATCGTAGAACCAGAACGGACATTTGAAGTTCCAAGACATTCTTAAGTTCCTCCCTTGTATGAAACTACAATTGCTGGATGTTGGAAAATATAAGATGAGGAGATTTTGCGAAGGAGCAAAGAACATTTGTTAACCAACATTGCATTAACCCAATATTCACTTCTTTGCTGGCAGATTAAAGCGAATGTTACAACATACAATCTCAAACAAAACAAACAAAAAACACCGAAATGAACACAACATTCGGGAAAGGGTCTGTTGCAACTGCAAATTTACAAACCTAGTAAGCGGAGGCGGAACGGCAAGAGTGGTGGGTTTGAAAGAGGAAGCGTGATAGATCGGAGCAAAGGCCTTGAGATGAACGGGTCGAGGTCGGGAATCCATTTGTTTGGCGCTAACTACCATTGCCACTGAATGCTTTGAGAGAGACAAAGCTCCAGACATATTCAAAGAGAACGACATAGCTGGTCAAGCTGGCTTTCTCGTACCCCGCATTGGCTCCAAAATTCGCAAAAATGTCGCTTAAATCTTCTGCCTCCCAGCCCAGACTACAGATGAGAGGGAGAGAAATTGGCACCCAAATCACACATCGTCGTGTTCACAGTATCGCTACGAACGTCGTTGAATTTGGGAGTCCCTGAAAGTAGTCCCCGAAAACTTCAAGGGAACTGGCAGGACCCAAAATGCTGCAGAAAACGCCTCCCACTAAGTGTAACAACTTCCCAGCGACAAGGCAGTCAAACGAAAGAATTGCACTTGACCCACCTGCGGCCATCATGGGGTTAAGGTCACCAAAAGCACATGAAACAAAAAAACAAAAGAGGGCTCGACATCCACGCGCAGCCTAAAAAGGAACACTAAAATGGTGATTTTTAAATAAATTGCAGTTGAGGTTAACAATAACTTACAGATTCAAGGACCATGCCAGCCTGCTATAAATTAAACTCAAAAAGCCAATTTGCCGAATTTGACCCTGCGACCATAGGTTCAGAAAAAAGTCTTTTTTTTTTTTTTTGAGACAGAAGGCCAACCCAGCCAACGTCAAAATGAATACCAAAAAAGGAAGAAAATGCGCCCTCACCGAGGGGAGGCGGGACCCCTCGGGCGCGAAACACCGCCACGTAAAAGAAGGTTTAGAAAAAAGTCTGGCTCAAGAGAATTTAGGGCTACCGTACATGGGTTGTCTACACATTAGATGCGGAAACCTGTATATATCTTCAGAATTATAGCCAAAAGTAGAAGCAAAAGTTACTATCTCTAACTTAAGCACCGTAATGCATAATTCAACCTCAACTTTGGTAGCTAAGAAAATAGGACACCTCAATTTATCGGAAAAAGGGAATTATTGCATGTGAGCATACCTTTGTTCTCATTCATCCAACATAAAAAACCTGAAATAGTATGCAGCCCAGAGATGATTATTTTAATTGAATTGACAATGGAATTAGTTCAGAAGACCCCAAATTAGTAGTCTAGTCCAAGTCATTTGAAATGAATTGGCCACAAACCTATTAGGGGTTCAAGTTTTTTGTTAATTGGATGGAAGGTACTCATACTCAATAACTGTCTCCCCCAATTTTTCTTTACTGCTGAATCAGTGGCGAAGTGCTAATAAGTTACAAAACATAATACTTACAGAAGTTGCAAGTGTTTGACCCTGAGTGAGAATTGTCACACAATGTGGACTGCTGAAGTCAAGAGAGGTATGCGCCAAAAGTTGACTCCCTCACTTCTCTTACTTTGCTGTCTGGTAGGACCAGGGCCCACATCTGGTCTGACCAGCCACTGAATGTGGGCGTTGGCCATAACGTAGCTCACACGTCAACAATTGCAATCATATTGCCATGCAACCGTTGGAGAGGATAGTTGGCCATTGAAGCATGCAATACCTTACTGTAGCTACAGAACTGAATGGAATTCGTTGAAACGTTCTAGGCAGATACGAGAGAAACTTATGTAGTGGCTTAGGAGATGCATTAGGTTGTTAAAATATTCCAGAAAGAACAATTTCTCAGAGTACACAAGGTAAAAGTGCCTTAGGTGGATACTTTTCTCTGCAACCATTTCTAGGAAGATATGAGACACGCAATTAGTGCAAGACAATATCTTAGCGATTCCAAATCATGCATGTAGCCATTTGTCTTGTAATTCTTGGAGCTCATACGAATATCATATTCATTATCAAAGTGCAGATTCTCGCCCTCATTAAGTGGTCACCACTGTGATCATCCCTGTCGAGAGACCAGACATATGTATGACAATGACCACAGGTGGCCTCACAAAACGATTGAAATGTCCTCTGTAAAGAACAGTATCTTCTTGAATCAGGAGAAGCTCCAGCGATAGAAGAACAGCTCAAACACCATCGCCAGAGGATAGGTTGAAGGTTCCAAGTTGATGACGATCCTTTGAGTGCGTTACATTATGTACAATAATAGACTTTATGTGAAATATTCTCTATGTACATCCAACACACAATGTTCCAATAACTCTACTGAAGCTCACCTGCTATGTTATGTTCAAGGATTGCCAGATGTTACAACATAATCCACAAGGAAGAATGACTGCTACAATCATCTTTTCTAGCAATCACAATCTCAGCATCATCTGCCAGGCAATTCTGTGTAAAGATTCTAAATGATCTCCCCTGTTCAATGTCAAACAATGAGGTGTCTCACGAGACTTGGATCTTTTTAATAATTTACTGAACAATCTCATCTATAGTAAGAGGGACTTTGGGCCAGCTGCAAAAGATACTCTAGGGAGGACATTTTGCATTGTATGGCTCCTAATTAATGCACCTTGATCGGAACAATAGGCAGACAAAGCTGCTATCTTGTCACCTTGTAACCCTGCACCAAACCAATACAGTAAATTGATACAAGATTTGGAGTAGTATCAAAAAACAACAATTACCTCAAGGTCTCCATAATATTAAAGAAACACATGCACAAAAAGATCTACGCAGATAAATTGGTAAATGTGTTAAAGGAATCGAAGACAGCAAGGAAATTGGAACTACGAGATAAATTATTCAAGTGACTAAACAAATAAATAGTCACACATGCACTTGAAGATGCATCCCATACCTTCACTGTCTTCAAAAGCTCCTTCGCTTTTGGATCATTTTTGAAATGGTCACGCACCGGCTGTTACACAACCCAAATGTTAAACCATTAGTCACACTTATTATCTGCTTGATTCAAATTCAGAACACCACAAAGGAAAACATGAAGGATGACAGAGTCCATCTTTCTGAAGAAAAAAAGATTACAATATTCCCTATATGATGTAGAAAACATTATTTTAACATAATGCAATGCAACAGAAGACTCCTGCAGCAATTTAGGTAAGATTGAACAGGATATAGATAGTCTTGTCCTTGAGAAAGTCAACTGCAAGATTGTAGACGATAATTGGCGTTGATTTGGTCAATTATAATACCTGCAAGATTCTATTCAGTCCTAATGAAAGTGCAGGCTTCAGATCACCCGGGTGCAGCAATCCTTCCAAATAGTCTTTCTTCAAATCTTCAATGTCTGTGTAAGTCCTGTCAAAGGAAACGGCACCCAATCAAAACAACGCTCTTTGCATTAAGTCCTGGGAGAACCAGAAAATGACACACAATACCACAACTAAAAGCATCTAGTAGAATGTCATGGGAATAATTATCTCTAGGAGTACCATCCAAAATAGGTTGTCACAGCAGCTAAGTTCCATTCTTCACATGTTTCTACATTCTGGGTGTCCCTGTATTTGTCTTGTCAAGGGGATAGAGAAGGGGGGCAGGGGTAAGAAAGACATACTTGTTGCCACCATTATTTGCATCTCGTTGAATTTCAAACTCCTTGAACCATGGCAACACAACATACTGTACATACTCGATGCATGGGTTGCCAGCAACCTCCTGGGGTGGACAATATGCTTGCCTTATCTTCTTTTTTACATCAGCCTGTGTATCAAAAGGAAGAGAGGTCATCAAATGGAAGAACTTATTCACAGTGCTCCTTTCAGGATTTGCAGCTTCATCATCACGAGATTACAGACTAAATAAGTGCACCTTGCTAGAACTTTCCACTATACACTCACATCTAACAACAAATTACCATACCAATTCACTCTCATGAACCTAGTAACTCCCAAGTGACAAAATTTGTCCCATCTGAAAGACTTTTTACAACAAACATCCCCACCATGGAGGGCTTACCTCATCATCCTCCATAAATATAGCTGAATTTGGATCACTCTTTGACATCTTCTCTTGGCCCTTCAAAAGCCCAGGTAGCATATCTAGCAACTTGTAAAGGCCAAATTCATAAAACCACCAGATTTCCCAATCATCTGTGTAATGTAAACAGCAAGAAATGACACTTTGGTTCAATGCAAAACATAACAAACCACTGGTCCATGACACAACCCTAATTATATTGGTGTAGGATACGATGTGAAAGAATGATGGGTTTGAGCTTCCGCTTGATTTGATCACAATACTCCCTGGCGAGCACATTCACTCTCAACTGATCATTGCCGAGTTGGCAAATATCAGCCTTGAGGAAAAAAATGTCCGCACATTGCATACAGGGGTAGAAAATTTGTCCAGCAGACATATCATCACCCTCAGCACGGCCCATAATAGTTGAACACCTTGTAATTCGTGCAAGTGTGTTCCTACGAGCAATGTCCATGACAATAGGCCAGTACTCTGCAGCTCGGCCATTAATTTCCTCAGACGACCATAGAAATTCCACTCTCTCCAGGTCCATTCCCGCAGCTTTCCAGACCTCAATCATGTACCGCCCCACAGTCTGAATCTTCTTCAAGTCTCCTCCCATTTTGTTATTGAGCTGGGCAAACCAGTCAGCAATCCAGAACTTGAAGATGCACCCAGATTTAGTCAACTTGTTCACGTTGAGAACCTTCATTACTCCCTGTAACATGGCAGAATGTAAGAATTTTGAAGCACACAAAAACCCTAAACTTCTTCAACAGAAAAACATCAATGTTCCTCATCACTCCTGTAACATGGCAGGCTCATAAGGATTTTGAAGTACACAATAAATTATCCTCTAACTCAACATGACTTTTGGGTTCTGGAGTTGGTTGATTTGCATATCACACCTGCCATGTTCAGTAAGCTTGCGATGCGCACGCTTGCAGGTAATTTGGAGGTAATGTGAGGTTTAAACAAAGAACATTCTACATTAGTAGATTGAAGGCCAAACTCATTTTAGCATGCCAAAAAGGCCCTAAAACGAGTTTGGACCATAATGAACCGAAATAGATTGCTCTCCATGCAAATTCAAACACTACCTCCGAGCATGCACCATTACAGGTGCAAAGAAACTATTGATAGTATATACACAACAACGGATGGAAAATCAAAGGCGAAGAAATCCGAACAAAAAGTCCCATTGAGTCAAAGGATAACTCTACCAACACTAAACTTTCTCCAAATCAAATATTATCAACTCTCGACACCAATTCAACCTCGTTACATAAGATTCCACCAGCCTGCACATGTTAACTTAGTCTCATCAACAAATCAGACACTGTACCTGAGCAATGTGCATCCGGCCAGAAGGCTCAAACCCGTCGTAGCAAACGGGGTTAGGTTTCTTAGCGAGCAGGTTCCGGAGCTCAGCGAAGTCATTGTCCTCCGGAATGCACTTGTTATCCTCCCCAACACTGAGCACCAACCTCAACTTCTCTTCCAAAGTCATCTCTCTCGCTTCTCCTTCTCCTCCCTTAACATCAGTCGACTCAACCTGAGCAGGAGGGGCAATAGAGACCAAATCGCCTTGTGAGATGTTGTCCACGGGAGCTTGAGCAGGGACGGGGGACTCCATGGGAGCTTCGGTGGTGACTGAATCGCTTTGTGAGCTGTTGTCCATGGGATCTTGAGCAGGGGTTGTTGACACCAAGTTCAACTTCTCGTCCAACTTCTCTTCAGTGGAGACGGACATCGCAACAACTTCCTGCAATCTGCAACGCCAAAACGAGATGAGAGAGAACAGAGCAGACAGCAAAACAGAGAAGGCAGGATTAGGTTTAGGGTTGGGGTTTGGGGTTTATTGACCTGGCACAACTGAGGCAACTTGAGTGATGAATAGGCCAAACAAAGCTTCTCCACATATAATTATCTAGGGTGACTCGATAACTCAAGTAAGTCAATAATATAGTAGCAAAGGGAGAGAGGGAATTGTCGCATACAAGCATACCTTTCATGCATCCTACATTAAAAATTTGACCCCTTATGGGTTTGTAGCCAATTCATCTCGAATAATTGTTAATTCAGGTTCTTAGAAGCCAATTTTGATGTCAAATCAATTAGAATAATAACTTATGAGCTGCATATTGTTTCAAGGTTTTGATGTTGGATGAATGAGAGGTATGCGTGTATGCAACAATTCTTGTTCTCTGTTATTATCGCGTAAACACATACCTCTCATTTATCCAACATAAAAAACTTGAACCCCCTATAGAATTATGGCTCGATTCATCTCGAATGACTTGGAATGGACTAAATTGGGACATTTAAAGCTAAATTTAGTGTCAACTTAACTTCAAAAAGTAAGCTTTGAATTGCATACTATATCAAGGCTTTTATGTGGGATGAATGAGAGGTACGCTCGTATATGATATTTCCTCTCTCTGTAGCAAAACCTTCTAAACACTATTGCCAATGGTTGTGACCGTGATTTTCAAAATGCACCAACAACATGTGTTAAGGTGAGATTGACTATGTGCTCAGATGATAGACATCGTTCTAGTTTCAACAATTAACACAATTTGGCAGGTCTATACAATCAGCTAAAAAAGAAAGATAATCCTCCGTTTTACTCCTTTATGAGATTTGTTTATCAACTCGCATTCAAAGACTTGAAATGATAATATTTGTGATTTACAATTACTATTTGGATGAGACAATTCCTAATATGGTCCAGTGACTACATTTGTGCGCGGAGTTGGAAGTGCCCATAACAAGATCGCATACATTCAATACGTTGCCCTATTGTGAGCACTCGCCAACTTCACACACAAGTTCGGCCCTTGGATCAAATTAGGAGTTGTTTTGTCTAGTTAGTAAATTGCAAATCACGAAGACTATCATTTCGAGTTTTAGACTTCGATAGAGATACAAATATCTAAAAAGGTGAGTCCGAACCGAAAATTATTTCTCTCTCTAAATGATCATCTTAAAATATGTCTTAACTCCACACATGGTGAACATGATTTGCAAATTTTCAACAAAGATTGATGTAATCTTCATATTACGAGTTTTTTGTTTTATAGAGTTGTCACTCTAAAAATGCTTGCATCATGCTTATGAACTAAAACAAAATCTGCAACCACATAAATGTGATTTGTGATCTTTGTGAACAAGTTTGCTTCACAAGTACATGTCAATTCAATATTGCAACTTATGCTTAGTAGATGATCTTGAAAGTGTAGACTTTCCTTTGAACAAAAAGGGTAACAAAGGATATGCGAAACCAAGTCCTATGGAACATGTTTTACATGAATAATTATTATATATCCTTTTAAAACGTAGATAGATCAATGTTGGAGAGCACAAAATTATGTTCTAACATTGCAATCCCTTCATTTTCAAGGTATATGGAAAGTGGTGGCCAAAAACACCTAACAAACAATATGTATATCATCGCATATTGGACTATTATAGTGTGTTCATCTCATGTGTGAGTGTATCCGGAAAGTGGTATGCTTTAACTCAACAGAGTTTTCACACCTTCGCCTTCGATCCTTGGCCCATCACTTTGCCATGTTTCAACTGCATTGTATATCAAATATAATACATCATTCATATTGACATGCCATGTTAAAAGGAGTGCCATCCATGAATTGCCTTGTAGCAACAAGTGTCTTATCTCGCCATTTTTTATCATCACTCAATGATGGCAAGATCATTTACATGAGTCAATGATAAATAGCATGGGTTGTACTAAATCACATTTACAATGCACTTGTGTGACTTGACTCCCAATCTCTTCATAACAATTATACTCAAAATAAAATTGAACAATAGGGTAATACATTTCTTCATGAAAAATAAACAATCCAAAAAAAATTTGGAATTTGATATAATACTTTGTAAAAAGAAAATATGAGAAGTTTCTCCAAAAGCACAAGTTTGCACTTAAATTTTACCTCCTTTGAGATGATCATCATTTTCAACCAATGCTCGCCTCAACACACTACTTATTTAATGCAGTTGTTTTTCTTATCAATATTTAACAACACTTTACTCCTTCTCAATATATTTATTGTTTGCAAATGATCTTCTACGTTTTTGAAGATTTATTCTCAAATGTTACAAAGGTCATAAGGTCCTCTTAATAGTTTATATTTAGGGACAAATGGTGTTGAAGGGTAAACTACATGAAAGTGTCAACCCATATTGGATGCAATGTGAAATGTTTTGGATGTAAACTTCATAAGTTGCGGTTAGGACATTTATTGATGTGGAAGAAACCAACAAAAGGAAGACCCAAATACCTAGTGGATGGCAACCAAATGTTGATTACTTGCATCTACCTTGTTGGTCTTTTCTACTTGCTTGCAATTGTGTTGCACATAATTTATAAATACTTGAGAAGATGTTGATGGGATAAGAATCAATTACTTAACATAACATAGGAAGTTTCTTCACATTGGTTAATTTAAGGGGTGCCTTAGCTTTGGTTTTTGTCAATATAGTTTTTATAGTGATGCTTTTGGATCAATCATGAAGGCCAATATGCTCAAATATGTGTTCTATTGAATAATTTCAACTTTGTTTCTTTCGTAGGTCTCACCTTGTGTGTGATATTGCATGTGTATGTGTGTGTGTGTGTTTTTTCCAAATTTTTAATGAGTTGTATGGGTAAAAACATATTACAATGAAAGGTCAAGTCAAGATACGATACGTACTAGAGCTCCTTGCAAGTAAATTTGTAACCTCACCCATTTTACTAAAGTGGTGGTAGGTCATAAAATGATGACCTAAATGGCAATTGAGATGGGCTTTGAAAGAGAGTGTCTTGGATATTTGTTCTGTTCATTTTTATAGCCTTGATTTTCTACAAATAGGTGATAAGTTAATTTGCAACAATGCAACTTGTCAATCTATAATGAACAAATAATGTTTCAAGGTCAATTCAACCATGGAAATGCAACATCAAATACACATTACAAATTCATTATAAAGGGCTTTATTATTGCCCTGGAAATTTCATTGAGGCTAATTTTATGATGTCATATGCAATTTTGGGCAATTCCACAATTTATGTTCAAAAACAAACAAACACAGGAGTACAAGGTGTGAAAAACAATGGCAGAATTGGTCGAAAAAGCAACAATTCTTTACAATACAGAGGTGCACCAATTAGTTGAACATAAACACCGTATGGTAGAAATTCCATTCACAGCCACAGTGGGTGACACACTCAACACGTTACTTGTAAAGAACATCTTGGCCATGCCTGTGGCAGCACCTCCTGGAATTTGGCCAGGAGTCGGAGGTAATAAGATTTTGGAACAAGATAGAGTGACTGGTGCCGTAAGGAAAGAATACATTGGGATGGTAAGTGTGCTTGATGTTCTCATTCACGTTGCCGAAGCAGAGGAAAAAGAAGACATGGATAAACGACTTGCGGCAACTGTGGACTCTATCATTATTGATTCAATGCAGGAGCACACCATATGGTGTATTAGTCCACATACATCGTAGGTTTCTTATCAATTGTTGAATGTATTAAACAAATTATGAATCTACACATATGCATGGGTTTGAAACATAAAGCCTCTATTTGTTTATAGGCGTGTATTAAGTACAATGAAATTCTTAATTATTTTTATCATGCTTGAAATGTATGGGTGAGGATGCTATTTAAATAAGAAAGACTATGTTTTTGGCAACATTGACATGATCAAAAAGTCTTTATGTTTTAGGTTCTCTTCATGTACAACTCAATGTTGACCTAGGGTTGTTGAAATCACCAAAAATGTCACAAACGTGTGATTTTCATATCATGCATGTCATTTAAACTCATGACATCTAGTTTTAAGTGTAGGGTGTTTGAAGCTATGGAGGCGATGAGCAAAGGCATACATCGGATTTTAGTTCCTATTAAAAGCAAAATGAATCACAACGTTGGAGTTGAGCTTACGGAGAACTCACCAGGCTACCACATTTTCACTCAAAAAGACATGGTGAATTTTCTTTATACACATTCTAAGGAACTCGACATCATGACCAAAAAAAGTGTGAGTGACTTGGGGGCCGTGCATCCCTCCGTTTTCGCCGCACCCACCCATATGATTGTGATGGATTTGGTCAAGTGCTTACGCAACCACTCCTTGCAAGCCGTGCCAATTGTGGAGGGCGTCAAGGAGGTTGAGGACAAAGAGCAAGAGAAACAATTCATTATTGTGAGTGCCTACACATACCTCCGTAGTCAAGTCCAAGCTTTTTGTTCGTTTGTTTGAAGCTCTACCTAACAATATAAGTGCATATGTGAATTTTAACTCATTGTATTGGATTTTAACATGTTGGATTGCTAATAGTATACATGTTGCATATTAACATGTACATACGGCGATTCTTATGGTGGGCTAAGCAATAAAAATTGCAACTAGATTTTTTGTAACACTACTCAAACACGAGGACATGCTCACTAGCCTTGGATTTGGACTAGGATTATTCTAGAAGAAAAATTTGTTGATCGTGATTCTTGTAAGGAGTTGCAAAAAAGGGTTTATAGAGTAATGTAGTGTTTGGTTGTTCTTGTCCCCTTTTCGTATATTGTGGTGCATTCCTCATTGTTCCAACATGGATTCAAGGGTGACTCTTGTAATACTTACCATGATTTAGTGCCCACACCAATGATCAACACTAAATTGCAATGTCTATTTGTATAAGTTATCTTTATCAACCTTAAATTGGTGTCATAATTAGTCATATATGGTGTTGGATGTAGGGAAACGGCAAGAAACTTGTGGGCACATTTTCCACAAGTCTTTTACTCGGTTGCACGTCTGAAATGCTCCAAGCATGGTCTCAACTTTCGGTCACACGTTTTTTCAACAAAGCCGGTTTCGCCCAACATTGGGGGATGGGTGAGGCTATGAGAGCTGGGTCTCTTGAATGTAGGCCATTCCATAAGCCACCGGTCACATGTCACTTAGACTCACCGATGGCAGAGGTGATGTCCAATGCACTTTCAGCTCAAGTTCATCATACATGGGTGGTTGACCAAGAAGGTTTGCTTACGGGTGTTGTGTCATTCTCTGACATAATAAGGGTTGCTCATGAGTGTTTTAGACCACATTATACCCAAGAGGCCGGTCAACAATCAAACGTCTAGGAACAAAATGGACACCATAACATTCTTAAGACAATGTTCCGCCCACCCTTCACCAAAGATACAAAGTGCCTCGTGAATATGAGGATGAAGTTGCATCATTCAAATCTTAAAACTTACAATGAGATCACAAGTTGCTCTTCTTCCACAACCTTCGAGGACTCGTCTAACACTTGGGAGCATCTCATACCCGCACACTATACTCATGATAGTGCCAATATTGTGTTAACTAACCCCCCAAAAAAGGGTTGAGGTAGTATTGGCTCAAGAACGACACGGCGTCCCAAGAGTTTTATTGGTAAATAAAGTGAACCTGTTACAATTCCAAAGCCATCTTACAATGAACGTCTTTTGTACAAAGACATTGGATTCTCAATTTTTTTAGTGAACATGTCATTGATTTTTTATGAGGAGTACACCACTTACTGTAGTTGGTGTGCAAGCTTGATTGTATGTTTGATCCTTTCTTTTACCCAAATTTTTTCAGCTTCCCACATGTAGATACATATGTCATATACGATTGCGACAATAAAATTTTCAATGTAGACAATTTCATTTGTACCCCTATTCATCTTTCCAAAATTTACTAGTAAGACCAAAACGTCCATATGGGACATTAAAGGTTGATTGTGTAGTTGGTTGCTACAAACAAGGCCATTATTCAAATGCAACCTCAACAACTGAAGATTTTGATGTCAATGTAAGTTGAGGTTTGCCCACCTCAAGGATTGCATGCCATTAATCTTTCGATCAAATATAAAAGAATTTGTTACTAAGATGTTGGATGTTATTAACTTTAGATATTGTTTTGCTTGAGTTATAAGATGATGAAGAGCATAATGTACATTCTAGTCCTGAATATACAAAAGTTTAAGCATGTGAACCAAGAAGTTTAATTCACCTTCAAAACTTCAAGCACTAATTTGAAGGTGTTGGAATCTTGGACATCATGATAAACTGTTGCATTGGTAGTATATAGATTTAAAATCAACATGGTAATGTCATGTTATATTTTACACATTATTTAAATGTGTGTGTATTGTTGGATGCTTGTTTCTCCACACCTTTTACAAATACTTCTTTAGTTACAAAATTCTTCTAATACGAGGCAAGCTTGTTTTAAGAGATTCCAAATACATATTAAGAAATCCCCCCATAAACTCAACAATTGAAGGAATGATCAATTTACGTCTAATATGGCCTACATGTATAGTTGAAGCACCCATCTCAATCACAATCCTATCAAAAATCTTATGGGTCCCGTAATTTCAATAAGGCTTGGACTAAATCTTGATCAGGTTGGAATCAATAGTGTCATGACACATGTCTCTAGTTTTGATACTAAAGTGAGGAGCAACGAGCAGTTATAACAGACTCTAGACATTCATAATATGTTCGGGCCAACGTTTGGCTTCAAAAACTCGTGAATAGAATTTAATTCAAAGAATGAAAATTACTGGAAAAATTATAGTCTCTTGTGATTTCTACCTTCCTACATGGGAAAAATTTGCATTGCCTTACACTTCTCCATATCTCGCACAAAATATCATAAGTGATTTGTTATGGGCGCCTCTACTCTATAGTAGTTGGGAATCAAGGGGATGGTGTGGACAAAGTAAGGGCAGACTTTCATGTGTTGTCCATGTTGGCGAGAATTGCTGCAAAAAATGACCCCCCCTCCCTCCACATGAAGCACGGACATGTTTTCTCCAGAGAATGAGAAAATTTGGCTGACACAAATTGTAGAGGGAATTTGAAGTTTGAGGAGGAGGAATCAAATGCCTTCTTGTTTTATGATTAGAAATCGATTTTCATTCGACTCCCATTCAATCATATAGAATTTCATTTACGTAAACATACTGGTGTGGACTTGACATTGTCACATTGCCCACTAATTTTTTTTAATCATGGAGGCATGTTCTTATACTACAATCCTTACTCAGATTTGTCATATTTTTTTGGATATATTTAGATTTTTCTTAATTTTCAAGATACAAAGTTCAATAAATACAATCATGCAACATTCAAAACGGGTAAACATGATGATAACCACCTTTCCAATTTGCATGTTTGACAACAAGGCAAATTTACTCATGAATATGTTAAACCCCTTACTCCACATGAGAGTGCTTAATGCAAAAGATGGTAGGTGAGATCCCATCCAATGCTGACAATATGTGGTCCTATTGTAGACACCTCCGACACCACACAAACTTTTAAATTGGTAGATCGACTTGAGAATTATGTTCCCATTGTCTCATTTGGTTCGCAATTGCAAATCACGCAAATTGTCATTTCAAAACAATTTCAAAATAAAAAATGAGATGCAAAAGTCATAAGAAGTCATATTGAATCATATATTTCTTCTTTAAGTGATCATATAGACCCCGCAATTATGTCAACTACTAAACCGATAACGATTGACATATTTTGAACACATAGTCCAATCTTGTTGTAACACTAAATATCTTTTTGGTGTTTGTTCTTACAAACAAGGCTTGCCACATACCTACCGATCAAATATGTTTGTACGATGAAGAAGAAGGACCTTTATTACTCTAATTTCCTTCTCCGGAATGGCCAGCACAATAAAGTCTGCCCTAAGGGCGACGGCGATATGAAATTCCACAGTCACCGTTCCAAGTCTCGCCGTTCCCACTACAGTGTACCCGTCGCAAGGGACAGTCGCCGATGACTGACTCTGTCGTCCTCTTTTCTCCCGCAAACCCTAGCCCACGTTGTTCCCAAAACCCTAAGGTCCACATTGATTTTTGTTGTTAGGTTTTTTAGTGGGGAGCTGAACGTGGGAGCAGAAGGGATCCGAGGGTTTGGAGTTTTGAAGCTCCAGCAGATCCTTGGCGATGGCGTTCGCCGTGCCGCTGGTCGCCGAGAATCTGGACGGATGGGGACCAGGCGCAGAGTGCGTGCCGTCGCGGCTGGAGAATGTGCCCTATGCGCCATTCAGCAAAGCAGACCGCGTCGGGCGAGCCTCGGACTGGACGGGACAGGCATACAAGTACAATGCTGGTATGAATTTCATATGTTTGCCTAATAAATAATGAGAGCTTAATGCCACTTGACAATGCTTGGCATTCATGCATGTAATCAATGACCTTGATTAGTGGATTTATTCTTGAACCTATGATAGGAAGAGAACGTTTTGCACATGCTTGAGAATGCCATGCTCGTTCCGAACTTTCAAAGTGATTGTATCGGCGGCCAGCTCATTCATGTGAATTTTGTGTTCATTCCAATGAAGTGCGATCTGTTCGTGCAACTCCCTTTCTCTCTCTTTCTTAACGGGAATTCGTGACTTGTGTGAGCTGAGTTTTGACTGGGAGGTTGTAGATCGAGTGCCGTAGTCTTCGACTTCGCTCTCATTCTTCCTCATTAGGGTCTCCAAGGAGAAAAAAACACTACATGCTTGCTATTTGGTCATACCTTTTAGCGATGCTGATTGATAGTGAGAATTTCATACCTAGCTGATAACGTTAGTTTATTAGCCTTTTCTTTGGTTTGGTATTTACCCTGTTCTCTTGGAAGTTACCATCATTTGCTTAAACTTTGATTATATAGAACATTGGGTAAAAACTTTGTGAAGGTCCTCACAAACGCATTTTGAAGGGGTTAAGGTACTTCTGATCTAGCATCTATGCCCAATTTTCCTGAGCATGCACAAAAATACAGTTGCGAAGCCTCATTCATGAGATACTTGTATCAGAAAATAGACGAAAGCTCACATGCCTTGAGGAAATCTTAGGTTCGCTCTGATATGGAGAAATAAAATTTTCTCTCTATCGGCATGTTTGTACCTAAAATCCGTCCTCAGAAGCTGATTTGAGCTGAGTTTGTGACTGGGAGGTTCCAGACCGAGTATTGTAATCTTCAAATTCGCCCTCTTTCTTCCTTTTCTTCTGCTGCACTCAGCAATGGCAGTAGAACATAGACTGGGTAACCTGTGGCATCTTATGTCGCACCTGGAATCAAAACTCTATAACAGGTAAAATTGTCATCTACAAGCAGCGCATTCACAAAGTTTTGATGACTTTTCTTTGTGTGGCTTTTATTGGGATGCATGTTTCAACGTTCTCAATTTTGGACAGTCTTTACTTTAATGCAGCTTGCTTTGCGACATTTTCACTCACTCTCGTTTTGTATTTGAAATCCAATCAAAGTTGTGACTTTGCATCCTTTTTTGCTGCTGTAGATAGGTTGCAGAGTGGGGCTGTGTAGCAAGGTTCAGGACCTCAATCTGGTCTTGTTATGAATTTGCATGAGCTTGCTTGCATGAGGCATCTTATTTTCGTCTTTGACTTACATTTGAGTGATGCAAGCATTGGAGGGCATTTTCTTTTCAAAGTGTGTAGGGAGTAAATTTGCATTTCTTAGGGCTATCATGAAGTGTGTATGACTAACTCTACTGCTCCATTCTTACATAGGGCGTTTTGATCGCAATAATACCGGTGGTGCGTCCGTTTTCAACTTCTTCCATAACGAAGATGAGGTATGAAAGTTCTCCAAAAAAAAAATTATGTTGGAAGAGGTGGTGCTTATTCAGTTCAAATGTCTCTAATTAATGAAGTTTTCAGTGGTAAGTGGGGTTCATAGCCTGCATGAGATATTGGCCTAGAACTGATTTGCAGAAGTCTTACAAGTTGCACTTTGTCCTCTTTAACAGGACTCGTTTCATCTAGTAGACACAAGGCCTCCTCCAAGGCCCAAGTATGGTGGACGCAGATTTCAGCAGGTATGTGTTAACAAGCATTAAGTACTGGTTAGTGTACAGTTCTGAGGACGAGCACATTGTTTATGTGCAAGAGCAGTGATCTCCCAGCCAAAGATGGTGTTGAGTGCATGTAGAAGGCAGAAGCTGTTTGTGTGTAGCTTGTCAGGTAGATTCTTAATATGGATTTGAACAATTTGGTTTTGCATTGCAAATTCCTTGCAATGCAGAGTGTAAATGGTTGGAATACTGATGCCTTGAGTGTGTCTGGTCCAGCGTTTTCAAAGAAGAGATAGAGATGAAGGGAGGCGTGATGGAGGCCGTGACAGCGGTGCAGGAGCAGACAGGGAAAGGCAGAGAAGGGAAAGGCTTCAGCAACAAAAGAGAGGGCAGTGGAATGCATACTGGCAAGACAAGAATGCTCCACGCGTTGTCTACAACAGCTCGGTAATCTGCTGTGCTTTGTTACTATCTTTGGTTATATTCTCTGCATTCTTATGCAAATTGTGAATGAGTAGGATTGTTGAGCCCAGCTCATCCTGCATTACTCTTATGCTGCAAGGGTGATAACCTGCACTTCATCTCTGGCCTGCTTTTCTCTCTCTCTAGAAGGAAATAAAAAGGTTCCGCAGAAGTATTTTTATGTTTGAGACTTGTGTTTGTATCCCTCATTCATGTGGTATCCCTGTTCAGGTGGATATTCGACCTGAATGGACTGTATTGGAGCAAATCCCTCTCTCATCTCTTTCTAAGTTGAGCTTTGAAGTGGGTGAACCAGAGGATATGTAAGCTAGTCAACTTACAGCTGACATTATGCATCTGAGATACCTGTCACTTAAGTCATCCATGTTTCATACTGCACGTGCTTGTTGTTTCTTGCAACTGCAGACCTGTGCAGTTTGTTGGTGTAGTTTTGTTGGGCTACAATGGCAATACTTGTCTTTATGGATTCAGATGCAACAATGTTGATGGGGTAATAGTTTCTTCAATGTACAGCCTTCTTACTGTTTGATATTTTATGGCTGCAGCACAACATGTGGAACACTAGAGTACTATGACAAGGCTTATGATCGTGTGACACCAAAGGTATACAAACCTTCATAATTTGGCTCATACATCTGCGGTTTTGATGTGTGATCTGGTTTACTGTAGTGAGTTTCAGTCATAGGTGACAAGTTTCAATGATGCTAATATTAAAGATGCTGATCTGGTTGGGTGATTTTTGTTGACAGACAGAGAAACCCTTGGAGAGGTTTGAGAATCGACAATTCTACAAGGTCACCACCACTGATGATCCTGTTATCAGGTGTGCTCCTGCTGAACCAATTCAGAGTCACTTGTTTTTCACTAGGCTTTCACCAGGAATTTACAACATTTCACATCTGTGCATAAATTGAAGTCTTATAGTGGAGGCCACTCATTTATCAATGTTCTCAATTTGTTTATGATTTTTCTATTACAATTCTTTTACTCTGTGAAGTCTTGCCTTTGTGAAATGAATTTAGCCAGTTTTTTTGTTTTTGTTTTTGTTTTTGTTTCTGGAACCAAATGCGAATTTCAGAGTGGTCATGGAATGGCACAGGCGATTGTTGTTGGAGAATGAGGATGTTGGTACGGTGTTTGCTACGGATGCTATTCTATCCACTCTCATGTGCTCACCTCGATCTATGTACTCATGGGATATTGTTGTCCAACGCGTGGGCAACAAGCTGTTCTTTGACAAGCGTGATGCTTCATTTGACCTTCTCACAGTAAGTCATCCTCCATGGTATTTCTTTATTGAAAGTTGAGCTGTTCTTTGGCAAGCATTATGTGTCAATGGACCTTCTCACAGTAGTTCTTCATTGAAAGTTGAGGATGTGAAGTTTCATTAGTTTATGATTCTTATTACTTCTACTCTGCAGGTATATGAGACTGCACAGGAGCCCATTCCTGAGGAGAAAGACAGCATCAACTCTATGCACTCTTTGAGTCAGGAAGCAACGTTTATCAATCAAAATTTTACTCAACAAGTTTTACAAAAGGTTTTCCCTCACCTTTCAAGTTTGTAGTGAACTATCTGAAGGACAATAGATTCATAGACCTTTGCTAATATGGTGAGAGGACAGGCTTCTTCCAGATTTTCAGTTCAGGTCAATTGGGCAGGTTATGTTGTGTTGATTTGCACATTTTTGTGTGGGTCGTTGGTTTTTGTCCTTATCCAATCATTTATGATGGAGCTTCTGTCCTGCATCTGCATGTGAGCTAACTTCCTTATGGTTAATGTGTTGCACTACAGGAAGGTAAGAAATTCGAATTCAAGGAGCCAAATCCATTTGCCTCAGAGAATGAGGAAGTTGCATCTGTTGCCTACCGGTACCGCAAGTGGAAGTTGGATGAGGTGAGGAACCTGTCCCTCAAAGATTGCCAGCATTCTTGAAGTATTTAGGAAGTGAATTCTGTTGCAATTGTGATCTTAATTTACAGAACAAAGTTGAGTTTTAAATGACATCTCTCTTATCTGTTCCTTCCTCTAGAAAGGCATCTTATTCTGTTCCAATTACTTTGAAAACTTGGAGCTTGTTGGAAGTGATAAATGTATATACACTTATGCTTGTATTCATTGTGCAGGAAACCACATTGGTGGCAAGGTGTGAACTTCACAGTGTGGCAGAAGTCAAGGGCTCAGAGGTGTTGTTGACAATTAATGCTTTGAATGAGTTCGACTCAAGAATTACAGGAGTGGATTGGAGACAAAAGATTGAAAATCAGCGTGGAGCAGTGAGTTCTGCAGCTTTTTCAATATTGTGTCCTCTGTTTGGTTTATGTGTATGCTTGTTTACTTGATAACTGCAAATGTCATTCTGATGGCTTCTCTAATCAGTTCTAGTTTCTTTGAAAAGTTAAAAAGAAATTATCCTCTTAATTTGTGTGATATCTGCAGGTCCTAGCCACAGAATTGAAGAACAATGCAAACAAGTTGGCGAAGTGGACAGCCCAGGCTCTTCTTTCAGGGGCTGACCAGGTGAGAATTTGGTATTTGTCAGCATGCTGCCCAAATGGCTTGACAGAGATTGTGCAGTGGTGCTAGACCTGTCTGAGATCTGGTGCGAGTCCAACATGGTTGAGATAACTAAGTAAGAGGTGGATGTGTGACTGCAAGATCTGTGTGTCGTTCATACTCCTTGGACATGTTATGGGGCAGAACAGGCTTCTTCCAGACAGAATTTGTTGTTTGGATGAATTTAGATCAGATTCTTTGTAGATGGATAGACAGCTGGTTAAGAGAACATTGTGTTGCCAACTGTTTTCTGGGCTGTCTTTGAAGACCTTGTGGACAGACCTGGTCATTCAACCGACTCCTTTCCCTTGGTATTCTATATCTGTAGGATAAACACTAAACAAGGTTAGTTTGAAAATTGCAGATGAAGTTAGGATATGTGTCAAGGGTGCACCCCAAGGACCACTACAACCACACCATGCTAACTATCCAAGGTTACAAGCCTAAGGAGTTTGCCGGCCAGATCAACCTCAATGTGAACAACATGTGGGGCATTCTGAAGGTATTTTTCATCCACTTGCCTGAGGTGTGGTGTCTCGAGTGTAGTGCAGTATTCCTGTGAATTTTGTGCAAAGTTATGATTCTCCCAATCTAAAACAGAACTAACGAAATGGAAGAAATCACAGGATTTCTCCTAACAGCCATGCATACTGCTCTAAAATATATGCAAATGTGTATGTTGAAATCAGTGTATCTGCGGGACTTAAATTCCAAAATGATATCATAAAGGTGCACCTGAAGTGACATTGATTTTTTGCATCACTCTATATTGAGGTCCACTGAATTGCCAACAATCATTCAGTGAACATGCATTTTGAACTTGGTTATATTTTCTGTGCTTTTGTTATGTGCATTTTGCAGACTGTTGTGGATATCTGTATGAAATTGGATGAGGGAAAATACTTGTTGGTGAAAGATCCCAACAAACCTCTTGTCAGGTATTTTTTCATCTGCCTGGCTTGTCCTTTATGGGGTGTTTTCTCTGTCCATACCTGATTGAAATCAGTGATGCTGTTTGCGATCTTTACTTATAATTTGCGACCTTTGTTTTCTCAAGATTGTACTCTGTTCCTGCGGATGCTTTTGAGAATGACTATGCAGAAGAACCACTACCTGAGGTAAGACACAGTCCTAACTGTATCATGGTAGTACTCTTTAAAGCTAGCCTGTTCTCATGATGGTATTTTTGGTGGCATTCTACTGTTAAGGACTGTTTCTCCTTGGTTCGTCTAGAAGTGTACAGTTTTCTGTTCCTGTAATTGTCCTAATCAACAATGTAAGATGTAAGAATGACCCACCAGTCCTGACACTTCATATGACTGTTATAGGATGAGCAAGCTCCCCCACCAGCTGAGTCTGAGGAGAAGCTAGAGCAGACAGAGAAGGACGCTGATTTGGAGATATGATCATGGATTACGTTTGTGTAGTTTGCACACTTGTACTGCTATCACCTTCAAATCAAATTGAGAATCCTCCCTTCTGCGACAGTTTTTGAGGGATCGTGGGAGGATAAGGAACAGGCCATCTATACTTACTGTAGGGAGAGACAATTTTGCAGGATATCCCATTAGCAGCAATTAGTCCTTTCCTTCACCATCTTGTGTATCAGCTGATAATTTCTTTCATTTAGTACCATCATTTTAGCTGTGTAGTTTGAGATTAACTTTTCTTAGTGAATATGCAGGTATCACTAAATTGTGATGCCAAGTTTGCCCTTTCCTAATCTATCCATTCACTGTAGGGAGTCTACTTGAAAGTCTCATTTGTTGGCCAGCACCTGTTGCTCTTCAGCCCTTGTGCACCGTGTTAAGGAGCTTTGTGTTCATGGGATTTTCAACAGTCGAGGTGCATGCATATCAATATTTGCGTCTGGTAGAAATCCAAATTTTGTGTCCTTTCCAGCAAATGTTAAATTCCCCATCATTTCCTGGGAATGGGACTTTGAACACTAATGACAAATTCAATTCTTAAATATCGGGACTTTTGAGGTTTCAGAATTACTTCAAATTACATCGATGCGTTGAAAGTTAAATTTAAAATCCAACTTTTCTAAAACCATAAAGAAGGATTTTGATCATATATATTATTAGGAAACAATTCGTAGCAAGGTATCATTTATGAAAACTATCACCGACGACTCAAAACTACCTTAATTACAACATAATTTGAAAGAATGAAAGGCAGAATCATGTGTACCTAATTTGAGATGAGATGAGATGAAATTCATTTTAAAAGCCCACGAAGCCGGAAAGGCTAATGGGAAATGAATATTAATGGAATAAAACCATTATACTGTAGTGTTGGTGACACTAAATATCATATTTAGTTTAGTACTTATAGGAATCACAAAAATTAGTTTCTCGAATGGTGTGTCGGGTATTTTGTACTCTCTGCCCTATCAGCAGTGTTCCATATTGAAGTCTTCAATGCCCTTCAAACGCGATTTGGCCCTTCAAAATGCAACCCTAAATTGAAAATGAAGATGTCATTTGAAGTCCTCAATATAATTTGCCTGTCAAGCACTATTCATACGAAAATTGATCAGTCAAATTTCATTTGTCCCTGGAGAGCGGAGACTCAAGAGTTGAGAATCCCTCCCTTTGCTTCCTCGCTACCACCTTCCGTCCCTGAACTTGTAATCTCTTAGGCTCCCCTCGGATGCCCCTCTCCTCCGGATTTGCCATTGGCTTCGTCTCCATCACCACACACCTCAACACTGAGAAGTACGTTAGATGAATTTATTTTGGTTGCCATTTGGACATGCCGAATTGGTGGCTTCCAATCCGATCTGCTTCACTCCAATAAGGGATGGATGGAAAGGCACACATGGAGGGTTGGATTACCATGAGCCTAAGTGCTCAACTGCTAATGCAAGGATTGAAATCAAGAACTAGATCCAAGAGTTTCTGAATTCAAGGCTCTCCTGTTTGGGGTGGAATCTAGAACTAGGTTCAAATGGGTACTTGTATGACTAGTTGTTGAGTCTTTTCTATTAGTTTTGGGATGGAGGTTTGGAGATCAACTTGGAATTATTTGGGGTGAGGAGGAATGTGGTGGAGTACCAACAACATCAGTAGCAACATGGGAGGATCAACAGTTGCAAAGATATTTGTAAGGATGATTTCTTCACCATGTAATTTGATCAAGTGCTACTGCTATGTTGTAGATCATCCTTCGTGGGCACTTGTGATGATGATGATCATCTTAATTGTAGAAATTCACACTACTTTCGTTGAGTTCTGATGTTAGGCCCCCCAGTGACGAGAACCGGCGCACAAGAATGTTCCAAGGTTATTGTAAACATGCATCGATGATGGCTATAGGGGTTAAGGGGTCTCAGTTCATTCAAGTAACCTTGTTAAAGTATGTGTAGTATCAGAGCTCAAGAGAATGTTGAACATGCAAAGATAGAACTAACTGCGAGACGTTATTCAATGCGGCCATGTATTTTAATCTGAAGCACTATCCCATAGATGAATTGGACAGAGGGACATTAACCGAGCAATGTCTGAACCGGTTGGTGACACATTTTCATTAGAGCAATGACCTTATTAATCAATGCAATGCGGAATTGCTAGAATTTGTGGAGATGTTATCTTCTATTTGTGAACACCAAGGTTGGGTTCTTGTGGCAATGACTGGATTTCATGATTAATTGGCCAACTCTAATGTCGCTATGGCAAGCCGTACTGGTGATCCCAACTAACACTGATGTTTGTGAGGGTGGTTTTTCGAAGCAGAATTGGGTTAAGAGCGAAAGGAGAACTAAACTCAACCTTGACACACTAGATGCATTAACGAGGGTTAGTCTAAATGGGTTTGGAGTTGAATTCATGGATTGGAATGGCATTTTTGAATCTTGGAAAACCATCACAAGAACCAACAAGCGTAAGGCATTGTCACTGCAAAAAGTGGAGTTAGATGGTTGATTCTTAATTCTTCACATTATATTGAAAGCATGTACCATATAATTCATGCACAAGTTTAATATGAGTTTTATATTTCATTTCTATATTCTTGGATTGACGTCTTGGATTTGAACCAGCTCTTCGATTGAAGGGCTGAAATTTGAGAGCCTTTCAACATGAAACTCATGTGAGGGCTTCAATCTTGAACACTGCCTGTCAGCAGCTGACAGGGCATCCTAAACGGTGATTCCACTTCCACGTCAGCAGCAGGTGTCGGCCTTTCTCAGCCTTTTCCCAGTTCCGACCCCTTTGTCCGTCACCTCACCACTCTTACATAGCAGCTCTCGGCATTTCACCCCACATTCTTTTCAACTCGGCGCTACCAATTCCTCGTAACTTCATCACGCAATTTAGCTCTGCTCTGTCTCTCAATCTGTAGGCATTTTGGGATGCTGTGCCTTGTGTCTCTAATTCTTCTTCCACAAGGTCTTTATGTCTTGTTAGAGAATGTCGATGCTTGAATGTATGAATGTGTGTGTGTGTGGGGCAACGGCAATGGCAATGGAAAATTGACGATGGCACTTTGTAATGTATGTATGTATGTAGGTGAGAAATTGCCATGGCATCCACCGAGACAGCTCCCCACGATGTTGAGGCAGCTCTCCAGTTTGCCAAGAATGATAAACGCCGCATCCTCCATGTGGTGTACCGTGTTGGCGATCTTGACAAGACCATCGAGTCAGGATTCTTGCCACTTTGCTTTCATTGTTCTTGCGTTCCTTTTGATGCATGATTTCAATACCCTGCTTGCATGGCAGTCATTTGGGTTGGATCCGCCTTTCTTAAACCCTCTTCTTGTTGAGCTCAACGTTGGTAACCCCGACTTGTCCAATTTGGGATTTGAGATTGTAAACCCCCAACACATCCTATCTATCGATTTGTGCTATTGTTATGTCATGACCCTCCTTGCATGCCAGCCATTTGGAGGAAATCCGGGTTTCTTAATGTTGGTAACACTGATTGGTGCAATTTGGGATTAGAGATTGTAAACCCCCTTTCATATCCTACAAGGAACGAAAGCCACAGTGTTGTAAATTGGGTACATGGTTATGGATATGTGATCTTGTGTTAATATTTTTTTTTAAAGCCGGGCTTTGCATGGCAGCCATTTGAAAGAAATCCAGGTTTCTTATACCCTCCTTGTTGAGCTGAATGTCGGTAACCGGGTTAGAGATTGTGAACGCCCTTCCTTATCCTACTAGAAACGAAAGCCACTGTGTTGTAATTTGGGTACTTCAGTTATGTGAGCTCAGGTACTGTTATTATTTTCGCTGTTGTGAAAACGTGGCTCCTCTCCTTCCCGTCAAGTTTATGCTCAGTATATTGTGGTTTTACAGCTTTTACACCGAGTGCCTGGGTATGAAACTCTTGAGGAAGAGGGACATTCCTGAGGAGAAGTATACAAATGCATTCCTTGGTTATGGTCCAGAGGACACCAATTTTGTGGTAGAGTTGACATACAGTAAGTGCTCCCTGTTATTCCATGTCATAAAAATTGCTAGTCAAGTGGCTTCTTGACAGGTCTTAAGCTTGCATAACACATGGACAGATTTGCTTCCGCAATGTCGTATCACTTGTTATTCATTGCACTGTTAGATTGAAATTGGACTTATGCGTATACTTTCTATTGTGGTCTTTCCTGCTCTTGTAATGTTACGAGTTTCGAGTTTGTTCGTTGAAGAGCGATGGTGACCTTGTTTTTCCTTGACAGATTATGGAGTGGAAAAGTACGACATTGGCACTGGATTTGGGCACTTTGGAATTGCCGTGGAAGATGTAGGTTTGCAAGGATTACCTACATTCAAACTGAGTTATTATCTGGACTGGAGTGTTGTGAAAAGGGAACCGTGACACGTTTTGGATGACAGAATTTAAGCTTCTATAAGATTTCAGTCATAGAGTATGTCAATTTGGGCATCTCCATGCACAAAAATGTGTATGTGATCTACACACTACCATTGTTAGCTAATTGTGTCAAAATTGACCCTATCCACAATTAAGTCATTCTTGAAGTGCACTTTTCAAATTGGATAAATACCTTAATGTTGTTGAAGATTTGGGTTTAAAATCACAACCTAGGTGCCCTTGGATGCAAATACATATTAAGTATGTTGATTATCAGTGTCACAGTTGAATATAATTTGAATTTCTCCTTGACATAAGATAATGTACTCAATACACCTTCAAACCCATAATAAATAAAGAAATGAATGAATATAAACAAATACGTACATATAGATAGATAGATAGATAGACATAGATATGAATTTAAGACTTGTTGAGGCTCAAAGAAATTGTGAACATAGGTCGTACATGGTTAATTGTGACGAATGTGAGCACAAGGTATCCCAAAAGGTACCTTTCGCTATTATAGGTCACAGAAGATAGTATTTTGTTTTCTCCTTCACTTAAGATAATGTACTAAATAAAGTTTCAAACCTACACCTACAAAAATGGTGATTGTAAGACTTGACAAGGCTCTTAGAAATTGTTTATGTAGGCTGTACATTGAGCTTGTTGGTCCTTTAAGCGTTAAAGTGAGCAAAATTGAGCACAAGATATCTAAAGAAATAGCTATCGCTGAAAGATATTGTTTGCTATTACAGGTCCAGAAGGTGGTTGATAAAGTGAAATCCAAGGGTGGCAAAGTCACAAGGGAGCCTGGACCTGTAAAAGGTGGAAAGTCGATCATTGCTTTCGTCGAGGACCATGACGGTTATAAGTTTGAGCTCATCCAGCGGCCCCCAACTCCTGAGCCTCTCTGCCAGGTCATGCTTCGTGTTGGTGACCTGGATCGTGCGGTTCAGTTCTATGAGAAGGTACAAAATGCATATATTGCAGAGTGGTAAGTAAATTGCAGAGTGTAATTAAAGACTTTACACTAGAGCTTGAGGTTCCATGACCATTGAAATCTAAAATCTCTTATCGGTGGAAATGACCGAGACTGTCCCACTTCATTTTACACTAGAGCTTAAGGGCGTAATAAGGAACCAAGGAAGTTAATTGGATGGGAAAACCTGCATGGAGTCCTACACGGCATGCAATGGGTAATGTTTCATGGTCTATTGGATTTTGCGTTAAGCTGGGTCAAACACAAAACTGCAAGACTACGACACTTCAAAATCTTACAACCCTTGATTTATTATAACTTATTGTGTGGAAGGGGCTATTTGAATAGGATGGTAATGAAATAGCATTTGGTTGAGAGCCCAGTTGCATGGGTCTTCTCTACACTTGGAGACCCGTGACCACACAATTCAATTTCAATTTTCCTTGGTACAACCTTAAGGCCGTACCTCAAATCTTTGTGGTCATAGTGTAAATTGGCCTTAAAGCTGCAATGTTGGTGCATATCTGGTTTGAAGCGTAGTTTCGGTGTTTGAAGTCTTTTAATACAAGGATCTGGTTGCAAGCATCCTGAGTAATAGGTTGTCGATTCCGGAAGATATTTGTTTCAGTTCTTTAGGGGTCGTTATGTGTGACTGAAAATGTGAGAACTTGGTTGAAATCTAATTGATGATTAGTGAGCTCAAATTTCCTGTCATTACCTTTCAACCATACTAATGTAATTCTTTTCAACCATACAATCATGCTTTGCAACTGTTCTCTACTCATACTCAATCTACTCTTCAATTCAACCATACTAATGTAATTGTTATGTTACTCAGTAATAGCTGCTGACATACAATAGACATTTTCTCAGAAGATGTGGTGGTTGCTAGAAGCTGAACTTCCATGTTTTGTAACACCAAAGCGCCATGTCATGCTCCAACTGTTCATCATGTTATTGGCTTGAATTTCAGCCATAGGTTGAGCTGGTATAACACTTTTGATGGAAAATTTTGTAAACCTCCCACTTAAAATGAATGTGCTTGTAGGTAAAATATAAATTGATTCCGATTTAACCTATCTTAGCACTGAAGGTAGATCTCCTATTCCTGGTTGCATTAATATTGTAATTGATTTGGTTGTGAAGGCCTTTGGCATGAAGGAGTTTCGTCGGCGAGACAATCCAGATCAGAAGGTAAATACTTTCACAACAAGATATCTTTGACCCAGATGTGTATCTAAAGACAATTTACTTGCTCTTTTTCACATCTTATGTTAATATCAGAACGCGATTCTTACGTTGTAATTTTACTTGGTTATCATGGATGCAGTATACACTTGCCATGGTTGGTTATGGTGATGATGAATATACGACAACGGTCTTGGAGCTTACATACAACTACGGTGTAACAGAATATACCAAGGGCACTGGTTATGGTCAGGTATCAAAATCTGTTTCGGTGTCCTGCATTATTTTCTCGTGTATTGCAGCATAATTTCTCACCAGAATCATTTTGTTGAAGGATATTGACTTCAAATGCACAGCATTGCCATTAGATTTTCCTTGCATGAGCTATTGCTTGCACCTAAACTTTAAACCATCTCTCATTCTAGAAGTTAGTAGCCACGTGGGGCATTGATAAATATCTGAGGAATGACAAATAACTGTGTCATTGATATTTGCATAGCTGGTCATGTCTCTTTCTGATTTCCCGTCTTGCCTTTTTCTGTTACGATTATAAATCACAGTTATAAATTTTGACTATTTTGGAGGAGTCAACAATTTATGAAATTTTTAGACAGGCACTTATTTCGTAACCACAGGTATGGATATTGTTTAAGACCAATAGTTGGTGATTCTCCTCTCGGTTATCAATATCAGGTCATTATTTTCTTTTGTTGTTATAGGTTTTCAATAACGAGTTGTTGATTTAGAATTTATCCTCTCAAAATTATATCTTAATAGATTGAAGCTGATGGTGTTGTAGAGAACATCACTTTGATTCTTGAAAGTAGAGGCATGCAGTATTCTCCACAACTAGAAGGTCATTAATATCAAAATTTGATTTGAAATTTTCTATGGGGCGGTAATCAATATTGGTCTGTCATTTGACTTTGAGACTGGCAAATACCTGGGTGTCATTTTGCAGTCTCATAACTGCATGATAACTGGGTTGTTTATTCACCTATTTTTGGTTTTCAGATTGCTGTGGGCACTGATGATGTCTATGAGACTGCAAAAGCACTGAGGGCATGCGGAGGCAAAATCACTCGCGAGCCTGGTCCCCTTCCTGGCATCAACACAAAAATTACAGCCTGCCTGGACCCTGATGGCTGGAAATCAGTGAGTTATTTTTATTTCAAAGTTTCCAATTATTTGTGGGTACCTCCTTGATAATGAAGGGGTTCTGACAAACTTGACGAGTCTTATATAACACATATTTATTTCAAGGCTTGACTTACAGAGTGTTATAAATTTGGTTTCATACAAGTTAATAACATCAATATAAATTGATGTTATCACCTTTATATCTTAACGGAATTAAGCTTTGGTCACACTGCGTGTTAGCCATCCATAATGTTAAGGGCCTCACACTGATTGAAAATGGCATGCTAAAATTATCGTTGTTAACACCTCTGCTATTATTATTATAGCATTCCTATGTCCACACCTAGTGGTAAAAGCCAGCATTGACTTAATTAGTTGTTTCTTGGACATATATAAATACCACCTCATTCTGAATTTAACACTTGAGACTTGACAATATGAGCTGATGAAGCCTTAGCACTAAGTGATATCTTTTATCACTTTGCTTAAAATGAAGTGACCCATCATATGCCATGTAAGATTTGATGGTGAATCCAACATTAGGTGTGGATGTGTTGTATGTTTTTCCATTTTCTAACACTGTTACCATCGTCTTACGATTTGGTGTGGCTGGGCCCTCACTTTTATAACTTGATGTTGTAAATAAATTTGTGTTATAAACTTGGCGACTAGATAAAGCTGTGAAACTGCTTTGAATTCTTAATAGTCTACATAATCGCATCTTTATGACATTTATTTCTGCTTTGTACAGAGATCTTATACTCATAAGAATACTATGGCATGTTCAGGTCTTTGTTGACAATGCCGATTTTGCCAAGGAATTGGAGTGAATTCTCGACAAAGTGGCCACTACCATGTTTGTATGAATACTGAACCTAGCTGCAGAACTAGGGGCAATGTCTTGTCCAAATACACTGAGCACTTCTTGTACTTCAAATTATGTGATAATATTGTTTATATTGTCAGGCAACCTCTGTGCATGTTAAGTGGGCCTAATTCGGCTACTTGTCTAAATTGAACACCTATATTTGAGTGGTGTGTAGTTAGGTGTGGATGTAAGAATGGACACCAAAAAAGACTACGTTAGACTCTTAATAAGAGATTGGACTACTCGCTCAAAATTAGTTGACTATTCTAGGTTGTCAACCTTTTTTTGGGACCTACATGATTATTTAATCATGAAAATGTCTACAGCCTTGATTTGGTTTGCTTATCATCTCATCCTAATTTTATGCTTAATATCCTAGAAGAAGTGGGTGCAGAGCTGAAAGTGTCTGTTTTAAGCCCACTTACCTAAGTAGCTTGTGAACTGTTTTTTTGGGTCTTTGATTTTTTTGGCAGTAGATGTTTTGCGATGTTTTTTGGTCTTCTCCAAAAGTGTCTGTATTGGCAGCAGACCAGCAAGTATTGACAAGTGTAGTCTAGGGCCCCAATGTAAAGTGCTTTTAACCGCTAACTTACACAAATCTGCCCAGAAAATGTGACCTCAATTTCGATGACCATAGCTGAAGATCTAAAGTTTTTTTGACATATCCAACCATATAGTTGTTTATAGGTTAGAGGTGACTACTCACAGTCCAAATTTTAAACGTTGAAGTTCTATTATGTAGGAGATTATAATAGAAATGTCAATAGTGGTCTTGAGGGGCAGCAGTTTAGAAATTAAATTAGGGTTAGTTAAATTTTTGATTGAATCTCCACTCAAACCATCTCCAAATGAAAAAAATGTTACCTTCATTCAAGAGAGGGGCAATGTACCTACTCAAAACAACTCACAAATCCTAAAACCATTATTTTGTGATCTTTTGGGAAGCTTTGCAATTTGAGGCAACGGTGCCACAATTGTACACCTTTCACATGGATTTACACCCACCAACACATGTCCAACTAAAAATTCCACCGGTAGATGTTTAGGATATGTTGCGTTTGAGTATCAATCAAATTCGAATCAATTGGGAATCATTTGCACTTAAAAATTGCATTTAAAAATCATGTTTGGGGTATGTTGCCCCTAAACCGTGGAGGTGACAAATGTCAAGTTTTGGTTCGTGAACCAGTTCCATTGCAAACTAGTTGTGAGCACACTCCCATATTTGAATTAATCCAAAAATAACTAACTTTGTTGAATCAAACTTATCCACGTGGTAGAACATAGCAGGTTTGAACATGAACAAGAGGAGTAGTTGAAATAGTCAAGGAACTAGTGTCAAAGGGGTCAGAGCGAACTGCTCATGACCATATTATGGTCACATAGGACACTAGGGGTTAATATTTGTAGGCAAGTAACATGAATTCCACACACAGTGGATTCAAAAGTTCCGTGGATACCTTGGGAATTGGATTGAATTCGGGGCTCCACTACTTCTTTTGGGTTTTAGATTGACTTTGTATTGTTTTCTTCTAAATGAAACCTTGTTGCAAATTTGTACTTTATTTCATAATTGTTTTGATATTGCACAAATGACAAATGACATATAGCAATAAACATCTAGCATGCCTTGGATAACAATATCGTGCCGTAGAGTTATATTGGATGCCTTTCACAAAATGTGGCTATCATGTAGTAATTTTGGCTACCCCAGATAATATTTGGCTACCATGGGGTCATTTGCGTGCCATGTGGACATATTTTGGTTGCACCAAACAAAATTCGGGTTTTTTAAACCTTATGGTTTTTCACCCACCATATTTTTTTTCTTGCCTTTGTTTCGTCCTAGATGCCTTTAAGACTTTTTGGCTTGCCCTTAATGTTTTCTACTTGATGCTGCATCTTTTTGGCTTGCCCTTTAGTTGTTGTGCCTACCCTAATCAGATAATTAGTAATTATCAAATCAAATATTACGTCACACTATCAAAGTACTTCTTAGTGATTTACCTATCACCGACTAGGAAGCTACCATATTGACATGTTTTTAGTGAAAAGAAGCAATGAAGTTGATTGTCTTTAGTGACAATAGGCTCCCTACATATCTCGACAAAATGCAGAGAGGTCTTCAGTTCCTATATTATTCTTCATCCAATTTGAAGGTGAGTGGGCCACTTCCCTGCATCTACAATTTCATTGTGGATGTAAAAGTGCATCTGCAGATGCACTTGCAGGGTGAGTGACATTGCCCTTAATACTTTATTTGGCACCCTTGATGATTTATGCGTGCACTTAAGGCTTTTTGGATGCCCTTGAGGCTTTTTTGCATGCCCTTAAGTCATTTTTGCATGTGCTTAAGCAATTGCACTTGGAATGGTTGCTTTAGGTGAAGTTTGTTGGTTGTTGGTGCATACCACAAGGAAACAAAGAATTGCAACAAAACAAAATTACCAACCTAGAAACAAAGTCAATATCCAACAACCTGTTGGAATTGGATTGGATAACATAGCTACAGACACCAAAATATACACCCTGCACTGAACTAGTAGAAACTAGCCCACTAGCATAACAAAATTTGCAATCAACAAGCATGAACAAGACATGCAACCAACAACCCATCCAACAATATCATGCAACCTTTCCACAAATCAAAAATGAAATGAAATGAAATCGTGTTTGGATTATGGGAAGTCAAAAGGCTTATGGGACTAAAAGTACATCAAGATGGTGTCATACAACAAAATTCCCTAGAGTGGCAGAGCGCGGTAGCCTTTGTGAGACATAGGCTAATATCAACTTGATGGTCCAATTGAAAGAAAGACTTCAAACTCCCTAATACAATATTTACAAAAGTGATTGGAACTTATCCCAAATGGAGTTATATAGGGGATAGTCTAGCCCAAAATGTGCCTCAATTTCAACTACATTGCCCAGCCCAACAATCATGTGAGTGGCCATTCTCAAACATCCACATAAGGCAGAAATGGGTTATATAACTTCAAACCCCCCCCCCCCCTCGAAAATATTATAATATTAATAATAATTTTAAAAATCCGTACCCTATTACACTACTCCACATGTGAGCCCTCAGCGTTGTGAAAGAGTTTGGAGTCACATCTCTCTTGTCAAAGGTTGCAGGTGTCATAATTGGGCTCAAACAGTCTAGCCAACCGAAAGATTGGTTTAAGCCACCTCCTAACACATTCAATCATCTCATGTGCATCGCTACTGCACCGGTTTATGGCCATAATTACCGGATCATGGGCATGAAGATGGCCGAGATTGGCAAGGGTTGGTTTAGAGTTTGTTGGTGGGTGCACATGGTCGGATTTTGGCTAGGTTTGTGGGCATTCGGCTCTTGAACCATGCTAAGTTGATTGTCGCGTTGTTGTTGGGGGTGATTTTGTTGTTGATGCATTTTTGCTGGGAGGTTTGGTAATGCAAGTTTGGGAGAAGAGTTGTTGTTGCTAGCTTGTTGCCAAGTTGTTGTTGCTAGAGCTTGCTACCAAGTTGTTGTTGATGTTGGAGCTTGTTGCCAAGTTGTTGTTGCTACTAGTGTTTGCTATCCAGTTGTTGTTAATTGCTACTTGCAAGTTTTTCCTTTGAGTATTTTGAGTGTTTGCGAGTATTTAGGGTGTTGCTACGGAGGCAGGTTCACTTACATGTGATTGCCTATAATGGCTTAGGAAGTGAAGTAGATGAGGTAGAGTGAACGAGGAAGTGAGGTGGTTGAGGTAGATAAAACGAGGCCCATATGCTCAAGTGCCGAATTCCCTCATACACAACAATGCTCATGTGCCAAAATGTGAATTTACATAAGTAGGCATGTGGTTGAGATTACGAAATCTCTAATTCTAACCATGTTGGATTTTTCTCATCTACAAATTCTCATTGTTGGACTCTAAAGGGTTGGATAGTTAAGTGGTTGAAGTAGAATCAACTATGCATTGAGGGGGTTGAGGTAGATCAAATGAGGCATGTGGTACAATTTTTTTTGTTTTTCCTAGCTTTATCTGAAATAAGTGTAAATATGGTCTACGATAAACTAGAAATTTCTAATTGAGTACGTATGAAAAGGCTATTGTCTCGAGATATTAGAAAGTAGTGATAGGAATGGGCATGGCATGATAGGATAGAGCATGTTCTTTGATATCTATATAAGACCTTCTCAAAGGTATATAAGGCTAGGAAGTTTAGAGAGAAGGGGGCCCATAACAATTCTTTTGTGATAACGGAACTTTGCCAAATTTTCTATTGTTTAAGTAAAATTGAGTATCAACCATAACTTGTGGCTTTAAGCATTTATGTGCGATTCATACATGCCAGGTGAATTGTCTATTGTATGAAGTAATTGAATTACATCCAAGGTGAATGTACTAGAATATAATGAATTTTGCTCAAATTTTTGGGTCAGGTTAATTGTGAATGAATCTGTAAATCAGTGGGGAGGGATTTCTTGGCGTGAGGGTGAAATTATGTATTGAAATTATTATATTAAATCTATTGTCTTTGCATGTGAATTGAGCAGCAACTCATTGCATGTATGAACCATCATTTGTGAAAGGTGGTCTGAAAGGCTCACATTTCAAGGAACAAACCAAAGGGATAGGGTTGGTATTGTAAATGCAAACATAATCAAGGAATGATTCCTTGAATTTGACAATTAATTGGTCATATATCTAGAGCATCTTATTAAAGTACAATTCAAGCTATTGTCTTGATGATATTAACTAGTAGTGAAGTCATTGATATGTGCGAACTATTGTCTGAATGTATAATCTCATTACTTAGTGTTTCTTGAAGCATAACAATGTAAGTACGTTGATTTTACAAAAGTATAAAAGTGAGAGAGGAGTGAATCCTCGTCACAAATCAAAAAGTTAATGGCAGAATATGGGAAACTTACAACCAAGCAGTGTTGTAATTCCAATGCATTCTATGATTGAAATGATACAAGGGACTGTAGATTCGACATTTAATATGGAAAAGCTTCCGATGCAATTAAATGATAATTCTGAGGAGATAAATGCCAAAGTATGGTAATAAGCAATTGTTTTTGCTCAAGAGATCTCAAATTTATAGTTGAATAAGTCTGTGAGGATGAAATTCTCGAATGCCCCGAAGACGATTCAAGGAGGCTATGGTCTTGACCTTTCAAAACCATATAGGTTCTATTTACTGGCCAAAATCAACAACTGGAAGGTGACAAAGAAACTAGGACTTATAACCAATGAAGACATGAACGAACAAATCACAATTTTGATGGCTTTGTGATTTGTACAAGGGTTAGTTTTATAGATGAAAGGCAAACTTGGCAATTGGGAGTGTGAGCGTGAGTGCTTTTATGAATAAAAGGTTGGTGACCACTCATTTTTCAAACTCCTTCGTGCAAGTTTTTGAACTCCTTTGTACATGTAAAATGTAGAATATGAATTGTTTGTCATGTGCATTTGATTTGTGTGAGTGATGTGTGGTTATACCATAGGCTTCCATGGATTCAATATGGAATGGGAATGTGTGAGAGTATGTGCGGATGTAACTTAGTTTTTCATGAATTCAACAATTTTATTGAAGTTCGCAATGAGTAAAACATGGAACTTGAAGACTAGTTTCTAATCGTCTCCCTCCACTTGATTACCAACCACAATGGTGAAATTCATGTGCCTCTTGTGAATGAAGTTGGTTATCAATGTACATGCCCTAAAGAGATGGTTATATTTGGGCTTAGTATAATTAAATCGCTTCATGAGTCGACACCACTTTGTGTTGAGCCCACTTATCCCCACCTCCGCTTGAACTTGGAATCCAACATGCATCTTATTGAATGCATTTGGTGCAAGATCACTGACGTCGGGAAGGAGCTCAAGATGGCCAATGCGCTTCATGATGAACATTTTTTCACCTTGACATCTTGGATCTTCAAGTACTTGAAGTATTCATCATTGTTAATGAATTGGTTTTGTCAATTCCGATACAAATCCCGGAGAAGAATAACATCGTGGAAACTTCCAAGATAACCAAGGTCAACATGCATCAACAACCCATCGTGACTAACCACAACCATATAGTTCATACAATATATCTTCTTGTGGCCATTAAACCACTTGGAGTGCCACGGACTATACCAAGGTCGCCAGATTGCAACCAACGTATCATCTATTAACCCAATGCAACCTGGAAAGTGCAAATTCATCGTTCCTAGACGACATCACTCATTGGCATCGGGCCAATTCATTTCACCCTCAAGGCCACAATCAATGCAACTTGCAATAAACAAAGCAACATTGCATAACAAAGATCTCGACCAATTCCAATGTAGAGAGTCGTACAAAAGCACATTATCGTGCTTCATGTAGAGCTGCCAAAGCATGGTAAAGTGAACAAACGGTGCACCATGTCAATTTAGAGGCGCAAGTAGCCACATTTCCTAGTTATATAACTCAAAACAATAATAACGATTCATATTAAAGTTACTAATAAGTTGGGTCATGATATTTTCATAAATATATTTGCAAACTACATGATTTACATCTATAGAAGTAGATCCTAAGGTTTGTAGAATCTACTTCCATAATTGTCAGTTTTTGAGAAGTGAGGGTAAAGTAGATCTTAAGAAATTGTATTTTTCTTCAAAATTTGTTGTACACTAACATACGATATGATATTGCAAAATGCTTCAACTATACACATAAAACATAACAAGTTTTGAAATGAAACAGGTTTTAGCTCAAATCCACCACCCATTTTAGGATCTACTTCATATGTATCTCCATAACACTAATGAGGCACAAGTTTTGTATTAAGTTTGGATCAAACCCATTAGAGTGCTTCATGGTCTTGAAATGACATTCTGTATAGAATTGAGCCTACTTCCCTTAATATATGAAAATTATATCACAATGGAAAGGCACACCACTTTTCTTGTTCACTTTACCATGCTCTTGCCCAAAAGCATGAAGTTCAAAATCCATTGCACCCGTATGAGCTTCGCCATGCGACCACTAACAACACGAGCCTCTCCGTAGACCTTGCATACCCCAAAATGATCAGCACAACCAACGTACACAATCCTTCAAACTCAGTAAAGAGGGAAGGTTGAGTTAGTTTTGAAGGAAGAAAGAAGAGCATGCATATTCATCAACAAATCCTTAACACCCACAGTGGGATCGACGGAAGGATTTCCATCATCTTCAAGCTCTTTATAGCTGAAAATGTCAATTTTCACAAGCAACCATCATCATGAAACACATAGTTACAAGTTCGTCAATAATTTTGTCATCCGTATCAACATCGTCATATGGGCTGGGGATTCATGGCACTCACTAAGGAACATCCATCCAAGATATCGTGGATGAAGTGGCTCCAATAAAAAAAGCCCCCCTATGGGGTTGAGGGCCGATTCATTCGAATGTGACATCACTAGACTAATTCAGGGCCTTTGACTCTATTTCCGGAATCAAATTGCCTAAAAATAGCCATTTAGATGATTCCTGCGTTTTTTCATCCGCATGGATGATTTTACTTGAGTGCCACGAATCCCCGGCCCGTCATATGCCACTTGTACAAAATCCATGGTAGAAACCTCGTGTTGTTCCTAGGTCTTTGAGCTACCCACTGTCTCCAAGTTGATGACTCCAAGGTCATTGGATTGTTGGACGAGTGAGGGGTTGATAACACCAGCCACTGCTGGCATCATCCGTCGGCATCTCCGACTGTAATAGTGAGAAGTGGTGGGCCAACATCTATTTCTCAACATAATTCCTAGCAATTTCACGGCTAGAACCAAACGAAAATTTTGGTGTGATCGGGGCATGAAGCTCGCCTGTCGTAGCAGACTGGATTGGGTGGCGTTGGGCCTTGTTGGTTGCATCTAGCCAAGCGTTGGGTCCCACACCTAACTGTCAATCTTAATGCCCATAAACTAATAGCCCACCCACACTCACTGGTGCGGGCCACCAGTGAACGGTGAGTACCAGCATTGGTTGCAACTAGTGGCTCTCACTGGCTAAACCGGCTCTAAAAGTGGCCCCTGCTAGTAGGAATCGTTCACTGGTGACCCGCACCAGTAAGTGTGGGTGGGCTATAAAACAAAACAACCACAAGGGTTGGCTTTGGGCTTTATGGGTTCACTCAAACTGGGGACTTCATGGATGTTTGTTGCCTTGTTGTTGCCCAAGCATTTACAAATAACTTTATTGTCAAGCAGTTTGTAGTTTACAATCTTTTAACCATGGTCTAAGGTGACCCTAAACTACCGGATGATGGTGGAGAGATACCCAAATCTCAAGGAAGAGGTTGGCGGTTTGATTCCCGGTTGTGAAATCTCCTCTCTACTTGACGGAAAACTTGCCAGGTGGTCAAGTGCCTCCTATGCTTTAGCGCTGGCCTGTCGACCTTCTATCTTAAAAATTAAATTAAAATTTTAAAAAATCTTTTAACCACTGAAACAAGTTAGTGTTTTTGGTGGCTGCCCCCATCGGCTGTCTGGGTGCATGTCCCACATTGCCAACTACTATGGTTTCCGAAAATGGCCACAACATGGATGTAAATGGGCTTACAGACAGGTTTAGATTCCAAAGAAAGGAACTTAACTAAATTGGGATCCATCTCCTGTCACATGGTGAGGAATCTGAGGATGTTCTTGCCACATAAGCTATCATATTCCCTCAAAGAACACCGAGGTTTCTGCTATTTTCATGTTCCTCATTCCGGATGAATACTTCCCGAGGATGGCCATGTCAAATTAACCTTGTTTTTAATCAGAGATAGGAGCTCCGCTTATCACATGGAGGCTCATGACCATTTCACTGTGTTGCAAATCCTTGCAATTAAGGGCCACTTCACACACAAAGCTGAAGGCCCCTGACCATGGCAATGTAAGAGCTCTCATTGGTCGAAAAGGCGGAGACCATCCAAGTTCACTTCACACTAGGAGGTGAAGGCCTAAAGGCCCAAAGAAAAGTTCGTGGATGAAAAGTCTACATGGAGTCCTACATGGCAGGTTGTGGATAAGGGTGCTTGGTCTACCGGAATTTGCGTCAGGTCCACCTCCAAGAGGTGGACCTGACGAAAATTCTGGGAGACCATGACTTTTTTTATATTTTTCCAGCAGGACAGATTTTAAGGCAGATTTCAAGGAAGATTCCAGGACAAATTCCAGGACTGACAAACACCACCAAATAATCTTCTTAAATTGATAAAGTTTGAGACATATTATATTAAACCAAATCTTCCCTTCTTTTTCTGCCAACAAAATTGCAATGGTCCTGCAACATGGTCCATTCTCACTTCACACTATGCTTAAGGGCCCGTGACTACATAGAACGGCTTTCCCAACACCCATGGTACGGCCTTTGGATGAGAGTCAAGGGTCCTCACCATTACAAGGTCACGGCTCTTGGCTCATGTGTGAAGTGGTCCTAACTATGTTTGGGTTTATAAGGTTATATGCGGGCCTTGACTGGTCAAACACCTAAATTTGAGCAGTGTGTGGTTAGGTTAGATCCAGGAACTTACAAACATGGAGATCCGACATCTAATAGTCTGCCCACACGGCTGGGGCAAAACAACCTGTACATTGGTTCCTTGGAGGCAAGGGTTTAGGCATCCAACAAGGAACAGGTGTATGGGTTGGTTCGCCCAAATCCTGCCCACACCTGTTGGTGGAGGGACCAGTGGACGCCTCCCACCATCATGGGGCCACTTTACACAAGCTTTTCACCAACAACAACAACTGGATGTAATGGATGACCACTACAACCGTTCATTGGTTTTGCTTCTAGTTTGCTCTCATTTTGTTCCCAACAAGAGAATTTTTGCCCACGCTTACTGGTGGCAGTGAACAGAGTTTGCCCGTTCACTGTTGCCCACCACCAATATGTGTGGGCGGCATATAAGTTATAGAGGGGCCAGTGGAGATTGAAAACTATATAGTAGACACGTCTATTCTCGATCAGGCCGCAACCAATAGTGTCATGACACATGTCCTAGTTTTGAGTGTTGATGTGAGGAATGAGTGGTTAAAATGAGTGGTTATGGCAAACTCTAGACATTGATAATATGTTCGGATCAACTTTTGGCTTCAGATTTCACAATAATTCAATCTAAGGAATAAAATTACCGAAAAATATGCAATCCTCCTAATTTTTATCTTCCTACATGAATTTTTTTTGCACATCCTTATACTTCTCCAAATATGGTGTGGAATCTCTTAAGTGATTGATTATGAGCGCCCCTACTCTAACTAGTCCAAGCTCAAGACTTTAGGCAAATTGTCAATCATTTTTAATGTATTTATAGAATATATTATACTTCAATTTTATAAAGGGAAAAAATTTGACATCAACATGTGACTGGTTGGACTTAAGGTAGTGGGTGCTTAAACCAACACTTCAAGCTACTTGGTCCGAGACGACCCTAAACTACCAGATGACGGTGGAGAGATACCCAAATCTCAAGGAAGAGGTTGGCAATTCAATACCCGGCTGTGAAATCTCCTCTCTACTTGATGGAAAACTTACCTGATGGTCAATTGCCTCTTGTGCTTTGGCGCTGGCCTATCGGCCTTCTGTCTCAAAAAACAAAACAAAACAAAACAAAAACAAAAACACTTCAAGCTAGTGCACATACATATGGCTATGTGGTTGATATTTTTAAAAAGTCATATATTAGCCTTTGGGCTAAACATAGGTATAAAGAAATAAAAAATATCTTTAGCCTCAATTGAATATTTGATGAATATCAAAGTCAAAACCATTAGCTTCCTTAAACCAGTCCCTAGGCATTGTGTATGAAGACCTTGCATATGATGAGGACCCCCACCTTCATTGCCTAGAACCGACACAACATAGTTTGGTACTAAAGCCAAGCTAGATCAAAGCCCAACTAGTAACAAGTGCACAAAGCCACATGGCCATCTCCATGATCCCACAAGGTTTGGTTGCAAAATTGTCACCTTGCATCCGGGGTACCAACCCCTTGCATCCTGGATACCAACCCACTTTATGTCTAGAACTAACCCCCTCTATGCCGAGATCCAAACACCTTTGTGCTTTGTGGGCCTACCTCCCCCGTGGGTGAATAGAATGGCTATAATAGGCACTGACAAGCCACCCTAAACCCACCTTACATTGACCCAAGATAAAGTGGAGCCCATTATCTACCCTATATGGAGGTAGTGGAGGTTCCCTAACATTACCCAACCCAAACGTCTTAACTCCGGCGCGGAGTTCGATGCGGCTCCGATGCGGCTCCGGGGAGGTTCGGATGCCAGCTCCGGTGGGTCCATTTTTCTGGCCCTCCCCGTTTTGGCCCCTTGATGACTTTTTTTGGTTTTTTTTGCTAAATTTGGGTTCTACGGCCCCAAATTACTCTAGGAGGCCCCTTATGAGATCAAGTAAGGCCCCACCCAATCAAAAAAATAGGGGGCAATTTTTGCCCCAACCCACCCGAACCCACCGGAGCTGGCATCCGAACCTCCCCGGAGCCGCATCGGAGCCGCATCGAACTCCGCGCCGGAGTTAAGACGTTTGGGTTGGGTAATGTTATCCGTGGAGGTTGGTATGAGATGCCGCCACTAATGACACCTAAACCCATCACTATGTGGGCACGGACACTCCTTTTCCATGGGGAACGATTCAAGGTAGTAGAGTGCCCGGGGAGTGCACTTAATGCTAAGACTAGGAATCACGTGAGTGCGTACTTTCGACCCCCCTATGTATGTACTAAAAAATCATTTAAAATTTGTTAAAATAATATGAAGTTGTTAAACACAATCTAAAGTTCTTGTTGTATAAATTTCAAAAAAATACTCACTTGTAATTATTTTTAAATTGATTTTTGAAGCGAAAAACAACACATTTCAGTTCAAACTTCTATAATTTTTTTAATAAGATTTTAAAAACTTTTGGTCCTGAAATTTACACCAAATGATAGATATATACGTAATGATTTAGCACCTAAAAAATCTTAATTTAAAAACTATTTCAAGGTCAAGTACATAGGGGGGTATGCTATTAAAACGCACTCACGTGTATTCCTAGTCTTAGCATTAAGTGCACTCCTCGGGGTAGAGTGTTGGCAATTGGGAGGCATTTACAGGTGTTGCTTTTGGGTGGGGTGTTGGTTTTAGCATCCTCTACCTTAGAAACACTAGGATCTCAACTGATTTTGTCCAAAATTTGTCTCGAACACTGCTAGGAACAAAACACAACAAGATGTGTCTTTAGAAGAGATTGGACTACGTGCTCAAAATTTATCAATTTTTTTACACTCAATAACAAAATTTGGGGGCACTTAGGCCCACTTTATATTTGGGGTTGGATTGAGGGCCGGCCCAAACTCTAAAATTTGGCCCAATAGGATTGCTCAATTTCACGAACTATGGCCCAAGGGCTTTATATTAAGGTTGGGCCTGAACATTCACTCCTCCCATGTGGCATCCTAGGTGGCACGATTTTGGCGCCAAACCTTCGGGCTGGCATGAAGGAATTGGGACGAGCTTTTCCTCGGCCCGAACTCTCAACATGGGCCAGAATGGGCTTATCTGTTGGATAATGAACATCTCTACCATCGGTCCATAAAGGTTAATTCTCTTCATTGCACTTTCCCCTCAAGAACATCAAGACCTAAAATCAAGCCTCATCACTTTACATGTGACAAGGTTGGGCTTGCAAAAAGTTGATAAAGTTGGGCCGGATTGAGGGCTTAATTGCACATGAATCGGGCCAGTTCTCGGGCCGGCCCCAAAGCCGTGTATAAAGTGGGCCTTTGATATCCATCAAAGAAATCAGTACAGATGTACTTACAATAATCATAAGTAAATCAAGGGAGGTTCAATTGTCAATTCAATCTTTGTTGATGCCTTGTTATAGATTTGGTATTCGCAACACAAGTTTCGTTGTGTAAATCTAATTGGTAGAAGTTGGAGAACATGATAATTGAATTGAATAACACCTACATAAGGTAGGAAAATGGAAAACAAAGAATGACCACTACTAGTGTATTAGACTAGGATAAAATGATTACTTTTGTGGACCCAAAATGACTAATTATAAAAGTGGTGGCCCAAAAGAATGCAATGGTTGGCCAAATAGGTCCTATTTCACACCGCTTGGGATCAGCTTTAGGTGCCATTGAACCATTTTGTGTGGAACTATATGCAAAAGTAGGATTCTCTGATGCTCAAATTAGGGAGATTCTAGTGTACAAGTAGGAAATTTGACTTACTTGCCTCTTTGATAAATTGTAACTAATTATCTATAAGAAATCAATTACAAAACTTGCATTCCTCATCGTTTCCTCTACTCCAGCTCTTTGAAAAATATCGCACAAATTTCAAGCCACTCTTTCTGCCCGAATCAACTTATTTTCACCGTTCTCCGTTCTTCCACCTTACGTTATAAGCTAAAGCTTATGAGGTCCAGGTCCACACACAGCAGGCGCAAATTGCAACCATCATTGCATTGTCGCCGTGCAAATGAGATGACGACATCTGTCTCAAAGCAAACTAGCGTCCACGTCAGCAAAACCGGAAAGTAGACAGGAGGATGCACTTGCCAGGTTGCCATAGTGACCTTAAAAACCCAGTGCCTCCAAACCTAAAAAAGCCAAATAACTGACAAGAATCCCAACAACAAGGATCCATAGCTACTAAACGCCCCGCCCCAGCCACTCTCCTTCCAACGGGGGTGGAAAAAGGAGATACGCGGCTTCAGACAGAAAGGTGCAGTTAGAGCCCAACCAATTAAATAGGAGCCCTCGTCACTCATAACCCCAAGACAAACCAACCGAAAGCAAAAAGGTAATTGCAATTCCCAATACACCATTCATGGTATTTAGTGTCACATCCATAGAAGTGCCACTTATAGTCCACCCACCCTTACTAGTGCGGGCCTCCAGTGAACGGTTTCGTACATTCTAAACTCCGTAGTATCACACCTGTGGTAACCAAAGTACATGATGTTACGGAGTTTTGTAGTGTTAACATGGATGCGTGATACTATAGATTTAGTGTAGCATGTGACATTATGGAATAACACTAAGGAGATGTGAGGACAATTTGAATTCGTTCTCCTGTCACCTACGCTAGTGTGGTCCACTCCACTTGGCCGTCATGGGCAATGTGGCGGACGCATGCACCAACATTCAACAAGTGGCACAAGAAGAAGAAGAAGAAGAAGAAGAGACTCCACATGTTGACACATGGTGCAATGCGAGGGTATGGGTTGACTTCTTTGGTGGTTTGCATTAATGACAAATTTTGTGATATAAGGGAGATAAATGTGACAATAAGGAATGAGATTTGAACTACGAACATCTGTTCCCTAGGGTTTTGGGATATTAGAGAGTGTGTGACATTATGGAGGTTGATATTACGGAGTTTAGGGTGTACCAGCAAAGGCCACTTTTAGAGTTGGTTTAGCCAGTGAGAGCCACTGGATGTAACCAGTGCTAGTACTCACTGTTCACTGGTAGCCAACACCAGTAAGTGTGGGTGAGCTATTACTTACCTTATTTTGAGGCGTTACACTAAAGATCCATGACATCATCATAAGTGTCGCCTCGTGACACTTCAGGTTCGAGTGTGCTTACTTAACATTTTGACATGCATATGTTTAATAATGTTACGAGGCGTATGCCTTTGTTACACAATGGGCTTACTCAATTTGCAACCATTTTTTGGCAGGCCAGGACTACATCATGTCTTGCTTTCTAGGTTGGTCGGTAGATGAAGATGTTGCTTACTACTCATTGAAGAGCCCATGGATTCTCATTTTGATATGACATAACTCCTAAATTTGGGTTAGAGATCTCAAATTAGTCTAATAAATTTAAATTATAATGAATCAACTACAAATCCAAAGGGGCAGGTTTTATCGTCCCTCTCTCCCTCGGTAGGTGTTGTGAACCAATTATTTAGTTCCTTATTAGTCTTTACTTTACATGGAAACGCAACCAAGTATATTATGACACATAAATTATTGTATTTAACTTATTATCTTTTTAAATCAACATTACTGATCTCAAATTAGTTCAATGTAGTTTAATTGGGATGAATTTGCCACAAACATGTGGGGCTCGAGAGTTACTCCAAGTCATCACCAACAAGTGGTAGTAACCTTCGGGTGGAGAGACTCTTCATATATGCTTGCTTCCCTATCTATGCATCTATCAATAGAGTTCAAGGAGTGTACACATGGCGGATGATCCAAGGGTCCTTGTGTTCATGCCACTTTCAGTGATTTGGATGCCTTTTTTATTTCCATCACATTGGCAATTGTAAAACTCTCAACATTAAAGCCTTTGTATGGCAACTTAAACACTTAAGAGGACATTTGCAATTTTTTATTTTGTTTTTGTAAGTTCTGATTATTGTGGACTTATGTTAGGCATTGGAGTGATTGTGTATTTTGTCTACGCGTGTGTTATTATTGGTACCAAGTCAATATTTTATAACGAAAACCACATATAACCACAAACCTGCATTTCGTTTATGATCCTCAATGGAAACACGGCGGACATTAAATGTCCCCCTACGAACATTCAAGGGGTTGACAAGGCAACTATAAAATTCATGTCCTGCCCAGGAGAAGGATGGTGATTGGTGCAACAAGTCACCGGTCGACGGCAACATACACACCCCTTAATGTGTGGAGGATGACAATGGACGTGTGTAGTTAGGATTTTGGATACGACATAAACCAAGGAAACACTCAAGGAAGACTTAAAAGTTGATTTTGGTAATATCTAGGTGTCTCATATAAGTTTGATTACAGTAAAATTGGGTTTATGTCATCTTATTACGAGTTTGAACTGCTAATTGTGTGATTATTTATAGGATAAAGACTCACAAACTCTCGACAACAATACATGCAATTGCAGCGGTCACTCAACATGGAATGGGCAATTTAGCAGTCGATTGGCTATCTTTTTAGTATCAAATTTGTCACCCGTTTCTACCTATACATGCCTTTTCGCCAACCCCTTTGTCTTGGCCAAATTAAATTAATTTTTAATTTGCCTTCACTCTCACATGCTCACTGTCCTTTGTATTGCCTCCATTAACCCATAAGGAATGCCTCTCATATAGGAAAGCCAAATTCTCCATATATTCCTCAAACTCTACCACAAACTTTGCGAAACATTGCCCTGGGGACCTGGACCACATATTGAGATTGAATATCTTCTCTACTAAGAAAAATCAAGCTTCCATTTTGGAACTTTTATTTTACAATAGCATAAATTTTTTGATCCAGATTGCAAGCACCACAACAAGTGCATGAGTTGTTTCAACACCATATTCATTATTTTGAGAGATTTCCAATCTCTCAATTTAATGACAGATCAGCTCGACTCGACCTGATCTGTATTTTCTCAAAATCGTGGAATTCTCTCATTATAATGAATATGGTGTTTTTCCATATTTATTGTTGTCTTAATACACTATGAACTCCATATTATCACACGTGTGGCAACTAAAGTGCACATGATATTATGGAGATTTGTAGTGCTAACATGAATGCATGATAATAGAGAATCGGTGTACCATGTGACATTATGGAATAACACAAAGTGAAACATTGTAATTATGAGATTGATGATTTCATACATGGGACACAAATAATCTCCCAAATTTGAACACATATGCAAAAGCTTGTGGTACAATTGGGCAAGCCAAGAAGTTGAGAATTGCTTTGTACAAGACCCCAACATGGAGCAAATTGGGAAGATTATGAAGAGAGCGGTGGGGAGAATGATACAATTATGGATCTACTACACTTTGGAAACAATGAAAATTGGTTAGGTTCTCTAGTGGGTGGCGACCGGATGATCTTGATTTTCGGTTAAGTGAAGATATGGAAGCATTGGATGTAGGAGGTAGGCATTTGGCAACCAGAGCATTCAATGTGGGCTTTATGGTGACAATGATGAAGAATATGAACTTGATGGTTTTTGGACGACAATAGTTGTGCGGTAGACTCTTGGTGTGTATGTGTCTGCATAAGTGAACCTTTTTGAGAAGTTGAATCTTATTTTTTCTATTCTCTTCAAGAAAAACACCTTATAGATTTCAATCTTAGTAGAAAATTGCATTTGATTAAATGGTGAAAGGGAACTTGCTAGCATCGCTGATTTATGTCATTTGTAAACCAAAAATGAAGTGATAATATTGAAATTTGTGCCAAAATTAGACACTAAAAGACAAGAAGTTTAGGGTGCATTATTTCATATTTAAGAGAGAAGAGAAAGATGTTACCTCAATTTGATTCATTTACAATAATTTATAGAATGCTCCTCAATTTAGCAAAGAAAAACCAACAGATGTGAACATGTAATTGGTTGGTCTTGGAAACACTAGGATTTTGACCAATTGCGCCCAAAATCCTCCCCGGACACTAACAATCCTATATGTAGAATGGTCGAAGCAAGGAATTATAGATCCCTATAAATGAGCCTATAATTTGGCACCACATCAATCCTCAAGCAAAAAGGATCCACATTTTTCTCGGATTGACCGGCGATTATGAGGGACTTACCTTTTGCACACTTGAGCTCACCAAAAAATCATCTCAAGAAACATACATGGCAAATAAATATCAGTATAAGGGACATCAACCAAATGTAATGCAACTCACCTTATCTACCCTTCAAATTTCAAAGAGATGGTGTTGCAAAGGTCAACAAATTCTTCCATGTTGATCTAGAGACAACCAACACATCAAATTCATGACATGGACAAAACCCCAAGCATCTAATGAAGAATTCCACTATTTGCTAAAAATGTATTTAGAACAATAAAAAATCAGTGTACGAAAACAAACCTTGAAATCGCCAATGTTGCCCAATACATTGCTTCCCACATTGGTGGATTAAATTGCCAAGAGATGTGCAGCACATGTGAGAGGGAGAAGACCATGGTTCAAGATTAGGGTTTAGGGTTTAGAACAAATCCTCACGAGGGAAATCTATGGTATCATAATACATGAACCATCTTCATAGGTCAATGTCCCACTTGGCCTTCCTAAACAATGTGGCAGATCCACGCACCAACAATTCACCAAGTGGCAGAAAGAAGAAGAAGAAGAAGAAGAAGACACTCCACACATTGACACGTGACACAATGCGCGGTTGTGGGTTGACTTCTTTGGTGGTTTGCATTAATGGCAAAACCCATGATATACATAAGAGATATGTGACAATAAAGAGTGAGATTTGAGCTAAGAACATCCTCTCCCTAAGGTTTCGGGATATTATAGAGTGAGTGACATTACAGGGGTTAATATTACGGAGTTTAGGGTGTATTACCTTGGCGACTAAGTATTTGATTAATTACCTTGGAGTCTAATCATGCATTGCATTGGAGTCTAACTTGGGTTTGAATATCAGAGACTGATTCTCATGGGTATACACATGTATGGAAAAGCTCTTACACGACTCAAACAAGAATCATGTGTGAGTTAATGTAATTCTTAAACAACTAACTTTACTTAAGTTAGTGTCACTTCAACTAAATATATACTTAGATTTTTCACACTTTGACAAGTGGCTAGTTCGAGTTTGAGTTAAGATTGAGTTTGGGTAGATGCAGTATTTATGCAGTTAGAATTTAGATCTTCAGGCTTCAATACACCGCATTTCTATGTAGAAAAGGTTCAAGATATCATGATTCAACCCGAACATGAATTTCACAATCTTTAACTTTAAGGAAATCTCTTAATTCCCACTGGGAATACTTGTACCTTCATTGAGAACTCCATCATACATTTTTTAATCTCATCTTATACACAAAAGTAAAGAAGTTGTTCTATTTATGTTGTTTTCTTTCCTTTTTCTTTTCTTTAGAACCCAAGATAGAAGTTGTATAACATTATTCGGATCCATAACAATATTATGTGGGACTGACAATATTATGTGGAATATTATGCACATTCACTCTAAATGATGGAATATTCTACATAATATTGTCAGTCCCACAGAACACTGTTATGGATCTGAATAATGTTATGTGGGTTTTCCTTGCTAAGAGATTAATATTCAATCTCAAAATGTGGTTCAGGCCCCTAGGGCAATATTTCACAAATCTTGTGGTAGAGTTTGACAAATATATGGATAATTTGGGCTTTCAACAATGAGAGGCATTCCTTATGGGTTGATAGAGGCATTCCTTATGGATTGATAGAGGCGGTTCGAAGGACAATGAACAGGTGGGAGCGAAGGCAAATTAAAAATAATTAATTTCGGCCAAGGCAAAGGAGCAAGCCCTGAGAATATAACCATGGGATGCCTCAACCTAGTGCAAATTAAGGTGAGATTAAGACTTTATTTGAGTCTTTTTGCATCAGGTTGGGGCATACCATGATTATATCCTCAGGACTCACATGAACGAATGCACACTACTTGATAACATTATTTATTCATTATAATTGTGGCTATCCTTGTGCATTCAAGTTCGGTGCAGGCATTATCGCTCTTTCTTTTTCACTAGGCTCCCAAGTCCCTTCATCCGTTCCCAATGAAGAGATTTTGGTACCATGTATAGCCAATAAGTAAACTACAATGACCCAAAGACTCCACACATAACAAACATCTGCTTTAGTGTAGCCCGCACTATGGTATGTAGGAATTTATGTGTTAGGCAGCTCATTTTTCAAGTTCTCCAATTTCTACCCATCAGATTCATACCCCGAGACTTGTGTTGCAATAGCAATTCTATGATGTAGCTTAAGCAAAAATTGGATTGAAAACTAGACTTCCCTTTATAAGTTATGATTATCGAAAGTGTATGTGTGCTGATTTTTGAAGTGAATACTTAAGTCTCTTCGAGTTGTGCTTATTATTGAGTCCATAGTGGTTAAGGGATTTTGAGCACAAAGTCCAATTTATTTTGAAAGCACGTCGTGGTGGATTATGTTCTTTAGATACAACCTAACCACACACCACTCAAACATAGGTGTTTGATATAAGCTAAGTAGCCAAATAAGGCATGTGTCCTTTATTCATCATCATGTCATGTTGTCTTGTAATCATTTGGTGACAACAACACCTATGGTTAAAAAATAATGTGGGCCACACTAAGAACAAAAATTCCACACTAGAAAGATTGGGGTTATAGCGTGGGTGCACACTATTTATTAATCCAGACTATATATTATAAGAGGTCCAACAAACAAATGATGACATATGGGTACATGCTTGGTTAAGGTATCCTGCTGGAGAGTCTCGAAACTCAAGACATGGTCATCGCTCTCATCGTTTTGTGATGTTCAACCAACTACCACATCATTCATATATGGCTTCAAACTAACCCGGTTTGAGAGGGGAAATTTGCAAGAAGAAAATCCATTATTCTTTCCAACGTCCCGCCTCTTTCTCATGTGGTATGGGTATGGTGTCCCACCTTTTCTTCTATCGAGTGATCACCTTTCCCGATTGACATGACAAAGTTTTCTAATTTTCAAAACTAAATTTATTAAACTTAGATGTTCATTTATATTGCCAACAAATATCGCAGGAAAAAAAATTCAACAATGCTTGTCCTGATGAGCCATTTTTTAGCATTCCTAGAAATAAGACATTTTTTGGAAAACCTTGCATTGGGACAATAATTTGTACTTTATTTCATAATAAGGAACGTTTCTCAAGACCCTCTAGAGGCACTCTCTTTGAAAATATATATAATTCGGGTGTGGGTCGTACGAGGTTTTGGTGGAGGAATGCCAAAGGGAAGGGGTCCTTTGAAAATGGGTGGAGACAATCCGGTTGGAGACCCAAACCATGCTTGCCCCCATATCTCTTTCACATTTTGCACAGTTTCCACAAACAAATAATCTACCTTGTAGAGTTTTTGGTGCTCGTTCTATAGACACCAAGATCGCCTCCTAGTTGTTAGCCATGTGGCCACAATGACCATGCAAAGACCAATTGCATATACCTTCAAGAAACACCTCCATGTCAATCTTGATGTTTTATCCCTTGATTCTTGGACTTAGGAAGTGAGCTTATGCTCTTTGGATTCACATTGTCGATTGTTTTTTTTATCAATACCTCACTTAAACAAGAAGTGAAAGAATAACAACATAGTGAGTGGTTGAAGATTCAAGTGTAATTACCAATGCATGCATGCTACTTTCATGTGTAATGGTGTATGTTGTGGGCCACAATAAAGGGATGCAAAGGGTAAGGCACTATATACATTTGCCCAAGTCATTTCCCATAATTAGTGTAGAGAGAGTGTCACATGACACTTGCTACTACATGACCAACCATTAAAACCACTCTTACAAGGCACACCGATGTCACACTATATTGGATGTTTAGTGTACTCTTTTGTGCATCTAACTCTTATATTGTATAAGTAGGTAGTTGGTCATTTTTTTTACACTTAAGCATGCATTTGTGATTAACTAAGACTTTTGGACATAATGAAATTGTATACATGCGGTTCTCTTTAGGGGATTCCATGATCGTAGTGATGTAAATACCAACCATCTTTAGTAGAGTGGGCAATGCCCAAAACCAATTATGCTTCAAAACTGATATCAAAACCCACTGCGTGAGACAATCATCATTCGGTTAAATGAACTTTGACGACCTCTAGAATAGACATATACACTCTATATTTGGAAAGTCACACTCTAAATACATTTACATTAAAAATTGTTATATTTATTGAGGGTCCCCATCCATTCTATCATCCAAATTTAGAAATACCAATATTCTCATTAGTTGGCTCAACTTGAGAACTCCGACTTGCAACCATTGGATCTTCTCAAAATATATCAAAATCAAAATACGTTTTCTTCCCACGTCTTAGTATTTGAAGTTGTTTCTATATGCAAGTAGTTGACCGATTTTTCAATCATTTATCTTGGGTGATAGTATGTTTGAATTGCCTTCAACATGAAGGGTGCCACAAAAATTCCAAGTTCATTGGAATGCACCCAGAGGCAACAAGGGGTTTGGATACAATTCCAAGTTCCATTTGGAGTTCATATCTACCCCACTTACCCTGTTGGGTTTCACATTGATGGTGAATTAAAGCAATCCAATTAAAATTTACAAACTTGAAGTTTCTCGAGTTGGGCCAAATTTCTAACTATTTAAGGTTTTTGTGTCAACTCGTCGGTTCCGTAATGAAGATCATAAATTTCATGTTTTAAAAGCTCACTAGGCACTTTTGTTCATCGTGGTTGAGAATTAGGGCCACTTCGCACATGAGATTGAGAGCCCATGACCATTACACTTCAAGCACTCTCATTGGTGGAAAAGGCGGAGCCGGTCCAAGTTCGCTTCACACTACGCTTGAGGGACCAATGGAGTATATATGTGAATGCAAGATAGATGTAAAGTCTACATGGATTCCTACATGGCATCAAATGGATCATGCTTCATGGTCACTTGGACTATTTTCAAAAACCACCTCTTGGAGGTAGGCTTAACACAAAACCGGGAGACCATGGCACTCCGAACGTTCACAACCATTGATTTATTCTATTTTATCATGTGTGAGGACCCACATGAATATAAATTCATTGAAATAGCCTTTGGTTGAGGGCCTGGTCACATATGACTTCACACTACACTCGAGGATCCGTGACCACACTACATGATTTTGGAGGTGTCTTGGGACGGCCTTTGGACACTTTCTTTTGGGCTCTCACAATTTCATTATCACGGCTGTTGATTCATGTGTGAAGCCTTAGAATAGAACTTGAAAACAAGAACAAAAACAAATATGAACACAAAATGGACTCTAGTTCAAATTCATAACATTATTCAAATCCATAACATGGATAATTTGAATGTGAAGAATATTCCATGGAATATTGTCAGTCCCACGGAACAATGTTATGGATCTGAATAATGTTATGTTAGGCACATTTTGAAAATCCAATCTATTTCTGCCTCATGGGCTATTCAAGACCACACGATCAAGTATGGGATGAAGCCGTCCCTATATCCGGCCACACGCCCTCAAATCAATTAGTTGGTATGGAGAAGATTTGGTTGTTGACCTTGTCATATATATGGATAGTGAATTCAAATTGTACACTTGAGAAACACACCGTCATCACCCATAGCCGTCTATGAACATTAGAATGTGTTGACCAAGCATTCTCATGTCATGTGTCCCGCCTCACAACCACCGGCCGACTTGTAAACCTAGAATTATTTCAACACCACTCGGGCATGTACTATATATATAATGAGGTTTGTATTCACTTTCTTTTATAATACCGACATGCTATGGGTGCTTGAGAATAATGTGTGTTTTTGTCCTTCATATCCATGTAAATTTATCTTAGAATCAATATGATATTAGTATGGTATGAGAATCACCGTCAAAAGGTCTTTTATAGAAGTTGAAATACAAAATATTGTTAAGTTTTTTTTGGTATAGATTGTCTCTATGTTGGTATGAACTATAAATAAACACAAAGGAGTGTGTTTTTATTGTGTTCAAAGAGTTCTTCTTCTCATTCTCGCTTCACCGGAGTCTAGTCACGAGTTTGGTCGTTTTATGATGGGAACATGTAAGTTGAGCATGAAAATTTATTGGGAATCGTGAGGGGACGTGCGAGGTTGGTAAGCATGGCATGTCTATATATGGAGTATTTGCTAGAACCATAGGGTTTTCTACTTAATGCACCAAAGGCCATGTGCACCCCAAGTAGTAGATTCTTGAACATGACATCCTTTTACAGATAACTTTATTGACTCTTCCCGCCAACTTTCTACCAATGTACATGAATTGGGGTATATGTAATGTGAATCAATCTAACCAAAAGTGTCGCCAAAATAATGAGATTTATGATCGTGATGAAATTTTTGTTTGATCCCTTTTACAATTTATTATAGAAGTATGAATGTTATTTTCATGTTTGTTACCATATGAAAGTGATCCTTTGATGGTGTCTTAAGGTAAACGTGTGGCATTCAAATGTTCCTATCTATACTCGCAGGATATGAAACACGTAATTAGTGCAAGATGATTAGTGCATCCAACTCGTGGTTGTGACCATTTGCCTCATAATTTCCAAATCTCATATGAATACCTTAATATCAAAGTGATTATTCTCATGCTCATTAACTAGTCACATTACCCCCCCCCCCCGTCCAACAATTTTTTTTCATGTTGATTATTAGTGTGGAGGTCACCTTCAACCCTCAGCCTTAGACGGTGTAACCCGCTACTGAACCGGTTTACACAAACATTACTCCCACCCAAATTAGCACGCTTTAAATTTCCATTCTGAAGGTGGTCTGATGCATTCTAATCCAATACTCAAAATGATGTTCTCTTCTAATGAATCTCTAATGAGTAGGTGCCCTAGGTTTTCAAGTTAATGTTCCCCTAAATCCTAATGTCCAAGTTAAGTGTTCTTAGAGGAAAACCATTCTTATGTCTAATATCTTGTAGAGTTATTCCACTCTCTTTCATGGTTTGAATGACTTGCAACTATTCTTATTCCATTCAATATTCCAAGAATGTTCCATCAAGAGAGTTATAAAGACTTGGTATAATTTAAGCATACTCCCTCACTAAGGTAAATCTATTCACTTATACAATACTCAAGTACGAGAATTTCTCATTCATTCATCATTTCCTAAATGCAACATCAATCTTATTACATCAAAGTGTTTGAACAATATTCCGGGTATGTTTTAATATCCCGTACTTCCTACACATCTTCCGTGCTTATCCAAAGATCTCTTTTAGATAATGGTGAGAGTGTTGAGAACTTAGTTTAAACTCAATTGCATGATACTTGATGAATCCGTATCGCTGGCTTAGGCTTTCCTCGTCACTTGGATCCACTCTTCTCTTCCAAGGAATTCAAGTAGTTAAAATCTTCTTTATGTTTTCAAAATATCTTGAAAATCTCTTTGCTTCTTAAAGTTGGGAAGTTTCCCATACCCTTGGTCTTCAAAGTTTTTGTGAGAACTTTAATCTTCTAAGGTTCGTGAAAACCCTTAGTCTTCCGATGTTCTCAAATCCTTAGTCTTCAAGGTTTTGTGAAAACCTTTAATCTCCTAAGGTTCGTGAAAACCCTTAGTCTTCAAAGGATTTGTCATTGTGTCAAAAACTTCTTCTAAGTATTTCAATATTTCTTCGTCTTCGAGTCTTCTTGGATTCCGGCGAAATCTCTATCTTCTTGAAGTTCGAGCCTCGTACTCTTGAAAGGTCTCGTAGCAATTGTGCACTCATGATAAGCTTTGCGGCGGTCGTTCGCTCCCGATAGGCTTCGCGGTGCTCACGTGAATTTGATCGATGAAAATGAGCTCCTATATGCCTCCTTTGTGCCTCCTTAAATAGGTTCTAATATCTACCGTTTAGTTGGTATGGCGGTTAGGTATCCTTCCCCTAATGCCAAATGTATGATTTGGCTATTTTTAGCTCTGGATGTAGCTATAGTCTAATTTCAGTATAGGTGAATCTATTTACAGTAATGGTCACATGTTATAATTGGATGTACTTATGGTGTGCATTTGGTGTATTTACTTGTTTTCCTAGATGTGCCATGTGATTCGGTTGGCTCCCGCATACTCCATCCATCCAAAATCCATACATTCATTTGAGGTGGTTAAAGAAGTTTGTGTTCATCCAAAGAGATGATCATCCCTTGGGCATGTCCCTTCATCCACACCTCTAAAGTAACTAGGTGTTCACTAGTTTCTAACTATCCTATTCCACTAATGTGGCCGTTCACGTTCCCACGTTGCGTTCCCGAGCTACCCGGTTGCGTCCAAGCCGGCTCTCGGTCACTTCCAAGTACCCGGGCTCCCCGTTCCCGGTCCGGGCCTCGGCTCCTCTTGGCCGCTCGTTGTCCTCGCCTCCTTCGCCGCTCACTATCCTCACCTCCTTTGCCGCTCACTGTCCTCACCCCCTTCGCGGTATCTCGTGACTGCTGGTTGGCTGATGCACAATTACAGTAACCTCCCGCTTAAGTACGCATCCCGGTTAAGTACGCATTTTTTGGCAAAAAAATTTAGGGTTCAAGATTTATTAGTACGCACCTAAGTACGCACCTACCAGCTAAGTACGCACAAACCGTGCAGGTTCAAGTTGCGTACTTAAGCGGGAGGTTACTGTAGGCCTATAATAATTAGCATATTTTAAGCATGCAATCCAATCTCTTTTAAACACGTGTCCTTTTATTGTCCGTTCTCAAATCCTCACTTAACCACATACCACTCAAATATAGGATGTGTCTCTCTAAGATTCTATGGATTGAGTCCCACTTTGACACCTAATTTGAGTGTACACCCCAAGGCTTGGTGCAAAATATTATCACATGTGTAAATTGGTCCGCACAATAAGCATTTCTACCCGTAGTCTAGTGCACCAGTAGTGGTCATTCACTATTTCTGGGTTTTTTCTACCTTAACAAAAGAGAAATGTTTAAATGAGATTGATTGTGTGCTCAAAATATGATAACCATTATAAGCCCTCTAGTCAACATAATTGACACCCAAAACTGTTAGGGGCCTCGATGTTCACACGTTGAGCATTCTCAAATCAACATGTACTTATGTTGCAAGATTTCGAGGGTGTTGTCTTGGTTTAAGGTGCTCCTACCTTGATTGCATGTTTCATATCCAAGGAGAAACGGGCTAGTTGGAAAAAAGCAATCGTTTGAGACCCATCTACCCCTTAATAACCACAGATAGATGCATGGGAGGGAGTTTTTAGAAGACCCGGCCTTTACTACCTCGGCAAGCCCAAAGAGCAAGACAATCTAGCAACGGAAGCTCGCTCCTTCCCACAGACTAAGTCAGCGGTGCACACCGATGGTAGTTGACCGTCCAAATCCTGGAGCAGATTTGAGATTCTAATTTAATCAACTGCCAATTTGGAAATGGAGAGTTGAGACTGATCCCTTCCGTTCCAACTGAGGGCCACTTCACACATGAGCCAAGAGCCGTGACCTTGTAATGGTGAGGACCCTTGACTCTCATCCAAAGGCCGTACCATGGGTGTTGGGAAAGCTGTTTTATGTAGTCAGGGGCCCTCAAGCATAGTGTGAAGTGAGAATGGACCATGTTGTGGGACCATTGCATATTTTGTTGGCGGAAAACGAGGGGAGGATTTGGTTTAATATAATATGTCTCAAAAAAATTTCAATTTAAGAGAATTATTTGGTGGTGTTGGCTGTCCTGGAATCTGTCCTGAAATCTGCCCTGAAATTTGTCCTGAAATTTGTCCTGCTGGAAAAAATATTAAAAAGTCATGATCTCCCGGAATTTTCGTCAGACCCACCTCTTGGAGGTGGGCCTCACGCAAATTCCGGTAGACTATGCTCCCTTATCCACAACCTGCCATGTAGGACTCCATGTAGACTTTTCATCCACGAACTTTTCTTTGGGCCTTTAGGCCTTCACCTCCTAGTGTGAAGTGAACTTGGACGGTCTCCGCCTTTTCAACCAATGAGAGCTCTTACATCGCCATGGTCAGGGGCCTTCAGCCTTGTGTGTGAAGTGGCCCTGAGTCAGCTTCAGTTAGTCATACCTAATTAGTCCTTATAATTATGCAATACTAAGTAGGCAAGTCTCTCCTCCAATCAGAAGAGTTAGGGTCACTTCACACATGAGTCAAGAGCCGTGACCATGAAATTGTGAGAGCCCAAAATAAAGCGTCCAAATGCCGTCCCAAGACACTTCCAAAATCACGTAGTGTGGTCATGGATCCTCAAGTGTAGTGTGAAGTCACATGTGCCCGGGCCCTCAACCAAATGCTAGTTCAATGAATATCTATTCATGAAGATCTTCACACATGATAATGTAGAATAAATCAACGGTTGTGAGCATTCGGAGTGCCATGGTCTCCCGGTTTTGTGTTAGGCCTACCTCCAAGAGGTGGTTTCTTAAAATAGTCCAAGTGACCATGAAACATGATCCATTTGATGCCATGTAGGAATCCACGTAGACTTTACATCCACCTTGCATTCACATGCTCCGTTGGTCCCCTCAAGCGTAGTGTGAAGCGAACTTGGACCGGCTCCGCCTTTTGCACCAATGAGAGTGCTTGAAGTGTAATGGTGATGGGCTCTCAATCTCATGTGCGAAGTGGCCCTGAGTTTATGAGAATAGCACAACGTCGTCCAAGTTTTCCTCGATGCTTAAATTAGCCATACATAAAGAGTGGCATCGGGCTATTAAAAACTACCCCTTCTAGCTTGTTCTACTAGGACGGGTGGGCCAAGCTAGCCTTGCATGGGACGGCGGGTCCCATGCACATAACCTATTTTAGATCTTCAAATTCTCTCAAAAGTTTCACCCAATTTTTCTTCGACACACGATGAGCTAACAAGCTCCAAATAGAAAGTTTTATCAAAGAAGGGATCAAATCCATTGTTTTCATCCCTCTTTTAGGTACTTTACAAATAACTCTAGTATCCAAGGAGATTTTCAAGCATAATCAATCAAGTACCTAGTGTTTCCAAGTCCAACCGGTTACATGTTGACATCTTTTGATTTTCCTTTGTTAATTTCAAGTATATTCCCTAAACTCCTCTAAAATGATTAGTAATTTTCGCGAAGGCTTGAATATCAACTGGTTCGTCTATAATTAACGATCGATTCTCCCCATTCATTGCCTCTAATAATGTTAATTATGGTCGTTTTCTACATGTACTAGAGGCGCCTATTCCCAATCAAGACCCCACTAGCAATCTATAGGCACCACAATTTCGATAAGGTTTGAATTGAATTTCCGATAAGGTTGGGACTGAATTTCGATCGGGCTGGAGCCAATAATGTCATGACACATGTCTTGGTTTTGAGTGTTAAAGTGAGGAGGATTGAGCAGTTATGGCAGACTCTGGGCATTGGTAATATGTTCAAGCCAACTTTGGACTTCAAAAATTCATAATAATTTCTATCTAAGGAATAAAATTACTAAAAAAAATTGCAATCCTCCTTACTTCTATGGGAAAAAATTTGCACCGGCTTATGCTTCTCCAAATTTGGCGCAAAATCTCTTAAGTGATCGGTTATGGGCGCCTCAACTCCTAAACTGTTTTTATGACCTGGGCCTGGTCCGCCAGCATGACGGCCCTGTTGGCAGCTGACGTGGACACAAAATGATAAGAGGAGAACAGAATTTGATCTACATAAACAGTTCACTAAAAAGATAAGCTATAAAATAACACAAATACTTAGGATAGTATGTTAATAAGCAGTTGGGGAGGGGGGGATGCTCCGGATCCTTATATCCAGAAGCAACTTGGGGCCAAATAAAGAGGATTTCCAAACATATTCTCGGAGCTTGTTCAATGGTTGTGGATGAAGGAGCCCCTTTATTATTAGCCTCCTAGGGCTTCCCGCCAATTCCATGGATAAATTTCTCATTTGTTCATTTGCTTTATTAGGAGTTGGTTGGATAGGGTTCATCCGTTCGCATCCCACACTAGACATGGGAACTTGGGGAACTCAAATGCAACATGTACGGGGGAACACCTTTCTATAATTAACCAGACCAGCCCATATGGGCATTGTCAGGGTGTTCTCATGTCATAGACATGGCATGTCTCATGGTGATGCCTCATGAGTCATGGGTTTATGCAAGTGGCCAAATAGTAGACATAAATTTACGGTGCCATGTTTTCATTGGGTCCTTCCAAACCCCAACCTCGACCGTCTATGTGCACCGCTCATGGAATATAGGGTCACTTGATATAACTTTTTGTTAAGAATGTGCCTTTTTACCAAGTAAATTCATTTATGTTGTGTATTGTCCATGTAGCCTATTTGATCTTTTTGGGTAGTAAAGGGAATCTATAGCAAGAAGTTACGGCCTTGCATAATGTCAAAAGAGTAAGTGACACTAAATATCATAACTGGTGCAATGGTAGTTAACTGTACTTTCGCGGTTTGTTATTTAATCCAAGGTTATAAGTCACGAACTTGTTGGAATGTTTATATGATCTTTGTGGGCATTTTGGTTAGTACAACACATGGGGACCATGGGGGTGGAGTAAAACCATGTTTCTCCCAAGTTTCATAACGTTTGTTGTTAGTAAGCTTGTGGCATTAGCTCCTCTTTTTAAAAGAGAAAGGGTAACTTATAAACAACACCGAGTAGCCTATTGGATGATTGTGATAAATTGTTGTGTGACATTCTTCTGGTAACGTAGGCCCAAATGCAAGGCCACTATTCCTAGCCAACGAGGTTGGCAATGGCTTTGCAAGTCACCCCCCCATGTGGGTCCCAGGGAATGCCATTGACATTTCTAAATTTTTAGAACTCTAAAACTTGCTAGTGAGGCAACCTCAAAAAATGGCCAACTGCCGGCTTTAGTAGTAGAATGAATGATACTCAAGTTGAGTATTGCTCATTCTGTAAGGCATTTCCCAACATAAAAGGGGTGATTGTGCATGTTTTGTTCATGGACCCCATACATAACATTACTCAACTCCTTGGTTGTGTCCCGTGGGACCATGTATTGGATGAGCATAAAGCCTCCTTTAATTCCGGGATTCCTCACTTATGTAAATTATAGAGTTTTTGACAAGCAACTAGGAATTATTACAATTTTTCAATTGTAGCCTCTTTGGAAGAGACCATCATCTAGTTGCTTAATGATGCTATGTAATCCAAGAGCATACTTGTTAAGCAATGCTATGTTGTTGTTAATACATTTCATTTTGAGCCCCGCTGGACTAAATCGAGGCCTCCAATCCCAATTTAGGGTGAAATCAACTAAAATTAGGAGTGTATGGGCTATATCATGTTTGCGCGAGTTTTCATCCTCCCTCATTGTAGGTGTCAAGAGACTTAACCAAATGCGTGATCTCTCTGAAGTAGTCTAGTGAACTCAAACTTGGCAGAATCAACAACCAACCCATAGGAGGGGCATGTTGTATACCGAGTATCCCCTCTGTGGGTGTTAGGAAACCAAACCCCTCGTGGTTCATGCAATTGAGGGGGGGGGATAAGTAATTATGTCAATAAGTTTTTACTGGGTCTCCACTTGGATTGCCACTTCCTTCAAGTGGACTCTAAGATAGAGAGTGCTTAATCCAACCCCTTTGGTTGATTTAGCCTATTTGTGGAGTCCTTTTGGATTAACAATATCCATGATTGGCTCAACAAATTGACATAGGCATGGTTGAAACAAACTATATAAAATACTCCAAAATTTTGAAGTCACCTACCCCTAACTATCTAACACCAAACCCCTCACCTATTTATGCAGGTGGGAGGGAGGGAGATAAGCAATCAGGTCAGTGTGTTTGTATTGGGTCATTAGATAAGAGAAGTTTATGTCCACTTGGACTGCCACTCCCTCCACCCCCTTCCAATGAAACCAACACACACTTCCATGTGGAGTGGAGCGGTGGCCAAATTGTTGTCGTGTAGGGGTTTTCGTGGACTTTGCCGGCACATGAAAGTGCACCGCAACAACTACTTCTTGGTACTCCAACAAAAGCCGGGGCCGCCATGGAGTCGTAGATGAAGGGACTCGGAAGTTGACAAGTTGTGCGGCCGTTTGAATATTGATATGGCCATGTGGGGCGACTGTATCCCTCGATCCCCTTTACAAACGGCATGACTTAGGCCGGGAGATTGTTAATTCTACAAGTCGATGCACATACAGGAGCCGGGCCACTTCACTGGCTGAGTGGGTGGGCTCATTAAACATTGCACTAACACACCCATGTGGGCTTCTCACATGTTGGCCATTTGATTGCTTGCCCGCCCGCCCGCCCCATATTGGAGAGTTTTGTGAGGTGGGAAACATTGGCCGTTGCTGTACTTCAAGCTGCCTTCTCTTCGAGTTAGTTAATGGGCCTCGGGGTCAGCATTCAAACTCCGCACAGGCCGACCCTGTACCCGACTTAACTTAAAGCTCCAAAAGTCCACACCATTGTACTTCTACTGCTTAAAATATGAGATGGGCCTTATTTGGTTACTTCATTTTGGTTTCGATGTTTTGTTGCCTGATACTAAAGTTATCCTTAAAGTCTCAGGATGCCGGGTGAAAGTCAGGCTGCAGTCCCGAGTTGAGAGATCTATTCTATATTTACAGGGTTTGTTTTCTTGTGTCAGTAGACTAAAAATAATGACAGGGTCAATCTTTGGGAACCTTGAGTTGGGACCCTCGGGAGCTTTTGATCATGACTCCTTTGTTTCTAGAGGCAGCCATGCCAAATGCACCTACATTTGGCAGGCTGCACCGGGCTAATTAAAGCCCCGGCAAAATGGGGCAGGCAAGCTCCTTAGGTTTACGTTAATCCACCTAAACTCGAGGTACAGGTCTAAAGTCAGGTCTCCCAAGGCTGAGATTTTAAGGATAACTTTACTGTACTACCCGGATGCAGGACCTCAGTTAGTGGACTCTTTAGTTTAATGATGGACCTCGGGTTTGGCATTAAAACTCCGCACAGGTGGACCCTGCACGAAACTTAAGTTAAAGCTTCAAAAGTCCACATATTGTACTTTACCGCTTGAAATATTAGATGGGCCTTATTTGGTTACCACTATTTGATGTTTGGTGCCTGATACTACTCGGAATCAGGACCTTCGGGCCACTTCACACACAAGACTGAGAGCCCGTGACCATTACACTTCAAGCACTCTCATTGGTGGACAAGACGGAGCTGGTCCAAGTTCGCTTCACACTACGCTTGAGGGGTCAACGGAGCATGTGAATGCAAGATACATGGTAAAGTCTACATGGATTCCTGCATGGCATCGAATGGATCATGTTTCATGGTCACTTGGACTATTTTCCAAAAACACCTCTTGGAGGTAGTAGGCCTAACACAAAACCGGGAGGACATGGCACTCCGAACACTCACAACTGTTGATTTATTCTATTGTATCATGTGTGAGGACCCGCATAAATAGAAATTCATTGAAATAGCATTTGGTTGAGGGCCCAGTCACATATGACTTCACATTACACTTGAGGGTCCATGACCACACTACATAATTTTGGAGGTGTCTTGGGACAACCTTCATACACTTTCTTTTGGGCTCTCACAATTTTATGGTCACGGCTCTCTTGGCTCGTGTGTGAAGTGGCCCTCAGTTAGTGGACTATTTAGTTAATGGTGGACCTCATGTTTAGCATCAAACTCCGCACATGTGGACCTTGCACTAAACTTAAGTTAAAGCTTCAAAAGTCATAACAATATTCAATCCGAATGTGTGAAATATCCAAAAATATTCCCTGGAATATTGTCAGTCCCACATAACATTGTCATGGATTTGAATTATGTTATGGTCCACAAATCGTACTTTACCACTTAAAATATGAGATGGGCCTTATTTGGTTACTACTATCTAGTTTTAATGTTTGTTGCTTGATGCTACTTGGATTCAAGACCTTACTACTAGTTGGTGGAAGATTGTAATTGTATTCTAAATTCGATATTTGAATTGATAATTGATGTGATTTTCAATTGCTAAGTGGATGAAACAATAACCAAGCTTATTGTATCCAACGATCATAAATGTATTTGGAGTTGCAAGTGCCTACAATAGGGTTACATTTCTTATGTAGAATTTTGCATCGAATCAACAAACATGTTTTATGCTAAATCATCACTAGAAGAAATCGTCTCCATTTCAACCCTTGGCCATCGCGACTCGCACCAAGAAAATGCATAAACAATTCAATTGGTAGGCAACCGGGAGGTACCCGTGTGTGAACCCAAATTGATGTCCACATGTGTTGTTAACACTTGTAAAACATTACAAGTAGTGTTTTGTTGATTTATGATTATTCACAAAAATATAAAAAGAGTGAAGCTTGAAGAAAGCTAAGTTTGAAGCATTAGGCTTGTGTGGAGTGGATGTAAGTAGTATGAGGACATACCTTGGTAAAGTGTGGTAGGTAGAAAGCCAAAGTTAGTTAAATGTTTGAATTAGGATCTTTGTTGATCATTTGAGGGAGGAAGGCTTAGGAGATTAGATGAGAGCCTACAAAGTAGGAGGAGATTTCAAAGGCTTATCGAGAGCCTTGTGGATGGGATGAGTCCCTACTTAGAAGGAGAAGGTTAAGGGGTTGTGATTGGAGGCTCTAATCCTCTCACCCTATCCTTATCTCATGCCCTCTCTCCCTCTCAACTCACTATATAATCCTTTATTCTTCCCTCACTCATCATCTCTTTCCTTCGTGCTCCTTAAGCACCTCACGGGTTATAAGTGTGGGTGTGTGGGTGTATGGGAAGTAAGATAGGAGCACATGTGTGTGCTTAGTTCTTAGGAGAAGAGCCAAGGCTATTTAGCCTTGAAGAGGATTAACCTCTTGTTAGAAGTAGATTGGGTTTAAGGAATTTGGAGTTTGATTGTAAACTTCAACTTGTTGCATTGAGATTCATATTGAAGTGAGAGAGTTCAAACTTGTTTAAACTTGTGGCATTTACAGTGACTAGATTGTACTAGGTGCATTACTTGTAGTGTTTTATTAGTTATGAACTTGAGCAGAACTTTATAGTGAGAGATTTGTCAATTATGGATGATCAGAGTGTTCAATGGGTATGAAAATTTGAGGGATTGTTTATTATAAAGTATGGGAGTTGTGATAAAAATTTGAGAGCTTCAATCATTGGGATGAAAAAGTTATTAAAAGTTGAAGGGGAGGATGTCTAGGAACAAAGCAGCAAGGTTTGAAAATATGTATCTCTTAGAGGGTTATAGATATGGATACCAAAATTTGACACTACCTTCTGAACTTATATATCTATCTTGTGTCAAAATTTTAGATTGATTGGACGTAGGAGTTGGAAGTTATTAGAGTTTTAATGACCGGATGCTTTATCACAGCATTCATACTAAGTAGTTAGAGTTAGAATTTCATGCATAACTTTTGCATATGAACTCTGTTTGTGCCAAAATTTGGTGTGGAGATTTTTTATAAGGTACTTAACAAGTGTACCAAATTTCACTTGAAGAACATAAGTTGGGTGGGAGTTATACTATTCTGAAGTTTAGTAGGAAGACATTGATAGAGATTTACATCAAGAATAACTTAGAGAAGGAAGGGCAAAGATAAGTATATAAGTATTTTTTAATACTTGTATTTAAAGCCTATGTGCTCATGGAATCCACAAGCGAAGTGTCATGTACCAATACGGAATCAACCACGATGACATGTGATAGCACGGAATCAATAAGCGAGAACTCATGTAGTAGTGTGGAGTCGACGGCAAGGACTCGATTCACAAGAGGGATATCTTTGAAGGCATGCGTGGCCAAAGCGGCCGGATGGACATTATAAAAGGCTAAGGATATAACCTTGCCCGACATTAAGGAATGTAAAACTACATAGTGTGGTGTTAATCAAGTTGTGTATATTCCAAGGGTAGATTGGAATTATATATTGGGTTACAAAGAGATAAGTCTCTACATGTCATTATAAACTTTTCCACTCGGGCTAGGACGAAATCGAAGAATGGAGGATTTTTGGTGACATAAATGGTGTGTCCGCCGGGAGTTTCGAGTTTGGAGCTTGGAGCTTGGAGAGCGGGCGACGGAAGTCTTGGAAAGCGGTAGGAGAGGCGAAACGTGAAGATCGATTAAAGGACGGAGCGCTCGTAAGAGGTATGGTTTGAATTTAGTATTTATTTCATGCAATTTCAATTTGAGGAAGGAGCACGGCAAAGGTGCGCCTACTAAACCTTCTTGGGATGGCATAACGAAGATCACCTTAATAGGATCCGCACTAGAAAATTAAGAGGTAGAGGGATAATTAAAGAATTAGGATCTCAAACTTTAAATACTCACTCGGTTGTGAGAGTTTAAAGTTTTTAAACTAGAGGGTTTTAGTGTTTTTTTTAAATTACAATTATTTGAATGTTGTATGTTTAGCAATTCGATCGAGGGGAGAGAGCTAACAAAACAGGAGGAAGCGAGAGCTTGAGGTAAGCAAAATCTCTTCCAATTGAAAAAATATTAAATTAAAAAAGGATTTTCGTAATTGTCTTTGTCGTGACGAACGGAGAGGGTAATTCCAAACTTGGACGAATAGTGCAAGGAATCGAAGGGTGAACCTCGATTCCATGCACGGTACCCAAGAATGGTCAGCCCCTCACGAAGAGTCTTGTTGCAAGTGTTGAGCGTAAGAAGGTGTGACGAGGTGATACTCGCACTAACCCTGAAACTAACATGAGCTTTCCATCCCCTATTGGGATTGTTCATTGAAAATTGTATGTCTCTATTTCCTCACCTCCAAAACAATGATCACACGAACTAAGCGGAAATATTAAAGAGAGAACTTGTGAGGCTTTGGTTGGTCAATGTGAGGGTTGAACGGTGAATGATGGATGCAAGGATACACGAGGTCCCAGAAACCTAAGTTAGCATTAGGACTAAAGAAAAATGTTACTAAACGAAGATCTTCTAATATAGAGGAAGTGGTAGAAAGGGTAGGCACTAGTATAGAGGGTGGCTTTAGGGGTGAACCATTGGTAGAAGTATCTCCGGTCACTACTCGACTAGAGGAAGGAGATATTCCTTCCCTATTGAGTTAAGAATTAGTGGAAGAACCTAATAGGACTAGAGAAGAGAGTAGTGTAAGCTCTAGAGAATCTAGTGAAGGAGGACCACGAAACACCATGGATGATTTAGGGGGAGGTGGAATTCCACCTCCCATATTACCAATCCCCCCCATCGATCCATTGGTTAGGCCGCGAGGCCTACCAATAATCGTACCTCAAGGGTTACCTTCGTTAGACATACCTTCGAACCTCCCGAAGTTCTACGGGACTAAAGATGAAGACCCGTCTAGACATATGAAGAGGTTCGTTGAGAGGGTAATTAGCTCACTAATTACAAACCAACAATATTGGCTAGTTTGGTTCCCTACGACTTTAGAGGGGGAAGCCTATGAGTGGTATAGAGACCACGATGAGGGCCACTTCCAAACGTGGGACCAATTACAACGGGAGTTCCTTAATGAGTTTCGACCCGAAGTCGGTCAAAGTATGGCTTTTAGAGCCTTAATGACAATGAGGCAAGGAAGAGATGAAGAGATTTCCGCATACATTAGAAGATTTGATTGGGTATGCGCAAGGTGGGTAGGTGATTTATTCAACGATGATACTTTAATGCAATTTTTCATGAGAGGGTTTGTTAAAGCGACTACAATTAGGGGTGTATTACAAAGGAACCCTCGCACCCTAGCCGAGGCTAAGGTAGCCGCTAGGGATATGGAACATATTGAGAGGGATTATGAGCGGCTATGGAGGAAAGAGGATGAGTTGATCCCTCAATTCATCCCTCTCCTACCTAAGACGGGAATGGACCCGATTAGGCCGCATAATCGCCCTTCATATGTCGCCATTGAAGCGGCCTCAATTCCCTTAGCGGTAACGGCCCCCCCAACCATGTTAGCATTACCGGCCCCTAGGGTAGACCCTCGAATTGAAGAGATAGAGCAACGACTAGGTGCTACTCAACTAGGGTTCCAAGAGACAATGTTAAAACAATTTCAAAATCTAACGGACCAAATGGCATTGTTGATCAAAAATCAACAACCTGGTCCTCCACCTCAAATAGAGTCGGGAAACCACACATCGGGATTTTGGTGCACTAATTGTCAACAACACGGTCATACACTACAATTTTGTAGAAACGGGCCGAACCGCAATCAACGAACGAACAATAATGGGCATCAACAAAACTTAAGGGGTCCGAGTCAAAACCAAGGGAATAATCCGGGCCCTCCGCCACGTGGACAAACTAACCAAAGTACCGAAAAAAAGGATTTTCACCATCTTTGCGGTAGATACCACGTCATAGGGCAATGTTGGTCCGAAAACCAAGGTCAAGTGTGTAATAAATGTGGGGGGCCACACACTTCTAACCAATGTCGTCATCCGGACAAGGTAAGTGGAGCACCGAACCCTCCAACTAACCCAACCCAACCGGATCAAGAGAATACGAGGGGTTCACAAAATGAAGGTAATAATACCCTTAAACCTTCTAACTTCTATTATGATGGGAATACGAATCTTTCGGGGCAAGTTACACAATCACCTAAACAAATGGGACCGTCTACATCTCAAGATGTCCGATTTATGGATTCTTCTACCGTTCCGGTAAATTTAGAAATGTCCACAAATGGTCAAGGTTCATGTCTTCCACATGCTAACTCCATTTCATACGAGTTAAAAAGTCTTAAGGAGGAAATTGTGCATAAGGCTCCGGCATTAGCCGTTACCACTAGAGCAATGAGGGGTAATGCACCATTAGAAGTAGAGGAGGAGGAGGAAGAAGAGGAAAATCCATTGGGGGAAATTCCTTATTTTTCGGATTTGGAGAATGTAACTAGAGAGGCTAGGAAGGCCACTAAGGCATTAGAGAGAGAAAATGAAATTGCCAATGAGAGGGAGAGGTCTAATGTCATCCATGATTTAGAGGGTGGTGATGTAGGAAAGTGGGAAGGTCCGGGCATTCCCGTAGAGGAGTTTGATAGTGTTAGAAGGCCTAAGGCCGATAGAGTAGATGGATACGACCTTTGGGCCGACCTTAGCTCACTAAAGGCCGATATCACCTTTGGCCAATTGTTAGAAATTTCACTGGTAGCTAGGAAAACTTGGAAGGACGGGATGCCCGTGAATAGGAGGGCCAAGAGGCCAAAGACTGGAGTGTCGGCAAGGGTCCAAATGCAAGGAAGAACTCGGGAAGTCAAGGCGGTGGAGATTGAAGTAACAATAGTGGACAAGGTGGTTCCTCATGTTTTGGTGGATGGTGGAAGTAGTCTCAATATTCTACCCGAGCACACTATGCGGAAATTGGGCTTAAGTTTGACGGGTCCGTCGCCATTTGTGATTAATATGGCCAATCAAAGTCCGGTGGTTCCGGTGGGGATTATTAAAGATTGTCGGCTTAACACGGGAGGTGAAGAATACATTGTGACCTTCCAAGTCATTAAAATGCACGACAATAAGGATTCATTCCCCATTTTGTTAGGGCGACCTTGGTTAAGGATGTCTAACGCCATAGTAGATTGGGGAGGACACAAACCTTCTATCACCTATGGTCCCGTAGATAATAGAGTCAAGGTCTCTATTGCACCTTTAGGTGGTTGGGTTAGGGAGGAGATTGATCCAATGTCGGATGAAGAGGAAAATGGTGGAATTAAGGAGGATTTTGAGGATACATTGGTGGAAGTTGTTCAAGACAAGGAGAAGGCTAAAATGTATTCTTCTAGCGGGTTCTTAGGTCCTAATTTTTACAATCAAGATGTTGATGGAGATTTTATACATTGGTCAAGACAACACACGGAGTCCATTAGCGACGTCATGATGATGACTCATAGTTGTATTCTCCAAGATAGGGTGTCTAGAGAGGATTATTTGTCCTTAGAGCCGTGTGAGGTTCTCACGGAGGACGAATGGGTGAAGGGAGGACTCACTCCATGGTTAGATGATATTGAGTTGAGTGATGTGAGTTTGGTACATGTAGATGGGACTCAAGATGAGGAGGCCATGTTAGAACTCTCAAAGTTAGAGCCCGTTTTGCATTTTAAAACTACTTCTACGGGCATTATCGTGGGTCATGATGTCAAGGACTACCCTAATGTACCCAACGATTGGTATAGAGATACCGAGGAGCAAACACGAGTGGTCGAAGAGGATTGGAAGTTTGTGGATGTCAAAATGAAGGATGGGAAAGTTAGACCAATGAAGATGGGTTCTAAACTCGATGAGAAGGAGATTAAGGAGTATAGTGATTTGATAGATGAGTTTAGTGATACTTTTGCTTGGTCATACGATGAGCTCAAGGGGATTCCTAGAGAGATGGTTGAGCATCGTATTCCGTTAGTTCCGGGCTCAAAACCGGTGAGACAAAAAAAGAGAAGGATGAACCCTAGATTGCAATTATTGGTCAAGGCGGAATTAGAGAGGTTGTTGCAGACTGGGTTTATAAAGCCGGTAGAGATTACGGATTGGGTTTCTCCTATGGTGTTAGTGAAAAAGAAAAATGGGAAGCTTAGAGTTTGTGTAGACTATAGGAAGCTCAATGATTGTACGCAAAATGATCACTTTCCTTTGCCGTTCATTACCTTGTTGTTAGAGGAGGTAGGGGGTCATGAGAGGTACACATTTATGGATGGATACGCCGGCTACAACCAAGTAGCCATAGCGCTCGCGGATTTGCACAAGACGGCATTTACGACACCTTGGGGGACTTTCATATGGGTGGTGATGCCATTTGGTTTATGCAACGCACCGGCAACATTCCAACGACTAGTCATGTATATCTTTAGCGACTTGCTCTTCAAGTCCATGACGGTTTATATTGATGATTTTAGTACCCAATCTAGTACTAAAGAGCATGTGCATTGTGTGAGGGAGGCCTTGGTTAGGTGTAGGCAAATGCGGTTGGCATTAAACCCGGACAAGACATTTTTAGGGGTACAAAGGGGAGTTTGTTGGGTTATGTTGTGAGTGAAAAGGGGAGAAAACCGGATCCGGACAAGATCGCGGTCATTGATGAGTTGGAAACTCCGAAAAATGCCAAGGGGATCTCTAAGTTGCTAGGACATGTGGGGTGGTATAGAGAGTTGATTCCGGATTTTGCAAAGATAGCGGTCCCTATCACTCATTTGCTCAAGAAGGATGTTAGATTTGTTTGGACGGATGAGTGCCAAAAGGCCTTTGTTGAGTTAAGGTCCAAATTGAGCACTTATCATGTCTTAAGGCCCCCGGATTGGGAAAAGCCTTTTCATGTGTATTGTGATGCTAGCAACGTAGCGGTGGGTAGTGCCTTGTGTCAATCCACGGGAGAGAAGGGGAAGGATCTACCCGTAGCTTATGCTAGTAAGCAATTGACTTCCGCGGAGAGGAATTACTCCACTACGGAGAGAGAGTGTCTAGCCATGGTATTTTCGGTCAAGAAGTTTAGGCACTATCTTATTTGTAATCCGGTAGTGTTTTTTGTGGATCACATGGCCATTAAATATTTGGTCAACAAGCCGGAGTTGAGTGGAAGGTTGGCTAGGTGGGTCTTGTTACTCGAAGAGTTTGATTACACGGTGGAATATAAACCGGGCCGCATGCATTTACAAGCTGACCACTTGTCTAGATTGTCGGAGGAGATGGGCACTACGCCAATAGATGATAGCCTCATGGATGATAGATTGTTTGTAGTCACGTCCACACCGGATTGGTATGCCGGAATTGTAGAGTTCTTGACCACTCAACAATTACCAACCGAATGGACGAAAGAGGAGAAAAGAAAGGTTAGAGTCAATAGTAGGCACTTTGCAGTGATAGGCAATAAATTGTTCAGGAGAGGAGCGGACACCATCTTGAGAAGATGTGTATCGCAAGTAGAGGTTCCGGATATTCTAGAGGCTTGTCATGATAGTGCTTGTGGAGGGCATTTTTCTGGTCAACTTACCGGCCAGAAAATCCTTAGAGCAGGTTACTTTTGGCCTACATTGTTTCAGGATTCACACGACTATGTTAGAAGGTGTGATGCTTGCCAAAGGTACGCTCGAAATAACCTTAGGATGGAGATGCCATTGCACATTTCATTATCACTAGTTCCCTTTGAGAAATGGGGAATAGATTATGTAGGGGAGGTCCATCCCCACTCTTCGAGAGGGATGGCATACATTGTTGTAGCTACCGAATACTTGACTAAATGGGCGGAAGCCAAGGCGGTAAAAACCGACACGGCCGCACATGCCGCCACATTTATGTATGAAAATATCATTACTAGGTTTGGAGTCCCAAAGATTCTAGTTAGTGATAGAGGTACACATTTTCTTAATGACCTCATTTCAGAGATGATTCAGAGGTTTAAGATCGACCATAGGAAGACTACTCCATATCACCCTCAAACTAATGGTCAAACGGAGCGGGTGAACGGGATTCTAGTGGGCATTTTATGCAAGACGGTCATCGACTCAAAGAGAGATTGGGACATCAAGTTAAACGTGGCTTTGTGGGCTTATCGGACGACTTACAAAGTGACAACACAAGCTACTCCGTTTTCTTTGGTTTACGGTATTGAGGCTACACTCCCTATTGAATTTGAGGTGGAGTCATTGAGGGTTGCAATAGGGACACGCCTCAACGACAATGAGTCTTTGAGAAATAGGCTCAGGGATCTAGAGGAGTTGGATGAGAAGAGACGGAGGGCCGCTCAACACATGGAAGCAATTCAAAGGCGAAGGAAAGTTATCTTTGACAAGCGTCACAAAAAGAGGGCATTAGAACGAGGAATGTTGGTTATGCTCCAAGATGGGAAGAAAAAGGATTTCCGGGCAAATTTGATGCGGTTTGGTTAGGTCCTTATATTGGGGCGAATACCTTTCCTAACAACTCGGTACAATTGGAGACACTCAATGGACAAAGCTTCCCGACACGAACGGCCGGAAGTAGGTGCAAGCAATTCCACACATGAAGACACTTGACTTCAAGCAAGACATTCTAGGAGCCGGTCCCAGATGGTCGCCAATAATGTGAGCCCAAATTGATGTCCACATGTGTTGTTAACACTTGTAAAACATTACAAGTAGTGTTTTGTTGATTTATGATTATTCACAAAAATATAAAAAGAGTGAAGCTTGAAGAAAGCTAAGTTTGAAGCATTAGGCTTGTGTGGAGTGGATGTAAGTAGTATGAGGACATACCTTGGTAAAGTGTGGTAGGTAGAAAGCCAAAGTTAGTTAAATGTTTGAATTAGGATCTTTGTTGATCATTTGAGGGAGGAAGGCTTAGGAGATTAGATGAGAGCCTACAAAGTAGGAGGAGATTTCAAAGGCTTATCGAGAGCCTTGTGGATGGGATGAGTCCCTACTTAGAAGGAGAAGGTTAAGGGGTTGTGATTGGAGGCTCTAATCCTCTCACCCTATCCTTATCTCATGCCCTCTCTCCCTCTCAACTCACTATATAATCCTTTATTCTTCCCTCACTCATCATCTCTTTCCTTCGTGCTCCTTAAGCACCTCACGGGTTATAAGTGTGGGTGTGTGGGTGTATGGGAAGTAAGATAGGAGCACATGTGTGTGCTTAGTTCTTAGGAGAAGAGCCAAGGCTATTTAGCCTTGAAGAGGATTAACCTCTTGTTAGAAGTAGATTGGGTTTAAGGAATTTGGAGTTTGATTGTAAACTTCAACTTGTTGCATTGAGATTCATATTGAAGTGAGAGAGTTCAAACTTGTTTAAACTTGTGGCATTTACAGTGACTAGATTGTACTAGGTGCATTACTTGTAGTGTTTTATTAGTTATGAACTTGAGCAGAACTTTATAGTGAGAGATTTGTCAATTATGGATGATCAGAGTGTTCAATGGGTATGAAAATTTGAGGGATTGTTTATTATAAAGTATGGGAGTTGTGATAAAAATTTGAGAGCTTCAATCATTGGGATGAAAAAGTTATTAAAAGTTGAAGGGGAGGATGTCTAGGAACAAAGCAGCAAGGTTTGAAAATATGTATCTCTTAGAGGGTTATAGATATGGATACCAAAATTTGACACTACCTTCTGAACTTATATATCTATCTTGTGTCAAAATTTTAGATTGATTGGACGTAGGAGTTGGAAGTTATTAGAGTTTTAATGACCGGATGCTTTATCACAGCATTCATACTAAGTAGTTAGAGTTAGAATTTCATGCATAACTTTTGCATATGAACTCTGTTTGTGCCAAAATTTGGTGTGGAGATTTTTTATAAGGTACTTAACAAGTGTACCAAATTTCACTTGAAGAACATAAGTTGGGTGGGAGTTATACTATTCTGAAGTTTAGTAGGAAGACATTGATAGAGATTTACATCAAGAATAACTTAGAGAAGGAAGGGCAAAGATAAGTATATAAGTATTTTTTAATACTTGTATTTAAAGCCTATGTGCTCATGGAATCCACAAGCGAAGTGTCATGTACCAATACGGAATCAACCACGATGACATGTGATAGCACGGAATCAATAAGCGAGAACTCATGTAGTAGTGTGGAGTCGACGGCAAGGACTCGATTCACAAGAGGGATATCTTTGAAGGCATGCGTGGCCAAAGCGGCCGGATGGACATTATAAAAGGCTAAGGATATAACCTTGCCCGACATTAAGGAATGTAAAACTACATAGTGTGGTGTTAATCAAGTTGTGTATATTCCAAGGGTAGATTGGAATTATATATTGGGTTACAAAGAGATAAGTCTCTACATGTCATTATAAACTTTTCCACTCGGGCTAGGACGAAATCGAAGAATGGAGGATTTTTGGTGACACCGTGGTGTACCCATGGAAGGTGCCCCCCGATTCCCAACCGAATTTATTTGTTTATGCATTTTCTTGGATTAGTCTTGATGGCCTAGTCGAAAGGAGGGTTGAAATGGACAAGATTTCTTCTAGTGCATTGAATACAAGTGTAACCTCTAATGCATTCAAGTATAAATGTGTCAATTGTAAATTTGTGATTAATCTATCCAAATTGAGCATTACTTAATGGATTCATGATCGTTGAAGCCAATTCCGATGTCGAATCGTTTATAAAGAACAATTGGAATATAAATGATTTATGGTGTTTTCACTACGTGAATAATAGGTGAACAATAGCGGTACATTAGTTCCTTGACATAGATATACAAGGGGAATGAAGGTCAATAGTTTCCCACTTTTGGCTGGATTGGTTGGACCATTGAAAGTATGTGAAAGGCACGATTAAGGGGGGGGCACTCTTCTTTGAGAGTCAAGAGCCATGTGCATGTTTTACCACCCTTCCTTCCCCCATATATACAAATTTTCATGACCATTAAAGAAGACTATGCATACAACTCATAAAGGACATATTAGTCTCATGTATTTATAGGATTTTGTTGAATTACTAGAGTAAATTGTCTCAATTATGCACATAACTTATAAGAATTTGATTTCTTTTTTACATATATACTTATGTATATTATGAGTATATGACCAGTGTTTTTTTTACATTCCTTGAACAAATACTCAAAAAGCATTTTGTAGTGACGAAGTTGTTGAAGTATGATGCAAGGGGGTGACAAACATTGCCTTATGGATTAGCACATGTGAACTTTTGAGGGGTATCAGGTATATATGGATGAAATGTACTCCTCTTGAGAGAAACCTTTTGTGGGGAGGAGGGTTTAGGGTTTACTTACCTCTTTACCAAAATTCATGGTGTCGTATGGGCTATGGGCTACATTGAGTGACCCCATGTGAAATGCCTAATACAACTTTACCCTCTAAATGAAGTTATACACAAATGAGGAATTAATATGCTAAACGTCAATGTCTGGAGCGTTGTAGCTCACAACACATACTAAAAGGGTGCAGTAAAACCATGCCCCTCCCAAGTTTGTTGTTACTTCATTCCCACTAGACCAAATTAGGTCTCTCACTCTAAATTAGGGGGTCATATTGATTTAAATGGAAGCCATCATGGTATAGTATGATTCTCAGTGTTTTCACCCACCCCTTGGTAAGTTGTCACCGTATCATCCCTGTATATTGGGAAATCCATTACTTAGTACGCACTGAGGTGGCAGGGGCATACAAACAAAGCACCACACAAAGACGCCTCAAGTGGGAGGCCTCCATGAAGGCCACTTTAGTACCAAAAACAATGGATGTACCTAATAAGATCTGATTGTTTGCATGCTACTGACCAATACAATTGGTAGATAGGTTACATAATAATCAAACAACAATTTAATACTATACACCTGTTGTAATCAATACACAGAAAAATGCAATGATTTGCAAAGTTGGTGTTTACTGTTCATTAGATATACCATGGTCCACTATAAATTTGGTCAATGCAACTTTAATCGGACCCCTAGACCAAGTTTGTTATTATGATAATAAACATCAAATAGTGTGGAATGCCAATAAATTTGTGTGGGGTAACTTATTTGCACATATTAGTCCACACTAAATATTGTATTCAATGTCACTTACTATCTAAAATTACGCAATGCTATAATTGATTCTTGTATATCTCATTTTCTGCCAACAAAGGTCAAATTGGTTGTTTAAACATTATAGAACATTGACATCTTTACTTGGTAAAAAATTAAATAAAAAACATAGCAATGGGTGACAGCGAATAGTAGTAAGTGACATTAAAGATCATATTAGTGTAGTTTCCTAGGCAGGCTCCCTGTCACATTGCAGGAGGACTTGTTCAATTGCACACATTTATAACTAGGTTAGTTAATACTGACACGGGGGCGAAAGCCTGAGTAACTGACACCTGTCATCCACTGAGACTGCTTGGGTTTTTGACACATGGACAATGTCCATTGACAGGACAAAGTCTTCGAGTTTGGTTGTAAGGAACGTGCAATGAAGGGAAAAGGAAGGTTGAAATGCTTTTTCCGAAAGCACTTAAGTTGGCACCGGTGTCTTTGTGTGAAACACAATAAGGAATTTGCCACATGTCACGTTCACGTTAGTCAAGCCCACGTTGAATCCCTCTTGGAATTACCTATCAATATTCTACTGGTTACATCCAATAGCTCCCACTGGTCAAATTGGAGTTAAAAGTGGTCCTTGCTAGTAGGAGCCGTTCGTTGGTGATCCACACCAGTAAGTGTGGGTGGGCTATAAGTTATCAGGTGCATGAAAGCTCAAACTCTTGCTTAACCCTTGAAGGTCAAGAATGATTTTTTGTTGTCCATGCATTCACCTTTGTTTGACCATGTTAGAGTACACATATACGTCACAATCTTATGATTTTGGACATGTGGACAAGTGAATTTTTTATATATATTTTTTAAAATATGTCACCCATACAGTTAGATACACCATATGAGATGAAAATTGTCTTCAATAAGTTGTTGAATCATATTGGACCTCTTTTACATGATGCTAAGGGTACTTTATCATGGGAGATTCTTGCATGGTGTAGAAACTTGAATGGTATCAAATGCTTGAATGTTACATATAAAAAGATGACGCAAAAAAATACATTTGATTTTTCATGTTCTCCAACTTCTACGAGACTTCTACGGGTTCAATTTACACAACAAAACTTGTGTTGCATTAGCAAATCTATGACAAAACATCAACAAAACTCAACTTTGGAAATCGGACCTCCCATGATTAATCCATGGTTATCATAAGTGCATGTTTGTTGACTCCTTGACTGAATACATATATCATCTTAATTGTGTTCATGATTTAGCGTGGAATAGTTGATAAATTTTGAGTACACAATGTGTGTGTTTATGGTGTAGGATGTGTGTGTTTGTAGTGTTCATAACATGTGTGTTTAACATGTGGTCCTCTTGAAACACACTGCTTTTGGTGTTTGTTCTTTCATCCTCACCAAACCACACACCAAATCAATATAGGTGTCTGATCAAGAAAAATAACCCAATATCACCCGCATGCCTTATGAATACCAATCCATCACCAGTTTGGAGTACATAACATTATTCAGATCCATAACAATGTTCTGTGGGACTGACAATATTATGTGGAATATTCCATCATTTAGGCTGAATGTGAGGAACATTTCGCAAAATATTGTTAGTCCCACAGAACACTATTATGGATCTGAATAATGTTATGTACTTGACTAGATTCATGCATTATGTGCTCCTTTAGCATAGAACTTCTCCGGTGCATGAACGTGGAGAACTGACCACTACTTACAAATGAACCGGTTTGAGTTTGAGAATTAACCAGTTGAAGTTCAAGACTTCAGGAAATTACCGAAAATTTTAGAGGAATATATGGAATATACCCAAAATTAAATAAGAAAAGGGTGAATTATCACAACATATGTGACTGGTTGGACTTGAGACACGACCGATTATGCCCAAAAATCTCCCGGGACACGGCTCCGGTGCATTGCGCAACTTCACTTGTTCGACCCCCACTTCCAAGACCACATGCATTTGATGCACCGAACAACTACTAGAGGAGACCCACCTGCAAAAGCGGAGTCTACAGTTGAGGCTTATCTGTGTGGAATGTGTTGTTTGCACCACACGTGCTACCTCTCCAAGTCACCTCACACATATGTATCTTTTGACTTACAACTTTACATTGCCACGTCGCATGTCATTACTAGTCGACTTCCTCATGCATTGGTACCACTTTGGCCTTTCCGTTGGTTCGGATGTGCCTCCAAAAGGAGGGTCTAAATACTCCCCCCCTCCCATGTCACTAAAGCCGTCCTTAAAAGGACATGAGCCATCATCCCTTGTTTGGAGGTGCGTTTTGTCTTTGTTGTGGTAGTTGGAACTCTCGAGTTTCAACAATCGTAGAGTGGCGTATAGATAGGTCGGGCTCACCAATCTCTCGGCTTTCTTGTAGTTTTGTATGTTTAATTTACATATTCCCAAGAGAAACCGATCAAATTTGAAACTAAACGTTAATGAAACTAAAGATACCAAGGACGAGTTTTGAATATGAGTGTATTTCTAGGCTCTACCATGAGAGAGGCATCTATACAAGAATAGAGTTCTCTGTGAACATCTAAATCTTTGTTTGTGTTTCACCCTCTTGTCCAAACACAAGACTTATGCATACAAAACACTATACAAGTCTTAGGCATTCACATCACTACACCAAATGTACCAATTAGTGAGGGTGGTACTAATTCAAGTCACACGCACAATCTAGCCAAATCTCAAAATTACCAAGGGCTGAAGTTGCTACTAAGTGACATTAAGTTCATAACTACATTAAAATTCTATGCTCATTTACCATAGATTTCAAGAAGAATTAGTGTGTGCTTGTGATTAGTGCATGCCACGTGCTTGCCAATGATTAGTGTCAAGTGCGGGTACTTTCATGAATAGTGCCAAGTGCCGGTATTTTCAAGCCAAGTGTTGATAGTTTCATGCCAAGTGCCGGTATTGTAAGTGAATAGTGTGTGCCAAATGCCGAGATGAACAATGCTTCCTAAATCCTTTTGGTGGCACTGATTTATAGCATAAAGGAATTTAGCATCACCTTCACTAGTTTCCCACACTCACTAATTGACATATTTAGTGTACCAACCCAAACATACATTACTTTCCTAGTAGAACACACATCAATCACTTCCTCTATGCCACAAAGAGGTAATCCTTACAACGATACTCAAATGGTCACATCTTAACCCACTATTCCTCTACTTTAAATACTATTCTAAACATTCGATTAAGATGCAACCCATCCGACAAGCTTCAGGAAGAACATGCCCTCAACCACATCGGCAGTAAATTGCCGAAGTTCATTTTATTTTTATTTTTATTTTATTTATACGGACGGTTACAGACGGGTATTGCTGGAAATTGCACTGCAACAACTTTTGGTCTGCAAACTTTTGGCTTCCTCGTGATTGATGGACCGATAGGCCTTTTGAGCCAACCAACTTTACCACCAACATATGGTCATTCCAAGTGCACACTTTTGGGTCGAAAGTTCCCCACCCGGAACCCATCAATGCGAGTGCTCCAAGTGGTATCAAAATTCAATGCTCGAGCAAGGGCCACTTCACACACGAGCCAAGAGCCGTGATCATGAAACCGTGGGAGCCCAAAAGAAAGTGTCCAAAGGCCGTCCCAAGACACCTCCAAATTCATGTAGTGTGGCCACGGGCCCCCGAGCGCAGTGTGAAGTCCCATGTAACCGGGCCCTCAACCTGCAATGAATTTCTATTCATGTGGGTCTTCACACATGATAATTTAGAATAAATCAACGGTTGTGAGTGTTCGGAGTGCCATGTTCTCCCGGTTTTGTGTTAGGCCTACCTCCAAGAGGTGGTTTTGGAAAATAGTCCAAGTGACCATGAAACACGATCCATTCGAGCCATGTAGGAGTCCATGTGGACTTTACATCCATCTTGCATTCACATACTCCGTTGGTCCCTCAAGCGTAGTGTGAAGCGAACTTGGACCGGCTCCGCCTTTTCCACCAATGAGAGTGCTTGAAGTGTAATGGGTCACGGGCTCTCAGTCTCGTGTGCGAAGTGGCCCTAAGTTGCTGCAGTGTCCGGGGAGATTTTAGGGTATAATCGGTCAACATCCTAATGTTTCCAAGTCCAACCGGTAATGTTGGCATCCTTCGGTTTTTCTTGAACGATTCAAGGTATATTCTCTAGAATTCCTCTAAATCGATGGGTAATTTCCCTGAAGTATTGAACTTCCACCAGTTGTGTCCTCAAGCTCAACCGGTTCGTCTGTAAATTAGCAGTCAGGTTCTGTCCGTTTATTGAGCTACTGGGAGTCTAACTTCACATGGCCAGCTTGTAGGGTAAGAGGCAAGGTCAAAGGTTGATGATACTATTCACAGGTCATGCCTTTTGAGAGGCTCACCAGCTCCCAGACCCAATTTTGACCACACCATTGAGCTCTCTCATTGACTTTCATGGCCACCTCAATTGAAATTGGGTGAATTCCATCAGCATATAAACAATTTATTAGTTGGTATCAATTCCCTCCAAAAGATTCAAACTATTATAGTTCACAAATGACATAGGGTTCCAATGCACCAAAGTATGTCTAATTGGAGTTCTTCTCCAAAAGTTGAGAGGGCTTGAAGTGTTGTTGGGTAGATGTTTTAAAACCAACACATGAACCTTGTTTTGCACGTGGTGGAAATTCTCACAACTACTATGTAATTTATTGTAGAATGCATCATGGGTGTTGGTTTAGCACCATCTACCTTAGGTATTGTTAGGTAGATATGCTAGCGCTTTTGCCACTTAGAGTAAGCCAGGTTTGTCTATTATCATACTCCGATGCATCCCATAGGATATGGTGGAAGGTTAGCTGCCTACCTCTCAATGTGTGTGTGCATACGGGGGTGTTAGAGAGAGAGAGAGAGAGGCCTTATAGACATTCACCTCAATTGTGTTGTGCTTTCAATAATGGACCCTCTCAAACAAAATCCATAAATATCTAAAGAGACAAAGTTCTCATAACATCATTCAGACATGTGGGTCGGTTCCATGACCTTGGTATATGTAAATTATGTTCCGTGCCTCCTAGATAAACTAGGAATATCCATTTACTATTCATACATTCAAACCGAACTTGGATATTTGGATGGAGTTATACTCTCGATACTTTGCGCAAGAATTATTGTTCATCTCAAGAATAGTAGCAAGAAACATTGTTCATCCCAATATTATTCCCTTAAAGTACTATTAATAGGAAAGTTGTCATTGAAAATACCAACACTATTCACAATATACTTACTATTCATACCGGCTTTATTCGTTATTCACATTGGTGTCAATTTCTCCTTATTTTTAAAATTTCTTCCCATGAAGTTAAGATAGTCGAGGCACGGGTATAAGACGGAAGGGAGATACAAGATTATGACTAACGTACTATCATGGTGGCTTTGGCATTAACTATGTTATTCGGAAATTTGTAAATTCTTTGAAGAATTTATCATCCAAAAACCTCAATTTGTGAAGGATAAGTGAAATATACTAGAATATTTCATTGTCAAAATGGAATCTTCAAAAGAAATTGAATTTTTGACAATGATTTGCCTAAACCACCACCATGGGACTATGGTATACGTTTCAAGAAAAAACTCTACAAGCGTGCAAAAATTGATGAATTAACTGAAGAAACAAAAGTCGTGCATTGACTAGTGAATAAAAACAAGTAGTTATTTTGACAACCTTGATTGTCTAAGGCATCCTTCAATTAATTTATAGTGGTCAAAATCAAGCGATGCCATAACTTAAGGGCATTCATCATTGGGCCTCAAGTGGGTGTACGATGTTGCACATCAAATGTCCAAATTACTTATATTTGAGTTGCATGTAAGAACTGATCTAAGAGTGGACATCAAAAAGATATTATGTTTAAAAAGAGATTGGCCTACGTGCTAAAAACATGCTAACTGTTCTAGGCTCAGTGGTCAACATAATCAGAGGAACTTATAAGACCACTTTCAATGTGCACAAGAATCTTCACTTTGAATAACAAATAAGATAACCATAAGACCTCCAAAAATGATGACTTAGCAAATGGCTATTGAGCCCAATATGGATTTGCTAATCATCTTGCACTAATTACGTGTTTCATATCCTACAAGAAGTGGTTGCAGAATTAAACGGGTTCCTTTAAGGCCCGCTTGCGTTTTGATAATTGAAAATTTCAAAACGACACGCCGCAAAATCATATCCACTATCAATTTATTACGACATATATCAATATGTGGTTGGCACTGACATGACTTGGTCGTTCTTAACTAGCCGTGCATTTAAAACCTAAATCACCGAGATAATCTCACCACACCAGGTAATAATAAATAGAAAGAGGCAGGCATGGATGGATGCGATGGATGAAAGTGATGGATGGAAGTGGGATGGATGGACCCATCAGGGGGGGGAGGGGGGTGATGACCTATCAGAAGGGCAGTGAATGTGGTCTGCCACATATACTGCCACGCTGGCCACGCAGACTGCTCGTGTTCCCAATCCCATGACATTGGGAATCCGCCTGTCATGCCGCCAGTCCCCGTTGCCTGGCCATGGCCCACCACACGTTCCCCACTTGAGAACGTGGGTGAACAGGCAGACATGGTGGTTTGTCCTATTTCTGGGAAGTTACTGTAAGTAACTGACTAGGGGTAAAATAAAAACTACAGTACCGTAGGTCTTGTCTGTCTTCGGTGTGTATTTTACCCAAGTTACTGTGACAGGTAGATATTTTTGGGGGTAGGCAAGTAGTAGATACTACTAGAGTGTGCACTTTCAGTTGCGGGTTTGCATTGGGGTTATTATTAGTCGCCATGGTATTAAGTGTGACAAATTGATTACGGTCACCAAGTGTGTGAGAAGTGTTATTAAGGGCCATTTATAAGCCGTCTTATGGGTTCATAACATTATTAATCCATTGTGGGCCGGTTCCATGACCATAGAATGTGTCAATCATGTTACGTGGGATCCTTGCACGAAAGTAACAATTCATTTATTGTTCATACATTCAAGTTGATACGTGGAAATTCGGGTGGAGTCATACTCCCGGCATTATTCATAGGAATCACTATTCATCCTAGCATGATTCAAATGAAGCATTGTTCATCTTGGTATTATTCATTGAATATATCATTCATAGCATCACTATCACTAAAAGTACCGACACTATTCACAATATCCTTACTATTCATACCGGCACTATTCATTATTCGTACCGGCATTAGTCTCTTCTTATTTTCTAAGTTTCTTCCCATGAACATAAGATAGTGGAGGCCCATGTCAAATGCTAAGTATAGAATGGAACACGAGCTTGCATGTGATTAATGTTATGCTGGAATCCATTTTCTTGCATGAATAGAAATATATTTAACGAGTTTGTGAGATGGTGGTTTCCGAATGGGGTCAAGAACCAATTGATTGATGGATGTGAAAGACAACCATCCTACTTATAGTTGAGAGGTGTATGAAAATAACATTTGTTGTTAGCAACCTTCGAATGAAGTCACCATGTAAGGGCCGGATTACACTACTAACCTATGATCATGACCACCGGTTTCTAGAATCTCTCATTGGTTGAGAAATGAGTGGCAGTCCCCACTTCATTTTACAGTCAATCAAATCTATTAGATGCGATCATGGGTGAGAATGTCATAGAATGGATGAAATATAGACATGGAATCCTACATGTGCATAAATGGACAATGTCTAGTGGTTGGATTGTGCGGCAAGAGAACCCAAATAGGATGTCTCAATAGAAAATAAGGGTGACCGTATCAAAGAAAAATAATTTGCAGCAACTCTTAATTATGGACATATTTACTTAAGGTGATCATTTTTATTTTTACATGTTTATTTTTGTTTTCATCAAACACCCTATGTCCCGGTCTAAGTCCGTCTTACACTACGACGCGTGACCAAGGCTTTCAAATTGTGATGTGGATTTCTTTTAGTCACGATTTTCAAACCGTCAATCATGACCACAATAAATCAAAAATCATTTTCCTCACGGTCACTGGTTACATATGTAAAATGGCCCTTAGTGGAATGTGAAAAACGTTGGGAGCCTTTGGCAATGTTTTTCTCACACGCACCTTTGGCAATCATGTGAGTTGAAGTTCACACCGTTGGGAGCCACTAATTAGTTCTTTTACCGAACTTGACCTCGAAGTTATCATAAGAGACTCTAAATTAGTTTAGTGGCACTTTGTTGGGATGAATTGACCATAAAGTAGGCTTCTATTAGACCCATTAACATAGACCTTGCAAATCACAACTCGTGTGGGGTTTCGTAGACTTTCAAGGCTTGATACTTACCGATTTAGAGAAAGCCAACTCAAGGTACGTAGACCCAAAAATCAACTTTGAATTCTAAAACATTGTGTACCCACACCGCCTACCACAGTTGTATGCACGGTGCTTCAAATGCATGACAAATGCAGTGAATCATAGCAACTAATTTCATAGAGTAACGGAGTGCAGTGGCCTATGTGAAATAATGTCTACAATAGTCAACATGATGATCCAATTGGACTTATGGATGAGTTTGCAATGATATTTGTTGCGCTAAATAAGGTGCATAGGGCGGGCTGGTAGATTGACGTTAAAGCCAACAATTCAGCTTACCTCCACTCAAGGCTATACCTCCACTCGAGGCCAAGAGGCTTTACGGCTACGTCAACGCAGGGAAGAGAAGGAAAGACTGGAAGCAAGGTGGGGACAGAAAGACAGAAAGACAGACAGGCAGGCAGGGTAAGTAAGAAAGGGCTCCCACGTGAGGATGAAAAATAGTAGATGGATGAAAACAAACCAGGAAGCTGTCGGTCACCGTCTCTTCCCTCCATCTGTCCGTCCGCCCGCCCGCCTCCCCTGTCATCTATCCGTTCCTCCCCATCCGTCCGTCCATCTCCATCGTCCGTTAAATCTGTCGGTCCATGGCGCTTCCGTTTTTCAGTTCGTCGGCCCCTCCCCCGCGCGCCCGCCCGCCATCCGCCATAGCCAGCGGCTCTTGAGTCTCGCAGACTCCACACCAACTTTTGCAGCCGATCCGAGAAGCTTTTCGCAATCGCAAAGAAGAATAAGCAGCACGAGGAGAAGTTTTTTCGCAACAGTGAACCACTGCGCGTTACAACAACCGTGTTCTCTGTAAGTGATTCGGTGCTCTCTCTCGCTCTCCCGTGTTCTTTTGCTCTAATTTTTGTTTTTTTCTCTTCTTCCTTGCTACAATTTGACTCCATTTCGTCTCTCACATCCGATCGCCTTTCGTTTTTGCCTCCTACGGCCGTTGGTATTGTTCGTATTGTTATGGTGCGAGTGTTGTAATCTTTTGAGTCTCGATCGCTTCTGGTCGGCTGCTGTAGCACCCTGCGGTACTCTGTGGCAGTCGGTGTCCGATCGCGAGTGCGATCGATCGCCGATCGGCCACCGATTGAGTCCTCAATAGGACATTGAGTGGCGGTTAAGTAACACAGCTTGCGATCACCGGCAGAAGAAGAAGAGATGCTGTAGTTGTCGCCATGTGTTGGCGGCCGTCATTGGTGTAGGCTGTGAGCGTTGCGTTGATTGTTGTTTGTATGTTGCTGTCCTGCGATTGAAAGTTCTGTCGGTGTTGTATTGTATAACTCAAGCTTTGCTAGCCCCAAGAGTGTTTTCGGTTTTTGAAACCGCGTTCGTACGTGTTGCTTTTTGTTTCTTCGTATTTGTTTGTTTGTGTTGTTTCATCGAGGAGTGTCTCATCTCGCATCGTATTCGATGTTGCAGTACATCACTCTCCCGTTGAGCTTCCTTAGTGTTTATAGCGGTGCCAGCGTGTGCACTTTGACTTTCCTTATTACTGGTGTTCGTTCGTTTATCGATGTGTGGCACTTTGCTGTGCTTATGAGCTGTTATTTGTTGATGTGTTAAGTTCCTTCCGGTTTTCGATTTGGTGTTGTCGTATCTCTTCTGTGTTGCGTAGGTTTTAAGCATTCTTCTCTTCTTGGTGTGAAGCTTACCTTATACTTTGACATGAGTTAGTGTGATAAGAGGCCAGCTTTTTCGCCAACTAGGTGGCCGTTTTAGAGTGAGATGATGTCAAGCGGATGTTGCAATCACTGTGGTCATCATGGTCATCATAATTCATTAAGAACATGCCAGGCTGACTCAGGGGTGAGGCTGTTTGGTGTTAGGCTGACAGATGGGGTGATGAGGAAGAGTGCTAGTATGGGGAACTTGAGCCACAACAACCCTACCACTCCTCCCGAACAGTCTGGAGCCGAGTCTGGAGCCGGCGCCGATGGTTATGTCTCCGATGGTCATGTACAGACTTCCAGCAACACCAGGGAAAGGAAAAAAGGTGACATTTGCCTGCTGAGATCTCTATTTGCCCTATAATTTAATTAAGACTATCGTGTTTATTTGCCTGTAGCAGTTCATTTGATGTCCATTATTATACTTTCATTGAGAGTTCATTTGATGTCCATTATTATACTTTCAATCTATAAAATATGAAGGTCTAAAAGTGTTTTGCGAATGTATTATTAGGTGTTGATTGGGATGAGAGTGTTATTTTAATATTTTTATATGATCAATATATTCTGATGCGGACGAGATTTGTTTTGGTAATTCCAGGCGTGCCATGGACAGAGGATGAACACAGATTGTTCCTTGTTGGACTTCAGAAGCTTGGTAAAGGAGATTGGAGGGGCATCTCTAGGAATTTTGTGCAAACTAGAACACCAACACAGGTGGCTAGTCATGCACAAAAGTACTTTATCAGACAAACCAATATGAACAAGCGAAAAAGACGGTCAAGTCTCTTTGACATTGTCTCTGAAACGGTACTTCTCCTCTCCTGTGTTCCATCTTATTGTTTTTTTTGGTAGGGTGTTAGACTTGTTTGTTAGAGATAAATATGTGTTTTCATATACTTTTTGCAGTATGTCCTGTCAATGCTGATGTGTGTGCTGGTCTTCAGGGTCCAACCCCGATTCTGGAAGAACCAGCTGCCAAGGCTGTACCTGATGCTGCAGCTCCTCTTCACCAGCTTAGCTTGGCAGCCAATGCCATATTCCCATCAGGGGTTTACTATGATGCAAGCAACCCAAATGCATATGGACTTCCAGTTAGACCCTATTTATTACCTCCTCCAGCTCCTTTGGGCGTCCCAAATTCAGCAGGAGGTGAATCTGCCGAGCAAACAACAGAACCAGGAAGTGGGGATACATCTATGCTACAAAGACCTATGTCGATTCCGGTTCCTGGATCCAATGTCCCGTTCTACCATCTTCCTATGTGGCCTATACTGTCGTCACAAAGATACAACGGCCTCAAAACAGATTCAAAGGTTTTGAGGCCAACTGCCAAGCTTTCAACAGAGCCATTAAATGTGGGTGTTGATGGATCGAAGAGTACATCGCAATTGAATTTAGGATTGTCATCTCTGGAATCATCTCAACTTACTCTGAAGCTTTTAGACCAGCCGGCAAGGTATACTTCTGCCTTCCATGTGAACTCGTCGTACAACACAAACAATATTGGCTCTGGTAGCAACGCAATCAGTGTGGTGTGATCGTTACAAGTTATCGGACTCCAAAGTTTTGATTTGATGCGGAAGTAGTGTTGAGTTGAGTGAGGTCTACTGTGCCGTTGGGTGTAACTCATCCTGGAAATGAAGGAGAGTCTCTGGTTCTGTAGACTAATTCTTATGTACATAGCTACGAATTCAATTCTCTGCCAGATGTCTACTCAGAGTTCCCAGGTTGTAAACTACAATGGGAAGAACGCAGAGAGACCATTCCTTTGGTGGTGGCTTGTCCCCTCAATTGGGAACTTGCCGGTGGAAGGCTAATGCAGCTAGTTCCATACTCCGAACCAGAAGAGGTATTTAAGACTCAAAAGTGCTTTTAGATTTACAGGTTTTCTCGGGCAGCAGGTGGATAAGTTTGCAAAAGGTTAGCCACATCTGTGCAATCACAAGTGAGGCTGCCATTGAGTTTCCCATTCTTTTAGGGTGTGGGGGTTTGATTCACTAGAATGAATTATGTGTGTGCAATGTGTTCCCAATCAATAGCAAGCCTCTCTTCTACGCTTTCAATCATAACAATATCCTGCAGCCAGACTGATGACTGCAAGGTTGTTCGGCGAAAAATGTTTTTCCTCCCTCGAGGCTGTGATCTTGAGAAAGTGAATGCTGCAATATAAAAGTGAATGCTTGGGTATACGGTATATAAGTAGGGGGTTGTTAAATCGACCACACATTGGTGAAAACGAGCACATTGTCAATATGTAAGGTGTCCACTAGGCTTTGAACTTGTCATCCAATTTAGCCAAGTTTATTGATTCTAACACAACTGATGCCTTGGTCTTCATGTGTGCGATGAAAAATCAAAATATGACCCGCGATGTGTCTCCGTGTTTGTTTTAACAAACCGCGTGGTCAATTTAACAATTCCCTAAAAGCTTCGGTCTTGCATGATTGTTGTATGTACTTGATAACGGCTTGTAGACAACAGATTGCAGCAGGAATACTAACGACGTCATTGTTGCTGCAAATCCTTTCATTTCTAGCTCATGTCATTTCCTGGATAACTCCATCGTATAGTGCATTTTTGGATGGGTTTTTTTATTCCATACAACCGTACTACACTTTACACTATACATGTGATATTGTTTGGCGCACACGAGTCATCATCCACGCGAATTAGTTGTCTTTCACTGGGTGTACAGAGGCTGCCATTCTCTAATTAACATGGCACGCCAATCAAATGTTCTATTGACATTTCATACTATTTTAAAATATTTGTGTCACAGGTGCAAAATACAGGAATAATCTTTGTGTGGTTGTTTTATTGATTCGATAATTTCCTCATTGATTCATCCTACATAAGATCTTGACCCCCATAGGTAAGTAATTGATTCATCTTAAATGATTTAGAAATTTGGTAGTTTGAAATATAATCAACCTATTCCCAAGGAGGTCAATTGACAATTGCTATTGACCTCGAGAGTAGGTAAACATGCTTGGCAAACCACACTGATATGTACAGTAAAGGCCCATAATCAATCACTTAAGAGATTTTGTGCCAGATCTTGAGAAGTAAAAGGTGGTGCAAATATTTCCCATATAGGAAGATAGAAATTATTGTGAATTTTTGAACCCAAAAGTTGGCTTGAACATATTACCAATGTCTAGAGTCTGTCATAACTACTCATTTTGGCACTTAAAACCATGACATGTCATGGTTTTAGCTTGATCGAAATTCATACCCTTCCTTCCAATTCTATATACTGAAATTCTAGATGATGTTTCATACCCCATTCCCCCTTGCGAAAAAGCCATTTTTTCAAGTTTTTACATATATATCCCACTTTAACGTCAAATGTTGTCCATGAAAATTCCACAAACAACATCAAGTGAAATGCACTCAAAATGACCCCTTCATAGCCTTCGGAAGTTAAGGGTTAACTATTTCAACTATATGGTACATTGTGTTGTCCCCAAAGTCAAGTAGAACCAGTCGGAAACTAGTGTAGCGAATCAATACCTCATACACAAGCAATTTGCAATATTTTTGCACATTACTATTCTCAAACCAATTATAGCAGAGGCACCTATTCTCAATTAGGATCCTATTGGCAATCTATAGGGTAGCATAATTTCGATCAAGCTAACATTGAATTTTGATCCAGCTAGAACCGATACAATCAAACCTCTATAAATGTTACAGGTCAGGAGTAGCAAAAAAATAACATATATAGAATTATCTCGGGGAGGTCACTCCATTGTCAAGTTGAACACCACGTGCGTTAAAAGTTTGCTACCCCTATATTACATGCCATAGATGATTTTAAAAATTATGATATTTTTTCCACATAAACATAACCATTGATAGTATCCTTTGTATATTTTTCTGAAATTTTTAGTCATCTTCATTTTTTGTAGTAGTTTTTTTAGTTCAATTCTGCGTCATTCTAGTTAGAAACGGTATGTTTTATTAAAAAAAATAGATCATCAAATTTGGTTACCATTTTTTACTATGTGATAGATACCGTGTATATCTAAAATTTCCAAAAATGAAGAACATAACGTTTTATAAAAATAAAAAATGAAAGTACAAATGATAATACATAATTCAACTAAACTAATTGAAAGAAATAATCTATATAGTAGTAACTTGACGAGATTCTTCCAACTAAACTAACCGAAAAAAGAGTCTATAGTAGTCTGACGAGAAGCTTCCAAATGATGAGATGAAACTTCCTTTTGGAGTCCTTGAATGCTCATGATGTGTGATAGGGTATCATTTGGTCTTTGTTCAAAGTATTTCTTCAAAGTCTCTAGAGAACGCTCGGCAACACTCAATCCTACAACTTCTTCTACAACATCAACCATAACCTCATCAACATCAATTTCTTGATGTTATGAGGAATACATATCCAAAAACTCCTCATCGGTAGGTTCATAGGGGTTGTTTAAATCAAATTCCATCTCATAATTGAGGTAATCATGAGCACCCATCACGTCACCCACCTCAATATCAGATGACAACAACATCAGTTGATGAAGTAGAGTAGCAACTTCATCAACCTCTACCAAGCGCCTAGCTTCCTCCATCTCCCTCTCAATAGAGATCGAAAGAACACCCGTGTGCCTCCAACAATTTTGAATTGTCGATGTGGTAACTCCCTCGAGTGTGCACAAGGAGGAAGGATCTCTAAATAAGAGAGAATATTTGACTTGTTCGCAAAGAATATGGGATAAATTACATGTTTAAAATGTATGCTCTCATATATTATTACCTTGATTTTCTCAAAATTAACACTTATAGAGGTGCAATTAACAAAGAAGGGACTAGAGCATGTTATAACACTTAACACATAACACTCACTAGTCTTACCAATTGTGTTTTTGTAGGGGAGTAAAATTTTCTTAACATATATGAAATTATAACGTTTACAGGGGTAACACTTATAGAGGTTTGCCTGTAGTGACATGACACATGCCCTGGTTTTGAGTACTAAAGTGAGGAGGAATGAGTGATTAAAATAAGCGGTTATGACAGACTCTTGACATTGGTAATACGTTCGGGCTTAAAAAATTCACTATATATTAAATTTAAGAAATAAAATTACCAAAAGATTTGTAATCCTCCTGATTTCTATCTTTCTACATGGGAAAAATTTGCACCGCCTTATACTTCTCAAGATCTGGCACAAAATCTATTAAGTGATCGGTTATGAGTGCCTCTACTCTAAATAACATATTGAACTTTGGAAAAATATAAACTCTACATATGAAGACTGTATTTCGTGAAGTGAGAATACTACGTTGTTCAATTTAAATCTTTAGAAATGTAACATCTCCTGATACTGAACCACAGCAGATTGACAAAAGCATATTGGATCACCACATTTCAGTGTCCAAGCACAAAATTTGGTGGAACACTGCACAGATTCAGAAGCACTGAAATGAAATGTCTAGGAGAATGGCATCAGGCATCAGGCATCAGACATAAACTACAGACAGCCACAATTTATGTGAACACATATAAAGGCAGGTCCAGAATGCATATACTGGATACTCTCAATTATGAAACAATCCTCAACATGGAAGAGATGTTTGTTCTTCCACAAGTACACATCTACACATCTGCATATATCACACAAGAATCTCCGAGTGCTTACATGCATCATACAAATTTCACAATCATCATCAGTCATCAGAATTGACACCTTGAGAAGCCAAACTGTTACCTTCTGTAGACTCTTTACACAACAAACCCATGTCAGCAATGGCAATTATGAGCTTCTATTTCATGTTGTCTAGTAACAACTAGAACTGCTCTCTGCTACAAGATATCAAAAGAAAATATTTTCAATCCCTACTTGCTCAAATGAGCAGAACGATGATTCACATCACTTGCCCTTGGTATACTTCACGGATAATATAATATAATACTTGGAAAGAGTTTCACGGAAATTGTTCTTGAGCATCAATAAATGTGGGGAATGATTTTAAAAGGAACCTTTTTCTTATATTCATCCCAGAATTTCTTGTACCTGCACACAGAGAAAGATGTTAACATCTATTTGGTGACACATTCACCGAGCTCTTACATAAGTGATCTTGGAAGATGAGTGAATACAATATTTTACCAAAACATCACTTCAAAACTTTGCAGAATTGCAAGTGTGACTTACTTTGCTTGACAACGTTTGTCATCACGCTCAGCTCGGTCTACCAGAAGAATTGTTAGGAAAAACACGTAAAAGTATGGCAGGGGCTGCATGATAAAAACAACAATACGTCAGGCTCTAATGAGCTGTAATGCATGCACAACTTATACCATGTCCATTCTGTAAAAATCATAGACTTTATTACTTATTGCTACATTATGACTAACTACTACGGTTATGTATATGTTATATCCTGAAGTTGAGAACCTCGCTGTTAAGGCTTACACGTACCATTCCATCCCAAAGGCCAAAAATCTATACAGGGCTATTGAGAACTAGAACGTTTGAGGATAGATACAAACAAAATATTCAACAGTCCAGAGATCGTACATGGAAGAAAAGTGCAGGGAGAGTCCAAAAGAAAGCTCCTGCAATCTCAGGCGCGTAGTGAAAATGTCTTGCCATAGCCCACCTACAGGTAATTCACATACAAAGAAACACAGTATCTTCTGTTTAAATTGATAGTTACTGTACTCACAAGTGAAAAAAAAGGTGAAGTGAATATGCTTCTAGAATTAACTTTGTGGTTGAATCCTCAAGAGGTGCCTGAAAAAGTAGATATGTCCATACCAGCCAGACACCAGGAGAAGGCTCTTCTTGCGCTCTCCTTTCTCAGTCACATATTCCGCTACAATCTGCCAAACATTGCCACATGTAAGCAATCTACACACAAAAGATTCAATACCATATTGGTGGTGAATACATCCCAATGAGGTAAACAAGGAGGCAGGGAGCCTGATATTTCTTCTGAAGTGCCACATAAGATGGTCACATTGAAATCATTTAAGCTCTGCAAAACCCTCGAGCAATTTCTTTAGACTTTAGATGCCTTTCCTAATTTTCTGTCTGCCATTACTACAAATTAACAAGGCAGTCTTCTGACTTGTTGAGCTAATCAATTGAAGGCATCAAGTAGGCACATACTTCTTGTGCAACTACTTCTTATCTACAAAACCTTGTCCTTCCCAAGAACCAAGAGTATCTTAATACCAACCATGATCTGTACAGAGACTACTTGGTGATCCAAAGGTCTTTGGCAACAGATGGATAGCACTGAGACAAAGTTATGAGATCAGCACACCTTATTTGGGATTTTACCCCATACTTTCTCTTTCCCATCTGTTTTCCGGAACTGTTGTCTCTGGAGATCACAATCATAGTTGATCCATATACACATAACACCTGCCACTAGAATTGCTGCTGCCAACTGTGAAAATGTACCACAAATATCCATTTTCAAAATACAGCACTTCACAAAAATACTCCACACATATCATTTAGTATATGGAGAGAAGCCAAGTCAATTCAGGTGATGTGTGAAGTCCTATGTAGGCACTTCCAACTCCATAAACAATTTTAGCTGTTGGAATTTTCTCATCCAGTTAGCAATTGCAAATCACGCAGATTGTCATTTCAAGTTTCAAAGTTAGGAGTTGAGATCCAAAAGTTATAAATGGTCAAAGTAAAGATTACCTTTCCCTTGAAGTGATCACATAGGCCCTCCCAATCGTGTAAACTATTGAACCCAGAATGACACATTTGAGCACATAATCCAATCTCATCTCAACACGCATTGTGTTATTTTGGTGCTTGTTTGTAATAACAAGCCTTGCCATATACCACTTAAATATAGGTCTCTAATTAAGAAGAGTGACCACATAAGACCCACATACCTTAGGTAATTCACTACAAAGACCTTACAGCTAGAGCTCTTAACAAGAAGAAAAAAAATGGTGATGAAAATATACAGGGGTCCCGAGCTCCACAGGGTGGTTGACGAGGTATAGAGCAGGAGATGTGTAGACAGAGGGCACCCACACCAAACAACCCCACACAATATAGAAACCAGCTGCAAAATCCCAACCCAATAGTGACTTTAGATCCTTTTTTACAAGTTCTTTACTTGCATTCACTATCAATCCAGACAGTATTAATGATCATCCTCTATACCTCTACTCCTCATGACAGACGTAAAACAAATATGTGCATGCCCTTCCAAATATGACTTCCTACATGTAAGGTAGGCATACCCAAAACACATAACCTAAAACCAGTACTATGTACCAATGTCGTAAATTGGAGACTGCAAATGTATGAGTGTTTACATAGTGTTAGTTTTAGGTATGTAGTGCACTATCTGAATCTCCCGAGAATATGTACATAAGTCACTAACATGTAACAGGTAACATTCAGAGAAAACAACCTACAATATGTACATATGAACTTAGTAAGTAAGCAAGCATGGTAATGGAAACTTACCACGATCATGTGCTATGTCCATGGAATTCCAGTAGCCTGCTTCCCACCAGAAGAATTTTGTGATGTACACAAGCATCAGTGTGACACTCACTGTCATTGAATCCGAGAGCTTTCCATACAATTCAATCTGCACATTACACCAGGAAATCGCTTTTTCTCAGCAGCAGGATCCACCTTGTAAACCTAACCTCCATATCCTTGGCAATAACAAAGTACCTTGTTAATTTCGGCACAAAATTATTATTATTTGAAGTGATGATGCCAGGTGTCAAGCAGTCATTGATTAAAATACATGTAAATGTTGATGTGGCAAGAAAACAAATTCAAACTTGTCAAGCAAAATGCCTAAATTCATAAGGTACTATGGTAGACTCAACAAACAATTGAGATTTTTACAAATTAGAACTTCAAAGTGGCTATTGTATCTGATATCTAGTAGTTACTGTAGGACATACCATATATATATGCTCAGGAAGCTACATTTGGCAATTAAAATTTCTTGCCAAAAAAAGATATTATGCACCTACTCTGTGGTTGCAGAAATCAGAAGAATAAATGTTGCTTGTGGTATGGTAGGTACCTGTTTGACAGCATAGGTGACAATCAATACCGCCCAACTCATCATACCAAATCGACAGTTGGTGAACACTTTGATGTCAAAATTCTTCCCTATCCTAGGGTACAGCTCCATCCCCTGCCACATCCAGAAGCATATCAACACATTTTCCACTAATATAGAAATCAAACTGTATACAGGATAATTAACAATCAGAAGTTTGATCAAGTAAATCAAAGTTGGCATGTACCCAATAAAAGTCAACAAGGACGTTCCCTGATGATCCCCAGTCAGATGATGAAGGTGCAGTGTGGCCCTGAGATCATTGGAAAGGACAAGATTGTTAATCCATGGAATTCTTGGCAGACTACGTACAAAGTCTTACGAAATGAAACAGTTCTTTTAAGAGAAGCCTCACATGATGATAAACATTGTCCAAATCTGATACCTAGCTTGTGGATTTTTATTCCAAGATGCAAACTCACCAGCAAAATTTCCTATCAATAACATTTCCAGTGGAGTACCCCACTTGCAAGGAAACCAATGGTGCATACTAGATCAACAGCGTCATCAAAGTTCCTTGAGTTTCACTCAAACCAATCTCACGAGGTTCTGGAGAAATGTATTGCAATAATTCAAAGAGATGCTGTACAGATCGCAAAGCACGGCATTGGAAGGACGAATCTCTTACTTTTATATAAAGCAAGCAACAGACGAAGAAACTCAAGATGATTAGTGTTGAAAATATCTCCCCAAGATGATCATAGACAGTGGCTGGATTAAAGATTTGCATCCTGTACATAAAACACAAAAAAAATCAATTGTCTTAGAAGGAGGTTTCTGACAAGCATATTATCAATCTAGAACCAAACAGAGTTGTGGGTAGGCATCATTCAGTATGATTCTAAAACTTGCAACAAGGAATGTATTGTAAAATGATACAACATACATCAACACTTACTTGTACAAGACGTAGTAGGTGACCAAAGTGATCACATAACACGTGAAGCCATTGTTCTGCAGAATAGATACCAAAAAATAAGCAGAGTGCCACAAGCAGTCACCAGCTCAAATTTCAGCATACAAATAATCTCCTGCAGATAATGGTGTCAGACCTATATGCTCTATTAATGAGCTTCTCTCTCAGCATAGCAAAGATTCTTATGTCAGTTACAAATATTCTTCCAAACAGAATAAGGTCTCCCCTGTTGTTTGAGGAATCTAGAAGAAGACATCACAAGGCTTTGAATTTTTGAGGTCATATTTATCACACAAATATAATGATGCCAATAACTTGTCATTGTTGTGTGCTGAATTTATTCAAAACACTACACAGGCACCATGTATGACGACAGGTAGAAACATATCCAAGCAGCTTAAGCAATTACAATACCTTGAAGGCATCGGGCCCATAAATATCTTGTGACACATCAACTGCACACATATAGTACTCATCGCTCTGCAAAAAACAAAAAAACAAAAAACAAAAAATGCACACACCTTGTAAACTGGGCGGTTCCCAGCAGGAGACACAGGGCCAACATGCATTCCCGCAGGGACGTATAGTTGTAAAAAGGCTTCAAACAACCCAAAGCCCAGAATCACCTTCAATGCAAACAGACTAGGTACGGGCCAAATCTTCAGAATCCCACCAAATCCATCTGCTTTGCAGGTTTCCCAAAACAATTTGGTAGACCCATCGAGGTTCACCATCGTATGCCACCTGATTCATAATGACACACCGGAATCTCATAACCCTACTAAAACTGAAAGCTAGAATCACTCGTTCACTGTGTGCCAGGGCTGTAGAAAAGATAGAATACAGAACATTGATCGAAGAAAATCTCAAGGTATTCCAGTAGTACAGTAAACAAAGAAGGGGATACAAATATAATTTCCATGGGCAATGCCATGCATTCTACTCTGGAGATGCAGAATAACTACCTAGAATCATCAAGATACTTTGCCCTCCTTAAACCCTCATGTCTAGGAATCAAATACCCTTCTTCGTGAATGCCAAAGTGTTACAAAGTAGAGCATGAAGGTTACTATATCATTGTAAGTAACTATATTGATGTTCAAACATCAACACTTACAGAAAAAGGTAACCAGTAAACCACAAAAGAAGAATCCAGATAGATAGGTAATTTCAGAGCTTGTAGAAGAGTTATACAATCAATACAAAAAGGAAGCAATCAAAAACTAGAAAGAAATAGAAACCAAATCACACATGCGGTAACAGCCAAATGGTGGCCAGCCATTTGACCTGGGACTATCCACAACGATCTACCTGCATGGAAGGATCCACCTTCCACGACATCCTCATTGACTTCATGAAATTTACTGTGGGCATTATACTGTACATTCAAGGTTATTGAACCACATCCCCACCCCCCACCCCCCACCCAAAAAAAGCTACCAACATCTGTGCATATTGAGGAGCTTCGTGATGCGCACTTCAACAGCTGGTTGATTTTGCACGCCCTATCAGCTCTAAATTCAAAGAAACCTAACGAAGTGCAGAGATGTGCACATTTTGGCACCAACAGCAGGAGGTCCGGCTACAATGGAGACCTACACGAGAGACGATATAAGAATGCACAAAAAAAAATTCTGTACATCAAACCCCCCATAGTTCTCTAATCTGTATACATGAATAGGTATACCTACATTGTTCCCCCCGAAGCCAACCCGATGCAACCACCACAACACTCAAACCAAAAATCTCCAAAATTGATACCATCGCCATAATACCAAACACTTCCAGATAGCAATGTGCAAAAACTTTTCCAGCATAAAAGAAAGGGCGCCCAAAAGATGATGCAAGAGGAGCAGCACCATTCTGGAATGTGAGCAAAAAAGCTTGAATGTTCGTATCATCCCCATCTCCATCCAAAACACATCCGAAGATTCACAAAAGATTGGGCGCCCAATTTTTTCAAAAACTTTCCCCAGCATCAAAAGAGGAATGGCGCGCAAAATATGATGAGAAGCAGCATTTGGCGTGTGATATATGGGTCAGGTGACAAACAAAAGATGACAAAGGTAGGGCACAGCGTGATCAAGGCGATCATGGGAACCAAAAATTCGCCAATGCAATACCATCGCCACTCCAAACACATCCGCAGCTTCGCAAAAGATTGGGCCATGTGCCAAAACTCTCCCCACCATCAAAAAAGGGCGCCCAAAAGGATTCGGAACTAAAAATCTCCAAAACCCATGCTATCGCCATCCCGAACACATCCGGAGCTTCACAGAAGATTGAGCCATGTGACAAACTTTTCCCAGCATCAAAAAGAAAGGGCACCCAACCCAAAACATGATGTGAAGCAGCATTCGGTAATGTGGAATGTGGAATGTGGAATGTGGGTTAGGTGACATACAAAAAGATGACAAAGGCAGGGCACAGTGTGATCAAGGCGGTCATGGAGACATAGGTAACTGTGGTGGAGTGCACGCTGATGAGCTCCTTCTGGTACTGCGACATGCCCATCTTCTTGGGCTCAAACTCATCCTCAAACCCGTCCCCCTGCTTCGCCTTCGGAGGATCCCCTCCTCCCTGTTTGCTCCTCGGCCGCTTCTCCCCCATCTCCACCAAAATGAAATGCAATGCAAGCCACCAAACTCGAAACCCAACCACGACCCAAATCCCCAAACCGCCCGAACTGCTCACAAACAAATTGCCCCGCCCCAGATGCAGCACCTTGACCTACCTAAGTTCCTACCACAACCAAATTGTGCTACAATGGCATCGAACCTTCCTTTGTCCCTCGGTTGAATCGAGAGCTCGGCGCCGAGACACACATGTAGGCTCCGACAATGTTTCAGGTACCACGAGTACTTCTCAAGCTTGTGCTCATAATATTCCGGAAGAGCGACACATCAAAGTTTCAATTAGCTCGCCTCGTGTCAGGCCGTCAAGGAGCAATCGAAGAATGTGCTTTTGGCTCCTCCTATTACTTATTTTCATCTGCAAAGTTTACTACCAGCAGATTTCTCAATGACGTACGACAAGTTTCCAATGACGTTGGTCATTTGTGTAGGACTGCAATTGAAACTTATGTGTTTGTCTCTTCTTATTACTTATTTTCATTTACAAAGTTCACTACCAGCATATGAGTCCTAGGCAATTGTCCTATGTTGGTGAAAGAACATTGTAGATTCTTCAATAACGTACGACAAGTTTCCAATGACATTGGTCATTTTCCCGTGACTACAATTGAAACTTATGTGTTTTTGTCTCTTCTTATCACTTGCTTTGATCCGCAAAGTTTACTACCAACATATGCAAAATCTTCTGTTATGATAGATTTGCAGTTTTTTCAATGATGTTGATCCTTTACTCATGACTCATATGCTTGTTGTGGTTGCACGATATTGGTCTTCTCCCAACTGCACATGCAATAAGGTATGTGGGTGTTATTCGATTTGTTTTTCATGTTCTTCAACTTCTACCAATCAAATTCGATCTACACACCGAAGCTTGTGTTGCATTAGCAAATGTATAATGAAGCATCAACAAAAATCATATTGGGATTCAAACCTTCCCTAATCTAATTTACGGTTATCATAAGTGTGTGTGTGTTGATTTCCCAACTAAACACATAGGTCCTCTCAATTATGTTCACAATTGAATGTGGAGTAGTTACCAAAATGTGAAGACATATTCCACTCTCTTTTACATTTGTGTCTTTATGTTGTTTGTTCTTTGATGCTCACCAAACCACACTCCAATCAAATATCAATGTCTAACTAAAAAACCAAAACCCCGATAACACCCGCATATGGTTACAATAATATGAGTCCTCGGCAATCAATATGCGTCATTGGAAGAAATATGCAAATCTACCATTATGGTGGATTTGCAAATTATCCAATGACGTAGGATGATTTTCTAGTGACACAAGTCAATTCCCGAGGACTCATATGCTTGTAGTGATCCCACCATTTTCGTTTAAGTTCCCTAAATGCCTTGTTATTACTCACCTCAACACACTACTTATTGTTCTCGCACTGCCACATTCATCACCACCCCAAGAAACTTGATTTCTTGGCTACACTTTCCAACTCTGAATGGCCCTTGGAAAGTTGAATAACATCCGACTTGGGCGACTTTGATGGGCATTAAGTTATTTCATAAAATTACCAAATTTATGGAAACTACATTTCTAGATACATAAAATTTAACAATCAATCTTACAAAAATGTTCATTTCAAGTTTTGTCAAAATTCTTTTTGGAAATTAATTAAATATTTGATTCTTAGATCCAAAATTGTCCAAGTAGGACAATAGTGAAGCAATTATCGCAAATATCTTAGATGTGTGTGCATCTAATGAATCACACTACGAGCATACAAATCCTTGGTAATTGACCCGCATCACTAAAGAATATGCAAATCTATTCTAGTAGTAGATTTTTGCATATTCTTCCAGTGATGCAAGTTGATTGTTGAGGATGCATGTGTTGGTCGTGATTGATGATTAAAATCCATGTTATTGGCAAGTGATCATCCACCAACATATGAATCATAGGTAGTCATCATGCGGCAATGAAAGAACAATGGTAGATGCAAATCTATGATTGTGATAGATCTTTGTACTTTCCAATGACGCAGGACAAGCTTCTAGTGATGCACGACAATTGCCCGAGACTCGTATGCTAAGCATAGGCTAATGGCAGGTTCAACTTCTACAATGTTACCTTATTAGATGTTGGACATGTTAGAACATGAAGCCAACACACATTCTCATTTAGATTCTCAAAGATATTTGTAAGTGAATGAGGAGCCAATGCACTGAGTACTTAACCTCTAAGCGCCTAAGAGATCATTTTTTTTGTTATCTCTCCTTCACCTTCACAAGATGGTTGGGGGTTAAGGGTAGCTCCGATGTGGTTGGAGTTTTTGTGTAGAGTAGGGTGAAGGCTTGAGGATTAGTTGAGTCCACCCCATCAAAATGAAGTTAATTTGTTCACTTTTAATGGCTTGTCAAATTTAGGCACAACACGTGTTTGTAGTGTAGCCAATAGCATAAGATATTGACACAAATGATATTTTGACACACATATGTATTTCCTTGCAAATTTGTATGGCATACACTATTCTTATGTATTAGCAAAATTATAACCAATGAATATTCTAAAAAAGATCCAAATAATATATATGAGATGTCTGCAAATGCTAACCCTTTTGTAATGGCCATTTAGGTATTGTGAGCTTCATTCTAAGCACCAACCGTACATATTTGTGTACACATCCTCTATGAACATTTTTGTTTAAAGAATCGTTCTCTTTCATGAAGAGAAACATGCTTTTCATAATAGGCTTTGAAATTGCTTAGAACCCTTGACAATGTTTAGGTGTTAATAATATATGGGTATGTTGATTTTTACTTTGTTGCTAAGATAACCTTAGAAAGCTAAATAGCAGATGTTGTGTTCCATTTATAAAAGTGCATAGGTTATTCTATGAAAATATCCCTATTTAATGTTTATTATAAAATGTTTTACTCTCTATACTTTCTCACAAATTTTGTCTTGAAGTCACATTTTGTTGATCACAAAATTTTGCATTTTCATTACATGTCCATCATTACAACCATTATATTTGTTGACATTGACTCATGGTATTAATCGCAGGTGCAAGGACCACAACACACATCCCATCAATGAAAAATCTTGGAAACAAAGCTTAAACTCCCTATCATAAAAATCAAAAGTATATTTAAACAAATTAACATAATCGCCACACAATATGCACACTTAATACTAGTTCATAAACAAAGAATAGAGAACCGACAACCTGTCACAAACCTCCAAGACTTACCATAACTAAATAAATAAACTTACAACCTGCTATACCTTGCCCCCTAAAGTAGTGCCATGTTATTGGATGATTTTTTTGCTAATGACAGTCACATGCTACCGGTTACCGGTAATGGCTATTAGTTACTAATATAGTGTCTACTCCTTGCAAAGGGTGAAGTAGTTTTACATCTAACGCCATTGCCCTAGGGCGTGGCCAAGGATGTTCTACGAACATACACTCTATTCACTCTGGCCTCCTCCGGAGACCGAGATTCTTCTTCTTCTTCTTGACATTGATGTCAATCTTCACCTTCATATATTTCTTGCACTTCTTGGTACTTCTAATATGTTTATTTCATTTGCTTTGCGAGGCAATATGTTGATCAAAGAATCACAAAACCTCGTCCACCATGATATCACTTTTGGGAAGAAAAAAAAGTTGGGTCTTTGCATCATCTTAGGAGATTCACCTAGAATTTCCCATCCTTCACATGATGAAAATTTATACGTATAAAAAAATACATGCTTACATACTCCACATGCAAAGTGGCTAGTTTATTATCATTTGCACATTTTGGCATGAGAATTTATGAAGATGTTCAACTATTGAGTTGTTCATCTAGTGGATCACAAGCCTTCTGCTCATTTTCCAGGTGAATTTGATTGGTCAAAGGTTTTTTTCTTTTTCTTTTTTCTTTTTTTTGGGATAAAACATGGCATTTTCTTGTGCATCACTTCCTTCGATTGTTACAATCTAAAAATTCCAAGGGTTATTTGTACCCATTTTTTCCCTTGTTATAGCTTATCTCTCATGTTTCAAGATCCTACGGACAAATCCCATTTTAACCTCAAAAGTTGTCCATGAAATTTTCACGAGTGAAATGCATTGAGTGAAATGCACTCAAAACAACCCTTTCATGGGCTTGGGAAGTTAAGGGTTAAGGGAATGAGTTGAACGTGCAAGTGAGGTAGGTGGCACCGGGTGTTAATCTTCCCATTCAAACAAACAATGTCAAGTCTTTGCATTTGACCATTGTTTCATGGAATTTGCGACCAAATGCATGATGGTTAATCCCTATCTTTTTACTAATAATTACATCATGGGCAACGTAGTTGGTGGCCATTATCTTGGATAGTTATTAAGGAAAAACATAAAACCCATAGTTAGCATTCAGAAGCCAAATTTGTTATCAAGATTGAGTAGAGTACATCTATCATCCGCTGTGACCTATAATTGATTATAACACAAAGAAATCCATGTATGAAATGTACATATCCAAATGACAACTACTACATGTCATCTATGAATTTCACTCCAACAATTCATAAGATATTCACCTTGATTTTCAAAATAGCAAGCTCAACCCTCATATTCCTCATAAAGATTTGTGATGTATTCAAATAGTTTTGATCTCAAACCTTTACATATGTTGAAATTTATGTCCATAAATAGGCGCACTCGTCTTATACATCTCATTTTGGAGACTTGAGGTTTGAAGTCTGTAACCTTTCAATAGGGGGTCCTAACGTGAGATGGGTTTCTTCAAGTGAGGGCCAACATGTGTTATTCTGATACTTTTCTCTTTGTCTCATAATTGGTGGAGCTCATTTGGATATCTTATTCATTATCAAAGAGAAGATTTTCGTGCTCATTAAGTGGTCATATAGATCCCCCAATCATGTCAACTATTAAGCCTAAAATGATTAGCATATTTTGAGCATGTAGTCCAATTTGTCGTGTAAATAGCGATTGTGTGTCACTGCAGCTCGAGTACCAACCACCACTAACAACTAAACTAAAACATAGCAAAGACACACATACACAACAACATACCGTGACAAATCTCTTCTAGACAAATGTCTTTATGGTGTCCATTCTTAGATCCACACCAACCGCATACCACTCAAATGTAAGTTAGGTGTCCAAATCAAGGATTGTTAATCAACCACACATTGGTTAAAACGACCACATTCAATATGTAATGTGTCAACTAGGCTTTGACTTGCCATCCAAGTTGGCCAAATTTATTAGCTCTAACACAAAGCTGATGTGTGCTATGAAAATTCAAAATTTGACAGGTCATGTGACTGCGTGACGTGCTTATGTGGTTGTTTTAACAAACTATGTGATCGATTTAACAATTCCCCCATGTTGTTGCTTATGTTGGATTTAGGACGTCTCTACCTTATGCAACATGGCGAAAATGAACCAACATAGAATGGCCCCTTAAACCTTAAACCCTAGCGCTTCGTTTCGTTGGAGCCAGGGTTGAAGCTCCGGGCTGTGTGGCCATGGCGATGGCGAGGCTGCGAAGCCACATTGGTACCAAGGGTGGAGCAGCAGCATCAAATTATCTTACCCAAAATTCTCCTTTCCCCGACCTAACATTGCAATCGATCCTGGCCTTCACATGGCGACATTATGCAACGCAGAGCTCGTCATCTCGAGGAGGTTGGGAGGTAGGGTTTATCTTCCAAAATTTGTATCCGGTTATAGAGTTACCCTTCAACTCAACATGAGTTTTGGTCGGGATTCGGTTGTTTTGCATACAACACCTTTTTATGTTTTGGTGAGTTTTCGGTGCATGTTTGGAGGTAGTCATGTGGAGGAGGTTTGAAGAAAGAAATATTATAGCATGCCAAGAGGTGCTAAACTAAGTTTGGCCCTCAGTGAACCGGAATAGGTTGCTCTTCGTTCAAATTCAGACACTAACTCCGAGGAGAGGATACATCACAAGAGAAATTAGTGACATTGGATGCGCACAACCAATGGAAAACCATAAGGGATGAACTCCCCACGGAAAGTAAAGTTGGGTTATCTTCCGAAATTGATCTCTGCTTATAGAGTTGCCCTCCATCTCAACATGACTTTTGGTCAGGGGTTGGTTGATTTCTATTAAGTTTTTCGGTGCATGTTTGAAGGTAGCAGCTCTTGGCATGCCATCGAAGAACGTTCTGGCATGCCAAGAGGTGCTAAAATAAGTTTGGCTCTCAACGAACCAAAATAAGTTGCTCTTCATTCAAATGTAAACACTACCTCCGAGCGAGCACCACCTGTGGAAAGAAATTATTGATATTGTATTCAAACATCCAATGGAAAATCATAGGGAACCAACTCTCGACAGAAAGTCCCATCGAGTTAAATGATAACTCTTCATGTGGTCCCTTAAATTTTGGTGAATTCCATCTTGTATTACTTGTTTCCGAAAAGCCACAAATTGCAGAGATGTTCCGTCCCATTGAGTGAAAGGATAACTCTTGTGTGTTCCTGAATTTTTGGGTGGTTTCCATCTTGTATCTCTTGTTTATGATAATCCACAAACTGCAGAAATATTCTGTCCCATTGAGTTAGAGGATAACTCTTTTGTGTTTCCTTTTTGCTTTCTATCTGGTTTCCTTCTTGTATCTCTTGTTTCTGAAAAGCCACAAATTGCAGAGATGTGGGCGAAGGGGGGAGATGGAGAAGGAGGACTACTCCTATGCATGGGACGATCACGAAGTTGGCTATGGCAGAGAATCAGAGCTTCCACATTGGAGTAAACGAGGGAAAGGAAAGGAGGATGACAAGAAAAAGAAGAATAACAAGAAATCATTTAAACTGCGGACGGAGAAGTATTTGCAGCCCTTCAGTCTGGATATCTTCCTGTCTTCCAAGTACGTCCACGCAAGTATCATGCACCGTGTCACAAGCAAGGTTGTTGCTGTGGCCAGCTCGAATTCAAAGGAGTTTCGCAACAATTTGAAGTCGTATAAGGATTTTTCTGCGTGCAAAATCATTGGACAAACCCTTGCGCAACGGGCTGTCGAAGCAGATGTGTTCACAGTCGTTTATGAGCCCAGGAAGGGAGAGAAATTTGAAGGGCGGCTTGCGGCGGTCGTCAGTACCATACAGGATTCTGGCATCAATGTGGACATGGAATTATGACTTAGGGTTTCAAACTTCTGATCTGTGTGGTTGAGCTGTGAATGACACATTCGCGCTATGGAGGTTAAGGTATTTAAGCCTAAAATGGACTCTTTTAGCTCTGCACCTACTTCTCCTAGGATATTCAACACACAATTAGCATGAGATGATTAGCAGATCTTAATCGAGGCCATAGCCATATTCCTCAAGTAATTTGGAGCTCGTATGAATAGTTTACTCATTATCAAAGTGAAGGTTTTCTTTTTTCTTAAATGATCATATAGGCATCCCTTAAATATGTCGATTGTTGAACATAGAATAGTTAACAAAATTTTGAGCATCCAGTCCAATCTCTTTCTAACATATGATGTCTTTGGGTGTCCATTTTAGATTCACGGCTAACCACATACCCCTTAAATACAGAGGTCCAATTAGCATAAGTAACAGAAATAGCCCTGGTTACCTTACATGCCTTCCTGGTATTTTCTTCCAAGGGACCCCCTCAATTTTGGCAAGGACTCTTTAGAAGTACTTTTTTGAGGTCTGTTTACAGAGCATTCTTATGGTTCTGACATTCTTCCACATTTCTTTGTAGGGTTCATCTGTAGTATCCATTTTTCTCTTTGCTAAGAAGGAACACATTTAGCACCTTTGCACTTTGCTTTTGGTATGATGCATATATACACCCTGGCAAACATGTGCGATGCAAGAAGTCCAGTGAGGGTTTGCAGTTCTCTCCACTTTGCAGTTTCTAGTTCCTTTTTTCCTTATCCTTCAGCATTCCTTATATTTAAGTAAGCAATGCTGGGTTTTCGTTTTCGTTTTCTGCATTGAGCAAACGTTGTGTTCGTTAATATGCTTTATATATTTTTGTAACACATGATGGAGGTGAAGTCAACGTCATGCTGTGCTACACGACGATTTTGTCAATGCACTCACATGTCGCATGTAGTTTCACTCCAAACTACAGTGGGAAATTAGGGTTCTTCTCTCTGTCATTTCTGAACATAATTCACGATTATTGTTTACTGAGATTCTTTATTTTTTCTGTGCTTGTGCTTGCATTGGTTCAAATGCATTGAGAAACAGTAGGATTTATCTCGAGCAAGGAAACAAACTGAGAGGAAGTGTATGAGACGGGAGCAATATAATTAAACAGGGTTCAGTGGTTTACTGGACTGTGCAGCATTTTACTTGCATGTGCCCATGATGTCACACTTTTCCTTTGGAAATAAAAAGTGCACACAAATTATTGGAAATGTGTGGGGATCTAAAGTGACAAATCATATTATAACTAAAACTCTTCTCTGAATTCTGTGAATATTTGTTCATATGCCTAGTTAGTTTGAGACGTTGTTGAAAATCTTAGAATCTATTAGTAAAGTGTTGTATATATTTTATATGCAGTTATTGGCAATATTACTGAAAAGAATGTTGAAACTTGTTTTTGGGTCTGATGTCATCTATTTCTCCAAGCTCAGCTGCATTGACTTACAGTCAGCTGTTCAATTCTGTTGATGATGTTGCAGGAACTTCGAATGGGGAGTTAAGAGTAATGGACTTCCCATGTTGAATTGACAACATTATTCTGAGCAAGTTCATTGTTGAGTACGAAGCATCAAGATGTGCTCCATAGAGAGCTCATCTAAAGATAATTTGAGGTCAACTCCGGAAGTGATCAAGGATAGCGGAGAAAGTGCTCAGCTCTGTCCACAAACCAGCAGGACAACAGCTGCAACAGATATTATGTTTGCAGCATGTGTACATTATATTTTGTTAAATAACTGCAATGAGACCATTCATACTTCTCTTTGTCTTGTGTTTTTCAATCTTGTCGTAACTTCCGAGTATGCTAATTAAGCAACAGTCTAATTTTTGATTCCTCTCTTGCAATCATTATTGACATGGTGCAGTCAATATCTCCATTTGCCAAGGGAAAAGGTCCAACCTGAGAGAGAGCCTTGGCCTCCCCTAATAAGGTAAATGTGCCTAATTTGGATACTTTTCTCTGTACGCCCACTTCTAGTAAGTATGAAACATTCAATTAGCAAAAGATGTTCAGCAAATCCAAATAGTGACCGTAGCCATTTGCCACATGATATTCAGAGTTCACATGAATACCTTATTCATTATCAAAGTGAAGTTTCTCATGCTTATTAAGTGGTCATATAGGTCTCCCCAATTATGTTGACCACTCAACTTAGAATAGTTAGGATATTTTGAGCACATAGTCCAATCTCTTTTAATCAAATGTCTTTATGGTGTCTGTTCTTAGATTCACGAGCCTACCCATATTGTGAAATCTTGTTCTGTTGTGATCGTGACTGCCATGTCCACATTGTTTATCCCCTTTAAATGACACCTCTGCCCAGAAGTAAGGTAGAAATACCATAAACCGTTAAAATAAGGCGATTCGCATTGAAGATCTGGTTTGACAATCATGAGATAATTTTCCAAGATAGACGAGAAGGATTCATGAAGAATGCAAGTTGTTTCGTATTTTTCTGCCTTGTACAAAAAGTTCCACAATTTTTCAAAGTGGAAAGTTTGTCCAACCCACTTCCCGTTCACTAGGCTCTCCGCATTTCGATACAGATTATCACCTAAACCCGTTAATCATGAGTATGTTAGATCTTGCCTCCCATTGGCTACACTACATTGAAGTTGCCGCGCCATTTAAGACATGGCACTTACCATTATGAGGCGGTCTAGTGCACGGCTATTGGGTGGTTAACGGTTTATGGTATTTCTACCTTAAGATCTACGTACTTATTCATCATGCTGATGCGAAGAAAATCTCCATTTTTAATTGTTATCATTGGTTCCTCTATAAAGTTTATGGTATCCAGTTCATTCAGACTTGTGTTGTCGTACATATCTGAATTGCATCCATTCTGCAGGGTGGATTACAATTGAAGATTGAAGAGGTAAGCGTGAGATGCTCTCTATTTATGCGTAGGTTCTGAAGCTGCAACTTTGAATGCTACAACAATATATCATATTGAAGGAGAGCACTCTTCAATAAGTATTCTAGGCCTTTAGGGAAGGAATTATATATAAGTGGAAATATCTTTCTGTCTTCTCAAAGTTTCTGTTTCGAGGACATACCTTGGGAATGCCACATTGTTTTGTGTTTCTTCCATCAATTGGCTAGAGTATGTTGGCATTGGTTAGCAGGATATTTACATCAATCATTCACCTATGGTATGTGGGCCTTCTGTGGTCACTTTTCTTGGCAGGACACCTATATTTGAGTGGTTATATGGTATGCCTTGTACTTAAGAACATACACTAAAAACGACATGTGTTATGATGAAATTGGACTACGTGCTCAAAATACAAACATCATTCTTGGATCAATAGTGAACATAAATGGGAGGGCCCATGTGATCACTCAAAGAGAGACATAGAATCTCTAATTTCACGTCTTGTAACTTTGTCATCTCAACTTCGATTCTAAAACTTGAAATGACAATCTCATATTCGACCCAATGGCCAAATATTGTTTTCGGAGTTGGAAGATTTGCCCACAAGAAGACCACATACACTACATCAATTGGAATCAATAATGTTGTTGGTGAGTGTATGGTCAACAATTTGAAGGATGATGAGCATGTATTTGAAATCATAGTATGTAGGTCTTTGGATTATAAAAGAAGAAATGGCCATATGCATAGTTGTCTCCCAAATGGTTGGATTCCTTGTACGTAGTTTCACCATCCTAAGAAGATTACACAATCTCCCACCCCCGTTACTATTCGTCCTATCTCCCAATTGCTCACCACCACCCAACACCGAAACAAATTGCACAAAAATTATATGACCACATGAAACTCAACATCTCATACCACATCACCCCCTCGCAATCATCACTTCAACGACTATTCTTGGCATATCCCATAAACTCATAAAAAAAATCCCTCAAAATTCTACAACCAATACTTGGCTTCTCACATAAATCACACCAAACCCCGAGCTCGACAATAACATCAACACCAAACTGACATACAAACATATACCAAGATCCCATTACATGCCTAATATGGAATTGTGGGCACCTAAGTACAAGCCTTCAAGACATCCACCAACTCACCACCATAAATGGTATCTCATCTTTATTTCTACTCATATAGGAAACAAAATTCCCAAAGATAAACCCACAAGATATATTGATATGCAATTTCCATCATATAAGGTCATATACAACAACACACTAGATGCACTCACATGCATTTGGCGCCCTCACATATAATATGTTCCAACAAGAGAAGGACTAATTACTATGATACACAAATTAATTGCCTTCTCCGGTAACATCACCAAAATAACAACTTTTTTCAAACTCATCCTTTACCTACAATTATTTGAATAGCCAATAAACATTTCACCTCCATAGTAATAATCCAATTATATATGCCAACACACGAAGAAGACATACACAAAATCCTTGATATCCAATAAATAATTAAACAAACCCTAGCTACCCACTCAACATACTTCCCAATCCTCATAAGGGACTTTAACCGACACATGTTTCTCATTGGACGCCATAACCAACACTCCTTAACTCAACCAATCAATGAAAATAAAGAATGACAATTTTTTACATCCAGTCTCCAACTCACACCAATCCCCAATACATCAACATTTTCAAGACAAGGGGGGCCCAACTATAATCACACTAGCCTCATAGATGGGTTCATTACCCACAACTCCTACTCAATGTACCAAGTGCCACACCAACACGTAGTTACATCTCAATTTAGACCATATTCCAATAACCCTCCATCTCCCACCCTAATTCATAGTCCACAGACCTCCTGCATCACCAACCAACACAATCCCCCGATTCATATGCCCCGTATTGGAAACTAATATCCAAGCTTCCCTTACTAAATTCAATGAACTAAACTTCATCAACATCCAACAACTTACCAAACTACTGCAAGAAACCACTTCCCTCACCCCCGAAAAATGAATAGAAATACAAAAAATATATACAAACCATCATAAAGCTCAATAAGTGAATGTGCCAAACAAACATGTGCCGTGCCTCCACCCCTCTCCCTCACCCCACAAACAAAACGTCAAGGGACTTCCTACCCCATAAACTACAAAAATATTGGAAAAAACAACTAAACATCTACCACCTTATAAATAAAAAACCATTAGAGTTACCACATTCCCAATACCCCCCTAACTGGCATTTTAAACCAAAAATTCAAGAAATAAAAACTCCCATAACATAACCTTGCCACCCACCACTTATGGCCACTAGAAATACAAATTGGTTGGACAACATAGCTAACATAGCAAAAAAATGCCAAGGCAAAAACCCGAAAAATAACCATTGCACAAACCTCTCAAAACTGCAAAAGAGCAAATAAAAAGTATAGAGTTCTACCAAATAAAAAATAAAAATGATTCACAAAGGAATATTCAATCATTAAAACACGCCACTCGATTGTCTCATTGATAAAAATGAAAACCTAGTCACACATTTGGACACCATTGCAAATGTCATCTACTCCACACAAAAACAATCATTCCAAAGACAAGCCCCCCTATGCTTAGACCCAACAGACCACCCATTAGGATACATATGTGCCATCTGCCAATATCCATTGCAAACGAATGACAAATTTATGCTAGAATAATAACCATCTTCTACACTCCCTCCACTAGCTGCATCATTCACTAAAATTATATACAACACATGTCTCCAAAATCTATCCAAAGGCAAATCCTCCGGATCATATGGTATCTGCAACGATATCCTAAAAGCCTTACTAGGCAACTTCCACAACAAGATTTATCTATTCTTCCTACAATGCTACCACCAGATAGCAATGCCTAGCGAATGGAAACATAGCATTACCATACTCCCCCATAAGAAGGACAACCCCACAATTGTCACAAACTACAGACCCATAGCCCTCGCTTGCACCATCTATAAACTACTTGCAGTACACTCACCTTGATCCTTACCACATTTGGTGAACAACATATAATCCTCCACTACAACCAAGAAGGTCTAGACCCATGAGAAATACATCTAGATAAATTTAAGATATCATCGCCACCTTAGAAGATGCCAAATTCACATACAAAGATATCTACCTAACTTACATAGTCTTTAAAAACGCATTTGGCTCCATAGACCACCTTAGATTACTGGTTATAATGGAAGACCTTAGATACCCACCAGATGCCATCAAATAAGTTGGCAATATTTACGTAGAATCAACCACCTCCTTTTGAGGTGCACACTTTACAACAACAACACCCATTCAAATAAGTTGTAGAACCATCCAAGGAGACACTTTGAGCCTATACTTATTCATCATATTTTAGAACCCCTATTTAGATGGTTAAAGAAAGATCAACTGGGATATCACTTTAGTACCTCACCAAATAGTATCAAAATCATAGCCTACGTCGACGATCCAGCCATCCTCACTGACAACATAAAACACATACAACCCCAACTCAACAAACTAAGACAATACTCCGATTGGGTACACATGGAACTAGGCATAAACAAATGCACATTCACAGGATGCCCCAACAAATCAAAACTATAACCCTTTGCATTTACCACATACCTAAAAGCCCAAAACATTAATTATAAACAACAACTCCCATTCTCTCACGAAATGAACTATACACATACCTAGGAATAAGACTAATCCCATCCCTAAAATGGGCCATACAAAAAGATATCACTATAGCAAAAATTAAAAAACAAAGCATGGCCTTATTACTATCACCCGCATCACTGCAACAAAAGATAATGATCCTCAACAAAGTCATTTGCCTGGGCATCAAATATGCCTTTTATGCCACCCCCTTTTCTATCTTAGACATCAAAAAACTAGATAAACTCCTCATCAAACTCACAAAATCCATATGTAACATCCCCAAAGACTCCCCTAACATCCTTGCCCAACTACCTTGCAAAACGTTCAGCATTGAAGCATTCTCCCTACTCCCAAGATATGCCACTACACTTAGCAAACAACTCACACAGACACTCAATGACCTAGGCCCATTAGGTTAGATATACCAAAGAATAGTGAAATTTATAGCCAACAAATATGGTGGAGTTGAACACCTCCCACAATAAAAATACCAAGCGGGAACAAATACGGTCAAGTATATGAAAAAATGCTATGGTATACTAAATCATAAAATTTTGGTCCAATGCTTAAAAATAGTAGCAAAGGGTTGTTTAAATTGGATTTTTTCCATGGTGCGCTCTATTGTTGTGTTAGGTACTCAAATATAGAGTATCAAGATGAGATCTTCAAAACTTATCATTAAAAGTATTTCTCAAAAGGTAATGGCTAAATATAGTTTTGGAAGTAGACTTCATGACCTTAAATATTTTGAAGTTGGATTTTTTTCATATTCCTTGAATTTATTATAAACTTGAGGACACCATTACAAAAATTTGTAGAAAACATCAATGTGATGTAATTTTATCATATTTCAAACAAATTGTAGACAATACGTGTTCAATATACCTACTTGCACATTAGTTGCACGGTCTTCTATAATATGTAGACTTTTCTAAAAAAAGATTTCTCAACATAAATTGCTTGGCTTTGTAGATCGATTTTTTTTCAAATGTTTATAATTTTATCCTTTACAAAATTCAAAGTTAGTACATAATTTTGAATCACTTTCACTTAAACCTATACAGGGTAATGGAGTTATGTACTTGAATGTGCTCACATCCAAGCGTGTTCTAGATCACCAACTGCTAGATCCCTATATATACTATAAAAACGCTTCAACATCCATCTAGACTCCATAGACACCACCTTTCCGCTCAACATCTCCCCACTATTGAAAGAATGGTACTAAAGCCCATTTTACGCCGCTCTCACCCCACAACAAAGATCCAATACGGAGAAATTCCTTAAAAACTCTCGTCCTTCAACATTACCGCCCTATCCCAAATCCAAGATCGCACCAACACATGCATGCTCACCATTAAAGAATTCCAAGATAAATACCATACCAAATCTAGAATATTGAAAAATGCACTTTTACAAGCCAATACTGTCTCCGCACCAAACACATACTAGACACCACCACCCCCACCACCCCCACCACCTCCCACAACCCCAAACTCTACCCCGCACCCAAGATATAACACAACCACGTAACCCCTAGGCACCGCATCTCATACACCTCTAGTTTTAGATACACACACAAAAAAGACAAATGAGGAGCCAAACAACATACACATACATTTCACTATCATTGCAAACCCCGCACACCAACCACTCCAAATGGATCACACAAACACACTCTTAAACCCCAACACCATCCTCTATGAACACAACCTACTACTTGTCACAAACCTACACAAAAATAAAACAACAAGACATAAAAAAAACAAATTACTCAACAACCTAAAATCCCAACAATCATATGACAGACAAAATGTTTACCCCAGCCTCAACATCCCACACCTTACCCTCCATACTCAAGAATGTAACCAAACTAAGACATCATCGCTACACCTCTCCCCACTTATACAAGACTTTGCCACGGAAATTCTCCTCATTAACCAATACATCAAGCCACTTCCAAGACGCAAAGCACCTACCACTTCCCTTATCCATAACAACCACACACTTCCATCATCACTTCTAGACAAACTCATACAAACCTTCTAAATCACACATTCATATTTCTCCATTCTTATGAGTGGAGAAAGATGGTCCTAGTGAGCCAAAGATTACATTCCTTTCATATGGGGAGTGATAATGTGGGTGCATCCATATAACAACCCTAGATCTACTCCCAAAAATTATCAAACTGGCAAGACTAGCTGCACACACCAATCATAGCTCCACTCCAATTATTACCGTCATACATGATGATTGGACAAACAATCCAACCAACCTGGTTCAACAACTGAATGTAACTCCTATACTTACCATCCCACCCCTCAGTTTACAATATACTGAAACATTGCCCTTCCCCGTATTCTAAAACAACAAAGAACCCTTATTCACCTCCATTCTAATACTCTCCCACACACCCACCACACCACACCACAAACACCAACCTTCCTCCAATGGCACATAGCCCAACCCCCACCCCTCGCACCAATTGTAACATCAATCCTCCCCCTATGCTTCCCACCCGCCCAATCTTACTATACGGATGGCTCATTCACACCACCGAATGGAGAAAGAAAATAAAATATCGCAGGTGCTGGAGTTTTCAATGGACCACTACAAATCCATATCACTGCTCACCTACCCGAATGCCCCAATATTCTCATAGCATAATTATACGTAGTCTTGATCGCCTGGTACACACCAAACGCTCCCAACGGATACATTCATATTAATAGATAGCCTCAACAACATATATCTTCTCCTCAACAACATTAGAAACCCATCCTTCCAATATAACCACCCATATAAGCTCCTCATAATCCGAATAGCAAATACCCTAAAAACCTCCCATCATCTACAATGTCAATGCCCATAAAAACATCGTTGGAAATGACGAGGCTAATAAATTGACCAAACAAGGAACATAACAACCCCACATTGTAGAAACCCCTTTCCACCTCATCAGCCATCAGACACCATATTGGTCATCTATCCCCTCGATAGTCACACAACATGACAGCTCAATCTACAACCAAAAAAACTACATAGGAAAAGAATACATAAGCACACTCATCTCCCATGCAAAAAAACTACAATACCATATATAGACAAATGGCTCTCCAAAATAAACATACACATAAAATGGTCAAATATATTATGGGATGCCCCTTGGATTACCGATGTGCAAATAACACAAACCCTCAAATTTAGATATGGAAGATACTTAGGGAACTACCTGAAAAAATCACATCCTCAAACAAGACATATCCCCAACATGTAACCTATGCACATCCAACCAAAATGACACATCCTCCACCTACTATCATGCTGCATTAATAAAAACATAAACAATCTAAGGACAAACCGACACAATAAAGTAGTACATGCACTAGCAAACACACTACTAGCCCAACCCCCAACCCTTTGCTTTACCCTAATCAACGGCAATAACATCAAAGACTGCACACCTGACAACACCATACCCTCATGGCTATGGTATCCCATGCACATGCTATCTACTAAATGTAAATGCCCAACTCGACTTAGACCTGATATATTATGCATCTTAGGAGCCCCACCTACATATAACCACCCTTCACACCCAACCCAAACCTCAAAGTACAAATAATTGAATTCACTTACAGCAACGATAGATTCCCCGCAAAAGCCACCAACCAAAACCTTGATAAGTACGGCATTTTCCACCCACTGTTATCCCAACTAGGGTTGGATTGTACTCCCACCCATTATAATCATGGCAGGAATACGGGACACTATACATACAACAACTATTAAACTCCTCTAAATCCTACAAATCCATAAACTAATGGAATAATCCTTCTCCCAAATTGCTATAAGGTACTTGACACACATAATCCTAAATAAAAGGAATTTAGAAAAGAAACAAGCCCTGGTCCCACTTGACTAAACACACTTATTAACACTAAAACCCAAAATTAACATAGAACACATAGCCATAACACTAACCATACAGTCCACCTATGAAAAAGGCACTAAGAATGTCAAGGTAAAATCGCATGTCAGGGTAAAATACTATGACGTTTTCTTTTTCTTTTTCTTTTGCCTTCTCCCGAATTGTTAAGTGACGTGTATTGGCGTGGTGGATATACAGTAAGCAAACAAGCCTTAGATGGACCGTTTTTTTTTCTCTGCACCCACTTCTCATAGGATATGAAACACTCAATTAGTGAAGACGATTAGCAAATCCAAGTTGTGCCCGAAGCTGTTTGCCTCATAATTTTTGGAGCCCATATGAATATTTGATTCATCTTCAAAGTGAAGATTCTCATGCCCATTAAGTGGTCATATAGGTCCCCTCAATCATGTCGAGCATGAAGCCCAAAATGAATTAACGTATATTGAACACATAGTCCAATATATTTTGTACATGTGTCTTTTTGGTGTCCGTTCTTAGATCCGCACCAACCACATACCATTCAAATTTAGGTGCCCAGATTATTGCTACGTTAGAATTTGGTCTGTCTACCTTAACCAAAAGAGTGTGCTTGGAGAAGCACACAATTCTCGGCCTTTTGGCTAAGATCAAGTTTACTTAGTATTTGTTCTTATCAATTTGATACATGATACAAGGCTCATTGAACCTCATGATAATAACCTTATTTTCTTGGATATGGGTCCAACATGCGGAGGCCAGTGTGTGAACAACTTCATACTTGGAACTCAAATAAATTAAAAACTCTAACATTTTTCTCCACCTTCTCTAAGGTAGATAGGCCTAATTTGGTTACTATACTTGTATGGACACCTATATATTAGTAATATGTGGCTAGGTATGCATCTAAGAACGGACACCAAAAAGACACGTGTTTAAAACAGATTGGACTATGTGCACAAATTTATTACCCATTTTAGACGCAATAGTCAACATAAATGGGAGAGGGAGTAGAGCTATGTGACTGAGTTATGGCTCCTTGACTGTCACCTTTGGAAATTTATATCAATTCAAGGCGGGTTTCAAATTTCTCTCGGATTGAACCTAGTTTTTCATTCATATTTGCAGATCAACCAAAATTTAGAGCTTGCGAATCGGAGCTACATTCCGTAATGGAACACGAAAAAGTAACCATTTAAGACCATATTTTGCTCAAGCATTGTGGATAACCTCCTACAAGTATTCTCACGCCCTCTAATTTTGCTCAAGCATTGTGTGGGAGGTTAGGCACAATGATGCGTCCAAGAGAAAATGGTAAAATTGATAAAGATTCGTTACCAAGTTCTCATTATCACATAATCATTGAACTACAAAGTAGTATACTTTTATCGATTTGGTCATTGGATCAAACGAGCTAAAGAACTCATTTTGCTAGCATTGTCGAATGGGGAAGAGTGCGAGTTAGACAATTTACGTCCATGCAAACTCATTTTGTATGCTCTTGGGGAGCCCTTGTCAAAGTGAAAGTTGATGAACCATAAAGTAAAGTAGCATTTTTGAGGCTCACATGTATTCAACATAAAATGGCACTTATGTGTGGCTACTTGGGTATATATATATCACATGATGTCGAAAGACAAAGAAAAAAGAAACAAAAAAGGAGCTTTGTATGCTTAGTGTAGTTCCACTAACGGATCAAATCCTATCCATCTTTATCTTCAAACACATGATAATGGAGATCCCAAATGGAATGGAGCCGGCGTTCTTAATTTCCGGTCATCCGTCGGCCGCAATTGATACAGCACGCCACAAGTAGCACGGGTTTGTTGGTTCGTACGTGGTGGCAAAGAAGGCTACTCATTGTGTACATTTACCCCAACCCCTCACATATTACAAGTGCATTTTGGTACAATCTCCAAAGGATTCATGACCCCACTCATTATGGGAATATCGGTTCCTTATCACTACACTACATATGGTTTGTATCTAGTGGTGTCACCATTGCATTTTAGAGATGTTAGGATGCATAATATAACAAACTTCGTTTCAATAACTGGCGTTTGGATGACTATAAGTAAGTTGGGATGAAAATATTTGCAATGTTATACGTAAGAAGTGTCACTAGAAAAGTTACGACAATGACATAAAATGTCATACGACACTAAATACACTATTTAGTGTAGTTCTCTTACACTAGAAGGGTTCAAAATCTATGTATATGGATAGGAAATTTACCGTTATAGTAGATCATAAGCCATCTAGTGGAAGAGAACCGCTCATAAGGAATTGTAATTTATGTAGTGGCTCTATTGTTATAAGCTTGTAGGAAAAACTGGATCCTTGCTCATCGGGCACTCATTGAACTTTCTGATTAGGATACTTTGTAATAGACATATGTTGCAAGTTTGACAAGTGCTATTGGATTTGAGTGATGTATTTATAGCATCTCCACTCCGGCTCAACACTTGGGAGTATAACCCCGATGTTCAAGTGTGACTGAACTCTATGGAATACTACCGTGGACCTTCCGTACTTAATTTGGAGGCTCAAAGGGTCTCAAAAAAGCTTACACCCCTATATTCTTGGGGAGGATAGTGGGGGCACTTCTATCCTCAAAAAGTTTAGGGTTTAGGTCCACACTCAGACAAGACCTTCATGAAACTCTTTCTATCGTTTATTGAATGGTCTTGGAAAAGTCATCATTATCAACTAAGTCCAACTCTGTATCATAAATTAGTATAAGGAGAAACATTTCATTGCGAGAAGGACATATTTTTATATTATTATACTTTTGATATGAACCTTTCCTCTTCACAATAGCGGGGTTGTGGTAGTGGTCGCGTATTGGTCCCATCCCCAATACTCCTCACTTGCCTCACAAAGAACCCCTCCACCATCCACCTTGGCATTTGCAATGGGAGGTGGGCATTCTCTGTGGAGGCGCTCTTAAATTATGTGGGTGTTAAGTGGCTTCTTTTCCATGTTCTTCAACTACCGATTCATATTCACACAATGAAACTTGTGTTGCAATAGAAACTCTATGACAAAGCATCAACAGAATCTGACTTTCGTCATGATTATCGGAAGTTCATGTGTGATGAGTCTTTAAGTAGACAACAATCGTGTCGACAAATCTACAATAGTTGATTAAAATCTAAGCACATAGTCCAATCTCCTTCAAACACACATGTATGTGTTAGGCTCAATTCTTATATCTAACCTAATCACTCAAACATACGTGTCCGATTAAGACAAATAACCAAATACGGCATGAGTACATTGCATTACATGAACATCGGTAAACGTTGCAATACGAAGCCCAAACCCTAAGCCACCCAAGACCATTCTCCATGGGTCCAATAAACGTCCGTGTGGAGGCGTTCACGAGGTATGGGGCCTTTCAAAAGTGAGCTTCTCAAAGCGGAAATGCGGAGATCAAAAATCGGCCAACGGACATTGTCATATTCTTACTTACAATTGAAGGCGGAAGTCTTCAATTGCCAGACTTTGTTGGGAGGTACCCCCACTCCTTTGTCTTGTGTTGGCTCCTCCTTCGAGACAAGAGAGAGAGAGAAGAGAGAGAGTAGAGAGAGAGTAGAGAGAGAAGAGAAGAGAACTATTTAAGTTACGAATGGTTCAAGAGTTGGATTTGGTCTTGCATGGGTAGGAGAGTGTCTTTTCTTTTCTTCCAAGGTCTGCCTAAAGTTGAGAGCATAATGCGTGAAGATGGGGCACGGGGCCCACATATAGTCCGACACTCATACCATATTATGATGTCACTCTTTGCAAAGGGCCAAGGATTCGCGGTGTCTATGCATGTAAGCTCGTCCATTGGGAAGGTGAAAATGTAAAACAACATTTCGTGGATGGACGGTGATTATTTTAAGGCATTTTTAAAACTTTGGAAACAACGTCCATTTTTTGGGATTTTGTGCGTTTGGTGGGATTCAGTTGGAATGAGTTTATCCTCAAGGTGTATGGGTTGTGTGTTTTTACCAAAGCCTTTTCTTCGTCCAAGGGCGGATGAGTCTGCGTAGATGCGACCAACCCCAAGCTCTTCGCCAAGGCCAAGGATTCGTGGTGTCTACGTAACCTCATCCATTGGGAAGTTGGAAAATTGGTAGAGAAATATTTTCGTATCTTGGAATGGATTGTTTTAAGGTGCTTTGACTCCGGAAATAACATCACGAATCCCCCAAACAATCTGGTGGGATTCAATTGGATGGAATTTATCCTCAGCATGTGTGGGCCTTGTTTTGACTACAACCATGTTATCCGTGATGGATGAGTTTGGCACAAACACCACAAACCCCGAGCCCTTGAGGTTTTGCCAAGGCCAAGATTCATGGCAACCATCTAAAGTGAATGTGAAAACATTGGGAACTCCTTATAGCTCCCAAAAATCATATTTCTAAATGACTCGTCCCTAAAATGAGGAATAAGAGATCATGAATTGGTCTACATGGCTTATAGTAAAAGTGTGGACAAATGTATAGTTTGACTTACGATGGGTAATTCTATAGCATGGCCCACATTGTACACCAACATGCACACAAATAGTATGCAACCTAGGTACACTTGTCATGCCCCCATGATACACTCACTTGAGTTGGAAGCATCTCAAGCAAGGATTGTGTTCAATCCAATAAATATTTCTTTAGCAGACAATGCGAACTTTAATGCTAAATAATGTGCACTCATAGTATTATCCTTGATGTTTCTAGTGTGGAAATAAGCTCAATACATAGTGTGGTCCATAGTATATACCTTTATATTCGGTGTAGTGAGGTTAGGTTGGGATTAATCAACCATAAACCTATAGGGAGTAGACTTTTACTAGACTTTCTAGCATGGTTGCTACAAATCGCAACCCCTTTGCCGCTTCGTAGAGGAAGGTATCGATTTCTCACCCCGATGACATGGCACCTTGCTTGCACTTACAAAATGAACACTTTGAACTTGTCAATGAACTGGTCCCAAACACACGAGGAAGTAATTCACATAGGTGTGTTTAGAACTAGGCAAGAGCCAAAGCCCAATGTGTTCAAAGGGTTGAAGAGTTGATATTGATTTAGAGGGTGGGTTTGAATTAAGATCCAATTCCAAGGAAACTCTAATATCGAGAGATCTTATTGGTTGAGAGCAAAATTATGAACCCAAAGTGTTTACACTTGGGTTCAAGTTCAAAAGTATGAAAGTTTGAAAGCACCACATTTCCCCCACATATGTTGGTCTCTATTGAAGGAAACACTCCCGGTTTTGAGAAACCCATACTACAAGAAAAGATGGGGGTTTCAACAAGCCATTCAAGAACATTCGTCCAAAAAACATCCAAATAGGAATATGGGATGTGTGAGAGTAATTTAAAGGAAACGAGCTACATTTTCTAACAAAATGTGTTCATGGACTGATTAACTACTATATGGACATTTTTTACCATGTAACATGAACTTGAACTATTTTACTTGTGATTCGGTAGAGTCATTCTTTATAGTGCCAACTCCAAGCTTGGGACCCAAGTTTTGAGACCCAAAACCTAACGTAAAAGCACCGGACTCAACGTAAAAGTGTTCATGTCTTTCAAATTGCTCTTCTTCACATGATGTTTTTTAGGCTTCATGATGCTCTACTAGTACCTCCCGGTGGAGGTTTATGGTAGGTAGGGCATATAAACGGAGCCACCAAATAGATCTTTACAACTCGAGAGTAGCCATCATTTTGATGATATATGGCGCACCATGTCCCTTTTATTGCGGGTGGGGTTAGTTAGGTGTTATGAGGTCACTCGAGTCGTAAATGATGGGAATTTACCTCTCTGCACGGATTCACCTTCCAAAAGTACACAATAACTTACAATCCCTCAAGAGGTGGACAAGCGACCGCCTTTTATTTTGATTTATTTTATTTTATTTATTTATTTTCACGTCCACAAGGAAGCACCATTGAACGGGGAGGACCTATTTATAGATGAACCGGTTGAGTTTGAGAAATAGCCGGTTGAAGTTCAAGAGTTGAGGAAAATTACCGATCATTTTAGAGGAATCTTTAGAATATACCTCAAATTAATCAAGGGAAACCAAAAGATATCGATATGTAACCAGGTGAACTTGGAAACATTCGGATCTCGATCGATTATGACGAAAAATCTCACCGGACACTGGGAAGCACATCTGGCAACCATTTGGAAGTGAGGAAGCCAATTAAGGTGTGCGGGTGTTATTCAATTAGTTTTCTTAATCGGACCCCTATATTTGATTGGTGTGTGGTTCACCGAGGATCAACGAACAAACACCATAAAGACACATTTAAAAGAGATTGCACTACGTTTTCATATTTCATTAACTACTCCATACTCAATAGTGAACACATCTGAGAAGGCCTATGTGTCTTCAATATAAAAAACCATATAAACTAACATGCACTTTCGATAACCATGACTAAATAAGGGGAGTCCGATTTTCCAGTCTAGTTTTTTTTGGTTGATGCTTCATTGCGGATCTGCTACTGCAACACAAATCTCTTTGTGTGAATCTAATCGGTAGAAGTTGGAGAACATGAGAAATGAACCGAATAACACCCACATACCTTGCATCCAATCACCTCGGGAGCAATGACCTTGTTGTGGTCAAACCTTTAAGATGGAGGAGTTCCCTTTGAGGGAATCAATGATCGGAGAAAACCGACAGTTAGTTACAGATGAACCGGTTGAGTTTGAGAAATAACTAGTTGAAGTTCAAGACTTTAGGAGAATTACCGATCACTTTAGAGGAATTTATGGAATACACCTCAAATTAATATAGAAAAACTAAAGGATGTCAACATGTAACCAATTGGACTTGGAAACACTAGGATCTCAACCGATTATGCCCAAATTTCTCCCCGATGAGTGGAGGGAATGGACCAATTTTTTATTTTTTACATTTTGGAGGTGGACACTAACATAATGAGCATTAAGACCCTTTGATTGGAGACTCATGTACCTGATGTTTTTGTGCCTCTAATTTATTCTGCATCGATACATCTCAAGTTTGTAAAAGAACAATCTCTCACAATGTAGGGATGTTTAGGGTTAAGGGAGTATATTATATTAAGGATGAGAACATACCTGTGCATAATCTAAGTAGGCAGTAGATTCTAGATCCATGCTCCTCATAGGTTTATAACCATCTAATGATTCCGAACCAATGATCGCTTATTAGACCATGGATCCCTGCAGTTGGATACCGTAGAAGACATATATGCAAATAGAATGTTTCATGGATAAACATTGATTGTCAAGGCATTACAGCTACATACCATTACTCAACACCTATTGTTTGTTCAGTGGGTCCTCGGAATATAATAGTTGGATGCTTGGAAAGTTGAGCCTTTTGCTCAGCTTTTCGAGCATCCGATTGATATATTATGAGGGCCCACTAAACAAATAGTAAGTGATGAGTAATATTATGTGGATATATCATAGCAGACAAAAACTGCATCGCATTTTGTCTGAAACCTAGTACACATATAATAATCACAAATATGTATGTATGTTGAAAACAAAATTATCATGCACAAATTACGGTTGGTTGTATAGTGAATTGTAGGTTTTCGTTCTAAAATGCTTGCAGACAGAGATCTGGATATTCCATCAAATTTGAAAGGGCTTAACTGTCTAAAAATGAGATTGTCAACTTCAAATGAGTAAATCTTGCTCAAAAGTAGGTAACTTGAACACAAACAAAAATAAAACAAAATACTGTTGGATATGGATAATGTGTATCACCACAAAAAGCTTGATCACAAAAATTTATCAATGGTCGTCCCCTATAAATTATGAAGTGTTCACATCCCATTTTGACAATTCTGCCTCTTGAAGAACAAACCTAGAATGTAAGGTCTTTATGATTGTAAGGACCATGTCAACCTGTCATCAAAACAATGAGATTTGTGTGTATGGCGAATCTCCTAGTAATTGCTTCTAAATTTACTAAAGGGCGGATCAAAAGTATGTTTTGCCAATCTTCAACTGTGGAACTGAGCCTTTGATCTTGTTGTCCACCACTTCTATTTTTGTGACAATCTGAAATCACACTTGGAGATATGTTTTCATAAGACATCTCAGACTCATGGGTATCACCAGGGAGAAAGAGACAACGCCAACCACAGTGTTGGCGTAAATGAGACGCTTCACCTTCAGCACAACTGCAAGCTTATATGTGAATGCAAAAAGGGTTTACGGAGCAGGGCTATGGGACAAGTGCTAGATGTGACCATATACAACACGCAAACATGACAATGAAAATAAACTAAAAATATGATCATCTTTATAGGAAAATTTAGAGAGTTTTTCGATTCGATTCGATTCGCTCCACATGAGTATTCTACTTGTCTTGTTGATCATCTGCGGCCCCAGCGAGAGGCATCGAAATTACTCGAGAAATGCCTCCTAGTTTTTGAGGCCTCTCATTATATATACAGCCTCAATGCTCCTCGTTCCTTATACACCGATTGTACAGTTTGCTCTCTGTGGGAACCTATGTGAAAGTTTTTCATCTGGGACTACTGCTACTCAATCCCATTTCTGTAAACTTAGTACTTCTGCATGTACAGCGACAAAGGGCCCAACATCCCGATTCAATTCGATTCGCCTTGAAGCTCAACAAAGTCAGTGCTAGGTCTTTTCCTCCTGGAACCTACTTACAGAGGAGCAATAGGTTAACCTAACTTGTATTTGCAATATTTTGTGGTGAGAGGAAGAACCAAAAGGCTTCCAAAAGTCACCAAACCTTCCTGAAGTTTATAATCTGCGTTGCAAGGCCACTGATTCCCATGCTCACTTTACATTTGATCACGGCCCTTCAATCTTTGAGACAAAAACTAGGAGGTCGACAAAAGACTTTGATATGTCGCACTCGCAAGAAACCAAGCCAATTCCAAACGCGTTGACTGATACGATACTGATGTGTATACTTGCAGCCATAACACCCGTAACGACATTTGATGAAACTGAGAGCACTGCCCTTGTCAAAGCTCAAGCTGTAGTCGCAATAAAAAGTGTTGACCAACACTCACTTGCAAACTTCTTCAGCTCCAACGTCGTGATGATGATGATGATACAAAGATCAATCAACTGACAGGAACAAAGAGACACAGCAATCAATCCAGTTGGAGACATGCTTAGGCTCCCGACTGAAAATCATCGAGCCAGGTCAGCTCAAACCAATTCAATCAAATGCACGCTGAAGAAGAAATTCCCATGATTTGGGGATCACGACATATGTATCATCATCTTGGGCTGACCTCGCGCCTCGAAAGCATTGACGATCTTCGTGAGTTTACACTACTCCGTCTTTCAGTTGATCCGGAGCCCGACCCACCAGACTTGGATGCATCATTCTGCACCAGACCATAGAAGAACTCCATAAGAGATTGCAAATTGATGGAAATACCTTCCATCATCATCATCATCATCACCATCATATTCAAAGTGCCATTTGAAAATCTATCCACTTATTTAGATCACAGTAAAAGGGGAGGTGGGGGGTGTTTGCTTGAACCTCTACAAGTTTGCTACTTACGTGTTTCCTTTTAAGACTTTTGGCTACGTTGCAGCCGCCCAAGGGAGCGCACAACACACGATTGCACGGGTATGATTGGGAGCATCATGTTTGCAATCTTGGCAGTCGGGCTGCGTACACCCCAATATTGTTGAAGTTGCGGAAACTGGTCCCAACATCTTTGCAGTCTTTGCGATCCTTCTCGATCGTGCCTACGCATCCATTCATTCAGTGCATAATTATTATGATTGAACACTGTGCATACCTACTACTACTACTGCTGCTGCAGAAGACCAACCAGTTTCCACAACTACAACGAGAAAAATATGACCCGAGTATGACCTTTATGGCATTCATTCTTTTAATCTACTGGCCTATTTTGACTGAAACTATTTTGCTCGTTTTAGAGTGAGGATCTCCACAATGGAGCAATCATTTTTCAGGGTTGGTAAACCGCACAAACTTGCTTACGTCTTTATTCATGCACACACTTTGCTAGCAATTCAGAAAAGATGACCACGTTCAAGGACCAGTAAATTTGATTTGAGGGCACTTGTAATTTGTCACTGAAAATCCTTTAAAAAAACGAAAACAAGCAAACAAACCCCATAATAATTGACAGGAGAAGCAGTGCAATTCACCCGAAGGATTTGTAGGCATAAAAAAAAATCGCTTGCCCCCCCCCCCCCTCCCTCCCATGGAACTTGACCCTTTAGGAGGAACCTCCAAAGAAGATAATAATTCAAGCGAAAACAGAAAAGAAAAAATCTCGTCAAAAAATCATCAGCAAGGTTCCATGAAAAAGGGTTAAGCTTACATACATTAGGCTCTGGCAGTGGTGAATTATCACCATGATATTCGATCAAAGGCTTCCCATCCCCGTCCCTCAACGCAAGGTAATCGACGCAGAACGGACCTTGGCTTCTTCGAGGGTCGTTGGCAGCCAACCAATATTTACTCGTTCTCAATGCAACGTGCCATTCTGCCGTCAATTTCACGTCGTCGTCAATGTAGAAATCACGTCTGCTCTTTGCATTGTACCACCACAGACCCTTCTTCCACAAAAACGCGCCATTCAGCGTCGCCTCCACCTTGTTCAGCCCAAAATTTTTGGGCGTCGGCCAGATCTTACATCTCAGTGCAATCTTGTTGTTCCCTACCGTGCACTTGACAATGATCGTGTTCTCCTTGATTTCATAGCACGGCAATCTGCACAGTAAAACCACACAAGGTACAAAAATTATATGCTTGATTGATTTTGTTAAAAAGAGTTCCAGCTGGCTACCCATCGAATGAATGCATACAAATTTATCTAGCTCTGAACAAGCTCACAGTGCTACAGAAATTTCAACACACTAAGAGAAGAGAAGTTTCGGACATACGCGCTGGGAGTTCTGGAATACACTGGTGGGCGATCCAATGACATACAATTGAAAGTAGAGCCACTACCATTGCTGCCGAAAAAGTCCATTACCGTCTGCACAAGGAACAAGCCATTTGTTATTGCAAAAACTCCCATACACAAAACTTCGGACCCAAGGAGTTTACATTAAGGTCCGAGTCCAAGGTATGAAATGATGAAGTGGCGCTAATGTGGCATCACTTTCCCCACCGAATCTCGGCGGTCCTAACTCAAGATACTGTAATACTCCTCAAACAATACTTCTCCTAGTTTGAATAATCGAACTTCAAGCTTGGATCCAGTCTTAGAGTCAGACTCTTAAGGAGGGTGTTTTGGACTGACTTTTAAGGAGGGTGTTTTGGACCCGAGGATTCTTGGACCCGGACTCTAGTGTCAGCCCACCCTTAATCACCTCTACTTCCAATAGTGAAGCCCCCTTCATAATATCCATCAAATACATAGAGATAGAAACATAAAGTAATTGTCCAAGAAATGCGCTCATGACCTACCCCCAAATTCTCCAAGCCTCATCCCTCGCTTCTATACCCCTCATTGCCCCTTGCTCTCTCATTCTCATTGGCTGCTGCAATCTAAACATTCATGGGCTTGACCCCAAATGGAACAAGGCCTAAATGAATCCATCTACCCACAGCTGAACAACGGTGTACCATTCTGTCTCTCCCCAGAAAACCATTGGTGCTCTCAATTCATCACAATCAAAAATCAAGATATAAAACTCATCATGTAACCCTCATCTGTCAGCGAAGAATTCAGATGCGACGGAAACATGTCCTTCCCATGTAATTTGTTCTCTGTGTCTGTGTGTGCATGCCTGTGTGTATTTGTACAAAAGTGCATCTGTTGTTGTGTATTTGTCAACCATCAGCTCCCTCTCATTGAGTCAATTGACTGCATTTCAACCCCAATTTATGCTACTCTTAAGTAGCTGACTAGTCACTGCAACACTTGGATGCTAACAAATGGAAAGTACACTAAATAGTCCTATTGCTGTGGGCCACAGTAAATTTATAGAGCCCATGCTAAATTTCAAGTAGAATTAATTAGCACGGGCCACACTACTTGTTTTTCTAGAAATTTAAAGTGGGTGATAATTTTATGTTAGTGCTACTTTTGTCCTATAACTGATATGCAATGTGTTGGTCAGTGATAACTGATATGCAATAATGCTCACGTTAATTATTTCCACACAAATTTTCCACCCACACTAATAGACTATTTAGTATAGTTGTGTGCACACTGCACACAACTAAGATAGCCACATTCTTCAAAAGAAGAATCTTCTCCATTGCCCTGGTGCAAACTTGCAATCACAAGCTTGCACTCGCCAAGAGAATACCTCACTCTAATCATGAAATGGATCCAATTGTGATTTCTTGGACACAATTGTGATCTATTAGAGTGATCCATAAAGTCCCTTAAAGACGGATCAAACCCGCCGTTTGATCCTTCTTTGAGAAGACTTTCTATATTAAGATCTCCTTAGCTTGTCATACATTGGAGCCTATTTCAAAGTTGGGTGCAAATTGTGGGACCTTCTCTTCCCACCTCTCAAAAAATCCCGGATTGACCTATGGAAGGCTAGCTTGACCCACTCATCCTAGTAGGACAAGCTAGAAAGCCGGTCTTTAATAGACCAACACCACTATTTGTGTATGGTAATTAAGCAATAAGAAAACTTGGGTGACTTTGTGTTAATTCTCATGAACTCAAGGTTTGAGACGAAATCCATGGTTTTGTCTCCTTTGCAAATAACTCGATTATGTTTCTCTAATCATGGACACCGAACCACGTCTTGCATTTTTTTCCTCCCATTCTTACATATTCTTGCTATTGAAAATTGATTCTTTAGCACTTGTACACCACTCACTCGCACACGACAAATGTCGGGCGATCAATCACGGTGTTCGACACGGTCATCAAGTCGAAGAAGAAGGTCTTGAAACATCAACAACTCTCAAAACACAATTATCTTAAGACGAAAGACCAAGCTACCTTCCTCCCTCCCTTCCTTCTCGCGAATCCCGGCTTGCGATTGATGACAAATTTATTAGGTATCGGTTTCTCATCCTCATGTGTTGAGTCATGACTTTCTATTTACCCGAACATTCGACGTTCGTCATGTGCGATTGGTGTAGAAGTGCGAATGAATCAAGTAACCCTTTCATCAAGACATTTGACGCCATTCCAAAAGTCCTAGTTTATGCAAGCTTCTTGTAACACCGACAACTTTGAGGAGAAGCCTGGCGAACGAGGATTGAAGTGAAGATTGAGTTTGAAACTCATCGAGGAACGGGAGGTAGGAGGAAATGGAATGCGAGGAAGGAGCGAGCTTACGTCGATGCTGACGTCGGAGCTGGAGTAATCCTTGCAATTGGCATTGTAGAGATGCACTACAACGTCCTTCATGCTCGGCCGATTCTCCTGCTTATCCTCCACGCACATCTGGGCCACCTTAACCACATCCCACAGCTGATCGTAGTTGTAATCCAACACGCTGATGCGGCTATCCACCATCCGTGGCAAGAGATGACGCATCACCGGCTCATCGGCGAGGAAATCCTTGCACCAAGCGACCACGCCAACCCTGCTTTGAATGGCTCGTCGGCCAGTGATAAGCTCCAGCAACACGACACCATAGCTGTACACATCGTTCTTGTCGCAAGGTTGGCCGTTGATAAGATACACGGGATCGACATAGCCATGTGTCCCCCTGACCCTTGTGGAAACCGTGACGGTGTGGCCAACAAACACCGGTTTACTTAACCCGAAGTCGGCAATCTTAGCCTGCATGTCATCGTCGAAGAGGATGTTGCTGCTCTTGATGTCACGGTGTACCAGGGTAGGGTTTGCGTGGCTATGGAGGTACTCCAAACCCTGGGCCACTTCAAGTGCACATCTCATCCTGGCTTTCCAGTCGAACAAGGTGATTGCACCCCTGGCGTCATCTGGATGCAAATGTTGGTCCAAAGATCCATTAGCCATGTACTCGTACACAAGGAACAATTGTTCGTCCTGGAAACAGTATCCCAGGAGTGCAACGAGGTTTCGGTGATGCAAGCGCGAGATTGTGTTCAACTCCCCCCAAAACTCCTTCTCAATTGCTTCTTGCTGGTTGTGGTTATGGAGATGATCGTCCAGCTTCTGTTGCAACAGAAGCAAATTGGTAGCTCCCTCTTGCAATTTCTTCACTGCCATGGGCCTCTGGACAGGCTCATCTGGGAGAGATTTCGCAAAGTAAACTATCCCTTGCCCTCCTCTACCAAGCTCCAGTTTAAAACCCTCTGTCATTTCAAAGATTTCGCTCAGCGTGTATTGTGTGACTGTTCCCACGGTAGCCGACCTCGAAAACTTAGGTGTGCTGCTTGTGCCTGTTCCGGAGGAAGATGACGCCGGTGGAGTTCCACTCGGCGGCTCCACCATCACAATGTCTCTGGATTGTTGCACTACCAATTCTTCTTCGACTTTCTGGACGGTTTTCCACCACATACCGGTTGAGACACCAACGATGAAGATGAAACATAAGGATAAAAGTGTGTTGAATGTGTCTCCTCCGCCCATGCCTCCGGCTAACTTCTGCACTCCAAGGTGTTGATGAGGTTGGTATCCTACCTCGTTGCATTGGAATTCACCGGAGGTGGAGGACGTGTACCAATCTTGGGGTGATACATTGGAGTCAATGCCATTGGTGTCCATTTGTAATGCGTCGCCAGTTACATGTGACAAGGCCATCAAGTTTGCGAGCAGCCATGCATTCGACCCTGCCCACATCCACGTTCGCCATGCCTCCTTGAACAACAGTTTCATTACAGGTGGTAGCTCAATCTCTCTTTGCTTTTGTCCCAAACTTCTCAGCATCCCTGTCCAGATCCTTCCCTCCTCTTCCTCCCTCCTCTTCCTCCTCCTATTCCTACTGCGTCTCGCTTTCTCCTCCTCCAGCTCCAGCTTCACGTTCCTGGCCTCTTCCAAAACTATCTTTGCAGCTCCTTGCAACACTTCAAGCAGTGCAAGTGCAAAGCTGTGAATAGATTGTGTAAGCATTCACCAATTCCTTCTCTCACTGCCTGGAACTTTGCAAGCTCCAGGTACGTAGATTACCCCTTCCTTGTCTCTGCAAAAACTATCTTCACAGCTCTATCCAACACTTGAAGCAGTGCAAAACTGCGAATAGATTGTGAAAGCATTCACCAATTCCTTCCTTCACTCCCTGGAACAACTTTTGATGGTGGTGACGGCTCCTTGCAAGCTGCAGGTCAGGTAGGCTATCCTTCCTGGCCTCTGCAAAATTTGTCTTTCAGCTTGATGCAACTTACACCCGGCCCAGTGCAAGTGCAAAACTATGAATAGATTGTGTAAGCATTCATCAACATCCTTCCTTCACTCCTTGCACAAATTTTGATTCTAAGTGGTGGCTCCCTCGGAAGCTCCTTCGCAAAATTTCTCTGCCCAGCTCGATGCAACACCCGGCCTAGTGCAAGTGTGAACTATTAGTAGACCGCGTAAGCATTCCGGGCCAATTCCTTAATTCCCTCGCTCCCTGCAGCAATTTTTGGTGATGGTCATCCCTTTCCGCCACTTGGACGACAACTTCCACGCCTACCACTTGCGATGATGATCCCAATTAAGTCTTTGAAGGTTCGAACTCGGGTGAAATTGGTGTGGTTCCAATTCCTGCAGCACTGGCACGAGCTCTCTGCTAGTCTTCAACACACTAAACCTCAAGCACTTCTGAAGAGATCGCTCCCACTCCCTCAAAAATTCCTGCAAGATCTCCTTTACCCTTCCAATCTCGATCGAAACCAGCAATTAGCTCATGCAGCTCAAAAATGGCACAAACTCATTCCCACTCTCACAAACTTGCAGATACCACACACACCTCCTCTTTCCTTTCTTCCTTCTTTCCTTCTTATTCTATTGTAAGCACTTCTCACACTCCTCAGTTTCTCCTCTTCGCTAATTCCCCTCTACAGACCTTACCTCACCTGCACCTCCTCCTTCACCCTTCCAATCTAGATCGAAACCACCGATAATTAGCTGCTCCTGGTCATCGAAAATGGCACAAACTCACAAATCTCACTCTCACAGCCTTGCAGATGATGATAACACACTCTCTCTCTTCCTTCCTTCGATTATAAGTAGTTATCCGACTTGTCAAATTCGACACTCACAACCGACGATCCCATCCACCTGCATTAAGTTATCCAGGTCCGACACAACCTTGAACTCCACCAAAACTCTTGTACCGCCACTCGCCTCCTCCTCCTCCTCCTGGACCCCAGAATGATAATGATGATGGTGGCAATAATCCCCACCTGAGTCGTGCTTCCGTGCTCCACCCGGCTGCAGCAACAAATGCCGAAACAAACACATGCTAAGTTGTTACCTCACTTACACACTCTCTCTCTCTCCCTCTCCCTCTCCCTCTCCCTCTCCCTCTCACTCTCAACTGCCTTTCTTACCGAATGATCTAGGTAAGCTAACTCCAAGTTCCCTTGCCGTCCTTCCTTCCTCCCTCCCTTCCTCCCTTCGCCTTCTTCCTCATCCTCCGCCTACACTCCTCTGAAGGTCTTTCTTCTTCTTCTTCTTCCGGTGTCCCAAAGCTCCACGAAACTACGAAAACTGGTTACTAAAAGCCTAGTAGGATCCCAAAAGGCCCAGCTTTGATGAGGGAAGCATCTCTGTTACGGCGCTCCTGTTCCTCCTGCATGCAGGCCGGGAGCTGACGGGGCTGCGACGGGAGTTGACGTGGTGTGACGGGACGGGCCGGGTGGGGTCGGGAGAGGACGGGGGCGGAGAGGGGGTCAAAGCCCGGCCTGGGAGAGAGTCAAGGGTTTTTGGCATGAGCATTTCTTGGGTGAAGAGGTACCCTTCTAATAAACTAATTGGGCCTGCAGCAAGGACTGATGAAAGAGGAGGCCCGGACCATGTGAAATTAGGGCTCACTTTCCTCTTTGCCAGGCAGACTAGGTTCTAGGTAGGCATTGCAGCCAGCCCTTTAGGGTGTGGTAAGAGCATCCGCACCCTTGCTCGCTACACCCGGCCGTGAGGTCCTTTTGCGGGCCAGTGCATGAACGAGTCCCGCACCACAACTCGCCAAACGACTTTTTCAAGCGCGGGCTCGCCAAAATCCTCTCCGGCCTCGCCACCTTTCAGAGTCTCCTTGTTGCTTGAGTGCGCCCAAAACACGCGTTTTTTTTTAGAGCTTGCTATTTCCTTCTAGATTGCGATGGCAGGTCGTGGGCGTGTAGGGTCGGTGCAGCTCCGGGAGAGGCTAGCCTGCTCAGATTAGCGGCACCTCCCTGTTGATTCCCGAGCAAGGGTGAGGGTCTCAAATTTTGGCGAGTCCCTAAACCCTTCCAGGGCCCTCCACTCCCCCTTTCCCGTGTGTGTGATTCCGCGCAAGGGTGCGGATGCTCTAAGGCAATGATGCGTGCGTGGGGTGTTGGAATTTTCTTCTCCGTTTGGGAATCAAAGACTCACTTAAGGACGGTTATTTCTGTCTTCTTGGGTGGTGTCCTTCGTGGGGTCAACCTTCATTGAAGGGGTTTGGGCAAAAGTGGTGCTCTCCATCTCCACCGGGGCGAGAGCTTTGCGGCATATATGGAAAGCATGCATAGGGTAGTGGTTCGTGACACATGCCAAGTCGGATGGGTGCCGAACCTATGTTATTTGAGTGGAATTCTCGAGGGGTTTGTATTTTGTTAAGTTGGATTAAGTCTTAAATCGGGTCAAAGACTCCGAAAATTGGGATGTATAATAATAAGTCGCAAACTTATAGTAGGGTCGTGGTTTTCGTAACATTACTCAGTCATTGTAGGGTGGCTCCATTTCTTGAAATGCAATGGCTCATCGTTGAACAAATGTCAAGGTTGCGAATTTGGCTACTCAGGCACTCGGTTGTAAGAGGCATGCAGTGACCAAATATCGAGCATTAGAGAGTTGTTGAGAAGCATGGAAATTAAGCTCACAAACTGGTAGGAAGAGAGAGGGCAACCAAGTTGTTCACTCTCGCAATGGGTGGAACAAATCGCCAAGACTTTGAAAATCAATATTTAAATTACAAGATTGTGGTGGTTAAAATTACAAGACTCCAACGATAATCGATAGCAAACTAAACTAACTTGTTGCCTACATTGAGAATCAACGAGCTAGTGATAATTGATGGTGCATGCTCCTTGTGAACATTGTTGAACCTGATAGTTCCAACTCAAAGAATAAAAATCAAAGACTTCTCACTTTGGGAAGTGCGACTCTTTATCTCACTTCAGGAAGTGTGGCTCTTTATCACTGGTTCTATTCCACTTATGGGTTTAAAATACATGAACATAATTGACCTACTAGTATAGTTCGTAGTAAACAATTTCGGTTCTTTTCTCTTTGTTCATAACCCGTCCGTTATTTCTATGGAATATGCATATTTTTAAACAAACATCATTCCGGCAAAACATAACCCCCCCCCAACCAGAACCGTGTCTAAAAACGATGACATAATGCCCTCGTGGACCAGTTTATTTTCTTTACGCAAGAAAGACAAGAGGATATTTCTTTTCACAATCTTCCCATTGTCGTCTTCGATATTGGATTCGTGTCTTCACAATCACCCATTGGAACTCCCAAACCTCTAGGTAGTCCTCGACCAAGCTACCCACAATTGCACGACCTCACTACGTTGCACGAAGATAACCAAATGGTAAGCAAAAGCAATTCCCGCAATGTTTGTGGGCCCATGTTGCCATTTCCAACAACTTTGTCACTTACCTTCTTCCCTAGCGGTGTCTAGGTGAACTCATCCATTCCAAAGCTCAAAACATAACGAGCTATTCCATAGCTTGTATTTCCCCTCTTTTTTAAGATGACTTTACTTTACCAAATGCATCAGAGAGTCCTAACTAATCTTGTGAGGTCCAATTCGATTCAATCGGACCTTCACTTATAGTAGGCAGACGATTTCACTAGAGCCCCTTCATCCACATGAATGCATGAATTTAGCTAGACAACACGAAGCCAGAGGCTTTTATATGTTTATGAAGTTTGCACTACGCAATTTCAATCTGATATCTGTATGTTATGATTGTAAAATCATAGCAGCTCTTCAGTTATTTGTCTTGTTTTCCAGTTATTTGTTTTGTTCCGGGTTTTTGAATTTGGTTTTTTGAAAACCAGCATGCCTTGCATTGTGTGCCTTGGCATTCCAGTTTCATAGTGCTCCTGGCATACAATCCCGTTGCCTGTTGTTGACAGGTTTCCCCACACATACACACACACACTCGTTTGTCTGATCTTACTCACTCGAAAATCTCGAGGTCAGGAAATTTGCCTTCCTCATCCCAATGAACGGGGCAAACCCGGCTGCTACACTAAACATCATATTAGTGTCACCGATTCTAATCGTCTTGCATAATTCTAATTGAAAGCTGCCGTATAGTGTCATCAACACTAAATGTTAACCCAACATTATTCATCATTCCTTGTAATTTTTTTGGGCGATTATAGATATAGAGTGTTGCAATTATTGCCACTGACCAAGCAAATTTTCATCCAAATGCCAATCATCCATGACAATATTTCATCACAACAAATTTCTTTACTCGGTTCTTCCAAGAATCACAACCTTGGTACTTCTAAATACTCTAGGTAACTTACATGGTGGTCCAGTGTAGGGATTTACACTAAATATGATATTTAGTGCTGCCAATTCTGATTGTCTTGCTCAATACCAATTGTAAACTGCGGTATAGTGTCACCAACACTAAATGTGAACCCAACATTATTTGTCGTTCCTTGTAAAATTTTTGGGCGATTATAGATTTACAGGTGTTGCAATTACTGCCACTTACCAAGTGATTTTTCATCCATGACAATATTTCATCACAAGTTGCTGACAAGAGAAGGTAGGGTTTTCGGCCAATGGATGAACTCGTCCATCATCCATGACAACTATGGGTTCACTTATTCATAAGTGTCATCCGAAAAGTTATCATAGTGACATTCAATACCATATGACACTAAATATATCATATTTAGTGTAGTTACAGATGAACCTGTTAAAGCTGAACACTTCAAGGACAATGACTCATCGTTTTAGAGGAATCTGTGGAATATATCCCAATTCAATAAAGGAAACCTGGAGGATGTCAACATGTAACCATTTGGACTTGGAAACACTCGGATTTTGACTGATTAACTTATGCCCGAAAATCTCCCCGGACACCAGTTGCTCACGCTTATTAATAATGATAAAGAGGAACATGTTGGGGCGAAACAACCCATACATTGGTTCCTTGGAGGCAAGGGTTTAGTGTTGGGGCGAAACAACCCATACACTGGTTCCTTGGAGGCAAGGGTTTAGGCATCCAACAAGGAACGAGTGTATGGGTTGGTTCGCCCAAATCAAGGTTTAGGGGTTGGGGCGAAACAACCTGTACACTGGTTCCTTGGAGGCAAGGGTTTAGACATCCAACAAGGAACGAGTGTATGGGTTGGTTTGCCCAAATCAGAGGAACACCAGTTGTGCATGTCCCAAGGCACATTGAACTGCAAAGTGTGTAAAATACAAAACTTGCTTGTCCCTTTCACCGACTAAGGTAGACGTGCCTGATTCGGTTACTTGTCTTCATCATCAAGTATATTTGAGTGGTATGCCATGGACACTAAAAAGGCATCATATGTTCAAAAGAGATTGAATTACGTGTTCATAATATGTTAACCATTCTAGGGTCAATAGTCAGGCACGATTTTTTTGGGGGCAAGGGGGAGAGGCTTATATGACCAAATATTGAGCATGAGAATCTTCACTTTGATAATGAAGAAGATGTTGATATGAGCTCCGAAAACTATGAGGATAGTGACTATGGCCTTGATTTGAATTTGCTAACCATCTCGCAATAGGTAATCATGTGTTGCGCATCCTAGGAGAAGCGGCTAGCAAGAAAACGTAAACAATCAATAGCCATTTACCTTAGAGAGGCAAAGAGCTCCAAGATTGAGAGCTTGGATTGAAAGAGCCTTCTCATCGACGGAAAGTAGCTTCTTCCGCCACACTCGTTTACTCAACCCACTTTATACTTGAGCTTGCAAACTTGAGAGGATGAATTTCTTTTATCACGCTTACAACACTTAGATGGCGCCTCGATGAATCTCACATAGAACAATTACAACAAACTCTCAGTCATTTAAACTGTAAATTCTTATTCAAAACCCTAAGCTATCTCGTGGAGGCCACTTAGGATTGTCAAAAGCTCGAGCTCAAATTTTGAGGGCCCCAAGCTATGGCTTCCAAGCATTCTTTGGCTTTCTTTAGAATCGTTCCCTTGACACGTCACTTTGAGCATGGTCACTTTACACTTGCTTAAACTATTGAGAGCTTGACAATTGGTCAAGCTCTCAAAAGTTTAAGCTTTGGATGAAAGCTTGTCAAACCCAAGTATCAACCTCCCGAAGATTGCAAGTTTGAGCTCTCAACTCGAGCTATAGTGTAATGGGGGCCTTAGGTTCGTAACACTCACAAGCATGGACCAATCACTAGTAGAAAATGCAATAACCAACAACAAGGTTCCAACAACATACTTATAAATTGGGCACAAACAATCTATGAAGAGTAAAGATTGGGCATGTCAATCCAACAATCACTACCAACATATGAATCCCAGGCAATCGTCATTCGTTGGTGAAAAGACATATGTGAATCAACCACTGTGGGTAGATTATATCTTTCCCAATGATGCATGACAATTGCCCATGACTCATATGCTTGTAATGATTACAAATTTAGAAAGATGTTGTTTCATACAATAATTCCTACTACAATAAACATGATATTTAGCATCGCCAATTCTATTTGTCTTGCTCAATACTAATTATAAACTGCCCATGTAGTGTCACCAACACTAATTGTGAACTACCATTATTTGTCATTCCTTGTAAAAAAATTGGCATTATAGATTTACAATGCTACAATCACTATCACTTACTAAGTGATTTTTCATCCAAATCTCAATCATCCATGGCAATATTTCATCACATAAATGTTAGGATGCAAAACATACCAAACTTTGTTCCAATAATTTTCGTAGATTTCATACATCATGCCATAGAATAACGGGCAAGCAAAAGTAGGCACACAACCGCATGTTAGTAGCCCTGTGGAGCAAGTAGGGTTTTGGACATTGGATGAACTAAAAGTAAGTTGGGGTGACAAAACTTGTAAATTTATTCATTAAAAACATCATTAGAAAAGTTTCCACTTCGGCATAAATACATACAACACTAAATAGTTCATAACATTACTCAACGTTCAACTCTTGTTCCGTGTGCCCTTAGAATATAATAGCGAGATTCTCCAAAAGTTGCATCAGGAGACTCATATTTAGACTGAACTCACAACATCTCACTGTTATATTTCAAGGGTCAATGTCACCAAGTAATGTCACGTCAGTGTAGTGCATGCAACAGTTGCCTACAAGTCACAAGCAAATTCATCAGAAACCCAATTTGTTTATGCACTCTCTCGCTGTGGGGGCTTATCACACCGGGCCACTTTTGACACCGTCCGTCAGCATCTCCGACTGTAATAGTGTGAAAAGTGGTGGGCCCACATCTATTCCTCAACACAATCCCCAAAAAATTCGCAACTAGAACTGGACGGAAAGTTTGGTGGGATCGGGGTCTGTGAGTTGCAAATGAATGGACAAGTTACAACGGATCGTTGGAATGGATAAACTCCCCCCCTAAAACGGCTCGTGTTGCCAATTTTACATGGAGAATGTTATCTCAAATCGGAGCCGTGTTGTTCGAGGCCATGCTTTGCGCCACCTCACCTTACCTTACCTTTACCTTACAATACTAGTGAATCCCGGGCACATATGAGCAGCCGATTTGCACACGTCACTATATCTCACCCTCCACGGAAAAACTAAACTGGTTAAAAATAGCCATGCGTCCAAAAGGGCGTCAAGAATGCAGTAAAACAATAAAACTCGATTTCTAGCAAAGGAAATAGTAAACTAGCTAAACATAGTCACGCGTCCAAAAGGGTGTCAAGAATGTAGCAAACAATAAAACTCGATTTTTAGCAAAGGCAACCCAGCTTCTATTTTTAACCAGTTTAGTTTTTCCATGGAGGGTGAGATATGTGGCATTTGCATGCTTTAAAAATAGTACCCGGTTGATTTGGCCTTTGTCTGTCTCTGTGGATTATGTAGGTATGATTACAGGGACCCTGGTGCTCTCGTAGACATTTCTCTCACTCACCCGAATGTAGGAAATGGTCACCTGCCAGCTAAGCTGACACATCATCCAAGGAACGTAACCCCCCGGGCCCGGCCCCCGCGGGCCCGCCGGGTCCCACCCCACAAGGTAATATAAGAGGTGGTAGCTAAAGACCTTTGTGCGAGTCTTCTTAGTATTATTATTTTAATAGTGTATAGAGAGGCGACTCGGAGGGGGCCCCAATCATAGGCTACGTTATATGCCTTTAAGTGATTATTTACCCAACTACCATGGATTGCCCGACTCAATCCACGGAACAATATGTATCGCTACGTTAAATAAATCGCTTGAGATATGTGTATCCCATTTCCATGCATGGGGAGACGGGCCGGGCTACCACCTCTCCTTATCACATGGGAAGTTGGAAGCTCGCACATGTCAGCTAAACCGGCCCTATTGTTGTATTTCGAGGTCAAGCAAATCCCGGGCTCGAGAATTTTAATGGGTGTTGTAATTGACTTGACCCTTATAAGGAGTAGCCAGTTTAACTAGTAGATGACCCTTGTTAGGGAGTGTGCTTCGACTCCAACGTTGAATCCAAGCCGACAAAATTGTGGAGAGAGAGAGGGAATTATTGTATACGAGCGTACCTCTCATTTGTCCAACATAAAAGCCCTAAAATAGTGTGCAGTTTTGAGGGTGTTTTTTGAAGTTGATTTGATACAGGAGTTAGTTTTAAAGGTCGTGAATTAGTCTAGTCAAGGTCGTTTGAGATGAATCGGCAACGAGCCTATAGGGGGTCGAGTTTTTATGTTGGGTAGAGGAGAGATCGTATACAATAATTCCCTCTCTATGAAAGACAAAATTGGTGGAGATTTAGTCAACTAGCACCTAAGAAATGCTTTCCACAAAGTGGTTGCAAGCATTATGCAAAGAAATGTTTTTGTTTTTTTTTGTTTTCAAGACAAAATCCGTAAGGGATAACGTATGCGGGTGTTATTTGTGTAATTTTTTTTAATCAAACATTTATATTTGATTGGTTTGTGGTAAGGTGAGGATCACAAAATAAATGCTAGAAAGACACATGTTTGAAAGAGTTTGGATTAGGTTTTCAAATCTAATCGACTACTCCACACTCAACAGTGAACACAATTGGGACCATGTGTTCAGTTAAAGGATCAACACACGTGCACTTCCATTAACCATGATTATATCAGGGGAGGTTTGATTTTCAATTCGATTTTTTGTTGATGCTTTGTTGTAGATTTGCTAATGCAAGACAACTTTTGTTGCATAAATCTGATCTATAGAAGTTGGATAACATTAGAGGGGAAACACTGAATAAGGCCCATATAGCTTACACTTGTTTTTCCTCCTTGTTTTTTATGTTCTCCAACTTCTACTAATTTGGATTTACGCAACAAACAATGTCCTGCATTAGCAAATGTATGATGAAGCATCAACAAAGACCATATTGAAAACGAGACTTCCTTTTATTTAGTTGTGATTGCCGAAAGTGCATGTGTGCTAGTTCTCTATTTGAGTATCCAAGTCTCCCAAATTCTATTAAGTGCCAAGTATAATAATTGATCGATTTTCAACACATAATCCAATCTCTTTCAAACATGTGTCTTGAAGTTCTGTTATTAGATCTAACCTAACCACACACCACCCAAATATAGGGCTCTCATTTAGATAAATAAACATATAAGCCCATGCATACCTTAACGTTACTACTAATAAACTACTCAAATTGGTCTCTTTCTAACACACACAAAATTCCCTCGCCCATGAGTTGTTGGAATTTCTTGCCTTAAAGTGAATCACATTCACCTCGATATTTTGATACTAGAATGCGTGCTAAAATTTTGCCCTAAATGTTTAAACCCACAAAGTGGGCTGCAACATTTGAGTAATATTATGTCATTTTCTTTTTAGTGTTTCTTTTTTTGGGGGGGGGGGGTTGGTTTCCCACTTGAAACCACACCATCCATACGATTAGTGTGGTCCACACTATTCATTATCGATCTAGATGGTTTATCAGGCCATGAGGCTAGCGAAGGTGGCACATGACACTTGATGCTAAAAAACGAGTCATGAAAAATCACTCTAATAAACATGACCCACCAATTACTGCATACATATTTTTTGTATGCATCGGAACTCCAAATAAGTTCTTTGGTTTATATTTTATGATACATCCGTGATACATATTTGAGTTGCACCCCAATCATTATAGGGGTTAGTGGATCCTTGTTGAGACTGCTTGTGCCATTGCATAGAAAATGATTTATAATCTACCTACGCGAAGTGATTTGCAATTCTACCATGATTCTTTGTGGATGGAAGAGCCAAAAATATCCAATGAAATTGTCAAATGTTGGACGAAAGTGGATAAACGTGGATGAAAATATGTACAATCATCCATATGTGGCTTCGTAACTCCAATGGTTGTAGCCAATGCTCCTCTCTTGAAAATTTGAAATAAAATTCGTTGGTCATAGATATGGAGTTACTTCATCTTCAAGTTTTTGCAATCGTGGCTGACCAAGTTTTGGGATTACGTACGGTTTTTGTGTGCACGAGGCCTACTTAACTATACAATAGGACACATGACTCTCCACTATTGAGTTCTTGTTGATTACTACGTACTTGCATAACATTATTCAGACCCACGACAATGTTCCGTGGGACTAACAACATTCCAAGGAATATTCCCTATATTTGCCACATTCGGTATGAATATAGGAATATTCCCTTCAATACTGAATGTGATGAATATAGGGAATATTCTCTGGAATACTGTCAGTCCCACAGAACATTGTCATGGGTCTGAATAATGTCATGTGCGGCTTCTTCTATGAAATATAATATAATTTCATCTAAAAAACAAAAAATAACTAGTGAGGTTGTTGACACGCATTTTTTGCCCATTTTTTGTTGAAGAAAACAATCCGGACATGCAATAATCTTCTAGTGTAATCACATATAAGATAATATTTGGCTATTTGCTTAGGCAATATGTGTGTGTTGATAAGTTCAATAAGTATGTGGTGTTATGCACCAAGGTACTAGACTTATCCTTCTAACTCAATGGGACTCTTCAATAGAAGTTGGTTCCCTATAAGTTTCCACTGGTTGTTTTGCAAAAAATATTAATAATTGTTTTCCATTATTAGTGTATGTTTGGAGGTAGTATTTGAATTTGAATGAAGACTAACACGTTTTGTTCATTGAGAGCCAAAGACATTTTAGCAAATTTTGGAATGCTACAACAACTTTGACCCTCAATGAACCAATATAGAATGCTCTTCATTCAAACCTTCACATTGAAGTTATCTTTGAGCATGTACCAAAAACTCAACGTACATGAAAGGTGTTGTATGCAAGACAAACGTTTCCGACTCGGGGAGATCACTCCATTGTCAAGTTGAACACCACATGCGAACAAAGTTTGCTACCCCTATATTACATGCCATAAATAATTTTAAATTTTATGATATTTTTTCTACATATACACAACCATTGATGGTATCTTTTGTATATTTTTTTGAAATTTTTAGTCATCTTCATTTTTTGTAGCAATTTTTTTAGTTCAATTATGCGTCATTCTAGTTAGAAACGGTATGTTTTATTAAAAAAACAAATCATCAAATTTAGTCACCATTTTTTACTATGTCACAGGTACCATTTATATCTACTCATGAAAAAAAATTCATCAAATTGTGACCCATTTTGGTGATGTTTTTTACATTTTTTACATGTAAAATGATCGCACGTGGTTGTTCAACTTTACAATGGAGTGATCTCCCCGAGGTTTCCGACAAAAATGTCTCAATGAGTTGAATGACAACTCTACAGTTATCCACAAAAGGACACGAGCGATTGTGCGGTGTTTGGATGTGCATCTTGTCCATAGTGTGTTAACCGGAATATAGACAAGCTAGTTTCAACAAATGCTTTGAGTACAGATAGGCCATGCCCACCCACCTTATAGCTCCCAAGAAGTTCCCAAGCTTGATTTACATGTTCCCAAAATAAAACTATCAAAATTTGCATCAAACCTTGTTGAGGCCGAGAATGGGAAGTAAAAAAAAACTTGAACGTGCATTCATTTATAGGCCATAACACGGGAGAGGCTCAACTTTCTAGGAAACTCGGGGATTTTTCTACCATGTCACCCTCTATTTGGCATTTCAAAGATATCTCCAATAAATACATAATACAATGTTTGAACATATTATGCACTTTGTGATATTAGACATTTCACCAAAGATAGATCAAAATATATACATTGGATCATCATAACATTACTCGAGCTACTATTCCTACTACAATCTTTTTTCTAAATAGGGTTGGGTAGTGTCGACTAGCTTGTATTGTGGAAATTCTATAATGAAAAGTTAGTTCAATAACATTTTAGCTTACCCGTGACCACTTTAGAGACATGGCACAATCAATATTGGCATTAAATTTGGTTTTCATTGGCAAATGACCCATGTAGAATCTGCTAGTGACGTTGTCCACTTACACAACATTGAACGATAGAAAAGTCCCCCCCCCTAACACCATATTGGGAAGCAAAGAATCTTTGATTCTAGAGCCTAGACCAACACCTTTCTCAAACTCAATTTCAACAATTTCAAATTCTTTGGTCCCAATTTGCAATTGCTAATTTTACTCAACCTTCTAATGCTCAAATCCATCGGCTAGATGATTCCACAAAGCTAGAGGTGTCCACGTTAGCCTCATGTGCCTTATTCCTTCAAAAGTCGGCCGGAATTTCAAGACCTTGATTTGTGGTGTCAAAGGTGACTGTTTGTAGTTGTGTCAAAACCCCACACATTGTTGGCTAGCTGGCAATGGTTGCTTAACACTAATTTTATTTTATTTTTATATAAAAAACCCAGTGAGCTTTGGTGTCCGAAACCCCCCATTGCATGGACATGTATGTTATCAGTTGGATAGTGAATAGTATTGCAGCTGAGCCCTATTCTTTTTGCAATGATTTCCCATCCATAACATTATTCAGATCCATAACAGTGTTCCGTGGGACTGACAATATTATGTGGAATATTCCTCACATTCAGCCTGAATGATGGAATATTTCGCATAATATTGTCAGTCCCACAGAACATTGTTATGGATTTGAATAATTTTATGTCAAAAGGGAAGAATAATGCTTACTAAAGTAATGTTATTAAGGATGCACCAACCTAATGATGAGCATTGTTATGGTTGTCGTTATTATTGAATTTCCATTAGAACAAATGATTTCAAGAAGTATATTATGGATGTTCGGGAAACCGTCTTTTATTTATAACCCCCATATGCACTAGCTTAGTACCATATCTTTGTGTAAGACTGTTTTTCTACCTTGTAAAGTGATTAGAATTTATTTAGTGGGATTGTTAAATCGACCACGCATTGGTTAAACGACCACAAAGACGCATCGCACTCTCACATGACATGTCAAAATTTGAACAATTTTAATTATAAGTTGAAATGTAAAAGAACAAGAAGCATAGTTGAAGTTCGAAGTGTTCAAGTTTGAAGTGCGCACATGCATTTCAATGTGGAGGGCTTCAAAATAATCACAATTCACTCAAACTTTCAAACTTTTCTGCAACATTTCACAATAAAGAACTTGATATTGGCCGTTTTGTATTGAATATGAAATAAATATGATGTCTCACTATATTGAAGAAGTACATGCAATAAAATGATGCGCTATAATTATTTAGATTCCCTACATAATGCCCTTAATCATCATCCAACTCCAAAGGCAAAGCCCTCCAGTTTTTGGTCGATTTCCAAGTGTCAATCATTCCAGCCCAATCCATATTTTCCGAATTTGAAAGTGCATGCTAGAGTGCCAAGATTGGAGTCCAGCTATGTTTCTATTTGCAAATTGCAGCCACTGTATTTTCTGACAGGCAGTTTTTGGAGAGGCCTTCACTATGACTGGTGGAAACTTTGCAGAGCACATTTTTGTGAAGTGCCCCCCCCAAAAAAAACCTTCTTTGGCGGCCAAAATGGCATTTGACAGGTGTTAAAGGCTTCAATATTGAACACCAGCTGAAACCCTGCTCCTCTTCACGTGTGCAATGAAAAATCATAATCTGACAGGTTATTTGACCGAGCGACGAGTCGTTGTGGTTGTTTTAACAAACTACATGGTCAATTTAACAATCCCCTTTCCTTGACCGTCTTCCTTTTTCCCGTCGTTTCTTTCTTACTTCGAACGCTTTGTCTTCTGACAAAGGGCAAAGTATTTATAGAGGATACCGACCAGTGCCCGGGAAGTTTTTGGGCATAGTCGGTCAAGATCCTAGTGATTATAAATCCAACCGGTTACATGTTGACATTTGTCGGTTTTGCCTTATTTATTTGAGGTATATTCTTTAGATTCCTCTAAAATGATCGGTAATTCTCTCCAACTTCAACCAGTTATTTCTCAAACTCAACCGGTGCATCTGTAACTAACCGCCGGTTCTTCCCGAGCCCTTATACCGACTATCTTCAAGTTCCATTGTGACAGAGCCGACGACTTTCACCCAGTGCCAGATTACTATATTATTACTCTGACTCCTTAGGGAAGCTGACACTTCTTTTCTATTAAACCATATTCTATTGATGTTGGTAGCAGTGATCGGGGAGATTTTTGGGCATAATTCGTTGAGATGATAGTGTTTGCAAGTCCAACCGGTTTTCATTTATTAATTTGAGGCATATTCCATACATTCCTCTAAAGTGACTGGTAATTCTCCTGCAGTCTTGAACTTCGACCGGTTATTTCTCAAACTCAACCGGTTCATCTGGTAACTAACTGTCGGTTCTCCCCGATCATTGGTTGGTAGTATTGTTGTTGATGAAATTATGCTTAATGAGAATGAAGTCAAAATTTGCAACTCTGCGGTAGTCTCTATTTGCACCCTTGATCTTGTGAAAGAAAATTGCATGCAGCCCAAAATCTTGGATTGACGGCTATGTCGTATCTATCTATTCATGTGAACTCGTTCATAGGGAAGGTGGTAACACAGTGGCCTATTCTATGCCCTTGTGATTCTTACTATTAGATCTTTTTACTCCAAATTTGGCATTAGTGACCTTGAATCGTGGTACACCGTTTACGGTATTTAGTGTCACATGCGTAATAGTGTCATTTACCCTATTTTGAGGCGCATGCTAGGTTACACTAATGATCAATGACTTCATCATAAGTGTCACCTAGCTACACTAAATAGTATATTTAGTGTTAGATTACATTCAGAGTTACTTACTCCTATATCTTTTTACTATTAATGTAACTTTTTACCATGTAAAGATGTTAATGTTCTATAATGTCCATGTGAGCCCAAATTGATGCCCACATGTGTTGTTAACACTTGTAAAACATTACAAGTAGTGTTTTGTTGATTTATGATTATTCACAAAAATATAAAAAGAGTGAAGCTTGAAGAAAGCTAAGTTTGAAGCATTAGGCTTGTGTGGAGTGGATTTAAGTAGTATGAGGACATACCTTGGTAAAGTGTGGTAGGTAGAAAGCCAAGGTTAGTTAAATGTTTGAATTAGGATCTTTGTTGATCATTTGAGGGAGGAAGGCTTAGGAGATAAGATGAGAGCCTACAAAGTAGGAGGAGATTTCGAAGGCTTATCGTGAGCCTTGAGGGTGCTCACCCCCTCAAACTCACTATATAATCCCTCATTATTCCTTCACTCATCCTCTCTTTCCTTCGTGCTCCTTGGTACCCCACGTGTTATAAGTGTGGGTGTATGGAAGCAAGATAGGAGCACATGTGTGTGCATGGTTTTGAAGTTAGGAGCCAAGGCTAGTTGGCCTTGAAGAGGGCTTGACCTCTTGTTAGCATTAGTTTGGGTGTGAATGATTTTAATATAATTTATGGCTTCAAGTTGTAGTACTTGAGTTCATATTTTTTGGGTATATATGTTTGCTAAGTGTCATCATAACTATTCCACTCGGGCTAGGAGGAAATCGAAGGGTGGAGTACTTTTGGTGACACGTTGCCGGAACACGAGTTGGTAAATGAGAGGGTCCTTTGAGTAGTCTAGGTTGTAAGGGGCATAACTTCCGAGCAGAAGAAGATACTTCGTTGAAATTTAGAGGGTTAGTAAAGAACTTGTTTATATGAACATGGTCAAAATCTGAGGATGTTTGGAGTACTGGAGCAGCAATTATGACATTCTAAACGTTGCCTACATTTTCGAGCTGAAATGGGCATAACTCCTGGACAGAGGCTTGGAAACGCATGAAATTTTGAGAGATGCTTTGTTCTTAGGTTTCCTAGTTTTTGTACAAATTTCAAGTCATTCCAAGTAGATGAGAAGGAGATATATCATTCTGAAGTGTTTTCAAGAGTTGGTAAATGAGAGGGTCCTTTGAGTAGTCTAGGTTGTAAGGGGCATAACTTCCGAGCAGAAAAAAAATACTTCGTTGAAATTTAGAGGGTTAGTAAAGAACTTGTTTATATGAACATGGTCAAAATCTGAGGATGTTTGGAGTCTTGGAGCAGCAGTTATGACATTCTAAACGTTGCCTACATTTTCGAGCTAAAATGGGCATAACTCCTAGACAGACGCTTGGAAACGCATGAAATTTTAAGGGATGCTTTGTTCTTAGGTTTCCTAGTTGTGGTACAAATTTCAAGTCATTCCAAGTAGATGAGAAGGAGATATATTATTCTGAAGTGTTTTCAAGAGTTGCAGACTAAAAAGGCCATAACGTTTTGGCAGAAAATAAAAATAGTTTGAAATTTCAAGGGGTCATAAACAATTAGTTTTTGTGATTGCTCCCAAAATTTGAAGTTCTTTGGAGCCCGTGGGAGGAAATTATGACATTCTGAAATCTGGGTAGACTGACACACCAAAATGGTCATAACTGTCGGACAGAAAATGGGATAGGCTCACAAATTGGTGAGATGTTTTTTGCTTTGTCTCCCTAGTTACAAATAAAATTTCAGGACATTCCGAGAAGTAATGGGAAAGTTACACTATTCTGAAATTTGTTATGGATGTAGCCTTGGGGGTTAAATCATAAGTCATTAACGTTGTGTATATTCCAAAGGCATATTGGAATGATACATTGAGTTACTAAGGAAGGAGTTTGCTAAGTGTCATCAATACTATTCCACTCGGGCTAGGACGAAATCGAAGGGTGGAGTACTTTTGGTGACAGTCCAACAACCCAATTCGACCTTCGTTGGTAAAAAAATATATTAATAGTAAAAAGATATAGGAGTAAGTAACTCCGAATGTAATCTAACACTAAATATACTATTTAGTGTAGTGACATTCGGCGTTCAAGTGTGCTTACTAATATCTTGGCGTGGGTCTGTTCAATAAAGTTTTTTTTTGCGCACAAATTGAAAATTCAATTGCAGAAATAACCCAAAATACAACCAATCCGGTCGAAACAGCACAACCCGAGTGGAAAGCAAGAAATAATGCTTTGGGTTATGTTCAATAAAGTTATGAGGTGCATGCCTATGTTACACAATGGTCTACGAGTTCACTAAAGTGTACACAAGTGACATTTGCCATTAGTATGCTCAAGAATGTCTTCCTCTTACATACTAAAACGCAAGACTATCATCTAAAGTATCCCAATGTGGTACTTTGAATGTCGTAATGTAGATTTTTTCACTTAAAGAATTTACTTATGTAGACGAATGGAATTATATTGGCAATTACCGGGCGTGACACATCTAGTTTAGGCCCTTTGCAAATAGTGTACTGGACACTAAATACCATAAACAATGTAGTGGGATATGGTTGACATTGCCTTTAAACTCATAGAGGTCTTGCTTTTACTAGAGCCCTTCATCCACGATGGGCGAGTTTACAAAGACATCATAAAGTTCTAGTCATTACATGTCGCGTTCTTTACACAAACCACACTTCACATGTTGCAACCATGTTGAAGGTTTGTGGCAAATACACAACCTCGTTCCTTGGGAAGGTGAAAATGCAATGACTCCTTCCTTACACCAAGAAAAAACCAAAACAAAAACCAAAAACACAAAAAACATTGTTTTAATATGCATCGATTCAGAAAATGGCATCAAAACCTTAATAGTTAGTCTAGTGGAATCCAACGGGAATGAAACCGATGTCAACTTGTATGGGACCTATAGGTCATTGTTTTTGCTAGAGCTCCTAAATTCACAATGGATAGGTTTATGCAAAGACATAACCACATGTTGGGGCATCTCAAATGGATTATTGATATGTTGTAAGTATGTTAAAACCTCTTTGGTATTCTTGCATGGAAAGGACTGCATGATATCATAGCTTTGTAATTAGGGTGGAGCTTTGTGATTGAGTCTACATAGAGGGAAGCTACGACATTAGCCACTAGCAGTGAGAAGTGAGAAATACCACATGAGTAGTGAGCGGTAACATATGAGCAATGAATCCAAATATAATAAATTAACATGGGATTAGAATTTATACTCTAATTTTTCCATTACATTGATGGTAATTGTTGTTTTAACATTTTGAATGAACAAGAGTGAAGGGGCCTATTACCATGGATTGTTGAAAAAACTTTCAGTCCATTGTTGATTTTCATTATAAACAATCCAAGCCCATACATGTCGTTTACCGACATTCTCAAACATGCGATTGAACATAACACTTGCAACATTATTCACACTCCACAACACCAACAAGTTCGAGTAGTCGCATGACCTTGTTGTAGGTATACCTAAGGGCATGAATGAACTTGTCACTATTGCAATCCACCTTTCACATAATAAAGATGTTTATAATACACCCATTTCCCTTTTATTTACCAAAGCATGAGAAGACATTTTCATTAAGTCTAGGCACGTGCACATGGACCGGCCACATGTTGGGTACTATAGGCCAATCTAGTACATTGTTGTTCCCATTGCCACCCACACAACGCTTGATGTAGTCATGGCAAAACCAAAACTCATACTCCACATTATTGGTGGAACAAGGCTTCCTCTTAATACCCTTGTATGCTAGAGCATGGGTGCCATGTTTGTTAGTTATGACTTTGGCACTACACGAAGTCCATATATTGGCTTGCATTGCCCAACATCTTTTGGCAAAGTTGGGTGGCAATCTTGCAATGTGCCATTGAAAACATGGCACTTAGTCTCTAACACCAATGTGGTATGAGCCCCACCATACTCTGCAAAATTCAACAACTCCTCTATGTGTTGACGTGTTGCCTAGGTGTTACGGCAATACTAGAAAGTTCACTTTGTCGAGTCAATGGGAGTCGATAGAATATACATTTGTTCTTGGGTGAGTGCATTTGCTGAATGCATTTGGTAATTGGTTTTGAGTGAGTAGTTGGTTTATTGAGCATGTTGTGGTGATTGATTGGGGGGGGGGTTGCTTTGTAAGCCTTCTAAGAAGAACAAGGCTTCTTAGAGGGAATTTGTTATTGTAGTGTATGGTTACATGTTTGTGGGATCGGGCTCTGGAAAAATGAAAACATAACAGACGCCCAACTCACCCAAACACTAAATTTAGATACTCACAATATATGGGTAACCGCAGAAAGAACATCTTCTGGCCCCTCACACACCAAAACCCTAATTGCACACTATGTCAACGCAATGACAGGGACACATGGCCCCACCTCCTATCAACATGTGAACACCCATACTTAAAAGGCCTGAGAATCGCACGACACAACAAAGCAGTACACCTCATCACGCATACATTGCAAGCCCACAAAAACACCCGATTCTTCACACTAACCAATGCATGCCACCGAAACAACACCCCACCCGAACAAACAATTCCGGAATGGCTCCTTAAATGCCCATGCACGCAAACATCATGCCAATGCCAAGCCAAATTAAGACCGGATATCCCGTGCATTATTGGGGCCCCAAACCAAATACAAACACCCATAACATCCTCCCCCAAACTCACAGTCCAACTCATTGAATTCACATACTGCCACGACAGATTCCCAACCAAGCCCTTACACACAAACACACCAAATATGACCCACTAATTACCACCTATTCATGATCAAAATCAAGGTTGGCAAACAAACCCCCTCATCACAATCACAGCCGGAGTGAGAGGGGCTATACATGAGCACTCCATTAACAAACTAGCCAACCTAAAAATCCTGAAATCCACCATTAAAACCCTCATGAAAAACATACACCAAAATGCCATCAAATATCTCACATACCTTGTCCTAAACAAAAGGAAACTAGACAACAAACAAACCCCCGTGCCCCCTCACCCATAAAACGGGACTACTTCTGCACCCCCCCCAAAGAGCCCACCTCCCAAAAGAGGCATAACACCTCCTACTGCATCACGATCTCGTGATCAACATCAGGTTAACGGGCTCACATTCATGCCGGTATGCAAGTGCGGGCGTTATCTTTTATTTTATTTGTGGGATCGGGCTTATTGAGTTAATTAGGAGATATATGAGGTGATGTGTATGTTTTGTCTTTAATAAGGTTAAATGTCTCACGGGGTGAGTGAATTCAGTGCAATGGTGTTGATGGTCCTTTTTTTCTCTCTCTCTTTGAGCTTTCTTTGAGCAATTCAAAAACTTTCATAACATTCTTATGGAAAGACTTATCTTCTTGAAGGACAATTATACTTATGGACTCAAGTAATAGATGTGTGGTGCTTAGATTGCAAGACTACAATATGATGTTTGTGATAACTAGAAGCCATCCATGGTGTATGTATTGGATTGCTAACTAACTTATCAAATTTCAATGAGTTGTATACATTGAAGGCTACGTGGAGGTATTGGCAAGGAGTGATTCCTTGGTTTAGATGGATGGCTTGTTTTGTATAAAGCTCATGCCAATGTTAGGATTCAAATGATAGACTTGTCAAACTTGCATTAGCAGTGAAATCTAAATTGTTGGGACTATGGTTGGATATGATGTAAATTAATTTTCAATTATCTCTTGAGAGAGGGATCAAAGCATATGTGCTATAATCATAAGTTTGAGATAGCAGGAGAGATTCCTCGTTTCTAAATTGGACATTTATTTGCTATGTTTCTGAACCTTAAAGTCATTCTATGTAACAAGATGGGCTCGAAACATACGTGGTGTTTGATGTGTCGCATTATGCAAGTTGGCTGTGAGAGTAAGAAAATTGTTGTAGATGGGGGTTCGTACATGGGGCCTAACGAGGAGGACATTGTGATTTGTGTGTTGGTTAACTTGTGGGTGTTGCATGTCCTCCAGTGCATGCAGTGCTAAACTCTACTTGACAATATGCATCATCTAGCTAGAAAACTGGAAGTGTTGTGCAACTATCTTAGTATTGACTACATAATGGTGCCTTGTGAGGTGATCGTTTGTGTGGCACCTTCGGCTTGTTGGTTGGTATTGGTGTTGATTGCCTTTTTTAAGAGATGTGAGAATTGGAATTAAACTTCTCTTCCCAAACATGGTTTGTGCATGTGAATTCGGCCCCTATCAATAGCATGTTGGTTTTTGTTGGTATTCTCCGTGGCTTGCATCTTTTGTGTGATTGTATCACCTTTCAAATGCAATTAAAGGTTTTTGGTGAGTGTTAGGAGTTCAACCCCGTCTCAATTTTTGCAATGACCTTCTCTTTGGCAAGGGTGAGGACGAATGGCATGTCTCCTCGGAGGAGAGCTAGTACATCTCTTCGAAGGTTTTTCATGTGGATTTTAACAAATTCGACCCAACTCCTAGTTGCACCATATACCCCTATGTTTATGGCATTGGTGTATTCGTTGCTAAGCTAGATGTCCATTTTCTTGAACCTTTCAAGGTAGGTTTTCTTGACCTCTAATATGGTGAAGTGTTTAAACCTTATGTCGAACTTGGGTACTATGTAGTAGCCCTTTGACAATCATGTTGTCGGGTTGACACGATTGTGTTGAGGAACCTTCGTAAAGTGCAAATGTTGCCCCTCTTCCACATCGATTGGTTTGTCGAGGTAGATTTGTTGCTTCACCTTGGGAGAGGCCCTTTCACATGTGCAAAACTTAGTGAGTTTGTTGTCTGGGGTGCCCATTGCTTCGAATTGTGCCATGTCCATGTGCTCTTTGATTATGTATTTGCCTTGTTTCTTGGTCATTTGTTCATGTGCCATCCCAATCACAATTTTGAGCTAGGGGTTTTTTTCTCTTTCATTTGCTCATTGGGTTGGAGTTGATGTTCTGCGTGGGTTGCGATAGTGAGGAGGTTGATGCCTCTCTTTTTGACTAGTGTTTCTTGAAGATTTGATTGATTTTGTGCTTGTATTTTGTTCGTTGTGGGCATGATGGTGGTGTAGTTCCGTCTGTGATGTTGATGTTGTTGAACACATGCACGTGTGCATTGCCCCCCCCTGCGGTTGGGGTAATGTCATCCAACTCCGTGTTGTGTTGTGTGTGTTTCCCCTTTGCAACATGCATATTGGTCATGTTGGCTATCTTTGTTGCTTGGCATGTTTGTGGATGATGTGGGTTGGTGCAATAGGTGCAATTGGCAAAGAGCAAACAATATGAGAAGTGCACACTCCGAGCAAGGTAATATTTGTATGTCTAAAGTGGGGTTCTAAAGGGTTCTTGTTTGTGTAATTGTTGATGTGGTTGTTTTTTTGGGGGGAGGTGGGTGCTTGGTAGGTTGGCATGTATACCGTGTGTTGAAGTGTCATATGACAAATTCGGTTTAGGAAGTTTGGTGGTATGTTGTTTGTGGGTGGGTATGTGTGGGGAGTGGTCTATGTTGAGTCGTGGTGTCTATTTATTGAAGAGGCTAATGAAGTCTTGTTGGTTGTGTTGTAACTTTGGGCGAGTTGGACTTTGAGGGTGGACAATGTTGTTGAAGGTATATATTAATTTTTTGGAAGTTTAGATTTTGTTTGTGTGCTATTGTTTGATTGTTGTTGGTAAGGGTGTCCTTTTTGTTGACTAGCTTTTTGGTTTTGTGAGGTGTGTTTTGGTGGAGTTTGGAGGCATGCATGGGGACAAGTGTGCAAATTGATGTTAGTGAGTTGTTTTATTGATTGTTTGTATGTCTTTGTTTTGGGGTTAGGTGGTTGATGTTGTTGACATGTGGGTGTTGTGGTTGGTTTGTGTTTAGCAAGGAGAGTTTGGTTGGGGTGTCAAGATGTGATGCAAGTTGGACCTTGTTGTGATTTTTGGAGTTATTTCTTGGAGTTTTGTAGGTTGTTTGTGAAAGCGGGATGATTGTTGGAGAGTGATTGGGGATAGAATAAGTTTTGGTATGGATGGAACGAGCATTAAAGAAGGTGGGTTGTGTTTTGATAGAGGCAGAGTGAGGAGGAAAAAGGTCGATTGATGAAACATTAGGTTTTGCATGTAGGTGATTTTACATGATGAATGTGTGCCGAATGTTGTTTGTAGATAGGTGTGATGGGAAGAGGCATGTCCATGTGTTGATGCGGTGGATGGTGTGGTGGGCAATTTCAGTGCAAGTTTGATGCAAATTGGATGACTCGTGCTTGCACATTGTGTGTTGCCATTGTGTTGGTTGCACGTTTCCACCATGCGGTGATGATCTTCCTGTGGCATTTAGAATTAGGGTTAGGAGTAGTTAGAGTAGTGTTAGAAGGGTGGGGAGAAGAGGAGGATGTTCCCCCATTTTACATCATTGTAGCAATAATGATGATGATCACTACACCAATAAAGTTATTGCCCTTGGTTATGCCTTCTTCTTTGAGTTGTTGTGTGCCTTTTTATACGTTGGTTGATGGTCTTCACAATTGTGTTGTTGTATGCATTTGCCTCTTCAAAGATGGTTTTCTCAACGTGGGTATAGTTCAACTTTGCTATGCGCTATCATGTTCATTTGGCTTATCTCTGGAATGCTCTTGGTGAGACCATGATATCTGGAAAATAAAAAATATGATATTGTTTTGGAAGGGATTAACTCAATCTTTTACTTCTAGTGGTTCACTATACACGGGGGGGTCACTCTATAGGATTTTTGTGCTCCACGTGCGGCGGAGGGGTATTTGTTTAGGGGCTATTTACCTCCAAGGCATGAATTAAAAGCTCCCTATAATTACTTAATTTTCTAAAATGGCCTATTTTTTTGCACCCTACCATTACTTATAATGTCCATGTCATTGCAATTTTTTGTAGTCTACATTCTTTTTAATTTAAAAAATTAATTTAAAAGTGCATGCAATGCCAAAGTGGTGGAAAAAAGCATGGCAAGAAAAGGGTATAAAGAGTACCTACAAGAATCTACCTACAAGAAGTTGAGATTGCACAATGAGAGAGAGCTTGGAGCGATCAAAGATGGAAGTTGAATTGAAGGCAACGTCACCATGATCTCGCAAAAAGATTGGAAAATAAAGAAAATTGAACAATTGGGCAAATATGGCAGGGACAACATGCAAATCACAAAAGACTCCAACATTGAATAAAACGTGCGTGCTATGAAGAAGTGGTACTGGAAATGAACATACATGTTGGAGATGACGATGTTGGAGTAGAGAAGTCACCGAAAAATGAGAAGCCACAGGAAAAATGAAAAATAAGAGGCCACCAAGAGAAGGGAGAGAAGCCATTGAGAGATGTCGGGAAGAGAGTTAGGGTTGGAAGCCACCAAGAGGTGTCAGGAAGAGAGTTAGGGTTAGGCTTACAATTTCATCCATTTTTGGGTAAATGATAAGTCATTTTTCATCCATCCCTCGTGAGGCATGTGTACAAAATTGATTCTACTAAACATACATCCTAGGATCCTTATTTTCAGCCCCTATATTATTCTTACAAAAAAGGAATGGCCCATATTTTATACCTATCTATCTTACTTGTAATGGGATTGTCTACTTTTAATGGACCCTTCATTATTTGGAATTCTTTTATAAATTTTATGTCAAACGAATTTAATTCTCCCTATATTATGCCACACGTCGTTTTTAAAATGCACTAAGTGAACCCCCCGTGTCACTATATAGTCACAACAAGTGGGGACTAAATCCTCACTTTCAAAGAAACCTCCCATATTACCTATTTGCCACTACCCACACATGTGTTAGTGCCCTAAAAAAACCCATGAACAAAACTCCTTTTATTTCTATTTCAAAAGCTACAAAACATTAAGAAAATTTTGAACTCACTTCTTGAGTTTGCTTCTAGTAGGGAAAATATGAACAATGAGAAACAAAAAGAATGCATCTGAATGATATATATATATATATATATGAAGATGAAACATAATGAAACCTAAAACTCAATGAAACCTTCCAAGACTCCGGTTACACTCAAATGTGCAAATCTACCTTTAATTCCCCCAATTCCTCCTCTAGTTTGTAACGGTTAACTCTTATGTACCTGTTACGTAAAGAAAGGAGGGGGGGGGGGGAAGGGCTCGAAGTATTGTAACACTATAAACAATATTTTTATGAAATAACTAAGGTGCAATTTATATTCACGTTGAGGAGTCAGATGATGAGAGAGTCAGGTCTTGGGACTGTGGAGTTTGTCTTTTTGTGTTTGACGAATGACAACAGGCTGTTTCCAAGGACATGCGGATTGAAGGGCCCCAGACTGTTAGAATGGTCTGCTGTATTGTAGGGATAACCTATCTGACACGTGGCATGACATGGCTTTCTCTGGGCCAGGGCGAACCGACCCATACATTGGTACCTTACCGGATGTCTAGTGATGTCACATTCGAATGAATCGGCCCTCAACCTCATAGGGGGTCTTTTTGTATTGGAGCCACTTCATCCACAATATGTAGGATGGTTGATTTTAAGTCAGTGCCACGAATCCCCAGCCGTTCACCCTCCCCGGTAAGGTACGGATATATGGGTTGGTTTGCCCCAGCCGCTTTCTCTGGGCCATGCACGAGTATCTTAACAAGTGGTCTCTGTTACTGTATGTGTGGTTGTTATGTCACTCTGAACTCCACAATATCACGCTTGTGGCAACCAAAGTGCATATGATATTAAGGAGTTTTGTAGTGTTAGGGTTTCAAGATATAAGTGAAGGGAAATCCTCTATAACATGTAAACTTTGTAGATCCCTAGAGCATCCCGATAATTAGATTTCTTGTTTTGCAATGTTGTTGCTTCTCCTTGATAAGTTTTTTTTATTTTACTTGATATTGATCAACACTCCATTAGAAGAATAGTTGATTATTAGTAAGTAACAATTGCCAACGCTTGTGTAGACATTCAAGTTTCGAATTGACATCATCATATGTGGCCCCACTATTTCTTGTATTGTCCTATTGATCTTTTGTGCTCATCGTAAATTTCCAATTCCACCGAGCATGGAACTAAGAAACGAAATTGATAGTAAAGGAAGACAAAAGGCATATGGGACTATAAGTACACCACGATGGTTTCCAAACGGCTAATTTTCTAGAGTAACAAAGTGCATCTGGTCTTCATGAAGATAGAGGCTAATGTCAACTTGATGATCTAATCGGAACCAAAAGTCTTTCTAGTGAAAGTTTGTGAGAAATAGATAATAAATTTTCTTACATTGGGGTTGAAACTCACCCAGTCACAAGTTGCATAAATAGAGCTTAATGGGGAGCTAACACCTCTAAATTGGTGATAGTGAGAATATGTGGGTGCCCACCTTGTTAAAACTCCCCTTAACCCCCTACAGACCAAGCGAAATCTCCCCAAAATCACCAAGAAAACTTCATCCCAATGCATGAGGTTATGAAAGAAAGCATGTACCTCTAATGATGGATCTGACTATACATATGGCATCTTTGTAAAATTAGAATTATTAACACAAAACTTTAGTTGTTCATGTGCCCCAAATCACAAGATCACAATGTAAATGTGTACACTAGTATGGTTGAATAGGTGGCTATCTGGACTAAAAAACCATGCTCGACCTTTATGGGTTAAATCGACGATATGAGTTAGAGATATTTGTAATGGGAATTTGTGGTCACGGTCCAAAGTATCCTATGTTTGACATGTTGTAGATGACATTGAATCAAATAGACTATGTCAGAAAGACCTCCATTTCCTACTTAGTGCATTGTGGCCCCATTAACCCCCAAAGGCCAAAGCAAAATCGCTCTTCTAATATAATAGCATATGTTAATATTGTCGACTAGCAGTGACGTGCCCGAACTAAAACGTTCGCCTTGGCCTTTAGGGGTTAATATTCCCAACGAGCACACACTCAAGTGATCAAGGTTGTATGTGAAACTTTGAAACCATAGATTTATTATCCTCCATTTGCAAACTTACTGCATTGCTTATGGTATTTAGTGTCATGTACACTATTTGCGAAGGGCCTTAACTAGATGCCTCGAGGTCTCAAAGTGGCACATCCGCTGATTACCAATATGATATCACTCGTCCACATATGTAACTTCTTCAAGTGAAAGAGTTACTTACATTATGACATTTAGTGTAGCACATTGGGATACTCGAGACGATAGTTGTGCGCTTCAGTATTTAAATGGAAAAACATTATCAGGCATACTAATGACAAGTCTCACGAGTTTACCTTCCAATAATGCAGAGGAAAACATTCTCGAGGATAACCAATGCCAAATGTCATTCATGCACACTTTTAGTCCACTTGTAGACCATTATGTAAGATACGCAAACACCTCATAACACTGTTGAACGTAACTCTTATGAAAATATTAATAAGCACACTTGAACGCCACGTGTCATCATGTGACACTAACGATGAAGTTGTTGATCATGAGTGTGACATGGCACACGCCTCAAAATAGGTAGGTGACACTAAATACCATAAAACAATGCACATAGGATGTTGAACTTGAGGTTATCATGGGATGAATAATAAAGATGTCATCGATTCCCGCCCAAGAATGGTGAGGAAGGTCATGCATGTGTATCAATATGTATAAGTAGTTGAGCCCACCAATAGGAAGTGAAGGAGCGGAAAGAGGAAAGGGGGCGGTGGTGGCCGGTCCCAATATTGGACCACAATAACTTACCGACAACCCGAACTCATGCCCATTCCTATATCGGACTAAAAGTCAACCTCAATCGCTACAATACATTACATCATCACCATATAGATACTTAGAATTCTACACATGTATATTTATATATGTATATGTTTATGTATTTATATGATCTAACTACATATATGGTACTCCAAAGTGGTAGGATGCCGAGTCAGCGGCAGCCGCCCCTTGCCCATATTCATCAGAGGCAGCCACTCATTCAAATTAATCATTCATTCTGTCAGCGGATGAAACCCATGACTTCAAGTTACCAACTACCTTGGCTCGGATATGTGGACTGAGCCAGGGAGAACCCGGCTGCTACACTATTTGGTCTAATTAGTGCGGGTTATCATTTAGAGTTTTTTTAAATAAGATAAAATAAAATTATGAGACCGAAGGCCGACATGCCAGTGCCAAAGCACAGTTACCAAAGTAAACTTGGAAGGGAGGTGAAAAATCCATCTTAGGCTATGTTAGTCGTTGAGGATCGTTGAAGGGGCCTTTGCAAAATATCGTGTGACTAAGAGTTTTGGCATGCTCGTGAAGGCAACGGAGTTACGGCTTTAGAAACATGTGGGTGACTACTTTGCCACACTCCCAAAGGGTTTGAGATCATTGGAGCGAGCGTTATGAAGGACCCGTGCAAATGGTCTCAAAATGTGCCAATGTCCACCATATCAAGAAAACATTGTTATTTATTATTAGCTAATTTAGGGTATATAAGGTAAGATGACACGGTTGCCTCACTTTGCATAAGTAAAATTTCTCATTGCCCATTGATTATCATATTGTGGAGGCTTTAGTCAAGTAAATTTATAAGCAATTCCTCAACCAAAGTCTTCGAAGAGAGACCCTCCGTATTGTGCTATGTAATGTAGCTGAATTCTTACACCCGTAGAGTTTGCCAATGCGAATAAAAAATCAATATAAGATTTATCTTGAATAGTAGACTTCAAAAAACTTTTTTTTCTCTTCTTCTTCTTTAATATTTTTTTAGACAAAAGGCCATCAAAGCCAGCGCCAAATGAATTAAGAACCAAGAAAACGTGCCCACCACGAGGGGAGGCGGGGCCACTCGGACGCGAAACATTGCCACATAAAAAATAACATCAACAGAATCCCACCACAGAAAACCCCCCGGACCCAACAAACCAAGGACAACCCCCACCCCACTTGCCAAGATTTGGGCGAACCAACCCATACACTCGTTCCTTGTTGGATGCCTAAACCCTTGCCTCCAAGGAACCAGTGTACGGGTTGTTTCACCCCAGCCACCTGCCAAGGACAACCCCCATACCACCACAACCCATGGCATTTGTTGAGCTCATGAACAACCAAAATCCTCTTCAATGTTGGAATTCGATTTTGACCAACGAAAAGTCCTATAAGGGGGCACCTTAGACAATTAGTAGTCAACTTATACCAAAGAGGCTTCATCCATGGAAACATGAATGTCGGAGGTGGTCAATTTGCTTGTATGGTAAAAAGTCTATTTACCGACTTGGACATGGCATCACAACCATAGGATATCCTTGCGCCTAACTTGAGTACGGCAACGCCATTGCCAAAGGACAAATTCATGTGTGGTGGAAGCTTCATCTCCGCCTTCCCACAATCATATGTGGGCATCACAACAATCCATGCATTGCTCCATCTACTTATGTCCAAAGTTCAAGGGACACTTGGCTCATAGCCTAACTTTGTAGCCTTTTGTTGGGTTTCCGTATGAGCTCATACTAAGTTGTGTCCAACGGTGAAGCATTTTTCGTCGGCGTCATCGACTCAATTTCTCCAAAGCTCAAGTGCCTTCGAGGACCTACAAAGTCTTCGTGGACTTACACCTCATCTCCCCTTTATGTTTGAGAGGTTGACACTTGTAATTTTGGGGAGTTTGTTACTTGGAGATGACAATCTCTCATCTAAAAGAAAAATTAAAAACTATTTGAGAATCAATCAATCCTCAAGTTCCGTGTTTTTTGAGCAAGCTTTGAGTGGACATCCTAAAGATGAGTTCCAAGGAAGGAGGGTGAGCGAGGATGGGGACACAAATTGAACAAGGATGAATTGATGACAACCAAAACAATTTCTTGATTTCCACTTAGGCTGCGATGTTTCAGCTGGGTTGGTTGTACTTTGAGTTCTTTTTACAATTGAATTTTCAATTTGTGCCAAAAAAAAGAATGACAACCAAAACAATGCATCAGTCTCGGGTCCACATGATGATTTGGCTCGAATTCTCACCATTCCTAAGGAATCTCCACAAGGTAGCTTATAATTTTGTTTATATTGGCTTGTGGTAGTCATTCGTGTTCCGTGTGCGATTAATCAAGGTATCATGTAAACATTGTAAGCCCGATAAAAAGTTGAAGCCCTCAAGTTGAAAGCTCATGTATACTTGTGGACGAGTGAACAAGCATGACCAAGAGGCTCCACACCACCGAAAAAGCTTCTTTATTGTAAGACAACCTTAGTGGCCAAAACCTTGAGGGTTGTGGATAAGCTATGTTGGATAATTTGGTGTACTATCTATAGTACATTTTGGAACTTTGCATGTACTTTTAGCTATTATGATACAAGTTGGTCACAATCATAAGTAGCATTATGCCACGATGCGTGTATGTTTTAAATTTTGTTTTATATGCTCATATGTATAGTAGTTTGATGCATAATAGTTTGCACGTGAATAAGGCAAAGAGGGGGCTTGTAATAGGCTTGAGAGTCGATTGAGAGAAAATGAAGGTGGTATTTCAATGGCTTGGAGTTGTGAAGGGGTTATTCAAGAAAGAAACAAAGTTTGTAATAAGCTTGAGAGTAGAATGCAAGACGTGTTTTCTACCAATGAGAAGCTACGGCTACAAAATCTTGGGTTCCAATGTCCTACTTTACATGAAAACAATGGACTATCAAAGTGAGTCTTTGCATGCATTCGGTGTTGCACGCACCTTCACATTACCCTTCCTTATCAAGCCTTGCCACCTTGCACTTTGAGTCTAGGTTGCCTCAAAAAATTAGGGTAGTAAAGGAGATTTCTTGCAAACATGTAGGTGTACATTCTTATGTTTTGTTCTAAGCATGCACAATTGAACGCTTTTGCAATTATATGATTGTACATTATTCAATACTTGTTGTCTTTGGCATTGTGTTTAATTGCATGGCCTTTTCATGCGGGGCGCTACTTTGAGCATCTATAAGTGATAAGCATGTCCAACACTTTCGTACCGAAATGTTAATGTTTTGAGGTGACACATGCAATATTATATACGTTTTGACCTAATTGAAAGATGACACTTGTCACTTGGCTTAAATTTTGAATTAATTTGTGTTAAACCCTATTAGATGTAGTAAGCAAGCCATAAACTCGTTTAAGTTCAGTTAATGGTACTCATTTCACCCGATCTTATGAGATCTCATATGGTTGTAAGTTACCTTGCAAGGTACTAAAGAAACTTGAATCCAATCCTTGAGCGAATCAATTCCTATTAACACAAGCATCATGTGGCCACACCGACATTTTGTTCTCGAATTTCACACAACTCTTGTATGCAACATAATTTCTCCTATGCGGTTCCCGCAACCTAATAAGGTATGTGGGTGTTATTCGGTTTGTTTTTCATGTTCTCCAACTTCAACCGATCGAATTTACACAACAACATTTGTGTTGCATCAGCCAATCTATAATGAAGCATCAACAAAATCATATTGTAAATCGGACCTCCCATGATTTAGTTATGCTTATCGGAAGTACATGATTGTTGATTTCTTAATTAAATACATAGGATCTCTTTGTTGTGTTCATTATTGAGAGTGAATAGAATTTAGAGACATAGTCCAATCTCTTTTAGACACGTGTATGTGTGGTGTTTATCCTCTCATCCTCGTTGAACCACAAACCAATCAAATATAGGTGTCTAGGGTTAAGAAAAGCGAATAACATGCACATACCTTAGTAGGTTCATGTACACATAAATCCCTTTGTTGAATTTTGTTTCTACGTGGCAACAGTTTCTTTATCATAAATTATAATGTCTTGGTGCAAACACCTATGCATTTGTCCAAACATGGAGGGGGGGTGCACTTCCAATATTTTCCAAAAGGATTCAAAAAACTTAGCCTACTAGTTATTAAGATTTTTTAAAAAAATTCACAAGTAATATATGTGTACAAATGTCCCAAGGAAAATCAAAAGTTGGTTGGGATTTATTTTGCAAGGTTACCAACAAAGGCCAAATTGTTCTCTAGACCTTAGGGAGACTTTGTGATCTTTGCTTCAGAGAATAATCTCTATCCCATCATTCCAACAAATGAGGCAAATTTTATCCATGAAGATAAATATTTCATCTGTTCAAGGCAACCCTTAAGGAAGTACAAAAGACGTTTCCCTACATCCTAATGAGGGACTTGTTTTGATCTCCTCTCTCATGTGTTGTGCAACAAACAAGGGTGTGTGAGGGCAAGCTCAAAGGGCTCTACGAGCCCCGTTACAAACGCGTAACTGATTTGGCATTTTTTTTTGCGTGAAACATTCCAACAAGGGAGACATGCAAAAGACACGCAACAGAACTAACGAATAACTCAAGATCATGCAACGCAACTCATGGGTGGTGGGTGTCAACGCAAAAGAGGGGTTGAAGGACTCAAGAGTCACACAACACACGTTATGGGTGTTGGGTATTGGTGTTTTTGAGGCACCAACCCTTAAAACATCTCTCGGTAAGTCCCAATCTAGTGTTGTAATCTCAATCTTTGGCAGTGACAAGATAGGGGGGTTTTTTTTGGGTGAATTTGTATTGGAATCTAGAAAAATGTCTTTGTTACTTTTGATCCTACTTTCAAATTTTTGAGTTTCTTAAAATGTACATACGGTTATGGATATGAATGCTCCAAAACATAACAATTAAGATACCATCCCATCAAAAGACTTCAATTCAAATCTCACATAATCGAAGGGTCCTCAAAATGTAGGCCCAAAAAATAATACCCCCTAAAATATGTTAGATACTGCACATATGCCCAACATTCTACACCATGTGCGCCACTTGTGCACATATTCCAGACACAATTACAATAGTGGTGGAAGTAGTGTGTACAACATTAATTTCCACAACATTCCAATAAGTAGTGTAAATAGCTCTCAGAGGATGTTTAGGCTCCATATACTTGCGACATATATGCACAATTTCTACGAGCCTTGTAGAGTCTTATAACCATTTAGAAGAAACCGGGAATTTCAAACTTTCTTAGAACAATATCTTATGTCAATGATCAGAATGCAAAGTTTGTATTTGTATATGAAAGCACTCATGTTGTGTATTTGAACTTAAACCTTCGATAACATTGATAGTTTTACCGATTTGAAGAGTGCATTTGAAGAAAAAGTTAAATGTAGATAGGGTCACATTGGACATAATTAACTTAAAAGTTGAACTTTGTAGTCCAAACATGTACACATTTTTGTGCACAGGGAGACAAGAGAGAGGCCCGATGTGGGCCTCTTAAGGTAGACCTATAGAAGATTAATGTCATTTTCAAGTGACACGTTAATTAATTATTTAGCACAAGAGTTTCGGACCGGCTATCTGCCTATGGCTATTAAATTCATTAAATGAAGTAGTATTGGTGCTACCAAATAGGAGGGGGTGTATTTTGATAGTTGTATACATAGTGGTTTAGCATGTGCATATGAATTATGATTTGGCTATATTTGTAGATAAACATATAGACAATCCTTGCAAATTTGTAGACTTGTGTCTCGAGCCTCATCTCCATGGCAAGCTACCCTACTGTGGACACTTCCATCTCCTCATACAATTCTTGCTGTTGGATCATAAGGATATTGTCCCCTACTCGGGAAGGTCACTCCATTGTCAAGTTGAACACCACGTGCGTTAAGACAAAATCTACTTTTTCCAAAGGGCATCACCAAAATGGGTCAAAATTTTATCAATTTTTTTCATGAGTAGATATACATGGTATCTATCACATAGTAAAAAATGGTAACCAAATTTGATGATCTTTTTTAATATATAAAACATACCGTTTCTAACTAGAATGACACAGAATTGAACTAAAAAAATTACTACAAAAATGAAGATGACTACAAATTTCAGAAAAAAATATGCAAAAGATACTATCAATGGTTATGTATATGTAGAAAAAATATCATAAATTTTAAAATTATCTATGACATGTAATATAGGGGTAGCAAACTTTTAACGCATGTGGTGTTCAACTTGACAATGGAGTGACCTCCCTGGGGTCCCCTATGACAAACGCATATTGTGAAGATTGTCAATTCAAATTTCACGATCAAAATTAAGAAGCACAAAATTTATGAAAGAACAAAGTGAAAATTCTCTTTGTCTCTAAACGATAATATAGACCCTCCCAATTGTGTTCGTTATTGAACCAAGTACAAAGTCTATATCACGAGCACATGGTCCAATTTCTTCATGACGCATGTTTTTTCATGTCCGTATATCTAAGGACAAACGTTGCCATAGAAATCTCAAAGATAAGTGTTGGATCAAGAAGAGTGACCGTACAAGGCCACCATCCCTCACATCATATTGCCTCGGACTTCTAGCTTTTCAAGTTGCCATGCACGCCGCAAAGAACACATCATCCTTGGCCATGGCGTGGTACCTAAGCAATTATAAGTTTTATGCTTACCTCTAACAAAGAAGAATAGACTAGGTAATAAGACATTAGAATGTAGACCACATTCATCTCCACATAAGTTAGACCTCGAATGGCATTAGCTCTTGTATCCTAGTTCTTTGTGGCATCGTGTTGGTTTTAGTGCAACGTTCACTTACACGAAGCGCGAGGAGGCTGCCATAAAGATGAGGCTCACAAGCATTGAAAGAACCAAGAAAGGCACAAGGTACCCCCAATTGTGTTTTAAAAGAACGACCCGTGCTCAAGGAGGATATTCCAATATTCCATCTACGGTTGGGAGATTTTTGGGCATCAATGGTTGAGGTTCTAGTGTTCCCAAGTCCAACCGGTTGCATGTTGTGATCATTTAGGTTTTTTTATTAACTTGAAGTATATTCCATAGATTCTTCTAAATTGGTTGCTAATCTTCTTAAAGTGTTGAGCTTCAACTGGTTATTTCTCAAACTCAACCGGTTCATCTGTTACTACACTAAATGGTCCTAATATTGTGGGCCACGTTAATTTTCTAGAGTCCATGCTAATTCTCATAATGAAAATTAATGTGGCACACATTAATTTTCAACCCACACTATATTTCTGGTAGAACTTTAGTGCATGTCGCAATAATATTCTTTTCTAGAAAATTAATGTGCGTGATTGTTTTATTCTATCTTATAGATAATGTTTAATATATTGGTTGGAAGTTTTCATGAAGACTTAGGGGGAGACCCATGGTCTTGGATCTACATTAATTCCACCTTGACAAGAAAATTAGTGTAGTCCACGCTAAATTCCACCCACACTAATAGGTTTATTTTGTGTAGCAAGTGGTTCTCCCTGTTCAATGACGTACATACCTTTTACAGTTGTTTAGGGAAAACGCATTCGACAAGTTCATTCACGTCGGTAGTGAATTGCCAAAGTGTTATTACTTTTCTATATTACAATTGTCATGCTAGAGCTTCGTGGTGTTTACATAAACTCGTCCAATGTGGACTATTTTATAACATAACTTCTTTAATTGGCCTATCTAATTTCAAGAATTAAATTTAATACTCCAACTTACTTTATTAAGGGTAGATTAGTCTTCAACTTATAAGTACACTTGTTTTTAATAGAGCCTTGTCATCCATAATGAATGAGTATCGCATACATCATGAGTGTGGGTGGAAAAGTGGCATGGAAATAATTAGTGTGGGCCACACTAATTTTATAGTCAGGGTGGAATTCGTGTGGGTTCAATATTCTAGGTCTTTTCCTAGGTCTTCATGAAGACTTCAAACCAACACATTGGATATTAGTTGTCCGACAAAGGCAACACAAAACAAAATAATCGCCCACATGACGTGACCCATGCTATTTTCCTACTATAAATTTAGCGTGGGTTCAAAATTAACGTGGTCCATAATATTAAGACTATTTTAATCTACTTGCAATGGAGGTTTATATACATAATGTATCCCTTATCCATCGACTGGATAACTTGGGAATCGCGTACACTCTACAAAGCACAAATCAAAGTGCATATGACATATGGGTTAACTTCAAACATAGTCCGATGAGAACCCCCCAATCAACATGTACTATCAACTACAAAATTAAAAGAAACATATTTTTAATGATGAATGGTTAAGAATTACATTCACATGCAACAATTCCCCTTGCCCCATGTATGCGTTGGATCTCGTATACGTATATGTATAATTGTCGGTACTAGGTAGGCCCAACGTATACCTATACGAGATCCAACTAGGCTAGGTGGGCAATTCACGTGTAATTTCACTAGACCCAACATGTTCTTGGTGGTAGAATGTCGACCGGCCCAATTGCAAAAGAATATGGTAAGTTCGACACTTGCTTTTTAAAGGCGGAAAGGAAGTTGGACTTGAACCAAAGACTTGGCAAGTTCTTTACTTCATCTAAAGGTTTAAAAAATCATTGTTTGGAAATGGGGCCCTTGAGATTTATACTACTACTTACTAGGGTGTGTGAGCCTAAAATGATACCAATTGTGAAAGTTGCTCGAATCTTCTTAAATGTAACACGTCTCGTCATTTTAGAATGCAAATCTAGGATCTTTGCACATTGACATTTGTGTGGTATAAATCTACGATCCTTGTGCTTTGATAAGAATAGTGTCTTTTAGTCGCACACGCTTTGGGGGACAAGATTCAAGTTGCACGAACATGTGCATGTTTTAAAGAGTGTAAAGGCTTGAGTATTTATCTCTCGTTTGAGTATCGGTGCAATTGTGGAAAGTGTTAATATCTCAAGGCACACTTCCATGTGTTGGTGAACCACACAAATCACTAGGGAAACGATAATTTATAGTCCAATATTAGAGAGGTAGTCAAACTTGCAACTTCCCCCTACAATTATGTCGGTCACCGATTCTCATATTCTAGGTAATAATTTAATGCACTTTCAACTAAATTATATATATATATATATGCACAAACATGTGGGTGAGGACATGACTAACCTCATGTTTACACTATGACTAATTTACATGGCAACTTTGTTCCTTCATCTTCATTTTATGGCATTTCATGGTATGTCCAACATTTGTGGAGAATAACTTAGAGGACAACCAACTCATGTCATCATAACATTATTTAGATTCATAACAGTGTTATGTGGGACTGACAATATTCCACGTAATATTCTAGGATATTTCCCACATTCAGACTGAATGTGGTAAACGTTTAGTCTGTATAAGCCTTGATTATTCACATTATGATAAGCCTTTTAAGTTATTTATACTATAGTACATTTACCACTTCGGCACTAATTAAACTATTTTAAGGAAATCCGGAATGTTTGGAAATGGCATTTTAAAATATAAAAGAATAACAATATGGAAAGTTTTGATTGTTCCTATAAATATGGGGTTATTGAATTAAAATTATTTTTTATAATTATTATTCACCTACAAATAGCCGAAGTGGTAAAGGGTACTCCGGTATCTTCCATCCGATTTGGAGGATTGGAGGCCTTGACTCTAAAAGCATCCAACTTACCGACCCACCAATCTCTTGCTTCGCCTTGCGAAATGCTACATTCGTAGCACACTAATTAGCCCTAATATTGTGGGCCTTGGTAGTCGTGAAGTTATAGGATGTCCGCGTGTGTGTGTTTTCCCCTTGTGTACGTAGTTTAAGGAAAACAATAAGGTGAATGATGTGATAGTTGTCTCTTTTTTCCCCACCAAGTTGTGAAACGCATGTTCTAAAAAATTGCTTTAGGTTATTTTTATTCAGTTTGGAGATTTGTGTTCTTTCAATGAAGGAACATGCTTCCCAGATGATTTGATGGAGACCAATGGGACACTGGGTCATTAACATTACAAACAAATACTCTATTCATAGCAACTTTGAAAGAGGTCCGGAGTTTTTATCTTTCTGGAGACCAATGACAATATTATCATTCCCATCACATATGTGTGATCTAAAATTCACCCTTTACAACATTCTCTTGTGGGTATGTCGACTTCAAATCCAAATTAAATCCCAAGTAGCATGTCAAGCACTAGATAAATGAACACATCATTGTGTGGTAATTATATATATATATATATAGTTTTGACATTTCAAGACGTAAAGTGCAATAGAATTTAGAATTGTGAGAATTTTGTTCTCTTAGTTGAGCTCACAAACAATCAACCATCCACAAGGTGAAATTCAAGTTTGACCAACCAAAAGAACCCACTAAGGCAACCATGGTTAAAGAAACACTCACATCACAAACATTGGAAAGCATGCCACGTCATTTTGTGGTAGTATAAAAACTAAATTTGGAGATATTCTTGTATGTGATGTGAAATAGAAATTAGAATTCAAGATTTTTGTTGTTGTAGTTGAGTTCATAAAATAAACATTGTTAAGCTCCTTATAGGGCCACTCCTAGATGAGGAATCAAAAGCCATTGCAACTAAACACATTCACACGAAGGTTGAGGTTAGCTTACCCAAATTCTACTTTATCCTAAATGTTATAACTTACATAGGTTGCCCGTTTATGCAAAAGGGTTAACATACCCAAGTTTTTTCTTTTTCTTTCTTTTTCTTTCTTCTTCTTTTCTTTTTGCTTTTTCCTCCCAATATTTTGAACCAACCAAAATCACCTTTAATGTGTTAGAAGTCAAATATGACTATCAAGAACGCTCTTGGCTCATGATAATATGCCATGTGGATTTCTTAATGACCTCTTTTATAGGAACGTATCACGGGAACACATTGCTTTCCTTATATCCTTTATTTGTGCTTGTTTCCATTTCATCCATTTCTTCTCATTATCCAACTGCCTATTTAACCTAAATATGCTAACTTGCCTAGGTTGCCCATTTAGGCATAATGGCTAACATACCCAAGTTGTTATAATGTTATGAAACAATCATAACCATCTTCAAGATAGAATTCAAGTTTGACCTTTAAAACCACACTTTTAATATTATGCCATGTGGATATTCAAACGACCTTTTCCATAGGAATGTGAGTATCATGGGAATGCATCACTTTCCTAGCAACATGCTAGCTTCCATTTCTTCTTATTACGATCCAACTTCATGATTATCCTAATATATGCTAACATGCCTAGTCTACCCATTTAGGCAAGAGAGTTCACATCCATGGGGTTTTAGCAATGCTACAAAACATACAAAATTATCTTGAAGGTGGAATTCAAGTTTGACCATCAAAAATACCCTTGGATACTAATATCATGCCACATGGATTTTCAAATGATCTTTTTTCCATAGAATTGTAGGTATCATGGGCACGGTTTGCCTTCCTTTCAACGTGCTTGCTTTGTGCTTGCTCCCATGCCTTCCATTTCTTCTCGTTATCCGACTTAATGTTTATCCTAAATACATTAAGCTTCCCAAATTGCTCAATTAGTAAGAGGATTCACATACCCTAGGGTTTTTATCAATTTTATGAAACAAACAAAATCATATTGAAGTTTGAAGGTGGAATTAAAGTTTCACAATCAAAGAAGTTAAGTGTAACCTCTGCTCGAGGGGGGCCTAGAGGAGGCGACGACACTCTGAGAGTTGTGAAGGGAGGGAAGCGAGCAATGGTCGCCATAGCTACGGGTGTGTAAAGTCTAAAAACGTCGAGGGTGATTCCACTTTTGCTATAGATAGAGCAATGCTAGATCAAAGGTGTTGACAGGAGTAGCAAATTACAAGGCCGATACAGATTCGGAGAAAGGCTCGATACAGACTGAGACGAGATCGCAAGGGTAGGCTGTGTAGATCGAATGCAGGTACTTTGTGCAAAGCTTAATGCCGCATGTGTAAAGGGTAGATCGGATCAAAGTGTTGCAAGGGGTTGTAGAACGATCGTAGTACTTATAAAGTGCTTACAAATCGGTCGAAATAGCTTGAAGGACGTGTAGATCAGATCGAAATACTAACACAAACGTACACATTGACTACAAATCGGTTGTAGCCCTTGCAGGGACATACTAACGATTACAAACTAGTCAAGTGTTTGCAGGGACATTCAAAATACTTGCAGATCAAGTAAATGGGTTCGAAGTGCCGGCTAACCGGTGCAGTTGTAGATCAACAGACTCATAGCCTCGACATCAATACATGCATCTCCGATATCGTAAACATCTTCGTCACCAAACCCCAGGAGCAACAGTCAACATCAACGCCCCGAATCTCCAAGATTGCTACAGCTGCTGCTGTAGATTCGCAACCTCGGCAACAAACCCCCCCCCCCCGGCACTCCTAACAACCTCGTCAACATAAATTGGTGTAGACTGCCCAACAACAAAGATTCTATCGCCGGTACTCCAGCTACACTACTCGCCGAACGCACTCTAACCGCCCACATGAGCTTAAGGTGAACCAAATTCATGATAAATCCAGATGTTGAGGGTGATCCCGCTCCATCTGTGATTCAAATCCAGGAGAAGGCAGCTAGCAGGAGCAAACTTCAGAAGTTTTGGTAGTAAGTGTGTTCATACACCGCAAACCTTTGTCTTGAACTGACAAAGCTAGGGGCTTGTTGTGTAGTTGGACACTAACATTGGTTTGCACTCATGAGCAACACATTACCAGCCTACCGAAACTGCCAAAACATGTTGCATCACCAAAAGCAGCAGTGGCCATAGCGCACCCAACCCCCCCCCCCCACCACCACCAACACATGCAACTACCAATCTACAACAAATTGCATAGTGAAGAGTTTGCACTAATGACACAAGTCTACAACATCAACGCAACAAGTAAGCTTTCTAACTCTTACCAAAAGGTTACATTCATCAATTCAATAGTTAGGAAATTTAACACAAATACCTTACCACAACATAAAAACATAAAAGTAAGCAAATCGGAACATACACCTCTACAAAGCCCATATGCACGCGTATGTGGAAAAAGGTGGATCAAGGATAATACCAATAAAACCCCAATCATAACTCAAGAAGAATTAGGGCTAACAAATATCCAAATCCCTACTCCTAGGCTACTTGTGCATGTTTTTACAAACCCAACCCCTTACACAATGCTAAAATTGGAACAACCACCTCCACAAAGCCCATGTACACACATATATGGAAAGAGATGGACTAAGGGAATCACAAATAAAACACTAGGCATAAACCAAAAAACATTTTTACCAACCAATATTGAAGTAATCCATTACGTCTCTACAAACTCAACCCCATACATAATACCAAATAAATCGGAACACCCACCTCTACAAAGCCCATATACGCGCATATATGGAAGGAGGTGGATTAACTATGGAATCAAAAAAAACTCAACTACCACCCAAAGCCAACTAGGATAAAATAAAACACAACCCTTAAAGAACCTAAAACATAAAATAAAGTATAAACCATTCAAATGGAGGATGAGCATAAACAAATTGGAGAAAATTAAGAAGCAAAACCACCATAGAAAACAAAAAATATCAAACAAAATTTCAAAAACTTATGCATAAGTACTAGATATGTCTATAATCTAGAGCAAACCACCTACTTTGCACAAAAACTCCTATAAGATTAACCAAACACAACCAAATAACTCTATTTGAGGTCAAATCTTGCAGAAACAGGATGACAGGACAAGGAGGTAACCGAGGTGCCGCAAGAGACCTCACATCTGATCCAGACTTCGTAATGAGAGAGTCAAACTCTCCACCACAGGACGAAACGGAGTGGAGGAAACCGAACGGCATCGGCAAGAAAAAAAAATCCCCACCAATGCTATGCTTTTGGCTGGGATTCGAGGTGATGGTGAAGCTAGCAATTGAGGAAGGAGCACCAAAGAGCTTCGTACCAACCCCCATCCACACCCTCATGAAGAATGGCTTCTCTGAAAAGGAAGCAAAAAAGCTCCTAAAGTCGGTATTTTCCTACCCTCATGTTGGTCAAACTCTTTTCCCAATAAACTGCCCGGATGGCATAGCAAGGCAACACTTCAACTTAACCCAACTCCCATCTGAAATAAAACTGACCCCGACACTGGCCTATCCCATGACTACCATGTAGCCATTTATTTCCCAAAACCAATCCGACAAAATACCCATGAGGAAATTTTGACATTAACACAAACAAGATTGAAGGAGATGAAAATCCCACTAGGAACCAAGATAGCAGAACCCATTGCAATCCTATGCAAAAAAACATCATTTTAATTAAAATGAGACAATTTGGCCTTTTTGAGACAAAAAATTAAGGTGAGATTTCAAGACACCTGAAAGGAAATTTAAGGTGAAATCCAAAGGGAACTTTGTTCCCATAAGCCAAGTTCCAATGGGGTACATAGTGGGTACATGATAAAGTACCAAAAGTTCCCTACAAGTGTTCCCCACCACGTTCACATCCTCCGCAATTATTCACCTTAATGTATGCTATTGAGGTGATTGGCAAAATGAGACTTTGAAAAGTCTCATTTTAATTAAAATGGTGTTAAAAATGGTTCCACAAGGCACTGGGCCGGGACCATCAAACTACACTTGAAGCACCTGAAAGTTGATGTCATAAATCTACTCAATGGCATTAGACCCTTTATCCTCACTCTTGATGAGGTCATGACAGCAGGGAAAGTATGCAAGAGCTATAATACCATAGCTAGAAACAACTTACTCTCGATAAAAATTAATAGCCCATCTTTTAGGGAATGTCACGGGACACAGGCTTTACAAGGAAATCCTTGAAGAAACCTTCAAACGAGGACAAGAACTAGAGATCACGGGAGTACAACAAAACACCACCGAAACATGGGCATGGCTGGTAGCACCAACTCCCGCGCAAGCAGAAAAATTCGTGCAATTCAAAGCCACTTTTTGCAACGAAATCATCTTGACCACAATCAAAACGGGTGAGAGACTTACCCCAACCCAACTCGCCAGAAAAAAAAATTGCTTGATGCTTGTGTTGCAAGGATTAAAGCTAATAAATACTATAGAGGAGACATTACACAAGATCAAGGAAATTATGGGGCCCAAGAACGTCTCTTCTAGCTTCTTCCCAAAGCAACGGGAGAACCTACATAGCAGAGCACTCAACATAGAATGCCTCAACCCTACAGTCTACTACCAATTTGTCAACAAAACACACAAAATCCACAAAATCCACAATTCCCATGTTACCATTACCCCACACCCAAAGAGCTTAGAGGGAACATTACCACCATCAGAAGAGCAACAAAAGCAATTTGGGTTTTGTGACATCAACTCTGCCCTAGTAAACACCATAGAAGCCATTCAAAACGCACCAAGCAACCAAAAGAAGAAACCAAGAGCCGAGAAAGAAGACATCAACAATTGAAACTTGAATTGAAAACATAATTGAAGAGGGAACTGAAGGCAGAGCTCACGATTGAGTTCAAGGAAGAAATGGCAAACCAAAGAGAAGATATCATCATCACTACAAACACCTACGCCAAGAGGCTCAACTCCAACTTACAAGAAGTCGTGAAAAAACAAATGATGGAATTCTCCAAAATAATCTCAATGACACTCACATGTAGTGAATAAGACCCCAAACTCTTAGCACTTCCACCCCCGCCAAGAAACCCGCCAAACATGTGAAGAAAAACAACCCCATAACAATAGCGAAACCTCCCACCCTGAACCCTCTCACCCCAATAGCATTAATAAATGCTAAAAGTATAAATAAATAAATTAAAATTAATAAAATTTAATAAAATAAAAAAGCATTTATAAATGCCTTCACTCAAAAACAAAACATCACAAAACCGCACCAAAAACCAACAAACTACAACAAAATCAAAGCAATAAAACAACCAAAAACACGCCCTCACATAACCAAAAACACATACCCAAAACCTCATAAAAGACTAAAGGCACTTACAACATTAAAATACTCAACAAACAAACAAAGAAACACTAATAAACTCCACATAACACCAAAAACAACAAAACACACAAATAAAAACAAAATTAGAACCACCACACCACCCTCCCAAACCATCAAACATCAAAACACACATATGCTAAAAACATCTCAAAGCCCAAAAACACCTAAAACGGGCTCGGCCTCCCGGCCTCGCCCAAAACCAATGTAAGAATAAAAATAATAAATTCTTAATATATGACCACTACATAAATCCATGCATAACAATACCCAATAAAAACAACAACAAACAACAAGGTAAGCCACACAAAAGAAAATACTCAATCCACGTCACAAACAACACCTCTTTGGAAAGAAATCCCCATCCCACAAACCACGAACAAAAAGAAACTTCGTACAAAACATTCCCACCACACCTCCTACTGATATGATGTGGAGACATTGAAACCAACCTGGGACCCATGCCAAATATACTACAAACACACCCAACTACACATAAAAACAGATGCAAAATGTACTTCATAACGTGTACAATAAAATTACAACCAGAATACCAACACCTAGCAAAACAATTTTCTCCTATCATAAACTTGACACATCCAAAGCACCAAGACACAACCACAAAATACCCACATCTCTCAAAATACATCTATCAAAACCAACACCACCCACCATCAAGAATACTATATGCACTCATCACCACATTTAGCCCAGTCTTAAAGACTTGCGGCCAGATACTAATACAAATACCAACACCGGACTGGACTTCCATAATCTTAGAACGAATGACCCTCCTACAAAACCCACCATAAAGACACATCATAACCATACACCCATATACACAATTCGTACAAACAAACCAAACCATTATCAATCCACCTAACACCATTCATAAAGTAATATACAATTTTATGAAACAAAACAATCAAGCCATAAACCTAAACACACTGATAAAAATTTCCATTTCTACTAGAAAAATTACTCACAGAGACACTAACATGCAAAGAACCACTACGTCCACCCATCGCCGCTACCCATTACACCCCCACCACATACTCAAAATACCCGAACAACAAACCACAACACACATATGATCACATGGAATGCTGCATCACTAAATACAACCCTACCAAACCTTGACCTACTAATATCAAAGAACCCAACAATTATCATAATTCAAGAAACCAAATTAACCGCAACAAAATCTACAAAACCTATTTCCAAGATACAAACTATTATTCTACAACACACATACAAAACCTATTTCCAAGATACAAACTATTATTCTACAACACACATACAAAACCTATTTCCAAGATACAAACTATTATTCTACAACACACACACTCTAACAAGTTGTATGCAACAAAGATGGCAATATGCACCTACAAGAGGTGGACTCCTCACACTCATAGACAAAGACTATGCATACCCAGGTAACATCACTAAAATCCCTACTCCAGCAGAGATCTCGCCATACCTACAAATAATTAAAATAAATAACCAGCCCCTACAACCATGGTTAGCAATACACATGTACATGCCATCACATGCTGAGGACATAAGGTGCATATCAATAATTCAACAAAATATAACACAACAAACAACAACACAACATGACCACATACATATTTTATGCAATGATTTTAATAGAGACATAGCCCTGATTGAACGACAAAACAAAAATAACACTACACCACCACAACCAGAGGACATAGAATGTTGTGAATTATAGATGGCCTCCAACTTACATACATCCCCACCAACAACCCATACTCTAGACAAGGGGGCCAAAACTACAACCAAACAAGCTTAATAAATGGATACTATATTTAAACACCCAATAACACTTTATATACATCTATCACAAACAATGACCATAACTTAAATTCAGACCATTCACACATACCACCAAATACTCTACTAGCCCGCCACTCACCACCAACAACAAACAAAATAATGAAAATTCTAAACCCTATCCCACAAGAAAACATTCAAAAATTCAAAACAAAATACTATGAAGAAAATGCACTCCAAATAAATGAGCTCACCAATATACTAACAAAGGAACAACTAACAAACAACCAATGGCAAACATCGTGTACAAAACTAGAGCTACTAATAAAAAACATCTCGAATAAAATTCAAGAAACATGTAGTGCACCACCTCTCCCAAAATTCACAAATCGCACAACACAACAAGGAGGGTTCTTGCCAAGAAAAATCCCAAAAAAACGGGAAAAACGCCTCTCTACTTACCATCTAATCAAGAAAGTGATTTACCTAACAAAAAAACACTTCAAATTGGCAAACGCACCCAATGATAGAAAAATTAAAAAAACATAAACATGCCAACATTCCACGCCTTCCAAATCAAGAACCCCTCCAACAACAATGGATCGAAATCCTAGCAAAAATTGCCAAAGCAACAAATACACATGCCACACAATCACTACAAGAAGAAACTTCGATCCCCGGAGGGCCGACGTGAATGAAGTGTCTGTTCGTTCCACCCCTATTCCTATGTCCACGGGACATTACAATCACTACAAAATACACCAACGAATATATCAAAAAAACCATATCCAAATACATGCAAATATTCGAAAAAAACCCAAAAACAATACATAAAAAATCCTCAAAAACCAAGAAACACATCCATTAGACTGCATCACAGACAAATATAACAATATACTTACAAACCATGAAGACATAGTCAATGAAATCCACATCCAACAATCCTTAAATAATACACCCATAGTACGAACATGCTCCTATCAACCAGAACACACACCAAAATGCACATATGGGGTGGGACAATATCCATGGCATGACTTAGACAGGTTTGTTATAGATAAAAGGGGAAACCCACAAACCCCGCTACATGAATACCTAGATAGAGAAATATATGACATACGCCTAAAAACTTAGCAAACCGATAAAATCCCTAACATAAATCTAAAAACCATGCCGAAAAACTTCCACACACTGCTATTTCTATTCTTTACTCATTGCTACAAGCAACAACAAATCCCAACAACATGGAAAATAACCCTAACCATACTACTATATAAGAAAGGAGACCCCTCACAATTGACAAACCATAGGCTGATTGCACTTGCAAATACAATATACGAATTCTTTACCAACACTCTAACATTCACACTATCAACATACGGTGAAAAACACCAGATCCTACATGACAACCAAGAAGGATTCCGAGCAAAAAGAAGCACATCTAGACAACTGCGACTTCTGATAGCCGCACTAGAAGATGTGAAATTCACAAACCAAGACATATACCTACTATACATCGACTTTAAAAACGCATTCGGCATTCTCGACCACGCAAGACTACTAGCTGTAATAAAATACCTAGGATACCTAGCTGATGTAGTAACCCTAATAGGAAATATTTACTCAGACTCCAACACCATTTTTACCGGAGATCACTTCGGAAACACTAAGCCAATACCCATACAAAGAGGAACAATACAAATAGACACACTCAATCCCTACCTATTTTTAATTTTCTTAGAACCACTACCAAGATGGCTACAAAAGGGGAAGAATGGATACACATTTGGCACATCTAAACTAACAATCAGTTTGGCGACATACACAGACGATCTAGCAGCCATTACAAACAATCTCCAATCATTACAAATCCAACTAAATAAGCTAGACAAATATTGTGAGTGGGTTGGAATGGATCTAGGGGTACCAAAATGTGCTATCACTGGTTGCCCAAACAAATCAAATATAAAACCAGATACATTCAAAGAAAAACTCCAAGCCCAAAACATCAAATATAGAAACCGACAAATACATGTACTACACCGAAATGAACTGTACATATACTTAGGCATACAATTAGTACCCTCCCTAAAATGGAAACTCCAAACACACATCACCACAACTAAAATAATAGACCAATGCAAACAATTAATAAATTGCCCGGCAACAATCAAACAAAAAATCAAAATGGTAGACACCGTCATCAAAGCAGGCATAGCCTACAACGTCTACGCAGTTCCATACTCCCTGCCAACCATAAAAAAACTAGATAAAAAGATTATCGGTATCCAAGAAGCAATTTGTGGATTACCAAAATGCATTGCAAATGTAATAACCCAACTACCATACGACCTCTTTGGATTGGAAGCCTTCTTACTAAAAAATGCCTACCTACGATGTATCAGCGAACAACTTAGAAACACGCTAAATGACCCCGGAAGACTAGGAATAATATACAAAAGACTCATACAACATATACTAACTAAACACAAAGGAGCTAAAGATATACCTAGAATCAAATACCAAGACTGCACTTGATCACCAATCACACGAACATTATTTTTTATGAAAAAAGGAGGGGTTCATCTCAAAAGTATAGAAGAAAACTTCCAACTATATAGGACAAAACTAGAATCAGAATGGAGGGCTTGTGCCACAGTCGAACTACCACACTTAAACCCCAAACTATCTCTTAAATTACTACATAAACTTTTAACCCTCAACATACAAAAGATAAAACATATCTCCCTCCCAAACGGCACAAGCTTAATGTTACCAGAGGATTTTATTCATCACCAAAACCAAAGCTTTGGCACACCCAACCAAATAGTCACACTTAGAACAACAATAAAAAACCTACATATACCACAATGCTACATACAAAAAACCCCACCCACGTCCCCCAACACACATGTAAATAAAAACACCGAATGGAACAAATCGCCCTACCCACCACAAACCAACATAGCAAATGCATACATACCACACCTACCAGATTTGGAAACAAATACTACACTAAAATTTCTACCCCAATACAACTATTATACTTGGGATGGCCTTTGGACACTTTCTTTTGGGCTCTCACAATTTCATGGTCATGGCTCTCGGCTCGTGTGTGAAGTGGCCCTTAGTACGCCACATGAATTTTCAAACGGTTGTTTTCATAGGAACATAGGTATCGTGAGAATGCAGGTAAACATGCTTGCTTTGCAATTGCTTCCGTTTTTCCCCATTATCTGACTACATGTTTTTATGAATATGTAGTCATTTAAAATTTTACATTTTAGGTTTACATTTTAAATATGCTAACCGGCCTAGATTGCCTTGGTTACGTGCGAAGATTCGCATACCCGGGGTTTTATCAATATCATGAAACAATCAAATTCATCTTCAAGGTGGAATTTAAGTTTGACCATCCAAAAGTACCCTTTGACTCTCTAATATTATGCCACGTGGATTTTCAAATTGACCTTTTTCATAGGAACGTAGAGGTACGTATCACGGGAGCGCATCGCTTTCCTTGCAGCGTGCTTGCTTCGTCCGTTCTTCAATTTCTTCCATCTCTTCTGCAAGCTCTGTTTTAGGGTTTGCTGCATCTCGCACCTCCTCTTCGCAAGACAACATCACATCTCTTCCACAGAAGCCAGGATTCCGGTTAACTTCAAGTTTGATGTCTTTTTCTTGTTCAGTAGTGGAGGAATTCTTCTCATGTCATTGATTGCGAGGCCATTTTCTCCCTTCCCTGGACTTCATTTGTTTCGATGTTACTTTCGGAGTGCTGAATTTTGAGTATTCGGTCGAATCGGCGGTTGCTGTTGGTGATCCGAGCTGATTGGGTCTGCCTGTCAATTCGTGCCTTCTGTCCTTGTGCCCCATTGAGGAAGTGCATGTATTTACGTGTATTTGTATGTTGTATACAAGATGGTATGAAGGAGAATTAGGGTTTTTGGGGTTAGGGACATCAATCTGATTGATTATGTAATTCTGGACAATCAGGTCGACGAAAGAGTTGATTGATCGTTGAGGTGGACGAACAGATGTGTGTATGAGGGAGGGAAGAGATGGGGTTGGAGAAGATGGGACTGCCGGAAAAGCCTTCCGAGAGAGGCAAATCATGGACTCCGGATTCCACTAATTGCGAAGGCTGTCATGCTCCCTTCTCACTCTGGAACCGAAAAGTATGATATCTCAACTTGTATCTCTAATTTGAAGATGTGCATCGAAATCCAATTCGTGTTGAAATACATACAGATATGCCATGATACATTGGCAAGCAAAACACATGGGCACCTGACTTTATCATGATAGCATGGGATCTTGTTCAATTCTAAGTGATGTAAGTTGAGATCAAAATCTCAGCTGCCTCGGTCATCCTATTCTTCCTTGTAGATTTTCTCACCTCAGATGCTCAGAATCCATAAAAGAGCCATGAATCCTTCTGTATTCGCCATCTGGGATTTGATCGAGGACAACTTCGTGAAGGTAAGGACTGTCTGATTGAGATATACTCCATATAGAGTATTTAGTAGGACATTTTTGGCAGTGAGAATATTTCGAGAAAGTGGACTCTCAGTTGTTGTGAGCTCTTGACAGTTTCTGGCTTTTTTCACAAGCCTCTTAATAGCAGCCAGCTGGTGAACCTAATTCATATCTCAATCTGTGGTGGTTGCAATTTTGTTGTGCTCATTAGTCATGTGTAAGCTCATCCTGTCCAATCCCTACTTTTCAACGTTCATAATTGTTGGAATGATCCTTTGCTTTTACGATGGCAACGAGCTACATTGATCTTAATTGCATTTCAGCGTGTCTTGTATAATTCTGTAGCCTCAAGATCAAGTTGCAGTTTTTGACATGGTAAGGGGATGTAGCATCATTGTCGCAGGTGTGGCGGCCTCTTCTGCAACAACTGCACGTTGCAGCGACAGGTTTTGAGAGGCCAAGGTGATGCTCCTGTTCGAATCTGTAACCCTTGCAAAGAGCTTGAAGACGCCACGAGGATGGAGCGGTATGGTAAAGGCAAGACACCGAAAGGTATGTTCAGTTCTCCATTTGCTGGCACATCTCAATGATACTTACCTAATACGAAATCTGTAACATTACTAGTGCACCACTCTTTCTGGGACAGAGTTTCTCATGAGGGTAGAGAACTTGGGAGCCTAAAAAATTAAAGGGCATCTTTTCGTATATTGTCGAATCCTGATGGAGAATTCTTCTTTTCAACTTGCATTGTTGTCAATACCCTCTTTGTAGTTTAGGATCGCTTGATTGATAAAAGTGGAACTAGTTTACAGTGCAAGAACATACATTTTGAATGTAAAGAGGGTCTTGAAGTACCAAAACACTCATTTTTGTAGGGGGTTCAAAGGCAAGCGGTAAGGACAACAACACAGAAGCCCTATTGAAGCAGCTTCACCCACCAGATGGAAGGTCCGAAGAGGGCGATGTTGACTTGGACACCATCTTGGCCAGTGTGGCAGACAATGATAGTGATGAACAGGAGGTACGACCCTTGTCCTGTCCTCAATATGGACTTCCTATCCATTCCGCAGGGTTAGGGTGGCTTACTGATTGGGTCAGTTGGAAGCCTGTTGTTGCTCATCAGTAGGATCTTTCGAGTCTAGTATGGTAGAACCAGGAGTTTCTGGGAGCTTCACAGCTTGCTGAAAGGTTTGTAGAGCTAGTTGTAGATGTTGTTGCCAGAGAGATTGGTATAATAATCATGTCACAAGGAGAGTTGTGTTCTAGCTGATATAGGATGCGTTATGAAATGTGCCTTCATAATTTTATCTAATCAATGTTGTCATGCTTCAAAACCAGCAGTAGAACAGGGAGTAGAATGTATGCAGGGTGTAACTTCTGCATGTTCTCATGATCACAAGAATAGGTAAAGACCAGCGAATGCTGTGCTGTTTTCAAATATAATGACAATCAGTTAAAAGGTGGGGAAATTTTTGGGTTTGTCCTGTGCACTATCCAGTTGGAGCAGGCTAGAGGGAAGAGAGGTTCTACAAAGCACAAACGTCAACAGTCAGACAACACATTTGACAGGATTGGTGAAGATGCGGAACCGCTTTCCCCCACGAAGCTTCACGAACAAGCGCAGGAGGAGAAGAAGAAATATACTGTGTTGAGGAAACAGGGAAAGGACTCTGAAGCCATGAAAGCTTTCAAAAGGGCGAAAGAGTTGGACAGGCAGGCTGAGGTGCTAGAAAAAGAAATTAAACAAAGAAGGAGGGTGTCAGCTGGGCCAAGTAGCCCAATTGTAGGCCATCAGAGCAGAATGCATGCAAGTAAATTGAACCGTGATTCTCTGGATTCGGATTTTAGTTCATTAAGCAAAGAAAAATTGGAACCTGTGGCCAGTGGCAGGAAGAATAGAGCCTCAACTCGTGAACAGGTAACTGAAAAGCAATCTCTGAATGAAAAGGAGGACCTTCTCAAGGACTTGAAGGAGCTTGGATGGACAGATAAAGAAATACGTGAGGCCGAGAAGAATCCTGTTGCCAAGACTGAGGAGCAGCTTTTGGCAGAATTGGCTGCTGAAGTGCGTCCAAAGCCAGACCGGCCAGCCAGCAGTGCAGCTCCAGGTTGCTCGGATGCTCTACCTACATTGTTTCATAGTCACAGCATAATTCTGATCTGTAATGGACTGGCAGACAATTCTGGTTCACTTCTGGGTGTTTCTGCCTCAAAAGAAAATTGTTTCTGTGTTCCCAAAATACTTTATAATGTCCATTTGAAATCATGGTTGCCTTGTCTACCCCTTAATCTCAAGTGTCACTTACAGTTTGAGGATTTGTTCTTCAGGACCAGAAGGTGCAATGTCAATGCAGATTCTGGCTCATAAACGGCAAGCTCTTGCTCTCAAGCGTGAAGGGAAAATGGCAGAGGCAAAAGAGGAGCTAAGAAAAGCAAAGATATTAGAGAAACGAGTAGAAGAAATGGCAATGCTAGGTCAATCAGGTGGAGAAGATGAAGCCTCTGATGATGATGAATTACATGCCCTCATTCGTGGGCTTGAGAGAGAGGAGAAGATGAAGGGAAACACTGGGAAGGGTGCTGCCTCTCAGTCAATCCCAGAGGATCTTGGAATCTTTGCCAACTTTGTCAATGATGATGACGATGCTCATGTTGAGGTGACGCTACTTACCTTTGAATTGTACGCTACCTTCAGTTCTAACATGGCAAGATGGTGTCTGGAAGTTTGTATTTATTCATGATTAGCAAGGTAGTTCAGTGATATCCAATTTAAGTATCTGTGGGACTATGACATGAGGATGTTTTGGAAAGATCTACCACTGTTAGTTTCAGAAGTCTTGTGAATCGGTTTGGTTCCTGATTTATGACACCATCTTTGTCTTCTCAAAGGTAGTCTTTTTCTGATTCTGAGAATGGTCATATTAAATCAATCACTTGTCTAATTCTGTAGTGCAAATAAAGATCTACAGTAAAGTATTATAGAGGGTCAAGATAGATTCATGTCAAGTATGGGTGTCTGTTCCAGTTGTCATTATAACAATTGTCCTGAAAATTTTGCTTCTCAGCTTTTTACTCAGCTTTTGTCTCTCTTGACACAGGTAGATGAGGATGACATGGATGATCCAGAAATGGTGGCTGCACTAAGGGCCATGGGGTGGGAAGAAGAAGCTGCAGGCATGGAACGTACTCACAAGCCCCAGCCTAAAGTGAATAAACCCACTCTACCAACAGTGCCTAGTTTAAAGGAACAGATTTTAGCTCGCAAAAGGAAGGCTTTAGCATTGAAACGAGAAGGAAAGCTGGCAGAAGCTCGTACAGAACTTGGGGAGGCCAAAAAGCTTGAGCATGAACTAGAAAAGTTAGAAAGTGCAAATGCAGCCTCCATAGTTGCTCAGCCTGCAGACCCTGTCTTTGATATTGGTGTTGGTAAAATTGATGGGGGTGATGAGATCGATGGGGGTGAAGAGAAAGTCGAGGTTACAGAAGAAGATATGCGTGACCCAGAAATGATGGCAGCCCTTCGAGCAATGGGTTTTGGGGATGATGAACCAACCCCCATACATGAACCTATCACATCAGTGCTGAAGCCTAACCCAGTAGACAAAGCTACTTTACAGCATGAGATACTCACACTAAAGAGGCAGGCTCTAGCTATGAAGCGTGAGGGCCGACTGACAGAGGCTCGGGAGGAACTCCGGCATGCCAAGGTTCTTGAGCAGCAGCTACAAGATCTGCAGGCAGGTAATTACGTCAAGCTTATTGGTGGGTAGGTATTTGTAGTGAATACTAAGCTTAAGTACACTGAAATGGCTAATGAGTGTGGTTTAAGAATATACTTGGTGATATGAGCATTTTTGTTGCCACTTACAATTTACCATCCCCAGTATTCTCCAAAACACACTGTTTTTTCATCCTCACCGATGGAACATTTTAGTGTAGTTCTCATCTGCTTTGAGAAGCTCCTGTGGAGTATGTCCAGGAGTCTTAGCCTTCAGAAGGAGTCCAAATCTACATTTAGTTTGAAAGTTTTCTGGCCAGCATTTTCCAGGCTAGCAGTTTGATGAACTTCGTTTTCTGTAACTCTGATTTCATTTTGACCCTACTGAGGGCTTCTGTTACTGAATGGCACATCTGTGAATTGCATTGTGAAAGAACAGTCTTTCAACGTCAAGAGGAGGCGCCTGCAATGATAAAAGAGAGTCGAACAATTCGGCGAGGTGTTCAGGCACTGCCTGCACTCTCTGGTGTACTTGATTTCAATGACGAAGGTGGAGGTGAAGAGGAGGATGTGGATGTAACAAATGCTGATCTTTTGGATCCTGATATTGCTGCAGCTCTCGCTGCTGTAGGCTGGCAAGAGGATACAGAAAGTGTGCCTACTGTGGAGCAGCCTCTACACAGTAGCTCAGAGAACCAAAAGCGCACTTCAAGTGCAGATTTGACAGCTGACTTATCACTTGCACCTTCCATGCGTGTTCGTAAAGAAAGCCTATTGGATAAGGCTGAAAACAAGGAACCTGGGCCTGTTCCATATGCACCTGTGCAAAATGTACCTGCCATTGCATCTCCCAATCCGGTTATATCTTTGAAAACGAAATCACAGTTGCAACAGGAGTTACTTGGGCGGAAGCGGAAAGCACTTGCTTTGAAACGTGAAGGGAAGTCGGATGAGGCACGCATTGAGCTTCAAGAATCAAAATTGCTTGAGCAGCAGCTGCGGGATCTGGAAATGGGTCCGGTTGCTATACCTGCACCCACTGTGATCGAGCCTAAGCAAATACCAACAGCTGGAATCCTGCATCCACCCCAAGATTTGGAACTCACTTCCAAGTAAGAGATACCAGCTCACTTATTATTTGTCAAATTAAGTATACTTTATTGAATGTAGCACATGGTGGCATCACTGATCATTTCATATGGCAATTGGGTTACCCTTTAACTCATGGGAGTTTTGGTCAGGAGATATCCAGTGTAATTTTCCATTAGTTGTTTTATATACAAAATTTGTAATATCCTCCCGCTTGTGGTGTATGCTCAGAGGTAGTGTTTGAATTTGAACAAAGAACATTTTATATCAGTTCATTCAGGGCCAAACTCATTTTGCACCTCTTAGCATGTCAAAATGAGTTTGACCCTCAATGAACTGATAGAGAATGTATTTTGTTCAAACCTCCACACTACCTTCAAGCATGCACAGAAAACTTCCCGAACATGAAAGGTGTTCTCTGTGAAACAACCAACCCGACCAAAAGTCATGTTGAGATTGAGGATAGCTCTCTAATGTATTCAAATACTCATCTGTTCTTTGGACCAATTCAAATACTGTAATGTATTCAGATACTTAACTGTTCTCTTCATCCATGTTCCTTCCGAGAGGGGTACTTCAACCACATCAATTACAGGAGATGAATGTTCTCCTACATTAAGAGCTTCTGTAATTGCGTTTAGTGAGGAATCTTATCCTATCGTTCCAGCACCTGTCAAAATTTTCCATCTGTTTCTAGATTCATTTAAGGTTTTGGTGTAATATGGCTGACTTGCAAAGAACCCATCCTGCTTTTATCTGGTTTTTTCAGGGAAGATAGTAGGGAAACAAGACCTATATACCTTGATGACGAACCTGTAGATGAAGAGGATGTTACTGAAGATGACATGCAAGATCCAGAACTGCTGGCTGCCTTGGCAGGCATGGGCTGGCAGGGTGAAGCAGAGGTATCTGCTAAACCTACCACTGTTAGAGACAACATTTCAACAACTCTACTGCAAGAGCCGGTTCAGTCACTGCTGCAGTCAAATGCTCAATTCGGTTCTTTGGCGAAGAGTACAACAGCTTCTAGTGCCAGAGCAGAAACTGGGAAACGCGAGGTCAAGAACAACAGCCTTTTGGAATTTGATTGGGGTGACCCTGCCTGGCATGTAAAGAAAACAGGAAAAGACACTGCCATGAAAAATCTCAGCACCAAAGGGGCTTCCAAAAGTCCAAAAGAGGATGATGAGGAAAATCCTTTTGAGGGCGAGTATGGGGAACTAGGTCAGGCTGTGGGTTTGGCCCCACCTCTCATGGACCTTGGAAGTGAACAAGCTCCTGCTGCCCCTGCAAAGCAGCAGCAAAACTGGCATAGAGGTCTTTTCGATTTGCTCTCTGGCGACCACTTCAACGCAAATGAGAACAAAGAGCAAGCAGCTGTTGAAAAGGTGAAACCCAAACATACAAGTACTCGCAATCATACTGATGTCATGAGTGACAAAAATGTGAAGGGTGCAGTTGATTCTGAGGTTGTGACAGCCATGGAAGGATCAAGTAAGAAAAAGATTGCAACATCCACTGGACAAAGCCATTTGAAGGAGAGTGGCAGTGGACAACCCACAATTCATAAAAAGCCTGATAGGCCCCCTCCTAGTGTGCCTAGTAGTAAGCGTGCAGAGCTAACCCCTAGTCAAGAGAAAGTCAGTGCTGTGCAAGAATCGCCAAATACACAACAGGAAATTTTGGCACTCAAGCGCAAGGCGTTGGTGTTGAAGCGTGAGGGAAAAGCAGGGGAGGCGCGGGAGGAGCTTCGCAAGGCAAAGTTGCTGGAGCGGCAACTGGAACAGCAAGGCTCACAAGGAGCGTCTACATCTGTGAATGCATTACCAGCAACAGGTACAGGAAAAGAAATTATAACTAGCTGCTCAACAACATCCTTTGAAAGTCCCAAATATCCTCTGTGCCGTAGAAGTTGGTTCTGTCCATTGAAGGATCTTTGGAGGAGCATTATAGGCATTCTAAGGTCCCCGTCGCACCCAACAGTATCCTAAATTATATAGATGTTTGGCAGGCATGGCTTGTATGTAGAAGCTAATATTGAGCACCAAAAGTTAGTGACATAGTTGTGCTAGACTTGCCGTACTCCTTTTTGATTACAGGCCAGCCTAGGAAATTCATAAATGGCGTCATAATTTTTTCTAATAATATTTCTACAAATGAAATCTTCACCAATATTTAATGATACCATTATATTGTAGATTTCTAAGTAGCCTTTAAGATCTGTTAAATCATATATTATATAGCTTTAGATAGCCAAGAATGATTCTTTATGGTTTTCTAATTTAAGTTTATTTTATACCTCCACACTCATATGCGTATTTTATGTTTTCAGTAGTGCATTGCAAAAATATGTGGCAGAGTTGATTTGGTCCAGTGTCCAACTCACATTTATCGATGCTGCATTGCTGGCTTGACATCTGAGATTTCATTTCACTACTACAAGAGACAAACATAGGGTGGTTGCAGAAAAAGACTTAGCTGACACTGCATAACATTGCCTGGTCGTAGCTCTGACTGGGGCGGTAGGAGAAAAAACATTCCTTTGACTTGGTTCTATTTTCATGACTTTTATGCAGGGAGGGTCATCAATCCACAGCATAACAAGGTTGAAGAAGTTCTCTCAGGATCCGAACCTGCTGCATCTGTAGTTAAAACAAGTCCACCTGCAAAGGGTCCTGGGCACAAGGAACAAATGCAACAGCAAGTACGGCAAACGAAGGACCGCATGAAGCTCCAGCAAGAGTCGTTAGCCCACAAGCGTAAGTCAATGGGCCTACGACGCGAGGGGAAAATTGAAGAAGCTGAAGCGGAGTATGAATTGGCCAAGAACCTCGAAAAGCAGATGGAAGATCTGGATCCGATGCATGGAAAGGAAGAGTTGGGGGATGTGGCAGGAGTGGAAGATCTGCTCGACCCGCAGCTGCTAGCTGCTCTAAAGGGATTAGGATTCAAAGAAGGTGAGTTGGCAGGAGTTAGTGAGCCAAAACGAATGGTAAAACCACCTGGACAATCACCAATAAGTGATGTGGCACTGAGTTCTAGAGGCGCAATCGGAGGCTCTAGTGTGCCATCATTCAAGGGAAAAGCAGGGGCCGAGGATGAGAAGCAGAAGTTAGAGGAGAGGATTCGTGGGGATAAACTCCGTGCGGTTCAGCTGAAGCGTGCTGGAAAGACCGCGGAAGCATTGGAAATGCTTCGTGGGGCGAAGCGGCTTGAGAAGCAGCTTCTGACTTTGACCTCCTAGAAATCTCTGTTGTTGGTGAATTGTTGTTGTATCCTCTTGTGGTTGTGTCTTGATCATCATCTTCACAGTCGTAGCAGGTTGGTCTTGCACAATTTGGGGTTTAGGAGTTCTATCCAGCTTTGTGGAGAATCCAGGAGAGCTGAATGCGCGATTTTGTGCACGAACTCCTTCAGGTTGTCACCATGATTTATTCATTGCAGGCGTAACAGTCGTTGATATTCAAATTTATTCTTGGAAGCTTTTATGATTCTACGTGGCATGCATTTGGCTGAAGCTGCAGAGAAAAGTGTTCCAAATAGTTATCCCAACAAGGATTGGTAGTGTATATAGTTATTTTTATGCATTGTAGTTGGCCTCTTGTGGTTGCTTATCACAGTAGTGTCAGGGTGCAGGAATAGAGTGTAAAATTTACTTCCTAGCCATCCTTTTTATTATTGGCGGGAAGTTCGAGGAGCTCAAATGTGATGTTTCTGCTCTTTGACTAAACATTTGAGTAAACAAATTTGTAAATGTTCTGTTTCTATAGTGAAAGTATCCAGCAGTTACACAAGGGAGTACATTTCCAAGTTGTTACAATTCAGTCAATCAACTGGGAATCCTGTTGCTACCTTTGGCCACAATTGCATGGAAACTTGGCTGAAAATGGTAAATGATTAGAGGAAGATTCTGAAGCGGTAAAATGTTTTCTATTATTGGTAGCAAGATTCTTGTGGTGCCTAGATCAAAGAGGAAAAGTAATATTCGGTATTGTAGACATCTGGTCTATTCACCATCACTATCTTTGACTGGACCCTCCTCAAAGTCGAATTATTTCGTTTTTCATGAATCTTATGATTCTTAATCTGTCACCACTCCTACGGAATATCTGTCTTGCAGAAATTATCCACATTACATGGTCATCATCTGAAACTTCAAGCAACGGAAATGTTGCAACAGAGTAGAACATTCCCGGGTTAGGTGGCTCGAGTTAATCCTCTCATACATGCTCAAACCTTGTTTATATCGGAAATTTGGGAACCAGACCTTAATATCACATCCTGATTCCACCTGTGGTTCACATGTTATCAGTTTCTTGAGTATGCAAATGGAATACCCCTAGTGTGAAGTGAGTGTGACCTGTTATGGATTCTTAAGGGTAGGTACATGTCCGAGTTTGAAACATGTACACCTCTGAAAGAAAACCTGTATAGGTCATTTATGGCTTTCACTTCAAAAATTCAATCAATATTCACCTTGACTCCACAAATGGCAAGATTAGCTCTCATGTTCTTCATTTGGATTTGTGTATGTGCTCATGTAATATTTGTTTTGTTATCAAAACCTCTACATTTGCGATTAGGGCCCGTTCACACGGGGTCCCAAGTCCTAAGTCCCAACTATGACATGGATGCCTACATGGCAACATTTTTTGGAGTCGGGGCTTGGGACTTGTGTTTAGAGTTGGGTCGAGCAAAAAGCTAGACCGAACGCTGAACCCAAGTCCCATGAATATTTTTGCATAAAATAACCAAGTCCGACTTTAATGACGTTTAATGATATTTTAGTGATTACTTGAGGCTCACAAGTTGGGACTTGCTAACATGAGCAGGACTTAGGACTTGGGACCCTGTGTGAACCAACCCTTAATCTAAAAAGTGTCTATAATAATAGTGCACTCAACTTAGTAGCATTGTGAGGTTATGAAAGACATGGCTACCAAAACAATTGTATGAAATAGTGTGGGCAACATGTCACGTTCCATGCCCCTAACCAAAAAAAACATCCAAAACCCAATCCTTGTTATAAAGGGAGGATGGAGTTACGGACCCTCCGAGTAAGTCCTAGGGGCGAGAATGAGTTTATTTGAAATGTAAAGGCAATCTAGGATGACATGGGACACGGCATACACAGTGAGCGGGCCTAATTTGGTTAACTATTTTAAATGGACATCTATATTGGAGTGGTGTTTGGTTAGGTTTGGATCTAAAAATGGACACCAAAACACTTGGACTAGGCACTCAAGAATTGATACTTATTCTAGGTTTATTAGTTAATATAATTGGGGGAATTGTATATATGCTTGTTTAAGAAGAAAATGAATGATCTTCAGTTGCATTTGAATAAGACATCCATATGAACCCTAAAAAAGGTGAGGAAAATGGCTACGGCCCTTGATTTGGATTTGCTAATCGCTTAGTACTGATTTTTTTATATGCTAATTTTTTCTGAGGGAGAAGTGAAAGCAGGGTTGAAAGTGTCCATACTAGGCATGCTTACCTTGGATAGATCGAATACTCTTGGCGGAGAGAAAGGTGAATTTATTGCATACAAGTGCACTTCTCATTCATCCAATGTAAAAACCTTGAAATAGTATGCAACCCATAAGTTATTATTTGTAGTTGATTTGAGAACAAAATTATCTTCACAAACCCTAAATTAGTCTAGTCCAAGTCATTTGAGATGAATTGGGCCACAACCCTATAGGGGGTCGAGTTTTTATCTTGGATGGATGTGACGTACACTCTTATACGATAATCCCCCCCCCCTCTCGGACATGGATTGTAGCAAGAATTAACTGAGATTGTAAGAGTGTTGTGGGCGTGAAAATCCTTTGCAAAACTTTTGGTGTTGTATCCAAGAATTCACTTTCACTTCTTCTTCTTTTTTGAGACAGAAGGCCGACAGGCCAGCGCCAAAGCACATGAGGCAGTTAACCACCTGACAAGTTTCTATCAAGTAGAGAGGAGATTTCACAGTCGGGAATCGAACCGCCAACCTCTTCCTTAAGATTTGGGTATCTCTCCACCATCATCCAGTAGTTTAGGGTCGTCTCAGCCCACTTCACTTTCACTTTGACCTTTCCAATAACTTAGTTCGCTTGTCCGCCAAAAATTATTCAGACATAGCTACACTATAAATGATATTTAGTCTCATATGGTATTTCATGTCACTATGGTAACTTTTTGGATGACACTTTCTTATGAATAAGTGAACAAATATTTGTCATGGATGATGCATGAGTTCATCCATCAGCCAACACCCTACCTTCTCTTGTTGCCAACTTGTGATGAAACATTGTCATGGATGATTGAAATTTGGATGAAAAACCACTTGGTAATTGACATTAATTTGCAACACTGTAAATCTATAATCCCCCCCAAAAATTACGAGGAATGACAAACAAATGTTGGGTGACCATTTAGTGTTGGTGACACACTACACCACAGTTTGCAATTAGTATTGAGCAAGACAATCAGAATCGGTGACACTAGATACCATAGCTAGTGTAGCTCCCAGTGCCATTCCAAGGAAGATTCCAGGACAAGCCGATGATAAGTCTTGTTGCCGATTCTGAAGCAGCAAACAAGGAAGCTTGACTGAAGAGCACAAATGACTTAGAGCTCCCATGGGCATTAGGTGAGCTAAGTTACGCCGGCGGAACTGAAACCGATGTGAGGCGCTGTGAGCGTGAATTATGGGGAATTATGGAGCCTCCCATTCCCATATAACTCTCACATACCACCACCTTATCCCCATAGCTGTACTAGTAGTATTGGCAGTACCTTCTTTCCTTCCTTCTGACTCCAAGGAGAGCAAGGTACCTCCTCGGCATCAGCGTCTGGAGAATTTTGGGCATAATCGGTCAAATTCCTAGTGTTTCCATGTCCAACTGGTTCCGTGTTGCAGTGCCTGGGAAGTTTTTGGGCATAGCCGGTCAAGATCCTAGTGATTCTAAATCCAGTCCGTTACATGTTGACATCTTCCGGTTTTGCTTTCATGCATTTGAGGTATATTCTATAGATTCCTCTTGAATGATCGGTGATTCTCCTGAAGGAAGTCTCCAACCTCAACCGGTTATTTCTCAAACTCGACCGGTTCATCTGTAACTAACTGCCGGTTCTTCAGCAGTGCCGTGTTGTGATCTTCTGGTTTTCCCTTTAATAATTTGAGGTATATTCCACAGATTCCTCTAAAACGACCGGCAATCTTTCCTGGAGTCTTGAACTTCAACCGGTTGTTTTCTCAAGCTCGACCGGTTCTCCCTGTTCCTTGATCGGCATCCCAGAAGGGGCGTGGCTGCTTGCCTACTTGTGGAAGTAGGTACGAAGTCCAACTTGGCTCTGCCACATACGGATGGATTCGCAACTCCACGCTCGTTTTTCTTGGCGTCGTGAAGTGAATCGCATGAGGAGTTGTAACGACGTTGTAGCCAACAAAGTTGTTTGTACAGTAAACCAGATGAAACCGTGTGTATAGTCCCAAACCCTAAGTTTATGAGAATTAACACAAAGTTATCCAAGTTTTCTTAATGCTTAGTTTACCATACACAAAGGGAGGTGTGCCGGGTTATTGAAAAACCGGTTTTCTGGCTAGTCCTGCTAGGATGGGTGGCCAAGCTAGCCTTGCGTAGGCCAATATGGGGTTTAGGACAGCAGGTCCCATGCACGTGCTCTATTTTAGATCTTAAAATTCTCTCAAAATTTGAGAGGTGGAAAGAGGAGGTCCCCAGCGTTTCACCCGGCTTTCACAATAGTCTCCGATACACAATGAGCTCTTGATAGAAAAAAATTCTCAAAGAAGGGTGAAAGGCACGGTTTCGACCCTCTTTGAGGGACTTTGCGGACAACCCTAATGTCGGTCTAGTATCTAGGTGAATACATGGTTTTAATAATCAATTCCAAGAGATGGTATGCCCGTGGATATTAAAATTGTAATACCAGTCAATCAAATATATGATGTTTGATGCATTACATTCTTCACTGGCTCACAACGCATCCGGTGGGGCCAATACTACTAACCATTGACTCTATCATCTACCCTTAAAAATTCAAATCCCCCATGAAGTATAGTCCGATTCTAAACATGTGATGGGGAGGATGACCGAGTTAAATTAGCGAGGTGATTGGACACACATATTTCCATGTCAAATTCCTATGTGGTATTAGAGTATCACGACCAACTACAACTAGATTTGCACCTAACCCGACTCCCTCCCCACTTTAGTCAGCCACTACCCTACCTATAATAGTAAGCGAACACGTAGAGCCCATTGAAGAATGTCATGTGGGTATCTCAAGGTGAGAGATTCTTTGTACACCCAAGTTATTATCTAGGTCAATACCAAAGTTGCCAGTACAGAAGGCACCTGCAACTACGGCATTTGCCTAGGCATGAAGGTTGTTGCATGGTATATAAACCCCCAATGGTATTAAGAACAAAATCACAACAAAAACCATCAAATACCCATACCCTATTGGTAGGAGAAAATGTGACATCCTCATTATAGATACTCAAATGGTATAAAAAATAGTCGACACCATACCAACATTGGTTGTCATGGTCACTACACTAAAAAATGTATTTAGTGTCATATCGTATCTTATGTCATTGTGGTAACTTTTCTAAAGACACTTCTAATGAATAAGTTCACAAATATTGTCATCCCAACTTACGTATTGTTCATCCACTTTTGGCATATTGTGCATCCTAGCATTTTTGTGATGAAACATTGTTATGGATGATTGAAATTTGGATGGAAAATCACATAGTTGGTGACAGTAATTGCAATATTGTAAATCTATAATGCCCAACTTTTTTTTACAAGGAATGACAAATAATGTCAGGTTTACATTTTGTGTTGGTGACAATACAAGGGTAGTTTACAATTAGTATTGAGCAAGACAAATAGAATTGGTGACACCAAATACAACATTTAGTGTACTAGAGAAAGGAGCCCTCTAGAACACTCTAGTAGCACATGTTAGCGGGTAGAGTCAAATACTAGGACATGTACACTAGGGTCCAAAAATATTTCGAATTTTTGGCCTGGAGTTGAAAGAGAATGAAAACTACAAACTTTGAAAACCTCTTGCAGGCTCAAAAATTCATCAATTCACAAACCGTAAATTGTGTTGAAAAGATAATAGAGTCTACTTTGACAATATGAAAAATTTGCATTACAAAAGTAGAAAATAATACATTTATAAAAATTATCATAATATAGTATCTACCATCTAGTGCTACCACCTCTTGCTGAAATAACTGCTTGCATTCTATCAGGCATTGTTCTAATCAAAGTTTGGAGTTGCTCCAAAGATATTGTATCCCATGTTGATTGAATGGTTTGTGCCATTTCCTCCTTATTTTTGGGTCTAGGACGATGTCGTAACAAATCTTTGACAATCTTCCATAAATTTTCTATGGGATTCAAATTTGGAGAGTTTGCAGGCCAAATTAGTTTTGCCAGACCATGAGTTTGTCTCCATTGCAACGTAAGTGAGCTACGGTGGACTAGAGCACCATCTTCCATAAGTTTCAATTGTTGAGGATGATCATGTAAACAATAAAATCCGCTTAATGCTGCCTCATAAACAATGGTTACAAAATCGCTTGTCTAGAGGCATAATAACAAGAGGACAATTATGAAAGCCAGTAAATGCACCCCAAACCATTACCGAAGTACGGCCACTTCTAAAGGTTGGAGCTATGCAATCCCACGCATATCTTTCGTATGGTCTTCGCCACACTCTAATTTGCCTCGAATGTTTACCAATTTCAAATGATGACTCATCTGACCAAATCACATTGCACCAATCTTCAAAACTCCAGCTTTCATGAGCACGGGCAAATGTAAGCCTATCTAATTTGTGCTTCTCACTAAGATATGGTTTTTTTGGTGCAATGCAATTTCTAAAACCCAAGTCATGTAAGTACGACCGTGTTGTGTTACGACTCACATTCAATAGGCTTGATAATTCCGACAATGGTTGTCTTCTATCATCTCTAACATAACGTGCCAACGCTCTAGCATCACGATCACTCAACTTCCGATGCCTACCACATCGGGGTTTCAAAGATTCTACACTCCCTCGGACCTTCCAATTTGTCAAGATAGTAGAAACAGTTGACCGTGGAACATTCAATACAGATGCAATGTCTGAACTCTTCATTCCACTCTCACGCATTCCCACAATGCGACCCCTTTCTTCATCACTCAAGATTTTGTACAGCATGGTACCTCTCGATGACCCAATGCACAATCTAAAAATCAATAGATTCAATCACCAACATAACAACAAAGGCAACTCCAATGTTGCTGGCCAAACTACCTCCAAAACAACTTCAAGCCACCATATCTCATATGTGCAAGCCAATCTCCATTGCAATGACACTCCATGTTGTAATCTTGAACTTTATACACTAAACCTTGCAATGAATACATGCCATCAAAACAACGAGGTGGCACCACGAGCTCCAAAAGGGAAGTTGCATGTTTGAGCTCTTCACAACACAATTTTCTAATTACAACCAAATCTTTAAATTTTTGACATATGCTCATGATTAAGAGGTGGTGACTAAAGACCACTAATGGCTTCACAAGTTGCAATTGATTTGGTGAAAAAAGAATATATAATGAGGTAGCTACATGCAATTGAATGCAACTAGTTTTGAGGCAGAAAACTGGGAGTACATCCAAAATTCGAAATTTTTTTGGACCCTACTATACATGGTGATGAATGATGGGGTCCCAATGGTGTTGCTCTTTAGAGATTGCTTGGAGTAAGACTTGTTGTCATTTTGTCACATGGTTAGACATCCGGTAGAAATTGGGGGGGGTAGAAGAACATGTGATTTTTGACAAGGAGCAAACCCATATTCAATTCGATTTGTTGAAGTGCCAAATTGGTCAAATGTGTTTAATATCTAGTAATATGGTTTGGTGCCCATTTGGTGACTAGTGTGTAGTGAGGCTTCACAACTAGTAGAGAGCTTTGGGTAGCTACACTAGATAGTCCTACAAGTGTGGGTCTTAGTACTATTCTAGAGTCCACGTTAATTTGCATATTGGAAATTAATGTGGACCACATTAATTTTTCACCAATACTAAATTTTAAAAAGGAAATTAGCATGGGCCACATTCATATCCTAGAAAATTCTTGTGTTCTACTTTTCTCATGGAACTTATATTAAATGTGTGTATCGGAAGTCCTCATGAAGACTTAGGGGAACATCTAGAGAGTCTTGGACCCACACTAATCATTTTCACGCTAATTTCCACCCACACTAATTGAACCATTTAGTGTACTTGTGACAACTTCCATAAAGTTTAATTCTTGCAATTTCAACAACTTCCTTCATAATTGGGTCCTTGAAGGTGGACTCTTCATTGGAAACCATAATGACATGCGTGGGTCACTATGAAATCAAACCCCCTATACACGATAAGTTTATAGAAGAAAACAAATGTATACGTGCTAACAACAAACTAGAAAATGGACTCATGTATTTATACTAAGTTTTTCAATTTTAAGGTGATAAATGCCTCCACTACATACACAAAATATAAATCATGAATTAAATATGCCTTCATTACATGTAAGATTCATGTTCACTTTCTAATTTGAAAGTCATTGAACATTTTTTCATCCATGGCATGTAACTCAACAATTGCATCAAACAAACAAAGACAAGAGCACACTAACTTAGCCACCATTCAAAGATCAAAACTGAAGGGAGCCCATGAGCGCTCCAAGAGCCTCTAGCTTGTCCTGTAACCCAAATGCAAACCCTAACAAGAATGGACAAGGTAGTCATCGAGGATTGTTACCACATGACAATAATGAATGAAAATGTGAATTAGATAAAACCAACACATCTATTGTCAAAATCCTCTCTAAACCGTAGGGCCCCTTTTGTACATCTACATGTACTTCAAAATTCTTTGTAGCTTTTCAAAATGAACACACTAGAGAAAATTAATACTTCTCCCTTATGTATACTATGTATGCTAATGCCTCGATTGATACCCCTTCTTACACTCATGTTAGTTTGTATGTGGCATGAAGAGTCCACCCATTGGGAATTGGGTTTGGTGACCTATTCAATTGGTAAATTGTTGTATGGATACAAACAACTGCCAATCATGTATGTTCTCATTTCAAAAAGAAAGAAAGAAAGAAAGACAACTTTGATGTTGCCACCAGTGTGAATTATGGTGTTGGTTCATTTTCAAGTTAGTCTGAATCTATATGCAATCCCAAAATAAGCAATACAAGAATTAGAGGGCCCTTGATGACTACCACCTGCTTTTGAAGGTGAACACCTGGAACGGGTGTGGACAAGCCAGATGGCACCTATCTTCCCCAAGGGGAAGCCCTTAGGTCCCCACATGGTTGGTTGAAATATCAGGTTTACATGGATACCCAACTATGATTTGGTGGACACACGGGGGGTGCATTCATTATTAGAGCCGGGAACCACGTGCGTGCATGACCCTGCAATTAATACCCCTAACATGCAAGATTTCTCCCCTCTTAAAAATGAGATACACACAATATGTAGCTAGGAAATCCCCTTGAATACATACACAAGTGAGAAAAATTAAAACATATAGATCCCAATCATATGTATACACTAGAAAGATCATATGGCTAAACTACTCTTAGCGAGACATATTTATTAATCATTGATGAAATCATTGAACACTCGTTCATCCATTGGATGTAATTCATACAAATTTGTTGCTATAGTATAAATCATTGTAGCCAATGCGATGATGGTTTCTAACTCTACCATCAATGATTTGTCAAGTCATAGGTCCACATTGACCCATTCTTATTTTGATACCAACATAACCTTATTTCCATATTGAAAAGCCAGTTCTAGAGGTTAAGTAGTTGTCGATACTCAATCCACATGTTGCCCACTTTTGCGGCGCATCCTATAAACCCTTCCCAAATACCAAGTCTTGGTGGTCAAAGTTTTAGATGACTGTATTTTTAATCCTTTTTTCACTTCTTCAACTATTGCTTGAGAGACAAACGATACTGCATAATCACATTTCAATTTCAATGAGTAATCATTATCCCTAGCTCTAGATAGTCGAACTTTAGGTTTGACATATAACATACCATACTTGATTCTAGTGAACTTATCCTTGGACAATGTGGAATTCCCATTCAAACTGGCATATTGGATGAAATATACATTTGGACCTCTTGTAGATTACCCACTTCATTATAATTGACTATGGACCTAAAGGTAGAAAATACAACTAGAATTATATGAATAATATGCCTAGTATATTTACAAAGCTAGAAAAAATAATACACATACCTTATATATATTTTGTAACCACTAGGTAACCTTGGAAATGAAGTATTGTGAAGGTCACTCATCTTATACTTATTCAGGCCTTAGACAGCTTAACCTCGGAGTTCCTAGGGGATCCATGTTAAATCCTTAGGTTTAAGCCACCATATGTCAATTCAAGTTTAGATATAGAGTTCCAAAATTTTCAACTTACAAAAGGTTAATGGATGAATCAATATGATTTTGAAGTGATCGCATAGACCCTCTTGATTGTGTTTATTTATTGATCCTATAATGGGTCTCTATGTTTTGAGCACATAGTTCAATCTAATTGTAACAACGTCTTCTTGGTGTCTAATTTCAACCATAAGATTCCAAGAAGACTCTTAGGAACCTCTCCATGCACAAAAACGTGTATTTGAACTCTAAATGTTTAAAAGAGACTGAATTGTGTGCTCAAAACATGATAGTCATTCTAGGTTTCAGTAGTCAACATAATTGTATAGGTAAGGGGGGGAGCTATACGATCGTTTAATGAGCACAAGAATCTTCACTTTAAGTTTGGATAAAATATCCAAACTTTATGAGGATATTGACTATGACTTTGATTTGAAGTTTCTAACCATCTTGTACTACTAATCGCGTGTTTCATTGTAAGAGGTGTGGGCTAGTGGTCGGAAAAAGTGACCATTTCAACCCCTTTACCTACCTTTGGCCACCGGCTCTTCTTAGTTGTAATGGATAGACTTCACAATAGGAGTGCATTGTCTTCCAAACAAGTACACTCTAAGCTATGTAATATCACGCTTGTGGCAACCAAAGTGCACTTGATATTGAAGAGTTTGTAGTGTTAACATGGATGTGTGATAAAAGAGAATTAGTGTAGCATGTGACACTATGGAATAGCACAAAGTCAATCTAAGAAAAAGAAAACCTTCACTTTCATTTCTTATAACTTTTGCATCTCAACTTTGATATTGAACTTCGAAATGACAATCTTTGTAATTCGCAATTGTTGATTGGAAGAGGCAATTCTTAGTATGATCCAATAATTGACATCGTTCGTGGAGTTTGAAAAGTCCACAATAGGGCCACATACCGTACTTGTGATTGCACATCACTTGGAGAAGTTTAGAAGCGCACCCACCATGTCTTCATGAGTTATATGGAATATGGTGGGTGGAATTTGCCAGCCGGAATTTTTTACGCAAACAAAATCCAAAACTAGAATATAAATAGTATGTCATTTTGAAATGGATGAAGTCACCAAAAACATCCCCAAAACTCATACACTTTGGATGAAACCCTGTAATATTAATCCGCATGTGGCATCACCACTCCAATAATTGTCACCATTTCAGTCGGCTCTCTTGAAAATCTGGGAAAAAGAAAAGAAGAAGAAGAAGAAGAAGAAGAAGAAGAAGAAGGGGGCTGACCAGTTGCAAAACGTCCGGGAATCACGTGTCGGTGGGCCCACGTGAAAACATTAATTAGTAATCAAAATTAAAGGGACATGGGGTTCAAGTTGCTACTCTCAAGAAGTCCAGCAGCGGTTTCAATGGCGCAATGAAGGGGGGGAAAACCGGCCACTACACTAAATATTGTATTTGGTGTCACCACTTCTATTTGTCTTGCTCAATACTAACTGTAAACCGCCTGTGTAGTGTCACCGACACTAAATGTAAACCTAACATTATTTGTCATTCCTTGTTTTAAAAAAAATGTGGACATTTACAGATTTACAGTGTTGCAATTACTATCACTTACTAAGTGTTTTTCATCAAAATGTCGATCATTCATGACACTGATTCATTACATGATTCCTATTATGTAAAATATACCAAAAGTGGATGAACTAAAAGTAAATTGGAATGTCAATTTTTGTAGACTTGTTCATAAGAAGTGTCTGTAGAATTTTATTTTTTTTGAGACGGAAGGCCGATAGGCCAGCGCCAAAGCACAGGAGACAGTTAACCACCTGGCAAGTTTCTGTCAAGTAGAGAGGAGATTACACAGCCGGGAATCGAACCGCCAACCTCTTCCTTAAGATTTGGGTATCTCTCCACCATCATCCAGTAGTTTAGGGTCGTCTCGGACCATCTGTAGAAAAGTTATCATAGTGACAAAATACTATATGACACTAAATGCAATATAGTGTAGTTACAGATGAACCAGTTGAGTTTGAGAACTAACCGGTTGAAGTTCAAGACCTCAGGAAAATTGCCCGTCAATTTAGGGCCACTTCACACACAAGACTGACGGCCCGTGACCAGTACACTTCAAGCATTCTCATTGGTAGAAAAGGCGGAGCCTGTCCAAGTTCGCTTCACACTACGCTCGAGGGACCAACGGAGTATATATATGAATGCAAGATGGATGTAAAGTCTACATGGATTCCTACATGGCATCAAATGGATCATGTTTCATGATCACTCGGACTTTTTTTCAAAAACCACCTCTTGGAGGTAGGTCTAACACCAAACCGGGAGACCGTGACACTTCGAACGCTCACAACTGTTGGTTTATTCTATTATATCATGTGTGAGGACCCCGCATGAATAGAAATCCATTGAAATAGCATTTGGTTGAGGGCCTGGTCACATATGGCTTCACCCTACACTCGAGGATCCGTGACCACACTACACGGTTTTGGAGGTGTGTTGGGACGGCCTTTGGACACTTTCTTTGGGGCTCTCATAATTATATGGTCACGGCTCTTGGCTCCTTTGTGAAGTAGCCCTTTAAGGTAGAAATACCCAAACTGGTTAACCACCTTCTACCCGTGCACTAGACCACCGTCATAATAGTGCAGTGCCATTTCTGAAACCGATCATGGCGAGGCGGCAACTTCACTGCGTGTACACCTAGTGTAGTCAATGGGAGTCAAGTTTAATGTACTCTTGAGTTAACCGGTTTAGGTGATGTTCTGTATGGAAATGTGGATTACCGTGTTTGGTGTAGGGAGAATCTAGTGAACGAGTAGGGGATTTGACAGCTTTCCACTTTGAAAAATTGTAGATTTTTTTGTACATGGCAGAAAAATATGAAACAACTTGCATTTTTCATGAATCCTTCTCGTCTATCTTGGAAAACCATCTCATGATTGTAAGACCATGTCTTCAATGCGAATCACCTTATTTTCACAGGTTATGGTATTTCTACCTTAGACGAAACTGTGGAACAAACCTCAAAATATTGAAGAAGAATCAGAAGATCGCAACATGGAACCGGTTGGAGTTGGAAACACTGGGATGGTGGCCAATTGTGGCCAAAAATCTCCGCGGGCACTGCAACGGGTGGACTCGGGAGCTTGGGAAGGAAGTCCAATACGAGTCAGGTGGGGCTGGCTGTCCTCATCTCATAAGCCCAGCCCAGCTCATAATGTGTGCACAGGGGATGGGCTTGCTCTGGGGGCCTTGCCAGTGTGCGCTTGGCACCATTTTCTTGTGCTTATTGTCACTCACTGCCCACGACTTATTATCCCACCTTCATAGATCTGCAGTTGATGACGAATTTGCCAATTTCTCAGTCGCACATGTCAGTTCATCATGCGTTTTGGGGCTCTTATGTTCACACTTACTTTTTGCGGGTTTCTTTGTAGGTGTGGGCAGAGAAGAAAGAGAGAGGACTTTGATGTTGCATCCACATGGGAGTTTTAGAGCACGTGTCATGTGCAACTAAAAGCTTTGCAAATCTGTCACGAGTAGTGTTGCATTTTTTATTCTAGAGGTCGGAGGCAGAATTATAAAATGTTTTTAAAATGTTTTAAAATGTTTTAAAATGTTTTTTTTTTTTGAAAATCATCGAAGACATCAATCCGTGAGGTCCTTTATGGCAAATCATTGTCGAAAACATTCCCCTCTTCTAGGATCAATTCTTTGAGCTCTTCTCCGCCCAAGTATTGATCCAAGAATGAAGACATCGCGAATGCAAACCACCATTCATGACTTGTCCGATGTGCCATGTGGTGCGTTATGTATTCCAGTATTTGTCAGTTTGTGTGGCAATGCTCAAGGCTCAGACACTGTCATTGAGTTTGAATGTACTAATGCTATATGATAATATGGAACAATTGTTGAAGTTGAGCGTGTCTATATTTGCCCTACTGGCATGGATTGGCTGTAGTCGTGAACTTATAATAAAAAACATTAAAAATGCCTCAAAGTTTGCCGAGTATTTTTAAATGCATTTTAAAATGTGTATTTTAAAATAAATTAAAAAGAAATGCACCCCTAGTCACGAGTGATAGACACGGGGAGGTCACTGGCGAAAATCGTAGAAACAACGTGCGATAAAAAATAGGGTCTAATATATTCATTGTAGGTAAATTTTGCAAAAAACATACATATAATATAGGGGGTTTTAAATAGTGAAACATGTTTACATGTAAAATACCATCACATATAATGGCCTCTTTTATCTAGTTAGTACATGTAAAATAGCGTGAAAACAATTACTAGGGGTAGCGGGTCTAGGGTAGGGTATGTGCTAGTGGATGAAAAGAGGTAATTTTTTTTTATTGAAAATGCTTGAATGGATGACTTCGCAAGCTAGCTTGCTTGAACGTTACTGAACCAACGGTTCCAATGTGGAATTAATGGTCTCTACCCATGTGCCGGGAAGGGAAAAAAATGCAGTATAAGTAAAATAGGGCATTTTTAAATGATTTCCCAAGAAAATTATAATTACTAATAGGGTGTATTAAAATACAAGAATTTACCTTTATTTTGAAAAATACCATACCTTATAATCTTTTTTGCAAGGTAAATAGCCCCCCGATAAATAGGTCCTGAGCGCACGTGTATGCATTAATTAAAGAGGGAGTGACCTCCCCGTGGTGATAGATCTTGGAACTGATGACAAGCTTTGTAGTTAACAATGGACATCGAAAGGACATGTGTTGTAATGAGATTAATTCATGTGCTCAATCACACCAAAGGCACCATTTTACATTGAAATGTGTAGTTGAGTTGTTCCACCATGATTTATTGACATTCCACGTCATTTTGAATGTTTGTTACCACAATAACAAAATACAATGATTTGTTTTAAAGAAATTGGGGTTGCTATATAGATGAACAACCACAAGTTAAAGTATTTTGTTTTGACCCAAGGTAATTTCCATGTGTAAGAGGCAACCTATTTGTGACTGCAACCTATTCGTGAAGGTAACCTAACATGTGGTAAAAATACAAAGGGCAACCAAAGAAACACACACATACACAAACTAACTAACTAGCTAACTGATTAATTAACATACTAACTATCTATCTATATGTATCTATATATACAAGGTGGGGGGGGGAGTGAGCTTGTTAAACAACACCTCATGATAAGTGTCTTTTGAGACATGTTTGTAAGAACCATTATTTGTGCTTAATGTATTTTGCCTAAATATCACCAGATTAAATTGAGTGACTTGTGACCTTACTCAAATCAGTCTTGTCATTTTAGGTGTTCCGTAGCCCGTTTTCTTGTAGTGGGCTTTCAAACACTTTTCGACTTGGACTTAAGATGCTATGCACGAGACCCGTAAGTGGAGCATGCCATCCTTGTGACATGGTTAGGTGATGTTTCGACAATTGTCCTTGAAAGTGCAAGTTAAGTATGCTCTTTGACGTGTTCTTGACGAAAGCCCACATAATGTCTTCTAAATCATAAACCTTATTTGAAGAGTGACTTAAACCCATATCCCATAGCTAGGAACTCCAAGGCTAAGTTGTCTAAGGCATGAAGAGTGTTGAGTGAGGATTATTTTCACCACACCTTTTTTTAAGGGTACCGTATCATTATGGTCCACCCAATCGTAGTCATGGTTTTGGGGTGAACTGAATATTTCGACTAACCATGCAAGAATCTAGGGGCTTGCCTTTGCTAGAGATAGGTGTGGACTAGCTTGCATGTGATGTGGTTCAAGGTGTTCACCTTTGGAAGAAGGCAATAGTCATCGAGGGTCCTCTCATTCTCATGATGCATGTTTTAGAACTACATATAGAGTTAAACCAACTTGAATATGAAGTAACACCGTAATTCACGTCAGTGGGAACATCAGAGTCATCCCTTCTTTTCTTCTTCTAATACAAGTCTTTGGCAACGGAGGCCACAACTAAGAGCATGTCGCTTTCTTATTACTAATGGAAGTCAAAGCATTGATGTATGGAAGTTTGCAAGAGAAGTAGGTTATTTCCTCTCCACAAGAACATATTCTATATAAATAAGTTAATAGTGGCGATCGAGGGTGAAGTGCTCCTCATCCACAACGTTTGGTTACCGTCATCTCTCTCCTTAAAAGTGATATGTGATGAATCATGTAAAAAAATTGCATGGAATCTTGATCCATTTAGGACATTACTTGGTGCTTAGATAGAAACAAATACATTCAAGAACTATATGACAATGATCCAGGATGAAGCGTCCCTCATTCACACCAACCGGTTGGTGTCTTTTTTCCTTCTCTTTTCCTGTTCCTTTCGAAGAACTACATTTTGTAGGTCCTTTAATTAAAGCCAATGATGCTAAACTTTCTAGAACACTAACTCAATTTGTCCATTGGTTTATGCATGCAAAATTATCACAAGTCACTACAACTAAATGCAAGTTATTGTTTTACATTTTCCTGTAGGGGCCTCTTAATGCACAAAAACACGTATTTAAAGTACGACTTCTCATTTTAGCTTGTAGTGTCAAAAATGACCCTATCTAGCTCATGTTTCAAGTGCATACTAATAATTGGCTCACTACACTATTGATTGGGGTACAAAACACAACCTATGTGCCATTGGATGCAAGTACATGCCTCAAGGGGCACACTTAGGGTCACTTCACACTATGGCCGTCCAAGTCGAGAGGCCGTGGGATTGAATGGCCAAACTTTGTTGAGAGTCCAAAGAAATGGGCTGAAAATAATAGACAATAATATGTAGGAATTGGAGTCTTTGGTTGGGCATAGTGTGAAGTTTCCAAAGCTCAAAGTCCAAAGTCCAAACCTTTGGCCATGAACTCCCACAACCTCTTGACTTGGACGGCCATAGTGGGAAGCTTCCAAAGGCCAAGCCCAAAGTCCAAACGAGGAAGAAGCATCCCACTTTATTCCTTGCCCAAAACAACCCCTCCAATCTAACGGCCAAGATCTTGTCAGTTTTTAAAAAAATTTATGAAAAAAATCAACAGCCTCTCGACCATAGTTTGGGTTTCCATTCATGTCCTACCCAAACTTCCTTCAAGAGTCCATCGCCTTGATAAAAAAAATGTACTGCCATGTAGGCATTTTGGAGTGCAACGGCCTTTGGACCTTGGCCTCTATTGTGAAAGGTCGAGAGGTCGAATTCTTGGTTTCTTGCAATATGATTGGTGGAAATTGACAGCCTCTCGACCTTCGGCCATAGTGTGAAGCGGCCCGTAGAGTAGAATAATGGACCCACATGTGAGAAGAAAAAAATTATTGTGGGTTGGGGGTCCTTCTGAAGGGAATTCTTGGGAACATTCGAATATGTAATTTCCAAACCTTGTCTCTTCTTTATGTGGAGGTTGAGTTTATTATACACAAGGTTTTTCTTTTAATGGCACCATGTATTTCCTTAAAATTTATATTTCTACCCAAATTTTTGAAACATGACAATATGTGCATGTGGAGTTTGATGTCAACAATTGCTCTAACCCAATAAGCATCGTAAGCAAACTACGAAGCTTGTAGTGAAAGCACGTAAATAATAATAATAATGTGCATTTAGTGTTTATAATATAAAAAGGTATATTTCAAGTTCATTATGCCTTCAAACCTTGTTCGATATTACATTTCATCATGGCGTTTTCATCGTTGGTTTTGAATAGAATCAACAAGTCATTCATTTGTCAAAAGAGGATGACATCAGGTGATGGGGTGGAAGGAGGAGGGATACATTCGGAAATTGTGAACATGACACTTAATAATATTGCAACATGATTCCACAAGTACCTCACTGTCTCATAGTTTTTGTATACATGTGCGTCAATTTTATTATTTATTTATTTTGCAGGGGTGCGGGGGCTATGTATCTGATATTGTTTAGAATCAGCACATGTGTAGTGTTTTAAGGCATTTTTTTATCAACATGCTTAGTAATATAACATATTTTATTTACATAAGGCATTGGTTGCCTTATGTTACTAAGTTGGTCGATAAAGGGTGGAATATAATAATGACAAGGGATTGAGACACCAAAGAATGACATGGATACAACTTGATGGACAAGAACACTACTTAACAATACAAAAACACTTCAATAACATAACTGGGCACTACAAGAACATTTTGAAATGCTCAAGAAATGAGGTTGTGAGTGGAAAAACCTTGTGACCTTCTACAAGTTTTGTTCCATCCTAAACACAACACCCTATACACAGTTGTACCAGAATAAGAAGAAGAAGAAGAAGAAGACATTATAGGTATCGTATCATATTTATAATGCAATATGTGAATAGAATCGATGTTATATTACATCAAGTATTTTTCAAAAAAATTGCCTACAAAGATAAAGAATGCCCTATTTCTAACATTCCACTAGTGAGGTACATGTGCATGATTCCATTTTGTAACCAGTTATGGGGGGAACACCGAACTTTTACCCCTCCCGAAGAGGAGAGCATTGTTGACATCTTCATCCTCGAGCCTCCTTTTGAAACCTATTGAGCCTATTGAGGAAGGTGATTCTCATTCTCATGCTTCAAACATACCATTTATTTCCATTCGGGAGGACCATATTTATTGAAAGAATTCAAGTCTCGGAGGTTTTATGTGGTTCACAATGATCCGAACCCAACAAGCATCAATCATTGTATACCACGTCACATTTCCGGGCGGTCAAAATTGTATGACTTATGAACTCAATGTAAAGCATCACGTCTATACATCAAGTGGTGTCACCGCGAGCCATCGGTACTATGCATCACACCATGCCATTTGTCATGACCATGCCTTCATTATGATATGCATCGATAGTCAAAAGCATCATTCTAACACACCACGCCACATGTTCTTCTACTCACGTGACATTATCACATTCAATCCACACTAATTCTAAGCAAACTCTAAAATTGACATGGCCCACATGATTATTTTCCATGTCATTCACATGTCAATACTAATTGCGGACCACGTCAATTTTCAGATGATTTGGAATTAGTGTGGGGCACATAAAAATGGTGTCATATCAGCAAAATCACAAGTTTCGTGATGTGTCGGATGACTCAACATGCTTCAAATATCAATGGACATATGATTGTGACAAGTGGCATTGTCTAATGCACATTGAGGATGATTGGGATGCCACATGACATATGAACAAGATTATACATTGATTGACATCATAAGGCATTTGATATTTTAACACAAAACATCTCACCATGCCAAGTGATTTTAGTGCAATGCACATCAATGGCACATACACACAATCCTTTACATATATTGATTGACTTCACATGTAAGCATGTGGCCATAGTGTGAGCATTCCCAACTTCACACTCTCTTTTTCCCGATGATTTGGCTCAGGATGTGTCTCATTTGGTTAGCAATCACACACCATGAGGATTTCCATTCCCAAGTTAATAAGATCAAAGTTGACATCTATACAACACTTGTAAGGGTTTAAAGTGACAATCCCATTATTTACTTCCGACCAATCACATAGATTTGGGCTCAAGGGTGCACTCAATACATGTAGAGATTCAAAATGCACGTGAGTGGAAATTAATGGTACTAATCTTATTTACATTACCATGATTGTTTGCAGGGTATTTCTTTTTGGATAATATCTCATGACTTGCAAATCTTTCCTTTGACATGTACCTACTCACATCATTTTGGTTCTCTATCATTGAGTGCACTCCTTGTGGATTTGAGTAACTCCCATGTATATTACATAAAAGAACATGGTGCACATGATTTTTTTTTGGGAGAGTGAAAATACGAGGGACATGAAGCGAAAGAATCCCAAAAACACAATTCATGTGGAAAATGACATTTGAAAATCATGTGAATTTTATCAAACAATTTTCACTCCACATGGTCAAATTCACACCCCATTTGACCATTTTCAAATGGTCATTGCACACATACTTAAACCACTTCAAATTCCACTTCCGGTGCGAGAAATTATCTAGAAAAAGGTCAAGTGGAACCTGGGCTTTTTCATTGCATTTTGAAGTGAAACACCAAGTGATACATGACCATTGTTCTAATAGTGGAGATTATAGGAGGAGAGAAGAGGGTGTGAAGCTTGGATATACTTGGATTTGTTAGCTTGTATTCATCTTTCAAATGATCTAGCACCTCTATAGTCATTTATTTCTATAAATATTTATGGGGAGTCCACTATCGAAGGTAAAGGTGAATACGTAGTAGTGAACATGTAGAGGTATTTGATGAAAAAAAAGTGACCACAAAAGGTCCACGTACATTGCATTGCATCACATTAGACATGGACATTTGGAGGAAACTTCCTCCATTTTGTAAATATGAAATGCAGGTACCATGATGTAAAGTATGTAGGCCTTATGGAGTCACTATTCTTAGTCAGACACCTATATTCGAGTGGTATATGACAAGGCTTGGAAATAATAATGGACACTAGAAATGCACGTATATTAATGAGATTACTATGTTAGAGTATGTGCTCTATAGAATACCATTATTGGTTCACTAGTTAACACGATTGGGAAGGTCTATGTGATGGGCTCAAAGAACATGAAAAAATGCACTTTGACCGCTTGTAACTTTTGCATCGCAAGTACAACTCTAAAACTTGAAATGACGATTTGCTAATTGGCACGTTCTATCAATAGTCTCAATCAAGGGATAGCAACATTTCTTGCGTCACTAACATGTCTAAGGGCCTCACGGGTTTTGAATATGGACCACCATGTACAACCACATCACCCATAACACCCACTGAAGCACCCATCAACCATCCATCACAACCCCACGGTGACAACACCCTAATAATTCACCTACACCACAACCCCGACCACCCACGACACCGGCTATACACACCCATGGGCACCGCACTAGGATATACAACCCTCAGTTACCTGGGGACCCTGAAACCATCACGTTTTCTGTACCAAAAGGGACCACCTCTGATAGGTTGCAGTAGCCTTTTGTCCCTTAGCCATGCTCCGTGACCTGCCACGGGTTACATTAGGATTTGTGGCTTTGATCAAGGATGAAATCCCCCCTACACGCAAAACTATGTTTAAAGACATCTCTTCTACACAATTTGCATGACTTGTAATAAAAAAAAAACCGGACGAGTTAATTCCCGATCAGATCCAACGGTCAAAATTGCTTGTGAAGTCGAAAGTGTCCACAATAGGACCACATACTTTATACATTCTACTTGAACTAGAATGTGTAATTTAGGTGAGGTGGATGGTGCTAGAATCAACACTTTGAAATCTTGCACAATAAGTACACATTGATTTTGAGATTGTACACAATAAGTTCACCGCCATGCTCCCCTACCGATTTTGGATATTCTACCAATAAAACTTTGAGCTCCTACTCTCCGCATGATTGGAGCACATAAAAAGCTTACATGCAAGGACAAAATCATTGGGTGGCAATATTGCACATCTTTATCGAAGTTACCTAATTGGGATTGAGAACAATATTAAGAAGAAGAAAAAACCTTTGTCCCTTCAAAGCAAGTTTGTAAATGATTGAGAACAATCATGTCTTATAGTTATACAACATGGCTTTCAAACAGGGTGTAAGGACTCTTTAGATGTAAACAGTAACTATGTTAATCTAACTTCTTTTCATTGTGTAGGGATTGGTGAATGGATATTGCATGTCAATTGTAATAAAAACTATTGACGTCCTTTTGCGTATAGAGTAGAGGCATTCATAACCGATCACATGAGAGATTTGTGCCATATTTGGAGAAGTATGAGTTGGTGCAAATTTTTCCCGTGTAGGAAGATTGAAATCAAGTGGATTGCAAATTTTTTGGTAAATTTATTCCTTAGATTGAAATTACTGTGAATTTTTGAAGCCAGAAGTTGGCATGAACATATTACCAATGTCTAGAGTTTGCCATAACCACTCATTTTAACCGTTCATTCCTCCTCACTTTAGCACTCAAAACTAGGACATGTGTCATGCCACTATTGGTTTTGGCCCGATTGAAATTTAAACCCAACCTAATTGAAGTTTAGTTCAAGCTTGAACGAAATTCTGGTACCCTATAGATTGTTGATGGGTTCTTGATTGGGAATAGATGCCTCTACTATAGTTGGACAAACATAAAAGCAAGGTCATCTTATGTGTTTAATCGAGCTCTAAAAAAAATTTGAGGACGTCGTTTTTCAAGTTCTACATAGTCTTGCAATGTTTATGTTAACCTATATGTCTTGAGGGTGAATAATGACTTACAATATCATCAATTGCTTTTTTGTACTTACTATCTTGCAATCAATTACAAACAAATACGCGGATTACAACTCTTGTGGATGTTGATAATTTTGTGTTATTTAGGTAACTAAGGTAGATGTGTGTTCTTTAGATACTTTTCTCTCTACAATCACTTCTCATAGGATATGAAACATGCAATTAGTGCAAGATGGTTAGCAAATCCTAATTGTACCCATGGCCATTTGTCTCATCATTTTCGGAGCTCGTGTGAACATTTTATCCATCATCAAAAGTGAAGATTTATTTGCACATCGAGTTATTAAAAAAATCCCCCCCAAATCATGTTGACTATTAATCTTAAAATGCTTAGCATATTTTTGAGCACGTAGTTCAATCTCTTTTAATGATATGTTTTTTTGGGTGTCCATTCTTAGATCCTCGTCATACCACTCAAACATAGGTGTCGGAATTATTGCTAGGTTGGAAATAGGCATGTCTACCTTACAAGAGATGAATAAGGTAAAAGAAAGGAATACGATACACTAGACTAGGGAGTAGAGTTATATTGTGTGGATCCAAAATGGTTATTGTAAAAGTCGTGGCTTGAAAGAGATGCAATGATAGACCAGATGCAGTGATTGGCTAGATAGGTCATGTTTCACACCATTTTATATCACTTTTGGGTGCCATTGAATCAACCATTTTGTGTGCATTTGTATGTAGAGTATGATATTTTGATGCTCAAATTAGGGAGACTCTATTGTACAAGTAGGGGTTTGACATACTTGCCTCTTTGGGAAAATGTGACTAATTATAAACTGGGAATAAAAATTGCATTCCTCATCATTTCCTCTACTCCATTTCTAAAAAATACTACACAAACATTAAGGCACTCTCTTTCTGGTCAAATAAGCTTAATTTCACCGTTTTCCTTTTTCTACCTTAAATTGAGATATGTCAAAACACATTTAGAATTCTGAAGAATGCCAAGTCTATTTTAAGGATTACTTTTAGTTGGGCCGACTATCAACCTATGGTCTTGCGAAATCTTCTATGTACTTGTGAATTCAAGACCATGTCACGAGAGGAATGATTGGAGAAAGAATAATGCTTCTCGTAAAGAAGGTTGAACATTGACATTCCCTTCCATGCTATACTTCATTGAAGGCCAATCTTGGTCCCATTGAATGGGTAGGGCAATAACACAAGGAAGGATTCTTCTTCTTCTTTTGATACTCTTCCTTTTGTGTGAAAAATATTGTTTGTTGTGTTCAAAGTGGTAAATCATATGTAGCTTCTAGAGAAAGCACATTTGTTGACGAATCATGGGTCACAAGGCAAAGTCATTCCTTTCCACACACCTCTAGTAGCGGCTTTCTTTCTGGCCTTGTAATCATTTGTAGGAATTTATAGATTAAAGTGGGGACGGAGCTTTGTATTGGGTGAGATGAAAAACCCCCAACATCATCCATGCAATTCAGCCAAAATAATTCCTAAAGTACGTTCAATCAAAATAAAATATTGCTCTTTTCATTATCTTTCTATCCATCTATATGTGTGCGTATGTATATATGTATTTATATATTTGCCATATTTCACAAAACCCATATTTTGAAAATGATAATACCTCGTTGTCCAAATTTTATCAAGTGATGTAGGTAGTAGACACCGGTTGGAAAGTTGGAAGACTCTGAATATATAAAACCCATGTCCCAAGAATTTTGGAGATCATTCTTCCCTAAGGTAGTTGGGTCTTAAATGGTTACTTTGCCTACTAACCCACTTTCTCCCGGGATATGAAAACACGTGATTAGTATGAGATGGTTAGCAAATCCCAAATGAAACTGTAGCCACTTCCCTCCAAAAATTTGGAGTCCAAAGGAATATCCTATTCATTATCAAAGTGAAAACAATCATCATCCATGAATCTCATATCAACTTGGTTTGATATGAGCCACAACATGATTACCATATTTGCAACCGTCTAAGATATAGTCTCATGGCCACTTCACACACAGGCCAAGAGCTGTGACCACGAAATTGTGAGAGCCCAAAAGAAAGTGTCCAAAGGCTGTCCCAACACGCCTCCAAAATCATGTAGTGTGGTCACAAATCCTCAAGTGTAGTATGAAGTCATATGTGACCGGGCCCTCAACCAAATGCTATTTCAATGAATTTCTATTCATGCGGGTCCTCACACATGATAAAATGGAATAAATCAACGGTTGTGAGCGTTCGGATTGCCATGCTCTCCCAGTTTTGTGTTAGGTCTACCTCCAAGAGGCGGTTTTTGAAAATAGTCCAAGTGAGCATGAAACATGAACCATTCAATGCCATGTAGGAATCCATGTAGACTTTACATCCATCTTGCATTCACATACTCCGTTGGTCCTCAAGCTTAGTGTGCAGTGAACTTGGACCGGCTCCACCTTTTCCACCAATGAGAGTGCTTGAAGTGCAAGGGTCACGGGCTCTCAGCCTCGTGTGTGAAGTGGCCCTCAATTTGAATTGTTGTTGTGCGTATCAGGTTAATATAGGTAAAGTGCTTATATCCTACTTCTTCATACATCTTCGATGATGATCTTCATACATCTTCGATGTAACCCAACGGCTTTTACAGTTTGATTAAAAACTTCTAAATGAACCCATTGGCTACTAAAAAGGACCTCTTCTGTCACCAAATTAAACCTCCTGCCCACCCGTGAAAATTGTTCTTACATGTCCATACCAACAGCTAAGAAACAAAGGCCACAACTTCTGTTCTTGCTGTTTGCCACAACTTGGCCCTTGGATGATTCCTGGTCGAGCGACAAGTTTTGATAACCATTCTGCTGTTGGGTTGGTTACGAATTAGATGGGAATGGATGATGAAGTCGGCGAGTCATTCACGTACTCGAACTGGTTATTGGTCATAACCGATCAATTCATGGACATAACATGAAAGTATGGATGTATTATGTATCCGTGGATGAAAAAACATGACGAGTTCTGATAATCATTATGCTATTGGATGAACGGTCGGTTATGAATGGAAAGTGCCGACAAGTAAGTTATAGTCAATGCTGGCTCGTTGGTCTGCGGACGAGTCATGTCCCGATCACACCATATTTCTGTCCGGTTCCAGCCATGAAATTGCTGGGGATTATGTTAAGAAATAGATGCTGGCCCACCAGTTTTCACACTATCACAGCCGGAGATGCCGACAGATGGTGCCAGTGGCCAGTGTGATCAGCCCCTCAGTTTGGCCCTCGTCGATCGCCAGGACCGACGAACGAATCTGCCGGAAGCGACGAGCGAAGCTCCGAATTCGTCGTGGTATTCGTCCAGCCAGAGGAGGGCCCAGGACTGAATGAGCAGGTCGAGTGTCTGAGTGCATCATAGTGAGCGAGCGAGCGAGCGAGCGAGCGGGGGCCACCAAGAAGACGAGCCTGCGTGTCAGACAGAACACAAACAGGAGCACCAATTCCTCTTTCTCCTCTTGTCCACCTTCGCATTACACGAAGCACGCGCATCTACATCGAACACCTCAACATCGTCGTCATCATCATTATTATCGGCGTCGCAATTCCTCCCCCTCTCTCCAGTAGTACACGTCTCTCACAAGCTTACCTTAACTTACTTAGTAGCTCATGGACACCACCTCCTCTCGTCCAAACCGGACTCAACTTAGGCACCGACTCATTATTTACTTACAAACACAGTGGTCGTCTTCCTGTGTTAGTTCTTGTTCTTGTTGTGATCTGCAACTCTTATCTCTCTCTCTAGTCCACCTTCGCATTTCAAGAAGCATCGCATCTGCATCGAACACGTCAATTTCTTCATCATCATCATCATTGCAATTCCTCCTTCTCTCTCTCTTTTTACAAATCTCTCACAAGCTTGAGTTAGCGTAACTTATTAGCTCATGGACACCGCTTTCTCTCGTCCAAACTCCCGGACTCAGAGGCTCCAACTCATTATTTACATACAGACACCGTGGTCGTCGTGATGTTGTTGTTGTTGTGATCTGGAACTTCCGGAGGTTGAGATCGAGGTGCACGCGATCGTCGTCAGCCTTTCTTGATTGCGGGATGCGGTTGCAGATTGTTTACTTTGAGGTGAGGAGTTTTGAGTGTGAGGAGTGAGTGGGGAGGCTTGTTTGTTGGAGGTGAGGGAGATCCGTTTTGTGACGTGCGATCTGGAAAGAGAGCAAAGTGTACGTAAGGGGAGTCGACGTGACGACGTGGAGAGGGAGAGGGAGAGGGAGGCTTGGTGATTGGGAGTTTGGATTGGTGCAGTAAATTCTATTCTGGCTATGGCGTACTTGAAAGAAAATAACGAGAGGAAGCGTTGAGGCGGTATGTATGTATCTTGTTTCTTGTTCTTAATTCTGTTTCTGCTACTCCGAGATCATGCGTCGTGTTGTGTTGTAAAGGAAAGAAGGGCGTCCAAGTGAGCATTAAGGGAGCGGCGGGTTGTCTGTTTAAAAAATACTTATGCACATACAGACATACATACTTCAAGTGCTCGGATTCCTTCTCCAATTTGCTGCTTATGAACTTAGGCACCAGCTTCGTCTTCACTGTCCTTCATTTTTTTCGATCTTCAAGATGAAGAAACAGAGTGAACATATCAAACAAAGTGAATCTCAATTGATGTGAAGGTTATAGTACCGTCTTCTTTCCAGCTGTATTTCTGACACATCTTTAGCTCTGCTACGAAGTCCATGGACTGCAGACAGGAGTTCATTCTTGTCTATAATTCACTTCTCGAAGAAGTTTGATTGAAGCCAGCTCACGAACACGTACACGAGCAGTCGGTGTACTTAGTTGTCTTCCCGGATTCCTTCTGTAGTTTTGAACCTTAGTTGGCACCAGCTTCGTCTTCGTTGTCTTTCTTTTCTGTCGATCTTCAAAAATGAAGAAACAGAGTGCATCTCAATTTGATGTGAAGGTTATGAAACTATTCTTCGAGCTGTGTTCCTGAATTTTTTTAGCTTTGCTACGAAGTCCATGGATTTCAGACAGAAGCGCGGCGATGTTTCAAAGTCCAGGATTGCAATTGACTTGACGAAGAAGTTTGGAGCCAGCTCACGAACACGTACATTATCAGTCAATGTACTTGTCTAAATGTACTTGGTTGCTGTCGTTGTCAGTCACGAATTACGAGGAAGAATATCGGTTATCTGAGAAGTCTGAGTTGGTTAGAAAATAATAATCTCGGATGGTCTCTGACCGCTCGGCTCCCTTTTGAAAGGGAAGGAAGAGTGTTGGGAAGGTAAAGGGCACTTAACATCTCAGTTGCGATGATAATTACATACCTACCTTATTAAGTGATGCTAATTGCCCATTCAATGTTATGGTGTTCTTTCCAGTAATAAATTGGATGGGAGATTCATTCTTGCACAATGCTGCATCAAATTCATGGAGGTTTTTGACAGCAACGATTAGGGTTGCTGCTCAGAGGGCAGATTATATGGACGAGCTCGATGAAATACGAGCCCTCTGGGTCATGGTGCTTCACGATATGGCGTTATCTTTGGCTTTTGATTTGAAATTTGAAGGAGCCAGTAATTAATCTGCCGTGGATTACATGGATTATTTCGACTGCACTGCAGCAGCAACATTCTTGTCCAAGGCTTCTATCAAATGGAAGCATGTGATGTTATTAGATGCAAAATATTGAGCAGAGCTTGTCTCTAAGAGTTGTAGCACACGCAAAGTCCACGTGTTCAGGTAGAAGGTTCAAATTGGTCACATGGGACCATTTGGCAGGGCAGCTGTGGGGCTGATTGTGAACAAAGATGGAAGCAATAAGAAGAAAAATAAGGGGGATGATTCTGGACCTAAAGCGGGACGCCGAAATGCAAGCAATCTACCCAGTTGGTCCAAGGATGATCATCCTGAAGCGAAAGGAGGGAAGGATAAAACTATCAAAGAAGGAAAGGACAAATGGATCAAAGAAAGCAAGGAGAGGAGCAAGAAAAACTCCTCGTCTGGGAAGGGTGAAGGTAATGAAGAGATGGACATGGAAATCTCTGCTCCTATTCCAGATGAAGATTTCCGGCTTGCAACTTCTCTTTTGGGTCTTAACCGCATCAAAACACGGTCAGGTCCCCTGCTTCGGCCAGGCAGCACACGCTCTGGTCCTGTGTTTGCAGGGACCCTGCAGAGCCGATTTGATACTGGGAAAGCGGAGAAAAGAGAAGCAAAAACTGTCAATAATAACTGGACGAAAGGAGAGTCTTCAACAAGGCTACTCTCAGGAGTACGAAAGGCTTCCAAAGTACATGCGCGGGATTCTTTGTCACCTAAGGACAGCTCTCGAACCGATAGCAGCAGCTACAGGAAAGGACGAACTTCAATGCATGGAGAATCTTCTTCAGAAATGCCAACAAGTCCACTCTCAGATGGTAGTCCACACTCTTCCAACATGAAGAAATTACAAAGAAGCTCACGAATTGGTGATCTTGAGAAAACTGGTGGAGGACGTTTGACAGGGTGTAGACTTGAAGGGACTTTCGACAGTGAAGCTTCACGGCCTGAGAATTGTTCTGGAAGTGATCGAGCAGATTGTTTTTCCAGCAGCTTAGCGGAAATTTCATCTGGAAAAGTTGGGAATTCCAGTACTGTGCATGCATCTAAGTCGTCAGCACAAGGTGAGACGTTGGAAATTGTTTCAAAGTAAGGTTGTGTGAGAGATTGGAAGGGACCATTTAAAAATGGTGAATATATGAGGCCGTAATGTCCCTGCCACCGAATGTTGCGGGGTGGAGTAGATCTCTATTGAAATTCTGGCAGCAACCAAGCTGGAGTCAGTGTCTAATGTAATCTGGTGTGAAGGTGCCCTTTCTTCAATCTTCAGAGGTGATGGCATCTAGGTTCGTGGAATCCATAGAGTGGATATTGTCTAGCAAAGCACATGGGTTCTATATTCTAGTGGGTAGGTTTCTTGTGTATAAGCCTCTCTAAATTGTTCACAATTTACCATCACCTATCTTCATGGAAATCTGTCACAGCCAGTTTTGATGGAAAGAAGGTCTATATAGTAAATTGAAAGGGATAGCTGCTTCTCAGCTTCATGCGTTAAATTTGAAAGAGGGTAAAAGTGATAGAAAACCCTCCTGTGGAGATTTTGAATACATAGGAATATACTTGTATTCCATCTATCTTTGAGCTTATGTTTGAGGGTCTTAATATTTGAATCTTTGGGAACATAGCGTTTGCCAACTGAAGCCTCAACTTGAAAATGGCATGAGTTGGATCATCCATGTCAGTAAGGTTAAATCATGTTTGGACCAGAGTCACGTTAGGGGCTTGGCAGGAATCCTTGCACTTTAAACCCTTGAGGTTTCAAACTTATCTCCAACTGTGCTGTGAACCTTCCATGTGGTTTTCCTCTTCCATGTCTTTGCCAGGGTCCTGTGGGTGGGAATAGCTTTTGTAACAGGGTTCATTTTCAACTTGCTCTGCAGGTACAGCCATGAATTTGAAAATTTCGCCACAGCACTCTGCTGTTGCTGATGATGAAGTGGGTCTGCAAGAATCTGAGGTATGGCATTTGATAAGGAATTCTAGCTCAATGTACTTGTAGTGTGTACTAGTGTAATTTCAAAATCAGTGGTTTGTTTCAGCCAAAACATTATTAGTTCCTCCTTCATACTTAAACCCTCTCTGAGGCTCTGGAATGCAAATGCAAGGGAAAGGTCTTCAGGTTGCTTGATTAATGTTGAGAACGTCTGAATTGGTCTCTGATGCTACAACCCTTTGGGTAGCTCACAATAGCTCATACCTGGAATTCCACTCCACAGAGTCCGACAGAATCACCTCGATTTAAAGCACTCTTAATGATGACTGGCAGCAAAGGAAAGAGACCCACTGATATCAAAAGCTTCTCTCATGAGCTGGATCCACGAGGCCTACGCTCACATGAGTTCTTTCGTCCTCACAACTTAGGTGGTTTCAATGATGTTGAGGTACGAGGTTTCTCCACTTTATCTAATAAATTTATTGTTCTTGTATTTTGTTATTGAAGGGATGCTTTCTCCCTTGGGTGAGAGGTTGAAATATCAAAACCAAACTTGGCTAGAGGGCAAGAGGGAAAACCTGTATCTGAGATACCAGGGTTTGGGTGCAAGGCACACAAGGTGTCAGCAATACAAGTTATTAAGCGCTCTGCTCTTGTGACACCTCAATTTTTCTTGATGGGCTTTGTCAATCTTTTGATAGGCATTGATTTCATCAGATCACAAATTGCATGGATATTACCAGATAGTTCTTGCCTGTCTCGAAATGAAGGTGCCATAAAAGTCTGGAAGCAAATGCTTAGAATGGTTTTTGTGACATATCTGCTTCAAAATCTGGAATCTACTTGCAGAATGGGCCGGGTTTCTTGCAGAAGAATCGCTGGTCAGGAATGAAACATTATTTGAACTTACCTTCTCAGTGTTAATTGCTGGTTTGAACCTTCTCATAAACAAAGGGGGTAGCTCAATCATTGATGCCTTGTTACCTATCAGGAGGTTGTTCAAACTCTTCGAGAAAGGTTCAATACTGCGAAGGAGGAAGTGAATGCTGAACTTGCAGTATTTGCTGGTGATATAATTGAGATTTTAGAAAAAAATGCAGATGCTGCACCAAATTGGCAAGAAAGAGCAGAAGATTTGCTTGTGTTAGCCAAAGAGTGTGCCATGATGAGTGCACAGCAATTTCGAAAGAGCTGTGAAGCAATAGTTCATGAGCTAGATGAGAAGAGACAGGAGCTTGCTATGGGAACCCTCAAGCAACTACACACCCGGATGCTTTTCATTCTGACACGCTGCACACGGCTGCTACAATATCAAAAGCGGAACTTCCTTGAGTTGGATATTCTCAAATCGCAGAAAATTGAGAAGCTGTGGCAGTCGGTGGACAGCCCAAAAACACCCATGAATGTCAAAAGTGATCCAGTGAAAATTAGGAAGCCAGCATCCCCTCCCAGATTTCGTCCAACTGAGAGCATCCCTATCAATCGAAGGGCCAAAGATGATAGTACACCCACCAAACCCCATATGGCCACTATTAAGGAGTCAGAATCAAAGCTAGATTTGTCGACCTTTAAAGATACAGATACAAAGGATGGGTCTATGGATCAGGCCATTTCTATTGTTGTAGACCGACTTGCATCTTGGAAGAAATTTCCAGCTCCAGAGAAAGAATGTGCACCAAACAGACAAGCAACTTTTGAGAAAGATGAATCCCAGATGGGTCCTGCCTCAAAACAAAGATTTACAGATACTACTCTTCCAACGGGACATGTGAGACCGCAGCCACCAACAAAGAGACACCAGCGAGTTCTTTCAACAGAGGATAAACCAATTGTTATTTGTAGAATATGTGAAGAAGAGGTTCCCTTTGTGCATCTGGAAGAGCATTCTCGAGTGTGTGCTTTTGCTGACAGGTGTGACCATAAGGGATTAGGGATTGATGAGCGCCTAAGAAGATTAGCAGAAACTCTTGAACATCTTGTGGAGTCTTACACACCAACGAGCTCTCAGATGGCTCCCAGTCGGACCCCTGACACAGCCAAAGCATCAAATGGTGGTGATCATGGTATCCTTACGACTAGCTGCAAGTCTGCAACCCTTATTATTTTCTCATGTGTAAAATAATATCAGAAAGAAACTCTTCTGTAACAAGCTTCTGTGAATTCTGTGGCAGTCCAGGTATCAAGTTAATTCAGAATTTCTGCACTGAGTTGGTAGCAGATACAGAGTGACTTATCTGTTCAATGTGGCTTGGGGTATGTTGCAGACAGTGCCCTGATGGAGAAGCTAACATCAGCTCCAGGAATGTATGGAGGATATGATTCGGGTGGTGGAAACCTCATCCGTAAAGTCTCTCAGGACATGCTAGAGGATCTTCATGAAATAGATACAGCAAGTGTTGTGGATGAGCCAAGGGTGTTCAATGCTATTGCTTGTAAGACGCGATTTGGTCCCAAGGTTGAACCTTTTGTAACTCTGGCTTCATCAATGGGGAGTTTAACCATTCCTTCACCATCAGTAGGTAGTATTGCACCACGGACGCCTCTGGTAACTCCAAAGAACAGTCAGATCGATCTACTCTTGGCTGAGAGGAACAACTTTGCAGAGTTGGAAGACCTTCAGCAGGTCTTTGCTCTTCTCTCTTGACAGTATGGTACATGTCTTTTCATATACATTTGAAAGTGTGATGTCTTTGCTATATGCTCCAGTAATATGCTTGTTGCTATACTCCAAATTGAGCCCCTAGTTTTGAGTGATCTGGCTGCGTGTGGCAGTTTGCCGCACAAGTGTTTTGCCTTGCCAATGAGAAATTATAACCATTTTGAACAGTCATGAATGTAGTGATAAATAGCACTTGCAATGTCCCACATCAATGGAGTACCTAAATTAGCTTTCTCAATCCTTGAGTATCAAGGTTAATGGGGATACTTTATTCTTCTTGGACTTCAGCAAGGAAATTGTCCTACTTTTAGGACCAAGGCAATGTACTTGTGACGAGACTTGATTTTTGGAAAACGATTTATTCTGCAGATTCATGAGTTGGCAGATATTGCACGGTACATCGCTGATACCAATGCAGGGCATGATAGAGCATCTGAAGATATGGTCTTTTGCATGGAAGATCTCAAGGATGTACTGCAACATAACAAAGTAGAAGCACTTACTGTGGACACATTTGGGCGACGAATTGAAAAACTTTGCAGGTGCATTTTGCAGTTTCTCTTCTTTATTCTGTATGTAGAGTTGATTGTACAACTGATGACACGGGGGCTGTAGATTGTATGACCATTCTTTGAAGCTTTGGTATGACTACTTTGTGTTGGACAGTTAGAGGTTAGTCTGCTATGTCTTTGTGATTTTAGGATGACCTCCATTGTTATGCATGTGAGGTATTGAGCTCATATGGGTGTCTGCCATGTTAATCCACTGCAGGGAGAAGCATCAGCATATCTTAGAGGTTCTAGGGGAACACTCTCCTGTCAGGTTTTCTCATGCACCTGATGAAGGCCTTTGCATTGAAGAGGATGGTCCACAAAGCTTGAAGTTTACACCTCCTCATCTTACACCCAAAGATAGAACCAGCATTGACGATTTTGAGATCATAAAGCCTATTAGTCGAGGTGCATTTGGGAGGGTTTTTTTGGCCAGGAAACGGATAACTGGGGATCTTTTTGCAATCAAGGTAAATTTATTGCCTAGCTGGAATTTATCAAGCTAGTGATTTGCGGGAGGCACCTCATCCTTGCACTGGTTCATAGTCTTGGAAGAGATTGTCTCATCATCTTTACTTAAATCAGGGAATGTAACCAGAACAGGATTTGGTTTCAACATGGATACCGCAAGTTCTCTTCACCATAAGTTGATGTCTATGGGGAGCTACATTATAACATTCACTACAATGTTGTAGAGTTCATCCATTGTTTCTTCTGTTGATGCTAGTTTTTCTTGAACTGTTTGGATAATACCAGGGTGTACAGTAAGTGCTTAATAGGCAGCTTTAATCTTGAGAGCTAACTTACTTTTGTTGTACTTAATGTTTTTAATATTAATGATTTTGATGCTACTCCTTCAGAAAGAGTGGTCACACTCTTCAGCCCGAGTGATGGCAATTTTTATAATTTTTGGTTATACAGGTTTTATGTGATAATCCTCCTTGCAATAATTTTGATATCCTGAGCTTAAATTTCACTCATGAATTGATGTGGCAGGTTCTCAGGAAAGCAGACATGATACGAAAAAATGCAGTGGAAAGTGTACAGGCTGAGCGAAATATCTTGATTTCTGTCCGGAATCCGTTTGTGGTAACTCACAGGAGATCCTTTTGTATTTTGCCTGGTTGATCTAAGTGTTAGCAATTTTATTGTTTTCTAGGTGATCACGTCACAACACTTCGATAATTTTGAGAGCATGTCTGTACACAAACCAGGTGCGGTTCTTCTACTCGTTTACGTGCAGTGCAAATCTGTATTTGGTTATGGAGTACTTAAATGGAGGAGATCTCTTTTCTATGCTTCGGAATCTGGGATGTCTGGAGGAGGATATGGCACGTGTGTATATTGCAGAGCTTGTAAGCTCTTTCTTGCTCACCCATAGTTTAGACTGTAATGCTGATTCATTGTGGACTAGACTGTTCTTATCATATCTCATCTCCTTGCTACCTTGGCAGAATAAGTTGATGTCCACCACTGTATGGAAGGGCTGATATCTTGGAAGGTTTCTTAACAGAAACCTTATGACTTGAAAAGCTAAAATTCAGATGTCCACTAGCTGTTTACCAGAAATATTATTGGTTGTTGTTCTGTACCTGGTCTGCAATTATCTGTAATCATCATGATGCTAGGGGGCCGCTATCTAAATGTTTTCTACCCATATCTGCAGGTGTTGGCACTTGAGTACCTCCATGGTCTTGGAGTAGTACATCGAGATCTGAAGCCAGACAACCTTCTCATTGCCCATGATGGGCATATTAAGGTAAATCTTCATGAAATCCCTAATGTAGGATTATTTGGAAGTGGTTACTTAAAGATTTTAGGAACCTTTGAAATTTCGAGCTGGTGAAATATACCCCTGATTGCTGTCCTTTTTTCTTTAGTTAAGTCTTTAGAGGCAAGATGAAAGAAACTTGCTTGTAACCTAGGGCTATAGTAGGATGAAATGTATCATGTACTTAGCGACGCCACTATTGTTTTCCTCAGGAGGACAATTATTACAATTTTTTGTTGAAACTTGTGAAGAGGAAAGCACATGAATACAATATGCCCAGCAACTTGTACTATAGTTAGCCCGTATATAGGTTCTAAGAGTTGAAAATCACCTGTATCAATGGGGCTCAATGCTTACATTAGCAGGGTCTTTGTGCAGCTTACAGATTTTGGATTATCAAAAGTTGGTCTTATCAGCAGTACAGATGACTTATCAGGTCCTACAGTAGCCGGAGCTACCTTGATGGAGGAAATTACCAAACACCATAATGCTTCAGTGGAGCAGCCACAACACAGAGAGAGACGCCAACAACGTTCTGCAGTGGGCACACCTGACTACCTAGCCCCTGAAATCCTTCTTGGAACTTCCCATGGTATTTTATCTTATTGAACATTTGGCAGATGTATTTCTATTTTTCATCTTCTGGCCAATCTCGTGAGGCCTCCTATGGGCACCACTTGGCTGAGGACTTCAGCCACTTTTGGTGACTTGGGCTCGAGTTTCCTCTGTTTGCTAGCATGTTCATTTAGTGGTTATCCTCAAGATGTGGCTTATGTCCTATGTTGCACTGGACTCCAGGCCCGGCTGCGGATTGGTGGTCTGTTGGTGTTATTCTATTTGAGTGCCTCATTGGAATGCCACCATTCAATGCTGAGCATCCGCAGGTAGGCTCTTAAACACAAAGTTCCATTGAATTATTAAAAAATGGAAAGAATTTACACAGACGGGCTTAAGTTGCTCCTTTTCACTGCTGACTATGGGTTGGTATCTTCTCTCTCTAGGAATGTATCGGAGTTGTTTGGCTTCCTAGCATTACTTTCATAGTGTCTAGACCTCTAGCTCATTCCAATTTTTTTTGTTTATATGCAGTACCAAGAGCACTGTTTTGTAGTTTTTTATTTGTAACACATAGTTGAATTCGTATCAACCTTGTTAAATATCTCTTGAACCAGACAACATCTTGGGATATATAATTTATGGTACTATCCTTGGAGTTTAGGGTGCTCACTGACGTGATGGAAGATCATCTCTCTACTTTGTGTCGCTCAAGTTGGGTAAAAGAATTAACAACTTGTACTGCACATGATTATTGCAGGTTATTTTTGACAACATCCTTAATCAAAATATACCTTGGCCACGAGTCCCTGATGAGATGTCATATGAGGCTCAAGACTTGATCAATAGGTAGTTCATGTTTAATATGTTATTGCTATGTATGTAAATTCCTTTGCAATCCAAGCTTATTTTATGAAGTCTTTGTTTTGTTTCAAGGAGTTTAAGGGCATAGAGAAGGGGAAGATGGGCCACTTTAAAATTTATTTGGTGACTCCACAGTAGTTGGTATTTGAAATGGTTCTATATTAGCTTGTTTCTAAAGGTTTGACAGTGACCTTTCTGCTACAGACTCCTGACTGAAGATCCTAATGGGCGCCTTGGAGCTAATGGTGCTGCAGAGGTAGGGTTCAAGGATTTCTGGTCATTCTTGGGCTCATGTCTCTAGGATTGTAGAAATATTATAGTGGAAATCGGTACTTGCCAACAGAAACTGAGAAGCTTGTGATTACAATGAATTAAGTGGATGATGCTCATTTTGTAATAATCAAGTTCCTTATCTGCTGCTGCTTTCTGTTTTCACTTGGCTTGCCAACTTCATGTGAAGTGGTCTTCAACTGCGAGATCTGAGGCCCAACAGTAACTATGTGGTACTCTTCTAAACTTGCAGGTTAAAGCTCATCCCTTCTTCAAATATATAAACTGGGATACCCTTGCCAGGCAAAAGGTAAGTTAACTTGACATTTATCATCTGCTGATCTTGGTGGGGTTTGACATGCAAGAGTCGACTCTAAGGGTCACCTTGTATTGCTTGTATAAAGTGCAGTCATGAGACCTATAGGTTTGATAAGTCTCGGACAATGAGAACATTTTGAGAGTCATATCTGATTTATTTTCAGGGATTGATATATTGGGAGGAAAATTGTGTCTACAGTTGTATAATGACGCTGTGATAGAAACTGTGCGCATGTTTTGATATTTTAGGCCGCGTTTGTCCCAAGTCCTGACAATGCCCATGACACAAGCTACTTCACATCGCGCCACATCTGGAACTCCTCTGAGGCACGAGTTTACATGGATCCTGGCTATGAAAGTAGTGACTATGAGACTAGTGTCAGTTGCAGAAGCACAAGTTCTTCTGAAATGAGGCCAGAAGACATGGTACGTCAAAATTGAACTGATATGGAGTAATCTATTTTGTCCTGATTTTTTACCTTGCAAAGAACGTTGCAGGGTCCTTCATATTTGTGTGCATACTTTGCAATGAAATATCTTACCTGTCACCTTTTTTTACTGGATACTAGGGTTTGTGTTGCCAACATTTTTTGCTCACTCTAGAATGTAATGAGGTTCTATAAAAAATGTGTACGAAAGGGTAATTGCAAATCCAGTAGTTTTTAACTTGTCAAAATACAGGACGTGGTAGATGTTGCAGGTCCCCCAGTACATAATGAATGTCGAGAGTTATCCGAGTTTGACAGCAATGCTTGCACAAAGTTCTCTTTCAGTAATTTCTCATTCAAGGTTTGCTTTCTTCACCTGTTCTCATGCAAGGTTTTCCCTTGAAGTATAGTTGTGCAGAACAATATTCATATAGGGGGCCTTGCAGATATTTCTTTGGTTACACTACTTTAGCTGCTATTAACTTGAAGGTTGTACTGGTTTTTTTAAACAGAACTTGTCGCAGTTGGCTTCAATCAACTATGAAGTCCTTCTACAAACTAGCAAGGATGCATCTGTGCCCAAGGGTAGCTAATATTGTCTCCTGGAAGACTGCAAGTGGTAGATGGTGCCCCCAAAAGCAGCACTCTGACATAGTTCCTGCAAATGTGGGTCCTGTGGCATGTACTATATGTATCATGTTATGAAATCTATTCTACTTTGCACCCTTGGAGAGCATCTCAGTTGTGGACCTCTATACTGTGCAGAAACTGTATAGTGAACAGTGCTTTTTGATAGTGTAGTGCATATCGGCTAGCTGTCAGATCGTTAGAGTACATAGATTTTGAGGTTGTTCCTGAAAAGGGTTTGGCGTTGAGCTGGAGCTTGTAACAGGCAGTTCTTTGATGCGACAGTGATGTAAACAGTCCAGCTCTTAGAAGGGCAGCAATCATGAAGCCCACTCACTTTGAAGGTTCCCTTATGTGTGCTGATGATTCTGCCCACATCTCATCATATATTTGTAGACGAGTATGTCTACCCATATCCATCTATTAGGAGATGGATACTCCTGGTAATCCCACGTTGTATAAAAGGATCTACATTGCAACACTGCAACTTTTTCATGTCCTGTGCTGATTGCTTATGAACTCACTGGAACAGGTCTTGAAGAGATGCAAGAACATTAGTTGAGGTTGTTATGCCTGATAGTTGATCAATAGGTGCTTCTGAGATGATCTATGTAGTCAGATGCATGATGTTTTGCAGTCCGAAAACAAAAGTAATAAAACGTTGGATGGAAATGTGCAGGCTCTGTTTTGAGATTTGGAAGGTTTTCTTTGAATAGTCACAGCCTTGCATGAGAAGGCGAAGAGACAGTAAGAGGCTGCTCTTTCACCTCTTAGAACTAGCACGTGCAGAACTGGTGAAAGAGCTCTCCCTTTTCACCTCTAGAGCGTCCATGTTGGGGCCTGGTGCAAAGTTCCTCAAACTGCATTCAACAAGGAAATCTGGACAGGCGAGCTGGGCACTAAGTTAACATAGCAACTTCTGTGACTCTTCCAAAGTAGATACTCAAGGAATGGCTACTTTAGATTATTTTTTGTCTTCTCATGTTATGCTTTCCCAGGATATACTGCAGGTCCTGCCCTCTTGACCAAATGGATTTCTGCTTCAGTTTGCTCCCGAAAACAGAAAGCTTTGGACGATGTGGAATTTAGGATTCAACTAGCGATCGTGCAAGTAAGTCCGTCCTCCTTAGCTCCAGTGAAGCATCAGTTCTAATCAATTGTCAGCCGTAGTTTTCATTTTCGTTTGGCAGTTGCTGTCATCTGAACTCTGATAGTTTTTGATTCTGTGTAATTTTTGCACTCAATTTCTACTTGCTCGAGTGCTGCAATGATGAACTTCACCTATTTGCAGTGCACTCGAGCTAAAGAGAGTGTGGGTCACTTCACACCATTAGATAATTGGAAGCACTTTCTGTCAGGCCATTCTTTTTTCCCTGTACAAACGCAATGCCAGGATAGCTTTCTCCCATTTTTTCACCGCAAAAGACTTTCTGTTTTTCCCAGGTTAATCCATGCTGAGAATATTTCTCTTTCAATACTGTGATCTTCCAATGTTTAAGGTTTGGACCTCTAAACATGGGAATGTTTGAACTCCTAATACCACTTATAGAAGTTGTACAGGGCCTCAGGCAGCAGCAGTTACAAGCAAGGCAATGCAAACTACCAAGAGGCATGTGTGTCTGCATGTGTGAGTACTAGTCATGGGTATGACGCAAATTCTAGCTCTCCACCTTTGTCACTGATGATTAGTGTGCATGTCCAATATGGAATCGCGAATTCTTCATCCCTGTGAAGACTATCCCAAAGATACTGTACAAGTCCAATGATATATCTTGCTAGTGACTTCCACTACACCTTGAATATGTTATTGATTTCATTGTCTTAGAACGATATGTAAGCAACATATGTCTTGCCATTATGTGGGATGTCACTCAGCAACTCTGCCTCAATTTCATGCTCATTTCCAAAGGGCTTTTGCCTCTCTTATTGAATTTCATCTTACTGAAGGCCGTGCTAGGTCTGAATTTGTTTCTTCCTCCCAAGTTCACTTATTTATGCTCAGATAGTCCTACGTTCTATTAAGAACATACTTCTTTTAGTTCCAAAAAGTATGTGACATTGAAATCTCTTAGGTTCCAAAATGTGAGTACCTATATCAGAGTTGTCATTGAGAATGCATACTCGTAAATTAATGCTGAAGAACTCATACATGCCCATGAGGGTACGTCCAGTCTGCAAATAGAAATCTACTCAATAAGGAATGCGTCGCGGAAGAGTAGAATTAATCTTCTCTGTTCAGAGTAGTTGGTAATAATTCAGTGTAAATTTGTCTCATACTTGGTCACTTCAATGATCCATTGTTTTGGTTTGGCTGGCCAGTGGTGTGTTGCCCAACAGCTGAACCTGTGTGGAGATGGGAGACCACCAATTCCAACTATGGAAGGTTCCATGTGATGGTGCACAGAGAGGTCGGCATTTCTTGTTACTGAAACCATGACTTGTAACTAGACGTTTTTGTGGCCTTTCTCAATGGAAGGCATATGTGATCAATGCCTTCTATTTGCAGTGCGTTTGAGGTTATAACACTAAAATATAAGGATCAGTGGTAAGCAAATTAGTGGACATAAATTGTTGCTGATTATGTAGGGTGATTGGTTGAAGAGTTAACGATCCCCAGTCGCTTATTATTTGAGGATTGATGTTCCAGGAATTTTAGTACAGAAAGAATCTTGGTGTTTGTTCATCTACACTTAATCAGGCGTGACCTGTTGTGCATGGATGAAAGGTGATACGGTATACTGCATACTTTTCAATACAACAATTTGTGTTGATTGGAGATGTGATCTCAGCCAATTCTAAGAAGCGATTTTGTGTGATTTCATTACCTGCAATTCTACTTATTTCTTTGCAGGTGCCAAGGACTGCAGATGCCCACATGGACTGCAGCAGGAAGGTGTATGAGCTCAGCAGGGAGATTGAAGAAACTAAAATATGCCTGGAAAGAGCTGGTATTGGAGACCGGTTCCCTATTAAGCCCTACAGACCAAGGGGTGCGAAATCCCTCACTAAATCATTCACATGTGGAAATTTGTCATATTATATACTGGCATTTTTTTTCTTACGCTGGCAATTGGTCTTCCATATTCTCATGTTCCATTTACATGGTAGCACACCACAAGAGAGTGGTTTGCGTGCTCAAAATATGATAACCATTCTAGACTCAATAGTCAACGTAATTGGGGGAACTTATATGACCATTTAATGAGCACGAGAATCTTCACTCTGATAATGAAGAAGATATTCATACAAGTTTGAGAGATTATGAGAAAAGGGGCTATGCCTTTGATTTGGATCTGCTGATCATTTTGTACTAATGGCGTGTTCCACATCTTAGGAGAAGTGGACTAGTTGGAAAACATAACCATTTAAGACTCATCAACCTAGATCTACGTTTTGGAGGTATCTACAATCAACTATACATTTTGGGAAGGTTGAATGGTGAGGACGCATGGTGGTGAGCTTGTTGACATTCAATCCTTCCAAATTTTGCCACGAAGCATTTCAAGTGTTTGGTGCACAGATGGCCTAGGACATTATTTCATATGCAATGGGTGGGGATGGTATGGGTTCAAACTAGGGGATATCTAATACAGACATCTAATCTACAATTAAATGGTTTTGGACATGAAGCCAACATTAGGTACCACCGTTACAGATTTGAAGCCTGTAAATGTTATAGACTTGCAATAAACCATAGGGATGTCTATACATTTAAGGCACTAAAATTTGAAACTTTGTTTGAGTGGAATATGTATAAGGTAGTTTGCCCTAATACGGGCACTTTTGGCTTTGCTCTTCTCCTAGAATATTTAACACGTAATTAGTATGAGATTCTTTGTTAATCCAAATGAAGGTTGGAGCGAATATCCTTATTAAATCTCAATCTCATATAAATATCTTAATCATTCTTGAAGTGAAGATTCTCTTCCTCTTATAATGATCCTATAACCCCCCTTCCCCTCCAATTAGTTTGAGTGTTGAACCTAGAATTGTTAACATATTTAAATCACGTGTTTATGTGAAACAATCAATTTTGAACATGTTTGTTATGGTTTCTTATATAGATCCACACTCAACCACACACCACTCAGATACAGATGTCCAATTAACCCCTAATTACTTTCAAAACCTCTCATACTTAATCTCTCATGGTAATATAAAACTGTACATTGTGATGTGCTTTTTGTTCATGGTAGATAGTAGTAGCTTGTTGTCTTAATAAAGTTGCATTTCTTGACACTCACAAAAATAACTTGCAAAGAATTTGATGAGGGTTTCATATTCAAATCCAGTTTAAAGCAAACATAGTACATATAATAAGTATGAAATTGCTAAAAGCGTATAGGGGTTAACCAAATTAGGCCTACTTACCTTATTGGCAATTGTGAGCTGAAGGTGGATGCTGCAAAGGAGTGCGTGTTCCCGGCGCCCCGCAAATTGGTGATTGCAACTGTCCCATGAAGCCGCCGGCTATGTGCCGTAACCCTTACCGCACCCACTCGGAATTGGAGTTCAATGGGGCACGAAGGAATGAGGCTCGGGTGATGGAGGACCACATCAAGTGTTGTCACCCTCGGCTTGTGAAGCGGCTTCAACCCAAGTACCATCCTTCCATTCTCTACGAAAGTCCCTCGGTGCCTGCGTGTATCCCGTGCCCTCCCACTAGACCCCCAACCGCAAGCCAAATGTAAGCTACATAACATTACCCAGTTTGCTACGTGATTTTCGTCGTCCAATTTCTTTTAAACATATGTCTTTTTAGTATTCGTTCTTGGAGCCAGACCTAATCACAGACCACTCAAATAAAGGCGTCCGATTGAGACTAGTAACCAAATTAGGCACGTCTACCTTAAGCTGTAAAATTGTGTGGAGGGGAGGAGAGATGAGTTTTTCCGGGTACAAATTTTGGTCGTAAAGGTGAGTAATGTGACACACAATGACATTATTTGGCGAAGGGGTGACTGCTTTCTTTTCAGAAGAGTTTGCCTTACTTTTGGGATGGTGTTTACTGCATGGGAACATATAACCAGCTTGAATCTGCAGTCATGGGGAATTCATTGGGGATTATGGGGGCACATCCCCCCCCAAAATTCCCAGGCCCACAAAGCTTGCGACCAAGACAAAACATTGTTATGTGACTAAAATTAGTGACTAAACTCTTGTTCCACAACGTATATGGTCCTATTGTGGGCACTTCCAGCTTCAGGCAATTTTGGTTGTTGGGTCGTCTCAGGAATTGTCTCATCTGGTTAGCAATTTTGATGCATCACTAAGATTGTTGTATCTAAGTTTGCAAACTGGAGTTTCACGAGATGTTACATAACCTCGAGCCCAATTGCGTTAACCATGGAATCTAGAATGGTGTCTATATTCTAAGCACATATTCCAATCTCATGAGTTGTAATTCGTGTCCTCTTGATGTCTGTTGTAAAATCCAAGCCTTGACATGTACCACTCAAACTTTAGGTGTCTAATTAAGAGTGGTTGGACATGAGGCCCACATAAATTATATGGTTAGGTTCCACAATAGTGTGATATAAATAGTCTCAAGTGGAAATACATACTTTAGTTCTTAAATCCTGAGATTGCAAGCTCATTCAGAAAGTTGCAGGCTTTTAGGCTTGCCTAATTTAATTGCCAGTTGACTTGCGAGTGATAAACCAACGCAAAGCATGTATGGTTTGTTGTTTGACCCTCCAATTACGTTTAGCACAAGTTTTTAAAGACTCCTACATGGGCCCAACTTCTTCAATGGATGTCCTGGCTCCAAGTACTCTCAATTTTCTCAAAAGTTTTCCTTCTAGGAAAGGACCTCATAGGAATGTAGGCCATCTTTTGACATCAAGCCTATAGCACTACATGCTCAAATGAGTTGTTAATAGCAAAGTGATGCAAAGAAGCATGAAATGACATGTTTAATGGCTCTTTGAAGGACTTCGTGGGTTAATTTACTTGTAGAGTTATGAGTAATTCCACTAACTCCTTCTGTAACACCAATTGGTGGAGCTGCGTTCTACCAAGACATTGTAGATGGGTAGAGAGAATTTTTTTATATTTTTTGTAATTTAAGGTGCGTTGGATAATGGGAGAAGCAACCACCGTAATTTGGAGATGAACAACATCAAGGGTTGTTAGTGTTTGATGTTTTGGATTTTGGGTAGCATGCAATTATGTTCTGACCAATCAAGGAATCGATTTATGTGCAGGGAGAAACAATCTCAGGGTTGTATCTAAGTTGGCAGCTCGGACCCTCTTTCCAGCCCATATGCTTTGAACTAATAACATTGTTCATGATTCCTAGGTAATTTTAAGCAGGTAAATTGACATATTATGCGTTGCAATGCTTTTCATCTTGAGTTTGAAAGGATTCAGATGTGATAATAACAACTTGCATGGTTGTCATCCCTAATGCAATTTCAAAGAAGGAAAATAACTTGCAACTGACTTGATCGGCAAAGTTTGCAACGTTATTATTCCCTTTTCATTGTATTTTTATGGACAACTACACTATAGATTTGGTTCAGTGTGGCATTAAAATTGGCGTGCCACATTAATTAGACTGTAGTTACCTCCATGACTTGTCATTTTGTAGCAAGTGTCCCATGCCACCTTCTATGGTTGAAACTTGCAACTTGCCACTCATTGTTTTCAAAATCAGTTACATGTGTCGATGATGAATAGAGTGGGGGCCACACTAATTAATCAGATGTATAATGTATTGTACTGCTAAGGAAATTACTATTTGTTGAAATTCCCAAATAAAATGTGGCATAGTGAAAATAAGCTCAATAGTGTGGCCCATAGTTTTGTATCTGCTAGAAACTATGATTATTAAAAACCTGAATTGTCCTAAGAATGCAGTTGCTATATTACATGTTTGAATTAGTGTGCACTGCATTATTCATCATCAACTCACTACCTTGAACGTTGCCAGGCTATAATTGTTGGGCACATTATTTTTCTGGTAACGGCTTCTCTCAAGTATTTACTATTGTATTCCACACAGTTCACCATGAATCATGAGATATAAAGGGTATGTACTTATGAGATTCTAGAATGAAGCTTTTAGTATCGATAAACAACTTCAATAAACACATTTGGGATTAAAGTCGCTAGATATAACTATTCTGAGCAAGATATGATCATTTGAAATCGAGACTCCCATTTTGGGTTGCTTAGAGCATTAAAGGTTTAGGGTTGATCCGTCCTTCATGTGCGCCCTGTATTTCCTTTTCACATCATCATCAGGCCATATTTGTGTGGGCTTGTTCGCTGGTATCCATACACATTCGCCTGATTTGGTCTCATCATCAAGAATAGAGAAAGCAGCTGGAAGACAAACACCATTCAATTTAGTTGGAGAAACAAAGTGGGATTCTTAAGGTATGTTGCCCTATTGATCCTATTGAGGGCATGCTTCCAACTTCAAATGCAGTTGTGGTTGGGTCAGATCAGAAATTTTCTCTCGTTTGGAGTGTAAGTGCAAATTGAGTTTCAAGTTTGTGGAATCAATCCCAGATTGTCATTTCAAGGCAAGTCGGCTCTAAATGAGGATTCTTTTCATATCTAAGTTTATATATCTTGTTTTGGGTAGAGAAGTTTACCTTCTATTACTCTCTCCATAGCAACAAATCCCACCTTTTCATGAAGGAAGTCGTGAAATTCAGTTGGTGCCCCATGTAGAAGGGGTGTTTCCACATACTGCACTCGAAATGCTTTCTTAGACCGGCATTAAATGACGTGTATATAAGAATGACTTCAAATGTGATGCAAATCTAAGTTATTTTGGTAGGTAACATGAAAGGAGTGAATTCTTTGGAGTTGGTAGAAGGCTCTGAATCTAACCTCAGGACAAAGGGCATTCACTCGGATTCCCATCCCCAACTTTGCTAGGGACCTTGTGAACATGGCCACACCACCTGCACTACATGGCAATTATAAAGTCCTTTGTTTATGAAGCATGTTCTCTCTTTTGAACCTAATGAAGCTTGCTCTTTACCTCCCATCCACTTCATATTTTTGTTGAATTGGAACAAGATTATATATTATGTGTGTATTATGCACTTTTCTTTTAATATCAAAGTCCGATCAAAGTTTTAAATTATACTAAAAAAAAAGAAAACATGCAAGCTCTCCCTACTTGATAATGTAAGGCAGGATAATGTATCTAAAACCACCACTTAAGACACGAAACCAACAATGTACATGACAAATCAAAAGTTTGGTCACTTCAAGATCATATTGTTTTTGCAAATTTCCACCATTATATAGTAGCTATAATTTCAGCCAATCATATTGATGCACTTTTATGATTATGATGAATATTCAAAAAGCGGCACACTTCGAAATTCATCTTGGGAGGACCGAATAATTCAACATTAGTTTTAACCTCAGGGATGTGATCTTTCGTTGGTGCCTCACAACATCTCTGTTGTAATCGTACTCCAAAATACCCTTGCAAATGTTGTTTTAGAACACATCTTATACTAGTAGAAAACTATGCCCAAAAAAACCGCAACCGAAATCGGCTGTGGTTCTTTTGACCAGCATGATCTGTAGTCACTAAACGATTATAGATTTTTCTTTTTCATTTTGCGACTACAATTTTGAAATAATATACCTTTGGAAAGGTCTTGAAAAACCAAAGAAAATATAATGTAAAAGACAGCAATGGAAAAGAAAATAGCAACACCAAGTTACAGTGAAAAAAATGTGAGTTCGAGGTTTCACAAACCTTTACTGGCACCATAAACTGGTGCGATTGATTGGGGCACAAAGCTCGCGGCAGAGGCAACATTCAATATGAGGCCTCCGCCTTGCCCTCGCATTGCTTGAATCTGTCCCCAATTAAACAATTAGTATTTCCGATGTCTTCACCTTCATAACATTATTAAGATCCATAACAGTGTTCTATGGGATTGACAGTATTATGTGGAATATTCCTCACATTCAGCCTGAATGATGGAATATTCTATAGAATACTATCAGTCCCACAGAACATTGTTATGGATCTTAATAATGTTATGTTCGTGCATAAAATTAGAAGCTACACTAAATGTCGTATTTAGTGTCACCATTTCTATTTGTCTTGCTGAATACTAATTGTAAGCCGCCTGTGTAGGCTCATCAACACCAAATGCACACCTAACATTATTTGTCATTCCTTGTAAGAAAATTTGGACATTATAGATTTACAATGTTGCAGTTACTGTCACTTATTAAGTAATTTTTCATCCAACTTTCAGTCACTAATGACAATATTTCATTGCATAAATGTTAGGATGCAGGATATACCATAAGTGGATGAACTAAAAGTAAGTTGGGATAACAAATTTTGTGAACTTATTCATAAGCAGTGTCATTAGAAAAGTAACCATTTTGATACGACACTATATACAATATTTAGTGTAGTCTCATGGGGCTTGTAAGGTAGAAAACCCTTATTTGGTTACTTTTCTTATTAGGAAACATCCATATTTGAGTGGCATGTGGTTTGGTGTGGTTCCAAGAATGGATACCAAAAAAAACATGTGTTTAAAAGAGATTAGACTATGTGTTCAAAACATGATAACCATTCTAGGTTCATTAGTCAACATAATTTAGAGGAAGGCGGGGGGGGGGGGGAGGGAGACCTATACGACCATTTAATGAGCACAAGAATCTTCACATTGATAATGGATAAGATTTACATATGAGCTCCGGAAATTATAAGGAAAGGGGTTAGGTCCTCAATTTGGATTTGTTAACCATCTTGTACTAATCGTGTGTTTCATATCTAAGGTGAAGTGGGCTAGTCAGAGAAAAGTAACCGTTTATGACCTACCTACCTTTATATATATATGTATTTATACGCAAGCAAAACCCCAAAAAGCATTATCATAAAAGGTGTGAAATAGGGTACCGCTTTGCTTGTGCCATCAATTACAGCAACCAGATTGACTTCGATGATTTTGCGCCAGGTGTCATTTTCGTAGAAAGGTTCGGGTCCATTGCTTATACCGGCATTGTTGATACATATGTCAAGCTTGCCAAATACTTCTTGATGGCGGCCAAATGCGGCCATTAACTCATCTGATTAAAAAAAACAAGCAACAAGTTACAATTTCTATCATTAAATACCATCCGAGGGCCTTGTTCCATTTGGGGTCATTAGTTTGAGGAGCCTCATACACTGTTTAGAAATGAAGTAGCAATGAGCAACTTTAGGGCAATGAAATTGTGGAAGCGAAGGTCACAGTGCAAGAATTTAAATTTGGACTGGTTTAGTAGGGTGTACTGAAACAAAGTTGAAAGACACATTGGACAATCAAGGTTATAGTGTTACCTAGTCGCTAGGTGTTGTTTATGTTCGTAGGCTACCCGGGGAGGTCACTCCATTGTCAAGTTGAACACCACGTGCGTTAAAAGTTTGTTACCCCTATATTATATGCCATAGATAATTTTAAAAATTATGATATTTTTTCTACATATACATAACCATTGATAATATCTTTTGTATATATTTTTGAAATTTTTAGTCATCTTCATTTTTTGTAGTAATTATTTTAGTTCAATTCTACGTCATTCTAGTTAGAAATGGTATGTTTTATATAAAAAAAATCATCAAATTTGGTTGCCATTTTTTACTATGTAATAGATACCGTGTATATCTGCTCATGAAAAAAAAATTGATAAAATTTTAACCCATTTCGGTGATGCAACTTAGAAAAAGTAGATTTTGTTTTAACGCACGTGGTGTTCAACTTGACAATGGAGTGACCTCCCCGGGGTAGGCTATGTTATTGTCACATGAAAGCCTCTACTTTTTCATTGAAACACGTGCATATCATTATGGGACCTACTCAAATTGACTTGACCACAATGTATTGGAGGGCAAGGAATCAAGACCAATGAATGCGGAAGGTAGAAAGTGGGAAAGAGGGAGAGAGAGGAGAAAGTTGCAATAACTTGTAGGTGTGTCGTATATTCTTGCAACATACATGTGTTTGTGATATCACATCGTATGAACAACGCGGAAGGGGAGTCGGGTTTGTAGGAAATTTTGGCGTGCTCCTCTTCCACCAAACGCACACTCTCTTCACCTTGTTCAGCCTTCAAATCAACAATCGTCACTTGCACTCCCTTGCTAGCTAGAGCCACTGCCAAGGCCCTTCCTGGATCATTCCAAAAGCATTCAAATTGTTAATGTCAATGCAGGCAGGACTCGCTCCTCATGAGCAAATCGAATGGCTATCGTGCGCAAAACTAATGTCCTATGCACTTTCAAGTTCTCACAAATGTACTATGAAAATATGTGAAAAATCAGTGGCGTGAGCTAAGTTCAATACTAGTCACAATGGCACATAACTACACAAATCAGTAGAAGCGACGCACGTCCAGCTTCTTGACCACATTTAATTAGTACTCGAATTCCCGTGTCTTCAAGTGCGTTGTTGGGTGCCAAACTAGAGCACATGAACAAAGGAATTTACAGTGCCGATCCATTTGTAAAGTTCTTTACAATTTCCCTCCATGTAGGAAAAAATGTAACGAAATGAAATCGTACCAATTCCACCCCCAGCGCCCGTGATGAAAGCAGTTTGACCTCGTTCAATCTTCATCTTGGGTGGTGTCCAGGACTGGCTTGCCCTGCACATGAGCATCAAATTATAAGTTATGGAGCACTTTCATGATCTGTTTCCCACATGAGCTCAAACTCAAACCAGTATGCCAGCCTCAATGGCATGAATGAAGTTTCAGTTTAAAGTAGCCTTTGCATATTTGAACACAAAGTATCAGCATGCCCTAGAGATTAACAGGTCTCCTATCAAAACTTGAATTAGTAGGATAGTACCACCCCCCTCCTGTTCTAAAAAGATTTTGGAAAAAGAAAATGAAACACAGAAGAAGAAAATGTACTTGTTGAGGTATTTTTCATTCTTGTCATGATGTCATGCACCATTTCTTCTACTACTATTCGAAAATGTACTTCTCGAGGTACTTTGGCTCAAGCGTAGACTCGTGACAGGATTGGTGCGAGTGCATTGATAACTCAAATGTGTCAGATGGCTTTGTAATTGGAATGTTCAACACTGGTCTTTGAACATCTGAAGTAGTTTTTCAAATTGAGACTTCTCTAGAAATTCTCCCTCAAACATAACATACAATACATTGTCACAAAAGACTCAGAAAAATCTCACCAAAGTGCCCCAACGTCCCCTCATATGACGGAGGCCTGAAACCAAGTCATGGTGAAACATCAGTGCAATTATCTAGTCATCATTTAAGAGCCTTACCTGTAATTCAATCTGGAGCCTTATGTGAGTCCGTTGAATCTTGCTCTGAGTTTGCAAACTGCCCCTGCAAGCGCACAAATGCACTTGCGAAAAACAACACACAGAGTTAGGTTTTTATAATCATCTTGCCGCAGTGTTTTCAAAACGGCGATGAGTTCTAAGCGGCCCAACTGGAATTATGACAACTTTAATTTTTCACCAGTATTTCAACTACCCATCACACCACATTCCACCAACGAAAGATGGTCTCGCACTTTGTTCAACCACGTTTCTTCAAGGGACCTCCTGGAAGTTTCTCTTCATTAAGGTAAGGTAGGTGTGCCTAATTTGGTTACTTTTCTTAATCGGACACCTATATTTGAGTGGTGTATGGTTGGGTGTGGCTCCAAGAACATATATCAAGAAGATATGCATAAGGTGCTAAAACCAACACCCCATCCAAAACCAACACCTATAAACAACCCCCAATCGCGAACACTCTACTACTGTTCTCCCTCTTTAGTATGCCACGTTTGGGAAACACAAAAAAGTTGTATTATCGAGGTGTCGTCTTCTCATTAATAAGACAAATGGCATAAAGTTGTCGTAGTATTGAGGGAATATGAAAATATAAGTAATATGAGCTTCAAAATATATACAACGAGTTTAAGCAATATAGATGGTATGAAATAATAACTTATAACTCCAAACAAATACAAATATTCTCAAGAACTCTTGAAATAGGACTCCAAAGAACTCTGATGTTGCCTACCCAAGTTAGCAACTATCATCTTATCTAAATTCCCTACTAACTTTTGAAAACTAATAATTTCATTAACACCCAAATATAAAGAGTTCTCTAATAAGAAACTAGACAACAATGATGCATGACGTCTAGCATCAAGATACTGGTGATACTATATCACCCGTGTACAAGGCAACACACTAGGCAGGAGGCCACTCTAACCCTAACCATGTCCATTCTATACTAGTAACCCTAATTGTCCTTAAGTTCCCAATGATAAGTGAAGTTCCCAAGTAGTTCCCAAGTGAAAATGGATGTATTTTAAATGTACATAACATGGATGAAAGGAATTTTAGCATTAACTACCTCTTTAATATAACAAAACGGAGATTCTAAATGTTGCATTATCGAGTGTCGTAGTCATATAAAAGAGGGAGTTTTGAACTAAAAAGTTTGGTCACACAAAAATGTGTCGTAATATCGAGGGTGTCATATAAACGAGTGTCGTATTAATGAGGTTTGACTATACCTTGAACCGTTCCCCATGGTGTAGGAGTGCCCAGGCCCATGGAGTGATTGTTTTAGGTGCCATTAGTGGCGCCACTTCATAGTGGCCTCCACTACCTCCATATAGGGTTGGTAACGAGTTGCACTCTATCTTGAGTCGGTTCAAGGTGGGTTTAAGGTGGCTTGTCAATGCCTATTCTAGCCATTTTATACATGAGGGGGAATGGTTCTAGCCATTCTATTCACAAAGCCAAGGAGGTAGGCCCACAAAGCACAAAGGAGGTTGGTTATGGGCACAAAGGGGGTCGGTTCTAGGCATACGGGGGTCAGTACCTAGGATGCAAGGTGACGGTTTTGCAAGCAAACCAGGTGGGATCATGGAGGTGGCCATGTGGCTTGCACACCGTTACTAGTTGGGCTTTGATCTCGCTTGGGTCTAGTACCCAACTATGTTTTGTAGGTTCTAGGCAATGGAGGTGGGGGTCCTCACATATGCAAGGTCGTCATACACGGGGCCTATGGATTGGTTTAAGGAAGCTAGTGGTTTTGACTTTGAATATTCATCAAGTATTCAGTTGAGGCTAATTTTTTCTTTCTTTCTTTATACCTATGTTTAGCCCAAAGGCTAATATGAATACATATTTTTTATATCAACCACATAGCCATATGTAGGTGCAATAGCTTTAAGTGTTGGTTTAAGCACCCTCTACCATATATAAGAGATTGGACTACGTGCTCAAATCATGATAACTATTTCAAGTTCAATAGTCAATAAAATTGGGGGATCTCTATGACCACATCTAAGAGTCCAAATTCAAGATTGTTTGACTTATTAGATAGTCACATAGACCCTCCCAATCATGTTCACCACTGAACATGGAATAATTATTATTTTATGCATGTAGTCCAAGCTCATTGTAACACATGTCTTTTTGGTGTTTGTTTTTTACTACAAGCTTTATCATATCTCACCCTCCACGGAAAAACTAAACTGGTTAAAAATAGCCATGCGTCCAAAAGGGCGTCAAGAATGCAGTAAAACAATAAAACTCGATTTCTAGCAAAGGAAATAGTAAACTAGCTAAACATAGTCACGCATCCAAAAGGGTGTCAAGAATGTAGCAAACAATAAAACTCGATTTATAGCAAAGGCAACCCAGCTTCTATTTTTAACCAGTTTAGTTTTTCCATGGAGGGTGAGATATATAGAACTCAAGTGTGCATGTCCAATCAAGAAGAGTAACCACATAAGGACCACATGACCCCAAAAAAAAACCATGGTCTCAAACAACAAGGTTCCAAACAAATGTTGGATACTTTTGGCACAAACAATTGACAAGGGGTCTAGACTGATCTTGTCAACTTCACAAAGCACTTGTTCAAAAATGTGTATTCTGGGACCATGCTTTCTACTAGTGCATATTACGCGGGTTCTTGTGTGCAAAATTTTAAAAAATCGTGAATCTTACTCATGTATCACCTAGTAAGTAGCGTGTTAATCATTTGGTATTTGGCTTTAGTAGCCATGTTTGGGATTTTAAAATGGTACATTGCAATATTAAAATTACTATCAAAAGTACAAGAGTAAACATTCATGACTTGGAGGTACATCATGTTTTGGGTGTGTTAGCCGGAAAACTCTCCAACTCCAACAAATAATCCAAATATAGACAAGTCAAGGCCTACCATCTTTGCAAGTTCCTTGCGATGCCCAAGATGCTCCGAGGCTCACCTTATAGGTTTCCGAGAGAAAACAACCAAACTTGAGATTAAAACACTGGTGACACCGAGAATAGGAGGAATTTTTTTTGTTGATCATGTGTTTAATTACATGTGTTAACACAAGAAAGAACAAGCTATAAAAAAATAGAGCTCCCCATGAAACCTAATATATTATATTGTGTTTCACCCTCTATCTTACCTTTTAAGGATAACTTCGAGCTTGCCAATGTAGTGCGGCCCGTGGGTTACTATTTTGTTGGAGACAAATATAGAGGGAGTGACATGGGGCGAGCCCCTAAAATTACTAACAACCAAGTTACACCACAATGCAAAGTACATCCGAAAGCACAATGATTTTGTTATAATATACAAGAGACTAGGAGTTTAGGTTGCCTTAAATAATGCTATGGAATCTAATAATGTATACAAGAAAGTGTCTGGCACTTGCACATGCCCGCACGATAAATGTGACCCTTCATAATAATCTTAACATCAAAGAATCAGTGCAACTAGAATATTTATTTTAAAACTGATTGACTTATTACTCTCTCTTTTTAATATCTGTATTTTTATTTTTTAAAATATCTTTTAAATATTAATATTTGTAGTATTTGACACCACCGTAGCACTATTATCTTATGGTATCTTATATTGAATGTTTATTTCAATCTTAACATCACATATCACAAACTTTCAAAGGGTGGTGTATAAGGTAGATGTGCCTTAGGGTCGGTTCATATGGGTCCCAAGTCCTAAGTCCCAAGTTAGTTGAGGTCAATCCGTGTAATCTCAGCCATTGAGAGCATAAGACATAAATGATTATTACCCATGTTTTTAGGGTTTCTTGGGGCTCAAAAGTTGGGACTTGCTAACATGAGTGGGAAGTGGGACTTGGAACTTGGAACCCCATGTGAATTGGTCCTTAGATGGATACATTTCTCTTGGAACCCAGTTCTTGTAAGATATGAAACATGCAATTATTGCAAGATGATTAGCAAATCCAAATCATGCCCCTAGCCATTTGCCTCGTAATTTTTGGAGTTTGTATGAATATCTTATTCATTACCAAAATGAAGATTCTCCTGCTCATGGAGTGGTCATATAAGGTCCCCCAATTAGGTGAAGTGTATGATTTGAGCATGTAGTCCAATTTCTTTTAAACACATGTCAATCTAGTGTATGGCCTTAGATCCACACCTGGCCACATACCACTCAATTATAGGTGTCCAAATTATTGTTGTGTTTGATTTGGGCATGTGCATCTTTATGTCATTGTTATGTTATAAAAACATTTAGTGTAACTATCACATAATATACATATTAAAATTTATAAGATATAAAAATTATACATCATATGTATAATAAGCTTATGTGAAGTGTTTCTTCATTGCAGTAGAATGTGGCATCCTAGAAGAAGATAACATGTTGAATGCAATTATCACGATGCTGATTGAATATGTAACACAAGTTCCTCCAAAACATTGGATGCAATATGCTCTGATGTGATTGAAATTAGTGTGATTCACCATAGGAACTTACAATCATTCTTTACGATTCTACATGAAGAAATAAGACCATACCCAAAAAAACAGTGTAGCTCTAGGATTACAAATCTTAAACATACTGAAACTATATAATAGAAAACAAGCCCTTTATTCCTTAATGGCTTGAATGTCCAACAAGGAGATTTGCAATTCCGATATCACATGCAACCTAAAATATGATCAAATTAGCTCTATCATGTAACTATTTTTATGAAGGCGTGTACAAAACATGATTTGAAAGTGGATGTACCCATCAACTGCACAAGTTTTTCAAATGGTCTATTTGAGTGTCTAGAATATCAAATTTGTGGCTCAACATGAGAGTGGGTAGGGAGCTCGGGGAGGTCACCCTGCGAAAAGTAGTAAACCACGTGAGTTAAACTATAGGGTTCATTTTATTCATTGGAGGAAAAAATTGTATAAGACTTGGATCTACCATAGCCTTCAATTAATGCTTGAAACATCATTATATGTAAAATAGGGTATTGGAAAAACCCTCATTTTTTTTCAGTAGTAGATATATATTAGTATGAATAAAATCATGGGAGAATTTTTTTTAATATTAGGATGAGTATAACCCCTAGTCCTTCTAGTAGACAGATGAAAAAAATACATTTTCAATACAATATAATGATGAAATCATCACTAAAAGCATATCACGGGCGTAGGAGGGAAAATTTTGCCCATGGGTTGGAATTATTGGTCCATTTTCAAATCGGTTTAGGGTTTCAGTTTCGAGCCTAGGAGTGGTGGTGCCGCTTGCTCCCGTTTTTCACTTTCTCGCTATGCAAGTTTTGAACACTCACCATAGTTGTAATGCATTTTGAGGCACTAGTTTTTTGTTCCGCTGTGTTTTTTTATTTTTGTGATTTGAATGGTTACTCAATTGCTATGCTCATTTGTTTTATGTTGCTTTCTAGTTTGGTTCAAATATGCTCATGTACATTGCATATGTCCACGCCAAACACTTACCCTAAAACCTTTAATGTCCATATGAGCAAATGCCTAAGTTTTCAAAGTACTATAGCGTGCCAAGAATTAGGCTACATTTGGACTTAGAATTACCTATAGGGTGTTGGAAATCAAGACCAAGTAGCTTTTTTTCTACTAAAAGGGTCTCTTAAAATCATAATTACTAGGTAAATAGCCCCCAAACAAATACCCGGTTAACGCACGTGGTTACAAAATATAAGGGAAGTGACCTCCCTGAGGTAGGGAGTGTGCTTTAAGAAACAATATTGTTTCCTATGGGGGGAGGTGGGGGGCTATCTACATGGCTAATTTGTGGACAAAAGAATCTTGTGTGTGGAAATTCTTAGCAAATTCCTATGAATTGTGAAATGGTGTTGGATGTTTGTCATCTCCTCCACACATGTTTTTTAATACCCTCAAATAATGAGTGTTGAAGATCTCCCACAAGAAGGCTGATTTTTGAGGTATTTTGTAAGTATTGAGTTTTGAAGATACAGTAATGATTTTTTAGGTGTTTGCAATCTCATAAAATTGTCCACTTAAGACGTGTCTATCTTTAGAGGCATTGCAAGTCGCGGTGGATTGGATTACATCTTGGTTAAGGTAGACGTGTGTTAATCCAACATAGCAATAATTTAGACACCTACACTTGAGTTGTATGTGGTTGGGTGTGGATCTTAAACTTACACCAAAAATACATGTGTTTTAAAAAACGATTGGAATATGAGGTCAAAACACGCTAACCATTCTAGTCTCAGAAGTTGACATGATTGGGAGGACCTATCTCATGACCACTTAAAGAGCACGCGAATCTTCACTTTGGCAATCAACAAGATATTCATATGAGCTCCGAGAATTATGAGGCAAATGGCTTCGGTCATGCTTTGGATTTTCTTATCATCTCGCTCTTATTGCGTGTATTTTCAACGAGCATAAAAAGATTCACCAACGTTCGCGTACTAATCACTTCTTTCATATCCTAGGAGAAGTGAGCAAGTAAAAAAAACCATTTAATACCCATGTACCTTATGCGGAGTTATAATGGACACTTCCAACTTCACATAGATCTCTGGTTGTTGAATGGGATCACAAATTGTCTCACCCACTTAGGAATTGTAAAGAATGGAGTTTGTTATTTTAAACATCCAAATTGAAGTTGAGATGCAAAGATCATAAGGGGTCAAAGGGAAAAGGCGATTTCCACCTCTTTGGCATGCCATTACAAAGGCCTTCCCAATCATGTTAACTATTGAACTTAGAATGGTCCCATTTTTTTTTGAACATGTACTCCAATATCATAGTAATATATGTCCTTTTGGTGTCCATTCTTAGCAACGAGCCTTGATATTTACCACCCAATCATAGATGTTGATATAAGATTAGTGTTTGATTAAGGCCCACATACCTTAAGTGCAGTACTAACTGACCAACACTAATTATCTTGCTATCACTACCCTATATATTGTATTTGGTGTGGTTGACATTGTTCATCATCAACCCACATTGATGATCTTGCAATCACTGGCTGAAATTCAAAGAAGGTGGTATGCGATACTTTGCTGCTACCTAACAAGTCGGGGTGACCACTCTAATTAACATGGCACATCAATCTCCATGCCACACTAAATTAAACATACGTACATTATAGATGACAATCAAAGTGACATGGCAAGAGGCATGGGACACTTGATGTTGCATGAGAAGTCTTATAGATCAATCCAAGTCAACAAAGCACGTCAATTTTTGGTGGTGCACAAAACCTTACGAATAGTGTTGTCACAATGAAAATGTCAGTGGACATGAATGACATCGTTGTTTTTTTTAATAAAATTTCCTTCCAAATCTTCAAAGGAACTTCAATTACTATGAATTTTGGAGTGAAGAAACCACTTACATCCTCATGAATATACATTATGAATGAAAAGCACAAATTCAACCATAGGCATGTGTATTTATCCAAAAGATGGTAACCTCATCCCTTTTTGGCACTTTCGGGGTAGTTAATCGGCAATATCATCTATAGTAAAAACAAGAGAGAATTTGCCACCAAATGTTCCTATTAAAAATTTGACCTAAAACTGGGTAAGTTTCGCCCAAAAAGGACAAATGGGTAAAGGAAAAACAAAAACAAAACACACCAACAAAATTGGAATCGGTGTGATCTTTCATCAAAATTATTAAAGCAAAGCAATAGTCTTGCCGCAAACCGTACTGGGCTTGCGAGGGTTCATGATTAAAAAAGCGTTGTGGAGAAAGTTGCTTGACTGAAGTCCTCATGCTTTCGACTTTCCTCTGTTGTTGGCCAATGGCTCCTCAACATCATCATGTTGGTCAAGACTCAAGAGATCAACGTCGTTACTTTTCATCGGACTCTTCATTTCTTTCTGTCTGTCTGTACGACGTCGTTGTTAAAGTTGAAGTTGTTGCCATTCTTCTCGACTTGAGTTACAGAAAAGCAAGGCTGATGAGCTTCGCATTGCGTCCCACTCGTGAAAGGCTCCAAATCGATCTTCACTCTGTAACTTATGATCAATTAGTTCGCCTTTCTACCTACCACTACCTATAACAATAACAGATAGCAAGTGAATCATTCATTGAGTAACAAATGATAGCCGGTTGTTGTTGTTGTTGTTGTTTTTATTATTTTATTATTATTATTATATGTATATTTTTAGTGATAGTTGGTAGAAATTGTAAAATCTGCGGACTGGTTAAGCCTACAAAATCTAACTACTTCATGAAGCACCCCACAATACTTCACATCTTTCTAGGTTTATCTTCATCATTCTACTAAGAGATGCTCTAAGAAGTGTCTAAGAATGTCTTCCTTGCAACCACGATCCTTGCTAACGGTGACACAAATTAGGATCACAGTAGAGTTATTCGTAAAGTAAAGCAAATGAAACCATGGGTTTAGTCCCAAACCTTGAGTTTACGAGGATTAACACAGAGTTTACCCAAATTTTCTTAATGTTTAAATTATGACACACAGAAGGGTAGTCTTGGGTTATTGAAAATCGGCGTTCTAGCTTGTCCTACTAGGACGGGCGGGCCAAGCTAGTCTCGCATAGGCTGATCCGAGATTTAGGACAACAAATCCCATGGGCATACCCTATTTTAGGTCCTAAATGTTTTTTCAAAGTTTGAGAGGTGAAAGAACAAGTCCCAAAAATTTCACCCAACTTTCAAAATAGGCTCCAATACACAACAAGCTAATGGGTTGTCAGGACTAGTTCACATGGGGTCCCAAGTGCCACTTTTGTTAGCAAGTCCCAACACGGAGGCAAAGTCCCAACTTTTGAGCCTCAAGAAACCATTAAATATGGTTAATTATCATTAAAGTTGGATCTTGATTATTTTATGAAAAAATATTCACGGGACTTGTATTGAGAGTTGGGCTAGCTTTCTGCTCGACCCAACTCTCAACACAAGTCCCTAGCCTCACCTCCAAAAAGTGTTGCCATGTGGGCATCCATGTCATACTTGGGACTTAGGACTCGGGACCCCGTGTGAAGTGGTAAGTCCCAACTTCCATGCTCTCAACGGCTAAGATTGCACGGATTGACGTCAAGTGACTTGGGACTTAGGACTTGGGAGACTTCGTGTGAACCGGCCTCAATAGAAAGTTTTCTCAAAGAAGGATCAAACCTATGGTTTTGTCGTTCTTTGAGGCAATGTACGGATAACTCCAACGTGAAACACAATTGGCATGTGAGAGAATTGTGAGGCTGGCAAATGCCGCATATATCTCTTGCAAGATATTTGAGTGGTTCAAATGACTAAGTTACTTTGTTATACTGGCAGAGATGCTATGTTTGCTTGGAATGCGAAAGCGTAGAATTTTACATTCTCTTCTTTCCCTCTTGGCGGTGAAAAAGTGTTCTAGCAGTGCTATGTAACTCATCGAACCTTCTTTCTTTTTTTCAATGCAAGATAGTGGAATCATAGCCACCTTCACATATCTACCCTCGGGAGGAAAGAGACCATGAAAACCAACATAAATATGAGAAGATGGGGGCCATTGAGAAGTAGGAAGAAAGGCACGGTTGGTGGGATTATGGAAGATTCTACTACATCTGAATTAGAGGTGTCACGGAAGAAATACTAACCAGATTCTATATTACACACTAGACCGTGTTTCAAACCAATGATGGAAATGACATCTATAAGTAGTAGCTTCTAACTTAGTAGACATTCTCCTCCGCTTAAAATTAATCAACATTGCAAAAATACCAAGAAACGTTTTCTAATAACATTGTTAAAATACCAAGAAACATTGTCTAATAAAAACTTGGAGACAATCTTTTGGAGGTTATATATATATATATATATATATATATATATATATATGAGCAGACCCAACCTCTGATGAGTTTTATTGCCAAGGAACCATGTGTATAATATGTGAGTTGCCTACCCAGTGTGGACCACACTAAATTAGATGCATATTGTAGTAGCAAAAGTGACCCATGTAGGTGACCCTCAACATAGTAAAACCTAATGCAATTGATATGGGTGAAGTGGACCTAGAAGCGTCTTACTCAAATGTCTAGGTTGTTGGGTCTTAAATGGTTGTTGTTTCCAACATGCAATTAGTACAAGATGGTTAGCAAATGCAAGTTGAGGTTGTAGCCACTTTACTCATTCCTTTGGGAGCCCATATGAATATCTCATTCATTATCAAAGTGAAGATTTTCATGCTCATTACATGGTTATATATCTCCCGGCTCTCCCCCCCCCAAAAAAAAATTATGTTACCTATTGAACCTATAATGGTTACCATATTTTGAGCATGCAGACTAATCCCTTTTAAAAACATGTCTTTTTGGTATCCGATCTTGGAGTCACACCGAGCCACGTAGCACTCAAAAATAGGTGTCCTAATAGGAAACAAACCAAATCATGGTTGTCTACCTTTGATGGATTCACTTTGAAGCATTAATTACAGGCCACATTTTTCTAGTGGAACATCAACATAACATTATTCAACCAAGACTATACACTGGGCAGGGTCCAGAATAAGCCAAATTTGTATTCAAGATTATACTCTGTTAATTCTCACAACAGAGCACTGCACTAGCAAAATGAAACACTTGGGTGAAGCAATGTACTAATATTGTTAGAATGGTACGGCTGATAGTTGTTGAATAATATTATACTTGTGGATAAGTTTCAGTGCCTTAATCAGTATTGGAGTTCTTGGATTTATCGTGTGGGCGCACCACATGTTTACTGTGGACCTGGATGTTGATACACGCACTTACTTCACTACGGCTACCATGAATATTGCCGTGCCTACTAGAATAAAGAATTTTAGTTGGATTGCTACCATGTGGGGAGGATTTGAGCGAACCAACCCATACACTTGTTCCTTGTTTGATGCCTGAACCCTTGCCTCCAAGGAACCAGTGTACAGGTTGTTTCGCCCCAGCCGTATTGAACCTCCCAAATCAACAATACAAAACACCCATGTTATTTTACTGTGGTAGTCATGCACTGAAGATGCACCACACCCATGTTATTTGCTGCCGTAGTCATGCACTGAAGATGCATCAGGTGTGCCAGGTGATGGAAAGCGTGGCCACTCATTTGTCATGGGCTCCCATTCTTTAAACATGGGTTCCTTTAAAAAAGCTTTCGTGGAGTTTCAGTGTGAATCATGGGAAACCACGTGCCAGTGAGTATAAATAAATGTGCCTGCTGGTTCATATACAACCTAAGAACCTGTCTCTGTTGTCTTTGCTCGCATTTCAATTTACGACCCCAGCAGTTCGCAAGCTGAGAGCTAGAAATCAGACTTCCAGTTGAAAGGCTAGCTCCAGAGTGAACTCCAGGTACGAATCTCCACATGGCATAACTTGAAATATGTGTACTGAAACTACTCATCATGAGTTGTGACTCTGTTTCAGGCTTTTGGAATGTGGTCTGAGGAAACTTCAGGGACTTCCTGCGTAGCTGCTGCAGCCTGCCTCTCTATCTATCAATTTGTGATTTATCTATATAGTATCGTTCAGTCGATTGATGTAATATGCTTTAGTTGAAGGAGAGCGTTCCATCTCACGTGATGTCGTCTTGAAACCTCTGAAGGTATTGACGAATCTGTGATGATCCAATTACAAAAGCTGATCTTCGGAACATTATTTGTTGTTTCCAAAGTAGTTATCACCATACGAGTCCTAGGTAATTGTCCTGCGTCGGTGACAGAGCAATGCAAGCCTACCATTATGGTAAATTTGATGATTTTCCAATGATGTAGGACGAGTTTCTAGTGACGCATGATAATTTGTCTAGGACTCATATGTTTGTAGTGTAGAATTATCTGGCACACTCTCTCAATGTCAATGATTTGATGAGGACTATAGGTTTGCATAGTTCGTAGCTCGAGCTTTGTGGTGTCTAGATAAATATATCCATTGAGAAGGAGAAAACACAACATGGAAATCTATACTTTGAGACGGCTACATTTTAGGAATGGTATTAGAACCCTTCCAATTAATGTAGTTGAGTCCAAGAGCTAGAAATGAATTAGCGCTCAACCTATATGGGGCTTAATCTTGTTAGAGCCTTTTCATCCACAATGGGTGTGAATATGAAACATAGACACTGCGAAGCTCCAGCCACATAGAGTACGATCCCACATCAACAAGGTGGAGCTTTGGATAGAGAAGCTCATGGGAGCTCTCCTCAACTTTCAAAATCAAGCTCTAACAACAAATCCTTGAATAAAATCTTAAGAGCAAAGTCATGGACAAGGAGACGTGGAACTCCTTGTTTGGTGCCTTGTTGGAGGACTTTGTGGGATAATTAACTTCATTGTCCACACATCTTTCAAGATTCAAAAGCCAAGGTGAACATTTGCTGCGTGACAACAACCATGGGGTGATCACCCATTGGAATTTTTGGGGTGTTGAGGGTTGCATGTTTGTGCCCATGTTTTGTCCACTTTATCACATGTTCCCCTAGGTGGTAAATTTTCAAAGAGAGATATATATATATATAGGGAGATGGATCATGCAAGGACTCCAAGTAACTTATGATTTCATACATACGTGCAGGGTGAGCAAGTAGCAAACACCACTCACAATGAAGCTTGCACAAGGTCAAACTGCTCTCATCACTGGAGCTGGATCTGGAATTGGTATGTTCATTTTTGCTTTACCTTGCAAATCTATAGAGCCCTCCCACTGAAAGATGACGGTAACATGGAAGCAAAGAGGCTCTTCATTTAAGCTTTGCAAGTTCCTTAGAAAGCCAGTGTTATATCATCATCATATTTCTCGGAAATTAAGGTCCGGACATACTGTTTGTGTAAAATCTTCTTCCAAAGCTTCAATGTCTGTTGTTCATGTCTCATGAACTGGCGTCATCACGGACATGATTGTACTTTGCAGATGCCAAATTCACCTGCTTGATTTCAATGAACAGGCAGAGACCGCTAGTTACAGATGAACCAGTTGAGTTTGAGAAATAACTGGTTCAAATTCAAGACTTCAAGAAAATTACTGATCCATGTAGAGGAATTTACAGAATATTCTTCACTTTTTTAAAGAATAACTAAAAAATGTCAACATGTAGCCAGTTGAACTTGGAAACACTAAAATCTCGAGTGATTATGCCAAAAATCTCCCTGGCCACTGCTTAAGTTTGCTTTGTCTTGATAAATAAATTTTATATATATATATATATATAAAATACATGCAGAAATTCCAAATCAGCTCTAAACCTCTACACAGTGCAACTGTGGATAAATTTAACCATAGATTGATGCTGTGCAGTACTTTGTTCCTGTGTTCTGTTTTTGGCTCCCAAGAAGCAGTTTAAAAGAAACGGAACGAGAACAAAAATCAAGTATCCATATATTATGGTCCTCAATAAGATCATAGATGCATCTATGTGCCATTGCAATACTAGCATTAAGTTCAACTCACGACCAACATATGAGTCCTTGGCAATCGTCCTATGCCATTGAAATAATATGCAAATTTATCACTTTGTTAGATATTCACATTTTTCAATGTCCTCTAGGATAATTTTCACGTGATGCAAGTCAATTACCTAGGACTCGTGTGTTGGTAGTGACTAAAGCCACCCACTTTCACATAGTAGAGTCATACCGAAATTCTCAAGTGGGAAAACAAAATGAGTTTCGTAAGTCTTAAGTTGCTAGCTTCTTTGGAAATTCATGGGCTTTTAGGCTCGCTCTTAATCTAACTATTGGTTCACATGTCACTAACAAGGCATCACATAACACGTTTGAACTTAATTAGTCAGTCTTAAGCGTTAAATTAGCATAGGTCTAGCTCCTCCTCCAATAGGTTAGTTTCTTTCAAAATTTCTCAATGTTTGTCTCAAGAAGTGCTTTTCTGTAAAGACTCAAGTTCATGGGAGTTTCATCCAACTTTTGAAATTAGCATGGGATATCGTATGCTTGACTTGGTGTCTCTTTGAAGGACTTCTTGTGATTGTATCTTTGAGACTTTGTAATTTGGGGTGGACGGTTTTGCACTTAAACCATTGCTAAGTTCCACCTGTCATCTACCTTGGGCATGAGAATAAATCAGCCAAGGACCGAGAGTAAATATGAGGTAATTATCAAAAAATGGCAGCTTCGGTCTTAGTGCCATGGCAAGGTTCCCATGGAGCATTGCATCTCTTTCCTTTAGCATGGGTGAGGCTTGGTAATGTTTTATGTATAGTGAGTCTTGCCTCCATTAACATTAACAATTTGAAGGCTTTTGGTATGATCCAGGAAGGGCCTTGGCAGTGGCTCTAGCTAGCAAGGGAGTGCAAGTAACAATTCTTGATGTGAACGTTGAACAAGGTGAGGAAAGTGTCCATTTGGTGGAGGAGGAGCATGCAAAAATTTCCTACAAACCCAACTCCCCTTCCGCATTGTTCATACGATGTGATGTCTCAAAAACAGGTATGTTTCCAAACAACGTCACGTATGAGGTCGGTGGCCCTATTGTGGGCACTTCCAACATCACAAACAATTTTGGCCATTAATATGAATTGCCAATTGTCTCCTCTAACTATCTATTATCAAGTATGAAGATTGTCATTTCAATTTTCAAAATTGGAGTTGAGAACTTAGCAAAAAGTCATAACCCGTTAAAGTGAAGATCCTCTATCTTATGATCACATAGCTCTAGGGGAAAGGGGGAGGGGGGGGGCTCAAATTTCATAATAAGCATTTTGTCCTCATTCATTAATTTTTTTCCTTTTAATAAATTAATCTTATTCTCCCAATGATTGGCCTTGTTGCAAAGAGATAAAAAAAAGGATGAATCCAATTATGTCCTTTTTGATATGGTTAAGTTCAAATTTCGCCACATGCAATGGATAACAAAAAATAATCAAGAATTTTATTATGCATGGTTCAAATAATAACAAAGAGATTTTCAAATCCTTATAGAGCTTGATTTTGATCTATTAATCATATCATACATTTTTTTTAAATATATTTTATGCATAAAAAATTTATGCCTTATTTAGAACCTATTGTGAAATTGTCAAAGCCTTGTTTGGCCAAACCCCTTGCTTATCATAAAGTAGTCCCCCCTTCCCCCCCTCTTGGTGAGCACATAGGCCCCTCGCAACTGTGTTCATTATTCAACCTAGAATGGTGTCCATTTTTTGAGCATACCATACACTCTCATTGCAAGTCATGCCTTTCAATGCAACCTTCAATTTAGTTTCAATGATCATATTTGTTCGAGGAATGCACACATGACCTAATAAATCTTGACGCCAACTCTTGTAACCTTATTCCTAGCTTTCATAACCCCCATTGCCCTTGGCTTTCATTGCTCGTTGCTATTTCAATTCTAAATTGTTAATATGGAGCTCGCCACACTAATGACCTGAAATGGAAGAAGGCCCTCGGATAACAAAATGACTGGAGTTGCAACTTGTTGATTGTTGTGTTTTAATCAGATGAGTTGGCGGCTGCATTTGCCCGCCACCAAGAAGTGTTTGGCAAGCTCGATATATGTATCAACAATGCCGGTATAGTTGGTGGACCGAAGCCTTTCTATGAAAATGACACCTGGCGCAAAGTCGTTGCAATTGATTTGGTCGCCTTAATCGATGGCACAAGCAAAGCGGTATCTTACCCTATCCCCACACCTTTTATGATAATTCTAGAAAATTCCAGTTGATTATTCGGCACATTAGGGTAATTAGCTCAGTTGGTAGAGCGCCTTGTTTACACCAAGAAAGTCTCTACCATATCCTTTACATATCTCCTGGGTTATGTTCCATGGGACCTATATCCAAAGCTTTGGCAATAGTCTTTTCGATATAGATGATCATCAAATTAACCATCCAATCGTTGCTGATAGTAAGCAGATGCCCGACTTTCCTTCAATGCACTAGTAGAAAACATTACGAAAAAGAACCAGTCATTTTCACATTGCGGTTCTTTTGACAAGCCTACTTTGCAGTCGCTAAATGATTGTAGATTTGTGTTTTGGTTTTACCAGCTGAAAATTTAAGAATTTGTGAGCTTGTAATATACCGTTGGAAGGTCTTGAAAAAACCTTTCCAAAGGTATGTTACACGCCCCAAAAAATTTAAAATTTCAGTCGCAAAACAAAAAAGAAAAATATGTAGTCATTTTGACATAGGTTTCTACTAGTGATGTCAGCGGGGGGGAGGGGGGGGGGCTTCGGCCCTCCTAGCCAACACGTGGCTTCGCCCCTGACTAATTGTATGTTTCATATCCTACGAGAAATGGGTGTGGAGAGAAACATGTCCATATAGGACCTGCCGGTAACCTTATAAGTACATCGATTATCCCAACTAGTGTGTGTTACTAATTCAGAATTCCGCAATGCAATAACTATAGAATGAGAAAGCAACATTTCACCAAGCAAAGTCATCTATGTTCTACTATGTCCGAACAAGATATTGAAGTTTCATTGCTACGAATTGAACTCCTGAGGAAGACGCCATCGCACTGTGTAACTCCGAATAGTAGCACGCACTAATTGGGATCATCGGTGTAGTGTGTGTGTGTTGTTGTTTTTCCCACACGATCAATTAGTTGAGATGAGCTCGATGAAAGGCTTGTGACTTACTGATTGTTTAAATGGGGACAGATTGAAGCAATGAGGAAGCAAGGTGGAGGTCTCATATTGAACGTCGCCTCTGCAGCCAGCTTCATCCCTTTGTCATATGCACCAATCTATTCCGCCTGTAAAGGTTTGTGGCCTGTCAATGCTATCTTTTTGGTTGCTATCTCATTTCTCTCGCATTGTCCCCGCCATTGCACGTTGCAGTGTAGAAGGGCGATTCCTTGACGAGGATGTCCGGAGCCTCCTCGGCTAGCTGCTAGATTAACCCTGAACGGCTGAGGCAGACATTTTTGTGCATGCAAGTTACAGTAGAATTTTCTGATTTCAAACACATGGATGGTTCAAATAATTGTCCCAACGTTCCGAGGTTGAGAGAGATGATGTTATTTGTACGGTCAAATCTACTCTAAGTGGTGTCTATATTTTCGTTTAGTGAGTTGTTGAGTTGGACTGAATTGTTTTAGAAGATTTTGGGAAGATTTCGCTTGGGAACCCCCTCATATGTATGTGTGTATGTTGCATTTCAAGCAATGCTCAAAGAAAGGTTTTGTCCCAATGCGCTTTAGTCAACTCCATGCATGCAATCATTGGCGGGTCGTGTGCTATAGGATTTTGAGAGTTGACTAAAAAAACATCGTATATATTATAAGAAATGTTTTCCTTGTGAAGGTCCATGTGAAGGGTGTCCATGGATTTATATAGTGGGGGAGAGCATGCTTTTCTAATTTGGGAATGTCGTCTTAGTCTATTGGTTGCACTTTGATTCCAAAATTAAAAAAGGAATAAAAGTGAATATTACATAAATTTTTGTTTTATTTTAGCTTGAATATGAAGTGGCTAGGAGAAGAAGAGCATGTTGTACTAGAGTCAAGAAGCAAACGTGCTTCATAAGTTGAGTAGTGTTATGTCATTGACAACGCAATGCAATGACCGAGACTATAATTGTGGTGTGGTGTAGGTGGTGTGGCCATGTTCACAAGGTCTTTGGCAACCTTGGGGATGGGAATCCGAGTGAACGCCCTTTGTCCTATGGTTAGATTCATACCCAAATACCAACTCGAATAATTTGCTTGTTGATGTTGCCTACCAAAATAACTTAGATTACATCACATTTGAAGCTTCTTGTACACACAAATTTGTGCATGTATGAAGAAACTATTTGGGTGATGCAGTATGTGGAGACAAACATTTTGGACCAGGTTCCGGCTGAAATTACGAGCATCCTTCACAAAAATAACGGATTTGTACCTATGAAGAAAGTAATTGAAGGTAAAAACTCTCAACCTTCTTTACAATCTTGTGTTTGATAAGAAGTGCACTTCTTCCGTTTACATGACGTTAAGGCAAAGTTGGCTCTAAATATTTAGGTCCCACTATCTTTGCATTGTTGGGTGAGGCCCTATTGAAACTTGACTCATTAGCACTCTTAGCCTTCTTTCATGCCATAAAGATGGAGCAAAAGGGGGGGGAGGGATAAACAAGGGACCCATGTCATGACAAAACTAAAGTATTACTTGGTCACATGGCTCAAGGGCAAACTCGTGGTTATACAAGCTGTGCATATTAGAGGTCCTCTTGACCAAGGTTATTCTCTCAAAACTTGTCATTTTACACTAGTAGAGCTTGAAGGCTCGTGACTATTGAAATTTATATTGTGGCATTGGTGGGAAAGTTAGAGACCATTCCATTTTGCTTTAAACTAGACCCTAAGGGCCTAAGGGATCAAGGGAATTCAAGTGGATGAAAATTTTGTAAGGTTGTTTTCTTATATTGTGTGTACACACTAACTGCCTTCTATTCCTCAAGCATCTAAGTGTTGCGGTGACTAGCCTGCTTAGGAGTCATTTTCCTTAGTATATTGGACCCCTTATTAACTCTGACTAAAGTGATTTTTCTATGTTTATTAGCTGCTTTCTCTCTGCTTGAAGATGAGAGCAAATCGGGCGACTGCGCATGGGTACAAGCCAACAAGCCCACACAAAGTTGGCCTGATGATGAAACGAAAGGAAAATATGAGGGTGTCGAAATAGAGGATGGAACAGTTCTTAGGTCTTAATGGCCTAAAGTCCCAAGACATTGCTCTCTAATTTAAACAATGAGATGTTTCTAAAAATTAGGCATTGTTAGCAATGTTTATCCCAAATGTAGCTATTCGAATTTGTCTATCACTTCCAAAAATTTGATCATAAGCTTCAAGATTAAATGTTTTCTATATCTCATAATGAAGTGTTTGCATCTCAAGAGACATATTTTTAGTTTGATAATTTCAAAATCATATTATTCTTGCAACTTTCATCAATCCATAGAATCTATAATTTCAACCAATCATATTAAGTTGTTCACCAAACTAATGAAATACAGTTGTACCCCTCTTAATGCATCCCCTCGGAACGCATATCCCCTCGAAATGCATAAAAATTCTTGGAACACATATCCCTCGGATCACCCCTGATCACCCCTCAGAACGCATAAAAAATCTCGCTCCCAACTCTATGCGTTAAGAGGGGTACGACTATATGTGATTATCATAATGCATCTTGAAATTTTGAATCATGCATCCATTATGGGAGGATTAAAATAAAATTTCGTACTTCTTACTGTATGAATGTGGTAACACTATATTCGTTAAATTGAGACTTTTTGGGCATTTTGAGACATTCACAGAAATAAGAACAAGGATAAATGGAACACATATTGGAGAAAGTTGTAAGATGCGAACACTTTGAAGAGGTGTTCATACCAAGAACCCCATTAATAACTCATATTTGTGATGGTTTACGGTGGGCAATCCAAACCTTAGACCAAATTGAAGGGGAAATCTTAAAACATTCATATTATTGCACACAAAACATGAGAGCTTGTATGGATATGGTTTAGGTAGGGGTTTCCAAACCATAGACCATATTGAAGGGGAAATATGTTAACCAATATAATATTGCATACAAGATATGAGAACTCATATTTGTGATGGTTTAGGTAGGGCAATCCAAACCTTAGACCATATTGAAGGGGTAATCCCATAACACTTATATTATTGCAAGTAGAATATACAATGTATGGCATGAGAAATTGAATAGCATACTAATGGCACAAATCAATTGGATAGTGCGGCCTAAAATCATCCCGCCTACATGCAATGTCTACGCCTACGATGGCCTATCTAGGCTTGGAGACCGCATCTTTTTCTTTTGCCGCCGCTTGTTTAGCTCGCATCGCCTCAACATTTCTGAGAATCTCTGGCCCGCGACTGTAGCCGAGTTTTGGATGCGGGCCCACCATAACACATTTTGGATTCCGTCGACCGCCCGAATTATAAGACGAGGAATTCGAATACGACGACGTAGACTGTCCGGCATATCGGCGCATGGCGTACTCGCGCTCCAGCTCAATGGACGCATTGGACCGTGGAGGTTTGAGGCCGGACGCAACCTGCAACCAATTAAGAACCGGCAAACATGTGTTAGTTTGAGGAGAAAGACCCAAACATGACGCACGGTCTTTTAAGGATAGAATGATTGTAACGCATGGTGCATTTATGGGGAGGGGGGCTTACCTTGGCATGACGGGCACTCGCGTCCGAGTTGGCGAGGAGGGGCAAGGCGTCCCGCAAAGGGATAGGGAGGGGTCCACTCTTTGTAGGCCGAGCGTCCATACATAGCCGCCGTTGAGGTGTAACACTCCCGCCTTCCCGCGAGGGTGACGCCCGGACGCAGTAGCGATCTATGCCCTTGAGCGGGGACGGAGACGGCGATTGTCGGAAGATTTGCTTGGGCGGGGGGCTATCGACGACCCCGGCATCTAGAGGTTCCTTGGAGTAGTCGATGGTGGACGCAGCATCGTAAACGGTCTCGTAGAAGAAGCTTCCCAAGTTTGACTCACTAACGATGTCAATAGAGGGCTCCAAGCGCTGATTCCAAACAAAAGAACCAAACAAACCCAAGGGAAAGGGGGGGGGAGGGAGCATGTGAAAATCCATATACATTTAAGGCATATATACACACACACAAATGTCACACCAAGTACTATCTCAAATGAGTTTATTATATTTCGCGTGAGCGTACAAATCCCTGTACAAATAGTCCCTCGGATCCAAGTATCTCTCGCCTATTGGATTACGAGATACGAAGTTGGGCACGGGGAGTCCGCTCCCCGCGAGCGCCTGCAAGTATTTAAGGAGGTCTAACAAAAAGCGGTCTTGGACCTTCCCGACCGTCCACGTAGGGCACACTATGAAGTTGGAGGTCGGGTTCAAAATGTTTTTGGACGCGCTGTCGTCCACCATGAGGGTGTTGTCGCGGGTGGGGCGGACGTCGTAGGGACAGCCGACCATTGAGGGACGGACGTCCCACACGATTGGCTTCAAGACCTTCAGGTATTGGCTCACGGTGGGGTTGTTGGGCTTCCTGACAACCCTGCCTTCGGGGGTGGTCAAAGTCCTACACGACTCCTGTCCTAGGACCAAGCACGGGGGTTCGAGGCCCTTGAAGATGAACTCCACGACCGCCTGGGTGTTTTCGGACTTCATGGAGCTCCACATGATCACCCACCATTTCTTTAGGGCGACCTGCAGGAAGCGCCGAAGCCACGGCCGGAGGTACACGAGCTTGCTTTTGATGTACGTGGGGGGGCCATCGTAGTTCGTGTCCTCGGGCTTGGAGAAAGACACCGTGGGGGCCCTTGGGCAATGCACGCATTGGACAAGGACCCCGTTGAGGTCTAGCACCAGGAACCGGGTCTTAGGCTGCAAGGCCGGCGCGGGTAAAATCGGGGAGGCCGCCGCGCTGTCGTCCACGCTTCGGGGAGAGGATCGACGGGGAGCCGCAACGCTACGCTCCGATCCCTGTGGAGACGAGCGAGAGAAGGCGGCGAAGGCTATGTCATGCTATGTCCATTTTCAAGCATATCGAAATTTGTTTGTGCAAAAGACAAGAAACAATTGAAGTAGCTGTGGCAACGACACCATACAATGGGGAAAACTCACAACATACATTTGGAACACAAGAGCAAGCGTATGGGCACCAAAAAGAATGATTTTATTTGTTATAAAAATCTCTATGTACAATTTGAATGAGGGGAGCCGCGTTGAACGAGTCGTTCACACTATCCTAAATGTAAATCTACAAAATTTGATTGCGTCCGCCAGAGATCGAGAATCGTCGCACGCGGGGGGGGGAGGCCCATGTCGGGGGACGAAAGGAACGAGAGCGGGGGGAGGTATGGGGATGCGGTGGGGGGTGGGGCAGTTCCTCCAAGCTAGGGGGACACGACCACGGCAACAAGACAATGGCCAGGAAGTTTGGGTCGGACGACCCAAACTAGAGGTCTCAGTACATTACCTCTTCCTGGTCATGTCTGGATGCTGTGGACGCTTCCGCCATCTCCGCTGCCCCGCCTCTCACGGCCCCGCCTTCTCCAACGACGTCAGCGACCTGCTCCTGCAAAGGCTCAGCATGAGGCCCTTGTCCTAACCCAACCTCCGCATGCGTATCATGCATGTGTTCATCGATTGGATTAGGGTTAGATGTATCACCAGGCCCTTGCGGGCCTTCAACGTCTACCATGGTTGTGTCTTCGCAACCATGCTGGGCAGCAGGGGACTGCGCATTGTCGAGGTTTGGGTCGACCGACCCAAACCCTCCTGCATCGTGGGGTTCGTCCTGGCGAACCACAGGCTCTGGCGGGTTTGGGTCGGACGACCCAAACATGCGGGGGTCGTCCTGCTGGTGAGGGGGGGGCATGTCGACGGGAGGCCGCAACGGTGGGGGGGTCAAAGGCCTGGAGGATCCGCCCACGCTCCAGAGGCTGGGGTCGTCGATTTGCTGCACTGGGGCGTAAGGTCGGACGTGGGACCCCATCATGTGCTGAAAGCTGAACGACGACTGTGGCACAGGCTGCTGTGGGATGCTCTGAGGTGGGAACCCGGGGGGCAGGTGTGGAAATGCTCCTGGGGGAGCGACCACCAAGCCTTGCGCCCACATCCCCTGTATGACCTGAGAGATCAGGTCTGCGCTAGAGGGAGGCTGGGCCAACGCCCTTTGCCGCTCCTGATCCAATAGGAGGGCCCTCAACTCTGCGACCTCGTTCCGCATTGAAGGTTCTTCAGCCGCAGCCTTCTGAAGCCGGAGGCGCTGCTCCTCGTCCCTCCGCATCTTCTCGTTGGCTTCCTCCACAGTCAGGACTTCGGGTTTCACCATGACCATGCCAACGAACGCTCTCGGGGAGGGAGGATCCGACCTGAGCCGTTTGGCGAGCTCCATGTCGTCCTCGTCCTCGCTGCTTATGGCGATTGTCTCGTCCACTGCGTAGTCGCCATAAAGCTTCTTCCCCTTCATCCTCCTCTTCTCCCTGAACGTGGAGGTTGCGTCCCGCGAGTACATGTCCCGCGCATCATCCACCGTGAGCACGGGCACCATTCTGCTGGTCGGAGTGGCCACCCGCATGGCCTTCTTCCGTTGGGGCGCCTGGGATTCTTGCGTGAATCCGGTTGCCCCTTCTTCCACCTCCCCCTCTGCCTTCTCTGCTTCTTCTTCTTCCTCCTCCTCCTCCTCTTCCACCTCCTCGCCCGGCCCCCGAGACGATTCGCCCGGATGTAATAGCACCAGAGGTTCGGGTTCTACAACCGGAGCCCTCATGGTGACCTCCTCAGGGTTCACGCGCCTCGCCCTATCGATCGGGCTTTCACCACCTTGAACAATCTCCTCCCCGTAGCCCCCTGGTATCCAGTCGAGGATGTCCATCTTCTTCGCCAGCGATTTCTGGGTCTTGTAAAATGGAACATCCGTGTCTTCTACGTAGGAGTAGACGTTCAACCCCAACATCTGCACATTCCCACATTATCAGTTTTTCAGGTGCGCCAATACTAAGAGAGCAAAAGAAGAGAAGGCGACGAAAACGAAGGGATACAAATGGCTAATACAATGTCTACTTTAGGTCGACCGACCCAAACTAAACCAGCTCTTAGTTTGGGTCGGCCGACCCAAACTGAAACAACTCTTAGTTTGGGTCGATCGACCCAAACTATAGCCAAATCAACTCTCAGTTTGGGTCGGTCGACCCAAACTGCATAGGAGCTACATGATGACACTTACCATGGCTGCATAGACTGGCTTGGACCCCCCGAAGACGTTGAAGATGCAGTCCCCTCTTCTCGTCAGTGTCCTCAGGATCCTCAGGTAGAACTCCATCCGCAGCTCATCCGAAGGATAATTGGCGTACTTGGCCTCGTCGTACAAAGTTTTGCTGGCACCCAACCCTTCTGGAACCTGGAATATCTTTTCCATCCGGGTTATAGGGTGGTTCGGCACCTTGATAAACTCCGCCTTGTACACGAAGTACAAACACAGCACGTTGACGACCCGGGTTTTTTTGTCCTTCATCGTATTGTACGCCCCCTCCGCTGATGCTGCAATGTAGTGAGATTTCGAAACCGCATACTCCGGCTGCAGTTTCCGCACAATCTCGTATATCTGCTCCGCCCTCCTGTCCTCCACTATCCACAGCCATATGTCGACCTCCCTGAGCTTGGGGCTGGCATAATCCACGAACTTTGCCATGAAAGGCTCGTGGAACAGGGTGCTCATGGTGCCCTCGAATGAGCTCCCCGGAATGTTCCTGAAGTCTATCATGGCAAAGGGAAAGTGGTCCCTCGCTCTTGTCCGGATAGCCTTCCTAGGCTCAACTCCAGGCCAGCCCTGGATTTTCAACGGCTCGAGGGTGACGGGATTGAAATGTGCGTCCCCCTCAAAACTAACGATCCTTTTCTCCTTCACGAAGTTGGAGAAGGCCCGCGCCGTGTGCTCAGGGAGCTCCCGCTTCTTCCCGCCCTTCACCAACTTGGATTTGAGGAAGTCTTCTCCAGCTTCCCTCATCAAAGCCGCCATCGACGCACTGGTGAACTTGTATTCTTCTTTGAATGCTCTCCAGTGCGCCTCGTGGACCTCGCCGTCCACAAAAATATTCCGCTCGGGCACCAACTTGTGCAGCTCCTGCACAATTATCGTCTTCTTTTTCCTGTTCTCCGTCCATTCCTTCATGGTGTAGCATGAAGGAACGAAGCTCTTTGGCTTGGTGAAGACGATCTTCGGGTGCACCCAGCATCTCTTTGCCGACGGCTGCACGTGCAGGATATGGGAAGCCGCCTTTCCCATCTCCGTCTCCGAAAGCCCTTGGAGAGAACGGAAGAACTCTCTCACCAGAGGCTTCATTTGCTTGAAGCGCGCGGTTGCGTTGAAAAGCATTCCTGTGTCGGGATCGATGAGTTCCCCCGTCTCATGCTTTTCGAACACCCTCTTCCACTTCTTCCAAACGGCTTCGGATGCTGTGATCAAATAAATTTCTCCTCGCAACTCGTTGTATTTTTTCTGCTTGTGGCTGGCGTTGTCTATGGAGGAGAATTTATTGATCATTTGATATTTGAAGTCCTGAACACAAAATAGACAACACATGTTAGACAACATGTCATGAAACAACAACTGCAACAACAGTTTGGGTCGATCGACCCAAACTACAAAATTGACAAAGACGATAAAACATTACAAGGGTTTAGGTCGATCGACCCAAACTATAAATATGGCGAAGACATAACACAATGGCAGAGTTTGGGTCGATCGACCCAAACCATACTCACCTCCCATTTGGGGTTCTTATCTTTTGCATTCTCCCTTTCCTTGGGAGGCTTGCCATAGAACTCCCACACCTCCCTCGAGGCCATGATGTTCCTGATCCACGATGCTTGGTACGCCCTCTTCTTGTTCCCCATGTTGAAGAACCGGGAGATGTCGCTGAGTATGGTCTCGTTGTCAGACCATACCACCAGTGTTTTCCACACCTTCAGCTTCTCCTTTTGCTTGTTGGGGTCGTCCCACTCAGTCATCAGCTGGATTTTCTTCGACGCCTCCACACTGTGCTGGCCGTCAATCAGCCAGAAATCTCCTTTTGAAATTGCCGGCCACATATCAGGCGTCGGCATTCTCTTCAGCCCTTGAGGCATGACCACAATCGTCTGCCTGTCGTCCTTGAACTGCCCTCCCACGATCTGGGCGACCATCCAGTCGACGTAGGCGTCCTCCTTGGCTCGGACACATTTCTCTGGAGGCGCAAGGTGGCATTGGGCAATGTTCACGTCGAACTTGAAATCCCTGCCCATGAAGAAGCAGTGGGAGCATTTCGTCGTGAAGTTGTCGACGATTCTTTGAATCTCCCCTGTATCCACCTCTTGCCCAGGTTTGGGCATCCGCAGCTCTTGGGGAACTACCTCGTCAGTCATCACCGATGACTGCCTCCTCGACGGTGTAGTCTGCCGGCTGGTCGACGGCGTCGGCGTCTGGCTGTCAGCCGGTGTTTCCGAGGGAGTGCTCCTTCTTGAGTCACCCGGGACCGCTCGTGGCTTCCTCACTGCTTGAGGTCTGGACGACCCTGCACCTTCCTCAGTGGTGGCCTTCCGTCTCACCACTTGCTGTGGTTTTTGTTGGGCCTTGTTGATCACGGTGATTGCCTGCTTTAGTTTAGTGAACCTGCTTGCAACCTTCGTGTTCGTACAATTCCCATCAATGAATATCGCCTCTGGTTTCACCACCTCTGGTTCGGCACATGACTCTTTGGCGTAGATGGTGTCAAACGGCTCGGAGAACTGGTGCATGAACATGTGGACGTTCTGCACCGCTGAGTTCTCTAGGATGACGTCCACGTGCTCCCCAAGAGCCTGGACTGACGCCACCTCCCACCCCGTCAGAGTCGCCCAAGTATTCTGCTCAAATGTCCCAACTTTTACCACGAACAGGATTTTGTATTGCGACGCCTTGACCACCTGAAGTGACCATGCAAGCACAATCCCGTCCTTGGGCACATAGGAGTCGTCTGGAGGTGTTTCGTACTCCTCGCATAACACATCTAGTGCTTGCATGAACCACCTCTCTCCAGGTCTTTTTTTGGGGGCCATCTGCAAGGAAAGGATGGGAACTGTTAGTTTCGGTCGGACGACCCAAACTCTTTCATGTAGAGATAGGCATGTTATCGAATTTTCAAGAGGCTGAATATGTCAGTGTCAACTATGGACAGGTTTGGGTCGATCGACCCAAACACAAGCCAGCTGAATTCTGAAAATTTGGTAATTAATTTTCTCTTCTGCTTAAGATATGACCGGGTCATTAGAGTTTAATGAAGGTGGATATAATGATCAAAGGGGAAAATTTCGGATGATTGGCCGTATCGTTATTCCTTGTTCTTATGAGTGTACATTATCCATATCCTTGTATTATAAGGAATATCCAAATTATGTTTTATTTTGGGCACCAGTATGGATGGATTATTGGGGAGGGGTTTTTTAACGCCATGTTTGGGTCGATCGACCCAAAACTTTGCGGCATTTTTGTTTCTTTGGTTTGGGTCGGTCGACCCAAACCTTGGGGTATTTTTGTGTATATGGTTTAGGTCGATCGACCCAAACCCCACTGGATTATTTGTGGATTTCAATATCAGTCAATTGTTGACTACAGCTTTGAAGAGCAAGTCTTGAAATGTAGTATCTGTTATTAAGGAATGTGTATGGTTTGGGTCGACCGACCCAAACAAGGTGTTATGTTTGGGTAGATCGACCCAAACAAGTGAGAGAACAAAAAGATTGTTTTTTTAAGAAAGTGAAGTAAATTTAGGCAAAAAATGCTTCCGTGGTTTTGGATAAGACTTACTGTTTCGGTCGCCTCTCGAAACTATTTTGTTTCAGGAGAGCTTCCTTTTTGTGTGCACGCAACATACACAATGCTTATGCATTGTGTATGCTTCAAGACCCTAATGCAACTGAAACACATTGAGTCATTGAAAAATTACCTTTTCTTGCAAACGTCTCAACAATCTGTTGTTGCAGGTGGGTATTGCAAGCTAAATGTCACAAACACTCTAAATGAACACTACACTTGAATAACAGAAAAGTATGAACCTCGCAAAACCCACTCAATGCCGTTTCTCACTGAGTTCTAACACTCTGAATGTTGCTAACAGAAACCTCTATCGCAAACACTCACCACAATGGAGTGTGAGAAAGTCTCAACAACATAGATCAAGACGAAATGAGCAAACACTCTAAAACCACTCAAAGTTGTCACACAATTCAACCCTAAACCCTCTGAATCTCAAGTTGGAAAAAGAGAGCAAGCTTTTTCAAAACCAGAAACAACTCACACCACTCATAAACCTAGAGAGCAAGAGAAATGAAAAGAGGCTCGGAGAAAGCAAGAGAAAGGGTAGGGAGGAGACAAATCAGAAGATGCGAGAAGGAAGAGAAAGCAAGAGAAATGGCGGGAGCAGCGCTTCACGGAGGCGGCGCTTCGTGGAGGCGGCGCTTGGCGGAGGCGGCGCTTCCAGCAAAGCTTGGCGCGGAGAACGAGAAAAGGGGCGAAAGAGGGCGACGTTTCGAGATTTGTAGCCCGCGGGAAAAGGCCCTACAATACGGGATTAGGGCACCCACGTGATTAGAGCACACACGGAAATGGGATTACGGGCCAGCCCTAATCCCCAAACCCTAAACCTCTATTCCTTAGCACCAATTAATTTTTTCAATCAGCTACATAGCCTAAAGTATTGCTTAATATTATCAATTTACCCTAAACCATACCCTAATTTTGCGAACAAATTAAACTCGTTGGGTCTTAAGCTCTTGACCACATTAGAAAAATAAAATAATTCATTTGACTTTCAACTAGTATGAAATATTTGTTGAGTACCATCCCCAACTCCAATTTTAATGGTTTTGAATTGCATGGTCGTCATATGGAATTGCCAACATGCTTGAGCTTTTAGTCATCCCTTACATATTCACTTTGATGAATCATGTAGTGCACAATAAACCATGGTTCATAATATATCACAAGACTAAACTAAAGTAAAATGATTTTAATAGACAAGTATTATGTGTATAGTTTCACAAATCCAGACATATGGAATCAAACAACAATGATACATGATAATCTAAGAGGGGTATTTAAAAATTATGTTGCAATCCTCAAAGGCAATTATACGGTTGTTTAAAATTGATATGGTATCCCTTTACATGGTGCAATAATATGAATATGAATAATATGTATTGTGATTTATATGATGTATGTTGCTAGAGGGCATGGCTCTAGCTTACCGTGGATCCCCTAACAAGTACCATTACACTAATTCACTACAAGTTAATGTATTGTCATTTATTATAATCCGAAATTACACAATATATAGTGACAACCTTTCAATTTTTGTTTGCCAAAAGCACCGAATCGGTTGATTGATTTATATCATGAAACATTTATATATTCACTTAAAGTTGACCCCTAAAGTAAACAGGAGAAGCAAGATGAATACAAATGTATCCACCTTAACCCAAGGTGAACATCATAATATGTAACCAATCAAGCAAAAACTTTGATGTTTCCTGTTTCTTCCACATGTTTGAAACGACATATATTAGATAATGGCACATAATATAGTAGTTGTTGTTTGTATATGTAGGCATCAATGAACATGTACGAAATTCACGGTTTAGGGTTTAGGGTTTAGGGTTTAAGCCATAAATGAGCAGCACGTAGGTCAAACGATGGGGCGTTGTTGATCATAGTTTTAGACACAAATGTATATAGGCATCACAACATTTTCATTGCCAAACATGGAAGGTAGTTGTATGGTGGTGTAGAAATGAAGTCACTAACATGTGACGTAGTGCTCAACATTAGGTTATCCAAAAATCAATTGTAACCTTATCTTAATAGCAAGAAGAGTCCAGTGGCAGATACGATCTTGAGCAAGTTCATATATTATTTGAGACAATTCAAGAATCTATACTAATTCAAGGAACCTTTCAGGTGGTGGATGTTATGAGGACGTACATTTCCAACTTTGCAAGTTTTGCTTGCAAACATTGTCAGAGTTGAAGTGTAATTGAGGATATTAGATTGAAACATTATTTGAAAGAGTGAACAAAAAAATGCCACTCTTGGTTAGGATCCCATTCATAACTTGTCCTAACATAGATTAAACATTGCCACACTTGCATGTTTGGAATGGAGCAACTTTGTGTGCACACCTTACAAATGACATATGTCCTTTTAAAGCTTTTCTCATTTGTATTAGCGCAAATTGAAAGTCGGCCAAATAGTTCAACTTTGACATCACATCTGGGTGCAAGCATAGTAAAGTGGACCAAAAAAGTGCTCCGGTATATGAAAGCCATGATTTTCTTGGTCAAACGCCTATAAGTAGTAGCAAAATGTTGTTTAAAATAGATTATTTTCCATGATGACCTCTATTGTTAAGTTAGGTACTCAAATATAGAATATCAATATGAGATCTTCAAAACCGATCATCAAAAGTGACGCGTAAAAGCAACTGACTAAATATAGTTTTGAACGTAAATTTCATGACCTTAAATATTTTGAACTTGGAATTTCTTTTCATATTCCTTGAAACGGGTTATAAACTTGAGGTCATCGTAATTTTTTTTTCAAAAATTCATCAATTTAATGTAATGTAATTGTATTTTAAACAAGTTTTTGACAATTATCTTTTCAATGACACCCACTTTTCCACCACTTGCACCGTCTTCTAAAATACATATACGTTGTTTGAGATTGTTTTTTGTGAACATAAATTGCTTGGCTTTGTAGATTCATATGTTTCCTAAATGTTTATGAATTTCTATTTCATAAAATTCAAAGTTAGTATATAGTTTTGGATCACTTTCACTTAAACCTGAGCAAGGATCAAGAGCTGTCCACTTTATCGTGCTTGCACAATTGCACCCATCTCTTCATTGTTTTCAATATACAATTCCACATGTGAGAGTTTTAATAACTACATCAAGTATTGTATTTATTGAGTTTTACTATATGAAGTTTCATAATGTTGGTATATCGTTTGTCAATATATTGTTTGAAATATACTATATTGTTTGAATTTATATAGGGTAATATTCTGGATACATGAAAATGAACGCGTAGGGGATGGTTTTTGTAAATCACTTATCAGATGCCCCTTCCCTTATTATATTTATAAAAATTCATGTGGCGGCCACCCTTCCTCCCAATGGTGCATGTCATATTCACATAATATAATCACAACGATACTCAACATTTCAAATATTGTCAATGGACATTTATTCACGACACATATAATATGTCAATATAAGTAAATTGTCATATCCACATCAAACAATAAAAAACGGATTAAATATCCACATTACTTTCAATAGACATTCTCAACACACACTAAGTCAGATGACGTTTGGCGTATCCAAGAGCCAGGTTAAATTCGCAATTTTTATAATCAACAAAAAGCGGGGAATTCTGTCAGGAAGTTTGAAAATAATCTCTGCAGGAGAACTAGGCGGGAAAGGCATCCAATGAGGAAGTTGGGGAAGCGGAGGTGGATAGTATAAAGGGGCGCACCCCCCAAAAGTCGGTTCTTTTTGCTCTTCTCCCACTCCTGAAATCGTAGGGAGAACTCTCAGCCGGAGCTGTACTTCAAGGTTTGCCGTTCATGAGCACCTATCCACAGCATGCAACCCCACTGTGAACTTCGCAATGAGCTCAAACCAAACCCACTTCGCAATTTCCGCCGCACTATACGCCGGATTTTGCGGTGAGTTTGGGTCGGTCGACCCAAACCCATACCCCATTGTGGGCGGATTTAGTATGACCTTGAGGAGGTTTGGGTCGGTCGACCCAAACCCCTACACTAGTGTTGGCGGTTTTTAGTATGACCCTTATAAAGTTTGGGTCGGTCGACCCAAACCCCTGCCCTAGTGTGGGTGGTTTTTAGTTTGACCATGATAGAACCAAACCCATCCCAACATTGTGAATGGGCTCTGGGTGACCACGACCCCATCCCGCCAAAAGGTTTGGGTCGCTCGACCCAAGCCCATCCCCACATTGTGGATGGGCTATGGATGACCATGATCCCATCCTGCCACAAGGTTTGGGTCGCTCGACCCAAACCCATCCCCACAGTGTGGATGGGCTCTGGATGACAGTGTGTCCGCTGGACAACCCAAACCTTTACAAACCCAATGGCATAGCAGTCATTTTGATTATATAAGATGGTATTGAATTCTTTGATTGGAACCTACAATTTTTGTGCTTTTTTTGACAAGGTTCAATGTTCATGTGTGTAGGCACAATGGATGGGTTTAGTGAAAGAGGGGATTGGTCATCTGAAGACATGGCCACTTGGCCATCTGCATCTGAGGATGAGCTAGACATCGTCGGGGAGGCTACTATGGATGACAGTGCAGACGAAGATCATTTGGATTTACCTTCGCCTTCCGTAGCGCACCAAACCATTGTTGAATGTACGGGACTTTCAAGGGCTTCGTGGGTGAATTTGGAGGTGGTGCTCGTTAATGATAGTGGAGTTGCTGTGGCGGATGGTATTTGTCGTAACACCCATCCACAAGATTGCATTGATGAGAACCCACTTGGCACAGAGGACGTTGGGGTTGTCATATTGGAGTCACTCATTCATTCCGAGGTGGATCCCACTCATAGGTTCTCCCTCCGCAGGTGGCCATTGAGGAATGTCACGATTGATGGAGTTAGCTTGCGTGACCATGAGCGACAATACATGCAAAACCAAATGGAGCTCCAAGCAAACATTCGGCCCCGCAAAGGCTTACGAAAGTACGAGACATTGGCACGTCCTACTCCCTCTGCAACTGATTGTAAACGCCAAAGGTTGCTCGGCGAGGAGTCCATTAGAGAAGTTGCCACAAAGGATTGTTGTGTGCATCGTTGTTGCCAATTGTTTCCAAGGGATAAATTGAAGGCCATCCGCGAAGAAATGTGGCTTGGAGATTTCCGTCTAAGATCCACCAAAAAACTTGATGTCCATAGGGCGATACATGTGAATGGGACGGGTCGCAAGGTCATCACCATTGAAAGCATAGACGTGTGTTGTAAGGCATGGTACACCATTCACGGTGTGTCAAAAGCGGACTTTTATAGACAAGCTGCTTATGCCAAGGAAGGCCGCCGGTCTCGTCACCATGGGAACGTGGGCTCAAAGAAACCCAGGGAAGCAACAAGGCAAGCAACGGCCACTCTGGCGACCATCATCGTCCCGCTTGCCGATGCAATGCCACACAAAACACGTACACTCACAACCGGGGAAAAGGTTGTGGAGAAAGTTCTTCCCACAGGCACAAAATGGAAAGACATATTGTTGGATGTGAATGCTGTTGGCGAGAAGGTCGGTTTGGAGCCAATTTCATTGTCAAAATTGAGTGCAATCAAGAAAGCAAACTTTAGCGAATACATTACAAAAAGACGAGGGGACAAATTTGCACGGTGCTCTACTTGCGAGAAGTTGAAGCGCCTTCGCGATGCACACACGATGGGTACCGAGTCTTATGCGGCACATCAATTGAACTATTTCAAGCATGTAAACATGCAAGAGGCACACCGTAATGATTACTACACAAATAGAGCTTTGTCCATCTCCAGGCCCTTGGAGGTTCTTACGGTCATCCATGACAAAATGGACCATGCCAAAACAGCCTCCCCATGTTTTGCAAATCGAATCAAGGCCACGGATGGATTTTTTAAGCTGCATGTATCGGTTACAGGTGAATTTGGAAACAATGTCATCGCATACCCTAAATGTTGTGGCGTTTTATTACGTGATGTGCTTCAGAACATGGATTCACGCAAATTGGTTTATTTATGCATAGGTACTAATCACACTGGGTTGGCATTGCAGGAATGATTGCACATGGACATGGTGATGTCAAGTTTGCTCATTATGCTCTTGATTTGTATCCAGCGGATTCAAACCACACGATAGGGTCATTCGCAAGGTTTTTACGTGATTTGGAGAAACCGCCGGCCTATTCTTCAGGATTGTTATTTGACAATACGTCGGGTTCAACACCTTTATATGAAGCGGTGTTGGATGGAAAAGATGTATGCTTGTATTCGTTGCCAGAGCCACCCAGTGAACCCGTGATTGCCAAGAAGTTGCCCCCCACTTTGCGTGTCCAATTGGACAATTGTGCCAAGGACAATAAAAGTAGATATGTATTTGCATATTGGTCGTTGTTGGTTGCGAAAGGCATTTTCAAGGAGGTTTTTGTGTCCTTCCTATTGGTAGGCCACACGCACGATGATATTGATGCATCTTTTGGGCGGTGGAGCATGAAGTTGAGGGAGGAGGATTTTCCAACAATCCCGTTATTGATGAAGTCATACATGGATTTGGAGAACGTTCCCGTCATCCCCCATATGATTGAGGAGGTGCCAGACTTCAAGGCATTTATAGAACCTTATATTCGAAGTGGAGCTCACCGATTGATCGGGCATACGAAGGCACAACAATTCCGCTTCTACATGCGTAACGATGGTGTACCCGCCATGCAATACAAGTTGTTGTGCACGACACAAGATTGGAGCCCGCCGGAGGGTCTCCTTGTGTGGCGCGTGGATGCGGATGGAAAGACGATGTTACCAGATGGAGAGCCTAGGCCTTGCAAGCCAATACCCATGAAGAATTTGGAGGATATTTTGAAAGGTATATCAGGCTTCATACAATATTGGGAGAGTTTGAAGATAGCGGACGTTGGTGGATCATGTTGGCATCGTTATGGGAGTTGGATACAGTATTGGACACGTGTTCGTGCCACTTTGGCAGACCTTCACCAAGATAGCCCCCTTACTTTGAGGCACGGATTTTGGCCTCAAACTCATGTCGATGTACAAGCTTCCGAGGTTAGACTTTTGGAAAATGGAGAGATTCGTGAGGAGTTTGATATGGACGACCATTACGTTGGGCCTGCTAGTCAACGTCCCCCACCTTCTTTCCGCATTGCGGTGGATTGTCATGAAGGTTATATGCTCATTCTACGTCCTGGTGATGAGACATATGCGAAGCCTGTATGGGTGGCAAGAGCTTTGTCCAAACCAAATTTCGCAACTTCAAGCCCCCATTTTCGACAAATTCAGGTGGAGTACTACCGACCGACGGCACGGAATGAAGATGTGATTCGGCATTATACAGGCTGGGATACAAACCATAATTTTCGGTGGAAGGTGGATTCAGAGCATGGTCCATCTTGGGTAGATACGGATTCCATATTCATAGCATGGAAACCACGGAAAAATCATAGTGGATCAGTGTCCATCCCTCAAAAGTACATAACTTTTGCAAAAGACAACCTTGCTCGGATCGCACAAGAAACAACCCCCGTTGAATGAGAAGTTGGTAGGATTGTTTTAGCATTGATTATAGTTTCATATGTAATTCTAGCAATATATATTAGTCATATGTGTACTTCTAAAAGTAGGGGTAGAATTTGGGTAGAACTTACGAATGCTATATTATTTGGGGTTGGATGAATATCCATATACTATATTTCATAACAAATGTGAATTTCTTTTTATGATTAAGTTTGGGACTAGATTGTCAGGTCGATTAAATATGCACCCTAAACCCTATGCTATGTACGTCGCAATGTCTATATATTATTAAACATGCTAATAATAGCCATGGTTCTATGTGATTTGTTGGGTGAATTTGGTTTGGAGTGCTCTACCCAATTTGATTTGAGTATGTTTTTGTTGATGAAGTTGGTATCAAGTGCTCTACCCAATGTGCTCATGTCGGGACATCATACATTTTGGAAAATTAGAACATATAATATATTTGAGATTGTTGACAATATAGTTTCGGGCATCTTCATGTTGTTTGATCCATATATTAATTTGAGACTAGAGAAAGTCTCAATTTAACGAATATAGTGTTTGGTCCTTGGTGTTTTACAACTACTCTCATGTGAAACTCCTACATGAATCCTTGAAGATGTATTGTCATGTCTTTATGAATTATCAACCTCCTTCCATTCTCTACAACTACACTGTTCACACCTATTATTGTGGCCCAATATAATTTGACATACAACAATGATTTTGGTGAATGTAATTTTTCTCAACCCATGTTATGTTTTAGCACCCAATAAATAATATACAAATCCATATTTAGCTAAATTTCAATTAATATGTGTACCAAGTTTGGATACTTGTAACACATGTTGGACATCTAATACTCCCAAGCATGGCTGCACAGATAAGCACACAAACACTTCACCCATATGAAACCGTCGCTTTGGTTATAACTAACTAATACACAAGTTCATGCTTACAAACTACTTTTGCTACTAGAGAATGTATGGATGGTATGACATGTGTTTGGTTGAATGATACCAAACATCACAAATTCGAGGAGGGTAAGGATTGATATCCCATGTAGGTTGATCGCCCACCATATTCTAGTGGAAATGTAGATTCCACCTGGTGGTATCTACATTTCCACTAAAAATATGGTGGGCGATCAACCTACATGGAAACTAACCCTAACTCAACAAACTCCATGCCCTACCACCCTAGAACATTTCAAAGCCCACCTAATGTAAAAGTAGCCTTACACATTCTCTTTTATCAATCACTTGAGCCTTGAAATTGAGTTACTATTTTTCTCTTTGCAACTTGATTTGAGCTACTTGAATTGGATCATCTTTCCCCCTTAAAACCAATCAGGAGTTGGCTATGTGGCAAGCCACCTTGTCCCAACTACTACGGACTTCAAAATGGACAAGAGAAGAGTAGATGATAATAGCGAGACATCCATCATCTCTTGCCTGTTATATGCAATTGCAATGAACGGGGGAGAACTGACAGCTTGTTATAGATGAACTGGTTGAGTTTGAGAAATAACGGATTAAAATTCAAGATGACTTCAGGAAAAATCACCGACCGATTTAGAAGAATTTTTAGAATACTCCTCAATTTATTAAAGAAAAACTAGAAGATGTCAACATGTAACCGGTTTATATTGAAAACAATATGATCTCAACAGATTGTGCCCAAAAATCTCCTTGGACATTGGTTATGGGACATAACGGATCTTTCCATGGATGTAAACTACATGAAAGATCCTATGTGTGGAAGAAAAGCTCAAGAGAGTTGTTGAAAGTGTCCTCCACTTGCATGACTCGGAGAGACCTGGTTATGCATTGTGATTTGAATGATGGTTGTGGCAATTTGGAAATAAAAATTTCATTTGCCATCATCTCAAACAATTTTATTTTAAAATTGAAATTTGTTGGTCGAACCATCTGTGTGCAAGGACTCTTTCATTCATGGGTCAAGCTCTTGTCAAACTATAATCGAAGTCACATCATATTTGGATCGCTGCAACAGTAGCTCCATCTACGAATCTGTGTCGGTATTGAGTCAAGAAGAAATTGCACCTGCGCTTCCTTGACTTTATCTCCAGCTCTAATACAACATCGGCTTCGCATTACTGCTCATTAAACGTAAGACGATGATCACCGTGTCTGCAACAATCGGCAGCCTGGAGATTTCCCAACAAGTGGCCATTAGCTTAACTTGCATCACAAGCACACGCTTCCTCCAAAACCCCAATTTGCAAAACCCGTGAGCGCTCAAGGCATTTTTGCCGAGGAACTTCCAGTTGGTGCATCGTTCGGAGCGAAGCCAGGCCATATCCGGTGACCGTGAGTTTTGTACAAATCTTCTTATTCTCATTTTACAGCAAGTTTGTGGCTATGATTCATGGCTCGCTTTGCGAAATTCTTCTTGTCTCCTTCCAAGATTCAACATTAGGGTGCTTTCTTTCGAAGAGTTGCGAGATTTTGGGAACGGAATCTTCTCATTCTTGAATTGGAAAGATGGACAAGCAAGCACTACTAAATTCGAGGGACATGAGGACACATTCACTACACTGTTTTTGACAAATTTTGTTACATAAGCCCTAATCGTCTAAAGCCCTTGAATTGTTGCTTGTGTGGCGAATGTGTGGTGATTTTGTGACAAAGTAAGGTCGGTACGAAGTGTTGGATATTTTATTTGTGTTGATTAAAGATGTAGGTGAAAATGTGGTGTTATCTGCTCGACTCTGCATCTCCTCTGATAGGTTATGCTGAAAATATGATGATGGTCTCATAACGTGAATCGTCGCATAAGTCCCAGTTTTTCTGCACTCGAGAATTATTCTGACAGATCAGATAAGCATGTCTCGTTGATTTGTGTTGCAGACGAATTAGGTGTACTCGAGGTTGTGTCTCGTCGAATGGTCAAACGGTGGAAGGTTTCTTTGACAGGAGCATCGTCTTAGGCGCCACCACTTGTTAGGCGAGAGTACAGATTGAAATTAGGGCACATCACTGAAGTCTTGTAATTTCTCCAAATTACGCTCGACTCGAAGGCAGTTGTGAACCAAGAGACCAGTAAGTCGTCAGCTTCCTCCCTGCGCATGTTTAACATACTTACATCCAATTTTTGAAATTATTCCCGACTTACACTAAACCTCTCTGATTGTTTGCCTTGGTCAATCTGTGCACGCATTCTCCACCAGAGTCACTGGTATTCTTAGGCATGCCCTGAAATGAAGGATTTCTGATTGAGATCATTTGTATATGTCTGCCGACAGCTTGCCTTGAGGACTTGGTCCAGGGTACAGATTAGGGCAATAGCACTCAAGTCAATTGCAATCACTTGAAATTCACAACAATTTGAGATTGTTCCAGGTGTTTGCAATGTGCGGTATTTACTCATAATACGTTGCAAAATAGTTAGCATAGAGATTCACATGGTTTTCTCAATTTTCAATATCTTGTTTCCCTCCGATTCCATGATTTCAAAAAGCTTTGTGCACTTCAAGTGACATTTAGGACTGTGCTTGAAGCACCCATTCAGTTTCTTGGTGAGAGTCTCCATTTCTTATTTGCTCGGGGTCCGAACAATCAGGTTGGCTCTATGTGCCATGCGATGGATGCCCAATACGTAGCAAAGGAGTTAGCAAGAGATTCACATGGTTTTTACATGTTTCAAATCTTTTTCCCCTCCGTTTTGATGATGTCAGCAAGCTCTGTGAACTTTAAGTTATGATTAGGACTATCCTTAAATACCCATTCACTTTCTTGACAAGAGTCTCCATGATGGTGTTTTTGTTTCGATACCATTTGAGTCTATATGGTATTGAAACAAACCATTATTGAGCCATGCAAGAACCTTCATACCTAGGTAAAATCGCGGTAGTATCAATATGGTTTAGAATGATATTGACCCAAATAATAAGTCGGATATACAAAGATTCTCTCACCTTTGACATACCCACCAAATATTACTATTTGACCAGTGGAATGCATTTTGGTTCTTTGATACCATTATTGATATTGATTATTGATGCCATGCATTCACCTATATATCAGACCAACATTGGTCAATACCCCCACCTCTCATGTCGAGTGCCTAATAGTTACAGGTGTGTGTTTGTTCTGTGTTTGTGCACGGGGGGTAAGCCACAATCTCTCAAAACATGGTCAATGAGACCAAGTTTGTGAACGGTACGAGTGTTGTGCTCCAATTGAAGTCGGGGAGTAATGGGGTGTTTCGAGACATTTGCAAGCTTTCTCCACAATCACATGATGGGGATTCTCAGAAGCACGAGCATGTAATGAAGATAGATCCGAATTCAACCTACCTCGAGTACTGGTTGGGAACCGGATACCGTGGCGAAAGTGTTCTTGTGAATGCAGATGAATGCAACGACAACAAAGTGATCAAGATTGTCAAGGATGGCGACAAGTTCACATTTATACCCACGCCGAGATACGGCCCGAAGCCCGTGAAAGTGGGTGTGTCCACAATCAGTGAGGGTAATCCAGACCTCCAGTCCCCAAGTCCATCTTCATCACGTGCCAGCAGTCGGTCTCCCACTCATCATCACCGGTGGAGCTTTAGTTTCTTCGGGCGGGCTTCAAATGATCCATCATCTCGCAGCCACAAGTAATTATCATAGAATCATTTGATACAGTTTATACAATCTGTCCACTAATTGTCTCGACTCGCAGAAATGTGATTAATGCTGCGATGGCAACCAAACTTTAATTCTTGTCCTAATTTTCAGGCAAGGATATGGATCATCTGGTTCTGAAGGTGTTTGGAGTCTGGCATTTTTGAGCAATTTTATTTTTACTTTTTTATTGTGTAGAAATCAAAATAAAAAGGTCTAAGAGGTGTATAATGAGTGCATTGCCTTCATTGGACAATGACACTTGCTCATTTGGGAACTTGAGTTTCGACAACACATCACCTTCCTACTTTGGGAGTTAGTAAGAATACACTTAGTTTTTAATGACTTGCATCATCTCATTCATGCTCGGATTCTAATTGAAAATTAGATAGATAGATAAATAGGAATCTGACATGATCAATGTACCTTGAAAAGACAAGATATCTGTTTCCACCTCTTGCAATTTTCTCAGGTTTGCCTGGATATTGCCCGGGGCAGTAAGGGTGACCGCTCACCTACTAGATTCTAGATAATAGTGGGTCGGAGGTGTTCGCATGTAGTTAAGCACAAGCTGCCATTCAAACACATTCTGGTAGTTTGCTAGAATGTGGAGGGCTATGGACACGGGCCGTTAGACTTCCATGCACCCACTAAAGAATCTTTAACCTACAAGTGTCGGTCACCGAAGGATTAAGATTGGTTGAAGACTCAGAGAACCAATGTTGGTCTAGAACCACATCCTTGATAACCGGGAAGAGGAGGTTAGTAGGTGGGCCCAGATTTGAGAAGATGGGAGTTGTTAGTTGGCACACAGTGTTCAATATTGAAGTCTTCAACACTTGTCAAATGCCATTTTGGCCATCAAAGAATTTTTTTTTTGGGCACTTCACAAAAATGTGCTCTGCAAAGTTTCCACCAGTCATAGTGAATGCCTCTCCAACAACCGTCTATCACAAAATACAGTGGTTGCAATTTGCAAATAGAAACATAGATGGACTCCAATCTTGGCACTCTAGCATACACTTTCAAATTCCAATAACTCTTGCAATTTCGACTCTGCAACTTTGACTCAACATTGACTGCAACTTCGGCTTGGCACTCTATGAGTTGGCGTTGCAACTTCGGCTCGGCACTCTCAATTCTAATTTAGAATCGTCCACCATTGCGGCCTCTGTCTGTCAGCCTATTTGCATGTATGCGTGGAGAAGAGATCAACAAGAAGCATGGAGGTGTTGGGGAAGTGGGTGGAGGAATTTGCTAGGACCGATGGGGATGTTCATTTGGGATGGGTGGGTGTAGCTATGGCAGTGCTGGCAGTGGTTCTAGTGCCAGCCTACTTGCTACACTAAATAGTATATTTAGTGTTGGATTACATTTAGTGTTATTACCCCCCTACTCCACACAACACTAAATGTGAACGTTTGGAGGAATTAGTGTAGCCCTAAACTTGAATGCGCTGCCTCCATCTTATGTCACCTCCTTCCCTAGTCTTCTCTGGTTTTGGTGGCAGAAGCTCCCCCTTCCTGTGACTTTCGGTTTCCAAGGTTGGTGTGTAGTGGACAGAGTCGCTACTCGTGGATGCCGTGCTTGAGGGGACTCTTTGCGGGAGGCGATATTGGCGATTCACGGGCCTTGCCTTTGAGGTTCAACATTTCGACTCAATCTGATATACGTTCAGTTTTTTGAACCCCAGGTAACTCCAACCCTACCCTGAAAGCTTATGTGGTTGCAAGCTTCTGTGCGTCTGCAGGCTTCACGGCAAGTGTCTCCTCAGGCTCACTCACCTTGCAGTCAAGTTAGAGAGGTCTCCACTCGCCGGTTGGGAGCCGTAAGAATGTCCCCTCGCCGGTCGGGAGCCGGAAGATGGAGCCTCCCAACGGGGGGGGGGGGGGTTATAGTGAGCGGGAGAAACTGGGACTCCATTCGAATGGAGTTTCCCGCCCCAAACAGCGGTCCGTAGCCTGACGACGGAGGGAGCTTGGAGGGAGCCTCTCAACGGGGGGGGGGGGGGGGTTATACTGGGCGGGAATGAATTTTTCCCGCCCTTTCCAGGTTAAGCTGCGTTTTGTTTGTTTTTTTGTGATTTTTTTCTTACGCACCTCCTCTTTGGAAATGCAGGGTTTTTTCATGGATGACCTTCCCCCCCAAAATTCCACATGTAGAAGTTTGCAACAGGTTTCTACTGTTGCAGTTCGCAAACGTGTGATAACCTGGATGGTTCAAGATGAAGTTGCACATGGCTTCCACAACCTTTGTCTCCGCACAATTTTTGCATTTCCTGAGCATTTCCGTGGTCACAAAGGTGCCAACCTTATCCGGGTTTCTCGTTGGTGGGCTCAGCGCCAAAAATTCTACAATGAAGGAGAAGCAGACGAAGCATCCCCACCAATTGCATGCACCAGGAGCCGGATGGGAGGGCGTAAACAACTCCACACAAAGGCAGGTCCAGGTCGTGGTGCCAAACGATCTGAATGGGTACTTTGGATCTATCCTAAACTTCTTGATGCCTTTGACAAATTTAGAAAAACTGGAGTCAAATTCTTTTCCAAGTTGCTATCTGAGTTGGCTTTGTCCATCTTGCTGGATCCTACCTCTTTATATACAGCCCAATCTCGTGATCCCAAGGACCATGTTCTACTCACATTAAAGTTCACCCCAAGTTGGGTTCAACAATTTATGAATGTGCACAACATTGTGTTGTTGTCACAACGAGGACGCTTAACTTGTAGTCTTCAAAAGGAACTTCAAATTGAAATGGCAACAGCTTATCATCTAGGTGTGTTGCATAGGGGTTTTCAAACCAGTGTCTTTGATGAAAATATCATGGAAAACATTGACGAAACTCATTTTGTCATCAATTTGGACAATGGTCGAACATTGGGATTTAGGGGGGACACGAGTGTGAAGTATGCCGAAGTGGTTTCCGGTGGAGACTCTATGACCATGGTCATAAGAATCTCCGGGGGGCGTCGATCAACGATTGAAGCCCCCATGCTTGTATTTACTAATTCCAACAGCACTTATCCTATGCGTGGCCTGGAAGACAACATTCCAGGGGCATGCTACAGAACCAGGCCCAAAGGCTGGATGGACCAAGCCCTCTTTGCTGAATTCTTTGCTGAACCTCGAGCCTTCCAATCTGATGTTCATGGTCGCAGAAAATTCATTTGGGTTGACAACTGTACCGGCCATAATATGACCCCAGCGTTAACAACTATTTTGGAAGCAAAACATTCTACCCTTATGTATTTGTCACCGTGTTCTACACATTTGACACAACCAGCAGACACATTTATCATCTCGAAGATCAAAGATGCTTGGACCAAGCGATGGGAAGCGAAGAAGACCGAACTCATTGCAACCGATGTTTGGCAGAACACTCCTCGGTCTGATGGGCAGTGGTCTGGAAAACTCACGAACCCGGGAAAAAGATTTTTCTTGCAGTTGGCTGCAAATAGCGTTGAGGACGTGAACATAGAGGTAGATTGTGATAACATGACATATGCTAGGAAAGCTATGATTAGATCAGGTATGGCTTTAGGTGTTGATGGCACTTGGAGTGTAGGTCAACTCTTTCCACATCTGCAAGCAATTATAGCCAAGCATGAACCATACTTCCAAGGCCAACAAATTCCAGCCTAAGTATGAAATCTGTATTTTTCCCTCTTATATATATACATTGCAGTATTTCATTGTCTTTTGGCTTCTCCTTTGCAAGTTCATTTTTTCAATGTATGTATTCTAACACTAAATGTACACCTTTTTGGATTTCAGATTTACTTTTGAGTGCATTTAGTGTTGGAAATTAGATTTAGTGTTACTTACTTTGGTAGGGTTAATGATATTTAGTGTCGTTGTTCGTAATTAGTGTTGCCAACACTAAATATACTATTTAGTGTAGTGTGGGGCGGCGGTGGGAAGTCGAGGTCGCAAGAGAAGAGAATGAAGGATGGGATGCAGTGTTCAAGTTTGAAGTGTGGTGCGGTGCGCCTGTTTTCTATGTGGCCCTCTTAGATCGCCTCCCATTGGCTCATCCCCGTGTCAATGCCACCAATGCACTAATAATCCCCAATATCCCCTACTTAGATCACCACACTTGCAGTATTCTTCACAACCATCCAGTGCCCGGGAAGTTTTTGGGCGTAGTCGGTCAAGATCCTAGTGATTCTAAATCCAACCGGTTACGTGTTGACATCTTCCGGTTTTGCTTGATTCATTTGAGGTATATTCTATAGATTCCTCTAAAATCATCGGTAATTCTCTTGAAGTCTCGAACTTCAACCGGCTAAACCTCAAACTCAACCGGTTCACTTGTAACTAACCGCCGGTTCTTCCCGAACATTGCAACCATCTTGACATCACCAAGCTACTGCTGCTGCTGTTGCAGACCGAGCTACTAGCTAGGTAACTCACTGGATGTTGTGTAGAGACTAAAGTGATTTTCAAAAGTTAAGGAAATTGTTTGTGGCTGCAGATTCGAAGCTTGACCCGGGGGTGGCAACTAGTGCAAATAATTTGTAACAGATAATCCATCCATATTATCCTTGTACATTCATACCAAAGAACAATTTTACATAACTTAGAATGGAGTGATGTAGTGCACATTGAGACCGTCCATAATACGCAATAATTTTTTGATTTGAACATGTCTATGTATTATAATACATCAATAATTTGAAAATAATGTGGACTTTCTCTTGGACAGGGGGGCTCGTCCATAATCTGGTCTCCATCAGATCTAATTATAATTTAGATAATCTACAAAAATTTGAAGATAATATAGATTATTTTGGGTTGTAAGCCCTAAGTTCCCTAACCCTAACGCTCTTCCCGACTCCTCTTGGTGGCTTCTCTCCCGCTTCTCTTCTCTTCTCTTTTCTTCAGCCCGTTTGTGCACACAGCATTACGAACCTTCATCTCGAATTTTGAACTCGTCATCACAAATCAGAGGTCGTTCAAGCTTCTGGCTTCGAACAAAAAAACACACGCAGATGTCTGAATCTGGGGTCATATGATTACTTAGGTTTTGCATCTCATGATATCTGAATCTGGGGTCATACGATTACTTAGGTTTTACATCTGAATCTGGGGTCATACGATTACTTAGGTTTTGCATCTCATGATGAGTATTGCACACCATGGGTAATTGAGTCGATGGGGAAATTTTCTGCGAGCACCTGCTGAAGTTGCGTGAGCGGTGGTGAGTGACTTATACTTCCCTGTGAGTTCTTGCATAAATTGACATCACTGTGCTATCATTTCTTTGCTGTATGTTTCAGATTGAGGTATTCACTACGCTGAGCAGGTATTTAGAAAGGAGGAGGTTAGTCTGTCTAGAGGAGATGAACCTAGTTATGAAAGACTTTGGGGACGCCACTACATGTTTCTCTGACCCCAAGAATGTTGTAGATCAAGGCGTTCATGGTAGTGATTGGTCTCAATAGAGGTGAGCCAGCCTCCTACAATGGACTACAAATGCTATGGTGACTCCACTCCACGATTCTCCATTTTTGCAACTGCGGACGACGCTTGAGTCTGAGACTTCGTAATCAATTGCGTCACTGTTGGAGATGATCTTCTGGAGGTATTAGTGGAAAAATCATAAAACTTATGTTTTCCAGGAACATCTTGCATAGTGTTGCGATTGATGGAGAGAAATGAACAATCCTCTTACAAACTCTTTTCTTTCTTGGAACTACATGTTCTGGTTTAGGGTTTGAATCAATTTCATAATGTTCTTTCTGTTCTCAATGCATGGAGCCCTTTAATCTGTTACAAAAATATCAATCATATGTGCAGGAACGACTTCGCTGCACAAAGAACTTAATGTGAAGTTGGATCAGATTGGCTTGGCTTGGCTTGGACCACTCAAGTGGTTCAATTGCAGCCTCACGCACATGTAACTCTGCATGAGGGGAATGAACCTGTCCACGAAATCTGAGACGGAATCCAGCTTCGCTTGTGAATGTTGTGGCAAGAAGGAGCGCAACTTAATTTTCCAATATCTGCAGTAGCTGTGGTGGTGAACTATATTAGAATTGAGATCCTTAGATCAAAGTCTATTGGAATTGAGATTTTTAAGTCAAAGTCTGTTGGACGGGTAAAACGTGATGCTTTGAAAGCTCAATTGGCACTACAAGCATCTATAGACATTGCAACAATAGATGGATCTAGCTCAGTAAAGGTAATGACTACCACTAAAAGTGGTCAGATTGCCAAGAGAATTACACAAATTTTGTAAATTATTGAAATAATGAATCTAGATTATTTGAAAAATAATCTAGATTATATGTATGATTATGTGTACATAATCTATGCCTTTGTGAAATTTTTGGACGAGCCCCCTGTAATTATTTGCACTAGTTGCCACCCCGGGCTTTCATCATGAGCTCATCATGTGGAGGTGTCTGTGGGGTGGATAACGGGGAGAATTGGGGAGGATTTGTGGGAGGGTTAGTGTTGTTGGTGTCAGGGATCACATAGACCTGAGTTTGAAGATGGCTTGCTGAGAATTAGAATGCAGATGAGGGGGAGGTGTTGCAGTGTTCGGGTAATAAAAATAGCATTTTGGGGATGTTCCTGTCGTGTGAGAAGCTACCGAAGGTCATGTCAAGTGCGTGTGATGATTTATTAGTGCACGTGTACACAAGGTCAAAGATTTTTGGCTCTTCATTGTGTTCAGTGTTGGATGCTGGGGTTGCATGAATGGTCATGTTTCTCTGTACCGGTGACGAGTTTGATGGCTTGCTGGTTTTAGAATGCAGATGAGGAGAGGTGTTGCTCATGTGTTGGGTTGACAGGCTATTGGGTATGATTAGGTCTGTGAGAAGCTACCGAAGGTGATGAGTGTGTGTGATGCTATGTCCGGGAAGAACCAGCGGTTAGTTACAGATGAACCATTTGAGTTTGAGAAATAACTGGTTGAAGTTGGAGACTTCAGGAGAATTACCGATCATTTAGAGAAATCTGTAGAATATACCTTAAATGAATAAAGCAAAACCAGAAGATGTCGACATGTAACCGGCTGGATTTAGAATCACTAGGATATTGACCGACTATGCCCAAAAACTTCCCAGGCACTGGTGTGATGGCCTCACTTTAACCAAATGTGCTTGAAGGAATGGAGTGCCTCACTGCTTTATTGAAATGTAATATGTTTTGAGACAGGTGACAAGGCTTAGATTAATCATCACATATAAGTTAAACCACCTTAAATTTACAACACGTTACTCAAAATCTACATATGCAAGATTTAGGACTAGTCTGTTAGAACTAAAATGTTTATTTCAATTAGTGTGGATTAGCATTTGACATTATAGTGTATTGTAGATTCTTATTAAGGATGTGATCTTTAACCTTGAAAGATTTGTTATGTTTTATAAACTGTAAACCAACTATTTGTAACCATTTAGGTGGAGTGGTCTTGTAAATTTTCAACGTACTTTCATTCTTATGGTTTATTCTTGCACCATTTCTAGATGGGGTCTGAAATCCAAACAAGATTTGGACGCCTACCTCGAAATGCCTAACAAATTGATCTTAATACACGTTTCTCTCTAACTTCTCAATCACATGTGGAAATAACTCATATTGATGTTAAGCGTAGTACCTCACATCATAATTTCAATTCTTCAGAAGATTTTGACATAAGCGATTCAAAAACTTTGTCTCTCAATGAAAAAAAGCATAATGTTGAGATTCGTGATGATGATAAACAAATTGAGTTGTTGGTGAATCGTTCGAAGGTATTCAAGAGAGTTTTTCGACAAGCTTAAAGAATTGGTTGTAGATGGTTGTATCATATCAGGCCTGCAGAAAGACCTACAAATGGAGTTATGAAATACGAAGCTTGTGAAGAATTCAAGCTTGGGAAACAGTTGGATCAAGATGGATGTATAATTTTACAAAAAATTGCTATCAAAATTCATGAAAAAAATGAAGACCACAAACTTGCCATAGTTCGTTGAGAAGTTAGACATTTTCCTCGATATAACATTATGTTAATTGAACAACACATTCAAATTATGATAGAAAAAAAAAAAAAAAAAATCTTGATTGTTATGAAACTTCTATATTTTATCATATGAAATGATAAATTTTTATTATATTTTGTTGAACAATATAAGATACAGAGGTTGTTTAAAATATCAGACATGTCCATTAAATTAAAATACTTTGTTTATACAAATATGACAGTAGACATGCAATTTTCGGATGCGATTTCTTTTTCCATGTCAAAAAGTTTGTTTGTTGATGTTTAAACTAGTTTTGTATTTTTAATACTAATAGATGAAGCCACTAATCGGAGAATGAAACCTCGTTTGATTTTATATATTATATACTTGAGCAAAGCAAGAGAAAAACATGTTTTGGTTAAATATATTGAGCTCATATCACTTATACGAGGTACTAGAGAATGCATGTTTACAACCATATTTGGACTTCTGAATAAGATGCGTTTAGATCTTCATAAACTCGTAGCTATAACTACGAATGGGGTTGCATCAATAACTAAAGAACGACATAAATTAGTTACAAGATTGAGGGAAAATATACCTCAGTTTATGGGTATTCATTGTATTGCTCATCAAAAAAATTTAGCAACGCGAGATGCTAATAGATATTTTCCGGATTTAAATTTTATAGGTTAAACAGCTAATCAAGTGTATGAATGGTTGCATCAATTATCAATTTGAAGGAAGATAAATCAAAGGATATTGGAAGCATTTTGTGATGAAACTTGAGTTATTTTATAAATACATAATGTTCGGTAGTTATCTCAAATGAGAGTTATGAACTGCTTGGTTTAATGTATACCAGCCATCCTCGAGGTATGAAAATTTGTTGAGCCTATTTGATATCATAATGTGACATCATTTCAATTTAAAAAATTTGTTCATTGTCTAGCAAATATTCTTGTTGAGTTGAACAAACTCAATAAAACATTTCGATATGATCATATGGACATCACCGTAAAGGCCTCTACATTGGATGTGACAATTACAATGTTAAGGCATTATTATTTGGAATTGCATTTTGGACAACTTCCAAGCATCTAGGGAAGTTTTTTGTGAGGTTGTATTAACATGCATGATGGTATATATCAATTTTTTTGGTGTAAGAAAAAATCTATTTACTTTATGGAGAGAACATACATGGATATCAACATGCTGGTACGATCGAGGCATGTAAAATCTTTGGTGCACAGTATGTTCATAAAGTGATGAACAATTTGAATGCTCATTTTTCCGATTTGTCTATTTTCAATGCCACAAAATTATTTAGTCCTAAACATTATCCTCTGAATGAGATTGAGAGAAGTCAACTCACTAAGCAATAACTTGATAGATTACTTATGAGGTTTGATTGGAACAATGACATAGTAGATCGATGCAAAGAAGAAAAACTGGAATTTGTAGAAATTTTGATGAAGATATGCGAATGGAAAGGAATGCATGAAGCATGGTTGTTTTATGACATTGATCGAGAGTTCATGCAAAATTGGCCTACAATGATGAAATTGTGGCAATGGATACTCACTATTCCTACAAGCACAACTATATATGAACGTGAATTTTTCAAATAGAATTGGGTGAAGAGTAATCGCAAAAGTCGATTGAAACTTGAAACATTGGTTTTATTGATGCAAGTGTTATTATGTAGTCTTCCGATGGAAAATATGGATTGGACTAGAATTTTTGACACTTGAAAATCGACCAAAAACCGGAGGGCTTTGCCTTTGGAGTTGGATGATGATTAAGTGCATTATATAGGGAATCTAAATGATTTTAGTGCATCATTTTATTGCATGTACTTCTTCAATATAGTGAGACATCATATTATTTTTATATTCAATACAAAATGGCCAATATTAAGTTTTTTTTTGTGAAGTGTTGCAGAAAAGTTTGAAAGTTTGGATGAAGTATGACTATTTTGAAGCCCTTCACATTGAAATGCATGTGCACACTTCAAAGTTGAACAATGTTGACACATACGAACCCTTCCCCACCATATGTCCTATACATTTGGGCAGCTTTGTCTTTATTCACACTAGAAACTGGTGGGCAAGCGGTCTACATGGAAACTCACCTTAATTTCCCTCTGTTACAAAATGGGTACCAAAATGAATACAAAAATGAAAAGCACATTATACAAGTAAGATTACATCATCCTTGAGAGCTCCAACTTTTTCTTATATCCCCAAAGGGACTCCTAGTCTTATCCTTCTTTACCCATAGTATCTAAAAGATACCTTTAGAAATCTCAAGTCTTACTAAACTTAGACCCATGTTTACTTATCTATGTACATAGATCATATCACTCTAAAATAATGAGGTTGAGTCTACAGACACCTAGTCATCGACGGTAGTATCATAATACTCCCCCTATACACAACGAGTCTAGTTTATACATCATGTTGCGTTCCCTCGTTAAAATCCTTATCGTGATAAAAAAATCCTCACAATTGAGGTAAAAAAAACCACGAGTGAAGGGAAAAAGAGTAGAAGGGCCTAGATATGATTATTTACATGTTAGGTAGGGATGAAAACCTCCGCATCCCTATTCCCTGAACAATTTGCTTATGCCTAGTTGTTGATAATAACTTAGTGAATAAGTCTATTAGGTTATTAGAAGACCTTACTTGCATCATATCTATATCTTATCCTAATAATTCATGAGTGAAAAAAAAACTTTGGTAAGATATGCTTGATTCGATCTCCTTCGATGTAGTCCGCCTTTATATGAGCAATGCAGGCTACATTACCTTCATAGATCATTATTGGAGATTCTGGAACATTGAAAAAACCACAAGAACCTTTGATGAAGCCATCCAACAGTCTTAACCAAACGCATTCACGGGAAGCCGCATGCAAGACTATGATTTCTGAATGATTTGAGGATGTTGTTGCAAGATTATGCTTCGTTGATTTCCAAAATATTACTGCTTATTGTCTAAAGAAAACATAACATATTTATGATTTTTTTAATATAGATCGAAAAGGTAACCCACATTCATGTATCCTTTAATGTTGTTATCTTCTCCAACTTCATAAAACAATCTAAATTTTTCAGTGCCCTTAAGGTATCGTAGGATATGTTTGACACCATTCTAATGCCATTTTATTGGCTTAGCACTAAATCTAGCCAATAAATTAACGGCAAATACAATGTTATGTATGGTGCAATTTGCCAAATACATCAATACATCTATTGCTGCCCAATATGAAGTCTTAGGTCCTAAATATTTCTTTCCTCATCACATGGTCTAAACTCATCTTTCTTCAGATCCAATGACCGTATCACCATTGAAAAACTTAGTGGATTAGTTGCATTCATTGAGAAACGCTTAAGTAAATTTTAAGTATACAAACTTTGATATAGAAAAATACTTTTTGCAAGGTGTTCAACATGTAGGCCAAGACAGAAGATGGTTTTGCCAAGATCTTTCATCTCAAATTCACCTTTGAATTGTGAAACAATCTTGGAGATGACATCAATCGTGCCAATGGTGCTAAGGTCATCAACATATATGACCACAATAACTAAATATGTATGAGTTCATTTAATAAAAATACATGGACAAACTTCATTATTCTTAAAATTCCAATCTATTAAAAAATCTCTTAGACGTTTGTACCACATCCTACCAACCTGTTTAAGGTCATATAATGCCCTTTCAAGTTTAAGGCATTGTGACTGTCTTTGAGATTTTTGAAATTCCACCAATCCCGCAAAGACCCTCATGTATATGTCAGTATCCAAACTGCCACACAAGTACACGGTAACTATATCCATCAATCTTGTTTTCAACTTCTTGTTAACTGCAAGACTTAAGAGATACATGAACGTAATTGAATCTATCACAGGGGAGTACGTCTCTTCATAATCAATGCCTGGACGTTGGGTAAAGCCTTGGGCAACTAGCCGTGCTTTGTACCTGGAAACATTTTTAAATTGGTCTCATTTCCTCACAAACACCCATTACAACCCATTGGGTTAACCCCTTTTGGTGTAGTCTCAACTGGACTAAACACTTTCCTTGGTTTCAAAGGCTCTAGTTCAAATTTGATGGCCTCTTCCTACATGGGCCAATCACTTCGACTACGAGCCTTGGCTATAGTAGTCGGATCACAATCGTCGTCCAAGTATTGTGATACATAAAAATAAAAGGCATCATCTAGGTTTACCTACGTACGATCCCATAAGTTTGTTGTCTTCACAAAATTGATTGCAATCTCTGTTGAATCAACCGGTACTTCTCTTTCAAAATCATCCAGCTCAATGCTTGGAAGTACATCTGCGCATATCGCACGTATCTCTCTTTTGGTACATCGTTTGCGAGGTTGAAGATCTCTACCACGACCTTTTTCATGGGTGTGGTTTGAACGGCAGGCCTCTCTAGACGAGCATGAGCAATAGTAGCATGAATGTGTGATTTAATTATATTTGCTGCATTATTAAATAAATTGGATAGTCTATTAGATAACTGATTCAAATACAAAATGCGTTCAACCTCTCTATCACACTCTTAGGTACGAGGATCTAAAAACATGTTTGGAGTAGATAAAATATTAAAGTTCAAATCTCTATATGGATTTGACTGTCCTACCAAACATGAAAATTTTTCCTCATAAAAAAAACAATCAGCAAATCTTCCTTGTAATAAATTTCCAATTGGAGTTCCAAGTATCTAATAATGTTGGATAATTCATATCCAACATATATTTCTTCTTTCCTTTGACGACTCATCTTAGTTCTATGTGGGGGAGAAATTGGCACTAACACCTTACCACAAAAAATTCTTAAATGTTTTATGCTCTCATGTCATGTGTTCACAAAAAATGCAACAATCTCTCCCTCAGAAAAACAAATTAAAAAAACTATGTACATATCTGAGGAATATATCCGGATTTTTCAATTGGAAATCCATCATGATCCAAAATCTGCATCAACTCTTAATTATTTTTCTCAGTTGTACAAAGGTGAAAACCGTTGCATCGAATGTTTTGGAAACTCTAAATTCCTTGTGGACGTTGGTGAGTAAACAACTCTAGAGATACAATGCGTGTACTATTCTCTTAAATAATTCTTCTTCTCCTTAAAACGCTAGTAGCTTCAAAGAGACAACAATTTCTATTTCCAAATTCAATGCTACAAATTCTATACGGAAATATCATACACGCTCTATACTTCTATATTATATTTCACTACACTTTTCTTTCCTCATATCAAAACATCATATTTGGCTACACATTTCTCTCCTTCACCTCACAACACCCAACAAAAATAATGTTCAACAAGAATCCACTACATAATCACAACTCCGTTGCTTTGAGCTTCGTGTTGATAACGTGTTACAAAATGGGTACAAAAATGAATACAAAAATGATAAACACATTATGCAAATAAGATTACATCATTCTTGAAAGCTCCAGTTTTTTCTTATATCCCTAATAGGACTCCTAGTCTTATCCTTCTTTACCCATAGTATCTAAGAGATACATTTAGAAGTCTCAAGTCTTACTAAACTTACATAAATCATATCACTCTAAAATGACGAGGTTGGGTCTACGGACACTAGTCATTGACGGTAGTGTCATAATACCCTCTAGGGATATGAACCACATGTGACAAAAAAGTATTTTCAAGGGGCTATGAACTCGGGGAGATCACTCCATTGTAGAGTTGAACAACCACGTGCGATCATTTTAGATGTAAAAAATGTAAAAAATGTAAAAATCATCACCAAATTGGGTCACAATTTTATCAATTTTTTTTCATGAGTAGATATAAATGGTACATGTTACATAGTAAAAAATGGTGACTAAATTTGATGATTTTTTTTTTTAATAAAACATACCGTTTCTAACTAGAATGACGCAGAATTGAACTAAAAAATTTGCTACAATTAATGAATATGACTAAAAATTTCAAAAATATATACAAAAGATACCATCAATGGTTGTGTATATGTAGAAAAAATATCGTAAAATTTAAAATTATTTATGACATGTAATATAGGGGTAGCAAACTTTGTTCGCACGTAGTGTTCAACTCTACAATGGAGTGATCTCCCCGAGGCTATGAAGTATTGTGCGTATCTATGGGGTATTTCCTATATTTGACAAATTTTCTTTGAAGATACGCAATATATTCTCGAAATAGTTTTTTAGTGCATTACTTGCATGTGTGTGTGTGTGTATATATATATATATATATATATATACTACTCCTTTGGATTTTATTCTACCCTATATTTTTTTTTGCATGTGGTTCTTAATATCTTATAAAGAGCGACCTTCCATGGGATATCTACTTGCAACAATAATACTTCAAATGTGTGTTTTGTCAAGTGGTTAGAAGATTCATGAATATCAATTCTTGAAGATTTTGTCCACCGCACATAACATTATTCAAATCCACAACAGTGTTCTGTGGGACTAACAATATTCCACAAAATATTCTCGGATATCCCCCACATTCGATTTGAATGTGGGGGATATCCGAGAATATTTTGTGGAATACTGTTAGTCCCCACACAACACTGTTATGGATTTGAATAATGTTATGCAGACACGAGATACAATGTGTAGTTTAAGGTCTTGTGTAACTTCGGTAGAAACCCTCCAAACCTTGGACAATTGCCAAAATAACTATAGTTAAAACACTATATTCGTTAAATTGAGACTTTCTCTAGTCTCAAATTAATATATGGATCAAACAACATGAAGATGCCCGAAACTATATTGTCAACAATCTCAAATATATTATATGTTCTAATACCCCAAATCTATGATGTGCGGACATAAGCACATATGGTAGAGCACTCGACACCAACTTCATCAACAAAAACACATTGGGTAGAGCACTCCAAACAAAATTCACCCAAAAAACATATAAAATGATTTCTATTATTAGCATGGTCAATAAAATATAGACATTGCAACATACAAAGTGCATGTAATAAATGCATATTTCTTAAATGGACAATTTAGTCCCAAACTTAATAATAAGATGAACTTCACATTTGTTTTGAAATATAGTAAATGGATATTCATCCATCCCCAAACGATATAGCATTCGTAAGTTCAACCCAAACTCTATCCCAATTTTGAAGAGCACACATATGAGTAATATATATTGCTAGAATTACATATGAAACTATAATCATGCTAACACAATCCTACCAACTCTCTCATTCAACGTGGGTTGCTTCTTGTGTGATCCGAGCAAGGTTGTCTTTTGCAAAAGTTATGTAATTTTGAGGGATGGACACTGATCCACTATGATTTTTCCGTGGTTTCCATACTATGAATATGGAATCTGTATCCACCCAAGATGGACCGTGCTCAGAATCCACCTTCCACCGAAAATTATGGTTTGTATCCCAGCCTGTATAATGTCGAATCACATCTTCGTTCCGTGTTGTCGGTCGATAGTACTCCACTTGTATTTGTCGAAAATGAGGGCTGGAAGTTGCAAAATTTGGTTTAGACAAAGCTCTTGCCACCCACACTGGCTTTGCATATGTCTCATCTCCAGGACGCAAAATGAGCATATAACCTTCATGACAATCCATCGCAATGCGGAATGAAGGTGGGGGACGTTGACTAGCAGGCCCAACGTAATGGTCGTCCACATCAAACTCCTCACGAACCTCTCCATTTTCCAAAAGGCAAGCCTCCGAAGCTTGTACTTCGACACGAGTTTGTGGCCAAAACCCGTGCCTCAAAGTATGAGGGCTATCTTGGTGTAGGTCTGCCAAGGCGGCACGAACACGTGTCCAATAATGTATCCAACTCCCGTAACGATGCCAACATGATCCACCAACATCCGCTATCTTCAAACTCTCCCAATATTGTATGAAGCCTGATATACCTTTCAAAATATCCTCCAAATTCTTCATGGGTATTGGCTTGCAAGGCCTGGGCTCTCCATCCGGTAACATCGTCTTTCCATCCGCATCCACGCGCCACACAAGGAGACCTTCCGGCGGGCTCCAGTCTTGTGTCGTGCACAACAACTTGTATTGCATGGCGGGTACACCATCGTCACGCATGTAGAAGCGGAATTGTTGTGCCTTCGTATGCCTGATCAATCGGTGAGCTCCACTTCGAATATAAGGTTCTATAAATGCCTTAAAGTCTGGCACCTCCTCAATCATATGGGGGATGACGGGAACATTCTCCAAATCCATGTACGACTTCATCAATAAGGGGATTGTTGGAAAATCCTCCTCCCGCAATTTCATGCTCCACCGCCCAAAAGATGCATCAATATCATCGTGCGTGTGGCCTACCAATAGGAAGGACACAAAAACCTCCTTGAAAATGCCTTTCGCAACCAACAACGACCAATATGCAAATACATGTCTATTTTTATTGTCCTTGGCACAATTGTCCAATTGGACACGCAAAGTGGGGGGCAACTTCTTGGCAATCACGGGTTCACTGGGTGGCTCTGGCAACGAATGCAAGCATACATCTTTTCCATCCAACACCGCTTCATATAAAGGTGTTGAACCCGTATTTTCAAATAACAATCCTGAAGAATAGGCCGGCGGTTTCTCCAAATCACGTAAAAGCCTTGCGAATGACCCTATCGTGTGGTTTGAATCCGCTGGATACAAATCAAGAGCATAATGAGCAAACTTGACATCCCCATGTCCATGTGCAATCATTCCTGCAATGCCAACCCAATGTGATTAGTATCTATGTATAAATAAACCAATTTGAGGGAATCCATGTTCTCAAGTACATCACGTAATAAAACACCACAACATTTAGGGTATGCGATGACATTGTTTCCAAATTCACCTGTAACCGATACATGCAGCTTAAAAAATCCATCCGTGGCCTTGATTCGATTTGCAAAACATGGGGACGTTGTTTTGGCATGATCCATTTTGTCATGGATGACCGTAAGAACCTCCAAGGGCCTGGAGATGGACAAAGCTCTATTTATGTAGTAATCATTACGGTGTGCCTCTTGCATGTTTACATGCTTGAAATAGTTCAATTGATGTACCGCATATGACTCGGTGCCCATCGTGTGTGCATCGCGAAGGCGCTTCAACTTCTCGCAATTAGAGCACCGGGCAAATTTGTCCCCTCGTCTTTTTGTAATGTATTCGCTAAAGTTTGCTTTCTTGATTGCACTCAATTTTGACAATGAAATTGGCTCCAAACCGACCTTCTCGCCAACTGCATTCACGTCCAACAATATGTCTTTCCATTTTGTGCCTGTGGGAAGAACTTTCTCCACAACCTTTTCCCCGGTTGTGAGTGTACGTGTTTTGTGTGGCATTGCATCGGCAAGGGGGACGATGATGGTCGCCAGAGTGGCCGTTGCTTGCCTTGTTGCTTCCCTGGGTTTCTTTAAACCCACGTTCCCATGGTGACGGGAACGGCGGCCTTCCTTGGCATAAGCAGCTTGTCTATAAAAGTCCGCTTTTGACACACCGTGAATGGTGTACCATGCCTTACAACACACGTCTATGCTTTCAATGGTGATGACCTTGCGACCCGTCCCATTCACATGTATCGCCCTATGGACATCAAGTTTTTTGGTGGATCTTAGACGGAAATCTCCAAGCCACATTTCTTCGCAGATGGCCTTCAATTTATCCCTTGGAAACAATTGGCAACAACGATGCACACAACAATCCTTTGTGACAACTTCTCTAATGGACTCCTCGCCGAGCAACCTTTGGCGTTTACAATCAGTTGCAGAGGGAGTAGGACGTGCCAATGTCTCGTACTTTTGTAAGCCTTTGCGGGGCCGAATGTTTGCTTGGAGCTCCATTTGGTTTTGCATGTATTGTCGCTCATGGTCACGCAAGCTAACTCCATCAATCGTGACATTCCTCAATGGCCACCTGCGGAGGGAGAACCTATGAGTGGGATCCACCTCGGAATGTATGAGTGACTCCAATATGACAACCCCAACGTCCTCTGTGCCAAGTGGGTTCTCATCAATGCAATCTTGTGGATGGGTGTTACGACAAATACCATCCGCCACAACAACTCCACTATCATTAACGAGTACCACCTCCAAATTCATCCACGAAGCCCTTGAAAGTCCCGAACATTCAACAATGGGACAGTGCGGTACGGAAGGCGAAGGTAAATCCAAATGATCTTCATCTGGACTGTCATCCATAGTAGCCTCCCCGACAATATCTAGCTCATCCTCAGATGCAGATGGCCAAGTGGCCATGTCTTCAGATGACCAATCCCCTCTTTCACTAAACCCATCCATTGTGCCTACACACATGAACATTGAACCTTGTCAAAAAAATCACAAAAATTGTAGATTCCAAACGAAGAATACAAAAACCAGCTTATATAATCAAAATTGCAAATACTCAGTGCTCATACATGTTCATATGACTGCTATGCCATTGGGTTTGTAAAGGTTTGGGTTGTCCAGCGGACACACTGTCATCCAGAGCCCATCCACATTGTGGGGATGGCTTTGGGTCGAGCGGCCCAAACCTTATGGCAGGATGGGTTCATGGTCTTCCAGAGCCCATCCACAATATGGAGATGGGCTTGGGTCGAGCGACCCAAACCTTTTGGGGGGATGAGTTCATGGTCATCCAGAGCCCATTCACAATGTGGGGATGGGTTTGGGTCGAGCGACCCAAACCTTGTTGGCGCAGGATGGGTGTAGGCTCATCACAGAGAGCACCCACACTGTGGGGATGGGTTTGGGTCGAGCAACCCAAACCTTTTGGTGGGATGGGTTCATGGTCATCCAGAGCCCATTCACAATGTGGGGATGGGTTTGGGTCGAGCGACCCAAACCTTATTGGCGCAGGATGGGTGTAGGCTCATCACAAAGAGCACCTACACTGTGGGGATGGGTTTGGGTCGAGCAACCCAAACCTTTTGGCGGGATGGGTTCATGGTCATCCAGAGCCCATCCACAATGTGGGGATGGGTTTGAGTCGAGCGACCCAAACCTTTTGGCGGGATGTGTTCATGGTCATCCAGAGCCCATCCGCAATGTGGGGATGGGTTTGAGTCGACCGACTCAAACCTTTTGGCGGGATGGGATCATGGGCATCCAGAACCCTGCCCACACTGTGGGGATGGGTTTGGGTCTATCAGGGTCAAACTAAAAACCACCCACACTAGGGCAGGTGTTTGGGTCGACCGACCCAAACTTTAGAAGGGTCATACTAAAAACCGCCAACACTAGTGTAGGGGTTTGGGTCGACCGACCCAAACCTCCTCAGGGTCATACTAAATCCGCCCACAATGGGGTATGGGTTTGGGTCGACCAACCCAAACCCACCGCAGAATCCGGCGTATAATGCGGTGGAAATTGCGAGGTGGGATGAATTTGAGCTCATTCCGAAGTTCACAGTGGGGTTGCATGCTGTGGATAGCCGCTCATGAACGGCAGCGTGCACGAACCTTGAAGTACAGCTCCGACTGAGAGTTCTCCCTACGATTTCAGGAGTGGGAGAAGAGCAAAAAGAACCGACTTTTGGGGGGTGCGCCCCTTTATACTATCCACCTCCGCTTCCCCAACTTCCTCATTGGATGCCTTTCCCGCCTAGTTCTCTTGCAGAGGTTATTTTCAAACCTCCTGACAGAATTCCCCGCCTTTTGTTAATTATAAAAAAATGCGAATCTAACCTAGCTCTTGGATACCCCAACCGTCATCTAACTTTGTGTGTGTTGAGAATGTCTATTGAAAGTAATGTGGATATTTAATCCGTTTTTTATTGTTTTGTGTGGATATGACATGCACCATTGGAAGGAAGGGTGGCGGCCACATGTATTTTTCCAAGTGTCATGAGGAGAAAATGTTTGGGATAAGTGATTTATATCAAAGACTTCTAGAATGTCACTCTAATGCATCATATACATATTAAATCATGATACTAATCTACTTGAACTCAAACATTACGGTATATTTTAACCAATATGTAGACAAAAGAAGTCTAAACATTGTGTAACGCCTTATGGTAAGAGTCACTAAATACAATAGTTAAAGTAGTTATTAAGATCCTCGTATGAGGAATTATATAATGATTGCATACAACATTGCTCTATTCTCTCGCATGCAAGTGTGGCAATGACGAACGTATGTGGACGTCGTTAAGGGGATACTAACCACCAATGTCGTTTTTTAGTTCAATCTTTCAATGATATTTGAATCTATCCTCAAGTTCACTTCAAGTTTACTAATGTGTGTGAGCAAAACATCCAAAGTTGGACCCTAAACCCTTATAACATCCACAACATGAAATGTGTATTGAATAAACACAAGACCAATTAGTATATCATGTTTAAACGTCCCAAATAACATATTAACACGATCAAGATTGTATTTACTCTAACCTTCCTATTAGACTCTTCTTCATATACAAACAACATCTAGTCCATCTTGCGCCATTATCTAATATACGTGGAGGGGACATTGAATAAGAACTTGATTGCGTGAATGGCTTCATTTGATGTTGTGCTTCTCCGATTTACTTTTATATCACATTCCATATATTAAATATATCATGAACCATGGTTTATTGGCAACTATGTGATTCATCAAAGTGAGCAAAACATCCAAAGTTGGACCCTAATAACATCCACAACATGAAATTATGGCATTTGAATAAATACAAGAACTATCAGTGTATCATGTTTAAACGTCCCAAATAACATATTAACATAATCAAGATTGTCTTTACTATAACCTTCCTATAAGACTCTTCCAAACCTTGGACAGCTAACTAAGTGGCCAACTATTTAGTTAGCTAAAAGCTCCAACTAGCTAAAGCTACGTAGGAATTTGGTGCCTCAAAAGAATAGCTAGCTAAAACTAAGTGCCATAATCCGGGCGAGGAAAGGTAGCTAGCTAAAGCTAGCTAATAGCTAGTTGGAATGTAAAACATACATTATTTTTTTAATATTAGGGCGGATCCCATATAGCAAAAACCTTGTTGTCCAACTTGACACCCACTTAGTTAGTTGTCCCATGGCTACAGTTTAGGTTTCAATTATGGTATCTGCAATCAATTTTCTGTAGGCCATTTCCAAGCTAATTCTTTTGGAAACTCTCAATTTTTACATTGAGATGTTTGTGTAGAAATCTCAATACACATGGCACGGTCTTCACTGTTCCTAATAGTCAATAGTCACATAGGAGAACCTAGTAAGATCATTAGTGTTAGCCGCTCACCCTAAGTGGGCATTTAATTAGGAACAATCTTCTAGATTAGTTAGTCAAGCTTATAATTAGGAACAATCTTCTAGCTAGGTAGGTTAGTCAAGCTCATAGTTGGGCTCACTTGTATATATATAATGAGCGATGTAGCACCAATGCCAGTTGAAAGTGAGGAAGCCAATGTATACGTGTGGATTTAAAAAATTCAAATTTCCTTGTGCAACAACATGAAAATAGAGAGGCAACCACGAGCAATACAACCAAATATATATTGTTTGGTTTCGTTTGAATGGATTTCTCTTTGGTTTAGAATGAATATGCATGTCACACAACTTTCTAGCTAGTTGAAGCTAAGTGAAAATGAGAGTTCCGAACAATTTAGCTAGCTAAAGCTAAGTAGGAATCCTAGGTTCGGTGAACCTAGCTAGCTAAAGCTAAGTGACAAATAGGGGCCCGAAAAATTTTGCATGGTGATGCTAGTTGGCCAGCTATCCAAGGTCTGGACTCTTCTCACCAAAATGCACAATGTTACCCGTTAATATTGGATAGATTAATATGTTATAACCCTAACCCCTTACCCCCTAAACCCTAAACCCTGAACACCAAATATCGTAGTTGTTCACTGATGCCTCCATATACAAACAACATCTATTATATCTTGCGTCATTATCCAATATACGTGGAGGGAACATTGAATAAGAACATGTTTGCTTGAATGGCTTCATTTGATGTTGTGCTTCTCCGATTTACTTTTATTTCACATTCCATATATTAAATATATCATGAACCATGGTTTATTGGCGACTATGTGATTCGTCAAAGTGAGCAAAACATCCAAGGTTGGACCCTAATAACATCCACAACATGAAATGGCATTTGAATAAATACAAGACCAATTGAATAAATACAAGACCAATAAATACAAGACCGATTTACTTTTATATCACATTCCAAGTAAATATATGATCATCAATGGTTTATTGGCGACTATGTGATTCATCAAAGTGAATATATAAGGGATTTACTAAAATCTTGAGCATGTTAGCATTTTGAAATAAGGATCATGCAATTCAAAATCCTTACAAAATGCACTTGGGGAAGGCATTCATTTAGGCTCCACACTCAAGTATTCTAAATTTCCGAATTTCATGTTGGGGGGTGGGGGTTATATTTCTTATTCATTGAATATTGTGTGAGTTGTTGGCATCATTGGTAAAGTCTAAAAGTCAATGATTACATCGTTAAATGTCACGCAATTGTATTATTTTTCTAACGTGCTCAAACAAAAGAGAAACAAATGACTTCAACTTGTTTGGAAAATTTAGGGTATGGTGTCATGTAAGTAGGGGTTAAGTATTAGTTTTAGCATAAAGTTACGTTGTAAAAATGCATTAGTTGTATAAATGGTTAGTCTTGTAGAATACCGCATTTGATGTAGCACCTCAGGGTACTCCAAAGTGTCTTCAAATAACTAATGCCCGCTAAGGGGTTAGAGTTAGGGTTTAGGATTTAGGGTTCTCCGTAACCCTATTTCCGTTGGTGCCCTAATCATGTGGGCACCCAATTCCCGAGGCAAACAAAACCCCAGCCACCACAGTTTCTCCTCCTTTCTCTCTCTCTCCACGCCAAGCATTCGCTCCGCGTGTCTCTTGGAAGCGCCGCCTCTCCTGAAGCGCCGCTTTCGCGAAGCGCCGTGGCTATTCAGGGCGGCATTTGATTCCTTCTCACTCTCCCGCCTAGTGTTTCTTCTCCTTCCCTCCCTTCTCTTGCTCTTAATCTTAGAAGTTAGGAGGTGTTTCCAATAGAACAGAAACCTACGCAGGAAGTTAGTCGAAGATTGTTGAAGGGTTTTCGAGCATTGTGTGGGAGCTTTAGCGAGTGCTTGCGAAGTTCATGTGTTTGTAGATTATTTCTCTTTTGGAGTTTGTATTGTATTTGGAGTGCTTGTGAGATTCAGGAGTTCTATAAGATAATCAGGAGGTGTTTGAGACATATAGAAGTGATTTGAGAGCTTCAGTTGTTGTTTGAGTGATTCAGTTGTTGTTTGAGAGATTTAGCTGTTGTTCTGAGAGATTCAATTGTTGTTTGAGAGATTCAAAAGTGCGTTGAAAACCTCAGGAGTTGTATGAGAGATTCAAGATTTGTTTGAGAGAAGTAAGAATTATTTGAAAGCTTTAGTAGTTGTTTGGGAGTTTAGCGTGTGTCCGAATCACATTCAGCTGTTTGTATGTTATTGGACGAAGAACACCAGCGCTACTCCACAGTTTTTACAACAACAACTTTAAAAGGTAATATCTTTTGTTATACCCAACATGTATTAATTAATTCATGGTGTTGTAGCATACACAACGCATAAGCATTGTATATGCTCTGTGCCAACTTTTAAAATATATATTAAATAGAACAGTTTGGGGAGACGACCCAAACACATCCTGATGCTTGGGTCGGTCGACCTAAACCCAGCCTCCTATTTGGTACGCTCGGCCCAAAAAATCCTCATGTTTGGGTCGCTCGACCCAAACCCAGCCTAATGTTTGGCTCGACCCAAACACGGTATGATGATTGGGTCGCTCGACCCAAACCCAACCTCCTATTTGGTACGCTCGGCCAAAACACATCATCATGTTTGGGTCGCTCGACCTAAACCCATCCTCATATTTGGTACGCTCGGCCCAAACACATCATCATGTTTGGGTCGCTCGACCCAAACCCAGCCTCTAAATTATTATCTTATCAATAAATCCATGATGTTAAACACAATATAAAATGCAAATCCACCCAAAAATAACAAAATACCATATCACCATACAAATGATGTTCACATATAACAGTGCACAATCCACCAAAATATATGCGCCAATCAATTAAATTTCCCTTAAATCAATTGAAAACTATGGATTTTGAAGAAGTTTGGGTCGAACGACCGAAACTAACATTGTTTATTCTTTCCTTACAGATGGCCCCAAAGAAAAGACCCGGTGAAAGGTGGTTTATGCTTGCGCCATACATGTTATGGCAGGAGCACGAAACACCGCAGGATGACTCATATGTTCCAAAGGACAATCTTATCCTCGCTTGGTCAATTCAAGTGGTCAAAGCCTCGCAATACAAAATGATATTTGTATTGAAAGTTGGCACCATGGAGAACCATACATGGGCCACAGTCACGGGGTGGGAGGTGGCATCGGTTCAGTCGCTTGGTGACTACGTGGACGTCAATCCTAGAGAACTCCGTGGTGCAGAATGTCCATATGTTCATGCACCAGTTCTCCGAGCCGTTCGACGCAATCTACGTAAAGGAGTCCTGCGTTGAGCCAGACGTCATCAAACCGGAGTCGATATTTATCGATAGCAGTATATCGAACACCAAGGTCTCTAGCCAGTTTACAAAATTAAAACATGCAATCACCGTGCTGAATAAGGCCCTTCAGAGCAAAACAAAAAGTCAGCAACCTGCGAGGCGGAAAGCAACCACTGAGGAGGGTGCAGGGTCGTCAAGGCCTCAAACGGTGAGGAAGCCGCGACCAGTACCGTCTGACTCAAGACGGACGACTCCCTCAGAGACACCGGCGGATAGCGAGACGCCTACGCCTTCTGCCAGCCGCCAAACAACACCATCGAAAAGGGCGAGAGAGTCATCTGTGATGACCGAGGAGCCAGTTTCTCCTGAGCTGCGCATGCCAAAGCCCGGGCAAGAGGTGGATGCGGGGGAGATCCAGAAAATCGTGAACAATTTCACGTCCAAGTGCTCCCACTATTTCTTCATGGGTAGAGATTTCAAGTTCGATGTCAACATCAGCCAGTGCCATCTAGCGCCACCAGAAAAGTGCATCCGGGTAAAAGAAGAAACCTACGTCGACTGGATAATCGCGCAGATCGTTAGCGAACAATTCAAAGACGACAGACAAACAATTGTAGACATGCCCCAGGGACAGAAGAAAATGCCTACCCCTGAAATGTGGCCTACAATTCAGAAAGGCGATTTTTGGCTGATAGACGGCCAGCACAGTGTGGAGGCATCAAAGAAAATCCAACTGATGACTGAGTGGGATGATCCCAACCATCAGAAGGAAAAGCTGAAGGTCTGGAAGGCATTGGTGGTGTGGTCCGACGACGAGACCAGGCTCAGCGACATCTCCCGATACTTCAACATGGGGAACAAGAAGAGGGCCTACCAAACTTCCTGGATAAGGAATATCATGGCCTCACGGGAGGTGTGGGAGTTCTATGGCAGGCCTCCCAAAGAGAGGGAGAACGCCAAAGACAAGAATCCAAAGTGGGAGGTGAGTATTGTTTGGGTCGATCGACCCAAACTCTTGTTTGCAGCCTCGTTTTTTAGTTTGGGTCGATCGACCCAAATTCTTGTTGCAATTATTGTTCATGATTTGTCTTGGAAATCACATGTACATATCTAACCCGCATTCAAATGGTTTGTTTTGTTGAAATGCAGGATTTCAAATACCAGATGATAAATAAATTCTCCTCAATTGATAATGCTAGTCAAAAGCAGAAGAAATACAACGATCTAAGAGGGGAGATTTATTTAATCACAGCTTCCGATTTCGTTTGGATGAAATGGAAGAGTGTATTTGAAAAGCATGAGGCAGGTGAGCTAATCGACCCCGATACTGGCTTGTTCTTCAACCAGGCATCGCGCTTCAAGCAGATGAAGCCTCTCGTGAGGGAGTTCTTCAGAACTCTTCAAGGGCTGTCGGAGGCAGAGATGGGGAAGGCGGCATCCCACATCCTGCACGTGTAGCCGATGGTGAAGAGATGCTGGGTCCACTCGAAGATCGTCTTCAGCAAGCCCAAATGCTTCGTCCCTTCATGCTACACCATGAAGGAATGGACGGAGAACAGGAAGAAGAAGACGACCATCGTCCAGGAGCTGCACAAGCTAGTTCCTGAGAAGAAGCTCATCGTGGATGGAGAGGTTCACGAGGCGCACTGGAGGGCCTTCAAAGCCGAGTATAAGTTCACCAGTGCGTCCATGGCGGCACTCATGAAGGAGGCGGGAGACGACTTCCTCAGGTCGAAGCTCGTGAAGGGGGGGAAGAACCGGGCGCTTCCCGAGCACTCCGCGCGTGCCTTCTCCAACTTCGTAAAGGATAAGCAGATCATCAGTTTCGAGGGCGACGCGCATTTCAACTTGGTCACCCTCGACCCTCTCAAGATCCAAGGCTGAACGGGGTCTGATGCCAGGAAATCCATCATGACGAAAGCCAGGGACCGCTTCCCCTTCGGAATGATAGACTTCAGGAACATCCCTGGAAGCTCATTCGAGGGGACAATGAGCACCCCGTTTTACGAGCCATTCCTGTCAAAGTTCGTGGACTACAACAGCCCCAAATTCCGGGAGGTCAACATCTGGTTGTGGATTGTCGAGGACAGGAGGGCGGAGCAGGTGTACGGGATCGTGCGGAAATTGCAGCCAGAGTACGCCGTCTCGAAATCGCACTACGTTGCTTCACCGGCGGAGGGGGCGTACAACACATTGAAAGACAAGAAGACGAAGGTCGTCAACGTGCTGTGCTTGTACTTCGTGTACAAAGCTGAGCTGCTGAAGGTGCCAAACCATCCCATAGCCCGGATGGAAAAAAATTTCCAAGTCCCAGAAGGGTTGCATACCAGCAGGAGCTTGTACGACGAGGCGAAGTACACCAACTACCCCGCGGATGAGCTGCGGATGGAGTTCTACCTGCGGATGATGAGGACCCTCACGAAGAGAGGGGACTGCATCTTCAACGTCTTCGGGGGCTCCAAACCAATTTTTTCTGCTATGGTAAGTATCTTTAAATAGATTGTCGACAGTTTGGGTCGAGCGATCCAAACTACACACTGCCTAGTCTGGGTGGAGCAACCCAATCTACACAATGCTTACTTTGAGTCGAGCGACCCAAACTAGGGATTGTGTAGTTTGGGTTGCTCCACCCAGACTGGGCAATGCCTAGTTTGGGTCGCTCGACCCAAACTACACACTGACTGGTCTGGGTGGAGCAACCCAAACTACACATTGCTTACTTTGGGTCGAGCGACCCAAACTAGGCATTGTGTAGGTTGGGTTGCTCCATCCAGACTAGTCAGTGTGTAGTCTGGGTTGCTTTGTGTAGTTTGGGTTGAGCGACCCAGACTACACACTGCCTGGACTGGGTGGAGCAACCCAATCTACACAAAGCCTACTTAGGGTCGAGCGACCCAAACTAGGCATTGTGTAGGTTGGGTTGCTCCATCCAGACTAGTCAGTGTGTAGTCTGGGTTGCTTTGTGTAGTCTGGGTCGAGCGACCCAGACTACACATTGCTTGGACTGGGTGGAGCAACCCAATCTACACAAAACCTACTTTGGGTCGAGCGACCCAAACTAGGCATTGTGTAGGTTGGGTTGCTCCATCCAGACTAGTCAGTGTGTAGTCTGGGTTGCTTTGTGTAGTTTGGGTCGAGCGACCCAGACTACACACTGCCTGGACTGGGTGGAGCAACCCAATCTACACAAAACCTACTTTGGGTCGAGCGACCCAAACTAGGCATTGTGTAGGTTGGGTTGCTCCATCCAGACTAGTCAGTGTGTAGTCTGGGTTGCTTTGTGTAGTCTGGGTCGAGCGACCCAGACTACACACTGCCTGGACTGGGTGGAGCAACCCAATCTACACAAAGCCTACTTTGGGTCGAGCGACCCAAACTAGGCATTGTGTAGGTTGGGTTGCTCCATCCAGACTAGTCAGTGTGTAGTCTGGGTTGCTTTGTGTAGTCTGGGTCGAGCGACCCAGACTACACACTGCCTGGACTGGGTGGAGCAACCCAATCTACACAAAACCTACTTTGCGTCGAGCGACCCAAACTAGGCATTGTGTAGGTTGGGTTGCCCCATCCAGACTAGTCAGTGTGTAGTCTGGGTTGCTTTGTGTAGTCTGGGTCGAGCGACCCAGACTACACACTGCCTGGACTGGGTGGAGCAACCCAATCTACACAAAGCCTACTTTGGGTCGAGCGACCCAAACTAGGCATTGTGTAGGTTGGGTTGCTCCATCCAGACTAGTCAATGTGTAGTTTGGGTCGGGAGACCCAAACCAGGCAGTGTTTTTGTAAGATGGATGTCGATGTTTTTGTTTTCATTTTCTTCTGATTTGGTGTAAATCTAATGCAAGTGATCTGGGAATGTGCAGATGTTGGGGTTGACCACCTATTCGTACATAGATGATGCCGATGTTCTGTTCTACAGAACGCAGAAAGCGTTGGTGAGAAAAATGGACATCCTCGATTGGATCCCCGGAAGCTACGCCGAGGAGATTGTTGAAGGGGGCGAAAACCCTTTGGATAGGGCGAGGCGGACCAACCTGGAGGAGTTCGTTACTCAGACCCCCGTCGCAATTCCCGAACCTCTGGTGGAATTGCATTCTGGCACCTCGTCACGGGGCCCAGGTGATGAAGCGGCAGAGGAGGAAGAAGAGGACCCCAAGGCGGAGGGCGAGGTCGAGGAAGGGGCAACGGGGTTCACGCTGGAATCTGAAGCCCCCCAACGAAAGAAGGCTATGCGGGTGGCAACTCCGCAAAGTAAGCTGGTGCCCGTCCTCATTGTGGACGATGCGAGGGACATGTACTCCAGGGGCGCGACCGCCGCGTTCAGGGAGAGGAGGAGGCTGAAGGGGAAGAAGCTCTACGGCGACTACGCGGTGGAAGAGACCATCGCCATTAGCAGCGAGGACGAGGACGACATGGAGCTCGCCAAACGGCTCAGGTCGGATCCCCCCTCCCCCACAGCGTTTGCCGACATGGTGAGGGTGAAACCCGAAGTCCTCACTGTGGAGGAGGCTAATGAAAAGATGCGGAGGGACGAGGAGCAACGCGTCCGGCTGGAGAAGGCTGCCGCCGAGGAACCCTCGGTCCGCAACGAAGTCGCGGAGTTGAGGGCTCTCCTGTTGGAGCAGGAGTGGCAAAGGGCGATGGCCCAACCTCCATCCAGCGCGGACCTGATCACGCAAGTGATTCAGGGCATGTTGGCGCAGGGGTTGGTGATGGCTCCCCCGAATGCATTTCCGCACTTGCTGTGAACCACCAAAGTGGTCCACCACTCCGTGGGGTCACTTTAGTTAGGATTTTAGTATTAAAAGTTAGGATTGAAAGTGAATTAAGAGAAAAATTAGTTCATTTAGCGTTTAGTTCAAAAAGGGGAAGGAAAATTACCAAGGACTTCGGACCTTCACCCGTGAAGGGAAAAAATCTAGTTTTAGGTAGAGTTAGTAAAAATGAAAACTAACTAGAGATAGAAATTAGCTAAGTTAGGAAAAATAGCTATCTAGGCAAGACCTAGTTAGCGGGGAAAAAACGTAGTTAGTGAAAGCAACTAGCTAAGATGACTAAATTAGTAGAGCTAGCTAGGCAAGGGTTAGTTTAATACTTAGTGTGGGTCACGCAAGACAAGTGGAGGTGCTCGGCGTGAGAGGAAAATTAGCGCGAAGACTTTGAAGGAAAATAGCAAAGGGGCCATTTGCCCCCTTGCTATCAAAAATTAGAACGAATTTGGAAGATTCTTGTCGGAGCCACCTCGGCGACGGGTTGGCAACCTCGACCGGGAAACCCCCGAGCCAAAATTTCGGGAGGGGGTTGAAAATGGAACCGGTGGCGGAGGGGTCCAACCCTTTTGTGAAAGGGTTTAAAAACCCCCTCCTTCCACCTTGGAAACCCCCTCTCAATTCGATTAGCGGGCGAAGCTCTACATCAATATAGTTAGACAAACTCTTTTTTCCTTAGAATTTGGGCAAAGCCCTACTTCAAGATAGTTAGGCAAAACTCCCTTTCAATTTGATTAGCGGGCGAAGCCCTACTTCAAGATAGTTAGGAAAAAATCCTTTAGCATGCATTCTCAATGGCCTAAGAAAAAGGCTTGACAAACTCCTCTACTCTCTCTTCTAGTTAAAATGTGTGTTTATTAACACACCAACAAAATTCCTCCTTTCTTTTGTAGAGGTAGGTTGGATTGTAGAATTTCGAGTGAAGGCATTGTAGACCTCAGCTGCCAATGCCCTGAAGGCTTAGTTTCAAAGCTAGAAAAAAATACTTATTATTTTTTTCTTAGAGAGATTTCCTATAGCTATCTATAGCCATTTTCCATTTGTGATTTGGTCAAGATGACAATTAGTTATGGGTTTTCAAAGATGGAGTAGAAAAACTGGGTGGTCTTATGGGTAGCGGCTGCTGGATCAGACCTGCCAGCCCAATCAGAATTTTAATTCTAAAAAGTTATATTTTTCCCAAGTAGAACTTTTGTCTAGCTTTCCAGAATTGCTTAGAACGTTTGATTTGAGCATGATTTGAATTAGATATGAATTTTTGAAGACGGGATACATAGTTTGAGAATTCTGGGTTGACTGCTGCATTGCAGAGGGTCTGCTGAATTCACTTTGGCTTAACTTGTTAATTTCATATTTTTATCACATAGATCTTTTTAATATCTTTCCATGATTATATAGAACGTTTGATTTGAGCATGATTTGATTTAGATATGAATTTTTGAAGACGGGATACATCGTTTGAGAATTCTGGGTTGACTGCTGCATTGCAGAGGGTCTGCTGAATTTGTGTTGGCTTAACCTGCTGATGTCATAATTTTCCTAGTTAGAACTTGCTAATAGCTTTCCAATGGTATAAGAAAAGCCTAAATCCAAGTTGTAATGAATTCACTATGAATTTCTGAAGTTAGAAGTTAGATAGGTGGGTTGGAAGGATCGGTTGAATCGACCTCGTACTTCCAACCCTCATAACTTTTGCATTTCTTATCCGATTAAGGTGATTTTTAGATCGTTAGAAAGATAATTAGGTGCACTAAGTAAATATATTATGCTTAGGCCTAAATTATAGAGAAAAAATAACACTTTATATTTTAATTGTTAACTAAGGTACGCTTCCTATCAAACTAGTTACAAGGGAGGCAAGGTCGACGCTCGAAAGTGGAGCAAGGAAAGAAGTAGCGGCTCGGCCTACATCGAGCCCAAATCAACCGAGGAGAATTGAGGTAAATTAACTAACCCTAGCTTTCCATTTAGGGTTGGAGGGAGCACGGCTAAGGTACGCATTTCTAACCCACTCACCTATCCCGTAAGGTCAAGTGGTTTGACCACTTGACCGCCAAGGGGGTACCCAACTCCATTTTTTTTGGGGCCCCTTCGTATGTTTTGTGGTAGTAGCTTCATTTATTAGAAAGTTTCGTATGTGGTGAAATCGGGTTAATCACCGACACGACCACTCTGAATCTTGTTGATGGAAAGGTGGGGTTAATGGCCCACGAATCCATTATCATGTTGTTGGCCACAAGGGTTGGAGGTGATGGCCCCAACCCTTGAAGATTGTGCAACAGGTTGAACACACAGGTTGCCTTATTCGCCGGTCCCATCAAGTTGAGTTTCGTGGTCAAACCGTTTTAAACTAATTAATAACCAACATAATTTGTACAACCCCCGTGGACAAAAAACCAACCGGAAACTTAACTCGAAAGGTTGATATTACCCCCTCCGGCGGCAAAGATCGGAGGGTATAAGTGTTAATCAACCTTCAAGAGACCCGCACATGGCCTTGAAGGGTTCGGGTTAGGGTGTGCACCAAACAGGTAGATGGTGATGCCATAATCTATGAACTTAGTAATATAGACTTTGTGTAATCAACCTTAAACTAAGAAGGAAGATTGAGAGGGTGGGATTTAATCAAGGTCCCCCCGTTTAGAGAATTTAATTCATAACAAGTAAGGAATTAGAGGTGGCTAAGGTAAAAGGTAAGGTTATTTTATTCATTAGGGTTAGGTTGCCTTGATTCCAAGGCTGGTGCGTCTGCGCGTAGACTAGGGTAGATTAGACATTAGGTTAGAAAAAGTAGATAATTCTCTTAAACACTTATTAATCTAGGCACAACCTACCGAAAGGACACGACGCGATTAACAAATCCCTCCATAAATCTAAATACCCATAAAAAATCATAACATCCGGGTTCGGCTTGGGCACCTGCTAAGGCAGGCCACCCTCACCGAAGGGCTTGTGCGGTACTTTTAGGCTCCCTCGGAGGGGGGTGCCCAAAAGCACCACACTTGCCCGTCGGCTTCCCTCCCCAGAATATCAACCCGCCACCCGCACCGCAGCAGTCCTTCAGCTTCGGCCCTATGCTGCAGCCGCAAGCCCGCCCGTACGCCCCCGTCCAGCAGGTGGACAACCCCAGCCTTTGGCGCGTCCCCGGAGCTCCCAGCCCCTTGGCACCCCCCCCCCGCTTCGGCCTCCCATCCTCGTGCCCCCACACCACCAACAGGACGACCCCCGCATGTTTGGGTCGTCCGACCCAAACACTGCCGCCCTTGCACCGCCACCCAGAGAGCCTGGCGAAGCCGGAGGGTTTGGGTCGGCCGACCCAAACCCCGTCTCAGCGACGACCCGGTGGACGAGCCCATGCTAGATGTTGAAGGCCCGCAAGGCCCTGGTGATACCTCTACTCCTAACCCAGTCGATGAACCAATGCATGATGCGCATGCGGAGGTTGGGTTGGGACAAAGGCCTGACAATCAGCCTTTGCAGGAGCAGGTTGCTGCTGACGTCGCCGGACCAGGCGGTGGTGACACAAGTGGGAAAGCGCACGCGTTGGCGGCATCAACGTTGTCAAGGCACGACCAAGGCGAGGTAATGCACTGACCCCACTCAGTTTGGGTCGCTCGACCCAAACTCCCTGGGTGTTTGTCTTCTTGCCTTGGTCGTGTCCCCTAGCTAGGAAGAACTGACCCACCCGTCACCCCCCCTTCTTCGCCCCACCCCATGCCCACACTCGCCCCCTTTCGTCACCCCCCGACCATCCGTTTCGCCCCCCCCCCCACCCCGGCTTGCGACGAAGTCCTCATCACGGCGGCTCGTCATTCAAATTTTGTTAGATGTAGAATTAGGCTAGTTTGAACGCATCGTTCAACGCGGCTCTCCCCCAATATCAAAATGTACATGGAGCATTGTATAATATAAAATCACCATTTGTTACTCCTATATATTTGTATCTTGCGTTTGAATGTATACTGTATGCTCTTGCCTCTCTTGTATTCCTTGTTGCCCCCCCGGCCAATGAATCAAATGGTTTTGTGTATGCACCGAGTGCAAAAAAATTTCCTTAATTCTTCGTTTGGACATAGCATGACATAAGTCGCCCCCCGTTTTCTCTCGATCGTCCCCGCAGGGCTTGGAGCATAGCGTAGCGGCTCCCCAACGCTCTTTTCCCAGGAGCGGAGAGGACAGCGCGGCGGCGCCCCCGGTTCTGCCCGCCCTGCGCGCGCTACGGAAGGAACGATTCCTGGTGTTGGACCTTAACGGGGTCCTCGTCCAGTGCGTCCATTGTCCCAGGGTCCCCACGGTGCCCTTTTGCAAGCCCGAGGATGCGGACTACGACGGGCCGCCCACGCACATAAAGACCAAGCTAGTGCACCTCCGCCCGTGGCTTCGGCGCTTCCTGCAGATCGCCCAAAACAAATGGTGGGTGGTCGTGTGGAGCTCCATGACGGCCGAGAACACCAATGCGGTCGTGGAGTTCATCTTCAAGGGCTTCGAGCCCCCCTGCTTGGTCCTAGCACAGGAAGCGTGTAGAATATTGTACACACCGGACGGCAAAGTCATCAAAAAACCAAACAACCCCGCGTCCCCCCAATATCTCAAGGTCTTGAAGCCGATTTTTTGGGACCAGCATCCGTCCTTGATAGGCGTCCCCTACGACGTCCGTCCCACCCACGAGAACACGCTCATGGTGGACGACAGCACTTCCAAGAACTTATTGAACCCGACGGCCAACTTCATTGTTTGCCCTACGTGGACGATCGAGAAGGTCCGGGACCGATTTTTGTTAGACCTTGTTAAGTACTTGCAGACGCTCTGCGGTAACGGGCTACCCGTAAACCAGTTTGTTAGGAATAATCCCATAGGCGAGAGATACTTGGATCCACGAGACCAATTGTACAGAGAGTTGTTCTCCCACGCGAAATTTAACAAGCTCATTTGAGAGAGTACGTGTGTGTGTGTGTTTGTGTGTGGGGGCGCCCCCACTTTGTGTAATATATTCTTCATATGTATCTTGATTTTCACGCGCTCTATCTCTCCCTCTTCCCTTTGGGTTCTGTTTTGTTTTGTTTCCATTTTGGCGCCAGCGTTTGGAGCCCTCGATTGACATCGTCAGTGACTCAAACTTAGGGAGCTTCTTCTATGAGACTGTTTATGACGCCGCTTCAACCATTGACTACTCCAAGGAGCCTATTGACGCAGGCGTCGTCGATAGCCCCCCGCCCAAGCAAATGTTCCGGCAGTCTCCGTCTCCGTCACCACTCAAGGGCACAAAGCGCGGCTGCGTCCGGACGTCCCCCTCTCGCCCCGGCGGCGCCGTTGCACCCCGACGACGACTGGCGATGGGCGCTCGGCCTGCAAAGAGTGGACCCCTGCATGTCCCTTTGCGCGACGTTTTCCCCATCCTATCCAACTCGGACGCGAGCGCCCCTACTGCCAAGGTGATCGCCCACAATACATTACAATCCCTCTCCCTTAAGTGGGGCGTGCAATATATATATGTTTGGGTATTTCTCCTCAAACTAACCCGTGTTTTTTTTGGTTTTCTTTGATGACTTCCAGGTTGCGTCGAGCCCCAAACCTCCGCGGGCCAATGCGTCCATTGAGCTGGAGCGTCACTACGCCATGCGCCGATATGCCGGACAGTCTACGTCGTCGTATTCGAATTCCTCATCTTATAATTCGGGCGGTTGACAAAATCCAAAATGTGTTATGGTGGGCCCGCATCCAAAACTCGGCTATAGTCGTGGGCCAGAGATTCTCAGAAATGTTGAGGTGATGCGAGCTAAACAAGCGGCGGCAAAAGAAAAAGATGCGGTCTCCCAGCCTAGATAGGCCATCGTAGGACGTAGACATTGCATGTAGGCGGGATGATTTTAGGCCTCACTATCCAATGGATTTGTGCCATTAGTATGCTATTCAGTTTCTCATGCCATACATTGTATATGGTACTTGCAATAATATAAGTGTTATGGGATTACCCGTTCAATATGGTCTACGGTTTGGATTGCCCTACCTAAACCATATTCATACAAGCTCTCATATTTTGTGTGCAATAATATGAATGTTTTGAGATTACCCGTTCAATATGGTCTCAGGTTTGGATTGCCCACCCTAAACCATCACAAATATGAGTTATTAATGGGCTTCTTGGTATGAACACCCGCTTCAAAGTGTTCGCATCTTACAACTTTCTCCAATATGTGTTCCATTTATCCTTGTTCTTATTTATGTGAATGTCTCAAAATGCCCAAAAAGTCTCAATTTAACGAATATAGTGTTTTAACTAGAAAAATTTCAAACTAATTTGAAGAACAACTAAAGTTAACTAGGAAAATTTAAGACTAGATTCAAGAACAACTATAGTTAACTAGAAAAATTCCAAGCATTATTATATATATTTAAAGAAGTTCGCCTCTTGATTTGCTTCAATTGAGGGTCTTTAATATGCTTGGGCCATTGAGGATCATCAAGAAACGCCTTTATATGATCACTCACAATGTTGGGCTCCGGAATGACCTCCATGTACACCACCAGCACAAATAACACACTACACTAAATAAGATATTTAGTGTTTGATTATATTTGATGTTGTTACCACCCTACCCTGCTTTACACTAATTTTCAATTTTTTTGACAATTAGCGTAAGAAGATATTTGAAGATATGTTAGGATTTTTTTTTATCATTGTTAAATTTTTTTTTCATATCCCTACTAACATTAAATTCAAACATGTAACTTCCACATATTACCATAGTTGATATTTAGTGTTTGAGTTTACATTTAATGTTACTTACTTTCATAGGGTTATTGGTATTTACTTTATGCATTCGTATTTAGTGCAGTGACACTACAACATAATTCCGTGGACAGGCTGCGCTCAACTTTAGTTAATTGCATATCTAGTTAACTAGATATAACTATAGTTAACTAGATTTTCTAGCAGACCAAATTTAAAACAACTATAGTTAACTACATTTTTTGGCAGGTCAAATCGCAAACAACTATAGTTACGAAAGGCAACTAGTTAACTAACAGTTGAATTAGTTGGTTAGTTGTCCAAGGTCTGCAACCTTCTGAGCAGATGATGGGATTGAAGTTCCCTGCCAAGTGATGTTTTGGAGTTGGGGGAATGTGTCACACTGCTCATTGAACCAGTGAGAAAACAAATGGAGCTGTATGTTATGTTTGAAGACCTTGGCATCATAAATCTATAAAGTGGCTCGAAAACCTTGCCTCAAATTTGGGCAAGTGACAACCATTGCAAACACCTTCAATTGACATATAAGGTATGTGTGTGTTAATTGGTTCAATTTTTCTTGTTCTCTATCTTTTATTGATGAGATTTATGTCTTCAAAATTTGTGTTGCATTAGCAATATTATGATGAAGCATCAACCAAAAGTACATTGAAAATCGGGCCTCTACTGAATTAGTTATGGTAATCCAAAGTGCATGTTTGCTGATTCCTTTATTGAATATGTAGGTCCTCCCAATTGTGTTCATTGTTGAGTGTGGAGTAGTTGATAAAAATTTGAAGACGTAGTCCAATCTCTTTCAACATGTGACTTTCTGGTGTTTGTTCTTTGATCCTCACCTAACCACACACATACATAATATAGGTGTCTGAGCAAGAAAAATAGTCAAATAACAACCGCATACCATAGGCTGATAGCCGGTCCGACACAAAATAATTCTAAAGATAAATGTCAATTACTTCGACAATATTAGACAAGAAATTTCTAGAATTACTTCAATTCACCTCATGCTTTTGCCAAAGCATGGTAAATTCTCACTCTACACAAGCTTATGTAGTGTTAATAATCCATGTAAGGTGCCTCATGTAGGAGGACTTTGCATTATATTCCAAGTCGTCCTTAGTCATTGCAAGGAATATGGGTTAACATGAAATTACAAGACTATGTACTGAGAACTTGGTCTATGTCCTTAATGACTTTTCGGATCTCAACTCCACATAGAAGATGGACATATTTGGAATTGTGTCCAACTAGAGAAAGTTGGTACATGAAACAAAGCACTACGTCCTAGAATAACTTCATGATTTGAAAATTTTGTGCAACAGATATAAATGAATTTCATCAAGCATTTTCAAGAAGTGAGGAGGTTTGAAGAGAAAATGTGTTATGAACATATTTTCAAAGCTTGATTGTGCTAAGAAGAATTTTTCTTTTGGGTATTGTGTTAAACTTAGAAAATCAATCATAGTACCCCCTCCAACAAACGTAAGTACAATTTGAATTTGTTTTACAAAATATACGGACAAATACATACAAGAGGACTACCAAGGCTTCGTCTCTCAAGTTTAAATATCCCACATGGATTGTGGACACCTTAGTATGAGGATTTATATGCTAAAACGTACTAGTAATGCCATGTGTAATGTGAACACCTTATACCTATTGACTGGGTATATGTGAACAAGTTGGAATTGTGAGAAAGTCATAGGAAGTATCAAAATTTTCAAATTTAATGTTTTGAAATGTTGGACCGACTTTTGGCTCTTTGAATAATTATTCGACACAATTGTGTCAGACCGACTATCAACCTACGGTGTCATAGGAAAAATGTTGGAATTTTCAAAATCATTATTCTGAAGCACCGGACTGATTTTTGGTACTTTAAATAATTATTCGACACAATTGTGTTGGACCGGCTATCAACCTACGGTAGTCATAGGAAAAGTGTTGGAGTTTTTAAAATTATTATTTTGAAGTGTTGGACCAACTTTTGGCACTTTAATAATTATTTGACATAACTGTGTTGGACCGGCTATCAACTTACGGTACCTTATGTTCATCAATTCAAATGTTGTCTTGCATAACATTATTCAAATCCATAACATTGTTCTGTGGGACTGACAGTATTATGCAAAATATTTCATCATTCAGGATGAATATGAGGAATATTTCGCAAAATATTGTCAGTCCCACAGAACACTATTATGGATCTAAATAATGTTATGCGGAGCGATGGTCTCCCCAACCGATTAATAATGTGACATTCATTGAAGGCATACCTCAAGTCGATTTGGCCTAATTAGAGTAGAGTGTCTATACCTGATCACCTAAGAGATTTTGCGCCAGATTTGGAGAAGTATAAGGCAACACAAATTTTTCCCGTGTAGGAAGATAGACATCAAGAGGGTTGCAATTTTTTCAATAATTTTATTCCTCGAGTTGAAATTACTATGGATTTTTGAAGCCAAAATTTGGCCTGAACATATTACCAATGTCTAGAGTAAGCCAAATCCGCTCATTTTAACTGCTCATTCCTCCTCACTTTAACACTCAAAACCAGGACATGTGTCATGGCGCTATTGGTATTGGCCTGATCAAAATTGATGGTACCCTATAGATTGCCGATGGGGTCCTCATCGGGAATAGGCGTCTCTACTATATTGTTTTTTTTGTTTTTTTTTCTTGAATTTTTTTTAAAAAATCCTCCATTCACTTCTAAATTAGTGCCAACGTGATCTTCATGTATTGTCATTCATAGGCAAATGGCACACATGAGGATAATGCCCGCTGGGGGGGTAATTATCTTGTCGGAACATGAACCACTTGTGATAAAGGGCCATTTTATGGGGGCTATGAAGCAATGTGCATATTTATGGGATATTTCATGTATTTGATGAATGTTTTTGGAAAATATGTAGTGAACAAAGTTCTAGTACCTTATATTTATGTTAATTTGTAATATAAATTTTACTCCTTTAGATTTTAATCCACCTTGCAGTATTTTGCATGTGATTTTTAAAATCTTACAAAGAGTGACCTCTCTGGGTGATATTGACGTGTGATCTCTAGGATAAGCAGCACCAAGGAGGGATTAGGCAAGGTGGAGGCAGGCATCCAAGCCATGAGCACCAAGATGGACCACATCACCTACTATTGTTCTCCCTCTTTACCTCTTACTAAGACATGTTTGGTTGCACAAGGAAGTGTCGTACTATCCAAATGTCACATTCTTGGTAATATGACATTTTGGCCTCAAATGTCCTACTACCATAGGTTGATAGCAAGTCAGGCAGATTTTGCTTAATAATTAATAAATTTCAAGAAAAGGGCTTAGGCGGTCCCTAAAAACATTTTTGGAAACTTAGGCAAATATTTACATGTGTATTTATTCATTTGGGCACATAGCAAATCCTACATACAAATCCATGTATTGTTACTTATTTTTCACTCATTCATGGCAGCTAAGTACGTGATGTTAAACCCAATATTAATAATTTTGGGACTTTAGGCTTAATTTGGGACTATGATTGGCTCTATCAGACGCAATGGAGACGCATGGGGAACGCAGTGGCGAACACATGGGGAACGCATTGGGAACGCAATTGAAACGCAGTGGAGACGCATGGGGAACGCATGGGGAACGCAGTGGTGAACGCAATTGAAACGCATGGGGAACGCAGTGGGAACGCATTTGGAACGCCGTGGCGATCGCATTTGAAACATTTCATGAAGACGATACGCATGCATGTGAATGGAAATGACAATAAAATACTACAATCCAATAACACATGAATAAAACAAAAGATTATTTATTGAGATATGTAAATGTATTCAAATGTTTCTCTAGGCCTTCAGAAACAGAAGACCTACAAACTTGAATACATAACGGCATGGTGATGCAAAGCAATCCAAGTGATGGTGACAAATGTAGATGGCTGAAATAAACGTAATTTTATATTACGTAAAATATATTATAACAATCTCAAACTACCCTATTACATTGAGAAATACATTTGTATTGCTCAGTAGTCCAACTATATCTGGTGGTTTTGAAAGATCCAGGCATGTCTAGGTTCGGGTTTGCACCGGGGGTTTGTAACGGTCACCCAATCCAGCACACAATAAACGATATCCTCTCGAGTGTGGGCCAGTTGCTTCTATAAGAGATATTTGGTATTCGCGATATGACATTCGACTTCGGATGGACATTGGAGTGGGTTGATGTCTTGAATCTTCAAGTGGGGGGCAAACATTGAGGTCAACACCCTGCAAGTTCACAACAGCCAACTATTGGAAGTGCATCTTAAATGGTGAAAGCCGGAGACAAACAAATTGGACATGAGCTTACAAGGTCTGATTGCATAATAATTTTACAATAGTTGACACCAAAGAATTGCAAAATAACTTTACCAGGGTGGGAACTCGACGCGCAGATGTAAAATGCATTCGACGAGGTCCATCAAAGGGCATGAGAGCTGCACGATCTCCAGGGAATGGTGAAATAGGTTTTGGCGCCATAACACGACGTAACGAATGAGGTGCAGTTGGGCAAACGAACGCGGAGCGCAAAGACGTGGGCAATGTAAATCCAGCAGGAGGAAACTGGGGAGCATGAAATTCAAACATGGTTACATCACAATATGAAGAAACTTAACAATTACATAAAGTCAACACCGACTTGTACAGTAACATTACAAATTGTCACTTCAAACTCATAAAATTACATTACTTGTCAATGTCAGTGATTCGTAACTAACGGATACCCCTATACTCTATCACTTGGGACTCGATATGTCTTGGCGCAGTGTTGCCAGGAAAGTCGGCGTAAAGAACGAGGAACTTGATGGGGTCTCCATATGGGAGAGGTTGTTGACCAAACCTATGACGGGTGACATAATCGCGTATGTCTTGCAATGGAGTCTTGTAGAGGTTGTCAAAAAAGGGTTGTAAGGTCGTGCCGAGGTTAGCATCCGGGAATTTGTTGCTTTGAAAAGGCTTGGGGAAAATACAATTGCAATCCGGGTTGACCGCACACTGGTAAGGGTTGTCCGCTATAAGAATGGTGTTATTCTCCGATGAATAGAGAGCACCGCTTGAAAATGCACGCGGGGGCCACCACAATGTATTCAAGTTCTTCTGGAACAGGAGAGAACGGATATTCTCTGGGCTCCTTATCAGCACTCCTCTTCGGTCCCTATATATGGAGCAATGTTCTTGACCAAAAACGTAAGCGGGACCCTGCAAGTCACCAAGAAGGAAATCGACTATCTGACGGACAATATTTAGTTCCATGGAAGACCATATGAACACATGGAATTTATAAGAGAGATTGGCCCAAAAATTCCTGTAACCGAGTCTAGGCACAACAAACATGGAGCCGATAATGACAGGTGCTCTGTCGGGCGCACCGTCCTCCGTTATCCAACTAGGGAGAATATTTTCCTGGGGGTCACGTTTGTGACACTTGCAAAGTATGCCATTGAGATCAAGGACGAGTACAAATCTTCTGACGTCCCGATCAGCAAGGGCCTGGCCACATCAAGGCCAAGAGAAGTCAAGGCCAATAGAAGTGAAGGCCAGAGAAGATACTATTAGAGAAAAAGACGACCAAGACTGGATGAGGGAGGACAAGATCTAATACCTGAACTCTGTACGGGGAGAACTGCCAAGAGTAAGAATCGGAACACGCTAAAGGGGAAATTGGACCAGCACAACATAATAATCTTTTAGCGCAGAGAATGGCCATCTCCCTTGTGAAAATTCGTCGGGACCTATTTTCCGAGGATACATCGGGGTACACGAAGAGCTTAGAGAGAACATCATGGACACTGGCCTGCACATCTTGAAGACCAAAGTTGAGTTCTTGTGGATATAGGGGACACATTTACGGTGACTCAGCACAGAAATAAAAACCTACACCTAACGACCACGATTGAGAACATGTTAAGGGGTTTCTATGGGGTTTCTATTTAGAACAAATTTCCTGGGATGCAGGACTTACATGGACTGTCCGCGGTGGGAGCGATTGAGGTGCAGACAAGGAACCTTGGGCCAAAGAGAGGGGTACAGTTTGTGGAACTGTGCTGACACACTTAGATATCTCATTTCCTTGAGCACGTCTAGAAACAAGCCAAGAGGAGGTATCAACACCCGACGTTTGTGCTGGTTTGTGCTCCGCAACCGACGTTGGTAGTGCTTCCCCCTTTGCAACCGATGTTGGTGCTTGGTTTTGGCCCGCAACCAACATTGGTACTGGTTCCTGCTTTGGAACAGTTGGTCCTTGGTGGTCCCCATCCAACGTTGGTCCTTGCACCTGCTCCGCAACAGACATTGGTCCTTGTACCTCCTCTGCAACAGATGGTCCTTGCACATGCTCCGCAACAGACATTGGTCCATGTTCATCGTCCACAACCAACGTCGTGTGTTGACAATCCGTCGATGTTTGCGTTTCATTATTTTGTGCAAGGACATCCGATATAGAAGTTGGCCCTTCGTCACTTGCACCCTCAATACTGGAGTCGTAATCAACTAGAGTTGAATTTGTATTCAAAGCCCCCACATCACATCCGCTCAAAAGATTGTCGTCTACAGCACGGATATTAAGAGCTCCGATGATCGAGGGGATAGCCTCGTGATTTATCTCTTCGCTGCGAACATTTGCGGCGGTAGGGACGACCATTTCCTCTGTAAGGGAGCTTGGGATGTCCTCTCGGCCTTCCTGGAAGGATGAACATCGTGTGGTCTCTTGTGTGCAAGCTGACCGCAAAGTAACCTCGCTCTCCCTTGTTGGTCGAGAAAGACTGAGAGACGGAGAGGAACAGAGTTCAGCGTCGACACCCTCCATATGTGGAAGGCACAAATATAGTTTGTGGTCCTGTTTATATAAGGAAACAAAAACGAAGCCAATAAGGGAAATGGGGTGTATATCGATGTGTTGTCTTAGCTGAGCACTGCAGTGTTATTGATTCTATTCAGGATGAGACGTCGAGAATAACTCGTTGTGATACGAGCAGACCCATTCACCATGCAATGAAATAGCAATAATTCACCATTCACCATTCATCATTCAAAATAACTTCAAAATAAACATGCAAGTTCGGCACGAGGTTCAAGAATAGGGTGCTTCAATTATATTTACAAGATTTACAAGTGCAGGTTCTCTAAATCTAGGGATCTAGACTTTCCCCTCGAACAAGACAAGCAAGCACTAGAAAGTGCAATGTTTCTCTAGATCGAGAGGAAAGCTCCTTGATGTTCATGCCGATATATCTACTCCGAGCGCCGAGGATCTTTTGAACTTAAGTTTTCCCCTTGCAAATCCTGGATCAAACATCCGCGATGAAATTCAGTAAAGACCACAAGAAAAATCAAAATGTAAAGCATCGACATTCAATCACGAGAAAATACTAACCGATGGTGCCGGGGCATTTGGATCAGGGACCGTTTGGGTCGATGCAGGGTGAAGAGGAATATCGTTTTGAGTCATAATGTCCATGACGCCTGGAATTAACGGAACAACTTGCTTGAGAAGGCCAGTCATAGCAGATAATTCGGCTCCAAGCTTGTCGAAACGCATATCGATTGACCTTCGCTCAGAGGACAGAAAAAACTCAAAATAAGACGAGTCGGTTATATTTTGAGACGCCTGTCCGGAGCCTTGAGCGCCAATAGCAGGAACAATGTCGGCGTGAGTGGACGATACATCGGGCTTCAAACCTCCGTGTGGCAGCAGGGGTAGAGAAGGATTGGAGAACCGAGGTGTAGAAATTGGCGTGACCTCGGCAGGCAATTGAAGGGCGGTACCCTCGGCAGGTGAAGGAAAACCTTGAGTGTCAAACTCAATGTTGTCATCATCGTCACTCGTTTCATGAGCATCTTTAATTTCCGAGAACCGAAGAGTCATGTTCACTGCAACGTTGTGGCTAGGTGTAACAATCACGTCATCCATATTTATGTCTTGCTCACGGTGCATTGAAGGCACATGCTCCACCTCCGTATCGATGTCTTCGACACTGCAATCATCGTCGGCATCACTTTCACCAAGATCATGTGCTATGGCCAGGGGATGATGAGGCTCCTCTTCAGAATCATGACCAGAACTCAATTCTTCCCCCTCATCTTCGTCCCCTTCATCTTCGTCCTCTTCATGTTGGGTCTCTAGGAAGTCATCGTCTTCACCATGGTCCTGTGAAAAAATAAAAAATAAGTTCATATAACATGAAATACTACAAGCCAAAAAAAGAAGTTTCTCTAGGTCGAGAGAAACCTCAACCAATACATGGTCTATCTCTAAGAGGTTTTGATTGACCTAAAGAAACTTCACTGATCATATATGTAAGTGAGCATACCGTTGTTAATGGCGCATTTTCCCCGGGCAACTCATCCGTCTCCATGGGATTAATATCCTCCCCAAAGTCCGCGAATGACAACTTCCTTGCTTCACTAATCCCCTTGTCAAATTTCACCTTCAGCTTTCGATGAAAGTATGAAATGACGTTACAATTTGAGATCTGCACATCAAGGAGGATATTAACATAAAACATTTGAATCATGATTCACTCGATCGAGAGAAACTGAAATGCAGTTGGATTGAATACCAGTGATGATGCGCAGGGCTTCAGTCCACCAAAAAAGTTGATCACAAGAGAATTAGTCGCCGCCAACTCTGCGAGAAATGTGATGTAGGCCTCCATTCGAAGCTCCCCCCTATATAACTCATACTTGAGCTCTGACCACTGGCGTGGCTCGACAGAGTATCTCGTGGCATTTGGAGCGGTCAACGGATTGAGGAATACTTTTTTGTTTGGCACTTTTCCCTTATTCACGAAGAACCAAACATAAATGATCTTCGAGGTTCTCCATTTCTCCAACTCCATGTCTCCAGGGAGATTCTCAGCAGCGCAAGGAACGTAGAAAACTGGCACGATGCAAAACATATCAGGATATTTTTCGCACATACAGCTCATGAAGGCTTCGGCTACACCACAATTCAAACGATCAGATATAATCATCCATGCCGGAATAGACTCCACACCAGGGTACCAGGAAGAGTCAGTGATCTCTCTCACAAAACTATCAAGAGCTTTATCAGAAACTCTTCCTCCACTGTCGGCCCCAGGAAAGATTCGGAAGTCTATAAACCCTGCTCCAACAACCAAATCCTTTAGCGCTTTCCTGTCTTCTGATCTCTGTCTTGTGAACGCCAGTGAACCATCCGGTTTGACCTGCCCATGGTAAGAGATAACTTGGCCAACATTTTCTTCAAATTTGTTGCTCAGCCACTCGTGAAGCAAACGGTCCAGCTTGTCGTTGGCCTTGAGATTCTTGTTATTGGACATTTGTTTCTTCTTCAGCCAGTCGTGTGTGGCTGCATCAAAAAGGGTCGTCCACTTTGCCTTGTTCACCCCCCGCTCTCTCTTGAATGAAGTCCACACCTTCCTATCAAGAATATCATTTTTCCAGAATTGAATGTGTGGAGCTCGGCTTGCAAGCTCGCGAATCAAAATATTCTTCCATTTCCGTTGCGTGCACCAGCTGCTGAGGACCATGACGGTATCAACTTTTGTAGGCTTCCGGAAGGAAACCTTGGGAAGGCCATCGTCAAGAACCGTGATAATCCTCTTCGCGGCGGTGAGGTAATCATACTTCGTCAAACCAACCATGGACTTGAAGGTTTCACGGTTAAGGGGTTTTGCAACGTAGTGTCTCTCCAATTGGTCCTGTGACTTGGACATTCGTTCTTCATCCCTGTGCAATTTCTCATCATGATCGGCCTTGAACACATTTCCCGTGTCATGATTTATCAGCAATCCCTCCTCATACTTTTCCAGTGCCTCCTTCCAAAGGGAATACGTGCGATCATCGTTCATGATGATAGTCAACTCAGCTTGAAGATCAACTATCTTGATCTTTTGAGAGATGGAAGCAAAACGTGTCTCCACTCCCAGCATGAAACTCTGCGTGGTCAATTGTAAAGAATTAGACGACGATACAAATTCATGTGTTTCTCTCGATCGAGAGAAACCTATAATGTCTTTCTAAAAATGTCACAATGAAAGAGCATTACCTTCCAAGCCGTCGCCTCAGCCGAACTCGAATTAGCAGCGTTTGCTCGAATTTTTTGAGGTCTTTTCAATTCTACCCAACTCTCCCTGCAAATCAATATTTGATTTACCCACATAGTAACAAATGCGTTGAATTGGTTGTTTTTGTTGAGCGTCATCAATATGTTCATAGTGTCATTGAGGTTCTGCGTGTAAATAATTGTGCAAGGCCACCTCCTGAACATGTTCTTGATGCTCGGGTCCGTGTCTGGGTGCTCCACAATCTCCGTGGCAGCAGCAACAGTATGTTGCCCATTTACTATCACAAAATCTCTCTTCTTGATATCCTCCCAACTATATGGCTCCTCCCAGACTTCTCCATCCTCAAAGATAGGCATCACACAAAGGTTGTATTGCTGCCAGTTTGGCTCAACCTGGGAAAGCCAGTTCTTCATATGTCGCACGCCGTTGGGGTCCAGGTTTCTCACAACCTTGGTGGAATTGAGTTTCTTCAGCCTACTTATCGGGATTTTTGCAACAAAATTTACACCTAGTTTATAAAGATGACCATACTTCTCCTTGAATAGTCTTGTGTCTTTTCCTGCCTGCTTGAGGTCAGTATCAGCCCCTGGCTTCAATGTCCTCCCCTTCTCCACGGATGTCAACTGCGTTGGCGAGTCTTCAAGCTCGACTGTCCGTTGTTCCTTTTTTGATGGCGATGCTTTCGACACGGGCTCTTTGCGTTTTGTCTGTCTCTCTGAGTCGTCCTCTCCTGCATCATATCTTACAATATCTGCTCTCCTCTTTGCTTGCTCTACCGGTACTACACAAAGCTCCTTATCTTTACTCTTGTCTTTGACCCGACCGGGATTCCCAGCAACAATGCTATCCACTGTCATGTCAGCTGGCCTACTGCCCTCTCCGTCCTTTTTGTATTTCATGATGGAGCGAGCCGTATCTTTTTTCAACTTCAGAATTGTTTCCTTATCTTTCCTATCCTTCTCATTCATAGACGAGAGGATATTCAACACTAGGCTAAATGCCATCCAGCTAGCCCCTCTCCTAATGAGTGGTACCAAGTCCTCCCTGTGTTCCTGCGACAAAATATTTAGACTCTCCTTAAATGGTTTCAATACAAACTTGTGGGTAGATAAATCAATTGATAAACGCCTCTCTTCACCTCCTTCGAGTAATGTGAAATCCAAGACCAACTCCCCAGATCCTTTAGTGACTTTCAGGATAGTGTTGAGCGCTGATTCTATCCAGTCCTCTCCCACCTTCTGGCAGAAAAGTAACTGAAAGGGGGCTTCGTCCTTCTTCTTCTTGACAATGAGAGTCCACTCCTTCATTGTGGACTTGGGCATCCAATAGATGTCTCCCTCATTTCCTGTGTACTTCTTTGCGGTAAGATTTGTCCAAAAGACACTCTGCTTCTTTGGAGGCATCTTCCTGCAATTGTCAAAATATCATGTTAGGTAATGGTAATTTTAGGTGAGGTTTCTCTAGGTCGAGAGAAACCTAAAGCACGTCGCAAGAGGGTTCAGGTTTATCTAGGCCTAGACAAAACTCAACCTTACCCTACAAACTGTCGAGATGCTGAGGTTTGGGTTTCTCTAGGTCGAAAGAAACATAAAGCAACAATGCACAGGCTAGATCTCACCCTAGAGGTCACCTTGATGACCGTGATACCCTTAAAGGTGGAGGTTTCTCTAGATCGAGAGAAACCTAATGCTCTCTCAAAAAGGTTTCTCTAGGTCGAGAGAAACATCTAGCTTGTCCCACAGGCTAGAATCTGACATGTTTCTCTATGCTTATGTACACAACCTTACCCTACAAAAGTGTTGGGAAGCCTAGGTTTAGGCTCTCTAAGTCAAGTTCTCTATGCCTTGAGACCTTCGACATGGCTTAGGTTTCAAAATAATTTTTTGAAATTCAGTTAAAGTATTATGAGCGAGCATCGTGTGGATTCATCCATTAACATGGGGAGGTTTCTCTAGGTCGAGAGAAACCTCGTCTGACCTCCAATCCTCCAAATAGGAGGTTGGGAATTATCCGCATGTTAGTGGATAGATCATTTACAGAAGCACTGTGTTTTCATTAGAGTTACTTATGTCCAGTAATTCAATTTGACGGCTTCCAAAGCATAATTGCAAGCTATAAATCTTGAACTCCTATAATGATAATCCTAGAGAGTCCACGATTTGCATATGGAGAATTATTTAGCTGGATTATCTTCAGCCTGTATTATTTAGCTGGATTGGTGTAGTAGGTTGAAGTTGAGGTTTCTCTCGACCTAGAGAAACCTCTCCATACGCATTTCGAAGTAACTCTTGATGTTCCTCTCGATCAAGAGAAACATCTGGAGTTGGTGATAGAGCAGGCTTCGTGTATTGAGATGTCGAGGGTTTCTCTAGGTCGAGAGAAACCTCCATTGGTGTAAGTTGTTTATTATTGCGATATTGTTTTGGCAAATTGCGCGGGTATAGGTTCAGTTTCTTTTTGCTTATGGTTTCCATTGTTAATATGATATTGAGTTCTGTTGATATGAACAATGAACTCCTGCGTACATTTAACCTGCAATACATTTGAATCACTAACATGCTATGGTAACATAAAATGATCCCACTCACAATGTGTAATGAACTTAGGAACAATACAACTGAACATTTCAAAGATCAACATGACATTTTAAGCAATCACTCAACTAAGCATCTGTTTAATATGAGCACAACACAAATGAAGACAAAACAACTCAATTCTCCATTCAACTGATGCACAAATGAACACAACTGAACTCAACTCAACTCATGCACAACTCAACTCAACTCCTGCTGTAGAAAGCATGAAAACAATTCTACCTTCTTAAGGGCGTCACATGAAAACATCACTTCCTTTTTAAGGGCGTCATCATCAACCATAATAAAATAAAATGACTACTATTTTAGGTTTTCATTTAATTCTACAGTATTGGGAGCTGGTGCTTTTCTTTTAGTACTTAAAGCTCTTTATGTTGGGGCCTCAACTCATATGCACACAACTCAACTCAATTCAACTCATGCACAATGGAAGACAACAGAAATGTACACAACTCAACTCTCAACTCATATGCACAAATGAAGACAACAAAAATGTACACAACTCAACTCTCAACTCATATGCACAAATGAAGACAACAAAAATGTACACAACTCAACTCTCAACTCATATGCACAAATGAAGACAACAAAAATGTACACAGCTCAACTCTCAACTCATATGCACAAATGAAGACAACAGAAATGTACACAACTCAACTCTCAACTCATATGCACAAATGAAGACAACAAAAATATACACAACTCAACTCTCAACTCTCAACTCTCAACTCAGAATAATAGCAACATACTAGGCAGGAGGCCACTCTAACCCTAACACTACATCCAGGAGAGGAATGTATCTTACTGCAGTGAGAGAGGAGCGTTTCGCCAAAGGCAATGAGGGAACAGCACTAGAACAAGGAGGAAAGAAACTTTGTGAAGGAGCGCTACACTGAAGGCAGGGATGGAGCAGCACTACAGGGATGGAGCAGCATCACATAGATCAGCACTACACTGATGGCAAGGAGAGCAAGGGAGAGCATGCGATGGAGAGCAGTCTTGTAGAAGCGAGGGAGAGCCAGTGATGGACAATCGACGGAGAGCGAAGGAGTGTGAGGAAGGAATACACAGCGACAAGGAGGAGCGCAGCCACGAGGAGACGGAGCGCAGCGACGAGGAAAAGGAATGACGATGGTTCAGTGGGAGTAGGTCTCTTCCCCCCTTCACCCATCCAACCGTCGCGATCGTTCGCCCCTCATCTGACGGTGTAGATTTGGTGGCCAATCTTTGGCCACGATGCCGTCCTCTCGTCATTCTTCCACACCTCATGTTAGGCTCATTATGCACTTGGCCTCACTATGAGTGTTAGGTTATAGTTGTCCCTATACATGATGGAATGTCCTTCTAGTTGGATATTGGAAGCAGGCTGTATTTTTCACAATATTTTTGCAATACTTTTGACACCCAACAACTTGCTCAAAAAAAATGCATATCAATTCACATGCACAATTTAGATTATGACACGTGCTGTAGCTTGTTTTTGTTTTTGAAAACATCATGTCACACTTTGGATTTCAAGTTGTTTTGTGTTAGTTACACACTTTTGTGTAAATTTTTAACTTCTTTGTGTGAAGTACAATGTACACATTGTTTGATTCATTGAATTACACAGATTTGAGTATGAAATACACATTATTTCATTGAATCAAACACTTTCAAATATGAATTGCATATTTTTTGCATGAATTATACACCTCTATGTAATTTAAAATTCAAAAGGTACATTCAATTACATGTTTGTACCTAAAACATGTCATTAAACACATCAACCCTCTTATCTTCGTCTCATTTTAATCAATTTAAGTAAACATATTTAAGAATTGATTAGATTTGATTACTTTGGTGGGGATGACTTTTGATTTGCTTAATTAATATGCTAAAGTTCATTTAATCATGTTTAATTAATTTAAATGTGTATGAACTAAAGTTTAATATACTAAAGTATGTATTGTAAAATAACACACCAATTTAAATTTCAATTTAGAATTACATTGACTCTTCCAAATGATAAGTCACATAAATCATAATCTCAATGCTAATGAGGATTTTGTAATTTTAAATAATACACTTCAAGGAGCTTTCCTCATTTCATTCATATTTGATGCAAAGTTAAACACCAAAAATTAGTACGCCGTGACCATGCTCCATTTGATGCCATGTAGGAATCCATGTAGACTTTACATCCATCTTGCATTCACATACTCCGTTGGTCCCTCAAGCGTAGTGTGAAGCGAACTTGGACTGGCTCTGCCTTTTCCACCAATGAGAGTGCTTGAAGTGTAATGGTCACGGGCTCTCAATCTCGTGTCTGAAGTGGCCCTAAGGGCCGCTTTACACCTAGAGGTTGGGCCAATTCATTGTGTAAGAGGCTTGAAATCCTCACTTATGATTCGCCAAAAGGTTGAAATCGGCCCCAACCCCTTTACACCTAGAGGCCGGGCCGATTTGGTGGTATGATTTTTTTAATCAAGAAATGCATGGTCTGACATGGCCCCAGCTTGTCGAATCGGGTGCACCCAAAATGGAGGGCCAATTCTTGGCCTCGGGGCCAATGTCATATTTCAATAAAAAGAACTTTTTTTTAATAAAATGTGATTATGCTAGATTAAAACGTAAGCGGGACCCTGCAAGTCACCAAGAAGGAAATCGACTATCTGACGTAAATCAAAATCGTAAACCATAGTAATAGGTGTGAAGGGTGTAGCACCTAAGTACTACGGAATGCAAAGGGCAAAATAATGGACAAGTTGTTATGTATTACAAGACACGTGAATCAATAGCAAGGTGTTTTTGGGATTTGTTGAACCAAAAATTGGAGTGTAAGGTGTGCGTGGGTGTTATTTGGTTTGTTTTTCATGTTTTTCATGTTTCATGAGAACAACATGCAACCCTAGCATTATTTACAATGACATAGAAATATTGTAGCCTACAATTTAATGTGGATCTACGGTATTAACGCTATAAATAAATAAATATAAATTTGCATCCACAATTTATCCCCAATGTTTTTGTGTAGAAATAAGCTCAATGTTGTGGCCAACAACATTTACCATAGACCATTTATTTTATTATAGATAAAATAGAAAAAAACTGAACTAAAAACAAGAATCTAAAATGTACACCACATAAGAAACACATACCTAATATTGTACACTAATATGTGCAATCATGTTGCCCTCGAGAATAGGTTGCCTCCTTATCCGTTAACTTACTTTATATCAAAATCATATCGCAAAAGCTTAATTAATGTTGTTTATTCATCCGTATGACAACCACAATAATATATATATATATATATATATATATATATATATATATATATATATATAGTTTATTGCGGTAATAAATAATCAAAATAGTGTGGAATGTTGATAAATTGGCATGGGGACCTAATTGCCATAGGAAACATAGGAAACATACACTACATGGTACATTCTTGAAGGGCACTTCATGATACCTACTGCCTAGACGATTCTCGCGTAAGCTTCAACTCACTCAATTTAGCTATGACACAAACTAAGTTGGCGCTTTTCTTCTTCTTCTCCATGTACTAAGTTACATGTTTAGGGGTCCTAGGAATTTGAGACATGTTTCAAAAAAAAAAAAAAAAAAAAAGCTTAGAGAAGCCAAAGAAGTTCCAGAAAGCTACTAATGGTGGCAATAACTTTTGGCAATTTGCATGTCCAGTATGCTATCTCTAAGTTAGGCTCTACCTGCTCAAATATCTCGTGGCCAATAATAATTGGAAATGATTGGCCAGGTTGCCACCCAGTACCTACAGCGGAGGGCTCAATTACCATTGGTTGGAGATGCAAGATTGGATCTAAGACATTCTATACATTACGTTGTTAAAATTTTCCAGTAGAAATTATGTTTCATAAGTGTTTTCCTTTAAAATACAGATATACATATGTTTCAAAATTCTGCAAATTTTCCATTTCTAAAAGTATGGGTATACTTACATTCTGACACTAAATTCTGAATTTTAGTGTTAAGCCTAAACAGGATCCTACAAAATTTTGTCAAACTGCATAATTTTGTATTAGGGGACAAAAATTTCCATCTGTGCATTTAGGGCTTATCGTGAAACTTTTGACATTTACATAGTATACACATCAAATTCAGAAGTAATCAAAAACATAACATTATTCAGATCCATAACAATGTTCTGTGGGACTGACATTATTCTACAGAATATTCCCCATATTCAGCCTGAATGATGGAATATTCTGCAAAATACTATCAGTCCCACAAAACACTATTATGGATCTGAATAATGTTATGAAAGTAAACCTAAAATCTGAATATGGCCAAAAACCATTAGAGAAGAGGAAAATAGTCATATGTTCACCATAATCAGCCAAACCATCCATCAAAAAGGGGATTTTCCAATGTTTTCATCAGGCCACCTGCATCATCAACACAATATGAATGAGTACCTGGTTGATCAAGGAATTACAAACTAATCACTCCTGCAGTTTACCTTAGGGAAACACAAACTCAACACAATAAGAGTTACCATGTAACTTCAATGCTTGTGTGAACGTCATAACCAATTGCTCATCCTAGAGCCCTAAACCCTAAACCCTAAGATAGATTGGTGTGTAGGAGCCCTCGTTACAATGTATATTGATGCATGATTGATTTGCAAGCAACAAGCTATGATATCTAGTGGCGCTTCCAACTCCAAATACATTTTTTGATTGTTGATTCGGCTTGGGGGTTTCTCTAGTTAACTACATTGATTATCCCAATTAGTGGGAGAGGGCTATTATAGTGAGTGTGGGAAATTAGTGAAGGTGATATTAATTCTCTTTATGCTATGAAATTAGTGCCACCAAAAGATCTAGGAAGCATTGTCATCCCAACACTATTCACTAAAAATATTATTCATAGCAACATTATTCGTTGAAAATACCAACACTTGGCACTATTCGTTGACAAACATATGTTGTGTGTGTGTGTATATATATATATATATATATATATATGTGTGTGTGTGTGTGTGTGTGTGACTCTACAAACACCTTAGGGTTGTATGGTGAATGAGCATGTATTCATGAATTTAGTATCACTCAGTAAAAATTTCAGCCCTTAGGGACATTGATATTTAGCTAAACAATGTGTGCTTCGGGAATTAGTACTGCCCTCGCTAATTGGGATAATTGGTGTAGTATTTGTGGATACCCATATATTCTCATTTTGGAGCAAAGATGCTATATTTGAAGAAGTCAAGATGAGACTCTTATTTATTGAATTTGTTTGCCTAAGAATGTGTTCACTATTGAACCTAGAATGAGGTCTGATATATTTTGAGCACATAGTTCAATGTAATCGTAACACGTGTCTTTTAGTGTCCGTTCGTAGCCACTTCTAGAAGCCTTACCATATACTTCTCCGACGTAGAGAAGTGACCACGTGAGGTCCCCTACCAGGCACAATTTTGGGATGAGAAAATAAATAATTTGCTGTGGGATTGTTCAGGGTCCGGCTGCCATCAACCTCACATAAGAGTTCCCTACATCAGTCTGTATGACATGGGGATTTGCAATTGCCCTTTGATAGCCTAACTTAGGCTTCAGGTTGGGTGGCCCAAGGATGGACTTCGTGCATGCCCTGCATGTGTTGCAGTCAGCGATCGGGGAGTTTACAAGCTCATCCACTTTTTAGCCCCTATTTTGTTGGAAACTCATCTGGTGATTTTCAAAAGCCACTCGGTTATAGTTGAACCTTTTTTTTTGTTTTCCCAGTTGAAAGCCTAAGTTTTTGTTGGTCTATAGGTTATAAACCTAAAAATTGTCAAATCTTTTGGTTAAAAAAACTAAGAGTTTCATTTGCTCCCGGTTATAATTTAATGTTGTAATAACCACTTCCTACCTCAATTTCAACACTTCAATTTTGGATCTTCAAACTGGAAGAAGCATTGTGAAACATCAAAATAATATTGTAAATCATCAAAATATCACTCTAAAACACTTCAACAACATTGTAAAACATCAACACATCACTAAATAGACATTGTAATGCATATAAATAACATCCTTGACATGATTCAAACCTAGTCTAGCCCTTCACTACTTGAAGGCGAAGGATTCTTGGCTCTCAAGTGCTTTGACGAGTCAAGATATATCTAAAGTTTTGCAAAAAAATAGAATGAACCAAAATATTAAACAAATATATGAAATGAAACATCAAATTGAATATGTATGGTTTCAAGGGTTAGGGTTTAGGGTTTAGTAAGTCATGTCATGGATCAAGTGATCTTTCATCCAAATTTCAACGAGTGCAAAATACTTCAAAATTTACTTCATTTGATGACATTGGATGAACTAGTAACACTAATATGTTATTTAGTGTCATATCACATTTAATGTCACTGCGGAAACTTTTTTAGTGAAACTTTCAATGAATAAGTTTACAAATACTTTCATCCCAACTTACTTTCAATTCATCCAAATGCCAATTATTGAAACGAAGTTTGGTCTAAAGGTAACTTGGAAATCAATAATAGGTACCCAAGTCTTCAGTCTTATTAAATGAGAAACTAATTGAATTAGGTGTTATTCTTAATAAATAAAAACTTAGCCCAAATAAAAACTTAGGCCCATAACTGCATAAATTAACCATTTAAGACGATGAGCATTGGTGGCGGGAGCCAATATTACCAGTTAATGATAGCATAGTATAATCAATGAACATCATGAAGGGTAGTCGTCGATTGCATGAGGATTTGAAAATATATACTGGGCAAAGGATGAACCCCTCATTACACGCTGGGCAACAAATTAGCCCTTCAAACATTAGAGTGAGCCCTGCTTTGATGGTGATTACTATTGAGGAGCTTCAAACCATTTATCGAAGTGGGGGATAGAGGATCTTGATTTTCAGAATTCCCGCCTAATTTGGCAGGTATATAAAGTTTGAGAGAGTGGAGGTCACTCTCTTTTTGATCGTTCGAGTCCTCTCGACTTAGCGGATGCCTCTGGATATTGAGGCCCTCATCAAGGTCCTAATCCATGTCCTTATCCATGTCCTAACCCAGATCCCAATTGAGGTGCCAATCGAGATCCAGATGATAGGCGTCCATCCTATAAGCAGTCCTAACCCTCGTCCGTACAGTCCTATTATCAGTCTTAACCCTTGTCCGTACAGTCATAATGTCTTAACCCCTGTCCGTACAGTCCCTGGAATCTCTTTATAACGAACCTCAAATTGCCGAAAGGTTTCTCTCGATCAAGAGAAACCTCGTGCATGAATGCCTGGATGTGGGATTAGCCGAGGGGATTTCTCTCGATCGAGAGAAACCAAATCTACTGAACCAGGTGGTATGGGTTTAGGTATGTAGGTTTCTCTCGATCAAGAGAAACCTACGTTGTAACCAATCCTAAACCATTATGCTTGGTGGCGTGGTCGGCTATGTAGGTTTCTCTCGATCGAGAGAAACCCAGTACTGCACCATGAAACCTTCACCTTCTCATATAAGAAACGATTTCCTCGCACTTTGAAACCTGTTCTCTCTTGTTATCCTCTTCAGAATCCAAAGATATCATTGCCCTTAGCCTTCCTGATTTTCAAAACAAATTTGTCGAAACTAGAGCTGTCTAATTGATCACATATGGTATGGAGTTTGGTCTGAGTATTCTGTGCATGTTTGGATACTCTAAAAGGCATGGCAAGAAGTGGGTTGCATGTGCGGGTATGTGGGTTTCTCTCGGTCGAGAGAAACCTACATTGTCGTACTCATCACTTTTGTTTCTATTTGGTATCGAGGTTATGAAACCTGGTGTGGTCTTATTGAATTGGGATTATTGATGGTCTTGTATTTTTGGTGTTTGGTATTTTGGTGAATTTTATGGATGGAGTGAGGATTTCCTCAAGGTTACCATCTCTATCGTTATGATATTGATTTTGGCTTTGTACCTTATTCTTTTTCAGATAGGTTGCACGATTTGCCTTTTTTTCGGATAATTATGGCTCATTGGATGGAGTTTATGGTTTCACTTGTGTTAACTCAAATATGATAACAATACTTTATTTTACTATTTAAGTGCATCCTACATAAGACTTTGTAGCACTGTTAATGTAGTGTGGGTGATTTGCACGGGTGACGTTCTGCTAAACTTTTTAATGCTTCAGTTATGTGTAGAGATTCTGTATTTATGCGCATCAGTTGGGTTCCATTGACTTGTTCTAGAGTTGGTCCTGCCATTTGTGTTGACCTGATGGTGAATTTCTAATGTTTCTGTCGATCAAGAGGAAGGTCAACTGGAATTTGTGATTTAGATTAAGCTTGAGTGACGATTAGACTGACTTTTGGTTGTTGACTGATGCACAGGGTCAAACAAAATGGAGATTTCCACAGATTCGGATTCCCCACATGTGATTTTTAATTCCTTTATCTTTCATATTTTATGTTCAGACTGCTCTTGTCTGATTTTGCTTGCGTTCTGCAGGGATCTATTTCAGGCGTTGTTTTCACCGAGGATGAAGTGGACATCCCAATCGAAGGTGTGGAAGAATGCAGTGGTATTCGCCGTGAGGAGTGGATGAACATTCCTCTACTACTTGTCAATGGTGATGGTAATGAGATGGCCAAAGGACTTTGCAGAAATTGGAACCCGGTTGATTGCGTGGATGACAATCCTCTTGGGGAATTAGACATTGGGGTTCTTATCATGGAGCCTACAGAGAGAATGATGGATGCGGGATCAATGTTTTCGTTGAGACGTTGGCCCATAGCACAGTCATACCATGATGGATTTAGTCTATTGCAACACCAACAAGTTAGCACATTTAGATTGCGGGAGCATACGAGGTTGCTTGCAAAACGAAGATTGGAAGGAAAAAGAACATACGATACAATGAGAAAACATGTTGAGCGTTTGAGGCCCCCCAAGAAAACGCAGGTTTTGGCGCCCGACTCTATACGAGAATTGTCAGCAATCGAATGTTGCAATGGGGAGTGCCTAAGATACTTTCCAAAGAATGAAGTCCTTGCATTGCGTACAGAGTTTTATGGTTGCTCAACTAGAATGAGACATAGCAAGCGCATCCAAGTGCATGGCCAAGTTCATCAAACGTTAGGAGGGTCAAAATGGGTTACGTTGTGTGGGCGTAATGTATGCTTAAGAGCATGGCGGGAGATTTTTGCTGTTTCAAAGTCTTCCTTTTATAGGAACCGTTCAGAGTTCATGGCGGGAATACGTGCAAGAGACCATGGAAACCTCAATATGAAGAGGAATCGTGTTGCAACATTGCAGGCAACCGCTACTCTAAAGGAATTCCTCCAGGATAAGGCAGACATGATGCCTTACAAATCTCGCACACTTCCGAACGGCGAGAAAGTTGTGGAGATGGTCCTTCCTCGCGGGACAAAATGGAATAGTTTTCTCGGCACTATTAACCAAGTGAGGACTGTTTGATTTGTGTTTGTGTTCATGTTTACTTGCAATCCATTGAATACCGCCACTTGTTTTCTTATTGTTTACTGTTTGTACCAGGTGAATGAAAGATGCGGGATCAAAGCCATCTCTCTTTCCAAACTGAGTGATATTCGACAATCTTATTTCAAACAATATGTGACAAAAAGAGCTGGCGACAATTTTGCACGTTGTGGGAGGTGTGATTCCCTTCAAGTAATTATTGCAACCCATGTTCGCGGGTTTGCAGCCCATACTGGTTTCTCAAAACAATTGCAGACACACCTCGCCCAACAGGAAGCGGCACGCAATTCTTATCGGTGCATGAGGTCCATCTCCATTCTGCAACCGCATAAAGTTCTTTCTATCATTCACGATAAGATGGACCATGGGAAGACCGCCTCTCCTTGTTTCGCTTCAAAAAACAAGGACACTGACATGTTTACAAAGTTGCCCTTGTCTGTGACGGGGATGATTGCACATGGCCATGGAGATGAGCGATATGCACATTACTCTCTTGATTTGTATACGGGGGATTGCAATCATACTGTGGGATCATTTGCAAGACTCCTCCGCGATTTGGAAGCCCCGCCGGTTTCTTCGACACGAAGGTTGTTTCACGGTGCAGGGCGTTCCCCTCTTTATCGAGCTGTGTTGCATGGGAGTGAGACATGTGTGGATGGATTGGGAGCCCCGCCAAGTGATGATGTGCCTGCTGTGCCCCTTCCACCTATTTTGTATGTTCAATTAGATAATTGTTGGAAGGACAACAAGTGTAGATTTGTGAAAGCCTTTTGGTCCTTGCTAGTGGCCAAAGGGATATTCAGAGAGGTCTATGTATCTTACCTCTTGGTTGGTCATACTCACGATGATATAGACGCCTCTTTTGGGAGATGGAGCATGGACTTGCGTCAAAATGATTATCCCACTATACCACTTTTGATGAAATCCTACATGAAGATGGAGAAGGTGCCCACAATTCCACATATGATCGAAGAGCTCCCGGCTTGGAAGGCCTTTGTGGAGCCTTACTTGCCCAGTGGAAACGACATTTTATTTGGACATACGAAGGCCCAACAGTTTAAATTCTTTGTACGTGATGATGGATGGCCAGTGATGCAATATAAAATCCTCAGCAGCCATGAGGAGTGGCTACCAAAGGAGGGTATATTGATGTGGAAGAAAAACGTGAGAGGTAAATCGTCAACGCCAGAGGGCGACCCGGCCCCTGCTCGACCTCGTGAGATGGGAAAACTAAACGACGTTATCAATGGTCTGCAAGGATTCATTGACCATTGGGAATCAAATTGTGAACATGATCACATTGGAGGATACAGTAGGGCACATGGCCCTCTTATACAGTATTGGACTGGTGTGAAGGAAGCATTGTCCGCATCTCTCTCGGATCTTTGGACGGAAGGCATGCTTTTGCAAGAAGGGTTTTGGCCCAAAACTCGAGTGGAGGCTAGTTCACTCAATCCTTTTCTTCAGACTGGGCAACTTCGGGAGGATCATCAAACTGACGACCATTATGTGGGGCCCAGAAGCGGGGGGCCTGCACCTTCTTTCCGCCCTACCAATGATGTGTTCACTGGTCACTTCCTGATTCTCCGCCCCCAAGATCAAGATTTGGATAGACCAATTTGGGTGTGTCGTGCTTTAGGTCCACCTAATTTGGAGACGACCGGATTGCATGCACGCGAAATTTTGATTGAATGGTACACGCCCAGTTCCAATTTTAAAAGTGTGGCAGAGAAATATAGTGGATGGGATACAAAAAAAGATTTCAAGTGGAAACGCGACTTGGAGTACTCAACTCCTGATTGACAACCTCTTGATTGCATATTGGCCGCATGGCCACCTGGCCCAAGAGATGGAAAATTGGCAAGGATGATAATCCCTCCCACGCAAATAAAATTTGCCAAGGACAACCTCCATCGTTGTGAGTTGGCTGATCGACAAATTGACAGTACGTCAAATACCCCTTCGAGGATGAGACATGGTGTTCCTCGTGGCCGATGATAGTATTGTATACTATATCATAGTTCGGTAGACAGGGTGGGTTGACATTGGGTATTGCGGTATTGTTAATGAAGATGATGGGTTGCTTGATTGACATCGTTTCTATTCCTTGTTATGATCTACATTTATTTGAAATACATCTTGGAAACCAAACTACATTGAAACTCATTTAAATTTGTCATGTTTGAGACTTACGCTAATTTGTTCCCAGGTTCTTACTGATTCTCCCACGTTTCCCATGAGATGTTCCCAATGAGATGTTCCCATGAGATGTTCCCAATGAGATGTTCCCATGTTCCCAATGACATGATCCCTTGTTCCCAATGAGATGTTCCCATGTTCCCAATAATATGATCCCATGTTCCCAATGGAGTGTTTTATTGTTCCCACGTTCATGAAGATATATGTTTCCCAGTTTTTTCCAAATTTGGGACTCTTAAAAGTCCCAAAATTGTTAATATTGTGTTGTTAGCCTTGAGGGTTTAGGTTAAGCCATCTTAGTGTGCTAATTAGCATTGTGAACAATATTTCTGTCATTTTGTGCTCATGTTTGGTAGAGGTTGTTCCAATGCACCAAATTTACCAAAATTTAGGCATTTTGATGATTATTTTTTCTTTTATTTAGGCCATCTAGCCCAATAATCACCAATAAATTAGGCTTAATCATTTGAATTGTTTTCCATCCAACCTGCTATCAACCTATGGTATCAAGGTTTTCAAGAAAATGGCCTATTTCAATATAAAATGCCATTTGTATACATAATGAAGATACATAAGTATGAAAGAAAAATTGTATCGAAGAAATATGCTCACAACATCACATAATATGGAGATGAAAAAATAATATAGTCCCCTGATGACGTCTCACCATATCACACACTATGAAATTAAGAGTGTATCGTCTTTTGAAGATGTTTGCTGACAATGTTTGTTGGTAAATGACATCTTGTTCAACTTATCCATATAAGATTGTATGTTGATCGCATCCATAATTGAAAACTCCAAATAATTCCATTGCAAAATTTGATAGCAAGTGGGCACTCTCACGGGCTTGAGGAAACTTGACTACCGTAACACCATAGCAGGTTCGCCACCTGGCGAACGAATATTTAATTTTTTTGAAAAAATAAGGTTCGCCTCTCAAAAACTGAATTTCTCAATTTTCGTTTTTAGCAAAAAATAAGTAAAAAATGACCCTAAATAGCTTAGAAATAGCAAAATATTTCAAAAACTAATTTATTCTATTTTCATTTTTTTGTCTTCAGAATTTTCTAATTTTTACGTTTTTTATTTTTAGAATTATTTTAGGACGAACCTGCTATGGTACTACGGTACTAGTGCTAAGCTTCTCATTCACATCATTCCCCTCCAATGGCTCTTCATTCAACTCTAACTCCAAATGGACTCCTCTACCCCATGCCAAATCCACCAACTCAACCATGTTGATTGACACCAATATTGTCCTCCCCTACCAACTACACATATTCCTCAATAGACATTTCCACATCGGGTGGAAGCACGGTAAAGTGGACAGCTCTTGATCCTTGCTCAGGTTTAAGTGAAAGTGATCCAAAACTATATACTAACTTTGAATTTTATGAAATAGAAATTCATAAACATTTAGAAAACATATGAATCTACAAAGCCAAGCAATTTATGTTCACAAAAAACAATTTCAAACAACGTATATGTATTTTAGAAGACGGTGCAAGTGGTGGTGCAAGTGGGTGTCATTGAAAATATAATTGTCAAAAACTTGTTTAAAATACAATTACATTACATTAAATTGATGAATTTTTGAAAAAAAAATTACGATGACCTCAAGTTTATAATGAATTCAAGGAATATGAAAAGAAATTCCAAGTTCAAAATATTTAAGGTCATGAAATTTACATTCAAAACTATATTTAGTCAGTTGCTTTTACGCGTCACTTTTGATGATAGGTTTTGAAGATCTCATATTGATATTCTATATTTGAGTACCTAACTTAACAATAGAGGTCATCATGAAAAATAATCTATTTTAAACAACATTTTGCTACTACTTATAGGCGTTTGACCAAGAAAATCATGGCTGTCATATACCGGAGCACTTTTTTGGTCCACTTTACTATGCTTGCACCCCATCCAATATTGAAAGATAAAAGGAGACTTGCCATGCATGTTCCAAAGTACTAATCACATATGAATCTTGAAATACATGTGGATCCCACCACTTATGCACACTAAATACCTCTATTACATGACATTGGGCCTAAAAAAAGTCGTATTACAAACGTTGTAGTCATAGTATGGAGGTAGATGAACACTAGAAAGTTTGGTCAATGGCTGATGTGTCGTATAGTTGTAAAGCTGGGTCATGGTCTGTGCGAATGAAAGTGGATTCAATTAAGTCTAGATGTAGGTCATGTTCGCCATGAGGCAATTGATCTTCCAGAGCGGTGAGCATTATATCTTATAGAATGAAGCTGAAGATTACATTACAAAACACATATGTGATGATTGGTTTTCAAACAAGTAATATGTTCTACACTGCATTATAGCATAATGGCAGCAGATGATGAGTGTACAACAGCAAATTCTCACTCCTCAAATGCTTGTACAAGGTTTCTTCTAGATGGCTTTTGTAATTCAGTTTTGCACAATGTGAGGAATCTGTTTCGCAGTGCCAGGTTCCATGGATCTTCAGACAGATCATTTGCATAAGTCCAGGCTTTCTAAGTCATCTGAGTGAATGTGGATTCAATCCAGGGATGTATTCACAACAAGGCAATTCTTCCAGAATGGTGTGCATATATTATAGATTGAAGGTGAAGATTACAATAGAGAACACATGTATAGTTAGTATCTTTCAAATCTTACTAAGTTGTAATGGCAGCAGATGTATGTACAACAGCCGATTCTCACTTGTGAAAAGTCTAACTGAAGCTGGGTTCTTTAAGATTGCACAAAACACTCTTGAGGAGCTTCTCATGTACTCTATGAGCTAAGCTATTGGAACTCCAGGGAAGGTCTACTGCTTGTACAATCTAGTTTCTTCTAGATGGTTCTTGACTCTCTTTTGCATCATCATAGCAATCTGTCCCTCAGTGCTAGTTTTGACCTTCAGATTTGCAAAGAGGCCCGGATCATCTGAGCGAATGTAGACTCAATTCAGAGATGTTCACCATGAGGCAAATCCCCGGGGTGGCAACTAGTGCAAATAATTTGTAACAGATAATCCATCCATATTGTCCTTGTACATTCATACGAAAGAACAATTTTACAGAATTTAGAATGGAGAGATGTAGTGCACATTGAGACCGTCCATAATACGTAATAATTTTTTGATTTGAACATGTCTATGTGTTATAATACATGAAGAATATGAAAATAATGTGGACTTTCTCTTGGACAGGGGGGCTAGTACATAATCTAGTCTCCATCATACCTAATTATAATTTAGGTAATCTACAAAAATTTGAAGATAATATAGATTATTTTGGCTTGTAAGCCCTAACCCTAACTCTCTTCTCGACTTCTCTTGGTGGCTTCTCTCCCGCATCTCTTCTGAAACTCTTCAACCCCTCTTCAATAATTGAAAGTTGTAGATTATTTGAAACATAATCTAGATTATATGTACGATTATGTGTACATAATCTATGCCTTTGTGAAATTTTTGGACGAGCCCCCTGTAATTATTTGTTTGAGTTGCCACCATGGGGGCAAATCAAGAGTACTGGTGAACACATTTGTGTTGAAGCTGAAGATTACAATATGAATCTTTAGAGAAACCACATTTGTAGAGTCTTGAAAATTGTACTTTCTACACTGCAGACTGGCAACAGATGTATATACAGTGACTGCCAAAACTGAGTACGAAAAAGCCTAGTCTACCTTTAGCCATTCATATTTTATAATTTATTGCATTTAATGCCAAATCGGTTGACGGCTCAAGTATACATGCATGTAAATGATGTGGCTACCAAATTACAAGTCCAGCAATGCAAGATAATTTGAGAAAGATCTAGATCAAAGTAAATTAGCTCCAAAACTCAGTTATGCTCACACTTGGATTACGCGATGAATGCTACAAATCTGACATGTACAAGTGGTTTTCTGGGTCCGATTTTTTGGGTGGGCATGTTCTTGGCCTTCACATTTATAATTATGTCCCCATTCAGTGCACATCATGTATGCAAATTGAGCAAAATGGTTTCATTGAGGTCTCTCTCTGCTGCTGGTAGAAAGCAAATAGAAGAAGCTACTTTAGAGAAGTTGAGGAGGGGTGAAAGTACTAGAAATGTTGCTAGAGACTTACAGGTATCCCAAAGTTGGGTTGCACAATTTCGTAAGCAACATTTGAGTGAATTGAGTGATGTCAATCACAATTTTGGTGGCAGGCCATAGGTGTACAGTGCAGCTGATCGTAGAGCGTGTGTGAGAGAAATCACTGTGGGTGGCTTAGAAACTGCACACAAAGTTGGAAATTACTTGAGAGAAGAGCTTCATGTTGGTATGAGCGATAGTACTGTGAGGAGAGTGTTACGAAAGCAGGTTTGAAATGTAAAGTGAAGCAAAAGAAACCAAAGCTCACACTTCTTCAAATTAAGGGACGATTAAAATTTGCTAGACGTCATTGCCATTGGACTGATGATGATTGGGATCGTGTAGTATTCTCCGATGAAACAAAAATCAACCGATTTTGCTATGATGGTTGCAGTTGGTGTTGGTTTTGTGATGGACAGAATAAAAATGCTGGAATGGTGCAACAAATTGTCAAGTTTGGAGGTGGGGGAGTGATGATGTGGGGTTGCATGACTCCGAGTAGCCCTGGTATGATGTGTAGGATTGAGGGAAGAATGGATCAGTACATGTATAGAGAAATTTTAGAGCGAGAGTTGATTCATACACTGCATGCATACAATTTGGATCCTGCCAATTTGATTTTTCAACATGATAATGACCCAAAACATACATCTAAGAGTGTGTGCCGTTGGTTGAATTTGCAAGAATTTACTGTTTTGAAGTGGCCAGTGCAATCTCCAAACTTGAATCCGATCGAACACTTGTGGGCAACTTTAAAACGTCGACTAAACCAATATGAGAGACCTCCCAAAGGAATGTTAGAATTGTGGGAGTGTGTTGAGGATTGTTAGGCTTCAATTACTCCCAATGAGTGTAAGAACTTGTATAGGAGCATGCCTAAGTGCATTGCAACTGTTATAGTTGCTAAGGGTAGGTGGACAAATTTTTAACTTTGTTCCAGCTTGTGTGAGCAAAACTGAGTTTTGGATTGAACTTCACTTTACTTTTTGTTTGTACATGCATACTTGTGTATAATAGGCCTCAATTCCCATGGAAGTATGACTGATTGCAATGGTAATCCTATGCAATTTATGGTTTCATTTTTGGTGCATCCAATTTCCTTACATTGTTTGTTGAATTTCAATATGTTGTGTTTGTACTCAGTTTTGGCAGTCACTGTAAGTACAACTGCAAATTCTCACTCTTGAAAAGAACTAAATCTTGGTTCTTAGGTACTGCCTTGCATTTACACTTCAAGAAGCTTCTCATGCACTTGAGCTTGCATAATTGTTAGTCCCACATACACACCAACATTTGAAGTGTTCCACAAGACAAGCCCACCTTTTGTAACCCAAGATTGAAGCTGAAGATTACAATATGTATCCTTTTAAAAAACACATAAGTTATGTAGAGTTTTCCAAAAAAGTAATTCATGGACCAGTTGGATCTGGGTGTCTAGTGCTTGTACAAAGTTTCTTCTAGATGGTTCTTGAATCTGTCATTGTTGGTGCTTCTGTTTGCACTGCTCTCAGTTGATAATGAGTCGCATGCTTTCTTCTCCTATCTGAATTCAAAGTGTGGTGAATTGATTGGTCTTGGAGCAACAGATAATTCTTGAAGGCTCAAAAACTGGGTTGATTCTAATCACACCAGCATCACACTTGAGTGCACTTAAGTTGAAGGCTTGAGATTTGGGTTGAACTTACAAAGGAGCCTTTAACTCCACTTCTAGCTGTCATCGCTTTTGAGGTACCTGTTGAGGTAGCTCATAAGATCATTTCAAGATTCTCTATTCACTTTGAATCTCTTGTTACTGCGGTAGGAAACCTTCTACACTCCTTCTGCCCTTTCATGTTCAACAAAGAGAGCCTTAAATCTCAGTTTCTTGGCCAAGAAACTGAATGTCTGCTTTAGATGGGTCTCTATAGTGTCCCAAATGGAGAAAATCATACAGAATCCATATTCTTTTAGGAGAAATTGTAAGACTGTACTGGAGACCGGCACAGCCAAGGTCAAGAAGTGTGAATACTCACTTGCTTGGCAACAGGTAAATTAGGTCACAACTAATTTTGCGTTCTTACTGCCCAGGAGTTTGTGGACACCATTGACAGTCAAATTTTGTCGATCTTCAGAACGGCCTCCATGATCGGTATCAATCATAACCAAAAGGCATAAATTACACCCAGAAAAGGATGTGGAATGACTCGCGCTGTTTGTCATGATGGACTTCAACCAAGGGCTGAGTTCTCACTTTGTTCTTGTTTCTAAGATCATCTCAACTGCCCAGTTAATAGGAGTGTCTCCAGCCTGTGCAAACCTCATAACATAGTCAAGTGATGGAAGTATATACAACTTCAGATTGTGCAAGCTTGTTAAAATTTTGTCTGGGAGAATTTAAAGTGGCAGTGAATTTGATCGAAGTTTGCCTCTTGCAAGAGTAACGATGAGGACTACAACAAGGAGAAAGCTACATAGCATTCTTAAGCATGTGTAACAACGTTCTCATTCTATTCTAGATTCAAGAATAAATTTCCAAGAATCAAGGTTCTTGATTACACACATGAATGCCAAGCAAAGTCAAGTGGCAAGCTCTCATTAGTCGACACCTCATTGTTGTCTATCTTCAGACAGAGCCTTCTCCCATCTACCAATATTCAACTCAAAAGACCTTGCTATAGAAAATCCCACCAAGTGCACACTCTTCAAAATGTTTGATCTAAGGATCACAGACACCTACACCACTTTAACAATGTTTATGCAATTTTCAAGGAACAGACAGAGAGAAACTCACCTTGATTCCTATTGCAATGGCTGTTCGGGTGCCGAGGAGTTCTCCCAGTCTCAAAGACCCACAGCCATCACCACCTCCACTAACAGGAAGCATGGGTACCCCTCGGCTTGCGCAAAGAGAAACTAAATGGCTCACGAGCATCCGAGGGTGCACATCCATTGCTACAATGACTGCCTAATGAAACATTAAAGAATTAAAAAAAGAAAAAAGAAAGCAAAAATAAGAGGGCTCCACCAAAATAGATCACAAAACTAACCAATTTTACAAGTTTTCACAATTGTGTCGATTACCAGATGGGCGTACTAGGCTACAATACATGCAAAACCTCCATTAATGTGAGAAAGATGGAAATGCAAAAATAGGGAAGTCTTGCAAGACATTGATACATTGAATTTGCTTGGTACCTGTAAATGAGTTACATTGAGCTTCTGTACTTGCCCCTTCTGGACCATCATCTCAAGTTCTGCAACTGCATTGTCAACAAGCTTCAAGCGCTTTGGCTGTGGTTCTCTATCTGATATTACAGGGTTGACATGCATTCTTTCCAATGCTCGAGTCACATTATTAATGCCGACAAGTAGATGGGCCTACAAAACACAAGAGATGAGACACTGATCAAGATTCATAAGGGATCCCTTTTAATACAAAGCCCTTGTGGACTACTAAGTATATGAAACTGTTTGAAAAAAGATACATGCCAGTGTCCACCTCCTTTTTAAGCTAAAGGTTAAAGAAGGATATAAATGACTTTGTCCTTGGGTCTTAAGAAGCGCGCTAACAAATTATACTCTTTACATAGATTCAACACAATTGAGGGTTTTAGATGGACAAGGGTTGTATAAGGTATAAACCCTCCTCTTTAACAGTATCAGCCACCTGACACAGGGTCAAAATGATGATTCATGTGACATTAACTGTATGATAATCATTGGAACTATATGATGAAGCTTACCCGGTGGAAAGAAGACAAAAATGAACAGCTCTCTTATATTGATTTCTCCAAGCAGTTGAGAGAAAGTGCAAGAGAGGAAGCATTTCGATGTTAACCCTAATCAGTTAATAGAAACAGACAAGAGAGGAAAACAAGAGACTCAATCATATGCATTTCACGCTCCTATAACAGCTTGAATTCCAGGGAATCTTCCAAATGCTTGCCGAACTTCAAGGGCACAGATGCAAATGCTAAAACCTTATAACCTCTTAAGGAAGGATGTGTGCAAGTGTTTTGCTACCTTCAGCTCCTTTACAAGCCATTTCTTGCTATCAGGTTTGACTTTCGTTGTAATTAAGTCCCCCTCCTTCGCCTCCATAACAATCTCAATGGCCCTGTTAGTTCCATACATGTCAGTGAGGGGCACATACACTCAGATACATTCCGTGGATGTGGAAATATAGGAGAAAAGAAAGGAATATTATGACCAAGATGACTTTCACGTCAGCCATGAAAACTTTAAATTCCTCCAAAAGGCGCCAGATATCCTCAAGTACTTTAGACGACATTTACAGAAGCAGATCCCCATGTGAGGGAGAGATTATGGCAGGCTGTCTGCTAGAAGGGAAAATGTAAAGACTCTGAAAGTAAATCAGGTACATTGCAACATCATGAAACTATTCTACACGTTTAATGCTGTAAGAATGCTGTTGAAATGAAACAATATTAAGCAGATAATTCGCGTTTTGACATTCTACTTCAGACAACAAATGCTCCCAAAACACCACCACACAGGTAGAGGAAATTATACCTGGATAGGGACTTGAGAAGACCCTCCAGCTGCTTCCCCGACCATGGCCGTCTCAATCCATCATCCGCTTCCTCCATCACCGTACCCTCCACCCTAATTCTTCTCAACAATAAAATGGTTCACCTAAGATGTTTGCAGGCACACATAATCTCCAAATTCGAAGCAGGAAAATCTGCTAGTCTTGAGAACAAGTTTCACTACTGCACGTTGTGATAGTCAGAAGGTTAGTATGATTGTGGGTTCTGCGTCAAGATTCATATGAAGCACCCCGCAAATCGTAAAACTCTAATTTCCACTCACAGCCCAACACTTGGGTGACTAGCCGAAGAGAAGAAACTCCTAGTGTATTGACATATTGACGTTTCACCCTACTGTTTCGCTCGCAAAAGTACCTATGGTTCATCCACGTCAGAAGACACCTCATCGTATGACTGCCACATAGGCGTACGCAATGTTTTAAAAATTAGGGTTAGGGTTTGAGGCTCCCTTTCCTCTCTTTTCACTTGCAGAAACTCTTGCTCTGTTTCTCTCCGGCCCTTCCCTTCGCTCTTGCCCTGCTCCGACTTCGTTACTCCATCTGCAGGAAGATCGAAGCAGGGGAAGAGAAAAAGTGCAACCATGCCTCCTAAAGCCGCAAAGGGGAAGGAGCCGGTGGCGGAGCGACCCATCTTGGGTCGTTTCTCTTCCCACTTGAAGATCGGTATTGTATGTACCCCTTTACGATCCCCCACAGTCCGAAAAAAATTTCTTTTTATTCATCAAGCCCTCCTTACCCGGGCCCGCTTTGTGTCACCAATTGTCACTTCATCCCTGAATTTTAGGTCAAGCACGAGGGCTACCGGTAGCTGAAAGTCACTTGTTTAAGGGATTTATTATCATGTGTACAAGGTTGGCAGTAATTGGAATTTCATTCCTTTTTGAGAGGTTCGAATCTGTTATACGAGGAAAAAGTGGTATCTGTGACTATCATGAGTGATGTCACAATTGTATGCGCAGTAATGTTACTGGGTTTTTCTGTGTTTCGTTGTTAGCCATACACTTGTGCAGTTGCAGAGACAATTGTAGTGGAATTTGTTGTCGAATGGTCTTGTAGGCGTTTATTCCCTTAAAACTCATGCCTTTGCAAGCATCGATGATGTAGACAAAATTTTCGCAGAAGTTGTTTACCCGGAAAATTATATCCTTCAAGGTTTATGAAAAAGTCCATGCTCGGGATCGACTTTAAATGCAACAATGAATTCGCCCCTCCTCACATGGACTGTGTGTGAGAGAATTTTCAGTTTTGTGTGCATTCTGTGGCCACAGAACGTCCAGGTTGGTGTTGAATTGCTCAGGGTTGAATTAACGATCAGTGTAAGTTGGCACTGAGGATTGGCTTCTTGTGTGCAGGTCGGACTTCCAAATGTTGGGAAATCAACATTGTTCAACACTCTCACTAAGCTCTCCATTCCTGCCATGAACTTCCCCTTTTGCACAATCGAGCCTAACGAAGCTCGTGTGTACGTGCCGGATGAGCGTTTTGATTGGCTGTGTCAGCTCTTCAAGCCCAAGAGTGAGGTGTGGAATCTCACTCATTCTAAGCTCATGTTGCTTACACATACAGGGATGTGGTATGTCATGGTGCAACTTAATACTTCAGATTCAAGTATTCTGTGCTGGCTGAAGTATTGGCAAACTCTTTATCCATGAGTGAACTGCAAAAGTTGGCTCCAAATTCCCAAGTTCTGAAAAGGATTGGGCTTGTGGTTGGATTTTCTGTCCAATTTCTACTTCACCGGTTTCCCCTTAGAAATCTATCTGTTATCTTACGTGAAGAAGGTGGCTGCCTAGCATTCAGCTTCATATCTATCATACTCTCATTTTTACTGAATGTTTGCTTGTAAAAATCTATAATGGTTTAGTGTAATGATGAAAACAGTCGTAACCAAAAAAATGATTCTGATGTTTCGAATATGAGATACAGGTGGCTGCATTTCTTGAGATTAACGACATTGCTGGCTTAGTTCGTGGTGCCAACGAAGGCCAGGGGCTGGGAAACGCTTTCTTGTCACACATTAGAGCCGTGGACGGCATCTTCCATGTCCTGAGTAAATTCAAAACCTTTTTAAACCATGACCGTTCCACTGAGATTCCTGTCAGTTTCAAAGAACATTGATTTCTGGCATCTCATCCTATCAGTTTAGCAGTGTTGTTATGGAGACCATCATATCCTAAACCCAACTGACCATGGCAAGGCTTTCTTGTTTTCTGCATATGACCAGGAGCTTTTGATGACCCAGAGGTGACTCATGTTGAGGACACTGTTGATCCCATCAGAGATCTGGACATCATCACTCAAGAGTTGCGTCTCAAGGTAATTTGTTCAACTTTTGCAATGCAATTTGCATGGGTTTGTCATCATTTTGAACTCTAATGTCTCTTTTGATTTGATTCCTGTGAGTATTATTACTGGGGTTGTGTCTCTACGTGTGTGAGTACTTGTGTTTGTGTTTGTGTGTTTTCCATACTTATCATGCATGGTTACTTAGCTGCTTCTATGGTTTTGTTGCAGGATATTGAGTTCATGGACAGGAAAATTGAAGACCTAGAAAAGGTTTTGAAGCGCAGTAATGCCAAGGAGCATAAAATTGAAATGGAGTGCTGTCAAAAGGTCAGCTAACAAGAAAGCAGGATTGTAGTGATTGTAGTAGATGATTCCTTTATCAGTGGTATTTAGGCCAATGACACAGAGACATTCAATCCCCACTGCATTTTTTGAGATTCCAGAGTCTGTTGTTTTCGATACAAGTAGAAGTTTAAGTGCTTTTTGATCTCTTGGAAGGGTTAACTTCATAGACTCCTGACTGCACCTTTGGTTATCTTCATGTGTGAGTGTTGTCTTTTTCTCAAGTACTAAGAATTTATAAAAATCAAATCTGATATATGTTGTTAGTTCTATGTCCATTGTCATAATATGTTGTAGATATTTACTTCCACTTGACCTTTCATAACCTTGGAGACCTTTTTCCTCTTCATGTTCACTGCACTTGTCTTGTATGAGATACTAGTTCTGATGAACAAGATGGGAATAGGTGCATGAGTGGTTGAAGGAGGGGAAGGATGTGAGACTTGGCGACTGGAAAACTGCTGAAATTGAGATCTTGAACAGCTTTCAGTTGCTGTCAGCAAAGCCTGTTGTCTACTTGGTACGTTCTGTTCCTGTTTTCAGAATACTGTCTAGCCTTAATACCAATACCTATAAAACATTGGCCGTTTTATTCCCAAAATGCAGGCACTCTGAACACCTCAATATATTAGGTGCACCAATTACTAGTGTACATGAGATCCTGGAGTATATTACATATTCAACTTGGTAGCCTGTTGTGAAATTTTGAAGATGATGAAGTTCTTCTATTCAAGCTGATTTTGAGGAGTTGTGCTGAAGTAGGGCTCTGTATGATTTCAGATTTACTGTATAGGCATATTGTTTTGATCGTAATATATATGGCAATAAAAATTCACAATCTGAAGTTTGAACCTGTTACCTTCTCATACTTGCACCTCATTGATCCCAAACCAAGTGCTCATGAAGTGGCCAAGTATACATTGATTGTGGTCCTCTTATTACTGTTTCAAGCTCAAGAGTAGTATCATTTCGTTTGATACAGGTCAATATGACAGAGAAGGACTATCAACGGAAGAAGAACAAATGGCTACCTAAGATCCATGCCTGGTATATTTCAAATTTTGAATTACTCAAGTTTGGTGCATCCTGACTTACAGGCATATGACTCATTGAAGTCCCATAAGAAACATCCTTGAGCAAGTTTTAGAATTTGTTGATTCTGTTTGACAACAAGAGACAATGTACGTAATATTAGTTATACTTCCATTTGGGTCATTCAAAGGTGTTGTGATACAAGCAAGTGCGTGACATCAATTTATAGGTTACAAAAGATTGAAAATGTCGATCACCCCTAATTTGTAATCAACAACTTCACAGGGTGCAGGAGCATGGAGGTGGTGCTTTGATTCCCTTCAGCGGTGTGTTGGAACAGAAACTGGCAGACATGCCTGCAGATGAAGCACAAGTATATTGCAAAGAGAAGGAGCTCATCAGGTGTGCATTATTTTAGCCTCCTCTCCATATGAGGTTTTAAATATGCTTTTGAGGTGATCCATGCCCTGTAGTATCAATAGTAAATATAGCTCTTTGCCATTTCTCTTAAACAAAAGATTTTGGTGGTACATCCGTGTCTAGAGTGTATTGTCATGTTTGTGTGAGGATGAGGGTTTCATAATTCAGAAGGTTCTCTGGAGTTCAATATTGATCCTTACATGAGTGGGTCCACAGTGCATTGCCCAAAATCATCAAGACAGGTTTTGCAGCTATCAACCTGATCTACTTCTTCACAGCAGGAGCTGATGAGGTAAATCACCTTCAAACATGTCCATACTCATCATTTTGCTGCAGTTTGTTGGAAATTATACATGCAACTGCAACCTGCTGAACTTGAACTGGACAAATGTATTTAAATTACTACTGATAAGCGTGCAACTTCAGGATACCTTAACCCTTACAGGTCAAAGGGTATTTCTTGAAAATTTTGATGACTTAAGATGAACAACTTACAATGTTGGAATGTTGTGTACACCTAAAAAAGAAGTTGTTTCAAATCACATAAAGATCACATCCATACAACATCCTGACCTGGCATAAAACCATGTGTACAATTTTGGTACCAAATATACATAAACAATTTGTAGCAAAGTTTTATATAATGAAATTGTGTCCCAAGGTCAAAACTAACCTATGTACAACATAGTTGGAAGGATTGAAAATATACAATTATGTGTAAAAATGGCGGCTATAAATACTAGATTGCAACTTATTACTTCAATTGGAGAATCTCATTAGAAGGATAAGGGCTACTGTACTTCTCTAAGAAATGACTAAAGATGAATTTATCGACAGAAATTTCACTTTTCTTGTCTTTAAAGCCCCATGGGGGCTTTTGTGAGATTTTAGGGCTAATAACTGGGACCTGCTCAAGAACAAAGTGGCATGTGGAGAATTAACTTGACATTTGACTGTGGACCTCGGCCATGTCAAGGAACAAGGGGCACCCGTCTTAGCTTTATTACGTGTTTAGAAATAAATATGCTAAGATGGACCTGGTTGGATGTCATTGCAGGTGAAGTGCTGGCAAATTCGCAAGCAGTCAAAGGCGCCTCAAGCAGCAGGAGCCATCCATACTGACTTTGAACGTGGTTTCATCTGTGCTGAGGTATATACTTATCGATTTAATTCATGTGCATTGTCTGGTCTGATGGATCAAGATCCCATTCAGAAAATTGAGCAAATTTCTGCCTATTTTCACTACTATGGGTTTCTGAAAGCTTTTGTGTTGGTGTGTCTGATTGAAGGGTCTCTTGTTTTAGTGGAATACTTTGGACACTCTTGACTTCTACAAGGAATAGAATTGGAAAAGTTGTTTAGGTGTTATTGATTTCATTGGTAAATTAATGACATATTTCTTTGTTTTCCAGGTCATGAAGTTTGATGACTTGAAGGAGCTTGGGAGCGAGGGGGCAGTCAAGGTGAGAAAATGGACCTATTTCTTAATCATCGCCCTCTCTCTCCATGCCATGTTACCATCTTATGATTAGAATGGCTTTTAGTTCCAGTTTTTGTACAGTTAGAGATTCAAGGTAGGATGCTAGCTACTTCAGGGTTAGTTTTCTTAATACAAAGCATATTTATGTGGAATCTTGGATGAAGGACTTCATAAGACCTTGAAACAATCTTTTGTGGCAAGGCAGTTGTTCTAACGGCAATTGTGTCTGATTGTAGGCTGCTGGAAAGTACAAACAAGAAGGAAAGAACTACATTGTGCAAGATGGGGACATTATTTTCTTCAAGTTCAATGTGACCGCTGGTGGCAAAAAGTAGGTCATAGATTTCATATTTATTGCCAGTGCAAAGCTTGAGGGGTACCAACCTTCAAGTGATTGCTGCCATATGTCTGTGGAGTGAATCCGCGATTGATTCCTTCAGGTATTGTAGAATACGACATTGCTCAGCTGACTGAGGTTTGTTAGTTGGGGAAGCAGGCAGGAGCCTGGGAAACAACCATCCAATCTCTGAAAAAAGAGAGTTTATGTGTAATCTCAAGTTGCAATGTGCTCTGGTGAGAGAGGAGTTCTAGGTTTTGTTAGTAAAAATGTAGGGGGGTCAACAACGAGCCGGTATTTTCCATCATGTGGCCTTCTAAGGCCATCTAAGAGATTAACCATATTCCAGAACCTTTGACACTTAGTAAGTGGTTCATCATTTCCTTGTCGTTTGTGGTTGTAGCTTTTTTTAGGGAAATTGGCCAAGCATTGGGATTACTGTATTTGTGCACACTGACTGAATCATCTTTAAGCTCTTGAAGTCCATCCAAGTTATATACAGCAGAATCCGGATTTGCATAATTAGGTAGTCTGTTCGGGTAGTTTCGTAGCATAGATCCTTTGGTGTAGATTGCATTGAATATCTGTGGGTAAATTAGGATTGAGTGAAGATTTGAACTAGTTTAAGACACTGACAAAAATAGCCATAGCTAGGTTGCAAATTGAGGACAACAGTAAGCATTTTGTGTGTTGGTACTAGGTGGACCTTATATGAGCACTATATTTGAGTGTTATATGGCAAGGCTTGGAGTTAAGAATGGACTCAACAAAATAGAACCCCTCTTACAATGAGATCAGACTATGCATGTTCTCAGAGTATGTTAACCATTAGCTTATATTTGAAGTCCATTTGGAATAGTGGTATGCATAATTGGCTTAGCAAATTAGCTTAGACATGGTAGAACCCAAGATAAAAACAATTGCACATCATATGAATATACTACAGTTTTTTTTGAAGTCACTCACCCTTAACTGCCTAAATCCCTCCCTAGACCCCCAACACTTTTTCCACTCAATGGCTCCCAAAATTTATCTTGACACTTGCCCAAAACCGCCCCTGTTTTTGGCCAAAAGGTGGTCAAAAGTCAACTTTGCTTTTTTCCAAAATCGTTTGCCCCAACTATTTGTGCATTGAAACCAACTCTCTACCCAATAAAATCATTTGAGTCCTCAACTTTTGCATGCAAGATCTTAACAAAAGAAAACATATAAGTAACCCACCTCTAGCTATGTTCCAGTGCTTGCCCAAATCCAATCCCACTTTCGCTCAAAACCAACTATCACATTCTCCCAAACCCATCCCACTTTTCACCTAAATTTGGTTCCACTTTGTGCCGGAGACATTTAAAATGTTTAAGGTGTGTTTTGGTTACAGAATAAGAAGCGTGCATGGGTCTTGGTTTCGGGTGGGTGTTGGTTATAGCACCTTCTACCTTAGGTTCAATATTTAACACAAATTGGGAGAGCCTATGTGATCATTTAAAGGAAAGGAGAATCTTCACTTTGACCTAAATCAAAGTACATTTTGCTTCTCTACTATTTGTGATCACTACCAACATGAGACAATCTCCGATTTGATCCAATGGCCAAAAGCATTTGTGGAGTTGGAAGTGCCCACAATAGGGCCACACACTTTACCTTAAACTAAACGAGAATTTAAATCCATGCCATTCGTGAATGATTAACATGTGCATGAAGTTTGTATCTTTGTACATTTCCCACATTGCAAGTCTTTCAAAAATGCCAACAACTTCATAAATTTTATGTGTAACCCAATTACCACATCCCAACCTAAGAAAAATACATATTATTAGTTTGGTTGTGCTATCCCAACCTATTGCAACCATTCATATGAAATAATGTCCAAGGTCATCCCCATGTTGTTTACTCAAGATAATGTTGTTGATGGGCAATTGTTTTGAGAATTTGGAATTGCAATTGCGTCAGTGCCAATTTGGAACGGCAATCCTCACCGTTCACCTATCCAAAGTGTATATTAAAATGATCAAGCCATTGCACCTGTGTGAACGAATTAATGTGCTAGGCCATTAGCACATTATCCACTCAACATTCCAACATCGATGGTTGTTTGTTTTGGAAATTTGGAACGGTGACTAATTAACATCTAGATACTCTCCCTGTTCCAAAGTGTACAATAGATTTTAGTTTGGGCATGTCCTGTCCTAGCATGTTGCACCCGTGCATAAGAATTAATGTGTTGGACCATTTTTGCACCATCCATCCAACATGCCATTGTCAATGGCTGATGGTTTCGAAAAGGTTGAACATCATGCGCCAATGCACCTTCGTTGTTCAATCCTTCCAAATTATACAGTCAATTAATTTGAACCCATGTTGTCCCACCCTATTGCACCCATGCATATGATTGAATGTCCCAACAATCTACTCGACATGTGGTCATCAACGGTTGACCATTTTGGAAGTTTGGAACGGTGATTGCATCAACGGCCACCTGCCCTCATGTGCATATAAATTTGAATTGTCCGTTCAACAGGCCGCCATCAACGGCCAACCATTTTGAAACTTTGAATATGTTATTGCACTTTGTGTAACATGGGCCACTATTGGTACATGTTGACTAGAACTAAGATAACGGTAGTCTAGAGTTCATTATAGTTGAACTTGCTTTTACTTCAGTTAAACTTATGACAACCGGGCATGGTGGGGAGTTATATAAAGGGCTCTTGCGCAAGAGTAAAGGGCTCTTGCGCAAGAGTAAAGGTCTTTTATCTTATCTCGTGGTTGGGTGGTTCATGCCAAAGAATTAAAGGTTTGTTACATTTGGTATCAGAGCAGGTTTTATTTTCAAGACAAAGATGGCATCTCTTGAGACGAATGTTTCAGTAACCCCAGAGATGGAGAGTACGTTAGAGAATAGTATTACTATTCAAAACCTTATATTGGAGATGGAAATTTTGAAAAAGGCCAAGGAGTGCAATGAGGTGAAGTTGGCGATTTTGGAAGCCAATATAGTGAAGGAGCCAATGAAGTGTAAGCATACCTGTGTCAAGCTTGGTAAGTATCTCAACACTTGTCGATTGAAAGTTATGCCAATGAGTTTCAAAACTTATGTGCATAAATTGTTACTTTACCCATGAGTGTTGGTGATAAGATTCACCGTTTTATTGATGGTTAAAGCCAGAAATAAGACTAAAGATAGCGGTGGACCCATTCAATGATGCCCAATCCTGGGAGGATTTTCAGAGGTCAGTTACCTATGATGTTCTGTAGATTCTAATCTCCAACAAGTTAAGTCTGGGTTAAGGATTGCATCTACTAAGAACAGTGAGAAAAAGACTCCTTCTATAGGAGTAGGTGGTCCAATCAAGAATCAAAAGAAATCTACCATGAAGTTCACTAATGGTAGGGAGATTGACTACAAAAGAGTTGCAGCCTTAAAGAAAGAAGGCTAATGCTACTTTTGTGAAGAAAGGGCCATAGGGCTAGTACTTGCTCTAAGAAGTCTAATTCCACTATTGACAAAGCAGAAAAGGATTTTTAGATCCTCAGCAAAAAGATTGTGGGCAAATTGTTGAAGTAGAAAGGAGATCAAGATTAGAATTTTTGGATTATCTTGTTTAAATCTTAGAGTCTAAGATAGACAATTCATTTAACCAATTTTCTTATCTCCAAAGCCCACTAGATACACTTTTTAGTGAAGATTCTAAGGTTTTTGGTCATTGTTTACTTATTGATTCATATTCCAAAAACCTAGCCAAGTATGTAAGTGCTTATGTAAAACGCAAAAGCAAAAAACCCTTTGAGACTAGTGCTTGCATTTTAGTGGAAAAGAAAAAGGGTCAAGGCCAAATAGATTATTGTCAAGATTTCGATTATTACATGAGTGTAAACACACTTATGTAGATGCTTTTGGATTGACAAAAAAAATCATATGGCAAGTGTATTATGATCCACCTCAACCTAGACTCTTGGATTCTATTTCGACTAATGGTCTAACTATGCAATTTTCAGGGAAAGTCTCTGGAATAGATGGGCATATTTTAGTAGATACTATTGCTAATCATTGTTATTTGAGTTTATCATAAGTCAAACGCATTGGTTTGCTTGTGACAGAAATAATGGTAAAGTGTATTGGGAAATGGATTGGAAGTTGAAATGGAAGGGACCGTCAATGTGCATGTGAAAATTCAACAATACCAATCTCAAGTCTCTTGTTTGGTTATCAAATTAAGTGATGGCTTTGACTTGATTTTGGGAGATAATTGGTTGAATAAGCATAGAGCCCACGTTGATTATGATTCTAAAGCTTGTATATTGCATAAGGGCAATAAGAAAATTATAATTCAAAATGTGATAACAAGTAAGGAGAAGTCCATGCCTCAAGGCAACATGTTATCAGCTTTGCAATTCAAGAGAGCAGTAAAGAAAGGTTGTACACCTTTACTCATTCATTTGAAAAAGGTGCACAATAAAGAATCATCTTCAAGGTTGGAAAATAACCTTGTAGAGTCTTTGGTGAAGGAATATGAAGATATATTTCAACCCATACCTGCAGGGCTTCCACCAGAGAGAGAGATGGCCCATACTATACCATTAGAAAAAGGTCATAAACCACCTTTTAGACCTATTTATAGACTCAATCCTTTGGAGATTGAAGAAGCCAAAAGGCAAATTACAGAATATATCCACAAAGGGTGGATAGAACCAAGCTCTTCACCTTATGGATCACCAATCTTATTTGTTAAGAAGAAAGATGGTGGACTAAGAATGGTGATAAATTATAGAGCTTTGAATAAACTAACCACAAAGAATCGATATCCATTGCCAAGAATTGATGATCTACTGGATCAATTGGGCGGATCTCGTGTGTTTAGTTCATAAGATTTGGCTCAAGGTTATCATCAAATTCGAATTTTAGAAGATGTACCTAAGTCTGCATTAGAGTACCTTTTGGCCATTAGAGTTATCCGCTAACCCCCCTAAACACCTGCTGAGTTGGGGGAGTTAGGGGAATCACCCGTCGGTATCCAAAAAGCCAACCCGTCAGCAACATCTAAAAAAAACGCGGACCTAGACTCCTTTCAAGGTGTGGGAGACCTTCAAAACGCGTTTGACCATGGGCTCATCAAATAGAGCGAGCCCATCAGAGTTTTTAGATTGAGTCTAGTTGCAGCCCGGCTTCCACATGCGGTAGGGGTCGGAGTTGTGCTCCTCGCGACCTAGCCCATTTGCTGTGGGTCGTGTGTGGAGGAGGAACGCTGAAATAATGTGTCTGAATCGCTGAAGTACACTGTCTGAATCACCGAAGTACTCTGTCCAACTCGCCGAATTGTCGAATCGCCGAAGTACTCTGTCCGGTTTCACTATAAGAAAACTGCGTTTTTGATGATGAAAACTGCGTTGTTGATGACGTTTTTGGACAACGCAGACGATTTTAGGCGACATCCAATAGAACATCCAAATGTCAATAATGACGTCCATTGTAACATCTGGATGTTCTATTGGATGTCGCCTAAAATTTCAAAAACATCATCAAAAAACGCAGTTTTCTTATAGTGTTTGTTAAGTTGGCCGAAACCCTAATTACAGAGAGCATGTAAACAAACCCAGCAGGAGTTGTTTAGTGCATGCTGCCTTTCCTCTTCTACTATGTTGCCTCCCGTTTCTGAGTAAACCCTACTTGTATTTCCATTAGTTTAAGTCTGAATGTGCCTCTGCTCCATTAGTCTTGGTTAGTGGCATCTATCAAGTTGTATTTGTGTTGAGGTTGCGTCTGCGAGTCTTGGTTAGTTGTGAGGCTTAACTTAGGTTTTTCATGTTGTTCAAGCAAATACTTTCTGTTTGGAGTTTGATTATCTGAAGAGGTGAATGTAGCTTTGTTTATATTTTGTGATATGAGGTGAACGCGAACAGAGACATTGGAGAGCATATCCAATTGAGTCGCTCAAGCCTCAGAGTTCTGGTGATGAAGACAGTGAGGCTCCCTTGCCGATCTTGCCTCCACTAGGTTGTGCCCTTGTAATCTATCACATTTGGCCACGGATATGTAAGTATTTTATGCCTTTGGTGTTGTGCCAGTTTGGTTTGATGAATTTATCCCAGGTGATCACTATCTTCTGCTGAAATTCACATGAATCCACCAAATTGCTGCGTACAAAACTAATTGTCCAATGAAATGAAATGAGATGAGCCAGTTGAGGTTGTTGGTTACAGATGAACTAGTTGAGGTTGCTGGTTGCAGATGAACCATATGAGGTTGCTGGTTATAGATGAACCAGTTCAGGTTGCTGATTACAGATGAACCAATTTAGGTTGCTGATTACAGATGAACCAATTCAAGTTGAGGGTTTACTGGTCGAAGTTCAAGACTATAGGAAAATTACTCATAATTTAGAGGAACTTATAGAATACACCTCAAATTAATGAAAACAAACCAAAAGATGTCAACATGTAATCGGTTGGACTTGGAAACACTAGGTTCTCGGCCAATTATACCCAAAAATCTCCCCAAACTTTAGTAATTTTGGACTGCAGGTTCGCTTAGTAGAGTTTGCTGGCTCAGTCAATTTCAGCGCGACAGCAACTGCGAACTGGGATTGTGAGCTCAACCTGTAAATGATGTAACAGCGAGGTACCTCCATCGTTTGAGTACAGTCTTTCAATGGAACAGTCACAGACTACTGCTGCAGTCAGGGTCTACTGTTGCAGCCAGCAGGCACTACTGCTGCAGTCACTGTAAAGAGTTGGAATTGTATACAGCAGTAGTATATGAACATCAGTAGGGTCTGGTCTTTAGAAGGGCCTCATTGATACAATCCCAGCTCTTTCATTCTTCATTTTAATTCTTCCTTCAAGTCTTTGCTTGCTTCCAAATTCTATGTGTAGTCTATGATTATGGTTGAGGTTTATGCAAGATGTTCATTTTGTCTTGGTTTTTGTAGGCATCAATGGCTCCAATAGTGATGCGTTTGGAAAAAGATGGAGATGAGGCCGAGGATGTTAATGGATTGTCACTGCCACCTCGTCCATCGAAGGCTCCTAGGTGGGAGAAGGAATCAAGACCTATTATGAATTCTCTCCACTTATCATGTCTAGTGGCATCTTACAACATTCATTTTGCTAAGTATTGTAGAGGTCGTAAACAAGTAACCCAGCTTGTACCTAGTCTTGTATAGAAGGAAGTATTTAAAGAGTATAAGGATCATTATACCGATTTTTCTTTTGTTGAAGAGACCTTGAAGGATCGTTTAAGAGAGACCTTGAAGAAAATTAAAACATGCACTAGCAATGAAGACAATTCCAACAAGGTCACTCTCTAATGCGATGAGGTGTTGGAGTAATTAAAGTGTACCGATGGACATGCAGCTCGGAATGTGTTAAAGAGACGGCAATCCATTATCGATCGTTGCTCGCCGAGTACTTCAAGTGGGAATTTGGAGTATTTGACACCGGTGTCACCCAGTACACAAGATTCTTCTAAGGGGGTGAGAGGCTCATTTCCCAAGGATGTCAAAACTCCCATAGAGAAACCTCTCACCAAGGCTAAGATGTTGTCCGCACAATCGAGGAGTTTTGTTGCAATTACCAATCATTTGACTAATGATTTTAGCAAAGAAGAATTGGTCGTTGCAAAAGCGGAGGAGAGACGTACAAAGGCACAAGCTAACCTTGCTCGTATAGAGTCCAAGAAGCGTAGGGGAGAGTTCATTGAAGAGAAGAAGATATCGCAAAAGATTAAAATTTAAAAAAAAGCCCGTGATCTTGGAGTGATTTCGGAAGCAACCTTCAAGTCAAGAGTGACCAACCTTCTCTTATTGTATAGGCATATATGTTGATTTTGCATTTTTAGTATCATTTTATAATATTAGAGTAGCATAAAGTAAGATTATGCATCAAATGACTTAATACGAGGTTGTATGTTTGACATAAAGGTTGATTTTGCAATTCTAAGGCAAATTGAGGTTGTATGTATTATATAAAGGCTGATGTTACATTTTTTGAGTACCTTGAGGTTGCATGTGTTGCATAAATATTGATTTTGTATTCATTGATTAATGTGAGTATTTATGAATCGCATATAAGTTGTTTTGGCTTTGAGTATCTAGAAATGAGGTTATGTTAGTCACAAGAAGGCTGATTTTGCATTTTTTTTCAATCATTGACGTTGTGTGAGTATATATGTTGATTTTTTAAAGCTACCCTAAAATTAGTTCGCAAGTCTTCATCTAAGATCATGCGGTGAGCATATAGGACTAACATTGTACAAAGTCATAAAACAAAGATGAAGACAAGACCATAATCATGAAGTTTAACATACTTAAATGACATTGCAAATGCAACTCGTTGGTTGCATGATATTTATAGCCAAATTTAGGCATGATATAAATAATCCAAATTTAAGAAAAAAATGATTGCACAATCCGTAAATATATAAAATAAAATATGCTAATTGTACACCCTCAATCTATACAAATATAACCATGAGACCGAAAGTTTAATACTACACTAAAGGTCACCGTCCCAACCATCATCATCTTCGTCACCGTTGCGCTCTCCAATATGGTAAGTGAAGTTTAGTCTTCGTCGGTGTAAATAATTAATAAGGTAGCAAGCAGCTTTGAACAATAGGATGTACTTGGATTTTGTACAGTCAAATATTTTTAACAATATTTTCCATTTGCGTTTAAGACCCCTTATTCTCCATTCTATCCGTACCCTAAAATCTGTATGCATTTTATTATAAGCATTTATAGCATCATTATCAGCTAGCAAGTTTTGCTCTTGACGTCCTAGTCATCGCACAATATATTAGTCTCGGCCCTGATAGCCGGGGTCACCCAAAATATATTCAAAATAATTATATGTGTGCGTAAAATAATCTCTCCGGTTCCTATCCAATGAGGATGCACGCAAGCAGGACACATCATGAAATAACCCAGGATATCCAAGGTCGATGTATATGAATAAACCATTGTGGTCAACAACCACTGTGTTGTTGATTGAATAAATTTTTTCCTACCGTTAAAGAACCGTGAGTGATTTGGGTCCCTGTAAGGACGACGAATTTTAACCAGAGTGTCATCTATAAACCCTATGCAACCCTAAAAAATAGGATGTTGTTGACCTAATTCTTCTCGCTCATAACTATCGGGCCATTTTATTTTATGTTGAAGGGCCTCATTGACACAAACAACAACAAATATAGCGTCGTCGTTCAAAGCACTCTTAGACCAATTCCAATGGAATGCATCTAACATTGATGTGTTATCATGCTTCAAAAACATAAGAAAAGATAGAATTCGTTGTTGAGGAGTGAGTTTATAGGGCCGCCTACCGGCAACCCGGAGCTTACTAGTGGTACGTGCGTGCGCGGCAATAGTTGGGCACATATTAAGGTATAAATTCTCAAACTCATCAAGCGTGAAGTTTGTAAGATTTTTGAATTGTGTTGGAGTTGCCCTCGCACTACCTAATTGATCTCGAACACCTTCTGCAGGATTCACAGAAGGTTGACCTCCTGCCTCTATTTTATTTGTATTGAAAAACTCGGACGAGTTACAAGTTGCTGCAAATGCGAGCTGCAAAAACATAAACGTCTCTTGATCCAACCCATGAATCATGTCTTCGTCACTACTAGATGAACCGGAAGATGATTGCGTACTAGATTCAGATAAAGAACTCTCATTACTATTTGATAAGGATGTGTTCATATCTATAAATCTAATAGAAAGAGAAGAGTATCTAACACTATATATGTAACAAAAATTACAAGTGAAAAGGTATCCATAATCAACAATATCCATCACATTTATTTGGTGCGAATAAATATACGTATTCATATAATGAGAATATTTTAATTGTAGAATTTTGCAAATAAATACACGAGAGGACCATTAATACACAAGCAACCAATAATATACAAGCGACTCATAATACATAAACGACTAACAATTCACAACCACTAGCGGGGAACACATCCCAAACCCAATCCCAAATCCATAGGGAAAATGTTGACTTTATCATTAGATTTATTTATGATTGGGGTACTACTTTTAGAACAAAAGAATTAAAGACTATGTCGCATTGGATCTCGATGTTGTCACGGACATGCTGGGGCAAGACTTCCAGTACTTCAGAAAGAACTTAATACGAACAACTGAAAAGAGTAGAGATGAGGGTTTGGCACAAGTATACTAGAAATATTTTGGAGTGTATTAAAGAGAGTTTAGGATATAAGAACCGAGAGAGTCACGACTAAGACGTACGAGCTAGGCGGCTACAATGAGTTGTCGAGACTAAAGAACTCTTCACCCTCGACTTCTATATATATTTGAGATCCCTGATCAACTTGGAAGTTGCCTAAGAACCTGTAATAGATACCATGTATATGTACCCATAAAAAAAATATGATAAAATTTTGACCCATTTTAGTGATCTTTTATATAAAAAGTAGATTTTTTTTTATCGCACGTGATATTCAACTTGACAATGGAATGCACCCCCGGGGATATGGACTTGAACATAATTCTTGGAAGCCAGAAAAGAATTTGAGTTTAGAAGTGCTCAAAGAATATTGGGACACCATGGCACGTTTACAAAAACGGCTAATACAAAATAAAGGTGTTGAGAGTGTTAGTGTGTCCAATAAGATCAATAGAAGAAGCAATCACAAACGAAAGCAAGCCGATGGCTTGGGAGTTTGAGATAGTGTACCATTTGAGCAGAGACGCTCAAAGTTAAATAGGGAGGAGTGTAACATGGGCCACTATTGGTACATGCTGACTAGAACTAAGATAACGGTAGTCCAGAATGAGTTTAAAGTACAAGTATAGAGTTCATTATAGTTGAATTTGCTTTTACTTCAATTAAACTTAAGACAACCGGAGTGTAACATGGGCCACTATTGGTACATGTTGACTAGAACTAAGATAACGGTAGTCTAGAATGAGTTTAAAGTAAAAACATAGAGTTCATTATAGTTGAACTTGCTTTTATTTCAGTTAAACTTATGACAACCGGGCATGGTGGGGAGTTATATAAAGGGCTCTTGCGCAAGAGTAAAGGTCTTTTATCTTATCTCGTGGTTGGGTGGTTCATGCCAAAGAATTAAAGGTTTGTTACACTTTGGCACTCACCTACCCTTGCTGTAGGTTGTCAAAAATGTATTTAAGATAGACGTGCCTAATTCAGTGACTTATCTTAATTTGAGATTGATTTTGAATAGTATCTAGTTTGGTGTGGCTCAAACCAAACAGACATGTGTTTAAAAGAGATTGGATTGCGCCCTCAAAATATGACAACCGTTCTAAGTTCAATAATCACGATAATTGAGAAGGGGGCTCTATGAACGTTTAATGAGCACAAGAATCTTCAATTTAACAATGAATAAGATATTCATGTGAGCTCCAAAAATCATGAGGAAAGTGGCTATGGTCTCGATTTGGATTTGCTAACATCTCATACTAATCGCACGTTTCATACTCATCCTAGGAGAAGTGGGCTAGTGGGGGAAAAAAACCATTTAAGACCCATCCACCTGATGATGATCATTCTTTATCCATTTTCTACACAATCGTTAGTTGGAAAATTCTGGAAAATCAGAATCTGCGAAGGCTAGTGTGCGTTGTGCGTTGTGCGTGCTTGGCAGCCATGGCCGTGGCTATGGCGACCGGGAGTCTCTTATGCAACCCTAGCGCCTCGCCACTCACCATTCTATTTTTCGCCCGCGTCTCCCTCCGCCCTTCTGGAATTTGCTGCAAATTTCTCAACACATCTTGCTTTCGTTTTGGAGGAGAATGGCGACGGCGGTCGATTTTGAAGAGGAGTACTAGGAAGCAGCAGCAGCAGGTGTGCTCAGCTCGCGCTTCAGCTGGTGAAGATCAACGGGACACGAAGGAACCGCAGTTCTTGAATTCCCCGGTAAGACAACTCATATGATGTTTGGAGTTTCGCAACAAATTATGTAAATTTCACTTGTGGATTTCGTTAAATTTCTCAGTCCCTGGCAACAGAAATCTGGCAATTTAGCACGCCGATGTGAATGAGGGAGGCGAATGAGCGATTTAGTGCCACCGGAGAAGTCCATTTTTGTGGTGAGGGAATCTTATCTTGTGAGTTGCATTTTGTTTCATATGCAACTCCATTGATACTGAAAATTCCAAATGCATTTACACATCTCAGAGGAGGACAAATTGCAAAACCTACGCATATTCGAGCATGCAGTTCGTGTGTTTATACAGTTAAGAGTCTCATCATACACAGAGGTTTGGGACATAAGAGTGCAAGTACTGTGACCATAATAATTGGACTTGGACTACATGTTAAGAGCATCCCCACTCGTTGCCATTACAGACACCTCTGAACTCATGCTGCCAATTTAAAGTTGTACTTCAAGAATGCGGGCAACTTATTGGCGATTTTAACAAAGTAGTCACCCGCTGTTCTTCCTATCATTGCATTAGAGGTGCTCTCTTCCCTTTAAACTCTTCCACCCCTTCAAAATGCAACTCGAAAACGGGAGAGTTTCAACTCCTCCATAATGGAATCAACAATCCATATTTCACGACCTCTTATCGAACAGAATTCTGAGCTTCAACTTTGTTTCTACATAGAGGAGCCTTGTGATTTTGATCCATGGAACCTACAACTTGAAGTGCTCATATTGAATGAATGTGTGAAACATATTGAAGGCGTACACTCCTCTAAACTAAAGTTACTCGATGTAACACCCCTTGATGTTAGTGTTTGGTTCACAACATGTGGTCATGCCCTAACTTGAATTTAGTGTGCGGGATATATTGTAGGAATGTTTGTTCACCTCTACTTTTAATAATGGAGCCCCTTCACAATATCTCATAAAAATGGAGAAAAAGGACAGTTTTATATAAGTGCCACCACAATGGAAAGATGACTACATATAATCTAATAAGAACAAGTAAAATCTTCCTCCCATCCTCTCCTCCTTCCTTGTCTCTCTCCCTTCCATTCCTACCTTGTACATTCCTTGGGTCTTGCTTGCCCTCATATACATTGTGTTCATAACAGCTCTAGTAAGTCCCAAGAATACGAGTATGCTCTAAGGAAAAAGAAAAGGTATGCAAGAAGCGATGAAATAACCAAAGAAAAGAAAAGACATGCAACTATGAGTTAACACAAGAAATACTACATTGATGGCCTTGCTTGTCCAATGATTGTCCAAAGCATGCACACATGACCTAAGTAGGCCCCTACCCAATTGCCTTATCCCTACTTCCCGTACCCCTCATTGCCCCTTGCTTTCATTGGTTGCAGCTATTTGAGTTATAAATATTTATGGGGCTTTCCAAACTATTGTCCCGAAATGGAACAAGGCTCAAATTTATTTGTAGGAATGCTTGTGGGCTATGTGAGGATAGTAATGTGTATTTGATTGGGCACTGAGGATGTTGTGTGTGTTCTTTGACAGGGAGAGCTGAGATACTTTGGGAAGCTCAGTGTAGGATGTGTTGCAGGTGCAATTTTGGTGAAGTATGGTAGCCTTATTGTGCCTGAAATCACAAGGCCAAACCTTGATCAAGCTCTACTTATGATTTGTACACCAGTGATAGCAAGCGTAGTGTTGCTAACCCTTGCCAGCATAGTTGGTTCAGGATGGCTTACCAAACAACAATAACATGGCTTTGTAAGTCACTTTTTTTGTCTACCATTGATTCATCGCCTACCATTATGCCTAACATGGCTTGGTGAAGTTCATCGCCATTTGTCGTGTCAAGTCGAGTCGTCAATGCAAAAAAGAATTCATCGTTTAGACTTTTTGTAACATTCTAATTTGGGTCCATGCCGTTCTGGTCCATTGCAGCTGTGCATAGGAATTAATGTCTCAGGTCATCCTGCACCATCTGCTCAACATGTCCCCGTTAACAATCCTTCATTGTCCACTTGTCCTCGCCGTTCCACAGTTCCTAAACAGCTGACCTTTGACAGGGGCAGGATGGCTCATAGACAACAATAACATGAATTTATTAGTCAAATTTTTAACATTGTATTGATTCCCTGCTGAAGTTCATTGCCATTTGTCGTGTCGAGTAGTCAATGCAAAAAATAATTTGTCGTTTAGACTCTTTGTAACATTCTAGTTTGGGTCCGTGCGGTCCTGGTCTATTGCACCCCGCGCATAGGAATTAATGTCCCAGGTGATCCTGTACCATCCACTTAACATGCCCCCTGTCGACGGTAGGCTGTTTGGGAACTTTGGAATGGTGGCTCCTTCCATGTCCATTTGTCTTCACCATTCCACAGCTCCAACATGTGTAGAAGATGACTGGTCTCAGAAGGGGAAAGGAACCGGGTCTCTGAAAGTGGCAAGTGATGATTGGAATGGGTCTTTGATATACGACCCAAAAGTTTGCAAACATGGTCATGGCACATTTCTAGAAGGGATCAGTCATCAACAAAACTCAGAACATGGAAACTCTGAAAAGCCATACCTATTGCACGGCTTGCATCTAAATTGATTGATGACCTGATCACCAGCAAAAGTTGATTGCCCAGAAAATTATATCAGAGGTTTCACACGCACTTATATGAGATCTTGGTGGATGTACGTTGGAGCTACTTAGACTACATCAAGAGACCAATTTGTTGGTGTTTGTGAAAAACTATTGAATCTGAAGGAACAATGAAGCTCATTGCAGAAAGAGAAACTGCACTCTCATGACCTCCAACCAGCCCTTTTCAGATTACATGCACTGGGATAGTATTTGGTGTGGTTTTTTGGACGCTACTTCTTGTGCTATTTGCTTTTGCTTCAACAGCATGGGAGATGTATGAGTACTCTTTTCTGTGACAGGGTGGTTGACTTCATATTTATTTCATCTTTTACAAAGTCTAATTCTATGTTGCAATGTCCACTAATTCATGGCTGGTTTACACCATGGACCATGAAGTCGGGCCATGGAAGTTGGTCTTTTTCCATGGTCCAACTTGATGCTCAACTTTCATGGTCCAATTTCTTGAAAAATCAATTTACAAAGCCTTTGGGCCCCTTACTAGGTGTAAACCGAATGTGGATCAAGAGGAATGACCATGCACCAAAAAGTGAATGTGCTGATTTTTTTTAATATATGCCCAAAAAGGGAGATTTTGAACCAAAAAAAAAATCAAGTTTGACCATTCTTTTGTCTTCATCTTTCTTCCCCATAAAGAATTTCATTCAAATTTTATTATAACAGTATTTCTCTGCCATGGGCCTATGCCTTTTTCTATCATAGCCCCTCTTTTGCCTCCCCCACCGCAAAACCCGTTAGACCATGTCATTGGATAATGTAGGCCTTAACATATGTCTCTTGGAGACCTCGAACTCCATGGTCACCCTAACATTTTTACCTTGGTGTAAACCGAAGTGGTCCCAGGATGAGTTCAACAACCAATCACAAATTTTACAGGGCCTTGGGACGACTTCATCATCCATGGTGTAAACAACCCCTCAGATCCCTCAATCTGGTGATTCTGCATCTTGATTGACAAATCGATTTCTTGTGAGCATAAGAAATTCTAGACAGACAGCAGCCACCAGACTATTCGATGAATCGTGCATCTCTGCAGTCTGAATTCTCCACCATCCCATGTCAACAAGTGCTTCACCACACCACCTGACCGATGTGAAATTGTCGGAGTGAATATAATATTGTCCCTAGCAGTGAATATTCCTCAAGTAATTGGAGACATAATTGAGAACTGTGATGTTGTAGGGACAGTACTGTGGCTGCCTCTGTCCTCACTTTCATACAATGAATAAATCAAGTACTCACATGTATTGTAGACTACAGGTTGTGCTTTCAAGGGGTTTCAATCGCAAGGATGACAAAAAGTTGATAAACTTCTACTTTAACATTTGTCTGTAATTTGTAACAGTGCTTCCCGAAAAGAAAATAGGTTTTAATCAGAAGCAGCAGTGGCCGGCACACTGTTATATAAATCTACCGACCTTTTTTGAGGGTTTCTGCAGTTGCCGAGTACATGACTCAAGGGCTGGAAAATCATGGCAGGAACAGCTAAAACTAGGTAAATAGAAGTACACCGTTTATGGTATTGAGTGTCATTTACTCTTTGGAGTTTCGCAATGCTATAACTATTTACTGGGAACATAACATTCTAGCAAGGAAAGTTGTTTATGTTCTCTAATGTCCAAACAACCTATTTGACCTTTGCTTAGTGAAAGTTGATTTCTAGAGTAAAAAGTTATTGCAGTACGTGATTCCAAATAGCATGTGACACTGAATACCATAAACTGTGTAGTTTTTCAAATCAACTTCATACCGTGCATTTTTCTAGTAAGTGGCTACGGTGTAGAACACACTTACTGAACAAATAGTAGATACAAAACATAGTAATTGTGGGTGACCAGTGAGATGAAAAGTTTTTTAAAAAAGGGCTATTATATTGGAATTGAAAGAAAAGGAAAATCACATATTGGAGAACTAGAATAATTTTCTCTTTGGCGAGGTTTTCAGTGCATTGGTCCAAGACTTGCACCTCCAATTTAGAGTGACCCAAAGGCAAACCATGCCACAAGGTAAACCATATCCCACAATCACAAAATTCTAGTCACATAGATGGCCTCGAACCTTGTAACACAGGCATGGTGGACTAAATTAACCATGTAAGTAATCCAACCAATCTACAAGACTCCAAGCACGGGATCCAGGAGATTGCTTAACTAACTATTCAAGCAGTATTGGTCTACATGAAGGCACAAGAACAAAACTCGCGACATAAAAACACTTGGGGTAGGAGAAACATATGGCAAGATGCAGCTGAAAATTTTGCAACAAAATAGATTGGCCTGAAAAAAAACATAGCACGTGACTACAAGGCTCAAGCAAGTCATTGACTAACAGGAGGTGCAAAGTTTCAATGATGAAGAGCCAGGGCGTTGATCTTTGGGAAAGGCAGTTAACAAGAACCCAGGCATTTACAACCACCTCCAAAAGCCTCAAAATCTACCATGTTGACTTTCGTTGTCACATCTCCTCAACAATTGGACCTTTGAATTGCACACACTTTGAATGTGATTCAGGGCTAAAAAATCTTCGGCATGTGGTTTAATCCAATATTGGGGGTGGCAGCTACCTGGGCTGATACATTCAGGAGGCTAGAAACATAAAATCTTCCCAACGGTTCCTTCATGAGGCCAGCACACAACATTTGTGTTGTGTTGTGGGTATCACACCATCAATCTAGTGCGGGTGCAAGGTGCCTCAAGTATGTTGGACTCGAATGAGCTATGTGTTGAGAAGCTTATGTAGAAATGCATGCCTCAATCCATCATGCCACTAGTTCTTAGGGGTTGTTTATACCATGGACCATGAAGTCGTCCCAAGGCCCTGTAAAATCTATGATTGGATGTTGAACTCGTCCCGGGACCACTTTGGTTTACACCAAGGAAAACATTTCAGAGTGACCATGGAGTTCAAGGTCCCCAAAAGATATTTTTAAGGCCTACATTATCCACTGACATGGTCCAACGGGTTTTGCGGCGGGAGAGGCAAAAGAGGTGCTCTAGTAGAAAAAGGCAAGGGCCCATTGCAGAGAAATGTTGTTATAATAAAATTTTAATGAAATTTTGTTTGGTGAAGAGAAGATGAAGATGAGAGAAGACAAGAGAATGGTCAAACTTGAATTTTTTATTTTTTTTCAAAATTGCCCTTTTTGGGCATATATTAAAAAAATCAGCACATTCATTTTTTGGTGCATGGTCATTCCTCTTGGTCCACGTTCGGTTTACACCTAGTGAGGGGCCCAAAGGCTTTGTAAATTCATTTTTTAAGAAATCGGACCATGGAAGTTGGACCATGAAGTCGGACCATGGAAAAGGCCATCTTCCATGGTCCGACTTCATGGTCCATGGTGTAAACCGGCCCTTAATGCCTTTCATCTCCATAACCTTGGCCAATTTGGGGAATTCAATACGACTTTTCAAACTTGGAGCAAAGTGACTTTTGCAAATTGTGAAGGAAGTTGTCAATCTTGGCGGTTACATGTATAGGGACAACCCCTTCAAAGCAAACTTTGTTTAATGAGAGCCAAACGTACACCTTGCATATGAAGAATGATAGTACCCTAGAAAAGCCTTTTGACACCGATGCATGCACCATGTATAAACATATTACAACAAGTATAGAAGTCAAATCTACATAACAAAGACTAAGCATAAACTATGTAAAATAAAAGGATCAATTATGAGATTGGTCACATCAAGCATCGAAGCGTCATCTGCACCAAAGGAGACAAATGTGCACCCTGATGATCCAAATTGAGCCCACCATACACACGAAATGCATCAATCATGGTCAAAAGAAAGGGACCAACGTTTGCCTCTTATCATGTGAGGTGTTCCACTGAAAGCATGATGGGTGTGCAGTATAACTCTTTGAGGACATAAGCATGGATAGATATCTAGTTTCAATTACCTATTATTGTTACTTCATATGTGGTGGCAACAATGTACTTAGCATTTGAAAGCATTTATGTATAGGTTTCTATGATTTGGGCACGAAGGTCAAATGCTTTGAGCCAACCCATTATTATCACTAAGTGGTTATCGCTCAAGTGCGGCAATGTGAGGAAGGTGAAGAAATGTCTCATGCTATCATTCTCTAGCATAGACCATATGAAATATAGTGGAAACATCATATTGAATTGTTTTGTATCTCCAGGCCTATACCCTTTGGATTATGTTTGAGCATGTGCCATAGAAAATAGCACGCCAAGTTGGATCCCACATGCAATGGCACTTCATAGCACCCCAACCATAATTGAAAGTAAAGAACGAAAGTGAAAGAGTGATAGAAATGGTGAATATGCATGAGCATCATGTGCTAAGTCGTATGAGTAGAGTTATTTAATGGAAGAGGTTTTGCAACCAATACTTTTGGTTTATGTAGCATTCATCATCAGTCACCCCAAACTGGGGTAAATCCATGGTCGTTTGGAGTTTATCTTCTTGCTTCTTCAACGCGTCACTTTTAGCACTGATGGCGTTCGGATCCCCCCTTCACACATAGGTATGCATTATGCATTGGACACGGTTGACATTGTTGTCTTTGGCATTGTGCATAATTTGAGCCTAAGGGGTTGTTTACACCATGGACCGTGAAGTCGTCCCAAAGCCCTGTAAAATATGTGATTGGTTGTTGAACTCATCCCGGGACCACTTTTGTTTACACCAAGGAAAAAAATGTCAGAGTGACAATGGAGTTCGAGGTCCCCAAACGACATATTCTAAGCCTACATTATCCATTGACATGGTCCAACGGGTTTTGCGGTGGGAGAGGCAAAAGAGGTGCTCTAGTAGAAAAAGGCAAGGGGCCATTGTAGATAAATGTTGTTATAATAAATTTTTAATGAATTTTTTGTGGGGAAGAGAAGATGAAGACAAGAGAATGGTCAAACTTGATTTTTCTTCAAAATTGCCTTTTTGGGCATATATCAAAAAAATCAGCACATTCATTTTTTGGCACATGGTCATTCCTCTTGGTCCACACTTGGTTTACACCTAGTGAGGGGCCCAAAGGCTTTGTAAATTGATTTTCTGAGAAATCAGACCACGGAAGTTGGACCATCAAGTCGGACCATGAAAAAAGGCCATCCTCCATGGTCTGACTTCATGGTCCATGGTGTAAACCAACCCTAAGGGTGTGTTGTGGAGATCTACAAGTTTCTGCTTGTACAAGACACATGTTGGTGACAATTGGAGCATAGCAACACACTTATTGCACAAAGTGGCAATTCACCCACCTTTTAGTGTGGAAACCTTGACTAAAATTGATGATGGAAATTTGGATTTATTCTTTGTGCCATTCTACACACCCCTTTTAGAGTTTGGATTTGGACTCCAATTTAACCCTAAAAAATTGACTAGTATGTTTATAACCAAAACACATGCAAGCAATTTGGTCTTGAATATAAAGATTTATTATGTTCAAAAAGTGATTGCATGGGGTTTATTGTTTGAGAGGAACGTGTTGTATTGATGTTCAAGGGAACTATTGAGGCCCGACCTCCATCCCATTTAGGTTTTAATTGGGATAAAGATGAGTCACAACTTCAAACTACATTGTCATCCAATATTGAGGTATTGCAATTGGGGTTGGCGTTGACGTTGAGGTTAGAATTGGGCTCTTGTTTAGGTGGGAATGCAGCCCTTCCTCAACTCTATGTTATTGTCCAACATAGAGGTATTGAGGTTGTGGTCAGGGGTGAGGTTGCTCCCCTCATATTATGTGATAGACTTTATGATTATGGTTCCTTAAGGTATGTGGACATTATATGGTTAGTTTTTCTTGTTCTCCATTTTTTTATTGATTATTTTTACGTCTTCAAATTTGTGTTGCATTAGCAAATCTATGGTGAAATATCCACAAAAATCATTTTGAAAATCGTACCTCTCCTATAATTATCGGAAGTGCATGTTTGTTGGTTCCTAAACAAAATACATAGGTCTTCCCAATTATGTTCACTATTGAGGGTGAAATAGTTAATAAATTTTGAAAACATGATCCAATCCATTTTGAACACGTGTCTTTATGGAGTTTGTTCGTTGATCCACACCTAACCACACACCGATCAAATATAACCTAGCTGTCCAATTAGGAAGAGTACATAACATTATTCAGTTGCAAAGTTGTGTTTCATTCTATATTTAGCATCTACCATGGGCCTCCACTATCTTACCTTTCATGAGAAGAAACTAACATTGGTTCAAATAATGAATAGTGTCGGTATGAATAATGAGAATATTGTGAACAATGTAGGTATTTTCAATGATAGTGTTGCTATGAATAGTATTCCAATATTAATACAAGGTTGAACAACGTTTTATGTGAATAGTATTGGGATGAATAATGATTCATGTGAATAGTGTCAGGACTATAGCTCCACCCAAATTTCCAAGTGTTATCCTGAATGTTAAAATAATAAGGGAATATTCTTACTTTGTTCTAGGTGGCCACATAAAATAATTAACATATTCCAAGGTCATGGAACTGACTCAGATGGATGAATAATGTTAATTTAACCGCCTAACACGCACATACCGTAGTGGTTACCTCAATAAAAAGGCAAGCGTGTTTGTCCTTGTAGCTAATGAATGCTTTGAGATTTGCAAAACATGACAATCAAACCACAAAAGGGAGGCCCTTCAACTCATGTACATTGTACATACTAGATAGTTCTAAATTGTCCGAGTTGGATGAAGAATCCAATCACATGAGGAAAACTTAACTCTTAACTTCCTGAGAGGCACGGGGAGGTCACTCCCTCTTTAATTAATGCATACACGTGCGCTCGGGACTTATTTATCGGAGGGCTATTTACCTTGTAGAAACGATTTTAAGGTATGGTATTTTTCAAAATAAAGGTAAATTCTTGTATTTTAATACACCCTATTAGTAATTATAAAATTTGGGGGGAATTGTTTTAAAATACCCTATTTTACTTATACTACATTTTTTTCCTTCCTGGCACGTGGGTAGAGACCATTAACTCCACATTGGAACTGTTGGTTCAGTAACATTCAAACAAGCTAGCCTGCGAAGTCATCCATCCAAGCATTTTCAATAGAAAATTACCTCTTTTCATCCACTAGCACAGACCCTACCCTAGATTGCTACCCCTAGTAATTGTTTCCACGCTATTTTACATGTACTAACTAGATAAAAGAGGCCATTATATGTGATGGTATTTTACATGTAAACATGTTTCATTATTTTAAAACCCCCTATATTATATGTACATTTTTTGCAAAATTTACCTACAATGAATATATTAGACCCTATTTTTTATCGCACGTTGTTTCTACGATTTTCGCCAGTGACCTCCCCGTGCTGAGAGGCCATTTCTCGGCTTATGAATGACTTTTGAAAGGCAAATTCATCCAAAAGGAACATGTTAGGAAGGTCATAATAGGTGTCAGTGTGTTCCTCGGGAAATTTTCTTGGCAATGGCATTGATCCCATTCCAATATGAATAGATGGTTGTTCACAAGAAATTTCTAAAGTCAAGAATGAACTAAGTCTTCTCTTTGTTGATATATTACTAAAGGGGATTGTTAAATCAACCACACATTGGTGAAAACAACCATAGTCAATATGTAGGGTGCCGACTGGGCTTTGACTTATCACCCAAGTTGGCCAAGTTCATAAATTCTAACACAAAGGTGACACCTTCCTCCTCTACGTGTGTGCGATGAAAAATCAAATTTTGACAAGTCATGTGACTGCGCGACACATCTCTGTGGTCGCTTTAACAAACTATGTGGTCAATTACCTTAGTATATATAGTCACTTCATATTATTTTGATTGAAAATTGTCAATTTTCTATGGACTTTTTCATACCTCAAAGTGACTATCGATTCTTAATATAATCTTGAAAGCTTGGACTGTAATTCTATTGCATCTATTTATCACAATTTCTTGAGTGATTATAAATTGATTATAATTTTTTATTAAATTTATTAAATATTGTTATCGTATTGATGGGATCTTAAAATCATTGGCAACAACTTTTCCTTTTAAGTACAATAACAATTGAACCCTAGAGAGCTTACTTTTTAGATCATCTAATGAAACCACAATACGCTCCAAGATGTTAAGGGTTAGAGTGGTGAGCAAGTTCGGGACTTCAACAAAGATGGCCGCATTGCACTCCCTCCACTAACTTAAATGGCACGTGTGATGACTTTGGGAGGAACTTGTCAAGCTGACTCCACAGGCTGCTCCATAACACACCAACAAGAACAAACAGTCCTTATTTTTATGCAAGGCAGTACATACAGGACTAGTACCCAGTACTACTACTACTACTTGAACAAGCTTCCGCACTCAAAACATGTGATCATGGAAGGACACATGATTATAAGCGGCCGCGGCTAGAGCTCATGCCAAACCACATGGCGACCCCGCCCCAGCCAGCTATGACCCATCATGGGTTTAGGGAGAAGGGGAGGGGTGTTAGGGCTAGGGCCTGCAATCTGGCACCCGCCGGATGTTTTTTCAAAAAAAATTGATCTTGACCGAAAATTGTTGCATGCCCCACCCAACTTCCCAAAAAAAAGATTGCCCTTGCATTCTTGAAGGCCATCTGTCCACAAAAGTTCATATTGAGTGCACTTCACCTTCAAGGTCTACAATCCAATACATATGTTCAGACCTTGGACAGTTGGCCAACTAGCATCACCTAGCTAAATTTTTCGGGCCCTTATTTGTCACTTAGCTTTAGCTAGCTAGGTTCACCAAACCTAGGATTCTTACTTAGCTTTAGCTAGCTAACTTCTCCAGAACTCTCATTTTCACTTAGCTTCGATTAGCTAAAAAGTTGTGTGACATGCATATTCATTCTAAATCAAAGAGAAATCCATTCAAACGAAACCGAACAAATGACCAAATTCGTTACATTGAGACTTTTAATAGTCTCAATTTAATGCTTAATTTTATGTTTTTCATTAATTTCTTGATTGAATCTATATTTGTAAGTGATTTTTTGACTATATATGGGAAGATTATCCTCGAGTCGAGGATAGTCTATAATTAGAAAGTCCAAAAAATATGAAAATTGTCTCTAAACAATTGCTGAAATTGTAGGCAAAAAGTCTCAAAATTCTAATTTTGTCTCAATGTAACAAATTTGGTCATACAATATATATTTGGTTGTATTGCTCTCGGTTGGCTCTGTATTTTCATGTTGTTGCACAAGGAAATTGAAAGGCTTAAAATCAACACATATAATCGGCTTCCTCACTTTCGACTAGCACTAGTGATAGATCATCAACTTCATCATTGTCATTATCATCATCATCTTCATTTTCATTATCATCGGAATCGCCAATGTCATTTGGAAATTTAGGACGAGATGGAAGCAACGTGTTCCAAATTGGAGATTTCTCGACATCTGATGGATTATTAGGAATTAGGCTCATGTTTAGTTTCAAAAACATCCCTGCTTCAACGAGTCTGGGTATGAGAGATGACTGTTTGGGTACAATCACATCATTCATTCCACCTAGATCACATTCAGATTCCAGCTAGTTATTAGCTAACTTTAGCTAGCTAAATTTTCTCGCCCGGATTATGGCACTTAGTTCTAGCTAGCTATGCTTTTGAGGCACCGAATTCCTGCGTAGCTTTAGCTAGTTGGGGCTTTTAGCTAGCTAAATAGTTGCCCACTTAGTTAGCTATCCAAGGTCTGCATATGTTCACTTCCCCTTAGTAAATAAACAATTGATTGGGACTTCATTCTCAAAGTGAAACCATTAATTAAGCATGTAATTAACTTGGATGTCAAAAAAATTACAAAATTCTCATTAGCATTGTGATTGTAATTTATGTGACTTACCATTTGAAAGGGGGTTTTGTCATTCTAGATGAAACTTATATTAGTGTTCTATTTTTAGTATATATATATTATAATAATATTTTAGTTAACACCTTCTACTTTCACAAGTATTCAAATATATTCAAAATAATTAAGTGTGATTAAATGTACTTAAGTGTATTAGGTATATTGAGCTTTTTCAAATTGAATGAACTTAATTAAGACTAATGGATAACGGACACAAAAATTAGCTAGGTCCTTAAGTTCCGTTATGCACAGTACATGGGAAATCTTTGAAAACATGTATTCATGCCATGCACCCGCCCAAACATCTACTACATTCTTTGCCCTCTCAGAGAAATAGATACATGGCCCCATCTCCTATCTAAATTCACAAATACCTACATTCACATATTACGTATCTCCAGACACAACAAAGCCATACATAATATTGCCGGCATCCTCCTCTCTAGTAACATCACAAAATGTCACACAGTCATTAATGCATGTACATAAAACCACCAACCATGATTTAATACTCTTTTCTCTTGGCTCCGCCTATGTGAATATTATTCTCCATACTACTCATGTCTCTCACCATATTAAGATCCAACGTAATGTGTGTCCATGGAACCACTAGAGAAGCCATCCATTCTTTTCTCCCAGCACTCGGTCTTCAAATATAGCTCATCAAATTTACTTTTTTTCATAACAAATTGCCAAGGGATTCCATAGCATTCAAACTACGTACACAAATATACCCCAGTGCTAGACAAACTACGCACACTAGGCTGGCAAACCCAACCATTAATTATACTCACCACTAAGGTCAAAGGGGCCATCCACACACCCACAATACAATCTCTTGTCAATCTCAAACTTCCCAAAGCATCTAATTTTACTCTAATGCAAAAGTTGCATCACATATTTGTACAATATGTCAGGGACACATGATACTTGAATTAATAGATGAAAAATGAACAACAACAAGAGGGGTGAACGAGAGTTCCAAGAGATGTGTTGTCAAGACCGAAGGACTCTTCAACCTTGACCTCTATATATACCTAATCTAAAGGAACTAGAAGGTTCCAGCAAGTTCTAGAATAAAAAGAATTAGAAGGTTCTAGCAAGTTCTAAAGTAAAAGGAACTAGAAGGTTCCAACAAATTCTAGAAGGTTCTAGAGGTCATGTCCCTAATACAATATTTAACAATGCTCATTCTTAATAAACACAAACTAAAACACAACCAAATCCCTATCCCACCACCATCTTGACAACACAAATCCCCTTATCTACGAATCTCATGGTCAACACACCATCAACACCAACAACAATCCATGATTAAAAGGACACCATTTATATTTCCAAAACCACAGGTTATACACGCTTTAGAGTATGAAGCTATTGATGAGTGACCAAAAGTTTCTTAGCTAAAGAGAGTCTTCTTTTAATCATGCCTTGTCTTTACAAAACTAACCTAGCCTCACCCCAAACTACCCCAAACCACGAGGCTTAAGAGTTACAAAAGCCACTAGTTGCTTTGTCAACGTCACAACAACATTTGCACCCCCATCAAGCAACAAGGGCAACATAGGCACCCTCAAACATCGATGATGGTTGTAAACCATATTACCACCCTCAATCCAACTAGCAACAACCCCACATGCTACCACATAAGCTCCCCAATAAACTACTAGCCGATTAGACCTAGGAATTGAAGGGCCCTCCTCCATCATGATCACTAAACTCCACGCTGGCACACCAAGAGGCCTTGCTTGATTAGGTGCCCACCTTGCCAATCAGGGGCACACACGACAAACTAAATCACCGCCAAGTTCTCCCTCCCTCGGCCATCGTAAGCCTAACTATGAGGAAACAAAATCATGTGAGACATCAATTGGAACCCCCTCAGCCACGCACCCCTCTTAGACCAATGCAATTGATGTTCCCACGCCATCTTCAACTGCATCATCCCCACCAGTTTTTGTCGGATTGGACACCTCCAAATCAATTACCCCATCCACTACAGCCATCTCCCAAAAGTGCAGAGCAAAACAAGGACACAAAATTACAACCATCGCACACTCATCTAACTAAGTACGAAAAAACACCACTTCTCCAAAAATCATACCCTACCACATTAACTCATTTAAAACCCTATCCATCATAACTTCACGTACAAGCTAACAAAATATCTCGCCCATGCTACATTGCACCACACCCCCTTCACCCCTCTATCGTAAGCACTAACAGATGTCAAGATAACATGTTAGGGAAGGGGCCCACCCTGTGTCAAAGCTTAGGATTAGGAAGAGCATTTTCTTGCATCTACTAACATTATGGGCTCACAAGGATTTGACCTCAGCCCTTCATATAGGACAAAAATTATCACCACCCTTTTGAAATATCAAATCTCAACATGACCACCTCACACCCCTGGCAGTATTTATATGGCCCTCCATCACTTCTACCTACATGCAAACACAAACCCCCCCCCCCATGCAAAACCCAAAAATCACCACCAATCACAAGCTCAAAAAATCATCCTACCAAACAAACCTTTTTCAAAGAAACTACAATTTTAGTTACAAAGTCCTCCCATCTACAAGTAGGATGTATTTCTTGGAGTAGGCTGGAATGAGGGTAAACCCATTGGATAAACTCTAAAAAGAACGGGTTTTTAATCACGTCAATAGTAAAACTGTTGAAGTTCATTTTATTTATTTTATTGGGATGTTAGCATTTTGATTCCACTTTGATGTACTTCTAGGTCCATGAGGTAAACGTGCCTAATTTGAGTGGTGTGAGGTTAGGTGTGGATCTAAGAACAAATACTAAAAAGACTTGTGTTTAACAGATATTGGACTATACGCTCAAAAAATTGTTAAGCATTCTAGGTTCATAACAATACTAACCAAGCTACATGATGGTCTCTTTCCAAAGAAAGAGGTTGTGATTAAAAAAAATGATAATGTATAGTTTCTTGTCGAAAAGTTCATAGTAGATAGCATGAGTTCTCCCCATAAATGGAACATCCGGAATTGAAGGATACTTATGTTCACATGATACCCATTCCCACAAAACGCAACGAAGGAGATGTGCAATGTTATGATTAATAGTCAACATTATCTTCTTCGTTTCTTTTTCTTTTCTAACTTTGGCACTTTTGACTGTGGTAAGTCCTATAAGCAACATGGGAGATTGTAAAATCCCATAGATTGTTGCTAGCATCTCATATCACATTTGCGGATCCAAGAAAATTCATAACTTTGAAATCCAAGGACTTTGAGATCCTAGTAAGCAACAAAATGGCCATTAAGCCACATTTACTTTATGTCTTTTTTTTCTTCTTCTTTTTTCTTTTTTTGAGACAGAAGGCCGACATGCCAGCGCCAAAGCACAGGAGGCAGTTGACCACCTGGCAAGTTTTCCGTCAGGCAGAGAGGAGATTTCACAGCCAGGATTCGAACCGCCAACCTCTTCCTTGAGATTTGGGTATCCCTCCACCATCATCCGGTAGTTTAGGGTCATCTCGGACCATACTTTATGTCTTTTGGTCTCTTGGACTTTGAAATGAATTCTGGTTCCTCTCTATTTTCAGAGGGCCACCACTAAAGTATGTGGCCTAGTCAATGTCAATTCCACATGTTATTTAGACCGTTGCATTAATTTGTGAATTGCCTCACTTGGTTAGCAGTTGTGATTATGGAGATTGTCAGTTCAAGTTTCCAAATTGGAGTTGGGATTCAAAAGTTATAGAAGGTCAAAGCAAAGATTCCTTCTTCTTCTCAAGTGATCATGTAGCCTCTCCCAATTTTGTTAGCTAATTGGGCCTAGAAACAATTAATACATCTAGTGAGCTCAAAGTCCAATCTCATTGTAACACATGTCTATTTTTATGTCCATTCTTACTACCAATCTTACGAATACACCAGTCAAATATAGGTGTATAATCAAGAAGAGTGATCACATAAGGCCCATTTACCTCAATTACAACATTGTGACAATTTAATATTCGTATGTGATTCCAATAATGATCCCCTTCACAATATCCCATATATATTTAGAAACAACAAAATCCCATAGAGGTGCCACATCGAAGTTATTTTCACAAGAGGAGGCATTATCGCATACAAACCTAACTCTCATTCATCCAACACAAAAGCTTTGAAATAAAATGTAGCATGTAGGTTAATATTTATGGTTTAATTGGCACTGCAATTAGCTTTGAGACCCCGAATAAGTCTAGTCCAAATCATTTGAGATGAATCAACCACCACTTATATGGGGGTCGAGTATTTTTTTTGTTGGATTGACAAGAGGTACGCTTGAATGCAATAATCTCCCTTGTCCTCATATCCATTGTGTTCATCAAAAGCTCTAGTAAATGACAAGATTATGACTATTTGTTCCAAGGAATAAGCTGAGACATTCAAGAGCGATGCAATAACCAATAAAAATGAAGGAATTGCAAGTTGCACCAAGTTGTCCTTTAAGTGTGGCCCATATTAAACCCTAAATGCCCAAGGCTTATTTTGTATGCGGAGAGTATAGTATCCAGAGCTATCACACACCAAACAGTCTCAAACATGGGGGTGGGGGAGGAAATGAGCTTTGACTACAAGATCTCACACATCATAATAGCTACATACACCAACACTTGATTTTCAACCCATGCCAAATCTCTACTTTTAAATATGTGTGGGGGTGATTGTTTTATGCTACTTTTGACGTAAGGCGACTATTTTTTGTTGGTCAAAAGTCTCCAAGATGACATAGGGGAAGACACGAGGTCCTCAACCCACACTATTTCCACCCTGAGCAAGCCCTGACTAGACAATTAGAGTGGGCCACATTGGTTATTTCCACATAAAATTTCTCCCACACTAATAGGACAATTTATTACAGTAGCGAGCAAGTATTCACAGCCTTCAGTTGTCCAATGTATTACTTGAATTGAGTTTAATGATCATAATTGTCCAAAGAATGCACATCTCTACTCTTTTGTTCTAACCTTGTCCCTACGGTTCATGTACCACGCCGAGAGAAGGGGGGATAAGAAGAGCAAGGAGATATCCTTTTAACTTCCCCAATATGTACCATGTTCGTTGCTCAAGGGGTCCAAGCCTTGAGGGCCCCTCTACTTGGCCATATGAATATATTGGCACATACGGACGGAGAATACGGAGAGGAAGGAAAATAAAGAAGGGAAGAGGAAGGTACTAGGGGGGGGGAGTATGGGACCCGTATTTAGAAGAGATCAACAACCTTGAGAGGTGGTTAATGCATCACATGAAGAGAAATGGCCACCAATCTAGGGTTGCAATATAGTTCTAGGCATTGGACAAATGGCATTCCTTCATTGACCATAGGCATGTATTTGAGCTCAAAGTGGAGAAAATTTTCAAGGAGCACCTCCAATTTGTCTATATTGTGTTATCTTCTTAACAAGACATTTTTAAGCAATGTGTGTTCGTTCATGTGGGCCCTGAGAATATAACCCTTAAGTCTTAATATGAGTCTCCTTGCACTCGGTTGGGGCATCCCATGGTTATATTCTCAAGGCCCACATGAATGAACACACATTGCTTATTAATATTATGAAACCTTACTTGATTTTCATTATTCTATTAGATTAATTTTTTTTAAATCTATCTTGTAGAGCTTCTCAAATTGTTTTTCCCCAACAAAACCAAGCTTGCCTCCTAACTCTCAACCATTTGGATGGAGTGACCCATTCTAAATTTAAATATGGTCTGTATGTTTTTGTGATGAATTTTCCCTCAAATATTGGATTAGGAGGTAACCTTGGACCTTTTAGCTTATCCTTCACAAGATCCTTGATTTCACACCTTACTTAGAAGCTGAAGTGAAAGAATGAAACATGGCAAATGACTGAAAATTTGGTGTAGATGTTTTGTGGAGGGAATTTGCCACCTCAAGGTGCCACATCACTTTGTGATGTGTTCTTGGTTTCTAACCACCGGGGGGGTAGGCATTTCCAAGTTATAAGATAGTTCACATGTTTTGATCTTCCCAATAAATGAGTTTATGTAAACACCGCAAATCCCCATCCAATTACCAATATGAAGGACAAAGAAATAGAAAGATGACATCAACTATAGGTTGTTATGAATAAGAGATGCTTCACCCTTGATTAAAGCCGCAAACTCTAATGTAAACTAGAGGTGGGTTCTATGGAGCGAGGCATAGACATATATAGTGACTTCCAAAAGTAATGCAATACCCTTTACAAACATACAATTTTGAGAATTTCTCATAAATGGGAAAATCTTGCATCACATGGTGCCAACACATGCTAAATACAGTATGTAGCTAGCCTCAAGTCATTTTCCATGGTGATCAGACTCATGGGCTCGGGGAGATCACTCCATTGTAAAGTTGAACAACCACGTGCGATCATTTTACATGTAAAAAATGTAAAAAAAATGTAAAAAGCATCACCAAAATGGGTCACAATTTTATCAAATTTTTTCATGAGTAGATATACATGGTACCTATTACATAGTAAAAACAAGTGACTAAATTTGATGATTTGTTTATTTAATAAAACATACCGTTTCTAACTAGAATGACGCAGAATTGAACTAAAAAAATTGCTACAAAAATGAAGATGACTAAAAATTTCAAAAAAATATACAAAAGATACCATCAATGGTTGTGTATATGTAGAAAAAATATCATAAAATTTAAAATTATTTATGGCATGTAATATAGGGGTAGCAAACTTTGTTCGCACGTGGTGTTCAACTTGACAATGGAGTGATCTCCCCGAGCTCATGGGCCAACAATAAATGGTAAAAACATGAATTTGGGGTGTTGCATTACTTTTGACACTTTTGACATTATTATGCTCCAAGACACATGAACCCCGTTGGATGACATTGAAAACATTGCAAAACATACGGAAAATGGTAGTTTGTTTGTTGTTCATTTTGTATCAATGCTATGCTACTTGGTTAGTATTTGGTGTATCCTCTTTTTGCCTTCAACAATGTATGCACTCTGTTGGGGCATTGATTTCACCAACTTTTGTATGACTTCCACAATGTTGTTCCATTCCTCTTGCAACTTCTTCCAAAAGTCATCCTTGCTAGTGGGGAGGTTGTTACGGAGTCGGAGGCGCCAATCCACTTCACTCCAAAGGTGTTTGATAGGTTTCATATCGGGGGATTGTGGACTTCATGACAATATTGTGATTGTTTGATTGTTGAACCATTTGAATGTTGACCTGCCGGTATGCTTCGGGTCGTTATCCTATTGGAACCCCCACTCCGATTCTTTTTTGAATTTCAAATTTGACATGCTTAAGTTGTCGTGTAAGATGATCTAATAATGCTCACTATTCATTTTTCCTTTGAATGTGGTCAACTCCTCAACGCCCTCCCAACTCATGCAACCCCAAACCATGATGTTCCCTCTGTGCTTCACAATCTTACTAACCACATGATTGATTAGGGGTTCCCCATGCCTCTTCTAACACTACTCTCAACCATCAGACCCCACGATGTTAAATTTACTTTCATATGAGAATATGACTTTCCTCCACTGCTCCTACGTCCAATCCTTATGCTCTATTGCCATTCATGCCTTAATTGTGACGATCCAAAAGGAGAGGCTTCTTCTTCTTAACTACATGTTGTAGTGCTTGGTGCTTTAGTGCTCCTCTTACTGTGTTAGGGGAAGTTTTGATATTTGAAACCTCTCAAAGAACCCCCTGACATTTTATTACATTATTATGCTCTTTTGTTTGCACCAATCACGCCAAGGAATGATTACCTCTCTCACTAAGAATGCATGGACGTCCTAACCTTCCCTTATCTCCAATTTCCCCATAGCTCCGTAATGTTTGATGATGTTACTAGTTGTTGATGGTGTTGTTTCTAGTTTCCTGGCTATTGTACAGCTACAATGTTGTTTAGTATGGAGGGCAATAACATGTGCACAATTTTCTAAGAAAGTTTTCGGGCATGATGGAAGGGGGAATTGAGCCAAGGACCTCGTGAATGCAAAGCAAAAGTGTTAACCAGTGAATTATTGCATACTATAACATGGATTGCTTCTGTAATTCAACAACTTGGAAGAGTTCCAAAAGTAATGCAACACCCCAAATTCACATTTTTACCATGTATTGCTAGCTTGTGAATCCGATCACCATGAAAGTTGACGTGAGGCTAGCTACATGCTTTATTCAGACTATGTTGGCACCACATAACGTAAAGTTTTCTTGTTTCCGAGAAAATATCAATATTGTATGTTTGTAAAGGGTGTTGCATTACCTTTGGAAGTCAATGTAAATACTCGTATAAATGATGGACCTGTCAAACTTGGCTCTTTACGCATGACACGTGGCTATTTCTAAAGAGGATGGGAGATTCAATGGCCAGGGGATAATGAATAGGAGGATGGAAGTGTAGTGGTTGCCAAGCCCTTGCCAAGGATCGCATCGTCAAGCTTCTCAAAGCATCTGAGCAACCCCATCCAATTCCACTTTGCTCAAATCTAATCTCCTCCAACAAGAACGTCTTTGAATGTGGACCACGAATGCCCATATCTTGGGAAGAAAGTTGCATCCATAGACAGGAAAGTTTCAATTGGATTTGGATGTGGCAATTCAAACAGCTCACTACCAGTGAAGAGGTGACTGCCACTTAGGTCTTCATACACCAAAGCATACATGCATACATAAATAACTCATCATCTTCATCGTTGGAGATGATATGGCAACCCAAGTGTAGATTTTGTTGCTTCATCATGAGTCACAAATGCTACTCTTCTTTAATTTTTAGTTTTGTTTCGATTGTATCTAGGATAAACTCGACCTAATCAGGAAAGTAGTGAGGCGGTCTTATTCATAGAACAATAGTACGAGCAAGTGACCGCTACCTCGATTCACCAAAGGCTCCTGTCAGTACGATTGACATAGTGTTTGTATTCTGCAGTGGCAGCATTTTGTACAAAGCGAAGCCATTTCCCAACCATGTGTGTTGAAGTTGTATGTTGTTGATACTTGTTGTCCAGGATCAATGTTATGGCTCATCCAAGATTACCAGCATTAGGGTAAGGGTTTTGCAATGGGTCCCTTTGGTGTAGTTGTTGTAGGAATGTGGAGAGTGGTCTTCTTTGAAACTGTCCAAGGTTTCCATTTTTCATTTCCTCCCCTATATCAAAAACAATTTGTGGCTAGGGTTTTTATCAAGACCGCTCTATATGGCTGTAGTTGCCTTATAATGTTATGTCGATTCTCAGTGTGGCAACGTGCTTTTTGACCTAGAGTACAACCCTTCCTTTGTAGAACTCTATTGTAATCCTTCCTTAGAGGGTTGAGTATTGAGAATGCAGTCAGTTTGCTTTGATCGGTCTCATTTGCAAAGCTCGATGTGGATGAGAATGTCGTTACAAAGTTGATTCAATTACAGAGTGTTGTTGACTTCGCCATTCTTGAGAGGGTCCTTATGAAGACTACTATAGGATTAATGTTCATCTTGGTCGGCACATTTCACTAGGTTTGCTGACTATCTATGCATGTTCAACCTATCTCCATCATCTTCATATATGCAGCACCAAGGAACTTCTGGACATGAGTAACTATATATGAGGTTTTGAGAAAGGTACACATTTGTCTTGAAGGCTTTACGCTTAACATTTGGGAGTCCGCCTTTTCTTTTCATCCTTACCAAAGCATCATAATATTGCTTTTGCAAAATGGGTCTAGAAGAGCTCCTCCTTTTTCTTTCTCACTGTCTTTTAAGTCCGATGTCTTAAAGGGCATAACAACCTACTTCTGTAACTACACATGATACCCACTAAATTTATCCGACTGAGAGTGTCATCTTTGAAACTTCACAACACACTGGGTACAATTAATTTTGTAGAAGCTCGATCAATTTTCCGAGAAATTATGTGGGCCATATTAGGTGTTTTCTCCTATTGTCTTTGATTCTACAAATTTGAGACATGACCATTATAAGGATAGTGGTAATTAAGCTCGACCAAGGGAAATTTGCAACTCTGTAGTCGAGAATTTTAGTAACCTAAGTTCATAAGTAGGATATGGTTGGATTTGAAGGCTCACTAATGCCGCCATTTGAGCATAATTCAGCACATGAACACAGTTTGAGTGCTCCCCCATAAATAAAGATTCCCAAAATCAAAGAAGATTTATGCTCATGTGATACCTAATCCCACAGAACACAACCAAGGAGTTGTATAATGTTATGCAGCGTAATGTTACGACACTAGACCTATTAGGGGACATGTTTTCATCGCACTCCCCATGGTAGGTGCTGGAAAACAAAATCCACTTAGCCCTAATTGGAGCTTGGGCATAACATAACAGTTGTGGCCTTCTGGCATGAGCCGTATCAATGTCTAGGGAGATGTTTGGACATAATCGCTTGAGATCCTAGTGTTTCCAAGTCCAACCAGTTACATGTTGACATCTCTTGGGTTTCTTTGTTGATTTGAGGTATATTCCATGGATTCTTCTACAAGAATCAGTAATTTTCCTGAAGTCTTGAATTCCACCATGTGTTTCTCGAACTCGACCAGTTCATCTGGAACTAGAGCGTGGTCGGTTCTCCCCGTTCAGTTCATTGAGCCGTACTGAGTCAGGGCAGGGGGGCCATGATTTTGCAATGGTTGTAGCATTGAGTTTATTTTATGGAGTTATGACAAGAGCACACGGAGTGAGGTGAGCTGACGGCCGGATCATTCCCTTGCTGTCCTTCCTTCTTCTGCACCAAGTTCTTCATTGGCCGCATTACATTTATGACTGTCAACTTACTGCTTATGCAATGCTGACTCACCTACTTACAAGGAGGCCACATGCTGCTGCATCTAAGTTGGCTCATGCCCCCATCACACCAACGTTGATTCCGCTCGGTTTCCAACCGTGAAATTGCTGCGGATTATGTTTGAGAAATAGATGTTGGGCCCACCACTTTTCACACTATTACAGCCAGAGATGTCGACGGATTGTGTCAGAACTAGCCCCTCATAGCCCACCCACACTTATCGGTGCGGGCCACCAATGAACGGTTCCTACCAACACTACTTTGTTTTGTCTAATTAGTGTGGGTGGGAAATTCGTGTGGGTGGGAAATTCGTGTGGGTTGGAATTTAGTGTGGCCCACACTAATTTTATAGTATTTGTCTTGGTTGACATTAGTAAGTTCATAGTACTTGCCTTGCACTAGTTTTTCACATTGGGAATTACAGTGGGCCACTTCAAACTATAATAATAGTAATAAAGTGTGGGTAATTCGGAATTTGTATGGCCCACACTAATTAGACAAAACAATGTAGTTGCAGCCAGTGACTATCACTAGCCAAATTGGAGCGGAAAATCCCCCTTGCTGGCAGGAGTTGGTCGTTGGTTGCCTAGTTGCCCACACTAGTAAGTGTGGGCATGCTATCAATTGCTTATTTTGACCCCCCCCTAAATGTCCAAGTCTAAATCTCCCCAAAATTGTGCACATATGTTCATCCCAATTCAACAGCTTATTCTAGAAAAATTGTATTTTAAATGGTGGATTTAAGTGTATGGATGACATGTTTGCAAGGTTAGGAGTGTTCCAAAATTCAAGTTGTCCACATATCTAAAATAAGAAGATTATGATGTGAATGTGTACACTAGTATGGACAGGCAAAGGTGGTGGTTTCGATCCCGAAAACTCCTTTCTCATAGCCTTGCCACACCGGCTGGATGGCTAGCCCAGCAGCCCGCCCCGTTTGGTGGGCCCCGGGATACCTGACTGCTAGCCAGGCCGGGCTTGGGCCTGGGCTGGCTGGCTGCAGGCCCCGCCCCTTGCAGCCGTCCAGTAGGGGTGCCTGCCCGGTGCGGCCAGCCGGGCAGGTTGGCGGGCTACTCCGACAACTAGCACCAAGGCTGGTAGGGCCTTTTTTTCTTTCCTTTTTTTGTACATAAACATTAAACCTTCTGGTCCAGGCAGTAGGTAAAATTGTGCCAGGCAGCTTGTCGGCGAGCTTCTTTTGAGGAGCTGGATGGCTAGGTGCCACACGGGGGCAACTGGGCCAACTGCTCCCCAAGCCATAGCCACCAGCTGGCTGAGCCTGGCCACCCCAGTGTGGCCAAGGTATCAACGGCTTTAGGGGTTAATCAAACACTTCTTTTGGAGGGGCGTGTGGTTGGGTGTGGGTCTAAGAATGGATACCTAGAAGACGTGTACTTAAAAGGTGGAAATACAACAAAAGTCGAATTGCATTAGCAAACCTACAATGAAACATATGCAAAAACTAGGTTGAAAATTGGACCTCCTTTGATTTAGTTATGGTTATTGGAAGTGCATGTTTGTTGATTTCTTAACTGCACGCATAAGTCCTCCCAATTATGTTCATTATTTACTGTAGAGTAATTATCAATATTTGAAGAAGTAGTCCAATCTCTTCTAAACATGTGTCCTTATGATGCTTTCTCTTTGATCCCCACTAAACCACATGCCAATCAAATATAGGGTCCACTTAGGAAAATGAGCCACTTAAGACATATCTACCTTAAGGGAATTGTGCGGTGTTATGTATAAATGTGGGTCTCTTCCACTAAGGTGTGCGGGTGTTATTCGATTACTTTTTGCAATTGGACCCATCACCCATGTATTTGAACGTGTGTGTGGTATAGTGAGGATCAATGAACAAACACCATAGAAGACACATGTTTAAAAGAGATTAGTCTATGTCTTTGAATTTTTATGAACTACTCATCACTTAATAGTGAACACATTTGGGAGGACTTGTGGGTTTAGATCAAAAATACACAAAGACGCACCTTTAATAGCCATAACTGAATTAAGGTAAGTCCACTACAAGGATCACGGGTCGTTAGCAATAGTTCTATCTATCTCTCGAGGTAGATTTTAGGTAAACAAATCTATTACACCAGTAGGTTTGGATATCTAAAATCTACCTCAAGTGGCCGAAAAGCGGTGTGAACAACCCGTTATCCTTGTAATGGTCTGATTTCATTCCAATTTTTGGGTAATTTTGAACATGTGTCTTTATGGTGTTAGTTCTTTGATCTTCACCTAACCACACACCAATCAAATATACTAGGTGTTGGATCAAGAAAAGTAAGCAAATAACACATGCATACCTTATGCAAGTCAACATCAGGAGAAAATCCATCGAGACATTTTTGAACCCAACAATTATATATATATATATAATTGTATATATATATATATATTATATATATATTATTGTATATTATTGTATATATATATTCTAACTAAACCACCATATGCATTTCCTTTTATCCAAGACCCTAGAAGCTTATACATGCATACGAGTCTCAGAGCACATATCTTGTGCAACTACAAAACTCAAAAAATGATGAATCTGCATATTTTTCAGTTGCACATGACAAGACAATGCTCTTGGATCCATATGTTGGTAACTTACGAACACGACAAAGATCGAATGTTGTTATCCTTATCACCGGTTCATTGTCACTAGAAGGTAGATTTTAGGTATCCAAATCTATCAATATAGTTGATTTTGATACCAACGATTTATGTCGTGGTGGCAATATTATGTCACTGCAAACATACAAGGCACATGCAACTCGTATGGGGTTGGTGATTTCCTTGGCAATTCTATTTCAACGATAGATTTTTAGAATTCCCATTGACACATGACGATTTTCACCAACACAAGACAAATTGCCTACGTCTCATGTGCTTGAAGTGCGTGATCCTTATAGTGGAAATCAAGTTTAATTGCATGCCACGCCAACTTCTCCATTGCATGACATGTGACTCATACACTCTCATTCAAGAAAATTAATTACCATAGGATGATGTTTGATTCGACAATTTGAATAATTTCCATATTGGATTGAACATGATCTTGATAAATATGGATAAGATAGGTCTGAGATGACCCTAAACTACCAGGTGATAGTGGAGAGGTACCCATTTTCTGAATGGAGTGGTTGGCGGTTTGATTCCAGCTGTGAAATCTTCTCTCTACTTGACAGTAAAAACTATCTAGGTAGGTAGGAAGCCAAAAACCCACCCACCACAAGGTAGGCAGTAAACCCCACCTTGCACCAAGAAGATTCTTGAGCAGGGTAGGGCCAATGAACTCAAATTCACGTCGGATTGCCCGACGTTGGTTATTTATTTGTTTATTTATTTATGGAAAAGGCACGTGGCAAGTTTCTTTACAACAAAATAGTTATTTTGTGTCGAGCTAAGAGAACACCCTAACGGCAATCTTTATGTCAAACCTTGGGGTAAGGTGCTATGGCATGAAAAGAGCGGTTAAAGTTCGGCTACTAAGTTGTTTCGCATCTTCGAAAGCTCGAGCGACGCTTTCACTTTTGAGAGGCCACACTTAAGAACGAAATCGAATAAAGTGGATATCCCGCATGCGTGTACATAGATATCCTAGTCCCACTTGTCTTATCGTGGATCAAGATTCTGAAGAGATAGTAGCAGTTGAAAGAGTTTTGGGTGACGCATGCTCACCGCAACTTGAAAGTGTGAGCTTATATAAGCTTCTTAGCGGGTCTCGGAATCGGGTGCTTTTTACTGCCACCTTTCTATCACCTTTTGGCTCTCACGGGCATACAATCTACGTGTGGGCGTCAAGTGAAAGTACCGTACTAAAAGGCCCTTGCTCGCCTGCCAACAAATTTGGTTCCCAAAAGAGATATTCTTCGGTGATATCAAAAATGTGGGGTCCAAACTCGGGCACTTAACTCATTCCGAACCCCAAAAAGGGTTTAATTTTTTTGGCTAGTAGGAACAAGATGGCGTGGCCGTGATAGGCTCTCTCCCAATTCATCTATTCAATTCAATAGGATCGGCATAATGGTGCTATAAATTATTGGCATAATAATTTTTCATATTTTCAGCAATTTAGCTCAACACTTTTCAAAATAATTTGGGATGTTTTTTTAGTAATTATTAAATGCCAAACCTACTATAAAACAATAACACCATGTTATTAACATATGAACCTAGAATGAACTTCTCGTAAAATTTTGATGAATGTTCAATGAAATCTTGAAACTCTAAGGGAATATTGATAATGCAAAATGCAGATGGACATTTGATGACATTTTGAGAAACTTCTGAGGAAGTTTTGAGATATTGGGAATTTATGAGAGAATTATGAGACAATTATGGAAAAATGTTGGGAAAATGTTGGATGTTTTAAAGAGACTGCAGACTTAGAATGAAAAATACTATGAATTAGATAATACTAGAAATTGGATGAAATTGAAAATTGGATGAAACTAGATTAAGTGGATGAAACTGAATGAAAATGAAAGACATGGAAAAAACTCCTTAGAGTTCTAAACATTGTTTAAAAAGAAACTCATATAGAGTTCTAAGCAATCTCCAAGAGTTTCTAAAATCCAAGCCATGAGAATTTTCCTTAGTCTACATTTGATGTAGTTTCTAGAATCTCCTGCATAACAACTTTCTCAAATATATTAAAAAGAAGACTCTAGTGTCTAAAGATTCTGAAATCTACATTCAAAACATTTTAATGTATGTCTTTCAGAAGATTCATAAATCATCATCATCATAAAATTGTAAAATCTACTTTTTAGAAGATTTCAAGATCTGCATCTTTAGATCATTTCTGACATATATTGTTCATAATTTTCTGAAATCTACTTATATGAAGATTATTTATTGCTTAGAAGATTTTGAAATATCTTCTTCCAGAACATTCTAGAATGTACACTTTGTTATTATTCTAGAATCTACTTGCCTACAAGATTCTAAAATCTATGGTGCAAGAAATTCTAGAATTTAAGTGTTTGAAAACTTCTAGAACACACGTATTAAATAGGTTATGAATTTATGTATATGAAATCTCTAGAAATTACCAATATCAAATGCTTATATAATTGAGAATCCACCATAAAGACATCAAAATTTACCACTCATTTTTATCTTTTGTTAAACCAACTGTCAAAAAGCCTTCACGTAGGCTTTGCACCGCAAGGGGACAAAAGTCCTCAAATCTATGAATGTGAGAGCCAAATTCAACAAAATACTTCAATTTAGACTAGGCAACTCGGCACAACCAAGATGGCAATTGAATGCCGGTTTTAGGGCCCATTTAGACTACAATAAAGAAGTGCACCAATCGGTCAAAATTTTTTGCCCCAAGACAAGGCTATTTGAGGCAACAGTTGGTATGGCGGAGAAGATGGGAAAAACAAAACAAAACAAAAAAGCCTCGAGGCCAAGTTTCTTGTCTGAGGGTTTGAGGTTGCCTAACATACTTGACCTCTGGATTCGATCGGAGGATCTTCCCATACAATCCTTTAAGTTGTATGCAACATAACATTGCTCGGCTAATTAATGAGTTGTGTCATGGGCCCCATAGTAGATTCCAGAACAAAGCCTCCGGATGTCAAAATCCTAGTGCTTCTAACTAAATATGAAATCAGGGCAGTTGAACGCAGCTTGTTAGCTAAGTAATGTTATGAGTAGACTCAATTCATATGGTTCAATATCTAATAAGGTCATGTTTTACTTAAGAAATATCTACCATCTTTATTTTACTATATTCATTAAAAAACAACAAATAGTTGGTGATCTCATGTCCCAATGAATGTGAGGTCATTGATCCCATAATATATCCGGACATGCATATTTAGCACTATGAGGTGTATTGCTTCCCTTTAAGTAGGTGAACTCAATGTGAGTCTATTCCCATATAGATTGTTTATTTATTTATTTATTGTTTAGGATAAGGTAAGTGACATGTTTTATTACACAATTACTTCTACAAGGAAACCAAAGGCCAAACTATAGATCTAATAATGATAAACACACCCACACTAGTTAATATTTGATATATTGAGGTCATCGTTACCATCCTACCAATTTCTTTCATATCGTCACATATACATAATTTATCTTTACTTCAATCTCTTATACAACCATCTAGTTTTAGCCAAGTAAGGCGACACAACTTATCCACTGTGAATTGAAAAGCTACACCAAATTCTATTTTATGAAACATCTTACATATCTCATCCTAAACAAAAGAAACCTAAACATATGAAAAGCAACTCCAAAAAAAGTCCAGTATAAAATATTAAAACATTATTGTATTCATCCTCAACCTTCATTAGGTGCCCCCCTTCCACCCTACCCCTTAGAACCCCTATGTTATATGATAGCCATTACACATTAGGTTTGTTTCAATGGAGTAACTCAATCACAACAAAAGCAAACATGTTCTTATTCACGTGGGTGTTGAAAACATTGACGCTCTTTCTCTTTTTCTTGACACGAGTTGGCTAGTTCCACCAAGCACACATGGGCTCATTTCAATGACATTTTAAAGTTAGTTAGTCACAAGCGAATTAGTCAGCCTCGGCGACCATTCCCTCAATGGACCCATAGAGTGGCCGGAATCACCTCATTTTGGTACACCATTGTTGGGCAAGTTGACGAATCTTGAGCTACATTTTTCCTTGTGCCGATGAGGGGGTGGACTACTTGGTCAAAAGACTTTGATCGAGCCATCCATGATTTGTGTGTTGCAAATCTACTTGATAACAAACACTAAGGTAGAAGCACCTAGCGCGGACACTTTGAGGACTACAATCCCTTACCTAACCTAGACAAACGATCCATTATTTCATTTGGTGTAGTATTTATGTTATGAGCACGACGACATACTGGTCACATGAAACATAGCAAATCCCCCCCCCCTTTCCAATGGACAATGCCGATCGTTGACATTTCGTCTCCTCCAACCAATGAGCTGATTTTTGTAGTCCTTAAGATAATACAACCAATGATCACGTTGAAGTGCTCATTGCCCACTTTGGGAGAAAAGAAGGTGTCGGGATTGAGGTCATTGACATAATTGGGCGCTTTTGCCTCAGTCAAGTCGATGGTGCCGTACCTCCACTAGGAAATGAATGGAGGACACGGGGGTTTTCGTTGATTGGAATTGTGGGCATACATTCGAGGTGTTTTCAAACTCGACACGACTACTGATTGGGAGTTGGTTGTTTTGCATGCAACACCTTTCATGCTCAGTACGTTTTGGTGCATCCTTGGAGGTAGTGTGGAGGCATGAACAAAGAACATTCGGATATGGGTTCATTAAGGGTCACATTTATTTTGGCATGTTAAGAGGTGCTAAAATGATCGTGGCCCTCAAGGAACCCAGATAGGTCGCTCTCGATAAAGATCCGAACACTAATGTAGGTTGGTAGCCAGTCCGGCACAAAATTAATTCTTAAAATAAATGTCGGATTATTTTGAAAATGAAAGACACAATTTTCCGGAATTACTTTAATTTATCTTATGTTTTTGCCAAAATATGGTAAATTCTCATTCTATAGAAGCTTATGTAGTGTTAACAATCCACTATAGGTTACTACACAAAGGAGGGGTTCGCATTATATTCCGAGTTGTCCTTAGTCGTTGCGAAGAATATGGGTTATCATAAAATTGCAAGACTATGTACCAAGAGCCCGGTCTATGTCCTCAATAACTTTCCGGACTACAATCCCACATAGAAGATGCACTTATTTGGAATTGTATCCACCTAGAGAAAGTTGGCACATGAAACAAAATACTAGGTCCAATCATAGCTTTGTGATTTGAAGATTTCGTGCAAAAGATACGAATGCATGGCAACAAACATTTTCAAAAAGTGAGGAGGTTTGAAGAGAAAGTGTGAACAATTTTTTGGAGCTTGATTGTGCTAAGATTTTTTATTTTTTATTCTAAAAATTGTGTTAAACTAAGAAGTTGTAGGCGATCAAACATATAACAAATGTCATAGTTCTATTATGGAGGTAAATCAACACTAAAAAGGTTTGGTTAACGGGCAATGCGTCATATAGTCGCGGTGCCGTATGATCGAGTGTCGTAACATGGAGGGTAGAGTATACTACTTACAAATCCCAGGATTGCCTGACAACAAAGCAAAGGAAAGGAAGGAAGGGCAGGCATGACACCATTCAAAGAAACACATTGGTTGACATCATCACACAATATAATATTCTTACGTTCTCTTTTTCTTTTTCTTTTTTGGTACAAATTGAATATTCTTACGTTCTTGAGAACTTAAACTCTCCGTCATCACATGAAGTTTCCCCCACATTCATTGGCCGTCATGAGTCTCTTCATATCTTGTATGCAAGCAACAAAAGGCTGTGTGATCTTTGTAGCCCATGATTGATGGAGCGGAACCGATTCTTTTTTTTCAAAAAAAGGAAAGAAAAAGAAAAGAAAAAAGCAGCAGCAGCAGCAGCAGTTTTTGACGCTGGTATTTGTGTGTAGGAGGAAGGCACCTGGCGGAGTTGAGGGCCTTCTGGAAATTAGCAAGGGTCAGGTGGAGAAAAAGGTGATAGCCCGAGTGATCTGGAGAGAGAGGGAATTATCGCATTGTGAGCGTGCCTCTCTCCATCCAACATTAAATACTTGACCCCGTATGGAGTAGAGGAGCCCATAACCGATCACTTAAGAGGTTTTGTGCTAGATCTGGAGAAGTAGAAGGCGGTGCAAAAAAATTCCGTGTAGGAAGATAGAACTTAGGAGGATTGCCAAAAAAAATTGGTGAATTTATTCTTTGAATAGAAATTACTGTGATATTTTGAACTCAAAAGTTGGGTTAAACATATTGTCAATGTTTGTAGTCCGTCAAAACCACTCATTTTAACTACTCATTCCTCCTCACTCTAGCACTCAAACCAAGGACATGTGTCATGGCACTATTGGTTCCAACTTGATTGAAATGCAGTGCCTAACTTGATCAAAATTCAAACCCAGCTTGATCGAAAATTATGGCACCCTATAGGTTTCCGACGGGGTCCTGATCGAGAATAGGTGCCTCTACTCTTGGTTTCATAACATTACACAACCTAATGTTTGTGGCTCCCATTCTAAAGGGAGTTGAGACCGACGTATGGACTTTATTTCCATACCCTTATTTTCAGGTCCAATGTACATAAAGGCTAGTTGCATGTGGCGTGCCGATTTGCCAACACATGTGGACTTTTGACATCAACACTTTTATTTATTTAAGAACATATATGGCATTCGTACCCAAAAAGCATGAAACAAACAATCTTGGATTCTTATTTTTTTACCTCTTGTTGATTCACTCTTGCATAATGAACAATGTTAAGACTGAAAATTGTTCATTTTGTGAAGGCGACCCAACATAAGTGGGACATGCTACTCCCAAAAAAAATTGGCTTACATTGAAACACACTATCACCAAGTAATGTTATGTTGTGTCCGATCATCTCATATGACTTGGACTAGGCTAAATTGGGGTCTTTAGAAACATTTCGGTGTCAAATCAACTAGAAATAGTAACATTTGGACTCCATGTTATTTCGTGATTTTTACATTGATGAACAACAAGTACGCTCGCATGCAATAATGGCCTCTCTCCAAATGATCTCAACTGAAATTCCTAAAGGGGCTGAAACTGGGAAGTGCCATTTACGAATTATCCTCCGTAAAGTGCACACCTGATTCATGGAGCTGGCAGGGTGGACGAATGTCTGGAAATCCCAAAGGCTTGTTGGATAGAATTGTAGATCGGATATGGAAAAATCTTCCTCAGAATGCATGGCGAAAACTAGGCCAGGTCTTTATGTAGGACACTGGAGATTCTTGCTTTGGAGTCATATCTAAAGCTCCTCAAAGAATGAGGGACAAAATCATGGGTTCCATCCTTCTTTGAGAAAACCTTCTAATCATGAGCTCGTTAGCTCGTCGTGTATCGGAGCTTGTTTTGAAAGTCGGGTGAAGTTTTTGAGCCTTTCTCTTTCCACTTTTCATACTTTGAGAGAGTTTTAAGATTTAAACCATGGTATGAGTATGGGATCCGTTGTAGTTCATCCTAGACAAGCCTATGCAAGGCTAGCTTGATCCACCTATCCTAGTAGGACAAACTAGAAAGTCAAATTTTAATAGTCCGATACCACTCTTTGTGTGTATGATAATTTCAACATTAAGAAAAACTTGGGTGACTTTGTGTTAGTTCTCATAAACTCTTGATTTTGGACTAAACCCGTGGTTTCATCTGGTTTCCTTTACAAATAGCTCTATTGGATATTCAAGTTCACAATGCTTTTGAATTCATGATTACAGTCGTCACATGAAGTTTGCCCCACATTGGTTGGTTGCGGTACACAAGCAGCAAAAGGGTGTTTGGAGTTAGCTTGGCTTCGTGAATAACTGAACCCGATCTTCCATCCTCGAGCTTCAAACTCAAACTACAATGCACCGTTTATGGTATTTAGTGTCACCTGCATAATATTGTCACTAACCTTATGGCAAGGCCACTCACCCTACACATGCACCTGTAAATGCACTTTTACATCCGCAATGCAAATGCGGATGCAGGGAAGCCGCCCACTCACTAGCGTGTCATTCAAACACGGATGAAAAGTGATGCCAGAAGCCTCGAACTACCAAGGGCCAACAACTTGATCACTAGTGTCACCTTATGACATTTGGTGTTAGTTTGCTTACTAATATATTGGCAATAGTATGCTCAGTAATATTATGAGGTTTATGCCTAGGTAACACAATGGTCAGCGAATTGTGTTGGATGAATGATAGGTACACTAGTATGCAAAAACTTCAATGTGCTACACTAAATATCATACCGAAAATAGTTGTGTACTTCCAAAAGTTATTTATGTTGACAAATAGTGTCATGTTAATAATTAGTGGACGTGACATTGCCAAGGCCTCTAGACATCTAGTTTAGGCTATTTGTCGACAATGTAGGGATGACATTAAATACCATAAACAATGTAGTTCGATTGGTAAAATCATGTCACTGGATAAGGCATGAAGTGTTATTTGGAGAACTTTGTTATTACAAGCTCATTTAAGAGTACGATGTCAAAACCTAATTTTGAAAGTTGATTGAACTCCCATAAGCTCTCTTTTTTAAGAATTGTTTTTGGAATTCTTTAATAGAACTCATAGGAGTTGGACCCATGTAGGAGCTACATTGTTTTGTCTAATAAGTGTGGGTTGGGAAATTCATGTGGGTTGAAATTTGGTGTGACTCACATTAATGTTATAGTACTTGCCTTGCCTTGAATTTTCATCCAAATATGCAGACAAAAAAGCCCACAGTAACTTTCACACTATAAATCTAGTAGGTCACTTCAAATTATAATATAAAATATTGTGGGTAATTGGGAATTAGTGTGGCTCCACACTAATTAGACAAAACAATGTAGAGGTCTAAGCTAATCTTAGCTAGAGGGCTGACTAAGGGGATTTTTACACCATGGACCATGAAGTCGTCCCAAGGCCCTATAAAATTTGTGATGGGCTGTTGAACTCATCCCGGGACCACTTCGGTCTTATACCAAGGAAAAATTCTGAGAGTGACCATGGAGTTTGAGGTCCTCAAAAGACATGTGTTAAGGCCTACATTATCCCCTAACATGGTCCAACGGGTTTTGCGGTGGGAGAGGCAAAAGAGGTGCTCTGGTAGAAAAACACAAGGGTCCATGGCAAAGAAATAATGTTATAATAAAAATTTAATATAAAAAATTTGGGGTAGAGAAGATGAAGACAAGAGAAGACAAAAGAATCGTCACACTTTAAAATTTTTTCAAAACTGCTCTTTTTGGATATATAAAATCATCACATTCACTTTTTTTGTGCGTGGTCATCCCTCTTGGTCCACATTTGGTTTACACCTAGTGAGGGGCCTAAAGGCTTTGTAAATTGATTCTTTAAGAGATTGGATCATGGAAGTTGAACCATGAAGTCGGACCATGGAAAAAGGCCATCTTTCCATGGTCCGACTTCATGGTCCATGGTGTAAACCAGCCCTAAACAAGTACAAACACTTTGCGTTGGCTTGTCAGTCGCAAGTCAAACAGACGGTAATGTGGGCAAGCCCCAATTCCCATAGCTTTCCTATTTACGAAGCTCATTGTGCGGTACCGACATAAAATCTCCTGATAAGTCTATTGATTTCCCCTCAACCACTATGCAAAAGTTCAATTACATAACTTGGTTCTCATTTGTTACGCATGCATTATATTTCTCTGACCAAGCTCAAACCACTCGAAATTGTTGTTTCTTTCCATCACAAACAGTCGGCACTTAGCAAATATGGGTGGCTGCCCCGAATACCCAGTGGCCAATTTGCACTAACTAGCTTCTCCAACCCCAGCAAACCACTCCACCAAAATCAGGAGAGAAGAGAAGAAACGTTGACCTTAGTGGGATCAGCGTGATTGAAATGTCCGTTCGACCCACCCTTTTCCCACCAAAATCAAATATTTGGAATCTATAACATTGGCATGCAGCTCAACTTTCTCATCGTTACCAACACCTAATGCACCTAATTGTTTGCATCGGTTACGCGATTTTACCAATGAACACGTTCCTTTCATAGATTGATAGTGTGCCAACAACATCCAACACTGGAATATGGATTTGGAAGCACGCTAAGAAGATTTTGCCTGTACAAATATCAGATGTTATTCTCAGACCCAACAAAATGTCAAGTGGAAAAGCTTCGGGCCACTTCACACACGAGACTGGGAGCCCGTGACCGGTACGCTTCAAGCACTCTCTCATTAGTGGAAAAGGCAGAGCCGGTCCAAGTTCGCTTCACACTACGCTTGAGGGACCAACGGAGTATGTGAATGCAAGATGGATGTAAAGTCTACATGGATTCCTACATGGCACCGAATGGATCATGTTTCATGGTCACTTGGACTATTTTCAAAAACCACCTCTTGGAGGTAGGCCTAACACAAAACCGGGAGACCATGGCACTCCGAACGCTCACAACCGTTGGTTTATTCTGTTTTATCATGTGTGAGGACCCACATGAATAGAAATTCATTGAAATAGCATTTGGTGGATGGCCCAGTCACATATGGCTTCACGCTACACTTGAGGGTCCGTGACCATGCTACATGATTGTGGAGGTCTCTTGGGACGGCCTTTGGACACTTTCTTTTGGGCTCTCATAATTTCATGGTCACGGCTCTTGGCTCATGTGTGAAGTGGCCCTTGGTGATGTTATGTGACCTTGTGAAAACGGGAATAATGATGTATATGTCGCGGGAGAAACTTGTGGTTGGCAAATGAGCAGTGATTTTTAATTTGGCTACGCGGCGGCTTTTTGCTAAGCACGGGGAGTCCCAAGCTAAATTGTTAAAGGCATGAAAAAAAATTAAAGAGGGTTGGTAGCCAAAAAAATGGATGTTGATTGAGGCTGATAGCCTAATGAAGAGAAGAAAGGGGGAGGCGGTAGCCAATAATTAATGCCCTAATGACCACTAATGTAGCCAGAGAATCCAATAATGGTTGGGCATGGAAGCCCATTCCTTCCCCCAAAAAATTCAAATAGCCAAATATTATAACCGGAGGCGGCCAATGTAGCCCGTGTCAGACTCCTACATGTAACCAAAATTATATGTTCATTGCAATGTGTTCGCCACATAAACATCAATAATCTTTGAAGTGGGGACCACATGCCACCTCCAACTTGTCATAACATAGCCACATATACACTCCCCAAAAAATTATGCATAGCCACATACATATATGTGGCACATCATGTTGTCGCATTTAGAATATGCATGGTCATCCCACGTCACCACATGGATCTCCCTTCACCTCACTTGAGATGCCTCAAAAGCTAGCCACTACGTGAGTCAAGAGCCACTTAACAGATGCATTTCTTTTGAAATAAAAAACACTGCAAATGAGTGTCGCAAAGTTGAGCTATCAAGGTCGGAGGCTACCTAGTCAAAGGTTGACCACCAAACTCACAAGCGACATATCATTCGGGCCACTATGGACCATGAGGTAAGCTAACTTAACCGATTCCATGGGCTCTTTCAGCTCTCATCCAACCACTACTCTACCAACACCTTACTTTCCTAGAGTTGTTGATGTTTACACAACGATCCTCATGAGTGTCTAGTGTCTAAAGTGGATCTCCCGTGCTCAAAGGCAATCATCTCACTCCTCACAAAGGAAAGTTTTTTTTTGGGGGGGGCACAAATTGAGAAAATCAATTGCAAAGGGAACCCAAAATACAACCAACCCAGGTGAGCCAGCACAACCCGAGTGGAATTCAAGAAACGATGCTCATCTGAGGTCTATCCATCCAAGTGACAATTAAGTTACTCCGAGTCACAATAAGGTTCTTGACCCCCCACGTACAAGTCGGACTCATTAAGGACGTCTTGGTAGGCCACATCCGGGGCCTCTTCCAAATCCTTTAACGTCCGTTTCTACTCAATCCTACCATAATCATGTAAGGCGCCCCCAATGACTTGACGTGTTTTTTCAACGGGCCACTGCAAATTGTTGAAAACCAAATCATTCCGTTGGCGCCAGATAATCCACGGAAGTCCACTTCTGGGAAAGAACCAGATACGACTAAACCGTTTAAGTGTTTTGCAAAGAGGTTGATCAAAAAGACATTGCATCATAGAAAATGACTTCCGTGGGCCGAGATTCCTCTTATTGGCAAAGAGTTGCCAAATGATGTTGGCAGCGTATCGCCACCCATGTTGAGTCAGTGGACAATTGTAAAACTTGTGTTCAACAGATTCCACCGACTGGGGACCACAATGGGGGCAACTCTTGTCAATCTCCACCGAGATTTTTCTGCGCCACTCATTAACCGCGACCTCACAAAGGAAAGTATCACCAACAACCAACCCAATAAAATAAAATAAAATGCAACGTCGGGTAGTCCGACGTGAATTTGAGCCCGTTGGCCCTACCATGCTCAAGAATCCTCTTGGTGTAGGGTGGGGTTTACTGCCTACCTTGCGGTGGGTGGGCTCTTGAACAACCAACCCATGTATTATAGAAATGTTGTGAAGAAGAACATAACATTACTTAGAGTTCAACATTCATTCCATGGCCTTCATAATATAACAGTGAGATGCTCAAAAAGTTGCGCCAGGAGACTCCAAACTCGTAGAGATCGTGTATACATGTTGTACATTGAGCCCCTACAACCTTTAGGGGTTAAAGCCCCTACCCAATGGTACCATTATATGTGGTGATTTGTGTATACATAACATAATTAAACCTCATTGTAGTGTGTTGTACAGTAGGGTCCAAAAAATTTCGAATCTTTGGCATGGAGTTGAATGAGAATGAAAACTACAAACTTTGAAAACCTCTTGCAGGCTCAAAAGTTCATCAATTCACAAACCGTAAATTATGTTGGAAAGATAATAAAGTCTACTTTGACAATATGAAAAAAATTCATTACAAAAGTAGAAAATAATACATTTAAAAAAACTTATCATAATATAGTATCTATCATCTAGTGCTACCACCTCTTGTTGAAATAATTGCTTGCATTCTATCAAGCATAGTTCTAATCAAAGTTTGGAGTTCGTCCAAAGATATTGTACCCCATGTTGATTGAATGGTTTGTGCCATTTCCTCCTTGTTTTTGGGTCTAGGACGATGTCGTAACAAATCTTTGACGATCTTCCATAAATTTTCTATGGGATTCAAATCTGGAGAGTTTGCACGCCAAATTAGTTTTGCCATACCATGAGCTTGTCACCATTGCAACGTAAGTGAGCTACGGTGGACTGGAGCACCATCTTCCATAAGTTTCAATTGTTGAGGGCGATCTTATAAATTGTTGTGTCACATTCAATGAGCTTGATAATTCCGACAATGGTTGTCTTCTATCATCTTTAACATAACGGGCCAATGCTTTGGCATCGCGATCACTCAACTCCCAATGCCTACCACATCGGGGTTTCAAAGATTCTACACTCCCTCGGACCTTCCAATTTGTCAAGATAGTAGAAACAGTTGACCGTGGAACATTCAATACAGATGCAATGTCTGAACTCTTCATTCCAATGTCACGCATTCCCACAATGCGACCCCTTTCTTCATCACTCAAGATTTTGTATGGCATGGTACCTCTCAATGACCCAATGCGCAATCTAAAAATCAATAGATTCAATCACCAACATAACAACAAAGGCAACTCCAATGTTGCTAGCCAACTACCTCCAAAACAACTTCAAGCCACCATATCTCATATGTGCAAGCCAATCTCCATTGCAATGACACTCCATGTTGTAATCTTGAACTTTGTAGACTAAACCTTGCAATGAATACATGCCATCAAAACAACGAGGTGGCGCCACGAGCTCCAAAAGGGAAGTTGCATGTTTGAGCTATTGACAACACAATTTTCTAATTACAACCAAATCTTTAAATTTTTGACATGTGCTCATGACACGGGGGGGTTCACTCCATGTCAAATTGAACACCACGTGCGGCCAAAGTTTGCTACCCCTATATTACATGGAATAGATAAATTTAAAAATCATGATATTTTTTCTACATATACATAACCATTGATAATATCTTTTGAATATTTTTTTGAAATTTTTAGTCATCTTTATTTTTTGTAGCAATTATTTTAGTTCAATTCTGCGTCATTCTAGTTAGAAACTATATGTTTTATTTTAAAAACAGATCATCAAATTTGATTACCATTTTTTTACTATGTAATAGATACCGTGTATATCTACCCATGAAAAAAATTGATAAAATTTTGACCCATTTTGGTGATGCAACTTACCAAAAGTAGATTTTTTTTGGCCGCACGTGGTGTTCAACTTGACAATGGAGTGACCCCCCCGTGGCTCATGATTAAGAGGTGGTGACTAAAAGACCTCTAATGGCTTCACAAGTTGTAATTGATTTGGTGAAAAAAGAATATATAATGAGGTAGCTACATGCAATTGAATGCAACTAGTTTTGAAGCATAAAACTGGGAGTACATCCAAAATTCGAAATATTTTTGGACCCTACTGTAAATCGGGAATTACAACTCTTTGGTACAAGCATAAAACACCTTGTTAGCCGCGATGCCCTAACATGGCTAAAGGGATGTGTAGATGTGTATGGACTAAGTAAAAAAACGGGACATGAAGTCTGAGCAACATTATTGGACATAATCATTTGGGTGTCCTCTCCTCCATGCCCTCCAATCATGGCAATTGGCGGTGTGAGATTGAGGGTGGGGGGAGGCGAGGGTTATGCTATGGGGTGCAAGCACAGTAAAGTAGACATCTCTTGATCCCTACCTGGTGTTAAGTGAGAGTGATTCAAAACCATACACTAACTTTGAATTTTGTGAAGAAAAATATCACAGACATTTTAAAAACATATTGATCTACAAAGCCAAGCAATTCATGATGACAAAAACAATTTTAAGAAAAGCCTACATATTTTAGAAGACGGTGCAAGTAGATGATATTGAACAAGTAAATGTCCAAAATTTGTTTAAAATATGATTAAATTACATTAAATTGATGGTTTTCTGAAAACATTTGTGATGATGCCCTCAAGTAGACAATGGAATCAAGAATACAAAATAAAATTCCAACTTCAAAATATTCAAGGTTGTGAAATCTACGTCCAAAACCATATTCAATCATTTGTTTTTGAGCATCACTTTTAATGATAAGTTTTGAAGGTCTCATCTTGATATTCTACATTTGAGTATTTGACACAATAATAGAGATCATCATGAATAAAAATCCAATTTGAACAACGCTTTGCTACTACTGTTACGCCTTTGACCACCTCAATTATGGTTTAGTATACCAAAGCATTTTTTTGGTCCACTTTACCATGTTTTCACCCTGTGGGAAACTCATCATCTTTCCCAATCCCATCACGCCACTTTTGATGCCAAATGACGATGTTTGTGTGTAGATGGTGGTTCAATTTATTTGTATAAACAATATTCCATTAAATACATGCACAATGCACCATTTGTAGAGATGTACTTTATGCACAAATAAAGAGCGTTGGTGACCATATATGTAATATTCTAGATCATTGATGAGAGGGAATTGTGTCATCCAAGCTCATCTCTCATCGTCCAACATAACATGCATGAATTTATTTATTTTTTATCTAGCCTTGATTGAGATGTGGTCTTCAATATGATATATCATTGTCCATATATGACATTCTTGAATTTAGGTTCCAATTTACATGAGAGATGTTTAAAGCTCTCTTTTAGATCGAGAGCTTTAAAGAAAGGAACCTTCCCATTGGTAGGTAACCTCTTATGCGTGCTTGTTCACTCAAGTCCACTTCACACTTCAGCTCTCAACTTGAGAGCTTTCATTATTTATTGGCTTACAATGCTTAAATATCACCTTGGAAAATTATGTGTGAATTGACTACGACAATCTCTCAATCAATTTTTACAAGGTCTTGTTCAAAATCCTAAGCTGCCTCATGGAGGTCGCTTAGGTAAGTTTGAGAGTTCAAATCTTTGTTTTGTGGATCCCAAGCCAATGGGATTTCAAGCATTCTTTGACTTGTCGTGAATTATCCTTTGTTTAAGCAATACCATTGCCCCCCTTGATATCTCGCTTTTGAAACAACCACTTTACACTTGCTCAAAGTCTTGAAAGCTTGAGAATTGGTCCAACTCTCAATAGTTTGAGCTTTAGATGGAAGCTTGTCAACATGAGTCCAAGTATCAAACTCCCAAAAATTGCAAGTTCAAGCTCTCAACTCTAGCTATACCTAAACTGGTACATGCAATTGAGTTTCCCCACGCTGATTTATTGACATTCCACACTATCTTTAATATTTATTACTACATCAACAAAATATATTAGAAAAAATAAAAATAAAATTATGATCACTATAGGGATGAGTAAACAAGGTTATAAACTTATGGAATCTAATCATGACCCAACATAATTTGCATGGATAAAGAGGCAACCTATTCACGAAGGTGACCTAATTGCACATATCAATCTAGTGTAAAGGAGGACTCCAGTGGCTTGGAAAGACTTAGTCGCCTCCCTATGCTCAGGGCCACTTCAGACATGAGATTGAAGGCCCGTGACCATTGCTTTCGAAGATCTCTCGTCTGTTGAAAAGGCAGAGACCAAGTGCACTTCATACTAGAAGGTGAAAGGCCTAAGGACCCAACGAAATTATCATAGATGAAAAATTTACATGGATTCCTACATGACAGAGCATGTCAAAGTCAAGAGCCTTAGACAACCGCTACGCTCGGGGAGATCACTCCATTGTAGAGTTGAACACCACGTGCGAACAAAGTTTGCTACCCCTATATTACATGTCATAAATAATTTTAAATTTTACGATATTTTTTCTACATATACACAACCATTGATGGTATCTTTTGTATATTTTTTTGAAATTTTTAGTCATATTCATTAATTGTAGAAATTTTTTTAGTTCAATTCTGCGTCATTCTAGTTAGAAACGGTATGTTTTATTAAAAAAACAAATCATCAAATTTAGTCACCATTTTTTACTATGTAACATGTACCATTTATATCTACTCATGAAAAAAAATTGATAAAATTGTGACCCATTTTGGTGACGATTTTTACATTTTTTACATTTTTTACATCTAAAATGATCGCACGTGGTTGTTCAACTCTACAATGGAGTGATCTCCCCGAGCCGCTACGACCTTTGGATGAGGCTCAAGCACCCTCACAATTACATGGTCATGAGCCAAGAGCCGTGGCCATGAAATTGTGAGAGCCCAAAAGAAAGTGTCTAAATGCCGTCCCAAGCACCTCCAAAACCATGTAGTGTGCTTACGTACCCTCAAGTGTAGTGTGAAGTCATATGTGACCGGGCCCTCAACCAAATTCTATTTCAATGAATTTCTATTCATATGGGTCCTCACGTATGATACAATAGAATAATTCAATGGTTGTGAGCGTTTGGAGTGCCATGGTCTCCCGGTTTTGTGTTAGGCCTACCTCTGAGAGGTGGTTTTTGAAAATAGTCCAAGTGGCCACGAAACATGATCCATTCGATGCCATGTAGGAATCCATGTAGACTCTACATCCATCGTGCATTCACATACTCCATTGGACCCTCAAGCGTAGTGTGAAGCAAACTTGGACTGGCTCCGCTTTTTCCACCAATGAGAGTGCTTGAAGTGTACTGGGCACGGGCTCTCAGTCTCGTGTGTGGAGTGGCCCTCACTTAACTTCCACCTGGTTTTTTTCAAGCTGACGAGGCGGCGCGAGAGACGGAGAGAGAGAGAGACTCGGGCAGCTGAAAAAGTCAGGAACCCCCCCCCCCCCCCCCGTAAACTTGGGGGCCCACAGGGTGGCGGCAGAAGTACTTTTGCAACCCGAGTGCTGAAAATTACGGGCCAGCTGCCCCACAACCCAACAGTTGGCACGTCTACGTGGCGCAAGCTCTGGTGATGTGGACGCACCCTCCCAGTGGTTTTCTTTAATATTAATGGGGCCTCCCAATGCCAGCTGGGACTGCCAGCATGGACATATATGTAACGTTAAAGTGGGTATCAATCGACAGGCCCGCTTCCCGTGTCGATGTGAGAGAGTTGATGAGGCCCCTCCCCATTGGCCGGGATTATGATAAGATGTCTTGCTCTTTGGGCGGGACCCACCACTCGCACCTTAGTGGCGAAACCGCAGTCACCTATATTCTAACATGGAAGTTATATTCATTTTACACTTACTATGGTAAATATCAGGTGTGGGGTTGGTATACATGTGAATGCATGGTATCGACACATAAGGCATGTGGGTGTTATTCGATTCGTTTTTTCACATTCTCCAACTTCTATTGATTAGATTTACACAACAAAACTTGTGTTACATTAGCAAAACTGTAGCATGTTGATGCTAGGGTAGGTTTACCTTGGTATGAAGGTTTTTGCAGGGTATATAGACCTGAATCATGGTTTTAAGAACAAACAAACAAACCTTCAAATACTCATAGTACCTACTGGAATTAAAAATTCGTCAATTTCCTCATTATACGGTATGCATGCGTTATTTGGTTGCTTTTCTTATTTGGGACCCTTATATTTCATTGGTGTGTGGCTAGGTGAGGATCAAAGAACAAACACCATACAAACACATGTTTGAAAGAGATTGGACCATACATTCAGAATCTCATGCACTGTTCTACACCCAGTAGCAAACAGATGTTGGGAGGATCTACGTATATCAACTAACATGCACTTTGATAACCATAACTAAATGAGGGAAGGCATGATTTTCCATCCGGTTTCTGCTGATGCTGCATCGTAGATTTGCTAATGCAACACAACTTTCATTGTGTGTTAATCTAATCGGTAGAAGTTGAAGAACATGAAAAATGAACCCGAGTAACGGCCACACATCTTATAATAGAGGAAAACCTGACCAAATAACACCAGCATACCGTATAAGTTGTTATTGTTATTATTATTTTTTTTGGGCCTCCGTTCCCAAGTTTGACGTGTTGTGGAGGCCTGGTCCCAGTGGGGGCCATGTGGCCATTGCTGGAGCCTGCTGTTATGTAGCGACGGAATTGTTGCTACCCCGTCACAGCCAATGACAAGGAGGCCTGGAACACACGCACAATACAGTCCACCCTCGATAAATGTTACACTTATAAACGTTAACTCATTATATTTGTTAACAAAATCGTACTTCCCTCATATTGCTAACTAGAACGTTAACTATGTTAAATGTTAACAATAACTTACTTCCCTCTTTGTTAATTTACCACTTATAAATGTTAACCTACGAAATACATCCAATACTGTGTGATGACATCCATTACATTGACTCACAACCTTTCAAAGTGGCAAAAGCCACCAAATTTGACTTTTGTGATCAAATTATATATGATAATTTTGCAAAACTCTCCCTCCATAATTGTATTGAATTTATATTTGTTAAGCATTCAAAAAGCTCCCTTTATAACTGTTACAATGTTAACTCACTATAAATGTTAGGAAAATTTTACTCCAGAGCCTAACATTTATAGAGGGTGGACTGTAAACCATGAAAAGGATGAACGTTCTTTTTACTAAGCCTGAGTGGCGGCCTCGTGCCAGTACTACACTATGGGCCGGTTTAGACTACGGTGAAGAAGTGCACTGGTTGGTCAAGACTTTCAACCCAAGACAAGGTTATTCGAGGCAATGGTTGGTGTGGCGGACGAGATGAAAAAACAATAAAAAAATGTTGCCTCAAGTTGGAGTTCTCCGGAGGTCAAGTTTCTTGTGTGAGGGCTTGAGGCTGCCCCACCCTAAACTCTAAACCCCTAAACCCTCTCATGACAAAAAGTGCTACCATGTTGGCATCCATGTCATTTTTTCATCCATGCTTGAAGTTCTCCACCGGAGAAGTCTTGAGTGTAGTGTAAACCCTGGCTAGTGAAGATCCCATTCCGTAGCCAATCATATTGCTCCATTCCCCAAAAATTCTTGAGTGGTGCACTTCTTCACCGTAGTCTTAACCGGCCCTAAGTTACGAAATAGCCGAATGCACACTCTGCCCTCGCGATATCCTATTACAACTTATCTTATTACGGTGAGACCAATAGCTATGGCCAAAACTTTGGCTTGGTGACCGAGTAAGGTAGCTTGTTACATACCTTGGTTCTCGGGCAGGCTGCGGCCTACAAATTAAAAAGATAAGGATAAGCTTTCATCCCATGGACAACTTCCAACGACCGTACTTATCAGGAATCCTCTCCTGTGGCCAGGGCTAGAGAGAGAGAGAGACAGAGACAGAGAGAGATTATCACATATGAGGGTACCTCTCATTCATCCATCCATCCACCCTTATAGGTTTGTGTTTGATTCCTCTCAAATGACTTGGACTAGATTAATTCGGGGTCTTTATAGTTAATTGCAGTGTTTACTTAACTAAAAGTAGTATAATTTTCCATAGGTTGCATACAATTTTAGGGCTTGTGTTGGATGAATGAGAGGTACACTTGTATGCAATAACTCTCTCTCCACACTAGTCAGAGAGAGAAACCTTCCGCATACAAGGGTACCTCTCATCCATCCAGCATATAACTTCATTTCTTATATGTTGGTGTCTAATTCATCTCAAATGACTTAGAATATACTATTTTGAGTCTATATGACCACAAATAGTAACACGTAGGATGTGTGCTATTTATGGGCTATTGTGCTAGGTGAATAATTGTCTATGTGCTTAGATTTTGTTGACCGTTCTAGGCTTAACCCCTTAAAGTTAAAATAAGTCATCCCAATTCAACAACTTATTTAATCTAATCATATGGATGGCATCTTTGTAGGGTTAAGATTGTTCACTCACATTTTCAAATGTCCAAGGGTCCCAAATAATAAGATTATCACGTAAACATGTACAATGGTATGGTCTCAATAATGGATGTGTGGACAAAAACATAATGCTTGGGTTTCGAAGTTTATAAATGATGTGTTTGTGCGAGCATTGCCTAAGCATTTATTTATTTATGGGGGGGGTATATGCTCACTTAATAAGAAACATACATATCTACTTTGACAATGCATAAGATATTCTTATGGACTCCATAAATTATGAGAAAAATGGCCATGGACAAGATTTGGATTTGTTAGCCATCTTTCACTAATTGTGTGTGTCATATCCATTTAAGGCATGTTTACCTCATAGCGTCCCAATGGGCCCACGCATGTTGGCTTGCCAATGGCGTCCTGCAAAATTGGGTGCCAAAGCAACCACCAAATCACTCACAGGGGTAGCCCACCTTGCTTAAAAGTTGGGTGGGTCCACCACTTTGTTTAAGAACTGCCTCCATATCTTCACCCCTATACCTGTTTGTTCCCCCATTACCGACAAATTTCCTCGGTGACAATTACTTTATTTGCAATGATGTTGGGCATAACATTGCTTAGTTGCACATGTGCATAACATTATTCAACTCTACAAAATATGTTCCATTTAAAAAAATTACCGTGCTGTAAAAACCAAAAGTTCAATTAGGTTGACTTGCAAGGTTAAAGTAGGTGGCATGCAACTTGATGCCGCCAATGACCAGCAGCGATGCGCCTAGGCTACATGTGGTTGCAGGTTTGTGTTGGGTTGGAGACTAGCCTCATGGAAAGCCACATTGCCTTGGAAGTGGTAGGTGGCAACTACGTTAGGTAGGTTGATACTACCGTTTGGGAGATTGCTAATGCCATCTTGGAGGTCACAAACTCACAGCCACATGGTTGCAAGAATCTCAAACTCGGTTGGAGCCAGGGATTACACGTCACGTCGCGTCACGTCCTGTGACAGCGACTGTTACTAGGCAGTCGACACACTGAATCGACTGCTAAAGGGCAGTCGTATAGGTGTGTCGACTGCTGATGGCAGTCGAATTTCCATGTCGACTGCTCAAGAGCAGTCGACTACCATAACTAGTCGACTGCTAATAGCAGTCGACTTGGGTTGTCGACGGCTCTTGGGCAGTCGACATGGAAATTCGACTGCTATTAGCAGTCGACGACAGGCGGGCGACTGCTTGTGAGCAGTCGTCTGCCCTTCAAGTCGACTGCTATTAGCAGTCGACGACAGGCGGGCGACTGCTTGTGAGCAGTCGTCTGCCCTTCAAGTCGACTGCTATTAGCAGTCGACTTGGACTGTCGACTGCCCAACTGCAGTCGACAACCCAAGTCGACTGCTAATAGCAGTCGACAAAGTCCGGACGACTGCTGGTGGACAGTCGCACCCCTTCGTCGACTGCTAATAGCAGTCGACTTGGACAGTCGACTGCCCAACTGCAGTCGACAACCCTCGTCGACTGCTAATAGCAGTCGACAAAGTGCGGACGACTGCTGGTGGGCAGTCGCACCCCTTCGTCGACTGCTATTAGCAGTCGACTTGGACAGTCGACTGCCCAACTGCAGTCGACAACCCAAGTCGACTGCTAATAGCAGTCGACAAAGTGCGGACGACTGCTGGTGGGCAGTCGCACCCTATGGTCGACTGCTATCAGCAGTTGACTTGAATGGGTTGCGACTGCTCGTGAGCAGTCGCACCCCATGGTCGACTGCTAATAGCAGTCGACGAAGGGGTGCGACTGCTCACGAGCAGTCGCGTAGAGACACCCATGGGCACGTGGCGTCCATGGGTTGGTCCAGGGGGCGTCTAATCGAAAGGACGCCTCCTTGGGGTATATATGGACCCCACTTCCCTCATTCCCTCACTCCCACCTCCCTCCATTTGGGCCTAGGTTGTTAATCAGCCCTTGCCATTTGGAGATAGAGGTGAGCTGGAGGGCTACAGGTGGACATACGTACTGAAATACGTATACGGTGCATACGATATATTGTTATTGCCTAACGTGTGTATTGTAACCCACCTATATACGGTCTACATTGTACCCCATTGCGGTTAGTTTGAACCATACCGGAAATTGTTATATGTGAACACTTATTTTGAAAGTGGTTTAAATCTAATTATGTAGTTTGAACTTTGAACGGCCTTAATTTGGTTTTAGTGGATTGGGAAAAAAATTGTGGGTGGTGGCGCTTATTTTGGAAGTGCTACCATATTAGGTTTAATTTATAGTAGGCATACAAAGCTAGGGGTTAGGGGCAACGATGGCAGACGAAGATAACTTGCCGCCGGAACCTCCACGTGGCGGGGATTTGGATCCGGGGGGGACTCCGCAAGCGACACCGGGGTCGGCAGGCGCTAGAAGACGCGGCAATGCGCCGAGGGGCAGGCCGCAACCAATCAATTTGGAGGTGGCGCGGGACCCGAACATTCTCGCCAATCCCGGCTGGCAAAATGAGAGGGGCATGTGGTTGTATAGCACGGTCCGAAGGTACGTAGAGTGGACCCATTTGACGAGGATGTTCGTTCCTAGCGCGAATGCTGAACGGATGTCTAGACAAAGCTATGGCATATGGAGGGAGGTGAGCCATCAAACATTTGGAGAACGGTGCAAGGAGGTGTGGGATTTCTTGTGGGGTGCACCGAGGGAATTTGATCGCGGGCATATGCTAATGTGGTTATGCCAAATGGTCTACGCGGAGGTAATTTTGGGAGTGGATATCGACTGGTCCACCATACCCCGCACGAGCCCGGACTTGAGGCAGGCACGCCGGGTCACGGTCATACCAAGTGCCGTGCTAGGACGGAACGCTGGCCGTCCGATTCCATTGGCATGGCAAACTCCAATGAATCCTTTGAGGGTCCGATCTTATTTTGATTTCCTTGCGGGACCAGATCATCAAATTGTGGGGACTCCACCGGCCGCCGAGTCAAACATGGACGAGCACAACATTGTCATAGGGTTGCCGGTTGAACCACCTAGCCGGCGACAAAGGGTCCACGTGACACCGCCACATGGTTCCCGGTTGGTTTGTCCTCCATCTTCGCCCGTTGATGTGGAGATGGCATCGGCGGTGCCATCCCCACCACTGGTAGTTGCCGACAACGACGTTGTGGAGGCGTTGAGGGCGGAGTTGGCAAAATGCAAATCTGACCACGAACGGGAATTGGAGATGGTCCGACGTGCACACGCCGAGGAGGTCCAAGGGTTGAAGGCCGAGATTGCACGTTTGACCAACCTTGAACTTGCGAGGGCTGATGCGCCACAACTGCCGCAAGCAATGTCTGGTAGTGATGGACAAGGGCGGGAGCCGTCGCCCACAACAAACTTGGAGGCAATGAGGGTTGATTACGACCGGGTCATTAGGAGGAACCGGTTGTTGGAGGACGACTACATGGGCATGGTCACAGCCACTATCATGTTCGCCACGTGTGAGAGGGCATTGATGGACGAGCTGACCCACTATAGGGACCACGGCGAACAATGGCCCGAACGACGGCTTCTTTTTACCTCGTGGCCGCCATTGGATTTCATGTATCCTGAGAACCTCCCGGTCGATGACGACCATTACCCCAGTATTGCGTGGACCAAGAGGCCCGAGGATGAATTCCAATGGGATACCGCAGTATCATCCCGCATCGTGATACCCCCGGCCAGACCAGCCTTGTTGTGGCCATGCGTCCCCGATTGGATCAAGGACGGGAGCATGTGCCCCATTTGTTCCAATCCTTGGGGACCCGAAGGCGCATGGATCGTTGGGTCGTGCGGTCACATGGTCCACCCGAATTGTTTGTTGCCACACATGTTGCAAACACGCCGTTGTCCTACGTGCCAAGCCCCCCTGCATCGAAGGTTGTACGAGCAATTCGGAGTGCAATGGGGAATGCCTCCCGATTTTGAATACACAATAATCCATGGTGTGCCGCCCGCAGAATACGGCGATCCTCCTGCTTATAGCTGGCGTGCACGGAGGTATTTGAAGGACCTGCGAGGCTACCCGACAAACTTCACCCCTGAAATGTACACAAGGGTTGCTCATGAGTTTTACCCCGGCTCCTCTCCTCAGGCCGTAGGTTTGAGGGCATTTTTGTACCGTGTTGTGGGTGGGCATGCCGGAGAGACGGGTGAATACGTCCCAGGTCCTCACCCCCACGGATACGTGTATGACTCCAACGGCAATGTGACATTGGGGGTATTACCACGGGAACCGGTCCCGGGCGAGGAAACAACTTGGGATGTGGAACACGTGTTGGACACAACAAGTTTTGAGGCCGATCTGGAGAGGCAGGAGGCCGTTACACAAGAGGGTAGCTTCAATGAGGTGGACGTCCAAATCCGGATGAATGAGTGGAAATACGTCAACGGCCTTTTGGACATCCGTGACGGGGCCTCTAGCCCCACCATGCAAGACGTCCTGCGCCATCCGAATGCCGCGAGGGGGTTGCACATTGGAGACCGCGCGCGCGCTCGTGCACAAGCTGACCGGGAGACTGCGGCGCAAGAACTATGGGCCATCACCGAGAGCAGGCGTGAGGCGAGGCGCCGGACACTACGGCCACCAAATCTGAACGGTGCAAGCTCAAGCCGCGGAACCCCCATTGCATTGGATAGTGATTCGGAGCCGGATTAGGAATGTTGGCTAGTGTTTGTGAGATAGGCGTTGGACTAGGAGGCATTATTTGATACTCAATTGTACACAATGCGGGAAAAACCATGATTTTGGAAATGTTTATAAGTGAATTATTGTTCACTATCAATTTTGGGAGTAATAAACAAGTGTCGCACAATAATCATTTCTTATGTTTGCCCACACAATCGGTTGCCACAAACATCCAATTAAACCATGGACTTTGCATCTACATGCATTTGCACTTGAATCAAACACGTATCGATGCAAATAACTGTGACAATGATTCCATGTGGCATGATTATAAGTTCACACCAAGCGGAAAACATCACCGCAATATTGCTAGGAATTCATATATTGCGCATTTCCAACGTACCAACATACGTAAGTATACGTGCAAGTACAAACTTGATACTACGCTCTCACCATATTCGTGGACAAATCTTACATTGACGACCTAAGTGTGTACTCTCTATACACCCGGTATTCCTTTTGGTGCGCGGTGCACCGGTTGAAACCCCAATGAATTGCGTCATGCACCGAGTGTTTTATGGTTTGGTAGAACCTCCACAAGGTCCCATAGTTTTTTCGAAAATACAATTGATTTTTCCCCTTCGTGAGAACGTCGCTAAGGTCCTGAAACAAGTGCCATGGGAAAAGTTTTTCCTTGTAACCGATGCGGCATGCGGGCCTTTCTTGGGCGTCCAAGTATCCGCGGTGGTGACGATCAACTTGTCTCCTAGGCAGTCGAACCCAATAGAATTCAGTGAACCCTTGAATCGGACGTAAAACACTGCGCAAATCGTCCTCATTTCGAGTGTTCTCTGCAACCACCTCGGGTGTAAATTCGTCCGGTTCGTCCGGCAAGCCCCATGCGTGTCGGGGATTGTAATACATACTTTTTGACGCACCACCCGCATCCCGTATCTTGCGACTCCCAGCCATCGCAATCCTATGGATTGCCCACACCGTAGTTGATCTTGGGCAATGTATGCGACGCATACAAGGTCCTCAAAATCACTACGAGGCAAGGTGGCCTCATGGTGGGTAGCACACTTGATTTTATAGGGATATCACAGTGTGGGCCCTCGGGTGGCATCCAATGATTTGGCAGGTTGGGTTACGGGTGTGTCTAATTAGTTGTCTAAGTTAAGCTGCAAGGCAGTCGACTGATGTGTAGCAGTCGACCATCCACAGTCGACTGCCTTGTAGCAGTCGATTTGCATAGTCGACTGCTGCACAGCAGTCGACTGTGGATGGTCGACTGCTACACAGCAGTCGACTGTGGATGGTCGACTGCTACACAGCAGCCGACTGTGGATGGTCGACTGCTACACAGCAGCCGACTATGCAAATCGACTGCTTCATAGCAGTCGACTATGTAAATCGACTGCTGGGCAGCAGTCAATTGATAAATGCCCAGCAGTCGACTGTGGCTGGTCGACTGCTACACAGCAGTCGACTGTTAAAATCGACTGCTTCCTAGCAGTCGACTAAGATGGTCGACTGCTGGAAGGCAGTCATTCATCCACAGTCGACTGCCTTCCAACAGTCGATTTTAACAGTCGACTGCTGTGTAGCAGTCGACCATCCACAGTCGACTGCTGCCCAGCAGTCGAATATGCGAATCGACTGCTGGAAGGCAGTCATTCATCCACAGTCGACTGCCTTCCAACAGTCGATTTTAACAGTCGACTGCTGTGTAGCAGTCGACCATCCACAGTCGACTGCTGCCCAGCAGTCGAATATGCGAATCGACTGCTGCCCAGCAGTCGAAATTAGGCGTTAGGGTTTGGGAAGAGCGTTAGCTTAGTCAAATCATGCATTAAATGCATACAATCATGACAAAGGATGCATATATATAGCAATCCAACCTCCCATTTCCCTCATTCCCAAGTTCTCCATTGGCCATAGCCTGTTTTAGCAAGCTTTGCAAACGGAGAACAAATGGAGAAGGAGCGGAGAAGCTGCTATTTCAGGGTTGTGCCAAACATGGCACCGTCGACCATTTTACCCGGATTGACCGCGGAAATTGTGGGGGAGCACATATTGCCGAAGGTCCTAGAGCCTATTTTGGAGCCATATCACCGAGGAGAGTATGGGCGGGGGTGTGAAGTGAGGGCGAATTTTTTAACTCTCATATGTATTTTTAAATACATGGGAGTTAACAAAGCTTGGCGGGAACATTTTGGTATGGGAGAAGTCTACAATGCGTTGCGTATGTCGATTTGGGACGTAGACATACCAATGGGGCATCGATTTAGGGGCGTGAGAGGGACTTCGGAGCTCGCCGAATTGTTGCGAGCGTTCCGACTGAACCTCTTCATGTTCAGCCATACGCAACGCATTGCCATCCCAATTCGATGGCAAGTTCAGCATGCTCGGCTCAACGATGTTTTCATAATGGAACTTGAATACTTGCGGGATATGCTTGTGGAGAATGGAGAATATTGGCTTCAAGTCGACAAACGTTCTGCTGAATATCGTCGATGCACCAACTTTTGGATTTGTCCTTCGGAGCGACTATTGACATTATAATTTTTCTATGTAGATGTAGCGGTTCATGTTCTATATAGTTCGCCGATTTAATCCTAGCAAACACATTGTATATGTGTTTAGGCCTAGTGGATATAATCGCACTATGTAAAAGATATGATCCGTAATGTGAAATAAAAGTGGATCGCTATTTAAACAAATGATAACTTCCTTATTAGCTACACCCGTGTGCAATATGTATGTCTAACATGTATGGGTGTACGTGCAAATTGCAATATGTATGTGTATGTGCAATATATATGTGGGTTCCCGGTATACCGTATGTTCTATACGTATGCGCTATATATATGGATGTATGTGCAATATATATATATATATATATATATATATATATATTTGGGGGTATTTGCAATATATATATATATGTGTGTGTGTGTGGACATTAATTCCATCCTCGCCCATGACATAGGGCCTATTGGCATTACAAATCAATTCCATATGTCCTACTCATAACCTTAGTGCACATTGGACATTCATTTCATCCTCCCACATGACATAGGGCTAGAGGTGCATTTATTTTTACTTTATCTTAAAATACACATTTAAAATGCATTTTAAAATCCTCGACAAATTTCTACGGCATTTTAAATTTTTTTTTATTATAAGTTCACGACTATAGCCAATCCATGGCAATAGGGCAAATATAGACACGCTCAACTTTGACAATTGTTCCATATTACCATATAGTATTAGTACATTCAAACTCAATGGCAATGTTTGAGCCTTGAGCATTGCCAATTTGCCACACAAATTGGCAAATATTGGAATACATAACGCCCCACATGGCACATCGGACAAGTCGTGAATGGTGGTCTGCATTTACAATGTCATCATTCTTGGATCAATATTTGGGCGGAGAAGAGCTCGATGACCTAATCCTAGAAGAGGGGAATGTTTTCGACAATGATTTGCCATAAAGGACCTCACGGATTGATGTCTTCGATGATTTTCAATAATAAAAATATAAAAATAGTCTTAAATATTCTTAAAACTATTTTATAATGCCGCCTCCGACCTATAGAATAAAAAATGCAACACTACATAGGGCCTATTGGCATTACAAATCAATTCCATGTGTCCTACTCCTGAGTCCTAACCTTAGTGCACATTGGACATTCATTTCCTAAACCCTACATCATACATGCAGGCTCAATTTCTAGTCAACATCCAACATACAAATTTGAAATTCACATTATTTTTTCAACAAACATACCCAAAAATAGTTATTACAAAAATTGATCACCAATACAACTAAACCCATTGAACATCATAGGACATTTGACATTACTATAAATATTCATTCATGAAGGGGCATTATCGTTATCTTGAGGAATAGAATTCCTTGTCCTGCGTGGCCCTCCCACAGCTACCCTTGGGGGCGGTGCTTGGTAATCACTATCATCGGGAGCTTCGCCTACGCCGGATTCATCGTCCGTGCTGGCATTGTCATCTGTTCGGGCGTCGGACTCGTGGCCATCAATTGCCGGGCCGGGAATTCGACTAAGCCGTGTGCCAGCCCTTGGCATTCTAATCGATACCATTGGTCTTGAACCCGTTGCGTCCATAACGCCGTCAGTTTGTGGACGTGCAAGTGGGGTGGCCCCGGTAGTCCTCCATTCTCGCACATCCCTTTGTCGTTCTCTTTTTTGACCTCTCGTGGTCCGACCAAAGTTTGTCAATGCAATATTAGGGGGTGGCCTAGCCGGTGTGGGGCATGGGGCGCGCATGCCGATGGTGGCACCAACCAACCGGGAGCCCATGCGTGGTATTGTTGGGGCCCGACGCGCAATGTGTCATCCGAGTCGGATTCCGGTGCTCGCGCAACGGCCGGGCATTGCCCAATACCTCGCAATGGACTAGTGTTAAGGACAACATTGGACGTGCTCTCTCCGTGGGGCTCGGCAAAGGGTGGTGTAGTTTGCATGGGTTGTGCATATGTTGTCGGCACAATAGGAGTGGGCACAACATCCGTCGGTGGATGAATGGGGGAAGCATGTGGTGGGACTTCGTCCATGTCCATCCGGTTCGGAGCCGCTTCAAGAGCTTCATCCACATGTGGTTCGGCCACTATATCTTCATCCACTACGGGTTGAATGTCTACCGGTACATCGGGTATTGTAGCTGTCGGCGTAGCGGGACGCACATGCGTAGTAGAGAGAAACTCCCAACCGGCTATGTTGGCCCACATGTGAAGATCACCATCGTCCTCGGCGTCAAGTCCATCGTATGCAAACGGATCATTGTGGTTATCAAGGCCCAAATTCCCTCCACCATGTCCCCCATCGCTCTCGTTGTCCGAAGGCCCCGAGGAATCCCCGCCGGGTCCCGCGGGGGGGTCACCATTTATATCCTCGTCGGCCGAATAGTTGGAGTCTTCGGACATCATGTTCACTAGATACCATGCGGCCGAGTCCCGATCAACCCTCTCCCGTGCCAACCGTGAATTGGTATAAATGTACACCAAATTTTCGGCCTTCGCCGAACTCAACCGGTTTCTAGTCTTGTTGTGCACAAACGAATAACTACTCCAATTCCTTTCGCAAGACGAAGAGGAGCACACTTGGGCCAATATTCGCTTTGCCAAAGGGGCCAAGTGGGTGCCACCTTCGCCCACGAGGTCCCACCACTCGTGGGGTGGGATGTTGGCTTCCATGGCTAGGGGCATATTGGCGAACGCGCCCCCCTACGCTCTTTGAATGCTTGAAATTCGGCCACAACCCGACCGTAATGACCGTCCTTGCCCGTGGTCAACCTCCTCATGGCGTCCAAGAATCCAGATTTAACGGCCGCGTCTTCGTGGACGACGTTGTCGTCCAATAAATAAGGATTCAAGATTGCACCGGCATGGTGTAGGTCCGTGGTCATCATACGCCACCGGCTGTAGAAATCTTCTTCGGCCAAGGTAGCGAGGTTGTGTGCTAGGTTGAAAGGAGGATTCCTTAGGCTAAGCACATGTTTCTCCAAGTTCCTGATGGTCAACTAAGCCTTGCCCATTGCCGGTTCAACGCCATCAAACACTCTCAATGCTTTCAACACCTCCTCCGACATGTGGCGGTAATTATCGCAACTTGTCCAAAAACTGTTGTCTTGATTTGACGTGCCTCCATTGCACTTCTCCTTCGATCATCGCCTCCTCTATTTAATTTGTTCACGTAGGCGGTCCAATCGGGATGAATAACCGTTTATTCCAAAGCATGTCTCACCTTTAGAAGCCGGTCAATCATGAGGAAGTTGGTGGCGAATCGTGTGGACCCGGGCATCTTCAAGCCTAAATTGGGCGAGTAGGTGAGGAAGACCGCCGTCGGACATTGGTGGGCCCGGATGTATTTGACAATGTCCTTCGCCTTGTCTACGACGTCCTTCGCCCATCGTTGTTTACCCCAATCCTTCAACAACAAGTTCAAACAATGCGCCGCACACCCTTGCCAATATATGTGTGGCCATTCCCGGCTAATATTGCTCGCCGCGGTTTTCATGGCCGCCGCATTATCGAAACAAACTTGAACAACATTTGTGGGGTCCACTCCAACGATGTAGCGTTTGACCTCGGTGGCCACGTAGGCGGCATCCTTTATGCTACCGGTGGTGTCGATGGAACCAAGGAACACGTCGCCCGCCAGACAAATTTGCATGACGTTCATCAAAGGCGGTGGACAACATTCTCCCATCCGTCCGAACAAATAGTGCACCCATATTTGTGGATGGATGATGTTATCTTCAACTCCACGATTTTTTGTGTATTGAATCGTGCATCGTCAAGTAAACTCTTGCGCATTGCATGGTATGTTGGGGGTTTGTACATAATTCTAGCCTCGGCGGTTGCCTTAACGGCCTGGATGAACGCGGGATGGCGGACAATACTAATAGGGATATTAGCCTCATAAAAGGCTTGCGACCATTTTGTATCCAAGTCTCGTTTTGTCGAATTTTGCAACCCTTCTTTTAGTCTCATTTGCCGTTGGGAACGTCGGTGGGGTTCGGGAGTCGTCCCGGACACCAACTCCCTTGCCACTGACGGTGCGGGCGATGGTGGAGCGGTTTGGCTTTCGTTCGCGTTCGACAATGCACCGCATGACGCTTGTTGTTGGGACCCGACCACAGCTTCTCCCCCGTCCTCAACGCACTCGTCCACAAAGTCATCTGGAATTGGCGGCCACGATCCGCCGCACCTCGAAAATAAAGACTTTACAATCGGCCCTTGACGTTGACACAATGCCACCCCCCGCATCTTGCCGTCATTTTTTTGGTATCCCAAATGGGCAACCATGCGGTCCTTCCTATAAACTAATTCCAACGCGCAAAATTTGCACTCGACCTTCTTGGACGTTGGAGTCCACTCCTTGGGCACAAACCAAGGCTTCCATTCGTTTCACGTGCCCATCCCAATATAACCTACTACCTCTCTCCACTTGCAACGAATGCCAAAAGGCAATCAAGGCCAACTAGAGCGAGGGGGAATGATGAATGCTAATGAGTGGTGAACCCTTTATAGTCCCGACGCTTGAACGTGCACTAAATATAAAAGATGCTATGATATTAAAAGTATTTAGAGTAATCTGCTATAGGATCCATTGCAAAAGCAATTTGTTTATGTTTGGAGGGGGGGAGGTCCAATGTCTGCCATTCGCAGCGGACTTCGGGGGTCGACTGCTGCTTGGCAGTCGACGTGGCAGTCGAATTCCAGGGTCGACTGCAAACTAGCAGTCGACATGGCGGTCGACTGCCACGTCGACTGCCATTCGCAGTCGACATAGGGGATCGACTGCTGCTTAGCAGTCGACGTGGCAGTCGACTTCCAGGGTCGACTGCAAACTAGCAGTCGACATGGCAGTCGACCGCCACGTCGACTGCCATTCGCAGTCGACATCGGGGGTCGACTGCTGCTTGGCAGTCGACGTGGCAGTCGACTTCCGGGGTCAACTGGAAACTAGCAGTCGACATGGCGGTCGACTGCCATTCGCAGTCGACATAGGGGGTCGACTGCTGCTTGGCAGTCGACGTGGCAGTCAACTTCCAGGGTCGACTGCAAACTAGCAGTCGACATGGCAGTCGACCGCCACATCGACTGCCACTCGCAATCGACATCGGGGGTCGACTGCTGCTTGGCAGTCGACGTGGCAGTCGAATTCCAGGGTCGACTGCCACTCGCAGTCGACATCGGGGGTCGATTGCTGCTTGGCAGTCGACGTGGCAGTCGACTACAAACTAGCAGTCGACATGGCAGTCGACCCCCGCAGTCGACATGGCAGTCGACCCCCGCAGTCGACATGGCAGTCGACCCCCGCAGTCGACTGCTAAATGCAATCGGCCCACACGTCGACTGCCACATAGCAGTCGACGCCGCGGTCGACTGCTAATTGTCGACTGTCTTATCCAGAGTCAACTGCTATCTGGCAGTCGACTGGATGGTCGACTGCCGTATAGCAGTCGACCAATCGTCGCATCCATCCTGGCCGTTGGATGATGCACGGTCCAACGGTCAGGATCCAGGGGCGCGGCGTCCGGTCGTACCGTCGGTGTGAGGCCCACCCAACCTATATATATAAGTGGGGAGGCCTCATTGACATCATTTTTCAACCACCCCTCCTCAAGCGGGACATTGGGACTAAGCATGCCTAGCATCCTTTGCCTAATGTTTTGAGAGGGCCTAGGGGGCGGTTGGAAGATTGGTTTAGGGCGCAAACTCTTGCCAATTTTGGATCCGATTTTTTGCGGTGGAGCGGTTTGAATACGGCCGTGTTTGTGAACACATTTGAGTTGTGTTTGTGAGCACAATAATAGCGTGTTTTTAAACACGATGGAGGATCGAAGTTGGAGGATGCCGGAGGACGAGCCGGATGCACCCGGCAGGGTGCACAAACGGCCCCCTAAGCGGCAACGACATTCCGATGTGGGATCAGGAAGTGCTTCGGGAACGGGAGCCAATATTACCCCCCGTTCAGATACTACCGTTCCCGTCCGCCCAAATGCCGGTGCCCCTACGAGCAGCCAAGGAGGGGCTTCCGCGGCCTCAGGGTCGTCGAGTAGGAGCGGGAAACCAAGGGTAAAATTCTCGGATGCGATAACGGCAAAGGTCCACCAAGCCATAGTTGACTGGTATTTGAGGAATGGGGAGGCCGGCATCAAATTCCGTTTTTTGGAGCAGCCGAAACACAAAAGGGTTGAGATAATTAAAAGGGACATGGAGGTTGTTATTCGACAGGAAGTGGATGGCCCCGAGTTTAGCGGTGATAGGAATCTTGCGGGGTTCGATTCATGGGTGAAGAATAAGGCCCAAAATGGTATTTTCAACCTCAAGCAATTGGTTGAGAACATGTTCCCGGAGGGCGAAACAGGCGAGGTGTTGAGCCCTCGAGCTGTAAGAATCCGGGAAATATTTTTGTGGTGGGATCCCGTGGCCAAAGGATTGTCCAAGACGGCCTCCAAAATAATTCCTTGGAAGGCGGAGAAATTGGAGAAGTGGCTAAGGGTGTCGGGCCCATGCCAACTATTGTGGATTCCCGATACGGCAAATGTCGTGAGTTTGAAGAGCATAAAGAAGGTGGGGGGTTACGGGGAGGTGAGGAAGGTGAGGATCGAGGGCGACGATCGTCTCCCACCGGAGATTACGTGGGCTGAAAAGACCCCAAAGACGTCGGATAGGCAAAAAGCTCGTATCCAAGTAAGTGCGGAGGCACGCGTTTTAAAGAGCACGCATCCAGGTTTCATCAAGTTTTGGTTAATCAACAGTGTGTCCAATGCGGGCTATACACTATGGTGGAACGGGGGCACTCTACGAGAGATGTTCATCCGGGATAGAGCCCACCGCCCAAATGCCAACATTTTGACAATGGACGCAACCGAATGGCAACTCTATGACCAAGTCCAAAAGTTCCGGGCGAAGAGGATAAAGTTGGCTTGGGCATTGTTATGGATCATGGAGGCTTTGCACGCTGCAAATGTGCAACACAACGATCTATCCATTGACAACATTATGTTGCATTGGGAATCGGACGGGAGCCTCAAGATTGGGGTGTGCGATTGGGAATGTGCAACGCATTCGGGTGAGGATGTCCTATCGCTATGGCATGCGGAAACCGTAGAAGCGAAGGAAAAATTGAGGAAGGAGAAGTTTTGGGTGGCGCCGGAACTGTTTTCCATCCAAAACAGGAGACACCATGATCCCGATGTATATTACACCGCGGAGGCTGAGTGTTATGCGGTCGGCATGATTGCTCGACAACTTTGCAACGATGGTGATGACCGAATTCTCTTTGCCAATGAAGGAAGGAAAATTTGGGATGTCACTTTGAGTGCATTGACATGCGAGAACGTGTCCAACCGCATTTCATTGACCATCGCCAAACTACGGATGCAGATGCCGTTTGTGGGGTGGGATGAGCCCATAGACTGCTGGAGAACTGAGGTTAAGGATAGTGTTTAGTCTGTTTAGTTCTTTAGGCAACATCGTAGGGGTTAAGGTAGTATGCGTGTATCATTGATATGGACAACCTCGTATATTTTTTATATCTTTACGATATACTTGTTTTAATACAACGCGGTTTTTTTTCTTCTACATATCATTGTTGGCTTTAATCACATTTTTCCTAAACTACTTCCATCCATCCATATTCCACTATACCCAAACCATTAAAATTTAACCCAACAAACATATGATGTTGACTGCATTTGTCTGTTAATAGTATCAGTCGACGGCAATGGTCGACTGCTACAACTGCAGTCGACTATCTTGGTCGACGGCAACATAGCAGTCGACTATCAACCATGGTCGACTGCCAATGTAGCAGTCGACTACCATGGTCGACTGCTATGTTGGCCGTCGACGAAGATAGTCGACTGCTATACAGGCAGTCGACGGTGGTAGTCGACTGCTACATTGGCAGTCGACCAAGGTAATCGACTGCCTATATGGCAGTCGACCATGGTAATCGACTGCCTATATAGCAGTCGACGGTGGTAGTCGACTGCTACATTGGCAGTCGACTACCATGGTCGACTGCTACATTAGCAGTCGACCATTGTAGTCGACTGCTGAGTTAGCAGTCGATTAAGTGGTCGACTGCCTATATAGCAGTCGACCATGGTAGACGACTGCCTGTATTGATGTCGAAATAATTACTTATCTGAAAAAAATCCCATTAGTAATTTTTTTTACTACAGTAACGTCCGTTTGGCGTCACACCCTGGACGTGACGCGACGTGACGCGTTTAGGCCGCGTCACGTCCATTTGTACATCCCTGGTTGGAGCCAATCTTCACATCTTGCCCTCGACAATTTGCCATTTGGTGCAAACACAACTAGTAGCATAGACGTCAAAATTTCAATCGTGTAGGTTGCATACTAAACACAATCGGAGCTAAGTGTTTGTCCAAAATTTGTTGGCAAATCTCATGTATAAGTGCAAGCCACACACAAATCAACACAAAAATCAATTGAGAGCTTACAATCAAGTGCCATGTGTCACATGTAAGCCTATTTGACACCTAATTGGAAACTAATTCGTCATGTAAAGATGTCGAAGTGGCGTCGATTGTCATGACTTCAAAATGTTTAGTGACATGCTAAGGTGACTATGAGTGTGCCCTAACCTAACTTAATTAGGCACAAGCAATTACTTAGTGCACTACCCACTATGCATGATGTTGGCAATTCCCTTGAATAGCATGTATGGTGGTTGTGTGGAGGCGTAATACTAGGAAACCTAACTTGCCACCGTTGAAAGCAAGGTAAGCATGCTTGCTAGAGATCATGCTAAGTGTAGGCATGCTATGTTGTTGTTGGCTGCTGGAGTAGGGGCCCGATCGGATAAAACAAACTCATCATGACAAAGGAAATTAACGCACCAGGCAGGGCCACGGTCGTGTGCCCTGGTAGCTACTGGTTTTCTCACCCTCACACAAAGAGGTTATTCAAGCTAAATTTGAAGTTCAAGGCATCTTAGAGGCATAGTTCAAGAACCTTTTTTTGACATATCCCCAACCCCACCCAACCCATCTATTCAACTATATAATGTTATGTGGGTCCCAATACCAATAAAAAAGAGGATAAATGTAACCATCGTTGGGTGCATTGATTGTTGCATGAGTGACCGGATTAGGTGGACCACATGGTAAGAATGGGACATGCCATCCGGTGGTGCTAAGCTCCGATGAGTGCCGTCTTTAACATTTGCTCGGAAAATTGGTGGAGGCAGTTGTCTAGTGGAGTTGGAGGCATGATTGTGGATTCGCGGACAACAACCGGTGGCTTGCTTGGCCCGTGTGATTTGGTTTTAGGTTGAAATTGTAACACCCAAAATCATGCAAAGAAATTTCCCTATATATATCCCATATTTACTCTTCACCCCACTAAACTACACCCTAAGCTCCGTAGTGTCACACCCTGGCAACCAAAGTGCACGTGATATTACGGAGTTTTGTAGTGTTAGCATGGATGTGTGATACTATAGAATTAGTGCAGCATGTGACATTGTGGAATAACACAAAGGAGCTGTGAGGACAATTTGAATTCGTTCTCCCGTCACCTACGCTAGTGTGGTCCACTCCACTTGGCCTTCCCGGGTGATGTGGCAAACACATGCACCAACATTCAACAAGTGGCATAAGAAGAAGAAGAAGGTGACACTCCACATGTTGACACATGGCGCAATGCGAGGGTGTGAGTTGACTTCTTTGGTGTTTGCATTAATGACAAATGTTGTGATATAAGGGAGAGAAATGTGACAATAAGGAGTGAGATTTGAACTACAAACATCCGTTCCCTAGGGTTTTGGGATATTAGAGAGTGAGTGACATTATGGAGGTTGATATTACGGAGTTTAGGGTGTACAAGTATATATATGGAGCCTAGTATTAGGGTTTCCATGGCACTTGGCCCATCCACTATGAACGACTTTAGAACCCGGGCCCACCATCATTCGGGGGCTCTCCATAAGTTTGGCGGCCATGTTGAGGGGCTTCCCGTGAGGGTGCTCTTAGTAAAATTTACAACCAAGCCTTGCACCAGGCAAGTGTGTGTGCCAGGGGTGTTGTTTTGGGGTGTGTTGCAAGACTGAGCCTTGAGGTGGAAGCTTTCTTCTCCTCGCTTCCTCGGGAAGAACTCATCAAGCATACAAGTTACCTGAGACTGAAAAGCAGTGAAACTGGCTGAAGTCGTCATATCTAAGGAACTGGCTTGGTTTTTCAAGTGAAGCCGTTTCCTTGTCTACTCTGCAAAGGTGACTTCAGGTAGAAATATGGAAAATTGTGAAACTAAGCGGATTCTGCCAGAAAATAATGGCTTGAAATTTGTGCAATGTTTTCCGAAGATGGAGTAGAGGAAGTGATGAGGAATGTAAGTTGTTTTGTAATTTTATTCCCTGTAAATAATTACCTCTTTTATTTTCAAAGTATAGTAGACTCTTAATTTGAGCATCAAAATATCATACTCTACATATGAATGCACACAAAACGGTTAGTCAAATGGCACCCAAAAGTGATTCCAAGTGGTGTGAAACATGACCTATCTGGCCAATCATTGCATCCTTTCTGGGCCACCACTCTTACAATTAGCCAGTTTAGGTCCACACAAGAAACATTCGACTCCTAGCTTGGTGCACCAGTAATTGTCATTCACCATTTTCCATTTTTCTACCTTAGGAAGTACTTGATAGCCATCCTATATACATTTAAGCAACCTATGGCAAGGGTGGGTGGGTGCTGACGCTATCAAAGGTCCAAAGTTCCAAAATGGTCAGTTGTTGATGGCGGCATGCTGAGTGGATGGTTTCAGGGATGGTCTAGGACATTGATTTATATGCATGGGTGCAATAGGCTTGGACAACCTAGGTCCTAACTAATACTTTACATGGTAGTGGCAAGTTAAACTTCCCTAATGTAGAGATGATCGAGTTCACTGGGTGGATGTTCACAACAACTACCAAAGGGGGAAGGTGAACCAGGGGAGGGTAAAATCGTTGATTCTATCGTAGAAAACATGTGTTGTTGTTTTTAGTAAACCGACCTTTACATCGGGGTTAAAGACTTCTAATTAGTTCAATGAGCTTAAATTGGGATGAATCGACAACCAACCTATAGGGGGTAAGATTTTACTATAATTACCACCTTAGGTGGTGTTATGAAATCGAATCCAAGCTCACCGGTTTGAAGTTTTTGGGAGGCATTTAGGATAAAGTTTTGTGACACCTACCATGGGTAAGGGTAAAAATGTAGAGAAATGTTGTATAACCTAATGTTATATTTTGAGCCATATTGATCCCTACTTCAGGGTCAAAATATCCAATCTAGTCCAATGCAATCCAATTGGACTGATATAATACCAAATTTGGGTTGGGCACATTTTACCACACCCCCATAATAGACGAATCACACATATCATTGTGCTCTACTATAATTTTGACATACCGCAATAATATGGTCAATGCAACTTTTCCTGACCCACATCATTTTTTAGCACAATATATCATATGTTCAAAACTAGGAATATGGAATAAATCTTATTCTTAGTTCATAATTAATGTTTTAGCATGTCAAACATTTTCATATGTAAGAAATTGTCATCTCACTTATCAAAAGTAGTAGATTTAAGGGTTATCTCTTCCAAAACCCGACTACTTTTTTTTCTTCACCTTAAATGTTGCGATTAATAATGTGACAATGTTCCAACAAGAGACACAAAAGCCTAAAATTCCACAAATCTAAGTTCAAAATTATTATGAGAAGACACAATACCCTAAGATCTCAAAAATCTAGGTTCAAAATATTTGCGGGCCACCCTAATTTCAATTCACACATAAAATATAGTGGGCCACATTATTTCTACCCACCCCAACTTTCAGCCCATATTTGTAGGCATGATCATTGTAGTTATCATCTATTGAAATCCATGCAATTTAGTCAACGTGATTGGGAGAGCTATACATCGATCATTTGATAACTCACAAAATCTTCACATTGACAATGAATAAGACATTCAAACAATCTCTAAATAATGAGGAAAATGGCTTCGGTCACAAATTGCATTGGCTAACCATCTCGCACTAAGTATTGCATGTTTCATATTGTTAACCGGATTTCTTAGTAGTCACTTTACAACATAATTTATACGGATCGGAGTTTCCTTTGAGCATGACTTTTAGAGAGTTCTCCAACTAAGGTAGAGGGTGCTTAAACCAACACTTTAAGCTATTGCACATACATATGGGTATGTGGTTGATATAAAAAATATATATTCATATTAGGCTTTGGGCTAAACATAGGTATCAAGAAAGAAAATTTATTTTTAGTCTCAATTGAATATTTGATGAATATTCAAAGTCAAAACTACTAGCTTCCTTAAACCAATCCATAGGCCCTGTGTATGGCAACCTTGCATATGATGAGGACCCCCACCTTCATTGCCTAGAACCAACACAACGTAGTTGGGTACTAAACCCAAACTACATCAAAGCCCAAGTAGTAATGGAATGCAAAGCCACACGGCTACCTCCATGATCCCACCCGGTTCGCTTGCAAAACCATCACCTTGCATCCTGGGAACCGACTCCCTTCCATCCCAGGAACCAACCCCCTTGCATCCTGGGGAATGACCCTTTTGCGCTTTGTGCCTACCTCCTTGGCGTTGTGAATAGAATGGCTAGAATAGGCATTGACAAGCCACCCTAATCCCACCTTGAACCAACCCGAGATAGAGTGGAGCCCGTTACCTACCCTACGTGGAAGTAGTGGAGGCCGCTATGAGGTGGCACCACTAATGGCACCTAAAACCGTCACTCCATGGGCCCATACACTTCTACACTGCCGGGTAACGGTTCAAGGTTGTAGAGTGTTGGCAATTGGGAGGCGTTTATAGGTGTTGGTTTTGGATGGGGTGTTGGATTTAGCACCCTCTACCTTAGATAAGATAAGGTGGATAATGATAGCAGATCCATAACAGTGTTATGCGGGAGTGACAATATATATGCAAAATATTCCTCACGTTCAGCCTAAATGATGGAATATTCTGCATAATATTGCCAGTCCCACAGAACACTGTTATGGATTTGAATAATGTTATGTGTGTTGTGGACTTGCAACACATATACACTATTGTTGTGGCAGACTTATCAATATATACAAAGCCTCTTCTTCCCACATAATTGTTGTCACCTCTGGGACATTTTGATCCATGTTCATAGTTCATACTATGTTTGACTACACCCTTCACACGTATCCTATGAGAAGTGGGTGTAGAGAGAAAGGTGTCCATTTAAGACCCATTTACCTTATGCTATGTTGTTTTTTTATGCAACTCTGGTTCATGCACAATTGTTGGTTGTTCAGTGTCCAATTGAAGAGGAGGGTATGTGGGTGTTATTTGATTCTTTTTTTTTCATGTTCTCCAACTTCTACCGATTAGATTTACACAACAAAACTTGTGTTGCATTAGCAAAACTACGATGAAACATATGCAAAAATCGGACCTACCTTGCTTTAGTTATGGTTATCAGAAGTAAACCCTAAACTTCATAATCAACCTCCATAATGTCACACACTCTCTAATATCCTAAAACCCTAGGGAACGGATGTTCATAGTTCAAATCCCACTCCTTATTGTCACATTTCTCTCCCTTATATCAAAAAATTTGTCATTAATGCAAACCACCAAAGAAGTCAACCCACACCCTCGCATTGCGCCATGTGTCAACATGCGGAGTGTCACCTTCTTCTTCTTCTTCTTCTTATGCCATTTGTCGAATGTTGGTGCATGCATATGCCACATTGCCCAGGAAGGCCAAGTGGAGTGGACCACACTAGCGTAGGTGATGGGAGAACAAATTCCTCACATCTCCTTTGTGTTATTCCATGATGTCACATGCTACACTAATTCTATAGTATCACACATCCATGCTAACATTACAAAACTCCGTAATATCACGTGCACTTGGTTGCCACAGGTGTGATACTACAAAATTTAAAGTGTACATGTTTGGTTGGATTTTTTAACTAAATACATAAGTCCTCCCAGTTGTGTTCACTAATGAGTGCAAAGAAATAATTAATACTATTTAAAAACATAATCCAATTTCTTTTAAACACATGTCTTTATGACGCTTGCTCTTTGATCCTCACGGAACCACGTTTCAACCAAATATAGGGGTCCGATTAAGAAAAGCAACTACATAACACCCGCATAGCTTAAGCAACAATCGAGTGACCTACGTACATACGGAAAGCGGAAGCGGGCAGTTTAACTAATTTAGTAAAAAGTGAAATTTTTTTCTCGTTCTCTCCCTTTAACAAATAAATAAAGAACTTGAGGGGGGGGGGAGCAAGTCTCGCTGCTGCTGATTAAGCAAAGGAAAGGAAGGAAGGAGGCGGATCGGGTTCGGACTCCATAACTTAGACAACGTCCAAAACCCTCCACTACAAGGCAAGCCCAAAAATGAGGCCTCGGGGCAGAATCAAGGCATGAAGTGTGGAGCACCTCTAGAGGATGATCTCAGGTTCCACAAGCCATCTTAATTTAACCCTCTCTCTATTGAGTGCCAGGACGAATTCGTAGTTGCGAGTACTTCTTTGGTTTGTTGCCACACAACACGTATCAATGTTATCCGCATCTTCAATGGACTCTATCTAACTTAGGGCCGGTTCACACCATGGACCGTGAAGTCGGACCACGGAAGATGGCCCTTTTCCATGGTCCGACTTGATGGTCTGATTTCCATGGTCTGATTTCTTAAAAGAAATCAATTTACAAAGCCTTTGGGCCCCTCAGTAGGTGTAAACTGAATTTGGATCAAGAGGAATGATCGTGCACGAAAAAGTGAATGTGTTGGTTTTATTAATATATGCCCAACAAGGGCAGTTTTGACCAAAAAAATCAGGTTTGACCATTCTCTTGTCTTTTCTTGTCTTCATCTTCTCTTCCCCCCCCCCCAAAAAAAAATATTCATTAAGAATTTATTATAGCAACATTTCTCTGCCATGGGCCCCTTCCTTTTTCTATCATAGCACCTCTTTTGCCTCTCCCACCGCATAGCCCGTTGGACCATGTCAATGGATAATGTAGGCCTTAAAATATGTCTTTTGAGGATTTCGAACTCCATGGTCACTCTGACATTTTTTCCTTGGTGTAAACAAAAGTGGTCCCGAGACAAGTTCAATAGCCAATCACAAATTGTACAGGGCCTTGGGATGACTTCATGGTCCATGGTGTTAATTTAGGGTTGGTTCACATGGGGTCCCAAGTCCATGTCACATTCATGTTAGCAAGTCCCGACTTTTGAGTCTTGAGAAACCATCCAAATATGGTTAATTATCATTCAAGTTGGATCTTTATTATTTCATGCAAAAAAAACCACGGAACTTTGTGTTGAGAGTTGGGTTTGGCTTTTTGTTCGACCCAAGTCTCAACATATGTCCCAAGCCTCACCTCCGAAAAGTGTTGCCATGTAGGCATCCATGTCATGCTTGGGACTGAGGACTTGGGACCCCTTGTGAAGTGGTAAGTCCCCAACTTCCATGCTCTCAAAATTTGAGATTGCACAAAATTGACCTCGAGTGACTTGAAACTCATGACTTGGGACCCCATGTAAACCGGCCCTTCATGTGGTCAAATATGAGTGGTGTCATGGCTCAAGATCATGGGCTCTTGCCACATGTTTGAAGAATTAAACAATAGCAAGTATGATGCAGAAATCTAGTGAGAAATTGTCAGCTCACTCGTGGACTTGATATATTCAACGTCCTTCCATTTTAACCTAGAAGAAAAGGTATTTTTCTTCCCTATTACCCACAAAACAAAATCAACCCACTTAAGGCAGATGGCGCTAAATTTATCATTTTTGAGCACATATATTATTATTATAATATTCTCTCTAAAATAATGATCATCAACAAGCCATTTTGATGCAAGGGGTTTTAATTTTTTTTAAATTACCATATGTCACTAAAACACTTATAAATCTACCACAATGGTACAACTGCATATTTCTTTCACCAACACACGATGATTGCCTAAGACTCATATATTAGTAAGTGAATTGTGACCGCCATTGGCGGACTCGCTGCGGAAAGTGCAGTGGGAGCCATGTGCCACAAGAAGGAATAAATAGCAAGAAATTAACAAGGAAGTAAAGAAGGAAACCTCCGGTTCTCTCTCTCTCCTTCACACCTCGGTTGTGTTATCCCTCTAATAACTCGGCTCATAATCAATGCATCCCATGATCCATCTCTAGGAAAAGTTAGCAGCGGCGGAATCATGAATGATGAGCACATGTGCTGCTGGTTGAAGCCCATGTGTAAGTCAGTGATCGGGGAGATTTTTGGGCATAACCGGTTGAGATCCTAGTGTTTGCAAGTCCAACCGGTTACATGTTGACATCCTCCGGTTTTCCTTCATTACATTGGGGTATATTCTATAAATTCCTCTAAAACGATCAGTAATTTTCTTGCAGTCTTGAACTTCAACCGGTTATTTTTCAAACTCAACCGGTTCATTTGTAACTAACTGCCGGTTCTCCCCGATCATAGGTTGACATCCTCAGTTTTCTTTATCAAATTGGGGTATATTCTATAAATTCCTCTAAAATGATCGGTAATTTCCTTGCAGTCTTGAACTTCAACCGGTTGTTTCTCAAACTCAACTGGTTCATCTGCAACTAACTGCCGGTTCTCCCCGATCATAGGTTGACATCCTCTGGTTTTCCTTTATTAAATTGGGGTATATTCTATAATTTCCTCTACAATGATCGGTAATTTTCCTACAGTCTTGAACTTCAACAGGTTATTTCTGAAACTCAACCGGTTCATCTGTAACCAACTGCCGGTTCTCCCCGATCATAGGTTGACATCCTCCGGTTTTCCTTTATTAAATTGGGGTATATTCTATAGATTCCTCTAAAATGATCGGTAATTTCCCTGCAGTCTTGAACTTCAACCGGTTGTTTCTCAAACTCAACCGGTTCATCTGCAACTAACTGCCGGTTCTCCCCGATCATAGGTGGAAGTGTTGTGGTAAAGTGAAGAGGAGATGTTAGTGATCCCCCCCCCCCCCGGCCCGTCCTCCGACTACTACCTTCTTCGGCTCACCACGGCTTTCAATTCCTGCAGGCCCATCATGTAATATGCATGAGGAGGGATTGGATCTTTCCCCGACCTTGCCGCTGTCCAGTCACTGCATGCTAGAAAAATATCTCTACGATCACAACCTTACAGTTTCAAGTGGGATTCGTATGTCAAGTACACGGATTTTTGAATGGTAAGTGAGTGATGTTTCATGCCTAACTTCCCAAGCAACCCATTGTGGGTTGATGGATGATTTCCTCCCTACACTAACCCCGCCTAAGTCATTCATCCGCAATCACGATAACAATAAACACCAAGCCAACATGGATAGTTCCGTGTCGCAATTTGGAGATGATTAGAATGTGGGAAAAAATGTTACAATGGGAAGTGGTCACCCTCCCAAACCCATCGAACACGGTACAAGTTGTAGAATTCATCTACTGTCATGATAGATTCTCAAATGTTGCCATAAGAGAAAAATAAAATATGACCCCCTCATTTAGATGTTAAAAATTGTGGGATGGCCCTTATTACCCTCACAACAAAAGGTACGAGGAGCCATGCACAAACAATCACTCAAAGCTCCAGAAAAAAAAAAACTCAAAATACCACCTCGAGCAGTCAAAAAGCTCATGAAACACATAACACCAAGTAGCCAGAACATACCTCACATACCTTGTCCTAAATAAATGAAAGCTCAACAACAACCAAACCCCAGTCGACATGCCCCCATGAACCCAAACACCCATGCCTAATTCACCAAAAACCCATAAACGACATCCCCCCCTCCTGAAACTATTATTTAAAGGAGTCTACCTCCCGGAAGGTTGGAATTACGCCTACCCTATCACCTGGTAAAACAAGATCATGGTAAGGAAGAATGGGCTCCCATTCACGTTGGTGCAAATAAAAAGCACCAATGTTATTTCTATTATATTATATTATGTTTATGTTGGGAATTCTTTGCATAGGAAATATGTGCAATATGTACAATTTGAAATATGGGACAATCCACATACCCCAATGGCAAGGTGGCTAGTCTATTGTGGTTTGCACATTTTTGGCATGAGATTTCATGGAGGTGTTCAACTATCGAGTTGTTCCCATCTAGTGGATCACACAAGCATTTCACTCATTTTCCAAGTGAATTTGATTGGTCAAGGGTCTTCGTGGGGGGATAAAACATGCCATTTCCATGTGCATCCCTTCTTTCAATTGTTATAATCTAAATATACAAAAAGGTTATTCTTGCCTTTCCCCCCCTCGAAATAGCCCATCTCACACATTTTAAGATCCTCAAACACATATTTAAGTAAATTTAGACAATTAAGGAGGCTAAATTTAATTTATAATTAAATAAACATGATTAATAGATCATTAATGTATAAATTAAATGAAAGCGGCTCGCAATATATCGTGCCACGGAGGGGGATCGGGTAGTCTCCCGATGGCAATGAGTGGGAAGCATGCACAAAAATGATAGAAAAAACAAGGCAGTGATGTATACAAGAACATCGGGAGATCTCCCCATCCAGAAAAATTCAATTACAAGACAGTGAACAATACATAAAACGATGGCCATGTTATTGTACATAGTAATCAATGAATTCTTGAACCAAAGCCGTGCATTGTCATTGACAAGCCATGCACGGAAAATAGAACATAAAATTAGAATCCAACATCCATACTTGAAAAATGCTTGTAGCACCAGAATTGAACAACGGGAAGGCTAAGCGTTTAAATCTCTAAGTATTGAAGCAGTACAACTTCCCGGACTACGTCTGGGTAGACCATAGGACCGGGAGGGCTCCCGTGCGAATGAAGGGATGAGCGACGGAGCATCAGTGGTCGATTCGTTCTGGGCAGAACCTAGAGGCGTGGGAACCCGAGGATGTCCGAGATGGGGATGACATAGTTGAGCCTGCAAATGCAAAAAACGAAAAATGTGAGGAAACATGAAGAGGTTAGCACATGCAGAAAGCAATACCAAATGAGATTAAAAAAAGAGACGTGAAGTACCGTGAGAAAGTTGAAGGCGGCGTTTAACTGGAAATCTCCTCCACTGTGGAATTGATGAATTGGCTGCCTTGATTTGCAATAGGCGGTAAGCAGCATAGGAGTTACAGGTTGAACTCTTGGTGGGCTTCAATTCGACTCGCTTCTTGGGAGATTTCTTTGGTTTCAAAAATGTGGTCCCCAAAAGTGCCGCGCTCGAGGACACTCCAGACAACAAAAGCGAAAGTTAAAGTATGTTAGAAACATGAGAGAGGGTGAGCGAACATCATCGATCGGGAGGTCTCCCGGTGTGAATTTAGGAAATGAAAAGCAAAATCAAACAGGGGAGAAAGAATTGAAGTGAGAATGAATTGAAAGTATTGGAAGAGGAGGCGTGTATGAAGCACATACGGAAAGTGTCGCGAGAATGGACGGAGTATGGCGCGCAATTGGCGGTCACGAATGGGCTAAACCATTTACGGTAACGTGGGAGTGGGGGTTGTCCGTCTGTGATATGATTATACAAATAGAGAGGAACATTTGGTGCGTGTATGAGTCCCTCGATGTAAGGGTACAATGCGGTTGTGATGTTATCGATGACTCTGTGACCCGGCCAAGTGTGAGGGAAATAGCAACAGTCGGAGGGTTTGTTCCTAATATGACGGCTGGGTTGGTCGTCGACAAACAATATATTGCCCTCCCTACAACCGAAATAATTTGCATGGTGACTGAGGAGGACTTGTTTTTCTTTAAGGAGGAAAGGGACGTCCTTACTAATGAAACCGTTTGTATTCGTGCACATGGATTTACCCCAGACAAACTTGAGCGCAGATATGACGTTTTCGCGAAAGAGGCGGCGAAGGACAGTGTGGAGAACTGAATCTTCCATGCACGACCAGATAGCGACATGGAAATCGCGTAGGAGTAGGGACATGAACTCTCTCAACCCGGGACGGACTTCGAGATCCCATAGCTTGTCCATGAAAAGGCCGCCCTTGCCCCCGAAACGCGCGAAGCACTTGGCTCGAACCCTCTCCGGGGCGCGCCTACAAAGAAGACCATCGACGGAGAGAACAATCAACTTGAAGGGCTTGGGTTTGGGTTGGAATCGAGGGCGCACAGGAGTAATAGAAACCTCAAAACCCTGCACATGAGAGGCACCGGGAGGTCTCCCGAAGAGAATATGAAGAGAGAAACGGCGGGGGAAATGTTGACAATGCATGATGAAAAAAATTCATTCAACGAGTAACACAGTTACAAACACATTCACGACTCAAGAAATGAACAGGTTGGTAAGAAACGAGGAAGTTATTACAAAGACATGAGAGTACTTAAAAACATGAATAACGGTGTTTGGTTGCTGGTTGCATGTCCAAAATGTTAGATGGAAGAAGGGCACCCAAAAAAATGAAACCCAAAACAAAGAAATGAGGAAATCCAAAAGAGAAACTTAGCGTCAACCCAAGCCCACCTCCGTGACAGATTCAGGGGAGCCAGAGGACATGGAAATCTGCCGAAGATGCGCAGAACCGCACTCCGAGAGCAACTGGCCAGTATGGATACTTCCGGAGAACCCAGAGTAACCAGGAACATGTCCAGCCGACTGGACAGCAGGTGACGTTGGAGAACCCAGAATATTGGCAATTTTCTGGGACACCTGAAGGGGCAACGTGGAATCACCTCTTTCCTTTCTTTTGAGTGGCCTTCTTTCCTCTGACACCTGAAAAAAATGGGAACACCGTGAGACGCTGGGCAAAGCATCGGGAGGTCTCCCGATGTCAATACTTGGGTTGAAACTCTGGCGCTCTGTCCACATCATCTGGCTTATACCTCTTGGAGTAGCCAGCCATAAGCTTAACGTAGCGAGAGTCAGACTTACGGAGCTGGGCCTTTCCATCCGGGAGGGGGTTCTTTTCAACAAACTTTCGTACATCCATGTTTGAGGCCAAGAGATTTTTCAACCACTCAAACAAAGTCCGGAGAAGGTAATTATCCTCATGTAGGAATTCAGGCCTAAACGTGGGAGGATGGATGGCCTGACTCCAGTGGTTAGGACAATTTTTATCCGGGGAGTCATCAATAAGCAGAACATTACGTAAGGTAGCATTAGGAAGTTTTTTGAAAACCCTAAGTGTGAGATCCTTCATCAAAATGGGTTGGTCGGGATTATCCCTATGCTTGGAGACAGTGCAATGATCCTGATAAAAGAATCCATAGTCATCAAAGGGAATATCAAGGCGACCAAGCTTGAATCGCCTGTAATCCTGCATAAGAGCATCAACCATCTGCAAGGCTTTCTGCTTCCGGGTTGAAGTCCAGAACAAGACGTCAGCCTTCTCGTACAACCAATCTAGGAGTTCACGGGCACCACTCCGCAAAAAGGTCTTGTCATTTTTGTTACGCGGTTTAGAGCAAAGGAGCCCGTTGAGATCAAAGACTAGGAAATATCTTACCGATGGCACACTAATGGACTGCGGAGGCAAGTCAGTCGTTGCTGCAAGACAATGGAACATAATTTCAGAACAAGGTTACATGAACCTCATACAATAAAAGTATATCTATGGAAATCCATCATCAGGAGACCTCCCGGTCCTCAAAGAGAATATTGCAAAAGAGTATTAAAGTGAGAAAGAACTCACCTCGGGGGGACATTTCAGTGGCCGGAGTCTCCTGGAGGATAGCAGCATCCGCAGCGACAGACTCCACGCTACGCTGTTCTCTGTTAGTAGTGGCGGTGCGCCTAGATCTCAGTTTGGGTGAATGCGAGCCCGAACTGCCCATGGGCATGGGACCACCAACCACTTGGGACTTAAGCTTATGGCGAAGAGGGCGAGGGGGAGAAAAACTCTTGTCATCAACATCTACTGCAGTAGAAATATCATTGACGAATTCATTCTGCATGGCTTCATCCGCAGCAACATCCATGTCAAGATCATGGTCATCAAGGAGGATAAGCGATTGAGGTTGCGCGGTTGGAGGAGACATTGCTGCGGGTAGAGGCATCGGGAGGTCTCCCGATGCCCGAGGAGGTGAGGGTGCACGAGAAACGTTGCTTGGGCCAATGGCAGAGTGAGTGGGCGAAGCAACAAAGTCGGGCGCGACGTCTTCGGCCATCAGGAGGTCGCCCGATGGATCACCGAGGTGAGAGGGGCCTCCTCTATCGCCTGGCTGCTCACAGTCACCAAGGTGAATAACCTCCATCTCATCGTCTGAGTCTTCAGCAGGGGTGGGTTCGTCCGATTCCACGACCTTTTTCTTCTTCTTGTCCTTCCTGGAGGCACGAACAAGTTGTTTCAGCGCCAGCCCTTGCAGATATTGAATGATCCGTTCTCCCAAATCTGTGGCCCGACTGTAACTCACATTGTCCTGGGCGATGTCCGCAGTGGGTACAAGTTTATGGAGACCCAAAATCGTCAAATTTCCCCCGCATTGTATGTTCAGGAGAATCATGTCGGGTTTAAGAACACCACCCATAATTGCGTCGAGGGAGGCGACGCTCAGATCTGCGTGTAGGGTCGTCCAGTTTCCCAAATCAGATTGCTCGAGGGACTTGGCATCCACAAAGGTGGGTAGCTTGGGTGAACCGAAAATCCTCCGCAAATGTTTCGCGCTATCAGCATCCTCGTCAACCCTCGGGAATACAACCAAGATGTACACGAGCACCTGTGTCTCATGGGCGGGAGTAACAAATTTTTCCTGTTCCTTGTGTGGGGAATACACGACTATGTGATAATCCCAGACGGACGAATTACTCACCCACATGGCAAATTCTGAAGCGGTCGGGAAGGAGCAAAAGAAATAGTGGACCCCCAAAGTTGAAGAGTTTTCCTCGAAGACCTCTAGGAATTCTGGAGTTATAGGATGTTTGGAAGGGACGCCTCTTTTTCTGTCCCAGAAATTGGAGGCACTGACAATGTAAGGATCATCAAAGATATTCCAAGCGCGCACAGCATGAAGAATATCTTCAGCGCCCTTCGCCTTGATGACAAGGTGTTTTGACCTGATGGCATCATCTGCACGCGGCGTCGAAGTTGCCCCCTGCAGGTAAGCATTGTAAGCATCCCAGAAATCAGGAAGAGCAGGTTCCTGGGAGATTTTCATTAAGTCTTTCCTCTCCTTCAACCAAGCTTTCCCAGCTTCTGTTCCCCTGACAAGCTTACGCATCATGGCCATGAAAGCGACATCGAATTTGTGCTCTTTGGCCACGGCTTCCCATTCCGAATAGGTCCAAGCCTTGTATCCTTTCCCCTTGTGTGGTCTCTCCCAGCCGAACTTTGTCATCACCTCTTGCCTAATGACCATCTCGTCCTTCTTCTCGTCGCACATATCAGTGAGGGAGACAAGACCTGCAACACCAGGCTGCAAAGATTTGCAACACACTTTCCCTTTGAGAATGAGGTTGCCAATCTCCTGGAGCATATCGTCAGGGAGGCCCTGAATTCTGCTAACATCAGATTTGGTGAGGGGAGGTCGTTTTGATGTCCCGGTAAGAATGACCCCATGACCGTCGGGAATGTTCCCATCAACCCAGTTGTCAAACACCAATCTCCAAGTGGTAAACGTCATTTCGCTGCATATGACAAGGGGGAGACACTCTTTGATACTTCCAGTGTCGTGGAATGTTGTTGTCACTGCATGCTTGAATTTCTGGACATGGTGTAGAGCGACGTCAGAATATGTGACAATAGAAACAGTAAGCTAAAGGCATCGGGAGGCCTCCCGATAAATGGATATGTATCTCAAAACTCAAACAATAATATTGAGGAGAATAGTACTTACATTCCATTCAGGAGAGTGTATGCCACCCAACTTAGCAGGTTGTGGTTGGTTGTGGTCCTTCCAGACTGCACGCCCTTGAGTCACGTCCTCGAAGAATGTAGGCTTGGCGTCTTTGTCGTGAATTTTGAGGTTCAACACTTTGGACATGTACATAACTTTCTCCTTGTCCAGGGACCACACCACGACAATCTCATGATTCTCGCAATAGGTCTTCATGTCCTGCTTGGAGGCGAGCTCTGGCATGGCCATTATCTCTTTCATGGCCTGAATTGTGTGTTAGCCACCAATAATCCAAAAGTCGCATTCCCGCATATCATCTTTCACGGTCGGTTTCAAATCGAAAGGCTTGAACTCGTTCAATGTGTGACAATTGGCATGACAAACACTGGTTGCTTAGCCCTGGATCCATGGAGTGCGATGTCTTCGTCCATCAACTGTTGGCGTCGCCCCATTGTGACTTGCATGTGCACCCAAGTAGCCGGTGCAATGGCACCTTGACCCTCCGACCATCGGCGTCGTCGAGTGGCTCGCAGCCCCAAACGTACAATGGCTCAAGATGGTTGTGGATGGCCTGGTTGATGATTTCCAGCTTCTTGGGGTCGGTCCTGGAGCTCTTCTGCATGCGCAAAAGATCTTCGAGGCTAGCTTCTTTTGCGGTTTTAGGTGGCCTGGAGGCTGCCCTCCTCTGTCTCTCCGGAGTCCCACCTGGAGTCAAACCAGGAGTGGAGCCTCTGGAGACCGGGAGGTCTCCCGATCCTGGTGTGGAACCCCTCCTCGCCTTCTTCTGTGTTGGCGGGATGACGATGGCCTTCAAATCCTCCACCATAGACACAAACCTTTCACGCACGTCGCTTGGCAGCTTCTCGTCGTCGGGGAGCCACATGAAGCCAAAATCTGTCGATCTCCCACAAATATCTGTGTCTAATTTCGCGACGGGAACCACCAGGCCCACATAATTCGTGGCCACGGTGGGGGAGGATTCGCAAAGGTTCAAGATGACGCAGGCATCTGAATACTCCTTACAATCAACGACATCAACTGAGGTCGGTGACGTGACCTTCCCACCGACCACATAGACAAACCTAATTTTCAACCTTTGTTGAGAGGTGTCCTCCACAACCTCAGCACCCCACTTCTCAACCTGGTTCTTGACTAAATAGGAGGCCACAGAAGGTGGCTCGAAAAGACCTACATTCTCTCCAATCTTTTCATACACCAGATGCTTCAACCGCAAGGTGCCCATATCGTCTCTGATTCAAACAAGACATTGTGAGCTTCTAAACATGTTACGATAGACCAAATTCAAATATAAATTTATAGAAATCATTCAGCATCGGGAGGCCTCCGGATGCTGGGTGAATGGGAATGACAATTGAATTTCGAGTACAGGGATCGGGAGGCCTCCCGATGCTGGGGGTTTGGGAATGACAATTGAATTTCGAGTACAGGCATCGGGAGGCCTCCCGATGCTAGGGGTTTGGGAATGAAAATTCAATTTCGAGTACTTGCAAAAATTCATGTATGCGGAAACATTTTTCGTGCAATCCAATTGACATCGGGAGACCTCCCGGTGGTGAAATATAATGGCCAACAAACTAAAATTTCCACTGCAACAACTCACCAGTAGATATGTGCGGCTACTCCACGCTCTGTGTGCGACACCTCCGTGTGCTCCAACCCTCTACCTCGGACTGCACGTTCAAAAATTACCACATGGATGAGAGTAATGTGGATGGATGATAAATTCTGTGCAAGGATGGATGAACTATGCGTTCATGTCATGGAGGAGAGTCTGAACGTCCTCTATGTGCTCACTCCAAAATGCAGCAGGGCTTCGCCGTGGAGCAAGTGTTGCAAATGGCTCCGGGAGAGCTCCTCATATATACTGCTTCGGAGCCGACATCCTAAACCCTATTTCTTCCCTACGTCAGCTATACAACGTGTGGACTACATCGCGATGTGACTGCAGGTTGCTGTCCACAGAGATTGGGTTCCTAATCTCTTAGCACACTCTGTTTAATGATCACGTCGTGCACTTAATGAGGGCGCCAACGGCTCCAATCGCCACCACTTTGCACGCCAATGGCGTCTGCATTGTCACTGTCGCATGTGCCGCTCGCCATCAAATCGCCGTCTTCAATCAACACTTTATTCGTCACGCATTCCAAGACTTTCTCTGGCACGATTCCAAAACTCCTGTCGTCTAACTGAAATGGCGACGAGTGGCCGACAACCCTCTATCATAGGAGAGCTAAATATAGCCATATTCTAGCGCCTTCTCAAAAATTACAAGCGGTAATAATGCTTGTGAATAAAGTTTACAGCGAGTGAATATATCCTTTGACATCCATCCGACAATATCGGGAGGCCTCCCGATGCAGACAAAAACTGACAGAATGTCAGGATTTTTGCTTCAGGGTAATAGAGCAGCGTGGAGGGTATAGAAATTGAATGCGGAACTACATGAATCCAGCATCTCAAGACCGGATTCACGCAAAAAAATGAATTTAGAAAACAATGTTGACCGGATTCAAAATTTGGAATTATGAAATCACTTACCCCATTCTAAGCTCAATTGTCGTTTCGATGGAGACAAGAATGTCAGGGCTCGGCGCTATGGTTGAACGATGACCATTAATGATGACGAGGCCTTCTGCGAGAACAAGTGGTGGAAGAACCAAGGCGATAAGAATCCAAAAATAGATAAACAACAAGAAGTAATCCAATGGATCCAATGCAGTAGAAGAGAAGGCATCTTTTGGATTAGGCCGATATCACAATGACCTCCACAGAAATCCCTCTACACCTCTTCATTCTGAGGTTGCGACTCCTCATTTCTAACGCTTCATTGTGCGTGCTTGACGCTTCATTCCGCTACGTCCCGTGTATGTCCTTGTGTAGTGTACAATCCTCTTACTGCATCAATACGCAAGTTTCTCGCAGGCCACACTTACTTTCATTCGCACACATTCATCCCGAGACTTTCATTCACAAGCTTTCATTCTCTGATATTCATTCATCCACAGTATTCATCCCTCTTATTCATCCACAGTATTCATCCCTCTCATTCATCCTCAGTGACGTCAGCAGTGGACACTGTGACGCAAGACCGGGAGGTCTCCCGATGATCTGAGTTGTGACATTATTTTCTTATCCTGGAACACCAACAGGATCGGGAGGTCTCCCGATTCCGTCGCTCAGGGTTTAGTATGTTCAACTCCCAATCAATGGATCGAGAGGTCTCCCGATGCTCGTAGAGTTGGGTACTTTAGCTGAGATTTTTGGAACACCCGACCAAGCATCGGGAGACCTCCCGATGCACGTTTACCACCCCCCTAGCACATCCTAGTCATTGTTGTTCATACAGGATCGGGAGGCCTCCCGATCTTGAATGATTTGTGGACATGGCTTTTAGCGCATGCCAGAAAGTCTATTTCAGATTGAATGACATCCAGGTAGGTATAGGCGTAGTGGTGGATGGCGGGTGCATTCAAGATCCTCCTTTGCCAGGGAAGTATTCATCAAAGCACTGCGTGTGCACTACGGCCTCGACCAGATCGTAATCGACTACCCGAATGTTGGTAATTGCATTGGCGACTCGGTGGGAGGTCCAATTCTATGGGCCCCTGAGAATCTTGTGATGTGTGTCGGGGACGTTGTGGAGTCCTCCATTGATTCGTCAGAGGATCTCACTGTATTCGAAGATGATGACGAAGAAATGGAGGATCCCCAGAATTCCGAGCCTTTGCTGCCAAGTTCTCCAGAACCGAACGAATTGATTCTCCCAATGTCGACGCCATCGCATCCGATGGAAGCTTCTTACCCCTCGCGGACGGAGTGGAGACACAAAATTTGCAACTTGGAGGACAGCACGGGTGCTGTGTTGGCGACAGGCCGAATCTATGCTTGCTTGCCAGAAGAGATATTTGTCATAGATATGATTGGACCCGATCACGTTGGCGTGATGGTCATCAGTTCGATTCCAGGAAATGGGGACCAGATAATGTCCATGAGATTGTGGCCATTAAAGGAAATTCGTTTCCTGGACGGTCTCCTACTCTCTGAGGTGGACCAGCACCTTTGTGACAATCCATCGAGTGAGAGCGAAGAAGAATTCTTCGCAGGTGTTAAGAAATCTGCTTATCGCAGTTCCATTCGCAAAAAGAAAAACACCGGAGAAGGCGCCCAAAATTGGTCGTCTCCTCGACTTGGCGTCTATTCGCGCTGTAAGTGCGCAAGAATGTTGCTCGATGAACTGTTGTCAGTTGTTTCCATGGTCGTCCACCCAACATGTCAGAGTGAACTACTGGAGAAAGTCCTTTGATGAACGGAGGGAATGGGGTACGGAGGTTTTTAGTAGGATGCAACCCATGGGATCGGGACATGGAGTTGTGTTAGAAGGCAAAATTGTCTGTCTCTGTGCTTGGTGGAAAATTCATGGCGTATCTCGTGCAACGTTCATGACTTACAAGCAACGATATAGAAATGGAAAGAGATCGTCAACTCATGGGAACAAGGGCATGCGAAAACCTAGAACGAGGACCATCCAAGCTCAAGCGACTATGGAGTCCATCATTCGCATGAATGCTGATCAAATGCCCCATCAGATGAAAGGAACTGGAAATGGACGGCAGGATATTCGCAAAGTTCTCCCTGCTCATCTCACCTGGGAGAAGGTGCGGGAGGAAGTTAATGAGGTGAGAAGACGTCCACATTATTTATTGTCTTTAAGGAATCCTCAACATCGGGAGACCTCCCGATGTCCAGCCCTGTTTTTGTGATTAGTGCATACCTCTGTCATGCAGTCCAGACAGATATTGAAATCTTCTGCATATTTGTTTTGATCCACTGTCACGCATAGCATCGGGAGGTCTCCCGATTCTATGCATTTCTCGTGTAGAGCTCCTGTTGGAATTTCGTTTCCACTGTTTTATTTCTTCCCTGTTTGTGTTCCCTTCCTCGATTTATATTTATTACTTTTGGATTCGAAGGCCATTTCATTATGTTTTTTTACTTCTCTTCTTTGTCTACATAGGGTGATCCATGACCATCGAGAGGCCTCCCGATGGCCATGGCCTTGCATTTCTTTCCGTTTTTCATTTTCTTTTGGCATTCAACATTCTTTTCAGACAGTGGACATGCATTTTGAACAATGGATGTTTTCGCAAGCACTCTGTTCATAGTATGTATTTATTCATATACAAAATTTGTTTGCAACGATGAATTTGCAAAGACTCTGTTCAGAGTCTGTATGTATTCATATACAAAATTTTCTTACATTTGAGGCTCCATCCTATTCTACTCTCTATCCATTGAACTACGACTTGACACTGAACTACGACCCGCTACTCGAATCCTGGGTTGCCGAGCTCTCGTAGCGCTCTTCGCCAGATTCGTTGCGAGGTGTTCGGTCGTTGAAGACTCCATACTCGCCGTTGTCCATGGCGTAGGCTTCTTCATCTTCCGACACTTGTTTCTCCTCGTCGTCGTCTTCATCCTCCTCCTCCTCCTCGTCTTCATCTTCGTCATCCCCGTCGCCGCCTTTCTGTTTTTCCTCTAGATGATGAGCGAAGAACTCCTCGTAAATCCTCCATTCTTTAGTGTCGCGATCGCCTCCAGCATTGTTGGATGCTCCCGCGCTGGTATGCAGCGAATTCTCTCCCCCTCCCTCTCGGGAACTCGCGGTTTCCCTGGTGGAATTCTTCGAATTCCACACCACTCGGTTGTTCTCTGTGTCGCTTCCTGTGCTCTCATCTACTCTAGATTTCTTCGAACTCCTCCCGCCACAGCTGCCCCTTCCCTCCTTTCTTCTCATTCTGCCGGGTTTGTTAAGGTCGTCTATGAGTTGGATATGCAAATTGAGTAGAATTTGCAATCGACTCCTACAGCAATAGATGTTGGTGTTTCTGCGCTGTCTGGGGGCCTCCCTTATAAGTGTTTCTATTGTCACGGGACATCATTCCCTTTCTCACCTATCATTAAGACGTAAGATTTTCTTGGCATTGCACGTATGTGCACATGATCTGTGGGGTCATCATGTTATGTGAATCTGATACGCGGCATCTTCTCTTTAATTCTGATTACATGTAATCAAATAATTATTATGATATCGCCATCGTGTATGTTACATCGGGAGGTCTCTCGATGATTTGGCCGAATTCGCACGTGCCTAGTATATGTAACCGATGTCACGTCATCTCCTGAAATCATGCTGCCATGGTTCATAAGCCATTATTCCATTATTTAGTTCAATATTTTTGTTTTTCCATCCGTGTCCAGTTTGGGTCAAGCATCGGGAGGGCTCTCGATCCCTTCATTGCTTATTACTTCTGCGGTATAATTTTTTTTATTATTCATGATTTATTTTATTGTTTATTGCTTCTGCAGACCTCCACGTCCTTTGGAATACAAAGTGTATCTCAGTCCACTGTCAGTCGCCTTCGGAATAGTCTATTTCGAAACGTTGACGTTCGAAAAGGCGGCTTCAATTTCTCAAAGTGCTCTGAATGCGAACACTACAAAGACTTGATTGACATGAGTATCAAAGGCAGTGAAGAGAGGGAGAATCTCAAGAGGGAGTTGAGAAAGCACAACAACCACCAGGGTTCATGCCGCAATCTCTATCATGCATGGCGCCATGAGTCCAAAATTAATCCCCGCGAGGTTCTGGCTATCATCCACGACGGCATGGACACAAACAAAACAACAATCCCCCGACTTCGTGTCATCACGAAGGCCACTGCAGGGCTGTTTCAACTTCCGGTCAGCCTCACTGGCATGGTCACTCATGGCCACGGCGACGGCGCATATGCCCACTACGCAACCGACTTGTGGCCCAAGGATTCCAACTTCACCATTTCGTCCCTTGCCAGGTGCCTCCGTGCGTTGGAGAAACCTCCTGTTCGAAATTCCAGAATGTTGTTTCAAGATCCTCCATTGAACGATTATTTTGATAAACTTCTATGGGGTAAATCTCGGTGAGTTCTTAATTCTTTTTGTCCAACATTGTCATTCACGTCATGGGGTCCTTCTCATCGGGAGGCCTCCCGATGCTCCCTCTTTCTCCTCCCATGGCTGGCCTCCTTCCTTTATATCGGGAGGCCTCCCGATGCCCGCAACCTCCAACTAAACCTCCATTTTCTGGTCCCTTTTGTGTGCAGATGCCGATCTTCCCTCCCCGATGCAACGGATGCTCCGGATGTTGTACGTCCGCTTCCAAAGAAGTTATATCTCCAGCTGGACAACTCAGCTAGGGACAATAAAAATCAATACGTCATGGCCTTCTTGTTCTTGCTCACAGCTCGCAAGGTCTTTCATGAGATCCAAGTCGGTTTCCTTCTCGTAGGCCACACCCACGAAAATATTGACGGCTACTTTAGCTACTTGTCCAAACAACTCAAAACAACCAACACCTTTGTCCTCTCCGACCTCATGAAAACGTTCATGGAATCACAGTTCCTTTCCTTCATACCCGAGTTGATTCAGGAGGTCGCTGATTTCAAATCCTTCATTAAGGGATACGCCGAGGAGCTCGTCGGTCTTAAAGAAATGCACATTTTTCGCTTCTTCCTCGATAACGATGATTGGCCTGTATTCCAGTATAAAAAATCCGCACTTGATCCGGATTGGTTGCCACGAAGCAGCTCCATTCGCATGTGGAAGGACGATGGTCGTGGTCGTCCCCTCCTCCCCTCTGGCGACCCTCCTGCTCTACAGATTAGGCCTCCTTGGGGCCACGTTCTTTCTGGCCGTTACGGTGACAAAGAAGTAACTGCTGACGATGCACGTGATGCGAATCAGAAGAAGGATGGGATTCGTGCTGGTATCAGAAAATATATCGAAATTTGGGAAAGCGGCTGTCTTGAGAATGATACCTACCGTCAAAAAATGGAAGATTATGTCACCTACTGGAAAGATGTCGCTGAGGAATTGGATGCTCCTTTCCCCTCCACGCCTCCCACCCTATAACTTGGTTTTTGGCCTTCTACTTCTTACACCACTCCAAATTCATCTATGTCTGACCTTGTTCAGACTGATACAACCCCCGAGGATGTTCCCATTGACCCCTTCTGTGGAGTGGCCCGCGACAAACCCAAGGAATCCTTCAATCCTTACAGAGATGTTCTCCTTGGTGACTTTGTTCTTGTTCGTCCTTCCGACCCTGACCTCTACCCTGTCTGGATGGGCCGAGCACTCACTACTGTTCAACTCGATCGTAGCCATCCCCAGTATGGTCAATTTCAAATTCGATATTGGAGGCCAACCAAAGGCAGGAAAAAAATTTCTGACCATGATCGCTACAAAGGGGCTTGGGATTCTAAGTGGGAGTGTGACCCATCTTCCACAGCTGTCATGTGGATAGAATGTAGTTCTGTTCTTTATTCCAATAGAGCTAGGAAAAACACAAACGACACTTCTGTTGTGCAAATAGGCAAATCTGAAAAGAAGTTTGCTCAACGAAACCTAGAACTTGCAAACTCTGTAAGTCAGCCTTCTTAGAACAACCATCGGGAGCCCTCCCGGTGTTTCCATTTTCAATTTTCCTTCCAATTAATATATGTTCATCTTCTATTTCGCTCGTCGTGGTGCTCCTCTTTCTTGCACTTGCACATGGCTATCGTTTCACATGTTTTGTATTTCTTTTCGTGTATATCCTCGCTCGTGCTCATTTCTTTCACATTTTATGTGATTTTTGTTCTCAATTGCTTCACACTGCATTTTTTTGTGTCGTCCACTTTTCGGGAGACCTCCCGATGTTTTCTGCTTTCCACGCACATGTTGTGGAATTCATGCCATTCTCTTCTCGTCCCATATCAGGAGACTTTGTTGCATACTATTTTTTTAGTTTTCTTATGTTCTGTGTTTTCTCCTATTAATGTGGGATGCTATTCTTTGGTGGTCGTACTCCCCAATTGTGTTACATGAGAACACGGGGAGGTCTCCCGATGCTTCTTTACTTTGCCTCCATAATTTACAGATTGGTGATTAGCATCGGGAGATCTCCCCATGTTATGTTTGGTTTTCCTTTTTTCCTTACATCATTATCGCTAATTTTATTCTCTACCTACGTTGTCTACCATAATTAATTGTGTTAATTTACTATTTTAAGCCCGTGATTATAGTAATCACGTTCTAATTTAGTCTAATTTTAATTCATACGTCTAGTTTTAGTTAAATATGTGTTCTCAAACAAATCCCATTTGACCTCAAAACTTGTGCATGAAAATTCCACATCCAACATTGAGTGAAATGCACTCAAAACAACCCTTTCATAGGCTTGGAAAGTTAAGGTTTAAGCATTAAGGGCCACTTTTCACACAAACCAAGAGTCGTGACCATGATAATCTAAAGGCCCTTTAAATCCATCCAAAGGCCATACCGTGGGAAATAGAAATCCTATTTTGCAGTTGATGGGCCCTCAAGCTTAGTATAAAAGTGAAAGTGGACAACATGTTTGGATCCCTACCATGGCAAATTGATATTTCTAGAAGCCAACAATTATTTAACTAATTGTCATGGCCCCTGGTTTTGCATTAGACTAGTATCTTTTTATGAACTTAATGTAATATTTGGTAGACTAGGAAACATAATCCACTTGCTACCATGTAGGACGTCATGTAGATTTTCTGTCTATTCAAATTTCTTTGGTCCCTCGTGGTTTCAAAGTCTAGTGTAAAGTGAACTTGGATCGTTTAGCTTCTTGGCCAATCACATATTTTTATATCAAGTGCCCAAGGGCCCTCAAGCTCTAGTGTCAAGTGACCCTAAGAGTCTCATGAGGGTACTACACTTCAAATTTCATAGTCCACCAAAACCTATTGTTCCAAGTGGCCAAAGAAAATCACAAGCTGCATAAGGTGATGGAGGATGGAAAAATAAATTATATTACGAACTAAGTTATTTTCTTTGCATAGTAAAGAAAAGTCAAAGAATAATTCCCACATTTTAAATGTCAACAACAAAACATTAGATACATGCTCGTGTGGGAGAGATAGCCTTCTAACTTATATGTGAGAAACTTGGGTGAGACTTGTGCAATAGGTTCATAAATTGTTTTACACTAGGAGCCGCAAGATTAAATCTTACAACATGATGCCTGAACTCACTCAATTAGCTCATATAAAGGGATAAAACAACCTCCTAGAGACACCCCCGAGAATCAAACCCAACTCACGTTGTGACAAGTTACTACATCTTGCCCCCATAACATCCATCTTTGAGAGGTACAACATTACCAAACAAAAACCAATATCCCCCCTTATGGGCCTACAATGCCCGGCATAATTGGTTACCAATACAAACCACCTATGACATGAGGTAGTAGCACTTGTCCCATAACCATGTCAATATACTCGTTTTGGGTTCACACATGAGCTTGCAACTATGATCAAGGTGAAGTGTCCCTCATTCACTCCAACACATGCAGTGGACATTGTCTCTTTCTTTTAGGTTTTTTTTTGGGTACAAATTGAAAGAAATCAATTACAAGAAAGAGTCAAAATACAACCACCACGGGGAACCAGCACCACCCAAGGGGAAATCAAGAACTGCCTCTTTCTTTTAGACAAGGATGGAAAGTCAAATAGTGACTTGTGTAAGAAAATACCAAGGCACCATAATGTGAGTCCCAACCTCAAAAACCTCAACTTTAGATGAAAACATAACTTGAGGAATTTGGGGCCACTTGCCCAACCACCCTCAAAAGTTTTAAGAGGATTGAGGCCATGGCCTTGAATAGCCCATCTTCCTCAATAAGAGGCTATCTACCAAGGAAAGGTGGGCTTTTGAAGCCCCAATCTCAATCCTATGTAGGTTTCGAGCGTGGGGTTCGCAAGTTGCCATTGAATATATATATATATATATATATATATATATATAAAAATTTGAGGTTGGGGTTGGTCTTGGGTGATTTTTCTCTATACCAACCCCACCAACATGACTAGACTAAGAAAAAATCCCAATCCAAACCCAATTCATTGGCCAAAGGGAATTGTTGCATATGAGTGCATATGTTATCAATGCACATTAATAATTTGTTTCCCATATAGGTTTGTGACTATATTTCTTCATTTGTGTCTCACTAGACTAATTTGTGCCAAGACTAAACACTACACTAAATATGATGTTTAGTGTTTGATGCACTAAATACGAACGCATACACTAAATGTCAATACCCTATGAAAATAGGTAACGTTAAATGTAAACTCAAACACTAAATTATCAACTATGGTAATATGTGGAAGTTAAATGCTTGAATTTAGTGTTAGTAAGTATATGAAAAAAAATAACAATGATAAAAGGAGAATTCCAGCATATCTTCTAGCACATCTTCTAACACTAGTTGTCAAGGAATTGAAAATTAGTGTTGAGTAGGGTAGGGTGGTAACAACATTAAATATAATCAAACACTAAATATCATATTTGGTGTAGTTTCGTCCTCAAATTCTCAATAAAACCTCTAACTCACATACTATTTTTGGTATTTTGTGGGATAAATAAGAGCTATGTTTTTATGCAAGAATTTTCTAAACTTGTCCTGTCCATTAAATTAAACCCCAAGTCAACTAAATTGAGAGGATTATTTTCTTAATTGAGGATTGCTAAAATTTGATAGTAAAGTGATGCCACTTCAACTTTTCATACCTTGAATCCAAATTTAGGGTCCAAAATTTTGCCATTGACCAATAGGATTGTTTAAATGTAGAGTTTCTAAACCAATGTTGTTGTTGTTGTTGTTGTTGTTTTATCCTTAAATAATAAATTTTGGATACCAATCATATATCTTGAATGGAGATTCTTAGAATTCATTGATACTAGTAGGATATGGATGCTCGAGGATATATTTTTAATACCATTTGGGATAATAGACCATCCATGAATTTTGTTACATTGGTCAAATCACCCTACTATCAATAGGGTTAAGAATGGTATTGACCCACCTTTGTATTGTGTATGAATACCATGTAGCTACTTGGCTAGGGACTCACGGTGTCTACATAAACTCATATGTTATGAAGGTGCAAATATTGTGAATTTTTTATAACATGTAAATGATTGTTTTTAGGGCTTGTGACTCCATAAATAACAACAAAAATTGAATCAATGTAACGGAGTCAAATTGAAACAAATCAGCCCTCATTTTCAGCACATGCCATACCTATTCACTTGTAAGGTATGTGGGTGCTACTCGGTTTGGTGTCTTCATGTTCTCCAACTCTACTGACCAAATTTACACAATGAAACTTGTGCTGCAATATCAAGTCTATGATGAAGCATCATAAAAAATCGGACATACCTTGAATTAGTTATGCTCATTGCAAGTGCACATTTGTTGAGTTTTTAACTAAATATGTAAGTCCTCTCAACTGTCTTAACTACTAAGTGTGGAGTAGTTAATAAAATCTAATGATGTAGTCCGATTTTTTTAAGACATGTATCTTTATGGCGTTTGTCCTTTGATCCTCACCTAAACACAAACCAATCAATATATAAGCGTCTGATTAAGAAAAACAACTAAATAACACCCACATACCTTACATGGGTCCAACATTGGTGTAATCCCACCCTTTACTCAATTAACTCAATACAACCCAACCAAAACCCAAATCCACTTGACCCAAACCAACCCAACCCAACCTTATGTTGAGAGAGCGAATTGTTGTATGTGAGCATACCTCTCATTCATCCAACATAAAACCTCAACCCCCTATAGGTTTGTTGCCGATTCATCTCAAAAGAGCTTGCGTAAACTAATCCAAAGTCTTTAAAACTAATTTCAATGTCAAATCAACTAAGGCAAACAACATCCAAGCTGCATACTAATTTGGGGCCTTTTATGTTGCATGAACGAGAGGTACACTCGCAATAAGTAATGCATTTGGGGGAGTGCATTATGGGGAGTAAGGACACTATGCGAGGCGGTATCTGAATATAAGTGTATGTGTTCCCCACAATGCACTCCCTTGATTGCATTACTAGATGTAAAGGCCCAAGGACATACTCCAACAACTCCAATCGGTGAGAAACGTGATGTAGTCTGAAACATGTGGGATGCATCACACAAATTAAGGCTATCTCCTATTACAAAGGGAACTTTGGCCTGGGTTTTTACATTCCCCATAACGCACTCCCTGGATGCATTACCGAACATAAAGACCCAAGGATGGATTTCAACAACTATGATTAGTTGAAAAATGTAATGCACTCTGAAATACGTGGGATGCATCACGCAAAATAAAGATGTCTCAAATTACAAAGAGAAATTCGACATGGGCCTTTACATATACTATAGAGGACTCTTTATTTCACCTTTTCTTAATGTTGGAATGTAGTTTCCACGTGGAATTCAAGAAGTCTCGACCGATGCAAGATTGGCACGTGGGGGGGAATAATGAATTTATGTCGAAATAGAGAGCCCTATACGGTATGTTAACTTCATTGCCTTTCTCCACCAAGCCAAGCCAAGCCAAGCCAAGCTTTATGCGGCCGGGCAGCAGTGGAACTAGGAAGGGAAAGCAAATTGATGGTTGCAGCTTTCCAGGCAAGAGAAGAGGGGCATACATCGCGGGCGGGCGGGCCCCACATGGGCGCAGCCGCGGGTGCAACCCGGCCTGGGCTGGCAGCCTCACAATCGCAGGCTCACAACTCACAGCTCACAAAGCGAGGCGAGGAGAGGAGAAAACAGAGAAGGGAGAAAGAGAGAGAGAGATCGCTCACTCGCTGGCTGGCTGCCTGCCCATTGTTGGCAGCAGACTCTTGGCTTGCTTTCCCTTTCCATCCACCATCGCCCTTTACTTCCTTCCTTGCTCCCACTCTCTCGCTCCTCGCAATCCCTTCCTTGCCTCCGATGCGCCAACGACTCAGACGACGGCCCTCCCTCCGCCGAGGCGAACGTAGCCTCGGACTTACTCGATTCCAGCAAATAAACGTATAAGAATGGAACTACCAGACGCACGGGGCATCAATTCAGACTCTCAAGGGTCATCGCCATCGTTGTAACTTAGCTTCTGCCGTCACGAATCGGTGCCTCGCTCCAGGTACTGCAGTGCTGGAGCTTTCTGCGCCCTTCGCCCCTGCTTTTGCTGCTCTGTTTTGGGGCAATCCGGTGCCAGATCAACGAGAAGGGAGGGGAGGAGAAGGAGATGGTGAGTTTTGGGTGTATGTGTGTGTGTGGATGAACTTGGATTGTGTGTGTGTGTGTGTCGAATCGGTGTTTGGGAGAAGGGGCATCGGGTGCTCTTGAGGGCTGGGAGTAGCCATTCCTTCTCGATTTCGAGGAACCGGGGTGTGGTAGGCAAGGGAATTTTGTTCGGGGTTGCGTTTGCTCAGCTTCTTGTGTGATTATCGATTTGGTGCAAATCGGAGGCGAGGGGAAAGGTGAACAGGTGAACATGGTTTTTTTGGCCTTGCGGGAGTGGCTCCTGCTACTGATTGGGAGTGGAATTAGTGACGAAATTGAGAGAGAGAGAGAGAGAGAGAGAGAGAGGCTCTGTGTGCAGAATGGATGCTTTGGTTTTCGCAGAGCTTCGTCCATAAATAAGGAAGGTAGCAATGAGGAGTGCAGGTTTTTGTGGCGGAATTAGTGATGAAACCGGGGAGGGAATATGAGAGTCAGTTAGTTGCCGTATTGTTGTTCCTTCTTTTTGAAAGCTATAGTGGCATTTATAGTAATTTATTGGGAGGTGTTGGCATTGGAAGACTATGATAGACTGATATTCCGGTTTCCCACACGCTTCCCTTCTGCTAATGGAGGATGAGATGAGATTCGAGACAAATGTAGCATATGAAAACTCCACAGATTTCATGCCCTGGTGCTACTCTCGTCAACCCCAAGGTCCTACGTAGTTCATCGGTTCGAAAGGGGAAAGGGAAGGGAGGGGAGGGGAGGGTGACTGATTTGGGCACGTTCTCTTTCTAACTTTGTTGCTCGCGTTTCCTCTCCTTTTGCTTTCTCGCCATCCATCCATGTGGGTTGAATTTGCACCCGCTCCGAGGTTGATGGCTAAGTTGCTTTTAAATGTTGCAGCAAAAGAGAATAGTGAATCCGGCTTGACGATTTCATACTTTGCGTCTGATGGGGTGAGACGTTGTGCTTGTATGCCGTCTTGTAAGCCTACGTGAATCACACACTTGTGCACACTGTTTCTCGTACTTACTATGAGGTTTGATGGTCTTCCAGGAAACAAGCATGCTTCAAGGAGAAACCGAAGCATGAAGGACATTGCAGACTTTTGTCATAAGCAAGTGAAGTGCATTCCGATGGAATAGACGGAGCTACCCCGGCATACATCATCATCATACCTGCTGGTTCACTCTGTGAGTTAGCCTGTACAGGAGCACATGGGTCTTGTACAACAGTAGTGTGAAGGAAGTATTATGTCTGGATGGTTTAGTGTCAAAACCAAGACACGCTCGTTGTGCAGAGAGTAAGATTCGGTTGTTATCTCCATATAGGCTGTTTAGAGTCTGGATTATAAATTCTAGGGCTAATGCTGTTTGGGTAGGTCAGAGAAGGGGCGAGGCCAGTGTTTAGATGATGGTCTTGCTCGTTGTTTTAACCTGTGGTTAAAAATCATCACGGTTGTAGTTGGGTGGTCTAGTAGCAGTGGAGTGTTTGACGTGGCTACTCTGAAAGGAAAAAGGATGGCGGCGTTGGGCTTCCCTGCATCAGACAAAACATCAAGATAGATTTTCTGCTGCAAAACAAAGAGAAATTCAAGAGTCCCTTCCGAGGAGCATCGATAATCACAATGTCCTAGGTCTCAGAGCATATAAATGAAACACTTTGTTGTTTCATTGATGATGAAGGTGATTACACTTCAGTCAGAAAATGGAGACTCTTGTTCCTGAGTAGAATGAAGGGTGCATATGCGCTGCTATCCTCAGAGTGCAGGTCTTGTGCGTCGATTCCAATTGCAGCTGCAACTGCAATGTGTGTCCTGATGGATGACAAAGAGGGGGTGTCAAATATGCAAGGTCCTGAGGTTCGTGACACCAATACTTCCTGGAAACTCCCTTGGACTTTGGTTTGAGAAACCCTCGGGGTAGGCATATGGACTGCGTTTCACTAAACTATTGAAGACATTTCTGATACATTCATTGTGCGACTATTCTCCTGCTGTGGTGATGTGAGAATCATCTTGCGACCATAGCACCTTGGGTGGTATCTGGCATTGGCAGCTCCTAAGTGTTGTAAGCAACTTCAGTAGACATTTGTACATCATGTGAATCTTTTCTGATAATGTGAGCTTCATCATCCATTTTTTGTCATCTCTACAAATCAAGAGGGGTTTGTGGCTACTGTGCCAACCATTGTTGTCATACGATATCTGCCCCAACATTACCAGCAGGGCGCAGAAGCAGCCAATTGTTCCTCGTTTATGCAGGAGGATGATGCATAATCTATAAATGCATGAGGAAACTGTTTGGGAAGAAGGCAATTTGGATCCCAGCTCTGTGCTAAGTGAACTTGAGACACTGCAGTGTCATGTTAGAGTTGTAGATAAAAAGAAACAATAGAAACCATATTCTTAGGTTCGTTGTGGGAGGCTGCAGTGCATAGTTTCAGAATTTTAGGGGAGCTTCTATTGGGTAGAAAGAGGTGTGACATTCCAATTGAGCCCACAGATTGTGCTGTGTACTGTTTACATAACACGGTGGCAAGCAGGCTCAAGGGAGTGACCTGAAAATACTTTATAAATTTCTTTTGGAGCTCAATTAGGGCTATTTAGTAGTAGAGTTACGGCAGAGACCAGTAACCTGCATTTTGTGAACTACGAGGCAGAAAGTTTCCTTACGCCAGTACCATGGGGTTGCTTGGGCCATCCACTGAAGCAGCAGATGACGACCGACGAGGAGGGATCTTTTTATGTAATATTGGTTCTACTCCTTTGCAATATGGCCGGGAGGAAACCACTTCCAGTGACCATGACAATCCAGGAGTTTCAAATAATGTTGTGGCTGGTGCACATGGTAGAGGTGTCTCTCCAGAGGGGAACCTTTCGAAAACGAGGCTTCCAGAGTATTGCGAGTGTATAGGGGGTCTGTCTCTTATACGTTATGACACAAGTAACAGAGGCGGGGACGATGATGTTGCCTGGGAATATTCCTCGGCTGGCTCCTCCATTGCAAATGCTAAAGCAGCCATCAGGTCTGGAATGGTTGAGAAGAACTTATATCGTCCACAGAAGGTTGTTCCAACTGCAGGGGCTCCAACCTCGATCATTGTCGGATTTGAAGCTCAAGCTTCAACCTCTTCTCATATCACTAGACTCAAGGGCTTTGGTGACAATGCTGAAGCTTCAGAGGTCTGTATCTAGGTCCATCATCTATGAAATATGTCCATTGTCACAACCCATAGTCATTGGTTTTGAAGTTATGTATAGTTGCTGGCCATGGAGTGATTTGCCCACCACAGCAGTGCATGTTCTCACATCCATAGTGGTTACAGATTGTAACTTCCATCTGTCCACAAGTGTGCTGGAAGTTTGAATACTGCATCAAGATTGGTGCCTAAGAATGTGAACAGCAATAAGTCCCTTTTCAGTACTGCTTCATTGGGGACTGTTGTTGGTGTGCCAGGAAATTTTTGTTGTACTTCTAAGTACATACATTGGGTGTATGATTTATTGGATGTGACCTAGATACAACAGGCTTTATATTTATAATCTTTATTGACAACACATTGCTGTGCAGGTCCTCCAGTATGAATTAGGTAACTTGTCTTTACCCGGCAGTAATCATGATGCTGGAGCAAGTGACTATGGCACCAACCAGGTTCGCAGGAAGACTTCATCCCCGCTTACTGCTATGCTGGCCGCTGGCCAGAACAGTGGCGTGTTAGGTTATGGCAGCTCAGATGAACAAGATTGTATGGAAATTGAGGAAGAAGTGGCTTCAACTCCTGGGGTTTACCCTTATCCAGTTGGTAACAAAGTTGGTTACATGAGCAATCCAGTTGCAATTCCCCGTCCCTTTGAAAGGGATCATGCAGTCCGAGGAAGAGGCTCTCAATTGGAAATACAAACTGATGGGCCTGTCCTCACGAGCGTCAAAGTTCCTGATGTAGCCTTGGGACTGAGCAGAAAAAGCTCTGTACAGTCTGCAGAGAGGCCTAGGCTGGTTGTTGACAGGGGGAGTTTGTTAGCATCAAATTTTGAAACCTTTCAAAGAGGTTTTAGGTCTCCTCGACCAGGAGCATCTCCGTTCTCTTTGTCTCCCCTGGGACCTCGCTGGCCATCTCCTGCAGTTGCAGGCCTGGATCTAGGTAGTCCAGGAAAGATTCGCTCCTGGGAGACAACTCCAGTGAATGGACTGCCTTCTCCTACCCACTCTCGGCATTCAAACTGGGACAGAGTTGAGCATGTGATCGAAGAAGAAGTTGCAACAGGTTCAGTGGAAAGTATCTTTGAAGATTCTGGCCATGGCGGCCACTATCCCTTGCCTGGAACACCACAAAAGCAGTTTGGTGTTTCCAACTGGTTTGAACCCACATCTGCTCCAATTGCTGGACTGAAGAGCCCAGTTGGGTCACTTGGGCTTCCCATCAGACGATCCTTGGTGGGTTCATTCGAAGAATCTCTTCTTTCGGGGCGGTTTCTGGCTGGTAAACCCTGCCAGGTAAGTTCTGTATGCCTTTCTATGAGCATTGAGATATTGAATTCCTTGTAGGGTAGAGCATGCTAAAACCAGTATTCCACCTGAAACGAACTCAAAATCTTGCACAACGAGTCCATATTAATTTTGAGAATGTTCACCACCTTAATATCAGGCTGCCGTGTTGGTTTTAGGTCATCCACCAATAAAAATTTGAACCTTTGTAACTTTTGCATACGGCCTTCAAAGAAAGCATACTTTGATGTGTTGGAATCCCCTTCAATTGCTAATGAGAAACAAAAACAAAAATCATTTATGTAATAATAGTATATACATTCAACAATTAAAGTGACAGTTTTAGCATTGTCTAGCTTCGGTCATATTCTGGAGACTGTATTAAATGTCAACAGACCATAACCATATATAAACTGGTGAATGTTGGCAGAAACTGGATGGATTTTTGGCACTACTGAGTGTCACAGGTGGCAGCTGGCCTCCGCCAATCAAGAAGCTACCTTTTTCTGTCACATGTGTGGATGGAGATAGTTCACTTCTATATTTTGCCTCTATAGACCTGGCTGGGAACAACTCTGGAGGCAAAAACGTCAGCAAATCAATCAGGAGCCCTGGAAAGTCCCGCTTCAGGGTCCCCGTTCGAGGCCGAGTACAACTGGTATGTATCAAATATTTTAAAAGCACAATCCCATTCTTGACTGCCAAAACCATCCTACCTCAAGAACTCTGTTTTTCGACTTGTTCTAGATGGTCCTGTACATGGTGGATCATGAAATTTGTTACTACTGAGTTGGTAGTTGGAGTGAGAGTGCAGTAAGTTGACTGCTGTAAGTGTGTGTGTAGGTTTTAAGCAATCCAGAGATGACCCCTGTGCATACATTCATATGTAGCTACGACTTGACAGACATGCCACCTGGTACAAAGGTATGTCACTTGTGATGGTGTACAGATTATTGTGACACCTGGACTCCGTTGGAGGTGTGAGTAAGCACCATACATTTGGCTGTGTCATGGTAGTGGGTGTGGTTGGTTAGGAATGTTCAGAACTCTTGTCAGAGTCCTTGTAGTATTCCTCATAAGTAGAAACTCTTAAGAAACTCATTTTTCAGACTTGGGTTTATTCATCCTATTTAGGTCTTGCTGGTTTTTTCAATAGCAAGGCCCAGTGACTTCCCATGACAACAGCCTAACAGATCTGAATTGTCACTTACTGTCAGAAGGTAGGAGAGTGTGGAGTTGTGGATCTTGGGATAAAGCTCAACTACTATATGTATGATTCTACTTGCTAACAAATTGTTTTGTGGATTGTGTAGACGTTTCTTCGGCATAAAGTCTCTTTAGCATCTAGTGGACACCCCACAACCCCTGCAAAAGAATCTGGCAGAATGGGTTCAGATTCTCGATTAAGCAGGCTTTCAGAAACATCACGAGGGGGTGGTCGTTGTAGCTTTTCCAACTTTAGTGGCACTATGAGCCCAAAGGGAGCTCCATTAGGTTTGTACAGCAACCAAAATTGGCAAGGTAGTACCAGAATTGCGCAACCAAACTTTGAAGACAATGGCGTAGATAAACATGACAACGGAGTCACTTCCAGGAATAATAATACTGGCGAGGTTTCTGAAGACATGAAACCTAACCAACCCAATGCAAGTAGAACCTGTGGACCCTCTTCTGTCTTAGCTGGACCCTTGAACAGAAGCGAGACTCTCCATGGCAGTGGCGTTTTGCTGTTTGAGACACTTGAGAAACAGGATACAAGATTAGGTCAAGAAAATGGCAAAGTGGTTTGTGTGCCACGGAGGAAGAATATGCCTAGCCTTGGAGACAGCGCAGCACAGCCAAACTTCAGGGATAATGGTGTAGTTACAGGTGGAAATGAAGTGCTTTTCAGGATTAATACTGGTGCGGTTTCTGGAGAGCCCAAGGAACCTGTTGCAGGTGGAAATTGTAGACCGGTACCTTCAATCTTACCTGGATACTCGGACAGAAGTGGAACTTTACATGAAGGTGGTGTTCTGCTGTTTGAGACTCTTGAAACGAATGATGATACTGCGTCAGGACAAGGCCTTTCTGTTCAACAAACCAGACAAGAAAATAATAAACTCAGTGTACAGCGGAGGAAGAGTTTGTTGAGCCTTGGTGGGAGTGGTAATTCTCCAGGAGGGAAAGGTGGTGAAGGTGGTGGAGTTCTCAGATATGCTCTGCATTTAAGGTTTATGTGCCCGCCCCTCAGAAACCATGGGAAAGAGAAAGCACTAACTGTGCAAAAAAGTTCGACCTCTCCATCTGTGTGTAAAGGTGGAGAAGTTGAAGATGAGAGGCGTTTCTATATTTATGGGGATTTGCGGGTGGTGTTTCCTCAGCGCCATTCTGATGCACACGAGGGCAAGGTATGCTTTTTGATTGAGCAGAAAATAAGGAAGAGATATACATCCTTGTAACTAATAAGGTAGTGTTTTGGCAGATCATAATATTGACTGCCGGATATTGATTGCTTATATTTGGGACTTGATAATATTTAAATCTTGCAAATACTTGAAATTTAATTCCAATTCAAAACTTGAATATGTGTTTATTACTGAAGATTCACTTTCTGCAGTATATCCTCGTAAAAGGAATTAAAAAAGGTTTCAGCTTAGAGCCCACAATAGAGCCCAGGCGGCAAAGAAAGTCTTTTAGCTACTCCAAATGTGAATCATAATCATAAAGATTGTGGTGGCGGTGCTTTATGCATGCAATGCAATCTGAGAGGTTTAAGTTTTTTCATTAATGTTGCCTATATGTTGAATGGTGTTAATGCAATGAGTTCATGTCAACACTAAAAATACTGGGAGTTTATTTTCACAAATTGAGCACCCATGTAAATGGGACTTTGAGAGGTGTCTTCTGCAGCTTGAAGTACAAAACGATTCGGTTGTATCCTAATGTGAAACTTCACTTCTCCCTGTACTGCTTCTAATGATTTGGGCGAACCAACCCATACACTCGTTCCTTGTTGAGTGCCTAAACCCTTGCCTCCAAGGAACCAGTGTACGGGTTGTTTCGCCCCAGCCTGCTCCTAATGGGTTTCTTCAAGTAAACCTTGTTCGGTTTTCCTCATGTCTGATGTTGGTCAAGTAAAGACTTGTGGTTCACGACTGCTTCATGATACATCAACTCCACGGGTGTGGTATTTCAGTCCCATAGATTTTATAAGTTCAGACTGGTTTTATGTTCTACAGTGTGGATCTTGTGAGAGTAGAAATCATTATGAAATCTACAGAGCTTTTTTTATGTTTAGTTTTTCCTGGTCTGCTCTTTGTACTAATGTAGTAATTGCCGTGTTCAATAATTGCAGCTGCAAGTGGATTATGACTTCCCAGCAAATCCAAAGTACTTCGACTACAGCAGCTAACTCCTGCAATGGTTTTCCATTCAACTTGCATCCAATGTTGAGGACTCCTTGTAAAGCTCAAGCAGAAACTTAGCAGGCATTTGCTCCTCCAGGTTGGCAAACTGGTGCTCAATTGCCCAGCTTACCAGAACTGTAAATAAGCTGTTCTTATCAGTCACTATTTATAAAGTGTCATTGTGCAGAAATTCGTCCTGATAATTGTATATAATTGAAATTAATTGTATTCAAAACGTTTGTTCAAGGTGCTTCCAGTCAAAAAATATACAGATTGGATTTGTCTTTTATAGCACATGGTTGAAACGCTGCTGCTATATGCAACTGACAGGTTTCAAAATTACATGTTTTTCCTGATTTATATGGAGTTTTTGTTTTATATGCGCTGAAAATTGTTGCAAGGATTTGACAAAGTATATTCGATTAAGCTTTGATACTTTGCTCACTTTGAGGCTTGTAAGTTTGTTCAGAATTGATGAAATTTGTAGAATCCCCCTTTTTTGTAAACGTCTTCATTTTCACCCATGGTAGAAGAGTTCTAATTTCACCTTTATTGGATAAACTCTCATTTGATTGGATAATGCATCCGGAGGCCAACCCCATAATGAAGATGCAGAAATTAGAATATCTCAATTTCAACAGAATTTGAGAAGAAACACCTTCAGAAATGGGCAAAATATCTTCATTCTCTATGGACGACATTATAAGTATGTGCAAGTATGACGCCCATCACCCAGCTGAAATCCTTGCACTACCTTGACAACATTCTGACACTACCTTGACAAGAATGGATTATGGAGCCAACTACTCACTTTTGTCAGTATGATCCACAGCTTGCTGTGTAGAACAACCCATGTAGTATTTAAATAGATCGATAGAATCTTGGGGGCACCAAAAATCTCCGAACAATGTGCAGACCACTTATGCAAATTAACACCAAACTGGACTTCTTGAATATGAAGTGACAATACATGTCACTTAGAAGAAATGCGTTGCACACATTTTCAATAAACAATAATTGTTGCCGCATAGATTGCTTCCTTGCACTAGTAAATTGTGTTGATTTCAGAAATCATCGGCATTGCATGTAGCATGGCATGAGCACACATTTATACAATGTCAGCAATTCATAAAGTGTCTATTGGTAAGCTTTTAATCTATTGACATGGATGCTCACGAAAACAATAGCTATCAACTTCAACTAATGTTTCATGACATTATATTTAAAGTATGTTTAAAACACTCCAAGCATTAAAAGACATATATTGCGCATACTCTAGAGATTTGGCCTGGGAATGCTCAAATTTTCCTTGACCTAGCTCCATGACCCGCTTATTCTACTAAGCTTACCTAAGGTAGATGAGGCTATTGTGGACACCTCGAGCTTTGTGGAATCATCCAACCGATGGATTCAAGCATTAGCAGCTTGAGCAGGTTAGCAGTTGCCAACCGGGATCAAAGAAATTTAAATCGTTGAAATCGGAGTTGAGGAAGGCGTTGATCTAGGCTCCAGAATCAAAGATTCTTTGCTTCTTAATAAGGGGAGAACTCTTTTATCTTGTTGGTAAGAAATTAGATCTATAATAAAAAGCTATAGCACAGTGTAAGTCCAAATAGTAAGTGACACTAAATACCATCAACGGTGTAGCTTAGTGCCTTCCACCAAATAAGAATAGGTAAGGGCGCTCGGGAAAAACAATTTGTGACAAACAACCATGTGCTTGCCATATGTGGTCAAACACTTGTGGATCCATGTCACTTGCGACTGATGCAGACTTGGAATCTAGTGGTTGCTAGAATGCGGGCGTTGTTGGCTCTGAGCTTAGATGTCGCAAATTGTGCCATGCCTTCGAAAGAAATGCGGCACTTGCGCTCCTCCCTTGGCATTCTCAGGCTCCCGCATAGGTACACTTCCGATCATGGATGCCATTGGCGTTCAGTCACAAATGTGGAGGACATTCATGAGTTCGTTAGGGTTCTCAATCTTCAAGGTGGGGAGGGTCATGGAGATGTTTTTTTGGGATGATTCGGTGGATCGGGAGTGGTGAGATGGGGGTTCATGTTGGCTGGTAGTTTGGATCCGACTTGCATTGATGACTCAAAAAAAGAAATTCAGGTGCAGATGTGTCAATCTGCAGAGCTCAGTTTGTTGAGTTGTGATTGCTCACCAACTGCATCATCTCCATTCGTATAGGGAGTGACGGTGACGAACTAATTGCATTTAAGTCTTGCTGCTCGACAATGCAATGGCATGAAGGTGGTCTGGCCCAGAAGTTGCATGTTTGCTCGCACCACCTCATGACTGATCACAAACTTAGGAGTCATGAAGGTTGCGGAATCTACAACTTGCATCTTCCCTATGAGTTAAATAAGGCCCTTTGGCATAGTGAACGTTGCGATAGGCTTCATAGTATTTGCGGTGTTGAGCTCACAATCTGCAAATTACAACAATGAGAGGCTGAGCGTCACAAACCATTGATTCAAGCAAGATAGTTCTTATGGAATGGCCCACTACATCAGCACAGTAGGCACGATTTCAAGAGAACATACTATGACATGATCCATTGCCGAGAGGTAAGAGGTGAGTGGCAACTTGCAACTTGCATAATCAAATCATTCATGAGAGTGCATGCAAATGAAAACAAATGTGGAATAAACATATCCAAATAACTCTATATGCATGCTATACTTATACCTTCAAGAGGGCTTCATGGCCGGGTGAGCAAAAAACACCAAACATTCAAAGACACAAGGCATGCGCATGTTGAAACCAATGAAGTTGGCCATGGCAATTGCGTTGGGGCAAATGCAACACGTATTATCAGATTGTAGGAGAACCAACCATGGACAATGGCAAGAGACAGTGGACAATTGACTGCACAATGAACAACTCAAGTAGGAGGGATACAACTACCAAGACACTAAGTGGCAAAAGAAAGAAAGAGAAGGAAGCATATGAGCAAAATAACGAACGAAGATTCCTTTTTTAATGCATTATACATAGATATATGTATGTCCTTATTGTAACTTACCGTATGGGTTCCACGATCCATAGGGCATTATCTCTATCGTGCCCAAAACAAAAAAAAACAAAATTGCTAGCCCTATGTAATTTTTTTGAACCCATAGTCAAAATTAATACCCCCTTTGTGCACCCATGTACTACAAATATAATAATGAAGGTGCACCTTGAAGCTATCTGCCCTAGACTCTACATACCGTAACACCATAGCAGGTTCGCCACCTGGCGAACGAATATTTAATTTTTTTGAAAAAATAAGGTTCGCCTCTCAAAAACTGAATTTCTCAATTTTCGTTTTTTAGCAAAAAATAAGTAAAAATGACCCTAAATAGCTTAGAAATAGCAAAATATTTCAAAAACTAATTTATTCTATTTTCGTTTTTTTGTCTTCAGAATTTTCTAATTTTTACGTTTTTTATTTTTAGAATTATTTTAGGACGAACCTGCTATGGTACTACGGTATCCAACATAATCAAACAAACCCAATTTTTTTTTGCCTTCCCGGACCATCTCGGACCAATGTGGACCGGGTGCGGAACCATGTGAACTTGATGGAATAAAAGGGGACCGGATCTTTGATCAAAGAATATATAGAACAAAAGAGACGTTTTGGTATGGGTGATAGCTTTTATTCAAAATAAATAAAAATTACAAAGTAGCGAATTTCAATTGGTAAATTTTCCCTATAGAGGTAATATGAAAACAAATTACTTCATTATTATAACGATGCTTGTCACATCAACATAATTCTGAAGCAAAATGTTGGGACGTGATGCAATGTGCCCATCTAACCATGTCTTGGGCCCTGGGGGTGGACTCTTCATTGGAAACCTAATGATGTGCATGGGTCACTATGGAATTAAACCCCCCTATATACAAGAAGTTTATGGAGAAAAAACATATGTATATGTATTAATGGCATGCTAAAAAATGGACTCAAGTATTTATACTAAGCTTTTCAATTTGATGTGATAAATGTCTTCACTACATATACAAACTATACACCATGAATTAAATGATCCTTTATTACATATAAAATTCATTGTCACTTTCCAAAGAGAGAAGTTATTGAATATTTTTCATCCATAGCATGTAACTCAATGATTGTATCAAACAAACAAAGATAAGAGCACAATAACTTAGCCACAATCTAGAGAGAAAAATTGAAGCCCATGAGAGCTCCAAGAACCTCTAGTTTGTAAAAACCTAGAACCCAAATGCAAACCCTAACAAGAAGACACATGGTAGTCATTGAGGACTATGACCATGTGAAAATAATGGATGAAAATGTGAAGTGGATGAACTAACACCTCTATTCTCAAAATTTCTCTAAACCTTCGGGCCCCCTCTTGTACGTCTACCTTTACTTTAGAAAATTTAATAGCCTTTTAGTTGTACATACTAGAGAAAAACATTACCTCTCCCTTATGTATACTATGTACTCTAATGCCTCAAATAATACCCCTTTTTACACTCACTTAGTTTGTATATGGTATGAAGAATCCACCCCCCCGGGTCCTAGGCATGGTTGTGTGATTTTTAATTTTTTTTTTAAAATCGGAAGGGAGGGGTTCACCTTACCTCTATACAACAATCAATGTAAGAGTTTGTAGGACCAATTGGCTTCAATATGCATATGATGGCTTTCACAAAAAACGATAGACGTGCAATCATTTTTGGGGATGGTTGACTAAAATATGTAAGGACATGGTTGTTGCCAAAATCCACACAAATCCACAACATATTACTCCCTTTGTCCCAAAATGATTGTCCTACTTTCCAGATTCTTTTGCCTCAAAATGATTGTCTAGTTTCTCTGCCTGGCTAGAAATTCGAGGCTCAAAGTCAAATATTTTTGCGCCAAATTTTCTATATCAAGAAGTCTTTTGACACCACAACTTCCGGAGGCGTTTTGGAGTAGTTGTTGTTTTCTATTTTAAGAGTCATACTTACAACTACTTGGTTAATGGTCAATGGGCCTTAATCTCGCTAAAGTTAGAAACATGGACAATTATTTTGGGATAGAGGGAGTACATGTTTGTTAAGTCATTAATGTAGCTTCCTATTTGTTGTAGTACTTAGATGTTATCATTTTTTTTTTCTATATAAATTAATTTCCTTGTTTTTGAGGAGAATGAAGTTCACACTCCAAATCACAATTTTTGCAATTTCAACAATGTTATAATTTCTTCACAAAGCTCATATTGCCATAGCATAATTCTAAAAGTTGATCTCCTCATAATTCAACATTGTATGGTACAAACCCCGTGCACATGAAGTGAAATGTTTGGATGTCAGTATGTCCTCAAAAGAAACATTTGGCATACCTTGACATGTCTACATACAGGACTACACTAAATATTGTATTTGGTGCCATACGGTATTTTATGTCACTCTGTTAACTTTTTGGATGACACTTCTTATGAATAATTTGACAAGTATTGTCATCCCAACTTACTTTTAGTTCATCCAAATGCCAGTTATTGAATCAAAGTTTGGAATCATTCTGCATCCTAACATTTATGTAACGATTTAGTGTCATGGATAATTGAAAATTGGATGGAAAATCAGTTTAGTAAGTGACCATAATAATTGCAACATCATACATCTATAATGCCCAAATGTTTTTACAAGCAATGACAAATAGCGTTAGGTTCACATTTAGTGTTGGTGACACTACACGGGCAATTTCCAGTTAGTAGTGAGCAAGAGATATAGAATTGGTGACACTAAATGCAATATTCACCGTAGTTCTCTAGCAGCTTGGGCGCCTTTCTGCCTAATGATTAACTAAAGTGCGAAAGTAAGTGAGGTAGCCCAAAAAATAGCACTCTAGAATTGTGTAGATTCAAAGAGCAATTTAAAACAAGTTAGACATTCATTCCCGCTTGCATGTCTCATTTTTTTTATGGTAGTGTGAGAGGATGACTTGTGCAGCAAATTCATGCTTGTATTGTTTTTAGACCATGAGTGAGATTGATGCCGCATTCAGACACTGTTGAAGTTATTTGATGCTACTTTGTTGGATTCCAGTGAATGTCACTTGCATTATTATGATTTTAGGCACTCTTTGAATGTGTTTTTTTTTTTGTTTTTTTTTGGTTTTTTTTGTTTTTTGTTTTTTTGTTTTTGTTTTTTTTGGACACTCAACAAAATTAATGTCCCAGAAATTTAGGCACCTTTAAAATTAATTATTTTCTGCCCAAGGTGCTAGAGAGCTACGGTAGTTTAGCTTTAGAAACAAGGGGACCCCTCTAGACATGCCGATAAATCGTTCCCAACTTTGGCACACGGTATTACATGTCAACTATAGCATGAAGTACTTTTGCCATGTAGTTTGGTGGTTTTATGTATTCCTATACTCTACACTTTGAAGGACTTCACATGTAAAATACAAATGCCAAACTTGCGCCAACCCATGAGCCCATCAATGTCGTTGTGGTGATTGCTTACTTGGAGCATTGTCAAAGTCTACATGCATGTCCGCTTCCAATGATATCCCGAATATATATTCTTGCCGATGCATGAGGCGAAATCTCATGCCAACTATATTCCATTTTGCATTTTTTTTAATGACTCTGCAACATGTCTATTCGTGTGTAATTGTATGGCAAGCTAAACACCAAATTGTTGTACATGCTTGCATCTAACGTAGAAGGTGTTGATTTTGACCCCCTCCTAGAAGCGGCCCATGTGCACGCCTCCTAATCCCATAACTGGAGCACACTTTAAACCATCCGAATGGTTCTGGCGCACATCGGGGGTGGATTTGGGTGAAAATCATGACGGTTCCAAAAGAATGTGGGCTTGGTTCTGGGCGAAAGCGGGACGGGATTTGAACAAGGGTTGGGACTTAGTTGCGGGGCTGGTTACTTAGCAAGGCATTCGGCAAGGTTCTTATTTCAAGGTAGGAAAAGACTTAGAAATGATCTTTTGGCAATTATTGGCATGCAAGGAATATGGAACAAAAAGGTTCATGTTAAGGGATACCTCGGATCCTACTTGAAGGTACGAATCTAAGGAAATCCCATTTGCATATCATTATGGTTTCGGCTGCGGTTCTTTTTGGCATAGTTTTCTACTAGAGCTTGTGTTGTTGAGATAGAGAGGTGGTATATCCAACTACATGTTCGTGTTCTCTGGGTAAAAATAAGCACGTGTTCTTGTTATGGGGGGATGGGGGAATGTAGTTGAAGGATGCACAAATTTCGGTGAAATACTTAAGAGTATCGAGATGAGGAAGGGTTGAGGGGCGGCCAATTTTTGGTTAATATACCTAGTGGCTCTTGCCAACTTGGCTAGCACATGGAAGTGTGTCCTATCTTACTACATGCACTAAAAACATATATCGACTTTTGCCAATATCTTGACCCAAAAGATGATGACTTACATTGACTAAATTTTAAGGCTTTTTGAGTTATTCTAACTAATGACGACTAATGACCAAAATCCATTTCAAGTTGATTTAGGGATTTTATTTTATTTTTTTATTCTTTTGGGTCAAAGTGCTCATAATCGGAAATACCAGGTAACACTCATAATCAAGTATTGTATATTAAGGTCAGTATTTGAACCACTTTTTAATTAATACAAACATATAGCGTATTTGACCTGCAATAAATGACATATTTTTCTTGATAAGGCAATGTGCCAATGTTCACAATTCCATGTGTAGAATTACAAGCGTTCACACACACACACACACATATATATATATAAATCTATGTTTCCTTCTTTATCCCTAAATGTTACTAGAGCAAAACCACATTAAATTGAAGCCTTTCTTTAGCAAGATCAAATTACTTATATAGAAAACAATACATATGTGAAGACCCTAAAATGTAAGAAATTTATGATTAGTTTCAACTGTCTAAGCATCATATCTTATGACATTACCGCAAGCTGAGAGCAGAGTGGGCGGAAAATAATTCTAAAAAATCAAGCCTAATCTTTTGGGAAATTAATGAGTTAGATGGCTAAATGAAAGGAAAAATAATCATAAAAATGTCTTAATATTAGGAAATTTGGTATGTTTTGGAATGCGGCTAAAGTCAACAATCCACATGCACTGACAACACTACTAACCTATCACACGCATTCACTCTAACATTCACATGGAGTGAAGCCGGCATGCACGTGTTACAAATTGAGCGCCTCAAAATCAAGAGTCTTACAAGCTTGAGAGAAGCGGAATCTGCTAGAGAAGTGTGAGGAAAGCTTAAATAGGAAATGCCATGTGCTTAAATAATATATATGTAGATAATATTTTCCTAATTTTTCATAAACATCTTTACAGACCATCTAAACCCTTTTATGAAATTAATTAACTATTGGACAATTTTCGCCCATCTCGCTATCAACCTACAATATAACAACTATAGGGTTGGAGTTCATTTGGGCAATTTTGGACCCCTTTTGCACAATGTTTTCTAAGGGATTGGAACATTGACAAGGCGAATTCATTTTGCCCAACCCTACTAGGAATTTGGTCTCCAAGACTCTAAAATTCTAACGTGTCAAAAACCAAACCCAAAGTATAGGTGATTTGGGAACCAAATGGTCTACTTGGGACCGTACCAAAGTCTAGCCCTCCACACTTCACTTAAACACAGGTGGACACGTGGAGGTGATATGCACACAACTACACAAAATAAAAAGCTTGGATCAATCTTAAATCATTAAGATCTTGGAAACCTTCTTGCAAATGAGAAGTGTGGTTGTATTGGACTCGACGTGCATTTACGAGTTGCATCGTAAACTTGCTTGTATGATGCGTAACTCTTTGTATCTATGATAACCCTTTCATGGTCACGGGTGTATTCCAACTTCGGTTGAAACTTTCATAACCACCTTTGGATCTAAGCGCAATTCGATCTAGTATCCCCCCACTATCACCAACATATTCCATGATCAAGCACTTGTATGTGGAAGAAATTCTATATATTAGGAGGAATGGGAAGTTGTGGGAAGAAAGAACTTTTATGTTTTAGCAGAATTTGAGAAGATCCAACGGTTGCAAAGTTGAAGCTCTCAAGGTGGGATAACTAGTGAAAATATTTTCTTTCTTTCAATTAGAAAAAAAGTGAATGTTGGGATGGCCAAGGAAGTTACAACAACAACAACAACAACAACAACAACAATTGTTTTACATATTTAGAATACACATATGCAATAATTTGATTTCCAAATTTCAAGTTCATATGCCTATTCTAAAGGTGGCCAAAGTTTTTTGATTGGATGATGAGTTTTGTTTCATGATGAGATTGAATGCCAATTTTAAAAATGTTTGCTTTGGGATATTACCTACACCACCTACAAAAGATGGTTGTTGTAAACATGAAACACCCACATGCATGAAAATATTCTTCCTCCTTCAAATCTTGGTGACCTTCTACACACTTTGGAACATCATTGTCCTTCAAATTAGACCAAAATCAAACAAGACTTGCACCTATCTATTCTTGAAACATTAGAAAATCTCCACGTGAATAGGGAGCGTGGATGAAGTTGTAGGGGGGGCCTCCATAGTGGCTTCTCTCTTTGAGAGAGGCCCTGTTTCAGAGGGGACCTCTTCTGCAATAAATGGTTAAATCAAAATATTATCAACATTAAATACTTATCATCTAGGATATGCAACCTTCAAGTCAAGGTATATTATACTGAAAGGTTACAAGTTGTAAAAAATTTGCATAGAATTAAACAAGAATTGTCGCCATTCACAAATTCTCAATCATACACATAACTGCACTAGTGCTTGTCAACTTAAGGTATGTGGGTGTTATTTGGTGAGTTTTTCATATTCTCCATCATCCTGGTTTTTGTGTACTAAAGGTTGTGACACATTTGCAAAATTGAGATGAAGTATCAACAAAGACATGATTGAGAATCGGACCTCCTTTGAGTTATATATGATTTATCAAATGTGCATGTGTGATGATTCTCCCTGGACACAACGTCTGGGGGGATTTTTGTGCATAACCGATCGAGATCCTAGTGTTTCCAAGATCAAACGGTTACATGTTGACATCTTCCAGTTTTGCTTTATTGGATTGCAGAATATTCTGTAGATTTCTCCAAGCAGACCGGTCATTTTCCTGAAGCCTTGAATTTGAAGCGGTTATTTTTTTCAAACTCAAGCAGTTCAACTGTCACTAGCGTTCATTGCCCGAACACTGCTCCTCTCCATGCCGACCGCCGACCAAAAGGGACATGCGATTGTCCACAATTGAGAGTGGCAGCTTGGGCCACCAAATTCATGGAAAGACCTAACTTCTCTGCACGTGAGTCCCACACAATCTAACCCCCTCCAACATCCAACCAACCTCCTTTTGTTGGGTGCACACACACACACGGGCTCATAGAATCCCTCCTACTTATGACTGCCATTTTGGTCAAGTAGAAATTTCTACGTAGCTAAAAAGAAAGAAAGAAAAAGATTATGTATCATGTTTCATTGAATGGATCATGTTTCATGGTCACTTGGACTGTTTTCAAAAACCACCTCTTGGAGGTAGGCCTAACGCAAAACCAGGAGATCATGGCACTCCGAACGCTCACAACCGTTGATTTATTCTATTGTATTGTGTGTGAGGACCTGCATGAATAGAGATCCATTGAAATAGCATTTGGTTGAGGGCCTGGTCACATATGACTTCACACTACACTTGAGGGTCCATAACCACACTACATGATTTGAGAGGTGTCTTGGGACGGCCATTGGACACTTTCCTTTGGGCTCTCACAATTTCATGGTCACAGCTCTTGGCTCGTGTGTGAAGTGGCCCTCATTCATTCAACACAAAGCCTTGAAATAGCATGTGTTTCAGAGGTTGTTTCTTTTGGTTGATTTGACATCAGGATTAGTTTTAGAGACCCCGAATTAGTGTACTCGAGGTTGATATAGAATTGGTCCTTCTTACCCACAGATACTGCAATAACCTTACCGGGCTCCCTACCTCCTAGTGTTTCCTCTACTAGTTAAGCTACTGGTTTATTGTACGATGGTTAGACGGCTATGTTCTACTAGTCACACGACTGGTAGACCCGTCCCTATTGTAACCAACCAATGTCTATTTCTAGCAGATTATCAGTCAGGGTCCCTACACCGGCTCACTACCAGTCTAATTCTACTATCAATACTATTGGGTACTTCTTCATACACCATGACTACTAGCCAGTTCACTCTCTTTTTGGTACACTCAATTCCAGGAGCTGAGATCATCTTTTATACCCGGTAGTCCCTTCCTCGCATGTTAAGTCTTCTAGTTACCCATAACCCTTGGGAACACCTAACTAGCTATTCCAACTCCAAGTACCGGTAGCCCCTTTCCTACTGTCCTTACTTCCAGATGCCGGTTCCCCCATTGACCACCTATTGCGTAGGGAACCCCAACTCTTCGAATATCTCAACACTCGTCTAGGATTTGGTGCTACCACCCCCCACTTAACATAGAAAATTACTACTCTCTACCTCCAATTGTATCTCGACCCCATATACTTCTAGACATAAAACCTTGTTAGCAATATTGATCTTATAGCTAGCAATATTAACCTTACATGTAGCTTAAAATCCTTGATATGGCTAACATCATACAAATTATCAGAATACCACCAACTACCACACAATCCTTAACTCAAGATACACATACTCACAGTAAGGGTTTCCAACAACACTCTCACTCCTTTATTTGAATCGGAAACCACACACGACACTTCCACACAAATTGGTCACACTTGACACTATTCCACCCACAATTAAATACTTTTTTCTACTCTTATCCAAACTTCCTACTTCTAGTTCTAAGCACACTTTCAATAGTGATTATTCTTCATTCATATCTTCTACCTTATCCTTATCTAATCCTTTTTTTTTGAAGATATTAAAATTTAATTGTACATATTCAAATATAAAGTTTTTTTTCTTATTGCAACTTCATGTATGATATTTACCTCTCAAATATAGAATTGACCTCTCATTGCAACTTACGTGCTTTCTACTTCTATTTTTAGTCCCCCACCCTTAAGTGTCCGTCCCTCTCACAATCAAAGTCTCTTGAGATCTGGAACCTCATCCCTCATACATTTGCACTCATCTTGTTCTAGATAACATGTTACACAACTATTAGTATATTGCAAGATAAAAATAATACAAATTAATTATGTGCAAAATTTAAACAAATACTTCAAATTAGTGTACATTGGTGGTAAATAATACCGTTCACTATGACATTCATTTGAAATTTTGTATTCAAAATGTCCTTTTTGGCAAATTTTAAAGTTGTGAAATCAATAAGATGCTTTTTGATGTGCGTAGTATTGCATAGTAGTTGTACGTTGGTTGTTAGAAACATGAACCTATGAGTACCATGGTACCTTATCACTTTTGGCAAGCAAAATTGTTTCTCCGTGAATGAGAGGGCCATGTGTCATAGTGTGATAGGCCGGAGCATGTGATGTGGCATGTGAACGAGTTTAGGATCGCAACCTCTGCATGAATCAGTGAAGGTATTCTTGCAATAAAAATTTCTTTAATCAAATGCCTCCATATAGTGACTGAAACTACACCGATTATCCCAATTAGTGTGTGTTGCACAATAACGCCTTCCTCATGTGTTTCAATTTTACTAATGAAAGTTCCATGGGTTGTTTGGACATTATAGAACATAAATGACTTTGCTTGACAAAGTATTAAATTCTCATTAAATAGTTATAGCACTACGTAACTCCGAATAGTAACACGCATTAATTGGAATAATCAGTGTAGTTATAACCCACATTTGTAATCCAAGATATTATTTTTCGCCCTTCAATAACTTATGATTGTTTTTCTTCTTTTTTTAAAACAAATTCCCTACATTGTTGAGTATTCAATTTCTAGTCAATATCCCACAAAATACATTTCAAGCATGCAACATTTCAAGTATGGATACACTCTCACTTTGTAACAAATATGCCCTCAGTGACCATTACAAATATGGTATTCATGAAAACAACACATGGCATGTGAAAATGTCATATATTTCATTTTCTTGAATGCAAAGAAGGCTAGCTTGAATTGGTCTTTGGAGGCAACTTTTGCCAACTACACGAGTTTTGCCAACTACAGTTTTTTTCAAAGTTTAAGTGCATTCCACAAGACTAAAAATTGAGTCAGACTTGGAAAAAAAAACAAAAACATCACATGTGGATGTGACATTCTCATAAATACTATGTTTACAATGCCAATCTTCCATTTGAGTTCTTCAAAGCCAAGCTATAGTCAAACATCTGTACTACAACATTAAGTTCTATATATATATATATATAAATGTAACATAAATATAAATTATTACCTTTAAGATTATCCTATATTACTTCTGACATGTTTCATTGCATTGTAGGGCCCTTTTTACAAATTCTTATAACTATATAAACTTTTACTTTCAATGAATGTTAAAAACCTTATATTTTAATGATGGTGGTTTTATAATGTGAACACACATTGCCCTCTCTTGGTTTCACCTGACAATTTCCCAACTAACATTTGGACCATAAAAGAAAAGCGCAATAGACTACGAATATCTATGTCCACAAAAATAACAATCTATAAGAGGTCGTTGAGAATCTTAGTCACGTTTGCATAAAAACATTCCACCTTTAAAACATCAAGCTCAATTACACCCACAAAGCACTTGGGCCCACCTACATGTCAACACCTTAGTGGTCCAAAAGTGTTATGGTGGTAGCGACGCTCAACAACAACCCACCGTCTGGCTCGTTGCTTTAGCGATAACTTTGAAGTTTCATTTTCATAGTAGGTTACATACCTCACTGCACCGTCATGATGAAGGGATGTAATAAGCTTCAAGTTTTTATCTTTTTAATGACTTCATCTATGATTTAAAATCACATATTTTAGGACCGCGTCAATGAATTGCGGTTTCTTACCACTGGTTCTCTTCGCCTAAACGATCTACTATGATAATAGGTTTCCTATACAAGTTCAAAAATTTAAAACCCTTCCAGTAAAAGAGAACCAAGTGGTAAGGAACCACAATTCATGTAGTGGATGTAAGTTCAATGTGGCTCTTAAGCGCAAAAAGCGGCCAAAGGCTAGACACCCACCTCTGTGAGTTGGGCCCCCACCAATATTACTGAGGTGACATGGGTCTAGTAAAAACATGAACCCCACATGTTTCTGGCTATTTTATCTCAAGTGGACCTCTCCAAACTAAATTGAAACCTCAAACACTAATTCCATGGACAAATTATTATTTTTTAATGAAAAAAACACATGATGTAATATAATTGATTGCATTTTCACCTTGGACAATGTTGGTGGAGGCCCAACTCAAAGAGGTGGGTGTGTAGCCCTGGCCACGGAAAGCACTAGGTTGTCAAGTTAGTTTTATTACAAATTGGACCAAATATTTGTGAACAAAATAAACCCAAATTAGGGTTGTAAAGCCTGAATTCATTGTCTCGTGAGAGTCATGATGTAGTGGTCCGAGATGACCCTAAACTACCAGATGATAGTGGAGAGGTGCCCAAACCAAACGCAATGGTTGGCGGTTCAATTCCCGACTTTGAAATTGTCTCTCTACTTGACGAAAAACTTAGCCAAGTGGTCAAGCGCGCTCTTGTGTTCCAAAAAGAAAAGAAGAAGAAAAAAAAGAGCCATGATGCACATTTTTGTTTTGAACATGTTTGCTTTGGGATATTATCCACACTACCTACAAAAAATGATTGTTGTAAACAGGAAACACCCACATGCATGAAAATATTTTTCCTCCTTCAAGTCTTGGTGACCTTATGTGCAGTTTGGAACATCATTGTCCTTCAAATTAGACCAAAATCAAACAAGACTTGCACCTATCTATTCTTGGAACATTAAAAATCCTCCATGTGAATACGGAGCGTGGATGAAGATGTAGGGGGGTTGGGCTCCATAGTGGCTTCTCTCTTTGAGAGAGGCCATGTTCCAGTGGGTGCCTCTTTGGCAATAAATGGTTAAATCAAAATATTATTGACATTAAATACTTATCATCTCGGATACGAAACCTTCAAGTCAAGGTACATACTCGAAGGTTACAAGTTGTAACTATTTTGCATAGGATTAAACAAAAATCGTCGCCATTCACAAATTCTCAATGATACACATAACTGCACTAGTGCCTGTCAACTTAAGGTATGTGGGTGTTATTCGGTGAGTTTTTCGTATTCTCCATCATCCTGGTTTTTGTGTACTAAAAGTTGTGACACATATCCAAAATTGCGATGAAGTATCAACAAAGACGTGATTGAGAATCGGGCCTCCTTTGAGTTTTATGTGATTAATCAAATGTGCATGTGAGATGATTCTCCCTAAACACAACGTCTGGGGAGATTTTTGTGCATAAACGATCGAGATCTTAGTGTTTCCAAGATCAAATGGTTACATGTTGACATCTTCCAGTTTTTTCTTTAATGGATTGAGGAATGTTCTGTAGATTTCTCCAAATGGACCGGTCATTTTCCTGAAGCCTTGGATTTGAAGAGGTTATTTTTTTTCAAACTCAACCGGTTCAACTGTCGCTAGCGTTTGTTGCCCGAACACTGCTCCTCTCCATGCCGACTGTCGACTGAAAGGGAAATGCGACTGTCTAGAATTGAGAGTGGCAGCTTGGGCCACCAAATTCATAGAAAGACCTAACTTCTCTGCAAGTGAGTCCCACGCAATCTTCTTCTTCTTTTGAGACAGAAGGCCAACGCCAAAGCACAAGAGGCAATTGACCATCTGGCAAGTTTTCCGTCAAGTAGAGAGGAGATTTCACAGCTGGGAATCGAACCGCCAACCTTTTCCTTCAGATTTGGGTATCTCTCCACCATCATCTGGTAGTTTAGGGTCATCTCGGACCATGTCCCACACAATCTAACCCTCTCCAACATCCAACTATCCTCCTTTTGTTGGTTGCACACACACACACGGGCTCATAGAATCCTCCCGCCCACCACTGCCATTTTGGTCAAGTAGAAATTTCTATGTAGCTAAAAAGAAAGAAAGAAAAAGAAAAAGAAAGAGAGAGAGAGAGAGAGAGAGTACCTCTCATTCATTCAACACAAAGCCCTAAAATAGCTTGGATCCTAGAGGTTGTTTTTTTAGTCGATTTGACATCATGATTAGTTTTAAAGACCCCGAATTAGTGTACTCGAGGTTGTTAACTGTAGTAACCCCAATATCCTTACCGGCTCCTTACCTCTTAGTGTTTCCTCTACCAGTTAAGCTACCAGTTTATTGTACGATGGTTAGACTACTACGTTCTACTAGTCATGCCATTGGTAGACCATCCCTATTGTAACTAGGTAGTGTCTATTTTTAGAATATTATCACTGTCTCATGAGAGTCATGATGCAATGGTCCGAGGTGACCCTAAACTACCAATGACAGTGGAGAGGCACCCAAACTGAACAAAGTGGTTGGCGGTTCGATTCCCGACTCTGAAATTGTCTCTCTACTTGACGAAAAACTTAGCCAGGTGGTCAAGCACTTCTTGTGTTCCAAAAAGAAAAAAAGAAAAAGAAAAAGCCATGATGCACATTTTTGCTTTGAACATGTTCGCTTTGGGATGTTACCTACACTACCTACAAAAGATGGTTGTTGTAAACGGGAAACACCCACATGCATGAAAATATTCTTCCTCCTTCAAAGCTTAGTGATCTTCTACACACTTTGGAACCTCATTCTCCTTCAAACTAGAACAAAATCAAATAAGACTTGCAACTATCTATTCTTGAAACATTAGAAAATCTTCACGTGAATAGGGAGCGTGGATGAAGCTGTAGGGGAGGCCTCCATAGTGGCTCTCTCTTTGAGAGAGGCCTTGTTCTAGTGGGGGCCTTTTCAGAAATAAAGTATTAAATCAAAATATTATCAACATTAAATACTTATCATCTAGGATATGCAACCTTCAAGTCAAGGTACATACTCGAAAGTTACAAGTTGTAACTATTTTGCATAGAATTAAACAAAAATTGTCGTCATTCACAAATTCTCAATCATACACATAACTGCACTAGTGCTTGTCAACTTAAGGTACTATATGTGGGTGTTATTTGGTGAGTTTTCCATATTCTCCATCATCCAGGTTTTTGTGTACTAAAAGTTGTGTCGCGTATGCAACAATGTGATGACATATCAACAAAGACATGATTGAGAATCAGACCTCCTTTGAGTTTTATGTGATTAATCAAATGTGCATGTGAGATGATTCTCCCTGGACACAACATCTGGGGAGATTTTTGTGCATAAACGATCCAGATCTTAGTGTTTCCAAGATCAAACGGTTACATGTTGACATCTTCCAGTTTTTTCTTTATTGGATTGCAGAATATTCTGTAGATTTCTCCAAATGGACCGGTCATTTTCCTGAAGCCTTGGATTTGAAGCGGTTATTTTTTTCAAACTCAAGCGGTTCAACTGTCGCTAGTGTTCGTTGCCCGAAAACTGCTCCTTTCCATGCCGACCGCCGACTGAAAGGGAAACGCGACTGTCAACAATTGAGAGTGGCAGCTTGGGCCAGCAAATTCATAGAAAGACCTAACTTCTCTGCAAGTGAGTCCCACACAATCTTTTTCTTCTTCTTCTTCTTCTTTGTTTTGAGACAGAAGGCCGATAGGCTAGCGCCAAAGCACATGAGGCAGTTCAAGTTTTGCGTCAAGTAGAGAGGAGATTTCACAGTCGGGAATCGAACCGCGAACCCTCTCCAACATTCAACTATCCTCCTTTTGTTGGTTGCACACACACACGGGCTCATAGAATACTCCTGCCCACCATTGCCATTTTGGTCAAGTAGAAATTTCTATGTAGCTAAAAAGAAAGAAAGAAAAAGAAAAAGAAAGAGAGAGAGAGAGAACCTCTCATTCATTCAATTGATACAAAGCCTTGAAATAGCATGGATCTTAGAGGTTGTTTTTTTTTGTTGATTTGACATCGGGATTAGTTCTAAAGACCCGCGAGTAGTTCTAACAACCCCGAATTCCGACCTTGCGAGGTTGTTAACCGTAGTAACCGCAATATCCTTACCGGCTCCTTACCTCCTAGTGTCTCCTCTACCAGTTAAGCTACCGGTTTATGATACGCCGATTAGACTGCTACATTCTACTAGTCATGCCATTGGTAGACCCATCCCTATTGTAACTAGGCATTATCTATTTTTAGATGATTATCAATGTCCCTACACCAGCTCACTACTGGTCTAATTCTACTATCAATACTATCGGGTACTTTTGTATACACTACGACTACAAGCCGGTTTTCCTTCTCTCTTTGGTACACTCAATTCCAGGGTTGCTAAAGTATGAGCAGGGAGCAATGAGCGTTGAGCGTTGAGCATTGAGAAATATTAAAAAAATGTGTGAAATTTTTTTTTTGTTACTATAAGTTTCATATGTGAGTGGTTGAAAAGAAAAACCTATGGCTATAAATGCTCTCAAAGACGATGAATGGAGATGAATGAAGATGAATGGAGATGAATGGAATTGGATGAACTTTTTGTAGTTATTGTTTTGGATGAAAATGAATTTGGATGATTGTTGAATGAAACTAAAAAAATCAATTATTTAGGATCAATTGCCAAGTACTTTAGATCCAAGGTTTAAGGTGTTTTTTTTTGGAAACTAAGGATCTGTACATGGTGTTACGAAACAATTTGAGTGAATACACCATTTCCAATTAAAATTTATAATTACTTTTAAGCAATATTGAGATTCATCAAATTTATTTTTATGCTAACACAAAGTCAACGATTTTCTCATTATTAGTTGAGTCTAGGTGGACAAACAGACAACCCCTCTTAAAAACCACATCATTTACGAGTGTTAGTTACATGTTTCCATGTAAAAGAAATGACATGTTGTTACTTAAACAAAATTGATTCAATCTAGAAAAATTAATAAAATTTAATCTCTAAAATGAAGATGTCTTCTAAAGTGTATATCCTTTAAAATGAAAAATATCTTTACCGCCACCTCAAAGATCACAAAAATACACAATAATTCAAGAATAAATTGAGATGCAAGAATGTAGTGGCCCTTGTAGTCTCACTACATAACATTAAAAAATCAACAAACAATAAGAGTGTTTACAAGAAGATCAATTTGATCCAATACCACACATGCTAGAAGGATGATCACTAGCTTCACTACTATCACTGTGCGTAAGCCCTAGTGTCTCCACATTGGCTTCTAGGTCTAAAAACTTCTTGACAGCAACATTGTATGAACGTCGTTTGGTAACAAGAATGGGTGATGAAGCCTCTGCCATAACTTTCGCTTGAGTTTCGATATAACATGGCAAACTCTTGGGACTAGGAGAAGGCGAGATCACAAAATGTTGGAGAGAGTTCCCTCTACAAGATACATTGAATAAACAATTAGAAACTTGGAATAAATTTTCAAACCTTACACAATAAAATAAAACAAAGACATGAATAAAAACAACAACCAACTTACTTACAACAACGTCTCTTTCGTGGCCTTGTGGAAGGCCTCACAATGTCCTCATCATCAGAACCATTGTCCTCTACTAGTAGAGGACGCTTGGTTTGGGGGTTGGCAATAGAAGTCGGAGGAGTATTCAAAGGTTCAAGAAGGGCTTTTAAAATCTCACTATCGCTCTCCAATGCCAACAAATGACGTCCAATGTTGCGGGTTGCATGGATAGAGGCCCCTATTCATTGAATGCAACACAATTAGTTCAAGCAAATATATTACATACAATGTATGAAGAAAAATTGACTAGGTAATGAGAACTAATGAAAATTACCTGTAGATGCAAAACAATCTAGTACCACATCGCCAGGTTTTGAAAATGCCTCAATCAATAGTTGCACAAATAATGGATCTTTCTCACGGGCACCTCTCCATGGAAGAACCCAGGGATGTACAAATGGACGTGACGCGGCCTAAACGTGTCACATCGCGTCACGAATAACGTGACGGCGTCACGTCGCGTCCAGGGTGTGACGCCAAACGGACGTTACTGTAGTAAAAAAAAATTACTAATGGGATTTTTTTCTTCAGATAAGTAATTATTTCGACATCAATACAGGTAGTCGTCTACCATGGTCGACTGCTATATAGGCAGTCGACCACTTAATCGACTGCTAACTCAGCAGTCGACTACAATGGTCGACTGCTAATGTAGCAGTCGACTAAGTGGTCGACTGCTAACTCAGCAGTCGACTACAATGGTCGACTGCTAATGTAGCAGTCGACTAAGTGGTCGACTGCTATATAGGCAGTCGACCACTTAATCGACTGCTAACTTAGCAGTCGACTACAATGGTCGACTGCTAATGTAGCAGTCGACTAAGTGGTCGACTGCTATATAGGCAGTCGACCACTTAATCGACTGCTAACTTAGCAGTCGACTACAATGGTCGACTGCAAATGTAGCAGTCGACCATGGTAGTCGACTGCCAATGTAGCAGTCGACTACCACCGTCGACTGCTATATAGGCAGTCGATTACCATGGTCGACTGCCATATAGGCAGTCGATTACCTTGGTCGACTGCCAATGTAGCAGTCGACTATCTTCGTCGACGGCCAACATAGCAATCGACCATGGTAGTCGACTGCTACATTGGCAGCCGACCATGGTTGATAGTCGACTGCTATGTTGCCGTCGACGAAGATAGTCGACTGCAGTTGTAGCAGTCGACCATTGCCGTCGACTGATACTATTAACAGACAAATGCAGTCAACATCATATGTTTGTTGGGTTAAATTTTAATGGTTTGGGTATAGTGGAATATGGATGGATGGAAGTAGTTTAGGAAAAATGTGATTAAAGCCAACAATGATATGTAGAAGAAAAAAAAACCGCGTTGTATTAAAACAAGTATATCGTAAAGATATAAAAAATATACGAGGTTGTCCATATCAATGATACACGCATACTACCTTAACCCCTACGATGTTGCCTAAAGAACTAAACAGACTAAACACTATCCTTAACCTCAGTTCTCCAGCAGTCTATGGGCTCATCCCACCCCACAAACGGCATCTGCATCCGTAGTTTGGCGATGGTCAATGAAATGCGGTTGGACACGTTCTCGCATGTCAATGCACTCAAAGTGACATCCCAAATTTTCCTTCCTTCATTGGCAAAGAGAATTCGGTCATCACCATCGTTGCAAAGTTGTCGAGCAATCATGCCGACCGCATAACACTCAGCCTCCGCGGTGTAATATACATCGGGATCATGGTGTCTCCTGTTTTGGATGTAAAACAGTTCCGGCGCCACCCAAAACTTCTCCTTCCTCAATTTTTCCTTCGCTTCTACGGTTTCCGCATGCCATAGCGATAGGACATCCTCACCCGAATGCGTTGCACATCCCCAATCGCACACCCCAATCTTGAGGCTCCCGTCCGATTCCCAATGCAACATAATGTTGTCAATGGATAGATCGTTGTGTTGCACATTTGCAGCGTGCAAAGCCTCCATGATCCATAACAATGCCCAAGCCAACTTTACCCTCTTCGCCCGGAACTTTTGGACTTGGTCATAGAGTTGCCATTCGGTTGCGTCCATTGTCAAAATGTTGGCATTTGGGCGGTGGGCTCTATCCCGGATGAACATCTCTCGTAGAGTGCCCCCGTTCCACCATAGTGTATAGCCCGCATTGGACACACTGTTGATTAACCAAAACTTGATGAAACCTGGATGCGTGCTCTTTAAAACGCGTGCCTCCGCACTTACTTGGATACGAGCTTTTTGCCTATCCGACGTCTTTGGGGTCTTTTCAGCCCACGTAATCTCCGGTGGGAGACGATCGTCGCCCTCGATCCTCACCTTCCTCACCTCCCCGTAACCCCCCACCTTCTTTATGCTCTTCAAACTCACGACATTTGCCGTATCGGGAATCCACAATAGTTGGCATGGGCCCGACACCCTTAGCCACTTCTCTAATTTCTCCGCCTTCCAAGGAATTATTTTGGAGGCCGTCTTGGACAATCCTTTGGCCACGGGATCCCACCACAAAAATATTTCCCGGATTCTTACAGCTCGAGGGCTCAACACCTCGCCTGTTTCGCCCTCCGGGAACATGTTCTCAACCAATTGCTTGAGGTTGAAAATACCATTTTGGGCCTTATTCTTCACCCATGAATCGAACCCCGCAAGATTCCTATCACCGCCAAACTCGGGGCCATCCACTTCCTGTCGAATAGCAACCTCCATGTCCCTTTTAATTATCTCAACCCTTTTGTGTTTCGGCTGCTCCAAAAAACGGAATTTGATGCCGGCCTCCCCATTCCTCAAATACCAGTCAACTATGGCTTGGTGGACCTTTGCCGTTATCGCATCCGAGAATTTTACCCTTGGTTTCCCGCTCCTACTCGACGACCCTGAGGCCGCGGAAGCCCCTCCTTGGCTGCTCGTAGGGGCACCGGCATTTGGGCGGACGGGAACGGTAGTATCTGAACGGGGGGTAATATTGGCTCCCGTTCCAGAAGCACTTCCTGATCCCACATCGGAATGTCGTTGCCGCTTAGGGGGCCGTTTGTGCACCCTGCCGGGTGCATCCGGCTCGTCCTCCGGCATCCTCCAACTTCGATCCTCCATCGTGTTTAAAAACACGCTATTATTGTGTTCACAAACACAACTCAAATGTGTTCACAAACACGGCCGTATTCAAACCGCTCCACCGCAAAAAATCGGATCCAAAATTGGCAAGAGTTTGCACCCTAAACCAATCTTCCAACCGCCCCCTAGGCCCTCTCAAAACATTAGGCAAAGGATGCTAGGCATGCTTAGTCCCAATGTCCCGCTTGAGGAGGGGTGGTTGAAAAATGATGTCAATGAGGCCTCCCCACTTATATATATAGGTTGGGTGGGCCTCACACCGACGGTACGACCGGACGCCGCGCCCCTGGATCCTGACCGTTGGACCGTGCATCATCCAACGGCCAGGATGGATGCGACGATTGGTCGACTGCTATACGGCAGTCGACCATGCAGTCGACTGCCAGATAGCAGTCGACTCTGGATAAGGCAGTCGACCGCGGCGTCGACTGCTATGTGGCAGTCGACGTGTGGGCCGACTGCATTTAGCAGTCGACTGCGGGGGTCGACTGCCATGTCGACTGCTAGTTTGCAGTCGACTGCCACGTCGACTGCCACGTCGACTGCCAAGCAGCAGTCGACCCCCGATGTCGACTGCGAATGGCAGTCGACGTGGCAGTCGACCGCCACATCGGCTGCAAACTAGCGGTCGACTGCCATGTCGACTGTTAGTTTGCAGTCGACCCTGGAAGTCGACTGCCACGTCGACTGCCAAGCAGCAGTCGACCCCCGATGTCGACTGCGAGTGGCAGTCGACCCTGGAATTCGACTGCCACGTCGACTGCCAAGCAGCAGTCGACCCCCTATGTCGACTGCGAGTGGCAGTCGACGTGGCGGTCGACTGCCATGTCGACTGCTAGTTTGCAGTCGACCCTAGAATTCGACTGCCACGTCGACTGCCAAGCAGCAGTCGACCCCCTATGTCGACTGCGAATGGCAGTCGACGTGGCAGTCGACCGCCATGTCGACTGCTAGTTTGCAGTCGACCCCGGAAGTCGATTGCCACGTCGACTGCCAAACAGCAGTCGACCCCCTATGTCGACTGCGAATGGCAGTCGACGTGGCAGTCGACTGCCACGTCCACTACCAAGCAGCAGTCGACCCCCGATGTCGACTGCGAATGGCAGTCGACGTGGCGGTCGACTGCCATGTCGACTGCTAGTTTGCAGTCGACCCTGGAAGTCGACTGCCACGTCGACTGCCAAGCAGCAGTCGACCCCCGATGTCGACTGCCATGTCGACTGCTAGTTTGCAGTCAACCCTGGAATTCGACTGCCACGTCGACTGCCAAGCAGCAGTCGACCCCCGAAGTCCGCTGCGAATGGCAGACATTGGACCTCCCCCCCTCCAAACATAAACAAATTGCTTTTGCAATGGATCCTATAGCAGATTACTCTAAACACTTTTAGTATCATAGCATCTTTTATATTTAGTGCACGTTCAAGCGTCGGGACTATAAAGGGTTCACTGCTCATTAGCATTCATCATTCCCCCTCGCTCTAGTTGGCCTTGATTGCCTTTTGGCATTCGTTGCAAGTGGAGAGAGGTAGTAGGTTATATTGGGATGGGCACGCGAAACGAATGGAAGCCTTGGTTTGTGCCCAAGGAGTGGACTCCAACGTCCAAGAAGGTCGTGTGCAAATTTTGCGCGTTGGAATTAGTTTATAGGAAGGACCGCATGGTTGCCCATTTGGGATACCAAAAAAATGACGGCAAGATGCGGGGGGTGGCATTGTGTCAACGTCAAGGGCCGATTGTAAAGTCTTTATTTTCGAGGTGCAACGGATCGTGGCCGCCAATTCCGGATGACTTTGTGGACGAGTGCGTTGAGGACGGGGGAGAAGCTGTGGTCGGGTCCCAACAACAAGCGTCATGCGGTGCATTGTCGAACGCAAACGGAAGCCAAACCGCTCCACCATCGCCCGCACCGTCAGTGGCAAGGGAGTTGGTGTCCGGGACGACTCCCGAACCCCACCGACGTTCCCAACGGCAAATGGGACTAAAAGAAGGGTTGCAAAATTCGACAAAACGAGACTTGGATACAAAATGGTCGCAAGCCTTTTATGAGGCTAATATCCCCATTAGTATTGTCCGCCATCCCGCGTTCATCCAGGCCGTTAAGGCAACCGCCGAGGCTAGAATTATGTACAAACCCCCAACATACCATGCAATGCGCAAGAGTTTACTTGACGATGCACGGTTCAATACACAAAAAATCGTGGAATTGAAGACAACATCATCCATCCACAAATATGGGTGCACTATTTGTTCGGACGGATGGGAGAATGTTGTCCACCGCCCTTTGATGAACGTCATGCAAATTTGTCCGGCGGGCGACGTGTTCCTTGGTTCCATCGACACCACCGGTAGTACAAAGGATGCCACCTACGTGGCCACCGAGGTCAAACGCTACATCGTTGGAGTGGACCCCACAAAGGTTGTTCAAGTTTGCTTCGATAATGCGGCGGCCATGAAAACCGCGGCGAGCAATATTAGCCGGGAATGGCCACACATATATTGGCAAGGGTGTGCGGCGCATTGTTTGAACTTGTTGTTGAAAGATTGGGATAAACAACGATGGGCGAAGGACGTCGTAGACAAGGCGAAGGACATTGTCAAATACATCCGGGCCCACCAATGTCCGACGGCGGTCTTCCTCACCTACTCGCCCAATTTGGGCTTGAAGATGCCCGGGTCCACACGATTCGCCACCAACTTCCTCATGATTGACCGGCTTCTAAAGGTGAGACATGCTTTGGAACAAACGGTTATTCATCCCGATTGGACCGCCTACGTGAACAAATTAAATAAAGGAGGCGATGATCGAAGGAGAAGTGCAATGGAGGCACGTCAAATCAAGACAACGGTTAATGACGACAATTTTTGGACAAGTTGCGATAATTACCGCCACATGTCGGAGGAGGTGTTGAAAGCATTGAGAGTGTTTGATGGTGTTGAACCGGCAATGGGCAAGGCTTGGTTAACCATGAAGAACTTGGAGAAACATGTGCTTAGCCTAAGGAATCCTCCTTTCAACCTAGCACACAACCTCGCTACCTTGGCCGAAGAAGATTTCTACAGCCGGTGGCGTATGATGACCACGGACCTACACCATGCCGGTGCAATCTTGAATCCTTATTTATTGGACGACAACGTCGTCCACGAAGACGCGGCCGTTAAATCCGGATTCTTGGACGCCATGAGGAGGTTGACCACGGGCAAGGACGGTCATTACGGTCGGGTTGTGGCCGAATTTCAAGCATTCAAAGAGCGTAGGGGCGCGTTCGCCAATATGCCCCTAGCCATGGAAGCCAACATCCCACCCCACAAGTGGTGGGACCTCGTGGGCGAAGGTGGCACCCACTTGGCCCCTTTGGCAAAGCGAATATTGGCCCAAGTGTGCTCCTCTTCGTTTTGCGAAAGGAATTGGAGTAGTTATTCGTTTGTACACAACAAGACTAGGAACCGGTTGAGTTCGGCGAGGGCCGAAAATTTGGTGTACATTTATACCAATTCACGGTTGGCACGGGAGAGGGTTGATCGGGACTCGGCCGCATGGTATCTAGTGAACATGATGTCCGAAGACTCCGACTATTCGGCCGACGAGGATATAAATGGTGACCCCCCCGCGGGACCCGGCGGGGATTCCTCGGGGCCTTCGGACAACGAGAGCGATGGGGGACATGGTGGAGGGAATTTGGGCCTTGATAACCACAATGATCCGTTTGCATACGATGGACTTGACGCCGAGGACGATGGTGATCTTCACATGTGGGCCAACATAGCCGGTCGGGAGTTTCGCTCCACTACGCATGTGCGTCCCGCTACGCCGACAACTACAATACCCGGTGTACCGGTAGACATTCAACCCGTAGTGGATGAAGATGTAGTGGCCGAACCACATGTGGATGAAGCTCTTGAAGCGGCTCCGAACCGGATGGACATGGACGAAGTCCCACCACATGCTTCCCCCATTCATCCACCGACGGATGTTGTGCCCACTCCTATTGTGCTGACAACATATGCACAACCCATGCAAACTACACCACCCTTTCCCGAGCCCCACGGAGAGGGCACGTCCAATGTTGTCCTTAACACTAGTCCATTGCGAGGTATTGGGCAATGCCCGGCCGTTGCGCTAGCACCGGAATCCGACTCGGATGACACATTGGCGCAACACATTGCGCGTCGGGCCCCAACAATACCACGCATGGGCTCCCGGTTGGTTGGTGCCACCATCGGCATGCGCGCCCCATGCCCCACACCGGCTAGGCCACCCCCTAATATTGCATTGACAAACTTTGGTCGGACCACGAGAGGTCAAAAAAGAAAACGACAAAGGGATGTGCGAGAATGGAGGACTACCGGGGCCACCCCACTTGCACGTCCACAAACTGACGGCGTTATGGATGCAACGGGTTCAAGACCAATGGTATCGATTAGAATGCCAAGGGCTGACACACGGCTTAGTCGAATTCCCGGCCCGGCAATTGATGGCCACGAGTCCGACGCCCGAACAGATGGCAATGCCAGCACGGACGATGAATCCGGCGTAGGCGAAGCTCCCGATGATAGTGATTACCAAGCACCGCCCCCAAAAGTAGCTGTGGGAGGGCCACGCAGGACAAGGAATTTTATTCCTCAAGACAACGATAATGCCCCTTCATGAATGAATATTTATAGTAATGTCAAATGTCCTATGGTGTTCAATGGGTTTAGTTGTATTGGTGATCAATTTTTGTAATAACTATTTTTGGGTATGTTTGTTGAAAAAATAATGTGAATTTCAAATTTGTATGTTGGATGTTGACTAGAAATTGAGCCTGCATGTATGATGTAGGGTTTAGGAAATGAATGTCCAATGTGCACTAAGGTTAGGACTCAGGAGTAGGACACATGGAATTGATTTGTAATGCCAATAGGCCCTATGTAGTGTTGCATTTTTTATTCTATAGGTCGGAGGCGGCATTATAAAATAGTTTTAAGAATATTTAAGACTATTTTTATGTTTTTATTATTGAAAATCATCGAAGACATCAATCCGTGAGGTCCTTTATGGCAAATCATTGTCGAAAACAATCCCCTCTTTTAGGATTAGGTCATCGAGCTCTTCTCCGCCCAAATATTGATCCAAGAATGATGACATTGTAAATGCAGACCACCATTCACGACTTGTCCGATGTGCCATGTGGGGCGTTATGTATTCCAATATTTGCCAATTTGTGTGGCAAATTGGCAATGCTCAAGGCTCAAACATTGCCATTGAGTTTGAATGTACTAATGCTATATGGTAATATGGAACAATTGTCAAAGTTGAGCGTGTCTATATTTGCCCTATTGCCATGGATTGGCTATAGTCGTGAACTTATAATAAAAAAAATTTAAAAATGCCGTAGAAATTTGTCGAGGATTTTAAAATGCATTTTAAATGTGTATTTTAAGATAAAGTCAAAATAAATGCACCTCTAGCCCTATGTCATGTGGGAGGATGAAATGAATGTCCAATGTGCACTAAGGTTAGGAGTAGGACATATGGAATTGATTTGTAATGCCAATAGGCCCTATGTCATGGGCGAGGATGGAATTAATGTCCACACACACACACATATATATATATATTGCAAATACCCCCAAATATATATATATATATATATATATTGCACATACATCCATATATATAGCGCATACGTATAGAACATACGGTATACCGGGAACCCACATATATATTGCACATACACATACATATTGCAATTTGCACGTACACCCATACATGTTAGACATACATATTGCACACGGGTGTAGCAAATAAGGAAGTTGTCATTTGTTTAAATAGCGATCCACTTTTATTTCACATTACGGATCATATCTTTTACATAGTGCGATTATATCCACTAGGCCTAAACACATATACAATGTGTTTGCTAGGATTAAATCGGCGAACTATATAGAACATGAACCGCTACATCTACATAGAAAAATTATAATGTCAATAGTCGCTCCGAAGGACAAATCCAAAAGTTGGTGCATCGACGATATTCGGCAGAACGTTTGTCGACTTGAAGCCAATATTCTCCATTCTCCACAAGCATATCCCGCAAGTATTCAAGTTCCATTATGAAAATATCGTTGAGCCGAGCATGCTGAACTTGCCATCGAATTGGGATGGCAATGCGTTGCGTATGGCTGAACATGAAGAGGTTCAGTCGGAACGCTCGCAACAATTCGGCGAGCTCCGAAGTCCCTCTCACGCCCCTAAATCGATGCCCCATTGGTATGTCTACGTCCCAAATCGACATACGCAACGCATTGTAGACTTCTCCCATACCAAAATGTTCCTGCCAAGCTTTGTTAACTCCCATGTATTTAAAAATACATATGAGAGTTAAAAAATTCGCCCTCACTTCACACCCCCGCCCATACTCTCCTCGGTGATATGGCTCCAAAATAGGCTCTAGGACCTTCGGCAATATGTGCTCCCCCACAATTTCCGCGGTCAATCCGGGTAAAATGGTCGACGGTGCCATGTTTGGCACAACCCTGAAATAGCAGCTTCTCCGCTCCTTCTCCCTTTGTTCTCCGTTTGCAAAGCTTGCTAAAACAGGCTATGGCCAATGGAGAACTTGGGAATGAGGGAAATGGGAGGTTGGATTGCTATATATATGCATCCTTTGTCATGATTGTATGCATTTAATGCATGATTTGACTAAGCTAACGCTCTTCCCAAACCCTAACGCCTAATTTCGACTGCTGGGCAGCAGTCGACTGTGGATGGTCGACTGCTACACAGCAGTCGACTGTTAAAATCGACTGCTGGAAGGCAGTCGACTGTGGATGAATGACTGCCTTCCAGCAGTCGACCATCTTAGTCGACTGCTGGAAGGCAGTCGACCATCCACAGTCGACTGCTTAATTTAGACAACTAATTAGACACACCCGTAACCCAACCTGCCAACTCATTGGATGCCACCCGAGGGCCCACACTGCGATATCCCTATAAAATCAAGTGTGCTACCCACCATGAGGCCACCTTGCCTCGTAGTGATTTTGAGGACCTTGTATGCGTCGCATACATTGCCCAAGATCAACTACGGTGTGGGCAATCCATAGGATTGCGATGGCTGGGAGTGGCAAGATACGGGATGCGGGTGGTTCATCAAGAAGTATGTATTACAATCCCCACACGCATGGGGCTTGCCGGACGAACCGGACGAATTTACACCCGAGGTGGTTGCAGAGAACACTCGAAATGAGGACGATTTGCGCAGTGTTTTACGTCCGATTCAAGGGTTCACTGAATTCTATTGGGTTCGACTGCCTAGGAGACAAGTTGATCGTCACCACCGCGGATACTTGGACGCCCAAGAAAGGCCCGCATGCCGCATCGGTTACAAGGAAAAACTTTTCCCATGGCACTTGTTTCAGGACCTTAGCGACGTTCTCACGAAGGGGAAAAATCAATTGTATTTTCGAAAAAACTATGGGACCTTGTGGAGGTTCTACCAAACCATAAAACACTCGGTGCATGACGCAATTCATTGGGGGTTCAACCGGTGCACCGCGCACCAAAAGGAATACCGGGTGTATAGAGAGTACACACTTAGGTCGTCAATGTAAGATTTGCCCACGAATATGGTGAGAGCGTAGTATCAAGTTTGTACTTGCACGTATACTTACGTATGTTGGTAAGTTGGAAATGCGCAATATATGAATTCCTAGCAATATTGCGGTGATGTTTTCCGCTTGGTGTGAACTTATAATCATGCCACATGGAATCATTGTCACAGTTATTTGCATCGATATGTGTTTGATTCAAGTGCAAATGCATGTAGATGCAAAGTCCATGGTTTAATTGGATGTTTGTGGCAACCGATTGTGTGGGCAAACATAAGAAATGATCATTGTACGACACTTGTTTATTACTCCCAAAATTGATAGTGAACAATAATTCACTTATAAACATTTCCAAAATCATGGTTTTTCCCGCATTGTGTACAATTGAGTATCAAATAATGCCTCCTAGTCCAACGCCTATCTCACAAACACTAGCCAACATTCCTAATCCGGCTCCGAATCACTATCCAATGCAATGGGGGGGTCCGCGGCTTGAGCTTGCACCGTTCAGATTTGGTGGCCGTAGTGTCCGGCGCCTCGCCTCACGCCTGCTCTCGGTGATGGCCCATAGTTCTTGCGCCGCAGTCTCCCGGTCAGCTTGTGCACGAGCGCGCGCGCGGTCTCCAATGTGCAACCCCCTCGCGGCATTCGGATGGCGCAGGACGTCTTGCATGGTGGGGCTAGAGGCCCCGTCACGGATGTTCAAAAGGTCGTTGACGTATTTCCACTCATTCATCCGGATTTGGACGTCCACCTCATTGAAGCTACCCTCTTGTGTAACGGCCTCCTGCCTCTCCAGATCGGCCTCAAAACTTGTTGTGTCCAACACGTGTTCCACATCCCAAGTTGTTTCCTCGCCCGGGACCGGTTCCCGTGGTAATACCCCCACTGTCACATTGCCGTTGGAGTCATACACGTATCCGTGGGGGTGAGGACCTGGGATGTATTCACCCGTCTCTCCGGCATGCCCACCCACAACACGGTACAAAAATGCCCTCAAACCTACGGCCTGAGGAGAGGAGCCGGGGTAAAACTCATGAGCAACCCTTGTGTACATTTCAGGCGTGAAGTTTGTCGGGTAGCCTCGCAGGTCCTTCAAATACCTCCGTGCACGCCAGCTATAAGCAGGAGGATCGCCGTATTCTGCGGGCGGCACACCATGGATTATTGTGTATTCAAAATCGGGAGGCATTCCCCATTGCACTCCGAATTGCTCGTACAACCTTCGATGCAGAGGGGCTTGGCACGTAGGACAACGGCGTGTTTGCAACATGTGTGGCAACAAACAATTCGGGTGGACCATGTGACCGCACGACCCAACGATCCATGCGCCTTCGGGTCCCCAAGGATTGGAACAAATGGGGCACATGCTCCCGTCCTTGATCCAATCGGGGACGCATGGCCACAACAAGGCTGGTCTGGCCGGGGGTATCACGATGCGGGATGATACTGCGGTATCCCATTGGAATTCATCCTCGGGCCTCTTGGTCCACGCAATACTGGGGTAATGGTCGTCATCGACCGGGAGGTTATCAGGATACATGAAATCCAATGGCGGCCACGAGGTAAAAAGAAGCCGTCGTTTGGGCCATTGTTCGCCGTGGTCCCTATAGTGGGTCAGCTCGTCCATCAATGCCCTCTCACGCGTGGCGAACATGATAGTGGCTGTGACCATGCCCATGTAGTCGTCCTCCAACAACCGGTTCCTCCTAATGACCCGGTCGTAATCAACCCTCATTGCCTCCAAGTTTGTTGTGGGCGACGGCTCCCGCCCTTGTCCATCACTACCAGACATTGCTTGCGGCAGTTGTGGCGCATCAGCCCTCGCAAGTTCAAGGTTGGTCAAACGTGCAATCTCGGCCTTCAACCCTTGGACCTCCTCGGCGTGTGCACGTCGGACCATCTCCAATTCCCGTTCGTGGTCAGATTTGCATTTTGCCAACTCCGCCCTCAACGCCTCCACAACATCGTTGTCGGCAACTACCAGTGGTGGGGATGGCACCGCCGATGCCATCTCCACATCAACGGGCGAAGATGGAGGACAAACCAACCGGGAACCATGTGGCGGTGTCACGTGGACCCTTTGTCGCCGGCTAGGTGGTTCAACCGGCAACCCTATGACAATGTTGTGCTCGTCCATGTTTGACTCGGCGGCCGGTGGAGTCCCCACAATTTGATGATCTGGTCCCGCAAGGAAATCAAAATAAGATCGGACCCTCAAAGGATTCATTGGAGTTTGCCATGCCAATGGAATCGGACGGCCAGCGTTCCGTCCTAGCACGGCACTTGGTATGACCGTGACCCGGCGTGCCTGCCTCAAGTCCGGGCTCGTGCGGGGTATGGTGGACCAGTCGATATCCACTCCCAAAATTACCTCCGCGTAGACCATTTGGCATAACCACATTAGCATATGCCCGCGATCAAATTCCCTCGGTGCACCCCACAAGAAATCCCACACCTCCTTGCACCGTTCTCCAAATATTTGATGGCTCACCTCCCTCCATATGCCATAGCGTTGTCTAGACATCCGTTCAGCATTCGCGCTAGGAACGAACATCCTCGTCAAATGGGTCCACTCTACGTACCTTCGGACCGTGCTATACAACCACATGACCCTCTCATTTTGCCAGCCGGGATTGGCGAGAATGTTCGGGTCCCGCGCCACCTCCAAATTGATTGGTTGCGGCCTGCCCCTCGGCGCATTGCCGCGTCTTCTAGCGCCTGCCGACCCCGGTGTCGCTTGCGGAGTCCCCCCCGGATCCAAATCCCCGCCACGTGGAGGTTCCGGCGGCAAGTTATCTTCGTCTGCCATCGTTGCCCCTAACCCCTAGCTTTGTATGCCTACTATAAATTAAACCTAATACGGTAGCACTTCCAAAATAAGCGCCACCACCCACAATTTTTTTTCCAATCCACTAAATCCAAATTAAGGCCGTTCAAAGTTCAAACTACATAATTAGATGTAAACCACTTTCAAAATGAGTGTTCACATATAACAATTTCCGGTATGGTTCAAACTAACCGCAATGGGGTACAATGTATACCGTATGTAGGTGGGTTGCAGTACAATACAGATAGTAGGCAGATATAGTATATCGTTTGTCCCATATACGTATTTCAGTACGTATGTCCACCTGTAGCCCTCCAGCTCACCTCTATCTCCAAATGGCAAGGGCTGATTAACAACCTAGGCCCAAATGGAGGGAGGTGGGAGTGAGGGAATGAGGGAAGTGGGGTCCATATATACCCCAAGGAGGCGTCCTTTCGATTAGACGCCCCCTGGACCAACCCATGGACGCCACATGCCCATGGGTGTCTCTACGCGACTGCTCGTGAGCAGTCGCACCCCTTCGTCGACTGCTATTAACAGTCGACCATGGGGTGCGACTGCTCACGAGCAGTCGCAACCCATTCAAGTCGACTGCTGATAGCAGTCGACCATAGGGTGCGACTGCCCACCAGCAGTCGTCCGCACTTTGTCGACTGCTATTAGCAGTCGACTTGGGTTGTCGACTGCAGTTGGGCAGTCGACTGTCTTCGTCGACTGCTAATAGCAGTCGACTTGAAGGGCAGACGACTGCTTGTAAGCAGTCGCATCCCTTCATCGACTGCTATTAGCAGTCGACGAAGGGGTGCGACTGCCCACCAGCAGTCGTCTGCCCTTCTTCGTCAACTGCTAATAGCAGTCGACGAAGGGGTGCGACTGCCCACCAGCAGTCGTCCGCACTTTGTCGACTGCTATTAGCAGTCGACGAGGGTTGTCGACTGTCCAAGTCGACTGCTAATAGCAGTCGACTTGAAGGGCAGACGACTGCTTGTAAGCAGTCGCATCCCTTCGTCGACTGCTATTAGCAGTCGACGAAGGGGTGCGACTGCCCACCAGCAGTCGTCCGGACTTTGTCGACTGCTATTAGCAGTCGACTTGGGTTGTCGACTGCAGTTGGGCAGTCGACAGTCCAAGTCGACTGCTAATAGCAGTCGACTTGAAGGGCAGACGACTGCTCACAAGCAGTCGCCCGCCTGTCGTCGACTGCTAATAGCAGTCGACATGGAAATTCGACTGCCGTCAGCAGTCGACACACCTATACGACTGCCCTTTAGCAGTCGATTCAGTGTGTCGACTGCCTAGTAGCAGTCGCTGTAACTCGTCGACTGCCCACTAGCAGTCGACACTGTTGACGACAGTTTACCCTGTGTGATGACAGGGTAAACTGTTTTACCCCCCCCCCAAACGGACGTGACGTTTTCAGGTCTGCCGTCACGTCGCTGTCACAGGACGTGACGCGACGTGACGCGTAATCCCTGGAAGAACCCCATTCATTAGCTGAGTTTGTAGAGAGGTGAAATTGTGGAGTAGGTCAATTTCTTCAAGGTTGATGCCTGCATTGCTAAGTTGCTGGTTTACGTAGATAGAAAACTTAGACACCACAAATGTTTCCTCCCATTTTCTTCGTACAAAAAGAAAAATCCGAAAGCGTTGTGACTGTCAAGGATAAACAAGTATGTCAATTAGTATTTGACAAGCAAAATGTTGGTACGAGTGGATTCAAACATCAATATACCAAAAACATAATTTGGTTGATAGTAAAAACTTGCTATAGTTCTTATTTACAAATTTTTTTTGGGATGCATCAAAATTCACAAATGAAAAAACTCAATAGAACTTACCCAACGTTTAGATTTCTTGTAACTAGAAAGCTTCAACTCATTCACACCCATCCAGGAATCCAGTAGACGAAAGCCATATGTATCAGCACGCTCAAGTGTAAATTCCTTCACCTTTCCGTTTTCTGGGTGGAACAACAAAATTGCTCCATCATCATGAACATACTCTGAAGCAAACTCAAAGATGGGTTCAATCATCTCTTCTTCATTCAACAAGTTCCAAGCAGGAACATGAGAAGGTGATTCCGAGACATTGGGGACTGGTAGTCCGTCTGGGATATCAGCAACAATCAAGTCAAAACATGGACCAGAGTTCACGTTGCCTCCAAGAGTTCGTACCCGCTCCCCTCCAACCTTGACAATAGAAAATGCACATTTTTAGATTTAAGAATAACTTGCAATGTCATGTAACTTTATAACTTAATGTGAAATGAAAGAAAAGCATTAGAACAAGACTATAGATGATAAATTTACCTTTTTTGCAAAATTAAGCATTTCATCCCATGCTTGTGCATTTTTTCCAGTCTTCTCTTTGACACTAAGCATTGTAGAAATTGATGATGGTAGAATTAGAGCTTGAGGCTCAATACCATGTCTATTGGGCTGAATTGTTGACCTAGCAATATACTCTAATGAAGCAAATGCATTTGGAGGAATAGATAGAAGAGTTGGAGGACAATGAGAGCGAGCCGTATCAATCACTTCAAAAGGAGTGGGAGACACAAGTGAAGGAGGAGGTGCAATAATAGATGCTGGCATGGATGAAGAGGGTGTGTCATCTTTTGTGGTAGTATCTGTCACCATCTTCTTTATAATTTTTTTCTCCCTTGGCTTCCTCCCCTTCTTCACTGGTGCAACCTCTTCAATTTCCACCTCTTCCTCTAAAAACTCCTCTTGTGTGGTTGTTTTAGGGTAGTCTTTAGTAGCCTCTTTCTCAGGTCCTTCAAGTGCCGGGGCAAAACTCTTTGGACACTCTAGGTACCAAGGACAAGCTTGGAGTTCTTGGGCAGAAAACTCCCGTTGTTGAGTGAAGGTGAACATACATCCCGTCAAAGACGTGTCAAGCCAACCCATGAAAAGCTTGGGCATAAATTTCCTTTCAATTCCACCTTTTGGAATCAACTCTCGTTTGAAATATCTACAATCATATAGAATAGGTTTGATTATTGCAATGACAAATATGCAGATTCAATTATTCTATGGATTTGTAAAGCAAATCAAATGTAAATAAATAAATATAATTAAACAAAAAGATATACCTGTAGAGTAGCCTCTTTGTTGCAACATCTGTACCCTCTTGGTCTTTGAAAGCTTTAGACCTCGAATATGAAGAATCTTTTTTGAACAACCACCAAAAAGCATGATCCCATAACACAATGCGCCATGTCTCCACATAATTTCCAATTGTGTCTAACTCATCGTTGGCACTCCAATGGACCTCAATATTCTCAGACTTGATGATGCTCATGAATTCTGCTTTGGCTGCTTCTTCCAACTTCAAAGAACCCGAGATATATTAGATTGATTTTTTTAAAGGCAAAGCATATCATAAAACAAACACCCATACAATACACATAGAAGTAGTAGAAAAAAACCACAATAAAAATTGATTACAATATTATTCTCCACAGTCATATACATGTCGTCCACAATGGCAATTTCATTTTTTTCTAATTTTCGATTGCATTTTTTGGAGTTTAAAGGCGTATAATATACAAATGGAAAGGCATTACAAAATGTAAGTATTAAATATGTTGATGAAAAAATTGTTGATAATATACCTCAGCCCAAAAAGCAGCTTTAGAGAGCCATGTCTCTAAGGTCAATGTGTTGAAACCAGGGGGTAGAAATCGAAAGCCTTCTCTAGAGGTTTCACTGGAATTCCACCACCGAAGAAAACGAACCTTGTGGTTTGGTTGGACCACACATGTAGATATCCTTTGAAGTTTCTCCAATGACATCTCGGGTTTCTCATTGGTGTTGTAATGCAAGTTAATCTGAAAATTTGAAGGTGGACATTATAGTCAAAACTAAAGACAAAACCAAAACCAAAACCAAAGCCAAAAACAAAAAATAAACATGGAAATTATTCATTTGCAAGTAAATAGAATTACATACCTCTTCTAGAAATCCAACGCCATTTTTTGGATTTGCAACAGCTGATTGCTTATCAAACTCTGTTCGGAAACCTTTGGTAGCTGCAGTGGCAGCTTGGGTCATGACATCATGAACTCCCTTTGGAGTGCGGTCTTTTGGTTGTATTTTTTCATAATACGCTCGTACTACTGCATCTGAAATAGTAGCAATCTTTTGCTGCACACAAAAATAAAATTAATAAATTAATATAAAATAAATTGTACAAATGACAACAATGAAATGAATTCTTTTTGCAAGCAAATGTCTTACCCGGTGAAGGAATTGTATGAAGACTTTTGACGTCAATGGATACCAAGCACCTGGTAGTTTTTTATTTTCATATTTCTTGTAATCCTCATCGTTTAGAAGATCCTTGAACTCTTCTAATTTTAAGTTGCCATAGGTACTCATCCTATGTAATTGCTGAGCCAAGTTGCTCTTAACATGAGAATGCTCAGTAGACCTATAAAACCAATGAAAATAGAATACAAGATAAATAAATTGATAAACATAAAAAACAACAACAAATCAAAATAAAGAAATTGGTGAAGAATGAAAATAATGTGGACCAGATTTTGAAACTTACCAATTGATGTCGTTCATAGCTTCCAATAGCATGTATGTGCGACCTTCTGATACCAAAAGCATACAATCAACTTGGAAATGTCATTTACGATCATAACGATGCATCTTATGAATGTAGGCATACCAAGCTGCCAATCTATGGTTACCATCCCATACAAAGAACATGTGGTTAGACAAATGCGAAATGGAAGGCTGAGACTTCAACCAACATTCAAATTGATCATTTTCTTGTATCCAGCATTCATCCCATGTCTCCACGTTCTCGGGAGTCACCAACTTGCAAACTCCCTTGTCATTTGTTGTCGATACATAAAGTACACAATCACCTGGTCGATATCCACGAGCAAAGTCTGCCTCCAATCGTTTCACTTGACTTTGAAGAAGAGGACGCACCAAGGGAAGGCCAATCATCCTGCATAAAGGAATATGAAATCGAGATGAAGGCCCTCCGCCATTGAAAAGCATGTTGTTGATGATGGCATTGGAGTCAAATTTTTGACCAATTCGTACATCGTGCTCCACCTCTTCTATTGTTTTCCCTTCAAAAGTGGGATCTTCACTTTGACTTTGAATGGTGGTAGAAGTCTATAATGAACAGTACATTAAAAACAAAGTGTAGTCAATAAAACGAAAAGTGAAACTTGTAGCATATGAATGAGACAGAAAACAATTGAAATATGAGGCCTCGTCAACGAGGCCATGTTGTCCAGTAAAAACCAGCAAAACCAACAAAACCAACAAAAACAACATAAAACAGCAAAACCAACATAAACCAGCATAAACCAACAAAACCAACAAAAACCAGCAAAAACCAGCACAAACCAGCACAAACCAGCAACAAAGAGAAAATGAGATAAGATGCATTTTGAACTTATACCATTCCAATGAGACAGAAAATGACCCAACATTGATGTCTCGTCAACGAGCCCAAGATTCAGAGTGTAAACATGAAATCCCAAAAAAATTTAAAAAATGTGCCTTTAAATTTTTGTTATCCCAATGAAACCCCAAAGAACTGAAATTTGAGGCCTCATCAACGAGGCCATGCTCTTCAATATAAACCAGCAACAAAGAGAAAATAAGATAAGATGCATTTTGAACTTATACCATTCCAATAAGACAGAAAATGACCCAACATTGATACCTCGTCAACGAGCCCAAGTTTCAGAGTGTAAACATGAAATCCCAAAAAAATTTGAAAAAATATGCCCTTAAACCTTAAATGTACCCTTCCAATGAAACCAAAAACAACTGACATTTGAGGCCTCGTCAACGAGGCCATACCCCTAAACACAAACCAGCAACCAAGAAATTGAAATATTGAAAATAGAACCTCATTGTTAGTTTCAGCGACTCCAATCTCCAAATCATGTGCGTCCTCGATGCATTCGGGGACACCCTCCCCACCATCACCACGCTCCTGTCCGCCCTCCCCACCATTGCCACGCTCCTGTCCGCCCTCACCATCATCGCCGCGCTCCTGTCCATCCTTCCGCATTACAGCGCTCCTCAAGTTCATTATTGAAGCAACAATGAACAATGCGTACCTAAACGCAACAATGCAAAAGGAGAAGACTATGCAAAAGCAAACCCTAGCATACCATGTGAAGTTGGGCTTCGGTCTCCAAAAAAAAAAAAAAAACAAGTAAAAAATTGGTAGATTTGGGCCAAAAGAATCTTTTAGATATATCCTATCATTTTAAATATTATAAAGCCATTTTTTCCCAAGCATATATTCTAACCTCACAAACCACCTCGATTTTTTTCAAATTTTTTGGACTCAATGGTGATTTTACAAAAATCGGCAAAATCCTCTTAAAATAATCGGGCAAGATTTCGCCCAAAAATCTTATGATTTTGAAGATTTCTCTCAAGATTCCAAGATGTTTTTTTCGTTTTTGGGCCGTAAATCATTCAAAACTTCTCCGTTTTTTGCGTGCAATATACCGTTGGAATCGTCTTCTCGAGCTCCACGACATGGGATTTGGTGTCAAATTACCTCCAAGAAAGAAAAAAACACATGTACACATACATTTAAATCCTTCCAATCTAATGGTTGTAGTTTTGGCAACAAATACATGAACTTACCACTTCTGTGCTTGTGGGAGATATGACATTCGTAGCTGGACTAGATTCGCCTCCGTCTTTTTCAATTTCATCCACACAATCGACCTCGGCAATATCCCCACATTGAAAATGTCCACCTTCAATTTCATGACCCTCATAGGACAAGGTCCGAATAATGCTACTAATCTCATCACCATTGGCCTTCTGCAAGCGTCTAACCATCCTTAATTTTTCTAACTGCTTCTTACTAGAAAAGAGAAGACCAGCCTTACGTCTTTTCCTATGAAAACCCTTTGGCATCCCTGCAACTGGAAACACTACATGAAAAGATAATTCTACTATTTGGTCACAACTATGCAATCTCTCCAATATATAACGCTCATGGAGTGTAATGAATGTATCATCATCCGATTATTTATGGCTTCTTAGAAATGAATGATATCTATTTACATACATATTAACGGTCATTTGTAAAGGAGGCATACGGCTCCTCGTCTATAAATGATATCTACTTACCTAGATGTAAACGTTCATTTCTAAAGGAGGCGCTTCCAAGAATTCATAATTCGAAATATTCTATAATAGTCACTGAAATCACATGAAATCTTTGTATGTCAGATGTATCAATTCAAATTTTAAATCACTACTAGCTAACACCACGAAACGGAAATATTTGGTTGTCACTATTTTATAGTCATTTTTTTTCTATCACAACAAACTTTCATATAACCCTCTCATACAATGATATTGAACATGACTTTGTAGGTTGCACGCACATGCAAGTATGGACATGGCATTTGTTCGCGGTGACGCCTCTAGCATTCCAATTTATTTTCCCTGCAGTGATGATGGTATGGCATGGGTATCTACATTGATTCTCAGTGTAAGATTCAACTTGGATTTATCGTCCTTATGGGTGGAGGAGGAGTTTTTTGATTCAGAAGGAGTTCAAATCGTATCTACAGTCATGTTGCTAACGATCGAGACTGCTTCAGGATGCGGTTGGAGGCTTCCTTCAGGTAAATACCATGTTTTTGGTACTCCAAGAGTTACTAGGTCGATATCGACAGAAATTCTTACACCTGGGTCTGCAACCTCCACTGTTCAGATGCCTTGGGGAACTCGTGTGAAGGTAGAGTCTCCAAGTCATATTCATATTGATCTTACTGAGTCTTCCGATGATGATGTAGTTGTTATCAATGATGCGAATCGTAAGCTATCTCCTATACATGAGAAATGTGAAGACATTTCTCTAAGTGTACATCACATGGACCATCATAGCACGTTGAATCCTTCTGTTCATAAAAAACATCTAAATTTGTGAGCATCTTGGAATGCCTTAGAGATATGCAAAGTCGTCCACGTGCACGGAATGAATTGAAATTTATAGACCTCAATACAATCCGTTGTGAGGCAGTCCGTCATCTTCCTCAATCATTTAATGGAGATGTGTTTTTTGAATTACCTCCTCTTCCTTCTTCGGCATCCCCTTCTAGAAGTGGAGCCAACTCAATTTCATCATCCTTTGTAGGTCGACAGCTAGAAGGCATGGATCGTAAGTTCGATAGCCACAATTGGACACACACACACACAACAAACATTGCAAATGATTTCGGCCTAAAGTTCCGCTACTCATTGTGTGTGGGCCATTTGGTTTGCGAGAACACAACTTGCCCTAGACTACGGCGAAGTGGCAACAAAAATGAGACAGAATGGGAGGGATCGTCACCTGTTGTCTTTGATGTGGGACAACAATCTCCTGTAAAGTCTAATCTTGTATGTCGGATCTGTAAAGAAGTCCCATCCTGCATAGCTCCATGCCCTTGCCGCATGTATAGGGTCTTGAACTCAATAGGTCTTCCAAGAGCTTGTATCCATGTTGGTATTCATGATCATCCAGTGGGTAAAGGGATTTGTCGTGATTATGTTCATCGAACAACATCTTTGATTAGTCAAGAGGTATCAAAGACACCAACTGCAACAAATTCCGCCATTCGGCTTGCTGCTAGCAAGGAATTTCTTGCATCTGAATTGTTTGGAGAGGAAGGATTACACAGCGACCGAAAGCCCCTCTGCGGAGAGGCCCTTGAGGCTGTCATGGACAAATTCCGGATACTCAGTTCACCGACTATTCGAAATACCATCTCTAGTTTCCGTCACAATACAAATGGGGGACCCATTGACAACATTATCTCATTGAAAATGAAAAGTACATATTCTTTTATTCAAGATAGTGTGTTCCCAGGCCAAGGTAAGGATAAAGTTTACCTTTTCAAGATGTCTGAGGAAGGACCGGGAAGCGGGGTGGATTTGGTGAGGCGAATGCAATCTGGTGGAGACTTGCAGAACTCTTGGTGCATGTTCGATCATGTTAAGAGGGTGAAAGGGTGGACGTCAATGGCTGCCCATGTCTATGACCCTGAGTTTTGTCGAGTCCAAACTATTTGTGTTTGCGACATGATGAGTGAGGATGCTCAGTCACAACAACAAATGTGGAGATCCCTCAATTCCGTCATGGCGCGCCATGGGATTTCATCTCCAAACTTCATGGGTTTCATGGCTGACAATGCAATGGCCAACTGGCATGTTGTTTGTGTGGTGTATGGAAGTGGCAACAAGCAAGAACCAATGCAAGATCGAGAGCGCTCTTGTCTACTTCATTGGACAACTTCGCTAAATAGACATACAGAGAAGCTCATTCGACTAGAGTTCCAAGAAACTCACAAGAGGCTTTGCAAACAATACAAGGATGCAAAATCAATGGCAGAAGCAGAAGAGAGATACCTTGGAATCAAGGGTTGGTGGCTTTCTTCAAGAGCTGCATCAGAGGATTCTTTGCGAGAACTAGATGACTGGCTGGGTTTTTGGCACTTTCGATACCGGCAGTGGGGTGGATTTTTAGAATTGGTAAGTTATATACCTCCTTGAATTTGAATTTTCCTTCTTTATTGCTCAATTGTTATTCATGGACAAGTTGCTTTAGTGTCCCTAACGTATGTGGTTTTGTTTAATTGTTTTCCTTCACATCTATAATATTTACACAAGTTTGAGTTCAACATCCACTAGTCTTATTATGGAAACATGATTTTGGAAACCAATGAAACCTTACTTTATCATTCAAAATCATTCTTATTGTTGCAGAACCTCAATTTAGAAGAGCTAGCCGAGATGCCTTCATGCAATTTGGCAGAGACAGTTCACAACAAGTGGTTGCAAATGTCTGGGAAGAGGGGAACCTGCTTGTACGTCGCCACAACCGATGACATGATGCGGGCTATTCAACAATCGACTAATTATTGGGCATACCTCCAAGGGTATGCATCTGGCACTGGTCCCCACTTGGATGAACTTCGCCTTCGAGCTGCAAGACGAACGAGAAATCCAACCAAATTTGCCGAGGATGTCGCCAAACTACCAGATGCTCACCTATTAGCCACGCGGGTTCCCCACTTGGAAGGTGAAGAAATATTTGGCTCCTCAAAGCGCAAACTGAATTTGCCTCCTGGATCAGACGGCGACTCTCATCGCCACGATACAGTGAATTTTTCTGCACCTAGAGTTCAAACTCGGTCAATTAAAGCACGCACAGAAGGAGATGCATCGACAGCAATACCAACGCCAACGCCAATGCCAACGCCAGTGTCAACACAAGAAGGAGAACCAAGCACAGTATGTCGACACGCTACCAAAATACTTGAAACAAACTGCAACCCTTCACTATGGCACATTGCTAGGTGTAAAAAAGAAGGGAAGACTTGTCACAGAGTTCAAATCGGGATGAAGAAGAGATGCGGGGCCAAGATAAACAAGTCAAGCAAGAGTGGAACAGTAGCACCTACCTACAACGGCCGCATGACAGAATATGGAACCAAGGCCATTATCAACTTTGATTTCTGGTTTTGTGCAGATGACCTATTGCATTGTGTTGGAGGCTCTAAGGTTAAGTGGGTTCACGATTGGCCTCCTCTTCCAAATGTGTGGCCTATTGCATGTGGGACACATCTCACAAAATCATAGATTCTTTTTCTACAGGAAGCAGGATTTCAATTGCAAACTGAAGATGTAGGCGAACCACCACTCCACCTCTTCAATGAAGACGATACATGAAAAAATGTGTCCTTTCTACACTCAAAGCAACTAGATAGTGATGTGCAACCATCTGGCGGTGATATGCACCCCACAAAACGATTGGGAAGAACCATTCGGCGTAATCCTAATGCGCCCACAGTTGACCACCGCAACAAATGGGAGACCACACGGAACTTGAACGCAGTCGTTGATTCTGTTGTCGTTATTCCATACCCTGGCTATGGTAGAGTGATAACTTTGATCTCTGGTATTTTTCCCAACCAAAAGGTCTATCGAATCACAATTTCGGATTTTCTTGCTTGTACTTGCGAAGACTTTATCACCATGAGTACGGCTGCACTTGGTAGTAGGAAATCTTGGGTAAACTGCAAGCATTTATATTATGTCTTTAGGTTTATTTGCAAGGCAAACTTAGAGAACGACAAATATATACATGCACCAAGTCTGAGTTTTGATGAAGTGAAGTTACTTCTTGTAGGTAGCAATCTATAAGATTTTTTGTATGTGTCTTGTAGTAGATAGTGAAACCATTTATGTGCAGAGGTGGATATAGAATTTTCAATTGGAGTAGATGCCACATACCTTAAATTCTAATTGCTTTATGGTGGAAATTGTTTATGGCACTTCAAGGACCACTCAAATCATTTGTAAAATTGTAAACATGAAATAAAGATATAAGAAAAGGCTGAATTTAGCCTCACAATATTGTAGGATGAAATGTTACTATGCTACAAATGAATCTTGAGAGAGCTCCTCAGTTCTAAGGAACACTTAACCACATCCAAACAACATTGTAAAATTGTTTGTTACATATCTCCAAATGAACCTTCAAGGTATTCTTTGGTTCCAAAACACATTAAACAAACCTTTGGGATAGTTAACAAAGTTTTTGCAGTCAATAAAGCAAATATTTTTTAATAAATGATTTCTTTAAATAAGCAAAAAAAATCATTCATTTTTTCAAGACATCTTTAGCAATGTTCAAAGAAAGTTCTTTTTGGATGAATGGTGAATGAATGATGAATGAATGATATGGATGATGAATGAATGATATGGATGAATTTCATTTGTTTATCAAATCTCTCGTGGTGAAATCTTCTTGTTGCGGGAGATGTTGGTTTTTCAATCATTTTGATTTATACAACAATTGATTGAAAATTTTATTATTTTGAATAAAACTTTGTAATTTTTGTGATTTTGTAATTTTTGACATTACTATATTTAGTCTTGAAAACATTCTTTATTACTTTGACATGTCTATTTTTAATATAAATCATTGCACTAAGCGCTCAAAACTAGTTGCTCATTGCTCAACGCTCAATGCTCGTTGCTCCCCGCTCACACTCTAGCACCGTTGCACTCAATTCCGGTAGCTGACATCATCTTTTACACCCAATACTTCTATTTTTAGTCCCGCTTGAGTGTCCGTCCCTCTCACAAGCAAAGTCTATTGAAATCTGGAAACTCGACCCTCATACATTTGCTCTCATCTTGTTCTAGCTATTATGTTACACAACTATAGTATATTGCAAGATATAATGATAATTTAATCAAGTGCAAAATTTAAACGAATGCTTCAAATTAGTGCACATTGGTGGTAAATAATACCACTCACTACTTGGTTCTACATTCATTTGAAACCTTGTATTTAAAATGTCCTTTTCGGTAAAGTTTAAAGTTGTGAAATCAATAAGATGCTCTATGTTGTGCATAGTATTGCATAGTAGTTGTTCTTTGGTTGTTAGAAACATGAACCTATGAGTACCATGGTACCTTATCACTTTTGGCGAGAAAATTTGTTTTCTCCTTGAATGAGAGGGAGGGCCATGTGTCATGGAGTGATAGGCCGGAGCATGTGATGTGGCATGTGAACGAGTTTAAGCTCTGCATGAATTGGTGAAGGTATTCTTGCAATATAAATTTTTTTTGAATCAAATGTCCCCAAATAGTGACTAAAACTACACCGATTATCCCCATTATTAGTGCGTGTTACTATTCTTAGTTACACAATGCAATAACGTCTTACTCAAGAGTTCAAGTTTACTAACAAAAGTTCCATAGGTTGTTCGGACATTATAGAACATAAATGACTTTGCATGGCCAATTATTAAATTCTCATTGAATAGTTATAGCACTATGTAACTCCGAATAATAACACACACTAATTGTGATAATCGGTGTTGTCATAACCCACATTTGTAATCCCAGTTATTATTTCTCACCCTTCAGAAACTTATGATTTTTTCTTTTTTCTTTTTTCTTTTAGATCAAATTACCTCCATTATTGAGTATTCAATTTTTGGTCAATATCCCACTGAATATATTTCAAGCATGCAACATTTCAAGTATGGATATACTCTCACTCTGTGACAAATATGCCCTCAGTGACCATTACAAACACGGTATTCGTGACAAACATCACATGGCAAGTCATATATGTCATTTTCTTGAATGCAAGGAAGGTCAGCTTGAATTGGTCTTTGGAGGCAGCTTTTGCCAACTACAGCTTTTTCCAAAGTTCAAGTGCATTCCAAAAGACTAGAAATTGAGTCTTTGATAATAAAAAATGATATTAAAAGTTTTTATCACATGTGAATATGACGTTCTCACAAATACTATGTTTACAATGCCAATCTTCCATTTGAGTTCTTCAAACCCAACCTATAGTCAAACACCTATACTACAACATTAAATGTTTTGTTTTGTTTTTTTAATATATAATTAGGTCTAATATGTGTAACATAAATGTAAATTATTATCTTTAAGATTATCCTATGTTACTTCTAACATGTTTCATTACATTGTAGGGCCCTTTACAAATTGTTATAACTATATAAATTTTTACTTCCAATGAATGTTAATAACTTGATATTTTAAGGATGGCGGTTTTATAATGTGAACACACATTGCCCTCTCTTGGTTTCACCTAATAGTTAACAATTTCCCAACTAATAGTTGGAACATAAAAGAGAAGTGCAATAGACTACGCTTGGACCCAAATATCTAGGTCCACAAAAATAACAATCATAAGAGCTCGTTGAAAATCTTAGTCACGATTGCGTAAAAATATTCTACCTTTAAAACATCAAGCTCAATTACACCCACAATGCACTTGGGCCCACCTACATGTCAACACCTTAGTGGTCCAAAAGTGTTATGGTGGTAGCGATGCGCAACAACAACCCACCGTCCGGCTCGTTGCTTTAGCGATAACTTTGAAGTTTCATTTTCATGGTAGGTTATGTACCTCACCATGATGACGAAGGGATGTAATAAGCTTTGAGTTTTTATCTTTTTAATGACTTCAATTATGATTAAAAACTACATATTGTAGGATCGCTTCAATGAATCGCGGTTCCTTACCACTGGTTCTCTTCGCCTAAATGATCTACTATGATAATAGGCTTCTTATATAAGTTCATAGATATTAAACCCTTCGAGTAAAAGAGAACCAAGTGGTAAGGAACCACAATTCATGTAGTGGATGTAAGTTCAATGTGGCTCTTAAGTGCAGAAAGTGACCAAGACTAGACACCCACCTCTTTGAGTTGGATATTACTAAGGTGAAAGGGGTCTAGTAAAAACATAAACCCCACATGTTTGTGGCCATTTTATCTCAAGTGTATCTCTCCAAACTAGACCGGAACCTCAAATGCTAATTCCATGGACAAATTTATTTTAATTTTATAAAAAAAAACACACACATTTGTCTGAGATTGATCGAATCACATAAAAAAACAAAATTTGAATGGTGTTTCATTTTTCAACTATGCTTTTCAAAATTTAATAGTGCAATGAATCACGTACGTGAATGAAAGGTTTTGAAATTTATAAGGTACGTGGGTGTTAGTTGGTTGTTGTTTTTTTTAATATATTTATTATGATGTTCTCTAACTTCTACCAATTAGATTATACATGACTAAATTTGTGTTACATACGCAAATCTATGATGATGAAGCATGAGCATAAGGTGGACTGAAAATCAGACCTAGGCTTGATTTAGTTATGATTATCAAAAGTGTATGTGTGTTGATTCTTTTATTGAATACTTAGTCCCCCCACCTCCCCCCCCCCAATTTTGTTAATTATTGAGTCTAAAATGGTTGATAAATTTTGAGCACCTACTGCAATCTCATCAAAAGACATGTCTTGTTGGGTTCTGTACTTAGATCTAACCCAATTACACACCACTCAAAATATAGGTGTCTGATAAAGATAAATAACCACATAAGGGCCCGTGTACCTAAAAATGGAGAATATAACCACCTGAAGTAGGTGATATCTTGGCCACATCTCGACTTACTCTTTCATATCTCAAATTCAAGTCTTTTGCTTATTTATTCGTTTCTACCTACTCACCAAGTTACCTTCCAATACTAATAATATCCCATAAATATTTAGAGAAAGATAACTCCCAAATATGCTTCATGCATATTGACCAAAGTTTTTCCTTTTTCTTTACAACAACCAACCAAAACAAATTGAAGAAGAAGAAGAAGAAGCTAAAATTTCACATCATTTTTACCTTGTCAAGGAAAATGAGTTGGCCTACATCCAAGCTTGAATGATGGTCAATTAAAATAAGAGATTTACGATGTGCTCAAGGTATAGCGGGGTCACATTTAGAGAGTTCCATTCGTGGAAGAAATCCAATAGTTCTTCCTTTAAAAGTTTGGTGGACATGGGCAACATATGTAAGGGTACTCTAAGCAAATGTTTAGACATAAGTGAGCATATGTGATGACAACTAAAATCTACAATGTAAGGTAAGTGTCCACCTCGATGTAAGGTTACAAGTTGTGACGATTCTTCATAGTATTGATGTTTTTCCACAAATGCACAATCATAATCTTGATAGGATTCTACGAGTTACTACAACATAAGAGTCCTAGGCAATTATCCCACATCACTTGAGAATTTTCATGTCTCACTAAAAAATATGACCTAGGCATGTTGGGTTGTGTATTTAAACCAAAATCCTCAATACCATTTAAGTTTTCAAATGATTAAAAAACTGCACTTGAAGAATAAGTACATTCTAGACATGGTCATTTTTAAACGATTGGCTAAAAAAAGAAAACACATGGTTCAAATATGCAATTATCGGCATGGAGAGGTCGAGTATGGGCTTCTTGGATGCTTAAGGGTTAAATTTTCAAGCAAGGGCTTCTCTAAGTGCATGGGCACCAAATCATTACATTGGAGCCATCACGTTGACATACATTCACTTCCAACATTTGGGTCCTAGGCAATCGTCCTTTCCCCTGAAGCCTTCCTGAAGACTTCTAACCAACACATTGAATATTAGTTATAGGACAAAAGTAGCACAAAATAAACTAACCACCCACATTGAGTTTCTAGGAATAAAATAAATGTGACCCATGCTAATTCCCTACAAGAAATTTAGCATGGGCTGAAAATCGATGTGGCCCACATGAATCCATATTATAAGAATTAGCGTGAGCTCTAGAAAATTACTATGGCCCACAATGTTAAGACTATTTAGTGTACACTAGTAGTTGAACGTAGTAGTTCTTTGTCCCGTGGACATAGGAATAGGGGTGGAACGAACAGACACTTCATTCACGTCGGTCCCCTCCGGGGATCGAAGTTTCTTCTCTCTCTCTCTCTCTGAACGTAGTCAATTATTACTCGAATACATGAGACCTATGGCGGTAACCCGGGTTACCGAACTTATAAAGTGCGTGAACGCAATTAATTAATCAAATTTTTAGAGGACGGGTTATTGAATTTAAAAAGTGTGTGAACACCATTAAAATAATAGTAATAGATTTCCTCGAGGGTGCCCAAAATAGGACCAGCATTTGGTTTGCACTTTGCAAATAGTGCGGTCTCAACAACATGGTTGTGGGAGGGGGTTCATCATTGCCTCTTTTGGGGTTTGTGTGTGTGTTTGCTCTTGTGTTTGCTAGCAATGTCGCAGTGGTCAAAGTTCGGCCTCTTCCAGTACGGCGGAGTCTCAAAAACCGAAGTCTCAAAAATTGTTGTCGTTCTGAGGGCAAATAGAACTTGACGAGCCCGACAATCTGAGCCCCTTTTCTTTTGATTTGGACCAATTTTGAGGTAGCTATCGTAATCCGCGCACACCTGGGTTACCGCCATAGGTCTCACATGTGCAAGTGAGTCCCACAAAATCCAAGCCAAACCAAAAGTTTCAGATGTTGAACCCCTTTCGATTATGTAAGTTATTTGGTGACTTTTAACTGCCAGAAGCACAATTGAATTTTGGAGCTGACCAAATAGAAATCGACTGTCACCATTGATAGCGTCAGGTTGGACCAAATAATTTAGTCGAAGTCAATAAGCCCCGACTATTTTTGCAAGTGAGACCCACAAAATCTACGCCTCTCCAACGGTATGGTTTCGTTGACTCTCGACAGCCCACTCATTTCTCCTTATGTCGTACAGTAACGGATTTATAGTACCCGTCAATTTATACCCGAAATGTTCAGTCCGAGTACGTAGAAATTTAGCTGCCACTGTGCTAATACTAGAATCATACATTGGAATACAAGCGCACCGAATGTAGGCTTAGGGCCGCTTCACACTATGGCCGTCCAAGTTGAGAGGCCGTGGGATTGAATGGCCAAACTTTGTTGAGAGTCCAAACATAACATTATTCAAATTCATAACAGTGTTCTGTGGGACTAACAACATTCTATAGAATATTCTTCACAATTCAACCTGAATGATGGAATATTCCACATAATACTGTCAGCCCCACAAAACATTGTTATGGATCTGAATAATGTTATGAAGAAATGGGCTGAAAATAGCCAATAAAATATGGGAATTGGAGCTTTTAGCCGAGCACAGTGTGAAGCCTCCAAATGCCAAGCCCAAAGTCCAAACCTTTGGCCATGAACTCCCACGACTTCTCGACTTGGACGGCCATAGTGTGAAGCCTCCAAAGGCCAAACCCAAAGTCCAAAGGAAGAACGAGCATCCCACTTTATTCCCTGCTCAAAACAACCCCTTCAATCTAACGGCCAAGATCTTGTCAGTTTTGATATTTTTATGAAAAAAATCAATGGCCTCTAGACCATAATTTGGGTTTCCATTCCTGTCTGACCCAAACTTTGTTCGAGAGTCCGTTGCCTTGGTCAAAAAATATTGCCATGTAGGCCTTTGGACTTTGGCCTCTAGTGTGAAGGGTCGAGAGGCCGAATTCTTGGTTTCTTGCAATCTGAATGGTGAAAATCGACTTCCTCTCTACCTTCGGCCATAGTGTGAAGAGGCCCTTAGACAAACATGTATAGGTTGTTTACCCAGCTTGGGTTGATATCGTTCCACCAGGTGCACCCAAGAGGACCCACCAAGTCCTCTTTCTCAGGTCCCCGATGGCCTCGTTGTTTTGGGGTTTCTTTTGGCATTGAAATAAACTTTTCAATTAACTTAAGAAGAAGACGTAGAAATCTAGCTAATAATGTAAGCGGGCTTAACCCCAAAAGGTCAAAGCAAAATAGTCCCAAAATCGCCTAAATTTTTTTAGTCCAATTCAAAAGTTCATTATAAAGGATCAACACCTCTAATGGAAGGTATGATTGTACAAGAAGCTTTGTAGTGTTAGGAATGCTCACGCAAAATTTTAACCGTCAACATGTCCATAATTAAAAGTTTATAATGTAAACATGTATGATGGTATTGTTGGGAATCGGTGACTGCATGGATAAGAACGTTTGCCTCGCCCTTTAGGGGTTAAAATGACACTCTTCTCTCTACACTCACTTCTCTTAAGGATATGAAACACATAATTAGTGCAAGATGATTAGCAAATTAAATCATGCTCGTAGCCACTGCCCTCATGATTTTTGGAGCTTGTATGAATATCATATTCATTGTCAGAGTGGAGATTCTTTGAGTTATTAAATGACCATATAGGCCCCCTCCAATAATGTTGACTATTGCATCTATAATGGTTAACAAATTTTTAGCATGACACACCCTCCATGGAAAAACTAAACTGGTTAAAAATAGAAGTTGGGTTGCCTTTGCTTAAAATGGAGTTTTATTGTTTGCTACATTCTTGACACCCTTTTGGACGCGTGACTATGTTTAGCTAGTTTACTATTTCCTTTGCTAGAAATCGAGTTTTATTGTTTTACTGCATTCTTGACGCCCTTTTGGATGTATGTCTATTTGTAGCCGGTTTAGTTTTTCCGTGGAGGGTGAGATGTAGTCCAATCTCTTTTCAACACGTGTCCATTCTTAGAATCACACCCACCCATACACCACTCAAATATAGGTGTATGTTGAACATCATAATTTGAATTAGACACATCTACTTAGAAGTTTGGATTTGAAACCTCACTCATAATTATATTAATATAGAAACTTGCTAGTCAAAATTTGTACAAGTTAGGTGGAGGTGCCGGTTGATGGTGAGGGAAATATTGCATATGGGTGTACCTCTCATCCATCCAACAAAAAAAGTAGTGAAACAATATGCACTTTGAAGTTAGTTTTTTGACATCGGAATTAGTTTGAAAGACCTTGAATTAGTGTATTTTAGAAGTTACTTGAGATGAATCAACCACAAATGTACATGGGGTTAAATTGTTAGGTCTATTTGTCCAAGTTTCTAGATAATAGATCTTGGCATATATTCTTAGGCTGGTAACTCTATAAGATTTTTGTGCACCACGTGCCGATGAGGGTTATTTGTGTGAGGGCTATTTACCTCCATGACATGATTTCAAAGCTCCCTATAAATAATTAATCCTCTGAAATGACTTATTGTATTCCACCCTACCATTAGTTATATTTCCAATGTAATTGCAATTTTTGGTAGTATATATTACCTAATAATTTTACCAACTATACACATTGGAAAAGTGGGGCAGAAAAACATGAAAACAATAAGGCATGATTTATACATGCCATTGCAAAACCATACAAGTGCAACACTTTAGAAAGACACAACATATAACTACAACAACATGAAGCAAATCATACAAGAGTATAACATGAATGGAAAATGCAACAAGAAAATTAAGCACAATTCAAAAACCACTTACAAGTCTGGAAATTTAGGGTTTAATATTACACTACCATCACGCATCACATAAGAAGGCTTAGGGTGGAAACTCAACAAGGGTGAATGTGTGTGCATAAACACCACATCCCCTCCAGGGTAGTCTAGCCCCAACCCTCAATGCGTTGTCAACCTATATATGGGTCTTTGCTTCCCTTGTTTCATAAACCCTCGGGGAGATCACTCCCTTGTAAAGTTGAACAACCACGTGCGAACACTTTACATCTTAAAAATCCTACTTTTTACATAAAGCATCACCAAAATGGGTCAAAATTTTATCAATTTTTTTTATGAGTAGATATACATTGTATCTATTATATAGTAAAAAATGGTAACTAAATTTGATGATTTGTTTTTTTATAAAACATACCGTTTCTAACTAGAATGACGCAGAATTGAGTTAAAAAATTTACTACAAAAATGAAGATGACTAAAAATTCCAAAAATATATACAAAAGATACTATCAATGGTTATGTATGTGCAAAAAAAATATCATAAATTTTTAAATTATCTATGGCATGTAATATAGGGGTAGCAAACTTTGTTCGCACGTGGTGTTCAACTTGACAATGGAGTGATCTCCCCGAGCATAAACCTTAAATAAAAACCAAAAATCATCAGTCTCGACAAAGTGGAACTAAAACGTTAGGTTTTGACAAATAGAGTGTGGGAGTGCAAGATGAGGAAGGCAATCAATACAAATGTTGGGAATTTCCACCCTTCTTGAGCATATAATGTTGCAATTTTCATCAAAACATCGTGAAGCATGTGTGCAAAACTAAGCCTACTCGACATAAATCTAAGGTCCTTATCTTGAACCCCTATATTATTCATAAAAATTTGAATGGTCCACATTTAAAGTCTATCTACCTTACTTGTCATGGAATTATACACTTTTACAATCCCTAAATTATGTGGAAGTCTATCATAAATTTTATCAAAGTGAAGATCCTTGTGCTCATTAAATGATCATATAGGTCCCTTCAATCATGTTGATTAATTGAGCATAGAATAATTATCATATTTTGAACATGTAATGTAATCTCTTTTAACCCCTCAAGGACCATAAGGCCATATTTGGCTTTTTGCATAATTTTGATTTGGCCTACTTTGTTTCAAGTGATTCATACACTTCAGGGGATTGGTCTTGCAAGGCTTTATCTTTTGATAGTGATGTTTTTTTACCTATAAAAAACATGGTGACATTTGGACATCTTGGAGGCATTTTTGTGTCATGGTAACTAAGTGTGGATAGGTCCAATTACAATTAAAATGTACTAAAAAATTCGGGAAAATATTACTTAAATCTATATATATGCCTCTTCTTACCTGCCGCTTAGATTTGAGTATTTGGGAAATGTGTTTTTTAAGTGGAATTAAATGTCTCAAAGCAACTTGTATTTGACATGTGCCCAAAGCAAGCCTAGGAAACCATAGTAAATAGCCTCCAAAAGCAATTGTTTCTTTTTGTAGACGAGCTAAACTCACATGCAGAGGTCTAGAAGGAAAAATGTCACCTTGAAAATACAAATACAACCATTAAGAAGACAACACCAACCAAAAAACTAGACTCGAACACCTCTTGGACTATTCCATCATTGGGATTTCACAGCCTAATCTCGACGGTCAAAACTCTCTCAAAGGATATAAGAATAAAATGTCAATGGGATGTCAATGCCCTCAACACTAGTATATCCCATCCATGAGGATGATTCGAGAAAAATCCTTAACTAACACCCACTGTAACGTCCCTTATTGAAAACATGAGAATTGTTGTAAATTCTACTTTGCTTTACACATGGTCCCTTATTGGACAAACACATGTCTTTTTGGTGTTGTTCTTAGATCTACACCCATCTGCATACCACTCAAATATAGGCGCTTGGGGGTGTCCAATTAAGATAAGTAATTGAATTAGGCACGACTACCTTAGTCTATGAGGGATTCGACATTTGTCAAGGGGGATCTTGTAGAGTTTGTTGTTGAAGAATATGCTCCAATGGTTCATCTTTGTTGTTTGGAATATATGTAAAGACTACTTAGGCCATGATGATAGCAATTCCCCCAACAAACTCTTCATTCACTTTGGCCCTTCAAGCCATAGTTCCTCTCTCTCTCTAAAGACTACTTAATTGAGTGTGTTTGTTCCCAATTCCAAGTGAAATCAACTGCACTCAAATTTGTGATGACTCGGATGAGAAAACTAACATGGATGAAAAATATCATGGATTTAAGTGAAAAATCATAGCTTATAGAAAGTGAAATCCTTGACATTTACTCATTCTTCTTCAAGACTCCATTGTTGTAGATGGAATTAAAAAAATTCAAAATTCAAAGATTGGATATTCAAAAGCTTATAATAAAATTCCCTAACCCTAAGGTGTAGTAAGGGGGGCCATCCATAGCCTGAATGAAATATGGAGATGTTGGATGATAATCTCCAACTTTAGCCCTACCTACCTTTCTAAATTCTCTTATTTATGTTCTTGGTCGTTATCCATTATGAACCTATCTTAAAGACGTTAAGCCTTCACATAGACTCCAATTTAACTTAGATTTATAAATATTCTATGACATGGGTTGTTGACGCTAGCATCAAAGAGCCTTTGATTCTCAACCCCTTGGAACATCCTCATGAAGCTTAAGGTGGATTTACATTAGGGTCCGAATGTAAGAAATACCCCTCTAAATAGATCTTACTTTCGGACTCAAGCTTAAAGGTTGGTTTCTTGAACTAGAAGGATATCATCTTTATTGGAGACCGTTGAGATATGGATGTTTTAGACCACTCTCAACCAAAAGGATCCCTCAAATTCATAGTTTCCATTGCTCTTAGATCACTTTGTTTAAATCAATGTTGGATTTGTACCATCTATTGTTATATACCACTTGGGTATCTATAACAAGGATTTTTTTTTATTAATTTTTAATTTTTTGGATACAAGTATGGTGTAATTACCCAAGGGGTTGACTTAGAAAAAATTAGCTAGAATTGTGTGGCCAAAGATATGGTGTATTTTATTTTTTGAATTTTTTTAGAGGTAATATATGATGAATAACCTTGGGGCGATCACACCCCCTTACGTTTCGTAACCACGTGCAATAATGGGATATTTAATGGGGGGATATTTATGCACCTCTCAATATTTTCCCCCTCCCTATTTGTAGATAATAATCTACTTCGACGTATGTTTTAGCACCTTATATTTATTTGTAATTGTTTAGAGAGGATAAATTTTGGCACAATTTTTTTTTTATAAATCGTACAAGTACCAAATAATGGACAGAATACTGTAAATTTGCTAAACCGACCATGTGAGCAACAAACATTCCATACCATTCAAATTGTCGTTCATTTGGTTTCAATTAGTAATACCAATCCTAAACCCATTCAAAGTACCTTTCAAAACACAACCAATAGCACTTGGATACTAGTTAAAGGGTCCCACGTGTTCAACGTCGTTGCAAAACCCAACGGCTATTGAGGAATGCCAACACATTCCTTCCCCCAAAGAAATCCCACAACATTTCCCTCCATACTAACGTGCTTGATTCAAATTTGGACAGAAACTACACACTTCTTCATCCATGTAGTCAAACCCATAATTATTCTACTGATCCTACTACGCACTTTTAGGGGGATCCTATGTCTATGATTTTTTTTTAATTTTTTTTTAAATTGTATTGATTACTAAAATGGAGGAATTATCCACCACCCTATTTTACATATAATCATGTAGGGGACATATTTCCAATGCTATGGTAGATCTAACGAAATTATAAATTTTACCCTCAACGAATTAAATTGACCCAATTTTTTTTTATCTCATGTGGTTTTCTAAAATTCTGATAGTCACCTCCCTGAGTGAATAACATATGCCAAACTGGGTTCTAACTAATAAAAGGTTCTATATAAGATATCCAATTTTTATTAAAATATATAATATACCGTGTGGGATAAATTATCTTCATGTTGATAATGAAGAATTCGTGTGTTGGTTGTGCCATTGAGTATGTATTGGCAACATTTCTAAAACCTAAATCATCAAAGTTTAATAATTTCGGTTGTCAATCCAAAAGCAATTGCCATTTGGAACTCAATATTTCATGGTGCCATCTCTTAATGATTTAGTCTTAGTTTTTCCGCTCAAATTTAGTCTTTATTCTTTGATTTTCATTCTTCTAATTTACTTCAACTTGTTATGATAAATCAAGGGGGTTGGAAAATACCCCTTTCACAATTTGTAAGTAATTATACTAGACCCTTAAAACACTATGAATTAGATAATTTGGTAATTGAATGGTCCATTTGATTAGTTAGGGCCATCAAAATACCACCTACAATAATACCCTTCAATCGCACATGATATACAACCCTCCCCGAGGAGTCACTCCCCCCATGTGGTTATTTGATGATATTTGTGTTTTCAATGCCGTTTGGGTCTATATACCATGCAAAAACCTTCACACCTAGATAAAAACGTTGTAATATCAATATAGTTTAGAATGGAAATGAAGCCAAAATAATAACTTGAACACACAAACATTCTCCCACCTTACCATACCAACGAAATATAGTTAATATTTGACTAGTATTACAAATTTGGTGCCCACCCCAGGCTCCTTGATACCATTATTGATGTTTATTATTGATAATTCACCATGCATTCATGTAAAGTAGACGTGCCTGATTCCAACATAGCCATAGTTTTGACACCTATATCTAAGTGGTATGTGGTTAAATGTGCATCTTAAAACAAACACCATAATTCACATGTGTTACAAAGATTTGGACTACATGCTCAGAATGTGCTAACCATTCTAGACTCCATGGTTAACATGATTGTGTGTGTGTGTGTGTGTGTGTGTGTGTTGGGGGGTGGGGGTGGTCTATATGACCTATGATCGGGGAGAACCAGCAGTTAGTTACACATGAAGTGGTTGAGTTTGAGAAATAACCGGTTGAAGTTCAAGACTGCAGGAAAATGACCGATCATTTTAGAGGAATTTATAGAACATACCCCAATTTAATAAAGGAAAACCGAAGGATGTCAAGATGTAACCGGTTGGACTTGCAAACACTAGTAGGATCTCAACCGATTATGCCCAAAAATCTCCCCGATCACTGTATATGACCCACTTAATGAGCACGAGAATCTTCACTTTAATAATGGACATAGTGTATGTTCTTTGATACCCTCATTGACGTTGCTTATGGATGCCATGCGTTCACCGGCGAAGGCTAGTAGATGCCCACCACTTTGAGCTGGACCTCTACCCCTAATACCAAAGTAAAGGGAGTCCAATAAAAACATAACCCCCATAGGTTTGTAGTTTATTCATATCTTAAGCAAATCCCTCTAGACTAATTGAAGAGTCCGATTGCTCAAAAAAAGGAACACACACCGTAATAGAATCGCACTAATTCCGTGAGTTTTATATCCCACAAGAAGTGTGTGCAAAGAGAATAGTATCCGATTAACACGAGTGTAACCGGGGTCAAGTTTTGTGAATGGGGGTGGTAAGGAATTCGTCAATCATTCCTTTGTAGTACATTGAACTTGAAGCTGACAGCCTCAGGTAGTATAGCTGAAGTACACTTGAAAAAACGTTGTAGTACACAGTAGTACATGGCAATGAAGGAAGCTGGAATTTGTGGAAATTCGCAGCTTTGCTTCGTGAAAATCGAGAGAGGAGGAGAGCTTGTACTAAGCCAAGCACCATAATGCCATCCGCTTGCTTCTAAGCTATGTGGGTGTTACTCGGTTCCTTTTTCATGTTCTTTGATTTCTACCTATTAGATTTACACCGCAAATCTTGTGTTGTATTAGCGAATCCACGATGAAACGTATGCAAAAACCGGATCGGAAATTGGATTTTCTTTGCTTTAGTTATGGTTATTGGAAGTGCATGTTTGTTGTTTTTTTAACTGGATACACATGTCCTACCAGTTGTGCTCGCTGATGAGTGTAGAGTAGTTATCAATATTTGAAGATGTAGTCCAGTCTTTTTTAAACATGTGCCTTTATGATGTTTGCTCTTTGATCCTGCTGAGTCACATACCAATCAAATCTAGGGGTCCGATTAAGAAAAGTAGCCACGTAACACCCACGTACCTTATGGGTGAGATGTCATTGTGGCGTAAAGCATTTTTGAAGGGTGTTGTCCATGCTTTTGTGGTTGTAGTTTGGAGTTCATGATTTATTGACTTTGTGACTCTAGAGAGGGAAAAAGAGAGAGGAAGGAACCATGGAATATAATATTTGCATGACAAGTTCCCATTCTCGCTCATGCAACGGAACGCATTCTCGTGGTTTGATTAGTCTCTTTGCCTTAATAAACTCTTAGTTTCAAAGTAAATGGGCCTAATTTGGACACAATTTTCATTGGACACCTATATTTCGAGTGGTGTGTGGAATCAAGAACGGACACCAAATAGACATCTATTTGGTCAAAGGAAATTGGACATATGTTTGACTTTTTGGAAGTGTTTGTGTCTACTTTGTTGACTTGTCTTAATTAGATACCTATATTTGAGTGGCACGTAATTTTGCGTAGTTTCAAGAATGGATACCAAAAATCCATGTGTTTAGAAGGGATTGGACAATGTGCTCAAAATATGATAACCATTCTAGGCTCAAGAGTCAACAAAAATTTTTTTGGGGGGAGGGGGAACCTATATGACCATTTAATGAAGACGAGAATCTTTGCTTTGACAATGAATGAGATAACCAAATAATGAGCTCTCAAATTATGAGGACCTCGATTTGGATTCGCTAACCATCTCGTCATATTCAAGGATAAACATGCTATTTATTGTATCTATTTTTTCATTTAACCATTTAAGACCCATCTACTCTATCTACCTTATTACCAAACACCTTTGTTAACACTACTTCCCACAATTCCGCTTCTTACCGTGCCACAAGAGTACTTTGTGATGCTTGAATGAGGTAAACATCACGATAACCTCATTGGGAACCCCTGAGAACCTCGGTTCGCACACATCCAAAATCTCCAGCATACGTAGAGTTTATTCTCTCACCCCCTACAATGTACCCATAACAAAGATCCTGGACCCCCAACTCTTCCCGTCTCTCTCCCGCGCTTGGTGGGCTCTTCACGCCACCGGAGGACCCCGGCGATCAGAGAGCGAGCGAGCGATCAATCAATCGATAACCGATCTCAATCCTTAGAAGAACAGGAACTCCTCCGTGTGGAATTTCCTGTTTCTCGATCACCAAATCGACAAAACAGGGAAGGAGACAGAAAGGAAAAAGCAAAAGCAGCACAATTCCGTGCTGATTTGAGCTTCTTAGGGGTGGGAACAAGCAGGGGTTTCGAACGCTTAAGGTTGCACTATAAGATGTGAGAATCACCAGGTACAATTTCACAACATCCTCGAGTGTGAGACTCATCATCATCATCGAGAGAGGGTGTTCAGCGAAATTGAGCGAATTTTGAGGAAGAGAGAGAGACATTGGTCAAGATGATGCATATGACATTCTACTGGGGGACAACGGTGACGCTCCTGTTCGACAATTGGCACGTGACAACATGGAAGGGGTATAGCTTAACTCTTGTGGCATGTTTCGTAGCATGCATCCTCCACGAATGGCTGGGAACGAAGAAGAATGTGTTTGTGAAGATGGCAGAGAAGGCCAACAAAGCTGCTGCCAGTTCGAATGACACCTCAAACCAATCTCCTCTCCTCGGAGAAGGAGGAGGACGATGGGGGGATGCTGTTACCTTCACAGGTGCCAGTGTATTCATCAACATCCTGGAGGCTATTTTGTACGGGGTTAAGGTTGGCCTGGGCTACATGATCATGCTTGCAGTCATGTCATTCAATGGAGGAGTGTTTCTTGTCATCTGCGTAGGGATGTCATTTGGATTCTTCCTCTTTCGTTGTAATGAGCTTGGTGATGATGAGGATACATTCCCCGACCCTTGCTGCCCTACTTAGGATATGTGCACTAATGTGCATATATGGAGAATTCTGGAGAAGCTGGAGATGAGAGGAGGAGGATAAGGATGCGGTTTAGATCATCAGCTTGTGGAGTCTCTTTACCATCAGAAAGCGGCTCTGGACGAAGAAGAAGAAGAAGGTGATGATGATGTGTCACCATATGAGGAATCTTCAGATCTTCTTCGGTTTAAGTAATGATGTGCATTCTAATGGATTGCTATGCCGCGAGTTTGTTTGTTTCCAGGGGTTGTGATAAAGTAGATGCGTTAGGTTGGTCTTAGGATGTAATGAATTTGTAGGAATGGTGTTCTTAGTGACTGTAGCCATCAGTTGGCATTAGATTTGTTTTTCAATGTGTTAAAGATTTTGAGATTTATGCTTATCACATTCGAGCTCTCGTTCTCCCTGTATAGATGAGGGATATTTTAGATCGAGAAGCTTTGAACTGGCGAGGAGGCTGCATGCCACTATAAGATGCCGAGAATTTGTCAAGTCTTGGTTCTGTGTTACGAGATTAGTAGCGCATCATCACGTTAACCCTAAATGTGTAGTGTGATGTAGTGTAGTGTTAGTATTAGTGTTAGTATGTGTGTGTGTACCATGATAGAATAAAACTTTGGGTAGGTGCGATCTACCATAAAAAAGAGCCCCTAGCTCTCTGTTGTATTTAAAAAATGGGATGCTCATCAGCTTTCCTCAATGTATTTTTATGCTTACTCAATATATTGCAGTGTGTCATATATACTTCAATGAGTCTTCTCAGCATTCCCGACTTTTGTTTGATGTTTGCGGTCAAACGGTGTTGTTTCTCCTGAATCAAGATTCTTTGGGAATGCTAGAAGTGTGTTTGTTGAGGATTTCGAAGTAGCTCTTTGAAGATGCGGTCTCTTCGAATGTGATCATTGCAAGAATGGTAATGATTCCGTCTGAAAGCAGCAACGGGCAATTAGATGTTTTCTATGAAATATGTCTGTCAACTTGTCGGTCCTTATTTCATATATATAGGTGAGGGGCATTACTCAGTGCAGGAAGCCTGTGGAATTGGACAACAGTGCACCACTGCAAGATGCTGAGAATTTGCCATTTGGCAATTCTGCTTCCGAGGAGATTAACCTTTCACAACCTTCCACATTTGTAGCTGAGTTTAGGATTCCCATAACCTTCCCTTGGACTGTCTTTTACACCTATTGAATGTGCTGTAAGTGTGTTCTGTATCCTTATGCTGAGTTATTTCAATTCTCTTACCAACAACTCCAGTGTTGTCTGCTGTCAAACAGATTTTTGTAGTAAGACTATATATGTGTTAAAAGACCAGCTGAACTTGAAATAGATACGTAGCCATTTAAACCAGTGTCCTGACTATTGATAACAAGCGTTTTCGCTTACAATTCATTGTTGCCCAATCGCACGAAGAGTTTTACATTTTTTCAACGCGGAGAGAGTGGAGGAAAAGTTGGCAAGTTTGCTGTTAACCCAGTGCGTGAACAGGCACATGAGGTGGTTAGGATTACCCTAAACCGTTCTTCTAACCAGGTGCTAAGATTAGATTAGATTAGATTATTTTCAGCAGGTGGTCATGTTGACCTTGACATCTGGTCAATCTATGACACTGGACAGTTTGTGAGAGAATGAAATATGTATTGTAAGGAGCCTGGAGAATTGCATCCAATGGCTAAGTAGAGAGTTAATTCTACTCTAAGTTGACATCTTTTTCTCTTGTTACAAATAGACATATCGCAAGTGGCCTTTTAAAATCTTAGGAAACCTGTTCAGCTCCTCTTTTGGCCATTCGCTCCCCTTCTTGCCACTATGCGTCATGAATGGCCCTCCACCCATCTAACTATACAGAATTGAGGCTGGGTGGAGGCCTAACTATACAGAATTGAAGCTGTGAGTGGTGAAGCTCACGAATGATCTGGACCTTTACATCAAAGGGTTTGTGCCAAATTGTGGGAAAATTTTCCCAGCAAATCCAGGTGGGCCTCATTGATCTATTTTGAATTTGAATTTATGTTGTATGTAACCACCGTGTCTGCCCATGTCATGGGCGAGCACGCGATGATGTGTGCACTTCAAGATTTGACCACCATACCCAGACGCATGGAAGAATTAAAATAGAGGCACAATTCCCCTGTTAAGCATATGTTTTGCAATCCATAGGAAGACTTGATCAAGTTACTGTCAAATAGATCCAAACAGTCTTTAGGGGCATGTAATTGCCGACGTTTTGAATTCAATTAAGGACGTACAACCTTTTGTAACATAAGGACCAAATTCACAGCCAACTCTATCTGTAATTTGATGAACAAGATGCCATATTCATTCCTATTTTCAACACCTTCGTAATTTCAACATCTTTCCCAGTTTCTTCACATTTGGGCATTGCAATATCAGAGAGATATTGAGAAGGTGGTTAAAGGGGTTGGCAGTTACGACGTTGAATAGTATGTGCGTGCAAGAATCACTCAATTAATTTGGTTATATCTGCAGGGGCAGCTGATTCAGTTGGGTTTGCATGATGATCACGCCTGCCACAGACCAAGTGGGTGACCTCAGATATAATTGGAGTCTCTGGCACTGCACCCTTGTGTTAATTACAACAGGGAAAACAATTCCGCAAGTACAACTGCAATTGTGATTACACAGGGAAACGAGACGCTTAAGAGAAAACCATGGGTGGTTGCTGTGGAAAAGCTGGCATACTCACGTTTTTCAAGGGTCAAGAACGTGACAAAAGAATGCCGAGGAACCCGACCCGGTCTATATTGCAGGCCATACGGTTTCCTTTTAAGAAACAGGAGAAGGAGGCTGTCCCAGGCCCGGGTGGTTCAACACCGGGGTCACGCCCAATCTCAGCGTCCGGGTAGGAATCAACCAAAGTTGCCGGTAAGAGTGACCAGCTCGCACATTGCTCACTGCCACGTGCGCACAAATGTGCAAACCAAATATTGGTTTCTGAGGAATGACATCATCAGAAAATGTTACTTTCTCTTATCTTCTAATTTTGAATTCAATCGTAGATTATGCTTGCATCCAGAAGTACACCTCCCTAAAACATGCGATAATTTGAATAGTGCACATTTGAGCAGTAGTGACTTTTTCCTTTCCCGATTCTAAGAAATGACTCATGAAACTACTGCATTGAAGCAATGTGATGGGTTGGTGAAATTCACTTTCATGTGGCCAATATCATGTACAAACGCTCTTTGACGCTAAGAGATGAAAAGACGACGAGTTTTTATTTATTTTTGATTACCGGAAGTGAGTATTCTGCTTCCTTGTCTTGTTAAATTCTTGGAATTCGATTGCGTTGAGTGCAGAGAAGTCTGTGAGAAAGGTTTTTGGCAGCGTACTGAATTGTTTGATTGATGATGACTAGACTAAGCGGTAAAGATGTGAATAATCTCAGCTTAATTCTTGTTTGGGCATCCAAACTATGTTTGGTGATCTGTGGTAGAATTAGGGCACATAACATGAGACAAGTCTGGAGGAGCCATTTGGTAAGTATTGGAACCTGGGACTTGAATGGTAGGAACTCTGACTAGAAAAGCATATGCGATTCCTTCAGATGGCATGTCAGTGATTTAAACTTTTTTGAGTGTACAAATAGTCTTGGAGTTGGGTGCCACTCGATTACAAGGTAATAACCTAAACTACAACCGCACAACATGCTACTTGATGTTTCTATCACTTCAACAGATCCTACCTTTTGTACAACGTTTTCTCTTTGATAGAGGGTGACCTGGACAATCTACCGAAGAAAATAATGGACATTCCAACTTACTTCAACTAATTTCAGGCAAAATGGTATACTTGAAGATACGTTTACGGAGAAAACTTATGGGGGTCTGGTAATCTTGAGTGCATTTTAGGCTCCCCAATGGTACAACGCATGAGCTCTGTCCCAATATGGCAATGATTACATTGTCTGGTGTTCTAAAAGGCATGTTTGTAATTTGGTAACATCCTTAATTGATGACTTTGGAGATGCATCTGGTCTTGACAATAATTGGTCAAAGAGTATGGCTTCTTTCTACAAGAATGGAGAAGATAGATCTAGCTGGTGACACAATTTTCATTGGTAATGCGCCGCAAAGGGAATGGTTGTTTATATTTGTAGGCACTCATTTTGGTCTCAAAGTCTCAACCTATCAAAGTCAGATGCTGATAAGTTTCTACTTGACAAAGTAAAGAAGTTCCCATATTTGTGTACAATCCACTTGTATTTGGAAGGGTGTGCGCTTGTCGTCAACCATGTGTTGCTTTCAACCCTTTTGTACTTTATACTACGGTAAGCGGGCCTAATTCGATACTCATCTTGAATGGACACTTACATGCGAGGGGGGTGTGATTACGTGTGGATTTTAGAATGGGCACCAAAAAGACATGTTTTAAGGAGATTGGACTACATGCTCAAGATTCATTAACCATTCTAGGCTCAACAACCATCACATCTGGGCGGACCTACATGAGCATTTCATATGAAAGGGATGTACATATGAGCTCCTAAATTACAAGGAAAATGGCTACAGGAATGATTTGGATGTGCTAATCGTCGTGCACTATTTGTGTGTTTCATATCCTACTAGCAGTGGATGCTAAGCTAAAAGTGTTTGTTTAAGGAAAGTATTTCACCAAATTTGTGCACTCCTTAGGAATTACCTTTGGGCAGGGAATGAATCGACAACTAGGGCGAGAGTAAGTTGGAAGATGGGGGTTAGGTACTGGAAAAGCTGTCACAATTCAGTATGAAGAACTTCAGTACACTGGTATGAGTTATGATTACCACTACTACACTTTGCCATGAATAACAAGATAAAATTTAATCTAGAATTTTTAACGTACACCAAGCAATCACTTTCCCCATAACAACAGTTGGAGAAACTACACTAAATATGATATTTAGTGTCACCGATTCTAATTGTCTTGCTCAATACTAATTGTAAACCACAGTATAGTGTCACCAACATTAAATGTTAACCCAACATTATTTGTCATTTCTTGTAATTTTTTTGGGGAGATTATAGATTTACAGTGTTGCAATTACTGTCACTTACCAAGTGATTTTTCATACAAATTTCGATCATTCATGACAATAGTTCATCACAAGTTGCTGGCAAGAGAAGGTAGGGTTTTGGCCAATGGATGAACTTATCCATCATCCATGACAGTATTTGTTTACTTCTTCATAAGAAGTATCATCCAGAAAGTTACCACAGTGACATTAAATACCATATGACACTAAATATCATATTTAGTGTAGTATTCCTTCAAGGCCACTAATCAGAAGCTTCATTCAGTGGCTACCAAATTGACAGGAAAAAGAATGATGCTCGACTATTGAGCTTGGCGAGCCACCGGTTGCAGGACTCGATCTGCAAGCTCTCCAAATGTGGTAATATCCACCTTCCAGAGCCTGTCACAATTGATCCATTGAATAGAAGTTTGTTATTAGGATTCCTTAAATCCTACTGCTGCAACTGAATTCAAAGCAATAGAATTTGAGTATACTAAATAATCCTAATAGTGTGGGTGGAAAATTAATGTGAAAATAATCAATGTGGGCCACACTAATTGTCTAGTGATGGTGAAAGTAATGTGGGTTGAAGACTACATGGAGGATTCCGACCAACACCTTGTATAGTAGTTGAAAGAAAAAAGTAACATGAAATAAATTGTCACCCACATCAATTTCCTACAGAAGTGGCCACACTAATATTTTAACTGGAGATTTAACGTATGTTGAAAATTAATGTGGATTCTAGAGAATTACTGTAGACACACTAGGACAATTCAGTGTAGTATCACAAGGTTGGGTTCATAACACCACTTTCTTAAGATCTCTCTGAGGCAAAAAAGCTGTAAAATAAGTAAAAGCGTAATTTGGTTTGGAAAATTACCATGACTCTAAGCCTACGGCAATAGCCCCTTGTTTGTCATTTGTGGGGTCATCTCCAACATGAACAGCATTTGAAGCAACAACACCTAACTGACCTGTGTACAAAACAAGGAAGAGCATTACTAATATTAAAAAAAATGGGGAATAATGGCTCTCCAACGCTAAAAAGATTTGATGTAAATGTGCCTAATGTGGATACTATCTTACATGGACACCTAAAGTTCAATGGTATATGGTTTGGTGTGGCTCCAAGAATGGATACCTTAAAGACATGTGTTTGAAAGAGATTGAAATACATATTCAAAATATGATAACCATTCTAGGCTTAATAATCAACGTAATTTGGGGGACCTATATGACCGATGAATGAGCACAAGAATCTTCACTTGGTAATGAATAAGATATTCATACAAGCTCCAGAAATTATGAGGAAAAGTTGCTAGGCCATTGATTTGGATTTGCTCCTCATATCGTACTAATTGCGTGTTTCATATCCTACAAGAAGTGAGCTAGTTGGAAAATAGTAACCATTTAAGACCCATCTACCTTAGTTTGATGAAACCACAATCACTTGTAACCCTCGTGCAAAGATTGAAGATTGGATTTCCAAGTCACTTGGTGGTCAAGGAAGTAACAGCTTGGAAACAGTGGGTCTGGTTTATATTCCAGTAAAAGAACTTTGAGCAGAGAAGCTTACTTAATGCAGCTTGGAAAATTTCTGGAGATGGTTTTTCATAACCAATTTCTGCGGAGACTATCAGTGCATCAAACCTGCCATTAGTAGCAACGTTTCTGTTAAAAAACAAAGGAATTCTGCCCAACATAGTACGAAATCTGCAATAATGTAACTTGAAATGGGTCTTGAAGCACTCAAACAAAGGAAGAGCCTTACAAGTTATACACCTGCAAATCTTGCAGAATGGGTCGTAACCTTGAGTCAAAGTTGGAAACCACAGCTAGTTTCACTGCAAAATCAACATCATATGAAATATATTGACATAAGCAGGCATATTGTTATGTGTATCGTATGTGTGAACAGACAAAGTTGTAGTAAAACGATTAGCTCAAGAACCCGTCAAGCAAATTTCAACGTAGTGACAACAATAACATCCCTCAGAGCTATAACTTAGGGAAGCTTGTGCAATAAGGAGAAACTTTAACTCGTTACTTTTGAGGATTGTACCTCAACAATTCCAAAAAAAAGATACCAATTTTTCAAGTTAATTATTTTACCTCCAGCTGCTCGTAGACGTTCAAGAGCTTCAGGTGCCCCAATGGCTACTTTCCATGCTTCACCCTTGGCAAAATGCTGAAGATTCCAGTTGAGATCAAAGTTATATAGATGAAACAAAATAACTGATATGGTGTGAAAACCGACTAAATTTGTAATGTAAAAAATTAAGTTAACAATCTCAAACGAATTTGGTTTCCTCTTATGAGTATAGGACTCGCCAAACATCTTCCACAGACCTTTGATGTCCACAAACCACCAAATTTAAATTCTACAGATACTCACTTGGTACAGTTCCTCAAAATAAGTGTCGTCAGAACAGCCGGTGGCCATTGCCACTGCGTATCGCCAAAAGGGTCTGCCATCTCCCTGCTCACCAATACCCCAAGTTCTTGTGTTATGGTAAGTGGGTCTAAAACAGACGCTGTAATTCTACACCCACTACTCCTAGGATATTAAACACGAGATTAGTATGAGATGATTAGCAAATCCAAATCAACGTCGTAGCCTTTTTCCCTCATCATTTTTAGAGCTCATATGAATACCTTATCCATTATCAGAGCAAAGATTCTCTTTCTTCTTAAATAATCATATAGGTCCCCCCAATTATGTTGACTATTGAACCTAAAAAAATTGACAAATTTTGAACACGTAGTCCAATCTCTTTTAAAAACATAAAGACTTTCAAGTGTCCATTCTTAGATCCACAACTACCCACACATCACTCAAATATAGATGTCCGATTAAGATAAGTAACCGAAATAGGCCCCCTTATCTTATTCTGTTGTGCACAATGGTGGCAATCAAGCAAAGTTGTTTAATTAAGAAAAACCATCAAAGCTCCCTTGCCATTCAATCATGCAAATTGCAGAGGACCAATTTTTTTGACATGTTCGAGATTTAAAAAAGGAAATGCAATGAAGGCCAAGTGTGCTGAACTATCAGGGGATAAGATTCACCTACCTCATATCGGAGCCGTTCGGGCCATGGCTCAGCAAAGGCTTTTTTAAATCCCTTCTTAATGTCAGCAGCTGTAGCCTTCACTCCTACACACACAAAACCAACAAAGCGGCTTTATCAACAACCAAAAACGGACAAAAAGACAGACACATGCCATGGTGAGATTAGCCTATGTGCTTAAAACACAAACACCATTTGAGGTTGGATAGTGAACACGGGTGGGAGGGCCTATGTGACCACTTTAACAAAAAGAGAATCTTCACTTGGACCTCCTATGAGTTTTGCATCTCAACTTCCATTTTGAAACTTGACATGACAATTTGTGTGATTCATCACAATTGCTAACTGGATGAGACGATTCAGAAACAAGGAAGAGAAGGAACGAACATGTATAAAGGTATGTGGGCCTTATGTGGTCACTCTTCTTAATCGGACACCTACATTTGAGTGGTAAGGAAGACGTGCCCAATTCAGTTACTTATCTTAGTCGAACACCTATATTTGAGTGGTATGTGGTTTGGTGTGGCTCCAAGAACAGATACCAAAAGGACACGTGTTTAAAAGAGATTGGACTACATGTTCAAAATATGATAACCATTGTAGCCTTAATAATCAACTTAATTGGGGTGGACCTATACGACCATTCTATGAGCATGAGAATCTTCACTTTGATACTAAACAAGATATTCTTATGAGCTCCGAAAATTATGAGGAAAGTGGCTACAACCTTGATTTGGATTTGCTAACCATCTTGTACTAATCGCATGTTTCATGTCCTAGGAGAAGTGGGCTAGTTGGAAAAAGCAACCATTTGAGACCCATCTACCTTATCTGGCAAGGGTTGTAGATAATAACGGACAAATAAAAATGACATGTGTCATGGTGAGATTGGATTATGTGCTCAAAACATAGGCTAGTGAACACAATTGGGTGGGAGGGCCACAATTGGAGTGGGAGGGCCACAATTGGAGTGGGAGGGCCTAAGGTTGAGGCATCCATAGTCGACCAGGTCCATTCAACCGCTCATTAGGGTCATGTAATGCCGACATGGATGAGATCTATATTTTCAAGAGAACGGAGTTAAGGTTATGTGGGGGCGGCTTGTGATTGATTACCCTCACAAGAATTTTGACAATTATCGTAGCCAAGCATTAGAATTTAGATGAGCGGTTATGGGTTAACCTATAGATCGGCCATGTGTTACCCTAACTTTACCGCTTTGAAATTTGTAGCAATTTCCATATTCATGAAAAAAGTAAAAAAAAAACAATTGCATTCTTAGAATTTGTTTCTCTTCGCAAGAAAAATAATTCCCTACTATTACTCCTCCTAAACAGATGCAAACTCTCTTATTTTATCGGTTATAGATGCCTCAACCTTATGTGACCACTTAAAAGAGCTTGGATTTCTTATAACTCCAATTTTGGTGAAACTTGAAATGAAAATCTTCATGATTCATTGCAATTGTTAAACGAATGAGACAATTCAAAAACAAGGGAAGGAAAAGACCGTCAAAATTGCAGCACATACCGTATTTGGCACCAATTCTGGCATACACTTCTGGAACGGGTTGTGAGGTCTCTAACAATGTGCCTCCAACATCAAGTAGGAGTGCTTCATATGGCTGTGGTTTCTCCAAGTTACCACCACCTGTAAGAGATTGGACTCCGTGCTCAAAATTTGTTCAAAAACCATTTTTAGGCTCAATAGTCAAGATCATAATTGGGGGGAATCTATATGACCATTTGATGAGCTTGAGTAGCTTCGCGTTGATAATGAATAAGATATTCTTGCAAGCTCCAAAAATTATGAGGTAAATGGCTACAGACACGATTTGGAATTGGCAATCATCTTGCAATCATTTCATGTTTTCCCATCCTACAAGAAGTGGGTGCAGAACTAAAAGTGTCCATTTAAAGGCCACTAACCTTAGCATACAACAACAACCAAGCAAAGACACACATAAAACATAAATCCCTGTGACCTAATTCAATGCATCCAAAATAGCATTTCAAGCTATTTCAAACTATTTCAAACTTGATGTCACTTTGCTTGCAATTCTGTGGTGATTGATCACCTGTGGTATGTGACCTTTGAATTGAAGAAGAAGACGAAGAAGAAGTTCGAGGACTCGATCGACAAAATTTGGATTGAAATCCAACAGCATGCTTGGCAGCTACTACAGGAGGCCTCAAACGCATCATTGCTCGGCTTGACATGGCCACCAAAAAGTCTTCACATCAACCTGCACTTTGAATTTCAATAATAAGATTTTGGAATTCATGTCAGCTCAGAAAAAAAAAACTTGTTATTGGAAGTCAAATATGAATTCGCACACCACCATAAAAGAATTTGGGTTTCTTTGATGCCCTTGCTAATCAAAACTGGCATTTACAGAGTTAGTCGAAAACAACCCAGAAGAAGATTTCTCATTATCCCTAACTTACGAGTTGAGGCTTGGAAACCCATCAACAATTAACTGCTAATCCATTCTTTCTTTGCACTAAAATAGACAAACAATCACCACGTCCTGCCGCCCATTCCTTTCAAGCACTTAAATCTCTAAATTCCATCTTGGTAATTACATTACGACAAGAATCCCTCAGATTGAATCATCTCTTCAACAATTTCTCACGCACTATTATCCCTCGATAAATAGTTGACATGGCATCTTTAGCCTTGACAAAGAAACTGAAATTGGCTCTTCTGACCTTGGTTTGAATCACCGGCACTGAATCCTCCACTAGCTGAAATTGTAAAAGGTGATTGGCCTAATGGGCAATCAGCACTCTGAAATTTCCGGAAGAAGAATATCCAAGTATAAGTTGTGCACAAGCTCGAAAATGCACCAGCCCGGAGTTCGAACCTTGCATCGGTATCTTTAACGGAACAGAGGAATTTGGGTTACCTCGTCAGCCCTAAAATTTCTAGACTTTTTGCCACTTGGAACCGCTTCGTAAATTATGGAGTAGAACTGCAAAAGTGCATAAAAGGCACTAACTTACATTCTACATGTTTTTCGATACTGGAACTCTGATTGTACTGCATCAAATTGGCTTGCCTGATGATGTGGTGGATTCCAAAGTAGTAGTGGTTTTGGAGACATGTAAATTTGATGTTTGGAAAATGGGTTATGTTAATGAATGAATGTAGTAACAATATTTTGAGATGGGTTTAGTGGAGGTGAAGGGTAGGGAATAGATTTGAGGGTTTTGGAGTTTGGCGGACTTTGGGGGTCAAAATGTTGGCGAGGGTGATTGGTTTTTTTGGGAGGAGGGGGAAGCAAGTGGCCGGTGTGGACAAATCTGGCAACACCTACTTTCGTGAACCCCAAAAAATTGATGGTACAGGTAAATATTTGCATCATCTCATCAACATTTTGGAATCAGTTCAATTCCGAGTCCCTCGAAACAGAGTGAATATCTTCTTCATTTCCGACTGAAATCGAGAGGATTTATAAAATTTTCGTGCAATCGATTTGTACAGGAAAATTTATCGATGTATCAGTTTATTGAGGTGATCAGATAATTTAGCCTTATGTCGAAATGGTCAACATGAACTTGTGAATGCATTCTAAGTGCAAAAAAATAACTTGACCAATATCTTTGTTCAGCTTTTCACATGAAGGTACTTGTCGATGTATGTATGACTTAAGAAGAAGCTACTCGAAATCGAAATTTATCCCAAATTTTGTGGCTAGGGTTTTTGGTTACGGTTACTCTTGCACGAAAAGGAAATTATCGAATATGTTTATGTCATACTCTCAATTTCTACAGACAAATCTATCAATGTATCAGTTATTGAAGTGATCAAATTAGCCATGTGTTAAAATGGTGAACATGATGAACTCGTGAATGTATTCTAAATGTATTCCCTTACTCTTCTTTTGCACAAAAAAAAAAATCCCTTGACAAAGATCTTTGTTCAGCTTAGTTGCTGCTCGAAGTCGAAATTTATGAGAAAGTTTGTGACTAGGGTTTTGGGTTATGGGTTTACTCTGACACGGAAAGAAATTGACAAGTTGTGATTTGGCAATGAATTGCAGAAACAGAACGGCGATGGGTTGAGTTCAGAAAGTCCTCCAACATTGAGCCTATCCCTGGTGAGTGAAATTCTGGCACGAAAAACTCAAATTTACACCAAGGTTGTGACCCGACAAATTCTGGGCAAAATTCGAATACTGATGCAGTAGGTTATCGATTGTTCATGTGGCTGGCAGTTGAGTGGAACAGTTGGCTGAATGGCAGGCGTAAAGATGCCCCTACTCAAGAGGTTTGCACTTCCAATTTTCCTTGTAAATCCAACTTTTCCTCTTCTGTTGTGCAACTGAATTGCAAGTAAATGTGTCATTGCACAAGAAAACTTTGGATGTGTTCTATGCAGAAATTACTTCTACACCTGGATGTAACGTATGTGGGTGGCATTCAGTTCGTTTTTTATGTTCACCAACTTCTACCGATTAGATTTACACAATGAAACGTGTGTTGCATAGCAAAATCTACAATGGTGCATCAGCAAAAATTAGATGGAAAAATTGGACCTCTCCTGATTTAGTTATGGTTATCAGGAGTGCATGTGTGTTGCTTCCTAAATTGAATACATAGGTCCTCCCAAGTGTGTTCACTATTGAGTGTGGAATAGTTAATAAAATTTGAAGATGGAGTTCAATCTCTTTTGAACATGTGTGTTTATGGTGTTTTTTCTTTGATCCTCACCTAACCACACACCAATCAAATATAGGTCTTCAATTAAGGAAACTAACCGAATAACATCCACATACCTTATGTGGCATACAATAGCCTCCAGTAACTTCTGCAATCTTAATGCGACTTTTGCTTACGCTGATCACCAAGTGATGGGCTGATATCATTTCTCATCTCAATTTGTTGTGCTTATCTCCATTGGATTATGCAAACTCATAAAAAAAATTATAGGCCTCGAATAATGATCTCTACAGAAGAGTGTCCCATTCATGAACACATCAACAGGGACAGCGAAACTTATTATTGCTCTTGACAGAATACAGAAATAAAAAGGTTCTTGTTTTTGTTTCAGGAAATGATGGAACTTGAAGCCCGCCGAAACGCCATCAAGGTGAAGGCTGCTTGTAAGTGTCTGCCTGCCCCTATTTTCTCTGTAAAAAGCAAACAATAATGAGATGTATGTTAGCTCATTTTCACTTTCATTTTTAAAACCTGCATTGTTTGTTTGTGTGTTTCTCTTCTTTTCATCTTCTCCTGCTTTTCTGTAGTTGAAATTCAGGAAATCAGATCAATCATGTGAACTCTGCAGGGTAATTGTTTAGTTGCGATTTGTGACTATCAATATCACTTTTTGCACACTAAATGTGTACTTGTATGCTTTTACAGTGCTACAAAAGGAAGACGAGAAGCAACGATACCGTGCGAAAGCACTTCAGCAGGGCATGAACCAAGGTAAAAAATTCAATAACACATTATGCTGTCAAACTGATGTGCTAATTTTTCATTTTGTATTATAGAGAGACACCTTCTCATTTCTGTTCTCTGTTGACAGTGGTATTGATAATTGCAAGCAAGCTTATTGTTCAATTACACCACATATGTTCAAACTAGGAATATGGAATCAAAGACTTTTACATGAACATGAATTCCTTTGGTTTGAAAATATAATATCAATGTAATATCAATTTCATACCAAGAATATCAATAATTTGTTAATACATTTTCAATTTATATTTCAATAATAGTAGTTCATTAAATTATTGGCCACCCTATTTTTCAACCCGCACATAAAATACAGTGGACCATGATATTTTCTACCCACACTAACTTTCAGCCCAGATTAATATTTGTAAATGGTGTGGCCACCTCACAACTCATAATGAAGATAGGAATGTTTCTTTTATGTTCACAAAGTGGGATAGCTATTGGATGGTGGAATCTGAATCAAAATTCGGGGTGTGTACAGATGATGTAAGTCCACACACCATGACAAAATTCCTGCAGCAAGTGACTGAGGGCAATGCACCTGTTCAAGGTTCACTTCTTCGAATCACTTCAATATATTATATGTTTTTAGAGTTATCCATAACTCAATGAGACATTTTCTCGGGAGTTTGTCCTCTACAATTTCCCATTGGTTGTTTCAAACACAAAATCAGTAATTTCTTCTACTTGTGGTGCATGCTTGGAGGTCGTGTTTGAATTTGAATGAAGAGCAACCTATACCAGTTCATTGAGGGCCTGCAAACTCATTTTGGCACATTTTGTGTGCCACACTATTGAGCTTATTTCCACACTAAAAGTATTGGGGATAGTATCGTGGGTGCAACTACTTACCAACCCACAATATTTAACATTAGAAGAAGTCCACGTAGGTTGCATCATTTCTGTTGGATTGAACATATTCGAAGGAAGTGGGTATATCACGGGGGCTTGACAAGTGTAACTAGAGTTGCACTATTTTCATGTGTGATAATGTATATTGTGGGCCTCTCTATAGGGTTGCCCAAGGTAAGTCACACTATAGATCTGCCCACACTATTTACCACATTTGGTGTAATTAGAGCTACCCTTTTAATTGGTGCATATGAAATTGTTCAGGTGAAGCAGGCTCCACCAAACAACAACGAGGTGATGGACAACCAGAGTCAACATTTAAACCCGGAACATGGAATCCAATTCCAGATGGTACCAAGTAAGCTTTTGAAGTGAAATTGTTACTACCCATACCTTGAATGTGGCAAATGTGCAATTGTGAGCTTGGAAGCACATGGGGTTTGTAATATATAATTCCCACGGGGTAGGAATTAGCTGATGTGGAGGATCTCCACCACGGGGGGTTCACTCCATGTCAAGTTGAACACCACGTGCGGCCAAAGTTTGCTACCCCTATATTACATGGAATAGATAAATTTAAAAATTATGAGATTTTTTCTACATATACATAACCATTGATAGTATGTTTTGTATAATTTTTTGAAATTTTTAGTCATCTCCATTTTTTGTAGTAATTATTTTAGTTCAATTCTGCGTCATTCTAGTTAGAAACGGTATGTTTTATTAAAAAAACAAATCATCAAACTTGGTTACCGTTTTTTACTATGTAATAGATACCGTCTATATCTACCCATGAAAAAAAATTGATAAAATTTTGACCCATTTTGGTGATGCAACTTACCAAAAGAAGATTTTTTTTGGCCGCACGTGGTGTTCAACTTGACCATGGAGTGAACCCCCCGTGATCTCCACTGGCTTTGGACACGAGATATCCCCGGTAGCTCCTTGCCTACTTTCAAGATCTCCTACCTTCAATACATGTATGTCATTCCTCTAGTATAATGTTATATAGAGGAGCCACGATATCTTATATCCAGGGGGTCCTCTATATAATATTGCTAAGAGACGTTTTATTGTATACATTTTATACAATAAATGTCGTCATAAGGTGAGTTCACTATCCCCAGGGAAATTATGCTAGGTGGGTGCATATAACCTAATACATAACCATGTTGGACTATTTATGAGGGTGTAGAAGTGGTATCACAGTTGCACTGCACATCTACCTCCGCCCTTGAACATGCAACTGGATTATGTATTCCAAGCCCCCGGGATGTTGGCATTCAAACCTTTCTATCTATTTATCTATCTTCAGAACCCCTATAAAGGCGACATCAATTGGTGGGCATTGAAGATCAACGCTCTTCTCTCTAAATAAAAAGGAAGCATACAGTCCAAGTGAAATAGAAAATTTCTTAAATTTTAAGAGCATCTTTGGAAAGGAACTAGTTTGGACACATGTCATCCTGGTCCATTGTACCCATGCATATGAATTTTTGAATACTTATTCCAAGGCATCCCTGGATTGTCCACTCAACATGTTGTGTTCGACAACCGACTCTCTTGAAACTTTGAAATTGTGCTTGCATCAACGCCCATGTGTCCTCACCAAAAGTTTCAAAGTTCCAAAATGTATCATAGACAAGCATTATGCAGTGCCATTGTTTACAGACAATGGAGGCATTGATCTCGTCAATTCAACTTTTGCCACGTTGGTGCTTCAAGGAAGTGTAAGCATGTGGTTGCAAAGCTCGTAAACATCATGTGCATAGATTTGTGTCTGCTTGCATTAACAGAATCAGAATACCTTAGCTGCAAAGTTGTCCCCCACATTTTTTATTTCACATGACTTGTCTGAGAAACGAAATGCTTGTATGTTTATTGCAGATCAGCAGAGCCCATGGGAACAGGTGACAAGTTCAAGCCGGGGACTTGGAAGCCATGAAGAGCTTTTGTGTGTGTCATTTCATGTGATTGTTGTAACAGGAAAATTATTTTGTTATGGCAATGTGCTTCAAGAGGTTCACAAACCATGGCTGGAGAACGTAAGTCGGGAAAGGAATACGGAGTTTTACGAGTTTATTAGTTCACTGTTTCCATGCAGCACAGAAGGCAAATTGCTCATTGACTTTCTCTTTCATTGGGATATATGCCATTTGTTGCACAATTTTCTCATGTTCCATGAATCCGTGATTTTTGTCTCAAGGAATCCCATTGACTCTTTTGTTAAGTCAATCATTGACATTTGATAAAAGTGTTGATCACATGGTTTACACACTCCATAATTGCAGTGGAGGCATCTTGGCCCCTGAAGGGAGAAGTGCCTAATTTGGTTATGTATCTCAATTGGACACCTTCACTGTATTTGAGTGGTCTGTGGTTAAGTGTGTTTCCAAGAATGGACACCTAAAAGACTTGTATTTAAAAGAGACTAGGCTATGTGTTCAAAATATGTTAACCATTCTAGGTTTAATAGCTGACATAATTGAGGGGCCTAAACTAACACATCTTTTGTCAAATTTTACCTCTAGATCCTAGGCCTCCCTTTTGTACATCTACCTTTACCTCAGCATTCTCCACAGCCATTCAAAATGCACACACTAGAGCAAAATAATACCTCACCCTTCTGTATACTATGTACACTAATGCCTCAAATAATACTTTTTCTTACACTCATGTTAGTTCATATGTGGTATGAAGAGTCCACCCCTGGGATTAAGAAGTTATAGTATTAAACAATATAATCCACCAACTATAACAATTAGTGAGGGTGGGAAATTAGTGAAGGTGATGCTAAATCCCTGTATGGTACGAAATTAGTGTTACCAAAAGATCTACAAAGCACTATTCATCTCAGCACTTGGCACTATTCATTGAAAGTACCGGCACTTGGCATAAAAGTAACGGCACTTGGCACTATTCAATAAAGTGCCAACACTTGACACTTTTCAATGAAAGTACCAACACTTGACACTATTCACTGACAAGCCTGTGGCACGCACTAATTCTCTTGAAACCTGTGGTAAATGAGCATATATTCACAAATTTAGTGTCACTCAGTAAAAATTTCAACCCTCAGTAACTTTGAGATTTGGCTAGACAAGCGTGTGACTTGAATTAGTACCACGCTCACTAATTGGTAAATTTAGTGTACTTGTCACATACTACAACACATAGGATACCTTAGTATCTATAGCACAAAGACATGGAATATCAACAATATGATGATGTAACTTAGACCTTACGTAACCATGACATCCATTATAACCATGATGGGAGAAAACAAGAAATATTACTCAAAGATATTCATCAATTTGTTTATTTGTATGAATACTAGTTGGACCCAAACTAAACCCAAGCCATGATTTTGGAAGTGGTCATATATGAAGCACTTTAGATTTTTATTTTTATTTATTTTTAAATGGACAAGTCAAGATGGGTGGATAAATAATCAAGATGCACCAATGTCTATATACATCACTTTTATAATTATATGAACACAAATATTATTTAATAACTCTTCGCCACTATGAATAGATTTAAAGTTGAAGGATAAATCTATAAATATGGTACATTTATCACACCAAGTGAGCTGCACCGAGTAGGATATAATTGGAAGGGGAAAAAACTATATCAACTTATTGAGGCAAGCACGGTGGCGGATTCAAAATGGCAAGAACTTGGTGCATGATGTGTTCAATGTCATAACATCTCCTTGTCATTTTGAAAAGGATAATGGATGGCCAAGAAATGAGTTTTCGTACTTCATCCTTCGTATTTCCAACCATGGATGTACAAGTGAGGGGGCACGTTCTCTATGGCCCCTCCGTGGCTAACAATTAGCGGACATGACACTACTAGGCCTCTAGCATTCTTGTTTAAGTCATTTGCCAATAGTGTACGTGACACTAAATTCCATAAAAGGTGTACTAAAAGTGACATCTCTAAAGATGTACACAATTTAGCGTAACCCTCTGCAAGTGGTGTACATGACCATAAAAAAATGTAGTACCTCACCATTTTAGCCCAACCCCACCTTTTAAATGTGTGAAACGTTGCGAGGCACCTCTATTAAAGGACTGTACTTGTTGAGGGTTTTCTGATAGAACCAAGAGGCGTAATGTTTTGTAGCACCTACGAAGGGGGAGGGTGAAAACAATGATCGCCATGTAGAGCTTAGGGATACTCATTGGAGCCAATTCAAACCACAAATCAAGGTCATAGACCCTAGTTCACTCTAGTGATATGGAAAAAGTTTATTCCCCCATCGCCCCCCCCCCCGGGGCGACGTTTAAGATGAATTAACCACAAATTTGTGGGGTCAGGTTTTTACTAGACCCCTTTACATGGGTAATAGTGGTGGGGCCCAACTCAAAGTGATGGGTGTCTAGCCCTAGCCAAGGAGGGAGGAGTGTTTGACATTGAAGCAAAAAACAATTTTGGGACAATGAAATTATTGCATACTCTAACTTAAGCCCAAACCTTTAATGCACAAGGAATCTTCTACACATGTATGTGCAATTAGATTACAACACGTATCGACATTTCACACTATTTTGAATATTTATTACCACATTAATACGAATGAAAAACAAGGTATAAATTATGTGATTTGATTTTGACCTAGGGTAATTTGCGTGAATAAAGAGGCAACCTATTCACAAAGGCAACCCAATTGCACACATCGATGTACAGTTTCAAGATCATTTATAAAGTCCAATAAGTTGCAAACTTTAATTTTGATGCATTTATGTTGAAACAAATGTGTTGACATAAAAACATAGACTACATCCATATGGTTGATCTTTTATATTTTAGTCCATGTTCATGTCCTCTTCCTATGAAAGATTCCCATCTCATCGCCATGTGGTGATGAAGATGCACGTGAATTGAATGAAGCACCTCCTAAAAGAGAATGTAGTGTCTACGTAGTGTCCATTGTATGCACACTCTTGCCATACTAAAGGATTTTATGTGATTTTTTATTTATTCTTGCCTTAATGTTGGCAGGGAGGGATTTGGCCCATCCTCCATCTCATGCTTTCTATGAAGGTGCTTGAAACCTATTAAGTCACAAATCATTTAGCTTGATGAAGTTTTTGTGCCCTTGCATAACATTATTCAACCTAGTAACAGAGTTCCATGGGACCATGTAGACATGACATATGCTATTGATATTCTTTTGCTATTCTTTTATTCATTATTTTGTGTAAAATTATGTCATATTTGAAGGCATATGCCCGGTAGGGCCATATGGCCTTATAAAACATTGCTAGTAGGCTAAATAATGTTATGTGAGTGTCATGGTGTGTGCATTTTTCTTTTTCTTTTTTGCTTATTTTTTGGTTTGTTTGCCTCATTTCCACTTTAGAATATTCAATTCATCTCTATAAGTATCATATTTGGTTACTAATGCAAGTCATACACATGGGTTAAGTTGCAAACTTGCATGCTATCAACTCTTTGTGGTCTCAATAGGTCATGAATATCATGCTAAAAAAATATCCATTTTGAATGCATACTATAACGGCAAGAGGACGAATGAGATTGGTGGTCCTAGTAGATACTAGACATCGAGAATGCAAGTGGTTTGAGCAATTTATCTCGCACCATAGATCTAGACCAAGTGTCAACTACCAAATTTCTTTGAGTGCTTAGGAAACTATCGCTAACTTATTCAGTACAAACAATACATCATTTGCATTGGCATCGAACTAGACTAGAAGAAGACGGAAGTGGATAGATTCATACCAACGTATAAGTCCCAGGCAATCACCATGTGTTAGTGAAAGAAGTATGAAAATCTAATGTTGTGATAGATTTACATAAATTTTGGTGACGCATGAAATTGTTTTAGTGATGTACGACAATTGTCTAGAATATGATATATGATTACGCACAAAAAAAAGAAGACTAAGCATGCTTTGCTATACTTGCATCTTAGGAGATGATGCAAGGATGAAAGAATTGGGTCAAACAACCCAAGAAGGCATTGTGCATAGGAGTTAGACAACTCCTCATGGTAGATCTTTGAGTTGGAGTTAGACAACTCTTCATGGTAGACCTTTGAGTTGGAGTTAGACAACTCTTCATGGTAGATCTTTGCGTTGGAGTTAGACAACTCCTAGCACATGGATGTTATTCATTGGAGCTAGACAACTTTCAATGAATAGATGAATCTAGTTGAAATTAGATAGTTTCAATTATAGGAATGGATGATTGATCAATTTGTAATTAGGCACTTGCAACCATAAGAATAGATGAATGAATCAAGTTGGAATTAAGCAGTTCCAACTAGATGATTGTGATTGAGCCAAAAGATAGCAGACTCATAATAGAACCAAAGATAAAACTATGAAGGGAAGACTTTCACTGTATGAGAAATAGACAGTAAAAGTAGTGCCTTTGGCATTAAAGAAAGCTCGGGGGAGGAGAGATGAACTTTTTGTCTCTCTCCTATGGTCGGGTGGTTTGAGCTCATAGGCAATCACAATCTTGTGTTTAAATTGTAAAGCTTTTGTAGTGTACAAAGTTTAAAAGTTCACAATCTAGTGTCTTAGGTGGCATTCTCAAATGTATTATTTTTGTTAAAAAGAGGAACGTGACATTGAGTCTTGTAGTGAATCATGGAAGAATATTTGAAACAAGTACATTGTTTTGTCTAATTAGTGCGGGTTACCAATTGGAGTTACGTGTTGCTATAACATTTTGCCGACCTTATCGTTTTTTAACAACAAAGTTATCATATTCTTTGGTGTGTGCGCTAACTACTTATGTTATGTGAGTAAAAATTGATACTCTTAGTAAAATGTTATAGCAATGCTTGACTCCAAATGGTAACCCACACTAATTAGACAAAACAATGTAAGTTGACAACAATAAGAATCTTATAGCTTCTTTCCAAACCATTATTAATCTTCAAGCATGCATCACCTCCTCCCTTGAATGGCAAGTACATCCACAACCGTATGGGGTAGGCAACATCACCTATGAGTGAATATGCAATATACCTATTCATCTTTCACGCACTTTTTGCCTATCTTCTAGAAGTTAAAATATTGTCAAGTCATGTGCATTTTCCTTATCCACCTAAATCTTAAAATGAAACACATGAAAATTGTGTCCACTATAAAAAAAAATTAAAGTCTCGACAAGTGAAAGAATTTTATGCAATAGTAGTCCTTGTGTCCACAAGTTGAGTAGGAACTAGTATATGTGAACCTTCTATAGCTTCGAGTATGTGAGGTATATCCTCTAAAACTTCAAATTCTTTGCTCAAACTCCAAATTATGATTCACTATGAATTCTCATTGGCATCATTCAGAAATGTAATCAATCCACATGAAAAAAATCCATATTATGATATAAATACTTGAAACCCAAAACAAAATTATCATCCAATACTTCAATCTAGTTGCAGAGGTACCTTTTGAAATGAAGGCCCCTATATAGGGAACTTAATGGAGAAAAAACAAATGTATACATACTAACAACCTACTAGAAAATGGACTCATGTATCTATACTAAGCTTTTCAATTAAACGGGATAGATGCCTCCACTACATATACAAAATGTAATCCATGCTTTAAATAGGTCTTCATTATATATAAATTCCACTTTCACTTTCCAATGAGAAAGTCATTGGACGGTTTTTCATCCATAATATGCAACTCAACAATTGCATCCAACAAACAAAGGCTAGTGCACAATAACTTAGCCACGATCCAAAGAGCAAAACTCATGGGAGCCCATGAGCACTGCAAGAGCCCACCAGTGTACAAAAACCTAGACCCCAATGCAAACTCTAACAAGAATGAACAAGGTAGTTCTCCGAACACTATAGCACTATATTGTTTGTTCAACTCTTTGACCAATAGTGTAGATTTCATCCTCCCTTAACCTCAATGATTTTTTACTTGGGCACTTCAAAAATATCACTCAGTCTAACACCTCAACCCATTGAGAGTATTATATGAAATATGCTATAAGCTCGCAACTATGATCAAGGTGAAGCGTCCATCATTCACACAAACCCATGATTCTCTCTCTCTCTCCTATAATATTTCAAGGAATATTTCATGTTACATGGAGCAAGCGTACCCGAGTATATGGTCATAGAAGAAGAAGAAGAAGAAGACTTATGTTTCATAGTTTAACATGGTCACTTTCATAACATGATTAAGCAGTGTACATCCGTTCATGTGGAGACCGAGAATATAACCATGGGATGCCATAGGTAGTGCACGTTCAATCTAAATGAACGAACGTGCACTACTTAATCATGTTATGTGTTTGTTTGAGTTTAGAGAAAGGGACCACTTTATTTATTTGTTTATTTCTCATAGGGCCCCCTCCTCTAGTTTTATCCACCAAAGTAGATCACATTGCTCAGTGGTGGTGTGAACCCCCCTAAGTCGAGGCTTGACAAAGGAGGCGAACTGTCTTCCTCACGTTCCTTGCTTATAAAAGCAAACTATTTTTAGCAATGTGGACAACATCCCAAACCAAAATACGCACCAAAAACATCATTTGAGTCCAATATGAAAGACACATGTCACACATTACTAGGTCAACGATCTTTGACCCCCTCTATGGTTCTTTGAATACTTCAAAGTTTGTTGAATAAGTAAATAATCTCTTGTCAATATGTTTGTCAATAAGTAAATATGTTTTCTTTCGGTGTGTGGGTGTGCCGTCCATTGTGTGCGGGGGGGGGGTATTTTTAGATTATTTATATTTTTTTAGAATTGAAGATAATGGTTTGTAAGTGATCACAGCCATGGAATGTAGTTTGTAAATTATGTGTGCAGGTACCTTGAAATTTGATCCTAAGGTAGTTTTATTATGTGAGTGTATTCCTCCTCTTTGAGATTGATAAGAAGGGGATTGTCCAATCTCTAGCGGAGGTGGTTTATATGAGGGATTGGTGGTGATCAAATTTCCATTGGATTGTTGTGTTGTGGTATCTATCATGACAATTTGTGAATTTGATGAAGTGTAGTGAGAGGCCCGGCAAGGGTTTTCTTTTGTGGGAAAACCATGTATAAGGAGAATACACGAACAACGACGGACGGGGCAGGTGCAGGTGCAAGATTGTATTGTACGTGCAAGAAAGAATGGGTGTTGATATAGTGTGTTTAGCTAGGTGTTCTTGGATTGATAGCCTTGCCACACGGGGGCTGGCTGGGCTAGCCAACCGGTGGCCCCAAGCAGGGAGGCATTTGGCTAGGCTGGTTCGGTGTGGTAGGGCACTAGCGACTCCTCCACTGCTCTTCCTTTAATCAACATTTTAGGTTCTTGTAATAGAGCGTTTTCCATAAGTTTCTTATGAAAAGAAGATTTCGGGGAGGTGCTCCGGCTAGCTGGCTGCAAGGGGGGGGGATGCCTTGCAGCCATCTAGCCGAAGCACTTTTGAGACTTTGTCCCATGCTCCGTTGTTGGCCGCCACCTGCTACGGGGGTCTCCGAACTGGGGGGAATTGGCTGGCTAGTTGGGACGTTGGTCCCCCCGGTGTGGCAGCTACAATGACTGCCAAAACTGAGTACAAACACAACATATTGAAATTCAACAAACAATGTAAGGAAATTGGATGCACCAAAAATGAAACCATAAATTGCATAGGATTACCATTGCAATCAGTCATACTTCCATGGGAATTGAGGCCTATTACACACAAGTATGCATGTACAAACAAAAAGTAAAGTGAAGTTCAATTCAAAACTCAGTTTTGCTCACACAAGCTGGAACAAAGTTAAAAATTTGTCCACCTACCCTTAGTAGCTATAACAGTTGCAATGCGCTTAGGCATGCTCCTATACAAGTTCTTACACTCATTCACGGGGGGTCACTCTATAGGATTTTTGTGCACCACGTGCGGCGGAGGGGTATTTGTTTAGGGGCTATTTACCTCCAAGGCACGAATTAAAAGCTCCCTATAATTACTTAATTTTCTAAAACGGCCTATTTTTTTTTGCACCCTACCATTACTTATAATGCCCATGTCATTGCAATTTTTTGTAGTCTACATTCCTTTTAATTAAAAAAAGTTAATTTAAAAATGTATGCAATGCAAAAGTGGTGGGAAAAAACATGGCAATAAAAAGGTATAAAGAATACATACCATTGCAAAAACCAAGTACAAAAACTTAAAGTGGAAACACAACAAGAAGGCTTAGGATGGAAACACAACAAGAGTGAGTGTGTGTTCACAAACACAACACCCGCTCCGTAAAAATCCTTCATTCAAAGTCAATTTACATACTAGTGAAGACCAAAACCATAGTATACAATACTTACATAGTGTGAGACACACCAAGCTTGGTCATGAACCCTATATAGTTCGTTCTGTCACAAACTTGGACAATTGCTCTGAATCATTCCTATCTAGAGTGTACATTTCATTTGTAGAATTGTAACTCATGATTATAGTAAATATAACGCAATCTACATCAATCCATTTGCTATCCGTGTGATCATACTTAAATTTGTTACGGCTGAAGCTCAACACATAATTTCATTAATTTCGAACCGAAGCTCAACACAGAAGAGGGCGAGTCTAATAGTCTCAGAGGTAGAGGCAAAAAAATTTGTGAGTTTACAACGCATCAGAAGGAAAATTCACTTCGAAAAAAGGCACATGCTTTCTTCAACATCCTACTTCCTGCATTTGTTACATTATGTTATGTAAAACACCCAGTTTCACCTCACCCAAAATCAAAAATTAAGAAAAATCTACACAGAAGCTCCCCCTTGGTCGAAGAAAAGTAGTCCAATGTGAAGCTCAGATATCCCTCAAACTTACATCTCAACTAGCTCTCACATGAAAACTAAGAATCCTGTGACCCAGCCCAAACCTCGCTCACACCCATGATCCGAAACTCAACAAATAGGTGAATATGTGACAAATCAGAGGTTCCCAGATTGCACCCTTCCTACAATGCGATGATGTGCCTTTACCTTGCTGATGTTTACTGTCACTGCAGATCTAAACGTAGATTGCAACACTGGAGCTCGCTCACCTAACTTAATTTAAAAAATTAAAAACTCACCAACACCATAGACAGAAGAAATGTTCACAAATGCCCAAACTAGGTCACACTCAACACAACCCTCTTCTTATAAAACCCAAATTTTTTCCTTCAGCCCCCACCACCTCGAATAGTACTAGTATGAAGCAGCTCGACCAAACTCAAACTCAAATCAAAACACAACACTGCTAATAATTCATGATTACACTGCACTTCCTTCCATGGCCATACACAAGTGTGGGCTAAGAAACTAAGACTCTGCCACAACTTAACCCTTACGACCCATCACGAAGTTAAACCTCCGAAGAAAAACAGAGAGACTCTTCTTCTTGCTAGAGGGTTCGGTTTTTTCCTTACCCGATTTCTTCACCTAAAGCAAGAAACAAGAAACTAAGTCATTTATTTGTGAGGAGTGTGTTTGAAATGAACTCTAAGCAAGTAGCTTTGCAAGTTTGCTTGATTGCTTGCAAAATGACCTCTCTCTCTCTCTCTCTCTCAGGAAAAATGAAAAATGAGAGGCCATCAAGAGAAGGGAGAGAAGCCACCAAGAGGTGTTGGGAAGAGAGTTAGGGTTAGGCTTACAATTTCATCCATTTTGGGTAAACAATGAGTCATTTTTCATCCATCCCTCGTGAGGCATGCGTACAAAATTGATTCTACTAAACATACATACTAGGATCCTTATTTTCAGCCCCTATATTATTTTTACAAAAAAGGAATGGCCCATATTTTATACCTAATATCTATCTTACTTGTAATGGGATTGTCTACTTTTAATGGACCCTTCATTATTTGGAATTCTTTTATAAATTTTATGTCAAACGAATTTAATCCTCCCTATATTATGCCGCACGTCATTTTTAAAATGCACTAAGTGACCCCCCCCCCCCGTGCACTCATTGGGAGTAATTGAAGCCCAACAATCCTCAACACGCTCCCACAATTCTAATATTCCTTTGGGAGGTCTCTCATATTGGTTTAGTCGACGTTTTAAAGTTGCCCACAAGTGTTCGATCGGATTCAAGTCTGGAGATTGCGCCGGCCACTTCAAAACAGTAAATTCTTGCAAATTCAGCCAACGGCGCACACTCTTGGATGTATGTTTCGGGTCATTATCATGTTGAAAAATCAAATTGGCAGGATCCAAATTGTATGCATGCAGCGTATGAATCAACTCTCGCTCTAAAATTTCTCTATACATGTACTGATCCATTCTTCCCTCAATCCTACACATCATACCAGGGCCACTCGGAGTCATGCAACCCCACATCATCACTCCCCCACTTCCAAACTTGACAATTTGTTGCACCATTCCAACACTTCTACTCTGTCCATCACAAAACCAACACCAACTGTGACCATCATAGCAAAATCGGTTGATTTTTGTTTCATCGAAGAATACTACACGATCCTAATCATCATCAGTCCAATGGCAATGACATCTAGCAAATTCTAATTGTCCCTTAATTTGAAGAAGTGTGAGCTTTGGTTTCTTTTGCTTCACTTTACATTTCAAACTTGCTTTTCGTAACACTCTCCTCACAGTACTATCGCTCATACCAACATGAAGCTCTTCTCTCAAGTAATTTCCAACTTTGTGTGCAGTTTCTAAGCCACCCACAGTGATTTCTCTCACACAAGCTCTACGATCAACTGCACTGTACACCTATGGCCTGCCACCAAAACTATGATTGACATCACTCAATTCACTCAAATGTTGCTTACGAAATTGTGCAACCCAACTTTGGGATACCTGTAAGTCTCTAGCAACATTTCTAGTACTTTCACCCCTCCTCAACTTCTCTAAAGTAGCTTCTTCTATTTGCTTTCTACCAGCAGCAGAGAGAGACCTCAATGAAACCATTTTGCTCAATTTGCATACATGATGTGCACTGAATGGGGACACAATTATAAATGTGAAGGCCAAGAACATGCCCACCCAAAAAATCGGACCCAGAAAACCACTTGTACATGTCAAATTTTTAGCATTCATTGCGTAATCCAAGTGTGAGCATAACTGAGTTTTGGAGCTAATTTACTTTGATCTAGATCTTTCTCAAATTATCTTGCATTGTTGGACTTGTAATTTGGTAGCCACATCATTTACATGCATGTATACTTGAGCTGTCAACTGATTTGGCATTAAATGCAATAATTTATAAAATATGAATGGCTAAAGGTAGACTAGGCTTTTTCGTACTCAGTTTTGGCCGTCACTGTATATGAATTTCTAAGTGTGAGACGTTTCCACCGTGTGATGTGGCGGTTTAACATGATTGTTGATCCTCATAGTAATATATCATTTGTGTTCATTTTAAAACCGATACCAATGTACGGGGAGAAGCGACTGCTACTTACAAATGAACCGGGTTGAGTTTGAGAAAGAACTAACTCGTTGAAGACCAGCATAACATTATTAAGTGTGTCAGTGTGTTCTCACGGCCCCCGGGAATATAAGTTGGGATGCTGTTAGTTAGCTCACATTTAGACTGAATGTGAGCTAACTCATGGCATCCCGTCTAAATGTGAGCTAATTGACGGCATCTCGACTTATATTCCCGGGGGCCGTGAGAACACACTGATGCACTTAATAATGTTATGAGGACGTCGGGAGAATTACCAATTCTTTTAGAGGAATTTACTAGAGGATATGCCTCAAAGTACCAAAGGATAATCAAAAGATGCCAACACGTAGCCGGTTGGACTAGGTAACACTAGAACCTCAGCTGGCTATTCCCCCACCTGTCCCAGACATAACTAACTTACACAGTCAGGGACAAAAATCGGCATTGAAATCAAATATCTGCCTGAATCGAGCCTATCCATTTATCCACCACATCTATTTTATGTATGATGGCATTGACGATATGATCAGCAACTATTTTAATTGAAAGCCTGTGTGCCCAAATGTCATTGTATAAAGACGAGTCACATGATAAGCGTGTGATGGCTGGAACGTTCCAACTTCTCCCCGAAATCTGGCCCTGACTGCCCAGGTGACCTGAACGAACTCCATCAGGTGGTGGCCGGGACTCACGATCGGCCCAGGCTCACGCTCAATCAATGCAGCGTCGACCTTTTATCTCCCTAAATATCCCACGTGTGAAATAACTATGTCTTAATCCCACAAGCACCGTGCGTGCAAAGGCAGCGGCATTGGGGCAGAAAGAGCAGAGAAAGAATACTTTAAGTGGCCTCATCAGGACACACAGGGTATCCTCGTGACTCCTAGCGTGTGGGGGCCCGGAACTGTCTTGCCTGCACACACACTCATGAAAAGGACATAAATTTATAAAGACTTCTGCGCACTACAATTATTTCGGAAATCCCTTTATCCTTGACGACAGTCCCAATTCCCATGCATACAATCTTCACGTTATCGATTTGGGCGAAACAACCCGTACACTGGTTCCTTGGAGGCAAGGGTTTATTTCGGAAATGCCTTTATCTTTGACGACAGTCCCAATTCCCATGCATACAATCCTCACGTTATCGATTTGGGCAAAACAACCCGTACATTGGTTCTTTGTTGGATGCCTAAACCCTTGCCTCCAAGGAACCAGTGTACGGGTCATTTCGTCCCAGCCTCACGTTATCTAAGGTAGAGATGCCAAGTATACGTGGGGTAATAACGCCGCTCATGTGTCAGAGCCATCCAGAGAGATCTGGCCCCGCCAGCTCAAAGAAACTTGCACCAGTACTGTAAAGTATGTAAAGCCTTGCACACACACCATTTTCATCTTTTCTTTCAGGAGAATTCATTATGGCGGAGATTTGAGGAGAGAGATTGACGACGACAGTCTACTAACAAGAATCATTTTCTGTCATACAAATTGCAAAGAAAAATCCATGACACCTAATTGAGTCAGGACTATGTAGCGACAACAGAAAGAAACTGTAGAAGAAGAGGAATATGTACTACATACTGCCCAGGTTTTATTAGATCACCAATCTACTTATCAAAGAAGGACTCCTCATGATCATCCCTCTCAACTTTCAAGACCTGAAGGATTCAATCCGCTTCCAAACTCCAGCACCGATCAACAGTCCTTCCTTCAAGAAAGATTGGCAAGGAAAATGCACGAAGATTAAGAGGTTGTAGAAGGAGAGTGAGCGTTAGTGGGGCACACTAATTTCTGAAAAGGACTTTGGTGTGGTTAGATCACCAATCTAATAATCAAAGGGAAGAGAAATAGGACTCCTCGTCTCCAACCTCACCTCAACCCTTCAAGGCTTGCCAATTCACTTGCAAGTTGCAACTCCACTACAACTACACTAATTTAATAGCCCTATTAGTGTGGGCCATGGTCATTCTCTAGAACCCCGATTAATTTTCATAGTAATAATTGATGTGGATTACATTAGTTTTTAGTCTACGCCAAGTTGAGAAATTAGGTTGGATCACATTAATTTATTTATTTCTACGAATTTGATTTGAGTGGGTATTTACTTGATGCTAGCTTTGTCATTGAACTAATACTTAAGGTGTTGGGTGCAAGTCTCCACGAAGCCTTAGAAGAAGACTTAGGGTTTACAGCCCATGTTATTTTCACCCTAACTGGAGATTTGAGGTGGCCTACATTGGTTATTTTCACAATAAATTTCCACCCGCAATAATAGGACTGTTTAGTGTAACGTTTGTCAATTTAGTGTGGTCCACGCTCTTCACCATCAATCCATATCAATTGCCTTGCAGCCATTAGATGCCACCTAACCAATTGATGTTGCATAATAAGTCATGTAGACCACTCTAATCAACATGCATGGCACTTCAATTTTAAGCCCACACTAAATCATGTGTTTTAGTGTACCAACTTCCCTCCATCACAATTTGCAATGAAACGGCATGGAAATCAAGAGAGCTCCATAAGTTGCGGGCGGAGAGTGAGAGCATTCAAATGAACCATTGATGGAAATCTTCCTATAAGGACTAGGTACAATCGAATCATCAATCTAATCATCTTCAAAACCTTAAAAAAAATCTATTCATCTCCATAAACTTGAGGCCATATTACGTCCTCCACAAAATTTTCAACACGAACATGCCTAGGAGCATGAATAATTGAGGAGTAATGTATGGTCCCACTTTTTTCCCGGCATGGGAGAAGGGTACTAGTGCCAATGAATCAAGTTTCTAATATAGGGATCAATAGGAAGGAGGTACGTCAATTTTGGAAGGAGAGTGGACATGTGCGGACACCTAATTAGTGACCCTCTTCCTCAAAGGGCCTTGTCACTTGTGCTTAGAAGTGCAAAGAATCATATTGCTCTTGAAGCCCACTTTACTAATATTCCCTCACCCTTAAACCCTAAACCCTAATTTGATACGCCATTGAGGTGTTTTGTAAGGGTAACTTCTCAAATCTCCATGAGAGTTGGCCCTGCTTTTTGTCACCAACCTTGATGATCCATCTCGCATGTTTCAAATTGAGTGTTGGATTTTCCTCTTTCTGGCAAGGTAAAGACACTTAATCAATTGCTTTTCTCATATGGACACATATAGTTGAGTTGTATGTGATTTGGTGTGCATTTAAGAACAAATACCAAAAAGATATTGGTTAAAAGAAATTGGATTGCATGCCCAAAATATCATTCTAGGCTCAATAGTCAACATTATTGGAAGAACACTTAACGAGCACAACTAAAGAGAGGAGTACTACACTAAACATTGTATTTTAGAGTCATATATATGTTGTTCTGTCACTAGATAAAAAAAATTTATAATGACACTCCTTATGAATAAGTTTACAAGTATTGTCATCCCAACTTGGTATATTTTGCATCCTAACATTCATGTTATTAGATATTGTCACGTATGATTGAAATTTGGATGAAAAATCACTTGGTAAGTAGCAGTTATTACAACATTGTAAATTGACAATGCCCTTAATGCTTTACAAGGAACGACAAATAACGTTATGTTTACATGTAGTGGTGGTGACACTACACATGCGGTTTACAATTGGGGCCAGTTCACACAGGGTCCCAACTCCTAAATCCCAAGTCACTTGAGATCAATCCGTGCAATCTCAACTTGTGAGAGTGTGAAAGTTGGGACCTTACCACTTCACACACAGGTCCCAAGTCCGATGTCCCAAGCATGACATGGATGCCTACGTGGCAACACTTTTGGGAGGTGAGGCTTGGGACTTGTGTTGAGAGTTGGGTCGAGCAAAAAGCTTACAGTGGACCCAAATCTCAACACAAGTCCCAAGAGTTTTTTTCCATAACAATCAAGATCCGACTTTAACGAGTATCGACTGGCATACTTTAAGGGTTTCTTGAGGCTCAAAAGTTGGGACTTGCTAACATGAGTGGCACTTGGGACTTGGGACTTGGGACCCCATGTGAACCGGCCCTTTAGTAATTGGAAATCGACTATTGTAGTGGATCATAAAACCATGATCTAATGGAAGAGAACCAGTGGTAAGGAATCACGATTCTTGTAGTGAAGCACTTGTTGCTACAAGATAAATCATGGTGGCCACTCTTATTAACATGGCACAGTTTTTAATAAATCGGATTATGTAGTGTAGACAACTCTGAAGAATGGAGGGAGAGAATTATCGTATACGAGTGTACCTCTCATCCGTGCAACATAAAACATAAAAAAAACTTTGCAATATTTTTTTTGGACCACTGATCGAATGTCATGCAACTATGGTGACAGGTGCTGGTGAGACAAGTGCCAAATGACAAGACGAAATCAGTTGGGGAAGAAGATTCAAGAGTTCATGCAAGAGAACCACTCCAGACACTATATTACTCATCAGGTAATGCATTTTTTTATTATATTCAATTCAATATGCAAAAGTCAAGTCTTGATTTTCTCCACTGAAAAACGCACTTCCATGACAGAACTTGAGACGTTTAGGTGAGAGAAATCCAGCATTTTGTCAGTTGGTTGATTCCGGTCCTCACATCAGACAATCCAAGTGACCAACGTTGAATGTTGAATCCGTGTTGATGCTTAGTAAAAACCCTTCAGCCTGCTTTAAGATCCATATCTTCTCAGTGCTAATTCATTTTCCCAGTCAATGAGTCATTCAACAATTATTCACCTCATAATTTAGCCCTAAGTTAATCTCTTGCAAGTATAGAGTTATAGATGCAACACAAGATTAATTTCAACCCTAGTACGCTTAGTACCCATTGATTCAATATTGTAATTTGACGTGATAGAACCAATCTGAATTTAGCATTGATATATTATTATTATTATTATTATTATTACGTTAATTAAGTGCATGTTATGGGACCATTCTGTTCAGTGTCCAGGGAGAATTTTGGGCATAATCAGTCAAGATCCTAGTGATTCCAAGTCCAACCGGTTACATGTTGACATTTTCAGGTTTGGTTTTTCTTTTATTGATTTGAGGTATAATCTATAGATTCCTCTAAAATGTTCATTGATTCTGTCTTTGAGGCCATTTGTGGGCTGTGTTTTACTAGGCCTTCCTTATAACTTGGTTGCACAGGTTGTCTACAAAGCAGATCGCTTGACAAAACTTATTGAGAGGAAAGAGACTTTTGAAACTAAATTGGAGCACATGTACGACTGCTTAATTGCTACTCCATGTGCCACTCGACCGACCATAAAGGTGCGCATTCGACTATGCCAAGTTGGAGAAATGCTCATAACTAGTATTAACATAAAGTACTATTATGGGGTGTTATTTGGTTGTGTTTTTCTTAATCGGACACTTTATGCTTGGTTGGTGTGTGATTAGGTGAGGATCAAAGAACAACCCATCATAAATACATGTGTTTAAAAGAGATCATTGGACGATGTTTTCAGATTTTATTAACTACTTCACATTCAATTATGGTGAACACGATTGGGAGGACCTATGTATTCAATCAAGGAATCAACAAACATTCACTTTCAATAATGAGAACTAAGTTAGAGGAAGGTCCGATGTTTTATTTGGTTTTTGGTTCATGCTCCACCATAGTATTGTTAATGCGACATAAATTCGTAGACATAATACTAATCAACAGAAGATGGAGAACAAGAAATACGAGCCACATACCACCCACATACCACCCACATACCACCTCGGCAACTCTCTGGTGTTCTTGCAACAACTATGCAATCTATTTGGTTGGAGGGAAGGAATTGTCATACATGAGTGTGCCTCTCATTCCTCCAACATAAAAGCCTTGAAATAGTGTGCAACTCGGAGGTTGCTTTTTTCAGTTGATTTGACACCAAAATAATGTAGTACTCGAGGCCATTTGAGGTGAATTGGCAACAAAGTTATAGGGGTCAAGTTTTATTGTTGAATGGATGAGAGGTACGCTTATAGATTTTGGAACATTTGGCTTTCATATAGATTTTATTGCGATAGGTCAATCATACTCTCTCAAAATACTAAGATAGCACCTAATTTCTTCTTGACAGAGGGTTGCAAAAGCTTGCTTAGTAGAGCTCCTAATCTCATTTCTCAATGTGCTTTGTGTACAGAAACACTGGTATCAAATCACCAGGGGGAGAGTGGATGCGATTGATGACTATGAAGGTGCACTGGAAAAATTAATACAAGAGGTGCGTGTTTTCCAAGTCTCCGTTTTCTAGAATCTCTTTTTAAGTTTGATAAACTCTACATCGTGAAGCTTTCGATATAAGTCTTCCAGTGTTGCCAAGACGAATACGTGGTTTACGGTATTTAGGGTTGCTTTCACAGGCTAAGATTTGTGACATCTACCATGAGGAGGGAGCCTGGCGAAAACGGAGAGAAATTACATTGTTTATAGCTTGGGGAATTCCTTTTTAAAGCTGAATTGACCCATTAAATGGTGTTAGTTTAATCTAGTTGTATGGGAATAGGAATTAGTTGGGAATAATCACCAACAAACTTGGGAGGAGCAGGTTTTTACCACACTTGCCATGGTATGTCGTGTCATGAATTGAAATTTCATGTACACTATAATTTGCAATGGGCTAGTGCGTTAATTTGTCTATAACTCTAGAAATGTTACACTCACTGATTATCAACATTGCATTGTTTGTCAACATAAGCAATATTTTGAAGTGAATAATGTTTCCATATTTTGAATCTTTGTAAGAAATGAGGAGTGAAGTAAAGGAATTTTGACTCAATCCTAACTTTAAGTAACTACCATGGTGGACATGTGGCAACGTAAGGTTGATCCATCACATGTCCATCACTAGTGGGATCTACTTATTATCTGGGACCCATTCATGCTCATCTTTCAATAATTTTTTTTTTTTTTTTTGGTAATCACAATCAAGATACACATTGTGTTGGTCCACTACAATATTGATTAAACCGTGAACTACCTTCTATCCGTGCAGTAGACTTCTATCAGAATAGTGAAGTGCCATTTCTGAAACCGATCATTGCAAGGCTGGCAGCTTGATATGCGTGTACAGTCAGTTTAGCCAAATTTAGTCATATTTGACTACCATCAATCACAGTTTAATGTACTCATGAGTTAACCGGTTTAGGTGATGTTTTGTGTGGAAATGAGGATTATTGTGTTCGGTGTAAGGAGAATCTAGTGAACGAGTAGGGGGTTTGACAAACTTTTCAGTTTGAAAAATTGTAGAATTTGTTTTACAGGGAATAAAAATATGAAACAACTTGCATTCTTCATGAATCCTTCTCTTCTATCTTGGAAAACTATCTCATGATTGTAAGACCATATCTTCAATGTGAATCACCTTGATTTCACGGTTTATGGTATCTCTACCTTAGGCCATGAAATTTCATTGCAAGGCGTGTGTTGGCTCCTCGTCCGTCGTGACGCTCACCGCTTTCATCAGCAAACAATCGAACCCTTGGGACCTTCTTCAACCCCAGGATGTGATGAGTCGACATCGAGGTGCCAAACGACTCCGTCAATAAGAGCTCTCGGGAGTCATCAGCCTGTTATCCCCATTGTATCTTTGATCCGTTGAGCGAGGCCCTTCCATGCAAGCAGTGTTCAAGATTGAAGTCTTCAATGCCCTTCAAACGCAATCTGGCCCTTCAAAATATGCCTCTCTCAAAATGACCCTTCAAAATGCAACCCCAAATTGAAAATAAAGACATCACTTGAAGTCCTCAATATAATCTGCCCACCAAAAGAACCAACATGCGTAGGGTATCGTCACTACAAGAAGTGGAGTTAGATGGTTGATTCTTAATTCTTCACATTGTACTGGAAACATGTACCATATAATTCATGCACAAGGTTAATACGAGTTTTGTATTTCATTTCTATATTCTTAGATTGACGTCTTGGATTTGAACCAACCCTTCAACTAAAGAGCTGAAATTTGAGAACCCTTCAAAATGAAACTCATACGAGGGCTTCAATCTTGAACACTGCATGCAAGATGTGGCTTTCTCCTCAGTCTTCTTTCCCAGGTTGTATATATGTGTCTGTGATTTTTTATAAGGGTTGACTTTTCCAAACCGCAAATGACCCTTGTAACCTCCGTGATCTTCCACGGTTATGTGAGCATACACATAACATGTCATGCATAGTTACATTGGCTTGTAGGGTTACAAAATACCAACTCTTGTAGCGCCATGTTACGGAATGCCCCACAGTTACATAAACCTAGATGATTACGGTTGCTCCACGGTTACACACTCTGCGCTTGTGCCCTTTTAAGGTTTAGGGTTTAGGTTACCCCCCCCCCTTGCATGGGACCGCTCATTAAATTGTTTACGTTATGCAACACAAAGGTTACGGAAGGTCATCAATTACACTTGGTTACATAAACCTATATGGTTACAATGCTCCACGGTTACGCAATCGATGATTACGGTTACGGGCCTTCCAGAATTATAGTCTTTTTGTTTACACTCTCAATTACCTACCTTGAGTGTAGTATTCAACGACCACACACACTAAGATTAGTAAAACCTCTTGCACTCATCAACAACCACAAATCCTCAAGAGACACCAAAAACCCAAAAACAAACTATCATTTATTTTAAAATACCGATGGTTGTGCATGTTCGTGGCTATGAACCATCTGGCTTACAAAAAATTAAAACTTGAAGTACAAAATAGAATATGGCAAAGAAGAGAATAGCATTTAAAACCATGGGCAATTACAAAGCATCACAACATATGTCCATTAGAAACCATCACACATAGTAGATGGCATGGATGATGGTAGATGCCCATTTGCCATGCCCAGGGCATTGGGAATTTGGACAACCCTAATCTAGATTAGTTAAACCCTAATCCACAACCACTAGAAGAAAACGTGTCCATTTCAACCCTAGGCCATCGCGACTCGCACCAAGAAAATGCATAAACAATTCAATTGGTAGGCAACCGGAAGGTACCTGTGGTGTACCCATGGAAGGTGCCTCCCGATTCCCAACCGAATTGATTTGTTTATGCATTTTCTTGGTGGGAGTCGCAATGGCCTAGTCACAAGGAGGGTTGGAATGGACAAGTTTTCTTCTAGTGAACTAATCCCGCCATGAGTTCCCGTGCATTGATGGGAGTTTGCCAAAGTTGCATGGGTGGGAGTGCATGTAGTCGCACGCATGAGGGATGCAAGTCTCCAATATTTCATAATTCTGGCTATAAGTAGTCCAACTCTCTTCCATGTTGGTAGTTGTGTAGTTATGCAGTTAAGTGGGTGTGTAGATGTGTAGTTATGTAGTGGTATACTTTCAAGGTTATGAGGATGGGCTTGTGTGGATGTTAAGATTTGTAGAAATGTAGAAGTGCGGTTTTGTATTTCTATAGTTTCATGGACATGTAGTTATGCAGTTGTATAGTTTGGGTAGTTGTGGGTGACAATCGAGTAATTATGAGCATGTATGCATGTGTGTATGTTGGAAATTGATGGGGCGTCCTCCACACATGTTCAAATTCATCACCCACACTCCAATATTCAACACATTTGTTTATGGAGAACCCATTTGTGTTGTGCTTTGAGTATTTCTGCATCTAAATCTAGCCTGAATATGGGATTTTGTATTCCTACATGTAGATATGGGATTGTAAAACCCATTCTGAATCTAGGATTTGCATTTCTTTTGTAACTAGTATGGGACTAAGAGGGTTACGTGGAGGTTGTGTGTGTAGCGGCTGATTATGGTGATGCTGGAGCGTTACAATGTTTTGCCATATGCCAATTTGTATGGGTTGTGATGGGCACCTCTTCGTCGAGGACATGAAGAATATAGTGTAGGTCGGAATGTCGCCCTGTTGTGGAGTGCAATTTTTGTAAGAAAAGATGTGTATAAGCAAACAACACTATTACAACCTTGACCCACATTGTTCATTGAAAAGGTTAGGTAAGGGAGTGTTGAAACATGCACATGTTTTAGGGTGTTCTTACAATATCAACAAAATTAAGTAACCCAAGAGATATTTGTAACATGAAACCTTTGTAACTTGTCAAACCTTTTCTACATGAACCCCTTGTGACCTAAAACACCTCTCTACATCAAACCTCCAAAACCTTTAAAGCCTCCATAACAAGAGACATTGTAACCTTTCAACACTTTGTGACAAGATACCTTGTAATTTTCCCACATTTTGTAACTTGATGCCTTTGAAACCTTTCTTGCAAATGGCATAAAATAACCATGGTAATTGACGGTCTGTTTGAAGCCACAATAAAATTCCAAACTAGAATTTCCCTTCAACTATTTACTGTCACTCGGAATATCGCTTATGCACCCTACTCAACTATGGTTATGTAGCGTCATCTTCACCCATTGTTACAAGTTGACCATATATGTATTGCATACACAACTTCCTTGGTTCTCATAATTGGCTTCAAAGTAAGCATATATATTGTCAATGTTGTGGTTTTTGACAATTGTCATTTTTTGATTGGATCTTCCCATGTAGATATCAATGTGAATATGGACCGTTGATGATTTTGCCAATGTCTTTGTTATCCATGATGGACTAGTTACACATAACGACAAGTTGGACAAAAAAAAAGCGAATTCCTAATGGAAAGGGCCATAAAGGACCTAGACTATACAAAAATAAATAAATAAAAGAAGAAAAGGGATTGAACCACAAGAAAGGGTGTCAATGTGGTATCTTGCTAAAACAGATGTGGTTGTTGTTGGATATATGTCAACATGTTTACACACAAAACATCATGTCGACAAAGAAGGCATTGTTGTACATGGAACTAGACAACTAGGTTAGATTTCCATAGTCAGTCCCCATATATCGAGGGACACCATACATTGGATAGATTGAAAAACACAAAGAGCGAGTATTGGCAATCATCTGAAAGGGAGGATCTGTAAATATGGACATGTTTGTCAACAAACAAGACATCTGCAATGTGGCCTGTAATTGTGAGCCAAAATGTTAGGCTTATAGTTTCACTATAGATATTTTAGTGATATGTAGATGGATATTGTATTACAATGGATGAAAGTAGCGAATTATGGTTGGAGTTAGGTGGTTAGAACTATAAATCATGGGCTAGGAGTCTTTAGTCAGTTAGAACTATCTTCTTCCCTTTCTCATCATAAGGAGGCAAAGAGAGGAGAGAAAGACAAGCATTTCTTAGGTCGCTTGAGTATATTGTTGAACCTTGCAAGTATTGCCTCTCTTGACATTGTGATTGTGCAAGGACCATAGCTAAGCTATTTTCTTTGAACAAGTTAACAATTGCTGCAGAGATTGTGAAATTGTAGGAAACAACTTTGAAATGGACTTTTATTTATTTATTAAAAAAATTTAGTATGAGTTATGCAAGAGTTGTTGCTTGCTTGAGAGATAAATAACAATGAATTGGAATTAAGAGAGGTTGATTGAAATCACCATAGTGTGAGATTGCGAGAATAATTGTCTGAGATGTGCAAGAGCAAATTGAAATTGACAAAGAATAATGTGAGAAAGAATCTGAAATGAGAACAAGAATGAATGATGCCCATTGTGAAAGAGAGAGGAGTCAACAATTGAATCGAATTGAGGGCAAATGATACTATCAACAAGTGTTGAATGCACATTTGAACCTTAAGAGCTTTCATAAAACTATTGGCCAAAGGTGGCGGTTGAGTGATTATTCATAGGTGAAGAACATAGTTAAACCATTGGTCAAGGAAGGCGTTGATACAAAGAGTTAAATAAACCTTAGCATGCCAATGCTAAAAAACGGAGAGGCTTGAGTGACTAGGACTGAGTGACTAGGACTCGCATTACCATGGTCGTAATACAAATTCGGTGGCCTAAGCTCATTCGGTGGTCCACCTTGTGGTCTAGCTCCCCTCATGTTGTCCCTCGCTTGTTGTTGTGGATTGGCCACTGGGTAAGTCGCACTAATAACCTTATCCGGTTGACGACATTCGTCCGAAGGATGGTTTCCCCCACAATTACTACAACCATGACCTTGTCCCTCGGACCAACATTGACCTTGTGCATGCCACATCCCACAAAATGGATGGAACTCCGTCTTCTCCACGTTTTGACCACCTTGACCTCTAGGAGGAGGTCCCCTATTGTTGCCTTGTCCATATTGTTGTTGTCCTTGACCTCGTTGGTTTTGTGAAGGTGGACCACCGTTTCCTCTTTGATCACGATTTTGTCCACTTCTACAAAATTAACGAGTGTGGCCCGGTTGGCCACATTGAACACACCACAACCCCGATGCATGTCTACCCGACTCAACCGGAGGAGGAGGACCCGGTTGTTGGCTCTTGATCATCAAAGACATTTGATCCGTAAGACTTTGCGTTTGTTTAATCATGGCCTCTTGAAATCCCAATTGACTAGCACCCAATCTTCTCTCTACTTCATCAAGGTGAGGATCCACTCTAAGGGCCGGTAATGCTAGAAGTGGTGCCGGTTCTCTAACCGCTAAAGGACGTGGACCCGTGTCAACAAGAGCATAGGGGACTTGATTCTCATACTTGACCGACTCTCCCGCCACCATTCTAGGTCGAATGGGAATGAATTGTGGTATCAATTCATCCTCCCTTCTCCACAACCTCTCATGGTCTCTATCCAAAGTCTCCATCTCTCTCGCCACTCTCTTGGCATCCGCCAATGTTTGAGGATTCCTCTCAAGAACACCCATAATCGTCCCCTACTTAAAGAATCCTTGAATAAAAAATTGCTTTAGTATGTCATCATTGAGCATGGTGCCCACAAATCTCGTATACATTAAATCAAACCTCCTAATGTAGGCCGAAATCTCCTCTTCCCTACCTTGCTTCAACGAAGCCAATGCCCTCAAAGCCGTGCTTTGACCAACCTCCGGCCAAAACTCATTCAAAAACTCCCTTTGCAATTGCTCCCATTCTCTAAAATGTCCCTCGGTATGGTCTCTATACCACTCATAAGCCTCACCCTCTAAAGTAGTAGGAAACCATACCAACCAATATCCCGGATGGGTCACAAGAGAACTAACCAACCTCTCAATGTACCTCTCCATGTGTCTCGATGGATCCTCATCCTTAGTTCCATAAAACTTAGGGAGGTGGGATGGCATGTCCACCGCCGCTAAGTTTTGTGGCACCACAATTGGTAAACCTCTCGGTCTAACCAATGGATCAATGGGGTCTTCCTCCGGTATAGGACCCTCATCATCCCCTCTTCGTACCATGTCAACCGGTGGATCCTCTCCTATATCTCTATCAATGTGTATTGGAATCTCTTCCCTAGACGTATAAGCATCCGAAGATATCTTATCAATCGATTTAGAGGGAGTTACCTCTTTCTCCACTCTAATCCCCCCTTCTAATGTCTCTAGCAATGGACTAAAACTAGGCTCAACATTTAAACAACTTTCTAATCTAACATCAACTTCTTTTACAACATCACTAATCCTAGATGATGTCCTCCTACGTCTAGATCTTTCTAATCCTAATGTCAAGTTTGGTTTTTGGGATCGAGTCTTACCTTGCATTCCCCAAAGAATCGATCAACCCTCACTTGACCAATCATACTCCTCACTACCTTCACTCATTAATATTATCACTTTTTTGGGTGTGAATTAAAAATTGAGGAGGTGAGGAAGAGAACCTGCAAGCCCACTTAGATGAAAAATCCCAAACATGGGATAGACATGCTCATGTCAATTTTTGGTCGGGCTAGAGCATCACCTCTAAAACCTTCCCTCCATTGACACTCACCACAATACCGAGAGTGAGGGGCTGACCGTCGTCATGCACCGTATCGAAGACCGAAGAATCACCCTCTTGTCTCCAATACTATGCTATGACTAAGGAATTACCCTCTACAACGGATAATGACAAAAACGAATACTAAAATCATTCCTTCATTAGTTAACAATTCACTTGGAAGAAACAATCGTACCTTAAGCATTCGCATCCCCCTACTAGTTAGCACTCCCCTCGACCGTGACTCAATGCGATAACAACAACAAAGTTTCTAAACTAACAATCTAATCTAACGCATGAAATGTCAAATTCCCAAGACTTGGAGACTCACCCCGAAGTGAGTGTCAAAGTCTAATGTCCTAAGATTAATTACCCCTCTAATGTCTTAGTGAACTAATCGATCATAAGGTTCTTTTTATTTTTTTAGCAAATCCCCAAAAAGATTGAGGACATATTTTCGCCGCGCTCCCTCCTCAAAACAAAATGCATAAAGGAAATATGCAATTCATTCCAAGAAAATAAAGAAAATGAAATAGCTAGGAAATCACAAAAATCAAAAAGTCTAAGTAAGTCACTTACCATGAGCTAAGCTCTCATCCCTATCTCCCACGATATCGCCTCCAAGTCTTCTCTAATGCCGCTTCACTCCCGGCGGACGCACCATTTATGTGAGGCCAAACCACCCACCCTTAAGCGTCCTAGTCCGGGTGAGGGAATGGGGATCACATTCATGTTCACATAACTCTCTCTTCCCAACTTCGTAAAAATCCATTACATTTCCCATCAATCATTGCACACCAATTTATTCCATAACAAGATTACAAGTGTTAAGAAACATTCTTCTCTATCATGACGCTATTAGCATACTCAAGTACAATTCCACACAACTCAATCACAAGTCCATCTCCTATTGCCACTTTATAATGTATAGTGGTCAACCAACTTGCTAATGACTAATCATCTAACTAACGTTATGTGCTAACTCTATTAACTAGCTGTAACATAATCTATTGTCAACCTAGTATGTTCTTCCTCCCTTTATAACATTGCAATTTCAACCCCTTGGCAATTGCCTAGATCCCATACTATTCCAAGGTATGCAACCTTGCTCCAAGCCCAACCCGTTCTCCTAATCCAACTAGCTAAGTATCCCCAGCCTCCCAATCTGATTAAACAAAGTCCAGTTGCTGCCCTTGGGCCTCCTAGTCTGATTAAACAAGGCCAGCTGCTGCCGAAAGCCTCCCAGTTTGATTAAACAAAGCCCAGCTGTTGCCAAGACCTCCCAGTCCGATTAAACAAAGCCCAACTGCTGCCGAGAGCCTCCCAGTCTGATTAAACAAAGCCCAGCTGCTGCCGACACCTCCTAGTCTGATTAAACAAAGCCCAGCTGCTGCCGACACCTCCTAGTCTGATTAAACAAAGTCCAGCTGTTGCCGAGACCTCCCAGTCCGATTAAACAAAGCCCAGCTGCTGCCAACAGCCTCCCAGTCTGATTAAACAAGGTCAGCTGCTGCCCTTGGGCCTCCCAGTCGGATGAACCAAATACCTACTTAATTTCTAACAAGCCCCCTCACTAATTACTCTAACAACAACTCATTAATTCTACTAACCTACTTCCTAATTCACACATTCCTCTTTTTTTCTTTTTCTTTTTTTCTTTTTAATCTAAGAGCTCCCAATTCCTAGAGAGGAGAGAGAGAGAGAGGAGAGGAAGAAGAAGAAGAGAAGAGGGAGAAAATCACAAGAGGAGAGGGAGAGGAAAGAATGAAGAGAGAAAAAAGAGGAGGAGGGGAGGGCACCCAAGACCACAAGTTCCTCAACCTTCTCCTACTTAGTAGGACCTTATCCTATCCACTAACTCCTTACCCCCTAAACCAACAAGAACACGTTCTAATTCAAACATTTAAATCCAAGGACCTTCCTCTTGCTTCATCAAACACTACTCACTTGACCACCACACTCCCTAATATCACTAAGCTTCTAATGAGCCACACAAAATGGCTTAAGGCCTAAACATAAATCCACACCAAGCCTCACTCTTTTTATACTTTTGATTGTTTCAATAACACTCCAATTGCAATTCTAAGTAGATCCTAAACATAAAACAAATATGAGCAACCATTTTGGGCTCATACAAGGGTTACCTGGGAAAGGAGACTTGTATAAAAGTTAAGCCATGTGAAAAAAACAAATAAAGTGATAAAGAGAAAGAAGGTCAAGGGTTAGTCTAAGAGAGAGGCCACTTGACTATTGTTGAAACCTATGAAGGGTGGAGGACAAGATGAGTCCTAATATTAAATGTATGATTATAGTTGAAAGCAAGACTATAGTCTTGTTTGTGAGTTTGTAGAATTTGTGTTTAATGAAACCTTTAACTAACTAAAGATGATGAGAATAGATATTTGATCAGTTGAGTAATTGTGGGGATGATGAATTAAGAGTTAACATTGGTAGTAGTGAGAGTATAAACTCTAGATTATCAAGGAGATTTCGATATGAGTTGTCCTAGGGCTAAGTAGGAATCTTATATTGATATTTAGTCTAGGAACTATGATCTAGGAGAGTGAAGTGTAAGCTAACCAGCTTAACTATGGTCTTGTGTGCTACTTTGGTTATTGTTTTTTTTGTTGTAGATTGTGTAGCGCAGCCAAGACTATAGCCTGACCTTGATTTTAGTTATTAATTACATAATTGTAATTAATAATCAAATCTTGGAAATAACAAATGAACAATTTGTCTTCCATTGGAATAGCATTGACCAATTAATGAAGGAACTCGTTATGATTTGAAGATGCATTGGCCAATGGTTACAAAGACAATTGTTACACTCAAAGAGATCATGTTTACCAAAGACTATTGTTATACTTTTTCGTGAGGGAACAAAAACTTACATACCACAATCAAAAGACAAGACTGAATGAGATATTGGAAGAAGGGTCTTGAGAGGAATCTTTTGAGAGAAAGAGGAGTAAAATACATGTGAGTTGTTCTTTTAGAGTAAAATAACATCCATTTTGTTTAATTAATAGATTATATTGTGACAAATGCATGTAATAGACATTAGTCAAGTCAAATCAACTTTTAAAAGCAACCTCCGAACTTGCAGCATAGGCACTATTTTCAAGACTTTTAGGGCCACTTCACACAGTAGACTGAGAGCCCGTGACCATTACTCTTCAAGCACTCTCATTGGTGGAAAGGGCAGAGCTGGTCCACATTTGCTTCACACTACGCTTGAGGGACCAACGGAGTATGTGAATGCAAGATGGATGTAAAGTCTACATGGATTCCTACATGGCATCTAATGGATCATGTTTTATGGTCACTTGGACTATTCTCAAAAACCACCTCTTGGAGGTAGGCCTAACACAAAACCGGGAGACCATGGCACTCCGAACGCTCACAACCGTCGATTTATTCTATTTTATCATGCGCGAGGACCCACATAAATAGACATTCATTGAAATAGGATTTGGTTGAGGACCCGATCACATATGACTTCACACTACACTTGAGGGTCCGTGACCACACTACATGATTTTGGAGGTGTCTTGGGATGGCCTTTGGACACTTTCTTTTGGGCTCTCACGGTTTCATGGTCACAGCTCTTTGCTCGGGTGTGAAGGGGCCCTTATATCGAATGAATGAGACTCCTCGAACTACACTTGTATGTATAATGTGTTTATCACATGAGTACATACATAGCAGGACTTCTTTCATGAGTCAATATTAGATTGTTTATTTGTAGTTTGAGGCAATGGAAGAAAACAGGTTTTTAAAGTTTCAAGTTACAAACAGCACTTGGAAGTTAGAAGCACATAGAGCAGCCATGGATGATGCGACACTACACTAGATATTGTATTTAGTGTCACCAATTCTGTTTGTCTTGCTCAATACTCATTCTAAACTGCCTGTGTCGTGTCACCAACACTAAATGTAACCTAACATTATTTGTCATTTCTTATTGGGCATTATGGATTTTAAATGTTGCAGTTGCTGTCATTTAGTAAGTGAATTTTCATCCAAATCCATCATGCCAATGTTTCAACACAAAATTGTTAGGATGCATAATACACCAAACTTTGTTTCAATAAAATTAAGTTGGGATGACAATTATCCATTAGAAATGTCATTACAAAGTTACCACAATGACATAAAATACCATATGACACTAAATACAATACTTAGTTGTGCTTACTTCCTACATCAAATTGTAGGATCTGCCACATGCACTTACATAGGGTAGATGTGCCTAGTTTGGTTCCTTATCTTGATTGGACACCAATATTTATATGGTATCTAGTTTAGTGTGGCTCGAAGTGGATATAAAATTTAAAAAAAAAAAATGTGTTTAAAGAGATTGGATTGTGTCTCAAAGATGATAACTCTTCTAAATTCAATAGTCAACATGATTGGAGGAACCTTTATGGCCATTGAGTGCAAGAATCTTCACTTTGATCATGAATAATATATTCATGTGAGCTCAAAATCCTTGAGACTATGGCCTCGGTTAGGATTTGCTATCCATCTTGTGTGTATTGCGTGTTTCATATCCTAGAAGAAGTGGACTAGTTGGAAAAAAGTAAAAATTTAAGACCCATCTACCATAATCTTTAAGAAAAAAAGAAAGAAGGAGAGTTTGGTTGTTGCACTTGCATTACATATGTTCAAACACAATTCACCCACTACAGTTGATCAATCAATTTACCTCGAGCTAACTTACTCTAGGAATCATCAACAAGCACCATTGAGCTCCAGAAGGTCGGAGTTTTGGGGTTTGGGTTCTAGGATGTTAACATGGTACTTATAAACGCTTGAAGTAAGTTGATGTGCAGGCGGCTTTCTGGTCCCTTTCGGAGCAAAGCTTTTAGAGAAACCTTCAAGTCACATTGCAGCAATTCACAGATTCGGTCTTCTCAAACCCAGTAACAACAAGTGCACGAAACCAGTGTCCAGGCAGATTGTAATCAAAATTGGTCAACAAACCTCACATGCATAATCAGAAACCTCCAATCCTACATGAAGAAAAGAACACATGAGGCTTACAATCAGACACACCGAACAATTCCAATATGCCAAAAAAATGGTTCATCAACGATCAAATCGATCAAAAACTATAAAAAACACTTTTGGAAGACCACACACATCACCGATGCACAAATAACACAACTTCTCAAACCCTAATTTGCCCAATATATGGAAGCCATCAAAAAAACTTGATTTGGCCACAAATATGCATTAACCCCTACTATACACTATGCCACAAAAATGACATAGGCACATGACCACACCTGCTCTCCCTATGCGAAAACAAATTCCTCAAAGGACTCCACATAGCATGACACAATGACGTAATCCACCGACTCACCAACCTACTCAAATCATGCACCCATACTCAAGATACTTCACACTTGCCAACACTAGCACTAGAAATAACGCACCCCAAGACAACACCGTCCTATCATAGATACTAAATTGCACATGCCTAGCCAAACTTAAACCACATGAAAGGAGTGGCATTGGAACAAAACGGGCCATTTATCCCGAATCCCGATCTCCACATACAAATTATTGATGTTACATTCACGCATGACCGATACACCAACCAAGCCATGAGCACTAAAAGAGACAAATACAATCCATTGGTAGAAGCAATGAAAGCACAAGATTGAATGCTAACCCCCTAAAAATCATAACCACTAGATTTAGAGCTGCTATACATATGCACAACATGGAAGAGCTCAAAAGCCTCCAAAATACATGAAAACTGTACACCAAATCACGATTAATTACCTCACGTACCTCGTCAGAAACAAATGTCAACTAGACAACAAACAAATGCCACTACTCCCCCCCCCTTAGGGCTAACTTTATGCGTGCACGGACTATAATTAATCATCTTACTTAACCTAGGGCCCACCTACATCAAGGTAGGCAATAAACCCTACCTTGTACCAAGGTGACTCTTAAACAAGTAGGACCAACAAGCTCAAATTCACGTTGGTAAAAACACCAACGTTCATTTTTTAAATTGATTTTTTTGGGGTAAAAAATGATCGAGATCCCAAGTACCTGGTGTTTCCAAGTCCAACTGGTTGTCTTTTGATCTATCTTTCAATTTTTCTTTAAGATACTATATTTTTAGTAATAGATGTTTGCAAAACGATCAGCAAGCAACTTGCCAAGAGTCTTGAACTTAAATAGGTTGTTTCTCAACCTCAACCTGCTTCAATCTGTAACTAACATATGTAGCGGTTGGTTCTCCTCATGTGTAGGCACAAATTCGAGAGCTCACATAACATTACTTAGCTTCGCCATGGCCCACAAAATGCCATGGCTACGTTAAGTAATGTTATGTCAAAGCTAATAATTACATAAGGTGGATGGGTCTGAAGTGGCTTGTTTTCCCCTTAGATTTGATTGGGTATGTGGTTCGGTGAGGATCAAAGAACAAACATCATAAAGACACACGTTTAAAAGAGATTGGACTATGTCTTCAAATATCAATAACTACTTTACACTCAGTAGTGAACATAATTGGGAGAACTTGTGTATCCAGTTAAGAAATCAACAAACATGTACTTCTGATAACCATAACTAAAGTAGGGGAGGTCCGATTTTCAATCTTATTTTGGCATATGTTTCATTGTAGATTTGCTAATGCAACACAAGTTTTGAAGTGTAAATCTAATTGATAGAAGTTGGAGAACATGAAAACAAACCAAATATCACCCATATACCTTATAGTGATCTTTTGGTTTGTTGAAACAAATAATTCATGGTGGAGCCATTTGATTGGCAGCAAGTGAGATCATGGCAAGTCACATGAAACACACATTGCTTACAGATACATTGATTGTTCATCTTGTCAAATCATGATTCTTATGTTGATGATGTGATGATTATGAATACTGATGTAATGTGGTAAGTCTTGATGAAATGAACTTCAATACCTAGACCTTGCTGGCTCTTTCTAAATCGGACCTCCAGAAGCAGCTCCCCGTGGGACATCCACTGCAGTGCGTGAGTAATGGGGGTGGAATCGTTTTTTGTGCAGCAAAAAAACGTTTCCACTCAAGCGATGATGTCTTCAAACTCTCTCACATTGGTTGATTATTGTTCTCTCCTAATACAACATCATCATCACCATTACCACAAGCAACATGCCGCAAATTCATTCATTCATACCATCCAAATTTGGCACTTTGGCACCGGCCTCTCTCTCAGCTCTAATTTCGTTGTTAACATATAAATTGATGTTGCTGCAGATAGATCCTGGTGGGAGTGATGGTTACAGTGTTCTGGTCAACAGTTAATTTTGGTGAGGAATTCCATAGGATAGTACGCACTGCCAACCACTTCAACAAACTTCTATCCATCTTCTCTGATCACATACTTCCGACAGCTATATATATACTGCTGGAGGATATTCTGTATGTGTTCTCAGTACATATCAATTTCGAGCTTGCGTCTTTCAAAAGGTCCATGTGGGCTTGAGCATATCTTTGAGGTTTATTGATTAGATTTTCTCTGCAGATTGTTGCAAGTGAGGCATCCGGGTGCAGTCCAATCTGATAGTTGCAAAGCGGGCCCTGCTCCAATTCTGTCCTGCTGCAGACTAAGCACTTGAAGGCAGCCGAGGTCACAGATTCGGGGACAAATTTTCGGATTGGTTTCGGCTGCTGAAGGGTTAAGCTTTCCTTCTTGCTGTGCATGGAGAGGCATCTGTACCGGTGAATAAATTTTGTATGAAAGGTTACAATCAATAGGTAGGTAGGTAGGTAGGTAGGTAGAAAGGATTACTTTGTTCGGAGAAAACCTAATGGAAGGCCAAAATGGCGCTCTCAAGGAGCCATTCCTTAGAAAGGAGAATGTGACACTCTACGAGAATGCAAATGTATGGAGCAGGCTTTCACTCTCATGGCTAAGCCCATTACTGAAAGTAGGATCAACCAAAACACTCGACATCGACGACGTGCCAAAACTCGCAAAACAGCACCGAGCCAAATGTTTGTATGAGCAATTCAGCTCATACTGGCCAAAAGAAAGAGTACCGAACTCAACTTTGAGAACACTCGGGAGGACGTTTTGGTGGCCTATTCTTGTGTGTGGGTGGATAGCATTGGTGAAGCTTTCGGTGGCATATGTTGGCCCTTTGTTGATCCAAAGCTTCGTGGATTACACTTCAGGGATCAGGCGGTTCCCATATGAGGGATACGTCCTTGTGTTGGTTTTGACATGTGCCAAGGCCATAGAAGTTGTATCCACTCATCAGTACATGTTTACATGTAACAAACTGGGAATGGAAGTTAGATCAGCTTTGATTGCAGCTGTCTACAGGAAAGGGTTGCGTCTCTCCAGTGCTGCGAGACAGAGCCATGGCGTTGGACAGATTGTAAACTATATGAGTGTTGATGTGCAACAACTCTCCGATGTGTGCCTTCAGCTTCACTACATGTGGTCTGTGCCTGCTCAGCTTGTGCTGGCTATGGTCATCTTGTGGTCTGTTGTTGGGCCAGCTTCGCTGGCTGGGCTGGCTGTTCTGATCATCACAGGATTTGGAAATGCCCTCGTCGCCCGATGCCAGAAGACATATCAAATCCACATCATGGAGGGGCGTGACTTGAGGATCAAAGTCTTCAATGAGGCTCTCAACAACATGAAGGTGGGAACAATCTGTCCCTCAAACTTGTTAGCGCCTCTTTTGTTTTGGAGTTGGGATTCCTATTCTTGCTCTTGGATGATGCTTGCCAGCCATTCCACTCTTCAAACTTTTTGAGGTCAGTGTAGGAAACATCTGCAACTGTGACACCGAAATTCCCTTTTGTGCATGCCATCCATCCCACTGTCGAATTTCTTGTCGTGAATATAGGATTCATCTGCAACTGTGATGCCGAATTACTCTTGTGTGCCTGCCATCCATCCCCCCGTCAATTGTTTTTAAAAGGTGTATGTATCATACATCTGCAACTGTAATACCGAATTACTCTTTTGTGGCCATTGAGCTGCCGAACTGCTTCTCGGTGACGGGACTCTGCTGTGCTAAGTAGGGGGGGGGGGGGGGTTTAGAGATTTCTGGTATTGGTCATACATGATTTGCCAGCCATCCCACTGTAGAATTCCATGGGGTTTATATATCAAATATCTGCATAGAACTGTGATATAGAGTTACTCTTTTGCGCCTCTTGAGCTGCGAACTGCTTCTCGGTGACAAGATTCTGCCATGTAAAATTTTAGGAGTAGGATTTGATACATGTGAAGGTGGAAAGTCTGTACCTCAAATTCGGCTGGTTGTTTTCTTTAGGGGGAGGGGGGATTTTTGTGTTGGTCATAGATAGATGCTTGCCAGCCATATCCCACTTTGAATTTTCTCGAGGTTTATGTATCAATTAAATGCAACTGGGATTTAGAGTTTCATTCACCTGCTGTGATTGAATGGTTCGAATTGTTGTTGATTAATGCGCTCTAATTTCAGGTGATCAAACTTCAAGGCTGGGAGGGGCAATTCCTGAAGAACGTGGAGGACGCACGAAACCTGGAATTTGTGTGGCTGCGGCGCTACATGATTTTAGTGGCAATGAATGTGTTCATAGTTTGGTCCACGCCACTCGCGACGAGTGTTGCCATCTTTGCTGCGTGCATCTACCTCGGCAATGGACTCTCCCCTGGCTTGGCATTCACTATCATTGCCACTGTTCGCATCACACAGGAGCCTCTCAGGCTCTTCCCCAACGCCCTAATCTTGCTCTCGCAGGTAATATTAATTATTCCTTTATGCAAATTCACGAATTTAAAATCAATCTAAGGGTTACACAATAGAATTATCCTCTAACTCAACATGGCTGTTTTTTTTTTCCTTCGCTCGGGAGTTAGTTGTTTTGCATACAACAGCCACTTCCATGTTGGTAAGATTTTTGGTGCATGCTTGGATATGGTAGTGTGGAGGTTTGAAAGGAGAACACTCTATATCCGTTCATTGAGGGTCAAACTCATTTTGGCATGTCAAGAGGCGCTAAAACATGTTTGGCCCTCAACGAACCTCACGAAATAGGTTTCTCTTCATTTCAGATTCAAACACTTCCTCCGAGCATGCATCATCACAAGTGGAAAGAATTTGTTGATATTGTATGCAAAACAACCAATGGAAAATCATAGGGGACCAACTCCTGACATAAAGTTCCATTTAAGTTTGTTAAAGAATAAACTCTTATGGGAGCGAAAGATAGTTTGTATCTAATTATGTGCAAAGTCTGCCATACGAATCAAGACCATGGTGAACTGTTCTAACGTTGGGGTCCAAACAGAATACGTTGTCTACGTGGCTCCTTGCAGCCAAAGACGATCTCAAAGCTTTCCAGATTTGCCACTTGGATATTTGTCAAATTCATCATGATGCCAGATGGTTCGTCATTCAATCAATTATTGATCTGTTTGTTAAATTTCAGCTGCAGCCTTTTTTCTAATCGATTTAACATACTCATCCATGTTAAATGCAGGCACTTGCGTCACTTGATCGGTTGGACAACTATCTATGGAGTCAAGAGCTGGAAGAAGGATCAGTTGTTAAACTACCGTTCGAGGCATCGAGGCCAGCTGTGAAGGTGGAGGGAGCTTCCTTCAATTGGGACCCGGAAGCCAAAATCCCAACCCTTACAAATATAAACCTGCAAATTCCGCACAGGGCTCTTGTCGCTGTCGTTGGTAAAGTGGGTTCTGGGAAGTCCTCACTTCTTGCTTCCATACTTGGTGAAATGCCAAAACTCTCCGGCAAGGTGAGCTACATAAACATCTACCTACTTATATTTTTGGGCAAGGGAGTTTCACTTCGATCGATGAGGTGTGCGCTGGTTTAATACATTAATTGTGATGATTAAATTGTTGAGGTGATTACGTGTGTTTGCGCATGATTACTGTCACTTTCATCTTACTTACTGTCGGAGTATAAAACAGTGTGTCTCTCATACCCACCAAATTGCAACTTCACAGATTTCAAGAAATGTGATTGCTTCTGTCCTAATGAATCAAGTTATTCTTCTGTATCTAGTTGACTCAATGGGATTTTTTCTTGAGAGTTGGTCCCCTATGATTTTCCATTGGTTGGTTTGCATTAAATATCAATAATTTCTTTCCATTTGTGGTGGTGCATGCTTGGAAGTAGCTTTTGGATTTGAATGACGAGAAACCTATTTGATGAGATTCATTGAGGACCGAACTCATTTTATCACCTCTTGGCATTCCAAAATGAGTTTAATCCTCAATGAACTGATATAGAATGTTCTTTATTCACACTCACCAAACATGGAAGGTGTTGAATGCAAAACAACCAACTCCCGACCGAAAAAAGTCATGTTGAGTTAGACGATAAACTCTAATGGGATTCATCATCCTGTTTTCCATAAACGAGGATTTCCAGTTCAACACCTTGTCAATACTTACATGGCTTTGAAACTTTTTTATTGCTCTAAACAGATGGTAAATGCCCAATTGATTTACATTCACACAAAGTGATTCAACTCTTCTCCAGTGACCTCTGAATCCAAGTAGTTAAAGTACTCCCAAGTGTTGTACAATGAAAACCTTACGTAAAGTCAACTAGATACTTCTAGAATAAAGACACGGAAAAGTAACTGATTTAGGATTTAGAGATCAAACAGTGAACGTAACTGATACCATTCCTGTTTCTGTGAATTAGGTCGAGGTTAGTGGGAGCACAGCATATGTTGCCCAATCATCGTGGATCCAGAACGCCACAATTGAAGAAAACATTTTGTTTGGTCGTCCGATGGACCGACACAAATACCAAGACACTCTCGAACGGTGCGCACTGGAGCACGATCTCGCCCAAATGGAGTTTGGTGATCAAACCGAGATTGGCGAGCGGGGCATCAACTTGAGTGGTGGCCAGAAGCAACGAATTCAGCTTGCGCGCGCTTTGTACCAAGACTGTGATGTCTACTTCCTTGATGACATCTTCAGTGCCGTTGATGCTCACACTGGCTCACATATCTTCCAGGTAGCTCGATGGACCTTCATTCGGTTACTTATTTTTTCGGTTTGCTACCTTATTATATTGCTGCTACTCGAATTCGCGAGGTTGAAATTTCTGTGCGTCCGCAAATGTATTTAAAGAAGCCATGATCCTCCCCTGCAAGTTTTTGGAGATATTCTTGAATTGTTATGAATCATCAAAGTCCACTGACAGTGAGCCATAAGAATGCCACATAGGTCCCCCCCCCCAAAATTCTGATCTCGACTATTGAATCTAGAATGATTAAGAAATTCTTTGAACCCAAGATGTATGTTGCTGAATTCTGAATTCTGCCCGGGTTAGTCTAATTGGAGGACTTGCAATTACGTCACGAGATTCATATCCACACGAGGAGTCATCTCCCAAACATCTCATTTACATCCCATTTCATTTCTTGTGTTTCCATCTGCCAGTTGTTTTTGTCCTCTATTATATTATGGTTATTCTTTAATTTAATGGGACTTTTTGTCAAAGGTTGGTCTCCTATTAGTTTCTATGCGTTGTTTTGCATACAACATCATTAAATTTCTTTCCACATGGTTTGGTTGCCGAATATCATTGGGGGCCAAAGAAACTCAGTTTAGCACCTCTTGGCATGCTATAATGAGTTTGACCCTCAATGAAACTAATATAGAATGTTCTTAATTCAAGCTTCGACAACTATTATCTGGAAGCGCACCAGAAACTTACCAAACATGGAAGATGTTGTATGCAACACAACCAACTCCCGACGAGAAATCCCTTTGAGTTAAAGGATAATTCACTTTGTTATCTCGATTAAGGCTATGATTGGGTGTAGTTAGAGCTAATTTACAGTGACCTTGATATTCAAGTATTGGAATGTCTGTCTGTCTGTCTGTCTCTGTTTACTACGATTTTGACAGCAAACTAAATTGTGATTGTTTGTTTGCAACAGAAATGTATAATAGAGGGGTTAGCAGGTAAAACGATCATCCTCGTCACGCACCAAATTGAATTCCTGCATAACGCAAATACCATTCTGGTGATGCGTGACGGCAGCATAGTACAATCAGGCGAGTTTCAGGAGCTTCTTTCGGCGGGTTTAGACTTTGAGTCCTTAGTGGATGCCCACTACAAGTCTGTGGACAAAGTAATGACGACAACAAGCGGCAACACAAACACAACAATAGAAACCACCCCGTCCTCGCTCACAGAAACAAATTCCGGCCCGTATCTTAATTCTCAATTATCAAGATCGCGATCCGAACGCAAGCCCATAAACAATGCATCACCTACAATGTCCCTCGAGAAGGGTCCATATGGGCGGAATTGGCGGAGCTTATCAGAAAACCGGGACATTTTACAGCTGATGGATATGGAGGAAAATTTATCAAGATTGGGAAGCAAAAATGACCATGAAAACAATAACTCTCAGATGTCAGATGACAATTCCTCAAAATTAATCTTGGACGAGGGGAGGTCAACCGGACGCGTGGGCGCGAAAGTTTACATGTTATACTTGACGGCTGCCTATGGTGGGGCTCTGGCACTCACTGTTCTTACAATTGGGACTATTTGGCAAGGCCTCCTGCTGGCTGGAGATTATTGGGTTGCGTATGAGACAGGAGGGACAGGAGGGACGAATGGAGAACAGTTTGATGCACACAAGTTTATCGTCGTCTACACAATTATAGCAGGCGCGTGTGCTGTTTGTGTGTTTGGACGCACGATTTCGGTCTCGTTCATGGCTGTCATTACCTCCCAGCACTTCTACCTCAAAATGCTTCGGAGCGTGTTTCGTGCCCCGATGGCCTTTTTCGATACGACACCCTCGGGAAGAATCTTGAGTCGGGTAAGTATACTCAACTTTCTCTTACTTAGAATGAGATTCCTACTATACTTACTATAACCCTATAAGTTTCTTATCGATTCGTGGGTCACTGATCTATTTATCCCTCAGGGATTAGGACCATGGGCTCAATGCACGGCCTGTATACACAATTTCTACAAGTCTCGCCAAGTCTTGGGAACTTCTACATTTGTTTTCTGTTGATTGTGGGTTTGAAACTTCATGTAGTACATTATCCTATGTCAAAGAGATACAAAAAAGTATAGTCATATGTGACGTTGATGATCAGAATACTAAGTGTGTATCTGAGCCCAGACCTTTATCATCATGAAGGTATTGAACCGATTTGGAAAAATGCACTTGCAGAATAAAGGTATCCTTGAAAGTCCCTCAGAAACTCCCCACTTTTGACAAGGAAATCCTCCCCAATTTTGACGTTCTATATATTTTTAAGGAGTGTTTTAAGTGATCTCGGAACCTGGGTACTAAAGGCCATATTGTTCTTCAAGTCCTTTCTTATGAGGGGTACTCCTAGGTTTCCTTGCGGTATAGTGGTACTCTTTTGTGAAGGGCAAGGTACACATCAATCACCTACATGAGATTTTGCAAGTGTGATGTAATATTAATGTTAATTATTACTCTCTTGAGTTTATTACAATGCATGAACAATCGTTTAGTTACTATTCAAATGAAAAGGAAAGAAATGAAAATGAAAGAAGAGATAGAAGATGATTGTACGGTATATCGTCGGAGTTCTCACAGTGAACTAAAGTGAACTCGTGGGAACGTGTATCTCATGATGTTTTCAAGAATTTGGATCTTAATAACAAAAAATATATATATAAAATGCAATGTGATAGTAAGTGCCGGGTTTAATAAAAATAAAATCAAAGACTATTCAAATGTATCAAAAATCACTTATAAACAACGTACAATCACGATTTCTTCAATTAATGTACGGACATTCATGTGCAAATCAAATATCAAAAGTTAAATGATGATGACCTTCATTACCGGTCACTTTCATAAATTGTGATATCTTATCACTCACCAAATTTGGTGAGAAAGTAGGAAATCGGAATCAACCGGTACCCCACATAGAAGTACCCCTCCATTAAATGGGTGACGTCACCCATTTTTTGGATGATGTCAGCCGTTTCTCACCCACTTAAAAAAGGGACTGGGACCGGTACATGGAACTTGGCCCTAACTTTGGTGAAACGAAGGGAAGGCGTTTGACATTGGCCAAAACATGGCTAAGTTATATAAAAATGAACTCCTTTGTCAAACGTTCAAAGCACCATTTTAGGTGCCTCCAAAAGTTTGCCATGAAATTCACTTTTATAAAGCTGTTCGCCAAAATTAGGGATTTGGAGTCAAACTTAGAGAGGGTCACTTCTGATATAATTAACTAAACATGGAAGTATGTATCTCAAATATGCATTTTTGTGCATTGAGAGGCCTGGATCGGACCACTCGGATGCTTAGGGATTATACTTCAGAGACCCATAACATTTTTCAGAAGCTTCTTTTTTCAGTTCTTACTTCCCCCAATATTACTTCAATGTGAAAGATTAAGGCTTGTATTAATTTTTAGTTTATTTTACCATTGTAAGCAGTCTGCCTGCAGCATAATGTGCTGTTACTTGCTTTTGGCCTTCTGTGTATTTTATTTGCTGATACATATGTGTGGGAACAGGCAGCAACAGATCAGGCAACGCTGGACATTATGCTTCCAATCATATTTCAAGCTACTCTTGCAGTTTGCTTCACAGCTCTTGGAATTCTGGTTGTCGTGTGTCAAGTGACATGGCAAATCCTCATCCTCCTCGTTCCATTGTTGTATGTATACTACTGGTACCAGGTGAGTAGGAAGAGGTGTATTACATTTTCTAAGCAACCGACACATATTTAAATACATGTGTGGTAAAATTCCATTTTTGCACAATTTTGAGCAGATAACCTTGATTATTTCGTCATCGATTTCCTCACACACTGTTCTGTTTATTGTAATAAGTTAGGATGATTCGATCCACATACCATAGGAGGATACAGATTAAACGTTTGGGAAATCTTGCGAAGATTTATCTACCAAATACATATGTCTATTCTTCCTTGAATGAGCTGTTTGTTTGTGTCAATGGCAGCTATGTCTTAAATATGGTGAGAATACAAAAGTTAAAGCTAAGTCAGGTTCAGTTTTGCGATTAGTTATGTGTGGACGTGTGATTCTTCAGTAACCTTCTTCAATCTTAAAATTTTAAAATTATGATTTTTCCTGATGCAGGGATATTTTATTTTGTCATCAAGGGAGTTGACACGCCTAGATGCTGTGACAAAGGCACCTGTGATTCATCATTTTGCGGAGACGATAGCAGGTTTTCTAACTATCCGGTGCTTTGGGCACGAAGTGCGCTTCATTGAAAACAATATTGAAAAAGTGGACTCGAACCTACGCATGGACTTCCACAACAATGCGGCAAATGAGTGGATCGGCTTTCGTCTCGAGATGATTGGGGCCATGGTGTTGTGTTTCACTAGTCTCCTCCTTGTCTGTCTACCCCCAAGCCTCATCCAGCCAGGTATTTACACTTTTATTCATTGCTTACTTATACATTTCAATGCCCTCACTTTAATCTCAAGTTTCTCATTGGTGTAATTGGCTGATGCGAGCTCACTTCTCTTTACACTAGAGCTTAAGGGCCTAAAGGACCAAGGAAGTTTGAATTGATGGAAATCTTACATGGCGTCCTACATGACATGCAATGGATAATGTTTCAAGGTCTACCGGATTTTGCGTTAGGCCCACTTCAAAGAAATGGGTCTAACACAATCCGAGAGGGCACTTTGCACGAAACCGAGAGGGCACTTTACACTAAACCTAGAGGGCCGGTGACCGTTAAAATCTAAAATCTCTCATAGGCGGAAAAGGCTGAGACTGTCCCACTTCACTTTACACTAGAGCTTGAGCGCCAAAGGAACCAAAAGAGAACCAAAAGAGTTTGAATGGAAGAGGATCCTACATGGAGTCCTAGATGGCGTGCAAAGGACATGTTTCATGGTCTAAGGGATTTTGTGCCAAGCCCACCCTCAAAGAGGTGGGCGTAACACAAAACCTTGAGGGCACTTTATTACAAACCTTGAGGGCCCATGACCATTAAAATCTAGAATCTTATTGGTGGAAAGGGCTGAGACCAGCCCACTTCATCTTACACTAGAGCTTGAGGGCCTAACGGACCAAGGAAGTTTGAATGGAAGAAAATCCTACATGGAGTCCTACATGGCATGGAATGGATAATGCTTCATGGTCTACAGGATTTTGCGTCAAGCCCACCTCAAAGAGGTGGATCTAACACAAAACTGGGAGACCATGAATCTTCAAAAGCTCACAACCCTACTTAAACTTATTGAGTAGAAGGGCCCACATGAATAGGATGGTAATGAAATAGCATTCGGTTGAGAGCCCACTAGCATGTCTTCACACTACATGAGAAGGCCCATTACCACACAAATTCAATTTTCCACGGTATGACTTCCTTCGGATGAGTTTCAATGGCCCTCACAATTTCATGATCACGGCCCTTGGCTACAGATTTATTTCCGGGACTTCCACCACTTCGGTGCCTGAGCTTGGAGTTTTTAGAATCTGAGGTTTCTAGTCTGAGGTGTAGACTTGGACTTTTGACTCCGCAAATCATCAAGTTAATGACTAGGTTACGTACACAGATTTGACCCTTATGTTGTTGTATTTCTTTGCAGAATTGGTGGGGTTATCTTTATCGTATGGGATATCACTCAACATCATTCTCTTTGTGGGAGTTTGGCTAGCATGTTTTCTGGAGAACAAAATGGTTGCTGTGGAGCGCATTTCACACTACATTGATCTTCCAACTGAGGCACCTCTTGTTATTGAGCATATGAGGCCTGCTCACGATTGGCCAGCCAAAGGAACCATCGTCATCCAAAATCTCAAGGTTCTTTAAACCCCAAACCTTCCCAAATTATAGAATTATATATATATATATATATATATATATATATAGAGAGAGAGAGAGAGAGAGAGAGAGAGAGAGAGAGAGAGAGAGAGAGAGAGAGAGAGAATCTACGCTTCTCCTTGATTTCATGTTTCTGCTAGTGATGTTTCCTCCAATGTTGAACTGGTACTTACGTGAATGCATGGACCCAATGAATGGTATCAACATACAGTATCGATATTGCTATCAAAGAACCTATCCGACTGGTATCCAAATTGTGACATTTACTAGTCATACATTGTCAGGTATCACAAGATGAGCGAATCTTTGTATGCCCGAGTCATAATTTGGGTCAGCACCATCCTAGGTTTTGAATGCTAGGTATGAATGTTTTCAGATGGTATATTGACCCAAATGGTATAAAAAACAATCAAAGCAGCACCCTACTTGTATCAAAAACAGGTGATAGCAGTCCAACACATCCAGATTACACATCCAGTGCAAACTAGATGTGTAATCTAAGACTATCATGTTGTCCCAGTGCTAAAGAATCTTCAGAGTGGTTCTTAAGATCATGAGTACAAATCTTCAAGGGTCATTTTCCCCTAGTTATTCTTCAATCATGTACCTGGTAAGATTTTTTTTGGGGCCAAAGTGCCACGTGTTAAGATGTGTAGTTGGAACCCGCAAAAGATGATGTGGAAATTGAATTTAGAACGAGGCGTGCCCAATCAAACCTCAATGTATGTGGGTGTTATTCAGTTACTTTTCTTAATCGGACACCCATAGTTGATTGGGGTGTGGGTTGAGAGGATCAAAGAACAAACACCATAAAGACACATTTTTTATAGAGATTGGATTACGTCTTCAAATTTTATTAACTACTCTGCACTCACTATTGGGAGGACCTATGTATATAGCTAAAACACCGACAATCATGCACTTATAGCAACCATAACTAAATCCGACTTTGCTGTTGCTTCATTGTAGATTTGCTAATACAATCCAAGTTTCGTTATGTAAATCTAGTCGGTGGAAGTTGGGCACAATAAAACACACAGAATAACAACCACATACCTTATACACATTAACTTGTGTTTTAATATTTTTCATGTGCGACACAGTTGCGGTATCGGCCAAAGACCCCCTTAGTTCTGAAGGGCATATCTGTGACCATTAAAGGAGGCCATAAGGTTGGTGTGGTGGGGCGGACGGGCAGTGGAAAGTCGACATTGGTGCTCGCCCTTTTCCGCTTGGTTGAGGCTTCCGGGGGAAAAATTTTAATTGATGGAGTGGACATTAGTGAAATTGGCCTGACTGACCTGAGAACACGACTTAGTATCATCCCTCAGGAGCCAACCCTCTTTGATGGGACGATTCGGACCAACCTCGATCCAACGGGTCGATATTCGGATCCCGAATTATGGGAGGTGAGTGCAATCCAAAAGGAAAAAAACCAAATTGAGTCCACCTTTGTGGAGGGTGCAGGTTTTGTAGCCTACATGTTAACCCTTAAATGGGATTGGAGGTTGTGTTTATATGGGATACACGACGATTTGTATAAACCTCCAACAAGTGATGAAATAATATTTTATTTGATCCATGTTATTGTATTCATATTTAGCACAACTTATTAAAAAGAGGAAGTGAAAATAAAGCCATCCATGACAACAGTGATTAGATATATGTGGTATGTACTTGGGTCTAAGGAGGTTACTTATACGAGGTCCAATCTCCCTGTACTTCATCTTACACACATGAAATGCTCAGATTGGGATTTTGATGAATGAACTAATTTTAGATAGGGTCACTTTTGACAGCTTTAGCTTAAAGTATCAAGAAGTAATCGTAAATCCCTCTGTATGATAAATTGTTGACTGCCTCCTTGGTCATCCTTGGATTGACTTGGTTATATGCAAGTCGCATGTAAAATTTGACCTCATTCAACACACTTTTATAGACAATTTCACATTGAGTACTGTCATCAGCATTGCATGCTTCATTAGTTACTTGAAGTAGGAGAACAATAATCTACTTATACTCGGCGTTACATTTCAAGGTGAACTTACTAAATAGCCCAAGTGATCTCTCTTTGCAGGCGTTACGGAAGTGTCAACTTGCAGAAATTGTTCAGAAAATGGAGCTGCGGCTCGAGTCTCCAGGTACACCCATGACATGAACAACTTTTAAAGAAGGCATTTGTAACTACACTATATATGTGAATTGGTGTGCCACATATTTATCATAGGCCATGTTAGAATTCAAACTTTTAAAAACTGATGTGATGTCTTGGTTACAAAATAACTGAAAGTTTTTGTCTTAGTGCCACCTGCCACATTGTCACAATGCCACATTTCATAATTTACTGACCACATTAATCTATGTTCATTGGTAATTTGTGTGGCCCACAATAACAAACATTAGTGAGAGAATAATGTTAGTAGAAAGATAACGAGGACCACAATTATTAGTCTAATGTCCAATCTAGTGTGCCGATGATGAATACCAGATATTTAGTGGACACTAAACATCTGATTCCATGTGGCATTAAAATTGGTGTGCCATGTTAATTAGACTTGTTTGTATCATAAGTTTCAAGATTTAGTTTGTTTCCTCACGTTGGGATTACTTACCCATGTTCCACGTATCTAATCAATGATGGTTGGAAAAATATGTTCTCCAAAAACAGTGTTGGAGAATGGTGAGAATTGGAGTGTAGGCCAACGCCAACTCTTCTGTTTGGGCCGCGCACTTCTCAAGCAGAGCCGAATTCTTGTCCTTGACGAGGCGACGGCGTCGGTGGACACAGAAACGGATGCCCTCATTCAGCAAACTGTAAAAGATGAATTCTCTTTGTGCACCGTCATCAGCATTGCACATCGCATTAATACGGTTATGGATTGTGACAAAGTCATTGTCCTTGATAAAGGTATGTGTGGATTTTTGCCTTCCAAATCCCAAATTGCTCAATAGCATAGCCTCCAATGATCGTTTTTTGAGCACGTGGTCCAACCTCTTTAAAACACATGTCTTTTTGGCGTCGGTTCTTGGAGCCACACCAAACCACATACCACTCAAATATAGGTGTCCAATTAAGAACCGAATAAGGGTTGTCTACCTTATCTGAAAGTCAAGTTGCAGGTCATCATGTGGTTATGGACGTTAGGTATGCACATGTATTGATGAATTAAGATCCGACCATCATTGACATCCACCACATAGAAAACTATGGGGATGCAAATGTCAATAATATATTTCTTTAATCTCAAGAGTCAAAATAATGTGATAATCTCTGATTGAATGACTCAAAATTTGAATATGACGACAACAAAAACAAATGATTTGAGATTGATAACTGAGATCATGGGGAACCGCCAAATAAATTCATCACCGTGGTTATGGAATATTCATCTTACAATCCATAACCTGAAGTTGAAGACTTTTCTATAATTTTCACAATTTGCAACTTGGGTTAGTATAGAAACTTGATAACTGACCAACATTTATATTAGTGCTCCAATCTCAGTTGGTTTTGTGGTTTGGATTTGGGCTGCAGGGATAGTGAAGGAATACAATAGCCCAGGGAGATTAATGGAGCAACAACCTGAATCATTATTTGCGTCTTTAGTACACGAGTATGGAGCTCGCTCGAAAAGCAATGGGGAACAAAAATCCTCAACATAGGTTGTGTGTTTTTTATTAGACTCAAGGGAAGCAGATCAGAAAATTTTGATAGCAACCAGTCTAATTGTTGCTCTATTTAGTTAAAGGACGACACAAGTGCTTCCCTATTTCGTTCTTTTTGTGTCAGGGTTATTGATCATGTTTTGTACTCTAAACCACTTGATGTAAACTGAACCTGCTTAATCTCGGAAAGTAGATAGCTCCATGAGTAGTGAAATCGGATTGGCAAGGTTACATATATGTATGTATATTGGCCACATTGGTCTCCAATTCAAAGAGGAAGTTGAAACTCAGGATTTCGGCTTCAAGTTTTTCAAATGATCAGGCCTCTGATTTTTAGACTCTTTCATTGGGCTCAATGTTAAACTCTGAAAGGTCTACACTAAATATTGTACTTAGTGTCGTATGGTATTTTATGTGACTTTGGTGACTTTTCTTATGATTGAAATGGATGATTGAAATTTGGATGAATTCCATGCCAATTATTGAAATGAAGTTTGGTATATTTTGTATCCTAACATTTCTGGAATGAAATGTTGTCATGGAGGATTGAATCTGGATAAGAAACCACTTAGTAAGTGACAGGAATTGCAACATTGTAAATCTATAATGCCCAAATTGTTTTACAAGCAATGACAAATAATGTTAGGTTTACATTCAGTGTTGGTGATACTAAACGGGCCACTTCACACACGAGACTGAGAGCCCTGTGACCAGTACACTTCGAGCACTTTCACTGGTGGAAAAGGTGGAGCCGGTCCAAGTTCGCTTCACACTATGCTTGAGGGACTAACGGAGTATGTGAATGCAAGATGGATGTAAAGTCTACATGGATTCCTACATGGCATCAAATGGATCATGTTTCATGGTCACTTGGACTATTTTCAAAAACCGCCTCTTGGAGGTAGGCCTAACACAAAACCAGGAGACCATGGCACTCCAAACGCTCACAACCGTTGATTTATTCTATTTTATCATGTGTGAAGACCCGCATGAATAGACATTCATTGAAATAGCATTTGGATGAGGGCCCGATCACATATGACTTCACACTACATGATTTTGGAGGTGTCTTGGGACCGCATTTGGACACTTTCTTTTGGGCTCTTATAATTTCATGGTCACGGCTCTTGGCTCGTGTGTGAAGTGGCCCTTACATGCAGCTGGTTGGACTTGCAAACACTTGGATCTTGATCAATTTTGCCCAAAACCTCCCTGGAGACTAGAGTTATATATGCGTAAAGCCTTGAGATCAAACTCATGTTGGGTTGCCTAGAACGTGAGTTTGAGAGAGCGTAACCATAAAGTTTTCCAAGTTTTCTTAAAGCTTGAATTAACATGTTCAAAGAGTGGTGTTGGGCTATTCAAAAACCAGATTTCTAGCTTGTCATACTAGGATGGGTGGGCCAAGCTAGCCTTGCACATGCCGATCTGGAATTATAAGGTGATGGGCCCCATGGCCAAATCCTATTTTAGACCCTAAAGTTTTCTCAAAATTTTATAGATGGCAAATGGAGGTCCAAAAAATTTCACTCCAACTTTGAAAATAGGCTAGACTTCACATGACGAGCTCACAAACTCTCAATAGAAAAGTTTCTCAAAGAAGGATGAAGCCCATGATTTTGTTGCTCTTTGAGGGATGTTATGCAAAACTCTACACTAATTATCCCAATTAGTGTGTGTGGTACTAATTCCCGAAACACACACTATTTTGCCAAGTCTCAAAATTCGTGAGGGCTGAGTTTTTTTCTAGGTGATACTAAATTCATGAATACATGCTCATTTACCATACATTTCAAGAAACTTAGCATGTACACTTAGGTGCTTGTAGAGCGATATAATTTTTTTTATGCAAACACATTGCATGTTAGTCAATAGTGCTAGTATTCAATGAATAGCATTGCTATGAATAGTATCTTTAGTGATTTAGTGTCGGGATGAACATTACGTCCCATATCTCTATTGGTGGCACTAATTTCATAGCGTAAAGAAATTTAGTATCACCTTCACTAGCTTCTAACATTCACTATTAGCCCTCCCTTGCTACACTGTTTATGGTATTTAGTGTCACATGCATAATAATGTCACTTTGAGGTGTATGTTAGGTTACATTGATGATTAACAACTTCACCATAAGCGTCACCTCATGACACTTGGCGTTCAAGTGCGCTTACCAATATTATAGGATGAGTGTGCTCAATAATGTTATGATGTGCATGCCTATGTCACACAGTGGTCTACAAGTTGACTAAAGTGCACACAAATGACACTTGCCATTAGTATGCTCAAGAATATCTTCCTCTTGCATACTAAAAATGTAAACACATGACACTTGCCATTAGCACGCTCAAAAATATCTTCCCCTTGCATACTAAAATGCAAGACTATCATCTAACGTATCCCAATGTGGTGCTCTAAATGTCATAACGTAGATAATTATTCACTTAAAGCAATTACTTACGTTGATGAATGGAATCATATTGACAATTAGTGGGCGTGACACATTGAGACCTCTAGGCATCTAGTTAGGCCCTTTGCAAATAGTGTATGTGACACTAAATTCCATGAACGGTGTAGTTGGGATAGTCAGTGTAGTAAACCACACTACACACAAGTGTGAAACTTATCTACTACGTGAGCCTCAGATGTGCATAAGTGAGCTGAATTCATAGGAATATTCTCAACAAACTTGGGAAGATTCCGTAGACACTTGGTGGCCGTGCAACGATGCAGTGTGGCCGCGTGTGGCATTGACCCAGTACCTTCACTTTATTAGCTTTCGGTTAATTTGTGACCTCGTCCGACCCACTCATAAAGTTCCAGAATCTCTGAACTCCTGTTGGGTTCGGATTTCGAAGTGGTAGGACCCTCGGCGATTGTCACAGCCACCTAACTTTCCAAGAGAGAGAGAGAGTCTGCACGTTTTAAGTTAGAAACAGAAGGCTGGAAGCACTTGGGAAAGTTAGTTGAACGTGGAAGGTTTGTTGTTGTTGTCGTTGCTGCTGCTGCTGCTGCTGCTACTTTAGGGCAGCAGATCATGGCTTCAACTTCCTTACACTAAACATCATCATATCTAAGTTTGAGGTGCGGAGTGAATTGGTGGAATTTCCAATCAATTTGCTGGTTCACCACTGTTCTGCCGCATCGTGGAGTTCGTCGACTAAGGTATGTGGGTGTTATTCGGCTCCTTTTTCATGTTCTCCAACTTCTACCGATTAGATTTACACAGCGGAACTTGTGATGTTGCATTAGCAAGTCTACTATGATTTAGCATCAGCAAAAATCGGACCTCCCCTGATTGAGTTATGGTTATCGGAAGTGCATGTTAGTTGATTGCTTAACTGAATACCTAGGTCCTCCCCAATTGTGTCCTCAGAATTGAGTGTGGAGTGAGTTAATCAAATTTGAAGAGGTAGACCAATCTCTTATAAATATGTGTCTTTCTGGTGTTTGATCTTTGATCCTCGCCTAACCACACACCAATCAAATATAGGTGTCCGATTAAGAAATGAAACCGAATAACACCCTCATACCTTGCTACAAGGTGCAGGTTGGGTATGGTGGAAGCTCCTCGTAAGGGCCAACAGAGAAAGAGAAAGAGAAAGAGAGAGATAAAGCTACTATGGTTGGATTGTAATTTGCAATTGGAGTGTGCCGGTCCTGGTGCAACATACAATTTGTTTACAGGTACATACATGCATACTAACATAACATCATCACCAGCATTTTGGAAACTCATCATCATCATGTCTTACACCTCATTCATTCAAATTTAGGGTTTAAGTCTTGCTTGCTACATTCTATGTATGTATGTCTCGGGCTGATTCTCTCCATCCATCAGATGCCAACAAATAAGAAAAAGAAAAAGAAAAGTAAGAGAGAGAGATGTGGTGAGGGGGATTCCAATTTTGTAAATTTCCCACTCACCGGCTTTGGGCTTGGACCGAAAGGTTACAAATTGGAATTGGTTGGGACAGTTCCCCCCGAACAGGTCTCTCTCTTGGGGAACAGACCTTATGAGAGATTGTAATTTCTAAAAAGAGGATTGAATTGGTGACACCTTGGTATTTGCTGCCACTTGTAAGGACAGTGTTGGACCAAAGTCTTTTTCCTTGGTGGACGGTCACAGGGTATCTCTGAATTTTCTCATTCACCTTTTGAGGTGAAGGATACAAAATTTTATGTGGATAACCTTCAGAAGGCGAAGCTTTGTAGGGTTTTGTGCCTCAGTTTTTTCCAGTTTCAAAATGTCGGTATTGGAGAGGATTGTGCATCATTTAGGGTTTTTTGGGTTTTCTTCCCGTTGCTGCAACCTTCAGAAGCTTTGTGGGGTTTGTGTCTTGAGTATTTTTCAGCATGAATGTGTCAAATTGAGTTCTTTTGTTCGTGCAATGGAGGACAGGTAGGTAAATTTCAATTGGTAGCCTTCAGAAGCTTTGTCGGGTTTGTGTCTGAATTTGTTCAGTTGGAAATGTCAATATTAGAAATTGTTGTAAGAGGATAGGTAGGTTCTCAGTGAATTGTGAACGGGATGCAAATTTCATTTGGTAACCTTGAGAAAGCATTGTAGGGTTTGTGCCTGAGTTTGTTCAGTTTGAAAACGTCAATATTCAAGAGAATTGTGCATCATTTAGGGTTTCTTTCCATTGCTTCTCCAATGGCCAGCAAGGACCGAGTGGATGTTTGGAATAGAGGATAGGTAGGTTCTCAGTGAAGTGTGAAAGTGTGCAAATTTCATTTTGGTAACCTTCAGAAAGCTTTGTTGGGGTTTTTGATTCAATGTTGTTCACTGAGGAGGATTGCATGAATTGGCTCAGTTTATGAAAACCTATAAAAACCTTTCTTGGGGAACACCCAAATGCAAATAGACGACTAGGCCACTTTCTAGATCAAAAGAACCTGCTTTTGGGATTTCCATTAGGAGTTCTAGTGACTGTTGACATTTTACCGCAGCCCTAGCCTCTTCAACACTGATAATGCAGTGTGGTTGTATTCCATGGAAGCACTTGGATGTGTCATCTTGAAATGGTAACTGCCTTTCAGATAAACAAATCGCAGAAGTGCCAATTAAAAATGATCTTTCTGGTTCACTAAATCCATGGAAGCTGTGTACCAAATTTATTTTTCCTCGATGGCTTTTAAGATTATTTGGAGTGAACGACAACATTCATGGTCTAAATTGCATGTTATGATGTGGGCTCCAGGTCACTGAATTGTTTCACAAAAATTGGGCCAAAAAGATGGGGTCGGTTGGGGAGGAAATGGCGACTGGGGTTTCGCCACCACGACAACAGCACGGGGTTTTGGGCCTTGCCCTTGGAGGAGGACAAAATCAAGGGTACCAACCTGTCGGCATCCAAGCAGGCTCGACTTCACGGTTGCGAAGGTTGCAAAGACAGCTCGCACTACCCAATGTGTGGGACCAAAGAATTCGTCATGTCGGGTTGATTCTTGGCTCGTGTTTGGCGGTCATACTCTGCGTCCTGTGGATCACGGAAACTGCAAACGCATCGAAGATCGCGAACCTCGATCCAGGCTTTTTTTTCCTCAGCATTGGAGACTTTGGTACAGGAGCCGAGCCTCAAATCCATGTGGCAAAGCAGGTTACCTACCTACCTATGCAGGCCTTGAATCTTATTTTTCCAATCCTCTCTAATAACTTATGTGGTCTGAATAAACCTTCAAATTTGTGAATAGGGTTGACTACTTCCCATGCTGTGGTCTTCCTCGACGGAGTTATTAAAAGCTGTACAGAAAAAAAAAAACTCTAGCATTCACCAACCAACTCCATCATTGAATCTCCTCCCTTCAATTTTTTTTTCCTGAATGAACCTTCGAATATGTCATTAGGGTTGGATTTCGAGTAATCTTTCTCTCAAATTATTGGCAGCGGATCTGGATAATGACTCTTATAATTTAATTTATCAAATTTTCAACAGATGAGCGCAACAGCAGCTCAGTACAAGGCTGAATTTGTAGTAGGGCTTGGTGACAACTTCTATCAGGCAGGCATCACTGGGTTGGATGATCCACAAATACAAGAAAAATATGAGGTTTGTTGCTGCCCCCCTGTACAGAAGATTTTAAAGCATTGCTATGCATTTAAATTATGGACCATCTTGCTGTTGGATAATTCTTTTAATTTATTTCTCCATTTTTTGGCAACTGAAAAAAATTCTTTTACATGTAGAGGTGATATCATCAAATTTGTCAGACTAAAATGTCTTCAACTGACCACCTTTGTCATTGTGGTTGGATGATGACAGCGCATATACACTGGCCCAGCCCTCCAAGTGCCCTGGTAACTGAAATATCCTGTCCAGCCTGTATTTAGGACATTCAACTGAAAAATCACCACCATAGAATGACCACATATTGTAATGACTTTGTTACACTTTCTCTGGAGAAAATTCACTTGAGCTAAGCTGCAAGAACAGACTTTTTTTTTAGCTTGACTGTTCAAGATGTACTGTGTGTTGTTGGATACTGTAATACCTCATCGATTTAGGCACTTTTCTTACCACGAAAATGATTTACTTTCATGCCACATCGATTTGATTTACATTTTCTTCCAACCAACCAATGCGTGACATGTGGTACCCTCACTTACGAAGTTGATTATTTTGTGCAGGTACATGTCATTAGGGGATCATGATCAGCGTGGTAATGTTGCTGCTCAAGTTGCCTACACAAATGTATCAAATAAATGGCAGATGCCAGCTCCATTTTTTGTGAAGCACATCACTTCCAAATTTAATCAGCATACTCTTGACCTCATCTTCACTGACAGTATTGGACTGGAGGTAGGCAAATTTCAAATTGAGATCCATATAATCGTTAGTTTTTCATTCAAGTCAGATGGGTATGACAAGTCAAAGGTTATTTAATTTACTTTGCTATAATATTCAAGGTGTAATTGGAGCCCCTATTCTATGTTTGAATTAGATATAAATGTGGTCATTTTATTTGCAATGGTGATGTGTTTCAGGGTGGTATTCTGTTCCCAGAGGAGCCAAGAAGGTTTCAAGAAGACTACAATGACACATATGCTGGAAAAAGGGTATTCTCTAGTTTTTTGTGACCCATCGGTCCTTACCACCTTAATATTTGACACCATGCATATCCAGCACTGCACCATGTTATATCAAACCTCTGACTACATCATTGTGTTTCCTCTTTAATTGTGTTGTGTGCGGTCTAATCTGTTGGTTACAGTACCATGAGGGCTCTCTATTTCATCTTTACTAGTGTCGGAATGTAGTTTCCACATGGAATTTAAGAGGGTCTCAATCAATGTAGGATCAACACATGGCAACATTTGAGGGAAATATAATTATTTTTGTCGGAATAGAGAGCCCTCTATGGTAGTAAATCTTGCGAACTTAGTCAGAAGGTGTTTTTGGTGGTTGTGATTTGTAGAGGGTAATGCACTGTAGACATGGCTAGACCTATCCAGATTGTTGTTCCTATTTCACTTAATTTGGTACCTGACAAGATCTTAAATTTTACTAACAAGTCACAATTTGAATTCAGGTCTCACATATTAAAATGGACATGATATGTGCAGGCCGGGGACAATCAGATGCAATGGCTTCAGCAGGTCCTGAAACAGAGCACTGCAGATTGGTATGTCCTAAATAATTTAGTTCTTGGTTTCAACTAGTGTATAAGTACCCAGATTCTTGAAATGAGATGTGATGCATGATTGCAAGATTTTAAGTTCTTCCTTTTCACCCAATTTCTTGATTTGGCATCCTAAATTGATTTCTCTCAAGTTGTTCTGAAAACCTAAAATGGAGTGATTACCTAGTCATTAAGTCGTCACAGTTTTTGTATTTCAATCTCTTTGCAACACATGTTTGTCACGTCCATGCTTGTGCAGTTAAAATCTCCTCAAAATTCAATTACATGCCATTATGTTTCTTCAGGAAAATTGTGGTTGGCCACCGGCCATTGTTCTCATGTGCCTTAAGAGACCGCAAACCAGTTGAGGAGCGCTTGCATGAGCATCTCATGCCCATCTTTCAGAAAAATAGTGTGGTATGTGCAACTTGTTCCCTTTTTGCGTTAAACATATGAAAATTGCACTTTGACACTGAAAATTTTATGAGTAGATGCTTGTGCTTTCTTGTAATCAATTTGATTGGAAATACATGTATCCTGTATTCTCATGTGCTTGAAGTTGGATTCCAATGCTTAGCCGTATTTTGTCCACACAGTAAGTGGACTTTCATTTTGGTTTTTGGTAGGAGAAAAGTAGGGGATCAAACTTCAAGTGTGAAAACACAATAACTGGGACCTTGCTCTAGAACATATACAAATCCAATCACATTTCTTATTTTTGCTATATTCAAGATTGTTTGAAGAATCGTCTGGAGATTTCCTTGATTCTCAGGGTGTGGATTGCTTTGTGCAGGATGTATATTTGCATGGACATGATCATATTGGACAATATTCAGTAAGGGGAGGCATTGTACACATTGGGAATGGAGTTGGGGGTTATGATACACATAATGCCTTTGCCGACAAGGACACAATTTGGTTCAAGTAAGTACATTACAAACTTCCAGAGGTAAAATATCCTGTAGAAACAATACAATGTTGAAATAGCTTCTTAAAAAATCTTATCAACGCATCATAATTGCTTGTTTTCTAGTTTCTTCAAACCTGTGCCACATTATGTCACTATGAAGTAAATTGTTACATAAGAATTATAGATACTTCATAAGATAAGTACATTGTACACCACTAGGCATAATCTGAACATAATAACTACATAATACACCACCCTTTGGAAATTTGTGATGTTACAAGTATGATTGGCTGTATTTGGAACTAATTCAGTTTATGACATCAAGCTGTCAGCATCCAATTGGTTTTACTCAGTTCTGATATGTTCAATCTTGTGTTTTAGTCCACCTGTAAATTGGATTCAAGTTGTAAACAAGCTACACTGAGCTCATCTACCTCACATTAACTGGAATAAATCATCTATACATATACCTGACTTTTCTGTTGAGATAAATTAAAGTACACTAACCTCATTGAATATTGGCAAATTAAATGCAAACTGAAAGTAAAGATGTGCAGGTTTGGCTGAAAGTTCTCAGGGATAATCACATAAAAGAATGACAAGAAACTTGTTATCTTCACTGATCAGGATGGTCTATTTCTAATTTGGTCACTGTTATTAATGGTTGCAGTAATACATATCATGGGTTTATCCTCCATCATGTTACAGCCACTCAATTGGTGAGAACCTCACTTCATTTGAATTGTATAATCGGTATACCTTGCTGTCATAAATGAACATGTATTTCTCTGGTGCCGATGGAGTTGTGAAGTGCCTTCTGGGCTTATATGTGCCCTTCCTATTGTTACGACTCTCTTGATTCCTAACTCCTAAATGCTTTTGGAGCCCAATAAATACATAAAGCATTTTGAAATTGTACATTGTGAATATAGATTATGATGTGACTTTTCAGTAGATAGTGATAGCTTGTTGTCTTGCAAGGTCATTCTTCTTAGACGCCCCACACAAAGTAATTTGAGAAGAGTTTGATGAAGATTTCATACCATCCAGTATAAAAAGAGATTACACAATTAGTATGAACATTCTACAAGCCTTTAGGGATTAAACAAATTGGGGTTTAATCTACTTGTAGCCCTCTTTCCACAACCTAGATGTCAAGAATAGATTGCTTCATGCATGGTCTCAGTTATAACCGCTTCTAAAGTGTAGCAATATACTTGTCCATGGGTTTTTAGGACCCTATGATCTTAGTGTCCATTAACAACTGTATAGTCGTCCAAGTGAACGTATTAATAATTTCAGGTAAAATTTATGTTGTGGGCCAAAGTCAAGCATAACAGATGTGCTAGCATGCAGAGTCATCAAGATAATTAATGACTTGAGTTCTCTGTTGAAATTTTTTATTGTCAAAGATCAAATTTCCCTAGTCAGTCTACTTAAATTTCAATTTTTGCTGCTACAAGTCTGCTTGCCTTACCATGTTCGCATTGTGAACGATTTTTTCGGATCATATTCACTGAGGTGTTGCTTTCTTTTGTTGCTGCAGAAAACCATGTTTTTGGACCAGGATGGGACTCTATTACACACAGCAGTCATTGTGAAACATGGTGGTCACCAAGACGAGCCCTCGCTTTAAAAATGGAGATCGGCACCAAGTCTTTTTGACATACAGCTGTTCGGTGTTTCATATTACATCATGGACAACATTTGCAAACATTGGTATGTTGTTGTTCTCCCTATTTTAAGGCATTCCTGGAACCAAATGTGCCATTCTTGGCTACATACAAAGCAGAGAGATCTGAACTGCTATGATTCATGATTCATTGAACAACGATGACTTTCGAATGGACAATCAACATGCAGTCAGGGATGGTTTTGTTCCTCAACTGCAAATGATGTAGTAGATGGTTCCATTGCGAATGTGATATTGCAATTTTGTAGATTCAGTAGGTGATTCTCAAGCATAGTTGAAAACATTCTTTATTGTTGGTAGGGAGCTATGGAAGGTAATTATTCCTTCTGAACATTCTTTGGTCGAATCATTACTATTTGACAAATTGTATATTATTGATACATGCTGCCGTGCCTCCTTACTTTGGATAACACCAGAAGACTTCCAGTTCTGGAGACTTTGGACTCTGCCTATTTATGGCTCATGAGATTTTTTAATATGGGATTCTGTCGTCACATTTTGAAGGTCTCAATAGTGTCTGCCATCAAGCTTTATCATCATTCCGACATTGTTGGTTTGTTTTTTTCATAGTGTCAACTTCTTCGTAAATAAGCTAATGATAGGACAGAACTTAGAAATGGCTGTCGTGATAGCAATTTTCTTCCTCTTAAGTCAATATTTTTTTGGCCTAGCATTCACATCCTTTGGAGAGTGTTGGTGAGATTAAAAAAGCACTTTTGAGTAGGTTTTTGGGAATCTCAACTTGTGGGCCAATATATGTTGGAAAGTTGGCCCAAGATTGAAGTAAGATAATGCAAGCATGCCTTTGATATGCTGAATTTCATTACTCTGAAATCAGCCCTGAACTCAATTAGCTAATGATGCTGAAAATCTAATTTACATCACCCACCCAAAACCCCAACTTCACTTACTGTGAATGGTGAAGCTTCATAGAAGCTTTTCAATTTTGAGGCTTTTCACCTTCTAAAATTCTTAACCATGTTTTGAGTCCAATGAAAAATGACCAAAATCTTCTTCAAGTTGATACTAAATTCTTATACATGCAGTTGAAATGGAAAATAATTTGTAGTAAGTGAAATATAAGGCTATGTGTAGTTCAGGTATCCACTTGTAACATATTACTAGATTATTAGTGGTTTTCTTGAAGCTCTCAGAAAATTCAAATTATATCTTTTGATCAAGTAATGCACTCAAACTCTAATATCTGCAGGTTCATTTTCCCCATGTGAACAGAATGGTTGCAATATTCACCACTAACTGCCCGACAACCACAAATTCGCCAAAATGAGTATCTTCATTCTAGTGGGCAGAGATTGGCATTTGGTGAAAATTGACCCCTAAATATGAAGATAGTGGCAGTAGACAACTTTTGGTGTTGGTCCCATGATTTTTGACTGCGTTCGCTGGGAGTTTATAAACTTGATCTCACAAATTGATGCCAATATTGGGTTGGAGTGAGGATGCACGACAATAGTAAACATGCACCCAGTAGAGTGCAAATGTGTCAAAAACTTAAGTTAGAGGGTGCCACAATGGGAATCCAGCAGAGGCTTTGCAAAAAATCCAGCATGTTCCATAAAACAGTGTCCCAAACACATTTATGCACTTAAGCTAGGAGCACCTTAAACTGAGACGTTAAGGTATTTGGCAAACATGTGGCAGCCGTATGAACCCAAAAAAGAAATTCCCAGATAGAAAAAGAAAAGAAAAAAAAGACTAGGTGTGTTGCAATTTTATTTTATTTTTCCCCCTCAATATTGAAATAAATATAAATTTTGAAGTGAAAATTGTGTTGGCACCCAGGGGGCACTTGATGTTCACATGGTGAACATTCTCAAAATCAACATGTACTTATTTTGCAAGATTTCGAGGGTGTTGGTTTTGGGTGTTGTCTTGGTTTAAGGTGCTCCTACCTTATTTGGGGAAAATTTGTTCCCCAAGGTGGCAAACATAAGGCAAAGTAAAATATCTACTTGCCCCCCAATGAAATTGAAAATCAGCAAATTTGGAAGAAAAACTCACTACACTAAATATTGTATTTATTATCATATGGTATTTTATGTCACTGTAAAAAAATTTCTAATGACACTTTTAATGAATAAGTTTACAAGTATTGTCATCCCAACTTACTTTTAGTTCATCCATATTTACTTTGGTGCATCTCAACACTTTTGTAATGAAATATTTTAACATAAACTTCGGGATCTTTAATAGTATATCCGGTGTCAAATTTTGATATCTTGATTATTAAATATATAAAAATAATTTTAATAATATATTATTATGTATTTATAAAATATTTTTATTTCATTAATTATGAATTATTTCAATATTATTTTATTATTTGATCCCATTTATTCATTATATCTTATCATTTATTGATTGGATTTTTTGTTTTGCTGTCCCATATTGCTTTAACGTCTTGCATAAAGTTAATTTCAATTTCAATTTCAATTTTAAACAGTTATATACTAATTGAAGTTAGTTGATTTTTTAATAAAATTTAATTAAAATAAACTCAAATTAAGATTTAATTTATTTATGAATAACATTTTGGTCAAGGAACTTTTTCCAAAACCCATTGCAAGGAATAAAATTCAAGTTGAATTATCCTAATTATAACTCATTTGATTCTTAGAATTTAATCTTAAAATATTTTAATTGTGTGTAAGAAGAGTAACATGTTGTAAAAACCAACATGATTATGTTATTCCATGGAACGAGCAAACCGATTTTTAGGAAGGAGGGATAAATTTTTGTTTGTACGGGTTTATCAATGACGTGGCCTACTCTTCACAAAAGCCTAACCAATGGTATCACCTCTATTTTGCATGGTCTTTTGAGTTGGTTACTAAGCCTGAACAATGAGTTTACATGCAACTTTGTCCTATCTGGAGAAGTCTAGGACCATGTAGCATCATTCCATGGATTTGCTCACCATGAGTTATACAGGGTGACACAATAATTAGCATAAGTAAACTAAAAGTTACTGTGGGCCTAACATCATAGTCTTCCCTTTACTTGGTAAATTCTGACGGCAAATTTCACATAACAAATGCTTGTTGTATTAGACCATGAACAATCATTTCACCCAAATATCCAATGCCACACTAAATTAACTCCCTATACCTTATATCCTACACCCTATACCCTATAATAACTATTTGAGAGTTATTTCCAAGTTATTCTTATATACACGCCATAAATATTGCACCCCTATGACAAGTCAAAACTGATCAAACTTAGTATATAATATTTTTATTTTGTACGTAAGGTTTAGGAGCTCGTGTTAATGAGCTTGTGTTAATATCTTATAGAACGTCAAATGAGGAAAATGGCTATGGCCTTGATTTGGATTTGCTAACCATCTCATACTAATCGCGTGCTTCATGTCCTAGGAGAAGTGATCTAATTGGGAAAAGTAACCATTTAAGACCCATTAACTCAGATGCCATAACTTGAAATGACAATCACCCAATAAAAGCAAAAGGAGAAGGAAAAAGTAGATCTACCAATCATAAAAGTAATAAGCAGTAAGGGCAAGTAAGGATAGGTAGCTGATATAACATCTACTATCTGTCGCTCAATGCTCATACGACCTCTCTACCTACAACTTAGGCTACATAAGATACTGGACTTCTTCCCACCTAAAAGTTAATAACTTAGCTCACTGGCTCTCAACAATTCGGAGAGGAGTCCTGGGAGATTTTTGGGCATACGTAAACGGTCGAGATCCTAGTGTTGATTCCAAGACCAACTGGGTTACATGTTGACGCCTTTCCGGTTTTTCTTCATGAAATTGTGGAATATTCTGTAAATTCCTCTAAATGGATCAGTAATTTTCCTGAAGTCTGGAATTTGAACCACTTATTTCTCAAACTGAATCGGATCATCTGTAACTAATGTGGCGGTAAGGGCGCCAATTTCCCAACATCCCACACAATAAAACATTATATTGTTCCCACCCACCCGGAGTGCGACGAACAATTGATTTGCTTGTTTATAGCTGCCGAGAGGGGCCCCTGACCACGAAGCAGAAGCTGCCCAGTCGCCACAAGCACCGGGGTTGTTCGTCAGGGCCGGAAGCATCGACATGTGAAGAGGGAGAGCCTCCTCTTTTTGTGGGGTTGGGGTTGCATCATCTGATCACTCGGCAGCTAATTAAAAATTTAATTCTAAAGCGCAAAAGGTCACGCGCTTGAAGATTGTCGCATTGAACGCGTGCAGGCTTTGCAAGTGAATCTCCCGAGGTAATTTGGCGTTGCTGCTGGTGCTGCTGGTGCTGCTGCTGATTTGGATTCACCTGACTCCCAAATGTTGTTCATTGTGGATGTAATTGGATTTCAAGTTTCCATACTGCTTATTGGGACACCTTGCTTGCACGTGTCTGGACGGGTCCAGGGAGGGAATCTCTATGTAATATTCGAGGTGTTGGGTGATCCAAAGGTGGCACTTTTGATGAGATGTTTGGGAGAGTTTTTGTGATGTCCGACAGTGTTTGTTTGGGAATCAGTGTATCTTGGGTTATTGATCAAAAAGAGAAGACTTACATTGACTTGCGCCAATTCGGGACCTCAAGTAACAGTGGTCAGGCTTCCTTCGGGGTTTTAAGTAGATCTGCTGCAGATGTTCGGACATAATGTTTGCAAATTTGGGAGTAATTTGTTGCGAAGTTTCTAAGGATAGAGAAGGGGGGGGGATCCTGTCCCAGTGATTTGATGCTTGTATATGATTAAGGCTGGCTGGTCGTGTATGTCAGGATTGGTTGGTATTGATTCTCTTTTAAACGAGCTCAACCCATAGATATAATTGAAAGCATATCATCCTTTCGGAGCAAGCAGGAACAGTGACTCAATTCTGTGCAGTGGTGCCGAGGATTCAATCCCCCGGGCATCACTGAGGAATCTCTAAATTTTCGTGGGTTTAGCCAAAGGTGGCACTTTTGGTCAGGTATTGGGTTAGTTTTTTTGTGATGGTGTACATTGTGTGGGAATAGAAAGCATCTTGGTGTATATCGATCAAAAGAGAAAGGCTTGTAACCTGGACTAGTGCCAAATCCACATCTGGGATGTCAACAGTGGTCCTCAGGCTTCTTCCCTCGGGGATCCTTTTGAGCAAATCTGCTGCAAATGTTCGGGGGACATGTTGTTGGTGGCAAGTTTTAGGGCAAGCATTGTCCCAGTCCCGGGGATTGTAAAGGATTGAGGAGGAATCCTGGTCCCGGGGGTTCGAATACAGCTGGATGGTGAGGATGTATGGCAGGATTGGATTAGTATTGATTCTTCTCTCTTTCAAACGAGCTTAATTAATCAATCCATGGGTGGAACTTGAAAATTAAGCAGGAAGGTTTTGTGGAGATTCCAAGATGAAGCTGGCACCCAGAGAGTTGAACAAGCTAGTGCTGCATGGGGCAGGGGTGCTTGCCCAAAAGAGGCTGGCTCGTGGTCTCCGCCTCAACCACCCAGAAGCTGTTGCCTTAATAGCTACCCAGGTGAGTGAGTGGGTTAGGAATTAGGAATCTGTGTTTCTTAATAAGGAAATTTTGGTCGAGTATTGCAGCCCCGAGGTTTTCATTCTTTCCCGTATTAATCCATCTTTTTCTTTTTGTGGTGGGGCAGGTGTTGGAGTTCATTAGGGAGGGGAAGTCAGTGGCTGAGCTTATGGACCTTGGGAAGCAATTCTTAGGAAGGTAAACCTAGAATGCAGGGTGCCCTTCACCCGGAGTTTGCTTCACAGAAACAACAACCCGCAATTTGCCACTAAGAAGTGAAAGATTTCACAATGAATCATCCTTCCTGTTCATGTCCACTATTATCTTCCTCAGATTCAGGATGTTTGTTGCTTCCACTTAGGCTGAAGTGAAACTGTTGTGCAGGCGACAAGTGCTACCCGGTGTGCCTTATCTTCTTGACTCAGTTCAGGTAATTTATTTTCTCATCATTTTATCTCTCCAGGTCTTTAGGGGAACCATGATGCACAAAATGTGTGACTTGCAATCCTAGGTATGACTGCTAATCCTCTGTGTGAACTATGGTAGGTTGAGGGGACTTTTCGGGATGGAACAAAGCTTGTTACCATCCATACTCCTTTTTGTCTGGAGGATGGGGATTTAGCATTGGCGCTGCACGGATCATTTCTCCCAGGTTGGTAATTTAGTGGGGGAATTTGGTGGTGAAGTTCGTGTTGTGGAATTTCCAGTGTGCTTCTTTCTTATTTATGTTAGTACTGACCTAATCGCCTTTTTATTTATTTGCAGTGCCACCTTTGGGGGCCTTCAGCTATCCACTGGAAGATTCACAGCCGGGGAGAATGATTGTGGTGGCCGGTGAAATCATAATCAACAAAGGGAGACGAGCTGTAATGTTGACTGTTAGTAACAGAGCAGATCGACCCATCCAGGTCAACAACCTGTGACTATAAGTATTTTGTTCGAGCAGGTTCCTTTGGATTTTATGGAATCATTGTATCATTCAATCCACTCTTGCATATGAGCTAGGGATTTTTGCTAGTGTGAGTTTGATTGCATAATTTCTTGTCTCTGAATTCAGTTCCCTGTTTGTCCTCCAGATTGGGAGTCACTACCACTTCATTGAGGCTAACCCTTACCTTCTATTTGACCGCGAAAAAGCATACGGCATGCATCTCAATATTCTATCGGGTGCTGCTGTTAGATTTGAGGTATATCCTTTATTTTCCAACCCTATTATGGCAAGCATTCAGTGCAGTTAACAACTCTTGCTATTCTTCCAAAATGTACTCCTTGCCCTTGTAAAGGATAAAATTAACTTTCAAATAGTTTCTGAACGTTGGTAGATTGGCATACTAGCCAGGTGATTCCAAGACAGTGGTGCTCGTCGCTATTGGAGGGAAGAAGGTCATCAAAGGAGGAAATGGCTTGGCCACAGGCCCTGTGAATCCATCCCATCTTCCAGAAATTATGAAAGAAATTCACGCAAAGAAATTTCTCCACGCGGAAGAAGCCAATGCACTGTAAGCAGCCTGCCTCCCAAAAACCCTACTGTTTTGAAGTTATTGAGGTTCACAATCTTTCTTAGTGTTCTATAGTATATTCATTACTAAACTAAGTTGATGAACTTGGGCAATAGTGGTTGGTCAGGCCAAGCAATTTGTTAACATGTCTATTCTTGATTGGATATGAGGAGGCACATCACCACCCATATTTGATGATTATGTCATGGCCTGATCACTATGTTACTAATGGACACGTGTCACCCTCCCATTGGCTGTAGTAGGCACCAAATATGTACCTTGCCGCCACCCCGGCCCACTACATCCCATAGCTGGGCTCCTTGAAATCCATTATTTAGTTTGTAATGATCAAATTGGCATGTTTTTTGCAAGTCAAGGATTGTGTTCCCCCTCAGGCTTGACCCAAACATAATCCATATCTTGCTCGGATGGATATGTTGCAAGTTTAGTTGTTGACCAAAAACGAACTCCAGGAGCACCCCAAGATGATTACTGTGGGCCCTCATTACATCATGAAGTTATAGAAGCATGAATATTGTATGCTGAGAGTGTTGGAATCTTGGATTGGGGCAGAACGGGGTTAATTGGCGAGGATGAAAAGTTAACCTGCAAGATAGACAAGGAGCACTATGCCCATGTGTTTGGGCCTACTACTGGTGATAAAGTGCAGCTTGGTGACACCGATTTGTACGCGGAAGTTGAGATGGACTACACAATGCATGGTGATGAATGTCAGTTTGGAGGGGGTAAAGTTTTACGAGATGGCATGGGGCAGGCGAGTGGGTACCATGAAAAAGATACTTTAGACACTGTAATCACCAATGCAATGGTGATAGATTACACGGGTATCTACAAGGCTGATATTGGCATCAAAGCTGGCCTCATTGTTGGCATTGGCAAAGCTGGAAACCCTGATATCATGGATGGTGTCCACCCGCACATGATTGTTGGTGTAAGTCACACCCTTTAACCCCTAAAATCTTTTAGCATGTTCATACTAGTTGCGTTTTCTCTCTATATACTGGATGATATGAACTCTTCATCAAACTCTTTCCAAGTTAGTTTTGTGTCCAGGTGTCAAGAAGAATGACCTTGCAAGACAACAAGCTATCACTGTTTACCAAAAAGTCATTTCACATTCTATACTTACGTGGTACATTTTCAGAATACCGTATTTAATGAGAGGCCCAAATTGGGCTCCAAAAGCGTTTAGGGGTTAAACCTTGACTCTCTTGCATAACATTCCTAAGTGGTGTAGTGGGTGCTCTCCCTAGATAAGCATCTCGGAGAGTATACACTCGGTGAGATTCTTTTTGGCAAGGTCTTTGAGTTGAATCTTGGTAGGTTAGAGAGAGTTTTATGTCCGAAGATAAGCAACAATGAGGTGTCGACTAATGAGAGCTTGCCTGCCACTTGACTATGCTTGACATTCTTGCATGTAATCAAGGACCTTGATATTTGGAAATATTATTCTTCAAGCTAGAACAGAAAGAGAATGTCATTCAGACATGCTTCAGAATGTTAAGTACTATCTTCACAGTTTTGCCTCGTGACTTTCAGAGATGGTGCCTGAATTTTGCAGGTCAATACAGAAGCAATCTCAGGTGAAGGTTTAATCCTGACCGCGGGTGGTGTGGATACCCATATACACTTCATATGCCCACAACTAGCAGAAGAAGCTATTGCATCAGGTAAATTTTCTTGTTATCCTCTAAGCAACAGTGACACAACTCATTCACAGGTGGGGGTTTATGCGTTTTGTGTATTTTCAATAATTGATTACTTTGCAAACAACATATCTATAAATTTTGATCCTCTTGGTGGGACAGGTGTCACCACTTTAGTAGGAGGTGGCACAGGGCCTGCCTCTGGAACTTGTGCAACCACCTGCACACCATCTCCCGAACACATGCGCCTGATGCTGCAAGCTACTGACAAGGTTCCTCTCAACATTGGGTTTACTGGCAAGGTAAAATCTATCCCTTTCTTTCCTGTTCTCTCCATACAGTGAATTTCATAACAGTACAACTGATAATGGTAAATAGTGTGGGCAGGTGTATAGTGTGGCCCATAATACACCATTACATATGAAAATAATGTGCCACCCTAGTTACACTTGTCACGCTGCCGTGATATACCCACCTCCTTCCCTTAGGTTACAAGTCTTTCAAATCCACACTATTTTCAGTCCGATAGAAACACTGTAACCTAAAACGTGGGTCTGATGTTAAATAATGTGGGTTGGTATATAGTGGGCACCCACAGTGTTTATCATAGTTGGTGTAGCTTAATTCCAAGCGTGGTGAAAAGATTCCCATGTGCAAGCTATCCTTTCCATGACCCTCTAGTTGCTGAGGAGTTGCAGCTGTTTTGTCAAATCACAATGGTGGTTATTATTGATTTTTATTTACAACATCCACAAAGAGACCATGGTAGAAGTGCCAATTCTTATAAATGCATTTGGAGAACTTGCATTCTCGTTCTTATTGCAGTATCCTTACTTTATGTGTTTGATTTGGTGGATACCATTGCATTTAAAGCTACGTAAGTGACACCACAAATGTTTAGTCTAAAGAACAGTTTGATACAATATGGCATTGTTTGGTTTATTTATTTATTTCACAGGGTAATACATCCAGTGTTGAAGGTTTACCTGAAGTCATCAAAGCTGGTGCCATTGGGTTGAAACTTCATGAAGATTGGGGGACTACGCCAGCTGCCATTACAAACTGCCTTGATGTTGCTGATGACTATGATATACAGGTTTGTTCTACTTTCACTTAGAGAAAATTGTAAGGTTGCTCTTGGATGCATTTCTGAGATATTTACTCAAGTTAATTTCCAAAGGACGGTTACTGCATTGGCGACAACATGATTTAATTTGCAAATCAAGTCTTTCAGCTGATAGATTCACTGATAATAAAAATGATTGCTATGTTCTAAAAGGTACTGTAGAAGTTCTCCACCTCCTTGAATACTAAGAACCATGGTGGGAGGAAAGGGTCAATCTGTTATCATCTCAAGGGTTTTTTTCTGGTAGCCTGACTATATGTACCATCTTGTTGTGTGCTTGCAGGTAACAATTCACACAGACACCTTAAACGAATCAGGCTGTGTAGAGCAGTCAGTTGCAGCATTTGGAGGCCGAACCATTCATACCTATCACAGGTTTTTGAGCCTACCCTTTCTTACTGTCTTGTAGAAATAGGTCAATCCAGTAATCTTACAAAATTATGCTTCAGGTGCAATAACTTCAGCTGCGGTATTTCTGCTCAAGAGAATTTGAAACCTTTCTAAGTTAGAGGTGTTAATGTTAATGGTGGATCTGAAATTTGAGGTATACACCTCACATCAGACAGGTCTACATGATGTTGTCTATTTTTTAATTTTTTTTTAATTTTATTTTTCCTGCCTATGACTTTAAGACACAATGTGAATTGGGGGTCAGAATCTTGTTATGAAAGAGGGCTATCATTCAAATCACTTCAAAGGGCAAAGTGAATGCTAAACCTGTGTAAAAAGTGTCTGGCAGAGCGTTTTCTGGTCTACTTGGTCCCCGAATCAGTGTCGTAGATTAATTTAATGTACTAATCGTACAATGAAATTTGCATTACGCATGCTAGTGAGGGAGCAGGAGGAGGTCACGCACCGGACATCATCAAAGTGTGTGGCTTGCCAAATGTGTTGCCATCTTCTACCAATCCCACAAGACCGTACACAGTCAACACTATCGATGAGCACCTTGATATGCTGGTATTTTGACTCTAAACCTAAAACTAAAGATGCAAGGTAGATGAGTCTTAAATGGTTACTTTTTCCACTTAGCCCACTTTTTCTATGATATGAAACACACGATTAGTATGAGATGGTAAGCAAATCTAAATCGAGGCCATAGCCACTTTCCTCATATTTTTCGGAGCTCACTTGAATATCTTTATTTGTTATCAAAGTGAAGTTTTTTGTGTTTATTAAATGGGCATACAGGTCCCCCCAATTATGCTGACTATTGACCCTAGAATGGTATTCATATTTTGAGCATGTAGTCCAATCTCTTTATACACATATCTTTTTGGTATATGTTCTTGGAGCCACACCTAACCACATATCACTCAAATATAGGTGCCCGATCAAGATAAGCAACTGAACTTGGCACCTCTACTTCAACTGTGTAAACTCTCATAGTACTACACTGTTTATGGTGTTTAGTGTCACGTACACTATTTGTGAAGGGCCTAAACTAGATGCCTAGAGGTGTCAAAGTGTCACGCCCGCTAATTGCCAATACAATTCCATTCGTCAACATAAGTAACTTCTTAAAGTGAAATAATATCTACATTATGACATTTAGAGTAGCACATTGGGATACTTTAGATGATAGTCTTGCGTTCTAGTATCCAAGGAGAAGATAGTCTTGAGCATACTAATGCCAAGTGTCGTTTTGTGTACACTTTAGTCAACTTGTAGACCATTGTGCAACATAGGCATGCACCTCACAACACTATTGAACATACTCATGCCAAGGTATTAGTAAGTGCACTTGAACGCCAAGTGTCATGAGTTGACACTTATGGTGAAGTTGTTAATCATCAGTGTAACCTAGAATACGCCTCAAAATAGGGTAAGTGACACTATTACGCATGTGACACTAAATACCATAAATGGTGTAAACCTGTTAACCAAAACCAGTATGTGAACAAGTTTTTACCTTCTTTAGCAAGTATGACATTATGCGTATAAATTATGTAACTTATTTGGAGTAAAGTTCTTTCTATTGTTGAAGGAATCACATGAAGATTAAAAGGATAGAAGCTGTATCCAGTTGCATCTGTTTTAGGGTTTTGTGAACTGAGTTGGTAAAAATGTGGACTCCTTGCAGATGGTTTGTCATCACCTGAATAGAAATATTGCAGAGGATGTTGCGTTTGCGGAATCTCGGATTCGCGGGGAAACCATAGCTGCCGAAGACATTTTACATGATATGGGAGCAATTAGCATGATGGCATCTGACTCCCAAGCTATGGGTAGAATTGGAGAGGTCATTTTCTATCCCGAAATTTATTGGTCTCCCAAGTGCTTATTATCACTTTGACATATAGCTGATAATATCACCATCCTTTCACAAAAGAGAGCCTTATTTCTAACAATGTTTGCATTCAATAGATTGTCAAAGTCCTTCATCAAGCATTCACCTCACAAATGCTTGCAACGCACTTGAGAACATATATTAACTTACATTTGTAGTGTCATATATAAAAAATCAACATATGTCTATTTACATACCTTGTGGTGTATGATTAGATTGATATAATAATAATAACATTACTAATAATAGGGATGGGTTTGGAATGGCAGGTGATAACGCGGACTTGGCAAACAGCCTATAAGATGAAAAAGCAACGCAACCAGCTTCCTGGGGATGTAAATAATGACAACCACCGAATACGCCGATACATTGCGAAATACACCATTAATCCTGCTATAGCTCATGGGTTTTCTCACATTGTTGGCTCCGTTGAGGTATGCATATCTCTCACCATTGTGCACACAAGTGCAGTTGAGTACTTGTACTACACTATTTATGGTATTTAGTGTCACAGGACTAATAGTGTCACTTACCTGATTTATGAGGCCAATGCCTAAGTTACACTAAAGGTCAACAAGTTGACCATTAGTGTAACCATATGACACTTGGCATTATTATGCTCAATACTATCTTCCTCTTGCATACTGAAGTGTAAAACTCTCATCTCAAGTACTCAAATGTGCTATGCTAAATGTCACATTGTAAAAGAAAGTCCTCTCAGAAAGTTACCTACATTGACAAACAGTATGATGTTGACAATTAGTGGACGTGACATTTCTTAGGCCTCCAGGCAATTTAGTGTAACCGTTTGCAAATAGTGTACGTGACACCCAAATACCATAAACGATGTAGTTACAGGTTTATGTACTGCAGTTACTCCCAATATGGGTGGTACAAAATTTTGAACTGTTGATAACTTTGAGAGTCTGATTGCAAATACTTGTGGAATTGGCAGGTAGGCAAGCTGGCAGACCTAGTTCTATGGCAACCAGGGCTATTTGGAGCGAAGCCAGAAATAGTTATAAAGGGTGGATTTATAGCTTGGGCTCAAATGGGTGATGCCAATGCGAGCATTCCTACCCCAGAACCGGTGAGTATGCATTTTTGGCTCGGTGCAATTCTTTCAAGAGCCTGTGTCCTGTTTTTCACTGAGAATATTTCCAATCTGCCAGAAATTTTGCTGTATGAAAACCTAAGCATGGGAATGACTGTAGTCTCTTCTTTACGAAATGCATAATAAATTTCATTTTAAGTTGTAATATGGCATGCCTGCTCTGCAAATAATTGGCAAATTGTCATTGTGTATAGGTGGTTATGAGGCCGATGTTTGGATCCTTTGGTAAAGCATGCAGCTCACAGGCAATCTCTTTTGTCAGCAAGGTAATATACTAGCTCGTGGACCTCTCAAAGCATCTTCTTCAAACTTGAGATTTCAAACTTCATTTTCACGTGTAACAATTTGAGCGCTTTTTAGCTTTCTTGAGATCTTTTTCATCATTTTCAAGTGTAACATTTTTACTTATTTCTATCATTTTAAAGGTCATCTTCAAATGTTATAGCTCCAGGATAACATTTTTGAGCAACTTCTTCAAACTTGACATTTTATTACTTGGGTTTCCACTTCTGCACCTTATTAGCAGATGGTGATGGAAAAATCTGCCATTTCCGTACATCATATCTCCACTTGTCAACTTTTATGTCTCATTAATAAATGTTGGCTTGATGGTGGCTCAAATTGACTGTAGGCTGCACTAGAGGCGGGTGTGAAATCTTCTTATGGACTCGAGAAACGAGTGGAAGCCGTGAAACATTGCCGAAAGCTTACCAAGGCCGATATGAAACTCAACAATACAACTCCCAAGATTGAAGTGGATCCAGAGTGCTATCATGTGACTGCTGATGGTGTCCGCTTAGTGTGCGAGCCTGCCGATGTCCTTCCTCTTTCACAGACATATTTTTTGTTCTAGTTTCATCACCATACAGATCCTAAATATAGGATCCATTGAATCTTAATCTATACACTTTAAAACTGGTGAACAGTGAGGGCACATGGGCGTTGACACAGTTCTCTTGCAACGGTGAGCGGACAACAGGGTTCAATGGCTGCATGTTGGAGGGATGGTGCAGGGTTGGCCTGGGACATTGATTCATATGCACGGATGCAATGGGCCAGGATGGGATGGGCCCAAACTAGTCTGTAGCTAATGAGCTGAGGGATAACTTAAAGAGTATCTCTCGTGTGAGGCTTTCAGTTATAATAGCCGAGTCTTTAGTAGCTTTGTACAATGTAGACCACACTTACTGCTCCAAGAGCATTGCACTAGAGAATCCGGAGGGTCTACCCTAACAAGAGGAAAATAATACCCATGTGAAAAGAGTATGTTCACCAACAACCAGTGAACTCCCGAGTAACATGTCATTGCACTGCGTAACTCTGAATAGTAACATGCACTAATTGGGATTATCAGTGTGGATAACCCTCAAGCAGCAGGTTTATTGCACATGACCATTTGGGCGTCCTCCCCTCTGGGCCCTCTGATCATGGAGATTGACGGCCTAGATTGAAAACGGGGGAGGGTTAAGCTCTGGAGAAGTCATCATCTCTCCCAATCCTGGAAGGCCACCTCATGCATGAAATTGTTGTGTTGCTAGGTATCTGTAAAGTTGAGTTGTTTTGTTTGAGAGCAGTGTACATACCACAGATAATCAATAATGGTGTATCATGAGCAGACCAAACTGTTGTGTATCATCTTGAACATGATTCACCTTTTCCATGTCTTGCTCCTCAGGTGCTGTAAATCATTTCTTAGTTGCAATCTATATATAGGACTACCATTGGAAAGCTACTTGTCTTTTTTTTCTTTTCTTTTTGAGACAGGAAGCCAAAGGCCAACGGCCAACACAAAAAAATGAATAGTTGGAAAGCTACTTTGATATGAGTACTTGTGACATCTTAGACATAGTTTGGAAGGCGTTCAAAGAGAGCTTTTGTAGTGAAATGGGAAAGCCCGCTATGTATTGCTCCAGGTGGAGTTTTGTGAGTTCCATGAAAGGTCATGGCGAGATGTATCAAACAGATATTCAAGTAAAACTAGACTTCTTAGAAGTACAAGCTTTGTCTGTGGCAACATTGTCAACTGCAACAAAATTCTTTGTTTCATCATTGTTCTTTCAAACAAAAGATGTTCGAGAAGCAGCCAACTAGGTTTGTGTAGGCAAACTTGTCTACAAACGTAGTGTCATGGCACTAATTCCATCGATTGTAATGATGCCCCTGACTGTACACAATGAGATCCTCTACTTAATCTTCGGAAGGAGAAATCACAAGTTTTCAAAAACATGTAATATCATTTAGTCCAGTTTCCCCCATTAAAAAAAAATTGTTTTATTTGCCATAACATTATCCAACTGAGTTTGTACATTGGGTGGGGCCAAGAATAAGCCACGATCTGTTTGGAATTATACTTGGTTTATTCTCACAACAAAGCACTGCACTAGTAGATTTTAGGCTGAAAAACTTGAGTGAAGCAGTACATTGATATTATTAAAATAAAATGATAACAACTAAATAAGGTTATGGATCATGTTTCCTTGCACTTGTACTCAAATATCACAACCTACATGTCATAGTTGTATTATTGCATCATGTGGAACCTAACTTAAGGTCAAGTGATGTGATGCAAAACCCATTCAGGAGAGTGTTTTTGAATGTTTATCTTGAATCCTTTTCAATCATATCTAGCTTGTGTGAATTATGTGCTGACAAAACTATTATATACAAGTCATGTTGTGCTTAGTTATCTTGATTCTTGAGGCTGAATTGATTCTTGAAACTTGAAGAATATTGAACAACATAAGTTTTTACCAAGTCAAGTCATCCATGTTCTATAATTTTCAGACAACCTATTTGACGTTTATTGATTAGGGGAAAAATATATAATAATACTTCAAGATAACATGATTTAATTCCGAATTGTGAGTGACACTAAATACCACAAATGGTGTAATTTTCTCGGGCGGGTGATGCAGGAGTAAGGGTAGTACCCTTCATATCCCAACGGTCCTAGAGTGAAGGGAAGAAATCCTACCAAAAAACCAAATATTCTTGATTGAGTGAAGGGTAGAGGAGCCCTTCAAATTTTTGAGGCCAGTACCATTGGAGAAGGTATCTAAAAGAGTATGTTGAACAATTCAAGTGTTTGAACGCTCATTCAAAGTTTGCTCGGAGCTCTCAAATTTGAAATAATCTTTCACACTGCAATTTGGATCTACATTGAGCCTGATAAGAAAAGACGAGAAAAGAAAAACCCTTGCACATTGGAGCATGCCTGCAACATAACATTATTCAGATCCATAACAATGTTCTATGGGATTGACATTATTCTATATAATATTCCCCACATTCAAACTGAATGTGGATAATATTTTAGAATATTCTGTGGAATATTGTCAATCCCACAAAACATTGTTATGGATCTGAATAATGTTATGAAGTTTGTGACGTAAACATGGGATATTCTTTTAAGATGACCCTCTACCTGGGGGTGTACTATACTAAACACGTACAACTACACGTGAGTGCACAAAAGGAGCATTAATTTGAACTTTGTTGTACTACATATACATATGCCACACATATTATTACTTGTAGTTATGTATGGAGGACACCATTTGCTAAGACGTCTAAATGCTTTCCTTTATAGTCGGAAGTTCTGAGAAGGTATGAAATGCTGAAGGGCTTTTGACCATTCATTCAAGTGTCGTTGAATTCTATTCAACAGCCCAAGGACTTGGAGCACTTCCGAAAATATATACAACATATGTACTTGTATGGTAGTGTCACTATGTTATATCTTGGTTGTGATTGTGGTGTGTGTTTTTTGAACACACCTTAAGTTGAATTTTTTAAAATAAAAATGATAGAGATCAAAAACAACAACTCCAATCAAGGTTTGGTTTGTTGAATGGGTTTAAAGATGCATAAAGGATTTGGTAATCATTGGGTGAAGTATAGGGATCCAATTGACTTGATGGACCATCCATCAAACATAGAGATTGGCTTATGTTGGTATAAAAAAGGAACCAACAACAAGTGGACACACAATCATACTGATCATTTGATTGTAGGCTTAGAAACAATAATTGCATAAGCTATTTTGACATGTATTGCAAACTTAGATGCTTATGAGATAAATCTGGGAGATAAAATGATTCTTCAACGACTTTATTGATGGGGCTTTGCATTGTACATATGATAGGGGTTGATTGTTACTAAACAATATTTTTGTATACTTATGTTTATGATCATATATGAATGTAAATTTTGTAAATATACATATTGTCGCTTGTATTTGTATCATTGCACATTGCTCAATTTTACAAACTTGTATATAGGGGGTTTTTAGAATATGTTGTGAATGCAATGTGTGATTCTTGGTTATGATGAAAGGTGCACCCCCGGCAACCCTCTAGTACATAAATCATAACATGAACAAATTTTCATGAACAAAATTACATTCCTCAATTTCATCATAACTAAACAATCAAGATAAGACAATAGTTTAGCAATCTCAAATGGCTTGAAATTTTCATTTTTAACCCATAAATGCCTTAAGAGGCTGTATTTATCCAATTTGAGGGTGTTTTTGGAGGATTTGGGTTAGCAATGTTGATCCAAATGACATGATTTTTTAGTATGTTAGGGGTTCATTTATTTAGAATATGTGGAATTTTAAGTTATATTAAATGATAAAATCTCAAATCGGTAGAGCACGCTAAATTGTCACATGTATTAATTCAACAAATCAACCTCTCCTTAACCAGGGTTGTGGGGACCCAAGTGCCATGTGGGGTTTTTCAAAAAACACAATCTCGGTTGTTTTTGGCCATATCCATTGTATTTGTGAACAATGTTTATCCAAAAAATAGATATTTTTTATAATTTTCTTAAATCACAACATTTGAAGTATGTTTACCAAAATAACATCCTTATCCCTCACAATGTCTAGTAGTGAAACGGATTTCACAATTGTTTCTCAAAACGACACATGTTGGTAGATTGTTAATATCTTTTTTGTATTAATCTTTTGGCCTTGAAATTTTTATCATATGTTATTAACATAAAGAGTTTTTTTTTCCAAGAATTTCATGGCAAAAAAAAAAATCAATCTTTGGGACTCTGTCAAAGTTGGCAGCAGTGAAAAACTTTCCACATCTACATTGCAAAAAATCTCAAACATTCAAAACATGTCCAATTTCTTTGTTTGAAGTTTTAGGTGTCAATAGTTCCTATTATATCTTTCCATTGGATTTGTTTTTTTTTTTTTTTTTTTTTTTTGGTTAAGATCTTATTAGGTTTAGAAATTGATAACAAGTCAAGGTCCCGGGGAAGTCACTGTCGAAAATTTAGATAACTATGAGAGAACAAATATAGGGTGACATTTATTCATGGTTGATAAAAATTATATTTTTTTTTGATATACCATAGCCTTGAAGAAATGTGAGGTAGCACATTATATATAATATAGGGTCACTTGTAATACCCAAAATTATGTTTATAGTATTTCTAAAATAGCATTATAGTAATTGGTAGGGAATTTTTATTATTTTTAGGTTGAGTTTAGGTTAAGAAAAATTTAAGAACTAGATGAAAAATGATCACAAATCCATCTACAAAATGGATGAACTCGTTGGATGAGGGTTATTAAGTGCTCTTTTGAGGAACATTTCATTGACGTTTGTATAATTCTCTGGTTGTTCCTCCCACGCAAGACAAGAATTCTATCATCGTGCATTGATCCCTACGCGTTTAAAGAGCTATGTGGGGCCATATTTGGTGAATCTATGGTGGATTGATGGATTTGTTCTAGGCAAGAGGCTATGGCATCTTTTGTGATGATCATTTCTCAATTTTCACGTAGGACTCATAAGTAGGCATTTCAAATTGTCTTCACACTTTGCATGATAACATGTGCAATGTTAGTGCAACTATGTAAGTGAACACATTATGGACACTTTAGTGATGCTGGTTTGTTTTGGAAATTGATGGTTTTCTACAAAGCAGACGGCCCTCAAGTAGATAACGAATTCAAGGAATATAAAAGAAAACCTGACTTCAAAATAGTTAAGGTCATGAAATCTACGTCCAAAACTAGACTCAACCATTTACTTTGGAGCATCACTTTGATGGTAAGTATTGAAGATCTCAACTTGATATTCTACGTTTGGGTATTTAACACAACAATAGAGGTCATCATAAAAAAAATCCAATTTAAATAATGCTTTGCTACTACTTATAGGCCTTTGACCAAAACAATTATGGTTTTAGTATACCGGAGCACTTTTTTGGGCCACTTTACCATGCTTACACCCTATGACATAATAGCATTTAGGTTAACATTAAAGGTTACACATTAAAATTTATACAAATTAATATAAATGTTAGTTTATCCATATAATGTTCAATTGAGTTGATCAAAAGTCCTATTCTAAAGAATAACCAATTTTAGTTGTACTTAAATATGAGTTACATCATTTTTTCACCTATATAACATAAATAGCTACAGTAAGTATTGTGTTTAGTGTCATATGGTAATTTATGTCACTGTGGTAACTTTTTTAATGACACTTCTTGTGAATAAGCTTACATGTATTGACATGGACGATTGAAATTTGGATGACAATCCACTTAGTAAGTGACAATTTTTGCAACATTGTAAATCAATAATGCCCAAGTTTTTTTTACAAGGAGTGACAAATAATGTGAGGTTTACATTTAGTGTGGGTGACACGACACAGGCGGTTTACAATCAGTATTGAGCAAGACAAATAGAATTGACACACTAAATACACATCGAGGAGTAAGAAATAACTTGCTTGGTAATGATATTCTTCATAGAAAGTTATAACCACACACAATTCCGAATTGTAATCCGCACGCGTAAAACAAGTTGGTGCACTTTACAAAGGCCTAGAGCTTCGTAGTGTCTAGGTAAACACATCCAATTATAAAGGTGAGACCATATTGAAATATTCTATCACATGAAATTATACATTTTTTGTTGATCTAATTCCAAAATGATTTTAGAGAAACCAAATAGATCTATTGAAATTAACCGGTCCTTGACCTATATGGAACTTTGTTTTACTAGAGCCACTTCATCCACAATATATGAGTTTAGTACTAGGCTCCACAAAGCTCCAATCATTCATCAAATGCACTCATAGTTGGACTTCTTTCAATGTTTGGATGAAACAATTAAGTACGCCATTATCAATGGGCTTAGACATGTAATCAATTATGTAAATAACATGCTTCTTGTATACACAGCTTAATTTTTGTTGCGTGATGAATTCCATTTCTAATGCTATAGTACAATGCTATTGTCCACGAAGGAAAATTCAAATAAATATAAATAATGAAGGGTCTGAAATATCATGGAGATTTTAATTTATAATTACACATAGGGTGGTAAGAAATTGAAGAAAGTAGAATTATTAAAAAATATAGGGTCCACTAAAATGTAGTAAATGAGCTACATAGCCCCCCAAAAAATATGTGCATGTGTCCCCAAAGAATACACTAAGTGACTTCCCCGAGGTCAAGGTCTAAACTTTTCAAATTTTGGGATACCTCCACTCTTATGTGCTATAATCTTTTTTATCAACATTACATGGACGGCTGATTTATTTGAGGTGGAGCTCATCTACAAGGGCTAAAGAACTAAACGGTTGGTTTAGTTATGTGGATCTAGGATGTCTAGAAACTAATCGTCAAAGGATATGCAACACATAGTGACCTGAATAATCATTTTCAAGCCCCAACATGTAAACATTCAGAGATTAAGAAGTACAAAGTAAAACCCAAAACAAGACCTTTACCTCTCTACAAATCTAAGCTCGTACGATTTACAAGTTCACATATGAGCTCAGTCAATGCCCAAGGGTTCAAATCTCTCTCTTTCTCTCTCTCCATGGGGTTTTTACATTACACATGTAAGGTAGAAATACCCAAACCAATTAACCACCCTCTACCCGTGCACTAGACCACCGTCATAATAGTGAAGTGCCATTTCTGAAACCGATCATGGCAAGGCAGCAACTTCAATGCGTGTACATTTAGTGTAGCCAATGGGAGTCAAGTTTAATGTACTCATGAGTTAACCAGTTTAGGTGATGTTTTGTATGGAAATGTGGATTACCATGTTCAGTGTAGGAAGAATCTAGTGAACGAGTAGGGAGTTTGACAACTTTCCACTTTGAAAAATTGTAGAATTTTTTGTACAAGGCAAAAAAAATATGAAACAACTTGCATTCTTCATGAATCCTTCTCTTCTATCTTGGAAAATTATCTCATGATTGTAAGACCATATCTTCAATGCGAATCACCTTATTTTCACGGGTTATGGTATTTCTACCTTAGCATTGTCATTCAATGCCAATGATTGGATTGCGTAGAGCAATTTGTAACCCTACCACAAAAACTATATATATAAAAAGGGAGTATTGGACTGATGTGTTCGAGTTCTTGTAGACTTTGTGATATCCAGGGGTGGGGGAGGAAAACGTGTCGTTTATACGTTTGTGATTAAGCAGTCTATAGTAGGCAGTGGGTCCTGGTAGACTACATCAGGGCCTTTGATCCTGATTCCAATGTCAAAATATTACACACAAATAATTGTATGGTTCATCACTGGCATCTCCCAGGGTAGCTGCTGCCCTGAAACTCTCTACCCTTTGGACTTTCTGTGTCTATAACAAGATTTGTGGTACCAAGTGGCTGCCAATCGGGCAGACGCCTTTCATGACTTTGTGCTGGTGACATTGAAGCAGAGGAGGAAAGAGAGATTGAGAATTGTAAAGATGGCATGCTTTATGGACAACTAATAAATTAGCATCAGTAAATGAATGGTGGCGTGTTGTTTGTTTTCACATTGAAAATAAATGCCGACCAAAGACGAGCATGGACTTTCGTTGTAAGGTACTGCCATACGTCCCACCTGTATGTAGAGTAGAGGGACCCATAACCAATCGTTTAAGAGACTCTGCGCCAGATCTGGAGAAGTATAAGGCAATGTAAATTTTTCCCATGTAGGAAGATAGAAATTAGGAGGATTACAAATTTTTCGGTAATTTTATTCCTTATAATGACAAATCTCAAAAATTGACAAGCTCAACTTTCACATACCTCATTTAGATTGGCTAGATCTGTGCTCATGTAAACTCCATATGGATATCAACCTCCACATATATATGTTGGAAAAGTGTCCATAATACCTACACTCACCTTAACCATGGGCAATAATCCTTTTTGATAGGAAAATCGCACATCTTCAATATCACAAGTTTAATACATAAAGTGTACCCATAAAGTGGAAGTTTATCATTGGCACCTTTCAATCATAAACCATAGAGCCACATGGCATCTACAAAGGGCACAAGTTGACAAACATGTGACATGCGGGGCCCCCGTGGCTAAATCGGAGCCCACCCACTCACCAAGTGGGAAGAGGTTGTTTTTGGGAAGCCCAATGCACCAAGAACTTGGGCAACTACTTGTGGGCCTTTCCTGGAATCACTTGTTGGGATTTGGGTGTTGGACAATCACTACAGATGAGAGACTATATGTATGTGATTAGTTTTCAAAGATTGATGACATCATAACAAGGTTCGATATCCTTCAAGTTACCTAATACTTCACGTCTTATGTGCAAAATTCACTACACTATATATTTGATTTAGTGTGGCATTAAAATCGATGTGGCTTCCTTGACTTGACATGTAATAACAAATGTCTCATGAGAACTTCTTTTATTCCCACTTGGTGATTGCAAGAAGTCTAATGCACCAGGAACTTGGGCAACTACTTGTGTGTCTTTCCTAGAATCACTTGTTGGGAGTTGGGTGTTAGACAATCACTGCAAATGAGAGACTATATGTATGTGGTTAGTTGTCAAAGATCGATGACATTTATAACAAGGTTCGATATCCCTTAAGCTACAGGCTAATATCCTAGATTTATGATTGTCATTGCCCACTTACGCAGTGTGCATGATTCACTACGAGAAAAGAAAAGAAAAGAAAAGAAAGAAAAGAAAAAGGAATACCCACTTTAATGTTGACATGGAAGAGAACCCGTTCTCCTTATCCGAGTCATGTTTTACCAAGCCGTAGGTGGGCTCTACCATGATTCACTAGTGTAGTCTACATCTAACTTAGTGTGGCATTAACATTGATGTGCCCTCCCTAACTTGTTTTGTAGCAGCCCCATAGCAACAAGTGTCTCATGCCACTTTCTTTGATTTCCAACTATTGATTGCAAGAGCAGGTTGATGATGAATAGTGTGGGCCACACTAAATGAGATGTATAGTGTTATCTCAATTTGACCCTTTCTTTACGGCTAAAATCCTTGGTACCATGCACATAATTATCATTTGTGCTACATTGTGATCTCTGTATAATCTGTACGTGAATGGATTCCAGACACACCATGCTATAAAAAGTTCCGTACTGTGATGTATGATCATGACAAGCTTGAAGTGGTGGCATGATGCAGGTTGCAAAATATCAGGTTAACAAACCGTATGTAGTTTATGACCAAATATCAAGAAAGAAACAAAAGAAACAATTAACTATTTAGATCTTTCGTATTGTTGGTCTTTAGCTGGATAATAACAAGTACTAAAAAGTTGTCCATTTGTAGACGGCCTTATATCTAGCTAAAGACTCCCATTCAGCTACGATTGTGGCTATCTTTTGGTTTGAAACTCCATTTGGTCAATGAATGGGGAGAATTGACCTCTAGTTACAGATGAAATGGTTGACTTTGAGAAATAAGTGGAACAAATTCAAGACTTCAGGAAAATTACCGATCCATTTAGAGGAATTTACAGAATATTTTTTGATTTAATAAAGAAAATCCGAAAGATATCAAGATGTAACTGGTTGGTCTTGGAAACACTAGAATCTCGATCAATTATGCCCAAAATCTCCCTATAGCACATGTTGGGAACTTGGATGTCATCTAGACAATTGGATATGACAACATTCTCGACTTAGATTGACCATCAACAAATTGCAAAGAGAAGCATTCAAGATGCCCACTTTTGGTCACATAACATTCCTGAGCACAGTCACATTGTACAAAAAGTTCTGGGATCTAACACAAAATATCTCCAAATCATGAGTGTAGGTTCCTGACACCGTAATGAATCAGTCTGAATTTGTGAAGTGTAAGGTAGACCTAGTTTCAAGACAAGTGACAAAATCTTTGTGAAAAGTGGATAAACTAACAACTCCGGTTTGTGCTCATTGTTGTAACTCTACTGTGCTACCTGTAGGTAGTACAGTATGCAGAGGAATAGAACTTAACAATTCCTCAATGTTGGAGAACGTTATGTAAAGCTGAGTCGATAAGAAGATTCCCCAATTCCAATTGCAATTGTCCATTAGGTTCGCAAAAACATCAGTTTGTCCAAAAAAGAATGCAGGTAAGTCACTCCCTAATTTTTGGGGTGAGAGAGGCTCGAACTCTCGACCTCAGGATTCCTCTTAGCTATGAGACCTACGCGCTAGCCAACTGCGCCACCACCCCGAATGTGCAGACACTCTGTTTCTAGTGTTTTTGTAGTATACCAAAAATGTCTCTTAATCTGATCCGTTTAGGTACTAAGTGTTTTTGCAGGAACGCAGGCGAAGGGCTCTAAGTGCTTGCAAGAAGTGAAGCTCAACAAGCAAAGTAAAGCTGGGGCCAAGGTGCGCAAAATGTTCCAATTAGGATTTCATGTGTGCGAATTGCAAGGAATTAGCGCAACGTTGATGAGGTTGAGAATTCAACCTTGGCACCAAAGATGATGTGCTATTCATTTCGTCTGCTGCCTATTCATTGGTGTCTATGCCACCAAAGATCATGTCATGTCTGCTATGGGACATGACAAGGCGCTCATGAATGTAAACTGGGTTATGAATAGAATGTCCTCTGTGTGGATTGAAAAGTGCAAGAGAGTTGTTGGTATTGCCCTTCACTTGGATGAGCGTGACTAGTTATGGTGGCCTAAATGCAAGGCCTTTGCTTGGATCCCATGGAGACTCCAAGGTTAAGTAGTGTAAAGTGGGAATAGTTTTTAGATAGGTGACCTTCTTGGCATTTGATTTTTGAGGACCCTACTATTATAGTCCACCCAATCATAGTGGGAGTATTCGAGTCAACCGGATATTTTGAACCAACCATGTTGAAACCTAGGGTTCTACCCTTGGGAGAGATTAGGTGTGGGCTAACTTGTCCATACTTAATCAAGAATCAAGATGTTTGTCTTTGAAAAGAGGCAACATTCTTCAAGGTCCCTCTAATTCTCGTGATGCCCATTTGAAATTAAAAAGACCAATAGACAATCTTGAAGATAGAGTAACATCATAACTCACATTGGTTGCAACATCAGAGTTCTTTTTCTCCCTCTCATCATCACTTTTGTTCCGGAGATGACAAAACTCCATTTCTTCAGTAGAAGGTAATTTAGATTTGCAGGCTCCTTCTGGACCTCCATAACATAATTCCCAGTTGCAACTTGCAATTGTTTCCAGCAGTGTCAGTGAAGCAAGGATGAAGTACAAGCCACAGTAGCCTGGAGACAGTACAGACACAATAAAACACAACAACTATACTGCGAATTACCAATTTAGATAGACTGGATGACAAGTTTTGAGAGTGCCAGACAGACAAACCTGGGTCAGAGAGATTGTTTGGGAATTGGAGTGGAGTAGATAGATTTATGAGCTACTGCATCAAATTGAAGTTACAATCAATGAATTAACCCATCTGTTCATGATGTTCACCTATTGACAAGGTAATGAAGTGTCAGGAAGGCACCAAAAAGCAGGAGAAAGAGTAAGAAAAGCAGATTGAGAAGAATTACAACCAGCACTGATGACTTTGCCATAGACTGTGAGGTAGCTACTTCAAGCTCTACTGTGGAGCCTTGGAAAAGCAACCCATTTCTCATATTGAGGTAAAATTGGACGACAGGTCCTAGTTGAGAATTATGACATGTCCTGGGTGTATGGATGGATTTGCCAATAGAATTGCACATGTGGGTATGATTTTGAATGGATGTTTTGATATGAATATAATTATTTATCAAAGGATTACATAGATATACCATAACATTGCATTCAAATATGAATAATTCAATATAAGAACAATCTAATATACATTGAGGATTCACATATCGATGACGGAATTTGGACACATCAAGATTTTGATGTGATCCATACATAGAATGATGAGTTAACCAAAAAGTTGCGAACTAGTTTTGAAAAAACATCTAGTTACACTTAAAATTGAGTTAGGCATAGAATGCGCTTCATGAACTGTAGATGTACCCATCTCAATCAAAGAAATCTAGACAATGTTAGATGGTGATCACAATTTAGGAACGTCTCATGTTTTCAGCCTCCCATGGATCCTCAATGCTCATAACCTTCTTTGAATCGGTTTTTAACAATTGACGCAATTAGACAATTTAGGCATTTTCCTTAGATATTACAACACAAAATCCTTCAAACTTCTACCCTTTTTGTTGTTTTGTACTAGTTAATCACATGTACATCCAGCGATGCTTGAAATAAGTTGTTTGATATTGAGCGGCAACAAATTGATGAGAGTTTGCAATTTTCACTCACCGATGAAAACCTAATACATTTATAAAAGGGAGGATCCAATCACCCATTCACTCTGCAATCGATCCTCATACATTAATTTGTTCAATCTTCTGACTCGGGTGTTACAGAACTCCACTCCTAATAACTCGTACGGATCCTAACCTATAACATGACACATGTGTCAATATTCTCTGGGGTTTGTTTATTTATTTATTTATTGTCTGCTGGATTATAAAAAAAAATGATGTGTACTTTGATGACATCTATTTCGCGACAATGTTCTGACTCATTAAATATTTTCATGATATCCAACCAAACTTTGTGGACCGGTTCAAATTTCGTGACACCTACCCGCCTACTTCTTCACAGTTGTACCCATACTGACAAGGGACTCCCCTGGGCAATATATAAAGTGGTTAGGCAACAGATTTGAGCCCCATCCCATCCCAACTTAGTCTGATTTTGGTTGTCCGAGCATGGTAGGAAATTTTTAGTTGGAATTTGGAGAATCCTTGGAACATGCAGTCCCTATTAGACCTAAACTCAAAGACGAGTACGACAAGCAGCAGAATCATTACTTATGTTGACATGTACAAATCCTTGAGTTCATCTTTCAATGGGACATTGGACTGATATGGCAACCCACACAATGAAAACGAAGTTAATATAATCAATTTATTCATGTATAAGAAGCATGACAAAGTTAGGTTAAAGGACGAGATTTTAAATAGTGGTGACTTAGAAATTTATAAGTTCTAAGAACCTCAGAAAGTACATTTGGGGCTGGAGAAGTTAACTTAAGTATATATGATCAATCTTCAATCCCGCTTATTTGCATCATACGTTTGACCTGATCATTGATCCCGATATTATGGGCTATCCTAAAGCTCTGCCTTATGCCATGTATATATGTTTCCCTCCTATTTCCATGTAACTGGGTGTGAATGTCTGGGTAGAGTTTTGTATAGCCCAATCAAATCCTTATTTATAGAAGAAAAATATCCTTAACTTGGGATCACAGAACGATGATTAGTAAGTTGGGACTCAATTGGAATGAATTTACAACAAACTAGGGTGGGACATGTTTTTTACACTAATTATTTTATATAGTGTGATTCACAGTATTTTTTACCAACCCACATTTATTGGCTTTGTCCCCTTAGGGGCAAAGCCATGTGATCACTTTTGGTCTTGGATAATGGTGCTTAAGGATGATGTAATGGGTGAATGAAAAAGATATCATTGGCTGAATTTTCTGCAAAGTTATCATTATTGGAATTCCCTATAAAATCTAGAAAAATTTAGAGTTGGAAGATCTTAGAATGAGAGAACGATCTAGAGCTAGTAAGCTTGGTCTAACTTACCTCAGGGCATCTGTGTTTCATCCCATTTCTTCCTTCGAGTTGGTGCTTGCTTTGTTGCTGATCACAAGCAGGCGGGTGTCGTTGGAGGCTAATTCAAGTCTCCTAGTCCTAATTTGATATGATTTGACTATAATTAAAGTGGTGTTGAGAAGAATTAGTGGAGATTTTTCGGTTTGGGTTTTTTTGCAATTGTGTTGGTAAAAGAGGCGGCTAGACTGGATGTTATGTTGGGTGATACATTAAGCACAAGCAAGCAAGTTGCCACAAAATCTGGCTTTGACTTTGACACAGTTTTGTGGATGGTAGGTTTTGGATTTCAAGCTTGTGTTGTCTGGATTAATACAGTAATGTAGGTTTTGACACTGCACCCCGGACGGTTTTCTGAGTCTCCCTGTCTCCTTGCATTCCTGGTCCTCCTTCAGGGTTTGACGTTGTTGTTTTAAAGGGTGATGCAGGCGGCACTCTTCTGCGGGCGATTCAAGTTCTGACCTCCGATCTCTAGAGACTTTGGTGGTGAGATCTCGAAGGCTCTCTTGGGCCTCAACTCTCATCTGGACAGCAACTCTCAGGAGCTATCACAATAGTACCCGAGACAATATATTATCATATGATGGTTTCCAGACTGGAGATTTTGGTTTAAACTTGTTTCAATTCTTGCACTACTTTATCAAAGTTGATGTGTGAGCCCGTCAACTCGGATGTGATGATTCCACTAATTAAACCTCTAATCTGTTGATTCATGTTTATTGCAGTTTGAAGACTTGCAAGAAGCTTACTTCACAAGAAGGTGATAAGTTGCAGCTGCACAACAACAAAATTTGTTGCAATTAGCATCTGAGCATGATGCTTGTGGGGCCTCGAAGATGGTCTAGACGATTTCCAGTCTGTTCTCATAGCTTTCACTCGGTACAGGTATGTCTTTCTTCAAATGAATTTCTACATTATTGGTATGATTTCATGTGTATCAGATATGTCACGACATTTTATTCAATTAGGTTATTGTATTGTGGAAAATTATGAGTTCTACTTGGTCTGCTGGCAGTGCGTGACAAGGATGGTGTATGATTCTTTGTTCTGTGCATTGTGATCAATGACAGCCACCTTTGTGTCATTGTTGAGGTGCATCATGGGGACTTATTTCATACTTCCAACATCTTTTCTAGGTATGGCATAAGATGTTTGTCATTTGGATATCCAAAATGTGTTGCAACCCAGTTTTACGACATAGTTTTGTGATATTCTAAGCTGTGGGGTTGAAGTGGCTGAAGTGCATGGGAGATATTGGAAAACTCAATGTGATGATAACTTTTGTTGCTACAGAAGAACTTGAAGGATACACATGATTTATCCTTTTGAGGTTGTTTATGGTTTGTTGTGGTTGTCCTGGGGGTGGATTTTCTGGTGGGATATCTGCATCGTTGTCGCTGAAAGTGCAAACTATTTCATTTTATCAGCAGTATTGAGTTTGACCGGATGATGAGCTGTTTGCCACAGCAAGCGTTTTGCGGCGCAGCAAAGTCTTTGGTTTTGCCACGGTACCTTCAGGATTAACTGGAAATGCTCCTTTAATTTTTATCTTCTAGTCTTGGTAGATTATGTGGGCCCTTTGCAGTTATTGTTACACTCTAAACTCTGTAGTATCACACCTGTGGCAACCAAAGTGCACGTGATATTACGGAGTTTTGTAGTGTGAACATGGATGCGTGATGCTAGTGAATTAGTGTAGCATGTGACACTATGGAATAACACAAAGTGCAACATATTAAATGGTGTGGTGTGGTCCACTCCGCTTCGCCTTCCCGGGCGATGTGGCGGATGCATGCACAAACATTCAACAAGTGGTAGAAGAAGAAGAATAAGAATAAGAAGGTGACACTCCACATATTGACACATGGCACAATGCAAGGGTGTGGGTTGACTTCTTTGGTGGTTTGCATTAATGACAAAATTCGTGATATAAAGGAGAGAAAGGTGACAATAAGGAGTGAGATTTGAACTACGAACATCCGTTCCCTAGGGTTTCAGGATATTAGAGAGTGAGTGACATTATGGAGGTTGATATTGTGGAGTTTAGGGTGTATAACCTACATTTGTATCAACATGCAGTTGTAGATTAGCTGTAGAATTATGTAAAGTCATACATTTTCCTACAGAGCTTTGTGATGGCGTTTTTATTTGTTCATGTGATTATGGGACCGACCATTAATAAAGCAAAGAGTGAGGCCGACCTCCTCTTGTTATTAGGTATATTAGTTATTTAGGTCTCTTGTTTTTCATGGCATATATGAGTCCAAGAATTATTTTATAAGTTGCCTATAAAATTTTGGTAATTTTCAATAAATGCCTTGAAAGAAAGTTGATATCAATAAGACATGGATGTTATAGAATGTCATCTGATTTTGGGATATTATCAATAGACCAAATAGCATGTGGTTCTTGGATATCATCGATAACTAAAATAGCAGACTCGTGTGAAGTTTGTTGTGGCTTATGTAGAGGTAGGGGATTTTAGAACTTTTAAAAGCATATTGTTAGTCAATTTAAGGGCAATCCAACTTTATCTAAAGATCAATTGACTTGGATTAAGACTAGCAATTTATATATAAAACCTAAATTCTTCCAATGAAACAACAAAATGTTCTCAATCCAAATGTTTTTTAGAATTCATGAGCCATAATAACTTTAAGTTAAAAAATCATTTTAGCACCAATAAAAATCAATCACTACTTGACTAAAATTGGACTAATGTTCCAGGTATTCAATCACTAGCAAGATGTACAAAAGCTTATTGCCTAGATTACCACAAACCAATTTATTATGCATTCAACAACCTGATCATATTCCAATTTTTAGTCATGATGTTTGTCATAATAGATTCTCTACCACTTGATAAGTTATATTATATTATATTATATTATTTAATCATCTAAAAGTTTGTGTTTTTCTGATTCAAAAAATTAACAACAATTATTCTTCATATTCTTATCAAATGACACAATAATTTTGCTAAATTTAATTATATGGGGGCAAGCACATAAAAGTGGACAATCTTTGATCTTTGCACTTATGTGTTGCAAGTGAATTCACCACTTGTTGATATTATGGGAACATCGGAGAGAACATATGAAAACAAAAAAGGAATCACATGGAACATGGACCTTTATTCCATTCTATATCACGTAAAATATCCATATGTTTATTATAACCTTACTTGATATGCTTTGTAGACCCAATGGTATTAGTTGAGATGATCCCAAGTTTATTAATGGCCGTATGAAGCTTTACAATCAATGGACAATTGTAACTTGCTAAATTTGGATTCCCAAGTTGGATGTTTTTCCTTGATTTACGCCTTGGTTTCCAATGATCATAAGAATTTGGATATTTTTTCATGATTCCCTCGTTAATTTCACTTGCATTCCTAGTGATCTTTGAATTAAAACTAGTAGATCAAACACTTTGTTAATGAAAACATCAAATTTAGACTATGTAATGTTTGAAAATAAAATTGTAATATATTGGAAATTAATTTATCATGACCTCCATGTATATGATACTATAATAATTCCAAAAAGAATGAACAAAAAATATTTAATTCACCCTTCAAATAGTATTCATAAGTAAAGTTGCCAAATTTGTCTTTCATGCAAGTGTTTTTTACACTAAAATGAATAGTTTTATCAATTTGTTCTAACAAATTTGTGCATATAAGTATGTTCTAGGTCATCGTACAAGAATTATAATTTAATACATTATTATGAGATTACTTATATGTCTTTTTCAACCACTTGCAAATCTTGATAGTTTTGCATAGGTGTTGAAAAATGGCATATAGATATTCTAAAACACATGTTTTCTTCACTTTTCTTTCACTTACTTGCTTCCTATACTAGTGTACTATAAGAATAACATTTCTATATCCTTAGAAGAATCACACTTATATTTAATAATGGTCACTTTCTAATGACACCTCCAAATTTACATTGACCGGAGCGCTTTCTTGGCCCATGCTTACACCCATATATATATTTCTAATAAAGCCTATAATAACTACTTTCAAACTCACTCAAAATTAAAAATTTATAATGTTGTATTAGAAAATATTTTGTTTCATTTTTATATATTAAATATTAACACTAATACATATGATAACTTGCTAATGGTCTATATCTTTATTGTAGCTATGATGTGTGATAGGGACAAAGCCTCTAATGGTGACACTATCTTGTTGTCTTGAAATTAGTGGGTTGCAAGAAGAGTGTCATATGGCACTTAGTGCTACCTGGCAAGTCATGAAGACCACTCTAATTAAAACAATACACCAATTTTAAGGACAACGTAAATAAGATGTTTAGGCTTGTTATTTCCATGAACCAACAATTATAGTACTTTGAGAATATTCTCATGTTTTTCAAGATACAACTTGTTATGATTCAAAATGGGCTCAAACTTTGTGGTTTTCAAGTAGACTCATGAATGAAGGGACTCTAGTAAAAATAAGCCTACCCCCTACAAGTCAAGGGCCAATTCATTTCCAAAATTTAAACCAAACACTGGACTGATTTTTTTTCGGGGGGGGGGTCCCTTGTGTTATTATTGGAGTGACATAATTTTTTTTTAAATGAAGCAGTATAAAAGCTTGTTGTGTTTTGACCTTCCCAATGAATAAATTTACCTAGACACACGGTGAACTCTAGCCTTATGAAACATTCATGCATTTTGTTTTACCCATTTTGAAGGTGCACTTTCACGGTCACGTGGTGGTAACTTCTATGGTATGATAATATGCAGGAAGCATTGCCACTTTACAGCTTGGCCTATATTATATAAGGTAGACGGGTCTTAAATGGTTTTTTTTTTCCAGCTTGCCCATTTCTCCTAGGATATGATCATATGAACACTTGGTTAGTACGAGATGGTTAGCAAGTCCAAATCACGCCTGATGTGGCCAATTTCCTTGTCATTTTGGAGTTCATATGAATATATTATTCATTATCAAAGTCAAGATTTCTATGCTCATTAAATGGTCATATTAGGTCTCTCACCCCCCCCCCCCCAATTATGTTGACTATTGAACCTAGAACGATTATCATATTTTCAACACATAATCTAATCTTCTTTAAACACTTGTCTTTCTGGTATCCGTGCTTGGAGTCACACCAAACCACATACCACCGACATATAAGTGACCATTTCAAGATAAGTAACCAAATAAGGTTTGTCTACCTTAGAAGAGCTTGGGGGATGTTAGGTTTTGGAAGTGATGGAAAAATAGCCACAGGTTATGTGTAAATTACATGCATCCATCCAAATGACTACAATATTGGTATAGTAGCTTATAAAGAATAGGAAATCATGAGATGTCTTCAGAGGTGTCATGTAAGCGTACTAGCTTTTACATTCTTTTCATCAAGAACGGAATTTTATACTACAAGGAAGAGGGGAGTTGAGATGAAATTACTTTGGGTTGATTTTTGCGCCTGTCACAAACCCCCAAATGTATACATGATGCACATTTGACAGGTATATGATGGGTGCAAAAATCAACACTCACATTACTATAAGGGCCACTTCACACACGAGACTGAGGGGCGGTTTACACTATGGACCATGAAGTTGTCCCACGGCGATGTAAGAGCGTTGATTGGCTGTTGAACTCGTCCCGGGACAACTTCGGTTTACACTAGAGAAAAAATGGCAGAGGGACCACAGAGGTCGAGGTCCCCAAAATATAATTTTTAAAGCGTAATAAATGCACTGACATGGTCCAACGGGTTTTTCGTTGAGAGAGGCAAGAGAGGTGGTCTGGTAGCAAAAGGCAAGGGCCCATGGTAGATAATCACCATTTTAATAATTCTTTAATGAATCCACCCTCTATGTGCCTTAATCATAGCATGGCCCATGAGACATACCAGCACTACCTTGTTTTTCCCCTTATACCGGCTCCCACGTGTTTCACCAAACAACGTGGGACATCTAGAACTCAAGAATTTGAGTGCAGATTTGTTTTTCTGCTCTACCAACTGAAATATTTTGAATTTTGGGGCTTGTAATATACCATTGGAAAGGTCTTGAAAATACCTTTCCAACGGTATATTACACGCCCCCCAAAATTTAAAATTACAGTTGAAAAACACAAAAGAAAAATCTGTAGTTGTTTAGTGACTGCAGATCAGGGTGGTCAAAAGAGCCGCAATGGGAAATCTTCTAACACTAATTATCAAAGAATTGAACTTTAGTGTTGAGCAAGGTAGGGTGGTAACAACACTAAATATAATCAAACACTAAATATCCTATTTAGTGTAGTGACAACACAAGGTACATGTCACATGTAAATTACATTGAACATGTCCAATCAAATCGCTCATTTTTTTTGTAAAAATTGTTGTGAGAAGATTTGCAAGCCACATCTTCGACACATTTAACAAGAAGTGAAGACAAGTGAAGCCCAAGAGAAGACAAGAGAATGGTCAAACTTGAATTTTTTTCAAAATTGCCCTTTTTGGGCATGTATTAAAAAAATCAGCACCTTCACTTTTGGTGCATGGTCATTCTTCATGGTCCACATTCGGTTTACACCTAGTGAAGGGCCCATGAACCATGAAAACTAATATTTTAGTAACTCGGACCATGGAAGTCGTCCCATGAAGTCGTCCCACGCAAAATAGGCCTCTTACGTGGGACGACTTCATGGTCCATAGTGTAAACCGCCCCTGAGAGTCCGTGACCATTACACTTCAAGCACTCTCATTGGTGGAAAAAGGCGGAGCCGGTCCAAGTTTGCTTCACACTACGCTTGAGGGACCAACGGAGCATGTGAATGCAAGATGGATGTAAAGTCTACACGGATTCCTACATGGCATCAAATGGATCATGTTTCATGGTCACTTGGACTATTCTCAAAAACCACCTCTTGGAGGTAGGCCTAACACAAAACTGAGAGACCCTGGCACATTATTCTATTTTATCATGTGTGAGGACCCACGTGAATAGAAATTCATTGACATGGCATTTGGTTGAGGGGCATACGACTTCATACTACACTTGGGGGTCCTTGACCACACTACATGATTTTGGAAGTGTCTTGGAATGGCCTTCGGACACTTTCTTTTGGGCTCTCACAATTTCATGGTCACGGCTCTTGGCTCATGTGTGAAGTGGCCCTAAGCTCCTATGCAAAGCTCTTCGGAGCCCCCAATCCAGGGAATTGTTTTGGGAAACAACCAGTAATATTCTCGGGGAGGCCAGATTCTACACTGAATCTAGTGGCTCCTCTTTGCATTCACATGACGTAACATGTGATGATTCTTATCATTATTGGAAAGAAAAGCTTGGATCCATCCTAGCCCTCTTGTTGCTTTTAAATTTTGACAGGGTGGACAATCCACACGTTTCAATTCTTACACATGTCTCATCTTAAAGAGTGACTAGTAATCCAATATAGATTTTCAAAAATTCGACAATTTAGAATGCCATATTAGATTTATGTAAAGTCCATCAAAGAGGGACCAAACTATGGGTTTGATCCATCTTTTAGAGAACTTTCTATTGAGAGCTTGTTAGCTAGTTGAATCATATCCTATTTTGAAAGTTGGGAGAAACTGCTACACCTTGACCTATGTAATATCACTCCCTCTCTTACACCTTTAGGGAACGGTGTCATATTGTTTATTCATGCACAGTGTAATAAGTAATAATTAGAGTTTTTTAGAATGTTACTTTAAGATTTAAGAAGCTAAGAGTACGAAGTGTGTGAATAATAAGGGAATCTGACAAAAATGGGAGGGTTGTGGTGAAAACCACTGCTTTATTTTGTCACGGTAGGGGTAGGTGGGAGATTGGCTTACTTTTCTTGCTTGCTCACTAGCAATACCAAATCGCACGCCCCACAATTCAGTCAACAAGCTCGCAAGGGTTCGAACCTGGACCAACAACGTGGTACGTGGAATTACTTTGCCAACCTTATTCCCGCGATTTGGCAATCAAGGTAAAACTCGCAGTGGTTTCAAAACCTTCATTTTTATTTATTTTCCAATTAGTTGATAGATTTGTGGTGGATTTAGTTTAGTTTTACTTCCTCTTTGAAATTTTGGTTTCCATAAAGTTAAATATTTTACCTCTAAGGTAAAGCATAAAGTAAACGGGTAGAAGGTTTGCATTAATACTTGACAACGATTACATCTAAATGAATACTAGTAAAACTAATCTAGAAGTATTGAGATGAAAAGTTGGAAATTATTGCCAAACAATTAATGCAGCCGCCCAAAGGAAACCTCTTGTGCAAGTTTTGGAAGGGAAAAATGTGACCACCCCAAAAAAAATTCCTTGTGCGGGTACCAAAAGAAAAAATGCAGCCTAGTAGTTATAGCATGAGTTGGAGGTTGTGGGGAGAGTTGAAAAAAAGAAGGAATAATGCACTTTAAAAAGAGAGGGACTCAAGAAACTTTGTCTAGAGAGAGAAGGGAAAGAAATGATAGAGGAAGAAAGAAGCAGTATTGGATTAGTTGTGATTATTAAAATGTTTGGCAATAAAAAAAATCTTATATTATTTTGCATTGGATGGCGAAGTTGATGTGCTACAATACTAAATAGTGATTGGATTTACATTTGATGTGTCTGAAAACATCACTTAATGTTTTAGAAATAGCATCGGGTTGACATTTCATTCTTTAATATGTAAGAATGGGAGTTAAGCATACAAATGAATCTAGTGAAGCTACATAGCAAAAGAGAGAAAAAGTTGTTATGTGATCCATAAAATTTTGAGTGGTGTAATTTATGGTTGTTAGGACTTGGAACATTTTTGCTCAAGGAGGTCACTAGCAAAAATCGTAGAAACAACGTGCGATAAAAAATAGGGTCTAATATATTCATTGTAGATAAATTTTGCAAAAATGCACATATAATATAGGGGGTTTTAAAATAGCGAAACATGTTTACATGTAAAATACCATCACATATAATGGCCTCTTTATCTAGTCAGTACATGTAAAATAGCGTGGAAACAATTACTAGGGGTAGCGGGTCTTGGGTAGGGTCTATGCTAGCGGATGAAAAGAGGTAATTTTCTGTTGAAAAAGCTTGGATGGATGACTTCGTAGGTTGGCTGGCTTGAACATTACTAAACCAACGTATCCAATGTGGAGTTAATGTTCTCTACCTACATGTCGGGAGGGAAAATTTCAATGCGTTCTTTGAATTGCAATCTTCTTTCCAATTTTCTTTGGCAGTATAAGTAAAATAGGGTATTTTTAAATGATTCCCCAAAAAAATTATAGTTATTGATAGGGTGTATTAAAATACAAGCATTTACCTTTATTTTGAAAAATACCATACCTTATAATCTTTTTTGCAAGGTAAATAGGTCCTGAGCGCACGTGTATGCATTAATTAAAGAGGGAGTGACCTCCCTGAGCATTTTTGCTAAACAAATTGCAACCAAGTACCCCTTGTTCCCTTAAGACAAATTCTCTCTCTCCGACAACAATGGTGCTCAATTGAAATATCCCTCCTTGTTGTCACAATTCCCTCCCATATACCATGGATTCAAGCATTAAAATAATCCACCAAAGAATTCAAATCACATGCTTGCATGCATCGCGTTGTCATCATTGTCATTATTGTCATTATTGCAATGTTGACTTTGGGTTATTCCATAATGTCATATGCTACATCAATTCTCTATTATCATGCATCCAGGTTAACACTACAAACCTCCTTAATATCACGTGCACTTTGGTTGTCACGGCATGATATTAGGGAGGTTAGAGTGTAGTAGGACCTTCACTGGCCATTCGAGTCAAAACTTAGAGAGAACCACAATTTATAAAATAGGGTTTAGACCATGTGATATGTCACCCTAAATCCTGGATTGGCCAATGCAAGGCTAGCTTGGCCCACCTATCCTAGTATGACAAGGTAGAAAGCCAAATTTTAATAGCCCGACACCACTCTTTGAGCATGTTTGGGTGACTTTATGGGATGAGCTCTTAAATGTGAAACTCGCGTTTGAGCCAACTCACCAGGAGTTAACACATAGCTCTACTAAATCCCATCATTTTGAGCCCGTGGTCTTTCCTTGCTCAACATGTGTCTCAAAGATTGGCAATCCCATCCAATAGTCAATGATGAACTTTGCATTGACTTAACATGATGATCATGACTCAAATAGGAAGGCAAAATGAGAATTTAACACATGAGTATTCAACACTTAACCATATATCACTCAAATATAAGCCCCAGGCTACATCACATCTTCATTTAGCTGGGTCCCGCCCCTCCCACACCTCCTTCATTGCATGCTCTTATGCCCGCACATGTGTGGGAACTCTTCCTCGTTGGGAACCAATGTGACAATACCCGGTCAAAATTACAAATATTCAAGTTGACATCACTTTCATTATTCCCAAGTTAATTGATGAAGTTCCTTCACATGCCAAAGGAGCTTAACGGCTTAAGTGACCGGGTATTGTCACATTGGTTCCCAATGGGGAAGAGTTACCACACAGGTGCAGGCAAGAAAACCAGGTGGTGAAGGAGGTGTGGGAGGGGCGGGGCCCAGCCAAATGAAGATGTGATCTAGCCCGGGGCCAAATAAAAGTGTCCAGATTATTGCTATGTTGAATTTAGACACATCTACCTTAAGTAGTGTTAAATAATGAGGGCGGCAACTTTTACAACTTGTAGATATTGACCACCAGTTGCTATGTGCCCAGTAAATTTATATTCCGAGGCTCCACAGCCATACCAATTATGAACTCTGCATTGACTTACTATGATCGTGCCTGTTGGAAATGAACTTTAACAATGAGGAGGTTGCCAAAATAAAATTTCAAGAGTCCACCCTTGCAATGACGGGATGCCGGGTCGCATAATGTTGGCATATAGAAAACACCCTGGCACTTGTCTATGTCAAGTCATATAAGGGCTGCTTTACACCTAGAGGCCGGGCCAATTTGTTGTGTAAGAGGCTTGAAATCCTCACTTGTGATTGGCCAAAAGGTTGAAATCGGTCCCAACCCCTTTACACCTAGAGGCCAGGCCGATTTGGTGGTATGAATTTTTTAATTAAAAAATGCATGTTCTGACATGGCCCGAGCTCGTTGAATTGGGTGCACCCAAAATGGAGGGCCAATGTCAGATTTCAATTGAAAAAACTTTTTTTAATACAATATGAATTTTTTCAGCGAACCAGATCCGTTGGATTATGTGGAATTATGAACGGCTCTATGCTAGATTATGCTAGATCCGTTGGATTATGCTAGATTTATTGAATTGGCCTGGCTTCTTGGCCCTAAGACCTTTACATATGGAAAAATTGACCCCCGTTATAATCTTATTGTAATGTGTAGTTGAGGTCGACCTCCAACCCAAAAGGGGCTGAAATTTCATGCAATCGGCCTCAAGGGGAATTGGCCCGGCCTCTAGGTGTAAAGCAGCCCCAAGTTACTGGTTGATGCCTCGGCCTGTCGAAAACAACGGCGCAGGTGGCACATGGAATGAGGCCCTACTTAATGCTTAGAAAATGAACTCTCAAGATCTTTGTGTTGAATTTAACCACATGCTTACTGTGAATCACTTTTGGATGTTTCTGTTTATCACAGCGGGTGGACACTGAGGCATAATCTCATGAGGCAAATCGCAACCCTACATTGATTTCAACACTTGTGCGTCGAAATAGCTTGATTTTGGAATTAATTTTGTACAAAATGTTCAAATTGGAGTTTATAAGTTTGAAAGAAAATGAAGTATTTTGGAACCCCAACATCTTTTCCAAAAAATGGTAATCTAAAACATGTAGATAAGTTAAATGTTCTCTGTTGACATGCTTCAAATTGTGCTTAATTTCAAATGAAGCTAACTTGGAGTAGGGTAGGCCCTAGGCTGACACTCCCTAAAATTAGAATCTACATGTGACCAAAGATGAGGTTTTTTATTTTATTGATGGTAAATTGAAGCGGTTTCAAAATAAAATAGGTCCCACACAATATGTGACTTTGAGTTCAGACTAATGTAGGTTGTAATAAATTCCATGAAATTAAGTTTTATATTATTTCTAACATACCATGGTATATATCATATATCATCGGTCTATGGTTCCGCAATAAAAGAAATTCATGTTGTTCTTGGGTGCAAATATATTTTGTGTACGTTTGTTTTGTATTGTGGAATTATAAAATAATTGCTTTGAGGCTAAACCGCATTGCAATGGCTTTGCCTTTTGAGATGATTTTGGAAATGAACCAAAGTTTGCCCTCGATCGGAGAACCAACTAGGATTGGCCACATGTGGAAGATGATCATAGGGTAGAGCTCTCATACAACAAGCCGCTTGTTGATTTATAATAAGCAGATGGTACATGAAAATAACTCGCCCTAGCCTTTCAAAGTGATTGAAAGGTACTACAAAATATGCACAATTAGAACATTACCTAATTGAATGGATCATTTAATTGCTTGTCACCAAGATAATACCCCCCAAACAATTATACCCTGGCCGCATGTGGTTCCTGTAAGTCACACTACGTGTCGGCCCCAGGAGGGTAGGTACCTAAGATATGTGCACCCGTATTCACCAACTATGTACCATCGTCATATATTTCTAGTCATTGTCATAAAGTGACCCATTCGAAAATGTGACCACCACCCCATTTTCGCAGCTTGGGCCAACCTATTTCCATGCAACACACTCTCAATCTTTGATTGGTGTTGACATGTCATGGTCGAAATCCAACTCAACCAAAATGTCAGTAGCAAAGTTGACAACTAGGCTTGGATCGCAAGCATATTTAGGTGCCACAATTATCGATTACGGGAATCAAGCGTCCTTGGTTTCCCAACCATTCGGCGAGTGGAAAAAGGGTAGCCTATATCACGAGTACAGGTCAAAGAGAATATCCACTTAGAAAATCCACAGTAATTTCACTATTGCGAAAAACAATCTGAACATTCATGAATTGCTTCTTATTTTCTATTTCTCTACATGGGATTCATTTGTTTTCTCTCCGATTGTACCTAAACCTCAGATAGTACACTAAACTGCTTAGCTCACTCGCTCGGGAACAGGTCGGCCACCTTATATGTTAGAGTTTGGGGCCATATATATGCCCACCTTCCAATTCATGAGCCAGGAACTTAGGGCTTGCAGGATGGCAACAAGCTGGGGGGCCGGCCACATGGGATCCCTTGGCTGGCCCTGACCTTGCTTGTGTCAGAGGGAGACCTCTGGTGGGCCCCACGCGCGGCCTCCGTTGGCGATGACGAGCCAAGCGGGCGGGGCCCACGGAGCCTCCGAATGCGGGTGAGAGAAAGAGAAAGAGAAGAGAGGGATGAGGGATCCCATCCATCGCTTGGCTGCCAATACGGGTAGGGCCGCGGATTTAGTGCGGGCAGCTCATGATATTTCTGATATCAGCCTGAGAAAGATGTGGGATTGAGTCCTTGGTAACTTATGATGCACTGGGTGTGGGGTTCAAGTGAAGCACCTGCTAAGCTCACGGGCAGCCAGCCACGTCCTTCCCTCTTCCTTCTTTCTTCTGTTACATTACTAACGGTGTGCAATAATATGCGCTGCTGTGGCAGGAAGCTTAACTTAAACATAACATTATTAATCTGAATATGGGGAATATTTTGCAGAATAATGTTAGTCCCACAGAACATTGTTATGGATCTTAATAATGTTATGAAAGCATCACAAACTTCTAGTGAATACTTGAGTGTGGGCTTTAAGGGTAAAAGGTACGTGGCCCTATGGTTGTGGGCATTCAAGTGATCCATCTCCACAAACAACTTTGGCCGTTGGATTGGATAGGGGATTGTCTCATCCCATTAGCAACATGTTGTGTTGGATTCTTGCTTTGACTTTGCTCATTCACTCTATTCTTTTGTGCTAGGTTTGTTGAGCTTTACAAGGGCTTACAAAGCGTGAATAATTCATTAATAAAAATGAAATAAATATTAAATTGGATATGAAGAAAGAAGAGGAAATGTACGATGTGAGCAAAATCACAAAGATTGACATTGTGATTGAATTGGAGTGAACTTGATGCAAAAGTTGTAAGAGTCCAAAGTGAAGATTGTCTTACTAGTCCCACATGTCTAGTGACTGAGGAGAGTGACCACATTATTAGGCCTACAAACGTCAATGATGCTAGGGGACCAATCTCACATCGATCTAACTTAGAGGAGTTTGAAACTCATAGCATGCCCACACTTAGTGGCGTGGGCGATGAGCGAACGGCTTCTGCTAGCATGGACCACTTTTAGCTCCGATTTGACCAGTGAGAGCCACTGGATGTAACCGATGGTGGGTCAGCATCTATTTCTCAACATAATCCCCATCAATTTCACGGTTGGAACCGGATGGAAACGTTGGTGTGGGATCAGGGCATGAGTTCCATGTGACTCTTGTAAAGAAGCGTTGGAGTTCAACATAAAGTATACATTAACTTATCCTGTTGGGAGTATTCATCAACTTGCAGGGGCCACTTGGGTTTCGAGGCCCAGGCATGATGTAGATGCACAAGGGTAAATAAATGTAATCCTCCCAAGAATTGGAAGTTGACTGCTGCTATCTGTCTGTAAGTAGTGAGATCCACTGACTTGGTTTGGAGGCCACCATCTCAAAGGTCATGACCTGCTTAGGAGAGTCAGCCTTTTAATGCTCATGTTTTGGAATCTTCGGACTGTACTAACTTGCACCCACAAGTCTCGCCTGCAGCTATTCGAGACCACGGACTCGCTCTGGGTTCGAGAACGAACAACGCTTTTCATCAAAATAGTGAGTGAGAGTTGTTATGATCTGTGGTAGTATGATTCAAGCCTGAGATTCATGAAACAAGGGTTAACCACCATGAAAATTAGCAAGAAAGGAAAGCAGGCAACGAAGTGGTCGGTGAGATGATTTGATCTCATGATCTGCAGTCTGTCATCCTGTTTTGGAAGGTCCGACTCAAGTGGATAGGATGACCCATTTTTGTATGTGGAAACCGTTTGAACAGACAAAAGTGAACACTTCCTGCAGCTGTTTGAGAAGTTTAATATGGGCACTTATTGGGTTGGAGAAGGGTTTCTGACAAACGAGATGATGTTAGTCGTGTATGATGATCATGATCATGGAATTAGGTTAACCCAGGAGAAAGAAATTTAAACCACCAAGTGAATCTTTGTATACATTACTGGGAAAAACTTAGAAATAAAGAAGGTATTGCAAGAAGTTAGGTGCACAAAAGGAACTGTTTGCACCTACAGACAGCTTCCGTGCTTCTAAATGAGCCCACAGGCATATATATATATATATGTTTGCTTCAGAAAAAAGGGTAATCATGAACTCCAAATTCAATCTGATTAAAGGAACCAAAAATGCGCAAAAACTGGGACATGCTGGCTCAGTCACCACTTATATCTCGCCAGAAGATGATTCTATCTATCCAAGCAAAAACGTTGAGGGATGCAGAAGCTTGGAGATGTTGATGGTATACTGTATGTACAATTCGCCTGAACATGGACAACCATGGTCCTGCTTTTATTTTACATGTGGGGAGAGAGATTAAGGCCAAGGCTTTCGAGCACGAAATACTGATGTCGCAAGGATCCACAGTGGTCATTGATTTGTGTGCATCTTAATGTGATGCAGTGGTGCACAATATATGAGATATGCACGGTGGAAAACTTGCTTTTTTTTGGAAAGGATCGAAGTGAATTCATAAAACCAAAGAGAAGAGCCGTTCACTTGGATAGATAACGAGAAGAATGAGTGCATCTACAGAGGAATCTAGATGATACCCACATGCATTTGTGTTCTTCAAGAAAAGGGCCATCACGAACTCCACATCCGAGTCTGATAAAAAAGAACGAAAACCAAGCAGAAAACTGGAACATGCTCCACTTATCTCGCTAGCTGATGATCCTATCCAAGCCAAAAATATTGTGAGTGATGCAACCAGGAGCTTATCTGGAGACCATAGACATACATGTGAACAGGAGATAGACAAAAGACCAAGGCTTTCCGAGCACAAAATGACTTGCAGAGATCCACAGTGATCATGGACTCTAAGAGTGAATCTTAATGTGATGCAGTGCACAAACCCTAAGCTTAAACGCTAGAGATATGCACGGTGGTAGCTTTTCACTTGGATAATGGACGACATCTTGCACTGATTGGGTGAAACTAGCTAGGTTTGCCAGCTTGAGAAGAATGAGGGTTGAATCTACAGAGGAATGTCGATGACTTCCGTGACTATTTCCAACATGCCCACGAGGCCACAACTTCCAGAAGAACATCAGCTATTGCGTGCGAATTCTTGTGCCGAAGAGAGAAGTTGATGATGCACTTCCATCTATCATAACGGCAGTTGACTAAGCTTAACTGAAATCCATCAGGAAACACTGTAAGTTCCGCGGATAAGTCTAATATAAGTTTCAATCAATCAATCTTTCACAGCAGTCCATGTGATTGCAAGTGACCCTTTCTTTTCTTTCGTATTTTGTTGACGGAATCTACCACAAGGCGAGTTTCCCAGGAAATAGGTCTTCTAAGAGCTGTATGAGCTTCCCTCCTAGCCTATGGCCAACAAAGACAGCAATTTTCGCTTCTGACCAGGCGCCCCTGCAACGAACCCTCCCCTACTAGATTGGATTTTTGGGTTGGAGGCGAGATCTTTTTCTTTAAAATCTGCTGCCTCGGGATTGTGGGGCCTTGCTCTATCCGCCGAAGAACTTGTGGTTCGGCTCAAAGTTTGAGCCTCCTTCAACTTGGCAGCACGCTTGTTGATGAGATCCTGGTGGTGGACGCATAAAGAGTAACCTGGCTCTGTCAATCTGGAGCATCGCCATCCCCTTCCATCATAGCGCTTACATTGAATTGACCCTTTTCCCTTTTGTGAGGATAACGGCCCACGGCGCCTAACCTTCTTAGTTTCTACTTCCTGGGCTCCTCCTGCTGCTTCCTCCAAGCCCTCATCACAATTTGTGGAGTCATTCATCCCATCTAATAATTCCCCATCATGCACCTCCACCTTCTTGGCAGATGAGGAAACATTGGTGTCGACTACCTCCTTCGAGCGGCTACTACTTCCAGCCTGCTTCCCACGGTGCAATGCAGAAGAATCGTCATCCTCCGACTTCGCAAGAATGCTTGTCTCCTGGATTTGACATGACCCAGGTAATTTTATCTCTGGCAAGTCGGATTTTTGTTCCAGAGTGGAACACAAGAGATAACGCTTGTCGCCCACGGAAATGAAGGAAGATGAGGAACGAAGAACATTGGCCACTTGCACAGTATGCCTGGCGCCACCTTCCTTCAACCCGGGAAACCCCTGCTCCAGCATGGTTTTCACCACCTCGCTTGCAGAAAGCCCATCTTCGCCGTAACTCTCGAAGATGGAGAAAATGGAATGGATCAAAGCATCCTTAGAGTTCTTCCCTGTGTTTTTGCTTTTTGCCGTGATGACTTTCTCCGGTACAGCAGCAGGCCCGGCATCTCGCAAAGCAGCATTGCGCCTGCACAGATCAGCATGAAACTTATCCATTTAATCATCATGTGGTGAAACACATTATTAGGGTTTGAAACAACCCTAGGTAGCAGGACATCTTTGATACTTGAGAATTTAGAGTAAGTACTTGGAGAAACATGAAGGAAATGGATTGTGGCTCTTACCTCTGACGTATGCCATTCGCTAATTCATTCACGGCCAGAAGCTCCGCATCAGTCATTGTGGCAAGGCCTTGACATTTCCCAGCATCATCTGGTGTAGGGTCAGCCTGGAGGGTGTTGAGGGGACAAGTTAGGTCAAAGTGATGCAACTGCTCGCACTTCGAATCATGCATCAGAAGACATACATCAGTAAAGAATGAGGAGATTGCCTCGAACATGTATTATTTGGAGCGGAAAACTTGAACAGACGAGAAGGTCTTTCTTTGGCCATGGTAATAGCTTGTGCAGGGATCGGAATAGTCAACCATGTTCATTATCGATCAGTGCTTCAAGGATTAGTACATGAAGGACTAACTTATCAGGAACCCTAAACATGCACGGATGGTCATGGCACAGCCAATCTCGAGGAACCCTAAGTGTAACAGACAAGAACTTGCAGGGTCCCGTAAGTGAGTAAAGGCGGTGAGATCTACGCCTTGTGGATGCTGTAACCTTTTGGCATCCTAGAAAACCTAAAACCCAAGATCTCATTTTCACAGATTGATTGACCCTGGGTATAACATGTTATCTGATGCACCATGATGTTGGAAGAAAGCTTTGCAAATCGCACTGCAACTTACCTAATCAGACCAGGTGACCAACTTAACATGAACCTTACCATGTCAGTTCATTCATTTAGGTTAGGCGCAAAAGATGTCACGAGGTTCTATCGCCATCCACTAAAAGGTTTGACACATTTGACAAAATGATGTTCTGGATCTTGGATTTCTTGGGGGCCGTAGGCAGCGATTTCATGCAGGCGTGAAAGTGCAGACAAAATTGCCCAAAGCTCTTGAATCGTGAGCTCTTCAACATGTCAACCTTCATACATCAGTGAGGTTATGGGTTTAAGGGTCTGAATCTCTAGAACAACAGAAGTATGAGAAGCATGCAGCCGCACCCCGATTCGTTGGAACCATGAAATTATAGTCACCAGTAGCACTACGAGAAGACTTCGACATCAGTTCCTGGAGAATTCCAGGATACATACACACATACCTCGCAGATGGAGTCGGAAGACTTGTGCTCTTCAATCTTGCTTGTTTTCTTCGTCCGTTGTGAGTTGCCGAAATCGGTGTCTTTGGTCGAGCCTGACCTTCCATTTCTACTTCTGTCATGATCAATTTCGAGACGCTTGGCATTCAAGTCAATTCTCATGATGATCTGATGTTCCTGTCCAGGCCAATGCAACATCTCGATTTTAATGTGCCACCAGGAGCAGGCCGCATACAGTGCATGTTATGCATACACAGCTTCCACATGGAAATATTGCAAACTTCATGACATGATCATCATCATCATTCATGAGATCACTCCATCAATCCATCCTTGCAGCCAGAGAACCCTGCAGTGATCTCATGTCTTGGATGAATCAATCAAAGACTGTACTGCCATCCATAATCTGACGGTTGACTTAGGTGATTGGGCATCACACACACACAAACATCTTCCCCGCCGAGTAGTAGGCCCGTAGGTCCAAACCTTACCCTTGTACAGCCTGGAAAGGCCATGCACCTAGAACTTATCGGCAGTGCCCATTCCACTACCCCCACCAGCGAGACTCGAGGGTGACAACATCCAAACCCAACCCCAAACTCAAACCAAACCACACCACCCGCACACATCCCAAGGAAGCTGCATAAATTCTCCACCATAACATGCAACCCTTCTGCAGGTTACTCAGCACCGTGCCAACCTAACCTTGAGCCCCAACTCCACAAAATTCACCATGAATACTACATGAACCCCCATAAATCTCATCCTACAGCACCACCTACAGATCGCAGCACTGAAACGGCAATGGGAATTCAATCCCTGCACACAACCTGAGATTCAACAGCCAACCCTAACCCAACATCCCACGACACAACAAGATCTGCAAACCAACCTACCTACCTACCTACCTGCCCCAATTTGCAGACCCCACACCATGACGCGCTGTTCTTCTTATGCGTTTCTATTAATATCATACATGCAAGATTGGGAGGGATAGTACTCTCTCCTCTCACCTTCTGCAGTTTGGGAGCCAAATCCCCATCGCCGGTCCTCGCCTCGACCACATCTTCACTAGGGTTAGGCTTGCATACAGCTGCCGGCTTCGTTGGAATTCCTGCATCGGAAGAACTTCTTCCAGGAACCTGTTGGCACACCGATTCCGGCCATTCTTCCGCCTTCTGGAACTTCCAGCACATGGGCAGCGCTGTTGTTGGTTCGGCCGCATCGTCCACCGACTTGCGCTTGCGGATCCTCATGGCTGCTGCTGCTGATTGATGAACGTCTCTCGCGGCCGAGATGTCTCCGAGATCGGCCCAGTATAGATCTGAGGCCAGCCAAGCTTGACAGCCACCCGAGGGGGCGGGTGGGCCGGAGGAAGGCACGGGAGAGCGGATCTGCCACCAGGGGGGGGGGAATAGGTGGAAAGAAAAATCCGGAAATAAATGGGAAAGAAATGGGGAGCGTAAAAGAAATCAATCTAGTGACCGCCCCTGTTCCCACCACTCCACTGCAGTCACTTCTAAGTTGATCATGAGTCTTTTAGGCTTTTGAAGTGATTACGGAGTTGGGGATGAGTCATGGACTCCTGGCAGCAAGTAGACCAAGTTTAGTGCAAACTTTAGGCTGGGTTGCGAAATGCAGGGTCATGCTTTCGTGGCGGTGGCCCACTTGGCTGGGCTCACATGTCTGCACAGGGGTCGCTTTTCCCTATTTAGAATCCTTGCCTCCGCCTTGGTATTCATTGTCTTGATGAGCTACAGGACATGATGATGCCCCTCTTGAACTTGCAGCCAATGTTGCTGCTGCTATGGCGGAATGCAGCCTCCCCAAAGGCTACTGTGTTGTTATGTACGTTGCTACTACTATCTGTGATAATAATAATAATAATGTAGTAATAATAATGAGGAGAAGAAGAAGAAGAAGAAGAAGAATTTGTAAAGTAAAGGAGATGAAACCATGGGTTTAGTCCCAAACAGTGATCAGGGAGATTTTAGGGCATAATCGGTTGAGATCCTAGTGTTTGCAAGTCCAACCGGTTACATGTTGACATCCTTCAGTTTTTCTATATTAATTTGAGGTATATTCCATAAATTCCTCTAAAGTGATCGGTAATTCTCCTGAAGTCTTGAACTTCAACCGGTTATTTCTCAAACTCAACCGGTTCATCTATAACTAACTGCCGGTTCTCCCCGATCATAGGTCCCAAACCTTGAGTTTATGAGAATTAACATAAAACCACTCAAGTTTTTTTAATGCTTATATTATTATACACAAAGAGTGGTGTTGGGTTATTGAAACCCGATTTTCTACCTCGTCCTATTAGGATGGGTGGGTCAAGCTACCCTTGCATAGGTCAATCCAAGATTTAGGATGGCAGGCTCCATGTGCATAGCTTATTTTAGATCCTAAAATTCTCTCAAAGTTTGAGAGGTGGGAAGAGGTGGTCTCAAACTTTGCACCCAACTTACAAAAGAAAAGGCTCCAATATATGACGAGCTAAAGGAGCTCTTATTAGAAAGTTTTCTCAAAGAAGAATCAAGCCCACGGTTTGATCTCTCTTTGGAAGACTTTACGGATAACTCTAATAAAGTGGGGCAAGTTGCCAATGAACTCAAATATCATGACCATGAGCAACTTACAGCAATGGAGAGAGAGGGAATTAACACATAAAGGCATATATTTCAATCATCCAACATGAAAACTTGACCTCCTATAGGTTTGTGGTTGATTCATCTCAAATATTAGCATGCCACACTAGAACCATCAACTGGCTTGAAGCAGTGGGAGAGGTTCCATTCATATGTCTTGTATGCAATGAAGTGAATGGACGAAATGTAGTACATTACATCCATTGAGGTTACTATGAGAAAATCCTTACATATAGCAATAAATTTCAAATGGAATGATTTTTTCCTCATCAAGAGGGACTCCCCCTACTACCAAGGAGCAAAAAAATGGCCCTAGTGTGGGCATGGCATAACTTGGACTAAACTAATTCGGGATCTTCAAATCTACACCTTCTATAACTATTATTGTGGCCTTTGTTCCATGATATTGTTGGTCACTGAAACTTTTCTTGACCTACACCATTTCAAGGCCTCAATATATTATGCTCAAAACCATGAATATGGAATCAAGGCATTCTATGAAAACATCAATTATCATGGGTTGAAATATAAATAATATTATAATGATCATACCAATGTATCAATATATTTTGTTAATATTTTATGGTTTGATATTTTAAAACTAATAGTTTTCAATTAATAAGCCCCTTAATTTTCAACTTACACATGAAATACAGTGGACCATAATATTTTCTACCCATGCTAACTTGAAGCTCATATTAATATGTGTCAAAAGTGTAATTCGATGTCAAATCAACTATGGATAGTAACTCTAGGTTGCATATTATTTCATGATTTCTATGTTGGATGAATAAGAGGTATACTCACATGCAATAATTTCCCCTCTCCCATCAACAACATCATGTTGTAGTAGTAGTACACTATAGATATGATTTAGTGTGCCTACAATAGTTATTATCAACCCATGTAAATAATCTTGCAGTGATCATTGGGTGGCAATAGGAGGGTGCATAGGGCATTTGTTGTTACATGACAAGGCATCATACCACTTTAATTAACAATGTATGCCAATCATAGTGTGACCGTACATTAGACAAATAGTGTAGTGTAAACTAAGGTAGAAGACTTGCAAACTTCCATCGGCAACTCACTCATGGTGCATTTTTTTAGTTTTGTGGGATCCAAAGTGGAAATCTACGTACTTCTCGTGATTACTACATTGATTATGGTAAATATCATGGGCCACACTATTGAACTTAGTTTCACACTAAAAATACTATAATATTTAATTATGGGTGCATAATGTTTACCAACCCACAATTTTCAACATCTTAGGTCCACATTGTAGGGTACATTATTTCTACTGGATTGAAAAGAATGTGCAATGTATTGCTGAATTTGTTAGGTGATTTCCTCTCCTTAAGGCATCCACCAAAACATGCATTCAAAAAACACCTCTAGTTGCTTTAAATGATGATTATCATACAAATCTTGTTCGTTTTCCACCCAATACACACATACATACATACATACATACATACACACACACACAATCCATCCCCAATTCATCTTGTATAGTTTCTCAAGCTCTTTCCATGGACATCAAAGTCGTCTCGTAACTTTTAGCCATTTCAACAAATTGGCCATCTAGAGATCGGTTGTGCTATTCATGTCAATTCTCCCTCAATTCTTGAACTTAGGTAATGAGATTATGATCTTAAATTAGACTCTTGTTCGCTTTCATTTGATACTTTACCCGTAACTAGAAGTCGAAGAATGAGAACATATTGAATGATTGAGGATTCAAGCATAACTAGGGTTGCACACTATTTTCTTGTGTATTGATGTATATCATGGCCCACACTGTAAGGTTGCCCAAGACCGCACTAGACGTCTGCCCACACTATTTGCCATAATTAGTGTAGTGATAAATTTTTTGCAGCTTGTTGGTTGATAAAGACCAAGAGTCAAACATTCAACAGTATCAGCTTTGGAAACTGTGAGGGGGGGGTCCCTACACAACTACTGCAAATAGCAAAGACACCTTGACTTTCACAAATCATATAATATGAATCACAGGATGTTGTAATTTCATGAACACGGTTTGCATCAACCTTCTTATGAATTTGCTAGTTCTTTTGAATTTTTAGCACGGTAAGGGCACATTCAACTATTTGGCAAGTCACCGTGTGTGTACTGTAACTTGTGATGAAGTTCACATTGGAATATATGTTGCAACTTGCTCTTGACAAAAGAAGGAGTTCTGTGGTTTTGCAGATTCCGGAATTGAAAATGTCTTGGAAAACATGAACAGAATTTCTGGAATTTGACCAGGTAGTAGCTCGTAAGAGCCTCTGTTCAACCATTTCAGGAAAATGCTAGCACAAGACTCGTGAAGACCAAATTGCCTCAAAAGAAATTCCACTCATGACGCGAGGAGTAAGAGACAAGTCTTACATAAAGAGAGAGAGAGAGAGCCAGCCTCCACTTCAAGATTAAAAAAAGGGGTCAACACGTGCTTTGAAAATGTGAAGCATCTCATGATCAATAAATAGGATTGGATGAGCCTCAATCCTCGTAAAAACTTAACGCCTACAAGAAATTTATTGTCTAAATAGAGCAGTGGCTTTGGTAAGCAAAAAGTAAGAGATATTTACTACCAGTTTGTTAACCATGACGTCAATATCAAATGGGTATCAAATATTCATAACATATTTGTTGAAGAGAATGTGAAGAAGAGCATGATGGAGGCCACGCCAACATCAAATTTGAGGATCTCAAGCCCCTTCTAAGTTAGATGGCTTCAAGGGCCTACCTTTATTCACAAACCCTTTTTTAAGGATGAAAGTGACAACAAATGATCATACTTAGACAGTTCAAAGTAAATTCAAGTCTAAATTTGCCATAAAATGTTAGACACCAGCCATCAGTGTATGTTTTATTTCATTTTGTTGTGGGAGCCAGAGTGGCAATCACAATCATGAATATGAATATTCCTTTTGTAAACATTCACTTGAATGTGATGTAATATTATCCTTGTAGTTATTAATAATAGTAATAAGGGAAATTTCACCATTTTTATTTTTTGAAAAAAAAACGGCCAAAAAAACTTGTTTTTCAACAAAATAATCCGTTATTGAGTTTTGAGGTAAGGTTTTTGCAAAATCTTGCCAAGAAAAAAATTTCATTGCTAGGCATGCATTTGCAATTGGAAAGTGGAGGACTTTGACTTAGAACTTAGGCATGGGCAAATAAGCATTTCACGATATCTCCCTTAGGAATATTGGAGGAATGAAGGGTACTTCAAGCACATGTTTGGGCCAAAGCACGAAGGTTGGAAGCAAGTTCAGGCATGTCTACACTAAAGGCATTAGGCCAAGATTCTTAAATTATGACCATGGTACCCGACTTTTTGAATGACATCATAGAGTAATCCGTGGACTATAGCCCAAAGTCTTTTAGAGGTCACAACCCTTAGTGTAAACCCAAATGGGACCATTAAAAAGACCTCATAATATTTTAATTAGATATGAGAATGCATTATGGGGGAGAGAAGAAAAAAAGTGCTTGTGACTTTGTTTATGTATTGATGTTTGTGTATGTTAATTCCAAAAGTTTTGAGCATTCAATGTCTATTTATAGGTTATAAATTAGAAAAAATAGATTTGTTTACTTCACAATAACAAAATAATATTAAAAATGCTACACATTAAAAATTATCACACAATATTTATTCATAATTCAACTTTGTAAAACAACTCCAACATTTACATTCCAAATTAAACATGAATAGTATTAGAATATGTATTTTTTTATAAGTTGTCATGGGTTGTCCCTCGGAGCCATCCACAAATTCCATCAGTCCTACCTTCAAGAGAATGCCCTCATATAAATACAAAGTAGGGTCCCTGACACTCTCAATCAATGAGAATTCAAGGATTCTCAAGAGCCATGGCCTAATGGCTTTCATGTAAACATGCCCTTAGGTTTAAAGAACAAATGATATAAAGTTTTAATGGCCTTCCAAGGTCCCTTAGAGGTTGGATGCCAAAAGATATAAGATTTTAATGGCCCAAAACTATTGTATGTTGGCAAGCCCTACAACAATTTGATAGTAGTCTATGCAATAAATATTGGCTTCAAGCCCATGCAACTAGTGCACAAGGTGCACACAACATGTGTGGAAACATTTTTCCTTTGGGAATAAAATATGTTTAGAGATCTAACATGTATTGCATCATGTAGGGGAGAGTAACTGTAATGGTTAAAAAAATGATGCGATGGATCAATAAAAATTGGAATGTTAAAATTTAAGATGTATACAAGCTTACAAGTGTAACACATAAAAATGATAGATATTGGAAGAGAAGCATAGATGAACTCCAGTTGCATGTAGGGTTAGACATAGGCATGTGCAAAGGTGCAAGGTTGCAAGAGGGAGGGGTGGGGAAGGTGAAGGTGTGTGCAACACCATGTGCATGGGAAGACTCACTTAAATACGCCAATTATATGCACTTGAACTTGGGGCTCTACGACTCACAACCCTTTGACATACATTGCTTCCCAATTACAACTTTGAATCATTGAAAGCTCACTTTTTACTAGTCTCCAACAATTCAAGCCTACTCTCAAGCCTGAATATACAAACCCCCTATCTACCTCGTTCTTAATTTATGTTTGAAACAATCATTTTTCTATTTATGATTATAATACATCAAGGATAAAATTTGCATGAAATTCAACCTTGCTAGTCATCCATGCAATCCAAAAGGCAAGAGAATATTGTTGCATACAACCGTACCTCTGACCCATCCATGTTAAAACCTACCTCTATAGTTTAATTGTTGATCAATGTGTTTGGCACTACATGAATTTGTGGTCTTTGACACTATACTATATATCAAATAATATATAAATAAAAGAAAGAAAAGTTGGCTCAAAGTGCACGTATTGGCCTCTATACCTTCTAGGAATGGGCTATGGAGTCCTATGTCTTGGGAACAATGTTTGACCAATAAAAAGGCTCCGGCTACAATTGAGAGAATTCAAAGCATTTGGCATCTCTTATGTGATTGTATTACAATGTGTGTGATTTGGACTAGTAGGAATGTTCATATCTTTAACAAACATAAGTGACATTCAAACACATGGAAACTACCATACTGCATTCCTTGAATTTGTGAGAATTGCATGGCATTGCACTTTGAGCGGCTATCGAAACATTGAAAAGTATGACAAAATTTGGGGTGCACATGATATCGTGTGTCAGAGAGAGCATGAGAAAATTTAACGGGTGTACACTTACCCTCCATTCGAAGGGGTGCACACTTTCAATGGTAGCAGGTTAAGTTGGCTTGTGCTTGGGTGTGGAGTTGTGTGGCTACTAAGTTCATCAGTTAGTGGCCATCGTGTTACTGGTTGGAGTTTTAGGTGTTAATGGTTGGTGTTAATTGCCTTGGCCTTGACATTTGCACAGTGATAGGGTCGTACTCATTTATTTCGGCAATGAAATTATCATTTGCATCAAAAAAGGTCTATGTGTGTGTGTGACCTTCAAACGTATGACTATTTCAAGGCATTTATGTTGGATGAATGAGAGGTACACTCATACGTGATAAGTTACTTTAGGCTTTTGCCAACCCAAAATTTCAAACTCCTCAAGTAATCCAATTTGTTCCCATATCATGACTTTTCTATCCAATACATGTTTCATATAAGGTACACATGTGTTATTCATATACTTTTCTTTATGCACCCACTTCTTGTAGGATATGGAACACATGCTTTAGTGCAAGATGATTGCAAATCCAAATTGTGCATGATACTAGGTGCCTCATGATTGGAGCTCATATGAATATCTTATTCACCATCAAAGTGAAAAAAATTGTGCTCATTAAGTGGTCACATAGCCCCTCCCCCCTCATGTTGCTTGTTGAATCTAGAATGGTTAACATGTTTTGAACATGTAAATCAATCTCTTTTAAACACACATCTTTCTAGTATCCGTTCTTGAGTCCACACCTAAATACATACCACTCAAATACATGTGTCTAAATTATTGCTACGATGTTGGACTTAGGGCCGGTTCACACAGGGTCCCAAGTCCCAAGTATGACATGGGCGCCCATGTGACAACAATATTTGGAGGTGAAGCTTGGAACTTGTGTTGAGAGTTGGGTCGAGCAAAAAGCTAGACCCAACTCTCAACACACAAGTCCCAGGAATGTTTTTACATGAAACAATCAAGATCCGACCCTTAATGATAATTAACCATATTTTAATGATTTCTTGAGACTCAAAAGTTGGGACTTTGCCTCCATGTTGGGACTTGGGACCCCAGCCCATATATATGAGCCGGCTCTTAGGCATGTAAATCTTAATTTCAATAGAATGAGCAGGCAACAACTTTAGAGCATCTTTACCCTTGCGCGTCAAAGGGTCTTGGCAAGCCCTTTGACGCGGCCTGGCAGAAAAATCTGCCCCACCCCTCTTGCCCGGGCTCTTCAAACTTGCCAGGGCTCTTCAAACTTTCGACTCCACTCACTATCCTCCCGGGTGAGCGTTGCTCTTGCTGCGCCCAACTTCCGGGAGCTCATCCACTTGCGATCTTTGAATCGTGCCACTTTTGGGTTGAAGCCACTTTACAGGGAATATTCCTGACGGTTTTTCGGGTTGAAGAGCCGGTATGCAAGGTAAGGGTGGGGGAGTGCCACCCTAAAAAAATTTAGTGCATGCTTGGAGCCCTTCAAAGCACATTTCGAGAGTCTGCCTTTCTGCGCAAGGGTGGAGATGCTCTTAGGACAGATTGATATGTATCGAGAGGATAGGAGGAGGCTGTATATCTGAAATGCAGGAGCAGGTGAAGTGAGTGAATAGAATCCGGGGAGCCGCTTTGTGGCCCACATGTGCCCATACGTTCATGCACCTTTTGGTTGGTCTTTATTCCTGAGTAGTTTTATCTTCACAAGTCAACACGGATCGCATCTTCCTCGAAAGTTCTGGAACCCAACATGGACAATATATAGATTCGTGACTCACACTCCCAGCTTCATTCATAGTTGAACGTATCTGATCCTATTTATAGGCCAGTTCCAACTCCACAGCCAACATTTCTGATCGTCGATCGGATTTGGAGATTGCCTCCTCCAGTTACAAGCGATAATTTGCGAATCATGCAGATTATCAGTTCAAGTTTACGAATTGGAGTTGACATACAAAAGCAATTAGATGTCAAAGTGGGGAAAGTTATCACATGTGTTCTCCCAATGATGTTGATTATTATAGTTACCCGTGAAGTTTCCATATCAAACTCCGGGTGATCAAACTTGACTAAAAGGTGGTCCGAGACGACCCTAAATTACTGGATGATGGTGGAGAGAGACCCAAATCTCAAGGAAGAGGTTGGCAGTTTGATTCCCAACTGTGAAATCTCCTCTCTACTTGACAGAAACTCGCCAGATGGTCAACTACCTCTTGTGCTTTGGCGTTGGTATGTCGGCCTTCTGTCTAAAAAAAACAAAAAAAACCTTGACTAAAGGGTGAGATTGAGAGAACATCTGTGTAGTTGTCCAAGTTTTCTTGAGGCTTTGAATTACATTCTACAATGGATGTGTTCATTATTAATTTACAATGAAAATAAAATTATGGCTTTCTAGCTTGTCATACTATGATGGGTGGGCCAAGTTAGCCTTGCAAAGATAATCCAGGATTTGCCACCCTAAACTTCCCATGGGTGGCATGTCTTATGGATTAAGGTGGCATGTCCTATTGTAGATCTTAAAGTTCTCTTAACATCTTGAGATTGAAAGGGGAGGTCTAGAATGTTTTACCCAACTTTCAAAATGATCTCAAATATGATCCAAATAGCACAAAATGTGTGGTATCAAATGGGTTGTGGAGTTGGCTACATGCTCGTAGTGTATTCATGAAGTTTCGTGTAGAGAAATTGACTCAAAATGACCCCAACATATGACAAATTTAGCTTTGGCCTATCGCACATCCTTATAATTAAAGGTTGAACATATGTCTATTTGGGGTCCGTTCTTAAGTCCATATATAACCACATACCACTCAAATGTAGGTGCTCTATTAGGATAAATAACCGAATTAGGACCATTCGGCTTATATGCATGTGGTTGGCTAATGAGAGGATGGCATACATATTTGATTCGAGTGCTTGAGGTGGATTGGAGTGCACTTTGCAATAAAGCATTGTTGTAGACCTCCTCTCTTTCCCGGGTCAAGACTCTAGTTTTGATGAACCGTGGAAAATGAAGTCTACCACCTAGGATAAATATTGATATCATGACCAAGCTCATATGAGTCTACTCATGAAACAAGGGATGTCTTCCAAGATTATGGGATCCAAGGGACATGACGCCAAAAAATTCGACGCAAAGGGCCACACATGACAATTACATTCCCTAATATTCATACCTAGGTTTTGTTTTTCAAGTCTCGGTATGCACAAAATGGAAGTACTGACCGTATTTTGGAGCTCAAAGTGGACCAATCCGACATTGAACTATATTTGGACAAACCAATTGTTCAAAAATAATAAGGGATATGCACTTGTGGGGACCAAAACATAAACCGACAATAGCAAAAGCAACAACACAACAACTTTAACTTCCAATGTTTGTATTCCATGTTAACCACCATAATTGTCGTAGTTTTGCGATCTAGTATATGTCATATTGGTAGTTGGAATTGTCCAAAATTCATGCATAAATCCAAATATACTTGAATCTTAGACACTACATCCAAGAGAGTTACTTACTTGGGCATGGGTCACAATTTGCATGCCATTTCAAGATGAGGAAAAAATGGATTTGACTCTAGGGTGGACTTGGTGAAACATATGCAACTTGGAGATTCTTTGGAGGAGGTGTGGCTCATGGCCATGTGACAAGAGTGCACGGATGGAGGACCATGGACTGCCACATGTATGACCCATACTACATGTATGTTATCATTGTCACAATATGTGGCATACAATTCACAAACACAACGTCCTGATGATTCATGTGGTATTCACTGATTGAGCAGATGAAGCTATGTCATGTGCCATAGCTCCGTTATTATGGATTCAAGGCCGATTATGCTCAAGCCAATTGGAGTGCAAAGTAATTTGTCTTTGGAAATGGAAACCCCAAGGACCCCATGGGAAGGCATGGACATGACATTCAATTTCCAACGGGAGCAACCACTTGAACAACACAAAAAACACATCGCCCCCCTCTGTGCTGAAGGAGTTTAATGCACTAATCTATGAGAGGAAGCTTTCCAAGTCATTGGATGAGGGGGTCGCAAACAGTCAAACCTTGAGGAATGATCGGAGACATTTGGTGCATGTAGAACAAATGGGGAGCAAAGCATGATGCGATGGCGTAAGTGGTGGAATTTTGCTTTGCCCAATAAAAGTCCACCATTAGCTTTGTAAGTCCACCACCTATCTTGTACCCAATCTTTATTTTGGAAATTGTTTGTTTTCTTTCTAAGTGGTCTCATTTAGTTTAAAGTTGTCAACCATGACTTGACACTCAATGAGGATGCCAACATGCCCACCTGCAACCTCTTAGAGACCATCCACCATAAATGGCATCTAATGTATGGTAAGAATGGCATAGATCTTTTTGAGACAATTGTTGACGACTTGACAAGAGCATTGGTTTAGCAGTTGCAACATTCGGAGTTCTTGAAGAGAGTTATAATTATAAGGGTTCCAAACAAAATGGAGTTGTTGCTTCGTGTAGCTGAACGCCAACTATTCCGTGCAATATTTCCAAAATATATTGATAGGTATATGACCAAATTTGACCACAGAGAGCCTCATTTGGAAGGAGAAAGACGTTTTGGAAGTAGCTAGCACAAATTGAATGATGATTTGGGTTCTCAAAATGAATCTCATATGCCAAATGTGTAGACTTCAACTTCTCTAAGTAACCTTCCCGTTGTGTCCCCCAACAATAAGGATCGATTGCAGTGATGAATGCATAGCCAAATCTATGGCACATTATCCGTATGTTGGCCACTTCAAGAGTCATTTGCATTGCACTCCACATAGAGGCATCTCCTCATGTAAGGCCAAAATTGGTGTTTAACTCCAACTCCATGTTATGGGGTCTCTTCAAGTTAGAAAAACATGAAGAAATCAATGACCCAAGATGGGAAGGCCATTTGCTATAGTCCAACTTTGGAACCCCAATACAATGCATGTCACTTGCTTTGTCATTTTCAATGGTAATTGTGGAGAGAATGGACTTGATTCTTCTGTTTGATGGGAGGATCTATATTTTTTTCAACCGGGACAATTTCCTTGACAAGTGTTACCACATCACAGTCACCAAGTAACATAGATGCTCATGCACATCTTTCCTCAAAATGCACAACACCAACATTAGTGGGAAACAATCCTATGTACTATGTAAACACATGTACAATTTGTTTTTGTTGGTCTTGCATGCAGATGAGGACGAAGGTAAGTTCATCCACAAAAACCTTTGGAATCTTACTACTTCGCATAAGCTTTTTAGACGTATCATGCGGATTAGATTGTCCCAGGTGGAAGATCAAAGCATACTAGTTCATTTCCGAACAATGCTCAAGAATCATTGTGTCTTCAACATGATTCAAGTATTAACTAGGTTTGTTTATGATATGGGAAACTTGCTGACATACTGGTGACTTTTAAAAGTGTGATTGCAACTAAAAATTGTGTTTATTGTGATACAATTTTTTGGACAAATTAGACTCATTTCTGAATTTTGGTGTGGTTTAGGGTTAGAAGTAAAGTTAGAACTTTAAAATAGTGAAGAAGTGGACAATTAGTGAAAATTTAGCAGAAATGACTATTTCCAATTGATTGACCATAGTCCAGAGTGGGAGAGTCGTTTGTGAAGGACCATAGCCATGTGATTAACTGTTTAGGACTTAGGAATCTGGCTATGGGCAGACACGTCGGTTTGGGAAGTTAGACTCTAGACATGGCCATGACAATAGGCAGTGAGAGAGACAGAGAACATCAATATCAACTCCCTCTCGTGAAGAGAGCAGCACCTTCTTGATCAACCAGCGAGTCTATAGTCATACATAGTCACCGGGTGTGAAGCCCTTTTTGCTGTACAAAACTCTACCTCTAATATAAGGTTGTGAAACCTACTTTGTTAATTGGTGCATCATGACTATTGTCTAAAAAATAGTGCTCTTACGCGAAGGGTTAGATTCTAGAGATTCTTGATGGTGTATTGAAAAGAGATCGGGAAGACTCAAGATATAGGGAATTTACCTATATGTGTTCTTCTTGGGAATGTCATGTTGAGTGTTTAGGATCCAAGATTAATGGTAAGGACATAATTCCTTGATTCCCTGGGAAAGGGTAAGCACAATGTGATGTGTAATTGTGAGGTCGCCTTTCGGGAGAAGGACTTCAGAGAGAAGACATCCTTGATCATTATCTCTCGTGAAGAGAGGAGATTCTCTATTATATGTTAGCATGATTATAGTATGGAGAAGTATTGGATGTGAGGCCTTGTTTGGGATAAAAGTGTCTCCCTATAATATTAAAGAGTGAACATCGTCTGTCTAATCTATTTACGTGGGCCATAGTCCTGGTAATATGACCAGGGTGAGAAACCTTGTGTCAAGACCATAGCCATGTTGGATTAAATCTATGTGAGTAAATACTTTCTTCTCTTGATGTGAATTATAACCAAATGCTTACGACCATTGTCGGTGTGAATTTGAGAATGTGCATTCCCGGTTGTGAGAAAGAGTGGAATAGGGAATAAGTATGTGTATGACTTGCATGTTAGGATCATAGTCTTGAGTGTTAGAAAGGAAAATTGCCGTCAACGAGGACAGGTTCTAAGCCACCAAATTAATGAACAAATAATCGCAGAAAAGCAAACAGTCAAGTGGAATTAATGTGCCCTGGAATTATCTCAGCCATAGTTTGAGATTTGGTGTGAGATACGAAGCTGGAGAGAAACGATTGTCGTGCACAAAGGATTAGGGTGTGAGGCTCCTAGCATTGTGCATAACCTTTTGCCTAGAATTACATAGGTATGAGAAATTACATGGGATTCCATAATGAAAGCCCTTGACAAATGTGAAGGAGACATGAACTGCGAGGAGCCAGTGTAGTTGCTGAATCCGGGAATTGAATTATCGGGAAGGGAATGAATCACGATTTTGGAGGATCAAGCATCACCGCTTGAATCGTAAGAGGTGTAGAGCTTGCACCAAGACTATCGACAAATGGGAGACAATGAGCTCAAGCGGGCGAAGAGTCAAGTGTTGGGAGGTGAACCGAGTCGTGGAGTAAGCAGGCGGCCATTATCCCATATTGTTTGCGGGGGAGCCCAAGAGCCAGCATAAAAGGAAAGGAGGCCAAGTATGTTTCCAAGAACTAGACGCTTACTGGTTACTAAAGACTATGGCCTGCACTACTTTTTGAGACTCGTTACTTGTGACTGGTCATTGTTACTTGGGACTTGGAACTGGTTACTAAGACTATGTTTCACTACTAGGCTTGGGTGACTGGTATGTATACTCGTTCGCTTAGATTACTATCCGCTTAGCTACCGGTAGACTCGTTCTCGTCACTTGTAACTAGATTTTTGTAGATTATAATAATTAACTTTATTACACTTAAGTTAAATGAACTCATCTATTTATTTAGGGGAGATGAACAGAGATTGAGCAACAAAGTTATTAATTTGAATCAACCAAGTTGAAATCTTATGAGGCAAGGGGAGTAGTTTATAAATAGTTGCTGACTGGTGGTATGGACTATAGTCATGGGGTTCTCTTCTAGAAGTAGTATCAAGGGAAAGACTATGGCCTGGAACAAGGTGTCACTGGCCTTGGGTTTATGAGATTATGGTCCATTCAAAAGACTATTGTTGAGCCATGACTCCCTGCATTGAGAAATCATAATAAGAGAGAGGTGCTCCTGCCGAGCGTTGGTTGTGAGGGAGAGATTGAGCAATTGCATGTACAACATTGAGTGACCCTTATATCCCATTCCTCAATATAATAAGATCCATAACTCACCTAATAAGTTGTTTCCTCCGTGATTTAATAATCCCATTCCTAATTCATTGTGATCTATCAATTCACCTAATAGTGACCTTTAGAGTTTAAACCGTGTCACCAAAAATCCTCCACCCTTCGATTTCGTCCTAGCCTGAGTGGAAAAGTTTATAATGACATGTAGAGACTTCTCTCTTTGTAACCCAATATATAATTCCAATCTACCTTTGGAATATACACAACTTGATTAACACCACACTATGTAGTTTTACATTCCTTAATGTCGGGCAAGGTTATATCCTTAGCCTTTTCTAATGTTCACCCGGCCGCTTTGGCCACGCATGCCTTCAAAGATATCCCTCTTGTGAATCGAGTCCTTGCCGTCGACTCCACACTACTACATGAGTTCTCGCTTATTGATTCCGTGCTATCACATGTCATCGTGGTTGATTCCGTATTGGTACATGACACTTCGCTTGTGGATTCCATGAGCACATAGGCTTTAAATACAAGTATTAAAAAATACTTATATACTTATCCTTGCCCTTCCTTCTCTAAGTTCTTCTTGATGTAAATCTCTATCAATGTCTTCCTACTAAACTTCAGAATAGTATAACTCCCACCCAACTTATGTTCTTCAAGTGAAATTTGGTACACTTGTTAAGTACCTTATCAAAAATCTCCACACCAAATTTTGGCACAAACAGAGTTCATATGCAAAAGTTATGCATGAAATTCTAACTCTAACTACTTAGTATGAATGCTGTGATAAAGCATCCGGTCATTAAAACTCTAATAACTTCCAACTCCTACGTCCAATCAATCTAAAATTTTGACACAAGATAGATATATAAGTTTAAAAGGTAGTGTCAAATTTTGGTATCCATATCTATAACCCTCTAAGAGATACATATTTTCAAACCTTGCTGCTTTGTTTCTAGACACCCTCCCCTTCAACTTTTAATAACTCTTTCATCCCAATGACTGAAGCTCTCAAATTTTTACCACAACTCCCATACTTTATAATAAACAATCCCTCAAATTTTCATACCCATTGAACACTCTGATCATCCATAATTGACAAATCTCTCACTATAAAGTTCTGCTCAAGTTCATAACTAATAAAACACTACAAGTAATGCACCTAGTACAATCTAGTCACTCTAAATGCCACAAGTTTAAACAAGTTTGAACTCTCTCACTTCAATATGAATCTCAATGCAACAAGTTGAAGTTTACAATCAAACTCCAAATTCCTTAAACCCAATCTACTTCTAACAAGAGGTCAATCTCTCTTCAAGGCTAAATAGCCTTGGCTCTTCTCCTAAGAACTAAGCACACACATGTGCTCCTATCTTGCTTCCCACACACCCACACTTATAACCCGTGGGGTGCTTAAGGAGCACGAAGGAAAGAGATGATGAGTGAGGGAAGAATGAGGGATTATATAGTGAGTTGAGAGGGAGAGAGGGCATGAGGTAAGGATAGGGGGAGAGGATTAGAGCCTCCAATCACAACCCCTTAATCTTCTCCTTCTAAGTAGGAACTCATCCCATCCACAAGGCTCACGATAAGCCCTCGAACTCTCCTCCTACTTTGTAGGCTCTCATCTTATCTCCTAAGCCTTCCTCCCTCAATTGATCAACAAAGATCCTAATTCAAACATTTAACTAACCTTGGCTTTCTACCTACCACACTTTACCAAGGTATGTCCTCATACTACTTAAATCCACTCCACACAAGCCTAATGCTTCAAACTTAGCTTTCTTCAAGCTTCACTCTTTTTATATTTTTGTGAATAATCATAAATCAACAAAACACCACTTGTAATGGTTTACAAGTGTTAACAACACATGTGAACATCAATTTGGGCTCACAAACCGACACTCATTTAGTCTTCCATGTGTGGTTTTCTTAATTGGAACCCAATTCAAAAACCTATCTACATTTACCTTGTGCACATGAGGTTCCCGATGCTATGTATTAGGAACAAGTGATACGATGGTATATGTGGATGTAGCTGGCAACACAAAAACACAATATGCCACGCATATGAAATATCAAAACACCATATTTTTCCTAGTTTTGCAATACATTTTAGGTCATATGGGCAAGTGAAATTGTCTAGAATTAATGAAAAATCAAATATACTTAAATCTTAGTTATTCCCCCAAAGGCCAAGGCATTTTTTATTCTTTTTTTAGCCAATGCTACCTGAAATACCAACATAGATCACTATATTCGTTAATTTGGGACTTTTTTGGCATTTTGAGATAGTTACAAATATAAGAACATGGATAAAATCACACAGATATTGGAGAATGTTGTAAGATGCAAATACTTTGAAGCGGGTGTTCATATCAAGAACCCAATTCAGAACTCATATAAAGATGGTTTAGGTAGGACGACCCAAACATTAGACCATGTTGTTGTGGTCCATATATTAATTTGAGACAAGAGAAAATCTCAAATTAACGAATATAGTGATATAGTAATAATCTTCAAATATAAGACATGTGGACTGTTGAAAATATGTGTGACCAAACCCTATTCTACAAGGCTCCATTCATACATATTGATCTACCATAAGGCCTCAGGCATCCCTCAAGGGTTTGGCCATCAACAACTATGGTTTCCGGTTAATTAACAAGTCATCCCAAGTCTCTAGGGCAAGTCACATGCAATATCCTTGGGGCATATTCTAAGTCCTTTCAAGGTTGCTTCCAAAAGATGTTTTCTCATGGTAGCCCAAAGGGAATATTCGTATGGGTTGATTGAATTTTTCTCAAGCAAAGAAAATTTAACAAATATTGGTTTGCTTGTAAAATATGCAAAAATGTTTATATATAGACATGTACATCCACAAAAATAGGGCTACAAGGTCCACTCATGTGAGCGTGCTCATGGAATAACTTCACTCTCCACTTAGCCACAAAGCAAACATCGTGCTCCTTGCCAAAAAATATCAAATTCTTTTTTGCCAATTCTATCCTTGGGAACACATGTAATGGATAGATCTATCCACAAAATCTCATTTATGCATAATGTAGAAGGGTCTTAATTTTTTTCCCCTCTAGCTAGCATACTTCTCTTACATTACTAATCATATGATTAGTATGAGACGATTAGCACATCCAAATTGAGGTTGTAACTCATAACTTATTAAAGTTCATATGAAAATCTTATTTCATTATCAAAGTGAAGATTTTCATTCCTCCTAAACAATCACAGATGTCTCCATCAATTATGTTGACTATGGACCCTAGAATGGTTAACAAATTATGAGCACATAGTCCCAAACTCATTTAAACACATGTGTTCTTGGTGTTGGTTCTTAGTTTCACAACTATGAACACATTTTCCAAATATAGGTGTCTAATTAAGATAAGTAGCATGAGTAGGCATGGATACCTTAAAATTAAACCCACCAAAAAGGAGGCAATAGTGTTACATGATACCAATAGATCATCATGGGCCCCACATGAAGAATTTATCACTAGACCTCCTCATAGGTTCAAATTTTGCATATGCAACAACTTCAATCACATTATTTATTGCATCGCAACAACATCCTTGCTCTTGGTATATGCTTTTATATAGAGATAGATGGTATGGGGCATTGTTGGGGGCTCTTCCAACTCCACATACAATTTTGGCCATGGGATCGGATTGGGCATTACCTAATATGGTTAGCAAATGCAAATGACAAAACGCTATGACCAATCAATGAGAAGGCAAATAAGGTTATACACAAATTGCCTACACTTGTCATTTCAAGTTTCAAAATCAGAGTAGAGATGCAAAGGAATCAAAGTCAAAAGTGAATTTAATCATCCTCTTCTTTAAACAATCACATAGGCCCTCCAAGTGTGTTGACTTTTGAGCCTACAATGATGTCTACATAAAAACTTGTATACAATAATACCCTCTACATCAACATAAGAACTTGACCTCTATAAGTTTGTGGCCGATCCATCTCAAATGACTTGGACTAAGGTAGAAATACCATAAACCGTGAACTACCCTCTACCTATACAGTAGACTTCCATCAAAATAGTGAAGTGCCATTTCTGAAACCAATAATTGCGAGGCTGGCAGCTTGATATGCGTGTACAATCAATTTAGCCAAATTTAGTCATGTTTGACTATCATCAATCACAGTTTAATGTACTCATGAGTTGACCGGTTTAGGGAGAATGTCTGTGTGGAAATGAGCATTACCGTGTTCGGTTTAGGGAGAATCTAGTGAACGAGTAGGGGGTTTGACAAACTTTCCACTTTGAAAAATTGTAGAATTTTTTTTACAGGGAATAAAAATATGAAACAACTTGCATTCTTCATGAACCCTTCTTTTCTATCTTGGAAAATTATCTCATAATTGTAAGACCGTATCTTCAATGCGAATCACCTTATTTTCACGGTTTATGGTATTTCTATCTTAGACTAATTCAAGATCTTTAGAATTGATTCCCGTATCGAATGAACTAAACATAGTATGATCCGGGCTGAGTCATACTTTCAAGGTTTTTTTTATGGTGGATGAATGAAAGGTACACTTATACATGATAATTCCGTCTCTCCCATGAAGTCATATTGTGATCTAAGTGCACATGTAGATTGGTCCGAGACGACCCTAAACTACTGGATGATGGTGGAGAGATACCCAAATCTCAAGGAAGAGGTTGGCAGTTCGATTCCCGGCTATGAAATCTCCTCTCTACTTCACAGAAACTTGCTAGGTGGTCAACTGCCTCCTGTGCTTTGACACTAGCATGTCGGCCTTCTGTCTCAAAAAAAAAAAAAAAAAAGAAGAAAAAGAAAAAGAAATGCACATGTAGATTAAAACTCGTCAAGGTAAGTGTGGCTATGAGCGAGGTCAATCCAGTCACTGACCTAGAGAAGTCACTTCTTAATCACTGATCTTGCTGCCAGGCACACCCATGATCATTGGCAACAGCAATCAGAGAACAGGCCTCCTTCCTCGTGGGAGAGAAAGTTTCAACGGCATCGTGTACACAATGCACATTAATGTCAGGTCTAATTGTCGTTTTTATTTTTGAAAAAATATATTTAATTAAGTTTTTCTTTTTTTGGGTTTGGGGGGTACAGCAAAAGATTGTTCAACCACAGAGGGTAGACATCTATGTCCGGGAAGAACCGGCGGTTAGTTGCAGATGAACCTGTTGAGTTTGAGAAATAACCGGTTGAAGTTGGAGGCTTCAGGAGAATTACCGATCATTGTAGAGGAATCTATAGAATATACCTCAAATGAATAAAGCAAAGCTAGAAGATGTCAACATGTAACCGGTTGGATTTAGAATCATTGGGATCTTGACTAACTGTGTCCAAAAACTTCCTGGGCACTGGTAGACATGCCTAAGGGTGGGTTTAGACTACGGTGAAGAAGTGCACCGGTTGATCAAGAATTGCAATCCAAGATAAGGTTATTTGAGGCAACGATTGGTCTGGAGGACAAGATGGAAAAACAATTAAAAAGAAAGAGGGGGATTGTTAAATCGACGACACACTAGTTAAAACGACCACAAAGATGCATTGTGCAATCACACGACCTATCAAAATTTGAACAACTCTAGTTGTCAGTTGAAATGTAAAGAAATAGGAAGCAAATCTAATACCTTGCTCCTCTTCATGTGTGCGATGTGAAATTTAATTTTGACAGGTCATGTGACCGCGTGATGCGTCTTTGTGGTCAATTTAACAATCCCCTAAAAAATGCCTCAAGTTGGAATTTTCCGGAGGCCAAGTTTCTTGTACGAGGGTTTGAGGTTGCCCAACAAACTTGACTTCCGAAGAACTCCCCTACCAAAAAGTATTGCTATGTTGGCAACCATGTCATTTTTTAATTCATGCTTGACTTTCTCCACCAGAGAAAGTCTTGGCCGTAGTGTAAACCCCAGTTGGTGAAGAACCCATATCGTAGCCAATTGTATTGCCCCATTCCCCTAAAATTCTTGATTGGTGCACTTCTTCAACATAGTCTAAACCGGCCCTTAGATGGACACTTTTCTCTCCACACCCACTTCTCATAGGATTTGAAACACACAATTAGTGCGAGATGATTAACAAATCCATATTACCCATGTAGCCATTTGCCTCATAATCTTTAGAGCTTATGTGATTGTCTTAGACATTATCAAAGTGAAGATTCTCATGCTCATTAAGTCGTCATTTAAGCTCCCCCAATCTTGTTGGTTATTGAGCTTAGAATGGTTAGCATGTGATGAGCACATAGTCCAATCTCTTTTGAATGCATATGGTTTTTGGTGCAGATTCTTATATCCACATCTAACCACATACCACTCAAATATAGGTGTCCATATTGTTGTTGTGTTCAATTTAGGCACATCTACCTTATGGGTGTTCTATTTCTATAAAGGTTGCAGGCACGATGTTTCACACAAATGGCATGGCTTCATGGGCAAGTTGTACTAGTTTCAACATTGAAGTTGGTTCCCCCCAACATATGTCCCACTATATGCTAGCACGGTCCTCTTCATATTCTTTGCTATGGGAAACACGTTTCCTTATTGGATTGGTTCTTGTCCTCCATAAGGGTTCAAATCTTCGAACATGGACAAGAAATCTATTGTTGCAGTAGATTATGAAATCATCTAGTGCAAAAGAACTAGTGGTAAGGAACCGCAATTGTTGTAGTGCTTGGTCACAAAGATGTGGGAACATGTTGAGTAATGTTTAAGGGTCGAAAGAAATAATTGCAAGAGAAAGAAAACTTAACCTACCAAGGAGGTCCCCAAGAGTTGGGTCCCCGCATGGAGACTAAGTTAAGAGACAACTCCAAGAACAAGACCTCTACCCATTTGAGTGACTATCGGATTGCTTCCCCTAACAACCGTCTTCCAAACACACTGATTAGAGTCAAACCCTTTAAGTGCATCATGCTAATAATAGTAAAGAGCCCACCTATTGCAAGATAGGCAGTGCAGTGCACTCCACTCTGCACCAAGGGGACTCCTAAGCAAGGTAGAACCAACGGGGCTCAATTCACGTTGGATCGCTTGATGTTGGTTTTCTTTTTCTTTTCCTAGTAGCAGCGTGGAGCCTCGTAATATTCATTTAATGTCTTCAGCCAATATTTCCACCATAGTCAATCGAAGCATCTTGGATCCCCATGATGAAATTTTGTGATAATCGTGGATATCAAGTTTGCCAAGATCACACTAAATAGGATTTTTAGTGTCACTTACTATTTGGAGTAACTACCCAGTGCTATAGCTTTTTACTGTTGATGTGTTTTTTTGCCAAGTAAAGTTGTCAGTGTTCTATAATGTCCAAACAACCAATTTGACATTTGTTGGTAAAATATGAGATATACAACAAATAGATATTGCATTGTGTAATTCCAAATAGTGAGTGACACTAAGTACAATATTTAGTGTATAACCCATGCTTAATTGTGGAGTGGTTGTGGTGATGGCCATTTGTGTTCCTTCTCTTTTAGGGTTAGAACATGGTGTCTGTATTTGTGTACAAAAGTGCATTTAGTCTATCTTCCAATCTAGAGTGTACACATATATCAAGGTTGATGTTTCACAATTACAACTGGTATTTCTACATGTGTGATGTCCATGGACATTAGGGCTAAAGATCGATGGGCTAGGGATTCATGGTGTCTACACAAACTCATCCATCGTGAAGGTGAAAATGCATCAAATTATATTATAACCTTTAAATGACTATTTTTAGACGAATCAACTTTGAAAATAGAAGCAAAGACCCCGAATTAGTCTAGTGGTGTTCAAATGGAATGGATCGGCCACTAATCTTGTAATGGATTATTTTTATTTTTATTATAATATTGGAATCCCTTCATCCACGATGGATGAGTTTACGAAGACGCCACGAACGCCAAGCCTTATCAATGTTGTGAACCACTGCGTATTCGATAGAAAGGAATGCATAATGTGGGGCATGTCAAATTTTGCATTCCTTTCTAATGAATACATAATGGTTTACATCATTGATCTTCGGCCAAAACAAAATGAAACTAAAGCATGAAGGATTTTACGAAGGTAGTGACCAAGTAGAGATAATTCATGAAAATAAATACCTTGGAGTTGACTTCTACTTTCATGGCTACTTTGAGCCATCAAGATTTGAAAGGCGATGAATTGCATGTATAAAAGCTTTGATGGCCAACTTGAGGAAGAAAAAAAATGGTAGTTGGATTGAAATGTTGGAAACTCATATCACATCTATTCAAAGCATTGGTGCTCCCAACTTTTTCTTGTGGTGCAAAGATTTTTATTTTATTTTATTTTATGTTATTTTGGTGCGGGGGGGGGGGTGAAAAATTCCTATAGGAAGGTTTTTGAGAAAGGTGAGGGAATTGCACATGATGACTTGTGTCAAAGTGCACTTTTCAACATCCTACCATATATTGTTGGTTGAATATGGAGAGCTTCCCATGGAATTATATGCAATTTAAGCTACACTAATTTATGGTAAATATTGTGGGTATATTTATAGTGTGACTTACCCTCTGATGCAATATAGTGTGGCCCACAATATACACCATCACACATTCAAATAATATGGAAAATTATACTTAAGAGGATTTTTTTTATCCTTCAATATCTCCACATACGTAAAATTCATGAAAATTATATTTTCACAAATTATCACTAAGCAAGGAATTTTTGGGGAAATTTTATCTCCAATTTAATTGGAATTTATTAATGGATATAAATTAAGTGTTCCAAACGCTACATTCAAAACCGTTTAGGTAGGACATGTATAAATTGGATCTCAAGTTGTTGGAAGTCTCTCAAATGCACAATATTTTCTGGCCAATCAAAACACTTTGACCTACAATGTAGGCTTCCGAATTTATACATAGTGGGTTGAAATACAATGTACACTCACAATATCATCCCCAATGTTTTTAGTGTTGATTTCCTCATACATAGTGTGGCTCACAATATTTACCATAAACAATGTGGCTATGGTTTTCCAATGACTTGCCCACGTACCTTCCTCTTGGTTAGTTAGTCAAACAACTTCACTTTCTTGATACCTAGCCAAACAAAAATTTGACACATGGTTCAAAATGACAACCATTTGGAAGGCATGATGGGGTTTATCACAATGGGAAACCCATGACACCCCAACACCACCGAAACTTACACTTGATGTTGTCAAGCATACCTTTCTTGCTAAAGAGTGGAACTCTTTCTACCTCATAAAATAGAAATTAGATTATCTTCATCTCAAGGAATTTCTCAATTATGAATATGAATTGTACTTGAAGCAACCATCGACAGCACCCCAATGCATAATAATTTGTTGCTTACCACACCTCAAATCATAGACTTGCCATTGAAATTGGTTGGTGGTCAACTATCTCAATATCTAGAGACAAATGACTATGCCAATTTTTCCCTTTAAATGTAGTTGAACATGAGGCAACCTTTGTGTTGGAGTGTCCCCTCTACAACTCCATTGAAGATTGGTTTCCTTTGCTAACTCACAGTGTAGTATTAGGTATTATCAAGTCTTTCTTCCAATTGGACCATCGAGTTGATATTACCCTATATCTTACAAAGGCCATTGTGCTCTGTTACTCTAGAGAATTAGCTCTTTGACGCCATCTTGATGAACTTCTAGTCCCATAAGCCTTTTGACTTCATGGACTTTAAAATCAATTTTTATTTCTTTTCGTTTTGTTTCAGTTATGACTAAGTGTTGAAATGATATTATCCTTTTTTTGATACCACTAGGGTATGGATTTTTGACAATATTTTTGTTTTGATACCATTCAAGTATGTATACCATGCAAAAACCTTCATACCTAGGTGAAAACATTGTATTACCAATATGGTTAGAAGGGGGTTGACCCAAATAATAACTTGGATATACAAAAATTCTCTCACCTTGACATATCCACCCAATATCAATGTTTGATTGGTATTGCAAATTGATAATGGACAGGTTCTTTGATACCATTATTGTATTCACTTGTATACCAGTGCAACATTGGTTATGACCTTCAAATGGCATCACTTCAATCAATCAATCAATATACAAATAGATTTTTTCCCAAAATGATTGTTCAAGGAGAAATCTAATTTCCAAGGATTGGTCATGTATGAACTATACAAAACCCAACCCTTTACTTGGTGACCTGATTTTGACCTAAGGTAATTTGCATGAGTAAAGAGCAACATGTTCACATATGCAACCTAGTTGCACATAGATTTGGGCGAACCAACCCATATATTGGTTCCTTGTTGGATGCCTAAACCCTTGCCTCCAAGGAACCAGTGTACGGGTTGTTTCGCCCCAGCCGTTGCACATAGCATGTATCTAATGTCCTTTTTGCTTGGGAATCCCAGCATGATAAAATTTATCCATCATAAGTTAGTGCCATACAAGGTTCGCTACCTACATCTTGAAATTTAGAGTAGGCATAAGGTAGACATGCCCACTTTCAACATAGCAATAATTTGAAGACCTATATTTGAGTGGCACGTAGTTAGGTAATAAATATTCGAAATAGTGTGAAATGTCGATGAATTAGCGTGGGCAAACCTAACTGTACATTATCAGTGTAATGAAACCACCTATCTCATCCCGACGAGGCTAAGTTAGATAGCAGTACCCTTTTACACACTATTTGTACTACTGTAGTTAATGATGTTATTTATAGGAGATGGAAATTGAAGACCATCCAATTTGCAGTTTAACCTGTGCACATGAAACCATGTAAAAATAGGAAGGTAGCACTAAGCCCACTGTGGCTGCCTGTAGGTAGTTTGTGATAGGCTTACTTTACCAATTCCCCGCCAAGATTTCCTTGGTTTTCTTTCCGAAGTCCATGCGTGAATGGTGAAATAGACAGAGAATTTAATGAGCAGCTTACACTAGGTACAATGATAGGAGTGTTAGTGTCCGGCAGTGCCCGGGAAATTTTTGGGCACAGTCAGTCAAGATCCTAGTGATTCTAAATCCAGCTGGTTACATGTTGACATCTTCCGGTTTTTCTTTTATTCATTTGAGGAGGTATATTCTATAGATTCCTCTAAAATGATCGGTAATTCTCCTGAAGTCTCCAACTTCAACCGGTTGTTTCTCAAACTCAACCGGTTCATCTGTAACTAACTGCCGGTTCTTCCCGAGCAGTGGGCACAATGATAGAGTGCTTTATGTTTAGGCTTTTGAAATATGATTGTTCTTTGAGGTGTTGCCATGTGGCACTATTACATTGCTTGAAGCCACTCAGAATCCATGTGGAATATTAGTTTAGGATCCAAATGATAAGAAATTGAACAAGAAAGCACCTCATGGTACATTCCTTGAAATGGTTCAATTATTCGGTCTGGTCTGGGTCAAGTTTCGGGACATGCATTCATATGGAGGAGGCGTTGAGATATGAGAGCCTACTAATATTGTGATAATATTAAATTCCTCACAACAAGATAAGTAGCGTGTTTCTTTTGTGAAGATATCAGAGTTCACTGTTTCCTAGTGAACGGCTTCTACTGCAAGGTTTGTAGGTAGAAACGGAGTTTTCGGAAGTTCAAAAATCTTCCCTAGAAATGTTAATAGTCATTATATGGAAATGGGTGCAAGCATAGTAAAGTGGACCAAAAAAGTGCTCCGGTATATGAAAGCCATGATTTTCTTGGTCAAACGCCTATAAGTAGTAGCAAAATGTTGTTTAAAATAGATTATTTTTCATGATGACCTCTATTGTTAAGTTAGGTACTCAAATATAGAATATCAATATGAGATCTTCAAAACCTATCATCAAAAGTGACACGTAAAAGCAACTGACTAAATATAGTTTTGAACGTAAATTTCATGACCTTAAATATTTTGAACTTGGAATTTCTTTTCATATTCCTTGAATTCATTATAAACTTGAGGTCATCGTAATTTTTTTTCAAAAATTAATCAATTTAATGTAATGTAATTGTATTTTAAACAAGTTTTTGACAATTATCTTTTCAATGACACCCACGTGCACCACCACTTGCACCGTCTTCTAAAATACATATACGTTGTTTGAAATCGTTTTTTGTGAACATAAATTGCTTGGCTTTGTAGATTCATATGTTTTCTAAATGTTTATGAATTTCTATTTCATAAAATTTAAAGTTAGTATATAGTTTTGGATCACTTTCACTTAAACCTGAGCAAGGATCAAGAGCTGTCCACTTTACCATGTTTGCACCCAAATGCTATGTGCATCATTGTGTTTTTATGTTCAGAAGTAGGTGATGATTCATGCTTGTGTTTGCCAAATCTATCTATATAAATAGCTATTCACCTTGCATATGGGTATGTACACTGTCCCATATTTCTAACCACATATATGCAAAGGGTTCTCTAATTAGAGAGTGTCCAAATGCTAAACTAAACAGTCAATATGAGCACAAAAGTCATTTTTACATGAATATCAAAATATAATTCACTTTTACCAAAATAAACATCATCAATGTTCATGCAAAGTTATTTTGATTGCGACACCTAGGCAACCTCCACACACATTTGCAAGTACCTCAAAAATATGAGCATTGAAGATGATTTCCACGAGAAGACTTCAATCTCAGACAAGTGTCCACTTAAGACATGTCTACCTTAGGTTCAATGGAGATTGCCTAAGAAAGATTTGAGAAGCAGTTGTGTGCGGTCTCCTATTAAACATAATGAAATAAAATAACAATCTTGTAGGCAGATATGACAACGATACCCCCTACAAGACAAAGTGACCCTCGAGGTCATTGGAGTTGGTCAAACTTACAAGTTTCATCTCACTTAGAAATGATTTCTTTTGCATTAATTTACATAGCACCCAACTCATTTGACATTCTACTGCACTTCATAGTACTACGATACAATTGCTCTTCCTTTTCAGATAAATTGCAATTTCGACTTCAGAAATTAAAGATCTTACTAAGGTCTAGACTCTAAACTACAATGCTTGGCTCCATTTTATTACTGATTTTTTAATTTTGTTTCATATTTTGCCACCTAGTATTAGAATGTTTCATTGAAACTAGTTGATGCAGAAGCGACTGGGTTTCCTTGCAATCTATATGAAGCTAATATGGTAGCATTGGTTGTTAAAAAAGCGAGAGCTTGTAAACCTATGTCTAGGAAGAACCAGCGGTTAGTTACAGATGAACCAGTTGAGTTTGAGAAATAACTGGTTGAAGTTGGAGACTTCAGTAGAATTTACCGATCATTTCAGAGGAATCTATAGAATATACCTCAAATGAAGAAAGCAAAACCGGAAGATGTCAACATGTAAGCGGCTGGATTTAGAATCACTAGGATCTTGACCGACTATGCCCAAAAACTTCCTGGGCACTGGTGTAAACATATCAAATGGATTTCAGCCGAGAGCACGTCAAAATTGAATGAGAGCTTGATGTAGTCATCAACTTGTAGTCATCAACTTGTTGTCATCAGCACATTGGAACTTTCAAAAAGAGGTCAAGCTCTCAAGCTTAAATGTCACGTGTAAAGTGGAGTTGAGTGAACAAGTGTGCCTAATATTAGGCTTCCCCTCAATGACGAGAACTTGGCTCAATTTCTCAAAGTTCTCAACCTCTTTATCTAATTTAGTGTCGGCCAGACTATTCATCATCGACCAACGACAATGAATATCAGAATAATGATCGTGGGCCACATTGATTTCTTGTGGCACTTGTTCTCACTAACCATTATTATTGTGGACTGTAAGAATCATCCATCAACATAGTGTACCACGGCTCGGGAAGAACCGGCGGTTAGTTACAGATGAACCGGTTGAGTTTCAGAAATAACCGGTTGAAGTTGGAGACTTCAGGAGAATTACCGATCATTTTAGAGGAATCTATAGAATACACCTCAAATGAATAAAGCAAACCGGAAGATGTCAACATGTAACTGGTTGGATTTAGAATCACTAGGATCTTGACCGACTATGCCCAAAAACTTCCCGGGCACTGTAGTGTACTACTTTGGATTCATATTATCAAAACATACAAATTACTTACTACTGTGCAATGTCCAGGGAGATTTTTGGGCATAATCAGTCTAGATCCTAGTGTTTCCAAGTCCAACCGGCTACATGTTGACATCCTTGTGCTTTTCTTTATTGATTAGAGGTATATTCTCTAGATTCCTCTAAAATGAGCGTATAATTATCATGAAGCCTTGAACTTCAACCAATTATTTCTCAAACTCAACCGGTTCATTTGTAACTATGTAGCGGTCGGTTCTTCCCATTCATTACTACTGTGACATAAGGCTTTATTAAATTATAACTATAACATTGACAAATTTAAAGAGCTTGAATATCAATGTGGCACATTAATTATAATGCCATCAATCCAACTCCTTAAAATTAATGCGTTCTTTTGTGACAAATTACTAAATCCTCTTGTCATAGAAATAACTAATTTTTATGTTTGAATAATACAAACCACATTAACCTACGTTCATGATAAATCAATTGGCCCATGCAATAATAAAGATTGATAAGATAGATGGGTCTTATGTGATTATTTTTTCCAACTACCTCACTTCTCCTAGCATATGAAACATGCAATTAAAGTACAATATGGTTAGCAAATCCAAATAAAGGCCATAGCCACTTTCCTCATAATATTTAGAGCTCATATGAATATCTCATTCGTTGTCAATGTGAAGATTCTCATGCTCATTAAATAGTCATATAGCCTCTCCTCCAATTATGTTGACTATTGAACCTAGAATGGTTGGTGTATTCTGATCCTATAATCCAATCTCATTTAAACAAGTGTCTTTTTGGTGTTCGTTCTTGAAGCCACACCAAATCACATAGCACTCAAATATAGGTATGGTAATAAGAAAGTAACCGGATAAGGATTGTCCACCTTAAGAAACGGTGAACTTCCATAAACTAGGCTAACGTTCATTGTCATAGATCAATGTTGAATAGTGTAGGTGAGTTACATAGTGCAGTGAAAAGTTTGGCCTAAGTTAAAACTTTCTTGGTAGCAAGGGTGCTGAAAGGGAGACTCATAAAAGGTAGACATCCTTTATTTAATTACTTTTCTTAATTGTACACCTATTTTTTAGTGGTATGTGGCTAGTTGTGGCTCCAAGAGTAGATGCCAAAAAGACATGTGATTAAAAGAGATTGGAGTGCGTGCTCAAAATATGATAACCATCCTAGGTTCAATAGTTCAATAGAGAGACCTCTACGGCCACTTAATGAACATCATAATCTTCACTTTAATGATGAAGAAGGTAAGTGGCTATGGCCTCGATTTGGATTTGTTAACCATCTCGTATCAATCACATGTTTCATATCCTAGGTTGGGACGTGCTAACGTAACATGAGTGGTACTTGGGAGTTGGGACCCCATGTGAACCGGCCCTTTGCAGACCACTCTACCTTATCAATAACTTGTTACAAAAATATGAAGGAGAACTTTGTACATAGAGCTTGAGGAAGAAACGTAGGCCTACGCAGTGCCTCCTCCCTCCCTGCGAAGGAAGATGCAGGCGTGGGGGGAAACTCGGCGGCCGGAGGCTCCATCTTTTACACAGAGGAGCATTTCTTTTACGCAAGCCCGGAAGATTCTTTTAGTCTTTTACATACGTGCTGATCAGTAAAGGCCGCGTCTAAAGCGCATCCGTGGCCTCTTTTTTCTCGGTCCCCCGCCTTCTTCCTTCTCCGACTCGTACCCCTCTCCCCTCCCCTCCCCTTGCCTTCCCTTGCTTACCCTTTTCTCATCCCATCTCGCGAACAACAGATCTGCGATCCATCCTCCCGCCGGCCATGAGGATTCGCAAGCGCCCCAGCCGAGATGCATCCGACGCTTACACACCGCTGCCCATCTCCTGTAGGCTCCAGGCGACCAAAGATTGGGCCGATTTGGTGCAGGTTGGCGCTGGCGGCGAGGTCGCGGCAGGAATCCAGCGGCCTGCTGTAGGCAAGGCGGTCGACATGCAGAGCGGAGGATTAGAAGCAGATGATGATGGTGCAGGAAGTAGAAGAGACTGGAGCTCCAAGGTCCACTCGGGAAGCAACGGAGTGGTATATCTATGAATCTTCCACGCGTCCGTCCTGATGAATGTCCCGGGACTAGTGTAATATTATAATGTATGAAAAAAGGTGTGGCAGGTGGTAGATATTATCGGTCAACGATGGGTGGCTCGGAAAGATTGGGATGGTGTTTTTTCATTCTCCAGGAGGGGATGCCTGAGTGTGTTCAAGCGCGCAGTTTGCAGCTGCATGTGGTGGCGGAGAAGCTAATTGCTGTATGTGGTCAGGTGGATTCTGCTTGTAAGGGTTATGTCGTGGTGACGAAGGTGCTGCAGCCGTTTTGGATGGTAGGATAGGTGCTCCATTTTGGGGTGTAGGAGTGTTTTAAGTGTCCATTTCGGAGCTGCATATGGTGGTGGTGGAGAGGCTAATTGCTGTATGTGGTCGGTTGGATTCAGCTGCAAGGGTTATGTTGTGAGGGTACTGCAGCAGCCGTTTTGGATGATGATGTTATGGGTGCTTCATTTGGGAGACGGTGGAGAGTGTTTTAAGTGTCCAGTTTGGAGCTGCATGTGACGGTGGTGGAGGGGCTAATTGCTGTATGTGGTCAGTTGGATTTAGTAAGGGTTATGTTGCGAGGGTACTGCAGCAGCCGTTTTGGATGATGATATAGGTGCTTCATTTGGAGATGGTGATCGAGTGTGTTAAGTGTCCAGTTTATAGCTACGTGCGGCGGCGGTGGTGGAGAGGCTAATTGATGTATGGGGTCAGTTGGATTTAGTAAGGGTTTTGTTGCGAGAAGATGATGCAAGTTCTTTATTCTGAGATCTCACCGAAGTGACTTCAGTGTCCAGTTTAGAGCTGCATGTGGTGGCTGGAGAGGCTAATTCCTGTATGTGGTCGGTTGGATTCAGCTGTAAGGGTTTTGTTGTGAGGGTAATGCGGCAGCCGTTTTGGATGATGATGATGATGATATAGGTGCTTCATTTAGAGATGGGGAGAGTGTTTTTAGTGTTCAGTTTGGAGCTGCATGTGGTGGTGGAGATGCGAAGTACTGTATATGGTCAGTTGGTTTCAGCTGTAAGGGTTATGTTAAGGATATACTTTTCCATCTTGAGGATGCCGTTAGTTTCATGGCACGAGTGCGTCATCGGTTGGGTACGGGTGGAGGGAAACTATCGAGATGGAGTCCTCATCCTGCACGATCATCACCTACATTTCGAGGCGCATGACGTCGAAACAGGCAATGAGATGTCAGATTTGCTTTGTCGCAAACTCTAGGTTTGAATGGGGACTTGATTGGAACCAGTACTCACAGGTGACGGGCTGCATGAACCTGAGCAAAGAAGTTGGTTGTAGATTCAAACGCTGACAGTACTGATTATAGTTAGTACCGGCATCGCATTCAGTTCCTCAATAACTTTCCAGTTGAGAGATCATAGCAACAGCGGGGAATATATATGTAGTCATTCATGAGGTAGGTAGATGCTTCGGGGAGTCGGCGACTTGGTCTTTTTTGTTAAGTCTGGCAGGCAGTGACACTGCAGGTGACTCACTGTAACATTGCCGTGACTCATCATGTGTTGTGGATGGACCATGGCAGGAGCATAAGGAGAATGTGAAGAATTTGCAGGCAGACTTGAATGTGGAAAGCAGCGAAGCTCTACCAAGTCTCAGTGAGGATGCAGGTACCGACATAACCCATGCTGAGAAGAGACACAAGGTCGACCATGAATCCTCCGGCTCGCTCTTTCAGGTACCCGCAGCACTCAGGGTAAACTTGTTGACTACTTCTGTTTCATACATACCCATGGATATTCAAGCCAGTCTTCACATTCTATTTTCTCGGTCAAGACAGCAAAGACTGGAGTTTCATTGACATTCGCAGTTTCATATTAGCCTACCGCGTCTCCGAGTGATCACCTTTGATTCAAATATTAGGAACCCGGTCCGAATGAGGAGATGCAACTTACAGTGGTCTTCCACGTAAAAGTGTTATCTGGACAACCTTCTCTTGACCTGCAAATCAGTGACCTTGCTTTACCAGCGCGCTTATAACAATTCCTTGGGCTCAGTATAGAATTTGTTGCATGTTCCATTTCGTGAATCGTGACGATCATGTGCTCAAATTCTCCCCTGGGCAAGCTCTGCAAGAAACTGCGGCTGGAAGATTACCCAGAGATGTCATGGTAGGTCTTGGGTATCATCTCGGTATCCTTTCAGAGATACTGAGATATCATTGCACAGATCATCACATTTTCGACTTTAAGACGAAGGCTGTGGAGACGGTTGCGCAAGGAATCATTCACTAGTGCTTTCTGGCAACACTACTTTTTTCTGCTTCTTTTTTTCCCTTTATGAAACGCTCAGGATTAGGGTTTCTGGATTGGACGTAGAAAGCATCGTGTCTCGACGTGCAGAGGCAGCTACAGGTGTGTGTGTCTAGGGTTTCATGAACAATTGAATAGTGGTAATGAACCGACCAGACCTTTAGCTGGCAATTCTCTCCACAGCTCGAAGTAAGTGTTATAACTTCAGGAAGATAGATCATCATCAGGTCATTAGATTGGAATAACCAACTGATGACACTGCATTCAAGAGCAAGTGACGAAACCCTGAGCATGCCATGTCTGTCTAGTACACCATCCCGAACTGGAAACCACAATTCTGCATATCCCAAGTATCTGATGAAATCTTGTCGACGCAGGTGCACTAAGTTAGCTCGATCGAGTTCCGTGGGTTAGAGAAACTTCGTGATTTAAAGTGGTCATCGATCATGGACGGTTCGCAAGATGCATGAATCATGTGGAGGAATGACTACCTTACCTACTCGAGCCTGATTTGCACGAACCATCTTTCATAAAGGCTGAGACTTGTGCGTGCTTCTGTTTTTGCAGGGACCTTCCACGATGACTGCCGCCGAGTTGCTGGTCGTACATGAACTAGCGAATGGTGTAAGAGAGAGGTACATAACTCACAAACCTACAGTCTTCCCCTCCTTTTTTGCATTCCATACATATAATCATTTCAAATTAAGTTTGCAATGATCCATTTCGAAGTGGAACATCATCAAGAGGTTAAACCCTAATAAAATGGTGTCAGACGAAACCTAATTCTCCGGGTTTGAACTGAATCCTTGCCTGCATCTGTAACTTGGCAGGCTTCATGCTACGTCAGGGAATTCTACTTCAGAGCATACTACAACGGTGACAACCAGAGTGGACTCAAAGCCCGTAGAAAACTCCAAGGATGCCCTAATAAGTTCGATTTTCTTCGTCTTCGATGCGTGGGGTGAGAGCGGCCTCTCTGCAAGCGAGGTGGTGAGGATTATGATAGAACAGAGACTTCCTGGATTGAAGGAAGGGGGTGCCAGGCACACTGTGCAAGTTGCCAATGTTCTTCGATCTTCTTCCTCCTTCATAGCCCTCGGTGACAAACGCTACCTTCTTTGCTCCAGTCTTGACCTTAAACCCTCTTCCAAAAGACAAAGAAGTTCACACCATCCAGAACAGAGGGTAAACCCTGCCGAAGAAGAAATGTCCGTAGACTCAATGCACCACCATCATCATCAAGGGAAGAAAGGCAATGGGCGGGCCTCCTTGTCTGGGAGCTCCGTGGTGACAGAAAGCAAACCCTTGACATCCAAATCTTGCAATGAGGCACACAGTAACAAGAAAGGTGCAAAAACCTCCCAATCTTCAACTCCCAAGGAGAAGGAAGTAGGGAGTAGCGAACAAGTGGGGTTAGTTGTGAAGGTTAGGCGACGCGGGCCATTGTCATCGCAGAAAGGGAAAGGGCCAACGCAATGCAAGCGCTATGATGGGAGAGGATGGCAATGCTCCAGAATGACGGAGCCAGGCTATTCTTTATGTGTGCACCATCAGGATCTCATCAACAGGCGAGCGGCCAAGTTGAAAGAGGCCCAAACTGTGAGCAGGATGTTGGAATCTGTGCATAGGAAAGCGAATTCCACATTACCAAACAACAATCGAAATGAGGTGATGGCAGGAGAGAAAAGTGATGAGAGAAGCCCTAAACCGAGAAGCCCTTCAAGTGGTGGACCTGACATCCCAGGGGCTCATGTGCACAAGAGAAAGATGTTATCTTTGCTGGCGATCAAGTAGAACTTAGGCTTCCCGGATGGACTCAGCCGGCACCGTCACATTTTTCTGTGAATTTTGAGGTAGATTCTTGACACCAAACTGTACATAGTCCAAAGAGAGTTTAGTCACGTTCAACTCAACTTTAGCCATTTGATTTATAGAGATGCGCTTCAAGCATACTCAAGCTGTGAATATCATATGTGAGGACTCTTTGTCTTGAGAAGTCCTCTTTCAGATAGGCAATGATTTAACATTGATGCATAAATCCACCACACAACTCAGATTTGATCATCATCATTACGACTGTGATTGATTCTGAGGCTTTCGTCTCGGATTCACTAACATCAGAAAAAAACTGTGAGAGAACCCATCATGTTCAGCTCCATGCTCTTCACAAAGAGATTAATTTTGTAAAAAGGACCGTAGTCTTCAAGACGGTTGATTGCACCTACAGATGTTTACTTGCGACTGTTTTGCTGAGAGTGTCACTGAAGTCGAGTCATGATATTGGGGATTTTGTTCATCATCAGAGATCAAAACTCAGGTCAGGCTCAGCAATTAGGGTTTCTCACATGTCCCTTACTCCAGATCACTATCTTTCATGGCTAAACAACGGCACGTACTGTTTTTCAGATTCTATTGTAGCCGTTTTGATGTCATTCAGTTCCTATGGGATTGAGTTTGTGGGCAACCAATATCAAGTTTTGAAGTTTTCGAAGCACCAAGCAGTGCTCCGTTTGTTTGCAGGTTTCTTGATTGGTGACACCTTAATGACGGTCGACACAGTGTTCAGACAATCCGATTTCGCCTGAATGAATGAATGAATGATCACGAGAGGGATCACACTCCGTCGTCAGATTGTAATGCTGGCTGGGTCATGTATAGTGGTTCCATCTGACTAATTAATCGATTAAGGAAGGTAGGCGTCGTACTCCAATAGCCCTGTTACAGGTTGCAGATGGTGCAGTACTTAGCGAAGGACGAACACAGACTGCTAATATCTATCTATCTATCCTGTTTTGCAACCAAAAAATAAAAGTTACAGAATGTGAATAAGCTCAATCTTAGTCAGAACTTAATTCCACCCAAAGCAACATCCCCAAAATCTCTTCTTTCGTCTTATAAGAAGATTCACCCAGAATCTGTTGTCTAATAAGAACATCCAGGTTTGAATCGCACAACCAGATGTCAACAACAGTTGCTCTCTCCAGTTGACCTAAACCTAACAGTTTGTGTATTCCTTAACTTTTGGCATTGCAACGTGCTCAACAAAGATTGATTGACCGGTGTTTTACAACAGCGCTGCCGACATATATACATCCTCCAAAACCACATGCAAATAAATCTCACTGTCCAAACATGCAAACTCTTTTTGCAAAGACTTCTACAGGCACTTCTTGCACCACTTTTGCAGCAAGGAGTGATCGGTTAGTGAAGTACCTATGAACTTACCTGCTACTTAATGAGTACTTACCCCACCACCATCATCTCCCCTGTCCACACAGCCCATGATTTGCGGCACTGTACTCCTGTTGCACGGAAACTAATTAGGGTTAGGATCCTATTTCCGATGGGTAAATGCAGAAACCACAATGCATTGCACTCCATGCATGACTGGATCAATCGGCTATGTCGAAGGAGATCGCTGAGCATAATGTTAAAATCTTCTCTCCATTAGCTTGAATCTGATTCCTTTTCTTCTCTGCAGGCAGAGTCAGGATCATAATTGCAGATTGGGAGAGGACTATCTCCTTGCATTCAAAACATCAAACTCCGACATGTCAGGTCCATACTAAATATTATGTAGAGTAGAGGCACCCATATCCGATCACTTAAGAGATTTTGCACCGGATCTGGAGAACTATAAGGTGGTGCAAATTTTTCCCATGTAGGAAGATAGAAATAAGGAGGACTGCAAATTATTCGGTAATTTTATTCCTCAAATTGAAATTAGTGTGAATTTTTTGAAGCCAAAATTTGATCCAAATATTTTACCAATGTCTAGAGTTTGCAATAATTGCTCATTCCTTTTCATTTTAACACTCAAATCTAGGACATGTGTTATGGCACTATTGATTCCAGCCTCATCAAAATTCAGTCCCAGCCTGTTCGAAATTCAATCCTAGCCTGATTGATATTCTAGTACCCTATAGATTGCCAATGGGGTCCTGATCGGGAATAGGTGCCTCTAACAAAACTGGGTTAGATCTATGCCAGAATCAGTTGGGCACACATTTTGCCTTGAAAGCTTTCAATTACATTTCAGCAGGCTGTAAAAATTCTTCCATTGATCTTTTGGACTAAGTATTTGATTGACCTCAATGTTCTCTCTGTAAATCATCAGCTGTTCACAAGTAAGTGGAGATATCCCAAACATGAAGATTGGCCCACATGACCTAAGATTTAGTTGATTACTAAATTTCTTGTTTGAATGTAGTGGGTGAAGTTGGTTTGTGTGCAACCTGCCATCATCATAGTCACTCTTCTAGGTTTGTCCTCTTTTGTGTAGGTTAGGTTATATTTTTAGCCAATCAAACCAAAGTCCAAGTGATTTCAATCCTTATTGGAATTATGGTTAATATTTGTGAGAATTTTCTTATAAGATAAGTTGGTGACAATCGTTGATGACAACATTGCTGATATCCATTGTATTGATGTAGTTTGAAATCCATTCTCTGGGACTCTCTTTTTGAAGCCAAAAATCCCTCATCCAGCTCCTCAAATCACACTTTATAGTAGGCACATCTTTTTATATGAGGGCAAACCCCCCAAACCTTTAGGGGTCAAGAGCAACTCCTATGTTAAATATTGTAAAACAATTCCCTCGACATTACCTTTGAGCTTATTTCTGGTCGATGGTGTGCCATGTTCCAAATTTCTCACATAAAGTCAGTCTATCTACCTATATACATCATGATCTTCATTCCCACCAATTATTTATTTTGAGAGAGTGAAAGAGATAACCTTTTAAAGTCCATATTGACCCACAACTTGTGAGGGTGAGAAGGTCTGGTCTTAGTCCAGTTTAGAGGGTTATGTCAATGAACAATAAGAATTTGGGTGATGTTTGGGTTTTGTGTGTGCAATGAGCATGTGGCCTTGTCCTAAAAAACCCTAGAGAGTTGATTATTGAGATAACCCTTTTTCATTGGTCATAGGAGTTGTTCTCATTATGAAGATAAACATGGAGTATTTATAAAGAAAAACTAATTGCAAGATTGATTTGTCATTATAATTTTGTCAACACAACTACAAGAAAATAGATTGCAAGCAGGCTAGAGGTTTGTGGTATTCTCTACATAAACTCATGCATTGAAGAATAAAAACATAGTGAAGTATCCTAAACTGACATTTAAGTATATTTGGAGAAACCACTTGTCCAAAAATAATGAGGGATGTGCACTTGTGGGGACAAAAACATCAAACGACAACAACAAAAGCAACAACACAACAACCACAACTTTGAATGTTTGTATTCCATATTTGCAAACCACCATATTTGTGTAGTTTTGCAATCAGTGTATGTCATATTGACAGTTGAAATTGTCCAAAATTCATGCATAAATCCAAATATACTTAAATCCTAGTTCCTATAACCTAAAATTGTTTTATTTACGGTATGTAGAGTACATGAAATGAATGCCGTGCACACTAGGGCCCGCGGACGATAAAGGCTGCCCCCATATGAAGCTCTGCTTTGAGAGCACAGGAAGCAGACACATGCTGCAACAAAAGGGAGATCTAAGGTACCACCGCACATAATCGAGAAACCAAATAGAATGAGAGAGTTCAAACACAGCCCTGCAAAGCTTCAGAAGAATGCAGATCCAAGAACCAACAACAAACGCAATTCAAGAACGGCACTCCTCATATTATACTTCTTGCATATTCAAATATTACAAGAGTGTCAATATACAGCACTCGCTATCACCTCACATCCACAACACTATCTATGCAACACCAATAGGCCCACATTCATCTTCAAACAAGAGGGGGCTCAGCCAACCACCTTTGATCGACAACAGACAGAGGGAGAAGGGCAACATACAAAATCCACCCCAAGCTACTCGAGGATGTCATTCCCTCACGAGAAGTGGCGCAAGGAAGGACAATGCTACAACCCAAAGATAAGCTGCCCCCCACAACTACATACACCCCACAACACTCCAAATAGTCTACCTTATCTCTCACAAAGCATGGACACGACTAACCTGTCTCCACAAAGGTGCCAATAAAACTCCCAATAACTACACTTGTTTTTTCTACCAAGCTCTCACAAAGTATTCACACCAGCAAGTCAATGGATCTTGCTCCACGCCATATGCCCTCTCAAACAAATGCACTCCACCCAAGTTATTCAACAACACCGCCTTGCCACGAAGAGGAGATACAAGAAACATCAACTCAACACCCCAACAACACATCAAACACCATAGCCAAGTTCTCACTGTCACATGCAACCAAAAATATCATATCCTCTCTCACAACGCTTCAATCCCCCCCCCCCCCAACCCACAACTCATACCCACAAAGTACAACTTGGCTACCACAAAGTGCTCAACAAAACTCCCAACAAGAGCACCCCACTCTCCTTGCAAAACCTCCACAAAATAACAACACAAAGCATATTTAACCCAAACACTCCTCCACACACTTGTGCTGCAACTAAGCCACCCACTATTAAAAAAAATAACACACACCTCAACAGTCATGGATATCATCAAGACACAACAAGCCTGCCCAATAAACTCCCCCTCCACAAAGCCGTATTACCTTGCCATAATACACCATAGGCAACTTCAACACTAGCAACTGCCCTCCTCGTGCCAACACTATTACAAAAAATCTACAATCCCCCTGTAATGCATCTCACAAAAGACCCTCTACATAAACACTAACATTAACACCATGTTACCTCCCTACACATCATTTTACGCACAACAAACCCCTATCCAAGCAATATCTTAGACTGCCTACCAATAACAACTGCCTACAAGCTCAACACCACCATACCTCCACAGGTAGCTCACAAAACCCAAAAGTGCCTAGCAACATATCCTTGCCACAAAACAACCAATAAGCAACACAAACTACCAAATATAAGGTGCTCGCCACACAATGTATATTGCCAAGTACGCTCCACTGTCAACGCAACAAGATAGAGCGCAACTAAGCTAATTTGCCACACTAAGCCATAAGTAGCTTAGGAAAAACCCATGCCTAGGACTAACTTACACAAAAATTGTCAATTGCCTTTACACACACCCCAAGAATTAGAATGCATGGCGCATGCAAACAAGAAGACACCACACAAGCTCCCAATATCCTCTACCTCTGTATGTTGCCATACCACAACACGACAACACCAACAAAGCAAGATACACTACAACTACGCAATCCTAACATACATGCCAATCCAGTCACACACAACATACCAAATTCACAACTCCCTATAACTCAAACACTACAAACTTCAACATGATAACCAACCCAGTGTGCTTACCTCAAATGGCACCCTCAAAGTCTTCTTAAACCTCCCACCTACAATGCCCTAAGCACCCACCTCTCACTTGCAACCATGTCTAAGAGCAAGAGAGCCGAAAAGACAAAGGCTCTGACCACAAAAACACAAGGTATTTCAAGGGATCTACACATACAAAAGGCCAAAGTCAAAGGCATGCAAACTCACATGATTAGCAATTGTCATGCACCTCTCCATGAGGAGTGTCCGCAACACCATGGGCACAAGGGGGACCCCGGAGTGACACCCGGGACTTGTGGTGCCATAGGTAAGAGGGCCCAAGTGATACTAGTGTGGGTGAGGGCCCCGGGCGTTGAGAACACCTCCCATCCACGGAGACTAGGAGGCACAAAGATAAGGCCATGAGCATTGGGTAGCTTATGGTGTCCGGATTGTAAAATGCTCAAGAACTCCCCAATCAAAGGTGTGGGCTAGGAGACATGGCAATTTGAATGGGCGTTGCCTTGGGACAACGCCCAACACTCTAGGGGGCGTTGTTTTGGGACATCAGTGATTTGGGAGTGGCGCCCAAAACTGCCGAGGTTATAACAGCCATAACTCTCGCAATACTTGCCCTAATGGGACAAGTGAGGAGTCTATCGGCATCTACGCAAAGAGTGGATGTCAATGGATTAGTTTCTTGATAGAATTGGAGATTAGACAATGAAGTTATGAAGGTTTGAAGTTGTTGGGGGCTCCAGCCCTAGCGGCTAAGGAAAAATGTCTACTTGGCCTCAACTCTTAGGAGAGAGACAAAAAATTATTTGACAGTGGGGTAAGGGCACTACCCAAAGTCCTAGAGGCTTATATGGGTGAGGCGGCCTTGCCAACCAACCCCGCCCGTTGTAGAACAGCACGGCCTCCATATGCGTTGGTCCAACATGGGGGCAAAGTTGCCAAGCATACTTTGGGTTGTTGTAGTGTTGTTGCGGCAACGCGATGATCAACTCAAGATTGGATGGACATGAATGAAAGTCCGCACCCAACCATTGGCTACCTACTAAGGGGAGAGTCCCGAATGCATGTGTAGGAGGGTTTGGTAACCAATCTATTAGTTTGGAGGTTGGTATGGGGAGCTAACCATGTGCGTGTGTGAGATGTACAGGGCTAGTGCTCACGACACTTGCTAGAGTTGCGAAACGGTGGAGATAAGTTAAGGTGAGCTAACAAGGGTCGCAACAGGAAAGGGGTATAATATCAAGAGTTGGGAACTTGTAAAGTAATGGAAATTGTAAATTGTCGTTGTAGCTATGAAGAGGTTACTCTGGGCAGATTGATTGAGGAACCTAAGTAAGATTTATGACGTACAAATAAAATTTTGTGTAGCCACTTATCTGGCTGATATCTTTCATATTTAAACATCAGGTCATTGTTTGATATTCGGCAAAGGCAATGAATTTGAGACTTGAAGATCAAGGATTTGTAAGTCCTATTGTTTTATTTACAAAACCTTTGGCAAGAAATGAAGGGGCAGTTTGACAAATCCATTGATTGTGAAGAGACCGAGAAGATTCCAAGGTACTAATTTTTTTTTGTGACTAAACTTTAGTAAGTATTGAACACTACTTTGATGCTGGTGTGATTTCACTCTTATATGTTAGAGTGGTAACCTTGGATTAAGCAAGACATGATAACTAAACTCATTATTCCATAGTCTTGAGACATTACCAATGGAATGAAAACTAAAATTATATAGTTCATCCGCAATAAGAATACATATTGATTTGGCAAGTGACAAACATGATATTTTTGCAACCTATAATAAATATAGATTGGCATTGTATATGGGGAAGGATATTTATTATTTGGTTTTTCTATAAATATTTGAATAATTTAAAATCTCAATATGAGTGAAAATATATATTTTGAGCTCTAAATGAATGATAATTAGAATAATAATAATAAAATTATGTACCTTCTAGAAGGGCTAATAAGGTTGGAATTTCCAATTACAATTTTTACTGACAACCCGTTCGAAATTCATCAATTTTGGGGGTTGCCCATAAATAACTTTTTGGGTAAGCCCATGAAATCAAGGTAGGTCTAAATACATATGCCAAATCTATGAATATAGGCCCCTTGCTCATGCTCATGTCATAGCTTCACTCATAGCTACTAAGATGTAAATGCTCACCCAAATTAGTATGCCCAAATATCCTATGTATTCTAGACGCACCGTCAAATGTCAAGCCATCATTCACGCCTAATCTCAACCTTAAAGCACCAATCTTCAAATTTACATATTGCAACGATAGATGCTCTGAGGCTGCCACAATATGAAAACTAGATAAATACACAATACTACAACCCTTACTAGTACAACAAGGTTGAAATACCCCCCCCCCCAAATCATTATAACCGGAATACGAGGCTCCATACATACACCAACCACTAAATGACTAATAGACCTCAAGATTCCACAATACATAGTCAATAAGCTAATGAACTTCTCATAGATTGTCATCAAAAACTTGACGCATATCATCCTACGCAAAAGAAATTTGGAAAAAAAACAAGGCCCGATACTACTAGTTTAAAACTATCAACCCTACTAATCTTAGAACTAACAACCAGTCCACCGATTACAAATAGCCATTAAGCCACCCCCGTGACCATGAGGTCATGGGTGGGGGGGTCAACGAATGGACAGTGCATGTTGGTGTGACACAACAAGGTTTTCTTTTCTTTTCTTTTCTTTTCTTTTCTTTTCTTTATTGTGGACTATAAATGACATGAGATACTTTGTCGAATTAGTCTAGTAAAACCCAATCAAGATGAATCGGCCCTCAACCTACACGAGGCTTGTTTTTCACTAGAGCCCCGTGTTACCCACGATGAATGGGCCTACCTAGATGCCACGAAGCCCACGCCATTGAAAGCATTGCGTATACGTACTATGGAGAAAAACACGATGCGACCCAAGGCCCCTTTATGCACCTGACCAATGGCCATGACCAACAACTTCCATTGGATCCCGACTCCCTCCCAAAGGCATCACAATTGAAATCCGGGCTCATAAACTTTGCGTCGGTCAATTAGGCTTCGCCTTACGTGGAGAGTGGACCAAGAAAACCATTGATTCCTTTCGACATGCAAAACCTCACAATCGGTGATAAAGCAAGATTACCTCATAATTGTTGTATATACTTTAAATAAAGGTGCTGCTTTTAATGTTGTAATGTGTGTGTCAAGGGCTTAGAATTCGTGCCACACAAGTAAGGGGTCTAGTGAGAACCCACCCCCTACATATTACAGTCAAGACTCTATAAATGTTACAGGTCGGGAGTAGCAAAAAAATAACATATATAGAATTATAACAAGTAACATTTATAGAATTCATACCGATGATTAATAACATTTATAGAAATAACACTTAAAATTTCCGAAAATGAAGAACATAACGTTTTATAAAAATAAAAATGAAAGTACATATGATAATACATAATTCAATTAAACTAATTGAAATGAATAATCTATATAGTAGTAACTTGACGAGATTCTTCCAACTAAACTAATCGAAAGAAAGAGTCTATAGTAGTATGATGAGAAGCTTCCAAATGATGAGATGAAACTTCCTTATGGAGTCCTTGAATGCTCCTGATGTGTGATAGGGCATCATTTGGTCTTTGTTCAAAGTATTTCTTCAAAGTCTCTAGAGAACGCTCATCAACACTAAATCCTACAACATCTTCTACCACATCAACCATAACCTCATCAACATCAATTTCTTGATGTTCTAAGGAATACATATCCAAAAACTCCTCATCGGTAGGTTCATAGGGGTTGTTTAAATCAAACTCCATCTCATAATTGAGGCATTCATGAGCATTCATCATGTCACCCACCTCACTATCAGATGACAACAACGTTAGTTGATGAAGTAGAGTAGCAACTTCATCAACCTCTACCAAGCGCCTAGCTTCCTCTATCTCCCTCTCAATAGAGATCGAAAGAACACCCGTGTGCCTCCAACAATCTTGAATTGTTCGCAAAGAATATGGGATAAATGTGATTACATGTTTAAAATGTATGCTCTCATATATCATTACCTTGATTTTCTCAAAATTAACACTTGTAGAGGTGCAATTAACAAAGAAGGGAGTACAACATGTTATAACACTTAACACATAACACTCACTAGTCTTACCAATTGTATTTTTGTAGGGGAGTAAAATTTTCTTAACATATATGAAATTATAACGCTTATAGGGGTAACACTTATAGAGTCTTGAATGTACTGGTGAAGTTCATTCTATGTTCTATCACTAGACTAATCCAAGGGAAGTCTTATGTCAATTCCGAGGTCAAATTGTGCTATGAAAACCAATCTCCTAGTTGTAAAGATTTCCAATGCTTTTCACTTTCGATTGCTTGCATGACACAAATCCTTGGTATGACATGTCAACTGCTATCCACGTTTCATATCACCTTCAGCTAGTTTGGCTTTGTGGTGGCTACATATATCCATCCATGAAGTGGATGAAGGGGTTCTCAAAACTTCACAAGGCCACTACATTGTTGATAGGGCCCACCCTGCACCAAGAGGATTCTTGAGCATGGTAGGGCCAACGGGCTCAAATTCACATCGGACTGCCCGACGTTACATTTTATTTTATTTTATTTTTTGATAGGGACAATGGCCAAATCCCCCCAACTGGACTATTTTTGAACCTTTGAAGTCGTTTTGCAATAAAATCGTGTGGATGAAATGCCAAATTGATAGAAGTGGTCAATACATTTTCATCTTCCCAATGGATGAGTTTCCGTTGACACTACAAAGCTCTAGTCTTAATTTCACACACACGCCCTTAAAAGAATGCGTAAACAATTGAGTTTACATAGCATGGCAAGTAATTTACGATGGTAAGTTAATAACATACGACTTCCTCCCAAGAACCACCAAACATACAGTAGAAGTGAGGATGGGTCATTATTGAAGTGACAAGATATTCATTTATTTATTCGTTTGAGTGAAAGCATTTCATAAGGATTACCTTAAAACTTCCAAGAATCTCATCACAAGTCCATAAATAAATTGAAACCAAACAAATTGTTCTATAATCTAGACATAGACAACACACCATTACACTTAGTTTGTTGTTCTTACATCAAAGGTTTTTTTTTGAGACAGAAGGCCGACATGCCAACGCCAAAGCACAGGAGGCAGTTGACCACCTGGCAAGTTTTCCGTCAGGTAGAGAGGAGATTTCACAGCCGGGATTCGAACCGCCAACCTCTTCCTTGAGATTTGGGTATCTGTCCACCATCATCCGGTAGTTTAGGGTCGTCTCGGACCAACTTACATCAAAGGTTCAATTTTCCAAAATCTCGTCCTCATGGCTCCAAGAACTTGCAAGTTTTCATGGAAACCCACCAATCTTATTCAGTGTTTGTTTGTTCGAGATCCCTCCTGGGACATAATCTACATCCACCTCACACAAGGCTTTGCGCTTCTGTAAAGGACCTCCCATCATTTGCAGGAGGTCCTTACACTAAAAAAAAGCAGCTAGGTTTTCACAAACATGAAAGAAGGCTGCTTCACTCGTGCATTCTTTTTGTAAGAAATCTGCAGACGAGGATGACAACAAACACGGAATGCACTTGAGAAGCGCCCTTGAGTCCCTTATGCATAATTTTAGTATTGTAATTGATTACAGTCTAACCTTGATAATGCCACACCATCCGTTTCACCAAAAAGTGTGATATAAACAAGGTGTGACATATTTGATAATGTCACATTTGGAAGATTTATGCATAATGTGATATTATCAAAGAAATAGGTAGAAAAGCAAATAAAAATTGCAATGTTCAAAAGAAAATAACAAAGATGAGAATTCAATGTTTTTAAATATATAATCAAATTCAAAAGCTTGAATAACAAAGATAGCACATCATGATGTGTCATTGAGATCAGGTAAAGACCTCTCACTAGAGACAAAGAAGCTCCTAATGTCACATTGTTTTGTTGACATTGATGTTAAATGTGCAACACCAATTATAATGAGCTTGTCATGGATTTTTTCCATTCCTAACAACTTCATAGTGTTGAAAATTCGAGAACCTTGACTAGCCATAAAATTCAAAACATCTTTAATAGATTTTTGTGCATCACTTAACTTCACTACCTTAGACTCAACATCATTGCTAACATCAATCAATGGGTCTACTTCTACGGGATCATGTACCTCCTGGCCATCTTGCACTAATTGCACAAGCTCCTCAGTAGAATACTCCACCTCAAAAATCATCTTCACCTTCCATGTTTACGTACTCCAATGGAGAAAGCTTCTCTAGAGGCTTGCCTTGGACATCAAAGCCCAAATTCAATGTTCCCGACGTCATCCATAGAATTTGTTGTCCATCCAGCCTTTTTTCATCCATATTACTTGTTATTATCACACTTACACTACATATTTTGGAAAAAAATAGTGACATTATCAAGGGTGATAGGGATAATAATGAGGGAGTTTTACACTAGAAAATTTGGTTTCAAAGTTTTGGGTGACAATATCAAGGTGTTCTATAAACAAGAGTGACATTATCGAGGTTAGACTGTATTGACAAACAAGGGTCACTTCTACGTGCCCCGGGCTAAATCACATCTACGTTCGGCTGGGCCCTGCCCCTCCCACGCTTCCTTCACTGTCCAGTCTTCCTGCCCGCACTTCATGGGAACCCTTCCCCATTGGGAACCAATGTGACAATACTCGGTCACTTAAGCCATTAAGCTCCTTTGGCATGTGAAGGAACTCCATCAATTGACTTGGGAACACTGAAAATGATCAACTTGAATATTTGTAATTTTGACCGGATATTGTCACATTAGTTCCCAACGAGGAAAAGTTACCACACAGGTGCAAGCAAGAAGACCGGACAATGAAAGAGGCATGGGAAAAGCAGGGCCCAACTGAACACAAATGTGATTTAGCCCAGGACCCATTAACCATCTTCGAATTAAGTTAAGTTAAGTCAGCTGGGATATAATAATTCTTTTTGTAAAAATCCCGGAGATGAGGATGACAACAAAACACGGAATGCACTCGAGAAGCGCCCTTGAGTCCCTTTATACATGATTTTAGCATTGTAATCGATTCTTATTGACGAACAAGGGTCGCTTCTACGTTAACCCTCGTGGAGTTACGTTACGGTAAGTTGAGTCAGCTGGGATAGTTCCGGAGGGCGAAAAGGGTCCAGGGTCCAGGCTGGTGGCCATGACCGTGAGATTGATGTAAGGGGGAGGCCTTTTCATCAGTACCACACTCCCAGGTCTGCTGTAGGTTAGGTTGGCCTATGATGTGTGCTTGCCCACCGGCACCACTCAATAAACCTTTCCAGTACGGACCCTCTGCATGATAGAATAGATAGGCCATAACATGGAGTCGACCAAGAGAAGTGTGCCCTAAGGGATGTAGTATGTGGGCCTTGTGTGGCGACTCTTCTTAATTCGACACCTTGCATTTGAGTGCTACCAAGGTAACAAGCGCAATATCGCGGATGCTTTCATGAGCACTACGGTCCCTAAGTGCCTAACTTGGATAACTTAGTCTAATATTTTAGTTGGATTAGGGATTACGTCGTGAGCACAACGGCATCAAGATCATATGGAGTAAAGCATATTTCATTGTTTTTATAGAGATGTCTAGAGTTATAAAACCCAGTTGTCCGATTTTACTTTAGTCACATAGGTCTCCTCAAAGTGGATGATGTTGGTTGTTGACATTTTGTCTCCTTCAAACAGTGAGATGTGTTTTTAGTCCTAAGAATAATACAATGAGTGTTCTATTAGTATGTGGGCCTTATGTGGCAACTCTTCTTAATTCGACACCTTGCATTTGAGTGCTACTAAGGTAACAAGCGCAATATCGTGGATACTTTCATGAGCACTACGGTCCCTAAGTGTCTAACTTGGATAACTTAGTCCAATCTTTTAGTTGGATTAGGGATTACGTCGTGAGCACAACGGCATCAAGACCATAAGGAGTAAAGCATATTTCATTGTTTTTATAGATATGTCTAGAGTTATAAAACTCAGTTGTCCGATTTTACTTTAGTCACATAGGTCTCCTCAAAGTGGATGATGTTGGTTGTTGACATTTTGTCTCCTTCAAACAGTGAGATGTGTTTTTAGTCCTAAGAATAATACAATGAGTGTTCTATTAGTATGTGGGCCTTATGTGGCAACTCTTCTTAATTCGCACCTTGCATTTGAGTGCTACTGGGGTAACAAGCGCAATATCGTGGATACTTTCATGAGCACTACGGTCCCTAAGTGCCTAACTTAGATAACTTAGTCTAATCTTTTAGTTGGATTAGGGATTACGTCGTGAGCACAACGGCATCAAGACCATATGGAGTAAAGCATATTTCATTGTTTTTATAGAGATGTCTAGAGTTATAAAACTCAGTTGTCCGATTTTACTTTAGTCACATAGGTCTCCTCAAAGTGGCCCGGGGAAGTCACTGTCGAAAATTTAGATAACTATGAGAGAACAAATATAGGGTGACATTTATTCATGGTTGATAAAAATTATATTTTTTTTTGATATACCATAGCCTTGAAGAAATGTGAGGTAGCACATTATATATAATATAGGGTCACTTGTAATACCCAAAATTATGTTTATAGTATTTCTAAAATAGCATTATAGTAATTGGTAGGGAATTTTTATTATTTTTAGGTTGAGTTTAGGTTAAGAAAAATTTAAGAACTAGATGAAAAATGATCACAAATCCATCTACAAAATGGATGAACTCGTTGGATGAGGGTTATTAAGTGCTCTTTTGAGGAACATTTCATTGACGTTTGTATAATTCTCTGGTTGTTCCTCCCACGCAAGACAAGAATTCTATCATCGTGCATTGATCCCTACGCGTTTAAAGAGCTATGTGGGGCCATATTTGGTGAATCTATGGTGGATTGATGGATTTGTTCTAGGCAAGAGGCTATGGCATCTTTTGTGATGATCATTTCTCAATTTTCACGTAGGACTCATAAGTAGGCATTTCAAATTGTCTTCACACTTTGCATGATAACATGTGCAATGTTAGTGCAACTATGTTAGTGAACACATTATGGACACTTTAGTGATGCTGGTTTGTTTTGGAAATTGATGGTTTTCTACAAAGCAGACGGCCCTCAAGTAGATAACGAATCAAGGAATATAAAAGAAAACCTGACTTCAAAATAGTTAAGGTCATGAAATCTACGTCCAAAACTAGACTCAACCATTTACTTTGGAGCATCACTTTGATGCTAAGTATTGAAGATCTCAACTTGATATTCTACGTTTGGGTATTTAACACAACAATAGAGGTCATCATAAAAAAAATCCAATTTAAATAATGCTTTGCTACTACTTATAGGCCTTTGACCAAAACAATTATGGTTTTAGTATACCGGAGCACTTTTTTGGGCCACTTTACCATGCTTACACCCTATGACATAATAGCATTTAGGTTAACATTAAAGGTTACACATTAAAATTTATACAAATTAATATAAATGTTATAATGTTCAATTGAGTTGATCAAAAGTCCTATTCTAAAGAATAACCAATTTTAGTTGTACTTAAATATGAGTTACATCATTTTTTCACCTATATAACATAAATAGCTACACTAAGTATTGTGTTTAGTGTCATATGGTAATTTATGTCACTGTGGTAACTTTTTTAATGACACTTCTTGTGAATAAGCTTACATGTATTGACATGGACGATTGAAATTTGGATGACAATCCACTTAGTAAGTGACAATTTTTGCAACATTGTAAATCAATAATGCCCAAGTTTTTTTTACAAGGAGTGACAAATAATGTGAGGTTTACATTTAGTGTGGGTGACACGACACAGGCGGTTTACAATCAGTATTGAGCAAGACAAATAGAATTGACACACTAAATACACATCGAGGAGTAAGAAATAACTTGCTTGGTAATGATATTCTTCATAGAAAGTTATAACCACACACAATTCCGAATTGTAATCCGCACGCGTAAAACAAGTTGGTGCACTTTACAAAGGCCTAGAGCTTCGTAGTGTCTAGGTAAACACATCCAATTATAAAGGTGAGACCATATTGAAATATTCTATCACATGAAATTATACATTTTTTGTTGATCTAATTCCAAAATGATTTTAGAGAAACCAAATAGATCTATTGAAATTAACCGGTCCTTGACCTATATGGAACTTTGTTTTACTAGAGCCACTTCATCCACAATATATGAGTTTAGTACTAGGCTCCACAAAGCTCCAATCATTCATCAAATGCACTCATAGTTGGACTTCTTTCAATGTTTGGATGAAACAATTAAGTACGCCATTATCAATGGGCTTAGACATGTAATCAATTATGTAAATAACATGCTTCTTGTATACACAACTTAATTTTTGTTGCGTGATGAATTCCATTTCTAATGCTATAGTACAATGCTATTGTCCACGAAGGAAAATTCAAATAAATATAAATAATGAAGGGTCTGAAATATCATGGAGATTTTAATTTATAATTACACATAGGGTGGTAAGAAATTGAAGAAAGTAGAATTATTAAAAAATATAGGGTCCACTAAAATGTAGTAAATGAGCTACATAGCCCCCCAAAAAATATGTGTTGTACGCTCATGTGTCCCCAAAGAATACACTAAGTGACTTCCCCGAGCAAAGTGGATGATGTTGGTTGTTGAAATTTTGTCTCCTTCAACTAGTGAGATGCGTTTTTAGTCTTGAGAATAATATAATGAGTGTTCTATTGGTATGTGGGCCTTATGTGGTGACTCTTCTTAATTCGACACCTTACATTTGAGTGCTACCAGGGTAAGAAGAGCAATACCGTGGACACTTTCATGAGCACTACGGTCCCTAAGTACCTAACTTACTAAAATTAGCCCAATATCTTAGCTGGATTAGGGATTACGTCATGAGGACAACAACATCAAGAACATATGGAGCAAAACATATTTCATTGTTTTTATAGAGATGTTTAGAGTTGTAAAACTTAGTTGTCCGATTTTACTTTAGTCACACAGGTCTCCTCAAAGTGGATGATGTTGGTTGTTGACATTTTGTCTCCTCCAACCAGTGAGATGCGTTTTTAGTCCTAAGAATAATTAAATGAGTGTTCATATTGGAGTGCATGGTTGTCTACTTTGGGGGAAGAGCAGGTGTCGGAGTTGGGGTCATTGACCGAAGTGGGTGCTTCTACCTTATATGGCAAGGTTGTAGTAAAGAATGAACACCAAAAAGACATGTGTTACTATGAGATTGGACTATGGTGTCTATGTTATAGACACCATTCTAGGTTTATTTGTTAGCACAATTGGTTAACAACCAAGAGGGCCCATGTGACCATTTAACCCTCGGAGCTCACGGGGTGTTTTGTTAAATTGAGATTACTTAAGATGAATGACTTTCAGTGCTTGAATGTTCATACACCAAAATAAAATTTAACAAAAAATCAAAGCACATAAAGATTACATCCATCATCCATATTGAAGCCTAGAGTTAATATCTTGACATGGCTTTAAATCTGTGTATAAGGATTTGATTCATAAACAACTCATATCAAGTTCAATATTATGAAATTGTGTCACAAGACTCAAAACTAACATATGCACAACATGGTTTGAATGATTGTTTACAATGATGCATAGAAATGATGGCCCAAAATACTAGATATTGCATAGAATAGTATGTTGTATTCTTCACGTGTTTCACCATGTTTTTGTTAAGGTTAGAGCATTAGATTGCTCATAGTCACAAGATTCAGAAGGCTAGAAGAATATGAATGAATAAGGTTTGAATAATCCCATATAGTTTGTGGGAATTGGAGTTGAGATATCCCATATGGATTGTACGAACCAAAGGTGTTAAATTGGAATAAAAGGCAAGGCAAGGAGTGGAGGTGATCATCTCACTTCAAGCATTGTTCATATGTCTTTGTGCATGTGTATGTGCTTGTGCAATCTGATTAATAGTTCTATTGTGCTTTGATAATTTTCACCCTATATCAAAATTGTCCATTCACTCAAAGAGTCTCTCTAGAAGGAGAAAGTTATTTCAAAAAGCGTTGTTTTTCTAAAAAATGAAGAAAACAACAACAAAACTTCATTTAAAAAAATTAGGCCATGTCAGGGCTATGGTGACTTTTCTAAAGAATTAAAGAAAAAGAGGATCTTCACTTTGACAGCATGCAACTTTTACATCTATCTAGTTATGGAATTTGAGTTGACACTTTACAATTGCAATCGCAATCAAGTTGGTCAAAGGCCCGGGGAAGTCACTTAGTGTATTCTTTGGGGACACATGACCGTACAAAGTTTGCTACCCCTATATTATATGCCACAAATAACTTTAAAAATTATGATATTTTTTCTACATATACATAACCATTGATAATATCTTTTGTGTATTTTTTTGAAATTTTTAGTCATCTTCATTTTTGTAGTAATTGTTTTTGTTCAATTCTGCGTCATTCTAGTTAGACACGGTATGTTTTATAGAAAAAGAAGATCATCAAATTTGGTTATCATTTTTTACTATGTAATAGATACCTGTATATCTACTCATGAAAAAAAATTGATAAAATTCTGACCCATTTTGGTGATGCAACTTAGAAAAAGTAGATTTTTTTTGTATGCACGTGGTTTCAACTTTACAATGGAGTGATCTCCCCGGGGTCAAAGGGCTAACCCAAATGAGACAATTCCTGATCCAATCCAATGGTTAACATTATATGTGGAGTTAACAAAAGGGTCACATACCCCCACACATAACTTAATTGTTTACCCCTTATGGTTTTCAACATATAAAATACATGGTGTTATGTCGTCACTCTTCTTGATTGGACACCTATACTTGATTGATACATGGCAAGGCATTCGGATTGGCACTTGGGCAAGGCTAAGTGTATAACAAAAACCAAAAAGACATGCGTTACAATGGGATTGGGATATTGCTCAAATTATATACACCTTTCTAAGTTGATATTTTCCTTATCTACTAATCCATCAGGGTCAAAGGACGTATAGTGAAATTTGAGATGACTAACAATGAAACATTTTTAATGCTCAAATATTGTTTGCATTGTAATTTTGACATCTATTACAAAATACTTAAAGATTGCATTTGTGCAGTTGAGCTAAAATTAGCGTCTTGACATGCCAAGAATCCATGTATGAGATTTTGGTTGCAAATATTCACAAATAAAATCTCATATCAAAGTCTTGTTTAGTGAAATTGTTTTTCAAGGCTCTAAACTAACTTATGTACAATGTGCATTGAAAGATACCAAAATAAAATCGTGTGTAGATACGATGACCCAACACATAAGATATTGCATAGGATTGTATGTTGGATTCTTCGTGTACTTGAACATACATGCACCTTGATTTCAAATTATATCTTGAATTGAATAACCTCATCAGAATAATGAAGCTATTTTGATGAGGGTCATTTTTCTAAGAAATGATTAAAGATGAAATGATCAATAACAAAACCTCATGCTTCTTGTCTCCAAATGTCCCTTAGGGCTTTCTCAAAGTGCCAATTATAGCTAGATGGGGCTACGAACTTGGATGTTTGGGTACGCTTTGTAAGTTTAGCGACCATGAAACCTTACAACTAGGACAAGGTTTTATACATGTACAACAAAATCATAGCCCTTGATGTTCTCAACTTCTATGTAAACTCATCCATCATAGATGAAGGGGCTTTAGTGAAAAGAAGTTTCCTACAAGTGGAGTGCCAATTCATTCCATTTACACCTCACTAGATCAATCAGGGGCCTTTGATACTATCTCTATAGTCAAACAATCTAAAACAACCATTTCATGCTATAGAATATTTTGTTCCATTTTGGTTTCCTAATAGATGAGTTAGTCTAAAAACCCACTTGTAGTTTAGGTTTTTTGCTATAGGTTAGAACACAACAACAAACAACCCAAGGTACTAAATCTCAAGGAAGATTGATATAGTGTATATAAGGATTAATGTCACTCTAGTTTGAGGAATTCTATAACACCCTTGGGTATTTCCTTCCAAAATTCCATTTTGAAAGGTTCATCCTTCAATAACTTCCCTCTTAGGGCTCATTCGTGCATCTTACAATCGTGTGTAAGTCTGTCCAAACTAACGACTCCTAAGAACTTCATAAGATGCTTCTACATCGGTCATAAAGCTCTTTAACTTGGGCAATAATCTTTTTGATTGGCAATAGTCTTTGTCACGTGTGGCCATAGTCTTCCAACGGATTTCCATCTGATTGGGATAAGTATCTTCTTCCATAATTAAAAGGATCAATTAATGTCATCAATCGTAAACCAAATTGCATTGCTAAGAGATTCATTATTCCTTTTAATTCATTTTATCTTCTTCCCATGAACTTATCTCATTCATGAATCATCATACCCATATAGCATATTGGTTAGCAATCCCTACAAACGTCTAAACATAACAACTTAGTGTAGGCTATATTCTTAGTTAGCATAAAGCTCAACTAGCTTAATCTTCATCTTCATTGGATAAACATAACATCCAATCATAATCATAAGATCAACCTCTTGGTTGTAGGGCTATAGCCTCTCTTCCTCGTGCCTATTGCATGTTGCATGTTGCAACCGCCTCTAAACAACATTCATCCGACTCTAGCATGCTAATTTCATATGAAGTTCAAAAGACAATAAATCAAAAATTCTTATTCAAACTAAAGCCTTAAATTCTTCTCTACGCCACCTCTTTGAATTGGGCCCCACATAACATTACCGAGGTGAAGGGTGTCTAGTAGAAACATGATCCATAGATATGTGATTAATTCATCTCATGTTGATTCTACTAAACCAATTCGAAGCCTCTGATGCTAATTTTGAAATCATATCATCTAAAAAGAACTACACCAAATAGGGTCATTAGTTTTGACCTTTTGAATAGAATGACTTGTACTACATTGACTTGTGGTTTCAAGTTACCAAGGCATAGTCAATTTCACTTTTGACACGTGGGGACATGTTGAATTGTGTGAGTGTCTCTTCTTATTTATTTAATGCAACAATTTATTTTCTCTAGTAATTTTGGTCTAGTAATTATTGCCACTATCATAGTATAAGTAAATATCACTAATGTTTTTGAAATGTTAGAGAAATTAGTTTTAGGGCTAGTTCACATGGGGTCCCAAGTCCCAAGTCCCAAGTCCCACTCATGTCCACAAGTCTCAACATGGAGACAAAGTCCCAACTTTTGAGCCCCAAGAAACCATTAATGTATGTTTTATATTCATAAATTGTAGATCTTGATTATTTTATGCAAAAAATCTTGGGACTTGTATTCATAGTTGGGTCTAGCTTTTCGCTCAACCCAACTCTCAACACATGTAACATTATCTAGCTGAGTATGGAAGGTGGGTGGGGTCGGGAATAAGTAAGATATTATTCGGAAACTATACCATGGTTATCCTCTTACCAACATTGCTATCTAAGATTTAGCTTAATAAACTCGGGTGAAGCACTGTCATTGAATATTATTAGAATAGAACGGTTGATAGCAATAATGTTATACAAGTCCCAAGCCTCACCTCCAAAAAGTGTTGCCATGTAGGCATCCATGTCATACTTGGGACTTAGGACTTGGGACCATGTATGAAGTGGTAAGTCCTAACTTCCATGCTCTCAATGGCTGAGATTGCACGACTTGGCCTCAAGCGAACTGGGACTTAAGGACTTAGGACCCCATGTGAACTAGCCCTTAGTCATACTATTGACCCTATCAAGTGTAAAACTAGAATACAATTAATTGCCTTTTCATCATGGATAATGTTGGTGGGGGCCCATCTCAAAGAGATGGGTGTCTAGCCTTGGCCCCAATCCTTGGCCCAAATAGAGGGGACCAATCCAATCATTTGATATGCAATTAAGGGCTAACAATTCTTCCACATTCTATGTTTCAAGGTCATCTAATGGGACTGAAGGCCCGTGCCCCATGCATTCTAAGATCTCTCATTGGTTGAAAAGACTGAGACCGTCCAAGCTCACTTCACATTAGAAGGTGAGGGTGTAAGAGACTCAAAGAGATTATCATGGATGGAAAGTCTACATGTATTCCTACCTGACATATTATAAATAATGTTTCATGATCTGTTGAAATTTGCGTCATGCTCACCCCCAAGAGATAGGCTTGACGCAAAGTTTGGCAGACCATGTCAGTTAAACAATTGATATTGCCTTTGGATGAGAGTCAAGGGCCCTCACAATTACATGGTCACGGCCCTTGGCTTGTGTGTGAAGCAGCCGTAACTTACCAATGATTTCCTTTGTTATTATCCACCTTTAGGATTCGGGATCTGCTGGCACTCTTTCTACATTTAGAACAAACAAAGGGGCACATTTTCTCTGCTCTTGAGGGCAGATTCCCTTTATGTGCCAGTCAATTTCAATTTAGGTAGGCAAAGTAAAGTACTCCCGGATGTTTTTATTTATTTTTATTTTACCTATGCCGAAGATGAGAGGGTCGTACATTATATGATATCGGAACCAAAGGGGGCTTGGGGCTTGTGTTGTCTATGTAAACTCACCCATCATAACATTATTCAGATCCATAATAGTGTTTTGTGGGACTGACAATATTCCATAGAATATTCCCCATATTCAAATTGATTGTGGGAATATTCGGGAATATTCAATGGAATATTGTCAGTCCCACAGAACACTGTTATGGATCTGAATAATGTTATGATTGTGGATGAAGGGGCTCTAATAAAAATAAATTTTATATATGTTGAGGGTCAATTCATTTCAACTAGACTCCACTTGATTAATTTGGAGTTTTTGATGTCATTTTCAGAGGTATTTTGTGTATTTTTTGACTAGGATATGTGGCATCTATGTAAATGTATTTATTGGGAAGTTGAAAACGTAGAGAATGGTGATTTCAAGACGATTTGACTATGAAAATGGCATCTAAAGACCATGAGTTGGTCTCATGTGATCTAGGTGGAATGAGAAGAAGTCGATTTTAAAGTCTGGGAAGCCAAAAGGCTTATGGGACAATGGGAATGAATTGGTCCTTAACATGTAGGATACTTGTTTTGACTAGAGCCCCTTCATCCACGATGGATGAGTTTACATAGACGCAACAAACCCCAAGCCCCCATTGAAGGTAGGTTACTATGACACTCCACCCAATTCCAACAACCCAAAAATCATGCACTATGCAGAGTACATAATGGTTTTGAAAAATTAATGTCCACAACCTTAACATCAAGCTTTCATGTTGCTTCTGAGTCATCCACCAATAAAATTTCAAACCCTTATAACTTTTGCATAAATTTTTGAATAGGACAAGCTTTGGCACGTTGAAATCCCCTTTCAATTGCTAACAAGGAACGTCAACAAATTTATCAATCTAACATTATTAGATACATGTGTTGCTTCAAGTGGTGGGTTTAGCACCATCTACCCTTACTAACGAGAGAACCAAATGAGTAACTTGGTAATCGTGAGTGGACACCTAAGTTATTAGTAGTACGATGTTTATGGTGTTTAGTGTCATATGCGTAATAGTGTAATATATGCTCATATCTTCCACAAATCTTCCTCAGGTGAAGAGGTATAAATTTTCTAGCTCCATTCACGAGTCTACAAAATTTAAATCGTTAGGTACTCTTAGCATGTAAGTTGGTCTGCATCGATTCCGTAACGGCCATAAACCGTCCGGCTTTCTACGTATGGACTCCCTTCGAATCCGAGCTTTCTGAATTTATGGATCCAGCAGTCAAACGCATGGTAGAATATTTAGCTCCCTTGTTCAATTCGAACTATCTACCAACCGTATGAAGTGCGATCAGGTCTGTCTGTCTCTCTGCCTGTGTACTCTCAGGCGACGCATGACCTTCACTCTTAAAAATGTGCAGTAGGTTCAACCCAGTTCGGATGCACGAAACCCTGTGCAGAGGTGAAAAAAAATGCAGCGTATAAAATAATCATGGGTTCACCAGGAGGCGTAAAGTATGTGGCCCTATTGTGGGCAGTTCCAACTCCGCAGACAATTGTGGCCGTTGGATCAAATTAGGAATTGCCTCGTCCAGTTAGCAAAAAATTTGAATCACGCAGATTCTCATTTCAAGTTTCAGAATTAAGTTACAACTGTAGGTCAAATTGAAGAATCTCTCTCTCTAAACAATCAGATAGGCCCTCCAAATTGTGTTAACTATTGAGTTTAGAATGAAACATGTCTCTATTTTGAGCACATAGTCCAATCTCATCATCGCACGTGACTTTTTGGTGTCTGTTCTTAACTCGAAGCCTTTGCATAAACCACTCAAATACAGATGTCCACCAATTAAGAACAGTGACCACATACCTCACCTTACCTTGCCCTACCTCACCTTACCACCATCACTCCAAAGCAACTCATCATGCCTTAAAAAAGAACCAAGTTAACAAAGCTCAACTGAGGGACCCCATGTTGGGAACCCTGGACTGACAGTAATCTGTAGAAAGACTGCACATTTACACCGAAGTGGTTCAGTCCGCAACGCATGCACCGAGGGCTTGCAGATGGAAAGAATTCAATTAAAGAAACCTAACTTATGTTGGTGCTGCAGTGCAGGTCCGCGGGTGTTATATGGTTAATTTTCTTGATCGGACACCTGTATTTGATTGGTGTGGTTAGATGAGGATCAAAGATCAAACACCATGAAGACACACGATGTTTATAAGAGATTGGACTACGTCTTCAAGATTTATGAACTACTCCACACTCAATAGTGAGTTACACAATGGGGAGAACCTTTGTATTCACTTAAGAAAGCAGCAAACATGCACTTCTGATCTTATCCATAACTAACCATGGGAAGTCTGATTTTCAATCTGGTTTTGGTTCATGTTTCATCATAGATTTGCTAATGCAACACAAATTTGAAGACATAAATCTGATCCATAGAAGATAGAGAACAAGAGATACGAACCGAATAACACCTGCAATACCTTAACTTCAAGCTGAAGCTGGGAAGATAAGAGTACATTGACGACGATTCTCTCCCTTTCGTTGCTGTTGCAGAAACTCAATATACTATCTATACGCCATACCCATCCATCAATACCAAATGCGAGGATTTTGAGGAGAAACGTAATTTTCAGGCTTAAGTTTACCCCCCAAGGGTGGATCCAACATCCTGCTGCCTTACAATTTGAGTTCAATTGGTCAAAATCACTGGGAGTGCACGTATTGTGGACACTTTGAGCATTTTACACATGTAGGGATTTGCTTACACAATAAAAGAACATCTAATACAGGACCACATTCGCAAAGCCAAGTGAAGAACATGAGAGTTGTGCTTGCTTTTTTTCCTTCAGTCAAGGTGAATATTTTCTGCATTCTTAAAGTGAAACTCATACATGCCCTATAAAATATATCTTGTGGTATTGTACATGTCAGAATTGGATATGTACCCTAAACGCTTCAAAACCATTTCAGGTCACTCTCCTGGAAATATCCACAAATTCAATGAAGGCCGCGGAGAACGGTAAAAGGATCACAAGTTAATATTAGTCATAGTCATTCTGTTGACACTGATGGACATCTAGGGGTGGTGGCGCAGTTGGCTAGCGCGTAGGTCTCATAGCTGCAAGAGAAATCCTGAGGTCGAGAGTTCGAGCCTCTCTCACCCCATGTTGGATATCCCTTTTCTCGAAAGTGGGGATGTTGGGTATCTCTTTGTTTCCGAAAGTTGGTGTCTTGATGTGCAAGGATGAGCAAAAACCCTTTGGGTTGAAGATTGGATTTTTTAGGTTTCATTTGGTTCTGATTGTGTGTGTTGGTCGGCGGAGAGTTTGTTGTTCGAGCCTCTCTCACCCCCAAAAGCCCTTTTTAATATTAAAAGTTAGAAATTTGGGTTTCTTCTTTTTGTTACCGAAAGTATGTGTGTCTTGAGACCTGGTCTGCAGATTGAGCTTGATAGAGAAGATACCAAACCCTTGGTTAAAAATTGGAGTTTTGGGTCTCCTGTTGTGTTCCGAATGTTCTTGTGTCTTCCTCGGTGATATCGGAACCAAAGGGGGCTTGGGGCTTGTGTTGTCTATGTAAACTCACCCATCATAACATTATTCAGATCCATAATAGTGTTTTGTGGGACTGACAATATTCCATAGAATATTCCCCATATTCAAATTGATTGTGGGAATATTCGGGAATATTCAATGGAATATTGTCAGTCCCACAGAACACTGTTATGGATCTGAATAATGTTATGATTGTGGATGAAGGGGCTCTAATAAAAATAAATTTTATATATGTTGAGGGTCAATTCATTTCAACTAGACTCCACTTGATTAATTTGGAGTTTTTGATGTCATTTTCAGAGGTATTTTGTGTATTTTTTGACTAGGATATGTGGCATCTATGTAAATGTATTTATTGGGAAGTTGAAAACGTAGAGAATGGTGATTTCAAGACGATTTGACTATGAAAATGGCATCTAAAGACCATGAGTTGGTCTCATGTGATCTAGGTGGAATGAGAAGAAGTCGATTTTAAAGTCTGGGAAGCCAAAAGGCTTATGGGACAATGGGAATGAATTGGTCCTTAACATGTAGGATACTTGTTTTGACTAGAGCCCCTTCATCCACGATGGATGAGTTTACATAGACGCAACAAACCCCAAGCCCCCATTGAAGGTAGGTTACTATGACACTCCACCCAATTCCAACAACCCAAAAATCATGCACTATGCAGAGTACATAATGGTTTTGAAAAATTAATGTCCACAACCTTAACATCAAGCTTTCATGTTGCTTCTGAGTCATCCACCAATAAAATTTCAAACCCTTATAACTTTTGCATAAATTTTTGAATAGGACAAGCTTTGGCACGTTGAAATCCCCTTTCAATTGCTAACAAGGAACGTCAACAAATTTATCAATCTAACATTATTAGATACATGTGTTGCTTCAAGTGGTGGGTTTAGCACCATCTACCCTTACTAACGAGAGAACCAAATGAGTAACTTGGTAATCGTGAGTGGACACCTAAGTTATTAGTAGTACGATGTTTATGGTGTTTAGTGTCATATGCGTAATAGTGTCACTGATCGTATTTTGAGGTATATGCTAGGTTACATTGATGATTAACAACTTCACCATAAGTGTCACCTCATGACACTGGGTGTTCAAGTGCGCTTACTAATACCTTGGCATGAGTATGTTCACTAGTGTTATGAGGTGCATGCGTATGTTACACAATGGTCTCCAAGTTGACCAAAGTGTGCACAAATGACACTTGACATTAGTATGCTCAAGAATATCTTCCTCTTATACTAAAATGTAAACAAGTGATACTTTCCATTGGTATGCTCAAGAATATCTTCTCATTGCATACTAAAACACAAGACTATCATCTAAAGTATCCCAATTGGCTACTCTAAATGTCATCATGTAGATAATTCTTCAATGAAACAAGTTACTTATGTTGGTGGATGGAATCATATTGGCAATTAGTGGGTGTGACACTTTGAGACCTCTCGACATCTAGTTAAGCCCTTTGCAAATAGTGTACATGAAACTATACACCATAAATGGTGTAGTACAATGATAATCCCAATTTATGCATGTTACAATTCGGAGTACCCAATGTTGTAACTAATTGATGAGAATGTAATATGTTACCAAGCAAAGTCGTTCATGTTCTACAATGTCGGAACAACCTATTGAACTTTCGATAGTAAAAATTGAACTCCTGAGTAAGATGTTATTGGCACTGCGTAACTCCGCATAGGAACATGCACTAATTGGGATAATCAATGTTACTATTTGGAGCACCCAATGTTGTAACTATTTAAAGAGAATGCAATATGTTACCAAGCAAAGTCGTTCATGTTCTACAATGTCTGAACAACTTATTGAACTTTCCATAGTAAAAATTGAACTCATGAGTAAGATGTTATGGCACTGCGTGACTCCGCATAGGAACACGCACTAATTGGGATAATCAGTGTTACTATTCGGAGTACTGTACTTGGCCGTCAGGATCAACATCTCATGCCGAATAATTAATTAAAGTGGAGAAAGTGGGTTAGGCATGGTAAAAATAAATAAATAAAAATTTCAACAATTTCAAAAAATATTTGTAAAAGATTCAACGCTTAATACAAGGCTAGTTCACAACAATGAAAGATTTCTTTTTTTCACCCTTTTGTGGTGGCCTTGGTGTGTTTAACCTAATTGAATGCCCTAATCTCAATTAGTGGTCCTTTGTATGTGTTACTTTTGGATCCTAAAATGCCACTGCAACCTCTAGGTTTGCCATGATTTTGGCCACAAGCTCTTTAGGGGTTAATTCAATTTGCTCTGCAAACAATAGAAAATTCAGGCTCATAATGTCCGGTTTTTTTTTAAAAAAATTGCACAAACTAGTTATGATGCTACGGTATGCAATATTTTGGGATTTTACTACATGAAGTTGGCTCAATTTTGTAATATTGGGCATGCTCTTCAATGAATAACTTTTCTTTTCAACTCTCTTCTCCAATAATTTCCGATTTTTTTCAACTTCTATTTTTTTATTTAATTTTTGCTGACCCTGACGGCCGAGTACGGTACCCAATGCTGTAACTATTTAATGAGAATGCAATGTGTTACCAAGCAAAGTCATTCATGTTCTACAATGTTTGAACAACTTATTGAACTTTTGATAATAAGAATTGAACTCCTGAGTAAGATGTTATTGGCACCGCGTAACTCCACATAGGAACACGCACTAATTGGGATAATCCATGTAGTAAGAAGAGATACAATCATGTGGGCTGAGGCGAAACAACCCATACATTGGTTTCTTGGAAGCAAGAGTTTAGGCATCCAACAAGGAGGGAGTGTATGGGTTTAGGGATCCAACAAGAAACGAGTGTATGGGTCGGTTCGCCCAAATCCGATCATGTGAAGTGTCCCATGCTTTTCGACAGGTCACTGTTTGGTGGGCCCCGGCAAGCTTAACTAGAGGGAGGGAGGGGGTTCAAGGCGGAAGGGGCCGGGCTGCCTGCTGACACTTAAAGGTAAAGTAAGCTACGCCTATAGGCCAGTCTAGGCCAGTCTTCACATCACCAATTGATTTCCCTATCCCACCACACATGGCAAAAAACACACGGATCATTATCATGCTTCAACCAGACTCTCTCTCTCTTTCTCTCTCTCTCTCTCTTGTTGATAATCATAGAGGACCACACGCTGCTCCGGGTGTTGAGCAAAAGTAAGTGTAAGGTAATAAGGTAGACGTGCCTAATTTGACTACCGATCTTATTCCGCCACTTTTGTTTGAGTGGTATGTGGTCATGTGTGGCTCCAACAACGGATATCATATACACATGTGTTTTAATAGAGACTGGATTACATGTTCAAAATATGATAACCATTCTAGGCTTGATAAACAATATAATTGGGAGGGGAAGGGGGGGGGGTGTGGACCTATATGGCCATTTACTGAGCACGAGAAGCTTTACTATCAAATGAATAAAGTATCTATACAAGGTCCAAAATCATGAGGAAAGCGGCTACGGTCTCGATGTGAAGTTGCTAACCGTCTTGTACTAGTCACGTGTTTCACATCTTAGGAGAAGTTACCTAGTTGGAAAGGATAACTATTTCAGACCCATTTACTTTTTGTGGGCTTCAAAGTAAGTGGGCCTACTCATTTTAATTGGACACCTCTGTTTGATTGGTGCGTGGTTAGGCATGGATTTGAGAACAAATACCAAAAAGACATGTGTTCAAAGGAGGTTGGACTACGTGTTCAAAAGTTCTACACTAATCTAGGTTTAATAGTCAACACAACGAGGGGAGGGGAAGGGGGAGGGGTTTGTTATATGATTATTTAGAAATTCGCTTTGACAATGAATAAGATATTCAAATGAGTTTTGAATACTATGAGGAGAATGGCTACATCCTCAGGTTTGATTTGTTAATCATCTCATGCTTATGATCATTTGAATAATTGTCTTAGGAGAAGTGGACTAGTTAGAAAAAATAACTAATGAAGACCCAACTACCTAGAATGTACTAAGGTATGTGGGCCTTATATGTGGTCACTCTTCTTCATTGGACACCCATGCTTAATCAAGTGGCATATATGTGGCGTGATGTGTAGTTAAGAATGGGTATCAAAGAACGCATGTTACAATAAGATTGGACTAGTATCCGCTGAAATACATAAATTAATAACTATTCTAGGTTCAAATAGTTAACGCAAGTGGGCAAGCTTAATATGTGGACATTGAAAGGGAAAGATAATAATGTATTTTCCCTATGTAAACTTCTGCATCTCAACTTCGATTATGAAACTTGAAATGACAATCTTTGCGATTCATAATTGCTAATCAAATGACTATTCTTGTGCCTATCCCATGGTCAGATACATGTATGGAGTCACATTTGGGCCACACACTTTAGTGACACCAAAATTTAATCTTCCACCTGTAATTGTAAAGGTTTGAGTTGGCCAAATTTTCATGGCATCCATGTTAAGGGAGTTCAATAATTAATGTAGGCATATGGGACATGCATCCCACCTTAATCCCACATACACTAATTTGGGGTCTTTGATGCTAATTCTGAGTAAAGTCTAAGATATCTCTGAGCTACAAGGGGCTCCCACCGTTTTCCGCCTTCAACTTACACCTACCACAAATTCTTGGCTGTTCGAGCTCGTCAGTCACGAGCATGTTGTGAAATTTCATCTGATTTGGGAGTCCCTTTCGTTTCTTTCATTTTTTCACCGGCCAGGTTACCACCACGTAGTACCATAGTAATTGGGCCTTTCTTTATAGTTCCCGAGGGCCCAGGAGAAGGGGCACGTAGGTTTATACAGTATAAACTAAGACTTGAAAACCTGTGAACTGACTCCGAGTTGGAAGGTTGCGGTGGTGTTCAACTCCAAAGCGAATGGAAATGACTCATAACATAACCCCTTAGTTAAAAACTTCTGATACGATCTCCTCACGGACTCTACTACTACTACCACTACTACTACTACTCACATCATAAGTTATATATGCTATGATATATATATGTATGTATATATACATATTTATATATCTACACACACAGCGCACCTACTAACTTAGTAATAATATGATCATAACATCACCGTATCGCAGTTGTTTTATAAGCCACAATAATAATGGGTGACTCCCACAGTGATGAAACTTGACTCTGACTTGCCCCTAGAGTTTTTATCCCCCATAAATGAGTAGGTAAAGCTCTGCGACCATGTTGCTACAGGTTGACGGACAGCAACTGATGTCAGCGCCAATCATGAAAACGCAACTTGAATGCATGAAGGCAAAGGGTTATGTAAGTTAGTATGTATGGGGGCAGTAGCAGTAGGAGCAGCAGTATCGGTTACTTAGATACATCATCAACAAGAAAATTGTAACAAGTTCTTAGTCATCATTCTTGTCTTCTGTTCATGGTGTCTGTGATGATAGAATGACGATGACGATGTTGCAACAAAGGCTTTGGCTTTAGTACACACACACACACACACACACCGCTTACATGCACATGAATCCACCCAACCCTAAAAGCCACTCTTTTCCTTGCCCGGACCTCAATCACTAAGTTCTCCCCCAGCACGCACACCCAAATTTTTGCACTGGGCTCAGAGCATTTGTTTTATCTTCCAGTTACGATCCACATTGCATCACTAAGATTCATGCACACGCCACGACCAGAGATGATCTTTGCACAAACCTAACAAGGAAGAGGAAGAAGAAGAAATTCCCCACTCTGATTGCTTTTCTTTCTTTCTTACCTTCTGACTGTCTGTCTGAGTGCCTGCCTCGATTAGTTGATGTTTGTTGATATTTTGCAGCTTTGCCCGCTCACTCTTCTCGGAGGAAGGGAAGGGCAGAAGCAGTAGTATAAGTAGTCGGGCTGGTTCGAACTCGCCTAAGTACTAAGCTCACTTGTTACTGGTCTGTCTGTCTCTGATGCTTCGGCCACCTACCCACGCGTGACGTGTGCACCATTATTACGAAGCTCCGCCCACACATGTGAACGCGGCATTTTCCTTTGCTGTCCTGGCCAGAGCCATCACAACACTCACCCCTTCTTCTCTTCTCTCAGCCTGCCTATTCTCTCCTTCCCTTCTTCACTGCTCCTACTGTTCACTTTCTCCCTTTGCTTGTCATTTCCTTTCCATATCCTTTCCCATTTGCTGTGTTGTTAGTTGGTTGGTTGGTTGGTTGCTTGCTTGCTTGCTTTCGGCAGTTTCGGGGAGTGAGTACTGAAGGTTAGGCTACTGGCAGCCATAGAGAAGAGTACATGCTCCTTATACCTTAAGACAGCAGGTTGCCACTCTAGCCATGAGAATCCGCAAGCGGCAGAGTGGTCCCGGGGCAGCAGGTCATGTCGATGACCCGCCGGCTCCCCTACCCATCACCTGCACGTACCAGAAATCAGGGACAAAGCATTGGCACATGGAATCATCCAGTTGCGGGACTAGCCCAGGGTTGATGAGGGTCACGAGTCTTACTAGTGCAGCAGCAGCGGTGGCCATGATGCAGCAACGGCCACCTTCTTATCATCATGAGGCTCATGGTCATGGTCATGGTCATGTCTGCAAGGGGGATATGGGTTCAGGAGAGGAGCAGGAGCAGGAGCAGGAGGAGGAAGATGATGCAGATGAGCTGGTGAGATTGATTTCTGGCCGGGGTTTGCTTTAAGCGTTCGTGTCCCCGGAATAGTGCCGGGGTGGGAAATGGTGTGGTAGTTTGGGAGCCATGTGGATTATATTGTTGAGGAGGGGCAATGGCCAGCCTCCTGCTGCTGCTGCTGACTTAATTTGGGGAATGAAGCGTGAGGTGAGGGAGGAATGTGAGTGGTGGCATGGGTTGGGTGTGTCCAAGTTCATGGAGCTTCATTATTGCCGCTGGGGTTTGGTGCCTTTTTCTTACAGGATGTGGTGAAGGTTACGTGTATGTCGAAGTTGATGATCATGAGTCATGGGTTAGGAGGTTAGAAGTGGACCGTCTCTTTTTGTGGCGCCATGTTGAACATGACATGCCAGGTTGCTTTTGTTAGAATGTCATGGATTTTGTTCCTTCGAGTGAGCGGTCGGTGCAGACATCATCGAAGTTAACCGTTACGTGAGACCTTTTTTTGTGTGCTTGCAACAGTAGTGTTGCGTCCGTTGCGTTGGTTGTATGGGGCTCATGACATTCATTGCATTGCGTCTGCAAAAGTAGGGTAACTCATCGTCGTGTCATGGCATGGCTGGGGTGGGGTGGTTTCGAAATGGCAGGAGAAGCTGGAGCTTGGCAGGCATTCGAATGGGTACATGGGAAGTCATCATCATCATGGTGATGAGCCTGGACCTCCTCAGCTCATTGGTTCCGGCCGTCAGAACCACGGCGTGCTGCTGAAAAGCATTTCGCCCAAGATACGCAAGGTCAAGAGCGAAACCTACTCGGTGAGTAGTACTCACCCTTTGCACATGATCATATCATCATGACAATAATTCTCATGGTCATGTCACGGTAGTATATATGATTATAGGGTCGGTGTGGTGTGGTGGTGGATGGGTCTTGCTGAATCTCAATCTTGGTGCGTTATAGCCGTCCGTCCATCCGTCCGTCATGGCGGCGCAAGAGTAGTGTCCTAACCCCAGACCATGTGGAGATGACAACCTCATGATCTTGGAGGTCTATGTGGTGGTCCTGCCATGACTCAATATATTGTTCGCTTGGAAACACTATATTGTTCTCTTGTTCTGTGATGATAACAAGTTAATGATTCCCTGCTCATGTGCTCGGTTGATGTCTTAAAACTGGCCGACATTTCCATGGTTCTGGGATGCTGCATCATCGAGATCCAGTTCCACCTTTATTTCTCCTTTTCTTTCAGTGTGTGTGAGGTGAGGGACAATGGTGTCTGCAAGTCAAGATGACCAGTCTCGCCATGAACGCATCAATTCCTGATCGACCCAAACTCTTTACGGTGCTTGCATAGTGGGAAAAAGCACTTGTCGGAGCTAATGAAATCTCTCTTTCTGCGGAGTAGGGATCTTTCTAAACCTAGGTAGCGAGTACTATCGATAGATACTGCAACATTTAACACCATACCTCCCGTTCTTGAAGGAGGTGAAATTGGCGACTTCCAGGAGAAACTCCGCCATTGATGAACCGCAACATCCCTTCAAGCCTACAATAAAATTTCTCCATGATATACGTATGAATTAGGTGCTTTAGGGCACACAATCATAGAGTACTGTAACTTCGAATAAAATAAAATAAACAAAAAGTTGGATGGTGTTTTCTGCCTGTGAACCTGTAGAGTGTGAGCGGTAACTTGCACAGTGAGCAACGGAGCCGTGCTCAATTCTCGTGTTAGGGATAGACTACCACTTCGAAATGATTGCAAGCTTTTCCCCGTGAATGTACTACCAATATCATGGCCGTGGCCAGGCCTTCTATTCGTCAAGGTTCCCCTAATCTTTCTTCCACTTACTTTTGCTAACCCTAACCTGGGATTCATGAGGAGTGGGAAGCAAGTTCTTTATCAAGAGAATACTGTTCACATGGGCTTCATGATTGTGGTGGGGTGGCAGGGGATCCTCAACAAGACGCCAGCAAAGGCAAGAGCTCCTTCGAAGCATGAGACCAGCACGGTACATAAAAGGTTTGTTATAAACATACATCGGCAGTAGTCTACCTTGATATCATCTTGAAACTTGAGTTTGCGTTGGCTCTTGATAAATGAAAACAAACTGAAGTCAGGCCACGCTTTGCTTGCATTGGACTAAACTGATTACCAGAAATGAGTGCAGCGAGGCGAGGCGAGGCGAGATTTAAAGTTAATTTGATCACTTCATCACTGATAAGATTTAATTTTTTTTGTCTTGGGGAAATGATGATGATGATGATGTTTATATTAGGTCTCGAGATCATCATGCTGCTACAGGAGACAGAACTTCACTTGTGACCTCCACCCACGTTGGTTCCAATTCCAAAGAAGCTCTAATCAGTTCCATATTCTACGTTTTCGATACTCTTGGCAAGAATGGGTTCACAGCTAGTGAAGTGGTGCATATCATGCTGGAGCAAGGCTTCCCGGGCCTGAAAGAAGGAGGTGCCAGACACACTGTCCAAGTAGCCAATGTACTCCGCTGTTCACCTTACTTCATATCCATCGGCAACAAGCGGTATCTGCCGTGCACAAGTTTGGAAGAGAGGGATCATCATGTCGACCTTACCAAGTCCAACAGTTACGAACAATTACAAAAGCCGCAGCAGCAGCAACATGGTGATGATGCAATGGACATTGATGGGGCAGCACAGGATGACATGAGCAGGTTGCCGATGCATCATCATCATCAACACAGGCTATCCGCAGGGGGAATGGACATGAGTGGTGTGCCACAAAGTGTTCACATTGATCAAGAGACCGTGAAGAAGAGGCGGGGTCGGACAGTTGCTTCGCAGGAAGTTAAGGGGAGCACACATTGCAAGGTGTATGATGGCAGTGGATGGAAATGCAGTCGGCACTCACAGACAGGATACTCAATCTGTAAATATCATCTGGATCTAGTCCAAAAACCTTCGAGTACTGCTCATCATGTGAAGGCTGCTGCTGCTGCAATATCATCTGACCAAAACTCAGATGATGACTCGCTCTACAGCCAGCAGGTCAAAAGTGAGGATAGTGATACTGAAGTCGAAGAGGTAATTACCAGGCGGCCCTATGCCAAGAGTAGAGAACGTACCCCAGGAGTTCCAATGCAAAAGAGGAAGATGCTGTCTCTCTTGTCTATAAAGTAGTAGTCTTCAGGAGTGAGAGCTAGATGGCCCGACTTAGGGGAAAAGAACCTCAACTTCATCATTCACCATGTTGTAATTAAGCACCTCCAATTAGGATATAGATTCAAGCGATGACTGGTGTGCAATTTCAAGGTCACTCCAGACGTTGTTGCAATTTTCAAACAGGTGAATTATGCCTTATCAGGAGGCCGGAATTTGGATCACCCTTTGGCAAACAAAAGTTGCAAAGAGAATGAGTCATCCAATGCGGGTTCTTTAACCTTCACGACTGTAGTTCATCTCTGGAGCAACAATTATGTGTACAAGAGCATCGAATTAATGGTTTTTTGGTTTACACTAAATAGAAATTTGCACCTTATATTCTAGCCTTGGGTCATTCACTTGTTCATTAGTATCTCCTAGGTTAGGGTTCCACTCTGCATTATATTTGTTAGTTTTGGTGATTAAACCCTCATCCATGACCAGAGGTCTTTCTTCCCATATGATAATCTTAGTACTGCAGGATTCCAAAAGTATAGTTTCAGATAAGAGAGAAGCTGAGTCTCGGAATGGAAATTGAGGTGCAGTGTGTAATGTATTGCCTTCAAAAGGAATATTCCTTACCTATTTCAAAGTTAATTCAGATTGCTATTCGGCCTGGTGAGGTGCTTCAAGTACCTGTACAGAGGGGGCCATACTCTGCAGATTTCTGAAGTATGCTGCAAATGTGATGACTGAACCACGTATATGGGGTTGCAACAATAGGTGAAGTTGATCACAAAATTGAGATGGTCTTGTCAGTGGTGATGCCCTCTTTAGTGATTAGAAGAGTTAGGATGGTCACTATGTCTCTTGAGCTTCATCTTACGGCATTGCATACGACGATGACGATCAAGAGACACAGACATCAAAACTGAAGTGACTTTTAGAAGTTTTCTCCAGTAGGGCAACTTTTTTAACAAGTTAACCCTGAGGAGAGAAATTTGTTGTAAGACCTGGTCAACTCCTGTTTATAATACTCTGTATTTAGACATCACATTAAAACCTGGAGACCAAGTCAGCTGTTGGTGGAGGTTATGGATTTTTCTTGAACACTTTAGTCAAGAGCCTCATGAAGGTCCATCGATTGGTGACGAGCGGGGTAATTAATTAGGTGTGAATTTGTATAGCTGGAGTTGCTTCAATTTGTAAGATTGGAGTTCAAGGGGATCACGTATAAGAGACGTCGACTGTGAGATTCTCCTTGTTGTCAAACCCTACCAGCCTCTCCTCAGAGTACATGAATAAAATAAACAATGCACCACGAGGAGGTAGGTCAACTTTCCACACACATGTACACCTAAGATAGGTGTTCCAACATAAGCAAGAAATGCAGTTCTTGAGTAAATTTATGCCTATTGCAGTAGAACCACGAGCCATAAGTAACTAAGTGGAAACGTGAGTAAATTGTTTGACTCGAGTTAGTAATGATGCGGCTCCCGCAAATATTCAAAGTTCCTATAATAAACCGAATTTGTATGAGAACCTTGGGCCGAAATTCGATGAAATTAACATATTATACTGCCAGATCCGCATCCTAGGTGGAATCTGACTTGTGCACGAGCCTTGTGATATTTGGACAGTCAGAGTTGGAAAAAGCTGAATCTTCCTCTAAAATTCTTTCACATGCTCTGCAATTGCCAGGGTGACTCCCCTCTATTGAGGCTCACATAATTTGGTAAGCGCTGAACTTGCAAGCTGCTGTGTGCCATCGTCCCAGCTCATATCTTCCACAAATCTTCCTCAGGTGAAGAGGTATAAATTTTCTAGCTCCATTCACGAGTCTACAAAATTTAAATCGTTAGGTACTCTTAGCATGTAAGTTGGTCTGCATCGATTCCGTAACGGCCATAAACCGTCCGGCTTTCTACGTATGGACTCCCTTCGAATCCGAGCTTTCTGAATTTATGGATCCAGCAGTCAAACGCATGGTAGAATATTTAGCTCCCTTGTTCAATTCGAACTATCTACCAACCGTATGAAGTGCGATCAGGTCTGTCTGTCTCTCTGCCTGTGTACTCTCAGGCGACGCATGACCTTCACTCTTAAAAATGTGCAGTAGGTTCAACCCAGTTCGGATGCACGAAACCCTGTGCAGAGGTGAAAAAAAATGCAGCGTATAAAATAATCATGGGTTCACCAGGAGGCGTAAAGTATGTGGCCCTATTGTGGGCAGTTCCAACTCCGCAGACAATTGTGGCCGTTGGATCAAATTAGGAATTGCCTCGTCCAGTTAGCAAAAAATTTGAATCACGCAGATTCTCATTTCAAGTTTCAGAATTAAGTTACAACTGTAGGTCAAATTGAAGAATCTCTCTCTCTAAACAATCAGATAGGCCCTCCAAATTGTGTTAACTATTGAGTTTAGAATGAAACATGTCTCTATTTTGAGCACATAGTCCAATCTCATCATCGCACGTGACTTTTTGGTGTCTGTTCTTAACTCGAAGCCTTTGCATAAACCACTCAAATACAGATGTCCACCAATTAAGAACAGTGACCACATACCTCACCTTACCTTGCCCTACCTCACCTTACCACCATCACTCCAAAGCAACTCATCATGCCTTAAAAAAGAACCAAGTTAACAAAGCTCAACTGAGGGACCCCATGTTGGGAACCCTGGACTGACAGTAATCTGTAGAAAGACTGCACATTTACACCGAAGTGGTTCAGTCCGCAACGCATGCACCGAGGGCTTGCAGATGGAAAGAATTCAATTAAAGAAACCTAACTTATGTTGGTGCTGCAGTGCAGGTCCGCGGGTGTTATATGGTTAATTTTCTTGATCGGACACCTGTATTTGATTGGTGTGGTTAGATGAGGATCAAAGATCAAACACCATGAAGACACACGATGTTTATAAGAGATTGGACTACGTCTTCAAGATTTATGAACTACTCCACACTCAATAGTGAGTTACACAATGGGGAGAACCTTTGTATTCACTTAAGAAAGCAGCAAACATGCACTTCTGATCTTATCCATAACTAACCATGGGAAGTCTGATTTTCAATCTGGTTTTGGTTCATGTTTCATCATAGATTTGCTAATGCAACACAAATTTGAAGACATAAATCTGATCCATAGAAGATAGAGAACAAGAGATACGAACCGAATAACACCTGCAATACCTTAACTTCAAGCTGAAGCTGGGAAGATAAGAGTACATTGACGACGATTCTCTCCCTTTCGTTGCTGTTGCAGAAACTCAATATACTATCTATACGCCATACCCATCCATCAATACCAAATGCGAGGATTTTGAGGAGAAACGTAATTTTCAGGCTTAAGTTTACCCCCCAAGGGTGGATCCAACATCCTGCTGCCTTACAATTTGAGTTCAATTGGTCAAAATCACTGGGAGTGCACGTATTGTGGACACTTTGAGCATTTTACACATGTAGGGATTTGCTTACACAATAAAAGAACATCTAATACAGGACCACATTCGCAAAGCCAAGTGAAGAACATGAGAGTTGTGCTTGCTTTTTTTCCTTCAGTCAAGGTGAATATTTTCTGCATTCTTAAAGTGAAACTCATACATGCCCTATAAAATATATCTTGTGGTATTGTACATGTCAGAATTGGATATGTACCCTAAACGCTTCAAAACCATTTCAGGTCACTCTCCTGGAAATATCCACAAATTCAATGAAGGCCGCGGAGAACGGTAAAAGGATCACAAGTTAATATTAGTCATAGTCATTCTGTTGACACTGATGGACATCTAGGGGTGGTGGCGCAGTTGGCTAGCGCGTAGGTCTCATAGCTGCAAGAGAAATCCTGAGGTCGAGAGTTCGAGCCTCTCTCACCCCATGTTGGATATCCCTTTTCTCGAAAGTGGGGATGTTGGGTATCTCTTTGTTTCCGAAAGTTGGTGTCTTGATGTGCAAGGATGAGCAAAAACCCTTTGGGTTGAAGATTGGATTTTTTAGGTTTCATTTGGTTCTGATTGTGTGTGTTGGTCGGCGGAGAGTTTGTTGTTCGAGCCTCTCTCACCCCCAAAAGCCCTTTTTAATATTAAAAGTTAGAAATTTGGGTTTCTTCTTTTTGTTACCGAAAGTATGTGTGTCTTGAGACCTGGTCTGCAGATTGAGCTTGATAGAGAAGATACCAAACCCTTGGTTAAAAATTGGAGTTTTGGGTCTCCTGTTGTGTTCCGAATGTTCTTGTGTCTTCCTCGGTGATCGGTAAAAGGATCACAAGTTAATATTAGTCATAGTCATTCTGTTGACACTGATGGACATCTAGGGGTGGTGGCGCAGTTGGCTAGCGCGTAGGTCTCATAGCTGCAAGAGAAATCCTGAGGTCGAGAGTTCGAGCCTCTCTCACCCCATGTTGGATATCCCTTTTCTCGAAAGTGGGGATGTTGGGTATCTCTTTGTTTCCGAAAGTTGGTGTCTTGATGTGCAAGGATGAGCAAAAACCCTTTGGGTTGAAGATTGGATTTTTTAGGTTTCATTTGGTTCTGATTGTGTGTGTTGGTCGGCGGAGAGTTTGTTGTTCGATCCTCTCTCACCCCCAAAAGCCCTTTTTAATATTAAAAGTTAGAAATTTGGGTTTCTTCTTTTTGTTACCGAAAGTATGTGTGTCTTGAGACCTGGTCTGCAGATTGAGCTTGATAGAGAAGATACCAAACCCTTGGTTAAAAATTGGAGTTTTGGGTCTCCTGTTGTGTTCCGAATGTTCTTGTGTCTTCCTCGGTGATAGGTTTGTTGTCCCACGGAAGTTTTGGTGTGCAGATTCACGAGCTATTATTGGTAGGGATGGCAAAACCTTTTTGTGAAAGGTTGGAAATTTGGGTTTTTCTATTTTGGTTTCGGATGTATAACTTATGTGTCTGCCGGCGGTAGGCTTAAATTGTTGTTTCACGGAGTTTAGTTGCTGGTGTGCAGATTGAATGAGGTGCTTGTTTGGTAGGGATAGGTTCTATGGTGGCCCTACCAAAGGCATGGCCAACGCAACCACATCCAGATTCCATGGCTGGAGATGAGGGAAGGTGTTCTCAAGTCCACTTATAATAACTTACTAGGCTTCCCTACTACGTTCACTGGCTGCACCTTCGACCTCTGTTTCTACTTACCTAACTTATGGGGATGATCATGAAGACTTCACCTTCACACTGCTCTCTTAACTTAAGGTAGACGGGTCTTAAATGGTTACTTTTTCGATGCTCACTCCAATCCGATTCACAAACTTTGAATTTACGTTGATTTCAATGGTTACTTTCTCCATGTTCACTCCGATCTGATTCACAAACTCTGATTTTAAGTTGATCTGCGATTGCGAATGGACAAGCCATGTTCAGTTGAACCTGCCTTGATTTGACATGAAATTTCAAATGACTCCACCCTCACATTGCTCTCGACTTATTAAGGTAGATGGGGCTTAAACCATTACCTTTTCAATTTTCACTTTGAAATACAACTCTGATTTTCAAACTTTAAAATTTGGTTGATCTATGAATGTGGATGGAGAAGCCAGGCCCAATCGCAGAAAAATTTGGAGCCTGCCCTAAATTGATAAGGATTTTCAAAAATGATGGCCAAGGACTCCCAACTTGGTTCCCCCCCCCAACTCGACAAAAAGTTCCCGGATCCACCCATAGAATTCAGTTGCCCAAACAGTTCCAACTCTCTTAAATATGAGTCTAACTCAAGTGCCAGCAGGAATTCAGGGCATGATGGGAACCATCGCAGCAAGTTGGAGGAGGTGGGGACAAATTTAGGAAAATATGAGAGACACACCATGATATGGGGTTCATTTACTCTCACCTTCAAAGAACTCCATCGGTTCTGATTAAATAAAACCATGACTCTGAACAGGTATCCACTTTTATAAAAAAATAAACATTAAAAATTAAAACAGTGTTGGCCTCATGACTCCATGTCGGAGTTCGCAAGCAGTGTGTATGTTTGACAAAGTTTTTGCAAGTTTTTGACATTTGACACGCAAAAACTTGCACAAAAATAAAATGCACGTCAATTGACATGCACAATTTAGATTTTGACATGTAGTGTGACTTGTGAAAAAAAATCACATGTCAATTGACACTTTAGAATTTGAAATGACACGTACTACTTAGCATGTGACATTGAGGTGACATTTTGGAAAAAAATGTAGATGTCAATTGACATTCATTTTTGTTTTTGAAAATGTCACGTGACACTTCGGATTTGAAGTTGGATGTCAAATGAAATTTGTCAAACATACACACTGTTCGCAAGCATTCACGAGAAACGGCTATCCACAGACATGGCAGAAAATAACCCAAATTGGTGAAGTGCATGAGTGCAGCGGAAACACCAAGATTGAGGACGTTGGATGAGTGACCATGAATTTCAAAATTGGATGGTGAAGTATCACGTGCAGGCTGATCTAATAAAGTGTTTCATGGCCCATGGGCACATACTGTAATTAACACTGCAAGATGTGTGGTGTACAGTGTGAGTAATAATCTACAGGACCTCATGACCACACAATGTTGACTAATTCCAATTTCTGCATTATTCTTTGTGTTTGCATAATTACTTGCTATAATTTGTCTACTTGCATAAATGTCATGATTGATTTCGTAGTCCACAGACCATGGCGCTGTGGTGGAATTATACGGACCATCGGGAACATCCTACAGCAAAGTACGTAAGTTATTGTAGATTCTAAAGACATTGAATTTACCGAATAACTTGGATTGTATAGATCTTCAACTAATTTATAGAGTTTGAAGTCTATGATCATGTGACAGATGGATCCTCTACTTTAACCCCTAAATGCCTAAGAAACCAAAAAGCGGTTGTGAGCAATTTTCAAAGATATATTTTTCGAGGAAAGTTTTTTGCTTTTCATGTTTTTTTCCTTGCACCTTGACATAATACAGTTTTGCACCAATTTAGAGCAAACTGGTCAAATTTTTATATCAATGACTCTAAGGTATGGACTTTAGAGTGGTTGGAACCCTTAATTTTTTTGGTTATAAAATTAATTGTTTTGGGAAAGTAATCATGTCAGTGACATGAATATTTTGGTTTTACCCACCAATTATGCATTCATAAATTTAGCCAATCATATCAAAGACAAAGTGCTTTTGATACATCTTGAAAATATTATTATTTTATGAGGGAAATGCTTGTAAAATAATTTGGTGGAGACCAAGGATAAAGATCCATAACCCAACTGCATGGATGTGATTTAAAATTAGCTCTCTAAAACTTTCTCTTTTATGTCAACAAAAAATAAAGTTTCTAATTCATACTTTATAGCACATCTTTGATTCAAGCTAAAACCCTCATGCTTTTAGGGATTAACATATAATCTAAGCAACTTCACAAACTTGAACCTTATACACCCACTTAAATGAATTTACTAATCCATACACATTGTATATTTACAACAGCAGACTGGTCAGAGCCTGAGTTAGACTAAAAGCAACCACTGAGAAGTTTTTGTGTACTTAGTACCAACACTGTGGCAAGACTGCACTAAATATGGTAACTAATGAGGTCCACACTTCAAGAAAATTTTGTTGCAGTGAACACGGTTAAGGACATGTGAGTGCAAAAATAGAGAGAACTTTATAACAATTGGGTCCCATGAACGGGGGGAACTGACCGCCAGCTACAGATGAACTGGTTGAGTTCAGTGATCGGGGAGATTTTTGGGCATAATCGGTTGAGATCCTAGTGTTTGCAAATCCAACCGGTTACATGTTGACATCCTTCGGTTTTCCCATATTGATTTGAAGTATGTTCCATAAATTCCTCTAAAGTGATCGGTAATGCCCCCTTCCCACCTGACTTTAGATAAGACTAAAAGTTGTTTCTAACAACCCGGCCTTCACACCATCGACATTATCTAGTGCCGAGCCTAGTTGGCAAATGATGTGGCATGGCTTAAAAGTGGAGGTTTTAAGCCTCAAGCACCGACCCTCCCATCGGTACCTAAACATGAGGCAAGAATATAGGACCTTTAAAAGTGTCGCCTCCCGCCCTTGTGATTGGTTGCTTTTTAGTCTTAGCTATGAGGGCACGAGGAGCTTCATTAACAAAAACCGATGGTAAGATAGGTGAGTAGTAAAGCATTTGGGGATGGGACAAAAACTACCCAACATTTATTGCTTGGTAGATAAAACAATGAACATGTGTGAAAACTATTTAACTAAAACCTACTTGAAAATCTCCGGAGCAAGTTCTTGTAGGTGCATTGGGATAGTTGGATGCCTCCACTATAACCGAGGGAGTTTTACCCGGTTTTTAAGAAATACTTTGGGTCTTAGCTAAAATCAGGTGGGAAGGGGGCATAATTCTCCTGAAGTCTTGAACTTCAACTAGTTATTTCTCAAACTCAACCGGTTCATCTATAACTAACTGCCGGATCATAGGTTGAGGTTGAGAGATAACCAGTTGAAGTTCAAGACTTCAGGAAAATCACCGGTCGTTTTAGAAGAATCTGGAGAATATACCCCGAATTAGTGAAGGAAACCCGAAAGCTGCCAACATGTAATTGCTTGGACTAGGAAACCCTAGGATCTCCACCGATTATGCCCAAAAATCTCCCCGGACACTGATTGGGCATGCTATTTGTCTGTAAGCAATGTGGAGGACCAGGATTTCCCATAAGGTCGGGGCATCTATAACCGATCAAATAAGAGAGTTTGCATATGTTTAGGAGGAGTAAGAGCATGGAATTATTATTTTATGTGACAAAGTAACAAATTCTAAGGAGAATGCAAAAAATATGAATTTTTCTCATGAATATGGAATTGCTACAATTTTGAAGCTGTAAAGTTAGGGTAACACATAGTCAATTTATAGGTTAACCCATAATTGCTCATTTGTATGCTGGTGCTTGGCTATGATAGTTGTCAAAACTCTTATGAGGGTAATCAATAACAAATTGCCACCACATAAACCTTAACTCCATTTGCCTAAAATATATAAATCTCATGCATGTTGACATTACGTGACCCCAGTGAGTGGTCAAATGAACATGGTTGACTATGGATGCCTAGACCTTATATCATCACATTGAGGGACATATGGAAGTATGGGATACAAGTTCACCTCACATCCATCCAACATAGAAACTTGACCTTTATAAATTTGCAACCGATTCATCTTAAATGACTTGGGACTAGACTAATTAGGGTCTTCAAAGTTGATTATGGGGTCAAATCCAACTAAAAATATTAACCCCTAGGCTTCATGTTTAATAGTTTTTATGCTTGTATGTGATAATTTTCTCTCTCCTTTATCAAGTTATGTGCACTAAGTATACATAAGAGATTAAGCATGGTAAGAGAAAATGGGACCTAGGAATAAGGCTATGAGAATTAATATAGGGACCTAATATGTTATGACATGCATATTCTTTGGATAATGTTTTAGAGTTCAAGAAACCAAAGTGAAGGATGCATTGGACATAGCATTATTAAGCGGTAAATTATTGTTCACATTCCATTAATGGGCCAGGGTGAAATGTTTATCAGTAAATATAGTTATTCTTGACACCCTCTCTAGTTGCCACCTATTGATTGCATGACATTTAATGTAGCTCAACGAGGAACAATGTGAGCTACACTAGATTAGACTTTTAATGTAGTCAAGGCCAAGGCCTCTATTTCTTGATGTATTTTCAAGGTGCAACCACCATAGTTGAATATTGAATCAACCATTAGTACATTAGAGTTATATGTAAAGTCTCTCAAAGAGGGACTAAATCGTGGGTTTGATCATTCTTTGAGAAAACTTTCTATTCAGAGCTCGTAATTGTCGTGTAGCATAGCCTATTTTGAAAGTTGGTTGAAACTTTTGGGACTTCCTCTTTCCACTTCTCAAACTTTGAGAGAATATTAGGATCTAAAATAGGTATGTACATGGGAATCGTTGTTCTAAATTCCGGATTGACCTACTCAAGGCCAATTTGGCCCACCCATCCCAATAAGACAAGCTACAAAGGTGGTTTCTAATAGCCTGACACCACTCTTTGTGTATGGTAATCTAAGCATTGAGAAAACTTGGGTAACTTTATGTTACCTCTCATAAACTCAAGGTTTGGGACTAAATCCATGGTTTCAGCTGCTTGATTTTACGAATAACTCTGTGACCTTGTAGCACAAAAAGTCATAATCTTGGCTTTGGTTATGCTACTATTTATGCCAACCCTCCCAGAAACACACTACTTATTGGCATCAACAACATCGATTTTCACTGCATATATGTTCTGCAATCGGTTGCATTTAAGATCACAAGAACTCCTAGTTGTAGTGTTTGTATGGAGAAAAAGTAACAATGAAATGACATCAGTGCATGCTGGAACTACACTGACATGCAAAGTCGTCAACAACCAGTCAAGAACCCTTGCTACTAGTTGAGTATAGGTGAGGAGGTATTACTGCCTTTGAGTATGCGGCAGAGAACGGCACAACCCCCACCCGACTACACCCGGTCGCACCCGCGACCCCATTCTCAAATGGCATACCCGCCCGAATCCACCCGTCGATGCCCAGCGATTGACGGCACCCATCCGTATCCACCTGAAAATTCGTGCACAGAGCAGACGTTACTATTGCAAAATTGTATAGTGGAAAAGGGGAATCGTGCATTCAGAGCTAGCTATATGCACTAAACCTTCTTCGATGCACCACCCATCCACACCCACCCACTGAGCTTAAGATGCACCCGCACCCTACCCCATACCCGTGGGTACGGGTGGGTTAGGGTATGGGTACGGGTATGGGCACCCAGTGCCGTTCTCTGGTACGTGGCTCAAGAAAAGAAGAAGAAGAAACGAGACAGTATCAGGAACTTGGAGAGAAATGGAAATGTTATGATAGGGACGACCAGATGTTGATATTTTTCCCCAGGTTTGCGCGTGCTGAAGATCTTAATATCTAGATATTGATAGCTAGGTATGATCATTGATGGCACTACATTTCTCAGCCTTGCAGTTGAATTCCATGGGTTAGGAACACGCTTTGTTTGTTGGCCCGTTTGTTGTTCACATACATCTTTGAGATGCTCCTATCCACCAAATTTAAGCATGAATACACTACCTGGGATGGGGAAATGATGTAAAAAATGTGCAATGTTTTTTTTTTGAGACAGAAGGCCGACAGGCCAACGCCAAAGCACAGGAGGGAGTTGACCACCTAGCAAGTTTTTCCGTCAGGTAGAGATGAGATTTCACAGCCGGGATTCGAACCGCCAACCTCTTCCTTGAGATTTGGGTATCCCTCCACCATCATCCGGTAGTTTAGGGTCATCTCGGACCAAAATGTGCAATGTTGTAAGGAGCGTGGTTCTTGTAATAGTTGATTAATTCCCATATTTATGGCAGGGTTATTTATTGTTGGAAGTAGATGGACTTGGCCTGATGCTCCCATTTACCCGATTCAACCCTAAAAACCTTAAAAAGAGAGTCAAGGGTTGGTTATCTTAATCTTGGAACTCGACTATAAGGTTGAATAATGTTATGGACAATTCGATGTGGGATTAAATCCATGAGAGATCCAATATCGGGGATGGGGATACATAAATCTTGTAGATGTGCTCATATGGATCACTAGCACCAATTGCACATACGGCATTAGACTCGATTGCCAACTTTAACCAAATTGGTCCTCCAAGGACCTCTTGTATTTGACAATCCATCCAAAAGATTTTGAAGTATTGAATGTCATTTTGACAACAATGGGTTTACTATTATGAGGTTACTAAACTTCGAATTGTCATGTCAACTTTTATATAACATTTAAGTGGTTGTATAGTTGTTTGTCATTATATGAAATTGGTATATAGTGTTGGTTTTAGGTTGTGTATTGGTTTTGGGTATGCCACATTACCCACATGAACCATTAAGGCCCAAGCAAACTAGAGATGGGCCATATCCCCTAGGTTGTAAAGGCCATGAATACACATCAATTTTTAACTATCCCTTTATATTCACTTGTAGGCTACCACATAGTACCCTTTGTAAATCGAACAATGATCATAGTGGTCAAGTGCAAAAAATTGGACCCATGGGGTTTACACTAGGGTTTGAATCCAAAATATGAAAAATGAAGCCTCAATGCTTGTGTGGCACACTTTTTCATCAAATATCATCAATCTCAATACAAGAAGTGCTCCCCCGAGTTTGAAAAAAAAAAGATTTTCAACTTGGGTCCACTTGGCAATCTTGAATCTAAAAATAAAGTCCATAAAGGAGTGACAGTGGTTTGGACCCCAAGTTTCTTGAACCATGACCGTGATGTAAGTTAATGGACGCATAATAACACAAGCCTCATGGATCATGTGTGCAACTCAATTTGCTGATGTGAAAAGAACAAACATGTGGTCTCGATGTGCAGTCCCCAAAATCGATTATCACGTCACACTAATATATCGTAGAATATCATGCTCTATTTTCATTCTTTACGAATGCCAAATTTTATGTCCTTTCCACATGGATTCAAGTGGATCTCAACGAATGCAGGAATGACACATGGCAACAATCGAGGAGACCATCATTTTGTTTTGTCTGAACGTATAGAGGCCAATCTGTATAGTAACGAAGTGAGCACGGCGCGGCCATGAGGGCCATACATCATTAATTAGGATCAAAAAGTGTTTCTCTTCAATCAATTAAGCTCTTGTCAACACATGGCAAACGGCAATCCTTTTCACCAGCTTCACAATTTGACACATGTGGCAACACCTAGTTTGCCCTTTCTAGCTAAAAGAGGAGCTGTTCTTTACTAACACTTTGAAGAAGTTATCGGGTTCTGAGATACTACTTTTCCCATGCGACCCTAGAAGGCCACCAGGGCTCGAGTGCATTTGGAAGGAACTTTGCTCACGCTGCCCCAGTGTATTTACAGATATTATGAAATCACACAGTGGTTAGAGGCTCCAGCTCTACTGGAGAGAGAGAGCATTATTGTGTACGAGTGTATCTTTCATTCATCCAACAAAAAAAGCCCTGAAATAATATGCAACCCAGAGGTTACATTTTCAAGTTGATTTGGCACTGGATTAGTTTCAAAGATTTCAAATTAGTCTATTCAAGGTCATTTGAGATGAATTGGCAACAAACCTATTATTAGGGGTTCAAGTTTTTATGTTGGGTGAATGAGAGGTATGCTCGTATGCAATAATTCCCTCTCTCCCTCTATCGGCATAGGGCCCCTTGTTGCATTGAAAACTTTTCTTAGCTGTAAAACAATAGCGTAGACATGCCTTAGATGGATACTTTTCTATCTGCACCCACTGCTCGTAGGATGTGAAACACACAATTAGTGCAAGATTATTAGCAAATCCAAATCATGTTTGTAGTCATTTGTTTCATAATTTTTGGAGCTCATGCAAATATCTTATTCATTATCAAAGTGGAGATCCTCATGCTCATTAAGTGGTCATATAGCCTCCCCCTCCGATCATGTTAACTATTGAGCTTAGAATGATTAATATATTTTGAGCACGTAATCCAAACTCTTATAAGCACATGTTCTTTTGGTGCCAGTTTCTAGAATTACACTTGACCACATGCCACTCAATATAGGTCATGTCCACATTATTGTTGTGTTGAAATTAGGCACGTCTACCTTAGAGTTATCCTTTAAAGGTCAAATAGAGGGCGACACACAAGAAAAAAAAACCTTGAATTTCATAGGTAGTTTTATTCTTGTGAGGACCTATAAAAATAAACGCAACTTCAAAAAAAATTTCCTCCTATTCTCGGCTTCACTGGAGTTTGAATCTGTCTTTGGTCATTTGTTCTTGGGAACATGTAGATTACTAAGCTTGGGAATCCCTAAATGGGAGCTATGAGGTTGGTGGCCAAGCATGTCTATATTGTACTCGTTGAAACCAAAAACTGGATTGGGAATAAAAATTGTCTCATCCAATTAGCAATTGTGAACCACAAAGTCATGTTTTAGAATCCCATCCGAGTTGAGATGCAAAAGTTATAAAGAAGTCAAAATAAATATTCTATTTTTCTCCAAACAATCACATACTTAGAGACCCTCCGATTGTGTTTATTATTGAACCTAGAATGATGTTTAGATTACATGAGCACATAGCTCAATCTCATAGCAACACAACGTCTTTTTGGAAAAAAATGCCCACTCTTAATCACTAGCCTTGCCATATCTATCTATCAATCTATCACTGAAATACATATCTTTGACTAAGAAGTGTGACCACATAAGGCCCTTAATTTATTTGTTTACGACAGACATGCATAAATCCAACATGATAGCAATAACATGGACTCCTATACTTAAGTGGTATATGGTTAGGTGTGGATCTAAGAATATACATGAATAAACCATGTCTTTAAAAGAGATTGGACTAGTACGTGCTCAAAATATGCTCACCATTACATGCTCACCATTACATGCTCAATAGTCAACGTGATTGGGGGGGACATATATGACCACTTAATGAGCATGAAAATCTTCACTTTGATAATGAATAAGATACTCATATGAGCTCTGAAAATATGAGGCAAATGAATACAAGCACAATATGGACTTGCTAATCATCTCGCACGAATTTGCACGTTTCATATCCTATGTGATGTGGGTGCAAAGAGAAAAGAACCCAAATAACACACATATACCTATCTCTTGTCCAAATTCACTTAAATCATATTCTATGGCATTTTTGAAACTAATCACACATGTTAGTGTTGCAAGCAAGCAAGCGAGTATTCATTTGGATGACAGGATGCTGGGCCGGGAAGCGGGATAGGAAAGCTCCGGCGAAAATGGGTGCCGCAAACTTACCGATAATGCTAGCACACAAATTGTAGCAATAATATCCCTAAATCTCAGCAGGAAGGGACTCAACTCAACCCCACAACCAAGCGCCCTTGCGATCATGACCCTCCGCGTTCCCACGGAGTTCCCACGGAGTTGGCATTTGACTTGGACGGGAACGAGACCCAGGGAACGCGCTGGGGACTCCTCCTGATGGTTGTCTTTTGCGCTTCTTCCCGCGACTCTTACCATTGTCTTTCCTATTTCTTTCCCATTTCTTTTACGCACCTGGAAGGAATTCTTTCCGTCGGCTTTCCTTGTCGTGCAGATCAGCAAAGATAGCCCCAAGCCCAAACCCAGCCCAGCCCAGCCCTGCTGCCTGCAACTCGCTCGCTCGCTCGCTTGGATCGCCTGAAAGCTGAATTGCAGATCCGGTGAGGAAATCGGAGCGAATTGATGAAGATCCGCAAGCGGCAAGCAGCGGCGGACGTCCTGACGCGGGATGCCGCTTTACCCATCTCGTGGAAGTATCAGAAGCCTCGAGAATGGCCAACAGCAGCGCCCCCCGCCGGATTGCAGGTGCAGGTGCAGCAGCAAGGTCGAGGAGGATTAGAGTCGTCGGGTTACAACATCAGCGATGGCCGGAAGAGTAGCAGCCCTTCCAATAATGAAGAGACGGTGGCTATGGAGTTCACCTCCGAGGGGCAGCAGCAACAGGTACCTGCAGGGCTGAATATAGCATTGGATACATTAGTTTGCTCCTTGCCCTGGATGTACCTGGACAGAATACAGTGCAATTATATTGATGTGTGGCTTGCAAATTGGGGGGCGGAGAAGGACTCAGGAGAGATTGGGAGGAGGCTATTGTTCTATTGATGATCCGGTGGTTTATTGCAACCATCATGCATTTTTGAGTTTGGTAGTGGAGGAGAAAGTTACCATTGCTGCACTGAGCAGATGAGTGCAGACAGACAGACTTTGGGATTAATTTTGCAATGGTTATGTCAGGGTTAAGTCTCTCAGGGCGCCTTGGAACGTGCACTCCTGCTCCTACTCATGATTCTGGGAAGTGCAGGAGACTTTTATTTGATCATAGAGCTCATGTAGGGGAAGGAAGATGCTCTTGAGGCGAGGCTTGTGAGATCTGTCAAGCTGTTGTCGAGGCTGTAGTGAGCTTTCTTGAGGTCCACTGGGTTATGAGTTGCAGAATATTATGAAGCTTGCATGACAGGCTAGTGCCAAGTTCCCCGGAGCATCAGACGACATGAGGTTTCCGGGAGGGGGCAATACTGGTGAACTAAGGTTCAAAATGAGATAACATGGAATTTCATGAGAGGGATTTTGTGTCATGTCTTGGAAGCTTGGGGGTTGAAATCCCATGCTGTATATTGTACTTTACTGAATCCACTTGTGAGCGCGGGGAATGCAGGCGAATGTGATGAGTCAGTGGAATGGCGACAGGAAACATGATCATGTTGTCGAGGAGGAGGAGGAGGGTGAGGAAGAAGGTGCTACTTCAGGTAGTCTCATGGAGGAGAATATCGACATCGACACCGACACCCACCGGGCTCTTAAGCGACACAGGAAGCATGAGACTACTTCCGACTCGTCCTTTCAGGTAGGATCAATAGTCCCCTTGGTGGTGGATTCAGCCCCTAGGCTTGGAATGCATTGGTTATACTTCTATGTCGGAGGTACTTATTGCGGGTACTTAATGTTGCCGCCGTTCAGAAGTTTTTGCTTTTAGGGGCTCCAGCGCTGCCCACATCTGAAAGCAGTGCATCTGAATGAATCATCCCATGAAACGTTGGGGAGCACTCAAATTGCCTGAAGAATTATGAAAGTACATTCAAGACTGCATGATATGATGTTTTCCTCAGCTTGACATGGTCATGGTCATGACCCAAATCTTCATCCTTAGAAGAACTTCCTCCTTTTTGATGGCGAACCTCCATAAGTTTAGCTTTGGCATGCTAGCTCATGTCTCGGAGTCTAAAGGAGGATACCAATCCGCTTCCGTCTTGTGGGACTGTAAAGCTAAAGTTGGTTTCTAGAGCTGGCTGTTTTTCCCCAATTCCGTGACGATCTCGGAGGCTGGTCGATTAGCACAGCTCTTCCGAAATTCCTGCCATCTCTTGACATTTCATTTGTAGCCAACATTTAATGAAATCTGTAGATTGCAAGCTTCTAGCTTCCACCTCTCAAGTTTCAACTCTCTATTGAAGATTTCATACCCGCAGAACTTCATGAAGGTGTTGCAAGCAGCATGGGTTAGGGTTTCTTTCCAGTTGCTCGTGGACAACCAGGCTCACATTTCCTTGCAAGAGGGCAAGGGGATATACAGGTTGCTATGGGTTCCTGGCTCATCAGAAACGCAGTAGAGGTAGCCAGCAGCAGCCTTCCTTTACTTTCCCTTTAATATCTTGGAGACCGTGTGAAAAAATAAAGTTGAGGTTCAGCATGAGGGTTTCAAGCAAGAGGCGGACTCACCGATGCCAATAATCTCTCCTTCATCTATCTCTAATGTTTCATGAGATTATTTAGCCGAGTAGTTATCGAAGATTCTGAGGAACGGCTGGTTCCGCCGCTTGCAGTAGTATGTGCAGTATTTATTTTCTCATGGGCAATTGAATCCATGGTGGAATCAACCTTCTTGTAACTTGAGAGTACGTGAGTAGATGAGAAACTCATATAGGAGTTTAAAGATTCTAAGAGTCACCGCCTCAACCAATATTACATATGGCTATGTCCACATCCGAAGTTGACTATTTCACTAACCCTAATGTGCTGGGAAATGCCAGGGGGCTCCCACAATGACCGCCACAGAGCTACTAGTCGTGCATGAACTAGCTAATGGTGTTCGGCAAAGGTATGTATCGATATGACATTCTTAAACCTCGATCCATGCAGTTTTTAGTTCATCTTTTTATCTCAATCTTGGAGTCTATCTGTCCGTGATTGTCAGACTTCAGAATGGTTCCAACTCCAACCGTCCTCTCATGTGAACGAGAATGCAATACTTTCTTGCAGGCTTCGTGCTACAGAGGGACATCATGAGTCTCAATCGGCGGAGCAGGTGACCACCACCTCTGGAAAGCCAGCGGCGGAGAAGTTAAAGGAGAACGCAAAGGAGAATGCAAAAGATGCTCTCATCAGCTCCATTTTCTTCGTCTTTGACACGTGCGGTGAGAATGGGCTTTCGGCAAGCGATGTAGTGAAGACTATGTTGGAGCAGGGTTATCCTGGTCTCAAGGAAGGTGGTGCACGCCACACAGTGCAAGTGGCTAATGTCCTTCGCTCATCATCTTCCTTTGTCTCCCTGGGTGACAAGCGGTACCTCATGTGCTCCAGCTTGGAGAAAAGGCCCGAATCTAATAAACCTCAAGGTCGACAGTCTCAGCGAGTCCAACCTCTGTCTGCGGGACTGAGTGAATGGAAGAAGGTGGAGATTGAAAGAGATCCAGCAGTGCATCATGATGATGCAGGGAAGCATTATCAGCAAGGTAAGGGACATATCAAATCCAGCAGCAACTCCACCATTACTACTCATGTTAAGCCTGCAAGAGATCATCACTCCATTCCGAGATCACCTGTCGATCAAACTGGGTTAAATGGGTCCAAATCTGAGAATGAGGATGGGAGCAGTGATCGTCCAGCAGATCGAGTTGTTATCAAGATAAGGAGGCGGGGGCCATTGACATCACAGAGAGGACAAGGGCCAACTCAATGCAAGCGCTATGATGGGAGAGGGTGGCAATGCTCCAGGTTGACCGAGCCGGGCTACTCTTTGTGTGTGCACCACCAGGATCTCATCAACAAGCGCGCTGCCAAGTTGAAGGAGGCTCAAACCGTGAGCCGAATCTCCACTTCGGTGGAGAAGAAGGTCAAAACCAAGGCAATTTCAGGTCATAGGGTGGTTGGGGATCATAGTGAGGTTGTGAATCAAAAACCTCCCTCCTCCAGCAGCAGAGAGTGTGTTCCAGGCGCCCCTGTTCAGAAGCGGAAATTGCTGTCGTTGCTAGCCATCTGCTGACGATGAGTTTAGATTTTTGACCTTTCAGAGCTGATGAATCTGAAGAAGCACCATACCCTCACAATGATCCCTCAGCAGTATAACCACAGCGAAACAAGCAGCGGTTACTGTTATACTTGTTGATTCTAATCTGTAGATTAGTCCTTGTTACTTGAGGTTCATATATTTATCATCAAAAACCCTCATCCATTTCACAACACACTCTGCGTTAACCCAATGTGTCTTGTGCTGCTGCTGCTGCTGGCAATCGAATGGCATGGCTTTTAACACGCTTGTAACAAGCAAAACCACCATGACTTTGTGGTTGATTCCAGGAGTTAGTGATTGATGATGATGTTATCTTTCGAGTGCCAATGATTATGCATCGTACACATATGTACGAATTAGAAGAAAGGTGTTTGTTTTGTTGTTGGAAGACATTGTCAAGCTGGGTCTACAGAGTGCGACCTTCAGGACCCAGGAGGTGGTTGCTTTTGCGAGGCTTTTGCCTGTTGTAAAATGGCATGATGGTGAAGGTATGGCCGCCACATAAGAATTAGGTTTATGCTTTGATTCTAGAACGTTGAACAGTCGATACCCATTCGTGGTCACGTGATCTTGTCATGGCACAACACTGCCTCGATAGAATATAATTATACATACCACATTATTCTCGTTGCAGGCATTTAGGTCACTTCTTTTTTTCCAGGAAAATCCCTGCCATAGAAAGTAGAGTGAACCTCAATTCCTTCCAGTCACGTCTTAGAAAGCTTCAAGGATAGGTCAAAGTTTCCTCTTTTCTTGATAAGGCAGCCGCAAAATAAATGCAAGTAGTCTTTAAAGAGACTACTGAAGCAACGTCCGGCTACCCCTCAGAAGCTTCTCCACCATACCCTTCCTTCCAGAGACAAACTCGTGTCTCTTCATGTGTTGCCCATTTCAATTAATCCTGGTCGCTAATTATAAGATCACCACCAGAATGATCCTCCCTCTCCGGAACCCAGTTGCCGATTCAACCGAAAGCCCAAGGTACTACAACCTTTCAGTTGCGTAGCCTTGAGGTTACCACCATGAAATCTCGACCTGCTGTGTTAGATCGACTTCTCTGTCGACTGCTTAATTATTCTCAACCCTAAACCACCTGCTGCAGGTGAATGATGAACATATGCCTTAATTGATTACATTCCATGCCCAAGTAGTGCTTCTTTTGGAACCTGTTATTATCCTACAGGTCACCACTACAAATCAGGGGAACTAACTAAACCAGCTGCAGGAGGGAGGGTGATGAACTTAAATCTGCAGTAACTAATGAAATTTCATGCTCAACTATCTGTTTAACTTAATCATACCATGAGTCACCACTGAATCGTCATCAGTGGCACTAAGTTAACCTCTTTGCCTGCTCCAAGAGTTGTTAAATTTTGGCGTGTTAATACCTGCTAGAAACTAGACCTGCCATTCAGACATTCCTAAGCGAAGAAGTGACGCAATCTTCAAGTAGCCTAACCCCACACGCGACACTGACTAGGTTGCAGACTGGAGCATGGGGGGCGGACAGACAGACAGACAGACAGACAGACAGACTGACTCGATGGGATATGTCAATGGACAGGGACATTCCAAGTCAAGTAATTTGTAACATCATCACAAGTTTCAGATGCAAGGATTGATACAAAAGCCTGAGCTGATCGCAGTTAGTACCCCCACTTTGACACCTGCACGGCGGAGTATATTAATTTCAATTAAATTATTGGTGAGGTGAGTCAGGGGTGATTTGAGGCCTATGTTACGAACACCAAGACCACGTCAACAGACTATGATCATGCAGCTAGTGCAGTGGAAACACCTTGATCATGTACACATGAGATGATGACTAGATCCTAACCTCTAATCTCATCACAACTCATGCAGCAGTGTAATGGAAACCACCGCCCAAAATCTCTCACACCAGATTTCGTCCCTTCCCTGCAGACCCAACTGGAGGGATACGTGCCTCCTACTCAGTACTAGTCGGTACTACTTGTCAACTTCTAAACTCCTCCTTTCATACTTCTTTTCCAGCCTCAAATGTAGTAGTCTGGTTCTGGAAGTTCAGCTACGAGTGGAGACAATGCCCAAGGTTGAAGCGTCTCTTACTCATGCCGACCGGCCGCCAGCGTCGTCTATCTCTCTCTGCAATGAAATGCGTCGGAGAGATGCAACTTAATCTACTTTCATGGCTGTTGCTTCCAGCACCAGACTACTATACCTGACGCTGGAAAAGCAACATGAAAAAGAGGAGTTTGCATCTCTCAGACGCATTTCATCGCACAGAGCGAGATGACGCCGGCGGCTAGCGAGCATGAATAAGAGACGCTTCCAAACCTAGGCATTGTCTCCACTCGTGTGTGAACCTGAGGTGGGTTCACTAAGCCCACTAGTTAAAGGACCAACATGAATGGTCACTCACCATCCTACCTATGAAACAAATTCTCTTTCTCATCTTAGTAAAACTTACTCCCATGGGTCTCCCGTCTACTTTTGAAAAGGCTCAAGCTGAAATTGAAGCAAGATTGTGCAACAGACATACACTTTTATATTTTAGAATCAGAGTGCATCCAGTTGGGATTATTCCCAGGGAACCGGAGTTATGAGAAAGTATCATTCCAAGCAAGAGAGCCAGGTCACAGAAACCTCATCATTATGCCAGCTTCAAAGGCTAGCTTAATTAGTACCCAATTCCTCACTCACAGACTCATGATGCTGATGAAACTTGAAGCTGGCGATGTGAGCAACTTGTTGATGATTAGGATGATCCCTGTGCAGATAGGAGTCTAAGTTAGCGCGAGGGAAGCGGATGTTTCATAGTTTGTCCTGCAAGGGAATGGAAGCAGTGTCTGGGGAGATTTTTGGGCATAAACGGTTGAGATCCTAGTGTTTCCAAGTCCAACCAGTTACACGTTCACATCTTTCGGTTTCTCTTTATCATGATTTTAGGGTATATTCTTTGAATCCCTCTAAAATGATCAGTAATTTCCCTAAAGCCTTGAACTTCAACCGCTTATTTCTCAAACTCATCAACCGGTTCATTGTAACCAGCAATCGATTCTCCCCGTTAGGTATGCAGGTGTTATTTGGTTCATTTTTCATGTTCTCCAACTTCTACCGATTAGATTTACACAACAAAACTCGTGTTGCATTAGCAAATCTACTATGAAACATCTGCAAACACCGAATTGAAAATCTGACCTCATCTTATTTAGTTATGGTTATTGGAAGTGCATGCTTGTTGATTTCTTAACCGGATACATAAGCCCTCCCGATTGTGTTCACTATGGAGTGTAGAGCAGTTACTAATATTTGAAGACGTAGTCCGTCGATGTCTTTTAAACATGTGTCTTCATGATGTTTGCTCTTTGATCCTCACCGAACCACATACCAATCAAATATGGGGTCCGATTAAGACCCATCTACTACCTTCAGCTTCCATTGAAAGGGAAGGGAAGGGAAGGGATCCATGGCAGGAGCAGCCTCCCAAACGTGATGCAATGCTTATAATGTGGCATGAATAATCTTAGGGCCAGAGGTCCCACCATGATAGGCCTGACACAGCCTTGCATGTCTTGGCTTGCCTGTTTCCAGGGCTCCGACTTCCCTCATGCGTTGGCAGGCGCACCCCATTTGAACTTCCCTCGGATAACTTAATTAGCTGGCCCCGCTGGAGTGATCTCCGGTCAACTGCAGCCCCAGAATGGAAATGGCTCCTAGTCACTGCACTACTGTAATACTAGATCATAGAGTTCTGTGAGTCTACCAAAGAGGTAGATGTGCCTAGTTTGGATGCTTTTCTCTCCACACCCACTTCTTCGCAAGATTTGAAACACGCAAGATTTGAGTCAGTACGAGATGATTAGCAAATGATGGGCCACATCTTGCCCGTAGCCTCAATTTTGCCACATAGTTTTCGGATCTTGTATGAATGTCTTATTCAATATCAAAGTGAGGATTTTTCAACGTGCTCATTAAGGGTGAGTTTCCATGTAGGTCGCTCGTCCACCAGATTCTAGTGTGAATTAGGACAAACCCGTCCAAATGTAGAGGGAATTTAGTGGGGTAGGGTTTGTATGTGTCACAGAGCTACTCTTAACACCTCCAACCCACTATTTTCTAGAATCTAGTGGACAAGTGGCCTACATGGAAACTCACCCTAAGTGGTTATATATTAGGTCCCTCCCCTGATGGATTTGATTGGTTATAGCCTCATCATATCAAGAATTGCGAATCGCATAGATTGATCTCTTGACAAGTTTCAAATTCGGAGTTCAGATGCAAAATTTATACATCTAGTAGGTCAAAGTGACAATTGCATCTCTCATAAGGTGATCATATAGACTCTCCCAATTATGTTAACTATTGAGCCCTAGAATGATGTCCACATTTTGAGTACACAATCCAAATCTCAATGATCATGACACGTGTCTTTTTAGCATTCGTTCTTAGTCTCTCAATAATTGGCTTTCTAGGGTTTTAAGGGAGCATGCTTATTAAACCCTGAAGGTAAGGTAAGTGGGCCTCAAAAGGTTATTTTTAGCTCGGTCTACATCCCTTTCTCTTTGAATAAGATTCAGAATCATACGTATAGTGCTACGAGATTAGCAAATATGAATAGAGGAAATGTAAGTCATTTCCCTCCTAAAGTTTGGAGCTCATGTGATATCTTATTCATTATCAAAGTGAAGATACTCTTTCCTATCACGTAGGTCTCCCCCCGAATTGTGTTGACTATTAAACCTAGAATAGGTAGTAAAAACAATTCAAGCACTTGGTCAAATCTTTTTGATACACATATATTTTATGGTGTTTGTTATAGTGAGAATCATTCATGCCTAACAATACATCACTCAAATATAGGTGTCCAATTAAAATAAGTAATTGAATTAATAAGCTCACTTACCTTACCTTCTTTACAACCAACTTCTCTCTTGGAGCCTAACCAATTTCCTAAGGTAGAAGCGCCCAATTCCCATTAGTGACCCAAGTTCAACACCTATTTGATAATCAATCCCCCTTATAGACATCTACCATCCCTTAATCGGTTAACACCCCCCATATACTTTTCATTTTAGTATTGTTGGAATTTATGATGTGTGAAAAGAAACTCCAATACTAGCCGCTACATTGCCTACTATCTAAATCTAGGTAGGTTGGCATGGATTAGATATTTTTATAACACGGCTCCCAACTGTTTGATTGAAGTTGTTGCGACCTTAATTTATGGTGGGCTGGAGATTTATTATGTCAAATGGACAAGTGGGTGGATAAATCAAATAATTTAATATGAATTATTGTGAATGTCTTAACCACCCAACCCGTGCTCACCCAATACAAAATAATCACATTCTAAATTCTACACACACACACACACACACACACACATATATATATAGATGTACGTATCAAATTTCATAGGACAACATAGCCAAGTTTTTCAAGCAATTGCATGCGTAAAGGGGGAACTCAAGAATATTACATCTACATCGAATTTGGAAGATGCAAAGTGACGACAAAACTAAGGTAAGTGAGTGTGGTGAGGGGAATTGCTTTGTACAAAACTTGGAGCAACGTGACTATTTATGAAGGACATGTAGTTGCATCGTCACATCTAATGACATGACACATTGCTCTTAACTACAAGACTCCATCCCAACCTACACCATGACTTGTACCCCCTTATTGAATAAAGGCCAACTCAATGTTATGACTTTGAAAATCTCTACCTAAAGTAGATGCCCTCTTGCTCATGTGATCTCAATATCGTTATGCTAATAACATAATTGCCAAGCTATAAATAAATAACAATAAAAACTGATATTCATCATGGGATAGGTAAGGGCCCCGATTGAATTGATTAAAGTATCCACCATAAGCACTTTTACCTTAACCCCAAATTGTCATAGGATTTAGGCTTAAAATAGGAAAAGAAAAAGAAATGAAATTTAATTCATGCAAAGGAGAAAACTCTCAAAAATAAAGTTGAAAGATCACACAACACATCTATATAGTTGGATGTTGCATCAAAGCTTATCAGCAACCTCCTCACACAATTAGTGTCCGTACTATCATGATGCCTATAGTCTACTATAGTGACATTCATGGTATTTTTTCCCCGCATCTTATCATCTTGAACTTTGGTACAGTTGTGTTGAAAGAATTATATGAGAACATTACATATTGAAGATAAAATGATTAAATTGAGCACATACATTTAATTATGACACAAGATTTTTCTATGATCATTTCAAATTTTGAGGACTTCAATACATCCATTAATTTTATGATAAACATCATTTGATCTTATATGCGTTTTTCCAAGGATTATCAGTGTTCAATAATCCACTACCACCATTATTGTAGGCCCTTCATTTCTCCCACTTGGACACATCTCCAAATCGTTTCTAATGCTCCCACTATCTTTTATATACACAACATCTATATTTTTTATGATTTTTTTGTTTCCAAACACATCAATCTATACGCCTTTATATCTTTGCAATATCCAAGAAACACGCATTTGATTTTTTTTGCATTGAGCTTATCCTTCTTCTCGTTCAGAACTATTGCATAGACAATACTTTCGAACATACGCATGTGTGCAACGCAAGGCCTCCTTCGGCTCTACGTTTTTCACATGTGACAAAGCGCAAGGCCCTCATCGGACATCGGTTTAGCGTATAATCGCATTTGCTACTGCTTCCATCCAAAGCGATTTCCCAAGCTTTTAAGCTTCGAGCATATGTTTTGCCATTATGACAATGGTTTGATTTGCACATTCTGTTGGTCCAATGTCTTGAGGCGTGTTCTCAATACCGCGTTCCATTAAAAAAAACTTCAAAAATTTTCAAAATGGAATCCCCTCCGCTCATCCACTAAAATGCTTTGATTTCATACTCCGATTGCATTTCTACAAATGCTCGGAGCTCCTTAAATCTTTCAAACCACTCTCTTTTGGATTTCATCACGTAAATCCACATCTTCCTCAAAAAATCATCAACGAAAGTAATAAAATACTTTGTCCCTCCTACATACATGTTTTTCATGGGACCACAATCATCTGAATGCACAATCTCTAAGGGTTTTGTTACTTGCCTCTACGCATCGTTGTCCAACTTTTGCCGCATATTGCCTACCCTCCGTGCACGCTTCGCAAACCAATGTAGAGAGATAAAACAAGAGGTTTTATCTAGGTTTATGCCCCTCACCATGCTTCGGAGTGTATAAACGGTCCTCACATTCAAATGTCCAAATCAGCGGAACCAAAGCTCCGCCGGACCGCCTCCTACACGGAAGCACACGAAGGTGGCCGTATCTCCTACACATACCTCCGTGAAGGTCATTTGGTATAAATTCCCTTCATGTCGAGCTATTGCAACCTTGTCGCCGTTTGCACCTCCCACAATGCATTCATTTACGAGAAATTGCACTTTCAACCCATTCAACAAAAATTTGTTCACCGAGAGCAAGTTGGCTTGCAACTTCGGCACGTGAAACACATCCGTGATACAAATTGTATTCCTCGTGTCTCTTGTTTCATTTCCAACAACAATAGAACCAATTCTGATGGCTTCGGCCATGCTATCATTATCTAAGTGCACTTTACGTGGAGAAATTACCTCATAAGTATCGAATGCCACCCTATGCAAAGTTATGTATTTTGTGGCTTCCAAATCCATGATCCATTTGCAAATGCTTGTTGAATGTGCTCCGTGCACTAGTAGAAAACTATACCAAAAATATTGTGGTCGAAATCGATTGCAATTCTTTTGTCTATCGTGATCTATAGTTGCTAAATAATTGTAGATTTGTTCTTTGGTTTCGCAATTGAAATTTTAAAAATTTAAGGGCGTGTAATATACTGTTGGAAATTTTTTTTGACATAGTTTTCTACTATTGGTAATGTGTTGCAAATGTGAATTCGTCTTCGTCCTTCATATTTTGGTATTATCCCTCTCCTTGTTCTTTGCTTTGTAGCAAAACCGTGCAATATGGTCCGGTTTGCCACAATAGAATCACGTTCTTACGTCTTGCCGCGAAGGTGGATCCGTCGTTTTACTTTGACACGACATCATTGTTGTTTCTTCGCCTTGGACTTCTTCTCCTGGCACTTCAATATCTTGTGTATCAAATGTGTTATCATGTATTTCATCGTCAACTCCTTCATTGGCATCGTTTCCAAGATGGTAATTAAATACTCGTACGAGGCCAACAAACTTTCAAGCAAAATCATGATGATTTTTTTTTATGTACGGATATATCCAAATACACGAGTTGATATGTAAACGTTTTAACCTTGTTGAGATGGTCCAACAAGTCGTCGCCTTCTTGCATCTTATATATGAAGAATTTGCAACAAACAAAGAGGATGTTGGACAAACTCTTCGTTTCATAAATGTTGCAAAGGGTCTTCTACACCTCTATGGGTCCTTTGCAACTTTTGATGTGCACAAGTTGGTTGTTTGCCAAATTGAGGCCGATGATGAACATGGTCTTTTTTATTCACCTTTGGTACTCCTTCAACATTTAGGGATCCGCATTGGAAGATGGAGTCTTTTTGGATCCATTGACAATGTTCCAAAGGTCCATGGAAGCCAAACCATCTCCATTTTGAATTTGTAAAGGTTAAATTTCTCTGCGTGGAACTTACTCATGACTCTAATTCCTTCACTCTTAAGATATGTTATCTTCTGATTAAAGAATGGGTTTGCACGCTCAAAACTTGCAAATCACACCCTAGTACTTTTAAATGAGTTGTTCGTCTCAAAATGTATTTTTATACTTCAACACTTTAAATAAAACACTCTTATTGTCAAACCAAGGAAGTCAAATGTATTTGAGATCAAATAACAAATCTCTTTTTCAAATGACACTTGAAACTCTCAAAACACTCAATTATGCTCTTCTTGATCTCTGTAGTATAGATTTTGGTTAAAAACAAACCCAGGGAAACACTTAGGGAAGACTTAAAAGGTGACTTGTACAACATCTTGGTGTCTCAGATAAGGTTTATTAGGGAAAACACAAGGTTATTTCACTTTATTTTGGATTAGGACTGACAATTGGTTTATGGGTAAGGGATAAAAACGTTAAAAGATCTCTCCATGTCAGTACATGCAATTGTGACTATCACTCACCTCATTCTAATTTCCCAGGCAATAGTCTGGCAGTAAGTTCATTTTATTTGGACCAAGTGCGGTGTACAAACATAGGCACAGCCATAGCCAGTGGTCTTGCATAAGTAACCCATTTTTGTCTCTTTACCGAAGCCAAGGGCATTTCGGCGTAGTTAATAGTTTTTCATTAATTAACTCCATTTAATGTAACTTGAATATGCAGTGCGGTAATCCTTTCAGGATGGTCAGTCTTCTTTGATTAAATCCGATCTTAATTATGCAGTCCGACAATAGTCTCTTACCGGTCTCGGCCAAGGTAATCATAATCTCTTTCCTCAAGGCAATAAGTCAAAACCACTTATGCGTGTTAACATATTCTCACTCAATTCATAAACTTATCTTTTTTTTTTAGTGTTCCGATTCCACACCCTTAATTCATAGAACAAGGTATTGACCGGTTCCTTTTCTTCATCATACTTACAAATAATGCTTAAGCAATTCAATTCTTAAAGATGGTAAAATGCTAAGTTAGCCTTAATTCCCTTAAGGTTTTAATTAGCAATCAACACTTACCGATATCACAAGCGGCACGTCCTTTTGTTTTCTCCGCATCGGGTTAACCCTTCGCAGTCAATAGCCTCAACCTGTTGACGCTTCACCTTCCATCAAAGGTTAGAAGGAAACAATTTCTCCATTTACACTACAAAGACCATAGTCTTGATCTTTGATCGATTTAATTATACTTTGGTATCCAATGCCACAGCTCTCCATCACTTTCACATATTACAACAACACTACTTTCTTTTCTCAAATTGATTTAAAGAATTGAATCACGCTTATGACATTTGATTGCTGGTGCAATTAGCTTTAAAGGAAATTTAGGAAATATGCAAGTGTATTAATGGGTAGACTATAGCCTCTTAATTATGTCGTGCAATCAAACAAATTGGTAATACATGAAAGCAGTTCTATATCGTCATTCAACTTAACTACAAGATTGCACATAACCCACAGCAAACTCTTACTCGAGGAATCATCTTCATAAAATATCTACGTTGAGATTATCAACTTAATAATGCTGGCTACAATCATTGATAAAGAAATCACATAGTTTCAAGTTACACGAATTGCAGTTTCAATTATGCATTAATATGGGCCAGACCATAGCCTCAATTAAACATTGACCTTTTACGGGAGCCTCAATCTCCGAGACCATGGACTGAAGTGAGATTATTAAATTCTAGTAACTTTCTTGCGACTTTAATTAAATCAATTTTAATTGAACTTATTCCAGGCTCTTACATTATCAACTTTGCGACCAGCACGACCCTTCTGGCGCTACTTAGTCCCTTACATAAGTAAACACACTCTCACATTTAAGTGATTAATTCAAAATACATACAACTTCGCATTCCAATAGTAATTGACAATCCTAACAGACTATGGCTTGAATCTCCGTCGTTTCAACCATATCTGATTTCGTGCTTAGGAATTAGCGAAGTTCATTTATTTAGATACTCGACTGCCGTAAAATTCCTTCGTATATATAACAGTATGAGAAAGCATATTTGACAATCCAGTTCGACACAACCTTAGACGATAGTCTCACTCGTTATATTAATCAGTTACAGCAGACAATTGAGAAGACTGACAAAGCGCGAATTAACTACAGATTAATGCGTGCAATTAAAACTTAGGAATCTCTCCTGATTGATTTATAAACACACTTGCACTCAAGTTGTTGCTCAGAAATTAAACAGATCCCCACCACTCCAGTCCAATCCCCCTGGAGACAATTAATAATAATAACAAACAACAAACAATGGACTCGGTACATGCGAATCACACGCACATGCTATAATATGACTTTGCTATTCAAAAATGAGTTCACACAAAAAGTCACAATGTCGGAAGAGGTTCAACAACAACCACACACATGCTCTCGGCCTCTCCCCTACAAAAAAGAATGGCCCCCCTCCTTCTTCACCCCACAAGGTAGTTATTACGGTTTTTTCCCCTTGACATCCGGCCATAGTCTTCACATTGCCTACTTCCTCCTATCTCAAGACAATAGCCTATTCATACTAGGTAGTTTCGTCCTTTCTAGTTCAAATAAGTAACTGTTCTCACTTAAATTTCGTTTAGGCTACGAAAAGCAAAAAATTCATACGACAACCTCAAATGATTAGCCTTATCCCTCAAATGTATTTTCCAATACTCAAATCACCCAAAACACTCAAGTATGCTCATCTTGAGCTCAACTGTCTAGTTTATCCTCCACATGTTCTTTTCAACACTTAAATCCTTCAAAACACTCAAGTATGTTCCTCTTGAATTCAAATGACTAGCCCATGTCTCAAGTAAGCATTTCAACACCCAAATGACCCAAATCAGATAATTTTAAGCTCCAAATACATTCAATGCCCTCAAAGAAGCCCTCAAACATTCAAGTCATATTCAAATACATCCACTCACTTTTTAAATGTATCCTTACAATTCAATGCATTCAAATAACATCCTTTCAATCTCCAATGAACCCTCTTGCCTTCAAACTTTGTGCTTCCACTCCAATCCACTCAAATAAGGTCCATTTCAATTTTAAAATGCTCTCTTGGTGTCAAATGGGCTTTTGGACTCTCAATTCACTCAAGTTAGATTTTGTTCACCACAAATAAGAGCTCTCGCTCTCAAATATGCCCTAAAACTATCAAATTTCTCAAGTTACATCTTTTTCACCTCAAATAAGTCCACTTCCTCTCCAAAGTGCTTAAAGACATTCTAATCACTTAAGTCAGATTTCTCACACTTCAAATGAGTCAACTTGCTCTCAAATGTGTGTTAGGACTTTTTAATCACTCAAGTTAGATCTTGCTTCACTCAAGTAAATGCATTTTCTCTCAAAGTTACCCTTTATACTCTCCAATCACTCAAGTAAGATGCTCTTGATCTCAAATTACATTCAATGCACTCACATAAGCTACACTCAAGGCACTCAAACAATATTTAAAAAAAACTCAAGCACCTTGAATGGTTTCAAACAAGTCTTTTAACACTCAAGCCTCGCAAATAAGCCTTTAAACCACTCAAGAAAATTAAGTCAAATGTTTTCGAAGTGTAAACACCTCCAAATCTCTCAAATAAACTCCTCAACACTCAAGCCTCTCAAATTAAATGTTTTTGGAGTCTAAATACCTTCAATGCTTTCACATAAGCCCTTAAACACTCAAGTCACATGCTCTTGCATCAAACATACATTCAAGCAAAAACAAAAAACACTTACAACAACCAAATGCGCCCTTGGACACCTCCAACACTCCAAAGCTCCAGAATGCCAACCCTCAAGATCCACTCCGGAACCTCAAAGCAATCAAATCTCTAGGCACTTCACTTACACGTGTGGGTCCATAACCTATTGGAAGTCAATAAAACTAGAGATGGGATTGTACAAGCATATACACATACACAAAGGCATATGAACAATGCTTGGAGTGAGATGGTTTCATACTCTCTTTGCTTTGTTTTTTTATTTTTTCTTTTTCTTTTCCTTGGTTCATACAAATAATATGTAATAAGTCTTATCCCTTTCGGACCAATGTTGTGGCCTTATTCTAATCTTACCGTTTCTCATGCCTCTTCCATTACATTTCTATTGACTACGAGCAATCTAATTCTCCACCTTCAACAGAAGAGTCACGATGGTATGGTACTATCCAATGTTTTGACCTGAGTTTTACTTGCATTTATGGGTGTGAAGCATCTTGTGGTGGGATGGCCAATAGTGTGTTGGCTATTGCCGTGTAGTGATGGTTAGTGCGGAGGTTATTGATGTGTTTATTTCTGTAGTATAATAGTAAGTGGAGGCATGTATCGTATTATTTTAGTGGACATAGGTTACATAGGGGGGAGATGTCATGTTTGAGGATGTATTTTTTCAGAAGTTATGTTTTTGTTTCCTTCCATGTATGGGGGTGTGAGTGAACCATCTATGTAATATGCTTGGTGGATGGGGGAAGGGTGGTAATGGAGTATTGTGCCATTCTTTGGGGATTTGGGTGATTGGGGTATATGTGGAGGGGGTGTGTTTGATGAGATAGATGATACTTGTTTGTCAGATTATTGGTGGCAGTGATTGTAGGAATGTGTCGTTAGGTGGTTGAATGTACTTGAGATGATTTTTTGTTGGAGTGAGGTTGGTAAGAGTAGTAGGGCCGCGTAGTAGTGATGATTTTTTGTTATTTCCATTGTGGAGGTTTTTTGGATGGCTCATTTAAGAGGTGGGAGAAGTTTGATTCCTAGATACGTGTATAGTTCATTTTGTGACAACATTGGGAATGTTTGGTTTTTATATTGGATGTTTTGGGCTTTGAGGTATGTGGTGAATGTGATTGGTTGTAGTTTGGATTTATTGGGGCATCATGTTATTGTACATTTCTTTATGCCTAGGTCCATATGTGCCCATTCTGAGTATTGTCTTAGTTTGTTGAGTTGGGGTTATATGTGGTGAATGTTGTCTATGAGTGTAGCATTGTCATTTGCATAGGTTGTGGTTGTTATTGTGTTGGGTGAGGTGTTAAATTTGTATCCTAGGTTGTCTTTCTCAAGCCATCTAAAGAGTGGTTTTAGGAATATTATGAATAAATGACCAAATTCGTTAAATTGAGACTTTTCATAGTCTCAATTTAATGCTTAATTTTATGTTTTTCATGAATTTCTTGATTGAATCTATATTTGTAAGTGATTTTTTGACTATATATGGGAAGATTATCCTCGAGTCGAGGATATTCTATAATTAGAAAGTCCAAAAAACATGAAAATTGTCTCTAAACAATTGTTGAAATTGTAGGCAAAAAGTCTCAAAATTCTAATATTGTCTCAAAATAACGAATTTGGTCATATAAGTATGAGCTTAGGGTATCTCCTTGTATAGTGCCATCGCTTTATTTGGATTGGGGGGGGGGGGTGGGTTGTGAAATGGGCTCCACGAAACGATGTAGTTGCTTCAGAGTAAATGTTTATGGTGAGTGTTATTGGCGTCTAGTGGGTAGCCTAGGTCTTCCATAATGGCTAGTAGTCTGGAGTGGTCATTGAGTCGAATGCATTTTTGAAGTCCATGTATGTGAGGTAGTGTGAGCCCAATTCTGTGTTCACATTTCTTGTTAACCCAAAATTACACGAGGAACTTAGAATCACCATGGGGTTGAGTTAGTTTAGAAGGTAGAAGTGATTCAAGTGGCATCAAATTGTTATTGTTACGATTGGAGTTAGGTGTTTAGTTTAAGAAAAGAAAAGAAACCAAAAAACATTTAAATTGTTTTAATTAGATTAAGGGTGATGTTATGAAGGGGGTGGCTTGAGCTTGGATCAAGCAGTTATTTTGGATGTGTGGGTGTTCATTTTAGGCTTAGGATAGGTTCATTAAGGGAGACAGGCCGTTAACCGCGGGTGGGTAAGGCACTGGATTCTCGGATCTGGTGCCCCCTGGTTCGGCTGGGGAGCGGTTCGGCCAGCAGGGAGCTCACACACACACTCTCACTCGGCACTCAAAGAGAGGGTGCTCCGAGAATTAGATGATGGAATTCAGTCTGCAAGCAGGGTAGGAGGAGTGAAGGGAGGAGGGATGCTGCTGGCAGCACTTCGGTGAGAAGAATCAGGTGACAGTGGCACCGAAGCACAGGATAGATTAGGTGTGGATGCTCAAGCTGCCGCATGCTCAAAACAAGGCGACTGCGAGATTCATGAATTCGTGTTCACCTGGAAGCACTTGTTACTGCCACCCAACTAGCACTCGGAATTAGTGCAGAGGTTGAGTAGTTCTTGTGAGCGGAAGATCAAGCAATGTGGAGGTTGCGGTTTGTTGGATTTGAGGACGAAGGCTGCTGGGCAGCCAACAAGTTAGCTGCCGAGACCAAGCCTGTAAGCAGGAACGAGGTAATGCAACCGAACTGTCGCAGCTGCGACACTTGGCCAGTTGGGATGGCTCCACATGGTCCAACTGGACCGAGGAAGGCATTGCTGGGACAACATTCTGCACAGGCCGAAGGATGAAGTGGAAACTGAAATTTGAGGGCTTAGTTAGAATGTACTTGGGTGGTGATTAGGGAGTAGATAGGAATGGAAGAAATGAACATGGGCAAGCCGATGGTGTAAATTGGTGTTGCCTAATGCAATTAGGAGATAGTTTAGGATTACTAAGTGGCTCGTTGTTGTAGGTTGGAGGCTTGGGTGTGGATGTTGATGGGTGTTGAGTGACTGGGTTGACACTAACAAAAGTGGAAAGAGTATTTCTCAATACTTGGACTGTGTGTTATTTGAATAAAAATAATAATTGTGTGTTTATGGTTATACTGTCGGAGCATTGGGTGCCAAGTTCTGAGGGTTAGGGGAGATCGTTAAGGTACATGTTGGTCATGGGCTTCCATCCGGATTACGACGCATAAGGGTGGAGGTTTATGGCTGACAGGTAGATGTCTTTGTTTGTATATTTTCACATCTTCAAGGGCAGCTATGATGGCTTGGATTTGGCGATCAGTGTTTCTCATGGTGTGGAAGCTTTCCTAACTATGGTATAGGATTTTGTGGAGTTCTCCGAATGTGGCAAGTATTGAGGTTATTGTGCTTGTGAATAGTTTGTATATGGTACATCCAAGAGCTATTGGTTTGTAATATGTTGCATTGCGTCGGGGTGGCTCTGGCATTTCCTCCTCGGGTCTCATTGTCGATGGTGTATGTTCACCACAATCTCAACGATGAAAGGGGAGAATCACCAAAATCGCCACCTGAGAAGGATTATGTAATGAGGTTTACGAGGGCCAACGGACCGGTTATCAATTAGTAAAATAAGAAACTACGTAAGATCAATTGGCCATGATTAGTAAGCCAATTTAGACTAGTAGGTTATGTAGGGGGCAAGTAAACATTAGTGGAATTATTAGAAAATTAGTAAGTCATATAGCAAGCCACTTAGGATTAGTGGGCTTCAAGGTGGCAAGTAACCGCCTAGCCATATAGGTGAGGCAAATGGAGGTGGAAGTAAATAAGGGCCAAGAAATGACTTCTTGGGTAGCCTTAGGAATCTTTCCATACCTAGATAATACATAGGTTAGATTTTAAGCTACAATCTACCACATTTTGAATGAAAAGAAGATGAGAATTATATGTGCTCTCTTCGAGGATGTCCGAAAGAGCCATCTTCATCTTCTTAGGAAAATAGGAGATATAGGGATATAGGAGGGAGGCACATGTTAGGCGCTTCCTCCTATTATATATAGAATTAGCATACCTTACCTTATTCACGTCGATAGGCTACACAAGAGCTAGGTCCTTTGTATCTTTACCATTTTGGAATATACGAGCTTCAAGCTCAACCTTCTTCATAGTTATTCAAGGTAGAGGCCAAGTAAAATTTTAGCTTAGACATAGTTAAGTTGAGAGATTGTGAATGCAACTTAAGATGTTCTATAGCAACTCACATGAGGTGAGATAGATACATAAGTTAGAAAGAGGTAGCTTATGTAGCAAATTGATTTAGAAAACTTGATATAGAAATTGAGAGGCAATTATGTAAGGAATGGCTTATGGAGTCAAACATATGATGAGGGAATTATAAGGTAATGAAATGTAATTGTGTGAATAATGGAATGCAATTGTGTAAGTGTTAAGAGGCCATAGATACTCACATGAGGTGAGAGTAGACACGAGAGTGGATAGGAGTTATGTCGAAGTGATTATTACAAAAATAAGTGAGACTTGAAAGGTCCTACGTGCGAGTGTTAACAATTGGAATTGAGAGATTATAAATGTGAGGAGATTGGTTGATATACAAGGCAACTATAGAGAAAGGAGAGAGAAAGAGAGATGAGGAAATGCAAAACTTGAGATCGCTACCATTGCATAAAACTTCAAATAACTCTCCACGTTCTTCTTATCACATAATTCTTCAATATAAGAAGTGGCTTGATAATTGATATGACTTGGAAAAACTTTGTATCAAAGTCCTTTCAATTACAAGTATATTATTATTTTACAATATAAGCAACCATCACTAAGTGTCAGTGAACTCTATATAATTTACAATTACGATATCTAAGAAGTCAATTAATCGTAACTTGAATGCTTTGAAACATAAATGCGGAAAGTTATGAACAAGGAATGAATCTTTGACTAACATTAATTTGGCTTCATAATGATATTACTTTAACCATGATTGGCTATATTATGATTATGCTAAAAATATATTGCGGCCAATTATATCATATCTATGTACTAAATATAGACTGAGCCTAATTATTAACTGAAACTGAGATATACCGACTCTGTGCTAAAAATAGAATGTGTCTAACTATAGCCGAGACTGAGTTATAATTGGACTGAAATAAAAATAGAGTGGGTCTAATTATAGAAGAGACTGAGATACATCACAATTATGGTAAAAGTAACTTCGCACAAGTTAGGGGCGGAAAAATTACTTGGTTACTTGTTACTCGGTTATGTGGCCGATTGAAGATAGTTACTTGGCTACCTAAAGAAGATTATTTTGACTACTTGTAGAAGGTTACTTGGGCACATTGAAAAACAATTACTTGGCCGATTACTCGGCAACTTGACGAAGAGTTACTTGTCACTTGAAGAAAGGCTACTTGGTGACTTCAAGAGGGGCTATACGGCAATTTGAAGAGAAGTTACTTGATTACTTGAAGAGTGTTACTTGGTTACTCGAAGGGTGTTACTTGGCTACTCAAGGAGGGTTACTTGGTTACTTGGAAAGTGTTACTTGATTACTTGAAGAGTGTGACTTGGTTACTTGAAGAGTGTGACTTGGCTACTTGAAGAGTGTTACTTGGCTACTCAAAGACGGTTACTTGGTTACCCAAGAAGATTATTTTTTATTACTTAAGAGAGATACTTGGCCAATTGAAGAAAATTATTTGGCCGCTTGAAGGAAGTTAAGTGCAGCTTGAGATACTTAAAGAAGAAGAGGAGACTCGACTACTTACCGAAGTGAGAGAAGAATGAACTCTTGATCAACTTATAAGAAAGAGTTACTAAGATACTTAAGAAGAAGAGACAACTATGACACATGAAGAAGATACAACCCTACAACATACGAGGAGAAACGAACAAGATCTAGATTTAGAAGTAACACTTGAGCTTAAAGGGACAATTGCGGCACATGAAGAAGTTTGACACCAGAAGAAAGTTACAAACAAACAAGTTGATAAAATAGAAGCAACACTTGGATGAACGAGACTACTTGAAGAGATATCATCAAAAGAAGAAGTGGAAGATGACTTTTAAGTAACTTAAAAGTTCATCATGATTAATACAAGGAAGATGAGCTTTTAAAAGAAGAACGAAGACACCTACCAAAACAACAAGGAAGACAATCAAGATAGAAAACAACAAACGACAAGGAGATTAGGTAGTTTAGTCATCATAATCCGGACGACGCTCTAAGTCACTACGATACGGTCAACCCTAGGAACAAGTGGAGGTAGTTGAGCTCTACAGTGTATGCTCCTATGGTCGGGGGCGCTTGGTGTGGAGGTTGTCTGAGGGGTGTGGCGATCAGGGCCAATGTTGGTGTGTTGTTGTGAGTTGGTGCGAGATTAGGTGAGCCGGTCAACTCTCTTAGGATAGGCGGTGTAGATATGCAGATGTAGGGTTTTAGGGTGTGAATGTGAGTTTGGTAGTATCAATTGACAGTGAGTAGTGAAGAATATGAGGATGGTATAGGAGGAGTGCTATAAGCGCATGTAGGCACCAATTGTCTGTTGGCCCTGGTAATCTATTGTGTCATGTTGGCCCTGGTAATCTATTGTGTCATGTTGATGCTGAGTTTCAAAGGATCTGAGTGTGTTGAGATACTTGAGTATCTATGGTTGGTGGTGTTTGGGTCTTTGTTCCCTCTGCAATCTGCTCTTGTTCATGCTTGGTAGCTAGATAGGGGCTGTGCAGGTGGATCTCGACGCTGGTGTGTTGTGATCTGTGTTGGCTTTTGGTGGAGCTGTGGTTTTCAAAAGGGGGTTGCTATTTCATGAGCGCCCTGACATGAGCATGCTCATGTCAGACCCCTCGGTTATAGGGGTTATAGGGTTTTGACCCTCGATTATAGGGGCCTAAGGATTCATGGGTAGAGATGCCCACCAAAAACAATTTAGCAACCCTGAACAAAAAATATTTATACATGCAAATTTCGGTGTTCAAATATCATGGGTGGGTCCAAAAAAGTTGGTGATAGGGCTTGCTCATGCTCATGTCCTACCTTCACTACTCATTTTAGTAAGTGAAATATTCCAAAAGAAAACTTATACTATGAGGAGTATGAATGCAAAGGCGTCTATTAAACAACTCAAATACCCAACACCTACAAAACTAAGGCTTGCAAACAACCTCTATGTTCATAAACTTTTCCACGTCTTCACCGAATTTGCGATGTTTGTGTCTACTTGGGGGAGAGCCTACATTGACGCATTGTTGTGCAACAACCTCCACCCAATATGGAAGAGTGAAATCACGTGGAGGAGACACCAAAGACATCCTAAACGAGAAGAACATAAAATATTGGAAGTTATTACATAGAACTTACAATAATCAAAACCAAAAATTAAAATCCTTTGTTGAAACTTGAAGACAAATAACAAATAATGGAGAATGTCCTCACACTTTTTCCTAAAGACCTCCACCACATGCCCATAGTCACTGCTCCCATATGAAGATTCTTCATATTGTCGGAATGTGACAAAGATCCAGGGGCCTCCAACAATTTTTTGATGATGTTGATGTATAAGTTAGCATCTAGGGGGAAAAAAGCCAAGTCATGGCCTAGAGCTTGGCAAGCTACAAGTGATGCACCTAATATCACAGTTAAAAAAACAAAAATTACACAGGAGGAGGAATTTATAAAGCGTACAAACAAGAATGATAACTTGCAAGGGCAATAAATACATGATATGAGGTGGGTGCGATACCTATGGAAATGTTCAGATCTTCAACCATATTCCTTAAAGGTGAGCAACACTCCAAGAATCCCATCATGAATGCGGGGTTTTTTTCATGGGAGCCTCAGCATGCATGTTTAGTGGAATCCAATGTCAAGTCGTCCAAGGTGGCGTTGTTCAAAATAACGTCCCCTTTAAACGCATTGGCTTTCTGAGACAAACCTCCAATGTGAAGCGTGGGATGGATGTATTTTGGATTAGGGTGGGTTGCATTGTGTTTCCTTACAAATGCAAAGCACTCACACGAGTATGTCTGCCACACGAAAAATTTGACACCAAAGGGTTAGACACTTCAAGGCTTTGAGGATTTGCACTTAGTGGCACTGAAGACACTGCTATAAAGGCATTCAATAGGCTTTTGAAAGAGTCTACAAAACACTTACCTCCTTTCCCGGGAAATCACCTTTCACTAAAGGAAGACTGTTTACACCAGTCCAATGTTCCAACGTCATCTCGGGGGGGTGCACTCCCTCTTATATTTTGTATACACATGTGCTCAGGACCTATTTATCGGGGGGGGGGGCTATTTACCTTGCAAAAAAGATTGTATTGTAAGGTATGGTATTTTTCAAAATATAGGTAAATGCTTGTATTTTAATACACCCTATCAATAATTATATTTTTTGGGGGAAATCATTTAAAATACTTTTTTTTCTTATACTACAATTTTTTCTTATACCCCAAGTAACCAATTTTTTAAACTCCACATTGGATACGTTGGTTCAGTAACGTTTAAGCCAGCCAGCCTGCGAAGTCATCCATCCAAGCTTTTTCAATAGAAAAATACCTCTTTTCATCCACTAGCACAAACCCTACCCTAGACCCGCTACCCCTAGTAATTGTTTCCACGCTATTTTACATATACTGACTAGATAAAAGAGGCCATTATATGTGATGGTATTTTACATGTAAACATGTTTCACTATTTAAAAACTCCTATATTATATGTACATTTTTTGCAAAATTTATCTACAATGAATATATTAGACCCTATTTTTTATCACACGTTGTTTCTACGATTTTTGCCAATGTCCCCCCCCCCCGAGAGCGTCATGATGGAGTTTCTTTCTTTTCTTGTTTTGCATGCTCACCCTAGGAGGTGGCGATGTCGCCAATGGAATCACAAACATAGTTGTGGGCATGGATGTAGGATTAAGATTAACTAAATTCGCGACATGCAAAATGACAGATGACGACGACGAAGTGGATACCTGAAAAAAAAACCCTCATATCCCTCATAATCTCATTACCATAAGACCACATTTTGAAGTGGATCACATGTCCTGGCAACCATATCCTAGAAATCATGTCCCTTTACTACTATTATAAGTACAAGAAATGAGTTTAAGCTAACCCCAAACTAGTCTAAAGAGCTTACATCGGGAAGATTTGAGAAATTTACCGATCATTTTAGAGGACCTTAACACTAAGAAAACAATGACCTCAACACTAGTTAGTACTGCACAGTACTAGTGTCGAGGTCATTGCTTTCTAATGTTGAGGTCCTCTAAAATGATCGGAAATTTTCTCAAGTCATGAACTTCAACTGGTTATTTCTCAAATTCTTCCAGTCCATTTGTGATGGTTAAAAAACCTCGACACATGAAATTAATGACCTTGACACTAGTACTATGCAGTATTAGTGTCAAGGTGCCAACCTCGTATTGAGCTCTGGCAGCAACATTAAAACATTGGAACTTCCATTCTCATTGCTGGAAAGATCAAGTTCTACTCATAGCAGGCACATAGATATTTAACCCAAAGTATGCCTAAATTCCAACCACACAGTAAGCTGCCAAAGGCCATGGCGTACATTGTCCAAGGAGATTTTTGGGTAGAATTGGTCAATATCCTAGTGTTTTAAAGTCCAAAATCATCGGTAATTTTCCTAAAGTCTTGACCTTCAACTGGTTATTTCTCAAACTCTTGCGGTGCATTTCCGATGATTGAAAAACTCCGCGCAAGAAATCAGTGACCTGAGACCTCGACACTAGTACTGTGCAGTACTAGTGTCGAGGTGGCAACCTCGGATTGAGCCATGACTGTAACATGCGAATAGTGTCCAGGGAGATTTCAGGCACATCCTAATGTTTTGAAGCCCAACCAGTTACATGTTGCCATCATCCTGTTTTGCTTCATTCAAATGAAGCTATATGCTATGGATTCCTCTCAAATCACTAGTAATTTTCCTAAAGCCTTGATCTTCAACTAGTTATTTCCAGGGTTGTCTATTGTGTCGTGACGGAGGCTTATCCCGGCATAATGTCGTGCCGTCACGACACGTATCCGTCACGCAATTATGCCGGATTATGCCGGATGCTGTCTTTATCCTGCCGGACTTGAATTTTACCGATTTTTTTGTGTAATTACATTACCCAATTTCGGACACGTAGGATTTACATTGTCCACGTGTGACGACATGTCAGCAAAGTAAAGGGAAAGTGGGGAAAATTCTACTAGCGCCCGTCCGCCCCCCCGTCCGCCCCCGTTCCCAATCCCCGTTCCCACCCGTCCGCCCTCGTTCCCAATCCCCGTTCCACCCCGTCCGCTCCCGTTCCCAACCTCCGTCTGCCCACGTCCCCCGCCCCGCTCCCAACCCGTCCGCTCCCCCGTCCGCCCCCCCCCCCCGTCCGCTCCCCCGTCCGCTCCCCCCCCTCCGTCCGCCCCCCCTCCATCCGCTCCCCCGTCCGCCCCCCCCCCCCCCGTCCGCTCCCCCGTCCGCCCCCCCGTCCGCTCCCCCCCCCTCCGTCCGCTCCCCCGTCCGCTCCCCCCCCCTCCGTCCGCTCCCCCGTCCGCACCCCCGTCCGCTCCCACCCCTTCCGTCCGCTCCCCCGTCCGCACCCCCGTCCGCTCCCACCCCTTCCGTCCGCTCCCCCGTCCGATTCGAACACTATAAATTGAGGGTGCAAGGTGCCATTTTTGCCTCCACTGACATAGTGTGTCTCAAGTCTTTTGATTCTCCTTTGAGGAGTGAGGATTGAATGCGTGAGACCCGAATGCAGAGTATACTTTGTCCAATCTAGTGTCTGTGAATTAGGGTTGCCCTCGTGGCACTCTTGAACAGGACCTAGTATGCGATCAAAGTGACTTGCTCTAACTTGTTTGTATTTGCAGGTTTTGTTGAAGTCATGCCACGCCGAAACGATGCATGGGATCATTGGTACGAGGATAAGGGGAGGGTTCCCGGTAAATCACAAAGGCAGGTTAAATGTAGGTTTTGCCCGTTCGTCATATCTTACCGAGGAGATAGAATGTTGGCCCACCTTGGTTATAGACCTCATGTAGGGGGTGCTTCTGATGTTTCCACATGTAGGATGGTACCCCCGCATATTAGGGCCTTGTTTGAACATTGCGGAGGCATTGTGCCCTTACATGTAGGCATTGTAAATGAGGACTCTCTGGTGGCAAATATTGTACCTTTGGAGCCTATTATAGCGGGCTCCGTAATTAGTGAAACAGAGCCTTTGCTTATGTCCCAAACCACTCAACATTTTGATGTTGTGATATATGGCACTCCTCCTCGTGAACTACGTCAACTCAACATAACGGAGGGGTTCAATGTGTCAACAAAACAACTCCTCGATAGAGCATGGGCAACGGCTTTTTATGAAGCTAACATTCCTTTCAACATTGTGAGACATCCTGCATTTGTTCATGCTGTGCGTGAAACTGCCCGTCATCGAATGCCAGCCTACACACCACCATCGTACAATGCCATCCGTACGAAGTTGTTAACTGATATAAAGGTTGACCTAGATAGGCAAGTGAAGGAGAAGCTGGGGAATTCCGTTGAAAAATACGGTGTTACAATATGTTGTGATGGATGGGACAACGTGCAAAACCGACCTCTCCTAAACGTTCTTCAATGTGGCACAAAGGGAGACGTTTTCTTGGGTACCATTGACACCACGGGAAATCACAAGGATCATGTCTACGTTGCTGCTCAAATTCAACCATTTGTGGAAAAGGTTGGTCGACATAATGTGGTCCAAGTTTGCACCGACAATGCCCCAGTTATGGCCTCCGCTGCTCGCGACTTGATTCGAGCAAATCCCGATCTATATTTTCAAGGATGTGCTGCACATTGCCTAGATCTCCTCTTAGAAGATTGGGGGAAGGAGGAATGGGTGAAAAAATTGGTAAAAAAATCCCGCCATATTTGTGTATTTGTTAAAAACCATCATGCTTCTCAAGCTATATTCCGGAGGTTGTCACCAAATCTCTCACTCCGCCTACCTGTAGAGACCCGTTTTGCTACGAACTTCATCATGATTGAACGTCTTCTCCAAGTACGCAATGCTTTGGAAAGAATGGTGGTTGATGAGGATTGGATCACTCTAATGCGTAATATGAGGAGGAGATCTGGCACCTCTTACATGAAGGGCTCTGTTGTGCGAAGCTTTATACGTTCTGATGGATTCTGGAACACGTGCGAAAATTTCTTGTATATGGTGATCCCGGTTGTTAAAGCTCTTCGTGTATTTGACGGCAAGGCGCCTGCAATGGGAATGGCTTGGAGGGTCATGCATGATTTACAAACCCATATTCGTGGATTCAGTAAACCTCCATTTCGCTTAAGCCCTGAGCTTGCTGCAAATGCTATGGTAACGTTTCAAAACAGATGGAGGTTGATGTTGAATGATCTACACTGGGCTGGAGCGATGTTAAATCCGCTTCTACGTGGTTGGGCCCCACTCCATGAGGATGACAATTCGAGGACAATCCTAAATCGAGTTCTTCGCAGGCTTGCTCAAGATGAGGACACTTATGTCCAAATCCTCCACCAGTACCAAGATTTTCTTGAAAATCGAGGGCCTTTTGCTGATTCTACTGACCCGAGCGTGCATGCCGTACCTCTCCATGAATGGTGGGATGCAATGGGAGGTGGAGCTAAAGCCCTCCAAACAATAGCAAGACGTATCCTTGCACAAGTATGTTCCGCATCCGCATGTGAACGCAATTGGAGCATGTACTCATACGTTCACAACAAGAGTCGCAATCGCTTGAAGCATAGTCGTGCTGAGGACCTCGTCTACATATATACCAATAGTAGGCTCATTCGACATCGGAGGGGCCCAAGACCTGCTCAATGGTACGAATTGAATGAGGTCTATTCTGACGATGACCTTGACGAAGAAGATGACAACGAAGATGACATGGATCCAACTGATAGGGCTGGAAATGATGAAGACAACAATGTTGATGACATCGACTTTGATTTGGATGACCTCGATTCCGAGAATCATGGTTCAGAAGATGAGGATGGCAATGGTAGTGATGGAAACCTTGGGGTGTTTGAGTTTGATGAACCGGATGTCCCCCAACATAACGACGGAATGCATGACGATCATGAGGGGTCTATTGGAAGACCGCATGTTGAAACTCTCCACACTGGAGAAGGGTTTCCATCTGACCATAATGTTGCTATGGGGGCAAGTGAGAATGTGGGAATTGAAGTAGATTCCTTGCAACATCGGAGCGATTCTCTTTCATTTGGTGAAGGCGACAATGTACTACCCGTAAATGAGCCAACGCACGTTCAACATGATCCACTTCCAACCCGAGTACATTCTGAATCCATGGATGCCTCCCTCATATCCAACCATCGTATAGAAGATCCAACGCCCAATGTTCCTGAAATGCCTACAACTCGATTCCGTGCTCTTCAAAGGATTGCATCCACCTCTACGGTGCAATTGCATGCACAAGGTCAACATCGTCCTCTTACTCGAAGTATTGCCAATACTTCTAGATTGGGTGTTTCACGTGCAACTGCGGTGGGTGCTACTTTGGTTGCTATGCACAATGTTTCAAGAAATGTTACTATAGAGGCGCCACGTCGTCCTTCTGTACGACGACATGTTGTTGAGAACATACCAATTGCAATTCCACCCGCGTCTGTTTCACTTCCACACAGTCAATCCAATGGAAGAGGTGGTCTTGGAGTTGGAGGCGGAAGTACAACGGGGGATGCTTTTATAGATGGAAGTAGAGATGAAGTGCACTCAAGTCGTGGTACGGGTGGAGGGCGCCAGAGAACTACGAGAGGTGTCAAACGTACTAGGAAGAGGTATCAGGGACGATCGCTTCCGTTTACTGCTGAAGACTACAATGAAGATGAGGGTAGACCACATCTAGATGAAAATGGCATACAGGATGCAGATGGCTCCCGGCCGACCAAGAGGATAATTTTCTCACAACGTGACCGAGAGTTGCATCTTCGAAGCGCGACTCCCCAAACGGATGATGATTTCAGCACAGACGAGTCTGAAGAGGACCCAAGATGTGTCGAAGCAAATGATCCTACAGTACGGATTCGAACGTAATGGTTTTGCACAAATGTGTTCTTTCGGTGCTCCCACGTACTCCCATAATTTATTACTTCCGTCAAAATTGATACAAGTTACAACCTTAGGGCCTTCGGTAAGACATTTAGACCACAAAGCGAACGTTACGTTCGAAGTTGTATCATTTTATTATAGTAATAAAATTATTTATTGCATGTTTTTTAAAATTATTTATTGCATATTTATATAATTATATCTTTATGTGGTATTCAATATTGACTATGTAGTCAATAGTACTTTTGGTTAGACTATCATATGAATTACAAATATTCAAGTGAGTTTTTAAAAGTTTCGAATAACATTAAAACATGTGACATCCATATGCTATCTTTTACACGATCTTAGAAATGACAACTTGTCGGTAACTCCTCTTTATATTACATATTCTTTGAACATGAAATATGTTCAATGTGTACAAAGTCTTCCTCCGTTCCTATACAACTTTCTAAACATGCTACAAAAATGCCTAATCCGAATCTGAATCGAGGTCTATTGCAGCTGAAGTAGATCCTCGTCGTGCTCGTGATGATTCCCCGGCTTCCATCATTCGCGTGGTTTCACGGGTGAGATATGGACGACTTCCAGGAGACAGTGGAGTGGCATTACGTGGTCTAGGCCCCCCATTTAGCCATCTCAATACCGCATCATCCGTAACTCTATTCAAGAGTGCTTCAACTGCCTCCAACTGCGTTCTGTGTTTGTGGTACGACTGATCTAAGTGCGTTTTAAAATGAGAATCCCGTTCCATGGGCATCTCATGTGCATCTTCTTCCAACTCATGCTCCGATATTGATAGTTCACCACTTGCATTGTAAAAAGGAGGTTGAATGCCTCTCCGTAATTGCATGGTTGTCGCATCCCAATGCCAACCAAAAGTTTGGTACAAAAATCTTTTCATGCCATGGTTTGGGGGCTTGTTGGGAAACAACTCGTCTGCAACATACAAAATTTGACGTGGATTTTGTGTCCATTCGCCATCTTTGTTATCGTTCCAAAGTTCAACCGTTGCACGATTGAATAACCAATTCCACTCAACAGAAGTCCCATCAAACTCGCAAAGGTTGAAGGGATAGTCCGTTGGCCTTACCACCCAGTCCTTAGGCATGTAATCCCGAAGGCCAAATTGGAGGTACAAACGAGGGTGGAAGGGTGATCTGCAATGGGGACATTGCCGTCTCCTGATCATTGTCACTATCAGACATTGTGGATGGAATTGGCCCCCACACGATCCAACTTGAAAGCATCCCTCTGGGCCAAATGGACTGCCGCAAATCCCACACACGGATCCGTCGAAGACCATTGGATGTGGACCCGGCCATAACAACTCACCCCTCATGCTGTATGGATATTCATGCACTTGGGTCACATCCCAATGGTGATCGGAGTCGATCAGTTGCCGCCAATCCAAGCTCCCGTTAGGCAATTTCAAGTCATCCTCATCATCCCACCTACTAGGGTACATATGTTCTTGATCTGGCCATGACGTGAGCATCAAGTTCCGCAATCTATGATTGCGGTTCCATTCTCGCTGGATGCTCTCAAATTCAGCTTCATATTGACGAGCCTTGGCCATAGAAAGCAATGTCCCTGTCCTCATATTGGTTCGCTCCACGATCGCATCCGATAGAAATTTCCTCAACCTTGCATTCTGCTCCTCCAGTGTGCCAATCTTGGATTCGTGATCGACAACCACTTCATTGACCACTTGAAGTTGTTGTTGCATGTCCACCACCTCCTTTTGCAAAGCCTCCATCTTTCTTTGCATTACTTCATTCCTCGTACATACGTCCGCTGCTTGTGACTTTGCAATCATGGCCTCCTGTAAAGCTGTATCCCTCTCTGCTTCCAAAGACTGGATGTTAATTGGTGTACTACTTGAACTGCCAGCCTCCCCCATCGTAAGTGTTGCAAGTCGATTTTCCAGCTCGAGAATCCTTGCTTTATACTCACGAATTTCCTCGGCATGTTGCTGGCGCAATGCCTTCATTCTGCTCTCCATCATGTCCGCACCAAGTTGACGAGGGTTTACCTCGTTTAGGGCCTCGTTAACCACCTGGTTAACCAGCTCGTTAACCACATCGACATTTACCTCCATGCCCTCCTCATCCATATGCTCAAACGCCTCCTCGATGGCCATCTCCACGTCATTGGCTGGTCGTTTGCGAGTACGTGGTTTTTTTGGTTCCCGACCTTCTGGAATTGGTGCCCCAGGCTCATCCACTAGTTTAGGATTCTTCCTGAACCACTCCGGAACGGGAGTGTATGGAATATCCGGAACTGTGCATTTAGTGAATGCAATTCCAATACCCCCAAATTTTTGATCATGCAGAGCACCCAAACTTGACCAATCCACCCTAACTCGCAACACGTGCTCCGCATACATCATACACGCCACCGACTTTGGAATTGCACTCTTGGGCCATCTATCCAAATTGGAGATACTTCTAAGTATCGTTAGGAATCTCCATTTTGCCTCCACGTCTTCAAGCTGCGTATAGCTCGCATTGACGGCCTTGCAATGTCGCTCGTGACAATGTCTTGGCCACAACCGATCAAAGTGAGGGAAGCCCACGTACTGCATTGCAGTCTTCGCTGACCACGGTTGTGGTACATTCTCCCAACCTACCCTGGCTTTTTGGGAGGGATCATCGTAAACATTCCACTCCAAATCAGCGGCCTTGCGTCCATGTCCTCTGGAACACCCAGAACTAGATCCTCCACTTGCACTTGCCATGTCTCCAGTTCCTCCACTTGCCATGTCTGAAAATTGGAGTTTCTAATTCTAATTCCACCCAAATTGGAGTTTCTAATTCTAATCTAGAACTCTACTTTTTAAAATACTAATTGCACTTCATAATAGTGCTACAAAATATCCAAGCATACACTTCAAAATAGTGTTGCTGTGGAATTAGTTCAAAAATGTCCCTAAAAATTAAAGTTCAACTATTCGGCACACCCTTCGAGCACCCCGCTACCGGCGCTCACGCAGAGGCTAGTTGACTGGGCGCGTCACAAGGAATATGCCAAATAACGGCCACGTGGATCTACCAAAACCTGCCACAACCTGCCAAAAGTAGTGTAAAAGGATCCCAAAAAAGGGATCCTTAACTCCTCCGAGAGCCCCGCTACCCCACACTCTGTGTTAGAGGAGGGTTGTCTGGGCGCCCAGAAGGAGTGGAGTAAGGTATGTAAGTGGTCCCCTCCACTTATATACCCCCGTCCGCCCCTCCATCCGCTCCCGCGTCCCCACCCGTTCGCACCCGTTCGCATCCGTCCGCACCCGTTCCCGCCCGTCCGCCCCAGAGTCCCCCCCCGTCCGCACCCGTTCCCTCCCGTCCGCCCCCAGCGTTCCCCCCCGTCCGCACCTGTTCCCTCCCGTCCGCCCCCAGCGTTCCCCCCCGTCCGCTCCCACGCTCCCCTCCGTACGCTCCTCTCCATACGCTCCAGCGTTCCCATCCCGTCCGCTCCTCGTTCCCATCCCGTCCGCTCATCGTTCCCACCCGTCCGCTCCTCGTTCCCACACGTCCGATCCTCGTTCCCACACGTCCGCTCCTCGTTCCCATCCCGTCCGCTCCTCGTTCCCACCCATCCGCTCCTTGTTCCCCACCCGTCCGCCCCGCGTTCCCTCCCGTCCGCGCCACCGTTCCCCTGCCGTCCGCTCCGCGTTCCCCTGCCGTCAGTTCCCCCCGTCCGCCCCCTGTTCCCCTCCCGTCCGCTCCATGTTCGCGGACGGGAGGGAACGCGGGGCGGACGGGTGGGGAACGCTGAGCGGACGGGTGGGAACGAGGAGCGGACGGTGGGGAACGAGGAGCGGACGGAGGGAACTCGGGGCGGACGGGTGGGGAACGCTGAGCGGACGGGTGGGAACGAGGAGCGGACGGTGGGGAACGAGGAGCGGACGGAGGGAACTCGGGGCGGACGGGTGGGGAACGCTGAGCGGACGGATGGGAACGAGGAGCGGACGGTGGGGAACGAGGCGCGGACAGAGGGAACGTGGCGCGGAAGGGATGGGAACGGGGCGGACGGGTGGGGAACGTGGACCGGACGGGGGGGAACGGATGAAAGATGGAACGATTAGCGGACGGGTGGGGAGCGCGGAGCGGACGGGAGGGAACGGGGCGGCAGGGGAACAGCGTAGAATTGCGACCACATATGAATTGGACTTCATATGAATTTTTTAGAGCCAAAAAACGGACACTATAGTCACCATCTATAAATGTTAACCCTTGGGAGTGGATCAAAGTGCGATTGAGCGGCCCAACTTTGTTGAGAGTCCAAAGAAATGAACCCTAAATAGCCAATAAAATATAGTAAGGGTAGCCTTAGTTGGGCATAGTGTGAAGCCTCCAAAGGCCAAGCCCAAAAGTCCAAACTCAAAGGAGCATGCCACTTTATTACTTGCTCAAAATAACCCCTCCAATCTAACGGCCAAGATCTTGTCAATGATTGATTATTATAATGAAAAAAATGTAGGCATCGAAAAAAAAAGCAGGTGGGTTCGTTGGAAAGCTAGGAACCTAAACCCTCAAACCATGTATGGAAACACTTCTACATGAGTGTGAGAACAAATCAATGGCACATATGTGGTAGTAATTTGGAATGACGTAGGGTTTAGGGTTTAGGGGTTTAGGGTTTAGGGTTTATGAACCACTAAGGTTGAAGCACAAATTAATGATTTATTGAAGGAAAGTGCATTCGGATGGGTGACATCGGTTATGAAACCATATGAACCACTAAGGTTGAAGCACAAATTAATGATTTATTGAAGGAAAGTGCATTCGGATGGGTGACATCGGTTATGAAACCATATGAACCACTAAGGTTGAAGCACAAATTAATGATTTATTGAAGGAAAGTGCATTCGGATGGGTGACATCGGTTATGAAACCATATGAACCACTAAGGTTGAAGCACAAATTAATGATTTATTGAAGGAAAGTGCATTCGGATGGGTGACATCGGTTATGAATCCATATGAACCACTAAGGTTGAAGCACAAATTAATGATTTATTGAAGGAAAGTGCATTCGGATGGGTGACATCGGTTATGAAACCATATGAACCACTAAGGTTGAAGCACAAATTAATGATTTGTTGAAGGAAAGTGCATTCGGATGGGTGACATCGGTTATGAAACCATATGAACCACTAAGGTTGAAGCACAAATTAATGATTTGTTGAAGGAAAGTGCATTCGGATGGGTGACATCGGTTATGAAACCATATGAACCACTAAGGTTGAAGCACAAATTAATGATTTGTTGAAGGAAAGTGCATTCGGATGGGTGACATCGGTTATGAAACCATATGAACCACTAAGGTTGAAGCACAAATTAATGATTTGTTGAAGGAAAGTGCATTCGGATGGGTGACATCGGTTATGAAACCATATGAACCACTAAGGTTGAAGCACAAATTAATGATTTGTTGAAGGAAAGTGCATTCGGATGGGTGACATCGGTTATGAAACCATATGAACCACTAAGGTTGAAGCACAAATTAATGATTTGTTGAAGGAAAGTGCATTCGGATGGGTGACATCGGTTATGAAACCATATGAACCACTAAGGTTGAAGCACAAATTAATGATTTGTTGAATGAGTGGATAACTAATCAAATATGGAAAGTTCAAAGAGGTATCAAAGAGGTTTCCGATGCGGATGTCGGAAGATTTTTTCAAAAGTGTACATTTTTAACCTAACCAACTTTATTTTTATTCCGATTGCGTTGACTTTATCTTACTAACGAGAATTGGATCCTCTACATATTGGATTACATCAATTATTGGTCATGGTCATCAAGTCCTTAGAGGTCAATATATAAGTAGATCATTGAGACTCATACATATAACGAAGGTAGAGTATCATGGATAGGATGGGAAAGGGGAGAGTCATGTTTGAGGGTGTAGAATGCGATGAGGAGATACACAATTTAGACGATCCCCATATTCCATTCAATGCAACACCCGAGCGTGAGAGAGATGAGAGAAGTGCTAGGGATCGATTTCGTGATGAGTATGTCATGACTCCCTTCTCACAATCTACACAAGCTTGGAGGATGAGGGCGGCGGAGGAACAACGACGATATGCAGACAACTTTGAGATCGATGCGGTGGAGAAGGACCACACACAATGCGTGGGTGGAGATCTAAATGATCTAATTGATTTGTGTGCGGATATTTTGGAGAAGCCCGGGGATGTGGATGTGGATGTGGATGTGGATGTGGATGTGGAGGAGACTTCAATCGACATTGAAATAGTCAAGGTAGCGGGGGAATCTTCAAAGACTATGTCTATTCGTAAGAAGAGGAGAGGATTGTCGCCTCATCGGCTACCATTGAAGGAACGGATGAAAGACCGAACGATTAGCTATTTTGATTTACTTCAGCCGAATCCTCTTCCAAAAATGGAGCCTCGCCGGAAGCCAGGAGCATCTACGAGGTTGGGATGACGGAATGAAGTGGAATATTATAGTTTGCATCGTTTGTTCATGTATATGATTAATAAAGGGCATTTATAACGTTGTCGCAATAATAAAGTTATGACTTGTATAATATGTTGTACCACTTCTATGATTTATTTATTTATTTTTAATTCACCAACCGAACAGTTTCTGTTGAGATAAACAAGCACAAAGCAATATGAAACTATGCATCCACTTCTCAGTTCCAAGAGAAATTTTTTTAACCACTTTACGTTCACCCTTAGTTGATTATTGCTATTTTAGTGTACTTTATTATGTGGATGGGGGGACTATTATGTAGAGGACTTTTATTGCATATTCTTGTAGAGGACTTCATTACCTATCCATGGATACCAAGAACTCATTTTTTGGACTTCATATGAATTTTTGAGAGCCAAAAAACCGAGACTATGTCCAAACTTCCAAAAAAAAGTGATTGTGAATTATATAAATATAAATATAAGCAATTGTGAAGTATGTGTGCAATATGTGTGGAGTACAAGAAAGAACATTTAGAGATGTTTAGGATCACGTGTACAACCGATATAACTATTGCAACATTGTGCTCAACTTTAGTTAACTAGATATAACTATAGTTGACTACATTTTGTGGCATACCAAAATTAGAATAAATATAGGTAATTGCATTTTGGCAAGACATATCACGAACAACTATAGTTAACTTGAACTTAGCACATGGATGTGATAACAACGATGTGAAAGAATGATGTGGCCTCACGAGAGGCGAGAACCTTGGTTAGTCTCCCATAGACTTCATCTCGATTATGAAGCAAAAATCCTCATGGAGTATGAACATTGCACTAAGATCCATAAATCTCATACAATATACAAGTTGTGTATGAAAAAATGATGGCTTTATTTACATCTCCAACGGTTACAAAATTGGTATGATCCAAAATTGCTGCAAAGAAAACAAAAAAAAACTATTTTGCAGTGTCACGGAAGCACATTGTCGGGTTAACCATGTTGTATGGAGGCGACTTCAACATGTTCACTACGTGTGTGATGGTTGACCTTTCCGCTGGATTGGGCTTCGTCAATGCATCCAATGCTATCTCAAACCGCATCTTCAAGCCATTTGGATCACTGTTTAGCTGAAACAACGAGGAAGTCGAATCCCTGGCATAAATCTTCTTTGCCAAAGCACCCACTGAGAAGGACTCCGAGAGAAACGTGTGCCTATGTTTCCGAGCCATCCTCACCGGAGAGGTAGATGTTCCACGCTGCCCTCGTACATGGAATAATTCTGGACCAGCACAGTTGTATTTTATGCGGTGCTTGTTCATCTCATCCACTGATTCTTTTCCATAGTTGGAGGGTGCGTCTTCATCTCCCCATGATGCCATCCCCCAATCACACACACCAATGAAAACCGTGTTCTCACGGTCTTGTGGGAAATGCAGCATGATATTGTTGGGATTAAGGTCATTGTGCAACACGTCATGCTTGTGCACTACATCCACAATGCACATTAGAGCCCATGCCAAATAAGCTCGATGCCTTCGATATACAACCAACCGTTTCCGTGCTTCAAAGTCTGCCCCAGGCATTTGAAGGATTGTGCGCTCGTGGGTTTCCGGAACTTGGTGGTCATAGACCCTCATGTTCTTCAAGGAGCCTCCATTCCACCACATCGAATAGGATTCGTATGTTTTCGGGTGGAGGTATTGTAGCTTGATTATCCCAGGATGATCTACTGGGCATGCCAATGCTTCAACCGAACGCTCCTTTCGGTTCTCCAGACTATTCGTGGCCTTCATGGTCTTCCCAGCCCACTCTATCCAGTTAGGGATGAATGATGCTCCATGAATTGTGACTCTCCGCACCACTCCGAAGGTCCCTTGGAAGATTTCCCTATCCAAGGGTTTGATCTCCACATTCCTAGGCAACCATATGACACCCTGCCGGCCCTGAGTGGCAATGTTGTCTGCCAGCTGCCTGTCAATAAAAACGGGAAGGTTGCGGGCGGATGTGCCTTTTGCTGCTATTACGCCTCTTTTCCAATTCTCTAGCTTAATGTACAGCTCGGACCTCCTCCCACCACTACTTCCCTCTCCAGGATGCATAGCCTCATATGACATCGTTGGATTGTAGATTGCTTCCACAGCTTGTTTTTCAATCCATGTGTTCCAATCCATGTGTTCCAATCGCTCATGCCCCTAGTGTGAGGCCAAACCCCCCACCCTTAAGCGTCCGTAGTCCGAGTAGTGGGTTTGGGCTCACATTCCTCCGCGGTATTGGATTTGGACTTGGATGAGTCCATAGTGCAAGGTTCACCCTTCAAGTGGTCTTGGATTTAACTGGAATTTCACTTTGGTCTTTGCTTCCTTTGTCTTGCCATCGCGAGAGTGCTCCACATTCTCCATTAATTTGTGCACGTGGTTTATTTTTAAAGAGAGGATGCAAGTGTTAAAAAACACTATTCTCTATAGTCAATCTCAAATACATTTACTTGTGAAAGCCACACATAACACTAACTAGCATAATGTAACTAACTACTTGTCTATGAGCTAATTAAGTAGGCTATCTACTAAGCTCCTTCATGAACCCATCTCTTTACTTTCTAATTACATAAACCTAGCTCCTTCATAAACCCAACTCCTTCATGAACCCAACTCCTTAGCTTCTAACTAAATAAACCCAGCTCCTTCATAAACCCAGCTTCTTAGCTTCTAACTAAACAAACCCAGCTCCTTCATAAACCCAGCTCCTTCATGAACCCAGCTCCTTAGCTTCTAACTAAACAAACCCAGGTCCTTCATAAACCCAGCTCTTTACTTTCTAACTAAACAAACCCAGCTCCTTCATAAACCCAGCTCCTTCATGAACCCACAACTTTGTAGTTGTAATCCCCAACTACCTCACTAATTATTCAAGCCCTTAACTAATCTTCCTACCTAATTTTCCTAATTCTACTAACAACCCCTTTCTAATCACACAATTCTTCTCTAATCCTAAAATCCTAAAATCCTAGAGAGGAGAGGGGGAGAGAGAATTTCCTAACTTCACTAAGACTAACTAATCCACACAAGTATATTTTTGCACTCATCACAACCTCAAGTGCTCAACTCTTAAACATGGAACTTGCAACCACGTGTATTCAAAACATGAACTTTAAGTACCACAAATTGGAATCATGAATTAACTTTAAAATCCTTCACGTCAACACTAATTCTACCAAGAGGTCAAGCCCTCTTCAAGGCTAACAAGCCTTGGCTCTCAAACTAAAAACTAAGCACACACATGTGCTCCAATATGGCTTCCCACACCCACACTTATAACTCGTGGGGTGCCTTGGAGCACAAAGGAAAGAGAGGATGAGTGAGGGAAGAATGAGGGATTATATAGTAAGCTTGAGGGGGTGAGCACCCTCAAGGCTCACGATAAGCCCTTGAGATTTCCTCCTACTTAGTAGGCGCCAATCCTATCTTCTAAGCCTTCCTCCCTCAAATGATCAACAAGGATCCTAATTCGAACATTTAACTAGCCTTGGCTTTCTACCTACCACACTTTACCAAACTTGGGATGCTTCAACCCAAACTTAGCCTCCTTCGCTTTCCGCCGCCATAACTTTCTCCCCTTACTTTCCCAAATCGTCGCTCACCACTTAATTCAAACCACGATGCTTAACTCGTGATTTGATTGGTGCTTTGAGAATTTGCTTATCCTCCACCTTGCATTCTTCCTTGGACCTTCCCCATTAAGTGGCCATGATGAGGTGGTCCACTTGTGCGCTCCATGTGATCCTCCATTCATCCCAATTCGAATGCACTTGCCTCTTGAGTCACTTTGGTTGTCTCCATCCATTTGTACTAGCCTACTCACTAACTACTCAATCCAAGTTCTCCTTACCTATCCTCATTCACTCAAATCCTTCCGAAGGTAAAAACACAATAACAACTCACATCCTAGCCTCTTACAACATGGTACTTCTAAGACTAACATTTCACTCTTTTTATATTTTTGTGAAGTAACATGCTACTTCAAAGTGCATCAACTAACGTTTCAAGGGTCTAAGACTAAATGTGGGCACCCTTTTGGGCTCACACCTAGCTTCCTCAAACTCCGGTCCAGACGTGGCTTCTGTGAGAATAAGCATCAACTCGTTCCTCGCCAACTCTAAACCCTTTGTACCATCATTGAGGTATTTTTTCTCCAAATAAACCATGCTGTTACTTCTAAACCAATCCAACAACACGATCCTGCAATGATTTCGAGCCTCATCGGTCCGCGGGTCGCGTTTACCTCTATGTTTCCTTTTCTTTGATTGCGAACCCGATGCCGCGGACCCGTCCTCCGTCCCTTCCGAAACTGCTGGGCGTTTTAATCCCCGTCTTTCAGTCTGCTCCGAACCCTGAGGTACATCACGTGCAGGGCTCTCCGGTCTTGATGTCCGCCGTGTCGGAGATTGTGGTGGCACGTTCTCCGAACGAGCCGGTGCATGTATTTCTGTGGAACTGCCTGAGCTTGGTCCCCTTCCAGTTCTCCCTCTATGTCCACTGTTTCCCCGACTCCCACGTGTTCCACGGCTTCCCCGTGTTTGGTTGCCTCCCGAATGACCAACAGCCAAGAACTCTTCGTCAAACTGAAAGGGATCTGGACGTGGTGGACGTGCTGCAGTACTTCCACTTCCAGGATCGCTTCCCGTACCCTCGGCAGTATTCGCCGATGCATTGCCTACGAGCCAAGCACGGTGCACCCTCAAATCCTCGTTCTCGTAAGGAGCAATGCCCTCCCCCTCCATCGTGATAAAAATCACGTGAGTGAGTGAATCTGAAAATGAGTCGTGATAAAAATCACGTGAATAAGTGAGTGTGAAAATCTCTCGTGATAAAAATCACGGGAGCGAGTGAATCTGAAGAAAAAAATTGCGAGGGTTCCCCCACAATTTGCCCTGCCCTCCCAAACCCCTTGAGACCCGCGCGGTGATGCTGTCCTTTGGGACGCAACAAGGTCTCGGGTCCCTATGTGGTGGGAGGAGAGGAAAGTGGTAGGAACTAAAGCCTCACGGCTTTATATAGGCAACGAGGAGCCCAATCATTATGGGATCCCGGTCGGAATTAGGGTTTAGGGTACGAAAACGACGTATGGGGAACGTGGGAACTAGGGGCGGACGGGCGGGAACTAGGGGGCGGACGGAGGGAACGTGGGGGCGGACGGAGGGAACGAGGAGCAGACGGGTGGGGAACGCGATAGGGAACTCGGGCGGACGGGAGGGAACGAGGCGCGGACGGGAGGGGAACGGGCGGACGGAGGGAACGTGGCGGACGGAGGGAACGTGGAGCGGACGTGAAGGGAACTCGATAGGGAACGCGGGCGGACGGAAGGGATCGGAAAGCGGACGGGAGGGAACGCGGAGCGGACGTAGGGGAACTCCGAGCGGACGGGGGGAACGCGGGGCGGACGGGGGGAACGCGGGGCGGACGGGAGGGAACGGGTGCGGACAGGATGGGAACGGGGTACGGACGACGGGGAACGTGTGGCGGACGGAGGGAACGTGGAGCGGACGTGAGGGAACGCGTGCGGACGGGAGAGGAACGTGGGGCGGACGGGAGGGAACGAGGAGCGGACGGTGGGGAACGTGTGGCGGACGGAGGGTAGCGGACGGGAGGGAACGCGGGGCGGACGGGTGGGATGGGTGGGACGCCCCACCCCCCCCCCCTCTCCCGTCCGCTCCACCCCCGTCCGTCCGCCCCACCCCCCCTCCCCCGTCCGCTCCACCCCCCCGTCCGTCCGCTCCACCCCCGTCCGTCCGCCCCACCCCCCCCTCTCCCGTCCGCTCCACCCCCCTCCCCCGTCCGCTCCATCCCCCTCCTCCGTCCGCCCCTCCCCTCCTCCGTCCGCCCCACCCCCCCCCCTCTCCCGTCCGCTCCACCCCCGTCCGTCCGCCCCACCCCCCCCCTCCCCCGTCCGCTCCACACCCCCGTCCGTCCGCTCCACACCCCCGTCCGTCCGCTCCACCCCCATCCACCGTCCGCACCACCCCCCCGTCCGTCCGCTCCATCCCCCTTCCCCGTCCGCACCACCCCCCTTCCCCGTCCGCCCCCGTCCGCCCCACACCCTCCTTAGTAATATTTTATTACTTTGATTTTAACACAATGATAAACACAATGGCAAAATGGTCTACGTGGCAGGGGAAATATGCACATCCACGTCGACGTTTTCTGCCACATAGGACGCCACCTTGGCAAGAAGGTAAGTATTTTACCCACCCTAGTCGGCTCCCCCTATGTTGACCCTACGTGGACCCTATTGTGTCGTGACGGAGGGGTCCGTCACGACACGACACGTCGTGACGGCACGACACCGTCACAACGGCGGGATAGACAACCCTGGTTATTTCTGAAACTCTTGCGGTGCATTTCTTATGATTGACAAAACTCCGTGCAAGAAATCAGTGACCTCGACACTAGTACTGTGAAGTACTAGTGTCGAGGTGCCAACCTTGGATTGAGCCATGACCGCAACATCCGAACAATGTCCAGGGAGATTTCTGGGCACATCCTAATGTTTTGAAGCCCAACTAGGTACATGTTGACATTATCATGTTTTGTTTCATTCAAATGAAGCTATATGTTATAAATTCCTCTCAAATCACCGGTAATTTTCCTAAAGCCTTGACCTTCAACTGGTTATTTCTGAAACTCTTGCGGTGCATTTCTGATTATTGCAAAAAAACCGCGCAAGCAATCAGTGACCTCAACACTAGTACTGTGCAGTACTAGTGTCGAGGTGCCAACCTCGTATTGATGGTTTGCCGCGACATGCGAATAGTGTCCAGGGAGATTTCCGGGCACATCCTAATGTTTCGAAGTCCAACCAGTTACATGTTGACATCTTCCTATTTTGCTTCATTCACAGAAAGCTTTATGCTATAAATTCCTCTAAAGTCATCAGTAATTTTCCTAAAGTCTTGACCTTCAACCAATTATTTCTCAAACTCTTCCGCTTCATTTCTCATGATTGAAAATATTCCATGTAAGAAATAAGTGACCTCGACACTAGTATTGTGCAATACTACTGTTGAGGTGCCAACCTCGGATTGAGCCATGGCCGCGACATCCAAACAATGTCCATGGAGATTTTCTAATTGGATGGCGGTTTCTTATTGGAGACATTAGGTGAGAAGGCTTCATTGTCCCCTAAGGAGGAGGTCTCCAACTAGCATACCCAGTCTAAGTTGGATGATACACATCCCACAATGCGTGACAACAAAGCAGTTCATCGAGTGCAACCCACAGCAGACCATTTTACAAGAATGGATTTTGGACACTTTATGGTTGCGACAATAAAAAAAGAGGATGCCTCTCCTTGGAGGTAGATTGTACTTCTTAACAAACTAGAATAGCTCAAGTCCTACCATGGAGTGGACTGTGACAGTTGACAAGTTCCCAAGATGTAATTGCCATGATTTTCGTACGATGTTCTTCTCCAGTATTGGGAAGAAAGGGAAGTACATCCCTTGCAAACATCAATCACCATATTCGTTAATTTGAGACTTTCTCTTGTCTCAAATTAATATATGGACCACAACAACATGGTCTAAAACACCATATTAAACATTTCGGGACTGTGAGACAATTTTGGGACTATTACGCAGATAGTGGGGAGCACATTGGGAACACATTGGGAGCAGCAGGGTTTGGGCCCACGACCATTAGACATTGTTAGCCTAAGTGCTTGGAACGTAAACTATGTTTATATTGAATGAAAATAAATTGTCATACAATCAATGTGAATTACACCACAGTGTATTGAATTGAACACTAGGTCTATGCTAGACCTGGTGCAATGAATAAAGCTTGTGACACTCTAAAGTATAAACGGTTGAGTGTGTTAATCTGAGATCATTGTACATGTTTTTTGTAAGTCTCTGATGAAATTCTGGTAACCCCTTTTGGGAGGTCATACACATGATTGACCATCGTTTCTGGGTCGCATTTGAGCAGGTCGTCCAAATGGGGTTCGAGTTCCTCCACTTGATACCCCAGAACGTTGTCCATGAAGTCCAAGTCTAGGATTTTCCGCTGCAGATACTCCCATTGAGGGGTGGTGAGCCCTATATGTTCAGCAGCACGTACCACTCTCGCAAGCATTTGTATGTGCCTTCCAACCTGGAGACATCCTTGATATCTTTCTATAGCAAGGGTCATAGTCTTTTGTAGTGTCATGAAAGCTCCCGTGTACCACTCAATGTGCTGAGCTAATAAGTCAAACTCGTCATCAATACACATGTTTTCCGCAGGTCTGTCTAAAGGGGCATCCGTATCATCCAATCGTATTCTCTCCAACAGTGCAGTTGGGGGGTGGGGAGCCTCTGTATTGTCCTGACAACACATACGAAAAATATGTAAACGGGTGAATAATGGTGGCATCAAAGAATGGTGGACTTACATGGTCATTGGGAGCATCATGATGATGTTCGGTGCAATACATATAGGATCCACACATTGGGAGCACCACACGACATGCAGATGTTCGATGCAATACACATGATTTCCAAACATTGGGAGCATAGTCATGCTGATGTTCGATGCAATACATATTGGATCCATACATTGGGAGCACCACACGACATGCACATGTTCGATGCAATACAAATGAGTTCCAAACATTGGGAGCACCACACAACATGCAGATGTTCGATGCAGTACAAATGCATTTCCAAACATTGGGAACACCACATGACATGCAGATGTTCGATGCAATACATATTGGATCCATACATTGGGAGCACCACACGACATGCAGATGTTCGATGCAATACACATGATTTCCAAATATTGGGAGCATAGTCAATAAGAAGTTCGATGCAATACATATTGGATCCATACATTGGGAGCACCACACGACATGCAGATGTTCGTGCAAGACACTGAGGTGGGTAGCGAAAAAGGCTTTGCCCGTTTTATATAATAAGTGTTGCAGTAAAATGTTACACAAATATGAATTTCCGCACACATTTTGTATGTTTCAGTTTAACTTCTAGCATATTTAGGGTACAAGCGGAAGAATTGTCCATCACTGTAGGGGCTATGTTTTGAGGCTTCCAAAGGGAGGCTGACCGTTGGCTGCCTGGGTTGAAGTGGTGGGGTCTTGGCAACGTCAACCAATCCCACATGCAAGAGACTTGAGTTAGGGCCTCTTGATTCTGTGAGCATAATTTTGTGCTCGCGGGTAGCAAGGGGACGTGTGACGCGTGATGTTTTCCTGGGAAGTGTGGAACCGTGCAGGGGGGGTGACATATTCAAACCCGCACCCTGCGCGTTCAATAGTGGAGCCGCAATTGGAGTCATCACCGAAACATGGACATAAGTCTTGCCAATGGCTGCCAATCCAGCACGCAACAATTGAACACCCCTTGAATTAGGGCCTCTTGCTTCGATGATCAAAAATTGGTATTCACGGTTACTCATGGGGCGCACGATGGGCAACGTATCAGAAGGGGGTGCTGAATCTTCCACTGGGGGTACCATATTGAGGTCAACACTCTGCATGGTGACAAAGGGACAAGCATTTCTCCAACTTACTAAATTACATGATGATATCCAATATATACACATTCAGGTATATTTATACAAGAGTCTGAATTTATACACATGCATATATATTTACACAAATGAGTGAATTTATACACATCCAGATATATTGATACAAAAGACCCTGAATTCATACACACGCATATATATTTACACAAATGAGTCTGATTTTATACACATTCACATATATTTATACAAATGAGCCTGAATTGAAATTGGAATGTGTGTATAGGGTCTTCCATTAACATTTACACATTAACATTGTCCCAGTGTTCAAATAATGTGAAATAGCACAAGATTACCAGAGTGGATCCTTCAGTCCATTGGGGGCACTGTAATTGATCTTCAGTGTGAGTGACCTTCACAGCTGGGACCTCCAATGGTTCACTCATTATTGGCTGCGCCATGATTAGCCTGCGTGAATGCCCCGGTGTCGGGCACACGAAAGCAGGTCGTGTGGAACTGGACGGTGTGTATCCAGCAGGAGGAAACTGAAGATACCATAGAATACAATGTTACATGGCATACAATCTCACTTATTTATGTACTACTTTTCCAAGCACATTTTGTATAGGTTGCAAGTCGGGGCCATTGAACTTGTTGGATTTCAAAATGGCCATCTTCACTGCGTCGTTATGCCTGATAGGCTGCTGCCCAAATCTACGGCTGACCACAAAATCCCGTGCGTCAGACATGCGTGAGTAGAACATACTTTCAAAGTAAGGGAGGAGACCCTTTGTCATGTCTGCATCTTGGACCCGATTATTCGTGAAGGGGTTGGGAAACAGACCACACTCGTCCGGATTACTAGCAGATTTGTAAGGGCAGTCATCTACGAGAATGGTGTTTGAGGTGGTGGCAGTAATCCTCCCAGAATCAAAGGATATAGGTGGCCACCAAAACTTGAATAGCAAACTCTTCAAAAACAAGGGAGAATGTGGCTTCAAGGGATTCATGACGACATTGCCCCACATGTCCTTGAACGAGGTGCAATCCTCTTGGCCTAGTACCATTGCGGGTTTTGGCATCCCAGCAAATAGATACTCCACCACAAGGTCGACAGTGGATTTTTTCATGGACGACCACATGCAAAGATGGAACATTGTGGACATCCTCTCCCAAAACAACTTGTACCCCAGTCTAGGGAGGACAACCTTGGGCCCTACCAACGCAGGATCCTTGTCCAGCGCACGATCTTGCATTATCCAAGTGGGGACAGCCACCATATTCCTGGGACGGGGGGTACAGTGGCAAAATATGCCGTTTAAATCAAACACCACAATGAACCTTCGATTGGGTACAGCAGCAGGCGCCTGCCGACATCAATCCATAGTGAGCTTCTTGAACTTGCTACATGAACTAAACAAAGATTGACCTTGCAAATCTAGGCATGATAAAATGGACCATTAATGGCTTAGTTATACTGAAATTGTAATCCACATTGTCGTATGGGAGACGGATGGTGAAACTCGAACATTGGGAAATGGGACCGGACCAATACCTCGTAACGTATCGGATTGAATTCCCATTGATCAAAAGATCCTAAGGAGGGTTCTTCAGGATTCTTAGACATTAGTCTTTTAGCACACGCGATTCCCATCTCCCTCGTGAATACTTGGATAGGCCTATTGACCTTTGGGTAGGTGTCATCGTAAACAAAGAGCTTATCATAAACAAGGTTTTTGGCAATGGGCGCATCCATAGGAGTCTTGGAGTATCGTGGACCCTGAACCCAAAACTACGCGATGATAAAAGTCTTGGACAAAGAGGCGAAAATGTGGAATTACAGATTTGCTAAATCAAATCTAGTATACGCACCGGAAATCAGGCAGGGATGAAGCAAACTTACATGCACATGACTTGGCACCGCTTGGACAAGATCCGCAACCCGTTTGCCATCATCTTGTTTGTTGTGCATCGTTCGGAAATCATGGACAGTGGTGTTGTCAAATACGGGGTCCGATAGCGAACCACCGCGTGGCCATCGTTGCAAATACCTCTGCACTGATCGAGGGACATTTTCAGCGGCTTGTGCACTAGAACAATCCGCTGGGATGACATCCACGACACTCGTCGACGGCTGCCCCTCCGACTGTCGTTCTTGTTGAACGGCCTCCTGCACGGCGCTCGTGGCTGCCTGCACCTTCGAAAGGCGTTCTGGTTGAACGGCCTCCTCCATGGCGCTCGTGGCCGCCTGCACCTCCGAAAGGCGTTCTGGTTGAACGGCCTCCTGCACGGCGGTCGTGGCTGCCTGCACCTCCGAAAGGCGTTCTGGTTGAATGGCCTCCTCCACGGCACTCGTCGATGGCTCCACGCCCGACGGTCGCTCTTCTTGAACCTCCTCCATGGCAGTCGTCGGTGGTTGCACCTCCGACGGTCGCTCTTCTTGAAGAGACTCCACGACAGCTGAGGGCTGGAAGTCCGATTCTCGTTCTTTCAGAACAGAATCGACCTCGTAAGGCGCGAGTGCTGGCAGAGCACAATGTGCAACTGGGATGACGGCTACTTCCCCAACAGTTGGCAAGAGGTTTGTGCGGTTCGATGAAACTGGGGACGGAGGAGGAGTGTCCAGAATACTGATGATAGGGGGCGAGGGGTCCAAGACTGAAGGTGGAGCACGATAAAACACAGTCGCTACCGTTGCCATCATGGGACCCAGAATTGGCAATGGTTGAATGCGCTCGTCATCGAGCGGAGCAGGTGACGATCGAAGAGGCGAAATTGCAGACGGTAGTGGATCCACTTCACAGACTGCCATTGAAACCTGTGTATTGCAAGGGATCATTAAAGATTGTAAATAAAAGGTTCAGGCCAAAACTTTCATAATTTGGCGCACATCTTGCATCTCACGACAAGGGAGTCTGAAATGGTTGGGCATACAAGGAGATTGGCAAGTGTAAGGAGATTGCTCATACAAAGTAATGTAATGTAATGTAACAAACTCCCAAAATTGAGTCAAATGGCTACGGGCACGATTTGGACTTGCCAATGATCACACTAAGTGTGTCCCAAATCTTACTAGTAGGTGCAGAGAGGAAAGCACATAAAACTAGGTGCGTCTACTCACATCAGGATCACGTTTGCAACATCGCAACATGGAAAATAAGATATCCATACAAGCAAAATGGCTACCCCCAGACTCTTACTAGTCAGAATTGACTTGTGCGCGTGAACTTGACATCGCATTGCGAACTCTTGTATGAATAGTGAATGGACTGTACCATTGCCTCCCACAACCAAACAATTCTATTTTCAAGTCTTATTGCAAAATCACATTTATTCCAATTTATCGGTATACATCAAATGACAAATTAGGCTTCAGATCAATGATTGACTAATAGGCCTTAAAATAATGGGCCTTCTAAAAAAATGACGAGCTCATTATTTATCAAGTGGTGCCGCCATTATCTTGGATCACCCCAAGGTCTCAACTGGCCACATTCAAGCCCTTGACCTATTCAATAATGCCCATTAATTCTCATAGTAGTTCCCAAGTGAAAATGGATGTATTCTAGATGTACATGACATGGATGAAAGGAATTTTAGCATTTATTCCCTCTTTAATATGACAAAATGCAGGCTCTAAATGTCCTATTATCGAGTGTCATAGTCGTATAAAAGAGGGAGTTTTGAACTAAAAAGGTTGGTCGCGCAAAAATGTGTCGTAATATCGAGGGTGTCGTATAAACGAGTGTCGTACTAACGAAGTTAGACTGTATATCATAAGAAAGTCCAGCGATGACTGTCTTTCAATTATGAGTATTTATTTTTAAATTTAATTTCAATGATCGGTGCTTCTATGAGTGCAGAATTTCAATATGACAATCAAGCGGAATTTGATCGCCAACTTTGCAAAGGTTATACATCTCACAAAAATTGTACACAACAATAAAAGTGTTTAACACAATTGTTGACAATTGTTGATTATTTTACACAACAAAAGTGTTAACAAAGGACTTAAGGACTTATGGACTTAATTGACAATTGTTGACAATTGACAAAAGTGTTAACACTTTGTACACCTAACCCCAACATCAATGGGGTGCTAAATCGGGTAACGTTAATTGATAGAGGAGTGGTCTTGTTATATGTTCCACATGTTTATTCTATATGGACTCCATAAAATGGGGTCTCATGTTCACAACTACTATAATTATCTTATAACACCCATTGCTCTTCATAAAAATAGTTGAAGATGGGGAAAGATGTTATGTCATCACCCCTGGGCCAATTAGTAACACACGCCCATTTGGGTGTAATTAATTAAACACGTAGTCAATACTCAAATTGTGGTTAGCAATACTCAAAGTTGTTTAGGGTTTTAAGATGCACGCATGGCATAGTGGACCCATAACATTATTCTGATCCAAGCCAATGTTTTGTTGGACTGACCCAGAATTTTGAATGTGGGTTTGAACCTTCCATGATGGTGGGAGTGTCCCTTGAGATTTTTGTGCATAATCGGTCAAGATCTTAGTGTTTCCAAGTTCAGCCGGTTACATAATCTGATTGTTTGGTTTAGGGTTTAGGGTTTAGGGTTTGGACCCTACATGAATTTGAATTATTAAAATAATAACCCTAAAAATACCACGCACATACATTGCGTACTAGTTATTCCACACGAATTGAGGTCGTTGGTTGTTGCCCCATAGACCTTAGGCTACATTCTCCACATTCCAATCATCAATCTCATTGTGGTAAGCCCCACTTCAAACAGTTCATGCCCTTAACCCTACCAACGTCCACATTGATTGAAATAATACAACTAAGTAACCCTATTAACTATCATTTTACTAGGGTTTGCGATTTAGGATTTAGGGTGACTAACATGTGCAACATGTAATATAATGTACATGATGGTAGAGGATTGGATGCATTGCAAGAAACAGAACGGATAGAATCATGATACATTTCGTCTAGGGCCTTCATATCGTTATGGGGTGGTTAGTGATATTAGGCCATTTAGGGGTTAATGCGGTGTGCACTAGTTAATGTACTAGTTATTCCACACGAATTGAGGTCGTTGGTTGCTGTCCCATAGACCTTAGGCTACATTCTCCACATTCCAATCATCAATCTCATTTACGATAGTCAACTATGATGACCTTACATATCATAATTATACTAAAAACACAATACCGTATCCATGTCCAAGTAAAACAAATACCATAGCAACGTCCATTTACGCCCGTTAATGATTAGTGGAAGAATAGGATGAACATCACGCCCCCCTTGTATGGGTATATAGTCACTTTAAGTTATCTCGAAAACATCGAACATGTTAATATCATGCAAGTAAACTTATATATTCCTATGATTTGGAAAATGGAATACCCTCTCAAGTAACCATCATTACATCAAAGTCCCTAAAGTATTGCAACATTAAACCTTGTACATGAGGGAGAAAACCTCATGGCTATCCTGATCACACATGCACGTAATTCAAAGCTCTTCAAACATAAAGTGGTAAACCCCACTTCAAACAGTTCATGCCCTTAACCCTACAAACGTCCACAGTGATTGAAATAATACACCATTCATCAACAGAGATGAACTCATCTACGTGGACTCAGATTCATGATATGTACTATCAACTAGGAAGCACATCAACTCGCCGAACGATCATTCTGTACTACTACACCTCCTCAAACGATGATTTGTCCTACAAGAGGACCCTGTACATTAGGGAGGGAACCTTCAAATATTTCAGTACCGGACCGTCTGTTGAATCTCCCACCAAACCATAGAGACTACTATATAAGGTCCATACCCCCAACCGTTTGTCTTTCATTCTTCCAGGCCTTCCCAAATCTTATTGTTGCCGTTGCACGCGTTGAGAACGCAAACACATGTTTTTTTAATCAGGTGCCGCTCCAGCCAGTGCAGGTTAGAAGTTGCCACTGGCCATGTGAACACGTGTCCGACGTGGCAACTGTACCAACTGTACCAACGTGGCAACTGTACAATCGTACGGCTCCTTGACTCCTCTGACAGGGTCCGGGGTTCCACTCGGGCGAGTGGAACCGTCCAGCCAGGTTCCACTCGTGCGAGCGGAACCGTCCACGCCAGTTTCCACTCGGGCGAGTGGAACCGTCCAGCCATGTTGAATGTTGAATCCTCTCGTTATGACCATTACATCAATTATAGGTTCGTTTTCTTTTCTTTTCTCCACTTATGACTTAGGCTTCGGTGCCTCTTCAAAATAATGGTCATCGTGATTCAATGTCTATGATGAGAGACATTCCTATGCTCTCTACTAGGTCCACCTTGGATCATTACAAGCAATATCATGAGTCCTCGGCAACCCTTCGACTTGTCGAGAAACTTGTCCTATGTCGTTGGAAAGTTTGAACATCTATCACAATGATAGATTTGCATTGGTCTTTCACCAACATAAGATGATTGCCTAGTACTCAAATGTTGGTACTAGTGGAATCGATCCAAGTTATCTTATCTGTGAATATGTGGAATTAGGTTACCTTTGCAAGTAGGTTGCCTCTTTATTCTTGCGAATTACCTTCGATCGAAACCATATCATAAAAACTTGTAACTTTGTTCATTGATCTATGTAGCAACCACAATAAGAAACTATTACAATGTTTTGTTTATGTGGTAGTAAATAATCAAAATAGTGTGGAATGTTGATAAATTAAAATGGTAGGGCAACTTAATTGCACATATCCATGTGGATAATTATGCTTGTGTTCAACTTATTGTGGCATTCAAATTGGTGTGCCATATTGAGTAGAGTGGCCTCCATGACATTTCATGTAACAACGTGTCCCACGCCACCCAGTCATTGCAATATCAGTTTGTGGGGTGATAGTGAATAGTGTGGCCCACACTCGGGCGAGTGGAACCGTCCAGGCCAGGTTCCACTCGCCCGAGTGGAACCGTCTAGGCCAGTTTCCACTTGCCCGAGTGGCAGGCCAGGTTCTACTCGCCCGAGTGGCAGGCCAGGTTCTACTCGCCCGAGTGGATCTGAGGCTATGTTTAGGCGTAGAATAATATTAGGTTTCGGTTGCAAATGGGCTATCTAGCCGGTTGGATAGATAGGGTGGACTTAGTTCAGATGCGTCAGGAGCAACACCGATAAATGGAAATGAAGAGGTTTATATTTTGTCTCGAACCTTGGTAATTCGTTAGGTTTACTGATCTGGGTAAAACAGGGTATAGGATTTAGGATTTATTCAGGCACATTAATATTAGGTTTAGGATACGAATGGTGATTTATCCAGTGGGATAGATTGGGTGGAGTTGGTTTTGATGCGTAGTAGGAGCAACACACATGAATGGAAATGAAAAGAATTTTGGCTTGAAGGTTGCACCTTGGACATTGGCAAGGTTTACGGCTCTAGGTAAAACAGTGTAAATATTAGGCGTAGAATAATAAAAGGCAAGTAGAACCTGGCAATGAGGTTCCACTCGGCCGAGTGGAACTCAGGGTGGGAAAATGCTATATTTAGTCGCTTGTAAATAAGAGGTGTCGGATGCAAATGGTTGATCTATACGGTTGGGTACATAGGGTGGAGTTAGTTCTTACGCGTGTCAGGTGCAACACCTTTACCGATTAATTGGCCAGTATAACTGATGTGATTAATGAACTTACGTGTGTTGTTATCAGGGTAATGGAGCAAATGAACATAGAGCATTTGAGCTCCGAGGAGGTGAGTCATTGTTTTAATTTGCAATGCGATGTAACCTTATATTGTGGTATTAGGGCTGTGCGTTAAGGGTAAACATATTAACATCAGTAGACGATGCAGGGATCATCACTGTCTGAAGCGGTGTTCACGGAAGACGAGACCGATGTTGGGATTGAGGATATTGATGGAGATTGCAGCGGGCTTAGAAGGGAGGAATGGCTGAACATTCCTGTGATGCTTGTAAATGCGACTGGACAAAATGTGGCAAAAGGAATTTGCCGTAATGTCAATCCAATGGATTGTGTGGAAGACAAATGTCTCGGAGTAGATAATGTTGGTGTGCTTATTATGGAGCCGTTGGAGGGAATGATGGACATGGGATGGATGTTCTCCTTACGAATGTGGCCCGTTACTTGTGTTTTCCACCAGAGGTATACTCTTGCACACCACCTCCTCGTGAGCACACGCAGGTTGCGTGTGCAAACCACGGTGCTAGAAAAACGGAAGAAAGAGGGGAAGAGGGCATATGTCACATCACGCACGACCTCGCAGAGTAGACCGACAAAAAAATCGCAGATTCTTAATAATAATAGCATCTATCAACTATCTGCCAGTGTGTGTTGTGATAGGGAGTGCACTAGATACTTTCCCAGGGAAGAGGCACTTGCGCTACGAACTGAGTTTTACACTTGCTCAACACGGATGAGACATGCTAAACAACTCGAGGTCCATGGCCAATTACATGTACTTCCGGGAGGTTCAATGAAGGTCGTCACCTTGAGTGGTCGCAATATGTGTGAAAAAGCATGGAGACACACATTCGCCGTCTCCAAAACGACGTTCTATAGAAACCGGTCAGAATTCAAGTGCGGTATGCGTCCACGCGATCATGGGAACCTAAACATGAAAAGGAATCGAATATCCACCCAACAAGCTACTGCCACACTCTCGACATTATTGGAAGATAAAGCAGATATGATGCCTCACAAGGCTCGCACATTGCCAAATGGTACACGCGTTGTTGAAATGGTCTTGCCTCGAGGAACAAAATGGAAGAAGTTTCTGGTTACAATCAACGAGGCAAGCATCTGATATAGCCCAATTATCCGCTTTGTATGTGCCGGTCAAATTCAAATGAGTGGTGTTCGTGGGTAATTATCAACATATCATATACGATGGGGATTGAGGTTCATGTGAAGTATTACTAATGTTTTGTTATCCCTATATGTGCAGGTGAATGACAAATGTGGTGTGCCCCCAATCTCTCTTTCAACTCTGAGCAAAATTCGGAATTCCTACTTTAAGCACTACGTAAAGAAGAGGGTTGGTGACAATTTTGCTCGTTGTGGGAAGTGTGATTCGCTTGCCTCCATTATTCTTCAACATGTGAAAGGTTCAGCTGCCCACACAGGTTTTTCGAAACAATTGGAGAGGCACCAAGCGCAGCAAGAATCTGCTCGCAATGCTTACCGTTGCATGAGAGCTCTTTCAATTGAGCATCCCCGAAAGGTGTTGACGGTTATTCACGACAAAATGGACCATGGTAAAACCGCATCTCCTTGCTTTGCTTCCAAGAACAAAGATACCGATATGTTCACGAAGCTACCACTGTCTGTAACAGACATGATGGCTCATGGACATGGAGATGAGAGATATGCCCACTATGCACTGGACATGTACCCTGGAGATTGCAACCACACTGTAGGATCATTCGCGAGACTTCTCCGTGATTTGGAAGAACCTCCAATGTCATCATCTCGCCGTCTTTTTCATGGTACTGGGCGGTCACCTCTTTATCGTGCTGTTCTTCATGGGAGCGAAATATGTTTGCAAGGATTACGAGCCCCACCCACGGAGCCCATACCGGCAGTTTCCCTTCCACCCATTCTGCATGTTCAGCTTGATAATTGCTGGAAGGACAACAAGTGCCGATATGTAAAGGCATTCTGGTCTATGCTCACGGCGAAAGGAATATTCATGGAGGTACATGTGTCTTATCTATTGGTTGGCCACACCCATGACGACATCGATGCATCATTTGGAAGATGGAGTATGGACCTGCGTGAACATGACTACCCCACTATCCCCCTTCTCATGAAATCGTACATGGATATGGAAAAGGTTCCTGTCATTCCACATATGATAGAGGAACTTCCAGATTGGAGAACATATGTTAGTGAGCATATCCCAAGTGGTAAGGAGAAACTCATTGGACACACAAAGGCTCAACAGTTCAAATTCTATGTCCGAGATGATGGTTGGCCTGTTATGCAATACAAAGTGCTAAGCACGCATGAGGAGTGGTTGCCCAAAGATGGTGTCAAGATGTGGAAGTCCAATATAAAAGGAGAGCCATGTCTTCCATCCGGGGACCCCTTTCCAGCACCACCACGAGGTATGGCTAAACTGGAAGATGTTCTTGTGGGACTACAAGGGTTCATTGACTATTGACAATCAATATGTGACCATGACACGACAGGAGCATATATGGGTTCACACATGCATATTTTGCAATATTGGATAGGGGTGAAGGAGGCATTGGAGACACCTCTCAGAAACGTATACACTGCCGGGCTGCCATTATGCGAGGGATTCTGGCCACGGAGCAGAGTCGAAGCAGATGCACATCCATTCTTGCACAATGGAGAGCTTCGGGAAGAGCACCAACCGGATGACCATTATGTTGGTCCAGCAAACCTTCGTCCCGCCGCCGCTTTCCGCATCGCAGATAATGTGCACGAGGGGCATATGCTAATATTGCGTCCCCAAGAACAAGATATAGGTAGACCCATTTGGGTTTGCCGTGCTTTGTCTGGACCCAACCTGGCGGTCACGGGAGAGCATCCACGTCAAATTCTTGTACAATGGTTCACTCCCACTTCAACCGCCAGAGACCTATCAAAGAAATGGAATGGTTGGGACTCAAACCCCAACTTCAAGTGGAAACGTGATTTGAAATAATCCGTTTCTGACTGGCAACCAATCGACTGCATTTTGGCAGCTTGGCCTCTGCCAGAACATGAAGATGTTGAGCCCTTAAAGGTTACTATCCCAGTAGAGCAAATTGGATTTGCCAAAGATAATCTTCGACGTTGCTCAACAGCAGAACGTGGAAGGAGGGTGGCTGGGGTGGACGTCGGGGAGTCTAGCTTGCAACAGGGAGTGCGTGGACATGCAAGTGGCAGATGTAAGTCTAGGGGACGCCCTTCCCGGTGATAATGACACGGGGTTTCATGGGGCATATGGAATTAGAGAAGACAAAGTCGACCTCGGTGGTTTTTGTTAGGTGATAGGGCGGTCCCTTGCAAACCAAATGAAGTATTTTTGGTTGAAACTCGCAATTATATTGCTTTACGTGCACATTGCAACCAATGACATACCTCCATGTGTGGTGTACACACATTAATGTAAGGCTGTTCAAACCTCAATGTAGGGCTTTCCAGACTTAATGTAATGCTTTTCGAAGATGTGTCATGCTTCATTCTACATATGTGTTGTGTAATGTTGTACAGTGCCAACTAATAATGGATATTATGAGAATTGTATGTAAGCGGTGTACACTAACCAATGTTATGTCCCAAGCAAGGGCACTGGTTCTCAAATTTTGTTCCCACGCACCCAAAGAAATACAAACGCCAGTTCGCACGTTCCCAAAGAAGTTCCCACGAATGCACACACGTTCCCAACCGAGTTCCCACACACGTTCTAACATTCCCAAACAAGTTCACATACATGCTCCCATGTTCCCAGACAAGATCCCATGAACGTTCCCACAAACGTTCCCTTCTCCCAACCACGTTCCCATACACGTTCCCATGTTCCCTTTGGGCCAAAGTGTAGATGTTTTGCAATTATGGGACTCCCAAAAGTCCCATAATGTTTAATATGGTGTTCTAATGTTTGGGTCGTCCTACCTAAACCATCTTGATATGAGTTCTTAATTGGGTTCTTGATATGAACACCCGCTTCAAAATATTTGCATCTTACAACGTTCTCTAATATTCGTGTGATTTTATCCATGTTCTTATATTTGTAACTGTCTCAAAATGCCGAAAAGTCCCAAATTAATGAATATAGTGATATCAATATTATGTGTTCTTGGTTGTTTTGCAAACTGACCTTGTAGTGGATGTGTGTATCCACAACGCAACCTAGAGCAATTATAAGGTGCCCAAACTTCTCCACAATGACCCATTTGATGGATGATAGATGATACATACAAAGGCATATGCCTTCATATCCATGTCACATCCTACATACATGTGTGGGCCTTGCATTGCCCTGTTTTTGGAGACCATTCCAGAGGACCATGGCTTGAACTTGGGGTTGAATGTTAGAGATTAGTGTAGGAGTTGAGTTTTGGACTAAAGGGTTGGGGATGTTGAGAGAACACTTGTTTTGTTGTTGTAGACATTTAGTATTTCAATGAGGCTGATAGTTGTAAGACGTTTTGAAATGCCCATGCTTTGAGGCATTCCAATCATGCATCTCATTTGAATAGATTGTGCCATTTAATCTCACTGAAGCAATATGTTTAAACGACATTTTGTGGCATTATGGACATTGCTTGACATTGTTTGCATCAAATGTGTGTTGTTTATTTCTAATCACAATCTTGGGGATATAATGTCTGCAAGGACATCAATCACACCTATAAATCCTAAACCAAAAAATCCCTAACCCTATTTGAGCATGTTATTTGTTGCTTTCACATGTAATGTTTTGAGCACATTGACTCATCCCTACCAAAACAACATTACATCATATCCGAATTTGTACATCCTTTGAAAATTCTTATCATATAATGAAAAGTATATCCTATTCTAGAATATGGACCCTCAGCAAAATACCAACCGCAAAAGTCACGCGTTTCTAGGTTTCGAATGGGCACCTGTAAATGTAGTTTGGGCATCACAAAAATTATTATGGGTAACCGCCTCACAAACTTGGTCATAGGGGTGTGTATGCCCCTTAAAATAATCCCAATAAATCATGGGCAGGTCCGAAAAAATTGGCGATAGGGCTTGCTCATGCTCATGCTCATGTCCTAGCTTCACTCGTTTTCAGAAGAGTGGTATTCGTTTCCCATTTTCTGCTTCATAGGTTGCTTGGTAGCAGAGTGGTGGGCTGCGCAAGTAGATTTCGGTGCTGGTGTGTTGCATGCGGTGTTTGAATCTGGAGCAGCGCTTTGCACCACAGAGCCTATCTCACAGGCATTGCAAAAGTCGTCCAAAGCATATAATATAGGTTTCCAATTAAGATGAGTGACCACATACCCTTATGTACAGCACTTACTTTGATGAGAGTTCATTATTCGTTCTCAACTGAACGGTTCTGACCACTTAAGTGGATTCTTTTGTAAGTAGGTATCTTTCTGTCACTGAGGTGCCTACTAAGTGCAGAGGTGCATGTCTAGAATACTGATTTTATTTCTTGTTCCTGCAATTTGATTCTCCTTCAGATATTATTTGATGTTACCATGTTTGACAGGTGCTTTGTCTCAGTTCAGAGAGAGGGAATTATTGTATACACGCGTACCTCTCATTCATCCAACATAAAAACTGGACCCTATAGATTTGTGGGACAATTCATCTCAAATGACTTGGACTTCACTAACTAACTCAGGCTCTTTAAAGCTATTTCCGGTGTCAAATCAGCTCAAAAAAGCAACCTCCAGGCTATTTATTATTTTTAGGGTTTTTACGTTGGATGAGCTCATAAGCCGATATGCTCATAAGTTCTTAGTGAACTTGGGAGAGAGGGAATTATCACATACGAGCGTATCTCCCCTTCATCCAACATAAAAGCCTTGAAATAGTATGCATCTAAGAGGTTATTTCTCTACACTATGTATGGTATTTAGTGTCACATGCGTAATAATGTCACATACCCTATTTTGAGACGTATGCTAGGTTACACTAATGACCAACAACTTCACCATAGTGTCACCTCATGACACTTGGCATTCAGGTGCGGTTACGATATCTTGGCATGAGTATGTTCAATAGTGTTATCAAGTGTATGCCTATGCTACACAAATGACACTTGATATTAGTATGCTCAAGAATATCTTCCTCTTGCATACTAAAATGTAAACACATGATACTTGCCATTAGTGTGCTCAATAAAATCTTTGAATCCCCTTATATACTAAAATACAAAATGAACATCTCAAGTATTCCAATGTGTTACACTAAATGTTATAATGTAAATAAATTTTCATTTAATAATGCTGCTTATGTTGACGAATAGTATCATATTGGCAATTAGTGGACTTGATCCTTTGAGATCTCCAGGCATCTAGTTTAGGCCCTTTGCAAACAATGTATGTGACATGAATACCATAAACAATTTAGTTGATCTGACACTGGAATTACACTGTTTATGATAAATATTGTGGATCACATTATATACGAGGAAACCAACAATAAAAACATTAGGGGTAAAATGGTGGGTGCATAGTGTATTCCAATCCACACTATATAGCATCTGAAACCTATGTTGTAGGCCATAGGATTTCAACCAGATGGAAAATAGTGGGCATTTGAGAGACTTCCAATAAAGTGACATCCATTTTCACACCTGTCCTACTTGGATAGTTTTAAACTTAGCATTAGAATAACTAATATATGTCCAAAAATAGATTTCAACGAAATAAAAAATAATCATTTCTCCAAAAATTTCTTGGTTAAATGCTATTTTAAAAGAAAATATTTCTATAAGTTTTGGTATGTGGAGAGATTGACTCAAAAACAATGCCCTCAAATATAAAGTTCCACACTAATGTGTGATGTGTGTATTGCAAATCACACTATAGCACATCAAATATAAGTTTTCTCACAATATTTATCATAAACAGTGTAGCTTTAAAGATTTTACATAGAATAGTTCAAGTCATTTGAGTTGATTTAACCACAAACCTATAAAGGGTAAAACATTTTGTTGGATGTATGAGATTTACGCTTGTATGCAATACTTCTCTCTTTGCGTGAACTTGATAAAGTAATTGTTACGAGCATGATAGTGACTAGGTAACTTAACATCCATTTGCAAGTTGAGGGGCTGTCACAAATCCATGAAGAGGAATATCGTATTATTTCCCACATTTTGGCTATTTATGTGTCGATTATCTCATTGAATGTGGAGCCAGAAGTGATGCAATTCAGAGATTTAAATAATATCTTTATTTCTTACGGATTCTAAAGTCGGATTGATTTCATCCCATAGTGATCATATGCATTTGTTTGTGCTACATATCTTGGTCATGGCCCATATTTTGCATGGGACAAAATGCTTCTTGAACAACATTGCAAAAAACTCTCATGATTGATAGAATGTGGGACACAATTGACATGCCACAGTTGCTAATAATGCATTGTATATAGTTCATTAAAGTGCAAAATTGACAAATCCATGGCCCCACATACATTGGAGCCTCCACTTGTTATGTCACGGTGTGTTGCGTGGTGGACTTGCCGTGTTGTGCACATAAGTCATCCTATGCCTCTTGAAATTATGGAACTTAGAGCATCCGCAACGCGCCCGCCAACGGCTCCTGTCAACCGTGCTTGGCAGGCGTGGCAATTCTGGCACGCCTCAACAGGCTCGGGAAGACTCCCGTTAGTCTCCCGTGTCTTGCCAAATACCTCCCAATCTCGGCAAGTTTTGTCCCTTTGCTGTGAGCTTTGTTCCTCCCGCTAGACGAAGTCAACGCCAGGATGGCAGCTACATTTTTGCTGAGTTCACAGCTCTAGCTGCAATATATAATTATTTTGGGTTCTTTCTTGATTTCACACCTACAGGTGCAATCAAAAATTGTATTGCAACTCCATGTTGGTTTCGCAGCTACAGTATTGTTTTCATTTTTTTCAGCCTTGTTTGGTTGATGTCGCAGCTACAACCACGATTTAAAAAAAAATCCTTGTCATGGTTTCCTATCTTCTTGATCATGATTTTTTTTGGTGTTTGTTTCGTGTTTTGATGCTAGTCTCATTTTTTGCTCTCCATTTTGTGCCTTCATGTTGGCCTGATTTTTTGCTTTTCGTTTCATGTCTTTATGCTAGCCTTTTTTTCCATCTTCATTTCCTGTCGTGATGTTGGTTTTTTTTCCATCTTTGCTAAAATCAATCACATTAGTAAGTTGTGATTAATGTGACTAATGCCCTAACAAGCATTAATCACATTAGGGCAATGTGACTAATGCCCTAACATAGCATTAATCACATTAGGGTGATGTGACTAATGCCCTAATAAGGCATTAGTCACATTAATCACATTATTGCATTATGATTAATGCAATAATGCCGGGGCATTAGTCACATTAATCACAATGTACTAAATCATCCATGACTCTCACATGTTCATTCTAAAATTCATTGCAATTTTTTTTGACTTTGACTTTGATTTGTGTATGACTTTTACTTTAATTTGTTTCACTTTTGTGTTGCTCTTCATGCTTCTACAAGCCAAGGCCACCGTGGCCTTGGGAATGGGTACCGGGACTACATGGCGGGTGTTGCGTTGAGGCGCCAGCCCGGCACCTCCCCACGCCACTGGCCCACACTGCCCCGGGGGCCCGTCAAATGACCTTGACGGGCGCATCTAACGGGCGCCCATTGGCAATGCTCTTATACTTTGCACCCACTAAATCCCTAATTTTAGATGTCCATAATAAAGGGACATAATTTAGGGACATAATACTGACAATAAAGGGACACCATAATTTTACTGAAGATTTATTTTATTTTATTTTAATGATCACATAAGTTTTCCTAATAGTGTTCTCTATCGAACCTACAATGATGTCCATATTTAGAGCAAGTATTCCAATCTCTGCATAACACGTCTTTTTGGTGTCCATTCTTCTATATAAGCCTTGTCACAAATACACAAATACACAAATATAGGTGCATAATTAAGATTGACCCACATAAGGCCCACAGACCTTAGTCTCTGTATATGCACACAAACTAGAGTAGGTCAAGGCTTATAGAAGCATGAAGACAACATACATCTTTCATGCTAAAGAATCTTACACTTCGCTCCCTCACAAACCCTGGAATTTGAAATCAGGCTATAGATAGTTGATAACAAATGTCTCTGCCTGGGATCTAGAAACTCTTGTTTCTTCAGCTTGTCTATTCATGCTTGCAAATAATGGATTTATGGTCCGATGTGGAATTAATGTGCCTCTTGAGAAACATGGCTTCACAAAACCAGAGAAAAGCTACATTGATTAACCTGTAAACCTTTGCAATATATCTATATGGCCGTAACAAAACCAATCTCTCATCCCAAAAGAACTGATTAAGGACAATCATTGTACTAAGAGATTTATGTACTCTCGAGATTTCATCTGTGGTTCTATGAACTTCAAGAGGAAGCCAATCAAATAATCAGCTAGGGAGCTTTTGGGTGTAGCCACAACGTAACTAAACGACATAAGCCTACCTAAATAATGTGCAAAACTTAGCAGCCACAAGGAAGCTTACAGAAACATCCTCGAGAGCATGCTAGCAATGGGTATGACTCAGCCAGCAGGATTTGTCTGTACACTTCCCTCTTCCTCATCTGAATCGTCATCATGAACTTCAACTACCCCTTTCACCTGCTTGCCCCAATTCAAGCTACCTAATTAGTTTAATTGTATCATTACTCTAGTAATACTTTAAAAAAAATCAATAGGAGATCTCGATGTGCATGTCAAAATGCCACCCACTACTGCTCGAAAATAGAGCTATCCTCTAACTCAACATGACTTTTGGTCGGGATTTGGTTATTTTGCATACGAGACCATCCATGTACAGTAGTTTTTCGGTGCATGTTTGGAGGTAGTGTGGAGGTTTGAACAAAGTACATTCTAAATCTGTTCATTGAGGGACAAACTCATTTTGGCATGCCAAAAGGTGCCAAAATGAGTTTAGCCCTCAATGAACCAAAATAGGTTGCTCTTTATTCAAATTCGAGCATTACCTCTGAGCATGCACCACAAGTAGAAAGAAATTATTGATTTTGTATGCAAAACAACCCATGGTAAATCATGGGGGACCAACTCCCAACGAAATGCCCCATTGAGTTTAAGGATGACTCTAATATCTTTAAAGAGAATTAAGGACTTTCTCAAATAGAATCAGGTTCTGTCAAAAGAAGAATACTGCATCAATGAGGACGAAACAAATAGTATCATCTAAAAACCAGGCCTGGACATTACCAAGAAATATCCTCTTTGCATATCCAGCGGAACACAACAGAATTGTCAGGTATAGTGCATCAACCACATCATTCTACAGGTACCTAAATAATTGATTAGGAGCAAATTGTAAAGTAGGAAAAATTCACCTCTGGAACATAGTGCATCAACATGTTCTCAATACCCGACTTAAGGGTAACAGCTGAGCTTGGACACCCACTGCAAGCCCCTTGCATCTTCAAAGAAACTATACCTGTATCTCTGCACCAACCAACAATTTTCTGGTGTGAGAATTTCAGACATCTCCGCACGCCCTCTCAATGATAAAAATTAGATAAAAGTGGCCAAACAAACCAACTTCAGCCTCTGGACATGTGCACAAACCTGAACCATATTCTAACGATGCGCATAGAATCTGAACACAACATCGGGCCCACCTTTCAGAAAAGTTATCAATCACATCACTCTATCATTATATTAACAATCATACTTGTGCTCGTAATGTAACATTTTTTATGTGAAGGTATGCCAGCAGATTACATATTTAAACAATTATCTAGGCACCTACAGGCCATGCAGGAAATGACAAGATTTTGAGATATATTATAGAAGATGAGAAATTAGTATAGTACTTACTGATCAAATCCCCTGTACTCGATGTCACCGCCATCATCTTGCACAGCCGGTCGAATTCTTGTCTCAAGTAGTTCTTTGATCATCGCCACAGTCTCATCATCATCCTTTAGCACACACAAACAGACAACATAAGTCATATCTTTGAATATCAATTGAGGAACATCGCAAATCGGCCCAACTCAATTACTTTCAATCAACTAGTTGATATATGAGGATAAATCCACAACTGGAAAAGGAGTACTCTCAACGCAATCAGGAGAGAGATTAAGAAAACTGACTTCATTGATGGCAGTGTCAGAGGCCTGAGACTGTGCATCATAGAAAAGAGGCTGTTTCGTGGAGTAGAAATCCATGATCGCAGCAAAAATTTCCGGTTTAAGGAGGTCCCAAGACACTTCATCTGCTTTTGTTACTGTAACAAAATCAGAGCCAAAAAACACCCTCACAACACCTGCACGCATTCCCCAGCACCCTTCAGATATTGGAAGAGAAACAACTGAGGCCAGACTTGAGACTTTAAGAAAAGTGATCTAGGTTTGTGCAATGAGAAAATACTCTTGAGATTCCAGCAGATGCTTTAAGATAGCTGCACATCTCAACAGCTATAAAAGATAATTTAAAAATGTAATTACAATTAATTTTAGATCACTTTGGCTCTGCATAACCTACCTTTGACATTTGGTGGCTCTTAAGTTTAAGTTTTTGGAAACCATACATGGTGTATAAAAGTGTATTACAATTGTGAGGACTCAGGAAGTGCTGTCTGAGAACATTGCATATTTGCTTACAACCATAAACTGCCGCCTGCAACATGTACCGGTTCTTGTGTTATTCATAGAGGGTGATAAGCTGATCTTGCTTAGTTATACTGGGAAAGTGCGGGCAGGAATAAACTAATACAAAGCATAATTAAAGTATTAACATCCTCACATACCATCAATAACAAAAAGTGCTTTTGCCAACGGCGATGCCATGGCAACTCGAGCATTAGGAAAGTCTGAACTGCCAACTTCCATTACGGGCTTTCCGGGGTAGAACATGAGAGAATGTGGATTTGGAGTGTTCTGCACTTGTATGAACATGCTCCGCTGATGCCCTGTTGCAAATAAAAAAATCCGAAAATCTTACTCTGAAATGAAATCAGAAAACCTCAAAAAGTCCATACAACTCTCACAATAAACAAATCATTATGCAGGACCACAAAATACGCCTATCAAAATATATCAAATTGTTTATCCACTATTCTTGTATCCGTTCAGACTTTGCTCCCATGTAAAAGAGAAAGAACTTGACCAACGTTACCTCGTGATATTATTAAGAATCTAAGTGCGGTGAACATGCTGCGAGTAGGGAGAGAGAATGAGAATTAGAAAATGAAGTCAGCTTCAACATGAGCCGAGACATATGATGATTAAATTGAAGACCAACCCAATTTTTTCTATGATTCACAACAATAATCAATTAAGTAATCTAGACAAGATTGGGCAACTGTAATGTGCCTTAACGATCCTCCCTCTCATCAAATTACCTTGCAAGAGATTCGATGACTACTTATAGAAAGAAATAGCTCATATTTGAATCTCCACTAGATTACACATACATAAGTTGGTGAATTTGAGATTGTCGCAACTATCCTGAGAAAATATGTATCAGCTTCTCGCCACTCACATGTAAAGCACATGTTTCCAACAACAGAACCCCTTACCCTCTGCAGTAATTTCTTGTTAGGAAGGACCTAACCCCATGCCGTGATTGAGAAGGCAAAAAAACTAGCGGCTCCTGGTTTGCAAGAGAATTCAATTTACCCAAGGTATAACTCCATTTTTTATAAATCTATTGTGCAAATGTTAACTACTGATGGCCAATCATATCATCCTCGTGAGTTCAAACAGCACCTGAAATTAGGGTTAGGATATGTGTGGGTCACCCACTTGATTGAAAAACCGATGAAATGACAGGCGAATCAACCGATTTGCGACTGGCTGAAGACCATCCATGCATGACCCCACGACCCATGCCTCCATCGAGGCCTGATGCCGCTGCAGAAATCCACCGCCTGGCAATACCTTGATCTCCCCCCTGCCTAATCAATGGCACCGAACCCGCCCTCCTTCCCAGAATTCGCACCGCCCTCGCCCAGGGTGCCATTTTGGCTTCCCTGTTTCCTCAATTCGCAACACAAAATTGCACGATCCTGAATGCCCACATGTAGAGACTCTCAAACACTTTCAAATTTCCTTCCAGTACAACCATTCACCAAACCCTAATTTGTTCTTCATGAAACCCTGAACCCTGCTCGCACGAAGAACCTCAGTAGAAGCAGAAGACAAAAGGTTTTAGTACCTCTCTATTCCACCAGAAGTGATTATTCGTTCGTCAGATTCTGCCATGTGTCACTCTTAAATTTTACTTAGACCCAGTGGAATCCTACGTGGAAAGGACATTTTGGCGCTTGTCAAGATGGAACAGAGCACTACTGCGGTGGTATGAGGACTGCAAAGGCTTATTAGATTCAGGCTTCCGTCCACTGGACGGAAGCACCTCTTGGGCGCCGTCCGGTCTGAGGCCGACATTCTGGACTTTGATCTTGGGTATTGACAGAAGACTTTCGTCGGAGCAGTGCCATAGCAGAAAATAGAAGACGAAAGACGAAAGACGAGACTTCACTTGCGGAGTGCCTTGATATAAGGCAAGAAGAAGATATCATCAGAAGAAAGGAAAACTTTGTTGCAAAATTTTGAGGGCGATGGCGGAGATAGTGCAGCAGGCATGGCACAGATACCTGCTCAACTTGCAAAGATACCCGCTCCAAACCAAAGTGAGTCCAAATTGCAAAACTACATATTCTTATGGAGATTGAGAGTTCTGGGAATCACATGATGGTGATTCTTGGGTTTTGGGGGTTTAAGTTATGTTATCGCTCAAATGGATGCTGGAGGGTCAATCCTGGTACGGATCCATTCTTTTGGTTTCTGGGGTTTACCTCACAAATTCGTAGGTGAAGATTTTTGGATAGTTGCAATCCTTGCAAATATGGGATGCTCAAAGTACAGGTGGTGTATATTCTAGGATTCTTTTATAGCTATTTGGTCTAAATTTTGAATGATCGACTTGGTTTATTTGGTTTGGCCGTCGTTAGAGATGGTAGAAGTGCTCGCGAGCAAGGCAATTTGAGATTCTTCCTAAGTAGGAAGTGTCTGTCGAAATGGAGATCAGGGTTCACAGACATTGGTTTGCGGATATAGGCATCCTGTAGCAATTGCAACATTTTTGTAACCTTGACTTCGCACATCTTGATGGGTCTCAAATTTGTACTGAGAACAACAACTCTCACATGTGCACTTATGGTGGATGTGCATGACATCGTTTTTTGTCTTTACATACAAAAGCATATGGTCAAGACTGACGATATTATGTTACTGATGCTCATGTGAATTGTGATTTTAGTGAATGTGCCTCAATACTTGTAACCTACACACTTCTTGTTCACACATGTGAGATGATTTCCTCTACAAGTAGGTAGGTAGGTAGGTGGTGGAATCATTGCAAAAGAGTTGCATCATCACATTTGGCTTGGGGGTTTAGGCAATCACAGCTGGTGTGTTGGCGGGAAGCAGTGACATGATTGCACAAAAACTCGCAGGAGCGAAGAAGTTGCAGTTTAGACGATCATTCCTGCTCATGGTAAGGACTCGGATCCTCTCTAATAGTGGCTGCAAATACCTAGCCCTCAACTATGGATCATCTAGAAGCAATTTGTACATTTCTCAACTAGTGTAGTATATGTGAAGAGTCTTGTACTTTCTTTGCAATTATCAACACCTACAAATTTTGGACTAGACAAATTGATTGTGTCTTGCCAATTCAGATGGCATTGTTTCAGCTTTTTCTTGATATCAATTGCACCTGCTCTTGTTCTCGTTTGTGTCCTGGGGTTTTTGTGTTCGATAAACTGCCCAAAGTAATGGAATGTCATATGGTGGTGTAGTTGTATGGTTTGTGTTATGGAGGACCGTTTGGGCATTTCTTCCACAAGCTGATGGACAAACTCTTCCCAAGACGAGACACTAAGACAATTGTCAGCAAGGTCAGCAATAATTTCAATTTGAGAAAGATTGATGCAATGCTTACAAGGAAAATCATTGCCCCATTGTTATTCCCTTCTTTGTGAAAGATAAGCAACTTGAATACTTTTCCTCACTTACAGACCAAAAGGTGAACCCAACAGAGTTTGTTATTTTTGTGCAGAGGATTTGAATTTTTATATGCAGTCCTTTTGCTTTAAAGGAGATCTTAGATTACCATGGCATGAATAAACAGTGGAAATAATTGAATAAAAAACATTCCAAGTGTCAAAAGTTAAGAGGTTGGGTGCTCCAATTGGCACATCCTGATCATTTATGCCTAAGTTTTCCTTAACTAGTATTCTGGTTATTAACTTGTCATTGGGATTGTGGAGTTCAGGTGGTCGTTGAGCAGTTAACATCTGGCCCATGGAATAACTTTATCTTCCTCACATACCTTGGGATGGTCGTGGAAGGTAATGGTCACATCTTTGGTTATTTTGTTAGGCATATCTTTTGAATTTGACATCAAATATTGTGGAGTTGTTGCGTAGTATAGGTACCCATAGACCTTGTTCATTTTTTGGGGGGAGCAGATTTACAACCAGACATTAGTATTTTTTACAAAAAAAGGTTATGAGTACTTTTGTCAACGCATTATCACAAACTAAATGTAACATGCTTTGTTGCTATGGAAACATGACAATTTGATCTTCCGTCATGTTGGCTGCACAAACATCAGGCATGTATTTTCAGGAATCGAGATACACATCTGCAGTTCAAACTAGAACTTCTAGTGCTTGCTCTGGCTGTGTTTCTTCATCAGTCTGGTGTAGGTTTTGTTGATAATTTGTTGATGATTGGGATATTTGTTTTTGATTCAGGACGGTCATGGAGCTCTGTAAAGAGTCAGCTCAAAACACATTATCCATCTGTGCAGATGAATGCATGGAGGGTATGAATTCTAGTCTTTTGGATTATCATGTCATTATTATTGAGCTGGCCAAATGTGTAGTTAGTCTTCTTCATACAAGGTCTTCTAAACCCCTATAAGTTTATCTAGATGATAGTCAGGGGTAACTTTTGAGGCATGAGATTCTTGAGTTGTATGGAGCACATTAAAACTTTAGAAGAGTAACATGGTTCCAACTGGCCAGTGCTCCAGTGAAAATGGAAATACATAACCGATAAACTTGACCACTATTACAGCTATGGGCAACAATCTTTTTGATAAGATGGGTTTTGTCTTTATGTTTCTTGTAAAAAATGCCACAATGGCAATTTCATGACAAATAAGGTCTGGATGGTGATGCAGTTCTGGCCTCTAGTGGGATTGATCAATTACAAGTATTTGCCCATTCAATTGCGGGTTCTATTTCACAATCTGGCAGCTGTATGCTGGTAAGCCCTTATGTCATCCCAAATAATATCTCCAGGATAAATTCGTTCTTTGCATCTGGAATTGTCATTCTGAAGACTATATATTAAGAGTACACTGAAGGCAGTCAGTTCCATAACACATATTACTGTTAAACCCCATATGTTTATCTATTAACATGCCAAAGGACAGCTTATCAGGACAAAGGAGTGATATTAACTTGCCAGTTAATCAATAGCAGGTTATTTATGCATTAAAACTATTTCTGTGTTGATTGCTTTGCTTTGGAATACACAGAAGTAATGCTTCTAGCTCAGAATGACAAATTTGTGTTTTGTGGTGACAGGGGAGTATTTTTGATACTGCGTGCCAAGGCTTCAGCTCCTAAACTTGCAGCCCATTGAAGGTTCTTCATTGTGCGCTTGTGACCACCTGCATTATGGAACCCCATTTCTTGGGCTTTATTTGGTGATATTCCTCGCTCATGAGAAATTCCTCGCTCAAGAATGCATGTGTGGAGACGGCCATAATTGAGTCTAATGTCTCTTAACCTGGTGTTGCCAGAACATTCACCATGTAGCAGTAGGAAAGGGTCTTGAATAATCAGGTATGTTATATCTCCAGTAAAGTCCATGTAGATTTTTTTAATGGTTGACGTCATTTATATTCCACTATACCCTTCAACTGGGCTTCAAGATCAAGTTGAATGTCAAGAATTTCCGAAGTTACTCCCCGAAATGATTGTTATTTTATATGGTTATAACTACTAGCCATGTATGTGGTCATTGAGATCATTTGTGTCAATCAACATATACTTAATGATCTGCATGTACAAACTTTTAATGACAATTTGATGTCATGCTTGGGCCACACAACCCTTGTAGGAAGCCAGATGACAGAGGTACATTGCCATGAATTTATCTTTTTAATGGGATTTATCTTTTCATAAATAAGGGAAAACTTTTGTATAGTTTGTAAATGTTTGGAAAAGTTAGATGTTTTTATTGATTTATTCAAATTAGCTACCTAAATGTACGTTTTTTATGTAGTTTTACAAGTGGTAATTCCACATGATGTGCTATTTTATATAGCAGATTGATGAGCTTATATGGTAGTTCAATCTAAATGTCTCCTAAAAATATCCATTTTGAATCCTGTTGTTCGAAAGCTGTGGATGTGTACATCTATTTGAAGTATTCCAAATCTCACCACCTATTTGGTATTGAGAAGGAGCTGTAGGTATTTTGTGCAAATGACAAAAGTGAAGTACTCTCAGTCACATGGCTCAAGTACAAACTTCTAGTTGCACTAACTCAATTATGAAGAAGGTTGCTCCCCTATATGTGTGCACACAACCACCTTCCATTTCTCAAGCATCTTGGTGTTGTGCTCACTAATTTACTTGGGAGTCATTTTCCTACTCGTTACAGACAACTATCCAGTTGCTGGTTCAAGTTCACTTGTAAGTAAGTTTCCTCCCCGTCATTCACGTTGTTCTAATATGACAACCAACAATAGAAGAGTAGAGTGGTGCATGGTTGGAGGCTGGGGCGAACCAACCCCTACATTCGTACCTTACCGGGGAGGGCGAACGGCTAGGGATTCGTGGCACTCACTTAAAATCAACCATCCTACATATCGTGGATGAAGTGGCTCCAATACAAAAAGACCCCCTATGAGGTTGAGGGCCGATTCATTCAAATGTGACATCACTAGACATCCGGTAAGGTACCAATGTATGGGTCGGTTCGCCCTCCCCATGGTTGGATGTGAATCCAAGAACAAACATCACAAGACATGCGTTAAAAAGAGATTCAACTACATGCTCAAACTTTGTTGACTATTGTAGAGTTAGGTCAACATAAGTAGGCGGACCTCTATGATTATTCAAGAAGAAGGGACTCTTTAATAATGAATAAGTTGTTCATATGAGCTCCAATTTTTTTGAGGAAAACGATTATGTCCTCAATTTGTGTTGTAGATCATCTTGTCCTAATCACATGTCTAAGATTTGTAGAGCCAAATATGTCCATTCTAAGCCCACTTACCTGAAGTGCTTATGGAGGAAAGTTGTCAAAAGGATTTGTTCAAAATATTTAAGCCATGGTTCACACATGTGAGTATATTTGCTTAAATTTGGAGTTAGCTTTACCGTGGTTCCCACTTGTGTTGTGGTTAGGATAACATAATGTTAAGTCAACATTGCAAAACTATCTTACCTACACTAATAGCAAAGAGAGATACGGTTTTGTGGTTGTTACCACATGCCTACATATATATATTAAGATTGTGGGTAGCTCAACTTCATAGTTAGTTTATCCACACATGTGAAAACAAAATGTGGTTATTAAGTTTCCTCTCCACGATCTGGAGACTTTGCAACGAGATATGGCAGGGTTGACAAGCCAACACACGTCCACATGCATGTGTGAATTGTATTAACTTTGAAGTCATGTGATATGGGCATTATCTAATTAGATAGGTGAGTCATATATCCAATGGACAACCTGGGTGGATGTGGTGGTGGTGAGGCCATCATCTCACTATTCCCTGTTGTTCCAAGCCGTTGCTTGTTGTTGTGGAAAAGGGGGAAGGGGTGAGGATCGATTTTAAGTGATGTGACCACAGTTCTCACCCTCCACGGAAAAACCAAACTGGTTAAAAATAGAAGCTGGGTTGACTTTGCTAAAAATCGTGTTTTATTGGTTGTTGCATTCTTGACGCCCTTTTGGACGCGTGGCTATGTTTAGCCAGTTTACTTTTTCCTTTGTTAGAAATCGAGTTTTATTGTTTTACTACATTCTTGATGCCCTTTTCAACGCATGCTATTTTTAACCAGTTTGGTTTTTCCGTGGAGGGTGAGAGTTAGGGGTGACTCATGACAGCAATTCATACGCATAGGTGCAATAGACCAAGGTGGCACAAGTACAAGCTATGTAGTTTACCTACAATTTTGAGCATAGTAACTTAGCTACATGGATAATTGATTGGTAGGTAGGTAAAAATACTATTGTAGACAAAGATACAAACAAACATTCACAACATTTACCGAAGGGGAGGGTGAAGCATGGAACAAGAAGGGTGAAAATGTTCATCATTATTGTCGAACTCTAGGGTTGCTAGTTTTAGTTAGATTAACTCCTCAATTATGGTCAATAACTCCAAATTTGTATAATGAGCTTAAATTGGGACAAATAAACAACAAACCTTATGGTGCATGTCTTTACGATCCCGTTATTGAAACACAATCCAAAGGTCCCCCCCATGTGTGAAGTGGTGTTGGATTGGTATTGTCTTTTATTTATTAATATTGTTCGAATATCTATGATGAGGATTTCATGGTTTTTGATACCATATGGTATACATATTTGATGATATTTGTGTTTCAATACCATTTGGGTCTATACACCATGCCAAAACCTTCACGCCTATGTAAAATCACCGTAAGTGCCAATATGATTTAGAATGCTATTGACCCAAATAACCCATGTATTCAAAGGTTCTCTTACTTGACATACCCACCAAGCATCAAGACTTGACATATATTTCGATTTTGATACTGATATTGATGTTGATTATTGATACCCACACATTCACCAATATAACTCACCGGTCCAAACATTGGTGTGAGCCATAAGATACACATGCCTAAATTGGTTGCTTATTGCATCTCAATTGGATACCTATTATTGAGTGGTATGTGATAGGTGTGGCTCCAAGACGGATGCCAAAAAAACATACCGTAGTACCATAGCAGGTTCGTCCTAAAATAATTCTAAAAATAAAAAACGTAAAAATTAGAAAATTCTGAAGACAAAAAAACGAAAATAGAATAAATTAGTTTTGGGAATATTTTGCTATTTCTAAGCTATTTAGGGTCATTTTTACTTATTTTTTGCTAAAAAACGAAAATTGAGAAATTCAGTTTTTGAGAGGCGAACCTTATTTTTTCAAAAAAATTAAATATTCGTTCGCCAGGTGGCGAACCTGCTATGGTGTTACGGTATGTTAAAAAAGATTGGACTGCGTGCTTAAAATATGATAAGTTCAATAATGAACACAATTGAGGAGACCTATATGACCTTTTAATGATGAGCACACCAATCTTCACTTAGATAATGAATAAGATATTCATACAAGCTCCAAGAATCACGAGGAAAGTGGTTAGGGCTTCGATTTGAATTTGCTAACCATCCTATACTAATCGTGTGTTTCATATCCTAGTAGGAGAAGTGGGTTAGTTGGGGAAAGTAACCATTTAAGATCCATCTACCTTACTTACCCAAGTAATACAAAGTGCCACTTGGCACTCCGGTTGAGGGCCACGTGGGCCACGTTGTGGGTGAGCAAACCCTAAGGGAGCCATTTCATGCAGGCAGGGATTGGAATTCCAAGTTTGCGAGGCAGCCGGAAGGTCAAAGCAGAGCAAGGACGAAGAGCGATCGATGATTGCATAGCATTGCCGTAGTTACACTATCCATCTCTGGTGAGTTCTTCAATCTCGATGTGCAACGATGACTTGAAAGCATGGATTCTTGACGAGGATCGAGCAGAATGCACAGTTGGTGATGTAAATTGTATGTAATTCGTGGTAAAGGACATTACGCTTTGGGATTACGATTGGCTGCCGATGGATTAGTAGGTCTAAGAATCCTCAGTAGGGGAATTTTAATCTCTTATGGAACTCGATTGCGAGAGTGTGCTGTGTCGAGAGGGCATTTCTCATCCCGCCAAGAAAGTTGGTGTGTTGAATCTTTCTGAGCAGCTATGGAGGTGAGAGTTTAGTGTTTCGTGCTTAGCCATAGGAGAGAGTATATACTGTGCAATCTTGAGCCTTAATCTGAGAATGTGATTAAAAGAATGTTGGATGGCTAAGAGTCTTGAGAAAGGATAGTCACTTGACTATGGTTTTGGCATTCATTCTTAGAAATGAGGATCCCATTCTTGAAGATTTTCTCCTTGTTTCTAAAGAGAAAGAGGGGGAACGAGCTCATATGGCTTAAGAATGTTATGTGAAAATTTCATGCTTGATCTTTGGTTTACCAATCTTGCACTTTCGACGAATTGAAAGGGCTGCAGGAGGCAGGGGGTCCCCCTATCATATTATTTCTCAATCGTTTACCATATTTTTTGTTCTCTGTTCCCGAAAGCCTGTGGGTGAAACTTTTCCATATGGGTGTGCAGTTGCAATTTTTTTGTTTTCTTAACCTTGTTAAGTCAAGCAAGGGATTTATTTGAGGTTATTGACAATGCTAATAAATGGTGTTTCTTGCGGACGCTTAATTTTCGTGCTTTCAATTGGGGTCGGGTTATTTAATCCTTCTGGCGTTCGTCTTGGTCAATACGATCTAACAGAATGTAGGGTGAACTCTCTGCACTGAACATCTGATTTAGTGTGGCATCAAAATTGGTGTGCCATATTAATGAGAAGGGTATTCGTGACTTGTCATGTAGCACCAAGTGTCATGTGATACCCTCTCTAAGTGCCCCCCAGTGATTGCAAGACAATCAATGTGGGTGGATGATGAATAGAGTGGGGCACACTAAATCAGATGTTTAGTGTAGTACATTGTAACCTATATTCAACACTTACAGAAGATTGTTCAGAAGAATCTACGTCATTGCACAGCTGCTGCAACGTACTCCATGCTCACAGTAGGGGATGTATGGATTTCTATCAGCTATGTATCAGTGCAAGAGTGTTTTGGTGCTCAACTAGAAACTAATTCTTTGAAAGTAAACTGCGAGGCTTAAGAGGTTTGAGGGGGACAATAAGCAAGCACATGCTGCTATACAGATTGTTATCGGTGCAAGAGTGATTTGTTTTAACTCTTAATGGGAATTGGGAGGGTTATGAGGTTTGAGGGGGATACTGTGGAGTGCTTCCTGCTTTGGTGTTCAACAGAAAAAATAATTTTCAAATGTTGCCATATTGCAGTCTTACATTGCTTGAGACCAATCAAAATCTCACATGGATATCGTAGTTCTGCATCAAAAAAGATGAACCAGGAAGCAACTTACAATAAGCGAGAACTTGTTTGTTGTTGAACAGATTATTGGTGTGGAGGGGGTGATCAAGAAGTGAGTTGCATCCAATAGGAGTGATTCAAATGGCGTCATCTGCGGCTGGGATAATGCGAATGGGTCGACAAACGGCACCCACTCTGATGGGGTGGGCACAAAGGAGGGCCATGGCCACGGCCACATTGCACACGGAAAGGTTACCTGACCTTGACTATGACTACGGCGAGCTGGAGCCGGCGATCAGCGGTGAAATCATGAAGCTTCACCACCAGAAGCACCACCAAACTTATGTCACCAACTTCAATAAGGCACTCGAGCAGCTGCAATCTGCCAATGATCCACAGACCATTGTTGCCTTGCAATCGGCAATCAATTTCAATGGTGGAGGTGTGTACCAGGCAGTTTATTGAACCTAGAATGGTGTCTGTATATTAAGCACATAATTCGATCTCATTGTAATATGCATTGTTTTTGTGTCCGTTCTTTGATTACAAGCCTTGTCATATACCACTCAAATATTGGTGTCCAACTAAGAAGAGTGACCACATGTGGATACTCACAGTGGTCACTCTTCTTAATTGGATTCTCTTGACTGAGGTTTGTGTTTCCAAGTCCAATTTCTACCTTGGTGGTGTCTCCTTTGTTTCATTAATCGAGCTAACAGACTCCCAGAATTCTCACATGGCTGTTGTGCCAGGTCATATCAACCACTCCATTTTTTGGAAGAATCTTGCACCTACCAGTGTAAGTGCTTGTGAATTCTGGGCCAACATGACACTGCAGAAATTGTCTTTTCATAGTAGAGTCATTTGTATGCTGCATGTATTATAGTTCAAAGACCAAGTTTACAAGATGGCCTGCTAAATGCAGAAAGGAGGAGGCTCACCCCCTGAAGGAAGCCTTGCCAAAGCTATTGATGCACAGTTTGGGGGTTTGGACAAAGTGATTGCCAAAATGAACGCAGCAGGTGCAGGATTGCAAGGCTCTGGCTGGGTGGTCCGTCTCACATCCCACCTATTTTTTCCTTCTGAAGTATTTACGATATAACAGTTTTTTGATGTCCTTCCTTGCTACTCAATGGTTTTCCACCAAGAACTGCACTAAATTGTCCTATTACTGTGGATGGAAAATAAATGTGGAAATAATCAATGTTGGCCACTCTAATTGTCTAGTCAGGGTGGAAATAATGTGGCCCCAACACCCCGGGTCTTTCCCCAAGTCTTCCTGGAGACCTCTGACTACATTAATTTAAAACTAGATATTTGGTGTGGTTTGAAAATTAATGTGGATTGTGGAAATTTAATGTGGCCCACACTAATAGGACAATTCAAAGTATCTCTATAACCTACTTATTATTGTCATCAAAGATCTGGGCTGTCCTACTTCACAACTTGCAATAATTATGTTTGTTAAAACATATCAAGTTTCTGCAGTTTCTTTGGAAGGTTGTATTGTTAGGTTGAAGGAGGAGCTTCTGGGTAAATGATTCTGGCAAGTCCAGTGCACTTTTCTCATCAATGCAGTTTATTCATTTATGCAGTTTCACCATTATAGGGTTTGTTGAGAGAGCTAGGTTAAGAATCTACACATGATCACATGCAGTGAAGAAAGGCAACTACAGGTTATGAGCAAATTTATTTTGTTTGGAGCAGTGGCTGGGATTGAATAAGGACTTGAAGAGACTTACAGTGGAGACAACTGCTAACCAGGTTATTACAACTTTGAATGGCAATAGTTGGTTTTTCTGATGCGCATAGTATCTCCACAAAAGTAAAATAGATGTTTATCAAGAAATCTATTTTTAGACTTCCAATGGTTCCCCACATTGCAAAGGTTTTTTTCATAATTGTTAGTTTGGAGATACCTGATCTACAAAAGAGTTCACAGATTGGTTGGTCTTTCTGGGAATTGGGTATGAGAAACATAACCTAAAGAAAATTGATTGTGCAGGACGCTTTGGTGAGCAAGGGTCTTGTCCCTCTACTTGGAATTGACGTTTGGGAGCATGCCTACTATCTTCAGGTAATTGCCTCTCAACACATTCAAGTTGCACAGGAAAGTTGCTTTCTACTCTTAAGTTACTCTTAAACCTCTTATTGGCTGTACCAATCTGGAAGTTGGGATTCATATAGTCACAAGGAGACAAGGTCTAAGATGTTTATAAAATACTTGTTCTTCAATAAGTTGATTAGATGTAACAATCTGTTGCCTGACGAGTGAAGTTTGATTTTTGTCCTCAGTACAAGAATGTGAAGCCCGACTACCTGAAGAACATCTGGAAAGTTGTTAACTGGAGCGATGTGGCAAAGCGATTTGACAGTGCTTAATAGGGAGAATATGTAGCACTATGCTGGTTCATCTTTTGATATAAAGTGCATTTGGAGTTTGCAAAAGCTATAGATAGTTATATGTAGGTGGGTACTGGATTGGAACACTGAAAATGTAAAGAGATCGAGGTGAATCGAAAAGTGGCTGATGGTTTACTGTAGTCTTCATCTGAAACAGTCACTCAAATAGTCCAGCGGCAACACTTGTATGTGAAATCTGTGGCTTTCCTCTTTGTAATAAGATTACCCTGAGAGGTTCCTAACGCTGGTTATAAATGTTCCAAACTGTATTTTTGATTATCTTGGCAGGGTACTAGGATATTTTCCAACAAGTGCAATTCAGAATTCTACTTCTTTCTCAGTTCTTTATGTTGTTACTAAGAAAGGTGCAATTCAGAGTAACAGCAGTCCCACTTTCTGGCCATCGTCTGGGTATCTGGGGTCGCGTAAAAGTCCTTGCTTTTGAAATTTGATACACTAGGGACTAAAGTTTTGAGATGACTATATCAACAGAGCTCAAATTTTCTGACCCAGTTTCCAAAACCCTACGTTTGGTGCCTGTGTCCCACTTGAGTCATTGGACCCTCAATATTGAAGTGTTGGTAACGGTGAGTTGTGAACTGTGGTGCATGACCCACATCCTAAGAGAAATGGCTCTTGGATCTTGTTATGGAAAATATCTGTGTAAAAGTGAAAGAGAGGTTTCTGCATTGTTTTGTGAGATAAATTTGTGTTTTTTGGGTCATAAGAGGGTGTTATATTCCTGTCACAGTAACATTTTCTCTCTTAATTCACCCTCGTAACTGGTCTATCAAGAATTGGAATGTCCCAAGTTCTTAGTACCAAGTAATCTGGATTTATGCATAAAAAACCTATAAAATCTAACATCTAAATTAGTTAACCCCAAAACCAGTGAGAGCATCCCTTGACCTGAAGAACCATCTATCTTCTTTCTATATGATCTAATTGTCTCCAAGTTTTGAAATTCTCCCCCCCAAAAAAAGTTTGGTTAAACTTGGTTGCACTAGAAACAAGCAGGCTTATAAGTTAGTCAGGTGCAGTGGAGACGTGGCTTCAGTATAGCGAGTAAATGCAGACTGAAGCCAAGTGGCAAACAGTGCCAATTGTCAATATAGTAGGGCCCTTCAATGCCAACATGAGCCAATCCCCTTCTCCCTTTGCTCTTTATGCTGTTGCAGTGCAATGTCAATTGATGTGTGGTACTTCTGGCAGATGAGAAAATGTGGGTGAAGAGAGTGCCTTCAATTTTGCTGAAATTCTTTAGGGTAAACCCTGATATTGGTAGGTGCGGACGATGATATTTTATTTACATGTCCTTGCTTGATGTGCAGGTAGGGCAACTCCCTATGAGAGTCCCAAAGAGTTGTAGCTGGATTTTCTGTACATTTTGCTTTGGAACACCAACCTTATGAAGATTGTACCCATCTTGGAAAAACACAAGGTATATTCACACAAACCAATGATTTTCTGCATGTCCATGCCTTCTTCGTGATTTATGCTTTGAGATTTGTGGTATGGTGATTTGTTGGAATGTATGGCTCGAATAGATAGGTATAGCAGATTCAAACCTTGTTTTGCAGAATTGCTTGCAACTCTGAATGCAGTTTTCATGGTTTAAGGAAGAAACTGAGGTCTAATGCACCACACAAAACTGAGGTCTAATCACATAATTTTGGTGTTTCTTCGCTTTGTCCGATATAAGTGTAGTGTGTACCTTTCGCAGGAGCACGTATATGCACAACATATTTGAAGACTTGTTTCTTCATTACTTTTATTGAAGTGCAGGGTGAAGCCTCTCATTCAGGACGGACACGAAACAAGATGGTACAACAAGGTAATAAGAGCCGATCCCAACTATTAACTTTCTTTAATTACAGACACTTAATGTTGGCATCAAGATAATACTTCTCATCCAGCTTTTTCCTCTAATTGCAGAGATATTGCCAAGATTCCACAGGCACTCGAAACTTCCATCCTTAAGAGCCCCATGAATTATGTTCAGCTGTGGAGTGAGTGGAACTCGGTCAGAAGTGCCTGGAGGAAATTGTGCAGTTTGATGATCAGCCAACTGGGACTGAGGAATTATAATTCAGGTATTCACTGTCTTATGCAGGTTAAGTCAACACGCGCATTCTTGACTTCACAAAAACTTAGCAGTGTTTAAATCTGGGTATATTACCTTCAGCGCATTAATTTTGAGTTCTATTGATGGCTATGAGGCAGTCTCTTTTGATTAAGGTTGTAGTTGCAAAGACTTCAAACTCTCAAGCTTTCCAAAGTTAATGTTCCCTATTCTTCTGTGAGGAGAAGTCTTTGGTCACTGGGTGATAAGTTGTCATAGTCACCATTTTGCACAGGATCAATAGAAGCAAAGCAGCTTTTTGCTGTGAAGATCATAAAAATCCTGACTTCCTTCACTAGGCAATTTAGATTGTAGAGCAAGTTGAAGAAGAAAAACATTAGAGAGAGGAAATGATGCAAGTTGTGGTTTTGTACACTGGGTACCAAAGCTTCAGCCTGTTCCTTAGCCAAGATTGCAAATACTTGAATTTAGTTAATTACCAAAAATACCGGCTAGGCGATGAGGATGCGAGCAGATTTGTTCAAAAACAGCTTATTCCTCACACCCACTACCTCCATCATGATCTACATTCACATGGCTCCCATTCCCTCCTCGAGAGCTCCTCTTAAGCTTGTGCAACAATTGTCCAACCCTTCACACCTATGTTGAATTGACCTATACAGCTTCTAAGCTCTAACAGTGAGCGACTAAATGTTTTGCAACCACAGGGCTTTTGTTATCCCAGGAACTCCTGCAGCCATACTACTTGTATTCCTAGTATTGACTTCAGATAATTGCATTAGACTTCTTCTATTGTGTTTCTTGACGTAAGATAGCTCTCAAGCTTTTCAAGTGTATGTCACGAATTTACACCACCCTCACCCAGAATGCAGAACCCAACATAAGTTAGATGAAGACAGCTTTCAAGAAATTCCACGCCTCTTAAAACTTGTCACTTTTGCTGGATCAGTAATCCTCCAAGGTCAAATATTGCTCAGTACTGTTTTCGATATTAAATGGCTGAATTCACACCTAGAAAACTCTACCAAGTCAAATTTGAGAAAATAATAAGTAGAATGTGCTCATGAAGTTTTGGCCAAACCAACTTGCATTTCAAGTGAGTAAAGTATGTGGGTGCTATTCAATTACTTTGCTGAATCGGACCCCTATATTTGATTGGTGTGGGGTTTAGTGACGATCAAAGAATAAACACCATGAAGACATATGTTTAAATGAGATTGGACTACCTCTTCAAACTGCACTAAGTACTCCACAGTGAAGAGTGAAAACAATTGGAAGGACCTATGTCTTCAGTTAAGGAATCAGTTACCCATAACTAAGTCATGGGAGGTCTGATTCTCGATCTGGTTTTTGTTGATGCTTTGTTGTAGATTTGTTAATGCAACACAAAACTCCGTGGTGTAAATCTAATCCGTAGATGTTGGAGAACATGAAAAGCGAACCGAATATTATCACCCACGTACCTTACTACCACTTTTGGTACGGCGGGGGCATTGTCGTGTACATCAGGCAGTCTGTTGAGGATCCAGCTCCGTATCCTTTTTTCTTGCACGACCCAACACTCATGGTTGGTGTACATTATTTGCAGGTTTGTTCATGTGGAGATGCGACGGGTCGAGATCAAATTTTTGCTCTTGACATCTTTATTCATGTAAATCCGTGTAAGTAAGTACAGCTGCAACCGCCACACAATTCTCTGAAACAAAAGGACAAGGCAGTCATGTGACCGATGGCCCCCCGGCAGTGTTAAGAGGCCAGGATAAATGTTTGTGGACCCAATTTTTAAAAGTGTCGTGTGTCATTGCATCATTGGTTGGAACCTAAATGTATAGTAAGGTAGTGCAGGTGTTATTGAGTTCGTTATTCTTGTTCTCCATCTTCTATTGGTGAAAATTGCATCGTCTAATCTTCTGTTGCCTGAGCAGATTTGTGATGAAACACTAATGGAAATCAGATTGAGAATTGGACCTCCCCTTATTTAGATATGGTTGCCTGAAGTCCATGTGTGTTGATATCTAAACTAAATACATGAGTCCTCTTAATTATGTTCATCATTGAGTGTGTAGTTAATAGAATCTAAAGACACAATCTGGTCCGTTGTAGACATGTGTCTTTGTGATGTTTGCTCTTTGATCTTCACCTAACCACACACCAATCAAACACAAGTGTTCAATTAATAAAAATAACCAAATAAACACGCGCATATCTTTTCCCCTCTTACAAATGAGCTCCCATGTTCACCTCACGATCATATTATGCTTGCAACTTTCCACTAATTATTGGTGATCTATACTTGTTTCCATTTTAGAAAATGCGTCACCCCTCTATTGAACCTTTGAGGGTTAGGAAGGCATGAAAAGAGCGTCTATAATCCACTACATTAATTATCCCAATTAGTGCGCGTAGTACTACTAATTCTTGAAACACGCGCTATTTTGCCGAGTCTCAAAAGATTTGAGAGTTTAACTTTTTATCAAGTGATACTAAATTCATGAAGACATGTCCCGTTTACCATACATTTCGAGAAAATCAATGCGTGCTCTAAGATGTTAGTAGAGTGATTACAAAAAAACTTGCAAAAGTGAATGGTGCCAAGAAGAATAGTGTTGCTACTTTCAGGGAATAATCTTGCTATGAATAATATCTTTAGAGAATAGTGCCGGATGAACTGTGCTTCCTAAATCTTTTGGTGGCACTAATTTCATAGCATGAAGGAATATAGTATCACCTTCACTACTTTCCCACATGCACTATAAGCCCTCCCTCACTAATTGGGATAATTAGTGTAGTTGTCATATCTTATGGGGTCAAAGTTTCCCGATCACCCAAATGGATTGGTCTTGGAAATTCTTGGGAACCAAGAATTCCTCAATGATGTTAAGCCATATCTTGAAGTCCAATCTGCCCCTCACCACGGCAATGTTTTTAAAGTAATGTCGGTGGTTGCAATTAAACTTGAGTTGGTCTCACTTCTAGGTACCCCCAAGGGTGGAACCGTGCCCCAAAACTAAACCAACAAAAAAAAAGGTTTAGTGATGAAAGTGATTGATTACCTCAATCTCATCCAAACATGATGACCGGATGTGATTGATGTTAAACATGAATAGATTGTCATTGTAACATATAAAATTTTCACATAGAGTAATCAACCCATGAACATTATGTTGTACACTACAAACATGGATGTCATTCTAATCAACATAGCACATCCATTGTAGTTTGGCACACTAAATCCTACATGTAGTGTATTGATTTATGAATTACATGGTGGTTGGGTCTCCTATCGAAACTAGATTCATTAGTGCTATTGTCCCTTTCCCACGTCAATTTTTTTATAGCAAAAGTGGGAAATTTTTAATTAAAAAATGAGAATTTTTCTTTAAAAATCACATCATGACAAAAGTAAAGTATTCCCCATATGCCTCTCAAGTCCCATATGCCTCTCAAGTCCCAAATCACCATCATGACAAAAGTAAAGTATTCCCCATATGCCTCTTATGACAAATCCGATTGAATGGATGATATCTTTGTAAAGTTACAATTGTTCACACAATTCTTTGACCCATCCACGTATCCAAAATCATAATATTATAATGTAAATGGGCATGTTGGTATGGTAAGGCAAAGGTGACTGCTCGGACAAAAACCTCCACCTTGGCCTTTAGGTGCTCAAGCATCGAAGTGCTACTAGTATAATTTCAATCATATTGAAAAGCAAGGGGTCACACACTCATAGCATTATTCAGATCCATAACAGTGTTCTGTGGGACTGACAATATTATGTGGAATATTCTTCAAATTCAGCATGAATGATGGAATATTCCGCAAAATACTGTCAGTCCCACAGAACACTGTTATGGATCTGAATAATATTATGTTGTCACTTTGTGAACAGAAATTTACTTAAAGGGTTCAGAAACTTTTGTCTTTAAATGTAGTTCATCCATGAAATCTGTAGCACCTGAATGCAAGGCCAATGCTGTTGGCATCACTCTACTTAATTACCGTAACACCATAGCAGGTTCGCCACCTGGCGAACGAATATTTAATTTTTTTGAAAAAATAAGGTTCGCCTCTCAAAAACTGAATTTCTCAATTTTCGTTTTTTAGCAAAAAATAAGTAAAAATGACCCTAAATAGCTTAGAAATAGCAAAATATTTCAAAAACTAATTTATTCTATTTTCGTTTTTTTGTCTTCAGAATTTTCTAATTTTTACGTTTTTTATTTTTAGAATTATTTTAGGACGAACCTGCTATGGTACTACGGTAACAGTTTCGAATACTGAAGTTCAAGCGAGACTTCACGTTATCAAGGAATCTAACTACAGTATAAGGTGTGTGGCCCTTACGCAATGGTCACTCTTCTTGAATTGAACACCTGTATTTGAGTGCTATATGGCAAAAAAAATCCATTAAAAAAATAAAAATTCAAAATTCAAAAGACACGTGTGTACTATAGATATTGGAATTTGATCTTAGAGTATCACCCAATGAGGTATGAAAACCGTGAGGTTAAGAGGGAGAGCGAATCAATTGTGAGACCCAATAGTTAAGATTGATGAGGAAATGGCCAAGAGCATGTACCCACATAGCGAATAAATACAGCCCAAGGTTGAAAAACAAAGAGTTTGAGAGAGACAACGACTCGTTATATTATAAAGGAGCACTTTGATATTGAGGAATTTGGAGAGTAAAGTGTTGAGAGGAATGGATGATCAACCTGAATGGGTTAGAAGTGCATGAGCAAGTCAGGTGAGATGGGCTATAAGCACGTGACCACAACTAAGATAGTTGGTTCAGCCAATAGGGAGCCCCTTAGGCCACCCAATGTGTCAGAGCCATGATTGTTTGTTGTTACATGATGTGTGCGTGGAGTTTACCTTTGCGACTAATCAAACAATATGGTCATAGCCTATATATCACTTTATTTTTTTATTACTTCATTGATATGAGATATTACCTTGGCAATTTTCCTATCTTTGCATGTTGTTGATTTCATTAAAGACAACATGTGAATGAAAACCAATTGCCTTGTTGTGAGAATTTATTTGATCTACAATTAATGAGAAATTTTAAAAATATATAGGGACAAATGCAAAATCTCATGACAAAAGTCTTGAGTAGACTAGTGCCTCCTGTAATGGAAAAGAAAAGAAAAGAAAAACCTTGTTTGCCAAGATACAAAGACTATTGTTGAAAGCTATTGAGCTTCACAACACACGTAGAAACGTACAATTAGAATGCTTAGAAGTATGCTTATAGTACAAAATTACGCATGGCTAGAAAAAGCACGAATGAACCGTAAGAGTGGTAATAATAAATATTAGCTCTGTCACATGGGAATGAAGAGTCAATAGCCATAAAATGCTATAGCTTTCCTATTCCAATGTGGCAATTAATCCTTATAGACGTTGTTTCACTATTCCTATGATTTAGTACCTTGGGCTTTGTTGTTATAAGTTATAGCAAAAACCTAAGTACACGAGCCACTTGCCCAAAACTCGAACGATTGTAGTGTACAGACATCCTTCTAGGTTCAATAGGAAACACAATTGAGAGGGCCTTTGTGATCACTCAAAGAGAACATTTGATTTTACTCTTGTAAGTTTTACATAACCATTACTTCAATTTTGAAACTTAAAGTGACAATCTTCATGATTGCAGAATTCTGAGTGGATGAGTCAATTACCAAGATAGCCCAACAATCAAAATTGTGTACAGAGTTGGGAGAGAGGGAATTATCGCATACAAGTGTACCTCTCAACCATCCCACATAAAACTTGACCCCCTATACGTTTGTGGCCGATTCATCTCAAATGACTTGGACTACAATAGTCCAGGGCCTTTAAAACCACTAATGTTGTAAAATCAACCATAAAAAATATTCTCCACACTACATACTATTTCAAAGTTTTTTATGTTAAATGAATGAAAAGCATCTCGTACACCATAATTCCCTCCTCCTTTGTGATGGACCTTCGGGAGGCCTTAAGACACGTGTGAATAGGGAGTCGAAAGTGCCCACAATATGCCCACGTTAGCAAGAACCAAAAACCAAATTCACAAGCACCCAATCACGGGCTCGCACAAGAAAGACCAAGATTTGGGGGGAGGCTCGACCTCGAGCAAGGAACGGGTGGAATGGATCCAAGGCCCAAACGAAAGCTCATGGTAGGGAATTGGGGGTTGACAATGAATGGCTATAGGAGGCTTCATTTCCCGAGTCAAGGTTCTAAGCTCAAGAGAATCTAACATGGTCTTTGAAAGAAGAAGGAGAACAAGAGTCGGGTGTTGTGTGTGTGTGACGTTGAAGCAAGCGAGGGGATGATAAGTTATAAATAACCGCTTTGGAACTTCTGCAGGGCAAGGGCAGAGATATCCCATTTGCATATTCCCAAATGGAACTCTCGCCTCCCACTGGTTGCCTTCTCTGCACTTTAGTGGCCTTTTCCCCAGACTTCATTATTGTCAATGGAACCTGTGGCCCTGCTCTATCCACCCTGCAGCCTAAAATTGTTACGGGCGAGAGGGGGAATTGCCATATAACTTACTACAAGCCGTACCTCTCATTCCGAATCCAACATAAACAGCCCTGAAATAGCATGCAGACCGGAGGTCAATTTCTTTGGTTGGTTTGACACCGGAATTAGTTCTAAAGACCCGGAATTGCTTTACTCGAAGTTACATAACATTATTCAGATCCATAACAGTGTTATGTGGGATTGACAATATTCTGCAGAATAGTTTGAATGGTGGAATATTCCTTAGAATATTGTCAATCATGGATCTGAGTGATGTTATGTATTTGAAATGAATCCGCATCAGTGACTTCTCATTTATCCAACATAAAAAAATTTCAAATAGTATGTAGACCAGAGGTCACTTGTTTTGGTTCATTTGACATTGCAATTAGTTCCTAAAGACCCAGCATTGGTGTTACTTGACGTAATTTGAAATGAATCAGCATCAAACTTTCTCATTTATCCAATTTTATTTTTTTTAAACCATGAAATAGTATGCAACCCGGAGGTTATTCTTTTGGTTGATTTGACGTCAGGGGTGTCCCCATCCCTAGGCCTGGGTAGGCCGGGCCTACCTTGGGCCCGAAGGGTCCACCTGAAAGCCTAGGCCATATACAGAAAATGACATTTTTCTTGAAAAAATATGCACTGGATAAAATTCAATTTCCCGAGCGGGCCTACCCTGAAAATCAAGGTTGGCAACGCCCTTGTTTGACTTAGGAATAGGTTTTAAAGACCCGGAATTAATCTACTCAAGGTTATTTGAGATGAATCAGCATTAAACCTATAGGGGTCAAGTTTTTATGTTGGATGGATGAGAGGTATGCTCGTATACGACGATTGCTTCTCTCTCTCTCCAAATACTACTGTCTCCACCAAGCCAAAATGTTGAATTGTGATGGGGTAATAAATTGGTGAGAGGGAATCGTCGCATAATGAGACATGTATACGCAAAATCAATGCCTAGAAATCTTACACAATAGGTGGTAATTGATTACAAGGATGTACACTCTTTGAACATTTGATGTAGGTGTTGGTTTTAGGTCGCTTACAAATGCAACTCTAAACCCTCATAACTTTACATATTGTATCCAAACAATTTTTTTTTTGTGTGTGTTGAAATCCTCCTGACCTTGCAAATTGTTTGATAATAGAAGTATGTTCATCACTGATTTTGTCAATTTTAGGTGCGTTGACCTTACAAGCGTACCTCGCATTCATCCAACATTAAATCCTTGAAATAGCATGCAGTCCAAATGTCTTTTCAAGTTTATTTGACACAATTCAAAAAAATTGAATTAGTCTAGTCAAAGTCATTTGAGATGAATCAGCCACAACCTTAAGGTAGAGGGTGTTGAATCCAAACCCCTCCAAAAAGTGCTCCCTATGCCCGTCTCCTAATCCCATAACCTTAACCTTTCCAAATGTCTCCAGCGCAAAGCATGGGTGGATTTGGGTGGAAAGCAAGGCGGGATCGGAAGATTGCAAGGTTCATTTTGGACGAAAGTGGGATTGAATTTGGACAAGCGTTGGGATGTAGTTAGGAGTTGGCTACTTATATGTTGTATTAAGATCATGCATGCAAAAATTACAAGAACTTAGATATATTGGGTGGGTGTTGGTTTTAGTGCGGGAGTAGTTTTGGGAAAAAGCATGGTTGGTTTCGGGTGAAAAAACTGGGGGCAATTTTTGCAAGTGTTGGGAGCGCTTTTGGGAGGTACATTCTCATATCTATGCTGATTTCAACTTTTTGTCCCGAATCTCGTAAAGATAACATAGTTTTGCGTGCTATTGTTTAAGGTTCCACAGGATGTAGATTTGGACAATTAAGTAACAGAGAGAAGACAAAGAAGAAGAAAAAATGTGGAGGTCTTGAGACATCAACATTAAAGGGGCCCCTTCACCAACAACCATGTTAGGGCGCATGGCCCACTAAGTAATATCTTACATTGGTTGGTTTTCAAACCCTTTCACAAGGGTCCGAGATGACCCTAAACTACCGGATGATGGTGGAGAGATACCCAAATCTCAAGGTTGGCGGTTCGATTCCCAGCTGTGAAATCTCCTCTCTACTTGACGGAAAACTTGCCAAGTGGTCAACTGCCTCCTGTGCTTTGGCGCTGGCCTGTCGGCCTTCTGTAAAAAAAAAATTAAAAAAAAACCTTTCACAAGGGACTTTGGAAGGCCATTAGTTGGCAACAATGGATGTTCGGCCTTCAACTTCACAAATCCTTGGCATCATTTTGGACATGTGTAACACCTTCTTCGTGACCTTTCGATCTACAGTAAGTGGGCCTAATTTAGTTACTTGTCTTTAAACTAACACCTATATTTGGAATGGTGTGTGGTTAGGTTCTGGATCTAATAACAAACATCAAAAAGACATGTGTTTTAGAAGGAATCTGGTTGACTACACTCTAAAAAAACTTTGATCATTCTGGGCTCAACAATGTACATAATTGGGACCTCTATGAGCAATCTTTACGAAAGATAATATTCACTTTGACAATGAATAAGATGCTCATGTGAGCTCCAAATTCTACAAGGAAATGACTATGAAAACAATTTGGATTTGCTAACTATCTCGCACTAATTGTGTGGTTCATATCCTACAAGAAGTGGGTGCATAGCTAAAAGTGTTTGTTTAAAGCTAGCTTACCTTAGATCATTTGCATGGTGGTCATGTGTTTTCATGTGACTATTTAAGTGCATGCCATATGAGATGAATCATTTGGCTTAACTTGATTACGCGCCCATTATGCACATATGGCTTGACAAGGTACAGTATAGCTCATTAAGATGATGTTGGAAAGTGGAACTTATCTCCTTCGGAGCTTTGATAGTCTATTGGGAAATAATATTAAATGCTTTCTATAGAATATGAACAGAACATGGCACAATCACCATTCCAAAGTTGCTAATAGTCGACTGTCAACGGCGGTATGTTGAACAAACATTGTGGAGATGGCACTAAACATTATTTCATATGCACAAGTACAAAGGGTCGAGACAACATTGGCCTAACTATGCTCTCATCAGGAAAAGGCAAATCTCATGACAATTCAAAGTGCCTCCAAAACTTGGTTTTGGACTTTTATGTCTCAATCACCTTGGCCTCATGCTCGACCTATAGCGTGTACACTAATATGTGCAACCAGGTTGCCCCGCGCTATTTTATTAACAATTCACACTATTTTGAATGTTGTTACCACAATAATAAAATTAAAAAAAACTATTTTAATAATATTGTGATAACTAATATGAATCAATGAACAAAGTTGTAATTTTTTGTGATCTGATTTCACCCAAGACAATTTGCATGGGCAAAGAGGCAAAGTCAACCGAAATGCACATATCAGTGTGGTTATGATTTATTACTGTATGCAATGGAATCCATCCACACCCCACAGCCAACCATTTTTAGTATTTGGGCACAATTCCGAGTGCAAGTGGGGCCTGTGCCATACAGTAAGTGTGCAGGTGAAAGCCCCGTTTCTCTTCAACTGTTTCTGTTCTTATCTGTTTGAATTTCACCATATTAATTAGCAGTAGCGGCACAGTGAATTTCTTATTCCTCATCTACCATGAAAGTTTATTCCCCATTTGACTTGGATTCAGTCGCCCCAGAAGGAGGTAAACTTTACAATCACATCTTGTATACAATGGAAAACTAGGTGAAAATGGTTGTACATGTGCAGTTGAGAACTCGCATAAAATGGTAGTCTGAGTACGTGGAAGCGTAGTGAGTTATAGTTATATAAGTTGGATACAAACATTCAAGTTTCAGAATTGAGGTGAGATGCAAATTGTCAGCCATAAACCCCCCACCCTTTTGCGTCTGTAGTCCGGGTGGAAGTCCATGGCTCACATACCCTTGTAACTCTTAGCCTTGGAAACTCCAAGCTCATGCCCCAACAAATTCAAATACAAAACATGCTCTTTTTATTAACCCCACAGGGCATCAGTGTTGAAAAACACTGATGCACTCATGATGTCCATTGCACCCAATCACTCTAACATCCTCCTTCTATTATAATCTCCCACATAATGTAAGCACTTATCTGTCTAATTTTCTAGCTTCCTAGGGCCCTAAGCCATGCACACACATTAGTGTTTCATTAAATCCTACTTAACCCTGCCCTTCACTAATCCTAACCCCTTAACTTGCCACATTTAGGGCCTAGGCCTTGAAAGCCTTACATCAACTCTGCCCTCAAGTTCAGAGCCGCCCAACTCCCCACTCTACTGGCTTCGGCCTTAGTCTGCACTTGCTCCTGCCTTCTCACTGCGTTGGGCTTCGACCTTAGTCTGCGCTGGCTCCTGCCTTCTCACTGCTCTGGCTTCGGCCATTCAAATCTGTGTTGAGCCTCGGCTGCCAAATCCTTGCTGGGACTCAGCTAATCAAAATCTATACCTACTTCAGCCACTTTGAATCGGTGCCGACCTTTGGCTACTCTGAATCTATGCTTACTTCGACTACTCTGAATCTATGCCTACCTTTGACTACTCTAAATATGTCTTCACTTCGGCTAATTGTTAATCTGTGCCGACCTTCGGCTGCCCACATTCTTCATGGGCCCTCGCCCTCATTCCTTGTAGCATTCCCGTCCTCGGAGCTCCCACCCCCCTTGCTGCCGCATCTGCCAGAGAGCCCCCGTAACCGAAAGACCCCCCAGCCGCAACAGCCGAGAGGCCCAGGCCCCTTCCTCTCCTTTCCCTGGAAATCTGGACCTCACCCACGGTTGGCAACTGCCTTCCTCCCACAATGAACCAGTCTTAAGCCTAAACTAAACACCCAAGCAACCCAAGCATGAGCTTGATTAAGGCTCAAAACCGCACCCAAGGCATTCTAAACCACACAATTAACCCGGCTAAAACCACAACACAGCTAACCCCCCATCCAAATTCTAACCTAGCCAACCCAAATCTTGCTTTAACCCTTAACTAACCACCCCACAAATCCTTTCACTCCAAACCCAACACAACACTCACTCAATGCTTCAAACCAAAGCCTAAATTAAAACACTAAAGCTTCACTCTTTTTATAATTTTGAGTAATTGGAGAAATGTCAGAGTCAAGTTTTAATACTTTTTGAGGTTAAAACCACATGTGGGCACCTTATTGGGCTCACACAAACGTAAAAGTTATAAGAGGTCATTTAAACGATCGCATAGAACAACATGATTATTTTGTTAGAAGAAGAAGAAGAAGTAGCCTTTGGTGTGCGGAAGAAATTCAATGGCATTCATTTTTCATGTTCGCTCCATTTTGCATCACTATGGGTGCCGTCTTGACCAAGAGGGAAACAAATATGCTTTACGATCTGCCATATCTAGATCAATGTCACCACTGTGGCATTACGACCGCAGAGAAAACTGCACGGCGCATTAGATATGGTAAGATAAGTTTATTCTTTATCGTGCTCTTCTTCATTTTACAAAAGTGTGACTACACACTGCACTACCATAGAGATACTACATCAATCACCCAACAAAAGTCCATCATATCTACTCACAATCTCCTCCACAAATCCATTTACCACCAAGGATCCTCTCATCCGCCCCCAAACCCTAACTAGCAATGCCTCAACCTCATCCTCAAGAAAATGCACAACCCCAACCAAGATCTCAATCTGATCTACTTTCTAAAAATCTTACGCCACCTACTTCCAAATCCACACTTCAAGCCACAAAGACCGCTGCCAATTCCAAGCTCCAAATCATGCATAACAACAAAGCGCAACAAAGCCACTCAAAAATCAAATCAAGACATATCTAAGCCAAAATCACACACCATGCATCCCATAATATAAGGCAACACACTCAGCCCATACCTCATCATCATCTTCCTAGATCCACCTTTAGTTAGAAAAAGACAACCTTGGATACCATTTTAATACTTCCACAACCATGTGTAATACCACAACCTATGACAAACTCATGACATCACCTACCACAATTAAACAAAAAATCCACATCCTTAACATTGTCATCAAACCAGGCATAGCTTGTGCCTACTATGCGGTCCCCTTCTCCAAATATGACATCTGGAAATTACACAAAATCCTTAACAAACTCACCAAAGATATATGCAACAAAAGCACAACAAATATTCTCACCCATCTCTCCATTGAGGACTTCAGCATCAACACAACATCCCTCTTACCAAACTATTATTGAAAGGAGCCCACCTCCCGAAAGGTAGGAAGTAGGCCTACCATGTCACCTAGTAAAACGAGATCAAGGTAAGGAAGAACGGGCTCCCATTCACATTAGTGCATATAAAAAGCACCAATGTTACTTTTATTTCATATAAGTTGACTAAAAAATAGAACATTGTGGTACATAAAACTTAGGAACGAAGATCCTTTGAATACTACTTTATTTAGTCCGAGATGACCCTGAACTACCAGATGATAGTGTAGAGGTACCCAAAATCAAAAGGAGTGGTTGGCAGTTTGATTCATGGCTGTGAAATCTTCTCTCTACTAGATGATGGTGGAGAGATACCCAAATCTCAAGGAAGAGGTTGGCGGTTTGATTCCCGGCTGTGAAATCTCCGCTCTACTTGACAGAAACTTGCCAGGTGGTCAACTGCCTCCTGTGCTTTGGCGTTGGCTTGTCGGCCTTTTGTCTCAAAAAAGGAAAAGAAATCTTCTCTCTACTTGACAGAAAAACTACACTAAATATACCAATTAGCTAGTGAGCGTGGGAAATTAGTGAAAACAATACTAAAAAATTTACGCCATAAATTAGTGCCACCAAAAGATCTTAGATTTAAGACTTGGAAGCATTGTTCACCTTGGCACTTGGCACTATTCACTTAAAGTACCGGCATTGGGCATAAAAATATTGGCATTTGGCATGAAAGTCCTGCACTTGGCACTATCCACTAAAGTACCAGCACTTGGTACTATTCATTAAAGTACCAGCTCTTGGCACTATTCATTGGCAAACATGTGACGCACACTAATCATAAGCATGCACTAATTTTCTTGAGCATGTAATTTACCATAGTCATGAATTTATTGTCATTTAGTAGCAACTTTAGTCCTCGGTAACTTTGAGATTTGTGCGTGTGACTTGAATTAGTACCACTCTCACTACATTGAATAGGATATTTAGTGTTTGATACACTAAATACGAACGCATACACTAAATATCAACAACCCTATGAAAGTAAGTAACATTAAATATAAACTCAAACACTAAATATCAACTATGGTAATATGTGGAAGTTCCATGTTTGAATTTAGTGTTAGTAAGGATATGAAAAAAAACAATGGTAAAAGGAGAATTCCAGCATCTCTGCTAGCATATCTTCTAACACTAATTGTCAAAAATTTGAAAATCAGTGTGTGAGAAGGGTAGGGTGGTAACAACATTAAATATAATCAAACACTAAATATCCTATTTAGTGTAGTTGGTATACAGTGACTCACAAAAGTACTTGGCCACTACTCGTGAATCCATTTGGCATGCAATTGTAGAGAGAGGTTAATGAAGCCGCCTCCCAAATTAATTAGGGTTAATCAACATCGTTTAATGCAGTATTAGGTGGCTTCCTTTGGGTAATCCAAGTGGTACATTTTTGTGGGAGTGGTGCAAATAATCTCAAGGGTGGCCAACTACATATGTTGACAATAGTGACTTCTTCTTCCACTTGTGTTTCCATTGAGTGTATATCTTTGAGAGCTTCCAATAGTCTTAAGTTGAGATTCTTCACATTTCTAGCAGTCACAATGAAGAAAACAAGTTTTCATGAGCGTTCCCAAGTCATAGCATTGAGTGAGCAAGGATTTTCATAATGTTTCATAGCCGACCATCTTCACATTCCTCGTAGCACAATTGGCCACATTCTAGTTCGGTTTAGAGAAAATGGGGAGGTGTTTGATCATCCAATATATGGGAGACCACATCTTTTGAGCATTCAAGATGAGAGGCTTGTTGTGAGGACTCTCAATCAACCGAAATCAAGGATTGTGGCAGCTGTAGGTCGTAGTTTGAGAGCTCAAGGTCTTTGTTTGTCTAATGAGACTATCCGTAGAAGTTTTCAGAGGCAAGGGCTTGGTGCTAGAGTGAAGAGGAAGAAACCATTGTTGACAAAGAGGCATAGGCAAAAGCGTTTACAGTGGGCGAAGGTTTCACAGGACTGTGATGTAGAAAACTGAAGTCATGTCATTTGGTCAAATGAGTCCAAGTTCAATGTTTTTGGTTCAGATGGCCGTCAATGGTGTTGGAGAAATCCTACAGAGCCTCTTCGTGATTGTCATGTGCAACATACAGTTAAACATGGTGGAGGTAGCATCATGGTATGGGGATGCATGAGTTGGGCAGGTGTAGGAAACCTTCACCGCATTGATGGCATTATGAATTCGCAAGTTTATCTTGACATTTTACATTCGCAATTGTTGGGTACTATTGAGAGACAAGGTCTTGATGAGGCAGAAGTGATTTTTCAGCATGATAATGGCCTGAAGCATACATCTGGTCTTCTACAACGATGGCTAGGTCAACATGATTTCTCTGTGATGGAGTGGCCACCACAATCTTCCGACCTAAATCCTATCAAACACTTGTGGAATGAAGTAGATAGACGCTTACGATTGTTTGGTGATTCACCCAAAAGTAGAGATGATTTGTGGGAGAAGATCCAGGTTGTTTGGCAAAACATTGAAGTAGAATTTGTGCAAAAGCTAATCCGCACAATGCCAACAAGGGTGGTTGATCTTCTTGCAGCTAAGGGTGGATACACACGTTGGTAGACATGTAGTTGTTGTACATATGTAGCATTTGCTACTTACTAGCTTTTCATTTCGAGTTTTCTTTCTGTTATCATGATTTCTTAATTAATCAATATAAGTTCTTGCCCATGCTTTTTGCATACTTCTTTCAATTTCTTTTTACCATTTCGATTTCTTTTTCACAAATTTTTGATAACATGTTCTTGACAACTTGTATGGTATCTATGACAAATATTGCTTATTATTTCTCACTAGTCTAAGAGCTTTTGTCCAATTTTCACGATCACAAGCAACGGCCAAGTACTTTTGTGAGTCACTGTATGTTGTGTAGCCAGGTGGCCACACGCCTCCTGTGTTCCCAAAAAATAAAATAAAAATACTACTTTACTTATTACGTACCTTAAGGCAACTCCAAAACTCCAGCTACAATGAAGATTTGGGCAAACCAACCCATACACTCGTTCCTTGTTGGATGCCTAAACCCTTGCCTCCAAGGAACTAGTGTACGGGTTGGTTTGCCCCAGCCTATAATGAACTGCAGGTTTATGAACAAGGGCTACATTGTATTCTATAAATACTGTGGGTTACCATGTGGAGCTATGTGTTGCCATAACGTTTTAACAACATTATCAGTTTTTTACCAGTTAAGTTATATCATATTCTTCGGTTTGCATACTAACTACATTGTTTTGTCTAATTAGTGTGGGTGGGAAATTCATATGGGTTGGAATTTAGTGTAGAATTTAGTGTGTCTAATTTTTTACACTGCAAATTACAATGGGCCGTTTCAAATTATAACCAAAAATCAGCGTGGTAATTGGAAGTTGTCGTGGCCCACAATGTACTTATCTTAGTTGGGTAAAAATTGATGCTCTTAGTAAAATGTTATAGCAACACGTAACTCCAATCGGTAACTCACACTAATTAGACAAAACATTGTAGTTACAGATGAACTGACATAACATTATTCAGACCCATAACAATGTTATGTGGGACTGACAATACTCTGCAAAATATTCCTCACATTTAGCCTGAATGGTGGAATATTCTGAAGAATATTGTCAGTCCCACATAACATTGTTATGGATCTGAATAATGTTATGGGTGTAGATCGAGCAACAACCGGTTAAAGCACAAAAGACTTGAAGAAAATTGCCAATCATTTAATGGAATATGCCTCGGATTTCCAAAGGACTTCCTAAAAGATCACAAACATGCAACCGGTTGGACTGGGGAAACACTCGGCCTCTGGCCAATTAAAGTAGGCTCCAAATCTCCCACCCCGGACACTGCTGCAGGTGCAGCACTTGCAGGCGGGGGTGGTGGGCCTGCAGTCTGATCCCGTTCCGTAACTTAAACTGAACTCAATTCATCACACTACTAACTTATGTGAGTGGCTACAGACAAATAGCAGCAACATGCCAAAATATACTACAGATTTCTCCCTAAATTAGAGGTCAGAGATATTTGGGTTTGGAGGGTCCACAGTGACTTTAGTCTCATGACCAATCCCCTTCCATGCTTCCGGAATGAAGTGTTTTGCCTCCATTGGGCGGCCCCACCCTATAACTCCAAATAGGAAGATGCTCTCGTGACTCACTCCGTACTTAGAGCATTGTCACTAGTAGTGGACTGAACTGCAAAATGGATGAAGAGTAGTTCAGTTCAGTTTGGAATTGCCCCACCCATTTGAAAATTAGATGAACTGAACACCGAGGGCAGCCTCAGTGCAGTGATTATCCTGCAAAACATAGCAAGTTTTTAGTGCACCAAGCTAACATGAACTCCAATGAATCGAGAATAATACAAGAGAAATTGACATCAAACCACATTTTTTATTTACTTGAAAATTGCACCACATACAACCGTTAGTAAAACTACCATAATTGAAAATATAGTTAGATTGTCGCCATAATAATGGAAACACATTATCATATCAACGATTGCAATTATACTGTAGGCTCATTCGCAAGACTCCTTCGCGATTTGGAACATCCCGGTGTCTTCATCTCGCAAGTTTTTCTATGGTGTCAGACATTCACCTCTTTGTCGTGTTGTTTTCTATGAGAGTGATATATGTTTGCAAGGATTATGAGCTCCATCCACAGAGCCCATCCTGGCTATTTATCTTCCACATGTTTTGTATGTTCAATTTGATAATTGTTGGAAGGACAACAAATGTAGGTTCGTGAAGGCATTTTGGTTCATGCTCACGGCCAAAGGGATATTCACTGAGGTCCATGTGTCTTACCTTTTAGTTGGTCATATCCATAACGACATTGACGTTTCATTTGGTAGATGGAGTATGGACTTGCGTGAACATGATTACCCCACTAACCCCATGTTGATGAAATCTTACATGGACATGGAGAAGGTCCCTATCATACCACATATAATAGAGGAATTCCCAGATTGGAGGGCCTTTATTATTAACTACATTCCTAATGGTCATGACAAACTCATTGGGCATACGAATGCCCAACAATTCAAATTTATTGTTCAAGATGATGGTTGGTCTGTTATGCATTACAAAGTGCTCAGTACGCATGATGAATGGTTGCCCAAAGATGGCATATTCATGTGGAAATTGAATATAAAGGGGAAGCCAGTTCTCCCCACAGGGGACCATTTTCCTGCAAAACCCCGAGATATGGCCAAACTGGAAGATGTTGTTGTCGGTTTGCAAGGGTTTATTGATTACTGGCAATCAATATGCGACCACGACATAACCGGAGCATATAGAGGCTCACACGTACATCTTTTACAATATTGGACTGGGGTGAATGAGGCATTAGATGCACCCCTCACAGATGTATACACTACGGGATTGCCACTGAAAGAGGTATTATGGTCATGTAGTAGAATCAAAGTAGACGCACATATTTTCTTGCATACCGGCGAACTTCGCGAGAACAATATGCACAATATAGACATTTTTCATGTTTTGGGATTCCTGAAAGTCCCGAAATGTTTAATATATTGTTGTGAAGCCTTGCTACACTAATTATCCTAATTAGTGTGTGTTACTATTTGAAACTATGTGATGCTATAACTATTTAATGAGAATGTAAATCTTAGCAAGCAAAGTGATTTATGTTTTATAATGTCCAAACAACCTATTGAACTTTCATTAGTATAGACATTACGAGTAAGACATTATTGTATTGCATAACTCCAAATAGTAACATCGCACTAATTAGGATAATCGGTGTAGTCATCGCCAAGGCATTAAGGTTAGGGTTGACTTGTCGTCTATCTTTATTTTTCTCAATCCCGGATCATGGTAGGGCTTCCATTGCATGTCATCGTGTTTTGGGAGGAAAGGAAACACTCCACATTGCATGTTTAATGTTATGGATTTGAAACTTTCTTTAGTATGTCAATGAGAAAATGATAATATAGCGTACATGTCTTTTTGTTGTTTGTTCTTAAATCCACGACTAACCACAAACCACTCAAGTATAGATACATGCCAATAGTATCGTCGTGTTGAAATTAAGCACGTCTACCGAGTTATAGACAAGCACGTGAAAACATTGAAAGTGTTCTATCCATCCACTAGTATGAGGTCTACTTCAATCAAGTGTTGGGAAAGTGCATGTGGACTCATTGTAACGTCACCGGGACGAGCCAAAGCGGCTCATAATTCCAACACCAAGCTATTGGGCGGGGGGGGGTGTAGAAAGGTTGAAGGTTGATAGGTGCGATTGCCTTGCAAGAATATTTGTTTATTTTAGTGTGGCATGGAACACACGCCCCGGCCTTAGGTAGCTACTTAGGACATTACAAGTGCCATTGAAAGGCTTGGAAATGAGGCAAGATGGGGCCAAATGCGATACCAAAAAAGCAAAGAAAGGTTACGGACCCTCATTACATAGCAACACTAACTTGTCTGACATGTGATGCCTGCTTGGTTCATTGATCCCTTGAACTTGCACTTTTCCTTTTCACGAGGAGGGCCCCTTTCCTCATATCCTCATAAGTTGGGTCTAAAGAGTTTTATAGGGGGGGTCTTATGTTGGCATAACATTAGTTAGCACATGTCTTCAGTTGTGTGGGCTATAGAATCCTAGAAGTATAGGCACGATATTTTGCAAATTGTTACACTTTACGTTACAGTGTCGGTTGGATGATGTGGAAGATCCTTACTTTATTGGGTATTATTATTAGTGGAAAAAAAACCGTTGCACATATATACTATAAGGTAGCTTGAGATATTCTTGACCAAATCAGTAAGTTAGCATATTCAAGTATGATTACATGTTTTTTTTAATAAAAAAACTCCCATGTGGAGAAATAGAAATCAGAAGCAATTTATGTTTTTTTATAATGTTCTTTTGCAATGACCAAATCACTCTGAGTTTTCTAAGTGGATATTATCTTCAACCTATACTTGTGATATAGGCTACCCTATTTCCAATCATCAATCAATTACAAAACCGAAAACGCTTGATTCGGATCATGATTCGCAATCTAAACCTCAATGTCAATTCAACCTAGCCAACTTATATATGAATGTTGGAAATTATGAAGGCAAATGGGTATGGGCATAATTTGGATTTACTAATCACCTCCCACTAGTTGCGTGTTTTGCATATGACGAGATATGGGTGCAAATAGGAAAGGATTCAAAGAACACACTTCTACCTTCCACACATATGACGTTTCACCCAAAATCTTCAATTTTTGTTCATGAGCAGACCGATGTTGTCCCATAAACAACTTGAGTAAGCGGATGAGTTGTTGAAGCCTATCACTCGGGGATCTATGTGGTTACTAAGCAAGGATACGGGACAAGTGCTCCTGCCTCCTATTGGTATCGAGATTGGATTTGTTATGACGTTTTGCATGCAAACAATTTGAAATTGGGAACAAATATATTGTAAGCATAAAATTTCATCCAAATTTTCATTTATGGTAAGAGATAGTATCTATTCTTTAGTAGGTAAGAAGTTCCAGAGGAAGGAGTTACAAAGAGGCACGAGATTGAAACATCTCTAGGATTCGGTTTGCATTCTAGGCACTCAAATTTCAGTTTTCACAGCGGTGTAGGATCTACAAACGAGATTTTTTTTTGCTCAATCCCAAACGCTTAAAAGATGCACGTGATCTAACTTAAACATCTTGTAAAACGAGTAAGTGTACCTCCAACAAAAGTTTGGAAATTGATGATTTGACCCTTCGACCAGAAATCAACCACTTTATGATCGACCAAGAAATCAAGAGTTAACACACACACATACTTTGCGTATCATAAAACGCGAGATGCCATATGCTGCTTGAGAGATTCCTCTTTGTTTGGTTTTGTTGGTGGAGGTGTATCTTTTGAGTGTGGGGGGGGGGTCCGTTATTATAATCTAGGGTACTATAATAGTCTAATGCACGGAAATCTAGGCTACTACCTATCCATGTTTAGCCTTTTGTCCAAGCAGGCGAGTGAAACACTCGGGCACCACCCAGTGGGGGGGGGGTCCCCAAATAAATTTCTTTATCACTTTGTCCTCAACTAAGTACTTACGGATGGATATATGTAGGACCACTAGGCCTGCTGGGTCCAAAAGGGAATAATGTTGCAAGTAAGATTTGCCTCGCCACAAAGATTCCTCCAAAATGCTCGGGTATGTACCCTACGTGGTGCTATAAGAATCATCCGCTGGGGATATGCTCGGCCCCCTCCAACGAGGCATCCCGTTCATCCATCGCCACACCTCGATCCATTCGCTCACTTACACAGTGTCCGGGGAGGTGTTTGGGGCATAAGCGGTCCCAATACTGAACTAAACATGATGTTTAGTGTCACTTAGTGTTTGGATTTACACGACGACGCTAAATCTTTTTACTATTGATGTGATTTTTTACCAAGTGAGGTTGTTAGTGTTCTATAATGTCCACACTGTCAATTTAACATTTGTTGGTAAAAATATGAGGTACATAGTAAATAGATATAGCATTGCGTAATTCCATATAGCAAGTGACACTAAATGTCATATTTAGTGTAGTGTTTCCAAGTCCAACCGGTTTCATGTGTGATCCTTCGGTTTTTCTTTAGTAAGTTGAGGTGTATTCTCTAGATTCCTCTCCGAATGGGTGGTAGTTTTCTTGAAGTCTTGAACTCCAACCGGTTATTTCTAAAACTCAACCCGCTCATTGTATGTACATGAAGAGCTTCTCAAGGGGTATGTATACGGATGGATACGACAAACCATGTTCGATGGATGGATACGACAAGCTATGTTCAATGGATGGATGCGACAACTACATTCGATGGATGGATACGACAAACTACATTCAATGGATGGATACAACAAACTACATTCAATGGATGGATACGACAAACTACGTTCAATGGATGGATGCATGGACTGTAGGCATATGTACTTACAAAATTTCGTTTCCACGTCATCGTCCTCCTTCAAATGATATGCTCCGCAGGTCCGAGATGACCCTAAACTACCGGATGATGGTGGAGAGATACCCAAATCTCAAGGAACAGGTTGGTTGTTCGATTCCCGGTTGTGAAATCTCCTCTCTACTTGACGGGAAATTTGTCAGGTGGTCAATTGCCTCATGTGCTTTGGGGCTGGCATGTCGGCCTTCTGTCTCAAAAATAAATAAATAACGATCTGCACTGTTATATAATTAGGAAGGCTCATGGCCACCACAACGTCATAAGGGTCAGATCACACCAGGTCCCAAGTCCTAAGTCCCAAGTAGGATATGGATGCCTACATTGTCACGCAAATATTATTGCACAAAATAATCAAGATTTGACTTTGATGATAATCAACCATCTTTTAAATGTTTTCTTAAGGCTCGCAAATTGGGACTTTGCCTCTATGTTGGGACTTGCCAACATGAGTGGGACTTGGGACTTGGGACCCCCGTGTGAATCGGCCCTAAGAGGAACAATTTCATAATTTGGAAGCATTCCTCAAAATGGTCCATAATGTGGACTCTCTCTCTCTCTCTCTCTCTCTCTCTCTCTCTCTCTCATTGAAAGTTGGGTCTAGTTGTTTGCTCAACCCAACTCTCAACACAAGTCCCAAGCCTCACCTCCAAAACATGTTACGAGTGGCATGTGGTCACACTAATGATCAACCTTGTTGGCCATTAGTGTAACCTAATTCAGGCCTCATAATAGGGCAAGCGACACCATCAATCATGTGATACTAAATACCACAAACAATGCAATGAGCTTCAATTAAAACGAATCAACAATGCACCTACACATGATCAATTTTTTACTATTACCCCTTGATAAGTGTTAGCAACCCAAACCGGTCACATGGTTCATGATGGAGAGAGAGACAATTATTGTACATGAACATACCTCTTATTCATCCAACATAACAACCCTAAAATAATATGTAGCCCGAAGGTGACTCTTTTAATTTGATTTGACACGGGAATTAGCTTTAAAAACCCAAAATTAATGTGCTCAAGGTCATTTGAGGTGAATCCGCAACAAACCTATAAAGGGTCGAGTTTTAATGTTGGATGGATGAGAGGCATGCTTGTATACGATAATCCCCTCTCTCCGGTCGTGATCGGGATTGATGGATGAAGTTACGAATGAATAAGCGAGAGTAATTGCAGGTGAGAAATGGGGAGGGAGCTGTACCTATGCAGCAATGGGAGCACAGTGGCAGTGGGCAGCATATGCTTGGATTCTCCATGGCATGATGCCATCTAGCACCCTGGGATATTCCCTGTTCCTTCAACATCATAACCTTTTCTTTCTCTTTGAAACTTTTTCTTGATAGGTAACGCTTTTTCTTGCTTCAGACCAGTGCCCGGGAAGTTTTCGGGCATAGTCAGTCGGTCAAGATCCTAGTGATTCTAAATCCAGCCGGTTACATGTTGCCATCTTCTGGTTTTGCTTTATTCATTTGAGGGGGTATATTCTATAGATTCCTCTAAAATGCTTGGTAATCCTCCTGAAGTCTCGAACTTTGACCGGTTATTTCTCAAAGTCACCCGGTTCATCTGTAACTAACCGCCGGTTCTCCCCGGACATAGCTTCAGAGTAAGGGCCACTTCGCACACAAGCCAAGAGCCGTGACCATGAAACTGTGAGAGCCCAAAAGAAAGTGTCCAAAGGCCGTCCCAAGACACTTCCAAAAATCATGTAGTGTGGTCACGGACCCTCAAGTGTAGGGTGAAGTCATACGTGACCGGGCCCTCAACCAAATGCTATTTCAATGAAATTTCTATTCATGCAGGTCCTCACACATGATACAATAGAATAAAGCAACGGTTGTGAGCGTTCGGAGTGCCATGGTCTCCCGGTGTTGTGTAAGGCCTACCTCCTCCGAGAGGTGGTTTTTGAAAATAATCCAAGTGACCATGAAACATGATCCATTTGATGTCATGTAGGAATCCATGTAGACTTTATATCTATCTTGCATTCACTCACTCCGTTGGTCCCTCGAGCATCTTGTGAAGCGAACTTGGACCAAATCTGCCTTTTCCACCAACGAGAGTGCTTGAAGTGTAATGGCCACGGGCTCCGAGTCTCATGTGTGAAGTGGCCCTAAGTACTTTGCTTGACACCTAGGTGGTTGAAAACAATTCTTGCAATTTGAAAGAATGTTCATAACATTACTAAGCATTGTGCGTTTGTTCTGTGGGCCCTGAGAATATATCCATGGGAATGCCCAAACCTTGTGAAGGAAGACTCATATTCACGCTCAGCTCCCAACATCCTATGGTTATATTTTCAGGGCCCACAATTGCTTAGTGATGTTGTGTTAGGAGTAGAGAAGAACACATGCCAATTCCCGTAGTTTGAAAGTAAGTTAGGAGGAGGAAATAACATATGACATTGCCCCCATGATAGGTACGGGGAGAGAGAGAGAGAGAGAGAGAGAGAGAGAGAGATGTTGTATACGAGCATACCTCTCATTCATCAAGCGTAAAAACCCTTATAAAAGTATGCAACATGGAGGTTTTTATTTAGTTCACTTGACACCGGAATTAACTTCAAAAGACCCCAAAATAGTGTACTTGAGGTCGTTTGAGATGAATCGGCAACAAACCTATAGAGGTAAAGTTTATATATGGGAAGATAAGAGGTACGCTCGTATTTAATAATTCCCTCTCACTGATAGGTGTAGGTCTTTAAGTGGTATGCATGGGTTAGACTGTGTTCAACTCACTTGTTGGAGATTTGAAGAGAGTGTACTGCCTTGTTTACGATAGTCAATGTCACACACACTATTTGTGAAGAGCCCAAAATAGATGCCTAGAGGTCTCAAAGTGTCATGCCCGCTAATTGCCAGTATCATTCCATTTGTCAACACAAGTAACTTCTTCAAATGAAAATATCTACAGTATGATATTAAGAGTAGCATATTGGGATATGTTAGATGATAGACTTGCATTTTAGTGTGCAAAGGGAAGATATCTTAAAATAGCTTTGTCATTATTGGCTCAAGATTCAACAAGTCGGTAACACTTGTGTGTTCATCGTCGCTAGTGGCATGTTGGGTGTCCTTCAAACACTAACAACACAAAGTCCAATAGGTAGGCCATCTACCTACATTTTTCCAAAAACTAAGCTCATAGATCCTCTCATAATCATGCACATCCACCTTGGTTTCTACTACTTAAAAAAGATTCTTACCGCTTCCCCATCTCAAGTGGAGGTGGCTTTACACGAGGGTTTGAGAGATATCTAATTCCATGTCATGTTGGAACATACACCGTTGGGTCAAGCTTCAAGTTTGATTTCTCAATGTCTGGGTTACATAGAAAACCCTTTATAAATTTAGACACAAAATTATGTCCAAGAAAACAAAATTACTTCGCTTCGAGCATACGAGTTATGGGCGATTGTCCCATGTCATTTGAAAATTTGTAAATCTATCACAATGATAGGATTTTTTTTTCACCGCCACACAATGATTGCCCATGATACATATTCTAGTAGTGCTTCTAATTTAGATATATCTATCTCTTTGTGAATGAATGAACTCAAAAAACATCCTTTTTACCTTTTCTTTTCTAAAAAAGCAAAGAAAAATATAAGAGTATAACTTTTATTGTATGAATTACCTATTTTGACATAAAAGTGTTGAACTTAGTACTTGGGGCACGGTATGTTTACAAATCACCATTAAAAATAGCTAAAAGTTGCAAAGAAGTCCATTGAACATAAACACTACAAAGGTTCATGCTCCCTTACCTTCTCTAAGTAAAAGAGTTGTTGTGTTCCATGGGAACTGACTTGCAGCAACAACATAACATTATTTAGCTACTATTAGCCATTCCATTCTAATAATATTAGTACACTATTTTACCCAAGTTTTTTAGCATGAATATGCTAGTGTAGTGTTCCGCTATGGGAATAAACATAGTATAATTCCGAATAAAATCTGGCACCCAATGTACAAAATTAGTTGAATTAATGTTATGAACATAAAGACTCATGTTGTCATTTTTTGCAAATCACAACATATTTACTGCCTACCCTTGGCCGTCTTCTTCTTCTTCCGCAATAGGGTAAGTGGGAGATAGGTAGAGCTTAGCAATATACCTAATGTTGTGATTATACAAAGAGTTACATTTGCATAGTAGTTTGTAAAAGGATGTGAAGAGTCCTTTAATGGTTTGTTTTCTAACACTGGACAAATTGTAGAGGATCTTGAAGAGTTTTCTGTCGTTGCAGGTGTTGGAGGGAAGAAGAAACCTGAGGCATGCTGGTGATGCTGATCTGCCGGAAGAAAAATCTGTAAGAGGACTGACTAATCTGAGGTTAACTTAGGAGGTGGAAAGAAGAAGTAGAAATCATTGCAAAACTTTTGCGAGTGAATTTGCGAATTTGCGAGGTTAACAATCTCAGATCAGGGAGGAAAGGAAACGGAACGGAGAGGCGGAAGAAGTCGAAAGTCATGCTGTACAAGTCTTTGCGAGCGAGAGTGAGTTGCGTTAAATTAGCGAGGTGATTAGATCAGGAAGATGTAGGAAGGTCTGCAAAACTTCTTGAGAGTGAGTTAAGATTAAGTGAGGGTTAATTAGCGAGGTGATTAAGTAGATTACGGGGAAACGGAGGGCATAAGATTAGCGGGGTAGAGATTCCTCGAGAGGGAGGAGGGCCCGCCATCGCAGCTTGATAGTAAAGCACGGCGTTGCGACACATTTGCAGAGCCGAGCTTCTTCGCCAAAGGAGAAGCATCAGCAGCGTCGCGCTCTCTGCGACTCAGCCTCACAAAGCGAGCGGGAGAGAGACACAAAGCGAGTGGGGGAGAGAGAGAGAGCGGAGGAGGAGTTTCGTTTCGGTTCGGTTCGGTTCGGTTCGGTTCGGTTCGCAGACGCCATGGTGTGGCCGATGGACATCGCGAAAGGATGGTCGCAGGACCTGCAATGCCTCCGGGCAATGTGGCTGCGCGGAGTGCAGGGCCAGTCGCACAAGGAGCGGCTTGAGTTTTTCTATGGCCCTCAGGCCCACGCATGTGAGTAGTAGCAGCCAAGAAACCTGTGAATAGCGCGCTTCGCTAATGCGTTTCGTTTTTCTCGCGGTCATTTTGTGCTCTGTTTCATCTCTAAAGGATTCGTGTGGAATAGGAATGGGAGTATGAATAGGAGTTGTCGTTTGGTGGCTTGGATGTTGTAAAACAGGGGATGGATGGCAGAGTAAACTGAGATCAGAATCTTGATTGGATCGGAGGCGGAGAGTACGAGTATGGATTGATTCGATATATTGGAAGGTCGTCAGATTGTAGTAGTCGGTAATTTGTGCCGTTGAGCGAGTGTGCCTCTTCTTGCCTGTGAATTGATTATATTTTATAACACGGAGCTTCCTTTTTGCTTTGATTGAAGAGCAGGAAGGCTTAGGAGGCTTGTGTAGGAATTTGGTTTTGGTCACTTGTAGTTATAAGCGAGATCGTCAGTCGCAGATCTCATTGCATTGCATCATTAGTGAAGCGCGTGAGGGAAGCACCAGGATTGCAACGTTGGAGGCTGGATACGCTTCATTGAAGCGTCGTGCTTTTTTTGTTCTTTCGAAAAGTTCAGCAGTGCTATTGCATTTGTTACATATGTATGCGCTTATCTTAAGGAATGCAAATCTGCTCTGCTTTTGATTTGAGCGCACATGCTTCATTGAAGCTTAGTGCTCTTCACGTTCTTCAAAGAAACCCACCAGCCCTTTGCATTTGTCACAAAGACGTGCGCATATCTTGTGGAATGTAAATCTCCACTGCTTTTTGATGTGAGGAAGTCGTGTAAGATCTTGGAAAGACAGGCGTGGTGAAGATTGCTCTTGGAGAGATAGAGCTCTCTCTAACCTCTCTAGCAAGATTTCATCTCACAAAGTAAGACTAGTTGATGCGAATCGATTTAATGACAATGTTTGTGCGCTACAGATGATCGATTCCGGGCGAATTTCCTCCACGGACGTCAGCCACTACTGGCCTCCTGCGCCGCGCGTCTACGTGGCACTTCGGGCATGACCTGGGTGGATATGGGAGGCGGAACAGCTGAGAATGTGGACATGATGTCTCAGTACATCGATCTTTCTGCCTTCGACAAAATTTACGTCGTCGACATCTGTTCTGCTCTGTGCGAAGTCGCACGCGAGAAAGTCAAGAAGAGGGGATGGTACAACGTGGAGATTGTGGAAGGCGATGCTTGCACCTTTGCACCTGAGGAGCCTGCAACGCTCATTACATTCTCCTATTCTCTAACAAGTAAGAAAAATTAAGTCGCTCGCTCAATCCACAATGTTGTCTTAGGTTCCTGTTGTATGTATTAAATGGAGATCTTCTCTTCCCCTACGACTGTAGTTTATTGACTTGGAATCATTGCAGCTTCTCAAACATAAGTGTCAAGCGCTCACATCTCCTATTTAAAGTTTACTTCGATACGGTATCTGCTCTGTGATCGCAGTTTCAGCTTGCATTGAGTATCACAAATCGCACATGTGTCCATACCTAGAGTTTTCAACCAATGCCTGGAAGAAGCTGTATTCCATTGTCATTGCGCAGAATTATGTGTTGGCTGTGGAGCGGAAATGTGTAGTATATTGTCCCGAGGACTTTTCGGTTACAGGCACTGGAGAGCATTGATTGTAATGCCGAGAAATTTCGGCAAGGTTGCCCGTAGATGGCATTGAGGATAGAAAACGTATTAAGCTGCTGGTTGTTCTTCGATCGAGTATTAACAATCAGAGATTGAATTCCAGCAGCGAGCTTTCTTTATCCGTGAAGGAAATAATTGTTTTGTTGCTTTTGAAGTAATTTGGACCTAAGAGTGATTTTTTGGGTACGTGTGCAGTGATCCCAGACTTTATGGCAGCCATTGACAATGCTGTAGCTAACCTCGCCGAGGACGGAATCATTGGAGTAGCCGACTTCTTCACTTCGGCTAAGTATGATCTTCCCAACCGCCAGCATTCGTACGTACAGCGTTGGTTCTGGCGCAGTGTCTTCGATGTGGATGGCATTGGTGCGTTCGCTCATCAACACTCTACATTTGCGTCTGTTTCCTTCTGGCTGTCATCCGAGCATCTGAATTGTGATGAGCATTGTCTGGTTTTCAATCTCGATTATCACAATAATGTTGGTCGTGTTGCAGACTTGGGACCTGAGAGGCGTCTGTACCTGGAGCACAAGATGGAACCAGGTACATCTTCTAGACTCTGTGAAAGGAAACGAGCTTCAATACTATCCTGGAGAGTGAACACTCTTGAGACTCGTCTATGATTATATATTGTATGTCTCGAGTTCACTTTGAAACTCATAAAAAAGTCGTTCATTACTTATCGTGGTTTGTAAGCTCGCGTAACACGCTCGAATTAAATACTGAGCGGGCTTACTTAAGAGTTTCAGGACTGGAGAGGAACTTCAGTGTACTTGCGATGACTTTCTCTCACAATGTGATAATTGAAATGCAGTGTATGAGTACAACTCTAGAGGGAAAATCCCGTATGTGCCTATTATCCAAGCTCCATACTTTCAATGGATAGGCAAACGCCGCGACTATACAAGTAAGCTTCAGTCTACTTATCGGAAGTACCTTAATTTACAAACGTTTGAGTTTATACACGTTGGATAAACTGTATGTTTCCGGTTCTTACATGCTGTCATGGCCCCTTCAAACAGAGAAAAATCTAGCTCGATTCCCTGCCAGAGCTTCAGACGAGTTTGAAGCAAAGCGGCCACCTGCTTTCCCTCCAACGTTCTTGTATTCTTTGTCTTGGGAGGATCCTCGTGAGGATGATAAAGTGCTGGATATCAACAAGGATGATACTGTCCTGACTTTAACATCTGGGGGTTGTAATGCACTGGATCTTATTTATCAGGTAATACAAGTTGTTTCCTTCCTCACCGTTAAAATCCTACTAAACAGTCAGTTGATTGAAAACGAGGAACTAAACACTTACGCGGCAATTTGTTTTCAGGGAGCTGGTCAAGTTGTGGCTGTTGATATCAACCCGGCACAAAGTTATTTATTGGAGCTGAAGAGGATTGCTATTGTCCGGTGAGGTTCTAACTAGTTGCTGAACTTTTAGTAGCATTTAATTCAAAGTGAAAGCTCCGGCTACCAATTTTTGTTCTCCTACGATTATTTCACTTGCAGATTATTAGTTCTAGAGAGTTTTGAGAGGGACTTGCGCAGTGAATTACTGGGTGAGGTGTGAAGTCTAATTTTTGGTTGTCTTCTTCGCAGGTTGCCATTTGAGGACGTGTGGTCGATGTTTGGAGAGGGAGTTCACCCTAGATTTGAGAAATTGTTTAATATGGAACTTGCACCCTTCCTTAGCCAAGGGGCATCAAACTTCTGGTGAGTACATATGTTCATAGGCATTTATCATGCATTGAAGCATCAAACAACCTATCACTTGTGTACATGTTCGGCTTAATATAATATTCCACTTTTGGTGTGTGCAGGAATAGAAAACGTCGTTACTTCAAGAACGGTTTGTACTATCATGGTGAGTTGCTCTCCAAAATGCCTATCATGTACTTTCGCATACTAGAAATTGCTAGAGGTTTTTTATTTAAAATTGAAGTGCTGCGAAACATTAATCAACATACATTTTATTTGCCACAGGTGGTATGGGAAGGCTGATTCGTGCTGTCCGGCTTCTTGCGCGCATTACTAGACAAGTGAGTGTAATGCATCTTATCTTTGTTTACATTCAATCTGCTGCTGTAAACTGGGTACATCTTTGGTATTGGCTGCAGAATTTTAATGTAATTTTCTGGGGTTGCAGCAACACTGGATTGATAGCCTTGTGAATGCGCCTACTTTGGAAATGCAGAAAGAGCTCTGGTAAGGACATTTCACCGATCTGTATTAACCAATGACACTTTGTTTGGATTGTTGGTGGATTTTTTGTTGTCCCATGAATCTTGTGCAATCTTGGTGATTTCCAACTAATTTCCTGACCTTCATCCTGCAGGTTTGCATCTGTTGGTAAATGGCTTCTGCAAGCAAACATCCTCACAAGAATCTCAGCATTTTTTGTGACGAACCCAATTGTTCTGTGGTTCTGTGCTGGTGTCTGCAAGGGCCAATTGAGCCTTATCCGCAAGGAGGATGACATATACAAGTGAGTTTTAGTTGCATGATATGAAAATAATTTATCCGTTTCGAAGCTTTTAGCTTCATCAATAGTTTGGTGCTTTTTAATGTACACCTACCACAATATGTGGGTGCCCTCCTCGTATTATGGTTTGACATTAAAATTGATGTTGTCCCCCTCTACAGTTATGTCGTCCGATGCTTGAACTCCACAGCGGAATACTCCCATCTTCGTGACAGGTGATTTTACAGTTCCATTCTCTGATCTTTAATGTCTGAATAGCATTGGGCTTAATCTGAATACTGTATAAATGAAGATAAGTTGCTAAATTTGCAATATTCATTGCAGCAACTATTTCTACCGGTGCTGTCTGACTGGAAAGTTTTCAAAACATTGCTGCCCACGGTTCCTCGAAGAGACTGCCTTCAAGAAATTGAAGGTACATCCTTCTTAACCATCAGTATTTCCGCTTGTCCTGATGATGCAACAGAAGTTAAAAATTAACGGAGCTCAAGCAATTTCAGATATATGTATAGCGTCACTGTTATGCAATGCAGGTTGCTTTTGCATGAAGATTTCTTTCAGAGACTAAGCTGATATTTCCTCCTGCTATTGGTTGTAGATTGACCTTGCAATGGACGAGCGCCTACTTATCCGAACTACTGCTTTTGTGGAGGAGCTCAGGAAGCGTATGTATACGAAGGTATGTACTACCAGAGCTTTCGACCTCTTGCAATCGAATGTTATTTCATCCGCTTCAGCTATGAAGTATAAAATCCCATTCTTTACAAGAATGATAAAGGATAAAGGACGCAAGAGATAGTATAATAAAAATGCATAAGGATTCAAAAAAATATACATTCTCCAAGTGAGGTCTTCGTCTACTGAGCTCTTACACTTGGACCCCATGCAGGTTATTCTTATGGACCATGTTGACTGGCTGGAGCAGCCTGACATTGATACACTCTGTGCTGCATTGAAGGATCAAGTGAAGGTATGAAACATGCTCTCTTGCACTTGGAATCCCCCTTGTGATATACATGTCAGGTATTTGATGAAGAGGTCTGCATGATGAAACGGACTTTGGTGGTGCTGAATTGAAGTTTGTGTTTGTCTTGGTGTGTAGCCTGGAGGCCGTGTGATCTGGCGCAGTGCTTCAAGAAGCCCAAGATATGCCAAATGTATTGAAGAGGCTGGCTTTGATGGTAAGCTTCTGCGACCCTGAACAACTGAATTACATTGACGTCCTTGTTCTCATAGTTGGGCATTATTCTTAGGGCCACTTTTCACTATGGGTAAGGGCTGTGACCATGACCTTGTGAGGGTCCTGGCCCTTCTATATCATTTATGGCCGTACTGGAGACTTGAAGTGGTCACAGTCTTAAAGTGTAGCGTAATAATATTTGTAGTGCCCTCTTAACAGAATGCTATTTCTATGCCGTTCATGTGGGCCCTTTCACACAATAATTTATAATAAATCAAGGTTAGGGAGATATTGAAGTGTTACGGTCTCCCAGTTTTGTGACCATCTCTTGGACATAGGCTTGACGAATAATCTGTAGAGCATGAAACAATATCTATTGCATGCCATGTAGGATGGTCCTCACCATTCAAACTTCCAGGCTCCCTCATGCTCTAGTGTAAAGTGATGTGAGTCCAAGAATTTTCAACAAATGACAGATTCTAGACTCCAATGGTGATGGATCCTCAAGCTCTAATATAAGGCATTTGTGTGCTCCTTTGGGCCTTACTTTAGTTTTTGAATATTTCTTTGGGCCTTAATATTGAGAAATACTAACCCTATGCCCGGTAATGCAGTTGTGCGCATCACTACCAGTGAGAAATACATGGACCGTGTGAATATGTACGCCAGCTTCTATGTGGGCATTCGCCAAGGTGGTCCGAGCATTGAGGAGAAGCTTGCACAAGCTCAACCTGACTCTCCCAACTCCGTCCTCCAGACTGCCACATCTTTATAACACTCTATGCGCGTTCGCCTGACAACCGGAAGTTTTGCTCGTTCACTTGCTGTTCCTTTTCATTTTTCCTTCTTTTCTTCCTTTTTGGGAGGGGTGTCATTCATACCAAGCAGATGGATGTAGTTTATAAGCATTATAATGTGGTGCTATTTCAATCCTGTGCGGCTTTCCTTTTTCTCCATGATATCTGTGATGATGATTTTTGAAGTACTTGAGGATATCAACAGACATCCCAAAAGTAAAAAATGTGGCAATTGATGTCTACCCCAGGAGCTAGCTAGCTGGGGTAATGTCTTGCTAATGTATTTGTAGAGAACATGGCTGATCCTTTTGAGGAAGTCAAACGAAAGCACCTGTAAATGGAGCTTTCCTGTTGTAACTGTACTCTGGATTTTTACCAATGGAATTTGGCCCCTTCATTGGACTTGTGATATTTTAATTCTAAGAGCTTGAGCAGTTTGGTGTGACGATTAAGTGCTGTCTTATTTTTATGATCTGTCATAGTTCGGAGTTTTTTTGCATTGGAACTAAGATTCAACTTTTGGAGTTTGCCTTCCAATGTTCCATTGAGCTTCACCACCATCAGCGTGACAAGGTGACAGTCTATAAGGTGGACTAGGCTTGCATGGACATTATTGTTGTTTTGCATACTTCCACAGATGCTCTTGGAAATGTTAATGTCTGTCAGTGGGTAGATCCAAATGAGGAACTTCATGCTTTTTTCAGTGTTGGTACTAGGTTGAGTTACCTTGGTGCAAGCATTGTGAGAAATTCTGCAAGATACTCGTTCAAGGTCCCACACATGCCTGTAGAATCTTGTTTTGATGATGCTTACTTATTCCCCTGTGCCAACAAGATTTTTACTGTAATTTCAAGACCAACTTCAATGTTGTGGTGCAGTTAACAAGCCAACTGAAGTCTGCTCTCCAAGTCTTTCTTCCAAGCGGACTACCAAGTTGTGCAAGCCTCTTATCTCAGGGAGATCACTGCACTCTAGAGAATCGGCCTTTTTGTTACCACTTTGATGTACTTAGAAGTGTTTTGGTTTCCCGGACTTCATATTCAGTTTTTATTCATTTCGCCTGAGTGTCGGGAGAATTCAAAGTCATCTCTTTTCTCAATTATGAATGCGAAGTGTACATGAAGCAACCCTTGTCAGTACCCCAACACATTGAATCTGGTTGGTGGTTGACGATCCCAATCTCTAGAAATGACATTGTGAGGTGCACTTTGTGGTAGAATTTCTTTTATACAACTTCATTAGACATAGGTTTTTACAACATGCTCATCAGGTTGATACTGTTGAAACCTTATGCACACAGGACAAGTTACCTGTTAGTTTACTTAAGATAAAAAAAGGCCTTTTATCTTTAGGGTTACCTCTGAGGTTAGGTTAAGCTTTGCTGGTATTAATACCGGTACTCATTTCTCTTGAAGTTGAACTGTTTGTTTCAAGTAGTGAGCTCTGCTTAGGTTTGTACATGGTATCAGAGCAGGGACAGAAGTAGATCTACAGTCTCTAGCCATCCTTCATTTCTCTCAGATCTCCGTGTCAACCATAGAAAACCTAGAAGGAGATACAGTGAGTAGCCAACAACCCCGCATTACTCGTCAGCACACCACCATGGTCGGAGACAATGGACTTCTTGAGAGCTATCACCTCGACGGAGGAGCAAACTTCGGAGTACGGGCGTATCGCATGAAGAACCTGCTTCAGAAGGATGGACATTTTCACTATTGCCTCACACCTCCGAGCAAGTTATGAGTGAGGAGCAAATGGCACGACAACAAGTCATGAGCATCATCAACAACAATGCAAAGAACAACGCCCTCAAACTTCTTTGCCGCTACAATGATCCACACGAATGCTGGACCGGATTGAAGGCGAGATACGAATATGACAACGGTCCTTGCCGAGTGATGCTCATAGACAAGTTTTTCGCCTTGAGAAAAACGGAATCTATCTCTATGGACACTCATCTCACCGAAGTTCGTGAAATCGCAAATCTCTCAGAAGAAGTAGATGTCAACATCCCCGAAGACATCATTGTTTACTACACTATGAAAAAATTGTCCAAAGAGTACAAGATCTTCAAAAGGATGCAAATTGCTACTCAAACCCTATTGACCTACAAATAGTTGGAAGCCAAGCTCATCTCCGAAGGGACATCAATACGAATGGAGATCTAGTAGAAGGAAGACGGTGAAGCACTTCTCCTTCACCGTGATAGACCAAGGAGACCTCAATCAGGACCAAGACACAAACACCCTTCCCATATGACATTCACTCACCCCAGACACTACTCCACCAACAGATACATGGATTCGGGAGGATCCTCCGCACCAAGATATTCGAACCAGGTGGCTCCTTCGACATAGTTTGGAGCAACACAGAGAGGCAACACACCAACCACACTGACCACCTACCAACCCTGTTATATAGATCCAAGGGACCCGACAGACAACGAAATGATCTTTACAATTTTTGTGGGCTTGACGGACATTTTGAATGAGAATGCGATTTGAGATCAATACTGGATCGCATGAAAGTCTATGAACACAGACTCCTTGAACGTCGCAACCGAACTCTCAACGGATAGGTACACAACCTAGAAGAACCATCTGAGGTATATACCTCAGATGGTTCTTCTAGGCTGTTAGAGTCTTGATTTTCATACCCGCGGCATGCAACGAATGATCAGTTTCGGGGCAGTCAATGGTATTCCTAACATTCAGTTCTCAAAACAAACATGTAGTGGTTGCCAACTTGGTAAATACGCCAGAACCAAGATGCCCAAGGAGTCTACATTTCACGCCTCAAAAATCTTGGAACTAGTCTACTTTGACGTGTGCGGACCATTCAAAGTTAACTCCAGGTGGAACAAAATACTTTGTCACATTCGTAATCGATTTCTCAAGAAAGCTATGGGTCTATTTTGTCTAACAAGAGCGAAGTTTTGGCCAAATTTTAACATTTTGTACATCTCATGGAAAACTCCACTGGATACACCATCTAGACTTTTCGCACAGATAACAGAGGTGAATACACGTCTTAGGCCTTCTATGATTTTTGTTCCTCGAAAGGGATAACCAGAGAGCTCACCCTGCCACACACCACAACGCAACGACGTGGCTGAACACCAAAATCGATCTCTATTGGACATCACTCAATGCCTCTTGTTGGACAAGGCTCTTCCAGGCCATCTCTGGGATGAAATGGTCAAGGTTGCCAACATCATATTCAATCTCCGATCCACTAAACGACATCTTGACAAAACACCGAACGAATTTTTTTCAGGTAAGAAACCCTCTGTGACCCACCTACGAGTTTTTGGTTCCTCAATCTTTGCACACATTCCAAAGCCATCTAGAACCAAACTTGAACCTCGTTCCAAGAGATGTGTTTTGCTCAGCTTCGACGACAATGCCGAAGCCTATAGATGCTATCGACCATCCAATAGAAAGGTCTTTATCTCCCGTGACATCCACATTGACGAAGACAACTCGTCATCCACAACAGTTGAACCTGACAAAAACCCTATCCTATGAGATTCTTCTGTTGACAACATTCCTGCGCCAATGAGAAATGAAGAATCACTGATTTTCTCAACCCTCTAGGGGCCATTACTTCCCACCCAAGATCATATCTGCCAAGGAACAAACACTCAAAGCATCCACAATGGCCAATACTCATTTCTTACCCATATGAGGTCGCCATCGCTATCGCATACTTCTCCATGAGGAATGCCCGAAACACCATGGGCACAAGGGGGACCCCGGAGTGACACCGGGGACTTGTGGCGCCATTGGTGAGAGGGCCCAAGTGATCCTAGTGTGGGTGAGAGCCCCGAGTGTTGGGAACGCCTCCCACCCACGGAGACTAGGAGGCATGAGGGTGAGGCCATAAGCTATACGTAGCTTATGGCCTCACCCTCATACGTAGCTTATGGCGTGCCAATCCTAGAATGCCCAAGAACATCTCAATCGAAGGTGTGAGCTAGGAAATATGGCAATTTGAGTGGGGCGTTGTCCCGAGACAACACCTTGGTACAACAGTGGCCTGGGAGTGGCTCCCGAGACTGGGAAGATTTGAATAGGCATATCTTCTTGAATACTTGCCCGAATGAGGCAAGTGAGTAGTCCATCGGCATCTACATGAAACGTAGATGACAATGGAGTGGTCAATTGTTAACATCAGAGATCATATGAAGAAGTTATGGGATTCTGAAGCTGCTAGGGGCTTCCAGCCTCAGCGGCTAAGGGAAAATGTCTACTTGGCCCCAAGTGTTGGGAAAGAGACAAAATGTTACTTGATGGTGGGGTAGGGGCCCTGCCTAGTGTCCTAGAGGCTTATATGGGTGGGTGGTGTGGCCGAACCCACCTGAGGCCGAATGGCACGGCTTCTATGGGCATTGACCCAATGTGAGGGCATAGTTGCCTAGTATGGCTCGGGTTGTTGTAGTGTTGCTCCGGCAACATGACAATCAACATAAGATTGGATTTCCATGGATGGAAGTCCACATCTAAGAATTGGTCACCGATTAAGGGGTGAGTCCCGAAAGCAAAGTAGGAGGGTTGGCTCCCCTCCTGTGAACTATAAGGTCCACGGTATGGGGAGCTAACCATTAGCATGGCGGAATACGAAGGGTTAGCGCTCGTGACCCTTCTTAGAATTGAAAGAATGACCAAGATAGTTAAAAGAAGCTAGCAAAGGTTACGACAAATACCAACCCTCAATGGCGAGTCGCCATGCAAGCTGAAATCGATTCCATCCATAGCAACCACACATGGTTTCTTGTGCCGCTTCCCATTAACAAAAAGGCCATCACCTCTCGGTGGGTATACAAAAAAAACCTGGGCATCAATGGTGGGTCAACTCGTGACAAGGCTTGTCTGTTCGCCCGTGGTAACGAACAAAAGTTCGGGATAGACTTTACAGATACTTTTGCCCCCGTTGTACGATGGGAAACCATTAGAATCTTAACAGCCATTGCCGTACACCTAAATTGGCCAATCCACCAACTCGATGTACTAACAACCTTTCTCAACGACATTGTAGATAGTTTTTCGGTTCGGGTTCCAATTAAGAAAACCACCCAGGGAAGACCAAATGAGTGTCAGATTGAACTTTAGATGTCACTATTAGGTGAATTGATAGATCACAATGGATCGGGAGTGAGTTTAGGACAATAAACACATAAAAAACTCATTTTAAGGTAATAATGGCATTTGTTAAGGGATAAATTTGGGAATAAGTGTCATTCAATGTTGTGCATGCAATTGCTCAGTCTCTCCCTCACAACCAACCCTCCACAATATTGGTTCATTTATTATAATGATTTAATGCAGAGAGTCACAGCTCAACAATAGTCTTTTGAGTGGGCCATAATCTCACAACCCCAAGGCCAAGGCACCTTGATTCGGACCATAGTCTCTTCTTTTAAGCGTCCAGTGACTAGAGCCTATACCACAGGTTAGTATATATTTGCACCACATATTACACTCATACCCCTCAAGCTTTTAAATTAATTCACTTAAATTATTATTATGACCGCCAATCACTTTTTATCCCTTTGGACTTTAACACAATCATATTGAAATTAATGCATTAAAATTAATTATTATAACTTGCAAAAGTCTAGTTACAAGTAACGCGAACCGAGTATCCGACCCTAAGCGAACCGAACGGACCGGAGCTAAGCGAGCGAGTCTAACTCACAAGACCATAGTCTAACAAGGTTGGCCATAGTCTAAGTACCCAGTAACAAGTTCCAAGTAACGAGTCTCACAGAGAGGGCCATAGTCTTCATCACAAGTAACCAGTCACAAGTTCCAAGTCAACGTCTTGTTCTCAAATGAGGTGCTGGCCACTTCTCCTTATATCCTTGCCCTTGAGCTCTCTCCCAAACGGTATGGGATAAGTGCCCAACTCTTCCACTTCAAGTCCTCTGGTCCCTGATTCGCTTTTCAACTCCAACGCTTCACCCTGCACAGGCCATCACCCCTCGATGCACGGCAAATAATCTAAGGCCATGAGTTATACTAATCCACAATCTGGTCTCCTACCAGGATCGCATTCGGGAAACTTGTCGTCCCCAACATCTTGTATTAATACTACCTCACAACGAAGGTGGATAATCCAGGGAGCTTTTATGGCATTCGGAACCATCTCCAGAAAATACCGGCAGTTGGTTATAGGTGAACTGGTTGAAGTTCGAGTTTTCAATAAAACTTCCAATTCCTTAAGGGAAATCCATGGAATGTACCTCCAATGAATTAAGCAAACTTAGAAGATGACGACATGTAACCGGCTGGAGTTAGAATCACTATGAGCTTTCCCGTATTTCGACAAATTGAAGGGAGATGAGGTTATGAAATTAGAAAGATTGGCCTACTGCCTGAGCTTCACGCTCTTTATCACCCCCCATCAAACATTTCCAGTCACCCATTTACATCCCTCCACTGGATCTCTTCTTCCACACAAACAAAGGAACTTCACACGAAAGACTATATCCAAAGATTCTCATTCTAGCACACCCAGGACTCTATATCCCTTTTTACTTCTACGTCGTACAATGCGTATCGCGCATTGGTGAGTAAAATTCACTCCCTTCCCAAAAAGGGAGCTGAGATTTTATCATCATATCATTCAACTCTTCTTCACTGAAGACTCAATCCGGAAGATGTATCTCTCGTGGTATGAATAATATTTCTCTCCTCTTCCCAGCAGACTCAAGAATTTCACTTCTGAATCCATCACTACACATACATACTCTATTTGCAATGAACGTCACTCAGAATCGTAAACACCTCATTACCGCGGAGAGAGTCCCTTGCCCTTTCATAGGGATCCATACCCAAAGCACACACTCATACACACTCCACTTCAAGTAAATTCCCAGGTCTCTTCTCGAGCATTGGGATCTCATCACCTATGACTTAACTATAAGCCAAGGGCACACGCAATGATAGATCAGCATGCATGGCCATCAGTTAATAAACCACTTACTCCATATGGTAATTTCAGGAAGATGGTCCTTATCACAGAAGGTTTACAACACATAATCTCATGGAAATCAAGGGCTTCACACCTAGGCTGTGCTCTCACTTTATACCTTGAAACATTGTTTGAAGGAAACAAGAATCTACTCTCTTCCCGAGAGTTGACTCTAAATCAGCACACACTACATTTGTCTATATCTTGAGTCTTCCTGTATTATCCATGAGAATCACTCCACTCCAACAATTACAAAGAGGATCTCTCTCTTCCAAAAGTATCCTGATACTCTCAGGCACACACACTCAATCACATTAAAAGAGAAATTCACACAAAAAGCTTCAAGAAGGATATGATCAGATCAGCCATGAAACGTGAGAGTAATGATTTGTAATTCTTTTTATATCAAAAGGAATCTGATACATAACAAAAGGGCTTCACACCCGAGAAATCGGCCACGCTATGGACGTTCAAAACTATGGAGGCGAGAAGAACTGATTGTCTTCCTCTCTCCCCCTCGTCTATATCCTGGGAACCAACTTCTCCAACTGCCACATCTCTCCGTAGCTTGATCTCAAGAGTCTCTTCAGCATACTCACATGACTATAGTCCTGCCCAACCGACTCTTCCTTTCCTGAGACTTAATTTAGGTAGGTAAAATGAGTCACCTTTTGCTTATTTCTCTTAATTAGTCACTAATCACCCATTTCAGTATTTATTCTACCTTCTAACTTACACTTTGAGTTCACATTTCACCAAAATTCAAAAATGCCTATTTCTGGACCAAAAATTTGTACCACAGACATCCTTGAAGAAGATGTTTATATGCACCAACCTCAAGGTTTTGTCAAACCAGGAGAAGGCCACCTTGTCTGGAAACTCCACAAATCTCTCTATGATCTACATCAAAGTCCCTGAGCCTGGTATGCTCGTCTCCACACTGCCCTTTTGGCTTGGAGCCTCACACAATCTCACTCCGATCCTAATCTTTACTTCGCTCACGCCGGTACTGACACAATTGCTCTTATAGTTGATGTTGATGACATTTTTGTGACAGGCAATAATCCACATTTCATCACTCAACTCAAAGACCATCTGCACCAGAACTTCAAAACTAACGATCTCGGCCCCATTCAGCGGTACCTGGGTGTTCAATTTGATCAGAATTTCTTCGGCTTACGCATGCACCAAACCGAATATGCGCTTAGCATTCTACACCAGTTCAACATGGAGCACTGTGCACCATCTCGCACTCCTCTTCCCGAAGGCATAATCTTACCTAAGGACACTGCCACCCCTCACATTGATGCTACTATGTATAGAATGTTAGTTGGCAAGCTTCTCATCCTCACCAAAACCAGACCATATTTCACCCATGCTGTCAGTGTGGTTAGCAGATTAATGCAAAATCCTCAGGAGACACATTTGCAGGTTGCAAAGCATATGCTACATTACATGTGTTGGTATCCAGACTTAGCCTTGTTCTTCGAACTAGGGGAGGAAAATCGTCTGCATGGATATACCAACGCTGACTACGGGCAAGACGTAGATGATCGGATTTCAGTCGGAGCATACATCTTCTTCCTCGGAAGAACCCCTATCTCCTGGAACTCCACGAAACAATCTAGCACTTCTAGACCCTCTTGTGAATATGAGTACATAGCCCTAGCTCAATGTTCGTGTGAAGCTATTTGGATTAGAAGATTGTTGCAAGAGCTCAGACTTCTAGATGACAAACCAACCACCCTCTACTACGACAACCAAAGTAGCATCAAACTCAGCTACAACCATGTTTTCCATGAAAATCAAAACATTTTAAAATAGATTACCATTTTACCCGCTAGAATGGCACTATCAGAGTAGAATACATCTCTTCTCAAGAACAACTGGCAGATCTCCTTACAAAAGCACTCGGGAGAACTGAGTTCAAGGAATGCAGAAGAAAACTCCACCTTCGCAATACTTATCCTCCCAGTCATCAGGATCCTATGAAATGACGAGGAAAGTAGGCCATCATCGAATCACCAAAAAACGAAGTATCTGTTTCATCGAGTCTTTCCTCCTCTTCCCAAACTCTGTCATTTTGATAGTTGTTTAAAAAATACTCAGGGCCCGGATACACCATCCCTCTGGCACGCACTGCCTTCTTTCTGTAGCGGCGCAATTGGCTTCTAGATCTCCTATTCCACCTGTCATGTTTTTCCCCACTACTCGCAGAAGAACTCAATTGCCAGCTCTTCTCATCCTCCTCGACCTCTAGTCCTCCGATGTCCGACCGAATCTCCAAATCCACTAGGCGCTTTGTGAAGAATAACTTGAATGACTTCAGCTCACTCTCAACTCGATCTCGCAGTGAAGTTCACGATGCTTTGAAAGATATCGGATGAAACCTAGAGTGTCCACTCAAACCATGTCCAAAGCTGCCCATTCTAGTGTTGTACCAACACCTTCTCTCCAAGCACAATTCACTCGCCGGAGTCTCCACAAAAGTGAAATATTCACTCCTTGATGAAAGTGAGGCCAAATTTGGGTGAACACTAATTCATCGCTTAGAGGGGGCAACAACGTCGCTCCCTCATTGATGCCGCTTCCTGCAAACCACGGGGGGTTCACTCCATGTCAAGTTCAACACCACGTGCGGCCAAAGTTTGCTACCCCTATATTACATGGAATAGATAAATTTAAAATTTATGATATTTTTTCTACACATACATAATCATTGATAATATCTTTTGTATATATTTTTGAAATTTTTAGTCATATTCATTTTTTATAGTAATTATTTTAGTGCAATACTGCATCATTCTAGTTAGAAACGGTATGTTTTATTAAAAAAACAGATCATCAAATTTGGTTACCATTTTTTACTATGTAATAGATACCGTGTATATCTACCCATGAAAAAAAATTGATAAACTTTTGACCCATTTTGGTGATGCAACTTACCAAAAGTAGATTTTTTTTGGCCGCACGTGGTGTTCAACTTGACAATGGAGTGACCCCCCCGTGCTGCAAACTTACTAAGGGCTTGCTCGGTTCTCTCAAAGACGCGGCACTCAATTGCATCTATCAATAGCGAGGTGCCCTGCTTGAGTATCACCAGAAGGGTCCATACCAATAACGATAGTAGTCTTATCAGTGTTAGTTCTTTCAACTTCAAATCCATTGTCATGCCTTGCCTTTGGAAAACAAAAGGGCTTAGTGCGCAAGAGGGGGTGTTGAAACCTTATGCACACACGACAAGTTACATGTTAGTTTACTTAAGATAAAAAAAGGCCTTTTATCTTTAGGGTTACCTCTGAGGTTAGGTTAAGCTTTGCTGGTGTTAATACCGGTACTCTTTCTCTTGAAGTTGAACTGTTTGTTCCAAGCAATGAGCACTGCTTAAGGTAGAAATACCATAACCCGTGAAAATAAGGTGATTCGCATTGAAGATATGGTCTTACAATCATGAGATAATTTTCCAAGATAGACGAGGAGGATTCATGAAGAATGCAAGTTGTTTCATTATTTTTTGCCCTGTACAAAAAATGCTACAATTTTTCAAAGTGGAAAGTTGCCAAACCCCCTACTCGTTCACTAGATTCTGAACACGGTAATCCGCATTTCCATACAGAACATCGCCTAAATCGGTTACCTCATGAGTACATTAACACTTGCCTCCCATTGGCTACACTAAGTGTACACGCATTGAAGTTGTTGCCGAGCCATGATCCGTTTCAGAAATGGCACTTCACCATTATGACGGCAGTCTAGTGCACGGCTAGAGGGTAGTTAACCACTTATGGTATTTCTACCATAGGTTTCTACAGATATCGGTCATTCTCTCACAGAAGCCATTGTCTTAGAGATAGTCATATGTCTTAGAGTTAGCCTTTCTGATCCCATCTAGATGTACTTCTAGTCCCACATGCTTTTTGGCTCCTGTCGTTGCTTTCATTTCAAACACTGCAGCAAAACAGGGTGTTATGCAAATATGGGAGGCTCGGCATGATGGATTAAGTGATAAGTGGTAGGAGTTTTCTCTGTTGTAATGATTTTGCATAAAAGTTTATTTGCTTGAACAATTGACATTGTTGAGTGATCTTCTACTAGAATTTAGATGGAGAGCTCATAACCTGGACCTCCAAGTCTACACTCCAATTTAGCAAGATACTTTCTTATAGATCAATGTTGTAGATGTGCACATTATATGTGCAAAATCTTTATACCTAAGGTTAATGTGTCTAATTTGGTTACTTGTCTTAATTAAACACCGAAGTTTGAGTGATATGTGGATTTGGTGTGGCTCCAAAAAAAGACATAAAAAAGGCATGTGTTTAAGAAAGATTGGTATCCAATTTCAAGTGACCCTCATCCTATCCCATCTACAAAGAGATTGGAATCTGTGCTCAAAATATGATATTCATTCTAAACTCAACGGTCAATATAATTAGGAGGACCTAAATGATCATTAGTCCATGAGCATGAGAACCTTCACATTTGATAATGAATAACATATGCATACAAGCTCTGAAAATTATGAGGAAAGTGGCTATGGCTTCACCGGTCTGAATTTGCTGCATAACCATCTTGTACTAATCATGTCTTCCATATCCAGGAAAAAGTAGGCTAGTCTGGAAAAGTAACCATCTACCGTATTGTAGATACGTATAGGGACACCCTTTGGAAACAAATTTCATTGGAACCGAAAGCCAACAAAAGAGTACCCAGCTTTCCATGGGAATAATACATGGACAAAACTGTCATGCAATATGCGGGATACACTTTGTTACTATAGAATCACATGGAACAAAATCATTTTGAAAAAGACCGGCCTTCATCAATTACACTTTATTGTCTAATTAGTGTGGGTTACCATTTGGAGTTGTGTATTGCTGTAACATCTTACCGAGAGTATTATTTTCTACCCAAATAACATAAGTAGTTAGTATGCACACCGAAAAGTATGATACAACTTAGTTGGTAGAAAATGATGATGTTGGTAAAAAATTAGCAACTTGTAACTCCAAATGGTAACCCGCACTAATTAGACAAAATAGTGTAGCTTTGGGGTAAAGCCCCGCATGATTGGCTGTAAAAATACGTAGAGTAGAGATACCCATTTCCTTTAACTTAAGCACTTTTGCATAAGTGTAGTACAATTGTGATACTAGAGTATTTTTCACATGTTTGGAAATTGTTAAATTTTAGAATAGGTTAAATCACATATTCACAACATAGGTTGACTTATTTCCAATAATTGGGTGATAAAAATTGTCTTTTAACATCATGCTAGATGTGACGGCAACATGTGTGAAACTTCATGGCTTTAGAGGATTCTATGTATTAAGATTGGGGGCCTTATCGGAAATGGGTTTGTCTACTCTAGTTGCTCATATATTTGACTTCGAATGCAAAAGACACATCACAACATAGTTATTTGTAAAGTAAAGGAGATGAAACCACATAACATTATTAAGCCATTGTGGGCCTTGGGAATATGACCATGGGATGCTAGGAGCTCAATCTAAATCTAAGTCTCCTTATGCAAGGTTTGTGCATCCCATGGTTATATTCTTAGGGCCCATAGAATGAATGCACACTGCTTAGTAATGTTAGGCATGGGTTTAATCCCAAACCTTGGGTTATGAGAATCAACACAAAGTCACCCAAGTTTTCTTAATGCTTAAACTATCATGCACAAAGAGTGGTGTTGGGCTATTAAAAATTGGCTTTCTAGCTTGTCCTACTAAGATGGGGTGGGCCAAGTAGCCTTGCACATGCCGATCTGGGATTTAAGATGGGGTGGGCCAAGTAGCCTTACACATGCTGATCTGAGATTTAAGATGACGGGTCCCATGCACATACCGTATTTTAGATCCTAAAATTCTCTCAAAGTTTGAGAGTTGATAAGAAGAGGTCCCAAAAATTCCACCCAACTTTCAAAATAGGCTCTAAATTTGTACGATAAGCTAACAAGCTCTTAATACAAAGTTTTCTCAAAGAAGGATCAAATGCACGGTTTTGTCCCTCTTCGAAAGACTTTACTTTACAGATAACTCTCACCAACAAGCATCCACAAGCATCCACATAGCATTCTACTGTACAGAGTTGAGAGCTGTGAGTCATGAGCTCGAACTCACAATTTTCAAGAGAACTTTTAATACTTTGATTCGATAAGCTTTCAGCAAGTATAAAGTGGCCGTGCTGAAAGTGAGAGATCAGAGGGGAGGGAGATAGTCCTAAATAAAAGAGGATTCATGACAAATCAGATAATGCTTAAAAGTTCATTTGCTCAACCTTTTGAGAGCTTGTCCAAAATGACCTTTTGTCTTAGTCATTCCACATAAGATCCATCTAAACGCTATCCAAGCATTTGTAAGTCCAATAAAAGTTCAAGCTCTCGGATTAAACGACAAAGTGTGCAATGGAGTTTGAATGAGCAAGTGTGAGCCGAAGAGACTCTTTTCTATAAGCTCTCAACCTCTCTATACCATTAATGGTATTTAATGTCACTTACCCTGTTTTGAAGCCTATGCTAGGTTACACTAATGATGAACATTTTCATCATTAGTGTCACCTCATAACACTTGGCATTCAAGTGCACTTACTAATATCTTGGCATGAATGTGTTCAATAGTGTTATGAGGTGTATGCTTATGTTACCCAATGGTCTACAAGTTGATTAAAAGTGTACACAAATTACACTTAGCATTAGTATGCTCAAGAATATCTCCCCCTTGCATATCAAAATGTAAAGCACATGACACTTGTCCTTAGCATGCTCAATAAAATCTCCCCCCTTGCATACTAAAACGCAAATCTATCATCTCAAATATCCCAATGTGCTACGCTAAATACCATAATATAAATTTTTTTCTACTTGCAAAAGTTACTTATGTTAACGAATGGTATCATATTGGCAATTAGCAGATGTAACACTTTGAAACCTCTAACCATCTAATTTAGGCCCTTTGCAAATAATGTACGTGACACTAAAACTGTGTACTGTAAAAGGGGACCTTACTGCTTGCTAACTAAGAGTTTGTGTCCATTCTAAGAGAGTTTCATCTTTTCAGGCTTCGGAAATCAAGCTCTCTGAGTTGTCTCATCAAGTGCACTCTAGAAGTCGATCATTTAAAAAAAGAAACAATAAAAAGTGATATGTAAAAAGAGATAATAAAAAGAGATCATGACCCGTTATTAAATATGATGTGAAATTCTATGTAGGGTGGACAAGGTTCCCAGCTCTGCAACAAGCTCTGCTTTTGACATTCTAACAATATGTTTTGTAGGTGTAAGCTAACATCTGCACAATTGCATTGGTTCTTACATTAGCTTCCCCATCCGCACTGATAGTAGCTGTAAGGTTTTGTCTAATGGCAAACACGACATTGAAGTTCAGGAGCTGGATGTGAGTCAGATCCAATTCCAAGCTAAGTTTGTTTAAATATTCTCAACATCCATTAGATGAAATATTGGCCGCTGCATAAATCGTCAATGTAGGAACTCAACCAGTCAGTGCAATGCTGAATACAATGGCCATTCTTGCCAATGATGTATAAAATCGCTGCAAGACAATACTTGAAACCCATTGCCCACAAAACAAGAGCTCGACCTCATGTTGGGAATTTGACTAAGAACTTTGTCAAAACTGACTTTCATGATGGTTCCCCATCCAATCCAGCAAGGCACCATCTAAACGTTGCAAATCCGGTATCAAGTTCAAGCTCTCAAGTTGGAAGTCGAAACTTTAAGTGTAGTTGGAAGAGGTTCCCTGCAAATGAGAAGCCTCCTTGCATCAAGCTCTCAATATCTGAGCTCTCTACTTGAGCTCTACCTCTCTAGTGTAACCACATCATCCTTTAGCATTAGTTGCTAACTAAAATTTTGTGTACGGGTTAGAAGAGGTTCACCTTCTTAGGCTTCGGCAATCAAACTCTCTAACGGACTTGTCGCACATAACATTATTAAGTAGTGTGTGTTCATTCATGTGGGCCTTAAGAATATAACCATGAGATGCCCAACCTGGTGCAAGGAAACTCGGATTAAGTTTGAATCCGCACTAGGTCGGGGCATCCTAAGTTACATTCCCAAGGCCCACATGAACGAACGCACGTTGCTTAATGATGTTATGCATCGAGTGCAACAAATACAACACTATAGAAAGCTGTACATTCTCAATAAGAATCGACTGATCAGAGGGCACTAATCCCATATGCATTTCCATGTCTGTATCCGAGAGTCTACTACTTGAATGATGGGGTAAGAGAGCAAGTTATGTCTTTGAATAAACTCAAAGATTGCAGCAAAGTAAAGATATACTATTCCACGAGGGATGACACTTGGACCCAACTGGTATCCCGCATCCCGGATTCACTACCCAACAGTCTGATGTGGACCAAAATTAATTCCAACAATGAAAATCTCCCTGACATTTCTGGAAGATTGTTGTATATATGAGCTCTGTCCACTGCCCTTAAAATGTGGCCCTGTCTCTCAGAAAATGAAATCAAGCATGTGAGTAACTTAGATCCTTTGCATGAATATCTGCGCCTGAGGATTGACTGACAAACAAATGTAGTTACAAGTTAGTGCAATCATATAGTGATATATGTATACTTCAGTGTATTGTCTTTGCTTCTGTGTGACCCTACATAGGATAAACTTTCACAGAGATTATTTAGATGGAAGTTGGGCTAGCACCGAAAATGGAGATATCCGCCGGATAACATCAGGAAGCCTATCTAAAGGGAAGGAAAAAAAATGGCTTGCATCGGCCGGGAATCGAACCCGGGTCTGTACCGGACTGCTGTCAGAATTGGCAGGGTACTATTCTACCACTAGACCACCGATGCTAATCACAGGATAACACGTGGTAGCCAGTACCAGGCGTGTCAAACCAGGCTAGGAGCCGGTTGTGAATCCACTCACCAGTGATTGATGAAATCTGAGGCAGTGTTATTGACTTTACTTCTTGACAGCTTGGGCAAGGTTATGAAATCTATGGGATATGGAAATGTGAATCACCTCTCCAAGACTTCTTGCCATGTCCCTAATAATTCTTCAAGCGCTTCAATTACAAGAATATTCAGGTTTGTTCTAGCATCGTCTTTCTTTGATACCATTTGGGTATCTATGATGAGGATTTCGCCTTTTTTGATATTAGTAGGTATGGATAATTGACGGTATTTTTGTTTTCAATACTATTCAGGTCGATATATCATGCGAGAATCTTCATATCTAGGAAAAACACCCTAGTATCAATATGGTTTAGAATGGCATTGACCCGAATAATAACTTGGGTATACAACGATTCTCTCACCTTGACATACCCACCAAATATCAAAATTTGATTGTTATTACAATTTTGATACACACATGTAGATTCTTTGATGTGATTATTGATGTTGATTTTGATATCATGCATTCACCTATATCATACCAGACCAACATGGATAATAACCTCCCGTGAATCAAAGAGGCATATATTCAATACTTGAGTCATTAGCACTACACCATTTATGATATTTAGTGTCACATGCATAATCATTTAATTCACCCTATTTTGAGGCGTATGCTAGGTTCCACTATGGATCAACAACTTCACCGTTAGTGTCACCTCATGACGCTTGGCGTTCAAGTGGGCTGATTAATATCTTGACATAGGAATGTTCAATAGTATCACATGAGGTGTATGTCTTTGTTACACAATGGTCTCCAAGTTGACTAAAGTGCACGCAAATGACACTTGGCATTAGTAAGCTATAGAATATCTTCCTCTTGGCTACTAAAATATAAACACATGACACTTATGAATGATATCCTCAATAATATCTTCCTCTTGCATACTAGAATGAAAAACTATCATCTCAAGTATCCCAATATGCAATGCTAAATGTCATAATGTAAGTAAATTTTCACTTAAAGTAGTTACTTATGTTGATGAATAGCATCATGTTGGCAATTAGCAAATGTGACGCTTTGAGACCTCTAGACATCTAGTTTAGGCCATTTGCAAAGAGTGTATGTGACACTAAATATCATAAATGGTGAGGTACCACTCTCCATGCCAAAAAGGTCTAGCAAAAGGGAAAGAAAGTAACTAAAGATCCATGTCATGGCAAAGTGAAGTATTACCTTAGCCACATCATAGACTTAATAGAGCTTGAGTTGAGAGCTTAAACTTGCAATTTTGGGGAATTTCATACTTGGAGTCATCAAGCTTTCATCTAAATGAGAGAAACTTTCTCAAGCAGACACATGACTTGTTGCGTGGGATTCGCGTTTCTTATGCTTTCCAAGCATATATTTTTTGGAAATGTATCATCCAATACTTTCAAAGGTCACTAAGGGAATTGCGTGGTATTACCACTAGTCCTCTCCATATCATGGTTATAGAGTCTATGGACACGAATATAGGATCTATTATCTTTATTATTCATAATTTATTATACATAGTGGTAGAGAACTATAATGTATATGGTATTTAATGTCATACATACTATTTGGGAGGGGTTTAAACGAGGTTGCTCAAAGGCCTAGAATTGTCACGTCCCATATTTGTCATGACTTGAAATAAAGGATCCTTTTATATTGTTACATAACATTAGCATAGCACATTGGAGTAGTTGAAATGATAGTTTTACATCTCAATGTGCAAGGGGAAGATACTATTGAACATAGTACTGTTAAGTGTCATGTGTTTACAATTTAGCATGTAAGAAGAAGATAATATTGAACATATTATGGGCAAGTGTAATATGCTTACATTTAGTATGCAAGAGGAAGATATTATCGAACATACTGAGGGCAACTGTCATGTGTTTACACTTTATAAACTTGACATTAGTAAGGGGTGCAAGCACGGTAAAGTGGACAACTCTTGATCCTTGCTCAGGTTTAAGTGAAAGTGATCCAAAACAATATACTAACTTTGAATTTTATGAAATAAAAATTCATAAACATTTAGAAAACATATGAATCTACAAAGCCAAGCAATTTATGTTCACAAAAAACAATTTCAAACAACGTATATGTATTTTAGAAGACGGTGCAAGTGGCGGTGCAAGTGGGTGTCATTGAAAAGATAATTGTCAAAAACTTGTTTAAAATACAATTACATTACATTAAATTGATGAATTTTTGAAAAAAAATTTATGATGACCTCAAGTTTATAATGAATTCAAGGAATATGAAAAGAAATTCTAAGTTCAAAATATTTAAGGTCATGAAATTTACGTTCAAAACTATATTTAGTCAGTTGCTTTTACGCGTCACTTTTGATGATAGGTTTTGAAGATCTCATATTGATATTCTATATTTGAGTACCTAACTTAACAATAGAGGTCATCATGAAAAATAATCTATTTTAAACAACATTTTGCTACTACTTATAGGCGTTTGACCAAGAAAATCATGGCTTTCATATACCGGAGCACTTTTTTGGTCCACTTTACTATGCTTGCACCCTAAGGTATAAGCTTATAATATTTATAAGTTACACTTATAGGCTATAATATTTAGAAAGGTTAACATATGTTGAGCATGTGGTCCAATCTCTTTTAAACAAGTCTTTTTGGTGTCCATTCATAATTGCACACCACTCAAATATAGGTGTCCACATTTGGGGGTGTTGGATTAACACTGGTCTATCTTAGATGATGTTGGATTAGATGTGCTAACAATATAGGCACCATTCTAGGTTCAATAACTAATACATTTAGGAAGACCCATGTGATTATGTAAAGAATAAGAGAATCTTCACTTTGGACTATTGTAAAATTTGCATCTCGCCTCGGATTCTTTATTCTCAACTGATAATCTATGTGATTCGCAATCGCTAATGGGACAAGACATCTTTCCATCTTTGATCCGACAATTCAAATTGACACTAGAGTTGGATGTGCCCACAATAGGGCCACGTACCTTAGTTGCAGGGTGTGCATGTATTTGCAGGATGTGCATGATAGATACAATGATGGATCATTAGGTTCAATCAACATTGTCCACCAACATTTTGTGGAGCTAAGTTACTCTAGTTCATCTAACGCTCTCAAACAAGTTGTGTTCACAAACAAGAGCCAAAAATCTCCAAATTTTGAAAGTGGGTACACATAAAATATATGAATCTTGAGAAGTTGTCATGCATCACTAGAAGATATGTAAATCTACCACTATGATAAATTTACATTGTTCTTTCACCGACGCAATATGGTTACCTAGGACTCATATATTGGTAGTGGTAGGATTTTACCTTCCAGTTTATCCACTAATATATGCATGACCTTGTAAGGTACTTAGTTCACACAACGCCAAAAGCAAGGTAGATGTTTGACTCCAAACTATATAACTTATATATACAAAACATTGTACATCACATAGGCCCTCTGTTTTGACCTATTTATTGTTGCCTTGAAGTTAGTTACACAGGTGTTTTCACATCAGTCAAAGAATATGTGCCAGCTGAAACAGTAGTTGGTGGTACACACACACACTAGCCCGGATTCTTTCCATCAGTGCGGCTTGGGGCCTCGGGCTTCGTCAGGTTTATATAAACTCATTCCTCGTAGAAAAGGGTGTTGCAAGTAAAAACGAACCCCAGGCTCCGTGTCCGGGGAGATTTTGGGCAAATTCGGTTGAGATCCAAGCCTTTCCAAGTCCAACCAGTTACATGTTCATATCTTTCCGGTTTTCTTTCTTTTATTTAATTAAGTTATATAGATTCTTCTAAAATGATTGTCAACTTGCCAAAAGTCTTGAACTTAAACCAGCTATCTGTCAAATTCAACTAGCGGTCGGATTTCCCTGTTCATAGCCCAGGCCGCTATAGGGTTGAGGGTCAATTTATTCCCAATGGACCCCGCTAGATCAATTCGGGTCTTTGATGCTACTTCAAGAGTTGAATCACCAATATTTTATAGAAATTCTCACGTTGTAGGATAAGTTCGCTACTTTTTCACCTTTTCCCCAATGGATGAGCTGATGTAGGCACCATGAATCCTTGGCCCATAACTTCAAGAGACAGAATCTGTGATGAATGTTATGGAGTATAATAAGTCGCAGAAGAAGTATTCGATTCGCGTCGCTATAGTGTATGGCTAAGGCTTGCCAACTCAAAAGCTAAAATTGGCAAATGCTTAATGCACATTTGATTTGTGGCCATCAGGTATTCAGGCCCTACCACCCCATCCAAACATCCAAACCGATTACAATGTAGCTCCAGATCATTGTCGAGGTGTGAGCCTTAAGAGGCCCCTCGTTCGTTACCACACTCTTGTCTTCATGCACGTGGCACTCCAATGTACAATTCAATCTCTTGACTAAGATACCCTAGTATGTGCCCCTCGTGTGGTTGCTCTTCTTAGTTGGCTCGCTCTTATTTGAGTGGTATGTGGCAAGGCTCGAAGAAGTGTACAACAAACACCAAAAATACATGCGTTACGATGAGATTGGACTACTTGTTTAGAATATATAAACCATTATTAGTTCAATACCGTACTTGACATATTTGAAAGGGCCTACTATGTGATCACTGGTAGAAAGAAGATTCCTCACTTTGACCTCTTGTAAAGTTTGCATCTCAAATTTGAATTTAAAACTCAAAAAAATGACAATCTTCATCATTTGCAAGTGCCAACTGGATGAGGCAATTCCCGTTTGATCTAATGGTCAATTTTTATTTTTATTTTTGCAAAGTTGGAAGTGCCACATGCCTTACTTACATTAGTTTGAGGGCTTTGCTGTACTACACAAAGCAGCACACAAAACAATGCCTGTGTGGAAGGAAGTTCTCAACCGGATTGACAACCGATTTTTTCTTTCCCTTTAAAATATTTCCAGCCAGCAAGTCGGAAGTCGACATGCTCAAGGTACCCCACAAGACTACATGGCCATCAGAAGCTACCCAGAGCACCTTATCAGTTTTGGCTCAAGATGAATATTGTACCTCCTTGAGCGAGGTGACACATGTCACGCATTGCATTGTTGGAATCATGAAATCTGATGTGGCATGAAAATGAATTCAATATCAGCCCGCAAAGTGGCTCAACCACTCTGATACTACAGAGTTGGCCTGCCATTGTTTTCTTGTGCCATAGAGGGCACTCTTAGTGAGTCATCATTACTAGTGCCGGAATGCAGTTTCCACGTGGCATTCAAGAAATGACCTCAACCAATGTAGGATCAACATGTGGCAAACTTGAGAGAAAATCATTAATTTTTGGTCAGAATAGAGAGCCGTCTACGGTACAGTAGTTACAATATCTGTCTCACTCTAGAGTCAATTCTGTAGCAACAAACTCCTTATGTAACTCATATGACTGAGGTGACTTTTAGTACAATAACATTTTAATGTGGTTGTTATCAAGTTCATGATTTCATCGTTGTTTTTGTTTCGATCTCTCTCTCTCGCTCTCTTAGTACCACAATCATGCCGTTCAACTAGTTGACAAACAAGCCCCAAACAAGCAACAATACAACAAGCATGCACCATCATGATTGTTCAACATGAAGTATTAATGGAGGAGCTCCAAAAATCATGTACATTGGGGGAAAAACACGTTCTTATGGATCATTGGAAACTGCACAAGTTCAAATGCCGGTGGGAGGTGTTGTGAATGTTTACCCAAGCTTAAATAGGTACCATGGACTGCAGCACCTTGCTTTGAAATTTGAATAAATGATTATTCTATAAACTTTGCCACATGACAGTCTTACATTGCTTTTGCAAGACACTCAAATCCCACGTAGAAATTATAGTTTCGACATCAACCAAATGAACCAGGAAGCACCTTATGGGTAGGTAAGATAGAAACCGACTTGAGTTAATCATGCAATGTGTTGTTAGCAACCCTGACTTGGACCAAGATCGATGTAAGTATGGACAAGCCTTCAAGAATCGACCGATCGTTGAATGAATTGCCCTCGAATTGTGCCATACTTGGGCTTCGAGACTCATTTCATGAAGGCGGCAGACACTTGGCTGGTTTCAGAAAAGTTCTAGGGTGAATTGATATGAAGTTTCAAATTTTAACTAGAGGCAGTCTAGGAGAGCACACGAAAAAGCAGTGCTTGGTGAAGACTCCACCTTGTGAGTTACGTATGTGCGATGCCTAGAACAGAACAGATACTTTTATTAAAAAAATAAGATGGTCATCGATCATGTACAAATTTCCTAGGTTTATGTTTTAGAAAGACGAGATGTGGTACTTTTAGAAGATTTTGAACTCTTTACGAGCAGTGTCCGTTTTAGTAAGGCTCCCGTACTACTTAACCTTAAGTTAGTAGCGACTCGACTGTTGCATGAAATCGGAAATTCGGAATCACTACAGTGGGAGCCTATTGGAAGATCAAGAGCGCGGGAACCAAAGCGGGAACTAGAAAGAGGGTTTCCTATTATTGTAATATATCCCTATGATAATATTAATATACGTATCTCTCTCCCTATTATTAAACTAATATATCCCCTGATATGAAGGCTCCCATGTGGGAAACACTGACACCCCCTCTGCCACCGGGAAGGACTTCTGTGGCTGTTAGCTTTTCATCCATCGAGGCACACCGAAAAGATTTAGTAGTATCTCAATTGTCTCGCACCGGAAATAGCAGCTTTCAAGGCCAGGTGCCACGGAGAGAGGGAAGAATGGAAGAGGAGCGTGCCTCTCATCCATCCAATTTGAGATGAATCAGAAACAAACTTATAGAGGGTCAAGTTTTTATGTTGGATGGATAAGTGGATGGATGAGGTACACTCCTATATGATAATTCCCCCTCTCTTCTCTAAGTGCCACCCGCTACCAGCAGGAGCATGCTTGGGAAATATATAAGTCATTGTAAAAAATTTGGGGGCAATAAATACAACTTGAGCACATGAGTGTTTAGCTATTGCATTGAGTTTGTTGGCCACGAGCACCAAACTTCCGAAAATGGACACCCATTGTTGTCCACACTCATGGCTCCGGCTGAGCAGAAGTTGAAGGACGGACGGGTCTTGATCCTCGGGGTATAAGATAGAGGGTGCTTAAACTAACACTTTGAGCTATTGCACTATACATAACATTATTCAAATCCATAACAGTGTTCTATGGGACTAACAATATTCTACAAAATATTCCATCATTCAGGTTGAATATGAGGAATATTCCTCATAATCTTGTCAATCCCACATAAAATTGTTATTGATCTGAATAATGTATGTGTGGCTACATGGTTGATATTAAAAAATTCATATTAGCCTTTGTTCTAAACATAGGTACAAAGAAAGAAAAAATATTTTTAGCCTTGATTAGATATTTGATGAATATTCAAAGTCAAAACCACTAGCTTCCTTAAACCAATATATAGGCCCCGTGTATGGTAGGTGCACTCACCTACCCCAACAAAAATGTAGGAACTCAACATGAAGTTGGTACTAGAGTTCTAAACGAATACTTCAACTTGTAGCAACTATTACATTCTCATTAGATAGTTATAGCATTTCAGAACACCGAATAATAACACACACTAATTGGGATAATCAGTGTAGTTAGCACCCAGTGATTACAAGCAAGGCTGATTTTTCACAAAGTTTTTACCCGTCCACGTCCAAAAACCTCGAATTGAAAGGCAAAAAAAATTGCAACCCGTCCCAAAACCGGTAATTTCAAAACCAACCCGTCCAAGGAAAGGTTAAAGAAAAAACAACCCATCCCAAAACCGGTAATTTCTAAACCAACCCGTCCATGAAAAGGTTAAAGAAAAAAACAAATTGATAAAGATAAACCGAAAGATGTCGGCATGTGATTGGTTGCACTTGGAAACAATAGTATCTTCCTTCAATTCTGTCAGTGTTTTGGCTTTATCTATTTTAGTTGCCACCTGCCCCATTTCGTCCACATAGTTCAGAGAAAGTTCTGATTCTCTGAGGCCCAGGTTCCCCCTCCAGCAGTGTTCAAGCTCGGCACTTCCCCCTCCAACAGGTATTCAAGCTCTTCTTCTGGGTTGTCAGTATCTTCTCTTTGTACATTCTCTTTGTACATTTAGAGACATGTGCAACCTCTATGGAGATGGTGTATCCACTTGCAGATGGTGGCCAGAGAACCTATGCAATGCATTTGGGGAGTGTTACTGAGCGACCTGGTACAATTGAAGAGTGCAAATTCATTGGGGCAGAGTATGTACAACGGGTGGTGGATGCATTGAATAACAGGTTTCTAGACTTAGGCATCTTCAATGCATGCAAGCTCTTTAGTCCCAATCTCTACCCAACAAATGATGATGAGAGAACTCGTATTACTGAAGAGTGGTTGGAGAGGTTGTTTGTGAAGTTCCATACTTTTGAAGAAGAACAAGATCGGTGTCAGGGTGAGTGTTTGGAGATGGTGGAGATCATGAGAGAGATGATCCCAAATAAGTCTTTATTTGAAGCTTGGGAGTTTGCAGGTACCACTCCAGAGTGGTCAATCAATTGGCCTGGTTTGAGTAACTTGTGGAGGAGAGTTATGGTGATTCCAGTGAGCACTGCAATATGTGAGAGGGGTTTTTCTAAACAAAACCTAATCAAAAGTCATCTACGTACTAGTTTGAAGTTAGAAACTTTAGATGCTTTGATGCGCATTTCATGTGCAAATATTCCAGTTGAAAACATCAATTGGAATGCAGTGATGCTTGTTTGGAGAAACATGAAGGATAGGATAATTCATCCACTTCTTTGAAGGGTAAGTAGCTCTTTGTTTTAAAAATTTTGAACATGTTTATATATACTAATTCTTATTCAATTACTAAGTTTACCTTCAATTATAATCTTTGACATTATGTTAAAAGGGTTCTAAATTTTGTGGTTGATGAATTAATGTATGCAGGTGAATCAAGCACTTCAAGATTGATATTTTGATTGGGTATTAGTGGTTTGATTGCATTATGCTTATATTCACATGTCATATATGACATAATGTAATTGATATTTGTACCATTTATTTTTTGGAATAATTTTTTTAAATGTTATTTTTAGAACCCGTCCAAAGTGAATTTGGCACGTCCCAAAACCGGTTCATTTTCTAAGAACCCGTCCACTGGAAATGTTTTTTTTTTATGAACATGTCCCTAGACATGTTAGGGACCTTGTGAAAAATCACCACTGATTACAAGACCATTTAACATGGGTCGATGATTTACTGCAAGCCACACAATATCATATTTAAATTGTGCTATTTTATACATGTAAACAAGAACTACAACATACCATAAATTCAGGACACATTTTGGCCTACATTCAATCCCACATCATCATAACCACTCATATGATGACACGTGGTATGTTATGGCCAGACATGATTAATTGACACCTAATCTGACCCACATATTAGGGTAACAGAAAATACTGGGTAGGATCAGTTGTGTTTCCTGACATGTTGAGATAATCGTGGGTTGAAAGATGTGGACAAACCCCACTTTATCTAGTCACACACTCACTCATCATGATTGAATGTACAAAGTGGGCAGGAAGGGATTCGCACTGATGAGAGGTTGTTATTGGCACATTATTTCATATACACAACTATACAGAACAAGGGGCAGTGTTGAATGGAAAAGCCTGAGCCACAGGATCATCCTCTGCGTTGAAAGGACATTCCCAAAGAACATTCCGGGGCCACCTGGGCATTGATGGCGAGCAGAATCATCGGCGATTTCTGCAAAAGGGAAGGAGCTGGGATGTTAACCAAAGCTGCTACCCACCCGCTCAATCCGGACACTGGGCACATGAGCACACTGGGCCATTATGGGATCCTGTGGTTCTTCGTCGTTCGATCATCAGGAGATGGAACTTTTCTCAGGGCACTGATAGCACTACATTGCAATCAGGATTATACCCGCCATCCAAAGCATTTGAATGTACCGACTCAGAGCCAGGCAGAAAGAGAAGAAGGACAATTTTTTGAAAGAGCCTAATCATAAGCCTAATCATAAGCCACCCACATTCCTAGGTGAGAAATAATATGACATCAAACATTTTTGCCAGAGATCATCAAATACTTACAAACATCACAATTGGTAGTGTAGAATCCAAATGCCAGATGTGATGATCACAAGGCATGATTTTGACTGCAGATGCAGTCCCAAAGTTTTCTTGCATGTGTACCACCCACACAGGTGTAATACAGTCTAGATTCTCCGCTGCTTTAAAACCAACCGAGCCATACATTTTTACATTCATACATACATGAATTATTTACAGTCTGTACAGACCTATGTATCTTTAATCTTATCACTGCCCATGCGTTAAGGAACGCAATGAGAAACGTGTTTGACCTGCCATTCGTATTAGGTAACATCCATCAACAAGCTGATGCAAAATTTACATGATTCTTCTTGTGGATTGAGGTGAGGCCTACTTAGGGATGGATGGAGGGCAGATCCACCACCACCTCTCGCTTCCACTCGCCAGTACTGAACCAAAATGAAGGAGCGATAAGGAACCCACGCTGTGAAGAGCGCCACCAAATTCAAAGGATAGCTGCTGTGACGCTGTCAGCTGGCTCGCATGTACAAGGGTTCCTAGTATCCGAAGTAGAGAGAAACTTTGAAAATGGAGAGAAGTTGTATGATAAAAAAAAAAGTGGTACAGAATGAGCGTATACATTTTTTTTTTAAATGGTCTCGCAATCAATATTAGGCCCTTTCAAAGGCCACAAATGTGTTAGTGAAAGAAGGAGCGAAGGAAGAGGGAGGGAAAGAGCAAAGACGATGACCAGAAGCGATTTACCGCCTTCCCCTAAGATATCTGGCTACACATCCAAAAGAATCTGTGTAAAAACTATGTTTTCGGAGAACAGCTCTAAATTGCAGATTTGTTCTGCAATAGGAGCCAGGATGCTCATCCGGGTTTTGTATGTTAGTCTACAAATGTCAAGCTGAAAAGGAGAAACAATGTCTTCAAACAGTTGACTAGTAATCTACAAAGCCCAGGGATTCATGCCGGACAGAAAAGGCTACCAACTTGTGTGAGCCTTACTGTCGAGTCCCTCCTGGCGATGGATGGTGTGATTGACACCATTGGTGCAGCAGTGGCGATCTCCAATTGGAGCATAAAATAGCAATGCCAGGTTCCGACTACTGGTATATGATCACTCCGTGTGGAGTTTATTTGATGCAGCTAACAACCAAAAGTGTTAAGAGACTCCGAGCGGGGAAGACACCTAACTACTGAAGTTAGTCATGCGGCATCCTGAACCTCTCGAGACCAGAGGCCAGTCAAAGATTTACAGATGTTTCAGGACAGGAAAGAATGCCCAATTCTTACTGCTTCCTTCCTCCGCCAACCGTGTGCATTCTGTTGGCGACCAATGTAGCTCGGCGCCGCCGTTGCTCTTGAAGGGGGCATCCTTTTCTTCAATCTTGTAGTATTTCCATACGTTGAACTCGATCCAAAGGTCTAGTCACGTTGGAAGAAGGATGCCTGTTGAGCATATTTGACATTTTCTCGAAAAAGGTTTTGTCATAGTCTGAGATGAAGGATTCCAGACAGATTGGATTTGGTTTGTCTCGCTTCGATAGAGAAACGGCTTCACGACAAGCTCTTTCGATGGCCACGAGTACTGAAAGTTTCGCTACGTGAGAGTCCAGCACGCTCCCACAACCGACCTTTTGGTTTGGGGGCAGCACCGAGTTCAATACTCCTCCTCAGAATCTGTCGCATCGCCATGGCCAAATCTGCCGCAGGATCTTGCCGTGTAAAAGTATTGAACTTGTAGCAGATCTTCATGTGTGCGGTTAGCGCGTCCTCCATACTTGTTTTCGGGCCCATTCGAAACCTCTCCTCCTTCACAGCCTCAGCGCATAGTCCACACACCAGACGATTACAAAAAATCGCTTTCACTCGTGAGACGTAAGCCGGGGTGCATTCTTCAAGAAGACCGCAGCATTCACACTTAGCCATGTATTCCCGCTCCTCTTCTTCCTCTTCCTGCACGGCCTGCACTGGCACCGTGAACGTAAACTTAGACAAGCTCTCCACGATCTCGGCGATGTCGGTTGGCTCCGATTGCGCCTTACACAAGTGGCGCTCCTTGAAGCTTTGTGCCTTCACGAACGTGGTGGCCGGGGCCATGAGCTCCACCTGAGCTGTTCCCATGTTGCTTTCGTTTGAAGCCACCGGGAGTAACCCTGACGGATTGATCTGAAGCCCCTGAGTAGTACCTCCCGAGTGAGCCAGATAGGAAAACTCTATCTCCAACTGTCCTGTCACACAAGCTCCTTCCCTTTCAGCACTGAAGTCTAACAACATCCAAACTACTAACTAATGCCAATGATCTCTATGCAGACGACGCAAAACAGATGACATCTAAACCAAATTCACACCCGAAAATAGTGCGTCTCTAGTAGCGTGCACGATAAGATTCACACAAAATAGTAAAACACCACCACCGAGTGAGCCAAATAGAAACAGTCTGCCTCCAACTATCCTGTCACACAAGCTCCTTCCCGCTCAGCACCAAAGACTACTAACTAATGCCAGTGAGCTCTAAGCAGATGCAGAACAGAATCTGACATCTAAACCAAATTCACATCCGAAAATAGTGCAACTCTAGTAGGTTCACACAAGATAGCAAAACACCACCGCATGCAGTAGCCAGAGTCGGATGCAGCACTAACAACTTCAACACTGCTGCCACTTCTAAAAGTTACATAGAAGACGTAAAAACCAACACTCCCAAACCACTCTAGCACCTGCAATTTTCTCTGCCACTTCGACAACCAACACACACTAACAAAGCAACATTATCCAAGGACAGAAACATTTCTAGAGAGGTTCACTCCCGACAACAGTGCGACTCTAGTGACTTGCGCGATAAGATTTACACACGATAATACAACATCAACACTGCATCAGCCTTGGTCCTATCCCGAACTAACTAATAACTCAATGCACACTGCCACTCTTAAAAGCTACACAGAACAAACGAAAAAATATCAACACTTCCAAATCACTCTACCGCCTAAAATTCTCTGCGACTTCCACAACTTAGATGCTGGCACCTACACTACTAACAACGCAATACTGTGACAACGAAAAAGAAGATTTCCAGACGGGATGTGTGAAAGTGCCTTAGAAGAAGTAGTGCTAACAGGTGTGATACAGATGCACAAATGATGATACTACAAGAACAACTAACTAGCCTGGTCAGATGCGGCACTACCTAACAACTCCAATGCACTCTGCCATTCCGAAAAGCTACCAAAAAAAGAAAGAAAGAAAAAAAACAGCAAACACTTCCAAATCACTCTACCACCTGAGAATTTCTCCTCCGCAACTCAGATGCTGGCACCTACACTGCTAACAACCTCCAACACTATCCAAACTAAAAGGAAGATTTCCAGACAAGATTTCGCACCTTAAGAAGTTTCTGAAAGTGACTTAGGGGAAGTAATAACCGGTGCAATACAGATGCACAGATGATGATAATGATACAACGACAAACATGAAAGAAAGGCTTCCGGACAGGATTTCCCACCTGAAGAAAATTTGTGACGGAAGTGTCTTAGGAGAAGTAGTAACCGGTGCGATGATACAGATGCACAAATGTTTGATGATGATGATGATGATACTATAACAACAACAACAACAACACGACGAGAGGTCTGGTCCGATGAGGCACAAGACCGCCTACGACGCCCTCGTTACGTGTGTCGGATCGCTGCGAGCGAAGCGCAGGCTCCCCGTCTTCCTCATCTGAGAGGAGTTCTGTGTATTCCTAACCTACTTGCTGCAAAATCTACTTTACCATTGTAGGAGACAAAAGGTTCCCTTCGCCTCGGGACTTGGAGTATATGGCAACTGGCACAACTAGGTCGAAAGAGTAGGTCGCAAGGCAGGTCGGTATCCCTACCTCGAGAAAGGGGTCGGTAGATGGATCCCCCCAGTTCGGGTTGGTCGAAACGAACGGGTAGGTACCTTCCCATGTATGAGACGGATATCGAGAGGTCATCGTCGTAGTGACACTGGAGTAGGTCGTGCGGTCAGCAGCGCCACCGCCAGCAGAGAGGCTACTAGGTGGGACCCAGTTGTTAATTGATGTCCGGGTATGGGGCGATGAGGTTCCGGGTATCTATTGGCTGGGTCTAGGAGCCGCCACGTCAAATAGCTTACGCTTTATACCTGGCACTAATCACCGCACAAGTTATCGCAGTGTCCATCTAATTAAAACTGAAACCCACTTAGTTGAAGCTAAGTTCAATTCAAGGGTCATTCAGTTTACACTAATTAGGGGTGCTTTTAGTCGTTGTTACGGTTGTGGTTGCGGTTGTGGTTGTGGTTTTTCTTTTTTGGGTTCTATGTTCATGGAAAGGTGTATTAAATGTTCATGACAACCATAACTACCCTCTACTAAGATTGGGTACTCATTGTGAGTGTGATTGTTTGTATTGACATGGCATCATTAAAGAATTTTAAAGCCAATGTCCGGGGAGAAAGTTAAAGAGGCAACCGCTTTAACACTACAGTCCAAAGCCAACAAGAATTCTAGTCACTTTAGTTTTTTCTTGAGTATGAGTTTTATATTTAACCAATGATCATTTGCAACTTTCAAAAGTGGCCCCCATTATTCGTAGTGTAGACTTTCAACGGTTTGCAAGTAACAAAATAAGATTCTCACCTTCAAATTGACCCATCTTGTTTGGTATATATAGGTGACAATTGGCCACAAAAAAAATTCACATGTAGGTATTGAAAACGTCTAGCACCTCCAAAAGAAGGATCATGCGTTACAAATTTAAATAAAATTTTAAAAAATGTAATTTTCATGGGTCTATGGCAAAGATTTTTAAATTGTCACATACCCAAGCCTACACATTGAAGACATTTGAACCACTATCACCAACATTTTTAGGATGTGAAAGTCAACTTTAAGCTAACGATGACAAAAAGAAGAATTTTTCAATTTGAACAAAATTATGGATTAAGAGGGTTATCATCGGTTTTGAGAACATATGACATTAATATATTTATTGGTTAGATTTAAATGTATTGTTTGATTCAAAATCAATTTTCCCCTTTCACTTATCCACTCCTTTTTATATGAATTTCAAGTATAATGATTGGTTGTTGTTTTAACATGTACCATTACCTATTGTATGTGGGTCTCATTTGGTTAGATTTCTCATTCTTCACCTTCTATTGATCATATTTATTGATCATGGATCTGTGTTGCGTGAGCACTTCTATGCATACCACTATTAAAGCAATATAGCTTTAGTATGTGGTCTGACTTGCTACTAAGGCCACATATTCAAGAATAATGCCCTCATGTGCAAATCCTAGACATTCCTCATACCACATCTAGGAGCGCTTGCCTGCCTCTTTTAGCATCCCATATATGGTCTCTACCCACACGTCATGGAATGAGAGCTAGGCTCTTTAATAATCACCCCGTCACATACGACTTGTATTGAGTATGACAAGTGGTTTTTTTTCCGTTGATTCTTCCATTGACTAATCATTGTTTTTTATTCTTCCCCTATTTATGTGTAGTTTTGAAAGGAGAGATCATGCACTCTTAATAATCAACTAAAACCATATTGAAAATTAGACCTCCGTTGCTTCAGTTGTAATTATCGGAAGTGAATAATGTTAATAACAATTAAAGACATAGTCCAATCTCTTTTATCTTTATGATGTTTTGTTCTTAGATCCACACGTAACCACACATCATCCAAATATAGGTCTCCAATTAAATAAACCAATTGAATAACACATGCACGCCTTATATGAAAACGTAAAGGAAGATGACCAAGTCCTGCAAGAAATTGGGCAAGCGGATGTTATCTTTGAGAAAACCTATTCACACTCAACCATGCAGCTTTGCAAGGTGTCCATCCACCATTGGCTAGGAGTTTTAGGTAGGTATGAGTGTACAACTAGGTTACCTAGAGAGATACAAGGTGGTCCCAACGGCTATGGATCTGTGACATGGATATAAATTCATCCATCGTGGACCAAAAGAGTATCCTTAGAATCATGCTCCCTATGGATCCGTGGTGAACTCAATCACAACGACTTAATTCACATAACATTATTCAGTTGAGTGATCATGTTGGGTGGGGCCGGGAACATGTCATGTAAGGTGTTATAATATATATATATATATATATATATATATATCTCTTACAGATGCTTGTGAACAAGTAGATTCAGCCTGAAAAACGAGTGACAACACTATCATTGGATATTATTAGAATGGAACAGTTGATAGCAGTTGAATAATGTTACGCCTGGCCTTGAATGTTCTCTATGGTTCAAACCAACTTGAAAAGCTAAAAATAAAACTATGTTAAGCCTACTCTTTTGGATTAACATGTTTGAGGGAAGAAGAGCCACAAGCACGAGACCCCGGATGACGCAACACAATTTATACTCGAGGAAGAGGCTTTGATTGCCTTTCAATTAATCTAATGAAGAAGGACCCACACGCATTGTGGTCTCTTCCATTGAGACACACCTGTCTCGGAACACTCACTGGCTAACACTAAGGGCCACTTCACACACGAGCCAAGAGCCGTGACCATGAAATTGTGAGAGCCCAAAAGAAAGTGTCCAAAGGCCGTCCCAAGACACCTCCAAAATCATGTAGTGTGGTCACGGATCCTCAAAGGTAGTGTGAAGTCATATGCGACCGGGTCCTTAACAAGATGCTATTTCAATGAATTTCTATTCATGCGGGTCCTCACGCACGATAAAATAGAATAAATCAATAGTTGTGAGCGTTCGGAGTGCCATGGTCTCCCGGTTTTGTGTTAGGCCTACCTCCAAGAGGTGGTTTTTTAAAATAGTCCAAGTGACATGAAACATGATCCATTTGATGCCATGTAGGAATCCATGTAGACTTTACATCCATCTTGCATTCACATACTCCATTGGCCCTTCAAGTGTCGTGTGAAGCGAACTTGGACTGGCTCCACCTTTTCCACCAATGAGAGTGCTTGAAGTGTAATGGTCACGGGCTCTCAATCTCGTGTGTGAAGTGGCCCTAACATTAAGTGTGTAGATTGTCTTTGTGTTGCCTTTATTGGCAATCTACCGCTACTTAATACTCTTCTATGCCTTATCTTCAAGATCACACCCAACGGGTGCCATTGGCCAAGGCCAAATTATGTTCCTCAGTCCTAGTAAATCTTAATCTTGCCCTGCCAATTTACCTAGGATGTAACAATCTATAAAATTAGTTCATTGTGATTTCAATTTATAAATGAATGAGTTTACAAAGAGAGAAAGAGAGAATGACACTAGCCAGGGGGTTGGCGTGACTGAGGACGCTTCACCTCGATCATAGCCGCAAGTTCGTATATGAACCTGGGTATGAGTTTACATGCATGTTGCAAGTCGTGGTTTAACCCGTAGACTTCCCGTTAACAATGTACTAAACTCATCCATTGTGATTGAAGGAACCTAAATAAAGATAGCTCTTGTAGGTTTAAGGCTCAAAACAAGTTACTAGCCATGTCATATGTTTTATACCCATACACGAATCCATGATGGGGTTGAACGCAAATACCCACACAATACTATAATTAAGTCATTTCAATTTTGTTCCATTACACTATATCATATTGAAGATATTGATGATTTCATTCTCAATTTTTACGAATGTGCATGCTATAAAATAATTCATTGTGTGTTCCTTCTTTTGAATGGGTGAGTTGTTAACATGATTGTTGAGAAGTTCCGACCACGGATGGTTGAGGATGTGCTGAGTTTTGGCTCCTAAAAACACAATGGGTTGAAAGGTAGCTTCAATCCAAAACCTTTAAAACATGGTTCATATGATTAAGTTGCCTACGACTATAATAATGCCACAATGGGTGGTTTTCCTAACACTTGGAATCTAGTGCACCCTGCTGTTGTGGCCCACCCCATCATAATGGAGATATCTAAGCGAACTTGATGTTTCAACTAACTTGTTGGGAAACTAGGGGATTACCCTTGAGGAGATAGGTGAATGAATCTCACAATGCCCATTTCGGAAATACATAGAAAAATGATCCAGCTTGAAGAATGAAATAACACCACAACTCACACTACTTACAATGTCAAAAGTTGTCTCTATCCACTTTAAGGGTGGATTGGAGAGCACCCTTTGCGTATCAATATGGATGTAGTCTTCAAGCAAACTATCTTCCGTGTACGCACTATGAGGGAAGTGACCATCACATTGAAGTCCAAGATTGGGGGTTGGAAAATGAAGTAGTAGAGAACTACTAGAGTACCCTCTCTACGACAAATAGGAATTCAAATAGCGTGTTTTGAAATGACGTGGAGTCTATGTGGCATACCTTAATTAATGCTCAACGGTGGGGCCATCACATTTGTCAATGTCACTACAACATGTTATTACCTCAAAGCCAAGGAAACGTGAGAGATTGTTGAGTCTAAAATTTCACAACTATCATTCTTTGACAGTGATGTACCTAGTGCCTTTTTGAAGGTACACTAACTTATCCCATTAGTGTGGATGAGAAATTAGCGTGGGCCACACAAATTTTCTACTCAAGGTGGATGACCGTGGGTCCAAGACCCCGGGTCTTCCCCTAAGTCTTCATGAAGACTTCCGACCAACACCTTATTGTATTTAGTGTCACCAATTCTAATTGTCTTGCTCAATACTAATTGTAAGCCCCGGTGGAGTGCCACCAACATTAAATGTTAACCCAACATTATTTCATCCCCTTTTTTGGGGGGGGAGGGGGGAGGAGGTTATAGTTTTACAGTGTTGCAGTCATTGCACTTACTAAATGTATTTTCATCCAAGTTCCAATCATTCATGACAATATTTCATCAAAGAGTAGGTAGGGATTTGGCCAATGGATGAACTTGAAGTTATCATCCATCATCCATGACAGAATTCGTGCCCTTATTCATAAGAAGTGCTATTAGAAAAGTTATCACAATGACATAAAATACCAGATGACATCAAATACAATATTTTAGTGTAGTAGCGACCGGTTCTCCCTGTTCATAGTTTGGAACTTCATGTGAACTCTGCTGCTAATTTGGAGCAGCCGGCCGCTGGAGGATCAGAGCAATGACCGGGGAGGAATTGCCAGCTAGTTACAGAGAGACCAGTTGAGTCTGAGAAACAAGCGGGTCAAATTCAAGACTCTAGGAAAATCACCAATCAATTTAGAGAAATTATGCAGGAAATTTCTCAATTTAATTTAGTTTAGTTTAATTTAATTATTAAAAAATACCCAAAAGATGGCAACATGTAACCAGTTGATATTGGAAAACATCCACGTGAGGATCTTGACCGATTATGCTCAAAAATCTCCCGGGACACCTGGATCAGCGAGAGAGTCAGAGTCCGGACCACATGAATCCTCCCTTGAAGCTTATGCCCAAATACTGAAGAATAAACCATGTTTGGGGTCTGCCAGCCCACAATATGCCATGTGCCGCCCCGCCTTTGGTGATGACGGCAGGCGGTGATAAGTTATATGATGTAACTCAAGCTCAACCTTATCGAGGACCCGCGTTTCATTCTTTGTTGACATCAAAGTCGGAGTCAAAGTGACATTTGAACATGTGTGTATGTGTGTATCACTGCTCAGGAAGAACCGGCGGTTAGTTGCAGATGAACCGGTTGAGTTTGAGGAATAACCGGTTGAGTTTGAGAAATAACCGGTTGAAGTTGGAGACTTCAGGAGAATTACCGATCGTTTTACAAGAATCTATGGAATATACCTCAAATGAATGAAAGCAAAACCGGAAGATGTCAACATGTAACCTGTTGGATTTAGAATCACTAGTATCTTGACAGACTGTATATGCCCCAAAACTTCCCGGGTAGTGGTGTGTATGTGGGTTTTAACCCAGGCCTCATAAAATTAGGCGTTCGCATAAATTAAATATATTAGCTTCATTTATGCGCGCCGTGCATCCGAGGCGCATAAAATAACCGTTTTTCAAGAAATGACTGGAAAATGCTAGGAATTGGACAACTGGAGTGTGTTTCGTATGGTGTTGTGTGTGGCATGTTTTATTGTGTTGACATGCTCCCATCTATATGGCGGGATAGAAGGTTGTGATCAACGTAGACAGCCAACCCTAAACCCTAAATTGCATGTCGGACTACACAACCTTTGGGCATCTTTGAATTTTTTTTCTTAATTTATGCGCGTTGCTCAAATTATTTTATGCATTTATAGAACGCCTAATTTAATGAGGCCTGCGTTAACCCCTAAAAGTCGAAGCCTTTTTGCATATCAACACGCATTGTTGAAATGAAGGTTGCAAGTTTAGAACGCACAAACTTTGTGAAGTAAGCTTGACGATATCGATTTCAAGGTCATACGAGGTTGTCTCATGTAGTTGGGCCATCATTTTGAGCATGGTGGTAGGCCTTGCATTTCGGATATGCGTGGCCACGGTTACAAGCTGCAAGATCCAATTGCAAGTTCAATACTCCAAGTTACAAAAAAATAATCAAAGCAAGGCACTTAGAGATTTTTATTTTTTTACTAAGGTGTAATAGTACCGGCCATTTTTGATTGGCTCCCCAAACCCTTGCAATGTTATTTACTAACATCAAATTCTCAGTTGGTACCATATGTGAGAGATAGTAGTTGTTTGCCAACCTGTTGTTGTTGGTCCAGCGTTTTGCCCACTGCTACCAGCTTGCCATAGCATGACATCAAGCAGTTGTGTGAGGTTGGACCTAAATCCATATGGATGATGTCTCGACATAACTTGGTGAACTGCATGTAAGCAATTTTGAGGTGAAACTCAAGATTACATAGCTTTGGGTTTAAACTCTTTAGTTGTTATGAGCACATGTACGTTTATGATATACTAAAACATGTGAGTTTATAATGACTATTTATGGAAGATATGGAAATGACATTAGTTGAAATTGAAAATGACACTACAATAAGATGTTTGTGATTGGAATTTATTTGAGGTATACATATTGATGACGGATGTCTATATGTCATAGTTTAACTAACTGTGGTTTGATGTGCTTTCTTATGAATTATGTTTTGAATTTTTTTAAACCACCTTATGTGTAACTACACGAATGTCTTCTATAAAAAGCTTGTAACATACAACTTTTGTTTTTGAGAAGTGAGATTTGGATAGGGAAACCATTTTTTTTCAAGGTTTTTGTGATTATGTTACATCCAACGAGAAAAACACTCAGTGATTGCACACCAATTCAACTTATATGTGATATAAAAGAAAAATAACCTCCTTATAATTTTGTTTGATTCATTCTGCATAAATACATGTATACATGCCATCTATTGCCACAAAGGGAATTGAGCAATATTGATCCCATTTGCATCCCCATCTAGCTTGAATCCACATTTTTCATTTAAACAAAAACCTTTACATGGGACATTAGGAGCTAAAGTGTTTTCAACTCGATAGCTACACCCACTATTCAACCTAAGGGCAACAACAACTCATTGTAATATTGAGCAACTAAGCATGACCTATTTACGAGTAATAATATACAACACCAAATGTATAATAAAGCAACTAGAGGACAAAATTGGACCATGTTTGGAGTGTAAAGGCGGCATTTTTTTTAATGTGATGAGAGGTGATACATAACATTACTCAGCCTAGTCACGGTGTTTTGTGGGCCATGATAAGGGACCACAACATATTTTAAAGGATAATCCAAAATAGTAGGTAGTCCGGGACCCCACCATGGCAATAAACGTTTCTAGAAGCCAATGACAATTTAGTTTCTTGCCATGGCCCCTAGTCTTGTGTTAGACCTAACTAGACCATGAAACATTGCCCACTAGATGCCTTATAAAATGCCATGTATATATTTTTATCCATTCTAATGTCCTTCGTCCCTTAGGCCCTCAAGGTCTAGTGTAAGGTGAACTTAGACTGTCTCCAACTTCTTGACCAATCACATAATTTGTAAATGACGGGTCAAGGGCCCTCAAGCACTACAAGTAGCTCTTTAGTAGCTTGGGCACCTTTCTGCCTAATAATCAATTAAAGTGCGAAAGTAAGTTAGGCAGCCACAACAATACTATTATAAAATCGGATAGATTCAAAAAGTAATTAAAAATAAGTTAGACATTCATCCAAGTCATTTCTATAATTCATCAATGGTTTTCCTAATTACATCTATGGTGATTTTGTGATTTGAGGCACTCTTTGAATTTTTATTTATTTTTTGACACTCAACGAAATTAATTTCCCAGAAATTTAGGCGCTTTTAAGATTAATTATTTCTTGCCCAAGCTGCTAGAGAGCTACAATATAGTGGTACCAACACTAGAATGTTAACCCAACATTATTTGTCAATCCTTGTAAAATTTTTTTGGTGATTATGGACTTACAGTGTTGCAATTACTGTCACTTACCAAGTGATTTTTCATCTAAATTTAAATCTTCCATGACAATATTTCATCACAAGTTGCTGACAAGAGAAGGTAGGGTTTTGACCAATGGTGCTGACAACAGAAGGTAGGGTTTTGGCCAATGGATGAACTCATCCATCATCCATGACAGTATGTGGTCACTTATTCATAAGAAGTGTCATCCAAGAAGTTACTATAGTGACATTAAATACTACATGACACTAACATATCATATTTTGCGTAGTTAGTTTGCACACCGAAGAATATGATATAACTTAGTTTGGAAAAACGACAATGTCGGTAAAATGTTATAGCATCACGTAACTCCGAATGGTAACCCGCACTAATTTAGACAATGCAAGACAATTAGAACTGGTGACACTGACTACGATATTTATTGACAGGTAGATGGGCGTTAAGTGACTCGTTTTTTGAATCGGACCACTAAGTTTGATTGGTATGTGGTTGAGTGAGGATCAAAGAGCAAACATCATAAAGACACATTCTTAAAGGAGGTTGAACTACGTCTTCATATATTAATAACTACTCTACGCTCAACAATGACATAATTGGGAGGACCTAAGTTATGTATCCAATTAAGAAATCAACAAACATGTAGTCAAGATAATCATAACTGAATCAAGGGAGATCCGATTTTCAATCTGATGTTTTATAGATGTTTCATCGTACTTTGCTAATGCAAAGCGAATTTTTGTTGTGTACATCTAATCGGTAGAAGTTGGAGAACTTGAAAAACAAACCAAATAACACCCACATACCTTAGTAACATACATTCACCGATTGCTCGGCCACACAATCTTAGGGTCACTTCACACACGAGCCAAGAGCCATGACCATGAAATTGTGAGTCCAAAAGAAAGTGTCCAAAGGCTGTCCCAAGACACTTCCAAAATCACATAGTATGGTCACAAAACCTCAAGTGATGTGTAAAGTCATATGTGACCAGGCCCTCAATCAAATGCTATTTCAATGAATGTCTATTCATGCGTGTCCTCACACATGATACAATAGAACAAACCAACGGGTTGCGAGTGTTTGGAGTGCCATGGTCTCCCGGTTTTGTGTTAGGCCTACCTCCAAGAGGTGGTTTTTGAGAATAATCCAAGTGACCATGAAACATGATCCATTCGATGCCACGTAGGAATCCATGTAGACTTTACCATCCATCTTGCATTCACATACTCCGTTGGTCCCTCGAGCGTAGTGTGAAGCGAACTTGGACCGGCTCCGCTTTTTCCACCAATGAGAGTGCGTGAAGCGTAATGGTCACGGGCTCTCAGTCTCGTGTGTGAAGTGGCCCTTATATATCGGTCGGACACTTGAATTCAAAGGGCTAAAATGAGTCCGTTGGCGGCCAGGGTGAGGAAGAAGAGGGGCGTAATTCCATCCAACTAACCTTCAAACTTACTGCAGTGGGTCCTCGGTCCTGTCTCTTGAGCATTGCAATGGCGTACATAGTCCTCAAAGCACGGAAACCCATGCTCCAAATATAGGGGATTTCATACACATAGTTTTCTCCCCGTGCCACTTTTTAAGTTGACGGAAATTGGAGCCCCCCACCCAAGCTATGTTTAGTACAAATTCGGGGGAGTTCATATATTTTTAGTGTTGCGGGAGCTCCGGTGCGACGGGGGTCCTTTTGGGAACAAGAGCTAAGTTTAACTTAGTGGCGGGCGCGCGAGTTCAAAGTTTTTCGTACCACAAGTTTGTAATATTCTACACGGGCCTATGGTGCGTCACCGCGACCGACTTTATATGAGCGGTTTTGAAGAAGGATGAGAATATGTTCATCCAAACCCAACGTCACACTGCTTATTCTATGGGTATTGGTTTTTATATTTAGCATCGTAACTACACTAAATATGATATTAAGTGTCATTTACTATTCGGAGTTACACGTTCCTATATCTTTTTGCTATTGATGCATTTTTTTTACCAAGTAAAGATGTTAATGTTCCATAATGTCCGAACAATCGATTCGACCTTTGTTGGTAAAATTTGAGATGTACAATAAACAGTTATAACGTTGTGTAACTCCAAATAGTAAGTGACACTAAATATCATATTTAGTGTAGTTCGGTACTCGGCCCAAGCTTGCCCACACTTAACGTAGATGGCTCTTGAATGGTTATGTTTTCTAACTAGCCCTTTTCTCCTTCCGGATCTCGGGGAGATCACTCCATTGTAAAGTTGAACAACCACGTGCGATCATTTACATGTAAAAAAATGTAAAAAACGTAAAAAACATCACCAAAATGGGTCATAATTTTGTCAATTTTTTTTCATGAGTAGATATACATGGTACCTGTTACATAGTAAAAAATGGTGACTAAATTTGATGATTTGTTTTTTTAATAAAACATACCGTTTCTAACTAGAATGACGCATAATTGAACTAAAAACATTGCTACAAAAATGAAGATGACTAAAAATTTCAAAAAAATATACAAAAGATATACAAAAGGCACAACACCAACGGCACAACTGCCATTTGCACCCAACCCCAATCTAAAAATCCATATATTTGAGTTCACATACTACAACAATAGATTCCCTCAATACGACATACTCATACCCCCTACTAACCCAACAAGGTTGGTCGGTTCTTCCCCCTCAAATAATCACGGTAGGCATTAGAGGCTATTTACACACCACCATTACCAATAGCCTCGTAGACCTTAAAATCCCCAATAACAAATTCCCACAAACTAAGGACATCCTTCTCACAGATCTCAATTCGCTACCTAACACACATTATCCTCAACAAAAGAAAACTTAAAAAAAAACACGGATACCACTTGACTAATTACCAATTCCACAAATAACATATAACAACATTATAACAATAATTATAATATAATATGAAACTACATACGGTCCACCTCTTGAAAAATAGGCACTAAGCCACCCCCCGTCCTAGGTCCACATGTACAGGGATTGGGGGTAGTGAACGGAGATCGCATGTCAATGTAACTACACCCCGACATTTCTTTTTCTTTTCTTTTCTTTTTCTATCTTCAAGATGGTTAGCAAATCCAAATCGAGGCGTAGCCACTTTCCTCAAACATTTGGACTTCATAGATAAATATCTTATGATCAAAGTGACGATTCTCATGCTCATTAAATGGTCTTGTGAGCCCCCTCAAATATGTTGACTATTAAGCCTAGAATGGTTATCATATTTTGAGCATGTTGTACATTCTTTGTTTAACACATGTCTTTTGGCATCCATTCTGGGAGCCACACCAAACCACATACCACTCAAATGTAGGTGGCCTAATAAGGAAAATAACAAAATGAGGTGTCTGCCTTGTGGGACATGGAATAATCAACAAATTGTGCAAAATGATCCTTTGAATATTCTCAAAGTGCACCGGAGTCAACAACAAGTCTAGTAACTCCAATCAAATTTGTATAATAACATAGTACACACCCTCCTTAATGTCACTCCCTCTCTTATATCTTGAAACCCTAGGGAATAGATGTTCTTAATTCAAATCCCTCCTTGTTGTCACATTTCCCTCCCATATATCATGGGTTTTGACATTAAAGTAATCTACCAAAGAATTCAAACCACACGCTCACACGCATCACATTGTCATCATTGTAATTATGGTCATTGCAATGTTGACTTTTTGTTATTCCATAATGTCACATGCTGCATTAAATCTCTATTATCTTGCATCCATGGTAACACTACATACCTCCTTGATATTACGTTCACTTTGGTTGCCACAAGCATGATATTAGGGAGGTTAGATTGCATGCAAAATGCATTTCAACGGATATATTTGGAGTTCCCTCATCCAAAAACCTAGCATTTGCTTTTGGAACATAATATTTTCTCCTAGTTGGATATATTGTCATGATCTTTTACTTGATTATACATGACAATTGGTGTTCAAGTGTGTTTACTAATATCTTGGCATGAGTATGTTCAATAGTGTTATGAGGTGTATGCCTATGTTACACAATGATCTACAAGTTCACTAAAGTCTACATAAAATGGCACTTGGCATTAGTGGCACTGCTCAATAATATCTTCCCCTTGCATACTTAAACACAAAACTTTCATCGCAAGCATCCCATTTTGCTGCGCTAAATGTCATAAACCAAATATTTTCTTGAATTTCTTATGTTGACGAATAGTATCATATTGACAATTACTAGATTTGACACTTTGAGACCTGTAGGCATCTAGTTTAGGCCCTTTGCAAATAGTGTACATGACACTAAATACCATAAACGGTGTAATTAAGTTAACTGACAATGTGAGCGCACAAATAACATTCAATATTACTAAACTAACACATCTCCCTAGCACTCCTTAACATTGGTTACCTGGAATCGGCGGTGCTGCCAGGGGCTTATAAGGCAATCACAAAGTAGGGTGTCCGGAGAGCCGGAAATGAAGGCAGTTAAGTTAGTTGGAGCCCCTCCCCCTTGCCACCCACCTTCCTCTTTCACCACAAACCTCAAGCCCAGCTTATAGTCTTACTTCAGCTGGCTCCGAAACATCAAGCACTTCATCCAGCTTTCAATCCAAAGCAGTTAGTGGGCAGGATATTATGAGTGCAGTAACACAATTAATCAATCTTCCACTCTAAATGCTGTCCAAGTTTATATTTGCATCGTAACTTTGCATGGTGAAAGATAAAGTGGATCTATTTATAATCGGGTTTATAATTCAAGGTGAAGGTGAGGAGTTAGTGGTCGCGAAGGTCTGTGAGACCATGGTGTCTGATCAAAGTTCGACAAAAGGATGAATCGTGCCAAAAACTGGTGTGGAAACAGCTGCTGGGAAATATTTCTTGCCATGAAAAATTCTTGAATCATATCTGTTCTCAAGGTGAACGTTGAATCTGTAGGTTCGCATATGCACACGCAGCAATTACGTATGAGATCGGAAGCCATATTCAAAGTAAAGAACATTTACTGTTTGATTGATGTTGAGTAATTGCTAAATCATCGAACAGACAGATAGTGATGGAACAAATTGGACAACACGATGGTGGAAGTTGCTGGAATAAGTCTTCATTGATCGAGAGATCTGTGGGATGGCTGCTTACCAAAGGTCAACCAAAGAATACATGCAGGCATCGACAATCATATAAAACGGTGCATGGATATGGCTGGAGTTTCTGCCATGTACGTAAACCCCTCGAATCACATCGGTTCTCGAGATGAATATTGAATCTGCAGGATTATGCGAGGCGAAGAAGCTGTGGAAGAAATCACATCTTTCTATTAAATTGATGTCCATATGATGATTGACAAGTTGAACATCCAGTTGCCTAGTCATAGACTAATTCCAAGTGGAAATTGGCGGAAATTGACAGAAATAGTCGTGGAGATAAGTGACATGTTGCCGATCAAGTTTCAACAAAACCACAGTGTGTGGATGATATGATACGATGAGTGATAAGGCTGCGAATTTTGGCCACATGACAAAATCCTCAAATCATCTCAGCTCTCGAGGCGATTGCTGAATTTTTTTGTAGGTTTGCGCTCACACACACGAACCGATTAGGTTTGAGAGAGATGAATGCCATGGAGGGAAGAACATCGGCTATTAGATCGATTTTCATAATCGGTGAGTTGAATAGGCAGACCAATGATTGTAGAGTGATAGAGGATTAAATTGGTGGGAGAAATGGTGGAGCCATTGCGTGCGAGGGTGATCACGAGGCTGGCGAGGGCCTCGTTAGCTCTGGGTTTTGGGGCGAGCCTTCTTGACGCGGCCATGTTCACAGTTGATGGTGGCCACAAGGCGGTCCTCTTCGACCGGTTCCAAGGCGTGTTGGACGAGACGGCCGGCGAGGCATGTGGTTTTCTGGTTTTACCAGCCCACTAGCGGCACTTATTGGAGGCCTATCTATGTATAGGATACATAAATTGCCAAAATGCAAGTTTCAATTGGTTTCTATCAAAGGTTCAAGTGAAACTCAACTAAGAGTGAGTTCAACAGTTGCGACAATTTACCAAGTGTGACACAAAATGAGCCCTTACACGTGCCTAAAATGTTGCCCTAACCCTCAAGCCTTACATTTTACAGCACCCACTTCCTCTTGTCGTGAGTGCGTAAGCCATTCCTCTTCGATGTATGGACTTATTGGAGCCTATGTATGTTTAGGATACACTACTTACCAAAAAAAAATTCAATTAGTTCTATATCTAAGCTCTAGTAGAAAACTATGCCAAAAAGAACCATCGCTATATTCGTTAATTTTGGACTTTTTCGGCATTTTGAGACAATTACAAATATAAGAACAAGGATAAAATCACACAGATTTTGGAGAATGTTGTAAGATGCAAATACTTTGAAGTGGGTGTTCATATCAAGAACCCAATTAAGAACTCATATCAAGATGGTTTGGGTAGGACGACCCAAACATTAGACCATGTTGTTGTGGTCCATATATAAATTTGAGACAAGAGAAAGTCTCAAATTAACGAATATAGTGATAACCGCAGCCAAAATCAACTATAGTTCTTTTGACTAGCCTGTAGTCGCTAAACGATTGCATATTTGTTTTTTTAGTTTAGTGACAAAAATTCTAAAAATTTGGGGGCGTGTAATATACTGTTGGAAAGGTCTTTCTAACGGTATATTACACGCCCCCCCCCCCAAAAAATAAAAATAAAAATAAAAACCGATTTTAGCTGCAGTTTTTTTGGGCATAGTTTTCTACTAGTGGATTAAAGCAAAACTCGACTAATTTGAGCGAATTTAGAGATCGCAAGAAATTAATTCACCAAGTGGTCAACTTACACAATACTACGAGCCCTTACACGTGCCTAGCTACAACGTTGCCCTACTAAACTTTCTTGAAGCCTCACAATGTTAGGGCACCCACTTCCTCGTGCCATGGGTGTGGAAGCCGTTCATCTTTGACGTGCGGACGAAGCCGCGCACCATCACCTCGGTCACGGGCACGAAGGACTTGCAAATGGTGAACTTGACGTTGTGGGTGTTGTCGAAGCCCGACCCCGACCGCCTCCCGTTGATCTTCAAGACGTTGGGGACCGACTACGACGAGCGCGTGTTGCCGTCGATCGGCAACAAGGTTTTGAAGGCCGTCGTCGCGCAGTTCAACGCCGACCAACTGCTCACGGAGCGGCCGTTCGTGTCGGCCATGGTGCGGGAGGCCTTGGTCGACCGTGTGAGGGACTTCAACTTGCTCCTCGAAGACGTGGCCATCACACACCTCTCGTACGGGGCCGAGTTCTTGCATGCCGTCGAGCAAAAGCAGGTAAATTTGGGCACCCAACTACACTATTGTGTCTAATTAGTGTGGGTGGGAAATACACGTGGGTTGGAAATTAGTGTGGCCCACACTAAATTTCAAGTGTTTGGGCCACTTTGGATGAAAAATGTCATGTCATCCATCCGTGTGTGTTAGGGTTCTCCGCAAACAACCTCCATGGGATGTGTTAGGTGCTTCCTGAGGTGCTTCCCGGGATGGAATTATGAAGTTTCATCCAATTGTGGAAACGACAACGCCCACACAAAATTTTCACCTTTGAAATTAGTGTGGGCCACTCTAAATTATAATTTGAAATTAGTGTGTTTTATTGGGAATTAGTGTGGCCCACACTAATTAGACACAATAGTGTAGCTAGGGGAGGGGTGACGAGGACTCCAGTTTTTACAATGAGCTATAGTATGTTCTATGTCGTGGTCCGAGATGACCCTAAACTACCGGATGATAGTGGAGAGGTATCCAATTTCGAATGGAGTGGTTGGCGGTTCGATTTCCAACTGTGAAATCTTCTCTCTACTTGACGGAAAAAGGAAATAATAAATAATAAATAGTAAATAATAAAAACTAGCTAGGCAGGTAGGTAACCAAGAGCCCACCCACCGCAAGGTAGGTAGTAAACCCCACCCTACACCAAGAGGATTCTTGAGCATGGTAGGGCCAACAGGCTCAAATTCATGTCGGATTGCACGACATTGGTTATTATTATTATGATTATGTTGTTGTTGTTGTTTTATTTTTATATCCTTTCAAAAATCTTATTCTCTCAATGAACTTGAACTCGTTGAAAATAGCTCATCATGAAGATGAATCCATCAACTCATCACATTTGAGTAAAACTGGACTAAGTGCAAGTCCAAAATTACATCATGAATTCTAGCGTAGGATCCTCCATAGAATGTGCAATTTTGATTATGACAATATCATAGCATTTGTTTTGATGGTGACGGTTTCATTACTCAACATTAATTGATATAGATCTAACATCAATAGAATAGATGTCTATTTTTTCCCACCATATTTTTAATAGCATCACATTCAAGTAATCATTGAGGATTCATGAATCTCCCATGAAATTTAGGTGTATTGGAAATGTATCAATGGATTTTGCCCATAGTATTGAAGCAACCAAAAAGTCTAGATTTTGAGGATATGTCCGTGTTTACTTAAATACAAGTTCATTGACGATTATTTTCGTTGACATGATTGACCTCCATATTCAATATGGTTGGATGGTTAGAAAAGGTATTTATAAACAGTATCGTATAAGAGTATATGAACTCATAAATAAACTAGAATTTAAGTTCACTTGGGCACCCTTTGGGCAACATACTTGTCATGCATATATAATCATGCAAATGAAAGTATTGTTTGCGGCGTCGACACATGTATGCACAAATTTGCAAAAGAAGCTCTTTTGAAGAAAATAAACTAGAATCATACAATGACAACCCCCAATATTTATAAATTCTTTGGGAAGAAATATGGTCAAAACACTCCTATGGTTGTGTGCTTTTTACGGACCCACCAATAGAACCACATGTATATAATATCCATTCTTTTTTTGGTTAATTTGGGTACTCTTATTATAACAACTTGCCTCATGCATTTATTGTGAACGTCTTATAAGTTCTTGGAACTTTAGTTTGTTGATGGCCCCTGCTTATTGTAAGGTAGAAATGCCTACTTCAATAAGTTATCTTTATTAGACGCCTATATTTGAGTGGTACATGGTTAGGTGTGTCTCCAAGAATGGACGCCAAAAAGACACGTGCCATAAAAGAGATTGGACTACACACTCATAATACGTTAACCATTCTAAGCTCAATAGTCAACATAATTTGGGGGGCACTTATATGACAATTTAATGAGCATGTAAAAACTTCACTTACATATGAATAAGATATCCATTCGAATGAGCTCCAAAAATGAAGAGGAAAGAGGCTGCGGCCTCGATTTCGATTGCTAACCATCGCGTACCAACTGATCATGTCTTTCATACTTATTACCCTACGAGAAGTGGGCTTGTCAGAAAAAGAATAACCGTTTAAGACCCACCTACCTTAAGCATGCAGGTGGCACAACAAGAGGCCGAGCGCTCCAGGTTCGTGGTGGCCAAGACCGAGCAGGAGCTGTGACTGGCGATCGTGCGGGCGGAGGGCGAGAGTGAGGCCGCCAAGCTGATCTCTGACGCGACGTTGTTGGCCGGCACCGGGTTGATCGAGCTCCGTCGGATCGAGGCTTCACGGGAGATCTCGGCCACTCTCTCCAAGAGCCGGAACGTGGTGTACTTGCCACTGGGGAACAACATGCTCTTGGGCGTGAACCCTAGTTTCACAGCTGCACCTTGAAAGACGACTGCAATGTTGCCACCGGTGTGGATTGTGGTGTTGCTTCATGTTTCAGTTGGTCTAAGTCTATATACAATCTTAAAACAAACATCATGAGAATTTGGAGGTTTTCACAAGACGAATTTTGTCGCCTTTCAAAGGTGAACACCTTCAAAGACGTGCGCAGACATTGAGTCTCTCTCTCTCTCTCGCAAGTCCCTAGGTTCCCACACTGTTGGTTGAAAATATCCAATTCACATGGATTCTTCCACTATGATGGGGTGGACCATAGGTGGTAGGGTGCATTGGAAATCAAGTGCTAGGAAGGTCACCCACCCTAGTACTATTCCAGATGTAGGGGGCTTAACCTCATAGTTCCCATAGGATCTGAATTAAGGTTTTAAGAGTGGCCACCCATTCATTATTAAATAGAATAGGGTCAATGTGCTCCACTTCATGTCAATAAGTTTGACATGCCTAATTCCAAATTCCAACACAACAAATAATTGTGACACCTATATATGAGTGGTATGCAATTAGGTGTGGATCTAGGAACAAACACCAAAAAGATGTGTGTTTAAAAGAGATTGGACTACATGCTCAAAATATGCTAATTATTCCAAGTTCAGCAGTCAACATAACTGGGGAGATCTATATGACCACTTGATGAACATGAGAATCTTCACTTTGATAATGGATAAGATATTCATATGAGCTCCAAAAACTATGAGGCAATTGGCATCATACATGATTTGGATTCACCAATTATCTTGCACTACATGCGCATATTTCTTATTTTACTAAAAGATGTAATGAGAAAAATGTCCAAACTAGGCACATATATCTTGTCCCAATCAACAACACATGGACATGGTTGTTTGCTATAATTTGTTGATAGATAACTGAATTACAATACATATTTAAGTGTTAAGTGTTGCCCCTAAATGCTATCAATATGTGGGCATAAGGTAAGTGTGCCTAAAGTGGACACTTCCAACATTCCAACATATGTAGGGGTTTGACAATCCAAGAAAACTTACATGAATACATTAGCAAGTCCAAACGAGGAACATGAGAGTTGGTCTTGCTATTTTTGGAATGAAAGTGAATAGTTATGAATTCTTGAAGTGATGCTCATAGATGTTCTTAAATGGTTTTCTTTTCATATATGTATATTTTCATACTTGAATATGTACAAGTTTATATACTAGAAACCATTTAAGATCGCATACCACTTTAGGACTACACACCTTATGTGTCTATTGGAGTATGTTGAAGTAATGGACCGGAATGCCGATGAAGGATTTCCAATCACATGCCACGGAGGATCTTGACTTAAGTTAGAGGAAACCCAATTCAAATAACTTTGTAAAAATTAGAACCTGTGGACTACTAGGTGATTGAAAAGTGAACCAAATATTATTCTTTGTTGGCCTACATCATCACCCGTAATGTCTCCATAATGCTTCGAACCACGCACGTATATGTGATTGTGCCACTACCATTTCGGATGGCAATTTGAGTCCAATCAAACTACGTAAAGTCACGTTGATGTTGATAAAAACATCTTGCTGAATCTTTTATGGAAGAGATGAGAATTCAAAGTTGACACGCAAAAACTTAAGGTGACATCTAACATTTTGTTTTATTTTTCTTTCAGATTTGTACATTTTAGGCTTGGATATGTGCTTAAAAATCAAAATTCATTATAGGTCGTTTTCCACACTAGGTGTATCTATCTTAAAACGCAAAATGAGAGCTAAGAGGATTGTCACACTCACTTTATAGGATAACCCTAAAATATTAGGGAAACTCTCCATTATGATTTTTTTACAAAGAAACACTTCAAACAAATAAAAATTGATGTCTCTTTGTATTTTTAACAATATGTATCACACAGTTTCAATGGGGACACCTCTCCTTTTGTTGCACTCTCACTCTCACATTGGTCGAGAGAAAACCTCATTAATTTCACATAACTATGTCTCACTTTCTTGCTAATCTTCTAACTTGTTTGGAGAATGTTACACTCATGTGCTTCTAATATATAGATAATTGGTTATGCATGTGGGTGGGTGGGGTGGGCAAGTATGTAGGTTGATAGGGATGCCACAACATATTTGAAGATTCATAAAACACATATAAAAATGATCATACGATGAGCATATTATGTAGTCATGAAGAAGTAATAAGAAAATATAAGAAAACATTCATCCAATGTCCTTGGTCCCTAGATAGCCCCCTCCCCCACAGCTCGCATAACCCCTACCAACGGTAGTAAAGCTAACACAATTTATATGACAACAATTGCTTCAACTCCTTGCACCACATTGTTGTGTATGAAATTGAAGTATATAGTAACACACACCACGTCCATACAAGAATCATACCCCGCTTCAATTGGGTCACCCTTGCAAAATGAATGGTTGTCATCTTGAGTATTGCTCATGTAACAAGGCAAACCATTGGTTAGGGTTTGGTTACCGAAGCGCAATACAAATTTTCATTTAAAATCACAATTCAACCGATGTGAGGCCAAACCCCCCACCCTTAAGCGTCCGTAGTCCGAGTAGTGGGTTTGGGCTCACATTCCTCCGCGGTATTGGATTTGGACTTGGATGAGTCCATAGTGCAAGGTTCACCCTTCAAGTGGTCTTGGATTTAACTGGAATCTCACTTTTAACAACTCAATGTACGATTTCAATACGTATGTGGAGAATGCACAAGTTAACTATGTTATTTTAACCTCCTTATGCTCGGGTGCTATTTTGTCTTTGTTTGCTTCTAACGTCCATCCGGCCGCTTTAGCTACACAAGCCCTTAAGGATATCCCTCTCCTAAATGGAGTCCGTGCCGTTGACTCTATACTACCACTTGAACTATCACTTGTGTATTCCGTATCGCTACTATAAGAGGTCTCACTTGGTGTCTCCATACCGTACATAAGCCTTTAAGTATTAAGAAATACTTATGTGACTTATGTCAATCTCTCCCTCGCACCTTTGGTCTTTGCTTCCTTTGTCTTGCCATCGCGAGAGTGCTCCACATTCTCCATTAATTTGTGCACGTGGTTTATTTTTAAAGAGAGGATGCAAGTGTTAAAAAAACACTATTCTCTATAGTCAATCTCAAATACATTTACTTGTGAAAGCCACACATAACACTAACTAGCATAATGTAACTAACTACTTGTCTATGAGCTAATTAAGTAGGCTATCTACTAAGCTCCTTCATGAACCCATCTCTTTACTTTCTAATTACATAAACCCAGCTTCTTAGCTTCTAACTAAACAAACCCAGCTCCTTTATAAACCCAGCTCCTTCATGAACCCACAACTTTGTAGTAGTAATCCCCAACTACCTCACTAATTATTCAAGCCCTTAACTAATCTTCCTACCTAATTTTCCTAATTCTACTAACAACCCCTTTCTAATCACACAATTCTTCTCTAATCCTAAAATCCTAAAATCCTAGAGAGGAGAGGGGGAGAGAGAATTTCCTAACTTCACTAAGACTAACTAATCCACACAAGTATATTTTTGCACTCATCACAACATCAAGTGCTCAACTCTTAAACATGGAACTTGCAACCACGTGTATTCAAAACATGAACTTTAAGTACCACAAATTGGAATCATGAATTAACTTTAAAATCCTCCACGTCAACACTAATTCTACCAAGAGGTCAAGCCCTCTTCAAGGCTAACAAGCCTTGGCTCTCAAACTAAAAACTAAGCACACACATGTGCTCCAATATGGCTTCCCACACCCACACTTATAACTCGTGGGGTGCCTTGGAGCACAAAGGAAAGAGAGGATGAGTGAGGGAAGAATGAGGGATTATATAGTAAGCTTGAGGGGGTGAGCACCCTCAAGGCTCACGATAAGCCCTTGAGATTTCCTCCTACTTAGTAGGCGCCAATCCTATCTTCTAAGCCTTCCTCCCTCAAATGATCAACAAGGATCCTAATTCGAACATTTAACTAGCCTTGGCTTTCTACCTACCACACTTTACCAAACTTGGGATGCTTCAACCCAAACTTAGCCTCCTTCGCTTTCCGCCGCCATAACTTTCTCCCCTTACTTTCCCAAATCGTTGCTCACCACTTAATTCAAACCACGATGCTTAACTCGTGATTTGATTGGTGCTTTGAGAATTTGCTTATCCTCCACCTTGCATTCTTCCTTGGACCTTCCCCATTAAGTGGCCATGATGAGGTGGTCCACTTGTGCGCTCCATGTGATCCTCCATTCATCCCAATTCGAATGCACTTGCCTCTTGAGTCACTTTGGTTGTCTCCATCCATTTGTACTAGCCTACTCGCTAACTACTCAATCCAAGTTCTCCTTACCTATCCTCATTCACTCAAATCCTTCCGAAGGTAAAAACACAATAACAACTCACATCCTAGCCTCTTACAACATGGTACTTCTAAGACTAACATTTCACTCTTTTTATATTTTTGTGAAGTAACATGCTACTTCAAAGTGCATCAACTAACGTTTCAAGGGTCTAAGACTAAATGTGGGCACCCTTTTGGGCTCACATAATTGGCGACCATCGGGGGATGAATCCAAACATCTCTTGCTCCAAGGGTAAGTTGCCTAGTCAAGCTCGGTACTCCTTACATCTACTTCCCGATGTACGGGTAGGAAAGAGCTCACCATTCAACGTTTCCAATTGAATTGAATTATTAGGAAAGACCTCATAGACAAGGTAAGGTCCTAACCATACCGCATCGAATTTCGCCGGAAATTCAAGCTTTCGTGCGTCTTGAATCATGACCATCATTCCCGGTGTTAGGGCCCTTCTCTTATGTCGTTTGTCGAAAGTAATCTTTCTCCTTCTTTGGATTGCCTCAATATGTTGAGCCGCCATTCTCCTCCCTTCGTCAAGTGCTTCCAAATCGGTTAGTCGATTTCGTAAGGATTGACTTTCGGTAAGTCTCGTACTCACGGCCACCCTAAGTGACTCGACTTCATATTCGATTGGTAGTGTCGCTTCAAGACCATAGACTAAGGAAAATGGTGTAGCACGCGTAGTTACCTTATAGGTTGTACGGTATGCCCAAAGTGCCGCCGTTAGTTTCGTATCCCAATCCCGCTTCGAGTCTATAACCGTCTTGCGTAGTATACTCACCAAAATTCCGTTAACCCTTTCCGTTTGTCCATTGGTTTGTGGGTGGTAGGGAGTAGTCTTCCGGTGATCAATTTTAAATTTCTCTGTCATCTCTCGAATCAAGTCATTCAAAAAGTGAGTACCCCTATCGCTTACTAGGATCTTCGGCACCCCGAACCGCGAAATTATGTTTTCGTACATAAATGTTGCCGCGTGTTCCGCCGTGTCGGTCTTCACCGCTTTGGCTTCCGCCCACTTGGTGAGGTACTCGGTTGCCACCACAATATATTTCATTCCTTTTGAAGATTGGGGATGGACCTCACCCACATAGTCGATGCCCCATTTTTCGAAAGGAATTAAGGGTAATGATACATGTAAAGGCATCTCCATTCTAAGGTCGTTTCGGGCATACCGTTGGCAAGCGTCGCATTTCCTTACATAGTCATGGGCGTCCTTAAATAGTGTAGGCCAAAAGTAGCCCGCTCTAAGTATTTTTTGCCCGGTGAGTTGACCCGAGAAGTGACCGCCGCAAGCGCTATCGTGGCAAGCGATTAAAATCGCTTCAACCTCCGTTTTTGACACGCATCGTCGTAAAATACCATCGGACCCCCTTCTAAACAACCTATGGCCCACTACAACAAATTGCCTACTATTTACCCTCACCTTCCTTCTCTCTTCTTTTGTCCACTCTTTGGGCAACTTGTGGGTTGTTAGAAATTCCACTATGCCCGCATACCACTCCGGTGTAGAAGTGACCACAAAGAGGCTATCATCTACTAACATATCATTTACCGGATTTTTTCCTATCTCCTCCGACAACCTAGACAAGTGGTCCGCTTGTAAATGCATACGACCCGGTTTATATTCCACCGTGTAGTCGAATTCTTCTAATAACAAAACCCACCTAGCTAACCTACCACTTAACTCCGCCTTGTTAACTAGATACTTGATAGCCATGTGGTCAACAAAAAATACAACCGGGTTGCACATGAGGTAATGCCTAAACTTTTTAACGGAAAACACCATGGCTAGGCACTCCCTCTCCGTTGTAGAGTAGTTTCTTTCGGCGGGGGTCAATTGCTTACTCGCATAAGCTATAGGTTGATCCTTCTCTTTTTCTCCCGTTGCTTGACAAAGCGCACTCCCTATTGCCACATTACTAGCATCACAATAGACGTGAAAAGGTTTACCCCAATTGGGTGGTATCAACACCGGATAGGTGCTCAACCTATCCCGCAATTCCTCAAAGGCTTTTTGACAAGCATCTGTCCACTCGAATTTGACATCCTTTTTGAGCAAATGGGTAATGGGCACCGCTATCTTTGAAAAATTAGGAATAAGTTCCCGGTACCATCCCACATGTCCTAACAACTTAGAGATCCCCTTGGAATTGGTTGGAGTTGCCAAGTCGCTTATGGCCGCAATCTTATCCGGATCGGGTTCTCTACCTTTCTCACTAACAACATAACCCAACAACACTCCCTTATTCACTCCCAAAAATGTCTTATCCGGGTTCAATGCTAACCTCATCTTCCTACACCTAACCAATGCCTCCCTAACACAATGTAGGTGATCGTCCACATTACTTTGTGTGCTAAAATCGTCCACAAAGACGGTCATGGATTTGAACAACAAGTCGGTGAAGATATACATTACTAATCGTTGGAAAGTAGCCGGGGCATTACATAACCCAAATGGCATCACTACCCACACAAAAGTACCCCAAGGTGTAGTAAAAGCCGTTTTATGGATATCTTGGAGGGCTATGGAAATTTGATTATAACCCGCATACCCATCCATAAAGGTATATCGCGAATGACCTCCAACCTCCTCAAGCAACAAGGTGATAAAAGGTAAGGGGAAGTGATCCTTTTGTGTGCACGAATTCAATTTCCTATAGTCGACACAAACCCTTAATTTCCCATTTTTTTTCTTTACTAAGACCATAGGAGAAACCCAATCCGTGATTTCCACCGGCTTGATAAACCCGGCCTTCAATAACCTTTCCAATTCCGCTTTCACCAACAATTGCAATTGAGGATTCATCCTCCTCTCCTTTTGTCTAATTGGCCTCGCCCCCGGAATTAAAGGAATCCGGTGCTCTACCATTTCCCTAGGAATTCCCTTAAGCTCATCGTAGGACCATGCAAAAGTATCACTAAACTCATCCACCAAATTGCTATACTCCCTAACCTCTTTCTCCCCCAATTTGGAACCCATCTTCATTTGTCGGGTCTTTCCATTCTTTAATTTCACATCCACGTACCGCCAATCCGCTTCCGACACATGTGCTTGTTCCTCTTTGTTCCGATACCAATCGGAAGGCACATTGGGGTAATCTTTCACATCTTGACCTACAACTATCCCCGTAGACGTGGTCTTGAAATGTAAAGGCTCCTCCAATTTCGATGACTCAATAATCACATCCTCCTCTTGAGTCCCATCTACATGAATCAAACTAACCTCACCCTCTTCCACGTCATCTACCCAAGGTGTTAACCCACCGCTAACCCACTCTTCCTCGGTGAGCACCTCACATGGCTCCAACAATGAGCCCTCTCCTAAACTAACACTAGGAAATTCACTCCCTAAGCCTACTTGGTGAAATGTAACCATTACATCAACCTCGGACTCGGGGTACTCCCTTAGCCATTGGGCATAATCCCCATTATCCCCATAATTGTAAAAATTAGGACCTAGACTTCCCGAGCCCGAATCTATAACAACCCTTTGACCTTCGGGATGGACGACTCCCACCAATGCCTTGCCAATCTCATTCTCGTTTAAGTCATCAATTTCCTTCTCCAATGGCAAATACATCTATCTCCTTCTTCATCCATCCTTCTAATGAACCAATGGACACTATGACCCTATTACCCTCCGGACCATAAGTGATGGATGGTTTAGGTCCACCCCAATTGACCATAGCATTCGCCATCCGCAACCAAGGCCTACCTAGCAAAATGGGGAAGGTGTCCTTGTTGGAGTGCATTTTAATGACATGGAAGGTGACCAAGTACTCCTCACCTCCCGTAGTCATTCTACAATCCTTGATCATCCCCAAAGGCGTAGTCGAACTTTGATTTGCCATATTTATGACCAAAGGTGAAGGCCCCGTGAGTCCAAGTCCCAATTTTTTCATAGTATCCTCCGGTAGTATATTTAGACTACTCCCTCCGTCGACTAGCACATTAGGAACCACCTTATCTACTATAACAACTTCTATTTCTATAGCTTTCACGTCTCTTCCACCTTGTGATTGGATCCTAGCGGCTATTTTAGCTTTCACCTTCCTCATCCTCTTGTGTACCGGCATTCCCTCCTTTAATGTTTTCCTTGCCGTGGGTGAAATTTCCAATAGTTGGCCGAAAGTAATATCCGCCTTGAGTGTACTAAGGTCCGCCCACAAGTCGTACCCGGTAGATCTTTCCACCTTAGAATTACCCACTACGTCGAATTCGTCTACGGGAACCCCCGGTCCTTCCCATTCACCCACATCGCTATTATCCAAGTCATGTACCGCATTAGTCCTCTCCCTATTTTGTAAAATTATATTTTCCCTCTCCACATCCTTAGTAGCTCTTCTAGCTACCCTATCCAACTCGGAGAGATTAATCTCTTCATCCGAAGAATAATTTCCTTGCTCTCCTATTCCTACCTCCAACGGGGCATCCCCTCTCCTAGCCCTAGTAGTTACCGCTAGTGCAGGTGCTTCTTCAACCACACCCTTACCCTTCACTAACTCATATGTAATAGCATTGGTGTGAGGAGGCCATTGACTTTGCTCCTCTCCAATTCTCGTTGGGAGAGGAAGCATGTCATCACATGTGGCCTCCAACACTCCATCCATGAACCTAACATCTTGGGAGTTAGATGGTCCCGGATCCGTTGGAGGCGCTTGTCTCCCGTTACTACCATTAGGTGGAACTCCTTGTCTATTTTGTATTGGAATGTAACCGGTTGTAGTTTGCAAGCCCGCCGGTGGATGAAAAGTTTGCCTAGCATTACTATGGTCATAGTATAAGTTAGGTGGCCTAAGTTCATTGGCCGGTACTCCTTGTGGCCTAGCACCTCGCATATTATCCCTTGCTTGTTGTTGTGGATTAGCCACCGGGTAAGGGACATTAATTATTTTGTCCGGTTGGCGACACGTATCCGAGGGATGACTTCCTCCACAATTGCTACAATTAAACTCTTGACCTTCGGACCAACATTGTCCTTGAGCGTGCCACCTTCCACAAAAGGGATGAAATTCCTTCTTCTCTAAATTTTGGCCACCTTGCCCTCTAGGTTGTGGTCCTCTATTGCTTCCATTTCCATAGTGAGGTGGCGCTTGACCTCGTTGATTTTGTTGAGGTGGGTTACCGTTTCCTCTTTGGTCACGGTTTTGTCCACTTCTACAAAATTGACGCGTGTGGCCCGGTTGGCCACATTGGACACACCATAATCCGGAAGAATGCCTACCCGATTCAACCGGGGGTGGAGGCCCCGGTTGTTGACTCCGGATCATTAATGACATTTGATCCGTGAGGCTTTGCATTTGTTTTATCATAGCCTCTTGGAATCCTAGTTGGCTAGCACCTAGTCTTCTCTCAACCTCCTCCAAGCGTGGATCCGTTCTAGGGGCCGGTAGTGCCAAAAGAGGTGCCGGTTCCCTAACCGCTAAAGGTCGGGGACCGGTGTCCACAATGGCATATGGAATTTGGTTCTCATACTTAGCGGGTTCTACCGCTACCACCCTAGGGCGTATGGGGATGAATTGTGGGATCAATTCATCCTCCCTTCTCCATAGCCTTTCGTGATCTTTATCCAAGTTTTCAATATCTCTAGCCGCACGCTTGGCATCCGCCAAGGTCAAGGGATTCCTTTCTAGAACACCCCTAATAGTTCCGGACTTAAAAAACCCTTGAATGAAAAATTGCTTTAGCGTGTCGTCGTTGAGCATGGTACCCACAAATCTAGTGCACACTAAATCAAACCTCCTAATGTAAGCCGAAATTTCTTCCTCCCTTCCTTGCTTCAATGACGACAATGCCCTTAATGCGGTACTTTGACCCACTTCCGGCCTAAATTCGTTAAGAAACTCCCTTTGTAATTGTTCCCATCCCCTAAAATGTCCCTCGGCATGATCCCGATACCATTCATAGGCTTCCCCCTCTAGAGTGGTAGGAAACCACACTAACCAATAACCCGGGTCGGTTATGAGGAAGCTAGCCAACCGTTCGATATACCGTTCCATGTGCCGAGAGGGGTCCTCATCCTTGGTCCCATAAAATTTAGGGAGATGAGATGGCATATCCATCGCCGCTAAATTTTGTGGAACCACAATTGGTAGGCCTCTTGGCCTAACCAATGGGTCTATTGGAGGTATAGGAGGTATGGGCGGAATTGGGGGTATGGGTGGTGGATCCATCCCCCGTTCCTCGGCCATGGTGACCGGTGAACTATTCAACAATCCCCTATCAACTTCTACCGGGAATTCTTCTCTAAGTGTGTAATTTTCCGAAGAAGTTTCACCACTCAATTTGGAGGGAGTGATCTCCTCTTCAAGTTGAGCTCCAAGTTCTAAGGTGTCTAGAATTGACCTAGTCCTAGGTTCGACGTTCAAACAACTCTCTATTCTAACATTATCTTGTTCTAATCTATCACTGATTTTAGAGGACCGCCTCTTTCGAGTAGATTTCTCTAGTCCTACTATCAAACTTGGTTTTTGTGAGCGAGTCCTACCTTGCATTCCATAAGAATCGATCGACCCTCACTTGACCACACATAATCCTAGCAATTCCCCTCTTAATATTTTCACTTGTCTTGGTGTGGTTATAATTTTTTTTAGGAGGTGAGGAAAAGAACCTGCAAGCCCACTTAGGTGAAAGAATCCCAATAGGGGATAGGCATGTTCATGTTAATTTTTTGGTTAAGTCGGAGCATCACCTCCGCACCTTCCCGCAAATTAACACTCACCACAATACCGATTGTGAGGGGGTGACCTTCCGAGTAGATTATGTTAAAAGTCGAGGCTTCACCCTTCAACTTCTCACACCATCCACAATTCGGGAATTACCCTCTACAACAGATAACAACAATCACGAGTACAAAAGGCATTCCTTAATTAGTTAATGAGTTCACTTTGAAGAAATAAACATACCTTGAGCAATCGCATCCCCCTGTGAGTTAGCACTCCCCTCAATCGTGACTCAATGTAACAACACCATAAACTTTGTGAAATATTAATTTAATCTAGAGCATGAAATGACAACTCCCAAAACTTTGAGACTCACCCCGAGGTGAGTGTCAAAGTTCAATGTCCTAAGGTGAATTTACCCTCTAATGTTTTAATGAGCTACTCGGTTATAGGTTCCTTTTAAGTTCTTAGCAAATCCCCAAAAAGGTTGAGGACGTACCTTCGCCGCGCTCCTTCCTCAAAAATGAATTTGCGTAATTGACAATGCAATTCATTCCAAGGAATAGTTGAAATACAATGAATTCAAATGTAACCCAAAGAGAGAATACTTACCGAGTTTCGGGTGCTCCTTCCCTTCTCTCAAGTTTGTGTCTCCAATTTTTCCTAGTTGCCTCCAAGTCTCCTAGTCGCCTCCAAGTCTTGTAACTACCTTCCGCTTCGCTCCCGGCGGACGCACCAATTATGTGAGGCCAAACCCCCCACCCTTAAGCGTCCGTAGTCCGAGTAGTGGGTTTGGGCTCACATTCCTCCGCGGTATTGGATTTGGACTTGGATGAGTCCATAGTGCAAGGTTCACCCTTCAAGTGGTCTTGGATTTAACTGGAATCTCACTTTTAACAACTCAATGTACGATTTCAATACGTATGTGGAGAATGCACAAGTTAACTATGTTATTTTAACCTCCTTATGCTCGGGTGCTATTTTGTCTTTGTTTGCTTCTAACGTCCATCCGGCCGCTTTAGCTACACAAGCCCTTAAGGATATCCCTCTCCTAAATGGAGTCCGTGCCGTTGACTCTATACTACCACTTGAACTATCACTTGTGTATTCCGTATCGCTACTATAAGAGGTCTCACTTGGTGTCTCCATACCGTACATAAGCCTTTAAGTATTAAGAAATACTTATGTGACTTATGTCAATCTCTCCCTCGCACCTTTGGTCTTTGCTTCCTTTGTCTTGCCATCGCGAGAGTGCTCCACATTCTCCATTAATTTGTGCACGTGGTTTATTTTTAAAGAGAGGATGCAAGTGTTAAAAAAACACTATTCTCTATAGTCAATCTCAAATACATTTACTTGTGAAAGCCACACATAACACTAACTAGCATAATGTAACTAACTACTTGTCTATGAGCTAATTAAGTAGGCTATCTACTAAGCTCCTTCATGAACCCATCTCTTTACTTTCTAATTACATAAACCCAGCTTCTTAGCTTCTAACTAAACAAACCCAGCTCCTTTATAAACCCAGCTCCTTCATGAACCCACAACTTTGTAGTAGTAATCCCCAACTACCTCACTAATTATTCAAGCCCTTAACTAATCTTCCTACCTAATTTTCCTAATTCTACTAACAACCCCTTTCTAATCACACAATTCTTCTCTAATCCTAAAATCCTAAAATCCTAGAGAGGAGAGGGGGAGAGAGAATTTCCTAACTTCACTAAGACTAACTAATCCACACAAGTATATTTTTGCACTCATCACAACATCAAGTGCTCAACTCTTAAACATGGAACTTGCAACCACGTGTATTCAAAACATGAACTTTAAGTACCACAAATTGGAATCATGAATTAACTTTAAAATCCTCCACGTCAACACTAATTCTACCAAGAGGTCAAGCCCTCTTCAAGGCTAACAAGCCTTGGCTCTCAAACTAAAAACTAAGCACACACATGTGCTCCAATATGGCTTCCCACACCCACACTTATAACTCGTGGGGTGCCTTGGAGCACAAAGGAAAGAGAGGATGAGTGAGGGAAGAATGAGGGATTATATAGTAAGCTTGAGGGGGTGAGCACCCTCAAGGCTCACGATAAGCCCTTGAGATTTCCTCCTACTTAGTAGGCGCCAATCCTATCTTCTAAGCCTTCCTCCCTCAAATGATCAACAAGGATCCTAATTCGAACATTTAACTAGCCTTGGCTTTCTACCTACCACACTTTACCAAACTTGGGATGCTTCAACCCAAACTTAGCCTCCTTCGCTTTCCGCCGCCATAACTTTCTCCCCTTACTTTCCCAAATCGTTGCTCACCACTTAATTCAAACCACGATGCTTAACTCGTGATTTGATTGGTGCTTTGAGAATTTGCTTATCCTCCACCTTGCATTCTTCCTTGGACCTTCCCCATTAAGTGGCCATGATGAGGTGGTCCACTTGTGCGCTCCATGTGATCCTCCATTCATCCCAATTCGAATGCACTTGCCTCTTGAGTCACTTTGGTTGTCTCCATCCATTTGTACTAGCCTACTCGCTAACTACTCAATCCAAGTTCTCCTTACCTATCCTCATTCACTCAAATCCTTCCGAAGGTAAAAACACAATAACAACTCACATCCTAGCCTCTTACAACATGGTACTTCTAAGACTAACATTTCACTCTTTTTATATTTTTGTGAAGTAACATGCTACTTCAAAGTGCATCAACTAACGTTTCAAGGGTCTAAGACTAAATGTGGGCACCCTTTTGGGCTCACAACCGACCAATACAATGCCGGCCAACATGCGTCACTCCAGTTTGTCCATACTTGCATGTGAAGTTGTCGGTCAACTGGTAGCCCACCCTATTTAGTAAAGGGACCACATGTGCAAGCATGAGTAATGTTATCCTATTATTAACCCTCAAAGACATCAATATACTTCCTATGGCCTATGTGATAATTTGTGCAAGCTCAACACAGTTATAACACATGAATCTACTTTGTCTATGACACTTAAACTATATATAACACAACCTACTACAAAGACAATGTGAAAATTTGGTCACTTGCGACATCTATAATAAGATATCCATGCAATATGTATTTGACTTTAGGTATTTTACATTAATGCTAATTTACACTATATACGTGCAGGATCCAATTGGAGAAATACAATTTGATAAAGATGGATTCAATTTAAACAATACTCCAATCACCTTAAACGCTTACATACAGTATCTTGGACCTTTAAGGGTAAAGGATGCAGGGAGACATTGGAATTTAATGATGATGGCTTTGGCCGAGGTCATCACATTCTTTCACAAACAACATAGTTTTTTGACCCTTTTTCCATGATGGTGTGAACTAAGCACGCCACTCTCCTCACTTCCCTCCCCAAAATCCAATTTGTCCTCCAAGTAAAAGAGATTGTTCCATTTGGCTCGAAACTTAGGGCAAGGCTTGAGATACGATGAGGATATGGATCTACATAACCAACACACGTTCATTCTAATGCCTTGTCAAAGAACAAGTGGTAAGATACACGGGTCTTGTTCTCTTTTCTAATATTGGGTATGGCCTCCATGGTCTACAATGTCAAATGAATAGCCATCTTTGATATTCTCTCTCCTGAACTCAGGTTTAGATTGAGAGCTATGACATGCCAAGGATTTGAATATGATTGTTCCCGAATCTCAGTGTTTCTTCCGGGCCCACATAACAAACTCAGTTGGCTGAAGTATAGTATGTCTGTAGAAATTGGGGACCATCATAACATTATTCAAATCCATAACAGTGTTCTGTGGGGCTGACAATATTATGCAGAATACTCTCCACATTCAGCCCGAATGATGGGATATTCCGCAAAATATTGTCAGTCCCACAGAACACTGTTATGGATCTGAATATTGTTATGATAAAACAAACAAACAAAACCCCAAATAACATCCGTATACTTTAAAGTGGTTGAAGAATGTCATGGTTGAATCAAGCCTCTGTGTTTCATAATGTAACACAAGAAGCTGCGGGAGTGCACAATCTGGAACCAGGGTAGGCACACGCAGCTAGCCCGGACTACATCTTTCACAGGCAACCGGGCGAGTATTAGCTCCATAATCTCAACTTTCAAGCTATCCCACCTTGCAACTTGTCCATCGGTAGCTTGTTGTTTTGCTGCAACTTGTTCCATGACCTGTGTCTCCTGAAACTTCACCAAAAAAGAAAAATTTACATTCACTAAAAGATAATTAACTCTTACATTGTTAATTCTTTTATCGAGTACTTCATATAAGAATAATGAGTCGATTCCATGTGCATTGAAGTTTGGATTTAGTGTATATGAGTTGTTGTTTACCCTAAAGCTTGCCTAGGTGTTCATTTGGGGAAAAGGGTTAGTGTATCAATACATCTCGACAATGTTTATGAGTGGTAGTGGTGAACATGGTGCGAAAGAATACAAATTCGAACTACATGTTTGTAGATTAGTGTGAAGGATCTACGAGAGATCTAATTGGGTATTAAGTTTTTTTTTGGTTGACACAAATTGAAAATTCAATTGCAAGAAGGAATCAAAATACAACCAACACGGGCGAACCAGCACAACCCGAGTGTGAATTAAGAAATAATGCCCTAATTGGGTAATAAGTTAGTTTAGCAAAGTAGTGGTTTGGAGTTGTGATGTTTGGAGCCGTGCTTTCTGTTATAGACTGCTACCGAACACAATTTCATACCAACCAAAACAAAAACAAAAAGTTGTTAGAGTCTTACACCACCTAAATGATCTTACTTACAAACCTAACAAAAAAATTGCCTAATATCCCACTTCAAACCTTTTTTTCCTACTAGGTACTAGAGGAATAAGCAATATCAATAATTGAGATTACATGTGTTTGTAAACTTGTGTATTTTATGATGGTTGCAATTGAAAATTCAGTATAAAAACTCCTCACGTATATTTTGGACCTCACATAGAATTGATGGAATTATCACCAAGGCACTTGAGTTCAAATCAACACTAAGCGTTTTGTTTGTACAAATTTAGTTGTTTGCTACAATATGCAAATTTTATGTCAATAAGTACAACAATGCAGATAGAATTATGGTGAAACTAGGAATGTTGCCATGAGCAATTTGGGGCTTCCAAAAAGTCCATTTTCATGTGAATTTGTGTTCAAGTGACCTAGCATATCTGACCATGTGCATGGATGCCTAACTCTTAAGTAGCTCACACCCAAGTTTCATTGTATCTACATGGAGTTGAGCCTACACGAGTGAACCTCTAATACAAGGCACAACAAGTGCCACACTTTGCATGTGAACATGGGTGTTGTTCTTAGGCATTTTAATTCTATACTCATCTTTATTTATTGCATGCAATTTTCAATCACACTTTGCCTTCTCAAATTTACTGAGAAATGATACTAGAAACTACCTCAGGCAAAACCTTAGCAAGATAATTTCACATTTTTAATATGAGAGCCTATGAAATATGGTTCAACTTCGAATAAATTGTTATCCTTGACATCCTTTCACATGCCATTCTTCCATTCGTTGAAACACACTCACATCCCATGTGGAAATTATGGTTCATTGTTCATAAATGAACGTGCTCTTGGAATTATGATATTTTTTGCAAAAGGATAAAAACAAAAATTGTCCACACAAAGAACCAAGACATGTGACATGCTTTTGCAATGTGGACGAAGGTTAGTCCACTAAATTTGCACCATAGAGATGCTTACAAGATGAGTGAGTAGCGCGATTATAGTTGTGCTTTGCAATATCTTGCACACACATAACACACATGTTCACTTTCATAAATCTATGACTGTGCTCAAATGTATGTACTTGTAATTGTCCACATGAAACACACACATTGTTATGTACACCAAGGGATTCAAAATACAATATTTTCCTCTCTTGTTTTCCACACACATAAAAGATTGCTCCCAAATTTCCAATATCAAAACATCCAACTTGATTAGAGTTGAAAAAAATAACTTCTTCAATCTATTGCCTAAAAATTACATTTTTTTTTGAAACGGTTACCCCTTGTAGTATACGTACAATTTATTGCAAATGGCACAATGGTGAAGCATCATTCAATTTTAACGAGTTCGCTTTGCATGCTCAAAACAACGAATGAGTTTCTTTCATAATAGTCAAGAGCTCCTTGTCATCACCCAAGTCCATCTTTACAAAAACAATAATCCCTTCAAGACAATGGCCGCCAAAAGATATGTCCTTTCCTAACTATAAAAAGAATTAGGTTAGTTTAATCACATTGTATGGAGCTTATGGAGTGATTTGTTCACCGTTTTTTACGTCTACATTGACGTTTAAGCTTTTTAGGGTCAACTTAAACCACTACTAGGATTCCACTAAAATGTAGCTCACACTACAACAATCTCGTAGTCAAGGTAGTTGCAAATCAACCAATTTAGAAGGTAGAAATTGTGCATATCACTAGTCCAATTTTGTAGTATTATGTAGTATAGTGTAGTGGGACAGAGCCGGTAATGGTGCTCACCCACAATGCAACATTAACATTAGAATGTTTGCTTGCAATCAAAATAGTTACAATCATTAGGTATTATCAACCAACATACAACCCATCATTCAGTAGATTTGCATTTGGGCCTTGTCGTGTAAATAACGATCGTGTGTCACTGCAACTTGAATACCAACCACCACTAACAAATAACACTAAAACATAGCAAAGGCACACATACACAACACACCTTCATATAGAAGGAAGAGAGTCAAAGACTACTAAGAGCTCTAGTTCTCTCTTCAAATGCACACACAAGTCAAGTTATCTCTCACTCCACCACAGAAGAATCCAAGAGTGTAAGTAAGGGGAAAAAACTCAAGATTTATTGCAAAAACATGCAATCTTCACCTCACACAAAGCTCTCTCCACACACTCACTCACAAGGCTTGACTTGGCAAGAATGCCAAGCCAAAGAGGAGACTCCTCACCGAGGAGCATCTCCACAAATCCAAGGGTTTCATTCATCCATATCTAAATGGATGAAATTCCTCCGGATGGGATGTGGTCACCGACGCCGCATACCGTGACAACACCAATGTAGAGTATTCTACGAAATGCATGATGATTATAAAATTACTACTTTGGGCCCATGTCATATATACATATTATGCCTATGCATTTGAATTGTGAATATTATATATTTGTTTAATTTTGAAGATTAACATGTTGTGTAGTTAATTCTCAAGCAAGTTGTATTGTGGCCCTTGTTTTACTTCCACACAACCCATATGCCCCATGTATGACCCATCGTCGATGACTGACCATTTAATACTCAACAATCGTGACTAAATAAATAAATAAATAACCAACGTGGGGCAATCCAATGTGAATTTGAGTTTGTTGGTCCTACCATGTTCAAGAATCCTTTTGGTGCAGGGTAGAGTTTACTGCCTACCTTGCGGTGGGTGGGCTCTTGGCTTCCTACCTACCTACCTAGTTTTCTCCGTCAAGTAGAGAGAAGATTTCACAGTGGGAATCGAACTGCCAACCACTCCATTCGGAAATGGGTACCTCTCCACTATCACCTAGTAGTTTAAGGTCATCTCGGACCAAATCGTGACTAAATCAACCTGCCAAGGTCAAGCCCCGAATTTACTAATCTTAAATGGCATGAGATAAGAGGAGACATCAAATTGAATTCGTTGAATCCCCATTCCCACCACAATAAGTGGTCCTTCATCAGACATTTTTCTTTCTTTGCATCCACCTATTGCATAAATTGCAACACGCAATTGGTGCAAGTGAACCAACAAATCCAAATCGTGCCATAGCCACTTACCTCATGGTTTTTGGAGTGTGTATGGAAAGGTTGACATATTTTGAGCCCATAGTCCAATCTCTTTTTAAAACTAATGTTTTTTCAACATTTGTTCTCCTATTTAGCCTAACCACACATTAGTCAAATATAGGTTTCCACTTTGGGGCACGGGTAGGTCACTCTATAGGAATTTTGTGCACCACATGCGGCGGAGGGGTATTTGTTTAGGGGCTATTTACCTCCAAGGCACAAATTAAAAGCTCCCTATAATTACTTAAATTTCTAAAATGGCCTTTTTTGCACGCTACCATTATTTATAATGCCCATGCCATTGCAATTTTTTGTAGTCTACATTCTTTTTAATTAAAAAAAAGTTAATTCTAAAGTGTATGCAATGCGAAAGTGGTGGGAAAAAGCATGGCAACAAAAAGGTAAAGAATACATACCATTGCAAAAACTAAGTGCAAAAACTTTAAGGTGAAAACACAACAAGAAGGCTTTGGATTGAAACACAACAAGAGTGAGTGTGTGTTCACAAACACAACACCCGCTCCGTAAAAATCCTTCATTCGAAGTCAATTTACATACTAGTGAAGACCAAAAACATAGTGTATAATACTTACATAGTGTGAAACACTCGAAGATGAGCCAGGCTTGGTCATGAACCCTATATAGTTTGTTTTGTCACAAACTTGGACAGCTGCTTTGAATCATTCCTATCTAGAGTGTACACTTCATTTGTAGAATTGTAGCTCATGGTTACAGTAGATATAATGCAATCTACATCAATCCATTTGCTATCCATGTGATCATACTTAAATTTGTTATGACCATGATGTTTTCTATAATATTGCAACATTACTTCAATGTGGGGATTGTTAGGATTTCTCTTGCCTGATGTAACGTTCTCAAATATTATGAGATTCAAGAGGCATGTTCCACCCAACCTTAGAGCTTATATACAAGTACCACTGGTAGTTGAGGCCACCTCCAACTGGTAGTTAAGTGGTAGTTAAATATATATTAACGAGCTCTCCCCCATGCCTTTAGGATATCTCTAAGTGCAGTTAACTAGTGGTCCCTACTTACGTGGGAGAACTACGTGTAGAACCACAGTCATCAACTAGTAGTTAACTCCCTTTACTTTTAGGACTGCTAGAGCACTCAGGGTAGCGCCTCTAGTTTTATAGTAAAGGAGTCCCAGTTGAATGAGAGGTTGTAAATAAATATAAAACAATAAATATGTAATACACGTTACACACCTCCCCACTTAGGAATGAACGTCCGCGTTCATGAATGATCCCAAATCGTAGTGCATCAAAACAAATATAGTCAAGACCACCACTAATTTAAGCGAGCCATGGGATCTGTATCTGTACCATGCTCCATGCCAATTGGCAGGGTGAAACAAGTTAATAATAACACCCCGTTTACAGGATCTTGTGCAAGCCTGAAAGAACAGAAGGCGCCTACCCCGAAGATACCTTCCGCCTCAAACGTTTTTGCGCAGCTGGGGCTTCGCGGTCACGCTTAACACCATGGCGTGTGAGCCTGTCTTCCAACTTTGCTACCGCATCCCAGTACTCCTTGAGGACTTCTACACTCAAGTTGCATTCGGGCTCCCATGAATTATGCTCAAGTGCATATCCGAGCCATTTGATAAGATAGAATTTCTTGGGGCGAGAACGAGACCCTCTATCTTCGTGTGAAAGCACGCGTTCTACTTCATAAGATGCATCGTCCTCAAAGACTGGCGGAGGGGGAGGCTGTTGTGAGCCCAAAAGGGTGCCCACATTTAGTCTTAGACCCTTGAAACGTTAGTTGATGCACTTTGAAGTAGCATGTTACTTCACAAAAATATAAAAAGAGTGAAATGTTAGTCTTAGAAGTACCATGTTGTAAGAGGCTAGGATGTGAGTTGTTATTGTGTTTTTACCTTCGGAAGGATTTGAGTGAATGAGGATAGGTAAGGAGAACTTGGATTGAGTAGTTAGCGAGTAGGCTAGTACAAATGGATGGAGACAACCAAAGTGACTCAAGAGGCAAGTGCATTCGAATTGGGATGAATGGAGGATCACATGGAGCGCACAAGTGGACCACCTCATCATGGCCACTTAATGGGGAAGGTCCAAGGAAGAATGCAAGGTGGAGGATAAGCAAATTCTCAAAGCACCAATCAAATCACGAGTTAAGCATCGTGGTTTGAATTAAGTGGTGAGCGACGATTTGGGAAAGTGAGGGGAGAAAGTTATGGCGGCGGAAAGCGAAGGAGGCTAAGTTTGGGTTGAAGCATCCCAAGTTTGGTAAAGTGTGGTAGGTAGAAAGCCAAGGCTAGTTAAATGTTCGAATTAGGATCCTTGTTGATCATTTGAGGGAGGAAGGCTTAGAAGATAGGATTGGCGCCTACTAAGTAGGAGGAAATCTCAAGGGCTTATCGTGAGCCTTGAGGGTGCTCACCCCCTCAAGCTTACTATATAATCCCTCATTCTTCCCTCACTCATCCTCTCTTTCCTTTGTGCTCCAAGGCACCCCACGAGTTATAAGTGTGGGTGTGGGAAGCCATATTGGAGCACATGTGTGTGCTTAGTTTTTAGTTTGAGAGCCAAGGCTTGTTAGCCTTGAAGAGGGCTTGACCTCTTGGTAGAATTAGTGTTGACGTGGAGGATTTTAAAGTTAATTCATGATTCCAATTTGTGGTACTTAAAGTTCATGTTTTGAATACACGTGGTTGCAAGTTCCATGTTTAAGAGTTGAGCACTTGATGTTGTGATGAGTGCAAAAATATACTTGTGTGGATTAGTTAGTCTTAGTGAAGTTAGGAAATTCTCTCTCCCCCTCTCCTCTCTAGGATTTTAGGATTTTAGGATTAGAGAAGAATTGTGTGATTAGAAAGGGGTTGTTAGTAGAATTAGGAAAATTAGGTAGGAAGATTAGTTAAGGGCTTGAATAATTAGTGAGGTAGTTGGGGATTACAACTACAAAGTTGTGGGTTCATGAAGGAGCTGGGTTTATAAAGGAGCTGGGTTTGTTTAGTTAGAAGCTAAGAAGCTGGGTTTATGAAGGAGCTGGGTTTGTTTAGTTAGAAGCTAAGGAGCTGGGTTCATGAAGGAGCTGGGTTTATGAAGGAGCTAGGTTTATGTAATTAGAAAGTAAAGAGATGGGTTCATGAAGGAGCTTAGTAGATAGCCTACTTAATTAGCTCATAGACAAGTAGTTAGTTACATTATGCTAGTTAGTGTTATGTGTGGCTTTCACAAGTAAATGTATTTGAGATTGACTATAGAGAATAGTGTTTTTTAACACTTGCATCCTCTCTTTAAAAATAAACCACGTGCATAAATTAATGGAGAATGTGGAGCACTCTCGCGATGGCAAGACAAAGGAAGCAAAGACCAAAGGTGCGAGGGAGAGATTGACATAAGTCACATAAGTATTTCTTAATACTTAAAGGCTTATGTACGGTATGGAGACACCAAGTGAGACCTCTTATAGTAGCGATACGGAATACACAAGTGATAGTTCAAGTGGTAGTATAGAGTCAACGGCACGGACTCCATTTAGGAGAGGGATATCCTTAAGGGCTTGTGTAGCTAAAGCGGCCGGATGGACGTTAGAAGCAAACAAAGACAAAATAGCACCCGAGCATAAGGAGGTTAAAATAACATAGTTAACTTGTGCATTCTCCACATACGTATTGAAATCGTACATTGAGTTGTTAAAAGTGAGATTCCAGTTAAATCCAAGACCACTTGAAGGGTGAACCTTGCACTATGGACTCATCCAAGTCCAAATCCAATACCGCGGAGGAATGTGAGCCCAAACCCACTACTCGGACTACGGACGCTTAAGGGTGGGGGGTTTGGCCTCACATAATTGGTGCGTCCGCCGGGAGCGAAGCGGAAGGTAGTTACAAGACTTGGAGGCGACTAGGAGACTTGGAGGCAACTAGGAAAAATTGGAGACACAAACTTGAGAGAAGGGAAGGAGCACCCGAAACTCGGTAAGTATTCTCTCTTTGGGTTACATTTGAATTCATTGTATTTCAACTATTCCTTGGAATGAATTGCATTGTCAATTACGCAAATTCATTTTTGAGGAAGGAGCGCGGCGAAGGTACGTCCTCAACCTTTTTGGGGATTTGCTAAGAACTTAAAAGGAACCTATAACCGAGTAGCTCATTAAAACATTAGAGGGTAAATTCACCTTAGGACATTGAACTTTGACACTCACCTCGGGGTGAGTCTCAAAGTTTTGGGAGTTGTCATTTCATGCTCTAGATTAAATTAATATTTCACAAAGTTTATGGTGTTGTTACATTGAGTCACGATTGAGGGGAGTGCTAACTCACAGGGGGATGCGATTGCTCAAGGTATGTTTATTTCTTCAAAGTGAACTCATTAACTAATTAAGGAATGCCTTTTGTACTCGTGATTGTTGTTATCTGTTGTAGAGGGTAATTCCCGAATTGTGGATGGTGTGAGAAGTTGAAGGGTGAAGCCTCGACTTTTAACATAATCTACTCGGAAGGTCATCCCCTCACAATCGGTATTGTGGTGAGTGTTAATTTGCGGGAAGGTGCGGAGGTGATGCTCCGACTTAACCAAAAAATTAACATGAACATGCCTATCCCCTATTGGGATTCTTTCACCTAAGTGGGCTTGCAGGTTCTTTTCCTCACCTCCTAAAAAAAATTATAACCACACCAAGACAAGTGAAAATATTAAGAGGGGAATTGCTAGGATTATGTGTGGTCAAGTGAGGGTCGATCGATTCTTATGGAATGCAAGGTAGGACTCGCTCACAAAAACCAAGTTTGATAGTAGGACTAGAGAAATCTACTCGAAAGAGGCGGTCCTCTAAAATCAGTGATAGATTAGAACAAGATAATGTTAGAATAGAGAGTTGTTTGAACGTCGAACCTAGGACTAGGTCAATTCTAGACACCTTAGAACTTGGAGCTCAACTTGAAGAGGAGATCACTCCCTCCAAATTGAGTGGTGAAACTTCTTCGGAAAATTACACACTTAGAGAAGAATTCCCGGTAGAAGTTGATAGGGGATTGTTGAATAGTTCACCGGTCACCATGGCCGAGGAACGGGGGATGGATCCACCACCCATACCCCCAATTCCGCCCATACCTCCTATACCTCCAATAGACCCATTGGTTAGGCCAAGAGGCCTACCAATTGTGGTTCCACAAAATTTAGCGGCGATGGATATGCCATCTCATCTCCCTAAATTTTATGGGACCAAGGATGAGGACCCCTCTCGGCACATGGAACGGTATATCGAACGGTTGGCTAGCTTCCTCATAACCGACCCGGGTTATTGGTTAGTGTGGTTTCCTACCACTCTAGAGGGGGAAGCCTATGAATGGTATCGGGATCATGCCGAGGGACATTTTAGGGGATGGGAACAATTACAAAGGGAGTTTCTTAACGAATTTAGGCCGGAAGTGGGTCAAAGTACCGCATTAAGGGCATTGTCGTCATTGAAGCAAGGAAGGGAGGAAGAAATTTCGGCTTACATTAGGAGGTTTGATTTAGTGTGCACTAGATTTGTGGGTACCATGCTCAACGACGACACGCTAAAGCAATTTTTCATTCAAGGGTTTTTTAAGTCCGGAACTATTAGGGGTGTTCTAGAAAGGAATCCCTTGACCTTGGCGGATGCCAAGCGTGCGGCTAGAGATATTGAAAACTTGGATAAAGATCACGAAAGGCTATGGAGAAGGGAGGATGAATTGATCCCACAATTCATCCCCATACGCCCTAGGGTGGTAGCGGTAGAACCCGCTAAGTATGAGAACCAAATTCCATATGCCATTGTGGACACCGGTCCCCGACCTTTAGCGGTTAGGGAACCGGCACCTCTTTTGGCACTACCGGCCCCTAGAACGGATCCACGCTTGGAGGAGGTTGAGAGAAGACTAGGTGCTAGCCAACTAGGATTCCAAGAGGCTATGATAAAACAAATGCAAAGCCTCACGGATCAAATGTCATTAATGATCCGGAGTCAACAACCGGGGCCTCCACCCCCGGTTGAGTCGGGTAGGCATTCTTCCGGATTATGGTGTGTCCAATGTGGCCAACCGGGCCACACGCGTCAATTTTGTAGAAGTGGACAAAACCGTGACCAAAGAGGAAACGGTAACCCACCTCAACAAAATCAACGAGGTCAAGCGCCACCTCACTATGGAAATGGAAGCAATAGAGGACCACAACCTAGAGGGCAAGGTGGCCAAAATTTAGAGAAGAAGGAATTTCATCCCTTTTGTGGAAGGTGGCACGCTCAAGGACAATGTTGGTCCGAAGGTCAAGAGTTTAATTGTAGCAATTGTGGAGGAAGTCATCCCTCGGATACGTGTCGCCAACCGGACAAAATAATTAATGTCCCTTACCCGGTGGCTAATCCACAACAACAAGCAAGGGATAATATGCGAGGTGCTAGGCCACAAGGAGTACCGGCCAATGAACTTAGGCCACCTAACTTATACTATGACCATAGTAATGCTAGGCAAACTTTTCATCCACCGGCGGGCTTGCAAACTACAACCGGTTACATTCCAATACAAAATAGACAAGGAGTTCCACCTAATGGTAGTAACGGGAGACAAGCGCCTCCAACGGATCCGGGACCATCTAACTCCCAAGATGTTAGGTTCATGGATGGAGTGTTGGAGGCCACATGTGATGACATGCTTCCTCTCCCAACGAGAATTGGAGAGGAGCAAAGTCAATGGCCTCCTCACACCAATGCTATTACATATGAGTTAGTGAAGGGTAAGGGTGTGGTTGAAGAAGCACCTGCACTAGCGGTAACTACTAGGGCTAGGAGAGGGGATGCCCCGTTGGAGGTAGGAATAGGAGAGCAAGGAAATTATTCTTCGGATGAAGAGATTAATCTCTCCGAGTTGGATAGGGTAGCTAGAAGAGCTACTAAGGATGTGGAGAGGGAAAATATAATTTTACAAAATAGGGAGAGGACTAATGCGGTACATGACTTGGATAATAGCGATGTGGGTGAATGGGAAGGACCGGGGGTTCCCGTAGACGAATTCGACGTAGTGGGTAATTCTAAGGTGGAAAGATCTACCGGGTACGACTTGTGGGCGGACCTCAGTACACTCAAGGCGGATATTACTTTCGGCCAACTATTGGAAATTTCACCCACGGCAAGGAAAACATTAAAGGAGGGAATGCCGGTACACAAGAGGATGAGGAAGGTGAAAGCTAAAATAGCCGCTAGGATCCAATCACAAGGTGGAAGAGACGTGAAAGCTATAGAAATAGAAGTTGTTATGGTAGATAAGGTGGTTCCTAATGTGCTAGTCGACGGAGGGAGTAGTCTAAATATACTACCGGAGGATACTATGAAAAAATTGGGACTTGGACTCACGGGGCCTTCACCTTTGGTCATAAATATGGCAAATCAAAGTTCGACTACGCCTTTGGGGATGATCAAGGATTGTAGAATGACTACGGGAGGTGAGGAGTACTTGGTCACCTTCCATGTCATTAAAATGCACTCCAACAAGGACACCTTCCCCATTTTGCTAGGTAGGCCTTGGTTGCGGATGGCGAATGCTATGGTCAATTGGGGTGGACCTAAACCATCCATCACTTATGGTCCGGAGGGTAATAGGGTCATAGTGTCCATTGGTTCATTAGAAGGATGGATGAAGAAGGAGATGTATTTGCCATTGGAGAAGGAAATTGATGACTTAAACGAGAATGAGATTGGCAAGGCATTGGTGGGAGTCGTCCATCCCGAAGGTCAAAGGGTTGTTATAGATTCGGGCTCGGGAAGTCTAGGTCCTAATTTTTACAATTATGGGGATAATGGGGATTATGCCCAATGGCTAAGGGAGTACCCCGAGTCCGAGGTTGATGTAATGGTTACATTTCACCAAGTAGGCTTAGGGAGTGAATTTCCTAGTGTTAGTTTAGGAGAGGGCTCATTGTTGGAGCCATGTGAGGTGCTCACCGAGGAAGAGTGGGTTAGCGGTGGGTTAACACCTTGGGTAGATGACGTGGAAGAGGGTGAGGTTAGTTTAATTCATGTAGATGGGACTCAAGAGGAGGATGTGATTATTGAGTCATCGAAATTGGAGGAGCCTTTACATTTCAAGACCACGTCTACGGGGATAGTTGTAGGTCAAGATGTGAAAGATTACCCCAATGTGCCTTCCGATTGGTATCGGAACAAAGAGGAACAAGCACATGTGTCGGAAGCGGATTGGCGGTACGTGGATGTGAAATTAAAGAATGGAAAGACCCGACAAATGAAGATGGGTTCCAAATTGGGGGAGAAAGAGGTTAGGGAGTATAGCAATTTGGTGGATGAGTTTAGTGATACTTTTGCATGGTCCTACGATGAGCTTAAGGGAATTCCTAGGGAAATGGTAGAGCACCGGATTCCTTTAATTCCGGGGGCGAGGCCAATTAGACAAAAGGAGAGGAGGATGAATCCTCAATTGCAATTGTTGGTGAAAGCGGAATTGGAAAGGTTATTGAAGGCCGGGTTTATCAAGCCGGTGGAAATCACGGATTGGGTTTCTCCTATGGTCTTAGTAAAGAAAAAAAATGGGAAATTAAGGGTTTGTGTCGACTATAGGAAATTGAATTCGTGCACACAAAAGGATCACTTCCCCTTACCTTTTATCACCTTGTTGCTTGAGGAGGTTGGAGGTCATTCGCGATATACCTTTATGGATGGGTATGCGGGTTATAATCAAATTTCCATAGCCCTCCAAGATATCCATAAAACGGCTTTTACTACACCTTGGGGTACTTTTGTGTGGGTAGTGATGCCATTTGGGTTATGTAATGCCCCGGCTACTTTCCAACGATTAGTAATGTATATCTTCACCGACTTGTTGTTCAAATCCATGACCGTCTTTGTGGACGATTTTAGCACACAAAGTAATGTGGACGATCACCTACATTGTGTTAGGGAGGCATTGGTTAGGTGTAGGAAGATGAGGTTAGCATTGAACCCGGATAAGACATTTTTGGGAGTGAATAAGGGAGTGTTGTTGGGTTATGTTGTTAGTGAGAAAGGTAGAGAACCCGATCCGGATAAGATTGCGGCCATAAGCGACTTGGCAACTCCAACCAATTCCAAGGGGATCTCTAAGTTGTTAGGACATGTGGGATGGTACCGGGAACTTATTCCTAATTTTTCAAAGATAGCGGTGCCCATTACCCATTTGCTCAAAAAGGATGTCAAATTCGAGTGGACAGATGCTTGTCAAAAAGCCTTTGAGGAATTGCGGGATAGGTTGAGCACCTATCCGGTGTTGATACCACCCAATTGGGGTAAACCTTTTCACGTCTATTGTGATGCTAGTAATGTGGCAATAGGGAGTGCGCTTTGTCAAGCAACGGGAGAAAAAGAGAAGGATCAACCTATAGCTTATGCGAGTAAGCAATTGACCCCCGCCGAAAGAAACTACTCTACAACGGAGAGGGAGTGCCTAGCCATGGTGTTTTCCGTTAAAAAGTTTAGGCATTACCTCATGTGCAACCCGGTTGTATTTTTTGTTGACCACATGGCTATCAAGTATCTAGTTAACAAGGCGGAGTTAAGTGGTAGGTTAGCTAGGTGGGTTTTGTTATTAGAAGAATTCGACTACACGGTGGAATATAAACCGGGTCGTATGCATTTACAAGCGGACCACTTGTCTAGGTTGTCGGAGGAGATAGGAAAAAATCCGGTAAATGATATGTTAGTAGATGATAGCCTCTTTGTGGTCACTTCTACACCGGAGTGGTATGCGGGCATAGTGGAATTTCTAACAACCCACAAGTTGCCCAAAGAGTGGACAAAAGAAGAGAGAAGGAAGGTGAGGGTAAATAGTAGGCAATTTGTTGTAGTGGGCCATAGGTTGTTTAGAAGGGGGTCCGATGGTATTTTACGACGATGCGTGTCAAAAACGGAGGTTGAAGCGATTTTAATCGCTTGCCACGATAGCGCTTGCGGCGGTCACTTCTCGGGTCAACTCACCGGGCAAAAAATACTTAGAGCGGGCTACTTTTGGCCTACACTATTTAAGGACGCCCATGACTATGTAAGGAAATGCGACGCTTGCCAACGGTATGCCCGAAACGACCTTAGAATGGAGATGCCTTTACATGTATCATTACCCTTAATTCCTTTCGAAAAATGGGGCATCGACTATGTGGGTGAGGTCCATCCCCAATCTTCAAAAGGAATGAAATATATTGTGGTGGCAACCGAGTACCTCACCAAGTGGGCGGAAGCCAAAGCGGTGAAGACCGACACGGCGGAACACGCGGCAACATTTATGTACGAAAACATAATTTCGCGGTTCGGGGTGCCGAAGATCCTAGTAAGCGATAGGGGTACTCACTTTTTGAATGACTTGATTCGAGAGATGACAGAGAAATTTAAAATTGATCACCGGAAGACTACTCCCTACCACCCACAAACCAATGGACAAACGGAAAGGGTTAACGGAATTTTGGTGAGTATACTACGCAAGACGGTTATAGACTCGAAGCGGGATTGGGATACGAAACTAACGGCGGCACTTTGGGCATACCGTACAACCTATAAGGTAACTACGCGTGCTACACCATTTTCCTTAGTCTATGGTCTTGAAGCGACACTACCAATCGAATATGAAGTCGAGTCACTTAGGGTGGCCGTGAGTACGAGACTTACCGAAAGTCAATCCTTACGAAATCGACTAACCGATTTGGAAGCACTTGACGAAGGGAGGAGAATGGCGGCTCAACATATTGAGGCAATCCAAAGAAGGAGAAAGATTACTTTCGACAAACGACATAAGAGAAGGGCCCTAACACCGGGAATGATGGTCATGATTCAAGACGCACGAAAGCTTGAATTTCCGGCGAAATTCGATGCGGTATGGTTAGGACCTTACCTTGTCTATGAGGTCTTTCCTAATAATTCAATTCAATTGGAAACGTTGAATGGTGAGTTCTTTCCTACCCGTACATCGGGAAGTAGATGTAAGGAGTACCGAGCTTGACTAGGCAACTTACCCTTGGAGCAAGAGATGTTTGGATTCATCCCCCGATGGTCGCCAATTATGTGAGCCCAAAAGGGTGCCCACATTTAGTCTTAGACCCTTGAAACGTTAGTTGATGCACTTTGAAGTAGCATGTTACTTCACAAAAATATAAAAAGAGTGAAATGTTAGTCTTAGAAGTACCATGTTGTAAGAGGCTAGGATGTGAGTTGTTATTGTGTTTTTACCTTCGGAAGGATTTGAGTGAATGAGGATAGGTAAGGAGAACTTGGATTGAGTAGTTAGCGAGTAGGCTAGTACAAATGGATGGAGACAACCAAAGTGACTCAAGAGGCAAGTGCATTCGAATTGGGATGAATGGAGGATCACATGGAGCGCACAAGTGGACCACCTCATCATGGCCACTTAATGGGGAAGGTCCAAGGAAGAATGCAAGGTGGAGGATAAGCAAATTCTCAAAGCACCAATCAAATCACGAGTTAAGCATCGTGGTTTGAATTAAGTGGTGAGCGACGATTTGGGAAAGTGAGGGGAGAAAGTTATGGCGGCGGAAAGCGAAGGAGGCTAAGTTTGGGTTGAAGCATCCCAAGTTTGGTAAAGTGTGGTAGGTAGAAAGCCAAGGCTAGTTAAATGTTCGAATTAGGATCCTTGTTGATCATTTGAGGGAGGAAGGCTTAGAAGATAGGATTGGCGCCTACTAAGTAGGAGGAAATCTCAAGGGCTTATCGTGAGCCTTGAGGGTGCTCACCCCCTCAAGCTTACTATATAATCCCTCATTCTTCCCTCACTCATCCTCTCTTTCCTTTGTGCTCCAAGGCACCCCACGAGTTATAAGTGTGGGTGTGGGAAGCCATATTGGAGCACATGTGTGTGCTTAGTTTTTAGTTTGAGAGCCAAGGCTTGTTAGCCTTGAAGAGGGCTTGACCTCTTGGTAGAATTAGTGTTGACGTGGAGGATTTTAAAGTTAATTCATGATTCCAATTTGTGGTACTTAAAGTTCATGTTTTGAATACACGTGGTTGCAAGTTCCATGTTTAAGAGTTGAGCACTTGATGTTGTGATGAGTGCAAAAATATACTTGTGTGGATTAGTTAGTCTTAGTGAAGTTAGGAAATTCTCTCTCCCCCTCTCCTCTCTAGGATTTTAGGATTTTAGGATTAGAGAAGAATTGTGTGATTAGAAAGGGGTTGTTAGTAGAATTAGGAAAATTAGGTAGGAAGATTAGTTAAGGGCTTGAATAATTAGTGAGGTAGTTGGGGATTACAACTACAAAGTTGTGGGTTCATGAAGGAGCTGGGTTTATAAAGGAGCTGGGTTTGTTTAGTTAGAAGCTAAGAAGCTGGGTTTATGAAGGAGCTGGGTTTGTTTAGTTAGAAGCTAAGGAGCTGGGTTCATGAAGGAGCTGGGTTTATGAAGGAGCTAGGTTTATGTAATTAGAAAGTAAAGAGATGGGTTCATGAAGGAGCTTAGTAGATAGCCTACTTAATTAGCTCATAGACAAGTAGTTAGTTACATTATGCTAGTTAGTGTTATGTGTGGCTTTCACAAGTAAATGTATTTGAGATTGACTATAGAGAATAGTGTTTTTTAACACTTGCATCCTCTCTTTAAAAATAAACCACGTGCATAAATTAATGGAGAATGTGGAGCACTCTCGCGATGGCAAGACAAAGGAAGCAAAGACCAAAGGTGCGAGGGAGAGATTGACATAAGTCACATAAGTATTTCTTAATACTTAAAGGCTTATGTACGGTATGGAGACACCAAGTGAGACCTCTTATAGTAGCGATACGGAATACACAAGTGATAGTTCAAGTGGTAGTATAGAGTCAACGGCACGGACTCCATTTAGGAGAGGGATATCCTTAAGGGCTTGTGTAGCTAAAGCGGCCGGATGGACGTTAGAAGCAAACAAAGACAAAATAGCACCCGAGCATAAGGAGGTTAAAATAACATAGTTAACTTGTGCATTCTCCACATACGTATTGAAATCGTACATTGAGTTGTTAAAAGTGAGATTCCAGTTAAATCCAAGACCACTTGAAGGGTGAACCTTGCACTATGGACTCATCCAAGTCCAAATCCAATACCGCGGAGGAATGTGAGCCCAAACCCACTACTCGGACTACGGACGCTTAAGGGTGGGGGGTTTGGCCTCACAGCTGTACCCTGCCATCGGCCACATAAGGCCTAAGAAGTGACACATAAAAGACATCGTGGATCTTAAATGTATCTGGCAGTTGCACGCGGTATGCTACCACCCCTATCCTTTGCACCACCCGAAATGGGCCAATCCACCTTGGTAAAAGCTTTCGAGCTCCTGGGACCTTCAACTTAATGTTGGCAGTACTTACTAGCACTTGCTGGTCCACTTCGAACGAGACCTCTCGTCGGTTCTTGTCAGCATAGAACTTTTGTCGTTGTTGCGCAACAATGAGATGTTTCTTGGCCTCACCAATCACATGTGTCATATGCTCGACAAAATTCTGCGCAGCAGGGACTTGACACCTGCTGTTCCCACTAATTGGTGTCCGGGGCTGCCGACCATAGTTCAGGACAAACGGAGTATTCCGTACAGACTCTTGCCAAGAGCTATTATATGCAAATTCAACCACTGCAAGGAATTCATCCCAATCATCTTGCACTGGGTTGACATAATGCCGCAACATATCCTCCAGGATACGGTTTACCCGTTCCGTCTGCCCATCAGTTTGAGGATGGAATGCGGTGGACATGGCCAACCTTGTCCCCAAAAGACCATGCAACGCATCCCAAAACCTACTTGTGAATCTAGCGTCCCTGTCGCTTAGAATTACCCTGGGTAGACCATGCAACTTATATACATGATCACGGAATAACCTTGCCGTACCTTCAGCAGTAACGTGTGTGGTGGTTGGCATAAAGTGGGCCATCTTGGACAACTTATCCACGCACACAAAGATGGCATCATAACCATTAGCAGATGGAGTCAATCCAGAGATAAAATCCATGCTCACTACTTCCCAATTTCTATCAGGAATCTCCAATGGTTGTAAAAGGCCTGCTGGTTTAAGAGTAGGGGCCTTACTCCTTTGGCAAATCTCACAAGATTTTATATAGCTTCTGATGGACCCTTGTATCTCAGGCCACCAAAAGTTTACTCGCACCCTCTTATACGTCTTAGTTACCCCTACATGACCGCTATACATTGCATCATGATACTCACGGAGCAAAAATGACCTGATATTCGATCCTTGGAATGACACATCTGGAACCACAACCGCCTTTTCATACCACCATATGTGATTCTCATAAACAAAATGTTTCAGATTGTGCAGGTTTGAGAACCAAGGATCAAGAGCATACCCGGCAATGATAGTTTGATATAACTTCTGATCACTGACGAACTCCGGGTACCCCTTCGGATTGTTGTCTTGCTCAACAGGATCACCTCGCCTAGCGTCTGCAGCCACCATTTGAAGGACCGAATTACTTGGAGCAGACCGCGGTGCCATCAAGGCTGGCTGGTCACCCGGGTCTAGTGGGTTCCGACTCAGAGGATCTGCCATATTAATCCTTCCTGGTCTATACACCCATCTATAGACAAAATTTTGCTCCAAGAACTCCAACCACCGAGCTTGACGCCTTGATAACGTCTGTTGTGTTTTTAAATACACCAGAGGGTTATGATCTGTGACGATCGTGCAATCTGCACCCTCTAGGTAACACCGCCAGGTTCGCATGGCGTGCACAACTGCTGCAAGTTCTTGTTCACCAGTAGTGTAATTTCTCTCAGCGGGAGAAAATTTCTTACTCTCAAAAGCAATGGGCTTACCTCCTTGAAGTAAGACGACCCCTACTCCGAGTAAAGAAGCGTCACTAACGACCTCAAATGGCTCCCCTAACTTGGGTAAGGTCAGAACTGGTGCATGTGTTAAAGCATACTTAACATTCTCAAAAGCGCGTTCACACTCGTTAGTCCAAATGTACTTGACTTTGCTTCGCGTCAGAGAAGTCAAAGGCGCAACCAGAGTGGAATATCCATGTATGAATCTGCGGAAGTAATTGCAAAGCCCCAAGAATGATCGTAATTGTCCGACTTCAAGAGGTCTATGCCACTTGGCCACAGTCTCAATTTTCTTAGGATCCACCTTGATGCCCTCCTTGCCAACAACATGTCCTAAATAATGCAATTCACTCTTTCCGAAATGACACTTAGACATCTTTGCATAAAACTGATTCTCTCGTAGAATTTGAAGTACTTGTGCCAAATGACTGACATGTTCCTCCTCGTTCTTTGAAAAAATTAAGATGTCATCCTGATATACCAAAACAAACTTTCCAATGAACTTGTGAAAAACACGATTCATTACTCCTTGAAAAGTTGCTGGTGCATTGGTCAATCCAAAACTTAATACTTTGAATTGGTAATGACCAAACGGTGTTCTAAACGCCGTCTTAGGAGCATCCTCCTCGGATATCCTAATCTGGTGATAACCTTGTGCCAAATCAAGAGATGAAAATATTGTAGAGCCGGCTAACTGGTCAAAAAGATCATCAATACGAGGCAACGGATAACGATTCTTTACCGTTTGCTTATTAAGTGCCCGATAATCCACCACCATTCGCAGCGCTCCATCCTTTTTCTTGACGAACAAGATGGGAGACCCATAAGGCGATGAACTAGGCTCTATCCATCCCTTGTCCAAATACTCCTTGATCTGTTTCTTGGCCTCCTGCAGCTCGAGAGGACTCAACCTATAGATCGGCCTAAATGGCGGCTTGCCATCTGGCTCTAAAGGAATAGTATGGGCCATTTCCCGCTCTGGAGGTAACCCTGTAGGTATGGGCTGAAAAACATCAACATATTCCTCCAACACTGTGGCATAAGGTGTTGCCACTGTGTCCTCTATGTCGTCTCCAACCGCGGTCAACTGAACTAGGAACGACGTTGCTCCCTTCCGAATTGACCGTTTGAACTGCATGGCGGTGAGTCTATGGGGATTTGGACTCTGACATTGCACTGGGTTCACATGCAGTGTCATTTTACGGCGGCCCTTATACAACACGCAACATTCAGATGCAAAATCCAAGCGTGCCTTGTGCTGCACTAGCCAATCATTGCCCAATATTAAATCAATGCCTTCACTTAACTTTGCCACCAGGCAAGTAATTTGGCTTTGATATTGCTGTATTCTAACATGAACTTTAATCTTGCCGTCCGTTTGGACTTCATCACCATTGCCTAATACCAGTGTGTTACTGCCATTTTTCACTTTTAACCCGAAGGTCTTAGCAAAACCATAACTCACAAAGCAATGTGATGCGGCACTATCCATTAATACAGATGCATCCTGATGAGCTACTTGCCCTGAGAAACTCATCATCAGTTGAGAAGACAGAGTGAGCTGATTCAGCACACGTGGCCTAGGTTCATCCAAATAAATATGCCACTGCACTGAGTTTGATTCAAATTGATGGACCAATTTAAATCGTGATAAAGTTCTCTTAAGACTTTTTGCTTTACGTTTGTCAACAATAAAACAAGCACCGGTCTCATAGGGCGCTCCCTCTTTACCGTGCAAATAAGATTTCAAGAAACTTTGCAAATCATCCACTGATGGTATAATCAATGAGAACGCTCCATAAACTTTGGAGTTCACATCTAACACATCACTGAGTGGGAGTAACGGAGTTGGCAAAATAATGTCTTTATTCAAAATATCAGACACGATTACATTAAATTGCTTATTGACTAAGCCCTGAATCACTTCCAAAGCATCACTAGGCAAATCAAAAACACCCTCCGAAACTTGAACAGGTCCTGACACTAGCCCACTGCCTAAGTGTCGGACTTGTGAAAAGGTTTTTTGCCTTTCTTGGCAGGTTGCTGCTCAGCACTCTTCTTGCCATCAGGACAATCTCTAGCCAAGTGTCCTTCCTTGTGACATTGAAAACAAAGACCATCCTTTTTGTCAGTGCTTCTTGCCGAAGGGGCCTCCCCTTTACCCTGCTTACTCTTCTTGTAAAAGGCGGAAAAACGGCCTTCAGAGCGGCGAGACTTGTTGTCTCTAATCGGCCCTGTGTGGCCATTGGTCTTGACAACCGGTACATCAGAATGAGACTTATCATTGTCCCGTCCTTTTGCATCGTGTGTGTACGTTGCATCAATTGTCACAGCATAATTGATGAGACGCTTGATGTCCTCCCATGGTCCACCATTGCCCTTAGGATCCACCAAGACCTTCTTGCGGATATCCTCCTTGAGCCCTGATATGAATCTCTCAATCTTATCTCCCCGGGAGACAAGATTTTTAGTAATGTGTGAGCACAACTGCTGAAACTCATTTGCATAGTCCTCAACAAAACCTTTCTGTTTAAGAACACGAAGCTTGTTCCGGGCTACCAACTCCTGATTGACACTGCCATAAGCAATGAGTAATGTATCATAGAAGTTATCCCAGAGCTGCGGATCTTTCTTATCCGCTGCCAACTCCAATGCAAGCATATCCCAATGTTGTGACACATTGGTTTCCAGATATGTTGACGCAATTGTGACCCACTCCTCAGGAGCAATCTGGCGTGCAACTAAGAACTTTTTCATCTGGTTGAGCCAAGCCAGAATGGTAATTTTGGACTTATCCTTGAACCGTTCCGGCTTGCCAGCAGTTGTGGTGGACTTAGAACGGTCCCCCTCATTATACTTCTTCAAGAGTTGGACCTGGCATTCCAATGCTTCCAAGCGATTGGAATGCGTGTTCACAATCGAGAAGGTTATTTCACCTTGCTGCTCTACACGCTGAAATTGACTTAAGTCATCAATCAATTTCCCATTGCAGTAATCCTGAATAGCTTGGACCACCAAACTACGGATACTTGCATCACTCGGTGAAGAGGATGTGCCAATCGGAAAAACCTGGGGAGGATTATCCTCCCTTGACGGTGCAGAAGTGTCCATATCCTCGATGGCCATAACTTAAACACACAAAATACAATGCCAAAAATTTTGCGGGATTTTAACCACGAGTAAACAACCTACTCAGAAATCTTGTCCCAAGATTTCGACCCGATCCGATTTTCTGCCTAGGAGTTATACCCTTTTTCGTATGCTGCTCTCAAAAGAACTTCAGAATAGGATAGCTTCCTCTGACTGTCTCGAAATGACCTGAAATTTTAACTGTGACTAGAAAGACTAAACACAAATCATCTCACCAAATTTCAAGCCTATCCTATTTTCTGTCTAGGAGTTATACCTTTTTTCGTGCATAAATCTACCCAGGTTTCATAATACTATAACTCCACCCCACTGACTTAAAACATCTTCAGATTTTAGCAGTGATCACTAAAACCAATTATTTATGACCCCCTAAAATGAACACCCTCCAGAAAAATTACCAGCATAACAACTACACATCGGAAGTTAATAGAAACCCAAATGAAAACAAGGTACAAGAGCGCCGGCTCTAATACCAATGTAACGTTCTCAAATATTATGAGATTCAAGAGGCATGTTCCACCCAACCTTAGAGCTTATATACAAGTACCACTGGCAGTTGAGGCCACCTCCAACTGGTAGTTAAGTGGTAGTTAAATATATATTAACGAGCTCTCCCCCATGCCTTCAGGATATCTCTAAGTGCAGTTAACTAGTGGTCCCTACTTACGTGGGAGAACTACGTGTAGAACCACAGTCATCAACTAGTAGTTAACTCCCTTTACTTTTAGGACTGCTAGAGCACTCAGGGTAGCGCCTCTAGTTTTATAGTAAAGGAGTCCCAGTTGAATGAGAGGTTGTAAATAAATATAAAACAATAAATATGTAATACACGTTACACCTGATTCCTCCATTCGGGCAAGGAGGTCAATTGCCTACCTTAGTACCCAAACCGTTTCCCATTGCATTGTCGCATAGCTTGCACCCTATCCACCCACCATGAACCGGCATCTACTTTGTTCAATATGTTAATAGCATTTCCAGCTTTAACAACAGTCGTTGAACGTCCATTTTTTCGTTTGGCAGCGGATTTTACAATTGACAATAGCCACATGAAAATGAGAAGCCACAAGAAAAATGAGAGGCCACTGAGAGAGGTCACCAAGAGAAGCCACCAAGAGAAGCCACGAGAGAGAAGCCACCGAGAGAAGTTGGGAAGAGAGTTAGGGTTAGGCTTACAATTTCATCCATTTTTGGGCAAACGATGAGCCATTTTTCATCCATCTCCCATGAGGCATGCATATAAAATTGATCCTACTAAACATACATCCTAGGATCCTTAATTTCAGCCCCTATATTATTTTTACAAAAAAGGATTGGCCCACATTTTATGCATATATACCTTACTTGTAATGGGATTGTCTACTTTTGATGGACCCTTCATTATTTGGAATTCTTTTACAAATTTTATGTCAAACAAATTTAATCCTCCCTATATTATGCCGCACGTCATTTTTAAAATGCACTAAGTGGACTACCCGTGCTTTGGGGAGTGTTAACTCAACATTCGTCTACTTTAACACTGCGTCATTATAAGGCAAACAAACTTAATTCGGTCCTTTATATAATTGGACACCTATATTTTAAGTTATGTGTAGTCCTTGTGTAATTGGGTTCGGAACTAAGGGCCACATCACACACAAGATTGAAGGCCCGTGACCATTGCATTCTAAGATCTCTCATTGGTCAAAAGGGCCAAAACCGTCCAACTTCACTTCACACTAGAAGGTGCAGGCCTACGGGTCCAAAGGAATTATCATGAATGAAAAGTCTACATGGATTCTTACATGGTAGACTATAAATAATGTTTCATGGTTTGCCGGAATTTGCATCAAGCCCACCTTCAAGAGGTAGGCCTGATGCAAATTCCGGCACACCATGTCAATGATATGGCCTTTGGATGAGAATCTAGGGCCCTCTCACAATTACATCGTCATGTCCTTAGACTCATGTGTGAAGTGACCCTAATTTCATAAAATTACACATATTTTAAAAAGATTGGCATAGTTGTTCGAAATTTGTTATTTGTTTCACATTTGAATCGACACATTGAAAACATGTATAAAACCATTCAAGAAGAAATATAAACTTCAATATGGTAAATGATTGAAAACGTTCATATGAGCTCCAAAATCACGAGGAATATTAGTACAACCTCAAGTTGGTTCTGCTAATCATCTTGTCCTAAGCACGTGTTTAGAATCCTAGGAGAAGTGGACTTTAAAAAAAGAGATAAAAAGATAAAAAAAAAGATAAAAACAACCACCTAAGTCACATCACCGATCTGCCTTCTTGCCTATTCTTCAAACTTAACCAATTCGCAATTCATATGCACATGTGGCAACGACCAGCCAAGCTAACCTTAGTATACTTGTACATACGTTTACCCGTACACCATCATGTACCCACCACGTACATGATGGAACATGGGCCAAGTTCTCTTTGCCTTTGTCTTTGCTAATCATCGATATTCAAATGAGCTCCAAATATGATGAAGAAAATCACTAATTGAAGCTCGATTTGGGTAGCTTGCTAATTATAGCGTACTAACTGCTCAGTGTGTATGTTTGACAAATTTCATTTGACATTCAACTTCAAATCCAAAGTGTCACGTGATGTTTTCAAAAACAAAAATGAATGTCAATTGACATATATATTTTATTCAAAAATGTCACCTCAAATCTGGGTTACACATTTATTTAGAAAAATAATATTGTTAATAATAAAAATACATTCTTGATTTGTAACCAAAAAAACTATCAATCGAGCGTAAGTATCCTTTGGTCTCGCATGTTTCTCCAAATGTTGAAGATGGTAGTCCAATCCATTGCATCCACTTCGAGCCCACAAAGAGAGACCCGCATAAGAGCATCAAGGGTCTTCAAGTTCAACCTATTGCGCAAGTGGCTTTTGATTGCATTTTGTTTGGAAAATCCTCTCTCACAAATAGCTGTACTTGATGGAATGAGTATAACTTTTTGCCAAAGTTGCATAAGTTTAGGCCAATTTGTGTGCCATTCCAAATTGCTACCACATATGCGCCAAGCCTCAAATATCGTTTTGTTCTCACACTCATGTTGTAGTGTTTCCATAAATTCTAGGAGTTCTCCTTTACACATATCACTTTCTTCTTCAATGTATTGAAACTTCAACAATATCCTTTCGAGCCACAATTCAATATTTGTGATTCGGTTACCATCATTGCTTGGATAATTACGAGGGCTGAAAAATTTGGCTGCATTGAATACTAGAAGGTATGGAAAATGATCATTCAAAGCATGAACAACTCTATACACATGAAGATGCACCCAATAATATGCATTGTTGTAGTTCGTTGGGCCCATCAATGCATGAATGATACGATCTCCTGTATTGTTTTCATAATTCAACTGAAGATATCTTACAGATTCCCTCAAGAATTTTCCCAAATTCTTGCTTGTACGACCAAGCATAGGTTCATTCCCGGACAAAAAAATGACATGATAAAATTGAAATAATGATATCGATGGTTGCTCTAATAATTGTGATATCAACCATATCATATTGAAATTTGATATTTAATTTATTCAACTATTATAAAACATCTATAAGCAAGTTTAAATAAAAATGGAATTTTTAAGGAGCATATGATCTCATACCAATGCGGCTCTTCATTTTTGAAAAATTCCAATAATTCCGGCAGGCACTATACTAAGCGGGTTATAACATTATCTTAAGAAATACACCGTACTGCATGAATTTGTAAAACCACTACATAATTTTTTTCAAATACATCCTTCAACAATCATTTCAACTCGTTGCGTCAATTTGTACTACGACCCACCCATTCATAAACTTTGTTGGCAAAACGATCCAACATTTGAAACTCTAAAAAATCTAGTTGCATCTCATGCAGCTAAAGCTTCACGATGTGCAATACAATGCATATTTATGAGAGTTGGAACCTCTGCACGCATTTTAGCCATTAGTCCTGTATAATGTCCCATTATACTAGAAGCCCTATCAATGGCTAAAGCTACTTGGTTGAAAGGCATCCGATAGTCCAGTGACAACATCATATATGTCGCGTACCTCTCCATGAGGAGTGCCCGAAACACCATGGGCACAAGGGGACCCCGGAGTGACACCCAGGACTTGTGGCGCCGTTGGTGAGAGGGCCCAAGTGATCCTAGTGTGGGTGAGGGCCCTGGGCGTTGGAAACGCCTCCCACCCACGGAGACTAGGAGTCACGAGGGTAAGGCCATGAGCTATGCGTAGCTTATGACGTGCGAATTCTAGAATGCTCAAGAACATCTCAATCGAAGGTGTGAGCTAGGAGATATGGCAATTTGAGTGGGGTGCTGTCTCGGGACAACGCCTTGGTACAGCAGTGGCCTGGGAGTGGCTCCCGGGACTGCCAAGGTTTGAACAGGCGTAACTTCCTCAATACTTGCCCAAATGGAGCAAGTGGGGAGTCCATCGGCATCTACGTGAAATGCAAATGACGATGAAGTGATCGCATGTTTGCATCAGAGATCATACAAGGAAGTTATGGTGTTCTGAAGCTGCTAGGGGCTTCCAACCCCAACGGCTAAGGGATAATGTCTACTTGGCCCCGATTCTTGGTAGAGAGACAAAAAGTTTCTTGACAGTGGGGTACGGGCCTTGCCCAAAGTCCTAGAGGCTTATATGGGTGAGGCGGCGTGGCTAGCCAAACCCACTCGAGGCCGAACGGCACGGCCTCCACGGGCATTGGCCCAACATGGGGGCATATTTGCTAGTATGGTTCGGGTTGTTGTAGTGTTGCTCCGGCAACACAATGATCAACTTAAAATTGGACTTTCATGGATGGAAGTCCACATCTTACCATTGGTTACTGATTAAGGGGAGAGTCCCGAATGCAAAGTAGGAGGGTTGGTACCCCACTTATGAGCTAAGAGGTTTGCGGTATTGGGAGCTAATAAATTTTATTCAATGACAATCTGCCATGTTTGAAGCAACATCACAACATAAGTATTTTTTTCTCATACACACAACTATAAGATTCGACTTGGCAAGAATGCCGAGCTGAAGGAGCCGCCGTGTTTTGATCCCTCCAAATCCAACCTTAAGTGGGTCCCACGGCACAGGGGTGAGAACCTTCCAAAATGTGACAACGTCCCAAAAGACAAAAGTAACTCCTATACAACCCTCTTAACCCGGGTAACTATCTTGAGGATTAAACTAACATAAAGCTTAGCCTAAAGGCTAATTAACCAAAACGTGGCTTGGTACTCAACATCATGCCAGGTGACAGTCTATTCTAATGAAAATGATTGGCATATGTCTTGATAATTCAAAATTAAACGATCATTCCATACTGTAATATATAAAGATTTCATCATAGTAATGATTATTGATTGTTCTTTATCTACCATGATATTTAGCTGTTGAATCACTGGACGTACATTTGCATGTTGAGAAAAATATATAGCCTTCCAACAAGCTATTGAATTTATGTGGTCGATACTCTTTTTATAAACCTAGATAGTAGATTTTTGTAAATTTTTGCAACCTATACATTTTTTCCATTTGGAATCTATACACACTTTTTGGCAAACAACGCATTTCATAAATCATATAGATGGCCCATCATTTGGTTTATAATATAACAACCATTATCTACCAATTTTCCATGAAGCCTTAAAAATTCTTCTATACTTTTATTTATTGGGAATGACATGAGCAGGTTTCACAATTATATCATTTCTAACATCTTTCATTTGATTGAGTTTCATTTCCACTATTCATGTTGTGAGGAAAATTTTTAAATTGTTCAAACCTCGGAGTTTGTTGAGAAGACTGAATTAAAGGTTAAGATGAAACTCTTCTATTATACATCTTATTCAAATTGAGTTGATAAGTTCTTCCACGATTTTATTACTTATAGAAACCATATGTTATGTCTGCAAAATAATTCAATTTTAGTTATTTAATAAATTTTTTATAAATTATAATGATGTACATAGAAATTGACATACCCAACCTTTATTTGAAATAATTCTCACATCTAATGAACAACAAAGTTGAATTCGCCTCTATATAATGAAGAGTATATTATCAACATACAAGAAGAATTCACTATGTTTCTTCCATTTATATGGGAAGTAGGTTTAAAAACGACACATGCAAATACACAAATACAAAGTAATTTTTCATTGCCAAAAATGACAACATGAAGAAAAAAAATGAGCACATCACTAAAAGATTCATGATGTCATTCACTTCATATAGGCATATCCTATTTATATATATACATACATAAATATGTATTTACTTCTTAAAAACAATGTATAGACAAAAAATACATTGAACCCAATTTTTAGTCTTTCACCACTTTATATTAATAAATAGGAGAAACCATACGCAATAGGGTTTTACTTTAATAACATGTGCATACAAACTATGATTTGAATTGATAAGCTTCAAGTTGTCCGCTGGTTCAGTAGAGTATTTCTGCTTTTCATGAAGGTCTCCTACATAACCATTTTCATGTGTTGGTAACGTCTGCAAACACAAGCCACTTCTCAAATTATATCAAGTCTCTTAAATAATATGAGATGAATGGTCATATACACTCATAGGATATTTACTTGAAAATCATCTTTGTCTACGCCACCTTGATGTAATATTTTCTTCTCGATACAGAATGCAAGTTGATAAAACAACACCAGTCAAATTAGCATATTGGAACATTTTTGTGAAAGTCTTTGTAAACCTTGTATGAAATTGATATTAGTTCAAGATTGTGTAAGCCTCTAATTTGATAGACTAAATTGAAAATATGTATACATAAGTTCATATTCTTGGACAAGAAACAAGTTGTCTAACAAGATAATTGCACTACTTAACTAAACAATTAAACAAGTTTAACAAGACCCAATTCACTTGAGATATTGTATTGTGCAATCATATACAATTGGACGTTACCAATTGCAACTTTTGGTGCAGTATACAAGTCTCTAAGTCAGGTGAGCCATTCACATACACCATGGGCAATCAGAAGCCTTCATCCCAACACAAACACATTTCTCGCATAAATTTAATCGACAACACTATTCAATTCACAAATTCAAATTCAATCCCTTCCATTTTATTCAGAATAAGAAGTTGTTTATTTTGAGTTGATACGAACTTGAAACTAAATCACAAAATTTTATTTGCATCATAATACGTTTCTAGCAATGTGATGAAATACAACAATTTGTGCCAAAAGAGAACCTTGAAAAGTGGGTTACCTCTAATATTTGTAAGCCAAAAAATTGGTGTAGCCTTCCCAATAAAAAAGAAATTACAAGAGAAATGCTAAACTTAAGTATGTAAGTGAGTGTAGGAAGTTCTCCTACTAGTATGGGTCATGTTTTCCGGATAATTGAGCTGAAGTTTATAGTACTTAAGTTGCCTAGTACTATGGGTCATTTCAATTTCTAGCAAGTGAATTGATGTGTGTTTTTTTCTTCACAAGTCACAATACATGTCAACTTTTAAATTGTGCGTGTCAATTGACATGCACTTTTTTTGTGGGATTTTTTTTGCGTGTCAAAAGTGAAAAACTTGCAAAAAAATTGCAAAAAATATAGCTTGTAACTGCTTGCTTGATATCTTGAAGAAGTGGAATAATTGGACAAAATAACCAATTCTAATAAGACATGTCTACATATTATGAAATCCCCCCCTTTAACATGACCCATCTATAATATCCACAATGTTCCCTATTTACATATGATCTTCCATGACAAAATCCACTGTTAACTTTGTGGTGGAATATTTATTCGTTGCGATGCCCAAACCTGCAATAAAACTTGGCCAGGAGGATTGCACCACATTTGAGGACATCTAAAAAATGACGTTAGGGCCCCTTGAAACCACAATTCCCCTTGTTTTTGAAAAGTTTACAATCCAAGTTATGGTGGCCACCTATATCATTTGATTCCAGGAAGATTATTGTTACAATTTCAAACACTCTTCTTATAGATGACTGCCCTTACAAATTTGCTTGTAATCCAAACGAGTGTGGATTGTTTCCCAATCCTTTCACCAATAACAAAGTCGAGGAAGCTTATATTACAAAAGTTTTCCCCCTTTCTTCAAAAGCATGTTCTACTCACCAATGTCCAACGCACGCGACTTTGTGCTCAGCTATAGATTTGGGCAATAGCCCATCATAAATAACGATGCAATCAAGCTAGCCATTTTGAAATCCAAGAAATTCTCCAATTGACTTGATTTACAATCTATCAAGCATGTGCGTAGATAAGTAGACTATTATTTGTTCCGTCACATTTTCTAGCCTCATGCGTGCTTGAGGAGCCCATGTGAGTGCGGAGCTATCGGAGCGGAACCCAAGTCCAATATGGCAGTGTCAAGAGCGGTGCACTCTCCACCATAGGGGGTCGGTTGTGCAGCTCTCCTAATTTTGACAATCATTTCATAGCTCCTCGGCACGAGCCACCTTTTGGCGAAATTGGTAAGCAATGTTTTGGCTTGAAAACATATATCTATATATGTTAATCTTTGCAGGCTTGTCAAAATTGGAGGATGGATATTTTATAAGTTTCAGAATAGGAGTTTTGAAGTCATTAACAAAAAACCTCGAAGCTCAGAATTTGGCTATTTCCTAGGAAAATCAGTTGGGGTATCCAAAGTCAAGTAGGTGAGGTAGAGGTTCAGTATCGAGACTGCATTGCACCCATGCTCTTATGTGGCGTGTGCGTGATGGAGGTGCATGTCATGTAACTTTAAGAATTAGAGCTTTGAAACCATTAATGAAAGATCTGCAAGATCTGAATTTGGTTATTTTGTAAGAATAAGAGGATTTAGTTTGGGCTTCGAAAGTCAATGTGAGCCCAAATTGATGCCCACATGTGTTGTTAACACTTGTAAAACATTACAAGTAATGTTTTGTTGATTTATGATTATTCACAAAAATATAAAAAAAGTGAAGCTTGAAGAAAGCTAAGTTTGAAGCATTAGGCTTGTGTGGAGTGGATTTAAGTAGTATGAGGACATACCTTGGTAAAGTGTGGTAGGTAGAAAGCCAAGGTTAGTTAAATGTTTGAATTAGGATCTTTGTTGATCATTTGAGGGAGGAAGGCTTAGGAGATTAGATGAGAGCCTATAAAGTAGGAGGAGATTTCGAAGGCTTATCGAGAGCCTTGTGGATGGGATGAGTCCCTACTTAGAAGGAGAAGGTTAAGGGGTTATGATTAGAGGCTCTAATCCTCTCACCCTATCTTTATCTCATGCCCTCTCTCCCTCTCAACTCACTATATAATCCCTCATTCTTCCCTCACTCATCCTCTCTTTCCTTCGTGCTCCTTGGCACCCCACGTGTTATACGTGTGGATGTATGGAAGCAAGATAGGAGCACATGTGTGTCCATGGTTTTGAAGTTAGGAGCCAAGGCTAGTTGGCCTTGAAGAGGGCTTGACCTCTTGTTAGCATTAGTTTGGGTGTGAAGGATTTTAATATAATTTATGGCTTTAAGTTGTAGTACTTGAGTTCATATTTCTTGGGTATATGAGTTTGCTAAGTGTCATCAATACTATTCCACTCGGGCTAGGACGAAATCGAAGGGTGAAGTACTTTTGGTGACATAAATGGTGCGTCCGCCGGGAGGCTAGAAGTGCTTTTGGTTTAGTATAATAGTTTAGTTTATAGATGTCTATAGACGACGGAGATGTATCTATTATAGAGGAAGTAATAGAAGTAGAAGTTCATTGTAGTTACATAAAGAAAGAAATAGTCGATTGGGTGAACTATGTAGAACGAGTGTACGACCAATCTTTTGTATGTCCAATCCCGAATGCGAGGTGATTTAAACCTCAAGACCTTCGAAGGGCGAAGCACTATCGGTACGACATATGGGGGTACCGCTATCTAGTAGCGGCCGCATTTCGAGCTCATCCCGCCGTTCAACGACTTTTGGCCTACGGGAACTCGGACGATACAACATATTGGACTAGAGAGGACGGAGAAGCTTATGCGGCACGTCGTCGTTCACGGAAGTAAGGTTTGTGAAACTCCCATTTGTTCTTTGAATCGTAGTAGTTGATTGAATTTCATTTTTTATTTAGGGGAAGAATTATGGTGAAAATGAAATGCGTAATTCATATTCGCCGGGAGACAAGCGGCGGAGGAGAAAGACTTGGAAGGCGGTAGGAGAACTAGGAGTGGGAGACAAGTATGGAAGGAGCGCTCGTGAAAGGTTAGTTTTTCATTTTAAGTTATTTCAAAGTTATGCAATTTCAATTAAGGAGGGAGCGCGGCGAAGGTGACTATTCAACCTTCCTTGGGATGACATAATTTAAGATCACATTAATAGGGCACGCATTAGTTCACTAAGAGGAAGAGGCATAATTAAAAATTAGGAATCTCAACTTTAAACATTCACTCCGGTGTGAGCGTTTGAAGTTCTCAACTAGGGGGTTATTGCTTTTCAATTGCAATTGTTGAAGTGTCGTTGTGTTTAAGCAATCACGGTCGAGAGAAGAGACTAACAAGCAGGAGGTAGCAAATTGCTTCAAGTACGCAACCTTCTTCCAATTGAAAATTTAAATAATTAAAAAAAGAATTTTTGTATACGTCTTTGTCGTTGACTAACGGAGAGGGTAATTCCGGACTTATAGTATAATATGAGGAATCGAAGGGTAAAGCCTCGATTCCAAACATGGTACATAAGAATGGTCAGCCCCTCACGTGAGGTCTTGTTGCAAATGTTACGCGGAAAGGGGGTATGACGAGGTGATTCTCTCATTAAACTTGATGCTAACACGAGCTTGCCATCCCCTGTTTGGGATCGTTCATTGAAATTGCATGTCTCTCTTCCTCACTTCCAAAACCCTTTACCACGCAAGCTAAGTGGTAACATTAAAGAGTGAGAGTTGTGAGAATTTTGATTGGTCAAAGTAAGGGTTGATCGCTACATTATGGATGCAAAGAAATACTAGATCTCAAAAGCCTAAGTTAGCATTAGGGTTAAAAAAGAATGTTATTAAGCGTAGGTTGTCTAATATTGAGGAAGTAGTAGAGGGAGTAGATGATAGTATAGAAGTTAGTTCAAATGTTGAACCATTAATTAGTCCATTAGTTGAAGTATTACCAATATCTACTCAAAGTGAGGAAGGTAATCTTCCTTCCGAATTGAGTAAGAAAATAATTAATAAGTCTAATAGAATTAGACAAGAAAACTTTGTGAGTACTAGTGGATCTAGCGAGAGAGGGTCACCTAGCACCATGGATCCTCTAGGGGGAGGTGGAATTCCACCTCCCATACCTCCCTTGCCTCCATTTCCTCCCATCGATCCATTGGTAAGGCCGAGAGGCCTACCAATAATCGTACCCCAAGGATTGGTTTCGGTAGATATACCGTCTAACCTCCCAAAATTCTATGGGACCAAGGATGAGGATCCGTCTAGGCACATGGAGAGATTCGTTGAGAGGGTAATTAGTTCATTAATTACCAACCAACAATATTGGTTAGTGTGGTTTCCTACGACCTTAGACGGGGAAGCTTACGAGTGGTATAAAGATCACGACGAGGGACACTTTCAAACTTGGGATCAATTACAACGAGAGTTTCTAAATGAATTTCGACCCGAAGTCGGTCAAAGTATGGCTTTTAGAGCCTTAATGACTATGAGGCAAGGGAGGGATGAAGAGATTTCCGCCTATATTAGGAGATTTGACTTAGTGTGCGCAAGATACGTAGGTACTTTGCTCAACGATGATACCCTAATGCAATTCTTTATGAGAGGGTTTGTCAAAGCAAATACTATTAGGGGTGTGTTAGAAAGAAACCCTCGCACCCTAGCCGAGGCTAAGGTAGCCGCTAGAGACATGGAACATATCGAGAGAAATTATGAGCGGTTATGGAGGAAAGAGGATGAGTTAATCCCTCAATTCATCCCTCTCCTACCTAAATCGGGAGTGGATCCAACTAGGCCATTTAACCGTCCTCCATATGTCTCCATTGAAGCGGTCTCGCTTCCCTTAGCGGTGAAGGCTCCCCCACCCATGTTAGCATTGCCGGCCCCTAGAACAGACCCTCAAATTGAAGTAGAGCAACGGTTAGGTGCTACTCAACTAGGGTTTCAAGAGGCGATGTTGAAACAATTCCAAAATCTCACGGACCAAATGGCCTTGTTAATTAAAAATCAACAACCCGGTCCTCCACCTCAAATCGAGTCGGGTAATCACTCATCGGGATTTTGGTGTACTCAATGTCAACAACACGGTCATACGCCTCAGTTTTGTAGAAATGGGCCAAATCGCAATCAAAGAATGAACAATAACGGTCCGCAACAAAACCAAAGAGGTTCAAATCAAAATCAAAACCAAGGAAACAACCGGGGTCCGCCTCCTCGAGGTCAAAATAACCAAAATACCGAGAAGAAAGAATTTCACCATCTTTGCGGGAGGTATCATGTTGTAGGACAATGTTGGTCGGAAAACCAAGGTCAAGGGTGTAGTAATTGTGGAGGTCCACATCCGTCTAACCAATGTCGTCATCCGGATAAGGTAGGTGGAGCACCAAACCCTCCAACCAACACACAACAATCGGGTCAAGATGTCATGAGAGGTTTCCATCCACAAAGTGAAGGTACTAATAACCTTAAACCTTCCAACCTCTACTATGATGGAAATACAAACCTTCCGGGGCAAGGAGGTCAAGTCACACAATCACCTAGACAAATGGGACCATCTACGTCTCAAGATGTCCGATTTATGAATGCCTCCACCATTCCGGTAAATTTAGAGGTGCCTACTAATGGCCAGGGTCCATGTCCTCCACATGCTAACTCTATATCATATGAGTTGAGGGGTCTTAAAGAGGAAGTTGTGCATAAGGCCCCGGCATTAGCCGTTACCACTAGAGCAATGAGAGGTAATGCACCATTAGAAGTAGAGGAGGAGGAAGAAGAGGAAAATCCCTTAGGAGAAATTCCTTATTTTTCGGATTTGGAGAATGTAACTAGAGAAGTTAGGAAGGCCACTAAGGCATTAGAGAGAGAAAATGAAATTGTCCATGAGAGGGAAAGATCTAATGTCATCCATGATTTAGATGGTAGTGATGTAGGAGAGTGGGAAGGTCCGAGCATTCCCGTAGAGGAGTTTGATAGTGTTAGAAGGCCTAAGGCTGATAGAGTAGATGGATACGACCTTTGGGCCGACTTAAGCTCACTAAAGGCCGATATCACATTTGGTCAATTATTAGAAATTTCACCGGTAGCTAGGAAGACTTTGAAGGACGGAATGCCTGTGAATAGGAGGGCTAAGAGGCCAAAGACTAGAGTGTCGGCGAGGGTCCAAATGCAAGGGAGAACTCGGGAAGTCAAGGCGGTGGAAATTGAAGTAACGATAGTGGACAAGGTGGTTCCTCATGTATTGGTGGATGGTGGAAGTAGTCTCAATATTCTACCCCAGCACACTATGAGGAAATTGGGATTAAGTTTGACCGGTCCGTCGCCATTCGTCATCAATATGGCTAACCAAAGTCCGGTGGTTCCGGTGGGGATTATTAAGGATTGTCGACTTAGCACGGGAGGTGAAGAATACATTGTGACCTTTCAAGTGATTAAGATGCACGACAATAAGGATGCATTTCCCATCTTGTTAGGACGACCTTGGTTAAGGATGTCTAACGCCGTAGTAGATTGGGGAGGACAAAAATCTTCTATCACTTATGGTCCCGTAGATAATAGGGTCAAGGTCTCAATAGCACCTTTAAGTGGTTGGGTTAGGGAGGAGATTGATCCAATGTCGGATGAAGAGGAGAATGGCGGAAGTAATGAGAAATTTGAGGATACATTGGTGGGGGTTGTTCAAAACAAGGAGAAGGCTAAAATGTATTCCTCTAACGGGTTCTTAGGTCCTAGCTATTACAATCAAGATGTTGATGGAGATTTTACACATTGGCTAAGACAATACCCGGAGTCCATTAGCGATGTCATGATGATGACTCATAGTTGTATCCTCCAAGATGATGTGTCTAGAGAAGATTATTTGTCCTTAGAGCCATGTGAGGTTCTCACGGAGGAGGAATGGGTGAAGGGAGGACTCACTCCATGGTTAGATGATATTGAGTTGAGTGATGTGAGTTTGGTACATGTAGATGGGACTCAAGATGAGGAGGCCATATTAGAACTCTCAAAATTAGAGCCCGCTTTGCATTTTAAAACTACTTCTACGGGCATTATAGCGGGTCATGATATCAAGGATTATCCTAATGTCCCCAACGATTGGTATAGAGATACCGAGGAGCAAACACGAGTGGTCGAAGAAGATTGGAAGTTTGTGGATGTCAAAATGAAGAATGGCAAGGTTAGACCAATGAAGATGGGTTCAAAACTCGATGACGAGGAGATCAAAGAGTATAGCGATTTGATAGATGAGTTTAGTGATACCTTTGCATGGTCATACGATGAACTCAAGGGGATTCCTAGAGAGATGGTTGAGCATCGTATTCCGTTAGTTCCGGGCTCTAAACCGGTGAGACAAAAAGAGAGAAGGATGAATCCTAGATTGCAATTATTAGTCAAAGCAGAATTAGAGAGGTTGTTGCAGGCTGGGTTTATAAAGCCGGTAGAGATTACGGATTGGGTTTCTCCCATGGTGTTAGTGAAAAAGAAAAATGTGAAGCTTAGAGTTTGTGTAGACTATAGGAAGCTCAATGATTGTACGCAAAATGATCACTTTCCTTTGTCATTCATTACCTTGTTGTTAGAGGAGGTAGGGGGTCATGAGCGGTATACATTCATGGATGGATACGCCGGCTACAACCAAGTAGCCATAGCATTAGCGGATTTACACAAGATGGCATTTACAACACCTTGGGGGACTTTCATATGGGTGGTGATGCCATTTGGTTTATGCAACGCACCGGCTACATTTCAACGACTAGTCATGTATATCTTCAGCGACTTGCTCTTCAAATCCATGACAGTTTATATTGATGATTTTAGTACCCAATCTAGCACTAAGGAGCATGTGCATTGTGTGAGAGAGGCCTTAGTTAGGTGTAGGCAAATGCGGTTGGCATTAAATCCGGACAAGACATTCCTAGGGGTACAAAGGGGAGTTTTGTTGGGTTATGTTGTGAGCCAAAAGGGAAGAGAACCGGATCCCGACAAGATAGCGGTCATTGACGGGTTAGAAACTCCGAAAAATGCCAAGGGAATCTCTAAGTTGTTAGGGCATGTGGGGTGGTATAGAGAGTTGATTCCGGATTTTGCAAAGATAGCGGTCCCTATCACTCAATTGCTCAAGAAGGATGTCAGATTTGTTTGGACGGATGAGTGCCAAAAAGCCTTTGTAGAGTTGAGATCAAAATTGAGCACTTATCCCGTCTTAAGGCCACCGGATTGGGAAAAGCCTTTTCATGTGTATTGTGATGCTAGCAACGTAGCGGTGGGTAGTACCTTGTGTCAATTCACGGGAGAGAAGGGGAAGGATCTACCTGTAGCTTATGCTAGTAAGCAATTGACTTCCGCGGAGAGGAATTACTCCACTACGGAGAGAGAGTGTCTAGCCATGGTATTTTCGGTCAAGAAGTTTAGGCACTATCTTATTTGTAATCCGGTAGTGTTTTTTGTGGATCACATGGCCATTAAATATTTGGTCAACAAGCCGGAGTTGAGTGGAAGGTTGGCTAGGTGGGTCTTGTTACTCGAAGAGTTTGATTACACGGTGGAATATAAACCGGGCCGCATGCATTTACAAGCCGACCACTTGTCTAGATTGTCGGAGGAGATGGGCACTACGCCAATAAATGATAGCCTCATGGATGATAGATTGTTTGTAGTCACGTCCACACCGGATTGGTATGCCGGAATTGTAGAGTTCTTGACCACTCAACAATTACCAACCGAATGGACGAAAGAGGAGAAAAGAAAGGTTAGAGTCAATAGTAGGCACTTTGCAGTGATAGGCAATAGATTGTTCAGGAGAGGAGCGGACACCATCTTGAGAAGATGTGTATCGCAAGTAGAGGTTCCGGATATTCTAGAGGCTTGTCATGATAGTGCTTGTGGAGGGCATTTTTCTGGTCAACTTACCGGCCAGAAAATCCTTAGAGCAGGTTATTTTTGGCCTACATTGTTTCAGGATTCACACGACTATGTTAGAAGGTGTGATGCTTGCCAAAGGTACGCTCGAAATGACCTTAGGATGGAGATGCCATTGCACATTTCATTACCACTAGTTCCCTTTGAGAAATGGGGAATAGATTATGTAGGGGAGGTCCATCCCCACTCTTCGAGAGGGATGGCATACATTGTTGTAGCTACCGAGTACTTGACTAAATGGGCGGAAGCCAAGGCGGTAAAAACCGACACGGCCGCACATGCCGCCACATTTATGTATGAAAATATCATTACTAGGTTTGGAGTCCCAAAGATTCTAGTTAGTGATAGAGGTACACATTTTCTTAATGACCTCATTTCAGAGATGACTCAGAGGTTTAAGATCGACCATAGGAAGACTACTCCCTATCACCCTCAAACTAATGGTCAAACAGAGCGGGTGAACGGGATTCTAGTGGGCATTTTACGCAAGACGGTCATCGACTCAAAGAGAGATTGGGACGTCAAGTTAAACGCGGCTTTGTGGGCTTATCGGACGACTTACAAAGTGACAACACAAGCTACTCCGTTTTCTTTGGTTTACGGTATTGAGGCTACACTCCCTATTGAATTTGAGGTGGAGTCATTGAGGGTTGCAATAAGGACACGCCTCAACGACAATGAGTCTTTGAGAAATAGGCTCGGGGATCTAGAGGAGTTGGATGAGAAGAGGCGGAGGGCCGCTCAACACATGGAAACAATTCAAAGGCGAAGGAAAGTTATCTTTGACAAGCGTCACAAGAAGAGGGCATTAGAACGAGGAATGTTGGTTATGCTCCAAGATGGGAAGAAAAAGGATTTTCCGGGCAAATTTGATGCGGTTTGGTTAGGTCCTTACATTGTGGCGAATACCTTTCCTAACAACTCGGTACAATTGGAGACACTCAATGGACAAAGCTTCCCGACACGAACGGCCGGAAGTAGGTGCAAGCAATTCCACACATGAAAACACTTGACTTCAAGCAAGACATTCTAGGAGCCGGTCCCAGATGGTCGCCAATAATGTGAGCCCAAATTGATGCCCACATGTGTTGTTAACACTTGTAAAACATTACAAGTAGTGTTTTATTGATTTATGATTATTCACAAAAATATAAAAAGAGTGAAGCTTGAAGAAAACTAAGTTTGAAGCATTAGGCTTGTGTGGAGTGGATTTAAGTAGTATGAGGACATACCTTGGTAAAGTGTGGTAGGTAGAAAGCCAAGGTTAGTTAAATGTTTGAATTAAGATCTTTGTTGATCATTTGAGGGAGGAAGGCTTAGGAGATTAGATGAGAGCCTACAAAGTAGGAGGAGATTTCGAAGGCTTATCGAGAGCCTTGTGGATGGGATGAGTCCCTACTTAGAAGGAGAAGGTTAAGGGGTTGTGATTGGAGGCTCTAATCCTCTCACCCTATCCTTATCTCATGCCCTCTCTCCCTCTCAACTCACTATATAATCCCTCATTCTTCCCTCACTTATCCTCTCTTTCCTTCGTGCTCCTTGGCACCCCACGTGTTATAAGTGTGGATGTATGGAAGCAAGATAGGAGCACATGTGTGTGCATGGTTTTGAAGTTAGGAGCCAAGGCTAGTTGGCCTTGAAGAGGGCTTGACCTCTTGTTAGCATTAGTTTGGGTGTGAAGGATTTTAATATAATTTATGGCTTTAAGTTGTAGTACTTGAGTTCATATTTCTTGGGTATATGAGTTTGCTAAGTGTCATCAATACTATTCCACTCGGGCTAGGACGAAATCGAAGGGTGGAGTACTTTTGGTGACAGTCAAGTAGATTAGGTGAACCGGATTAGGTGGGGGTTGGGGTCCAGTATTATTGCACTGCACTACAGCCACTGTAAGGAACAGTACCACCACTGCACTGCACCTATTGTGAGGTGTAGTATTTACTGTAATTCTTCACAATAACTATATCCAATTCTGTCAAATATTGCTCATTACAAATGGTGATTGAAATAGTTGCCTGTGGAGCTTTCGTCATTCCTAAAGCTTAGTTTATAGCTCCAAACAACCCTCGGAATGAACAATTTCTTACGAAATTGATATGCAATTTTTTTGGCTCGGAGACATCTGCTCATATCATTCTTCGGAGGCATGTAGGTGATGCGGGGTGCATGTCGTGTAAGTTTGAGAATTAGGGCTTTGAAATCATCAATGAAAGAACTACAATATCTGCATTTGGTTCTCTTCTAGGAAATAAAATGATTCGGTTTGGACTTGGAAAGTCAAGTAGGAGGGGTTAGCCGGAGTAGGTGGGATTTAAGGTCCAGTATCGGGACTGCACTGTACCCAGGGTCACAGTGGGATTCTTAATTAACTCCAAGCCCAATGTAAGATTATCTTCAACATAAATGCACTACCTCTAACAACCTCAGTTTAGTACATTCAACTGAAACTGAAGGGCATGTTGCTCATCCTAATATAAGGTAAGAGCGACAGAAATACCTCAGATTCCAAATTCTTCTTATGCTCATGAAAAATAATAATTTCTCTTCCCGAAAATTCCAATGGTGCTCTGCAGTGAAGAGCAGTAGCTGCATTACACCTCAGAGACATTGCAGAAAATTAAACTGGACTAAAAATTATATTAAAGAGAATTCTACTTAGCATATGTGAAGAGTTTCCAATTACTCGGATGTCTTCAAGCAGAATAATGCTAATTGTAACATTTAATATATTATTCTTATTCTTTTAAGAGCTTGAGAGACACCAACTCCAAACCCAATATAGGGTTATCTTTGAAATAAGCATTAGCCAAGACATAATAGAAAACCTTTTGAAGCTTATCAGGGCAACAATCTTCATAAGCAGAGCGTGATTTGATAAATGAACCGTTTTTGGTTTTTAGGTCCTCAACGAGTACACCTGATGAGAAATTCGTTTTTCCACTTGTCACCTTGATAAATTCAGCTGTGGCAATTTACATTGTCTGAATCTCATCTGTCACGTCAAAATTCAGTGGGAAAACAAGAAAAAATATATCCCAAAAACAAAAATTCTCGGTGTAGTGCGGTGCGGTGAATTAGATGACCTTATACATCCCTAACCGGAATTCAACGATCTCCCACATGGTCAACGCACATAATCAACCAACAACACATAAAAATCGATGTAAACATCAAAGTGTACACCCCGATCAAGCAACATCACACTTTGCACTTGGAGCACACTATTGAAAATATTCAAACTTCTCACCTTCCAGCAGTGCACTCAATTTCCGTGAAAAATAACCGTGGGTGCACTGAAGTGGGGATATTGCACCGCAATCCTACAATTCTGATCTTTGAAGCTATGAAGTAAGTTTCACGATGTGAAGAGCTCCAAATGCAACCCCTTTCCGACACCACATTTAATGAGCACTCTCTTTCGAAATTAAGTTATATTCATTTGAAGAATGACATTACAAACTGCTCGCAGCACTAGGTGCAATGTAGTGATGATATTGCACCGCAACCCTGTAGTTCTGATGTTTGGAGCTGTAAAGTAAGCTTCAGCATAAAGAGAGGTACCAATTCGCAGTTCAAGTACTCGAGTTTAAGACGGACTATAATCTAGATGACCTCCCCGTCTACAAGAAACTCTATCTACTGCTCTGGAAATTTAAAGTGCATATGTATGTTCTCAACCATATGAATTCGGCCCTATCATTAAACACCAATCTCCACAGATCCAAGTTAGATGACTTACTTGATTTTTTAAACCGAAACTAAATCCTCTTATTTCCTAGAAGAGAACAAAATCCAAAATTTATAGTTCTTTTATTATTAACTACAAAGCTCTAATTTTCAAACTTGTACGATATCTACCCTCCATCACCTACAAGCCTTCGATGAATAACATGAATATATTTTTTGAGCCAAAAAAATTGTATACCAATCAAGTATTATTCATAGCGAAAGATGTTTAAAGTTCTAAAGCAAGATTGAAGATAAGAAGAGCTACAAAGGCGATCCATTTTAGTATTCAACTGAGATGAACAAGCATGAATTTCCACAATTCCCCTTCAATTTCGCCCAAATGATACACTGTCCTAGCCGCTGCACTAGTGGCGGTCATAAGGTCTCCCTTAACGCAAATGATTGCTTACACTTATACACCTAACTCTCATTCACCTGATCCCAACGCAAATTCGACTCTTCTTCGCAAGTTGTATCTAAAAATAAAAATCTCTGGTGCGGTGAGATCTAGTACAATAGTCGAGGTTATTCAACAATAACCGAAACTTAACGACCTCCCAAATGTCCGGCGTTGTTAATCAGTTCTAAAACTCACATAAATCGACCTTAACGAAAAAAACAAACTTCCAAACCGAACGTCCTCACAATTCGTTCATAGATCACAATTATCAACAACATTCAAACTTCTTACCTCCTGACAGTGCTCTGAATGTGCGGTGCAGTGCAATACTGGACTGTCCTACCCATCTAGCATTTTCTAATTTTAGGATTAGTAAAAAATAATTTCTCATTTATCATAAGATTAGGCAATGAACAATTATAAAATAAAAATTTCTTTGAAGATTATTTCAGAGATAATTTTAGTATTATATTTAGTATTACCATATATTTATTGATTAATTTTAGATATTATATTTATTGATTAATTTTAGATATTATATTTATTGATTAATTTTAGATCTTATATTATTTATTTAATTTATTGATTAATTTAGATCTTATATTCTAGCATGGTGTGACATCTTTACAATTATTGATCGTTGGATGTGTATGAAATCTAAACATTTAATATATATTAAATATAATATGCTCATTATCATAAGATTATGCTTTGTACAGTATTAAGGCTAATTTTTTTTAAAAAAAAATTTGTCTTGCGTTTAGTATCAACATATATTTATTTATTTTTCTTATTTGAAGGAATCGCTTTTATAGAATTTTTTTTCTAATCTTAACAATGTTGTTTATTAAATTTATCCATGTTTATAACTCTAAATTTTTGGTGGTTTAGATTCCAAATAATTAGATAGTATTTGAAGATTTTTCTATGTATCATTCATCTCACTATTTTTTTTCAAATATATTTGTCGGAACCATTGCATGTTTGATGCTCTAGAGTGCATTTATTGAAAACATTCAAACTTCTTATCTTCCGGCAGTGCGCGCAATTTCCGTGAAGAATGACCGAGGATACAGTGCGTGTTGTGGGGATATAGCACCGCAATCCAGCAATCCCGATGCTTAGAGCTATGAAATAAGTTTCATGATGTGAAGAGTTACATATGCGACTTTTCTTCATAACCATATTTAATGAGCAATCTCTGACGAAAGAAGATTAAATTTTTTTGGAGAATGACAGTGGATATCGCTCGCAACACTAGATGCAGTGCAGTGGTGATACTGCATCGCAATCATATAATCTTGATATTGAAAGCTGTGAATGAAGCTTTAATATAAGAAGAAGTACCGAATTTATATTTTTTTATTAATGTATGAGAAATACTACTTACAAAAATCTTCAAACTCGAGTTTAAGGCGGAATATAAACTGAATGACCTTTTCGTCCACAAAAAATTATATTTGCTGGTTCGGATATCCAAAGTGCATATGCATGTTTTCATCTACATGAATTGAGACCCTATCATTAACCAGTGGGGATGCTATTTGGCGACTTAAGTGAAGTGCAGTGATGTTATTGCACCCTTAGAATGGGTTCCATGCAGTCTTGATACTGAACTACAATTGAATTTCTAGGATGAAGCTAAATACAAAATAGTTGAAAGTATAGTACTTACTTCTGATGTTCGCATGAACATCAATATATGTCATTATGCAAGAGTATGGCTGCTCTTTGGACATCCTTATGCTCGGTAAGATATGCTAATTTTGAATGAACTCTCATACCCGTCTGTAATTAGTTCAAGATGTAGATCTAATCATTTCCAACAATGAAGTCATGGTCGTGCTTCCCATAACTAGCCTCTGCATTCGTTTTCAAAGATTTTTGGAATTGGTTTCATGTGTAGCCCCAATTTATCTAGATCTCGTATTCGTTGGTGCCACCACTGTCTCACATGACCTAATATTCTTTGGTACCCAATTCGAGTTAGAATTTCTTGTCAAAGCAAAAAATTCACAAAGATCCTCACGGTTTTTATCAATGTATAAGAAATACTGCTTACAAAATTTTTCAAACTCGAGTTCAATGCCGAATGTAATATGGATGCCCTCTCCGTCCACAAAAAAACTCTACTTACTACTTTGGGAATCTAAAGTGCATATGCATGTTTCCATTCATATGAATTGGGGCCCTATCATTAAGCACCAATCCCCACAAGTCGAACTCACATAATCCACTTAACTTTTTAAGTCCAAACTGAATCCTTTTATTTTCTAGAAGAGAACAAAATCCAAACCTTGTAGCTCTTTCATTAATAACTTCAAAGCTCTAATTCTCAAACTTACACGATATTCACCCTCTATCATCTACAGACCTCCGAAGAATGACATGAACATATGTTTGCGAGCCAAAAAAATTGCATACCAATTTCATCAGAGATTGTTCATATCGAGGGTTATTTCGAGCTGTAAAACAATTTGAGAATGAGAAGAGCTACAAAGGCGATCCGTTTCAGTATTCAACTAAGATGAACAAACATGAATGTCCACAAGTCTCCTTTCAATTGCGCCCAAATGATGCACTGCCCTAGCCGCTGCACTAGCGGGGGCCATAAGGTCCCCCTTAACGTAAAGGATTTCTCACACTTGTATATCCATCTTTTATTCACCCAATCCCAACGCAAATTCGACTCCTTCTCGCAAGTTGTATTCCTCGATCCCTCCCTAGATCAAAAAATCTCTAGTGCGGTTAGATATAGTACGATTAGGTGTGGTGAGGTGCATGTGCTTTGAACTAGCCGACCTTACATAACCATAATCGGAACCCAATAGACCTTCCATGTGGCCAACGCTCCTATCAGCTCCAAAAGGAATACAAATCGACCTAAATAACAAAGTGAACTCCTAGGCTGAGCGAACTCACACTTCGAACCTGCATTACACTTATCGAAAACATTCAAATTTCTTACCACCTGACAATGCACTCAAATCCCGTGAAGAATGACAGTGAAGAAGGTTTTTTTTGTGAATTTTTGTGTTAAACCTAATTGGGTTAGTAATAATGTACAACCATATTATTATCTCCTATAATTCTAGTGTAAATATCTCGCTAACAATGTGGCCCATAATGCTTACCATAATCAACGTAGTATCCATATAGACATGACCTCTTCATTTTACTCCCTTTAATTTTGCCTATTGATTTTGTCAAGTGTGAAGGGAGATGTGGTGGGAACATGTGGCCGTGATTATTGTAACTCCATTCCCTTCAAAGTAGTGTTGAAGGATGATGAAGTGTCAGTGGTGGATATACTCTCCATGCATAAAATTGTATATTTGAGCTATATGCTTTTATTTTTCTCCTTCTTACATATGATACATTTGGTTATGCAAGAAAATGTCATATTGTCTGAATGTTGTATTCTACATAATATAACATTTTGGCCTCAATTGTTGTATTATCAAGTTTTTTCGAAAAAATATCTTATTTTAATGGAAAATATCATTCTTTTATACACAATGAAGATACATAAGTATGAAAGAATATTTTTATTGAACAAATCTGTTCACAATGTCACACAATATGGAGTTAAATATATATAGTCCTATGATGATGTCTTCACCATATCACACATTTCATAAATAAGAATTTATTGTCTTATGATGATGTTTATTGATGCTAGAAATTGACATCTTGTGTAATTTATTCATAAATATCACGTACCTCAATGTAAGAACAATTACACTCTGAAAAACAATTATGAACTTCCAATACAATATACTATAAAAAAATTCTCTCCACAAATACAATGTGTTTCTATGAGCTCGAACCACCCGACCATAGGAGGGAGACAAAAAAGATCCCCATCTCCTCCCCGAGCTCTCTCTTATATCCCCCAAAGGGACTCCTAGTCTTACCATTTTTTATCCATAGTATCTAAGATTTACTTTTAGAAGTCTCAAGTCTTGCTAAACTTAGACCCATGTTTCCTTATCTATATACATAGATCACAATCTTCCACTTGAAATTTGTGTAAATCCAACTTGATTGATTCATCCATTCTTCTAGTTGGAACTGTCTAATTCCAACTTGATTCATTTATCCATTTAGAGTTGTCTAACTCCAATGAATAACATCCATCCGCTAGGAGTTGTCTAACTCCAATTCATATCTTCTAGTTGGAGTTGTCTAACTCCAACACAAAGATCTTCCAGAGGGAGATGTCTAACTCCCAGTTGAGCTGTCTAACTCCGATGCAAAGATCTTCCATCGGGAGCTGTCTAACTCCCATGCACAATATATCCATGGGTTGTCTAGCCCATTTCTTTCTCTGGAGTTGTCTAACTCCAGTTCCCATCTGCTCACATGTTAAATACATCAAAGCATGGTAAGTTATCATTTTTTTTTCAATCCATCAATCAATAAATCTCTTAATTAAAGTACCACTAGGATATATCATAATAAAAGATTGCATATTCATCATATCTACAACTAAAAATTCCGAAGGATGATCCATTGCAAGATTGATAGTAATTGGGCATCATCACGGGCTTGAAGAAGCTTGTTTGTTGGTGTAGGTTGGTCATCCACATCATTCTCCTCCATTCGCTCTTGATTCAAATCTATACCCAAATGGATTCTTCTACCCCATGCCAAATCCACCAACTCAACCATATTATTTCTTCTCATGCCAATTGCACATATTCTTCAATAAGCATTTCTTCACTTTCAATATTTAAAGATCAAGAAATAAAACTTACCAATTCATTTGTTGTGTCTTTCATCCTCGATTTCTCACATTCATCATCCATGGCAAAATCAACATGTAAAATCTTGAACATCCTCCAATTTTTTTGTATTATTTGGGTATACATCTCTCTCCACACTTGAAAGCACCACATAATAGCCTACCTTACATTAGGCATCATTTTCCTCAAGTCTTGGTGAGTGGTGATTATGCTTCAAAATCTATCCGGATACTGGCACAATGAACATAACCAATGCGGACTAGGTTTGTCGCAACCCTTGCTAACGCCCCTTAACTATCTTGGTCATTTTTCAATTCTAGCAAGGGTCACGAGCGCTAACCCTTCGCATTCCACCATGCGAATGGTTAGCTCCCAATACCGCGGATCTCTTAGTTCATAGGTGGGGAACCAACCCTCCTACTTTGCATTCGGGACTCTCCCCTTAATCGGTAACCAAATGATAGATGTGGACTTCCATCCATAGAAGTCCAATCTTTAGTTGATCATTGTGTTGCCGGAGCAACACTACAACAACCTGAACCATACTAGGCAATTATGCTCCCACGTTGGGCCAACGCCCGTGGAGATTGTGCCGTTCGGCCTCAAGTGGGTTTGGCCGGCCACGCCACCTCACTCATATAAGCCTCTAGGACTCTAGGCAAGGCCCCTACCCCACCGTCAAGAAACCTTTTATCTCTCTACCAAGAGTTGGGGCCAAGTAGACATTTTCCCTTAGCCACTGGGGCTCGAAACCCCTATCAGGTTCAAAACACCATAACTTCCTTGCATTATCTCTGATGTTATCAAACGACCATTCCATTATCATCTACGTTTCACGTAGATGCTGATGGACTCCTCACTTGTCCCATTTGGGCAAGTATTGAGGAAGTTACGCATGTTCAAACCTTGGCAGTCCCGGGAGCCACTTCCAAGCCACTGATGTACCAAGGCGAGGTACCAATTGTCATACCTCCTAGCTCACACCTCCGATTGAGGTGTTCTTGAGCATTCTAGAATCTACACGCCATAACCTACGCATAGCTCATGGCCTTACCCTCATGACTCCTAGTCTCCGTGGGTGGGAGGTGTTCCCAACGCCCGGGGCCCTCACCCACACTAGGATCACTTGGGCCCTCTCACCAACGGCACCACAAGTCCCGGGTATCACTCCGGGGTCCCCCTTGTGCCCACGGTGTTTTGGGCACTCCTCATGGAGAGGTACGCGACACATGAGCTTCAAAATAGCCCCAAATTTGTCTTAGGGTCCCGAAATGTTTAATATAGTGTACTTGGTTCTTGTCTACTTCTTACTTGCATGCGCTTGCCGACTCCTCTTGTTTTTAAATATATGTCAGCTCAATCCATGCATTATTCTGTCATTGTATTTGGTCCCACATAACAAAAGGAGCTTTCTTAGTAATATGATGGCATAACTTCATTGTCATCAAAAAAACACTAGGTACAAATAAGGTATATGAATGTTATTTCGTTTGTTTTTCATGTTCACCAACTTCTAACGATTAGATTTACACAAAACGCGTGTTGCATTAGCAAATCTATGATGAAACATATGCAAAAAAACCATATTGAAAATCATACCCCCTTGATTTAGTTATGCTTATTGGAAGTGCATGTTTATTGATTTCTTAATTGGATACACAAGTCCTCCCAATCACGTTCACTATTGAATGTAGAATAGTTATTAGTATTTGAAGACGTAGTCCAATCTCTTTCAAACATGCGTCTTTATGATGTTGACTCTTTAATCCTCACCGAACCACATACCAATCAATCTAGGGGTCCAATTAAGAAAACAAGCCACTGAAGACCGACCTACCTTAGCTACCCTTATACAAATATCTCTGCTCTTCCTCAACAAGCTCCCGCCAATGCCAACAGGATACAATCAATGGCTGGCCCAGCCCCAAAATCTACGTCACACGTCTATTATGTACCTAAGACCGTTATGTACTTAATATGAACATGTTGGATCCTGGGCCGTGTTCTCCTTGCCTTTGTCTTTGCTATCATTTGGAATTCATATGAGCTCCAAAAATGATGAAGAAAATCACGACAACCTCATTGGGCTTGCTAATCATCTTGTACTAACAGCCTATTCAATATTCTATAATTGGAAGTGGACTAGGAAATTAGAGAAAAAAAAACTACACTAAATAGTCCTATTAGTGTGGGTGAAAAATTAGCGTGGGTCACATTAATTTTCTAGTCAAGGTGGAATTGCCGTGGGTCCAAGACCCCAACTCTTCTCCTAAGTTTGCATGAAGACTTTTGACCAACACCTTACATAAAAAGAAATAATCACTTCACATCAAAAGTAGCACAAGAACAAATAATCACTCCCATTATTTCTTAGGAAAACAATTATTATGGTCCACGCTAATTTTCTATTAGGAATGTAGAGTGTGGCCACATTCATTCCTATTATGAGAATTAGTGCGGCCCGCAATACACTTTAACCTCCTTACTATCACGCATGCGGCAACCAAAGTGCATGTGATATTAAGGAGCTTTGTAGTGTTAACATGGATGTGTGATAATTGAGAATTAATGTAGCATGTGACATCATGGAATTACCCGAAGTCAACATTGCAATAATGACAATAATGCCCCAGTGGCAACGTGATGCATGTGAGTGCGTGGTTTGAATTCTTTGGTGGATTATTATAATGTCAAAACCCGTGATATATAAGAGAAAAATGTTGACAACAAGGAGGGAGATTTAAACTGAGCACATCCGCTCCGTAGGGTTTTGGGGTATAAGAGAGGGAGTGACATTATAGAGGGTGACATTACAGAGGTTAAGTTGTAATAGTACTATTTAGTGTACTTATTAAGACAAATCTACCTTAGTACTCCCTCTATCCCAAAATGATTGTCCTACTTCCCGGATTTTGTTGTCCCAAAATGATTGTCCGGTTTATCTGCCCAGCTAGAAATTTGAGGCTCAAAGTCAAATATTTGTGTGCCAACAATCTATATCAAGAAGTCTTTCGACACCGCAACTTCCGGGGGTGTTTTGGAGTAGTTGTTATTTTTTAATTTTAAGAGTCATACTTACAACTACTCGGTCAATGATCAGCGGGCCTTAATCTCGCCAAAGTTAGGAACAACGGACAATCATTACGGGACGGAGGGAGTATTACTTATTCTTAATATTACTAAATCGCAAATTCGTAACGCACACGTGGCATCGACAACTGTACCAAACTATCTGCTCTTCCTGAACAAGCTCCCGCCATCGTCAATAGGATCCAATCGACGGCCCACCTTCTCCGACCCCAGAATCTACGTTACAGGTCTACCCCACCTCTGTCATGTACGAAACGCGTACATTCTGTATCCCCTCCCCTGTTCTCTTTCCCTTCCCCTGTTGTCTTTGCAAGAGTCTCTTACGAGAGGGCTCGGTCGAGGAGTATGTATATTTCGCCTTGCAATTCATGCAAGAAAGAGCTGAGCTAGCGATTCTGAGGTTCAAATCGATTATATTTGGGAGCAAGAATCATACAGGAGGGAGGGAGAGAGAGAGATATTGACAGCGAGAGAAACCAAAAAAAAAATTCAAGTCAAGGGGGTTACCAATTGGTTACCAGAGTGAATTGCGAGGTTACTGAATTGGGATGTTTTTGGAGCAGGATGGTGCGGGATTGGGGGTAAGAAATATTTAGGGCGAAGAAAGAGTGGTCGATCGGAATTCTAAGAAACAGTAATCTCAAGGTAGCGGTGGAATTTGATTTTGTAGCGATGTACTCCGACCATGGAGGCGATGGATCCACGCTGTTCGCAGGTGGTGGGTTCATGCCTACGCAATCTGCGACCATCCTATCTTCTGACGTTAATTCTGGAGGTGGAACAAGGGTAATTGTGAAATTCTTTCTCCTCCTCATGCTAAATTGTGAATTTAAAGATTGTCTTTGGCTTTTGAAGTGTGGTGATTAAGGATTGGATTGGTAAGGATGTCGTTAACTTCCTTGGAGTTTTAAGTTTCTTTCAGGTTTCTGCTCTGAATTTCCAGATTCTGAAGCACTTCTCTTCTTTGTAGTGGGCCATTTGTAAGTATTTGTAATGTGGTAATTAAGGATGTCATCAACTTCTTTGGAATTGAAAGCTTCTTTCAGGCTTCTGTTCTGAAATTGCAAAGAGCACCATTGTAAAAGATGTCGGAGGATGGTCTTCTTTGCGGTCTTCTTTGCAGCTCCTTCGTTCGACCTGATGTGTCGGCACTCATGTCAGCTCAATTGGTAGCAAGAGAGTCATATAATTTTCTCTCTGGGGATTAGATACACCATAAAATTCTCAATAGCGTATAATAAACGCTCCTTCGGTGGGTCATGTGTAAGTCTTTGCAATCCAGTAATTAAGGATGTCGTCAACTTCTTGGGAATTTTAAGCTTCTTCCAGGTTTTCACTCTGGAATTCCAAACATCTGAGTGCCATTTTTCGAGATACTGGAGTATTCTCTTCTTTTGCAGCTCGTTCGATCGACATGATGTGCTTGCAATAGTATTAGCTAAATTGGCTGCAAAAGAATCATACATGTTTCTTTTGGGTTTTAAGTACACCACAAAATCGTATAATAAACGCTCCTTCAGTGCGTCAGATGTAAGTGTATGTAATGTGGTAATCAGTAAGGATGTCGTCAACTTCTTGGGAGTTTTAAACGTCTTTCTGATTTCTGCTCTGAAATTGCAATACATCCGAGTAGTGTTTTCAGCAGATGTTGAAGCATGCTCTTCTTTGCAGCTCCTTTGATCGACCTGATGTGTCGGCACTCATGTTAGCTCAATTGGCGGCAAGAGGATCATGCATTCTTCTTTTAAACATTAGGTACACCATAAAATTCTTAATAGCATATAATAAACGCTACTTCAGTGGGTCATATGCAAGTTCTTGTTAATGTGTTAATTAAGGATGTCGTCAACATTTTAGGCCTCTCTGAAAACGGTCACTCGTTATCTCCAGGTTTCTGCTCTAAAATTTTGCAAAATACCTGAGTACCATTTTCAGAAGATGCCGGAGTATTCCCTTCTTTACAGCTTCTTCGATCGACCTGATGTGCTGGCACTCATGTTGGCTCAGTTGGTGGCAAGAGAATCGTATATCGTTCTTTTGGGGATTAGGTGCACCACAAAATTCTCAACAGCGTATTATAAACGTTCATCCAGTGGGTCATATGTAAATGTTGGTTAGAGGCTATCGATTTGATGTTGAAGTGATATCCGGTTAATAGAGGTTCTCAAAAAAAAAAAAAAAATTCAATCACCAAGAAAATCATAGGGGCATTCTTTATGCCTAGTAGGTAGATCTTTCTCATTCTCTTGCATACAAATCCTCGTATTGACTTGTATGAATTTCTGTTAGGAAATACGGCCATGCAGAGTACAGAAGTTCAAAGCAGTTGCAACTCCCTCGTTTTGTATATACAGGACTGCAGATTATGTGCCTGCTAATTTCTGATTTTTGCAGCAGGGAGGGTCACAAGATAGTGGGCTGCAACCATTGACAGTCAAAATGATTAGTCAAGCCACGCAAAGGGCTGGAGATGACATTTTCTACATCGATGGAGTTGATGTGAATAATGTACGTGTGTAAAACTGGATGTCTTATTGTGCCTCCTTCCAGCTCTCAGCTGCTTGTCACCATCGGAAATTGCAAGCTTAGTCTCCAGTGTCTATTAGTAGAGTATATATATATTTACTTTGAGTTTTGAATTAAGGAGTTGTGAATACATTAAGAGTGTCCATAGTGTTGTCTCAAAGGCTGTATATATATATATATAGATTTATACTGACCTGCGTTGAACGGCAAACAATTAGAGCTCTAGTGACATTAATTTTTCTTTCTTCCCAAATGCCCAGGTGACTCTGGTTGGAATGGTCCACAACAAGGAAGAGAGAAATATAGACACATCTTTCTTTCTGGATGACTCAACTGGTCGAATTCAGGTCAAGAGATGGTTAGTTTTTTCTGGAACCCTCAACTGTTGCAATCATTGCATAATAGAAGTTCATTTATCTATACATTCTTAACTCCACTGTCCATTGGCAAATTAATTGTTACTTACTACTAGGAGCCATGTAGTAAACTTCATGCACTTTGATGGTAGTTCTCATTCTCCACAATTTCTTGTAACCTGATGAGTGACCCAATTGCTTGTTCTTTCATTCTTTTGGCTGACAAGTCCATGGTACTTCGTGCAGGATAGATGGTCATGATTCACACGAGTTCACGGAGATGCAGGCCGTGAAGTGAGCACAACTTCCAAATTGTCTTTTGGATAGTGCAACCCATGTCAGTTTAGTATATTCGGTATATTCCTTTCATTCATGTCCAATAAGCTGCATGATTTGTTTTCTAGAGTAGAGATCGGTAGTGACTTTCTGTATAAAGTGTTGCATAATGAAAGAGCTTGTTGGGTTGTGCTCCAGGAATGGAATGTATGTTCGAGTTCATGGTCATCTTCGGACATTTCAAAATAAGCTCCATGTCGTTGCATTTTCTGTAAGGTCAGTGTCTTCAACAACTTATCTGCTTCGAGTTTTTCCAAGTTCCAATCAAAAACCGTGTACCAGTAAGTACTGGCTACCTCTTTGCACAACTAAACTGTAGACTGACATTGAGAATTCAGATGTGGCACTTCAAGAAATATACTGAAATCTCACACCTTAAATGCTGTTGCACATGTATAGTAAATCAGAAATTTGACACAGTCGAAACTTCTGATAATTGACATGACGCAAGATCTCTGTTGATCATATTTCTGAGGTTAATAATGGTGGATTTGTCTGCAGACCCATCACCAATTTTAACGAGCTCACCTTCCATTTCCTGGAAGTAATCTACGTCCATCTTTCTAACATGCAGACACGGGTGACTACTTAAACCTCCTGGCTGGATGTGGCGTAAATGTATTCTGGAATTGGATAGCTGATTATGTTGAAGCTAGTTGGTTTGCAAGCTTTGATCAAAGAGTACAGCGGGACGTAGATGGGTTGTGATGGGAAAATTTGTCATATTTGACATAGGTGCCAGCAATGGGACCGGCACCTACACCTGTGAGCATGAGTACCTATGAGCAAACTGGATTTAACAACAACAATCAGGTATTTGTTTCCTCAAGCCCCCCAAAAACCCATTTAGGGCTTTATGTGTGACATTTTCCAGAAGCTAGTCATTTTTTGCTGCTCAAACCTGAAATTCATCATCAATTACATTTGCATCAATGCTAGATGGGAGAAGGTTTGACTAGCTTTTCATGCAATATAGCTGATTATATCGAACTTAGTTTTTTGCAAGGTTTGATGGACAAGAAATGCAGCTGGAAGTAGATGGGATGTTGATGGAGTGATTTGTCATATGTGACATAGGTGCCAGCAATCGGAGCAGCACCTACAGTTGTGAGCATGAGTACCTATGGGCAAACTGGATTTAACAACAACAATCAGGTGTTGTTTTTTCAACCAAAAAAATCCCATTAAGGGCTTTTTGTGTGACATTTTCCAGAAGCTAGCCAAATTTCGCTGCACAAACATGAAATAATTACATGGGCATCGATTTTAGATGGGAGGAGGTCTGGCTAACTTTTCATGCAATATAGCTGGTCACATTGAACTTAGTTTGATTGTAAGCTTTGATGGATATCTACTTACAGCTAGAAGTAGATGGGGTGTTGATGGAATGATTTCTGATATTTGACATAGATGGCAGCAATTGGAATACCACCTACACCTGTGGGCATGAGTACCTATCGGCACACTGGTTTCAATAACAACATTCAGGTGTTGTTTCCTCAACCAAAATAAAAACCCGTAAAGGATTTTTATGTGACATTTCCCAGCAGCTAGTCAATTTTCGTCGCACAAACCTGAAATTCATCACAATTACATTCACATTATTTCTAGATGGGAGAAGGTCTGGAGAAGTTGAAAAGGAAAAGGAGATGCGTTGCCTTACCCCAATTACAATATCGTATTACAATAAAGGAACATAACCAAGAAATGTGATATCCTCAAATTGATCTTACCTTGTTGGGAAATTCACCACCATAGATCCAGTACTTCTTATGCCTTGTGGTTTAGGAATTTCTGAGATTTGGGACTGGAAAAGGGTGTACTTATTCACTAATATGTCTTGGTATGTTTACTAATGCAGTATATGCCACCTCCACATGCTGCATCTGTTACAAGTGGTGGAAGCATGGATGACTGTCGAAGACGTGTGCATGCTATATTTGAAGAACCATTTAGCCTGTAATATTCCTACTTTCCTGTTGGTTATTTTCTGTGGATGTTGCATCAGCTTCTTGAGCATTGAATGTGGATGTCATAGGATAGATTTGATCCTAGGATTTCATTACACTAATAAGCTCTCCTGGCTTTTGAATGTTTGCAAATGCATCGGTGTAGGACAATAGGATGAAAACCATTGAAGTTGCGGATTGAAATATGCACAAACAGCCAATAAGTTCAAATAATCAAATGTTTTCCAGACATTGATTTTTAATTCGAACATGTGCTGTTCTCTCTGCAGTCAAATTGAGCAAGGGCTTCATGTTAATCAGGTTGTCCAGAGAGTGGTTGGATACTCCCCTCAGCAAGTCAGGTATGTAATAGGGCATTAAAACTATTTTGATCATGCAAGACTTGAATCTCGCCCAACATTTCCTTTACCTCACTTCATGCCTATATCCACAGGATTCCTAATAGATGAACTTGTATTGTGCAGGGATGCTGTTGAGTTCTTGGTGAATGAGGGCTTCGTATACTCCACTATAGATGATGATCACTATAGGTCAACAATGGGATAAATCCTGCGTTCATGTCATATTCCCATCAAGAAATTCCTTCATACATTGATCTGTTTTCTCCAATGAAATTCCAGCCACATGTAGTGGTTCCTTTGTAATAGGCCAACGTCTTTGTACAGCAATGACACAACTCCATTCAATACATGAATCTCCCCAGTGATAGGAGGGTAGAACTTTCACAGGATTCTCTTTGTTTGTATACTATAAATCTGATCAGTGAACTGGTACTAGTGTTTTGGTTCTAATAGAGCACTTTTCTCTACTGAAGATCGTACTTCTGTGAAGAGAAATAGCAACTAGTTAGAGTTGTTACATGTGTGCACGCATTGAGGTGGTACTAAAAGATTCCACACAAGTATCTTGCACGCTTGAGAATCAAGGTACCTGTGCGATTCAAAGTAGAAAAGTCCAACAATAAAACTTGAGTATCAATGACGCATACTACCCTTTCAATGGTTCTACTACTTTTTTGTATTCTGAACCAGTTTGGAGATTGCACTATAAGTTAGATATCTACAGCACTATTAAAGCTATCTATGAATGTGAAGAGAGTTAGATGTATTTATGAATTGGCATTTGGTATTCCTAGAGCTCATTGTTACTATCTTCAATTTGCCTTCTGTTGCACTAATCTCTGAACTGGTGTTGGGAAAGGCTCAACGATTTATGTCAACAGATTGAGCCGACAGATATTGGGTTTTTCTGCACCATTTTGCCAACCGGCAGATATAAACACACAAGGGGTGGTAGGTTGTAGTGATCAATGTTAATATTCGAAGGTTGCATCTGTTTGATGATAATGTTCTAGTTTTCCCTAGTGGACTCTCCTTACAGTTGAATTGGTTGATCCCCTTGACTCACCTCAACTATTAGGTACTTTTCATACATTTTGAATTGCTGGAGACAAGAGGCAAATGGGAAGTCCAAAGCTAAAGAACTTTTTCGTCAGTTACTTTAGCATGTGGGGTTACCATACATCGTAAGACTGCACATTCTTTCCTATTGTCTGACAGATCCTCCGATGATGCAGAGTAAGCATGGTCCTTAGGACAGTTCAGATGCTCATTAGTTTGGTCATTATCTTTTGATAAGTTTAAGTCTTTCTCACAATCTGAATGTTCCTCGTTGACGTCGTCATCAAAGGTTCCACTGGACCCACTGCTGGCCATGTGAAGGCTCAGGTTGGCACTACTTCTTGTATTTTCGTAGTCTTCTCGTAACGGGTCATACTGAATTGTTTCCGGGGGGAGGCTAAGCAATGTGGCATCTTCAATGACAGGATCTTCCAAATTTCCATCCCAGAGACTAATCCGGGGATCTTGAGGGTGCGGTTTCAGAATGTCTGACATGTCACGAAGAAATTGAAAAACTGGAAAGAGTGGTGAGCTTTGTTTCTTCTCATATCCATGTCTGGAGAGCGTGCTGGACAGTGTGGTCCCTGCAAAATCCTGGTACCAGCCTTCAAGAAGCTCAGCCCAGATTCCTCCGGGGTTCTTTAGCAACGCCCAGAACAAAACTTGCCTTAACCCCGCTTTTGTTGTTGACAGCAACCGCACATTCTTGGGAGATTGCACGAGCTTCATGCGATTTTGAGATGATAACACATCCTGGTCGATGACTTCCGGTAAGGCTTCTGCAAGCACTTGCAGCGTCTCGTACTGGCCTAAATCCAAAGCATGTCCAGTTTTCTGTTTGTACACAGACAGGAAAGTTTCTATGGGCACGCCAAGTTCAGTGAAATCTTGGGATCCCAGTATGAGCCTGATCTCATGCTCCAGCCTCGGAGGAGGCAGCCATGACCTGGGTAATTTTTGAACATTTCTCACAAATGGTGCTTGTGCAATTTCCTCAGATTCACCTTTGATTTGCACATCATAGGATTGTCTCCGGCTGAAGGGAGAGTCGGTTTCGGATGTGCACGAGGGGCTTGAACCAGGGTCACCAGTTTTGGGATGGGTTAGCAAGCTGGCAAGCCTGCTACTGACTTCTTGCGATGTGGATGCTTCGGAGGAATTAGCTGGAGGAGAATTGCCATCTCCAGGAGCAATAGCAGCATCACAGTCCAGTAAATCCAGAAGAGGAAAATCGCCATCTCGGAGTTTCACCACCAAAGTACCATCTTCTCGACACCCGTAGCGAACAAAATCATCCATGTCATGGAGGAGCAATTTGAGTTCCCGGCAATCCGCCAGCTGAAAGTCACTGGACTCGTTGGACAGAACCTCTTGAGTCATGTTCACGTCATCAAACAGGTACGCATTTGCACTCAGAATTTCCCACAGTTTGGATGACAGAGATTGCTCCAAAGTGTGCACAAGGTCTAGAGGGCTTAGCCCATCTGGGTACTTGGCAAGCAAGATGGTGAATATGGCAGACCGTAATCCGGTGGCCACCGTATTCAAAACTCGGCGATTCTCGGCAGTGTCCACTGAAAATGCCCATCCTGATTGGGCAGGCTTCTGTTGGATAACATCATCCCAGCAATTTGCCATCGCTTCAATGGAGGAGAATCCGAGTGTTTGTAAGTCGAGTGGCTGCGAAAACATCATCTTGTATCTTAACGTTAGCTTGGAAAGCTCTGTACCTTGCCCTTCATTGTGGAGAGCCAACAGCAATCGGAGACGCAGCCTCACTTGTCGAGCTAAGTCCTCACCGGACCATGGGAATTCAGTTTCTTCACTGTCCAATGCTTCACTTGATCGTGGGGAGGTACTGAATAATCTCACCTCTGATGCCCTCAATATTTGTAGGTCTGCCAGCTCATCAAAAGACATCCCGCCTGGTCCTGACCTGCCAGAACCTGTAAATGCACATCAACATTTGTCGTGAATTCACAGGTTTTGTTTTTACTCGATGCTGTTTTCCAGTGACGCTGATGTTCGGAATACTCTGCAGCAGAAGTAGACCATGGTTGTCCCATTGTGAGAGATGGCTTTTTTTTACTGCATAGGGGCACTAGAAGTGGAGCAAAAATTAATCTCCTATTGGATACCAGTTCATTTAACCTTGCGAACCACTGGGAGGAAGTGCCTTGAACCGACATATGGATAGTTGCCCATAGCGAGTAGGAGAAATGATTCCCAAGTAGGTTGCATGTTTGAGAATGGAAGGCCGCCTTCAAGTAGGTTAGTCACCGCAACACTTAATAAGAGAACAACCTTCTTCAAGAGGATTTCTCCTTTGCACTTGCATCACAAGTTTGCATTGGAGCCATACTTCACTTCTGTCATGACGTGGATCCCTTGTTTCCTTTTTCATTTTCTGATGCTGAATCTTTTGGGCACGGGCTACTAGTGCCAGTTCCGCATGGGTAAATCCAAGTTCCAAGGATGTGCAATTACAGGTGGTATGTTCAATTACAAGGATGAACAAACAGCTGGTATGGAAGTTTTGAGAAATTTTATGAGCAGGAGAATAATGAGTTGTATGTTCAGATATATACCATCTTTCACATCCTGCTCCGCTCCTTCGGGGGCACTCGTTGGATGTCGTTGGACTTCACTGAGTTCGCCCGACTTGTCGAAGTCAGGTTTGCACGAAGACATGACCCTCTCCGACCTCCCAATGCACATTCCATCTGTGAGAGCTGGATCCTCAGCTCTCTTGGACAAGAAGACACGATCATCCATGCCAGTCTCATTGATGAAAGCTATGTCAATCATGTCTCTCAGCATGCCTTGCACATTGGGGGTCTCGTATCCATTCTCCAGAAGAACATCATCAAGGGGTAGCCCTAAGAGCTTCGAACACTCTTCTTCAACTTCATCAAACGTGAGGCCATCTGGATGCAGCTTCAACACATCATACACCACCCGTCTTAGCCCAGACCGAATTCCTGCTACAATTCTGTGGTTTTTGGAGGAATCCACCAGCTGAAGCATGCCTCTCTCATTCAGAAGGGTTCGTTCGATGACATGGGGCATAGCTCGACATAGCCTTGCTGCATTGCTAAATCCCGAGTCCTCCACTGGCTTCTTGAACTTCTTCTCGTACAGGGCGGTGAACGATGATGCCTTCCGGTCTCCGAGCTCAAACAAAGGTGAGATCACAATCACACGAACTTCGTACTGCAGCCTTGCCCGGCTTTCTGGCTCCCGCTCAAGATATTTCATGCACTCATCCTCCCAAGGATCCAAAATGTTTCCTAATTTGACTGCTTTTGGATCCATTTCAGCATTATTCTTCCCTTCATCATGAGCGCTGGCTTCTGCCTCTGAGTCATTGCTTTCTTGACATAGCTCATCCAAGGATAGCTCTCTACTACCACCACCTGCTTCTGCATCATAGCCACATCATTGTTCCTTCTCAAATTGCTTGTGATCAAAACAATTCCTCAAAGAATCAGCTCAAAAAATAGGAAAAATGGTGGGGGGTACAAATTTAGATTCTGACATTCTGATGAAATGTTGGCAGCATGCCAGGAATGAATGTCCCACCTTGGTTTGCTTCCTGCGGGCTTCTGAGCTTCTCCTTCCCAGATCCTTGGTCACTGGAAGCTTCACCTTTGTCATTGTGATCGACATGATTCTCCTGGCCTTCAATACTAGGGTTAGCAACACCCTGATTCTTAACCCTATCAACTTGGTCACTCCCATCACCTGCTTCATTACTCTCAACCACTGATACCTCATTCACTTTGTCTGCACCGGATGCTCCATCACTCAGCACAGTGCTCCTCCTCAATTTTCCATTCGCAACTCGGGAGCCACTGACCTTGAGAGAAGGAAGTCTGGAAGAAAGTATGTCGAGCGTCTCCGTCTTCCTTCGCATACCTGTCGTGTAAACCATTTCGTCTCCTACTTTGCCAATGTGCTACCAATCATGCCACTATGCTCGTCTTCTTCTTCGTCTCCTACCGGCTCCTGCATCCACATGCTTGCTGTCAAGGTTGGAGCTATTATCTGCTCTGCAGGCTCATGCGATCCTGGCATTCAACAATATTGAGTTGGACTTGCAGGAGCACATTGGAACGACATCAAGAAGATACTTCAATGGTCAGGACTACACGGTATTTGTTGATTGATGATTCTGACAGCATGTGCCGCTGATAAGATACATGAAAAATTCATGGCTATCTCTGGACATTACAATTACTCTTCCGGTGTCATCCTTAGAAGTAATCTACCAATCTGCGCTGTTGAGCAACCAGGTTAACGGTTTCCGCGATATCCTCTTGTGAGGACACAAGTCGTCGACCAGTAAAATGCATCAAGATTTAAACCGAAAAGTCTACCTAGAAATGGCTTACGCTCAATTGTGAACCGATAATTTCTCGGGGATTTTCAAAATCCACGATTTGCAGGAAAGATTGAAGACCACATTCAGGGCAAGTGATCATCTCAGTAGCTGAAAAGGATTCGGCATGGACCCATCGAACTGATGATGAGCAATAGGGGATTACCCAGCCTGGTTAAAACCCGCTGCAAACACACAAGAAGCAGTTACGTAACACACATTGAACTCCCAAATGCACAAAACTGCTCAAAAACGTTAGCACCCAATGAAGTTGGAAAGGAAGAAAACCCCAGGAAGGATGAAAAACGCATGTTATATACCTGCCTGTCTTCCTCTTATATCATTTGTTGCTTATGTGCTTGTATGGCATTTGTGCACATGATTGTGAAACGCTCTCCTTGCTCTTCCATGTTCCGTGAACCTCCTCGTCCCTGCAATATCGATTTGACCCTTCACGTTGAGCAATTTGAGCTCCTCAATTGAAGGTTTTGAACAAGTGTCTTGTCGATAGGATGCTGATCGAGCTCCGAAACGAAAATAAGCAATGGCAGATCGCTCTGAGGGAGCTCTCCGAGGGCGCGTGTCTCTGCAGGGGGCTGGGCCCAGTGTCTCCTGAACCCCACTGGTCACCACCAACCGTCTCTCTTCAGCTGAACCCACTGGTCAGGTACTGGATTGGGTTGTCTGCCAGTCCCTTTGCAATCCACAGGGGTCCACGTTAGCCATAGTTAGCTATATGCCAGATCATGTGCTTGATGCTGAACCATGTGAAATGACCTCAGGACTCCTTGATTTCATTACTGAGTGCCCTTTACTCGGCTGCATTGATTCTTGTGTATCCCAAGATGAGAAATAGAAGCGGGTGGATTGGTATATGAACGTGTTATCAGACGAGTTCGAACTTCAGAGTAGATAAAATCACTGGGCAAAGAAACTTCAAAATCAGCTTCGGAGGCCACCTTTGCAAGTATACTCTTCACGTACTGCAGCCTTCACTTTCCGCAACAGCAAATAACACTCGTTGTAGAGGTATGCTACTTTGGCACTGCAGACCTCATCTGTGGGAGCTTATCTTGGTTTGTTCCAGTGCATTTAGTTGCTGTTCGGATTGCCTGATACCTGATTATGTACTCCGTTCTGTGTTTTGAAGTATATGAATGCATCCAAGTTCCCAAAGACCCTCGTCTATGTTGCTGGAGTCCACAAACTTAATCCAGTTAATGTTTTCTGGACACACAAACCCCTTTGTGTTTGAAACCTCTCTCTCCAGCTCCTATTCTAATCAACAAATTCTCTTCAAGATTTCGCTTCATTTCAAGTCAGTATACCAAGAAACAGGCGGGCTCCGTGTACAGTGCAGCAACAATTTTCAGTCATTCTGTTCCAGAATAAAAGTATGAGACGGTGGATCCCGGTGTAGCCCAAAAACAATGAAATCATGTCGTCTTTGCTTTTAGTCCGAATTCAAACTTTGATTCTACTGCATTTTCCAGACTGAAAAATGGGCATGCAAGAATGTAGGTGCTCTATACTAAACTCGTTAGTTCTATGTCTGCATTGATGCCATTGATCTGCAGATTGCCATGTCAAACTCAATCTACTAAGCAGCTTCATGTAATAGTACAATGTTGTTGAGTAAGTGATCAATTAGACGTCTTCATTGGATCCAGGTAGGCAAATAAACCCCAGTGGCCCAAATAGTGGAATCATTGCAAATTTGCTTGTGTGAGTTCGAATTCGGACTCTCATTGTTCCAAAATGGAAGCAATTGGCATGTAAGAAATGTGGGTGGTGCACCACAACACTAAGATCATTGAAATCTCTAAATCTGCATTGGTGGCATTGATCTGCAGATTTCCGTTGCAATCTCAATCTCAATATAAGAGGTTTCATGTAATGGTACAATGGTGTTGAAAAAGTGATGAATTAGAAGTCTGCCTCAACAGAAGTAAGGTCGATGTGCATTATCTCCTTGCACAAACACAGTGGAATCATTGCGACTTTGCTTGAGTGAGTCCGAATTCAGACTCGCATTGTTCCAAAATGGAAAAAAATTGGCATGTAGAAAGAATATGGATGCTCTACAACATTAAGGTCATTGAAATCTCTAACTCTGCATTGGTGGCATTGATCTGCATCTCAACCTAAGAGGCTTCCTGTAATAGTACAATGGTGTTGACGAGAAAGTGGTGACTCATTAGAAGTCTTCCTCAACAGGAGTAAGATCAATGTGCATTTTCTCCTTGCCCTTTGTGACTCTCGCAATATCCATCAGCTCCTGAAGCAAGCTCTTGAGGTTACGCAGCGGCCACTGCGTGGGTCCATCGCATGGTGCATTCGCGGGGTTATCATGAACCTCCATAAAAATGCCATCCACACCAACCACCACACATGTCCTAGCAATGCAAGGAATAAGCTCCCTCAATCCGCCGCTCGCAACTCCCCCACCTTCCAGCTTCTGCCCCGCAGGTTGTTGCAAGGAATGAGTAATGTCTGCCACCACAGGCGCACCAGACTCCCTCATCCACTCCAGATTCCTCGGATCCACAATTAGGTCATTGTAGCCAAACATGGTGCCTCTCTCACACACCATCACATTAGGGTTCCCCGCAAGCCTGATCTTATCTGCAGAGTTTTTCATCACCGAGGAAGCACAGAACTGGCCCTTTTTGATGTTAATCACCTTCCCTGTCTTGGCAGCTGCGACCAGAAGGTCTGTCTGTCTGCACAGGAACGCAGGGATTTGAATTATGTCAGCTACTTCCCCCACCGCCTCACATTGCCAGGATTCGTGCACGTCTGTGACGATGGGAATGTTGTATGTCTCCTTCACTAATTTTAACACCTTCAACCCTTCCTCCATGCCTGGCCCCCGGAATGAGGCTGCTGAGGTGCGATTCGCCTTGTCGAAGCTCGACTTGAAGATTAGCTTGAGTCCGAGCTCGTCGGTGACTGACTTGATCTGGCGTGCCATCTTTAGGCAATGCTCGGGGGATTCGATCACATTTGGCCCTGCCATCACGAAAAAGGGCTCCGCGAGCGTCAGCTCCTTGAAGAACGCGGAGAAGTTCGGTGAGGCCGCCATCGCTACCTTACTTACTCCGAAGAAGTTCACCACTTGCCCAAACCCACACCCGAAACTCTCCCAAAAACGCTGCCTCTCTACCAAAACCTCACTGAGGCAAAAGAGAAACAGAGGCGTCTTCCCACTAGTCCAGCTCTAACTTAGCAATTGCTGTGTGATGTCTCTCGTATCAACCCATATGTGAGAGAAAATACCCCAAAACTTTGCCTCTGTCCTACCTAAACCACAATGCGGCGCTGAGACACAGACAACAGATTACTTAGCAATTGCTGTGTGTTCTCTCGTATCAACCCTCTGCCTCTCCCCCGCCAAAACCCCAATGCTGAGTTGATGAGACAGAGAAAACAAAGGCGTTCGCAACAGACCAGCTGTAATTTAGCGATTGCTATGCGTTCTCTCTCGAATCAACCCCGTTATCAGTGAAACTCCCCCCAGTACTCTGCCTCTGTCTTGCCAAAACCTCAATGCTGAGATGAGACACGGAAAACACAAGAGGTGTCTGTGAGCAATTGCTGTGTGAAATTGATGCTCTTTCTGTGGCACAAAATTGGGAGTTCGTGAGTGGATGCATCGTTGGGGATGCATCCACGTCGAGAGCCATTACTGTCTGTCTTTCTGTCTGTCGGTCGAAGTCCTGCCACAGAGAACCGAGCAGCCCAGGTCCCAGTTGCCAACTCGGCTGGTGTCACAGGCCACCTAGACTTTCTTGCCACGTGGAACCCACAGGATAATGTAATAGGTAATGCATGAGGGAGTGCATAACACTTTGATATACCTAATTTTTGGCATTTCAATTAATTAAAGGGGGGTGTCCCAACCAGCCAGAAAGGAAGGCACAGAAAAAGCCAGATCAGCTTTCCATAACCAAAGGGAAACTTTATTCAAAAAATGAAATATTTACATAGTGCCTCAAAAGGCCTCATCACAAGAGACATCTCTAAGGCCCCTAACGGGCACATATAAGGGCACCCTAGAGGTAGCCCTTGTGGACACACTATGAGCATGTTGAGAAGATGATGACAATGCAAAGGCGCAGTTGCAGCTAGCCACGGGGGGTTCACTCCATGTCAAGTTGAACACCACGTGCGGCCAAAGTTTGCTACCCCTATATTACATGGAATAGATAAATTTAAAAATTATTATATTTTTCTACATATACATAACCATTGATAATATCTTTTGTATATTTTTTTGGAATTTTTAGTCATTTTTTTTGTAGTAATTATTTTAGTTCAATTCTGCGTCATTCTAGTTAGAAACGGTATGTTTTATTAAAAAAAGACAAATCATCAAATTTGGTTAATATTTTTTACTATGTAATAGATACCGTGTATATCTACCCATGAAAAAAAATGATAAAAGTTAGACCCATTTTGGTGATGCAACTTACCAAAAGTAGATTTTTTTTTGGCCGCACGTGGTGTTCAACTTGACAATGGAGTGACCCCCCCCCGTGCAGCTAGCAAAGTGGCAACATCACAAACTACCGTCGTGGCACTTCCCTGTCAACCCCTCAACACATGCGTCACAAATTGACCTACGGCAAAGCCTTCAAGCTCATCCTCCTTGAGCCAACACACCTCCAAGTCCCTTGCATCACCATCCAAATCAACCGCACTATCCTCACAAAAAGCGCAATTGATTTCACACTCTTCATCCATGTCCTCAAGCACTATTTGTTGAGATTCAAAATACCTCATGTTCATTACACCCGACACCATATCAAAGAAAAGATTGGAGATGTCCTCCATCTCGATATCATGGGGATTCATCATGATCTTTCATATTGAATCCGCCCTCCTCACACCCATACAGCCCCGGGGAGATCACAAGCTATATACTTTTGTAAACCATGTGCAATCATGGGTTAATTAAAGATTGGCTATTTATCTAAATTTCTTAAATAATTGGCAGCCTATTAGTAAATAAATGGTACTTTGAGGTATCTTTCAAGACCCTATAGGTAAATAAGAATTACACCATGAACTTATTTATAGACTCTATTTTTTGTAAATTGTATCATTTATCAAAATCTTGGAATTTTGACATAAATTGATGTTAATGCATAACAAAATGACAACAATACATTATTGGTACAAGGAAATAAAATTGAATGCTACTTGGTTGGAGCATTGTTTTAAAACAAATCTAGCATTATCTTGAAACTCTTAGTGATCACCCCAAGCTTGCACACAAGACCAAAATATTATTGAGTTAATGCTTCTAGTTGCTATATGTTTGGCAACCTTCCGTGATGCCGGAATCTCTCTCTCTCTCTCTCTCTCTCTCTCTCTCTCTCTCTCTCTCTCTATTATCCTGAAATTTTGTGTAACGGGCACTGCATCTTATTTGTGGGGCTGCCCGAAAAATACCCACTCCCAGACGTATAAAGCAAGTTACCACGCAGGGAAGCTCCGTTGAGAGATTTGCCCCGAAGTATTGCGTGCTTAATGTTTTGTGTTGCCGGCATGAAGAAGGCTGCTGTGCACACAGACCCTCTGAGAGTGTTGAGCGTAGTAGATTGAAGACGTCACGAGAGTCTTATGCAGTGGTGCTTGTAAGTTGACAGTGTTACTGAGGGTGGTTTTCCCTATAACGGAGAGCATAATACCACACTTCACAATGACTTTCACAGAATAGCCAAGATGGGCAAATCTGGTGCTTCGCAAGACGAATTCAAGGTGTTTATATAGTATTTGATACACCTAAATTGAAGAAAGATACTACAGGGATATCTATATATCTAAAGTGATTTCATGCATTTCTTGATATAAGAATTGCAAGATGTATGTTCTTTATATACATATATATGTGGAGTAAGATAATTTGTACCTATTTCCTAGGAAGAGGTATTGCCTTGTTGACATCGATAACAAGTAAGAGGATCCGCCTACACCTGATGTACGCTCTACTAACTTATTTCTTGGTAATGTTGGGGAGCATGGGCACAGGTGAGGACCTCTTCTACAAGTGCAATGCACCTCCCGAAGAAATTGTCCATTCTCTATGATTTTCTGGAAACTTCGGTGTGAAACCCAGAAAAATTTACGTATGAGAACTATCTTTCTTGATAAATACAGTGTCAATTCTCTCTACATAGTGACAGATACCGGTTATATGTCATGACTTACGACAATAAGCAGAATATTGCGACACTGGAGTACTCATCGGATGTCGGGAGTTCTCTAATTTTTTACTGCTATATTGCTTGATATATTCTGTAGTATCAAAATAATAATAGACTGTCGTGATGGATTTTCTGTAATAGAGGAAGTGAAAGATTTTGAGTAAATGGTGGCAAACAGTCTCTACGCTGGTTTGGTTACCAATTTTGGAAGTCTTACTGGAGATTCGGGAATATGGACATTAGGCCATTTGACAGTGAACAATTATTTCTGATAATGGTCACAGTAGATGTGATCTGGTTTATTTCTTGAGGATTTCGCTTAACATGATTCTCACAAGAGTCTTGTAATGGGATATTCAACATCTGGGCGTATCAAATGATATCCCCATAACCATATAAGTTGTGAGATGGATATTTCGAAGATACATTGACTAGAATTTTTCTCAGTAAGTATCTGTGTAATATACATGAGAACTATATAAGGGATGGCGCATCATGGGATATATCTTAGTTACTGGTTATGCGAATAAGAAAGTATCCGATCCATAGCCCTTGTTTCGATGTTTACAAACAGAAACAAACATAAGGGGTGATTACTGATATGGGTGCTCTAATATCCAAGATTGCAATATACTGATTCAATCAGTCGTTGCATGTGGAGAAATACTCAGGGAATAGTTGAGGGTGGTATTCATACGAGAAATCACCCTGGAATACACGAGTGCTATGTTGTGCTATTTAAAACAAGGACCCTATATTATGGAAACAAGTAATTCAAGAGAATTTGTGTTTTAAACTGAAGCAAGTATTGGGGTATAGTGGAAAGACAAGTAAGAATGACTAAGGGAGAATCAATAAGGATACAGAGTTACCGAGGTTACTCGTTATGAGGACTATATCGGTGAAAAGTTATTGCATCTTTTTGTAAGCATCTTTTGGTGTGAAGACCATAAAAGATGATTTATGAAGTAATTGTGTAAGGTGATATACGGAGGATACTTAACCCGTAGTTGAACCAGTGCATGTCACCAATGAGGTGAGGAGGTGGACAAATTATAATGATATATACCTGGAAATTATCAAGACCCTGGGAAGACAGGGATGTATGTTGTCATGACACTACATAACTTGACTTTACAATAAGAATGACATAACTTATTGTAACAAGACCCTAATCAGGACAAGATTAGTCAGCTCTCTTATTTGATTATCCATTACTTTAGAGGGATCTAAAGTATCTTGATAATTTCATAAGGTAGTAATTTCATAAGGTAATAATTTCTTACGGTGATATAATGATGATATGAGTTACATTTGTAGTGTTTTCCTGCTTCGTGAACTATGTTGCAGCGTAAACGGAGTAATGCGTAACCTCAGAATTCCTGAGTATGCACTGATATGTACTCTTTTTGGTGAACTTGTACAGCCACCCTCATGGCATGGCGATTTGGTTCAGAAAGGGTACAAAGACCCTTTAACACCACCTACTCCAGGCATTCAAGCTACACTGGCGTCAATTGCTAGCGATGAGTTCCATGCTACGGTACAAAGATTGGACAGTGAAGCCCTTGCCGATACCAACGAAGAAGGTTTACATGCACCTACGCTACTTGAAGTTTTGGATCTACGTTACTGGACTATGCTTCTGGATGCCTGTTTACACTCAGAGGAAAAAGGGATGAGGAAACTCCAGGAGTTGTTTGATGAACTCCCCAATATCCTAGCCACAGATGACCTCGATTCGGAACGAATGGCGGGGCAGACTAAGATCATCGATGACGCTTTATTAAGTGCAAATCCAGAGGTCAAGAACCCTGTGAACAATGGAGCTAAACAAGGAAAGAGCACGATACTTGTCATTGGGAGCACCCCCACAAGGGATGTTGTATCACAGCGACCGAAGTCTCTCTTGACAAGGCTACCGATACCAGAGGATGAAAAAGAATCAATTATCCAATATTGTGCGGATATTACTGCTAACCAGGCTGCAGCGGACCTTGATAAGTTGGAAGCATCTGGACTCGGACCGTCTGTACCATGGCTTCCTCCAAGGCAGTTGGAATTGCGTTTAGGTGGTCTTGAAAATCGGATGTGGATGCATCCAAACATCAACCACTTAGCTCCCATCACAATTGAGATGTGGAAGTGCTGGGCATCTCTTTCAGACCAAGAAATGGCTATTGCCATATCAAATGCAATCAATAATGAGCAGCCGCTCAAAAATGGTTGTAAGCTGACTGCTGCATTCCCGATTTCGTTGTATGACCCCAAGAAGTGCACTATAACTGAGGGAGTACATGTTCGAACCCGACAAGATCTGCCCCTAGGGTTGCAAAGGGACAAGAAACATCGCCAAAACTGGTGGAATGTGAATCGCCCATTTATTCGTTGCGGGTGTCCATTGAACGGACCTAAGGATGCATGCACCGGTAAGATGATCTGGTTCGATCATGCTGTATGGTGTATGATCCATAACTTGGATATCTTTTTTCCGGCAAAGGGACATTTATGCTCGAAGTATGCGGCATTGATCGGCTGGCTGGAAACGGCAGCGAGGGATGCTGTAAAAGCATCTGTTACATTTGCACACCTCCGCTCTATGATGATAGAGGGAGTGCTGGAGTATGCGGCTAATCCCAAAAGTAAACTCTTATCCAAATATGGAGATGGTGCTGGTATACGGAAGATTGAAAGGATGATTCGGCCGAGTTCTAATGCTGGAATTAGCCACGCGTCCAATCTTTCGTTTAAAAGAACTCTGCCAGATCTTAACCAGGATTCTGGCAGTAACCCACAAAAACGAAATCATTATTCTGGACGTGGACGAGGTTTTGCACCTCACCAACGCTCGGGTAATCAAGGTCCGGGTAGAGGAAGAGGTGCATATCACAATAGCAACCAACGACGTTTTGGAACGTCTGGCTCCTCAGGTGCTCATTCACAACAACAAGGGCATATGCGAGGAAAAAATACCTCGCATGTCTCTGAGACTCCTAGAGAGCTCATATTTCACAATAGTGAGACGCACAATGGGACTGATGGCTCAAGTGGAGGTTCCAATACATCTACGATTTCCTCTCCGGCGTTCGGCAGAAACATCAGCTGGGACTAAACATTCTGACGCGATTATACTGGTATGTACAGATTTCACTCCTCTACGGGCTACTTCAAGATCTATTACTAAAGACATATTGGGAAGGAATGTGTTGGTTAAAGAATCCAACATAAGGCGGATAGGGTTTGTACACACATTATATCCCAATAGGGCCATGGAATGGATCAGTATACGCCACTTATGCGTTGACGCTCTCACTAGACAAGGGTATGAAAATTTGATACCACTTCTTGAGAATGTCACGTTTGGGTGGCGATACCATGAGCAGTTCAATTCTCTAGTATATCGTCCTGCTAGAGTCTTCCGGGACTTTACTTTTGACGAAAATACTTTTAGGACACCATGTCCTTGTAATGATCCAAAGCGATTTTCAAAATATTTAGATCCTAATACAGCTGAAAAGTCTAAGAATATACAAATTGCGTCGATTACAGACCAACATGTTCGGACGATGGATATTATGATCATCCGAGACAATATATTAAGAGAAAATTTTGAAAGTGGTTTAAACCATATACCACTTCGACAGACTCTTCTCCACGAAGTGGTTGAAGTTGTTCTGGATGCCTGGACACAAGTTTGTGGTATTCTGCAAATTGACCCATGCGAACAAGCGTCGTGGATCAGAAACCAAGCATGGGGAATTCTAAAAGAAAAAGCATCTCGAAATGAGGGAGGATTCAAACATTCGCAACCATCGTTAAAAAAGATCCATTCTGCGCAGGATGAACTGCGATGGATCCAAGAATATTTGTTTGTTGCTGGGCTTGACAAAGCCTCTTCAAATGCCAGTTTTATTTGCATTAATCACATGCGAGCACAGGCGTTGATAAGGCTCCAAGGGAAAGACTTTGCTCCGTGTCTACAAAACGGAGAATGGATTGATCCTTTGAGGAAGGTTGAAGAGGTATTTGAGGACATGAGCTCTCTCCTACCCGAAATACCTATACAAAATGCTAGTCTCCCATATCTTATGGGGACCTTTAAGCAACATAAGAATGCGTATCGATGGCTTACAAATGCCCATATGTCGCTATTATCTTCAATGGCACAATTTCTCACGGTAGCCCTAATGGGTATTATCCCAGCACTTAAGCTATGGTTTGCTAAACGCCTCCAAACTTACAGATCACTTATGGGGACTGTAACAAAAAATTATTGGATAATAGATTCAATTATCGACATGGCACTTAATATGCCAGAAACGGTACATGACATCTTTGTTGCCGATATAGCGCATTGCTATGAGGCAATTCCACTTAAGGGTAATGATACCCTTATGGATGCTATTTCAAAGCTAATTTCATTTGCATACCAACAAAACAGAAATGACCATCCCAGGTCGAAACAAAACCTGTGGGTCCGTTTTGACGAACGTAAGATGAGTGCTACTTCAGCACGTTGGGCATCTCAAAGTCCAAATAAGGGCTTATGGGTTGAATTGACAGAGGAAAGATTAGTTAAGCTCAACCAATGGTTAAGCTCTAACTGTTTTGTCACACTAGGAAATCGTGTATGGCAACAAATTTCTGGAATACCCATGGGCTTTTCTTGTAGTCCTCTTTGGTGCAATATGTATTTCTTATATTATGAAACAAACTTCATAGCCCGACTAGCTGCGCTAGGGAGGTCTGATCTTATGCAAAGATTCAGACACTCGTATCGGTATATTGATGACCTTTGTATTTTGAATAACGGAAATATTTTACAATTTTTTGATCCAAACTCCGAAAGGGTTGCATCCAACCCTTTCTGGATTTACCCGCTTGGGATTGTCGAAATTAAGTGTGAAATTGACAGATTCTCTACCATGTTCCCACAACGTGGCACGAGTGCCCACTTCATGAACATGCAAATCTGTATTACAAACGAAATCGATGGTCTGTTTCGAACATACAAGTTCGATAAGCGCAGAAACCTCCCCTTCAAATACTCCCAATTCTTAAAGTTCAGATCCAATAGGAGCGTATCACAATCTTACAACATCGTGCAATCCCAAGCCTTCCCCATTTTGTACCTGTCTAACAACGAACATGATGCAATAAACGAAATGGAGTTCCTATTGCGGGTTCTATCTGCAAATGGGTTCCGGCTATACAAATTGAGAAATCGACTACTTAAATTTCTCCGACATGGCTCCTTCCCTGGTCTTAAATTTGATCTCATACAAGTTATTCATAACTTGGAAAGGTCAGTATATTCATCTTCGGAGCTTTTGTTGATTCTACAAAAATAATCAAATTATAGTTGTTAACAAGATTACTTCTTAATGACTGTACCTTTATATGGGTCTCTCTCACCATTTTTTATGGGATGAAGAGAAATAAGATGAGTCCATTCCCTTGAGCACAATGGAAAGAAATGACCTCTGAGTCAATGTTGATTTACCATGTAGAAGTAACGGTAGCAAATACTGTTACTAACCTTTCGAGTATCCTACTCATAAAGAATGCTATTAAGTTTGATCTGTATATAAATTAACCCTCAAAAATTACCAGTAAGACAAGTTTATTACCGCATAATCCGGTAATAATAGGGGAGAGGATACTGTGATGACATATGACAGTCGTTTTAGGGGTTTGGTGGTGCACTCCCTATATGGTGAGTGCACCCCACTCACCCATATATTGGGAGTTTTGTTACCACCAAGGGAAGGATGGTGGGACTCTCTCTCTCTCTCTCTCTCTCTCTCTCTATTATCCTGAAATTTTGTGTAACGGGCACTGCATCTTATTTGTGGGGCTGCCCGAAAAATACCCACTCCCAGACGTATAAAGCAAGTTACCACGCAGGGAAGCTCCGTTGAGAGACTTGCCCCGAAGTATTGCGTGCTTAATGTTTTGTGTTGCCGGCATGAAGAAGGCTGTTGTGCACACAGACCCTCTGAGAGTGTTGAGCGTAGTAGATTGAAGACGTCACGAGAGTCTTATGCAGTGGTGCTTGTAAGTTGACAGTGTTACTGAGGGTGGTTTTCCCTATAACGGAGAGCATAATACCACACTTCACAGTGACTTTCACAGAATAGCCAAGATGGGCAAATCTGGTGCTTCGCAAGACGAATTCAAGGTGTTTATATAGTATTTGATACACCTAAATTGAAGAAAGATACTACAGGGATATCTATATATCTAAAGTGATTTCATGCATTTCTTGATATAAGAATTGCAAGATGTATGTTCTTTATATACATATATATGTGGAGTAAGATAATTTGTACCTATTTCCTAGGAAGAGGTATTGCCTTGTTGACATCGATAACAAGTAAGAGGATCCGCCTACACCTGATGTACGCTCTACTAACTTATTTCTTGGTAATGTTGGGGAGCATGGGCACAGGTGAGGACCTCTTCTACAAGTGCAATGCACCTCCCGAAGAAATTGTCCATTCTCTATGATTTTCTGGAAACTTCGGTGTGAAACCCAGAAAAATTTACATATGAGAACTATCTTTCTTGATAAATACAGTGTCAATTCTCTCTACATAGTGACAGATACCGGTTATATGTCATGACTTACGACAATAAGCAGAATATTGCGACACTGGAGTACTCATCGGATGTCGGGAGTTCTCTAATTTTTTACTGCTATATTGCTTGATATATTCTGTAGTATCAAAATAATAATAGACTGTCGTGATGGATTTTCTGTAATAGAGGAAGTGAAAGATTTTGAGTAAATGGTGGCAAACAGTCTCTACGCTGGTTTGGTTACCAATTTTGGAAGTCTTACTGGAGATTCGGGAATATGGACATTAGGCCATTTGACAGTGAACAATTATTTCTGATAATGGTCACAGTAGATGTGATCTGGTTTATTTCTTGAGGATTTCGCTTAACATGATTCTCACAAGAGTCTTGTAATGGGATATTCAACATCTGGGCGTATCAAATGATATCCCCATAACCATATAAGTTGTGAGATGGATATTTCGAAGATACATTGACTAGAATTTTTCTCAGTAAGTATCTGTGTAATATACATGAGAACTATATAAGGGATGGCGCATCATGGGATATATCTTAGTTACTGGTTATGCGAATAAGAAAGTATCCGATCCATAGCCCTTGTTTCGATGTTTACAAACAGAAACAAACATAAGGGGTGATTACTGATATGGGTGCTCTAATATCCAAGATTGCAATATACTGATTCAATCAGTCGTTGCATGTGGAGAAATACTCAGGGAATAGTTGAGGGTGGTATTCATACGAGAAATCACCCTGGAATACACGAGTGCTATGTTGTGCTATTTAAAACAAGGACCCTATATTATGGAAACAAGTAATTCAAGAGAATTTGTGTTTTAAACTGAAGCAAGTATTGGGGTATAGTGGAAAGACAAGTAAGAATGACTAAGGGAGAATCAATAAGGATACAGAGTTACCGAGGTTACTCGTTATGAGGACTATATCGGTGAAAAGTTATTGCATCTTTTTGTAAGCATCTTTTGGTGTGAAGACCATAAAAGATGATTTATGAAGTAATTGTGTAAGGTGATATACGGAGGATACTTAACCCGTAGTTGAACCAGTGCATGTCACCAATGAGGTGAGGAGGTGGACAAATTATAATGATATATACCTGGAAATTATCAAGACCCTGGGAAGACAGGGATGTATGTTGTCATGACACTACATAACTTGACTTTACAATAAGAATGACATAACTTATTGTAACAAGACCCTAATCAGGACAAGATTAGTCAGCTCTCTAACAAACTTGATTCTTCCCCAAGTCTTCAACAAGTAGCCCCCTCGCATCTCTTCAAATTTTAATAAGTATACCATGCCCTTAGTAGGCTCTACCCTAAGTCCCCTCTAAGATGCCCTTAAAAAAAGTAGAATAAAATTTCATAAGTTACTATAAATCATGAGAACGAAAATAAAAAGTTGAGGGGTTTGAACCTTATTGGCCACATGATGTCAGATTTTTCATGAGGAGACTTTCCTTGGAAGCCAAATAATTCAACCTTCAATACATCTAAGGTTCATCCATAACCAACGTCAAAATTTGATAACTTTTAGTCAATTGATGTAATTTCTCGTCCAATCCAATGACATTCATTGAATCTCACATGAATTCTTTGTTCTTCCAAACATTATAGACCTAATTTATTAATAAAATGAAATACTACCTATATTTTTCACTTGCCCTATTTTAGATATAATATTGTATGGGTCATTGCATCCAAACTATAGTGATTCCAAAATTTGTACAATTATTTTCTCCATTGAATTAAAAATACCCTTTATTTTTTTTCTCACGTGAATTAATCATATTTTGAGAATGACTTCCCCGTGATATTGGCTTATCTCAATGAAATAACCCATGTTGGATTCAGGTAGAATTACCCACTTGTGCACATGTAAAATAATGTTACGGGAATAGTTACACCCAAATGCCTCTTCATATGAAAACGTGCCCTTTGATGAGTCCTTTGCAAAATATTGGAATGAGAAAGACTAACACGATTGTTCAATCCCACCTTGCCAAACTCTGCATACTCCATTTTGCCTTCATTCATGTCATGTGCGGAAACAGTGTGGTACACAAATTCAAAATGCTCCTCCCCATTAACATTCATACAATACCTGACCATACCCAAAAACATGTGCAAGCCCTCATCCCACAACCGACAATGTGACTCATTGGAAGACTCTCATCCCACCCCAAACAAACTTTGATTTTCTTGTTCAACACCAGTAGACAAGGTAATAAAATTCCCCTTCACCACCATTTGGACACGTTTGTGGGTCAACGTTTCACCATGCTCCACATAGCACAACCCTGCCATGCATTCTCCTTGATGAACTTCCTCAAATTCATTAAAGAAACCAATGTCAATATCCTTCCCACCCACCGCAATCATCACAAACGCATCGAAATACTTGAGGGAAGACCGAGCTTACTCTTGACCCTAAGATCGAGTGATCACCCTCTCCATGGGTGCCATGACACCTAATTTATGTGTTGAATTTCAAGGTGGCCACAAATTGCCATTGCATACAATGGACATTGGAGCTCACTCTTGTTGTAGTCAGCACAATCGGACCTCCATGGTGCAGAAAACATCGAGACGATGTTGCCTCCAACAGCACACTGCCGCTTTCCCAATCGGGACGACAACTATAGTAATCTTCCGCTTAAGTACACACCCGTTTAAGTACGCAATTTTTTGGACAAAAATCAGGTTTTATATTTTATTGTTTGAACATGTCATGCAGAGTCATTTGTCGTGAATGCATGAATTTTGTACACTTGGCATTCAATGTCAGTTTGTTAATGTTTCACCGAAACGTCTCAAACGATCGTCGCAGTTCATCATGCATCTGTCCAGCTTCCATTTGAACATCGGAGCAAAGCAATTGGTTGTCGATGTCGAGGACAATGTTGTGTAGAGTTTCAAAGCCTTTGAAGTCGATAGCACTTTCAGATTCAACAAATGTCTTGATAGGGTGGACTTTGTCATCGATAGGTGGTTCTTCTTCAATTCACATCATTTCCAGAACTTTCCGGATGGCACCTTCACTGACTTTATACTCCCGCCCCAGCGCCTACTGGCTCGGTGCGTTCGGCTTGCTCAACTTTGCAATGATTTCACATCGTTGTGCTTCGGTCAAGCAGGTTGCCTCAGGTTTCATCCGTTTCACGTTTGATTCATCGAATTAAAGGGTCTAGAAAGCAATATGAGTAAAGTATGCACCTACCAACTAAGTGCGCACCAACAACTCCGGTTCAAAGTGCGTACTTAAGCGGGAGATTACTATACCTCTATTGTACACCGTCTGAAAGTGGACACCTAGCTTCCACCACTACTAGTAGAGGCAACGTCACCCTCCCCGCCAACTACTTTATCTAAAAACAAGCCCCCCTCCACCCAACTAATCCAATTTATGGCCAAGCAACTATGTCTAGCACGGAGTCCCCTGCCAATACCACAAAAACGTGTCTCATATATTGGGGGAATATTCCATGTAGACCGCTTGCCCACCATATTCTAGTGGGAATAAGGACAAACCCAACCAAATGTATTTTAGATGGAATTTGGTGGGATAGGGTTCGTATGTGCCAACTAGCTACTCTCATCTTCTCAAATTTGGGCCCACCTATTAACCTCTTTCTCCTCCTAAAATTGGTCTTCAATCCTTTGGTGACTGGCACATGTAAGTTTTAAAATGTTTTAGTGGGTGCATGGATGTCTAGTAGAATGTGTCCATGGCCCTCCACATTCTAGTACGCCACCAAAGTGTGGTTGGTTGGCGGCTTGTGCTTATCTACATGTGAACACCTTCAACCCAATATTATCAAGAATCTAGTGGGCAAGTGGTCTACATGGAAATTCACCCTAAGTTCCCCATAGTGCACTTCCCCAAATGCAGTACTAAATGCAAAGGCCCAAGGATATATTTCAATGACTTTGCTTGGTTGGAGAAATGTAGTGCATCGTGGCACATGTTGGGTGCATTACGCAAAGTAAGGGTGCCTTAGATTACAAAGGGGAATTTGGCATGGGCCTTCACAGACTAAATAACCAGGAAAGGAGATTAGATGAAAAGTTGTGGGAATGGCGAGTCATCCACCTACTTGAGTTGGTTATCAGTCATAACTTATTAGATCATGGATAAAATTTAAAATTTATGGATGATATTGCATCTTTGTAGATGACAAATATGACGAGTTATGATAGTTTTTTTTCTTTTTCTTGGATGATTGATCGGTTATGGAACGTCTCACAGGTTGATTACACACACTAACTTACATAGGGGTGGCCATGGTTAGCTTTCAAACTTATAAATACCAATCAAGTACGAATATCACAAATCAGAGAATCATTCTATACACAAGTCATCACCGATCGCTCATCCAATAGTTGAAGGGTTATTAGAAGTTGTCACAAATTGTCATTGATAAAGGCTCAATGTCATCTATTATTCCCAAATTTTGTCCGTGAGTTGATCATGTACGATAAAATAACCAACTTTGAGTAACAAGTGGAAGACTCGTTGCTCCTACAACTCATCTATCACTAACCTCTCGCTAGTTATCTAGTCCATGTTTTGAGTTGATGTCACTCTAACGCCATGTTGATACTAGGGTACATCCACCTAGATATGAAAGTTCTTGGATGGTGTAGGTGTAATCTGAATCGTAATTTATTCATTCTTAAATTCAAATCTCTATGCCCCGCCAATTTCCCCAAAAAACAAAATCTTTGTTGTGCATGCCCAAATGATATCAATATCAAGGAGGCTCTTGAACATGATAATTAGCATGCCCATATATTCATGTCAATAAAAGTACCAACATTCATTTTCGTTTTCCTTCTCTATACCTAAATGGTATCAAATAAAGTCTCATCAATCCAACATTGGTCTAAAGCATTCTATTTACAACAGGAGGGCACAACCTAACTTAGGAGAGAGGGGATTATCACATACAAGTATACCTCTCATTTATCCAACATAAAAACCCTGAAACAATATGCAACATGAAAATTACTACATTTTGTCAAATTGACATTAGAATTCATGTTAAAGACTCCAAATCAATCTAGTACATGTCATTTGAGATGAGTCGGCCACAAACCTATATAGGAGTCAAGTTTTAATGTTGGATGGATGAAAGATACGCTCATGTGCGATTATTCCCTATCTCCCCAAACTCATTGGGAAGGATAAAGGGAGGGTAAAACCTGGCATGATTGGTAAAATCTGACAAATAGGTACCTCAAAGGATCCAGGGTTGTTGAAAAGAACCATACTGGGTCTTTTTCACTGCAATTTTTTTTTTGAAAGAATCCCACATTCGGATGAGGAATTGAAAAGGGTCACAGGTGTAACTTCCATCCGTGGTACGGGGCATATGGAATCCCCATCAATTCGAAACGGTATGACATGTAAGTTATGGTCCAGGTAGTATACCTACTGGGTTGGTTCTTTCAATTGTTCTTTGGCGGTTCTTTGCTTTCATACAAGCCTTCTTGATGTATGAAATTATTGCATTTCATGTGTTTGCTTCTTGGTTATATAGCCATATAAAAACCAACTTCACAGCTAACAAGCAATTAAGTCAAAACAGAGAGAGATATGGCACACTTATGATATGATACATCACTCCTCGAAAGTTTAACCCTTACAATCGTAACAAAAAGTCATAGTCTTCAGCTTTTGGCTTTGTGTCTGATAGCTGAAAAATAAGGCAGTAGCTTGAAGAGCTTAAGGGGCACTTTATATTAGGGCCCATTTGGAGTTGAGCCCACTTGGACTTGAAGTGGGCCTTAACTTTAGCCCTACTTTACAAAGTGGGCCGTTGAGTGGGCCTTGCAATATAAAGTCCATAGGCCCACTTGTAGGGCCCAAATTGAAAATTCTACTTTAAAGTGGGCCTTCCAAATTCATACATTTAAAGTGGGCCGTGGATTGGGCATAATCCATAAACCCTCGACCCATTTTTTTGCAATATAAAGTCCACGGCCCACTTTGTCTTAAATGAATTATGCCCTTGCTTGAACTAAAGTCATAAAACCATAAAGTCATAAAGTCATAGAGTCATAAATGACTATATGACGGAAGTTGGGTGAAGTGGGCCGAAGGTGCGAAGTGGGTCTCCATAAACCCTCGACCCATTTTTTTGCCTTCGGCCCAATTTTTTCCCTCCAAAATGCCGCCACGCAAGCTCATGGAGAAGTGGGCCGACTCTCAATATAAAGCCCTTGGGCCCATATTAGGGCCCATTTGGGCAAACCTTTTCCCATTTGTTTGCCTTGAAGTTCTCTCATGGTGCCATGTATCTAGTAACTGCAAACAAAAGAGAACCAAACAAAGTAACCTAAAACCATTGCAACCATTCTCAACGACGCTTTGTATTGTAGTTGATGAAGTAATAGCATGCCCACACTTAGGACCACTGATTGGCCCATAGTAGTGGGAGAGTCTCCATCTTGATAGGAGTTATGTCTTGCATGCAGTGAAGTGAACGGGTGAAACTATAGGACATTACATCCAAATGAGGTTATTGTGAGTAGGACAAAACTCCTTACTGAGAGTAGTGAATTTCAAAAAGAGTTGAACTTTCCCTATCAAGAGGGATTCCTCCTCCTACTAAGGAGGAACGACTGACCCTAGTGTGGGCATGCCATAAGAGTAGTTGTCGTAATTGTGGTGGTCATCAATCAACACACTTTAACCCTTCCTATATCTCCAAAGTAGATACAAGAAAGTATTGTTGTTGATGATTGATACATTTGCCAACCTCCACATGTTACTTACCCTAGGCATGAATAATTTAGCCAAGGCCCATGAATAAACATGTTGTAATTCATAACATTCGGTAGCTTCAATCTTAGTGCCGCGGCAAAAGCCTATGAAACAAAACATTTTATTTATTTAGAAATGGGGAGGGAACACGAGCCTCTTAGACCCAAACCACATGACAAGAAGTTTTCAAAAAGGGAGACCTCTCATTGATTGAGAAGGGCGAGTAACTATCACATGAGAAGAAGAGCAATGGTTTGACCTCAATGACTTGTCGATACTCCTCTAGTTGGGTATTAGGTTCAAAATCTCATGTGACATAAAAACAAATGATATGACAAAGAAACAACACTAAAACACTTATGAACACTAGTATGATTGTGCCCGGAAATCCTAGAAATGGAAAGAAAAAATAGGAATTGAAAGAGAGAAAATGTTTTTCATTGGACACTTTACTTTATGTGCCAACAAGGTTGCCAACCTAGCGGAAGAAGACCTCCTTTGTCTTCCGGTCATGTGGTTTGGACCTTAAGGGCCACTTCACACACAAGGCTGAAGGCCCCTGACCATGGTAATGTAAGAGCTCTCATTGGTCGAAAAGACGGAGACCCTCCAAGTTCACTTCACACTAAGAGGTGAAGGCCTAAAGGCCCAAAGAAAAGTTCGTGGATGAAAAGTCTACATGGAGTCCTACATGGCAGGTTGTGGATAAGGGTGCATGGTCTACCGGAATTTGCGTCAGGCCCACCTCCAAGAGGTGGGTCTGACGAAAATTCCGGGAGACCATGACTTTTTTAATAAATTTTCCAGCAAGACAGATTTCAGGACAGATTTCAAGACAGATTTCAGGGCAGATTTTAGGGAAGATTCCAGAATAGATTCCAGGACAGACAACACACCACCAAGTAATTCTCTTAAATTGATAAAGTTTGAGACATATTATATTAAACCAAATCCTCCCTCTTTTTCCGCCAACAAAATATGCAATGGTCCCGCAACATGGTCCATTCTCACTTCACACTATGCTTGAGGGCCCGTGACTACATAAAACGGCTTTCCCAACACCCATGGTACGGCCTTTGGATGAGAGTCAAGGGTCCTCACCATTACAAGGTTCCGGCTGACCTCTTGGCTCATGTGTGAAGTGGCCCTAAATGTTATGAATACGAATGAATAACTACAAGAAATCTATCCAGTCCTGTCTTGCCACGAGGCAGCGAAGCGGACACACTTAAGAGTTAACCCTAAAATGCTTGTGCATTGCTTACCCAACAGGGAGACACCTTCACCTCTCACTGTCTCGATTGCGGGAGACATTGGTATATCGATCGAGCTTCTTGTCAGAAAGAGTGAAGAAATCCGCCCTTTTTGCAGGACCCACTTTCAAAACGCGAGGCGATGGCGGAGAGCTTGCAGGATCAGCATGCACCTGCAAGTGAGGCAACAGGAGAGAAGCGGATTGCAGGAGGCTTGTCGTTGCGCCTTGTGCAGGACCTGGAGGGCCACGAGGACAGGTGCTCGATGTCTCCACAATTCTCTCCTCTTGGATCTTCTTCAATGAAATTGGAGAATTTGAGCATAATTTGATTGATTCTCATTCTCTACCTTCCAGCTTTCGGAGGTGCAAACTTGTATGGTTTGGAAGGAAGGTGAGAAGTTTCGGACAAGCATCGGAAAGTGTGCTGCTATGATTCTTTTATAAATTCAGAGAAGCTATTTGGAAATTGACGAGCTCAGCTACGTAGATGTGTAACTCTGAAGGTGAACCTTGGAGGTGCATTCGATGGAATGGGATGGGTTAAGTTTATGTCCATTCATTGCATCTCTTACAGCTTCCGAGGACTTGGATCCTGTACGACGACCATTACTGCAGTAGCTCAAATTCCACTCCAAATTTGCAGTAGTTTTGCACCAGATGCAAATAATCGACCATTCTTAAGGGCTTAGGGTTTATCACCTTAAGAGTTGTGGGTCTTTACCTAAGCACTAACCCGAGATGTGAATAAGCACAAGTTGTTGACAAGACGATTTCTTGATACTTTTGAGTTCTCAACATAACAACAACAAACAACATATCAACGACAGCAATTCAATGCACATAACAGCAGGTTTTACATGAATTGCTAGGGAAAATATCTTTCACAGGTCAAGTCATGTACCCGGGAAAGGTGTCCGAAAATTTAAATGTACTAGAGATCAGGTGCCGTGGCTAGAGATCAGTTCTAGCATGTTCACTATGTAACGACGATTATTGCCCAGAAGGAAGACATACATTCCTTGGCATGCATCCAAGGAAGCTTTTGTAAGGCTAGTTCTAATACTTGCAAATTGTGGAACTATTGGGCCAGGGCTTGGTGTGTAGCATGGAAACCAGGTAGTGGATCTGTCCTAGCTTCAAGCAGTGGAGATAAAACTGTCCGGATTTGGGAACAGCCACCAGGGTCGTCGCCTTCCTCAGCCACTTGGGTTTGCAAGGTCTCTTTCTTTTTGCCCACAATTTTTTTTTAAAGATTTGCCTTTACACCTGCAATGGCGGTGTAAATTTCAACGTGATTGAAGTAGATAGTAATTTGTTGTAGTTAGGGTTGTCTTCACAAGATCTCCGGGAAATGTACGCAAAGAAGCTTCTCTTAATTAGGATAAGATGTCTTCTTGTTATGAATTCTTGTGACATGGGGTGGTTGATGCATAGGCAGTCTTGGACTCATCCCATACGCGCACTGTTCGGCAATGTTCCTGGTCTCCAAATGCCAACATGCTAGCAACTGCCAGTTTTGACTCCACAATCGGGATGTGGGAGAATGTTGGGGGCGATCACTCTTTCATCGCATCTTTTGAGGTACAGTTATTTGTTGTTACTCTAGTGGGGTTGATACTGGAAATGTTTGGTAGAGATTGTGATATTCAGAAGTGATTGTAGAGAAGAGGTCATCAGATTGATTGGTTGTTATGGATTTTGTTTATTTGAGTCTTTGTAGCATTATTTTGGTCTTTTTACACCACTGGAAGTCTTCCTATGTGGTAAAGAAAGAGAGAATTTTCATTTGTTCTGAGATGCAAGCATTGAATACATGAGAGGAATGGCAAGGGATTGGCTACGATGACACTTTTTAGGTCAGGCGTTAGGTTCGGAATTCTATGTGGCACATTTTGTGATGACTTGGCAAGGAAGAAAGAACCTAGCTCTTCTGGGCAACAGGGAAACGATCCTATTGGAGATGTTTACATTTTCATGCCACAAAGGCTGCCACCTTGTGGTAGTGCTTGGCCTGGAGCTTGCGATCATCTTCTGGTCATGTGAAAGGGACCTTAGTGTTTAATTTGATTGATAATTTATGTCCATTATTTTGAGGCAGAATCTTATGGGTATGGAGCAATATGGGTGTGTGCTGATTTTAATACATCACCATCTGTACATCTGCATCTTTCTATTGACAGGGTCATGAAAACGAGGTGAAAAGTGTGGCATGGAACTCAGCAGGCACTCTACTTGCATCATGCAGTCGGGACAAATCTGTGTGGATATGGGAGGTGCTACCAGGCAATGAGTATGAGTGTGTGTCAGTTCTCAATGGACATACTCAGGACGTCAAGATGGTTGTGTGGCATCCTTCTTTAGATATATTGGTATCCACCAGCTATGACAACTCAATCAAGGTAACAAGCCATATAAGCATAGCTTATGCTTTTGTTGATACATGAAGTAATTTATTTCCTCATTTAAGTCTAGCAGAGCCTAAAGGATGTCTGAATGGTAATGCATGTAGATATGTTCAGTATGCAGATAGGCCACTTAGAGAAAATCATGTAACATCATGTAAATGTATTTCAACCATTTAGAGGATTGATAATCTAATGAATGTGTGGTGCTTATCTCAAGTTGCTGAAGATGAGCTGCTCTAGCTGTTATTTAGGTGAGTGGTTGGCCTATGAGATGGAATAAAGAATTGGGGCAAGTCTAAATTCGTGTGAGATGAAAGTGTGGGTTCCTACTTTCTATGGTCTGAACTTATCCATGTCAACAGTGTAGTTGCTTTTGTTTCTAGGATACTAAGTTTTTGAACTATACAATAATAAGACTTAGCAACAACATGTGCAGGTGTGGACAGAAGATGGAGATGGTGATGATTGGCAGTGTGCCCAGACTTTAGGAGCTCCTGGAGGGTACATCATTTCTTTCTACTTCAAACAAGAGGGTTACGTAGGGCTATGAGTCACGTTGGCCTTGGAAAATGAGCAAGAGTGTTGTCAATGAGATGGTGTTTGATGGGAAGCCACCTATTAAAAACCTGTCCTGGGTTTGCGTTGGAAATCCTTGTAGCTGTATCATCAGATACTATTTTTTTGTACTATTAAATATCATCAGGTCTTGCTTTCCTGATGGATCATGATAAACATCCTCTGTTGGTACATCTGTGAACTTTGTGGATCTGTTCACATGTTTTTGTTACATGATGTCAAATTAAGATCATCATTTACTAATCTATGAATGCTTTGAACATGTTGCAGGGGCCATACATCAACTGTTTGGGCTGTATCTTTCAATGCTGATGGTGACCGAATGGTGTCCTGCAGGTACGCAGCACATGATAGTTTCACAATCTAGGACTGTTCGCCTTCTTCTCCATCAATTGATTTCTTGTCTTAAATCCTTCAACAATAGAAACACTGAATCCTGGTCTATCACAGTGCATCTTGTTTGATATGTCTATTCTCTCCCTGGAAATTATCTACAACATGCTCTTGCTGTGTGCAGTGATGATTTAACACTCATGGTCTGGGATACGAGTGCAGACGTGTCAAATTCCAGTGGCAATGGCTCTACTCCATGGTACTTCATTCTGATATTGTCTTCTGATGCCTGGATTTCCAGCTTAGAAACATGCATTTATGAACTCTGGAAGCACGATTTGTCTCGGTGCAAGCAGATTTTGTGTGTGTGGTTTTTGTACTCATGTGAGTGAGGTACTTATTTGCAGGAAGCATCTCACCACCATTTCAGGGTATCATGACCGGACAATATTTTCAGTTCATTGGTCCAGGTGAGGAGGAACTGGTCTGAAATTTGCATTGTCTCGCCATGACATTGAAGCATTGACATCACGTTGAAGCATTCTTTCACTAATTTCCAAAAGTCTTGTACTTACGTGTATTGGTTTTATATTTATTTATTTTTTGAAATAGATGAGTGTAACTTAGCGCCTTTTGTATTATCAATCTTTGAAAAATATTGAGTGACCTGAAGTGGATGCTGGATCAAAAATAGGACATGACACTTCAAAAGGTAGTCGTGCCTCAAGCTGTAGCTTGGATTCTATTAGAATGAAACCGTCAGAAAATCCCAGGTCATTGTAATAGTGCTCACCTGCTTTTTGGATTAGCATAAAACGTGCTGAGATCCAAGCTTCATGTCTGTGGAAATTATTGAATTGGTGTTGCATCCTCCAGGTTGAATGCTCTCATTGCCAGTGGAGCAGGTGACGACTGTATCCGCATATTCAGTGAAACTCAAGAGAGTAAATTAGTAAGTTCTTCAAGGTTCTTGTTTTCTGTCACCCAGGATGCTGCAAAGGTTCATAAAAGTCTCTGTCATGGCATATCATAGTCTACTGGTTTCATCTTTGCGATTCTAGATCACACTGCCCTTGGTACTCTGGATTGTTCTCATTGTGGCCAATTAATCCAGGAGGTAAGTCCTTCATATGAGATGGTGTTGAAGCAGGAGAAAGCCCACCAAGCTGATGTCAATTGTGTACAGTGGCATCCTAAGGTATACATACTCCACATTTCTTACAACTGAATTTTATTAGACATAGACCAGTCACATCTTGAATTCCAATATTTCAAGCATTTGAAGCAGTCCTTGCGCTGACACTGACGAGGGTTTTTGTACACCTAGGGAGTGTCCCTTGACCATATATGCCTGTTTCTCTCCCCCTTTGTCAGAGGCACTTGAGCATAAATTCAAAGTTTATCATGCAAATGGAGCGTAATTTGTTTGACATGTCACTGTGTCAGGAACAACGACTTCTGGCATCAGCAGGTGATGATGGGACGGTGAAGATCTGGGAGTTAGTTGGAGACCTTCCAGTTGCATAGATATCAAAAAAATTGTTCATGTTTACTACAAATCAGATGGGCACTCCCCCTACCTATTGATGTGTATATGACCTTTTAATACAGTTCACATGTCTTTCGAGCATGAATTTGAATGTGAGTCACTTGGAGAATCTGGTAGAAGGATTAATCATTATTCCATGTGGTTGCACAAGTTGGTCAATAATGTGGTCTGGGCAATCTCAATATGGTGAAAGTGGGTAAACTTCAGGTTTGGAAGACAGGGTTGGATTTAAAGCATGTTAATCCACTTATTGCCAGCACTTGAGTGGCTACAAGGAACACAGTTTTTATAAAATTTTCACTGGCATTGATATGTATGTAATATATCATGTATCAATATAGAGACCCTAAACTGCATACATGTTTAAATAAGTATGCTTGTCAAGTACAAGAGAAGAAGATGCAAGTGGTTCGAATATTTTATACAAATTATATGTACAATCATTTGTACAATTCCAGTGTACTGTACAAATTTGAATTGAAAGTCGATGGTTGGCAATTGTTGCCAACCACCCTAGAAATGACTACTAAACCTTGCAGCTTCAATATGTAATGCTTTGTGATATGTACTTTGAGTTGAAGTACTGTTTGAGCAACCCAGCATCGTCAGCTGCTTGAAGAATGTATGTTGTATAGCACTCGAATCCGTGTGAGCAATCCCTCTTGCTCAACACATGTTTGAGCTAAATTACGTGTGAAGTTGTAAAAAACTTGTAAAGTTGGCATTTCTGACTTTCCACTTCTCAAAGTGAGCCTCTTATCGCCAAAACCAAGATTTTCTCTGTACAACCTTGTGGTTTCGTGTGTTGGCTGGTATGCTTGTATCCTTAGGTGCTGCAACCATAGTCTCGTCTAAACTTACCAAATTCATATTTGCAATCCCCTCTTCACCTCCAAGTCTTGAAGGATTTCCATAAGTACAATGTATTTCCATCTGTGTATGTGCCTCAACTTTCATGTGTAAAGCACCACCTGCCACCACCAAACAGAAGAAAAACTTTTGAATAAAATACATATAGCACTCAAATGCTAAGATCCAATACCAATGTTTGCTCTTGACTTTTTTTCCCATGAAATCAAAAGATGGCCAAAAAGGTTTTTGTTGACTTCAAATTCTGACCCTAAGCCTGGGGAAAACAATCTTTGGTACCTTTGGTTGTGGTGACCACAGATTCTTGCGATTGCTGGAGTGATACACTGTAATCGTCATATACAACCTCCCAATCGCTTTCAATTGCAGATGTTCTAACTGCTACATCCTCCGTGCTGGCTTTAAGTTCGGAATCAAATCTTGTTACTAGAACGAAGTCAATGACTGGATCATAATAAGGGTCCGGGTCACCCGCTTTCAATAAATGTTTCAGAATCCGAAAGAGACGATCATCGTTGAGTATGCAGCGATGGTCACCGGGAATGCCGATCCTTAACTCTGCCCTCAAGCCATCAGACTGCACACAGAAGGGCACAAAGGGTTGAGGAAACTGGGCTGCTAATTTGGTTACTTTTCATAATCAGACATCTAAATTTGAGTGGTGTGTGGTAAAGGTGTGGATCTAAGAATGGACACCAAGAAGACGTGCTTAAAAGACATTGGACTATGTGCTCAGAATTTGTTAACTATCCTAGGTTCAATAATCAACAAAATTGGGGTGACCTCTATGATCATTTCAGAAGGAAAAGAATCTTTACTTTGCTAATGAATAAGACATTTATATAAGCTCTGAAAATCAGAAGGAAAATGGGTACAACATACCATAGAAGATTCAATAGGGACGGTCCCATCACCATCGACAAAGGAGAAATCTGCCTGAAATCACAATATACAAATGGTGAGAAACATTGTTAACGCTCCACTTATTCATTGACCACCTACCTTTTGCTATTTCACCTCTAATACCTCTACTTCCAATTGTGGACCTTCCTTCACAATATTCCGTTACTATTTAGAGGACAATAACTCTAGAGAGGTGCCACATCATTGGACAGATGACTGCATATAGTCTAACAAAAACAAGTAAAACATAAATTTCCCTCCTTGCCTTCTCCTCCTTTCTTGTATCTTTCTCTCTCTCCCTTCCTACCTTATGTTCCTTGGGGTCTTCCCTTGACCTGATATACAACCTTGATTGTTCAATGCATACCTCAATTTACTTTCAATGGTCATGATCGTCCAAAGAATTTCCACGTGACCTAACTCTTCTACCCTTACCCCTCACTTCCTTACTACTCATTGCCCCCTTGCTATTGAATTTCTTCAAATTTATGGGGCTCCCCAAACTAATGACCCCAAATGGAACAAGGTCCACATGTTTTCTCCAGAATATTATATTTTCACCCGCATCTCAAGAAGAAAGTGGTGATCATAGAGAGTTCGGTTACACACCTCCAAATCAAGAACGCTACTTAGCTCGTCAATGGGCTTATTCTTACTGCCATAACTGCAACACAAACTCATATTAAAAAAACCATTAATTACATTATATTATATCACCATTGCTTCACCTGGCAAAATTGCAATCAAAACATCTCACAGTAGCACATAAAGACCCTGGAAAGCTCTTCACCTGACATATATCATCTAATCCATTAACTTCTAGGTTCTAAACGAGTGTTTCTTGAAACGAGCATTCATTGTTTATAGTGCAAACAGGCGCAACAAAGGACGCACCAAGTATGAAACGGGGTGTCGAATGAGGTGCCGAATACGTTATAGAACTTGACGCTCTCGGGCATTTGCGCGGCCTGTAGGATCAGCTGAGTCATCTTGGCCCACTTGAGAATCTCCCTGTTCATGGGCGTTGGTATGACCGCTCCATTATATTTCATCTGCGCCAATGATAGTAGAGAATTTTAGCTATTATTCATACAAAGAAGTGTCAAATGTGATTAATGTAAATACGAGGGACAAAGGATCACACCGTGTTTTCTTCAACAAGGGCCACTTTACGCTAGAGCTTGAGGGCCCTTGACCTCTGATATACAAATTATGTGATTGGCCAAGAAGCCGGAGACGGTCCAAGTTCACTTTCCACTAGACGAAGGCCACGAGGGACCAAAGAAACTCGAATGGATGAAATATCTACATGGCATCCTACATGGCAGCAAGTGGATAATGTTTCATGGTCTACCGGATACTGCGATAGGTCCATCAAAAAGAGATGGGTCTAACGCCAAACTAGGAGTTGTGACAATCAGGGAAATTGCCATGTTGGGGACCCGAACCCGAAAGTATGTTGTGGTCCCCCAACATGGTCCACTTTCACTTTCCACTAAGCTTGAGGGCCCATCAACTGCAAAATTGGACTCCTATCTCCCACAGTACGGCTTGTGGATGATTTTTAAGGGCCCTCAGATTTTGACGGTCACGGCTCTTGGTCTGTGTGTAAAAGCAACAGAATGTAACCAAATTAAGTCTCCTATCCACCAATACCGTAACCAGCTGTAGAATGCTAGCTGCTATAAAGGAAGATTCTGAAGATGCGTCCAATCGAAATTTTTGATGTGCGAGGGACGAAGGATCATACCGTGTTTCCTTCGAGTGCCTGGTTCATGATACCAATGTAATCCTTGGGCCCATATCGTTCCAGCTTCACAGACTTGCCATCCTCCTGTTTCCGCCATAGCCGCAGCTCGGGTGGGTCATCCCATGGAAAGTCCGGGGATGCCAGGAGTTCGTAGACTGATGGACATTCAATCAACTGCAAAAAAAAAAAAAACCATGTGATTACAAACCATTGTAAGTAGTTTCATTACCAACAAAAGCATGTTAACATATGAGGGCCACGCTGCAACACATGAATCCCAGGGAGGTCACTCGTTGTAAGGTAAGATGTGTATGAAGAAATTAACATCAATATAGGGTACTAGAAATTCGTTTTGAGAATATAATAGGAATATTCCAAGAACAATCGTCAAGATATATCCCATGAATATGTGCATACCCCTTGAGAATACCCGTTTATTGCACATGGTTCATATCCATCTAAGGGAGTTTACCCCCCGGGCATAAAATACTTCCCTTATTTTGTATAGTAGGAAGGGCGCCCTAAATGTCCTTCCAAAATTAGACGGTTAAAAGTACAAGGGTAGGGGTCTGCGTGAGTGCCTTGACCCGAAAATTTGGGACGGCCAAGAGAATTGCACTCCATCGTTGTGAAAAACATCCCAAATGTGTATCTTACATATAGGTATGTAAGATCCATTAGAGGAAGTGCGAAAAATACAAAGAGAAAACTAAGGGAGTTCTTTAGGAATGATAGCATCATGTCTTGAGGTATGAGCAACTACAATAGTAAGGTTGTTAAGTAATGGTTAGAGATAGTCTTAGGGTTGTATTGCTCAAGGGAATGACTAACCTAATGCCTCAAGGTAGGAACAACTAGTAAGTTAATTATAAAATGGAACTCAACGTGTTATGGCTAGTAGTAGCCTTGGTCAAGGTGCAAACATCTAGTACATTCGCTTTGCATTGTATTATGCTAAGGGCTAAGGGCTAAGGGCCAAGCATGAAAGTGGACGAGAAAGATGAGGTGCCTGAAGGCATGGCCCAACAAACTTTCCATGTGTGAAAAAACATCCAAATTTTTAGCTAACAAAGGATCATAGTTGTAGAGCTTTTCATACTTCTAGTTCATGCAATTCAATGACTCCATACAAAAACTTCAATGTAACCAATAAGTCTACAAGTGGAGTGTTGATGATTCTCTAAGATTTCTTGAAATGACTCACTCTAAGAACGTTTTGAGCTTATCAACTGAAACTGCTAGATATATGAAATTTTTGTTTTTAAAGGGGCAAGTGAGATAAGAGACACATACAAGTTGGTGCATACTCCACTTGGCTACAAAAAGTTCACGTTGCCAACCCTTCACGAATTCAACTCCTGTGAGTAGACAGTCCATAATGAACCCTGGAGCACCTGCATTTTTGAATAAAATAAAATCTGAGTCAGAAAATTTTGTGCCAAATTTGTGCTGTACAAATGCCAAAAACAAAAACAAAAATTTATAAAAAAAAAATCCAGGTGGTCATGGTGAACATGGATTTTCCACATTTACATTTGAAGTTGATCATCTCTTTACTTCTAGTCTACTTCACATTGCCACCAAGAAAAAAACACAAAAGTAACAAAATCCCAGTGATCACCTTGGAAAGGGGCTGCCACAGCGATCCAAGAATTTACATATTTTTCAAAGATCTGCTTCCACCGATTGACAGCCCAGATAGAGGTTAGCATATTCTCATGTGGAGGTGGGTCGTTCATGAAAATCCACCAATTTAACATTTCCACCTCAGGGGTGCACTTCCTTTGAAACAAGTACACCCCATGCGTCCAGAGGATATATTTCACTTCCTATTTAGAGATATGAGTGCTCAAATACACATAGACCTTATTAATTTACATGATTTCAATTTCTTTGTTATAATAACTACCTTAACCTTGAATACTTTCGAACATCTACTTTTGAAACTTAAATAGGTTATCTTGCTTGCTGAACGATGGATCAAAATACACCATACTTTGATTATGCATCATTTAGAGAACTTTAAAAGTGCAACCCCCCCAAGCATACCAACTCAAGTGATGCCCAAAAATGACATGGAACAAAAACTCAAATCTAGAGGTTTTGGTCGACGTACATCAGGATGAAGAGCTAGAAACGACTTCACGAGGATACCGCCCATGGAATGTGAAACTATGTTGGCTTTCTTGCCACCCGATGCTTCGAACATGCTCTCCAGCTTTACTTTGAATTTCTCCATGTGCTCTGCAAGCCTGCACACACATCTCAAACATATAAGGAAAACATATAAATATAATACACAACATGGAACAGCTTTGACACAAAGGTATGCATTTTGCAACTTGCTATGTACAACACCTTTTGGCATTTTTACAACTTTGGATTACTGTTGATGCGGGCGTAAAGGACTCTCTATCCAACTTTTTTTTTTAATAAAAAAACCCCCTCCAATGGTGCCACGTGTCATTCCTACATTGATTGAGACCCACTTGAATTCCATGTGGATACAACATTGCAACACTACATAGTAAAGATGAACTAGAGCGCCCTCTACGTCACAAGACGATGCACAAATGCCTCGCCAGAAATAGGGAAGTTATGATTGGTTTCTCACACAATGGACTTATGACACAGTTCATTTATGGAACTGCTTGATTGCTAGTATCCACCTCTCCAAGCACATGATTCAAGGACCCGAGAGTGACATTGGAAATTTTACCTGTTACTTTGCCGGAAGTCATAGCCAAAGCCAAACAATGTGGTGCCTTCTTTGTAACCCCACTCATCTGTCATTTGTGTAATCAAGTCGTGGAAGTAATAGACAGCATCCATGCGCAATAGCTGCCACCAACATGATGCCACCATCACACGCATTTTAGGCCTAGTACTGAAAGGTAGGCACTACACTCTACAATATAACAAGGGGGCTCTTGAACAGGATAGGGCTAACGGGCTCACATTCACAGTGTCCCAGGGTTTTTTTTAAGGTAGAATCAGTCGAGATCCTAGTGTTTCCAGGTCCAACCGGTTACGTGTTGACATCTTTCGGTTTTTTCTTTATGGTTTTGAAGTGTATTCTCTAAATTCCTCTAAAATGATTGGTAAGTTTCCTGGAGTTTTGAACTTCGACCAGTTTTTTCTCAGACTCACCCGGTTCATTTGTAACTCTCGGTTGGTTCTCCCTGTTCATTGTGCATTCACATTGCTGAAAAGACCAATATTTATTTTCTTTATATTCCTTTCCTTTTAGGGCGATTAGGTTATAAAGGGAAGAAAGAGGGGCTTTTGGCAGTTATGTACTAAGTTGTTCACCAAAGCCTAGCAAGAAGAGGAGAGCCCTATCACCCATAGATCGCCCAAAGGGCCAATGAGTAAACCGTTGAGTGAAGTTCGTCTTAGTGATTATGTGTCTTAATCATCTCGGGATTATGTGGTAAGCACACCCTTACCAAGAGGTTGTACCAGTTCACAAGCCTGGCTACTTCCTCATGAATATAATTTCTTAGGGCTCACACATAATATTACTTAGACTATGAAGCTTGTTCATTTTCTGAACCTACTTAGGTTCCCTCTCTTCCTTCCTTTTACATACTTGAATCAGAATCAAGTTGGAAATTGATTCAAGATTCTGCCACTCCACTTTTGCACTCTCATTCTAGATCCCATGGAGAGTGAACAGACATAGGTCTGTTGCGTGTTCCAAAAAAAAGCAATGGACAATTATGAGGCCAGGGTATGGTTATAGGGTTGCCTACCACATCTGGATCCAGTATGTCACAGCTATACAGCCCAAACCGATCATCTGGCACCTCAATCGTTGTCTTTGGATCTAAAGAATCTGTCTTCCCTGCCACCAATTAAACCCACCACACGTATCCTTGTCAATTTCGAGGTTCACACAGCACTTTTGATAAATGTAACCAGTAAACCAATGTTGGGCGGGTATAACCTCTGGTTCCAGTTTTCAAAGACAAATTAGAAGCAAAGAACCCTCAGTTGCGGGGCATTGAAAGTTTTTACAAATTAAAAAACCTCTGGTCCCAGTTATTTGAAAAGATTCAAAGACACAGTGGTTTTTATGACAGAACCGACAAAGACCTGGCAGTGTTTTAGAAGGTGATTTGACTGGGTTTTGATTTCCTAAGAACCACGGTTGTGAATCAAGTCTGGTTATTTGAAAATTTGGGAACCACGGTTATAAATTCAAAGAACCGCCCTAATAACTGGCGGGGTTTGCTTCCAATTTTAATACCTGCTCTACACTGCAGTAAACCACAGAATGAAGAATGGAGAGAGATAGGTGATCCAAAACCGTGAAGTAGAAAGTTTACGAAACCTATTCAAGAGATCACCCTATACAAATCACCACCAATCATCCCCATACGTTATGAAATATTCGTCTGAACCTAAACACCTTGGATCAGTACACCATTTAGGGTATTTAGTGTCACGCCCACTAAATGCCAATATGATTCCATTCGTCAACATAACTTCTTTTTAGTGAAAAAAAAATCTACATTATGACATTTAGAGTAGCACATTGGGATACTTTAGATGATAGTCTTGCATTTCAATATGCAAGGGAAAGATATTTTTTAGCATACTAATGGCAAGTGTCATGTGTTTGCATCTTAGTATGCAAGAGGAAGATATTCTTGAGCATGCTAATGCCAAGTGTCATTTGTGTAGACTTTAGTTAACTTGTAGACCATTGTGCAACATAGGCATGCACCTCATAACACTATTGAACATACTCGTGCCAAGATATTAGTGAGCGCACTTGATCGCCAAGTGTCACAAGGTGACACTTATGGTGAAGTTGTTAATCATCAGTGTAACCTCGCATACGCCTCAAAATAGGGTAAGTGACTCTATTACGCATGTGGACACTAAATACCATAAACGGTGTACTCCAGAGCTACAAAAACAATCTCTTCCTACTCACCTGTCAATGGATTGTATAAAGAGAAAAGCTTGGAACGAAACTCGTGATCCGCAGCAAACAAGCGCACCCATATGCGCTCCTTTTTCCCTTTCTCATTCACTGCATTTAATATTGATCCTCCAATCCCCGGTACTAACAGCACCGGATTGAGGTCGGGGTTCACTTTCTCGTCTTCCTCTTCGTCGTCATCGCCCCACCAGTGCCATGGCCACCAGTCTTCAATCTTCTCTAAGATGTCGTGGTAAGCAATTCGCATATTGGAATAATAAGCTAGGTTGCTACTTCCTTCAGATCTTCGAGTGATATTGTACTACACACAACCTGGCCTATCCTTCATACTTCTTTCCTCAGGGACTGCCCAGTTCTGTACATTCTGATTTTTGTTCAAATCCAACTTGTCGGTCCAAGGATCAGTCAGTCACCTGCCTGCACATGAAATTCAACATTTTAGGTCTCAGAGATTCTGCTTTGTGGATTTGATTGTCTTTCTATTATAACCTTGTCAAGCTCCAGATTATTACACCCACTTCAATTCAATTCGAAGCTCGAGTACAACTGGGCTTTCGCACTGGCGTAAACTCGAAGTTCTACTGTAATACTCTACTCATCATCACAACAACGGTGTGCAAGAAAAAGTTCCACAATTTTCTCAACTCTCAACGTCACCTTCATCAATTTCCACACCCACAACAAAAGTCCTACCGCAAAATTCTTGCCTTTAGAAAATCTATGCAAAAAATTTACTTTTTTTTAAGGGAATTTTCTCCTCAAGCTGCCGCCTTTGCGGAACTGAGAGAAGAATCTTTGCAAACCCAATAATTCCCCAACCTTTAATTGGGCTCCAATTGACACACAATCAATCAATCTCCAAAGGCCTCGCTTGTCTTGTCGGCCGGTTAACTCAAGTCTTAGATAATTACTATTGAATTCATCACCACAACTAATCACAAAAGTCTTGAATCAACGCAAGGAAAAAGAGGGGTATATTCTCCTCAAGGTGCCGGCTTTGCGGAACTGCGGGAAGAATATTTGCAAACCCAATTTTCCCCCCACCTTCAACTGGGCTCCAACTCACACACAATCAATCAATCTCCAAAGGACTCGCTTCTCTTGTCGGCCGGTTATCTCAATCTTGAATAATTTCTACTGAATTCATCATCACTACTATTCACAATCTACGCAAGGAAAAAACAGTGGATGTTCTCCTCAAGCTGCCGCCCTTGACGGAACTGCGGGAAGAATCTTTGCAAACCCAATTTTCCCCCAACCTCCCACAACCTTCAATCGGGCTCCAATTGACACACAATCAATCTCCAAAGGCCTCGCTTCTCTTGTCGGCCGCTAATCTCAAGTCTTGAGTAATCTCTATTGAATTCATCACCACTACTAATCACAAAAATCTGGAATCTATGCAAGAAAAAACAGTGAATCTTCTCCTCAGGCTGCTACCTCTACAAACCCAATGTTTCCCCAACCTCCACAATCTTCAATTATGCTCCAATTCACACACAACCAAATCTCCAAAAGGCCTCGCTTACCTCTATAAGTGATCCGGGTCGGTAATCGCCCCAAGCTCTATTGATTTCATCACCGCAAAGGTACTAACAACCCATCAATAAAACTCAAACTCAACCCTTCAAACACATCACCCAAACACCAGACTAGCCCTCCAAGGACCTGGCCTTTGCGTAACTGCTGGAATCTTTGCAACCTCTAAGAAGAAATTGTAACTTGGCGAGGATGTAGCAAGCAGTCTTTGGGGGAAAACGTGCCGCCTGGATCACAAAAGTTCACGTGGAATGCGCAATGGGCTAACTTAACTTACTTACAATTGCTGTGATGTGGTGGTGATGATGGAAGGTGAGTGAGCTTTCGTTGCGTGGCATGTGCTCCTAGGTTAGACCGAAGAGTGTGGGGAGTTTTGAAGGTGGAACGGAAACGAAAGAGAAACTCTAACTTAAAGTGAGGTCGGACTTGTGTTGTTGATTTATTACTTTGACACGTATACACAATCCACCGCTGCATGCCTTTGTCCTTTGTCCTTTTGCTTTTCTTTTCCTTTTCCTTTTTTCTTTTTCTTTTCTTTTTCTTCCCCTAGCATGCTGAGTCATCAAGCCAGAGTTGCAATAACAGCAATATGGATTGTATGGATAAATCTTTTTTTAGAATAAAATAAAATTGGTGCTTTTTTATTTGCACCGAAGTGAGTGGGAGCATGTTCTTCCTTACCCTGATCCCGTTTACCAGGTGACATGTAGTGTACTTCTTACCTTGGATTGTATGAATCTCCATCTTTGCGTATTAGGTGATTGGTATATGGGGACCGATTACCGGCTATAATGTGGGGCTAGTTTCCTGTTGAGCTAGTTAAGCCACAGTGACATAACAACAACATGAATTGTAAGGTATGTGGGTGTTATTTGGTTTGTTTTTCATGCATGTTTGTCGATTTCTTAACTGTAAACATAAGTCCTCCCAATTGTGTTCACTAGTGAGTGTAGAGTAGTTATAAATATTTGAAGATGCAATCCAATCTCTTTTAAACATGTGTCTTTGTGATGTTTGCTCTTTGATCCTCATACCAATCAAATAATAGGGGTCCGATTAAGAAACGAGTCGCCTAAGACCCATCTACCTTGTAGATCTTCACCTTTACATATTAGATGATCGGTGTATGGGGGCCAATTACCACCTATGAACATGGGTTGGTTTCCCGCCGAGTAGCATAGGGTGACGCGGGAAACTGCACTAAATATGATATTTAGTGTCACCAATTCCAATTGTCTTGCTCAATACTAATTGTAAGCCTTGGAGTAGTGTCACCAACACTAAATGTGAACCCAACATCATTTGTCATTCCTTGTAAAAAAATTGGATGATTATAGATTCGAGGGTGTTAGTTTTGGGTGATGTCTTGGTTTAAGGTGCTCCTACCTTATCAAACGTAGTGACTCAACTTTTGGAGTTTTACACCAGTTTACTTGACGCAATAGGAAGGTGAGGGGTAGGTAGGAAGGAGGGTAAATACCCTTGTCCAAACGGACCACTAGAAAGCCGACACATTAGGAACAAGGCTCTAGAAAACCGACTACGAGTGCGTAAATTCCATTGGGAAGAGATTAGAGGTGAGAGGGAAATATTGCATACGAGCATACCTCTCATTCATCCAACATCAAAACTTGACCCCTTATAGATTTTGTGGTTGTGTCAAATGAAGATAACGTGTTCTAGAATAATTTGGAGTCCTTAATGCTAATGTTGGTGTCAAATCAACTAGAAATAATAACATCCCGGATTCATACTATTTCGAGGATTCTATGTTGAATGAAATGAGAGATACGCTCATATGTGATAAATTAGGTACATGGTGTCCACCCAAAAGTTTCCCATGCTAGTGACCACATATATAAACACATCCACCTCCTTTAGAAAATGTCATATGAGTCGGCAAATTGTTTTATAAAAAATTCAATGATTTCATGCATTCAATCTCTTTGTCGATGGGTGTTATGTTAGATAGGCATGGGCAATGGGTCCACCCAATGGCCCAACAATATCTCATAAATATTCCAAGAAAGAATATGGTAAAGATATGCCATGTCGTTGAAAAGATGACTACTATGGTAGTAAAATCTAGCTTCCCTCCCTCCCATCCTTATTTCCTCCCTCTTCTCCTCCCTTGTGATTCACTCCTCTCTCCCTCTCTCTCTCCCTTGTTTTTAACATTATGCATTCCTTGCGCCTTCCCTTGTACATTCCATTCAAGTAAGCTCTAAGACTCTGGTTTTCATAACATTATTCAGATTCATAACAATGTTCGTGGGACCGACAATATTCCACGTGGTATTTCCCACAAACATTGTTATGGATCTGAATAATGTTATGTTGTGTTTCGATGAAAATGAAACCATAAAATAAGAAAGGAAAGATAAAACTAACATGCAACTACAAGCTAAAAAAGGAAATTCATGGCCTTGATTGCAAAATGCATGTTTCTATTCAATTTCAATGGAAACATCCAAGAGAAAGTGAGCGTGATTCAATTCTCCTAATTTTAACCCCAACTTCCCTACCCCTCATTGACCCCTTGCTCTCATTCATTGTTGCTATTAAACTTGTAAATTTTTGTGGGGTTCTCAACACTAACAAGCCCAAACGGAACAAGGCCCAAATCATAACATTATTCAGATCCATAACAGTGTTCTGTGGGACTAACAATATTATGTGGAATATTCCTCACTTTCAGCCTGAATGGTAGAATATTCCGTAAAATATTGTCAGTCCCACAAAACACTGTTACGGATCTGAATAATATTATGATAATATATTGTGTACAAAAGTCAAAAACATGAGGTGGATAATTTATGGATAAATTGCGGACCACTTTGAAACTTGGGGTAGCCTTGGATGGAGTCACTCAACCTCTTTGATAGATCTAGGTGTAAAGTATTTTGAACACCTCCACAAGGGTTTAAATGCATGAGGTTCTAGTCAACCTTCCGATGCAGAGGTAGATAAGAAGAGAATGAGATGTTACCGAGACGGTGGGCTTGGAAGGAATGTCGTACATTGAAGCGTGTCATCATGTCTAGGGTAGGAGGAATACACGCAATTCCCAACAACACGAAAAATGTCATTTTGGCATGAATCCTATTGACGCAAGTACATAATGGAATTTGATACACTCTAAACTCCATAATATCACGCTTGCGGCAACCAAAGTGCACGTGATACGAAGGAGTTCTGTAGTGTTAACATGGATGCGTAATACAAGAGAATTAGTGTAGCATGTGACATGATGGAATAACACAAAGTCAACATTGCAATAATGACAATAATTACAATGATGACAATGTGATGCGTGCGAGCGTGTGGTTTGAATTCTTTGATGGTTTATGTTAATTTCAAAACATGTGATATATGGAAGAGAAACGTGATAACAAGGAGTGAGATTAAATTGAGAACATTCATTCCCCAAGGTTACGGGATATAAGAGAAGGAGTTGGCATTAATAAGGTTGAGATTATGGAGTTTAGAGTGTATTGCTTATTTATGTGAGCTTTGTATGGGAGATAATCGTAAGTTTTGACCCATAAGCGTAGCTAATATGTTAGTGTACACTTGTCATACTTACATGGCATGGATCTAAGAGAGTGAATTATTGTATACAAGCATACTTCTCATCCATCCAACATATAAACTTGACCCCCTCTGGGTTTGTTGCCAATTCATCTCAAGTGACCTCGAGTACACTAATTCAGGATCTTTACAAATATTTCTAATGTCAAACCAACTAATAAAAGTAACATCCGGACAACATACTATTTCAGGGATTTTATGTTGAATGAATAAGAGATACACTTGTATATGATAATTCCCTCTCTCCTCATGGGTCCACCTTGACCTAAAGTTGGACTCATGCACTCAGTGAAAAATCAATATATGTTACATTTCAGAAAATTACATTATGGGTTCCATTTGAGAGTGGGATTATTTTATTTTATTTTATTTTATTTTATTTTGGAGACAGAAGGCCGACAGGCCAGCGCCAAAGCACAGGAGGCAGTTGACCACCTGGCAAGTTTTCCGTCAGGTAGAGAGGAGATTTCACAGCCGGGATTCGAACCGCCAACCTCTGAGAGTGGGATTATCAAAATCCTCGATATGGGGATCTCAGTTTTACCCTCCATTTGAGACGACAACGATTGAAATACTAAGGTCTTGTTCACACTACAGTAATCTCCCGCTCAAGTACGCATCCCGGTTAAGTGCGCAATTTTTTTTGATAAAAATCAAGGTTCACACTTTATTGTTTAAACATGTCATGTAATGTCATTTGCTGCGAATGCATGAATTTTTTACACTTGACATTCAATGTTAGTTTGTTAACGTTCCGCTAAAATGTCTCAAATGATCGTCGCAATTCATCATACATTTGTCCAGCTTCCATTTGAACATCTCCACAAAGTGCACAAAAATTCTCTTGAAGCAAATCACCCGCCCAACAAAGCAGCCTTAAACCCTAAAGATTGCACAATTCCACAAACAATGCGATTTGAGGTTGTCAAAGCTTGTCCATCAATATCCGCCTCAATGAAAAGCGGATCTAACAAAACCAGCAGCAAAATCGAGACTGATGCCAAAGTTTCAAACCCCCAGCAACTACAGATCATGCTCCATGAAGTGCAGAAAAATTCCCCTGAAGCAGATCACCCGCCCAACAAAGCAACCTTAAACCCTAAAGATTGCACGATTCCACAAACAATGCGATATGAAGTTGTCGAAGCTTTTCCTCTAAAGCAGATCACCTACCCAACAAAACAACTCTAAACACTTTGTAAAGATTGCACGATTCCACAAACAATGCGATCTGAAGTTGTTGAAGTTTTTCTTCTAAAGCAAATCACCCGCCCAACAAAGTAGCTCTAAACACTCTCTAAAGATTGCACGATACTACAAACAATGCGATCTGAGGTTGTCAAAGCTTGTCCATCAACATCAAGCCTCAACTTTAATCTGGAACCTTGAAGCTTGAACATCAAGACTTCAATGTGGAACTCTGCCAATATGAGTAAAATACGCACCTACCAACTAAGTGCGCACCAACGGCTCCGGTTCAAAGTGCGTATTTAAGCGGGAGATTACTGTACATAGAGAGCTTGATGGAAAAAGTCTTCTCATTGTTGATGCCTTGTGCACTATGATGTTATCCTTGGAAAGGGAAGGGTCAGCTAGGGAGCCATGCCTTAGATGGATACTTCTCTCTCTGCACCTGCTTCTCGTAGATATGAAACACACAATTTGTGTGAGGTGATTCGCAAATTCAAATAGTGCCCATACCTATTTGCCTCATAAATTCCAGAGCTTATATGAATACCTTATTCATTATCAAAGTGAAGATTCTTTGTGCTCGTTAAGTATAGGTCCAAGCCAATCATGTTGACTATTTAGCCTAGAAAGACTAGCATATTTTGAGCACATAATTCAGTCTTTTCTGAACATGTCTCTTTGGTGCCAATTGGATCCACGCCTAACCACATACCACTCAAATATAGATGTCCAAATTAATTTTTGTGTTGGATTTAGGCATGTCTATATTATTTAGCAATTGCAAAATACAAAGAGCATCATTTCAAGTTTTAGAATCAGAGTGTAGCAGTAAAAACTACATAGAGTCAAATAAGTCCTTTCTCTTTAAGTGGTCACATACACCCTCCCAATGTCTACATTTGAAACATTTGGTCCGATCTTGTCGTAACACAAGTGTTTGGTGGATGTTAAACCTCCCCTCCCGAACATGATTTAATCATGGTTTAATTCAGATATGAGGAATGATGTGCTTAATTACACTTGTTTAGGCTTCATTACGCTTAATCAGGCTAAATGCACTTACTTGCACTTAATCGGGCTTCATTAGTTCAAATTTGTATGAATACTTGTAGAAACCTAGGCCTTGCGCTCAATTACGGCCGGGGATTCGTGGCACTCATGTATTCTCATTAGTGAGAGTTCATTCATCTTTGCGGATGAGATGAATTACTTTAACACTACCTTACGTCATCGGCTCCTTGTCTCAAGGGTTTCGCAAATACGAAGCTTTAGTAGTTTTAAATAATTCTAGTCTAATCTAGTGCTTAGGGCAATAATACAAAGGGGGTTAGACATTAAAAATATATCTTATATGGAAATAAATGGGTGCATCATGGGTTGCCAACCCATCACCCCTCACATTATCTGGGCACCGAATCCACATCCGCCTGTCACCCTGTCGCGCCCTGTCGCGGCTCCCGGCTGGAAGCGCGAGGCCTGCGTTTCTTTCCCCTGCGAGAGGTGTCGCGTTTCTTTCCAGAGTTTTTTCCTGCGGCGCCCATTTTTTTCCGCCTTCAGGCCGTCGCGGGGCTGCTCGCGTTTACGGTTACACGGTCGTGGTTTACGTCGTGGTTACAGGCGGAGGGGTTACATGGTTGTGGTTACAGGGTCGGGGTTACAGGGTCGGGGTTACAGGCTCAGGGCTACAGGCTCGGGGTTTCAGCTCACCTCACACTATGTCGTTACACGGGCTGCTTACACCCCGTAGTTACATGCTGGTTTTAAGTTTAGGGTGTCCTTCTGGTTACAGGCTCCGGGTTTCAGCTCCCCCCACAGTATGTCGTTACACGGGCTGCTTACACCCCGTAGTTCCATGCTGGTGTTAAGTTGAGGGTGTCCTCCTGGTTACAGGCTCGCTCTTAGTTACCGTTCAGGGTGCTTTCCCACACATTGTTGGTTACACTCATCCTCGTTGGTTTTCATTCCCTGCTGGTTACACACTCCTCCTGCGTTACTCTCCTCCTGGTTCCAAAGCTCTCATTGTTGGTTTCCAACCACCTGGTTACTCCCTCATTGTTCGTTACCAGCCTCCTTGTTACACCCTTATGGTTACACTCCGTGGTTACACTTCGTTTAGGGCCTACCCCTATACTCTTCAAGCTATGATGGTTACGACGTAACCGAAGCATCTGTCGCGCAACAAAGACGAATCCCTCAATTCGAGATGGGCGTCTGCATGCAAAAAGTGGGGTTAACCATTTTCGAACATTACCCATGAATGCAGCAGCGCCGAGCCAACGTCTAAACTTGGTAACACAACCCTAAATTCCATTCCTGGCTTAGGGTTTAGCCGGTGATCCCGCCATGTGGTCCACTGTTTGTAAAACTTAATCCATGAAAATTGAAATTCGCAAGTTTAGACGGGAATTGCCGCATCCCCGAGTCCGATTTCCCCTGCCTCCCTTATGGTTCCCTTGCTTATTGCATCTGTAACCTGCACCTCCCGCATCGTGAATCCCCTGCGTTCCTTCATAAAAACTTGCATTGTTGGGGCTGTAACCTGCAAGCACTACGGTGTCCGTCCGAATTGTCAATGCACTGCTTCCCATGAGGTCCCTCCACCCCCGGTAGGTCTGTGTATTCCTGAAACTCGTGTCCTGTTTAGGGTTACATATCTTTCACATCCTCCATGTCTGCCGCTCTCTTCGATTTGCGAAGGTAACCATTGAATCAGAGCCATCGCCGCAAACCTGCATACTGTCGGGACAACGTGCTTTTGCATAGATCTCAACATTGGTTGTCCTCTGCTGAACCAGTGCACGTTTGGGGCTCACAATCTCTCACCTCAATTCTGTCTACCCCTCTGTTGTCCACGACGCAAGTTTTTATTTGTCATTTCACATTTTATGATCTTCCACATTTCCCTCTCCGTTCATGGACTCCGTGGTGGACATGACCACCCCGGAACGATTGAATATGCTCCCACATGTCGACGACTACAGGTTGACATTGGCGGCAAGTCTTGCCGATATCCAGAATGCCCTGCAGATTCCGCCCCCAGGCCCATTTGACCACACATCCATCCAGTGGAGCCGCAGCCACCGCTTTCAGAGTCGCGACCCGGATGGCGACGACACTGGCGACATAGCTTTCATTCCATGGGACCGCATTGATGACTTCCGCAAGGGCGAGGAATGTCGGCCGGACGTTGAGTGCCGCTTTGTGAGGAAAGGTATCCTGAAGCACACATCCTTAACGCGACCGCAAGCGTGTTCATTCGTCGAGAAGTTCAGGTATTCATGGCGACTCCCTCTCTTACCCTTTCCAAGTGCAACATGTCCGTGTTCTTGTAACCAGGATGGTTACAATAACACCTCATAACACTGATATCTGCTGAACTTATACTGGTGCCTTAGAACCATGAGTACCGTTCCAACCATGCCAGCGCTGTAACCGTCTGAGTGAAAATGTCGACCTTCACAGTGTCACATGTGTGGTCTCCACGTACATATATCATTGTGAATACGGACCGGGTAACCACTCCAACAATTGCGTTGTCGTCCATGATGGACTGGTTGCACATAAACAAAAACTCGACCACAAGGGCAAGCGCATTCCCAATGGAAAGGGCCACAAAGGGCCGAGGGTCTCCAAGAAAATGAAGGGATTGAACCAGAAGAAGGGCTGCCAATGTAGTTTCGTGCTGAAGTGGCTGTGGTTACTGCCCCACATTTGTCAGGTAGTATACACACAGAAACACCATGTGAACAAGAATGGTGTTGTTGTCCATGGCGCCGAGCAGTTAGGTGTCACTACCGCCGTTGGTGCCCATTTGTCTTCGGAAACAATCCAATGGATAGAGAAGACCATTCGTGAGGGCTTGTCGGTTACGCAAGTCATGAATAAACACAAAGAACGTGTTCTCGGTATTATGAGCAAGAGAGGCCGCATCACCAGGGACATGTTCCTCAACGAACAAGACATTCGCAATGTCGCTCGTAATCACGCACGCGAAACGTACATGAAGCATACGAATGACGCCACCAGCGTCAGAATGTGGGTTCAAGAAAACATGCATGACGTCTTCTACTACCAGGATGGAGGTTTGCTGGTGCAGGAGGAGTTGCGAGGAACAAACATCCCATTCACCATTGGCATACAAACTGAGTGGCAACGCCAGTCCATGCTGGTACATGGTCACGAAAGCGTTGTTTCCATAGACGCCACTTTTGGGACTAACGCCAAAAAGGTATACTGCATCCTAATTCATAACCACGATACACTAGGTGTGCGATTCTTGTAACCACATGGTACGCATCTGGTGCATGCCGTTTCAGCATGTCCGTGTCTTCTACACCTTGTAACCACAGCCCCCTACAACATGTTACAATATTGGTTACATGGATTGCTCATGTGTGTGTCTTCATGTTCCTCATTTGTCATTGCAGTTCCCTCTTTACACGCTCATGGTCTTCGACGAGTGGTACAATGGTATTCCTGTTGCGTACATTATCACCTCTAGCTGCAAACAGGACAACCTTCAACTGTGGATGCGTGCTCTAAACGATCATCTCCGGGGATTCCAGCATGACTGGCGTCCCAATGCCTTCATTGTTGATGACGCTAAAGCGGAAATCAACAGTATCGGGTACGTAACAATCATTGCATAAACATTGATGTTTCTAAGTACCCAGGACTGTTTCCGCAACGCTTAATAGTGATTTGTTTCCATATGGCACACATCAACAGGCTGATCACACTTGTTTCCTCCTGCAGTGCGGTGTGGCCCGAGACGAAGATATTTTTGTGTTTGTGGCATGTCAGGAGAGCCTGGTTGAAACAGGCCTGCATAAAGATAAAAGATGTCGTAACCCGCGGATGTGTTCTGCAAGGGCTTGGGAAGATCATGTACGACAGAGACTACCCTGATGACCTTCATATGGATTCCTGGGCTCAGCGTAGACTCCGGGAGCTTGCCGAAAGAATCCCAGAGGCTTCTAATTTCTGGTCGTATTTCGAAAAGCAGTGGGGCGGTAACACGCGTTCGTGGGTTGTGGGCCACCGGAATCTGTGTTACGCGGGCCAAGACACCAACGCCGCTATTGAAAGCTACCATGGAAACCTCAAAGCCACATTGAAGCAATCGAAGGGGCGTTATCATGGACGGCGAGTGGACTGGACCATCCACCAACTCGTCGGGGACGTACTTAATCACTATTGGTACATGTCATTGCGCAAACGGTTTGGTTTTGTAACCAATAAAAAGGAGGAGCAATTTGTCATTGGCGCCCTCCTGAAGGCCAGGCTCATTCTTGATTCCTGTGTCATGTTGCCTTCCTGTCCAGGGGGCCCTGCTGTGGTTACGTCCAAGTCCAAGGTCCAAAAACGGTACTGGGTGTACAATCCCGGCGAGGAGTTGGCTTCTTGCGATTGTCCACTTGGTATGAAAGGTAACATTTGCAAGCACCAGGTGAAAGTGCTAAAATTATTGCACCCCGACATTGCAGAAGGAACCATAACAAGGTATTGTGGGTCTCTGAAAGGTACGGGTGGTGGCGGTCTCCGGAACATGTTGGAGGCGGTGGACGGTGGTTACAACCTCTGTGAAGGCGTAACCAGCCCCGTCCACATCAGCCAAACACAACCCGTAAAATATACACACATTCCGTGCAGCGCAGAGATTGAGGACCACATACACCGTCTCTCTCTTTCCATCCTAGACAACTCCTGTGGAAACAAAGTCCTCCTCCGCCATGTGCTGGCCGCATTTCTGTCTGTGCAAGGCACCATGAAGAATCTGAAGAGTGACTTGGAAGCTGGTCTATTGCATCCAAGCCAAGAAACTGTGGACTTCCTCGAGATTCAAGACAACATGGGCATGAGCCTCAAACGCAGAAGAGATTTCCTAGATAGGCGATAGTTTGCACAGGGGAGGCACGACATGCTATATAAATGTTTATGCCCAATGTGTGAGTAATCCCATACGGAGCGTACTGAAGGCATCCGTTTTAACCACATCGTGTAACCACTGTATACAGCCACCTTCATGTTATCAAATGGAAACCTTACTATGCAACCACACTGTAACCACACCGTGCAACCACATTGTAACCACACTATGTAACCACGTGTGTACTGCATTTTATTGTGGAGACATTGTCCCTGAGTGCGGTTCTTCAAATCAGAGGGGACCTCTTCTAAAGAGGGTGGATGAGCAGGTTTAGGACTTCACTTTGTACCCATCCTGGTTATATGTGCGGAAAGTCAGCATATTGTAACCACAGAGATCGGATGTCCTCTTAGCAATACAGGACGTGTAACCTGGCTACGTGAACATACGAACTTGACAAGCCTCTCGAACAAAGTTTATATGTGCGGCCACTCATTGTCCCATTTCATTCACAATGCACACCCAAAACACAACAATTATGGAAATGGTTACAAAACCCGTAACTAGTGTGGTGCCTGTCATGTAAAGAGGTTCCCTGAAGGGAGTGTACATCCCCAAAAAGGGTTTGTCAACGTAACCTTTATAAAATTGTATTGTTCCTACACCTACTGTGAGCTACAATGTACATGGCGGAGCAAACATCTCAACGCCTTCTTGTCTTCAACGACCACGCGCAGGTCGCCCCTGCTGCTGCGTGGAACCGCGCCTGACCGCCTCCTTTGTTGGTCTTTGCGGCGGTAGTTTCCTTCCCTCATCATCCTCGTTCCCGTCCAGTCCAAGATAGATGTCAATTGGGCTTCGCGTACACGGCTGCGTTGAAGGGGCAGAGGGAACAGATTGTCTTCGCGGGTCGGTTTCATCACCCCCCGCCCTTTGTGAAGTGCCTCCGGGAACGGCTGCCCTCCTGGACGACCCCCCTTCGTGTGTTATCTATCAAAATAACCATGTGGAATCCAAAGCAATATCATGGGAGGTTAGAAAATAGGCTTAGAGCATCCAAAGCCACATCATGGCCCCTTGCCAACTAATTGACATTTACAAAATAGCTAGTAGTTCACAATAGCTATGAGAAAAAAAAAATGGGGTTTTACATGCCAACTTGGAGGCGTTTCACTAAAGTAAGCTCCATCCGAGCTTTTTGATGGACTCATCCGATTTTTGTTACCGGATCCCCGGCCCTCAAGTACCTTCTAATACGGTTATTTAGACTTAATTACATTCAATCGCACTTAATTAGTTTAAATGTGTATGAATACTTTGTGAAAGTAGAAGGTATTAACTAAACTATTATAAATTACACCTACTAAAAAATAAAACACTAATTTTAGTTCCATTTTAGAATGACAAAGACCCTTTCAATGATAAGTCACAAAATTATAACCTCAATGCTAATGAGGGTTTTGTGATATTTTTGACTTCCAAGTTAATTACATGCTTTATTGACGGTTTCACTTCGAAAATGAAATCCCAATCACTTGCTTATTTACTCAATGAAAGTGAACATATATATTAGATTTTGGGCCTTGAAGGTGAAGTGCACTCAATGTGGGATTTGTGGATAAGTGGCCTTCAAGAATGCAAGGGCAATGGTTTTTTCGAAGTCGGGCGGGGCGGGCAGAAGGGATCCAGAAAATCTTGATTTCTTTCTTGGGGGCTAACTTACCTTCCTTGGAAAGATCATAAGGGGTGGTTTATCGTCCACCCAAGTGTTTATGGCGCCCACCTTAACTACAAACCTTGCCATTTACCAATCAATGTAGGTGTCCAAGAAAGAAGAGTGACCACATACCTTGGTTAGTATATCAAACAGTCCATTGCCTTCAAACCTCCCACGTGTTTGCATTTAACCCCAGGACCCACTCTCACAATCACTCTCAAACACTCCACACAAGAGTCCAAATCTGCAAATCTAAGTCACAAAGAGTCCTGATCCAGTTTCTTCCTCCGCCAAGCTAGCAGGCACCTTGCAAATCTACATGTCTCAATTTTCAAAGCTTTTCTGGAAATCTTCATTGTTCATAAGAAATGGTCAGAATACACCAGCTGTTGGAAACAGCTAGGAAAGGTACAAATAAGTGTGCAGGTTGACAGAATGCTCCTCCATGAAAACTGCTTCCAACTTTAAAATGGGCATTTCTGTCTCGTCATCACATAATTTCTACAATGCATATACACCTCCTTCAGTGACCAGCACACTACAATCTCAAATTCAAGTGGAAGTGGATCTGGAACAGGCTGGGGATTGATACGGTATGTGAAAATAGAATGCGAATACAGCAGAGACAAGAATCAGGATATTGCTACTCATACAGTTCAAACTTCGCATATCAGAGATGTGGAAGATTCCTATTCTGAGATCCCTCATATCTCGGTAAGCCTCCTGCTGCAATGCCCTGTTCTCAAAACATCACTCTTACCAAACCTCCATCTCAAGGGTACTATTTCATTTCACATGAAGAATTGCTACTGTTACCACGAAACCTGACATGAATAGACCACATCACAAGATATAGGTGGCCTCCTACTCTGAGCAAGACAGCACTAATCTTATATTTGCTGAGGAACATGACCAGATTCACATACGAAACCTAAACCCTGTGCTGAGCTTTTGAAATGCCCAAGCTTCAACAGCATCCAGCAATTCTAACAGTAGACAGTTGCAGGGTGCTCTAAAGCGATGAATAGCTTTGCATTCAGGGCCAATTCTTGGCCAAATAACGTATAAATTTTGAAATAACTTTCACAATAGATCAATTCAAACTACTCGAAAGCCAGACTTAGCCTCAACCCTAGATGGTATTGATAATGTTATTGGTACAAATGTAAGGATTCAAAATCTGTACAGAAAAGATATCCAATACCATGATCGTACTCTTGATTATTGATATAATAACTCAGTGTTCAAGGGCCCTAAGTGTGATGAGAATCCTGTTCTCAAAAAGCACCAATTGAAACTCCTGTCGACACCCTCAAAACGCCCTAAATCTGAAACCTCTCCAATTATGATGATTGGAAAACCAAAGTGATTGTAGACCAAAAGCTCTCAACATGATCACAATGGACAATACTTTCATGCTTACATCCAGGAATACAATTCAAGAATCCACACCAAGAGGCCCGCAGATTAGCCCAAGATTTCTTTCTGGTCCAATGTTAAGGTGACAACAAGCATCCTCTCTATATCGCAACGTACGAGTTTTGGCAACCAATTCTGATGGTATGTTAAACGTCCACGAGCACAAATACACAGTGGATACCCTCCAAACTAAAACTGAATCCTGTCCAATTATGATGTCTTGAAAACAAATTGTAAACCAAAAGCTCCAACATAACCATGATGACGAGCACTTTCAGACCCACATCCAGAAATGCAAATCAAGAATCCACACCAGAGGACTGCAAATTAGCCTGGGATTTCTTTCCGGTCCAATGTTAAGGTGCCCGAAAGCATTCTCTACATTGTAACGTACAAGTTTTGGTGACCAATTCTGATGGTATGTAAGACGTCAACGTCAGTGATTGAGATCTGAAGGTGAGAGATAGCACAAATACACAACCGCAGGCACTAATTAATGCGCACAGAAGAACCCTGCCCTGAAGCCCACATGCTGTTCCGAGCATCAACCCTGACCACATCAGAGCTATCCTTAACACAGGGAAACACTTGGCATTGGAATTCTATCTCACTGCAACTCCTAAACAAACCCTAATACTCTAAACCCTACGAAAATTTACCTAAGCTTTAGCATCAGCTCCAGCATCCTCTGCCTTAGGTTTCAAGTTCTTACGCATGTCATAAGCATCCTCACCATCTGCATAATACTTGGCCTCAACATCCGTGATCTTATATCCCAAAGTCTCGGTATAGAGATGGAAGGCGGCACGATTGCTCTTCCTCACATGCAACGACACATATTCCGCTCCAAAAACCTCTTGCATGCATTGCTGCGCGGCCGTCATCAGCTTGGTGGCTAACCCTAACTTGCGGTGCGTCCTTAGGACTGCCAAGGATGTGATGTGTCCATGTGTCTCCGCAGCGTCCTCCTCCATCTTCGCCAACACGTAACCTACAATCTTTTTGTTATAATCCTCTGCCACGTACAGAAGCTGCGGCCATGATAGGATGTGGTAGAAGTAGTACTTCATCTGGTAATTCTCCGGTAAGCACATCAAGTTGCAGCTCTGCATCGCCAGGAGGTCGTCCACGGTTGCTTGCCGAATGCACACCATGGCTGTCGGCTTCTCAAATCCCCGCTTCCGCGCAAAATTTATCTGCAATCTTGAAGTCGCTGTGCAATGAAATGTTTCTTGTTGTTAAACGCATCAGATGGAGATTCACCGTTTCGTATGCATTCCCAGTTGCAAGTCACACTTCCATCATCCCCACAGAGCGCCTAACCCTAATTTGCCTTCGTCGCCTCAACCTTGCTCGCCGAAGGAACAAGAATCTCTCCCATTGACTCCCTCCATCTTTGGGATGGATGTATGGATGAACGAGTGGATGAATGCTTCTCTAAGGTATCAAGGCAAATGTGATCAAGTTAACCCTTAGGCCCTAAATGTTCTTAGCATGTTCATACTAGTTTTGTATTTTCTATTTCAAATGGATGATGTGAAATCTTCATCAAACTCTTTCCAAGTTGTCTTGTGTCAAAGTGTAAGGAAAAATAACCTTACAAGACAATAAGCTATCATTATCTACCAAACAATCATGTTACAATTTATAGTCATGTTGTATAATTTCAAAATATTGTATATACTGAAAGGCCCAACTTGAGCTTCAAAAGTTATAGGGGATTTAAGAGCACAATGTACAACATATATACACAAATTTTACAAGCTTCACCAAGTCTTAAAATTATTTTGTTTTAGGTTGGGGTTTTTTTAACTTTATTTAGTACGTGATCTTATATCAAGGATAAATATGAAAAATATTATATGTGACATTGATGATCAAAGTATACTTCATATATTTTATCTCCGAGAGCACTCATGTTGTGTATTTGAATGTAAATCTTTAACGACATTAGGATATTCAATCATTTCAAGAAAATAAGGATGATGGCCACGATCTAGAGTGAGTTCGCAACGTGGGCGGGAATGAAATTCGGCGTCCACAAATGCACATATTAGGGGGTGCGAGTTCATTCGCGGCAGGGGAGCCGAAAAGACATTAAAAAACTTCAACCTATGTGGTGAAACAATCCTGCAACTCGAAGGCTCAGAAACCTTCAAGTATTTGGGTGAGCACAAGGCGTCAACCTCAGCAGTGATTAACAAAAAGCCTACACTGTCACGAAAAGGGGAAAGGCGTGAAGCACATGAAGGCAAATGCGCCCTTGCCAAGTATAAGATGAGGGTGGCGCAACTGGATACCCCCCGGATCCAAAAGCTGCATTATGCAAGAAAACTGGATTTCTTATCGTAGGCAGTCATGTCGCCAATTGAGATCCTATGCCCAATAAATCCCCCGTCGAATTATATCATGGATGAAACAACAAGGATCCTACATGGTGTGGTACAAAGTATCCTAGGATGGCCCGCAAGACGAGGGGAAAAATAACAACTCGAGATGAGTACGGACCATCTCAGGGTAAGGCTGCTGAACCTTCGAACCATCCGTGATTCAATGTTAGTTAACACAACATATGCCTTCATCCAAAACTTAGACCCGCAAGCGAGGATCCTCTCCAAACATATAGCAAAGGAGGCGAGAATCGCGGCCGGGATCCCGCGCGCTCCGAGAAGCAAAATCTTTATAAATTGGGATGTCGCGTACGGCAACCCAGCACACAACGTGAATACACAAACTAAAGGGCTCGCATATTGGGAGCTAATCCGAACCGACCCGAAAGCTAAACAAAAGATCGACACAAGAGATAAAAGTAAGGGACGAACACATGTCGCCTATCTCTATCATGCATACCAGGCCATCGGGGTGCGAATAACGGCAGAAGGGTTGTTCGAAATACATACCCAGAATGGCGACTTCGAAGGATGAGAACACATTAAGATTATCAGCAATCTTAGTAATGAAGAAGGGCCAAATGCGTAAGTAATATCGGATAACACAAAACATGAATTAAAAGAGTATACAAAAGAAGCGGTTAGATACTGAGGCGGACAAGAGTTAGTCGAAAATATCGCCTCAAAATAATTTGTGCACGATGGGGCCTATACACTGGAAAGCAAAAAATTGATACAAATAACGTGGCTAAATATGGCCGAATAGAAGACGATGGTGGTTGCGGTCTTCAACATGTTGCTAGTAAAGTTAGTCGTAAACACGTGGAACCGAAGGGGGGAAATCAACTAAGACAATTGCCGAAAGGGAAAAGCAGAAAACGATCAAGCATTTGTTTTGTAGTTGTAAACACCCGCTTTACAAAGCTATTCGAACCAAACGATATGATAAGGTGGTGAGCAAATTGTATTGTTGGGTCAAATTAAGGGTTGAAAAAAATAAGTTGGGCCGGATGAATAAATTTCAGGTGTAGATCGCGGACAACACGTGGGAGGTCCCAAACGACAATCGGCTTATATTTTCCAAAATATTAGGAGACAAATGGATACCATACAAGAGACCGGATTTGATATTCCAGTATCAACCCGCGGCGTAAAGTGGAGAAGATGGAGAACTGATCCGAAGAAACCATCAAATCAATATATGGGAAATATTGATTATGATGGATAATCGGACAAGAGCCACACGAAGACAAAGGCGGACCGGTATAACGAGTTGGTAGATGTGATAAGTAGGAAGTATCCGGAAAACGATGTGAAGTTCCGATCGATGATTGTTGGAGTTATGGGAATAATTCTAGCATTGATAAAATAAATTATACGTGAGATCCAACCGAAAGCGTAAACATCTTGGGTGATCCATTATATCATTCAGGTAATCGGAAATCACAATCATAAATTGTGAATTATCTACGACCAAATGTACAACATGAAACAAAGTCATCCAAATGAGGCATCCGGGGCGTAGATCCCGAAGTGCCGATGGTTGCAATGCAAATACTTTCAGTATTGTAAGAACATCCAACAAGGCAAAAAATAAGAATTAAAATCGTGTGAGCCGACGATGAAGCGGCCGCTACTGTCGAATCAAAGACAATTAGATAAATATTACTATAAGGTACTAAGTAATGCGGCAAAGTGGGCGAGAAACATCTCGCCGGAAATCCAAATATTTTAAGATATAGCAAATCCGAACAATAGCAATAGAAAGCTTGTCAAACGAGTCAGTGTAGCGCTTATACTAAGAGTTTAGGTAGCTAGGAGAAAAAATCAAGTCCATCCAACTAGCTACCCGCACAATTAGGCCTAGAACGGTAATACCGTTTTCAAACTCGCCTCCATGTCTGAATTAAATTAGAAAACTTGTATTAGACAAGGATTGTAGATCCATCTTGGCGGAGGTGAGGGCCGTCATGAACCGAAGGCGGCGCACCACCTATCGAAAGAGGTTATATTAATAAAGGACAACCAATATTTTTGCCCCCAAAATGAACAATTTCTGAAATTTAATGGAACGTGACATTAGAATCAACTCTAAGGGGAATACCTTGAAGAGGCCTTGACAAGCCGCCAAAGGGGATCCGAAAGACAAGACCCTCCCTCCCCGCACTAAGGACGAAGGTGCAGTCGCGGACTTGAAACCGACAAAGGAGAGCAAAATCATACCTCTCGTATGGATAACCCCCGGACCCCGATATATGTATGTATGTATGTATGTATGTATGTATGTATGTATATATGTATATGTGCATGTATATGTATAATTATGGTTATTTATATCTATTTAGCTACAAATACAAGTATAATCCCAATAATACAACACCTTGATTATATGACATATTTCTCATTAACTAAGCTTTATAGTGTTAATTTATCTTGATATTGTGACTACAATGCTTGTAATATGATATTTTTTAGGTCAATTTGTCATATAATAGAGGTAGTTAATGAGCACATATGGTGGGACTCACGTTATGATTTGCCTTGGGATTGGGGAGTATATGGTGAATTCATTGATGGGTTAACTTAAATTAACTCAAGTTATTTATTTTAAACCTTGGTTTCAAAACAAATGTTGCACTTTTGAGTCTTTGGGTTTAGGTGGAGATTGAAGGGATTATCGGATCTACATACTAGAATTCTGAAGTTGTTGATTTCTCTTCTTGATTTGAAATTTGTCCTAACACGTAAATCCCACATCTCTTTAGATTGGACGTCGACTTGTACTCCTAGATTTACCCATGCCACTCTTCAATTTCTTGGCTCCGGATGTGAGGACAATCTTGAGTTACATTTCGGTTATAATTTCAACAATTTCAGTGTTGATGACCGTTTATATTCAAAATAGCTTGCACACAATTTGGCAAGCATTGATCCAATCCGCATTGGTTATGTTCATTGTGCTAGTGTCCGGGTAGATATTGAAGCATAATCACTACTCACCAAGACTTGAGGAAAATATCGCCTAATGTAAGGTAGGCTATTATGTGGTGCTCTCAAGGGTGGACAAAGATGTATACCCAAGCAATACAAAAAATTGGAGGATGTCCAAGATTTTACATGTCAATTTTGCCATGGATGATGAATGTGAAAAATCGAGGATGAAAGAAACAACAAATGAATTGGCAAGTTTCATTCTTGATCTTTGAATATTGGAAGTGAAGAGATGCTTATTGAAGAATATGTATAATTGGCATGAGAGGAAATTGTTGATGCAAAATATAACATGGCTGAGTTGGTGGATTTGGCATGGGGTAGAGGAATCCATTTGGATATAGATTTGAATGAAGAGTGAATGGAGGAGAATGATGTGAATGACCAACCTACACCAACAAACAAGCTTCCTCAAGCCCATGATGATGCCCAATTACTATCAATTTTGCAATGGATCATCCTTCGGAGTTTTTAGTTGTAGATGTGATGAATATGCAATCTTTTATGAATAAATTACACAAGATGTCAATTTTCAACATCAATAAACATCATCATAAGACAATAGATTCTTATTTTTGTAGTGTGTGATATGGTGAAGACATTGTTGTGTAAATAACGATTGTTTGTCACTGCAGCTCGAATACCAACCATCACTAACAAATAACACTAAAACATATCAAATGCACACATACACAACACATCTTCACAGAGAAAGAAGAGAGTCAAAGATTACTAAGAGCTCTAGTTCTCTTTTCAAATGCACACAACAAGTCAAGTTATCTCTCACTCCACCAAAGGAGGATCCAAGAATTTAGGGGAGAAGAACTCAAGATTTTATTGCAAAACATGCAATCTTCACCTCACACAAACTCTCTCCACACACTCACTCATAAAGCTTGACTTGGCAAGAATGCCAAGCCAAAGAGGAGACTCCTCACCTAGGAGCATTTCTCCAAATCCAAAGGTTTCATCCATTCATATCTAAATGGATGAAATCCCTCCGGATGTGGTGTAGTTACCGACGCCGCACACCATAACAACTATCGTGTAAATAACGATCGTGTGTCACTGCATCTTGAGTACCAACCACCACTAACAAATAATACTAAAGCATAGCAAAGACACACATACACAATACACCTTCACATGCCCCCCTCAGCTGACTATTACTACAATGATAACACGAAAAAATGACTAGGGCCATATAACCGGATATGATTAGCGGTTTCAGGGAAGTTATATTGAACCAAAGTGATGACTACAAGTGACTTTAGTCATCACATGACTAAGCTTTTAGTCAGATCCGACAAGACCTGGCTGGGAACCGTGTAGAGAACGTGTTGGGAACATGTTCTCTCAATATTTTATATTTTCATTGTAGTCATAATGGTCCACATGACTAAGATTGATATTTAGTTGACTATAGTTTCTACAACTTACATGTTTTATAAATTTAGTGCAAATTGATTCTTCAATATCATCACACTAAGCTGCAAGCAGCTGGTCAACTGTAGCCTTGAAGTTTTTGTTTTAGTCTTGATGTTTTAGTCCATTTCAAATTTTGTTGGCTACTCAAGTGCAGGAAGGGTCAACGCTCAGTGTGATGTGATTCCCAAAGGAGTTTGAAACGGAATATGAAATCGGAGGTTTTTTAAAGGTTTTTCAGCTCACACAGCTAGTTTGATCTCTGAAGTGGCCGGTTGCAGGCGCCGAAACTTCAGGCTTATATATATAAGTTTTTAAAACAAATTTGTAGTTGCTCACGGAGCCTCTCAGATCACCAGCTAGAGTACAATAGATCAACCAAGATGAGTTCGGAGTCACAGGGAATTCCGGCCTTAGTCGCTCATACAGCTGGGCGAATCAACCCCCCCCCTCATGTTTGATTTCTCCACTTTTGCATTCAATCTGCGGTTCCGAAGTCTAGCCAAGAATTCCTGCAGTAGTTCTTGCAGGGGTTGATTGGAAATGCAAGCGTGAGCTTGATGGCAGCAACTCCTCTCTTGAAGTTTTGAGTTCTCCCTTTTCACATAAAGTTTGTGTGAGCCCAAATTCGTGCTCACAATTCAAGTAACGTTTTAAAAATATTAAAAACATAAAAATTAGTGATAACGGAGTTAATTGAATGTTTTGTTGGGGGTGGATTTCGAGTTTAGATTTAAGTAGAGTTAAAGGGTTGAATTGAATTTTACAGAAGGAAATTAGAAATTAGATTCAATGTTGTTTTGGGATTAGGTTATTCCGGGTTGTAAAAGCTAGGGATGTGTTATCCTTGGGGTAAGAACCTTGGGCAAGTAGGAAATTAGAACCGAAGGGATAAAAGGGAAATGTCCTTTACCCGAATCGTAAATGTTAAGGTTGTAGGTTAGTAAGTATATGGGTTAAATTAGGATCAACCAATCCAAGCAAGAAAAGTCAAGCGGCGGCGAAAAAAAATGAGAAAATTCCGAAAGCGGCCAAGAAAATAAAAGGAAGTGACAACTACGAGCGTAAGGAATCTTGCCAACTAGGGCAAGGGGGCCATGTTGCCACCCTTGCAATCCGAAATGAAATTCAAACCGAAATAAAAAAGCCTTTCTAAGGGCTTGAGGCAAGTGGGTGCGAGGTGGCGGTTGCCTCCCCCCATTCACCATCGAGGGCCCGGTTCGCACCATTCAAGGAAAGGGACCCCTCGGTTGAAAGGAAGGGAGAAGGGGTCCAACCCTTCATCGAAGGGTGATAAAAATCCCCTCTTCTCTTTTCATTCCCCCCCGAATTTTTATTTTAGCACGGCGAAGCCCTTGCGAATTCTAGTTAGGAAGCTCTCTCTCTATCTCTTTTCATTTTGTTAGGAAGATCAAGCAATCATTCATATAGACATAACTTAGAATTCTTAGAGTTAGAACTCTTGAGAGAAGGTAGTGTGTTTTTTAATACACCCCTAAATAGCTAGGCCATTTTCAATCAAGTGTAGTGGATTCTGAAATTATAATTTAGACTTTATATTTTGAGTGAATGTAGCCCTCATTGTTAGCTTTTCAAAAAGCCTAAGTTTGTTAGAATCGGAGTTAGTAAGCAAAAGTTATGAGAGTTTAAGTGAAAGTGTCTCAAGCTGCCCCTAAAATTTCAAACGTTGACTTTGCAAGCACGTGTCAAAAAGACAACATATGCAATTGTTTTGAAATTTGGATGATTCATAGGTCTTGTTGTTAGCTTTTCAAATTACTAAAAATTATTCCAATCGGAACTTGTGGGCAAAAGTTGTGGGTGTTTAAGTGAAAGGGTGTTTGCTGCCTTAAGGGTTGGGAGCCCCTACGGGTGTTCACCCGTGGGAGACTCCAGCACGCGATTTGGAGACCCCACAGGTGTTCACCTGTGGGAGACTCCAGCACGCAGTTGGGAGTATTTTTCTTTTAAAACTAAAGCTCTGTGGAGCTGAATAAAAAGAGTGTGCTTAATCTTTGGTTTTATTGGAGTACTAGCAAGAGGTTTCCGACACTAAAGAGTCAGCAAAGGCATGTGAGCCATGAACCTCCACTTGGACTACAGACGCAAAATGGTGGGGGTTTATGGCTGATATTCTACAACTTCAAATTCCCAGGCTGCCTGCCCGCCCCCGGCCGGGCAAGCCCACAGCCACCGCAACCACCTCTACCCGCAGCCCGGCCCAACTGCCCGGACCTCCTACAGCCGTGGATCCTCACTGGGCGCCCCCATGGCCCAAATCCCCCTGCGCTTGGGCTCATGGGGCGCCCTAGTGATACGGGGCCATGACAAATGGTGCACATTAGGTAAGGTAGAGGGCTAGAGGCATGCCAGGGTTCGCTGCAGAGAGGGGTGCTGTGCGGAAGGAGGGCGATGGCGGCTCAATAGGGTTTCAAGGGAGAGGAGCTCCGGCGCTCCCTTCGCAAAGGGCAGAGTGGGACTTCTTGAGTTTGTAGGAATGTCAGCATTTCCAAACGTCTAGGATGCAACTTGATGAGCTACTTCTACAAAGGCTTCTTACATCTTATAGGTTTTTCAATCTTGCATGGGCTGGTGGTTGGGATATGGCATCGCATAAGATTGATTTTGAGGACTCTGAGCTAGTAGAACACCACAGAAAGTAAAACAGATTTTAAAAAGGATCATGATCAGTGGAGCAGATGGAGCAGACGGAGAATTTTCTTGGTTCTTGCGCCGAAGTTGTGGTTTAATCCGTCTCCGAAGCTATGTTATCCTTTTCACTTATCTATGTCAATGATGAATAAATCTCTTGGTTTTCTTAAATAGGAATTTTGTGTTGTGGAGTGTCAAGCACTTGATGCTTCTTAGGTAGTTTTCCTCTTTTGTAAGTGCAGGGTTAAAGCACTGGCAAATTGTTCAGGAGAGTGAGCTGAGTCAATCGGGAGATTAGGCCAGGGTTGAGTTTGTGGAAATGTTTGAGATTGAGTGGATTGAGCTGGAAGACTATTGTTTTACCTATGAAGATTGATTTCTAAACCCAACAAATATTGTAAGTGACAGCGGAGGAAGTAAAAATGGAGGAAATTTGTTAGGCGCAGTCGTGGAGCAGATGGAAAGCTTTGTGGTTTTTTGTGCCAAATATCATCGAGAACTGTCTTAATCTGTTTCCGAAGGTAATTATGAGATCCCTGTGCTATTCAGATGCATTTTTACTGCTTCTTGAGGTATGATTCAGTGGCAAAATTGTGCAAGTGGCAGTTTTCAAGGTTTTCCCGTGCTCTTCACCCCTCAAAGGTAAAGGATGCTACATGAGTACAATATGGGTACAACATCACATGCTTCTGTGAAGTATCCACCACTGTTTCACATTTCCAACTTGCCTGCATTTGAACAAATAATTGGTAGAGGTACATAAGTACCTTAGTTGCCTATCTGGTGCAACATAAAATGAATATCTCTATGGAAGACATTTGCCATGTGTTGTTATCTCATTGGTTGGGCTATAGATTCCCACGTCGAAATTCTGTTTTGGTGCTCGTCAAGTGTTGAACCAGGTAGCCCTCTATGGGTATTGTGTAAAACACCAAGAATGATTCAATGATGTGCAGCTGACACAATGGTTTCTGGTGCTACAGAAACTTGGCCACTTGTGTCCTTCGCAGTTGATTTTCTAACCCTACGAATAGTTGCATGGGCACCTTCAGATTGGTATCATGCAATTCTCTACTTCTGGGATATACATGGGTTTCAAGGCTCACATGAAATCACCTCAAGTTTAGCATTAATTTCGTAGCAAATTCATATGCAATTTATACGAGCTATGTCAATTTGTGTACATAAAGGGCTTCGCTTCAAATTAAAGGGGTCATTTTTTTGAGAGATGATCACTGTACGCAACAATCTTATGTTTCTTTTTAATACATGATTGATAGGGTAATGTTTTTTCAAGCTCTTATTGTTTGGCAAGAGTTTGATCTGACCTAATAAGCACTGGGTCTTGTTGCAGCGCTTCTGCAAGGAAGTATATAGTAGCCACGGGTGGGCACAGTGGGCATGTGCGCTTTTGGGATCAAAGGTTGGTACCTCAACTATCATTGCCTTCAAAAAATAATTAAATTCATTTTATTTTGCCTTCACGTATGCAATATGCTGTCCTCAACTAGTAGAGTTACAAATTTATGTGGAGATGGACCCATGTCCTTATACATTTTACAAATAGGGTAGACTTTCATAACAAGCGAACTAACTTAACATAATTAGTAGGTGATGAGCCCCCGGATTGATTATGGCTTATGGTTCCACTTGGGTGTAACTTGGTATTAGGGAACACCGAACACGAGACGGTTTACTAAACTCGATCATCGTGTCTCCTATAGGTTTGTCTTTTGTTCATCCCGATTCAAGTTCAATGGATTTCACCGATCATCCCAATTAGTGCGTGTTACTATTCAAAGTTACGCAATGCTATAACTATTTAATGAGAATGTAATAGTTTACCAAGCAAAGTCGTTCGTGTTCTATAGTGTCCAAACGACCTATTCAACTTTCGTTTGTAAAAAATGAACTCATAAGTAAGATGCTATTGCATTGTGTAACTCACAAGCATTCTTCATTTCATCCTATTCATGTTTACTGTAGTTGAGACCACTTCAGTTTAGTCTCAAGATCAGTGTATACACAAGATTGGATATGACTATAGTTGGTGTGCAAAAATATACAATCAATTAGATTCTACATCTATTAATACTGAATGCTTCTGTTGGAGATTCGGAGTGCAGGGCTCATGTCTAAAGTCTTTTACATCATGGAAATACCGATTCATATATATTGATCATCGACTAGCTGATTGGTTTGTAGGAACAAAGATTTCAAATTCAATGTGTTTGTGAACCTCAATGACCTACTAATTGTTGTTTTATTGGTATGTGTTTTATATAGATCCTTTTTGGCCTGTTTTGGAGTTACAAATATCAAGAGGGTGTTTCACTAGTGTCGACTGGATAGCAAATTCCAGGTAGTTAATACGCACTTCGCCTAATTTGTTCTTCACTTGCGTAGAAGAAACCCCATTTTGGCATTACATTCTACGTGATTGGAGTACTGATTTTTGATTTTTGCAAATCAGGTGTATGATCATATCAACGGACGATACTTCACTGCCACTGACACCCCATTCACAGGACAACCGTTTACATGAACTCTACCAGGGGCCTCATAGCTATATTGTTCCTTCTATGAAATGTGGGGAGTACATATTGCTCGAGAGTCAGGCAAGCCACTGATGGCTTCTCTCATCACTGTTACTGTGCAGATTACATGTGAGATTAACTTGCAAAAGATATGCTCTGTGATTGAATATGGGTTTTATGAATATAGTTGGATATAGTAACTGACAATTCCGTTGAATTTGGTCTGTGTCTTTTATTAATGGAGAGTTTAATATCCTTACCTCCATGAAGTTAGTTTGCAAACTTCTATCAACGTTTTTATTTAATCATCGAAAGTACATAACTTGCAGTGTGGGGGGCACATATTCGCACCATCTTTTGTGAAGGACAACATACTGAGAGGAAGGGGGTACATTGCATGGAGTTACAATATATGAAGGTTGTGTGTCTGTGGAGGTGCAAAGGAGCCATAACGACAAGTATGTCCTCTTCAAAAGTGTGGAACTGGATGACTCCCATGCAGAAGATTGGAGAAGCTGTAATGCACTTCATAATGTGGCCTACCGAGTTTCTACGCCATGTATGTGTGCAGTCGTAGTTGAGTACATGAAACATACATTGGGTACAGGATGGGTAGTAGGCAATAACAATTTGCAAACATGAGTGTGAATGTGCGTTGTGGATGAGACATGCATGTATGATGTCTCATAATGCATTCATAAAAAACATAGAATATGCTTTGCCATCTATTGTAGTAAATTTTGTCAATATATCGACTAAACGTATTCATGTTCTGCAGTCCACCAAGTGATTACGTTCACTATGCGCAGTCATATTTTGTTGCAAGTTGTTTGAATGCAGTGTCCACATGTAATCATATCATGGAACGAAATGTTTGCAGATGATAACTATATTTACTAAGAAGTTGTAGTGAAATGACCAAAATTGATGACTATGTCTAGTTTACTTGTTCAGAAGAATAATGTAACCGTCATAAATGTAACAAGCGAAGTTATTTGAAAATGGTACTATTCATAATCATGTGTGAAGATTAGATCTAGACATAAAAATTAACTATATGTATTCATCTCTTCTAGTGCACTGTTTGAATATGCTGATTATGCTTAGTCATATTTTGTTCTGAGGTGTTTAAATATGATGACTATTTACTTATGTGATGGCATAAAATGTTTGAAATGATGACAATGCTTAGTCATCTTGTTAATTACAATAGTGCAATTGTCATGAATATAAACTGCGATGGTTTTTTTAAATGGTACTAGTTATAGTCATACCAAATAACTACATATAGTCATCAAAATTAAAACGCTTACTACTACACCGAAAATAATGACTAGTCACTCGAAATGCAAAGCGCCAAATTTGACTCATTTTAGTAAGCAATCATGTATCATATGACTATTTTTAATCATAATATGATTAATAGTAGTCGTTATTGAACGAATGCACTTGACAAATGACCACTCGTAGGTAAGACCATGTAGTCATGTAAATACAGAACATGACTAATTTTAGCCACATAATGATGACTAATTCCAATCAAAGGACATGACTACACATGACTAAATATAGTCACACACGTATGACTAAATATAGTGAGAAATGACGAAGGGTCCAGGGGCGGCCCAAAACGAGGTCTCAAAACCCCATGGGGAACGCACCATGGGGAACGCGCCATGGGGAACGAAAGTTGTCCGTTATGACCGTAGTCATTTTGTCTGGAGCGACTGGTCCGACATGACCAAGTTGAGGACTAAAAATGGTACTAGTCATCAATGCACTTTAATACCTATATTAGTCATAAACCCCAGTCATTTTTTCGTGTTTTCCTTGTAGTGTATAGAGACCCGCCAAGCAGCTATGACCAATGCCAAACTAACCTGCATTTATGAGTGTATAACATCTCGTGTGTTTAGTCGATTGTAGCGTATGTACAATTTGGTGGACTGCTTTGTTATAATGAAGAATGGCTCCGCTACTAACTAGAGTGGTAAATGTCATCCCAAGGACCTGTAGGCTGGGTGCAGTATGAGTCCCATCCTTAATCGTCTCTGATATTGGGCCTTCAGATTCCAAAGAATTAATTCCACCGCCTCACGTTCGATCGCGTCCCTAAGCCATGACTCCTCATATTCCACTTGGGTAAGCACAACACGGTGAAAACCACACAGGATCATTGAGTACAATTGGTGGAAGCACCAGGTACCAAAGATCCTCGACATCGAGGACAACTCCACTGTCCAGACGGTAGAGAAGTCAAGGGTGGCCTTAGGCATGCCATGTGCCAACCACGTTGACATTGATCGCACAAGAGCATAGTAGCCGCTCTTTTATTTTTCCCACACATAAAACACGGAAGACCCTCTGACACGACAACCAGTTCAAGATGAACTATACTCTCAATAGGTAGATGACATGGGGCATAGTTTTTGGAATGCTCGTGACATTCTTTGCCATCTTTGCCTTCCAACAACAACAAACCACTCGGCAACACGTCCTTCACCCGAAGGATAGTGCACCCCGCCCTGATATCCAATGTCGTAGGCGACTCACGTTGGAGATAAACATAATCACCATGTCGGAATCTCCGCAACCGAGGTCAATAAATACCACTGCGAATGCGTGCATAATGCAATGTGTCACGGTGCTAAGCAATGGATAAATTCTCCATGGCCATAGGCATGGCTCTCTGGAAGAATTGAGCCCGCCCTTGCAAACATTCTGCCCAAATGTTTGGGTCATCCAAGTCCACAATATGAGCTAGTTTTTCCCAAATAGAACTCGGGAGTATAGGCTCATGTCCATACAACAACTGATGTGGGTTGTAGGACGCCAACGAGGCCTGCTTACTAAATCGATAGCCCATAGCAATCCAAGACAACATAAGGTCCCAATCCCAGTGGCTCCCCCGAAGTAATCCATACTTCCTCAAGCCATGCTTGGTTGTCTAAACAACCCGTTCAGCCAAGCCATCTGCCTTCGGATGATCCTACAAGGTGGTACAATGATCTATGAGAGCCTTAGTGCACAACTCCTCAAAAGTACCGAGGAACTCCCTCCCCCGGTCTGTCAATACCTCAGCCGATGCTCCAAAACGTGCCAACACACGATCTAAAAAGGCTGCCGCGGCCAACTCTACGGAGTTTTGGGGTAGAGCGACAAACTCAATCCACTTGCTAAAATGCTCCACCTTCACCAACATGTATTTTGCTCCACGTGGTGTAACAACCAACGGTCCTGCAAAGTCGAACGACCAGCTGTAGCCCAGTCCCATGATAGGTAAGGATTGCAGTTTAGGTGACAAGGTGTTGAAGCTAGACATGACCCGATCACAAACTTCACACCTCCCGACATAAGCAACAACCTGCTGATACATGCCCGTCCACCAATATTGGCTACGCAACATCAAATGTGTCTTGCGTACTACAAAATGGCCAAGTTCCTCATGCACTTGCCGCACCAAGGAGGCCCTCTGATCTGGTCTAGGAATAATACGCCTTGTCCCATTCGACCACAATTGAAATAACAAACCGTTCCAACGGAACTTTGTTATTCGATGTCCAATCCTATTATTTTCCATCGTTGAGATGGACAAATGAAAGGTTCCTTGCTGAAGCTTATGCAATACGGGAAGATCCTCCTATATATCCGCAATAGCTTGAGGTCGATCAGTCTCATCATCCAAGCCCTATATCGGAACCTCAGCAGCAGAGCCAAAAAATAAAATGAGGAAGGCATCTGCGTGCCAACCTGGAACCGCCTCTCGATCACAATTCCCATGCCACTTGGCCCCGATCAAGTCCTCGTCCGAAGGACTTGGATTGCGTGAAAGTCCATCTGCATTCAGATTGGTAATATCGGCACGGTGTATCACCTCAAAATCGTACTCTTGGAGCAATAAAGCACACATGGCGAGTTTGCCAGTAAGCTTATCTGACTCTATAAGACACTGTAAAAGCTGATGATCGGTCACCAAAGTAAAGTACTGACCATAGAGATATGGCCAAAAATGGGCAATAGCCCATATTACTGCCAACGTTTCTCCCTCATAGGATGAATAATTGGCCTCCGCACTGTTATTGCTTTACGAAGCATAGCAACAACATACTCTCGACCAAAGTCATCATTCTAAGTGAGGACTGCTCCCAAACCTAATGAACTCCAGTCCGTATGCAACTGGAAAGATTTGGAGATATTAAGATGTCGAAGCACTGAAGCCGTACTGTCGCAACCCTTGCTAGCTCCCATTAACCATTTTGGTTATTTTTCCAACTCTAGCAAAGATTACGAGTGCTAATCCTTCACATTCCGCCATGCGAATGGTTAGCTCCCCATACCGCGGACCTTTTTAGTCCATAGGAGGGGAACCAACCCTTCTACTTTTTCATTCGGGACTCATCCCTTAATCGGTAACCAATTCTTAGATGTGGATTTCCATCCATGGAAGTCCAATCTTATGTTGATCATCGTGTTGTCGGAGCAACACTACAACAACCCGAGCCATACTAGACAACTATGCCCTCACATTGGGCCAATGCCCATGGAGGCCGTGCCGTTCGGCCTGGGGTGGATTCAGCCACACCACCTCACCCATATAAGCCTCTGGGACTCTAGGCAGGGCCCCTACCCCACTGTCAAGTAATTTTTTGTCTCTCTCCCAACACTTGGGGCCAAGTAGACATATTTCCTTAGCCATTGGGGTTGGAAGTCCCTAGCAGCTTCAGAACCCCATAACTTCTTTATATGGTCTTCGATGCTAACAATCAACCACTCCATCGTCATCTACGTTTCACATAGATGCTGATGGACTACTTACTTGTTCCATTTGGACAAATATTGACTAAGTTATGCATATTCAAAGCTTGGCAGTTCCGAAAGCCACTCCCAGGCCACTGTTGTACCAGGGCGTTGTCCCGGGACAGCGCCCCACTCAAAATACCATATCTTCTAGCTCACACCTCCAATTGACGCGAGCATTTTAGAATTGGCACACCATAAGTTACGCATAGCTTATGGCCTCACCCTCATGCCTCATAGTCTCCATGGGTGGGAGACGTTCCCAACACCCGGGGCCCTCATTCACATTAGGATCATTTGGGCCCTCTCACCAACGGTGCCACAAGTCTTGGGTGTCACCCCGGGGTCCTCCTTGTGCCCATGGTATTTTGGGCACTCTTCATGGAGAGGTACGCGACACGTACTTTCTAATCACACAATTCTTCTCTAATCCTAAAATCCTAAAATCCTAGAGAGGAGAGGGGGAGAGAGAATTTCCTAACTTCACTAAGACTAACTAATCCACACAAGTATATTTTTGCACTCATCACAACCTCAAGTGCTCAACTCTTAAACATGAACTTTAAGTACCACAAATTGGAATCATGAATTAACTTTAAAATCCTTCACGTCAACACTAATTCTACCAAGAGGTCAAGCCCTCTTCAAGGCTAACAAGCCTTGGCTCTCAAACTAAAAACTAAGCACACACATGTGCTCCAATATGGCTTCCCACACCCACACTTATAACTCGTGGGGTGCCTTGGAGCACAAAGGAAAGAGAGGATGAGTGAGGGAAGAATGAAGGATTATATAGTAAGCTTGAGGGGGTGAGCACCCTCAAGGCTCACGATAAGCCCTTGAGATTTCCTCCTACTTAGTAGGCGCCAATCCTATCTTCTAAGCCTTCCTCCCTCAAATGATCAACAAGGATCCTAATTCGAACATTTAACTAGCCTTGGCTTTCTACCTACCACACTTTACCAAACTTGGGATGCTTCAACCCAAACTTAGCCTCCTTCGCTTTCCGCCGCCATAACTTTCTCCCCTTACTTTCCCAAATCGTTGCTCACCACTTAATTCAAACCACGATGCTTAATTCGTGATTTGATTGGTGCTTTGAGAATTTGCTTATCCTCCACCTTGCATTCTTCCTTGGACCTTCCCCATTAAGTGGCCATGATGAGGTGGTCCACTTGTGCGCTCCATGTGATCCTCCATTCATCCCAATTCGAATGCACTTGCCTCTTGAGTCACTTTGGTTGTCTCCATCCATTTGTACTAGCCTACTCACTAACTACTCAATCCAAGTTCTCCTTACCTATCCTCATTCACTCAAATCCTTCCGAAGGTAAAAACACAATAACAACTCACATCCTAGCCTCTTACAACATGGTACTTCTAAGACTAACATTTCACTCTTTTTATATTTTTGTGAAGTAACATGCTACTTCAAAGTGCATCAACTAACGTTTCAAGGGTCTAAGACTAAATGTGGGCACCCTTTTGGGCTCACAAACACGTGTCACAATTGCCGAACTTACCACCTTCTCCGAAGCTCTGAACATATAATAATTCGAAGTGGAAGAGCTAGCCTTTGCTCCGGATGGAGCTGGTGATTCCAAAATTTGGCCAGATGATGCCAAATTTTTGAACCTCTCCTCCAAGGCGCCAATCTTCGCCTCCAACGTTTTTTTCCGTTCGGAATAAAAACGTTTTTTCTGGGAGGAGAGCAAAACAATTTTTCACCGCGTGATTGTTCCGCCCATAGTGGGAATACTTCAATTACTTCGGTGGAGGCTTACCGGCCTCCTTCGCCGAATCATGAGCGGGAACAACGGTTTTCCACTTCGACTTTTCCACGGTTTGGGCCTTCTTTTGCATCGAAGGACAATCCTTCTTAGTATGGCCCGTCCACCCACAAGACCAATAATATAAGGTTTTGTCTACCTCCGCCTCTGCTAATCCTACAACTGCGACCAAAGTCTTCCGGGATTTGCTAGAATCTACTAGCAAGGACACCAAGTCAGTGACATCGTGTTGATACAAAGCACGATCACACTGCTTCACAATGGCGAATGCCTCTACGAGTGTTGTCAGACCGTCATAATCCATAATGATCTTGGGCAAAGCTAAGTTAAGGAGGTGTTTGTCAATCTTTGACAAAAACACCTATACCAACTGACTCTCCATGAAAATACTTCCAAATTTTCTGACAAACCTTGTCAACCTCGTGCACATAATATGATATGTGTCGTCATTTTCCCGCTTGAAGTCTTGAATCTGCTGCATTTGATCCCGTCAGAAACCTCCGTATTCCTTCCCTAAATGGAGATGGAATTTTTGCAGAGGATTAAAATCTGGCGGAACCTCTAGATAGGCTAATGCCGTTTGAGTAGCCTGGGTATAACGGGAGAGTGGAAAAATCGGACTCGACGTACTCACCGATGCGGCAGCATGAACCTTATCTTTAGACTCATTAGGAAAAGTCCCTCCACATCCAATACCACGACACCATCCGGTTGTTCTATCTTAACTACAAGAGTGGCCATTGAACTAGAAGATGCGTCTTCCTTCAAAGCGGAAACCAACTCCACCCGAGTCTCCCAGTACCGCTCTACTTGGCACAATTCCATCCAATGAGCATCCATCCACTGCTCGTAAGTTTGGAACCCCTTGTACTCTAAATATTGGGGTAGAAGTTCAAATGCATATCAATCATTAAAATTGGTATTGCGTTGACGCTTCTCCCTCATCCACGTCCGAAACCGAATTTTCCAATCTTGCAGGGAAATGGTCTTTGTTCAATCGGAAAATCGGTCCCGGATGCCTCATCGCGTCTCCTCCTCCATTTCGTCAAAGGATCCCACCCAAAGAACGTGAGACCGAGTGATAGTTATCCATGCTGAAGTAGACTGAAACACCTCGTCGGGTGCTACCACTGGTTCAACGTCCAAGAGGTCCGAGGATCGATCTTCCGATGATGTAGGAGACGGAGAACGATAATGTTGGAACTGAGTTGTAACCATAAACCCACAATGAGTCCGGTCATTGGAGCCAACAATCTAAATTAATGTGGCGTCAAGGTTAAGGTCAGAAGATGACAACATGCACTACAATTCAACTTGATATGACATTCATAAGAAAATATTATTCTTCTTGTTGCTTCAACAATCCGCGGTTTTCTCCGTTCCGACACTCCGGAACTTCATCATTTCTTGTCCTCATACGTTTCTTTGCGCATTAAACCTCAAGAATAAAGAAAAAAATAGAAAAATAAAGCATTCTTGCCAAGTGAGAAGGAATATAATCAAAGACTACTAAGAGCTCTAGTTCTCTCTTCAAATACACACAACAAGTCAAGTTATCTCTCACTCCACCACGGGAGGATCCAAGAATGTAAGTAAGGGGAGAAGAACTCAAGATTTTATTGCAAAAACATGCAATCTTCACCTCACACAAGTTTTCTCCACACACTCACTCACAAGACTTAACTTGGCAAGTATGCCAAGCCAAGGAAGAGACTCCTCTCCTAGGAGCATTTCCCCAAATTCAAAGGTTTCATCCATCCATATCTAAATGGATGAAATCCCTCCAGATGCGGTGTGGTCATCGATGCCGCATACCGTGACAACATCATCATAGGATTATATATATATATAATATTGAACTTCATATTGTGTGACGTTGTGAGCATATTTCTTCAATAAAAATGTTCTTTCATACTTATGTATCTTCATTGTGTATAAAGAAAATGACATTTTATATTGAAATAAGCCATTTTCTTGAAAAAACTCGACAGTATGACAATTGAGGCCAAAATGTCATATTATGTAAAATACAACATTCAGACAATACAACATTTTCTTGTACAACCAAACATATCGTATTTTAGAGGGAGAACAATAGAAGCATATAGTTCAAAATACATAATTTTATACATGGAGATGCCAAAACGAGTTTGGTACCCAAAAGACCAATATGGAATGTCTTTTTTTCAAGCCTCCGCATTGATTCCAAGCATGCACCCTAAACTTATCGAACATGGAAAATTTTGCATGCGAAACAACCAACTCCCCTACTAAAACTCCGGTTGAATTAAAAGATAACTCTAATGTTAATGAAATATTTACACTAGAATTATTGAGGATAGTATTGTGGGTGCACATTGTGTCACGTACCTCTCCATGAGGAGTGCCCGCAATATCATGGGGACAAGGGGGACCCCGGAGTGATACCCGGGACTTGTGGCGTTGTTGGTGAGATGGCCTAAGTGATCATAGTGTGGGAAACGCCTTCCACCCACGGAGATTAGGAGGCACAAGAATAAAGCCATAAACTATGCGTAGCTTATGGCGTGCCGATTCTAGAATGCTCAAGAACACCTCAATCGGAGGTGTGAGCTAGGAGATATGGCAATTTGAATGAGGCGTTGTCTCGGGACAGCGCCCTGGTACAGCAATGGCCTGGAAGTGGCTTCCAAGACTGCGAAGCTTTGAACAGATATAACTTCCTCAATACTTGTCCGAATGGAGAAAATGAGTAATTCATCGGCATCTACATGAAACGTAGATGACGATGGAGTGGTTGATATTTAGAATCAGACACCATATGAAGAAGTTATGGGGTTCTGAAGTTGTTGGGGGCTTCTAACCCCAACGGCTAATGGAAAATGTCTATTTGGCCCCAAGTGTTGGGAGAGAGACAAAAGGGTACTTGACGACGGGGTAGGAGCCCTGCCTAGAGTCCTAGAGGCTTATATGGGTGAGATGGTGTAGCCGAACCCACCCGAGGCCGAACAGCACGGCCTCCATGGGCATTGGCCCAATGTGAGGGCATAGTTGCCTAGTACAACTCGGGTTATTGTAGTGTTGCTCCGGCAATGCAATGATCAACATAAGATTGGACTTCCATGCATGGAAGTCCACATCTTAGCAATGGTTACCGATTAAGTGGTGAGTCCCGAAAACCAAGTAGGAGGTTTGGTCCCCTTCCTATGAACTAACAAGGTCCGCGGTATGGGGAGCTAACCATTTGCATCGCGGTATGTGAAGGGTTAGCACTCGTAATCCTTGCTAAAATGAAAAATGGACAGAGTTAGCTAAGGGGAGCTAGCAAGGGTTGCGACACATTGTCACTAACCCACACATGTTTTAACACAAAAATTCACAAAAAACCTTGATGACATGTTTTTCAAGTCTTGATGTTTTCCACAAACAAATAATTGATCTTGTGGTTCTCGTGCTCTTAGGCTATAGATACCAAGATTGCCTTCTAATTATAAGTCATTTGGGTGCAATGAGAACATAATGAGTGCTTGAAGATTAACGTTTAACTAACATTACATGTTCTTTTTCATGTGTATAGTGTAGGTCGCACTATAAAGACACGAAGGGTAAGCCGCACTATATATATGGGTGCAAGCATGGTAAAGTAGATCAAAAATGTGCTCCGGTATACTAAAACCATCACTCTTTTGGTCAAAGGCCTAAAAGTAATAGCAAAGCGTTGTTTAAATTGGATTTCTTTTCATAATGACCTTTGTTGTTGTGTTGAATATTCAAATGTAAAAAATCAAGTTGTGATCTTCAATACTTATCATTAAAAGTGATGCTCAAAAGCAAATGGTTGAGTTTAGTTTTGAACATAGATTTCATGACCTTAACTATTTTGAAGTTGGAATTTTCTTTCATATTCTTTGAATTCATTATCTACTTGAGGGCATCATCACAAAACTTTGTGGAAAACCATCAATTTAATGTAATTTTATAACAAATTTTAGACAATCACTTGTTCAATATCACCTACTTGCATATCCCTTGTATTGTCTTCTAAAATATGTAGACTTTTCTTGGAATTTTTTGTCATCATAATTTGCTTGGCTTTGTAGATCAATATGTTTCAAAAATGACTATGATTTTGTTCTTCACAAAATTCAAAGTTAGTGAATAGTTTTGAATCACTTCCACTGAACAATAGGCTCGGGGGGGGGGGTAGTCATTGGTTGGAGTAGCAATATATGTGCGAACAAATGATAGGGTATTTTAAAAACATGGGGGCAAAAAATTATAATTGGACTTAAGAGTAATATAGGGTATCAAAAATGGCACTGGACATCTTTAAAGTACTATAGTGTATGGAATAATAGGTAATTTGGAATTATAAGTAATGCAAGCCATTTTTCTATTAACCCAAAATAGAATATCACATAATGATAGCATGTGAAAAAAGAAGAGAATTGAAAGTAATACCCCCCTATAAAATAGTGGTTGTTCGCACCTATATCCTTAACTTTCTAACACACTGCCCCCCCCCCCGAGACACTAGGCAAGGATCATGAGTTGTCCACTTTATCGTGCTTGCACCCATATGCCCACCATAATAAGAGTAGTTTGGGCATGTGTCGTCCAAGCCCGTTATACCGTGCATTTGTATCTACTGTCCATGATCATGGTTGTATAATCTGCTCTACATGCCATAGTCATTAGCGAGTCATCAACTAAGTGTTCGGAAACTTTGAAATGGTAGTTGTGACATTGTCCACATGAAGTGTGTTTCATAATAAACTGGGGATCACTAATCCTAGTCCAAAAAATGAATGCTAGAAAATGCTCTCTTTGTAATATCTTATGTTTTACATTAACTTTTACATGGACATAACATTATTCAGATCCATAACAGTTTGAATGTGGGGAATATCCGGGAATACTACATGGAATATTGTCAGTCCCACATAACAATGTTATGGCTACTGTAATACAATTAAAATGTGCATTATTCTCCTACACACATGTTTGTGCTTAGCTCACATCTAATGATTTACTTGAATGATATTAAGCATGAGGTTAAGTAGCACTTTGAAATTGGACAATCACTTGTGGGTCTCCATTTTAATAAAACACTAAGTCATCTATGTATAAATGGTGCTGATTAACTTGGGATTTCTTGTTGTTGGACCATTTGTATGGCCAAGCGTTACTAACTTCAAACTACACCCTCAAATTTGAGGGTTTTTTAAATACAAAATCCTTCATCTTTCTCCCCTTTTGATAATGAATGCACTATAATGCGTTATAATCATTCAAATATAATAAAATTTATTTAATTTAGGGATGGCATAGTAATGGCAACTAGATTTATGCTCAATTGATGTGTTTATGTATTGAAAGAAAGATGACTCCAATGTTATCACCTACACACTAGAAGAAATCTTGTCCATTTCAACCCTCCTTGCGACTAGGCCATCGCGACTCCCACCAAGAAAATGCATAAACAAATCAATTCGGTTGGGAATCGGGTGGCACCTTCCACCAAGAAAATGCATAAACAAATCAATTTGGTTGGGAATTGGGGGGGCACCTTCCATGGGTACACCACGGGTACCTTCCGGTTGCCTACCAATTGAATTGTTTATGCATTTTCTTGGTGCGAGTCACGATGGCCTAGGGTTGAAATGGACACGATTTCTTCTAGTGACATGAATTGTGATGTTGCTTCATTTTTTAGTTGGTCTTAATCTATATGTAATCTTAAAACGGGAATTATGAGAATTGTTTATTAATTGTAATCGTGGTCTTAGTTAGTAGCCCAGAGTTCAAGTTATGTGATAATGTGCCTTAGTTTGAGCATCACTTTTTTTGGAACCAACTACAAGATGAAAATTCAATCTTTAGCTTTGTGTGCTTGAACCAGGCCATTCACTTTTCATTTCTATTGAAAGCTAGTGGTCTCAAACAATAATACAAATTCATGGTCACTGAAGGAGATTGACTTTAGGAAATAATTTGCAAATCACACAAGTTGTTCAATTGAGGCCTATAATATGTAATTTTACTTCATGCACACATGATAACATTACTAAGCCTACCCTTTTGCACCTTTTTTGAAGGGGGAGGGGTAGGCCTAGCATGGATTCCTGGGCCATTGATTTTTGCATGATTTCTTATGTCATCTTGGATCCCAGATGCTTGACTGGCTGCGATGGTACAACACTGATGCAAACATTGATGTTGGTATACTACCTAGAAGCAAACTAGCGGACTTGAATAGTTTATTTTAACAATACCCAATGCTCCGGTTGCCAAACTCTGGCCCCACCCCATCTACCGGGCTGTCATTGTGAAATGAATAATACTCAAGTTGAGTATTATTCAATTTTGCAAGGTGGCCCATCATAAGCGGGGTTTGATCCTTAAGAAATTCCTAAGATTCTTGGCACTGAGGTGCAACATATTCATGATGAGTAATGTTATGACCCCCCCCCCCAAAAAAACAAAAAAAAATTGGTACCCCAAAAAAAATTGGAATATGAGGTTTGAAATGAGCATCAGTGGCCCAATAAAGTTGTTTAAGACTCCAATGTGTGCTTTCAACCACATGATCCATCACTCATACCCCAGCCACACCGGGGTATCGGACCCCTTTTAGCATCAATATGAGGACCTTATACACTTGGGGGGTAGTCGTGCTCAAGGATCCCTTGACAGTTGATGCTTCAAAAAGCATCTCAAGGGTGGTAATATGATGCTTATTTTGCTTCCTTCCGTGCCTCCTCCATGCTCACAGTCAACCTCCCAACCAAAGAAAGTTATCTCCCCAATGGAATCATTTAAAAAAAATCAAAACACAAACTTTCTATCCTTAAATTTTGAACTCTTCATGAAGAGTTATTTCTACATTCACACATGTATTGTTAAGGAAAATTTTCAAATTTCAATTCACTTAGAAATCAATTATTCATAGGAAGTTCCACATATATCACTATTATTTTGAACGGGGTGTGTACATTATCCATGTAATTGCATAGAATCCACCAAAAATTATAGTCAAAAAACTTAAATTCTAACGTTTTTGCTTTGAAAATGCAATAATATTATTGAGCCATGTGGTTTGGTTCCACGACTCTAGAAAATGTCGATAATATATGTGGGCCCCTTGAATGAAATGGGAATATTCTTTTACTATTCATACATTCAAGCTAAACTTGGAAAATTGGGTGGAGTTATGCTTCTAGCACTATGCATAGAAATCACTGTTCATACCAATATTATTCGTAGGAAACATTGTTCACCCCAATATTATTCCCTATAATTATTATTCATAGCAACAATGTTATTAAAAATACCGACACTATTCAAAATATTCTTAGTATTCATATTGGCACCGTTCATTATTCGTACCGGTGACGATTTCTACTTATTTCTAAGTTTCTTCCCATGAAAATAAGATAGTGGAGGCTCATGTCAGATGCTAAATATTGAATGGAACACAACCATGCAGCTGAACAATGTTATGGATTACCTAGAACTCATGAACAAAAAGAGAAAATTCAACTGAGCGATAGTCATCTACGACTTTGTCATCACACTTGTATCGTGAATGTTACAGAAATCAAGCTTGCAACTGAACTTTTGTAGATGATCTTGAAAATGATAACTGTCCTTATGACAATGAAGTATACTGTAGTTTCAGCAAACTTGAAAATTCCAAAGCACACAAAGTCCAAATTTCGACTTTCTCTGTAATAGTGGGGCCCTTGCTGGAGGACCTTCTGGGAATGTAGGCCTCCGCACTCAGAGTCCAAGTGCACATGCCCTTATTTTCTACAAGGCCCCATGTCAAGGGCCACACCAAAACGTTGAAAAAACGTGGGCCTCCAAAAAAATCATGTGCGGTGGAGAGATTATGTACCTTAACGTCTACCAAAAACAGACACCATGATACCTACTACACTGCTTATCCCAGCTTATCCCAATGGGTGGGAAATTAGTGAAGGTGATACTAAATTTTTTTATGCTATGGAATTAGTGCCACCAAAAGATTTGGACTGTTCATCTCGTCACTATGCACTAAAAATACTATGCATAGCTGCACTATTCGTTGATAGTACTGGCACCATTCATTCCTAGCACAATTCATTGACAAGCATGTCTTTGCGTATAATTATTTTATCACTCTACAAGCACCTTGAAAGCACACATTTTCTTGAAATGTATGGTAAATGAGCATGTATTCATGAATTTAGCATGACCGGGTAAAAACTTTAGCCCTCACTAATTTTGATACTTGGCAAAATAGTGTGTGTTTCAGGAAGTAGTACCACGCACTCTAATTGGGATAATTAGTGTAGCAGTAGAATACTAGGCAGTAGGAGCTTCCTGGGAGTGCTCTTCATTGACTCAATGCAACAATTGCAAAAACACTCCTATAAGCACAATGTTCTAATTAAGTTATGGCGTGTTTTAGGTGCTTCATGAGTCAGCTACGTTGCACGCTGATCGCGATGTTGGTTACATATTGCAATGGATAGTACACCCTAAACTCCGTAATATCAACCTCCATAATGTCACTCACTCTCTAATACCCCGAAACCCTAGGGAACAGATGTTCATAGTTCAAATCTCACTCCTTATTGTCACCTTTCTCTCCCTTATATCACGAATTTTGTCATTAATGCAAAGAATTCAACCCACACCCTTGCATTGCGCCATGTGTCAATATGTGGAGTGTCACTTTCTTATTCTTATTCTTCTTCTTTTTCTTATGCCACTTGTTGAATGTTGGTGCATGCATCCGCCACATCGCCTGGGAAGGCGATGCGGAGTGGACCACACCACACCATTTAATATGTTGCACTTTGTGTTATTCCATAGTGTCACATGCCACACTAATTCACTAGTATCACGCATCCATGTTAACACTACAGAACTCCGTAATATCACGTGCACTTTGGTTGCCATAGGTGTGATACTACGGAGTTTAGAGTGTAGTAGAGTGTCTGAACTATCGTCAAATGTGCATGTTGCAATAAATGCAGCTTGGTGGAGTGTACATATAGTCAAGACTCTATAAATGTTACAGGTCGGGAGTAGCAAAAAAATAACATATATAGAATTATAACAAGTAACACTTATAGAATTCATACCGATGATTAATAACATTTATAGAAATAACACTTAAAATTTCCGAAAATGAAGAACATAACGTTTTATAAAAATAAAAAATGAAAGTACAAATGATAATACATAATTCAACTAAACTAATTGAAAGAAATAATCTATATAGTAGTAACTTGACGAGATTCTTCCAACTAAACTAACCGAAAGAAAGAGTCTATAGTAGTATGATGAGAAGCTTCCAAATGAAGAGATGAAACTTCCTTTTGGAGTCCTCGAATGCTCCTGATGTGTGATAGGGCATCATTTGGTCTTTGTTCGAAGTATTTCTTCAAAGTCTCTAGAGAACACTCAACAACACTAAATCCTACAACTTCTTCTACCACATCAACCATAACCTCATCAACATCAATTTCTTGATGTTCTAAGGAATACATATCCAAAAACTCCTCATTGGTAGGTTCATAGGGGTTGTTTAAATCAAACTCCATCTCATAATTGAAGTATTCATGAGCATTCATCACGTCACCCACCTCACTATCAGATGACAATAACGTCAGTTGATGAAGTAGAGTAGCAACTTCATCAACTTCATCAACCTCTACCAAGCACCTAGCTTCCACTATCTCCCTCTCAATAGAGATCGAAAGAACACCCGTGTGCCTCCAACAATTTTGAATTGTTCGCAAAGAATATGGGATAAATGTGATTACATGTTTAAAATGTATGCTCTCGTATATTATTACCTTGATTTTCTCAAAATTAACACTTATAGAGGTGCAATTAACAAAGAAGGGAGTAGAGCATGTTATAACACTTAACACATAACACTCACTAGTCTTACCAATTGTGTTTTTGTAGGGGAGTAAAATTTTCTTAACATATATGAAATTATAACGCTTATAGGGGTAACACTTATAGAGTCTTGACTGTACCTGCCCTGTTGATGTAAAAATTCAAGCAGCAGACTATGCTTTGTTGACCACGCACATTCTTGGCATGCTCGGGCGCACTTTGGAAGCTCATACCACGTCGGTGTCGACACCTACCTCATCGGGGTTTTATCAAATATAAAACCTGGCAAGGGCAGTGCAATAAGACACATGAGTTCGTGGTTCTTGAATCTGTGTTAAGTTGCACTGCACCATTACAAACTCGGAGATTGTGTTTCATATTTTTTGTGATCTTGACGGCAACGAACGGAAGATGAGGTTGAAAATAGTTTTTGCGCTCTTGCATTGGCGATGTTTGGTGCTCCACTTGTCTCTTTAGCACGGCCAATTTTATCATCTCAATTTCATGGACGCCAGCTGATGCAGAGCTCAACCAGCCGTCTTGTCTTCGCGCACTACATGGTCCTGACCCGTCCTGTCGGGAACAACTATACAAATGACATTACGAGCGCCAAGGCCGCTGGAATTGATGCCTTCGCGCTCAACTATGGCGGCTACGGCGTCGATTGGAACGTGCAACAAGGCTATCTTGCTGATATCTATTCGGCAGCGCAGGCTCATAATTTTTCGGTTTTCATTTCCTTCGACACAACGTCTGTCCCAAATGCCTCCATGTGTGTCGACCTTGCTAACAAATACGCCTCCAACTCTGCACAGCTCTACGTCGATAACAAAATGCTATTATCCTCTTTCCAGACCAATGATCCTAGCTGGTCATGGAAAACCGATGTTCTTGACAAGATCACGGTCCAAACTATGTTCCTCCCAGGCACTCTGTCTGACGCTGCCTCCAGCATCTTTAACACGGTGTATGATGGCATTTTCACCTGGATTCACCCGACTAAGATTGCCAGCGATGAATCGACCACGGACGAAGACTACGCTTCCGCTCGAACAACCTACGGCAAGAAATGGATGGCGGCCATAGCCCCCTGGTACTTCAAGCGGTTTGACGCCAACGACAACTGGGCGCATGCACAGGACCAGGACATCTTCATCTCCCGGTTCCAGCATCTCCTCGCTCTCCAACCAGACTTCATCGAGCTCATCACCTGGAACGACTGGGGCGAGAGCAGCTACCTAGGCCCCGCAGATACCACGGGACTTGTCCCTACTGCTTACTGGGACACTCTTGACCACTCGGGCTTCTTAACCATTGCCAGCCTCTTCATCAAAGCATACAAATCCGGCGCCACAAGCCTCACTATAGACGCATCTGCTGAACACGTCTACCTCTTCTACCGCCTCCAACCGGGAGCTACAAACGGCTCCTCGGATACTCTTCCGCTTCCCCTGGACTATCAGTACCTCAAAGACGATGTTTACGCGGCAACATTCCTCGCCAGCGCTGCCGACATCGCCGTCACGAGCGGAGGAAAGACCACTTCTTTCACTGCGCAAGCAGGCGTTACTGTGACTGCCGTTCCATGGACCCTAGGAGCACAGAGCTTGACGGCGAGTCGGAATGGCACGTCGTTTGTGACGAAGAGTGGAGGACCAAACATCAGTGGAAGTCCGACGAAGTATAACGGAAATATAGTTATCATATGATTGATTGATTTTCATAAAATATCCTATAGAATCCTACTAATTTATCTTATGATTGACTGTGCTCAAAAAGATAGATACGTGGAAGACGGTTGTCTAAGTTACTACACTTCTTCTACATTACATCTATTGTAACCGGAGTATATTCTGCACTATTTAGAGGGAATCTTGTGTGTCCGAATCACATATATAGTGTCTTCCAAAGAGACAGATTCAAGTCAGGAAGGCCATAAATAAGAATGTTTATGGTGGACGGGGATGCTTGCCAAGTAAGAATCTGCCGTCGAGATGTTCTGCACAACGTTGCAAACATTTAACCAAAAAAGAAATTTAATAATTTTCTACATTCTTTGAGCTTCGTGTGAGGATCTTCGCTCGGCTCTACTCATGTATGTGTTAGAATCACTTAATTGTTCCACAGAGACATATCGTTATAACTACGAAGATACGCATATTCATGGTCGAAATGCCCAAGCTCGAGCCATTCTGCAAAATGTTTGATGAAACATTCTATCCCATGTGTGTCGCAAGATTACAAGAAATTCTACAGCATGTTGTCCAGACGTTTTTTTTAAAAAAAAATCTCTTGATTCCTTGTGTGGTAAAGCTCCCTGCTCAGCCATAGCCATCAAGTTTGTTCGAATCACATACTATGCTTTAGAGTGATGGATCAAATCAAGAGGCATAAACATAAATAGTCTAGTTGAAGTGGGTCCTAATGCATCCGTCAGCTACATTTGATCTGCAGACCGTTGGTGAAAGATTTATGTGTGCAGCATTGCAGTTGAATCTACAGCATGTTCTACAACAATCCTTTCCTGTCTTGTGTGAAATAGCAGTCTACTCAGCCATACTCATTACACTACAAGGAACATGAGTAGGGTTCGACGAAGTTGCTCATCTAAGTGGATATCACTTTCAACAATTCTCTTGTGCTTTCCTATCCACACATAGAGCATTTCATACATACTTTATTGATTCCGGTCATCATCATATTCATTATGGCCCATAAACAACTTACTCCTCATGGATGGTAGCAAAGCTGAACAACAAAGCTCCATGGCAAGAGGAAAGTTCTTCATTTGCGATCATTATAAATGGTTGTTCATGCACATTGTGGAAAGCACTTCAAGTGGCCGTTTTTGTGTGTTATTTAATCCACACAAAGAACATTTCATCCATAACATCTAGTTTGTGAATAAATCAATTGTACCCCATAAATGGTTTGAATAGGTGGATGTCTCTGCTATTTTCACAACTCATCATCCACTCCCTCTCACTAGTTATATAGTCCATGCGCAATAGTTGGAGAAGAGAGATAACTTATTATTCAATCACCTTAGTCCATCACTACTCATCTTCCACTCCATTTTTGGCAGTTCTCATGTCTTCATCCACTAACTAGTCCATAACCAACAGGGACGTGGATGATGAGCCAAGGGAGCGACTTGTCATCTACCTATTCAAGTTGGTTATCAGACATAACCAACAAGCTCATGGACGGAATATGGGAATCATATATGATATTGTGCATGAATGAATGAAATGTGTGACAAATTTTGATAACCCTTATGCTATTGGATGAATGATTGGTTGTGCCTCATACATGGCTTGAGTGGATGGTTGTCTTGCAACTCATCATGCACTCCCTCTTTGTTGATTTAGTAGGGTGACTTAAACCCAAGGCCTAAATCCAGATCCCATGGGAACTTTAAGGTTAAGTTACCTAAAGCTAGAATAGTATTCAAATGGGCGACCTTCCTTGTACTTGATTTCTGATGCACCCTACCACCTATGGTCCACCCAATCATAGGGGGGGGGGGTCCTCCAAGCGAACCGGAAATTTGTAACCATCCATGCGTGTGTGTGTGTGTGTGGGGGGGGGAATGAGGTGTAGGCCAGCTTGTCCGTGCCCGTTCAAGTGTTCACTTTCAAAAGGACACAATAGTCATCGGGGCCCCTCTAATTATTATACTGCATGTGTCGGAATTACATGTAGACTTAGACCAACTCAAAACTGAAGCAACATCATAATTCATGCCAATGGCAACATTTGAGTTGTCTTTCTTTCTCAATTCTATAGTCATAACCAAACGCTCATCCAAGAAAAAAAAAAGTTATAAAAACTCGTCATAAATATTCATTAAAGAAGGCATGATACCATTCATAATTCTCATAATTTGTTCATGAGCTGATCGATTATGACTGATAACCAGCTCCGAGTAGATGGATGACTTGCTACTTCCTTCCGCGGCTCATCATCCACGCTCCTCTCGTTAGTTATGGGCAGACATTAAGTTCCCCCCTACGAACTATGGGGGCTGTCAGTTTCGGGCCGGGGCAGCCCTGCAACGGAATTTCTGAACCCGACCGAAAACTGCTGCCCGCCCCGCCCAACTTCGAAAAAAACATTGCCCTTGCATTCTTGAAGGGCCGCTTGGCTACAAATCCCATATTGAGTGCACTTCACCTTCAAGGTCCAAAATCCAATATATATGTTCACTTCCATTGAGTAAATAAGCAATTGACTTGGATTTCATTATCAAAGTGAAACCGTCAATAAAACATGTAATTAACTTGGAAGTCAAAAATACTACAAAACCCTCACTTGCACTGAGATTATAATTTTTGTGACTTACAATTTGAAATTGTCTTTGTCATTCTAAAATGACACTTAAATTTAGTGTGCTGATTTAATATGTACATTTTATAATATTTTAGGTAATGCCGTCTACTTTCACAAGTATTCTAACGCATTCAAACTAATTAAGTGTGATTAAATATAATTAAGTCTAATTAATCTTGATTAATCCCAAATAAATCAGAAAGTATGCTTACCAAATTAAGTAAACCTAATCGATTATAAAATGTACTTACTGTAATTAATTAATTTCTGGAATTAATTCCAGTGAGTAAATTATAATAATTAATTTCTGGAATTTAATTTCAGTGAATTAATTCTAATAATTAATTTCTGGAATTTAATTCCAGTGAATTAATTATAATAATCAATTTCTGGAATTTAATTCCAGTGAATTAATTATAATAATCAATTTCTGGAATTTAATTCCAGTGAATTAATTATAATAATCAATTTCTGGAATTTAATTATAATAATCAATTTCTGGAATTTAATTCCAGTGAATTAATTCTATGCGTTAGAATACTTGTGAAAGTAGACGGCATTACCTAAAATATTATAAAATGTACATACTAAATCAGCACACTAAATTTAAGTGTCATTTTAGAATGACAAAGACAATTTCAAATTGTAAGTCACAAAAATTATAACCTCAGTGCAAGTGAGGGTTTTGTAGTATTTTTGACTTCCAAGTTAATTACATGTTTTATTGACGGTTTCACTTTGATAATGAAATCCAAGTCAATTGCTTATTTACTCAATGGAAGTGAACATATATATTGGATTTTGGACCTTGAAGGTGAAGTGCACTCAATATGGGATTTGTAGCCAAGCGGCCCTTCAAGAATGCAAGGGCAATGTTTTTTTCGAAGTTGGGCGGGGCGGGCAGCAGTTTTCGGTCGGGTTCAGAAATTCCGTTGCAGGGCTGCCCCGGCCCGAAACTGACAGCCCCCATAGTTCGTAGGGGGGAACTTAATGTCTGCCTTAGTTATGTAGTCGATGCAGTGCCAGTTGGAGAGGAGAGATAACTTAATTATTATACGATAGGGGACGGCCCCAGCCTGGCCGGGCCCGGACCCGTCCTCCGTCGGCGTCCCACGAAGAGAGAAGCAAAACAACAAAGCAGGAGCATCGGAGGAGCCGATGAACAGCGTAGCTCCAAGGCGGGAGGAGACTCCCAGTTGCGCACTAACTTAGGGTTTGGAGCTCCATCGCAAAATAATCCATCAGTAAGGAGTCGCGATGGAGGCTCTTGGTGTGCGCACCATGGCCACCACGGCATCAGCCTCAGCACCCGACAGGGGCCTCGCCATGATGGCCGCCGGCCGACCGTTGGGGGGAGTCGCCATGGGCCAATGCGCCATGTTCGCCATTGGAAACAAAAAGGGATCGACATCGAATGAGCTCCGATTGGGGTCAGGCTTGCATTACCAGCGAACCTCGTTTCTGCCACACGCAGGGCTACTTAGGAGAACGCAGAGAGGGGAGAATGTGTCGCGGAAGGGGGGTTTGATTGTGGTGGAGGCCAGCGCGTCGTCCTCGTCGCCTGGGGATGATGCTGTGGGAGCAGGGGATGCGGGGAGCGGATTGGAGGCCGCGCAGGCGGGAGTGGGAACCTCGGAATTGGCAGCCACCTTGAAGCTGGGATCGCTGTTCGGTCTCTGGTACTTGTTCAACATCTACTTCAACATTTACAACAAGCAGGCATGACAAAATTATCACAAAATATTCCCTGCGCAAGTAATCATCTGCATTTTTTGCCTCTTCGATTTAGGTCGATGATGCGTTCGCTTGCATTGGTCGCTGCAAGAGCCCTGAACTACACCTTGATTATGGCATCAGTAGTGTCGATGCAGTAGGGGTTTGAAGAATTGCATAAGAGCTTACGCTTGCGCGTTATGGTTGAAGATTTTCGGGTGTGTTAGTGAAAGTTGCAGGATATGTACTACAAGACACTTACCTGCTGTTTACTAAGTGTTGGTTCAACATAGTTATTCAACATTTACAATAAGCAGGCATGACAAAATCATCATAAATTGTTTCCCTGCGGAGATTAATCATGCATTTTTGCCTCTTCGATCTAGTCTAGGCAAAGGGGGTTTACAGGTCGATTGTAAGAGCCCTTTACACCTTGATGATGGCATCGATAGTGTCTGGTCTGCCAACAGTAGTGATATGAAGAATTTGATGCAATTGCATAGCAAGGTGTGGACGTTTTTGGGCGTGTTGTCGAAAGTTTCGGGGTATTCACTACAAGACGGTTTACTAAGTATTGATTGAATATAGTGGATGGGCTTTGGTCCCGTTTAGTGAGATGCTCCATAGGAAATGCAGCCATTCCTATGTAGCCAATTTCAGCTCTTGGATTTGCTGCAACATTGAGATTCTTAGAGTTTGATCGTGAGATCAAGCTGAATCTGCAACTTCTGTAAGCGTCGAATAGAAAAAATCATCGACTACCAGGATGCTATTGAAATCCTTCTTTTCAGTGATCAGCAGTCACATGCTTAGGGATTTACAAATCATCTGCTTTAATTCTCTGGGTGTAACTGTGACGATAATAGATTGCGCTTTGGTTGATAAACAAAAGAGTAGTTTCTAGAAACCCGCATGTATCAAAATTCTGATTTTGAACAGAATAGCTTGTGGAGCACGTGCTCAACAGACTGAGAGGTCTGCTGGCATGGTCTGAACCTTGTTCTGTGCATGCAGGTTTTGAAAGTGTTCCCTTTTCCCCTCAACATTACCAACCTGCAATTTGCTGTGGGAGCTTGTATTGCTTCTGTTATGTGGATAACTGGCCTCCACAAGAAGCCTACCATCACCGCAGCTCAGGTTATTCACCTACCTTCATAGCCTGTTTGAGAATACATTCATCAAGTGAGGCTGACTACTTTAATTTTTATATTAGAGTGTTACCATCAAGTTGAGTATGTGGACTGCTCAGAGTGCGTTGTGCTGTCCTTTCTGAAATGTTCCTGACCCTTCAAGTATTTTGGTGCAGCTGAAATTGATTCTACCATTGGCATGTGTGCACACTCTGGGGAACTTATTTACAAACATGAGTTTAGGGAAAGTGGCAGTGTCTTTCACTCACACCATCAAAGCCATGGAGCCCTTTTTCTCTGTGATCCTTTCAGCTCTTTTCTTGGGCGAGGTATATTTATTCCAATGATGAGGTCTTTATTGCAGTTTTTAGATTGTATCTTTGCTAGTATGTTTTACACTTTTGGATCATGTCACCTGTGATGTTGACAATTTAACACCCCTGCATATGAAAATACGGATAGTTTGAATTTTTGTATGCCAGAATAACCAGTTTGGAAGCTGGTATATCTACAATGGGTGGTGTGAGGTAGACTGAAATTCTTCTGTTGATGAGGGTTCTTTTTGGCAGTACTTAATGTGTAGGCTCTCTAACTTGTACTCGTACATTGTGGGATCATTACTCTTCTCTAGCATAGTTTATTAACATGAGACCTGATTCACTGGCTAGGCAGGTGCCAAACCCACTGGTTATTGCAACTTTAGTACCTATTGTGGGGGGAGTTGCGTTGGCATCTCTGACTGAAGCTTCTTTCAACTGGTACATTCATTCAACAATTTGAAATTTGTTGGAAGGGTTAGTGTCTATTGTGGAACACAAAGTCATATAGTGATGGTAGGATATGCCTGTTGCAGATCATAGGTGTAGATAGTTGCAGCAGATTTTGGAGAAAGTTATGAAGTAATGGTAATCTGTCCATGTTTAATGTTTCTTGGTACATGAAACATATGAATTTTTTGTGAAGGGCACTTGTATCTTGATTTCCTGCTCATGCTTCTTGCAATAATATGCAATCTTCAGGGCAGGATTTTTGAGTGCTATGGCTTCCAATGTGACATTTCAATCTCGAAATGTGCTCAGCAAAAAGTTCATGGTGAAGAAAGAGGTGCGTTATGTACATTGTTATTCTGTACTTTTCGGTGGCTTTGAGCTTGTGCTAGCTACTAGAACTCTTTTTTGCAATGTGGAGGGAGTTACTCCAGTTAGAGACTTGCACCTTTTGACCCTTCTTGAGGTCTTTCAAGTCTTCCAAGTCAACTGAATGTGGTGAATTGGTTGCAGGGTTCTTTGGATAATATCAATCTCTTCTCTATAATCACAGTCATGTCATTCTTTCTTCTTTTGCCTGCCACCATTTTTGTGGAGGGAATCAAGTTTACACCCAGTCTCTTGCAAGCAGCGGTGAGTTACTGACTTAAGTGTGGAATATGTCGATAGCACATATTCAGAAACCAAAATCTACAGAAAGAGTATCTTGTCTAGCTATCAAAATTGGTTAGATTCAGGGGCCTTTTTAAACTGCCAAACTCAAATATGCTGGGCAGGTGGTTCATAGTTCTTCAAGATCCTATCAAGTATATTCTTCCAAGTCTTTTCACTGCGCACTACATTAAGGGTAAAGCATGCCATGTGTGTACAATACTGACAATTGAAGTCCATCTTGAAAATAACTTAATTGAATGTTCTGATTGATATCAATTACCTTGAAGTAACTGCAGAGGCTGCTTGTCACATTTTCTGAATGGGTAGATTTCAATGCCTCTGTGTGCAGGGTTTGGATGTTAAGGTCGTGGCCACTCGGGCTTTACTTGCTGGCTTTTGCTTTCATGCATATCAGCAGGTGGGTCAATCAAATGAATTGGATTCAAAATTTTGGGGTGATTATTGTGCTGTTAACTAGTCTAGAACATTGAACCTCAACCCTTCGAGGGTTGTATTTACTGCTTAAATCATGTGAGATGATTCTTGTCTTAGTTTTTCGCCTATTCATCAAATTTTGGTACATAAATTGTTATAGGTTAGTTTGGTTGTGTAGAACTGTTGTATGTCATCAATATTGTAAAAGGTAAAAAATAAGTTAAATTTTTGCTTTGATTTCGTGGAGTACAAAGCAGATCAAGAGCTGCCTATTTTGTGATTTCATGTTATATTCATTTCATAGCCTGAGCCCTAGACACTATGTTGTTTGGGTATGCGAGCTTACAAATTACTGAAATATAATGCTGGGTGGCAATGCAGGTGTCATACATGATATTGGCACAGGTGTCACCAGTGACACATTCAGTTGGTAACTGTGTGAAGCGGGTTATTGTGATTGTTACATCGGTTTTGTTCTTCCGGACTCCAGTTTCCACGGTCAATGCCCTTGGTAAGTCTGCTCTTTTAAGTAAGTTTCAGTCATGTACCTACTGTATTTATAGTTACAATGGTAGAGCATTTACGAGGAGGACAGAAAGGCTGACAGGTTGTTGCATTTGGTCTATCTGACAGGAACTGGTCTGGCTTTGACTGGAGTGTTTGCTTATTCTCAAGTGAAAGCCAAGAAAGGAGACAAGAAAACGAAGTAGGCTGTATGTATGCCAGGGGCATCTATGATTGCTCTAACTCTTCTACAAATGAGGCTTGGGCGTAAAGCTTGTGCTGGAAATATTTTCATGTTGCATGTTCAGTTGAAGGCATATTGATGCAGTACTTAGTGAACTTGAGATGCCATGTAGTTTCATGTTTATTCTTAGCAAATTTGATTGGGTGCATATATTGAATCGACTGTCGACGGAAGAGACCCAACAAATTGGAACCCTGATGTTCTTGCTACTACATCTATGTAGTACTAGTCTCCGATTTTCTAAGGTTCAGAAAGACAGGAGGTTGTCTCCTGTGAAAGTTTAGCTTATATTGTGTACACATCCTTTTAACACGACCCAATTGTGAGTAGACGCATCTTCTGAACCTTGTGGGCCACACCCATAGAAGTTCCAGGTGGTCATCAATGACAGCATACAAGGCTGCAAAAATGTAGTCTGTTCAAGGAAATCAGCTTAAAGATTTGTACACAGCAGAGGGAAACTTGTCTCTTGTTTGAGAATTGAAGCATGCACATTATACAGCCAAATTAGCTCTGATGTGGATTGAATTGCATGGATGGCTGATGTGAACAATTGTTTGGGGTGGCTGTACTAGTGTAAACATGCTGTTTGCTTAATATGATTCTTCTAAGTGGAATTGCCAAAGCCAATTTCAGTGTGGGTTATGACTGATGAGGGACTGCAGTGGAGGAGGCGACTTGAGTCTCCTGGAGAATATCGTTTTTAACCTTTTCTCTTTAATCAGGCAATTTTATGTTCTGAAAATGAGAATGCGAGGCATTGAACGATTGATCGAACAGGGAAGGGTTGGATGGGGATGCAAATGCCATCATTTTCGTTCAAATTTTTTGTGGCAACAGATGGCATATGGAACTACACTAAATTGTCTTATTAGTGGCTGCAATTTTTATTTAGAATTCTATACCAGACCTCATTATTATCAGTGTGCCACGTTCATCCTTTTTGTAGGAAAGTGATGTGGGTGACGAATTAATTCTATGCTACTTTTGTCCTTGAACTGATACTTGTAAGGTGTTGCTCAGAAGTCTCCAAGAAGACTTAGGGGAACACCAACCTCCGTGACGAGAAAATTAGTGACCCACATTAAGTATTTCCACATCAAATTTTTCACCCAAACTAGTGGGACAATTTCGTGCAGTTGTTAGAGCAACAATGGTCATAGATTTCTTAAAGAGCTCGTTAAAAAAATTCACAAATGAGCTCAAAACCTGCTCAAAATCTGTCATGCACGATGGTGATAGGTCTGGTGAACGTATTTCACTAGTTCAATGAAGAAAAATTACAAAATCCCTTGGAAATGAAAAAATGTGGATATGGGAAGTAAGCTCTTAAAAAAGAAAGAAAAGAAAAGAAAAGAAAGAGTGGCACATGTTACCAGGTATTGGCGTGAATGTGAGCCCGTTAGCCTTATGTTGATAATGGACAACCATGAAACAACATGAGGAGTTATGCCTCTTTGGGAGGTGGCTCTGGTAGCAAAATAGTTAGCCCATGTTATGGTGGAGGGAGGACATGTGTTTGTTTGTTGTCTAGTTTTCTTTTGTTTAGGACTAAGTATGTGAGGAAGTTATGATGTTTTGGTGTATATTTTTCATGAGCATTTTAATATTAGATTTTGGGATATTGAGTTTAATGATTTTGCTTAATGCAGTGATCTTGTATGGCTCCTCTTACCCCGGCTGTAATGATGATGAGGGGATTTACTTCCCATCCTTTGCTTTGTAGGGTGTTAATTAGTGGGTCGTATTTATGTTCGAGGGCTTGGTCAGGAAATCTATCGTGGCAGTATGTAAATTCTATGAATTGAATTGTGTGTGTGGGGGAGGAGATTATTGGTGTTTGGCTTTGTTTTGAGGCTCCTATTATGCATAGGATGTCATGTCTTAGTTTTGCTTGGCATTGGCATGGTGTGTGTGCAGGTGCATCTGAGTAGTCATTCTGGAATTGTTGAGTTGGGTGGCTTGTTATCAAAGTTCCCTGCATTGATTAGTGTGAAGAACCGGGTGAATTTGTTGGCTTGTAGTGTTTGGGCAATGAGGTGTACTTTGTTGTGTTGTGATATTCTTAGGCCTTTTATGTGTTGGTTCTCACATGTGGATAGGAGGTGGGGCCATGTGTCTCTGGCATTGTTGGGGCATAAGGTGCAGTTGGGGTTGGGGTGGGTGAGTTGTTTTTAAAGAATAAATAAACAAGAATTTAAATGCCCGTGTGTTAGGCGTATTAGAATTTTAGAGTTTGCATGATTTGGGTCTTGGTCATGCCCGTGGCTTAGAGAGTTTGTGGTTTCTTTGGTCACTTTGATAGCCATTTGTCAACGTATGGGAATTTGTTTTTGGTTGTGTTGAATTCTCATATCAGTGTTCTTTATTTATGAATGTATGGAGGTTGTGAATGGCTCCATCATGTGTCGCAATTGGGCAACTTGCTAGCCAATAAGGGGTGGTGTGGGCAATGTGCATGTGGAGTGTCGTGGTGGATTTGTCTTTGTGTGTTATCTCGTTTGATAGCATGTCTAATATTTTGTTCTGGTGATGCTAGTGTAGGCTCTTACTTTTGTGTATATAGATCTTGTGTGCGTGTGTGTGTGTGTGTGTGTGGGGGGGGGGGGGAGGGGGATGCTTTTAAAAACATTCTCAACAAACATACAAAAGTTGTAAGTAACCTTACATAGAAGACATTCATGCAACTTATACATGGCTTCTTGGAAGGGTATCAAGTCCCAAAAATGAAATAAACTTTGACTTTTAATTTTTCATAAGTCAAAGACATGTAACATCATTATGTGAATGTTCACAACAAAAACTTTTCAAGTTCGCATTGCTTTCTGTATCATCCATAAATACTCGTTTTTGTTTCTCATCTCTTGATACATCATGAGCCTACATCAAAGAAATCTATTGCATGAGCACACTCATGTTTGGATAATTCTATTTCCGTGGAGTATGACCAAGTTGTTGTTGTTGTTGTTGTTGTTGTTTTTGTTGCTAAAGAAATTTTTCTACAAACCCTAGCCAGTTACATTTTTTTCAAGTTGCCCAAAGTACCTAGACTTCATGGGGACAATATTAAACTTAAGTACAATACTCACGGATCTAACTTCTACATTGATATGTGGAACTGAGCTGTCTTTGCAAATAGATAACTACCCTTGCAAATCACCTTGGTCAAGTTAACTAAGATTTTTACCTAAATAACCTATGATTTTTACCTAAGATAAGTTGCACAAGTAAAGAGGCAACATATTCACAAAGGCAACCTAATTGCATATACCAGTTTGCATGGCTAGCTACATAAGCTACAATATGAAAATACTTTGGGGTCTTTAATACTATTTCCAATATCAAAGTAAACCTTTGCGCATCAAACTATTTCAAGGCTACAAATTATGTTGGATAAAAAAAGTGTATGCCACGTGAGTATCCTATAGTGGTTAAACTTTTTAGAATCCCATGTGGAGGTGAATGAGAAATGTAGTATATGCATACTTGAGGGACTAACTTGAGATGAATTGATTAAAATGTCATCTAAGGTAGATGAATGTCCAAGAGTTACTTTTAAAGCGTGCAATTCTTAACATAATTTGTGTCTTCTTGGTATTCATTATTGAAGACACACTAAATCACATATTCCCGTGACCTTCAATTGTTAATTGGAGGACGTACCCACTTTCCTCAAGGTACCAATAAAAAATCTCCTTGGTACAATGGTCTAATTGTATATAATGTACATAAGATATAGAAAGTCACTCCCTCGGCCATCGATAATAAATATGGTTTAGGGTTAGTACATGAGGACCATTCATGTCCTAAGGTACATCTATGACCATTCAAATTTGGTGGGAAGGCCTATGTACATTCAGAGTTGGAAGGGGATTCTCAATGCCTATATAATGACAACCCATTTAAAACACCCATTTCAACTCCTCCCCTTTGGCTCTTGAGGAACTCTCCATAGAGAGTGTGAACATGGATGAAGAAGTTAGTATGTTTGTCTTCTACCTCTACACAAATATTCTTGTGTTGTAATGCGTTGGTCCGCCTTTGAGACTCTCATGGATGCATCTGTGGGATATTTCTTAGTTGTCATGGGTATCTCACAAGTGCACCTGTAGGGTACTTCATAGTTTTTGTAGGGTGTCTCATGGGTGCACTCGGGGGGGGGGGGGTAGTCAATGGTTGGAGTAGCAATATACGTGCGAACAAATGATAGGGTATTTTAAAAACATGGGGGCTAAAAATTATAAATGGACTTAAGAGTAATATAGGGTATCAAAAATGGCATTGGACATCTTTAAAATACTATAGGGTATGGAATAATAGGTAATTTGGAATTATAAGTAATGCAAGCCATTTTTCTATTAACCCAAAGTAGAAATTGACATAATGATAGCATGTGAAAAAAAAAAGAGAATTGGAAGTAATACCCCCCTATAAAATAGTGGTTGTTCGCACCTATATCCTTAACTTTTTAACACACTGCCCCCCCCCGAGTGGGTGCATATGTGGGATGTCACACATGTGATTGACCATGAGGTGTCCCACATGCGTTCACTCATGAAATACCCCACGATAACTATGGGAGTCTAATGTTTGACTTTTAATTTAACTTATATTATTTTACCATGTGTGTTTAAATTTTGCTCCATCCATATTGTGGATCTTTCTCGTATGTGTTGTCATTGTACTTATATGCTTATATCACTATATTCGTTAATTTGGGACTTTTTCGGCATTTTGAGACAGTTACAAATATAAGAACATGGATAAAATCACATAGATATTGGAGAATATTGTAAGATGCAAATACTTTGAAGTGGGTGTTTCATATCAAGAACCCAATTAAGAACTCATATCAAGATGGTTTGGGTAGGACGACCCAAACATTAGACCATGTTGTTGTGGTCCATATATTAATTTGAGACAAGAGAAAGTCTCAAATTAACGAATATAGTGTTTTATGATGATTTTGTAAAATTAAGAGCATTATGTAGTGAAATGGTAGTTTAAATTTACTTTGTATGAAGTTGGATGTCAAGGGTTTTGATCTTATTTAGTTGATATGGGTAAAAGAATATGTAAGAGTTTTTCTCCTATATTGAATATCTATCACTTGATAAGAGTTGCAAGATGTCATTAATAGGCGATCACATGTGGGAGACTTATCACTATGTAGTGGGGGTTGCAATATGTATCGCAATGGGAGTAACTATGATGTCAGTTAAATTGAAATTTATTCGACAATAATTTCCAATTTGAATGACATTTACTTCACCATCACTTGAATAAACCTTTCAGTGCTAGAGATTTCATCAACATTGGGATCACTCTAGTTAAGTTGGGTGTGAAAATTCTAAAATATTTGATGTTGAAGCATTTTGGAGCTAGGCGACGAGAGTTGTTCTTCCTATGGTGATATGTTATATTTGACATACTTGAGTTGAGCTAGGTGTAGTAAGGTGTAGAGCTTTGCCCTACATGTGTAAATTTGGCTAAGATGTGACCAATGTCTTCCACGGGTGATCACCCGTGAAAGTGTTATTACTATGCAATGGGAGGTGAGAGGCGTATTCCGTTTGATTTGGAGATATCATTAAAATGGAAAATACTTGACATTGTAAATATATGTTGGAAGACAAGGAAACCCATAACATTGTTCAGATCCATAACAAATGTTATGTGGGAGACAATATTCCACATAATATTCTTGGATATTTCCCACACTCAATTTGAATGTGGGAAATATCTAGGAATATTCTGTGGAATATTTTCAGTCCCATGGAACAATATTGGGTGTAAGCACGGTAAAGTGGACAGCTCCTGATCCGTACCTAGTGCTAAGTGAAAGTGATTCAACTTTATGTACTAACTTTGAATTTTGTGAAGAAAAAAATCGTAGACATTTTAAGAACATATTGATCTACAAAGCCAAGCAATTTATGATGACAAAAAAATTCCAAGAAAGTCTACATATTTTAAAAGACAGTGCAAGTGGTGTGCAAATAGGTGATATTGAACAAGTGATTGTTTACAATTTGTTTAAAATATGATAAAATTACATTAAACTAAAGGTTTTCTACAAAGTTTTATAATGATGCCCTCAAGTAGATAATGAATTCAAGAAATATAAAAAAGAATCCAACTTCAAAATAGTTAAGGTCATGAAATCTACATCCAAAACCAAACTCAACCATGCGGTTGGATTCTATTATTGATAACATCCTAGGCGATGAGGATGTTGGGGATATTGTCTTGAACCCAAATGATAGGTCATTTTTTTGGATTGGGCGAATACTCTACACCGTTGGCCTTTGTTGCACACAAAATTGCGGGACATACATTGGTGGAAATATTGCAGGTTCATCATGATGCAACCTATGAAGTGTTGAATTGTTGGCGTTTGCTTAGAAAATGCCAATACAATACTATGAAGATATCCACGCCTTGAACACTTGGAGAAAAATTAGGGAGCGACCAAGGAGCACGCCTGAATGTTAGCAACGATCGATTGTTGTAAAGACACTATAAGAAAACTGCGTTTTTTGATGATGTTTTTGAAATTTTAGGCGACATCCAATAGAACATCCAGATGTTACAGTGGACGTCATTATTGACATTTGGATGTTCTATTGGATGTCGCCTAAAATCGTCTGCGTTGTCCAAAAACGTCATCAACAACGCAGTTTTCATCATCAACAACGCAGTTTTCATCATCAAAAACGCAGTTTTCTTATAGTGAGAGCATTGTTACTTGGTATTTCCAAGATCTTTGTTGATTAGTATTAAGGAACAATGCTTTCCCTTGCCATTTAGTGCTCGGAAATTCATAGGCCTTGCGGTTTCGCAAGCGATTCAGAAAGAACGCTAGGTTAAAGAAACAAGGGTTGTGTTAGGGAGAATAATTTGCACTCATGCATGAATGAACATCTATATCATCTCCATGACACAAATTAACATGAACAAGATTGAAAGCTTAATGAGGGTTAGATCTTGTAATCATGAAAATACAGGATCCATGAATCTTAGGGCGAACACAATGCAAAGCACAAAAATGCAAAGCACAAACAACCCTAGTAGCATTGGGTGAACACCATGCCACACATGACTCAGACACTTCCAACTAGTGAAAGAATAGGAATGGAGATACTTTTAGTGGGAATAACTTGGTCCAACCTATTAGAGGAAGTCAACGAATTGGACAATGACCTTGGTTACACGCCTATCTCTATGTTAAATTTCAAATGGTTACACTGTCAACATTTTAAGTAATATGTTATAATTAGCTATGATGATAACTTCTCTCATTGTGGAACTTATGCATATTTCAAGGATTTGTTGTGAATACACACAAAGAACATTGTAGATCATTTGGCCATCTCAAAGGCTAGCCTTCGACATCTTGGATTGTACGAGTTCCATTCTATAAAAATAGGATTTTATCGAAGTATTATCCCAAAGAGGTCTTTGGTATCATCCACGATAAAATGGATTATGGAAAATTGGATTTTATTTGTTTTTATGTACAAAAACAAACATGTTGACAAATACAAGCGTTTTCTAGTATCCATCGCGGGGATGATTGCGCATGGTCATATTGATACAATTATGTGCTTTATGTTTTGCATATGTACCCATCCAATGCCAACTTCACGATTACCTCCATCATAAAGCTGCTTTGTCAACTCAAGGTCTCACTTGTCCGCTCTAGTCGACATAGTCCCATTTCTTCCATAGGCGACCCTTTACACAATGCATTGGTGGTTGGTCTAGATTGGGAGCACTTCCTTGCCGCCTTTTGAAATAGTTCCATCTACAAGTTTGCTGCCCCTCCTGCTTGTTCAAACTGTACGAAGGACAACAAATTAAAGTTGTATTGGTTTGCCTTGACTACAAAAGATTTTTGTTGTTGTTGAAGTCCTTGATTTAATCCTTATTGTTGAGCATACGCATGAGGATATCAATGCAATGTTTGGGAGGTTTGAACAAAGGCTGAAGATTGAGGATTGCCATACTCTGCTAGACCTTTTGATATCGTTCATGGTAGCCGGGGATCCCATTGTTGTCCAATCCTTGAACTATGAGGCATTTGACGCTCAACCTCTTTGATATTTAGAGGTTCACTATGAAGGATTTTTCCCTCATTGCTTTATAGTTACCAGTGGGAGGTTCCTTGATGTTGGTAGTATGAGTGTACCCTTGGTATCATTGTTTATCCATAGGTGGAAGTAGAGCTCACTTCCTCTACTTGTTTCTAGGCTTGACCGTATCGTAGTGATTGAGAGCATCGTCCAAATTAAGATGATTAACTGCCTATACTCTACGTTGATTGTTTGTCCTTCTCTTTCAAGCTTCCGTCGATGGATTCTTCTTTTGTGTTGTTGGTGATGTAGAGTTCTTTCAGAAGTTCCTCTACCTTGTGGATTTAATGATGGAACCTTCAAACCTCCCTTAAAGGCTCTTTGTTGAGATGTATCCTTTCCTTAGTGATATTGCTTCAAGTGATTCCTACCAATTCAAATGTTACTCTTAACCTTTTAACTTGGTTATATCAAACTCCCTTCATGTGTCGGAACTCTTCAAGTGCCTTAGTTGTCTCTTTAGTTCTAATGGCCAAGTAATAGATTATCTTTTCTACTCCAAATAGCTACACTAAATATGATATTTAGTGTCACTTACTATTTGTATTTACATAGTGCTATATCTTTTTATTATTGATGTAATTTTTTACCAAGTAAAGTCATTAATGTTCTATAATGTCCAAACAACCAATTTAAGATTTGTTTGTAAAATATGAAATATACAATAAAAAATATAGCATTGCATAATTCCAAATAGTTGGTGATGCTATAAATATCATATTTAGCATAGTTATCTTTTTTTTGCAAGTTGCCAATGCTCTATTCTTCTAAGTAGCTACTTAAATTTTCCTCCAAATAGCTTGTTAACTTTTTCATAAGGAGCTTGTTATCTCTTTCCTCCGGATAGCTAGTTATCTTCTTCCTCCAAGTAGCTACATTAAATATGGTATTTAGTATCACTTACTGTTTAGATTTACACAATGCTATATCTTTTTACCATTGATGTAATTTTTTATCAAGTAAAGTTGTTAGTGTTATATAATGTCCAAACTACCAATTTCATATTTATTGGTAAAATATGAGAAATACAATAAATAGATATAGCATTGTGTAATTCCAAGTAGTAAGTGACACTAAATATCATATTCAGTATAGTTATCTTGTCCTCCAATTCGTTTTTAATCTCTTTCCTCCAAGTACCTAGTTATTTTTTTCTTCCAAGTCATTGATGCTCTTTGCTTCTAAGTAGCTACTTAACTTTTCCTCCCAAATAGCTTTGGTAGTCTTTTATGAAATCCCTTGTGAGTAGTCAAGTAATTCTTCCAAATAATTTATTTTCAAGTAACCGAGTAGCCAACTAATCTTTTGTAATAATCCTTTGTAAGTATCCAAGTAATCTTTTGTAGTGACTGTTTTGCAAGTATCCAAGTAATCAAGTGACCAAATTATTCTTTTGAGCAACTCTTCTTTAAGTATCCAAATAACATAGTAACCTATGATCTTTTGTAGTAACTCTTGTGTACGTAAGGTGTAGCCAAACAACCAAGTAAACCTTCTTTCAATAATCAACCTTCACACTTCCCTCCTTAGCTTCTTAAACTAATCATCTCCTTCTTTGAGTCTTTATCTACCTCTTATTGCTAATTTCCATTATTGGAGTCACTTCCTAGTATGATATAGGTAGCAATCACTTCAATGACTACCAAGTTATTGTTGGACACTTTCTTGCCATGTATGAAAGACCTTCATTCCATATGTGTAACAATACCTATACTAACTTCCAACTTCCTTATCAACTCTCAAGGAGGCATCTATGAATTATTCCCCTCAAAACTTATCGTCTTTATCAATTCCTTTAACCTTTCTTTGTAAAATTACCTTACGACATAAAGTGTTAGCATGGAGTTGCGTCATAATAGTTATAGACTACTTTTAGCATAGCCATGATATTTGTTTTAATATTATAAGTCACTCACTACTTGTTGTGTAGAAATCTCATCATATATATAATCATACCAATATAGAAACTTATCATAATTTGCTTCATGTTCATGTTATTTCTCATTATCCTTAAGTCTTCCAATATGTAGGCAATCAATTATTTATGTGACTAAGATGTGATAGGATAAATGATTTTTATAGAAATAAAATAATATATTAATAAATTAGATACACAAGAAATCAATCATGTTTGAATTTATGTTGAATAAATTTATCTTTTGTTTATAGCCAGTCAACTTAGTATGATAGAAATATATATATACGCTCAATTACCACACATTCTTGCTTTGGATAGTCACTCTCCCTATCACAACTCCTCTCTCATACCAATATTCTTGAGTTGTCTCTTCGCTCTCACTAATTGCCTTGGTATATCCAAATAATTCTCTTTCACTTCCCACTCCAATTGGTAATTACTATTATGTGTGAAACTTCTTAATTTTGTACGATACTCTCAAGTATCCACTCTCACTCACTTGCTTTGCAATTTTATAATCAATTTTTCATACAAGTTGTCTTTCCTCAACTTTTGTGATTATGCTCACTTCATGTGAGTTTCTATCATAGCACTCTACAAGTAATAGAAAGTCTCTTGCACAACCTCTCAATTAGATGGTATCTATGCTATCAATTACTTTGCCTCTACCTTGAATAGCTATAGAGAAGTTTGACCTCTAACATTCAAAATGGTAAAAGAATAAAAAAAACCTAAGTCTCATAGCCTATCTTGATGGATAAGGTGCGTAAATTCTAATCCTAACTCTATATGTACTGAAAGATGGCTTGAACCATGTGCCTCTCTCCTAGATTGCTACAAAAAATTTCCTTGAAGAAGATGAAGAATGCTTCTCTAAAATCTTCAAAAGATAGTGTAACAAACCTCCCACAGGTTTGCCACCAACTTTCACAAGAACAACTATCAATCAAAATGATGAGTTGAAGAAGTCAATTTATTTTTCTTGTAGTGTCTAATTACAATCATGGACCAAGGTAGGTCTTGGTCTAAGCTGAACCACCCAACCATAGAAGAGAGACAAAAGGTCCTCTCTCCTCCCTTGTCGCGTACCTCTTCATGAGGAGTGCCCGCAACACTATGGGCACAAGGGGGACCCCGGAGTGACACCTGGGACTTGTGGCACCGTTGGTGAGAGGGCCCAAGTGATCCTAGTGTGGGTGAGGGCCCCGGGCGTTGGAAACGCCTCCCACCCATGGAGACTAAGAGACATAAGGGCGAGGCCATAAGCTATGCGTAGCTTATGGCGTGCCAATTCTAGAATGCTCAAGAACACCTCAATTGGAGGTGTGAGCTAGGAGATATGGCAATTTGAGTGGGGCGTTGTCCTGGGACAACACCCTGGTACAATAGTGGCCTGGGAGTGGCTCCCGGGACTACCAAGGTTTGAACAGGCATAACTTCCTCAATACTTGCCCGAATGGGGCAAGTGAGTAGTCCATCGGCATCTACGTGAAAGATAGATGACGATGGAGTGGTCGATTGCTAGCATTAGATATCATATGAAGAAGTCATGGGATTCTAAAGCTGCTGGGGCTTCCAGTCCCAACGGCTAAGGGAAAATGTCTACTTGGCCCCAAGTGTTGGGAAAGAGACAAAAGATTACTTGACGGTGGGGTAGGGGCCCTGCCTAGAGTCCTAGAGGCTTATATGGGTGAGGTGGTGTAGCCAAACCCACCCTAGGCCGAACGGCACGGCCTCCATGGGCATTGGCCCAATGTGAGGGCATAGTTGTCTAGTATGGCTTGGGTTGTTGTAGTGTTGCTCCGGCAACGCGATGACCAACATAAGATTGGACTTCCATGGATGGAAGTCCACATCTAAGAATTGGTTACCGATTAAGGGGTGAGTCCTGAAAGCAAAGTAGGAGGGTTGGGTCCCCTCCTATGGACTAAGAAAGTCCGCGGTATTGGGGAGCTAACCATTCGCATGGCGGAATGCGAAGGATTAGCGCTCGTAACTCTTGCTAGAATGGAAAAACGACCAAGATACTTAAGGGGAGCTAGCAAGGGTTGCGACATCCCCCGAGCTTGTTCTTATGCCAAAGGCACTACTTTTACTTTCTATTATCACATATAGTAAAAGTATTCTATTCATAGCTCTATCTTTTAGTTCTACTATGAATCTTCTATCTTTGGTTCTTTTAGAATCTTCTTTCATCTTTTAGCTCAAGTACATTCTTCTAGTTGGAACTGTCTAATTTTAACTAGATTCGTCCATCCCTTCTTCTAGTTGGAACTGTCTAATTCCAACTTGATTCATCCATCATTTCTTTTAGTTGGAACTATCTAATTCCAACTTGATTCTTTCATCCATTCTTCTAGTTGGAATTGTCTAATTCCAACTAGATTTATCTATCCATTGAGAGTTGTCTAACTACAATGAATAGCATTTATCTTTCCAAATCTGAAGTGGTCTAACTCCTGTGCACCTCATCAAGATTTGTCTAACTCATGTGCACATGTTCTCAATCTGGAATGATCTAATTTCAGTGCACTAAATGTGGAGTTATTTAACTCCAGTGCACATACTGTCAATCTGGAGTTATCTAACTCCAGTCTATCCATCTTCAACTGGTAGTTGTCTAGCTCCCATCATCCTCTGCTTACACACTGGCACATGTGGTTAGAATATTCAATCATCTATCAGTATTTCTAGTTACATTACAGAAGCACAAATCCTCTATCTTTTACATTCACAGTGTGATAGATTATGTTCTAAAATCTACCTATTACTATCTACGTTTGGAGGAATTCACAAGGATAGCCAAGAAGTCGTTCCATGGCCCTCATCCTCTTCCACCTCCGCTTTTCCTTGCCTATTGTGAGCCCAATATGGTGCCCACATGTGTTCTTAATCTCAAAAGTTCATTTGACCTTTCATGTTGGCATTTCTTCAATTACTCAAAATCATAAAAAGAGTGAAGCTTTTGTGTTTTAATTAAAATTAATTTTGAAGAGTTTAGCGGGTGTTGCGTTGGAATTGGGGTTGGAGGGATTAACGGGGTTGTTAGTGAATGGTTAAGTTAGGATTGGAGTTAGCTAGTGTCAGCCATAAACCCCCACCCCTTTGCGTCTGTAGTCCAGGTGGAAGTCCATGGCTCACATGTTTTTGTTGGCTCTTAGCCCTCGAAATCCCATACTCATGCTCCAATGAATTTAAATATAAAGCACACTCTTTTTATTCAATTCCACAGGTCATTAGTATTGAAAAATACTTATGTACCTATGATATTCATCACACCACAAGTTCACAACCACACTAATATTCTTATCCTCTTCTAATATTCTACACAATTTATGTGCTATCCTATTAATTACTCTAATTCCTAGCACCCTAACTGCGCTTCCCTTCACCTTAGAGGCTCAGTGAGTTACACTTGGTTGTACCACATGCCAACCACACTCTCCCCTTACTACGTTGCTGGCACATCAGTCCTCATGTATTGGAGCTGTGTCGAAGCTCCTTCCAACACAGCTCGACCCGGTGTTGAGGCTCCTAGCGTGCAGATCCTGATTGCAGCTAAGGACCACTTCGAAACTCCCTCAGCTCGCAACTGAGTCTGTGCCGCAGCCCAATCCCAATCTCAATCGCAGCTTAACCCTGATCTCAGCTCTCACTAAGTCTGTGCCTAGCCTAATCCTAATCTCAATCGCAGCTGAGTCTGTACCTCAGCCCAATCCTGGTTCGCAGCTCTTTCCCCTTGCAGCTCTCGCCTCCTGGCTTCCTCCGAGGCACTCAAGAGTGTGTCCTTGTTCCGAGCCTCTCAGGGCCTTCCCCTGGATCCGAGAATTTCGAGGCCCTATCCACCCAAGAGGCTGACCTGACCTTAAACCACCCCTTGCTCATCCCAAAACAAACAATAACTTAAAACTAAGACCCACAATTCTCACTAAATCCCCACCCACATTTTACCTAAGCTAATCCAAATCCTAACCTAACCATCAACTAACAATCCAACCGGTCCTTCAAGCCTAAATTCCAACGCTACCCCCACTCAAATCTTCAATCTTAATTCTAATCTAAACCTAAAGCTTCACTCTTTTTATGTTTTTGAGCAATTTGAGGAAATGCCAAAGTGCGAGGTTTAATGGGTTTTTGATACAAAAAGCAAATGTGGGCACCATATTGGGCTGACAACTAGGTTAGAATTTGAGTAGGATTTAGTGAGAATTGTGGTTTTTTAGCCTAGGTTAATTGTTCGGTTTAGGATAACTGAGAGGTGGGTTTAGGGGGGGGGTACAACTTCCTCGGATGGATAGAGCTCGGAGATCTCTGATCCAGAGAGGCCCCAGAGGAGCAGAGGACAGAGGGGGATGGCTCTCTCGAAGCGCGGAGGAGAGCCTCGGCGAAGCTGACTTTAGATTTTGATTTCAGGCAAGAGCCTTCAGCTCAGTTGCATTGCAGGTTTGGATTTCAGCGGAGAGCCTCGGCGAAGCTGACTTTAGATTTTGATTTCAGGCAAGAGCCTTCGGCTCAGCTGCATTATAGGTTTGGATTTCAGCGGAGAGCCTCGGCGAAGCTAACTTTAGATTTTGATTTCAGGCAAGAGCCTTCGGCGAAGCTAGACTTTAGATTTTGATTTCAGGCAAGAGCCTTCGGCTCAGTTGCATTACAGGTTTGGATTTCAGTGGAGACCCTCGGCGAAGCTGACTTTAGATTTTGATTTTAGGCAAGAGCCTTCGGCGAAGCTGGACTTTAGATTTTGATTTCAGGCAAGAGCCTTCGGCTCAGCTGCATTATAGGGTGGATTTCAGGGGCAGGAGCCTCGGAAAAGCTCGCCGAGGGCGAGAGCCGAGCCTCAGACCAGGGGTCTCGAAGGCTAGCTAGCTACTGGCTTTAACTAAAGGACCAAGACTCCTAGCAAGGTGTCAAGGTAGGAAGGGGAATTAGTGGCAATAGGACTAAGAGAATTTCACTTAACCTCTAATGTGAGAGGAGGTACCTTAGGGTGCTAATAATTAGATTAGGCAGTTGGATAGTACATAGATCATATAGGAAATTAGAAGAGGAAGAGAATGCTAGTGTGGTTGTGGTGTACTGATTGACATAGGTGCATAAGTATTTCTTAATACTAATGCCCTGTGGAGTTAAATAAAAAGAGTGTGCTTAACATTTAGTTCCATTCGAGTACAAGCAAGGGGTCTCTGAAGCCAAGGAATCAGCAAGGACATGTGAGCCATGGATCTCCACCTAGACCACAGACGCAAAAGGGTGGGGGTTTATGGTTGACACATATGTGGTCTAATCGTTACTTGATAAAAGGAGTCCACTAATCCTATGTGGTCTACTATGTGGCTTACTAATTCCAAGTAGTGCACTAAGTCTCAAGTGGCTCACTAATTTCAAGTGGCTCACCATTCTTTGTATGGCTCACTAATCTCAAATGCCATTAGTTTTTGGTATGGCTTACTAATCTCAAGTGGCCATTAGTTTTTGGTATGGCTCACTAATCTTACATGGCCATTAACTCTTGGTATGCGGCATAGCTTATCCATAAGTGGTTATTAACTTGCTTATAATTGGTAACATGGGTAAATAACTAGCAGGTCCTACGATATCCTCATCGTATTTGTTCCTATAATCACCTTATTGTCAAATGGATACCATGTATTCATGGTCTGTTGTTGCAATCCTCAATGCCCGCTTCTAGTTAGTACTCGGGTTCTAATGACCTGAGCCGTTGCCCTTTGCTGGTGGGCCCTTCCTTCTAAGGCCATGTCTCCTTGTCACTTAGTGACGCTTCCTTGGTGTTGAGTCCTAGTGTTGCATCCTAGTGTTGTGTCCTTAGTAGCTTCGGTGCCGCGCTCTCAGTGGCTTCAGTGTTAAATTGTGATGTCCCTCCTTCTTGGCTTGGATTCATGCTGGATTGTCAACACTACTGTTTCCAATCTTGACTACTTCACCTTGGTGTCCCTTCATTCCAGTAGTGCTTCGGGGTTTCCATTTGGGTGTTGTGAGCCCAATCATATGCTCACATTTCAAGTTAATCTTAAAAATGCTCAACACAAGGAATTGCATTTCTGTTGGGGTTAGTTAGAAGTTAGGATGCATTTGAGTTTTGAAAAGAATTTAAATTAGTTAATTTGGGTTGTGTGACTGTGTGTCATTTAAATGAAGGGAAAGCCAAAAACAATTAGTTAAATGTGTTTAAGTGTGAGGGATGTGTAAGTTCAAGTGGCTTGGCCCTTGGTTGTTGGTTTAGGCCTTAAGTGTGTTCCTTTAAGGGTAGGGGGGGGTTCTGAAATGGGCTTAAGGCCGCCAGTTATGGCCTATCACTACGGGATCTTCGGAATTTGAACTGGACCAGGGAGCAGAGCTCGGAAGCTGGCCAAAGAGCGAACTCGGAGGATGGACGGGGGGCTTCTCTCGGCAGCAAAGGCAGCTGCAGATTCAGCCTAGGAGCTGGTCGAATGTGGACACAGATTTAGGCTAGAAGCTGATTTCAATGCGGCCAAGGTGTGAGGCTTGAGCCTAGTTGAATGTGGTTACAGATTTAGGCTAGAAGTTGAGTTCAACGCCGCTAAAGATTCAGGCTAGAAGCTGATGTGTATGTGGCCAGGGGTTAAGGCCTTGAGCCTGGGTGAATGTGGCTACAGATACGAGGCTTGAGCCTGGGCGAGGGCGGCTGCAGACCCAGCCTAGATACTGGTTTCCATTCGGACACAGGGTGAGGCTTGAGCCTGGCTGAAGAGGCTACATATTTAGGCCAGAAACTGATTTTGATGATGGTTGGGAGAATCCATGGGGTGGAGTTAAGTAAGAAGCTGGATTGGTGGTAATATAGTTAGGTGAGGACAAGGGAATTCCCAATGTGTAAGGGGGTTGCCTTGGGCCTCTAGAAGTAGATTAGCTAGTAGAATTTTCCCCGCATTAAGTAGTAAATTAGGAAAGGGAGAAGGTGTTAGCGTGGTTGTGTGTGTGATCATCATGGGTGCATGAGTATTTCTCAATGCTAATGCCCCATGGGGTTTAATAAACAAAAGAGTGTGTTTTGCATTTACATCCGCTGGACCATGAGTATGGAGTTTCCGAGGTTAAGGGTCAATGAGGACATGTGAGCCATAGACTTTCACTCGGACTACAGACGCAAAAGGGTGGGGGTTTATGGCTGACAGGTGTCAACAATGGACACTTGTGGTAGGCTAGATTTGGAGACATTGTAGAATATCATACTATTTATACTTTATTGGTTTAATTTTGTACATGTAATTCGGGGAGCCCCACACCTTGATGTTTGTCTAGGGATGTCTAAATTACCACTTTTAATGGCACTGTTAGTGTGAACTTCCATGTGCATTATTATATTTTGCTCACATGTTCTCTATGTAAGGTCGTCACTTAATGTGCATGATGGTCACAAATTATCCACGGTGGTTTACCCGTGAAATGTAAGCACAATCTTTTTGTCTTTATTGATGAGTTTAACCATGTTACAATTTAATAAATCATCCACGGGTAGTTACTTGTACCAACTAGCCATCATTATATTATCATCACATTCCCTATACTAATGTGAGCGGACATTTTCTAGAGGTCCTCCATACATGTACATAACTACAAGTTATACTTTGTGTAGCATATGTATACGTAGTATGGAAAAGTTCAAATTAATACCCCTTTTGTGCACTCACATACACTCATATGTGTTATGAAAGGTACACCTCCTAGGAGAGCCTATTGTTTGTAAACACCTAGAACCTTCTTTAAACCCTACCAAGAATGGACATGGTAGTCATTAAGGACTATTACCATATGCCAACAATGGATGAAAACATGTATTGGATGAAACTAACACATCTATTGTTAAACTTCTCTGAACCTCAAGACCTTCTTTTGTACAACTACTTTAACTTTAAAAAAAATTAATGAAGCCTTTTTAGATGTACACACTAGAGAAAAATAACACTTCTCCCTTACGTATACTATGTACGCTAATGCCTCAAATAATACCCCTTCTTACATTCACATCAGTTCGTACATGGTATTGAAGAGGTCCCTAGGCAAATCACCTACTAGTGTGGGCTATCATTCGGATTCGCACATTGTTATAAATAAATAAAATACCTTGGAAAAACTATATTTTACCAAGTGAGTCATATCATATTCCGTGATGTGCATCCTAGCTATTTATATTAGGTGGATAAATTTTGATACTCTTTTTATGAAGCCGTAGGAATGTGGCCGTCCAAATGGGAACGGTGTATTTGAAATTATGCAATGCTATAACTTTCCATTATATAGACAATGTACTTTATCTTATCAACATAAGTTACACACTAGGTACGGAGTTTGGACATCATAGAATATCACTACATAATTAAGGTGTCTTTGAGTGTAATAATAGGTCCTATGAGTGCGGGTTGTCAAACGTTGTCGGGTAGAGAAGTCTTTGCTTTGGGAAAATACTGGATTTCTGGCTGCAATTAGTTTTGGCATAAGACATGGGAGACTAAGATAATGTAAGAAGTATTCATCTTTGAATACATCATATATACAAACCCATATAAGTTTTACACATATCTTCAAAATCCCGGATCTCTTTCTAAAATTGTAGCCAAACTTTGAAGAACCACCAAAATAACATAAATACTCCAAATCAAGAGTGCTTTAGTATTTTGGAAAGCTATCAAAGTGCTTAATAAAATAAAATAGATATTAAAGGTTAGTAAAATACTGTCCAAGTTTCATAGCTTGTCAAAGGTCATACTCCCAAATTCATTGTTAGTTGCATCTCCCTTCACTTCATAGGACGTTCTGGTTTCATATAAGCTTTGCTAATGCCAAGTGATAGCTTTCTGGAAAGCTAACAACATCACACATGTTCTCTCTAAAATTCATTTCCAGAATCCTTACCAAACGTTTTTTATGCTCTGTTGAAGTTGGTACACACTTTCATTGTTGAATCTAGTTGGCAGCTTAACACCCTCTTGCCTTGAAAGCCATAACTCTCTCTTCAAAACTCTAAATCAAGAATTTTAAAGCTCTATAAAGAGCTGATATAATAACACATCACTCGCTCAAATTTCATAAACAAAAATACTATACATAAATTTCTACAAGCTTTTGAAGTCATGGTCTTCTAAATTTCTTTACAACAAACATAGTTTCACTCTAACACTTATAGAAATCACATACAAAGTCCAAATGAAGCGTGCTATAGCATTTCGGAACCACACCGACAAGATGTACCAACTCTCAAATTTTCATAGAAAAATTCCAAGTACATACTGAGATCTCCCTCTCCACACACACACACACACAAACTAAACTTCACACCTCCTTGAGGAGAGAGGGGCCGACCCCTTAGCCTCCTCATCAAAGTCAACACTAGCCCAAACCTATGTCACATGGGCTCCAACTAGTCATTGGCTAACCCCTATAAGCTTACTTCATCCTTATCTATCCTTTAATCCTTGTCATTCCCTTATCTTAGTCATAAGGCATCAAAAGTCAACCTAAATGGTAAACTATGTCTACCTTTTATTTACCAAACTTCAAACACACAAGATGAAGTTTGAAAACATTAAAACTAAATTCATAACATCAAAGAAATGTCTAAAAAGAGGTTGAAAATAATTCCAAAATGAGTTCTATTCCAACTGCAAGAACTTGAGAATGCGTCGAAGAATAACTGCAATGTAGTCCGCACGATCAGCCTTAGACATTGAATTAACTGGACCTTCAAGCCAACGTTGATGGCCTCGACTTCCTTTGATAGGCCTAAGACAGCAAGAGTATTGATCATTATTTAAGTCTTCAAAAATTCCTCCAAACGTCACATCTCGAGTGTCAGGTTCAACACATCCAACCTGCAACAAAATCACCAATGCACGAGCATCTTGTTGAAGGTTTCCGTGCCACCGTTGCTCCACACGAGGTTGCTTTGACGGCCGAGAAGGCCCAGCTTCTTCTTGTGGACGCTCGTGCAATGGTGCAATACTAGGTGGCAAAAGAGTACGAATCGGCAGTTGAGATAGAGAAAAATCCAGCTCAAGCTCTGGATGAAGTTCTTCATCTTGACTTTCGGAAAGAACTCTCTAATTCGACATGTTCAAATAAAATCAAAATAACTACATCAAATCGGTGAAGCTCTGAAATGGTCCTTCCTCTAATAATATAAATATTTTCTAGCAAGAAAGCGTCATCTTGAAGATTCCCCAAAAGTGTGATTATTTCTTCCAATCAAAATCCACTCAAACAAAATTAAAAAAAACAATATAAAAACAATGGATGGGATATAAACCCCTTCAGCATGCTCTAATAAACGCCAAGCCGCAGAAGCCCAACTGGTAAAGTGCTTCAAGCGCCATAGCACTAGTCCGGGTTCGAAACCCTTTGAACTCGTATGAGCGGGCGAATGGCCACGTGGCTTGGTACTGTTGGTGAAAACTAGGCAGGTAACTACCAGTTGGCGCCACCTACCCCCTGAGCATGTGAGAAGACGCAGAGACTCCAAGTTACGTGGTTATAAGCACGGATCTTTCTCTTCCCCCTTCATTCCTCTGATCTCCCCCTTCCTTTTTGTCTATACTCTTATTATTATTATTATTATTTTGTTTTATTTTTGTTTTCTTTAAACCCTATTCTCAAACCATTCTACACTATATTTACATATTAAACCATTTCTCGTACGACAACGTATATACGCATTGCTACAATGTTTTACTGATATCATTATTTTCTACCCAAATAACATCAAGAAACATGTTACAACTTACTTGGTAAAAAAATTGATTGTGTCAATTAAGAGTTATTACAACGTTGTACACTTGAAACTCCGTAGTATCACACTTGTGGTAACCAAAGTGCACGTGATATTACGGAGTTTTGTAGTGTTAACATGGATGCGTGATACTATAGAATTAGTGTAGGATGTGACATTATGGAATAACACAAAGGAGATGTGAGGACAATTTGAATTTGTGCTCTCGTCACCTATGCTAGTGTAGTCCACTCCACTTGGCCTTCCCGGGCGATGTGATGGACGCATGCACCAACATTCAACAAGTGGCATAAGAAGAAGAAGAAGAAGAAAGTGACACTCCACATGTTGACACATGGCGCAATGCCAGGGTGTGGGTTGACTTCTTAGGTGGTTTGCATTAATGACAAATTTCGTGATATAAGGGAGAGAAATGTGATAATAAGGAGTGAGATTTGAACTACGAACATCCGTTCCCTAGGGTTTCGGGATATTAAAGAGTGTGTGACATTATGGAGGTTGATATTACAGAGTTTAGGGTGTATCTCCAAATGATCACCTCACAATTAAAAATATTTTAGTGTAGTTTTGAAACAAGTTGGAGTGATCATAAACAATGCAAATGCCACCACATGCAGGTTGACTTCTTCCTCGCTAACCCCGGTCATGGTTCCCTTGTGTTTTGTGCCTTTCACTTCTTTAATACGCACCATGTTAATTTAATGACCACTATAAACGGCACTCATCATCATTTACAAGCCATGCATGGTATTTCTTGCATGAACGGGACTTTCGTCACTAGCCATGTGGCATAGCTGAGGACGAATTTATGACCCCCCCCATGGAGTATGTTCATTCGTGAGGATAGTGATTGGATTTCCCCTAGGGCCATGCTCATAGGTAGGAAGGCGGTGATAGACTAGGTTGTTCTATATTGCATGACCACTATTGAATTGGACTCTTTTTCCAAGTGATAAATATCACACTATCATCGTCTTTGCATGGACGGCAATCAATTTCCTTGCCATGTGTCGAGATTACGACAATTTCATGATCTCATGGAAGTGGCGTAGTTTGGATTTTCCGAGTTTTGGAGGGGATGTGAATTGTGGCAAAACGGGAGGTTGATATTGACTAAAACCCTCAATGCAATCTCGTCAATTTCTTAGTTTCAGGAAATGTCTCAAGTTGAGTGGAGCCGACTAGAAAGAAGATGATGAAGAAGAAGAAGAATCCTCTTTGTGTTCACCAAAACAAATTATGCACTCTACAAACATTTCAAAGCACACACTAATTCTTGAAATGTACGGTAAATGAGCATGTATTCATGATTTTAGCATCATATGGTAAAAATTTCAACCCTCACTATTTGGCAAAATAGTGTGTGTTTGGGAATTAGTTCCACATACACTAAATGGGATAATCGGTGTTGTATCTTTAGGCCAACATCAACCCAAATGATTGGCATGTTTAGAATTAGAAAATGTAGGTGTCACAGGGTAATTCTCAAGCACTTAAGTTCTTGCCTCCTACTCTTCTAAAAAAACGTCTAATAATTTCCAATCCCCATCCACTAAAATGAATCCTCTCTAAGGTAAAATAGTCCTTACTCAGTTCCTTTTCTTAATCAGAGACTTAAGTTAGGTGTGACTCTAAGAACATATACCAAAAAGATATGTCTTAAAAAGAGATTGGACTACGTGTTCAAATTTTGATAACCATTCTAAACTTAGTAGGAAACAAACTTGGAAACATGTACGACCATTTAATGAACGCAAGACTCTTGGCTTTGATATTGAAGAAGACCATCATTGTTGCCCAAAAATGCAAAAAGATGTTCCTTGGACCTTGACCTTGTCATTTGTCAAGGAGATGGGGCCATCTCCCTCTCCGACCTTATAAATGTCTTGTATTCTCAAGTTTGACCGCCAACAACCAAATGTTGCAAAAAAATCATTTAAGGAAATCATTTGGGGACAAGTTGGCATAAAGCTGCGAATTGGCACCACTTACTTTCGGAGCCTTTCCGGGAGACCATTTCTGTGACGAAGATGGAAAGCGTGCAGGGCTCAAAAACGTGGCAGCCAGCTGGGGCAGATATTTGCATCCTCGTCTGCTGAGGAATGTGGAGAATGAACATCGACTTTAAATTATTGACTTACTTGGCAGTGCATGTGTGTGTGTGTGTGTGTGTGTTCTGGAAAGCTGGAGAGTTCAAAAAGTTGGAGCTTGGCTGATGCGAAGGGCCCATGTGTTGGTGGAATTACTTTGTGGCATCCGTTTTGACTGAGTCTGTTCACACATCACCTATATGTTGGTATATTTCCAAGCTATAATTAGTCCATAACATTACTCAATGTTGTGTGTTCGTTCTGTGGATCCTAGGAATATAGTCATGGGATGTTGGGACCACTGTCCGGGGAGAACTATCAGCGAGTTACAGATGAACCGGTTGAGTTTGAGAAATAATCGGTTGAAGTTTGAGGCTTCAAGAGAATTACCGATCGTTTTAGAGGAATCTATAGAATATGTCTCAAATGAATAAAGCAAAACCGGAAAATATCAACATGTGACCGGCTGGATTTAGAATCACTGGGATCTTGACCGACTATGCCCAAAAACTTCCCGGGCACTGGTTGGGACCTTAGTTTGAATCTAAGTCATTCCATGGTTATATTCTCAGGACCCACAAAAATGGAAGTAAAATGTTGAGTAATGTTATGTCGTTCATTTAGGAGCAAAAGGGATTAAATCATAATTCATCACAATGCTTCATTCTTGGAGGCACAATATCATCTATAATTCTCATATTTTGTCTGTGAGTTGATTGGTTGTGACTGATAACCAAATCGAGTGGGTGGATAACTTGCCACTCTCGTGGTTCATCCTCCATTCTCTTCTTGTTGGTTATCTAGATCATGTTGGCATAAATTTTTGATTTCTTGAGGCAAGGGTGACTTGGACACTTGTTTGACATGTGAACCTGGGAGTTTTTTGTACTCTCAGCACTTTACACATGTGGGTCATCAAATGATGTTTTAAAGTTGGAGTTTGGCTATTGTGGAGGGTCCATGTGTTGGTATGATTGCTTTGAGGCATCTATTTTGACTGAGTCAGTTAACATATTACCTACTACCCTACTTTCAAGTCATCATGGGCAAGTATTTCAAATATAATACTCTATTTCTTGAGACACAATGGGTGACTTGGGCATCTCGTTTGACAAGTGAACCTGGGATTTTTCGGTACTCCCAACACTTTAGACACATGGGTCCTCAAATAATGTTTTAAAGTTGGTGTTTGGCTGATGTGGAGGACCCATGTGTTGGTATAATTACTTTGTGGCATCTACTTTAATTGAGTTGGTTATCAAAATACAATATATTGGACATATTGGGCATGTTTTTGTGTAGTACTAAAAACTTGAGACTCTAGTGTCTTGTGCACCTCATTTGACATATGAACCAATAAATGTTTCGTCCTTTCAACACTTTAGACACAATATAGTCGGTTGACACAATATTGTACAGTCAAGCCAACCTATAGGGCAAGTTTTTATCCATTAATGAATGTCTTAGTACATGGATGACTTATGCGCCTTGGTTGAAATATCCAAAATTTAGGCATGTGAACTTGAAAAGTTTCCATACTTTCAACACTTTAGACACATGGGCCATCAAAGAAGATTCTAAAGTTGGCGGTCCATTGAGAGAATGATGTTGTAGAATTCATTCACTTGAATGAGAGATGTGGCATCCTTGAACATATGCATAAACTACTATGTTAACTCAAACCGGGTCTACGGGGCATTATTTATATGTACTTTAGAAACTTATCAATTTTTGTTTGTAGCCTCTATCATATGTCACTATTCCAAGAGTACAAGAGCAAAATCTATGAGTAGTTTTTGCAATGGAGGTTCGCTACCAAGAGCAAGAAAAACATATCTGACCTTACTAAGTTATGGTGCTCAACTATCTTTTAAATACAAGATGTGAAGATCAACTATAATATTTCGAACAACAAGCAAAACATCTTGCAAAGAAAACTATTCAACTTTCAATGTTTACTCACATTCTTTGATGTGGTTCAAGATCCCAAGGAGGCTATAAGCATATAAGGTAACCTACTTAAGTGTTGTCAAACTTTTTAAACCTTGTTCAATTGGTTGCTTTGTGCTAGTTGGGGTTCTCCCCCGGTTCTCCCTATTTATTTGAGAACTAGTTCATTGACAAGGGAATTCCTAGCCTCATGTTTTTGATCTCCCAAGCCATCAATTGCTACACATGCATCCCAATTAGCATGCATCCTATATTCATTACACTTTTCACCCCCCAAATAAATAAATGAAGAAGGCCCTATATTGCATTCAATCTTATACAAATATCCATTGTTTCCCAAAGCCATGTGCTTTTATGAAACCTTTGGTTCCCTATCTATGGTCCTATAATAAAAGTAATTTATATTTACATTTACATTTTATTTTTACATTTTTGGTTTCCTCCAGTATAGGGCACTTTATAGCTTGTTGCACATTGGTTTCTAAATGATAGGAGAAACCTACCCGGGCACTACCGTAGGTGGTATGGACACTTGGTGCTACATGACAAAAGTTGTGATGGCCATTTTAGATAGCATGGAGCATTGATGTGATTTCTGCACCAAATTAGATAAATAATGTACAGATATCATTCTAAGACAAGTTTTAGATTCCACCATGGGAGTGCACTCTTCACTGGAACTCTAAATTATGTGAGTAGGTGATTATATCATTAAGCTACCTATATGCAAGAAAACTATAAAGAAAAACAAAGGTATACGTACTAATGGTGTGTTGGATTACATACTCATGTATTCAATGTGATAAACGCTTCAACTACATAGACAAAATATAAATCATGAAAAAATAGGACTCTAATGTATATACTATCCACTTCCGCTTTCCAACAAGAAAGCTATTGAAGACTTTTTCACACTTAGCATGTGAAGTCTCATAATAATAATTTTACCCTACAACATACATCATCAGAGCTAGGGCAATGCTTGCAAGTCCACCTTGGTGAACATTGTGTAGGGATGTGTAACTAGGTTCAATCGCGGAGGCCATAGTTTTTCTCAAAACTTTGGAACCCCCTTGTGTACATCTAGCTTTGATTTATAACTATCGATAGCTTTTTCATTTGTACACACTAGAGAAAGCCAATAATTCCCCCTTATGTATATTATGTATCGTACGGCCTCACTTCATAAGTTACACTCACATAAGTTCAAACGTGGTATGAAGAGTGCAAACCCCTAGGATCATCTGACCCTTCAAAAACAAATGAAAGTGCCCCAAGTGAACATGAAGCTACATCATCCAAATCTTGACCTTAGTATGAGATCACAAGTTGATCATTTCAAGAGATCTTTAAGCTTCAAGCGTTCAGGAGCATATATTTAATCCTTGCACACTATGCTCATGATAAGGTTGAGAACCTTTTATCCAACAACATTGAAACAATGCCAAATTACTATTGGGCTCTAAAATGTTCTGCATTGCATGTTCCTAACATCAACATGCATTCTTTGAACATTGTGCAATATGATTACAATATTAGAACACATCAACTTTACATAAAGTTAGACATTGTTTGGTTTGTGACTGTCACATAGATCACAACTCAAAGAAAGATGTAGGAGTGGTTGTGCATGAGAGTGGACGTATATGTGATGCTTTGTGATGCAAACATTTGGGCCTTGAGTGACGTCCACCTTGCATGTAGTACCAACAAGATGGCTCAAGGATGGCCTTTTGGAAGTTGAGAGTCATGATGCATGGATAGAACCAAGTTACTTTACATGTGGTGCCAAGAAAGGTGTTGGAGTCATGGAATGGGGGAGGTTGCGTCCCGTGCTTGGGAAAGATGATGAAAATCAATGATTATACTTCTCTTCATAGGTCACTAGATAGAGTAGACAAGGTGACATGCATGATCAAGAAAGGGAAGTGCAAAAGGTATGTGTGTGTTTTCACCGTTTGTTGTACAATTCCAAAATAGCAAAGAATCATCCAAGAAAAATTGATGCACATTCCTCAAAGGGCGATATCTGTGCATTGCCATTACAATATTTGAAACACTAACCCTACTTCATGATGCATTCTACCTAGAACCAAAGCCCCCCAATGTGACAAACAACCTAGGAGAACCAAACATGTACTATGGAAGAGGAATATAGGGCCAAACACCATTAAAGCGAAACAAATTTAATGAACACCAGAGCCACATGGAGCAAGCACAATCAAATAAATGCTCCGGTATACTAAAACCATAATTGTTTTTGGTCAAATGCCTAAGAGTAGTAGCAAGTGTTGTTTAAATTGGAATTTTTCTCATGGTGCCCTCTATTCTTGTGTTAAGTACTCAAATATAGAATATCAAGATGAGATCTTTAAAAATTATCATTAAAAATAATGCTCAAAAGGTAATGGCTAAATTTGGTTTTGGACATAGATCTCATGACCTTAAATATTTGAAGTTGAAATTTTTTCATGACCCCTCAACTCATATGATATAGAGTTAGCATGTGAAGGACATGGACCCTGGCCATTAGTAGGCACCTCTAAATTTACCGGAATGGTGGAGGCATTCATAAATCGGACATCTTGAGACGTAGATGGTCCCATTTGTCTAGGTGATTGTGTGACTTGACCTCCTTGCCCCGGAAGGTTTGTATATCCATCATAGTAGAGGTTGGAAGGTTTAAGGTTATTAGTACCTTCACTTTGTGGATGGAAACCTCTCATGACATCTTGACCCGATTGTTGTGTGTTGGTTGGAGGGTTTGGTGCTCCACCTACCTTATCCGGATGACGACATTGGTTAGACGGATGTGGACCTCCACAATTACTACACCCTTGACCTTGGTTTTCCGACCAACATTGTCCTACAACATGATACCTCCCGCAAAGATGGTGAAATTCTTTCTTCTCGGTATTTTGGTTATTTTGACCTCGAGGAGGCGGACCCCGGTTGTTTCCTTGGTTTTGATTTTGATTTGAACCTCTTTGGTTTTGTTGCGGACCGTTATTGTTCATTCTTTGATTGCGATTTGGCCCATTTCTACAAAACTGAGGCGTATGACCGTGTTGTTGACATTGAGTACACCAAAATCCCGATGAGTGATTACCCGACTCGATTTGAGGTGGAGGACTGGGTTGTTGATTTTTAATTAACAAGGCCATTTGGTCCGTGAGATTTTGGAATTGTTTCAACATCGCCTCTTGAAACCCTAGTTGAGTAGCACCTAACCGTTGCTCTACTTCTTCAATTTGAGGGTCTGTTCTAGGGGCCGGCAATGCTAACATGGGTGGGGGAGCCTTCACCGCTAAGGGAAGCGAGACCGCTTCAATGGAGACATATGAAGGACGGTTAAATGGCCTAGTTGGATCCACTCCCGATTTAGGTAGGAGAGGGATGAATTGAGGGATTAACTCATCCTCTTTCCTCCATAACCGCTCATAATCTCTCTCGATATGTTCCATGTCTCTAGCGGCTACCTTAGCCTCGGCTAGGGTGCGAGGGTTTCTTTCTAACACACCCCTAATAGTATTTGCTTTGACAAACCCTCTCATAAAGAATTGCATTAGGGTATCATCGTTGAGCAAAGTACCTACGTATCTTGCGCACACCAAGTCAAATCTCCTAATATAGGCGGAAATCTCTTCATCCATCCCTTGCCTCATAGTCATTAAGGCTCTAAAAGCCATACTTTGACCGACTTCGGGTCGAAATTCATTTAGAAACTCTCGTTGTAATTGATCCCAAGTTTGAAAGTGTCCCTCGTCGTGATCTCTATACCACTCGTAAGCTTCCCCGTCTAAGGTCGTAGGAAACCACACTAACCAATATTGTTGGTTGGTAATTAATGAACTAATTACCCTCTCAACGAATCTCTCCATGTGCCTAGAGGGATCCTCATCCTTGGTCCCATAGAATTTTGGGAGGTTAGACGGTATATCTACCGAAACCAATCCTTGGGGTACGATTATTGGTAGGCCTCTCGGCCTTACCAATGGATCGATGGGAGGAAATGGAGGCAAGGGAGGTATGGGAGGTGGAATTCCACCTCCCCCTAAAGGATCCATGGTGCTAGGTGACCCTCTCTCGCTAGATCCACTAGTACTCACAAAGTTTTCTTGTCTAATTCTATTAGACTTGTTAATTATTTTCTTACTCAATTCGGAAGGAAGATTACCTTCCTCACTTTGAGTAGATATTGGTAATACTTCAACTAATGGACTAATTAATGGTTCAACATTTGAACTAACTTCTATACTATCATCTACTTCCTCTACTACTTCCTCAATATTAGACAACCTACGCTCAGGGATTGCACATCATGTCACGTCACATTTTGTGACAGCGACGTGACGGCCGACCAAAAAACGTCACGTCCGCGGGGGGGTAAATCCGGCAGTTACCCCAGGGGTAAACTGACGCGGTCAACCCCCTGGTCAACCCCCTGGTCGACTGCTAAGTCGACTGCAAATAGCAGTCGACCTAGCAGTCGACCTGGCAGTCGACTGCCAAAAAAAAAAAAAAAAATTCCAAAAAAAATTCTGGACCGTCAGATCTTCTTGCCAAGAAGATCTGACGGTACAGAATTTTTTTTGGAATTTTTTAATTTTTTTTGGCAGTCGATTGCTAATTCGACTGCTATTTGCAGTCGACTTAGCAGTCGACTGCAAAAAAATTAAAAAAAATTATGGACCGTCAGATCTTCTTGCCAAGAAGATCTGACAGTCCAGAATTTTTTTTGGAATTTTTTAATTTTTTTTGTTTTTGTAGTCGACTGCAAAAAATTACTTTTGCAGTCGACCAAGACCAGTCGACTGCTAAAAGCAGTCGACTTCAAGGAAAACCAAAAAAAAAAAAAAAAAATTCTAAAAAAAATCATGGACCGTTAGATCTTCAATCCAAGAAGATCTAACGGTTCAGATTTTTTAATAGATTTTTTTAATTTTTTAATTTTTTGTTTTCTGAAGTCGACTGCTCGTAGCAGTCGACTAGAGCAGTCGTCCCAAAAAGTAAAAAAAAAGTTACAAAAAAATGGTACAGTAACTTTTTTTTACCACGTCAGTGCGCGTCACGCCCCGACGTGACGCGACGTGACGCAAAAAGGCCGCGTCACGTCCATTTGCACATCCCTGCCTACGCTTAATAACATTCTTTTTTAACCCTAATGCTAACTTAGGCTTTTGAGATCTAGTATTTCTTTGCATCCATAATGTAGCGATCAACCCTTACTTTGACCAATCAAAGCCTCACAAGTTCTCTCTTTAATATTTCCGCTTAGTTCGTGTGATCATTATTTTGGAGGTGAGGAAATAGAGACATACAATTTTCAATGAACAATCCCAATCAGGGGATGGCAAGCTCGTGTTAGCATCAAGGTTAATGAGAGAATCACCTCGTCATATCCCCTTTCCGCGTAACATTTGCAACAAGACCTCACGTGAGGGGCTGACCATTCTTATGTACCATGTTTGGAATCAAGGCTTCACCCTTCGATTCCTCACATTATACTATAAGTCCGGAATTACCCTCTCCGTTAGTCAACGACAAAGACGTATACAAAAATCTTTTTTTAATTATTTAATTTTTTTTCACTTGGAAGAAGTTTGCTTAACTGAAGCAATTCGCTACCTCATGCTTGTTAGTCTCTTCTCTCGACCGTGATTGCTAAACACAACGACACTTCAATAATTGCAATTGAAAAGCAATAAACCCCCTAGTTGAGAACTTTAAACGCTCACACCCAAGTGAGTGTTTAAAGTTGAAATTCCTAATTTTTTAATTAACCATCTACCTCTTAGTGTACTAGTGCGGATCCTATTAATGTGATCTTAATTTATGCCATCCCAAGGAAGGTTGAATAGTCACACCTTTGCCGCGCTCCTTCCTTAATTGAAATTGCATAATTTTAAATAACTAAATGAAAACTAACCTTTCACGAGCGCTCCGTCCTTAGTTGATTTTCACGCCTCGCTCTCCTACCGCCTTCCAAGACTTCTGTCGCCCGCTCTCCAAGCTCTAAGCTCCAAACTCGAAACTCCCGGCGGACGCACCATTTATGTCACCAAAAATCCTCCACCCTTCGATTTCGTCCTAGCCCGAGTGGAAAAGTTTATAATGACATGTAGAGACTTCTCTCTTTGTAACCCAATATATAATTCCAATCTACCTTTGGAATATACACAACTTGATTAACACCACACTATGTAGTTTTACATTTCTTAATGTCGGGCAAGGTTATATCCTTAGCCTTTTCTAATGTCCACCCGGCCGCTTTGGCCACGCATGCCTTCAAAGATATCCCTCTTGTGAATCGAGTCCTTGCCGTCGACTCCACACTACTACATGAGTTCTCGCTTATTGATTCCGTGCTATCACATGTCATCGTGGTTGATTCCGTATTGGTACATGACACTTCGCTTGTGGATTCCATGAGCACATAGGCTTTAAATACAAGTATTAAAAAATACTTATATACTTATCCTTGCCCTTCCTTCTCTAAGTTCTTCTTGATGTAAATCTCTATCAATGTCTTCCTACTAAACTTCAGAATAGTATAACTCCCACCCTACTTATGTTCTTCAAGTGAAATTTGATACACTTGTTAAGTACCTTATCAAAAATCTCCACACCAAATTTTGGCACAAACAGAGTTCATATGCAAAAGTTATGCATGAAATTCTAACTCTAACTACTTAGTATGAATGCTGTGATAAAGCATCCGGTCATTAAAACTCTAATAACTTCCAACTCCTACGTCCAATCAATCTAAAATTTTGATCCAAGATAGATATATAAGTTCAGAAGGTAGTGTCAAATTTTGGTATCCATATCTATAACCCTCTAAGAGATACATATTTTCAAACCTTGCTGCTTTGTTCCTAGACACCCTCCCCTTCAACTTTTAATAACTCTTTCATCCCAATGACTGAAGCTCTCAAATTTTTACCACAACTCCCATACTTTATAATAAACAATCCCTCAAATTTTCATACCCATTGAACACTTTGATCATCCATAATTGACAAATCTCTCACTATAAAGTTCTGCTCAAGTTCATAACTAATAAAACACTACAAGTAATGCACCTAGTCCAATCTAGTCACTCTAAATGCCACAAGTTTAAACAAGTTTGAACTCTCTCACTTCAATATGAATCTCAATGCAACAAGTTGAAGTTTACAATCAAACTCCAAATTCCTTAAACCCAATCTACTTCTAACAAGAGGTCAATCCCTCTTCAAGGCTAAATAGCCTTGGCTCTTCTCCTAAGAACTAAGCACACACATGTGCTCCTATCTTGCTTCCCACACACCCACACTTATAACCCGTGGGGTGCTTAAGGAGCACGAAGGAAAGAGAGGATGAGTGAGGGAAGAATGAGGGATTATATATTGAGTTGAGAGGGAGAGAGGGCATGAGGTAAGGATAGGGTGAGAGGATTAGAGCCTCCAATCACAACCCCTTAACCTTCTCCTTCTAAGTAGGGACTCATCCCATTCACAAGGCTCTCGATAAGCCTTCGAAATCTCCTCCTACTTTGTAGGCTCTCATCTTATCTCCTAAGCCTTCCTCCCTCAAATGATCAACAAAGATCCTAATTCAAACATTTAACTAACCTTGGCTTTCTACCTACCACACTTTACCAAGGTATGTCCTCATACTACTTAAATCCACTCCACACAAGCCTAATGCTTCAAACTTAGCTTTCTTCAAGCTTCACTCTTTTTATATTTTTGTGAATAATCATAAATCAACAAAACACTACTTGTAATGTTTTACAAGTGTTAACAACACATGTGGGCATCAATTTGGGCTCACACCCCCACACACCCCCAACATACACAAACCATCGCTACAAAATCACACAAACAAACCCAAATACAACCTACACCCAGAAAATAACCACACAAAAAGAAGACGCACATGAGGAATGAAGCCACAATAGAGAGACAAAGTGCACACTATAGCAAGATTAATCAAAAGGGTGAATCACAACAACTCCTAGCATAGAGCTAAGGCCAAGAAAGCACCCACAACAGATGGAAAAATGAACAAGAGGACACCACAATAGATGGGAAGCCATAAATACCAAGAAGGGAACTAGATAGAGCACTGAAAAGTTGACTCAACTAGGAACCACCAAGGAGTCTACCTGCAGAGCAACCTCACAACAATAAGGCCCTTGTGTCACCACCGATTGCAAAACCGCACCGAAACATGTTGAAATAAAGGCCACTAGTGGCAACATTTGAAACAAAGATAGGAACAAGGAAACACGTCAAGGAAACACAAAACAATATACACACAATGCCAAGGCAATAGACAATGCCAAATCATTGGCCATTAAACCACACACACCATTGGAAAGAAGGACGTGCAAACAAGGCCACACCTACCATCAATAGAGGCGTCGAGTTTAACAACTAGCAAATTAGATGAGGAGCCACATAATCCAAGGAACCATAGACAGTCAACACCAACAAGAGCCATGACAAAGCCATGATGAGCTATAGTGAGCAGGAGGCAAGGGATCAAACACAATCACTCCAATGGAAATACCAAAAAAATTGCAACGAAATTTAGAGGCAAAACCATGAACACAATAAAGAGCCTCCACATAGCAACTACATCTCAACCATGAAGAAGAAGACTTGGACATAGATGTGCAATTGGAGAATGTCTTGCCAACACACCTAGAAACAAAAACGAAAATAAACCCAAAATATAAAAAAATCGCTTCAACTTTCTATGGTAGAGACCTCTTGACACTCCCAACATGTAGCGGCACCTATAGAATGGGGGAAATGCACATTGAAGGATAAGAGGATTAATGAGGAGTTTGCCAACCTTGGCATACCACCAAGTGAGATAGTAGAATTCCGGAAACTAAGATGAACATTCCCAATAGTCAAGTACGATGGATAGGCATCACTCCGTAGCGAGAGAATTTTTTTCCTTGAATTGGACGAAGGAGAGATGGTCATTTGAAAGGTGGAGAACAAATAAATAATAATAATCACAAAGGTGAGCAACATGCGACTACCTCAAAGGCAACACACTTTGCAACAATAAGTTTTCCGCATCCTCAAGAAAGTCATGAAGGAGTATCACTAATAAAGCTAGACGAAGGAATTTTGTAGCAATCATTATCCTCACCACGAAAGAAGCAAATGTTGATCTCCTCAACAATGGACTCACCTATGATTGAGAGAACTTCAAATGAGCACCACAAAAGACAAAGATACCATCAATCTATTGGAGCTTCAAATAAGCACCACACTTGTAGCCAACAACCTATTGCAACATGAAAATCAATCGATCGTTGTTAAGAAACTCATGAATATTTTTGGAGAGGACAACATAGTTGGCATCAACTTTGGATACTACAACAATTGCATGGAAAGAGAAGCAAGTTGGGTGGTGCCACATCCAATGTCTCAATGCAACCATATACACATAATGGTTACACAAGTCTACATACATGCTAAGGGGACAAATTAGCTTCATTCCTCATAAAGAAAGCATGGGTGACACGGAGCCAAACAAGACCACTATTTGACTTGCATAAGCTTCCACAAGGGAGGCCATAGCACAAGAAGTCCAAGCCATGAGCAATGCTGCCACCGCTGCACCACTAGTTATGAAGAAGATCTTCACCAAATCCATGAAGGACTTGGTTGCTGCAATAGATGGGAAGCTCCCCGGGGGGGTGCACTCCATTGTCAAGTTGAACACCACGTGCGATAAAAAAGTATACTTCATACATAAAGCATCACCAAAATGGGTCAAAATTTTATCAATTTATTTCATGAGTAGATATATACGGTATCTATTATATAGTAAGAAAATGTAACCAAATTTGATGATTTATATATATATATATATAAAACATACCGTTTCTAACTAGAATGACGCAGAATTGAACTAAAATGGGGAAGGGTAACCGTCACCTCCTTTTCTTTTCTTGGCCGCTTCCGGAATTTATCTTTCTCCGCCGTCGCTTGACTTCCGCTTGCTTGATTGATTGATCCTACTTAACCCACCTACTTACTAACCTACAACCTTAACATTTCCGATTCGGTTAAAGGACATTTCCCTTTTACCCCTTCGGCTCTAATTTCCATTTTGTCCAAGGTTCTTACCCCAAGGGTAACACACCCCTAGCTTTTGCAACCCGGACTATCCTAATCCCAAAACAACACTGAATCTAATTTCTAGCTTCCTTCCTTAAACTTCAATTCAACCCTTTAAATCTACTTAAATCTAAACTCGAAATTCACTCCCAACAAAGCATTCAACTAACTCAGTCATCACTAATTTTTATGTTTTTAATGTTTTGAACATGTTAATAGAATTGTGAGCACGAATTTGGGCTCACAACAACATGCACGCGGAGGGACACATTCCACAAATCTATAGACCACCACCGGGCCACCAAAACCTACCATCAAGCCAACATCAAGGTCATAACCATTTCAATGGATAGCACAACAATATTTTTTTTTATCAACATGGGTTTTTGTATTTTTTCTTTCTTGTACTCTATTTTTTTATTATCAATAAAGACTTCAAGCTCATGCTTTGATTTTATAAAATCCTCCCACTTTGTCTAAAAGTCGCCTTACAACAACATATACTTGTACCCTCCACTCCACAAACCAACAAAATAACCACACAATTCAAACTACCATGTCAACCACCACACCAACATAAACGCACAAAAGATTGCCACCAAAACAAAACATAACCAAAAACCAACCACCAAGAAACAAACAAGCAATAGCACCTACACACCACAAATCAAACATTAAATCGGTAATCGTCATTGTAATACTCCTTAGGGCCATACCAACAATCAAAGAGCCCACCACCTCCCACAAGAAGCCTAAACATACAAATGCCATACTCACACACCTCACACTCCAATCCACCCCTAAGGTATGTTGCCCTGTGATAGAGGACTATAGCAATGTTTTCTGTTTATGTGCATTTGGCATTTGGTATGAACTATTTTTTCCTATGTAGAGTAAGTGAACATAAATCTATCATAATTTTATTAATTGAATTTATCATTTAAATTAGTTATGAATTTTTAAAGTATTTTGCTAGAGTGCTTTGACACATTTCAAAATTGAAGAACTCACATCATAAAATCCATTACATTTTTAGTTGAAGAACTCACATCAGTTGCTATCAATTGTTCCATTATAATATTATTCAATGACATCCAAGATAAATTTATCAGTTATAGCTGAGGTAAATAAAACATTGAAGCCAAACCAATGCCCGACTGGTGGTTGAATACATTGTTGCATTACTAACCCTCCAATGGCAAGCTCTAGGGTTTGTTCCCAAGCAACCACGTTATACCGACCCTTCTCAATACTTGGCAATCCAGGAAAATTGCAAAGATGGATACATGAAGGTTGTTTTTAGACAGGTGATTATAATTAGTATGTCATTGGTGGATGTGACTTAAATACATGTAAGTGTTGGCATCCGCTAACATAGAGGTTGGTACATGCTGGTGACAGTCAAAAACCCTGGCCTTACAATTTCATATGGCCATTGCAGGTGTGCTTCAACCGAATAACTCATATTTATTAATATGAATATGCATAGACAAAAATCCATAAGGTCTAATTTTAGTAGCCGCTTCGCCTCCATTCTTGAGCTTTCCACCACCTCCAATCCCCATGCATTCTTCTCCCCACCACACCTGCTTCCTTCTCCTCCTTCCTTGCTTCCTTTGCCCTCCTTTCATTTCTTCTTCCTTGGCACCTCCTCCCTCCTCCAATAAAACCTACACTCTCCACAAAAATGCCATTCAACAATGAGGTTGGGGTTTAGGGTTTTGGGGGAGAACATATGGATGCGGGCCTCATTCCTAGGAAAATGAGTCATGTGGAGCCCATCACCCACATTCACATCCATTCCATGAAGGTCACATATTCATCATCAAAATGGATAACATAAATAGAATCATACCTTTGAGAATGTTTGCATGATTGCTTCTTCATCGTTTTTGGATGTTTGTTATGCTGTACACTAACTCACCCTAAACACTCAATCTCAAAATTTACAGGTTGCCAGCCCCTTTTGCTAGCATAAAAATTCAATATATGTGTGGTCTTGCAAACGTCTAAGTCCTTTAATGTACACAATCAATTTTGGATTGTTTTCCCAACACTCTACTTGTGCAAGTCATCTTCAATGTCATAATGGTTATTGTAATTACATGCATCGCAACAAAGGTGTGCGCAACAACATCAAATGGGCCGGTTCAACTCCTCTACCATATGTTATGGGCAATGTTGCCTCTGATAAATCTACGTTGGAGAGTATGGTATACCATTCGACACATGTCTACATTGCTTTATGCCATGTTTGTATAATATATGTCCACTCCACATCCGTCGGGATGTCTAAGGCTTTCATTCATATGGGTGTGCATGATCATCCTAAGTCAAATGATACATGTTGGGAATCATTGGACATTGCATATGAATGAGTCGTCAATGGAGTATTGAAAACATCCACATCAAAAAAACTCAATCATAGTGATGGTAGTAAGTGAACAATTTTTGGTTGACTATCTACTTGAATCTCCTACAATTGGCGAAAGTCATCACTTAGTTGGTTCATCCTTAGAGGTTGTCATGGATGAATTCAACACATTGACGTCTTCAAATTCTAGTAACTTTGATATTGGATTGAAGCATATTGTTCATAGTGGAATGGGGACTATGAATAGCATTATGGCACTCAAAGACCATTCCGCTTTCAAGTTTGTCCATGGCAGTAGATTCCCAAGACACTTAAAGTACAAAGTGTTTGTTTTCATGATGTTTGTAGACCTTCCAGGCAGTGATGTGGAGCTTGAAAAGATGATGCATTTTTTTGGGGGAGGGGAAATACAGAAATCTTCAACATCATTTGATCATATCAAACATTTGAAAGACTGGACAACAATGACCTGCTGTGAACCTCAAAATTGCCCCCAATGGCAAAATGACTCACAATTGAGGTTTTAAAGCAAAAACGTTAGATTAGTAATAGGAAAAATTAGCCAATACCATTCAGATTAAGATGGCTTAGAAAAAAAACTTTATGAGGTTGGTTAGGTGTGTTGTACCCTTGGGGTAAGAATCTTAAGAAAGTAGGAAATTAAGAACCGAAGGGGTAAAAGAAAAATGCCCTTTATCCAAATCAGAAGCATTAAAGGAGTGGACTAGTAGGTAGATATGTTAAATTAGTAGCAACCAACTCAAGCAAGCATTTCATTGACAAAAATCAAGCGGCGGAAAAAAAAAATTTGGAGATTGCCAAGGAAAAAAAAAAAGTGACAACCACGTGCGTAAGGAATTTATCAACTAAGACAAAGGGACCATGTGGCCACCATTGCCAACCAAAATTCAAATTCAAATCAAAATGGAAAAACCTTTGTTAGGGCTCCAGCACGGGGGGTTCACTCCATGTCAAGTTTAACACCACGTGCGGCCAAAGTTTGCTATCCCTATATTACATGGAATAGATAAATTTAAAAATTATGAGATTTTTTCTACATATACATAACCATTGATAATATCTTTTCTATACTTTTTGGAAATTTTTAGTCATCTTCATTTTTGTAGTAATTATTTTAGTTCAATTCTGCGTCATTCTAGTTAGAAATAATATGTTTTATTAAAAAATCAGATCATCAAACTTGGTTACCATTTTATACTATGTAATAGATACCGTCTATATCTACCCATGAAAAAAATTGATAAAATTTTGACCCATTTTGGTGATGCAACTTACCAAAAGTAGATTTTTTTTGGCCGCACGTGGTGTTCAACTTGACCATGGAGTGAACCCCCCATGGGCTTCGGCAAGTGGGTTGCAAGGTACTGTTTCCCCCCTCAATTTATTGCCGAAAGTTTGGTTTGCATTGTTCAATGGAAGAGATCCCTCGGTAAACATGAGGAAGAAGAACCCCAACCCTTCATCGAAAGAGAATAAAAATTCTCTCTTCTTCTCTTAATTTTCTTTCCAACTCTTCATTTCGTGGGGAGAAACCTCTAAAATTCTAGTTAGGAAGAATCTCTTCAATTTTTCATTTCGTAGGACAAAGCCCTCTAAAATTCTAGTTAGGAAGAACAAACCTTCTCCCCCTAAACAAAAAGAGAAAAAATCTCTCTTCATCTTCCATTGTAGACGAAGGTTACAATTCTTATAGTTAGAATTCTTGTGATTGAGGTAGTGTATTTTTGAACACACCCCTAAGTAGCTACATCATTTTCATTTGAGTGTAGTGGACACAGAACTTATAATTTAGTTTTAAATTTTGAATAAATCTTGTTTTTGAAATTAACTTTCTAACAAGTGTAAGTTCGTTGAAATCATAGTTAGTGAATAGAAGTTATGAGTGATTGAATGAAGATATCTCAGCTGCCTTCAAAATTATAAGCGTTGATTTTGTAAATTCATATCTATAAGAATAAACATGTAATTGCTTCAATATTTAGAGGATTTGTAGATCTTGTTTTGATGTTTCTAGAAAGTGTAAGCTTTTTAAAATTAGAGTTGATAAGTGAAAGTTATGAGTGTTTGAATGAAGGTATCTTAGTTGCCTCCTAAATTATAAGCACTGACTTTGTAAGCTCATATCTATAAGAGGAAACATATAGTTGCTTCAATATTTAGAAGTTTTAGATTTGCAAAAGTTACAAGGTTTGGAAACACGGTGTCTACTCAATCTATCCCTCAACTTCAAAAATTTATATTCAATTCATTATTCATTCAAATCAAGAGTTCTAAATATCTTTGGAAAGCTATAAAAAAAACTATAAGAAAAAATATGAAATTTACAGAGTAAGCTAAGATAGATCCAGCAATCTTTTTGTAATGCAACAATCAACTAGTATTGCTCAAACTATGTATTGCATCTTTGAAAATCCATATCTAATTCATAACTCATTCAAATCACATGTTCTAAATAACCCTGGAAAACTATCAAAATGATCTATAAGAAGAAAAAAAAAATGAGATTGGTAAGGTGAGCCAAAATGGATCCAGCAGTCTCCTTGTAATACAGCAGTCAACTAGAAATACTTAAACTATGTACCTCACTTTTAAAAATTCATAACTAATTCATAACTCACTCAAATCACATGTTGTAAATAGTCTTGAAATAAAAAACAAAAGCTTTATATGAAAGAAAGAAAAATATATTTTTAGATTGACTTTTTGATAAGGTTAGCAGGTCTGATCTAGCAGCCGCTGCCTAAGTGAACATCTTAGTTTTTTTCTTTGACTTTGGAAAATCATAATTAATTTCTATCTCAACCAAATGCAAGTGGAAACCGGCTATGGATAGCTATAGAAAATAATTACAAGAAAAAAAATACTAAAGTTTAGTTTCATGTGTCAACCCAAGCATTCAGGCTATTAGCAGCCAAGGTCTGCAATGCCTCAATATTTGACTTGCATTGTAACCTACCTTTACGGAAGAATGAAAATTTATGTATTTACAAACACACATTCTAACTAGGAGAAGGTAGAGAAGTGTTTTCCTCAAGCCTTACTACTAGAGACATGCAAAAGAAAGATTCTTCCTAACTACATTGAAGTAAGGCTTCGCCCAAATTCTAGAAAATTGAGAGAGTGTCTTTCTAACTACTTAAAAGTAGGGCTTTGTCCACTAGTCGAAGAATAGAGAGAATTTGACTAATTACATTGAAGTAGGACTTCGCCTAAATCCTAAAAATTTGAGGAGGTTTTCAAGGTGGAAAGAGTGGGTTTTTAAACTCTTTCCAAAAGGGTTGGACCCCTCTGCCATCGGTTCCATTCTTCGAACCCCTTCCGAAATTTTGGCTTGGGTGTTTTCCTCGTTGAGGTTGCCAGCCCGTCGCCGAGGTGGCTCCGACAAGAATCCTTCTAATTTATTTTAATTTTCACCATCAAGTTGGCAAATGGACAAGGAGGCAAGTGGCCACCTTTTTTTTTCTTCAAAGTCTTCACGCTTATTTTTTTTCTTACGCCGAGCACCTCCACTTATCTTGCGTGACCCACACTAACTACTAAACTAACCCTTACCTAGCTAGCCTCTACTAATTTAATCATCTTAGCTAGTTGTTTTTACTAGCTATATTTTTTCCCGCTATTTAGTTCTTGCCTAGTTAGCTATTTTTCCTAACTTAGCTAATTTCTACCACTAGTTAATTTCCATTTTGACTAACTCTACCTAAATTAATTTTTTTTCCTTAATGGGTAAAGGCCCGATGTCCTCAATAATTCACCTTCCCCCTGTTGGACCAATTGCCAAATGAACTAATTTTTCCTCAATTTACCATCAATTCTAACTTCTAATGCTAAAATCCTAACTAAAAGTGACCCCGCGGAGTGGTGGACCATTCTAGGGGTTCACAACTTTTTATTTATTCATGTCTTTTTCCCCTCATATGTTGATTAATTCTCTATCAATTTCACATCGCCATCCATAATTCTTAACGCTCACTTCCACAATTCTAACTCACTCAATTTCACTCGCAGCTTCGGACTTAGTCAAGTACAATCACATCAAAAGACAATGGTTTCCAATTTTACATTCATGCAATCAAAATTAGAAAATAGTTCGACCATACTTCGGCCATTCAAAATGAACATAATTCTTTATCACAAAGCTATAATCTCACAATCACTGTGGTGATTTCTTTTACTTCGCAAAATATAGTTTAACTATAACCTTGCACAATCTCTATGCAGAGGGAGACAAAACGGTTGTCGCGACTCTTGCTAGCTCGCCTTAACATGTTCAATCATGATCTTAATATTGAAGACAAATACCTCTTGGTCTATTGTTTGGATGGTGGAGATGCCTTGTGGTGTCAAACATAGAAGTCATGAAGTTTGTTGCTAAAAACCCCCTCCTATCAAGGAAATCCCATCTTAACAAATATAATGCTCACTGAGTTTTACCAATAAACGGCTACTCAAAGAGGTACTGCCCTCTAGATGTGGATAGAGCAAAAGAGTTCTCGCCAAAGTAATAACATCGGGAGATCTCCTGATGCATTCTCCAGGGTCTCATAGTATTATGTTATTTTTCCAGGTTTCAAGGGTAAGAAACTCACCAGGAAAAAGGGAAAGAAATGATTCTCATTCCCCCCATACGATGTTGTGGAAATTTTCCAAGATTCTTGCTCCAACTTTGAAGGACATTGTGAAATTAACTTAACAAGTCCATGGGTACTTTGTGTACTGTGGGAGTATTCACATGGGCCAATTACTTTCAAAATGCGGTTCAATGCATCTTCACCAGCTAACCATGTCCTCAAGTTCCCTTGAGAGTGTCATGGAGGTGGGCTTCAGTTTACACAATTTTTTCGCTTTCTTTGGGTTCCTATAATATTTCATCTAGGAGGCAAAATTTTGATCAATGACTTTGATATCTTGTATATTTTTTATATTTATCCTGGAACCAAATACTATGAGTTGTATTTGTAATTACTTTCATGTTTTTGTTTATTACCAACATTGTTTTGAGCTTCCATGAATGAATATGTATGAATGTATTTGTTGTTTTTTCCCAGATTTTTCCAACACATGTGTTTCTTGATACTGGTATCGGGAGCTCTCCCAATGCATCTTCTTAGCATGGTTTTGAGGTTTCTATCACCCATGTTGAGCCTAAGTACCAACCCGAACCCATGCCCTTCAAGTGGATCATTCTCTCCGTCAATGTTCTACTTTGTGTCACGCTTTGCCAAGGGTGAGACAAAAGACCATTATGCGCTTTAATGGATATGATAAACTTAGAAGGGATAAATTATGGGATCTCAAAGTTTGTCCATAGTTACAGAATTTATGTCACTACTCCAACATAATTTCCATATTGTTGTGTGGTCATGCATGGAAGATGTTGTCCTTCATAATGTTCTTCGACACCTATTTCCATATAACGTCATTTGTAGACTAAAGTTTGTGTGGGACAAATCGAAGTGCACAAATACAAATGGGTTCATTAATAGAGATGTATTTTTCCTTAAAGAGAAAGAAGTCTTCTTTAGGCACCATGTAAATTTGTTTGGTTGCAGGGAGGGCAATATCTTGTTTGTCATTGATCAACCGGTTCGGCGCCGGGTCAGCAACTGCATTCTCGAATTTTGACTCTGAATTGAATTCAAAACTAGGATTTAGCCAGGAGGAAGCACCGAAGTGGTTCGGCGCCGGGTCAGCAACTACATTCTCGAATTTTGACTCTGAATTGAATTCAGAACTAGGATTTAGGCAGGAGGAAGTACCGAAGTGGTTCGGCGCCGGGTCAGCAACTGCATTCTCGAATTTTGACTCTGAATTGAATTCAAAACTAGGATTTAGCCAGGAGGAAGCACCGAAGTGGTTCGGCGCCGGATCAGCAACTGCATTCTCGAATTTTGACTCTAAATTGAATTCAGAACTAGGATTTAGCCAGGAGGAAGCACCGAAGTGGTTCGGCGCCGGGTCAGCAACTGCATTCTCGAATTTTGACTCTGAATTGAATTCAGAACTAGGATTTAGCCAGGAGGAAGCACCGAAGTGGTTCGGCGCTGGGTTCAGTTGCGGCATGTGTAAACTCGGCACTCTGCGCCGAGGGGAAACCAGGAATCAGACTGAAAGAGGCACCGAAGTTGTCCATAGATGGACTCTCAACTCAGCAGGGTGGGGAATTCCAAGGGCTCAAGACATGTCCGAGGCATAGCTAGGGGCTGGGTTAGTGAGCCAGAGAGTGTAGTTGGACTCAGGGGCTCCGAGGTGGAGTGTGAGGGCCCCAGTGGATGGCTTAAGCCCCCTGGTACTGTGGCAGTGAGGGGAGGGTGATTAGTAAGGATGCAGTTAAGTAGGGGTTGATGAATTTGGGATGGGTGGAAGTAATATTAGAGTGTTGGTAGTTAGAATCATTAGTTTTAGGGCACACACATTATGTAAGAGATTAGAATAGGAACAGTGTGTAGGGTGTTGTTTGTAACAAACATCTTGGGTGCATAAGTATTTTTAAATGCTAATGCTCTAGGGAGTTTAATAAAAAGAGTGTGTTTGATGTTAAATTCATTGGAGCATGGGTTTGGAGCTTCCTAGGCCAAGAGCCAACAAGGACATGTGAGTCACAGACTTCCACTCGGACTACAGACGCAAAAGGGTGGGAGTTTATGGCTCACATAAATGGTGCGTCCGCCGGGAGCGAAGCGGGATTAGGAGACCAAGACTTGGAGGCACAAACTTGAGCGAGAGGAAGGAGCACATGGTGTGTGGTGAGCATCTCACTTTGTTTTGATTTTTGTCATTGGGTTAGGTTAGTCGAATTCCAAATCTTTTCCTTGGAATGGATTGCATTTTCATTTATGCATTTTGTGTTGAGGAAAGAGCGTGGCTTGAGGTGATGTCCTAAACCTTCTTGGGATGGCATGAGGACATAACATTAATAGTGCGATCAGTAGCTCACTAAATCTTAGAGGGATAATTGATTTTAGGAAGAGTCAACTTTGACACTCACCTTGGGGTGAGTGTCCAAGTTAAGGGATTTTGAATTTGATGTTTTAATATTAGAATTGTCAGTTGAGAATTGTTATGGTCGATGTCACATTGAGTCACGGTCGAGTGTGAGTACTAACTTGCAGGTGGGAGCGAATTGCTTGAGGTATGACATTCTTCAAAGTGAATTAATTAATTAATTAAGGAAGGACTTCAGTACTTGGCTTTGTTGTTATCCGTTGTAGAGGGTGATTCCCTAGTCATCGCATTGTGTTGGAGGCGAGAGGGTGATGCCTCGGTCTTCGATGTGGTGCATGGCGAAGGTCAATCCCTCACTCTCGGTATTGTGGTGAGTGTCAATTCGATGGAAGAGTTCAGAGGTGATTCTCCGGCTTGACTGAGAATTGACATGAGCATGCCTATCCCATGTTTGGAATTTTTCACCTAAGTTGGCCTGCATGTGCTCTTTCCTCACCTCCTCAAATTTTAAATACACATCCAAAAAAGTGAAAACATTAAAGAGTGAAGGTAGCAAGGGGTATGTATGGTCAAGTGAGGATTGATCGATTTTTCAGGGAATGCGAGGTAAGACTCGATCGCACAAACCTGAATTGGAATTAGGATTAGAGAAGATTACACGTAGGAAAAGATTATCTAAGATTAGTGAAGTTGTAGAAGAGGTAGAAGTTAGAAGACAGAGTTGTTTGAATGTGGAGCCCATTGTTAGTCCAGTGTTAGAAAATTTAGAGGAAGATACTCAACTGGAGGAGGATGCTACTCCCTCTAAGTTGAGTGGTGAGACAGTGACGGAGACTGATACTGTTAGGAAAGAAATTCCTGTAGAAGTTGATAGCGGAATAGGAGTGGACACACATGTCACCATGGCTCAAGAGGGAGAGGGTCCACCTCCCTTTTCACCCATCGATCCATTGGTTAGGCCGAGAGGTTTACCCATTGTGGTTTTACAAAACTTAGCGGCGGTGGATATGCCATCCCACCTCCCTAAGTTTTATGGAACTAAGGATGAGGATCCCTCTAGGCACATGGAGAGGTACATTGAGAGGTTGGCTAGTTTTCTTGTCACCAACCCGGGATATTGGTTGGTGTGGTTTCCTACCACTCTAGAGGGAGAAGCCTATGAGTGGTATAGAGATCATGCAGAGGGTCATTTCATAGGATGGGAGCAGATGCAGAGGAAGTTTCTAAATGAATTAAGGCCAGAGGTTGGTCAGAGCACGGCTCTTAGAGCGTTAGCATCCTTGAAGCAAGGAAGGGAAGAAGAGATTTCGGCGTACATTAGGAGGTTTGATTTGGTGTGTACACGCTTTGTGGGTACTATGCTCAACGATGACACCCTTAAACAATTCTTCATCCAAGGATTTTTTAAGGCGGGTACCATTAGGGGTGTATTGGAAAGGAATCCTCAGACATTGGCGGATGCCAAAGCGCCGGCTAGGGAGATGGAACGCATAGACAGAAATTATGAGAGGTTGTGGCGAAGGGAGGATGAATCAATACCCCAATTCATCCCCATTCGTCCAAGAGAGGTGGAGGGACAGTTAGGTAGGCAGGGGAGTCAGGTTCAGTATGCTCTCATTGACACAGGTCCACATCCGCTAGCAGCTAGGGAGCCGGCACCACTCTTAGCTTTGCCCGCTCCTAAAGTCGATGTACACATTGAGGAAGTGGAGAAAAAGTTAGGTGCTAGTCAGTTGGGATTTCAGGAGGCCATGATCAAACAAATGCAGAGTCTTACGGATCAGATGTCATTGATGATTAAGAGTCAGCAGCCGGGTCCTCCTCCTCCAGTTGAGTCGGGTAAGCATGCTTCGGGATTGTGGTGTGTTTAGTGTGGCCAACCTGGGCATACCAGACAATTTTGTCGTGATCAAAGGAACAACAGTGGCCCACCTCCACAAAATCAGAGAGGCCAAGGTCAGAATCAGTATGGTCAGGGCAACTATAGGGGACCTCCCCCTAGAGGACAAGGTGGTCAAAATGTGGAGAGAAGGGAATTTCATCCTTTTTGTGGCAGATGGCATGCCACGGGTCAGTGTTGGTCCGAAGGACAAGGTTATGGTTGTAGTAATTGTGGGGGGAATCATCCTTCGGACAAGTGTCGTTTACCTGATAAAGTCATTAGCATGCCCAACCCGGTGGTCAACCCACAACAACAAGCTAGAGACAACATGAGAGGGGCTAGGCCGCAGGGTGGACCTCCTAATGAGCTTAGACCACCCAATTTATACTATGACCACGGGAATGCGAGGCAGACATTCCATCCTCCGACGGGATTGCAGACGGCAAATGGATACATTCCTATTCAGAATAGGCCAGGTGGTTCACAACAATTCGACAATAGGAGGCCAGTTCCTCCTACCGATCCGGGTCCGTCTAATTCTCAGGATGTCAGATTCATGGATGGTGTCACGGAGCCGCAACATGACGATTCTATTACTTACCAAATGGGTGTTGGAGACGAGCAAGGTCAATGGCCTCCACACACCAATGCCATCACCTATGAGTTGAGGAGTTTGGATGATGAGGTTGCTCACGAGGCCCCGGCATTGGCGGTTACCACTAGGGCAATGCGAGGCAACTTACCGGTAGAGAAGGAGGTAGTAGGGTGTGAGGCCAAACCGCCCACCCTTAAGCGTCCTAGTCCGGGTGAGGGAATGGATGTCACATTCGTTTTGCATAGCTCCCTCTTACCAACTTCATTGGAAGTCATTACATTTCTCATTAATTCGTACACACCAATTTATTCCATAACAAGGTTACAAGTGTTTAAAAACACTCTGCTATTAGTGCTCTCTTAACAACCCCTATCACTTCCCACACAAATGCACACCAGCTTATATGAATATCTAATTATCTAACCAAACCATCCCTCTCAACTTGGGGTAATAGACATAGCTAGCCCACCATCTGAGCTCCCTAAGCCTCAGCTGTAGTCACAGCTGGCCTAACCCATTTCAGTCACGACTGGGTCCATCAAGGGTCCATACCTGGCTCTTAACTCGGCCACAATCTTCAATTCCCATCAGCCTAAGCTGCAACAGTCTTCAAATCCCAGCAGCCTAAGCTCGGCAGCTTCAAATTTCAGCAGCCTAAGCCCCACAGTCTCAAATCCTAGCAGCCTAAGCTCGGCAGCTTCAAATCCCAGCAGTCTAAGCCCACAATCTTAAATCCTAGCAGCCTAAGCTCGACAGCTTCAAATCCCATCAGCCTAAGCCCACAGTCTCAAATCCTAGCAGCCAAAGCTCGGCAACTTCAAATCCCAGCAGCCTAAGCCCACAGTCTCAAATCCTAGCAACCTAAGCTCGGCAGCTTCAAATTCCAACAGCCTAAGCCCACAGCTTCAAATTCCAGCAGCCTAAGCCCGGCAGCTTCAAATCCCAGCAGCCTAAGCTCCACAGTCTCAAATCTTAGCAGCCTCACTAACTATCTACCTAATTCTACCAAGCACCCTACCTAATTACCCTAACCAAACCCACTAATTCCACTAAGCCCCTACCTAATTCCCACATTTTTTCTAGCTCTAAGAGTTCAAATTCCTAGAGAAGAGGGAGAGAGAGCAAGAGGAGAGGGAGAGGAGAGAATGAAGAGAGAATGAAGAGAGAAAAAGAGGAGGAGGAGAGGGCACCCAAGACCACAAGTCCCTCAACCTTCTCCTACTTAGTAGGACCTTATCCTATCCACTAACTCCTTACCCCCTAAACCAACAAGAACACGTTCTAATTCAAACATTTAAATCCAAGGACCTTCCTCTTGCTTCATCAAACACTACTCACTTGACCACCACACTCCCTAATATCACTAAGCTTCTAATGAGCCACACAAAATGACTTAAGGCCTAAACATAAATCCACACCAAGCCTCACTCTTTTTATACTTTTGATTGTTTCAATAACACTCCAATTGCAATTCTAATTAAATTCTAAACATAAAACAAATATGGGCACTCATTTTGGGCTCATACTACCACTCACACAACGTTTGATGTCATCAAAGCAAAACCAGAACTCATACTCCACAGTATTGGTGGAGTGAAATTCCTTTTTGAAGCCTTTGTATGTTGGAGCGGGTGTGCCATGTCTGTCTGTCCCAACTTTAGCATTGCACATAGGTCCTATAATGGCCTGCAGCGCCCAACATCATTTGGCTGAGTTGGGTGGCAATCTTGCAATGTGCCAATTAGAAGCAAGACAATCGGTCTTTAACACGGATGTAGTATGAGCCACACCATGCTCTGTAGAACTCAACAATTTCTCTATACGTTGACGAGTTGCCCGGGTGTTGGGGTGAGGAATGAAATAGTTCACTTTATCGGGTCGATGAAAATCGCAATCAACACCTGGAGGCAAGTCGAATTTTCGTTTGGTGGATCCAAATAGCTCAGACCCTTCCAATGCACAATCTCTAGTATTTACACCTTCTGCACCTGGGAACGACTTCATGGCATTAGCCAACAATTTTGGATCTCCACATCTTGCAGTTGCTTTGAGTTTAAAGAATGCCGAATTAGGACCCTTACCATCGGACCCCCCTTTCAACCATGTCCGATAATTCACAATTTGCATGAAAACACAAATCATGTCATCCACTATAGCTTCATATAAGCATGTCATTTTGTTGCCGGACTGTTGGAGCCATTTGTTGTGTACAATCTCTACAAGGTTGCATGTAGGCATTTCCACACGTTCTTCTATTGTCATATCCTATGAATAACATACAAGTATAGGGTTAGAAAAACATGACATTGATATATAAGAATAAAAATACATTGAAGAAGTTGAATGACATTGAATAATATAAATATGTATGCACTTCCAAATAACATATGCCTGCCCTATTGTATGTAACGGAAGTGCCAAAGTCCCAACCATTCAACAAGGCCAATGATGCATTTTTCGGTGGCAGCCCCTAATGACAACCACCAAGAACGAATCACATGGTACTTAATCTCGGCATCATCCATTGTTGTGGTGTCCTTGTAATCCTTACATATTTGCTTGTATTGAAACTGCAATGATGGTTTGTGTCAGCCATAAACCCCCACCTTTAAGCGTCTGTGGTCCAGGTGGAAGTCTATGGCTCACATGTCCTTGTCTACTCTTTAGTGTTGGAAACTTCTTGTTAGTACCCCGATGACCCAAAGACTAAACCCACTCTTTTTGTTCAACTTCACAGAGCGTTAGTATTGATAAAATACTCCCAACTGCGTTTTGGTGTTGCCCACGGGTGAACACCCGTGGGGTCTCCCAACTGCGTTTTGAAGTTGCCCACGGGTGAACACCCGTGGGGTTTCCCAACTGCGTTTTGGGGTTGCCCACGGGTGAACACCTGTGGGATCTCCCAACTGCGTTTTGGGGTTGCCCACGGGTGAACACCCGTGGGGTATCCCAACTGCGTTTTGGGGTTGCCCACGAGTGAACACCCGTGGGGTCTCCCAAGACAGTAGACACCCCGTCACCTAAACGGACACAACTTTCACTCACGATGTCCGATTGAGATAATTTTAGGTAATCCAAAAAGCTAACAATAAGACCTATGACTCGTCCAATTATCAAAACAACTAAAAATTCCTTCTTCTAAATATGAGCGTCCAAAGTCATCTCCTCATAATTTAGGGGGCAGCTAGGTTACCTTCCTCCAAACACTTATAACTTTTGTTCACTAACTCCAATTCCAACAAGTTTAGGCTTTTTGGAAAGCTAATAAAGAGGGCTACATTCCTTCAAAATCTTCTCCCACGGGGATTCTCCCCAAGGCATCAAACACTTCCCCACTTAAACTTCCACAACTTTCTTCCATAAGTTCCGATTGGAATAATTTTTAGTAATTTGGAAAGTTGGCCACAAGACCTATGAATCATTCAAATCTCAAAATAATTTCATGTGTTGCAATTTTGATACGCTCTTGCAAAGTCAGCGTTTGAAATTTCAAGGGCAGCTTGAGACACTTTCATTCAAACTCTCATAACTTTTGCTTACTAACTCTGATTCTAACAAACTTAGGCTCTTTGGAAAGCTAACAAAGAAGGTTACATTCCTTCAAAATCTGAAGTCTAAATTACAACTTCAGAGTCTACTACATTGGATTGAACGTGGCCCAGCCACTTAGGGGTGTGTTCATAAACACACTACGTTCTCTCAAGAGTTCTAACTCTAAGAATTCTAAGTTAAGTCCACATGAATGCTTGCTGATCTTCCTAACAAAATGAAGAGAGGAAGAGAAAGAGCTTTCTAACTAGAAATAGCAAGGGCTTTGCCGTGCTAACTGAAAATACCGGGGGACGAATGAAAGGAGAAGAGGGGGTTTTTATCACCTTTCAATGAAGGGTTGGACCCATTCTCCCTCCTTCAACCGAGGGGCCATCCCTTGATTGGTGGCAATTAAGCCCTCGGTGGTAAATGGGGGGAGGCAACCGTCACCTCGTTTGGTGATAATTAAGCCCTCGGTGGTAAATGGGGGGAGGCAACCGTCATTTTTTTTTTCTTGGCCGCTTTCGGAATTTATCTTTTTCCGCCGCCGCTTGATTTTTCTTGCTTGAATTGGTTGACCCTAACTTAACCCACCCACTTACTAACCTATAACCTTAACATTTCCGATTCGGTTAAAGGGCATTTCCTTTTTACCCCTTCAGTTCTAATTTCTATTTTGTTCAAGGTTTTTACCCCAAGGGTAACACACCCCTAGCTTTTGCAACCCGGACTATCCTAATCCCAAAACAACACTGAATCTAATTTCTAACTTCCTTCTGTAAACCTCAATTCAACCCCTTAAATCAACTTAAATCAAAACACGAAATCCACCCCCAACAAAGCATTCAACTAACTCAGTCATCACTAATTTTTATGTTTTTAATGTTTTAAAAATGTTAAACAAATCGTGAATACGAATTTGGGCCCACAGTTTGATAAATTTTTGTGTCACCATATCCAAGATCGTAGACCAATGGACAAAAAATATGTACGTTTACGGTTGACCATGGGAAGACTTGGATCGCCATCCCGTAAACCATCCTCACTACATTCCAATTAGTTTAGACACTATTTGCCATAAACCCTTTGAAATTTATATTTGGCACACCATTCTCTGCCATTACAACATTCAAATTTTTCTAAAAGAGAGTCTGTACTATACCATCTTCAGATTGCATGTCGCAACACGCAATGGTTAATATTTTATAATATCGACTGTCGGACATATGACAAACCATTGTTGTCCAATCCTTCAAACGTTTGATATGGTCAAACATAATCCATGAGTTCTCCATGTCCCCACTGACTTGCATCATTTTTACAAGCTCACTACCATTGTCTGGAAGGTCTACAGACATCTTGAAGACGAACATTTTGTCCTTGAATTAACATGGGAACCGACTGCTATGAACAAATTTAAAAGCATAATGGTCTTTAAGGGCCATAATATTATCCATAGTTTCCATCCCACTACGCATGAAGCGCTTTGATCTGCATACAAAGTCACAACAATTCGGGGATGCAAGGGTACTAAATTTGTCTATGACCACCTCCAAGGATGAATCGACCAAGTGATGGTTTTCGCCAATTGTGGGAGATTTAAGAAGGTAATCGGCCAGGAATTATTTGTTCGCAGCCATTATTATGGCTCAATTTTTTTACAGTGGGAGTTTTCAACACTTCATTCGCAACGCATTGGTATGCTATGTCCAAAGATTTGCGGCATGTACCATTGAAGACAGGGTGGTCATGTACACCAAGATGAATACACGCCCTGAACATCTCAACAGATCTGGAATGGGTATATAAGATGCAAGCGTAACACAGAGCAATGTACACAGGTGGTGAACGACAAACCTTACAAACAAGAGTGGATCAAAAAGGGATAATATTATTCACATAAAAAGGGAGAGTAGTTGAACCGGCCCATTCGGTGTTGTTGCGCATACCTCCATTGCGATGCTACTGGACCATTTTTCCCCACATCATTAGTTCTTCATGTAAAAGGCTGGAATAGGGGTTTCGGTACCGAAATCCCTATTCCAACCCTTTCTTCCAAAGTTTTTATTTTCGTTCACCACTCATTTCACGATGTGATTACTGCTGGGCCATTTTTTCCCACATCATTAGTTCTTCATAAAAAGGGCTGAAATAGGGGTTTCGGTACCGAAACCCCTATTCCAGCCCTTTCTATCGAAAATATTTTTTCCCTTCATCATTCATTTCTCTCGACCTTCGCTACTATTCTCATCTTTCCCTTTGTTTCCAACCTCATTCACGGGTCTGGAATAGGGGTTTCGGTACCGAAACCCTTATTCCAGACCTTTACTTCAAAACGAGCAAAGGTGTGGAAAAGGGGTTTCGGTACCGAAACCCTTATTCCTAAAATTTGTTTCTCTTTGAACAAAGGTGTGGAATAGGGGTTTCGGTACCGAAACCCTTATTCCTGAAATTTGTTCAAAGAGAAGAAATGTGTGGAATAAATGACTAAATTCGTTACATGAGAACACTACATATGAGAAGATTATCCTCAAGTCGAGGATAGTCTATAATTAGAAAGTCGAAAAACTATGAAAGAGAATAAAGGTGTGAAAAAAAGGTTTCGGTACCGAAACCCTTATTCCAAAAAAAATTTCAAAGAGGGCAAAGGTGTGGAATAGGGGTTTCGGTACCGACTTATATATTGACTATTCCTATTAACTAACTTGTTTGTTTTTGTAGGCAGTGAGCCTTAATTCAAACCGTGAGCGGTTTGAGTGGCTCACATGCAATAAACAAATTGCCATTGTGTTTGGCAATGGATACAAAACTTACGGTACATTCTTATCTTTAATTTTGAAGTATTTTTTTAAAATTTATGTACATTTTATTTGTTATTTGATGGCATGATAAATAACTATATCTTAACGAGGACACAATATTATATGTAGACTATGACCAAATTCGTTATTTTGAGACAAAATCAGAATTTTGAAACTTTTTGCCTATAATTTCAGCAATTGTTTAGAGATAATTTTCATATTTTTTTGACTTTCTAATTGTAGATTATCCTCGACTCGAGGATAATCTTTCCATATATAGTCAAAAAATCACTTACAAATATAGATTCAATCAAGAAATTAATGAAAAACATAAAATTAAGCATTAAATTGAGACTCTGAAAAGTCTCAATTTAACGAATTTGGTCATGACTCGACGGTTTTTATTCATGATGTTCTTTCATTTGGAGTCCCGTCCACAATTTATTTTCAACAAAGCAAGTGGTTTATCTCTAGTAGAAGTGGAAGCCCTAGATATCTTTTTCAATTGTACAACGTCCAAGTCACAATTAATGCACAGAGACATCCCATGGAGAGGAACACGTGAGAAAGACCATGAGTCTTTGTAATTTCTTATTGAAACGCTGACTAAACCAGAAGATGTTATCCTGGATACTTAACACTATATTCGGTAATCGGAGACTTTTTGATGACTTTGAGACTTTTTAAGGACGTGGCTTTCACAGTTGTAGGAAGGAAAACACTATGAATATACTATGTTCCCAATTTTGATGAGACACAAATGCATGAGACACACGCCGAAATAAGAAAATGGGATATATGAAAACAATTGCATATACAAAAATGGTATCATATTTATTGAATAGGATTGAAATACAAAATACAAGTGGAATATCCAATATTAGGCCAAAATCCTTCAAATATAATCGATCACCAACCAGTGCATTCGACAATTAAATATATATTAATATGATTTATACGTTTGGATCGTCAATACGATGCACTCCTTTTATTTTTGTGATAGCCTTTGCGGCCGTCTCTTTTTCTTTTGCTTTAATGGCCTCCATGGCTCTGAAGATCTCGGGCCCGCGGCTGTAACCTTGTTTGTTTGTTGGTCCGGAATATGTGCCGTTCGTCCATATTTGGCGACGCGCTACCGAATTGTAGGACGTGGTGTTGTAAGTGGAATACGAAGGCGTTTGCGAAACGGAATGTCTTGCACTCTTCCGAAGGACCAAACAACGATCGGACTCGCAAGAAGCGGTCTTGAGGGTCCCCCTATCCAATGAAGAAGTCGAGGATGGACGGCCCACATTCGAGTACGGTGGGGTCTGAAACAACGACCACAGAGTCATACAATGAAGCGGGTTGGTATGAGTGAGCACAAGTTACGGATGCAAGTCCGAAAACCCCATGAAACACAAATGCACTAATACACGGAAACCAGCAAGGAAAAACTCGAGAAGGCCAAAAGTTGGGCACCTTGGCATTGGGGGTGTTGGTTTGAGCTTCGGGGACATCGAGGGGGGCCGGGACATCGATGGGGGCAGAGGCAAGCATGACAGGGACGTTCATAAACGTCGGGACATCAATTCGGGGTTCATCCACGCAAAGCCGTCTGGTCGAACGGGGACCCTTTGGGACGGAATATTTGGATGGTGACGCATGGAAGTCAATAATACGAACGTGCTTCTCGTTGCGGAGGGGAGATGGAGACGGAGACGGAGCGCGGTTGTGTTTTGCTACCTTTGCAGGAGGGCTATCCACGACACCGTCTTCAAACCCAGAGTCTTTGGAGTAATCAACAGCAGAGGCGGCATCGACGGCCGAGAATTGGAATAGTGAAGGCATTGCAACGTCGCTCACACCAAGGGAAGGGGAGCCGGGGACCGACGGAGATGCGGACGGGCCATTAACGACACTTTGGGATGCTTGGTGAGGCAACTAGGACACAAAAATACATTACAAAGAAAAGGGGGGAACGGTTAGATATAAACATGGAGAATCCAAGTACAAGTCCAAAAATGTTCAAAGTTCTCAAATTAATTTATTGAGTTTGGCGTACCCGTACAACATCCTAAATACTTCATCTCGTGGACCGAGAGGCCTATTGCCAATGGGGTTGGAGAGGACAAAATCCGGGACACTTCCGGGGTGACATGCAAGCCTCCTAATGTATGGACCTAGCTCATTCACTAGGAAGGTGTCGTTTCTATCGCCTTTCCAAGGATCCGGGAAGATGGCGTTGCCCGGGGGGTTGAGGATGCTCTTCGCGGGGCTGTCGTCGACAAGGAGAGTGTTGTCTGGCGTTGGCCAAGAACCGTGGGGCACCCCCTCCAACATGGGGACGCCGACCCAGAGGTTATTCCTGAGGACCTTCAGGAATTGCGGCCCGCCGCCTCCTGCGACCTTCGGTACAATCCTGCCACTACGGTCATGGAGCTCATCGCAGTGTTCTTGACCGAGAAGCAAGCAAGGCATTGCGAGTTCTCGGAAAAGGAAACCGGCGATGGCCTCCGTGTTGTCCATGAGCATAGAGCTCCAAACGATGACATGAGCCAAGCCAAGGACTTCACGGAGGAAGCGCCTCAAGCCGGGTCGGGCCCGGACGGCCTTGTTGTTAATGAAGGTATCGAAGCGCCCGCCGTAATCCATGTCTTGTGGACTACGGAGGGGCCCCCTGGACGCGCCATGCGGGATGTGTTTGGAATGGCAAAGCACCCCATTGAGGTCAAATATTATGAACGGTTTCCTCATGGGCCGATTTGGTCTTCCAGAGGGGTTGTGAGCTATCTCTGACGGACCCTGTGATGAAACATTTTACCTAGGTGAATGTTGCTACTAACGAAAACCAATTGACAAACATTTCATGAATTCAACAAAGAAACAGAATGCCAAAATTGTGCGAACTATGTAGTTCGAAAAGATTTATAAATGTAAATGGTGATATACAATTTTCAAAGGACATCTATCGATGAGCCCAAGAATCTAGCGCTTTCTCTGCTGAAGCTAATGGATCCTACGCTACAAAATTTGCATCCACTCGCGGGGGGGGAGGCTGGAGTTGCACTCGAAATATACACCGCCACGAAGGTGACAAACAGGGAACATACGGACGCGCGTCCGCAAAGAGGGAGGCATGCTCAAAGGTGGGTTACCTCTTCAGCGGCGAGATCCGCACCAGCAGTGCCTCCCTCAGCAGGACTCGTCACCATGGGCACAGCTTCCGGACGCGCGTCCGTAAAATCGTAGAGTCCATCTGTGTCGACCAGCAAGGTGTCTCCAACCGCTTGAGAGGCTTGGGTGCCTGCGTAATGCTGCTCCGTGGAGTCCTGGCTGCCCCGCATATGTACATCTTCGTCCTCGAGGGGGGCGTCGGCTTCATCGGCCTCTATGTCCTCGTGGCTTATTCTATCACGTGTCGGGCTCTCCTGCGACTCTTCCACATTGTCGGTGTGTCGCGCAGTGTCATTGCCCGCGCTATTTACATCCGGGCCCGAAATTGCGAGATTGGAGGCGTCTGCCTCTGTGGCCCTTTGAGGGGGTGCGCCCCCTGCACTGAGAATGGAGGGCAGCTCTGCAGTGTTTCGGACGCGCGTCCGTAAGCCCTGAATGCCGGCAGAGGTAGGTCGGGGGGAGGGCTCTGGTGTGGGCGCAACCTGGGCAAGGGGTGGGACGTCCAACGCGGGGGTTGCATAGGCATGCTCTGGTATGTACACGGCATGGCTATGAGATGGAGGCGGCATGAGCTCGGCGGGCATCGGCATGCCGGCCTGGGGAGGTGCATACAGCAACGGAGGCCTCGCCTGCAGGCTCTGCATCATGGACATGAATTGTTGGCTCTGGGCCAGGAACTGTTGATTTTGAGCCATGAGATCAGCGTGCCTGCGAGCGGATTCCAACCTGGATTGTTCCATCTCAGCTTGGATGGCCGCCATCTTCTTAGCGTGCAGCTCGTTTGCCTCCCGAACCCGTTGGTCAAGCTCCTCCCTCATTCTCTTCTCCATCTTCTCGTCCAATTCGGAGACGGACATCGGCTCTTTCTTCACCTTGCCGGGCTCGCTAGGCAAGGCTGAGATGGCATTGTACATCTGAACCTCGTCCTCGTCTTCATCGGAAAGGTCCAAGATCGCCCCTTCAGGGTATTCGTTGTAAGGCGTCTTGTTCCTCTTCCGTCGGGTCTCACAGTAGAGATTGAGGTCGGGCCTCAAGATCAGCTCCAGCATATCCCTGCCCTCCATAGCTGGGAGCTCTGCCTGCTGAGACTCACCCCCGGAAGAAGCTGTGCAGCCGGCTTCTGTCGCGAGCTCCACATCCATCTTTGCCCTAACCCCTGCCGCACGGGACAGACCCGCAGTGGAAGGAAACCCAACACGAGAAGTGGGAGTCCCAAAAGGCGATGCACTTGGCCCATGAGGGACCCTCAACGGAGTGATGGCGGGATGCGGCTCCTCAGTATCCATGTGGTCCGCGCCCAGGAGGAAATGACCTGTGGTGGGTTCACGAACAAGGCTCGGTAAATCCTCGTGCGCCCTGGGCTGCCCCGTGGGGTGGATGGGATCCTGCTCTGCGTCAGTGTCCGTCTCCATTTCAGGCATCGCCTCAATTCGCGAGGCGAGCGGCAACACAGGCTGGGGAGGTAGCACGTCCACGATGTCGAGGATGTCCATTTTAGAGGCATTAACCATGTGGGCCTTTGCATCGTCGTAGTCGCCGACATCCACAAACGAATTCACCTGCAGCCCAAGCATCTGGAACATAACAACGAGAGTTAGAGGGGCGAATGTGGTCGGCGACATCTACATGAGAGGCCAGATATGATCAAATGTAACAACAGGAAGTAGTGTAATTTTACGGACGCGCGTCCGTAAAATTACACAGCCAAGAGGTGATGGGGGAAACCAAGCATATGAAGATAACGGGGAATTTACGGACGCGCGTCCGTAAATTTCCATTGGGGGAAGGCAACTCACCAATGCTGCATACACAAATTTGGTGCCTCCGAAGACGTTGTACACAGTCTCGCTCATAACCGTCAAAATCTTCAGGATCCCGAGGTAGAATTCCATCCGAAGCTCGTACGCCGGGTAGATTGTGTACATGGTCTCCTCCACGAGCTCCTTGGGATGTGGTGTGGGAAGCGAGTACATTTTCTTGAACACCGCACTAGCTTTCACAGGCGGCCGCCCAGTCGGTGAAGACTTGTGCGTCAAGAAATAGAGTTGCACAGCTCCCACTTGCTTCACTCCCCTTGCCTCTTGGATAGCTGTGACCCCCTTCCGTCTTGGCCGGGATGTACGTACTGTGGTAGAGGTCGTAGTCAACGTCCATCTTGGAGTTGTAGAGCTCCAGGACTGCTGCGGACTTCTCTTGCTCTACAATCCACAGCCACACATTTGGCTCGCGGAGGGCCGGCGACCGAAATGCCTTGAAGGCTCCAAAGAACGGCTCGTAGAAAGGGGTTCCGGCACCCCCTTGTTTCCAAGCTCCGGGGATTGCACGGAAGTCGAAGATTGCCAAAGGACACCCCCGGGGGTCGTCTCTCACCGTGGCTCTCGAGGCGTGGGTGTCCCATTTGCCGAACTTCAAAGGCGTAGCGACTGTGCAAAATCTTGCAACCCCCCCGAACTTCGCGTTCTTCTTTCTGTTGAGGAAGTTTAGGTACATCATGGTCTCCCTCTCGTCGATGGAGCCCTTCTTCTCATTCTTCCTGGATCGCTGGGCCAGGAAGGTGGAAGCCTCTCTTGTCAGAGCTCGCATGGAGAGGCTATTGATGTGGTACTCGTCCTTCAGCCTCCTCCAATTCTCCCACACGATCTCCCCATCTGCATTGGTGAGGTTGTGGGCGGGCAGCAGTTTGCTGATCTCCCTTATGGCCATGGTCTTCTTCTTCCTGTATTCGCACCACTCCTTCATGTGGTACGTCGAAGGCTTCATGTGCTTCGGCCTCTTGAGGAAGATCTTTGGGTAGGGCAGAGTCCTTCTTGGAGTTTCGAGAAGGACGTGCGCTGCCGTTCTGTACATCTCCGAGTCAAGCAACCCTTGGAGGGGACGGAAGAACTCTCTCAGGATGGGTGGTATTTTCGTCCTGGAGTCAGTCTTGTACGTGGTCTCCGTGTCTGGATTGACCAGGTCCCCGTGGTTGTGAGCATCGAAGAGTCGCAACCAGATTTCCCATGTCTCCTCTGATGCAGTGATGAGCTTGATCTCACCTTTTAGTTCCTGCACCGTCTTCGTGCCGCTTGTCTTCATGTCAATGCTGGAGAACTTTGTCAAGATGGCATTGCTGAATGTCTGCAAGAGGGATGAACATAACGAAATTAGCAAAGAGAACATTCAAACAATCAAAACTTTCTAGGTCAATGGGCCAGGGTTACGGACGCGCATCCGTAAATCTATTATAGTTGCTTACCTGCCATTTCGGATTCTTGATCGTTGCGTTCTCCCTTTCTTTTGGTGGGCAGTCGTGCTCCACCCATAAGGTCCTTCCAGCCACGATGTTGGCTGCCCATGAGGCCTCAAACTGCCTCACTTTGTTGCCTTGCTTCATGAAGGCCGAGATTGCGATGAGTTGGTTCGAGTCCTTGGAATGCACGACAAATGCCTTCCAGTATCGAATTGCGTCCTTCCATGGGCTTTTCCACTCATCGTTTTCGAGGAGAGCTTTTGCAGCCATCACGCTGTGTTGGCCGTCGACAATGTAGAACTCTCCTTCCTTGAGGATTGGCCAATTCCTCTCGTTGACTTCAACCGCCGGGTCCTTGGGCGTCACACAAATTGTTTGCCTGTCGAACTTGGGGTTGTTCATGAGATTATTCATTTGCCACCACACCCCGTGTTCTTCTTTTGCCCTCGTGTTCATACTCTCAGTCCCGGGGTGGCACTTGTAGACGTCCACGTCGAACGTGAAATACCTGCCCAGTGGCCAGCATCCCTTTGTCTTCTCGTCGAACTCTTGGAATATCTTTGTCGAGAGTTCGGCGTCAGGTCGTTGGCCCCTTTTGAGGAGAGGGGCGACGGTAAGAGTAGAGCTGACGTCTGGCCCCTCTGTGAGCCCAGACGACTCCATCTGCGAGTGCGACCGTTTGCTTCGTTGTCTGCTCCCAGTAGACGCACCACTCTGGGAGGGTCTTGAATTGCTTGGGACGGGCTTAGGCACACGTTTTGTTTGTGCAGTTGTGGAAGGTTTCTTCTTCTCTTTCCCTTTTTTGGCCTCTAGCAAGGCGCCATTCACTCTTGTCACATTGTTCAAGAGGCGTCCAAGCCGCTTACCCGTCCAAGGCGCATTGCATGCGTAGTCTTGGAATTCCTTTGCGAGATTCAAGCAACCCGCATCTGGACTATTATTTTCACACTCGTTCTTGTTGAAGGGATGGTACGACTTGTGCAAAATGAAGCTTACTCTATCCTCCTTCTTCTCGAGGTCAATCACCACGTAGTCCCCCTGGGCTACTACGCACTCTATTGTCCAGAATCTTAGTCTGACCCACTTTTCTGGTTCTTCTAATGGTGTCCTTAATTGGTACGAAAATCTGAGAACAAATAAATCCTTTTCATCTTTTTCTACAATGACTGTCCAATTGTCTACAGTATCTTCCTTCGGCTTGTAATGGTCGTTGTTGCTTTGATCTTTGATGGCGTCTGGCAGTGGAGGAGAGAGAAGCTCTGCGAACATGTCAATTGCGGGTATCTTCGTGGACGCCATCTGTAAAATAGGACAAACAATAAGTTAGTGTAATATTCAAGGATAGCGTAGCTTAATTTACGAACGCGCGTTCGTAAATATTGGGGGAACAGTAGAGGAAAGGATTTCTTTTCCATACATGACTGGGTATTTAGCAAATATGATTTAGCATTATATTTGAAGGTATATATTTTACGTTGATGGAGTTACATGTGTCTACTTTATATAATTCAATTCAATCAATATTGATCTTAACACAAAGCACCTACATTGTGAATTTACGGACGCGCGGCCGTAAACATGTATAAGACTAAACTATTCTTTCATAAATTTAGTCTTGCAGTAATTAATTTATGCATTGCATGGCATAGTACGGGGTGGGGCGAACCAACCCATATATTGGTACCTTACCGGGGAGGGCGAACGGCTGGGGATTCGTGACACTCAAAATCAACCATCCTATATATCGTGGATGAAGTGGCTCCAATACAAAAGGACCCCCCAAGGGGTTGGGGGTTGATTCATTCGAATGTGACATCACTAGACATCCGGTAAGGTGCCAATGTATGGGTCGGTTCGCCCTAGCCGCATATTGCGTATAATTCTCAGTGAACTCGTGCCTTTTTTATTAAGAGTTTTGGTATGCATGATCAGGTATTATTATATGACATATAATCTTCTCATATGTTCATGACGTAGTGTTTTGGCTAATTATATTGTTTGGACGTTTTTTACAAACGCGCGTCCGTAAAATATGCGGTGGGATATGAGGCCAGCAGATGGATAGGCTATTATTTAATGAATATACTTACGGACGCGCGTCCGTAATATATGTCCTCTGGTCGAGATATTGTTCATGGTCATTAGATGAATCGGCTATTATTCAATGTATATATTTACGGACGCGCGGCCGTAACCTCTGCACATATATTGTGCATTAGAATTCCCTGTCTTAATCAAACATCCCGAGTTTACGGACGCGCGTCCGTAAACTATAGTCCATTTCGTGGCTCCGCATTTTTCGGGCATTTTTGGGTTTAGGGAACTATACACCTATCTACAATGTTTCTTACCATGAAATGCGATTTGGCTCTCTTGCGAGTTGAAAGCAATAGCAGACTCTGCACTGCATAGTGACAAAATAACACCAGCAACATATGTTAGAAACAATGAATCATAGACATCTGTACGGAAATTTTGAGACAATGAATTCTATAATGCACATACTTGCTGTTTTGGAGCCTCAATCTTAACACTTCCGTCTACTTCTTCAATCTGTACTCTTATACCTCAATCTCATTCCTCAATCTTCCGACTCTCAACTGTTGAAACCCCAATCACAAATTATGCAAAACCTCTCAAGCCCTCTATTGCCAAAGGCATATCTCTGAAATCTCAGAAAGTTGTGGACCAACTCAATGCTCTCAAACCTCTTAAAGCTCTTAAAACCTTCAACTCTCAAATCTTAGATGTCGATTGCCCTTTAGAATAATGAAATGCCTAAAACTAAATGATTTCTGGAATCTGGCATTTTCTCAAGCTACCAAACAAACCCTAAATTACTTCAAACTGAAACCTCACATGCTCTCAATTTGTATGAAGCACACATGCTTTCAAGCTAACAAAACAAACTCTAAACCCCAACAACCCAGAAGTACAATCATACTTAAAACAAGAGCAATGTTAAACCAATACTTACCTCTTGTAAAATGCTAGCTTCCACACCACAACTCCTCCTCTGAAACCTCTCAAGCTCTCAAACTCTATAACCTCTCAAGCTCTCTACCTCTAAAGCTCTCAAGCTCTCAAACCTCTCAAGCTCTCAAACCTCTCAAGCTCTCAAACCTCTCAAGCTCTCCAATCTCTCAAACCTCTGAAGCCTCTCAAGCTCTCAAGCTCTCAAACCTCTCAAGCTCTCAAACCTCTCAAGCTCTCAAACCTCTCAAGCTCTCAAACCTCTCAAGCTCCCAAGCTCTCAAGCTCTCAAACCTCCCAAGCATCCCAGGTTGCTTCAGAAAAGAAAGCACAACAACTAACAAAATCCTCACAATACTCACTCACGCACACTCGCTCACACCCTCAACCAACACACACTCTCCACACAAAAATCCCAGCCCAAGAACGCTCCTATGCACACGAAAAATTTCGCCATCACCGCCCAACACCAAGCGCACAACGTTGCAAATGACGCTGGTGTGGGCGGGCGGCGTCGCTTAGGGTTGGGGAGAGGGGGAGAGGGGGCGCGAGCACGTGGCACCTCCTGGGATGGGGCGCATGGCGATAGGGGGATGGGGATGGGATAGGGCGCTGGGATGGAGGGTTGGGATGGGAAGGGGGGATGGGGTGGGGGGATGGGGGATGGGGGGATAGGGGGATGGGGGGATGGGGGGATGGGGGGGAATGGGTTATTATGACACTTGTTAATACGACACCCTCGATATTATGACACATTTTTGTGCGACCAAACTTTTTAGTTCAAACTCCCTCTTTTATACGACTACGACACTCGATAATGCGACATTTAGAATCCCCGTTTTGTCATATTAAAGAGGTAGGTCATGCTAAAGTGCCTTTCATCTATATTATGTACATCTAACATACATCCATTTTCACTTGGGAACAGCTTGGGAACTTCACTTATCATTGGTAACTTAATGATTATTAGGGTTACTAGTGTAGAATGCACATCGTTAGGGTTCGAGTGGCCTCCTGCCTAGTATGTTGCCTTGCACTCATGGTGATGTCTTTTAGTGATGCTATACGTCATGCATCATTGTTGTCTAGTTTCTTATTAAAGAACTCTTTATATTTTGGTGTTAATGAAATTATTAGTTTTCAAAAGTTAGTAGGGAATTTACAAAAGATGATAGTTGCTAACTTGGGTAGGCAATACGAGAGATATTTGGACTCCTATATCAAGAGATCTTGAGAATATTTATATTTGTTTGGAGTTATAGGTTATTATTTCATACCATCTATATTGCTTAACCTCGCGGTGTATATGTTTAAGATCATATTACTTACGTTTTCGTATTCCCTCAATAATACGACATCTTTTGTGTTTCCCAAACATGTCATACTAAAGTAGGACACTTTGGATGCTTTGATGCGAGTATCATTATGCAACATAGAGTTGGAGAATATGGACTGGAGCGCAATATTTGAGTTAATATGGTGCAACATGAGGAACCCCCAAACCCTAAATCCTAAACCCATAAACCCTAAACCCCTAAACCCCTAAACCATAAACCCATTAAGCACAGTTGAATGCCAAGTGTGAAGGGTGATACTAACGGTGAAGTTGTTAACCATTAGTGTATCCTAGCGTACCCCAAAAAATACGCAAAGTGACATACATTTCCCCTCTGATATCTTAATTCCCAAAAATAAAAGCAACCCTAGACTATGCGCGAGTGATATTGTTTGCAAATACATGCCAACCCGCTACCTAATATCCATCTTGTACATTAAACAACCTTCAGGATTAATTCAATCTTTGCACACCTAGGTCTGATCTTGTATTAGGGCCTATAAGTAGACGCAAAATGTTGTTTAAATTGGAGTTTTGTTTCCATGTTGGCATGTATTGTTGTGTTAAGTACTCGATTATAGAATATCAATATGAGATCTTCAAAACCTTTCATGAAAACTAATGGTTTAAAGCAAATGATTGAATCATATGGTTTAGAACATAAATTTCTTGAATCTTAAATATTTTTAAGTTGTAATTGTTTTATAATATTATTTGAATTCATTATAAACTTGAGGTCAACATAATTTATTGGTAGAACTCGATCAATGCGATGTAATGTTTTCGTATTTTAAACAAGTTTGCATGTCAATTCTTTGTTCAATGACACCTACTTTTTCACCACTTACACCGTATTCTAGAATTATACTTTGTGAGCATATATTTGCTCGACTTTTCAAATGTTTATGGTGTTTTTTACAAAATAAAGTTAGTATAATAAAGGTTTGAATTATTTGGCCTTTACCGTGTTTGCACCCCTATGTCCTCATGTTTGTTTAGGGTATAGGCGGCTATACCATGCTCTTAAGTCATTTAACACGTATATGCGAAATAAAAATAAACCCCAACACCTTGGTCTTAAATCGAAATTAGCCCAACACCCAATAATGATACAATGTTTTGTACCATTGCATACAAATGTTTTGTTTGATACCAAGTACGAACTAATGTGAGTGTAAGAGTTGGTATTGTTGAGTCATTGCCGTACATAATATACATAAGGTACTAAAAATGTGTTTTCTCACGTATAGTACATAAAGAAGGCTCTTAGTTTTTTTGAAGTAAATGTTGATGTACTCAAGGGGGCACTAAGGTTTCGAGAGGAAATTGGCAATATTGATTTTAATTCAACCCATACCTAGGACAATAGATGTGTTACTCTCATGGCGTCTAGGCGTTGCTAGTTTGTGTATCTATTAATACAATTATGTATAGGTGTGTATAGGTGGGTAGATTAAACGGGTTTGATGGTAGGATGGTGGTCAATGTAATTGCAATATTAAATGCAAGATGACATGAGAGAACATGATATTGTAGTGAATACCATTACATTGTATGCAAACCAATAAAATATTTGCTATTTCAATTTTGAATTACATATATTCTTATATTCCACGTACTATTGTTGTTGTTGTGGTCGATTTGTCCCATGATTCTATAATTTTTGTCTACTCATTCTACAATGAATTCTTAATACTAGGCATTCCAATATTCTAAACCACCCCTCAAAAATGTATAATGCTCATATATTATTGGCCAATAGATGCCTTTTGCTTTGTCATTATGTGGACTCATGCTCTATGGATGCTCTCCGCCATGAATACATGTTCTATTGTGAGCATGGCCCATGGAATATAGTAATCTTAGGTTTTTATTTTTAGGGTTTGGTTGGCGGCTAGTATCCTATGTCGAAAAACGGATCCAAGGAAGAACGATCACTACTTAAGGGGACATCCCCCCACGAAGGGACTCTTTTTGCATCTCAGATGTGGGTTGCGCTCCCTGGACCCTTGTATGCTTTTCTCGTCCAGGTACGGACCCCGATGCAATGGTCCGGTTATACCGCCGCAAATAGCGGAGGGTTACGGACGCGCGTCCGTAAACCTTAACCCTATTGGCGCATTGAACCTCTATATGTGCCCTAAACATTGTGATTGACCTAGTAATGAGGTTTCCGTCAGAGAGGTTTACGGACGCACGTCCGTAAACCTACCTCACCCTATGCACCATTGTAGAATATTTTGACATTGTGGAAAAACCAGGAGGTATATTAACCTGTCCAAATTCGTGTTGTCATGAGCACTGGGTATACATGTAGGTGGCACCTACATGTCTTGATGCCCTGAACCTGTAGGCTTCTTGGTCAACACTGAGTTTCCACATACAGATGTTTACGGACGCGCGTCCGTAAACCTATGGGCTATAGGTTACCAGAGCCTTTACGCCTGGCAGTGACCTCTCTAAACAGGAAGAGGTTTACAGACGCGCGTCCGTAAACCTCTACCTGTCCAGAGACGTCACTGCGAACCGTAAAGGCCTTGGTAACCTATAGCCCATCTTCCTGTCCAGAGAGGTCACTACGAACCGTAAAGGCCTTGGTAACCTATAGACCATCTCTTGTCCAGAGAGGTCACTGCGAACCCTAAAGGCCTTGGTAACCTATAGACCATAGGTTTACGGACGCGCGTCCGTAAACCTATGGTCTATAGGTTACCAAAGCCTTTACGGTTCGCAGTGACCTCTCTGGACAGGAAGAGTTGTACGGACGCGCAAACCTAAACCTACGGTCTATATGTAACCAAAGCCTTTACGCCTGGCACTGTCCTCTCTGGACAGGCAGAGGTTTACGGACGCGCGTCCGTAAACCTATGGTCTATAGGTTACCAGAGCATTCACGCCTGGCAGTGACCTCCCTGGACAGGCATAGGTTTACGGACGCACGGCCGCAAACCCGATGTCTATGTCTGCAATGACAATGTTGCCACATGGAGTTATACGGACTCGCGTTCGTATACCATTGTGTTTTTGTTTCCACGCCATGAAAACCACTATTGCCCGTATTGTGTTTTTCTTGATAATATGTGTTTACGCTATCCATGACATACACTTGGACCTATGCTTAATTGGATATTTTGACATACTTCTAATTTGGCTTTCTTGTAGTGGCCATGGATTCCGACGTCGGTGATAGTGCGTTCGAGTTGTCTTCGGATCCATCAACCTCTGGTAGCGATTTTGAATCTGTCGTGGAACATGGAGCCACAAGTGTTGTTGCCAATGCAGTCGACGATATAGTAACTGGAAGTTCTCCTCCGGACGTTGCTATTGGGTTTGTTGATAGCGCAGAGGATGATTTCCTTCCACCATGTGAGGGTTATTCACGAGAACAGTGGGTTGATCTTGATGTTGTCCTAGTCAATGGCTGTGGCGTTCCCGTGGCCGATGGTGTTTGTAGGAACTCGGATCCTAAGGATTGTATTGATGCATATCCCCTTGGGGAGGAAGATGTTGGGGTGTGCATTTTAAATTCTTTCCACCCATTGGAAGTGCCTCCAGGTTGGAGATTCTCCTTTCGTCGATGGCCGTTGCGAAGTGTTCTTCATGATGGTGTCAGCTTGTGGAATCATTCCCGCCGTTATGGGGAACTACAAGCAGCTTTGTTGGCCACAATGCGTCCTAGAAAAGGTGTACGGAAATATGATTCTTTTCGTGTGCCTCGGGAACCCACGCAACGTCGTCGAGATCAAACATTGGAAGAAGCATCTATTAGGTCCGTAGCAACAAAAGATTGTTGTGCGAAGAAGTGTTGCCAACTATTTCCACGTGACAAAATAAAATCTTTGAGGCAAGAGATGTGGCTTGCGGACTTTCGAATGCGATCCGCAAAGAAACTTGAGGTTCATCGCAACACGCACTTTGATGCCGAAGGTCGTAAGGTGGTGACCTTGGAAAATATAGAAGTGTGTTGCACGGCGTGGTATATTATTCATGCAGTTTTAAAGGCTGATTTTTATAGGTTCCGGAACTACTCGTCCCAAGGTCGGCGTTCTCGGTTCCATGGCAATTTTGGCACGAAGAAGCCTAGGGAGGCAACACTCCAAGCGGCTGCAACACTATCAACCATCATTATGCCATTAGCGGATGCGATGCCACACAAGACCAGGACTTTGGCGTCGGGGGAAAAGGTTGTTCAGATGGTTTTGCCAACAGGGACGAAATGGAAGAACATACTAATGGACGTTAATGAAGTTGGCGAAAAAGCGGGATGTGGGCCAATTTTGTTGTCAAAACTGAGTGTGATCAAGAATCAACAATTCGCGGAATACATTACGAAGAGACCTGGGGACAAGTTTGTTAGGTGTAGTGCTTGTGAGAAATACAAAGGCCTTCGAGACGCACATCCAATAGGGACTGAGTCGCACAATAGACATCAACGGAAATACATTGAGCATGTCAACAACCAGGAGGCACACCGTCAAGACTACTATAAGAACCGCGCACTATCGATAATGAGGCCGAACGAGGTTTTGACGATCATTCATGACAAAATGGACCATGCGAAGACTGCGTGCCCATGTTATGCGGGGAAAATAAAGGCTACAGATGGATATTTTAAGCTCCCAATAGCTGTCACAGGTTCCTTAGTCTTTCACATTGTTTTTTACGCACCCACATACACATTTGTACGGGTTACGGATGCACGTCCGCAAATGTGTGTACATTTTTGTCAATTGTTTGTGGGAAAATTCAATTTGTTTCGCATGGATGATTTCGGAATGTACGTCTCATTTGTATGTTTGAACGTGTTTATCTAAACTCAGGTATGATCGCACATGGCCATGTGGACGTCAAGTATGCACATTATGGCTTGGACTTCTACCCTGGCGATGCCAACCATACAGTAGGGTCTTTTGCAAAACTTCTACGGGATCTTGAGAGGCCACCAACATCATCCTCTCGTGCTCTTTTCGTGGGATGTGGAACAACACCGATTTACGAGGCAGTGCTAGTGGGGAAGGAAGTTTGTCTATCTTCATTGCAAGAACCGCCTGAACAACCCGTTTTTGCCAAACCTTTGCCTCCAACTCTACACGTGCAACTTGACAATTGTGCCAAGGACAACAAATGTCGATACGTGTTTTGTTTTTGGTCTTTGCTCGTAGCCAAAGGCATATTCAAGGAAGTTTTTGTGTCTTTTTTGGTGGTTGGCCATACGCACGATGACATTGATGCTTCATTTGGACGTTGGAGTATGAAGTTGCACGAAGAGGATTTTCCGACAATTCCTCTTCTCATGAAATCGTACATGGATTTGGATAATGTGCCAGTCATTCCGCATTTGATTGAAGAAGTGCCCGATTTCAAAACGTTTATCAAACCATTCATTCTTAAAGGAGGTGACCGCTTGGTAGGCCATACCAAGGCTCAACAATTCCGATTCTATATACGTGATGACGGTCTGCCGGCCATGCAGTTCAAGGCTTTGTGCACTTCACCGAATTGGGGTCCAGAGGAAGGGATACTCGTATGGCGCCAAGACGAAGATGGCAAATGTATGCTACCCGATGGGGAGCCAAAGCCTTGCACACCTAACCCCATGAGGAATGGACCGGAAATCATCAAAGGTATATCCGGATTCATTGAATATTGGAAAGAATTGTGTGAGGAAGACATCACAAGACGCGTGCGGGATACCCACGAACCAATGATTGCGTATTGGGATCGCATTCGCTCGGTACTGCTGGCACCTTGTTAAAGGGGGTTCCCCTCTACGTTCCATCGGTACCACCCTACTTCCGGTAGTACCTTACCGGTACGCGAACAGACTTAGTCCAATTTTCCTTACCGGCATCCTAAGGTCCTGCCCGCTACCGCTTTTGTTGGATGTCTCACTCCATGCATCCATCTTAGTCTCCCTGCCTCTCCTTGGGGTATCCCACGCTTCTACTGGTCTTAAGGTTGGTACACCTCTTATGCCAATCGAGTCGACCAGTATCCCTACCGGATTCTCCTACCGAATTCTCGGAGGATCTACCAAGTTCCCTACCTGGTTCTCAACCGGGTTTCCTAGGGATCTACCGGTTTCTCTGCCGTATTCGTGACCAGGTTCCTTGGGGGTCTACCGGTTTCACTACCGGGTTCCTAACCAGGTTCCCTAGAAATCTACCGGTTCCACTACCGGGTTCCTAACCGGGTTTCCTGAGATCTACCGGTTTAGCCGTACTACCTCCAATAACGTGGTTACAAGAGTTCTAACATCCTACCACGAGTTTTCCCTTTACCCAACTTCACAACTGGGTTTAACCGTTTTTATAACCGTATTACTGTTAGCGTATTACTTGCCCTATTACTAAGATAGATTATACATCCTACCGAACTCCCTTCTTAGCACTCCTGACTGTTTCTCTTTTATACTACCACTCTCATAGTCCATGTACAATCCACTCTTTACCAGGACTCAATGTTGTAGTATGAAAACTCAACTAAGAGAATACCATTCCCTTCATTCAGTGTATACATCTGGTACTACTATCCCACAAGACTTCTCTGAAGATACCCCCCTCCATGCGTTAGCTGCTTGTACACGACTCTTTTGGTAACATAAGTAGTCCATTGCCAACTTCTCTTCCACACCACAATAATTACCAGAAGTAAGGCAACCACCACTACAAGAAAACCACAAGTTCCTTACCTCAGACTCAACAGTATCTTACTCAAGCAATCCAATACTCTTATCTATATGAATCCTAGTACACATTCCTTAAGAATGAGAGAGAGAGAGAGAAAGACAACTCTCTCTTTAAGTATTTTCTCCTCATCTCTTTAAATCCATACTAACCACTCACTGGGACTACCCTATCCACTACTCTTCTACTCCTTATCTGCAACTACGGCACCATCTTATCCCTAATTGCTATTTCTGATACTACTACCAAAAGTAACTTAAAAGCCACTTCAACCTGATATTGCTAAAAATTACTGTTTACTAACCTCCTTTAACATTGCCCCCCTTCTAATCTAAATTCCGCCCTCGGAATTTCTAAGTTCTTGCTACCGGTTACCTAAGGCTTATGCTGGGAAGGCCGTCTTGGAGGCGCTCCGGAAGACTCTGCAGCCCTCTCATTGTCTGGGAATTGTTGATGTGCCCTGATCTACGGTTGATACCACGGTGGGTCTCCTGCCATAGTGGGATGGTGACCCATGTCGAGGTCCCGGCGTCCCTGATCGTGATCGTGACGTCCTATCACCCACCGGAGGTCGAATTGCTGGGTCTTCTTCCGGATCGAGTGAATTGTCTTCTTCCGCGGCTGCTACCGGACTTGATAGCCGCTCTTGACTTCTACCTTGAGAAGGTGGTCTCGGGCTTCGGGGCTGGCTGGGGCTCCGAGTTTCTGTTGGTCGAGGAGGAGGAGATTTTGTCTTGCTCCGACTGCGACGGTCTGCTCTAGGAGAACGAGGAGAGCTCCTTTGTTGACTTCGACTTCTGCTTCGAGGTCGAACCGGTGGTGAGGAAGGTATGGGATTAGTTGGGGCGGTTTGTGCGGAATTCGATGGACCAGCTTCGTCACCTGCTTCTTCGTCATCTGATTCTTCCTGGTCGGAAAGAGGTGCTTCAGGCATTTCGAACCCCGGAAATGCTAAGCGGTACTCTCTTAGCTGCCGAACATACTCCGCTTCATCCCTTCTAAAGGAATCAAAAAGCTCCCGGTAAATTTCAGTGTAACTATCTTCAATCTCCCGAGCTTTCTTCTTCCTTTCCCCACTCATTTCTACCGCTAATTGCCTGGCCAACAAAGTAGTATAATTCTGAACTACTTCGTGGAATTCCTCTAAGCGGTTTTTGCACAATACCCTCACGCTCTCAAGTTCCTCCAACTGCCTAATCCTATCCCGCAGACAGTCGATCTTCCTTTGCATCTCGAGCTGGGTCTGCCCTTCCGCTGGCGATTTCGAACGTCGCCTCGCGCTTGCTCGTAATTCTTCCTCCAGCTCCGCGATACGCGCTCGAAATCCATCTGTATTGCCCACCGCTTCCGTTAATGCAGCTTCATTCTCCGTCAATCGAGTGTTCAGCAGTTGAATTGCCCGTTGCTGGTTCTGATTGGCGGTTTCGAGGTTGCCTAATTGAGCCTCCCGAGTTGCAGCTTGCTGATTCGCCGCCTGCAACGCTGTTTGGAGACTTTCTGTTTGCGACCTCCAATAATCCTTCTCCCTTTCCACCGCCAATCTTGTTGCTTCCGCAAGGTCTGCTTCCCTGTTTAATGCAGCCATTTGCCCTACCAGCGTCCTCTTCTCCGCTTCTCGTGCATTGATGACCCTTTTGAGTTGCTCTTCGGATCCTCGAGCTTGTTCCAGCAACCTATCTCGATGGGCCAATTGTTGCTGCAGCTTCACGACCTCCTTATTCATCCCTGCCATATTCCGATCCGCCTTTTTCTTGATATCTTGGCAGGCATTGTCGATTGCTTCCTTCTGATCGTTGCGAAAACGATCCCGAGCTTCCTCGGCCGACATTCTTAGGGCTGTCTCCAATTCCAGCTTCTCCCTAAGTTCCCTTGTGGCCGTGCTCACATTTTGGACCACCTTCTGATACTGGTTTAACGACCCTAAGACCTTGTCCAGTTGTTCTAGGGCTGCTTCCGGTATCAACTCGCTTGGCGGCTCCAAATGGAATGCTGCTCTATTCGATCCCGGTGATTCGAATAGCGGTTTCCTCGTCCCCGAAGGTGGTGTCTTGTGAACCACCATCTGCTTCCCCTTCCCCGGGCTTTCCTTCACCGGAGTGGTTGAGGGTGGCATCTGCGCGATGGGAGCGGGGCTTGCTTTCTTCTTCTTCCTCTGTCCCCTCGAACTCTCGCCTTCGGTTATCTTCCTCTTCCCCCGTAATGCTATCCTGGCAGCTTCTCTCCTTCTTTGCTTCTCACCTTCCGATTCCTCCTCCGTTTCTTCATCATCGTCTGCCGGTCCTTCCGTGGCCTGGATGGCTCTCGAACTCTGCCCTGGTCCACTGATTGACAAGGGTGGTGTTGAAATGGTAACCGGAAACCATTTTCGCAGGAGCACATCAATCACCTGGGCGGCCACCAACACGGGTTGTCATGTTTCCGCTCCGATCCTAACTCTTACCGGTGTGCACAACCTTTCTAATTCCTTCACTAAATTCCGGTAGAGAATCGCCGCCCAATTGAATTCCCTACCCATCCCTTCTGCTAAACATACGCACTTCACTAAATTATGAGCTGCATATGTGAGCTTCTTCTTGAATACTATCGCCTGTAAAATAGCGTAGATCCTCGGAATGTAAGGTCCCGCGAACTTGATAACTGACCATCCCTCCCTGGTCAGTGAGTTTGCTCCCGAAATGTGCGATACCTGTTCGCCCCATTCATCTGCTGCAAACCCTGGAATCTGCGTGCTGCTAAAATTGTGTGGTAATCCCAAAAATTCTACTATCAACTCCTGGTTGATCGTGATTATCTTCCCCTTCACTATTGACGTAATAGATTTCTTATCGAACGATAAGTCTAATCCTTTAATAAAATCTATAACCAAATCCCTCCTCAGGTTTCTCCACCTGATATGCTTGAACCCATCTAATCCTACCTTCTTGGCCCACTCATCCTCCTCTGCCATCGCTGCCCACTGATGAAACTTCCGCATCATCCTTATCTCGAACTCCTCCGGAATAACGTAGTTCTTCGGCGTTGCTGGCCTTATCATCTGTAGCGGTTGCGGCGGTGTGTTGGTTTGCCTCTGCGGCCTTCTCAACCGCCTATCCAACACCACTTCCTCTCCGCTCTGCTCACTTCCGCTGACTATAATTCTTTCATCCTCCCTTGCCATTTTTCTTGCTGCTTCTGTTGCTAAAATCTGAAGGTTTGAATGGCGTTTGAAATTTTTGCAGCGCTTCGCCCTTTCTTTACACTTCTTGCGTTGTGTGCTTGCAAAAATGAACGGTTTAAATAGATCGTCTGAGGGTCTTTCCCCCTCATATCTCGTCATAACTGCCGTGATAATGAGACAACTAACTGACGTCGCTTCAGAATTAGTTCCGCCGCCGTTGTGGGTTGCCTCTTCATATTCCGTGCTATTATGACGGCAAAAGTTTTTTAGGTTTCTGACGTGTATATTATCTATTTTTTCTTGCCTATCACCCATGTTGGCCACGTCTGGGAAGCCGTCTTTGTTATGATTGTTACCCCCACTACCTCTTGCTAGGTCTAGGGTAATGGTGTCGTCATTATTACCATTGCTACCCCTACTACCTCTTTCTAGGTCCCGGGTAACCGGGTCGAGGTTAACCTTGCTACTGGTTTTGCTACTGGTTTCACTTAGATTACCGGTACCTCCTTTGTCTACCGGGTACTGCTCATCCACTCCGTTGGATGATGTCTCCAAGACCCTATAGGGTTTCAGTTTGTTAATGTTTACCAGCACCGGTTTAGGGTCAAAAGTCTGTTCATTCACCAGCAGTACAGTGTTATTTGGTAAGACATACTGCACACGAAATGGACCATGCCATCGTTGTTTAAACTTACCAGGATGGTCCTTTGCGCCTTTGGGGAACCACATGACTCTCTCTCCGAGTTGAAATTGTTTAGGCCGGTAGTGATCCTGATTCCAAAGTGCTCGCTCCCACTGTCGATGAGTCTGAGTTTGTCGAGCTTGTTCTCTTGATTCGTCCAGCAGTTCTAATTGTCGGTGCCTTGCTTGTATGATTCGTACTGGTTGTTCCTCCCGATTCCTGTCCACTGTAGGCAGAATGTACTCGGTAGGCATTAACGGAGTCATCCCATAGACCAGCTGGAAGGGGGAGAAACCGGTAGCTACCTTGAAAGAAGTTCGGTATGCAAACAGTACCGTGGACAAGTGTTCGTCCCAGTCGTTGCGAAGGTCACTAATAAGTTTAGTGAGCAATGTGCCAATAAACTTGTTGGAAGATTCTGCTTGGCCATTACCTTGAGGATAGTAAGTTGTGGATGTACGGTGTTTTATCAGGTAATGGTCTGTGAGGTAATGAATTGCCTCGTTGATGAAATGAGTCCCTTGATCACTTACCAGATACAGAGGACAACCGAAACGGGTCAGAATGTTTTCGTAAATGAAGCGGGCGGTGACCACCACCGTGTTTGTTCGTAATGCCTTGGCCTCAACCCACTTGGTCGCGTAATCTGTTGCTACCAGGATATACTTATTGCCTGTATATCTGCCTACCGGTTTAATTGGTCCCACAAAATCCAAACTTCATTTCATGAATGGTTCCACTGGCAAGTTCGTAATTAACTGGGCCATCGATCAAGTATTCAGGCCTCCCATTTTTTGACATTCGTCACAGCTACGGCAATATTCAATAGTATCTTTGTGTAAGGTAGGCCACCAGTAGCCGGCATCCAAAAATTTTCGTATCGAGATGTGGGATGCCAAATGTCCTCCACCTACCCCCTTGTGTAGCAGTTCCAGTATCGCTCTAGCTTCCCTTGGATCAAAAACTCGCCTTGGTATCAGATCTTGCCTTTGTTTGAACAAAACCCCGTCCTTCAGAAAGAAACGGAAACTTTGAAGTGTTAATCGACGTTTTTGCTCTTCTGATAAATGAGGTGGGTACTCTCCGGTAGCTAAGTACGTTCTGAGATCTGTGTCCCATGGAACGGATATCGTGAAAAGTGTGGCATCCGTAGGTTGATCCGGAACGCCTATTGGAGGTTCAGACTTTGCTAAGCGTGTTGAACCGTCAGTTACCGTGTGGGTTCTACCGGGTTTGTATACAACCGTAAAGTCGTACTCTAGAAAGAGAAGTAACCATCTAGCAATTCGTCCGGAGACCTGTGGTTTGTTGACAAGGTGTACCAAGGCCATGTGGTCTACATAAAATACAAACTTGTTTGCCAGTAGGTAATGGCGAAATTTATGCAACGCATAAACCATAGCTAAAGCTTCCCTCTCGGTAGTTGTGTAGTTTTGTTCTGCCTTATTCAACAGTCTAGAGGCGTAAGCTATGGGCTGATCACATTTTCCACTAACATTTTGTGCTAGCATAGCTCCTACTGCTAAATTAGAAGCATCCGTATGAACGTGGAACTCTAATTCCCAATGCGGTACTATTAGTATTGGGGCATTGACATACCGGGATTTGATGTGATCGAAAGCCGTCTGACATTCTTCGGTCCACTTGAACTCTTCGGCCTGCCGCATCAGCTTGGTAATTGGAGCCATAATGAACGCGAAGTTTTTGATGAAGCAACGGTAGAATTGAGCAATTCCGTTAAAAACTTGAATATCATGAGGGTTTTTAGGTGCTGGCATCGATACTAATGCTTCCACCTTTCTTGGATCGGGCATTTTTCCTTCCTTCGAGACGATGTATCCCAACACAATACCAGAGAATACAAAAAATAAACTTTTCTCCGGATTGAGGCTGATACCTGACTGTCGGCATGCTACAAAACATTGCCTCAGTTTCTCCAAATGGGAATCCATATCGCTGTAGATGCTGAAGTCGTCTAAAAAGATTTTCATGAATTTGTTGAGAAATTCTTTGAAGACGGTGTCCACAGCGCGTTGGTATGTTGATGGTGCTCCAGTTAAGCCAAATGGCATATTGATCCACGAAAAGGCTCCCCATTCGGTTATGAACGCTGTATGGCGACGATCTTGCTTCCTGATTTTGATCTGGTAGTATCCTGAGTATCCATCGCAAATGGAAATTGCATCGTGTCCAGCTACCTGGTCCAAGACTTCATCGGTGAATGGAAGAGGATAAGGATCCTTTTTAGTCGCGGCATTCAATTTCCGGAAATCAACACATATTCGTAGTTTCCCATTCTTCTTTGGAACTACCACAATGGGGGACAACCACGTGGCTTCCTTTATTGGCTCAATGAATCATGCTGCCAATAGTTTGTCAATGTCCTGTTTGACTATGGCTGCATAATTGGGGTTCATTCTGTAGCGTGCTTGATGAGCTGGTGGCGTCGAGGTATCCAACTCGATCCGATGTTCTGCAATGTAAGATGGAATGCCCTTGAGTTCCTGATAAAACCATGCAAAAACGTCTTTGAATTCTCTTAATAATTCCTCAGCCTCTTTTGCGTACCTTGGTTCCAGAGCTGCATTCAATTTGACACACTTGGGCTCTTCTTCTGTTCCCAAGTTGATTTGCCGAATCTGCTCTGTTTCCGGTAACGTCCAGCCTGCAATCTTCAGGTTTTTAACCCTTTCGTGTGCTGGTGTATCATCCACATCAATGTCCCCAAGGATTGGTTGTGAAAAATGGTTTGGGTAGTTTTTCGATGATTCCTGATCCAGTAAGCAGGGTAGAGTAACAGTGCCAATCGAAAACAATTGAGGTTCGGTTTCAAACAGTGTATCTTCTTCCTCGTCCGTCACCCCTTCTTGGAAGTCATAGCAAATGAGCACCTCCGGTCTCCTGGTATTAAGTCCTAATTTCTTGGTTACTGGGATCACCCGAGTAGTGCCATTCCCTTCAATGGTCACCATGTTGTTACCCCAATCATGGAAAACATTAGCATTCCGTAGCCATGGCTTTCCTAACAACATTGAATAGGAATCATCCACCACACTACTATTCATGACGGTAAATGTCACTGTGTAAGGTATGCCATGGATACCTATGCGAACATCTCTGATCAATCCTACCGGTTTAGTGGTAGTTTGATCTGCCATTCTTAAATTGTAAGGTGCAGGTTTTGGGGCTGGTAATCCCAACCGTTTTCGTAAATCCTCCGTGATAATGTTCACACCTGATCCTCCATCCAGAAGAACATCCTCCACAGTGTTTCTCCCGACTTGAACCGGTATGACTGCCATTTGATGATCAATGGCTACCGCAGCTACAATACTTTCAGGAAGTTGGTCTGCATTTTGTTGACGTGACGTACCTGGGGCTGTTAAGTATTCACGCAGTGCGGGAGCTAATTGCATCAATTGCTTCAATGTCAGCGTATACTTACTATCCAAGACCTGGGATCCCAAATCCATCAATACCTCCTTCAGTTCAGTAGACGGGGCTTGTAAGATTACCTTGGGTGATTCCATCTTAGGAAGCCCTATCCATTCCGTGGATTGGCTGACTACTAGTGTGTCCTGAAGTTGATGAATAGTTTGAATGAAATCATTCTTCAATTGCTCTTCCTTTTTCCAATCTTCCGGGGATTTTGTCTTCAAGGGTTCCTTCTCCTTGAATGATACCTCCTCGTTCACTTTGCTTCGAGTGGTTACCGCTAGAACCATGTTGACATTTGCCTCTTCCACTCTAGGCGGATTCCTAGGTTCCTGCTGCGGTGGTTGGGTTTGCCTATTTCTGAACATGGCCTGAGCCTCGTCCTTGTAAGGGCAAAAATACGCCTTATGTTCTGTCCTACCACAAATGTAGCAAGGTAAAGGCCTGTCGTTTTGCCTAAAGGGAGGTCTTGCCGGTATCCCTCGATTATACTGTGCCGCTACCTCATTAACCGCTACCGTGGTTTTTTCCTTTAGTCTATTTAACGGATTCTCTGGATTAAAAAAACATTTTTCCATGGCGTGTCCCTTCCGTTTGCAGCAAGCACACACCTCCTCATTGGGTTTTAAGATTTGTTTTCTCTTCTCCTCCGGTTGGAAGGCACTAATGATTTTATGCCCATCCGAATCTGCAGTATTTTCTTCGCATAATACTGCCGCTTCTTTCAAGGTTACTAACGAGCCCTTTTCCCTAGCTGTAAATAGCCGTAAGTATGATTTCAAACCCGTTCTGAAAAAGGTAGTTAGGAATGCGTCCTGTGGCGGGTCTTGCAAACAGTTTGCCAATTTGACTAACCTTTCAAAATAAGACTCTACCGTTTCTGTCTCCCCTTGTTTGATGTTTCGGAGAGCCATATAGACTTGTTCATCTGTTTGCACTTTCCTATAGCGTTTACAAAACGCTTTTGTCAATAATTCGAAATTACTATCTGGGTAATTGTTCAAAAAATTCTCTCCCCATTCTGACTCTTTGTCTCTCAATGTATAACAGAACAGATTTATCATCTCTTCATCTTTTGTTTCACGATTCGCTTTGATAGCTTTCCTAAACACTCTAATATGAGCGTCTGGGTCTGCACCCGACTGATACAGTGGATATGGCAATGATTTACGAGATGGTAAGGGCGTAGGTGTTACCGGAACAGGTGGTGGCATTGTGGTGTACCATGGTGGAAAGTAACCGGTTCGCATCCAAGGTGGTGTGTCATTCTTGTTGTCGTCCTCTTCTTCCCCGTCATCACCTCCCGGTCCTCTGTCCGGTGGTTCTCCTCCCGGTGGTCCAGCAGGGGGTCTTCCTTGGCCTCGTCTGAATTCGTCCTCTCGATCTCGCGAATTCCCCTTCTCCTTCCGTTGGGCTCCTCTTCTTCCCATATCCTTTTGATCATCATCCGATCCTCCTTCTGGTGGTCCTTTTCCTGGTGGTTCGATAGGTGGTCCTCTTCTACCGCCTCCTGTGTCTGTTACCGTTTTGTTTCTTGTATATTGTTGTTCCATGTTCCTCTCCAATCCTGGAAAACTTCGCTGATCCTCGTTTTGTCCCCTGTTTGGATAATGTTTCACTCCTTCTACGCCCATCGATTCATATCCATGTGATTGTGATGGCACGGTGTCCTTACCATAGGTGTTCTTCCTTTTTTCCGTTTTTCGTGCTACTTCTGGATTGTCCCCTTGGACATTGTATTCTCCCCTTTGGTGAGAAGCTATGGTTCCCATATATCTCTCATTTGGATAGTATGACGACCTATCCATCCCCCCTTGAAAACCGTATCTACCACCTGGGAGAGAATGTGGGGAACTGTATGGGATCACAGGTGGTGTATAATAAGGATTAGAGAAATGAATGATCGGTGGGTTTTGAATAATGGAGGTAGTTGGAACAATTGTAATAGGGATTTTTGAAGAGTCATTGTGAGGAAACGACTTGGAACCTAGTTGATGATCATTTATGAGGGATCTGACAAAATAACACTCAGTATCTCGATGACCCGGAAGATTGCAGTATGTGCAATATGGGGGGGCATGGTGAGAACCAAATTCATCGTCCCATAGATTTGGAAGATTAGAAAATCTTACATGGCGTTGCTCTGTAGGAATGGTCGCCGTAGGCTGCGCCATCGTTTGGAATTCGTGAAGTTGCCGAAGTTGTTGAACTCTGGAAGAAACGCCACGAGAGGGTTCCTGAGTAGACAGGTCTTCCATAGTAAACCAGGGTGGTGGAGGATGCCGTGTAGGGTGTATAGGTTGTTGACCGGAATGCTGTGAAGCTATCTGATTATCATCCTCTTCACTACTAAAACTCATACTGACCTCGGGAATGCTGGTATGGTCGTATGTTGATGAAATTGTGATGAAGGGTGTTGTAGCATGCATCACTGGGTCGGGGTGAGCGGAATCGACTGGTCGACCCTGACCGATGCTGCCTCCAAGAGAATTGACGATGCTGACCTCGTCGTTATCGTGGATGTCATTTATGTTCTTCTCCTTCCTGATGCGTCTTTCCTCCATGTGGCTTGATTTGTCAAGCATGTACAGAAGAGGAGAGTCCGTTGTTGTTGCCGCTGGGATAGGTGCGTTGAAGTTCCATTCCTTCCATGGGTGTGTAGAATTCCGATCGCCGTCTGTTGAGGGAGTTGGTCCGTCAACGTGACGCCAGTATGTTTCTTTGTCCGGTTGTCCCGCGTGCGGATGAGTTTGTTCTGTTTCAGATACGAGATCAGTTTCCAAGACCGTAGCCAAACGCTGCCGGAGCCCCCTTGTCATCACCGCCATTTGATCGCTGATCGTAGCCGTGGAGTGCCAGTTGTTAACTGCAAAGTTTTCCTTCTATGAAGGGTTTACTCACAGAGTACCGAACCCAGCCGGTATAAAAGGTATTTGCCAATACCCAGCGGCAACCGTTATCTACGATGGCGATAATGGGGATGAATGATATAAGGGCTGCAGGTTGGTGTCGGTCCAGAAGGATCTTGTAAGTGAGAACAGAGCGCCATGTGTCATGACGAGGAAAGATTACCGGAACCCAGTCCGTGGTTCATTGTCAAACCACTGCATGGTCGCCAAATGTTAAAGGGGGTTCCCCTCTACGTTCCATCGGTACCACCCTACTTCCGGTAGTACCTTACCGGTACGCGAACAGACTTAGTCCAGTTTTCCTTACCGGCATCCTAAGGTCCTGTCCGCTACCGCTTTTGTTGGATGTCTCACTCCATGCATCCATCTTAGTCTCCCTGCCTCTCCTTGGGGTATCCCACGCTTCTACTGGTCTTAAGGTTGGTACACCTCTTATGCCAGTCGAGTCGACCAGTATCCCTACCGGATTCTCCTACCGAATTCTCGGAGGATCTACCAAGTTCCCTACCCACGGGGGGTTCACTCCATGTAAAGTTGAATACCACGTGCGGCCAAAGTTTGTTACCCCTATATTACATGGAATAGATAAATTTAAAAATTATGATATTTTTTCTACATATACATAATCATTGATAGTATCTTTTGTATAGTTTTTTGAAATTTTTAGTCATCTTCATTTTTGTAGCAATTATTTTAGTTCAATTCTGTGTCATTCTAGTTAGAAACGATATGTTTTATTAAAAAAACATATCATCAAATTTGGTTACCATTTTTTAGTATGTAATAGATACCGTGTATATCTACCCATGAAAAAATTTTGATAAAATTTTGACCCATTTTGGTGATGCAACTTACCAAAAATAGATTTTTTTTGGCCGCACGTGGTGTTGAACTTGACAATGGAGTGACCCCCCCGTGTCCCTACCTGGTTCTCAACCGGGTTTCCTAGGGATCTACCGGTTTCTCTGCAGTATTCGTGACCAGGTTCCTTGGGGGCCTACCGGTTTCACTACCGGGTTCCTAACCAGGTTCCCTAGAAATCTACCGGTTCCACTACCGGGTTCCTAACCGGGTTTCCTGAGATCTACCGGTTTAGCCGTACTACCTCCAATAACGTGGTTACAAGAGTTCTAACATCCTACCACGAGTTTTCCCTTTACCCAACTTCACAACTGGGTTTAACCGTTTTTATAACCGTATTACTGTTAGCGTATTACTTGCCCTATTACTAAGATAGATTATACATCCTACCGAACTCCCTTCTTAGCACTCCTGACTGTTTCTCTTTTATACTACCACTCTCATAGTCCATGTACAATCCACTCTTTACCAGGACTCAATGTTGTAGTATGAAAACTCAACTAAGAGAATACCATTCCCTTCATTCAGTGTATACATCTGGTACTACTATCCCACAAGACTTCTCTGAAGATACCCCCCTCCATGCGTTAGCTGCTTGTACACGACTCTTTTGGTAACATAAGTAGTCCATTGCCAACTTCTCTTCCACACCACAATAATTACCAGAAGTAAGGCAACCACCACTACAAGAAAACCACAAGTTCCTTACCTCAGACTCAACAGTATCTTACTCAAGCAATCCAATACTCTTATCTATATGAATCCTAGTACACATTCCTTAAGAATGAGAGAGAGAGAGAGAAAGACAACTCTCTCTTTAAGTATTTTCTCCTCATCTCTTTAAATCCATACTAACCACTCACTGGGACTACCCTATCCACTACTCTTCTACTCCTTATCTGCAACTACGGCACCATCTTATCCCTAATTGCTATTTCTGATACTACTACCAAAAGTAACTTAAAAGCCACTTCAACCTGATATTGCTAAAAATTATTGTTTACTAACCTCCTTTAACACACCTGATGTCGATACACGTCCATATTTGACACAAGGATTTTGGCCAGAAAGCCGAGTGACAATCGTGGAGTCTGAGGCCATGTTCTTTAGCAATGGAGACGTCCGTGAAGAGTTCGCTGCGGACGACCATTACGTTGGCCCTGCTCGTAATCGTCCGGCTCCATCATTTCGTGTGGCTGTTGATTGCTACGAAGGTTACATGGTCCTCGTACGAGCAGGAGATGAGGAGCACCCTAAACCGATTTGGTTGGTGAAAGCATTGTCGTCACCGAATTTTGTCCCAACTAGCCCCAATTTTCATCAAATTGAGGTGGAATATTGCCGTCCAAGCACCAAAGATCAAAATGTGCTTCGCACATATTTAGGTTGGGACACCAAAAAGGGTTTCAAGTGGACAATGGACTCGGCGTACGAACCAGTTTGGATAAACACGGATACCATACTTTGTGCTTGGAAACCACGCAAAGGTTCCAAATCGGAGACAATGACCATCCCGCAAAAACATATAGAATTTGCTAAAGACAACTTGGCACGTATTGCTGCCGCAGAAAACAATGTCCAAAATGGAAATGAAGCTGAAGATGAAGATGGGGAATGATAGTGACGCAAGTCAGGACCAAAGTCGTTTGAAATATGTATTCGCCTTTTCATGAAATATATGACATTGGGGTATGATACCATATTAGACACACTTTATAGAAATTTTATAGATTACAATTATATTGCATGATTGTATTAGTTTACGGATGTGGAAACCAACTTCCCATGCGCTATCAAATGTTTTTTATATGTTTTGTTACGGATGTGGAATCCAAATTATATATTCAAGATGCTAATTTGGGAATTCTCATGAACAATGTCAAATTATTTTAAGTTTTGGTAGGTTTGGGATGTGCCGTCCAATTCAATAAGACCTTTATGTTTGGGATGCGCATCCAAGAGTCTATAGTGATAAAAAAAATGGTTATTTATGGATTCAATAATTTTGTTTGATACAAAACTGACAAGACAAAATATTTTTGAAATTCTGTCATTGAAATATCATGTTTGATTATCATTATATAACTACTATATTAAGAAACATACATATTCATTGCATATGAATTTCCAAAACATTATGTTGTCATTGTACCCTATGTTCTCGATGTTCCCTACGTTCACAATATTCACATCCGAAACTATGGGTCAAATTTATTTTGAGACTTCCCAAAGTCTCCGATTAACGAATATAGTGTTACTTATGCATCTTCAAGTAAGAAACAATTTTTGGTTTTCTAAGTTTTGGGATTGAATTTTTTGTGCATGACAAATATGTTATGATATGCATGGTTGTATTTGTTGTAGGTGCATCTATTCATGCTTATCGTCGTAGTGATCGACACCTTGTTGCATTCGAGAAAGACTCTACAATTTCCAATGCAATATTGGCTTCTTTATGCGGTTCATTGCCATCTCCTAATGTTGAAGGCTTGCAATTACTTAACATGCTATCATATGATGTCTATGTTGAGAACATGGTTTCTTTTCTTGCTACTCAACCTTCCCCTTCCATGCATAGAAACACTAAACATCATGATCGACGGGTTTTGGATTCCATAGATTTAGAGGCCGATTCATGTTCAGGATCCATCACAACAAGTTCTAATGATGGTTAGTTCTTTGGTAGACTTATTCAAGTACCATAACTAAGGTTTTTTTGTCGTCTTTTTTTTTAATATACTTTCATTTATATATCGGAGTTACACATATTTTCTATCCACTTTTATCTTACTTGCATTTTCTATGTTTGTATTGTATTAATGGCTTATTACAAAATTAAGTATTTCTTGTAATATGTCATGTTTCATTTTTTAAGTTGGTCTTATTATAAATTTCAATGATATTGATTATTATCATGTCATAAGGGATGCAATACAACTCTTAAAATTTCTATATGATACATACATATGCCCATTGTCGTTTTCACTTCTCAATGTTCATTTCTCATTACTCATAATCTAGAATTTTGTTGTTTATTTTCTCCACCTTTCTTATTTTTAACCCTACAAATGTGCCAAAATACCACGGTTATAGGATACCAGTGGGCCTATTACCAAAGATTTTTCCTTCCTTACCGCTCACATGTTACCGCTCACCGCTCACCGCTCATTGCTCACCGCTCACAAGATAGCACTCCCCGTTTCCCCCACTGTGCAAAGTTTTGCACTTGTGATCGATCCCCCGCCTTCCCACATTTGTTTCCTTTTTCTTTTGTCACATGTTTGTTTTGTGGAAGAATTTTTGGCATGTGGCCCTTTGTCTTTGGGAAGCTAGTTGGGCATGTGTCCATCCTTTGTAGACTCCCACCACCACAAGCTCCGTTGCATATAGACTAGCTTGGACATGTGTTGTCTCAACACATTGCACGCGTGCATATGAATGAATATCCTAGGCCACCCCATCCCCCTAAGCTCAGGCAACCATATGCCCCTCATGTTTATCCATGTCTGTCATATGCATGTATGTCCATGTACCCCCCTCCACACACACACACACACACATCTCCACCTTCTTATGGGTCACCATTTTATTTTATTTAAAAAAAATTTAAAGTGCGGGGGGGGGGGGTAGAGAGGAATATTTGAGATGCGGCCCTTTTAATTTTTGGAAACTTTCGGTAAGAACAATGGGGAATGACAAGTTGATGGCTACCACCACCACCACTAGTGATCCCCTAGGTGATGCCCAACCTATTGCATCTGCACATGGTAATTAACAATGGTAAAATTACTTCAACGTGACTCCCCACCTTTCCGAAATGTTGGACAACAACGGGGCAACGGCCAAATTTGGACCCTTTACACTTGTGCATATGAATGAAGGTATGTGGGTGTTATTTGGTTTGTTTCCATGTTCTCCAGTCTACATACCAATAAGATTTACGCAACAAAATTTGTGTTGCATTAGCAAATCTACCATGAAACATCAACAATAATTGGATTGAAAACCGGACTTTCCTTGCTTTGGTTATGGTTATCAATATTGTTGATTTTCAATTACACCATTTACACCTACTCTTGTGATATTCCATTTGGAGACACACATTATTATAACGTATTACTAAGAACGTTACTTTTGTCAAGTCTTACCAAGTAAGTTATACTATGTTCTTTGATGTAAATGCTATCTATATGGATAAGAAATGATACTATTGGAAGAAGAAAAATTAACACATTATTCCAAATGGTAAACTACAATAATAAGTGTAAACATTGTTAATAGGTCATGCCAATTGTGTTTACTATTGAGTGTAAAGTAGTTAATTGAAAAACATTGAAGACATGGTCCAACCTTTTTTTCACAGACATTTAAGTATATTTGGATAAACCACTTGTTCCAAAAAATAAAGGTTGTGAACCGTGGGGACAAAAACATCAAACAACAACACAAGCAATAATACAATAGAGTTATCCGCCAACTAATCGTGTGTTTCAGATGGAGTTCAACCGGGAGTCATCCATCCGGCCCCAGTTTGACAACTAACTGTTAATTATGCCTAGTCAGGGTTGACCAAATAAATGGGCGGTTGACCCTTGAAAATCCAAGGTGAGGCAAGATCGAGGGCCATGGTGGGCCGCCCAGTTTCTAGGTTTAGACCCGCGCTAGGTGGCCATGATTCGAGGGTGAATCGTCGGCTGATGTCATCACGTGGGGTGGCAAGGCCTAATTATGGGCGTTCCCAGTGATTTTGTAGGGTTCCCAATGATAAATCAACGTTTCCACATGACGTAGCCTACAAAATAGAATTTCTAACGGTTGAAATGAGTTTCTGATGGAATAAATCATCACTTCCATTGACAAATCAACATTTCCACATGATGTAGCCTACAAAATAAAGTTTTCAACCATTAAAACAGGTTCCCAATGATGAAATCAATGTTCTCATTAACAAATGAGTATTTTCATATGATGTAGCATAAAAATAAAGTTTCCAACAATTAAAACAGGTTCCCGATAATAAAATCAATATTCCCATTGCCGCATCAAGGTCCCACATGATTTAGTCTATAAACAAAGATCTTCGCTCTTTAAAAGTTCACAATGATAAAATTATCGTTCTCCCTATGAGTTTGGAGTTGGAATGCGTTTCCCACTTGTGGTTGGATGTGTATGCCCGTTCACTTGGTGTATTATTGAATCCATCTTCGTTCCTATTATGATATAATTGGTTTACATGTTCATATATTTGGTCGCTTGTATATTATTGGTCCCCTCATGTATTCATTTGCAAGTTCTCACAATTAAAATGTTCCTACTATATCAATATGTATGTTCACTCGCACCATTAAATACGATGAACTTTGTTGATTTGGAATGTCTTCTCATTTGTAATTTTTATTGCATATGTAGTGTTAAATATTTTTTTCCCTCTATTAGGTCTATAGATATGAGAACATCATCATCAAATAATGATGAGAGTTATTTATCTGAATTTAGTACACAATCCTCTTCTAGTTCATCTAGTAGTGACGAAAATATGATTCATGAGTGAGATCAAAAAACGTTTATATTTTTGCAGGTTATATTAGCAACAACTTGTAACTTGTCCACGTTCTTCAATGCAAGTGAATTGGAGGCAAGAGGTCAGCTTTCCTACAGATGGTGTTCGAGATCAATTAGCTAGTAAAATGGCAACTTTAGCACAATTCAAGAATCTTACAAATTTCACGTTTGATGAGTTTAAGAATTTGTGCCTAAATGTGTGCCCAACTATTGCCGCATACGCATGTACTACAGGAGAGCCCCGGGGTGCTAGTGGGCAGTCCTATATACTCCCTCCTCAATAACAAATTCTAAATTTGTAATGTTTTTGAAGCATAACAACATATCAATGGTAGATGCATTCCATTGGAATTGGTCTAAGAATGCTTGAATAACAACGTTATATTTGTTGCTTCTTGTGTTAATAAGGCCCTTTAACATGAAATAAAATGGCATGATAGTTATAAGAAAGAAGAGTTAAGTCAATAACATTCAGCTTTTGAAAGTTGCATAGGGTTCATAGATGACACATTGGTTAAGATTCACTGTCCTTACATGGACCCAAACCATTCAAAAAATTTTAAGGTAGAAAAAAAATTCAATTGAAAAATCAACATATATGCTTACACAACCTCATTTTATATAAGAAATACAAAATCAACCTTTATGCTCAAATATAACATCATTTCCAGACACTTATAGCCAAAACAATTTATATGTGATACAAACATATTCACAATATTCAATGAATGCAAAATTAATATTTTTGCAACATATGCAACCTCAAGATAATAATAAAATGCAACATTAGTCTCCATGTGACACATGCAACCTCAATGTGCCAAAAATATATATAAAATTAGCTTTTATGTCAAGCATACAACCTCATATCAAGACATTTGATGCAAAATCATACTTTATGATATCCAAACACCATAAAATGATATGAGAAATGCAAAATCAGTTTTTTTTGTCACTAACATAACCCAAAACCTCACAAGTAGAGCAAAGTCAATCTATGTGATAATCACAATACCAATAATGACATTTGGAATGCAAAATCAACCTATATGCCTCTAGAAGAAAAGAAAAGTTGGCCACTCTTGATTTGAATGTTTCCTCCGAAATCACTCCAAGATCACGGGTTTTTTTTTCAAAATTTTAACCTTATATGCTATCTTCTTTTCTTCAACAAACTCTTCCTTACACTTCTCCGATTCTATACAAGCAAGGTTTGCTTGTGCTTTCTCTCCTCCGCTTTTGCAACAAATAACTCTTCTTTGCTAAAATCATTAGTCAATTGATTGGTAATCGCAACAAAACTCCTTGATTGTGCAGACAACATCTTTGCCTTGGTGAGAGGCCTTTCTATGGAAATTTTGACATCCTTGAGGAAGGAGTCTCTCACATCCCTAGAAAAATCTTGTGCACCGGGTGATACCGGTGTCAAACACTCCAAATCTCTACTTGAAGCATTCGACGAGCAACGGTCGATGATGGATTGTTGTCTCTTCAACACATTCCGGGCCACATGACCATTGGTGCACTTTAGTTGCTCCAACACCTCATCGCATTGGAGAATGGCCTTGTTGGAATTATCTTCATTGCTAGTGCTTGTTTTAATCTCCTTCAAGGTCTCTTTTAAACTATCCTTCAAGGTCTCTTCAACAAAGAGATAGTCAATATAATGATTCTTATATTCTTTGAACACTTCATTCAGTACAAGACTAGGTACAAGGTAAGTTATTTGCTTGCGAAATCTATAATACTTGGCAAAATGAATGTTGTAGGATGCTACTAGACATGATAAGGGGAGAAATTTCATAATAGGTCTAAATCATTTTTCCCGTTTAGGTGCCTTCAATGGACGAGGTGGCAGTGACAATTCATTAGCGTTCTCGACCTCATCTTCATCTTTTTCCAAATGCACTACTATTGGAGCCATTGATGTCTATAAAAAATCAAGACAAAATCAACATCTTCCATAAATTTCAATCCTAATCATAGACTACACATAGAATTTGCAAGCAAGCAAAAATTTGAAAAAAATAAAATAAAAATGAAGCATAAAGAAGCTAGGATTATAAGAAAGCATAGAGTTTTTTCAAAAAAACTCCTGCAACAACAAATTTGTTCATTTTGGAAATCCAAAATCACATTACACAAAGAGCTTGCTTGCATAAGGAACTGGGATTGTAAGAAAGCAAAGAGTTTTTTTAAGAAAGTTCTCGCAACAATAAATTTGCTCATTTTGGAAATCCAAAATCACATTACACAAAAAACTTGCTTGTATAAGGAGTTGGGACTGTAAGAAAGTAAAAAGTCATTTCAGGAAAGCTCCCAAAACATCATATTTTCTCATTTTAGAAATTCAAGATCACAACACACAAAAAAGTTGTTTGCATAAGGAGCTGGAATTATAAGAAAACATAGAGTTCTTTCAAGAAAACTCCTAAATCATTAGATTTGTTCATTTTGAAAATCCAATATCACATCACACAAAAAAACTTCCTTGCATAAGAAGCTGAAATTGTAAGAAAGCATACAGTTCTTTCAAGAAAGCTCCAAAAACATCATATTTTCTCATTTTGGAAACCCAAGATCACATCATACAAAGAGCTTGCTTGCATAAGGAGATGGGATTGTAAGGAAACATTGGGATCTTTGAAGAAAAAAATCCTAAAACATCATATTTTCTCATTTTAATGACTAAAGATCACTTTATACAAAGTGTTTGTTTGCATGAAGGAGTTGGGATTGTAAGCCCTCCTCGCAAGATTCAACGCTGCTCCTTCTCAGAGCACTCAACGTTCCTCCTCCTTGCAACACTCAACGTTCCTCCCCATTGTAGCACTCAACGCTCTTCCTCCTCGCAACAGTCAGCGATCCTCCTCCTCATAACTCCAGAAGGAAGTTTCATCTCATCATTTGGAAGCTTCTCGTCAGACTACTATAGACTCTTTTTTTCGGTTAGTCTAGTTGGAAGAATCTTGTCAAGTTACTACTATATAGATTATTTCTTTCAATTAGTTTAGTTGAATTATGTATTATCATTTGTACTTTCATTTTTTACTTTTATAAAATGTTATGTTTTCATTTTTGGAAATTTTAAGTGTTATTTCTATAAATGTTATTAATCATTGGTATGAATTCTATAAGTGTTACTTGTTATAATTCTATATATGTTATTTTTTTGCTACTCCCGACTTGTAACATTTATAGAGGTTTGACTATACTTGCAACAATTACGATCCCTAAATGTTTGATCCAAATTGTTGCACATATCAAAGATTTACTAATGATATGGAAACGATTGAGAGAAAACCCACCTAGGAATCAACACCTTTGCAATTCCGATGTTGCCCATGATCTAACAATGGCATCAACCACCCGCCTCAACCACAAAGAAGCACCATAGAAGCGTTGGTTGGTCCTCTTGCAACCCTAAGCAAGAAATGGCCTCGTTCTCAACTCAACCACGCTCTTAAAACCCTAATATTGCCTCTTACATACATGCATGGATGAGAAGGAAATGAGAAAATGATTCGTCCTAGTTTCATCCAATATTAAACACTTATCCCATAAAGTCCAGTGACCCTACCATATATGTACATAACTACGAGTTATAATTTGTGTAGCATATGTATAGGCAGTAAAGAAAAGTTCAAATTAATACCCCTTTTGTGCACTCACATATACTCATATGTGTTATGCAAGGTGCATTGCTTGGGTTTTTTCCCAGATGTGGTGAGGCAGGGATAGAGGAAACTTTTGTATAATACAAGCATACCTCTCATCCATGCAACATTAAAACTTTACCTTGTATAGGTTTGTTGCCAATTCATTTGAAATGACCTCAAGTAGACTAATCCAAGGTCTTGAAAGTTAAGTCCAATGTAAAATCAACCTAAAAAGTAACCTTCGGGTTGCATAATATTTCAAGGCATTTATGTTGGATGAATGAGAGGTATGCTTGTATACAAGTCCACCCTCTCTAACTTTTACCTCTATAAGTGTTATTTTACCATACCTTGACAAATGCACTAGTAATTTTAATTTGTTACTATTATATATATAAAACTGACTCCCCTCTTTGTTAATTTAGATTGTATAATTGCTATTTGCACCAAATATCATGAAATATATACTTTAATGTTATGAATTTTATGACCACTACTCTATGTGACAATGCTGGAGGGTAGAGAGTGGGCCAATGCTAAATCGTGTTGGAGAATGGGTAAATGTGGAGAGTGGTTGAGGGAGAGCCAATGCGAAGGATGGTTGAGTGAGCCAATGCGGAGAGTGGTGGAGAGTGGGCCTCACCAATTTGATTATGCAAATTGATTCACATGTAAGCCTTTCTTTAGGTGGTGAGGAGTTCTATTATTGAGTCTCAAATAAAAAAAGATTGGAAACTTAAAAATTTGCTTGTTGAGTCATTGGTATGTCTATCAATGTATATTTCTTACCTTAGTTTCTCTTCTTATGACTTTCATTCTTGTGAGTGCACATATGCCAAGTGCTATTCACTTGGTTTGTTGTATAATCTAATCAATTATTGCAAGTGCAAGTTTCCACTAGAATCTTTTGTGGGCCTTGAATTTTGATGTGAGATTGAGAAGGGTTGAGTGCCAATGTTTGCATAGATACAAAATAACTTTTGTTTTTTTGTAAATGTAGATCATCATCTCAAGAGGTTGTAGAGCTTGTTGATGAAAATGCATGAACTCTTTTAAGGCCCAGTATTGCAAATCAAGCATTCAACACATGATCAACTATTTGATGTTGACATAAATCGTTGACTCAAGCATTGACATCTATCAAGCAGTGATGATCCTAGAGAAAGTTTGGTGTGTCAATGTTACTACTATAATCATTCATAAATGTTAGAAGCATGTAGGTATGATCTTTGGTGATACGTTGATATCATGTTCCATATATGCATCATTAGTGTTTATTTCCTAGAATGTTGAGCTTGTAGATGTCTCAATGTTGCTCAATAAACTCTCTCACATATCAATTAGGATAGAAGATATTGAGTCTGTAGTGATAATGACTCATGAGTGCACAATAATATGTACATTTTGAAGTTGAGTTTGATCTTAATCATCCTAATGTTGCAACTGAGAAAGAAATCTTAATATACTTGGTGCATCAAAGGTATGTGAAATCAATGAGGATGATTCAAAGAGTAGTGAAATGAGAGGTCCTCATGTTTCACATGCAATAGCAACCCTATCTACATTTCTATTTCTAGAACAACAATAAAGCAATGTTGATGAACTTAAGACAAAGCTTTTGTCTTTAAAAAAATCCATCACTATTTCTTGTATTCAAAAAACTCATCAAACAACAATAGACTCTTACTTTGATCACGATGTAGGTGTAAATTTACTTAAAATTAATATTTGTGATGATATTTTTATAAGTGATACTAATGGCTCTATTCATACCACATAACCATAATTACACTTAGGGCCGGTTTACACCATGGACCATGAAGTCGGACCATGGAAGATGGCCTTTTTCCATGGTCCGACTTCATGGTCCAACTTCCATGGTCCAATTTCTTAAAAAATCAATTTACAAAGCCTTTGGGCCCCTCACTAGGTGTAAACCAAATGTGAACCAAGAAGAATGACCATGCACCAAAAAGTGAATGTGCTGATTTTTTTAATATATGCCCAAAAAGGGTAGTTTTGAGAAAAAAATTCAAGTTTGACCATTGTCTTGTCTTCTCTTGGGCTTCACTTGTCTAAGTTGTCTTCACTTCTTGTTAAATGTGTTGAAGATGTAGCTTGCAAATCTTCTCACAACAATTGTTACAAAAAATTTAAGCGATTTAATTTGTACATGTTCAATGTAATTTACATGTGACATGTACCTTGTGAACATTGTACATTGAGCATTATTTGCAACCCGCTTCACCATGTGCACTTGAATTCTTGAGTTCTAGATGTCCCACGTTGTTTGGTGAAACATGTGGGAGCCGGTTTAAGGGGTAGGGTAGGGAAGAAATGGTATGTCTCCATGGCTATGATATGATCAAGGCACATAAAGGGCAAACTTGCTTCTCAAGATTCATCACAACACATAGATGTTGAAAAGTATGCCTTGTGAGCCTTACCTAGTGGGGTGAGTTGTATATAAAGCTCCCCCCCCCCAAAAAAACCATTAAATTTTTATCATAAGAGCATTTCTCTGCCATGGGCCCCTGCCTTTTTCTACCAGACCATCTCTTTTACCTCTCTCACCGCAAAACCCGTTGGACCATGTCAATGGATTATGTAGGCCTTAAAATATGTCTTTGGGGGACCTCAACCGGCTAGGGCGAACCGACCCATACATTGGTACCTTACCGGATGTCTAGTGCTGTCACATTTGAATGAATCGGCCCTCAACCTCATAGGGGGTCTTTTTGTATTGGAGCCACTTCATCCACGATATGTAGGATGGTTGATTTTAAGTGAGTGCCACGAATCCCTAGCCGTTCGCCCTCCCCGGTAAGGTACGAATATAGGGGTTGGTTCACCCCAGCCGACCTCAACCTCCATGGTCACTCTAACACTTTTTCCTTGGTGTAAACCGAAGTGGTCCCGGGACGAGTCCAACAACTAATCAACGCTCTTACATGGCCCTAGGACAACTTCGTGGTCCATGGTCTAAACAACCCCTTATAAGTGTTACCTTTTGACTTGCCCACCCTCTCCAACTAGGCTGGGGCGAACCTTGGAGGCAAGGGTTTAGGCATCCAACAAGGAACAAGTGTATGGTTTGGTTCACCCAAATCCTCCAACTGTTACTGTGTTAGAATCCCATAAAGTGTACAAACTGAGTTATATACTCCCGAGAGGTAACAACACTCACAGAGGGTACGATTACTTCCTCTGTCTGTCAGGCGGGTGACTCATCACCTGCCCTGTGGAGATACAAGGCACTTACAGAATCTGATTTGAAAAGCGGTGTAAAGTGCCAAGTCACATGGGGGTGGTTTCCTGTGACAGGCCTCCCGGATTTCCCTTTAGACTCGCGAGCCTGGAATGGGGTTGGAAATACTCTGAAATAGTCTCGGAGCCGCCTCTCATTGGTGCCATGTGTGCCACAGGCCCATTCCGTCTTCCTTAGTCGATAGGCCATGTGAACATATTTCATTATTGCAAAGGAGAGGCGGACGCATCACATGCAGTGGAGGATCACCAATTTTCCCCCAATTATTCACGCCTCTACAAAGTGTTATGACCAAAATATCGTCAAAGACCTGGACGCTTCAATATTATGGTGGAGTGTATACACAAGATTTGATTTGCAGTCCAATCTTGGTAGGTAGGCATTATGGCAAAGGATGCGGACCAGTGCACAAGAAGTTTTTGGGCATAGTCAGTCGAGATCCTAGTGATTCTAAATCCAGCCGGTTACATGTTGACATCCTTCGGTTTTCCTTTATTAAATTGGGGTATATTCTATAAATTCCTTTAAAATGTTCGGTAATTTCCTGCAGTCTTGAACTTCAACCGGTTATTTCTCAAACTCAACCGGTTCATCTGTAATAACTGCCAATTCTCCCCGATCATAGATGCGGACCAGTGCCCGGGAAGTTTTTGGGCATAGTTGGTCAACATCCTAGTGATTCTAAATCCAACCAGTGACATGTTGACATCTTCTGGTTTTGCTTTATTCATTGGAGGTATATTCCATAGATTCCTCTCAAATGATTGGTAAATTTCCTGAAGTCTTGAACTTCAACCGGTTAATTCTCAAACTCAACCGGTTCATCTGCAACTAACTCCCGGTTCTTCCCAGACATAGATGCGGACAGATAAGGTCTTGAGGATGGGGGCATGACTGCACATTGTTGTACATCAAGATTTAATGCGTCTTGAAGGGGATGTTAAATTGGGTAACTATCTGTGAGCGAAGAGCCTCTCAATTTGTTCTACATAAGCTTTTTGGTTGTCAAGTAGTAGAGTCTAGACCACAAAAGAGTCTGAGTGGATTTTTGCAAGGTCTCCTTGAATATGATAGGATTACTTGGCCTAAAGCTCCCAAGAGTGTAAAGGATGCCGACAATTACAAAGAAGTCATGGATATCATAACGTCAACGTGTTGTGGGATGACAACAATCTTGTCACTTGTCAGTTCAAGTTCCAATTCCAATATCTCTTGGAATGTTAAGACTTTGTTTGTCGGATTAGTTAATCATCCTAGGTATCATGATCTTTTTGAGATTGTGTGGTTCCACCTTGTGCATATGGGGGGCCACATGAGTTCCCATAGAACTCTCCCTCTTTTTATCTCGGGTCTTAGTGGTGTGTTGGTGACATTGAATGTTTTATGGCAAAGAAACAACAAGTTCATTATTCTCAATAAAACCTACAATAAGGTAAGGCTTAAAAGGGTAGAAGTGAGCACTTTCGATTTAAACCAAATGCGTGCGTTTAGAGGTGTTATTAATGGCAACATGTGGGGATGCTTATGAAATTGTTTCCGTGGGGATCCAAGGCCAATTCCTTACGGGCGTTTTTGACAAAGTTTTTGCAAGTTTTTGACATTTGACAGGAAAAAACTTGCACAAAATAAAAATGCACATCAATTGACATGTTAGAAATTGAAATGACACGTACTACTAGACATGTGACATTGAGGCAAAATTTTAGGAAAAAATGTAGATGTCAGTTGGCAATCATTTTGTTTTTGAAAACGTCACGTGACACTTTGGATTTGAAGTGACACTTTGAAAATGGAATTTGTCAAACATACACACTGCCGGTTCTAGCTGGAGATTGAGATGATTTTTCTCTCCTTGCATTGCCTCAACACACATCATACCAGGAGACCCTGTGAGATGATTAGGCTGCAGGGCCAGGCCAGGCCAGGCCAGGCCAGGATCCAGCTAGCTAGCTAGCTGGGCCAGTCCAGCAAGCTCGACAATTGGTTGCACCAAGCCAAGAGAATGAACCATAACAGCTTTATAGTAAGCTTTCTGTAGTGAATCAAGTACTGGACCAAAAATTTGTCATGTGATTCTAGCACAGTCATTCTGTCAGGCTGCATGGACAGTGCACACTCTGATCTCACTGACATCTTAGGTTAGAGAATCTGGAAAGCAAACAGCTTCCTGTCTGCCAGGGGCTTTGATGAATTCACCATCATTCTTTATCACTTACAAGCTACACACGGTTGTCTGGAACTGCACGACTACCTGCAGGTGGGCGGGAAACTATGATTTATCTAAACTTATCCTCTGAAATCGTACTCTGAAGAATATTCTCTTCACTTGACGGCTTACCACTACACTGTTTATGGTATTTAGTGTCACATGAAAAATAGTGTCACTCACCTATTTTGAAGCGTATGCTAGATTACATTGATGATTAACAACTTCACTATCAGTGTCATTTCATGACACTTGACGTTCGAGTGCGCTTACTTTTATCTTGGCATGAGTATGTTCAATAATGTTATGAGGTGGATGCATATATTACACAATGGTCTACAACTTGGCTAAAGTGTACACAAATGACACTTGCCATTAGTAAGCTCAAATATCTTCCCCTTCCATACTAAAATTGCAAATGCATGACACTTGCCATTAGTAAACTCAAAAGTGTCTTCCCCTTGGATACTAAAACGCAAGACTGTCATCTAACGTATCCCAATGTGCTACTCTTAATGTCATAATGAAGATATTTTTTCACTTGAAGAAGTTACTTATGTTGACGAATGGAATCAATTCAACAATTAGTGGGCGTGACACTTTGAGACCTCTAGGCATCTAGTTTAGGCCCTTCGCAAATAGTGTACGTAACACCAAATACCATAAACGGTGCAGTAGAAATGGTGGGTCTACATGACATGCTAATCTACATGACTTCATGTTAGATTGGCATGTCATGCAGGCCCAACATTCCTACTTGTGTAAGCCTATGTGTCCACAATAATGTGCAACTGATTTTATTATCCAAGATAAAACTTATAATCGATTGAGGGCTTGTTTGCACTAGCAACCAACGACCATGACCACTATTATCTAATTTCCTCATTGGTTGAGAAATGAGTAGTGATCTGACTTTGTTTTACACAAGTTTAGAAAAATTAAAGATGCCTATGTCAAAAAAATGGATGAGAAAATGACATAGAAATCAAGTGCACACATGTGACATTTGTTATCAATCTCAACAATGAACCTATCTCTCCAAGACTTAATGGCCTAGACTTTGCCATTCGCATCATGAACTCCATGAAAGCTCATAATGGGAGTCCTTGGAGAGCCTTTCATTGGTATCATGGATTCTTGGAAAGAACATAAAGTTTGATTTAGAGACATTATGTTGTGGACCGTTTGGATTTTTGTGTAGGATATGTGATGGGAAAAATTGTTTATAAGAGTCATCCAAGACAACATTGACAAACATATTCAACTCATGTGGCCACACAACTAGTACGAATCAAAAACCCAGTGCTCTTTAGTAACTTGTGATAAGGTAACTTGGGGTCATCCTTCTTATTAGACATCCATAATTGAGTGGTATATGGCATAGTTGTAATCATGAACGGACACCACAAAAACATATGTTAAGACGACATTGGACTATGTGCTCAAAACATGTTAAACTATTCTTAGTGTAGTAGTTATCACAAGTGGGAGGGCCTCTATGATCACTAAAAGGAAAAGAGTATATTTGCTCTGACCTCTTATTAGTTTTTCCTTTGAACTCCTATTCTAAAACTTGAAATAACCATCTACACAATGATGCACAATTGCTAATCAAATTTGACAATTCCCTATGTGACCAATGGCCGTAATTGTCTCCTACGGCGGCAACTACCATATCATATGCACATAGGTCTATGTAGAATAAGTGAAAATTAATTGGATCTTAATCCTATGATAACGAATAATAAGTGTACCATATGTGTATTACAAGTTAATGATAAGAATTATAACATATTATTAGTTGCCCCTCCCTATGTGTATCACAAATTTTCATATTCTAGACTTACTGTATGACATCTTATAAAAAGCTTTTAAATGTGACTTTTAATGTTTTAAATATGGATGAAAGATTTATTAGATAACTTCTATCACTATATTCGTTAATTTGGGACTTTTTCGGCAATTTGAGACAGTTACAAATATAAGGACATGGATAAAATCACACAGATATTGGAGAATGTTGTAAGATGCAAATACTTTGAAGCAGGTGTTCATATCAAGAACCCAATTAAGAACTCATATCAAGATTGTTTAGGTAGGACAACCCAAACATTAGACCATGTTGTTGTGGTCCATATATTAATTTGAGACAAGAGAAAGTCTCAAATTAACGAATATAGTGATTTCTTCAAAAATGTAACTCTATTAAAATATTTATGTTAAGAATTTTGCACTATATGTCCTATAAGGTTCATCTATAAATATAGTGCTCTTATAATATGGGAGTTGGCACGCTAGGAATCATCTATAGAGTTGGATGTGCCCACCGACCTCCTTAATTGTAGTTTGTAGGTTTCAACTCTGCAGTGGTGAAAGTGACAAAGATACGTGGCATGCAACAACAATATGAGATTGTACAACTTGACATATTGCCAACTCGCAAAAAATGAGGCTCGACTCCTCTATGATGGAAATCCATGTAATTTGAAATAAAAATAGAGAAGTGGGAAAAGAAAAGAAAAAAACAAAATAAAACAAACAAGACTTGATAATGCTTAGTGCTCACTAGATATGTAGATATAAATAGATATAAATGCCAGCCCATGTTTGGGCCACATACATGGAGAGTCTTTTCACACGAGGGCTACTTCACCTTTGAGTGGTGGACTCACTCAATACTGATCATCCCATTTAGTGTGTGTTACTGTTCGGAACAACGTAGTGCTGTAACATTCAATGAGAATGTAATAATTTACCGAGCAAAGTCATCTATATTCTATAATGTCCAAGCAACCTAATGAACTATTATTAGTAAAAATTAACTAATAGCATGCTCACACTTATTATTGTGGGCGGTCAACGAACGACTCCTACTAGCAAGGACCACTTCTAGCTCCAATTTGACTAGTGAGAGCCACTGAATGTAACCAGTGTTGGTAGAACCCATTCACCGGTGGCCCACACCAATAGGTGTGGGTGGGGCTATTAGCTTATTAAAAGGACATAGCTCTTGCCCAAGAGGAAAGCATTGGGCTCCATGCAATGGCTTTCGACAGTTATGGTGCCATTAATTCTTGACAAGACAAATGCCAGCTTTGAGGCAATTGATTGCTTTCGAATGAGGTATGAATGTCATTCATGATCTGACTACATACCAAGTACTCAGTATTGGGCCCCAGCCCCAGCCCCCACTTTGTTTTTTTTTTCCGTCTCCGGTGAGACTACAGTGAATCCCCGGCACCCACTTAGACCTGAAGAGTTACTGCAAGCTCAGGATCAATTAAGCAGTGGATAGAGTCAGCATGATTGGCAGGCAAGGCAAACAGAAGGCAAATGCATCCCGATCGACCTCTCACACACGGTATTTCATCCCAGTAGCCTGCTGATGAAATTCGGTACAAATACTGGAGACACAAGCCATTCCTCTGTCATTGCACACACCCAATGCCTACTCATTTCAGGGTTTCTGAGTCTACTTTGGACTCATTGCTCACGTTGTGTGCGATGAGGTTAGGTTTGAGTGAAATGTTGGAGTTTCTTCTCATGCGACACGGAGGAGCCGAAGGAAGGGCAGGTGATTGTTCCTCTCCCTCAATGGCTTCCAACAATAGCTGCAGCCAGGCCTGTCAATGGTGTGGATCTAATTGGCCTGCTGCTCGCCGTGTTAGAAGCCTCTGTGGGAGAGGAAGAAACACTCGCTTTCATGCATTTGCTACCGCTTGTCAACTTACGGACTTGCAATATCATCAATCAGCATATCGACCCAGCTTCCGACTTTCGCTAACGTACTTAGCTAGCCGCAGCTTGCGGAGTGACAAGCTGTTACGAGTTAATTAGCTCACGTGTGGCAGGCTAGCTCTAGAGTCTAGTAATCCAAGAAAATGAGGTCCTAGCTAGCTGCACAATTTTTTAAAATTATTTCAAGTTTGAACCACTTCTCCCTCGCCCAGCCTCCAACTTAGCTTGAGCAATTTGTAAATTTACATTCATGAGCCCCTCATTACCAGTCAACTGCAAACAGTGGATTAATTGATGCAGGTACATGTGTCCACCACCTGATCACAATGTCAAATCTCTTACTGGGCTGGCCTCTGAGGTTGGTACGAAATCACGAGTTTATTAGCTCTCATGCATGAATGCAAATTGCAGAAAATGTACTACTGCTCTCATTTGCGATTTTTTTATCAGCCAGGCTCCGTGGCTAGGTTTATTTGAAAGACCTCATAGTCCTCCCACAACCTACTCAAAATTTCTCCTTGGAACCCATAGATGACATGTTATTAGCTGCACAAGGTTGCAGGTGGCCATAATTGAAGCATTGTCACTCCATACTTTATACTTAATATTGTGATGTTGTCTGCCTGTTCTCTGCTAAAACAAGGTCAATCTTAAAGCTTCTGGTGCGACTGCAGATATAACCTTCCCACCTCCTCAGTACCCCTCAGCCTGGAAAGTGTGCCTAAGGGTCACTAAGTGAAAACTCATTCCTGCAAATGATCTTTGTGGGACCCAAAAGAACATTTTGTGGGTGTTCTCAACATGCAGGTCCTCCTCATCTCCTAAATGCTCATCCAGCCCAGCGTTATACTCTACTGATTGTACATGTCCTGTACTACAGGAAGTACTCATCAGTGCAAGGGTCACTGCATAGATACATATATTTAATTAGAGATATAAAATCTAGTGGAATATCTTAAATATAAAATGGAATCTTCACAACAAGGATCAGGGGTTGTTAGCAATGGTTTTCAGCCACTCGAGGTAGATTTCAGGTGTCCAAATCTATTACAATGGACACCTAAAATCTACCTGGAGTGGCTGAAAACCATTGCTAACGACCCCTGATCCTTTGTTGTGCTTGAAAGTCAATTGATTATTATTCAACACGACTTTGTTGAAACTGCCAAGCTAGACATTATATCTTATTCAAACACTAGTATGAAAATGTAGATATCCAAAAGAAACACTATTAAGAAAATTCAAAAGTTACAATGTAAGACTGCAAAACATCTTTATCATATATGGCTCCAACAAAAGTGGTTAGCTCAACGCTTATGTTCTTAACTTGAACCCAACTAGATTGCATTGTTCACAAACTTCCTCTTCATCAAGCATAGTCAACCCTCACAACCACCAATCACGAGACTCTTTACAATCTGGATGTCGTTTAGCACACAAAGTGCTCTGATTGACAACAATGCCAACACACAATTAACCACCTTAATGTTATGGACCAACATGTATGGAGTGTTATGCAAGTATAGCAACTACACCAAAATATCTGATTGGAGCAGAGTCCAAATCATGTACGTCTAGAAACTCATAAGACTGTTTTACAATGTACCTTCTCCAACTATGTCTTTGGGAAGGTACATATTTTTCATGCCCCCACCCAATTAGATAAGAAAATGGGGTGAATCTAAGACTTTTCAGTGCTGTCACATTGCATAAAATGGATTTAATAGACAAACTACGGTATAAAAGTAAATTACACATGACCACAGTGGGCCAAGTGCGTATGTGATGATCTTGACAATGAGAAAATGTTGCGCACATTGTTGTGTGTGACAATCGATATGGACAGGTCATAGTTGGGTTCTGATTGGCAAAACGTGTCACTGAAATTGGACTTGTCTAAACTAGATATCAACATAGGTAGCATAACGTTTCGCATCACGCAGCTCAAATGCATGCGCCACTCTCCATTTCGTTGTCATTTCGCTGCCACACACATGCAAGGCACATGTCAAGATATTTGCTATCAACTTGGTTACCTCGAGGAAAGACAAATGCTAAGAAAATTATATATCCAATTTAACCCAGGCTAAAAACACTTGTGGACAATGGGTGTTTAGAAGGGTATTTCACTCACATTAAATTTCTTTGAATCTTGGCTCACATTAGAGGAGTGGTCATTACATTGCAGTCAGCCTTATTATATATTACAGATAACTGGAGGTGAGAATTCATGAAGCGATGAGGGAGCATCAAGGAGTTTGATTTTCAAGATGCAAACTTTGGGACCATAGACCTGGAATCACAGTCGAAGTAGAACCTTACAAATTTGTTTACTCTATTTATTTTCATATTTTGTTTCCATCACTCCTTGTGAAAGAATTCAGCCTGATTGGCCGTGCCCATACAGCTGGCTATGATGGCACTTTATTCATCTAATGTTGGCACTTTATACATCTTGATACGGCACTACACGTAATTTATTCACCTAAAAATTGGTACAAGTTCTTGGTGTTTGAGCTAGCCAACCAACCTTACCGAGGTAAAGCAGATATAGTAAAACCATTCCCCCATGGCTTTATTCATCCCACTAGGTTTCGCTACATTAATTCAGGGATCCTCATGCTAATTCCATAGTTGAATACTCTAAGAAAATTCTCCTTTGGTAAGATGACTCCACAGAAGTAGTGTTCTACCAATCTCATGAACTTTCTAAATTAGTTCATGATTCTTTTAAACTGACTTGACGTGTGGCATGCCTCAATTTCATGATAGTGGACTTTTACCTTTAGCAATTTCATGAATCTTCCAAATCAAGTTAATCTTTTCTCACTTGGTGGTTATTGTATTCTCAACTTCTCACCTCCTCGTTTTGCATACTTTGCCTTCTCATTGTTCATTAGTTCCTCTTTGTTTTGTGTTTACCTAGAAGCCTCTAGCCTTGACGTCAATTTTGGTAGAGCTAGTCGTGGGGAGCGACTAGGAGAATCATATACATGATGTACCGTTCTTGTCAAAAAAAGTTATACAACTCATAAATTTGATTTTATGAAACTGTGAATATGGGCACCAAATCAAGAAATTGTTCACAACATGTAGTGAAATTGGCGGAAAATTAAAGTTAAATTGGTAGTCTATATGATGAACTTGGTTCATGATTCCAATGAAATTGGTAGAACCTAGTATTGCTAAATTGGTTTGTAAAATCATGGAGTTGAGTTTGCACTTCCTATGAATTCAACTGACCAAAGGAGTATTTTTTGCATTATACCTTCCCCAATGAATGTGTTTCCCTATGACACATGGACATACCACGAAGCTCTACTACTCTAGCCATCACATTTGTTTGAGGATCGAACCGTTACAATCATCATTAACTGTAATGAGTACTTCATGTGTGCTGTTCCTTCCGATTAATGCCATCCATGATGAGTGCTTACGTATTTTACCTTTTAAGACGTTGTCTTCTTTTAAGTTATTATGCATGGGTCATCATCTATCCGAGTAGGTATATATGTACATGGTTCCAAATCGGATCGATACTTACATTGATCACTAACTACGACTGCATGCGTGTTGTTCCTCTCACAATAAATGCCGTTCATGATAAGTGCATACATGCTTTCCGTTAGAGAGGTCGTCTTCTTTCGAGTTATTACGAATGGATCGTCATCCTAATAGGTCATTTACATCAGTGCCTGAGAAGTTTTTGGGCATAGTTGATCAAGATCCTAGTGATTCTAAATCCAACTGGTTACATGTTGACATCTTCCGGTTTTGCTTTATTCATTTGAGGTATATTCCATAGATTCCTCTAAAATGATCGGTAATCCTCCTGAAGTCTCCAACTTCAACCGGTTATTTCTCGAACTCAACCGGTCCATCTGCAACTAACCACCGGTTCTTCCAGGACATAGATTTACATGCTTCCAAACCGGCAGTTGTTGCATGATGAAACACAGAGGGAGACCACTGCTCGGGAAGAACCGGTGGTTAGTTGCAGATGGACCGGTTGAGTTCGAGAAATAACCGGTTGAAGTTGGAGACTTCAGGAGAATTACCAATCATTTGAGAGGAATCTATAGAATATACCTCAAATGAATAAAGCAAAACCGGAAGATGTCAACTTGTAACCGGCTGGATTTAGAATCACTAGGATCTTGACCGACTATGCCCAAAAACTTCCCAGGCACTGAGGGAGACAGAAGAAGAATGTGGAAATGAATAATAATGGTTGAATATCAACTCCATAGGTTTGAAGCCTGAAAATGCCCTGATGACATTAAGAGTTCTCAAGGAGTTCTAAACAAACATTTAGTATTGGTGACACTATACCACGGTTTACAATCAGTATTGAGCAAGACAAATAGAATTGGTGACACTAAATATCATATGTAGTGTACTACCGGATAATTGGAGATTTGGACATCAACAAAGACTAATGGCATCTCATGTTCTTAATACTGTAAGCTAAGTAGCCAAGTTAGCCACAGTGGAAGCACCGGCTTATACAACTACCCAGTTGGGAGAGGGTGAGTGAAAAATAACATAATAAACTGCATGTTGAGAATGTAGAACTTGGTCCGCTCAAACGACCCTAAACTACTGGATAACGGTGGAGAGATACCCAAATCTTAAGGAAGAGGTTGGCGGTTCGATTCCCGGCTGTGAAATCTCCTCTCTGCTTGACAGAAACTTGCCAGGTGGTTAACTGCCTCCTGTGCTTTGGCGCTAGCCTATCGGCCTTCTGTCTAAAGAATGTAGAACTTGAAGGGTTGGGGCTATGGTGCCTTTAGTTCCTTAGGCTCATGCTAGCTTTTGACATTGATGACCTGGCATGGCCGCTCCAGGGTGGGTATGTACATGGATATCAGGGGCCCAACGTATTTTGTCAATTTTTATAGAGAGTGTAGAAAGCAATATTCTCAAGAGAGAAGAGCCTATTTACATTCAAATTATTGGATGAAGATCAAAAAATGTAAAATATTTATTCATTTGAATCATGTACTTCATTCAATATGCATTTCAAGTTCCAAGACATAGCAATATTTTCCAAGATTGAAAATATTTCAGCATTATCATCTATTCAAATAGAGAAATATATAGTCGAACATGCCCTCCCCATTTTCGTACAACATTCAGAATGATATATAGCCCAAAAAAAATCACCGATGGGCACATAAGGTAGACAACCTGTACCTATGCTTTAGAGTTTTTACTTTTCTTATTACAACATTTATAGTTGAGTGGTATGTGGTTTTGTGTGACTCCAAGGATGGATATCAAAAAGACATGTGTTTACAAGAAATTGGACTACATGCTCAAAACACGTTGACCACTCTAGACACAATATTCAACATAATTAAGAAGGGCCTACATGACCATTTATTCAAAAATGATATAGGAGAGAGTGAACTATCACATATTTCGAGTGTACCTCTTATTCATCCAACATAAAAGCTTTGAAATAGTACGCAACATGGAGGTTACTATTTAATCAATTTGACACCAGAAGTAGCTTCAATGACCATGAATTAATCTAGTTTGAGTCATTTGATGTGAACTAGCAACAAACCTGTAGGGGGTCAAACATTTATGTTGGATGGATGACATGTACGCTCGCATATGCAATAATTCCCTCTCTCCCCCTTGGACTAATCATGTGTTTTCACATCCTAAAAGAAGTGGTAGCCATACACTGATTATCCCAATTAGTGCATATGGTACTAATTCCCAAAACACACACTAATTTGTCAAGTCTCAAAATTAATGAGGGTTGAATATGTAAACTGAGTGATACTAAATTCATGAATCCAGGAACTTTACCGTACATTTCAAGTAAATTGGTGCATGCTCTAAAGTGCTTGTAGAGTGATAAATATAATTATATGCAAACACATGCATGTTAGTGAATACTGCCAAGATGAATAGTTCTAATATTTTCAATGAATAATGTTGCTACGAATTGTATTTTTGTTAACACTGCCGAGATGAACAATGCTTCCTAGATCTTTTGGTGGCATTAATTTCATAGTGTAAAGGAGTTTAGTATCACCTTCACTAATTCCCACACTTACTATTAGCACTCCCTCACTCACTACACTAAATATGATATTTGGAGTTACACGGTGTTATGTCTTTTTACTATTGAAAAGGTATGACTGTATACACTCTGAACTCCTTAATATCATGCTTGTGGCAACCAAATTGCATGTGATATTAAGGAGTTTTGTAGTGTTAATATGGATGTGTGATAAAAGAGAATTACTGTGACACTATGGAATAACACAAAGTCAACACTGCAATTGTGACAATAATTACAATGATGACAATGTGATGCGTGCGAGTGTGTGGTTTGACTTCTTCGGCGGTTTGTTTTAATGTCAAAAACCCATGATATGTGGGAGGGAAACGTGACAACAAGAAGTGAGATTTAAACTGAGAACATCCCTTCCCTAGAGTTTTGAGATATAAGAGAAGGAGTGGCATTAAAGAGGTTGATATTACGGAGTTTAGAGGTTATATATATATATATATATATATATATATATATAAGGTTGAGATATCCATGGTCAACCAAGTTCATTTAACCGCTCACTAGCATCATGTAATGCTGAAATAGATGACATTTATAATTTTTAAGCGAAGATTTTTTAAACATTTATGTGCTGGCAGCTTGTGATTGATTACCCTCGTAAGAGCTTTGAAAATTATTACCATATAGGCTGGTTTTACTTGTCTAGAGTGACACAGCAGGTCTAGGCACACAAGAGGCATGCTTCCCAAAAAGTGGGGGACATGCGGCAGGCAAAGAAGCCTTTGCCAGCCTCGGGTGCCGTGCGGTGTGGTGCAAAGTTGCAAACGCAGTCCTCCTTTTTCTTAAACTAACACATCGTCAGAATCACCATCACCTCCCCCTTCCTCCCCTCGTGCAGCTACTACACTGTTTCATCTAATTGGCATAGGTTACCATTCGGAGTTACAGGTCGCCTTAACTTTTGCACCGACATTATTGTTTCCTTACCAACTCAGTTATACTGTGCATGCTAACTATTTGGGGAAATAATGTTACCTCCAGTAAATATGTTATAGCAATGTGTAACTCCAAATGGTAAATCACACTAATTAGACCAAAACAGTGTATCCATACAACAACACATCACACTACACCACACTATACTAAACATGATATTTAGTGTCATTTACTATTTGGAGTTAAGCAGTGCTATATCTTTTCACTATCGATATAATTTCTTACCAAGTAAAATTGTTAATGCTCTATAATGTCCAAACAACCAAGTTGACATTTGTTGGCAAACTCTGAGATATACAGTTAATAGATATAGAATTGAGTAATTCCAAAGAATAGGTGACACTAAATACATTATTTAGTGTACAGATCCAAATCATAAATCGTAGACTGATTAATTACCACACCGACCCCTATCCGGCAAATCACCTCTCCGGCAGGCCCTCCCCGCCGATCCCTACAAATACCACAGCCCAAGCCCCTACTCATCGCATCATTCATCACAGCTCCTCTCAGCTTGCTCCTCTCTCATCAGTTGCTATGTTGCATCACCGATCAGCAGCACTCAGCCTCTCTCTCTCGCTCTCCACAGTAGAAGTTGAATCAGTTGTTCGTGTGCACATTGTTACAATCTCTGCAAGTCTTCCAGTTTTGTTGGGGGCGAGGAACAGTATCACTACACCCCAAGTTGGTCCGTTGGGTTGTGGACATGCAGTGAGCTTGTTCTTGAAGTTGTCTTGACGATCTTATATGTAGCCTCAACACGAGGGTCAAGGTCTGTGTGTTTATTGTGGATTCTGCAAGTCCAGTTTTGTTGGATCTGAGGACCAGTATCACCCCACGAGGTCGGTTCATGCATATTGCAGTGATTCAAGTAACTTGCCTGGATGATTGCATGTATATGAGGGTCAAGGTTTGTGTGACTCAGAGGTTTGTGGGGGTTGGGGTTAGTTACCAAGACTGGGCTTGTTTGCTAGTTGGTTCACGGGTAAATTTGGGATGTGATGAGATTGTCTAGATCTACTAGCTAGCTAGCAACGTGGTCAGGGTCAAGTTTTGTGGTTGCAAAGGTTTGGGAAGGCTGGGCTGGTAGTTCGCTAGTAGGTTTAAGTTTGTGTGTCTGCTCCCATGTTGACAAAATGAGGGTTTTTTGGGGGACTCGGGATAGGCTAGTTGTTTTGAGGAGAGAAGTAGTATGATAGGTAGATCTAGAGTGGGAATGAATGGATGGAGCGAGCGAGTGAAAGGGACTCAAGCGCGGGAGGACGAGGGCGGGTGATTGTTCCTCTCCCTCAAAGGCTTCCAACATTAGCTGCAGTCACATGGAGATAAATGGAATTGGCAGCAATGGCTAGCTAATTACAAACTTGTCTGGTACTGTGCATGCTGTGTGCCATGTTAGAAGCCTTTGTGGGAGAGGAAGAAACAGCCGCTTTAATGAGGTGCGGAAGCTTTCTGACCTTGATCATGATCACCTTGAGACTTGAGTGAGTACTACTCTGCTTGTCTTCTTGATGATCATCCTATATCTGCCTACCAGGACGTTCACTTTGCTACTTGGACGCTGTCAACTTGGTTCAATTGCGACTGGATTGGGAGGATGAGGTACCTCACATTGAATTGCAATGTACATATATTTTCCTGTAGGCCATGATGCAATGGCCCTCTAATTGTCTGAGATAACCAACTGCATCATTAGTTTGAATGTTATGCAACATTATTCTGAATATTCTGAACATATTCTAAGTGTGGAAAAAAATTAGCATGAAATACGGTAATTAATTAGTCGACTACACTGCAATTATGTCTTTCATATATCTGTGGGTCATGCGCGCACTTGCATTGAGAACAGGAGCTGCTCCTGGAGATTTGTGGTCTGAAATTAAGGTATTTATGTGAATTACGTAGACTATATATCTTGACCGATGGATTGGATCGGGTTGTGTGTCATCTGGTTAGCAACTGCGATAAACAAGAAGATTGTGACTTCAGTACTGGAGTTTCAGATGCAATAGTGGAGATTCTTTCTCGTTTAGTGAGAGCTTCACATAGGCTTAGAATAATGGTGTCACTATTTTAATGTGAGCACCTAGTCCAATCTCTTCGTACCAGTGCCTGTATTTTTAGAGTCCATTCTTATCTACAAATCTTCTCGGCCGTAATATACCACTTCTGTAAGTGTGGAAATTTTAGCCCATTACTGCACACATTCTCTCATTGATCTTTGGTTTAGGCGAATGACTTCATTGCATTTCAGAGCTACTAGAGGTTGTTGTCTTAACTGTAATGTCTCAAAATTAAGGTCCGTGGGCCTAGAATTGTGAGCACTTCCCACGACACACTGGTTCGACCGTTGGATCAGAATCTGACGATTGCCTTATCCAGTTCGCAAGTGTGAATCACAAAGACTGTCACTTCCCAAGTTTCAGAATCACAGTAGTTGAGATACAGGAGTTCAAAGTGATAAATCTTTATCTTCTGTTGATCTTTAAATCTACAATGATGTTTATATGTTCTGAGTACAGAGTCCAATAACATCGTAAAATACGTGTTTTTTCTCATGCATGTGTTCTCAATTACAATCCATTATTTCAGACCTACTAGAGTTTGTTGTCTTTGCAATATCTCAGGTAAATGGCTCTCAAAACTTTGTGGTCACTTCCCGCTCCAGAGAGTTTCGACCACTGAATCAGATAAGGAATTGGAAACAGTTTTGATCAATTTTGGGACCTGGGTTAGTAAATGTGAATTATGAAGACTGTCATTTGAAGTTTCAAAGTGATCATAGACGCCCACCTCTCAATTGTGTCAACAATTGAATCTAGAATGGTGTGATTAGTTTTTTTAACTCTCGTGCATTCTCAGTGTATTGTGTCTTTTGGTGGCTGTTAGTAAATCTGGTTCTTGCTACAAAGGGTGCAAATTCCAGCCCATGAATCTTTCATTCTGACGGTTAGACGCACCGCACGCACACACGTGCAGTTCAGAGCTACTGGAGTCTGTCTACTAGGCAGTGATCGGGGAGATTTTTGGGCATAATCGGTTGAGATCCTAGTGTTTGCAAGTCCAACCGGTTACATGTTGACATCCTTCGGTTTTCCTTTTTTAAATTGGGTATATTCTATAAATTCCTCTAAAATGATCGGTAATTTTCCTGCAGTCTTGAACTTCAACCGGTTATTTCTCAAACTCAACCAGGTCATTTGTAACTAACTGCCGGTTCTCTCCGATCATAGCTACTAGGGTCACAAATTAAGTGGTCGCTCAAAGAAAAGGGAATGCAGTGTTAGATACTCGACCAACTAAATAGCAAACTGCAATAACTTGGACTAGACGTATGATTTGCTTGGAACATTTTAGGTTCTTCCAAACCTAGTCGTTCTATGGCAAATGTCTAGGGTGACCACTTCCCCTTTCTAAATAGCTATTTCCGATTCGCTTAGACTAGTGAACTGGCAATTTGCAGTTTCATAAAGAGGAGCAACATGCTTGGAAAGATTCCATTAAGAGGAATAGAGTACACTCCTACCTCTTTAATATGGCACTCGACAATATAACAAACCTTGATATAATAACACAAATTTTGTAAATCAAACTTTCTAGTTAAAATCTACCTTTATAATACGACTGTGACATTGTTAATATGACACTCATGGACCACCAAAATGTCATATTATGGAGGTAATAAAAGCATATATGGCGAATCCCGCATTGGAATAAGTACATAGTTCATGTTATATTTGTGTAACTTTCACATACAAAATGTGAATAAAAGAAATTCTAATGTAAAGAGATGATAAAATATGGGAACTAAGGGAACTAGGGTCTCTATCTCAAAACCTAATCAAGAGACTCATTAGCTCATGTATCTTTCACCTAAATCTTTAACCAAGATGGACAATCTGTTTTTGAGCATTTTGAACTCTATATGTATCAGATTGCTTTGATTCAGAATATTGTTGGAAAGCTCTTGAAATTTCACTTCTTATGGTGGTAGTTTTGTCCAATTCCAGGTTGTATTGGTAGAGTAATGAGCATTTGAAGACATGTCAAGCTTTTGCAATTGATTTTTGCTGAATATTGCATGTCAAAGCATGTTGATATATATTATGGCTTTGGGATAGAGAATACAACAACCTAGTTTTGACCGTAATGCAGAGTGCTTGATTGTTAGCTACATGTTTTATGAACAACACATTAGAGTTTACTCATGTAAACGTAAAATAAGTGCAAGCCATATTGTAGAAGCTTAATAAGATATATGTTGCTAATTTGAAGTGCCAACATCAACAGACTATTGTTTCCTCTTCAAGTCTACATAGATTTCATGAGAGAAATCTGCTTTTATGTACATATATTTGAGAAAATATTTATTCTGTATATGTGGCATAATATATATGTGTATTTGTGTGCAAAGTACCTTGCTATTATGACAAAGAGACCCAATTTGTCATAATATTGATACGTGACACCTTGATAATACGACGGTTGTCTTGTTCCCCAAACGCGTCACTTTAAAGAGGTAGGACTGTAATACCATTTGTGTCAGACATAGGAAAGGCGACTGCTTTCAGCTGTCATGTTTAGAACAAATTGAAAGCAGGTTTTCTCAGAGGTTATCATCCTGCAAACCTTAACTCACTGTCAGAAACCTGACTGTCAATCTGTGCTACGAATCTTGTGGAATATTGGTGTTTGACGAGCCCCTGACAAGACCACAAAGTCCAGTGTCATTATGCTACTGGGGATGCAATAGCGCTCGCACTCATGCAAGTAAGTTTTGAGATACCATACATCCAGGTCAGTATCGGTTTAAATAGATGTTAAGCAAAACTTGAAACATGTCCAAATTCTTAAAAAAATTGGAGACCAGTGTCCAAGAAACAAAGTATGATTGGTTTTTGGCTTTTCAAAACGAAATTCTTGAAATATATATATATTTTAAATATATTCAACAATGGATTTTGCACTGCCTGAATTCCCAAATTAAGTTATATGGACACAAAATTATTGAATCTGACCTAGGGGTATGGTACTACTAGGAATCTGTTCAAGTCCATGAGTGATAGTTCTGCCTCAGGTGAGTCTCTGGTTGTGAAATCATGTATGTTGTCCCCAAGACTTGGGAATGTACATCGCGTGAAAGTACAATGACTTACTGCCACTAAACTCAGTAACAAACCAAATAGTTTCCAGGTTGACAGTATAAAGTCAGCCTGTCTGTCTTGATATCAATGAACGGGAAGAACCAACCGCTGGTTACAGATGAAGCGGTTCAGTTTGAAAAATACCTGGTTCAAGTTCAAGACTTTAGGAAAATTATTGATCATTTTAGAAGAATCTAAGGAATGTACCTGACATTGATAAAGAAAAACCGAAAAATGTCAACATGTAACCGATTGGACTTGGAAACACAACGATTTTAACCGATTATGGCTAAAAATCTCCCTGAACACTGCATGATATTTCACATGATTATTAACTGTATACAGTAACCAGTGCAACAACTTCTTCAGAGTGAACATTATTACTAATTCAGGGTCACTGTGGGTTTTTTTTTCTGGGTAACATGAAATGATCTGGCAAACTACACTGGAACTGCACTAACTATTCTATTTAGTGTCATGCTGTGCTATTTTATGTCATTGTAGTAACTTTTCCAATGACACTTCTTATGGATAAGTTTACAACTGTTGCCATTCCAACTATTGTCACTTCTAGTTCATCCGCTTCTATTTTTGTATAGCATGTATCCTAACATTTTTAAAATAAATTATTGTCATGAATGATTGGAATTTAGATGAAAAATCATTTGGTAAGTGACAATAAGTGCAATATTGTAAATCTATTATGCCCAGTTAAATTTGCAAGGAATGACAAATAATAGTAGAGTTATATTTAGTGTGGTGACACTACACGGGCGGTTTACAATTATTATTGAGCAAGACAAATAGAATTGGTGACACTAAATATAATATTTTAGTATGCTTCTTCATATTGTGTACATTTTTAATTCACAAAAGCATGGGGAAAGTCATACATGTGTTTGTATTAAGGTACTAAGGCCTTAAAGTAACACCTTCCTTTTGGTGACACCTATTTTTAATCTTTAAACCGTCAACAAGTGAATGTAACAGTGCCATCAAGTAAGTCATTGTTAAAAGTGATTAATCATATGTGACATTACGTGTAGAATAGCACCACTTCGGCCATTCTTAATAGCGGTGTAAGAAAGATACAAGAACACTTTTAAAAGAGCATCGACTTTGGCCAATCACAATGGCTAACTGAGAATCTATCCGCTCGACAAGGTGGTGTAAGAAGTGATCCATAGAAAGGGGACAACTCCTTCATTTCATAGAAAATTCTCACCCTCGATTAGGTTGATTTGTGGTGATTCTCACTTAGGGGTTGTTTACACCATGGACCGTGAAGTCATCCCAAGGCCCTATAAAATATGTGATTGGTTCTTGAACTTATCCCGGGACCACTTCGGTTTACACCAAGGAAAAAATGTCAAAGTGACCATGGAGTTCGAGGTCCCCAAAAGACATATTTTAAGACTTACATTATCCACTAACATGGTCCAACAGGTTTTACGGTGGGAGATGCAAAAGAGGTGCTCTGGTAGAAAAAGGCAAGGGCTCATGGCACATAAGTGTTGTTATAACACGGGGAGGTCACTAGCGAAAATCATAGAAACAACGTGCGATAAAAAATAGGGTCTAATATATTCATTGTAGGTAAATTTTGCAAAAAACATATATATAATATAGGGGGTTTTAAAATAGTGAAACATGTTTACATGTAAAACACCATCACATATAATGGCCTCTTTTACCTAGTCAGTACATGTAAAATAGCGTGAAAACAATTACTAGGGGTAGTGGGTCTAGGGTAGGGTCTATGCTAGTGGATGAAAAGAGATAATTTTTTGTTGAAAATGCTTGGATGGATGACTTTGTAGGCTGGTTTGCTTGAATGTTACTGAACCAACGGTTCCAATGTGGAGTTAATGGTCTTTATCCACGTGCCGGGAAGGAAAAAAATGTAGTATAAGTAAAATAGGGTATTTTCAAATGATTCCCCCAAAAAATTATAATTATTGATAGGGTGTATTAAAATATAAGCATTTACCTTTATTTTGAAAAATACCATACCTTATAATCTGTTCTGCAAGGTAAATAGCCCCCCGATAAATAGGTCTTGAGCGCACGTGTATGCATTAGTTAAAGAGGGAGTGACCTCCCCGTGGTTATAATAATTCTTAATGAAATTACTTTTGAGGAGTGAAGAGAAGTGAAGACAAGAGAAGACAAGATAATGGTGTAACTTGAATTTTTTTTTGAAAATGCCTTTTTTTGGCATATATTAAAACAATCAGCACATCCACTTTTTGGTGCATGGTCATTCCTCTTGGTCCACATTCAGTGTACACCTAATGAGGGGCCCAAAGGCTTTGTAAATTAATTTGTAAAGAAATCGGACCATGGAAGTTCGACTGTCAAGTCGGATCATTAAAAAAGACCATCTTCCATGGTCCGACTTCATGGTCCATGGTGGAAATCGGCCTTTAGCAATCCAACATCAATAGACTCTCTAGTGGAGAGTAAAAGGCTCTTTCCTTAAGAAGACTTTGAAAATTCTATAAGTTGCATATGAATTTTGAAATTTTGAAATTTTTTATGTAGACTTTTTTTTATAGATTTTCTAAACTATGGAATTTTTGAAAATTTTCCAAGCTATTTAACATTCCTGAAATAGAAAAAAATTAACGTGTCGCTTTAAGGCTTCAATACCTTACTTGGAACACTTTCTGTGATCTGTTTTCATCATGCCAGAAGATATGTTACCTCATGCAGCTTTGAAGGAGGTTAGAATGGACATCATACTGCAGGGGCTGGGACATGCTTATTTATTGTTGAGTATTAGCTTATTCTAATCATGGGTCGAGTTGTCAAACATGAGTATCTGTCTGTGACAATAAAAGATCAGTCTTGGCTGTGAAATCTCCTCTCTACTTGACAGAAACTTGCCAGGTGGTCAAATACCTCCTGTGCTTTGGCGTTGGCCTGTCGGCCTTCTGTCTCAAAAAAAAAAAAAAAAAAACACACACACACACACACACACAATAAAAGATCAGCGAATCTATAGTGTTGTAGTACAATAGACATCAAATAACATAACATTACTCAGCTGATGAGTTGTGTTCAGCTGTCCTAATTTTATATTCAATCTAGAGCACTGGGATCCCGGGATCCAGAGGCTTTATTCTCGAATCTACTGAAGAGACCCAAGAACACAGCTCATCAGCTAGTAATGTTATGTATTGTAGTTGTGTCTAGTATAATTTGATATACATAGACTTAAATTTATAGTGTAACATTATAGGATGGATTTCATCATTTGATGTTCATGTATTTTATCTCACTTTTAGTTGGCTATAGATGATATGTGAACCTTGTTGAAGCATAATTGATTGTACTTCACTAAATATGACATTTAGTGTCACTTACTTATTTGAATTTACACAATGCTATACATTTTACTATTGATGTGAATATTTTACCAAGTAAAGTTGTTAATGTTCTATAACGTCAAAACTGCCAATTTCACATTTGTTGGTGAAATATGAGATATGCAATAAATAGATATAGCATTGCATAGACACTAAATATGATATTTAGTGTAAATGATACCATCAACAATTTTTGGATTATGATTCCATTAAAACAATCTTTGGTTATTGTTTCTTCAATTTCCAAGTAATTCCATTGACTATGAAACTGAAGCTTGGTGATCTAAGAGAACGGTTTGAGACAAAACATACAATCAGGAGCATTTAAACATGTACATGCTCATGATGTTTAACCCCTACACGTGTGCATATTTGTAAATGATTCATTTATGCTGAGTAGATATGGGAGAGATTTTGTTAAAGGCCCACGTTTGCTATTTTTGTGAACGAATGCCATGGATTTTGATGGGTTGGGTTTGAAAGGTAAACAACTGTGACCTAGACCTATCACTCTTTGTGTGATAGGTGATCCAACAAACATGTGAAGTGCCTTGAGATGAGATGCCGATAAAAACCAACAATAATGGTGAACTTCAAACGTTTGAGGGTTTAGTGTCACGGCCCAAAAGAAAAAGAAAAAGAATTGGGCCGTGACACTAAACCCTCAACAATGAAACATAAGCTTTCTTTTGAATCTTTGATAAAGTATGCACCTGGCCATAAGGAATGTTGTCTTATTACCAAGGCGTTGTCCTTTCATTGGGTTTCAGGGAACCAATTACAAAATTATGGTCCTAGGGCTTCCAAAGTTCTCAATGCCAGTGAACTAATGAGGGAAGGGGATGCGTTGGAGTTAGGTGGAGCCCATCTCCATGAAGGAAACTTAGAAGCACTTACATACTTGAATTAAGCACACAATCTCTCTAATTTTGACAAGGTACTTGTATGGTTTCAAGGACAATTCCTTCCTATATCTTTGTTGTGATTGGTTGTTAGTGGGTGGGATTCAAGACCCATGGTAAGGGTATTTAAAGCCAAGTTAGTGTGTAATTAACTAGTTAGGTGCCGGTTGCAAGACACATGATGAGTGTGTAAAGATCAAATTGGAGATAAAATATCATATAGATATAAACAACAATGAAAACCGTTATTTCCTATGAACAGTTATACTTGAAATTTAATATGAGGTGTCACTAGGTCCAGCATACATCAATCTAGCATAACACTTTAAATTTCATAACCAGTTCATATTATGTCCATAAAACATGAAATAAAATTTAAAGATTTAGATCCGTTTCCATGGTTTATGGTTAAAAATTTCTTGACAAATTATACAATTCTCTAAATGCTAAAGTTGCTCAAGATATGGACTTTCTCTATGATAGAGTAGCACACCTTACACTATATACTAGAGTGTGGTGGTGTTCAATATTAAGGAGTTGTTGATTGAGCACTCTTCCAAGGCTTCATAGTGTAAGTGAGCTTGATAAGTTGTATAAGAACCACAATTAGAATACACATGCATTTCAAAAACACTCATGGCCAGTTCAGATCTTGATTATTTTATGCAAAAAAAAAACTCAAGGCTTGTGTTGACAATTGGATCTAGCTTTTTGCTTGACCCAACTTTGAACACAAGTCCCAAGCCTCACCTCCAAAAAGTGCTGCCATGTAGGCATCCATGCCATTCCCAGGGCTAAGAACTTGGGAATCATGTGAACCGGCCCTCAATCTCATCAGGTCCTGAGCCTACTATGACATCTCCACAGGGGCTCTAAACACCAAAGCCCAAAATTCAGAGTAACACTCTCCAGCATTAGACTCCTGGTTGCAGCATTAATTCTTCAACCAAACCTGCAAGCTAATTCTAAGGTGCAAAGTGATGAATAGCAAATCAGTAATTACTATCTTGCTGCGAATTAGAACCTGCAGTAGCCAGAATCTAAATGCTGTTATACATGTGTGGGCAACTACAGTATTCTCCATCACACATGTACAGGATATACACAGAAAATGAAACATGTTACATCCCCATACATCTCAGAAGGCCAACAATTTTTTTTCTTTCGCCCACATAGATTCCTGAGACAATGTTCCACTTTCTCATTTCCCTTCCCTTCTCTGGTAAACTTTCTTCAGAAACGTGAGATCAGATTGATGTTTCTTAACTTACTGATACCTACAGTGCAACATGAGATCACCTAGGCATCCTAACCAAACGTCGTGGAGTTGGTGGGTGGAGGTGGATGAAAAAACACCTCCTCTCTCCTCCTCCCAATGCCTTGTTAGAATTTGCGGAGTCTAAGTTGGCTCAAGCACCAAAAAGGTCTTGACAGGTGACCCAATACATTCTAGATGAGGAGCTTCAGCTTTAGAGTAGATGGACAAACAAGCGATTGATGTTCTAGTCTCTTGACACAAAGTATCAAGACACCCAAGGTATTTATGTATTTTAGGCCTTTCAAAGTATTAGGTCATAACTAACTGATGGAACATGGAAGGCTTTGAAATGTGAAAGAAGGCATTGAATCTCACCTTAAAGGCCTCTGAAGTAGCATGTAGACCATTTGGTGAGGTCTACTAGATTAAGTGGCACTTCTTTGAGCTACTCCACTCATAATTCCTACCGGTGTAGAATTTGTTTCTTCAATCATTTCATATGGATGCTCTGCTTGATGCAAATACTTCACATCCTATATTTCCCTGTTACATTTGAAAGACACAACTAAGCTTTTCATCATACTTTTTGCCACATAGTTTATCGTACAGTTTATTGCTTTTTGTTATCACTTATAATCTCATTTCCTGAAGGGTAGCTTAAATCCAAGGCCTTATCCCAAATCTCATCCAAGAACTCTAAGGTTAAACCGCCTAAAGTTGAAATCCTGTAGGGTGTTGTTTGGTTCAACACATTGAGTGCCGAAAGCTAATTTTCACGTTGGGCTGAACACGGTCTTGACCAATGTGGATACAACACATGACAAAAAAATTCATAAAATAATTGTTTTGTGTTGAACCAAACATCACCCTATGTTAGTACTCAGATCGGTGAATTTCCTAGCACTTGATATCTGGTGCACTCTACCATCTATGATCTACCCAATCATAGTGGGGATATCCAGGTGAACCGAATACTTTCAACCAACGACGTGGGAATCTAGGGACTTGCCCTTGGTGGAGATAGGTGTCAGCCAACTTGTCCGCGCCCAATCAAGGTGTTCACATTCGAAAGGAGGTAGTCGACGTCAAGTACCCTCTAACTCTCATAAAGCCCATTTTGGGATTACAAATAAACTCAAAAATGAAGCAACACCATAATTCACGCTAGTGACAACATCATAATCTTTCTTTCTTTTCTTTCTTTTCTTTCACAATTCCTGCACATTTGGAGCCACTAGGTACTTGCCACAACCTAGCACAATCTACCCACAGTCGTTGTGCATTTTAAACAATTGTTAGTCACACTTTTAACCGCATCTTTGGTCACAAATAGAGCAATCCAAAACATTATATCTGACTTTTGTCACAACAATATTACACATTCACCACACAAGCACCAATAACAGGACTTTGAACGAATAGAGTTTGACATATTTGTGAAAGCAGTGAGGTGAAAGCGAGGTTATGTCCATTGTTGAGCAGGTATTTGATTTTGTTTGTAACCTTTGGTTTCAGTTTTTGAAGGCAAATTAGAAGCAAAGAACCTTCTGTTCCGAAGTTTTAAGAGTTTTTACAACAAGAGAACCTCTAGTGTTGGTTACTTCAAAAAAATTCAAAAATCCAACAGTCTTCATGAAATAACCAACAAAAAACTTGTGGTTTTTTGAAAGGATATTTGATTGAGTTTTGATTTGATGAAAACCATGGTTATGAATCAACCCTGGTCATTTGAAAATATAAGATTCACGGTTATAAATTCAAGGAAGCACCCTAAAAAACTGGCACAGGTTTGGTGCCAATTTTAATACCCGCCCAACACTGGTTATGTCCTTTCAAATGCAGTGACTTCACGACAGAACTTCAATATATCATCATGTGACGCACTCTCCATGATTTGCCAATCATGCGGAACTGTAAGGTGTGTGCCCAGCTGCAAAATATGCACACTCTCCCTACTACACCAATCATTCTGTTGGGAAGAGTTGACAGTCTATATCCCGCAAACAATGCATCAACAGAGGCAGTGAGAATTGTAGCTATCCTCGTCAACATTCGCCAAGTGTGTCAACAGAATTACTGTTCTCCTCCTTTAAAATGGCACGTTTGGTCACACAAGAAAGTGTTGTATTATCCGAATGTCATATTATGCATAGTATGACATTTTAGCCTCAAATGTCGTATTATCGAGATTTTTCAAGAAACTGGCCTATTTCCATGTAGAATGTCATTTTATATACATAATGAAGATACATAAATGTGAAAATAAATTATTTAAAGAAATATGCTCACAACATCACATTGTGGAGTTTAAAATATATATGCAGTCCCACGATGATGTCTTCACCATATCACACACTATGAAGGTAAAAATTTAGTGTCTTTTGATGATGTTTGTTAATGTTGAAAATTGACATCTTGTTCAAATTATTCATAAAAATATGGCATGTTCATTACATCTACGACTGAAAACTCCGAAGAATGCTCCTTTGCAAAAATTGATAGTAGTTGGACATACTCACGAGCATGAGGAAGCTTGACTATTGGTGTTGGTTGGCCATCCACATCATCCCCCTTCATTGGCTTTTCATTCAAATCTAAACCCAAGTGGATTTCTCTACCCCATGTCAAATCCACCAACTCATCCATGCTATACTATGCATCAACAATTTCATCCCCTGCTAATTGCACATATTCTTCAATAAGCATTTCTTCACTTTCAAGATTCAAAGAGGAAATGAGACTTGCCAATTCATTTGTTGCTTTTTCATTCTCAATTTCTCACATTCATCATCCATGGCAAATCGGCACTACAGTTTGCATGTAAAATCTTGGACATCCTTCAGCTATTTCGTATGATTTGGGGATTCATCTCTCTCCACATTTGAGAACACCACATAATAGCTTGCCTTACATCATGCATTGTTTTCCTCAAGTCTTAGTGAGTAGTAGAAGAATCAAACTAAGAAATAACCCTTCCAAAAGTTTTTCCTTACTAAACCCGCGTGTGCGGGGGGGGGGGGTCAATCCCTTGTATTCAATTGGAATACGTCAGAACAATAGGTGTTTTTAGGGTGGGTATTATATTGGAGAAGGTAAATATTATGGACCCTACTAGTATGTAACATTCATTATTTTTGAGGACCCTATGGGTAGGTTAACTTGGTATATATTCTTCTTTTACATGGCCATATAGTAGTTATAAATCATAGTTTTTGTTGATGTCATGTAAAATCTAACACTTACACATACAATATCATAATTCACATATCAAAACAACATGCACACAATTTAGCTTCCTAGTATGCACTCTGCTCATTCAATACATACACACATGGAAATGGTGATAAAATGCTTGTATTTGAAAATACATGCAAATACTTTCAAATTTTGTATTCAAGTACAAGTGGTTAAAACCACTCAATACACAACATCCAACTTTTTGTGCTCAAGTCTACACCGACATATTCTAGTCCAAAGACCTCAAGTGCCATTGGTGATCCTCTAGGATTATTACTTTCATATCTTTCCTAAATGTCTCTTCGTTTAGCAAATATCTAACCATAACCTCGGCACTCACCAATGTGGACTTTAGGTCAAATGCCACATGGTCAATGCTCTCACCACTAACTCTAGAACCAACATGTGGAAGCAATGGTTGGTTGGAATCATCAAGGGGGGTAAGATCTTGGATTTCAACCTTCTCTGCAAATCACTCTAAAGTTTATTGGGAGTCAAACAAAATCTAGGTCAACCACACACATGCGCTTTCTGGATTCAAGGTTGGGTTCAACTAGTGGTAGAACATATACATCCAAAGAAACGCCATTGAGCCCCTCAAGTTTGCAACTAATCCTACATCTACTTTCAACATCAAAGAATTGAAAGGGCCAATCTACAATATGAATACCTTCAAGTAGTGGTCTAAGTTTGTCGCCCTTTGCACACTCGCAAGGTCCAATAAATTATGGACTAGCATTGGAATCAACAAGTGAGAACAATTTCAACTTCAAAGACATTGCAAACATGGTTTGTGACTAGCAACTTCACAAGAACCCTAAACCTCGAGTCGTTCACACGAATACCTCTTGTTGACGTTGCCCCCTTCCTCTGCGTCAACAACTAAACCCAAAAAATGTGAGAAATCAAAATGAAATCAAAACCCTAAACTCTACCCATCTACCCATCTACCAAACAAACAAAGAACATAAATTAGGAAAGATGAATCTTGAGATGGGCACACCCTAGGAGCGCAACTATTCGTGTGTGCCTACTCCTAAACCTTGATCAATCGACCATCAACATTCACCAAGTTTGGAAGAAGGTAAGAATTTGCACAAACAAGAAAACTTCGGAGCACTCCCGCAAACCCTAACTGGGAACTCGCAAAACCAAACAAAATGTCCAAACCCATCAAGAACCCTTCCCACATCTAATCTAATAGATTACATCCACCTACAAAAATATTTCCAGGAGATGTCATCCAATGGTGTTCATCCATATTATGGGCCCTAATATATATATATTATTTTAATTCCCCACCCTGCTGAACTCTATGATATGTTAGTTTTAGAATTTCTCTAACATGATCAATTTGTAAACACCCTAATGTATTTATACCCTAGAGTTCAATATATAACTTGGCATTTGTTACAAATACATGTTTAATGATTTGTAGGTTGCAACTTTAAAGTGGACCCTATATTTGTTCTCATGTAATTTTCTAAAACATAGGAGTGACCCCCTTGGGATACTAAATTTTGAATGAAGCAATCAATTCTTGGTCCAAAGGTTGTACCACACGTGTAACATTAGGTGGTAAGAAAACAATAGTATTATTTCCCATTTGCAAGGTTGAAAAACCAAATGATTCACCCTTACCAACATACTTAAGGGAATGAGTAGCATAATTGTCCATAATTAAAAAATACCTTCCACTTTTAAGATTTGAAATGTACATTGAGGCTTGTGGTGTATTTTTTATTTTGGTAAGTCTAAATAGGAATTAGATGTGAATGGAACTCTTTTTGAGCCAGAAAATCTCAAGTAAGTCAATATGAATGAGTCTATTGACTTGAGATATCAAAAAATGAGTATGGAAGGACTAAGGCCTGATTTTAGGAAACATCAGAGAGGAGACCATAGGTAAAATCAGGAGATATAGGGAGGAGGTAGACTCGAGTAGGGAGAGAGATTTTTTTATTTTTTTTCCCAAAAGTTTGATTTTCAATTATGTGTGAGAGAGATGCTTAAGCCAGAGAGGAGAGGCTCCTCCAGGGCAAGACAATAGTATGTGTGTTATTGATTGAAAATAAAAGAAGAAAATCGATCCAGGGGATTAACATTGGATCGTAGAATTGTTCTACCATCAAGACTATTGACTTTATTGCAGTTCAATTTTTCTCCTCAGTAAATGAATGAATGATCTATTTTCCTTGAACTTCAATTGATTTGTGTATGGAATTATTGTCTTAATTTCACTTTAGACTATGGTCTGAAATTAATGTTAGATCAAGTTGTCCATTGGATGTGAATACATGTGATGACAATGGTTGTTTGTGTTATGGAGTGGGCTAAGGTCAGGTTGCATTCAAGAGTAAAGTCAATATGATAAGCGTAGACGCATCAATGTTTACTTTGTCAAGGTAAGCATATGCTTAATTGAATTAGTTATACAGTGTTGTGTAAAAGAGAAGTGGAATCAAATTGAGGCTATGGTCTGCACAGAGTTAACGATAACTGAATTCCACTTAGTAATTTAATATTGGTTGTGACCTAGTAAAAAGATGAATAGCAGGCAAAGCAGAGAGATTGCGTTGATTTCTTGAAAATTAAATTAACATTGAGGAGGGATTCCACAAGCAAGTTCACATAAATATCTCATCCATTTTCAAAGTGAGATTCTTGTGCTCACTAAGTGGTCATATGGGTCCCCCCCAATCATGTCAACTATTGACCCTAGGATGATTAGCATGTTTTGAACATGTTGTCCAATCTTTTTAAGCACATGCTTTTCAGTGTCCGATCTTAGACCCACACCTAACCACAAACCACTCAAATATAGGTGCTCAAATTAACGTTGTGTTGGAATTAGTCATGTCTAACTTACTTTTGTCCCATAACATTATTCAGATCTACAACAGTGCTTTGTGGGATTGACAATATTCCACGGTATATTCCCACATTTAGACTGAATGTGGGGAACATCCGGGAATATTCTATGGAATATTGTCAGTCCCATAGAACACTATTATGAATCTAAATAATGTTATGCCCATAAATCCTTGATAGGAAACAAAATAAAATTCTTCGAGGGCACCTAGTCAACACGCCAAGGTTTAGATTGGTTTCCAAACATGATTCATATATACCTATACTTGGTAATTCAATGGTTGATGAGGATTGTTTGCCTTCTAAAATTATTATGATTTTGACGTTCAAGATGGGTGAAATTATTTCTTGCCTCGGTCTAGGCTTTCCATCCTTTCCCTTTTTGACGTTAAGTGAAATTAATTGTGAGTTGATATTAAAAAATTCAAAATAGTGTAGGTAAGTTGACATCTCTTATTGTTTTAACTCTAATTTTGCAATATAGTATGCCCACAATTGTACAACTACACTAAATATTGTATGTAGTGGCATATAGTATTTGAGATCACTGTGGTAACTTTTCCAATGACACTTCTTATGAATACGTTTACAAGTATCGTCATCCCAACTTACTTTTAGTTCACCCACTTTGAGTTTGGTATATTCCGCATCCTAACATTTATGTAACGAAACATTGTTATTGAGATTTGGATGAAAACTCACTTAGTAAGTGATATTATTTGCAACATTGTAAATCTATAATGCCCAATCTTTATTTTTATTTTTATAAGGAATGACAAATAATGTTAGGTTTACACTTAGTGTTGGTGACACTACATGGGCGGTTTACAAATAGTATTGAGCAAGACAAATAGAACTAGTGACACTAAATGCCATTCACATAACAACAACTAAACATTACTAAGCAACTAGATGATGGTTTCTTTCCAAAGAAAGAGGCTCCGATTACAAAACTTTCATAAATAATAGTTGCTTGTCATAAATTCTACATTACACAACATGAATGCTCCTCATAAACAAGGAATCTTGGAATTAAAGGAAATTTATGCTTGTCCGATATCTAGTCCCATGGAACACAACTATGGAGTGGAGTAATGTTATGCAAACTGAATAAACTTGTAACCACATTGATTAAAACTTTAGTGTGGCCCCACACTATTCATCATCGGCCCACATAAATGATTTTGTTATCGTTGTGTGGCAACCAAAGAAGGGGCATGAGATATTTGCTACTACGAGACAAGTTATGGAGGCCACTCTAACAACATGGCACATAAATATCAATGCCAAACTATATCAATATTATAGCTTAGTTGCCAAATCTCTTTTTACTTTTGAGAGCACCTCATATATTATGAAGTAAAATATTTAAATTACCTTTGCCTACTTAACCCTAAATGCCTACAAGGGAGAATATTCTTTAGCCATTGCTTTTCCCAAACGCAAGGTAGTTGCACCCAATCTCGACAATATATGTGCTAGATAGTTCATTGGGTTAGCCTTTCAAAAGCAGTTTCACAACCGTTTGACTTAAACTTATTGAACAAGATCTCAATCTCTTAATGTATTTCTAAGTCAAAACATTCCGAAACATGTCGTGGTCATACCTATAGGACCATCCATTTGTATTACCATCTTGGGCATGCCCCACCTTTTGCAAGGGATAAAGTGCTTATCAAATAACCGGTTATGACCTTGCCTAGAACTCCATGCCATATGAGAATGTGCCAGGACCACAACTAACATGCCATACTTGCTTGTATTATGTAATGCTTTATATATAGTTTATTAAAGTACAAATGTGGGATTTAGTCCAGAGGATTGCTTATGTTGGAGTCGCCATTTACTTGTTTATGCCATTGTGTGCTACACGGTGGACTTGTAGTGTGTGCACATAGGTCATGCAATGCCTCCCCTTGGTTTTTAAGCATCGGGGAACCATGTGACATATGCTTTGTGTCCACTATACTCTTAATTTTAGGTGTCCATCATAAGTCACACACAAAAATAGGTGCACTTATCTTAGGCATTGAGGTTGTCTGTGACATCCATAGACTTGATCATCAAATTATGTGCTTGGTTATCCTCTATTATACGATTTGACAATTTGATTACTTCAATATCATATCATGTTGACAACTTTCCATTCAAAACGTTGGTCAAAAATCTCAAGGAAGATTGAGGGGAAGACCCAAGGTCCTGGACCCACATTGATGTAAATGGGTCTTAAATGGTTGTTTCCTTCAGACTAGCCCACTTCTCGTAGGATATGAAACATACGTTTAGTATAAGATGGTTAGCAAATCCAAATCGAGGCCGTAGCCCGCTTTCCTCATAATTATGGGAGCTCATATGAATATATGAGTCATTATCAAAGTGAAAACTGTTGTGCTCATTATTTGGTCATATAGGTCCCCCCCAAGTTATTTTGAATGTGTGAGCCTGGAATGGTTATTATAATTTGAGCACACAATTAATTTATTTTAAACACATGTCTTTTTGGCACTTGTTTTTGGAGCCAAACTAAACCACACACTGACACTCAAATATAGGTGTTCTAATAAGAAAAGTAACCGAGTAAAAGGCATCTACCTTATTTCCAACTAAAGTATACAAATAGAGTGGTCCACGTTGATTGTTTCCACTCTAATTTTTGACTTGCACTAACACGACTACACCATGAATGACATTTAGTGTCACATGCGTAATAGTGTCACTCACCCTATTTTGAGGCGTGTGCTAGGTTACACTAATGATCAACAACTTCATCATTAGTGTCACCTCATGACACTTGGCGTTCAAGTGTGCTTACTAATGCCTTGGCACGAGTATGTTCAATAGTATTATGAGGTGTATGCATATGTTACATGATGGTGTACAAGTTGACTAAAGAGTACATAAATAACACTTTGGCATGTGTATGCTCAAGAACATCTTCCTCTTGCATATTGAAATGTAAACACAAGACACTTGCCATTAATATGCCTAATAATATCTTCCCCTTGCATATTAAAACGCAAAACTATCATGACAAGTATCCCAACATGCTACGCCAAATGTCATAGTGTAAATAAAATTTCACTTAAAAAGTTACTTATTTTGACAAATAGTATCATATTGGCAATTAGCGGACATGACACTTCGAGATTTGTAGGCATCTAGTTTAGGCCCTTTGCAAATAATGTATGTGACACTAAATACCTCAAATGACGTAGTTAGTGTATTTAAGAGGTTCACTTGTGACTTAGGGTCACTTCACACACGTGCCAAGAGCCAGGACCATGAAATTGTGAGAGGCCAAAAAAACTGTCCAAAAGCTATACCAAGACACTTCCAAAAATCATGTAGTGTGGTCACGGACCCTCAAGTATAGTGTGAGGTCATATATGACCAACCCTCAACCAAATTCTATTTCAATGAATTTCTATTCATGCATGGTCCTCGCACATGATAAACTATAATTAATCAATGGTTGTGAGATTTCGGAGCGATATGGTCTCCCGGTTTTGTGTTAGACCTACCTTCACGAGCCGGTGTTTGAAAATGGTCCAAGTGACCATGAAACATGATCCATTTGATGTCACGTAGGAATCCATGTAGACTTTACTTCCATCTTGCCTTCACTTACTCCGTTGGTCCCTCAAGCGGAGTGTGAAGCGAACTTGGACCGGCTCCGCTTTTTCCACCAATGAGAGTGCTTGAAGTGCAATGGGCACGGGCCCTCAGTCCCATGTGCGAAGTGGCCCTTCCAGTGTCGCTTCCGCTAAGTCCCTGTTCACACGGTCCTAGTCTGTCCCTCTTCTATCTTGAGTGCCTCTGTCCCTCTTTCTCTCTTTTTTTCGTCTCTGCGTTCTGCTTCGTCGAGGTCTCTTCTCACTCTAGGTCTTCCTTCTCTCATCCCCCTCGCCATCACCATCGCTACTCCGCACGCTCGCCCGATCGCCCTCGCTCCGGGCTCCTCAACATCTACGCATCATCCCGGGGACGCCAGTATTTCCTCACGCACAATTTGGCCATGGCTAAGCTTCCATCGAGGTGAACAGTAAATTGACCTGGACACACACACCGACAGAGCTTCGCGGATAACTCCACGCGCTCGTCAGCTCACGCAGTTCGACAGGTACGAGGATTCTTTAATTGCACAAGGATCTGTTCTCATCAACAGAGTAATTTCGGTCACATTTGCTACCGTCACCTGACTTGCCAGAAGGTCTTCTTTTTGTTACTCCTTAGCTGGTGCTGCTGCGAGGTCTGTCCTTGGGGTTCGTTTCTTTGATCGAGGAGCTCGTGCTTTTCCAATTAATATTGGATATTTCCTAATAACACTTACTTGATAACACCGAGTGTTATGGTAATTTGGCGGCGTCTTACATTCGGTTCTCACAAGTTCTTAATCTAAAATTTGATTCTAAAAAGTTCGCATCACTGTAGCTGACCACAATCTGTCGACGGACGTCATCGTGAACTCCACGGGGGTCAAGATGGATAATATGAATAGGTCTATCAAATGTTGGTACACGACCGGTCCAACTTGGGGGTGGCCAATGAAGTTGAAGTTGATGATGATTCCGACTTCCGAACGGATATTAATGGCAGCACGAGTGATGAATCGGGCGTAGGGAGGCGTCTGATGATAGGGATTACCAAGCACCGGCCCCTAGAACTCCGGGGAGCCTTCCGGTTTATGGTGTGCTATGGTATTTTGGTGCAGCTGATTTGACCGAACTTGAAGCAAATTGATCTCAAGGATGATGCTTGTAGGAACGTAGGTGGTTTTGCATGTGCAATGGAGTATTTATGGCAGTCAGATCGTTTAGTGACTGCTTATAATTTAAGAGAATTGAATATGTCTATGAAGCAATTTCAATACCGCATAATGGAATTTGTATGTATTGCTGTTACGGCCGCATTTAGCTGCGCTTCTGGACGACTAAGGGTTTAGACAAAGTGTCAATTACCGTGGCTCCTCAAAAATTGTTTGATCGACTCAACGACAATATATTTTTGTGTAGTTGTGGCAGAACTATAATAACGTCATGTACAATGTTGAAATGATCCTGATCGTCAATCGGAAAGGCCAGGAAGTAAGTTTGTTTCTTAATGTGCTTCAGTTGTTCACTTTGAGGTTCTTTAGATCATCACAACTCTCAGTCCTACCTTGCATGCAAGGAATTGCCGATTAAAAACTTAAAACTGAAAGTGGAGGTGTTTACTTGTTACACTACCTGAATTGTGACGATGATATTTGAACCATCGAGCTTGTAATTTTTGTATTTGGACTGTATTTGTGATGCTTTTCATTAGGTGTATATGGGAACACCAAGCGTATGAGTTGTTTCTGGCTACATTCGCTTGACTGCATTGTCAGTGAGTTTATTATTTTTAATGACCTGGTTCTGACGAGTCTCGAAAAGAGTACACAAGCACATCAACATCACCTGATTCTTGACATTGTGAAATGTGATATCTACAAGTGAAGCATAGGCTTGCTAGTTTTTCTTGTTTAATTGTCCTCACTTGCCTTGCCCTCAATGCCAGCGTATGTGTAGTTGATTATTCATCGTCCCATGTCGGGTTGTTCTATATTGTTATGTATTGCGGATGGTCTTGAAATTAACACCTTTTTTTTAGGCTTGGATGCAGTAATGTTTCATAGTGGGTTGAGACTCGCCAGATTCAGACTTTGTAAAGCCTATTTCAATCAAAATGTGCTGTGCATTTCTTAAAATCGCCAGATTTTCTACTCCAAAATGCGAAGAAAAGACATGGTTGGATGTTTTGCTGTCACAAATCTCTCCTGTATTTCTTTGCTTTGGTATACTCAATATGAACTACAACTCACTGTTGATGCTTCTGAAATATATACTTGTGTTCGTATTATGTCAAGTCTTCTATATTGACTCTGTGTTTTGGTGGTTTGACATTGTGATAGGTGGCGGTGCATGGTAGGCACACGCAGTTACCTGCCTTGCTAGTTAATTGTAAATTTCAGTGAGTTCCACTCAACGAGCCAACATGGCTACTCGAGTGGCAGTTGCTGCTGCTGTAGCCTTAGCCACGACATATGTCATTGCCTCTCGGATGCGCAAAAAGTCAGTGCGGGTGTGCAATGCATTTCAAGGAACAGTGCGGTTACCAACCTCGGTTTCTCCCAGCTGTTATGACCTAGAATTGACACCCAAGCTGAAGGAGTGCAAGTTCGACGGGAAGCTAGCTGTGACAGTTAACATCACAGAAGATACCAAGAATATTGTTCTGAACGCTGCTGATCTTACCATAATTGACAAATCTGTATGGCTGCGGGCGAAGACTTCACGTCAGGTAAGCAGTACCTTGTGGTTCAAAGTACCATTGAGCTGTTTCAAGTTTGCTCATGGTTAAGAACACTTAATGTAGAGTGACAGAAACTAGCAACACTAGTTAGGTTTAGATATTGACCAAAGTGGTTGACACCAATGATATTGGATCAATATGTTCATGATGTGTTCTGAGCACTTACTTGAATACTATGTTGTCAGTTGTTTTATGTGATGTAGAGGTTGAATTCACTGCAGATCTATCTGATTGTCATGTTCAAACTCAGAGAGTGAGGTTTCGTGCATGTGGAGCAGGTGTTATGGCCAACTTCTGTGGAGCTGAATGCAGAAGATGAACTTCTTGTCTTGACATTCAGTGAGTTCCTCCCATTAGGTGAAGCCATTCTGGGCATGGAGTTTCAAGGCACACTGAATGATCAAATGCGGGGCTTTTATCGGAGGTTTGCATTCAAGATGAACAACTTCTGTATTCCTGTAAATTGGAAATATCTATGCTTGTTCTTTGTGTATATCTTCTCTGCCATTTAGGGTTCAACCGCTTTTTATATCATTCAAACAATCAGAAGTTGTGTTGTATCTACATAACTTACATTGCTTAGAATACAATGACAAAATAGGAATGAGAAGGGAATTGAGTTCAAATGTGAAGGTGCCTCTTTAGTTTGCTTTTGCTTCTGCAAGTTCTGTTTGGTTGTTTTATGTTTCACTCTTGAAAAGAATTTCGATTAAGAAAATACAGCACTGATTTCAAACAAAGAGATTAGAGACTGGTCTTCACTTTTAGAAAAGTATTCATGTGGTGCAATCAATTACAATCAATCACCGACTAAGTCCTCCTCACTCTTGGGGTCAAAGTTCTTACCCTTGGAATTGAACAAGAGATTCATTCTTATCCACATGCAGAAATATGTACATATTGGGACAGCTTGTGGATAACTGATGATAATCAGCTGGTGTGAACCAACACTGCGAGTTGATCACTTGAGTAGATTATGCAGTACAGTTTCTCATTCTTCTTGTAGATATATGACAATCTGATTTTCTGGTCCACTGACAGCTCTTACACCGTTAATGGTGAGACGAGAAACATGGCTGTGACACAGTTTGAGCCAGCTGATGCTAGGCGTTGCTTTCCCTGTTGGGATGAACCCTCTTTTAAGGTACGAATTGAATCTCATCTTGGCAGGTTGTATTCAACTCTCAAAAGTGGTCACAGTACATGAATATCAGAAGATGGAAATTATTATATTTCTAATCTCTTTCAATGTGCAGGCCAGGTTTAAGATGACACTTCATGTCCCCACCGACCGGGTAGCCTTATCAAATATGCCGGTTGTAGAAGAAACAAAAGTTTCTTCAAAGATGAAGACTGTCAAGTTTGAAGAAACACCACTCATGTCAACCTATCTTGTGGCAGTTGTGGTTGGAGAGCTTGATTTTATCGAGGGTCACACACAGGATGGTGAGGTCCCAGAAGCTGGAAGCAATTACTCTGAATATGTTCGTAGAAATGTGCAAGGGATGTCTTCTTGCTTTAGTTGGCTCTATTTTTCGAGGAAAGAGACTATGCTTCGACTCTCAAAATTGGATAAGACCTTTAAGGACGAAAATGAGATGAATGTGTGTTGTGAAGGTACATACAAAGAATTTGCATGCTTGCTTTTAAAAGATAAAATCTGGGCTTGTTGATGTTGGAAGAAACCATGTGGCAGCGTGAAGGGAAGGAAAGATGGATGAAGTTTTTGTATATACATTGATTCAGTAATCACCCTTATTGAAAGGGCAGAGCACCTTATGGCTTACCTGGCTTGTTACCTCTCAAGTGCGTAGTGCCTACTAAACACACTTAATGCTAGTAGTTTCTGTTGAGATGTTCTTGGGTATATAATGAAATAATTCTGAAAATAGAAGATGGAAATAGTAGATGACTCCAAAATATACATTAGAGAACTTGTAAAAATTTACAGTTAGAGATGGTCAAAGTTGACCTTGACTTGTGGCCCACTCAGGCGTTTCAGGATGAAGTGAGCTAATTAGAATTCCATTACATGCTCTCCATGTAGTTAATAGATTTACTAATCAATGAACGGTTTCTGGCCATTTGTTGTAGGTCTGAAGGTACGAGTTTACACAGAAGTGGGCAAGACATATCAAGGGAAGTTTGCCTTGGATGTTGCTCTTCAGACCCTTCCTTTCTATGCCAAGTATGTGCTTAATCATCCTTCAACTGAGATGTGATCATCATATGTAGCAAATACTCCCCAGCATTTGTGCTGAATATTGATAGAGTAATGTGACTGGTTTCAAGTCCTTGATTTCCAGGGTTCCATTTGGAGTCTAATTAATCTTTATGACTCATTCTGGTTGATAACCTTGGCCACTGTTCTCGGGTCGTATGAACAGTTCCAGGATGTCAATATTTGTTTTATGTCATGGAGCATGTTTTATTTGGAGGACCGTCGCAGGTTTTAGAAGGGCCCATGTTGCAGTAATATTATGTCTAGTTTCAAATGCATTCTCTTTAAGCCTCTGGCTCCAGGAGGTATGCAGTAATCATAATCTGGTCAAAATTTATAGCAAAATTGAGTTTGCTGTCGAGGTGCGTCGAATGGTTAATAAATATGGGCATGAATTTTCTTATTGATAAATGATCCTTGCTTCAGGTATTTTGGAACAGATTACCCCCTTCCAAAATTGGATATGGTGGCTATCCCAGACTTTGCTGCAGGAGCAATGGAAAACTATGGGCTGGTGACATACCGAGAAGTTGCCCTTCTATTTGACGAGAAGGTTTCAGCAGCTGCAAACAAGCAAAGGGTAATAGAGGACACATTGTGCTTCTAATTGTGTCTTCTATGGTTTGTTTTCACTCACTTAATTCTTGATGATCCCAATCTACATATTCTGTGCCTTGCTCGAGTTTTGGCAGGTATATCAAGCAAAGTCTTTATCTCCATTCTGAATAATCAAGCCTTTGTGTACTAAGTGCATTGCACAGTTTGAGCCAATTCAGTTTTGCCTGAAAGACGTTCAAGTGGCAGGCTCATTATGAGGTATCTAGGGAGGAAAGTGTGGCAACAGAACTGTTCTCTCTACTCCAAATAATGTTCCAGCTCGCTACTAGATTTGGAAGGAGGTGATTCGTTTAATGTACTGCCAGATTAGTCCAGTGTTGTGGAACAATAGCATACATGCATTCAAGAGAGAACTGAGTGACAGATCTTTACTATGGGACAATAAACCTTATTGGAGATGCGTTCACTTGCCTTGTCTCTTGTTGTCCCTCTTTCTACTTCTGTTTCCTTTTGTTTGACTTCCACTTGGAACTATAGCCTGATTGGTGTTGAAATTTCCCTGACTAGGATCAAATTAATTCATTTTTTGGCACATAATTGACTAGAAATAAGGAGCTTGCCCCTGAGATGGGGACATGCAATTCTTTTTGGTCATTGTTCTTGTTGACATGAAAGGATTTGGTGATTGGGCTAGGTTGCGGTTGTTGTGGCCCATGAGCTTGCACATCAGTGGTTTGGTAATCTTGTCACTATGGAATGGTGGACTCATCTTTGGCTAAATGAAGGGTTTGCCACCTGGGTAAGAGTTTCATCCTTGCAGCTGTATCTGGAATATTTACCAAGCCAAGAACCTGTTGAACATCTTGTCTAATGTCTCTCACTAGTAGAGATCTCTTGATATTTCATTTCTAGAGAGTATATCTGGCAAATTAATTCACTGCATTACATCTGTGAGCCTGTGAGCAGGAATTGGCTGACAAGTGGCATCTGTCTATGTAGGTGAGTTACTTGGCAATCGATCATCTGTTTCCAGAATGGCGGATTTGGACCCAGTTTGTGGAGCAGACAGTGGATGCCTTCCGTTTAGATGGACTTGTGGAATCTCACCCAATCGAGGTATGGTATTTAACATATCAAGGACTTAGTGTGAACACTTCTAGGAGTTCAATACTAGTAGTACTACCCTGTGATTTGACATCTCAACTATTTTGAAACTATACTTCTTGAAGACTTAACAGTAAGCATGACACCTTTACTTCTTGAAACAATCTAAATTTAGTGAGGGATTGGGATTTATTTATATGTGAATTTACAGCTGCTGCTAGTTATTGGTGCTTCCTGTCATTAAAACCAGCTGGTGAAGTTTGTAGAGTAGGCTGTGAGAAGGCTGTATTCATGGTAAATTTTTTGCAAAACTGCTTACTGTATACCTCAGGTGGCAAAATCTTCATTGAGCCTTGCACCTCTATTGCTCACAGCTTCCTTTGATTATTTCTGCAAAGGTTGTCTATTTACCTTGAGCTTCTACAGAAGCAACCTGAACCAAATCTGAGGCTGGAAGTCTTTGGAATGTATGCCTCACTTGTTTCTGTATATAATTCAGGTTGAAGTTGGGCATGTTCGGGAAATTGATGAGATCTTTGATGCAATAAGCTACAAGAAAGGTGCTGCCATTATTCGCATGCTTCAGACCTATTTGGGAGCTGATAAATTTCAGGTGATTTTTGGCAGGTTCAGTGCCGCTAGTGTTTTCTTTGGTTGGGCGTATTTCTGCAGCTAATATTGGATTTGTTGTTTATTTGTTAGTGATGGTCATAGAATGGGAATGTCTTTTTGATTTTCAATAATGGCTCAATCTACAGAAAGGGTTAGTTTCTTACATCAAGCGCTATGAGTATAAAAATGCCAAGACGGAAGACTTGTGGAGCGTGCTGGCAGACGAGACTGGGGAGCCTGTGAAGGAGCTCATGGACTCCTGGACAAAGCAGCAAGGATATCCAGTCATACAGGTGTCATTGAAGAGTGAGGCCTTGGTTATTGAGCAGGTAATCTGGTTACATTTCAGCTGTTGATTTCATATCATGCATCTTTGATATTGTGCACCTCAATATGCACAAGGACACAGATTGTTCTCAAGACATAGGATGATGTCTTTGCTGCAACATTGATTCTCAGCAGTAAGCTTGTTGATGTCTTGAGCAAGTTCAAGACTTGAGCAAATTTGGTTGATGTCAATCTTTTGTCTGACTGATTTAGCGATTGTGGAATTACATGTGTTCAGAGCCAGTATCTTTCAAATGGAGAGGAAGGAAAGGGAGAATGGGTGCTACCTCTCACTTACTGCGTGGGATCATATAAGGAGAAGAGTAGTGAATTGATCAGACAAAAGGCCAGCATTTTGTCTGGCCATCACAAGAGCTCTTCTTCTGAGGCGGTTGTGACAAAAGGACCATATGAAGTAAAGAAGTCAGAGGAGCCAATGACCCAGGGTGCGGGAGCGAATGGGAACAACACTGCCAATACACATGGGTCAAAGGAGTTTCTGGACCTAAAAGAGGATTGGGTCAAAATTAATGTTGGTCAAACTGGATTTTATCGAGTCCAATATGATGAGGAGTTGGCTGCACGCCTCCGCTCCACAATAACTGCTGGTGGTCTAGAAGCCACTGATCGCTTTGGTCAGTGCACCTCATCATTTATCATGGACCTTTTGTTGTCCTGTCTCTACTAGTTGTTTCCAGAAGCAAGGAATAGTAATTGCTTATATTGTGTTTTACTGTATTGAGGTCAATTGCATAGGAGCAGTACAGGCCTCTTATAACCTTGAACCTCTTCCCCTTCCAAGAAAACCCTTCAACAGCCACTGCATCTAGTGGAGTGCAAGGCTACCTCAATGTTTTCATTTGATTTCACAAGGGCTAATTTTTCATTCTTCAACTTCTCTCTGTTACTGGAATGACTTGCTTTGGACTCCTCATCATTGGATTTATCTCCTGGTTCACCACTGTGTCCATGGAAGTTAACCAGTAGTGGACTTTGCATACGTCTTTGCAGGAATTCTGGATGACACATATGCGCTGTGCATTGCCCGCAAACAGCCTCTTAGTGTGCTCCTTTCTCTAATGGAAGCCTACAGCTCAGAGAACGACTACACTGTCCTAATGTGCTTGATTGATGTAAGAAGAAGATTTGACCATTATAAACAAGCTTCTGAATTTTTGTCAATTGATGATATTCTTTGCAAGAAATGGTTGTTTGTGAATTTGCTTTTTCTTTAAAGCATGGAAGTATAAAAGAAGGTACCAGTCTCTGCATCAAAGTTCTCAAGAGGTTCTCTGAAAGTACTTAGCAAGCTGAGTATGCTATTTTGCAGGTGTCATACAGAGTGCTGAAAGTGGTGGGTGATGCTATGCCATCAGTTTCTGGTGACCTGAAATTATTTATTTCCAACCTACTCCTTCCATCAGCTCAGTAAGTTGGTAACATGGATTTTGAAATATGATATTTGACACCATAATAAGAACCTAACCGTTCTGTCGGCCTTGCTTTATCTCAGTGGAAATGATCCTCAAGTTCAAAAATCACTATCTGTTTCTCTGCCTTGTCTATGTTGACAGAATTGAGATCACATGTGGATTTTTCTATTTTAGGTTTTTGTACTTAAGTTGTATGTGTCTATCTCTGCAGGAGACTGGGATGGGAATCCAGTCAGGGTGAAAGCCATCTAGATAGCATGTTACGAGGTGAATTGTTATCAGCCCTTGTGTCCTTTGCTCATGAAGACACCATAAAGGAAGCAAAGCGGCGCTTTCAAGTTTTTCTGCATGACCGTGACACTTCTCTTCTGCCTGCTGACATAAGAAAGGTACCGGGAGAAAGTTTCATTTTGGCTTGGTACATGGAATTATTGAATTTAAGGGGTTTGCCTGCAATGGCGCCACTACACTAATATGGCAAGCTAATTTTGAGCCACACGACTTTGAATTATCATATTAATGTACCAATCTTTGGTAACATGCCATCTTTACCTAGTTGGCTTTAACTGTTGCAGGTGGCGTACAAGGCTGTTATGCAAGGTGTAAGGTCTTCAGACAAAACGGGTTATCAATCATTACTCAAGATCTATCGTGAGACTGATGTCAGTCAGGAGCGCACTCGAGTTTTGAGTGAGTAGATTCACCTGCCCTTTGCAGCTGATACTTGTGAACCATTGAATTTACAAATTTCTAACTTTCCTACACTTTGTACTTCCCCAACCTAGTAGAACTGTCAAACAATTTTTTCCTTTCCTGACTCACTGCGGTACTTCTCCAGTCTGCTATCAGACAATAATGACCTGAAATATTGCTCTCATTGTTGACATGTAGGTACAATCGCATCATCTCCTGATTCTCGAGTAGTTGAGGAAGCTCTAAATTTTCTATTGTCGCCAGAGGTACTCTACCATTCCTATGTCAGTGTGTTGTGTCAGGATTCTTACCAAATGTCATTGGTGTACAATGAATTTCCTTGAGTAATCCTTACGGATTGTGAATATTGGTGAGTATGCAGGTCCGAAGCCAGGATGCAATTTGGGTATTGGCTGGTGTCAGTGGTGAAGGTCGAGATGCAGCTTGGTTCTGGATGAGGGTAGGGATCTCTCTATTTTTACCATTCTGATGTCCTACACAGAATTTATCTTCAGGTTGTGTCTTGGATGTTGAACTGATAAGGTCTGCTGGAGTTCAGCCCTCATTTCGAATATCTAGTGGAGTACAACCTGTTTTCTAAACTCAGTTTTCCTCGGCACATCTCCCCTCATTTTCTTTAGAGAAATGACTTGGGTGCTACTTGTTGATCTGCTATTTTTCAATCTACATCCATGTTGTTTGCTGCAAATTAACCTTCTGTGATTCTGCTCTGGTACTGAAGAGCAAATCTGGTTCTGGGAGCATTATGTGAGCAAACCTGGTATATGAGAAAGTCTATTAAAGGAAAAATGCAACGACTTTATTAGAATTCCTTGTTACCTTTGCTTGTTGCTTCAGTGTTGACAAGCTGAAGTTGATAAATCATACAGGAAAATTGGGGAACCATATGGAACCGATTTGGTGAAAGTACTCCTCTCATCTCCCGCTTCATCAGCAGTGTCGTTTCACAGGTGATGTATCCTACTCCTAATATCTATTGACAGAAACATGCTCAGTACATATAAGCTCTTTGAATCTCATGATCACTGAGGGTCTTGGGCATGACAAGTACTGATGGTCATTTATCTCAAAATTGCAGTTCTCTAGTGACGAGAAAGCTGATGAAATTGAAGCCTTTTTCAATGCAAATGCTGCTCCTGGCATGGATCGAACTGTTGGTCAGAGCGTAGAACGCATACGCATCACTTCAGAGTGGGTAAAGCATGTTCAGAGAGAGGAAGGTGTCAGCGACACTATAAAGCGACTAGCTTCCAAGAAACTATAGAAGCCTGGTCGAACTGCATGAGGACCTGGTGCTCAGATTTTGAACCTGATCCCCTTGTGTTGCTGGACATCAATGAAGCTGTTCTTCATACTTGCATGATCCAGTTTATTGCATTCTTTACCAGCACAAGAATTTTGATAACACAAGATTTACTAATACAGGTCATCAAGCTAGATCTCATTCTGAAGTCCATTGTACTACTTACAGTAGTCATCTTCTGGTGTTCTTGCCTTCTGTTAGTTTGCAATGCTGAGAATTCAAGGAGAACAAACAGACTCTCTAGAAAATTTCTTGAAGATTTTAAACAACACGTTTGGAATCTAGTACCTACATCAGTTCTGCTTTTTCCCTCTTCGTTGCGAGTTATTTGGATATTCATGTGCTGCTTTTTCCTCCGCTTTGTTGTGAATTACTTGGATTTTTATGTTCTGCTTTTATGGATCTCTTTGCATGTTAGTGACAATTAACCTGGGACATGTGAAACCTGGGGGTCATTTCTGGTTTTTCCCAAATGTGATGTTGGGCAAGGGCAATACATGATGTTTACTAATTTTCTTTGTCAAATCTTCCATGACCATCCTTATCAGGGAACGCTTGGGCATACTTCCAACCAACAAGCTAGGTCCTTCGACGGGTGTAGTTTCTTAGCCTTTTAAAGGTTTCCACTTTGCCATCTGCAGTCTTGTGTGCAGACCAATAAACAAAATTCGAGACAGTCCCTTGAATTGCCCTTTTTCCTTCAAGTAAACTAGAACCCTGTGGCCAGGGAAGGGAGCTCTAGATTTATCTGTTTGATAGCCACGCTTTCCTCTCTTTTTATTTATACTTAATTTAAAATTAAATATAAATCACCTTATATCTATTTTAATTTCATTTTCACACGTCACGCCTTCACATCTTTTCTTGTTACTTTGTTTGTTTGTTTGTTTGGCTTTTTTTTCATCCACAAATTCCATGCAAGAATTCCCTAATTTTATCAATTGCTTTTCATCAATTTTATTTTTGTCTTTATGTAATTTTACATGTGAAGCCTTTACATCTTCTTCTCTGTTTTATTTTTTATTTTTTGGTATGATTTTTTGTCCACAAATTCCATGCAAAAATGCCCCCTTTCATCAATTACTTTTTCATCAAATTTATTTTTATTTACTTTTCATGGGGAATTCATATGTATAAACTTTACTTGATTGCTCAAGGGTTATGCTCCATTAAATAATATGCTCTTTGTATTCTCCATGTATGTTTATAATTTCATACTTGTATTCATATCTATTATAACCTCTCACATTTAACTAAGACGAGCAATCAATAAGGTGATTCATTATTGACCTTTGCATATCTTCCAAAACGTGTTGATTTGTCAAACGTGTCGTTTTACATCCATTGCAAGAAGAATTAAATTCCGTATGGAATGGTACTGTATCGTGCATGGATCACATGAGTGTTTTCTTTGACTACACTCTGGATTATTCTAGATAAATCTAGAGAATATCACATTGCAAAACTGGTACAAAAAGGCTCCATGCTTTTGTGTGTCCCCAAATACTTAAATCAACAAAAATAGCAATTGGAATCTCTCACATAACATTACTCAGATCCATAACAGTGTTCTGTGAGACTGACAATATTCCACGGAATATTCCCCACATTCGGTCTGGATATGGGGAATATTTTGTGGAATACTATGAGTCCCATGGAATTGTTATAGATATGAGTAATGTTATGCATGTGTCAATAAATTTTTATATAAACAATTGCTCTTTTATATTGAAGTTTAGATCTTGAGTAGTTCATAACATTATTTAGATCCATAACAATGTTCAGTGGGACTGATAGTATTTTGCAAAATATTCCATCATTCAGGTTGAATGTGAGGAATATTCCACATAATATTGTCAAGTCCCACAAAACATTGTTATGGATCTGAATAATGTTATGTTGAGGCATGTGAGAACCTGTGAATTTTTTTGGGAGGAGCCATGTGGTGGTGGGAAGAGCATCATGAGGTGCTACCAAAATAACATTACATATCCAAAGGTCGCTAGTGCCAACCACTCTCATGAGGGTCAAGAGGCTCGTTCTCAACATAAGAATCATCATATGTAAAGCCATGGATAACTTGAGGGATTGGAGGTGCATTGTGCATTTGCTTTTAGTAGATCCTTTAGAACAAAGGTCTTTGTTTCCCCTCTTGCCTAGCCTTGGAAATGGCCTTCATCCAACTTTTCCTTCTCGCACTCTCATCAATGGGAGGTGTCACGAAACTCTAGTCAAGGGGTAGAAATTGGATCTTAAAAACAAATGGATATTCTTGGAAAATCTAAAAGTTTGTGGTATACATGACTTGATCCTCTAAGGAAAATAGAAAATGATGAGTTTTTTTATGGCACTCTTGAAAGGCATGATGCTTTATAGTGTACACATGCCCAAAATATCAATAGAAACTAGTTTAATTTGTATTTATTAATGAATTTCTAACCCAAAATCCTTTTCAAATACTCAAAAAGAAGGTATTAGCTTCAAAGAATTATGCAAGCATTTAGATGTGTTCTTTGATCTTTTCCTCACACTTTCTCTTGAAAGTTTTCTTCTTTGCATGAATTACTGTCATTTTGACTACTTTAGTTTTAACCCAAATCCTCCAGCGATTAGGGGTTAAAACACTAAAGGACCGGTCCATCCTAAAAGTGTGTTGACCCTCACCTAGTGGCATGAACTAACTAAATTAGACCCAAAAGTAGTTATTCAAGTACAATCTACCCTCTCAGTGTGTAATTTTGCCATAAGTGCTACATTTTCATTATCCCTTGAAAAAAACACCAGGAAGTGTTATATGTTACGTTGTTGTAAAAAGCTTTACTCCCCTCTTTGTTAATTTAGTTTGTATATTGTTACTTGCACCAAAATCCATGAAATATATAATTTACTATTGTGAATGTATGGTCCATATGGAAGTGACAATGTTGGAGGGTGGAGAGTGAGCCAATGCTACATAATGTTGGACAATGGGTTCATGTAGAGAGTGGTTGAGAGTGAGCCAATGCAGAGAGTGCTGGAGAGTGAGCCTGACCAGTTCGATTATCCAAATTGACTCCATTGTAAGCTTCACCTATACAAACTCACATGTAAGCCTTTCGCTAGGGTGGCAAAGATTCCTTTTGTTGAGTCTCGAAGTTTTTATGAAAATTCAAGAATTTTTTTGTTGAGTCATTGGTATGCCTATCAATGTGTACTTCTCACCTTAGTTTCTCGTGTGACTGTCATTCTTGTGATTGCACATGTGTCAAGTATTGCAGGTGCAAGTTACCACTAGTATCTTCTGTAGGCCTTGATTTTGCTATGAGATCAAGTCTATTAGAAAAATCCATCATTATTTTTTGTACTCAAGAGTCTCATAAAAAAACAATAGACTCTTATTTTAATCAGTAAGTGTAATTTTACTTATTTTTATTAATGTCTGTGATGAAGTTTTATGAGCGTTACTAATGACTCTATTTTTATCACGCAATTGTTACATGTATAGATGTTATTTTTTGAATTGCCCACCCTCTATGAATGTTAGAATTCCAAAAGTGTTACAAACTATATACTTTGGAGAGGTGACTACACTAAATATGGTATTTAGTGTCACCAACACTACTGTAGATGTTAACCCAACATTATTTGTCATTCCTTGTAAATTTTTTGGATGATTATAGATTTACAGTGTTGCAATTACTGTCACTTACCAAGTGATTTTCCATCCAAATTTCAATCATCCATGACAGTATTTGTAAACTTATTCATAAGAAGTATCATCCGAAAAGTTACCATAGTGACATTAAATACCAAATGATACTAAATATCATATTTAGCGTACTTATAGAGAGGTAACAGTTAAATTATAGACTGTAATTACAGTAGCGGAAATAGGTCTACTATCTACCTTAACATAATTCTCTCACACGGAAACAGGCACCCCGTCTGTCTCTCTCGCCGGAAATAGGACCCGTTCTCTCTTCTTCGGTTTCCTGCCGCTCCGGCGCTCTTTCGCCAACAGCACAGCACAATGGCAAGGTCACGCACCAAGAATCGTGATGAACAAAACGAAAGAAACAGCGAGGAACATGAAATCGAAGATAAAGATGAAGCCGAAGCTGAAGATAATGATGAAGAAGAAGTTGGAGAAGAGGAGGAAGAGGAGGAAGAGGAGGAGGAAGAGGAATTGACAGAGTACGAGAAGCAGCGATTGAGAACCATCGAGAAGAACAAGGCCATGCTTGCGGCGCTCCACCTTCCTGCTTTGGCTTCCACCCTCACGGCAGAAACATCATCCCCCGTCAAATCTAGCAAGGGAAAACAGCCACAACCTGCCGCAGCGGCGGCAACAAGAGGGCCGCGCAGACGCTCAGAGCGCGTGAAGGGTGGAAGAAGGTGAATCGTCTCGTACTGAATTCTAATGCTTTCCAGGAATTTTTTTCTGTGAATGTAGAATGAATATTTTGCAGTGAGAAAGTGAGAGAGGCCGGGGTTGCTGCTGGAGGATAAAATGAGTTGATTAGTGGAGCTTTATGTTGAGCTTACGCAAAATTAGGGCTTGAGTAGCTCGCGAATTCTAACGCTGCATTCTGTATGAGTAAATTTCTTCTATTAGATGAATCAGTTTCAAAGTGCGCATTGTGATACCTTCAATTATTTTTGTTTTTATTACCATGTCGAGTAGATGTAGAAACATGCAAATTTCATCGTATGCTTGGAAAATTGGAAAGCTAGCCAATACACATGAAGTAGAAAATGTGCTTAGAAGGACCGAGCGATTTGTATGATACTGTACATAATACATGAGTTCTGACAACTTGAGAGTCCAGTGTGACAATTTATTGGACGACGTTTTTGTGGTGAGTTTGATAGTAGGGTAGATTTAATGCTCTTGGTAGGGGTGGAAGTCAAGAAAATTCATCTGAATTGGCGCTCTTCTCAAGTGTATCTGTCAGTGCATCTTGGAGTGTAAATTCTTCTTGAAATTCAGCTTCTACTTAATGAACCGATGCGGTGCAATTGCTAACTTGGAATTCTGTACATGGTTGAAAGAATTAACAACTGACTTCCTTCAGTTCTTGCAAACTTGCAGCAGTGCTGTTTATGACGAGAGTGGCAGCTCGGAAAAGTCAGGGTCTGACTCCGAAGGTTTTTCAGCAGGATCGGGCAAGAGATCGCTCCAAGACCAAGAATATGAGCCCAGTGATGAAGAGGATGAAGAGGCCAGCCAGTCAGAATCTGAAGAGACAGTTCATGAACAGGAGATGGAGGTTTGTGATCCTGCTCAATTTTCCTTTCTTCAAGTATTGTATTTCATATGAATTTGGAGGTGGATACACCTTGCCTTTGTGCATCATGGTCTATTCCAGTCTAGCATGTGAAAATTATACAGTTCGTGCCTGTCAAGTAGTTGGAATTTGGACTTATGTGTATATGGTCACATTAATTCTGTTGCGCAACTTATGCTTTCCTTCATTTGTGCAGGAGGGTGCCTTGCATTCCCGTAACACACTTGCTGTGCCAGATTACATTGACATGGATGAAGAAGAACTTGCTCTTCAACAGGTAAAGCAAGCTTGCATTTTTCCAGTTTGTCCTTGGTATATCTACTACTTGAAGAGCCAAAAATTGTCATTGAAGTGATTGAGTATCAGGAACTTAACTCCAAAAATCATTCACGGTTTGTGCTTTGTTTTGCCAATTGTTTTGCCAGTTGTTTCTATTGAGGAGGTCAATACCTAGCTGTCACTGTCTGCCTTTTATCTATCTAATGTGTTTCATTGTAGACTCTTGCAACACTCATTATAGATCAATGGTCTTTCGCACATGTCGGTGTCAAATTGATAAGTCTCTGTTGCGGATGGCTGCAGGCTCTGGCTCTTTCTCTGGGAGCGTCTCCAGAAGAAGCAATAGAACAGCCCACATCCTCCAAAAAGGGAAAAAATAAGACAAACTCTAAGAAAGGACCCAAATCAGCTGAATTGTCTCCTTTTAGTTCCCCAACACTTAAGAAAAAAACACAAGCTCCTCCACCGAAGGCTGAGCGCACACCAGTGCGGAAACGACAGAAGATGGTAAGCTTTGAGAAACAACAGTGTGAAGTACATGGGTTTCATCAATTATCCTCGTCTTTCTCTTGATGAAAATACTAGGACACTGTAGGTGGCTCTGTGAAATGAAGAATTTGAAAGACAATGTGTTTTTTTTTACTGACATTTACCACATGTGGTGGTTTGGACAGAGAAATGACCGACTGCAGTTTACTACAGGCGAAATTGACTCATTCTTTTCTCTCCTTGATGGTGCATTCACAACCAAAGCTTGTATAGTCAACCTATTATCTTGTCCAGTTGTCTAGACCTTGGATGGAATTGAGTAGTTGGCTGTTCCATCTTGATATTGCTTCTGAAACTGGCCATCTATCTTCAATATGCAATGTGTTGTTTAAGATCCTCTTATGTTTTTGGTGTGCAGAAAAAGGAAGTGGCCGGCTAACACTGGCAGATTTAGAGATTGCTTCGACTCTACATGACTTTTCATGGAGTAGTCTGGAGTTGCAAGATATGATACAATTCTTTGATAGTAATCATGATGGCATGGTCAGTTGCCTGTCCTGCTCTAATAGAATTGGGGCCATTGATAACTTGCATGTGCATATTGCTTGTTTTTCTTGTCCTTGAAGTCATGGGATATGTTCTGGTACTATGGTATACGGCAATTCTTAATGAGTAGAAAAGTTTTTCCCATATCATTAATTATGAATGGATTTGGGAATGGATGTTGCAGCAAGCTGTAGCAGGGTATGGGTCGTCCAAGAATCTTCTAACTCTTTCACAGTGGTCTAGGTTTCAGAACTGAAATCTGTGTATGTTGCAGTTTTCAATTAGACAAATACCTCTTTTCAAAGCTGATGACTTTGTCTGGTACTGCAGCTTGATGTTGCAGATTTTCGGAGCATAGCTGTCCGTTGCAACTTGATACGTCCAGAAGGATAAGCTCTGCTTGCTCTCTCTTCCACTGCAGTAGAATCCCTATATTAAATCCAAGGTACCTTTCATTTGAGTTGGATCAGTTCTAGATTTCAAGGAATTTTTGTGGGCTTCTTGCATGGACATTGTGCGTAGAATAGTATTTTGGGTTGCAATCTGTCTTCTCTGCCATGTTTGTAACTTATGGCAGATTTGATGGGCATCAAATGAAAAACCCTGCAGCAACTCTGCAGCTGGATCTCAACTCTTACAAAGACTTTTTTGGAGGCTCTTGCAGACTTTCTGCAATCCATCAAATATGATGCAGAGAATCTTCAGTTCTGAACAATGATTTCGAGATTATACCCAAATGGAGGGGTCATTTCTATGAGTGGGTAACACTTTGTGAAAAAATCTACAGGATGAGGATTGGGCTCTAGGAGGGCCCCCTGCAACAAATTTGAATTACATTCACAAGCTTAGACAGTGTTTCCAAGGACCACCTGCTGTGGACTCATGTCCTTGGAATTTGTTGGACTCTGGGGGCCATTGTAGGATGTTGACAAAGCATCTTGTAGGATACTGCTGTGATTTAAACACATGCCAAGCTGATTAAAGCAAGCACAATGGCATCTCTTCCCACTATGCTATGACAATCCATGATACTCTTCTTCAACTGGTCCATCCATTCAAGATCAATTTTAGCAGTATGGTTGTGACCTGTGCGATCCTGACATTGTGCAAATGTCTATGTTAGGTTCCTGAAAATTGTCAATTTTGTTAGTGGTAGGTTCCAATTTGCCTCTTCTCAGTTCAGATGATGTGCATAGGCTGATGCTGTAAGGGATTATGCCAGCTTTTAGAGAACACATTTACCAACAGAGCCAGGATTTGTCATGTACTTCTACAAACAGATATTCAAGTAAAACCTGACTTTTGGGGAGTCCAAAAATCGTCCATGGCAACATTCAGGTAACTCATATCAAAATACAATGTGCAGCATTGTTTTTGTGGACTGGAGATGGACCGGGATCTGTACAATAGATAACTATGTTCATGTAGGCAGGTTATATAGGTCTACAATGAAATGAAATAGATTTTAAAGTCCAGGAAGCTGAAAAGGCTAATGCGACTGAAAGATGGTTTCAAACCAGCCAAATTTCTAGAGTGGCAGAGTGCGGTAGCCTTTCTAAGATAGAAACTAACGTCAACTTGATGGTCTAATTGACAGAAAGACTTGAGGCTCCTTGGAACTACGTTCGCGAATAGTGATGGAAACTTATCTCTAATGGGGTTATATGGGGGACATTTCAACACAAAATGTGCCTCATTTTCAATTGCATTATAGAAGCAAAAGTGGCATAGTCTAGTATCTCTAGAGATAGGGATGGTCGTCCTTCGTCTAGTTTCAATGGCAAGTCTATGGTTCAAGATGCGGTAGGCAGTGATGATCTTGTGTTGTGGTGGAGTCGATGGTTGCTTCAAGTACAATTCACATACATATGTGAGAGAATCCTTAAGGTGGAGGTAATCTAGTTTCTTCCCTGAGAGATGGAAAGAGTTTCACTCCTTAGCAAGAAAAGCCTCCTTGATATCATCATATGTTATTTTTGATGTGGTTGGGTTGTCATGGGTTTTCCAATGAGATAGACCCCATGATGTCTTCCACATGGTTGTTGATTTGTGCTAAGTGTTAAATCCTTGTTCGGCTAGGTGTTGGGAAAGTGAGGTTGCTTTACTGACTATCCAAGAGGGGGATAGGTGGGTTGGTAGCTGTTGTTGAAAGCCCATAGTAAGCTTGAGAGTGTATAATTATATGGGATGTTCTCCAAATTCGGCCAACAAAATGTGATGAGTAGCACTTTGACATGAGACATCATATGCATCTTCATGCCCTTCTTGAAAACCATTCAATGAGAGTTTTTCAAGTCGCCTCCCCAATTTTTTTTGTCATGCATGAAAGTAGGAAGCACTAAAGCCTTGAATAGGTGAGATTGGAGTTTCCAACATGTGATGCCAGCTACCACTTCTTTCTTTAAGTTCCCATCAAGGCTTTCAAACCTACGATTCCTCGCCTTTTACTAGATGGCTCAAAGTAACTATGTGAATAAAAATCAATTTCAAGGTATTTGTATTCATGGATGATCTCATTTGGTCCTTATCTAGGCAAAATGCCTCTTGGTTTAAATTCCATTTGTTGTGGCCAAATATCATGATTTTAGTCTTAGCTAGATTGACTTCAAGGCTAGAAGAAGTGCAAAACTCATATAGCTTGTTCAAAAGTCTTTGTAGACCTGCACTTGATCTAGAGAGTAGAACAACATCGTCAACATAAAGAAGAATGGCAACCATTGTGTTAAATAAGTATGGAGAATCCCTGTTGATCTCATCCAAATATGTTCCAAGTTCATCAATGTACAAACCGAATAGTTTGGGGGAGAGGGGACATCCTTGTTTAACACCAATGTCCGACATTACTTCACCATGTGTGTCGCCATTTATTACAACTTTTGCTTAGACTACGGTGTACATGGCTTTGACAACTTGTTGTAAATGAGGTGCTACTCCTAATTGTTGGAGGTGTCCCAAAAGCTTGTCATGTGGGATTGTGTCAAAAGCTTTTTTTGGAACCAACAAAACAAGAATAGAGACATTGACCTACAAATATTTCTTGTTCGATTAAAATACATAATGTAAGGACTCCAAGTAGATCTGCCTACCCTAAAACCTATTTGTCCTCTTGCTCTAACCCCTTGCAATTTTGCCCATCGACTAATTTTTTCTTCTAAAATAGAGCCATAAAGCTTGCTAAAGATTGCTCCTAGCATTATGGTCTTATAGTTCCCTAGGGAGCGTCTATAACTAGATTTGAAGATCATTTGAATGATGTTGATAGTCCATGAAGTTGGGAAACCCTCTTTAGCCACCAAAATAAATAACTTTGTGATTCGTTCACATAAGTCATTTGCAGCCCATTTTAGAAGCACAAATTTTAACCCATGGACAATCTTTGACTATAAATGATGTTGAATGAGTCTTGGCCCACTTTTAAGTGATACAATGTTTCTAATTTTGGTTCCCGCATTGTCGCCAATTTACTCTACAACCTTGAAATAAGTCGAGCATTTCAGAGCTGCACAAAGCCATGGTGAATACTTTGGCCCACTTCATACACGGCTTGGGGCTAGCTTGAGCGCCAACCCAATTCATGTGCATTAAGTCCTCAATCCAGGCCAAGTTTATCAACTTTTTGCGTGCCCAACCTTGTCATATGTAAAGTAATGAGGCTTGATTTAAGGTCCCGATGTTTTTGAGGGGAAATTGTAGTGAAGAGAATCAACCCTTCATTGACCAACAATAGAAATGTTCATTGTCCAATGGATGAGCCCAATTTGACCCATGTTGAGAGTTTGGGCCGATCTGGACTTAATCACACACCACTCAAATGGTGTTCGGTTTACATCGCTCGCAGGGGGGCTTGCAGTGGTGATGATCTTGTCTTTCCTGCAAGTTCTGTTCCCATTCGAGCGATGCTTCAGTATCTTATGCATCCCATATTGAAGTTGAAATGCAATTGAAGGACATCTCAAGTTCAATGAAAAATTGTGACGTAATTGATGCAGATTTTCATGCATTACCCATTTCTAAAACCTCGAAAAGCCATTGGTAATTGGCGTTGCAATGGGGCACTTTGCAACACGTTTACAATGCTCTATGAGCATTTGTTAGCTGATGCCTTTGTGGTGAGTTTGCACGGTTGGGTGGGCAACATGCTTCTTGTAAATGGACCTACTTGACAAACCAAATAATCCTCAAACTGTTGCAAAAATGTCACAAATGTTGTCTGTCCCCTAAGATTTGGTTGCTCATCACGTTTTCGACCTCTCTTTTGGATCTTTCTTGGCCAATTGGCTTTGATCACATCTCTCCTACCAGTAGTCTTGTGCTTCCGAGCGCGAAAACCTGTCTGGTGTTTCTTTTCGAGCTTTTGGGTTTTTGCACAACCTTGTGATGCTACAACCCTTTGCTCCTCTCGAAGTCAATTTAAGTGCCCAATGATCACACAAGCTATACTTGTGCGGATGGCCAAGTGAACAGAATTGAGGCTGAGGTTGGAAAGAATTGAAGCAGAGCAGCAAGCTGGACCTGCATGGTTGCCCCATACGCTTGGGGTTGGCCTGGATATATTAAGGTGATGAGGAGGTGAGTATATAATGCGAAGGTGATGGAGGGAGACGCATACCTTTCTCGGCCTTTTGGCTAAGATCAAGTGTAGTATCTGTTCTTATCAGTTTAATATCTGATACGAGGCTCATTGAGTCTCACGATATTAATCTCATTTTTCCTTGGGTGTGGGCTCATCCGACAGCTTGCTGTCCGAGCTCGCGAGCGTCGCCTTGGTATTGCACTACCTCCTTGGCAGGCGCAACTCTTCTCCCTCATGGGGATCCAAATAATCCAAACAGCATACCCATTTGCAGTTACCCTACAAAATTGTACAGTGGATAATATGACTTAGCGAAGCAAACTTATGATTGAATTGTGACCAATGGTTTTCAGAACAAGCCTGTCTTTGGAGTTTCTATATGAATGCCCTCCGAGTCTCGAAGGTGAAATTATTAGTGTGAAATAACTAAGCTGACGTATGTAGTATGAATGACTAAGCTACCTGTGTGGTATGTGTACAGAAATGACGCTTGAATTTTGTGATTGAAATGACGACCTCTTCTTAAAGCCCTGCTAACACACCACATTCATGGTCACAAGAATTGCTTGCCTTGCACTACTACTGATAAAGTGGTGCATGTCTCTAGTTAAAATATATCATGAGGATTTCGAACAAAATGGAAAAAAAAAAATTCACACCTGCTGGCTGTGTCCATCGCTGTGTGGTTCCAATGACTTTAGATGCTCTATAGATGCTTTTGCGCTCAGGCGAGCTAGAAATAAGTTAACTGCAGATATACACCCACTATTGTATTGGATGCAAGCAATTCTTGCGACCATGAGAATGGGGTGCTTAAGGGCTGTCATAAGTGGTCCTCGCATCAAATGCGAATTTCAAGAGCCATATCTGTGTGTCGATGACGACCGCTACACCTCAGCTCATTTCTCATCATCTAACAAACTCAGGGCATTCAAGCGGAATTGATGCAATGTCAACCTTCTCTGGAAGATGGTTCATAAGTAAAAACATCTATGTACACAAAAATTTGAGAATGGGTATGCTGTTTGGCTTGTTTGGATCCCCATGAGGGAGAAGAGGTGCGCCTGCCAAGGAGGTAGTGCAATACCAAGGCGACGCTCGCGAGCTCGGACAGCAAGCTGTCGGATGAGCCCACACCCAAGGAAAAATGAGATTAATATCGTGAGACTCAATGAGCCTCGTATCAGATATTAAACTGATTAGAACAGATACTACACTTGATCTTAGCCAAAAGGCCGAGAAAGGTATGCCACTCCCACCATCACCTTCGCACTATATACTCACCTCCTCGTCACCTTGAATATATCCAAGCCAACCCCAAGCGTATGGGGCAACCATGTAGGTTCAGCTTGCTGCTATGCTTCAATTCTTTCCAGCCTCAACCTCAATTCTGTTCACTTGGCTATCCGCACAAGTATAGCTTGTGTGATCATTGGGCACTTAAATTGACTTCATCCTCAAGTTGTATCAGAGGTGACCTGCATTGGCCATGCAGGCACGGCATATTGCAGAATGGTCAGGTGTATCTGGCCTTCCACATCTCTTTGCATTTACTCAATTTGTGTATCATCCTGCATCATAGTCGTTTATTTACAACGCATTTCTTTTACGTTGCCGTGGCCCATAGTTTTTTGAGACAGAAGGCCGATAGGCCAACGCCAAAGCACCTGGCAAGTTTTCCGTGGCCCATAGTTATTTCAGAGCACAAAGTTATAGTGAAGATCGTTGGACACCATCATGTGTCAAAGAAGAAGCAATTTAAGGCCAGCAGTTCTGCATGACTGAAACCGGACTGACTAAAGTTGAAAGTGAAATTTTGTTTGCAACTATAAGCCTTGCCATATACCACTTAAACTTAGGTGTCTGATCAAGAAGAGTGACCACCTAAGGCCCACATACCTTGGAACCCTCCAACCCATACATTCATCCACTATCACATCTTTATAGGTTCCGGGTTCGTTCACAAGACATAATGCCTCAAACGACAGAAGCAACATAGGTGTTCTTAAACATCTTCACAAGAGACATCCTTTGGATGCAACAAAACCAATGTGGTGTACATCCAGACACATGAATTATCTTCCAATTGGAGTTAATGTTGACTTCAATTTACTGTAGACCACGTCGATTTTTTAAATGTGGGCACTTCAGAACAAGTGTTGTCAACACTAATTACAATAAATGATGGTTGGTGGTAACTTGGTTGAACCTTGGCTCAGTTGATGGTGTGGAGTATCCATGCCTAAAATCATGCCTGGACAATGTCCCAGTTGACAATGTTGAAGACGTGCACTTATATCGTATGCACAGATGTTGTAGAGGACACCCTATTTCGTCTTTACTAGTGCCAGAACATAGTTTCTACATGGGATCACAGGGGTCTCAAATAATGTACAAATGACGCATCTTGAGGGAAAAATAATTGATCATTTGTTGAAAAAGCGAGCTACTGCAATAGAGTGCACCAAACTCAAACAAACCATCCATACTCTCCAGGTGTGATGAGATAACCTTGATCTACTGATCAAAATATACTGCTTTATTAAATCAGTGAGAACCCTTGGATTGATGGGTCATTCAGATTGTAATCATAGTGTACAGAGGCCAAAGCTATGAAAGGAATTGTGGTTGTGCCTTGGGAGGAAGAACATGGTAGTGCAGTAGCTTGCGCTCCTGGCCACCGACTGTTATGGGCCACTTCCTGTCTGCTCGCATGTGCATGGCCCGTGTAACTTCAGCATTTCCGCTAAGTACGTAAACATCTGCTTGGCTGCACTCTGATTTCAGGAAGCGGCCAAGCCCCTGCCATGTGTTGGAGAGCCATTCACTCTCTTCATCAGAACTGCAAAGAAAACAGAATTTGTTACAAAAAAGTTGTGTTCATAATATTGGCACAGTCAATCCTGGAGTACTACTTGGAAAAGGGAATATTTGTATTGAATGAAACTAGGTGACCTGTGAACCCTGGTATTCCATTAATTGAGGTGAAAAAGAGGGCTTTACAACACAGGCATGGATTGGACGTCTGTATTACAAATTTCCCCATAACTACAAATTAGAATATGGAACCTAAAAACCCTCACCATTAAGACAATGTGTTATGATGTGAAAAAGTTCAATATATTCTTATAAGCTTCGATTAATCAAGCTGTTCCCAAGAAGTCCCTGCCCTTGGTGGCCTTAATTTAGGGGCAGCCTGGGAGAGTCTACAGGTGGAAAACATCCCCTTGATTTCACTCCTCTACAAGACTTATGCTAAGAGCATCCCCACCAAGGGTATACCAAATGGGCCTCAACGCTTGGCATTTTGCGCTTAATGGGCAAAAATGGAATGCTTGTCACACCATAAACGTTCAAAATCTTCAATGCCCACCAATTATGACATGGAGGAGAGGTCTTAAGATCCCTTTGGCTCAACAAATGTGAGTTTATTTGGTGAATTGTAAGGTTCTTAAGACCTCTCCTAATGCCATAATTAGTGGTCAATGAAGATGTTTGGACGTAAATGGTGTGAAAGCATTCCATCTTGCCCCATTAAGCCTAAAAAGCCGATGTTAGATGCCCCTTTGGTGTACCCCCGCTTGGAAATGCTCACATGACTGTAGGCAAAAAATCACTGCACATCGTATCCAGAGATCTGGTGTAGAAGCAAGACTCACCCAGAATCTGTAAGTCGGGATCCCCAGGGAGGATTTGTGACGACAAGAGAAGGGACTGCTGAAGGTTGATAATCCCGACAATCATTGCAGCTGAGATCCAGCAGATGGAGCACACCTGCCGTTTGAGCATCCCTCTTACAAAGGGAGAGAGCACCTTCATGGATGTCATTCCCAAGCAACTTTACTCCACGCAACGATGAGACTTGAGCTGCCACAGCTGTGTCTCTACATCGTTTCCATGCTTCTTGGTCAAAATCATGCCAGGTCTGATACACACATAACTGTGTTAGGCTTGCCTTCATCTGCTCAATTTTTGGCTACAACCAGGTTACGGACCAGATCAACCCTTCTGCTGCAGGTTTCTTTGGTGAGCATCTTCTTCACAAATGATTTGGGTCTTTCATTATGCAAAAAAGATCTAATATTACACTTCGTCGAACAAGGGGGAAGGAGGAAATGCTGATGAAAACAACACATCAGACCCCTTAACTCACACTTAGATGGTGAGAGAACTCTACTGATGGATACTTTCCCTTTCATGCAATTGACTTGTTTGCCTTGCATGTGTCTCATGCAAAACCCTTTACATGGATATGTAGGTACCAGAAAAAGGAGTAAACTGATAAATAAAAACACGTCAGGATCTCACACTAGAGTAATGCACAACACGGCATTGTTGAGAAAGAAGTGAACTAATTTTAGACCAAAACAGAGTGTCTGAGCAACTGTAGCATGAAATAGGAAAGAATGACTATACCTGAAAGGGCCATTGTCGGCGCATCAAGCCAGGGGCAACTTGGCTGGCCATGAGGGCAGCCTCAATGAGAAAGGTCCCTGACCCACACATAGGATCCAAAAGGACACGCTCCGCGCCCACTGGATTCTTGTTTGCATCACCAAAGCCAGGAACTGCTTGGTTCCATCCAGCAATGGTCAAAACAGCCGCAGCGATTCCTTCATTTAAGCTCGCCTTGTGCATGATATCCCGGTACCCACGCTTATGTAGACTGACTCCACTCAAATCTCTGTACAACACAGCCTTGTCCCGGTAGAGCGACAGAAACAAAGGCACATCAGCAAGGGATCCCCCTTCCTCAGGGGGCTCAGGCCTGTGGCCGTCACATGCATCACGAACGGCATCGCAGATTGCATCCTTGGCCCTAATAGATGCAAAATTTGAGTTGGATATGTCAGTGCAGTTCCATACCCTGCTTTGCACGGCAAAATTCCTAAACCTAAAGCGCTCTGATGTTGGAGACGTTGTTTGACCTCGTGTCTTGATGGGGCCCTCGCTTCTATCAAACCTCTCTTCAAATCTATCCCTGCTTTGCCTCTGATACCTGCCTGCAGTCAGGTTCAAACAGTGGTCCAAGTTAGCAGGAAAACCAAATGTTGCAAGAACAATTTGTAAGGAAACATGTCCATCCACAATCTTTGTCTAAAAAGGTGTCTGATGTGTTAATGGGAGCCTTCCTGCAACCAGACAGACTTGGACTGGATGATGAGATGAATGGATACAAAAGGAGAAACACATTATGGTAGCCTGGACCAAAACATTATCCCCCAAAGATTGCATGAATGGAGAACAGTGGACCTAAGGCACATAATAAAAATCGGCCATTCTAGGGGAGAGGGGAATAATCTAGTGCACAACATTGCTACCATGAGACATTATCATTTACCCTGCTCAAACAAATCCAGAAAATGAATCGCTGTGAGTATTGATGTTCAAACAATACTTGCAGATAAAGGCAACCAGGAAACCGCAAAATAAGAATCAACAGAGATAGTTGTTTCAAAGCACTTAGACTTACATACTCGATCCAAAGCAATCAAAAGTGAGCAATCAAGAACTAGAATGAAACTAATGTAACCAGGAGAGATTAGACAAAACCCTAAAACCCTGAAACCCTGAAGGAGGGACAACAAAAGCCAGAAGATTAGCTCGTTCAAGAAAACACCCTATTTTGCTAAGAGGGATTTGACAAGCTCCCCTCTAAGGAATCCTCCCAAGCCTGTATAATTGTTTGAATCATCCACAGGAATTCCAGATAATTACAACTGGGTTATCGTGCAATTTTATTACGCCTCCAGGAGATTCTCCAGCTCGTCAATCGTGCTACAAACACCCAACATGGCCAATATAATTCGGGGACTAAAACTACCGAAACCAAGAATTGAGTTGGAACTTGGTGCTCATGAATTCGAGCATTACCATCCTATTGAGACACCATCATTTCCCCTGCTCAAGCAAATTCCAGATATTTATAATTGGGTTAACGTGCAATGGTGTTGCTCCTCCAGGAAATTTTCCAGCTCATGTATCGTGCTGGAAGCACTCAACATGGCCGACAGAATTCGGGGAACAAAGACTAACAAAACCAGAGGTGAATTGAAGCTCGGTGCTCATGAGTTCGAACATTCATAGCCTATTGAGTAACTACCATTTCCCCCTGCTTAAGAAATTCCAGATGCTTACAATTGTGATTTCGTGTGATTTTGACTGAATTCAGGGAACAAAGACTTCCAAAACCGAGAGTTGAGTTGGAGCTCGGTGCTCATGAGTTCGAACATTCATAGCCTATTAAGTAACTACCATTTCCCCCTGCTTAAGAAATTCCAGATGTTTACAATTATGATTTCTTGTGATTTCGTGTGATTTTGACTGAATTCAGGGAACAAAGACTTCCAAAACCGAGAGTTGAGTTGGAGCTCGGTGCTCATGAGTTCGAACATTCATAGCCTATTAGGCACCCTCATTTTCCCCTGCTCAAGCAATTCCAGATATTTCAAATTGGGTTATCCTGCAATTTTCTTACTCCAGAAGAGTCTCCAGCTCATGCACTGTGCTTCTGTCGATGACAAAAACCACAAATACTACCAAAACAAGATAGTTAAGTTGGGAATTTGTGCTCATGAGTTCGAACATTCATAGCCTATTAGGCACCCTCATTTTCCCCTGCTCAAGCGATTCCAGATATTTCAAATTGGGTTATCCTGCAATTTTCTTACTCCAGAAAACTCTCCAGCTCATGCCCTGTGCTTCTGTCGATGACAAAAACCACAAATACTACCAAAACAAGATAGTTAAGTTGGGAATTTGTGCTCATGAGTTCGAAGCGACGATGATAAACCCTGAACCCTGAACCCTGAACCGCACCTGCTGATGCTTCCAGCGGCGGTTGGTCATCAGCCACCAAAATCGAGGGCCAGTCTACCGCATCTCTCACAAACTCGTACACGGGATCAAACTTCCCTCTCCCGAACGACAATGGCCCGGAAGCAAGCTCAACCAACACACGGACTGCTGTGCGTAGCCACAAGTTTGCCTTATACCCAGTCGTCCTGGTTCCCATGAATGAAACCCCAGCGGAGCCCGGTTCGATCTGCAAGGCTCCAATTAGGGGAGACGAAAGCTCCGCAACCAACACATCCTCCAGACCCGGTGCACATGTTGCAAAGAATTTCTGTAGGTTCTCAGATTGGCCTAACCCTGACCCTGAGCCTCTCGACTGCTGCTTCTTTGCCTCCTCGGGCTTCAACCCTAACCCTCTCATGTACTTCCCCTTCTGTGCCACCGAAGAAGAAGAAGATGATGAAGATGATGCCCTCCTCGGTGCCTCCCCTGAGTCGGTGCCATAGCACCTTACCCGCTTGCTTATCCTCTCCTTCCCTGGTTCGGTCCAAATTTTGGTTCGAAAATGTGTGATTCCGCCACTACTGATGACCTCAGGCTCCAGAATGCTGTGTCCGGCGTGCGGAATGAGGAATTTCGCATGGTGGAGGTGGGATGGAGAAGCCTTGGGTAGCCTACACAGCATCATTGTGAGGCAAGGAGAGAAGAGAAGAATGGAAAAGGGGTGTCACATAGCCTACTGAGCTGGAGATGCTGAGAGTGTGAGTAGGAGATTTGGCTATGGCGGAGTCAGATTGTGGGGGTTGGTGACACAAAGATGAAGAGTTCGAGTGAAGAATGTGAGCAGTGCGATTGAATGCAAGCTCTCTCTCCTGTGCAGGGTTTAAGCTTCCCCGAATCCCTTCCCAACCCTTCCCTGCCTCCGACTAGGGTTTATCAACTATAATCTTTCGTCAGCTGACAACTTCACAGCCTACACTTGAATCAGACTACAATGGATCTCCCATCTTGTTTCTTACAACATTATCTGCCGAACCAACAATGATTCTTGACACTAAATCCAAGCTATCATTTTCTTATGTTGCATTTGGGTTCATACAAAGGTCTAGGATCACACCCATTTTTTGACTCCCATATGTTATGTTAAGGACTACATTAACCAGCTAGAGGAGAGTGGATGAGTAGCTGCAGATAAGCCCATGGGTATGTATAATGGGTTGCTTGTGGGTAGAAACTGGAGGTTGTGAATTGTAAAACTAGCGAGAGGAGAGTGGATGACGAGTTGAGATAGCAACAATCGTCTTTTCAAATTGAATGTGGGGCAATTTGGTATGGTCATGAAGAGGAATTGGAGGTTATGGGTTGCATGATTAGCGATTGAGAAATGGATGATGAGTTGTTATAGTAACGAGACATCCAACTGTCACTCAAACTGTTTATGGGGGATAATCAATATCTTCATGTGCAAAAATTGGAGATTATGGATTGGGTAAAGGTAACACCTGAGGGGTTGACTGGACATAACCATTTGAATGCCATCTCCACTAAGCCCTTTCGACCATGAAGATTTGAGGCTAAGATTGAAGGGTGGAGGAGGATGAGGGTTATGCTCTACGGAGGTCTCCTCTTCTCCAGTCCTAGAACACCACCTCAAGCACCGACTGGTTATGAACTACATAGTTGGTAGGAGAATAGTGGTTGGCATCTTGTAACAGCAACAACAGATCCACCTACTCAAGTTGAGACATCACCCAACTCAAGTTTGTTAATAGGGCATAACCGCTATGCTCCTAGATAGAAACTATAGGTTAAGGTAGTTGAGTCCAAATGTGACATTTTCATAAATTTTTGCTATTTTGGGCAAGTGTAATAGCTTGAAAACAATTCAAAATTTCCATAGCTTAGCATATCTATCTAGAGTCTAGAAAAATTTGAAAATAATAAATTCATATGCAACCTACAAAGATTGGCAAAGTCATTTTAAGAAACATTGAGAGTCTTTTACTCTCCACTAGGGAGGTCCATTAATGTTGGATTGCTAGGTAAGAATTACCACAAAATTAGACTTATTGCATGTGAGGATCATATATTAAATGAAGGTGTTGTCCCCCTTTTGTGGATTGGCACTTCTTACACCACCTTGTTGAGTGGATAGTTCCCCATTTAGCCATTATGATAGGCCAAAGTTGATGCTCTTCTTAAAGTGTTATTGAATCCCTCTTACACCGCTACTATGAATGGCCAAAAGTGGTGCTATTTTGTACTCAATGCCAGATATGAATATTCACTTTTAGCAATGACTCACTCGATGGCACTATTGCACTCACTTGTTGACAGCTTAAGGATGAAAAATAGGCATCGCCAAAAGGAAGGTGTTAACTTCAAGGCACTACCTTATGTAATCCACAATTTGTGTAGGCCTTCATAAACTAAATTATGACCTTTGGAGAAGTCTATTTTTCATTATGAACTTATGTTAGATAATGACTGTTGTGTGAAAGTGGCTACAAGTGAGGCTCACCAAATGACCATATCTCATGCAATTTTCAATAGGAATGCACATCATCTACGCACTTTGTAAACAATTTTAAACCATTGACATGTTGGGAGTGAAGTGGATGTGTTTGAAAATGAGGTTCACCCTAAGGAAGTTCGGGTGAAAGGTGTAGGGCATAACCTCATCTTGATGATCTCTCTCTCTCTCTCTCTCTCTCTCTCTCTCAACGCGTGTTACAAAATTGTGGTTAGATTTGTTGCATATTTTCAATTGCGCTTTGTGCATGAGAAACATGGACCTTATCCAATTAGTCTTCTTAATTGGAAATAAATATTTGAATTGTATTTGACAAGGCTTGTAATTAGGAACAAACATTACAAAAAATTACATGTGTTACAATGAGATTGGATGATGTATTGAAAATACGCACAATATTTATAATTTAGATTGTTAACATAATTGAGAGGGCATGAGTATCATCATTTGATTCCTAAAGAGCTTGCAAAGAACACTTTTGTCCAAATGAGAAATAGTGGAGGGGTGGATGGGAATGCAGGTAAGTCATGATTTTGATCACCGCGTACCAAGTTCTAAATTTTGTTTCAATAGACCCATTGATACATGAAAAAAAATGATACCCACAACACTTTGTTCATAGCACTAATTATTACATGCAGAAGAACAATACCACTTATGCTTATCCTCAATAAGGTGGGAAATCCTTAAACAAACATTGCTCTTACAAAATGAAATCCCAGCCTTTTTTTGGGGGGGGGGGTCAATAAACCGCTGACACCGCAGGACGTAATAGCTTTATTTGAACCTACTTACACTTTGAAGACCTTCATCCCAATTTCACCTCTCCACCAGAATCTATGGACCAATCCTCCACCCAATACATAACATTAAACGCCCAACCCGTCGTCCACAACAAGGATACACAAGCTTAATGCCACTGCCAGCAACAAATGGAAAGATGATAACCTTTGTATTACAATTGATTAGAAGGCACACTTTAATACTTTGAGACAAGGACCTAAATACCTACAAATGTACAGGAGCACATTTGAATCTCCTAACCTTCTCCGCTACTTACACTCTGTGGAGACCTTCGTCGCATAATCTTACAGTTCAATAACTCCCAAAAACTCATGCTTCTCATATCCGTTCCGATCCGTTCCGATCCGTTCCGATCCACTGGCCAGAAACCAACCAAAAACACTTCCATAACCAATTTACAACTCCTCGTGACCCTCTCCAGCGACGTCCTTCAACTTCTGACCGGTAGAGGCAGTAGCCTTGGCGGCAGAGTCCTTAGCGTATTCGGCGGCACCTGCGACAGTGTCCTTGGTAGCGTCGTAGCTGTCCTTGGCCTTATCAGCGGCAGCGTCCGCGGTCTCCTTGGCGGCACCAGCGGCCGATCCTGCGGTGTCAGCGGTCTTGTCCTTCGCGGCACCTGCGGCGTCCTTGGTACTGTCAACTGCCTGGCCGGCGGCATCGCTCGTCTTTCCTGCGGCATCTGAGGCAGCCTCCTTGGTCTTGCCGGCGGCGTCTAGGGTTGCATCCTTGGTCTTGCCGGCGGCACCCAAGGTAGTGTCCTTAGTCTTGCCGGCAGCGTCTAAGGTTGCGTCCTTGGTCTTGCCGGCGGCACCCAAGGTAGTGTCCTTAGTCTTGCCGGCGGCGTCGGAGGCCTTGTCTGTGGCGCCTGCGGCGGTGTCCTTGGCCGCATCCTTGCTCTTTCCTGCGGCATCCTGCGTCTTTCCTGCAGCGTCCTTGGCGGACTCGGAGGTCTTCTGGGCGATGTCACCAGTGGTGTCCTTAGCCTTTCCTGCACTCTCCTTGGTCTTGTCTGCAGCACCTGCAAGAATATCAACAAGCACGGTGAAAATTGTATTTGAGAGTTTGACAGTTTTCGGCTGCTTAATCAGCACTCTAATCCTACGTGTAGATTATAGTTGGGCATCAAAAAGAGATGAACCAATAGGCATCCTACGGAAGATGCCACTTCGTGAATTTATAAAACCCACAAACAGAGATGATTATGATGGTGCCTCATAATTTCTTGATGGGTGGTAGTAATAATAGTAAGACCTGGCTAGACTACTACCTTTTGTCAACTTGCTAAGACTATTTTTGATAGCGTCGATGCCATGACCCATTCCCTTCCAGTATGCTGCATCAGGAACGACATGAATGCCGGCTTAGACCTCCCTCCCATGCACCATGGACTCAGTGCCCACTGAATCGGGCCATTCATCTCAACAGGTTGCAGTCTTATCATCCCAAGAACTCTCCAACCCCCCTCAAACAGACACTCGAGGGAGAACAAAAGCTTTAGATCATTGCAAATTATGATGCATGCCAATTCCATCTGCCATTTGCTACCCTAGCCTTGGAGAAGGAATTCCAGCAACAATACCAAAGTACAGCATGAGAGGGTGATTTTACAACCCACAAATCATCACAATACCAGCAAGTTTGCAACATAAAGAACATTTGAGAATTGATAGGATGTAAGAAAAGAATACCTGATGCGGTGTCGCCGACCTTGTCCTTGGTTGCTGCGGCCTCCTCGTATGCCTTCTTCGACACCTCATCGGCGGATTCCGAAGTTTCGTCTATCTTCTGGCTTCCATATTCTCCAGTCTTAGCTCCGGTGTCCTTGGCAGCCTCGTACTGTGTGTGTGTGGCCCTGCTCACATCACCCAGACAGAAGATCAGCAAAATTATAACCATCTACACAAAAGTCTACGGATCATCCTCTGCAAACTTGACCCATATAATGGGTTCACCGGCATAACCATAAATAAATTCCTCTTCCAAAGGATTGATTAACCCTATGTCATGCTTATTAAAGGAAGCCGTGATAACCGATCTCCACGAATATAATCTACCGTACCCCTGCTAAGTCCCAAAGCAGTCCGACCCTGCAACCTTTGTGATGGGTTTGAAACTTTGCAACAAACGACTAAAGATTGTGAAGAAACCAGAATATCTTCCAGCCGTTGCAGGAAAAACGTCACCAATTAACTTCATGTTCTGTTGCTGTGTGCCACAAGCATCCTATAGTCACAGTTACCCCATGCCCTTTCATATCTACCATCATCCACAGCTGCTGCAACGATAACTCGTAGTCCCCCGTTGTTTCCAAAATCCATAAAAATTCCCAGAGTAAGTTAAGGCAGGCAGGCAGCCTACTTGGTAGCGGAATCCACGACGTTGTTGATCTTCTCCTTGGCCCAGCCAGTCCATGAACTCGCATGCTCTCCCGCGGTGTTACCCGTGTCCGCAGCGGCATCAGCAGCCGCAGCCGCGTGCTCGGAGGCCTTCGTCCCCACCTCGTGCACCTTGTCGCCCGTCTCAGTGGTGGCCTGAACCACCACCAATCCAACCACCAACAACAGCACCACCAAGCTCCTCATCCCGCTGGTCGCCATAGCCGCCCGGCGTCACTGCAGAACTTCACCACACAATTATAACTTCCACTGATGAACGATGGAAATGGGATCCAAAGCACGAGATTGCAAAGCCACTCCTGTCACGTCGAGAGGAAAGAGAATAAAAGATAGCGAGTTGGATCGGTGAGGAAGGAGTGGAATGGGAGACATAGATATGTTATGAGGAGGCGGATGGGGAGGGGGTTATGAAGCGGGGCGCATGCAGGCGAGGGAGGAAGGTGGCGAGAGGCCGCTAGGCCAAGTGGCAGCGATGGCCAAGTGTCTGTTGGGGCAAGCCCAGGCCCGCGGCCACGCATGCAGGCCAGGGCAGCAAGCAGGGAATGAGTCCCCTGACGGTGCCATTCCAGCTCCTATGTAAGCCTACTAGCCTGCCTGTGACCCAGACTGACTCCGTAGTTCAGTTCTAGCTCCTCATCTCCTGTTCATTGCTGTGCCGCATCAATAATACACTCTAAACTCCGTAGTATCACACCTGTGGCAACCAAAGTGCATGTGATATTACGGAGTTCTGTAGTGTTAACATGGATGCGTGATACTAGTGAATTAGTGTAGCATGTGACACTATGGAATAACACAAAGTGCAACATATTAAATGGTGTGGTGTGGTCCACTCCGCTTCGCCTTCCCGTGCGATGTGGTAGATGCATGCACCAACATTCACCACAGTGGCATAAGAAGAAGACAAAGAAAAAGAATAAAGAATAAGAAGGTGACACTCCACATATTGACACATGGCGCAATGCAAGGGTGTGGGTTGACCTCTTTGGTGGTTTGCATTAATGACAAAATTTGTGATATAAGGGAGAGAAAGGTGACAATAAGGAGTGAGATTTGAACTACGAACATCCGTTCCCTAGGGTTTCGGGATATTAGAGAGTGAGTGACATTATGGAGGTTGATATTACGGAGTTTAGGGTGTAACACCACCACTATCATGTAACACTTTTTTTTCGTTCACATCGATGATCGGAGAAATTTTTGGGCATAATCGGTTGAGATCCTAGTGTTTGCAAGTCCAACCGGTTACATGTTGACATCTTCTGGTTTTGCTTTATTAAATTGGGGTATATTCTATAAATTCCTCTAAAATGATCAGTAATTTTCTTGCAGTCTTGAACTTCAACCGGTTATTTCTCAAACTCAATTGGTTCATCCGTAACGATTTGGGCGAACCAATCCATACACTCGTTCCTTGTTGGATGCCTAAACCCTTGCCTCCAAGGAACCAGTGTACGGGTTGTTTCGCCCCAGCCATCTGTAACTAACTGCCGGTTCTCCCCGATCATAGGTTCGCATGCCCATAAAAACACTGCTCGTGTTTTTCCAACAGTGGACGTGCCTCACACTGGAGCCAATCACTGCTCCTTGGCAGGGTGAGGAGCAGTGCCCGGGAAGTTTTTGGGCACAGTTGGTCAAGATCCTAGTGATTGTGAATCCAACCGGTTACATGTTGACATCTTCCGGTTTTGTTTTTATTCATCTGAGGTATATTCTATAGATTCCTCTAAAATGATCGGTAATCCTCCTAAAGTCTCCAACTTCAATCGGTTATTTCTCAAACTCAACCGGTTCATATGTAACCAACCGCCGGTTCTTCCCCAGCAGTGGTGAGGAGTCCCTCGTTCTTGATAGGGAAAGTTCCATCTCTTTCCGAAATTTACTGCTATTGGTGAGGGTTTTCTGCCCTACGTATAATAACCTTATTTGATGTATTGTAAGGTAGACAGATTTATTTCCGATAACTTAAGTAATTTCGCATAAGTGTGGTACATGTGTGATAATGGAGTGAGTTTTTACATGCCTGGAAAATTGATATCACAACATTTAACCAAAGAAAATCACAAATTTATTGCGAAGCTTTGAGATTATAGCATATTTTCCAAAGGCAAGATTCTCTCCCATCCCATCTTCACAACATAGATCGGCCTATTTATGAATAACTTGTAGATGAAAACTTTGAGTACATCCCATGCTCTTTTCAAGGAACCCAAATCCGTGCTCTTTTAACATTTTTTTTCCATCACGTTGAACTCCCCAACAAGTTATAACTCCTCCCTTACCTAGTCACTGCCTTTCCAACATTCCAAATTAGAGAATGACGGCTACATGCGTGAAACTTCACGTCTTTTGGGGACTCTATGGATTAAGATTGGGGCAGTTATCGGAAATTGACTACCCAACTACAATTTTGCCCGTTCACTTTACTGGCATACAAGACATAAACTCTCCCACTGTTGTGAGCCAACATCTGGTCGTAGTGTGTGGCATGCTATTAGATGGATATTTTTCTCTTTGCGCCTGGTTTTCATAATATGTGAAACATTTGATTAGTGCAAGATGATTAGCAAATCCACCATCGTCCTCATAGCCATTTGCCTTATAATATATGGAGCTCGTATGGATGCCTTATTCATTACCAAAGTGAAGGTTCTCATACTCACATATGAGAAGTGTTCGGATGCATTAGTGGGGGCCGACTAAGTGATCATATAGGTCCCCCCCGCCCAATCATGCTAACTAGTGAACGTAGAATAGCTAGCATGCAATGACCATTGAAAATAAATCGAGAGATGAATTGAAATTCAATGTTACGAATGTAATACTTTAAGCTTTGCCTAAACTATGTACATGAAATAAATTGGCATTGAAATTGATGTGCAATGTTAATTAAATTGCCATCCATGAGTTTATATACTAGTAAGCATCCCATGCCACTTCGCAAGAGTTATAAGATCATTAAAGTGGACCAACAATGAATAGTGTGGGCCAAAGGAAATCATATTTATAGTGGTGTATTAGTTATTTACTTTCCTTTGGTTATTTCATCACTTCCTACTTCCCTTGGGACACTTGGTCATAATTTTGGAATCTACTAGAGTTTATTTGAGCACGATATCTACAACCGCTAGCGAAGACTCAAGGAATGCACACGGTAAAACTAGACGTGAGGAGGAGGAGGAGATCACGATGGGGAAAAACGAGGCAAGCTATTTTAGTTAGAATATACCTATCTACAATCGCCTTTCGAATGATGTGTTTGTAAGTTGATGAATTTTTCTCACTCTAATGGGATATTGTCAAGGGGGGTGGGGGTAGGGGTGGGGGGTCCACTATTGGAAACAAGAGGTGAATGAGGTATTGGTTAATCAACATCATATATGCCTCATGTTGGGTTGGGCTCAGCCTTTGTGACGTCTTGGTAAACTCATCCATCATGGCTGAAGGGCTCTTGGATAAACAAACCCCTATGTGTTGAGGACTATTACATTTCATTAGACCCCATTAGACTAATTAGATCTTTGATGCCATTTTCACAATCAAAATTGTTTAGAATAATCATTTCCAATCTAAAAAACAACCCACAATGTTTTCACCTGTGGCAATCGATGAGTCTACCTAAGCTAGACACCATGAAGCTCTAGCTGATTGGGATGTGGCATACCCATTCATTGCACCCCACCAATTTATTCATATGCAATTTGCACTTCCAAAGGCACCTTCTGGATTAATGAGATTTAGCACTTGGATGTCCAAAGATTGTAATGTTTTGCTGTGTGTGTGTGTGTGTGTTTGTGTATGTATATGTATATGTATATGTATGTGTATGTATGTATGTGTGTGTGTGTGAGTGAGAGATTCGCAGTGATGCTAAATGGAATTACCTTCTAACAAACATCGGCCGTGTTGTGAATGCATATTGGATGATGATAAGTGGCAATTTGACGTCCAAATATCCGACTTATTTTATGTGCATAAATGGTTGAAGAATCAGCAGGCATGCTTCGAATTTGGGTTTGGGAACATTTCAGCACACGGAATGTGATGTTGTGAGCCACTGAATCTGATACAAATAACAACATCTCTAGACCCAAAATACGCCACATAGACTCAGCATCACAATTGGCTCTTGCCATGCAATTTCCATGTGCACAAGGCACGCTGCAATGGTTTGATATTAGCAGGATGGCAATGTAATAGCTTAGCCCTCAAACCGATGCTATGCCAAGTTGCATGGAAAGAGCACCCCCCACAAGGAAAGAAAGAAATACAAACATTGGAATTAGTAAAGACGTGAATTTGAGCCTGTTGGCCCTACCATGATCAAGAGTCTCCTTGGTACATGATAGGATCTACTGTCTATCTTGTTGTAGGTGGGCCCCCCACAAGGATCTTGAAAGACTTGTGCACAAGATGAGGGTTTCAACATCTCACATGGTTTCCAACGCCATCAACGAGGGTCCAATAGCCCTCAATTCACGTATCTAGCTACAATATTGACAAGAGGAGAGTGGACAATGAGTTGCAATATAGCAATGAGACATCCAATTACTCACCATGTTTAGAAGTCATAACTAGCCTAATCATGGACAAAGACTAGAAATCATGGATGAAATGCTCTTTGTGTGGATAGAAAAACATAGGGAAGTTGATGAAAGTGCTCTCCACTTGGATGAACGATTGGTTATGTCTAACCTTTTTGTTGATCAAGATTTCATGTTAAAAAAATAAATGAATAGGCATATACGTAAGGAGACGTTAGTGAATGCCTTATTGAGACCAAGTGGAAGACAAGTCTTGAGGGCTTGACACCTAGGCTCATCACTCAAACCGATGCTATGCCAAGCTTCATGGAAAGACGCTTGAGCAAGACAAGGGTCCCACCAACCCACATTCATGTTTCTAGTTGCACAATTGCCAAGAAAGTAGATGAGGAGTTGCGATAGAAACAAGACATCCAACTACTCAAGCCGTTTAGAAGGCAAAACCAGGTTGCTCATGGACAAGGACTGGAGGTCATGGATGAAATGGTCTTTGTGTGGATAGAAAAACACAATGGAATTGCTAGAAGTGCTCCGCTTGGATGTAGAACATGTTCTGTCCTTATATGTGGGACTACACTTTGTATTGGAATAGGCGAATAGGCATATCTATAAAGGAGAAGTTAATAATTGATTCATTGAGACCAAGTGGAAGACAAGTCTTAAGGGCTTGACACCTGGACATGCAATCCAATATTGATTGTGCCTAATATAGAAGAACTTTCTTAGTAGCCTACTATGTTGAAGTAGGCATAAGTTATTGAAACAAACGGGTAAGACTCATTGCTTTGCGTATAGAGTGGCGTCTAAAGCTTGATATGAAGGATGTCTCTCAATTTTCCAACTATGACCATGTCAAACAGGTTTTTAGTACAAGCCTCAAGGTAAGAAGACTTGGCCAATGCTCATGTACGTTGAGGGTGAAAACATTGGGAATCCCTTATTATTTGGAAGTTTTGTTTTTCATTAATCTGACCTCGGAATTTGTATTTAAGACTCTGAATTATTCTAATGAGATTAAGTTGGAATGAATCACCCACAATTTTATAGGAGACATGTTTCAATAAGACTCCTTAATCATAAACCTCAAACTAAAAGATTGGGAATCTTACTCGCAATTTCCTTTGTATACATAGTCTACACAAATACATTAAAAAAATGGATTAAACCCCAATTGGTATAAGGTAATCGGGCCTATTTTAAATAACATTAGTCAACATATTTGGAGGCTTTCATGTCCAAAAATAACTCAAGGGCGGAGGATGGCGGTACAGTGGCATGAAAGGGTTGGAAATTGCATGCTGGTAGTCACTTAGGTGGGACCCTAGCCTCTTCACCATTGCATATCCAATCAGGGTCACAACATGCCAAGCCAATTTTGTGTTTGACATTATAAGGTAGAGGGTGCTTAAACCAACACTATAAGCTATTGCACATACATATGGCTATTTGGTTGATATAAAAAATATATATTCATATTAGCCTTTGGGCTAAACATAGGTATCAAGAAAGAAAAAATATTTTTAGTCTCAATTGAATATTTGATGAATATTCAAAGTCAAAGCTACTAGCTTCCTTAAACCAATCCATAGGCCCCGTGTATGGTAACCTTGCATATGATGAGGACCCCCACCTTCATTGTCTAGAACCAACACAACATAGTTGGGTACTAGACCCAAACTACATCAAAGTTCAAGTAGTAATGGTACGCAAAGCCACACGGCTACCTCCATGATCCCACCTGGTTCACTTGCAAAACCATCACCTTGCATCCCCGGGAACCAACCCCCTTGCATCCTGGGAAATGACCCTTTTGTGCTTTGTGGGCCTACCTCCTTGGCATTGTGAATAGAATGGCTAAAATAGGCATTGACAAGCCACCCTACTCCCACCTTGAACCAACCCGAGATAGAGTGGAGGCCGTTACCTACCCTACATGAAGGTAGTGGAGGCCACTAAGAGGTGGCACCACTAATGGCACCTAAAACCATCACTCCGTGGGCCCAGACACTCCTACACCACTGGGTAATGGTTCAAGGTCGTAGAGTGTTGGCAATTGGGAGGCGTTTATAGGTGTTGGTTTTGGATGGGGTGTTGGTTTTAGCACCCTCTACCTTAGCTAACTTCAGAGCATCACCACCCATGAATGAAGCTGAACTGCAAAAGTTTAAACACAAAACAGAGATTCATCCAGGTTCAATTTGGGTAGGAGGCATATGCCCCACCCACAAACTTGCTTTTGAGTCCGACTTCAATGAGCACCCTCAAACCCAGTAAATTTTTTACTAGGAAATAAGTCTTGGAAGAGTATAATACTCTTGTCTTATTCTCGATTCATTGGAGTTCAGGTCAGCTTGGTGCACTGAAAACTTGCTCTGTTTTGCAGAACAATCAATGCACTGAGGTTGCCCTTGGTGTTCAATTCATCCAACTTTCAGATGGGTGAGGCAATTCCAAACTGAAGTGAACTACTCTACATCTGTTTTGCAGTTTAGTCCACTACTAGTGGCAATGCTCTCATGTGAAGAGTTGCATATACCAAAACAACTCACCCTTGATTCCATAGCCCACCAAACTCAACAAGCATGGTGACCAATGTTATGTTGACGATTTTAGGTATTTGGAGTGGTCAAATTTATATGCCAATCATTTTGTTGGATTGGCCTTACAAAGTTGAATTGCAAGTCACAAGACTCATCATATTTGCATCACATCTCAAATTCTTATATCTCAAATCACCTAGACAATGGTCTTGAATCTTGCCAACATCTCTAACACATTTGAGGATGCTTACCGGTTCAATTATCAATAAACAACTTCAAAATTTGCCTCGTGGCACTCTAATATTGCATGAGACCCACTCAAATCCTGCATGGGAACCAATGACTGGCATCAAAAGGATGAATCAAGCAACACCTTATGGTAATCATCTCCTTTTGACCCTACCCCTCAAAGGTCCAATAATTTTAAAACATAAGGTGGTCTAAGATGAAAGGCTCAAAGACTTCCAAAGCTATCTCTCCATAAATATAAATTGTTGGAAATTATCCAAAGATAATATCCATACGGAAGTTGTACTCACACTTGCAATATGGAGGAAACAACATTCTATGCTTTCTATTTCAAATTCATAAAGTATGCAGATAATTTATAACTTTGCATGTGAGGTTCAACCTATGTTTAGCATAGCATATCGCAAAAGCTTTTGAAATATGACAATATGTGACATTGGGCCCCAAATATCTACATTTAGAAAGTAAAACTAGCACTACTACATCACATGCCATCAAGGGTTAGCTGCATCTAGACATCAACTTTTGCACGCACAACTTTTTCTACGATGCAAAGGATATAGTTATAAATTCACTTGGATTCTCAAGCTTGACGAGAACTATGTAGAATATCTCATTCTTTGTAATAAGCCAACTTCATTGGATAACTTCAAAAGACCTTGAAAACACCAACATGTAGGGCCATCACTGGATGACTTCATGTTCTTGGTGTTGGGCCTCTACCGCTCTATATTATATGCTATCCCAACTTGTAAACATGATCTAACAGTTTCATTTCCCCCTAGAGTGGGTGGACCTCGGGTGGGCAGTTATTGAAGTCATCGTCTTCGTCAACAACAATGGCGATAGTGACAACCCGTCCGCTCACAATGATTTTTGTTGCTAACGGTGACTATGGGCTATGGTTATGTGACTTAGGACTCTGGAGTAGGGCATGCTAGGAATAGGGGATTAGAAAAAGGGAAAGGGGGGGGGGAGTGGCCAGCAGGTTTTAGAATTATAAAACATCCTCATTTTCATTTCAAAACTTATATCATTATGTCTTTATATCTTTATATATGTGAATAGTTCATGTTACATCTTTATGTATGCGAATAATTGTTTATATTCTAGAATATATTTATGATTTTTTACTTCTTACTTGTTACTTCTCCATTATAAAGTGTAGTCAACATGTGGGCATTAGTTCAACACACATTTTGAGATGAGCCTTCTTCAAGCACTTTAAGGCCTTCTCCCCATACCTACCCGCCTACCCATTTGGCCCAATTTCCTACCATGGGTACACATTTGTGACATGTACGAGTCAAGCCGAAAGATTAGTAAGAGGTGTTGCATTGCTAATTCGTAATTCATTTGCCCAAGCCCAAGCTACACTAAATATCATAGTTTAGTGTTATAGGGTATTTTATGTCACAATGGCAAATTTTCTAATGATGTCACGTCTTATGAATAAGTTTACAAGTATTAGCATCCCAACTTGCTTTTAGTTTGGTATTATATGCATCCTAACAGTTTTTGTAATGAACTGTTGTCATGGATGATTGAAATTTGGATGAAAAATCACTTAATAAAGTGACAGTAATTGCATCATTGTAAATCTATAATGTCCAAAAGTTTTTACAAGGAATGACAAATATTGTTAGGTTCAGATTTGTGACACTACATGGGCGGTTTACAATTAGTATTGAGCAAGACAAACGGAATTGGTGACATTATATACAATATTTAGGTGTAGTCTTACCTAGGGTGAAAACACAATCAACTATATTGTTTTATGAATAAATATTTTCTTTAGCTTATTTGATTCCATAATTAGCCTACAAACTCAAATTAATGTAGTGGAAGCTCGGGGGATCATTATATGTACATACATATATTTCAGATAGCACGTGCGATAAATGTGTAATTAGAGGCCCCCTGGGGTATACATTTTTACTATACTTCTTTTACCTTGGTAAAATTGGTGAGGACCCAATTTCAAAAAGTGGAGGGATGTGTTGCATGGTATGATTTTGCTCCATGAGGACTTAAACTTGGTAACCATTCATTTGTAGTAAATGTAAATTTATGTACAACTTTTATGGTCCCTTAGGGCACACTTTCATGTGTTGACCCTTCATGCATCATTGACGATAAGGGTGGATTTACATTAGGGTCCAAGACCAAAGAAACTTGACTTTGAACAATCTCATTGGTCAAGAGGAAAATGTTGGGCCCAAAGGAATATACACTAGGGTCCAAGTCCAAAGCATGAAAGAATGAAGTGGCGCCATTGTTCCTCTGAATCTTGTTTGTCCCAACTTAAGTTGAAAGTACTCCTAATTTTTGAAACCGATCCTCAAGGTTGGGTCCAAGTTACGCCAAATCCATTTGAAAGGATCCTTTGGACCCTCGATTTTTCACCCCGGCCTTAAGATAAACTCGCTATAATTCACATAAAATACCTACCCAATCTATATTCTTTCTATTTTAACCCAAAGCAAAAGATCGGTACCTAGATTTGTAGTGGATAGGGTGTCCATCGATAACCATGCACAGGTTCATGGTGAGGTAGTTGCACCTATTCATGAAGCTTTGGCTAGTTGGGTACTTAGAGTGCTATGGTTTATGTGTTGGTTATCTCATTGGGTTAACCTTTCAAAGTGCACTTGAAACTTGTGCAATCCAAATCTTTTGATCAACTCTTGAATTCTTGGAAAAAAATTGAAGTGGAAAATATTCAAGAACCCATCATGGTCATCTAGGTCATGCCCACTTTCATTCTATTTTGGTCTTGCATAAGTCACATGGTCATGAGCATGTGGGACCAAAAATGACATGACACCATTTGCTTATAATGTCCTATATACTTATGACATAGTTCATTCAAGTGCAAAATCGGTAGGGTACACAATGGACATGCTGCATGTGCACATAAGCTTAGGTCATGAGATGCAATGTCTCCACTAGGTTTTAATTGTATTGAAAACCATACAACACAGCATATACTATGTTTCCACATTGCCCAAAAAATAAGGATCCAGCCTGGAATAGGTGTACCTAGCTTACAGAATCACTCATTCAAGAGTATCACCACCAGTTAAGTATGCAATTTTTGTACTGTAAAGTACAGTAATTGTGATATTTAGTATTTTACAAGACTAAATATCATATTTAGTCTAGTTAATGAGGATGGAGTGATACTAACTATATGGTGTCTTCCTGTGATTTTGTCTCAAACTAGAGGATGCTCTCAAACATAAGTAAATCCTGGCTAAAAGCTTCGTGGCCATGAAGTGCTCACGAACGTGCACATCATTCACAAGAATTATTTGCATTCGATCTGTTTTCAAGTTAAGAACTTGAGATACTGCAAGGTATAAAACATGACATAGCCAGGCTCTGAAACCGCATTCTCTGTGCATATCTCCTGTTACTTTCCATAAATGTATAGAAGCATATGTAGTCATCTATTCCTTCCAAGTTTTCAGTTAACAAGGACTTCACTGCCAAAATTCACCACAAAGCAGTAGCATGACAAATCACTGTACTCGCAAGAAAAATTAAATTTCTCATCCAGGAGTTCTAAGCAGACCCAAACAACTTGTAATAAATCAATTCACTAGTATTGGAGATGCAACCTACAAAAACCTCCTTGATAACTGTCATCAAACTCTGTTGAGATACTGCAGTAACATTACATTCAGAGGTCCAATTAAGGCACAAACAATCCTAGGTCTAGGTATGTTCTGGAGATCAGGCGTGACTTTCGGAACCAACCTTTATCCTTCTTGAGATGAGCCACCATCTTGTGGCAATCCGCAGTGCCATCACTGGTGAAGTCGTCGTCATTGAATCTCTCTCTTGGAGCAGGCTTGGAGGACTGTGGGTCCTTGAGAAGACAGCCGCAATTGCAATAAGGTAGTCCAATTCAATACAAGAGTTCAAATTGCTTTGTGTCCTGGAAACCACAGCGGCCTCTGGTGCTGGACAAAGCAAGCCATATGGAGACAGCTGACACATTTCTTCAGACATAACAAGGAATGGCTGCTTGCAATGGCATGGACTACCCAGAGTGCCCTGTAAGTGCTGGTGGTTTCCCTGGCACCTGTAAAGGGGGAGCCATGGCTGCCATTGGTTGATAATGCTTTGCATCCCTGACGATGAACATCTAGCCTTCCCCTCCTCTGTCCTCCCTTGACAAATGTTGCATCAAAAGAAATCTCAAGTACATGTACAATCTGCTGAAGATGATGCAAGGCGGTCAGGCATTCGTTAAAGCAACAAGTTGGTCATAGATGCATTTGACAGTTGGCCTTGTTGCTTGGGGAGCCATGCATGAGAGGGCAATGGCGAGAACCTCATGCATGCTTTTAGGAGGATCCTGCTCTCTATGCACTCCCACAATGGCAGGATCGAAGCAGTCTACTGGCCGGCCTTCAACAGCCACTAACTTCACCCAGTCAGGTAGATCGACAGCCCCATAATTTGCAGACATGATGTCCCCTGCACCTTTTCCAGTGATCAACTCCATTAAGATTACACCTAGAGCATAAACATCAGCCACGAGTGAAGGCTTTGGTTTGCGAGTGGCTGCCAGCTCAGGTGATCTATAGCCCAAAGCACCCGCATTTAGAATCTGGTTGGCAGTTCCTGCAACTGTCATGAGCCGATGAAGGCTGTAGTCAGCAACACGAGCCGTCAAGTTCGGGCCCTGAAGAAGCACATTTCTTGCCTTGAGGTTACCGTGGGCCACGCCGTGCTTGTTGTGTAGGTAAGACAGCCCATTTGCAATTCCCACTGCCACTTGTAGCCGTTGATCCCACGTCAGTGGAGAGTGCCTCCGCCCAGTCCTCTCTGCACACAAAAAACCCCATAAATATGTGCTGGTCTCTCCTAAATCACTCTACTCTTGAAGATCTGAGACAGTCAGGCCAATTGCCGAACAACCCTCCTGTCCAATCACTCTCATGAAGGGCCAGCCACACATAGCTTGAGCTCAAGCTCAAGCTTGCAAGTTGGGTGGGCCAAGGTAAAAGAAATTGGACACTTACATGTGCCTATAATGATGGAGCTTAGGTTCCTCCTTTTTTGTGAAATGATTTTTAGGTTCAATCCCGAACTTGAGCTTGTAGTCATCAGATTTGAAAATTCTACAAGTTCAAGTTTGGGCTTGAGCTGGAAGATCAATCCTACAAAACCCAGGACCAACCTTGAGACACAGCTCCATCATTTTAGGCTCAAATTTTTTTACCTTGGCCAACCAAATTTTTGGTTAACCCCATGAATCAATATGCACAACAAGACACAAACGCAGTTACTATCAGGGGGTTTGGGTCAATAATAGATACAATCAATCATACTGACACACACAATCCAACAATCAGAGGAAACGTTTCAATCCTCCCGTCACCCAATACTATACTGCAAAAAATAACAAACTTTTTTTTAGCTCCAGTTTGCATACACTTCCAAAGACCTGTGAGATGCTCCAAATAGGATCATACAGCAGTCATGCGGATAGAAGACACTCACCATACAGATGGTATGCCAAGCTCCCTGTGCTCACATAATCTGACAATAGAAGCTTCTCGTGTTCCCGGGGCCCCCAGTAGTAGCCTCTAAGTGATACCACATGAGGGTGCTTAATACCACCAAAGCGCTTGGCCTCCCTCGTAAACTCTTTCTTGTTCTTTGCAAGGCCTTCACGCAACCATTTGACAGTGAGGACATGCCCATTGTCCAGGGTAGCCTTGTATGATGTCCCATGGTTACTTCTGCCCAGAACCTCAGCTGGGGCTCTGGACAACTCCTCAGCAGTAAATAGCAAGGATGCATCAAGAAAGAAGAGGTCACCAGCCAACCGATCAGGAGACCTAACCTTCAGCACCATTGGGTGTTCAGCTGAGATGGAGGAGTCATCATCAGAGGAAGGTGGCCCCCCGGCTCGAAACTTTGTCCGCATCGGTGATTCTCCACTCTTCTGTAAGTCAAGAGCATCCAGCTTCATATCATTCCTGGCTTTCGCAATTAGAGCACTCTTCACAGATGTACCTCTTGGAACTACAGGTGGCACTTCAGCTCCAACAGCAACATCCACAGCAGCATCAGGGGTAGGTTTGCTTTCCTGTTGTGCTTTCACTGCAACAGGGCTCGCAGCAGAAGGTTTCAAGGTGAAGCGGTAATATATAAGTACACTCGCAGCTGCAACAAGCGCTGCTCCAACCGTGCAGCCGACAATTAGCCCAATTTTTAGCGCTAAACTCCCTCTTTTGTGACCACTTTCCAAAGTGACCTGCACTCCAGAGCTTGACGCATTTCCACTTGAGCGGGGTAACATCAAGTTTGGATTTCCTGGATAAAATGATGAGTTTGAGAAAGAGAGTAGATTTGAGGGCACCGTGCCTGACAAGCTATTGCCTGAGACATTGAAATATTTGAGAACAGAAGAAAGTTTTGCAGGTATTGTGCCAGTTAACAAGTTTCTGGAGAGGTCAAGATGTTGAAGTAACGACAAACTGGATAATTGAGATGGGATGGTTCCTCCCAGCTGATTTGCACTCAGGCTGAGGAAAAGAAGTTGAGTGTATGTGCCTATCGTGGAAGGGATCCCACCGCTCAAACTATTGCTTGATAAATCCAACACCTGAAGGGGAAGACCTGTTCCCAGTGGTCCTGCTTCACCAGGAATAGCCCCTGTAAATTGATTGTGTGACAGTGCCAACTCCGTGATGGAGGGTGAGGTCAGTAACTTCGGAGGGATGGAGCCAGAAAGGTGATTGTAGCTCAAATTGAGAGTTGTTAGTCGGAAAAGCTGCTGCCATGTTTCGTTGTCAAGAGGTCCTCCTAGGTTGTTGTTACTGAGGTCTAATGTTCGAAGGCCAGCATTCCACTTGCTCAATATAATGCCATCTGAAAAGTTGTTGTTACTCAAATCCACCACAACACACGACTGTATCTTTATAGGGAGTGCGCCTGTCAGCCTGTTTGAAGCAAGCTTCAAAACGTTCAAGACCTTTGATGTTACTGGACCCAGACTGCCTGTACCCATCAAAACAACAAGAATTTATAGTATGTCAGTAGGACACTTCAATTCAAACCAGATCAATGCAAAGACATGGTAGAATTCTAAGGTACAACAAGAACTCTTATGTAACACAAAAAATTAAGGTCATTTACTTGTAGCTGCCAATCAGAAAACCAAAAGACCACCGATAGCTTGTGACTTATTGTCACAAACGCTCGTGCCACCCAACTTTATAGCTTTCAAGACTGGCAAAATCTGGATGCAAAGAGACATGAACTCCATGACAACGATGAAGCTTCAGCAGGAAATTAAAGCACTCGTCAAAACGTGGACATGGACTGCCTTCAACCTTCTCTGTTCACTTGTAAACAATGTACAGAGGAAAGACTATGTCAAAATGAGCAAATCTCTCAGAACAAGTTCAGTTTCCTTTCGTGACCTGATACTACACACACAAGGTCTGACCCGTATGGAGAACAATTGCATACGCACTCTGCTAACTGTCAAGCACACCAATTAAAACTATGGCGAACATTGAGCAGCACTAAATGGGACAAGCTTCACAAAATTGGACTGCACAATCTCCAACGCCTTCAGAATTTATCCTTTACTAATATAATACCGTCAACTGAGATGAAAACCATCAGCAGACACCACCAGCCGAACATTCATAACATAAGAGGCAGAGGGAAATTGGCAAGAAGAGATCTTACCATTAAGCTGGTTTCGACTGAGGTCTAATTCTTGCAGCATCGGTGTCTGGTGGTCGTCCAGCAGCTGAGGTGGAATCTCATTTGTAAGAGAGTTATCGGTTAATCGCAGCGTGGTAAGGGAGGTCAGTAAGGACATTGTTGGTATGGGTCCTGAGAGCTGGTTTCTGCTTAAATCGAGAACAATGAGATAAGTACAAGTTCCCCAAGTCGTCCCATCAAATTCTGGAGGGATAGGGCCATCGAAAGCATTTGAAGAAAGGTCCAAGTAGGCGAGGTTCGCCAAGTGACACAGATTTGTTGGGATGCCACCCGAAAGCTGGTTACCACTCAGGTCTAAGACCTCCAACTTGGAGGGCATGTCCGGCTGGATCTGCAGAGGACCTGTAAGCTGGTTTCCAGAGAGGTTAAGGCGTTGAAGCTGCGGTAGGTTCAAAACGGAAGAGACATCACCGGTAAGCTGATTATCAGCTAACGAGAGATTGACCAAGCTGACAAGACCCTTCAAGGATGTGGGTATCCCACCCGATATGCGATTTGCAGCAATATCCATGTCTTGTAATTTTGTCAAGGTCCCGAGATCATCTGGGAGCTGACCACTGAGCAAGTTGTTGGCCAGCTTGAGAGACACGAGCCCAGAGAGGTGACCCAGAGTTCCACTCTGGATGACCCCTGCCAAAGAAAGGCCGGAGAGGTTAAGTCCCACAACTTGACATAACCCATTTGTGTTTGTTTGAACTCCATACCATGATGACTGTGGACAACCGGAGACATCCACATTGGTAGCTACCCATGTTTCTGTCAACACCCCGGGCTGTGTCAACCCAGCTTTGAATGCAAGAAGCGTTTCGCCATCTGGAGCTATGGCCCAGAATGAGGGCAAACCACATAGCAACAACATCATCAACACTACATGCAGCATGCGCTTCACCCCTTGCATCCTTATGAACATGGATTTTCCCATGTGGTTCCCCATCATTTGCTTCTCCTCCGATTTGGACACACCTTCGAAACGAACGAGATTGTGGCACTGTGCGGCGTCATCCTGGATGGCATAAGCTTCTTGCAGCTATGGGAGTAGAGCCTGAGCCTGCATTTCCAGACTCCTTGTTTGCATACAGTACTAAACACGGGCTATGTCTCCACCTCTCAACTCCTACATAACCACAAACATATATTGCCTGCGGACGCCTCGGCTCGGTCATTCCCTCGTCTCAAGCCTTGACAAGGTAGTACGACCCCATAGCGTAGCACGATGATAAAAATGGGGACATACACAAGGAGAAATCCCTCTTATGGCTTTGTCTGATGAATCAAGTTCTTGATGGAAGAAGTGAAGCCAATGCTGATGATGGGTAACCAAGAATGCTAGTTTACACCTCTGAAGGGTAGCCTATATGTGTACCGAACTCGTTCGATCTCTTGGAGGAAGTCAAAAATCAGCTGACCATGTCTCATTGATCCCGCTTTCCTCAAAGAACACACACATCCACCTCACTCTTGCTGCGAGTCTATTCTGTTCCGTGCTGGGAAAGGAAGAGTCTCTTCCCTATGTTTGCCCTACTGTTTCTTGCTTGCTTGATTGAGCATGAGCACATGGAGTTGTCGTTTCCTAACTCACATACGGACATAACACTGAAACTCAGCGATGGCAAAAAACCTGAGCTAGCACTGTCAAATTGACACCTCTGCAGCTCACAAGATAGCCATACATACATACACTGCTGCCAGCGCCCCACTTCTTGAAGAAAGTTACAAAAGAAATGCACCACCGGAACCCACTCTTGCGGAACTAAGAAACACAATGTGCCCACCACCGCTCTCAACCCAACCTCAAATCTACCCACATACACACATCAGTCTAACCTTCCCAGTAGACATAACCACCGCCAACCTCAGAGACACCTCAGCTGGTTCTTGCAACACCTAACATAACCTACATTGAAAGAAGCTTCCAAAACGACTTCAAAGCCACCATCACAATCGCCTCCCTAACCCAAACCTCGACTTCCACAACACCCAATGCCAGCTCACACAAGCACCGCCTCACCTCACCTCGTTCTTGGAACTCCTAACATAACCCACATTGAAAGAAGCTTCCAAAACGACTTCAAGGCCACCATCACAATCGCATCCCTAACCCAACCTCGACTTCCCCAACATCCAATGCCAGCTTACACAACCACCGCCTCACCTCACCTCACCTCAACTCATTCTTGCAACTCCTAACATAGTCGACATTGAAAGAAACTTCCAAAATGACTTCAAAGCCACCACCGACAGAATCGCCTCCTCGACTTCCTCCTCTTCAGTAACACTAATATGTCAGCTTACCTACATCATTGCAACCTACAATCACTTGCCCACCCGAACTCCCACACCGACTCCCAGCACTAAACTCAACCCAATCACCAATGACACAAAGCTCGCTCCCACAACGGACGACGAAAGCGAGCTTGCCAAATTAGGACGACACGACGACAACGCTGACGAAGAAGAAGAAGAAGAAGAGAGTACTCAGAGTAGAGTGAAGTAAAAAGAGTGTTCAAGTTAGTGCTCCAAGCAGCAACAGTTGCAACGCTTTGTTTAGCAATGTGGCCACCTCCTGGCGTACCACAGACATGGCAATGGAAAGGGGAAGAGTAAAGTGTGTCCGCTGGCCCCACATTGAAACGCTCTCTTCTCGCCTTCTCCCCTAGGTAAGCTAAGCTTAGCTTAGGAGTCCGAGTCCTCGACCCTTTCGACCAACACAAAGCCCGCAACCCCCGAGGCCGCCCCTGCGGTGCGCTGGCAAGGAGGAGGGAGGAAGAGGAGACTTCGCGAGGTGTCTTCCGGTTCAAGACTCCCCCTCTTCCCTCGCTCTTCCCGCGAAGTCCACCCCCCTCCTCTGGCTGTTTCTCTGAAAAGGGAGACCCCCCGAGGAGGAGTCATGATTCATTATGTTTCCTTTTTTCCCTTTTCTTTATTTAATTACCCAGGCTTTGAAGTTTGCATTAGTACATACGCACACAGTTACCAGTAACATTTAGTGTGGTATCTGATGAGTAATATGATGCTTCTTCCTGGCCAAGGATTCGTGGCACTCATTTAAAATCATCCATGCGGATGAAAAAAACGCAGGAATCATCTACATGACTATTTTAGGCAATTTGATTCCGGAAATAGAGTCAAAGGCCCCGAATTAGTCTAGTGATGTCACATTTGAATGAATCGGCCCTCAACCCCATAGGGGGGCTTTTTTATTGGAGCCACTTCATCCACAATATCTAGGATGGATGATTTTAAGTGAGTGCCACAAATCCCCAACCCTTCTTCCATGTAGGTATAAATTTAAAGTGCGCAAGGTGTATGGACTAAGGTAGAAATACCATAACCCGTGAAAATAAGGTGATTCGGATTGAAGATCTAGTCTTACAATCAGGAGATAATTTTCCAAGATAGGTGAGAAGGATTCATGAAGAATGTAAGTTGTTTCATGTTTTTTTGCCCTATACAAAAAAAGGCTACAATTTTTCAAAGTGGAAAGTTGTCAAACCCCCTACTCGTTCACTAGATTCTCCCTACACCGAACACGGTAATCCGCATTTCCATACAGAACATCGCCTAAATCAGTCACCTCATGAGTACATTAACACTTGACTCCCATCGGCTACACTAAGTGCACACGCATTGAAGTTGCCGCCTTGCCATGATCAGTTTCAGAAATGGCACTTCACCATTATGACGGCGGTCTAGTGCATGGCTAGAGGGTGGTAAACCTGTTATGGTATTTCTACCTTAGATAACCAACGAGAGGAGAAGTGTTGTCCACCTACTCGATTATGATCGATCAGGTCATGGACAAAATCTGGGAATTGTGATGGATGATATTGCACCTCCACGTATGTGAGAACTCGTGACGAGGTTTGATAACCTTGGTGTGATAACCTTGGTGACGAGGCTTTGATGTTGGCACTGTTGCATTGGTATCGTATACGTACATTTGGTGTGGAATCTGAATGAGATGATGTTTCTTCCATGTAGGATTGATAGAGTGGGGAAGGTTTATGGACCAGATAGCCAACAAGAGAAGTGTCGTCCACCTACTCGATTATGATCGATCAGGTCATGGACAAAATCTGGGACTTGTGATGGATGATATTGCACCTCCGCGTATGTGAGAACTCGTGACGAGGTTTGATAACCTTGGTGTGATAACTTTGGTGACGAGGCTTTGATGTTGGCACTGTTGCATTGGTATCGTATACGTACATTTGGTGTGGAATCTGAATGAGATGATGTTTCTTCCATGTAGGATTGATAGAGTGGGGAAGGTTTATGGACCAGATAGCCAACAAGAGAAGTGTCGTCCACCTACTTGATTATGATCGATCAGTTCATGGACAAAATATGGGACTTGTGATGGATGATATTGCACCTCCACGTATGTGAGAACTCGTGACGAGGTTTGATAACCTTGGTGACGAGGCTTTGATGTTGGCACTGTTGCATTGGTATCGTATACGTACATTTGGTGTGGAATCTGAATGAGATGATGTTTCTTCCATGTAGGATTGATAGAGTGGGGAAGGTTTATGGACTAGATAGCCAACAAGAGGAGAAGTGTCGTCCACCTACTCGATTATGATCGATCGGTTCATGGACAAAATCTGGGACTTGTGATGGATGATATTGCACCTCCACGTATGTGAGAACTCGTGACAAGGTCTGATAACCTTGGTGACGAGGCTTTGAGGTTGGCACTATTGCATTGGGGTCGTATACGTACATTTGGTGTGGAATTTGAATGAGATGATGCTTCTTCCATGTAGGATTGATAGAGTGGGGAAGGTTTATGGACTAGATAGCCAACAAGAGGAGAAGTGTCGTCCACCTACTCGATTATGATCGATCGGTTCATGGACAAAATCTGGGACTTGTGATGGATGATATTGCACCTCCACGTATGTGAGAACTCGTGACAAGGTCTGATAACCTTGGTGACGAGGCTTTGAGGTTGGCACTATTGCATCGGGGTCGTATACGTACATTTGGTGTGGAATTTGAATGAGATGATGCTTCTTCCATGTAGGATTGATAGAGTGGGGAAGGTTTATGAACTAAATAGCCAACGAGAGGAGAAGTATCGTCCACCTACTTGATTATGCTCGATCGGTTCATAAGCAACATCTAGGAATTATGATGGATGATATTGCACCTCCATGTATGTGAGAACTTGCAACGAGGTTTGATAACCTTGGTGACGAGGCTTTGAAGTTGGCACTATTGCATTGGTATCATATACGTACATTTGGTGTGGAATTTGATTGAGATGATGTTTCTTCCACGTAGGATTGATAAAGTGGGGAAGGTTTATGGACCAGATAGCCAACGAGAGGAGAGTGTTCATCCATCTACTCAATTATAATTTATCAACTCATGGACAAAACTTTGGGAATCGTGATGGATATATCACACCTCCATGTATGTGTGAAACCGTGACAAGTTTTGATAGCGCTTATGCTCTTAGATGAGCGATTGGTTGTGGATTGGGTAACCAATGAGAGTAGAGAATGCAATCTAAACATAATGTTTTCATGTAAGATAGGTGGATCTTAAATGGTTGTTATTTTATGGCAAGCCCACTTCCCGTAGGATACGAAACACCTAATTAATGTGACATGGGTAGCAATCCAAATCCTCGTAGTTTTTGGATTTTGTATGAATATCTTATTTGAAATCAAAGTGAAGATTCTCACGCTCGTTAAGTGGTCATATACATTCCCCCCTACCTCCCATTATATTGACTATTACATCTATGTTGGTTAACAAACTACGAGCATGTCATCCAATCACTTTCATAAACATGTCCTTTTGATGTCTATTCTTGGATCCGCACCTAACCATACACCATACAAATATATGTATAGTCTCACCTCGATTATACATGCATTTCATGTCAACCAAACTTTCCAGTGTTAATTTAGTTTGATATTATGATTACAACGCTTGTAATATGATCTTTTTTAGGCTCGATTTGTAATATAATAGAGGTAATTGATGTGCATAAGTGGTGGGATCCGCATTAAGATCCACCTTGGGATTGGGGAGTTGCTCCAAGTGCATATTGAATTCATCGATGGGTTAACTTGACTTAACTCAACTCAAGTTAATCATTTTAAACCCTGGTTCTAGGACAAACGTTGCACTTTTAAATATATTTGGGGTTTGGGTGGAGACATAAGGATTTAGGGAGTGCAACTGTTGAGATCGATCTCTGGATCCGGGATATGGTGAGCACTGTATTTGAGCAATATTATTATTGATTTCCTGCCACCTATTGTCACAAGTGTGGTACAACTCTTGGATCATGAAATAAATGCTCCATTTAAAGTTCAATATAAAAAGAACTTGCTTTTGGAATGGGTTCTCTCTCAGCTTTATTCTTCTACTACTCACCAAGATTTGAGGAAAATAGCGTCTACCATAAGGCATGATATTATGTGGAGCTTCAAGTGTGGAGATTAGAGTGTTGATTTTGCCATGGATGATGAACATGAGAAATCAAGAATGAAAGAAGCAGCAAATGAACTAGCAAATCTCATTTCATCTTTGAATCTTGGAAGTGAAGAAATGCCTATTGAAGAATATGTGCAGTTGGCAAAAGAGGAAATTGTTGTTGCAAATTACATCATGGCTAAGTTGGTGGATTTGGCATGGGATAAAGAGAAGTCCATTTGGGATTAGATTTGAATGAAGAGCCAATGGTGGGGAATAATGTAAATGACTAGCCAACACCAATAGTCAAGCTTCCTCAAACCCGTGAGTATGCCCAATTACTATCAATTTTTGCAATGGAGCAATCTTCTGAGTTTTTAATTGTAGATGTCATGAACATGCAATCTTTTATGGATAAATTAAACAATTTTCAATTTTCAACATCAACAAACATCATCAAAAGATGATAGATTCTTACTTTCATAGTGTGTAATATGATGAAGACATCAACATGGAAACTTTCTTAAACTCCATATTATGTGACATTGAGAGATAAAAACTCTTTCTTACTTATGTATCTTCGTCGTGTATACAAAATGACATTTTACATTGAAATCAACCATCTTCTTGAAAACCCTCAATAATACAACATTTGAGGTCAAAATGTCATATTATTGAGAATATGACATTTGGATAATACGACACTTTCTTGCAGGACCAAATGATCATGTTAAAGAGGGAGAACAAGTAACCAATTAAGAGAATCAACTGAATGAGGCATGTCTGCCATTGGTACATTATAAAGTGGGAAGGTTTTATGGTGAGGCTCCTAATTGCCTTTTTATAGCATTCATGGGACAAACTCTTTTTTGTATTGCACATTTGAATTTCGATTGCCGCCGACTTTTTGCCATGTCAACTTGTGGGATAAAGAAAGTTACTGAAATTTGGCAAAAAGAAAGTGGCAGAAATAGCCACAATTCACATTAGGGGTTGTCACACCTCTTTCTTCCCATTCTCAATCTTCAGAGAATGGGGACGTGGCATGCTCTCCTTGAAAGCCGGAGGCCCATTCTCTGAAGATTGAGAATGGAGAATGGAGAAAACTTCTTCTCATCCACGGGTGAAGAATGGAGAATGGAGAAAACTTCTTGTGTGAAAGTTTTACCGCAAAGCTTCTATTTTTCACTTGGGGTCGCTTCTTTCACCGCTGGAGGTGCTTCTTGCACCACTTCTTGCACAGCTTCTTACCACATGTTGACTCACGGGTAATTCCCATTCTCCATTCTCCATTCTCCACGGGCCACAATAGGGGTGTCACACCTTTCTCCATGGAGAAGCTATCCTATTGGCTCCTCTTTTTCCTCATTCTCCATTCTCCATTCTCCGAGGAGGTGTGACAACCCCTATTGCTTTCCCCCATCTTAACCCATGAAGGCCAAGAATGGTTGTTTTGTCCACACCACCACATGTGCACGTCCGTACTAGTCTACACGTTTACGTTATGATCTTCTGAATTGGGACATGCAAACGGCTGAATTTTTTTCTTAAACAATCCTCACTTTATTTTTATTTTTTGAGACAGAAGGCCGACAAGCCAACGCCAAAGCACAGGAGGCAGTTGACCAGCTGGCAAGCTTTTGTCAAGTAGAGAGGAGATTTCACAGCCGGGAATCGAATCGCCAACCGTAACTTTACAAACCGCCAACAATCCTAACTTTACAAACATGGCATCCATACGGTCAGATCCACCGTTGGAGGTAAATATTTTCCTTTGTTGAGTTGTTGAATTGGGATGAACTTCTGAAGGCGATATTGAGTAGATTTGAGCTCGGGCATTTTGGTTAATAAAGGCCACTTCACACATGAGCCAAGAGCCATGACCGTGAAATTGTGACAACCCAAAAGAAAGTGTCCAAAGGTTGTCCCAAGACACCTCCAAAATCATGTAGTGTGGTCACGGACCCTCAAGTGTAGTGTGAAGTCACATGTGACCAGGCCCTCAACTGAATGCTATATCAATGAATTTCTATTCATGTGGGTCCTCACACATCATAAACTAGACTAAATCAACGGTTGTGAGCGTTTCAGAGTGTCATGGTCTCATGGTTTTGTGTTAGGCATGCCTCCAAGAGGTGGTTTTTGAAAATAGTCCAAGTGACCATGAAACATGATCCATTCGATGCCATGTAGGAATTTATGTACACTTTACATCCATCTTACATTCACATGCTATGTTGGGTCCCTCAAGCGTAGTGTGAAGCGAACTTGGACCGGTTCCGCCTTTTCCACCAATGAGAGTGCTTGAAGTGTAATGGTCACGGGCTCTCAGTCTTGTGTGTGAAGTCTTGTCTTGTGTCCTAGTCTCCGTGGGTGGGAGGCGTTCTCAACGCCCAGGGCCCTCACCCACACTAGGATCACTTGGGCCCTCTCACCAACGGCGCCACAAGTCCCGGGTGTCACTCCGGGGTCCCCCTTGTGCCCATGGTGTTTCGGGCACTCCTCATGGAGAGGTACGCAACATTAATAGAATATGGAGACGTGTTCCAATCTCTTTTGAACATGTGTCTTTATGATGTTTGTTCTCTAATCATCGTCTAAACCACATACCAATCAAATATGGGTGGGTGATTAAGAAAAATGACCAGACATTGCCCACATACCTTACATATATTATCATCTATTAAATTATTCATCAAGTAAAGCAGATATAACCACGGGTTTGGTCTCAGACTCTAAGTTCATAAGAATTAATGGCGAAGTATGGCTTATGTGGACATAACATTATTCAGATCCATATCAGCGTTCTGTGGGATTGGCAATATTCTGCGGAATATTCCCTGACATTTCCCAGACTGAATGTGGGAAATGTCAGGGAATATTCCGCATAATACTGCCAATCCCACAGAACGCTGATATGGATCTGAATAATGTTATGGAAGTCCTAAATGTTGCCATAACATTCTTAGGGCAAGTTTTTAATGACTTTTCTGTAAAGAACGATATAATGACTTAGTTGCCTTCAGTTCTACCCCGGGGGGTGCACTCCATTGTCAAGTTGAACTTCACGTGCGATAAAAAAAAATCTGCTTTTTACATAAAGCATCACCAAAATGGGTCAAAATTTTATCAATTTTTTTTATGAGTAGATATACGCGGTATCTATTACATAGTAAAAAATGGTAGCCAAATTTGATGATTTGTTTTTTCATAAAGCATATTGTTTCTAACTAGAATGACGCAAAATTGAACTAAAACAATTACTACAAAAATGAAGATGACTAAAAATTTCAAATAAATATAAAAAAGATATTATCAATGGTTATGTATATGTATAAAAATATAATAATTTTTAAAATTATCTATGGCATGTAATATAGGGTAGCAAACTTTTATCGCACGTGGTTATGAAACATAAGGGGGTGTGATCGCCCTGAGAGTTCTACCATGTGAACTTGTGTGAATTTATTTGTTTTTTAATAAAATGGCAGAATAACCATAATCATCATGACATTACTCAACTCCTTGGTTTCATTCCGTAGGACCACGTATCAAGTGACCACAATCCTTCTTTACTTCCGAGATTCCACATCTATGGGGAGCAATCTACTTGTTGACTGTAGAGTTTTCGACAAGCATCTATATAATATCAGAGTTTCTTGATTGCAACCTCTTTTGTTGAAAAGGGACCGTCATCTAGTTGCTTAGTAATGTTATGACACCCGGTTTCCCCGATCTTAAGTTGAACAAGTTTGGCACCCACATGTGCATGTACATACCAAGGAGACGGAGATTTTGGGATGTGTGTTCCAAGTTCAAGACCCTCTTCCTTACCCCCAATCCCCCCCCCCCACTCAGGTGCTTCTTTGTAAAAAGAAGACCTTGTGAATGTTTATCCTTTTTCTTTGTATACACTACCTATAAGTTGACATGGATCAACATACAATACATTGGTATGGTATTTAAACGAAATGCTTCCATATAGGAAATTTGTATTGGGAAAGGTTCATAGCAAGTTCCTAAATGATTTCATGCTATAATTTTTAGACAACCTCGTAATAGTTTTTTTAATTTATATAGCACATTGAAATGACTTGGTTTCCTTAACAATGCCTTGTGAACTTGTGGAATTTAAGAAAAATAGGATCGGCAAAAAGATGGCACCCACATGCACATTTGCATAATGAGGAAGAAGAGACTTGGTGAGGTGTCTTCCAATGCAAGACCCTCCCCCCTCCTTCTAAACCCTAAACCCTCTAAGTTGGCATAGATCAATGTGCTAAACATTGGTGCATCTGAATAGTTACTCCCATGCATGTATTCATGTATGTATGAGGGGACATTTATGTTGAGGCCCTAATTGCCTTCAGAACGTGCTTGGGATAACCTTCTAATGGACTATTTGTGCTTTGGTTGAATTCATAAGATCATATGAAGAAGATGACCATTTGTCCATCATAACATTGGAAAATCAACTCCTAAGTGTTTGAGAGACCCAATATGGACATTAACATGCACGAAACATACATTTGAAATGCATTCTTCCAATTTTAGCTAAGTTTATCAGACCCCCTATCAAAATTCAACACATTCATCAAGATTTTTTCTTATAAAAAATTAAATTAGTTGTACGCCTTAATGTGATTGAAAATTGGGGCGCAAATACACGACCTCGGCACCCTTAGATGCGTGTACATACTTAGTTTTTCTATGATCGTATTCATGAATAAATATAGTTTTATTCTCTTATTGGACGTATGAGATTGTAATAGATAGGTTCTCAAACCCATGTACATAAGAATAAAATTAAAGTGTAATTGTAAGACTTGGTGAGGACTCTAAAGTGATGCATGTAGGTTGTACATTGAGCCTCGTAGACCTTCAATGGTTAATGAGGAGGTCATTGTCCTTTTCTTTAAAGAAAGAATGCAAGAAAGTGGTTCTTTGGAGAAGGAAACTCCTCAAGCCATCTTTCATTGCTAAGATCTCCATGATCTCAAGAACGCCATCTCATTTTCTTGTTTTGTTACGTACTTGGTTTACAACTTCTATTCATCATACTTTGGCGAGTTTGAGAAGGTACATAGATGAATGTGCTTACTTGTAGACCACCTCCATACCCGAAGAACTTGTAGGCAATTTTTTTTGTTTAGTTTTCTTGGTTAAATGTCCAAAATACTTATCATAATCTTGAAGTTGTCTCCAACTAACAATTGTGTAGGAGCTCAAACTTCAAACAAGGTGGATTCAGCTGTCTCTTCATTTCTCTGGAAACAATGAAGAAGAACATATGATTGTCCCTAAACCATGGGCGTCTAAGAGGTCCAAATTGAGCCTCTCCAAGCATAGAAATATGTATTTGAGCTATATACTTTCATTTTCAGGTAATCATGTCAAATGTGACCCCATCTAAAATCAACTTATTCTCCAAGTGCAATATTTGAGTAAGTTAAATATTGTGATGTTATTGAAGGAATAATCTCAAACACACGACCTAGGTGCCTTTAAATGAAAATACATTTAAAAAAAGCAATTTATCATCAATGTCTTGCATGAGTATAGTTTTATTTACTCTTGGACATAAGATAGTGTATACAATAAGATTCCAAACACATAAATATATGAGACTTTTTGGAACTTGGTGCAACATGTATGAATTGTGTATATGGTTGTATATTGAGACTCCATGTCCTTTAAGTGATAATGCCCATTATGATTTCTTAGTATGTCCCAAACATAACTATATGTATGTCCTAGAATAGGTTCAAGTACCCATTAGAGGATTTTGCTTCCCAACATTTATCATGGGAGGTGCAGTTAAAACATGCACCTTGTAGGTTTGTTGTTGATTCATATTCATTTGATCTCACTAGTCTAATTTATGGTCTTTGGTCATGATTTTGGTGTTATGTATGTTGAAAATACTAATGTCGAGGCTTAAAACATTATTGAGGGCCTTCATTGGTATTCTCTTTCTAAACACGGTCAGGCCTCGAATATTGGGTCTCGATCCCCAATCGGCTTTTAATATGGAATTATGAATTGCTATATCTATTTACTACATATCTCATAGTTTACCAACAAATGTCAAATTGATTGCTTGGACATCATAGAATATCAACAACTTTACTTGGTTAAAATAAAAACATCAATAGTAAAAGATATAGCATTGTGTAACACCAAATAGTAAGTGACACTAAACATCATACCTAGTGCAACTATATTGGCATACATAGTTTGCACCATTCGTGTGGGTCCTACCCGGCAGTAGCACATTGCATCATATGTGTATAACAATTATGATGATATAAGAACCGGTCAGCCAAGCCCAGATGTGCTCCAATTGCCGGTCCATTGTTGCAAAGTGAACAATACTCATGTTGAGTTACTGTTCATTCTGTAAGGGTGGTCCAACACAAATGGGGTATAATCCTCTTCAAATTCCCAAAATGAGTGGCATTAGGTGCGCATAAGCCTGGTGTTGAGTAACATTATGCTCTACATGGTATTCAACAATTTTACCCTCCCCTTTGGTAGGTGCTACAAAACATCAACCACAACTTGAGATTTGTGAAAGCAAAAACACAAGGCATCCAAGTGAAAATTCTTAAAATGTTAATTAAATATTGATTTTTTAATTAAATAAAATAGGATATAAAACTACGAGCACAATGCAAAGAACCTCTGCAAACACTGGAGCCCATGCACGCCACATAAGGGCCACTTCACACACGGAACTGAAGGCCCATGACCATTGCATTCTAAGATCTCTCATTGGTCGAAAAGCCCGAGACCATCCAAGTTCACTTAACACCCAGAAGGTGAAGGCCTAAGGACCCAAAGAAATTATCATGGATGAAAAATCTACATGGAATCCTTGGCTCATGTGTGAAGTGGTCCTAAAGCCCGTGCCTCCAAGGATGAGACTTTTCAAGCAATATTTTTCGGTGGATGGAAGTTGTTTTATTTCTTCAATAATTAACCAACATGTGGTGAGTTTGGTAGGAATTGAATTTGAATCTGATAGGAGTCAATCTATAAATACTAAATCAATGTCAAAGTGATCACACATAAATTAGGTCATGGTTGAAAATTCAAGTTTTTTTTTTGGTGGAATGAATGGGAAGCCTGTGAGAAACTTATAAAAACACTTGACAAAACGTTATATATTAACTTGAAATTTGAAGCATCAAAGAAAAAGATGGCTTTGGTTTGACCAAGCCAAAGGCCTCGAGTATTAGCTATGTGCATACAATATTAGACTTTGGTGTCCCGGATCAAGGGGAGAGAGAGCAAGGGTGGAGTCCAAGAATGCCTAACTTAGGCCACTTCAATCATGAGACTAAAGGCCCGTGACCATTGCAGTCTAAGATCTATCATTGGTCAAAAAGGTTGAGACTGTTCAAGGTCACTTCAAACTAGAAGGCCTAAGGGCCCAAAAAAATTATCATGGATGAAAAGTCTACATGGATTCCTACATGGCGGACCATGTCAATGGTACGTCCTTTGGATGAGAGTCAAGGGTCCCCGCAATTACTGGTCACGGTCCTTGGCTCGTGTGTGAAGTGGCCCTTCACATAATATGGGGACTTCCCATGCACAAAGAATCGTATTTGAAGAACATTTGTTTGAATGTCTATAACGGGAGGCTTTCCGATGGGATAGAAAATGCACAACTTAGCAGGTGTCAAGAGCAGTGCATTGGCATTGTAGCGCAAGAGACCCGCAATTGGGTGGATGAAGTATCATCAACAAGGTGAGGTTGTCATGTGAGCTATCATCCGGTGCTAGTATTGATGTTACAAAATGTGTTATATCATAATGTCTTGTTGTCCAAAAATAGGTCTTATGTTTTTCTTCTTATATCTACTTAAGATTGGGTGGTTTGAGGGGAATTTGTCTTTTCTTCATAGCGATAATGGCTCAAAGGGTATTTATTGAGGGGAAGGGGTTTTTATTTTGTAAAGAGAATTTCAGGACCATTTGGTTTTGTAATGTTTAATATAGCTATGGTGCTTTTGTTTGATCAACTATCACGGGGGGTTCACTCAATGTCAAGTTGAACACCACGTGCGGCCAAAGTTTGCTACCCCTATATTACATGGAATAGATAAATTTAAAATCTATGATATTTTTTCTACATATACATAACCATTGATAATATCTTTTGTATATTTTTTTGAAATTTTTAGTCATCTTCATTTTTGTAGCAATTATTTTAGTTCAATTATGCGTCATTCTAGTTAGAAACGGTATGTTTTATTAAAAAAATAGATCATCAAATTTGGTTACTATTTTTTACTATGTAATAAATACCGTGCATATCTACCCATGAAAAAAAATTGATAAAATTTTGACCCATTTTGGTGATGCAACTTACCAAAAGTAGATTTTTTTTGGCCGCACGTGGTGTTCAACTTGACAATGAAGTGACCCCCCCGTGTCAACTATGTATATTTCATACAAAGCATCTCTACCAAAACAAAAAGGCGCATGTATAGTGTGGTGTCAACAAGTACTTGAGCCTCCAAGTATCACAAGAGAATTACAAACATTGGAACAACAAATAGTTTGGAAGGGCGATGAAAAGTACCCACAAAACACTACAACGAAACACAAACAACCACCAACCTTGCGTAGATAGCGTAATGTGCTATGAAGAGGACACAAAGAAGCATGCCAACCACTATTTACTTTCTCAAACCTCCACCAATATCACACAAATACAATCTCAATGTCCTCCACTCCAATCTCTCGATCCTAAAGATGCTACAACGAAGGTTGATTTGCCCAAACCTTGAAATCAAACATAAACTTACAACCCAACATACAAGAAAGAGAAGGAACCCGTAGGAGACTGTAACCTAAACCTAACACCTACCCCATACAATCCAATACCTTCCAATACTTGCCCAACAACACATGCTCATCTTTATCCTATGATACGATCCTGAGCACTTTGTATTATCTCTCAGAGTTTTGGTATTTCTCTACTACCCTATACGATCTGGTATTTTATTAAAATTCTCGTTAGATATCCTGCATGGGGCTTCTTTTAAACCTTTTGTTTTTTTTATAAGTAGTTGATTTTTATGTTTTTTTATTTTCAATAAAGTGGACCCTTTCATTGCTTTCATGCGGTCACAAGATTCACACTAAGTGCACCTGCAAGGATACTAGTTGGATGTTGTCACCACACCGTCCATTCCAATTATCCATTGCAACTTGTGGTGAAAAAAAGAATAAATAAATAATTTTAGTGGTGGTGATGATAGTGATCGTTGCCCCACCATTCCCCATTGTTTCTTACCATTATGGATAATGAGAGGGACAATGTTAAAACAACGTGTCATATGCACGGATGGAAAAGGATGGGGATGGGCGGGCCCATGCCAGTGGTACAAACAAGTGAGAAATAGAGATCTCTAAGCTCTCCAATCACATAATGAATTGTGGGTGAAATATCCAATCTACATACATTGGAAGAAAACTTGTCCATTACAACCATTTGTTGTGATTTGGCCATTGCGACTCATGGTGAGAAAAATACATAAATAAATCATTACAATTGTCGACTAGAGGCTTTTGGCTGCGATTTTTGGACACTGGGTAACCAAAATCCCCCGGTGGACAACCAAAATGATTTATGTATGCATTTTCTCACCATGAGTCATAATGGCCAAGTCGCAGCGGATGGTTGTAATGATATACCTATGCACAATATGATAAACTTCTAAGGGCATCCTCTTGAGCTGAATAACCACTCAACCCAACTTCATTTATTTCCAAACAACTTTACCTTCCAAGGTGCAGTTCAAAATTAAATTAAATTCTCCCCTAATTACGTAATGGGATGAATGTAGCCTTTTAAAAAGACTAAACATTTCCAAATCTAAATATTTCATTATTGATATAATTTTATTTTAAAAAATTCATCCCATTACTCTAAAAATAATTATTATATAATTATGCTCTTGAGGATTAGACATAGCAACAATGAGTTGATAACAAATACACAAAATTAGACATTCAAATTCTAGCATGCCAAATACTTAACTTAAAATTTATGGTGTTACAACATTAGATTTGTGGTGGGATTTCACTAAGCACTATTTTAAAATACTAGCTTGGACCAATACTTTATATAGTCATTAATATTTCAATTAAGATTTCGTATCGAATGTGGATAGTTGCACCACTTTCCACACCAAATTCATGGGCAAAATTTCTAGGTACTACAACTACCCACAATTGGTTTTCAACATAAGTTACCCTTGACTCTCAACATTCACAAGCCGTTCTCTTGAAGTTTAGAATCGAGCATGCTCGTTCCCTAGGGAGGGTGATTGGCGTTTCATTAGAAAACTCTCTATGACAAAAGATAGGGTCTCATTTAATGTTTCATAGTACAAAATATAAAAGTCTTAGAAAAATCATTGTATTCAAAAACAAAATTGAAATTATATTGGACATATTCCAAGAATATCCATAAAATATAATCAATATCTCGTGAATATGTGCATTATTTCAGAAGCCTCCTCTTGAACATATCCCATTGTCTCACATGTTTGTAACTCTACAATATAGTTACCTTGCACATGCTTGTAGCAAAGTTGCATGAACTTATATTGAGTAGATTTTGGAACGAGCTTGTGAAATTTAGAATGCATTCCAACTTGCATGAACTTGTAGAAATTACTTATGCCATGCCCACACATATAATGGCAGGCATAACCAGTGAACAACTCCCACCAATATGGGTGATTTTTTTTCATTCACTTTTAACCAACGAACGAGTGAAATTTCATTGTGTTACATCCAGTCGCTAGCTAAAAGCAACGAAGAAGCCATCCATACTGGTGGGAGCCATGTCCATTGGCTATGCCCACCCGTACGTGTGGGCAGGGCATTAATAAACTTGTGCATGCCAACTCAACCAACCACTTTATGAATCGAACCGCGACCATTGTCGGTGTCGAGCTCGGCCAATGCATCCACAATGCATCAATCAATGGGAACTCGGACACCTCGATCACCATCAATAGGAAAAAAACTTCGGTCTTAGTCCATCACATCAACATGAATTACATGTTGCTTTGCGAATGGACCTCAAAACTCCGTTGATCGCTTATGGTATTTTGTGTGTTGTTTTGGCGGTGTTTCAATATAAGTTATGCTTTTGGGTCTTGCACACCATTGTGGGTTGTGCTAAGGGCCACTTCAAACATGAGCCTGAGAGACCGTGACCATTACACTTCAAGCACTCTCATTGGTGGAAAGGGCGGAGCCGGTCCAAGTTTGCTTCACACTACGCTTGAGGGACCAACGGAGTATGTGAATGCAAGATGCATGTAAAGTCTACATGGATTCCTACATGGCATTGAATGGATCATGTTTCATGGTCACTTGGACTATTTTCAAAAACCACCTCTTGGAGGTAGGCCTAACACAAAACCAGGAGACCATGGCACTCCAAACGCTCACAACTATTGATTTGTTCTATTTTATCATGTGCAAGGACCCGCATGAATAGAAATTCATGGAAATAGCATTTGGTTGAGGGCCTAGTCACATATGACTTCACACTACACTTGAGGGTTTGTGACCACACTACATGATTTTGGAGGTGTCTTGGGACGGCCTTTGGACACTTTGTTTTGGGCTCTCACAATTTCATGGTCACGGCTCTTGGCTCGTGTGTGAAGTGGCCCTAATTTGATCCTTTGTCAATCTTCATTGTATTGGCTGTCCTCATCACACATAACATGTTTCTATACCTAATATTCGGCAACAAAATGAAAACTTACAAGCATGCAAAAAACATGTAAAATGAATCAGTCCCGTCTCCCCAAATTTACCTGCGTATTAATTATGTCTTATCTACACCAATATGTGCAATTAGATTGCCTTTGCAAACAGGTTGACTCTTTTACCCATTCAAATTACCTTTGGGTCAAGATAAGATCATAAAAACTTAATATTTTGGTAATTCATCCACATAGCAACCACATAGTAAGAAATAAATTGCATAAATTGTTACTTTGGTAATAAATATTCAAAATAGTGTGGAATATCGATAAACTAGCATGGGTCAATCTAAATGCATATATTAGTGCAACAAATTTTAACAAATTTAGGTTAAGGTTTAGTTAGACAAACTTGAAAGGAAGGAGATAATTATCACATATGAGTGTACCTCTCATCTGTCCAACATAAAACCCCGACCCTTTTATAAATTTGTGGCCAATTCTTCTCAAATGACATTGGACTAGCTGACTTCAGAGTCTTTAAAGCTAATTTTGATGTCACATCAATGAAGAATAGTAACCTCCACGATGCATATTATTTTGAGGATTTTATGTTTGGATGAATGAAGGGTATGCCCACAAATGAAACAAACCAAATAACACCCACATACATTAGACATGCTTGATCCCAACACAATGATAAGCTATACACCTATATTCAAGTGGTATGTAGTTGGGTGTGGATCTAAGAAGGAACACCGTGAAGACATTTGTTCAAGAGAGATTGGACCACATGCTCAAAATATGATAACCATTCTAAGCTCAATAGCGAACATGATTGGAGGGGCCTATATGACCATTTGATGATAACGAGAATCTTCACTTTGACAATGAATAAGACATTCACATGAGCTCAAAAAATTGCAACGCAAAATGGTTACGGGCACAATCTGGATTTACTAATCATCTTGCACTAATTGATTGTTTCATATACAATAAGAAGTAGGTGTAGATAGAATCGGATTCAAACAACATATATCTAATGTATGTGGGTGTTACTTGGTTCGTTTTTCATGTTCTCCAACTTCTAGCAAATGTTAAATCTAGGATGAAACATATGCAACGACCGGATTGAAAATCGGACCTCCCCTGATGTAGTTATGGTTATCGGAAGTGCATGTTAGATAGGTCTTAAGTGGCTACTTTTCTTAATCGGACACCTAGATTTGATTGGTATGTGATTCCACGAGGATCAAAGAGCAAACATCATAAAGACACACGTTTAAAAGAGATTGGACTACATCTGCAAATATTCATAACTACTCTACGCTCAATAATGAACACAAATGGGAGGACCTATATATCTAGTTAAAAAATTAACAAACATGCACTTCCGATAACCATCATCATATAAGAGAAAGTCAAATTTTTCTAAATTTTTTAACATAGATTTGCTAATACAACACAAAAAGATTGCTATGTAAATCTAATCGGTAGAAGTTGAAGAACATGAAAAAGGAACCACATAACACCCACATACGTTACCTTAACCCTTGCCTTATTATGCCATAGTTCCCTCTTGAGTCTCTCCCATCCGGTGGCTCTTGCCAAATCATGTGCTGGCTTGTGACCTGACAAGCAACAAGTGACCAAGTGGGCATTCATTAAAGTTGGCGTGAGCGGGGGCGGGCCTCTTCGAGCTCATTAACTTATTATTCCATGCTACGGTTAGTACCTAAGATGTTAAGTAGGTGTTGAGGCCGTGTGATATATGGACCACCGAAGATTGAGGAGTAATAAGCTTGTGAAGAAGTCAACGTTATATCATACCCCCCCCCACATGCCATCGATGCTCAAACGTGTGTAAGCAAACTTAACTTTAACTCATGTATTCCTCGCCATGCGATTTCCGAGGAGATGGCACCTTGACCCAACTCCGTATGATAATTTTCGGAGCTCACATGAATATCTTATGATTGTCAAAGTGGAGATATTCTTTCGTTGATCGTATAAGTGCCGTCGATTATGTTGACTATTGAATCTAAAACGGTTAACTAACTGTTGAGCAAGTACTCCAATCTCTTTTAAACACATATGTTTTTGTGTGTGATTTAGATATAGGGTTGATTACACACCATTTAAATATAGGTGTTGGTTTTAAGGGCTAGTTCACATGGAGTCCCAAGTCACAAATCCCGCTCATGTCAGCAAGTCTCATCATGAAGGCAAAGTCCCAACTTTTAAGCCTCGAGAAACCAATAAAATATGGTTAATTATCATTAAAGTCATATCTTGATTATTTTATGCAACAATATTCGCAGGTCTTGTGTTGAGAGTTGGGTCTAGCTTTTTGCTCGACCCAACTCTCAACACAAGTCCCAAGCCTCACCTCCAAAATGTGTTGCCATGTAGACATCCATGTCATACTTGGGATCCCGTGTGGAGTGGTAAGTCCCAACTTCCATGCTCTCAACGGCTAAGATTGCATGGATGGACCTTAATGGACTTGGGACTTAGGACTTGGGACCCATGTGAACCGGCCCTAACCCTTAAATGCCTACATGTCGGCCACCCAGAAATGGTCTTGAAGATCCTTTTGTCAATAGCTAAAATTTGAGCATTTTTATCTCCATGTCTAGTAATTGAATGCCAAATACGGTTGGAAAGATGTCTAGAGCATGTAGGTGGGGGATGCTTCAAATTATTTTAGTTGTCCAAATATCTCTAGAATGCTACAAGGAATATGTGAAGAGGTGTCAAATCAAAGGAGACTTATTCACATGATTTCTTATCGAGATCCATATATTTATTTGGGTGCATTGAATACAATAATACACCATTGAAAAGTTACTAAAAAAACCCAACCACATGCAACTTACAACTCCCACAAATGCCACACTTTGAGTTTTTAAGGGCCTCTGCTATGAAAATTGGATGTAGTCATATCAAATCCTAATATTTTGACCAAGGTATGTGTGGCATAAAGACAAAGGTATATGTGGCATGAAGAAATCTCAATAGTACATTTGGCATAAAGAACACGCATGCATTCCTAAAAGAAAGGGAGAAATGGCCCCCAACAATGAATATTCTTAACTTGCACTAGAGTTTTTGGCATGGGATTTAAAATCACCTAAACCCCTATAAATCTCTCGGCCCATGTTTGTACATGTACATGTTCCATACATTTTAGATTCGTATGGAATAAAATTCATCGTGTCTTGGTAACCTCGTTCATTCACGGTGAACTATTTTATAACCCAAATTGTTCTATGTAAAACCTATTTAAAAATGTTTGTACTCCAAAGATGATATCGTAGATCTCAAATTAGTCCAGTGCAATCTAGTAGGAATGAAGCAATCCTCAACATATAAAGGACTTGTTTGAAATAGAGCGTTTTTTCATCCACAATAGATGAATCTACCAATATGTCATCAAACTCGAGCCAATTTGCATTACGTGAAATATACTATCCTTTGTCTTTGAGATTATCTAGCTTTGTGGTGTCTATGTAAAGTCATCCATCATGCATGAAGGGGCTAATGAAAAAAGCAAGCCAATTGTAGATTGGATGTTTGATTCATCCCCCAATATGGTAGCTAACCCATTCATGACCACCACCCCATTTCCGCAGCTTAGACCATCCTATTTCCGTGCAGCATAATATCAATCTTTGATCAATGTTGACATGTCATGATCAATATCCAATTTAGCCAAATGTCAGTGGCTAAGTTGGCAAATGGGTTTAGATTGCAAGCATATTTAGGTGCCATTATTATCGATTACATGAGTCAAACATTCTTGGTTTTCTAACAAATCAGCAATCCGAAAGAGGGTAGCCTATATCACAAGTAAAGGTTGAAGAGCACATTCACTTAGAAGTTTCGCATTAATTTGGTTATTGCCAAAAAAATTATGAAAAAATATGAATTGCTTCTTATTTCTATTTCTCTACATGGGGATTTTCCCCCTCTGATCATGCCTAAACCACATGTATGCTAAATTGCTTAATTGGTCAGAATTGGGTTAGCTATCCTAGACTAATTTGGGGTATATGATGTCGTTTCCAAAGTCAATTCACCTTTAAATAAATATCACGCTATAAATGATTACAATGCTTTTTCACCTTTCCAATGGCACCATAAAGTTTTGGCATAAATCCATGGCAACCATGTCCAATGGCAACACATTTATCGATTGAGAAGCGTTAATAAAATCAAGGAGTTTCGCACCTTCCCCAAGTCTATTTAACAACACATTATGTGGAGCCGGATTGAAACCTTCTAGTAGTGCCCTTGGAGACTTGGATGCATATATATATATATATATATATATATACACACACACACACACACACATACACAGACACACACGTTGCACTTTGATCATCAATGTCAAGTATGATTGCATTTTAATATCTATAACAAGGATTCACACAACATTACTGAGCTGCTGACATATGTTCATGGGTTGTCGAGTAGGTTCAAGAATAAAGCCTTCGGATGCCGGAATCCCAATACTTCAGACTGAATTTGAAGTTAGAACGCCTAAACACAACTCATCAACTGAGAAATGTTATGCAAACCCATGATATATGAGATCCGATTTCTAAACTTGGCGAGGCCCGTATATATCGTGTGTATGGGCATATGTTGAGGGCCCGTGTTCTTTTAAGGGTTAAGGAAAACATTAACTGACGTGACGTCATTTGGATGAACTTCTAGGTTGATTTTGTGCGGATAGGGAGAAGCGGTTGGCAACAAAATCTTTGCGGGGAGAATTGACGGTGGTAGTTAGCTAACTTACACACCTAATAAGGCATGGGTGAATGTAACTTAATGAGTGGGTCAAAGCTAGTCTAGTTTACTTCAGATCCCCAAGTCGAGTTAACATTCAAATCAGGGCCAGTTTACACACGTGACCAAGAGCCGTGAGGAAAAAAATAAAAAATAAAAAATTTAGGATCTCTCATCACTAGAAGGAAAGGGGGTCCTTTCGCACACGAAATGGACACATAAATGACAGTGTTTTGGGGCCTCCACATGTGTCATGAAGGTTTGCAGCCCTGTGGCAGTACTGTCATCCTGGACCTGTGCTATTTTTGCAAAAATGAGTGTTAGAAATGTGCATGGTTATGGTTTGGTTGTATGAAGACCATGACCAAGACCATTTTTTGTATAGTCTTGGTCATGTGACAAAGTGTAAAGCATACTTAGACGATGACGTCGTGTTTTTAACACACAAAAATGAGACTATGGGATGTATTAAAAACGGATGTTTCTCGATTATATAATACTACTTTTTAGTGTGGTCATCTTCAGTTTGTGCTGAGACAACTTATTTGAGTTCTCTCATTGCAAAATTTAGGTGACCACCGAACATGATTCATTTATGGACACATGGCACGCCATATCAACTCTTGTCACTTTTTCATCCATTCTATGACATCATTTTCATTTTTTGTGGCGTCGTTTAGAACGAAGTGGGACCGTCACTGATTTCTCAACCAATGAGAGAATTTAGAATATGATGGTCATGGTCAATGATCACTACACCAAATATGGTATTTAGCATCACTTACTATTTGAACTTACGCGATGCAATGATACCTTGCACTAGAAATCAAAATCTACTATTAAAAAGGTGTTCAAACATTATTAAAACATAACTAATTTTACTTGGTAGAATATTACATTCTCAGTAAATAGTTACAACACAATGTACCCGAATGGTGAGTAACACTAAATACCATACATAGTGTAGTGTAAACACACCCTTAAGTTATAGTTGCCAAATGAGTCGACCCTCCAAAGCAATACGGTCTAGCTTAGTGTTGATCACCTACCCACTACACCGTTTATGGTATTTAGTGTCATGTACATTATTTGTGAAGGGCCTAAACTAGATGCCTAGAGGTCTCAAAGTGTCTTGTCCGCTCATTACCAATATGATACTATTTGTCAGCATAAGTTATTTAATATTCTTATATTTTCATATCATGACAATTAGCATAACACATTGAGATACTTGAGATGATAATTTTACATTTTAGCATCCAAGGAGAAGATGTTATTGAACATATTAACGCCAATTATCATTTGTGTACAGTGTAATCAACTTGTAGACTGTTGTTTAACATAGACATGCACCTCATAACACCTTTGAACATACTCATGCCAATATATTAGTAACTGCACTTGAACACCAAATGTCATGATGTGACACTTTTGGTGATTGTCGATCATTATTGTGACTTGGCATCCGCCTCAAAATAGGACACGGGGGGTTCACTCCATGGTCAAGTTGAACACCACGTGCGGCCAAAAAAAATCTACTTTTGGTAAGTTGCATCACCAAAATGGGTCAAAATTTTATCAAATTTTTTCATGGGTAGATATAGACGGTATCTATTACATAGTAAAAAATGGTAACCAAGTTTGATGATCTATTTTTTTTAATAAAACATACCGTTTCTAACTAGAATGACGCATAATTTAACTAAAATAATTACTACAAAAATGAAGATGACTAAAAATTTCAAAAAAATATACAAAAGACATTATCAATGGTTATGTATATGTAGAAAAAATCTCATAATTTTTAAATTTATCTATTCCATGTAATATAGGGGTAGCAAACTTTGGCCGCACATGGTGTTCAACTTGACATGGAGTGAACCCCGTGAAATAGGATAAGTGACACTATTACTCATGTGACACTAAATCCATAAACGGTGTAGTGGCCCCAATTTGTGTTTGTGCCAAATGATAAGCTTATTGTGTGAATCTCAAGCTCTAATTGTGTGAGTTGTACCCATGTTTCAATAGTTTCATTGCATTGAGCCCAGACTTGTCATCTAAATCTTTCATATCATCCTCGAAAACTCGCTAGATGAATCTACATGTTTCCTTATGTTATAAATTGAATTTAGTGTAGGATTACTAAGGACCGCTTTATACATGTACCAGACCTGTGACCGTGAAAAGCTAAAGGCCCTTGAGAAGCATTTAAAGGCCGTACCTTGGGAAATAGAAATCCAATTTTGCAATGTTTGGGTTGTCAAGCTTAGAGTAAAGTGAAAGTAGACCATGTTGAGGGACTACAATATTTGTTCGGGCTCAGGTTCCCACCATGGCAATATAATACTTCTAAGAGCCAATGGCAATTTCATTGATTGCCAAGGCCCCTGGTTTTATATTTGACCCACCTCTTTTTGATGGGCCTGATGCAATATGCAGTAGACCATGAAACATTATCCACTTGCTGCCATGTAGGACGCCACATAGATTTTCTATCCATTCGATTTTCTTCGGTCCCTCGGGCCTTCAAGGTCCAAAGTAAATTGAACTTGGACTATCTATGACTTCTTGACCAATCGCATGATTTGTATATCATGGGCAAAGGGCCCTCGAGCTCTATTGTAAACTGGCCCTAAGGAATGTGTGGCCTTATCATGGACATTGCCAACTCCATTGATAAATTTGGCCATTTGATTGGACTGAGAATGGTCTCATCTTGTTAAAAATTTGTGAACTACAAGGATTGTCATTTCAAGTTGCAAAATTAAGGTTAAAACATAAAAATTGTAAGAGATCAAAGTGAAGGTTTTATTTCTCCTTAAATGATCACATGGACCCTCCCAATCTTGTTGATAATTGAACCTACGATGATGTCAAATTTTTGATCATAGACATAGTCCAGTTTCATCATAACATAAGTCATTTTGCTTAGCTCCCAGCTTTGCCATACACCAATGATACATAGGTGTCCAACCAAGAAAGTTGACCACACAAGGTCCACATACCTTAGCTTACTTGGAGTTACTCAAACTTACAATTTTCCAAGAAGCTAGGTATATAATCTATTATGGACTACAAGTTATAGGATTCCTCGATATCAATTAGTAAGAAATTGCCCTTTTTCTCTAAAGAGAAAATGACATTTGTAAAGAGAATAATCCCACATTTACTTATTTGTGCTTATTAGGCATCATATTATCTTGGGGTTATTTAGTTCCACCGTGTGCACAAACCCTATTTTTTAGGCAAAAAGAACTAGATTACCAAATCTATAAAAAATTGAACATGTTGTTGTTGTTGTTGTTGTTGTCTCGTGGATGAAATTTCCAAAAATACTCTCAAATTTAGATTATGTTCCTTCATTACTCCAATAATGAAAAAAAATCCTAATGTGCATCCCATAGAGTTGCTTTTCCCCCCTCTTGAATCTCTTGACTTTGTATGTTTCTTGACAATGAAATAAAACTTTTCACACAACACACACGCACATGGATGCTTATTTATGGAACAAAACAAAGATAATTATAGACTAGATAAACAATGAGAGGATGGCAATGAGCAAGTGGGAGGTAATGGAGTTGCAATTGAGGAGCCACGTGAAGGACCGGCAAACGACAACGTGATTGTTGAGAGTTTCAACGAGGAGCAACAATATCCCACGAGGGAGCGGCGGCCGCTTGTAGAATGGTGGAAGAACCACATTTTGCCTCAACATGGTGAGGAACGTGCCAATCTGGCAATATTTGAAGGTCCTTTGAGTTGGAGTGAAGCAATTAGGTATAATATGGAGAAACTTATGGGGCAATGTTAGAAACTCATTATATAGGGTTGAGAAACTAAGAAACACAATAGTATGACAAGTCTTTGACTACTTGCAAAGTGGGAGTGTTGAAGGTGGAGCATTAGATTGCTCGTAGTCATAGAAATGTAATACTAGAAGTAATAAGGTTGTAATAAGCCTACAAGGCTTGTCCGTAGTGGGAGAGGAGTTATCCCGTATTGTTTGTATCAACCAAGGTGAAAATGAGCAATAAAGGGCAAGGCAAGGGGTGGAGGAGACCATTTCACTCCAAGCATTGTTCATATGCCTTTGTGTATGAGTTCTTGCTTGTGCAATCTCATCTCTAGTCCTATTGAGTTCCAATAGATGATGAGCTGTGGGAATGGCAAACCATCCACCTACTCGAACCGGTTATCAATCATAACCAATCAATTCATTTGAGAATTATGGATGATATCGCACCTTCATGAATGCAAAATTGTGACGAGTTATGACAACCCTTCTTGCTATTGGATGAGCGATCAGTTAGGAAACCTTGTTTTGTCCAACTGGAGTGTGGTAAATAAGGGGTTGTTTACACCATGGACCATGAGGTCGTCCCAAGGCCCTGTAAAATATGTGATTGGTTGTTGAACTCGTCCCGGGACCACTTTGGTTTACATCAAGGAAAAACTGTTAGAGTGACCATGGAGTTCAAGGTCCCCAAAAGACATATTTTAAGGCCTACATTATCCATTGACATGGTCCAATAGGTTTTGCGGTGGGAGAGGCACTCTGGTAGAATAAGGCAAGGGCCCATGGCAGAGAAATATTGCTATAATAAAAAATTAATGAATTTTTTTTTGAGAAGAGAAGATGAAGAGAAGAAAAGACAAGAGAGTGATCAAACTTGATTTATTTTTCCAAAACTTCCATTTTTGAACATTTACTAAAAAAAATCAGCACATTCACTTTTTGGTGCATGCTCATTCCTCTTGGTCCACATTCGGTTTACACCTAGCGAGGGACCAAAAGGCTTTGTAAATTGTTTTTTTTAAGAAATCTGACCATGGAAAAAGGCCATCTTCCATGGTCCGATTTCATGGTCCATGGTGTAAACGGGCCCTAAGTAGATCAAGCTCACACTCATGACTGTCTGTCTGTGTCCGAGCCACTGGCAACCACGTCTCTCTACCAAATACCGCATTATTATTCTCAAATGCCTCGAATAGCTTATTACAGTGTGGAAGGCAACATGTCCTTCAAAGAGTACCTCAGTTAATTGTAAGGCGTTGAGGAGCGCGGGCTAATATTTTAGTAGATTAGGCTGTGGAAGGGGGGTTGTTAGCCTCAGATTCGTAGTAGCCTAACCTAACCTACTGATTAGGCTGCACTTAACTTGATCTTTAAGTTTAAGTGCACGCGTCCTGGCCTCGGCAAAGCTGCACTGACAAATACAGGCCACCATACCATGCTAGCGAGCACTATGAACTTAGTGAAGATGGCGGGAGTCATGTGGTGTAGACTAACTTAATTGGAGTACACTTGTTTGTGGTACTTGGTGTTATGTACACTATTTGTGAAGGGCGTAAACTACGTAGATGCCTACGGATCTCTAAGTGTCGCGTCCGTTAATGGCAAATAGGTGCTCTTATCCGTCAACGTAGGTAGCTTTTCAAAGTGGAACATTAATTTATATTTTGGCATTTAGCGTCATACGTTGGGGCACTTGAGATGACAATTTTGCAATTTAATATGCAAGGGGAAGGGATTCTTGAGCATAATGGCAAGTGTCATGTGTTCACATTTTAATATATGAAAGGAAGATATTCTCGAGCATATCAATGCCATTTGTGTACACTTTAGGTAAATTGTTGACCATCTGTTATACATGGAGGAGTGGTGTTTTTTTTGTATGTGACCGGATGACAGTTCCCGCCACGAAAAAGAGTCCTACCCCTCCCATGCACTACAAGTTTAGTAATACTTACAATACAGTCACAAGTCACCCAGATACTAACTATAACGAAGCTATGCCTTGCCACCTAAGCCACACCTGTAGCAATGCTTGATTACCTCCATACTAGCCAAAGGCCCAGTTCAGCCACATGGCATGGTGACTTGAGTAGGTATATTGAATTGCCCCTCTTTTGAATGAGGGTAACATTTTTGTCGTTTGGAGATGATCTAAGTGGAGGTTCGATCAAAAAACCAACTCCAATTTAATTTCTAAATTGTTGCCCCTCAAGACCACTATTGGCATTCCTACTATAATCTCCTAGATAATAGAACTTCAACAATTTTAAAATTTGGACTGGGGGTAGTGACCTCTAACCTGCAAACATCCATACTAGTTGTGTAACACAGGCATACACCTCATAACACTATTGAACATAACTCATGCCAAGATATCAGCAAACGCACTTGAACGCCAACTCTCGTGAGGTGACTCTAATGGTGAAGTTGTTGATCAATAGTGTAACCTAGCATACGCCTAAAAATAGGGCAAATGACACTATTATGCACGTGACACTAAATACGATAAACAATGGAGAGGCTAAGAGCTCGAAGGAAGGAGCCTTGCCATTGGTCCCATGAACCTTTGGGCTTCATAGGTTTCATAATCAATTTTGTTTCATTGGCAAGGAGCCTCGTATGTACATGCTTGTTCACTCAAGTTCACTTTAAGGTTGAGCTTTCAACTTGAGAGCTTAAATGTTTTACCCCGAGGATACCAACACTTACATGGCTTGTTCATAGCGCTTTGATGGATCTCATGTGAAATGACTAGGTATGACAAGCTCTTGGCCAAAATCCCAAGTCATCTCATGGAGGTCGCTTAGGAATGTCTCAAGTTTAAACCTTGATTTGTTTTGTGGGTCCCGAGCCAATGTGCGTCCGTGCATTCCATGGCTTGTTGTGAATTCTTCTTATGTATAGTATCATTCAACCCTTGATATCTCACTTTGACGAGCACAACTACTTTATGCTTGCTCAAGGTATTGAGAGCTTGAGGATTGGAGCAACCATCATACATTGGTGACAGAAATATGCATTTAATTTACCCCAACGGTAGAGTCACATAATTTTCAATAACGTGGGATGAATTTTCGATGACATAGGATAAGTTGCCCATGACTCATATGTTTGTAGTGAGAGTTGTAAGCCCAATTCAAAGTTTAAGCTTTCAAGTTGAAAGCTCAAATGTAAAGCGGACTTAAGTGAAGAAACATGAGGAAGAAGGTGTTGGTGGCCAATGAGAAGGATCCTTTCTTCAAGTTGATCGGAACTTCTGCAAGTTAGTGTAAGCCAGCTTGAGAGCACTCCAATGAACAGGGAGAACCAACTGCTAGTTACATATGAACCGGTCAGGTTTGAGAAATAACTGGTTGAAGTTCAAGACTTCAGGAAAATGAACGACCATTTTAGAGAAATTTAGAGAATATACCTCAAATCAATAAAGAAGAACTAGAAGATGTCAATGTGTCACCGGTGGAACTTGGAAACACTAGGATCTCGACCGATCATGGCTAAAAATCTGCCCCCGACAGTGGAGCATTCTCTGCTCTTTTTCTTTCTTTCTTTCTTTCTTATTTACTTCCGATAACTATAACTAAATCAGGGGACGTCTGTTTTTCAATCCGATTTCTGCAGATGCTTTCATCATAGATTTGTTAAAGCAACACAAGTTTTGTTGTGCAAATGTAATCAGTAGAAGTCGGAGAACATGAACAAGGAACCACATAGCACCTACATGCCCTTACTCCCATGACCCACCCACCCACATACATGAATGCCACTGCAGGCATGATGATATAAGGAGCCCGATTCCCTGCAAGCCTAGAAATACTCATACTCAAGGGTAAGCCATTACAGGAGGCTAGTTCAGTTGCTCCGTAGGCCGAAGTCATCGCGCTGCTGCATATCAGCCTCCCAGCTTCCTTTCAAGCGAAGACTTCCCTCCTCCTGTCAGGAACTCAACACTAGACTTAGCTTACATCCATATACACATATATATAAACTAACCTAGAGAGCCCAGTGGCCCCATTAGTTTTGTCATGCCATCCCATATTGCCACCAAGTGCAGTGCTGCCGAAGGCTGGAGCCTGTCAGGCAGATCACAGACACGTTGTCGGGAGTCACGAGTGAGAAAATTCCTTCCCCTATGCGCGCCAACTCCACCCTCTTGGCCTTTTTTTGAAGCCGATGACGAAAGCTGCCTGCCTGCCTACCTGCCTGTGGCCTGGACATAAGTTATATACATTATAATATGTTGACAAAGGAGGTGGATCTGACACTCCGACTCTGCATGGATAATAGGAATACTGTGTATCGCACCCATGGTACACTACTAAACTTAGGAAACTTTGGTTTCTGCACACACTTGGGGTTTGACACCAAAGAGCCATTGTCGCTCATTTGCTGCTTGATCTCAAATGGAGCCATTCAGTGATCGGGGAGATTTTTGGGCATAATCAGTTGAGATCCTAGTGTTTGCAAGTCCAACCGGTTACATGTTCATATCCTTCGGTTTTCCTTTATTAAATTGGGGTATATTCTATAAATTCCTCTAAAATGATCGGTAATTTTCCTGCAGTCTTGAACCTAAACCTCAAACTCAACCGGTTCATCTGTAACTAACTGCCGGTTCTCCCCGATCATAGATGGAGCCATTGGAGACGATCCGACCCCCCACTGTTGTCGTTGAAACCCCAGGCGCCACCTCCTAGGCGCAATGCCTATTGTGATTTTAGTAATACACCTACTCTCGTTAGATCCATGATTGTTTAGTGTTTGACATAATGTGTATCTTCTGCACCTATCCTCCTCTGCTGCATAATTTATTTTGTTTTCCCCGTGAATGATCGACGGTTCTCCTGACACTAGTCATTTAGGGGTCATTCATGCCAGTTGTGTGGGCTAGGGCGAACCGACCCATACATTGGTACCTTACCGGATGTCTAGTGATGTCACATTCGAATGAATCGGCCCTCAACCCCATAGGGGGTCTTTTTGTATTGGAGCCACTTCATCCACGATATGTGGGATGGTTTATTTTAAGTGAGTGCCACGAATCCCCAGCCGTTCGCCCTCCCCGGTAAGGTACCGATATATGGGTTGGTTCGCCCCAGCCAGTTGTGTGTATAGTGTTTGGTGTTTATTTACCTCAAGGTAGGAAATTACCACACATTCATGTCCTTTGTGAGTTTAAGGTTTTAGACTTGAGATCCGACATTTATACCTTTTGAGAGTTTAGGGTTTCATTCGCTTCCACTGTAAGTACTTGCACATAGTAAGCTCTGAAGTGATGGAACAAGAGAGTGGAGCTCTTGCTTTTAGATGTAGGATTGAAGGTTATAGCCTGAATGGAGAAACATTCTCGAGCACTTGACATCGTTTTGGATCTTGTTGTGTGGTGACTCAAAGATGCAAGATGTGGGGTTTGGTGTCTTTTAGGCGTTGAAGGGAAGGTAGATCCCTGGTACGCAACTCCCATATTACACGCAGAGGGCATTGCCATTAAAACGGCTTAGAGAACGGCTTTTGTAAAAATTATATCAAATTTTATAAAAATAAAAGGACCAAAAAGTTGGGTGAAGACCAAATTAAATAAAATGAGATGTAAAAAAAGTTGGGTGGCATGTTTATTTTTAAAAAAACTCCACAATGTATATAAAGAATTGAAATGCCTATTTTTTAAAACCTTGTAGAGCATCTAATTTTAAAAGATCCACATGAGTATTTGCCTCCAATTAAAATAAAAAGTCATTGGCAATGTTTATTTATAATAAAATAAATAAATATTTTTAATTTAAAAGCCCAAAAAGTTGGATGGTTTTGCCTATACTACAGTAATCTCCCAATTAAGTACGCACATGCTTAAGTACGCATCCTGGTTGTGAGCCCAAAAGGGTGCCCACATTTAGTCTTAGACCCTTGAAACGTTAGTTGATGCACTTTGAAGTAGCATGTTACTTCACAAAAATATAAAAAGAGTGAAATGTTAGTCTTAGAAGTACCATGTTGTAAGAGGCTAGGATGTGAGTTGTTATTGTGTTTTTACCTTCGGAAGGATTTGAGTGAATGAGGATAGGTAAGGAGAACTTGGATTGAGTAGTTAGTGAGTAGGCTAGTACAAATGGATGGAGACAACCAAAGTGACTCAAGAGGCAAGTGCATTCGAATTGGGATGAATGGAGGATCACATGGAGCGCACAAGTGGACCACCTCATCATGGCCACTTAATGGGGAAGGTCCAAGGAAGAATGCAAGGTGGAGGATAAGCAAATTCTCAAAGCACCAATCAAATCACGAGTTAAGCATCGTGGTTTGAATTAAGTGGTGAGCAACGATTTGGGAAAGTAAGGGGAGAAAGTTATGGCGGCGGAAAGCGAAGGAGGCTAAGTTTGGGTTGAAGCATCCCAAGTTTGGTAAAGTGTGGTAGGTAGAAAGCCAAGGCTAGTTAAATGTTCGAATTAGGATCCTTGTTGATCATTTGAGGGAGGAAGGCTTAGAAGATAGGATTGGCGCCTACTAAGTAGGAGGAAATCTCAAGGGCTTATCGTGAGCCTTGAGGGTGCTCACCCCCTCAAGCTTACTATATAATCCCTCATTCTTCCCTCACTCATCCTCTCTTTCCTTTGTGCTCCAAGGCACCCCACGAGTTATAAGTGTGGGTGTGGGAAGCCATATTGGAGCACATGTGTGTGCTTAGTTTTTAGTTTGAGAGCCAAGGCTTGTTAGCCTTGAAGAGGGCTTGACCTCTTGGTAGAATTAGTGTTGACGTGAAGGATTTTAAAGTTAATTCATGATTCCAATTTGTGGTACTTAAAGTTCATGTTTAAGAGTTGAGCACTTGAGGTTGTGATGAGTGCAAAAATATACTTGTGTGGATTAGTTAGTCTTAGTGAAGTTAGGAAATTCTCTCTCCCCCTCTCCTCTCTAGGATTTTAGGATTTTAGGATTAGAGAAGAATTGTGTGATTAGAAAGGGGTTGTTAGTAGAATTAGGAAAATTAGGTAGGAAGATTAGTTAAGGGCTTGAATAATTAGTGAGGTAATTGGGGATTACAACTACAAAGTTGTGGGTTCATGAAGGAGCTGGGTTTATGAAGGAGCTAGGTTTATGTAATTAGAAAGTAAAGAGATGGGTTCATGAAGGAGCTTAGTAGATAGCCTACTTAATTAGCTCATAGACAAGTAGTTAGTTACATTATGCTAGTTAGTGTTATGTGTGACTTTCACAAGTAAATGTATTTGAGATTGACTATAGAGAATAGTGTTTTTTAACACTTGCATCCTCTCTTTAAAAATAAACCACGTGCACAAATTAATGGAGAATGTGGAGCACTCTCGCGATGGCAAGACAAAGGAAGCAAAGACCAAAGTTAAATCCAAGACCACTTGAAGGGTGAACCTTGCACTATGGACTCATCCAAGTCCAAATCCAATACCGCGGAGGAATGTGAGCCCAAACCCACTACTCGGACTACGGACGCTTAAGGGTGGGGGGTTTGGCCTCACATAATTGGTGCGTCCGCCGGGAGCGAAGCGGAAGGTAGTTACAAGACTTGGAGGCGACTAGGAGACTTGGAGGCAACTAGGAAAAATTGGAGACACAAACTTGAGAGAAGGGAAGGAGCACCCGAAACTCGGTAAGTATTCTCTCTTTGGGTTACATTTGAATTCATTGTATTTCAACTATTCCTTGGAATGAATTGCATTGTCAATTACGCAAATTCATTTTTGAGGAAGGAGCGCGGCGAAGGTACGTCCTCAACCTTTTTGGGGATTTGCTAAGAACTTAAAAGGAACCTATAACCGAGTAGCTCATTAAAACATTAGAGGGTAAATTCACCTTAGGACATCGAACTTTGACACTCACCTCGGGGTGAGTCTCAAAGTTTTGGGAGTTGTCATTTCATGCTCTAGATTAAATTAATATTTCACAAAGTTTATGGTGTTGTTACATTGAGTCACGATTGAGGGGAGTGCTAACTCACAGGGGGATGCGATTGCTCAAGGTATGTTTATTTCTTCAAAGTGAACTCATTAACTAATTAAGGAATGCCTTTTGTACTCGTGATTGTTGTTATCCGTTGTAGAGGGTAATTCCCGAATTGTGGATGGTGTGAGAAGTTGAAGGGTGAAGCCTCGACTTTTAACATAATCTACTCGGAAGGTCACCCCCTCACAATCGGTATTGTGGTGAGTGTTAATTTGCGGGAAGGTGCGGAGGTGATGCTCCGACTTAACCAAAAAATTAACATGAACATGCCTATCCCCTATTGGGATTCTTTCACCTAAGTGGGCTTGCAGGTTCTTTTCCTCACCTCCTAAAAAAATTATAACCATACCAAGACAAGTGAAAATATTAAGAGGGGAATTGCTAGGATTATGTGTGGTCAAGTGAGGGTCGATCGATTCTTATGGAATGCAAGGTAGGACTCGCTCACAAAAACCAAGTTTGATAGTAGGACTAGAGAAATCTACTCGAAAGAGGCGGTCCTCTAAAATCAGTGATAGATTAGAACAAGATAATGTTAGAATAGAGAGTTGTTTGAACGTCGAACCTAGGACTAGGTCAATTCTAGACACCTTAGAACTTGGAGCTCAACTTGAAGAGGAGATCACTCCCTCCAAATTGAGTGGTGAAACTTCTTCGGAAAATTACACACTTAGAGAAGAATTCCCGGTAGAAGTTGATAGGGGATTGTTGAATAGTTCACCGGTCACCATGGCCGAGGAACGGGGGATGGATCCACCACCCATACCCCCAATTCCGCCCATACCTCCTATACCTCCAATAGACCCATTGGTTAGGCCAAGAGGCCTACCAATTGTGGTTCCACAAAATTTAGCGGCGATGGATATACCATCTCATCTCCCTAAATTTTATGGGACCAAGGATGAGGACCCCTCTCGGCACATGGAACGGTATATCGAACGGTTGGCTAGCTTCCTCATAACCGACCCGGGTTATTGGTTAGTGTGGTTTCCTACCACTCTAGAGGGGGAAGCCTATGAATGGTATCGGGATCATGCCGAGGGACATTTTAGGGGATGGGAACAATTACAAAGGGAGTTTCTTAACGAATTTAGGCCGGAAGTGGGTCAAAGTACCGCATTAAGGGCATTGTCGTCATTGAAGCAAGGAAGGGAGGAAGAAATTTCGGCTTACATTAGGAGGTTTGATTTAGTGTGCACTAGATTTGTGGGTACCATGCTCAACGACGACACGCTAAAGCAATTTTTCATTCAAGGGTTTTTTAAGTCCGGAACTATTAGGGGTGTTCTAGAAAGGAATCCCTTGACCTTGGCGGATGCCAAGCGTGCGGCTAGAGATATTGAAAACTTGGATAAAGATCACGAAAGGCTATGGAGAAGGGAGGATGAATTGATCCCACAATTCATCCCCATACGCCCTAGGGTGGTAGCGGTAGAACCCGCTAAGTATGAGAACCAAATTCCATATGCCATTGTGGACACCGGCCCCCGACCTTTAGCGGTTAGGGAACCGGCACCTCTTTTGGCACTACCGGCCCCTAGAACGGATCCACACTTGGAGGAGGTTGAGAGAAGACTAGGTGCTAGCCAACTAGGATTCCAAGAGGCTATGATAAAACAAATGCAAAGCCTCACGGATCAAATGTCATTAATGATCCGGAGTCAACAACCGGGGCCTCCACCCCCGGTTGAGTCGGGTAGGCATTCTTCCGGATTATGGTGTGTCCAATGTGGCCAACCGGGCCACACGCGTCAATTTTGTAGAAGTGGACAAAACCGTGACCAAAGAGGAAACGGTAACCCACCTCAACAAAATCAACGAGGTCAAGCGCCACCTCACTATGGAAATGGAAGCAATAGAGGACCACAACCTAGAGGGCAAGGTGGCCAAAATTTAGAGAAGAAGGAATTTCATCCCTTTTGTGGAAGGTGGCACGCTCAAGGACAATGTTGGTCCGAAGGTCAAGAGTTTAATTGTAGCAATTGTGGAGGAAGTCATCCCTCGGATACGTGTCGCCAACCGGACAAAATAATTAATGTCCCTTACCCGGTGGCTAATCCACAACAACAAGCAAGGGATAATATGCGAGGTGCTAGGCCACAAGGAGTACCGGCCAATGAACTTAGGCCACCTAACTTATACTATGACCATAGTAATGCTAGGCAAACTTTTCATCCACCGGCGGGCTTGCAAACTACAACCGGTTACATTCCAATACAAAATAGACAAGGAGTTCCACCTAATGGTAGTAACGGGAGACAAGCGCCTCCAACGGATCCGGGACCATCTAACTCCCAAGATGTTAGGTTCATGGATGGAGTGTTGGAGGCCACATGTGATGACATGCTTCCTCTCCCAACGAGAATTGGAGAGGAGCAAAGTCAATGGCCTCCTCACACCAATGCTATTACATATGAGTTAGTGAAGGGTAAGGGTGTGGTTGAAGAAGCACCTGCACTAGCGGTAACTACTAGGGCTAGGAGAGGGGATGCCCCGTTGGAGGTAGGAATAGGAGAGCAAGGAAATTACTCTTCGGATGAAGAGATTAATCTCTCCGAGTTGGATAGGGTAGCTAGAAGAGCTACTAAGGATGTGGAGAGGGAAAATATAATTTTACAAGATAGGGAGAGGACTAATGCGGTACATGACTTGGATAATAGCGATGTGGGTGAATGGGAAGGACCGGGGGTTCCCGTAGACGAATTCGACGTAGTGGGTAATTCTAAGGTGGAAAGATCTACCGGGTACGACTTGTGGGCGGACCTTAGTACACTCAAGGCGGATATTACTTTCGGCCAACTATTGGAAATTTCACCCACGGCAAGGAAAACATTAAAGGAGGGAATGCCGGTACACAAGAGGATGAGGAAGGTGAAAGCTAAAATAGCCGCTAGGATCCAATCACAAGGTGGAAGAGACGTGAAAGCTATAGAAATAGAAGTTGTTATAGTAGATAAGGTGGTTCCTAATGTGCTAGTCGACGGAGGGAGTGGTCTAAATATACTACCGGAGGATACTATGAAAAAATTGGGACTTGGACTCACGGGGCCTTCACCTTTGGTCATAAATATGGCAAATCAAAGTTCGACTACGCCTTTGGGGATGATCAAGGATTGTAGAATGACTACGGGAGGTGAGGAGTACTTGGTCACCTTCCATGTCATTAAAATGCACTCCAACAAGGACACCTTCCCCATTTTGCTAGGTAGGCCTTGGTTGCGGATGGCGAATGCTATGGTCAATTGGGGTGGACCTAAACCATCCATCACTTATGGTCCGGAGGGTAATAGGGTCATAGTGTCCATTGGTTCATTAGAAGGATGGATGAAGAAGGAGATGTATTTGCCATTGGAGAAGGAAATTGATGACTTAAACGAGAATGAGATTGGCAAGGCATTGGTGGGAGTCGTCCATCCCGAAGGTCAAAGGGTTGTTATAGATTCGGGCTCGGGAAGTCTAGGTCCTAATTTTTACAATTATGGGGATAATGGGGATTATGCCCAATGGCTAAGGGAGTACCCCGAGTCCGAGGTTGATGTAATGGTTACATTTCACCAAGTAGGCTTAGGGAGTGAATTTCCTAGTGTTAGTTTAGGAGAGGGCTCATTGTTGGAGCCATGTGAGGTGCTCACCGAGGAAGAGTGGGTTAGCGGTGGGTTAACACCTTGGGTAGATGACGTGGAAGAGGGTGAGGTTAGTTTAATTCATGTAGATGGGACTCAAGAGGAGGATGTGATTATTGAGTCATCGAAATTGGAGGAGCCTTTACATTTCAAGACCACGTCTACGGGGATAGTTGTAGGGCAAGATGTGAAAGATTACCCCAATGTGCCTTCCGATTGGTATCGGAACAAAGAGGAACAAGCACATGTGTCGGAAGCGGATTGGCGGTACGTGGATGTGAAATTAAAGAATGGAAAAACCCGACAAATGAAGATGGGTTCCAAATTGGGGGAGAAAGAGGTTAGGGAGTATAGCAATTTGGTGGATGAGTTTAGTGATACTTTTGCATGGTCCTACGATGAGCTTAAGGGAATTCCTAGGGAAATGGTAGAGCACCGGATTCCTTTAATTCCGGGGGCGAGGCCAATTAGACAAAAGGAGAGGAGGATGAATCCTCAATTGCAATTGTTGGTGAAAGCGGAATTGGAAAGGTTATTGAAGGCCGGGTTTATCAAGCCGGTGGAAATCACGGATTGGGTTTCTCCTATGGTCTTAGTAAAGAAAAAAAATGGGAAATTAAGGGTTTGTGTCGACTATAGGAAATTGAATTCGTGCACACAAAAGGATCACTTCCCCTTACCTTTTATCACCTTGTTGCTTGAGGAGGTTGGAGGTCATTCGCGATATACCTTTATGGATGGGTATGCGGGTTATAATCAAATTTCCATAGCCCTCCAAGATATCCATAAAACGGCTTTTACTACACCTTGGGGTACTTTTGTGTGGGTAGTGATGCCATTTGGGTTATGTAATGCCCCGGCTACTTTCCAACGATTAGTAATGTATATCTTCACCGACTTGTTGTTCAAATCCATGACCGTCTTTGTGGACGATTTTAGCACACAAAGTAATGTGGACGATCACCTACATTGTGTTAGGGAGGCATTGGTTAGGTGTAGGAAGATGAGGTTAGCATTGAACCCGGATAAGACATTTTTGGGAGTGAATAAGGGAGTGTTGTTGGGTTATGTTGTTAGTGAGAAAGGTAGAGAACCCGATCCGGATAAGATTGCGGCCATAAGCGACTTGGCAACTCCAACCAATTCCAAGGGGATCTCTAAGTTGTTAGGACATGTGGGATGGTACCGGGAACTTATTCCTAATTTTTCAAAGATAGCGGTGCCCATTACCCATTTGCTCAAAAAGGATGTCAAATTCGAGTGGACGGATGCTTGTCAAAAAGCCTTTGAGGAATTGCGGGATAGGTTGAGCACCTATCCGGTGTTGATACCACCCAATTGGGGTAAACCTTTTCACGTCTATTGTGATGCTAGTAATGTGGCAATAGGGAGTGCGCTTTGTCAAGCAACGGGAGAAAAAGAGAAGGATCAACCTATAGCTTATGCGAGTAAGCAATTGACCCCCGCCGAAAGAAACTACTCTACAACGGAGAGGGAGTGCCTAGCCATGGTGTTTTCCGTTAAAAAGTTTAGGCATTACCTCATGTGCAACCCGGTTGTATTTTTTGTTGACCACATGGCTATCAAGTATCTAGTTAACAAGGCGGAGTTAAGTGGTAGGTTAGCTAGGTGGGTTTTGTTATTAGAAGAATTCGACTACACGGTGGAATGTAAACCGGGTCGTATGCATTTACAAGCGGACCACTTGTCTAGGTTGTCGGAGGAGATAGGAAAAAATCCGGTAAATGATATGTTAGTAGATGATAGCCTCTTTGTGGTCACTTCTACACCGGAGTGGTATGCGGGCATAGTGGAATTTCTAACAACCCACAAGTTGCCCAAAGAGTGGACAAAAGAAGAGAGAAGGAAGGTGAGGGTAAATAGTAGGCAATTTGTTGTAGTGGGCCATAGGTTGTTTAGAAGGGGGTCCGATGGTATTTTACGACGATGCGTGTCAAAAACGGAGGTTGAAGCGATTTTAATCGCTTGCCACGATAGCGCTTGCGGCGGTCACTTCTCGGGTCAACTCACCGGGCAAAAAATACTTAGAGCGGGCTACTTTTGGCCTACACTATTTAAGGACGCCCATGACTATGTAAGGAAATGCGACGCTTGCCAACGGTATGCCCGAAACGACCTTAGAATGGAGATGCCTTTACATGTATCATTACCCTTAATTCCTTTCGAAAAATGGGGCATCGACTATGTGGGTGAGGTCCATCCCCAATCTTCAAAAGGAATGAAATATATTGTGGTGGCAACCGAGTACCTCACCAAGTGGGCGGAAGCCAAAGCGGTGAAGACCGACACGGCGGAACACGCGGCAACATTTATGTACGAAAACATAATTTCGCGGTTCGGGGTGCCGAAGATCCTAGTAAGCGATAGGGGTACTCACTTTTTGAATGACTTGATTCGAGAGATGACAGAGAAATTTAAAATTGATCACCGGAAGACTACTCCCTACCACCCACAAACCAATGGACAAACGGAAAGGGTTAACGGAATTTTGGTGAGTATACTACGCAAGACGGTTATAGACTCAAAGCGGGATTGGGATACGAAACTAACGGCGGCACTTTGGGCATACCGTACAACCTATAAGGTAACTACGCGTGCTACACCATTTTCCTTAGTCTATGGTCTTGAAGCGACACTACCAATCGAATATGAAGTCGAGTCACTTAGGGTGGCCGTGAGTACGAGACTTACCGAAAGTCAATCCTTACGAAATCGACTAACCGATTTGGAAGCACTTGACGAAGGGAGGAGAATGGCGGCTCAACATATTGAGGCAATCCAAAGAAGGAGAAAGATTACTTTCGACAAACGACATAAGAGAAGGGCCCTAACACCGGGAATGATGGTCATGATTCAAGACGCACGAAAGCTTGAATTTCCGGCGAAATTCGATGCGGTATGGTTAGGACCTTACCTTGTCTATGAGGTCTTTCCTAATAATTCAATTCAATTGGAAACGTTGAATGGTGAGCTCTTTCCTACCCGTACATCGGGAAGTAGATGTAAGGAGTACCGAGCTTGACTAGGCAACTTACCCTTGGAGCAAGAGATGTTTGGATTCATCCCCCGATGGTCGCCAATTATGTGAGCCCAAAAGGGTGCCCACATTTAGTCTTAGACCCTTGAAACGTTAGTTGATGCACTTTGAAGTAGCATGTTACTTCACAAAAATATAAAAAGAGTGAAATGTTAGTCTTAGAAGTACCATGTTGTAAGAGGCTAGGATGTGAGTTGTTATTGTGTTTTTACCTTCGGAAGGATTTGAGTGAATGAGGATAGGTAAGGAGAACTTGGATTGAGTAGTTAGTGAGTAGGCTAGTACAAATGGATGGAGACAACCAAAGTGACTCAAGAGGCAAGTGCATTCGAATTGGGATGAATGGAGGATCACATGGAGCGCACAAGTGGACCACCTCATCATGGCCACTTAATGGGGAAGGTCCAAGGAAGAATGCAAGGTGGAGGATAAGCAAATTCTCAAAGCACCAATCAAATCACGAGTTAAGCATCGTGGTTTGAATTAAGTGGTGAGCAACGATTTGGGAAAGTAAGGGGAGAAAGTTATGGCGGCGGAAAGCGAAGGAGGCTAAGTTTGGGTTGAAGCATCCCAAGTTTGGTAAAGTGTGGTAGGTAGAAAGCCAAGGCTAGTTAAATGTTCGAATTAGGATCCTTGTTGATCATTTGAGGGAGGAAGGCTTAGAAGATAGGATTGGCGCCTACTAAGTAGGAGGAAATCTCAAGGGCTTATCGTGAGCCTTGAGGGTGCTCACCCCCTCAAGCTTACTATATAATCCCTCATTCTTCCCTCACTCATCCTCTCTTTCCTTTGTGCTCCAAGGCACCCCACGAGTTATAAGTGTGGGTGTGGGAAGCCATATTGGAGCACATGTGTGTGCTTAGTTTTTAGTTTGAGAGCCAAGGCTTGTTAGCCTTGAAGAGGGCTTGACCTCTTGGTAGAATTAGTGTTGACGTGAAGGATTTTAAAGTTAATTCATGATTCCAATTTGTGGTACTTAAAGTTCATGTTTAAGAGTTGAGCACTTGAGGTTGTGATGAGTGCAAAAATATACTTGTGTGGATTAGTTAGTCTTAGTGAAGTTAGGAAATTCTCTCTCCCCCTCTCCTCTCTAGGATTTTAGGATTTTAGGATTAGAGAAGAATTGTGTGATTAGAAAGGGGTTGTTAGTAGAATTAGGAAAATTAGGTAGGAAGATTAGTTAAGGGCTTGAATAATTAGTGAGGTAGTTGGGGATTACAACTACAAAGTTGTGGGTTCATGAAGGAGCTGGGTTTATGAAGGAGCTAGGTTTATGTAATTAGAAAGTAAAGAGATGGGTTCATGAAGGAGCTTAGTAGATAGCCTACTTAATTAGCTCATAGACAAGTAGTTAGTTACATTATGCTAGTTAGTGTTATGTGTGGCTTTCACAAGTAAATGTATTTGAGATTGACTATAGAGAATAGTGTTTTTTAACACTTGCATCCTCTCTTTAAAAATAAACCACGTGCACAAATTAATGGAGAATGTGGAGCACTCTCGCGATGGCAAGACAAAGGAAGCAAAGACCAAAGTTAAATCCAAGACCACTTGAAGGGTGAACCTTGCACTATGGACTCATCCAAGTCCAAATCCAATACCGCGGAGGAATGTGAGCCCAAACCCACTACTCGGACTACGGACGCTTAAGGGTGGGGGGTTTGGCCTCACACTGGTTAAGTGCGCAATTTTTTTGACAAAAAATCAGGGTTCATACTTTATTGTTTGAACATCTCATGCAGAGTCATTTGCCACAAATGCATGATTTTTTTGCGCTTGACATTCAATGTCAATTCGTTAACGTTTCATTGAAACGTCTCAAACAATCGTCGTAGTTCATCATTCATCTGTCCAACTTCCGTTTGAACATCAGAGCAAACCAATTGGTCGTCGATGTCGAGGACAATCATGTGTAGAGCTTCAAAGCCTTTGAAATCGGTAGTGCTTTCAATTTAACATCATCATCAAACATTAGTGTCGTTAATTGCAGTATGTTCTCCTGATTGTCCTAGATTTTCCGGATGGTGCCTTCACTAACTTCATACTCCACTCTAATGCCCGCTTGCTCAGCGAGTTCGGCTTGCTCAACTTTGCAATGATTTCACATCGATTGGCTTCGGCCAAGCGGGTTGCCTCAAGTTCCATCCATTTCCTGTTGTGATTCATCGAATCAGAGGGTTTAGAAAGCCATATGAGTAAAGTACGCACCTACCAACTAAGTGCGCACCAACGGCTCTGGTTCAAAGTGCGTACTTAAGCGGGAGATTATTGTACATGTATTAAAAAAAACTCATAAAATTAGGTTTTAATGCAATTTTATGCTTCAAAGAATATTCAATCCTATATATAATTACATTTTTGAATTCCTGGTTAGAAGGGCTACAAGAGTTTCCTACATTAAAACAAGGTATAGGATCACTCGAGATTGGACTAAAATGCATTATAAGTGATTATAATCAGGGCCATATAATATGGGAATTGTGTACCCGGGAGGTAGATTCCAAGTTGCATTGCTTTGGATCGATGTAACAAAAGGAGAAGTAAGGTATGCGGGTGTTATACATTTTGTTTTTCATGTTGTCCAACTTCTACAAATTAGATCTGCACAATGAAACTTTTGTGGCATTAGCAAATCTAGGATGAAGCATCAACAAAACTCAGACCTCCTTTGATTTAGTTGTGATTATCGGAAATGCGCGTTTGTTGATTCCCAATCAAATACATAGGTCCTCTCAATTGTGTTCAAACTTGAGGGTGAAACACATAAAGGGACAAACTTTATTTTTTTCGGAGTTTAGGGTTTAGGGGTTTCATACGCTTCAAGAAAGTTTATGCCTCATTTTAGCCATTGTTTGTTTGGAAGATTACAAGAAAGTAATCCTTCAGTTGTTCTTGCACCAAGTCTTGAGGTGATATTGTTGGACTTCTAGTTGGTTGTGATTAATTTTGTTCCCTTCGTGTCTAGAATTGGTGTTGATTGCCCGGGGGGGACTCTTCATACCATGTATGAACTAATGTGAGTGTAAAAGGAGTCTCATTTGAGGCATTGGCATATATAGTACACATAAAGGAGAGCTATTGTTTCTCTTATGTGTGTACATTCAAAAAAACTATTAAGGATTTAAAAGTAAAGGTAGATGGACAAAAGGGGGGCCTAAAAGTTTAGAGGAAAATCAACAATGGATGTGTCAGTTTCATCCAACTTATGTTTTCATCTATTGTTGTAATATGGTACTAGTCTTTAATGACTACCCTATCCATTCTTGTTAGGGTTTGCATTTGAGTTTTGGTTTTTTCCAAAGTAGAGGTTCTTAGAGCGCTTCAGCTCCCTTGAGTGTTGCTCTCTGGATTGTGGCCAAGTTATTGTGTTCTTGTCTTTGTTTTTTTGATACAATCATGGAAATAGTGTTGCGTAGGCACTCAAAGAATCTTGAGGCAGGTCTTTCTCCTCATTTTGAGTTTCTAGGAGCCTTTTGTAGTTTCTAAAACTACAGTCTTTAACTACTAAGACTTGGTATATTGGAAAGGTTTATAGAATGCGTTTTTTTTTTGGCAATAGGTGGGTAGAATATAGCTAACCTATTGACCTAATGGCCCATGCAAGGGAAATGTATTATTGAGCATACAAATGGGCCATGGCAAGACTTGCCATATGTTTACATTTTAGTATGCAAGAGGAAGACAATCTTGAGTATACTAGTGCCAAGCGTCATTTGTGTACACAGTCATAATCTTGTCAACCTCTGTGTAGCATAGGCATACACCTCATAACACTACTAAACATACTCATACCAAGATATCAGAAAACACACTCAAACACCAAGTGTCATGAGGTGACACTTACAATAAAGTTGTTAATCATCACTATAAACCTAACATACACCTCAAAAATAGGGTAAGCAACACTATTACGCGTGTGACACTAAATACCATAAACGGTGTACTGCTAATACTAACTTACGACAACAACAGTGTGAGAGCTTCTTTAATTATTCAATAAGTCACTCGTGCTGTAAGGTAACTTAGTATATATGCAGGTGTTCCTAACAGGGTGCGGAAACGCTGTGAGGTGTCCAAGTTCGCAAGCCCTGAGCTTGATATCTCTCTCATGTGGTGGCATATTATACGACTGTTTTGCATGTGGCTGGCTCATTTGCATGTTGGCGGGTACCTACTTACACACGCGTAGAGTGAGGGTTGTTGTCCCCGTGAGGGAGATATCTTTGTCCTCTTGGATTCTTGATGAATTGGGTGGCACGAGCGATTGTCGCACCAAATGGTATGGCAAATTATTTGTGGATTTATACTATTTTGAACCCACGCTGTCCCATTCCGTTGCACCCGAGCGTATGGAATAATGTCCCAGGGCATTCTTGAACCATTTGCTCAACATGTCGTTGTTGACGGCCGGCCATTTTGGAACTTTGGAACAATGACCGTGTCAGCGTCCATTTGTCCTCACCATAGGTTGTCACACGCGCTCACGCGTAGAGTGAGGGTTGTTGTCGCCGTGAGGAAGATATCTTTGTCTTCTTGGATTCTTGATGAATTGGGTGGCACGAGTGATTGTCGCACCAAATGGTATCGCAAATTACTTGCCGATTTATACTATTTTGAACCCACATTGTCTTGCTCCGTTGCACCCGAGCATATGGAATAATGTCTCAGGGCATTCTTGAACCATTTGCTCAACATGTCATTGTTGACAACGGGTCATTTTGGGACTTTGGAATAGTGACCGTGTCAGTGTCCCTCTGTCCTCACCGTAGGTTGCCAAAACTCTATAGGTACTAGTGTGGGTCCATGTCGTCCCGTCCCGTCCCGTCCCATTGCACCCATGAATCAGGGTTGTCTATTGTGTCGTGACGGAGGCCAAACTCGGCATAATGTCGTGCCGTCACGACACGTATCCGTCACGACATTATGCCGGATGCTGTCTTTATCCTGACGGACTTGAATTTTACCGAATTCTGTGTGTAATTACATTACCCCATTTCGGACACGTAGGATGTCAGATGTCCACGTCTGATGACATGTCAGCAAAGTAGAGGTAAAGTGGGGAAAAAATTACTAGCCCTCGTCCACCCCCCCCCCGTCCGCCCCCCGTTCCCAACCATCGGGAACGTGTTCCCCGTCATCCGCCCCAATTTGACCCCTTCACCTTTGAAGGGCCCTAGCAGCCTCAGTTTTCATCCGTTTTTGCGTTTGAGGACATTTTCGGCATCTACATTTCATGAGGATGTCGAAAATGTCCTCAAAATCAACATTTGGATCAAAAATGAGGCTGCTAGAGCCTCCCAAACCTCCCGTCCGCCTCCAAGTTTGGGAGGCTCTAGCAGCCTCAGTTTTCATCTGTTTATTGCGTTTGAGGACATTTTCGGCATCTACATTTCATGAGGATGTCGAAAATGTTCTCAAAATTAACATTTGGATCAAAAATGAGGCTGCTAGAGCCTCCCAAACCTCCCGTCCGCCCCCCGGTCCGCCTCCAAGTTTGGGAGGCTCTAGCAGCCTCATTTTGGATCCAAATGTTAATTTTGAGGACATTTTCGACATCCTCATGAAATGTAGATGCCGAAAATGTCCTCAAACGCAATAAGCAGATGAAAAATGAGGCTGCTAGAGCCTCCCAAACTTGGAGGCGGACGGGGGGGGGGCGGATGGGAGGTTTGGGAGGCTCTAGCAGCCTCATTTTGGATCCAAATGTTAATTTTGAGGACATTTTCGACATCCTCATGAAATGTAGATGCCGAAAATGTCCTCAAACGCAACAAACGGATGAAAAATGAGGCTGCTAGGGCCCTTCAAAGGTGAAGGGGTCAAATTGGGGCGGACGACGGGGAACACGTTCCCGATGGTTGGGAACGGGGGCGGACGAAGGGGAACACGTTCCCGATTGTTGGGAACGGGGGCGGACGGGGGGGGGGCGGACGGGGTGGAAACGGGGGCAGACGGGGTGGGCGGACGAGGGCTAGTAATTGTTTCCCCACATTCCCCGTCCGCCCCACCCTCGTCCCCCGTCCGCCCCACATCCTCCTTACTCAGATTTTACTACTTTGATTTTAACAGAATGATAAACATAATGGTAAAATGGTTTACCTGGCGCTAGGCATATCCACATCCACGTCGGCCTATTCTGCCACATAGGAGCAAGAAGGTAAGTATTTTACCCACCCTACTAGCTTCCCCCTAGGTTGACCCTACGTGGACCCTATTGTGTCGTGACGGAGGGGTCCGTCACGACACGACACGTCATGACGGCACGACACCGTCATGACGTCGGGATAGACAACCCTGCCGTGAATATGATATGATGCGCCATGTCATTCCCAAACTCTCTTTGCTCAACATGCCGCTGTCAACAACTCGCCATTTTGAAACTTTGAAATAGTGACTGTATCAACACCCACCCACCTTCGCTGTAGGTCAAAATGTATACGGGATACGATTTGCATACACCGTTACTTACTAGTATATAAGTCCAATACTGTATCTATCATTGTGATAGACTTGCAAGTTTATTAGTTGTGTGAGATGTGTGTGCTATGGGCCTAAGGTTCATGTGCTGCTAGTGCAATGTGAACCATTTGAGAGAGGTGTAAAAGATGCGTGGGAATTCTGTTTAAACTGCAGGGCCGATTTTTCAATGGATGAGTACTGTGCTGCTATGACAAGTTGTCATGTGGGAGGTGAGTGATTATATATAAATCGTTCAAATTTTACAGATACTGTTAGTATGGATAGATGCAAACAGATCCGTAATCTGCCTAATAACTGCAAAGGTCATTTATGAGAACTATGCGAAGTTCTAAGATATGTAGGCCAGGGTGTCGGCTGCTGAGGATTAAACCCATGCTCAAGTTGAAGTTTGGCCTTCCTTTGTAAGCACTAATGCTGACAAGTTTTCAAACAAAAGCAATATCAACGTATGGTACTTATGCTACACTTTGGAGGCAATCTGGAGGTCCGATTGATGAGAGCAAACATGGTACTTAAGCTACACTTTGGAGGCAATCTGGAGGTCTGATTGATGAGCGCAAACCAAGGAATGGGAGAACCGGCTGCTAGTTACAGTTGAACCGGTTGAGTTTGGGATATAACAGGTAGAAGTTCAAGACTACAGGAAAATTACCGATAATTTTAGAGGAATTTATAGAATACATCTCAAATTAAAGAACAGCCCGAAAGATGTCAACATGTAACCGGTTGGACTTGGAAACTCTGGGACACTGGCGCAAACAACAAAACACATGTTGACAATATTGTCATCACAGACTTGCAGTCATTACCCAAGACCTAATTCGACCCGACAAACCTATTTTGATGACATCACATTCATCAATAAAATCAAATGAACTCTCCATGCATCAGCATGCAATTTAACATCAATCACGTCTCCTTCATATTTCAAACATTTCAAAACATGTTTTGTTGATACCCGTGTAACAAGAATCCACCTATCCCTAGGAGGTGTAAAACGGTTGCAAATTAATGAGACGTAGATGACATTAATTAAAACTCCTAAATCACCTAGATCACTATATTCGTTAATTTGGGACTTTTTCGGCATTTTGAGATAGTTACAAATATAAGAACATGGATAAATTCACACAGATAGTGGAGAATGTTGTAAGATGCAAATACTTTGAAGCGGGTGTTCATATCAAGAACCCAATTAAGAACTCATATCAAGATGGTTTACGTAGGACGACCCAAACATTAGACGATGTTGTTGTGGTCCATATATTAATTTGAGACAAGAGAAAGTCTCAAATTAACAAATATAATGATCTAGTCACAAATTTGGGACTCCTGGGCCTTGCGGCAAAGAGCTCACACAGTTTGAATTTTTTTTTGACATGTATTGAGGGTGGGTTTGATTCATAAGGATCTAGTATAAAAGAAACAACGAAAGTATTGGTGGAGAACATAAGTTTGGACTCAAGTAGTTCACCCTTGGTGGATCCAAGTCTAAAGTATGAATACTTGAAGTGCTGCTAATATGGCATCACTTCTCCACCAAATTTTGTCAAGTAAATGTCCAGGGGGCGGACTCTTCATTGGAAACCTAAACGACGTGTGTGGGTCACTATGAAATCAACTCCCCTACATACAAGAGGTTTATGGAGGGAAAAAAGCGTATATGTACTAACGGCATGCTAGAAAATGGACTCGTATATTTATACTAAGCTTTTTAGTTTTGCTTTGATAAATGTCTCCAAATATAAATCATGAATTAAATAGGTCTTTATTACATGTAAATTCCATGCTCACTATCAGTGCGAAAGTCATTGAACATTTCTTCATCCATAGCATGTAACTCAACGATTGCATCAAACACGCAAAGACAAGAGCATAATAACTTAGCCACAATTTGAAGTGAAAAACTCAAGTTTGTAAAAACCTAGAACCCAAATGCAACTCCTAACAAGAATGGGTAGGGCAGTCATTGATAATTGTTACCACATGACAACAATGGAGGACGTGAATTGGATTAAACTAACACCTCTATTATCAAATTTTCTCTAAATTTTAGGGGCCCCTTTTGTACATCCACCTTTACTTCAAATTTCCTAGTAGCCTTTTTAAATGTACAAACTAAAGGAAATTAATACCTCTCCCTTATGTATATTATGTACGCTAATGCCTCGAATAATACCCCTTCTTACACTCACGTTAGTATGTATGTGGTATGACGAGTCCACCTCCCAAGAGTAAATGTGTCAAGAAAATACTCCGCCCATTTCAAGAAACCGAACTTCAATCTTGGTTCCAATCTTGATTCCAAATGTAAGATCCATTGTCCACTAAAATTTACATGCAAACCAATGTTAGGTCAATATCATCATTTTCTGATACCTTTTGTGGTACATATAATGAGGATTTTATACTTTTTGATACATTGTCAGGATAATCAAGGAGATTTGTGTATTCAATACCATTTGGGTGTATGTACCATGCGAGGACCTTCATACCTAGGTAAAATTACCCTAGAAATAGTACAATATTAGGATTCTATTGATTCAACCCGCTTGGGAATAACATACGAGCTCATGGCTATAGTCATGGTGAAGCGTCCCTCAATCATGCCATCCCAAGCTTTTCTCTCTCTCTACGATGATATCGACCCACATAAGAACTGAAGACTAGGAGGATTCTCTCACTTTGTGATACATTAAGTATCAAAATTTGATTGGATTCACAAATTTGATACCAATTCCATAGGGTATTTATTTCCATTACATTGTTTATGGTATTTAATGTCATTTACCCTATTTTCAGGCATATCCTAGGCTACACTGATGACCAACAATTTCATCATTAGTGTCACCTCATGACACTTGACATTCAAGCGCAACTTACTAATATCTTGGCATGAGTATGTGCAACATTGTCACGAGGTGTACGCCTATGCAACACAATGGTCTACAAGTTGACTACAGTGTACTCAAACAACACTCGACTTTATAATACGCTCAAGAATATCATATTCTTGCACACTGTCAGCCACAAACCCCCACCCTTGCACGTCTGTAGTCCGGGTGGAAGTTTAGGGCTCACATGTATTTGTAGACTCTTAGCCTCGAACCTCCACACTCATGCTCCACTAAATTTGAATACAAAGCACATTCTTTTTATTCAACTCATGGGCATTAGCATTGAAAAATACTTATGCACACATGGTGTTTATTACACATGGCCACACTAATATCCTCATCCTCCTCTAATCCCCTACCTAATGTATGTCCTACCCAACCAATTAATCTAATTCCTAACTATGTGAAGGCACTTTAAATCACATTACAAATTTAAGGTCTAATTTAGCTGTGCTACTTATTACTCCTACCCCTTTGCCTTGCCACATTACTCAAGGGCTTAGTCCTTGCAGCCTGGGTTGCAGGAGGATTGATGGGCAGTAGTGCTTAAGGTAGCACACTGGTCATGGGTTTGGACTGCACTGGCCCCCGCCCCTTCCGAGCTTTGAATTCCTGGTTGCCTCCGAACTCTGAGATTCTTGGTCGCCTCCGAACTCTGAGATTCCTAGTCACCTCCGAACACTGAAATCTCTAGTTGCTTCTGCACTCTGAAATCCTTGGTCGCTCTTGAATTCTGAAATCACTGGTTGCTCAAACTCTGAGCTCACATTCCACCTTGAGGCCTCTGGCCGCCTCCGAACTCTGAAATCTTGAGTCGCCTCTGAACTCTGAGATCTTGGTCGCCTTTGAATTCTGAAATCACTGGTTGCTCAAACTCTGAGCTCACATTCCGCCTTGAGGCCTCTGGCCGCCTCCGAACTCTGAAATCTTGAGTCGCCTCCGAACTCTAGAATTCCTTCTTGCCTAAAAAACTAAAAAAATCCCTGCCTACCTTCCCCAAACCCCCGAACCCCCACACCCTGTGTCCAGGGACTCTATCTTCGTCCCCCCCGAGAGGTGAAGCTCTGCCCCGAGGAACCAGGGGACCCCCTCTCAGATCCTGGAATTCCGAAGCCTTCTCTTCTTCCACCTGTAGGGCCGACCCTCTCCTAAAATCAACCCCCCCTAAGCCTAAAATGAACAATTAACTTGGCACCAAGCCACAATCCTCACCAAATCCCAACCCAAAATTCTAATATGGCTAACTCAAATACAAATTACCCTTTAACTAACAACCCCACAACTTCCCCAAGCCTCAACTTTAACACAATGTGCCCTCCAATGTTCAAACTTAACTCTACTCCTAACACAAAAGCTTCACTCTTTTTATATTTTTGATTAATTGGACAATTGTCAAAGTCAAGATTTAATGAATCTTTTGAGACAAAAACACATGTGTGCACCATATTGGGCTCACACATACTAAGATGTAAAACACACGGCACTTGCCATCAATATATGCTCCTTAATATCTTCCCCTCGCATACTAAAATGCAAAACTGTCATCTCAAGTATCCCAACATGCTACGCTAAATGTCATGTGACGTAGGTAAACTTTCACCTTAAAAAAACCACTTATGTTAACAAACAATATCTTTGGCAATCACCAGACGTGACAATTTGAGACCCCTTGGCATCCACTTCAGATCCTTTGCAAATAGTGCACGTGACACTAAACACCATAAACGGTGTACAGATAATGGACATCACTACCCGGGAAGTTTTTGGGCAGTGTCGGTCAAGATCCTAGTGATTCTAAATCCAGCCGGTTACATGTTGACATCTTCCGGTGTTGCTCTATTCATGTGAGGTATATATATTCCATAGATTCCTCTAAAATGATCGGTAATTCTCCTTAAGTCTCCAACTTCAACCGGTTCTTTCTCAAACTCCACCGGTTCTTTCTCAAACTCCACCGGTTCATCTGCAACCAACCGCCGGTTCTTCCCGGACACAGGTTTGCATGATTCACATGTATACCAGCCCAACATCCAGAGCTGTAATAAAGTCGCTTGGCAGCCTACTAGGAGGGTGGTGTCGCTGAAGGTTACGGTTGGTTAAATTGCAGCCTGGCCTGTGGGGGGGGTGCGAGGCTATCATGATTTTGAGAGTATCGGTGGCCGTGGCATCAGGTGCCAGTGATCAAAACGCCACAGAGCAAGTCAGTACCTCTACATGCTCAGTTGTGCCGCGTGCAGGCTTAACTTAATTCACACTGTACGCCTGCAGATTAATAATAATAAGTGGGCCGCGATGATGGGATGGATGGTACCAAGGAGGAGGAGATCATCGGTGCCATTGTCGCAGTTTGGGAACAATACAATACACATAATAATAGTAGTAGTAGTTGTGTCAAAATGTTTGTAAGAAGTACACGTCTTTGTTGCTTTCGGTTCAGACCAGTGTCTGGGTGCATGACTTTGGGCATAATCGGTCAAAATCCTGCTGTTTCCAAGTCCAATGAACGGGGAGGACGCGCCGCTGCACGGTTTTTGTCTAATTAGTGTGAGTTAACATTTGGAGTTATGCATTGTTATAGCATCGTTTTGTGGTATGATATAATAACATATGATATGGCCAGGAAGCCTTCGGTTCAGACCAGTGTCTGGGTATATGACTTTTGGGCATAATCGGTCAAAATCTTACTGTTTCCAAGTCCAATGAATGGGGAGGACGCACCGCTGCACGGTTTTTGTCCAATTAGTGTGGGTTATTACCGTTTGGAGTTAGTATGCATTGGTATAACAGTTTACTGAGAATATCAATTTATACCCAAATAACGTAAGTAGTTAGTATGCACACCGAAGAATACGGGAAGGACGCGCTGCTGCAGGGTTTCTGTCTAATTAGTGTGGGTTACTGTTTGGAGTTATGCATTGGTATAACATTTTACTGAGAGTATCAATTTATACCCAAATAACTTAAATAGTTCGTATGCACGCCGAAGAATACAGGGAGGACGCGCCGCTGCACGGGTTTTGTCTAATTAGTGTGGGCTACCATTTGGAGTTATGCATTGTTATAACAGTAAACTGAGGGTATCAATTTATACCCAAATAACGTAAGTAGTTAGCTAGTATGCACGCTGAAGAATACGGGAAGGACGCGCTGTTGCAAGGTTTCTGTCTAATTAGTGTGGGTTACCGTTTGGAGTTATGCATTGGTATAACTTTTTACTGAGAGTATCAATTTATACCCAAATAACTTAAATAGTTCGTATGCACGCCGAAGAATACAGGGAGGACGCGCCGCTGCACGGGTTTTGTCTAATTAGTGTGGGCTACCATTTGGAGTTATGCATTGTTATAACAGTAAACTGAGAGTATCAATTTATACCCAAATAACGTAAGTAGTTAGTATGCCTGCTGAAGAATAGGATGTAGCTTATTTGGTGAAAAATGATAATGTCGATAAAAAAAAATTATAGCAACATGTAATTTTGAATGGTAACCCACACTAATTAGATAGAACAACGTAGTTATAGATGAACCGGTTGAGTTTGAGAATTCACAGGTTGAGGTTCAAGACTTCAGGAAAATCACTGATCGTTTTTTAGGAATATATAGAATATAGCCAAAATTATTGAAGAAAAATCGATGTCAACATGTAAGCAGTCGCACTTGGAAACTCTAAGATCTTGAGGTATTATGCCCAAAAATCTCACCAGACACTGTCCAAGTCCAACCGGTTGCATGCTTGCTCAAGTTTCCTCGACGAAATGGGCTCACTAAGGTAGAAGTGTGTTATTTGGATGATGTTCTCGTTGCACCCACTTCACGTAGGATACCAAACATGCAATAAGTTTGAGATGATTGCCAGATCCAAATCGTGCACGTAAGTCATTTGCCTAGTGGATTTTGGAGGTTCTTATGAATATCTTGTTCATTATCAAAGTGAAGATTTTCATGTTGACTATTAAGTCTTGAATGATAAGCATGTTTTGTGCATGTCGTCCAATTTCTTTTGATCACGTGTCTTTATGGTATCCGTTCTTAGATCCACACCTAACCACATACCACTCGAATACATGTGTCCAAATTATTATTATGTTGGAATTAGGTACATTTGCCTTATGGGAGGGGGGAGGGACTTAGGGTGGGTTTTGCATTAGGGTCCGGGTCCAAGGAAAAATGCATATTAAATGGAACTTACTTACGGACTCAAGATTGGAGTCAAGTTTGAAGATTGGTTTCTCAAACTAAGAGGAGTTTTTTTTTCCAAGCACGGATTGCCAAGATTTGGAGGGAAAGCTCGGGGGGGGGGGGCAGTGTGTTAAAAATTTAAGGATATAGGTGCGAACAACCATTATTTTATAGGGGGGGTATTACTTTCAATTCTCTTCTTTTTTTCACATGCTATCATTATGTAAATTTCTACTTTGGTTTAATAGAAAAATGGCTTGCATTACTTCATAACATTATTAAGTGCGTCAGTGTGTTCTCACGGCCCCCGGGAATATAAGTCGGGATGCCGTCAGTTAGCTCACATTTAGACGGGATGATGTTAGTTAGCTCACATTCAGTCTAAATGTGAGCTAACTGACGGCATCCCAGCTTATATTCCCGGGGGCCGTGAGAACACACTGACGCACTTAATAATGTTATGTTATAATTCTAGATTACCTATTATTCCATACCCTATAGTACTTTAAAAATGTCCAGTGCCATTTTTGATACCCTATATTACTCTTAAGTCCAATTATATTTTTTAGCCCCCATGTTTTTAAAATACCCTATCATTTGTTCGCACGTATATTGCTACTCCAACCAATGACTACCCCCCCCCCCCGAGAGGGAAAGTGATGCCATAGTAGTGCCACTTCTTTTTGCATGCCTTGGACTTGGACGCTACTATAAACTCCTTGGGTCTAACATTTATCTTTTGGCCAATAAAATCACTTGTTTTGGAATTCCTTCAATCGTCAATCTCAGTGTAGACACACCCTAAAGTATGCAGCCCTGTTGTGTGCACTGCCCAACTCCACATATATCTACGGTTGTTGGATCAAACCATGATTTTCTCATCCCCTTTAGCAGATTGGAAATCATGAAGATTTTTGTTTCAAGTTATAAATACTATCACCATACAAGTGTCATGCAACACATCTTTTTATTACTAGAAATAATGGAAACCTACGACCACATTAGATTTCCTATATCATAGGTGATAAGTAGGTTAGACACAAACCAATTCAAGATTTGAGCAAAGTGCCACATGTTGTTTTCTATTAGTTTGAAACTCCACAAAATCCCATGTGCCACATCAAATAATAAGCATTTCGGCACCCAATTGCCAAACATGCTTATCACCTAGGGTATTTTCAGTGACAAAAGAATGTGGTGTGTGAGATTTGTATGCATTGTACAACTGAAAATCAAAATTAAGGTTATAGGAGGTCAAAGTGATGATTCTCTTTCTCTTCCATTGATCACAATTGTGTTTTGCTACTAAACTTAAAATGGTGTCCATATTTTGAGAACATGGTCCAACCTCATTGTAACACATGTCTTTTTAGTGTCCATTCTTACCTACAAGTCTTATTGTATAAGCTCACAACTCAATTAAAAGGAGAGAGAGAGAGAGAGAGAGAGAGATCACATGCGAGCATACCTCTCATTCATCCAACATAAAATCTTTGACCCCCTAGTAGGTTTGTTGCAAACATGTTGCGAATTCATATCAAATGACTCAAACTAGACTAGATGAATTCATGGTCTTTGAAGCTAATTCCAATATCAAATCAACTAAAAATAGTAACATATGGGCTGCATACTAACTTAGGGCTTTTATGTTGGATGAATGAGAAGTACGCTCGTATGCAATAACTTCCTCTCTCTCTCTCCACTAAGAAGTGTGACCACATAAAGGCCCACACACCTCAAATTTCCGGGTTAACCATCATTTATTCAGATTTTTCTTTTACTAACAGATTGGAGCTGGAACAGTTGAATTAACTCACAGTGTCCCAGGAGATTTTTGGCCTGTAATCAGTCAAAATCCTAGTGTTTCCAAATCCAACTGGTTACACGATGTTGTGATCTTTCGGTTTCTCTTTTCCTAATTTGAGGTATATTCCACAGATTCCCTCTAAAAGGATGGGTGATTATCCTGAAATCTTGAGCTTTAACCGGTTATTTCTGAAACTCAACCCAGCTCATCTGTAAGTAGTGGTTGGTTCTCCCTGTTCATTGGGTTCCTCAAAAATGCTTACTACGTACTTAAGCTTTGCACCTCCCAAGGATAAGCGTCATTTAATTCAGACTTTCCCACAGAACACAGGCTGGAACATTATTAGTTGAATCGAAGTATGGTGGGTTACTTGAAAATCAGGCTTCCGCAGTCAGTGCCCGGGAAGTTTTTGGGCATAGTAGTCGGTCAAGATCCCAGTGATTCTAAATCGGACTGGTTACATGTTGACATCTTCCGGTTTTGCTTCATTCATTTGAGGTATATTCTACAGATTCCTCTAAAATGATCGGTAATTCTCCTGAAGTCTCCAACTTCAACCGGTTATTTCTCAAACTCAACCGGTTCATCAGCAACTAACTGTCAGTTCTCCCCGGACAGTGTCGCCGGTGAATGATGCCATCAGAGCATTTATTCTGATTTTGTAAAATGATATCGTAACAGAACAGAGCTGGAATATTATTATTATTATTATCAGTTGCATCGAGTTAATTGATGGTTTCCTTTTGCAGAGTGTGTTACAGCTGGGACCTTCCAAATTATTTTCCCCCATCAATGACTGGTTATTTCATCACTGCTAAAAGGCTGTATTACACGCTAACCTAGGATCCCTTGTCAAAGTCAATCATCAAAACTATCCTTTCCCTGCACTAATAAGTCACACATAACCTCACCATTGAGTCTGTCACAACGCTAATTAATTCCATGCTCGACCAAAGTACGAGTAACTGAGAAGAAGAGGAGAAGCCAACTCTAACGAAATCGTCTTTGCAGCACCGAGTTTGCAAATTTAGTATTAAATTTTAAATGAATAATAAGTCGATCCCAGTGTGCACTCCTTTAAGTAAGGTAAGCGGGTCCGAAATGGACACTTTTCTCTCTATGCCTGCGTTTTGTACGATATGAAACATGCACTTTAGTGTGAGATGATGAGCAAATCCAAATCATTATCATAGTCGCTTTCCTCATAATTTTGAGAGTTTGTATGAATGCTTTGTTCGTTGTTAAAGTGAAGATTCTCTGAGTTAGTAAATGATCGTGTAGGTGCCCCTTAACTATGTTGACTATACATCACTCAAATGTACATGTCCGTGTAAGATCATAAATTAAATTAAGTATGTCTACCTTATAGGTCTTTGAGGACTCTACATTGTAACATATTCCACTCGTGGGGGCGTTTTGGGGGAGTTTTTCTTTGTGGTTGTACTTTGGTGACCTTTTGCAATTGAATGTGCTCAATTTGTTAACCACCCCCCCCCACACACATACACACAAAAGAAAAACATAATCCACTCCTAGAGTCCTACATTAAAATGTAAATTGATACACCATAATGTGATATGAAACTAACACGTTATGGTTTAACATTGCAAAATCAACATTATAATGCAACGTATCATGATGTGAAATTAAAACAATTTAGTTTATTCTATCAAAAATTGAAAATATATGTCGCAAATGCGTGCTAGAAAGTCTAAGGTGATAGGATACACTAGGGTAGAAAACCGCATTGGTAGAACATGAACATAAACCATTGTACAATCACTTTCATTACGTAGTATTAAACATATAAAGCATCCAAAAAACATTCAAAAATTCCATTAATTGCCATATTGTTCAATGTTAGGGATGTAAAAGTGGATGTGATGTGGCCTCTAGTCATCATGTCATGTCACAAATGATGTGACAACATCACGCTTGGACATGATGCCCAAGGACGTTACTGTGGTAACAATTTTATTTGTCATTGGTGTTTTTTATAGCATCACCATAAAATCAATTGCTACGATCACTGCTATTATGCTAGTCAACGCGTCAATCAATTGTACATCAATGTCGGCCTCCAATCGACTACTAATGGGAGCAGTTGATTGCACATAAGCAATCAACCCTTTATTCGACTGCTTATTTGAGCAAGCGACTATGTAGTGAACCCTCTAGTTGACTACTTATTTGAGAATGTGACTCTGCAACTAACCCTCTAGTCGATTGTTTATTTGAACAATTGATTATCACAACAAAAGTTTACTACACATAAGTAGTCGGCCCTCTAGTTGACTGCCTACTTGAGTAGTCAACTGCACATAAACAATCGGTCCTCTAGTCCACTACTTATTTGAGTAGACGACTCTGCAGTGAACCCTCTAGTCAATTGCTTATTTGAGCAGACGACTATGCAATCAACCCTCTTGTTGATTGTTTATCTGAGCAGTTGACTATCACAACAAAAATCAATTGCACATAAGTAGTTGGCCCTTTAGTTGATTGCTTATTTGAGCAATCAACTATACATAAGCAATTGGCCCTTTAGTCGATTGCTTATTTGAGTAATCGTCTTATTAGTCAACTTTCATAGTAGCAATCGACCTTCTCCAATCATTTACACATAGGTAGTTAACTCTCTAGTTGACTACACGCAAGCCGTCGGCTCTCTAGTCAATGTTTTCATTAATAGTCAATTAGGATGTTAATTGCTCCCATTTGCAATTGATTAAGGAGTCGACTATTCATTTAGCAGTTGATTAGGGACTTGACTATTCATTTAGGAATCGATTAGAGAGTCAATTGCTTACATGGCAGTTGATTAAGGAATCGACTGCATAATTAACAATTGACTTTATATGTGGATCAACATATGGATTTAAAGTAACATGAAATGAAAATGGGAAAAAACCAAAAATTATTTGTAGTCAAGGAAGAAAAATGTTGTATCATTAGAAATGATTGATAAAAAAAATAAAAAAAATAAAAAAACAAGTTCATGTCAAAGATACATGCCTACTAAGTTTATGAAAACCCCCTTAAGAAGTTGGGAAATACTAAACACTCTTAATATTATCCTTGATCTTGGATCTCCAACATTCCATGGGGTCATTCCACCTCACAAGGTCCATTTGCATTTGATGTCTCGAGGTAGCCAAGTCAATGCGGCTCCCCGCATTAACTTTGCACAAAACATATGTTATGGTCCAAAATTTATGACCCTCCCTAGCATAAAGAATTGAGTCATGACCTTGGCTTGAAAGTTACCGACTATAAAACTCTTAGCTTGTTTGGTGTAATATTTAGACAAATCTTGATGTCTCCTACTCTAGACCCTAAACAACTTGGATGCCACCCATCACTTCTCATTTTTCAAATTTCCTTGGCTTCTTTGATTTTCGCATGCCACATTGATTCAACATTCTCACCTGTGTGCGACACGCAACTCCAATTGTACACTCCAATCTTCAGGCTTCCGTCCGACTTCCAATGAAGCATAATGTTATCTATGGAAAGGTAGTTGTGTTGCACATTTCCATTGTGCAATTCATACATAATCCATACCAATGCCCGCGATAACTTTACCCTCTTCTTTTGGAACCTTCCAATTTGGTCCCATCATTGTCATTAAGTTGGACCCATGAACATGATGTTGTCATTTGGTTGATGCACTCTATCTTGGATTTATATTTATCGTGGAGTTCCCCCGTCCCACCATAGTGTATGGCCCGCATTGGTCTCACTACTGATGAATTATAACTTGATGAAGCCACAATGTAAGTTCTAATATCAACACTAACTTGGATTTGAATTTCCCGCAAATTAATGGTCTTTTGAGTTTTTTAGGCCCAAGTAATATTTGAAGACAAATATTCGTCACCCTCAATCTTCACCTTGAGAATCTTCCCGTATCCCCCCTCCCATTTTTTTTCTTTCAATCCAAGACTATCGAGAATTCACAGTGCTTGGCATGAACATGATGCCCTTAGGGCAAGGCCACACCCGGGGGTGCTAGCCCGGAACCGGTGCGATAACTGAACTCCAAGTAGAACCAAAGCCTGCATCCGGTGGGTCCATACTAGACATCCTGTAGTTGTGTCAAAGGCTGTTGGGGGCATGTTCCTCCCGGATAACGAAGCCAAGTGCAAAGAAACCAAGGTTTTAAACCGTTGGTCCCAAGCAACGTTAGGAGTGAGCTTGGATGAGAACTTGATTTTGTGGAATTTTTTTGTGAATCGATCCTCCCACAAAGTTGGTCTTCGGCACAAACCTGGCCAATGCGGCCTCCGGCATGGCACTGACATCAAGGAGCGGTAAACCCCCGTATCCAGTTGGGAGCTTCTGGGTAGGCCTTGGCTGCATCCGGTCCCGGCCCAACACCCCCTGGTGCAGCCAAGCCCTTCACCACTTTTTTAACTTATGTACTTTATAAGGAATTGTTTTGTTGGCCGCCTTGGAAAACCCTTTGGCTTGGGGCTCCCACTACGTAAGCAATGCCCGCATTTTTTTCCACTTGAGGGGTCATTTAACAATCGACAAAGGGCAATGGATTGTTGGGTTGTAGTCAATTTAGGGTAGTCAACTACTGGGTTGTAGTCAACCATGTCAACTACCTTATTAACTACTACTTAGCAATCAACATAGGGCACTTGACTACTACTTTGCAGTTGACATAGGGAACCCAACTACTACTTAGTGCAGTTGACTACTTGTTAGCAATCGATTTAGTAACAACAATTGTTTTAGTGTAATCAAATGTTATTCAATAGTTGATCTAAGCAGTCAACTGTTGGTTTGTAGTTGTCATTGTAGTCGATCTAGTTTGTCGATTGTTCAGTGCAGTTGATAGGATATCTGACCTCCCAAATAAACTCCAATGGCTTTTCATGGGGTTGAATATAACTTTTAATACACAAGTTTTTATTGTTTTATTGTTTTTTTATTGTTTTATTTTTTATAGTTAGTGCGAGTGAATGCATTGGGAATATAAAGCTACCAATTCATTGACACTTGGCATTCATGTTGATTCTATTTGACCTTGATTGCCTTTAAGCATTCGTTGCAAGTGAAGAAAGATAGTGGGTTATTTGTTATGGGTACATGAGATGAATGGAAGCATTGATACATGCCCAAGGAGTGGATTCCAACTTCCGCAAATGGAGTGTAAATTCTGCAAGTTGAAATTGGTGTATAGGAAGTACCATATGGTTGTCCATTTGGGATATAAAAAGAACAACGGTAAAATGTGGGATGACATTGTGTCAACGTCAAGAGCGGGGAGTGCTATCTTGTGAGCGGTGAGCAATGAGCGGTGAGCGGCGAGCGGTGAGCGGTAACACGTGAGCGGTGAGGAAGGAAAAATCTTTGGTAATAGGCCCACTGGTATCCTATAACCGTGGTATTTTGGCACAATTGTAGGGTTAAAAATAAGAAAGGTGGGGAAAATAAACAACAAAATTCTAGATTATGAGTAATGAGAAATGAACATTGAGAAGTGAAAACGACAATGGGCATATATATGTATCATATAGAAATTTTAATAGTTGTATTGCATCCCTTATGACATGATAATAATCAATATCATTGACATTTATAATAAGACCAACTTAAAAAATGAAACACGACATATTATAAGAAATACTTAATTTTACAATAAGTCAATAATACAATACAAACATAGAAAATGCAAGTAAGATAAAAGTGGATAGAAAACATGTGTAACTCCGATATATAAATGAAAGTATATTAAAAAAAAGGACGACAAAAAAGCCTTAGTTATGGTACTTGAATAAGTCTACCAAAGAACTAACCATCATTAGAACTTGTTGTGATGGATCCTGAACATGAATTGGCCTCTAAATCTATGAAATCCAAAACCCGTCGATCATAATGTTTAGTGTTTCTATGCATGGAAGGGGAAGGTTGAGCAACAAGAAAAGAAGCCATGTTTTCAGCATAGACATCATATGATAGCATGTTAAGTAATTACAAGCCTTCAATATTAGGAGATGGCAATAAATTGCATAAAGGAGCCAATATTGTATTGGAAATCGCAGAGTCTTTCTCGAATGTAACAAGGTGTCGATCACTATGACGATAAACATGAATAGATGCACCTGCAACAAATACAACCATGCATATCATAACATATTTGTCATGCACAAAAGATTCAATCCCAAAACTTAGAAAACCAAAAATTGTTTCTTACTTGAAGATGCATAAGCATCCAGGATAACATCTTCTGGTTTAGTTAGTGTTTCAATAAGAAATTACAAAAACTCATGATCTTCCTCACGTGCTCCTCTCCATGGGATGTCTCTGTGCATCAATTGTGACTTAGACGTTGTACGATTGAAGAAGACATCTAGGGCTCCCACTTCCACTAGAGATAAACCACCTGCTTTGTTAAAAATAAATTGTGGACGGACTCCAGATGAAAGAACATCATGAATCGAAATCGTCGAGTCTACATATAATATTGTGTCCTCATTAAGATATAGTTATTTGTCATGCCATTAAATAACAAATAAAACGCACATAAATTTCAAAAAAATACTTCAAAATTAAAGATAAGAATGTACCGTAAGTTTTTTATCCGTTACCAAATACAATGGCAATTTGTTTATTGCATGTGAGCCACTCAAACCGCTCACGGTTTGAATTAAGGCTCACTGCCTACAAAAACAAACAAGTTAGTTAATAAGAATAGTCAATATATATGTTGTTACTATATTTTGAGACATCCGCATGTGGATGCGAGTTGTCTAAGAGACTGACATTAGGTCTGGACCAACACGGATTCGAATCCGGTTGGTTACATTGATTGTTGTTATCCCAAGTTGAGCTAGTGTTAAAGCATGAATAATTTATAGGCGGATATAGAGAAGATGTTACTATACGTGTGTGTGTAGAATCTTCTCAATTATATTATTTTTTGAAACATTTTATGATTTATCCGCGTGAATTAACCAAACCGCTCACGGTTGGGTTAAGGAAATTAGTGGTCATCCACCGGAGTTGTAATTTTTTGTAATTTTTCCAATGTCATTTTTGGTTTATGATTAGAGCTTCATTGCACATTTATCTGAGATAAGGAATTTAATATTAAATTTAGAACAAAAAAAATTTGTAAATACAAAAATGAATGGATTCAAAAAAAAAATCAATGAATCAATGGATTTGAAACCTCACCTATTGACGTCATTCATGACATCCAAAAGAACGCCAGTCGCATCCTTTGCATCAAGACATATACAATCCACACTATAATGCCAATTCTCCTCATTAGCATGAACATTGTCTATGTAATGCCTCCATGTTGTAACTCAGTGGTTACCCTCCGATACCTAAAACATTCTACCTTTAAAAATCTTAAAATCATCACCTTAAGAAATGAATTGCTCAAAAATATCATTCGCTTGTTGTCAAAGTGGATCCCAAGAACTTGACTTGTCATCTGTTACAAATAAACTCTCTCTACGATCGTTGATAATGGAAACATACAAGACACAATCACCCTCTCTATATCCATTGAAAAATTCATTCTCCAACAATTGAACATCAAATTCTAGAATTGGCCTAACCAAAGGTAGTGGCTCCAAACGGCATATAAGAATGGATAAACGAGATTTTAAGAGGGGCCGAATTTGAAAGTTATTGATGATGGAATTAAAATATGTTTTCTCCAACTTCTTCTTTGAGGCTTCTTCAATGTTAGCGTCCGCCAAAACGTCATCCTACATGTTGACAACCAAATCAGAGTCTATGATAAATAAATAAAATTATGCCATAAAATAACTATCCATTGCACAACAAAATGTTAACTACATATTCATAATGAACTTCACATCAAAACAAAAATTAGTTTACAAGATGAAATTTACTTGACATTCATAGTTCAATACAAAAATTAATGAATACCACCTACTATACATAACAATCAACATTTTGATAGTACACAGAACATACAAATAGATATTAGAAAACATAAGAAGCGAGACTATGGTGTTTACATGAATTTGGTAAATCTAATATTTTCTTTCAATGAAAGGTTAGACATAACGGTTTTGATACCAAAACCCTTATTCCATAATTTAAAAAAATGAAGGTGTGGAATAGGGGTTTCGGTACCGAAACCCATATTCCAAAACTTTCATTCAAAGAAAGTAAAGATGTGGAATAAGGGTTTTAGTACCGAAACCTCTATTCCATAACTTTCTTGCAAAAAGAGCAAAAGGTGGAATAGGGGTTTTGGTACCGAAACCCTTATTACAGAACTTTGTTTCAAAGAGAGCAAAGGTATGAAATAGGAGTTTCGGTACCGAAACCCTTATTCCAGAACTTTGTTTCAAAGAGAGCAAATGTATGGAATAAGGGTTTCCGTACCGAAATTCTTATTCCAGAACTTTCTTTCAAAGAGAGCAAAGGTATGGCATAGGGGTTTCGGTACCGAAACCCTTATTCCAAAAAATTCCTTCAAAAAGAGCAAAGGTGTGGAATAGGAGTTTCGGTACCGAAACCCTTATTCCAGAACTTTGTTTCAAAGAGAGCAAATGTGTGCAATAAATGATCAAATTCGTTATACGGGAAGACTACATATGGGAAAATTATCCTCGAGTCGAGGATAGTCTATAATTAGAAAGTCAAAAAAATGAAAGAGAACAAAGGTGTGGAATAGGGGTTTCGGTACCGAAATCCTTATTCCATAATTTTGTTCAAAGAGCGCAAAGGTGTGGAATAGGGGTTTCGGTACCGAAACTATTCCACACCTATTCCACACCTTTGTTCTTGATCATATTTTTTTGACTTTCTAATTATAGACTATCCGACCGAAACCCCTATTTCACACCTTTGTTCTTTTTGAAGCAAATTTATGGAATAAGGGTTTTGGTACCAAAACCCCTATTCCATACCTTTGGTCTCTTTGAAACAAAATTGTGGAATAAGGGTTTCGGAATAAGGGTTTCGGTACCGAAACCCCTATTCCATACCTTTGTTCTCTTTGAGACAAAGTTGTGGAATAAGGGTTTCGGTACCGAAATCCCTATTCCATACCTTTACTCTTTTTGAAACAAATTTCTGGAATAAAGGTTTCAGTACCGAAATCCCTATTCCATACCTTTGCTCTTTTTGAAACAAATTTCTGGAATAAAGGTTTCGGTACCGAAATCCCTATTCCACACCTTTGATCTCTTTGAACAAAATTATGGAATAAGGGTTTCGGTACCGAAACTCCTTTTCCAACCCTTTCTTTCAAAGGTTTTGTTTCCACTCAACAGTCATTTGATGATGTAGTTGTTGTTGTACACATATTCCCACATGTGTTGATCTTCATGGAAAGGGTTGGAATAGAGGTTTCCGTACCGAAACTTCTATTCTAGAAAATAATAATAATAATAATAATAATAATAAAACTAATAAATGAAATGTCTGAAATAAGGGTTTTGGTACCGAAACCCCTATTCCAGACCCGTGAATGAGCTTGGAGACAAGGGAAAAGATGAGAATAGTAGCGAAGGTCGAGAGAAATGAATGATAAAGGGAAAAATATTTTCGATAGAAAGGGTTAGAATAGGGGTTTCGGTACCGAAACCCCTATTCCAGACCCGTGAATGAGCTTGGAGACAAAGGGAAGATGAGAATAGTAGCGAAGGTTGAAAGAAATGAATGCTGAAGGGAAAAAATGTTTTCGATAGAAAGGGCTGGAATAGGGGTTTCGGTACCGAAACCCCTATTCCAGCCCTTTACATGAAGAACTAATGATGTGGTGAAAATGGTCCAGTAGCATCGCAATGGAGGTATGTGCAATAACACCGAATGAACCGGTTCAACTGCTCTCCCTTTTGATGTGGATAATATTATCCCTCTTTGATTCACTCTTGTTTGTAAGGTTGTCGTTCACCACCTGTGTACATTGCTCTGTGTTACGCTTGCATCTTATATGCCCATTCCAGATCTGTTGAGGTGTCAAGGGCTTGTATTCATCTTGGTGTACTTGACCACCATGTGTCTAATGATACATGCCGCAAATCGTTGGACATAGCATACCAATGCGTTGCGAATGAAGTGTTGAAAACTCCCACTTTAAAAAATTCGGCCATAATAATGGTTGCGAGCAAACAATTCCTGGCCGATTGCCTTTTTAAATCTCCCACAATTGGCGAAGATCATCACTTGGTCGATTCATCATTGGAGGTGGTCATGGACAAATTCAGTACCCTTGTATCTCCGAATTGTTGTAACTTTGTATCCGGATCAAAGCGCTTCATGCGTAGTGGGATGGAAACTATGGATAGTATTATGGCCCTTAAAGACCATTATGCTTTTAAATTTGTTCATAGCAGTCGGTTTCCAGGTCAATCCAAGGACAAAATGTTCGTCTTCAAGATGTCCGTAGACCTTCCAAGTAGTGGTGGTGAGCTTGTAAAAATGATGCAAGTTAGTAGAGACATGGAGAACTCATGGATTATATTTGACCACGTCAAACGTTTGAAGGATTGGACAACAATGGTTTGTCATATGTCCGACAGTCGATACTGTAAAGTATTAACCATTGCGTGTTGCGACATGCAATCTGAAGATGGTATAGCATAAACTTTTTTTTGGAAAAATTTGAATGTTGTAATGACCGAGAATGGTGTGCCAAATGTAAACTTCAAAGGGTTCATGGCAAATAGTGTCCAAGCTAATTGGAATGTAGTGAGGATGGTTTACGGGGATGGCCATCCAAGTCTTCTCATGGTCAACCGTAAACGTACATGTTTTTTTTTCCATTGGTCTACGATCTTGGATAAGGTGACACAAAAGTTTATCAAACCATCATTGCAGTTTCAACACAAGCAAATATGTATGGATTACAAGGACGCCACAACAATGGATGATGTCGAGACTAAGTACCATGTGATTCGTTCTTGGTGGTTGTCATCAGGGGCTGCCATCGAAAAAGACATCATTGGCCTTGTTGAATGGTTGGGACTTTGGCACTTCCGTTACAGACAATGGGACAGTCATATGTTATTTGAAAGCGCATACATATTTACATTATTCAATGTCGTTCAACTTCTTCAATGTATTTCTATTCTTATATATCAATGTCATGTTTTTTTTAACCCTATACTTGTATGTTATTCATAGGATATGACAATAGAAGAACGTATGGAAATACTTACATGCAACCTTGCAGAGATTGTATATAACAAATGACTCCAACAGTCCGGCAACAAAATGACATGCTTATATGAAGCTATAGTGGATGACATGATTTGTGTTTTCATGCAAATCGTGAATTATCGGACATGGTTGAAAAGGGTGTCCGATGGTAAGGGTCCTGATTCGGCATTCTTAAAACTCAAAGCAACTACAAGATGTAGAGATCCAAAATTGTTGGTTGATGCCATGAAGTCGTTCCCAGGTGCAAAAGGTGTAAATACTAGAGATTGTGCATTGGAAGGGTCTAAGCTATTTGGATCCACCAAACGAAAAATCGATTTGTCCCCAGGTGTTGATTGCGATTCTCATCGACCTGATAAAATGAACTATTTCATTCCTCACCCCAACACCCGGGCAACTCGTCAACGTATAGAGAAATTGTTGAGTTCTACAGAGCATGGTGTGGCTCATACTACATCCATGTTAAAGACCGATTGTCTTGCTTCCAATTGGCACATTGCAAGATTACCACCCAACTCAACCAAACGATGTTGGGCGCTGCAGGCCATTATAGGACCTATGTGCAATGCTAAAGTTGGGATAGACAGACATGACACACCCGCTCCAACATACAAAGGCCTCAAGAAGGAATTTCGCTCCACCAATACTGTGGAGTATGAGTTCTAGTTTTGCTCTGATGACATCAAACGTTGTGTGAGTGGTAGTAAGAAGAAATACGTGTTAGATTGGCTAATACTGCCCAATATTTGGCTGGTGAAGGTGGGTACTAATATATCAAGAGAGGAGGTGTTGGCGCTTGAGGACGCTGGCTTTCAACTACAATAAAGGGAGGCATTGTCCCCTCGTTGTAGGTTGTCAACAATTAAGACCCTCCCCATCTTTCGATCGCATTTTCGTATGCCACTAAACCCAGACGCCCACCCTACACTCAGGTTTGGGAAGACCGTGCGTCACAATCCATCAGCACCAACGGCTAATCACAAAAACAAATGAGAGAGCACCGGTCTCATGAACGGTTACTTTATGGTTGCAGTCACTGCCATTTCATATCCAAGGTTTGGAGTGATAATCAACATTGTTTCCAATGAAGATATCACATACCGTGTTACAATTGGCGACATCCCGCATTGCACATGCCCAGATTTCACGAAAATGTCCTCTCATGCATTGGGAAAGAAAGGGAAATGGATGTATTACAAACATCTCTATTATGTATTTAGGTTTTTGTGCAAGGTAGATTACGAGAGTTATAAGTTCATTCATGCACCTACATATACCTACAATGAGGTCATGTACCTACTTAAACTTGCTAGTGTTGTAGAATGTGAGTAGTGGTGCAAGTGTTGTCTTTAACCACATGTATAAAATTGTCAATAAATGACATGTGGTGGTTTGGATTTTTATAATAAAAATCAGCAATGGACTAAAAATATTTATATGATCCATGGTAATAGGCCCCTTTCATTCTTGCTTCATTTTAAAGATTGGCAATTTATGATTTAAAATATATAATTTTTGTGTGGAAAATTGCAATTGTGTGCCCTAATTCTGTGCATCTTTACTAAATTTGGACTCATTTCTTATGTGTTACCACTCACTGCTCATAGGTTTTTGCTCACCGCTCACCGCTGATTGCTTATCGCTCATGAGATAGCTTCCCTCCGTCAAGAGCCGGTTGTCAAAGCTTTATTTTCCAGATGCAATGGTGTGTGGCCAACACTTGTGGATGAAGTTATGGATGATTACGTTGAGGACGTGAGAGATGATGTAGTCAACTCCCAATAACAAGCTTCATGCACTGTATAGTACAACGTGAACGGAAATCAAAACGCTCCCGTATCATTAGTGGTAAGGGAGGCGGTGTCCAAATGGACTCATGAACCTTACATATGTTCCCAACGTAAAATGGGCCTAAAGGAAGGCATGCAAAATTCCAAGAAATATGAGTTGGAAATGAAATCGTCACAAATCTTCTACAAGGGTACTATCCCCATTAGCATTGTCTGCCATTCTTCGTGCATGAAGGCCATGAAGGCAATCAATTAGGCAAGAATTTTATACAAACCGTCAACCTATTATGCAATGCGCAAAAGTTACTTGATGATGCATGAACCACATCCAAAAATTAGTGGAGTTAGAGATAAAATCAACCATCTACAAATATGGCTACATTATTTGTTTGGATGGGAGAATGTTGTTCACTGGCCTTTGATAAACATCATGCAAATTTGTTTGGTATGTGACGTATTCTTTGGTTTCATTAACATGATTGGTAGCACAAAAGACATTGACTATGTCACCATTGAGATCAAAAGATTTATTGTGGGAGTGAAACAAAAAATGTCATCCAAGTGTGCTTCGACAATGTGGCGGCCATGAAAAATGTGGCTAGCAATATTAGCCGTGAATGGCCACACATATATTGATAAGGGTATGCAACACATTGCTTTAATTTTTTGTTAAAGGATTAGAAAAAAAAACGATGGACAAATGACATTGTTAGATACATTCATGCCCACCAATGTCGTATGCGGTCTTTCTTATTTATTCGTCCAATTTGGAATTGAAAATGGCCGGATCCACGATATTTGTCACCAACTTCCTAATGATTGATCAACTCATCGAGGTTGGACATGCATTGGAACAAATGGTCATATATCCCGATTGGACCACCTACGTGAACAAATTGAGTCGGGGAGCAATGATATGAGGAGAAGTGTCATCAAGGTGCGTCAAATCAAAGCAAATGTAAAAGACGACAATTTTTGGGCTAGTTGCAATAATTACCACTACATGTCGGAGGAGGTATTAAAAACATTGAGAATGTTTGATACAGGGCAAAAAATTTGGTTTATTTACATATATGTACAGTTGATGTGGGAGAGGGTAACTCGGTTGCATTGTATTTGATGAACATGATGTCCAAAAATTCCAATTACTCGGTTGACGATGATATAAATGATGACCCACTGGTGGGACCCAATAGAGGTTCTTTGGGGCCTTTGGACAACGATTCAACGGCAGGCAAAGTGGAGAGAACTTGGGATTTGACAACCCCATTGATCCATTTGCATTTGACGGTGATGATGCCACAGACGACGATAAGCTTCACATGCGATCCAACATCACCGATCAAGAATTTATTTGAAACATGAATGTGCGTCCCACTATGCCAACAATGGCCATGCCCAATGTGCCAGTTGAACTTGAACCCAATGTCCATGAAGATGTTCTAGTTGAATCCAACGTGGATGAGCCTTTGAAGAAGATGACAACCGGATAGACATGGATGAAATCCAACTACCTGCTTCTCATATTCATCCATCGTCCAATAATGTCCCCCCTCCTATCTTGTTGACACCAAACCAACAACTGTTAAAGGCTACACCACCCATTCCCGTTCCACACAGTGAGGACACGTCCAACATTGTGGCACACACTTCAAAAAATGTAGCAATTTCCATATTCCATGAATTTTTTTGATATTTTTTGCATTTTCCTTAGAATTTGCTTATTTTCACAAGAAAAATAATTTTTTGCTATTACTCCCCCTAAAAAGATGGAAACTCTCTTATTTTATTGGTTATAGATGCCTCAACCTTATTTGGTCTCTTTTCTTAGATCCACACCCAACCACTTATCACTCATACATATGTTTTCATATTAAGACGAGGCAACAAATTTAGATAAATCTACCTTACTTCCATTAGTTGGCAACAAACTTGTCACAAGCTCGTGGTCATCATTCAAAAGTCCAATGTGTTGCCAACAACCAAAGACCAAGCCCAAACTGAAATCCCTTGGGCACCCTTTTCTAGCGTCGTATCAAGGTTAAATGTATTCCTATTGAGGTGTCATTGACGTGTCTTGTCTTCATCGGACATGAGCACAATGAATATAATTGTAGCAAGTAGTCCTTGTGACATGGTGAGCAATACGTTCGACATCGAACACATGTCGCCCTGCTAAGGGCTATGACATGGCTCCCCGTGTACAATATTTAGTACATCCAATATTGAGGTTGGGGTTGAGGTTAGGTGGGAATGTGGCCCTTCTCCAACCTATATTATAATCACTGGTATTGATATTGAGATTTGTTGAGGTCAGGGTTGAGGTTGGGGCGACCTTGTTGTAAGTTAATCAAATAAGGTAGGCACCTTTATTTGGTTACTTGTCTTTTATTTGAGTGGTGTGCAGTTTAATGTGGCTTGAAGAACAAATACCAAAAAAACATGTGTAAAAAATATTGGAATGTATGCCTTAAACATGATATCCATTCTAAGCTCAATAGTCAACTTAAGAGACCTATATGACTATTTAAGAAGCATGATAATCTTCACTTTGATGAATAAAATATTCATATGACCTTCGAAAATTATGAGGAACGTGGCTCAGGCCTTGATGTGGATTTGCAAACCCATATCGTACTAATCGTGTATTTCATATCCTCGAAAAGGCGGCTATTAGGAAAAAGTAACCATTTAAGATCCATCTACCTTAGAATTGGACTTCTTGAGAACCCAAGAATCGTCCACGGCAATATTTCAACTACACCAAGAGATGTGGAGAAGAGATATGTCGAGATTTGTAGGTTGCAATTGCAATTCTTCGAAGTATGATGCAAGCATCCTCGCACTTGATGCCAAACCGATCGAATTCTCCACGCACTTCAATCTAAGTAAGACTGAATTCATCTACCCGATTCGGCCACCCCTTATCTGATCTTCTTTCCAGAACCCTAATTGCTGTCTTTTGCGCATGGAATGTTCTGTCCCATTGCCTGATCCTGCCGATCTTTTGCACTTATATCGCGGATTGTAATTGCATTCATTCGCAATGTTTTGCAAGCATACTAGCAATTTTTGCCATATGGTTTGATTCTACACCACCTTCTTTGAAGGTATTGATGTATGTGAAGGCCGTGGAGAGCATTGATTCTCTTGTAATGGATGTTCAGAGCCTTCTTTGAGGCATGCATGACTCAAGAAATGCTTAAACCCGAAACCCTAACCCCTTAAACATGTGAATCAAGAGAAAATTCTCTGGTTGTTTCTTGGTCATCATGTAAACTCGCCTTAATAGGTTTGCCCTTCATAAATTTCAGAGGAACAAAACCTGTTGATGCTACAGAAGATTGTCTGGCACCTGTCGTGCTTGAGAACGTCATCTGTGTACATTGCATTCTTGTGGCATCAACGGGTTTCGTCCTTCCGGCAATGTGACATTGTAATTATACTCAAGGGGCGTGGATATATGTGAAGGCGGTGGGGAGCATTGATTCTCTTGTGATGGGTTTTCAAAGCCTGTTTATCTCACCAAAGTGGCAATGACATGCATGACTTAAAAAATGCCTAAACCTTAAGCCCTAAACCCTAAACATGTAACATGTAACATGTAACATGTGAAGCAAGAAAACTTGTGCATGTTTTTTGGTCATCATGTAAACTCGGCTTAATAGGTGTTTCCTTCACAGATATCAGAAGAACGAAGCCTGTTGGTGCTACAGAAGATTGTCTGGCATCTCTCGTGCATCAACATCTGTGTACATTGCATGCTTGTAGCAGTGTTTTTAATGTAGGCAGAGTAATGCTTTGAATGTGCAATTAGGGTTTCGATTTCCTATGTAGATGTTTGGACGCGCTCACATATCTACAATCAACTGCTGTGAATGTACATACTGTGTTATCTAGACACATTTTTTTGGGTGTCTTCTTTTACAGGATAAACTCTCAACCTGCAACCGATTATCTGAACATAGCTACTTTTAATAAGGTTTGTAGATCCCTTTCTGAATTGTTTACAGGGAGCTTGTCTTGGATGGAAACAGTTTGCAACAGGATTGATGTTTCTAGTCTCTCTTAATGGAAATTAATGAGTCAAATTGAGTTACTATGGTATACATCTGATTAAGTGTGCATTAAAATTGATGTGCCATTTTAATTAGAGTGGCCTCCATGACTTGTCAAGTGTCCCATTCTACCTTCTCTGGATGTCACCCAGTGATTGCAAGATCATTTACGAGGGTCGATAATGAATAGTGTGGGCTCCACTAAATCAGATGTATAGTGTAGTGAAGGCTGAAGTGAGATGATGCACTATCAATCATCGTCTGAAGCACTGGGATTGACAGTTATCAAATGAAAATTGCATCCATACCCATTTTGAAAATGATAAATTTGAAAACTCCAAAGTGGTGAGAAATGGTGTGAATGCTGTAAGTGTTGCAATTGTCATTGATGAGCCTTTAAAATTCCAGACACTGGGAAATCCCTATCAACTTCAAATCACTCAGCATGTACGATGTCTTCTCATGAGTCGGGAGAGATTATTTGAAAACTTGTTGAAGGACACTTCTGTATGTTTGGAATATCCATGTGTGTAAATATGGATGTTTGTATAGGTTTCATTGTTGACCTGCTACTGCAAATTGCAGATCGACAGAATTGACTAGTAGGTAGGTTCAAACATGGAAGTGCAACACCTACAATTATTTCCTACAGTAAGCATATGTTGAATTATTTCTTAGCAGGGCCAGTGTTGTGATGCACCTTTCCAGGATTGGTCGAAGGTCCTGTAACTCATCATACCTTTGCCTGTTCTTGGCCTTTTAACCTTTCATAAATTCTGAGGTGTGCAGCTGGAGATCTCACACTCACAGATACAACATTTTGCATTTATTAATGGAAACACATCTGAAAAAAGTCACGTGCATAACTAACACTACTTCTATTTTAAAGTGATTGTTGTTTGAAGAGCTGTCTTTGAGTGCCCATCCTTGCTTTCTATTTGATGCCTTAGAAGGGAACAAATGAAGAGGCAATTTGATGTGCAATATTGATTTGCAATTTAGTCTTCTCAATATGTAAACTTTTTGAGTTGTAAAGAGGCAGATTCAATTAGGTTCTAAACTGTTTTAGGTTTGAGGGCTGAGTGTATAGATTATTCATCTTGGGAACAAAGCTTGTTGGTCGATATAATCTCTTCATACTGAGCTTAATATTTTTACCCAATATGGTTCTAAGGTTTTCTTTCATTTGGTTTGGTACTCGATGAGCAGTAAGCTGATCCTTTAAATACAGGTCAATGAAGAGAATTTGATTTGGCAAATTGTTGCGTATGTCATGCTCAGCAACATAACATTTGTTCTTACCTCAAGGGATTTGTTGCATGGATAGGCATAGTTCAAAGCCTCTGCACTTTCTGCTGAAAGATGGTCAAAGTTAATTCTTGTGTCTAAGCCATCGATAATTGAATCAATGCAAAATTACGACATGGTTGTTAATTTGTTCAATTTCGCAAATACCACCAAGCTGAATTGGAGTAGAAAGTTCTAAATTGGATGGCTGCTGCTTTCAAGCTGTGCTGCATTGGCATCCAAATATCTACGTGTTTTAAGTTGAGGCTAGTTTAGGAACTGTTGAAGCTTATCAGGTGAGTGTTGTTGCATCTGTTTGAGACAAACAGCCTTTTCTTCTCCTGTGTCAAGTATCAATAAGACGATCTACTTTGTGTCAAATTGTGGGAACAAATTGTTGATGTGGATACATCTTTGAATTTTTTGTTTGTATTCCTACATATCTGTAGTTGTATTGTTCAGTGTGTTTGTCAACACAAAGCCTTTCAACTTTGTGATGAGAGATTATGCCTCTATCAGTGAGTAGATTATGTGGTTCTTATTGTTCACACTTGTATGTGAGATTTTCTAATTTTTATCCAGTTGGATTCAGTATATTCACATACATATTCTGGATCAATTCACACTATTGTTGAAGTTGTTTTAGTGAGAGAGCTTAAATGAGAGATGGTTGATGATGTAGTGGACTTGGAAGGAACAATGAAGATTTAGAAGCTGGCTGTTGCCATTTCTTTTCAGACTTTGACAGCTCAACCTTCAACTTTCTCTGTGTCTGCCTGTAGTTTTATCTCTTTGCAGGGACGTTGAGGTTTGAGATATCTCACCAGCTCATGGAGTTTGCCAACATTTTGAACCTAACTTGAATCTCAGAAATAACAACCTGTAGTTGACCAACATTTTGTCATTTTTGCAGTCAGATGTCATGTGTGTGTGTGTGTGTGTGTATATATCCAGTATGAGATATTAGAATGTCTCTAAATGGATTTGGCAAGCTTTGTACATTGATTCTAAGGAGAATTTTAGAAATTCTTTTTGTCGAATTGTACACTGTGGTCATCATCAAGTGCACTTTCTTAGTGCAGTGCAAGAACAAGCTTTTTTTTGCAAGCATTGAGAGTTGATCTATTTTTCACTAAGGCCATATGATCTTCATTCACTCAAGGCCATTAATCCAGATGTCAGTTCTCCATATGTCATATGCTGTGCTCTAGATGTAAGTCTTTCTGGATGGGCAATGTAATGGTAATAAGAATTTCATTGATGAAAGGGAAGGGTTGATTTTGTTGCTAGTGTGTTCAAATAAGCAAATGGCATCTGATTGAATTTAAGTGACTGCAATGGAAGCTGTGCTTCATTTACATCTATGTAAGAGAGGGTAGGAACCATATACTGAATAGCATACAAAATTAGTCAAGTTTCAAGTTTAGTTCCAGTTTGGATTTCATATTTGGGTTTCACAAGTTCTGGTTCCTGGTTTCAATGTTGGGTTTCAGTGCTAGTCCTTCCAACTCAAGTCCTCACTGATGGATCTACAAGTCCAACTTTTCTATTTTAAGTTTTTGGTTGATTCGCCAAGTCCAATTTCTAGTAATGATTTCAAATTCCAGCTTCAGTTTTTATTTTAACTGGTCTTACGACACCAAGTTCTTGGTTTAGTTTGGCCTAGACTAATCATCACAACTAGATTCTACTGGCCCTTGTGTGGAGCCGCACAACCTGGAGATACTTCGTATTGTGAGACACAAGAAGTCCCAAGTGGTGACCTCCAGAGCACAGAAGCAAGTTCTCGACAAAATGGAACAATTTCCCCAAGGTAATACTATTTCCCCAAAGTTCTTGTCCTCTTCTCTAATTACTCTCCAATTCATTTCTGTAGATTGTTCTTTCGACCCCCAGATTGTGATGGTGAAGGTCATCTAGAGCAATGAGGTATTAATAGTCTATGAAATGACCTTAGGGTTGCAGAAATTTTCGTGTGCTACCAAAATGTTCCAAGAGCATAATTGAAAGCTTTATTACTTGCCTTTATCAACTCAAAGATCACCAGCTTGATATGTAAGCTTAGATTCACAGAAAACCATAACAACATTTATTTTTGATAGATGACCTCATTAGGCTCCTTTTTTCCCCGACACAATCACCCCAATTACTTCTCATTGCAACCCTGTAGTGCATCATATAGAGTGGAGTCATCCCAATTTTTTTTTTTGAAAAGTAATGGCGAACTTTGACATCATTGTAATAAAATTGCAGACACTTGCAAATGATAGAACCACACAGGACAAGGATTCACCTATTCATCTTCACAATGGTGTGCATACTATGCCTTTTGGGTTTCTAGCCCCCCCACCCTCAAAACTTGAATGGATCAAAAACCTCCTAACTCATTATAAAAAAAGGAAACACTATAAACCCAATATTGATGAAACAATTTTCAAGTGAAAAAATGAACTACAAATGAGCAAATCAACTACAAAGCTGAAAATTCCTTCAAGGTTTAATCTGAGATTTCATGTGCTGAATTCAATGAAGTATTAAACTTTGGAGACACCCAATTTACCCACAATAACCTATTTTGGCGTCAAACCTTCACAAACTCAAATTGTATGCCTTGCCATAAAACTTGAAGGGATACTTGGCCTCACTGGGGCCTCACCTAATATCATCTTATGTTAATAAATGTTGGAAAGGTCTCAGAGAATCACAAGACACAATGTTACCACAAATCATATCACGAACCATTTTAAAGTGTTACAAATACACAGTTTGTTTCACCCTCGTCAATGCAGGCTCTAATAACAATAGATCACTAGAAGGCGCTCACTTTGGGTGGAATGCACTTGGGAGAGATGGGCAATATATAATTATACGAAAGAAGTAAACATGAAAACTTGCAGACACCATCCTCACATGTATGATGAAAAACACTCACCAAATTTTCATTAAATATCTCACTTATCTTATCCTACAAAGGAAAAACCCTCTAAAATATGATGCCCTTTGAGTCAAAATGTAGCTCAAGGATATACCCATCCTCTCCTATAATCCACATAGGGAGAGAACGGAGCATGGCACTTCATCATTCATGACATTTTATTGCAAAGCATAGACATGTGCAATCCCTTTGCGATACATAAGTCAATGCAGACGATTTTCGAACACATTACCTTCTTCCACAATATGTTCAAATTGACATTTAAGTATATTTGAATAAACCACTTGTCCAAAAAAAAAAAAGGGATGTGCATTTGTGGGGACAAATACATTAAATGATAACAACAAAAACAACACAACAAACCACAATGTATTCCATGTATGTCAACCACCATATTTGTATAGTCTTGCAATCTAATGTATGTCATATTGACGGTTGGAATCGTTCAAAATTCATGCTTAAATCCAAATATACTTAAATTCTAGATCTTAGCAATAAAGGTATTAGAAAAATACTTGGCACCTCCACATCCAAGTCGTGGATCATTGTTGGTGTCTATCGAAGCATCCCCAAACTTCCGCAACTTTGCAAACGGCATTCCAAATAAGCTTTAAACTAACCGTAAAGGCTTTGTCAAGTCCTAGTTTATGCTCTTGAAGAAATAACACATCAATATTGGAGGTTATTGATAGATTTTTGTTGAGTGCATCCATTTACAAAATGTAATTTATTGGTATTTTTAAAGAAAATGTGATGGTTTGAGTCTTTGAGATGAAAGGCTTAATCAACTCTAGATTCAATTCTCCATAAGTAGAAATGCTTGGAGATGAGATTTGTACAATTGAAAGTTGCATTCATGCTTGTGCAACAAAACAATCGTATCCCATATTTTTAAGATCACAAGCACATCACAAGCCCCTATGCTAGTCTTGCACATAAAACCTTCCAATAGTCCTACAATGTCAACATGAAATTGAGATCAGTCAATTATTTAAGCTTAGTTGTTCTGGTTTACATATTATATTCGTGCAAATGCTGCATATTGTAATTGAGAAAGACAAAACCATTATGGTTTTCATTGCCTTGTTCTTCCAACATGGCGCCTATTTTGCAAGAAAATTCCCACCTAAAGAAAGAATCGAACATGCATTTGCATGAATTCATTGATGGGTACATTATCAGTTGTTTGGATATTACCACAAGGCAACACAAAAATAATAATTAATTTTTTTGTGTATATACAATTTTTTTCATCATTGAAATTTTTATAAATTGCGGCCACAAGCGATAGTCGGTGTCACACCACAACAGACTCCAAATTGTGTTGCATAAAATTCCAGTAGGTTGTTTGTAACGTACCAACAACTTTGCATTGTTCATGCAACTTAAATGCACATATTGCACACCTACATATATGGGATTCATGCATCAAATACTTGAATTAAATAACACCTACTTAGACATGACACTACACAACACAACTACACATTATAGTAAGTATCCATATGAAAAGCACTTCATGTCCACTTCAAACATATGCTCCGGCTTGGTGAGATTCACAACCATGATGTAATCTAAGCTGACTGGGAGCACTTCAACAACCACTCCCTCATTCGCCAACATTATCTTTGGGAGTTGCAACAACGTTCTCGAAAGCAAGTGTGGCGTGAACAACAGTACCATCTTCATCCATGTCCGCACCCCACGCAAACATACTCATGCATGACCTCCTCCGGAATCTCACAATCAAGTGCATGCGCCCATGTTGATGGAGTAGAAGTACCTCAAATGGAACTCCGTTGTGGTGGCATCAAAGAAAACTTGAATCACGTCTTCAAGCTCCATATGCTCTAGCATTTGCATGCACTGCCAAAGCACGGACGACAACCTATCCGGCCACTACATAAAATTGGCTAGAGTGTAGCATGTGCAAAATCACTTTGGGCAAAGGTTGACCAAGATATCGGTTGAGCTTGTATTTCATCCACGCGAAGGCCCTATCAGTCATTTTTTAATGTGTTAAGGTCATATTTTTTTTCACGGCCACTGCACCATACTTCTTATAATCGTCAACACCGGCATTCTTCTCCTCAACGGACACATTGTTGTCCACATACAAAGTCGATCCTTTGTGGCATCCTTCAAAAATTACCCAATTATGCCCAACCACATGGCACACCTTGCTGCTTGAAAGACTTGCAATGCACCAAGTGCCCATGAGGCTTTCCTCACAAATCCACCCATTACCTGCTTTGATGGACGTATTCATTGCTATCAAACTCGTGGAGTAGACCTTGATGACACATTGCAAATGCAACATGGATCTCCTTCCCCTTTATCCATCGCACAAAGTACCCCAACACACTTTTCCTAAATAAATCGATCACAACATGAATTGTGGTAGGAGGAATGTCGTTGCCACCAACACCAACCGTGATGCTCACCTCCATATATTGAAACTCCCATGTGTGACCACTCTCCACCCTCTCCTTCCCCTTTGCTTGCAACACACTCTTTATCAAGCGAGTCATCTTTCTCTTCAACAATACAAGTCAAACTTCTCTCTAGACTACCCTTAATGTTTTTTTTCATCGTAACTCAATTCTTTGAACTCAATGTTGTAGGCAAATCAAGAATTCTATAACAAATTAAACATACATTAATATTGTGGCGTGTGCACTACGAGGCCTGCTATGTTAATGCTTCCACCATCCTCTCTTGTAGTGATGGTCACAATTGTGAACCTTGTGGCAGCAAAGGTGGCTTCCACATCAGTTGGCGATGCCACAAGCCCTTCTTGCAATTTTACAATCTTAAAACCTGTGTGCAATGGTTTCAAGATGTCAATTGCACACATGCAACACTTTGTAATCGATATCGGTAATGAACCTAGCTCACCACGAGTTGATGGGGATCACATTGTGCTGGAGAGCCCAAATGGAGGCTCTCTCCTTCTTACTCTTTAATTTGTCCCACACATTGCCCCACTTAAGTATAAAGGAAGAAATCAACGGCCCATGCTATTTTCTATGATACCCCCAGGTGGAGGGTTCTTAAGTTGTAAGAGATTGCACCAAAGTTTCAACTAGAAGTGATAGACAAAGATCATGTCCTCGGGGAGATCACTCCATTGTAGAGTTGAACAACCACGTGCGATCATTTTAGATGTAAAAAATGTAAAAAATGTAAAAATCATCACCAAAATGGGTCACAATTTTATCAATTTTTTTTCATGAGTAGATATAAATGGTACATGTTACATAGTAAAAAATGGTGACTAAATTTGATGATTTGATTTTTTAATAAAACATACCGTTTCTAACTAGAATGACGCAGAATTGAACTAAAAAAATTGCTACAATTAATGAATATGACTAAAAATTTCAAAAAAATATACAAAAGATACCATCAATGGTTGTGTATATGTAGAAAAAATATCGTAAAATTTAAAATTATTTATGACATGTAATATAGGGGTAGCAAACTTTGTTCGCACGTGGTGTTCAACTCTACAATGGAGTGATCTCCCCGAGATCATGTCAAATAGTTGAAGTTTCATTTCATGTTTTAAAAAAAGAATACCATCTCCATTTTACTTATTCATCTATTTATTGATTTTTTACACTTTGCACTTTGTGAAGAAAATAAATAAAACAATTTTGCACAATGTTGAGTTTTTGGTCTTCAGAAGTGTCCCCAAGCATTGGTTGCTTCCACTATGGTTCTCACCAAATATAAGTCAGTGGTTTGGCACATTTAAACCCCACATTGCACTGAAAATGCTAGTGGCATCACCGCACAATTCCTATTATGACTATTAGCATACGATTCCCAAAGCACACATCATTTTCAACTTAAAGGTTTACAAGTTTTCCACTGTAATATAATCATTTTTATTTTTGTATCAATATCTTCAATAAATGAATACAAAAATGCTACTTATTGAAGCAAGAAATGCAAGTTATGTAGGTAGTACGCAAATTGTTTGGTCTTACCATTGGTTCTTTTCCACTAGTTGGTTATACAATCTATGAATACGGGTTAAGTATCTACCATGAATATAGATCACAAAACCATCCAAGGTATTGAGGTCTTAACGTAATACAAGTCCAATAGTGACACTTACTTTGGGTCTCTAACTTGAAGCTAGCTAGCAATGTTAACTGCATGCCTCCAAGCTACTTGAACCTACGTGAGTGGTTGGAGTGCAAGGGAGTATGTGCATATGAATAGACCACCCTACTTATCATTGAAAGGCTCATATCAAAAATGACCTTTTTGATTTTTCCATGGACTCATACAAACTTCGTTTGCGCTAAAATTTAGTTGCTTCAATTCAACCTATGTTAGCTAATCTATGATTTTTTTTGCAATTATTTTGACACTTTTAATGATATGAAATTTGTATAAAAAACTAAAAGTGACAATTTAAGGCCTCAATGCCTAAACTGATGAGAAGTATGTAGTGATCCCCATAGTGAGGTGATGCAGTAAGATAGCGGTAAAAAGTGCATGAGCACATTGGCCTCTTTTATGTATAGTTCACTGATAAGTAGTGGTATGGATTCATTTATAGTTGGAGCTATATAGAGTATGCGGGTGTTAATTAGTCACTTTTCTTAGTCGGACACCCATATTTGATTGGTGTGTGATTAGGTGAGGATCAAAGAACACATGTTTAGAAGAGATTGGACTATGTCTGCAGATTATGTTGAATAATCCATACTCAATAATGAACAAAATTGAGGAAGATCTATGTATTTAGTAAAAACAATCAACAAACACACACTTCCGATAACTGTAACTAAATTAGACAAGATCCAAATTTCAACCGGGTTTTTGTCGATGTTCCATCACAGATTTGCCGATAAAAGAGCAAACACCATAAAAGCACATGATTAGAAGAGATTGGACTAGGTCTTCAGATTATATTGAATATTTCATACTCATTAGTGAACAAAATCGAGAAAAATCTATGTATTTAGCAAAAACAATCGACAAACACGCACTTCCGATAACCGTAACTAAATCAAAAGAGATCCAAATTTCAACTGGTTTTTTGTCGATGTTCCATCACAGATTTGCTGATGCAAGTCACAAATTTGAAGACGAAAATCTGATGAATCGAAGATGGAGAACGAGAAGAAAAAACACCTGCACACCTTATCTGTTGAAGTAAGTGGGCCCTTCTGCGACGCCATTGCTGACTGCAGATGTGTATATGCTGCTGGCGTACAAAATTTCTAGTTCACCCCAAAATCAAACAAGTGGAAAGGCAAGAAAAAAAAATGAAAAGTTCTTTCTGAGTTTGACGACCTGAAGTCGAAGGTTCGAATGCAGGTCAAGAGGAAACGGACACTCTTTGAAACAAGCACTCCTTTACAAGTGCGATTTTTTACAGGCCTTTTACTTGGCTGCCGGGATCATCGGCATTCAGAAAGTAAAGGGCAAAGGAAGGTTGAAAGGAAAACAATTTTTTCATCGCCTTAAATGAGGCACAAGGAGACGTCACCAAGTTCTGGAGGAGAATTTTGGGTAGATGGGTCTAAAATGGTCAGAGTTTCCAACCACACAGTTTATGGTATTTAGTGTCACGTACACTATTTGCGAAGGGATATTTTGAGGAAACCATTCAATCTCTTTTGAACACATGCTTTTTTGGGCCCTGGGCTAGATCACGTTTTTCATTCGGCTAGGCCCCGCCCTTCCCACGCCTCTTTCACTGTCCAGTCTTCTTGTCCGCACCTGCGTGGGAACTCTTCCTCGTTGGGAACCAATGTGACAATACCTATGAATTAGCACATGTGAGGTCATTTGAGATGAATCAGCAACAGACCTATAGGGGGGTCAAGTTTTTATGTTGGATGGATGAGAGGTACACTCGTATACAAAAAATTCCATCTCTCCTATGATCAATGTCAATGGACCTCGTACATAAACATTACTCATGTTACTAGCATGGTCCCTTTTCTATAAGGAGCAAGCTAATGCCAAGCTTCAACAGGCCATGCATCCTGGTGCCTTGATCCCTGGGGTTGATTGTCAATATCGGGATAACTGATACTGGAAAACCATATAGTACTCAGGCTAGCCCAAACCTTGCCTCCATGTGGTAGCTAACCGGCCAGCCGACAGGAGAGAACCCCACCTAGTTGTTCACTCTTAGGAAGTGAACAATGTCTAGGCTCAATACTGTTCATTTTACAAGGGTGGCCCAACATAAGGAGGGTATTAGTCTCTCAAAATGCCCCAAATTCCTGGCACTAGGGGAGCATCTCCCTGGTGCTGAGTAATGTTATGCAAGAAGGAAAATCTACAATAAATTATGGGCACAAGCTCGGAAGGCCTGCCATGTATATCATCAAGGAGAAGAAGGGAGGTTCCACAGAACTTTCGATACTGAATCTGGTGCTCGAAATTAAGTTACTGACTGTTTGTGACTCATTTATGCCGACTCCCAATAATAAATGGTTACGAGCTCCTCGTCATCACGATGGGATCTGCCTTCTGAGTTCTTGCAACCCCCATGCAATTGGCTAGCACCAGATAATGTTGGCCTCCATTGCTAAATAGACGGGTAAAATTACGTTTCTTAAATATAGGAGTGTGGAACATAATGGCCCCAAAATGAAGGCGGCGGTGGAATGCATATATCGTAACATGTCATCTCTTGATATTACGAATGTGGGTGCAAGCATAGTAAAGTGGACCAAAAAAGTGCTCCGGTATATGAAAGCCATGATTTTCTTGGTCAAACGCCTATAAGTAGTAGCAAAATGTTGTTTAAAACAGATTATTTTTCATGATGACCTCTATTATTAAGTTAGGTACTCAAATATAGAATATCAATATGAGATCTTCAAAACCTATCATCAAAAGTGACGCGTAAAAGCAGCTGACTAAATATAGTTTTGAACGTAAATTTCATGACCTTAAATATTTTGAACTTGGAATTTCTTTTCATATTCTTTGAATTCATTATAAACTTGAGGTCATCGTAAATTTTTTTTTCAAAAATTAATCAATTTAATGTAATGTAATTGTATTTTAAACAAGTTTTTGACAATTATCTTTTCAATGACACCCACTTGCACCACCACTTGCACCGTCTTCTAAAATACATATACGTTGTTTGAAATTGTTTTTTGTGAACATAAATTGCTTGGCTTTGTAGATTCATATGTTTTCTAAATGTTTATGAATTTCTATTTCATAAAATTCAAAGCTAGTATATAGTTTTGGATCACTTTCACTTAAACCTGAGCAAAGATCAAGAGCTGTCCACTTTACTGTGCTTGCACCCATGTATATATATATATATATTTGTGCAAGTAAGTTAGGGCCAGTTCACATGGGGTCTCAAGTATGACATGGATACCTACATCACAACACTTTTTGAAGGTGAGGCTCGGGACTTGTATTGAGAGTTGGGTTGAGCAAAAAGCTATACCCAACTCTCAACACAACTCCCGTGAATATTTTTCCATAAAATAATCAAGATCCAACTTTAATGATAACTAACAAGATTTGAATGGTCTCTTGAGGTTCAAAAGTTGGACTCATGTGAAGCGGCCCTTAGTGGAATATCTTGCGTGGCCCTTCTAAGTCACCACACGATGCCTTTGGAGTTGTGCGGGGAGCCTCCATTGAAGCTCCAAGCGGGTAGTACACGAAATAAACGACAAAAGACGAGGGCCGCTCTTACCGGAGGCAACCTCCCATGATGTTGTAACTTGGGTATGTTACTTGTCGGACTGTTAGTTTTGTTATTCTGTGTCTCATGTTAGTGCCGGGCACGGACACACGGACGCACGACATGGGAGGGATTCCCTTCCCTCTTAATTACAAGGGCCGGACATATATGCAAGTCTTGATGGATATCATTTCCTTGCACCTACCATTTTTTTTTGGGGGGGGGGTAAGCGTGCCCCCTTGTAGATTCATTGTTGATACATCCCACTTTTTAATTTTAGTAGAGTAATTCAGGGCTTCTAATCGTGATTTAGGTGGTAATTTTGCTTTGAATAGCAATCTTTGGGTTCTACGTAGCAATCAATGTTTTCACCCTCCCCCTTGACAGGGGGTCACAAAACATCACCCTCTCGTGATCGCTTTGAGCGAGGTGTCTCATGTTGAAAGAGGAAGAAAACAACTCACTCGACAAGGCTACGAGGAATCATATGGTCTTTAAACCACTACTTCGTGAACATTAGTTGGACATTAGCATTCCCCCTTGTAGATTCATTGTTGATGCATCCCAATATTAATTTCAATAGAGTAATTCGGGGGTTCTAATCATGATTTAGGTGGCAGTTTTGCTTTGAATAGAGGTCATTGTGTTCTACATAGCAATCAATGTTTTCACCCTCCCCTTCATAGGGATCACAAAACATCACCCTCTCATGATCACTGTGAGTGAGGTGTCTCATGTTGAAAGAGGAAGAAAACAACTCAGTTGACAAGGTTTAGCATGCCCCCTTGTAGATTCATTGTTGATGCATCCCAATTTTGAATTTTAGTAGAGTAATTTGAGGGTTCTATTCACGATTTAGGTGGTAGTTTTTCTTTGAATAGAAGTCTTCGTGTTCTACGTAGCAATCAATGTTTTCACCCTCCCCCTTCATAGGGGCCACAAAACATCATCCTCTCGTGATCGTTGTGAGCGAGGTGTCTCGTGTTGAAAGAGGAAGAAAACAACTCACTTGACAAGGCTGCATGGGATTGTATGGTCTTTAAACCGTTACTTCATGAACATTAGTTGGATTTATGATCTATGAAGCAAGGAATGGGGAGAATCTATACTTGGTTACAAGTTAACTAATTGAAATGGAAAAACCAAAAAAGACTTCAAATTTGAAATCATGGGTAGAACATTGACCATTTTTGAAGAATATATAAATTGCACTATATCATTGGCTTTGGAAGAATCAGGGTCTCAGCTAGTTGTTTTCGTATTCTTCCCGTTTCCTGCTACAAAGTTTGTAGATTGTAGATCCTTAGTCATAGATTTAGAATTCACTTAGTGGCCATAACCTAGTGGTAAGAGCACCTCCACCATTGCCACCACATCTCTCTCTCACACTACTTTGAAGGGAGCGGAGGCATACAAATCGCCACTGCATCCTATCACATCTTCCTCCACACTTGTCAACAAATAAGACTCGGGACCAAAATGAAGAGGGCATTGTATTCGAATGTATGAAAATAGAGGGTTCTCTACCCAAGTCAATCCTCCTTCAACACTAGAAAGTGCTCCCTTCATAGGACTTCATGCTTTGTACTAACCTTTACATTGTTAGTAACCTTATTGATACCAACACACACACGCTTAAATTCTCTTACCCATATTGGGATTACAAAATTAAGAATAAAGTGACAGTTGATATTGTAGTGGTAGTGCTTCACCACTATAATTTTAAGGCCCCCTTCACCAAGCACCTTATAATCTCCTTTGCCATCGCTTGCATAAGAATTGGAGGGATTTGTGATGGTGTCGATGGAGACGCCCTTGCCATTGGTTCCCAACCACAAGATGGATTTTAGGTCTATGAATTTAGTAGACTCCAATACCATGCTCAAATTTTTAGTTACTTTTCAATGGCTAGGAAACCAATGGTAAAACCATGTGATCCCCATTGAAGTGTGAGCTATTGTTTTCGACAAAGTCTGCTATGTTCAAAAAGGAAAAAAAAAAGGGAAAAAGAAAAGAAAAAAGAAAACCCACTCACTTGACACTACAAGGATTGAATAGTCTTACTACCGGTTCCCAATCACTAGATGGTTTATGATCTATGAACTAGGTAGATTGTAAAGTTGTATTCATAGATTTTGTAACTATTGGTAAATACACACAATCCTTGTAATGTGAGTTGAAATCGGACCTCAATGCATCCACTTTGAGCAATCGAATTGCCTTTTGCTTATCATTTTGGCGAACCTTCAATGATGTGTCTTTAATCCCTAAATAAAGTCTTTGGAAGAACCACCTCAAATCACAGACCTAGTTTACGGTTGACCCACATAGCAACGTTGTGAATGGTGAGTTTTGGACTACATCCGTATGGTTGCAACAAGCAACATTTTCATTGACTTAACATTTCTTCTTCTTTTTAAATGATAAAAAATCAAGTACAATCAAAACCATCCGATACTCCATGAGTGGATGTAAGTCTCTTGAAATCGGACATGTTTTGGTAGTTGGGAGTCATAACTTCTAGTTTATGAAAGTATGGCTCAAATGTATCGAGCATCTTAGGCTCTAATTTTGACGCCTTGGAACCCATTTGAGAATCCCAAATCGGTACCAATGTTAGACTAATATCTTCATTCTTTTTTATACCATTCGGGTATCTATAATGAGGATTTCAAATTTTTGTGATACCAGTAGAGTATGGATATTTGAGGATACTTTTTGTTTTTTGGATCTTATTTGGATCTGTATGTCATCAAGAACCTTCATATCTAGATAAAAATAAATTACTCTGGTATCAATATGGCATAGAATGGTATTGACCCAAATAAGGTCAAAGATGCCTACCAAATATTAACATTGATTGGTATTACAATCTTGATACCCATCCGCAAATTCTTTGATACCGCTATTGGTGTTGATTAGGATACCATGCATTCACTTATATACTAATCCAACATTGATAGGTATCTGCATGCACATTTTGGAATGCATGTGTGATAGAACCATCGGCGATTAGATAGAGAGAGGGAATTATCTCATGCAAGAGTACCTCTTATCCATTCAACATAAAATCTTGACCCCTACAAACAGTTGTGTTGTCGATTCATCTCAAATGACTTGAAATTCAAGGTCTTTAAAACTAATTCCAATTTCAAATCATCCAAAAAAGGTAACCTCCAAGATGCATACTATTTCGGGGTTTTGGGTTTAGGGCAAATGAGAGGAACTCTTGGTATGCAATAAATTTCATCTCTCCCCATTACTAGACTCCAAGGGGGGGTACTCATAGTAAAGTTTTGGAGACACCTGCGACAACCACTTATTTTCAAGGGGGGGGGGTATTGTATGTAAGAATTAGAATATTAGGAGTCCTTAAAGTAGAAAAAATCTACTGAGCTTAAAATTTTAGTACCCTATTGGTAATTTGAAATCTAGAATGCATTCAATATTAAATATCTTTTTTTTTGACAAATTTTTGATAGCCTTTAATTTTGAGCCAAGGGGGGGGGTGCATTGTGAATTGGCATTTTAACAACGGGATTACATTGTTGTGGTATGGCAAGAAGAAAACAAAATAGAAATTAATTACACCAACAAGATTGTAATGGAGAATGCAAGTAGAGTGCAACCTTAAAATTTAGTGTGTTAAGAAACACAATTGTCCAACATTTGCAGGATAGCAAGAGTTCGTACAACATTTGCAAAAGAATTTCAAACACCAAATATTGTCTCAAATATACCCCTTCGTGTCAAACATAATAAAGTTCAAAGCATCCTTAATGAAGAGAAACCTCCATGGAATAAAATTGAACCCTCCATCTTCTTTGATGAAGCAAATATGTGGTCCCTTACACATGTTATATTGCATGGTATTTTTTTTTATAATCAGTTTCCAACATTAGTTCGCCCCCTATATTTTATATAGAATTCTTCAAAAAAAAATCCTCGAATGAATATTAAATACCCTATATTTTATCGCACATCGTTTCTAAAATACTACTAGTGCCCCCCCCCATCCCCCCGGGACTAGATCAGTACCTTGGAGGATTTGACTTGGACAAATAAAAGTCAATGAGAAAAGCACCATCTAGTAGAATTTGGCCGTGCTTATGATGATGAACTTGGAAACATCGAAACAAGGGTCCGACTCATCTACTTAACTTATGTCGGTATAAGTTACTTGTTGGATGTTGAATTTTTGGGATGTTTTGAGGAATCGCATATGCTTTAGCCCACTTAGTGTTACTTGTACTTTAGTACGGAAATTCATCATGTTGGTGGACTCGCTTAAGTACAAGCTCTAGAATAACTTGAATGTGCTTGACGATCTTTCAAAGTTGAGTCAAACAAAGGCTTTCTACCTTTGGCATTGCGCTCATGTTTTCGTGTTGGGCTTGAGAATCTTATTCTTGAGGGTCACATGGCTCTCTCTCACACTAGGGTGACAACTCTCATTTTACATGCAAGGAATCTTGGAATCACAAGGTAAATAGGGTTGATTTTTACATATTTAAGAATGTTATATATGAAATTAAAATCATGTTCATGTTGGTAGTTTTTAAATGGAGATTTTAGAAACTCCCCCAAAAAAATCTTTGAATCAATTTGAATTTTTTTTCCGTTGCACATGATGTATGTTTGCCCCCATGAGCATCCTCTATCCTCCTATCTTGACTCAACAACTTATTGTGGTTGATGACGTTTCGAGCACTCTGGATCAATGATTCACTTCTTGATGACCAAAAGTGACTACATGTGAACCCTAAACATTATAACCAATTGAAAACAAGTCGTTTTGGTGTTCATTTTTAGATCCATACCTAACCACATACCACTCAGATATAGGTGTACAAATTATTATTGTGTTGGAATTAGGTATGCCTACCTTAACCTTTTATTGCCAGAGGGTGCATTCATACCTTAGCCAATGGACTTGGAACTTTAACACTACCCTTGATGTTGAGGGAAATGCAATCCACTACCACCAACTTATTTCATAATCAATTTATAAAGGGATATTGAGCATCAATAATATCAACACAAAAGAATTGTTATTTAGCATAGAGATTTGCAACTAGATTACTTGAAATGATACATATCAATAAATAGATTATCACATAGTCATATAGAATGCTATACATAGTATGATGAATAATGCATTATTCTTAGGATTTAACTTCGAAATTTGCTTGGTCCCATGCATCAAGCAAGATGGCTGACAACAACTGGCAAATGCATTTCAATATTATTCCAATTTAAGTTTTGGCATCAGATCCCTGGGGTAGGCCCAACTACTTGTCCACTTTCACATAGTGAACAATATTCAAGCTGCACATTATTCATTATGTGAAGGTCACCTAACATAACTAGGCACATGCTCCCAAAATTTCCAGCTTTAGGGGTGCAACACCCTAGCACTGCTGAGTAATTTTATGATAAGCCCCATATACCTTTTAGGGGTGCAACACCCTAACACTGCTGAATAATGTTATGATAAGGCCCGCATACGTTTTAGGGGTTAATTATACGCCTGGGGTAGACCCAATTGCTAGTCTACTTTCACATAGTGAACAATATTCAAGTTGCGCATTATTCATTATGTGAAGGTGACCTAGCAATACTGGACAGTGGACACATGCTCCCAAAATTTCTAACTTTAGGGGTGCAATACCTTAGCACTGATGAATAATGTTATGATAAGGCTCATATACCTTTTAGGAGTGCAACATCCTAGCATTGTTGAATAATGTTATGATAAGGCCCATATACCTTTTAGGGCAGGGGCATCGCCAGGCCTAGGCCTGGGTAGGCCAGGCCTACCATGGGCCCGAAGGGCCAACCTGAAAGCCTAGGCTCAGGAGAGACTCAAATTCCTTTGTAATACAATATACTCCTGAAAACGGGTTCAACAAGACGTCCTAAGTCCTAATAAGTGCACTAGATATAATGGAATTTACCAGAGGAAATATGCAATGAATAAAATGACATTTTTCCTAAAAAAAATGCACTAGATAAAATTTGATTTCCTGAGAGGGCCTACCTTGAAAATCAAGGTTGGCGATGCCCCTGTTTTAGAGGTGCAACATCTTAGCACTGCTGAATAATGATGTTATGATAAGGCCCGTATACCTCTTAGGGGTGCAACCAGTGAATTTTTTTTGGGCGATTCTTCGCACTAAATGCTATAACCTAAATGATGGTACGATATTCCCTATTATAAAAATCAAATCTAGCCCTAATCAAATCGCCTAAATCTGCCCTAATCAAATCACCCATAGTTGGGATTTGCCGCCCCCGCCTCCCACCTCCAGCCTCACTTCGCCGTTGGGCCAGGTTGATCAAGTCATCCATCGCTCCACTCCCTTGCGTTGCCGCCCATCCATCGCTCCACTCCCTCACGTCCATGCCCATCAATTGCTTCAAAGTTGTGCATCGATGGACCATTCATCCTAGACCACGTCGTTGGAGCTCCTCATTGCGAAGTTGGGCCCCTTGGCATTATCGTCCATTCCCTCTAGACTCCAGAGTCCACACTCCAACCTTCAGATCTGATAGACAGTGTTGTGCATAGTTGTTGTGTTGAAGCCGTCGAAGTTGGAGCCTAAATGAGGACAATATGTTTGTCAATTTAGGTTGAGTCGACCTAAATGAAGAGAATATGTTTGTCGATTCAGGTTGAGTCGACCTAAACCTAAATGAGGAGAATATGTTTGTCGATTTAGGTTGAGTCGACTTAAATGAGGACAATATGTTTGTCGATTTAGGTTGAGTCGACCTAAACCTAAATGAGGAGAATATGATTGTCGATTTAGGTTGAGTCGACCTAAATGAGGAGAATATGTTTGTTGATTTAGATGGAGTCGACCTAAATGAGGAGAACATGTTTGTCGATTTAGGTTGACTCGACCTAAATGTTAATAATATTATATTTGCAGCCATAATGTACATGCCAATTCAGGTCGAGTCAACCTGAACTGTTATCCTAAATGGTCAATTTTAGGCAGCACATCACTTCGTAATTTACGGCGGGAAATCAAATGTTATTTTTTTGCTTGAATTCTACAACTTTCCAGTGGTTTTCATTTCATTCTTGGATTAATAGTTTGCTTTATGTACTCAAATGGCTTATTGGCAATGTATGCCATTCTGAATAAAGAAGTGGTTTCCTCCTAATTTTTTTCTACAAAGATTTGTGAGATGTAGTTTCGCATATTTACTGCTGCATTTCCTTGTTCCAATAATGGCCTTGCAATATTTTATTTTTGTCACTTAGCTAAAGTTCCAAAAGCCATTCAAACAAGTATCGCATTTGCAATTCTCTATGGCCATTTTAAAATAGTGGCAATGTTATTCTACCACACATTTCATCGCAATATTTACAATTTCCTAATCTGCTCACATAGCCGAAATTGCAATGTATAATACCATTAAAATAGCCATTTCACCTCCCAGTAAAAAGTGAAAAAAAATTCCCTGGGTGCAACATCCCAACACTGCTAAATAATGGTATGATAAGGCCTGTATACCTTTTAGGGTTTAGTTATACGCCAATCGAGTCACCCTCCACTTAACACCCCCTCGCGACAATCACCCCAAAGTCATCCGCTCCCGGAGTCTACCACGCACCTACCCTTAATTATATTCAACGTGGCCACCAAGGGGACTTCAACTTACACGGGGACTTGGTCGGCCCAAAATTGATTAGGAAGTGGCCAGAAGTTGCAATGCAGTGACAGTGGGATTTTGTATACCAGCTGTTTAAGCCAGAATTTTCTCGGTCTCCCCAGCCCTGCCCTGCCCGAATCCCTGCCCTTGTGGAGCCCTCCTGGAGTGCGTGTGTTTACTTATTACTGCAACTTTTTGTACACCCAAAAATCATACTAAAACCTTCTAGTCAAGGCACGCTGATGCAGTGCCGATGATGATCTCATTCAATGCAAAAAAAACTACAGTAGTTAGTGTACTACTATTGCTTTCTCCCCACTCCCTCTTCCTCAATAATTCTTCTTCTTCTTGGAGATGGACCTCGTGTTTTTTTTTTGACCAAAATGAAGATTCAATGACAACCCATGGAGTTGGACAAATTTAATTATGTGAGACCAATTGTGCTTAAATCTTATTGAAGGGGAGGCTCACACACGTTTGAAATGCTAGTTTCGAAATCGAGTTTGGTAAGGTAGAAGAACCAGAAAAGGCGAATGACCAGTACTGGTGCACTAGACTAGGGGTAGAATGATTCTTGTGTGGATCCAAGATGGCTAATTATAGAAGTGGTGGCCCGAAATGGATGCAACGATTAGCTAGATAGGTGTTGTTTCACACGACTTGCAATCACTTTTTGGGTGCCATTGAGTTAGCCCGTTTTGTGTGCATTCGTATGCAAAGTAGGATACTTTGATGCTCAAATTAGGGAGACTCTACTATATAAGTAGAGGGTTTGACTTATTTTCCTATTTGGAAATGTAACTAATTATTTACATGGAATAAAATTATGAAACAACTTGCATTCCTCATCGTTTCCTCTATTCCATCTCTGGAAAACATTGCACATATTTCAAGCCACTCTTTTTGGCTAAATCAACTTATTTTCACTGTTCTCCATATATCTACCTTAAGCTAGGGTAAAAGAATGTCAAGGCCCTTCGGCCTCTACGCTATGCCAGTGGAGCCTTGCTTTTTGCATGGCCGGGACACTTTTCAATTAGGCCTCACTTCGAGGAGTTTGATTTCAAAGTTGGTCCCTCTTTTTTTGGTTAAAATTGTTCATTTTCAACTCCGATCAGAAATGGAGGTTTTAAGCCTTGCAAACCCGCCGTCTTGTATGCCCAATATAAGAGGGACCAACCTTGAAACCAAGCTCCTCGAAGTTAAACACATGGTAGCCGGGATTCTTTTACCTTGGCTTACCAAACTCCGTTTTGAAGCTGGTGTTTTGAATGTGTGTGGCCTCCACATGAGAGTGATGAAGGAACCTATATACAATGGACAATGTGGTGGTGATAGTGACCGTTGTCCCGCTGTTCCCCATTATTTTGGAAGGACAGAAAAACTATAGGGGCTTGGGGGACCACATTAAAGTGATGTGTTAATAATGCATGGATGAATGGTATGGACTCATGCTAGTGTCACTATGTATGGTTGGTGATGTGTTTGTAAAAAGAGCATTTTTTTGGGTTATGGTAGATGGGTCTTAAACATGTACTTTCTCCAACTAGCCCAATTCTTCTAGGATATGAAACATACAATTAGTATAAGATGGTTTGCAAAACTAAATCAAGACCATAGCCACTTTCCTCATAATTTTCAGAGTTGAAGTTTGTTTTTGGATATAACAAAAAAACCGGGGAAAAAATTAGGGGAAGACTTAAAAGGTGATTTGTATATCATCTAGGTGTCTCAAAGAAGATTTATTAGGACAATCACATGATGAAACTACATGTTGTTCCTTTTAACATAAAAATTTCAAAATCACTTAATCACAGTACATGCAATTTGCAACAGTCACTCAACCTTATGCTATTTTCAATGGCAATAATTTGGCAATGAGTTCATTTTGAATGGACCAAGTGTGGTGCACAAGCATAGGCGCAACCATCGGCAATAGTCTTGCATTAGTATCCCATTTGAGGGGTTGTTTACACCATGGACCATGAAGTCGTCCCAAGGCCTTGTAAAATTTGGGATTGGCTGTTGAACTCGTCCCAAGATCACTTTGGTTTACACCAAGGAAAAAATGTCAGAGTGACCATGGAGTTTGAGGTCCCCAAAAGATATATTTAAAGGCTTATATTATCTATTGACTTGGTCCAACGGGTTTTGTGGTGGGAGAGGCAAAAAAGGTGTTCTGGTAGAAAAAGGCAAGGGCCCATGGCAGAAAAATGTTGTTATAATAAAATTTTCAATGAAATTTTTTGGGGAAGGGAAGATGAAGACAAGAGAATGGTCAAACTTGATTTTTTTTTCAAAACTGCTCTTTTTGGGCATATGTTAAAAAAATAAGCACATTCATTTTTTGGCGCATGGTCATTCCTCTTGGTCCACATTCGGTTTACACCTAGTGAGTGACCCAAAGGCTTTCTAAATTGATTTTTTAAAGAAATCGGACCATGGAAGTTGGACCATGAAGTTAGACCATGGATAAATGCCATCTTCCATGGTCTAACTTCATGGTCCATGTGTAAACCGGCCCTAAGTCTTGCTACCAAAGCCAAGGGCACTTTGGTGCAGTCAATAGTCTTGTGTTAATTAAACCCATTCAATGTAACTTGAACAGGGTAGTGCAATCATCCTTCCAAGATTCTCCATTTTCCTTCATGAGTTCTTAATTTAATTACACAGTCATGCAATGGTCTTTACCAAATCTCAGTCATTTTATTCTTCTTGGATACAATCTTCTCCGTTTCTTGAATTTTGTAGTGACTTTTTGTAGTCCACAGCCTTTACAAATTAACCTTTTGGTTGTTACAGACTACTGACCTTCCATCTTTCTTCTTCTCCAAACAATCTCAAGGTAACAATCAAGTTATAATTTGTTAATACTACAATGATATCCACTATTATTTAAGGACGAATCCTCTAAATCCTATCCGATATAAAATTATTGCAAGAAAATAATATCCATTAGGACTACTCCTTGGCTCATTCAATATTGTCCTTCCATGACATTGATGAAGGATTCAAATTAAATTTTCTAGTCAACTATTCTTGTGATGACAATAAAATTTGGATACTCAAAGTAATCTTGTTTTATAACCATTCACTCACTCTCATATCAAACAATTGCCTCTTTCCATGGGTCAATGTAATTTCACAAGTTAACAGTTTCAGACCATCATAGTTTTAATTCTCACAATTATCTTGAATTAGACTGTGCACAAATAGTCGTTTGTGTATTCAATTGTACACACCATATATTTTTCTTTCAGATTGCTAACACAATGACTCAATCACATAATCATTCAACTTAACATATTATTCTTTGTGACTTGCTTACCTTGATTATGAGACAGTGGCCTAGCCAATACCATCATTCCAATTCCTAGCAATTACATACAATCACTCATAGACAATTGACGGAGTGACTCCAATTGAACATAGCCAACTTAATCATCACACCAACACAAATATTACGAAGTTCCTTTCTCAGGATTGCAACCACATAATTTTTACCAAATGGTACATAGACTATAGTCTCACATGTAGAGTTTGATCAACATAAAGTCATTGCAAATTAATTTTGTAATCACATACACAAATTGTTATGCAATTAATGGCCCAAAAAATCACTCTTCATCAAAAGTATAAACAAATAACCATTAGTTCTCACAATTGGGGTACGATCAAAGTAATAGGATCAATTTCTGATCCTTCACGTTCTTGACAAGATATTGGCCCATCCATCTGAAAAAATCAATCTTTTCTCCAGGAAAAAATGGCATGAGTTGCTCTCCAAAATAGTCCTCATTTTCAACATTTTCCAATCCCTTTATGTATGTTTCTTTTTTAGGGTGATAACCCCTCCTACTCGACCATAGTCTCATGAGACCTCTCTTACTTTATCTCCTAGGCTATGGCCCAAATTTGGCACATGTTAATTAAATGTCAAGCTTCTTTTAACCTATTTTCACATTGTTTTCTCATTGGAGCCAAAAAAAAAGACTCCACAGGAGCTAATATGAATATCTTGTTCATTATCAAAGTGAATATTTGTGTGCTTGTTAAATGGTCATTATATATGTCTCTCTAAACCCCCCCCCCTCCCAAGTTTGTTGACAACTGAGCTTAGAATGGTCATAATGTTTTGAGCACACAGTCCTACCTCTTTTGAGCACCTGTGTTTTTGGTATCTATACTTGGAGCCACTCCAAACCACACACTACTCATATATAGGTGTCCGATTAAGATAAGTAACTGAATTATACACGTCTACCTTACTACCTATTTTTTCTATACCAAAAGTTTGACTTGGGAACGGTTAATTAGAACCCCCTAGTAGTACATAATCACAAGAAACAACTAAATACTAAGGGTGGGCTTACATTAGGGTCTGAGTTACAAAATACTTGGGGGTCCAATTGACCCTATTCTTGGGCTCAAGATTGGATCCCAACTTGAAGTATGGTGTATCAAACTAGGAGGAGCATTTTCTTGACATGCAAACCACCGAGATTTGGTGGGAACGTGATGTCATATTAGCATCACTTCATTTTTTTTCATAACTTGGACACAAACCCTAGTTTGAACTCCTTGGGTCTAAATTGTTTTGTCTTGATCAAAAGGATTGCTCAAATTTGGAGTTTCTTTTGATCTTAACATTCGTTAGTACCCTATTAAGCCCTAGTGTGGAGTTCTCTTTCTAAACAAAGAGTTGAGCTACATGACATGATATTCGTTGCAAGAAGTTCTTAAATTCAACTATAAATACACTCTCTTATGGTCTCTTCGACTATGATCGGGGTGAACCGGCAGTTAGTTACAAATGAACCGGTTGAGTTTGAGAAATAACCGGTTGAAGTTCAAGACTGCAGGAAAATTACCGATCATTTTAGAGGAATTTATAGAATATACCCCAACATAATAAAGGAAAACCGGAGGATGTCAACATGTAACCGGTTGGACTTACAAGCACTAGCATTTCAACCGGTTATGTCCAAAAATCTCCCCGATCACTGACTCTTCGAAAGATAATTATAGGTAAGACCATGCAATCGTTGTATAACACTAACTTTGTATTCAAGACAATGGGTTCCAAATGGATTGGGAAGGTGCATTAAGTTAGGCTAGGGATTTGTGGTGTCAACTTAAACTCATCTGTTAGTAAGGTGAAAATGCAACGAACTATTTATAATATGAAAATCATTATTTTAAGATTATTAGGTTCCATAAATGGCATTAGTGTAGTGGACTCTAACTAAAATGAATCAGCCCTCAACTTTGTAGGGGATTTGTTTTTACTAGAGCCCCTTCATCGACGACATATGAGTTTACATAGATGTCACTAACCTCAAGCTGCGTAATTATGTGTATGTCCAACTTTAAAGATTCAAGGAACCCTAGAAGAAAGTATTTAATCAATCTTTATGGGAATCCAATCTTGTCCGTGGTGACATTCCAACTATATCTTAATGATACTATGTGTATCATTTTTCTTGTGGACAAGAGATACGGTGGAAGCATCTAAAGTTTGCATGAGAAAAAATGATAATCTCGGGTTTATATACCATGCAAGGATTTTCATACCAAAGTGAAAATATACCCTAGTATCAATATGGAATTACACATACTTCTATTTTATATCTTAAAATTCTCTCAAAGTTTGAGAAATAAAAAGAGGAGATCTCCAAAATTTCACCTAACTTTCAAAATAGACTCCAATACACGACGAGCTAACAAGCTCTCAGTAATAAATTTTCTCAAAGGAGAATGAAACCAATGGTTTCATCCCTTTTTGAAGGACTTTATGGATAACTCAGTAATTGTCATAAAACAATTTGAGCAAAAATCATCTCATTTGCATCCCCCTCATCTACAACCCATCTACCTTTTAAATCTCAATAAAAATATTCCTATGGACATTAGGGTTCATCTTACCCTTACATCACATAAGTTACACCATACTAATACGTCATGTTGTGCACTTCAATGTTTAGGTAGTATACATGTGAATGCATACTACTTCAATACTCATTACCAATAATGGTATAAAAAATCCACCCAACCAACATAAAAATTATAACACCAATGAAATATCAATACTTCTTGGGTGTTGGGTTATGAGATTATCTTTTTGACATGTATCGTTATTTGGGTCAATATGCATGGGACTCGCTGTCCCAAATCTCGGATCAACCTATGCGAGGCTAGCTCGACCCATCCATCCTAGTAGGACAAGTTAGAAAGTCGGTTTTTAACAACCCGACACCACCCTTTCTGTATGGTAATTTAAGCATCAAGGAAATTTGGGTGACTTTCTGTTAATTCTTATGAACTTAGAGTCTGAGACCAAACCCGTGGTTATATCTGCTTTACTTGATGAATAATTTAATAGATGATAATATATGTAAGGTATGTGGGCATTGTCCGGTCATTTTTCTTAATCACCCACCCATATTTGATTGGTATGTGGTCTAGACGATGATTAGAGAACAAACATCATAAAGACACATGTTCAAAAGAGATTGGAACACGTCTCCATATTCTATTAATGTTGCGTACCTCTCTGTGGTACAGATTTTTGGACCAAAAGTAGATATTTTTGAATTTTGGTAAGATGTGAACTCAAAGTGTAAGATAGAATGTAGCATGAACACTAAAAGAGGTGATTAGTGATTAATTAGTGGAAATGAGCAAGAGGTAACTTACTTTGCTCATCCCGAATCAAACCTTAGGAAATGAAGAGGCGGTTGGGCAGGACTATAGTCATGTGAACATTTTGAAGAGCCTCTTGAGATCAAGCTACGGAGAGATGTGGCAGTAAGGGAAGTTAAGTTCATGGGATATAGGCCAGGGGGAAGGAGAAGAGAGTTCAGTTCTTCTCGAGAAGAGAGACTCTCATGCCTTCCTAGTTTTTGAACGTCCATAGCGTGACAAATTCTCGGGTGTGAAGCCCCTTCATATGTACCAGATTTTCTCTTCATATATAAAGAGTATTACAGTTCATCAATTGCCAGTGTCCTTGGTGTGTGAGTAAATTTCTTGTAAGTCTTGAGTGTGGATGTTTCATTCCATGTGTTTATGAGTGTAGGTGTGAATTCTGGAGTGGAATACGATTTTTTCTGAGAAAGAGAGATGGATGCCTTAGTGATTGTTGTAGAGTAATTTCAAAGTGAGGTTTTATCAGTTTCAAGTATTAAGACTTTCAGTGTGCATAAGTTTAGAATCACCTCTTGATAAGAAAGGGGATTCTTGATTCCTTTGAAGTATGTTTCAGGATATTAAGTGGTAATATGTAAGGAGTGCGAAGCTCTTGATGTTTATAAGATTGTGTGGTGTAGTCCTTCTGTGATAAGGACCATCTGCTGGAAATTATAAGATGGAGCCATTGCTCTATCAATCTATTGTCATGTGTGCTTTGGGTATGAATCCCTGTGAAAGGGAAGAGGGACCCTTTTTCAAGAATGTCCTAATGTTTTAATTCATAAAACTTTCAGAAGTGTATTTGGTTGCATGCTGTTGTTGTTGACGTTGCAACATATTCGTAGGTTTCAAAAGTATGCTCTGCTAATTTAGTCAAGAAGGACCAATCAGGGACTCCATTACTTTCAAAAGAGGAATCTCTTTCCGGTGTGTGTGTGTTAAGCTTCTCCTGAGAAAGGAGTAGCTTTCGGCCTTATCATGTAATTAATCTTGTTTATGGAATGAGGATCACTATGGGTGTGAATCCCAAGTGGTATGGACAACCCTTTGTCATGACATGAACGTGTGCAGATTCTCTTGAGAAGAGAGCGACTTTGATTTTAATAGTCTCTGTTATCTCAATAATCACCGTAAACTTGGGTGTTAAGTCCTTAACTTATAACAATGTGTACATCATAATATAAAGTGTGACACATACTTACTTATTGATTTCACAAGGTGCTCTGTTTTCTTGATTATAAGATCCTCCTGTGAAAGGAGTCAAGGTGATATTAATCTCGATGTCTGTGTTGGTAAAGCCAGTTGAGGGATTTTTCGGAATAGAAAAGTAAGGGTCGTTTTGTGTCGGGGAAGCGTAAAAACTTTGCATTCTGTTTGGGATAGAAAGATGGGACACCTACACAATTTTTTTTTTCTTCGTGTGGATGAGAATAGCCAACCTGTGTGAGAATTGGATCTTTGTGCGATTCCTAATCGGGGTTGAATCGCTATGATCACAATATTGTGAAGACGGTGAGGCCCCTAGATGAAGCTGTTTACCAGTCTGCGGCGAGGAAGCGAAGATTTTGGGTTCTGGACCTGTGTGAAGATTTGTGGCGAGAAGGGGGAAAGTTGTGGCTTTGTTGAGCCTGTTTGCAGCCTTCTGTTCAAAAAGCGTGACTCGTCGACTTGCCAAAATTTCATGGGAACCGGAATATGCTTCACCCTAACTGACTGAAGAATCTGGTTCAAGGATAACGAAGATTGTAGATTGATTCAATTCTATTATGCCAGCAGCACTAAGTGGACGACATTGCAAGTTTGGATGCTGGAGTGCTGTTAGCAGGGTGCAGTGGAGCTTGAGCATTTGACAACCTGGTCGGACGCTCATGAAGCAATAGGACTGCGCGCGAGGGAAGAGCCGGCGCACTTATCCCATATCGTTTGAGGGAAGGCTGAAGGGCAAGTATATAAGGAGAAGTGCTCAGCTCCGAGTTCGAGAACAAGACGCTGACTTGGAACTTGTGACTGGTTACTTGTGACTAAGACTATGGCCCTCTCTGTGAGACTCGTTACTTGGAACTTGAGATTGGTTACTGGTTACTTAGACTATGGCCGACCCTGATGGACTATGGACACCCCGTTAGACTATGGTCTCGTGAATTAGACTCGCTCGCTTAGTTCCGGTCCGGTTCGCTTCGCTTAGGTTACCCGGTTCGTGTCATTTGTAACTAGACTTTTGCAAGTTAGAATAATTAATTTTAATGTATTAACTTCAAAATAATTTTGTTAAGTCCAAAGGGACAGAAAAGAATTGACTATCCCAATATTAATTTGAATGGAATAATCTAAGAGCTTGATGGATTTAAGTGTAGTGTGTGTTGGGTATGTACTAACCTGTGGTATGGCCTATGGTCACTGGACACTTAGACGAAGAGATTATGGCCCAAAACAAGGTGCCCTGACCTTGGGTTTCTAAGACTATGGCCACTCATAAGATTATTGTTGAGCTGTGTCTCTTTGCATTAAATTATTATAATAAATGAACCAATATTGTAAAGGGTAGCTGTGAGGGAGAGACTGAGCAATTGCATGTACCGCATCGAGTGACCCTTGTTCATAAAATTACCCTTTAATAAATCCCATTACCACCTTAAAATGGGTTTTGTATGTGTTTATTGTCCTAAACTCATTCCCGATCTATTGTGATCTATCAATTCACCTAATAGTGACATCTAAAGTTACATCTGACACTCTTTTAGCCTTCCCTGGGTGGTTTTCTTAATCGAAACCCGAACCGAAAAACTATCTACACTCTCCATGAGGAGTGCCTGAAACACCATGGGCACAAGGGGGACCCCGGAGTGACACCCGGGACTTGTGGCGCCATTGGTGAGAGGGCCCAAGTGATCCTAGTGTGGGTGAGGGCCCAGGGCGTTGAGAACGCCTCCCACCCACGGAGACTAAGAGACACGAGGGTAAGGCCATAAGCTATGCGTAGCTTATGGTGTGCCAATTCTAGAATGCTCAAGAACACTTCAATCGGAGGTGTGAGCTAGGAGATATGGCAATTTGAGCGGGGCGCTGTCCCGGGACAGCGCCCTGGTACAGCAGTTGCCTGGGAGTGGCTCCCGGGACTGCGAAGCTTTGAACAGGCATAACTTTGTCAATACTTGCCCGATTGGGGCAAGTGAGTAGTCCATCGGCATCTATGTGAAACGTAGATGACAATAGAGTAGTCAATTGTTAGCATCAGAGAACATATGAAGAAGTTATGGGGTTCTGAAGCTGCTGGGGGCTTCCAGCCCTAGCGGCTAAGGGAAAATGTCTACTTGGCCCCAAGTGTTGGGAGAGAGACAAAAGGTTACTTGACGGTGGGGTAGGGGCCCTGCCTAGAGTCCTAGAGGTTTATATGAGTGAGGTGGTGTGGCTGAACCCACCCGAGGTCGAACGGTATAGCCTCCATGGGCATTGGCCTAATGTGAGGGCATAGTTGCCTAGTATGGCTCGGGTTGTTGTAGTGTTGCTGCGGCAACGCGATGATCAACATAAGATTGGACTTTCATGGGTGGAAGTCCACATCTTAGCAATGGTTACCGATTAAGGGTGAGTCCTGAATGAAAGAGTAGGAGGGTTGGTCCCCCTCCTATGGACTAAGAAGGTCCGCGGTATGCGAAGGGTTAACTAGTGCTCGTAATCCTTGCTAGAGTTGGAAAAAACGACCAAGGGACTTAAGGGATCTAGTAAGGGTTGCAACAATTAACCACTCCTCACTCAATAGTGAACGCAATTTGGAGGTCAATCATATTCAGTTAAGGAATCAACAAAGATGCACTTCCAATAACCATAAGTAAATCACAAAAAATCTGATTCTTGTTGATGTCTCATTGCAAATTTGCTAATGCAACACAAGTTTGGTTGTGTAAATCTAATTGATAGAAGTTCAAGAACATGAAAGAACAAACCAAATAAGACCCACACACTTTACCTACACTACCAACATACGAGTCCTACGCAATCATCCCACGTCAATGAAAGAACAATGCAAATCTACCGCTGTGTTAAAGTTTTCAAAATTTCCTGTTACATAAGACAAGTTTCGAGTGATGTAGGTCAATTGCCTAGGACTCATGCTTGGAGTGCTACTTCAGATCAATTAACAGACACAATTTTTCTTTCAATGAGGAGCCAACCAAAGTCGCCGCGTCGGGTCAGAGTCATGTGACCCAAATCCCGGCCATAGCCAGCCGGCGGTCGGTCTGCCAGTCAACATAAAATTTATTCCGCCTGAGATGCAATTTGTACGTTCAATCAGAAGCGAAGAGAAGTGAAGTGAACTTTTAACTTTTATGTGCAAACTTCTTCACATTGGAACTGTTGAGGAAACTTTTCTGGTGTTTCTTCCCAATTTCTGGAACGTGAAATTTATTCTGCCTGAGATGCAATTTGTACATTCAATCAGAAGCGAAGAGAAACGAAGAGAAGTGAAGTGAACTTTTAACTTTTATGTGCAAACTTCTTCACATTGGAACTGTTGAGGAAACTTTTCTGGTGTTTCTTCCCAATTTCTGGAACGTGAAATTTATTCTGCCTGAGATGCAATTTGTACGTTCAATCAGAAGCGAAGAGAAACGAAAAGAAGTGAAGCGAACTTTTAACTTTATGTGCAAACTTCTCGACATCGGAACTGTCGAGGAAACTTTTCTGGTGTTTCTTCCCAATTTCTGGAAGGTGAAGTTTTCTTATAATCTCTGAATTTCGAAGCTTTATCTGCATGGGATGACAGAGAGACACTCTTGACGGCTCATCATGGTCTGCCGCAAATTCAACAATTGTGATTTCTTCAGACTTAAGGTAGGTAGATGTACCTGCCTAAGCTATGATTCTGACGTGGGTGTTATTCGGTTTTGTTTTTCATGGTTCTCTAACTTCTACCAATAACATTTTACACGACAAAGCTTGTGTTGTATTCACATAAGATACAACTTTGGGCAACCCGACGTGAATTTGAGCCCATTGACCCTACCTTGCTCAAGGATCCCCTTTGTGCAGGGTGGGGTTTATTGCCTTCCTTGCGGTGGGTGGGCTCTTGGTTTTTTCATCAAGTAGAGAGAAGATTTCGCAGTCGGGAATCGAACTGCCAACCCCTCCGTTCGGATGTGGGTACCTCTCCACTATCATCCGATAGTTTAGAGTCATCTCAGACCAATTGCATTCACAAATCTATTATGAAGCAGCAACACAAATTAAATTGAAAATCAAATCCCCCGTGATTTAGTTGTGATAATTGAAAGTGCATGTTTGTTGATATCTTAACTGAAATACATAGGTTCTCCCAACTATGTTTGCTATTGAGTGTTGAGTAGTGAATACAATTTGAAGACGTAGTGCGTTCTGTTATAAACATGTGTGTCTATGGTGCTTGTTCTTTGATGCTCACCAAACCACACAACAATCAATTATAGACATCATGTGTTGGCCATCATGTGTTGTAGACTTCTGCTAGTGAGATTTTGTGTATTAAAGAACTATTTGTGTTTGAAATGATTGGAAAACCAACTCATTATTGATCTTGGAAGTTAAGTATGCGGGTCCTATGCAATCATTCTTCTTAATCGAAAAAGCTTTGTTTGAGTGGTATGTCGTGAGGCTTGTGCTCAAGAACAAACACCAAATTGTTTTGCTCTCCCTTCATGCTAATGGTCAACACCTTTGTAATACCTCACCCACCAAGATTGTGTTTCATTTAATGAAAGGTTTTGAGTGTTGACAAGAAGTCAATGTGTGCCTCCCATGATCTATGTGTAAGCAACATTGTTGAAATTAGCATGTTGCTCACTTTTTAGAACCCCAAAATAAAGCTCCCCATAAGATAATTAAGTGACTAATTCCCCGTGACCGGACACATGTATTTCTCACACTTTGGGTAGAGTACATATGTTGTCTACTTATATGTATAGGAAATGCTTACGTGCAAGACGCGAGACTTATGGAGGACTCCACCATCATAATAGAGAGAGGTCGGCAACATTGTGTGATTGTAGTAATAAATGTAGAGAGAGAGAGAGGAGAGACCAAAGTTCCATGCCCTTCATTCATGTCAAGTGACCCGGATTTGAGAAGGACGTTCAGCAACTTCAATAAAGCACTCTCAACAGTACTACTAACTTCTTCTTCCTCCATCTTCCCTTTTTCTTTTTCTTTTGTCGGTGGGGGTTGTTCGGTCGCCTCTAGGCTCTTTGTTGGTAGATTTTAATGCATTTTCCCACCCACAAACTACGCTTTATCATTTCCACCACCAATATTTAGGGCGACTCTTGTATTGACTTGTCCACCCACAGTGTGGTCTAATACCATGCACTAGTTAGGGCTAGTTGTTGGTCCTGGTCAGCGTGGAGTCCTTCTTGATAGGGAAAGTGCATCTCTTTCCGAAATTTATTGTTACTGTTGAGGATTTTTCGTCCCAGTCACAGTAACCTCACTGGATGTAATGTACTGCAATTTTGCCAGTGCATACAAAGACAAGAACTTGTATCAAGATGGGAAACTCTCCCACTGGTGTGAGCCAATTGTTGGTCGTAGTGTGGCATGGTAGAACTTACACGTTAATCATCAACATATACTAGTGAACAATATTTGTAACCTTTGGTGGGTTGTTGGTGCAATTGCATCTTCTATGTCTCGTATCAAACTCGGGGAGAGGAGGGGAGGGGGGGGGGACACTAACATTGGTATTAGACATATAGGTGAGTGTAAAGATAGGGTGTTGTTTCTTGCCAGCAAATAAAGAACTAAGATAGTCTAAGTAGCATAGAATCTCCAAAATTATGTTAGTGTAGAGACTTGGAGAATTTTTATAACACGTAGATTTTTAGAGGATAATTCTATTTTAAGGGTATTACTTGTAGCCCCCATAGGGAATACCCTTCAAACCCACGCGGTTGCCAAAATGTACAAAGAGTGTCCCTCCCCCCCCTTATTGTGAGCACTTCGAACTCCACAATGAATTTGGTTGTTGGATTACATTGGGAATTGTCTCATTTTGGTTAGCAATTGCGAATCACAAAAATTGTTAATTCAAGTTTAGTATTTGAATTGAGATGTAAAAGTTGTAAAGGGCCAAAGTGGTCATTCTCTTTCTTTTAAACAATCACAAAGATCCTTGTCATTGTGTTAAGTATTGAATCTGACATGGTGTCCATATTCCGAGCACATCGTCCAATGTCATCATAACACATGTGTTTTTTGTGTCCTCCATTTACTCCAAGCCTTGCCATATACCACTCAAATACAGATTATCCAATCAAGAAGAATGACCACATAAGACCCTTACATGCACATGTTTAGGGGACCACTAATGAGTTTTTGTGATCGAATTGAGGATCTTACCATGCAATTTGGCATGTTGTAACTTTGATCTAGTTTTACTTGAATATCAATTAAATGCACATACCGATCCATGTATTTGCATATTCATTCACAAGTTGCAAATGGACAACTCCAGTAAAGTTCTAGTCAACTAGAGTTTTGATCATACCTCTTAATGCATATAAATTCACAAGTTTGGATCAAAAGTTGGTTGTTTTGCATACAATACTTCCATGTCCAATACAAAACAATAAGTTAGGGTTTAGGGTTTTGATTCTATATGCTATTAAGATGCATAATGCGACAAGAAAATCATAATTATGTAGAAGATAAGAGATGAAATTAAAATATATATGAAATAACATTGAAATTAAAAAACCTATGATATAATTGTCAATGCCTGATATCTATAGAAAAGTTACCTCTAAAAGATTATGATAAAGAATGAGTTTTTGTCAATGTCTTTTAAATACTTCACCTTTATACGCCTACCCAATAAATGACTTCATCAATGAATGGCCTCCAATTTTACTAGCAAGAAGCTACACTATTTTGTCTAATTCGTGTGGGCCACACTAATTCCCAATAAAACACGTTAATTTCAAATTATAATTTAAAGTGGCCCACACTAATTTCAAAGGTAAAAATTTTGTGTGGGCTTTGCCGTTTCCACAATTGGATGAAACTTCATAATTCCATCCAATTGTGTTTTAAGACTTTTCCCACATTGAAACTTTACATTTGACTCGTGAGCGGAAACCTCAAACTTCTATGCCATATATACTAGGTGTAGATTGTATATGGTGCACATTGTTGGAATTCTAACCATGTGCACATTTCCATAAACTCCAAGTATAAAATTTATTATTGAAATTTACATGATTGCATATTGAAGTATACTAAACCTTCAAAAAAGAAGTACCCTTACAACTATCTACATTGACATAATGCTTATTGTGCCCGGTTAAATTCCAACTAAAACATATTTCCAAAATACGACATCAACTTCTCAGAATCTCAGATACGGGTTTCCCTACAAAATAGTCAGGATGCTTCCTTATAATGTCTTGCAAATATGAAAAAAATTGTTTGATTTGTTATCTTCCGTTGTCAAGAAAATTGTGGACTATCCGGTAAGCACGGGGCTTCTCTTCATGGTAGTGTTTAAGTTTCCTCCCTAATACCTTCTCATTCTCTTACATCCTAGTTCTAGATTTCTCTCAATGTTGACCTACTACACTTTAGATGCACATAACTTTCAACTAGTTCACTCTCTTCATATAAAACTTGGTACACTTATAGAATACCTTACTAAGAGTTTATACACCAAAAATTAGAACTAATAGAGTTCTAATCAAAATGTTATGCATGATTTACTAACTCTAACTTCCTAGCATTAACGTTGTTTTACTACATCCAGTTATTAAAACTTTCATAATTTCTAACCTTTAAGTCCAATGAACCTCAAATTTTGACACACAATAGATAAGTAAGTTTAAAAGCTACTCTCAAATTTTTGTAGTCATAGCCATAATACTGTCCAAGATCCATATTTTCTAACTTTGCTCTCTTAGCTACCTTTGTTTCTAGTTACCCTTCATTTTAACTCTTCACAACTTTTTTTATACAAAGACTGAAGCTTTCAAATTTTGTGCACAACTCACATATCTCATAAGGAACACCCTCTCAGAATTTCATACCAATTGAATGCTCCAATTATTCACAATCCATGAAATTCTTCACTCCAAAGTTCTGCTCACTTAATAACCAATGAAATGAAATAAATAGTGCACTTAGTGCAACCTATTCACTCTAAAACTCTCACTCACACATCCTCAAGTATAATAGAGCTTTCTAAATACTTTTATCTCTCAAATGTTGAATCTTCCTCCAAATTCCACACAAATATCAACTCCAAAATATCAACTCCAATCTTTTCACATCCTTCTTCCACCCCTTAAATCCTCTTCCCCCCTTTGCCCTTTCGGCCAATAGGAAACCATCGGGTTAAGGCTTCTAGAACCCTTAAGCGATTAGCCAATAAGAAACCATTGGTGTTAGGACTTCTAGAACGCCTAAGTAACTAGCCAATAGAAAACCATTGGGGTTAGGGCTTCTAGAACCCGTAAGCGATTAGTCAATAGGAAACCATTAGGGTTAGGGCTTCTAGAATCTCTAAGCGGCTAGGTAACGACTACCGCCAATAAATCCTAACCTTCCCAAGTTCTATCACCAAAGTCCTATCTACCAAATCATTTCTACCAAGTCCTTTCTACCAAGTCTTGAATTTAAAATCGGTTCTCAACTTAAACAACAAACTAGAACATCATATTAATCTCTATTTTGAAAATAATAATAACACACATAAATGTCTATGTTTTAATTAGTAGCCGACTCACATCACGATATCGTCTATGTCCAATGACAATCCACATTTGATCATGGATTTTCTTGCTGCAGACAAACCATTTGAATCACGGTATTCATTGACAGCCCGTACACTTTCTGCAACAAGTTCAAGAAAGAATTTTTTACCAAGATTATGTAGCTTTCCAGACCCACCATTTTTCCCTCTTCCGTCATTTTGCCATGAAGCATGTTACACGAGTTCCATTTTCTTCTTCTCCCATTGCGCAGTTCAAACATTTTTTATCTTGAAAATGATAAAAGTGTCTACTGGTTGACAAAGATGCGTTGTGCAAGGTGGCAGATAACAAAGTCTTGTGTTTGTTGTGGCTAGAATTTGTGTCAACTCAGGTGACTCCGCATGACCCGAACAATTATCCACCCAAACAAATTTTTGGCGGCCTTCATGATCACCTTTGTAAGTACGACGTTCTGCAAACCACTCCGAAAATAATATCTTATCCATCCACCATTTCGGTCCGGTCTTGTATGATACACCTTCAATATTGTCAGCGACGTTCCTTATAGGATAAGCCCTATTTGCATTTGTGAATAATCATCGGAGCTTTAATTTTTGTTTGTTGTCCCCCAATGATCCAGACTACTATGGTCATAGTTTCTCCACCCGAAATAACATTAGCGTACTTCACAGTTGAATCCCCTTGCATTCCAAAAGTTTGTCCATTGTCGCAATTGATGATAAAATGCATCTCATCCATATTCTCAATCAAGTCTTCATTGTAAATACCATTTAGAAAACCTCTACGAAGTGCACCCAAATGGAATGCTGCAAGCATCTCAATATGTTTTTCCTTTTCGGGACTACAACTCAACCTCCCTCTTTGTCGAAGAACGACAATATTATGAATATCCATAAAACATTTCACCTATACATGAGTGATCTTCATGGATATCAACATTTGATCTTTAGGATCACGATAGGAGCCATTGAACTCACATTCTAAAGTTTGAATAATGTGATGAGCAACGTCAATCAACATTGAAAGAGAAAATTTGATCCTGCTTTTCGAAGTCGTTCAAATTCATGGATGAGTAAAGGATAGAGCCATACAACCCAATCTGTCCTCTTTCAACCTCGCCCTGCAAAAGTCTTGAACTGGAGTTTATGTTGTCCACCAAGTTGACATCTTGTAGCATGACTACAACCTGCTATATTGATATTATCTTCAAGAATTTGGTCTGCATTTTTCCACCACCGTGATGCCTTCTGAAGATTTGCCTTCGTGTGTCCACAAAAATAAAACGAAAATGCAACCATAGCCCGTGATATGATATGTTCTTCACCATTTACCTCAGAGTCTATCATCATCCGATTTACCACCTCTTTTCGTTGTGGCTTTGTGCAAACCTACTGCAATGAACGTGACCTTCTCTCATTGTTCGTTTCGAGGTCGCCCAGGGGTACATTCGGATTTTGATTTTCAGTATCTCCTGCAGAATTGATGTCTTAACACTATATTCGTTAAATTGAGACTTTCTCTAGTCTCAAATTAATATATGGATCAAACAACATGAAGATGCCCGAAACTATATTGTCAACAATCTCAAATATATTATATGTTCTAATTTTCCAAAATGTATGATGTCCCGACATGAGCACATTGGGTAGAGCACTTGATACCAACTTCATCAACAAAAACATACTCAAATCAAATTGGGTAGAGCACTCCAAACCAAATTCACCCAACAAATCACATAGAACCATGGCTATTATTAGCATGTTTAATAATATATAGACATTGCGACGTACATAGCATAGGGTTTAGGGTGCATATTTAATCGACCCGACAATCTAGTCCCAAACTTAATCATAAAAAGAAATTCACATTTGTTATGAAATATAGTATATGGATATTCATCCAACCCCAAATAATATAGCATTCGTAAGTTCTACCCAAATTCTACCCCTACTTTTAGAAGTACACATATGACTAATATATATTGCTAGAATTACATATGAAACTATAATCAATGCTAAAACAATCCTACCAACTTCTCATTCAACGGGGGTTGTTTCTTGTGCGATCCGAGCAAGGTTGTCTTTTGCAAAAGTTATGTACTTTTGAGGGATGGACACTGATCCACTATGATTTTTCCGTGGTTTCCATGCTATGAATATGGAATCTGTATCTACCCAAGATGGACCATGCTCTGAATCCACCTTCCACCGAAAATTATGGTTTGTATCCCAGCCTGTATAATGCCGAATCACATCTTCATTCCGTGCCGTCGGTCGGTAGTACTCCACCTGAATTTGTCGAAAATGCGGGCTTGAAGTTGCGAAATTTGGTTTGGACAAAGCTCTTGCCACCCATACAGGCTTCGCATATGTCTCATCACCAGGACGTAGAATGAGCATATAACCTTCATGACAATCCACCGCAATGCGGAAAGAAGGTGGGGGACGTTGACTAGCAGGCCCAACGTAATGGTCGTCCACATCAAACTCCTCACGAACCTCTCCATTTTCCAAAAGTCTAACCTCGTAAGCTTGTACATCGACACGAGTTTGAGGCCAAAATCCGTGCCTCAAAGTAAGGGGGCTATCTTGGTGAAGGTCTGCCAAAGCGGCACGAACACGTGTCCAATACTGTATCCAACTCCCATAACGATGCCAACATGATCCACCAACGTCCGTTATCTTCAAACTCTCCCAATATTGTATGAAGCCTGATATACCTTTCAAAATATCCTCCAAATTCTTCATGGGTATTGGCTTGCAAGGCCTAGGCTCTCCATCCGGTAACATCGTCTTTCCATCCGCATCCACGCGCCACACAAGGAGACCCTCCGGCGGGCTCCAATCTTGTGTCGTGCACAACAACTTGTATTGCATGGCGGGTACACCATCGTTACGCATGTAGAAGCGGAATTGTTGTGCCTTCGTATGCCCGATCAATCGGTGAGCTCCACTTCGAATATAAGGTTCTATAAATGCCTTGAAGTCTGGCACCTCCTCAATCATATGGGGGATGACGGGAACGTTCTCCAAATCCATGTATGACTTCATCAATAACGGGATTGTTGGAAAATCCTCCTCCCTCAACTTCATGCTCCACCGCCCAAAAGATGCATCAATATCATCGTGCGTGTGGCCTACCAATAGGAAGGACACAAAAACCTCCTTGAAAATGCCTTTCGCAACCAACAACGACCAATATGCAAATACATATCTACTTTTATTGTCCTTGGCACAATTGTCCAATTGGACACGCAAAGTGGGGGGCAACTTCTTCGCAATCACGGGTTCACTGGGTGGCTCTGGCAACGAATACAAGCATACATCTTTTCCATCCAACACCGCTTCATATAAAGGTGTTGAACCCGACGTATTGTCAAATAACAATCCTGAAGAATAGGCCGGCGGTTTCTCCAAATCACGTAAAAACCTTGCGAATGACCCTATCGTGTGGTTTGAATCCGCTGGATACAAATCAAGAGCATAATGAGCAAACTTGACATCACCATGTCCATGTGCAATCATTCCTGCAATGCCAACCCAGTGTGATTAGTATCTATGCATAAATAAACCAATTTGCGTGAATCCATGTTCTGAAGCACATCACGTAATAAAACGCCACAACATTTAGGGTATGCGATGACATTGTTTCCAAATTCACCTGTAACCGATACAGGCAGTTTAAAAAATCCATCCGTGGCCTTGATTCGATTTGCAAAACATGGGGAGGCTGTTTTGGCATGGTCCATTTTGTCATGGATGACCGTAAGAACCTCCAAGGGCCTGGAGATGGACAAAGCTCTATTTGTGTAGTAATCATTACGGTGTGCCTCTTGCATGTTTACATGCTTGAAATAGTTCAATTGATGTGCCGCATAAGACTCGGTACCCATCGTGTGTGCATCCCGAAGGCGCTTCAACTTCTCGCAAGTAGAGCACCGTGCAAATTTGTCCCCTCGTCTTTTTGTAATGTATTCGCTAAAGTTTGCTTTCTTGATTGCACTCAATTTTGACAATGAAATTGGCTCCAAACCGACCTTCTCGCCAACAGCATTCACATCCAACAATATGTCTTTCCATTTTGTGCCTATGGGAAGAACTTTCTCCACAACCTTTTCCCCGGTTGTGAGTGTGCGTGTTTTGTGTGGCATTGCATCGGCAAGCGGGACGATGATGGTCGCCAGAGTGGCCGTTGCTTGCCTTGTTGCTTCCCTGGGTTTCTTTGAGCCCACGTTCCCATGGTGACGAGACCGTCGGCCTTCCTTGGCATAAGCAGCTTGTCTATAAAAGTCCGCTTTTGACACACCGTGAATGGTGTACCATGCCTTACAACACACGTCTATGCTTTCAATGGTGATGACCTTGCGACCCGTCCCATTCACATGTATCGCCCTATGGACATCAAGTTTTTTGGTGGATCTTAGACGGAAATCTCCAAGCCACATTTCTTCGCGGATGGCCTTCAATTTATCCCTTGGAAACAATTGGCAACAATGATGCACACAACAATCCTTTGTGGCAACTTCTCTAATGGACTCCTCGCCGAGCAACCTTTGGCGTTTACAATCAGTTGCAGAGGGAGTAGGACGTGCCAATGTCTCGTACTTTCGTAAGCCTTTGCGGGGCCGAATGTTTACTTGGAGCTCCATTTGGTTTTGCATGTATTGTCGCTCATGGTCACGCAAGCTAACTCCATCAATCGTGACATTCCTCAATGGCCACCTGCGGAGGGAGAACCTATGAGTGGGATCCACCTCGGAATGAATGAGTGACTCCAATATGACAACCCCAACGTCCTCTGTGCCAAGTGGGTTCTCATCAATGCAATCTTGTGGATGGGTGTTACGACAAATACCATCCGCCACAGCAACTCCACTATCATTAACGAGCACCACCTCCAAATTCACCCACGAAGCCCTTGAAAGTCCCGTACATTTAACAATGGTTTGGTGCGCTACGGAAGGCGAAGGTAAATCCAAATGATCTTCGTCTGCACTGTCATCCATAGTAGCCTCCCCGACGATGTCTAGTTCATCCTCAGATGCAGATGGCCAAGTGGCCATGTCTTCAGATGACCAATCCCCTCTTTCACTAAACCCATCCATTGTGCCTACACACATGAACATTGAACCTTGTCAAAAAAAACACAAAAATTGTAGGTTCCAATCAAAGAATTCAATACCATCTTATATAATCAAAATGACTGCTATGCCATTGGGTTTGTAAAGGTTTGGGTTGTCCAGCGGACACACTGTCATCCAGAGCCCATCCACACTGTGGGGATGGGTTTGGGTCGAGCGACCCAAACCTTGTGGCAGGATGGGATCATGGTCATCCATAGCCCATCCACAATGTGGGGATGGGCTTGGGTCGAGCGACCCAAACCTTTTGGCGGGATGGGGTCGTGGTCACCCAGAGCCCATTCACAATGTGGGGATGGGTTTGGGTCGAGCGACCCAAACCTTGTGGCGGGATGGGTTCATTGTCACCCAGAGCCCATTCACAATGTTGGGATGGGTTTGGTTCTATCAGGGTCAAACTAAAAACCACCCACACTAGGGCAGGGGTTTGGGTCGACCGACCCAAACTTTATAAGGGTCATACTAAAAACCGCCAACACTAGTGTAGGGGTTTGGGTCGACCGACCCAAACCTCCTCAAGGTCATACTAAATCCGCCCACAATGGGGTATGGGTTTGGGTCGACCGACCCAAACCTCCTCAAGGTCATACTAAATCCGCCCACAATGGGGTATGGGTTTGGGTCGACCGACCCAAACTCACCGCAAAATCCGGCGTATAGTGCGGCGGAAATTGCGAAGTGGGTTTGGTTTGAGCTCATTGCGAAGTTCACAGTGGGGTTGCATGCTGTGGATAGGTGCTCATGAACGGCAAACCTTGAAGTACAGCTCCGGCTGAGAGTTCTCCCTACGATTTCAGGAGTGGGAGAAGAGCAAAAAGAACCGACTTTTGGGGGGTGCGCCCCTTTATACTATCCACCTCCGCTTCCCCAACTTCCTCATTGGATGCCTTTCCCGCCTAGTTCTCCTGCAGAGATTATTTTCAAACTTCCTGACAGAATTCCCCGCTTTTTGTTGATTATAAAAATTGCGAATTTAACCTGGCTCTTGGATACGCCAAACGTCATCTGACTTAGTGTGTGTTGAGAATGTCTATTGAAAGTAATGTGGATATTTAATCCGTTTTTTATTGTTTGATGTGGATATGACAATTTACTTATATTGACATATTATATGTGTCGTGAATAAATGTCCATTGACAATATTTGAAATGTTGAGTATCGTCAGGGTTGTCTATTGTGTCGTGACGGAGGCTTATCCCGGCATAATGTCGTGCCGTCACGACACGTATCCGTCACGACATTATGCCGGATTATGCCGGATGCTGTCTTTATCCTGCCGGACTTGAATTTTACCGATTTTTTTGTGTAATTACATTACCCAATTTCGGACACGTAGGATTTACATTGTCCACGTGTGACGACATGTCAGCAAAGTAAAGGGAAAGTGGGGAAAATTCTACTAGCGCCCGTCCGCCCCCCCGTCCGCCCCCGTTCCCAATCCCCGTTCCCACCCGTCCGCCCTCGTTCCCAATCCCCGTTCCACCCCGTCCGCTCCCGTACCCAAACCCCGTCCGCTCCCGTTCCCAACCTCCGTCTGCCCACGTCCCCCGCCCCGCTCCCAACCCGTCCGCTCCCCTGTCCGCCCCCCCCCCCCCCCCCCGTCCGCTCCCCCCCCCTCCGTCCGCTCCCCCGTCCGCCCCCCCGTCCGCTCCCCCGTCCGCTCCCCCCACCTCCGTCCGCTCCACCGTCCGCCCCCCCCCCGTCCGCTCCCCGTCCGCCCCCCCCCCCCCCCCGTGTCCGCTCCCCCCCCCCGTCCGCTCCCCCCCCCCGTCCGCTCCCCCCCCTCCGTCCGCTCCCCCGTCCGCACCCCCGTCCGCTCCCACCCCTTCCGTCCGCTCCCCCGTCCGATTCGAACACTATAAATTGAGGGTGCAAGGTGCCATTTTTGCCTCCACTGACATAGTGTGTCTCAAGTCTTTTGATTCTCCTTTGAGGAGTGAGGATTGAATGCGTGAGACCCGAATGCAGAGTATACTTTGTCCAATCTAGTGTCTGTGAATTAGGGTTGCCCTCGTGGCACTCTTGAACAGGACCTAGTATGCGATCAAAGTGACTTGCTCTAACTTGTTTGTATTTGCAGGTTTTGTTGAAGTCATGCCACGCCGAAACGATGCATGGGATCATTGGTACGAGGATAAGGGGAGGGTTCCCGGTAAATCACAAAGGCAGGTTAAATGTAGGTTTTGCCCGTTCGTCATATCTTACCGAGGAGATAGAATGTTGGCCCACCTTGGTTATAGACCTCATGTAGGGGGTGCTTCTGATGTTTCCACATGTAGGATGGTACCCCCGCATATTAGGGCCTTGTTTGAAAATTGCGGAGGCATTGTGCCCTTACATGTAGGCATTGTAAATGAGGACTCTCTGGTGGCAGATATTATACCTTTGGAGCCTATTATAGCGGGCTCCGTAATTAGTGAAACAGAGCCTTTGCTTATGTCCCAAACCACTCAACATTCTGATGTTGTGATATATGGCACTCCTCCTCGTGAACTACGTCAACTCAACATAACGGAGGGGTTCAATGTGTCAACAAAACAACTCCTCGATAGAGCATGGGCAACGGCTTTTTATGCAGCTAACATTCCTTTCAACATTGTGAGACATCCTGCATTTGTTCATGCTGTGCGTGAAACTGCCCGTCATCGAATGCCAGCCTACACACCACCATCATACAATGCCATCCGTACGAAGTTGTTAACTGATATAAAGGTTGACCTAGATAGGCAAGTGAAGGAGAAGCTGGGGAATTCCGTTGAAAAATACGGTGTTACAATATGTTGTGATGGATGGGACAACGTGCAAAACCGACCTCTCCTAAACGTTCTTCAATGTGGCACAAAGGGAGACGTTTTCTTGGGTACCATTGACACCACGGGAAATCACAAAGATCATGTCTACGTTGCTGCTCAAATTCAACCATTTGTGGAAAAGGTTGGTCGACATAATGTGGTCCAAGTTTGCACCGACAATGCCCCAGTTATGGCCTCCGCTGCTCGCGACTTGATTCGAGCAAATCCCGATCTATATTTTCAAGGATGTGCTGCACATTGCCTAGATCTCCTCTTAGAAGATTGGGGGAAGGAGGAATGGGTGAAAAAATTGGTAAAAAAATCCCGCCATATTTGTGTATTTGTTAAAAACCATCATGCTTCTCAAGCTATATTCCGGAGGTTGTCACCAAATCTCTCACTCCGCCTACCTGTAGAGACCCGTTTTGCTACGAACTTCATCATGATTGAACGTCTTCTCCAAGTACGCAATGCTTTGGAAAGAATGGTGGTTGATGAGGATTGGATCACTCTAATGCGTGATATGAGGAGGAGATCTGGCACCTCTTACATGAAGGGCTCTATTGTGCGAAGCTTTATACGTTCTGATGGATTCTGGAACACGTGCAAAAATTTCTTGTATATGGTGATCCCGGTTGTTAAAGCTCTTCGTGTATTTGACGGCAAGGCGCCTGCAATGGGAATGGCTTGGAGGGTCATGCATGATTTACAAACCCATATTCGTGGATTCAGTAAACCTCCATTTCGCTTAAGCCCTGAGCTTGCTGCAAATGCTATGGTAACGTTTCAAAATAGATGGAGGTTGATGTTGAATGATCTACACTGGGCTGGAGCGATGTTAAATCCGCTTCTACGTGGTTGGGCCCCACTCCATGAGGATGACAATTCGAGGACAATCCTAAATCGAGTTCTTCGCAGGCTTGCTCAAGATGAGGACACTTATGTCCAAATCCTCCACCAGTACCAAGATTTTCTTGAAAATCGAGGGCCTTTTGCTGATTCTACTGACCCGAGCGTGCATGCCGCACCTCTCCATGAATGGTGGGATGCAATGGGAGGTGGAGCTAAAGCCCTCCAAACAATAGCAAGACGTATCCTTGCACAAGTATGTTCCGCATCCGCATGTGAACGCAATTGGAGCATGTACTCATACGTTCACAACAAGAGTCGCAATCGCTTGAAGCATAGTCGTGCTGAGGACCTCGTCTACATATATACCAATAGTAGGCTCATTCGACATCGGAGGGGCCCAAGACCTGCTCAATGGTACGAATTGAATGAGGTCCATTCTGACGATGACCTTGACGAAGAAGATGACAACGAAGATGACGTGGATCCAACTGATAGGGCTGGAAATGATGAAGACAACAATGTTGATGACATCGACTTTGATTTGGATGACCTCGATTCCGAGAATCATGGTTCAGAAGATGAGGATGGCAATGGTAGTGATGGAAACCTTGGGGTGTTTGAGTTTGATGAACCGGATGTCCCCCAACATAACGACGGAATGCATGACGATCATGAGGGGTCTATTGGAAGACCGCATGTTGAAACTCTCCACACTGGAGAAGGGTTTCCATCTGACCATAATGTTGCTATGGGGGCAAGTGAGAATGTGGGAATTGAAGTAGATTCCTTGCAACATCGGAGCGATTCTCTTTCATTTGGTGAAGGCGACAATGTACTACCCGTAAATGAGCCAACGCACGTTCAACATGATCCACTTCCAACCCGAGTACATTCTGAATCCATGGATGCCTCCCTCATATCCAACCATCGTATAGAAGATCCAACGCCCAATGTTCCTGAAATGCCTACAACTCGATTCCGTGCTCTTCAAAGGATTGCATCCACCTCTACGGTGCAATTGCATGCACAAGGTCAACATCGTCCTCTCACTCGAAGTATTGCCAATACTTCTAGATTGGGTGTTTCACGTGCAACTGCGGTGGGTGCTACTTTGGTTGCTATGTACAATGTTTCAAGAAATGTTACTATAGAGGCGCCACGTCGTCCTTCTGTACGACGACATGTTGTTGAGAACATACCAATTGCAATTCCACCCGCGTCTGTTTCACTTCCACACAGTCAATCCAATAGAAGAGGTGGTCTTGGAGTTGGAGGCGGAAGTACAACGGGGGATGCTTTTATAGATGGAAGTAGAGATGAAGTGCACTCAAGTCGTGGTACGGGTGGAGGGCGCCAGAGAACTACGAGAGGTGTCAAACGTACTAGGAAGAGGTATCAGGGACGATCGCTTCCGTTTACCGTTGAAGACTACAATGAAGATGAGGGTAGACCACATCTAGATGAAAATGGCATACAGGATGCAGATGGCTCCCGGCCGACCAAGAGGATAATTTTCTCACAACGTGACCGAGAGTTGCATCTTCGAAGCGCGACTCCCCAAACGGATGATGATTTCAGCACAGACGAGTCTGAAGAGGACCCAAGATGTGTCGAAGCAAATGATCCTACAGTACGGATTCGAACGTAATGGTTTTGCACAAATGTGTTCTTTCGGTGCTCCCACGTACTCCCATAATTTATTACTTCCGTCAAAATTGATACAAGTTACAACCTTAGGGCCTTCGGTAAGACATTTAGACCACAAAGCGAACGTTACGTTCGAAGTTGTATCATTTTATTATAGTAATAAAATTATTTATTGCATGTTTTTTAAAATTATTTATTGCATATTTATATAATTATATCTTTATGTGGTATTCAATATTGACTATGTAGTCAATAGTACTTTTGGTTAGACTATCATATGAATTACAAATATTCAAGTGAGTTTTTAAAAGTTTCGAATAACATTAAAACATGTGACATCCATATGCTATCTTTTACACGATCTTAGAAATGACAACTTGTCGGTAACTCCTCTTTATATTACATATTCTTTGAACATGAAATATGTTCAATGTGTACAAAGTCTTCCTCCGTTCCTATACAACTTTCTAAACATGCTACAAAAATGCCTAATCCGAATCTGAATCGAGGTCTATTGCAGCTGAAGTAGATCCTCGTCGTGCTCGTGATGATTCCCCGGCTTCCATCATTCGCGTGGTTTCACGGGTGAGATATGGACGACTTCCAGAAGACAGTGGAGTGGCATTACGTGGTCTAGGCCCCCATTTAGCCATCTCAATACCGCATCATCCGTAACTCTATTCAAGAGTGCTTCAACTGCCTCCAACTGCGTTCTGTGTTTGTGGTACGACTGCTCTAAGTGCGCTTCAAAATGGGAATCCCGTTCCATGGGCATCTCATGTGCATCTTCTTCCAACTCATGCTCCGATATTGATAGTTCACCACTTGCATTGTAAAAAGGAGGTTGAATGCCTCTCCGTAATTGCATGGTTGTCGCATCCCAATGCCAACCAAAAGTTTGGTACAAAAATCTTTTCATGCCATGGTTTGGGGGCTTGTTGGGAAACAACTCGTCTGCAACATACAAAATTTGACGTGGATTTTGTGTCCATTCGCCATCTTTGTTATCGTTCCAAAGTTCAACCGTTGCACGATTGAATAACCAATTCCACTCAACAGAAGTCCCATCAAACTCGCAAAGGTTGAAGGGATAGTCCGTTGGCCTTACCACCCAGTCCTTAGGCATGTAATCCCGAAGGCCAAATTGGAGGTACAAACGAGGGTGGAAGGGTGATCTGCAATGGGGACATTGCCGTCTCCTGATCATTGTCACTATCAGACATTGTGGATGGAATTGGCCCCCACACGATCCAACTTGAAAGCATCCCTCTGGGCCAAATGGACTGCCGCAAATCCCACACACGGATCCGTCGAAGACCATTGGATGTGGACCCGGCCATAACAACTCACCCCTCATGCTGTATGGATATTCATGCACTTGGGTCACATCCCAATGGTGATCGGAGTCGATCAGTTGCCGCCAATCCAAGCTCCCGTTAGGCAATTTCAAGTCATCCTCATCATCCCACCTACTAGGGTACATATGTTCTTGATCTGGCCATGACGTGAGCATCAAGTTCCGCAATCTATGATTGCGGTTCCATTCTCGCTGGATGCTCTCAAATTCAGCTTCATATTGACGAGCCTTGGCCATAGAAAGCAATGTCCCTGTCCTCATATTGGTTCGCTCCACGATCGCATCCGATAGAAATTTCCTCAACCTTGCATTCTGCTCCTCCAGTGTGCCAATCTTGGATTCGTGATCGACAACCACTTCATTGACCACTTGAAGTTGTTGTTGCATGTCCACCACCTCCTTTTGCAAAGCCTCCATCTTTCCTTGCATTACTTCATTCCTCGTACATACGTCCGTTGCTTGTGACTTTGCAATCATGGCCTCCTGTAAAGCTGTATCCCTCTCTGCTTCCAAAGACTGGATGTTAATTGGTGTACTACTTGAACTGCCAGCCTCCCCCATCGTAAGTGTTGCAAGTCGATTTTCCAGCTCAAGAATCCTTGCTTTATACTCACAAATTTCCTCGGTATGTTGCTGGCGCAATGCCTCCATTCTGCTCTCCATCATGTCCGCACCAAGTTGACGAGGGTTTACCTCGTTTAGGGCCTCGTTAACCACCTGGTTAACCAGCTCGTTAACCACATCGACATTTACCTCCATGCCCTCCTCATCCATATGCTCAAACGCCTCCTCGATGGCCATCTCCACGTCATTGGCTGGTCGTTTGCGAGTACGTGGTTTTTTTGGTTCCCGACCTTCTGGAATTGGTGCCCCAGGCTCATCCACTAGTTTAGGATTCTTCCTGAACCACTCCGGAACGGGAGTGTATGGAATATCCGGAACTGTGCATTTAGTGAATGCAATTCCAATACCCCCAAATTTTTGATCATGCAGAGCACCCAAACTTGACCAATCCACCCTAACTCGCAACACGTGCTCCGCATACATCATACACGCCACCGACTTTGGAATTGCACTCTTGGGCCATCTATCCAAATTGGAGATACTTCTAAGTATCGTTAGGAATCTCCATTTTGCCTCCACGTCTTAAAGTTGCGTATAGCTCGCATTGACGGCCTTGCAATGTCGCTCGTGACAATGTCTTGGCCACAACCGATCAAAGTGAGGGAAGCCCACGTACTGCATTGCAGTCTTCGCTGACCACGGTTGTGGTACATTCTCCCAACCTACCCTGGCTTTTTGGGAGGGATCATCGTAAACATTCCACTCCAAATCAGCGGCCTTGCGTCCATGTCCTATGGAACACCCAGAACTAGATCCTCCACTTGCACTTGCCATGTCTCCAGTTCCTCCACTTGCCATGTCTGAAAATTGGAGTTTCTAATTCTAATTCCACCCAAATTGGAGTTTCTAATTCTAATCTAGAACTCTACTTTTTTAAATACTAATTGCACTTCATAATAGTGCTACAAAATATCCAAGCATACACTTCAAAATAGTGTTGCTGTGGAATTAGTTCAAAAATGTCCCTAAAAATTAAAGTTCAACTATTCGGCACACCCTTCGAGCACCCCGCTACCGGCGCTCAATCAGAGGCCAGTTGACTGGGCGCGTCACAAGGAATATGCCAAATAACGGCCACGTGGATCTGCCAAAACCGGCCACAACCTGCCAAAAGTAGTGTAAAAGGATCCCAAAAAAGGGATCCTTAACTCCTCCGAGAGCCCCGCTACCCCGCACTCTGTGTTAGAGGAGGGTTGTCTGGGCGCCCAGAAGGAGTGGAGTAAGGTATGTAAGTGGTCCCCTCCACTTATATACCCCCGTCCGCCCCTCCATCCGCTCCCGCGTCCCCACCCGTTCGCACCCGTTCGCACCCGTCCGCACCCGTTCCCGCCCGTCCGCCCCAGAGTCCCCCCCCGTCCGCACCCGTTCCCTCCCGTCCGCCCCCAGCGTTCCCCCCCGTCCGCACCCGTTCCCTCCCGTCCGCCCCCAGCGTTCCCCCCCGTCCGCTCCCACGCTCCCCTCCGTACGCTCCCCTCCGTACGCTCCCCTCCGTACGCTCCTCTCCATACGCTCCAGCGTTCCCATCCCGTCCGCTCCAGCGTTCCCATCCCGTCCGCTCCTCGTTCCCACCCGTCCGCTCCTCGTTCCCATCCCGTCCGCTCCTCGTTCCCACCCATCCGCTCCTTGTTCCCCACCCGTCCGCCCCGCGTTCCCTTCCGTCCGCTCCGCGTTCCCCTGCCGTCCGCTCTGCGTTCCCCTGCCGTCAGTTCCCCCCGTCCGCCCCCTGTTCCCCTCCCGTCCGCTCCATGTTCGCGGACGGGAGGGAACGCGGGGCGGACGGGTGGGGAACGCTGAGCGGACGGGTGGGAACGAGGAGCGGACGGTGGGGAACGAGGAGCGGACGGAGGGAACGCGGGGCGGACGGGTGGGGAACGCTGAGCGGACGGATGGGAACGAGGAGCGGACGGTGGGGAACGAGGAGCGGACGGAGGGAACGTGGCGCGGACGGGAGGGGAACGGGGTGGACGGGTGGGGAACGTGGACCGGACGGGGGGGAACGGATGAAAGATGGAACGATTAGCGGACGGGATGAAAGATGGAACGATTAGCCAACTTTGTTGAGAGTCCAAAGAAATGAACCCTAAATAGCCAATAAAATATAGTAAGGGTAGCCTTAGTTGGGCATAGTGTGAAGCCTCCAAAGGCCAAGCCCAAAAGTCCAAACTCAAAGGAGCATGCCACTTTATTACTTGCTCAAAATAACCCCTCCAATCTAACGGCCAAGATCTTGTCAATGATTGATTATTATAATGAAAAAAATGTAGGCATCGAAAAAAAAAGCAGGTGGGTTCGTTGGAAAGCTAGGAACCTAAACCCTCAAACCATGTATGGAAACACTTCTACATGAGTGTGAGAACAAATCAATGGCACATATGTGGTAGTAATTTGGAATGACGTAGGGTTTAGGGTTTAGGGTTTATGAACCACTAAGGTTGAAGCACAAATTAATGATTTATTGAAGGAAAGTGCATTCGGATGGGTGACATCGGTTATGAAACCATATGAACCACTAAGGTTGAAGCACAAATTAATGATTTATTGAAGGAAAGTGCATTCGGATGGGTGACATCGGTTATGAAACCATATGAACCACTAAGGTTGAAGCACAAATTAATGATTTATTGAAGGAAAGTGCATTCGGATGGGTGACATCGGTTATGAAACCATATGAACCACTAAGGTTGAAGCACAAATTAATGATTTATTGAAGGAAAGTGCATTCGGATGGGTGACATCGGTTATGAAACCATATGAACCACTAAGGTTGAAGCACAAATTAATGATTTATTGAAGGAAAGTGCATTCGGATGGGTGACATCGGTTATGAAACCATATGAACCACTAAGGTTGAAGCACAAATTAATGATTTATTGAAGGAAAGTGCATTCGGATGGGTGACATCGGTTATGAAACCATATGAACCACTAAGGTTGAAGCACAAATTAATGATTTATTGAAGGAAAGTGCATTCGGATGGGTGACATCGGTTATGAAACCATATGAACCACTAAGGTTGAAGCACAAAGTAATGATTTATTGAAGGAAAGTGCATTCGGATGGGTGACATCGGTTATGAAACCATATGAACCACTATGATTGAAGCACAAATTGGTGATTTGTTGAATGAGTGGATAACTAATCAAATATGGAAAGTTCAAAGAGGTATCAAAGAGGTTTCCAATGCGGATGTCGGAAGATTTTTTCAAAAGTGTACATTTTTAACCTAACCAACTTTATTTTTATTCCGATTGCGTTGACTTTATCTTACTAACGAGAATTGGATCCTCTACATATTGGATTACATCAATTATTGGTCATGGTCATCAAGTCCTTAGAGGTCAATATATAAGTAGATCATTGAGACTCATACATATAACGAAGGTAGAGTATCATGGATAGGATGGGAAAGGGGAGAGTCATGTTTGAGGGTGTAGAATGCGATGAGGAGATACACAATTTAGACGATCCCCATATTCCATTCAATGCAACACCCGAGCGTGAGAGAGATGAGAGAAGTGCTAGGGATCGATTTCGTGATGAGTATGTCATGACTCCCTTCTCACAATCTACACAAGCTTGGAGGATGAGGGCGGCGGAGGAACAACGACGATATGCAGACAACTTTGAGATCGATGCGGTGGAGAAGGACCACACACAATGCGTGGGTGGAGATCTAAATGATCTAATTGATTTGTGTGCGGATATTTTGGAGAAGCCCGGGGATGTGGATGTGGATGTGGATGTGGATGTGGAGGAGACTTCAATCAACATTGAAATAGTCAAGGTAGCGGGGGAATCTTCAAAGACTATGTCTATTCGTAAGAAGAGGAGAGGATTGTCGCCTCATCGGCTACCATTGAAGGAACGGATGAAAGACCGAACGATTAGCTATTTTGATTTACTTCAGCCGAATCCTCTTCCAAAAATGGAGCCTCGCCGGAAGCCAGGAGCATCTACGAGGTTGGGATGACGGAATGAAGTGGAATATTATAGTTTGCATGGTTTATTCATGTATATGATTAATAAAGGGCATTTGTAACGTTGTCGCAATAATAAAGTTATGACTTGTATAATATGTTGTACCACTTCTATGATTTATTTATTTATTTTTAATTCACCAACCGAACAGTTTCTGTTGAGATAAACAAGCACAAAGCAATATGAAACTATGCATCCACTTCTCAGTTCCAAGAGAAATTTTTTTAACCACTTTACGTTCACCCTTAGTTGATTATTGTTATTTTAGTATACTTTATTATGTGGATGGGGGACTATTATGTAGAGGACTTTTATTGCATATTCTTGTAAAGGACTTCATTACCTATCCATAGATACCAAGAACTCATTTTTTGGACTTCATATGAATTTTTGAGAGCCAAAAAACCGAGACTATGTCCAAACTTCCAAAAAAAAGTGATTGTGAATTATATAAATATAAATATAAGCAATTGTGAAGTATGTGTGCAATATGTGTGGAGTACAAGAAAGAACATTTAGAGATGTTTAGGATCACGTGTACAACCGATATAACTATTGCAACATTGTGCTCAACTTTAGTTAACTAGATATAACTATAGTTGACTACATTTTGTGGCATACCAAAATTAGAATAAATATAGGTAATTGCATTTTGACAAGACATATCACGAACAACTATAGTTAATTTGAACTTAGCACATGGATGTGATAACAACGATGTGAAAGAATGATGTGGCCTCACGAGAGGCGAGAACCTTGGTTAGTCTCCCATAGACTTCTTCTCGATTATGAAGCAAAAATCCTCATGGAGTATGAACATTGCACTAAGATCCATAAACCTCATACAATATACAAGTTGTGTATGAAAAAATGATGGCTTTATTTACATCTCCAACGGTTACAAAATTGGTATGATCCAAAATTGCTGCAAAGAAAACAAAAAAAAACTATTTTGCAGTGTCACGGAAGCACATTGTCGGGTTAACCATGTTGTATGGAGGCGACTTCAACATGTTCACTACGTGTGTGATGGTTGACTTTTCCGCTGGATTGGGCTTCGTCAATGCATCCAATGCTATCTCAAACCGCATCTTCAAGCCATTTGGATCACTGTTTAGCTGAAACAACGAGGAAGTCGAATCCCTGGCATAAATCTTCTTTGCCAAAGCACCCACTAAGAAGGACTCCGAGAGAAACGTGTGCCTATGTTTCCGAGCCATCCTCACCGGAGAGGTAGATGTTCCACGCTGCCCTCGTACATGGAATAATTCTGGACCAGCACAGTTGTATTTTATGCGGTGCTTGTTCATCTCATCCACTGATTCTTTTCCATAGTTGGAGGGTGCGTCTTCATCTCCCCATGATGCCATCCCCCAATCACACACACCAATGAAAACCGTGTTCTCACGGTCTTGTGGGAAATGCAGCATGACATTGTTGGGATTAAGGTCATTGTGCAACACGTCATGCTTGTACACTACATCCACAATGCACATTAGAGCCCATGCCAAATAAGCTCGATGCCTTCGATATACAACCAACCGTTTCCGTGCTTCAAAGTCTGCCCCAGGCATTTGAAGGATTGTGCGCTCGTGGGTTTCCGGAACTTGGTGGTCATAGACCCTCATGTTCTTCAAGGAGCCTCCATTCCACTACATCGAATAGGATTCGTATGTTTTCGGGTGGAGGTATTGTAGCTTGATTATCCCATGATGATCTACTGGGCATGCCAATGCTTCAACCGAACGCTCCTTTCGGTTCTCCAGACTATTCGTGGCCTTCATGGTCTTCCCAGCCCACTCTATCCAGTTAGGGATGAATGATGCTCCATGAATTGTGACTCTCCGCACCACTCCGAAGGTCCCTTGGAAGATTTCCCTATCCAAGGGTTTGATCTCCACATTCCTAGGCAACCATATGACACCCTGCCGGCCCTGAGTGGCAATGTTGTCTGCCAGCTGCATGTCAAAAAAAACGGGAAGGTTGCGGGCGGATGTGCCTTTTGCTGCTATTACGCCTCTTTTCCAATTCTCTAGCTTAATGTACAGCTCGGACCTCCTCCCACCACTACTTCCCTCTCCAGGATGCATAGCCTCATATGACATCGTTGGATTGTAGATTGCTTCCACAGCTTGTTTTTCAATCCATGTGTTCCAATCGCTCATGCCCCTAGCTTCCTCAAACTCCGGTCCAGACGTGGCTTCCGTGAGAATAAGCATCAACTCGTTCCTCGCCAACTCTAAACCCTTTGTACCATCATTGAGGTATTTTTTCTCCAAATAAACCATGCTGTTACTTCTAAACCAATCCAACAACACGATCCTGCAATGATTTCGAGCCTCATCAGTCCGCGGGTCGCGTTTGCCTCTATGTTTCTTTTTCTTTGATTGCGAACCCGATGCCGCGGACCCGTCCTCCGTCCCTTCCGAAACTGCTGGGCGTTTTAATCCCCGTCTTTCAGTCTGCTCCGAACCCTGAGGTACATCACGTGCAGGGCTCTCCGGTCTTGATGTCCGCCGTGTCGGAGATTGTGGTGGCACGTTCTCCGAACGAGCCGGTGCATGTATTTCTGTGGAACTGCCTGAGCTTGGTCCCCTTCCAGTTCTCCCTCTATGTCCACTGTTTCCCCGACTCCCACGTGTTCCACGGCTTCCCCGTGTTTGGTTGCCTCCCGAATGACCAACAGCCAAGAACTCTTCGTCAAACTGAAAGGGATCTGGACGTGGTGGACGTGCTGCAGTACTTCCACTTCCAGGATCGCTTCCCGTACCCTCGGCAGTATTCGCCGATGCATTGCCTACGAGCCAAGCACGGTGCACCCTCAAATCCTCGTTCTCGTAAGGAGCAATGCCCTCCCCCTCCATCGTGATAAAAATCACGTGAGTGAGTGAATCTGAAAATGAGTCGTGATAAAAATCACGTGAATAAGTGAGTGTGAAAATCTCTCGTGATAAAAATCACGGGAGCGAGTGAATCTGAAGAAAAAAATTGCGAGGGTTCCCCCACAATTTGCCCTGCCCTCCCAAACCCCTTGAGACCCGCGCGGTGATGCTGTCCTTTGGGACGCAACAAGGTCTCGGGTCCCTATGTGGTGGGAGGAGAGGAAAGTGGTAGGAACTAAAGCCTCACGGCTTTATATAGGCAACGAGGAGCCCAATCATTATGGGATCCCGGTCGGAATTAGGGTTTAGGGTACGAAAACGACGTATGGGGAACGTGGGAACTAGGGGCGGACGGGCGGGAACTAGGGGGCGGACGGAGGGAACGTGGGGGCGGACGGAGGGAACGAGGAGCAGACGGGTGGGGAACGCGATAGGGAACTCGGGCGGACGGGAGGGAACGAGGCGCGGACGGGAGGGGAACGGGCGGACGGAGGGAACGTGGCGGACGGAGGGAACGTGGAGCGGACGTGAAGGGAACTCGATAGGGAACGCGGGCGGACGGAAGGGATCGGAAAGCGGACGGGAGGGAACGCGGAGCGGACGTAGGGGAACTCCGAGCGGACGGGGGGAACGCGGGGCGGACGGGGGGAACGCGGGGCGGACGGGGGGAACGCGGGGCGGACGGGGGGAACGCGGGGCGGACGGGGGGAACGCGGGGCGGACGGGAGGGAACGGGTGCGGACAGGATGGGAACGGGGTACGGACGACGGGGAACGTGTGGCGGACGGAGGGAACGTGGAGCGGACGTGAGGGAACGCGTGCGGACGGGAGAGGAACGTGGGGCGGACGGGAGGGAACGAGGAGCGGACGGTGGGGAACGTGTGGCGGACGGAGGGTAGCGGACGGGAGGGAACGCGGGGCGGACGGGTGGGACGGGTGGGACGCCCCACCCCCCCCTCTCCCGTCCGCTCCACCCCCGTCCGTCCGCCCCACCCCCCCTCCCCCGTCCGCTCCACCCCCCCGTCCGTCCGCTCCACCCCCGTCCGTCCGCCCCACCCCCCCCCCTCTCCCGTCCGCTCCACCCCCCTCCCCCGTCCGCTCCATCCCCCTCCTCCGTCCGCCCCACCCCCCCCCCCTCTCCCGTCCGCTCCACCCCCGTCCGTCCGCCCCACCCCCCCTCCCCCGTCCGCTCCACACCCCCGTCCGTCCGCTCCACCCCCATCCACCGTCCGCACCACCCCCCCGTCCGTCCGCTCCACCCCCCTTCCCCGTCCGCACCACCCCCCTTCCCCGTCCGCCCCACCCGTCCGCCCCCGTCCGCCCCACACCCTCCTTAGTAATATTTTATTACTTTGATTTTAACACAATGATAAACACAATGGCAAAATGGTCTACGTGGCAGGGGAAATATGCACATCCACGTCGACGTTTTCTGCCACATAGGACGCCACCTTGGCAAGAAGGTAAGTATTTTACCCACCCTAGTCGGCTCCCCCTATGTTGACCCTACGTGGACCCTATTGTGTCGTGACGGAGGGGTCCGTCACGACACGACACGTCGTGACGGCACGACACGTCGTGACGGCACGACACCGTCACAACGGCGGGATAGACAACCCTGAGTATCGTTGTGATTATATTATGTGAATATGACATGCACCATTGGGAGGAAGGGTGGCCGCCACATGAATTTTTATAAATATAATAAGGGAAGGGGCATATGATAAGTGATTTACAAAAACCATCCCCTACGCGTTCATTTTCATGTATCCAGAATATTACCCTACATAAACTCAAACAATATAGTATATTTCAAACAATATATTGACAAACGATATACCAACATTATGAAACTTCATATAGTAAAACTCAATAAATACAATACTTAATGTAGTTATTAAAACTCTCACATGTGGAATTGTATATTGAAAACAATGAAGAGATGTGATGTCAAATTTGAACTATTTGGCCGACTTTCAATTTGCGCTAATACAAATGAGAAAAGCTTTAAAAGGACATATGTCATTTGTAAGGTGTGCACACAATGTTGCTTCATTCCAAGCATGCAAATGTGGCAATGTTTAATCTATGTTAGGACAAGTTATGAATGGGATCCTAACCAAGAGTGGCATTTTTTTGTTCACTCTTTCAAATAATGTTTCAATCTAATATCCTCAATTACACTTCAACTCTAACAATGTTTGCAAGCAAAACTTGCAAAGTTGGAAATGTACGTCCTCATAACATCCACAACATGAAAGGTTCCTTGAATTAGTATAGATTCTTGAATTGTCTCAAATAATATAATATGAACATGCTCAAGATCGTATCTGCCCCTGGACTCTTCTTGCTATTAAGATAAGGTTACAATTGAATTTTGGATAACCTAATGTTGAGCACTATGTCACATGTTCATGTTAGTGACTTCATTTCTACACCACCATACAACCACCTTCCATGTTTGGCAATGAAAATGATGTGATGTCTATATACATTTGTGTCTAAAACTATGATCAGCAACGCCCCATCATTTGACCTACGTGCTGCTCATTTATGGCTTAAACCCTAAACCCTAAACCCTAAACCCTGAATTTTGTACATGTTCATTGATGCCTACATATACAAACAACAACTACTATATTATGTGCCATTATGTAATATATGTCGTTTCAAACATGTGGAGGAAACATGAAACATCAAAGTTTTTGCTTGCTTGGCTGCATATTATGATGTTCACCTTGGGTTAAGGTGGATACATTTGTATTCATCTTGCTTCTCCTGTAGACTTTAGGGGTCAACTCCCAAGTAAATATATAAATGTTTCATGATATAAATCAATCAACCGATTCGGTGCTTTTGGCAAACAAAAATTGGTAATAAATGACAATACATTAACTTGTAGTGAATTAGTGTAATGGTACTTGTTAGGTGATGCACGGTAAGCTAGAGCCATGCCCTCTAGCAACATACATCATATAAATCTCAATACATATTATTCATATTCATTTATTGCACCATGTAAAGGGATACCATATCCATTTTAAAAGACCGTGTAATTGCAACATAATTTTTAAATACCCCTCTTAGACTATCATGTATCATTGTTGTCTGATTCCATATGTCTAGATGGCGGAAGCTATACACATAATGGATTCATTTTACAATGTTTTGTCACTGGAGACAATTGGAGTTGCATATCATGTGCTTCAGTTGCCCTAAATCCTTAGACACTTGTCTGTTAAAATCATTTTACTTTAGTTTAGTCTTGTGATATATTATGAACCATGGTTTATTGTGCACTACATGATTCATCAAAGTGAATATGTAAGGGTTGACTATAAGCTCAAGCATGTTAGCAATTCCATATAAGGACCATGCAGAACAAAACCATTAAAATTGGAGTTGGGGATGGTACTCAACAAATATTACATACTAGTTGAAAGTCAAATGAATTATTTTATTTCTCTAAAGTGGTCAAACAACTTAACCCTTAAACGTCGGAGAGGCCCTATCAGGGCCTCGTTGACCCTAAACTATTTGACCATAAGATAACGTCAAAACATGTCGGATTTGAAAATATTATTTCCCCAAAATGTGTATCTCAAACTTCCATATCCAAATATAATATATGCCGATCGCAGTAAAAGAATTACATGGAGGTCTGAAATTCGGTAAACATAGGCTGATGGAAGAGGACCTCTCACCCCCCCTTGGACGTTTAAGGGTTAAGACCCAACGAGTTTAATTTGTTCGCAAAATTAGGCTATGGTTTAGGGTGAATTGATAATTTTAAGCAATACCTTAGGCTATGTAGCTGATTGAGAAAATTAATTGGTGCTAAGGAATAGCGGGTTAGGGTTTGGGAATTAGGGCTGGCCCGTAATCCCATTTGCGTGTGTGCTCTAAACACGTGGGTGCCCTAATCCCGTATTGTAGGGCCTTTTCCCGAGGGGTACAAATCTCGAAATGTCGCCCTCTTTCGCCCCTTTTCTCGTTCTCCGCGCCAAGCTTTGCTTCGCTAAGCGCCGCCTCCACGAACCGCCGCCTTCGTGAAGCGCCGCTCCCGCGCTTTCTCTTGCGTTCTCTCTTCCTTTCTCGCATCTTCTGATTCTTCTCCTCACTCTCCTTTCTCTTGCTTTCTCCGATTCTCCTTTCTCTTGCTCTCTAGGTTTATGAGTGTAGTGTGAGTTGTTTCTGATTTGAAAAAGCTTGCTCTCTTTTTCCAACTTGAGATTGAGAGAGTTTAGGGTTGCATTGTGTGACAACATTGAGTGGTATAGAGTGTTTGCTCATTTCGTTTTGGTCTATGTTGTTGAGTATCCCTCACACTCCACTATGGTGAGTGTTTGCGATAGAGGTTTCTGTTAGTAACATTCAGAGTGTTAGAAATCATTGAGAAACGGCATTGAGTGGGTTTTGCGAGGTTCATACTTTTCTGATATTCAGGTGTAGTGTTCTTTTAGAGTATTTGTGACATTGAGCTTGCAATACCCACCTGCAAGAACAGATTGTTCTACAGCTTGCACGCAAAGATAATTTTTCAATGACTCAATGTGTTTCAGTTGCATTAGGGTCTTGAAGCATACACAATGCATAAGCATTGTGTATGTTGCGTGCACACAAAAAGGAAGCTCTCCTGAAACAAAATAGTTTCGAGAGGCGACCGAAACAGTAAGTCTTATCCAAAACCACGGAAGCATTTTTTGCCTAAATTTGCTTCACTTTCTTAAAAAAACAATCTTTTTGTTCTCTCACTTGTTTGGGTCGATCTACCCAAACATAACACCTTGTTTGGGTCGGTCGACCCAAACCATACACATTCCTTAATAACAGATACTACATTTCAAGACTTGCTCTTCAAAGCTGTAGTCAACAATTGACTGATATTGAAATCCACAAATAATCCAGTGGGGTTTGGGTCGATCGACCTAAACCATATACACAAAAACACCCCAAGGTTTGGGTCGATCGACCCAAACCATCCAAACAAAAAACCCAAGGTTTGGGTCGACCGACCCAAACCAAAGAAACAGAAATGCCGCAAAGTTTTGGGTCGATCGACCCAAACATGGCGTTAAAAAACCCCTCCCCAATAATCCATCCATACTGGTGCCCAAAATAAAACATAATTTGGATATTCCTTATAATACAAGGATATGGATAATGTACACTCATAAGAACAAGGAATAACGATACGGACAATCATCCGAAATTTTCCCCTTTGATCATTATATCCACCTTCATTAAACTCTAATGACCCGGTCATATCTTGAGCAGAAGAGAAAATTAATTACCAAATTTTCAGAATTCAGCTGGCTTGTGTTTGGGTCGATCGACCCAAACCTGTCCATAGCTGACACTGACATATTCAGCCTCTTGAAAATTCGATAACATGCCTATCTCTACATGAAAGAGTTTGGGTCGTCCGACCGAAACTAACAGTTCCCATCCTTTCCTTGCAGATGGCCCCCAAAAAAAGACCTGGAGAGAGGTGGTTCATGCAAGCACCAGATGTGTTATGCGAGGAGTACGAAACACCTCCAGACGACTCCTATGTGCCCAAGGACGGGATTGTGCTTGCATGGTCACTTCAGGTGGTCAAGGCGTCGCAATACAAAATCATGTTCGTGGTAAAAGTTGGGACATTTGAGCAGAATACTTGGGCGACTCTGACGGGGTGGGAGGTGGCGTCAGTCCAGGCTCTTGGGGAGCACGTGGACGTCATCCTAGAGAACTCAGCGGTGCAGAACGTCCACATGTTCATGCACCAGTTCTCCGAGCCGTTTGACACCATCTACGCCAAAGAGTCATGTGCCGAACCAGAGGTGGTGAAACCAGAGGCGATATTCATTGATGGGAATTGTACGAACACGAAGGTTGCAAGCAGGTTCACTAAACTAAAGCAGGCAATCACCGTGATCAACAAGGCCCAACAAAAACCACAGCAAGTGGTGAGACGGAAGGCCACCACTGAGGAAGGTGCAGGGTCGTCCAGACCTCAAGCAGTCAGGGATGTACAAATGGACGTGACGCGGCCTAAACGCGTCACGTCGCGTCACGTCCAGGGTGTGACGCCAAACGGACGTTACTGTAGTAAAAAAAATTTTACTAATGGGATTTTTTTTTCGGATAAGTAATTATTTCGACATCAATACAGGCAGTCGTCTACCATGGTCGACTGCTATATAGGCAGTCGACCACTTAATCGACTGCTAACTTAGCAGTCGACTACAATGGTCGACTGATAATGTAGCAGTCGACTAAGTGGTCGACTGCTATATAGGCAGTCGACCACTTAATCGACTGCCAACTTAGCAGTCGACCATTGTAGTCAACTGCTAACTTAGCAGTCGACTACAATGGTCGACTGCTAATGTAGCAGTCGACTAAGTGGTCGACTGCTATATAGGCAGTCGACCACTTAATCGACTGCTAACTTAGCAGTCGACTACAATGGTCGACTGCTAATGTAGCAGTCGATTAAGTGGTCGACTGCTATATAGGCAGTCGACCACTTAATCGACTGCTAACTTAGCAGTCGACTACAATGGTCGACTGCTAATGTAGCAGTCGACTAAGTGGTCGACTGCTATATAGGCAGTCGACCACTTAATCGACTGCTACATTAGCAGTCGACTACAATGGTCGACTGCTAATGTAGCAGTCGACTAAGTGGTCGACTGCCTATATAGGCAGTCGACCACTTAATCGACTGCTAAGTTAGCAGTCGACTAAGTGGTCGACTGCTATATAGGCAGTCGACCACTTAATCGACTGCTAACTTAGCAGTCGACTACAATGGTGGACTGCTAATGTAGCAGTCGACTAAGTGGTCGACTACTATATAGGCAGTCGACCACTTAATCGACTGCTAACTTAGCAGTCGACTACAATGGTCGACTGCTAATGTAGCAGTCGACTAAGTGGTCGACTACTATATAGGCAGTCGACCACTTAATCGACTGCTAACTTAGCAGTCGACTACAATGGTCGACTGCTAATGTAGCAGTCGACTAAGTGGTCGACTACTATATAGGCAGTCGACCACTTAATCGACTGCTAACTTAGCAGTCGACTACAATGGTCGACTGCAAATGTAGCAGTCGACCATGGTAGTCGACTGCCAATGTAGCAGTCGACTACCACCGTCGACTGCTATATAGGCAGTCGATTACCATGGTCGACTGCCATATAGGCAGTCGATTACCTTGGTCGACTGCCAATGTAGCAGTCGACTACCACCGTCGACTGCCTGTATAGCAGTCGACCATGGTAGTCGACTGCCAATGTAGCAGTCGACCATGGTAGTCGACTGCTACATTGGCAGTCGACCATGGTTGATAGTCGACTGCTATGTTGCCGTCGACGAAGATAGTCGACTGCTATGTTGCCGTCGACGAAGATAGTCGACTGCAGTTGTAGCAGTCGACCATTGCCGTCGACTGATACTATTAACAGACAAATGCAGTCAACATCATATGTTTGTTGGGTTAAATTTTAATGGTTTGGGTATAGTGGAATATGGATGGATGGAAGTAGTTTAGGAAAAATGTGATTAAAGCCAACAATGATATGTAGAAGGAAAAAAAACCGCGTTGTATTAGAACAAGTATATCGTAAAGATATAAAAAATATACAAGGTTTAGGGTTTATCAATGATACACGCATACTACCTTAACCCCTACGATGTTGCCTAAAGAACTAAACAGACTAAACACTATCCTTAACCTCAGTTCTCCAGCAGTCTATCGGCTCATCCCACCCCACAAACGGCATCTGCATCCGTAGTTTGGCGATGGTCAATGAAATGCGGTTGGACACGTTCTCGCATGTCAATGCACTCAAAGTGACATCCCAAATTTTCCTTCCTTCATTGGCAAAGAGAATTCGGTCATCACCATCGTTGCAAAGTTGTCGAGCAATCATGCCGACCGCATAACACTTAGCCTCCGCGGTGTAATATACATCGGGATCATGGTGTCTCCTGTTTTGGATGTAAAACAGTTCCGGCGCCACCCAAAACTTCTCCTTCCTCAATTTTTCCTTCGCTTCTACGGTTTCCGCATGCCATAGCGATAGGACATCCTCACCCGAATGCGTTGCACATCCCCAATCGCACACCCCAATCTTGAGGCTCCCGTCCGATTCCCAATGCAACATAATGTTGTCAATGGATAGATCGTTGTGTTGCACATTTGCAGTGTGCAAAGCCTCCATGATCCATAACAATGCCCAAGCCAACTTTACCCTCTTCGCCCGGAACTTTTGGACTTGGTCATAGAGTTGCCATTCGGTTGCGTCCATTGTCAAAATGTTGGCATTTGGGCGGTGGGCTCTATCCCGAATGAACATCTCTCGTAGAGTGCCCCCGTTCCACCATAGTGTATAGCCCGCATTGGACACACTGTTGATTAACCAAAACTTGATGAAACCTGGATGCGTGCTCTTTAAAACGCATGCCTCCGCACTTACTTGGATACGAGCTTTTTGCCTATCCGACGTCTTTGGGGTCTTTTCAGCCCACGTAATCTCCGGTGGGAGACGATCGTCGCCCTCGATCCTCACCTTCCTCACCTCCCCGTAACCCCCCACCTTCTTTATGCTCTTCAAACTCACGACATTTGCCGTATCGGGAATCCACAATAGTTGGCATGGGCCCGACACCCTTAGCCACTTCTCCAATTTCTCCGCCTTCCAAGGAATTATTTTGGAGGCCGTCTTGGACAATCCTTTGGCCACGGGATCCCACCACAAAAATATTTCCCGGATTCTTACAGCTCGAGGGCTCAACACCTCGCCTGTTTCGCCCTCCGGGAACATGTTCTCAACCAATTGCTTGAGGTTGAAAATACCATTTTGGGCCTTATTCTTCACCCATGAATCGAACCCCGCAAGATTCCTATCACCGCTAAACTCGGGGCCATCCACTTCCTGTCGAATAGCAACCTCCATGTCCCTTTTAATTATCTCAACCCTTTTGTGTTTCGGCTGCTCCAAAAAATGGAATTTGATGCCGGCCTCCCCATTCCTCAAATACCAGTCAACTATGGCTTGGTGGACCTTTGCCGTTATCGCATCCGAGAATTTTACCCTTGGTTTCCCGCTCCTACTCGACGACCCTGAGGCCGCGGAAGCCCCTCCTTGGCTGCTCGTAGGGGCACCGGCATTTGGGCGGACGGGAACGGTAGTATCTGAACGGGGGTAATATTGGCTCCCGTTCCCGAAGCACTTCCTGATCCCACATCGGAATGTCGTTGCCGCTTAGGGGGCCGTTTGTGCACCCTGCCGGGTGCATCCGGCTCGTCCTCCGGCATCCTCCAACTTCGATCCTCCATCGTGTTTAAAAACACGCTATTATTGTGTTCACAAACACAACTCAAATGTGTTCACAAACACGGCCGTATTCACACCGCTCCACCGCAAAAATCGGATCCAAAATTGGCAAGAGTTTGCACCCTAAACCAATCTTCCAACCGCCCCCTAGGCCCTCTCAAAACATTAGGCAAAGGATGCTAGGCATGCTTAGTCCCAATGTCCCGCTTGAGGAGGGGTGGTTGAAAAATGATGTCAATGAGGCCTCCCCACTTATATATATAGGTTGGGTGGGCCTCACACCGACGGTACGACCGGACGCCGCGCCCCTGGATCCTGACCGTTGGACCGTGCATCATCCAACGGCCAGGATGGATGCGACGATTGGTCGACTGCTATACGGCAGTCGACCATCCAGTCGACTGCCAGATAGCAGTCGACTCTGGATAAGGCAGTCGACAATTAGCAGTCGACCGCGGCGTCGACTGCTATGTGGCAGTCGACGTGTGGGCCGACTGCATTTAGCAGTCGACTGCGGGGGTCGACTGCCATGTCGACTGCTAGTTTGCAGTCGACCCTGGAAGTCGACTGCCACGTCGACTGCCAAGCAGCAGTCGACCCCCGATGTCGACTGCGAATGGCAGTCGACGTGGCAGTCGACCGCCATGTCGACTGCGAATGGCAGTCGACGGGCAGTCGACCGCCATGTCGACTGCTAGTTTGCAGTCGACCCCGGAAGTCGACTGCCACGTCGACTGCCAAGCAGCAGTCGACCCCCGATGTCGACTGCTGCTTGGCAGTCGACGTGGCGGTCGACTGCCATGTCGACTGCTAGTTTGCAGTCGACCCTGGAAGTCCACTGCCACGTCGACTGCCAAGCAGCAGTCGACCCCCTATGTCGACTTCGAATGGCAGTCGACGGGCAGTCGACCGCCATTTCGACTGCTAGTTTGCAGTCGACCCCGGAAGTCGACTGCCACGTCGACTTCCAAGCAGCAGTCGACCCCCGATGTCGACTGCGAATGGCAGTCGACGTGGCGGTCGACTGCCATGTCGACTGCTAGTTTGCAGTCGACCCTGGAAGTCGACTGCCACGTCGACTGCCAAGCAGCAGTCGACCCCCTATGTCGACTGCGAATGGCAGTCGACGTGGCAGTCGACCGCCATGTCGACTGCTAGTTTGCAGTCGACCCTGGAATTCGACTGCCACGTCGACTGCCAAGCAGCAGTCGACCCCCGAAGTCCGCTGCGAATGGCAGACATTGGACCTCCCCCCTCCAAACATAAACAAATTGCTTTTGCAATGGATCCTATAGCAGATTACTCTAAATACTTTTAATATCATAGCATCTTTTATATTTAGTGCACGTTCAAGCGTCGGGACTATAAAGGGTTCACCGCTCATTAACATTCATCATTCCCCCTCGCTCTAGTTGGCCTTGATTGCCTTTTGGCATTCGTTGCAAGTGGAGAGAGGTAGTAGGTTATATTGGGATGGGCACGCGAAACGAATGGAAGCCTTGGTTTGTGCCCAAGGAGTGGACTCCAACGTCCAAGAAGGTCGAGTGCAAATTTTGCGCGTTGGAATTAGTTTATAGGAAGGACCGCATGGTTGCCCATTTGGGATACCAAAAAAATGACGGCAAGATGCGGGGGGTGGCATTGTGTCAACGTCAAGGGCCGATTGTAAAGTCTTTATTTTCGAGGTGCGGCGGATCGTGGCCGCCAATTCCGGATGACTTTGTGGACGAGTGCGTTGAGGACGGGGGAGAAGCTGTGGTCGGGTCCCAACAACAAGCGTCATGCGGTGCATTGTCGAACGCGAACGGAAGCCAAACCGCTCCACCATCGCCCGCACCGTCAGTGGCAAGGGAGTTGGTGTCCGGGACGACTCCCGAACCCCACCGACGTTCCCAACGGCAAATGGGACTAAAAGAAGGGATGCAAAATTCGACAAAACGAGACTTGGATACAAAATGGTCGCAAGCCTTTTATGAGGCTAATATCCCCATTAGTATTGTCCGCCATCCCGCGTTCATCCAGGCCGTTAAGGCAACCGCCGAGGCTAGAATTATGTACAAACCCCCAACATACCATGCAATGCGCAAGAGTTTACTTGACGATGCACGGTTCAATACACAAAAAATCGTGGAGTTGAAGACAACATCATCCATCCACAAATATGGGTGCACTATTTGTTCGGACGGATGGGAGAATGTTATCCACCGCCCTTTGATGAACGTCATGCAAATTTGTCCGGCGGGCGACGTGTTCCTTGGTTCCATCGACACCACCGGTAGCACAAAGGATGCCGCCTACGTGGCTACCGAGGTCAACCGCTACATCGTTGGAGTGGACCCCACAAAGGTTGTTCAAGTTTGCTTCGATAATGCGGCGGCCATGAAAACCGCGGCGAGCAATATTAGCCGGGAATGGCCACACATATATTGGCAAGGGTGTGCGGCGCATTGTTTGAACTTGTTGTTGAAGGATTGGGGTAAACAACGATGGGCGAAGGACGTCGTAGACAAGGCGAAGGACATTGTCAAATACATCCGGGCCCACCAATGTCCGACGGCGGTCTTCCTCACCTACTCGCCTAATTTGGGCTTGAAGATGCCCGGGTCCACACGATTCGCCACCAACTTCCTCATGATTGACCGGCTTCTAAAGGTGAGACATGCTTTGGAACAAACGGTTATTCATCCCGATTGGACCGCCTACGTGAACAAATTAAATAGAGGAGGCGATGATCGAAGGAGAAGTGCAATGGAGGCACGTCAAATCAAGACAACGGTTAATGACGACAGTTTTTGGACAAGTTGCGATAATTACCGCCACATGTCGGAGGAGGTGTTGAAAGCATTGAGAGTGTTTGATGGCGTTGAACCGGCAATGGGCAAGGCTTGGTTGACCATGAAGAACTTGGAGAAACATGTGCTTAGCCTAAGGAATCCTCCTTTCAACCTAGCACACAACCTCGCTACCTTGGCCGAAGAAGATTTCTATAGCCGGTGGCGTATGATGACCACGGACCTACACCATGCCGGTGCAATCTTGAATCCTTATTTATTGGACGACAACGTCGTCCACGAAGACGCGGCCGTTAAATCCGGATTCTTGGACGCCATGAGGAGGTTGACCACGGGCAAGGACGGTCATTACGGTCGGGTTGTGGCCGAATTTCAAGCATTCAAAGAGCGTAGGGGCGCGTTCGCCAATATGCCCCTAGCCATGGAAGCCAACATCCCACCCCACGAGTGGTGGGACCTCGTGGGCGAAGGTGGCACCCACTTGGCCCCTTTGGCAAAGCGAATATTGGCCCAAGTGTGCTCCTCTTCGTCTTGCGAAAGGAATTGGAGTAGTTATTCGTTTGTGCACAACAAGACTAGAAACCGGTTGAGTTCGGCGAGGGCCGAAAATTTGGTGTACATTTATACCAATTCACGGTTGGCACGGGAGAGGGTTGATCGGGACTCGGCCGCATGGTATCTAGTGAACATGATGTCCGAAGACTCCGACTATTCGGCCGACGAGGATATAAATGGTGACCCCCCCGCGGGACCCGGCGGGGATTCCTCGGGGCCTTCGGACAACGAGAGCGATGGGGGACATGGTGGAGGGAATTTGGGCCTTGACAACCACAATGATCCGTTTGCATACGATGGACTTGACGCCGAGGACGATGGTGATCTTCACATGTGGGCCAACATAGCCGGTCGGGAGTTTCTCTCCACTACGCATGTGCGTCCCGCTACGCCGACAACTACAATACCCGATGTACCGGTAGACATTCAACCCATAGTGGATGAAGATGTAGTGGCCGAACCACATGTGGATGAAGCTCTTGAAGCGGCTCCGAACCGGATGGACATGGACGAAGTCCCACCACATGCTTCCCCCATTCATCCACCGACGGATGTTGTGCCCACTCCTATTGTGCCGACAACATATGCACAACCCATGCAAACTACACCACCCTTTCCCGAGCCCCACGGAGAGGGCACGTCCAATGTTGTCCTTAACACTAGTCCATTGCGAGGTATTGGGCAATGCCCGGCCGTTGCGCGAGCACCGGAATCCGACTCGGATGACACATTGGCGCAACACATTGCGCGTCGGGCCCCAACAATACCACGCATGGGCTCCCGGTTGGTTGGTGCCACCATCGGCATGCGCGCCCCATGCCCCACACCGGCTAGGCCACCCCCTAATATTGCATTGACAAACTTTGGTCGGACCACGAGAGGTCAAAAAAGAAAACGACAAAGGGATGTGCGAGAATGGAGGACTACCGGGGCCACCCCACTTGCACGTCCACAAACTGACGGCGTTATGGATGCAACGGGTTCAAGACCAATGGTATCGATTAGAATGCCAAGGGCTGGCACACGGCTTAGTCGAATTCCCGGCCCGGCAATTGATGGCCACGAGTCCGACGCCCGAACAGATGACAATGCCAGCACGGACGATGAATCCGGCGTAGGCGAAGCTCCCGATGATAGTGATTACCAAGCACCGCCCCCAAGGGTAGCTGTGGGAGGGCCACGCAGGACAAGGAATTCTATTCCTCAAGACAACGATAATGCCCCTTCATGAATGAATATTTATAGTAATGTCAAATGTCCTATGGTGTTCAATGGGTTTAGTTGTATTGGTGATCAATTTTTGTAATAACTATTTTTGGGTATGTTTGTTGAAAAAATAATGTGAATTTCAAATTTGTATGTTGGATGTTGACTAGAAATTGAGCCTACATGTATGATGTAGGGTTTAGGAAATGAATGTCCAATGTGCACTAAGGTTAGGACTCAGGAGTAGGACACATGGAAATGATTTGTAATGCCAATAGGCCCTATGTAGTGTTGCATTTTTTATTCTATAGGTCGGAGGCGGCATTATAAAATAATTTTAAGAATATTTAAGACTACTTTTATGTTTTTATTATTGAAAATCATCGAAGACATCAATCCGTGAGGTCCTTTATGGCAAATCATTGTCGAAAACATTCCCCTCTTCTAGGATTAGGTCATCGAGCTCTTCTCCGCCCAAATATTGATCCAAGAATGATGACATTGTAAATGCAGACCACCATTCACGACTTGTCCGATGTGCCATGTGGGGCGTTATGTATTCCAATATTTGCCAATTTGTGTGGCAAATTGGCAATGCTCAAGGCTCAAACATTGCCATTGAGTTTGAATGTACTAATGCTATATGGTAATATGGAACAATTGTCAAAGTTGAGCGTGTCTATATTTGCCCTATTGCCATGGATTGGCTATAGTCGTGAACTTATAATAAAAAAAATTTAAAAATGCCGTAGAAATTTGTCGAGGATTTTTAAATGCATTTAAAATGTGTATTTTAAGATAAAGTAAAAATAAATGCACCTCTAGCCCTATGTCATGTGGGAGGATGAAATGAATGTCCAATGTGCACTAAGGTTAGGAGTAGGACATATGGAATTGATTTGTAATGCCAATAGGCCCTATGTCATGGGCGAGGATGGAATTAATGTCCACACACACACACATATATATATATATTGCAAATACCCCCAAATATATATATATATATTGCACATACATCCATATATATAGCGCATACATATAGAACATACGGTATACCGGGAACCCACATATATATTGCACATACACATACATATTGCAATTTGCACGTACACCCATACATGTTAGACATACATATTGCACACGGGTGTAGCTAATAAGGAAGTTATCATTTGTTTAAATAGCGATCCACTTTTATTTCACATTACGGATCATATCTTTTACATAGTGCGATTATATCCACTAGGCCTAAACACATATACAATGTGTTTGCTAGGATTAAATCGGCGAACTATATAGAACATGAACCGCTACATCTACATAGAAAAATTATAATGTCAATAGTCGCTCCGAAGGACAAATCCAAAAGTTGGTGCATCGACGATATTCGGCAGAACGTTTGTCGACTTGAAGCCAATATTCTCCATTCTCCACAAGCATATCCCGCAAGTATTCAAGTTCCATTATGAAAATATCGTTGAGCCGAGCATGCTGAACTTGCCATCGAATTGGGATGGCAATGCGTTGCGTATGGCTGAACATGAAGAGGTTCAGTCGGAACGCTCGCAACAATTCGGCGAGCTCCGAAGTCCCTCTCACGCCCCTAAATCGATGCCCCATTGGTATGTCTACGTCCCAAATCGACATACGCAACGCATTGTAGACTTCTCCCATACCAAAATGTTCCCGCCAAGCTTTGTTAACTCCCATGTATTTAAAAATACATATGAGAGTTAAAAAATTCGCCCTCACTTCACACCCCCGCCCATACTCTCCTCGGTGATATGGCTCCAAAATAGGCTCTAGGACCTTCGGCAATATGTGCTCCCCCACAATTTCCGCGGTCAATCCGGGTAAAATGGTCGACGGTGCCATGTTTGGCACAACCCTGAAATAGCAGCTTCTCCGCTCCTTCTCCCTTTGTTCTCCGTTTGCAAAGCTTGCTAAAACAGGCTATGGCCAATGGAGAACTTGGGAATGAGGGAAATGGGAGGTTGGATTGCTATATATATGCATCCTTTGTCATGATTGTATGCATTTAATGCATGATTTGACTAAGCTAACGCTCTTCCCAAACCCTAACGCCTAATTTCGACTGCTGGGCAGCAGTCGATTGCCATATTCGACTGCTGGGCAGCAGTCGACTGTGGATGGTCGACTGCTACACAGCAGTCGACTGATAAAATCGACTGCTGGAAGGCAGTCGACTGTGGATGAATGACTGCCTTCCAGCAGTCGACCATCTTAGTCGACTGCTAGGAAGCAGTCGATTTTATCAGTCGACTGCTGTGTAGCAGTCGACCAGCCACAGTCGACTGCTGGGCATTTATCAATCGACTGCTGCCCAGCAGTCGATTTGCATAGTCGGCTACTGTGTAGCAGTCGACCATCCACAGTCGACTGCTGTGTAGCAGTCGACCATCCACAGTCGACTGCTGTGTAGCAGTCGACCATCCACAGTCGACTGCTGTGCAGCAGTCGACTATGCAAATCGACTGCTACAAGGCAGTCGACTGTGGATGGTCGACTGCTACACAACAGTCGACTGCCTTGCAGCTTAATTTAGACAACTAATTAGACACACCCGTAACCCAACCTGCCAAATCATTGGATGCCACCCGAGGGCCCACACTGCGATATCCCTATAAAATCAAGTGTGCTACCCACCATGAGGCCACCTTGCCTCGTAGTGATTTTGAGGACCTTGTATGCGTCGCGTACATTGCCCAAGATCAACTACGGTGTGGGCAATCCATAGGATTGCGATGGCTGGGAGTGGCAAGATACGGGATGCGGGTGGTTCGTCAAGAAGTATGTATTACAATCCCCGACACGCATGGGGCTTGCCGGACGAACCGGACGAATTTACACCCGAGGTGGTTGCAGAGAACACTCGAAATGAGGACGATTTGCGCAGTGTTTTACGTCCGATTCAAGGGTTCACTGAATTCTATTGGGTTCGACTGCCTAGGAGACAAGTTGATCGTCACCACCGCGGATACTTGGACGCCCAAGAAAGGCCCACATGCCGCATCGGTTACAAGGAAAAACTTTTCCCATGGCACTTGTTTCAGGACCTTAGCGACGTTCTCACGAAGGGGAAAAATCAATTGTATTTTCGAAAAAACTATGGGACCTTGTGGAGGTTCTACCAAACCATAAAACACTCGGTGCATGACGCAATTCATTGGGGGTTCAACCGGTGCACCGCGCACCAAAAGGAATACCGGGTGTATAGAGAGTACACACTTAGGTCGTCAATGTAAGATTTGCCCACGAATATGGTGAGAGCGTAGTATCAAGTTTGTACTTGCACGTATACTTACGTATGTTGGTAAGTTGGAAATGCGCAATATATGAATTCCCAGCAATATTGCGGTGATGTTTTCCGCTTGGTGTGAACTTATAATCATGCCACATGGAATCATTGTCACAGTTATTTGCATCGATACGTGTTTGATTCAAGTGCAAATGCATGTAGATGCAAAGTCCATGGTTTAATTGGATGTTTGTGGCAACCGATTGTGTGGGCAAACATAAGAAATGATCATTGTGCGACACTTGTACATTACTCCCAAAATTGATAGTGAACAATAATTCACTTATAAACATTTCCAAAATCATGGTTTTTCCCGCATTGTGTACAATTGAGTATCAAATAATGCCTCCTAGTCCAACGCCTATCTCACAAACACTAGCCAACATTCCTAATCCGGCTCCGAATCACTATCCAATGCAATGGGGGGTCCGCGGCTTGAGCTTGCACCGTTCAGATTTGGTGGCCGTAGTGTCCGGCGCCTCGCCTCACGCCTGCTCTCGGTGATGGCCCATAGTTCTTGCGCCGCAGTCTCCCGGTCAGCTTGTGCACGAGCACGCGCGCGGTCTCCAATGTGCAACCCCCTCGCGGCATTCGGATGGCGCAGGACGTCTTGCATGGTGGGGCTAGAGGCCCCGTCACGGATGTCCAAAAGGCCGTTGACGTATTTCCACTCATTCATCCGGATTTGGACGTCCACCTCATTGAAGCTACCCTCTTGTGTAACGGCCTCCTGCCTCTCCAGATCGGCCTCAAAACTTGTTGTGTCCAACACGTGTTCCACATCCCAAGTTGTTTCCTCGCCCGGGACCGGTTCCCGTGGTAATACCCCCACTGTCACATTGCCGTTGGAGTCATACACGTATCCGTGGGGGTGAGGACCTGGGACGTATTCACCCGTCTCTCCGGCATGCCCACCCACAACACGGTACAAAAATGCCCTCAAACCTACGGCCTGAGGAGAGGAGCCGGGGTAAAACTCATGAGCAACCCTTGTGTACATTTCAGGCGTGAAGTTTGTCGGGTAGCCTCGCAGGTCCTTCAAATACCTCTGTGCACGCCAGCTATAAGCAGGAGGATCGCCGTATTCTGCGGGCGGCACACCATGGATTATTGTGTATTCAAAATCGGGAGGCATTCCCCATTGCACTCCGAATTGCTCGTACAACCTTCGATGCAGAGGGGCTTGGCACGTAGGACAACGGCGTGTTTGCAACATGTGTGGCAACAAACAATTCGGGTGGACCATGTGACCGCACGACCCAACGATCCATGCGCCTTCGGGTCCCCAAGGATTGGAACAAATGGGGCACATGCTCCCGTCCTTGATCCAATCGGGGACGCATGGCCACAACAAGGCTGGTCTGGCCGGGGGTATCACGATGCGGGATGATACTGCGGTATCCCATTGGAATTCATCCTCGGGCCTCTTGGTCCACGCAATACTGGGGTAATGGTCGTCATCGACCGGGAGGTTCTCAGGATACATGAAATCCAATGGCGGCCACGAGGTAAAAAGAAGCCGTCGTTCGGGCCACTGTTCGCCGTGGTCCCTATAGTGTGTCAGCTCGTCCATCAATGCCCTCTCACGCGTGGCGAACATGATAGTGGCTGTGACCATGCCCATGTAGTCGTCCTCCAACAACCGGTTCCTCCTAATGACCCGGTCGTAATCAACCCTCATTGCCTCCAAGTTTGTTGTGGGCGACGGCTCCCGCCCTTGTCCATCACTACCAGACATTGCTTGCGGCAGTTGTGGCGCATCAGCCCTCGCAAGTTCAAGGTCGGTCAAACGTGCAATCTCGGCCTTCAACCCTTGGACCTCCTCGGCGTGTGCACGTCGGACCATCTCCAATTCCCGTTCGTGGTCAGATTTGCATTTTGCCAACTCCGCCCTCAACGCCTCCACAACGTCGTTGTCGGCAACTACCAGTGGTGGGGATGGCACCGCCGATGCCATCTCCACATCAACGGGCGAAGATGGAGGACAAACCAACTGGGAACCATGTGGCGGTGTCACGTGGACCCTTTGTCGCCGGCTAGGTGGTTCAACCGGCAACCCTATGGCAATGTTGTGCTCGTCCATGTTTGACTCGGCGGCCGGTGGAGTCCCCACAATTTGATGATCTGGTCCCGCAAGGAAATCAAAATAAGATCGGACCCTCAAAGGATTCATTGGAGTTTGCCATGCCAATGGAATCGGACGGCCAGCGTTCCGTCCTAGCACGGCACTTGGTATGACCGTGACCCGGCGTGCCTGCCTCAAGTCCGGGCTCGTGCGGGGTATGGTGGACCAGTCGATATCCACTCCCAAAATTACCTCCGCGTAGACCATTTGGCATAACCACATTAGCATATGCCCGCGATCAAATTCCCTCGGTGCACCCCACAAGAAATCCCACACCTCCTTGCACCGTTCTCCAAATATTTGATGGCTCACTTCCCTCCATATGCCATAGCGTTGTCTAGACATCCGTTCAGCATTCGCGCTAGGAACGAACATCCTCGTCAAATGGGTCCACTCTACGTACCTTCGGACCGTGCTATACAACCACATGCCCCTCTCATTTTGCCAGCCGGGATTGGCGAGAATGTTCGGGTCCCGCGCCACCTCCAAATTGATTGGTTGCGGCCTGCCCCTCGGCGCATTGCCGCGTCTTCTAGCGCCTGCCGACCCCGGTCTCGATTGCGGAGTCCCCCCCGGATCCAAATCCCCGCCACGTGGAGGTTCCGGCGGCAAGTTATCTTCGTCTGCCATCGTTGCCCCTAACCCCTAGCTTTGTATGCCTACTATAAATTAAACCTAATATGGTAGCACTTCCAAAATAAGCGCCACCACCCACAATTTTTTTCCCAATCCACTAAAACCAAATTAAGGCCGTTCAAAGTTCAAACTACATAATTAGATTTAAACCACTTTCAAAATAAGTGTTCACATATAACAATTTCCGGTATGGTTCAAACTAACCGCAATGGGGTACAATGTAGACCGTATGTAGGTGGGTTGCAATACACACGTTAGGCAATAACAGTATATCGTATGCACCGTATACGTATTTCAGTACGTATGTCCACCTGTAGCCCTCCAGCTCACCTCTATCTCCAAATGGCAAGGGCTGATTAACAACCTAGGCCCAAATGGAGGGAGGTGGGAGTGAGGGAATGAGGGAAGTGGGGTCCATATATACCCCAAGGAGGCGTCCTTTCGATTAGACGCCCCCTGGACCAACCCATGGACGCCACGTGCCCATGGGTGTCTCTACGCGACTGCTCGTGAGCAGTCGCACCCCTTCGTCGACTGCTATTAGCAGTCGACCATGTGGTGCGACTGCTCACGAGCAGTCGCAACCCATTCAAGTCGACTGCTGATAGCAGTCGACCATAGGGTGCGACTGCTCACCAGCAGTCGTCCGCACTTTGTCGACTGCTATTAGCAGTCGACTTGGGTTGTCGACTGCAGTTGGGCAGTCGACTGTCTTCGTCGACTGCTAATAGCAGTCGACTTGAAGGGCAGACGACTGCTTGTAAGCAGTCGCATCCCTTCGTCGACTGCTATTAGCAGTCGACGAAGGGGTGCGACTGCCCACCAGCAGTCGTCTGCCCTTCTTCGTCAACTGCTAATAGCAGTCGACGAAGGGGTGCGACTGCCCACCGGCAGTCGTCCGCACTTTGTCGACTGCTATTAGCAGTCGACTTGGGTTGTCGACTGCAGTTGGGCAGTCGACTGTCCAAGGCGACTGCTAATAGCAGTCGACTTGAAGGGCAGACGACTGCTCACAAGCAGTCGCCCGCCTGTCGTCGACTGCTAATAGCAGTCGAATTTCCATGTCGACTGCCCAAGAGCCGTCGACAAGCCAAGTCGACTGCTATTAGCAGTCGACTAGTTATGGTAGTCGACTGCTCTTGAGCAGTCGACATGGAAATTCGACTGCCGTCAGCAGTCGACACACCTATACGACTGCCCTTTAGCAGTCGATTCAGTGTGTCGACTGCCTAGTAGCAATCGCTGTAACTCGTCGACTGCCCACTAGCAGTCGACACTGTTGACAATAGTTTACCCTGTGTGACGACAGGGTAAACTGTTTTACCCCCCCCAAACGGACGTGACGTTTTCAGGTCTGCCGTCACGTCGCTGTCACAGGACGTGACGCGACGTGACGCGACGTGACGTGTAATCCCTGCAAGCAGTGAGGAAGCCACGAGCGGTCCCGGGTGACTCAAGAAGGAGCACTCCCTCGGAAACACCGGCTGACAGCCAGACGCCGACGCCGTCGACCAGCCGGCAGACTACACCGTCGAGGAGGCAGTCATCGGTGATGACTGACGAGGTAGTTCCCCAAGAGCTGCGGATGCCCAAACCTGGGCAAGAGGTGGATACAGGGGAGATTCAAAGAATCGTCGACAACTTCACGACGAAATGCTCCCACTGCTTCTTCATGGGCAGGGATTTCAAGTTCGACGTGAACATTGCCCAGTGCCACCTTGCGCCTCCAGAGAAATGTGTCCGAGCCAAGGAGGACGCCTACGTCGACTGGATGGTCGCCCAGATCGTGGGCGGGCAGTTCAAGGACGACAGGCAGACGATTGTGGTCATGCCTCAAGGGCTGAAGAGAATGCAGACGCCTGATATGTGGCCGGCAATTTCAAAAGGAGATTTTTGGCTGATTGACGGCCAGCACAGTGTGGAGGCGTCGAAAAAAATCCAGCTGATGACTGAGTGGGACGACCCCAACAAGCAGAAGGAGAAGCTGAAGGTGTGGAAAGCACTGGTGGTATGGTCTGACAACGAGACCATACTCAGCGACATCTCCCGGTTCTTCAACATGGGGAACAAGAAGAGGGCGTACTAGGCATCGTGGATCAGGAACATCATGGCCTCGAGGGAGGTGTGGGAGTTCTATGGCAGGCCTCCCAAGGAAAGGGAGAATGCAAAAGATAAGAACCCCAAATGGGAGGTGAGTGTGGTTTGGGTCGATCGACCCAAACTCTGCCATTGTGTTATGTCTTCGCCATATTTATAGTTTGGGTCAATCGACCTAAACCCTTGTAATGTTTTATCGTCTTTGTCAATTTTGTAGTTTGGGTCGATCGACCCAAACTGTTGTTGCAGTTGTTGTTTCATGACATGTTGTCTAACATGTGTTGTCTGCTTCGTGTGCAGGACTTCAGATATCAAATGATCAATAAATTCTCCTCCATAGACAACGCCAGCCACAAGCAGAAAAAATACAACGAGTTGCGAGGAGAAATTTATTTGATCACAGCATCCGAAGTTGTTTGGAAGAAGTGGAAGAGGGTGTTCGAAAAGCATGAGACGGGGGAACTCATCGATCCCGACACAGGAATGCTTTTCAACGCAACCGCGCGCTTCAAGCAAATGAAGCCTCTGGTGAGAGAGTTCTTCCGTTCTCTCCAAGGGCTTTCGGAGACGGAGATGGGAAAGGCGGCTTCCCATATCCTGCACGTGCAGCCGTCGGCAAAGAGGTGCTGGGTGCACCCGAAGATCGTCTTCACCAAGCCAAAGAGCTTCGTTCCTTCATGCTACACCATGAAGGAATGGACGGAGAACAGGAAAAAGAAGACGATAATTGTGCAGGAGCTGCACAAGTTGGTGCCCGAGCGGAATATTTTCGTGGACGGCGAGGTCCACGAGGCGCACTGGAGAGCATTCAAGGAAGAATACAAGTTCACCAGTGCGTCGATGGCGGCTTTGATGAGGGAAGCTGGAGAAGACTTCCTCAAATCCAAGTTGGTGAAGGGCGGGAAGAAGCGGGAGCTCCCTGAGCACACGGCGCGGGCCTTCTCCAACTTCGTGAAGGATAAAAGGATCGTTAGTTTTGAGGGGGACGCACATTTCAATCCCGTCACCCTCGAGCCGTTGAAAATCCAGGGCTGGCCTGGAGTTGAGCCTAGGAAGGCTATCCGGACAAGAGCGAGGGACCACTTTCCCTTTGCCATGATAGACTTCAGGAACATTCCGGGGAGCTCATTCGAGGGCACCATGAGCACCCTGTTCCACGAGCCTTTCATGGCAAAGTTCGTGGATTATGCCAGCCCCAAGCTCAGGGAGGTCGACATATGGCTGTGGATAGTGGAGGACAGGAGGGCGGAGCAGGTATACGAGATTGTGCGGAAACTGCAGCCGGAGTATGCGGTTTCGAAATCTCACTACATTGCAGCATCAGCGGAGGGGGCGTACAGTACGATGAAGGACAAAAAAACCAGGGTCGTCAACGTGCTGTTTTTGTACTTCGTGTACAAGGCGGAGTTTATCAAGGTGCCGAACCACCCTATAACCCGGATGGAAAAGATATTCCAGGTTCCAGAAGGGTTGGGTGCCAGCAAAACCTTGTACGACGAGGCCAAGTACGCCAATTATCCTTCGGATGAGCTGCGGATGGAGTTCTACCTGAGGATCCTGAGGACACTGACGAGAAGAGGGGACTGCATCTTCAACGTCTTCGGGGGGTCCAAGCCAGTCTATGCAACCATGGTAAGTGTCATCATGTAGCTCCTGTGCAGTTTGGGTCGACCGACCCAAACTGAGAGTTGATTTGGCTATAGTTTGGGTCGATCGACCCAAACTAAGAGTTGTTTCAGTTTGGGTCGGTCGACCCAAACTAAGAGCTGGTTTAGTTTGGGTCGGTCGACCCAAAGTAGACATTGTATTAGCCATTTGTATCCCTTCGTTTTCGTCGCCTTCTCTTCTTTTGCTATCTTAGTATTGGCGCACCTGAAAAACTGATGATGTGGGAATGTGCAGATGTTGGGGTTGAACGTCTACTCCTACGTAGAAGACACGGATGTTCCATTTTACAAGACCCAGAAATCGCTGGCGAAGAAGATGGACATCCTCGACTGGATACCAGGGGGCTACGGGGAGGAGATTGTTCAAGGCGGTGAAAGCCCGATCGATAGGGCGAGGCGCGTGAACCCTGAGGAGGTCACCATGAGGGCTCCGGTTGTAGAACCCGAACCTCTGGTGCTATTACATCCGGGCGAATCGTCTCGGGGGCCGGGCGAGGAGGTGGAAGAGGAGGAGGAGGAGGAAGAAGAAGAAGAAGCAGAGAAGGCAGAGGGGGAGGTGGAAGAAGGGGCAACCGGATTCACGCAAGAATCCCAGGCGCCCCAACGGAAGAAGGCCATGCGGGTGGCCACTCCGACCAGCAGAATGGTGCCCGTGCTCACGGTGGATGATGCGCGGGACATGTACTCGCGGGACGCAACCTCCACGTTCAGGGAGAAGAGGAGGATGAAGGGGAAGAAGCTTTATGGCGACTACGCAGTGGACGAGACAATCGCCATAAGCAGCGAGGACGAGGACGACATGGAGCTCGCCAAACGGCTCAGGTCGGATCCTCCCTCCCCGAGAGCGTTCGCTGGCATGGTCATGGTGAAACCCGAAGTCCTGACTGTGGAGGAAGCCAACGAGAAGATGCGGCGGGACGAGGAGCAGCGCCTCCGGCTTCAGAAGGCTGCGGCTGAAGAACCTTCAATGCGGAACGAGGTCGCAGAGTTGAGGGCCCTCCTATTGGATCAGGAGCGGCAAAGGGCGTTGGCCCAGCCTCCCTCTAGCGCAGACCTGATCTCTCAGGTCATACAGGGGATGTGGGCGCAAGGCTTGGTGGTCGCTCCCCCAGGAGCATTTCCACACCTGCCCCCCGGGTTCCCACCTCAGACATCCCACAGCAGCCTGTGCCGCAGTCGTCGTTCAGTTTTCAGCACATGATGGGGTCCCACGTCCGACCTTACGCCCCAGTGCAGCAAATCGACGACCCCAGCCTCTGGAGCGTGGGCGGATCCTCCAGGCCTTTGACGCCCCCACCATTGCGGCCTCCCGTCGACATGCCCCCCCCTCACCAGCAGGACGACCCCCGCATGTTTGGGTCGTCCGACCCAAACCCGCCAGAGCCTGTGGTTCGCTAAGATGCAGAAGGGTTTGGGTCGGTCGACCCAAACCTCGACAATGCGCAGTCCCCTGCTGCCCAGCATGGTTGCGAAGACGCAACCATGGTAGACGTTGAAGGCCCGCAAGGGCCTGGTGATACATCTAACCCTAATCCAATCGATGAACACATGCATGATACGCATGCGGAGGTTGGGTTAGGACAAGGGCCTCATGCTGAGCCTTTGCAGGAGCAGGTCGCTGACGTCATTGGAGAAGGCGGGGCCGTGAGAGGCGGGGCAGCGGAGATGGCGGAAGCGTCCACAGCATCCAGACATGACCAGGAAGAGGTAATGTACTGAGACCTCTAGTTTGGGTCGTCCGACCCAAACTTCCTGGCCATTGTCTTGTTGCCGTGGTCGTGTCCCCCTAGCTAGGAGGAACTGCCCCACCCCCCACCGCATCCCCCTACCTCCCCCCCGCTCTCGTTCCTTTCATCCCCCGACATGGCCCCCCCCCCGCGTGCGACGATTCTCGATCTCTGGCGGACGCAATCAAATTTTGTAGATTTACATTTAGGATAGTGTGAACGACTCGTTCAACGCGGCTCCCCTCATTCAAATTGTACATAGAGATTTTTATAACAAATAAAATCATTCTTTTTGGTGCCCATACGCTTGCTCTTGTGTTCCAAATGTATGTTGTGAGTTTTCCCCATTGTATGGTGTCGTTGCCACAGCTACTTCAATTGTTTCTTGTCTTTTGCACAAACAAATTTCGATATGCTTGAAAATGGACATAGCATGACATAGCCTTCTTCGCCGCCTTCTCTCGCTCGTCTCCACAGGGATCGGAGCGTAGCGTTGCGGCTCCCCGTCGATCCTCTCCCCGAAGCGTGGACGACAGCGCGGCGGCCTCCCCGATTTTACCCGCGCCGGCCTTGCAGCCTAAGACCCGGTTCCTGGTGCTAGACCTCAACGGGGTCCTTGTCCAATGCGTGCATTGCCCAAGGGCCCCCACGGTGTCTTTCTCCAAGCCCGAGGACACGAACTACGATGGCCCCCCCACGTACATCAAAAGCAAGCTCGTGTACCTCCGGCCGTGGCTTCGGCGCTTCCTGCAGGTCGCCCTAAAGAAATGGTGGGTGATCGTGTGGAGCTCCATGAAGTCCGAAAACACCCAGGCGGTCGTGGAGTTCATCTTCAAGGGCCTCGAACCCCCGTGCTTGGTCCTAGGACAGGAGTCGTGTAGGACTTTGACCACCCCCGAAGGCAGGGTTGTCAGGAAGCCCAACAACCCCGCCGTGAGCCAATACCTGAAGGTCTTGAAGCCAATCGTGTGGGACGTCCGTCCCTCAATGGTCGGCTGTCCCTACGACGTCCGCCCCACCCGCGACAACACCCTCATGGTGGACGACAGCGCGTCCAAAAACATTTTGAACCCGACCTCCAACTTCATAGTGTGCCCTACGTGGACGGTCGGGAAGGTCCAAGACCGCTTTTTGTTAGACCTCCTTAAATACTTGCAGGCGCTCGCGGGGAGCGGACTCCCCGTGCCCAACTTCGTATCTCGTAATCCAATAGGCGAGAGATACTTGGATCCGAGGGACTATTTGTACAGAGATTTGTACGCTCACGCGAAATATAATAAACTCATTTGAGATAGTACTTGGTGTGACATTTGTGTGTGTGTATATATGCCTTAAATGTATATGGATTTTCACATGCTCCCTCCCCCCCCTTTCCCCTGGGTTTTGTTTGGTTCTCTTGTTTTTGTCATCAGCGCTTGGAGCCCTCTATTGACATCGTCAGTGAGTCAAACTTGGGAAGCTTCTTCTACGAGACCGTTTACGATGCCGCGTCCACCATCGACTACTCCAAGGAGCCTCTAGATGCCGGGGTCGTCGATAGCCCCCCGCCCAAGCAAATCTTCCGACAATCGCCGTCTCCGTCCCCGCTCAAGGGCATAGATCGCTACTGCGTCCGGGCGTCCCCCTCGCGGGAAGGCGGGAGTGTTACACCTCAACGGCGGCTATGTATGGACGCTCGGCCTACAAAGAGTGGACCCCTCCCTATCCCTTTGCGGGACGCCTTGCCCCTCCTCGCCAACTCGGACGCGAGTGCCCGTCGTGCCAAGGTAAGCCCCCCTCCCCATAAATGCACCATGCGTTACAATCATTCTATCCTTAAAAGACCGTGCGACATGTTTGGGTCTTTCTCCTCAAACTAACACATGTTTGCCGGTTCTTAATTGGTTGCAGGTTGCGTCCGGCCTCAAACCTCCACGGTCCAATGCGTCCATTGAGCTGGAGCGCGAGTACGCCATGCGCCGATATGCCGGACAGTCTACGTTGTCGTATTCGAATTCCTCGTCTTATAATTCGGGCGGTCGACGGAATCCAAAATGTGTTATCACTAGTAGAAAACATGGTAAAAAAGAACCGCAATCGTTTTCCCATTGCGGTTCTTTTGACCACTGTTTTGCGACTTCTTTATTTTGGGTGCTAATTCCCAATTTTGAGTCATTGTCATTCGAGTTTCCAACTGCGTATGTACTTTTGCCTTCATTGATCAGTTTCCCAATCCCCCTATAATTAATTAAGCACTTGCATGCAATTACTTGTTCTCTTAAATTGTGACTGTACACTGTGCAATATTCATGGTTTAATTTATAGGGAATTCTCACGTGAATCTGTTATTTGCATTATGTAGTCATGCACTTGTTGATCTATCAGCTACCTAGTAGTATGCATTTACTAGCTAGCTTCTGCAATTGGATAATATTATCGTCACATAACTCATTCATATGCATCTTGCACATTGATGTCTTCTACACAGATCTGTAAATGTTTATAGCTGGCTGCCCCATGTCATACCATGTGTTCCTGCCTCAATTGTTTCATGCACATATTGAAATCCGTTGCATCTGAAATTACATGGTTTAAGGAACTCAACAGTCATCCAGATTGTCAGTTCACAGTCAACTGTTTGTCATATGCAGTTGTCGCCCAACTTCAGTGTCTGCCAAATTCAAATGCCATCCGAAATTCAATGTCACTCAAGTTCATCTGTCACCCAACATCGGGTGCTGCTCAAATTCCACTGTCACCCAAAATCGACTGCCACTCGAATTCGACTGCCACTTGATTTCGACTGCCACTCGATTTCGACTGGCACCCGAGAATCGAGTGCCGCCCACATTCCACATTCACCCACAAACGTGTCTCTCCGATTAATATAACTGCAGGGAGAAATCGACTGGCGCTCACATTTAATTGTCACCCGAAATCGAGGTCATGCACGAATTCTGGTGTCATCCAAAATCCAAAGTCTCTCTAATTCATTTCACTCGGTTTACAGTGTGCGGTTTCTAGAATGCGCAAAGAGCATGGCACTATGCACCTTACAAGACCCTGACACGTGCACTACTGAACTTGAGCAGGAGCATGCAAAAGGCTTCTTGGAAATCAGGGTGGTTGGTTCCATGGATGGAAATTTTGACATGGATTCCTACATGGCGGTCTTTGGATAATGTTTCACGCATAGTTGTTCCATGCACATGAAAAGTTGTTGAGGAACTTCACAACGTACATTCCAAAGGTTTCAAGCTCTAGACGTTGTGCCAGAATTACAATAATTTCAAACAAGAACGTGGCTACAAATATATATTGCATTCAGTGTCACCAACACTTTTTGTCGTCCTTAGTACTTATTGTAAACTGCCCTTGTATTGTCACCCACACTAAATGCATCCCCAACATTTTTGTTATCGTTTGTCAAAAGTCGTGCACATTATATATGTAATGTGGCAACTACTGTCTCTTGCTAAGATACTCCTGGTCCACATTGAAGAACATTCTTGTTTATATGTTCACGGTGCATATATGTTAGGGTGGAAAGTATACTGAACATAGACAACCTGGATTGTAGAGGGACGACAGAATAGGGGATCCCAGATCCCTACAAGTGGCATCAGAAAAGCTCCCACGGTGCCAAAAAGTGCCATATGCCACCAATAATTCCTGCCATCCCCAACTCCGAATCTTGAATCAATTTGGAGCGCATCTCCAAATGCTCTCCATCAACCTCAGCCTGCATCCCATGCTTACCATCGGCACCGCTTGCAATCTTCCCAACACTGTAATCCCCCACGGGCTGCATGCGGACATGATATGCTCCCTACACGTACATCATGGAGTATGACAAATTAGATAAGGACTCCCATGGACAACGAGAAAGCAATGGTAAATTACAAAAAGGCCAAAAGAGACAAGGCCAACACCGGTGTGCCCTCATGATAGTCATGTTTAATCCCACATACTGAAACAACTCTTCTATTACTTAGTATTTGTCAATGCATTTCAATATCGTGGGATGAGTTCCTTAAGTGCCTATTGCACAAGCATCGACTCTCTATGTTCGCAAATATGCGTTTCTCAAAAGCGAGATTGGTTTGAAGGTCTGCCCAATACTCTGGGTGGTATTTCATAGCCACACATTTCTGTCTGAAATGTGGAAGCAATAAATTTTGGGGGAGCTTCATGGAATCCTGCACATTCAATAAGCTGCGATATGGCCCGTGGCAACGTCACGCGGGTCTTCCACATAGGATCCTTACATCCGAAATGCACACCACAAGTCCAACATACGAAGAAAATATCAGTGGGCAATTACTGGAACGCTACCCAGCATGGTTGGCCTCCACTTCCGTGCAACCTGCACATTCATCCCCTACATTGGAGCATAACCACACCGGTGGAATATTTGAGTGTTTTAGAGCCATAAGTATAAGCTCTTCCACACATGTTGTTCACATCTGATATGGAGTAAACAAACAACCGGCACGGAGCATCTCCGGTGTCGAATTAAGTTCTACGTCCACAATAGTTATTCTACAAAGTCCACAAGCCTGGCTATCCTACATCCTCTAATTTCAGCCACATATTATCTTATAAAAAGTCAAAGTTTGAACTCCCTTGTTTTTTTGTGACTTGCCCTCTATGATGTTCATTCTAGAGAGAGAATTAGCCAGGCCTATTACAGATAATGCATTTGCTTCAATTGTTGCAACTTTAGTCGCCCATCAGACTCATAGACCATGACAACGTTGTTTAATAAATAGCTAAATTCCATTGTAGAGTAGACTAATGCACACCAGAGATAGCAAAAACCTATCATAAGTAGTTGTTGTTCATGCTCCTGAATCAATATCACTGCAGCTATGCTCTGCAAAGAGTTGATGTATGTGAAGCACGATGCTCATGACCCTGTCTCCAATACTAGTTAGCGATCACTACACAAGTAGGCATTATGGGTAGCCTTCGTGCACCAGAGGACTGTGCACCATGGTTGCAAGCTCAGGTAGGTAAATGGTTCCATTAATAATCAATGTTCCGCCTTAAACCTTACAACAATAAAAAAATAAGCAGAAGCCAACTAGGCAGTTATAAATCGCTTGGACTTTTTAGAGTCGCTTGACTTTCAAGTCTACTTTTTGAGCTTACAATCATACTGGTATTATTCTCCAGTGATTGTGCAAGTTTTTGCTTTGACAATAAGTCACCTCTAAACAGACCCCAAAAATTGACTTCATACCTTGTGGGCTTCATAATGAACAAAAACGTGCTTTTGACGAACTTTCATGGCCTCCGCATCATCACATGTCAATACATATACACTTGTTTCACAAAACAAAACTATAGTCTGCATGCAATATACTTGAAGACAATATTATCACAGCAAATAGAATTCCATGTCTATCCAACTTTTCAATATTGAGGAATGCCCAAGAATTGAAGCTTCAGAATGTGTAAAGTAAAGGACATAAACTTCAAAAGATTGGAAAGTTTATGCGGTTTCACCTGGGCTAATCGAGCCAATTATGCACTTCGAAGATCTGCCCCTCCACCTTGCGCTATTGTCTGCTCATTATCCGAAATTCGCACAAGAGCAATTGTGCTCAATGCTGCCTGCTCCTCTCCTGATAGTGGCAGCTGTGTGATCACTGGCGCAAGGTCTACGATAGATGCCAAAGCTAATGCGAAGGGCCATTTGAGCCAAGTCAATGTCAGACGGCACATCATGTCAACAATTCTATCTCATAATTGTGAAACAGTAGGATTGTGTTATGGATCTAAAATAACATCTGTCAATAACAAAGGATGTCAAGAGTGTAGCCTTCCTGTGCATATGCACTAGTCCCTTCACTGTAGTCCACAATTCTCTGCATTAGGAAATGGCCTACACATGTCACCAAAAGGTTTGTCATGGCTAGGAAGGCGGTGCACACAAGCCGCAACCAAAAATTGGTCCAACAAGTTGTCACAATGGATTTCAGTCCCTTTTCAGATGGCTAATCTTGAATAATTTGTTCATGGCACTTGACCACTCATATTCTTGCGCAGAAAATCCACCTGATGGAAGCTGCGTACATAGAGGCTACCGCTACTCACTAATGTTCATTGGCCAATACAAGCCAGGTCAGCTATTGTGGATTAGTTCAAAGGTCAGGCCAACTATCGCCTACCCCCCCTTCCCCTTCCCCTTCCCCTGAGTCCCCGGGCTCGCCCATGTTCGTTTTCCTGCTGTCTTTCACCACTGACCAATGCATTCAACCTGGCAATCTCTGCTGCTGGAACTCTCTCCCCATCATACATCATATTTGGGCGGAATTCTGCTGCATTCATGTCCATCGGTAGTTGCAAGCCAATCAATTCCCCCGATATCCCCAATATTTGTTCATCGTTGTTGTCCAAAACTCTCCGCGATCGCGGCTCCTTCTGGAGCACCACACGCCACCCCGGATGTAGCCAGTCACGAATGAAGAACACCTATTCCATGATTGCAAATAGCCAATAAATAAAGTTGTTCGCTGAGGAAAATTAAGGAGAACATTCACTGCTACATTTATTGGAACACGCTGCAACAAAACATGCCACATTCCACTATGTTCACTCTATGTTCAGTGGCTGTATTACCTGGCGGACTGTGGCTGGTAATACATACGGTTCCCTGCTTCTTGCAATTCGATCGTTGAAACGTACCATTGTGAAGCCATATTGGTCTAACTTCGTTGATGATCGTGGCCCAGGATCGTTTCGGATCCAGGATCCCCGAAAAACAACTCTCCTCTGGGCCGAGTATCGTACAACGATGATCTCTTTCAAGACTCCTACCATGCTCACCCCTGCACTATGTCCTTCCTCTGCTCCAAATATACTAGCGATGCCATAATCCTGCGTGACGAATCCAATTTCATCTCCCTCGTTTTCCACCCTATAGTGGTTCCCGTAGGCCCACATTTGCTGGTAGGTCTCGGCTTCCCTTGAGGGGAGAGCCGATAGCCGCAGTAAATCGATGTCGACGTTGCTTGATCCATGAGTATTTACTAATTGGGTTGTGTACTGGGGCAACCACTCCACAAAGTCTGGCATTCCATGCAAGAGGTGGTTTGGATATTGACGTTGCTCTCTTCGAGAAAGGCCTCTTGATGCAGCATCCCTTCTGAAGGTTTCCCTTTCGGCCTCCAGCCGCTCGGCAAGGGCCTGGTATTCTCTACAGCACACAAAAATAAAGTAAATTTATTGTTGGGTGAAACATTCGCACATTAGATTTGGATGCGAAATGAATTTTGCTTCATAGAGATTGGTCATACTAAGGGTTACATATAGCTTACCTCCAAGGAGCCTTAGTTGCCTCTGAATTCCTAATAATCCAAGAATGGATTCCCTGTCGCTCCTCACTGGTAAGTGCTCGGTTTATGGCTTTTCCTTCCAACAACTCCCCACAATCCCCTAGCTCCTCCTCATTGTCCCAAATCCGTCGTCGTGTGTGAGGATACAGCTTCAAGTACTCAGTGCAAAAACCTAAAGCTTCATCGTACATGTAAGCGTTCGCAATGGCACCTTCGGGGTGTGCCCTGTTCCGGATATATTTTTTCAAAACATTCAAATGTCTCTCTACAGGATAGCACCAAGCATTAGCAATTGGACCACACAACTTCACTTGTCTAACAAGGTGGATTGGCAAATGGACCATAATGTCAAAAAATGAAGGAGGAAACCAAATCTCCATTAAGCACATGGTTTCCGCTGCATAATGTTGTAGACGCTCTAACTCTGCAACATTTATGACTTTCTTGCAAATCATAGTGAACAACCTCGCCAACCGAATTATGGCCTGTCGAGGCCCAGGATCCATTAGATGTCTCAAACAAACAGGAAGTATAAATTGAAAAAAGATGTGGAAGTCGTGTGACTTCATGTTACCAATCCTATTCTTGATGATGTGCTTCTTCATTGGCCCACAATAACCTGTTGGTAGTGATATAGCTTCCAGCTGCTCCAAAAATATTTTTTGCTCGTCCTTGGTGAGCACATACGGCGCCGGAGGCTTGAAGTAATTCCCACCTGCTAGCGGCCCTCGTCGAACCCACAAATGTTCTCGTATTCCCTCCTCTTCCATGTCTCGACGTGATGCTGCAGTGTCTTTGGCTCCAAATAGCAGTTTCAACAAGCTTTCGCATATGTTCCGCTCAATGTGCATTACGTCCAGTAGATGCCGAATTGGCAGCTTCTGCGGCTAACACCAGTGGCACGTTAAATATATTCCAGCATTGCAAATGGTTTTCATAATTGGTCTATTGATTGAACAAAACGCCACAACATGCACGATGATTGAAGCTTCGGACATTTGGGAGCAAAATAGGGTACCACCATTTAAGCAATACTTCACTGCCGTCTATCAAGCTGCATGCACTTCCTTTCATGGTTGACAGAAGCCCACACATGGCAAAGGAAATAATCGCAGTTTTTATTAAAACTGGCTATGTTGTTCCACAGGTGTATTTTTGCAACCTTTTGAGATGAATATAATGGTGCTTAGAATTTCCGTTAATAATCTATCCACGAATATATTGTGTTCAAAGGTTCAATATTATGTCAGCCAGTTTCCGCAGACTGAACATTGCGATTAGGGAACCATTGGTTCTGAGATACAAGTCCATTGTATGTTGGCAAAATATAATCATGTTTGGGTGTATGGCCGACAACAATTTGGAACAACTACAGATGGTCCTTGTTGTTTCTATGCAAATAAACAAGCACTATGCAAAGACTCAAGTTTTGAGCACTGACCCTCCAGTATGGTAACTGGTATAGTGCTGACACCCTCTTCACACCGTGCTCCTTGGCTGGAAATTCATTGTCCTTCTCCGTGCCGCCGCCGTGTATGTAGGCCTCCGATTCATTGCCACGCCTAATTGTTTGGTTCCCAGTTAGTGGTTCCTCCTCAATTTCTTGATTGGCTTCACCATCAAATGCAGCGTCAGGTCCACGAAAGTAATGGTCGGGTCGGAGATACCTTCGATGGCAATTGCAGTACACATTTTTCCGAAGTATTTTTGACCGCCGGGATACTGTATGTGGTCCACATACAGGACAAGCTTTGAACCCTTTTGTAGTGAGTCCGGAAATAAGCCCATAAGCTGGAAAATCATGTAATGTCCACATCAACACAGCCCTGAGGTTGAAGTGAGGCATTCCCATGTAGGCTCTGGCGTCCCGTGTAAGAACCCCTCTCCGGCTCCAAAGCTGCTGCAATTCATCTATCAATGGTTGTATGAACACATCAAAATTCAAACCGGTTAGACTTAGTTTAGTTGGAATCAAAAGACATAACATTACAAAATATTTTTTGTTACCATCCATGGAGGCAGATTGTAGTTGAACACGATAACCGGAGTTAAGCTTTGGGTACTGCGTTTCTCCGAATATGGGTTCATGCCATCTAGAGCAAGACCTAGGTGGATATCTCGTGGATCCCGGCCGAACATATCGTTCCCTGCATCGGGTTCCAATTCTGTGTGCACAAACTTCCACTGCGGAGAGTCAACTGTGTGTCTCATCTTTCCATCCACTGATTGATGAAAATGATGCCAAACATTTAACTTCGACAACTTCTTCGAACTAAACATTCTTTGCAGCTGAGGAATGAGTGGGAAATGACGCAATATCAAGGTCGGTACCCTTGACCTGCCACACATTTTATACCTATCATGCTCACAACCTGGACATTTTTCTTTGTCTTCTAAATCACCCCTAAATAAACAACAACCATTTGGACATGCATGTATCATGTTATATGCCAAACCAAGTCTTCGCAAAATTTTGCTCGCCTCGTACTCTGTTTTGGGTAGGCAATTCCCCATAGGCAGAATGCTCATGCTCAAGAGCATAAGTAGCTCATTCATAAACGTGTTGGAAACACCATGTGTCTTGCAACAATTCACTATAAGTAGCGTTGCGCATAGCATCGACAGCGTGCTTCCCTCGTACAATGGCAATGTGGCAGCAATATCAATATCTGGATTTGATCCCATGCGATTGTTTGGAATTTGTCCCAACAACTCTTCGAGATCCTCGCCATCACTGGACATGTCGTTGGATGCATCCCAGTCTTCCTCACTGGAAGAATCATTTGGGTCGTCTTCCGGGGCTCGGTCCTCTTCCATGCCAGGTAAATCCTCTTGTGGGCTGATTCCTCCATTGCCATTGCCTCCTAGAGCTCCACATTCTTCGTGGCTCTGATAGTCACCCGATCCAGAGGGGTTACCTCCCAGGCTTGAACTGGAATCATAATTCATATCCATGGCACGTGCAGAGGCAATAAGGTGCCCTGGTTGAGAAGCACCGATGTGTCCATCGTTTGTAGGCACAACTATGTTGTTCGCACCAACCGAATCTCGACCCCCAACCGATTGTTGCTCTACTGGTGTCCCGTCCGGAGCAACAGTGTATGAGCAATCGGCCACAGATGCACGCATGTGAATGTCATCCGCACGTGCAAAAGCGTTCCTTACCATCATTCCAAGTCCAACATCCTCGTCAAGTGGTATCTCGGCCACCGGTTCATTAAGGCCAAGAAATGCTCTTGCATGTCTCCCAATGTGCTCGTCCCATTCCTCATCTGAGGAGTCACAGTCGTCACCCTGAATCGCAGAACAATCAAATTAATACTTGTTTCTACACAAGAGGTCTTACAAGTCATAAATATTGCATGAGCAGTTCCTCAAACCAACCTCTCAAGATTGAAACTATGATATTTAACACTTCCTATTACAAAGAGGAAGTGAAAACACAATCAAAGGTAGCAATGGTGATAAGAAATACTTTGTGTATATTCAATCTAAGTCATTACATTAGTTAAATTCGAACAAATTCTTTTTCTAAAAGTCTATGTGCAATCAATAAAATGAGATGGGTCACTTTTGAAAATGCCAGCTAAAATTAACAATAATTAACCTTAAGCATGACAGTGAAATCAAACATAACATGACTCAGTTGAGTTGTGTTTAGCTGCCTGACTTCAAATTCAGTCTGAAGCACTGGTATTTCGACACCTGGAGTCTTTACTCTTGAATCCACTGTAGGGCCCATGAACACATCTCATCAGCTGAGTAATGTTATAAACTAGGACCTTGCTGAAAGGATCGACAAGTCAGCCATCTGCGAGACAAGTATGAATAAACTTTGAAAATTGCAGGCATGGATAGGTGACCTGTGGTTTAACAGGGGTGGGTTGTGGTACTTGCAGAGTCTATGGAGGAATTCATTTCAAACACTCAACGCTCAATGGCTTACAAGTAGAGAATCATGGACATATCCAAAATTCTATAGAGGTGCCACATCATTGAAAAGATAAGTACATATAAGCACAACAAAACAAGTTAGACTTATAATGACCGCCTTCCTTCCTCTCTTCCTCCGTTCAAATTCTCGCTTCTCATCTGCCTTCCTTGTTACCATTTGCATTCCTTGGGTCTTCCCTTACCATCATACACCACGGGTTCAAGTAAGCACTAATAGCCTCTGGAATTCTTATTATTTGTTCCAAAGAAAAGCAGGGACACATGCTAGAATTGAAGAATAACAAAGTAACCAAGAAAAATAAGAGACTTGCAACTGTTGGTTACACAATTTATACACTCATATTGTGAGGGATTGAGTTCAAATGAGAGGAGAATCTTAATGAGGTCCACAATCACACCCATCTTGATTGTTTGTTTTGTGTGCGCAGGTTGCTGACTATGTCTGGGAGCATTTTGAGGAGGTCTTTGGGGACTTATAGATGCACAGTAACCACAACTAGGTGGTGAGATTGGAACTGTTTCTTTCCTTCAAATAAAGACAGCTCGATTATCCTGTTGTAAAACGTTGTTAATTCCCTCTTTTTTGACTCTAAACGCGAATTGCACCCTTATATCTGAATAACTGTCTCAAATTAACCAGTCAATGATTCCTTCTGTGAAAGCAGTGTTAAGGTATGTGGCCACAAACAATCGGATCAGGAATCGTTTCATCCAGTTAACAATAGTAAATTAGGGAGATTGAGATGAAGTTTAAAATCGGAGATAAGATGCAAAAGTTACATGAGGTCGAAGTGAAAATTCTCTCTCTTCCCAATTCTGTTAAGTATTGAACCTAAGAATGGTCACGTCTATAGTTAACCTTCAAAGAGTTGTGCAAATGCACTTCTTGACAAATGCATGAAACTTATAAATGATGTAACTCGAAGCCACTATGGTGTGGGTAGAGTATTACCTGTGTCCAACCTCTGAGGGCACCATGCCTACCTCGATGCCTTAGGTGCCGTGCAACTGTGGCAGTCTTGTAGGGCCGCCTCCGACCCCCACAAAGATTGCACGGGCACCTGTACCTAGACAATTCATTCCTGTTCGCGCGTTCTTCATCTCTTTGTTGCAACTTCAAGTCCCTTGCCTTGATGCGGTGTGGATGATTGAGTGGAAGTCGAGTTGTAGGTTCATTCTCCATGTCACCTATAATTTCAGTGGTGTTGCCTCACTTTCACATCGAATGAATATTCCACGGATAAACACCTTTGGTTGAGACGCCATGCATCTATCTGCACTCTCTGAATTGGACCACATCATGAGATCCTGTTGACATGAAAGAAGCCATATAGAACACTATCTCCATCAGCGAAAGGCAAAACATGGCAATTTGCAAGTAATACCCATGTGACATCCATCTTAGATCTTCTGAATGAACCTGACTGCAAGGCAGCAGTGGACAACAGAAACGCTGGCTGCTGGAAAAACAAACAACATCGTCACTAAGTCGTCGTCACCTCTGTCACATAAAGGGCATCATAATAGAGTGCCGATCTCCACCTGTCCGATCTGTGGAACATAGATTTGAATACGAAGAAGAGAATCATGGACATATCCATAAATCATGATTACGGTTGCAAAGTTTCATCAAGGTCATCGCGTTCATGCACACTAGTCATACAACAACTTTTGTGAAGTTCAATCTACAATACTACATTTCTATCTACCTTACTTATACCCCCTTCTCACCTGACTCTAGCGCACTAGCTTTTAGGCTGGAAATTTACCGCAAATACCATGGTTCCACACATGTGTTGTTTGATAAACTCCGAGCCACGGTGGCATGCCTACATGGCTAGATTAAGCCTGCCATTTGTAACCCACTCTCATATAGAACCAGTGCTGTGTAGCATGAAACTGACCATGGTTTTAGTTCTGTTAAGTGCATAGAAAGTGATTGTTGTGAGTGGTAAGGTTGACTTTTAGTTATTTTGGCCCCAAATACAAGATTATCTATAAACTCAACAACGGACTAAACTTTTATCGCCAGCTACCAATGTCCCGAGTCCTAGAACCTCGCAGTGGCCATGTCAGATTCAAGTTGAAGTCTTGCAGCTGGAACCAAACCTTCAGTCCTCCACATTGCAATGTGTAGTTGCACCATGCATGTTATATTTGTCACGGAACAAGTTGAAGGACCTCGTCATTCAGGTGGGGAGCATGTATCCATAACCCCTAAACATTAAAATCATTGAAGATAACATCTCAGTAGACACAAATGATATGGTTATGGACATGATCCAACAGTACGAACGGACAAGGAGTGTGTCAAATGAAGGAGGGGGAGGGTGATACATGTGTTGTGGTGAGGCCCGAAGTGTTGGGCATCTCAGTGTGGTGCCACATGGTTCAATGAACCAGGCTCACTGACCGCTAGTTACAGATTCACCGGTTGAGTTTGAAGAATAATGAATTGAAGCTCAAGATACACAAAAAATTGAAACGGTCACTATAGCGAAATCTATGCAATTATACTCAACTTAACCAAGAAAAACTGAAAGATCGGAAAATGTAACCCTCGCTCCATCGCATCCTTACAGCATATGTGAGTGCCCATCTCCAATCCACCATGGATCCAGGTGCATTGGATGCAAACACGGCGTTAACCGCAATCGCTGGCATCAGCTTCTTCAACACCCCTTTGTTGTAGAGATCCCACCACGGTCACCTACGTACAGAAACAACAACCGAGACAAACAGACCCAAGACAAACAGCTCAAAATTGTGCATTTGACCAAGACCAATGAAAGCACCAGAGAACATCGTTACCAAGTCTCCAAAACCACTTTGTACTTCACACTGCAAGTTGGAAGGCCACGCTCTATCATGCATTGCAAGGCCGGCCACACGACATTCACATATTGGTGTTTTTCTTCTTGTTGTTTCTCCCGAGCCTCCTCTTCCACGTAGCCTGAACATCCATCGCCCACATCAGATGAGAACCACAACGGCGGAATGTGGTAATGAACAAGAACCAACAATACGAGTGGTTACACAATGGGAACACAAGTCCGTGATCAACATGCCCTCACAGTCACGTGGTACACATCAACAATGAACACCACGATGATTTGTGCTTGAGATGCGAAGTGCAGATTCAAAAACGCAAAGATAACTCTCCAGGGGAATAGAAAACAGATGCGGTGGTGCATGTTATTCGTATCATGGACAACACATCGAGCTTCGCATGTAATAACTTTGCCCATCCATCCCGGATCTTCCCCCAACGAACCTGTCTATGAAAAGGCAGTTCCCATCCGGAAAGGCGACCAGCATGGGCTTCTTCCGCACGCCACTTCAACATAGATTACATATCACACTTCGTTGCGAACGTGTTTCACATATTGGCCCCTTTCTGGAATGTTAGATGCACAACAAGGCCTATCGCATCAATTCACTCCACAACTAGAATTTGTTATAGTATGCCACATCTCCAGCATGGAGTTTAATTGGGAGACCTTATTCGCGAGATTGTTGAGAAGGTGGGATGTGAGGCAAAGGACACAAAAGTACAAGACGACAAGAAAAGGAAAACTATGCTAAACTGAGATTACGTCGACCTCGCCGATTATGTTCCTGAAAACAACATATCTCGCTTCACTTCCATGACTAATGTGCAGCAAGATCTGGAGGCAAAGGAGACAGAAGCTACAGAAGAAGGGCTTCGAAAGGAGATAAAAACAACAAAAGGTTTTGAAGGGATGGGGAGCTCTTCTCCCGGTACTCCGACCAAGTGCAACAGGATGCACTCTAGAAGTTGACAATCTCAACATGGCTTGTGCTGTTGGGGCCGTTCCAACCTTTCTCCGCCATAGCTCCCAAATCCATGACTATACACTAAACTGAGCTATTGCTAAACTTGCACATTACATTCTGTTCGACGAAAACCTCCTCACATTGTGATGACTGCAGAGAAACAAGATCTGAATGCGAGGATGACAGGGACGGACATGACAGGGATAGCGAGGGTGAAGGGATGGAGATGCCAGGCTCTAGTGTAGCCCGCCGCCTAAACCCAACGGGCAGCTGCTTGGGCTAATGTCCACCGTGGATGTGGAAACCCCTGCCCGTAGCCCACATTTCATATATGCCCGAATTAATCTGCACCGTGGATGCAGCCGGGGCGCCTCCAAGTCGCACATCGCAGTTTGTTTTGGGCACATGGAGCGCCCTAGGGACAACGCACTAGGTAGGGCAGTAATGAGGGAAATCGCAAAGGGAGTGGGAATGAAGTCGATTTGGCCCCATCATTGCCGGGGGCTGGATTTAACACCTTGAATACCTCCGCCATGCCGCCCGATTCGCATACCCAGATGGCCCGGTTTGAACCGTGGATCCAGTAGCCGGCAATGATGTGGCATAATCAATGTCATTCCCACTCCCCTAGTTGATTTATTCATTACTGCCCCTACCCAAGGCCTTGTCCCTAGGGCCCTCCAGTAGGACCCCGAGCCATCTTTACAAGTAATCTACTGAGGAGTGAGTAGGTAGGCTGGCAGTTGGCCAACTAAATAGTCCCAGACTAAATTTGCAAACTCGTATTGCCTACGTCTACTCAATATCGCCTTCTTTATCTTCAATGTCCTTCACATCGCCTGTTTTTCCTACTGTGTCGTTCAGATCACCATCTCTTGCTCAAGTCTCCTTCGCCTCTGGATCAAAGTGGTTGCAAGGGAATGAGGAGTCCTGGCTATGGTGGGCATGGCCCTGGAATTGCCAAGGATCGAACTCTTTGGAACTAGTCTCATGCACTGCATTTCTGTCTAAGATATCCCTCTCATCCTTTGTATCTGAACTCCATTCCCCCAGTATTGCATAACCAACCGAGTGGTTTTGTCTCTCTTATGCATTGTCTGTTTCTTCTATGAGCTCCACCACATGAATTTGTTTGGGAAGCTTTGCCTTGTCGTTGGAACCCTGGCAGGAGTCTCACATGAATTTGTTTGGCAATCTTGCAATTGCCATCACAGGCATTATGGTATCCCCCCCTGCCTAAAAACTGTGGGGGACTTGAAAGCCTTGTTTCTTTATTGCCATCTGTTTAGGCAAGCCGACTCCTTTTGAAGCTACCAACTGGCATGGGGACTCGTTGTCCTTCTCCACTGCACTCGGGTTGAGTAAAACCTCGTTCTCCCACAGATTGGAAGACCAAGCCCACCACATGAGGGGTGAACTTGAATGATGTATAGAGCGTGTCAATGGTGTTGATGAGTAAGTGCCGTTGTTGCCTGTATTGTGAGGTGCGAGCAGGCGTCCATGATTGTGACGGTGGTTTGTTGATGGGATTATTAGTCATGCGCACAAGAGCTTATTATTTTGGTTGAGCTTCACCAGCATATTCCGTCGTTGTACTTCTCCTCTGATGTCAACGATCAATGTGTAGGCTGCGTGGAGGAGGATGCTCCGGAGTACCAACAAGGCCAGAAACAAGATATTGATGCTCGTCAATACTGTCTCCTATTAGTCATGTGAGGTTGGCGAGGTGTTGGTGCCGCTTGCCAATCTGATATTCAGGGGTGCATTGTCGTAGGACAATTTTCTCTAGAAGCGTGTTGATCGACAATGTGAATGTCATGTGCATGGCCATGGAATGGATGGCAGGGTCTAGCCTTCCAATTTGCGATGCTGAGGACAAAGTTCCTCTGGAGGTTCGGTGATGAAGTTTGTGGGTGCTCTCATCGGCATGGCTAAAAGAACATTTTTGTTGTGTTTGTCATAGTTCCCCATAGTTGTTTTCAGAATGTTGGTGATTGTCGTGCTCTTACTCTGACATGAACCAGAGACAATGCTCGAAATGTTTGCTTCATTTGTTGGACGTTTGGTGTACTTTTAAGATGAAACGATGTGGTGTGTGATATATGCGGGATGCGGCTGTGCGTGACGTCAAGGCTTAATGATTGTGCAGGTTTCTACGGCATTGACAAAAATGGTTTTGCCTTTACACGCCGAGGGGAAACGTGTGGCTGTCAATTACGACACACATAATTGGCGGAACCTTTAGGCCAATCTCGCTTTTGAGCAATCTATGTTTACGAAGATATAGAGGATTGGTGCTCCCACAGAAGGTAATTACGAAACTTGTTCCATGAGATTGAAGTGCCTCTATAAATACAAAGTTGTACATGACATGTTTGTCTTCAGCACGACGACATTTGTTTGATTGGGAAGCTTGTGAGTTGTCCCATTAGTGGGCATGGGATTCAAGGTCGCCTCCTGTGGCACGGGTTGAAGATGTAGTGGCTATTGTTGTTTTATGGGACCATGGTAACTTTTGCAATGTCACTGTCTTCGAGGTAAGCTCACCAACTCTAACATCCACTTGTACTCCACATCATTTCTGTTCGGTTTGTTCTGCATCCTACCATTTCTTCATTGTATACATATTGTGATGCATGTTCGACATTTGGCTACTACACCTTTGCTTGGAACATTATTTTTCCCACTTTTGGTAATTAGTTTTGGTCGTTGCACTATTGTCAACTACAATAACGGTTGAATCTTTAGCTGATGATAGTGTGTTTGCAAACACAATTTGAAGAGGAAGGAAAAAGAGTGATTGGCCAAGGAGGATAAACTAGCAAAGAAAGAGCAGGTTGTCCACATAGAAGCTCTTGTTGTGGGGACAGTCCTTGACCTGTTTGGGCTGTTTGTTGTGGATTCTAGTGCTGCAACGCAAGTCATTGTAGAGCACGCAATATCATAGTTGCATGCAGGAGACGTTTTCTGTGGAAGTGGAATATGGAACTCATGCTGTGACAAGCCAAATGCAGGTTTGCAGCATGGATGACCAATACGAGAATGTCAACCTCGTGGACTACGACGTTGTGAGAAGCACACAATTTGTGGATGATTTGACCCGTGGGGTACGTGTCTATTACATATTGGTTGTCGTCTTGCACAACATTGACGCATGGCCATCTAGGAATATGGATTGCGCGTCATGATGTTTGCGAGTCGCATGAGTTAGGATTAAAGCAAGCATTCTGCAATTGAACCATAAACTTTCCCATTTGATTCTGCAGGCATTTAGAGTGGGACAGTCGCAACCTCAGAGGTTTGATCAAACACAGGTACACTGCATTCCCAGATCATTGTTGCAATTACAGAGTTTTTTGCTGGAAACCAAGCATATAATGAAGTTGGGAGCAACACATGGTTGGTCTAGAATAAGCCATGTAAACCAAGAATGACATCGAACATTGTATGCAGATGTTCGGAATGCCTTATTCGGCGACTTACCATCAACCGCACCACACCATTCCCTGGCAAACTCCCCAACCGGTTTCTGGTACTGTAGGTGCTCGAGGCCAATCCATGTGCAATCCATGTATCGGGACACCCATCGTGTCGTCGAATGCATACAACAACCAAGTGTCATATCCGACACAGGGAAGAGAAAGTCAATACGAAGGGACATCCTCCAACCACATTTGGTTGCCGATCCACAATCTGCCGCAAGGTGCAACATTTAGCCCACAACCCGGATATATGACAGGAAACGAGCACTACACTTCCCAACAATTGCACAGTTCAAGACATGAGAGCATGCAACCTCGCCAACGAACCCAGTGCATGCCTGTGGAAGATGCAGTTGGCCAAACCGTGCCAAGAGTCGTTGCTCCAATGGGAGAAGGCAAATGTGGGGGGCAAATAGAAAAGCATGCAGCGAGAGATACGAGTGGGGGTCGTGGGGGTTCGTGCACATTGAAGGACCCATAAATTGCAAGGCAGGCACCAACCTCATCAGGGCGTCGAGCTCTTCATCCAACTTCTAGTGCACACACAACATCAGGAGGAGCCAACTTGCGTGACCAGCATGACTCTATGCTGGAGCAAATGCCGGTGACCCATACAAACAATAGTCACATGTTGTTAAGTACAAACTCCAGTAAGTCATCCCCACCTTACACGTCCTCACAGAGAAAACAACTTAGAGTAGAAGAGAACACTTATTTAAAAGAAGTGAAAAGGTCCATTGCGGAAGGCAGAGTGCCACAAGTCCGACTCCATCAAAACAACAGTGGAAACATAGTTCAATACAAGGCGCAGTTCCTGAACGCCCTAAAATTAGCTGCACTTGCAATTGTTCCGAACGCCGATATAGACATTAAAAATCCATCCACAATGCAAGAAATCATGAAAGAAGTGAGAAGACAGTTCATAATAGAGAAGCCTCTTCCAGAAGGCATGGTTGAGGGATTTCTGCAACGTCTTTACAAAAGAAATAGAGCAGCGTATCATCGTCATTGGACCCTACACGGTGACCATAGTAAGCCTGATGATTGTGCATCAGCGGCATGGATGCAATTGGTAGATTATTGGAAGTCATTGGAAGGGAGCAAAGAATGCGAAAGGAACAAGGCAAATGCATCATCAAAAAAATGCACACCAGTACGTTTTCCGGCCCTCAACTCTCCGTGTGCAAATCTGCACAGATGGTGCGCATGTGGGCAATTTGGGGGCCCTGAGGTCCACACAATATTTTTGACTAGGTGATTTCCATAATTGACCACCATCATGGGTGGTGCATTTTTTTGACATTGTAATACGGATTGTGTGTATGTTAATGTGCAGGAGAAGCGCAAAAATGTCACCGGAGAGAAGAGAACATCGGGCTCAAGTGAAGATGGCATGCATTGCAGTACGAATGTACACGACGAACTATTAACACGAAAGGTATGAAAAAAGTAGGACCAATTATTCAGTGTTCGCATGTTATTCGCCATCAATGCCTTCCATTATTTGTTTCATTCGCAATATGGGAGATTTATCCGGGCATTGTCTTCACGAGTTAAACTACGTAGGAAATGATATGTATATTGGAAATGGTAACCCATTGTTGTGCTGGCAATGCATGCAACAGCTCAAAGAAAATCACACCAATGTTAAGGCACTGCCCCGTCACATGCACGCATCACAAACATCGAGGATTTCCTCCTCGGGCGATCCTGTGGAGCGACCACCCATGTTTGACATTAGCAACAAGCTGCATGCTATGGTAGATGAATTTGTTTCCAACTTAACATCAGAATGTGACTCCCTGGCGAACAACGCCTCCACTCAAGCCCTTATGTATGTAGCACAAGGCATTGCACCAGAGGCTGCAAAGGCTCCAAGGCCGAGTAACCGCACGACGACAGAGGTGCTGAACGGATTAAGAAGGCCTTCTGCCCACCCTTTAATGGACAATCAACACAGAGAAGGGAAACCACATCTAGAACACTCCAATTCCAATTTGCAGGAAGGGAAGAGTAGAAGAAGGGACGGAGGGAGATCTTCACGCCACGCGAAGGACATGAAGCGCGGAAGTGCATCAGTGGAGGGGCTAGACACCCAAAATCACGTTAGGGCTGTGGATATCATCTTCGACAATATTCCGACAACAGATGAAGTGGAGGCTGGCCGCAACACGCATGATATGGCGGTGAAAGGTAAATTCGTGCAGACCGTTCAACTTCTGTCTTCGGACCATTCATCAGATGATTGCCTTCATCCAAACCTAAATTATTCCAAAAAAAATTTGGGAAAACAGAGTGCCCCGAAGATTAGAAACTCCACCTCACGAGGTAGGTCAATAGGGATATATATAGACAGCCCATCAAGGTCTCCTGAGAGCTCACATCTAATGGACTACAGCTATGAGGAGGATACCAGAAGCCTTGACGGGAAAAACCCTGAAGTTGAAACCACATTTACAAAGTTGAGATGGCCCGAGGATGTACGGGAGTTACATGAAGATAGAGGGATAGGGAAGAAGTGTGAAAATAACGATGCACATTTCAAGAAGGAGTCCCAGAAGAAGAATGGAAGAAAGCATGCCAATGAGGATATTAGCCTTGAAGAAGGTGATGAATCTAACGAGGAGCACCATGGACGCAATGCAATTGGAATAGAATCAGATGGTGAAGAACTGCCTGTGCTACCCAAGGTTCCAGTGAAACGCAAGGTAACGAGTGAGGCAAGAGGTTGCGAGAGGAGGGCCCAGAGAGGCAGACCAAAATGCAGAAGTCCCCCAACAAAGAAGCAGAGAGCACCGCAGATTGACGCGTCTGTCATAACACAGCTTCAATTTGACAGGCGACCTCAAAATTGTGTGAGTATCGTAACAATGTGATTGTCATTTTGTCGCATGATGGAATTCTTTGTATGTAATGCGGATTGAACTCGACAGATCAATTTCATAAATGTCATGGCATTAATGACCTTGTGTAATTCAAAATTTGTGTTGTAGAATCCAATCAGAGTAAGAGTGAAGGTATGGGTTTTGCACCCGAAGTACGAAGGTAAGGTTGTTGCAGAGGCCTATGCTGGAATCAACCACAAGTCTAGGTGCATAAATGACGAGCAAGATTTGTGCAAGAAAGGGGAACAAATGATTTCCATAATCAGAGTTTTCTACAAGGACACTCCAGTGATGTTCGCGAAGGACGGGCGATTTCCGAAGCACATCGCCTTCCTGGATCAAGCAGAGGGACTACCCAATAGCCCCGTATTGTGGGGTGTCTGTTACATTATGCAGATTCCGAGCATGGAAGAAATAATTCGCATGATGGGTAATGTTACATCTGCTGTTTGTGGACGGGCGTCATCTGCTACCATTGAACAAGGGCCGAAAGGGAAGGTGTCCGACTCATTATGCAAGAAAGCTGAATCTATGCAACCTGCCAAACTGCGCGATACCGCACTATTGAGGAACCGAACTGAGTCAACGAAAGGTTTGGGAAAGAAAGTCTTATAATGCCATCCCAGGTGAATGCTCAGGTTTCAATGATCCTATATATGATGTGGCAGATTTCTCTCCAGCAGAGATCCTTGAAAGAGTTTCAGTTTTGCCATCTACTGTGTGTCAATCATACACATATTGCGTTCCTTTTCAAAATGTGCAATTTTGACCAATTCTTCTGCACATGTGTACTCGGAGATGGATTTTCCCAACATGCAAGGTCTTTTATGCTAATATAATGACTGCACAAAGTAATCAATATTTGGTACTGAAAACCGGAGTCATGGAGAAGCTTCATCGTGCGTTGCATGCCTCCACTAGTAGAAAACATGGTAAAAAAGAACCGCAGTCGTTTTCCCATTGCGGTTCTTTTGACCACCCTGATCTGCAGTCAGTAAACGACTGCAGATTTGTTTTTTTAGTTTACCGACTGAAATTTTAAAATTTTCGGGGCGTGTAATACACCGTTGGAAAGGTATTTTGAAGACCTTTCCAATGGTATATTATAAGCCCCCAAATTCTTAAAATTTCAGCCGGTAAACCAAAAAAACAAATCTGCAGTCGTTTACTGACTGCAGATCAGGGTGGTCAAAAGAACCGCAATGGGAAAACGACTGCGGTTCTTTTTTACCACGTTTTCTACTAGAGCTCCTATCAGCCGGCGACATTGAACACCATTGACGGAGGGCCCCCAGCAGGTTATTCCTCAAATTTGGGTGGTCCATCTGCAACCAGCGAACGTTTCTCTCCATTCATTGCCTTGGTCGTTCACAATTTTTGTTTGTATTATCAATGTTCCATAAATGTTCATGCTCACAGTAATGACCTGATCGGAACTCGTGTATGAATATAAAATGTGCAGTTTTGAGCTTCGCCCCCACCAACAGACTCGTGTAAGGAATTTGTGACAATACCACAGAACTTGCAAGAATAGAACGATACTCAGCCGCAAGCCGTCGCATGTCGCTGCATGTGTTTGAGGCGTGATGGAGCATGCAGGGTTTTATCATTGTCATACATTATTGTTTGCAATTTTTGTTGAACAGGCTAGCTGTGTGGAAGATCACCGAGTGGCGACGTATTTGATTCCCCAACAGTCATTATGTCATAGTTTTGTTTGCAGATGTGATAGGGACAGTTTTGGGATGGAATCCCAGTTGCGTAATGTGTTGCATAGTGCCACGCGTTGCAGGATGCGGACATGGGGGATGTCTGTTTTGAGCCTGGACAATTGGGAGCAAGGGAAAAAATGCCGATTCAAGGATCTCTTTCAAGGATCCTCTTGCGGATTTCAAAGAGGAGGTGGTGCATGGAATCTGTGCGTTTAGTATATGTCTTTAGGGTGACATACCCAACCAAAGAAGTGTGCACCATCAAGCTGAAGAGATGGGACCAGTGACATTCAAGAAAGATAGAAGTCGGTGAAGTGAAACGGCTAGGAATGGTGGCCACGAAAATACAAGAACAATAGAGTTGACGAGCATGGACGCACATTTTTTCCCGCAGGATAGCAGACTGTCACCGGCGTAGTAGTATTTCCCCAAACTATCAATTTCCAAGAAGTGATGAAATAGGTCAATTCAATTTCATACTCCGCTGTGGAAATGTTTTTGAAGGGTGCAGTAGGAAGCTTACAGTGACTAGAATCCTTCAATGCATTTGGTACTCAATAGTGAATAAGCACGGTGTGCAGGACTGACGGCAATGATGACCTAACTGGTATGGAGACCTTGTGGGAGGCTAATTTTTCAGTTTAAAATACTTTATTTGGCAAGAGTTCCACAAAAACAGGGAATTATCTGTGCTGATGTATGGCAGAAATAATAGCAACGTACTTTTTATTGCAGTGAATGTTTGTGCAGCCATTGGCATACCTGGCTGTCATTTGAATTTCATACGCTTCTTGTGCATTGAAACTCTAAGGCAAGTCCATGAAGATGATGAGGTCCATGTATTGCAGCAATGAAAACGGCGGCATTGTGTTGCACAAAAATGGAATGTGTTGATGAGCTTCTGATGACGCATGAAAGCAAGGTATTTGTGCTACATATATATGAGTGATGAATCACGATTTTGCAGAAGTGGGCGTACAAGTGTGTCCCTCCCATCATTGCAACACATGCTTACAGCCCAGAAGAGCAGAGTGAGGGAACGGCAACAATGGTCCACCTCAATATTGTGCGCAATATTGACAACGTATCGAAGTCCTCTGTTTTGTCTGGAAGGTCAGGAAATGAATACGAAGGTGCCACTGGAATTGAAGCTGCAGAATGTAGTTAGAGTAATGCATATATGTAGGCATATCGTGGACAGTGTCAGTTCGATGCGAGACTCAACTGTTCATGAATGCTGGTGCCCAAAACAGTTGAAAACTACGCACAGAAGAACCATAGCGCAGAAGAAATCGGCTGCAGTTGTGTGCTCCATACTCATCGATCCGCAGTCGTTGGAAGAACAAAAAGTCTCATTGTCGTTCCGTGACCATATGTACTCAATTTTGTGGACTTGTGATGCATCGTCTGGAAAGTCAAAGGTATCATGGAGAACTTTCCATCAGTGTATTTCATGGCCCACATTTTCAACAATTACAGGCCCTACACCAAAAACAGAAATCCGCAGTCATGTAGGCATGCACTGCATGCATGCAATAGGCCGCAACATGAAGTTAATTAAATTGGTATTGCTCGACTCACACACCGGTCGTGGCCTCCGATGGCCTTCACCCCTCAAAGGGAACAAATGAATTGATTCGAACCATGAGGTGAACTCCCCATGTGCCTAGCTACGTGGCTGCAAATGCTCTCGCGATCGAGCGAAGTAGCTACAGGAAATTGAGTGCCTACCTCCCAAAACGATGAAAGAGCACTACTGCTGGAATTGCAAGAATTCCGTCCATGCAAGGAATGTCAAGGAATGTCATATATATATAATGCCACATTTGATTAATTACAATGTCTCGAAGGATATCACTGAAGGAATTTAAAGAGAACATATATAATATATACATGTAGCTGCAAAGACCATGGAAGCATTATAATGCTCGAAAACTACGCCCAAAATAACCGCAGCCAAAATCGGCTATGGTTCTCAATGTTGACCAGCCTGATCTGCAGTTGGTAAGCGACTGCAGATTTGTTTTTTTGGTTTAGCACCTGAAACTTTTGGAAATTGTGGGCATGTAATATACCGTTGGAAAGGTCTTGAAAACACCTTTCCAATGGTATATTAGACACCCCCAAATTCCAAAAATTACAGGCCCTACTGAACATAAAATATGTAGTCGTATATATATATAGCTAGCTAGCTAGCTAGCGACTACGTACAAATTAGATTGCAATTGGTCTAAAGAACCATAGCCGATTTTGGCTACAATTTTTTTCGGCATATTTTTCTACTAGTATATTGTAGCTAGTCACACACTCCGAATGCGCAAAAAATGAGAAATGTGTATTTCCATATGCCAGTCAATGGAAACGTCAAGTGCAACATGATTTGACATTTGGTGAAACAAATGAGAAAACAGTGGTCAAAAGAACCGCAATGGGAAAACGATTGCGGTTCTTTTTTACCATGTTTTCTACTAGTGTATGGTGGGCCCGCATCCAAAACTCGGCTACAGTCGCGGGCCAGAGATTCTCAGAAATGTTGAGGCGATGCGAGCTAAACAAGCGGCGGCAAAAGAAAAAGATGCGGTCTCCAAGCCTAGATAGGCCATCGTAGGCATAGACATTGCATGTAGGCGGGATGATTTTAGGCCGCACTATCCAATTGATTTGTGCCATTAGTATGCTATTCAATTTCTCATGCCATACATTGTATATTCTACTTGCAATAATATAAGTGTTATGGGATTACCCCTTCAATATGGTCTAAGGTTTGGATTGCCCTACCTAAACCATCACAAATATGAGTTCTCATATCTTGTATGCAATATTATATTGGTTAACATATTTCCCCTTCAATATGGTCTATGGTTTGGTAACCCCTACCTAAACCATATCCATACAAGCTCTCATGTTTTGTGTGCAATAATATGAATGTTTTAAGATTTCCCCTTCAATTTGGTCTAAGGTTTGGATTGCCCACCGTAAACCATCACAAATATGAGTTATTAATGGGGTTCTTGGTATGAACACCTCTTCAAAGTGTTCGCATCTTACAACTTTCTCCAATATGTGTTCCATTTATCCTTGTTCTTATTTCTGTGAATGTCTCAAAATGCCCAAAAAGTCTCAATTTAACGAATATAGTGTTTCTTCTATTGTGTGTAATACAACAACCATGTCCAAAATGAGTACTTGCACGTACAAAATCACATGAGAAACGAGCAATTTCTTAACCAATATTGTCTTCAATTAGGCCAACAAAAAATCCTACATATTATTGCCAAGTTCATCATATATGTAGATAGGAATTACAACTTGCTAGAAGCTCATCAACATCTTGTGCCAAGGTTTGTGCCAAATCCATCCTCGCTAGTCTTTGGATTTTCGAAAATGTACATAGATATATGTACAAGAAATATCCAAAAATGCCATCAATCTCAACAATAGCAATTGTTCGGAGCCAAGTCTGCAAAACAACACAAAAAAATCTCAAAATGCATGGGGAACATGCTCAACCTAAGAAAGCTTCTTAATGGAAGACCTCATACAAAGCACAACAAGAAACCAAAATCAAAATGCCAAAAGATACTGAGTATTAAAGAAAGTTTTTTCCAAGTTTGGTGATAGGATCATTTACCTTCACAAGCGCGACAGACGTCAATGAATTTTAAAAGTTTTGAAAACGTGACGCAGCTCTTCTTTGCCATTGCCATTCGTACCGGGTTTTGAGAGGGTTTAGGGTTTAGATTGATATGGCAAACTTGCATGTTATGCATATAATGCACATGATAAACACGGGTAGATATAATCTGGAGATTGATGTGGTACTCCTCATCCCAAGTCATAAACTAATCGTTAACAAAAACCTACCGTATTCGGTGTAGGGAGAATCTAGTGAACGAGTAGGGGGTTTGACAACTTTCCATTTTGAAAAATTGTAGAATTTTTTGTACAGGGCAAAAAAATGTGAAACAACTTGCATTCTTCATGAATCCTTCTTGTACATCTTGGAAAATTATCTCATTATTGTAAGACAGTATCTTCAATGCGAATCACCTTATTTTCACGGGTTATGGTATTTCTAACTTAGGTATCCGATTAAGAAAAGTGACCCGAACAACACCCACCCTGCGTAGCTTTACACTGTGAAGCGTCGGCGCTCATGGCTGGCTGGCTGGTGCAGGAAAATCAGCTGACCACAGAAGTTGCGAGAAAGGCCAAAGCGTTTTGGGGAGACTCCCCCAACTTCCAACGAAGCGAGCTCATGTAAGTGTATTGACTTGAGGAACTTCCGGCGCTGCCCTTGCGGCCGCGGGCAATAGACAGAGTTTAAGAGTTTCTCTATAAGAACTTATATAAGTACGAACCCAGGGACTGGACCTCGGGCCGAAAGCCAAGATTTGTGGAGGCAGTTGACTTCGCATGGAATTTGCTACCCATCTCACAGACACAACGCTAACTTATTCCCTGCACGAAAAGCATTCTTAAGTTCATTAGCCCCACGTCATGGAGAAAAATAATAGGCTAATTTGGTGTACTGGTATGACTAGAACCGACTCTGCCGGCGAGCGGTCAGGCACTTGGTCGGGGTGATGTTAATCAGGTCGCACTCTACTGTTCCGCGTTTCTTTTGCGACAAAGGAAATCAATGAACAGGGTGAACCGACCGCTAGTTTACAGAGGAACCAGTTGAAGGTGCAAGAGTTCAGGAAATTGCGGATCATTTTAGAGGAATATATGGAATATATCTCAAATTAATAAAGGGACCCCGAAAGATCACAACATGTAAGTGGTTGGACTTGGAAACACTAGGGTTCTGAGCGATTAAGCCCAAAACTCTCCCTGGATGCTGAATGCAATGCTTTATTGCATTGCCAATAAACACTGAATGCAAGGTGATTGGGACCCAAATTTATCATCAGTAGTGTCCATACCATTCTAAGTCGTATTAACATTAGGGCGGGTTTTGTCTAGGCATGGAGGTTGGAGAGAGGGAGTTATTGTATATGAGTGCATCTCTTATCCAACCAACATAAACACTTGGACTCTATAGTCTTGTTGTTGATTCATCTAAATTGATCTCGAGAACACAAATTCAGGGACTTTACAAACTGATTACGGTGTCAAATCAACTATACAAAGGTAACCTCCGGATTGCATGCTATTTTGAGGACTTTTATGTTGGATGAAGGAGAGGTTTTTGCATGGTATGTAGAAATACCCAAACTAGTTACCCACCTTCTACCCATGCACTAGACCGCCGTCATAATAGTGAAGTGCCATTTCTGAAACCGATCATGGCGAGGTGGCAACTTCAATGCGTGTACACTTAGTGTAGCCAATGGGAGTCAAGTTTAATGTACTCATGAGTTAACCGGTTTAGGTGATGTCCTGTATGGAAATGCGGATTACCATGTTCGGTGTAGGGAGAATCTAGTGAACGAGTAGGGGGTTTAACAACTTTCCACTTTGAAAAATTGTAGAATTTTTTGTACAGGAAATAAAAATATGAAACAACTTGCATTCTTCATGAATCCTTCTCGTCTATCTTGGAAAATTATCTCATGATTGTAAGACCATATCTTCAATGCGAATCACCTTATTTTCATGGTTTATGGTATTTCTACCTTACTGGAATATGATTTGGATACTGTATGTGATGGCACTGCAGAGTGAGGCAATGAAGTCGAGGGAGACAAAGAATGAGAACCGCAGCCGGTTTTCGTTGAAGTTTTTGCTGCCAGAATAGTTACTTAACAGTATACCCTGGCAGCAAGCAGGCCAAGAGCCCTGCCAACCTCAAAAGAGATGCCTTGTTGTAAATGACAGTGATGAAGGACAGAAGATGATATGCAACTACACCGTCCATGGTATTTAGTGTCACTCACTGTTTGGAGTTACACAATGCTATGGCTTTTGATGCGGAACGTAAGTGCTTACCAAGTTGAGTCGTTTATACTCTACGATGTCCAAACAACATATTTGACCTTTGTTGGTAGATAATAAATTCTATAGCAAAAAGTCATAGCATAGCGTAATTTCAAATATGCGGTAACACTAAATACCATAACCGATGTAACTTCCTAACTTACTTATGAGGAGGGGGGGGTCTTTGTTGGGATAATGGCTGGGGCCATGACAGGGACCCACAACCCACAACCCTCAGGCAACCCCCAAGAAAAAAGAAAAATCAAAATTTTTTTTAACCCGACCCAAAAATTTGTCCACCTTGCTAGACTTAAAAAAGAGACTTGCCCTTGCATTCTTGAAGGTTGCGTTGTCCACAAAACCCATATTGATTGCACCTGACCTTCATAGTCCAACATCCAATATATATGTTCACTTCCACTTAGCCCATTTGAAGTTAGTGTGACCATAAAATAGCTTTTTTAATAGAAAATGCATTTGAATGAATAGTTTATTTTATATTGCTTATGACGTAACATGTGAATATTTTATTCTATTTTATTTTATGTAAGGTGTTTAGTTCAAGTCTCAAAACACTTGGGATCTTTGTCATTTCCACCTTGACTAGTCAATTAGAGTGACCCAAATTAATTATTTCCACGCTAATTCCCCTCCCCCTCCACCCCCCCCCCCAACAAAACACACACACACACACACACACACACACACACACACATAATAGGACTATTTAGTGAAGTATAATGGATAAGAATGGAGGCATTTAATTGATGCTCCGCTCCTTGTAGTAACTGCCAATTGGATCGACATGGAAAGTTGAAAGCTGCAAGAGTTGTGGTCCGAGATGACCCTAAACTACTGGATGATGGTGGAGAGATACCCAAATCTCAAGGAAGAGGTTGGCGGTTCGATTCCCGACTGTGAAATCTCCTCTCTACTTGACAGAAAAACTTGCCAGGTGGTCAATTGCCTCCTATGCTTTGGCGTTGGCCTGTCGGCCTTCTGTCTCAAAAAAGAAAGAAAAAAAGCTGCAAGAGCCGTGCCAGTTTAACTTATCAATCGTTGCGGTAAGAAAGTAAAGCAAGAAACGGTTGAGAGAGGAAACGAGAATGAATCTCTCTCTGAAGAGAAGCATCATCATGGTGCAAGCAGCAAAGAGTGAGTGTGACGTATTTTAACGAGCTCACAAGGCTCCCTTGAACCTGAAAACTTGAAGGCCTCCGTGGGAAGGGAAGAAACTTGTCACTGCTTTGAAGAGGCTCACACACTGTCCACTGCAGATTGAAAAATAAGGCCAAACCACAATTGAATGGCCCCTCCATAACACTTAATAATAAGAAGCTCCCATCAATGCGCAGGCGGGACTCATGGTTGCCTTGAGCAATACTTCGTGTATCACAGCTTTCATGGCCGGCTGGGGCGGGATCCTTCTCGCTTTCAACTTAACTCATTCTAACCGTGCGTCCCGGTTGGCCTGCATCAAAAGCTCTCAAATGCTCCTTTGGTAAGATGAATTCACAATTTCATGATTTTACAAACCAATTTAGCGATATGTTCTACCAGTTTTATTGGAATCATGGACCAAGTTCATTACATAGACAACCAATTTAACTTGAACTTTCAACCTATTCCACTACATGTTGTGAACAATTTCATGATTTGGTGCCCATATTCACAACTTCACTAGATCAATTTCATGAGCTGTATAACTATATTTGACAAAGAACGGTACATCGTGTGTGAGATTCTCCTAGTCCCTCCCCACGACTAGCTCTACTGAAATATCGACTGACCTCTCTTGTCCAACCTTGGACCATGTCGGCAGTGATCGCTTGTACATCATCATTAATGTGACCTAATATTAGTGCTTTGAAGTTTTGTGATGAAAGACCAAAGAAAAATCAACGTCAAGGCTAGAGGCTTCGAGGTAAACACAAAACAAAGAGGAACCAATGAACAACAAGAAGGCAAAGAATGCAAAACGAGAAGATGAACAACAAGAAGGCAAAGAATGCAAAACGAGAAGGCAAGAAGCTGAGAATATTGAAACCACATAGTGTAAAAAGATTTGTGAAATTGGTTTGAAAGATTCATGAAGTTGCTAGAAGTAAAGGGTCCAGTATCATGAAATTGAGGTGTGCCACATGTTAAGTTGGTTTAGAAGAATCATGTATTAATTTAGAAGGTTCATGACATTGGTAGAACACTATGGTAACATTGGTTGGAAGGTTCATGAACTAGCTTGGAACCTTCATGAAATTGAGTTCGCGCTTCTGTGAAATCATCTTATTGAAGGAGTAAATTTTGTATCGTGGGTCAATGGCCCTCAAGCTATGGTGTCAAGTGACCCTAACTTGTCTACAACCCTAGAACTGTCACGTCCACAATTTGTCATCATGACACTATTTTGGCAACATGAGCGATTTTTAAAATGATTTTATGCTAGTTTACATTATGGTATATACTATAAGGAGTGAGAAATGAGGAGAGATATACACACCTAGGGAGTTCCTTGGGCAAATTTAAAATTTAGCAAATGACGTGAGTTGAATATAGGGTACAATTTATTTCTTTGACATAATAATTACTATATTGGACATTAAAGTAATGAAGTATCAATCAAAAACCAAATCATAGGTATATATAATAGAATTTTACAAATTTTGAGGTATTAGGATTATATTTTTCTAATGTAGAATGTAGATATAAAAAAATTAATTGTTTTCCTATAGTAGGTTCAATGGGGATGAATGAAGAAGTGCTACATTTGTATTCAAATATGGATGTACCATGGACAAAATGGATGACAAGGTTTGGAGCTTTTGAGGTTTAGGGTTCTCAAATTGGGTTGCTGTGAACCACCATAGTGGTCCACCACTCCGTGGGGTCACTTTAGTTAGGATTTTAGTATTAAAAGTTAGGATTGAAAGTGAATTAAGAGAAAAATTAGTTCATTTAGCGTTTAGTTCAAAAAGGGGAAGGAAAATTACCGAGGACTTCGGACCTTCACCCGTGAAGGGAAAAAATCTAGTTTTAGGTAGAGTTAGTAAAAATAAAAACTAACTAGAGATAGAAATTAGCTAAGTTAGGAAAATTAGCTATCTAGGCAAGACCTAGTTGGCGGGGAAAAACGTAGTTAGTGAAAGCAACTAGCTAAGATGACTAAATTAGAAGAGCTAGCTAGGTAAGGGTTAGTTTAGTACTTAGTGTGGGTCACGCAAGACAAGTGAAGGTGCTCGGCATAAGGAAAAATTAGCGCGAAGACTTTGAGGAAAATAGCAAGGGGGCCACTTGCCCCCTTGCCAACTTGCTATCAAAAATTAGAACGAATGTGGAAGATTCCCGTCGGAGCCACCTCGACGACGGGGTGGCAACCTCGACCGGAAAAACCCCCGAGCTAAAATTTCGGGAGGGGGTTGAAAAATGGAACCGGTGGCGGAGGGGTCCAACCCTTTTGTGAAAGGGTTTAAAAACCCCCTCCTTCCACCTTCAAAACTCCCTCTATTTCCCGATTCGTAGGCGAAGCTTTACATCAATGTAGTTAGAAAGAACTACTCTCTCTTTTCCTTAGAATTTGGGCGAAGCCCTACTTCAAGATAGTTAGGCAAAACTCCCTTTCAATTTGATTAGCGGGCGAAGCCCTACTTCAAGATAGTTAGGAGAAAATCCTTTAGCATGCATTCTCAATGGCCTAAGAAAAACGCTTGACAAACTCTTCTACTCTCTCTCCTAGTTAGAATGTGTGTTTATTAACACACCATCAAAATTCCTCCTTTCTTTTGTACAGGTAGGTTGGATTGTAGAATTTCGAGTGAAGGCATTGTAGACCTTAGCTGCCAATGCCCTGAAGGCTTAGTTCAGAAGCTAGAACAAAATACTTATCATTTTTCCCTTAGAGAGATTTCCTATAGCTATCTATAGCCATTTTCCATTTGTGTTTTGGTCAAGATGACAATTAGTTATGGATTTTCAAAGATGGAGTAGAAAAACTGGGTGGTCCTGTGGGTAGCGGCTGCTGGATCAGACCTGGTAGCCCAATCAAAATTTTAATTCTAAAAAGTTATATTTTTCCCAAGTAGAACTTTTGTTTATCTTTCCAGAATTGCTTAGAACGTTTGATTTGAGCATAATTTGAATTAGATATGAATTTTTGAAGACGGCATACATAGTTTGAGAATTATTGGTTGACTGCTGCATTACAGAGGGTCTGCTGAATTCAATTTGGCTTAACTTGTTAATTTCATATTTTTATCACATAGATATTTTTAATATCTTTCCATGGTTATATAGAACGTTTGATTTGAGCATGATTTGATTTAGATATGAATTTTTGAAGACGGGATACATAGTTTGAGAATTCTGGGTTGACTGCTGCATTGCAGAGGATCTGCTGAATTTACTTTGGCTTAACTTGTTAAACACATAATTTTACCAAATAGATCTTTTTAATACCTCTCCATGGCTATATAGAAAGTTTGATTTGAATAAGAATTGAATTAGATAGGAATTGTTGAAGACGAGATACATAGTTTAAGACCTCCTGGTTGACTGCTATGTTACAAGGAGTCTGCTGAATTTTTGTTGGCTTAACCTGCTGATGTCATAATTTTCCTAGTTAGAACTTGCTAATAGCTTTCCAATGGTATAAGAAATGCCTAAATCCAAGTTGTAATGAATTCACTATGAATTTTTGAAGTTAGAAGTTAGATAGGTGGGTTGGAAGGATCGGTTGAATCGACCTCGTACTTCCAACCCTCATAACTTTTGCATTTCTCATCCGATTAAGGTGATTTTTAGATCGTTAGAAAGATAATTAGGTGCACTAAGTAAATATATTATGCTTAGGCCTAAATTACAGTGAAAAAATAACACTTTATATTTTAATTGTTAACTAAGGTACGCTTCCTATCAAACTAGTTACAAGGGAGGCAAGGTCGAAGCTCGGAAGTGGAGCAAGGAAAGAAGTAGCGGCTCGGCCTACATCGAGACCAAATCAACCGAGGAGAATTGAGGTAAATTAACTAACCTTAGCTTTCCATTTAGGATTGGAGGGAGCGCGGCTAAGGTACGCATTTCTAACCCACTCACCTATCTCGTAAGGTCAAGTGGTTTGACCACTTGACCGCTAAGGGGGTACCCAACTCCATTGTTTTTGGGGCCCCTTGGTATGTTTTGTAGTAGTAGCTTCATTTATTAGAAAGTTTCGTATGTGGTGAAGTTGAGTTAATCACCGACACGACCACTCTGAATGTTGTTGATGGAAAGGTGGGGTTAATGGCCCACGAATCCATTATCATGTTGTTGGCCCCAAGGGTTGGAGGTGATGGCCCCAACCCTTGAAGATTGTGCAACAGGTTGAACACACAGGTTGCCCTATTCCCCGGTCCCATCAAGTTGAATTTTGTGGTCAAACCATTTTAAACTAAGCAATAACCAACATAATTTGTACAACTCCTGTGGGAAAAAACCAACCGGGAATTTAACTCGAAGGATTGATCCCAACCCCTCCGGCGGCAAAGATCGGAGGGTTAGGGTATCAATCAACCTTCAAGAGACCCGCACATGGCCTTGAAGGGTTCGGGTTAGGGCGTGCACCAAACAGGTAGGTGGTGATGCCATAATTTATGAACTTAATAATATAGACTTTGTGTAATCAACCTTAAACTAAGAAAGAAGATTGAGAGGCTGGGATTTAATCAAGGTCCCCCCGTTTAGAGAATTTAATTCATAACAAGTAAGGAATTAGAGGTGGCCAAGGTAAAAGGCAAGGTTATTTTATTCATTAGGGTTAGGTTGCCTTGATTCCAAGACTGGTGCGTCTGCGCGTAGACTAGGATAGACTAGGCATTAGGTTAGGAAAAATAGATAATTCTCTTAAGCACTTATTAATCTAGGCACAACCTACCGGAAAGACACGACGCGATTAACAAATCCCTCCACAAATCTAAATACCCATAAAAAAAATCATAACATCCGGGTTCGGCTTGGGCACCTGCTAAGGCAGGCCACCCTCACCGAAGGGCTTGTGCGGTACTTTTAGGCTCCCTCGGAGGGGGGTGCCCAAAAGCACCACAGTTGCCAAGGCAAAGTGACAAAAAACCATCAATATTTGATGAAGTGGTCATTAGGGGACTAGCATGTCCAGTTGTATGTGTCTTCTTCGTCTTCTTCTTGGTGAAGATAGTGAGTCTTGAATGAATTTGGTTGACTAAATTATTCAAGTTGTAGTACTTTGATCGAGAGGTTTAGCTCTATCATCGCTATTGAAAGGGAAAACATGTAGGAGGTGCACAGTGCTAAAGAGCAGGGATGATTAAGAATTCTTCCCATTGGTGCTTTAGATATGGTTGTTACATTGTTTGACAATGTAGGAAAACCGTTTTCATACTTAATATAGAGTCCTTTACAAACACATAGCTAAAAACGAATAAAATTTAGTAGATTTTGGAAAAATGCTTGAAAGACCACTTCATTATAATATTAGGATCACTTGAATTCCTAAATGTTCTCATAATAGCCCCCCGTTGAAATACTTGGTTAATGCACATGTATACCAAATGGAAGTCGTCCGTCAAGATGGTGTTGACGGAAATCATCCCTATGGATAAGGTAAGGGTTGCAACTCTGGTGTTACCAAGTTCTCAATTGGCACATCAAGTTAACCTAAGCTTACTTGCTGAGTGGGCGCTGAGTCAATTTGTCTCAGTGAAGGGAGCCAGCTTGGACTACATCTTACAGTGGAGGATGCAGCACTAGAGTAGACGGGTCTTAAATGGGTACTTTTCTGTCTATCCCACTATGCAACATGCGATTAAGGTAGCCAGCCCATTCCCGATTAGTTAAACAATTTAGCATATCTGTCGTTTAGGTATGATCAGACGGGAAAAAAATTCCCCGTGTAGAGACATAGAAATAAGGAACAATTCATGGTTTTTCATATTTACCCTAAGCCCTCAACCCTAAACTCTATCTCCATTGTTGTCATCACATCTTCCTCCAACTCTACTTTAACCCCAAAGTGACATAGAATATTCCTCAAGGAAAGAATCCCTATAGCAGGTGTTCATTTTTTAATTTTTCTTCGGGGAGATCGATAACTATAGATGTAAATCCAACCGTATAAAGGGACGGTGTAGTAGGGTACAGATCACCTCAAAAATTTTGAACCGTCCATTCTCTTTTTCAATTATTTTTTTGCATCGGAAGCACCTGTCGGTACCGAACAACTTGCAAGTTTTCTCAGGCTTTTTCTCACCTCATTCCTCAGTACGGCCAACAGTACTCCAAATTTCACGGCAACTTCAACTAAGAAATTTGAGCTCCACATACTAGCTCCCCTCTCCACTTGAAAAAATTGCAAAAACTACGAAACTCTGATGTACTCGATGTCGTGTACCTAGGGTTGTCGAAAACTGCAAACAAAAGAGCATTTCTTACAAAAATTTAGGAGAATTTGTGAAGTGAGAAATATGCAAATCCAAGCGGCCACAGTACAGCTCGTAGCAAGTGCAACTTCTAGAAAATTTTCGAGCCACTTTGAGCGGCTAGATCTTCGGCCAACGAGCTCCGAGTACATGTGAACCATGTACACTACATGAACTAAAACTTTTGTGAAGTAAAACTTTCGAGCTTCGTAGAAATTACAATCCATCCTCAAATTTGTTGTTTTTGGTGTCGTTGGGTTGATCTTGCAGATTTGTACAATCACTCTTTATTGAATTTTTCTAGAACAGTTCCGCAAATGCCTTCAAATTTGGATTGAAAATAGTCGAGGACAGTTTTTGTCCTCCATGTCACTTTGGGGTTCAAAGAAGCTGAGACATAGCACGCACACATTGTAGTATTACACATTTTGGGATTGTAATATTGTGTAGAGAGTAGCAATGGATACCACTGTAGTTGTGGTGTCGTTGCCACTATAGCTATAAGGCACCTCCACCTAATACTCTATAAGCCCTTTCACCACCCCCTCCTAAACCCACATGAGTTCTAGGTTCATTGGTTCATGTAATTCTGACTGATGCTTATAGAAAACCCTCAAAAAAGGCAGCATCCCATGGGCAATGAAGTGTCTCATTCATGCTTGCTTGAGAGAAGCTTGTGTATCTATCTATCTCCTCCACTGCTACCTTGGAGTAGGAATTAAAGGGAGATTTGGAGGCGACAAATGCAGGTGGTGGATGATATCTCTAATCCATGTTGTTATGAAGAGGAGGGGTGGGGGAAGGGGGACATTCCATTCATTTTGGTGAATGGAAGATGGGAGATAAGAATGTTATATTTAGCATGTTTACAATTGATAGCAACTTCTGAGAATCTATCATTGTAATATGTGAACTCAATAGATTGGACGGTTAAGCTGGGGTATGACAAGAATATAGATCTCATAGTCCCCCCCCCCAAATTGTGTCAACTATTGCACCTAAATTAATTGATATATTTTAAACATAAAGTCCAATCTCATGATAACACAAGTCTTTTTGGCGTCCATTCATACCTGCAAGCTGTGCCATAATCCACTCAAATATGGCTTGTAGATGTCCAATTACAAAGGGTAACCACCACATAAGACCCACACACCCAAATAGATAGAAACGCCAACCCCCCAATAGAGGAAAGCATACATGAAGAGTCTCTTCACTAGAAGGCTACTGCTACGTCCACACACCATATTGTTGGCAAGGAGCCAAAAAGGTTTGAGCGTGACTAAGCTATGTAAGATAATGTTTTGAAGGACTTGTATATCAAAATCATGCCCGAAGCTTGATCCAAGAGCAGTCCACTTACAATATTTATCCGAGGCAGTGTCCAGGGAGATTTTTGGACATAATCGGCCGAGATCCTAGTGTTTCCAAGTCCAACCGGTTACATGTTAACATCTTTTGATATTTTTCTTGATTAATTTAAGACAAGTTTTGTAAATTCCTCTAAAATGATCGGTAATTTTCCTATAGTTTTGAACTTCAACCGACTATGTCTCAAACTCAACTGGTTCATCTATAACTACACTACTTTGTCTAATGAGGTGGGTTACCATTTGGAGTTACATATTGCTATAAAAAAATTTACTGTTATCGGCTCTTCTTTGTCATTGAACTGAGGTTGGGTGGAGGCTGAAAAGTGCGACGTGTGTGCCCCAAAATAGAAACTAATAACTATAATAATGAAGTGGCATGATATTTCATTAAGCTTACGGCTACCGTATCATCAAGTGGAAGTATGAGCTCTGTATTTTATTTTATTTAATTAAAAAATGAGGGGAGAGTGGCCATGATGGCCAGCAATAAAGCTTCACGTCGTGCTTATTAGAATGCCACATTGTCTCGGTGCCGAGCAAAAGAAAGAAAGAAAGAAAGACGTCAAAAACCGTCTCCAATAACATATTGGGAGTTTGCTTGGACATATTTGGCAGGGCAAGTAAATTAAAGTCATAAAAAGTATTCATATATTATATGCGGCCGATGGTCTGTATAAAGTAGGTGCTTCTAATTCAATGTTTGATCTTAAATGGCCATTTGGGTGGTTGTATGGTTGGAAGGTGTGAATTCAAGAACAAACACCAAAAATGACACGTGTCGAAAAGAGATTGGATTGTGTGCTCAAAATTTGTTAACCACTCTAGATGCAACAAATCAACATAATGGGAAGAACCGACGGTATATGATCATTCAATAACGTAGAGAATCTTTCACTTCGACGATGAATAACATATTCATACAAGCTCCAAAAAATTATGAGGAAGGTGACCACGGGTGTGATTTGGATTCGCTAATCATCTTGCACTACACTAAAAAAGGAGATTGGTGTTTGATACACTGAATACGAACGCATACACTAAATGTCAATAACCCTATGAAAGTAAGTAACATTAAATGTAAACTCAAACACTAAATATCAATTATGGTAATATGTGGAAGTTACAGCCCTAAAATCGCAAGTCCAGTGAAATCCATACTTCACAAGAAGGGAGGTGGCAGTAGTGAAGGCATCGGCACATTTATGTCTAACACTAATTGTCAAGGAATTAAAAATTAGTGTTGGGCAGGGTAGAATGCTAACAACATCAAATATAATCAAACACTAAATATCCTTTTTAGTGTAATTAATTGTGTTTTCATATCCCTACAAGAAGTGGGTGCCACTAGAAAAGTGTCCGTTTAAGACCCACTTGCCTTAATATATTGCATGTGGTGGCCCCTTGACGCAAGCTTTTCCAACCAGTTCAAAATTAATGGTAAATTGGCATCAGGCCCAGGGAACTCAATTTGTGTTTTTTACTTTTTCTTTTTTTTAACTTTAAAAGTATAAAGTTGTAGTGCGTGTGTCACGGTAGTACTTTTTGGGTGTGTGAGAAATCTTTTGGGCCGCCCGCCCTCAGGTCCTTTGTGCGTATTGTAGTACAAATTTCCCTCCCCCAAATCATTTCTTACTCATAGCCTTGCCTTCAGCTGCCCACGTTTTTTTTTTTTTCTTCCTTTCTTTCTTTCTTTCTTTCTTTCTCACTATGCTTGCTATTGGCATCCTTTTATAGAGCTGGCCGGCGGGAGGGTGATAATTACAAATACCATCATTTATACAGCTACAAGATATGCCATTATTGAGCTTTCATAGTTCAATGAGGATCGTCATCCACAAAATATAATAACAATAATAATTTTGATGTCATGATGCCCGAAACCCTCCCAATCAAAAATGATCCGTGGGAGTCACGACCATTACTAAGGGCCACTTCACACACGAGCCAAGAGCCGTGACCATGAAATTGTGAGAGCCCAAAAGAAAGTGTCCCAAGGCCGTCCCAACACACCTCCAAAATCATGTAGTGTGGTCACGGACCCTCAAGTGTAGCGTGAAGTCATATGTGACTGGGCCCTCAACCAAATGCTATTTCAATGGATTTCTATTCATGCGGCTCCTCACACATGATAAGAATAGAATAAATCAACGGTTGTGAGCGTTCGGAGAGCCACGGTCTCCCGGTTTAGTGTTAGGCTTACCTCCACGAGGTGGTTTTGGAAAATAGTCCAAGTGACCATGAAACATGATCCATTCGATGCCACGTAGGAATCCATGTAGACTTTACATCCATCTTGCATTCACACACTCCGTTGGTCCCTCAAGCATAGTGTGAAGCAAACTTGGAGCGGCTCCGCCTTTTCCACCAATGAGAGTGCTTGAAGTGTAATGGTCACAGGCTCTCAGTCTCATGTGTGAAGTGGCCCTTAAAGTTTTCTTCAATCGGTTTGCATGAGTTAGGGTAGAATGTGGGCCTTACCGCGGCCATTTTTGTTAATTGGACACTTAAGGTATCTCCGTCGATTATGTGTTGTCACCAAAAATGGACACCATATGGAACAAATTGTCATCCCCATTTAGAATCTACAAATATCATAGATTGTGTCCAGGTTTAGGTACACTGTCTACAATAGGTGCACATATCTTATTTATATTGGTATATGGTATAGGTTGTAGTGAAGAACATACAACAAAAAGACTAGCTGAATTCGAGTATGGAGTGGCATATCATGTCATTATTCGCTTCCCTGGTATAGATGCACGGACCCACTGGACATCATGGCATTGTAACAAATCAATGTTGTGATCATTTGTATGAATACATAACACTACATTATGTCTTCTTGTAATTTTTGCATCTCAACCTCGATTCAAAAGTTTGAATTGGCAGTCTTCATGAATCGCAATTGCTAACTGGACGAGACAATTTCCAAGTCATTGATCCAACAACCCTAAAATATTCATGGAGTTAGAAGTGCCCACAATAGGGCCACACACCCCTTATGCGTAGTGGTGGAAGTAAGGCTTAAAATTCTGCAAAAGTTTTATATCCAAATTTTAAGAGTGGTTAAACGCGTGTGTAGTCCAAAATGGTCTTTTCGAAGCAACGCCATTTTGGGGTGTAAGTAAATACATACGTTGTTTTTAACACGGTTTTTATTAGGACACTTGGCAACAAAATCACATGTGCTTTAACAAGAAAATCTCAATAGCAGCTAGGATATATGATCTTAAAGGTACATGGCTTGAGTTGGGCACACATAGGACTAGGTCGGTACTTCAAACAAGACTTTTCCTTTTTTTCATCATTTGACCCGCTAACTTGGTCTTGGTTTGGTACTAAGGGAAACACAACGAGAAGTAATTAGTACTATGTCTAGTATGCATATATCTAGGGAATTGTAAAATCAACCACATAATTTGTTAAAACAACCATAGAGACGTGTCACACAGTCACATGACATGCCAAATTTTCATTTTTCATCGCACACATGAAGAGGAGCCAGGCATCAACTTTGTGTTAGGATTAGTAAACTTGGTCAACGTGGATGACAAGTCGAAGCCTAATCGACACCTTACATATTGATTGTGATTGTTTTAACCACTGTGTGATCGAGTTAACAATCCCTAATATATCCTATTCTTGTTGCCTATAGTAGGTACACTCTCTCGATACGTATTACTGTGGGTCACACCAATAACAAGGAAATCATGCTAGTAACATTGGGGATAGTATTGCGGGGTGCACACTGTTTACCAACCCACATTATATAACATCAGAGGTCTAAGGAACAAATGATGATATTCATCTTGAAGTCTTCTTTTTCCACATTAACAAGGAATCTCTTGTAGAGTTTCTCATCTTCTTTTTAAGGAAACCAAGATCGTCTTCTACCTCCTAGCCATTCGGCAACAATGGCCAATCAAGTATAAACTGCATGTTACTTTTGCGATACACATGCATGTTGAATTCTCATGTTTCCTCCCTTAATTCTTGGACGCATAAAGTTGGTTTTTGCACTTTGGATATGCATTCTCAATTGCTTTCAAAATAGAATGCGCTTACTTGCAACTAGAAGTGAAAGAATGAGAACACAATGAGTGGTGAAGATTCAAGTCTCACTAAACGCTGCACACTATTTTCATGGGTGATGGTGTATGTTGTCGGTCACATTGGCCGGGGATTCGTGGCACTCAAGTAAAATCATCCATGCGGATGAAAAAAACACAGGAATCATCTAAATGACTATTTTTAGGCAATTTGATTCCGGAATATAGAGTCAAAGGCCCCGAATTAGTCTAGTGATGTCACATTCGAATGAATCGGCCCTCAACCCCATATGGGGGCTTTTTTTTATTGGAATCACTTCATCCACGATATCTTGGATGGATGTTCCTTAGTGAGTGCCACGAATCCCCAGCCGGTCACATTGTGGGCATACAAAAGGTAAAGCATACAATACATATGCCCACAATACTTACCATAATCAATGTAGTTACGTCCTTAAGTTATGAGTTCCTTTAAGTTGTGGTCTTCTTAGAGTGTCTTGATCTATGCGCAAACGAAAACCAACAACCAAAACTTCATTTGCTCTTAAGACATGTCATAAAGCACTCAAGGGTTTTGAGGGAATGCACCGGTTCAAGTGCATTCCAAATCTAAGGACTATCTTGGGCTAGACTTGCCCTTGGGATCTACTTCCATGTGAACCATCACTCGTGCCAACGAATTTTTCCTACATTAACTCCTAAAAGGCCCAAGCCAATTTCCCATAGTAATAGACGTTGTTTGTGTGCTAAAATATGAAGGTTTCAAGGCTAGAAAGCAAGAAAAGCATTAGAACTCAAACATGTTGACGTCAAATGAAAGTTCACATCCCTAAGGTTGTTATATGTGATATAACTTGGTGAACTCTATGTAAGCAATCTATACAATTCAAGTAAAAAAAAATCTTCATAAATCAACATTATATGGGTTCAGGTTGAAACCCTTTTAAGGTCTTAGGAACACATGTGGGCCTATGATGCATTGGAACATGAGAGGTTGATAATGACTCTTTATGAATGATGTGGATGAAAGAATTTCTCTAGATGAAAAATAACTCTAATAAAAGACATTTATGAGTGAATGATTTCTAGTGTATAAAATGATGATCAATGTCAAGTTTTGTCAAGTTTTGTTCATTATGATTTGATGTGCATTTCTTATGAGTTTAAATTAGTTTGGATTAATTTTGGGGGAATTAGAGGGTCCAAATTGTGATAAACCATTGTGGGTCTATAACTTAATAAAAATTACACCCCACACTAATATTGATATCAAGAAAAAATTCAAATAAAAAATAGTGGAAAATTAATAAAATAAAATAAAATCTGCCATGGTAAATTGGTGTATCCAATTGGCATTAATGATGACCAGTATATCGGTGTTGTTATCAAAGTGATATTTGGAGAGGTGATACGAGGCTCATCAAATTATATAACATGAGTACACATATCCATATTTGATACTAGCAACATATCAATATACAACTCCAACAACAATATAATTTGGATGAATGTCATCCATAAATACTTGCTAATAAATCATTTGCTTGAAAAGTGAAACTTGAACATTTGAACTTCTTCTTCTTCTTTCTTTCTTTCTTTCTTTCTTTCTTTCTTTCTTTTATGAAGGATTTTGTGATTTTGTTGCATCCCACCAGGGAAAAACACTCACTAGTTGCATACTAATTTTCTTTATAGATGTAATTTTTATTTTAAATTTTTTTCATAGAAATGCTTCTTTTTTCTTATATGAAAGTTCATATGCTATTTATTGCTTTAAAAATTTGGATAGAAAAAAATTGCATCCCCATCCAACCTTCCAAAGGTGCCCATTTGGACAGAAGCTTCCATATGGGACATTGAGGATTAACCCTAGGGGTGGACTCTTCGTACCACGTATGAACTAACGTGAGTGTAAGAAGGGGTATTACTTGAGGCATTAGCTTACAAAGTATACATAAGGAAGAGGAATTGTTTTTCTCTAGTGTCTACATTTAAAAAGGCTACTATGAAAGTTGAAGTAAAGGTAGATGTTCAAAAAGGGACTAGTAGGGCTTAGAAACAAAAAAATTGACAATAGATGTGCTAGTTCCATCCAATTCACATTTTTGTCCATTATAATAGTCCTCAATGACTACCTTGTCCATTCTTGTTGGGGTTTGCATTTGGGTTCTAGGTTTTGACAAAGTGAAACCTCATGGGCTCTCTTGAGTAACGGTCTCTGGATTGTGGCTAGCTTATTGTGCTTATGCTTTTTTTCTTCTTTTTCTTTTTCTTCTTCTTTTTTTTGTTTTTTTTGTTTGCTTTGTGCAATCTTTGAGTTACATGTTATAGATTAAAAAAAAGTTTAGTGACTTTCTTATTGGAAGTGAAAGTGAATTTTATATGTAAGAAATGCTTACTTCATTTGAGAGATACATTTTGCATATGAATTTATTACATTACATTGACAAGCTTAGTATAAAGACACGTGTCCATTTTTCTATCATGTCATCAATACGTATACACTTGTTTTTCTCTATAAGGTTCTCGTATATAGGGGGTTTAATTTTTCTACTTGTTATCTTCTAAGCGAATGGATATCCATTGCACGAACCTAATAAAATTTGTTTACTAGCAATCAAGTTGCCTTCTCTAATTCACCTCTAAGATAGACAACCCTTATTTGGTTACTTTTCTTACTAGAACGCCTATATTTGAGTTGTATGTGGTTTGGTGTGGCTCCAAGAATGGACACCAGAGATACATGTGCTTAAACAATATTGGACCACGTGCTCAAAATATGATAACCATCCTAAGCTCAATACTCATCATTATTGGTGTTTTTTTTGGGGGGGGGGGTTGGTGGTGGTTATATGACCATTTTATGAGCATGAGAATCTTTACTTTGATAATGAGGAAAGTTGCCATGGCTTTGATTTGGATTTGCTAATATTTTGTACTAATCATGTGTTCATATTCTAGGAGAAGTGGGCTAGTTGGAAAAAGTAACCATATAAGACCCATCTACCTTATTCATCATGGATGAAGGGGCTCAAGTAAAAACAAGTCCCTTACATGGTTGAGGGCCAATTCATTCCAATTGGAGTCCACATGACCAAGCGCAAGTCTTTGATGCCATTTCCATAGTCAAATGAGATAGAAATAGTCATTTCTATATTATAAATAGTTTGATGCATTTTTGCCTTCCTACTGGATGAGTATACATAGACACCATGAATTCCTAGTCATGTGAGAGTAGGGGATACAACATACACATAGCTATAGGGTTTTAGTTTTCTTTGGTTTGTAGATATTATACTAGGCTATTGCTAATGGAAGAATTTTCTTATGCCTACATTAAGGGTTATGACCTTAAAGTTTTTGGGGTATATGTGTGTAAGGCATTTCCTTATTCATCAATTTTCCAACTTGTGTAAATACTTGAGGCTATTTTTGACTTATAAGTTTGTAAATGCATCCTTTTTGGTGGCTTGAAACTTTGGATATGGGGCACTATTTTAAGGCAACACACACATGCCATTCTTTCATTTCAACTACTTGTGCATCTCATGGCTGCACAAGCCACACCCTCAAACAATCACCGTGGATACCAACAATCCCTTCATTCTTATTGGCTTCAATGCGAATGTTGATTATGGACTACATAATTGGTGAGGTGACTCGAAAGCGGATGGCGAGTTGTGATAGCAATGTGATATCCACCTACTCAAACCGTTTTCACAACATAATCAGTTTGCTCATGGGCCAAAAACTAAGGTTATGGATGAAGTGTTGTTGCGTGGATTGAAAAAGCACATAAATTTGTCGGAAGTGTTCTCCACCTAACATTTTCAAAATCTATACTAGTGTAAGTGATAAGCATGTTCGACACATTCAAATCTCATGCAAAGCACCACATGTCGATTTTATATTAATCATAGCATGTACAAAATCTCATGTGCCACCTCAAAAAATTAGTGGTCGGCATCACAGTGCCATACCTACTTATCACCTACGGTAGTGTAAAATTAATTTAGGGTTATGTAGTGTCTAAAGTAATGTTTCTCTAAAGTCAAAGATGGGTTTATTTTCGACAAACATAAAAATTAAACAATACTCATGAGTCACAACCCTTATAACCACATGTTCATAAGTTTTATCATAGTAAAAATCATCTATAGGTACACAATCAAGGAAACGAGGGGGACGTTTTTGTTCCCTTTTAGGCTTTCAGTTTGACAACAAAGAGGGGATGTGTTAGTGGCTTTGTTCACTTTGTGTGCACGGGCCTTACTTTGAGATTTTGTGTCTTGTAAGAAGTTCATGACACCAAGCTTTTAATTGTGAGAGTGGTGTTATCATTCCGACTTCGTTCCCTCTACACTTACATAGACATGGTGTAGTATGATTTTTTTGGCTATAGCTTGTTCTTATTAGTGGCAGGAAGCTAATCACTAGTAAATTTATTCAAAAAGACATCCTAAAGCTAAATACAATGTGAATTAGAGGCTATAAGCAGTTACCAACGGTTGTCAGCCTGTCGGCGGTTGCTAGAGAAGGCCGGCTATAAGGAGGGTCTCTCACATGAGAGACAAATCATTTTGAATAGAAAATCTGATAATAGTTGTGATAGCTAGGGAGGGTAGCGCAGGCTATAGGCTGGGCGCGAGAGTTTCAAGTAGATCGTAGCCATGGAATCATGTGATAGGAGCATAGGCTATAGACAATGCCTTTGATAGAAAGACGGTTAGCTAACCAGGATATAGCCTGGTAGCTTTGTTGAAACTTTTATTGATGGATCATCCAAGTGCGAGTTTTTGGGTGAATAGGATGTGATGATGTCCAGTGGAAGAGAGGACACAAGAAATATGGCCAAGGTGATAAGTGCGAGTGTAACTAAGATTGTGATGATTGATAAGTAAGTGGTTAGGCTATAATCATTAGAAATAGCATCAAGAATGGCCATGAGCCGATTAGCCACATAGAGCAGTCGAGTGATTGAGAGAGATTAAAATGTTAGGACATGACCTGGCTCATGATAAAAGCGGAAACTGAATTGAGGCATAACAATTTAGCTATAGCCAGAGCTAAGTGAAACTTCAATAAGCTATCAAAATAATAGTCACAGTAGACTGTGTAGCAAGTCAACGAGTCACAGTTGAATCAAAAGATAATTGCGTAGAATTACCAATTGAGATGGAGATCGTAGATGATGAGTAAAGATTATAGCAGAAAATTAAGTAAAAAGGGGCTATCTTCTCACAAACTGATAGGGTGAGAAAGTAACCTTGGCCATGCGCAAAGAGATAAGTGTATAGCCAAGAGAGAGAGATATTAGATTATTACAAGAGGCAGGGAAACACAATTATTTGAGAGCAGTATATGTGAATGTGAGTAGTATAAATAAAAGAGAGAAAGGTGTGAGATTAATTGCCGAGCAAGGTAAGAGCAACTTGACCTTGTCATCTGGCTATATGAATTTTTTTATTGCTTATTGAATCGTAAGAGATAATGTGATTGCATAAACAAATCTACATATCATAAAGTGGTGATTACATGTTTGAGGCACTAGACTTTACCCTCGTATGAAAATGGTGGCTATAGTCTTCTGAACCTATTTTTGCTAAATCGTGAGTAAACTTAATTATAGCCTACCTTTCCTTGAGAAGCAATTCACATTTAATAAAGATTTAATGAAATAATATACATTGGATAATAAAGGTTAATTGCATTAGAGAAATGGCAGCCACGAGACTATTGCACCTAAAATGGAGGATACAAGACTATTCGCCAAGCTTTTGAGCTTCACGATTGAAATAAGTCAAGACATTAGAGTAATAGAAAATTCCCAAAGATAGGATGGAATCACCCACGACGGAGTAAGCACAAAGAACCATTAAGAAAGAATGAACCTAATGAGAAAGGGAGTAAGGAGTAAGAAAGAAAATAAAATGTTATTAGATACCCTAATCCAATGTGACATTAACTCTTATAGACACTAGCTCAGTCTTCCTTGTGACCTAGTTCCCTGGGTTGTTTTTGTTTGAGTATTTAAGTGCTAGCGAAAACCTTAACTACACATGGCTATTCAAATCTCTACTAAGTACCTACATTGATTTGTGCCTCTTTAACCATGCAAATCACATTGGGTCAAAAACCAAATTAAATAACAAAATAAAACTTTTTTTTGTTAATTTCTATAGCAACCACCATTAAAAAATAATTTAATGTATATTCCTATTGTGATATTACGTATTCAAAATAATGTGAAATGTCGATAGATTAACGTGGAGCAACCTAATTGCACATATTAGTGCAGCTTTAATTGAACATCCATAAGGATTGCCCTACACTACCTTCCCTTGCAATGCTCAACTTTTCTCAACCAATCCCATTGGTGGAGAGCAAGGTCCCACATAAATGGCTTCAAACTAGGTCAAGATTCTTTATTCTCGATCATATATACATTTTGGCAACCTACGGCAAGGGCGGGTGGACGCCAACACGATTACTGGTCCGAAGTTTCAAAACGGCCGACCATTGGATGGCGGCATGTTGAGCAAGTGGTCTGGGGATTAGGATATTAATTCTTATGTACCATTGCAAATGGGTCGGGATAGTATGGGTCCAAACTAGTATCGTACATGACAACAAATATGACACCAAGAAGTTTGGTGCTTTGCATTCAAGTTGGGTATGTGAAAAGTGGTGACCCAACTTCTAGGCTAAGTCCTAATAATTCCCTCTTGCCCCTTGAAGGTTTACATTTCCCAAAATGAGATTTTCAACTTCAAATAACTAAACCTTGCGCAAATGGGTAATTTTTTACTTTAAATGTAATTTTTTTTTAATGTGTAGGTATCTATCACTTCCAAATGCTCGATCACAAAATTTAACATTGCTTATCTTCAATGTCTCGTGAAGGGGTTCACATCTAAGTGTATAAATTGACAACTCTACCACTCCTAGAACATATAATGTGACATCCCATAGAGTTTATATGATTTTACTCCAACTTCATCGTGATGATTCAATTATAGGGTCCATGAAGTTGAGGCGTTCACATGTAAGTGGCCTTAACTTTTTTAACTTGTGATTAGGCAACAACCAACAAGTGAACTAGGAGATCAAAAATACTCTTGAGAATTGTTAGAAATAAAAGTGTGTGGGGAGACCAAAAATATAGTAAGAAATTACGGCAATTCCTGAGGGGTGGACTCTTCATACAATGTACAAACTAACGTGAGTGTGGGATAATAATTGAGGCATTAACGTATGTAGCATACATAAGGGAGAGGTATTATTTTTTTCTAGTGTGTACAATTAGAAAGGTTGTTAAGAATCTTGAAGTAAAGGTAAATGTACAAAAGGGGGCCCCAAGGGTTAGAGAATAAAATTGACAATAGATATGTTAGTTTCATCCAATTCACATTTTCATCCATTGTTGTCATATGGTAATAGTCTTCAATGACTACCATGTCCATTCTTGTTAGGGTTCTAGGTTTTTACAAACCGTAGGCTCTTGGACAACTCATGGGCTCCTTTGAGTTTTTCTCTCTGGATTGTGGCTAAGTTATTGTGCTCTAGTCTTTGTACGTTTGACGCAATTGTTGAATTACATGCTATGGTTGAAAATTTGTTCAATGACATTCTCGTTGGAAGTGGATATCATATGTAATAAGGGCCTTTTCAAATCATGATTTATATTTTGTATATGTAGTGGAGGCATTTATTACATTACATTGAAAAGCTTAGTATAAATACACGAGTTCATTTTCTAGCATGCCGTTAGTACTTGCACACTTGTTTTTCTCTATAAAGTTCTCGTATATAGGGGGTTTAAGTTCATAGCAACCCACGCACGTCATTTAGGTTTCCAATGAAGAGTCCACAAGCTCCAATACCTCTAAACTGGACTAACGTATTAACTACTAAAACTAACACTAACAAACAATCCATCCATCACAAATAGGTATAAACCACCTTCGCCCCATGATCACGCAATTGTGGATTGGAAGTCGGTGAACGGATATCGCATGTTGGAATTACAAAAACTGACGTTCTTTTTTTATATTTTTTATTTTCTTGGGAAGAGATCATGTGCCGCGATGGAAAATTTGTGAATTCAGATGACAATTCTTGGGTGAGGTGCACATGTTTGAAGGTGGGGTTCATTCTCAAGGAACTTATAGTGGAGGATACACTAGAAGAAACTGTGTCCAAATGAACCCTACGTTGTGATGGCAGTCGCATGTGAGTTCACTGCCATTTTGACTAGCACCCTCAATTCCACTGCCGTTTTGACTACGTAGTGGGTGTCATTGGGTTAATCCCTATTTTGTTTGAATATTGTCATCCAAACATAGGCAGTCACCCAAACAAGCGACACCACCCTCTTATCAAGCACTTCACTTGACCATCTCAACTAGAACTCAACTTTACACCAAACATCTATTGGGACCGGTTTTGCAGTGCAAAAACGCCTACCATACATGGTTCATTTGGACAAGATTTCTTCTAGTGATATAATATTTTCCCGATGGTGAAGATGTAGAAAAGTAAAAGCAAATGTAAAAGCAAGGCGAGGCATTAAAGTCATATGAGGGGTGCAAGGGGACACCAAAGACGAGGCAATCAATCAAAGGCGATTATGGAGGATTAGGTTGCTTCCCTTGCTTTCACCGGAGGTTATTGGCAATGTGTGGTTTGTATGGGGACACCCAATGACCGCTATTTCATGTAATTTTCATTGGAAAGATATTGTGCACATCAATGCAAAATCGAGTTTGTAAACAATTGTTGCACCAAAAGATGTATTTTTAGCGTGAGGTCAATGAACATGTTGAATGAGAATTGGGTGGTGGGACAAATCTTCTCCCATGATAATCACACCATTGAGTGAGAGATAGAGGTGAAGAAGATACATAAAAGTGTGTAGGGGATTTAGGCGAACCAACCCATACACTTGCTTGTTGGATGCCTAAACCCTTGCCTCCAAGGAACCAATGTACGGGTTGTTCCGCCCTAGCCGTGTGTAGGGATACTAAGACAAGCCAAAAGATGAAAGGCAATTAGAACGGGAGAGGTAGAGAATCATTGTCTTACATAATCTTGAATGCACACAATTGGAGATCCAATTTGTAAGCAATATGTTGAATCACATAACGGTTTTTAAATGGGGTCACTACACTGATTATTCCAATTAGTGCATGTTATTTGGAGTTACGCACTGCAGTATCGCTTTACTCAAGAGTTCAATTTTTAGTAATGAAAGTTTGATAAGTTGTTCAGACATTATGAACATAAATGATTTTCCTAGGTAAAATTTTACATTCTCAATAAATAGTTATGGCACTGTGTAACTCCAAATAGTAACACGCACTAATTGGGATAATCAGTGTAGATGTGTATGAAGGTGTGGTTCACCTTAAGAAAATTGATCATTAAAGAAGCTTATGAACCAAAATAAAAAAATAAAAAAATGGACCCTATTGGTGTGTGGTGCCCAGGGGGTGGAGTAAAAAATCAACTTGGTTGACAAACATAGTTTATGCGTTGCTAATGTGGTAGCTTGTTGCGCATCAAGAAAGTAGTTACTTCCACTATGTTCTACATACTTGTTCCACCTCCCACAATATTGCTCATCTCTCAAGTTTTCACAACAATCCGACTTGGGAATGGGGTAAGTACCTTGAACCCCGGACAAATGATCGTAGGGTAGGCTAGCTAGACCAGATTTTCATTGTTATCTGATGCAATTTCTATTAGGAAGAGGTCATGCACATGTCATACACATTATTGAAGAACTTTGTAATTAATTTATTGGATTATATAACAATATATAATTGAAGGTATGGTTCATCCCAAGAAACTTTGGTTGGAGGGCATAAACCTCTTCTGGATGGTGATTACACCATCAACCATGAGATAAAAGTTTAGGAAAGAAATAAAGTGTGTTGGGACACCAAAGACAAGGTAAAAGAGGGGAGGCAATTACAGGATGGAGCGAGAGAGGGAGGTTGCTTCCTGAATTTCACTAAATGTGGCTTTAGAATTGGCCACCCACAGTTTAATTGAGTCCACCCAATGGCCGTTAATATCTTGTGTTAGGTTATAATTTCCAATAAGAACGAATAATGCATATCATCAAAGAAGGTCAAAGACAACCGGTTGGATTGTGGTTGGACCACATAGAAATTTCCAATCAAATATGCAGTTAACTTTAAGGAAGTTGTGTGGAGGGGGGTAATCTCTTCCCGATGGGAAATTCCATGATCAAAAATAGAATTTGAGGAAATTAGTTAAAGCCATATGACAATTTGCCATAGACAATGTAAAAGATGGGAGGCAATTGGAATGGTGAGGGAAAGAGGGAGGATGCATCCCTAGCTTTCCCCAGAGGTTGCTTTAATATTGGCCACCCACTATTAAGCTGAGTCCACCCAATGACCATTATCTAAGCTAACTTCCACTAAAAAGAGGTTATGCATAGCTTTTAACTGATATGTTGGACCATATCACGCTTTAAGAGTGAGGTGCTTAGACACATTTTAATGTGCGCTTCACCCTAAGAAAATAAAGTGGAGGACATAAACTTGGGTCATTGGCAACTTTGCATTTCAAAACAAGTCTCTATTGTTTCCTTTGAATGCATCTAAGAGTTGTGATTATCTTCTTATGTGAAGACTTGCAATAACACACTTGTACGAGGAGTGCAATGACACCATAAGTATCCAAATATAAAAGTCTTGGACCTCCAAAAGTTGGTTTAGGATATATATATATATAGTTCTTATACATGTGTCATCATCCAAATCTCCAACTAGCTTTCCAAAATATTCTGGACAATAATTATGAGAAATTTTACTTGTTGATTTTTTTATAGTAAGAGGATACTCCTCATAATAAATATATATTATTCTTATTAGAAATTCTATAATTTTTTCATTCCTTATTGATCCCTACTTATTATATAGCATGTTGCCATTCCAAGGGGGGCATCACAAAACTCCGCCTCGATGGTAATTCCATGGTCAAAGATAAAAGATGAGGAGAAAAAGAAAAAGAAAAAAAAGGTGCCATGATGGTGTGTCAAAGACAAGATAAAAGAGAGGAGACAACAACTTAAGTTAGAGGAGATGAGGGAGAGGGGGAGGTTGCTTCCATTGCTTTCACCAAGAAATTTCTATAATTATATTTGATAATAAAATCTCACATTCTTCATAATAAAAGTATATCGTTCTTATTAGAAGTTATGGTATTTAGGGCCACTTCACACACGAGCCAAGAGCCGTGACCATGAAATTGTGAGAGCCCAAAAGCAAGTGTCCAAAGGCCGTCCCAACACACTTCCAAAATCATGTAGTGTGGTCACGGATCCTCAAGTGTAGTGTGAAGCCATATGTGACCGGGCCCTCAACCAAATGCTATTTCGATGAATTTCTATTCATGCGGGTCCTCACACATGATAAAATAGAATAAATCAATAGTTGTGAGCATTCAGAGTGCCATGGTCTCCCGGTTTTGTGTTAGATCTACCTCTGAGAGGTTGTTTTTGAAAATAGTCGAAGTGACCATGAAACATGATCCATTTGATGCCATGTAGGAATCCATGTAGACTTTACATCTATCTTGCATTCACATACTCCGTTGGTCCCTCAAGCGTAGTGTGAAGCGAACTTGGACCAGCTCCGCCTTTTCCACCAATGAGAGTGCTTGAAGTGTAATGGTCACGGGCTCTCAGTCTCGTGTGTGAATTGGCCCTTAGAAACCCCAGATCCAAAACAACTTCTTAAGACGTTGATACATGTTTATTATACAACAACCACCACTGTAATGGCAATGATAAATCTCTCCCCCCATGGTAAGTGCATGACATGAGATAAAAGTTGAGGGGAGAATTGGAAAGTGATATAATGGTGTGCCAAAGACAAAGACCTCGGGGGGTTGGAAGCTTAACATAGCACTACGTGGGACGTGGGTCCTCAGAATACAACAGTGGGATGTTGGGAGCTCAATCTGTATCTGAGTTTTCCTGTGCAACTTTTTGAGCATCCGACTATTATATTTTGAGAGCTGAACGCTGATGAGAGCTGATTGTTGAGTAATGTTATGAAATGATTTGCATGGGAGACTATGAAATAAAACCCCCTATATACGGGAATTTTATAAAGAAAAAATTGTATACGCACTAACAGTAGGCTACATAATGGGTTTGTGTATTTATACTAAGTTTTTCAATTTAATGTGATAAATGCCTCCACTACATACACATAATGAGAATTTCATGAAATAAATAGGCCTCCAATACATATACAAGTCATTGGGGACGATTAGTACATGACAACAATGAACAAAAGCGGTAAATTGGATGGCACCAACACATCATTTGTAAATTTTTCTTTCCAAACCTTAGGGCCCCCTTTTGTACACCTACTTAAAGTCCAAAATTCTTAATAGCCTTTTTTAATGTACACACTAAAGAAAGGGAAAAAGAATCTCTCTACTTTATGTATAATGTGTATGCTAATGCCTCAAATAATACCCCTTTCTGCACTCACGTTAATTCGTACATGATATGAAGATTCCGCCCCCGGGGACAAGGAGAAGGTAAAAGATAGGAGGCTACATCCCTTGTTTTCACAAGAGGCTACATTCTCAATTGGGTCCGTCTAGTGACTGCAACCTAATGTCATTTTTAGTGGGAAGAGATAATAAACACCAAATTGGAGAACTTTTTAAGCAATATGTTGGACCATATGATGATTTTTAAGTGCGGGAGGTGAACATGTTGAAACATGTTTGAACGTGTGGTTCATCATAAGAAACTAATGGCAAAGGGCATAAATCTCTTCCATGATGGTAATTCCATGACCAAAGATGAGAAAAGAGGAGAAAAATAAAAACGACCTGATGGTTTGTGAAAGATAAGGTAACAAATGAATCATAGGAGACATTTAGAAAGGAGGGAGGGACTCCAACAGGGTCCATCTAGAGACCATAATCTAACATAATTTTCATTAGGATGAGATCATAAACATCATCAAGATTTCTAAGCAATGTGTTGGACCATATGATAATTTATGGGTGCAGGAGGCGAACCAATTTGAACGTGTGGTTTGTCATAGGCGGAGGGCATAAATCTCTTCTGTGACCAAAGATAAAGTTGAGGGATGATGGTGTGGCAAAGAAAAAGACAAGGAAAAAAGATAGGAGGCACTTAACTTAGAGGAGGGAGAGGGGTTGCTTCACAACAGTTACCAATCCAGGGGGAGCATAAATCTCCCCAGCCCATGGTAATTCCATGATTGGGTCATAAATAAAAAGTGGGATGATGGTGTGGCAAAGATGAAGACAAGGGATAAAAAGATAGGAGGAAATTAACTTACAGGAGGGAGGGAACGAAGTTGATTCCCTCCCTTTTGCCAAGGAATTTTCTATAATATTTTCTATAATAGAAGTATATTCCATATAGGAAGGGGGTATTCTTCATACTGGAAGTTCCCAAATTAAAAAATCCTGACTCCATAATAACTTTGTAAGACATAGATCCATGCTCATTATTCACAAAGATTGGCAATCTAGGAGGAGCATAAATCTCCCCTCCCCCCTTGGTAATTCCATAATTGGGAGATAAATAAGAGGCAATCAACTTAGAAGGAGGTGGGGAGGTTGCTTCCCTCACTTTCACCAGGGAATTTCCTTGGAATGATTCATAATAAGAGTATAAATCTTATAAAAAGAGAACATTCTTCATATTAGAAGTTTCAATATTTAAAAATCTTGACCCCATAATGACAATTCTAAGACATAGACCCGTGCTCATTATACGACAATTACCAATCTAGGGGGAGCATATATACACCCCCCCCACCAATAGTAATTCCATAATCGGGAGATAAATAAAAGGTGAGATGACACTGTGGCGAAGAGAAAGAAGAGGATAAAGATAGGAGGGGGAAAGGAAGGCTGCTTCCATCGCTTTCACATAGAATTTTCTAGAATATTTCATAATAAGAGTATGTTCCTTATAGGAAGAGAATATTCTTTGCATTAAGAGTTCCAATGTCTTGAAAATCCCGATTCTAAGAATGACAATTTTAAGACATACAATACATCCATGCTCATTATACAAAAGTTACCGGTGCGGAGGGAGCATAATAAATCTCCGATTTGGACGAACCAACCCATACACTCGTTGCTTGTTGGATGCCTAAACCCTTGCCTCCGAGGAACCAGTGTACGGGTTGTTTCGCCCTAGCCGTGATGGGGAGATGTAAATAATAAGAAGGGGGAGGATGGGAGTGGCAAAAACAAAGGCAAGGTAAAAAGAGAGGAGGGAGGCTGTCACCAAGAGGTGGCTTTACAATTGGAGACAAGACCAGACAAGAGCAGACTAGAGCCAGCGAGCGAGCGAGGAAGTTGAGAGAGAGGGAGGGAGGGAGAGACAAGGGGCCATCATCATCACTACTTGTATCGCTCGCTCGCAGCGTCTCTCTCTCACTCGCTACTTACACAGCTTACTCACTCGCTTGTCTCGCCATCGCCATCGCCCCCGCACAGGACCAAGAGGAGGAATAGGGAGGTATGAGATGAGAAGAGAAGGGAGGAGGAGGAGGATTAGTGCAGTTGCGGACTAGAAGTGCAAGGAAAGGCAAGGGAGGCAGGCAGGCAGGCAGGCAGGCAGCAGGCAGGCAGGGTGGGCAGAGGAGGAGTGGAGTCCTGATGAAGCAGCATTACCACGCGCACCGCACAAGCTATGTTTTGGTGCAATTGTGCTTCCTAGCGATCCTGCTCTGCCGCTTTCGTCGTCTTCTTCTTTAGCCCCAGGCACTGCGCTGCGGGATTCGTTTGCGGATCGCTCAGGGAGGGGGAGGGAGGGAGAGAAAGAGAGAGAGACAGAGAGAGAGAGAGGGGAGCATTAGGATTTTTACTGTGGATTGATTGTTTCGCAAGGGAAAGAGGCGCAGGGAGTGTGTGTCTGCGTCTGTGGGTGCCTTTTGTGGCGTTTGTTTTTTGTTTTTTGTTTTTGTTTTGCGGAGAGCGGGGAGGAGAGGTGTGAGAGGGAATTGAGCTTCGGGTAGCGGAGTGAGAGCGGGGGAGCAATTCACGACGTGGCTTGTCTGGGAGGGGAGGGGAGGGTTGCGGTGGCGATGGCGATGGCGAGGAGGGGGAGGGAACCGGGGTATAGGATTGTGGTTGCGGTGGTGGTGATGGTGGTGTGTGTGTTGCTGGCCTTGATCGCGGTGGCGGAGTCCGCGCGCCCGTGGACAGCACGAGAGAGGGAGGTGGGGATGGCGTTGGGAGGGCAGGAGGAGAAACAGAGGAGAGGGTTGCTTGTGGAGGAGGAGGAGGATGCGGTGCCTCCATCTGGGACGATGGCACCAACGCAGGAGGAGGAGGCATCGCCGCGGAAGCCGCACATTGAGTGCGACGAGGTCTCCTCGGATGTGGAGAGCTGCTCGCCCCCAGCACAGCGGCAGACGGATCGCAGCATGTGGGGAATGTCGAAGCGCTTGGTTCCCACAGGCCCCAACCCACTGCACAATTAAGTTAGCAAGCAAGCAAGGGCCGAATCCACCGTTCCCTCTCCGGAACTCCATCCCCAATCCCCAATCCCCACTGCTCCCATCAAAATTGCTGCACAGGCTGCTCGCATACACTTATTAAAAAGGGAAAGGAAACGTGTGTTATTATTATGACGATGCTGATGATAATGCCTGGACTCCCTTGTCCCGTTATGTTTGGTTTGGTGACGGGATGGCGATCCATGCGGGCCTCAAAACCTCCTTTTTCTCCTGCCATTCATAGCTGCAACCACTTGTGGAATTCGCAGTGGTTGCTTACCAAACCCAAATGTAGCTTATAGCGGTCACTGGTGTTAATGTAGTCTGTTGTGGTAAACGTATGTAGTTGGCGGACAAATGAGAATGATGAGTGCGCCAGTGGTGAGATTGATAGATTGATTACGAAGAAGAAGAAGAAGAAGAAGAGAAGATTTAGAAGAAGAAGCCGTGTGCTCGGTGGATTGATTTTGATACCCTGTTCATTATGTGTACATACATACTGGCGTTGCTCGATACACGTGAAATCTCTCTGTGGCTGAGGCAATTTGCAACCGACTAAGAGCAGGACGTTGCTAATTTGGATTTCAAGAGAATTTCCTGTTGGGAGATGCTTCAACGTTGTTGCAGTTCATCTTGGACTCGATGCCCTTGAAGTGAGGAGGAGGGAGGAGATTGCAGGTCGGACATGTCATTGCGGGTAGAGAGGTTTAACGGTATTTCTTCACGGCTTTGTTCAACTCGCATCATGGTGGGTGGGGGAGTGGAAAGGATAAGGAAATCTTACAGTATTCTTATTATTATTGGCTCCTGTCTCTTTACCTACAGCAGAATTGGGGCAGTTCAACTGCAGATCAGAAAGGTTAATCTCCAATCGAGTGGACACGATTGAATCCAACCCAGTTTGAACGTGGAAGCTTCCAGCTTTCCCTTCACCTCAGATAGATTCCCGCACCTCCTCGGCAATGGAGAGGCTGCTGCTTCTGCATGATGATGATGCTTCTCCGACTCCCAGGCAAAGCACGTTAACTTATTTCAGTAAATTTTTTCCTGGAGCAGAGAGCAGCTTGGGGTCGGTCGGTCGGTCGGTACTGCGTGTGGGCAACTTAAGTGCAGCTGATTTCAAGGGCTCTTTTACTCACTCTGAACTCACTCATTCCATTGTCCGCATCATCGAACTTCTCTTGGCCGCCGTCCTTCAACTTCATCTTCTCCAGCCTAGGCTGCCTTGCACATTTAAGCCTCGGAACACTTATGCAGCAGGAGGCTAGGCCTTCAATCTGATCATCCCGGTGCGATACCACTTTCTCTTTCCTTCTCAATTCACCCGCCTTCGGTTGCAAGAAAAGCGAGCAGAAAAGTCGGTTCCACCTCTCTAAGGGTTTGAAGAAGAATGATTGTCGATGGTATGAACTTGATGATGGTGATGATGATGGTCGATGCAGCCAGCAGCAGTCTTCAGTACCGAAGTCTCCGAGATTCTGTGCAATAGTACATCAATTTCTTCACTTAGCCAGCCTTGTGGTCGTAAGTAAATGTAGAGAAACAGACAGACAGACAGGCAGACACTTGATGAATATAGTAGTAGTGGACACTGTAGGTAGGCGCCGGTGGCTCGATCGACCACTAGAGGAAAGGAAAGGAAACTAAAACAACTACTACTACTCATGGCAATCATTCATTTACAAAGGAAAGAAATAGAAAGTACAAAAAACTCTGGGCACACCTGCAGCACAGCTTCTTCCAGCTTGCAGCAGGCGCCCTTGTGTAAAAGCAGCATTCAATTATTGTGCATATCTAAGATCTACTAAGGCATGTTGTCTGTCTCTACTAAATGGTGGTATGGTGGTAGCCTTTATGTCCTCCTCATTCCTCCCCTCCACACCACCCGCCCTTTTATGGCTTGCCTCCCACATCATTGTTGCTCCCCTCCAATCCGTCCCAGTGCAAGATCTCTCAATATATATATATATATATGTGTGTGTGTGTGTGTGTGTGTGTGTGTACAATACAACAATACATGATCAACAGCTCTTGGGTAGTTGTAACCAGCGCTTAGCTACGTGATCAATTAGCTTGGACGACCTCTGCTTTAAATTGCGACCAGGTAGCTTAATTATAACCATGCATGTATGTATATATATATGAATTCCATAATCATGGCCGGCTTCTACTTCTACCCACCGTCCCTGCAGCTTGATTCTGTTGTCCAGGTTCCCGATCATGAGGAGCTATGAGTCTCCTCCTCATTGATTAGCTCCTGGAATTCAAGCTTAAGTACATGTGTCATGTCAATGTTTTTGTACTACTTGAGGTTTAGCAAGGGTTAATTCTCTTCTTAAGCTGCTAAGTCATGGGGTTTGAGCCCTGATTCCTGGTGCATGCATGCATGGATAGATGGATGGATGGATCGATTGATCGCTAATTATTGTTGTTTGTTTGTGCGATCTGATGGAAGAAGAGACGCAAGTTGATTTAATAGTACGAGATGATGTTCCATAATTCATCACACCCAACACTTGAGTGGTGGTACTGTCTGTAAGGAAGGGGAAGAGTGCACTACCGATTTGCATGTGTCTGGGATTCGGAAAGCTCTGAATAATCACATGCATCGGTTACTACGTTCAATACTCCAATTGTTATAATTTTTTAAAGTTTCTTGTGTGTTCATCAGAAGTTTTAGTAGTCTGATCATCTGCTCTTGAGCTGCTCATGAACATATGACCGGTCACCACCACCCACTAGGTCATTTCCGTGTGACCGGCTACAGACACGTTTGAATGGATCATACAGCAATTAACCAATTCATCAAGACTTTTTGTTATAACCGTTTTCCAAGTCCGAGTCTCTCAAGAAAATGAGTATAACTGTTTAGGATTATGACCCGCACCGACTTACATGATCTGCCTAATTCTTCACTGTTTAGAGGCACATTTTCACAGCATCTCCCGAAACCTGTTGATCAGCAGCAGAGATTATTTCCACTGACAAAACTTTTCCAAGAAAGAATCTCGTCCTGAATGCATGATTCTTGATCTTGCTCTGAGAATCACATTTTGTAGCTAGCGGACCCTCCCTCATGATCAAAAAGCCGTTCTGAAGGTGTCAGACATTATTCTAGCTAGAGACTTGGTTCTTTGCCCCTTTCGGTTACGACAAAACCTTCCAAGGTCCAAGCCCCAATTGAGCAGGGTTAGCTAACTAGTCCTTCATGACATGACATGACATGATCTGATCCTCCGGGACAGTAGTTAGTAGTAGTAGTAGTAGTAGTACTCATTCAACATCTGCTTGCCAGATTGAGGGATTGAGCTGCAACATCTATCACCCAAAATGATGGCTAGTTGGAGTGCAGCAAGGTCACCTTCAAACCATCAATGCGAGCCTTGAACTTCATGCTCAGAGGCAGATCACTTCGTCCACCAAATCTTGTCGTTCAAGTCACCTTAAATGCTGATGAGGAGTGCAACGCCGAGGATTTGATCTGGCCCAAGCTCCTTGGTCGGTGCAAAATTCTCCATGCTCACACCTGCATGAATGGCCCACATTGATTACGGCAAATGTTGTAACCAGCAGCAAATCGGACACTTATGTTTGAGTGGTCTCAGAATGGACATCAATTTGAAGAAGATTACACGTGGTACAACAAGATTGAACTATGTGCTCAAATTATACGCACCGATGTTCTAGTGAACGTCACAATTGGGAGGGGTCTATGTGACACTTGCTAAAAGAGATTCGAGAGAAAGAGAATCCTTGCTTTGACCTCTTATTACTTTTGCATCTCATTTATGATTATGAGAAACTAAAAACGACAATTTGTGTGGTCCGCAGTTGCTAGTTGGACAAAACGATTCCAATCCAATCCAACAACAATAGATAAATAAATAAATAAGTGAAGTTGGAAGTGTTCTTAATAGGGCCATGTTCCTTAAGTCACTAAGGTGTGGTCACTCTTCTTAATTGAACACACACTTACACTTTCCCCCCCCCCCCAAAGAAGACACATGTCACAATGAGATTGGTCTATGTGCTTAGAATTATATAGACACCATTCCATGTTCGACAATTAACATAACTTATAAGACGACATGTGAAAGAGAAATCTTTGCTTTGACCTCCTACAACTCTTGCATCTTAACTCCAATTTTGAGAGTTAAATGACAAGATTATGCGTGATTTACAATTGTTGACCAGATTAGACGATTCCCAATGCGATCCAACCGCAACGGTTGTCTGTGGAGTTCGAAGCGCCAACAAAGGACCACATACCTTATTAAGTCAACGCTAGATGACCATGATAATACGAGTAAGTTAAACTGCAGCCGGCCCATTGAGCCATCAAGAACAATGTCCAGGGAGGTTTTTGGGCATAATCGGTCGAGATCCTAGTGTTTCCAAGTCCAACCAGTTACATGTTGACGTCTTTCGGCATTTCTTTATTAATTTGAGGTATATTCGCTAAATTCCTTGAAAATGATGGGTAATTTCCCTGAAGTCTTGATGAACTTCAACCGGTTATTTCTCAAACTCAACCAGTCCATCCCCATTAATTGATGAAGAATTTCTTCTGCCAGGAGGCCGGGGGACAGCGGGCAGGCAGCTAGCAGGTGCGAGACCCAAAATTTAAGGTTGATTGCAGGTTGACCCAATGACACCAATGGATGCATCCATTGCAGCTTGAAAACCGGCCACCTTTCTATTCCTACTTCGTACTTAGCTATCATCACCCACAAGCCTACAGGAAACTAAAACCACCAGATCGGGCTTTACAGTAAGTCCATAAGTGCACATACTAGCTTAACAAGTGCACCTCTCATCTGGCCATTACCAAAAAAAATTAATTGAACCCCTCTAGGTTTGTGGACATTTCATTTGAAATGTCTTAGGCAAGAACTAATTCAGGTTTTGAAATGCTAATTCTGGTGTCAAATCAACTTAACAAAGCTAGATACTATTTTAAGGTGTTTATGTTGGATGAATGAGAGGTATGTTTATATATATGCAATAATTTTCTCTTTCTTATGTAAGTTGTGACCTATAATAAATTCTAATGTATAAGGTAGAGGTGTTAAAAGTTGTCACGTTAAGTGTTGATCACATGTAAATTCTATTATTAGATCTAAAGGAATTTAATGAGTCTTGCTAGCAATTGACCAATGACAAGGGATTCCAATACACCAAAGCATGATTGATTTAAATTCCATATGTGGAAGCTACAAGGGTTCGAAATTTTATTGGTAGATGAACCAAAACCGACACGGGAACCTAATGTCAAAGTGGTGGACAATCTCAAAATCAGTGTGTAGTTATTGTGCAAAATTTTGAGGTGTTGTTTTTAACTTTTAACACCATGTATTTAAAGTGCATAGTGCACATGGTATGATCACGAACCGTGGCCTATAATGAATCATAACTTAAAGGTACATATCCAAACTTCAAACTAAATTGTACATGTTTGAACATTACCAAGCACATGAGTCCTCGTTGATTGACCTTTGTCACCGGAAATTGTCCTACGTCATTGAAAAACTTGCAAATCTATCACAGTGGTAGATTTGTATATATCTTCGAGTGATTTAAGATGATTGCCAAGGACTCGTATATTTGGTAGCGGAAAGAAAATCATCATAGGTCATCTTCGTCTTTCACTTCAAAACGGAGACGATATTCACTTGGACTATAAAAACAAATTCTCAGTTGGTGATGCTAGTGGAATCTGCTCATGTAATTTTTCTTCAATTTGTCACCAAACCTCAACATATTTATGCTGGAAATGCCAATTTAGTATTTAAAATGGGTGCATTAAGTTTTCGATAAGTTCATAAGAATGAATTGTGTTCCGTTTGGGGGACAACTACCTACTTAACTTAGCAGGCCTTCAAGATGATTCCAATGAACAGGGAGAACCGACTGCTAGTTACAGATGAGCCGGTTGAGATTGAAAAACAACCGGTTGAAGTTCAAGACTTCAGGAAAAGTATCCATCATTTCAAAAGAATCTATAGAATATACCTCAAATTAATAAAGAAAACCCCCCGAAAGATGTCAACATGTAACCGGTTGGATTTGGAAACACTAAGATTTCAAGCGATTATGTCCAAAAAACTCCCCAGACAGTAAATGATTCCAACAATGTGTGTGAGCTCAGTGCATCATAAGTTAGTAAGTAGATCGTTCAATGTGCAAATACCTTGAATTTTCTCTTTGGATGGTGAACAACCGTTTCCCAGTGAGGTACTTTTGACCTTATTAAGTGTCCAGTAGTAGTAGTAGTACGAGTGACGACACACAAGCTGCCAGAATAACAGGTTCTTGCGGCAGTCACAAAGGTGGTTTGAAGTTAAGAGGTGGTACTTTTTCTTTCTTATTCTTTTTGATTCTGTTTATCCGGAAATGCAGGCGAATATTGCACTTTAAAATGAGTTACATAGTGACGTCATACACTTCCAAGTTGCCGCTTGCTACACATGGTTCCGAATGCACTGAAAGCCGATCCTGACGGGGCAGCTAAGTGAGACAAGATTTATACACGTCTTCAGTCGTTTCCGATCACATAGTTCTTCCAAAAAAAAATTGTTGTTGTTTTGTTTTGTGGGGTGCAAATGAAAGTTCATTGTCAAAAGTAACAAGTACGACCATGATACTAGGATATCTTTGACAAACACGCCAAGGAGTGAGGGGTTGGAGACTCACGACTCATACACCCAGAAACTTATCTCCCATGGTACTAAACAATCATAATGCAGCAGAAGAAACAACATGTTCATGAGCCTCTTTTTGGTCTCTTATCCTGCTTACAACTAAAATCTCTGTGTGTCCCCTGAATTGTCTATCATGGTTCATCTTTTGTTTCACTACTTCATAGGAAACATGAATAAGTAAATTTAGAGTAAGTCTAGACTTATGCATGAATTTGGACATAATGACATTGAATACATGCACTTCTATGGTATATCAACGGAGCCCATATCACTATGTTTGTTAATCGGAGACTTTGGAAAGTCTCAAAATAAATGCAAATGGTTTAATATCTAGTCCAATTTCTATTTGTGATGACATGTATTTCTGCCAAATTGGCTAGTGCCACCCATGCAAATCGGTTTATTAAGTCACATTGAATATATATTTGTGTTTTCCTTGTTTTTTATTTGAAAGCCATGTCCTTAAGTAGTCTCAAAATCATGAAAAAGTCTTCAATTACCGAATATAGTGATCTATGATAGAATTGGTGGAAACTAGTCTCCCACTAGTTTTAGATGTGGACTGCAAATATTATTGTAGACATGTTTTAGTTGTATGCACATTGTTTTGTTAATTAAAAATACACATTTGGAGTGATTATTTGACCATATTGCTTCTCAATGTTCAATCAGGTTCTTTAATCACTATATTCGTTAATTTGGGACTTTTTTAGCATTTTGAGAGAATTACAAATATGAGAACATGGATAAAATCACATAGATATTGGAGAATGTTGTAAGATGTAAATACTTTGAAGCGGGTGTTCATATCAAGAACCCAATTAAGAACTCATATCAAGATGGTTTAGGTAGGACGACCCAAACATTAGACCATGTTTTTGTGGTCCATATATTAATTTGAGACAAGAGAAAGTCTCAAATTAACGAATATAGTGATTTTATCACATTCTTCTAGTTTCTTCCCTCAAGTCTTTTGATGAAAGTGCAATTTGCATGACTCGACGGCGTAGAGAACACTCTCATATCATGCATTTTATTTCCTTGACAACATTTTTTGCATATCTAGTTATCCTACTTACTCCATATCCAATGTAATGAATATAAATGTAAATTACAGTTTATGACAAGCAATCACCAACAACACTTACCTTACATATGCTTGGGCTTTGATAAACTTCTAAGGTATCCATACCTACACCAAACACTAGTCTTATGCAAACGCCTATGACTGAGTGGTATATGGCAAAGCTTGTAGTTAAAAACAAACACCCAAAAAGACACATGTCACAATGAGATTGGACTTATGTGCTTAGTCTAAGGACACCGTTCTAGGTTCAGTACTTAACACAATTGGGAGGCCTATTGAGATCGCTTAAAGAGTTCACTTTGACCTCTTACAACTTTTTCATGCTAACTCCGATTCCGACACTTGAAAACTCCAAGCAACAATTCTTTGTGATTCACAATTTGCTAAGCGGATGAGACGATTCTCGATCCCATCCGACGGCCAAAAGTACGTGTGGAGTTGTCCGTTATAGGCCCGCATACGTTATAGGGATATGGAGGCCAATAGTCCAGGCTTGACTGAAGAAACTTCTACCTGGCCTCTCACATAAGGCAGAGCCCACCTCCTTTTGGGATTCTGCTGACCAACTTGGTTTTGGAGTCTCTCCTTGTCCGAAAGAACATGCCCATCATCCCATGAAGTTGACCACCCAAGGAAATGGACCTTCCCTACTAGACACAAAACACAAATATACAAACACGTATTCAAATACACCTATATATTGCACGGAAGATGCGTGCATATATTCAATGGAGTTTTATCCTTTTTGTCACCCCAACATAACATTACTCAGCACTAGGGTGTTGCAACCCAATGGTGGGCATGTTGCAACGATTGTTCCTCCTTTATGTTGGGCCACCCTTGTAAAATGAATAGTACTCAACCTGTGTTTTATTCACTCTACAGGAGTGAACAATCAGGTGGGAATGATCCCCGGGTTTAGCTTTCTAGAGTATGTGATAATCGATTCATCAAACTATTTTGTTAAGGATGTTGCATGTTTGCCAGCCAATCGCATAGGGTCCCACATTGGTGCAACATGTAAGCTAATAAGCCGGGAAACTTTCCATTTAGTAGTGTCATGGAATATTCAAGCATGACTCAAGGCCATCACAAGCCCCCCCCCCCGATAGAAAAGGGAACATGGATAGTAGGCTATCTAATTTTATGAAAGCGTCCGATAAGTAAACTTGGCCGTTCTCAGTTTCTCCCTACTCCTTTCATATACCTAGCATTTCAATTGTGTGGTTTCACATTATGCACTCCAAAGAGTTGCCCCTCTCTATGTTTTGGGTCCCGGACCTAAGTGATATTGTATGCTTTTGGGCAATAAACTAAAACGTTTCATTTGTCTCCAAACAACAACAACAACAACAACTCACTCATGCATGCAATTGGAATTAGAGCTTCTCCACATGTCATGTGGTTATTGGTCATCTATATGTAGGTATAAGCATGAAGTAATGTCTTTGAATCTCAAAACTTAAAAGAGTGATTATAAATGCTCACAACAATGTTAAGACTTGGGTATGCCTAAGTCCTTACTAGTAATCTAGGTGTCCTTAATAGTTATCACCTAGATTACTACATATTTAGGGTAAGTAAAATCTGAAGTAAGTTGGAATCAACATTAATGCATATAGAATTGGTGCATTATTCTTCATTGCAATGGTATTTAATTCCTCATCTAGGGGTGGCCTCATAAGGAGCTTAAGAATGTCATAAGTTGTGATAAGACTATCTTTCAGTTTTGCATGTCACAATGTAGTAAAGCAATCAAACTATGCACTCATGGTGGATTTCAGTGTCCAAACTATCAAGCCTCAAAATGTACTTAAGCACTACAAGTCAAATCTGGCAAGTAATTGTTTACTCATGGTGCTCAATATCTATCAACTACATTGATTATGGTAAATTGCATGGACGCATTAGTGTGGAAACTAGCTCAATAGTGTGGCCCATAATATTTACCAATGCCAATATAGTGCTACCATACATTCTCACTAATAATATTTTGTATTGTGACCCAAGCCTTTGAGAATGTATGTATGTATGTATGTATGTATGTAATGACATATTAATAAACTTGCTTCAAAATTTCCCTCCCAAGTTTCAACAAAATGTTGTCAAGCCACCATGGTTAAGTGGTACCAATGAAATTTTGTTTCCCAATACCTACCATCGGGGGTATGATAAAAACAACTCCGAGTATCCCGTAAAGATTTATTTCTTATTCACGTGAATTGAGTCCTAATTTAACCTCAATAGACTAATTCGGCAGCTCTGATTTCAAAATAGGTGTTAATTTTACTAAGAAAAGAAACTCTACTTCTACATAGCAATGAGCATTTTTGCCCTCCCCCTTGGTAGGTGCTATGAAACATCACCCATATCAAAAGCACCCCATGTAAGGCTCAAATAACACTATCAAACACCAAAGAAACAAAACTAACTATCGAACTTTATATACAGAGAAACTTGGGATGACCTTGTGGAATGGCACCAAACTCACTTGGAAAGCCATTGGGGAGGACTTGTGATGGGTACTCATGTCATCCTATCAAACATGGAATTATACAATCACACAAAAAATTTAATAGAAATCATGTAACTTGCATTTGAATTGGAGCTCACAATCATCTCAAATTTCAAGTTTCCTTTTTGTCTTTTTTCTTCCCCATCATCACGTGCTCATGAAAGGAACAACTTAGCCGCACTAGTAAGTACATACATAGGAAGACTTGAAGGGTCTTCTCATGGCATTTGCCCTCCATCACGCATACCCATGAGGACTTTGTTGGAGAAACTTAACCGAGTGGAACTCCGGTGCACCTTTCGAGTACTATATCGGCATTCTCGCTTACCCCTTTCGAGTCAAGGAGTAAGTACAAAGATGAATGTGGGGGGGGGGGCTTGAATAGACTAGTAGCGCCATGAAGAGGCCAAGGTAAGGTAGGGAGGCATGCTTCAAAGTCTCCTTCATCACATGATTGATCCTTCCTTTGCTCTAGGACGGGTGGAGTTAATAACTTAGATGGGCCCGAGCCTACCTCACCCCATGACATCCAAAAGCCCCAAGTCTCGCCATCGTCTTTTGCATATTTTCAACTCACCCACGTCGCTCCCCGCCTATGCCTTGGCCACACTTATCATGGCAAAAGGGGAATTGGTGCACACAAGTGTACATCTCATTCATCCATATCAAAATTCATTCCCTATTTTGGTTTATTCATGCTTAAATGCGTTCCATTACATTAACTAGGGTTCTTGAACTATGCTCTTCACAAATATTGTTATGGTCCATTATAATTCGACACACCATGATAATTTTGGCTCAATTTTGGTCGATGCAACTTTTCTTGCCACATACCATGGTTTAGCCTAAAATATCAAATGCTCAAAACTAGGAATATGAAATCAAATTTTTTTTACAGAATATGCATCCTTGTGGGTTTAAAACATATTAGATCAAAAAAATATCAATATCTTGTTTTCAAAATGATCAATTCTTATATGAGTATTGATATCTTATATATTTATAAATCGCCCTTAATTGCATCCCACACATAAAATACAATGGGCCATGGTATCTACCCATGTTAAATTTTCACCCCACAATAAAACCATAAAACCATCCAGTGGAAGAAAACCAGTGGTAAGGAACCATGATTCCCATGGTGAATACTAGGCTCCATGCATAAGCCCATATTGGGTGTTTTTTGGTTCGATTTTCATGTTTCCCAACTTTTGCCAAGTAAATTACACAATGAAACTTGTGTTGCAATAGAAAATCTACAATGAAGCCTCAACAAAAATTGGATTGAAAATCAAACACCCCTATTTTTGCCATGGTTATCAGAAACGTGTGTTTGTTGATTCCCTAACCGAATACACAGGCCCTCCTAATTGTGTTCATTATTGGATGTGGACTAGATAATAAAAATTGAAGACATAGTCCAATCTCTTTTGAACATGTGTCTTCATGGCGTTTGTCCTCTTACCCTCACCAAACCACACACCAATCAAAAATAGGGGTCTAATCAAGACAAAGCAACCAAATAACACCCGCATACCATATTGGGTTTCCAATCGAATTTTAGTCTACGCCCAAGGGCGAAGTGTCTCTCATTCACACCAATCCCAAGTTGGCTTCATCTCTCTTTCCCTAATGCCAACCGGTTCAATTTAAGGGAGAAAGGGAATTATCACATGTGAGTGTGCCTCTCATGCATCCAACAAAAAGCCCTAAAATAGGATGTAGCCTAGAGGTTGTTTTTTCAATTGATTTGACAACAAACTTGGCTTTAAAGACCCCAGAATTAACGTAGTTGAAGTCATTCAAAATGAATCGGCCACAATCCTATAGGGGTCAATGTTTTATGTTGGATGAATGAGAGGTACGCTTGTATGCGATAATTCCTAGTTCCCAATCTAAGCTTGTGCCATTTGGGAAAACGCGGCATGTGGGCAAGCCTTGTTGGTACGTGTCCCTCATCCTTGTCCATGTCCTTTCAGGTTCGCATCCAATTGATGCCTCGCCGCCCTAGTACTAAGAACATCAAAACTAACATTAACGGGGTAGCACATAAGAACTAAGTTGCCCGGACAATTTGATACCACTTTCTCCAAGTACCTATACATGACCACCGTCATATAATTGAGTAGCTTAGGTGCCTACCTAGCGTTGGATTTGTATCGTCTTCTTTTGATGTCATTTAGGGGTGTCTATAATGAGGATTTCACTTTCTTTTTGACTGGTTCTGCTATGAGGGAAGAGACCTAGGGGTGGTCACTGAAATGGGCCCATAGTTTGACAACCGACCAGAACCGGTCACATATGTGTTGTGATTCTATGGTGTTAGTAACTCGCTCTTCAAGTGAAGTGTAATTGTGAGTGCATGTTGATCTAAAGTGGTCTCTAAAATGAGCCAAAGTTTGGCCTCAGTCGGACATCTGACTGGAATTATCCACGTATTATAATTGGATATGGGTGTTTTGAAAGTAATTCTGATTTTGATATCATTCGGGTTTATATACCATGCAAGCATCTTCAAAGTTCATACCTAGGTAATATTTCCTCAATGTCAGTATGTTTTAGAATGGTATTGATCCCAAATAATAACTTGGGTACAAAAAGTTTCTCTCACCTTGAAATACCCATTTATTTCACCTGTAATACAATTTTGATACCCACATGTAGGTTTTCTTATACCATTATTGATCATTACCGATACCATGCCTTCACCTTTATACCGATCCAATATTGGTACCCACCTTACTTTGTTTTATTAGGCTCTCCAAGAAAACAAAGTTTGGATCAAACTTACCAACCTTTGACAATTCAAGTACATTTTGGATCACATTTGAAATTGGGATTCAAGTCAACTTTACCATTTTGAGGCACAATGGACTAAATGATGATGTTACATGATTTCAAACACGTACATTTTTCCTTCTATGTGTAGTTGAAAATAAGGTATAGAAACACATTATGTATGGTTGAGACAATCAATACAATCAACAAACCTACCATCAAAGAAACTAAGTATATAGGTAGACAAATTTGCCTATACAAGCCTAGTTACATGCTTCTCGGCACATTTCTTGTTCACAAGAACAACAACACACATAGAAATTTGGTAGAGTTGGAATGTTGCTAAGGACAGTTTTGGACTCCAAAAACTGTCTAGTTTTACTTGAACATCTGTTAAGAATGTTTGGGTTCGGATTTGAGGTACTCGTTGTTGGAATCATTTGCATCAAGAACTTTGATTTCAATTTTTCCATGTTGTGCTCCCAACGGCTTGAACGATATCCAGGGTCAAATTTGAATTTAGTTCCAAACCCTAAGTTCATGAGAATTAACACAAAGTCACCCAAGTTTTCTCAATGCTCAAATTACCATATACAAAGAGTGGTGTCAGGCTATCAAAAAATGGCTTCCGAGTTTGTCCTACTAGGATGGGTGGACCAAGCTAACCTTGCATAGGCCGATCCCAGATTCAGGACAGCGGGTCCCAAGCACATACCCTATTTTAGATCCTAAAATTCTCTCAAAGTTTGAGAGGTGAAAAGAGGAGATCCTAAAAATTTCACCCACCTTTCAGAACAAGCTCTAATATACGACAAGCTAAGGAGCTTTTAATAGAAATTTTTCCCAAAGTGTGATCAAATGCACGGTTGCGTCCTTCTTTGAGAGACTATGTGGATAACTCTAATGTCTCCGAGTTTTGAACTAAGCGACTTGGTCAAAATGAAGGAGTCTCGACTCTCCATTTAAAAGCAGCGAAGCAATCTTGTGAGCCGGGAGCGGCGAGCGGCGAGCAGGAAATCTATTTTTAGGATAATTTTTTTGGGGTTTTCCAAAAAATTTCAGCTTTTGTGAGAGAATTCAAAATTTCGTCCAGGTTTTGTCAAATTTGGAGGATATAAGCTAAAAATAGTATAGTTTCTAATTCCGTGGAATACCCCCAAGATGACTAATTTTTCTCTAATTTCTATAAATTTCCTATGGTTTTGAAAAATGGGATGACCATGTCACTTTTAGGGTGTAAACTGCGATTTCTTGCAATTACACCTCAAACTGAACGTTCTTTCGTTACATTTCTGTAATTTTTATAAAAAAAAATTGGCGTTCCAGAGGGTATTTCGGATCCGAAATACCCTTTATAACCACACAAAACACACTTTTTTTTTGAATTTAGTCTCCTTATTTAGAGCAAACTTGGTAACAGAACTTTTCAAGGCCCTTTATTTTTACCAGTTGAAATCAATTCCAAATCAATTCCACTTCAAATCACTGCTAAAGTAATGCAATAGGAGCCTATTTGTAAGACATACTCTCCAATATCGTAGATTTCTTGAGCCTACAGATTAGGTTGCACAACACCCATTACTTCGAGGACTCGCATGACTTCGTTGTAGCTGTAGCTGGGGGCATGCATGAAGGTATCCTTCTTTGGATCCATCTTGCACATGTACCGGAAAATGTAGTAGATGTGTTTGCAATATTTCCATTGTTTATTTTTCCCAAGGGTTTCACTTATCATCTTAATGAAATCTGGGCAAGTGCATTCAGGGAAGGCAGCAATAGTAACGCGGTAGACACTGTCCCGCCCACAGTCAATTGTTGCAACACAACCATATCCAGGATAAGGAATTGCGGTAATGCTTGTTAACAAACAACTTGGTATTAGAGCTGCACTCTCCCACTTGTTGCGATGATCCACAGTTGGAACGTCCGGGTTCCTCCTGATATGGTGGTTGTTTCGAATCGTTGGATGAGCGTCTGGAACTACAGTCGCCTTGAAATGCGATCGTGGCAAAGGCATGTTCGATTGAGATTGAACTTTACGACGTGGAGATAGAACTCCACGTTGCTCCAACTGGAACCCGGCCTCTTCGAGAGAGAGAACTTCTTGACGAGTCAGGTTTGTGCCAATCTTCACAGGCCAAACCATGGGAATCATAGGCCAGTCCACAACCCAAGACTTTGGTCCTCCTTTAACACAACGATTGATGTCATCAGGGCAGAACCAAAATTCACTTGCGGTTAAACGTCTAGTGTGAAAGTCCTTCTTCTGACCTGAGTACGTAGGTGCTGGTGTGCCACGTGCTCCCCTCGAAACTTTCGCGTCACACTTCCTTTTTGTCTGGGCTTGGAGGGCTTGGCATTTACGTGCTGATCGATTTGGGAGACGTGCAATATGCCACTTGGTAGGGTCACACTCAGATTCTTCCACCCATGTCGTATGTTGGATGCCGTGTGTGGGATCCGAGAGTGCCTCTTCGATTCGCGCTTTGGTTGACCTCGTGTTCATCGCCGGTATTGAATAGTTTACCTTATCTGAGCGGTGAGAGTCGTGCGCGGATCCTGGAGGAAGATCAATCTTTCTCTTTGTTGAACCAAATATCTCTGCTCCTTCAAGACCTTTATCCTTTGTGAGCACATCGGAAGCTCCTGGGTACGCCTTCATTGCTTCAGCAATCATAATAGGATCCAGACTTCGTTGCGCTTGACGGAGACGAAGCTCTGCTTTGTCCGGGCCCTTCCCAGACTTCCCACCTTTGAGATATTTTCTGTATTGTGTGATCTGCATGAACGCACGCATCATGTCGTCGACGGTGGCAGCATATAGACAATCGCCAGTGTTGCCAGATGCTTGTAGCCATTTGTTGTGGACAGTCTCCGCAAGGTTGCAAGAAGGCATGTCCGCCATCTCATCTAGAGATAGATTCTGTTATTCAAAAGAGTATAAGTTTAGTACTCGGAATGCATGTTCCATAAAAGTGCACAACAAGCTTATGATGAGTTGTTGCTTACCAATTGCATAGAGCCACCCCACTGTCTATAGCGGTAGTGCCAAAATATCATCCAATCATGTAGAGCACGTTTGGCAACTTCAGATGAGACACAACCCCCCGATTGCCACCACCCTCGGATAACATTATACATGTCCTCTGCCTCCTCTTGAGTCTTCGCATCCTTCCATTGCTTGCACAGAGATCTCATTTGGTGCTGAAATTCGGGCTTGATGTGAGCAACAGTGACCCTTTCTAGGCACTTTGTCCAGTGGAAAAGACATGTACGTTCCCGACCTTCCATCTTCTCATTCACATCTCCATTGCCATACACTTTTCGAACGGCATGCCAATTTGCTCCGGCGCTGTCCGCCATAAAACCTTTGAAGTTTGGCTTCCCGTGTCCATTCTCCTCCATCACAGTGTTCAAGTTTTCCCAAAACAAAGTTTGTGCAGTTGCATCCTCAGACTGCATATCACAAAGAGCTATCGTCATTATCTTGCAGTATTTGCTATCATATACATGACAGGCCATAGTTGTCCACCCTTTCACTCGTTTAACGTGATCAAACATTATCCACGAATCTTGGAGGTCTCCTCTTGGCTGCATTCGATTCACCAAGTCCGTTCCGCTACCCGGCATGTCCACTGACATCTTGAAGACGAAGACCTTCCCCTTCGTTTGTCCAGGAAAACGATTCTCGTGAACGAATTTGAAAGCGTTGTAGTCCTTCAAACGCATGATGTTATCAATGAGGCCGTTGTCTTGGCGGAGGAATTTCTTTGTACCTGCAACAAAGTGCCTAATGTTTGAATCTGTCATAGTCTCGAACTTGTCCATCACCTCGGCCATGGGGGTTCCACGAAGATGACCTTGACCAGGAGTACCTCGAATGAGATAGTCGGCCAAAAAGATCTTGCTTGCTCCCAACATGATCGCAGAGTTCTTCGCATTTGGAGTACGGAGGACCTGCTCGCCGATACACTCGTACATGTGGTCAAGGGTCTCTTGGCAGGTACCGTCAGAAACAGGATGTTTATGAGTGCCAAGGTGGATGGCGGCACGAGTGACATCCGGATCTCTGGAAGTGACATGGAAGATCTTGGCACTACACAACCCTACACAAACGGGAGGCGTATGGCAGACCTTGCAGATGAGAGTGGAATTGGGCGGATGTTCTCCTCCCACTGGAATTTGACTTGGAGTGAGTCCGGCCCATTCGGTGGAATTCACCTTACCTGGATTTCTGTCTATGTAATCACAATTTCCATTGGGGCATTGGAGGTGACCAGTGCAAACGGACTTCCGAAACTTCAAACCATAATCATTCTTGACATTAGTGGTCATAGTTTTGCACCAAGTGTGGCCGTCGTATTGCTTCCCCATTCCATCCAGTTCTCCACTGAACGGAGTAGGAATATTTTCAGGAAGAGGCGGCAACTCAAAGATCTTATCCCCGTCATACGTAGCAGGAAGGTACTTCACCTCTAGGTGCTCGATACTACCAAAATCAATACAAAAAACTTCGGATCGAGATCCCTTTCTACCCGCACTCTTTCTGATTTGCTCCAGGATGCTACGAGTCCTTCGTGAAGATGGATGGACAGGAGGGCGACCACTAGAAACAGAAGGAGAACGTTGTATAGCCCTTACAGGTAGTGAACGATTGGATCCCACAGAGGGTCGATGATCGAAAGGATTCGCAGATGTATCGGCAAGGTTAATCCCAGGAACAACATCATCATCAGAATCACTAATGACGTGGACATCTGGAAGACTTCCTTCAATCTTCACTTTGGCTAATGCAGGAGCCTGAACAGTGGAAGTAGAAGTAGGGGGGGTCAAAATTACGGTAGACACTGACATCTGTGAATCGAAAAGACCAAAAACTTTGTATGTTCCACTAGATAAAGTCCAAGCACATCCCTCATTGTCCCTGGATTTAAACTGCAGTACAGTCTCGGACAACACTCCATTGTCATCAAAAATCTCTTTCTCCACATACATTGATCCAATCCGAAAATGAAATCTAAGACTGAGAAGTTGCTCAGAGATAGTGACATTTCCATCCTCTCCTACAGGAGCTGTAAAGGGTGTTAAATGACCGTGGGCACGAAGTGAGGCCATCCTAAGGACCTGGTAGAAAATGGGGGACTTTGAATCATGCATAGGAAGGGACTAAGACGAGAGAGGACCAAGCACGATGAGGGAAGAAGAGAAAAGTGCACATTGATATAAGGGAAGAGATATGCAGCCTGAGTTGGTGCACTATAGTACCCAATATAGGTAAAGTTATTTCTAATAAATAAAGGATATTTGTTGGGCATCGGTGTTATGCTGATTGTATGGTGAAGACAAATTTTGTGCCTCTAATAGCGCTCGTCCTTCAAGTATAGCCACATGTGCATAAGAGACATAGAAATTTCAACGCAAATGTCGCCGTGTCAGACGTGTCTCGGATCCGAGACATGATTATGTGTCCTATTAGATTCTACAAAAGACGGCGAGTGTCAGTGAAATTGTGACTGAGAAGGTACAAAGAAATTAAACTATTGTAATGACACCACATAATAGACATGAATTTTGGTTATATTGGCATTCAGAAAATATACAAACACGCCGAAAAGCTAGGAATAATGTCCAACCGTCCTATTTTGCAATAAGAAGGGCCTCTTACTTTTATTGGATATCCAATACTGCATGTCCAAATATCACCTCGCCAATATTGTCAAGGAAAAGGTGAGTGTACCAAAGGTCGTGAACATCCTTTTATTTAAAAAATAAGATTTAGGCGGATTAACATAAGGTTAAGGGGCTTGCCTGCCCCATTTTTCCGTAGCTTTAATTAGCCAGGTGCAGCCTGCCAGCGCAGATAGCTGGCAGAGTGGGCAGCCTGCCAGCGCAGATAGCTGGCAGAGTGGGCAGCCTGCCAGCGCAGCTGCCTGCCTACATTTGGCTCAGAAGTGGGGTAGGGTGCCTCTAGAAACAAAAGAGTCAGGATCAAAATGTTCTGAGGGTCCCAACTCAAGGTTCCCAAAGATTAACCCTTTTATTATTTTTAGTCTACTGACACAAGAAAACAAACCATGTAAATATAGAATACATCTCCCAAACTTTAAAAATAAATTTATTATCAGTTCCATGTCGACGGATCTCACATGCTGCATCAATTATTAATTTTGTCAGAAATGAGATAGTATGCGGCCTCACAACAAAGCCGGCCTATAAGTATTCACATGTTAGAAGGTGATGGCGTTTTAAGTAATAGTAGAGACAGAGAGGAGAGCTAATGGTTGCGGGATTAGTTGTATACACATGAATGCGAAAGGGGACTACCTCCCAGTAGGACTAGTCACACCTAAACCCAAGAGTGGGAAGAAGAAAAAAGCTAGATATGTTTACACAAGCGCAAAGGGACGGAGACATGCACTGGCTAGAAAGAAGCAAAAAGTTTTAGGGTATGATTCTGAGGGCACAGCCAGGAGCTTGACGTTTGAGGACGTTAGTGATAATGATAATCACACATCAGGACTTGACATGATAGAAGAAGTCGTACTGGAGTACGATTCACCAACAGGGGGCGTAGAGGCGGCGCGACGGGAGCACATCATTTCATTGGATGGGGCACTCGAGTTAGAGGAAGTGATAGAAGCGTACGAGGAGCTAGGGTTTCAAGAAGGGGGATACAAGTTGCCTCGAGAGGGGGCACTTGGCCATTTAGGAGAGGAGGTCCCTCGAGAGGCAAGTACAGTTCACTCGTCCTCTCTACCATCTATATATCTTCAGCCGCCTCAAGAGCGTTCATTGAAGTTTCTTGCACACTACAAGACTGCGCAAGGTTCTGTGAGTTTGCATTTACCTTGTTGTTTTGGTGTAACCTTTCTTATATTGTTGAGAGTACTGCCTAGTGTTAACAGCGTTGCAAGAAGTCCATGATGGAAGATGAAGATATTGCGAGAGTTGTTGCGGACTTGGTAAAACTAAGTGGGTTCTGTAGTGGTGATGAGAACCCTGAATCTATTCCAACGGAGACTGTGTCTGGGTTTCAGGAGAACGCGATTGAACAAAGCACGTCAAGGCGGAAGGGCAAGGAGGTTCTAAGGGGTGCGAGAAGGATGGCGTCCTCACGTATTGGTGGGTCTCCGTCAACCGGCGGCCCAACATCTGCCATGGACGAGGACCAGTTTGAAGAGGTAGGTCTCATTTGGCTTACTATGAATTAAGCAATGCGCTTGCCTCCAATGTTGGGTTAGGGTTGCGTCTTTTCGTTCCGCACAGACGAAGGATACTTTGATAACTTCAAGGTCCGAGGTATATGAAGCTGGCAGTAGTTAGGTATATGAAGCTTGCAGTAGTTATGGTTTCTTGAGTACGTCCTTCGGATCCGAGACACGGGTTTCAGGCACTCAATATTTTATTCACGCGGTCTATGACAGCGAGATCTTTGTAAGTAGTTAGGGTTTCTTGAGATTTTCTGGTCACCTGAGTACGTCTTTCGGATCCGAGATACGGGTTTCAGGTACTCAACATTGTATTCACGAGGTCTATGACAGTGAGATATTTCTTGCGGGGCATTGAATCATGTAGTCATTACACATTGTCAACTGAGGATTGACACGAAAATTACGTTCCTGGGTTTTGTATTCAGTTGTTTCGCTTGTTAATTGGCGTCTCGGATCCGAGACCTGCCTTTAGTTTCCCCTTGAGAGACAAATATTTTGAGATATATGTATTGGTGGTTTATAAAGGCAGAAGAATATGAACCAGTGGATCTAGAGGTACCCGCTGCAGTAGGAGCGGGAGGCGTGGATCCGGGGATACATGCAACAGAGCAACACTTACGGCGCCTGGTTCAGGGAACCAATTTGTCTGTAATCGAGAACAACTTGGACACTCCTGTATCCGAGCTTGATATTCCCCTGTGCCGAATGATACCGATGAAAGACGTCAGAACCCCCCTTCAACCCGATATTGAGAAGTTGAAAGCAGAGTTTGTGAATGGGTATAAGAGAGGTGCGGCGTGCTTCTATGTGGCTCTAAAGAGTTACAACTTACAGACGCAAAAGGTCACTGACGAGGAACGGAATAATTGGTCACCGAACTGGAAGGCGGCGGACAAGGAATTTGAAGAGAAGCTAAAACTCTCCCGCGGACTTCTGAAGTATTCCAACAAGAAGTTCTATATCTGGGACGGGAACCACCGGCACTTGGCTTGGATGCCTTTGATTGAGCAGTTCCATTATAATAAACCGGAATTTCATGTAGCTGCAAGGTCGACTATACTCAACGTGACTTCAGAGAACAATCAACAACTTCTGCACGCGATGACACAGTGGAACAAGTATGGGTTTATACCTCTTAATGTATTTCTGTTTTATGCAAGGATACCATTCATTCATGTATTAATAAATTCATTTCAGGAAGAATGAAGTGGACCACGTCGCTCAGCACTGGACTCATGAGCTTCGGCGCATCATTCAGTTCGGCAATATGCCTTTGGAGCAGCTAAGGCCCCTCATAAGCGAGCGTGATTACAAGGCAAGTTTGGCTGAGTGGAATCGCCAAACAAAGAAGAAGAAGTGGTACCATCTGACTTCAGATGCATTTTGCAACTTCTTGTATCAGGTACCAGTTATTGTTCCTCTGAACTTTTATACTTTTACAAGCTTGATTTTATACATGTAGCGATGGATAACATAATTTGATGCCTAGTATTCCAATCTAAACCTGTGCAGAGGGAGATTTCGAACGCTCAAGAGGTTGCAATTCGCGAGTATCGGGACTCGCTACTCAAGTACACGGGAGAGAGAGACCCTGGGAGTTCGGAGGAGCTCATCAAGAGGGTAACTGCTGCAGTAAATGCGTGCAAGAAGTCTCTCCATACAGATATGGATCGCATGCTGGCAATCGCAGAACCCCGTAATGGTGAAGGATTCATTTCAGAGGTATGTTTAATGTGTTTAATGTTGCAATATTAAGGTTTTCTAAGATGAGTTTTGTGAGTATGTTTGAAAATCTGAGGCTTATTTGTTCCTCACCAATGTATCTCGGATCCGAGATACAAAGTCTCAGGCCCTTAAGGGGCATGTCATGGTAGGGTCTCTATCTCAATTTGATGAGTATGTTTGAAAATCTGAGGTTTGTTTGTTCCTCACCAATGTATCTCGGATCCGAGATACAAAGTCTCAGGCCCTTAAGGGGCATGTCATGGTAGGGTCTCTATCTCAATTTGATTAGTATGTTTGGAAATCTGAGGCTTGTTTGTTCCTCACCAATGTATCTCGGATCCGAGATACAAAGTCTCAGGCCCTTAAGGGGCATGTCATGGTAGGGTCTCTATCTCAATTTGATTAGTATGTTTGGAAATCTGAGGCTTGTTTGTTCCTCACCAATGTATCTCGGATCCGAGATACAAAGTCTCAGGCCATTAAGGGGCATGTCATGGTAGGGTCTCTATCTCAATTTGATGAGTATGTTTGAAAATCTGAGGTTTGTTTGTTCCTCACCAATGTATCTCGGATCCGAGATACAAAGTCACAGGCCCTTAAGGGGCATGTCATGGTAGGGTCTCTATCTCAATTTGATTAGTATGTTTGGAAATCTGAGGCTTGTTTGTTCCTCACCAATGTATCTCGGATCCGAGATACAAAGTCTCAGGCCCTTAAGGGGCATGTCATGGTAGGGTCTTTATCTCAATTTGATGAGTATGTTTGAAAATCTGAGGTTTGTTTGTTCCTCACCAATGTATCTCGGATCCGAGATACAAAGTCACAGGCCCTTAAGGGGCATGTCATGGTAGGGTCTCTATCTCAATTTGATTAGTATGTTTGGAAATCTGAGGCTTGTTTGTTCCTCACCAATGTATCTCGGATCCGAGATACAAAGTCTCAGGCCCTTAAGGGGCATGTCATGGTAGGGTCTCTATCTCAATTTGATTAGTATGTTTGGAAATCTGAGGCTTGTTTGTTCCTCACCAATGTATCTCGGATCCGAGATACAAAGTCTCAGGCCATTAAGGGGCATGTCATGGTAGGGTCTCTATCTCAATTTGATGAGTATGTTTGAAAATCTGAGGTTTGTTTGTTCCTCACCAATGTATCTCGGATCCGAGATACAAAGTCTCAGGCCCTTAAGGGGCATGTCATGGTAGGGTCTCTATCTCAATTTGATTAGTATGTTTGGAAATCTGAGGCTTGTTTGTTCCTCACCAATGTATCTCGGATCCGAGATACAAAGTCTCAGGCCCTTAAGGGGCATGTCATGGTAGGGTCTTTATCTCAATTTGATGAGTATGTTTGAAAATCTGAGGTTTGTTTGTTCCTCACCAATGTATCTCGGATCCGAGATACAAAGTCACAGGCCCTTAAGGGGCATGTCATGGTAGGGTCTCTATCTCAATTTGATTAGTATGTTTGGAAATCTGAGGCTTGTTTGTTCCTCACCAATGTATCTCGGATCCGAGATACAAAGTCTCAGGCCATTAAGGGGCATGTCATGGTAGGGTCTCTATCTCAATTTGATTAGTATGTTTGGAAATCTGAGGCTTGTTTGTTCCTCACCAATGTATCTCGGATCCGAGATACAAAGTCTCAGGCCCTTAAATCCTCCCATTTTGAATATGATTGATCATATTCTTAACTGTTGAATGAAAACTACAGATGCCTTTTAGGTCGTGGACACTGTCTCTCGGATCCGAAGGACATATCTTCAAGAGTGTTGGAGCACTCAAAAGAGATGAACTGATTCAACCTTGTGAAATTGATGGATTTTCCCATCACTCGGTGTATTGTGGTAGATTAACTTATAAATTCCACTAATGTGGACGTGTTTTCAGAATGTGGTCAAAATTATTAACTTTTATGCTGAATATATGTTCCAGATTCTACACCATTATAACATCTTCCAGTCGAAGCCAGAGATGTCGCCTGAGAAGCTGCAGCTACTTGCCACTGCTCAAGTGGAAGGGAAGTACAAGCAGCGGTGGCTGAAGTGGTGGAACATGAGCAAGGACGGGCGTCAAGCATACAACTTCCCGGACAGTCCTTGTTCCTCAGTAGCATTGCGTCCTTGGGTTGAAATTGCGGCCTTCTGGGCGGGGGTAATACTCTCTGAGTTCACGACTGTTTTAATTGTCTTTCGGATCCGAGACACTCTTCTTGATGAACTAGTTTGGCTTCATAATTTTCTTTTGCTATGAGTAACTTTGCTGCATGGTAAGTATTAGAAATTCTTGATATCTACGGTTTGATAGTTGTGTTCTCAGATTTGTTGCTCTCAGTTCAAAGAGGCGTTATTTGAATGCACTATTTCATTTGAGTTTGCGTAATAATTAAAATGTATTGATTGCTATTGCTCGTTCTATGTCATGTAGTTGGAAGAAGAGAGTGGAATCCAGTATTCCAAAATCCTTGAAGACGATGGTATTCAAATACCCAATCGCACGGCAGTTGGTACTCTTGTCGACATTCAAACCTTCGTGATGAATGGTGCGCTGCAAATCTGGAAGAGAGGGTTCCCAGAGATTATTGGGAAGCATGGGAAGTATTCGAAGTCCAAGAAATTCACAGAGCAAGCCGAGACTAAGAAGGCAGTTTCGCGGATGATTGTCAGGTACTTCTTTGCGGAGCTTGTGAAGAAGGAAGCAATCACAGAGGATGCACTTCCATGTAGGTTTGCCAAATGGTTGGATACATCCAACAGTGAATGTATCTTCAACGATTACCAGAGGAAGACATTTAGTCGCCCTCACCTTCGGCGCTGCCCATGGTACTTGGAGCTTCGTTCGGGTGAACAGTGTTTCGACACTGAGAAGGACTTGAAGTCTCAGTGTGATCGGGAGACCGAGGAGATGGAGGCCAGAGGATTGCTGACCAAGAATCCCACTGCTGAGGAAGGAATGACGGAGAAGGAGAAGAGAAAGGCCGCCAACAGACAGGCGCGAATAGAAACTCGCAAGGCAGAGAGGCTTGAGAAGGCTCGACAGAAGGAGTTGGCAAAGAGGCAGGAGAAAGAAGAGAGAGAGCAGAATCTGAGGCATGCGAAGATTGTGAGAAAGAAGGGCCTTAAGGGAGCTCTTGAAGATGAGGGCATATCTCCTTCTGCTAGCAGCAAGCCATCAGGGAGTCAGGGAGTGTCATTGATTGGGAGCCAATCACTATACTCCATCAAGACAAAGACTGATGATAATGAAGTCCCTGATGTTCTACTCCTCAATGACAGTGCTGATAATATTTTAGCGCGGTTCGATTCAGTGACAGAGGGTGATAAACCAGCAACATGGGTCTCCATCACTTCATTTGTCTCCGAGCATCAGGGTACTAAGCGCCGTCACTTCAAGGGAAGAAATGCGGATGTCGCAGCTGTAGATTTGGTTATTGTTGATGTCCCGGAAGGTTTGCCAGTTCCCGGTTTCAATGGAGGAAGAGATGTTCCACTCTGGAACACTTTGGCACTTGCAAAAGACGAAGATGGCCTGGAAGAATCCCCATGGATTAAAGCAGCGTTTACATTTGCAGATGAGTGGCTTTGTGACGACGGAGCTGTTTTGGTATTTTTTCCTGACAGCAAGTTCGTTTCAGGGGAAGTGAATGCGTGGGCCAAGTGGGCAAATTTTAAGGAGGAAATGAAGTGGGTGGTGATGAACGGGCTTCCCTTGTCGAAGCCTGATTTTCCAGGACGCCAGACAAAGTACTTCATCGCAAAACTGTATGTTCGTATGGAGAACCCAAAGGATTCCATTCCTAAATCTCACTTCAGGTTCTATGAGCAAGTGGAGTTGGAGACTCAGGGGTATGACTTACCCAACGATGGTTATTTGATGAATTCCATATCCGCGGATACTTTGACAATGAAGCATGCCTCCGGGACTCCTTGGCGTGGTGCTCGTGAGAAATCAGACAATCTTTTGATGGCGCTAGTTGATCTCTGCACCTGCGAGGATGATATAGTTCTTGACCTGTCTGCATCCACAGGTATTTCAATAATCTCACTCCTCTACTTTCTTTGATGATTTCCTTTTCAGTTGGACTAACTTTGTGTACGGATTTTGTGTTGCTCTAGGAGCATCTATCCGAGCTTGCAAGGCATTGTACAGGCACATCATTGCTTTGGAAGAAGATTCTTCTCTCTATCAGGAGGTTCTTCTTCCTCTTCTTCCACCTCATGATGAAGAGGAAGATTCACGACCCCCATCGCCGATTGTGAAGAAGAGGGTTGCATCAAAGCATGATGTTGAGCCCGAGGCAAAGAAAGCTCCAAAGCGCACATGTAAGTTATTTGGTTTAATTGTTTTGCACTGGATTGGTTTTTGGATGCACCACTACAATTGTATTTCGAATACTAAGGGTATTTTGTTTCTGTTTTGCAGACGGGAAGTGAGCTTCAAGACGCTGTCATGCTTAATCATGCTTAGTCTTTCCACTCGGCTCCTCTACGTTTTATTGCAGAAACAACGGTTTAGGATTTTTGTGTTGGCATTAAATGCCATACATTTTCATTTTGTAATCCATTTCTTCTGGAAGACTTGGTATGTGGAAATTGTTTATGACTGTTATGAATATGAACTAGTAAGGGGAATAAAATATATCTTGCAATGTCAAATCAATTATGAATGAAGTCATGTGAAATTTCATAGAGTCATCGGAGCAGATATTATATTTTACAGAATGAGGCAGTTGTTACCACCGAATTTGCATTTTCAATCTTATGCAATATTCTCAATTAATCAGCACAACTTTAATTTTTTATTTGCATTCACACTATTCTCACATACTCCCATTTGCAACAACCGTAATGATCACTATATGTGCCATGCCCAACCAGCCCTACGTGAACCCTATTTTCTCCCAACGAAAGCGCCCCTAAACTCCAAGTACAATCATGAATGTAGTCACAGGACGTCTCTCGGATCCGAGAGACGTCCTTGGAAACCCTAAACCTTGAAGGTTCCCATGGGAGCCTTTAATCCAGCCGCCGCCTTTGTTCCCGCCCTTGCCAAACCCTTTCAAACTCTCCCAGAGCCTATATATTGGCATACTTTACACATAATTCACTCATTTGCGGTTTTTCAGTGATTTATTGTAGTTCGTCTTACCTCTTTCTAGTTATTTCAGTCTCCTTATAGTTTCTGAACTTTCTCCCTCCGCACCCAGCATCTCGATCCAAATATTTGTGTACAGTCACGGGTAAGTTTCTCCCTCAGTTTTCAATGCCAGTACCTCTTTTTCTTTTCATCACATTCTTAGGTTCATTTCATGTGATCACAGGAACTGGATTCTTGATTATGGGGTCTCTCGGATCCGAGAGACCCTTTATTTGGTTGTGTATGTTATTCTGATTTTTCAAATTCAACTTCCATTTGGTGTCTCTCGGATCCGAGAGACCCTTTGACTGTTTGTGTATGTTATTCTGGTTTTTCAAAGTGAACTTGCATGTGGTGTCTCTCGGATCCGAGAGACCCTTTCTCTGTTTGTGTATGTTATTCTGGTTTTTCAAAGTGAACTTGCATTTGGTGTCTCTCGGATCCGAGAGACCCTTTCTCTGTTTGTGTATGTTATTCTGATTTTTCAAATTCAACTTCTATTTTGTGTCTCTCGGATCCGAGAGACCCTTTGTCTGTTTGTGTATGTTATTCTGGTTTTTCAAAGTGAACTTGCATGTGGTGTCTCTCGGATCCGAGAGACCCTTTCTCTGTTTGTGTATGTTATTCTGGTTTTTCAAAGTGAACTTGCATTTGGTGTCTCTCGGATCCGAGAGACCATTTCTCTGTTTGTGTATGTTATTCTGATTTTTCAAATTCAACTTCCATTTGGTGTCTCTCGGATCCGAGAGACCCTATTTTCAGTGTGTTTCTCTGATTGTTCTTTTCCGTCCTGAGCTTCTGTCTGGTGTCTTTCAGATCCGAGAGACCCTATTTGTTTCTCTTTGTTAAGAAGAGTAGCCGTCGTTGAACTACAGTTTGGGCACTCTCTGAAGCAAGTATCTTGTTTTGTTCGTCGTTGTGGTTGTTAGATTTCTTCGGCACGGTGTTTTTTAGGGTATCTCGGATCCAAGAGACACTTATTGTTTTGATTCTTCCCATAACATCCATTAGTTACTGCACTAAACTTCCTATCTTCTGTTGTATCATGCCGCATGCTTAATTGTGATTTTTCTTTGCAGTTTCTTCAGTGTTGCAATGGTGCTCACCCGGGCTGCTCGGCGGAAGATGGTGGCAGAGGGTTTGGTCACCTCCCGTGTTGAGAACATCCACAAGGTTGAAACATTACCTTCTCATACGGCTGAGGCAGGAGAAGAAGCAGTGGTTGCAGGTGCCAAGGTGGAGGCCGTCGTTGTTCATGAACATGTTGGCTTCAACATGGAAATCAACCCCGTTAATCTTGTTGGTCATGTGGTTGTGGAGGAGATGATTCCAGAAGACACCCTGAACTTCGTGGTCGTCGAAGTGGGGGACTTCAATGCTTGTGTTGAAGTTCCCCATTTCGAGGAAGGAGTTCCGCAGTTTGCAGACATGTTTTATGCTCAGTATGGTCAGCACAACGAAGAGGAAGAGAGTTTTGGCGAGAATGATTGGATGGAACAATATGTTGGTTTAGGGTTTGAGAATGCTGATGTCGGACAAGACTATCAGGGCCCGTCTCCTAATGGTTGTCATTCGGACATTGAGGTGATATACCTTAGTGATGATGAATGACTTCTCTAGAGTTTGTAGCTGTACACATAGTTTTTTTGATGTTTTGAACAGTTTTACTCCAGTTTATAAGGTGTAGTGGAGCCTAAGCACTTCCCGTTTGTATGAAACACTTGCATTGTTTTGATTTGAAGTGGTTAAGGGCAACTCGCCATTGGTAAGGTTTGCAGTGTTCATTGCATATATCATATGCATGATGGCTTTATGTTAGTCTGTTTTATAAATCTGGTGGGTGAAGACATTTGTATGCAGTCTACTACCCTAACCCTAATTGTACGTATTGATTGATTTCTGGAGGGTTTTCATTTACAATATATGGAGCTTCTCAATTCTTGTAGGTGTCCCAAGTCGGTATTGTTTTCCACAATCTCTGAAAATTAGCTTTGTTGATGGATTAGTCTCTCTATCTATCCGAAGATATCAAACAAACCTTTCAAACCCGAAAATTTAGGAACCCACTTCCATGGCCTTCAACCAAAAATTTTAAACCCTTTACCCTAAATATTCCCCTAAGATTCCACGGTTATATGTACTGCTACTGTTTTGAATCTTCTAAACAAAAAAAACCAACAAAAATTTAGTTCTACGCTGTACGCTCGCCGCTCGCCGCTCGCCGCTCACAAGATTGCATTCCTGCATTTAAAAGGAGATCGAATATGTAAGGTACCCAACATAGGTATGTAGGTAGATGTCTCAATTTGAGTGATTGAAACTTGTGTGCTAACAACTTGGAGTTTAAATATTTGCTCTCCTCGTACAACTTGACACCAACCGTTGTCGTACAAGATACGTGCATATATAGTGTCGGTCATCCTCAAAAGAAATTGGTAACAAGGCGGGTACATTTGGTCCACTTATGGAAACCCCTCACCAACTATATATAGTCTATAGATAGGCAAAATCTAGCTCCCTAGGCATATTTTTAAAGCTTTCAATTTGTTGTGGAATTTCAATGCACGTATTAAAGTGATGGGAAGAACTTCACAACGTTTCCCCGTGGTACATTTGGCATGGCCTACTCAACTCTCTACACACTCCCTACTCAAGTTCAATAATGCTCAAGCTACTCTAAAGTCCATTCAACTTTTTAACTATTAAGGACTACCTATATCTAGGTAAACGGCGAGAAGATACACTACGGCATTTGCGGTTGCTTGCACACCACTGGTACTCTTCCACTAGATGGGTTTGAAATCCATGAATATGGATTGAAAATCTACTATAGTAATAGATCATAGATCTATCCAGTGAAAGAGAATTGTGATTCTCGTAGTGATATTGGATGATGAGTCGTGATAGGAGAGAGACATCCACCTACTAAAGCCATTGGTGGGGTATAATTGGTATGCTCATGGATAAAATCCAGGAGTTTATGGATGAAGTGTTATGTGCATGGATACAGAACCCACATGAAAATTGTTGGAAGTGCTTTGCAATTGGATGAGCAACTGGAGATGGAACCCCACATGATTTTGGATGAGGGTGGCCACAATCACTATGTAGTGGAGTAAGTTGCGACTAAGTTATATATTATTTTGTAATGACTTGGGGCTTTCAACTTTCCATCTTTGCATTGATAATGAAGGCACTCCCTCACACCTTGCCACAATCATTGTGCAATAGTTCAGTTTTCTTAATTTTTCAGCCTTGTCAATCTTCTATATTAGAGTGGCCCACATCAAATTAGGACGTGTTTGTTCTTTTGAATAATTGACACTACAAGGATCATGTGGTCTTACCACTACAATGATTATGGTAAATGTTGTGGGCAAATGTATAGTGTAACTTACCTTAGGCCATAGTGTGGCCCACATAGTATGGGCTATTGTGTGGCCCTCATTATACACTATCATGCATGAAAATAGTGTGCAACCCTAGTTACACTTGAATATTCAATCACTTCCTATGTTCTCATTCTTTCAATTCCAGTTGTCGGTAAGGCATCAAATGAAAGCTCTTGAGGTCATAATTCCAAAGAGCCTAATCTCAATTCTAAGTCCAAGAATTGAAGGAAAAACCTTCAACATTGAAATGAAGAGCAATTAATTTTTACATGAACATTGTGCACAAATGGCCAAGAGTCAAGTGCCGGTCTTGTTGTTTGGGGAGAGATTTTGAGAAGCTCTATAAGTTGGAGTATTTGTTTGTTGAGAACGAGCAAATCTTGAAGGAGGTATCATCATTGAAGCACCTGGAGGTGTTTCTTGAGGGATTCTTGAAGGTAAGGTTTTGGTGGTAAGCCCCACCTTTACTAGGCATGTGTTCACTTCAAGGAGAGAAAATCACTTGTTGAATAAATAGCAGTACATTGCACACTATTTTCACTCCAATATAATTATTGCAACCTACAATGTGGACCTTTGATGTTCAATATTATGGGTAGATGAATAGAATGCACCCACTCTAAACTTACGATTTCATCCCCAATGATTTAATGTGGAAATAAGCTCAATAACCTAACCCACAATATTTACCACAATCACTATAATTCTCTTCCACTAGATTGTTTTATGATATACAAGGGCAATATGTTCTAAATTCAAAGATATAGATTATATGACCATCTAGTGGAAGTGAACAAGTGGTAAGACCATGCAACTCCTGTATAATGAGAATGACATCATGTCGCTCATGAAATTTGACCCCCTAGCTTTGGTGACTACTAAAAAGAGGCAACCATGCCTCGGGGGTGCACTAGGCTAAACACATACAACTGTATGTGAGTGCACAAAAGGGGTATTAATTTGAACTTTGTTGTACTAAGTATACATATGCTACACAAATTAAAACGTGTGGTTATGTACATGTATGGTAGTGTACTTTAAAACATAAGGTTTTTTTAATGTGAAGTTCATTGTGGCTTATGTAGAGGTAGGGGTTTCTAGAATTTCCAATAGTACGTTTGTTAGTCAATTGAATGGCAATCCAACTTTACTTACTGATCAATTGACTCGGATTAAGGCTGGCAATTCATATATGAAACCTAAACTCTTTATTGCAACAAACCATGATACTATATTAGATCTTGGTTATGATTATGGTGTGTGTGTTTTTAAAACAATATGAAGCTAAATTTTAAATTCTAAACAAGGTAGAGCACGAAAGTCAGCTCTAATTAAGATTAGGTTTGTTGCGAGGGTTTATAAGATGCATAGAAAGCTTGGTAATCATTGGGTGGAGTGTAGGGATCCAATTGACTTAATGGACAGCCCATCAAACATGTACATTGGCTTACATTGGGATCAAAAAGGAACCAACAACAAGCAAACATGCAATCGTACTAATCATTTGATGGTAGACTTAGAACAATAATTGCATTAGCTTTTATGACATATATATTGCAGACTTAGATGCTTATGAGTGTCATTGGGGTGATAAAAAAGTTTTCAACGACTTTATTGATGGATGCTAGGTTTTGCATTATACATATGATAGGGGTTCATTGTTATTCAAAGTATATCTATATACTTTATGTTAATGACTATATATGACTGTAACTTTTTTATGTACACATATTGTCACTTGTATTTTTACCATTGAAATAGTACGTGTATTGCTAAATTTTACTCCCCCCCCAAAAAAAAGTATATAAGCGGTTTTTAGAGTATCTTGCGCACGCACGTGATTCTTGCTATTAATGAAAGGTGCACCCCCCGGGGGCCATGCCTACTTTGTCATGGTAAGAATGGCCATCATCCATCCATTAACTTATCAGATATTTAACTAAATCTAATATTTTGGGGAGTCTAAAAATCATCCATGGCAATATTTCAACCATATCACTATTCAAATGTGCATCATTGCTCTCGTGGACAAGAAGCAAACAACTAGGTTTGTTAGGCAAATTTGTCTATAAACTCAACTATCCTTGTACAAATTCCGCTGATTGTGATGGTCACCCCAACTAAACATGAAAAAAATTATATCCATAATTTTCAACCACAATGAAAAGGAAAAATTACATGAATACATAAAAGTACAATATCCACTACAAGGATCACATGGTGTTACCACTACACCAATATGTATCACCTATTAGTATGGTTCACCATAAATAAAATAAAATGTAATGCCGGGCAGTCCGACGTGAATTTGAGCCCGTTGGCCCTACCATGCTCAAGAATCCTCTTGGTGCAGGGTGGGGTTTACTGCTATGGTTCACCATTTGGAGTTACGCATTACATTAACTTTTTACCAAGAGTTTCATTGTTTTACAAAGTCAGTTATATCATGCTTCTTGATGTGTGTGGGTAAACAAATTGATACTCTCAATAAAAAGTTACAGCAACGAGTAACTCCAAATGATAAACCACACTAATAGGTGTGGTTTATATTGGTGTATATTGGTGTAGATGTGAGATTGCGCAATTTGCATATTGATCATTCAATCTGAAAAAAAAACCCCGATTTTACTTGAATCTCAGTTACTTGCACATATGCCAATGGAAGTTTGCAGTCAACAAGTTTATTGAACTACATAGGCACTAGTACCAGGTGGAGAGGGCGTACAAAGAATGACGATGTCCTTAGCCCTTCGGCTGCTGAATTTGGATACTCGGCAAGCAGCATCTGTCCTTCCATCTTGTTGGAGACTGCCTGGGCCCTGTACTCGAAGCGTCTGTTTTCTCAGGGTACCTGATTTAGTTAAGTTTGTACAATATTACCTAGTGAACACAACTTTCGTTCGAGGCATGACGTGTTTCCCATCTGAAGATGAGATAAACTCTGACATCTATCATGAGGATTATAAGTTAACTATCTGATAACAGTTGTTGAGTTAAAACAAAGGGCACAAGACTTGACTCTCGGCTTGACTTGACCCGCCGACCATTTACCAATGCTGTTGTTTGGGAAACACACAAGGTGAGTATTCTTGCATCATAACTGTCAAAGGCTTAATTACGTCGCTGTCAAAAACTCATGCAACCTCCCTCAAGCTTCGCCTTCCTCCACAGGCCCTATCTCTTGTTCCTTCTAGTCAGACATCCCAAGCTTTCAAGTTTCACGTACCATCTAGCCATTACAAATATACCTGAACAGATTCACCTTAACTTTACAACTTCGATGACATAGTACCGTTAAGTGCCACTGAAATGTAACGAGAGTCTCATATGATGACCATTTTCACGTCATGGAATATAGACCACTACTACAGGCAGTCTACCACTGATAGACTATTCCCTTCCATAGTAGACTAGGATGGGAGCATCTTCTTGTCAAATGCAACAAACTGGTCATTAATATGTTCGCCATCATTGGTGGTCAAACAGTTCTGGAAATGGAACTACACCAAATTTCCAGAGAATTCATTACCTAGTCAACTACAAAGGTCATAATGCTGCTCACCTATATCAGAATTTCAACCTATTATGGCACTGGGCTTTTCCTACATGGAGATGGGTCATGCTCCAAGTTATCAACATCTACTCTAATATTCCTCAAAGCTTACCCAAAGCTCCTATACACCACCAAAAGAAGCTGCAATGGCATTGTCTAAAGATGAAAATTCTTGACAGAGAAGCTCAAAGATATAAATAAATAAATAAATAAAACCAAGAGCAACAGCTGTTCTTTTTGCTGGCTCCATCAGTCTGAATATTGTCACACAAGATCCTCAGCCATGTAGGGTCACACTCGAACCAGATGTTGCTACTGGCAGATCTGCCGATATAAACTCGGTACCATCAGGTAGAACATCCGCAGATAACGCCTGTTCAAGACATGACACAATCCATACCTTAGAGATCTAAGAACAGCAGATTTCCATACCACTAGTCTAGCCAGAGAGCAATAAACTTTATTTTTATTGTGAGAGTGCACGCAGAAACTGCAGCTCTGTGATGGCATTCTTGACTCTATGTATTCATTCATCCCCAACAAAAATATTTGTGCACATGAGAGATAATTCCAACCAACAAGAGACCCTTGTGCGAAGCTGACCTCAATATAAGCAGGATGCTTGATCAAATAGTCAAGTGCAGCCTCTGCAGGCAACATAAACCTCAAAAGAAATTAGTATGCTTTCTGACACTTGAAAAAAGCATCGTGGTGTTCGAACATCCACAATAAGCAGATTTTGCAGGATTGAAAGTCCTACGCAAGCAGAAACTGAGCTTGGAAGGCTAATAGCTATGGAAAATTGTCATTACAATAAGAGGGTACAAACCTGAAGGGACTCGTGCAATAAAACCATGTGTGTACCCTTTGCCAACAGAGGAGATATTAGTTCCTGCAAGCAGCCAAGTAATCATTGATTACTGGCAAAATCTCAAACACAACAATGAACTAATGATAGCAACTCTTGGTGGGATCCCTATCAATTTTGGTAACACATACTTTCAAACAGAAGCAATAATTCGAAGCAACCATTTGTGGATCTAATATTTGATCTAAGCACATCTGAGGAGAAATTATTATTATCGCCGGATCACATGGAATAACAAGGTCTAGGTTCATTCACCAGACGCTGGTTCAAAAATCCCAGCTGGACCAATAAGCACACCTCTGAACATTCAACCTGGCTAATCCATACAAGTTTGAATTGAAAGAAACACTTTGACCACATAACGTTGAGTCTGAGTCTAAACCTGCAGTTAGCTGTACAATGGCCGAACTCAGCTCTTTGCCTAAAGCCCTGAAGGACTGTAGCATGTGATCTATTGATGCTGGGCTGGTCCCTTCTTTCACCTTAAGAAGTACTGCATGATCAATACCTTCACTGAAAGCCTGCAATAACCAGAATCCATTAACCTCTGCAACTTTGACAACAATCACCACTATGAAGCTCATAAGAACAAAAGTAAAGGTCACCTTTTTAAAGGTAGAGCCAGTTCCTTGCAATGAAAAGGTCCCAGAAATGGTGTCACTCACACATTAATTGTTCTTCAAATGGCAAAGCATGATAATCACACAAACAAATGACACTTGAGAGCAACCAATTTTGTTCTCACGCGCAGGTGAAAGAGGAACAAATCATTTCAATAGTCTCCAAAAATGTAAGCAAACTTACATGTCCTCTCCGGAATATAGCTTCCATTTCATCTTCAACTTCTGTCTCGAAATCCAGCATCACCAATCCCTGGACACAACAACCTTTAATAATTCAGTGACGTCATCCTAACCCAAGTGAACAGTAGAGTTAGTGCATGCACTATGCCATCTTAGTGAACTCAATGCAAATGCTAAGAAGGTGGTGATGGTTGCAATGCAACCAGTGAGTTTCTTTGGGAGATATTTACATGGTAGAACGGAATAACAAGCTCACGGGCTATTCTCCAGCGCTGTGGGTTCTGCATGTACTGATCTAGATCCTCCTTGGTTGAGAACCTCTGAAAAAGTGCATGAGTCACACCCTCCGCAGTTTTTTTTGCAACTCTGCCTACTCTCATCACCCAGCCAAAAGACTGCACAAGTTAGCATAAACCAACACAAGTGCTCAATTCCTCACCAGGGAAGACTGACCAGAGAGTGGTCATACTTCAAGTTCCAGTGGAAATTAGCAAGCGTGAGTAAAAACAAATTTCCTAAAACCTGAACCCTGCACCCTAAACCCTAAACAGGAAAGGAAAGAACAAATCACTGATACCAATTTGCAGACCTACATGCAATCACTGCAACACCGGTAGTAAGATGCAAGAATCGTAAGAGCAACTCCTATGATCACTGTAAAATGGTTTCATCTCTCACTAATAGGCTTTCATGCTCATCACATGGATTTCATGTCCATATGTATCATAATTCTTCATTGCCTACCGATTCTTGAGAGACAGACAACACTCTAAATTCTTGAGGGTGGGAAGAACTTAAGAGGGTTGCACCTCTCTTAATTATTCGGTGGGCAATAAAAATTTAAAAATCATTTGGTCTTTGTGGGTGGGATGACCATGCAGCCTTGCCCCCAAAAAACCTAAAAAGTCGATCACCTATTGAGAGAATATTGTTCAGAGTGACGAAAGGAGTGCTCTAAGATCAATTACGTAAAGTAAGTAGCACTTCAAAGAGGTTGTTACTGTAAACTTACCCACTGACAGCGAAATAATGCCTTTGACCTGATACTGAATAGTGAAAAGAGATTCTAGCATCTCCTTCTCCTGTTCCTCTTTTAAATCGTCTTTCATCCGAAACAGAACCATGTGATCCACCACCTTCCTGCATTCACTATGTTCTCTATTATCAGCCAAAACTCTAAAAGAAATATCTTCAGAGACCCCAATTCGGTCATCCTCCACTTCCGGATGAATTCCATTTATCTCCTTGCCAGGGGGAGAGGAGAAATTTAAGGACCTTAGATTTATAGCCCCTGAGTGGAAAAACCTAATTTGAACTAGTTGCTCCCGACATTTTCCTGTGGTGCCTGTCTCTTACAGATGATCAACCCTAAGGCCCAACACAATAGGGCATAAAGAAATTGTTCCGTTATTAACTTGAGTTCGCATTGTAAGGATTTCCAACAAAAATAGACATTCTTAGAACTGTGACACTTGCTGCGGTATGCTTCTTATGCATATCATGGCCCCGAAATTTGTCAATCATATGCAAGAGTCTTCGCAAAATTTAACTGCGAACACAGGGCACAAAATACAAGGCTGGAGACAAACCGTTTCCTAGAGTTGCCTCCCTTGACCATCCTGTCCGAATCACTGTAAGTTTCGGCGCAATCGTTAGCCTGTTCAGCTCCCTCAACGGTAGTTGAACTTTCAATGGCCATTTCAAGCGCTGTGGATGTCTCCAATGTCTGTCATAAATCAAACACATTCATACCTATTAGTAAGCTCACAGTGGCCAAGCAATTCCCCCCCTGTAATGTAATCCATGTCACATTCGCAGTAGCAATCCCTTCACATTGTCTACCTAAAACAAAGCTCTCTGAATAAGAACACATTTTAGGTAATTGGGCCAGGGAAAGTTGGTTATGCGCATGTTCACTACGAAATTGACACCGCCATGTCCCCGGTAGTCTAATTTATGCAATCCAGCACTTATCAGGCCATGTCGTAACAAATTGGAAGCATACAAAAATGAGACAAAAATTGGGTTAACGTGTGAGAAGGAGAGGAGAGCCCAGCAGCTACATCACCTGTCAGAGCACAAAATTGCTGCTAACCCCACCTCACAATGTGAATTACTTGGTCACTCCATGCAATCTCTTATTCCACTCGAACTTATGAGCTTGGGCACTTCAGGAGAAACAACAGTATACCTCCTGACACCAAGGAATTCACAGCTTTGCGACCAACTAACCCACCAGCAGAGACAATCGTCGTATGCTCCCAACCTTTTGACCACTCTCTGAATTCGCAGAATTGACCTCCAAAAAGTGTAGAAATTTGCAGGATACTGTGACTCCTTTCTCGCAGCCTCAAAAGGAGCTCACTTCTAACGAGTTGAAACCCCAAAAAGGAAAGGTGGGTCGGATTAAGATGTGGAAAATGTCGGCGTGGCCATGGCCCAACCGTCCTTTGGCCCTGCAATTAGTCAGGTTGCCTTTATGATGGTCAACCCCATTATACACCCCTTTTGCTCACCATTCTTGCTGTTGCATTTGTGTTAACACCCAACATTGTCATTTCTTCACCTTGTCGTAGCTTACCTATCTTGCGAACCGGAAGCGGATAGATCAGTGCTATAATGTCGGAGTGGTGAGCTGGATGTTGTGGATGAAAAGTATCCTACTCTGGGCGAAAACTGGTATGTCAACACTGGTATGTCAACACTGGCATGAAAGAGAACCATAAAGCTAAAGCCCGTTCTGATTGCTGATTGAGCCTTCTGAGAAGCGTTGACAGATCACCGCCTTCGAACAAATGAGACAAGTTAAATCCTCCATGGACGACATGAGGAATTTAGTTACTCGTGTTGGAAAATGACAGGGAGCCTCTACTGTAAGGATATATGTTCACAACAGCTTGAGTTGCAAATTATTTCTCTATCCTGTTGTGAACATCAAAAGTATCCTATCTCAGGACGAGGGTTGGATTGTCAACACCGGCATGAAAGAGAACCATTCTGATTTGTTGCTTAAGCATATTGAGAAATGTTGACAGATCGCCGTCTTCACACAAATGAGACAAGTTAAATCCTTCATAGACAACATGAGAAATTCGGTTACTCGTGTTGGGACCTTAACATGGAGCCTGTACTGTAAGGATATATGTTGACAACAAATTGAAGTTGAAAATGTTTCTCTATCCTGTTGTGAACATCAAAACTGTCCTACTCTGGACGAGGGTGGATCGTCGACACTGCCTTGAAAGAGAGCCATAAAGCTTAAAGCCTATTCTGACTGCTGATTAAGATTTCTGAGAAATGTGACAGATCACCTTCTTCGAACAAATGAGATAAGTTAAATCCTTCATGGACGACATGACGAATTTGGTTGCTCGTGTTGGAGCTTGACATGGAGCCTGTACTGTAAGGATATATGTTTACAACAGGGTGAAGTCGCAAATTGTTTCTCTATCCTCGGTTGTGAAAACCAACGACACATGTGAAATTAGATATGATCCCTCGAGACCTGCAGTCCAATTCCTTATCGGTTCAACAATTTGCAGAATCAATCGTAATGTGTCCAAGAGCTCCATTCCTGCCGTGTCTACAAAAGCCCATGTAAATACACTTTAGAACCAGAAACATAATGTACCCATTTACAGTAGCTCACTCAGGTGCATGAAAACGTCACCAGGGTTGTTCCTGAGACCTGAATCTGTGGCAGGGGAAATGTAATAGTTATTCTTTCCTCGTGATTCGTACCTTGTTCATGATTAATCCTATAATGAGTTCAGATTGAGATTTCCAAACAGATCCCATGCATGTTGCAGTGGATAGCTACTTCTTAAATTTGGCTTCTGGAATCAAACAATCACAGCTAATCATCAACATTTCGATTTAATAAGTTGTGATGAAATATTGCTGAACACGGAAAGTAGATACGGTGCAGTGTGTATTTACCAATAAAGCATAATCATCACCATCACCTTAATTCCACAAGATTCATGCAACAAGGGAGCAAGAGTATACACATTCTGCGGGACTGCGGAACCAAGTCTAGGTCATCGATGCTTCCTATGCGGATCATCGTGCATAACCCTTACCCCACACTTGAACAGCATGCTAATAGGGGCAAGCATGGCAGTCTAGTTATTCTTGCTGGCAACTAAACACCACTACATCGTACACCTCATGTAAGTACTGTTTTTGTGCATCGCATTCAAAATGGACGAAGATAAGGGAATGCACTAACATTAAATGCCACATTCACAAACTAGCAATTCACTTGCTCCAAGAGTGTCAAGCAACTTTTCTATATCGTTAGCTTCTTCATAACGATTCTCTTGGTTCCTCTTTTAAAAGGATTAATCCTAAATAGCAACATAAAACTTCATCATTATCCAACGCATAATGACCATGCTCTCTAAGATCTTAATTATGCTCAATATATATAAAATCAGAAAAGGTTAGAAGTATCTAGTCTCCTTAATAATGAGTCCTTTTATGAAACAAGAAAACTCCCGCTCGAGGAAGGCTTTAGCGTATGTCCCTCAATCTGTAGTGCACTGTAGCTTCTTAAGAGATCCTTTACATCACACCACACTGTAAACCACCACAAGGGGCAACCTCTACATGCATCAACAGCCACTTATCAGAACAAGACAAGAAGATACTCCAGAAAATAAGCATATAATCCCATCAGTAATACGAATTTAGCGGAACTCCAATTTGGAAGGAAACATCGAAACAATATGCTCCAAATGCTCCCTTAAACCTACAAGACGATAATATGTCTGTATGCGTCTCCAAAGATCTCTCCATACATATGCAACAGACAACAGACAACAGACACATATAATGACATGTGAATCCTGCCACCACCAAAGATGCATCTTACAACTCGCCTCCAGAACATACTAAAGAGGCAGTACACAAAATTTGAAAGCCTGCAACGTAGCCTTACATACAATTGCTATGTCCATTTAATGCTTTCTTTCTCTCAGTATTATCCGTCGAAACTTTTTCAAAACTAATACTCTACTTACTGTATGTCCTTGTGGAACTCTACCCAAAACGCACAAAACATTTAACTTGAGAATTGAGACAAAAATGCACACATTACACAACCAATTTCCACATCTTGCAAGAATTCTCCGAATGTCTTATTCACAATTTCTGCACTGCTGCTGCTATCATAACTGCTGTCACCCAAAACATGCATCTTACAATTTGCCTCCACACACACTAAAGAGGCAATACACAAAATACAAAGCTGCAACGAAGCCTAACATACAAATGCTTTGTCCGCAAAATCTCTCTCACTATCTCTCTCTCTCTCTCTGTCTCTCTCTGAGCACTATCCCTCACAAATTTTCCACACCTGAATTTCCACTTATGATGTTGCTTGTTGCTGTTGAACCAATTCTCGACAAACATGGCACCCGCATCCAATGTAGAATGGCAATTTTGATGCTATCAAGCGTGCCTTTCTTGCTAAAGAGTGGAACTCCTTCCACCTCATGTGAGAAAAACTAAATTACCTTGACCTCAAGGAAATTCTAAACTATGAATGTAATCATACCTGAAGCAACCATTGCCAGCACCCAACGCAAAAACCATTGCGGCTTAACGCACCTCAAATCATAGAGTCGTCACGGAAATTGGCCGGTGGTCAACTATCCCAATTTCTAGAGATAAAAGATTATGTCACTTATGTTTCTAACAATGTAGTTGAAAATGAAACACATTTTATGTTGGAGTGTTCTCTACAGTTCCACTAGAGATAGGTTTCCTTCCCCTTTTTCAAAATATAGTACTAGGTAGTCTCAAGTCTTTCTTCCAATTGGACCATCGAGGTGATATAAGCCTTTAGCCTCTATCTTACTTAAGGCCTCTGCGCTCCGGTACTCTAAACAATTAGCCTTTTCGACACCATCTTGATGTACTTCTAGCCCCATAGCCTTGTGGCTTCCTGGGCCTTATATTCAAATTTCATTTCAATGTGGAACTCTACCCAGAACACAGGAGAGAATTTACCTCGAGAATTGGAACTAAAATGCACACGTGACACACCAGGTTTTCACATTAAGCAAAAGCTCGCTATCATCTTGCGTGATTATAAAATGCACTTGGCTCATCTCCACCTGCAACAATGAACCCAAATCTCCCATCAAATGTCAGAAGCCTTCCGAGACATGGGTCGGTCTTAGCACATCATAGTACTTGCCTGTGGACCCAAATGCATCATCTCCATACGAAGATGTCGAGAAAAAGGAAGAGAACGAGAATGTTGACGTATGGGTACAGAATCACATCACATCTGAGTACCTTGCCTCTCAATTTTTTTCCTTCAAAATCTCAACAACCCAGTACACACAACTGATTCCTGAAGACATTCAAAATTCAGAGAGTCAATTCATCGATCCCTGCACCTCGTGTTGGGCAGGGAAGGATTGCGGCGCCAACTCGCTTCCTCAGTCTCCAGAAACTTCCGACCCGTCCCCAAATCACGGTCCCAGCGGGGCCCAGAACCTGACGACTGGTCGCTCCGGTGCCCTGAATCGTGTGACCTGGAGGATCTGTCCGCGCCGCTCCGTGATTTAGGTGGTGGGGAAGGTGATTTGCGTGTGGTGAGGTGGCGTGGCGTGATTTGTGCGCTACGCGTCTCGCCATGTGGCTCGTCGGCATCCACGTAGATTGCCAGCTCTCCCTCCCCTGTTCGCCACGTCATGACCACGTCTTCGAGTATCTGTTAGTATTTTGTTGCCCTACTCGGGGTAAGTACTACTAGGGGAGGACTCCAGCAGCTACAGGTTTCGATCGACACCGTCCAAAGCTGAATGAAGGGCTCAGATTAGCCTGCCCGTCTCGGGAGAGTAGATATGATGAATCTCATCCAATGCTCTATGGAGTTTTCGCTTGAATGCGTCAGAACCCTATACAGTCAGGACTCTATAAATGTTACAGGTCGGGAGTAGCAAAAAAATAACATATATAGAATTATAACAAGTAACACTTATAGAATTCATACCAATGATTAATAACATTTATAGAAATAACACTTAAAATTTTCGAAAATGAAGGACATAACGTTTTATAAAAATAAAAAATGAAAGTACAAATGATAATACATAATTTAACTAAACTAATTGAAAGAAATAATCTATATAGTAGTAACTTGACAAGATTCTTCCAACTAAACTAACCGAAAGAAAGAGTCTATAGTAGTCTGACGAGAAGCTTCCAAATGATGAGATAAAACTTCCTTCTAGAGTTCTTGAATGCTCCTGATGTGTGATAGGGCATCATTTGGTCTTTGTTCAAAGTATTTCTTCAAAGTCTCTAGAGAACGCTCAGCAACACTCAATCCTACAACTTCTTCTACCACATCAACCATAACCTCATCAACATCAATTTCTTGATGTTCTGAGGAATACATATCCAAAAACTCCTCATCGGTAGGTTCATAGGGGTTGTTTAAATCAAACTCCATCTCATAATTGAGGCATTCATGAGCATTCATCACGTCATCCACCTCACTATTGGTTGACAACAATGTCAGTTGATGAAGTAGAGTAGCATCTTCATCAACCTCTACCAAGGTTTGACTTGTTCGCAAAGAATATGGGATAAATGTGATTACATGTTTAAAATGTATGCTCTCATATATTGTTACCTTGATTTTCTCAAAATTAACACTTATAGAGGTGCAATTAACAAAGAAGGGAGTAGAGCATGTTATAACACTTAACACATAACACTCACTAGTCTTACCAATTGTGTTTTTGTAGGGGAGTAAAATTTTCTTAACATATATGAAATTATAACGCTTGTAGGGGTAACACTTATAGAGTCTTGACTGTATGTAAACCTGATTTAGTGTGGCATTGACATCAATGTGTTATGTTACACAACATTCCTCAATATGCTCTTGCGCCATGGGGCTAGAAAAACACATGCATAATACCCCTTTTATGTATTGAATGCCTTTAAAAAATAACAGCACTCGGTATGAGTAATGTTCATTTTGTCACAATAATTTGGCAGCTCGTTATTTTTCAAATCAACCACTGTGATAGCTTCCAGGATTTTTTTTAAAAAAAAAAATCATGTTGGAGTTGTTAGGCAAGGTCCAAGTGGTGCGGTGTACCTGCCCGGCATGTCACTAAGGGAATCAAGGTCAACTAATGTTACTCTAAACTTGGAACCAAAGCTAGCTAGATGGTGACCTAATATAGCATAGGGCCTCTTATCAAAAGGGGAAGGGAGCCTAACTCATGTGCTTAGGGCCACTTCACACACAAGCCAAGAGCCGTGACCATGAAATTGTGAGAGCCCAAAAGAAAGTGTCCAAAGGCCGTCCCAACACACCTCCAAAATCATGTAGTGTGGTCACGGACCTTCAAGTGTAGTGTGAAGTCATATGTGACCGGGCCCTCGACCAAATGCTATTTCAATGAATTTCTATTCATGCGGGTCCTCACACATGATAAAATAGAATAAATCAACATCTGTGAGGTTTCAGAGTGCCATGGTCTCCCAGTCTTGTGTTAGGCCTACCTTCAAGAGGTGGTTTTTGAAAATAGTCCAAGTGACCATGAAACGTGATCCATTTGATGCCATGTAGGAATCCATGTAGACTTTACGTCCATCTTGCATTCACATACTCCGTTGGTCCCTCAAGCGTACACTCTAACCTCGTTAGTACGACACTCGTTTATACAACACCCTCGATATTACGACACATTTTTGCGTGACCAAACTTTTTAGCTCAAAACTCCCTCTTTTATACGACTATGACACTCGATAATACGACATTTAGGATCTCCATTTTGTCATATTAAAGAGGTAATTAATGCTAAAATTCCTTTCATCTATGTTATGTACATCTAAAATACATCCATTTTCACTTGGGAACTACTTGGAAACTTCACTTATCATTGGGAACTTAATGATAATTAGGGTTACTAGTGTAGAATGGACATGATTAGGGTTAGAGTGGCCTCCTTCCTATTCTTTTGTCAAATTATGAGCCTGAAGATGTTTACAACATGGATGAGATTGGATTGTACTTTAGAGCACATCCTAATAAAACATTAGCACAAGGGAAGGTGAAGGGTCGGAAGTTACAAAAGGAGCGTGTAACACTTGCTCTTGTTGTTAATTCAACTGGGACTGATAAGTTGAAGTTGCTTGTGATTTACACGTCCAAGCAACCACGGCGTTTTGGAAGGTGGCAACCTCATGAGTATGTTTGGTGGCACTCAAATAAAACAACTTGGATGAAGGGGGATATATTTGAAGCTTGGATTTTGCAGCTCAACAATCATTTCAAATGCCAAAATCGAAAGGTGATTATGATTTTGGATAATGCACCTTCACAAGTTGTTAGCTCTACCAAAGTTGGTAAGTCTCGTGGTTTTTCAACCTTGGAATTGAGCAACATGACTTTGGTATTCCTTCCTCCCAATGTTACAAGCGTAGTTCAACCTTTGGATCAAGGTATAATAGCATCTTTCAAAATTCAATACAAGAAGAAACTTTTGCAGTGGGTTTTATCGATAGTTAAGGAAGGTGGTGCCCAACATCAAACAGGCTATCACATGGAGTTATGAAGTATGGAGTGAGTTGGATGCACAGATAGTCACGACTTGTTGGAGGATGGTGCGTATATTACCTGCAACATGGAATGTTGATTTTGCCCTAGTTGATGAAAGGGGGAAGAATAGAATGCGAGAAGAATCAGATGAACTTGGTGCTCTGATTTCAAAGTCACAATTGGGTGATGATGAGATGTCAATCGAGACTTACATTCAGATGGAAGGGGAAGAGATTACTGAGCTAGAATTGAGTATTGATGAGTTAGTGGATGTTGCTTTGTGAATTGATTATGCACAAGGTTTTGATCTTAATGTTGATCTACATTCAGTAGATGTGGATGATTTTGCTCCACCTATTGTAAAGCTTAGTGATGCTAAACGTCATGCATCATTGTTGTATGATTTCTTATTAGACAACTCTTTACATTTTGGTGTTAATGAAATTATTAGTTTTCAAAAGCTAGTAGGGAATTTAGATAAGTTGACAGTTGCTAACTTGGGTAGGCAACATCTTTGAACTCCTATGTCAAGAGTTCTTGAGAATATTTGTATTTGTTTGGAGTTATAAGTTATTATTTCATACAATCTATATTGCTTAAACTCGTTGTATATATTTTTAAGCTCATATTGCTTATGTTTTTGTATTCCCTCGATAGTACGACACCTCGATAATACGACCTTTTTTGTGTTTCCCAAACGTGTCATACTAAAGAGGGAGAACAATGGTGTGAAGTGAACTTGGACCGGCTCCGCCTTCCACCAATGTCATGTTATGTGAGTATCAAAGTGACCACCATGACTTGTCATGTAGCAACAAGTGTCCCGTGCCATCATTTATGAATGTCACTTAAAGTAGACATGGCTATATCAAGCATGGCGATAATTTGGACACATGTATTTGAGTTATATGTGGTTAGGTGTGGATTTAAGAATGAACAACATAAATACATGCTTAAAGGTATTGGACTACATGATCGAAATGCACTAAATGTTCTAGGCCCATTAGTCAGCATGATAGGTGGAATCCTATTATACCACTCAGTAAGCACGGGAATCTTCAGTTTGACAATGAGTATGATATTCGTGGAGCTCCGTATATTATGAAGCAATTTGGCTATGGGCACAATATGAAATTGTTAATGATCTCACACTTATTGTGTGTTTCATATCCTACAAGAATGGGTGCAATGTTTAAATAACACTAGTCTGCCTTAGCGGTTGCAAGGTCATTTAAGTGGGTCGATGATGAATAGCGTGGGCCTAATGGATTCATACGTAAACTAATCTCTACTTATTCTCACATATGCTTCCCCAATAGTGAATTTGGCACGTGTTTAGATAAGGTACATTTTTGTGGAGGTGCAATGTCATTGCAAACTTATATGACTACATATTGCCTACTTAACTAGATAGATAGATAAAAACTCGAGACCTTTTGCCGGAAAACCTACTTAACTACGACAAGTAAAATCCATCCTCCCTCTCCTCTCAATTTATCCTCTTTCCCTAAACCGTTCTCCTCCTTTCCAACCTCGTGCATTTATGGAAATATTTCCTTACCTTCATAAACATTGTGTTCGTGTAATTTCTAGTGAGTTTAAGATTAGAACTATGTGGTCCCCCCCCCTCAAAAACTAATAATAATAATGTATAGACATGCAAGAAGAAATGGAATAACTCAAAGAATTGAACACGTGGATGAAAAAAAGTAAGAAAAACACACAAACACACACAACTTTGTCATTGAATAACATCAAAATCAACGACGCTAGGATGTGAGCATGCGAGCATGAGCCTAAGAGCGGTGAGCAGGGATTGTGTGAGCCTAAGAGCAGTGAGCAGGGATTGTGTGAGCCTACAACCTCAAAATTTTCAAAATGATGTAATTTCTAAATTTTTTTGGTTAACAAATCAAAGATCTACGTTTTTTCAATTAAAAAATAATGTATTTATTTGAAATACCTATTACCACATGACCCATGACCGTGGTTTTTAGATTAAATAAAATTTGCAAGGTGATGCTATTGCATGTTTTAAAATTTATATCATGTTCAGGGAGGCCATCCCAAAGAGGGTTGACCAAGTCATAGTACAAAAAATTTAAAGGAAATTTTGAGGATGAGAGGGAGAAAACGTTTTGAAAACACCATAGGATGTGGAACATCGTATACATAATAAAATATCATTATATTATAGCAAGGGATACATATTGGACTATAAGTATAATATTTGGCTATTGAAATTTAGGAATTTGAATATAATATATCGGTATGATATATCTACTTGATAACAGTCTAATATCTATCAACTAACTTGCTCACTCACACGTCTTGATGATTCCGGCAGCAACAAGCACTTGCTTAACTTCATCCCAACTAAGGGTAGGAGCGTGGATGAACGTGTCTTTCTTGTAATCCAATTTGCATAAGTAACGGAAGATGTAATAGAGGTGTTTGCAATTTATGTACATGCCACGCTTTCCAATGGATGCGCCGTTCATGCTTCCATAATGGGGACAAGTACAAGATGGAAAATTACAAAGTGTGATGTTATAAACTTTCTCGGTAGAAGCAGTCTTGGACGAAAGCATGATAATAGCACCAAGTCCAGGGTAAGGAAGGAGGTTCACCCCAGTAATAATTCCAGTTACATTCCTTGCACTCTCCCACTGATTGCGGTGATTTTCAGTGGGTGCCTTATAACTTCGACGAACTTGTTTGCCATTCCGAAGAGAAGGGATTCTTTCGGCATGTGTTGGTCGAGGATGAGTCCACAAAACATGTTGAAATACCCTAGACGAGGAGAGAAGTCGTCGAGGGGAAATGGGTACACTGGATTGTAGGCAGAAACCAGCTTCTTCAAGCTCAATGACTTCAGTACGGGTAAGGTTGGTACCAGTAAGAACAGGCCAAACTTCAGGGATTTCGGGTCGTGTAAGAACATGAGAACGCTTAGGTCCCATGACGCAACGCGCAATTTGGTCCGGACAAAACCAAAACTCCTCAATTTCAATTGCTGTACCCTTATACTCACGCTTCTGCCCTTTGTAAGTAGGGGCAGCAGTGGGTTTCCCATGCCTAACAACCAACAACTTGCATTTGGTTTGTGTGTGTTTCTGAACGGCGTGACATCGTTTATTTGATTTGTGTGAGATTCTTGCTATGTGCCATTCCGATGTATCACAATCTGTTTCCACTACAGTTTGGATATGGGGCATGACATAGTTGAACTCCTCAGCAATAGTTCCCAGTTGCACTCTAGTAGTGGCAGATCTAGTTTGAACCCGGGGATGAGAGAAATTAACCTTGTCAGGGCGGTGAGAATCACCTTCAGAACCAATCGGAAGATCCAATTTCCTTTTGGTGGAACCGAATACCTCTTCCCCCTCCAAGTGTGGAATTCGAGTGCAGATGTCTTCTGCGCCAGGCATCTCACTGAATGCTTCAGCAATTTTCTTTCCGTCTCCAGATGCCATAGCTCTTTTCAGTTTCAAATCTTGTTTAGAGGGGCCTTTACCGGAAGGGCCCCCACAAAGATAAGCTCTATAGTTGGTCATTTGCATGAAGGCTCGAACCCAATCATCACATGTGGCAACAAACAAGTCGGACCCGCGTTTCCCTGAAGCCTGCATCCATTTGTTGTGCACTGTTTCTGCTAGGTTGCAAGTTGGGATGTCTGCCAATTCCTCTGTTGTGAGTTTCTGCAAAGATGATGAATGTAGACATTATTGAAACGATTTAGAGATTAAGTCTTATAGTAAGAAACAGAAGAAGGCAAAAAAATGGCAAAGGTCATACCGTTTCCATGAATCCACCCCACTGACGGTACCGAAAATGCCAAAATGCGAGCCAATCCTCGAGTTCACGAATTGCTGATTCTGATGCAGCTCCAGAGGAATACCACCAAGCTTTGATTTCCAGGTACATTTTGTCCGCCTCGGACATTGAAGTTGCATCCTTATATTGCATGCAGAGTCGAATATGTTGATTTTGGAATTCTTTGGCAATGAGTTTTTCTGTATGCTTGTGCGTGCTTGTTGCCCAATGGAATAAACAAGTCCTTTCACGGTCCACCATTGGAACAGATGGATCCCCCGTCCCATACACGATGCGAACTGCATTAAAATTGGCTTGAGCACTGTCACACATGAATCCTTTAAAGGTTGGATCAGACACCCCATTGTGTGCCATGATTTTATTCAGACAACGCCAAAAAATAAGTTGGCCTTTAGTTCCCTCAGTTTGCATATCGCAAACAGCAATGGTCATGACTTTGCAATAAGTGGAGTCATAGACATGACATGCGATAGTTGTCCATGATTTCACCCTTTTGACATGATCGAACATGACAAAGCAATTTTGGAGGTCGCCCCCCGGTTGCATCCGCCGTACAAGATCAACACCACTCCCAGGTCCATCCACAAGCATCTTGAACAAATAAACCTTCTCATGGCCTTGGCCCGGGAATACACTATCATGGATGTATTCCATTTTGGCACGTCCCTTCATGTCAAGAATACGATCAATTGTGCCACCGCCTTTGTTGTTGCTCCGGAAAGAGGATATCATGTTGCGAACGTTGGGTGAGCTAAGGAGATGAAACTTATCCATAACATTCTCCAACGCAGCACCGCGGAGGATCTCCTTTGGTCCAAGTCCATTGTGAATAAGAAATGTGTCGAGGAATTCCTTGCTTGCGGCCAGGGCAATGGCGGAGGTTTTGGCGGATGGAGTTCTGGCCACTTCGTGAGCGATCAATCCGGTGATTGCTTCAAGGGACTCTCTGCATTGGCCGTCAGCAACTGGATGGGAATGGACTCCCAAGTGGATGCACGCACGTGACAAATCTTCGGATCTGAGTACATAATAAATTCGCGAATTACAAAGATTGAGGCAAGTAGGAGATTGTCTACAGATTCTACAGAGCACAGTAGAATTTGGCGGAGGAATGTGACCCAGGCTAAAAGAATGGTTAGTGATTCCAATCCACTCAGTTTCGTTACTCTTTGAAGTTCGTGTACGATAATCACAGCTTGTATTTTCACAGATCAAATGTCCAACACAATAGGATTTTCTGAACTTCAAACCCAAGTCATTGTGGATGTTGGACGTAATGGTGCGACACCATGTGTGACCGTCATACCGTTTATCCATGCCCTCCATGCCTTTAGCCCCAGAAGTGGACCCACGACAGGGGGGCAACTCAAAGAGAACATCACCATTGAATGTAGTAGGGAGGAACATGACCTTATGATATTCAATGACATCGAAGTTAATATGAGCAAGCTCATTTCGTGATCCGGGCACTAAAGATAATTTGCGAAGGCATTGCAATATAGTAAGGGAATCGTGAGGATTTGGAGAAAGAGGAGGACGAGAAAAAGTGGACGATGCAGGACTAGGAATGGTAGTACGAGAGGTGGTAGCCACTGTGCACGGTAGAGCAACATTTGAAGAGGATTGTTGACTAAATTTAATCGGTGTATTGCCTTCAGAATCACTAGATGATAACTCTATTAGAGGTTCTAGGGACTCACGTTTAATACCCTGGAGATTGATGAGGATAGTATTATCAGAACGGGCACTTGATGGAGACTCCACTCGTACTGGACGTAACAGTGGATATTTAACACTAGACGTACGAGAAACGGGAGTTAGTATTTCGGTGGAAGCTACGAGGAGCTCTGAGGAGATACCGTAAACTCTATAGCGTCTTGCATGAAGAAGCCAGTAGAAGCCTTCATGATCGTTGTATCTTGATTGGAAGATAGATTCTGTGAGAACACCAGAGTCATCCGACACTTCTTCCTCTACGACAATAGAAGGAGGGGAGAATCCAAAACGGACATGAAAAACATGGGCAGACACATGTACAAAGCCTTCGACATCCAATGGTAAAACGAATGGGACCTCATGACCTATTGCAACAATAGTAGCCATAGGGAAAGGTTATAAAGAGATAACATGAAACTATGGAGAAGCCACAAGAACACAAAGACATGAGAGGAAGCAAATGATAGTATTGGCGAATGGAAAGGTTGTGAATATAAAGAAAGAGAAATTAGAGGGGTTGAACCAAGCGAAAGGAAATTGCATGATATTAAATATTATGCAGTATTTGGTATAGAGGAAAATATTATAATATCATTTGAAAATAGAAGTTATGCAACGTGAAGATATATCAACAGAAGATAATGGTTGTAATTAACTCAGTATACAACATTTCATTTAAAAGTAGTGGGCCAAACGAGGGGTGTGACATAGTTTATATATTATGGAAATTATTAATTTATGCAAGATTAACAATTGTCAGTGACAACTATTGTAAGTAACACTATTTGAACTTACAGTATTACAAATGGTAATATTACAACTGGCACCATTATAAATGACAATATTACAACTGGCACTATTAGAACTTGCACTATTAGAACTGGGACTATTAGAAATAACAATATCACAACTGGCACTATCACAACTGGCATTATTAGAATTGGTACTATTAGAAACATGCACTATTACAACTTGCACTATTACAACTTGCACTATTACAACTTGCACTATTATAACTTGCATTATTAGAATTTGCACTATTACAACTGGCACAATGACAACTAGCAATATTAGAATTTGCACTATTAGAACTGGCACAATGACAACTAGCAATATCCCAACTTGCACTATTAAAACTGACACAATGACAACTGGCAATATTAGAACTAGTAATATCCCAACTTGCACTCTTAGAACTGACACAATGACAACTGGCAATATTAGAACTAGTAATATCCCAACTTGTACTCTTAGAACCGACACAATGACAACTGGCAATATTAGAACTAGTAATATTCCAACTTGCACTATTAGAACTGACACAATGACAACTGGCAATATTAGAACTAGTAATATCCCAACTTGTACTCTTAGAACCGACACAATGACAACTGGCAATATTAGAACTAGTAATATTCCAACTTGCACTATTAGAACTGACACAATGACAACTAGAAATATTACAACTAGCAATATCCCAACTTGCACAATGACAACTGGTAATATTACAACTAGCAATATCGCAACTTACACTATTAGAACTGGCACAATGACAACTGACAATATTACAACCAGCAATATCCCAACTTGCAATATTAGAAATGGCACAATGACAACTGGGAATATTACAACTTGCATTATTACAACTTGCACTATTAGAATTGGCAATATTAGAACTGACACAATCACAACTGGCAATATTCCAACTTGTACTATTACAATTGGTAATATTAGAACTGATACTATTACAACTGGCACTAACAATTTATGATGCACGCTAATCCAATATATACATATATACATGCATATAATTTAAGAATATTTTAAAAAATAAGTGTAGCCGTTAACGGCTACACTTTTATGCCTATTAGTTGTGTATATATAAAAAAAAACTAAATGTAGTTGTTAACGGCTACACTATTACACCTATTAATCATGCAATGAAGTGGGGGCTAGGATGAAGAGCATCATGCAATATAAGAGTTCACAAATGGAAGTGGAAGCGGTATAGAGAAATACATGTTGTTGAGAGTGGACAATGTAGTGGAGAGGGAAGTTGAATGTGTTTAGATGCAAGAGAACGTCACTTGTCCATTGTTAGAAGTGGTCACTCCAGTGGAGGGTACAAAAAAAATTTAGAAGGAGAAGTAGCTTTCGTTTTTCAAGTAAGAGACAATTGTCAAGGGCCAGAATGAATAGACGTGTTCCTCGAATGATAGGAGTGGACCTATCAGGGACAACAAGAAATTTGATGTACGAAGATATTGTGCATGTGAACCCATAAAAGAAGATGTTTTCGAACATGAAACCACTACATGTGAAGCTCAACCACATATTGTCTCTGGATGCAATGAGCAGGATGAAGAGGAGGAAGATGATGACAAAGACATGGACAGAGAGGAAGCGACACAATATGAAGAGGAGGAACAACCATCTGAGTCGGAGATGGAGGTAGCGAGTACGAACGAAATGGTAAGAAACTAAATATGAAATGAAATTTTTGTGAAGGTGTATGATGTACGTCATATTGTGCAGAATGAAAACACGATTCCAACGATATATAGCACGAAAAAAATGATTACGTTTTGTGTGTTTTAGAGCCAAAAAACAATCACAGCATCTTAGAATCTGCTCTGAAATCTTCAAAAGTTGAAGATTTTTGGACGAAATCTAACCAAATTAATTTCAGCAGACTTTGGCGATTTATGTAAAATTGCCATTATGTTCAAAAATTCTGAAAAAAATTGGACTGAATCACAAGACCATAACGTATAGACACAAAAAATTTCAAAAATAAATATGAAAATTTCAAAAATTTATAGCAAAGATTCCATAGAGCGAAATCTACCAATTTTTTACTTGTTTTTTTTTTTTTTTTTTTTGGAGTCCCGCTTACCCTAGTTTCATGATGCCCTAACCCTTGTGTCCTCTTCAGACATGCTCTTTCCAAGTGCAGCGGCAACAACACACGAACGAACCAAGAGCAAGCAGCATGGAGGAAGCACATCCTGCCACGGAATCCAGGCGGCGACGTGGGCACAGCGATACAACAAGCAAGGGTGAACACGCGGCTGCAACTCCTGACAGCGACACAGGTGCACTTCATTTTTTTCTGCACTTCCAAAAGGGTGGCCGTTAACGGCCACCCTTTGTACGCTTCCTTACATCCGAAACATGACTGATTTTTGTTCCTTCCAAAAGGGTGGCTGTCAACGGCCACCCTTTGTATGCTTCCTTCCATCAGATATATGCCTCATTTTTCTTCATTCCAAAAGGGTGGCCGTTAACGGCCACCCTTTTGGAGGAAGAAGAATGAGTCATATGTGTGCTTGAAGGAAGCATACAAAGGTTGGCCGTTGACGGCCACCCCTTTTTTCATTTCAATTTTTGTTGTAAAGTTGAGTGTTTATATGTGCAAGAAGCCACATATGAAAAAGAAACTGAAATGGAAAAGAAGTGGCCGTTAACGGCCACCCTTCTAGAAGACAATTTTTTTTTGAAGTTGAACGCTGAGATGCGGAAGAAGCCAGATATGTAAAAGAATTTGAAATGAAAAAAATAGTGGCCGTTAACGGCCACCCTTTGTATGCTTCCTTCAAAAACATACATGACTCATTCTCCTTCCTTCCAAAAGGGTGGCCGTTAACGGCCACCCTTTGTATGCTTCCTTCAAGCACATATATGACTCATTTATGTTCCTTCCAAAAGGGTGGCCATTAACGGCCACCCTTTGTATGGTTCCTTCCATCAAACATATGCTCAATTTTTTCCCTTCCAAAAGGGTAGCCGTTAACGGCCACCCTTTTGGAAGGAACAAAAATGAGTCATATATGTGGTTGAAGGAACCATACAAAGGGTGGCCGTTAACGGCCACCCTTTTTTTCATTTCAATTTCTTTTACATATGTGGCTTCTTCCACATATCAACACTCAACTTCAGAACAAAAATTGGCCTTCCAAAAGGGTGGCCGTTAACGGCCACCCTTTTGGAAGGCTAATAATTTTTATAAAAATGAGTGTTGAGATGTGCAAGAAGCTACATATGAGAACAAATTGAAATCAAAAAAGGGTGGCCGTTAACGGCCACGCTTTTTCCATTTCAATTTCATTTTCATATGTAGTTTCTTGCACACATCAACATTCAACTTCATGAACAAAATTGTCTTCCAAAAGGGTGGCCGTTAACGGCCACCCTTTTTTCATTTCAATTTCTTTTTTATATGTGGCTTGAAGTACATATCCACACTCAAGTTTACATTAATGATTTGCCTTCCAAAAGGGTGGCCGTTAACGGCCACCCTTTTGGAAGACAATTTTTTTCTTGAAGTTGACTGTTGATTTGTGCAAGAAACTACATATGAAAATGAAATTGAAATGGAAAAAGGGTGGCCGTTAACGGCCACCCTTTTTTCAATTCAATTTGTTCTCATATGTAGCTTCTTGCACATCTCAACACTCAATTTTATAAAAAAATTGGCCTTCCAAAAGGGTGGCCGTTAACGACCACCCTTTTGGAAGGCCAATTTTTGTTTTTAAGTTAAGTGTTGATATGTGCAAGAAGCCACATATGTAAAAGAAATTGAACTGGAAAAAAGGGTGGCCGTTAACGGCCACCCTTTGTATGCTTCCTTCAACCACATATATGACTCATTTTTGTTCCTTCCAAAAGGGTGGCCGTTAACGGCTATCCTTTTGGAAGGGAAAAAATTGAGCATATGTTTGATGGAAGGAAGCATACAAAGGGTGGCCGTTAACGGCCACCCTTTTGGAAGGAACAATATCTTCTCATATGTAGCTTCTTGCACATCTCAACACGCAATTTTACAAAAATTATTGGCCTTCCAAAAGGGTGGCCGTTAACGGCCACCCTTTTGGAAGGCAAAGATCTTTTTCATATGTGGCTTCAAGTACATATCCACCCTCAATTTTACATTACTAATTTGCCTTCTTAAAGGGTGGCCGTTAACGGCCACCCTTTTTTCATTTCAATTTCTTTTTCATATGTGGCTTCAAGCACATGTGCACACTCAATTTTACATTACGAATTTGCCTTCGAAAAGGGTGGCCGTTAACGGCCACCTTTTTTTCATTTCAATTTTTTTCCTATGTGTAGCTTCTTGCACATCTCAACACTCAATTTTACAAGAAATTATTGGCCTTCCAAAAGGGTGGCCGTTAACGGTCACCCTTTTTTCATTCCAATTTCTTTTCTACATATGGCTTCAAGTACATATGCGCACGCAAATTTACATTACTAATTTGCCTTCCAAAAGGGTGGCCGTTAACGGCCACCCTTTTTTATTTCTATTTTTTTCCTATGTGTAGCTTCTTGCACATCTCAACACTTAATTTTACATTACTAATTTGCCTTCCATTAAGGTGGCTGTTAACGGCCACCCTTTTTCCATTCCAATTTGTTTTCCATATGTGGCTTCAATTACATATCCACACTCAATTTTATAAACATAATTTGCCTTCCAAAAGGGTGGCCATTAACGGAGACCCTTTTTTCGTTTCGGTTTCTTTTTCATATGTGGTTTCTTGTACATATTAACATTCAATTTTACAAAAATAATTTGCCTCCCAAAAGGGTTGCATTTTAGTTTGCTTTACATGTGTACTATCTTTCACATGTGAACATTCATGTTCATCATTTTTTTTCCTTTTATTATTGTAGCCGTTAACGGCCATTGTTTTTATATTATATCTTACTTTATATGTTTGATGTTTTGCACATGTATACGGTTATTGTAATTTTGTTTTTCTTGCATAAATGTGGCCTTAAACGGTTAGCTTATTTTGCATTCCATTTCAGTTTGCACATTTGATTTCTTTCATATGTAAACCCTCCTATGAAATGTTTTTTCTTTTTCATATGGGTGGCACTTTTTGTGCTTCAGATATGGAAGTTCTACCTCTTTCTGAAGATCAATTGGAGTTACAATTGCATGCATTTTTGAAGAAAGAAACTGTCAACACCTCTTCCCGTCTTGAACGGTTGAGGTTTCAACCAAGGGCAAAATCAAAACTCAATATTCCATTATGTCGAATGGTTCCATTGCCAGTTGTTAGGCCTTTCTTGAAAAATGATGTTATGAACTTGGCTGCACATTTTGTTGCTTGTGGTTATATGGAGGGCAATGGAGTTTTTTACGTGGCCTTGGAGAACAATGAGGGCAAAACAATTGATGTTACTGATATTATAATTGAATCATGGAGTGACAATTGGGTGCGGGCAAATGCTGCCTTTGAGGAAATATTGCAAAATGATGAGGACCTCAAAGTTTTCTCTGGCAAAATGTTCATGGTCTGGGACGGCAACCACCGTTTGCAAGCATGGTTGCCCATTATTAATCGAGACCACATGCATGATTCTACTTGGCATTATGCTGTGGAAAGTATTATTCTGGACGTCAAAGGAGATATTGCAACTATGTTGGCAGCCTTGCATGAAGTCAATTGGTAATTCCTTCATTTTTTTTTTTTTCATTTGCCTTTTTTTTTTTTTTTTTTTTCTATTGGATGTTCATTTTCCATATCTTATCATTGTTTGTTTTGTTTTATTAGGAGGAACCAAAAATCCCATGTTTCTACAAATCTTGTGCATAAGCTTTTCCGCATTCAAAGCATTGCTGGGCAACCACTTTCATATTTTGAAAACCTTGTTTCCAAAGAAGACCTTGCTGCTGCTGATGCCAAACAAAAATCCAAACATAGAACTTGGTTCACTTTGACTGTTGAAGCTCTTAATGGATTTCTATACCAGGTTAGTTTCTCTAAAATATCAATTTCTCTTTTTATATTTTTCTCACTTCTTATATATTTCTCTCGTTCTTGTTGTTCATTTGAATTTCTACTATCATGTTCGTTATCTCATCTCATTTTTTATTGTGTGCAATTTTCCATATTCTTATATGTCTTTTTTTGGGTGTAGCAAGAGTTGGGGGATGCTGCTGCAGTTGCTCAAAGGAAATTTTATGAGAAGTACCCCGATCCTGCACATTGGACTTCAAGTGCAGTTGATGAATGGATTTCCAAAGTTGTTGATAGGGTGAGATCAACTTCCCATTCGGAACTGAAGAAACAACTTCCCATTGCAGATCCTAAACATACTCCTCTATTCTTAGAGCGTGTGAAGTCTCACTATGAAACTCACGATGAGAGTCCTGAGATGACTCAAGAAAAACTTTGGATGTTGGCAACTTCAGCTATGGACACTTCTATGAAGATTAAGTGGCTTGAGAGGTGGAATAGCTCACCTGCTCTTCGTGAGGCTCTCAAATTTCCAAAACCAAAATTCAATGATATAGAGTTTCCTAAGTGGCTTCATAAAGCTACTTGGTGGGCTCAGGTGATTATTTTATTCTTTTTATTCTTTTTGGTTCATGTATTTTTTTCTTTGCTTCTTCTTTCTTCAATTTTTCTTTCAATCATTGAATATTCTTAATCTTTATTTTGTATGTGGCAGTTGGCTATTGAGACCGAGAAGCTCTTTGATGCTACTGTGGTTGATCTGGATGTGTCCATCAACTATCTTCCAGATGGTATGGATCCTTTGCCTACTATTTTTGATTATGTGGAAACAATGCGGATATCATTGTGGGATACTGCATTTTTTCGTGAATTTGCTGTGGATAAGGGAGTTCACAAAAACCATAACATTGACAAGCAACTCAACTTCAAATCAGCCATGCGAAGGGTGTTTTATAGGTACTTCAAATATGTCCTATTCCCTGCCAAAGCCATTTCCAAATCTCCCACCTTTTTTGCTAACTATTTGGACATGGAAAGTGAAGAGTGCATGTTCACAGAAGGGATCATGAAATCTTGGGATCTTATACATTTTGAAAAATGTGGATGGTATTTGGATTGTCCTCTTAAAACACCTCCCACTTTTGATATTACCCTTCGAGGCTCCATTCAACCCGCCATCAAGGGTGCAACTATAGTTGCTCCAACCATAATGGATGAGGATGTACCTAAAAAGCCAAAAAAGACAAAGACTAAGTCTAAGAGACCAATCCTCCTACTTCATGATAGCGATGACGATGTTCCAGTTCAAAGCAGTCTCAACAACCTTGTAGATACTGGACCTTCTTCTTCAAATATAGAGGCAATGTTCCATGCTTCAAAGCGGCAGAAAACAACCCCGACTCCTACCTTGGATATGCCTCCCAAGCTTAGAGGCATGATGAATATTTTGGCTCCTTTACCTGCAATTCATACATCTTCAAATTTAATTTTGAATGATTCTTTTATAAGGATTATCGAGGATAAGAAGCAAACAGGTACATTTCGTGCACCATACGACGACATTGTGGCTTTTCTATCAAAGGTGAGTTCATTTTATTTTATATTTTAAATTTTTTTCATGTTTTTTTTTAAATTATTCGTAATTCATCATCATTTTTTGCTTTGAATTGTCATCTTCATTCAAGAATTATAATTTTTGTATTTTATCTTTGTAGGTTGGTGAAGGTAGACAATTTTTTTTCGATGGCCAATTACAAAAGAAACCTGCTGTGGACCTCATCATTGCGGATTATCCAGATGGTCTTCGAGTTCCAGGTGTCTCGGATCCACCATCTCAAATTCCCCATTGGAATGCCAACATTTCAAGTTTTCTCCAAATACTTATGGCGTTTGCTCTTACCTATCTTCATGATGATGGAGCATTCCTTTTGTTTTATCCTGACAGTTATGCGGTGAAGAGAGAAGTGGCAGGGTTCTTTAAGAACTATAAGTTCAAGATCAAGGATGAGTAGACTATCATTAATTGCTTGCACTTGGCAAATCCTATGAATCCGTCCAAAAATGTAAGTATCAATTATGTCCTTTCATTTGGATTGCTTCATATGTGAATTTATATGATGTGTAATTTTTAATTTTAATTTTATTTTGACTTCCAGACTCTGAAGTTCAAGGCTTTGTTATTGGTTCGATCATTTTCATTTCCCGTTGCAAGACAACCTCAAGAGCTTATCATCACCATACATCCCTCAATTCAAGAGGTCGATTTAGCCACAAATGATGTTCTCTTTAACTCTATTACTACCACAACTCAATTATGTAGAGAAAGAGATGGCAAGCCATGGAGGGGTGCAAAGGAGAAATCTGAAGTTCTAATGAAATTATTTGTTCATGGTTTAAGCCCTATAGGCGGTATTGTGGCAGACATGACTGCTTCTACAGGTATTACATTTTATAATACCCAATTATTAGTTTATATGTTTTTTTATCTATATTTCAATGTTCATATTTTCCTAATTTTAATATTGTGCCTTATACAGGTTCTTCTATTAGAGCGGCTCATTCATCCAATCGTCATATTCTAGCATTAGAAAGTGATGCTGAACTCTTTGACGAGATACTAAAGCCTCTTCAAACACCTACAACTGACTCCAAGATTCTTGATTCTGCTACCACATGCGATGGTATGGACCTTGATGACGATTCTCCAATAGAAGATGCAGCACTACTGAACTTATGTGAGTAAGTTTTTCTATGTTTTCCTCTCAACAACTTCAACTGCAAATTCTAGATTTTTTATTTTAATTTGTTATTACATACTCTAATACATGGTTTGTTGTTTGCAGTTGGATGAATCCATTGCCGATGCAAACCTCATCATTTTATTGGCACCGTGGATTACTTAGAAGCCCTTCTCTTAGTCCGCATAGCCTTCCTGTTTATGCTGAGGCTTTAGCTGAAGTTTATGCTAATGCTTCATCTAATTCATCTTCAATTTCTCCTTCACCTCGTAGATATTACGATACTAGAGTATGTGCTTATTTTGAACTCAGTGCATCTGAGTCTGACGATATTTAAGTTTGTATTCATGATTTGATATTTGATTTTTGATATTTGATTTCCAAGAACTGCAAGATTTTTTTTATAGATGCGATGGAATGTAACCATATCACCATACAATTTATATTGAAAGCAAACACCTCAAAACAAATTAGATTGTTTAACCACTCGATTATCTACATATTTGAATTTGAGGTTTTGTTTGGATCTATGGGAAAACAGTGTACCATATTTCATTTATAGACTTTAAAACATGGTTTTTGAATATTAATATAGGTGGGCAATTTTTTATCATTCAAATTCATTATTTTCATTTGCTTAATCATTCAAAAGCATTTCAAAGGCATTCAAACTCATCACTTAATCATTATAAGGCATTCTTCATATTTTAGTGCTTGTAATACTTGCAGTCTTTGCCTCTAATCCAATTTATATCCAGCCTTTATGTCTACAACCCACTTTTGTTGTTCTTTGTGTTTTGGACTTTGTAAATGTCACCCTTATGATGGTGTTATGATGTATTCAAATTTTACATTGATGTGTATTGTAATGAGAAATCTTAACATGCTACACCTATTTTCAACATGAGTTTGCTTTGTACACATTATATCCAATTACATTATTATTATCTCAACATTTGAACGTATATTTGTTCATTTTTTGGTACAAAATTGGCATAACAAAATTTTCTTTTGTTGTTCATTTTGACTATAGACCCTTACATGTAACTCCACGGTCATAGGCCCCCAACGGATTTACAAACCATAATTGGGAAAAAAAATTGCAGGCTCACAGGCTCACAGGCTCACGCTCGCAAGCTCACATGCTAGCATCCCCGACATCAAAATGTTTAACTTATTCAAATACAACACTTGAAGAATAAGTTGATTTTAGAAAGGCATGTTTTTGACACGGCTAATTAGAAATGAAAGTATGTAACTCAATCATGTTTTCATTTTGCTTGGAGAAACCCAATGTGGGCTTCTTAGACGCTTAGAGGTGAAGTTTCATTGGTCATGATTGTCCAACCATGTTCTCCCAACCGAACCCCTCATGAAGGCCTCTCGCTCTCATTAAATGCAACTATTTGATTTCTAGTATATATGGAGATACCGGCCTGCACTAATGACCCCAATTGGAACACGGACCCACATTTTTTGAATGCGTCGGCAAGAACTTTGATGACATGTGGTATTACCCCGCAATGCCCTCTTTGTCCTTCGGATTCTACATAGTGGTCTTATAATTTGTGCTTCTCAACTAGGAAAATTGCTAATAACTGAAGAACCACATGTCAACTCACAACCTAAGGTAGAAAGAATCTAAAACTGTAGATGACCACTATATGTTCACTACACTAGGGGTAGAATTATATTCGTGTGGACCCAAAATGGCTAGTTTTGAAAATGGTGACCCGAAAAGGATGCAGTGATAGGTGGAATGCAGTGATTGGCTGGATAGGGTTTGTTTCACACCACTTGCGATCACTTTGGGTGTCATTGAGTTAACCATTTTGTGTGCATTCGTATGTAGAGTAGGATATATGGATGCTCAAATTAGGGGACTCTACTTTTACGAAAGCCAAGGGCACTTTGGTGTGGTCCATAGTCTTCAGTTTATTAAGCCCATTTAATTCAACTTTGAAAATGTAGTATGGTTGTCTTTACAGGATTTTCAAATTTCCTTGACTAATTATAGTTTTGATTATATCGTCTGACAATGGTCATTTACCTTGTCTTGGCCAGATTAGCCATCATGCCCATCAATTGCGACCATAGGGCAAACTACCGATACAAATTAATAGATCATGCTCTGGTTCATTAATTTATCCATTCTAATTGGAGAAGCCAATACGTATGCTCACCTGGTTTGAGACGACCCTAAACTACCGGATGATGGTGGAGAGACACCCAAATCTTAAGAAAGAGGTTGGCAGTTCGATTCTCAGTTGTGAAATCTCCTCTCTACTTGACGGAAAACTTGTCAGGTGGTCAACTGCCTCCTGTGCTTTGGTGTTGTCCTGTCGGCCTTCTGTCTCAAAAAAGAAGAAGAAGAAGAAGAAGAAGAAGAAGAAGAATGCTCACCTTTGGATCCACTACACACTTAAATAATAATAAAATTTTAATGATATCTCAAGACTATTGACTAATGTATTCAATCACCGTGTCTTGATTAATTCAAGATTACCACTCTAGCATGTTGGAGTGAAATTACAGATGGACATCAAATTGGTATCCAATACTTACTAGAGTTCCAATCACAAAGTCATCATGTTTCCTCACCCTGTTCCACAACTCTTTAGAGCCATAGGACTTGCCATGCAACCCTTTTGATTTTTGCCAAAGGTTAGGAAGACGAACCGATAGGGAATTATTGGTCTTAAGTTCCCATGACCTCTTCAATTCCCAAATCCATTGCTCGAGCCTATTATCAAACAATTGCACCATGTCCATGTATGAAGGATGTTTGATACATGATTTGATCACAAGACAATGACTTCGTTTGAGATCCACGACTCTTACTCAAACTCTTCAATCAATATGTCGGGAGAAACTTCTCCATTATTACAATGACAATGGCCTCCGCTGCCAAACAATTGATGCAAACTTCTAAGCTTTAGCCAATAATTCGCAATTGACTAGGATTTCATTATCAAAGTGAAACCGTCAATAAAATATTACGCCATTGCCCTAGGGTGTGGTCAAGGATGTTTTACGAACAGACACTCTATTCACTCCGGCCTCCTTCGGAGACCGGAGTTCTTCTTCTTCTTAGCCAATAATTCCCATGAATTACATCTTTACTTTTAAAGTATACATGAATCGTTTTTAGGGTATTATGTATTTGGAAAAGCGGGTGAATTTGTCACTCTTCCTCATTCAAAGATGGATTTGTAGAAACGAAGTTAATGTAGTTTAATGCTTATGTCTTATTGAGGACAAATGTTCCTCTACCTCAACTTTACAAACTAGCACAAACACTTTGGTCTTACTCTCTCAAGAATCATTCTTCCACATTATTTGCCAAAGACCATAGGTAAAGAATTCAAAGATTTCATTGTTATCTCATAGCCATAAATACTATAGCCTGGATCATGCTTGTGGCCTAGCTTCAACATATCAAAAATAATATTGTTGAAAGTCAAGGAATCTATCCTCCTCCTATCTCAACTTATAATTACAACACCTACGCTTTGATCCCTCTCACAAAAGAGAACTGAAATGGAATTACATCATCTCAAACCATAGTCCCAACAAATTAGATCTCATTGCTAATGCAAATTCAACAAGATCATAGTCAGAGACCTAATCTTAGCAAAAGCTCCATACACAACACAAAGTATCACCCAAAACCAAGGAAGCATTTCTTGGTAATATCTCAAATAATCGCACTCGTTGAAAATGGACAAGAAAGTTAGCAATCTAATACATGTGCCCTAGATGGCTTTCAATTATTCAAAGCACCAAACAATTGCCTTGCCATTTAAGAATCACACACCTATTGCTCGAGACCAAAAGTCTAATTCTTCTTCAAGAAGCTAAGGCTTTACAAAATCAAGAATGTTATCAAAGTTTATGAATTGCTCAAAAAAGGGTCACCGAGAGATAAAGAGAGATTTGAACTTCTAGTCTATAACATAGTATTCATGAAAACGGCACATTCACATGTGACATTTGTTTTCTGCAAGACCGACTCAATTTATAGTCTTGTGGAGTGCACTTCAATTGTGGAAAAATTTGTACTTTGAAACTAATTTTGTATGGGCACCTATGGTACAAGTTTATAGAGTAAGAAGTATCATGATTGTTATGTTTTGATTGCTCTCAAGAGTGTTTGAAGGAACAATGAAGAACATCACATTCATGATATAAAAAGACTTATTCTGTCGTTATCACTTGCACATGCTACTAGCATTGTGTAAATACATCCAGATGTAGTTGGCAAAAGTTGTATTCAAAGACCAACTCAAGCCAATCTTCCTTGTATTCGAGAAAATGACTTTTGTGACATCCTTGGGTGCCATGTGACATTCACACAACTCTCTCTCTCTCTTCCATGGTCCGACTTCATGGTCCATGGTGTAGACCAGCCCTAAAAGTTTCAATTTACATCATTTACTAAACAACAACAACAACAACAACAACAACAACAACAACAACAACAAGATGTGATATTGCATTAAATCCTTCATCTATTTGTATTGAGTTTGTAAGATGTTAGTTATACATTTTAAACATACATAGCATTACAAACTTGTAATGAATATCATGATGAGTGTAGCATTGCATGTGAAATTGAGCTCATGGAGCCTCATCTTCATGACCAATCCAAGTAGCCTCCCCCAACCGTTTTCACCAAAGCACTCCATTTATTTGAGATAGTGTGAGCCATATCAATTCTAAGCATACACCGTATTTTAAAATTAGTGCGGACCATGTTAGTTATATGATCAACAATATTTTTTAGTGGTTTATTTTTTGCTTAGAAAAAAGATAATGTGACTAGCTTGCACAACACAAGATATATTAGGGTTCAAAATAAGGTCTAAGATTAATGGGTCTTGAATGGTTACTTTTTCCCAACTAGCCCACTTCTCCTACAATATGATACACATGATTAGTATGAGATGCTTAGCAAACCTTATTCGAAGCCGTAGCCACTTGTGAGCCACTTTCCTCAAAATTCTCAAAGCTCATATGTATATCATAATCCTTAACAATGTGAAGATTTTCATAGTCATTAAATGGTCATATAGCCTCCCCCCCCCAACTACGTTGACTATTGAGCCTAGAATGGTTATCTTTTTTTGAGCATGCGGTCCAATCTCTTTTATACACATGTGTTTTTGGTATCCGTTCTTTGAAGTCACACCTACCCACGTACCATTCAAATATAGATGTTTGATTCAGACAGGTAACCAAATTAGGCACGTCTACCTCGATGTGAAGTCGTTGAATGTAAAGACTTTTGGGTTTGTGTCACATGTGATACCACCATGACATCACTATTGTGCATCACACTAAACCACGCTACATGAGATGTTTTGTATGCAAAACAAGGTGCATTATGAGGCTAATTAATGCAAATATCTTGTCCATATGTCATGTGGCAGTACTATTGTCATTGGCGTGGATCACATAATGCCACTTGCCATGATCGCATATTCATTCATGTATAAAACATGTTGAGCCATCATGCTACTTGTGATTTTGTTGATTTATGACACCATCATGCATGCTCCAATCTAATTTTGAGGCATTTGAAACTTGGTGTGGTCCACACTATTATGAAGCCTACATTTGAATAATGGTAAAGTACTTGCAATGGTCTTTCTTATCGTTGTTCTTATGACTACGGGAATCACGTAGTCTTACTACTAGTTCAATTTCATTGCATAGTTTTATGATCTACAAACGTATGATAGATAGGTTATAAATCCACATTTGTATATTTTATAACCATATGCTTGAAGAAAAGTATCGGTAAGGCGGTGCAATTCTCATAGTGTAATTGTTTATATATTGTATATTTGTTCTATGCTTACTCATACCAATCCTTAAATCAGTTTTGCAACATGCACATATGCATTATGCTAACTAGACTTCATTCTTGGGGAGGTCACCTTGCAAAAAGTAGTAAACCACGTGAGTTAAACTATAGGGTTCATTTTATTCATTGGAGGAAAAATTTATATAAGACTTGGATCTACCATAGCCTTCAATTAATGCTTGAAACATCATTATATGTAAAATAGGGTATTGGAAAAACCCTCATTTTTTTCCCAATAGTAGATATAAATTAGTATGAATATAATCCCTAGTCCTTCTAGTACACAACTAAAAAATAATACATTTTCAATACAACATAGTGATGAAATCATCACTAAAAACATATCACGAGCGCATGAGGGAAATTTTTGCCCGTGGGCTGGAATTATTGGTCCATTTTCAAATCGGTTTAGGGTTTCAGTTTCAAACCTAGGAGTGGTGGTACCGCTTGCTCCCATTTTTCACTTTCTTGCTATGCAAGTTTTGAACACTCACCATAGTTGTAATGCATTTTGTGGCACTAGTTTTTTGTTATGCTGTGATTTTTTTTAATTTTTGGGATTTGAATGGTTACTCAATTGCTATGCTCGTTTGTTTTATGTTGCTTTCTACTTTGGTTCAAATATGCTCATGTACATTGCGTATCCACGCCAAACACTTGCCCTAAAACCTTTAATGTCCATATGAGCAAATGCCTGAGTTTTATAAGTACTATAGCGTGCCAAGAATTAGGCTACATTTGGACTTAGAATTACCTATACCTATGGAAATTAAGACCAAGTAGTTTTTTTTTCTACTAAAAGGGTCTCTTAAAATGCGACCCCTATAAATACTTGCCTAGTGTGAACACAATTTGAGCATGAGAACTTTTGAACACCATCATAATCAACACTATGAAAGTTAATGGTTTATACTTCCTCTATCCCAAAATGATTGTCCTACCTCCCGGATTTGTTTGTCCCAAAATGATTGTCCGGTTCATCTGCCCACCTAGAAATTTAAGGCTCAAAGTCAAATATTTTCACACCAAACTTTCATCATCAAGAAGTCTTTTAACATTGCAACTTTGGGGGACGTTTTGGAGTAGTTGTTGTTTTCTATTTTAAGAGTCGTACTTATAACTACTCAGTCAATGATCAACGTGCCTTAATCTCGCCAAAGTTAGGAACACAAACAATCATTTTGGGATGGAGGGAGTATAACTTACAGTCCACCCTCTATAAATATTACACCTATAAGTGTTAACCCTCTCTAAATGTTAACTTTCTTCTACTCCCCACATATTGCACACTATAAATGTTAAACGTGTTAACTGTTAACAAAATGGTACTTCCTTCTTTGTAAATTTGACTCTATAAATGTTAACGAATGAAATACAATCATAATATGGATGATAAAAACTACACATCCAGTTACATTCCAGTTACAGATGTATGGGATGTTTTAGGCTCTATTGGTGGGACTTCTAATGTCTCAGATGATGATTGTGAGGGAGAGGAGTGTGAGGTGGAACCCATTCCATCTTATAGTGACTTGCAATCTAGTTTTTGTACCATTAGAAGGTACATGGAATCACGTTCATGTGATGTGTCCAAGTATGTGGGTTTGTTGGTGCAGATTGAGAAATATTTGCAAGTTGTGCATGCAAATGAATCTCACCAAAGAACCATTGATTCATACTTCACCCGTGATTTGTAAACTTGATATTGAATAAAGTTTAGATTGGGTTTGCAATTTTATGAATGGTATTCTCTCACAAGGACTCTTCACAATTGCTTATATTTATAAATGTTAAGATTTGTATATTGCTCGAAAAGTAATTTTATAATTGTTAACTGTTAACACCTCTATAAATGTTAACTTTGATCCACTCCCGAGGGTTAACATTTATAGAGGGTAGACTGTATGTCCAAAAACTACATGGTAAGATGCATTGAATCTTTCAGTTACCAATAAGATCCAATTAAAATTTTAATTAGAAAAATAATAATATTGTCATATGCTTAAAATGGTGATTATAGGTGTAGTTACCAAATATATTAGAGTGCTTGGTGCAGGGGGGCATATCTCTCTACTTATACATGGAGGGACAATGCTTTTTGTCTGCGGCCGGATGACGGTTCCGGCCACGGAAAAAAAACCATGCCCTTCTCATGCACTACAACTTTAGTAACATTCTTAATTGATATAAGAATATGCATGACACTCAAACATAACATGTCCTAAACATCTACCTTTGGAATTTTTAGTCGGACATGTGTTAAGGACGTAAATCCATGTGGAAGGCGCATAGTTGTGGCACCGCTGCCTCAAATTGCAAAGCTTCCCAAAAAATCACAAAAGAATGGTTTCAATATTTGTGAGTTGATTTTTATTAGTTATATTGCCCCTCTTTTGAATGAGGATAACATTTTGTCATTTGGAGATGATTTGAATGAAGGTTTGATAAAAAACCCAACCCCAATTTAATTTCTAAATTGTTGCCCCTCAAGACCACTATTGACATTCCTATTGTAATATGCTACATAAGATAACTTCAACATTTAAAATTTGAATCGTGAGTACATAACATTATTCATCCATGTGGGTCGGTTCCATAACCCTAGAATATGTCAACTATATTCTATGGGCCCCTCGAACAAAGTGGGAGTATTCGTTTACTATTCTTACATTCAAGCTAAACTTGGAAATTTGGGTGGAGTTATACTCCCAGCAGCACTATCATTGAAAATACTAACACTATTCAAAATATTCTTACTATTCAAACTGGCACTATGCATTATTTGTACCCGCGTCAGTTTCTTCCTATTTTCTAAGTTTTTTCCCATAAAGGTAAGATAGTGGAGGCCCACGTCAAATTCTAAATATAGAATGGAACACAACCATGCAATTGAATAACGTTATGTATTCGCCTCTAACTTGCAAACATCTATACAGTTGGATATGTCAAAAAACTTAAGGTCTTCAGCTACAATCGTTGAAATCGAGGTCACATTTTTTGGGCAAAATTGAGAGAATTTGGGCGTGGGAAGTTATGCACATGATATTGGTATAATAGCATACACGAGGTAGTTGTTGCACCCCCAATTGAAATGACCTAGCATGCCACTTTCAGGGGTGGACTTTATGACGATGTCCCAGTCCCGCAAGGAAATAAGGAAATGGCCACCCATGTGAAAGAGTGGCTATGCTTATGATTGGCACTGAAGAGGTGCTAAGGGGCCACACTAACCTTCGTGAAGGCTAAGTGCAGGGATTATCCCATAAGGAGCCTAACATCGCCTCCTTGAGGAACAACTCTCTGTTGATTTCCTTGAATTCAGATCCTAGCCATGGGTGATTGAACTAACACCAGAAAGGTAAGTCCAAGGAAATTTTCCAACAATGTAAACGAACGTCCCAATTGGACAAGAATGCAACTATCAAAGTGTGCAAAGGCATTAGCCCTAAAAGTGGCAGAAATTGGCCTCACTTTGGGGTGGACATTCCACTCTTTTGATATTGAGGTGGGGGCTCTACATGGAGGACTAAGAGCTTCTATATAGTGGGGAAGGGTAGTCAGCCCGCTCCCCCACTCACGGGAGTAGTGTGCCTAGTCCATGGTAGAGCCATTTGGGCTCCTTAGTGGCATGCATTGGTAGGGCATGTCCCAAACTCCCAATTGAGAAACATGAGGCTAGTGAGCAATATTGGTATGTTGCATAAATTTCGAAGCATATCCCTAGGACCATCAATTGTGGTAACTCCCTACTCTAAACCCTGTCAAAACTAGGGTTTGAGGTATCTTGTAGAGGGGTATATGTTATGTGCTATGCACTTAGGTTTATTGAAATAAATGGACTAACTCACATGGCCTTGGTTGTGTAGGGTTAGTGGCATTGCAAATCCATTGAATCCCACTTGACAACAATTGTATTACACGAAGTGTTCCCTTCAAACTAAGTGTGGGTTTTGGATTCCGACAAAAGCTTTGCCCAACACCGACACCAAACCTATGACCACCCCAATAAATGAAGGGGCTTCATTGTAGAACAAACATCGGGGACTTCCAAGAATTTGTTATTTATAATAGTTGTAGTGAATGAGAGATCCTTGGAAGTTATAGATTTGTGTTCTACAACATAGTCCTCCATTCATTCAGGTGGTCACATGTTTGATGTTGGTGTTAGGTTGAGCTACCTTATAACAAAGTCATTAATAACGTCCAAAACTATAAAATTTACCGTAGTCAAAAGAAAAAGCAGCGGCAAGTGCGATGTTGTAAATGAAAGGGAGGATTATGAGTTCATGTTGATCGGATTTTGGTGCATGACACCTCCCCGGAAAAGAAACGATCCCAAGGTCATTGTTATCTAAATATCACGAAAGTAAGTTCGGATCTCAAAATATGATTTTAGAATGTAAACAAATAGCAATTTCCGGGCTCTACCATGTTTCTTAACATTTTCGCCCTCCCTCTCGGTGAATGTGGGGAATATACAGGAATATTCCACATAATATTGTCATTCCTACATAGCATTGTTATGGATCTGAATAATGTTATGAGGTGTCACAAGATCTTACAATATTAAAGCCCAATAGACCTAAAAGTTGGACATTCACAAGAAAGCTAACATGTCCAAGGGAGGGTATCATAATGAAACCCGTGAGTTGAAATAATTACAAGCGTCACTCTCAGTACTACTGCGGTTTACAAATTTCATGAATCACCTGAAAATTTGAGCGCCGAAAAGAAAGGACTACTTAATTAGAAGCTTTGAAGTTGTTGAGTTCCTAGTTTGTTTATATATTAAATTCAATTGCATGTGATTTTCCTCACAGGAAATTGATGCATGCATCGTAAAGTGTGGTAGAAATACCTATGATCTAACTTTCTAAAAGCGGAGCATAGTTCTTATGAATTATAAAGCTTCCGTGAGTTCACTACAAGTAGAATAGGGCCTTTTTACACACGTGACCAATTAACTCAAGCTTTACTTTTATGTGTATAATATGAAGCATGATGATTTAACATTTATGTATCGATATGCTCAAAGAAATGTCATTCAAAAATATCTTGTCTAAAGGTATAATAACATTAGACGTCACTACGTTTCTATAAATAGCGTTTAAAAATCACATGTGTGCTTTCACTTCTCCCGAAAATCATGACAAACACTTCTATGTGTCGAATGTTCTAGAGAAAGAAATCAAACTTTATTGCTTGGTGAAGTTGGCAAAGCTTTGGACAAGATGTATATACAACAAACAACATGGTGGTGGTGGTGAGGCCATCACCCCAGCGTTCTCTACATGGGTGCAAAGGACTGGGAAGACACATGTCCTTCTTACATTTTGTTAATTGAATGCTTCCATGCTAATTAAGGGGTAAACATGAGAGAGAGAGAGAGAGAGCGACCAACACGCACACTAAAAAAATGCAAACTTCCCGCTCCTCACATATGAATTTGTATCTCAATAATTTGTTACAAGTCTTTAGAACTCATGAGAACAAATGGGAACACAATGGGAACACCCCGTGTGTCATGCATGCATCATGCTTGCCCTCATGGCCATGATAAAATTGCTTTGGTGCTACACTAAAATACAATATAAAATACCGTACAAGTGTCACTTACAATCACAAGGGCAGGTAATAATTATGGGTAGTTACCCCGTGGGTGAAAGTCGTCCGCTATCCCCAAAGACAACATGCATGATCACAAGTGGACACACCTAGAAATAGGCTATGCATTAATGACCACAATTGTAAACTATGCTTGGGTGAAGAAAATACTATATATATACCCACAAAATCATGTGTCCTTGGGGGAGAATCGAAGTCTTGTCAACTACCATCAGTGGTGATTTTTCACAAGGTCCCTAACATGTCTAGGGACATGTTCATAAAAAAAAACATTTCCAGTGGACGGGTTCTTAGAAAATGAACCGGTTTTGGGACGTGTCAAATTCACTTTGGACGGGTTCTAAAAATAACATTTAAAAAAAATTATTCCAAAAAAAATAAATGGTACAAATATCAATTACATTATGTCATATATGACATGTGAATATAAGCATAATGCAATCAAACCACTAATACCCAATCAAAATATCAATCTTGAAGTGCTTGATTCACCTACATACATTAATTCATCAACCACAAAATTTAGTTAACATAATGTCAAAGATTATAATTGAAGGTAAACTTAGTAATTGAATAAGAATTAGTATATATAAACATGTTCAAAATTTTAAAAACAAAGAGCTACTTACCCTTCAAAGAAGTGGATGAATTCTCCTATCTTTCATGTTTCTCCAAACAAGCATCATTGCATTCCAATTGATGTTTTCAACTGGAATATTTGCACATGAAATGCGCATCAAAGCATCTAAAGTTTCTAACTTCAAACTAGTACGTAGATGACTTTTGATTAGGTTTTGTTTAGAAAAACCCCTCTCACATATTGCAGTGCTCACTGGAATCACCATAACTCTCCTCCACAAGTTACTCAAAACAGGCCAATTGATTGACCACTCTAGAGTGGTACCTGCAAACTCCCAAGCTTCAAATAAAGACTTATTTGGGATCATCTCTCTCATGGTCTCCACCATCTCCAAACACTTCACCCCGACACCAATCTTGTTCTTGTTCTGGATCATTGGGACTATGAAGGACACAATCAAAATTATTCAGCACATACAAACATACATAGATATCGGTGAAAGAAGGTGTAGTTTAGAATGACACTGAAACAATCCCTGCTCAGTCTAAATCAAAACTGAATTCAAAAACTCAAACTCTACAAGCCCATAACACCTTTCATCTTGGACCTTCTGGAACAATGATCGCGGAGAACCGGCAGTTAGTTACAAATGAACTGGTTGAGTTTGAGAAAAAACCTGTTGAAGTTCAAGATTGCAGGAAATGTACTTATCATTTTAGAGGGATTTATAAAATACACCCAAATTTAAAGAAGGAAAACCGGAGGTTGTCAACCCTAAATTGATTGGACTTGCAATCACTAGGATCTCAACCGATTATGTTGCCCAAAAATCTCCCTGATCACTGTTCTAACACAATCTCGAAACTCGGTTGAAGATACAGAGAGAAGATACTGACAATCTAGAAGAAGAGCTTGAATACCTGCTGGAGGGGGAAGTGCCGAGCTTGAACACTGCTAGAGGGGGAACCTGGGCCTCAGAGAATCAAAACTTTCTCTGAAGTATGTGGACGAAATGGGGCAGGTGGCAGCTAAAATAGCTAAAGCCAGAACACTGACAGAATTGAAGGAAGATACTATTGTTTCCAAGTGCAACCAATCACATGCCGACATCTTTCGGTTTATCTTTATTAAATTGTTTTTTCTTTAACCTTTTCATGGACGGGTTGGTTTAGAAATTACCGGTTTTGGGACGGGTTGTTTTTTCTTTAACCTTTCCTTGGACGGGTTGGTTTTGAAATTACCGGTTTTGGGACGGGTTGCAATTTTTTTTGCCTTTCAATTCGAGGTTTTTGGACGTGGACGGGTAAAAACTTTGTGAAAAATCAGCCTTGACTACCATAGTTCATTAAAGTTATTTGTAAAGTAACCTTGTGTTTTAAGGGAATCTCCGCCTCCTCGGGGTTAGTTTCCCATGTAGGCCACCTTGCCCGCAAATTCTAGTGGAATTGTAGATTCAACTTGGCGGCATCTACATTTCCACTAGGACTTGGTGGGCGAGCGGCCTGCATGGCAACTAACCCTAAGTGAGGTTTTAGGGTGTATATCATCTTAGCCTAAAATTGTGGACCTTCTTCTAAATTTAATTTACAAGAGGTGACATCGACTTGTCCAAATAGAGGAGGGTGATGTTGCCTTGGTCCACATGGGGCACATGGAGGAGGTCTTTGTCTGTTCCAAGAGGCAAAAGCACAAGATTTAACCAAAATTATTAAAAAAATCATCTCTTTCTGAAAATTATATTTTTCATGTAATTATATTACATTATATTATAAGCCATTCTTATTTTGAATATTTTTTGTTTTCCATTAAAAACAATACATCCTGGTCTAAGACCCCTTTCCACAATGACACGTGACCAAGGCTATTAAATGTGACTTGGATTTCTCTTGCTCGTGGTCATCATACCGCTGACCATGACCATAACTATCATAAATCATAAATCATTTTTTCTCGCGGTCACTAGTCACGTGTGTAAATCGGCCCTAGTTCTATTGCGATTGCAACTTACAAAACCATCAACAATCAAATACGGGTTCTTTAAAATCAATTGGAGGTAAAAGACAAATATATCAACTTCAATCTAACTACCCAACAATGCGATGATGAAGGTTGTATGTAACACATAGTGTTTCGATACACGTTTCTAATTATTTAAAGAATGCATACAATATATTTTAAATTGAAAAATATATTATAATAAGATGTCATTGTTTCAATCCCCTCATTTGATACCCCTTGCATTAAAATGGTTAAGGAACCTCTATAAATGGTTAACTCAACGCGCTTGTCAATAGTGCGAGTACGTGTGGATGTTTGAAGGAGAAAATTGGATGAAAATTGTTACAACTTACATCAAATGGAAATATTTTATGGGTCACACATGAGTTTCCATGCATGTTTGCAACACATACCGAGGGGGAGGACAAACCGGGGGAAGGGGAGGGTGAAAACGCCGCTACTACCGTAAAGGGCACTTCATTTTTACTATTGTGGGAATGTAATCTTCACGTAGGGTGCAAAGGGTCTCCTCCAATGTAGGATTGACATGTGGCAAAACTCAAGCAGAAAACAATTGGCTTTTGTTGAAATTAAGAACCCTCTATAATATTGTATAGCCCGGTGTAGTTGTTTAAAGCTAATTTAAACCTTAATCAAGGTCAATGAACCCAAATTAGTTCAGTGAGTTTAAATTGAGATGAATCATCAATCAACCTATAAGAGCAAGTTTCTACTATAACTATTACCCCCTCAACAGGTGTCTAGAAACCAAGCTGAATTGTACGGCCCAAACGCATATTGTTGTTTTTTCTTACCATTTTTTCATTTCTTATCTGGTTGAAAGTTTGGCTAGGCCTAACTGAAGGACATTCATATACACCATACGCTTCTCGTTTTGCAAGATGGCTAGAATTGGCCACCATGCGTTTAAACCGGTGGAATAAATGTTTGAAAAATCTTTCTAACCTTTTACCAATTGAAGTGGGTGATCATGCATGCATTACTGCGTGACTCCTTACCTACCCTCTTTCTTACCTACATAAATGTAAGTGTATCACATGTCACTAGAAACTTATTTCAACAACTTGGAAGTTCATTCCACATGGTTAAGTGCATGGCTTTGAAACTAGAGATTTGTCCTTCAAAAACCACCTTGATGTACTTCGAATTCCAAAAGAATTTTTTTTAAAATAATTTTACATGGGCTTTAAAACCATCTCTCTCTGCTGGTTTATCTTTGTAGATTTTATGTTGTCCTAAGACCCCTCATTACACCGATTATCGTATTTACTCTGAGACCAACAATTACTCTGACTTTTTACTGCACAATATCAGAGTAATTCTAGAAACAGGGGTGAAATTAGTCTGAGCTTCACCCCTTCTTTGTTCAGCATGTCCAGAAGAGGGCTTGGGGTTCCCTTGGTTTTGCAATCTGGTTGCTTTGATTTGGTTGCTTCGATCTGGTTGCTTTGATCTGGTTGCTTCGATTTGGTTTCTTCGATGTGGTTGTTCTTATGGTTGCTTCGATCTGGTTTCTTCGATCTGGTTGCTTCGATCTGGTTGCAACATAATCTTCTCTCACTTGGCGCACTCCTGCTCCTCCCACAACCTGCTTCCCTCTTCCCCTCTCTCTTTGCAGACAGACTTCTACCTTCGCTGAAGCTGCACCAGAGTTTCGAAGTTGCACCAGAGTCAATCTTTGCTGCACTACCGCCAACCTTCAACCTCACAGACATACTTTTCGACCAAGTTTGCCTTCACCTTTGCAAAAGCTGCACTAGAGTTCAAAGTTCGGATCTAAGCTCAGAGTCTTGTTTAATGCTGCATAGATCTCCAAGCAATGTTGGAGCAGATGTGGTGTCATTTCAACTGTAGTATGTACTTTGATTGCAAGAAGTTTGGTACATTTGCAGGCAGACTCTTCGACCAAGTTCGCTTAAGCTACACTAGAGCAAGATTTCAAGTTCAGATCTAAGCTCAAAGTTCACAGTTTCAATCAAGCTGCTCAAAACAAGATTCTTTCGTTCGTGTGTGTGTGTGTGTGTGTGTTCGTTCGTTCGAGCTCTCCCGTCAACCAGAGAATTAGGGTTTGCGGTATGCACTTCGAAGCATCGACTTGCTGGCCATCATTAATCCTTAATTTCTTCTTGTTACCATCAGATCCGAACTCTCCCGTGAACCAGAGAATTAGGGTTTGCGGTATGCACTTCGAAGCATCGACTTGCTGGCCATCATTAATCCTTAATTTCTTCTTGTTACCATCAGCTCCAACAATGGCAATCTATCTTCACCAATTACACTAAAACCTCACCTCTGATCCTTTATGTGATCAAGTCTCATCCAATATATATAGAGCCTCTGCTAAAATTTCTTTGGCGAGGTAGGATGAATCATCTCAGCAATGCCACATGTGAGCTTCGAGAATTGTGTTGGAAAAAATTACTACGTACCTTTGTAATTCGGAGTAATACACATAACAATCTATTACTGTAGGCCACACTATATCTACATTACCACAATTACTATGAGTTATTTAAATTACTCCGACTCGGGCTTTCTTCTAATCCCAGAATTAGTCCGAGCTTTCATTATTAGTCCGAGTCGGAGTAATTTAGATAATAGGTGTACCTATTATGCCGAGACGATGGAATAACCATTATAGACTTATCTACCTTTGATAATGCAACATATACAAATTACATTAACTTCATATAACTTTGTTGGAAAAAAGAATATATATATATACACACACACACACATGTATGTTGGGAGTAATATGCTTAACCACACGAGACTTTCTTTGTCAATTGGATTCCTAGGCATCTTCTAATGACAAAAAGGAGTTGGGCTTGAGTCCTTTATAAGGCAAGGTCTTGCTTAGCCCTCCCCCACTTGACTATATTTGGTGATGTTCTTTGATAGAAGTTAAGTTAATGTAGAGACAAACTCAATGTCCGCGGATTTGGAGTGGCCTTGACACCTTGTCTCGAAGACTGGTATGAAAGCATTAAGTCAACCGATTACAAAATAAACTTTATGATATATATATGCTACATCAAAACACGAGCATTTTGAGTGCACTTTTACCTACTTTAACTTACCTACCTACCTACCTTCGACGCATGTTCTTTCCTCCACTTTTTCTCTTTGCACCCACTTCTCGTAGGATATGGAAGCACACAATTAGGGCAAGATGAGTAGCAATCCGAAATCATGGTTGTAAACTCATTTTTTGGGCCATCGCCTAGCTGTCAAGCTCAAAAACTTTAACTTAGTAAGAAATAGCGGCAATAGGCAGTAAGAAGTTAGCTCACAGTGTGAACAGAGGGCTATAGCCGTTTCAAGGCGGTTGCAACCACCTTCTTCTTCCTCGGCTGATAAGAGGAAGGCAGGCTATTGCCCAACCAGGCTATTTTCAAAGATAGAATCAGACGTAGTCTCAATTTTAGCAATAGGCTTAGAGAAAGCTCAAGCTCTCAGTGATTGAGGCTGAGTGATTAGCAATAGACAGCGCCAAGCAAGAGGCTGGCAGACATAGAAGTGGAATCGAGAGCCGAGTGAGTCGGACTCTCTGTTAATTTGGAATTTTGACTGGAAGAAGAAACAGTTTATGAGCAATTGTCGTGATATTTCTGGAATGGAATCTTGATTGTTGTTTGTTGTGTTTGAGTATAAGTAATGTCTTATGTGATTGTTTGGCAATAGTCCATGAGCGTTGAAATAGACAAATTAACCGCCAAGAGGGCGAGAAGTATTAAGGGCAATGTCTGAGAGTTAGTGGAGACGGCAATCAGACTATGGCCCTAAGCATGAGAGATGTCTCACTCAATTTGAGATAGAGAGTGAATGCTAATTGCCGAGGAAGAAGGGCAATAGCCGAGTAAAAGAGAAAGAGTTGAATGTCAGGAAGGCAAGTAATCAACATAAGGCTGAGAGAGCATAAATTTCATAAAGGCAAGTAATCTTTGGCACGAGGCCAGTAGAATGAGCGACCGAGAGCGAGTCTAAGCGAGAGGCCAGTGATTGGCGAGGCCAAGTTGCCTGAGAGAAGACGTGAGAGTTGAGTGAAGTTTGAGAGATAGAAGTTATGAGCATAAACTTCTAGGCAATAATCTTAGAGCAAAACACTTAGCCTGAGAAAGGTAAGTGTAGGCGAGTGATCGAAGGCGTATAAAGGAGAAGGCAATAGCCCTGAGAGAGGTGTCTTGGAGGGCAATAGCCTGGAGTTAAGTGAGTAAAGGCAACTGGCCAAGAAGAGATGATTGCCGATCAGCAAGGGCAAATAGTAAGAGGAAGGCCATCGCCTGTTAGAGTAAGAGAAAGACGAAGCAACAAAGAAGGGCTATCGCCTGGGTCGTAAGGCTATCGCCTATCTGCGACACGAGAAGGAGAGTAGTGGAGGGAAGCGTCCAAGAGAGACGAGTAGCCCTAGGGAAGAAGGAGCGTCGTAGAGAGAGAGATAGTGATGTACGAGGTAGAGTCTAGAGGAGAAGGACAGCGTAGGCTATAGGCTTTCCAGGTGTCGTAACTGAGAGGGAAGGCAAAGAGGTCATTCTGAGATAACATAGCCGTAGATAGTTACGAGACATTACCTGACGTAAGGCTGATGACATGACTGCAGATAGAAGACATACATAGTAGCAGGCGATAAGCTGCAAAAGACACTACCATCTCAAGCAGGAGAAGTTGCATGATTGGTGTAAGACATTACCAGAGGCAAATCTTTTTGAACTTAGAATGTATTTAGGCCTTAATTAAGGAATATCGCCTAAATTGTTGATACAATTAATTATAGATGATCTTGTGGATATTTGTGCTGACAAGTTGCCAGATAAGTTGAAGATGGATATGGTGATTACAGTTCTTGGAAGAATGGCCGAAGGACTGTAAGTCAAACTAAGATGAATTAATCTGAGATTATTGCAAAGCATAATTCATGACATTTAAAGACGATGTGGCATACAAAAAGACATTACCCGGACTTCGGTCCTGACAAATTGCCAATGACCACTTGCCAAGCTTTTGAGCTTCACGACGGAAATAGGTCAAAAACATAGAGTGATAGAAAATTCCCTAAGATAGGACGGAAATCACTCACTACGGAGATATCACAAAGGAACCATAAGAGTGGAGAGTAAGCAAAGTAATGAAGGAACCAAGGAGTAAAATCCGTAGATTGTTATTGTAATCCTTAATCCAATGTGACATTAACCCTTATAGACACTAGCTCATTCTTCCCTGTGACCTTGTTCCCTGGGTTTTGTTGTTTTAAAGACATAGCAAAAAACTAACTACAATGGTCATAAACCATTTGTTTCATAAGTTTTGGAGCTCATATGAATATATTAGTCGTTATAAGATTGACGAATTTTTTGTTCACGAAATGGTCATATAAGTCCCTCCAATTATGTTGACTACTAAACTTAGAACGGTTAGTATGTTTGGAGCATGTAGTTCATTTTCTTTAAAACAAGTGTCTTTACAATGTCCGATCTTTGGATTCACATATGACCACATACCACTCAAATTTAAGTGCTGTTAAATTTTGCTACGTTGAATTTAAGCACGTCTATCTTGCATAATACATAAAGGGTGTTGATTGGCTCCATTTTCATGTTCTCCAACTTCTACTGATTACATTTTTCACAATGAATATTGTGTTTGCATAATCAGATCCATGATGAAGTGCACTGACAACAATCGGACCTCCCTTGATTTTGCTATACGAGTATCGGAAGTGCATGTTTGTTGAATTCTTAATTTTGGGGATTGTTAAATCGACCACACACTGGTTTAAATAACCACAATCAATATGCAAGGTATTGACTAGGCTTTGACTTGTCATTATTGGTGTGTATAATTAATTGTGGTATAATACCACGCCCGTGGTATTATACCACCCTCAAATCCATCTATATTTGTATAATTGGCATATTTGTAATACAAATTCCACAATTTCTTTATCATTATGTCTATAGTGAGTGGTGAGGTCGCCCCGTGTGCATCAATGATGGGAAAGAACAAATGTGAATCATGGAATCACTTTGGGGTCGTATTTAAGCCAGAGGACAACAAAATTTTGTATTGTAAGTGTTTGGCATGTCATGAATTGAAGGTTAGATTTGATTGCATGTTGTGTATGATACAATTTTGTATTATATGGTATTATACAACGCACTTTTTGCCCAATGCAATTATACATAACAATACTTGTCATCCAAATTGGCCATTTTAGTAATTCTAACAAATAGTTGATACCTTGCTCCTCTTCATGTGTGCGATGAAAAATCTAATTTTGACAAGTCATGTGACTGTGCAACATATCTTTGTGGTCGTTTTAACAAACTACATAGTTGATTTAACAATTCCCTATATTCTAAGCGAACCACATGCCCGGGGAAGTCACTCCATTGTAAAGTTGAAAACCATGTGCATACAAAGTTTGCTACCCCTATATTATATGCCATAGATAACTTTAAAAATTATGATATTTTTTCTACATATACATAACCATTGATAATATCTTTTGTGTATTTTTTTGAAATTTTTAGTCATCTTCGTTTTTGTAGTAATTGTTTTTGTTCAATTCTACGTCATTCTAGTTAGAAACGGTATGTTTTATAGAAAAAGAAGATCATCAAATTTGGTTATCATTTTTTACTATGTAATAGATACCATGTATATCTACTCATGAAATTTTTTTGATAAAAGTTTGACCCATTTTGGTGATGCAACTTAGAAAAAGTAGATTTTTTTTGTATGCACGTGGTTTCAACTTTACAATGGAGTGATCTCCCCGAGACCACACGCTAATCAAATATAGGTGTTTGGTTAAGAAAATTAACTAAATGACACCCACATCCCCTACTCCACAAAAAAGTCAATCGTACAATATGGGGATCAAATTGCCTTAATGGTCCCTAGTTTAAGTGTAACTAGAAAGACTTGAAAGGCTTCTTTGAGTTTTAACACTGACTTTATATAATTAAGTTTTTTTTTGGGTCATCTATGTGAATATGCATCTCTTTGCTCTTCTCACCACTCGTGTACCATTCAAAATAGAATCAAACTCACGAAAGAACTCAAAATTTTCTCAAATATTTTGTTGCCCCCAAAATAGAGCATAACGATTTCCCTCCTTAGTTTTATTTTTAGGAAACTAAGACAAAAATTGGAAGTGGCAAATACGGGAGATTCCGTCAAAAAACTTCAGTTGATCCCCACCTTTGATGACTTTCCGGTTAACTCTAATGCAATGCCGTTATGAACTTATAGTTTATGGTTGGTCAACCGGACTCCCAAATTCCGTTCACTTTTCATGAAGGGAGGGGGGGCCCATTGGAGCCTTGGATGCAATTTGCACAACTCTTTGTTTGGATCTTAAGCTTATTAAACTCCGAGTGGCCACTAGTGTCATTGAACTCCTTGTGATGACCCCTTATTTTGGCGTACTTGTAATATACAGTCCAAACGCGGTTTCTTCCCCCAAGTTGTGCCAAGAAAATCTCCGTCCCACGGGGATTTCTCTTGCACTTCATGCTCATTGCGGCCTCCCCTAGAGTACCTCCTCACTTACTTACGGAACTTAAGTTATAAGGTAAGATATGTGGCCATGTATCTAAGCACTAGGTTAAGTTCAAGTCCACAAACATTTATGACCGATGGTGTCCGAGGCACGGGAACCATACATCCGCTTATCAACGGTGAATCATGAGGATTTTCTTTTCGAGTTCTAAGATCATAGTTCATAGTATGTAAAAGCTAACTTATAGGAGGTCAAAGTGAAAATTTGAATTTTTTTCCCCTTAAATTCCTAACTTGCGTTCAAGGCTAATTTTGTTATAAACAAACATGTAAACTTGATTGATTAGCTATGTGCATTAGCTCCATTATCAGTAACATATATACAACCCGATACAACAAAGCGGTATGGGAAATCCATAGAATCTTCCTTTGACACTCCTGGACTCAAGACACTGTCCTCATGAACATTGGAACACACCTAGTCTTCAAGGGACCCATATTACCACATGCACCAAAACATACAACCCGCAACCAACATAATCCCCCTTGCGCGCGTGCAGTTTGTACTGTACATGGTTACTATGCTTAACAAGCATGTTAGCTAGCAAGTGCGGTTGGACCCTGAAGAGTTTAATAATAGCACACGATTGAATGACTCATCATTTATCTTCCATGCATTCCCAATGTTCCAATGTAATTTCTGCTCAAAGATTGAAAATCACCAGCTTTTTTTACAAGTATGCAGGGATTGCAAACTCAAGATATATGGGTCTTATTTGGTTAGTTTTTCTTGTTATCCATATTCCTTTGATCATGTTTACGTCTTCAAATTGGTGTTGCATTAACAATCTCGAGACGAAAAGAAACACTATTGGGTGTGGAGTAGTGAATCGGATTTGAAGACATTGTCCGATTTTTTTTTAAAAAAAAACATATGTGTTGATGGTGTTTGTTCTTCGATCGTCACACGCCATACCAAATACATGTGTCCTTTTAAGATAAGTAACTTGATACCCACACACATGCTTTATGGCGCGGGTGATAAAAGATGGCTCTATCCATCCACATCCGCATTTATCGTTCCACTCCAATCAAGCAAGTACTAAGATGGCAAAATGAAGAGATCATGTTTCATGCGCATAAATTACTCGAACTCATGACCTCCGAGACTAGTGTGTACCTTGAGAACGACCCTCAATCTCGGACGGAAAGGTGACAATATTGGGAACATAGAGAACCCGGCATCCCCGACACAAATGAGAATATAGAGGCCAACGGGCCCACTACACTAAACCGTGTGGCTACACTTAAAATGACCCTTTAAGAAACTTTTGTTATTTCTGGATGGTTGAGTAGTTTGGACGATTGTCAAAAAAAATCCATATATTAGCAAATTTATACAAAGTTTATGAAGAAAACTTCTAGAAAATAATAAATTCATATGCAACCTATAGAAATTTACAAAGTTGACTGAAGGAAAGAGCCTTTTACTCTCCACTAGAGATTGGGGGGGGGGGGTAATTGATGTTGGATCACTAATTGAGAATCGTCACAATGTCAACCTTATTGCGGGTGCGGATCTTCTATCAAGCGAAGGTGTTGTTCCCCTTTTGTGGATCACTTCTTACACTGCCTCGTTGAGCGGATAAATCCATGTAGCCATTTTGATTGACCAAAGTTGGAGCTCTTTTAAAAGTGTTATTGCATCTTTCTTACACTGCTACATACTATGAATGCCCGAAGTGGTGCTTTTTATTTTTTATTTTTAATACTTTAATGTTGCATATGATTAACTACTTTTAATAATGACTTACTTGATGTCACTGTTGCACTCACCTGTTAATGGCTTAAGGATTTGAAATTGGCGTCACCAAAAGGAAGGTGTTACTTTAAGGCCTCAATACCTTATAAGGTGTGTGGGTGTTATCTAGTTCACTTTTCATGATCTCCAACTTCTACTAATTAGATTTACACAACAAAACTTGTGTTGCATTAGCAAATCTGTGATGAAACATCTACAAAAAAACCATATTGAAAATTGGACCTTCCCTTATTTAGTTAGGTTATCGGAAGTGCATGTTTGTTGATTTCTTAACTGAATACATAAATCCTCCCGATTGTGTTCACTATTGAGTGTAGAGTAGTTATCAATGTTATAATATGTGCTCCAACCTCTTTTAAACATGTGTCTTTACGATGTTTGCTCTTAATCCTCACCAAACCACATATTGATCAAATATAGGGTCCAATTTACAAAATAAGCCACTTAAGACCCATCTACCTCATACTAACAAAACCTCCATTGGGAACCAACCTCACAAGGATTATAAGAGACCTACAATCATTCATAAGAAAGAAGAACACAACAACTTACCATTAGGAAAAGAAAAACAATTTGAACATGCAAAAAAAAGGGTCTCCATCACCAAATCAACGCCAAACTTTTCCAATAGTCTTCGGAAATTGAAGCAAACAATAGTCGCCCGTATCACAAAAATACTTAAACTCAAATTTTTTCTCTTCTAGTCCCGCACCCACACCAACCACAATTGTACATTATGTGGCAATAACAAAAGGCACACATGGCCACACCTACTATCCCTCTCCAACAATAAATTCCTCAAAAGCCTTCAAACTGCCATATACAACAACGTTACCCACCAAATCACCAATCCACCAAAACCTTGCATATGCATACGTCATGGCTCATCAAAGCCGACACAAAAAAACATATGCATACACCCCAACACAACACCATCTTGCCTTGGATTCTAAATTGTACATGCAACACCCCAAGATGCATGTGTCTGGCGAAACTCCGCCTTGACATTGTACATGTTCATAAACGAAGTTGCATTCGAACTCACAAGGCCAATTTTACCAACACCATACGCATGAGAGGGGCCACACACACACACACACACACAAAACATCCACCTACTAGAAAATATAGAAGAAAAGGAAAAGGAAAAATGAACGTCATAGTCATTTACCCTGACATGCGATGTCTGTTCACCGCCTCCCTCTCATGTCCGTGTGAGCATGAACGTGGGGGCGGCTTAGTGCCTATTTCATAGGTGGACCATGTGGTTAGTGTTAGGGCTATGTATTCTATGTTCGTTTAGGGTTTCAATGTTAGTAAGTGGGTTTAGTCAAGTGGGACCGGGGCTTATTTCTTTTCTAATTTCCTTTTGTTTAGGATTATGTGTGTTAGGTACCTTATAGCAATTTGGGAGAAGGATTCTTCCATTAGTTTAGGGATTTTGGAGTTGGGGATTTGTAGGTCTTGGAGGAGTTTAAGAGTTGTTGTATGCATAGTGCCCCTTATTCATGCCACAATTATAATGGGTGGTAGTACAATCCATCCTAGTTGGGATAGAAGTGGGTGGTGAATGGCCGATTTATCAAGTTTTCAATTGGTGGCTTCTACAAGAATCTATCATTACAGTAAGTGAATTCAATTATTTGTACTTTGAGGTTTGGGTTGGGTGTGAAGGGTGGTTTATTTGTAGGTGGGGCTCCTAAGATGCATAATATATCATATCTAAATCGAGATGGGCATTTACATCTTGATAGGTAGCATGTGCATGGGAGTAGCCATGAGGGTATGGTGTTGTCAAGTGTGCGGTCTTTAATGTTACCGGCGTTGATTAGGGTAAGGCAACGGGTTGTGGGGTGGGCTGGTAGTGTGTTTGCTAGTGCGTGTACTACTTTATTGTGTCGATTTGTTCTTAGATTGTTTATGTGTTTATTAGTGCAACATGATAGTAGGTGGAAGCATGTGTCATTTTGGTGGGATTGCTTAGGTTCCATGTTGGGGATATGTCTTGTTCGAGGGTTTTTTTTTTTTTTTTTTTTTTTTCTCCCCCCTCAAGTAGTTCACTGAGCATCTTCCATATCTAAATTTGAGGGTTTGTGTTATTTGCACATTGGTGATCCAAGGGGCATCCCAAAATAGATTTGACCATTTTATGTGTATGTTTGTGTTGGAGAGCCATTTGTCTACATAGGGTATTGTATTTTTTGCATGGGAGATGAATGTGCTTACGCATTTTTTTTTCTGTGTAGTTTTTGAGGTTGTAGACTGAGCCGTCATGTTGTGTGGATGTGAGGGTATAGATGGCCAATACGGTGTCTAATGGTCGATGAGGTGGGAAAGGGGTTTCTACAATGCGGGGTTGTTTTGCTCCTTGTTTGGCCAATTTATCAGCCTCGTTGTTTGCAACGATGTTTGTGTGGGCTCTAACTTTGCAGATGGTGATATTACCCATATTGGGGGTAGTGTACTTCAAGCTGCTAACAATGAGAGAAGAGTCATCAATTTGGTAGAAAACATCCCCCTATCCTCTCCACAAAAGCCCAAGATCGGGAGATACAAGCCATACCCATAGCGCAAAGAGGAGAAAGACAACATGAGATGAAGGAATGGCAACCTCACACCCAAAAAGCAACATGGAAGGCTCACAAAGTTGGACGCACCACAAGGTAGCAATCCCTAGCAACGAAATTGTCACACAAATGTGGCATGAATATCCTATCCATGAAGCCATGGCCATTCAACGAGGCAAACCCATCTTGAAAGATATGCGATCAGATGAGGAGCTCCCCAACTTGGGGACACCGCTCACTGAAATTGAAGAATTCCAAACTCTCCACCGAGCATTCATGAGGGCACATCAACGCCTTTACCCACATGAGAGGTCGGATGCAGTCCCGGGACACCACCTTCATTTCAAACAACTTCCAAGACATAAAAAGGTGAAACAAGACACCGGGCTATCCGAGGGCTTCCACATCACTATTCGCTTCAACACTAGTTTCATACATGAGCAAAGGCGATGCTTGAAGTGTGTGCCTCAACCATCCACACAAAATAAACATAGTTCTTGGTACATACTACTCAAGCCCAATTGATATTGGTTTGAACCAAATCATCAAGAATTGGGCAAGCTTTCTCAAGCTACATCTCAAGCACCCACTCAAAGATGAATTAGCACTATTGAGAAGAGAACGTGTATTTGTGATGGAATTTGAAGGGGGAAAGCAAGTCATAAGTAAAATTGAAAAAGGCTTTGAGTTGGTCACAAAGGCGTAAAACCTCCAACTCCACATTAAAGGTGACATGCTATGCAACCACACCGCACATAACATTTGTAACACACTAGTATGCGAAAGCTACTACAAAGGCCAACAACTCAAGTTCAACCTTGACAAAATTGGAAGTATTGAAGGATTACGCATTTTTTACTCTAACCACTGAGGAAGCAAACAAAGAGCATGACCTACTCTACAAGCATGAGACGTTGGGATGCTGGCAATCCATCCGAGCTACGCATTAGCACAACCTTAGTTGTCAACAACCTCCCCTAAAAGGAGTCCCAATCTACCATAGTGAGAACCATCAAGAAGCTATTCGGTGAAGACAACATCATTGGAATGAGCTTCAGACACACCCCCAAGCACAAGGATGATAGACAAGCCGGATGGTGCCATATACACCCAAAAAAGAACTTGATAGTGGCTACTCAGTTTAATAGAGCATGTGTATTACAAGACATGGAGTAAAACTTATCATGTACCAAGGGAACTCTTCAACATGGTAGGGCCAATGGGCTCATATTCACGTTGGGTTAAACACTAATCTTAGTTTTTTCTTTTTCTTCTTCTTCTTTCATATGCATAATGTGCCATTGAAATAGTTGTGTTGTGCTAGTTGGAGTGCTCTTCATCACTTGTCATTTAGCTCCAAATCTTATGTGACACCCTCTCTAGTTACCACCCAGTGATTTGCAAACACTCAATATGGATTCATGATGAATAGTGTCGGCCACACTAAACAAGATGTTTAGTTAATGCAGAGGTTCGTGGGGAACCCATCCATTGCGAAGGTGAAAATGCATCGAAACATTCTATAATGTGAAGATCTATATTTAAGACATTTGAACTTCAAAATTTGACATCACGTACCTTCACTTAATCTTGAAACACCCAATTGATATGAATTGGTGCTCAACTGACCCTCAACTTATGAGGAAGTTTGTTTTACATATACTTATTCATCCCCTATGGATGAGTTTACGGAGACACTGTGAATTTCCAGCCCACTCATGCCTCGTTTAACTTACACTTAAAGATCGAGAGCTTGGTGTTGGAAGAGTAAGAGTAAGAGTAAGAGTCATTGACATGGAGACTCTTACTCACACTTGTCACACTATGGCCGTCCAAGTCGAGAGGCTGTGGGATTGAATGGCCAAACTTTGTTGAGAGTCCAAAGAAATGGGCTAAAAATAGTCAGTAAAATATAGGAATTGGAGCCTTCGGCCAGATATAGTGTGAAGCCTCCAAAGGCCAAGCCTAAAGTCCAAACCTTTGGCCATGAACTCCCACAGTCTCTCGACTTGGACGGCCATAGTGTAAAGTCTCCAAAGGCCAAGCCCAAAGTTCAAGGAAGAAGGAGCATCCCACTTTATACCCTGCCCAAAACAACCCTCCAATCTAACGGCCAAGACCTTGTCAGTTTTTCATTTTTTTAATGAAAAAAAATCGACAGCATCTCGACCATAGTTTGGATTTCCATTCCTGCCCAATCCAAACTTCTTTCGAGAGTCCGTCGCCTCGGTCAAAAAGTATTGTCATGTAGGCATTTTGGAGAGTGACGGCCTTTGGACTTTGGCCTCTACTGTGAAGGGTCGAGAGGCTGACTTTTTGGTTTCTTGCAATCTGATTGGTGGAAATGGATGGCCTCCCAACCTTCGGCCATAGTGGGAAGTGACCCTTAGAACTTTTTGATGGGCTTACAATGCTTGAATGTCACCTTGACAAATCCCACACGAAATGAGTACTACAATAAGCTCTTGGTCACTTTTGACAAGCTTTTTTGTCTTAATAGTAAACTATCTCATGCAAGTCCCTTAGGGATGGCTGAAGTTTAAGCTCTCGTTTTCCGGGTCCCAAGCAATTGACCTTCCAACCATTCTTCGGTTTGTCGTGAGTTCTCCCTTGTCCTCCCCCCCCCCTTTTTTAGAACGAATGATTTAAGCTTGTAGTAATTATTAAGAACTTCAAGATTCACCAAGCTCTCAAGCCAAGGTAGGATCACCTTAAACCAAGACAACACTCGAAACTAACACCCTTGAAATCTTACATAATAAGTACATGTTGATTTGAGAATGTTCATTACGTGAACATCAAGGTCCCCTAACAATTTTGAGTGTCAACACAATTTTCATTTCAAAAATTTGTATTTATTTCAACATTGAAGGGGGGGAGAGGGGGGGGGGGGAGGGACAAACAAATTACAGTACACATGATCTCTTATTTTGTACTTGGATTTTTTTTTGGGTTCATACGGTTGCCACATGTATGCCAAATACCTTAACTTCTTGGTTTGAGGTGCTCTCACTTTAATGCTTTAAGCTTTTGCGACGAAGGCTTGTAAAATCCAAGTATTTTGTCTTCCCAAAGTTGCAAGAAATTGCAAGTTTGTGGCCTCAACTTGAGCTACCGTGTGAATGGGGCCTTATTCATTTGGCTCCATACAAGCATCTGGATGGAGGAATGGGATGACGTTCCATGCAACTGGAGTTGGAACTCGAGACTAAATTTATGAGACAGATGGAAAGATGACAGTCTCATCCATCCATCCGTATAGCCTAATAACAGAAATATATTTAAATAAAAATCCATACTAGGAGTGAGTATGAGGGGGCTGCCACACGAGAGGCAACTTCATGTGAGCAGCCTCACGGATTGGCCGACCACGAAGGGTGCCTACCACACCAGCGGCAGTCCGGAAACAATACAAGTGACGTGGCGGTGACGGCTGACACACGAAAGTACCAGGGGCCAGCCATTGGAAACCCGTGGTTTCCGGCGGCACTGCACACCCTGGCACACCCTCCGTCACCCTCCTCCGCCCTCGCTCCCCCTCCCCGCCCAACCCTCCTCCCTTCCCCTTGCCGGGAAGCTGCAGGTGTGCCACTGCCCTTGCTGCTGGCCGTCTGGTGCCTGCGCCGTCTCGGCACCGACGTGGATGCAGGGAGGCTACTGCTAATCCTAGCCTGCGGCAAGAAATGTCCTGCCGCCCGTGTAGCAAGGGCCTGAAAATGAGACCTCCATTCTCTCTCCTATCAGGTCAGCTAAACGTGTGTTATCCGGATATTTTTCTCTCTGCACCCACTTTTTATTTTATTTTAATGAGACAGAAGGTTGACAGGCCAGCGTCAAAGCACAAGAGGCAATTAACCACCTGGCAAGTTTTTGTCAAGTAGAGAGGAGATTTCACAGCCGGGAATCGACACACCAACCTCTTCCTTAAGATTTGGGTATCTCTCCACCATCATCCAGTAGTTTAGGGTCGTCTCGGACCACTCTGCACCCACTTCTCATATAACATGAAACACGTGATTAGTGTGACATAATTAGCACATTTAAACCACGCTTGTAACCATTTGCCTCGTATTTTTTGGAGTTCGTATAACATCTTATTTGTTAAAGTCAAGACTCTCGCAATAATTAAATGGTCATATAGGTCTCCTCAATTAGGTATATTGACTAGTGAGCTTTCAAATGGTTACCATATTTTGAGCGTGCCCTCCAATCTCTTTGAAACATTTGTCTTTGTGATGTCCGTTCTTAGATCCACACCTGACCACATACCACTCAAATATAAGTGTGAAGATTATTGCTATGTTGGAAATAAGCACGCCTACGTTACGATTGCCTATTGTGGACACTTCTTGCTCCAAATAGCAAGTTGGTTGTGTAGAATAGATTTTTTTGGCTATAGTATGAAACGAGACTTTTTGACTTAATATTTTTGAAGATTAGATGAAAATGACAGGCTATAGTTTGATGAAATGATCTCAGTAGCGGTTGAAGTAACCAAGTGGCACTAGGAAGGAGTTACAACCGTTTTAGAGAAGGGTAGGATAAGAGACTATCGTTGTAGGGAAGAGACATGCCATAATCAAAGAGTTTTTTCAGGCAATAGGCTAGAGTAGTCGTAGATAGCGAGAAACTTGTAAGACCGGCCAAGGTGCCGAAGTTGAATGACATTGTTTGACTTTGTGATAGAGTGAAGTGAGGCATTGTAATGAGTGACAAATCAGGCTATAGCCCACAAATTAATTGAGTTATTTTAATGCGTTTAAGATATAAGTGTATGAGAGCAACAACCTATTGTAAAAAGAATGTATGAAGTGAGCATATCGAAGAAGTGGATAAGATCAACCAATATGAGTGGAAATCAAAAACCAAGTGTCTGAGAGTAATTAACCTTACAGAGAAGGTGTGAGCAAATGTATTTAAGAGAGAAGAGAGATAAGTCAGTGAGAAAAAAACCAATAATGGAATGTCTGAGATTGAGGAAAGATTGAAGGAACTAGTGCAAAGAGGAACATAGATATATTAAAGTATCCATACTATATCCGAATAGAGCCAAGATACAGAGGGAAAGCAATTGAGTGAAACGTTGAATGTCGACCTAATTTTACTTCGCCGAAAGTCAGTAAGGCAATCATCTTACAATAATGAGTGAAGCAATGCGAGAGTGAGGGAGTGTCAAAGTGCTGAGAGAAAACACTGGCGCTAGGAACAGGAGGAAAGCCTATAGCCATCTAGGAGAGCCAACAACCTACGAGAGGTGAGGTTAGGGAAAGAAATGAAGAGGAAATGCCGATCGCCTGAGAGAGGTGAGGACACCAAGAGTCAGTTAGACGCGACATAAGTAGATGGCCGAGAGAGCTACCAAAGTGGAGAGAAACGTAATCATATGATGAGAGAAGAGTGGGTAGAGAGAGTAATATTTATGATTACCTATTATGTGAGCCTACCACTCAACACCAAGATGATGGATAAAGAAATTGGTGTATAATTTTACTTATCTTATTGACGTGATTAAGACTTGGCTAATTAAGCTTTATGCAAATAAAGAATATAGCCATGTATGTTTGTTTTATCTTGAATTGTGCAGAGATTGCGGACCGAGATGCTATGTGTGATGGTTCATGAATAAGATAAGTTCGTAAAGAAACATTAATGTAAGGAAATAAGGAATCGAACAATTGTGTTGAATAAAACCATTTGAATTATGATTGATGGCATTGCATTCTTATTCTATTGAAGTACAAAGATACTAACCCCGATAACATGAAAATTCATTGGAAGACTATTGCCAAAGAAAAAAGGAAAGAAACTATTGCCAAAGCTTTTGAGCTTCACGACGGAATTAGAAGGCATGAAATTAGAGTGATAGAAGTTGTTAGATAGAACAAACTCACACACAACTGAAAGATGCACAAGAAACCATAAGAGTGGAAATTAAGCCTAAGAAAGAAGAAATAAAGGAGTAAAAGACACATATTGTTATTAGAACCTTAATCCAATGTGACATTAATCCTTATAAACACTAGCTCAATCTTCCTTGAGACCTAGTCCATGGGTTGTTTTCTTTGGGTTAGTTTGAGCCCTAGCAAAAACCTTAACTACAAGTTGTTCAATAATGAGTTGAAGAACTCCTCATTTTCCCAACATTTATATACAAGGACGAATGGGGGCGAGATAATCGCAATTGGAGTTCGGATGCTCCTAGGATCTCTAATGAAAGTGTAGGGAGGTCCATTTTGAGGTCCACATGTGCTTAAAATTACACTTTTGTGTGCCTACTTTTTTTTGGGGGGGCACAAATTGAAAATTCAATTGCAAGAAAGGAACCAAAACACAACAACCTCGGGAAAACTAGCGCAACCTGAGGGGAAATCAAGAGATAATGCTTTGTGTGCTTACTTAAATAATAAACTGTGTGTGAAATAATAGTCTACCACGTTCAAACACAAGTGTTGTGTTTGATACACTACATGTGAAGCACATAATAGATATATGTAATTGATCCTAAAGTGGTAAAAAGAAAAGTGATATGCCATTCAATCACACTCATCCTAGAGTTGCAATTCTTCCTTCTTCAAATGTCGGATTTAAATTCAATTTGTGCCAAAATAAATAAATAAATGTTGGATTCAAGTTCCATGAATAAAGTGGATGTTTGCTAATGAGATTGTGCAACCACTTTTTGAATAGCATGATTAGGCACTTCTTATATACACAAGGTCATAATCAAACCAATTTTGGTGTACTTAAACCCCTAACTTCCCAAGCCTCTAAAAGGGTTGTTTTGAGTGGATTTCGCTCAAACTTGGTTGTGGAATTTCCATGGACAAGTTTTGAGGTTGAAATGGAATGTATCCGAAGGATCTTAAGACATGGGAGATGAGTTATTTTGAGGGGACAAAATGGGCATGAATAACCCTTGGAGTTTTTTAGATAATAATAACTAAAGGAAGGGATGCACGAGGAAATGCCATGTTTTTTCCCAAAAAAAATACCTTTGACCGATCAGATTCACTTTGAAAATGAGCAAAATGCTTGTGCGATCCACTAGGTGGGAGCAACTCAATAGTTGAGCACCTCCGCCAATTCTCATGGCATCGTCCCATTTATCCACTTAGAATGTTGCATGAGTGGTTTTATTGGACTTTGTATCTTGAATGTGTCATAAAATAAACATAAGTCCAAAAAGATATGAAATTTATGAGAAACCAAATGTGCACCCCACAATAGGCTAGCCACCCTTGCATTTGGAATATGTAAATTCTTCCATAACCACATATAGAATTCCCAAAAAGTAGAGAATATCCAAATGTTAAATTGGACGATCAATGTGAGCACAAAGGTTGTTTTTACATGAACATAAAAGGAGTCACTTTTACCAAAATAAACATCATTAATGTTCATGCAAAGCTTGCATTGGAGTGGCAACCATTGATTGGAGTCAATACTCTCACACAAGCTCCCAACACAACCAAAACACGACCACTTCCCACTATAAGAAAACTGCGTTTTTGATGATGAAAACTGCGTTGTTGATGACGTTTTTGGACAATGCAGACGATTTTAGGCGACATCCAATAGAACATCCAAATGTCAATAATGACGTCCACTGTAACATCTGGATGTTCTATTGGATGTCGCCTAAAATTTCAAAAACATCATCAAAAAACGCAGTTTTCTTATAGTGTCCCATTTTAACATTTTTTACCACTTTCAATCATCTCCAAATTGCACGGCTCATGTGTCTATGGGCAGATATCCACAATGGCTTGATGTTTATAGTTATTTTGATTGCAGATTCGTCATGTGGGGAACTTAATGTACAAAAGAAATCATTCGTCAACAAAAAAATAGGACTAACTTAATGTGACTCAAAATAGGAATAATGGTTTTGGGACATTACGGGTTGAATCCTTATTAAAACCATAGACTAGCAAGCCATATAAGACATGTATACCTTAACTCGAGAATAACAATGAATCTTGCAAGGGAAGTGGCATGTGTTGTGTGTTTGTGTTTCCTCTTGCATACTAAAATGGAAACACATGACACTTGCCATTACTATGCTCAAGAATATCTCCCCCTTGCATACAAAAACACAAAACTACCATCTCAAAGTATCCCAGTATGCTACGCTACATGTCATAATGTAAATATGTTTTCACTTAAAAAGAGTTACTTATGTTGATGAAAAATATCATGATGACAATCAACATATGTGACACTTTGAGACCTCTAGCCATCTAGTCCAGGCCCTTCGTAAATAGTGAACATGACACTAAACACCATAACAATGTAGTCTTTGTCCCGATTCCCCCCCCCTCTTTAAATAAAATTATATAATGAAATAATGAACGGAACACATTGAAAGCACGCATAATGCTCATTTCCGCACGACATAACTAACCATGGATAAAAAAGGGAGGTCCTTCTCCAATACGGGAAGATGGGTGTGGTGTAGTAAAGTACTACATGTGATAAGTTGCATGCCACAAATATTCCATGCCTTTAGGCCCAATGTCCATGGAGCATCCTACACATCATAAGCAAACTAGGTATGGGGCTCATGAATAAGGGCCACTTCACACACGAGCCAAGAGCCGTGACCATGAAATTGAGAGAGCCCAAAAGAAAGTGTCCAAAGCCCGTCCCAACACACCTCCAAAATCATGTAGTGTGGTCACGGATCCTCAAGTGTAGTGTGAAGTCATATGTAACCGGGCCCTCAACCAAATGCTATTTCAATGAATTTCTATTCATGCGGGTCCTCACGCATGATAAAATAGAATAAATCGATGGTTGTGAGCATTCGGAGTGCCATGGTCTCCCGGTTTTGTGTTAGGCCTACCTCCAAGAGATTTTTTTTGAAAATAGTCCAAATGACCATGAAACATGATCCATTCGATGCCATGTAGGAATCCATGTAGACTTTACATCCATCTTGCATTCACTTACTCCGGTGGTCCCTCAAGCATTGTGTGAAGCGAACTTGGACTGGCTCCACCTTTCCTACCAATGAGAGTGCTTGAAGTGTACTGGTCATGGGCTCTCAGTCTCATGTGTGAAGTGGCCCTAAGTTTCCACCACTCTCCTTGACGCATATCCATGCAACACCCATCAAGTCGTTCTTTATTATGAAAAACAAAACAAAAGAAACTCACTAAATGGTTTAGAGCCTCTATACTAAATAGGGTCATTAGTGCGACTAAAACTAACTTCTCTAGCACTTCATAACTACTTATAAAACTAGTTTTCATTGTGATAGTAAATGCAATATTGGACCAAAATTACTATAGGAAATAAAGCGTTGCAATACATAAACAAGAAGACACGCTCACACAACTCCATGTGTCGAATATGGAATCGCTTTATCTCAATAACTCGGAAGCGCGAGTGAATGCAATATGTCATTATATTTAAAAGGACACATTGATAACCCTATTCGGTGTAGGTGACTATTAAAGGCTATCTACAAACTTGTAAAATTTTCAATGCCCAAGAACGTCAAAGTGACTAGATGGAATGTTTCACATCACACTTAAGTGACAAAATCACTAGGCAACCATGGGTCCAAAATGGGCAAATCTCGTGGACATGGGTCATCACGATGCCATTGATGGATGATCGATTGGGTATGGACGAATGTTGAATTGGTGAATGTTTGGTATCAATAGTTAATATCAATTGTAGTATCAAAGAACCCACTTGTAGGTATCAAGTTTTGATAGATTGTACACACTTGAAGATTCAAATCATGGGTTCAAGTCTCAAAACCCATGCACATGGAAAGAGTGTAGAAAATATTCACCTTGAAAATGATGTGGTGGTTTCCTCTTTATCTTTGGGGGGTAGAGTGAAGGGCCACTTCACACACGAGACTGAGAGCCCGTGACCATTACACTCCAAGCACTCTCATTGGTGGAAAAGGCGGAGCTGGTCCAAGTTCACTTCACACTACGCTTGAGGACCAACGGAGTATGTGAATGCAAGATGGATGGATGTAAAGTGTACATGGATTCCTACATGGCATCGAATGGAGCATGTTTCATGGTCACTTGGACTATTTTCAAAAACCACCTCTTGGAGGTAGGCCTAACACAAAACTGGGAGATCATAGCACTCCGAATGCTTACAATCGTTGGATTATTTCTAAAGTATCATGTGTGAGGGCCTGCATGAATAGAAATTCATTGAAATAGCATTTGGTTGAGGAATTGATCACATATGACATCACACTACACTTGAGGATCTGTGACCACACTACATGATTTTGGAGGTGTGTTGGGACGGCCTTTGGACACTTTCTTTTGGGCTCTCACAATTTCATGGTCATGGCTCTTGGCTCGTGTGTGAAGTGGCCCTAATACCACTTTGAAAAGAAGTGGTTCGGGGCAAGTTATACTTATTTAATACTATTTTCGTCGCCTCTTTGTGTTTATCTCAAATTCAAAGGTTGGTTGTGTTTAGGGTTACTGGACACTGGGATTAGCTTCAAAGTCCCCGAACTAGTATAGTCAAGTCCATGGATCCTCCAAAAACAGTGGGAAGAATGAATATTCAATAGGGTAAGGGCTCCGTGCATTATTTTGTGAATGGAGTTAAGATGAATCGGCCACGAACATATTAGATAAACATCTCTTATTCGGTTACCTTTTATTCGTTAGGTCACCCATATTTCAATGGTATGTGGTTTAGTGTGGCTCCAAGAATGGATACTAAACAAACAATTGTTAAAAATAGATCGGATATTGTGCTTGAAATATGATAACCATTCTAGGTTCAATGGTCAATAATGGGGGCAGGGGGATTTATGACTATTTAATAAGCACAATAATCTTCATTTTGATAATGAATAAGATATTCATATAAGCTCTTGCAATTATGAGGAAGGTGGCAATTGTCTCGACTTGGATTTGCCAATCATCTTATACTAGTTGCATGTTTCATGTCCGTTTCATGCCTTCTGAGAAGTGTGTTAGTAGGGAAGGGGAGGAGGGTAGAGGTCAAGTTTTTATGTGGGGTGGACAAGAGTTTGGCTTGTGTGTGACAACTCCCTCTCGGTGGCCATGACCATGAATATTCCCTAATCCCACTTAAGTAGTGCAAGCCCACCCTATGGGCACGTGGATGTGAAAGAATGATAGAAAACATGTGGAGAGCTATGGAGTAGATAACCAACAAGAGGAGAGTAGGTGACGAGCCACGGGAGCTGTGAGTCATCCACCTACTCGATTTGGTTATCCGTCGTAATCGACCAACTCGTAAACAAGATCTATAAATTATGGATGATGCCACGCCTCCACGGATGAAAACCTATGACAAGTTCTGATAACCCTTAGGCTCTTGGATGAACGACCGGTTATGTAGCTAGGAAAAACAACAACATCATGTTCACATTATATCCCAAGCAAGTGACGGATGAGGAACAAAAGTTCAAGGTATGAAGTCAAAACCCATGAATAATTGAAACATACAAGAACAAAATAACAAATGTACGTTACCTACTCCAAATAGGCGATATCGTGGTGATATCGAGCTTTTTCTTTCCGCTTCTCAATGGAAATGTGCACTTATAAGGATGATGAGGCTTCATAGATACTTAGGATATGAATGCCATCAAGAATACTCAAAGCCCACATTACCCTAAACAACCCTATTTGCTCGGAGCGTTCGGAGTGCCACGGTCTCCCGGTTTAGTGTTAGGCCCACCTCCACGAGGCGGTTTTTGAAAATAGTCCAAGTGACCATGAAACATGGTCCATTTGATGCCACGTAGGAATCCATGTAGAGTTTACATCCATCTTGCATTCACACACTCCGTTGGTCCCTCAAGCGAACTTGGACCGGCTCCGCCTTTTCCACCAATGAGAGTGCTTGAAGTGTAATGGTGACGGGCTCTCAGTCTCGTGTGTGAAGTGGCCCTTAGTGGGGAGGCCTTGAGAGGAGGGCGTTCCCATAGGTGTACCCACTAGCTCACCACTAACCTAGGCTAGTGTCATCTCCGCTACAGCTTATCTAGAGGGTGTTGAGAACCCAATGCGTGGGCGGGGGGAAGGCGGATGAAGAAACGTGGGACGTCCATTCGTCAGTGGCCGAGGGAGGGCAGCGGAAATAGGGGAAGGGGGCGCGGTGGAAGGGAGAGGCGGGCAGCGGGAATAGGGGGTCCGCGGAGCTAGGGTTTGCGGGATGCCGTGGGGGAAGCCAGGGAAGAATCTCCAGCTCGGACGCCATAGCCAGAGGTTGGGTGCCCATGTGGTGTTGTGCTTTCCACGACGACGCAGCGAGCGATCGCAGGTCAGCAACCCTTCCTCCCAGTTTGGTGAAATTCGCGGAGGACGTGGAACCACCCCTCCCGCGATCTTTGTCCGCTTGCTGCATTGCATGCACGTTGGCTTCGAGGGTCGCCGGAGAGAGGGTCTCGACGCTGCGTGCCTGCACCCTCCCCTCTCCCCTGCCCTGCTTCCGTCCGTCCTTCCTGGGGTGGGGTTCAGTTGATGAGTCGTCACTCCGTCGACCTGCCTTCTTGTCCGCTGGTCTGCTCGCTGGCCGCTCAGCCTTGGACGCTTTTGTTTGGCACACAACCCCCCTCCTCCAGTGTTCGGGGAGGGAAAGGAAAAAATAGGAAATAAAGTGTCGGCAGGGCCGAGCCGAGCCGCCGCCGTGTCATCGATCATTCCCCCTCCTGTTTTGCGGAGTGCTCTATGTAGATTGTGTCCTCCGCTTTTTGATTTTATTGCGGATTTGATTGATTGATTGAGTGAGTGAGAGAGTGAATGAGTGAGAGAAAAGGGCGATTTTGATCAGTAGGTATACGGGTGGGGGGGGGGTTGCAAGCTTGCTATGGGGATTCGATGTGTTGGTGATGATGCGTGAGGAGGCGAACAGCACTCGTGAGGATGGTGAGAGGAGGGTGGGAGGGATTATGATGAGCTCTTGTGCTTGTGCCCTTGTGCTTGTGCTTGTGATGTGATGCTGCTGTCATCGCACAATGTGTTAAGTGATGTAGTGGTGCGTAGTAGTCTCACTACGCAGGTTGTATTGTGTGTAACTCATGATGATGGTAGGAGGAGCGCCCGCGCGCTGAGAGTATCGGAGTAGTAGGGGTTTGAGGGGAGGAGGTTGGCGTGGACGCACGCATTTTAGCAAGGGGCTACGGAGGAGCAATGGGGGCAGCAGGGGAGAGCACCACTCCGCCAGCAGCAGCATCCTCCAAGGCTACGAAACCCTCCACACCAACAACACCAGCGACCACCACAGCATCATCAGCACCTACACCCGCTTCGGGGTCGGCTTCTGCACCAGTTCTTCATCAAGAGGCATCCTCACAACAGCAACAGCAACAGCAAGCGGTAGCGGCAGCCGCGGTCGCAGGTGCTCCAGGGTACAATGAATGGGCCGCGGCTTTCCAAGCCTACTATCAAGCGGGGGCACAGCCACCGGCAGGGTTCCCGCATCCTTACATGTGGGCAGGGCAGCCGATGATGCCACCCTACGGCGGGCCACATCCGACATATGGTGCCATGTATCCGCCTGGGGCAATGTACGCGCACCCTATGTATGGGCAGTATGCCGGCACTCCAACAGCGCAGCAGGGGGGAGGAGAACCAATGGTGATGGGAGGGGAGCAGACTGAAACCAAGCCGGAAACCAAACCTTCTGGAAACTTGGAGGCAGCAGGGAAGCAAACCCCTTTGAAGAGATCCAAGGGGAGTAGGGGTAGTTTGCAGTTGATGAAAGTGAGTGAGAGTGGGGGGAAACGGAATGGAGTTTCACATAGCAGCAATGGCGATGAGAACGAGAACGAGAACGAAACTGGGAGTGACGGGTCTACGGAAGGTAGCCGTGATGAGAATGAGCAAAATTTAATGCCCAAAAGGAGGTTCGAGCTCATGGCCATCGAGGCTGGTGCGGGAACCGGAGGTGGAGGTGGAGGTGGAGCTTACATGGCTCCTCCCGTGGGTGGTGTTGTTCCCGGAACCCCAGCTTCAGGGCTTCAAGGAGGAGGAGGAGGAAGTTTGGACATGAGTTTGGACTATTGGAGTGCAGGATCAGTTCCTGCCGCGAAGGCTGCAAAGCAACACTCCGGTAGCCCTACGACTACTGCTCCTCAAACGGAGCTTTGGCTGCAGGATGAGCGGGAGTTGAAGCGGCAGAGGAGGAAGCAAGCCAATAGGGAGTCCGCCCGGCGGTCTAGGTTGCGGAAACAGGCGGAGTGTGAGGAGCTGGAAACTCGAGTTGACACTTTGACGGTGGAGAATGTGACGTTGCGTGCAGAATTGACGCGGGTGACGGAAGAGTGCAAGAGATTACAGGTTGAAAATGGCAGCTTGATGCATCAGCTGCGTAATAACCCGCAACCTGGCTCCGGGGTGCAAGCAGTAGTAACCCCTGCTCAAGCAGCGCCAGCAGCAGCAGCCCCACCCAAAGAGATCATCGACACCGACAAGGAAATGGTAGACGCTTCAAACGATGGCAATGGGAACTTTCCGTTGAAAGAGGACAAGCCTTCCGGTAAGTATGAGTCTCGTGGTGTCGGACCTCTATATGCTGTGTGTGTGTGTGATGTTTTCCTGGATGTTTTATATTTTGGGTTGTTTACTGAACTGTGATTGTTGACAGCCATTGGTCGATCGAGCATGCCCTAGAGCGAGCTCACGGGGACCGAGGTAAGGGTGTGGCTACGGACAGACGTTCGCCATGATGCGGTTGCACTTCTCGACACATATGTTTTGTAGTCCACATCGTAACTGCTTGCTGAGCACATATCTGTGTTACTCGTCCGGAACTGCAAGGGAATATGCAAGTAGACTGATTTTCTGAGCACATTTTTATAGTTGGAACTACCTCTGTTTTGTGAGCTGTTGAGTCCATCATGGATGGATAACAACTTCTCATGACCAGAGGCCTAAAGTCTGTCCTGCAAGATGGGCAGTAGTCAAGAACTGAATGAACTTGATTGAAATCACCTCATGATGAGAATATTAGTATGTGTCTCACATTGTTAGGAGGGACTTGTTGGCCCTTTGTTATTATCATAGGAAGAGTGGTTGGCGAATGGTGCACTGCAACGTTGGTTCAAACTTCATCTATGCATGGTGCTTTTCTCCATGTTACAAAAGCCCGTCCTTTGCTCTTGGACCATTGTCCTATTGTGGTTCTCTTAGGGAAGTTTTTGTTCTGTTTGCTACTTGTTGATTGCATGCCTCAGTTCATATAATCTGCTGTAATATTACAAATGGACACAGTTTTCAAAAAACATGTGTTTCCAGAATAACCGATCTCGCCATTTAGTCCAGTGATGGCCTATAATCTGATCCTGCTTATGTTCAAACTTTCAGCTTGGTCATGTTGTACCTGAGTACAAATTCTGGAATTGAGTCATTGTATATCTGTGATGCACCTGAATGTTTATGATTCATTGTAGACCGAAATTATTAGCAAGGAACAATGCTATGTAAATACAGAAGGGATATGTTCAGGGATGGATGCAGGCTTGAAATCTGGAGATGAGCAAAGTGCAGCTTCTTAGATTTTTTAATAACTGAGGCTGTAACAAACTGAGGTAAGGAGTTGCTCTCTTCTTTGTGAGCACATTTGTATATTTGAACCCAACTCCGCTTTTGTGAACTGGTGATTCCATGGATGGGAATTTCTCATAACCCTAGGTCTCATTCAATATTGGAAGAATGAAATGTCACAATGGTTGTAATGTTTGAGGATTAGATCCATGTAACCTGGTTCGTATTCCCTCTTTACATATAGTTTAAATGTGTGTCCTATCTGTAGAAGAGACTCAATGGTGCATTTGTCATGTTCATAGGAAGGGCAAACTTTGTCCACATGCCTGCCAAGTTGTTCAGCTGCATATTGTGACAAGCGCTACCACATGTTTCAAAGCCCCTTTTTTTCCTTAATCTTACACCATTTTGGTTCTTTCGTGGTCTTGGAGTTTTGTGTTCTCCTTTCTACATGCTAGACATGTTCTCATTTTATTGTGTGATTTTCTTCTGCAATAGAATGTAATATGTAAGGGATGTAGGAATGTGTTTGTTTCAATCTTTTGTGCCGTTTAGGATTGTAGAGATCTCTAATCTGGTCCTACTCATGCCAAAATGCTCACCAAATTGTACCCGAGTTCAAGTATGTTTCGAGTGATTTGGATGTGATCAGCTGTGTGAGGCAACTGATAGTGTGTGAATAGGCATTGTGAACATTGTGACCAGATATATTTAGCAAGAGATGATATTGGGTTGGATGCAGGTTTGAAGTCCATAGGTGAGAAAAGTGCGGCTACGTAGGTTTCCTCTAGCAACTGAGGCTGTGACAAACTTATGTTTTCTGCGGAGCTGTCGGTCAGTTTCTCTGTATTCAGCCCTGGACAAAAAGTATGATTCTTCTGCATGTGCAGTTCCTGTTCCACAGATACTTAGGACCCGAAAAGAGGTTTGAGTGAACAAGATTTTCGTTGCTGTTTTGATCCAGCATCGTGCACACTGGTAGAATTCTAGGACACACTCTCATAGTTGGCTACCATTGTACACTGTAGCAGCTTCATTTCTGCTGAGTGCATTTGTACATTCATACTTCATTGGTACAATGGTGGTTTTTAAAATGGCATGTGACTCAGAATGATCCCCTGCACATTATTCTTTTCTCCACTTCCAAGTGGGCTTTCATGTCATTTATGGAGTCCGTGTACCTGAATGCAGGCTCTGCCTGTGGCGGAGTATTCTCCTCTTTAACTAAATCTCTGGTCATTGCAAACTTGCTTGAAAGCTTGCAATCTGCCAGAATTGCATTCTCTTATTCCTGCAAATATGGTGAGGAGGGGCTCTTAAACTGTGGTACATGGTTACACAAATAAATTGTGCCTTCTGGCAGATTCTGATACTGGATCTAAAGCCATCAGGTTTTTTTTTGGGGGTTTTTGTTTTTTGTTTTTCTAAATGAATTCCTGCATATATTGAAAGTTAAAGATCTTAATGATGCAAAATAGATAGGTTTGTTGGTGAACTTGGTAGTCAAGTTTGTAGACCAGCATTTTATTCCTTTTCATAGATGTGGAGGATTCAGGCTTCCAAGCTCTCAGCGAGATCAGAGATGGACAAATGGAGAAGCTCCTATGAGTCTGTTCCACATTACTACACTTCTGTGTGGAGTCGCTCTTCCTTGGCTTTTTGGCTATGTCTGTTGAATTCAGGACTTGAATTATCCATCTACCTTAGGAGCTCGATTCCATGGATTATTTGGAGAGAAAGGAACGATCTGGTGTAATCAGACTTTGGAATTCTTTGATTGATTTTGGCAAGCTTCACTGGCAGAAAACCGGGGAGGATTTTGAGAAGGCTCCACCAGTTGCTCAACATAGGATTCCTGACATGCTCGATAGTATTTGGTGTAAGCAAGCGTCAAGTGCTTACAGAAACAATCTTGTTACGGAAGGACAAAAAGTCTCATTCTTGGTGCCCTTGAGGCTCCCGGATTTGGGGATCCTTCTCGGTGGTGGTTTCTTTTTTCCCCTTTTGAGCAATTAAATTTCAATGTGTCCTCCAAGCAAAAAAAAATCTCAGAAGGATATCATCAGTAATCACGTTGAAATACATAGCTGTCTAGTTCGGAAACACCCTAAGGATTGGTCGTGAGTCAGTGATGGAAATGGGTGCTTCCACCTTATTACCTTCTACATAACTAAGAAATTTTAGCAAGTGCATTGTGTTTATTATAGGGTGATGAGAGTTAAGTTTTCATCCTAGGCTTCCCAATTTCACCACTCGTGCTCTAAGGGGAAAGCTTAAAGTATTCCCTGGTAAGGGAAATTGTAGGATGCAAGTGAAGATCTCGTCCATCCAAACTAGAAACATGTTCCCTATAGGTTGGTGGATAAATCCTCTCAATAGGAATGCCTCTACAATGAGTTTGGGTGGTTGAAGCTAATTCTGGTGCTAAAATCAGAATTCCTTTCGACTATCAATGGTCTCCACACAACCCAACTCTCAACACAGGTCATGAGCCTCACCTCTAGAAAGTGTTGCCATGTAGGCATCCATGTCATACTTGAGACTTAGAAGTTAGGACTTGGGGCTTGTGAACTGGCCTTTAGATGTCCTTTTGGCACGGTAACCTTGGAGTTCTCAATTTATTAATCATTATTTTAAGGCAAGACCCCAACTTTCTTTCCCCACCTTGGGTAGTCATGCCAAGAGCCATGACCACAAAATTGTGAGAGCCCAAAAGAAAGTGTCCAAAGGCCGTCCCAAGACACCTCCAAAATCATGTAAGGTGGTCACGGGCCCTCAAGTGTAGTGTGAAGTCATATGTGACTGGGCCCTCAACCAAATGCTATTTCAATGAATTTCTATTCATGCGGGTCCTCACACATAAAAAAAAAATTAAAAAAAATCAACGGTTGTGAGCGTTCGGAGTGCCATGGTCTCCCGGTTTTGTGTTAGGCCTACCTCCAAGAGGTGGTTTTTGAAAATAGTCCAAGTGACCATGAAACAGGATCCATTTGATGCCATGTAGGAATCCACATAGAGTTTACATCCATCTTGCATTCACATACTCCATTGGTCCCTCAAGCGTAGTGTGAAGAGAACTTGGACCGGCTCCACCTTTTCCACCAATGAGAGTGCAATGGTCACGGGCTCTCAGTCTCATGTGTGAAGTGGCCCTACACACAATATTTAATGTACTTACTTACCTATCCATGTCAGCATGAATGGATGAACAGAAACTGTTGACTCATCACAGGCTTGAGTTACTTGTGGACTTCAACATGCCACCTGCACGTCTAAGTATCTTAGATGCGGAGTCCATTCTTTTCAACAAGGCTGGAAAATTGAAGACTTATAAGGTAGACGTGCCTAAATTCAACATAGCAATAATTTTGACACCTAGATTTGAGTGGTATGTGGTCATTTGTGGATCTAAGAATGGACACTGAAAAGATATGTGTTTACAACATATTGGACTACATGCTCAAAATGTGATGCCCATTCAAGGCTCAAGAGTTAACATGATGGGGGGAACTTACATGACCACTTAATGAGCACGCGAATCTTCATTTTGATAATGAGTAAGATATTTCAAATGAACTCCAAAAACTATGAGATAAATGGCTATGGGCATGATTTGAATTTGCTAATTATGTCACACTAATTACATGGTTCATATCCTACAAGAAGTGGATGCAGAGAGGAAAGTATCCAAATAACACGCTTCTACTTTATGTGACCTTCAATGATTGTGACTTAAGACACACTTCCATGTGCCAGCCAGTTCGGTGAAATTGATGTCCTTGAATCCACATGGAAGTGTGCGTAGTAATTACATAGAGAGATTATTTTTTGTTTTTTTTGGTTTTTTGGAACACATGAGGTGCTTGACCACCTGGCTAGTTTTCTATCAAGTAGAGAGATGATTTCACAACCGGGAATTGAACCACCAACCACTCTGTTCGGTTTGGGTACCTCTCCACTATCATCCGATAGTTTAGGATTATCTCAAACCATTTTACATAGAGAATTAGAACTGAAGATCAACACAATTGTAGGGAGGATATTGAACTTTTAGGAGGAGGAGTTGACTGCTTGTCTATTTTGAAACCATGATTTGGGTTTGATTTGAGCAAAAAAGAAAACAATGATTTGTAGAATAACCCATTTGGATATGAGATTGTTGTATTTTACAACCAAAGTTTTGTCCCTATGGAGGTGCACATGCAACAACATTTTGGGAGTTTTGTTTAAAACTTCACCAACATCGACAAAGTATAAACCAACACATGAAAATTTACATGGTTGTTTCATGTAAAAACCACGCATGGAAGTTTACCTTACAATTGTTCATGATATAGAGCCCACCCTCGAAAGAGGTTAGTAGCATGTGGATGAAGAGGCCCTTCATTCATACTTTCTCCACCACGAGCTTCTATGTATATTTATCTATATATCTAAAAGAATGGACACCCAAAAGACATGTGTTTGAAAGAGATGGGGGGGGGGACTATTTGATAAGTTTAAGAAGAAATGAATTCTTCACTTTGATGATGAATAAGATTTCACATGAGCACCAATCATTATCATTAAAATGGCTATGGCCTCAACTTCAATATGCTAATTATCTTTTACTAAATGCATGGTTGGTATTCTAGTTGAAGTAGGTGCAAATCTACAATTGTCCATTTTAGGCCCACTTTTATTATGTACCAAATTGCATGCAACAAATTGTAAATAAGGCATAGGGTGTTGTAACCAACACCTATACATGCATCCTAATCATGTAAATGGACTACATCTTAAACCGTCTAAGTGTCTTCAACACAAAATGGGGATGGATTTGGGTGATAAATGAGGCGGTTTCAGGAGAATGCGGGGTTGGCTTTGAGTGAAAGTCTAAAGGCGTGTGTCAAGCGAGGACCATGCCGAGATGTCTTAGTCTTGCTTTTGAGTTGGCCAATACTCTTACGTAAGTTTATAATACAATCAACTATTTTATAACATACAATTTACCCTTTTAAAGCTTGTCTTACTACATAATGCCCAAGTGGGATCCAATTCAAGATAAACCCGCTATGAACATATGTGGAGCAAGTTTTATTAAACCCCCGTTACCTCATTAAGATTGATGGGGCCCAACTTAAAGAGCCAGACATGTAGCTATGGCTTGTGTCTATTGAACCTTTCACTACATTGATTATGTAAATACCGTGAGCCACGCCCATAACGCGGAATCCACACCATAATAATTGGGGGTATTATTGCGGGTGCACATTATCTACCTACCCACGATGTATAACATCAGAAGTCCAAGAAACAAATGATATTATTTATTTCAATTCTTGCTCGTTTTTATCCACAAAGAAACATTTTATCTTGTGGAGCTTCTTGTGCACTTTTAAAATACATCCAAACTGCTTCTTAAATCTTAGCCATTCGGTTGCATTGACCACTCATATCAATTGCATAAACCTGCAATAAACACCTTCATGTGGAGGATTATTTATGTTTTCTCCCTCGATGCTTAGACTTATGAAGTGAGTTTATCCTCCTTGGATTTGCATTCTCAATTGCTTTCAATAGATGCCTTACTCATAACTACAACTAAAAGAATGAGAACATAATGAATGAGAGCATATCATGGATTCAAGTGTACTTGGTGTTGCATGCTATTTTCATGTGCGATGGGGCATAATGTGGGCCACATTGCATGAATGCAAAGGGTAAGACACATTCTACATTTTCCCACACTCTTCACCGTACTCAGTGGGATGTAACCCCCTATAATAGACAAAGTATATTCCTTTGCACCAATTGTATATATCGTGCTCATTGAAGCCTTGATGCATTCCAAGCTCGTGTGTGTACCAAAAAAATGCCACAAACATACACACAATGATCTAATAACCTAGCCTTGGACCAACTAAAAAATGAAGCAACACCATAATTCACATTTGTGGCACCATCAAAGTCTTTCTTTCTTTCTTTCTTTCTTTGCAACACCAAGGAGAAAGAAAACCATGTTATTGTTAGTTTATACAAATAAATGTTGCTTCTATGGCCTTCATCACCCAACACATTTTATAATTTAGTTTCAATGGCCATTGGATTGCCCCACATAAGCAAATGCATATAAGGAGAGACTTAAGCATGTACATCTTTGTAATTTAGTTCTTCTTGAGATGGTTAGAAATAATACATCATAAAGACACATGTTTAAAGAGAGTGGATTGCATCTTCAAATGTTAATAACTACTCTAGACTCATTAGTGAACACAATTGGGAGGACCTATGTATCCAGTTAAGAAGTCAACAAACATGCACTTCCGATAATCATAACTAAATCAGGGGAGGTCCAATTTTTAATACGGCTTTTGCATATGTTTCATTGTAGATTTGTTGATGCAACACGAGTTTTGTTGTGTAAAATGAACCAAATAACACCCACATACTCTCATGCGAGAGATTTCATCGTCCACACTGGCAACATACCAAATTTCCAACCACAAAATCATCAAACTCCAAAAACTTGCTAAATGGGCACATATGGACCTAAACCTTGCAAAATGTATCATCCATGGGATGCCCCATAAAAGCCATTCAGCTCAAGTCAAGCATATTCGAAGCATTTGTCCACATGCCAAATTTGAAATAAATATGGAACAATATGCATTTCTTATGAATAATTTTTTTAATTATTTGTAAATCCATATTAAAGCATTTCAAGTTTCAATACTATTTCATCTTCTTGCATGAATAAAGAAAGTGCAAAAGTGTATTTTCTTTGCATCATAAATTTCTAAATTATCCCAACAACTCTTATTTGGAGATTAACATCATTCGAGGATTGAAAGTCAATAGTTTTCATGAATGTAGTGATTCCATTGGGAAAACCATTTGCTAGTTGAGAGGTTGGCCATAAACTCAACAAAGAACCATAAATAACATGGTAACCCCAACTCTACTTTTCAAAACATCATTGGGAAGTAAACCTTGCACACTCCTAGCCAAAAAAATATGGTCTCTTCTCAAAAAGGAACTCCGACTGTGTGCTTAGGGTGTAATAGCCCCAAGCTTGAGACCACAATGTGGTCTCAAATACCATTTAGGGGTTAATCCTTATTATTCCCAAGGTTTTGTATGTTTTCAAGGTCTTGTATAAAGTGAGACTTGCAAGCTTGCTTTATGAAATATCAATGAAGCAAAATTGGTGACACAAAATCAAAAATTACATATGTACAGTTGAATATTCTCTTTAAGGCCATGAGCTTCCTGTAAGCATCTTCAAAGTGAAAACTTAAGAAAATCTTCACAAAATGAAGATGACACTAGTTTGCTTGGAAGTTTTGTAAATGTGTTCGTTGTATGAGGACTTATGACATATTTCAAATGCATAATGGAGCATGATCATATACATAGAGTGCAAACAACATTTCCTAACGAAATTGAAAACTTGTCATTTGGTTCATCAAAGATAATACTTTGTTTTCTAAATTAAATATCATACGTACATAATTATCTCGGTGATACACATACCAAATTTGAAACAAAATTATGAAATTCACATTTCTTATGAATAATTTAACTTTAATGCTTTGAAAAGTGGTATTTACATTATATATATATTCCATTTATTTGCATTGATAAAAAATTATTCCCACACAATTCTTCTTTGAAGATAAACATCACTTGCAGATTGAAAGTCAATAGTTAAAAAAAATCAAAATAGTGATTCCGTTGAAAAAACCGTTCAGCAGTTGGGAGGTTGGCCATGAGCTCCATGTAGAACCAAGAATAACATGGTAAACTCAAATCCACCTTTCAAAATATCATCATAAAAAAAACCTTGCACACCCCCTATATACATGGCTGGGGCGAACCAACCCGTATATTGGTACCTTACCGGGGAGGGCGAACGGCTGGGGATTCGTGGCACTCACTTAAAATCATCCATCCTAGATATCGTGGATGAAGTGGCTTCAATAAAAAAAAGCCCCCCTATGGGGTTGAGGGCCGATTCATTTGAATGTGACATCACTAGACATCCGGTAAGGTACCAATGTACGGGTTGGTTCGCCCTGGCCCTATATACATATATGTGTGTGTGTAAAAATAAGAACCTCCAACTGTGTGCTACTTACCAAACCTAGAGACCACAAAGCCTGAAAGAATCATCCATTTGTGCCAATCCTCACAAGCATACACACCATCGGTTATTATTGTGAGTACTTCTATCACGAACCTTGATCTACAATGATTTCTAACATATCATTACATGTCCAAGTCTAAAATGTACAAATTTGGGAAAAAAACCATGACAAGATATTTGTAAGTTTTGCCTTAAAAAAATCATAAACCTTGCCTTTGAAAAGAAGTGTGCGAAAGAATGACATAATTCCTAAGCACTCTAACTTAACAAATGGCGACCACTACCACTATAAAACATTGTTGGGCAACTGAGTACTGTTATGGAAATCAATCAACTCTTCACGTCCCTCCTCGTTTGCATTTGCTACCGAACAATGTGTGCATTCTAAGTAATTTGTTAACAAACCTCTACATATATATACATGTGAAAATCCAAACTTGCCCATACTACTTAATAGGTGCACTCCAAAGCTTATGCATTTTTTTAAAAAAAATTGGTTTTTGAAACACATGAGACGTTTGACCAGTTGACTAATTTTCAGGGCCTCTTTGCACTAGAGGCGAGAAGCCGTGAGGAGAGAAATTTCAGCCAATGGGAGGCCTAGAAACCGAGAAGACCAAAGAATGTCACTTTACACCCAAAACTTTCAGCCCAAGGGACGGAAGGAGGAGAAAATGACATGGACAACACTTTTGTCCTTCGTGGCAGCAAAAGTGCACATTTTTCAAGGCCCCCGGATTTTGCGTCAGGCCCACCTTGAGAGGTGGGCCTGACGCCAAATCCGGGAGGCCGTTTGACCAAAATTCTCACAACCAATCATTTTTTTTTTTTCAAGAATATTTCAGAACGGCCACTTAAAAAATCAGCACTTTATTTTTGTGGCCCCTTCTCAGTTTACACTATATCCAAAGGCCATCAAGTTCAAAGGTTGGCTTCTCAAGGATGAGCCATGGCCCTTGTGAGGTTTTCTCCACGGCTTCTCGCCTCTAGTGTAAAGAGTGTCAAGTAGAGAGATGATTTCAAGGGTGGGAATCGAACCGCCACCCACTCCGTTTAGTTTGGGTACCTCTCCACTATCATCCGGTAGTTTAGGGTCATCTTGGACCAACTTATGTGGTCATCCTCTTTCCATGGTGCTGCGGGCAGAAAGGGAAGGGCTGTGTGTAGCAACTCGTGTGGAAAAAGGGCTGGCTCTCAAGCGCCGATTGAAAGGGCAAGTGGGCCCCACAACACCATGGCCATTGAAGCCGCTCCAGGGTAACCAACAACAACAACAACAACAACAGGGAGAACTAATACCAGAAAAGCAATGAAAGAAAGCCAAAAAATAAATATCTGTGGACCCCACAAACCATAGCCATTGAAGCCAGCAGTGTAAATCACTCATCAGGGCCACTTCACACACGAGCCGAGAGCCGTGATTATGAAATTGAGAGCCCAAAAGAAAGTGTCCAAAGGCCGTCCCAACACACCTCCAAAATCATGTAGTGTGGTTGCGGATCCTCAACTGTAGTGTGAAGTCATATGTGACTGGGCCCTCAACCGAATGCTATATCAATGAATTTCTATTCATGTGGGCCCTCACACATCATAAAATAGAATAAATCAACGGTTGTGAGCGTTCGGAGGGCCATGGTCTCCCGGTTTTGTGTTAGGCCTCCCTCCGAGAGGTGGTTTTTGGAAAAGAGTCCAAATAACCATGAAACATGATTCATTCGATGCCATGTAGGATGCCATGAGGCGAACTTGGACCGGATCCGCCTTTTCCACCAATGAGTGTGCTCGAAGTGCAGTGGTCACGGGCCCTCAATCTCGTGCATGAAGTGGCTGTAACCAAACAACCTAAAAGAAAGCTAGAAAGCAATAGCCTAAGGGCCGGTTTACACTATGGACCATGAAGTCGGACCATGGAAGATGGCGTTTGTCAATGGTCCGAGTTCGTGGTCCGACTTCCATGGTCCAAGTTCATAAAAATTTAGTTTTAAGAGCCATGGGCCCCTCACTAGGTGTAAACCGAATGTGGACCAAGAAGAATGACCAGGCACCAAAAAGTGAAGGTGCTGATTTTTTTAATACATGCCCAAAAAGGGCAATTTTGAAAAAAAATTCAAGTTTGACCATTCTCTTGTCTTCTCTTGGGCTTCACTTGTCTTCACTTGTTAAATGTGTCGAAGATGTGGCTTGCAAATCTTCTCACAACAATTTTTACAAAAAAATTAGCGATTTAATTTGTACATGTTAAATGTAATTTACATGTGACATGTACCTTGTGTGGTCACTACACTAAATAGGATATTTAGTGTTTGATTATATTTAATGTTGTTACCACCCTACCTTGCTCAACACTAAAGTTCAATTCTTTGATAATTAATGTTAGAAGATTTTCCATTGCGGTTCTTTTGACCACCCTGATCTACAGTCACTAAACAACTACATATTTTTCTTTTTCTTTTTGCAACTATAATTTTAAATGTTTTTGAGCGTGTAATATACCGTTGGAAAGGTATTTTCAAGGCCTTTCCAACGGTATATTACAAGCCCCCAAATTCCAAACATTGCAGTTGGTAGAGCAAAAAAACAAATCTGCACTCAAATTCTTGAGTTCTAGATGTCCCACGTTGTTTGGTGAAACATGTGGGAGCCGGTTTAAGGGGAAAAACAAGGTAGTAATGGTATGTCTCATGGGCTATGCTATGGTTAAGGCACATAGAGGGTAGATTCATTAAATGGCATTTCTCTGCCATGGGCCCTTTCCTTTTCCTACCATACCACCTCTCTTGCCTCTCTCACCGCAAAACCCGTTGGACCATGTCAGTGCATTTATTAGGCCTTAAAAATTATATTTTGGGGACCTCGACCTTCATGATCACAGTTCGGGAAGATTCCAGGCAAAGTAGGTAATTTTCCTAGTTTGTCAACATGCATTCGGTAATTTTTGATGGTCATTCGGTTGTGACTGCAATTTATGTAAACCATCCAGTTCATAACCTTTGAAAAAAAATCATTTCGGTTATATTTCCTTAATGTTTCTAAACCAATCAGCTAAAAAATTGGCATACGCAATTTTGAATCAGCTTCTGTAAATAAATTAAAATCAGCAGTAGTAAAAATTCAAAATTAGCTGCAATAAAAAATCAAAATCATCCTTGGCAGGATTTGAACCTGGCCTAACCCTTTCCAATTGAAGGCCATGGATTCCCCTTCATCAATTTTGATGAAGTAAGATTTGATAAACAAAAATTTAAAAAAAATTGTAAAATATAACTTTCAAGAAAAATATGAAATGCAACATCAAAAATCATGTAAATCATCATTTCCACCAATTTGAGAAGAGTGACCAGCAAGATATTTTTCAGGGTATGAGTACAAATACCTCCATTTTGCACTATTTCTCCACAATTCCATAGCCTCAACCAAAATATAATCATAATCATCTTGCGGCCCTTCCAAAGCAACCCTCAAGACAACATCAAGGTGTTTTGTGCCTAACCTATTCCTTTGTTTTGTTTTAACGACATTTTGGATTGAAAAAAACCCTCTCACAAGTTGCTGTACTTACACACTGGCATCTTACTATCTCAGCTAGCAAAAGAATATTGGCATATTTCACTTACAAAGGTTCATTCCAAGTTACCATAGCCCAAAGGTCCTTGAAGGTTTTATTATTCTAATCCAAACTAGCTTACAATTTGAAATTTAAAAACTCTCTTCTACATGCATCTGAATCAACAAGGGGAGAGAGAATTTTACCCTCCAAGTCTTTTTGCACACCATATCGCTTCAAAAGAAGCTCCAACTCTGTGACACCCCATGAGTTTAATCCAACCCTCTTTGAAGGCATGTTAGAAGGATTTAAAACACTAAAAGCAGAAATAATATCATTGTCACTAAACCTAGCTTCTAAAGCCATACACACAGCTTCAGCATATACTTTCTGAAAAGCAAGAGCTTCTTTCAAATAAGCTAATGTCTTATCTCTGATCATGTCTACAAAATGGAATTTGGCCCCCCTAATTTTACTTGACAACCTCATGAGATATCCATTAGGGGGGCCAAAATTTGGAATGACATGATAACTTATATTTTCATTAAAGGAACATTCGTTCAGATCAGTATTCTCCATAATATACAACATACAAATACTTTCAATTTCAGTCCTCACAATTGAGCCAAGTGTTGTTACATCCACATACTTGCGTTGAAAAATCTTACATAAGTTAGACAAACCATAAAGCAAATCAACTAAGAAATACAAAATATAAATGAATTTAAAGAACCTCAAATTCTCATACAACAAAGGGATTGTACCATCACCTTTTTCCTTTGGCACATCCATGAAGAAAACCAGGACTGATTCTAGGGAATCACACAAGGTGCTGATTGCTTCAGACCTAGACAACCACCTAATCTTGTGAAACATTTTCAGTAATTTTTGGGCATCATTTAACTCCTTCTAAATAGCATGAAGAATGGTTTTTTTTTCTTGTCTGACTTTTTGAAATGAGCAGCCAATAAGTTGATAGTCTTGTCAATTTCAAAAGATACAACCTTACATTCACTGGATTCAACAGCTTGCAAAGTAGCCAAATTCGTCCTATGAGCAATGCAATGAACTAAAATAACAAAGAGACTGACCTCTTTAAGTCTAGTTGCTACACCACTCTTACTTCCTACCATTGTAGAGCAGCCATCAGATCCAAAAGCAACACACTTACTAAGATCCAAACCCCACTCCTTCACAGATTTTAACAACTTCTGAAAAATTTCTTCAACATCTTTTCTGCCATTTGCAATCTCAAGCAAACCCAAAAAATGCTAACATACAATTTATCCTTTTACAAATGTGGCAAAAACTACAACATGACCAGTCACACTCACATCAGTTGATTTATCAATCATTAACCCAAAAAAATTCGAATCCCTAATTCTATCCAATTTTTTTTCTTCTGAATTACATTTGAAATACAAAACACCATTTCAGCACATGAGTTTTCATCATGATAAAGATTTTCAGTAATATTGGACTTAGATCTCAAAAACAACTTACAAAGAGATGGAAACTTTGTTAAAGGGACTGTCTCCTTAGCTAAGAAATAAGCTGACCTAAACAGAGTGATTAGAGCATCATCACATGCTGTAATGATTTTTTCAACAATTTTTTTCATTACTTTCTCACCTTGATTAGCAATCCATTCTAATTTCTTGTGGTCTACAGACATGTTATGGTCATGAAAGGCTGAAACCTTAATATTTATTGAACCAGCTCTTGCAAACACATTTCTGGCCTACTTATCTCTACAAACTTTACAAAAAACCTTACCTAGGTCTGAATTAAATTCAATCCAATGAAATCGAGAATACCAAACATCTTTCCAAGCTAATCTTGCTGCCTCAACTTGAGTCAGCTCCTTCTTAGTGTTTGATGTGTTTGTTGATGATTCATTGGACACATCTACATGACCTTCATTCTTCAAGAACATATCCTTCATTGTTCTTTGTCTTTTGGCCATGGTATTTTTAATGTTAACAAAAAAAACTCCTATTAAGCAAAAAATGAATCAAACAACAAACCTTGCCTCAAAACAACAAACTTCACTGAAAACAATAAACCCTGATTCAAAACATGATACACTATAAGAAAAAAAAAACCTTGATTCAAAACTTGAAGGGGAAATTGGATGTGTAAGAATTTGAAAATATGGAGCTTGTCATCGAGTCTCAAAATTGACCCAAAAATTCTCAGCGATGTTTCAGAAACCAATTAAATACAAAGACAACCTGGCACTTTGTTGGTGCACTTCACTTGACACCATGTAAAAGGGGAAACACTTTCAAAATCCTTAACTAAAACACATGATGTTGGTCATCATCTGCCCCATTATCTTTCTCCGTTGGTTGAAAGGGTGATGCACCCACCTCCAAAATGGATTCTGCAATTGAAGTCAGAAAACCCTAAAGTCGGATATGTTAAAAAGATTCAAACACCAAATTCACCTTCACAAACCTCCAAACAAATCTCGAAGCAGATCTCGAAGCAGCGTGCAACAGGGTGAGGATGGTGGGGCGAGCGGAACAACAATATACGAGCGAGTGGAATTGCAAGAAGAGAAAGAGAGAGAATAGTTGAGAGCTGAGAAGAGAAGCTGGAGAGAGAAGTGGCGGGCAACGAAGAGCAACTGAGCGTCGAAAGGCTCGAAACCTAAACAGAAACAGAGAGCCGTTTCAAAGAGACCATGTGACCTACACGGCTGAGAACCTCCCTCATTCGCCCATACCCTTGGGAGACCAGCCAATATCCGCCTATACCCTCGGGAAACCCAACTCATTTCCGCCATTTTCTGAGCCTGAGGGGTTAAATTTCCTACATTATCTCATATTGGTCGGTTGATTTCCTATACTCTTCATATTTAACTCTGTTATACGGCCGAAATCTCCCAAAAAAAATCGGTAATTTTGCAATTTCACTCGGCTAATTTACAACTAGCTGCCGGATCTCCCCAATCATTGTTCATGATCCCTCTGACATTTTTTCCTTAGTGTAAACCGAAGTTGTCCCGGGACAACTTCAACAGCCAATCAGCTGCCTTGCAGAGCCCTGGTCCAACTTCATGGTCCATAGTGTAAACCGGCCCTAAGACGATATTATCGGGGCCGCAGCAACAGAGACATAAATAGGGCCACCGGGATTCCCTCATTTTGTCGCCGGAAAAGGAAAGACTCCGGCCGTTCCAATTTAGTTCCTTCGTCTCTCTCCATTTGCTCACTTACACAAAACACTTAGCAACACATCGCGCACTTGACAAGCTCAGCACATAAGCAGAGAGGCCTTCTAGGACCCCCGGGCCCCAATTAGGGTTTGCAGGGGTTTGGGAGAGCTGAGGCTTTGGTTTTGGTTTTGGGTTTCGATCGACCTGACGCAAGGTTGCAAAGATGCAGGCGACACAGTTGTTGCTGGAGGAGCCAATCCGGCTGGCTTCGATCTTGGAGCCATCCTCCCCCACGGCGTTCTCCGCCCTCACGAAGATCATTGGAACCCTAGGGCCGAAGTCGCGCGATGTGGAGACAATCGAGGCGCTTCTCCGCGCGGGGATGAGCGTGGCGAGGTTCGACTTCTCGTGGGGAGATGACGCGTACCATCAGGAGACTCTGGAGAATCTGAAGACCGCGGTGCGCAACACGAGGCGGTTGTGCGCGGTGATGTTGGATACGGTTGGGCCCGAGCTTCATGTGGTGAACAACAGCGAGAGCCCTATCGAGCTGGAGGAAGGAGGCACCTTAGTGTTGACGGGAGACCTGGGGACGCAAGCGTCGTCCAGAGTGTTGCCGGTGAATTACGGGGGTTTGGCGTCGGCTGTGAAACCTGGGGACACAATCTTCCTTGGCCAGTATTTGTTCACGGGGAGTGAGACAACATCCGTTTGGCTTGAGGTTGCGGAGACTAAAGGTGAGGAGGTTTATTGCACTGTGAAGAATACGGCTACCTTGACTGGGAGTTTGTTCACTGCTCATGTTTCCCAGGTGCGCATCGACCTGCCTACGTTGAGTGATACTGACTTGAAGACGATGTGCACATGGGGGAAGAAGAACTCGATTGATTTCTTGTCGCTGTCGTACACACGGCATGCGGACGATGTGCGTGCGGCGAGAGCACATCTCGCGCAGCTTGGGGATCTCCGCCAGACGCAGATCTTCGCCAAGATTGAGAACTGTGAGGGTTTAGCGCATTTCGATGAGATTCTGAAGGAGGCGGATGGGATTATTCTGTCCAGGGGTAATTTGGGAATCGATCTGCCCCCGGAGAAGGTGTTTTTGTTCCAGAAGGTGGCTTTGCAGAAGTGTAACGCGGCAGGGAAGCCGTCAATTGTGACACGTGTGGTGGATTCGATGGTGGATAGCCCCCGGCCCACGCGAGCGGAGGCTACTGATGTGGCTAATGCTGTGTTGGATGGAACTGATGGTATCATGCTTGGTGCGGAGACGCTGAGGGGATTGTACCCTGTGGAGACCATCACTACCATTCGTAAGATATGTGCGGAAGCTGAGAAGGTTTATAACCAAGCTGTGTATTTCAAGAGAACCATCAAGGGTGTCCCCGAGCCCATGCAGCATCTGGAGTCAATTGCATCCTCGGCTGTTAGGGCTGCAACGAAAGTCAGGGCTTCTGTTATTGTTGTGTTCACTTCTTCTGGTCGTTGTGCTAGGCTGATTGCCAAGTACCGGCCTACCATGCCTGTGCTTTGTGTTGTCATTCCTAGGCTTACTACCAATCACCTCAAGTGGAGCTTCACAGGTGCCTTCCAGGCCAGGCAATGTCTCGTGGTCCGTGGGCTCTTTCCTATGCTTGCCGACCCCCGCCATTCATCTGATTCTGCAAGTACTACTAACGAATCTATTTTGAAGGTATTGTCCAGAAACACTTACTTCGTTGATTAATTTCCAGTTTGGCATGTCGTTGTTCAATTAAGATGGACTTTAGTTGCTTTGTTATTTGAGAAACTGATGTACTGCGAATGGGGATGTGTCAATCTGATGTGTGGTGGTCATTCAACCTTGTTGCTACAACCACACTTTTTATTCTTAGCATCATATAAGAGGAAAGAAGGTTTGTAAGGTGCATCCTGAAATTTTAACACTTCTGTAAGCATAAGCACATTTTAATTTAATTTAATGGGTTGGTTTAATTCACTTCAGAAAATTTTATTTAGTCCGCTTGAAGTTAGCAGCTTCTCAAGTACATACGTTGTGCTTTATGTATCGCATCCCTCTGTTTCCAGTAGAGTTGCAAATCCTAGTCTTCAGCAGTAAGCAGCCACTGTTGGCCTAAATATTTTGCCTTCAATTGCAATTTCAGGACCTGAGAGGTGTATTTCCTTGGTTTTGGGTTTGAGAAGTTTTTGTTCTCAATTGTGTGATTTGTTAGTTGTGGTTTTCTTATGATGGTTTTGTTTGAAATCTGCAGGTTGCATTGGATCATGGCAAAGCTGCTGGCATTGTCAAGGCTCATGATAGAATTGTTGTGTGCCAAAAAGTTGGAGATTCATCTGTGGTCAAGATTATTGAGCTGGATTGAGCTGCCTCAGTCACAATTTTGAAATTCTGTTTTTCTACAATACGTAAAACTTGCAAACCAAGGATCATCTCCACTCAAGAAGCTTTTATTCTTCTCAAGAAGACTTTGCCTCTGTCGTATGAGAGCTGATCTACAAAATCATCATACCACGAAGCTGTTCTGGATGTTGTATAGGAATTTAATTAGTAGATTAGCACTTGAGATGAGTGTGCACGGACTTGCACTGAACGTCATCACAGTGGCAATTTGTGGAATATTGCTTCATCCACAGATGGTCAATAAATGGTATGATAAAGAAAACATGTACAGGTAGATGCAAGACCTGTGCTCAAATTTTTGCAAGTTTGTTTGTGTCTAAAGTGTAGATATGTCAGACATGATGGAAATTAGGCTTCAAACTTTTTCTTAGAGGGCAGCAATGCTACTGTTGAATATCTGTTTCTGAATTGTGGATAGAGGACAGAAGTGCAATGGTGGTGATTTATTCAAGAGTCCTAGTTGTGAGCTGCTTGTGGACACTACCACAGTAGTTGGGGTTGTAGTTTTTTGCCTGATTGCTAAAAATGTGTGAGAGCAGGACCCTGCAGTCTGTGATGGAGGTTTTGCACATTAGAAAGCAAAGCAGCAGAATTATGGGAGTCGGACTTGACAAATGTGGATGGAGGCTAGGTACAAGACAAAAGATCATACATGGTTCTTTGGACCCCAACATTTTGTTTTGTGAGAAAGCACTGCAACAAAGGTTGATATTTTTGTGCATGGAATTGTCCTCGATAGCTTTATGGGGTCATGAGTGCACTTAAAGCAATGAGAGAACTGTTCGAGAGAGTTAAAATGGAAGGAAATGCGGAATTATCAAAATTGACCCAATGTACTATGCAATACTTAGTTGAAGCAAATGCCCAGTAGCAAGTTATGCTGGGGAAAGGTAACTTGCACTTGGATTGAAAGAGTTATTGAAAGCATATGAAATTAAACATGATATGTTCACGCTAATTCGGTTCGGCTTATTCGGTACATCTACCCATCTTGAAACATCAGTACCTTTTTCACAAATGAAATGATTGTATTTCTTGGATAATTGCAGGAAGTGATATTACTTTGGAAGTTCACTTGCAGTTCACACTTTGTAGTCAGAGATGCCAGTGTTAGGGGGGAATAGTCAAGACTACTGTGCTGTTTTGTCATACAGAAAGGACTCTCTAAAATCCCTGGAAACTTCATTATTTGACATGTATTTGGAATGATTAGGTCAGAAGTAGTTGGAAAAGCAGATAGGTGTGCATCAAGGGAGGTTAGAAAGTTAGATTAATTTAAGCCCACTGAACATCATATCCATTCTTTGAGGGCTTTTTTGACATGGTCCATGAGTTTTGGTAGTACTGGTACAGTCTGCCCCCTCTTAAGTGTTACATCTTGGGAGTATAAATTTTTTTTAACACTTCTGGCATTGTAACACTGTACCAGTTAGAGAGGGGCTGGGGCGAAACAATCCGTACACTGGTTCCTTGGAGGCAAGGGTTTAGGCATCCAACAAGGAACGAGTGTATGGGTCGGTTCGCCCAAATCGTTACAGAGGGTGGGCAATCTTTTTAGGATAACACTTATGAGAGTAATAGTAACGTAGTAAAAATGAAGTCATTAGTAGCACTTATAAAATATTGACAGATATATTAATTAAAAAAAATTGCACACACTTAGTGATCAACATATGAGTTTGTTGTTGTTTGATGAGACTCTTGAATACGGGAAAGAGTGATGGATTTCTCTAGAGACAAAAGCTTTGACCTAAGTTCGTTAACATTGCTTTGTTGTTGTTCTAGAAGTGGGTGCAAGCATGGTAAAGTGGACCAAAAAAGTGCTCTAGTACACTAAAATCATAGTTTTTTTGGTCAAACGCCTAAAAGTAGTAGCAAAATGTTGTTCAAATTGAACAATTTTTGTGGTGACCTCTATTGTTGTGTTAAGTACTCAAATGTAGAATGCCAATATCTCATCTTGTATCATTTCAATGTAATTTATCTTGTTTTAAACCAAAAAAATTGACAAGTACTTGCTTAATATCACCACTTGTACCATCTTCTAAAATATGTAGACTTTTTTTTAGATTGTTTTGTTGACATAAATTGCTTGGCTTTGTAGATCAATATTTTTTTAATTATGATTTTTTTTTTCACAAAATTTAAAGTTAGTATATTGTTTCGAATCACTTTCACTTAAGCTTGTGCAAGGATCAAGAGTTGTCCACTTTACCGTGCTTGCACCGAAATGTAGATAGGGTTGCCATTGCTTCTTGTGCTTGAGAAAATGAAACATTGGAAATTACCACTTCACTAATTTCCAAATCATCCTCAATGATTTCATATACCTTTGATGCACTAATAATATTCAAGATTTCTTCCTTAGTTGGAACGTAAGGATTAAGATCAAATTCAACTTCAAAATGCACATATTCTTGTGCACTTGTTGTCACTACATATTCACTATCCTTTGCAACTCTAATTGATGAGAGAGAGAGAGAGAGAGAGAGAGAGAGAGAGAGTCTATCAAGCAACATTGAGACATTTGCAAGCTCAACATTTTGAGAAACAATCATTGATTATATATCAATGAAACTTGATGTCAATGTATCACTAGATATCATATTGACATGCTTCCAACATTTTTGAATGGTTGTAGTAGTGACATTGACATGCCAAACTTTTTATAAACTAGGATTTAAGTATATTTGGATTTATGCATGAAATTTGGACAATTTCCATTGCCAATAAGACGTACACTAGATCGTAAAACCATACAAATATGGTGGTTGGGGAACATGGAATACAAACATTTGAAGTTGTGGTTGTTGTGTTGTTGTTTTTGATGTTTTTGTCCCCACAAGTGCACATCCCCTCTTTTTTTTAAACAAATGATTTGTCCAAATATACTTAAATGTCAATTTCTAGCATCTTCACTGCTTGGTAGATGTCAATTGTTGAGTCAACTATTTCTAGAGACATCAAACAGTTGATCATATCTTAAATGCATGACTTATGATATTGGGCCTTAAAAAAGTTAATGATACTTGCATCCATTGGTTGGAAGATCGAAATAGTGTTGGGAGGTAGTAGCTCACACCTAGTAATAAGCAATTGATTTGAAATTCGTTTCCAACTATGTCCACTGAAATTGTCAAGAAGGACTTTTTATCTACATGCAACTTTCTAGAGGAACATGATGAGTCTTACAAGATTGTGCCAAAACTTTGACTCGTGGATGCTTGGACTTACACATGGAGTGCCACATGAACCATAGGGAGAGAGAAAGGGAGGAGACATAACAGAGTGTGGAAGTTAATATATGTTTTATGGATTTTGGTGCAAATAACAATTATATATTGTAAATTAACAAAGAGGGGAGCAAATGTTTTGCAACAAATTAAGTAATAGATAACGCTTACTAGTGTACGTTTCAAGGAAGTATGAACAACGTGACACTTATGGCATTGTAACACTTAAAGAGGTAACACTTACAGAGGGTAGACTGTACACACAATTGCAACTTTCCTTCCAAGTTACCCATCAGTTTCATATTTCCTTGAGATAGAGTCAGCTTCACTCAAGTTTGTGCAACAACAACCTAGCCTATCCTCCCTAAAGTACACACTACATGACAAATACGTCATGTTTGTATGATTCAATTAGATAGACCAAATGCATAGTTAAACAAAGAGGGTCACTTGTTCCTTGCACCCATAACATTACTTAGCTCCTTGGTTGCAATCCGGGGACCATGTATTGGGTGAGCATAATTTTCCTTAAATTCCGAGAGTCCATGTTTATGGGGAGCACTCATGTTGGGTAATGTAAAGTTTTCAACAAGCAACTATAATTATGAGATTTTTTATTAATCACAACCCTTTTCTTTGGAAAGAGACCATCATCTAGATACTTAATAATATTGGGCCAACATTGGCGAGCATTGATCTCTTCGAGTTTGAGTTGGGCCTCCACCAATATTATCGAGGTAAAGAGATTTGTAGTAAAAACTTCATCCGTCCCTTGGCCAAGAGGGAATTGTCATATACGAGCATACCGCCCATTCATCCCTACATGTCTTATGGCTATTTCATCCCAAAAAACTACAACTAGATAAATTTGGGGGGGGGGTGTGGAAACTAATTTTGGTGTCAAATCAACTAAAAAGTAGTCTATGGGATTGCATATTATTTCAAGGGTTGTATGTTGGATGACTGAGAGGCATGCTTGTATATGATATTCCCTCTCACCCCTCCCTTGCACATAGGTTTGTGGTTAACTCATCCCAATTTGGTTGCACTAGACTGATGTGGGGTCTTTGTCATAGTCAAATCAACTAAGAAACATGATTTCCGTGTTTATAAAAGAACGACTCCATGAACTCCATTTTCACCTTAGATAAGATTTGTGGGGGTCCAACTCAAGGTGCAGTTACACACAACTACCGTTTCGATGGTTGATGGTTGATATAGGAGGGCAAACTAGACCATACATTGGTTCCTTGTTGGATGACTGCAACCCTGGCAACAAAGAACCAATGTACAGGTTGTTTCGCCCCAATCGTGATTGATAGTATAATTTTTTTTCTTCTGTAAATTGTTATAACAAAAATAAATATTCAAAATAGTGTGAAACGTCGATAAATTAGCGTGGGGAAACCTAATTGCACGACAACGGGCATTCATTCATTTCAAGGTTGTTTTTTTTGGTCTTGCCCTCCAAGCTGTTGGGAAGGGGGGAGGATTCTTAAATCGTCAATGCAACCGAGCCCACCTCATAAAGTGCCTATGGGAGTCTTTCCAAAAACATTCTATGTGCCAAGTGTCAACCTGCGCATGTAAAGTCTTTCCGTCGCCAAAATAAACAAAGCTCCACATTGAACTTTGCGGCCGGATTTCGATATCAAAAACTTGACTTTGAAATTTCGGACTTGGAGTTTGATGATGGCCTAGGGCTCCTTGGGTACATTTCTCCGTTTTTAGGTGCCATGTGTTTGGTAAATAACACAATTTCAAAACCTATGATTTTCAAGTTGGGACTTGATTTTAGTGAAACCCGGGTAGCAAAGTTGAAGGCGATGCGGTGATGACCCACAACACGAGTCCATGGAGCCTCCCATGAATTGACATTTTTTGGGGTTGGATTCAAATTCCAAAGTGGATTACTAGAGCACTTCCACCCGAGAATAACCGCACGACATTGTAGATACAAAGGGCCCGGGGCTAGATCACATCTTCATTCAGCTGGGCCCTACCCCTCCCCTCCCACACCTCTTTCATTGTCTGGTCTTCATGTCCGCATCTGCATGGGAACTCTTCCTCGTTGGGAACCAATGTGACAATACCCGGTCAAAATTACAAATTTTCAAGTTGACATCACTTTCATTATTCCCAAGTTAATCGATGGAGTTCTTTCACACGTCAAAGTAGCTTAATGGCTTAAGTGACCGGGTATTGTCATATTGGTTCCCAACGGGGATGAGTTCCCACCCAGGTGTGGGTAGGAAGACTAGGCAGTGAAGGAGGTGTGGGAGGGACAAAGCCTAGCCGAATGAAGATGTGATCTAGCCCGGGGCATGCAAAGGTGGAGGGGTTGTTTAAGTACTACCATATGAAGAGTCCTGGGCAATCCTCTTGTGTTGGGGAAAGAAATACGCTATTTTACTTACCACTATGGAGGGTTTACAAATTTTATGGTGACACATGACAATTCTCTTGTGATGATGACAATTGCACATGACTTATATGCTTGTGTTGTTTGTGAGACAAATGATGCATGTGATAGTGGGACCACCACATCAACCATTATATTGGGAACTTGTGGGACAAATGGCGTGGAGTGGTGGCAATACGATGTCATGGTGTATGTAAAGGTAAGTTAGCAACATGGATGGGTTGGAGATGGCGAAGTTTGATTAAAAGTGTGGGAGATTGACATGACAAATGAGTGATTTCATGTGGCTCTCCGTTCTCATAGGGTTCCACATTGACATTCCCATGACCGTCCACTTTTTTCATTGCTATAGTAATGTGTTTGAGCGTCGTAGGTCTTGCATTAGTCTACTGAGATTAAGTTGGGATGAACCAGTCACAAACTTATAGGGGGTAGGCTATTACCAAAACTTTGATATGGTTGCCATGAAACCTCTGTTGTAAGGTAACCCACAATGGGACTTGGGATTTATAAGGACCGTGTTTGGGAATCCAATGAAAATCTACCTCCTATGCCATTTATGGTCAATTCATCCCAACTCAAGCTCACTAACCTAATTTTGGGTTTTATATGCCAATTATGAGGTCTAACCAACTAGAGATATAACTCCAAGCTTCAAGAGATTCCCAATGACTTCATCTTCGACTTAAATGGCTACCACAAATCCTTGGCATTAATGCACTTGCATGTCAAAGCATGGAGTGTAACAACACACATGGGTTGCTCGTGCTATGAATTGCATGCGGGATGGCAAGAAGGTGACCTAGACCCCCAAACTACCCCAAACGAGGGTGCACATCAAATTGCTAGTCAACATATTCTTTGAATTGCATGATTGCTTTTTCTCTCTTTTTGGTTAACTTGACAATTGACTTGTTGGGGAGTTCACGGTCACTGTCATAGTGGTTGGGACTATTGGTTCTTTGTAGTCTACGTAGTTGTGTCTTGTCACTCACTTGTTAAGTTTGCATGTTAGGTACGTTCTTCTCTTCATGTTGTTATCCTTCCCACAGTCGGTTGTATGGATGCTACATTTTTTCTTTTAAATTGTGGGTACTTACATAACTTAGCAGATGATTGGTTCAGTAAAAAAATTAGTTCGAAATGAGAAGGTTTGCATTAAAGAGAAGAAAGAGTGTAGTGTGGCGTATTCCACCTCTTCAATGGCTTTGGTGGCTATTTGGATAACAAATAAAAGAAGAAAAAAAAACAAAAAATCCTAGAGTGGTCCAATTATTGGACTCATGGGAAAATGGTGCGGAGTGGTGAGGATGCAATGGTAGAGTGCATTTAAAGTACATATAAACCTATTTGGTTCTTTTTGGGTTAGTTAATATATGTTTGTTATAGAGCATATTGCCCTCATTTTAAAATGGAGGACATTTTGCCAATGTGGAATGTGCGGTTGTACAATCCCTAACATGGAATGCCCTTCATACATCAATGTTCACCTTGCCATATGGTTTTTGTGTAGTAAAAAACATGAACTTTATGCATGGGAAATGCCCCTTGGGTCGTGCCTATAGTGTTCTAATCAATGATTGGAGTCATGGGGGCAAATGGCGTGGAGTGCTGGAGATGCAACAATGGAGTGTAGATAAGGTACGTAACAACATTTTATTTTATTTTATTTTTGGGGTGGGGGGGGGGCGTAGCATGTTTGTTACAAAGCACAATGTGTTGGTTTTAGAACAAAGTTTGTCATGCCAACACATACTGCCGATCCCGTACAATCATGTGTGCGGAATACCCTCTGCACATCATAGAATGCGGCTGGGGATTCGTGGCACTCACTAAGGAACATCCATCCAAGATATTGTGGATGAAGTGGCTCCAATAAAAAAGCCCCCCTATGGGGTTGAGGGCCGATTCATTCGAATGTGATATCACTAGACTAATTCGGGGCCTTTGACTCTATTTCCGGAATCAAATTGCCTAAAAATAGTCATTTAGATGATTCCTGCGTTTTTTTCATCCGCATGGATGATTTTACTTGAGTGCCACGAATCCCCGGCCACAGAATGCCTTGCCATGCAATGTTTTACGCGGTAAGAACCATAAGGGCTTTACACAGGGTGAATGCCCTTTGGGTCAGAGAGAGGAAATTATTGCATAGTATGAGCATACCTCTCATCATCCATCCAACACAAAACTTGACCCCCTCTAGATTTTTGACCGATTCATCTCAATTGACTTGGACTAGATTGATTCAGGGTCTTTAACACTAATTTCAACATCAAATCGACTAAAAATAATAACATATGGGCTGCGTACTATTGCATGGCTTACATGTTGGATGAATGAGAGGTACGCTCGTATGCAATAATTCCCCGTCTCTCTCTCTCTCCCTTCCTTAGATCACGCATAGAGTGTTGGAAGCAATGATTGGAGTGATGGGGAAAATGGCGTGGACCGGTGGGGATGCAGTATACCGGGGTGCAGGTCGGGTCAGGTGAGGTCAGGTGAGGTAAGGTACGTTAGGAAGAGAGCCCAGGCGGAGATGGTGAAGTTTTGATGAAGAGACTGACACAATTCCCTGACTGCCTGCCTTCACATGGCTCTACTCCTCTCTCATCGACTTTAGGGTTTCCATTCCCGCACTCCCCCGATCTCTCTCACTTCTCTTCCTTCCATTCACTTCCTGCACGATGCGGACGGACTTCCACCAACAACATTAGAGCTTAAGTTAGGATTTTGGAGACGGAGCTTCTTTGGAGTGTTTGCGCTTCTCAGGTGGTCAGGTACGTAGAAGCGGAGGTCTTATTCTACATTGCCTCTGTTTTGTCACTGCTTGTACTTCGATTTTTGCCTTTCATCATTTCTCTTTCGTCGTCAAGCACGAAAATAGGTACTTTCTCGGGATTGCAAAACGGCAGGGTCGAGATCGCACGGGTGTTTCCAGGTGCGATGGAGTTGAGAGTGTTGTGCGTGTGACTCCGAGATCGCGCGTTTTTGTTTTCTGGAGGGAGTTTACCAAGAGCTAAGAGTGGATGTGATGCGTGTGTGACTTGTCTCTCTCTAGCGTCAGCTGATTGGGTGAGTAAAGTGGAGTGAGGTTCTACATTACTCTGTTCTTCGCGCTTTCGGAGTTTTCGGTTGGCCCTCGAAAGGCTGAATCGTAACGTTATCTGATTGCACATCGCGGGATAGTGAAATGTGAACTTTCTCCATTGTTTAGTAGCTGCATTGGACGACTATAACTTTGTTTCTTGGAAATGTGTGATCACATTCTTAATTTAGCATCCGTTATCGTTCAATAGTCAATCCATGTGTTCCTGAGCCGGGGAGTTCGGAAAGCTTTCGATCGCTGGTGTATGAGATCCATGTTGCCATGGTGGTCTTAGGAGTTCACATGTTTCTCCGGAAGGTCCAGAGTCTGCCGTTGTGGCAAGGATCCCGTAGCTATGGGGTTTGTGAATCTCAGGAATTCTGCGATATTGGGATGATCAAGTTCCAGCTAATCTGCTGATGCATCTGTTGCTTCTGGGATGGCTACAATGCTTCACCGCTCTTATTATTCTTATCAGAAGTTTCCAGATACAAACGCTTATCCATAGTTGGTGAGGAATGGTTGGACTGTACTTGTTTCTAATGATTTAAGTTTCGTGATGCACATTGACATTCGTTTGGAAATGAACTGCGAACCTACTGTTCAATTTCAATTTGCATTTCTAGGTGTTTGTGCATCTGTCTAGACTCTATGTCATTCTATTCTTAGATACATATAATGTCTTTTGCACATTAGGTGATTTTGGTGGCCTTCATTTTGAAGCTCTTTGGGATTGCATTGCACTTATGTTATGCATACAAATAGTAGGACTTGTAAAAGGGCTGAAGGCTGGCTTCAGGTCGTTGTTGCTCAACAAGTTGTCATTTTTTTAGCATTTTTTTCTCCTGACATTGAGTTCCTTGTCTGCTTCATCTGGAGAACTGTCTTTCACATCTTCCAGCTACTCTTGAGTTCAGCATGAAGACCTCATTGCCCTAGTTGATGTCTTGTGTTTATTTCTCTTGAGTTTTCTGTTCATTCTTCAAAACCTTCAAGAGCAAGTAGATCGAGTATCTGTTTGAGATTTTAGCTTATGGAGCCTGAGAAAAGCAACTGTTGCATCTCTCCGAGGTCAAGCAATCAGGACTTCGTGCGTTCATTTTGGGCAAACGTTGAATGCATATTTTTATGTCATTTTCTCCTATAAGAGCTACTCAATTCAACATTCCACGTGGTTGTTAATTTCTGCCCATGTAGGCAGGGATAATTATCCGTGCCATGCAGCAGGAGACGCAACTTGTTTTGTTTGTTTGCAACTTTGGACCTAATTACAATGCCCAATCTCTAGATGCTGATTGGAAAAGAAGGTATCTTATGAAGTGCCTGAAGGATTGCGGTATTTCTATCATACTTTAGTGAAAAGGTCCACATGTCAATATTTGAAAGGGTAAGGTCATGAAGTAAGTGGTGAGAAAAGAGAAGTGGCCTTCTGGAGCTATTGATCTGGAAACTGACCTAGAGTAAGACTTGTGTGTGTGAATCAGGTGAAGGTTATGCAGAGGTAGATCGTAGTGCACTACAGAGAATGGACGTGTTCAGGAAGGGAGCAAACAAGTTCCGGGAGCAGGTGGTCAAGCAGCAACATGCTGTTTTGAAGTCGTTTTCAGGGCACGGATCAGGCAATGACCTGATTGTTGATGAGGCTGAATTACAAAGACACCAACAGTTGGAGAGGTTGTACAACTCCACCAAAGCTGGTAAAGGCTTCCAGAGGGAGGTTGTGAAGGGCGTGGAAGGCCTTGTGACTGTGGGCGCCAAGCAATCGGAAGTTGCAATCAAACTCGCTGAGGAATGCAAGAAGTATGGAACCGAGGGTCCTGCGGTTGGAGGGGCGCTAGCAAGGGCCTCCTTGCAATATGGCACGGCCAGGACGCAAATGGAGAAGGAGCGAGACGCTATGAACCGAGTGCTCAACACCCAGGTGGTTGACCCGTTGCGGGCTATGGTGATGGGTGCACCCCTTGAAGATGCCCGGCACCTCACCCAACGATACGATCGTCTGCGTCAAGAAGCAGAAGCTCAGGTTATTGATGTGAATAAGCGGAAATCTAGTGCGGGAGGAAATCCTGATAACATGATGAAGCTTCAAGCGTCAGAACAGAAACTAGGGGAGCTTTCATCAGCTATGGCAGTGCTGGGAAAAGAGGCTGCATCTGCAATGACGGCGGTTGAATCCCAACAGCAACGACTGACTCTGCAGCGGATGATTGCTTTGGTCGATGCTGAGCGAGCTTATCATCAGCGAGTTACTGAGATTCTGGACCAGCTTCAGGATCAATTGGTATCTGAGCGTCAACGAAGTGAGGCAAGCATACCTTCTGGAGGAGTTGCTCCATCTGATGTGTTTATAGCCCCTCCTTCCTATGAAGATGCAAAGGCTGGTGCACCAACTTCAAAATCTAGTGAGAAAAATGCATATTTTCTTGCAGAGGTAACACATGACTTTGTAGGGGAAGGTCAAGGAGAGCTCTCCTTAAGTGTAGGTGAGTATGTCGTCGTTCGCCAGGTGGCATCGTCTGGCTGGTCAGAGGGAGAATGTAAAGGGCAGGCTGGGTGGTTTCCTACTTCATATGTGGAGCGGAGGCAGCGCATACCAGGCAACAAAGGTGCTGAACCGGGCTCAGCATTGTGATGATGTGGTATTCGACAACATCAGCCAGATATTTGGGAGTGGTGTAGTTAGTCTAGGGTTTAGAGTTTAGCCTCCCATTATTATTTCCACCCTCTGTTGCAACGGAGGCTGATAACTTTTCGTACCCAGCATGCTTTGTAGATCTTAAATTTCATTTCTACCTGTTCTATATTCCTTCCGCAGTGGACGCTCAGGAGATTCTCCTGGCTCACTAAAGTGCAAGGAATGAAGCAGTTTTCTTAGTGGTCGGTTTCAGTCAAGTAGAGGCTTCATTTATCATAGCTAGACAGTGGACATCTGACATGGTTTCACTCTACCTCTCCTGCAGCCTGTCAAAAATCTTTGGTAGATATATCTTTTGTGGAAAGCTGATACACGCCATAGAAAGCTTTGGAGAGGTATTTGGATGAGACTTGATGTCAATCCACTAGTTTGAGGTTTATCAAGTGGCAAACATACAGCTTTTGCACTTAATTCAGGAAGCCTCAACCATCACTCGCCCAACTACTTCTGATGTAGGATCCTGATATAGCATGCAGTATCCAAGAGTATCAACGTCAGGAACTGCCGCTCTATCTAGAAGAGTACATGCAAGTAAATGAGGTGCATTGCTGAAAGAAGTTGCAAACTGTATTCTTATCACAAAAATGCAAGAATATGTGCACATGGATGCCAATGCATCTGAATGTAATCGAGTGACTGTTGCGCCCCTCGCCCTTGTGGAAGGACCGTCCTCACCTCAGATTGCACTGTTCTATGTTACTCTAAGTTTGTGGTTTCTTCAAATATGAACTCTTTATCAAAATTGAGTACTCAGTTATGAGAATTATTAGGTACTCAGCTGTGGACGTCCCCTCCACGAGGATCAGGTATGTGAGCAACTGGCAATTTTCTCAAATTTGTCAACAATGCACGATTCTCCTAGATTTGTATGCTAAAATATTACATTTCAGAAAATTCTGGTCACTTTACAATCCCTATACATTTTAGGCTCTCATACACTAGTAACACACTGAATATAGGTCAACAACTGCATCTTTTGAACGGGTCGCTGCACTCTAATTGCTTAAGTAATACAGTGGAAACCAGGACCCAATTTTTTTAAAACAATCATCTACACATAAAACTTATTTGTGCAAGAGCTACTCTTTTTGTCCTCAAGTACTCGATACATTGATCACACAAAAAGTCAATCTTGGAGAGAATTGCCAAAAGTGTTAAGTGGTGGTTTACACCACAACCATCGTGAGACACCACCTTCATTCAATGGTAGGTAAGTACTCCACTTTGTTGGGAATGATTATGGGTAGCATAGCCGGAGATGGAAGAGTATAGTGGCAAGGTCAGTGGGCCTTGTTCAGTCACATTTCTTGATCAGAAACTATATTTGAGTGGTGTATGGTTAGGTGCGGACCTAAGAATGAACACTAGAAAGATGTTTGTCGAGGGGAAGGCTCTAAGAGTGCTACAGGAACAACCTGCCAACAACTGTCCGATGATGCACCTTTTCCTCCTTGGCCGTCGACGCAAGAGCCCCTGTTGAACAACTTCCTCACTATGTTGCGATGCTCTGCACCTTCATCTCACAATCTCTTACATATTGCTCGCCCTTTGTGTTTTTATTAGCACTTACACAATTAACTTATACTTACGGAATGTGCTCTACTATATGGTTGCTTCACATCTCTGCAAGTCTGCAAGCGATCGTACTTTCTGCAATAAGGTGATCAATCTTGGAGCTTAGAGTTTCAAATGCAGAGTGGGTGGATGGAAACTTGAAAGAGAGCAGCTGAAAGGAAGGTGTAAGTTAGGAAAGGACAGGAGGGATACAAAATTTCCTGGTCTCCGGTGATGGAAGGATTCTTGAATGTGTGAAAGTCACCTCTTCGCATTCACTGTTAACAATCCTGTCAACTTTGTCAAAGCTTAAAAACTTCTGGGAATTTAAAACTCATGACTGTTTCAAATTCCTTCATGTACAGGCTTCTTGCACTTGCTTGCAATTTAGGATTGGCATGTGGCTACCTCTGTGATTGACATACTTCTCTCCCAGAGAATACTCAAGACACGGTTGATGACCGATACGAGTGAATTGATTACGTGTTTCCCTTGCTCTTGGTGCAGATCTGATGGTGCGCAACCACATCTAGTAAACATTCAGTTTCAGAAGAAAGTGCGACTTCAGGTAGGGCTGAGAGTCTTTGCACATGTCTCACATTCATACAATCATTAACATAAGTATAAAAATATAATTTTGAATAATAATTGAACCTCTATCATATTCATACTGTAAAACTCTAGCATTCATTAATAAAGTCGTTGAAAACTTTTTCATCCCCGGATGTAACTCATGAGCATGTAAGTCTAAAATATGTGTCATAAAAGCTAATGCAATTATTGTTTCTAAATCTATCATCAAATGATCCATTAGATTGTAAGTTCACTTATTGTTGGTTCCTTTTTGATACCGACATAAATCAATCTCCATATTTGATGGATGGTCCATCAAGTCATCCCTACACTCCAACCAATAATTACCAAATTTTCTACGCTTCCTATAAACCCTCCCAGTAAACTAGACCTTGATTGGAGCCAATTATTTTGGTCTACCCCGTTTTAATTTTTTTATGATTCTAGCTTCAGGTGTATTCAAGAAACACACTCCAAAATCACAACCAATACTTAACATAATAACATGATTTGTGGCGGTAAGGAGTTTAGGCCTCATATATAATATGCCAACCTTAGTATGAGTCAATTTATCTTTAAATAAAGTTGGATTGACTAACAAATGTATTTTTCAAAATTTTGGACTCCCTACCTCTATATAAGCCACAATGGACTTTACATTAGATTGAGAGGGCATTTCAACATTTTCATGTTCATCAATTGAAACATCCAAGGCATGTCGAAGCTCACTTTGCAACTCCACATCTTCATGTAAATCATTTTCAACATGTGACTGCATCAATTCTGTCGCTATGACAACATCCTTGCACATGTCTGAATCGTCTTCTCCAACACTACAATTTTCCTTGTCACCACCTTGTGCACTACAATCATCAATCAATGTGTGATCATAATCACACTCCTCAACCTCCTCCATACTTCCATATAAATGAGCCTCAATCAGTACCCTACCATGCAAGGGCCAAAGCATGGTAAGGTGTACAAGAAAAGTGGTTTGTCCTTCACTTGTGATACATTTTTCATATACGGTAAGGGAAGTAGGTTCAATTCTATACAAAAATGTCATTCCAAGACCATAGAGCCCTCAACTGGGTTTGAACCAAATATAATACCAAATTTATCCCTCATTTATGTTGTGGAGATACATATGAAGTAGATTCTAAATTGAGTGGTGGATTTGAGCTAAAACCTACTTCATTTTGAAATCTCTTATGATTTATGTGTATATTTGAAGTATCTGACAAGATCATATTGTATGTTAGCGCGCCACAATTTTTGAAGTGAAATACATTTTTCTTAAGGTTTACTTTACTCTCACTTTCTAAAACCCGTCAATTACGGAAGTAGATTCTACAAACTTTAGAATCTATTTCTATGGATGTAAATCATCAAGTTTACAAAAGTATTTAGGAAAACATCATGACCCACCTTATTAGTAACCATAGCATGAATCAATATTATTGTTTCGAGTTATAAAACTAGTAAATGCTGCTACTTGCCCCTCTAAACTTACAAGGTACAACTTTTGTTCACTTTACCATGCTCTGGCCCACAAGTACAAATGTTGAATCTTTTCTAGAGGTCCTCCCTACATGTGCATAACTACGAGTTGTAATCTATGTAGCATATGTATACGTAGTACGGAAAGTTCAAATTAATACCCCTTTTGTGCACTCACATATACCCATATGTGTTATGAAAGGTGCACCCCCCGGGAACTTAACAACAACAATTTCCTTGACAAATCAACTCTAGAGACATGAGAATTTTTGTTGAGTATGAGAAGTAGGTATGCAAAGATCATGAATTTGCATATGATTTTTGCGTGCATTGTTCACACACTTGGCAATTCTTTCAAATCATCAAAATGGAAGGGATATTCATATTCGGCAAATCAAGATATACGGCCCCCACCAATATGTCCTTACTTACCCATATATACCATGTTGAGAGCACTATTTCTTGTCAGCCAATTGAACCTTATGGCGGGACACCGGTGTCACATAATGCACTGGTTAAACCCTAAAGCCCGTGTCGACGTCAAAATGGGCAGTTGAAGGCGATCAAAGCGGTGTTGAGATTCTCTCGACGTCCTATACACGCTCTGATGTTCAAAGTTGGTTTCTATGTTTGATCACTTACAACCACAAAACCAATCGTTAAGGAGGCTCCGATTTATTTGGGACACTGGTGTCCCACCATAAGGTTCAATTATCATCTTGTCAAAACCGGTTTGCAATTGACACGAGTCAATGTTTTTCTTGTTTCCGGAAATGTTTGAAATGTTTGAATGGTGTGAACAGTTGACTTCGTTGTTATAGTTTCGGCTAACAATTGAAGGTGTGACCTTGCAAGATGGTACCGTAGCTCTCTAGTAGCTTGGGCACCTTTTTGCCTAATAATTAGTTAAAGTGCGAAAGTGAGTTAGGCAGTCCAAAACATAATATTCTAAAATTGGGCAAATTCAAAAAGTGATTTAAAATAAGTTAGACAATCATCCAAGTCATTTCTATAATTCATAGATGGTTTTCCTAATTTCATCTATGGCGGCTACGATTAACCTAAACACTCCGCTTAACCAACATTCCTTATGTAACCCTAAAGTTTGTCTTTTACTTGTGTGTCAGGATTTTGCTTGGCAACATATTTTGCTTTGATTTGATGCTACTTTGTTGGATTCCGGTGAATGTCACTTGCATTATTGTTTGTGATTTTAGGCACTCTTTGAATATGATTTTTTTTGACACTCAACGAAATTAATTTCCCACAAATTTAGGCACCTTTAAAATTAATTATTTTCTGCCCAAGCAGCTAGAGAGCTACGGTAGTGATTGGGTATCCATTTGAGTTTACTACAGTGGAGTTCGGTTTGCTTTACAAGTGCTCTTTGCAAGTCATTTTTCTATATCACATGTTGATCTTAGTCAAAGCTGATCATGCAACAGTTACTGGACCTTTGTTGAAGTTGCGCTTACAACTTCTCACACGCAGTGGAAAAAATAGCCTTATTTCTTTGTCCACGAGTTTGTCGTCTCGTGCATTCTGAGTGGCTAATTCTGCCTCTTGACTCTTCGCTTGTGTTGATTTTCAATGTGTGGTTCAAGGGAGCTCGGAAGGATGGGCTTATATGAGTTGACGTGAGGTCTCTTGAAATATGTGAGGGTACAAAATTCGGTATTTAACCCTTAAGCGCTCATGCAACTTGATATGGGACGTCACCTAATATTCTGATGGGGTTTGCGACCCACTACGTGGCAATCTACGTGGATAGAAGCTATCTACTTGTGTAGGGTGTGTCCACTATCATGTGGGCCAAAATACCATATGAAAACCTCATACTTCAAGCATGTAGGATTTTTTTTTGGTTAGGTTGGCATTTGCTTGTTTTGAGAGGTGGTCCCATGAGCTGCCCATATGTAGGAGCCAAATTTAGGAGCCAATACCTTTCACATATGATGCCCGATTTGAGTGGAGTCCCCCCCCCTTAGGACAAGGTGATGGCTATGCACAACTTCACCAGATGTGAAAAAGGAAAATCTCCCAAAAATGACTTCACGTGGCCCTCCAACTTTGAGGGTGACAAACTTCATCTAAATTTGCTCAGAAAATCCCCAATTTTTTTTGAGAGTAGCTCATTTGTCAAATTGTCATCCACATAACATATTATGGGAAACTTACCAAAGTTTCTAAAAATTGTGGCATGACTAAAATGGTCATGAAATGAAAAATTCCATAGTATTCTCTAGCTGCCCTCCCGGATGAAGGCCTTGTTCATATGTCAATCTGACCTAGGAAATGTGGTCCGATTGACTTCAAATTTTCACAACACAAATATATGGTAGTCTAGTTCTCATCCATACGGCTGAATGTCAAGAAAACAAACTCTATCTTGCTACATAACAGACATTTTCAGCACTGGTGATGCAAATGCCCGAAAATGGAAGGTGAAGGCTTGAGCGTTTAAGGGTTAAGCCACTTTGTAGTGAGCCTTTTTTGCTACTAAGTTTCTTGACACCCTTACATAAGAGCATTCACTTGATGAGATGTGTTCAATTGCCTTGACTTTAGATTCAGTATGAAGTAGTGGGATTCTGGCATCCAAAGCCTTTATTCTTGAATCTACTACTGGACCCATGAACATAGCTCATACATTGAATAATGATTGGAAACGCATATTAAGGAACCATTGACATGCAAATTGTTGTTGTTAACAGAGTTTTAAAGGCAAGTGTTGGGCATGAATCATGTGCCACACTCGTGATGGTTGAAGCCAGCTACTGGTACTCACAGGGCTACACAAACTCCCCATCCACATGACATCCAATTCAGCTGTCTAATCAATTTGCGAGGACGAAGCCAGAACATTATTCAGACCCATGACAGTGTTATGTGGGACTGACAGTATTCCAGGGAATATTCCCGGTATTTTTCACATTCAGTCTGAATGTGGGAAATATTCCCTGGAATACTATCAGTCCCACAGAACACTGTCATGGGTCTGAATAATGTTATGGCAGATAACTAAGTCAGGAAATCATAGTTAATTTCACAATCAAAGCCTGCTTCTCCTCAGTTGCTCACTTAAAATATTATACCTTGTAATGAAATGTAATCACTCATAGTAGAATATTATTGGTGTTTTAAAGCATAAAAGTCCCTATTTCTTATAAGGACTACTTAATTAAAGTGTTGTTGTTGAGCTACTAATGTAGGGGATCATGAAATGCACACAATTATGAGGTGCCTGCCAGACGGCCGGTAGGTACTTTGCTGGTACAGGCTATGAAAGCAAGTAAGCTCATAGAGCCAGGTCAACGAATTCTATCACGAGTTACCACACGAAGATTCCTGCCACTAGGTTCGAGCAACACCTCCTGAGCTGTTTTTATTTTTCATGACCAGCAAATGGTGACCCAGCAGGAAGGGTTGCTCTCGACAAGAATGTGGGCCTAGGGCTGCTTCTCCCACAATCCCCGGGTTTCCAGTGCACCTCGCCTGGTAGTTCGCTTCACAAAGATTCCTCGCCACATCATGTTGCCTCCCCTCAAACGTCCTCTTGTGTGGTAATTAGGGGTTCGTTTCGGCCAATCGCAGCTCCCTGTTTGTTCTTCCTGCCGGTCGTGTGGCATGGCCCTGAGTAACCACACAACCCCCCATCCACAAGACCACTGTATCACCCCTGCAGGATCGAGGGGCCAAATAAATAAATAAATAACCAACATCAAGCAATTGGATGTGAATTTGAGCTCATTGGTTCTATCATGCTCAAGAATCCTCTTGATGCAGGGTGGGGTTTACTGATCGGGGAACCATATTTTATCAGTTCAATAACTTCACATTGGCGACTATGGATAATGCCAATGGAACCATATGGTAAACTTGACCTTTAACCTAAATTAAGCACTTTGCATGCTTGGTTTAACATGTATCAGTTGACTACATTCTAAGTCCTTCAATGGCAAACACTTTTGTGATTAAACCTAAATTAAGCATTTTGCATGCTTGGTTTAACACGTATCACTTAACTACATTTTGAGTCCTTCAATGGCGAGCACTTTTGTGATTATTGTTCTTGAAGTTCTACAACAATTCATTTCAATTGAAGGTAAGCCATGTGTGTGAAGCAATGGTTTGGTTTTGTAACACCTACCGAGGGGTTATAGTAATAACCTACCTTTCAGTCTTTCCAATAATGCAGAATTAAGTGATCATCAAGTAATCATCACATCACTCTTAAAACAAAGCTACTACCACATTATAAGGTAAGTCCAAAGATTTTTGAAAAATGTTTTTATGGTATCTATTCAATAGATGCCATCCTAAAAAAATACCCATATACTTATCTTCACATAATATTAGTATTATATAAACAAGGTATGTTACAAACGCTCATCCATGCTTTTGCAAATACATAGAGGGGTTTCAAGCTAGCAATACATTTAAACTTCCATTTTGGTGTAGGGTGATACAAATCCTTTGTATGAAAATCATCTGCAAGCAAAAACAACCAACGAATATGCATCCATTGTAGTTACCTTAAAACCAAATTGGTTATTAAATACATTACAATAATATTTAGGTGTTGAATTTTTTGTGCACTATATTTTTCATATAGTTACAACCTTCTACTTGCAATAATATGTATCTCAATTTGACCACTTTTCAACGCCAATGCTCATTCACTTACAAATATTATAAAATCAAATGTCTTGCACGCATCATAGAATGATATATGTAGAAGCCAACCTCCATTTGGGATCATGTACTTTGATATTAATACGATTCCACTATAGTAGAATAATCTACAAGCCACATGTGTATTTTTTTAAATAAAAAAGGCTTCTGGAATTCACTTTATTAACCTCAACGAATGTACTTTCTCTTATTAAGGGTCCATGTTTTCACTTCCAAAGGGTGAAAGAGGACATTATTTAGATGACATTGTTTTCCGTGAGCAATACTCGAGTTTGTGTTGACCAAAATGCATCCTAAACCGTGCACATTATCCGGAAGCTTCTTTTTTGGTTCTCAACATGCAATAATATTTTGAAGTCTCATGTATTTTGAGCCATTTCATTCTAAGTGCATTTAGGTAGAGATTTGGTGTGATGACAAGTGACCATAGATACATCATATTGGAGTACATGTAAAAATCAAACAAATGAATTCAATTTTCAATTTCAATACAACCTATATAATTCAAATTACATCATGATAGATTAACACAAATGGGGGGAATCTACATGGTCATGTAAAATAAACCAAAAAAAAAATCATCGTCGTGATAACAAAGAAGATAGTCATATGAGTTCCCAAAATATGATGAAAATAACTGTGGCCTCAATTTGGATTTGCTAACCACCTTGTACTCATCATGTGATAAGTATACTAGGTCAATAAATAAAAACATATGTTTTAAACCTGCATGATTTCGGGTGTAAATGCAAGATAGATGTCGTGGGCTGTATTTATTTGTTTTCACACTCGACAAAGTGAAACGTAACCAATGAAATGAATTTGATTCAAAAGTCCAGGAGATCGAAAGACTTATGGGACTAGAAGTACATCAAGATGGTTAAAGAAGTACATGGATGCCAATTGAACAGATCAAATCTACGATTGTGAGATTCGAGGCGTCACGGTCTCTCCGAATTTTGATAGATGTGGTCAACAAAAATACTCCTAGAAACCAGGAAAATGTAATGTGCATTTGAAGATCCCATCATTTTAGCTTGACATCCTGATTTTGAGCCTGTCCATGGCTCACGTCACTCTTTGTCAAACGCAATAATTGAGTGAGTTTGTCAATCTTGTAGAGCTCTCTTCAAAGAACTATCAACCGTCTGCTGATCAGAAGATATGATTCCGTGCCCTGTCCCGGATGACTTGTTTAAATTTGACAGAGCAACACAAAAGAGAAAGCAATCCATTGCAACTGCACATCTCTCCTATCAGTAATCTGGTGCTTTTGAGCGCAAAAATAAAATTTGTTGTGTGTTTTCTTTTCCAGCTTTTAGGTTACTGCAAAACCTTGTGATCCTATGCTACAATCATCATCATCATCATCATCATCATCATTGCTCGTTTCCAAGTCAGATGATCACAGAGGCTATACATGTGCGGATGGCCCACAAGAACAACATTGGGGCAAATTAGGATTTAGGGTTTAGGGTTTAGCGGCTGGAAAGAATTGAAGCAAGCTGGATTTGCTTGGTTGCCCCATACGCTTGGGGTAGGCCTGGATGTATTCAAGGTGATGAGGAGGTGAGTATATAAAGTGAAGATGTGGGAGGGAGAGGCATACCTTTCTCGGCCTTTTGGCTAAGATCAAGTGTAGTATCTGTTCTTATCAGTTTAATATCTGATACGAGGCTCATCGAGTCTCATGATATTAATCTTATTTTTCTAGGGTGCGGGCTCATCCAACAGCTTGCTGTCAGAGCTCGCGAGCGTCGCCTCGGTGTTGCACTACTTACTTTGGCAGCCGCAACCCTCTCCTCCTTGGGGTCCCAATAAGCTAAACAGCATACTAGTCTATCACACGTACCGTTGCGAAACAACGGTTTTTGAGAACAAGCTTCAGGGTTTAGGGTTTTCTGCCAGAGAAACTTGTTCGCAGTTTCTGGTTGAATGTCGCCAGAGTTCGCAAGATGATAAGGAATGAGCTAATATGTGTAGTATGTGGTGAACATGTTGCCATTGTACTGAAATGGCACTTGAAGTTTGCGATTGATGTGATGACCGTCTCTTTTTAAAGCCTTGAGAACACACCGCTTTCATGGTCACCAAGATTTGCTTACATTGGTATGGACATGGGGGTGCATGTCTTCAGTTAATTTATTTCATGTGGTTTTCGCACGGCTCACCGGAGCGAAAGAGCGCCCAAAGTGGTTGGAACTGCACAGCTATGGACAAACCCAGTAGGTGTGCAGTCTTCGCCATTCTCCACTTGCAGAACGTCAGCTCTCAGCCTCTACAAGTGCGTCATCCAAAGAGAGCCGAATGTTTTAGGTCCAAGCTGGAGCAGAGCCTTGAAGTGGTTCATCCCAGTATTCTTTGCTGCGGGGAAAACTGGAGAAAAATGAGAATTACCATGGATGAGGAGGGGTCACTCTTGTACTCTCCCACCATTCCACAAGCACTCACAGCATGTGAGGTCTAAAAGTCTCGGCGTCAGACTAACGCACATACATTTGTTAATTTCAACAATGATCAACATAACCTTTATTTCACTAATTTGAATGCTCAAAAAGCCAGATGGCCACGTTGGACGGAATAAGAGCTGCATCGACGAGAAATAAGATGCTATGAACAGTTTCACCACATGCCACTTACACATGTCAGTCTTTGCAAACTCTGCGGACATTCGGACAGAAACTCCAATGACGATGTCTCTGGATCTTGTTCCGAAGCCGAGCTAAAGTACTAGACGCACCGTTCTTATCAATTTAGTCATCACTTTGCTCGACACATTTTTGTATGGGTAATGGAGATAGGGTATGCTGTTTGGCTTATTTGGATTCCAAGGAGGAGAGGTTTATGCCTGCCAAGGTGCTTCAAGGTGTAAGTAATCTGGTGCTTTCAAGTGTGACAATCTGTCGCTGTTTCGTTTCCAGGTCTTAGGTGGACTTGCATGCAGGTTGCCCCATACACTTGGGATAGACATGTTGGTCATGAGGAGGTGAGTTCTATAAGGCGAAGGTGAGGAAGGGAGAGGCATACGTTTCTCGGCCTTTTGGCTAAAATCAAGTGTAGTTTCTGCTCTTATCAATTCAATATCTGATTCGAGGCTCGTTGAGCCTCACGATATTAATCTCAATTTTCTCTGGTGCCCTATGTCACTTATCATACAACAATGTACACTAAAATAACTAGTCAAGCAACATAAAAGATTTCGTTCCGAACAACGGTTCTCCAGAACAAGCTTGTCTCAAAGTTTGCAGGATGATAACTTAAGCTGACATGTGTAGTATGGCCTTTGTACAGGAATGGCACTTGAAGTTCGCTATTGATGTAACGACCTCTTCAGAAAGCCCTGACGGAGATGGACATAACCAGTAGGTGTGCAATCTACGGTCATTCTGTTCTGTGGAATTTACATGAAATGATTTAATTGGAGACATACACCACTATTTGAGGACTAGTGCAAGCAATTAATTCTTGTGGCTGTGAATGTGGCCGTTTGTTATCAGGGCTTTTAGAAGAGATCGTCACATTAATCTGTTTCTGTACAGTGACGATCGTTTCACCGCATACAAAACAGCTTATGCCTCAACATCTTGAAAACAGGAACTGCAAACACAACTTCTCTGGTTGCTTGTTCTGGAAACGAGTATCCTAAAAAGAATGGTATAATTATTTTACTTGATGCATTTTCGTATAATATATAATACGAGAAAGTATGCTGTTTGCGTTATTTGGGCCCCCAGAGGGTAGGGTTGTGCCTGCCAAGGAGATAGTGCGATACCAAGGCGACGCTCGCGGGCTCTTACAGCAAGCTGTCGGATGAACCCGCACCCGAAAAAAATTAGATTAATATCATGAGGCTCGATGAGCCTCGTATCAGATATTAAACTGATAAGAACAGATACTACACTTGATCTTAGCCAAAAGGCCGAGAAAGGTATGCTTCTTCATGCGCAGTCCTTCGCCTTATATGCTCTCCTCATCACCTTGAATACATCCAGGCCTACCCCAAGCGTATGGGGCAACCATGCAAATGTTGAGGTGACGGTGAATTTCAGATACTTGGACTTTCGGCTTATAGCACCAGGATATGAAACAAAATTGTCACGTCTTTGCGACAGTGTGGGGATTTAAGGTTCTCTCAAGTAGGTCAATTTACAACAAAGATGTTGCATTCCGAACTGAAAGGCGGTACAAACCCATCATCACAAAGGCATCAGCTAAACAAACTGTCACATCGTTCTAAACGTGCTGCAAATATCCATTGCAATGTCAATTACCCCATTGCATGTCAATTACAAACGTCTTTTGAAGATCTTAGGAATGGAATTTGCATTAGAGTCTGCAGCAATTATGCAACTGTTTCTCATCTACCTTGCAATGTGTTTGGATTACATAATAAATTGATATGAGGTACATTACATATGGACACATCGATCGAATGCAAATGGAGGTTGTAGGAAAGAAAAGATCAACCACCTCTGCTGTGAATCTCAGTTACTACAAGCGCCCTGTGAGCTGTGTAGACTGAACACCATTAACGATTTCTTTTCAAGTGCACACAAAGGGAACTTTTGCCTAGCCACATTTTGAGGGTGAATGATTCTCATTTGGCATTCACATTCAAGGTCCCATTTTTGACATGAGTGATATGGTTTCGTGATCTACTGTCCTCAGGGTTGATCATGTGCATGCCATCCAGTTGTTATGAACTCACCGCAAGAGGTGGATTCTGGTGACCCAAATGGTGATTAATTCATCAAAAAGTTTCTAAAGCACCCTGGGAAGGTCTTTGCAAGCTTTAGCATCTATATTGATGGGTCTGTCTGTTGCCTAAATGGGCCACCTCGGCAAAGTTTAGATATATTTAAGGTAAATAGAAACCCGGGTAAGCTAGATTCAAAGCTTAATGCACATGGAATTTGCCCATCATGCTGGCTGCAATGGCTTTTGATTCGTCAACCAGGGGTGACCCCCATCAGGAGCTTAACAATGTTAAGATATGCAAATGCTCCTTGCAAAATTTCAGCCCAGATTTCATGGCTTTGCTTTCTACTTGCCTTTCTTTTTACCTTTGCCTAAAATTGACTTTAGTGACTTCCAGGGTTTTTTCTCTTTCTCTCCTTCGATGGTGCTGCTCTCTGCCTTGATCTCCTGGTTTTCTTTGTTTTGACCCTTTTCCAAGTCCATCTCTTGAGTTACAATGGGAGACGAATTCATTGGGAGGAAAGGGGCTTGATCTTGTTGGACTGCTTCTGAAGGATCCGGTGAAGTCTGCGTAATTCGGGAGACACCAGCTAGTCCCTCATTTTGCTCTTCTTGGGAACTACTACTCACACTCCCCTGGGCAATTTCTTTGCTTACATTATCTGGGAGCTTCACCAAATCTTTGACCTTATTCTCGGCTATCGCACCGATTTGGCCTTTTTCCAGGTCAATTTCTGGTGTTGTCACAGGCACAGCTGATTCTGTGGGAGAAACCAATGGGCTGGAAGGATCAGTCTGCTCTGAAATTTCACTCGCCACGGGTGAACTCACTGCAGAAGCAGAATCCTGCAAAGGTTGAGCATCCAACCCTAATTGCAAGTGTGGCAGCAGCAAACTTTGGGTTCGGGACCGAGGAGCTTGTTGTTTTGTGGACTCTTGATGAAATTGCTGCAGGGGTTGCAGTAAACCTCCTTTAGAATCCTGTAGAATGAGTGATGGTGCCTTGATCGTCGGAGTGTCCAAGGCCCATCCGGTTGTGTCCTGATTCAGCAATCCAGGCTCAGAAAAGAAGGTGGACAACCTGTGTGCCCCCGGAATGGCATGCTGCAAGAGGCCTCGCTCCGCCTCGTAGATCACATTCATCTTCTCGCGAAGGGCCCAAATTTCTCCTTCATCTGGCAGTTTGCTCTTTTTTCGAGTCACATCCTACATAGCCCACACAAACATGTAATCAAGATACAACTGCATCCACAAATATATACCAACAATGCACAGAACAAACATGTACCAACTTACAATGCATTCACAAACATGTATCACCACACAATGCATCCACAAGCATGTACCAACAATGCACCCAACTAGCACGTATTATCAACATACAATTGCATCCACAAACATATGTCACCAATCTATATACAACGGACAAAGTGGTGGTGGTAGTGGCCGTTGCTCCACTGTTCCAGAAAGGTAGTGGGACCGCATTCAAGTGATATGTCATATGCACAGGTGCAACGGGTGAGGACGGCATGGACCCATACTAGTCCACTATACAATAGACTACGAACAGGTGGTGATGCAGTTGTCACTCCAAATATTCTAAACAGCCGGCCATCGATGTTGGCATGTTGAGTGGACGATGTGGGCTTGGCTGGTAACATTAATTCATATGTATGGGTGCAACAAGCTGGGGTGGCAAGCATCCAAACTAGTCTACTATAAAGTAGACTACAATCGAGTAGTGACCCATTTGCCATTCCAAACTTTCAAAATGGTCAGCCATTGACGGCGGCATATTGAGCGGACAGTGCAAGGACAACTCGGGCCCAAACTATCTCCTACAAAAAAGACTACAGATGGGTGGTGACATAGTTTCCGTTCCAAAGATTCTAAATGGTTGGCCGTCAATGCTGGCATGTTGAGCAGACGGTGCGGGGATAGCCTGGGACATTAATTCATATGCACGGGTGCAACCCACCGGGATGGCACATATCCAAACTAGTTTACTATATAATAGACTATGGACAAGTGGTGACATAGTTGCTGTTCCAAAGTTTCGAAACGGTCAACCATTGACGGTGTCATGTTGAGTGGACAGTGTAGGGACGGCACGGGACATTAATTCACATGCATGGGCTCAAACTAGTTTGTCAACGATGTTGATCAACAATGCATCCACAAACATTCTTCAACAGACAATGCGCCCACAAGCATGTATCAACATATGATGCATCCACAAACATGTATCAACAATACACCCACAAACATGTGTCAACATACAAGAGTAGGCACAGATATGAGTTGACAAGAGTTGCCTATCAAGAGCCAAGATCGGTTGGTTCACTTACTCTGCCTGCAGTGAGTGTGTTGATCTTCTGCAAAGTGTTTTGAAGAACCACCTCTGCAGATTCCATCACAGCTACTTCCGGGCCATACTCCTCACTTCCTTCCAGCACTTCTATCTGCGCTGAGGTTCTCACATTGTTAGGTGCCTTCCCAGTGTCTTTCCAAAGATTGTTCCGGAAGTTATACTCTGTACGAAGGTAAGTTAACAGCCATGGTATGCTGAATGTATGGTGCAGTAATTTTTAAGTTGCAAATCTAAACACCGGGATGATTGTAGTCATGTCCCTAATAAATGGTGGTAGGTCTACTCCGTTGCTGAAGGTCATGTCATTGAAAATATGCATAAAATGTCCTAGAGTGTATAGATGAGACCATGGACTTTTGCAAATATCAATTGGGTATCACTGCTGGTAATGAAGGATGTGACAACATCCAGGTCGGGTATTTTAAACCCATAGACATACTCTTCTTAAAACCCAGGTTGAATTTAGACACCCACACAACGTTGGTATGGACGACAGTTGAACAAGGGTTGGGAAGCACACCTCCTTTACTAACGCTTGCAACAAAAACCTTTCTGGGAAGAGCTTTTCCAAGCATTCATTGGCATTCTTCACATCTGAGTTCGCAGCCAGCAAACCAACTCAATCAATAACAATCCTGGTTTTGAATTTTAACCATAATGAACATGGTGAGTGGCATCTTTGTGCTGAGTTATAGAGGTAACAACTCTTGATCGTTATCTGGGTGAAACATGCCATGTTGGTGGTATACTTGAATGTGAGACTGGATGTTTACAATACCTCAATAAACCAGGAGTGTGGAATTTATTCTTCAAAGGAAATGATCAATATCTTCTAACATGTTGCCAAGCTATCAAATTCATTACCAGCGCCTAATTCACAACCAGTATTTTCTGAAAAGCCTCCTTCAATCTCAATGGAAAATTAATGGACTGAAATCAAGTTTCGGCTGACTTTGGCAAGGAGTAGATCACAGGAGGAATTATGGATATTTCTACAAAGCGTCTTTGACATTTCTTATATTTCTTCATTTGCATAAAATGTACAATGATGTACAAATTATGCAAAAAATGAGGAAGATGTGTATTTCTTCTTACCAGTCTGGATGAGTGTCAGCTGCTGCTGGTCCATTTGACTCTCCAATCTGAAGGTCTCATACTTTTTAGTCTCGAGAGGATGGAAGCAGACAAGGCCCACAAAAATCGATATATTGACGATGAAGAGGCTTACAGAGCTGCTGCCTTCTGAAGCTCAGAAGTGCAATGAGTTGTTATCCAGATTTTCTTCTGACCACTGAGTATACTCTGCAGGTTCAGTATAGATACACTCACGTATATAATCGTACAGCTTGCCCATTGATTCTAGAATTGTAGATCATATCTTCATCAACCTGAGTATGCAATTTCTTTTATCCAAGGAGAGAGTAAAGTACATAAACTTCGAAGTAAGCAACGTCTCAAACTACAAGTGGCCAGCATTTATATTTGATTTGGTGTTGTTACATACCCTACAGGGTTTAAAATCTTTACAGAACTATGTGAAATATAGCTAATTATTTTTCAACATTCATTCAACTCACATTTCAATTTTGCAACTATAAAATATAGAAACTAAAGTTTAAAATTGCAACCCTATGTTTGATAGTCTGATGTGATGAAATCAATGTGAAATTGTTGTTATATGGATCTAGAGGTTTGTGATAAGTTATTTTTATGTCGAGCTTGTAAGGAGTCAAAGTTTGCAAGGTTCAACAATCAGAAAGAACTTGGAAGGTCTGTGTTAGAAAATTGAAGGGGCATTAGGTGTTCATCTAAAGAGATTGGTGGACTTACCTGGCGAGCAAGGTTTGCATAATGGTATGCATCCATGAGTTCATCTGCCAGAGCTTGCAAAAGAATCGGGTCTTCTTCCCCCCGGTTCCTCTGAACTGGAGCCTCCTCCTAGCAAAAATACCATTCAATATTTTCAAAAGTTCCTGATCGATGTTGCAGTAAGGTTAATGCATCTGACATGATTTCTAAACTGCTAAGGTTTTAAGGCCAAGGTGGTCCATTTAACCTTCCCTGCATCTTGGTCTTCCGCAATGCCCCAGCGAAGCTCCAGATCTTGCAACTGCAATCCAAACAAAATGAAGCCCAAATTATGTCCACTTGGTTTACTACTTGGCCATCGTTGATGAAAAATAATGGCAACTTCTCAGCAATATGATGGGCTGGACAGGACTAATTGTTCTGAAAATTTGTGACAAGTTTGATTTTCTGCAGAAGGGTGACCCCAACACACAACAAAGCCAACACTACCCTCCCAAGGATGTTGAACTGCTCTGGCCTGAAAGAAGATACTTATTATCTGATGTTAAACAAGGGTGACAAATGATGACCACCTCCATCATGCGAGTGCAATTTTGAATCCATATCTGTTGCGTGAGATTTGCTATGTAATGGAAGGAATGATTATGTAATGGGAGGAGTGGAATATGGTGATATGACCTCCTGCTGCGCATGTTCAAGCTTCAGTCTCAATATGTGCTTGTTTTCTGCTGCATTATGAACACATTCTGCGAGTCCAGAAGAACAAGCATTGCTGAAACATCAACCAACATGTTTAATCGCTCAACTTGAAAGCAACCCTGATTCATTTTGGGAGCTCAAATGCCATCACCGAAGGCAGTGTAAATATTACATTCAATGTCACCATATAGAATTATGTAGACCTCAAGTTGTTCTCCTCATGGTGCTTTGGCATGGGGTTTAGCACACTGAGGTCCAGATTGGCCACCGTCAGTATGTGATTGGCTCAGAATTACCTTGTGACTTGCCATGTCATTCTACAAACGTTTCGGCTCAAATGACAAAGATTTAAATTCCTCTTCTTGGGAACTCTGTGCAGAGGATTAGAATAGACGTGGAACTGAATTCAAAGATCTGAAATAAGGCAGCTCAAGCCAACACCAACACGGAATCCATGACCATCCAAAGGACGTGGAGAACGCATATCTAGGAAAATTCAAGGATCTCCCATTTATGAGTGTGAATGGATTAGAGATCCTTGGAGGTCCTAGATTTGCATTCTCAAAATGAACCCCTCCATTCATTTAGGTGATCATAGGTTCGGTGTTGGGGTTGGGTTGAGCTACCTTGGCTGCAATTTTCTCATGCCGAGTGGCTGCCAAGATTTTAAGTTTCAATCTGGTTCTCAATAAGTCTCAATCAAACAACATAAACAACTGTAGATTGAAATTGCCATGCTTACCAGAATTTGTTTTTAGCTTATGCGTAGGATCCAGTTTGAGAAAAATGTTGGGGCTAAGATGGGCAGGATATGAATCTCACCTACCCACTCTCGGCAGTCCACGTATGTTTCTGCAGCAAATATGAAGTGTTTGGAGACAGATACTCCCGTGTCCACATTCTTCGTCTGCAATGTTATAACAAAGCAGTGTTTGTCCACTTCATTCTCTTCGTGCCGGGCAAGCTCTGCATCACACCCTCTTAAGGGTAATAGCCCTGTCGGCTCTGGCCGGTTCTGTAGATGTTTCAGGACACAGTTATGTCAGTCAAATCAATCTCGCCCCTGGAAGTGCACAATACACATCAAAAAAATGCACCCTGCCAAACATTTTTGGGATCAACAAGGTGACACCAGATTGACTATGTGAACGTCTGGACAGGTTTTCTGTTTGACTCACTTGACATTTACAAGGGCATCATGGGTGCAAAAAATTCTCTTAGGCTCTTTCGGTGTTATGGGTGCACATAGTTCTCTTCAAGTTCTTTCAGTGTTATCGGAGACAGACCCACAGAGAAAAAAAATTGCCCCTGGAAGTGCACAATACACGTTACAACATGCACTCTGCCAACATTTTGTAATCCACAGGGTCATACCAGACCACTATGTGAAACTTCTAGATAGGTCTTCAGTTTGACTCACTTGACATGTACAAGGTCATCATGAGTGCACGCAAGTCTCTTCAGTTCTTTCAATGTTATGAGACAGACAGAGAGAAAGAGAGAGAGAGAGAGAAGGCTTTTGCCCCTGGAAGCGCACAATACACTCTATAGAACGTATTTTGCCCAACATTTTGTCATCAATATGGTGACACCAGATTGACTATGTGAAACTTCTTTATAGGTTTTCTGTTGGACACACTTGACATGTACAGGGCCATCATGTGTGCACAAAACTCTCTTGAGTTCAGTGTAATGGGAAACAGACATTGAGAGAGAGACAAGAAAACAAAATTCCCCCTGGGAGTGCACAATACACATTACAAAATGCACCCTGCTAAACATTCTGTGATCAACAGGGTGACACCAAATTGTCTATGTGAAACTTCTGGATAGATGTTTTGTTTGACACATTTACAGGGGCATCATGGGTGGACAGAATTCTCTTCAGTTCTTTCAGTGTTCATGGGAGAAAGACAGAAAGAGAGGGAGCAGGAATTCTACCAATTTGTGTATGTAATATAAGGTGCTTCCCTTGATCATGCAATGGAGCTTCCTCCACTGTTTGGATGCAGAGTTCGCTTTCCGAAGGAGAAGCCATCCTACCTTCTCTGGCTTGAACCATAACAAGGCCTGGACACGACATCATCCTCATCAGAATTTCTCACCAAATCTTTTCCCCCCAAACCCTTGTTTGTAGATAAACTGAATGAACAATGGAGGAAATTGATAATCCAATTCTAATCTGCACCAGGTGCACATTTCAAAATGAATGTGACCGAGTCTAATGTAAGACAATGTTGATACAGATTCCTCAGGGTTTAATGTCTTTTCAGTGCTAACCCAACGTTTAGCAGATGATTGACTCCACATCAATTCAACTACTAATTCAAACTTCTAGGCCTTGCAACCCTAATTTTGATAGGCACCGATTCAACATTGTAGTTTGATGTGATTGAATCAATGTGAAAACGGTGTTAATATATGAATTTAGAGGTTTGTGCTGAACTCCACCTTCCAATGCTACTCATGCAATACTTCGTATTTTTGGAAACTTGGAGAAAACGAAGAGCGTCAAATTTCTGCACACAATGTATTTGGGTTTTTAATACAACCTTGTGCTACGGAGATATTACGTCACGACTAACCTTATTTTCCATGAAGAAAAACTGGAATACTTTCCTAAATCAGTGAACACATAGCACGCACTTCATCACCTACAGCACACACGGATCATGTCGTAGCAAATTTCGGCCTCTGTGTGGACCTGCGCTCCAAAGACAAGCTTGTGCATCACAAACCTCCAAATTCACATATCAGCAGTAATTGAATCGCATCAAACTACAACATGGAATCAGTGCCTACCACACATAGAGTTCTGTTTCTACATTTGAATATAGTTGCAAGACCTCAAAGGCTACGTTTATGAGTTAAATCAACGTTGAATGAACATGAGCTGACTCTACAGATTAAGCACTGAACTGAAAAGACATTAAACACTGACTCTAACACTAACCGCCGGTCACTTGCATTTGGCGATGTATGCCACTCAAATCGAATCAAAATGGACATTTTAATGCCCAATTCCTCATGAGTTATCCTATAGCTCTGATTGAATCACATCGAACTGCAACATTGATTCAATCACTACAAGCATATGAATCCTAGGCAATTGACCTTTGTCACTGGAAACTTTCTACGTAACTGAAAAAGTTGCAAATCTAGCATAGTGGTAGATTACGCTAGATTTACGTTGTTCTTCATCGACGTGGGACGATTGTGTAGGACTCGTATGCGAGTAGCGAATGATTACCAAACATAAGGTTGCAATTTTAATTTTCTCGTTTCTACATTCGATAGTTGCAAGATCGAAGAGGTTGAATTCGTGAGTGAAATTAATGTTGATGAATATGTGTTTCACTCCACGTCAGACTGTAGGGTAGTGCATCCGGCATTTGGGATGCCGGTTGGGTCCAAGTGTCATCCCTCGTGGAATAGTATATCTTTACTTTGCTGCAGTCTTTGGATTTATTCAAAGACATATAGAACCCTACATCCTGATCCTTTAAGTAGCCAACAATCTGGGACGAGCATGGAAATCAGTATGGGTTTAATTTCGGAGACCACCTTTGCCTGTGAGCATCACAAATTTTGTCACTGGTTGTCAAGATATGAGAGGAATTCTTCAGCCTGCAACTCCTGGTGTGACATTACTGCAAAAGTGTGCGAGGACATTCACTTTTATATGACAGAGGTTTTAATCTGTCCTATCAATCCACCATGGATAGCTTGTAATGCAAGCTCTTATCTTAAATATGAGTGCAATAAGATGATGAGAAGATGGAATTTACACATGTAGTTTAGAGCAATGCCAGTCAACAAGGATAGCTTGTAATGAAAACTCTCACCTTGAATGTGAGAATTAATTCTCAGGTGAGTGCAAAAGGTTATGAAAGGATGCAATTAGCACATGATGTTTAACTTAAATGTGAGTGCAATAAGATGATGAGAAGATGGAATTTACACATGTAGTTCAACAAAGATAGCTTGTAATGAAAACTCTCATCTTGAATGTGAGAATTTCTTCTCAAGTGCAAAAGGTTATGAAAGGATGGAATTAGCACATGTTGTTTGACTTAATGCCAGTCCAATCACCATGGACATGCATATGCATACTTTAGATTACTATTATCACCGCCAAGCAAATGAGTCCTATGCCATTGTCTTACGTCGATGAAAGAACAACGGAATCTACCCAGAGTAAATTTGCAAGTTTTTCAATAACCGTTTCCTTTTTTGGTTTAACAACTTATCAGTAAATTAAAAAGGAACCAAAGGGGGACAAGAAGCCCCAAAACCTTGACTCAACGGTAAAGGCTAAGTAGCAATACCCATAATCAGGCCCTTGTCCTTCGAATGCATGGACATGTTCATCCCAAGCCCAAGCATAAACTTCCTACACCAAATCCTATCCACAACATCGAAATATCATGTTTTGCCACATCCAGGGCTTTCCCATACTTGAGAAGCGCCTTCTATCAACCAAGCCTACTGTAATCAACAAGACCATTCCACATCATTCTCAAAATAGTATAAGTGCAAGGCCAATCACCTTGGACCTACATTCGCAAGCTATGATGGCAGATGAAGAACTTATCATGAACACTATTGTAATGAATTCATTGTAACCTTTACACTAGAGACTTTGAGAGCTTGAAGAAATACGCCTTTACATTGGTGGAGAGCCGCTTACCCATGCTTGTTCACTCAAATCCACTTTACACTTGACCTTTCAACATAAGAATGTTAATTGTATACACTATTGGGCTTACAATGTTTAGGTGGCACCTCCATGGATCTCATGTGGAATGACTACAACAAGCTCTTTGCCATTGTTATGAGCTCTCATACGTAATCCTAGCCTACCTCATTAAAGTCACTTAGGAACGTCAAGAGTTTGGACTCTTATTTTGTGGGTCCCAAACCAATAGACTTTCAAGCACCCTTAGGCTTATCATGAATTGTCCTTTATTTAGTGCAATTTTTTCCTTTCATAAGTACACCATTTATGGTATTTAGTGTCACACACTCTTTGTGAAGGGCCTAGACTAGATGCCTAGAGGTCTCAAAGTGTCGTGTCTGCTAATTGCCAATATGATATTATTCATCAATATAAGTATTATTTAAGTGAAAATTTACATACATTATGGCACTTAGTGTAGCACGTTGGGATGCTTAGATGATAGTTTTGCATTGTAGTATGCAACGGGAAGATATTATTGAGCATAGTAATGGTGAGTGTCATGTGTTTTCATTTTAGTATGCAAGAGGAAAATGTTTTTGAGCATCCAAATGCCAAGTGTTATTTGTGTATACTTTAGTCAACTTGTAGATCATCGTGTAACATAGGCATACACCTCAAAACACTATTGAACATACTCATGCTAAGATATTAGTAAGCACACTTGAACGCCAAGTGTCATAAGGTGACACTAATAGTGAAGTTGTTGATCATTAGTGTAACCTAACATATGCCTAAAAATCAAGTAAGTGACGCTATTACGCATGTGACACTAAGTACCATAAATGGTGTAGTGCAATTTTTTTTAGGTGACTCTCCTTCTAGGGGCATCTCACTTTGAACGTGCCCACTTTACACTTGCCCAAACTTTTGAGAGCTTTCATAAGATTTGGTCAACCTCTCCATGGTTTGAGCTTTGAATGAAAACTTGTCAACTTCGAGCATCAAAACTCCTAGAAATTGCAAGTTCAAGATCTCAACTCAAGCTCTAGTGTAAAAGGGACCTAGTTAAACTTAAGCCACCTTCATCCACAAACGAAGAGATGGGCTTTAAAAATCAAAGCCCACCCCAACCTTAAAACCTCATCTTGAAAACATGAACCCTATTCAAACCAGGCGAGAATATCGATCTTTTGCTTAACCCAAGCCAATGTAAGACATGTGGGTGTTATTTGGTTCCTCTTTCATGTTCTCCATCTTGCACCCATTAGATTTACGCAACAAAACATGTGTTGCATCAACAAATCCACGATGAAACATCTGCAAAGACCGGATTGGAAACAAGACCTACCTGATTTAGTTATGGTTATCAAAAGTGCATGCTTGTTGATTTCTTATCCGGATATCTAAGTCCTCCTAATTGTGTTCACTATTGAGTGCAGAGTAGTTATGAAGACGTAGCCCAATCTCTTTTAAACACTTGTCTTTATGGAGTTTGCTCTTCGATCCTCACCGAACCACATACCAATCAAATCTAGGGATCTGATCGAGAAAAACGAGCCACTTAAGACCCATCTACCTTATTCAACAACCTGAACCACGATCTGAAGCTCAAATTATCCACGTTTCCCGCTCGGAAAAAGCGAAAAAAGGTTGCATCATGAACCTCCGAGCTCGGGTTGGCGGAAAGGAAGTCCACCCATGATGATGAGGCCATCAATGCATCTATTCGTTCATGGGCTGCCGCACAAGCACAAGGGATTTGTGCCAACTTTATGATGCGACAAAGCAGCCTAGCTAGCTAGAGTCTTCTCAAAAAACGGAATTCTAATTAATGTATTTACATAAGTTCTTTTGACATTGTTTCTTCTTATCTCCTTCAAACAAGCCATGCGCGTCCTCTTCTTACATGACACAACAGTTATGTGCCATTGCAATGATCTCTGCCTTCCACCAGTCACTCGGTGTCTGTATGAGTATGATTTCTTCATGCTTTACGATGCGGCGCCAGCCTAGAGTCGTTGAGAAACTGTCGGTAATCCGAAAACGGTTTTAATGTTCATACTGACATCGGTTCTTTTGACTTGTTTTGATCTCTTCAAACAAGATATACGTGTCAACTTACATGAAATAGAGTAGAGTATAGGCGCCTGGAACCAATCACTCAAGAAATTCTACGCCAAATCTGGAGAAACATTAGGCGGTGCAAACTTTTCCCGCGTAGGGAGATAGAAATTAGGGGGACCACAAATTTTTCGGTAATTTTATTCCTTGAATTGAAGTTACCGTGAAATTTTGAAGCCAAAAGTTGGCCCAAACATATTACCAAATGTCTAGAGTCTACCATAACTGCTCATTTCAACTGCTCGTTCCTCCTCACTCTAGTACTCAAACCTAGGACATGTGTCATGACACTATTGGTTCCGGCTTGAACGAAATTCCGGTACCCTATAGATTGCCGATGGGGTCTTGATTGGGAATAGACGCCTCCTACTATAATTGGACAGATGATCCTAGCGTGCTCACATCAATACTTTTTGGCGTTGTTGTTGTTCTAATCTCTTCAACAAAATACGAATTCTCTTTTCTGAAATAAGCACCTATGCTAACTGCAATCATCTCCGAGCACCAATGTCATCATTTCGGACGGTGCATGTGATCCCTTCATGCATTGCCCCACCACTTTCGGGCCTTGTGAGATTTTTGTGCAGGTAGTTAGTTTGTACCAACTTCTGGTGCATGTTATTATTTGGTACTACCGTACCCGGCCGTCAGAGTCGGCAAAAATTAAATAAATAAATAGAAGTTGAAAAAAATCGGAAATTATTGGAGAAGAGAGTTGAAAAGAAAAGTTATTCATTGAAAAGCATGCCAAATATTACAAAATTGAGCCAACTTCATGTAGTAAAATCCCAAAATATTGCATACCATAGCATCATAACTAGTTCGTGCAAAAATAATTTTTTTTTAACCGGACACTATGAGCCCGAATTTTCTGTTGTTTGCACAGCAATTTGAATTAACGACTGAAGAGCTTGTGGTCAAAATCATGGCAAACCCAGAGGTTGCAGTGGCATTTTAGGATCCAAAAGTAACACATACAAAGGACCACTAATTGACATTAGGGCATTCAATTAGGTTAAACACACCAAGGCCGCCACAAAACGGTGAAAAAAATAAGAAATCTTTCATTGTTGTGAACTAGCCTTGTATTAAAGTGCCGAATCTTTTACAAATATTTTTTGAAATTGTTGAATTTTTTATTAATTTATTTTTACCATGCCGGACCCACTTTCTCCACTTTAATTAATTATTCGGCATGAAATGTTGACCCTAACGGCCGGGTACAGTAGTTTGGCATATTATGCCGGACAACCATAATATGGTGGCACCCGCGCCTATGAATTTATGGATAATTTGGAAAGATTTATAACTAGGTCAACATATGTAGCATTACCAAGCGACGTGGGCTCTCGGAAATATTACAGTCGGATGTTGGAAGCTCAATTCAAATCCGAGTCTCCCTGCACAACTTTCCGAGCTTCCCTGCACAACTTTCCAAGCCTCCCTACACAACTTTCCCAGCATTCGACTATTATATTTCGAAGGCCCATTGAATGAGCACTAAGTGTTGAGTAATGTTATGTAACATTTTTTTTCATCTTCTATTTTCTTGATTTTTTTTTCTTTATGGAATATCACACCCAATTCGGCTTAACATATTCAAACTGGAATTCAAAAAATCGAAGCATCTTGGATGATTGCATTTGAGCACAAATTCCTCCGATTCCTAGGACCCACATAATTTTGAAAGGCTTGTTTGTGTGATGTTATGAATGTGTAGTTGATTTAACAAGTGTGTAGGGTGGCCGGTGTCTTATTTCCACGGCACTTCTTACTTTTTCTTTTTTTAGCTTTGTGCTTGCATGTATATACAATGATATGTGCAATTAAGTTGCCTTCGCGAATAGGTTGCCTCTTTACCCATGTAAATCATTTTGGGTTTACATCATATCATTACAAGCTGATAATTTTTTTTCATTCATCCATATAGAAACCATAATAAAAACATATATTTAAAAGCATTTGTCACTATGATAAGAAATACTCAAAATAATGTGGAATGTCAATGTATTAGTGTGGGGCAACCTAATTGCACATGTCAGTGTAGGTGGCTAGATAGGTGGTGGTGGATCACTAAGTTGGTGTATAGGTTGGCACATATTATATTCTCATTTTAGACAAGCCATATGCTCTACCATAAAGAATAAGACTAAAACCTAAACAAAGTAGACAAAAACTAGATAATTGATTGCTAAATTAAAATTTAAAGTAGTACAAGTTGTCAAGTTTGTACTGCCTCCGTCCCAAAATGATTGTCCTACTTCCCGGAATTTTTTTGTCCCAAAATGATTGTCCGGTTTATTTGCCCGGCTAGAAATTTGAGGCTCAAAGTCAAATATTTTTGCGCCAAACTTTCTATATCAAGAAGTCTTCGACACCGCAACTTCCGGGGGAGTTTTGGAGTAGTTGATGTTTTTATTTAAGAGTCGTACTTACAACAACTCGGTCAATGGTCAGCAGGCCTTAATCCCGCCAAAGTTAAAAACACAGACAATCATTTTGGGACGGAGGGAGTATTGTAGATGATATCTGTGAGGACCATTCAAATGTGTTTGCATTCTTTGGCAAATTTAATCCCAAGGCTATTTTGTTATGTGCATATTTGAGACGCATATAAGTAGATTCTTGTCACGCTCTTTGCATTTGAGTGTCTCCATTGCAAGGTGACACTAAACCCTAGTTTACCACATGCTTAAAGAAACGATAATGCAATGAGTTTTCCATCTTCATAAAAAGGATGTGTTCTTCTAAATCTCAAATATTTTGTTGGATTTCAAAATTTCCAAACCTCTTGCTTTTTTCTTTCTCATTTATGACCCTTAAAATGTCAACGTTCATCTTCCACCAAGTTTTGGCTCAAACAAACCTCATGGAGTTAGGTATATAAATGTCATTAGCAACAAACACGTGCATGGGAGGGTTTTATTTTTGAGAGAACTAAGGGATTACAAGAAGTTAATCCTCATCTCATAATCGAACATAAATATTATTTTTGTTTATTTTAATATGTTGACGCTTGTTGTTGATATATGAAACAAAAAATATTACAAAAAGTAAAGACAAAAAAACATTGGTCTTTAATATCACCGTTGTGAATATGAGCCCGTTCGCCTTGTATTGATCATGGAATACAAAATACATTAAACACTATATTCGTTAATTGGAGACTTTTGAAAGTCTCAAAATGAAATACGCCCATAGTTTGGGATGCCAATATTATGAGCATGCGGAACATTGGGAACATCGGGAACATCGGGAACATGACGGTTTGCAACTTCGCATGCAAAGAATATGCACAACACTCAAAATAGTAAGTCTTTAAATCATAATCAAAACATGAACTATAAGTGGAAAATAACAATCGAATCCCAAAAACAAATGCTTTTATGTCCTTATAAAGTTTAGGATGCGCATCCCATATATAAGGGTCTTATGGAATTGGATGGCACATCCCAAACGTATGTATAAATTTGATACTATCCGCAATAAAACCAAGTCTACAAAGTGCCCCTATTTTCCACATTAATTCCAACCTACGTTATGTTTCCCCATCTCCATCTTCCGCTTCATATCCATTATCGGCATCATTTTCCGCAGCTGTAATACGTACCAAGTTGTCTTTGGCAAAATCTATATGTTTTTGGGGGATGGTCATTGTTTCCGATTTAGAACCTTTGCGCGGCTTCCAAGCACAAAGGATGGTATCCGTGTTTATCCAAACCGGTCCGTACGCGGAGTCCACTGTCCACTTGAAACCCTTTTTGGTGTCCCAACCTAAATAGGTGCGGAGCACGTTCTGGTCTTTGGTGCTCGGACGGCAATATTCCACTTCAATTTGACGAAAGTTGGGGCTAGTTCTAACAAAATTGGGTGAAGACAATGCTTTCACCAACCAAATTGGTTTGGGGTGCTCCTCATCTCCTGCTCGTACGAGGACCATATAACCCTCGTGGCAATCAACACCCACACGAAACGACGGAGCCGGACGATTGCGCGCAGGGCCAACGTAATGCTCGTCCATTGCAAACTCTTCACGGACGTCTCCATTGCTAAAGAACATAGCATCGGACTCCACAACTGTCAAACGACTTTGTGGCCAAAATCCTTGTGTCAAAGTCGTACGGGTGTCGACACCAACGGTCATCAAGGCTGAGTGTATGCGATCCCAATACGCGATCAACGGCTCATGAGTATCCCTAACACGTCTGGTGATGTCTTCTTCACACAACTCTTTCCAATACTCAATGAACCCGGATATGCCTTTTATGATTTCCGGCCCATTCCTCATGGGATCGGGTTTGCAAGGCTTTGGTTCCCCATCCGGAAGCAAACATTTCCCATCCTTGTCTTGACGCCACACGAGTATACCATCCTCCGGGCCCCAATTTAGAGATGTGCACAAAAGCTTGAACTGCATGGCGGGGACACCATCATCCCTCATATAGAAGCGGAATTGTTGTGCTTTGGTATGTCCCACCAGACGGTCCACTCCCTTCAACATGTATGGCTTGATGAAGGCCTTGAAATTTGGTATTTCTTCAATCATGTGCGGGATCACCGGCACATTGTCCAAATCCATGTATGATTTCATGAGAAATGGTATGGTGGGAAAATCCTCTTCATGCAACTTCATGCTCCAACGGCCAAATGAGGCATCAATATCGTCGTGCGTGTGCCCCACCATCAAGAAAGACACAAACACCTCTTTGAAGATGCCTTTTGCCACGAGCATCGACCAAAAACAAAACACGTATCGGCATTTGTTGTCTTTAGCACAATTATCAAGTTGAACGTGGAGAGTTGGAGGCAAGGGTTTTGCAATAATGGGTTCTCCGGGTGGTTCCGGCAATGAAGACATACAAACCTCCTTCCCTTGTAGCACTGCCTCATAAAGGGGTGTCGTTCCACAACCATCGAAAAGGGCACGGGAAGAGTGTACCGGTGGCTTTTCGAGATCGCGCAATAGTTTTGCAAATGAACCGACCGTGTGGTTGGCATCGCCAGGGTAAAAATCCAAACCATAATGGGCATATTTGACATCCACATGTCCATGGGCGATCATACCTAAGAAAAACAAACGATGCGTGAACAACAAAAATATGAAATAACTACACACCGGATGGATGGAGTTGGTCATTTGGAAAACAAACCCAATGCAAATCGGAGATCCTTTCAACACACATGTGGAATTCTATACGAACCTGTGACAGCTACAGGCAACTTGAAGAGACCATCCGTGGCCTTTATTTTGCGTGCATAACAAGGACATGCGGTCTTCGCATGGTCCATTTTATCATGAATCACTGTTAGAACCTCCGCGGGCCTCATTATGGATAGTGCACGGTTCTTGTAGTAATCTTGACGATGTGCCTCCTGGTTGTTGACATGCTCAATGTATTTTCTCTGGTGTCTAGTATGGGATTCAGTGCCTATAGGGTGGGCGTCTCGAAGACCTTTGTATTTCTCACACGCCGTACACCTAGCGAACTTGTCCCCAGGTCTCTTCAAAATGTATTCCGCAAACTGTTGGTTTTTAATTACACTCAACTTGGACAACGAAATGGGCCCACATCCCGCGATGCGACCCACTTCGTTGATGTCCGTTAAGATGTTCTTCCATTTCGTGCCCGTGGGCAACACCATTTGAACAACTTTCTCACCTGATGACAATGTCCTCGTCTTGTGGGGCATTGCATCGGCCAATGGCACTATGATGGTGGAGAGGGTCGCGGATGCTTGGAGTGTCGCCTCCCTAGGTTTCTTTGTGCCAGAGTTGCCATGAAATCGAGATCGGCGACCCAACAAAGAATACTTCCGAAACCTATAGAAGTCAGCCTTGGAGACCGCATGGATGATATACCACGCTGTGCAACAAACGTCCACATTCTCAAGGGTCACGACCTTACGGCCATGGGTATCAATGTGCAAATTTCTGTGGACCTCGAGTTTCTTTGCCGACCGCATACGAAAATCCGCAAGCCACATCTCTTGACGAAGAGACCGAATTTTTTCGCGTGGAAAAAATTGGCAACATTTCATCGTGCAACAATCCTTTCCAGAAACGAGACGGATAGAATCGTCTCCCAAGATGCGATCCCGCCGTCTCTCCGTATCTCCGCGAGACACGCGACTTGAATCGTATTTACGTAGGCCTTTGCGAGGACGAATTGTGCCCAACAAAGCTAACTGCGTTTGCTTGTGCCGCCGTCCATGATCCCACAAGCTTACTTCTTCATGGAGAACCCTACGAAGGGGCCATCGACGCAAGGAAAATCTCCACGTCAACGGGACCTCACACGGTGCCAAGGAATTCAAGATGCACACGCCCACATCATCGAAACCAAGGGGGTTGACATCAACACATTCACGGGGATCGGAGTTTCTACATATGCCATCTGCCACCGGGACACCAAGCTCGTTTAGTAGAACAACATCTAGGCCCACCCATTCCTCCCTCCCGAAACCAGCACATAGAGGAATGTCATCATGGTCATCCCCAGAATGTGGAGATTGTTCGTGGAATTCGAAAGATTCATGGGAGGAGGTATACACAGACACGCCCACCCCATTCGTCCCGTCATTAGTGTCCGCAGACGGGGACGAGAGGTCACATTCAATATCGGAGGACGATGCATTCGTCGAAAACTCAAATGCACTATCTCCATCATCCACTGCCATCACACCTAAACAAACAACCATGTCATGACCAACCACACAACGGATGTCACGCATACAAGAACGGATGCCACGCATACAAGAACGGATGCCAAGCATACAAGAGCGCACAATATCTGCAAATACATGGCCCGAACTTCGCAAACAACCCATGCTACTATTGGAGTGTCTAAATACGAACAGCTGTATGTTCCTGGCCATACTCTGTCAACTACAACATGGACCATCGCCATTGTGGTGTTTCAGGCCGTTCATTCATAAAAGAAATGCCATCCTGTGTATTGGACGAAATGGATAAGTGTGCGACAAAACAACGTCAAGTCGTCCAACCTACAATAGCATATTATCGAACCCCCGTTCGTATATATCTACCATTAGGTGTATTTTCATAAATGTATCTAGAGGGATGTAGTGCTGCGCAGAACATACTCTCAGGTGGAGTTTACGAACGCACGTTCGTAAACTCAAGGCCATCGTTCGAAAGGGAGTTCGTAAATATGCCATTGAAGTATTTACGAACGCCCGTTCGTATATCACTGACATAGAGTGCATAGGCATAGCCATATGTATACTATCTCCACATGCTATACTGGTACACATGCGTGTACAACATCCGAACGTCCGTTCGCAAACTCCTGAGTGACATATTTACGAAATCCATTTCGTATATCAATGATATATTCAGCATATGCATCGCCATACGTATCTGGACATGGTGTTGGTGTGGACCACACGCAGGTGCATTTACGAACGGACGTTCGTAAACTCCCGACCATCATTGTCTGAACTAGTGACAAATGCGTGTGCGACATACGAACGTCCGTTCGTAAATCCTTTGATGGCATATTTACGAACGGGCGTTCGTATATCTCTGCCATATTGTCAGTGCATAAATGTGTAGGAGGGATGTCACTGGATGCGCATACCGTAATCCTCGGTGGTCTTTACGAACGTCCGTTCGTAAACTCAAGACCATCATGTGTCTGATCAACCTCCAGTGCGTGCTCCAGCTTTACGAACGTGCGTTCGTATCTCTGCCGTATTGTTTGTTTGCATAAATGCCTGGAGGGATGTCGCTGTATGCGCAGACATCATCCATGGTGGATTTACGAACGCACGTTCGTAAACAGAGGACCCTCCTATGTCTGATCCAATTACAAATGCGTGGACTTAAGCTTTACGAACGTGCGTTCGTATCTCTGACCTATTGTTTGTCTGCATGAATGTCTGGATGTCGCTGTTTGCGCAGACATAATCCCAGGTGTATTTACGAACGCACGTTCGTAAACAGAGGACCCTCCTATGTCTGATCCAATTACAAATGCGTGGACTTAAGCTTTACGAACGTGCGTTCGTATCTCTGACCTATTGTTTGTCTGCATGAATGTCTGGATGTCGCTGTTTGCGCAGACATAATCCCAGGTGTATTTACGAACGCACGTTCGTAAATACTGTCGGCCATCCTATGATCCACCCACTAAAGCGTGCTCCATCTTTACGAACGTGCGTTCGTAAAGCTCCGGTATTAACGGCGGTATATGCGGTGACTGTACGTTGTCTTGTACCTGGGGAGTGTACGCTTGATGCGCAGGAGAATGGCGTGAGCACGCTCCGTGGGGTCTCTAGGGCGCACACTTGGCGTCTGCCGCAAAAAAGAGCTCTGTTATGGGGGGGAAGAGCTTTAAGTACTTCTCTGGAGTGGTTCAAGGGCCCTTGGATGCTATTTAAAAAGCGGATTCCCGCCGCCTACTTTGACCTAACAATATGCCATTCTATCCATGCGGAACATACATGACCCTATGTATGGAACATGAATGGCATGCACGCAACATATTCAAAATATGTACATTGGTTATACACCTTACTTGTTACCAAGGTCTGCCGAAAAAAAATTATAATTTTTATATGTATATATATGTGTATATATAAATGTGTATATATAAATGTGTATATATATATATATGTGTGTGTGTGTGTGTGTAAATATATATGTATATATGTGTGTGTGTGTGTATATACATGTGTATATATATAGGTGTATATATATATGTATTGTAATAGTTAATGTAATCTAAATATGATGATGGTTAAGATAGAATAAATGATCTGCAACCAAGGTGTGAAGTACAAGTTTTTTGTCAATTAATATTGTTACCTATTATATATTACCAAGGTCTAAGTGAGATATATATATAGAGACAATGAGGTAAGAGTGGGTAAAAATTGATTGTGGAGGCCCTTAAACTTGTAGGTATAATCATATGATTCACATCAAAACATGCCCGTAATACGCTCACAAAGTGCGTGAACACCAATAAAAGGCAGGTTTATCCATTATTATAATGGCTTGTAAGGTAGATTAAGGATATGAATTCAAACCATACCTAGATTAAATGTGGGTTTTATTTCAGATCCCACCCTAGCTGTGGAAAGAGTGAATTAATCCGGCATGTGTGGAAAGGTTTAATTACTTTGGAATCGTGCATAAGATAGAGTAAGCATATGGATTGAAACCATACCTAGGTGGAGCCACACTTATAATTGTGTGTTTTGCATCCCACGAGAAGTATGTGCATAGCTAAAAGTGTTGATTTAAACTAGTCTTAACATATGCATGTTATAATAAGGTCATGGATTGTGTGATCAATCAATTTGCACTTAACACTATTGAAGATTTAGGGATGTAGGGTTTAGGGTTTGGGGTTAGTGTTTAGGGTTTGTGGAAGTTGTGCATGTCTAGTAGTTAATACAATAGATTAGTACACACACAAACAACATTGACCTATCAAAAACCCATATCGCACTAATGCCCCCTTCCCACCTGACTTTAGGTAACACTAAAAGTTGGTTCTAACAACCCGGCCTTCACAGCATCGACATTATGTATTGCCGAGCCTAGTTTGCAAATGATGTGGCATGGCTTAAAAGTGGAGGTCTTAAGCCTCAAGCACCAACCCTCCCATCGGTACCTAAACATGAGGCAATAATCTAGGACGTTTAAAAGTGGTGCCTCCCATCCTTGTCATTGGTTTTTTTAGTCTTAGCTATGAGGGCACAAGGAGCTCCGTTAACAAAAACCATTGGTCAGTTAGGTGAGTGGCAAGGCATTTGGGGATGGGACAAAAACTGCCCAACAATCCTTGCTTGGTAGATAAAACAATGAAGATGTGTGAAAGGTAATTAGAGAAAACCTACTTGAAAGTCTCCAAAGCAAGTTCTTGTAGGTGCATTGGGATAGCCGTATGCCTCCGCTATAAGGGAGGGATCTTTACCCGTTTCCTGGGAAATACTTTTAGTCTTAGCTAAAGTCAAGTGGGAAGGGGGCATAACTTGTTAATTTATGTGTAGTTCACATTTGATGCTAGCCAAACATTCGACCACATGGCTCAAATGTGCTAGTTCAAGTTGGCACCTAATTAAATGAATTGACGACCTTTTGGAAATTGAATTTTCATCCACCTCTTGTAAGAAAAGGACACCGCCTCCTGCCAATCTCAAATTGGGTTCTTTTTGAACCTAGTAATTATTTGAGGAACCATCGAACAACATGAAAGATGTCTCATTCATGAAAACACTATATTTCAAAAGACCATATCAACATCCTTGGGGTTGAATTCTTCTTCGAATCCCTACTAAATGACGTGCATTGTTCACTACGATTTTATTATCGGTTCCCTATTTAAAAGATGTTTACAAGGAATCCGAATGTAGATGTACTAGGGGGATGCACCAATCAAAATTCATGTATTTATACTAAGTTCTTATGGTTAAGGTGATAAACGCATCCACTACATATACATATTACAAAGCATGATTATGTCATGCCTTTCTTATACATCCAATCCCATCCCATCCCCCAATGTCCCCGTCCCCATGCCCACCTCCCATCGCATCCCATCCCCCCATCCCCCACCTCCCCATCCCCCCATCCCATCCCCCATCACCCTCTCATCCCGGCCCCCCCAGTGGGGGGAGGCCACGTGTCAACGGCGGGAAAACCCTAGCGGCGGCGGCTACCTCCCCGCGCCCCCTCAGCTCTCCTCCTCATTGTCATTTGGAGCAGAGAGAGAGGAGCGGAGCGCCGAGCAGATGTGGAGCGAAGCTCTTGCGTTTTTTCCTCTCGTCTTTTAATAGTATTGTGCGTGCGTGTGTTGAGAGATATTAGTTTTGTTGGCGCGAGTTTCAAGAGTTTAGGGCAAAGTGCTTATGTTACAAGCTTGAGAGTTGCAAGGTTTTGCGTAGCAAGCTTCAGACTGTAAAGCGAAAGAGTTACAAGGTTGAGAGTTGCAGGGTTTTGAGTAGCAAGCTTGAGAGTGTAAAGCGGAAGAGTTACAAGCTTGAGAGTTGCAGGTTTCAAGTAGCAAGCTTGAGAGTGTAAAGCGCAGTACAAGGTTGAGAGTTGCAGGTTTCAAGTAGCAAGCTTGAGTGTAAAGCGCAAGAAGTACAAGGTTGAGAGTTGCAAGGTTTGGAGCAGCAAGCTTGAGTCACAAACTTCAGAGTTGCAAGGTTGGGAGTTGCATGTACATCAGAGTAGTTGCTAGGGTTTGTATATAACTTGCGAGGGCTTAAGTGTGAGGAAGGTGCAAGGGTGCATTTCAAAGTATACATTTGTGAGGTTCTCAGGGTTTTCCAGTAAGGGTGGAAGATCAGGTTTTTGGTGTAGAACATTTCAATGTGAGTACAGTAATCCTTTTGAACTCTTCCCTCACATTTTGAGTTTGATCATTGTTGAGATACATGTGTTTTGTTATATGCATGATGAGCTTTGGCCTGTTCTATATGCAAGTTAAGCTATGATCCTCATTCTGAATTCCTCATCACATTTTGAAACTCAATTTTGTTTGAATCTATTCATTTCTGCAGTTTCATTATTCTGACCATGCGTTGCAGGCACGAATGCAAGCATTGCTCAGCCCAATCGAGCAGCAATTGGTACACGTATCCGTACACATATATATACGTATATATACGTATACGTATACGTATATTTATACACAATATTTCCAATAAACACAAAAGATGACCCATTTACGAACGAGCGTTCGTAAATGGGTAGACGGCGTTCAACACAACCCCTGTTTACGAACGCACGTTCGTAAACAACCGTATCCAAAACCCAGTGCCTCATATTTACGAACGTGCGTTCGTAAACATATGTACCCAAAAACCAGTGCCTCATGTTTACGAACGTGCGTTCGTAAACAACCGTACCCAAAATCCAGTGCCTCATTTTCACGAACGTACGTTCGTAAACATTTATACAAACTGAGGGCTCAATATTTACGAACGCTCGTTCGTAAATATATACCTAAAATGCGAACATTAACAAATAACAAATAACATCAACATGCTGCATTTCCAAATAACCTTCGATAATATGCATCACGTAAGACGCATACATGAGCAAACAAATACAAGTACAATACTTTACGAACGAGCGTTCGTAAAGTAGTAAACTTAATTAACCGCCTTGAAAATCACAATCATTTACGAACGCTCGTTCGTAAATCTCCTAAAAATCTGCTGGAACACTTGATTGAATACAATTTATGACGATCATAAATACTCCACAGATCTTAGTCAGATCCTACCCACATGCCAATCGGTAATGTTACGAACGAACGTTCGTAAAACGATCCTAACTGTTTTGTTGTGGTGCAGATGGCCAGATCGACCAGAAGCGCAATTGACCTGTTCGCCGTGCCCATTGATCGCCTCCCAGATTCCGTTGCGGACTCAAACGGTAACGCGAATTATGTCCCAAAAGAGGATTTCATGGGGGAGTGGACGGCAATACCAACAAAAATGGAAGACGGTCTTTTCGCGCTCCGTTTCACCTACGAGCTGGAAACAAGGCCAGACCAGCCAGAACAGTGGGTGCAGATGAAGACGTGGGAGATAGAATCCATAGAGGCCCAGGGAGATTATGTTATCTTGGACATGAAGAACAAGAAAGACCACATCAATCTCCTGTTGCATTACTTGAAGTACTCCTTCTCTTACGTCTACGCGTGCTTGAATGTTGCACCAGATGCAAAACACTTCAACCTGGAGGATCTATTCTCAAAGTACATCCTCAGCCAATTTTGGACTGCCAGGAAATTGACTGCACTGGCATTGAACATCTCCAAGTACAACAGTGCGGTCGCGGAAGCCAACAAGAAAAAGAAAAGTCCGAGAAAACCATCTGCATCGGGGGCAGGAGGTTCCAGGAGCGCACCCAGGCCAGTGCCTTCCGCGAGCAGGTTGCCGGAGGGGCCAAGCAGACAATCCACGCCATCCAAAAGGTCGAGGGACGACTTGGAGAGGTCGGGAGTGACCGAAGCCGCTGAGGTTAGCTCGCCGCCAGTTATGCCCACCCCTTTGAAGAAAGGAGAGAACCCGGACGCGACGAAGGCGACCCGTATCCTGAGAGAGTTCAACAACTACTCGAAGGATTGCTGGCCCATGGGGCGCCACTTCACCTTCAACGTGGACTGCTTCAAGTGCGAGAAATCCCCCAACAAGTGGGTGGTTAGGTCTCGCGAGAGCGAGGGCGTGAAGTGGCAGATCAACAATCTCATGAACAACGTGAAGTGGGATAGGCAGACTGTCTGCGTCATGCCCAAGGGTTTAACTTCTCGTCCCACGGAGAGGGATTGGCCCCGAATCCAGAATGGCGAGTTCTGGATTATCGATGGTCAGCACAGCTTGGAGGCGTCGCAAATCATCCTCAAGGACGATAACTTCCAACACGAGCTCAAGGCGGAGCTGCGGTACTGGAAGGCGTTCTTGGTGTGGTCGGACGACTGGGACAAGCTCCGGAAAATATCGACATACCTGAATTCCGGAAACAAGATCAAGGCTTTTGAGGCGTCCTGGGCGGCAAACATAGTGGCTGCGAGAGACGTATGGGTCGCCCACGGGTGTCCGCCAAAAGAGAGGGAGAACGCCAAAAGCCAGTCTCCACAGTGGAAGGTGAGTTTACGAACGAGCGTTCGTAAAGTGTGGGCTGCAATTAGTTTCTCCCAACTCGCAATTAGGCATCAATTGCATTTTCGTGAAATTACGAACGTGCGTTCGTATTTAATTTACAACACTGATCCTTGTTCGTGTATTGCAGGCGTTTTGTGACGCGATGGTGGACAAATTCTCCTCCATCGACATGAAGTCCACCACCACGAAATCAGTCCTGGAGCTCAAGGGCGAGCTCCGCCTGATTTGCTGCAACAACAACACCTGGGATTTGTGGACCCACTTTTTCGACGCTCACAGCTCGGGCGATCTGGTCAACCCCGACACTGAAGAGAAATACAACGTCGACAAGAGCGCGGAAGCCCCTCCACTATTGAGGGAATTTTTCAGGGCATTGCAAGGACTCACAGAGTCGGAGCTGCAGCGATGTGCGGTCCACCTTCTTGGGAATACAGTGGGAAGGACCATCCCGTATCCCAAGATTTTTTTGAAGAGACCAAAGCACAAGCCCGGCACGTACTCCATCAAGGAGTGGTGCGACCACAGGAAGCTCAAGACTGCTGCGATCCGGGAGTTGAGTGGGCTCTTGCCGGAGATGCAACTCTTCCATGCCGACGGCGACGTCAATTGGGCAAATTGGAAGGGTTTCAAGGTGCAGTACAACATAAACGGCGCATCGATGCGCAGTTTGGTAAAGGAGCACGTCGCTGTCTTGAAGCTAAAGGGAAATAAAAGAACAAAGAAAACAGAGACGGAACCTGTGGAGCTGCAGCGGTACATCTCCTTCTTGGAGAGGAAGAGGAACGCCACATTTGAGGGGGTGGCAAGATTTTGCGTGGTGACAACGGGGCTGGAGAGGACCTCGTTCTCCAAGTGGGACGGCACCATCAGCAGGGCTGAGGTGAGGGAGGACCGAAGGGGGTGCCCCTTCGCACTCATCGATTTCAGGGGTATCCCGGGTGCCGCAAGGCAGGGTGCGAAGGGGGTGCCGTTCTACAACCCCTTCATGGCCAAATTCATGGAGTACAGATCTCCGGCCATGAGGGAGCCACACGTGTGGCTATGGATTGTGGAACAGGAGAAGGCCTCCGTCGTCACGGAGCTGTACGAGGACACCATCAAGTTCGAGTACAGCATCTTCCACAGCACGTATGTCCCTGCGAAGACGGAAGGGATCGTGGCCATCAACGAGGCCAGGGGCAACAAGCAGGTGGGAGCGGTGAGCCTCATCTTCTTGACCTTGAATACGGCAAGGCATGGGCGCGCGCCTATCAAGGCCAACAACACCTTCAAGAAGATCTACAGCATTCCACACCCCCCTCCCAAAGATCTCTTCCAGGAGACGCTGTACACGGTCTTCCCCGCCTTGGAGCTCAGGATGGAGTTCTACATCTCCGTCCTCCAAGCCCTGGCCACGAATGGCGAGACGGTCTACAACGTGTGTGGAGGCAGCAAATTCATGTACGCTGCAATGGTAAGATCTCATTTACGAACGCTCGTTCGTAAATGCCATTTTCTGAGGCATCTTTGAAATTCAACTATTTTTGTTGTAATGTATACTGCTCGGCTCATAGGGTTGATGTTTACGAACGCACGTTCGTATATGGCTAACCGATTTCCTTCTGTGTCTCAGATGTTGGGCCTGTGCGTCAACAGTTACGTTGACGCCATAGACGAGGAGGACTACAAGGTCCACAGGTCGAAGGCGTCGACCATGGATTTGGGCGACATAACCGCCACGAGGACGGACGTCAGCGTGTCCGCCAACGAGGGCGTGCCCGTGATGGAGGTAGAAGAGGATGAGCCGGCCCCATCCGTCAACGTGGACTCCATCATCCGGTCCTTCGACATCCCCCCGCTTCAAATAATGGGCCCGTCGGGTAATCCATCCGACGCGCAGGGCACTCCCGGTGGTTATACGGGATCGTCGGCGGGGGCAGCACAAGACGTCCTCCCCGCGCGCGTCTCTGGCGCGGACCCCTTCGGCACGCCTGGCGGGTGTTCAACGTCGGTATCCCCAAGACCAAGGCTGCAGGTGCCCAAAATGGAGAACCTGGATGTGCTGGACCAGCGCTCCCGTCCATCGTTGGACCACTTCCGCAACACGCGACGGAGGATGAAAAAGACCCCGTACGTGGAGTTGCCCGAGGGAGCAGTCATCGAGGTCTCCGACGAGGACGAGGGGGACATGGAGATCATGGTCGAGCTGGGGGTGGAGTTCGACAAGAACAAGCGGGTCAAGGAGGAGGCTCTCTCTGTCGCCGAGCTCAACGCCAAGCTCGAGCAGAAGATGAAGGAGGACATGGCGGCCGCTGCAGCAGAAAATGCCAGGAAGATGTCCGTCATTCAGGAGGAGATAAGGGCCTCCAACGCCAAGACGGACGCAATCCTGGAGATGCTGAGCAGGATGCAGAGCTTTGCGGCTCCTCCACAGCCAGCGTACCCCTTCCCTCCTGGGTACCCATCCGGCCAATACCCCCCACATCTCCCTTATGCTGGAGGACCGTCATTCCCGGCTCCACCCCACCCGACGCCGGTGGGGACTCCTCCACTCCCGCCGGCCACCACCATCACCCACGATGCCGTCGCGGCGGCCATCCAAGAGGACGAAGATTTACGAACGCTCGTTCGTGAATCTGCAGGTCCGGCAGTCCTCACCCCTCCCCCGTCAAGGGTAGGACTGCCTTCACAGACGGACACAGCGTCTTTCGCGGTCGTCCAGAGGGGAGTAGGTAGGGAGGGCGATGACACTGCGCAACACACTGACATGGTCATTGTGAGGGACACGCAGGCGAGCCCGAGTGACACGGCAGGGGTCCAGAGAATGGAGGTCGAGGACAGCCCTGACCGTCAGCCCTCCGCGTACATGGAGGATGTAAATATGGAGGCACTCGACCTTGGGGGCGACAACCACGAAGTGGAGCCCATTCAACAGACCCAGGCGTCCCAGGCGGAGCGAGCGGACGATGTCATGGAGACGGAGGCGTCTGCGGCGGTGGAGGTTACGAACGAGCGTTCGTTAATCGCTGAGGAGGGAGCGGCTCCTCGGTCCAGTGCCGGTGCCCCTCCCCCCGATGACGAGGTAACTCTATTCTGAGAATGCCACATGCTTTTACGAACGCTCGTTCGTAACCCTTCTAACCGCATGCGTTGTGTTTTGGCGCGTTCTCTCCATCGACATCCAAGACCTGCTGGAGCCTTTTTTGCGTGCTCCCTTAGGTCGATAAATTTTGTAGAACACGGCATAATGTTGCCTTAGGAACATGTGATGAATTATCACCTGAGAAATTGTACATATTCATCGAATTAATACATATGCAAAAGAGATTTGCATCCATGCCTCCCAAAATTTGTTTCGTCTCGCATTCCTTTTGTATTGTATGTTCATGTGCGTTCATTTCGATCCTTGTAATACACATTCGTTCACGAACGGACGTTCGTAAAAGGGTGCGACCCCGTTTCCACCTTCACGAACGACCGCTCGTGAATGTTCATCAAGCCGCGCTCACGAACGAGCGTTCGTAAATGATGCGCCATGCCACTGTCGGCCTTCATTCACGAACGCTCGTTCGTGAATACACCCTTCCACATTTTCATTGCGCTGCTATTATTGCTCTTAGTCCTTCCCTCATAATGCATCTTCATGTTTCACTTCATGTTCTTGATAATCTCATTACTTTATCATAGCATTAAACTAGTCGAATTGTTAATCACAGGACCCCCCGGAGATAGATCGCAACCCCTCGGCCAGAGGACTTGAGACCCGAAACAAACCGTTCATAGTTTTTGACCTCAACGGGGTGTTGTGTCACACCCAACACATCCCCAGGGTCCCCACGCGTCCCTTCCGTCATCCCGACGAGAGGGACTACGACGGCGAGCTCGACACCCTCATTAACCGCAAGGCTGTCCGCGCCCGTCCCGGCTTGCGAGACTTCCTTCGTGAGGTGCTCGACTTGGCTCACGTCGTCGTGTGGAGCTCTATGGTCGTCGAGAACACGGAGCCCATCGTCGACTTCCTCTTCCGTGACCTACCCAGCCCTTGCCTCGTCCTCGGCCAAGAGGCATGCGATGAGCTGCTTGACGAGAAGGGACTGCCGGTTCCCAAGTTCGGCGGTCGAGGCGGAGGGCAACAATTCCTCAAGGTCCTCAGGTCTAGACTTTGGCGAGGCGTCCCCCCGCTCGAGGGGGTCCCCCACGGGTGGTGGCCAACTCCGGAGAACACCCTCCTCATCGACGACAGCCCCACCAAGAGCGTTCTCAACCCCCCCGGCAACGTCGTCTTCCCCGACCCTTGGACCGGCGATAGGAAGGACACATTTTTGGTAGATAGGCTAGCACCTTACCTTAGAAGGCTTGTGCTCCACACCGGGAGTGTCCCGGATTTTGTTAGGTCCAATCCCATCGGCAACGCGGCACTCAGCCCCCGCGATAGTGTATATAAGAGCATCCTTCGGCTCGCTAAATTCAGTAAATTGATTTGAATTTTCTCCTTGCACGTGTTTGTGTCCTTGTGTTTCACTTATCTAATGCTTTCTTCCATGTTTGGATGTCTTTTATTTGTTGCCCATAGTCTGCCCCCCTATGTGACACCCGTGTTCTCAACGGCACTCCCCGTCCCCCCTCGTCCCCTGGCTCCCCCTCCCGCGGCGTGTCGGATTTCCAGATCCCCTCCCTCTACCATTTCTCGGCGGTGGACGCAGCCTCGGCCGTGGATTACTCCCTGGACGTCGGCATCGACGACGGCGTTGTGAACAGCCCGCCCCCAAGAGTTGCCTCCCGCGCGTACGCCCCGTCGCCCTCTCCCCTCTCCAAGGAGAAGCGAACGCTCGTTCGGCTAGGGCGTTTGTCGCCCTCGAGCGTCGACGGCGTCGCTCGTCGTGGCCCGAGCCGTCGTCTCCGCATGGAAGCTCCCCGGTGCAACCCCTCCCCTGCTGTCTCCGCTCCTCCTGCCGCAAAGCCATCCGCCATCGTGGGCCCTCCATGCCCTCATTCCCCACCGTCATCCAACAATCCCCCTTCTCAATCGTCTCCGGATGCTCCCCTCGACGCCCCCGCAGTGCCCATCTTGCCCCGCGCCGACGTCCCCAAATCCAAGGTGCCCTTCTTCGTCCCCCCCTTGTTCACCGTTGTTTTCCTTATCTTGCATCCGCGTGACGAGAACTTTACGAACGCCCATCCCAAACCTCCCTCACTATTTTCCCCACTCCATTCTTATTCTTATTTTCCCATGGCGTTGTTTCGCAGGCGGCTCCCCGCTCGCTTGGTGGCCGGCCTTCCTCGACTTCTTCCTTGGATAGGCACGCCCTCAAGGCCGCATCTTCCGAGTCCGATCGTTGTTTGGCCCTCCGGAGAAGTGCAAGGCATTCCCTCTCGCAAACGCACTCGTATTCCACTTACAATACCACTTCATACAATTCGGGAGCACGTCCAAATATATGGAAGAACGACACATATTCCGGGCAAGTCTACAAAAATGGCTACAGCCGCGGGCCGGAGATTTTCAAAGCCATGGAGGCCGCAAAAAACAAGGACACGGCCGCTAAAAAAAAATAGTGTGACGTACAAGTGTGACTAGAAACGTCCACGTGGTTCCTAAATGCATGTAGGGGTAGAACGTAGAGTATGGTCATTTATTCTATTTGAAGACTTTAATGGTATTTCCATTATATTTGAATTTCAAACCCATTTAACAGATTCAATTTCCAATCATTCTCCGCATCATCCCTTCCATTGGCAACAATTTCTCATATCATACGCATTTGTTTTCATGTATGCTTTACATTTTTGCTCATTTGATGCATTTATGTCGAATAATTGTTCCCAAAATTATCAATATGGGATTTTTATGTTCTCATTACTAGACCAAATTCGAAAAGCACGTTCTTGAATAGTCTCAAAATCATCAAAAAGTCTCCGATTAACGAATATAGTGTTATTAACTATTATAGGTTCAGTGGTTGACATAAATCAGAGAACGTATGTGTCAATGAACCCTTAAAAGCATTAGAGGCTTAGCAATTTCTAATATATGCTATAAAATAGTACTCAAAGGAGTTGTGAGACACCACCAAAGTGTCACATCCATATGGTTAAAGATTAAACAAATATTTTGGTCCTCCCAAAATGAATTTAGAATCATAATAACATAACATTGCTAAGTCCTTGCGGGTTGTTCCATGGGCCTGAGAATAACCTAGGATTTATCCTAGTATTGTTCCAAGTTCCAAGATGCTCCTACATCCATATTCAACATTGAACATGGTGGGACATGTTGGGTGGAGAATGACACATGTCTTGTATAATAGTGTCCACAACCAGCTCGTTCCATAGCCTAGTTGCCAAAATGGAAAGGGTGCATCAATTAATGTAACCCCGCCTCCCAACTCTAACATGCAAATATCTCCAATGTAGTTGACAAGAAGAGAGTGACATGGCCCATGACCTGACAAGGCAACTTGGCAGTTCCCTCCATGTTCCTTCGCTATCATATGTTATTAATAAAGTGTTGATGGGGCCTATTCTAGATTTAGAGAGAGAGTTGACGCCAATCGTGAGGTCGGCGTGAATGAGGGACATTTCACCTTGGTCATGGCCAAGAGTTCATACGTAAACTTGGAGTAGTTTTACAAAACACATCTATGAGTCAAGTGCTATTACGTCCTATTGGAGGTGGTCCCTTTTGGCAATCACATACTAAAGAGCCCTAGGGGAAGGGGGGGGGTTATTATGGGCGTCCCGAGGCCAGGGTGCCTTGAATGGATTCTACTTATGTTGGATTTGAATCTTATTTTAAAGTGGGTAGTACATGAAGTTGGTCGTTGAGCATTGGTCGGGTGAGGTATTTGATGGCTATGAGGTGTATTTGTTGCATTACATGCATGGGTGGGCATGAGGGGGATGAAACAGCGATCAAATTAGTTTGATGATAGTATTGGTGTGGGTATTGCCGCGGATTCATGCCATAAGGATGGTGAGAGTGACGTACTAGCTAGCATCTTCTATTGTGTCTACTAGCACTTGATATTTGAGTTTTTTTGCGTTGTATTGTTGTTGTGGGTGGTGATTGTGGCAAATTCTGAATTCAACGATGTGTATACTCAACTTGTGTGTGGTGTATTGGAGGGTTGTTTGGGGGAGGTTGTGGATATTTTTAGTATGTCAGGTTTGAGTCGGGTGAGCCAATGGCATGGGCAAGATGTTGTGAGGCCAAACCCACCACCCTTAAGCGTCCTAGTCCGGATAATGGGTTTGGAGATCACATGTGTAACATAAAAACTTGTAGTAACATGGAATGTAAGTTCTACCTTGATGGACTTACAACTTACTTCAAGTCATGACATTTTATTAGTGTGACTCTCTTGCATAGGTACATCCTTGGCTTTCTAAAGAGTCCATCCCACCGCCTTTGCCACGCATGCCCTCAAAGATTTCCCTCTTGCAAACTTGGTCCTGGCTGACGATTCTTCACTAGTGCATGACACCTCGCTGAGGCTATGGCTTGTTGATTCCATGAGGCACATAAGTCTTTAATACAAGTGTTGAAAAACACTTATATAACTTATCATCGCCTCCTCTTCCACAAGTCCCTCACAACAACTTCCCAAGTTCACACCTTAATGCAGCTACTAACCCAACTAGCTTGACCCAACTAGCCTAACCATCTAGCCTAACTAACTAGCCTCTTAATTAGCCTCTTAACTGGCCTAACTAACAACCCCAGCTTGAACTCGGCCGTAAATTCGTTGGTCGACCCAGCTCGAAACCCAACAGTTCAGCTGGTCCGAACCCAGCTCAAAACCCAGCAAGTCAGCTGGTCTGAACCCAGGTCGAAACCCAGCAGTTCAGCTGGTCTGAACCCAGCTCGAAACCCAGCTATGAGGCCAAACCGCCCACCCTTAAGCATCCTAGTCCGGGTGGGGGAATGGATGTCACATTCGTTTTGCATAGCTCCCTCTTACCAACTTCATTGGAAGTCATTGCATTTCTCATTAATTCGTACACACCAATTTATTCCATAACAAGGCTACAAGTGTTTAAAAACACTCTGCTATTAGTGCTCTCTTAACAACCCCTATCACTTCCCACACAAATGCACACCCGCTTATATGAATATCTAATTATCTAACCAAACCATCCCTCTCAACTTGGGGTAATAGACATACCCAGCCCACCATCCGAGATCCTTAAGCCTCAGTTGCAGTCGCACCAATCCTTCCTTTGCTGTTGCTTCCTCAAAATCTCCGATTGATAAGGTTTAGGGCAGGTTTAGGACATCGTTCTTTGTTTTGTAGCAACCTTAAAGCTCATGCACTCGCTCTTTCACAAAGTCCTGCAAAGGTACCGAAATTGGGTTGATAAAATTGGGTTCACGAGCTTTCTCTAGTTGTGTCGATTTAGGGCCGTTGTCGTCAGGTATAGCGCCTCAAATCAGATTCTTTAGGTACCGAAATTGGGTTCATAACATTGGGTTCACAAGTTTTTTCTAGTTGTGTCGATTTAGGGCCGTTGTCGTCAGGTATAGCGCCTCAAATCATATTCCTTAGGTACCGAAATTGGGTTGATAACATTGGGTTCTGTGAGGCCAAAACCCACCGCCTTTGCCACGCATGCCCTCAAATATTTCCCTCTTGCAAACTTGGTCCTGGCTGACGATTCTTCACTAGTGCATAACACCTCGCTGAGGCTATGGCTTGTTGATTCCATGAGGCACATAAGTCTTTAATACAAGTGTTAAAAAACACTTATATAACCTATCATCGCCTCCTCTTCCACAAGTCCCTCACAACAACTTCCCAAGTTCACACCTTAATGCAGCTACTAACCCAGCAGCCTCGTCCAAGTACTAAACCCACAAAATTAAGTGTTCCAATCTAATATAAATCCAAACACTATGAATCTAAATATCGCAAGTCTAAATACTATGAGAGTAAATACTATAAGAGTAAGTACTATAAGTCTAAATACCATAATTTCCAACACTAGAAGTCTAATTTCTAGAAGTCTAAATACTAGAGCTATGCACTTGTTTCTAAATGCTTTTAATCTAACACTACATCTAACAATGCAAAGCTAACTTCAAAATTAATTGACCTTGGCTCTTCACCTTGAAACCTTGCACACACACGTGCTCCTCTCTTGCTTCCCACACACCCACACTTATAACACATGGGGTACAAAAGAGCATAAAGAAGAAAAAAAATGAATAGGAATACAAGTGAGTGAAGAAGGTGAGAGAGAAATAAATAGGGGGAGGGAAGGGGTGAGCACCCCTCAAAGCTCAAGATAAGCCCCTCGATCCTCTCCTACTTTGTAGGCTCTCATCCTATCCTTTAAGCCTTCAACTCTTAAACCAACAATATAGATCCTAATTCAAACATTTAATTCAAGGAGCCACCCTTGGTTCACCACACACAATGCTCACCTAACTAAGGAACTTTCTTCACACCGCAAAACTTCTAATCAACCTAAGGTCTAAACATAACTTCACTCAAGCCTCACTCTTTTTATATTTTTGTGAATAATCATAAAAAATCAAAACATAACTTCTAATAGTTTCAAAGGGTTAAGGACACATGTGGGCACCATTTTGGGCTCACATTATTGGCGACCATCGGGGGATGGATCCCGAATCTCTTGCTTCGAAGGCAAGTTGTCCTTCAAATTCGATACTCCTTGCACCTACTTCCCGCGGTTTGGGTTGGGAAGCTCTCCCCGTTCAATGTTTCCAATTGCATGGAATTGTTGGGAAATACTTCGCGGACAAGGTAAGGGCCCAACCAAACCGCATTGAACTTACCCGAGAATTCAAGTTTCCTAGCATCTTGAATCATCCCCATCATCCCCGGTCGTAGTGCCCTCTTCTTGTGTCTTTTGTCGAAGGTGATTTTCCTTCGACATTGAATCGCCTCAATGTGTTGAGCCGCCATTCGCCTTCTTTCATCAAGCTCCTCCAAGTCGGTCAATCTATTTTTTAACGATTGACTCTCGGTAAGGCGTGAGCCTATGGCCACCCGAAGAGACTCCACTTCATACTCAATTGGAAGTGTGGCTTCCAAACCATACACTAAGGAGAAAGGAGTGGCTTGGGTAGTTACCTTGTAAGTTGTCCGATAAGCCCACAATGCTGCCGTCAACTTCGTGTCCCAATTTCTCTTAGAGTCTATCACCGTCTTGCGTAGGATACTTACCAAAATACCATTTACCCTCTCCGTTTGACCATTTGTTTGGGGGTGATAAGGTGTAGTCTTCCTATGATCAATTTGGAACTTGTCCGTCATTTCTTGAATCAAGGAATTTAAGAAATGAGTCCCTCTATCACTCACCAAAATCTTGGGCACTCCAAACCTTGATATGATGTTCTCATACATAAACGCCGCCGCATGCGCTGCCGTATCGGTCTTGACGGCCTTAGCCTCCGCCCACTTGGTGAGGTATTCGGTGGCAACTATAATGTAAGCCATTCCTTTGGAGGAATGAGGATGGACCTCGCCTGCATAATCAATGCCCCACTTCTCAAAAGGCACAAGAGGCAATGATACATGGAGTGGCATCTCCATCCGTAAATCATTCCGGGCATACCTTTGACAAGCGTCACAACGCTTCACATAATCATGTGAGTCCTTAAACAAGGTAGGCCAAAAGTATCCCGCTCTAAGAATCTTTTGACCGGTAAGTTGGCCGGAAAAATGACCCCCACATGCACTATCATGACAAGCCTCTAGGATGGTCGGGACCTCTACCTCCGACACACACCTCCTAGGCAACCCATCGGTTCCTCTCCTAAACAATCTATGGCCTACCACCGCAAAATGCCTACTATTAATCCTAACTTTTCTTCTATCTTCCTTGGTCCAATCTTCGGGGAACTTTTGTGTGGTTAAGAACTCCACGACACCCGCATACCAATCCGGCTTGGCCGTGACCACAAAAATATTGTCATCCACTAGTCTATCATCTATTGGACTCTCTCCCATCCCCTCGGACAACCTAGACAAGTGGTCGGCTTGTAGGTGCATGCGGCCCGGCTTGTACTCCACCGTGTAGTCAAACTCCTCTAATAACAAAACCCATCTAGCTAATCTCCCGCTTAGCTCCGCCTTATTGACCAAGTATTTTATGGCCATGTGATCCACAAAGAAAACAACCGGATTACACACAAGGTAAATGCGAAACTTCTTAACCGAAAATACCATAGCCAAGCATTCCCTCTCCGTGGTAGAATAGTTCCTCTCGGCCGGTGTCAATTGCTTGCTAGCATAGGCAACGGGGTGGTCTTTACCGTTCTCACCCGTGGATTGACACAAAGCACTACCAACCGCTACATTGCTAGCATCACAATACACATGGAAAGGCTTATCCCAATCGGGTGGCCTCAACACCGGGTACGTGCTCAAGTTATCCTTCAATTCCTCAAACGCCCTTTGGCATGCCTCGGTCCATTGAATTCTAACATCCTTCTTGAGCAAGTGGGTAATAGGTACCGCTATCTTAGAGAAATTAGGAATCAACTCCCTATACCACCCCACATGTCCTAACAACTTGGCTATACCTTTGGCGTTGGTGGGAGTGGGCAACTCATCAATAGCCGTGATTTTGTCGGGGTCCGGTTCTTTCCCTTTCTCGCTCACCACATAACCCAAAAGAACTCCCTTGTGGACACCCAGGAATGTTTTATCCGGGTTTAAGGCCAATTGCATCTTCCTACACCTAATAAAAGCCTCTCGCACACACCCTATATGTTGACTAGCATTTGATTGAGTATTAAAATCGTCGATGAACACCGTCATGGATTTGTACAACAAATCGGTAAAAATGTACATGACAAGTCTTTGAAACGTGGCCGGAGCATTACATAACCCAAACGGCATGACCACCCAAACAAATGTGCCCCATGGAGTAGTGAAAGCCGTCTTGTGGATATCTTGTAATGCTATGGCGATTTGGTTATATCCCGCATAACCATCCATGAATGTGTAGCGAGCATGACCTCCTACCTCCTCTAGAAGGAGAGTGATGAATGGTAAAGGAAAGTGATCCTTTTGTGTGCAAGCATTTAGTTTCCTATAATCCACACACACCCGCAACTTCCCATTCTTTTTCTTCACCAACACCATTGGAGAGATCCAATCCGTAATCTCGACGGGCTTGATAAACCCGGCATTCAACAATCTTTCTAACTCCGCTTTAACCAACAATTGTAGCCGTGGGTTCATCCTTCTCTCCTTTTGTCTAATGGGCCTAGCACCCGGAATCAAAGGAATGCGATGCTCCACCATCTCTCTAGGGATCCCCTTAAGCTCATCGTATGACCAAGCAAAAGTGTCACTAAACTCATCCACCAAATCGCTATATTCCTTGATTTCTTTCTCCCCTAATTAAGACCCCATCTTCATTTGTCTCACTTTGCCATTCTTTGTAGTAACATCTACATACTTCCAATCTCCTTCGGTAACATGAACTTGCTCATCCTTGTTCCTATACCAATCCGCCGGTACCTGATATTAATCCTTGACATCTTGTCCAACCACAATTCCCGTAGACGTCGTCTTAAAGTGCAAAGGCTCCTCTAATTTCTCCGCTTCCATAATAGCCTCCTCGTCTTGAGTCCCATCCACATGTACTAAACTTACGTCACACTCTTCCATGCTATCTACCCAAGGTATCAATCCTCCTAAAATCCATTCTTCCTCGGTGAGCACCTCACATGGTTCTAACAAGGAATATTCTTTATTCCTTGAACTAAAAATCGCATCACTCAAATATGCATAGTAGGACGTCATCATTATATCAAATTCCGACTCGGGATACTCTCTCAACCATTGTGCATACTCCCCATTATCCCCATAATTATAGAAACTAGGACCTAGGAACCCCGATCCCGAATCTATAATCTTTCCGTGACCACCTGAATGAACGACTCCTACCAATGCTTCATCATTCTTGCCATCCTCCTTGGCATCATGTTCATCTTCCGAAGATGCAATTTCTTGTCTAATCCAACCACCTAACGACACTATGGGAACTTTGACCCTATTATCCTTAGGACCATAAGTAATAGAAGGTTTGGTTCCTCCCCAATCTACTATGGCATCCGCCATTCTCAACCAAGGCCTACCTAACAAGATGGGAAAGGTGTCTTTGTTAGAATGCATCTTGATGACATGGAAGGTGATTACATACTCCTCTCCTCCGGTGCTAATCCTACAATCTTTAATCATTCCCAAAGGCATGGCCGGACTTTGATTCGCCATATTGATGATGAAAGGTGACGGACCCGTAAGACTAAGACCTAACCTCTTCATGGTATGCTCCGGTAAGATGTTTAATCCGCTACCTCTATCCACTAACACGTTAGGAACCACCTTATCCACCACCATAACCTCAATCTCAATTTGTTTGACATCCCGTCTTGCTCCTTTCGTTTGAACAATAGCCGACATCCTAGGCTTAACCTTCCTAGTCCTCCTAGTCACCGGCATTCCTTCCTTAAGAGTCTTCCTAGCCACGGGTGAAATCTCCAACAATTGTCCAAAGGTAATATCGGCCTTAAGTGAGCTAAGATCGGCCCACAAATCGTAGCCACTCGACTTCTCCACTTTGGCATTGCCAACACCATCACACTCATCCAAGGGAATTTTGGTCCTTCCCATTCTCCCATCTCACTACCCTCCAAATCATGAATGACATTAGGCCCCTCTCTATCATGAAGAATCACATTCTCCCTCTCTAACTCCCTAGTGGCCCTCCTAGCTACTTTAGCTACCCTATCCAATTCGGAAAGATTAGGAGCCTCATCCGAAGAATACTCCTCTTGACCTTCTACTTCTACCTCTAATGGGGCCTTCCCTCTCCTAGCTCTAGTGGTAACCGCTAATGTCGGTGTCTCATGAATAACCTCATCTCCTAGACTCTTCAACTCATAGGTGATGACATTGGTGTGTGGAGGCCATTGACCTTGTCCCTCTCCACTATCCATTTGGAGAGGAAGAGTGTCATCATGATGTGACTTCACTACACCATCCATAAACCTCACATCTTGAGAATTAGACAGACCCGGATCCGTAGGAGGAGCTTGTCGCCTATTGTCGAAGTTTTGTGGATCCCCTTACCTACCTTGTATCGGAATGTAACCATTCGCCGTTTGCAATCCCGCCGGTGGATGAAAGGTTTGTCTCGCATTACCATGGTCGTAATACAAATTTGGTGGCCTAAGCTCATTCGGTGGTCCACCTTGTGGTCTAGCTCCCCTCATGTTGTCCCTCGCTTGTTGTTGTGGATTGGCCACTAAGTAAGTCGCACTAATAACCTTATCCGGTTGACGACATTCGTCCGAAGGATGGTTTCCCCCACAATTACTACAACCATGACCTTGTCCCTCGGACCAACATTGACCTTGTGCATGCCACCTCCCACAAAATGGATGGAACTCCCTCTTCTCCACATTTTGACCACCTTGACCTCTATGAGGAGGTCCCCTATTGTTGCCTTGTCCATATTGTTGTTGTCCTTGACCTCTTTGGTTTTGTGAAGGCGGACCACCATTTCCTCTTTGATCATGGTTTTGTCCACTTCTACAAAATTGACGAGTGTGGCCCGGTTGGCCACATTGAACACACCACAACCCCGATGCATATCTACCCGACTCAACCGGAGGAGGAGGACCCGGTTGTTGGCTCTTGATCATCAAAGACATTTGATCCGTAAGACTTTGCATTTGTTTAATCATGGCCTCTTGAAATCCCAATTGACTAGCACCTAACCTTCTCTCCACTTCCTCAAGGTGAGGATCCGCTCTAGGGGCCGGTAATGCTAAAAGTGGTGACGGTTCTCTAACCGCTAAAGGACGTGGACCGGTGTCAACAAGAGCATATGAGACTTGACTCTCATACTTGACCGGGTCTCCCGCCACCATTCTAGGCCTAATGGGAATGAATTGTGGTATCAATTCATCCTCCCTTCTCCACAATCTCTCATGATCTCTATCCAAGCTCTCCATCTCTCTAGCCGCCCTCTTGGCATCCGCCAATGTTTGAGGATTCCTCTCAAGAATACCCCTAATTGTCCCCGACTTAAAAAATCCTTGAATAAAAAATTGCTTTAGTGTGTCATCATTGAGCATGGTGCCCACAAATCTCGTACACACTAAATCAAACCTCCTAATGTAGGCCGAAATCTCCTCTTCCCTACCTTGCTTCAATGAAGCCAATGCCCTCAACGCCGTGCTTTGACCAACCTCCGGACGAAACTCATTCAAAAACTCCCTTTGCAATTGCTCCCATCCTCTAAAATGTCCTTCGGCATGGTCTCTATACCACTCATAAGCCTCACCCTCTAAAGTGGTAGGAAACCATACCAACCAATATCCCGGATTAGTCACAAGCGAACTAGTCAACCTCTCGATGTACCTCTCCATGTGCCTAGAAGGATCCTCATCCTTAGTTCCATAAAACTTAGGGAGGTGGGATGGCATATCCACCGCCTGTAAGTTTTGTGGAACCACAATTGGTAAACCTCTCGGTCTAACTAATGGATCAATGGGGTCCTCCTCCGGTATAAGATCCTCATCATCCCCTCGTTGTGCCATGTTAACCGGTGGATCTTCTCCTATGTCTCTATCAATGTGTATCGGAATCTCTTCCCTAGACGTATAAGCATCCAAAGATATCTCACCAATCGATTTAGAGGGAGTTACCTCTTTCTCCAGTCTAATCTCCCCTTCTAATGTCTCTAGCAATGAACTAAAACTAGGCTCAACATTTAAACAAGTTTCTAACCTAACATCAACTTCTTCTACAACATCGCTAATCCTAGATGATGTCCTCCTACGTCTAGATCTTTCTAATCCTAATGTCAAGTTTGGTTTTTAGGATCGAGTCTTACCTTGCATTCCCCAAAGAATCGATCAACCCTCACTTGACCAATCATACTCCTCACTACCTTCACTCATTAATATTATCATTTTTCTGGGTGTGAATTAAAAATTGAGGAGGTGAGGAAGAGAACCTTCATTAGTTAATAATTCACTTGGAAGAAACAGTCGTACCTTAAGCATTCGCATCCCCCTGCAAGTTAGCACTCCCCTCGACCGTGACTCCACATGACCTCAATCACAATGACTCTAAACTAACAATCCTAATCTAGAACATCAAATTTCAAGTCCTACAACTTGGAGACTCACCCCGAGGTGAGTGTCAAAGTCGAATCTTCCTAAAATTAATTATCCCTCTAAGATTTTAGTGAACTAACGATCATAGATTCTTTTTATGTTTTTAGCAAATCCCCAAAAAAGTTAAGGACATACCTTCGCCGCGCTCCCTCCTCAAAACAAAGTGCATAAAGGAAATATGTAATTCATTCCAAGGAAATAAACAAAATGAATTAAACTAGGAAATCACAAAAATCAACAAGTCTAAGTAAGACACTTACCATGAGCTAAGCTCTCATCCCTACCTCCCACGATGTCGCCTCCAAGTCTTCTCTAATCCCGCTTCGCTCCCGGCAAACGCACCATTTATGTGAGGCCAAACCGCCCACCCTTAAGCGTCCTAGTCCGGGTGGGGGAATGGATGTCACATTCGTTTTGCATAGCTCCCTCTTACCAACTTCATTGGAAGTCATTGCATTTCTCATTAATTCGTACACACCAATTTATTCCATAACAAGGTTACAAGTGTTTAAAAACACTCTGCTATTAGTGCTCTCTTAACAACCCCTATCACTTCCCATACAAATGCACACCCGCTTATATGAATATCTAATTATCTAACCAAACCATCCCTCTCAACTTGGGGTAATAGACATAGCCAGCCCACCATCTGAGATCCCTAAGCCTCAGTTGCAGTCGCACCAATCCTTCCTTTGCTGTTGCTTCCTCAAAATCTCCGATTGATAAGGTTTAGGGCAGGTTTAGGACATCGTTCTTTGTTTTGTAGCAACCTTAAAGCTCATGCACTCGCTCTTTCACAAAGTCCTGCAAAGGTACCGAAATTGGGTTGATAAAATTGGGTTCACGAGCTTTCTCTAGTTGTGTCGATTTAGGGCCGTTGTCGTCAGGTATAGCGCCTCAAATCAGATTCCTTAGGTACCGAAATTGGGTTCATAACCTTGGGTTCACAAGTTTTTTCTAGTTGTGTCGATTTAGGGCCGTTGTTGTCAGATATAGCGCTTCAAATCAGATTCCTTAGGTACCGAAATTGGGTTGATAACATTGGGTTCTGTGAGGCCAAAACCCACCGCCTTTGCCACGCATGCCCTCAAAGATTTCCCTCTTGCAAACTTGGTCCTGGCTGACGATTCTTCACTAGTGCATGACACCTCGCTGAGGCTATGGCTTGTTGATTCCATGAGGCACATAAGTCTTTAATACAAGTGTTAAAAAACACTTATATAACTTATCATCGCCTCCTCTTCCACAAGTCCCTCACAACAACTTCCCAAGTTTACACCTCAATGCAACTATGAATCTAAATATCGCAAGTCTAAATACTATGAGAGTAAATACTATAAGAGTAAGCAATATAATACTATAATTCCCAACACTAGAAGTCTAAATACTAGAGCTATGCACTTGTTTTCTAAATGCTTTTAATCTAACACTACATCTAACAATGCAAAGCTAACTTCAAGACTAATTGACCTTGGCTCTTCACCTTGAAACCTTGCACACACACGTGCTCATTTCTTGCTTCCCACACACCCACACTTATAACACATGGGGTGGCCTTCAAGTCTCTACAAGTATCTTCAAGTCCCTACAAGTCTCTATAAATTCTACTAATTCCACTAACCTTCTACTAATTCCCACACAACTCTAACTCTAACACTCAATTCTATGAGAGGAACAACAAGAGGGAGAGAGAGAGAGAAGGAGAGGGGAAGGGAGAGGGTGAGCACCCCTCAAAGGGGTGCCAAAGGAGCACGAAGGAAAGAGAGAGTGAATAGGAACACAAGTGAGTGAAGAAGGTGAGAGAGGGGAACATATAGGGGGAGGGAAGGGGTGAGCACCCCTCAAAGCTCAAGATAAGCCCCTCGATCCTCTCCTACTTTGTAGGCTCTCATCCTATCCTTTAAGCCTTCAACTCTTAAACCAACAACATAGATCCTAATTCAAACATTTAACTCAAGGAGCCACCCTTGGTTCACCACACACAATGCTCACCTAACTAAGGAACTTTCTTCACACCGCTAAACTTCTAATCAACCTAAGGTCTAAACATAACTTCACTCAAGCCTCACTCTTTTTATATTTTTGTGAATAATCATAAAACATCAAAACATAACTTCTAATAGTTTCAAAGGGTTAAGAACACATGTTGGCACCATTTTGGGCTCACAGATGTGCAAAGACATAGTAATATACAAGGATGGATTGTGGGGTTAGTGCACATAGATAAGAGGTGTAGGCAAGTGCCATTGAACTGCTTGGAATGGGCACATGTCGTAGAGGGGAGAAGGGAGTTTGGTGGGCTAGATGGTATCTTTGCATTGGTTGCCCATATTTTGACCATACCTCAGTTTGAAGATTTTGTGTAATTTGTGCATCAGTGCATTGAGGAGCTAACCAATAGTGATTGGATTCGGTTGAATGGACAAGGGAGTTGTTGAGCCATTAGAAAAAGAATGAGTTAACAAGCTTGAGTAATGTTCTGAACGTTGGAAACTCATCACAAACACAAATCTCGTTGGTTTGATAAGAGACTTGAGAGGATTGACTGAAAATACATGTATTGTAGACCCGGGTACGCAACTCCCATATTATACGCAGGGGGCATCGTATTAAAAACGGCTTAGAGGATGGCTTTTGTAAAAATTATATCAAATTATAAAAAATTAAAGGGACCAAAAAGTTGGGTGAAGACCAACTTAAATAAAATGAGATGTAGAAAAAGTTGGGTTGCATATTAATTAATTTATTAAAAACTCCACAACATATATAAAGAATTGAAACACCTATTTTTTAACCTATGCATATGCATAATTTTAAAGGATCCTCACGAGTAGTTGCCTCCAATTAAAATTAAAAGTCATTGGAAATTTTTTATTTATAATAAACAAATCTTAAATTTTTATTAGAAAGCCCAAAAAGTTGGGTAGTCTGACCTATGGTATCTATATTAAAAAAATCATATAATTAGGTTTTTAATGCAATTTTATGCTTCAAGAATTTTCATTTCCTATATATAATTACATTAATGGATTCCTTGTTAGAAAGGCTACAAGAGTTTCTTACATGAAAACAAATTATATCACTTGAGATTGGACTAAAATGCATTATAAGCGATTATAATCATGGCCATATAATACGGGAGTTGCGTACCCGAGATTGTAGATTGGTGAAAAGTTGCAAGCATGTTGCACAATACAATCTTGGAGTGATCAAACTATCAAAATAACTCTTGACATATGAGCACTTCATGATATTAGGATAATGATGGGGCTTGTTGCTTCAACTTGACACATGGATTAATCTCCTTGGTACAAGGGACATTCAAACATACACGATATTTGAAACATTTCAATAACCTAAGTTGGGTCATGTCATCAATAAGATGTATTTTTGGGATCTAAATACTACAAGAAAAGAAAAGAAAAGAAAAACACTTAATTGGTAATAAAATAATGTACAAAGGAAGAGGGGGAAGAGAAGGGGAGATGACGTGAATGAGAAACGCTTCACGCTTGATTAAAATCACAAGTCGGATATAAACCTAAGCCAAATTTACAAAGTTGGGTAACGGACAATTTCTACACTAAATATGATATTTAGTGTCACATGGCATTTTATGTCACTATGATAATTGTTTGGATGACACTTCTTATGAATTAGTGAATAAATATTGTCATGGATGATGGATGAGTTCATCCATTGACCAAAAACCCTTCCTTCTCTTGGTTCCACCTCCACCCTCAGGACTCCTTGTCTGCATGAGAATTTGCTCCATGCGACGCGATGTGGCTAAGCTTAGCGGCAAGCAAGATTTGCACCCACAAGTTAATGATCTGCACCCTTCTTCTGTTCTGCACACTTGTGGGTTGTTTTCGGATGTGCATAATGAAGAAGTTTTAGAGAAACTTCTTAGGAATGTTGCATTCTCTTCGTTTCTTTCAGGTTTCGTTTTCTCCCATCATTTGCATGTGTGTTTGAGTCTTGATTTGCTCCCATAATTGTTTCTGGAGGGCTTTTACAAGATCTCTGGTTGTGGTCGTTGTTTCAATTGCACAGATCTTGTCATTTAGTTTTTTTTTCTCTACTGAGATGGCAACACACAGAACTCTGTCTAGTGGAGTGAATTTAATGTTGATTGATTTGTATGTTGCTTGAAGGTTCAGGCTTGCATCGAAAGGTGAAGAATTCGGCTGTCGGGAACCATGTGGAGAAATATGTCCACAGTCATGATGGTGGTTGCGTGCCACATTGCAGGTTGCAGGTTACATTTCAGAGATCCAGTAGGTTATTTGAGGCGTTGCCGTAGCAACCCATAATTGCTCCTAGATGTTAGGTCATGGTAATTGCCGATGCTTCTCTATTTATATTCCTAAGAAACCAAGTAAAGTTTGGATACCTAGCAATTGATCCCTGGCAACACGAACTCTTCGGTGTCACTTGGACTTGTGCTCGTTGCCCTGGTTGCACATATCTTGTCCACCTTTCACTCACTCTCTCTCCACAGAGAGCCTGGCAACAACCATAATTATGTCCAGTGGAGTCAATTGGAGCCTTATAAAGTGGTTGAATGTGCATGTAGAAATTGACCTTTGAGAATCGTGTGGAGAAGTGTCAATAGCTATGGTTGCATACATGCATTTGTTGTTTTGCAAGTTGCAAGTTGCAATTTTTTGAGATCCAGTGGGTTGTTTGACGGCTTACAACTTATCCCTGGCAATGTCGAGTCCTCGGTGTTCGTCTCATTTGCGTAAATCTTGTCAGTTTCCTCCACCTTCACTATAAACTCCTCCACCGAGAGCAACTACGTAGATTGCCCTTTCTACCTCCCAAGTGGAGTGAATGGGAGCCTTAAGTAAGTGATTCAGTCTGTGTGATGTTCGAAGATGGACGACTGTCATCTCTCTGCACTACCTGTGCAGTTGCTCATTTGCAGGACGCAATTTTTAGAGATCCAATATGTCATCCAACGCTTCCTTGCTTTGTAGCAGCGCATGATTGTGTTTGGATATAGTATCGATAAGGAGTTGCCGCTTCTTTAATTATATACATATGTATATTCTTTGGAAGCTTGAATAAAAGTTTCGAACACCTAGCAGCTAAATTCTGGCAATGTCACTGTCTTTAATTTAATCTTACTTGGGGCTCCCTGCACTCGTTGTTACAACTCCGCAGATTTTGAGCAGAACGTTGAAGATTGTCATTCCAAATGTCAATAAGTATCTGATCACTAGAGCAATGTGGGCATTTCGATGTGGGCAAGGAACCTAATTGACCATACGTGTGTTAAATGTCATTGTAAGCAATTGCAATGTCCTCCAGGAAATCATTCAATAATTCACAGGCAGGCAACACCCTTTGTTGAAGTGGATATGGAAAACTGTGTGATGAATATATTGTCATGGATGATTGAAATTTGGACAAAAAAATCACTTCGTAAGCGTCAGTAATTGCAACACTGTAAATCTATAATCTCCAAAAAAATCTACAAGGAATGTTGGGTCAACATTTAGTGATGGTGACACTACACTGGGGTTTACAATTAGTATTGAGAAAGAGGTCCGAGACGACCCTAAACTACTGGATGATGGTGGAGGGATACCCAAATCTCAAGGAAGAGGTTGGCGGTTCGAATCCCGGCTGTGAAATCTCCTCTCTACCTGACGGAAAACTTGCCAGGTGGTCAATTGCCTCATGTGCTTTGGCGTTGGCCTGTCGGCCTTCTGTCTCAAAAAAAAAAAGTATTGAGAAAGACAATTAGAATTGGTGACACTAAATATCATATTTAGTGTACTGCTCTCTCTAACATATGAAACATAAGGGCCACTTCACACACGAGACTGAGAGCCCGTGACCAGTACATTTCAAGCACTCTCATTGGTGAAAAAAGGCGGAGTCGGTCCAAGTTCGCTTCACACTACGCTTGAGGGACCAACGGAGTATGTGAATGCAAGATAGATGTAAAGTCTACATGGATTCCTACATGGCATCGAATGGATCATGTTTCATGGTCACTTGGACTGTTTTCAAAAACCACACCTTGGAGGTAGGCCTAACACAAAACCAAGAGACCATGGCACTCCGAACGCTTACAAACGTTGGTTTATTCTATTTTATCATGTGTGAGGACCCACATGAATAGAAATTCATTGAAATAGCATTTGGTTGAGGGTCCGGTCACATATGACTTCACACTACACTTGAGGATCCGTGACCACACTACATGATTTTGGAGGTGTCTTGGGACGCCTTTGGACACTTTCTTTCGGGCTCTCACAATTTCATGGTCGCGGCTCTTGGCTCATGTGTGAAGTGGGCCCTAAACATTATGTCTCATTGTATTATTAAACCCAAACCGACACTCACTTTCTATCATACTTCCAAGTGCAATTATGCTTCATATTGTGCTTCTTTATATTATTAGTGAACAGTGAGAAGTACTCTGGTTGCTTGTTTAAGTGGAAAAGACAACTAATCCAGCACCTGCATCACCATTAAACATAATAGGACTGTGGATAATGCACACATCAAGATTTTAAGAAATTTTCCTTCAAGCATGCATGCAAAATTCTTATATTCAAAGGCACAGTCGTACCTCTTTAATATGACACGTATGGGAAACGAGAAAACCGTCGTATTATCGAGGTGTCACATATTCAATAACATGACAAATTGGACCTCTTTGTCATAATATCGAGGTTCTTCTTGAAAACACATATTGGATATTTTGCCACATATACATAATAAATATTCTTTCAAATGTCTTTACAAATATGATTTTCTCTCTCATGAAATCTACGTGGACTTGAAGGAGGAATCAATAATCCATTGATGTTGCCCCTTCAAATTAGCAACCAAATATCTTTTTGAGCTTCTTCGATACAGCCTGCAGTTTCATTACATATGTAGGAGTAAACTCTCATGGGTTGTCCATAAAAAAGTAGGTAACGGTTGAGCATGATATTGAGCATTTGCTAGTTTCATAAGAGGTGGAGGTCTCTCATCAACGTCTAAAGAGTCCAAGGGCAAACCTAACCTCATAATGTGCAAAAGTAGATCAATGTCTTAAATCAACTTCTAAAACTCAACAATCTTCAAAGGGCCATAACTTTGCCAACATAACTCATAATTGAGCAAAGTGACCACCAAAAGAAGCACAATTTCAATAGTTAATTAACAATTTGTAGATGAGGAAGGTCGGATAAGATTTGACCTCAAAATCTACAAAAGTTTCCCTAATACATGCCAATGCTTGAGGTCAAAATTGGGCATGTCCAAGCCATAACATTATTTCCAGTTTGCAGCATCTAGCAAGTGTTTGGTATCACAAAGGAAACAATACATTGATTATCCCAACTAGTGTGTCTTACAATTTGAAGCTATGCAATGTAATAACGTCTTACTCATGAGTTCAACTTTTATTAATGAAAGTGTAGACATTATCCCCTAAATGCTCAAGCCTTCACATTCCATTTACGGGCACCTCCAACACTAGTGCTAAAAAATTATGTTATGTAGAAAAATAGACTTTGTTTTCTTCAAATCCAACTGTACGGATGTGAACTAGACTACCATATATTCTTTGTTTGAAAATTTCAAGTCAATTGGACCACACTTTCTAGGTCAGGTTGACATATGAATCGGGCCTTCATCTGGGGGGCAGCTAAAGAAAACTCTTAATTTTTTTCGTTTCATGACCATTTTGGTCATGCCACAAATTCTAGAAAGTTGGCAACTTTGACATAATATGTTATCTGGTTGACAAATGAGCTACTCCCAAAAATTTGGGTCTTTTTGAGCAAATTTAGATGAAGTCCATCACCTTCGAAGTTGGAGGAGCCACATGAGGTCATTTTGGGAGATTTCCCACTTTTCATGGAGCAAGCAACATGTGTACTAAGTTTTTTCCAAATCCATCTAGTCAAGTTGTGCACAATCGTCACCTTGTCCTAAGGACCAAAAAAACAATTGAAAACAATTATTAAAATTCAAAATTCAAAATTTTAAAAAATTCTCCAACCAAATTGTGTGTCATACTGTATGTGAAAGATATTGAATAAAAAAATATGTCTCCTACATTTGAGCAACACATGGAACCACCTCCCAAAACAAGCGATGCCAACCTAACAAAAAATCTTACATGCTTGGAGTAAGAGGTTTTCTATATGTTATTTTGACCCACATGGCAACGAGCACCAACCTACACCAGTAGACAATTTTCCATCCACATAGATTGTCATAAAACCCAATAAAGAATTAGGTGGCGACCCATTTTGGGTTGCTTGAGCATTTCAGGGTTATAGATCATAAATGACTCTGCCTCGTAAACTACTCCATTCTCATTAAACAGTTATAGCATTGCGTAACTCCAAATACTAACACACACTAATTGGGATAATCAGCACAGTCGGTAAACATGGAAAAATAGGAACGAGTGAAACTAGCTCCCTAATAAAGTTTCTAAGATTCAAATAAAATCAAAATCCAAAAACAAGAACAAATTTTTTTTAAAGAAATTTAAAGAAGTTTGCCAGTTCTCACCCTCCGCGGAAAAACTAAACTGGTTTAAAATAGAATTTGGGGTGCCTTTGCTAGAAATCGAGTTTTATTGTTCACTGCATTCTTGACGCCCTTTTGGACGCGTGACTATGTTTAGCTAGTTTACTTTTTCCTTTGCTAGAAATCGAGTTTTGTTTTACTGCATTCTTGACGCCCTTTTGGACGCGTGACTATTTTTAGCCAGTTTAGTTTTTCCGCGGAGGGTGAGAGTTGAGAGTATGAAGGTTTTTTTCCTGTTGAAGCTGAGACTTGCCATAAGATATCCAAGAGTACTCTCCGGTCCAAGTCCCCATCCTTGAAATACGGAAAGTTTTTTAGGGCGAGTATAAAGTGGGTGGGTCTTTCCCCTTAAAGGACACGGGGCCTCAATATACAACCACATACATATTTCATACGGGCCCCACATTATTCAGATCCATAACAATGTTTTGTAGGACTGACAATATTCTATGGAATATTTCCTACATGCAACATGAATGATGGAATATTCCACAAAATATTGTCAGTCCCACAGAACATTGTTATGGATCTTAATAATGTGCCGGGCTTCACCCAAGTTCATGTACCATATTTTATGTATTCATGTGTTTGAAGTCATATTTTATACATTGTCTTATGTCAAGGAGAAAATCATAAATGCGCTCATACTAAGCATTGATGATCAAAATACGACGTGTGTATCTGCATCCAACGTCACTTGGGTTGCTTCTTTGAGCTAAAATCATCAACAACATTAAAGTGTTTACTTTATTCACGAGTTGATTTTAGATTGGGTTCTCTTTTACACGATTAACTGAAATTGAAAGTGTGTAGCTCAAATATGCTATACGAGGTTCAGTATAGGCCACTTAGATGCTTAGATGTTAAATGGTTACAAGTTTGTTTGTTTTTTCTGTTTAGCCCACTTCTCTTAAGATATGAAACATGCGTTTGAGGGGACCCTAAGAGGTCACCTTAATTGCCAAACCACGTACCACTAAAAGATAGGTGTTCTGATAAGAAACACAACCAAATTTAAAGGGTTGGATGCTTTACATTAGGGTATACAAGCGTATATTCCATTCACCTAACACAAAAGTCTTCACATCGTATGCAACCTAAAGGAACAAAAAAGTATCGGTTTGACACTGGAATTAGCTTTAAAGATCTTGAATCAATTTAATCCAAGTCATTTCAGATGAACCAGCCACAAACCTATAAGGGGCCAGGGTTTTTATGTTGGATAGATACAAGATACGCTCATATGTGATAATTCACTCTCTAACCACGAACCGATGGGGTCCAAAAACACCCCTTAACCTCTAAAAGCCGAGGTTAGAGCACAAATCAAATGTGCGATATAGATATAAAATTTGGAGTTGACCTACAAGGAAGTTTTGAAGCATGATTTGCAGACTATGTCCATACTGTTGGATTTGAACACTCTGTCTATAGTTTCTACAAATTAAATGTAGAAACATTTAGTTTACAAAAATCTCTAATTAATTTGAATTTGATCTTGATCACTTGAGATATGTTTCACTAATTGATAATATGAGTTCTAAAATTGGGTTTTTAAAATTTTATTACAGAAATAATATAAAATAATTTTAAAAAAGGAGAGAGAGAGAGAGAAGCAACAATATTGGAGTCACTTAACCTTGTTACTATATCAAAATAATCAATTATGTGACAAGGAATTCTATTTTCTTTAATGTTCGAGCAAGGTCATATGAAAACATTGACATTAGACTTTTGAATCAATGTAATAGAGATGGTGTGGAGGTTCAAAGGCTAGAAGTAGAAGAAGTTTCAATTGGAAATGGACTAATTGGATGCCTCCAAAGTGACTTTCAAAATCTTGGTGTCTTTATGTGGACATTCGGGTTTTTAGGGTTAAATGGACCTTCCTTTCAGACTCAACATTGAATCCAAGCTCTAGTGTTGGTTTCTCGTACCACGAGGAGTAGGATTGGCAACAAAGAGATGCCATATTGGTCCCCATTCATTTTTTTTCCATGCCTTGGGCCTAGGTTTGTTGCCAATTCATCTCAACGGCCTCAAATAGACTACTTCATGGTCCTTGAAGCTAATTTCGGTGTCAAATAAACCTCAATAAGTAATCTTTCAGTTGCATGCTATTTTAAGGATACTATGTTGGATGAATGAGAGGTATGCTTGTATATGATAATTCTCTCTCTCCATAAATCCTTGGGTCCATAACATTGCTCTTGATGAATAGATTGCTCAATTGTAGAGTTTTTATGGTTCTTGGACACTAGTGTAAAACTCTCACCATGAGTTGCAAGATCCCCTTAAGAATGTTAACCTACCAAAAATTGTGTGGATTATGATGTGAATAAGATTGGATGAACATGGTCATAGGAGACCTATATTTGTTCTTGTAAGCATTATGAACACAATCTTCACTATCTTAAAGTTGGTATTTGAAAGATGTTTTCAGCACATTTTAGCATGTAGTTTTGTGCACTTGCGGTTGGTTTCAATATTAATATTTCAAAGTGTTGGTCCTTGGGGTGTGCGTACTACGTTGCAGTACCCTACCCACAGGGGTGCACAAAAAGGGTATTAATTGAACGGCCTATGTATACTGTACTCATCATTATAAGGGACACTATCGAAGGAATGGTTTGTATGTATATTTCAGCTAATCTTGTGATGTTTATCATTTGCAAAAATACAATAGGCTCATCCTCCATAAAGGAAGTGCAAAATCATGATTCTAGCCATGAGTGGGTACATACACTTTAGACTAGTACATACATTTGAGGGCAAGAGTAATCTCTCTCTCTCTCTCTCTCTCTCTCTCTCTCTCTCTCTATATATATATATATATATAATCTTTCATTTTTTGCCTGTGTTTTTTTGGGTCTTGTTGTGTAAATTTTGGTTATGAACAAACCCATGGAAACACTCAGGGAAGACTTAAAAGGTGACTTGTATATCATCTAGGTGTCTTAGATAAGATTTATTAGGAAAATTACAAGGTTAATGCGCTTTATTTTGGATTTAGACTAACAATTGGTTCATGGGTAAAAGATAAAAGCTCTAAAAGATCTCTCCATGTCAGTGCATGCAATTGTGACTGTCACTCATCTCACTCTAATTTCCTAGGGCAATAGTCTGGCAATGAGTTCATTTTAATTGGACCAAGTGCGGTGCACAAGCATAGGACTCGCCATCGACTATAGTCTTTTGCAAAAGTATCCCATTTAAGTCTTGCTTACCAAAGCCAAGGGCACTTTGGTATTGTCAATAATCTGGTATTTATTAACCTTTTTAATGTAACTTGAAATTTGCAATATTGTCATCCTTTCATGATTGTTGAGATTCTTTGATTAAACATGCCCTTTAAATTAAGCTGTCCGGCAATAGTCCCTACCTAAGCTAACCCAAGTCCACCGAAGCATCCTCGGATTACATCAATATGCCAAACCACGTATATGTAGAGTGATCTTTCATATTATCCAATTCATTACCTTATCACGGTTGTGCTTAAGAGTTTAATTTAATAAGGTTATTGTTCAACCAATATTGTTTAGAATTTCACTTCATTAATCAATCATAAGATTATTGTTAGGTACATTCACTTATCCAATTTTAGAATTAATTTCAATTCATTTTATATTCAGACTAATTCCATTTTATTTCCTCATCATATATACCAAGCTTACTTGCTAGGCTGCCAACAGTCAAGTCTTTCCAGCTTCGAAGGCAGGCCCAGATAACCCTTTGAAGTCTATGGAATTCACACTGACTGTTCGGCTTCTGTCCACCAGTTGAACCGAAACAGGTTCCCCCTGTAATGTCACTCGGCTATGGTCTCGGCCCTTATAGTTACCTGATGCTAGCTCTGCAACCAAAATCAAAGCCTTGCTTCCTCGCAACCATTTGCCTCGTGACTTCAAAATTCAACCCAGCTTTGTACCAATAAGTTATCTCAGACAATTGTCTAAGTACGCATCAATTCCATGTCAAAGTAAGTACTATAAAACACGGATTATTGCCTCTTTAATTATGTAGAAAGTTTTAGACAACTGTATCAAGCCTTTCCATTTCTGGTAATCAAGGTATTCATTTCCAGTTAATCAATTCTCGCAATCTCCCTAGTAATGATTCCTGGTTTAATTGAATGTTTCCTACACGGAAACCGCGCAAGCACTCGGCTTAACAAATATAAATTTAGACAGACTATGGCCCTTGAACCCAATTTGTACTCTCTTTATAATCAATCTTCGTTTATTCCTCAAGCAATCGTCTCGATTTTTAATTCATCAAACATCCTTACATACTCAACATTCATAAATCAATTATGGCAATATCATATTTTCAAAAACAACCATATGAAAATGTCCTTGTTCAATTCAATGAGTGCATGAGATGAGACATACATATGTGCAATTACATTCCTACACACACAGCCCATTGACTGCAATTACATTCCTTTCCACTATCAATTTTCCATTAGATTCCATCAGATTATAGCCTATAATTCAATAATTCACCCACGACAGATTTAGCGTTCGGTAGAATTTGAAATAATATAATCAGATATTGGCCAATAACTAAAGTACTTCTGCACAGACAATGGCCTAATCAATTACATATTACAATCCAGTTACACACCCTGGATTGAAAAATACAGTCCAACAAACAATCATACTATAGCCTGACAACCTCCGAGGAATCATTCCCCGGCAATCTGTAACTCTCTTACAGATGTCCAACACTACTTATCAAAATTGCTTTTGTCCTCTCTCAGCCACACTCTTTTCTCCTATCCAAAGTTTTTTACCGCAAAAAGGAGAGAGTATTTTCTACCAGACAATGGCCTATATCCTTCCCTGGAACCTCCTAGAATCAGACCATAGCCTTCTACGGTTGCTTACTGAAATCTCAGTCCATAGCCCCGTTCATACATATCCATTTACAATTTTGAAGTTCCAAAAAGGGCACTATTTACACTGAAACCTTGTTATGGCAAAGAAAGTTCAAAAATTGACACCACATAGCCCCTTACTAATCCATTTGTTGGTCCCTCAGCAAATTTATCTCTTCAACAACTTTGGTGGAGGCTAGTTGTGCTGCGCAGCGTCCTCGGCTGCTCGCTTGAGCTCCCTGGTTTCCATTTTTCCCACTGCTTTGAACAAATCTTCATCTCGAGCGACTAACTCTGGAGCATTTGTTCGCTGCCACCTTAGAAACCGCTCAAAAGGCCCCGCTCGAGTGTATGGAAACTCATTTATTAAACACTTATGAGCTCCCGCAATGAAATGAATAAGGGCCATAGCCTCTACCAACCTCATCCATCTTGTAGGCCTGTATTGGAGTTTAAGTAGTAACAGGGTTAACATCAATCGTGACATTTCACTGCCCACACCAGTCTGAGAGGACATTAGCAAAAACAGCTGCCCGAAAACAAACTGGATCACGATGAGAAACATGTTCATGAAAAAACTGACTATAAGTTGCTTTACATTCTTCCACAGTAGTTTTTGGGCCTGGAATTAATGGCCAGTTGTACTCCACGCTTGAAATGGTGGCTGATGGATTCCATTTCCCTCTTCTCGGACAAGGGCAGAAGTGTGGATGACTTGGCACGTTGACTGGGGGTTCAGCCGGCCATTGCCTCGAAATTCGTCTGTAATAAATATCAGCTGGCATTTCCTCGGTTCGAGATTGGCCATAATCCTCAAGTAACTAGGCAATAGCACTCCAGGTAGGTATGGGCTCTTCCCTCGGTGAATCAAACATGTACGCGTATTGGCCCAAATATTGTAAAGTAAACGGACTGCCCGTGACAAGTAAGTCTATAATCTGCTGGGATGGTATAAAATTGACTGGGGGAGACTCAAACTGGACCTGGCCATGTAGGTTTAACAAAGGTTTTTTCTGACTAGCCACCTCCTGCAGATATCTCTCTAGCCTATCGCCCACCCTATCCACCTGATACAGATAATGAGACCCTAAAAAACATCCTCAACCAAGGCCTACCCAACAGGATGGGAAATGTATCCTTGTTAGAATGCATTTTGATGACATGAAAAGTGACCACATACTCCTCCCCTCCTGTGCTAATCCTACAATCCTTAATCATTCCCAAAGGCACCGCCGGAGTTTGATTTGCCATGTTGATGATGAAAGGTGATGGACCCGTAAGACTAAGACCCAATCTCTTCATGGTGTGCTCCGGCAATTACACCGTCTAAGGCTGAGGGTTGAAGGTGACCTCCACAGGTTTTCATATGTTTGGTTCTTTATTCTATAGAACAAGACTACATTAAATCCACCCGGCTATGAACATTGGCCATAAACACACGAATATTGCCCGTCCTATAGTCAACATAATCCGAAGTGGACTTTGGTGTAAAATCTCCCTCTTAAGTTTGTTGTTTCCGTTCACTATGAGGTTGGATGTAGAAGGGTTGTAAGTTAGCCTTACATGGGTGACAATGATGGCCAAGGATTCGTGGCACTCACTTAAAATCATCCATGTGGATGAAAAAAACGCAGGAATCAACTAAATGACTATTTTTAGGCAATTTGATTCCGGAAATAGAGTCAAAGGCCCCGAATTAGTCTAGTGATGTCACATTCGAATGAATCGGCCCTCAACCCCATAGGGGGGCTTTTTTTTATTGGAGCCACTTCATCCACGATATCTAGGATGGATGATTTTAAGTGAGTGCCACGAATCCCCAACCGACAATGACATCCATGTACAATGTTTTTTTTATATATATATAATCTAGTACACACACAATGACATAAACATGGGTGCTAAGGTTGCATTTCACTTGCTTGAAAGATAAGCATGTTGTCAAGGACAACAATGTACTCCATAGAGACTAGGAAGTGGGAGGGAACCTTGGATACGTTACATAACGGCAATGCCACTTGCGCGACAATCAATGTACATACAAGTGAGTGTATTATTTAGCACTCAACCAACGACTCATGTGTTCATATTACATACCATAGATTGAGTTGGAAGGATGACTTCATATGTACAACATCATGTTCTAGAAATCCCCAATATCGAGCATTAAACTAATATTTTCCTTTGGAAAGTAAGAGGACGTGTGGCACCTATGCCCGTATTTTTTTGGTTTTTAGTTACTCCAGATACAATCACCAATGTCCAACACTCACAACATTCGAAACTTGGAACCATTGTCATAACACTATTAAGATCCCTAACAGTATTTCGTGGGACTGACAATATTCCACCGAATATTCCTACATTCCGTCTGAATGTGGGAATATCCGGTGGAATATTGTCAGTCCCACAAAACATTGTTAGGGATTTGAATAACGTTATGGTTGGGCTTTGCCAACCTTTTAGGGGTTAAGTAAGTAAAATTTGGACAATGACCCAAATTTGAGCGGTAAGTAGTCCGATCCCTAAAGGCTTACAACAAAGGGAGGAGGGAAGGACTATTGGAATAAACTGTACACCTACATTTGAGTGTGTAACTATTAAGACTTATCGTCATTTTCATGGTGGCATCATTAGATACATCTACACAAGGTCACCGATCAATGAAGTAAGGGCCACTTTACACTAGAGCTTAAGGGCCCTTGACTTGTAATATATAAATTTTATGATCAATCGAGAAGCCAAATCAACAAAGGTCTTGAGGGCCCAAGAGACCAAAAACATTTGAATGGGTGAAAAATTTGCATGGCATCTTATATGGCAACATGAAGATAATGGTTCATGGTCCACCGGACATTGCGTTAGGCCCATAAAGAAGAGGTGAGCCCAACGCATAACTAGGAGTTGTGACAATCACTTAAATGGTCATTGGCTCCTAGAAATATTATGGTGCCATGGTGGGGCCTGAACCCAAACATATGTTGCAGTCACTCAATGTGCTCTACTTTCACTTTACACTTAGCTTGAGGGCCCATCATTTGCAAAATTAGAATTCTATTTCCCACGGGTACACCGTTCGGAAGATTGTCAAAGATCATAGATTTTCGTGGTCACAACTCTTCGTATGTGTGGAATGTGGCCCTAAGATTAAGATGGATTGATTAAGACTTTCCGGATTTGGAAACATTGAGAATTATCTTACGAAATTCATTGGAAACTTTGAAAGTATGTACAAGAGATGAATGGTGGACAAATTAAATGCCAACAACAATGAAATGTTCAATTGTGTGGGTGGTAAATTGTGTGATACAAAAAAACGCAAAAGAAAAAAGAAAAAAACTTCTTGGGACCGCTTGTGCAAAGGGTCCATCTTGTGATGAGTGATCCTGTCTAGTACCTTGAAGTTATGCATAAAGTCTTGGCATTGAACTCTCATTGAGTTGGCTAAAACTCGAGCTGGAGAGCTTATGCATATAGTCGCCCAAGTTTTCTTAGAGCTTAAATTATCATGCTCAAAGAGTGGTGTCAAGTTATTAAAAACCGGAATTCTAGCTTGTCCTATGAAGATGAGTGGGCCAAGCTAGCCTTGCATAGACCGATCCAAGTTTTGTGGCAACGGATCCATGCGCAAACCTTGTTTTAGATCCTAAAAGTTGCTCATTATGTTTGGGATGGTAGAAGGGGTTCCAAGGCATTTCACCTGGATTTCAGAATAGGCTCTAACACACGATGAGCTAATGAGCTCTTAAACAACTATTCTCTCAAGAAGGGTCAAGCCCCATGATTATGCCGCTCTTTGAGGGATTTTGCGCATAGCTCTATTGTATATGGTATTTATTAGCACGTGCATCTTTTGGCGAACAATCCAAACTAGATGCCTATCTACGCCTAATAGTGTCACGTCCGCTAATCACCAACATGAGACTAATTATCAACACAAGTAATTGATTGACGTGCTTAATTAATTATGGTATGAAAATTTGCCTAGCATATTGGAGTGTTTGAGATGACGGTTTCATGTTTTCGTATGCAAGAGGAGGAGGATATTGCACATCCTAATGTTAAAGTCATTGTGTGTTCACACTTATAGTCAACTTGTTAAACATTGTGCAACCTAGGCTTAGACCTCATAAGACTATTGATCATTGAGTATAAACTAGACGACACCATTACACATGCGATACTAAACACCATGAACAATGTACTAGAAAATGAGAATTTGTTCTAGAAGCTCACATTGTTTATGGTACGTTAGTTATGATGTTTAGTGTCACTTACTATTCAAGATTACCCAACATAACAACTACTTTCTATAGAACAATTACTATAGAATACTTTATTTTTTAAACTAATAAATGTCAAGTATGTTGTTTGGAAATTATGGAACATAAACAACTTTTGTTGGAAAAAAACCACTTTTGTTGTAAGCAAAATATTATAGCATTGCGTAACCCCAAATAGTGAGTGACACTAATTACCATAACTCATGTAGGTCATCTTCACGAAGTCCGCTAAACAAGTGTTCTAGTTTCAACCCTTGCAATCTTCAAATTGTAGACTCCAAACAAGTAAAGTCAAGAGATGATTGCCACTAGGGTTTTAAGGGGTTGTTACAATTAAAGGCCTTAAACCCTAAAGGCCAAGTTGGACTTATTTGTTTGGGCAACCCTCCTTCCTAGGGCTCCCAATGACTAGCCTTATAATGGCACGCGGCGTCCCCAAATATGTGGGAGTTGGGGAAGGTGACTCTTAGGGCCACTTCACACACGAGACTGAGAGCCCGTGACCAATACGCTTCAAGCACTCTCATTGGTGGAAAAGGCGGAGTCGGTCCAAGTTCGCTTCACACTATGCTTGAGGGACCAACGGAGTATGTGAATGCAAGATGGATGTAAAGTCTACCTAGATTCCTACATGGCATCGAATGGATCATGCTTCATGGTCACGTGGACTATTTTAAAATACCACCTCTTGGAGGTAGGCATAACACAAAAGCGGGAGACTATGGCATTGAACACTCACAACCGTTGATTTACTCTATTTTATCATGTGTGAGGACCCGCATGAATAGAAATTCGTTGGAATAGCATTTGGTTGAGGGCCCGGTCACATATGACTTCACATTACACTTGAGGATTTGTGACCACACTACATGATTTTGGAGGTGTCTTGGGACGGCCTTTGGACACTTTCGTTTGGGCTCCCACAATTTCATGGTCATGGCTCTTGGCTCATGTGTGAAGTGGCCTTTAACCATGACTACCCAAGGTGGGGAAAAGAAAGTTGGGGTCTTGGCTTAAAATAATAATAAACAAATTGGGAACTCCAAGGTTAACATGCCGAAAGCACATCTAAAGGCCAGTTCACACAGGGTCCCGTCGTCCTAAGTTCCATGTATGATATGGATGCCTACATGGCAACACTTTTTGGAAGTGAGGCTCGGGGTTTGTGTTGAGAGTTGGGTTGTGCAAAAGCTAGACCCAACTCTCAACACAAGTCATGTGAATATTTTTGCATAAAATGATCAAAATCCACATGTAATGATCATTAACCATGTTGTAATGGTTTCTTGAGGCTCAAAAGTTGGGACTCTACCTCCATGTTGGGACTTGGGATTTGGAACCCCGTGTGAACCGGCCCTAAGGTCCTAGTAAGGTTATCTAAGACACATTTCTCCAAAAACAAGCAATTGTATTGGAAATAGCCAACGATAACACCCATACCATTGGAATATGAGATGTGGTGAAAGATCATAGATATTTTATGATCCTAGATTTTAGATTGTTCGGTATAATTAAGTACTATGTATGTATGTGCACATATATGTGTATGTATATGTGTACATGCACATGCACATGAGCTTGTATCAATATGTACAAAGGATTGTACTACTAGAATGAAAATGATAGTAACGTATTTGTATGTATAAAGTTTTTGGAATCCAACTCTTTATCAAAATTGCGTGTTGTGTGGACCGTAGGAGTCTAGTTGATATAAAAGATCACTTAAATTAGGGTCATAGTTGGCAATAATTAATAAGAAGATAGATACAAATAGGTTGGTGTGATGTACATGTAGTGTACTTACAAGGTCCAATTTGGTCACTTGGGCATTTAAATGTTAGGGTTAGAGTAATACTATGACAAGTGATAGTCCTAGCACTTGCTTTATGGTGCATTCTAGAACCATATATGTTCCATTCAATCATACCCCCCTTCCGCCCGCCAGACATATGAGTTGAATATTTTCAATCAACCTTGTGGTTGAACCTAGGAGTGAGCCCTAAAAAATAAACAAAAAAGGGGCGGGTTAGTTTGTCCCCTCTTGTTCGAGGTGTTCACATTTGAAAGGAGGCAATGGTTCACGAGGTCCCTCTGACCGTCACGTTTGGGAATTACATATGGAATAGGATAAAGATGCACTATCTTTAAAAATTTGCAATAAGTTTTCCATCTTCATAAAACGGATGCGTTCTTCTAAATCTCAAATATTTTGTTGGATTCACATAGAATTGGGTGAAAATTGCCCAAGCTCTTAATAGTTTGAGCATTGGGTGGAACCTTATGAAACTCCAAGTAAGTATCAAACTCCTGAATTGCAAGCTCTCAACTCAAATCGTAGTGTAAAGAGGGCCTTATATGGCCATTTTTTACATTGGTGACCAATGACCATGACCACCACTTTTCAAAATCTTGCATTGGTTGTGAGTTGAGAGTTGAGAGTTGAGTGGCGGTCCCACGTCATTTTACACAAGGTTACCAAAAATAAAAGAGTCCATGGGTGAGCATGTCAGAAAATGGATGAAAAAGCGACATGGAATCCTACATGTCTAGAAATGGATAGAGTTTGGTGATCACCCAATTTTTGCAGCGAGCAAATCCAAACGGGTTGTCTCAACAAAAAATCAAGTGACCATATCAAAAGAAGAATAAACAAACTTCTAGAGATACATTTTTAGTCATTTAACTTATTTTTAACGAATCTCTAATTGTTGTAAAAAATGTAATTATGGATTCCATGAAAACCACTACATCCCGATCTAAGTTTGCTTTACACTACATTTGGTGATCAAAACTTGCAAGAAGTGATGTGGATTTCCCTTGGTCATGGTCATCGGACCGCCGACCATGACCATGAGAGCTCTTGAATGATTTTGTCGCACGGGTCTTGATCATGTGTGCAAAATGGCCCTAAGGTACACATCCCAAATTAACTTACTTTTCTTATGGGCGCAACTACCGTACTTGGCTGTCAGGGTCAATTCAAAGATTGCATCCATCAAAATACACATCCTCCAACACCATGAGCATGCGCAATCAGGATGGAAATTCCTCCAAGGCCTCGCATTCCCACATATCAAGTACCTTCAAACATGTCAAACCCCCTAATCCCTCCGGGATCATCTTCAAGGATTTGCATCCACGAAAATTCAATTCCTCCAATGCCACAAGTGTGCGCACTCCGGATTGAAATTCTTCCAAGGCCTCGCATTCCCTCATATCAAGTATCTTCAAACATGTCAAACACTTAATCCCTCTGGGATCATCTTCAAGAATTTGCATCCACGAAAATTCAATTCCTCCAATGCCACAAGCGTGCGCACTCCGGATGGAAATTCTTCCAAGGCCTCGCATTCCCACATGTAGAGTTTTTTCAAACATGTCAAACCCCCTAATCCCTCCGGGATCATCTTCAAGGATTTGCATCCACGAAAATTCAATTATTTCAATGCCACAAGTGTGCGCACTCCGGATGGAAATTCTTCCAAGGCCTCGCATTCCCACATATCAAGTATCTTCAAACATGTCAAACCCCCTAATCCCTCCGGGATCATCTTCAAGGATTTGCATCCATTAAATGCCAATTCCTCCAATGCCACGAGCGTGCACACTCCGGACGGAAATTCTTCCAAGGCCTCGCATTCCCACATGTAGAGTTTCTTCAAACATGTCAAACCCCCTAATCCCTCCGGGATCATTTTCAAGGATTTGCATCCACGAAAATTCAATTCTTCCAATGCCACAAGTGTGCGCACTCCGGATGGAAATTCTTCCAAGGCCTCGCATTCCCTCATATGAAGTTTCTTCAAACATGTCAAACCCCCTAATCCCTCCGGGATCATCTTCAAGGATTCGCATCCATTAAATGCCAATTCCTCCAATGCCACGAGTGTGCGCACTCCGGATGGAAATTCTTCCAAGGCCTCGCATTCCCACATGTAGAGTTTCTTCAAACATGTCAAACCCCCTAATCCCTCCGGGATCATTTTCAAGGATTTGCATACACGAAAATTCAATTCCTCCAATGCCACAAGTGTGCGCACTCCGGATGGAAATTCTTCCAAGGCCTCGCATTCCCATATGTAGAGTTTTTTCAAACATGTCAAACCCCCTAATCCCTCCGGGATCATCGTCAAGGATTTGCATCCACGAAAATTCAATTCCTCCAATGCCACAAGTGTGCGCACTTTGGATGGAAATTCTTCCAAGGCCTCGCATTCCCACATGTAGAGTTTCTTCAAACGTGTCAAACCCCCTAATCCCTCCGGGATCATCTTCAAGGATTTGCATCCACGAAAATTCAATTCTTCCAATGCCACAAGTGTGCGCACTCCGGATGGAAATTCTTCCAAGGCCTCGCATTCCCTCATATGAAGTACCTTCAAACATGTCAAACCCCCTAATCCCTCCGGGATCATCTTCAAGGATTTGCATCCATTAAATGCCAATTCCTCCAATGCCACGAGCGTGCGCACTCCGGACGGAAATTCTTCCAAGGCCTCGCATTCCCACATATAGAGTTTCTTCAAAGATGTCAAACCCCCTAATCCCTCCGGGATCATTTTCAAGGATTTGCATCCACGAAAATTCAATTCTTCCAATGCCACAAGTGTGCGCACTCCGGATGGAAATTCTTCCAAGGCCTCGCATTCCCTCATATGAAGTTTCTTCAAACATGTCAAACCCCCTAATCCCTCCGGGATCATCTTCAAGGATTTGCATCCATTAAATGCCAATTCCTCCAATGCCACGAGCGTGCACATTCCGGACGGAAATTCTTCCAAGGCCTCGCATTCCCACATGTAGAGTTTCTTCAAACATGTCAAACCCCCTAATCCCTCCGGGATCATCTTCAAGGATTTGCATCCACGAAAATTCAATTCTTCCAATGCCACAAGTGTGCGCACTCCGGATGGAAATTCTTCCAAGGCCTCGCATTCCCACATATCAAGTATTTTCAAACATGTCAAACCCCCTAATCCCTCCGGGATCATCTTCAAGGATTTGCATCCATTAAATGCCAATTCCTCCAATGCCACGAGCGTGCACACTCCGGACGGAAATTCTTCCAAGGCCTCGCATTCCCACATCCCGAGTTTCTTCAAACATGTCAAACCCCCTAATCCCTCCGGGATCATCTTCAAGGATTTGCAGTGCGTAATATATAATTTCTCCAAGGACACTATTCTTTGAAGTCCATTTGGAAACTGATCCAATGTTTCACAACCTATAAATTTAAGTTCTTTGAGTGTTGTAAAATGGAGAACATCAAATGGAAGAGATTTTGAAATATGGCCCTTGAATATTTCAAGTACACTTAATTTCTTCAAATGATTTTTGGCAATTTTTTTAATATCATTGTTGAATTTAGCTTGCGTTGCCAAAAAGTTATCACATTCTGTCTTGAAATGGATCCTCAACATTTTGAGTTTGGTTGTTCTGATGAGGATAGCAAAAAGAAGGTGCACATCCTCGCAATTTTGAACACTTAACAATCGTAGACCTTGTAGTTGTACAGTTGTTGTAAATGTCAATACTTTCTCAATATTTGTAAATGAGATGCCTTCAATCAGTCTTATATCCTGCATGGAAAACAAATATTAGACAACGGAACATTTATTTTTAAATCTTAGTTTTTCTTGTTTATGGTTACAATTCCAAATTCAAGTCATAACTTCATAATGATTTTGTAAAGACATTCATTTTTGTGCCACATACCTTTCGATTACAATAATGAATGAATGTGGATGAAGAAAAATCCCATATTCTAGAGCCTTGGTATTCTTTTTCCGCAATCATACGACCCATATCCCGCAATTGATCATGCATATCCAAACCACCATATTCATCAACTTTTAGCAATGATTTGTCTTGTAGCCTTTCAAAAGTTTGCTCTATAATGCTATCATCATCATCGTCAAAGCATCTAAGTATAGTTTCTTTTGTAGATTGCAAGCCACCAATCCATGAGTCTTTGCAAAAGAAACAAGATATATCCAAGAACATGTTCTTTTCCCTTCCATTGAGCTCATCAAAACTTGTGCGTAATGTATTCCAAATTCTATGATCTCCACTTCCATCATGCCTTGCCCTCAACAATCTTTGCAATCTCCACTCCCATATTCTCAAACGTTTTTCCCCATTTAAGGAACTACCCATCACCTCCAAACTCAACGGGAGTCCATCACAAGCGTTCACAATTTCCTTTACTACATATGTCAAGTATGGCAAGCATGGTTGGTTGGTTGTAAAATTTGCATGCATTGAAAATAATTCCAAAGATTGTTGCCTGTCAAGGGTTTTCACATCCACTTTACCAACCACAGGTACGTATGCTTCCAAGGACTTCCATTCACGAGAAGTGGCAATGAATTTACTTCCATCACCATCTTGAAATTTATGATTGCCCAATAGTTCATTGAGTTGGTTTGCCTCACCGACATTGTCCACAACAATAAGGATTTTTTGTGTACTTTGTAATTGGGTCAAAATCTCTCGTCCTTCCTTTAATGTTTTGGTTTTGGGTAGCGCTTTTACATTTTGTAGGTTATATTTCACTGCAAAAGTACAACTTTCATCTTTGAAGGCATTTACAAAGACCGTCGCATCATATTGGTGGGAGATGTGATCACTTAGAGCAGCCGCAAATGTCGACTTGCCAATTCCACCCATGCCCACAAACCCCACACTTCCAACATGTTGGAGTAGTTTTCCCAATTTTGGCATCTTTTCTTTGAGGCCAATCAATTTGAAATCCTCCTTCATGTTGTATCCCCCCTACACAATGTCAATATACCAAGTTAATTCATTGTTATTGAACAAATCACATAAGTTACATGAGGTCTTATATTGTTTTCCACCGTTAAGTCTATGATATTATGATTGGTCAAGATTCATCTAACTTTCTTTGCAAATAAATATTGACAAAGTGGTATTCACCTCATGTTGCATTTGATCTGACGATGTGTTTTTTGATTGCTCTTCAATTCTCGATAATGAGGTGGTATTACCAAGCTTCAAACCGAAAAGAAATGTGGGTTCATTGAATTGCTCGGGAGCTACAACATCATGGAAAGTCTCGAGGATTGCATCATTCTTTAATTTTCTCAAAGTCTTAAGAATGTCAAGGAATGTTGGCCTTTGTGAAGGTTCCCGGGACCAACATATATGTATCAATGATTTCAATCCTTCTGAATAGGCTTGAGGGAGCTCGGGTCTCTCACCATTCAAGATAGAATTCTTGTAATCACGAAGAAGAGAATCATTAAAATTTCTCTTTCTTAAAAGGATCTCAGAGCACATCATGCCAAAACTAAAGGCGTCTGTTTTGAATGCATCTACCTTTGAACTTCTTTCAAAAACCTCAGGTGCCATATACCCACAAGTTCCATATATATTCTCACCAGTGGGCACCTTTGAAGAGCTTGTCACTTCAATTTTGGATATACCAAAATCAACTAGCTTCACATGCACATGTTCCACACTAGTTGAATCATTTAAAATTAGGACAACATTATCAGGCTTCAAGTCACGATGGGCAACTTCCATATCGTGAAGGTAGCACATTCCACTTCCGATTTGCAACATAATATCAATTGCATTTTCTTCATCGAACGAAGTTTGTTGATTTAAGAAACATAACAAGTCCATCGTTCCTCGCTCGGTGACAATTTCAAACATTTTCTTTTCTTTGCCTTGAATGTTCTTCCTCATCAAGCCACAATAACACAACTTGATGTTCGGATGATCCCTAGTAAAGCCACAACAAAACAACTTGATGATGTTCGGATGATTCAATCCTCCCAATATACTTGCTTCTTTCCAAACCATTGTTTCATTTTGAACCATTTCGTCATGGTCTAGGCCACTGACTTCGATGACCTTTGTGACAGTATCAAATTCTAACCATCTTGTGCAGTATACGCTTCTTGATGCACCTCCACCCAAAGGAACACGTCGCCTTCCATATTTAGGGCAAGGGTAGTCATGAGGAAAGATGATGCTATCCAATTCACCACCTTCTGCCCTTTGAAGACCTTTTACTCGTCCCATTAGGTACCGTACAAGCATGCAATCTTTGCAACTTGCACTTTTGCACATTTTCAAGTGCTTTGAAAACCTTTCACACATTGAATTATGGTCCTCTTCAACTTCATCAATGCACGTTGGAAAAAATGTTGTAGAGCTTTCAATCTTCAAAATTTCAGTTTTTCGACTGGGAAAAATATGACAAAATACGTTGCACATTGTGTGGAAAGAACACTCAAAGTCCTCGAGAAGTTCTCTGAAGGTCTCTTTGTTATTCATTTGCTTCACGACAACTCGGCACCAATCATCATTGCAACATTCGTCTATCACACCCCTTGCCTTGTTCACAATGAGGAGCATGTCTTCCTCCACTTGACGAAAGACATTCCCATGTGAATCATTGGCAATTATTTCAATTGCTTGCACACCCTTGCGGAAGTTGTCCAACAAATTTTTGCATTGTCGTCTATTCAAAACTTCTTGTGGCAATGATAAATTGGGAAAATTTGCAATCTCCATTGGTACCCGTAGAAAGTTTGTCATTTTCAACACCGGTGATCTCTCGTTTCCATAAAATTATTGTCATAAAAAATACTAATTGCTCAAAATGAGTAGTATACACCTTCAAGCATAATCATAATGAAATGCAAAAGTAAGGGTTATGATCGATTTTAGAAGATATGAGTTTCCAATATACAAGGCTTATCAATATATTACTAGCAACCTCAAATCACGCATGGTGACATTCAAGTGACAATTATCTATATTATATGATATAAAAAAACACGTTTCCATTACTTCATAAAAATAAAGATTGACATGATTATAGGAACCACTAAGGGATTGGGAGGCCAAACTCCAATCTCAAGGTTTTCTTGATATTACTTTTGGTGTAGAGAATATTGTTTTGTTGGATTTCTTCCTCCCATAGCTTGTATACAAAAATTCTATATAGATACCCAAGGTACGAAATACATATATGGAGTATTATTATTTTTAAATTTCATTTCATACTTACAACTAGTTAATATTTATATGGATGCAAGTTCAATGAACATTTTTACAATGCTTGTCATGAACTCAATCACCTGGCTTATATTGTATAGGAGATGACAAAGAGCTTGTTGAGGACACTCGCAAAGCATTACAACATCAAACAATTGAGGAAAGTGGCAAAATTCAAACCTGACAAAGTTCAAAACCTTGGTGACTTGTCTAAAGCGAATAACTTCCCCTGGTACTCTCGATCTTTGGAGTCCCATGTTCACCATGGAAAATGCTAATGCTCAAAGGTCCTTACAAAATGGGCATAATGCATGTTCTAGCTTAGCAACAAATGTAGATTTTGTAGCTTAATTCCTTCGGACACCCAAACAGGTTGGCTTCAAGACATTGTTGATTTGCATGTTATGAAATCATTTCATATATGACTATTGAAATTCAATGTTTATGAACACCTGCACATGGTCACCATTGAATCAACTAAAGCCATTTCAAAGTGCATTGGTGTAACTACGAGTTTGTCTTATGCAACTAAGCAAAGCAAAGCAACACTTTCTTCACAAATCCATCAAGACAATTATAAAGGCAAATTACACATCACACATACTACTTCAAGTCAAGCAATATGCGTCAAGAAGGAATGATCCCTACATCCCACAATCTACATATGTATTACATAGACAAAAACTGAACCTTGTACAAGCCACATGAAGACTACCTTCAAACAACCAAATCAAGAATTTCAGGTTGGTCTCTTAATGAGTCTTCATAACATGAAATAACCTAGAAAAACAAGCAATAGCAAGTCCTCATATACCCATCCCAGCTAGGATGAAAGCAATACATGCATGGAAGGTCACTCTAGGTGGAATACAATAAAGTATAATTCTATGCCTTTGACTAGGATAAAGTAGTGCAAAAAATGCATAAAATGGGACTCTAGGTACTAGGTAGCAAAAGTTATAACAACAAAGTCAAACACACATGGTGATCCAATGAAGGGGCTACACCAAACTCAACATTGTGCTACATCCAAGAAGGAAACCCCTCAAGTATGGCTTACAATTAGTGGTAGCCATGTTAAGGGGTCCATTACGTAGTTTGCTAAGCCATGTATAGCTTTATACTTGACTAATTTGGGACCTCTAGGACTAAGTCCAGGTTAAATTTGTTCAAAAAATAAAATTTTGAGGTAGATGGGATTCTAAAGTTTCAACTGCAACTTACAAGGCTACCACGAATTCTTGGCTCTAATACATGCCACAATCTCAAAAACCTAAACCAACTAATACATGACACAATAAGACCACCCTCAAAACACCACATCAACAAACTCAAAATCTTTATATAAACTTGATCATACCCACAAAAACCACTCTATAGGGAGGTTTGAACAATTTTCCACTCGGAGCATGCACAATTATTCATCTTGAGGTGGTGTATGATGCACACCTTGGAGAAAATTCGATACCTCCCCGACATTTACAACACACCAAAACATGTCCACTATTGCATCGATGTTATAATCCAAACTCCATATGCCCAACAAAGATGAAACCAATCATTGAATAGAACACAAAATTTAACTCAATACTATACTACCTCCCAATATTCTAATGACGCGAGTCCAAATTTTGAACAATTTTGCAACATTTTGGGGGTTTTTCAAGTGTCTCCCAAATGACCATTCCCTTGATAGGTTCCAATGAAAAACAATTCCATTGTAAACATGACCATGTTCTATTCTTCCAGAAACACAAGTAATCCTTTCTTGAATCCTAGTAATAGTAAACAAAAGAAAAATGATGACAACATATCATGGTGTTAAGATGAGATGTTAAGTAGCAGATGCACACATGAGAATACAAAGATGCATGGCTCATACTACGAAACACTAGCGCACCACGCCATAGTGTTGAGTTGGTACAAGCAACCCAACACAACTCTAGCATCCACACACTCTATGTCAAGCAATAAACAAAATCCATTTTCTGTAAGTTGGAAGGGTGGCAAGCCTCTTGCACAATAAGGATGGAAGGGAGCGTCTTGCCACGAGAAAGGGAGGAAATGAAAGAAAGGGGGTAAGTTGGTCTACTGATGAGGCTCAACCTGAAAGTTTTCATAATCTAAGTTAATGTGCCTAATGGTTTTGAGACTAGGCACTTGTGGATAATGGTGTTGTCATTTGACTGCCACCTATAGGTTGGTGGGTCATATTGATCTCCCTCTTATTTGTCTAGTTATTGGTATCATTTTGTCAAATTGGTGAATCACCTAAATGGGGGAACCAAAGATGAGTAAGTTAGTGAAGGAAGGAAACGAATCACCTAACTTAATGATTGTCGATCCAATCTATAATGCAAACATAAAGTTTCTAGAGCATCTTAGCACCCCCACAGCCAAAGTTCATGTGGGCCCCAATGACGTGTCAACAAGAGACATGTTGGCAACCCAACACTTAGTCCATCAACAACACAACAATTTAAACAAGCCAAATGAATGTGAACATGATAACAAAATGCATACAAACATGATGAAATCAAGAGTATTACCACTAAACTAACCTTCTATAATTTTTGCATTCAGCTCTGATTTTGAAGCTTGAAATGACTATTTGCATTCTAAGGTCACCTAATCCTCACAATTCTAAGAAATAGCATAACATCCAAGAACTGACATTACATTCAAGAAATAGCACCGCATTCTAAGTAGTGACAAGAAACTAAAAAATACAATACAATTCCCTAGTTATGGCCTTTGAGATGTGAGCATTTTGTGGTCACTCTTAATTGGATGCCTATACTTGAATGGCATATGACAAGGCTTGTAGTGGAGAATGGACACCAATCAAATGTCATTTTCAAGTGTTGTCATGGTTTTGGAGAGACATGTACCATTTAACCCCCCTTGCAGTTGATGGGATCAAGTCCTATGTACCATACAACATGCCATCATCTAACATGGTTAATGTTCTATTTAAAGTTATATTATCAAGCAACATGTCATATCCAACACTTTGGCTAACTTAAGTAAATTGTGCACAAACTTGCTGGAGCAAAATGCAATTTACTGTTACTACAATAAAATAGATCTTTTTAATGGATGGCCACTGGGCACAATTTTCTATTGTTTGGTAACTTTTGGTATTTGGTCATGTGCATTGGACTTTGCCATATGGATATTTGGTAGGATCCATCTGCTAGTAACAAATACAAGTCTGAATTTATTTACCATCATATTGGAACACATTGCAATGCATGGCATATCACTACAATAGAGGTTGCATACTAGTTAACTAGAGACTTCATTATATGTTACCTAGAATCAAGTATATGCTACTCAAGACATCCACCTACTTCAGTAAATCAGATGTATGGCCACAAGTCAAACACTCGCACCCGCTCCACATCAAAAACCTTTGTTGTCCATGACACAATAAAAAGCACATAAAAGCAAACATTTTTTCGCTACATGGTTTTGAGGGTTTATCTGGCAAAAACATGTGAATGAATGTCTTCAACTCTTCAACTCCTTTTCAACAATGTATGTTCTCTGTCTATTAAGTAAAGCTCCTTCAAATGTATGCAACGCATAAAAACCTTGAGTAAATAAATCTAATTATCAATATGCTAGTGGAAGGAATGAGGAGCATGCATTGCAAAGGCTTACTTGGATGAGGTGGAGTCAGAAGTGGCAAAAATGGTGAAGGAGGAGAATCCACTTTAAGCAACAACTTGAGCAAGTATTGCTTCATCAAGGGGGAGTGCTATCTTGTGAGCAATGAGCGGTGAGCGGTGAGCAGTGAGCGGTAACACGTGAGCGGTGAGGAAGGAAAAATATTTGGTAATAGACCCACTGGTATCCTATAACCGTGGTATTTTGGCACAAATATAGGGCTAAAAAATAAGAAGGGTGGGAGAATAAACAACAAAATTCTAGATTATGAGTAGTGAGAAATGAACATTGAGGAGTGAAAATGACAATGGGCACATATATGTATCATATAGAAATTTTAATATATGTATTGCATCCCTTATGACATGATAATAATAATTATCAATGACATTCATAGTAAGACCAACTTGAAAAACAAAATACAAGATATTACAAGAAACACTTAATTTTGCAATAAGTAAATAATATAATACAAACATAAAAAATGCAAGGATGATGAAAGTGGATAGAAAACATGTGTAACTCCAAGATATAAATGAAAGTATATTAAAAAAAGAATGAAAAAAATAAAATCCTCGGTTATGGTACTTGAACAAGTGCTACCAAAGAACTAACCATCACTAGAACTTGTTGTGATGTATCCTGAACATGAATCAGCCTCTAAATCTATGAAATCCAAAACCCGCCGATCATAATGTTTAGTGTTTCTATGCATGGAAGGGGAAGGTTGAGCAGCAAGAAAGGAAGCCATATTCTCAGCATAGATAGGGAGGCCTCGAGGGGGAGATGGACTTGATAAAAATCTTGGATCTTCAAAAAAGGGCCGCCAACGTCGGCGACATTGTGGCATCACATTGCTAAAACATGACCACATAAATATATGAATAATTATTGTTTACTTCATATGAGTTTAGAAAAATATATGTGCAATATGCTTCAAGGAAAAAAACCAACCACATAAAGCATTTAAAGAAGAAAACAAACAAACTTACTCACAAAATAGATTGATGGCCTCATGATTAACAATTGGAGAATCATCCGAGTCTTCAAAATTGGCATCTTTGCCAATAGATAAAAGAGATTGTATAATCAAAGGCTTCAAGACGGAATCAAAAACATCTTGATCACCTTCCAATGCCAAGAGGTGACGCTTCAAAGTGCGGCAAGCATGTATGGAGGGTCCTATCAAAGAAATAATAAATAATTATCAAGAGAACAATGAATGAATGAGAGCATGTTAGTTTGTAAAAAAGACATATTAAAAAGAATTGTAAAGAAAAAACAAAATGATTTATACATGTGGCAGCAGTGAGGTCTGCAACAATGCCTTCGGGTTTAGAGAAAGCATCAATCAAAACTTGGAAAAACAATGGATGTTTTTCTCGTGGACCTCTCCAAGGTGTGATACCATCATCTCTCATCAATTGAGAAGTAGCATCCGTGAAGTTGTATAAAACATCATCATCCAAATCCATACCATTCTCCGAAAGGTCTTTGTCGATATTCATTTGAAAAGGCAAAGGCATGCGTTTCAATCCAGAAGTATTACTGAAAGAGCGAACAAGTAAGAGAGCTGTGAACTTGACGGTCTGCACAACAAATGTAAAATAAGTAAAACAACAAACCAATGAAATTATAATGTACACAAACAATATGATTCATGAAAATGAATTGTGAAACTAACCGTTTTGTTTGGATTGCGAGGATTGGCTAGACGAAGTGGGTTCACACAAGTCCAAGGTTCATGACCAAGCTTGAAATTGTAATTGAAAAAATATGAAGACAATTCTTTCGTCCACTTTGGATCTTCAGGATGAAATATCAACAAAGCACCATCGTCATGAAGATATTGCATGCAAAATGAAAAAAGGACAAGAAGAAATTTATCAGGTTTTGCATTCCAAGAAGGTATTGAAGAAGGAGGTATTGAAATTCCAGGCACAGGAAGCCCCTCCGGAATATCTGCAATAACCAAATCAACTGCTGGTGTTGATTTCTGAACACCTTGAAAGTAGAATGTGCGATTTACACCAACCTGAATAACAAAAATACAACCAATAGAAGCTCAGTATATTGTTGAGCAAGAAAGTGCAAAATAAAGTTGCAATGAAAATTACACATATAATTTGAAAGTCTCAGTAAAAAATACCTTAGTAAGAAATGAATTGATGTCGTGAAAAGATTGAGGCCAAGACTCGGTTTTTTCTTTGATAGTCAATATGTTCAAAAAAGAATCATTTAAAATGAGCTCAAATGAATCTTTATCAGAACTACATTGTGTAGTTTGAAAAGCTTTAGTCTTGATTTTCAAAGAAGTAAAAGGCTCTAAAATGGTAGAAAGAGCAAGGTTGGTATCCGATGGAGTGGCAGGTTTAAAAACCTTAAGCTTCTTGCCAGAAGGTTCATCATTGAAGATGCTATTGTCGTTAGATTGTTCAGGCACTTGAGTAATATTTTTCCGCTTGCCTTTTGTGGGTGCTGTACGTGGTAAGTCTTCTTCCACTGTAGGTGGCACAAATGCAGGCTCAAGATGATTACGCAATTCCAATTCGGAATGCGGAGTTTTACTCTTAGGACAATCCAAATACCATCCACATTCATACCAATGAACCTCATCCCAATCTTTGCATATTTCAGGAGTGAACATGGAATTTTCCGATTGAACATCCTTGAAACTATCAAAAAAAGCTGGTAGTTTATCCAAAGCATTGGCAGGAAGTAACACACGCTTAAAATATCTGTGAAAAAAAATGAAAACCAAGTTAAAATAGTTACAAAAAATGAAAAACAAATATAAGTGTTAAACATGAAATAAATAGAATACAAATATGAAATATACCTGTAAACAACCCGCCTCATTGCTTGAAGTCCCCCAGGCTGCTTATCAAAAGTCTTGTTTTTCATAATGCCATCCTTCAATTTGAACAATTTGAAAAATGCCGTTTCCCAACAAGTGACCCTCCAAGATTCAATATAATCAGCAAAAATTGGCAAAGGCTCTGCTGCATCAGGGGTGATCTTGAGGATGATGTTCAATTCAGAAATTGTGGATTCATAAAGAGCAAGAGCCTCTTTAGCCAACTGTTGGAAAAAAACCACATCAGAACAAAGATATTGAAGAACTACAAAATGAAAATAATATATATAATTTTTGTGATAAAAAAGATATTTGGACGAGATATATATACCTGACTCCAAAATGTTGCTTTGTGTAACCACAGATCGAAAGCCTTATCATAAATAGGCATCTTTGGAAATTTCAAAGACATACGAAATGCAGGAGTTGAATTCCACAGCTCCAACCATTTGACCTTTTGCACGGCATCTACTTTGGATGTCACAAGATGCTGAAGCTTCTCTTGATTCATTTGAGGCTCATCATAACACAAATCATAATGCCGTTTGATTTGAGCCAAGAAACCATGTCCTAAACTAGGATCTGCAATGGGTAAATGCTTTGCAAGACTAGAGTCTAATTTCACACGTTTAACATCCATTGCTGCATTCATGAATTCTGCGATACCTTCAGAGGACCTCTCAGGCTCAGGAGTGAGCTCAAAATATTTTTTTCTGGCTAAATCTCCTGCATCAGCAATATCACGCTGAAAAAAAACCAACATTAGTTGAATATAAGAATCAGATATAAATTAGAAAGACATGAGGAAAAAATCAAGATTGGTATGAAACTTACATTGTATAAATAATCCAAGAAGAGCTCACGTGTAAGCGTATACCACGTAGCGATAGTTTTTGTGATGCATTTCTTGTATTGGTCAGGTGTCAATAAATTTTTGAAGTTTTCAATAGGCAAACTTCCAATAGCTTGCACACGATACAGCTGATGAACAAGATTGGTCTTCACATGTGAATGTTCAACATGACTGAAACAAACAATATAAGTTGAATAAAAAACCGCATAAGAAACCGAATAAAAAAATGAAAAAAATGAAAAAAAATTTAAAAATCAGATGAGAAAAAAGTCACCTGTTGAGGTCATGCATAGCCGTAAGGAGTACAGCAATATCGGGGGAAGGATTCAACAAAATGGAATCCACTGAAATGTGCCAATTTGCCTCTTCAGAATGAACCTTATCGATAACAGACCTCCACGCTTGCAAACGGTGATTTCCATCCCAAACCCAAAACATCTTGCCCACAAATTTATTGAGAATATCGTCTTCTTTCAAATATTCATCAAATTTTGCACTTGCATTTTTCCAGTGCATACTCCAAGAATCTATCAATTCTGATGTCACATCCTCAGTTTCCATATGATTGTTCACCACTGAAACATAAAATACGGCACTCCCAGATCTATATCCATGAACAAATCCCTGCTCCAACTTGAGGACATCTGACATTAAAGTTGGTCGAACCAAAGGCATTGAGAGTAAACGACATAAAGGAATGAAAAATCTCGACTTTGTAGAAGGTTGAAATTTCAGATTCTCAATGACCGAGTTGGAATCAAATGAATGATCACTCAAGATAACATGCGCTCTTATATGAGAAAAAGTGGCTTCCGCATTCAATTCAAATGAATCATTGTGTATCTTGCTATCCGAAGCCAAATGCTTTGAGGCATCGCTAGTTTCCATCTGAAACAAAAATGTAATAACATAGAATGTAAGAATCTGTTGATTCATGTAATTCAATCTAAGAGAAGAAAAAATTTCTAATATAGAAGTTCAACAAGTTTTTAACAATAAGGGATGAACTCTACTGAAAAAATATTATATGAACAAGTGGTAGAACTAAGCAAAATGAATCTGATCCACTTTATTTCATATTTTTCTATGAAAATCTCCAATTGATATGAACCTTCAAAGTTGCCTAAATGAAAGAGGCACTGCTAAACATGAATTCTAGAATGTACCAAGGGTGTACATTAGATAACAAATCTAAGACCCCACAAAAACAGTAGAGTTTGGAAAATTCTCAAAAATTCAAATCGAACCCTAAAATCCTACAATAAATCATGTATGTTAACGTGATCTAAATGTACACACCTATTTTTTTTCATTTCCATCCAAGTCGGATCAATAATTTTCAAAATTCATCTCTAAAAACCCAAATCTACCAATTTCGGACTAAAAAAAAAAAAAAAAAAAAAAATCCAAAAACTAAACACACACACACACACATGCTCAATCTGGGGTTCAAGGGTTTAGGGTCCTCTAAGGTATTGGCGGTGCCGCCAATACCTTCAAACTGTTAGTGAACATTACAGTTCGTGCTCCGCCATTCTATTAAACTGTTGTCTACTTCTTTATTTCATTCTCACTAGGGTATTGGCGGCACCGCCAATACCCTCAAACACAATCGCATATCCCTAAACAAAATACATCCACATATACTTGTACAGATTACAATCACACATTCTTCAATATATTGCAACCACATATGTTTAGGGTGAACTCATTCACATATGCTTTGAAAAAAACCAAACAATACAAACACACAAGAATCTAGAAGTTTACCTCATACTTTGTTACGCCAAACTTCCATCAACCAGTGACAACTACACTTGTCTACCACCGCCTCTCTTCGGCGTGTCGCTCCTCTCAAGGTTCAACAAACGAAAAGAATATGAACTTAGGGTTTTGGGTCATTTTATATCTAATTTTCTAACGAATGAATCTTATTGGATGAAGAACAACATTCTCATGACACGATTATTTCAATGACAAATACTTGTACCAGGCGTATTGGCGGCACCGCCAATATCCCTGGGGCTCCCATACGTATTTTCATATTCGTATCCACGGGGTATTGGCGGTGCCGCCAATACCCTTGGGGTTCTCATACGTATTTTCAGTTTCGAACCTGAGGGGTATTGGCGGCACCGCCAATACCTCCTACGTAGAAAACTTGAAATACGGATCATAGCCTCTAAGGGTATTGGCGGTGCCGCCAATACCCCCAGGTACGAATGTGAAAATACGTACGAGAGCCTGGGGGGTATTGGCGGCACCGCCAATACCCCGTAGGTAGAAAACTTGAAATACGGTTCACAGCCTCTAAGGGTATTGGCGGTGCCGCCAATACCCCCCAGGCTCTCGTATGTATTTTCACATTCGTACCTGGGGGGTATTGGCGGCACCGCCAATACCCCCTAGGTAGAAAACTTGAAATACGGTTCATAGCCTCTAAGGGTATTGGCGGTGCCGCCAATACCCCCCAGGTACGAATGTGAAAATACGTACGAGAGCCTGGGGGGTATTGGCGGCACCGCCAATACCTCCCGGGTACGAAATTGAAAATACGCATGACAGCCCCAAGGGTGTTGGCGGTGCCGCCAATACCCCCGGGTACGTAACTCGTAATACGTATAAGAGCCCCAAGGGTATTGGCGGCACCGCCAATACCCCCCGGGTGCTAAACTCGTACTACGTAATAGCCGCAGGGGTATTGGCGGCGGCGCCATTACCCCTGGCGCTCTCATACATATTTCAAGTATTGTACCTGGGGGGTATTGGCGGTGCCGCCAATACCCGTAAGGCCTTCATACGTATTTCAAGCCCCAACACCCGGGGGTATTGGCGGTGCCGCCAATACCCCTGGGGCCCCCATACGTATTTCAAGTGCCAACACCCGGGGGGTATTGGCGGTGCCGCGAATACCCCTGGGGCCCTCATAAGTATTTCAAGCGCCAACACCCGGGGGGTATTGGCGGTGCCGCCAATACCGATGGGCCCCTCATAAGTACTACAAGCGCCAACACCCAGGGGTATTGGCGGTGCCGCCAATACCCATGGGGCCCTCATACGTTTTTCAAGCGCCAACACCCGGGGGGGTATTGGCGGTGCCGCCAATACCCATGGGGCCCTCATAAGTATTTCAAGTGCCAACACCCGGGGGGTATTGGCGGTGCCGCCAATACCCCTGGGGCCCTCATACGTATTTCAAGCACCAACACCCGGGGGTATTGGCGGTGCCGCCAATACCCCTGGGGCCCCCATACGTATTTCAAGTGCCAACACCCGGGGGGTATTGGTGGTGCCGCCAATACCCCTGGGGCCCTCATAAGTATTTCAAGCGCCAACACCCGGGGGGTATTGGCGGTGCCGCCAATACCGATGGGCCCCTCATAAGTACTACAAGCGCCAACACCCAGGGGTATTGGCGGTGCCGCCAATACCCATGGGGCCCTCATACGTTTTTCAAGCGCCAACACCCGGGGGGTATTGGCGGTGCCGCCAATACCCATGGGGCCCTCATAAGTATTTCAAGTGCCAACACCCGGGGGGTATTGGCGTTGCCGCCAATACCCCTGGGGCCCTCATACGTATTTCAAGCACCAACACCCGGGGGTATTGGCGGTGCCGCCAATACCCCTGGGGCCCCCATACGTATTTCAAGCGCCAACACCCGGGGGTATTGGCGGTGCCGCCAATACCCGTAGGACTGTTATACATAATTCAAGTTTCATGCCCGGATGGTATTGGCGGCACCGCCAATACCCTTAGCGCTCCCATATGTATTTTCCATTCCTTGTAGCAGCCCAACTACAAGAGACCATAAACCGTAAATAAATGTATATAAGTGAGACAATAAAGGTTCAAGACATCCGTCTGTGGATGCGAGTTGTCTAAAGAGACTGATGTCTCGGTCTGCATCAACTCGGGTTCGAATCCGGTTGGCTGCATTGACTGGTGCTATCCCCTAATGAGCTAGTGGTTAAGCAGGAAATAAAATAGGACGGATACATAGAAGAGTTTCCTACGCATGTATGCATAGATCCTTCTTAATTTTTTTAGTGTAATTACTTATTATGAACCAACCAACACACTTGGTTTCCTATCCGACTGACTATTAGTCTCATAAAGAAAATCTCATTTTGTACGAGGAGGATTTTTAGAGCAATGGCAATATCATGTGCATTTTGAAAGATTTTTTTTTCTATGACTTGCTTAAATGATTGTAAGTGTAAGGTGAGTACTTACGCAATACATTTCGTCTTCGGCTTCATCTCCTTTGTCTTCGTGCAGGGAGTTGTTTTCAGCATCTTCAGACATCCTGTTGTATTCGTTCTCTTCGTCTTCATCGTTTTCTGCATCTTCAATTTGATCGGCGATATTGTTCGATACATCCCCATCCAACTCTTCTCTAGCCTCCTCATTCTCTTCGTCCAAATCATTCAAACCTATACTCTTTTCAGTTTCTGCTAAATCGTCTATATATTTCTGTACTACAATATGGGATTTTTTCCTCATACTACTCGCTCGTTCTCGAACTCTCTTTGTTATAAAATACAATCATTTTCGTCTTTTCCTTCTTCCACTCAATTGTGTACTAGTCTCATGATGATCTGCCTCTTGCATCTGTGATAGTGAAATCTAATCTCTACACAACTCACTCTCTATAACACTCACATGGAGTGTGATGCATACTCCTTTATATATGAATTGAATCTTATCAACGTGTCGTTCTTTTATATTCATTATAATACTTATTTCAAAATATTTTGCCAGCATACACTTCCCTTGTTATTTTAGTGATGTATAATTTAGAAGCTACTTACAAGTAATAACTTAATTATCAAATTTAAAATGGCATGGAGGCCTTTAGTATTAAACTGGGTAGGGTTAGGGTTAGGGTTTCAAAAAAATTTGCGCTCTTTTTGAGAAATTATTTTATTTGTTTATTTGTTTTTCTCACGCGGAGACTCTCTTATTGCTGTTTATTTTAATATTTGAACGTAATTATCTTCATAGCTGTTGGATATTTAGGTTGTTTCTTATTATTTTCCTACTTTAGGGTTTGTTGCGTAAGGCCCTAAACTACCACTACAAATAGTGTCTCATCCACACATTCTAATGTCTCTCATTTTTTCCTTACTTCCAAATGGCTACCATTAAAGCATCTGGATCATTTGTGCCCTTCATTTTGCCTCTTGATGATGATAATCACGTGAAGGTCTCAGAGGATTTGCTTAGTTTGAGGTTCAATCTCCGGATAGGATCTATGTACGTTGAGCAAGAGATGTATTCCGTGGACGGTGATATCTTGGAAACTATTTTGATTCAGAAGAACATCTGTGAGGATGGGTATGTTTGGATTTTGGGTCCAGGATCATTTAGAGTTATAGGGCTTTCTGATTCCCAGATGCAAGCGTCCACTGTTGTGTTGACAAACGAGTCTGGCGCATCTACTGTCAATGTACCCAGTGTGCCTACTGTCAAGATAGAACCAAGTGACGATGACGTTCTTGTACTGTTGGATTCGGATGATGGTGTTTGTCCTATTGTTGATCTTTCAGATACATCACATTTTTCTTATAAAACTAAGAGTTCCAATCCAGTTTTGGTCTCTGTGGATATTGATAAAACCCCTCAGAGTTCGTCGTACATGAATTTGGCTCGCCATGGATCTCCGTCTCATCGTCCACCTCTGCATCCTTCATCATCTTCTTCAGGTTTTACTATTGTCGATGCATTGAAACTGACAAAGTCTCGAAGAAGGTCTAAATCCGATCTTACTACAATTGATTTTGACAGTATAGATATACGTGATGTCAAGTATTTGCCACCATCTTTTGATGGTGATGTTTTATTTATCTTGCCTCCAATAAATATGAGTGTTCCTAGTACGTATGGTCGTTCCATGGATGGTATGGATAAGATGTGCGACGGACATCCTTGGTGCACAACAAAAACAACAAATATCCAAAATAATTTTGGACTTTCTTTCAGGCGTTCCTCTTGTGCCGGTCATTTGCAGTGCACAAACAAATATTGTGATTATATGTATCGCAATGCAGGTGTCCACAACTGCACTGAATGGATTGGATCGACTCCTATCCCATTTTCTGTGGGAGATGTCGCCCCAGAAAAATCAAGATTGGAATGTAAGGTATGTCGTTCCACACCAGTGTGTATTGCGTTGTGTCATGCTCGTATAATATATGTCCACTCTACATCCCCTGGAATGTCAAGGGCTTGTATACATCTTGGTGTTCATGAACACCCTGTATCAAATGGTACATGTCGTGAGTCACTTGATATAGCTTACCAATGCGTTGCCAATGAGGTCATGAAAACACCCACTGCCAAAAACTCTGCAATAGTTATGGCAGCGAGCAAAACATTCCTAGCAGATTATCTTTTGAAATCTCCATCAAACGGTGAAGGTCATCACCTGGCAGGTTCGTCATTGGAAGTCGTCATGGATAAATTCAGTACTCTTGCCTCCCCAAATTGTCGTAACTTTGTATCGGGCTCAAAGCGTTTTGTTCGTAGTGGGATGGATACGATGGATAGTATCATGGCGCTCAAAGACCATTCGGGCTTCAAGTACGTCCATGGCAGTAGATTCCCCGGGCAATCCAGAGACAAAGTATTTGTCTTCAAAATGTCAGTAGATCTGCCGGGAAGTGGTGTGGATCTTGTTAAACGTATGCAGGTGGGAGGAGATATGGAGAATTCATGGATAATGTTTGACCATGTCAAACGTCTGAAGGACTGGACCACCCTTGCATGTCATGTGTACGATACCAAGTACTGTAAGGTGCTCACCTTTGCGTGTTGTGACATGCAATCTGAAGATGGCGTAGCTCAAACTCTTTTCTAGGAAAACTTGAATTCCGTCATGGCGGAAAATGGAGTGTCAACCGTGAATTTCAAGGGTTTTATGGCAGACAGTGCTCAGGCAAATTGGAATGCGGTCAGGAAGATATATGGTGAAGGTGACCCAAGTTTGCCAATGGTGGGTCGTGAGCGTACTTGTCTTTTCCATTGGTCACAAAGCTTGGATAAGGTGACGCAGAAGTATATTAAGGCATCTTTGCAGTTTCAGCACAAACAGCTATGCAAAGATTACAAAGACGCGAAAACAATGGACGAAGCCGAAACTAAATATCATGTCATTCGTTCATGGTGGTTGTCCTCTGGAGCTGCTACAGAAGAAGGCATTCTCGGCTTATCTGAGTGGTTGGGATTCTGGCACTTTCGTTATAGGCAATGGGGTGGTCATATGATTCTTGTAAGTGCATTGTCACTATATATCTTTGATGTTCTTTTACTTTTGAATATTCATGATATATCTGTACATATACAATCTACTATAATTTGTGTAATGTTTGCAGGATATGACTATGGATGAACGTGCAGAAATGCCAACGTGTAATCTTGCAGAGACGGTGCACAACAAATGGCTCCAACAGTCTGGAAACAAGATGACTTGTCTGTATGAAGCGACTGTGGACGATTTGATCCGTGCATTCATGCAGATTGCAAATTACCGATCGTGGTTGAGGGGTGGTTCTACTGGTAAAGGCCCTGATTCTGCGTCCTTGAAATTGAAGGCTGCTGCCAGATGTGGAGATCCAAAATTACTGGCAGATGCCATGAAGTCCTATCCAGGGGTGGAAGATCTCAATACCAGGGATTGTGCTTTGGAGGGGTCCGAGTTGTTTGGATCCACCAAACGAAAGCTTGATCTTCCACCAGGTGCGGATTGTGACTCACATCGACCTGATAAAGTGAACTATTCGATTCCTCGCCCTAACACTAGGGTTAGAAGGGCATGCATAGAGGAGTCCTTGAATTCTGCAGAGCATTGTGTGGCACATGCCACATCAGTGTTAGAGACCGATTGTATTTCTTCTCTTTGGCATATTGCAAGATTGCCACCCAACTCTGCCAAAAGATGTTGGGCAATGCAAGCCAATACAGGAACTCTGTGCAATGCCAAAGTTGGAACTGGCAAACATGGCACACCAGCTCCCACATACAAAGGATTGAAGAAGGAGTACCGCTCCACCAACAATGTGGAGTACGAGTTTTGGTTTTGCCCTGATGACATCAAACGTTGTGTAAGTGGCAACAAGAAGAAGTATGTGCTAGACTGGCCTGTTGTACCTAGCATATGGCCTGTGAAGATAGGTACCAATCTCTCAAAGCAGGAGGTATTGGCACTCGAAGACGCTGGGTTCCAATTGCAGCAGAGAGAGGCTCTCTCTCCTCGCCGTAGGCTTTCAACAATTGCAATGCTCCCAATCCCTCGGACAGATTTCCATGTGCCACTAAACCCAGATGCCCACCCAACTTCCAGGTTTGGAAGGTCAGTGCGCCGCAATCTAGCAACACCGACAGCAGATCATAAAAACAAATGGGAGAGCGCCGGGCTCATGGATGGTTATTATGTGGTTGGAATAACTGCCATTCCATATCCAGGATTTGGAGTGCTAATCAACATCGTCTCCAAGGAGGACATCACATATCGTGTCACAATTGGCGACATGCCGCATTGCACATGCCCTGACTTCACTAAAATGTCATCTCAATCTTTGGGAAAGAAAGGAAAATGGGTGTATTGCAAACATCTTTATTATGTGTTTAGATTTTTGTGCAAGGTGGATTATGATAATGACAAGTTCATTCATGCTCCAACGTACTCCTACAACGAGGTGATGCGGCTACTTGAACTTGCCGGTGTTGTAGAATGTGAGTAATATTCCAAGTGTTGTAGAATGTGAGTAATATTCCAACTGTTGTATTCAACCGTATGTTTGAGAATTTGAGTAAGTGACATGTATTAGTCTGGATTTTTATAATAAAAACCTACAATGGATTGATGGTTTTTAAAATATCCATGGTAATAGGCTCCTTTTATTCTTCTTCAATCAAAATGTGAGCACATTATATATCCTAAATTGCAAAAATACAAGTGCTAATTTTGGAAAATATATCCTAAAACCGTGACCAATTACTAAATTTGGCATCATTGCTCATGTGTTACCGCTCATTGCTCATGTGTTACCGCTCACTGCTCATGTGTTACCGCTCACCGCTCATTGCTCATGGCTCATTGCTCATGTGTTAGCTTCCCTCCTTCATCAAGCATAAATCCAAACATGTTCATCAATATTCCCTTTCGGGTGCTCTTGTTTATGATCAAATTCTTCAGGTTCCACCATCCCATAGCTTGAACTTCAAAACCCTAGCGCCAAGCTTGTTAAAGGACCATTAGTTTCGGAGGTTAGGCGAGTCAATGGCACTTGCTCTCTCTAACTTTCTTTCTCTCTTTGTATTTAGCTTACTGCAAATTTCCTCAAACTTGCACAAATGCAATCCCCAAACTTTGTTCTCACATCCTACCACTTCGAGCCACCTTCTGGGTTGCAGATCACCGGATCATGTGGAAAAAAATATGCATGTGAATCCCAACAATGTCCCTCCTTCCCTTCACTTGAATCTCCATAAAACTAAGATCTCCATAATCCTTTTGCAAATGAAGGCTGCACAAAAATTCAGTCTTTGCTACACCACTACCCACACATACACTTTGGCAACAAAAAGATGTTGAAAGATGAAATGGGGATATTAACTAAAATGAGACAAATGGTCCGCTCATTTTAATGAGGGGAACGTGATGGGAACGTAATGATTGCTTTTTTGTACGAGAGAATACCCGTAGAGGTTTTACGGACCACAAACAAAGTGTTCAAACGGAACCGGGCAAACAATCAATTGGAATATGGAGGATCCCATCAAGGAAGACAAAAGGATTGTGCCTACACTCCATGGGTGAACACTCGTGGATAATTTATTCCCACATTGGATACATTGGATGACTCCCACATATTAAACATGTTGGCAAATATGACAATGCACATGAAAATTCACACAAAAAAAAATGCCTTTAAAAGTGGTAATTTGAACATCCGTGGGACAAATGTCAATGTCTCTAATCCGTATGGCTCTCTAATTAATGCTCACAAAATTGAAACTGAGCACCAAACAGGCTAGATCGTGTCAACCATCTAGCCCACCCACGAGAGTCCACCCGTGGATACCGAGAAATGAGCAATGCAACTTTGATCTAGAGGTCTTCTGTTGGTACCCCATCCTCGAAAGTATCTCCATCAGTCATTTTCTCACCTCTGGTGCATCGATCTAAATTATCCTTTGCGAAAAGAATTTGCCGAGCTGGGATGAGTACATTGTCATCGGACGCATTCCTTTGTCTTGCCCATGATGCCACAACACAATCTAGGGATTGATGAGCTGGTGGATAGTCCTTGAGCCTCGTCCATCAAAAAGATTTTGCCGTGTCCCATTCTTCATAACGTTCGTCTAAGGTCTTCTTGTTCCTTTGGCCAAGGACCGGTACATAATAGACAATCTCAATGGAACGAGGATTAGGACCGATATGTGCCAAATTCGGCTCAAAAATCACCCGTCCCATCCACACTGGATTGGGACAATCCTCACTAGGACGTAGTAACACATAATGGCCGACCCTGATATGTGCGCCGGGACGGAAGGTCTCAACAGGCCGAGAACTAGCTGGCCCCACGTAAGCATAGTCAGTGATGTTTTCCTCAAGTAGATGCACATTATCCACATGTAGGGTTGGTGCAACGGAGAACCGTGTAGCATGCCAGAAAGGCTCCCTAAGTTCAGATGGAGTTGGGAGTAAAGGTTGATCCATAGCCGCAAGCACATTCTCCCAATATAAAATTGTTGGCGCAATGGACTCCATATAGTGACCCGAACTATCTTGATCTGCCGTATCCTTCCAATACTTAATAAAACCTTGCACACCAAGCTTTATGTTCACGGAATCTTTCATCTCCCTTTTTGGAACGGGACGGGGACACCCTACAAAACCAAACATACAATGAGCTCGGAGCAATACCACGGACTAACTGCCCACGGGTGATCACCTGTGGGCCACATACTTCACACCATGTATTTTCTAGTGCACTTCCAAAGCAATACAAACAAGGGAACCACTAACCTGTAGGGACCATGGTCTTCTTTGTGATAGGGTCCACATTCCAAAGAGCAATTCCTCCATCAGGCACCCAACTTGGATCTGTACAATACACTTTGTACTGCATCAATGGCACTCCTTGAGGGTCTACATAAAAACGGAATTGGTGCGCCTTGGAATGCCTAATAAGTCGATCTTGACCAGACTCATTGTAGTATCCCTTCACCCATTCCTTGAAATCAGCAACCTCGTGGATTAAGGACGGGACAATAGTGGGTTCCCCAGCAGCCATGAACGATGCCATAAGGTCTGGGAGTGTATGGCAATCCTCAATCTTCAGCCTTTGTCCAAACCTCCCAAACATTGCATCCACATCCTCATGCGTATGTCCAACAATAAGGAAAGACAGCCTGACTTCCCGAAAAATTCCCTTTGCAGTCAGAGCTGACCAAAACAACATGTTGTATTTTGATTTGTTGTCCTTCGCACAATTGTCCATTTGAACAAGCAGGAGGGGTGGCAAACCTGTAGGAGGAATACTTTCGGGCGGTGGCAGGGGAAGTACTCCTGAACACTTCTCTACACCAACCACCAGTGCGTCGTGTAAAGGATCACCTATGGACAAAATAGGAATGTGTCTACTAGAGCAAACAAGTTGTACCTCAAGTTGACAAAGCAACTTCATAATCGAGGTGATAGTGAAGTTGGCATCAGATGGGTACATATCAAGGACATAATGCGCATAATTCACATCTGAGTGACCATGTGCAATCATCCCCGCAATGGATATGGGGAATCGCTCGTATTTGTCAACACGTTTGTTTTTGTGCGCGAAAACGGGAAGCGCCGTTTTCCCATAATCCATTTTGTCATGGATTATACAAAGCACCTCATTGGGAGCATACTTTGACAAAATCCTATCTTTGTAGTAATTGTTTCTATGAGCCTCCTGCAATGTTAGATGACGAAGGCTAGCATTCGAGATGGCCAAGTGCCCAACTGTGTTCTTTGTGTGTATTCGCAACAAATCCTTGAATGTTGCACACGTTCCACAACGCGAGAAGTTGTCACCGGGGCTCTTTATAACATACTGCTTATAATGTTGTCGATGTAGGCGGCTGAAGGTGGACATAGAGATAGGCGCGTACCCTAGGTCTCCGTCCAAGTGGTTCACTTCCTGCAACAGGTTGCACCACGTTGTTCCCACTGGGAGCATCTCCGTTCCTATCTTCTCACCAGTTGGAAGAGTCCGAGTCATATGGGGCATGGCGTCCGCCCTACCCTCAACCAATACTCCAAGGGTGGCTCGCGCCTGCACTGTATTCGCCCGTGGTTTTCTAGTGCCTGTGTTTCCGTGATCTCGAGATCTAACCCCCATCAAACTTTCGGCCTTGTTCCTATTGTATTGTGCCCTTGATATCATATAGATGTTCATCCATGCACGAGTGCATATTGTTCTCCCTTCCACAATAACCATTTCACGGCCGTTGTGCTCATGTTTCTGGATCGTTTGGAACACCGACAGGGCTATGAGCTTCCGAGCATTGAATGGCAATGCGAAGTAGTGTTCCCGAATACTAATCAACAAAGGCCTTGGGAATACCTGGCAACAATGCTCCGAACAACAATCCACCGCTGATAACATCCGCGCATGCTCCTCAGTGGCTCCCCAAATTTTCTTCCCAGGTGGCCGAGGTGCACACATCCTCGCAGTGTTGTATTGGCGTTTTCCAAGCAAGCGCCGATGACTTTGAACTTCGCGGGTCGCATTATGATGGACCAACAATATTTCCGCCAATGTATGTCCTTCAAATTTGGTGAGTGAAAGAGGCCAGCGGTGCAGAGTATTCTCCCAATCCCGCGAAATAACACTGTCAGTTGGGTTCATGATAATAACTCCAACATCCTCAGCCCCTAGGATGCTATTGTCAACACAATCCAACGGATTTGTGTTGGAAATCAATCCATCACACAAAGCATGGCCCTCATCATCAAAGAGCACAACGGCCTTCCCCTTCAATTCCGACCTCGACAGTCCAATGTAATGTGGAATCTGAACATCGATATCAAAGTATATCAACACACATTGAACAGAACCTCACGGGTGTTCACCCGTGGGGGACAACATTGACATCTCAGCACAATATTTACATTCTTATATGGGCGAGCTCTACACCTCACTTCACACAACTCAAGTGAAGTATGTGTTACTTATCATATCCCCATTGGGAGAATTACCCTTCTACACCAAAACTAACACCAAAACTAACACCCCTAACACTTACTTGTGTACAATTCTTACTACGCATGTAGGTGTCACATTTGTTGGCCCAAGTGCTAGCGAAATAGTTGCCATTCAAGATAGTGTCAACATTCCAGTTTAACGAATATCATCGTCACCATATATCATATTGCATCACGAAACTCCCAACTCGTAATAATATGTACCTATTACCTATTGACCACATATTTCACATACTCAGCAGATAATTTACAAATAAGCATAATTGCATCTACAATTATTGAGCATGCCACACACATGATATATGGCCAACTTATAACCTCACATATGTAGGGAGAACTACTACTTTCCACACCACGATCTTCCACGGGTGAACACCCGTGGGGGCTTCCATGCTGGTGCCGGAGTCTCCCACGGGTGTTCACCCGTGGAGGGCTACCATCCTGACATCTACTACTAGAAAGTTTGTTACACACAAGAACATATGGGTAACTTCTATTGTGACATATCCTAGGAGAACTGAAGTAGAAACCATAAGCGCCCACGGGTGAACACCCGTGGGGGCCCCCAACCGGCCCATGGACTCTCCCACGGGTGAACACCCGTGGGGGCCCCCAACTGGGCCATGGACTCTCCCACGGGTGAACACCCGTGGGAGCCCCCAACCGGGCGCGAGTTTCTCCCACAGGTGAACACCCGTGGGGGTCCCCAACCGGGTGCCAGAGTCTCCCACGGGTGAACACCCGTGGCAGACTTGGCCGTACAGGTGGGGGGGGGTACGGCCACAGTGTTCCCACGGGTGCACCCGTGGGAAAGTGAATGCAAATTAGGGTTATAGCACTAACCTCCTCACCCATGTGAGGCACGCTCTTCATGGTTGCTCCTCAAGGGTGAAGGGGGATGGACCCAAATGAGGAGAAAGAAATGACCCTCCAAATGGTGGCTTTTATATAGGTGGTGAGCATGGCCTTCAATTTCACATGAGGAAGTACAAGGCATTCCCTCCAAATTCGTAAGTACATAGACGTCATTCCCTCCAATTCCAACCGCCATTAGCTAATCACATACTAACCTTCCTCATATTGAATAATGATGACCTTCGGTAGTGGGGTTCTACCTCATATGTACATGGAGTGAAAATTTGGTACAAGGCGAAGGAGAGTCTTCGCGGTACCAATGATCATTGTGTAACCTTTGCATACACCTCATACCACTACCGAGCATACTCATGCCAATTATACACGTCCCCGTCCCCGTCCCCGCTCCTACCCAGATGGGTCTCAACATCTCTAGCATGAAGGGGCGTCAACTTTGTTGGCCATCAAAGTTGTGAGTCTTTTTAGGTCTAAAGACTTTATGTGAGTCTTTTTAGGTCCAAAGACTTTATGTGAGTCTTTTTGGGTCTACTTGACATTATTTGCAAGGGTGTTTCCTAGCAATGTATAGCCCTTGTATAATTATGAATGGAATATGAGTCACCCTTGACATCTCCATGTGACAACACCCAAACACAATGGTATGGGCTCGTGCCCAGCTCTCAAAACTTCCAACATACAACAACCACTTATGGTATTCAGTGTCGCATACATAATAATGTCACTTACCTACTTATAATAACAAATTACCTATTATTCCATACCCTAGAGTACTTTAAAGATGTCCAATACCTTCAACATTTTGACAATATGTTGTGAAATATTTTGTGACTTACAATATGAGTGATGGAATAGTTTGCAAAATACTGTCAATCCCGCAGACTACCATTATGGATCTGAATAATGTTATGTAATGAAATATTTATAAGTCTAGTAGGTATAATATCTCAAAATTTCAATCCCAGTTATGAAATAAAAATAGCGCCCGTATCTTGGTGCCGGCGTGATTAATGAGCCCATTGGCCCAATGTTGATCATGGATGTCCAAGATGCAATCATTGTTATGATAATTATGTAATTTCCTTGTTTCTCTTCTATTATGTGCTACATTATACTACTACAAAACATGATGCAACATAACATCAATACATGTATTATGAGCTAGTAATTACATTATACTCCTCCAGATAAAGTATTAATGTAATGTTAGCAATATAGACCACCTTTAAAAATTTGTGACGTACATGGATTCAGACCATGGTTTTTAGAACCCATGTCTAAATTAGTGCAAGTCATAAAAAATTCTCAGAGGGCCATCATTCAAACCAAGGGCTCTCAAAGTTGGCAGAAGTGTATAAATCAATTAGATGTAATCTTTATATATTCACATCAATTGCGCGGGTAATTCTTAGTGTGCATAATAGAAGAAACTGATCTCGGGGATTGGAACAACAAAAGCTCTTCACGTCAAGATAGTTCAATGTTATGGAGTTGCTTGCTTCTCTATCAATTCTATTATGACTTCGCAAATTAATAATAGATTTACTATTGCCTCTCCCATAGTAGAAGTCTCCTACATACAACCACATAGCCTTCCCCCACTCTAACAACTCTAACAACTCCATAGCTCTCAAACACTTTGATATTTTTGGCATAGTGTCCAACTTTTCTTGATCAAAAGACTAAGCTAAGTCTCCTACATCTATGTATGATGACTCCCCTTGTTGAAATTAAATGTGGGCTAAAAGTTCCCAAGTGTCCTATAGAACATTAGTTCGCCTCTAAAGCCATCTACAAGAGGCATGAAATCCCGTGCACCATGGGGATGGTTGATGTTGTTTACAATTTCCCATAATTTGATTGCACAAATTAGAGTCTTCGTAAATGAATGTAACTTATAGAGACTTGCTAAAACCTGAATCACAAATTAGAGTCTTCATAAACGAATGTAACTTATATAGAGTTGCTAAACCCTGAAGGCCAAGGCCTTAATAAACACATTAGTCATAACTCTCATACTCAAATTTATTCTATTATATCACACTGTCGCGCATTCCTAGTTTCAACACTCCAATATATCATACGTGACACATACACATCCATCATAATATAGATATGACTAATATAAAAAGTCCAACCTCGTCAACTTGACAAGGTGTAGGCCTTGTCACCGTGCTACTAACTTGGTTATCAACTTATAGAGACTTCACTCCAGCGTTTCATGTCGGCATACTAAAATGGGATCACATGACATGGGCCATTAGGATGCCCAATAATATCCTCCCCTTGCATATACTACACTCTAACCCCTAATATCATGCATGTGGCAATCAAAGCACGCGTGGTATTAAGGGGGACAGGTATATAGTGCTAACATGGATGCACGATAATAGAGCCCAAGTTGTTACTAAAATCCCAATTGTATATGAGTAGGACACAAATAGATTGTGCACAACTTTATGGATGTGTGTGTGTGTGTCAATCGTGTGTGTGTGTGTGTGTCTATATGTATGTATGTATGTATATATATACATATATATATATGGCCAACTCGGGCGTCAATGTGCTATTTACACTGGGAAAAATCATCAAATTTATACCACTATGCTAGAGATGTTGATCCATTTAAGATCCGGTTTAGGGTTTAGGGTTTAGGGTTTAGGGTTATTTATTTCCTTAGCATTTTCAGCATTGGGTTAGTAGGAAAGGGCATGGCATTACTTATATTTCCAAGTTACCTATTATTCCAATCGCTATAGTACTTTAAAGATGTCCAGCGCCATTTTTGACACCCTATATTATTTTAAATCATAGCTTTCATTTTATGTCCCCATCTACCCTCTCAATTGTTCGCACGTATATTTCACCTCCAATACATCACAACCCCCCCCCCCCGGTTTCTGTCCACTACATTTCTAGCTGCACTTAATAGGTTTTACGCAAAGACTTGAACATGTAAAGTTATGTGACACGGCCTATCGGAGGGCGGATGACAACAGATTAAATCACGGTAGTCCCATGTAGCATGTGAGCTCTCAAACCGACAGTCACTACTCAATGCAATAAACTCTAATTGTTGCACCATAGGTAGGTGTCATGTGCAACGTCCGGCAAGAGCCTAAGGCTAATACAAATGCAGCCTACAAAATTTGTGACTTAGCCTATAAAATTTTGAAAGTGTAGGACAAAGAGCCTATGGACAATTTAAAAACATAGGATACCAACCTATGTGATAAAAAAACATGTAGGAAATTTTGCCTACAATTTTTTTTAAAGAGAGGATTTTAGCCATTCATCCTTCTTCAAACTGGGAAATTAGTTGGCCTAAGTACATATCTTTAGGCTAATACTCGGGGCTCTTGGGTGGCACATAGGCGGATGTCAATAATAGCCCTGACTCCCTCCCCGCCGATCTTTACAAATACCACAGCCCAAGCCCCATCACTACACCATTCATCACATCTCCTCTCTCATCAGTTGCGATGTTGCACCACCGGAGTCCTTCTTTGAAACTGAAATTTCCTAACCTACTAACACTTGCATCCACCGCAAGATGCCAATGCGTTAGTACTGCTACTTGTGAGAGAGCTTTCTCTGTGCAGAATAACATCAAGCAGAAGATTAGGAATCGAATGACAACAACACACTTGGATAGTGTGATGCGGGTGGCGATTGAAGGACCAACCAAAAATTTTGAGTTTATTTTGCAGGAAGCTATATCTTGAAGGATTCAAGAAAGCTTTGATTTTTTTGGGGGGGACCTGAGAAATTAGTTTTGAAGGCAATTGGCAGGTAACTTAAAAACTCAAAAGGTTTTCAACTTACAAAAATTTGATATTGTAGGATGCAACCTATGCCATAGGGAAATAGCAGAGGCAGGCAATTAACCTTAATAACTTCAAAAACTTTTTGGACGCTGGTCATGTGATGTATCAATACAACATCTACTGAGGGGAGGGAGAACCATGGGAGGGGAAGTTGAAAACATTGATAACAATAGGACTGGACATTTCTATTTAGAGATTATTAAACTACTATTTAAAATTATGGTCAAATACCTTTGAGTAACCTTTAAGTAACCTTTCCACAATGTCGAGCTCCAATCCATGGGTATGACTTGTGGACTTGCCATAAAGTATTCTTGAAATCACCTCTAAGGAGAATATAAAGGCTCAATTTTGGACCGTGTAGCGATAGATGTTGCATCCATGTGGGATATGTTGTTGCTCAAATTTAGTACTTTGGTACTTAGGTTGTCAATCCATGTGCACTATCGACCCTACAATGATAATCATATTTTGAGAGTGTGCGATTGACTATGTTAGGTTATAATAAGACTCTATGTGATAGCATGGTTATACTTACGTGAGTACCCTTAGATGTGCACTTTGGAAAGGACATTCGAGGCCGTAAATATGAAAGTCAACAAATATATTAACCGTACAATCCCACTTCAAAGGTCAAGTATGAAGTTTAGTTTAGGCACATGGGGCGGGGGGGGGGTGAGAGATATGTTGGAGTAGCGATATGTGTGCGAACAAGTGGACGGGTAATTCAAAAACATGGGGACAAAAAATTACAAATGGACTTTAAAGCCAATATAGGGTATGGGGTGCCAATATAGAGTAATATGGGGAATCAAAAATGACACTGGGCATCATTAAAATACTATAGGGTATGGAACAACTAACCCAACTTAGAAAACTACATAATCCTAGCATGTGAAAAAAAAATTGAAAGTAATAACCCCGTATAAAATAGTGGTTGTTTGCACATGGATGCGCGATAAAAGAGGATTAGTTGTAACTATAAACATTATTGTATAAGAGTAGGACACAAATAGATGGCGAGCAACTAAGAAGGTCCAACACTAAGTGGCCTACCACACTAATGGGTTTAGGGTTTAGGGTTTAGGGTTATTTATTTCCTTATCATTTTCATATAATTCCACATTACATATTCTTCCATACTGTTTATGAACATGTACGTTATCACTATATCACATTAGACAATATTGCAATCATCCATGACAATGTTTCATCACAAGTTGCTGACATGAGAAGGTAGGGTTTTGGGTTTAAGGTTAACTCATCCATCATCCTGACATAGCTCTTCTTCATACCTCATGCACCATTCACATATCACGAGATAGTTTGGCATACAATGGGGTACGCTTTGGCATAGGAACTATGTTGAGGATATGTGATCATATGTTTACGAATTTCCAATCTCAACATGATACCCTTGTCCAATAATATCAAAGCTATTCCATGTAATATGCAAATCATTCTCATCTCTAATAATTATAGAGTTATCTAGTATACCATTAGTATGACTTTCAATTTGCCATTTAGTATGCCATAAGTATGCCATTAGTATGACTTTCCATTTGCCATTTAGTATGCCATTATTATGCCTTTCAATTTGCCATTTAGTATGCCATTAGTATGCCAATAAGGGGAGGCCATTAGTATGCCATTAGTATGCCATTTAGTATGCCATTAGTATGCCAATAAGGGGAAGCCATTGGTATGCCATTAGTATGCCAATAAGGGGAAGCCATTGGTATGCCATTAGTATGCCAATAAGGGGAAGCCATTAGTATGCCATTTAGTATGCCATTAGTATGCTAAAGGATATGTATTCCTCTTAAATATCAAAATGCAACACATGACACTTGCCCATAGGGAGCCCAAGTATGTTACCCTTGAGATAGTTTGGCATACAATGGGGTACTATGCTTTGGCATGGGAATTGTGTTGAGGATATATGATCATATGTTTACGAATATCCAATCTCAACATGATATCCTTGTCCAATAATTCCCATGTGAGTAAGCGCATTTAGATTTCAAGTTTATGTCCCCCTTAAACTTTAATGTCAAAGCTACTCAGTCCATGTAATATGTGAATGTTTCTCATGTCCAATAACTTATAGAGTTATTTAGTATGCCATTAGTATGCTAAAGGATATGTATTCCTCTTAAATATCAAAATGCAACACATGACACTTGCCCATAGGGAGCCCAAGTATGTTACCCTTGAGATAGTTTGGCATACAATGGGATACTATGCTTTGGCATGGGAACTGTGTTGAGGATATGTGATCATATGTTTACGAATATCCAATCTCAACATGATATCCTTGTCCAATAATTCCCATGTGAGTAAGCGCATTTAGATTTCAAGTTTATGTCCCCCTTAAACTTTAATGTCAAAGCTACTCAGTCCATGTAATATGTGAATGTTTCTCATGTCCAATAACTTATAGAGTTATTTAGTATGCCATTAGTATGCTAAAGGATATGTATTCCTCTTAAATATCAAAATGCAACACATTACACTTGCCCATAGGGAGCCCAAGTATGTTACCCTTGAGATCTAACACATCTAACAATAAATGAAAGACTAGTCAAGCCCCCTTAAACTTTAATGTCATTCTTAAACTTTAATGTCAAAGCTACATGATATCCTTGACTTAGTATGTCATTTGCCCGCCACATCTTACACACATCTAACAATAAATGAAAGACTAGTCAAACCCAAGAGAAAACTTGAGAACAATCGAACTTGAGTTCACGGTCAATGGTGAAAGTGCGTCCATTATGAATGCACACGATTCACACACACACACACATACGATTGATACACACACACACACACATACACACTAAGTACTGATAATTATCTTACCAACACTTACCATGTTTATTAATACGTAGTTATCTTACTAAGCACTAATAATTATCTTACTAATACTTAGATATCTTACTAAGTGCACCTAATTATCTCACCAATACGTAGTTGTCTTATTAAGTGCTATTAATTATCTTACTAATACTTAGATATCTTACTAAGTGCACCTAATTATCTCACTAATACGTAGTTATCTTACTAAGTACTAGTAATTATCTTACAAATACTTACATATCTTACTAAGTGCACATAATTATCTCACTAATACGTAGTTATCTTACTATGTACTAGTAATTATCTTACTAATACTTACATATCTTACTAAGTGCACCTAATTATCTCACTAATACGTAGTTATCTTACTAAGTACTATTATTTATCTTACTAATACGTACATATCTTACAAAATGCACCTAATTATCTCACTAATACGTAGTTATCTTACTAATACGTACATATCTTACTAAGTGCACCTAATTATCTCACTAATACTTAGTTATCTTACTAAGTACTATTATTTATCTTACTAATACGTACATATCTTACTAAGTGCACCTAATTATCTCACTAATACGTAGTTATCTTACTAATATGTACATATCTTACTAAGTGCACCTAATTATCTCACTAATACTTAGTTATCTTACCAAGTAATATTAATTATTATACTAATACTTACATATCTTACTAAGTGCACCTAATTATGTCACTAATACTTAGTTATCTTGCCAAGTACTATTAATTATCATACTAATACTTACATATCTTACTAAGTGCACCTTTTAATCTCACTCATACTTAGTTATCTTACTAAGTACTATTAATTATCATTCTAAGAGGGCAAACCTTACTAAGTGCACCTAATAATTCTTTATACCGCCCACTAATACGTCACATCGTACTCAAGCCGTCGATTAGAGAATCCTTCGCGTCCCAAGATCGCATGAGTCATGTCCTTACGTAATAATGAGACATTATGTGTCTCTTTACGTCCTCCGTCTTCCCCATTATGTCATTTCGTGTTCCGCACCCACTCTCTTTTTCTCTCTCATTCTCTCTCATTCTCTTCTCCCAATTCTTCCTTTCTTTCCTTCACCTCTCTCACAATTTTCTGGAATTGTGCCTCAAAACTCTACTCTTGTTTCTACCACTTCTCTTGCTTCTATGCATTCTCCTCCTTCTCTTTCCTCTATTAGAGCTTGCAATTCTCTTACTTACACACATTTTCTTGCTTGTTTTTCAATGAAAACCCTGGAATTCTTCATCAATTGTAATCCAGGTAGTAGTTTCTTGCACAATGGCATTGTTTCATGCACAATGACATTGTTTCTTGCTCAATGCAGTTGTTTCTTGCTCAATCCAGTTGCTTCTTGCTCAAACCAGTTGTTCCTTGGTCAATCCAGCACGTGGTAGTGGCGAAATGTGGAGAAAAGTAAGTTGAGCAAGAAGGAAGTGGAGAGAAGTCCAATTCCAGAAGTTTGAGAACCCACAAGCTTGTAAGTAGCTGAACTTCATGATTCTTGCATTCTCTTTCAATTGTGCACTCTCTATCATTGTTACCATTCTCTTTCAATTTCAGTCATTTTCTTGCTTGCATTGTAATGCGTGTGGCCAGAAATTGTTGATTGTGCTGATTGTGGTGTGATCAGGGTTTGTATGATAAGGGTTTGTATGATTGTGGCTTGTATGAATGTGGTGAATCAGAGTTTGTATGATTGTGATTGTGGCTAGAAATTGTTGAATGAGGTGAATCTCTGGTGCATTAGGGTTTGAATTGCTTGAAGAATATGAAACCCAGAAATGTTAGAGAGATTCATGTGAGTTGTGTGATGCTTGGGTGTGAAGAATTGAATGAATTGCTAGAAGCATGCTTAAACCAAAGTGCTAGAAGAGTGCCATGATGGTTTATTCCAAAAAAAGTGAGACCAGATTTGTCTTTGATTTGATTTTGAGAGTATGAATGTGTTGCACATAATGAAGGCATTGTAGAAAACTTATGGGTTTTGTGTTTTGTTCTGTGCAGGAACCAACATTGGATTTGAACAACATTTGCCATGGCCACACAAAAGAAACCTGGTGAGTTTGCATAACATAGGTCTTAGTTCGGCTGAGAGTGTGAAAGGGGTTATATTAAAGAGGTTATTTGAAGTGCCCACGGGTGTTCACCCGTGGGCAATGGCACTTACCTGGTGGGGAGTGCCCACGGGTGTTCACCCGTGGGCCTTTCCACTCAACAGGTTGGGAGTGCCCACGGGTGTTCACCCGTGGGCCTTTCCACTCGCATGGTGGGGAGTGCCCATGGGTGTTCACCCGTGGGCCTTTCCACTCGCATGGTGGGGAGTGCCCATGGGTGTTCACCCGTGGGCCTTTCCATTCGCATGGTGGGGAGTGCCCACGGGTGTTCACCCGTGGGCCTTTCCACTCACCAGGTTGGGAGCGCCCACGGGTGTTCACCCGTGGGCCTTTCCACTCAACAGGTTGGGAGTGCCCACGGGTGTTCACCCGTGGGCCTTTCCACTCACCAGGTTGGGAACGCCCACGGGTGTTCACCCGTGGGCTTTTCCACTCACCAGGTTGGGAGCCATTGTTTGATAGTTTTCTCCTGGATTTTTTATGTCGACAAATATGTTAGGTCTTTTGTATGTATTTGATGTTTCTAGACATAAACATGTGATAGAAAGTTGGTGTTTCATTCAGGTGCATAGAGGTGTCCAAGTGAACTCCCCTTTGAATAGAGATGGCAAGAACTAAGCAAACAGCTCGTAAAGGTATAACCATAACACCAATGTCCACGTCAATGTTATATGTTTAGTGAAATTCGTGATCATATTATACTATGCGGAGTACTAACAACATGCATTTTCTTCTACAGTATCTGGAGGTGTGGGCAGAGCGGTGAATTACGATATTGAACTTTTGGGACCAGATTTGCAATGGTTCATGCAGTACAGTGGTTTTGGAGAGACAACGGTGCTCTCGTTGTACACGAAGAGTGGGCCGAATTCGACATGGAAAAAATACATGAAGGCAAAACACGTATTGGACATCCAAGCGGATGGGAGCCGGGTATTGATAATGTGCAAGTCGTCAGAGCGGAAGAAGGACTTCAAGGTTGCAGGATTAGTGGAGTCTTTTTCATATGCGGATGTGAATGAAGAGCTCAACAATGAGGGAGAGAACATCCGCTCATTGAACGGTGAATTTCTCACCTATTGTATAGAATATTGCGAGACAAAAGAGCACAGCAGGTCCGTGGAGGAGAGATCAGTTATGATCGAGCAAGACTACAAGGCTGCTCTACGACGAGTGAAGGTTATAGTTGAGGAGACAAATGCGGCAAGGTTGGAAGCTTTATTGAAGAAAAAGCAAATCCGCGATGGCAAGAGGAAGGATCCATCTGACGACCGTGCAGCCTCCTCTAGGAAGAAGACGAGACCCGATGCAGGTCAGGATGCGATTGTCGAAGGCACTCCCACCGAGGATGTACCATCCAAGAGAGGAAAAAAGAAAATAGCCGAAGATAGTCCATTTCTTGAACTCGAGAAGATACCGAAGCGATCAATGCATGGGCCTCCAGACAAATCGGTTGGAGACAGGTTGATGGATATGGAGCTGTTCAAGGACAAGTACAAACGGGTGTGGATATTCGGTGAAGGCGTGAATGGATTTGTCAATATCGACAATATAGAGCGGGGAGATGCAGGTTATAATTGCCGACCCATATCCGATGCGCACTTGAGGGAGATGAAGACATGGTTGTTCAACTATGCCTTCATTCCGAAGATTCATCCCAACTTCCTGACAATCGTTCCTTCGGATAGGCGAAGAAAACCGACAAATTTTGAGGAAGTAAAGAACAAATCATTCCACGTGGTAAATGACCAACACACGTTAGCAGCATGTCTGGAGTATGTAAATGACCCGAGCAGCACAGACGAGGTGAAGAGGTTTTTCTCGAAATGGCCCTGTAATGTGGTTTGGGCCCCTGAAGGTGATGACGACCCTCTGTTCCACCTTTCTGGCGTTCTGAATTTGAATAGTGAGTACAGGAAGCACTTTCCATCATTTACGGAGTGCATTCAGCACGCCATGAAGACTTGGATTAGGCGAGGAAGACCTGCCCGAACTGTACGCGAGAAGTCCAATAATACTGAAGCATTTAAGAAGTGGAAGGTATATTCTAAACTTGTGACTTTTGTATTTCCCAATTGTGTGACTCCCACGGGTGTTCACCCGTGGGCGACCCTCATGTTGTTGGTGATTGGTAGTCAGACTTGGAGTTGTATTCATGTGGGATTCGTACACGGCCGGTGTTTGATACAGGCATTCATTACGTGCGTCATGTGGACGTTCCGCGTGGAGAAGGAGAACAACCTGATCATGGAGCACATCTTGCCGGTATTAAGAGATGACATATGGAGGAAGTGGGAGCAGATATTTAAGGATTACGAGAGTGGTGAGTATGTCGACCCAAAGACCGGAGCTCTCATGAAAGAGAGTAAGGGTTTCAAACCGAGGAAGGTGGTCAAGAACGACCTGAAGCAATTCCGGGGATTGACAGAGATGGAGCTCGACATGGCAGCGGATCAAATCCTGTCCACCCGGGATGGAGAGGAGCACCCTCGGCATACCTTGAAGACTGTGCGGGATTGGGCGGTGAATAGGAAGAAGAAGAATGAAACCTATATCGCAATGGCACAGTGTCTGGACCCGACCCCATTGTACATTGTTCACGTTGATCAAAAAGAGACCATTGATCGGGATTGTTGGAGATTGTGGAAGCAAGCCAATACTTTTGGGAAACTCCAGCGCGAACGACTTGTGGACTTGCTTGGAGCGGAGTACCTTCTTGACGCTATGAGCCCCGCACGGAAAAAAATACCTATTCCTGACCGGTTTAAAGAAGGAGTGCAAAACATTCTAGGCACCCATGACAAGGAGGTGACGCCGGAGCATTGCGTGTTGTCTATTGACAACACTTACAAGTTCAGTGGTGGGACAATGCTTTCACCAGTACTGCATGCGTACATGGACACAAGGTTTCTGCCCGGAGTCCAGGCGGGAATAGACGGTGGAGGGCGTGTGAAGGAGGTTGTGGATTGCACTTTGCAAGGTATTCGACGTGATTTTCCGGGACTTCTGGAGTCCCCCCAATTGTGGACTGTGATTTCAGAATTTCCCGACCGGCATTTTATTCACAATGTTCTGAAGACACACCTGCCGACCAATGTCAGATTTTGTGACGCCCTCTACCACGGCACGAAAGAGGAGAAAATAGCATCTCGTGATTGCTTCTTCGAATCGAGTGCACTTCGTGTTACAAACTGTATTTTTCCCTTCAGAGGCGAATCAAGTTCGGAGGTGGCTGTGCGGCTCTGTGGAGGCCGAAAGATGTTGGACATGCATGACCCGGGGCGATATAAACGGTATTCAAAGAAAAAGGCGTATTCCAATGAGGAGGCCAAGACTTTATTCAAGGGGGAGCTGAGGATGCAGACCTACATAGATATCATCAAGCCTTCATGTCTGGAGGGGTCATTTTTTCTGAATATTTGTGGAGGCAATAAGGCGCATATCGTGGCACATGTAAGCCCCTGCAGCAGCTTTCTCCCTTGGTGTTTATTGAATTTTCTGGATGTTGTCGTTAGTTTGGATGGTGTAGTAGAGAACCAAAACCATAATCCAGATGGGGAGGCCCACGGGTGAACACCCGTGGGCCTTTCCACTCGCCTGGTTGGAAGTGCCCACGGGTGAACACCCGTGGGCCTTTCCACTCTCCTGGTTGGAAGTGCCCACGGGTGAACACCCGTGGGCCTTTCCACTCTCCTGGTTGGAAGTGCCCACGGGTGAACACCCGTGGGCCTTTCCACTCTCCTTGGTTGGAAGTGCCCACGGGTGAACACCCGTGGGCCTTTCCACTCTCCTGGTTGGGGGCCATTGGTTGATAGGAATTTTCTGGATATTGTCGTTAGTTTGGATGATGTAGTAGACAAATTTGTTTGCATTGTTTTTTCTCATTCCTTGGGTTTTGCAAGCCTTGGGTATGAAGGTGGTGAATATTGTTCCCGTGGACATGCTAGAGGTGGCGAAGACGAAAATGATTTCCGCACTGGACTGGAGCCTACAAAGGTGGAATGAAGAAGGAAAAGTCGCTGCCCTTGATATGGAAGAGGAAGAAGGGCGTATCGATGTGGATGCGATTATTGAGCGCGCACGCCGTCGCAAGCGTGCCAATGACACAATTGAGGAGGAGGAAGAGGAGGAGGAAGAGGAGGAGCAGGAGCAGGAGCAGGAGCATGAGCAGGAGCAGGAGGCAGATAACCCAGTTGTTGACCTAGGGGAGTCTGAAGAGGAAGAGGAGGACGTGGACGAGGACGACGCCATGGACGAGACCATGGCGGAGGCCATGGCGGAGCTCATGGACGAGGCGGAGGAGGAGGCCTTCAATTTCAAGGCGTCGGCCATGGCGGAGGCGTCTCGGGAAGCCATGTCCCCGGAACAGGATTCCCACGGGTGTTCACCCGTGGGGGTTGTGGAGGAGGAGGGGCAAGAGGAGGCTTCGAACTTAGAGGAGGTTGTTCGTCCACAGCCCGAGCAGAGTGGCCATGTCCCTGTTGGATCTTTCTCGTCTGGGATCCCATGTACACCTGGGCGCGGGTTTGTATAGTTTGAAACATCTGTACGAACTGAAGAGCAACTAGAGGTTCAACCTATGGACGTATCTGATGAGAATGAGCGTCCGCAGGCCGCGGACGAAGCTCAATTGGTGGCTAGTCCTGCTCCAAGGTCTACATCGAGACCGCAAGCAAGGAGGAAAGTGAAGGCTATCCGCAGGGGAAGGTCATCTCTACGTCTCGCTGGAGCTGGAAATCAGTCTCGATCTTCGGAGGCCATGGAGCATCCTGGTATCGATCCTGAGGTTGAATCTGGCCAAGTAACGGAAGTGGAGGTTGCTCCGCCGGATGCAATCATGTCTGTAGCTGTGCAAGTTGAAGGGACACCCACAGATTTGAACGTCAGCTCACCTGTGGAGGAGGTTGCCGCTGCCGTTCTGGAGGTCCTAGGCCAAGGGCGATCACACCGAGCTTCCCCTGAGGTTGTGGTTGCAGAGGAGCCGACGGCCAATGAGGCAGAGGTGGTAATTCGAACCGAGGTCATATGCTTGGATAGTGATGACGAGGTGCCCGAAAAATGCGTAGAACTAGACGTGAGGGTGAAGGTTAGAGACCGAGTTCCACATCGGGTTCGGGGGACGTTTGCCGACTACATGAAAGATGATTCCGAGGATGAAGACTATGGGAAGCCTGGGTACAACAGAGTTAAACTCAACTTTGTTGATGACCCTCACCCGGTGCTTGCTGGGAGACCTGACATGGGCAAGGAACCGGACGAGAAGGAGAAGGTGCATTTTGCCCCGTTTGTGGACAAATATTTGGTAGAGGTTCCCGAGAACGTGCGATTGAATCTTGCGCATTTGTACAAGGCGTACGACTATCACAAGATGTTCGCTTATCTCTCCACTATAGCGTTTTGTGAAGCAGTGAAGGTGAAACATATTCTTCATGCCGCTTCATTAAAGAAAATGAGAAAGAGATGGACAGCGTTTGAAGCTCCAAGACATCGTGAAGGACGAGGTCAACTAGCGGGATCCTCGGCCGCTCAAGCCGGCAGTGTTGTGGACTCCACCTTGGAGATCATTGACATTAGTGGAGTGCCAGAGTCTCCAAGGAGGGAAGTCCATGTTGCCGATGCTCAGTCCTCAAGCCCTCATGTCGGCCGTCCTCCTGAGGCTCAACCGTCATCGTCCGAAATGGTAATTTATACTCCCCTCCCAATGCAATATTGTGTTCAGCTTGGAAGTAAAGTCCTCATGATTTCTAAGAGATTCTTTGCAACAGGTGTTGGTTGCGGCAGAACGGGATGTCATTCCACCGAGTTGTCATGACGACCGTGCACGTGCTGGGGATGCCCCCCTAGACCAAGCTCAAGGTAAGATATATAGTGTTATTTGAATGCAATTGGTCCCACGGGTGAACACCCGTGGGTCCACCTGTGTGTACTTTTCAATTTCCACTGGAATTGTTATCTCATGACTAATACTTCTACAAAGCATGGATGATATTGTGCCCACGGGTGTTCACCCGTGGGAGAGTATGGGTTTGAACGTGTGGAGCTCATAAGTCCTGTATGCATGTGGTCACAGGTCATACAGCCAATGCAGAAATACCTCCTTCGGTACGATATTCTACCCTAGCTCCCCCAAATTAATTAATTAATGTGCAGGCATTCTTTTCTCTTGCGGATGCATACCCAATATGTTGTTTCCGTCGATAAACATCCTTTAGAATCTACTGTTTCCTTAGATAAAAAAACAATTAGAATGACTTTCAATTTTGTCATCGCCAGATACTCACCTCTCCAAGCACTGTTGTCCATCGAAGAGAGAAGATATGGTTAGTGCTGGATGTCAACGGGATCCTTGTGAGGTCAACAAAGTGCGACAATATCAACACCAGGAAGGCTCTTGAATCACAACATAGCCCCCTGATAACTGGGGAGTTGGCTCCACTCTTTCTCGCATATAATGCCCTCATACCTAGGAAAGGACTGGGACGCTTTCTGCGTTTTGTTCTTTCAAACTTCCATGTTGTCATCTGGTCGTCGAAGCTTATGAAGAATCTCCAGCCAATTGTCCGACACTTCTTCAAAGGTTGTAGACATCCAGAGTATGTGTTTGGACAAGAACTGTGTCACACTCTGAAGGATGAGAGAGGACAAATTCTTCCTAGTCCTATGAATGCTGATTCAAGCTTCTTCATGAAAGACCTGTGCGCATTTTTTGAGTGGAGCCGGACGCATCCAGTGCCGCACACGAAGCAACCCTCTCATAGAACTACATTACTTGTTGATGACTCCCCTTACAAATGCATCCCAAACCCTCCTGGGAGCTACGTTAACCCTCCCCCATTTCTGTCAAACCAAAGCTTGGATACTCTGCATAATTACCTGCAAAGGCTCTTGAGTTCTCAACAGTATGTGCCAGATTTTGTGGGGAGCAACCCTTATCCATCAGGCCAGGGACCCTTCAATCTAGAGCTGCCAAGTTCTCAGATTTATAAGCAATCATTAGCTAGACATAAAATACTGCCTCCTGCCCGTATGGTTCCAGAGGCGCAGATGTCTATGTAGATCCCCTTTTGGGGCCGACGATAGTGCACATGTGCACTTACTGTACATTGTATTTGAAATACGTGGAACTGAAATTTTTTTGGCTTTCAACTTCATTTGAAACATGTTTTGGTTTTGTGGATTTTCTTCATGCAAACACGTTATGGTCAGGAATGTATCCCACTGGGATACTACTACTTTGCAACACTTCGGTGTTAGAGAATGCCCGACTATTTCCAACATATGTGAACGGCTGGCAGTGTCCCACGGGTGTTCACCCGTGGCAATGTGGTAGTTGATTCAATGAATGTAGCAGACCACTTGGACAGTGTTTGTTGTGTTCTTGGGAATAATGGTTGTTATGGCGAATTTTAATATGTAGGACTTAGTCGGCTATAATTCCTTCTTTTTGCACATGTTCATGTTTACTACGGCCAACCCACGGGCTCCTCTTGCACATCATGTCCTTCTTCCATAGACTCTTATGTTCTTGTATCTTAACAGCATTCCCCATTCCCAACGCGACCTAAGAAATATATTCCCACTCCACCTCGTGGACAACGTGCACCGGATGCTAACGCCGACTTCGCCGAAGTGACATCTCCATGCCCTAAGGTAATTCATTTTCCACACGAATCTCATTTTTGTGGTTGTGTTTCATCCTAGGGATTCTAATATCATTTTCTCCTTTGTTGTGTTAGACACATATGCTCCAAACACGCGAAGTTCCGGTTGCGGTGGATGTTCCTGTCGCGGTCGCGGTTGCAGCTCCGTTCACACGCGCTCGTGTGAAGAGACACCTTTCTCTCCAAACCACTCAGCCCAGTGAGCCCACGGGCTCGGGAAATAGTTCTGGATGTTGGAGGTGTAGTTCACCCAATACCACCTCATCCATGTCTGATTACGTGGCTGCAAGGGTGAAACAACTTCGAGAAGCTACAGCTTTGCAGACGGAGAAAAAACAGCTTGAAGAAGTCAAGCGCAAGCAATGTAGTATACCTCAAAGACTACCTCATGACAGGATGTTGAAAAGGATTAGTCAGTCATACTCCTCTTGTAGATAGCCGGACCTCTATGGGTATAGATTGTCCACGGGTGTTCACCCGTGGACACAACAATTCAACTACTTTGTCACATATTTTGTGCCCACTGTGGCATCTATGATTCATCCAAATGATTTTTTGACCCTCAGTTGTGTAGTCGGGTATGACTTGTAGACCTTCCTGCATGTGTTATGGATCTTGCATCGTGTGTTGCATGCCTTTGGTTGGTCACGGGCGTTCACTCGTGGTTAGATGTTTTTGTATTCTCCGAGTAGTATTAAGTGCCCATGATGGCTTTTGTGATTAGACCCATTATATTTGCATACATTTGTTGGCATGCGCATGGTTGTTCCTTAGTGGTGTCAACTTATGTTGTGTTATGGATATAGGCTCATCTGTTGCGGGGTGTTGGTTGGTCACGAGTGAACACCCGTGGTTACAGGTGGGCTAAGTTTTGCTTTGGGCAACAATATGCATTTTTGTAGCTGAGATATATAGCCCAATGTGCATGAAATATTGTGTTAGTCTATCTTCATGACCTTCCTCTTGTTGTAAACCTTGTCAATGATGGCAATTCACGGGTATTTACTCGTAAACCACGTTCCCAATGCACGTTCCCATCTGTACGAATTGTCTCATAATGGCCCAATTGGCTCATTTTAGTTAATATCCCCATTGAAGAGGATTTGCAAGAAAAAAAGACATTTCCTTTCCCCTGCACTCAAACCACTGCCACTCTCCTCCCCCCAAAACGTGGATCAGAGCTCGTGTCCATATTACTCAAGAAACTTCGAAAGAGGCAGTGTGAGCACACCTCTCTATCTCTCTCTCTCCCTTCATCTCCAAACCCCTCCCAGACCCACAGGACAAGCTGAAACCTCTCTCTCTATCGCTGTGCTCCAAACCCTCCCAGATCCACAGGACAAGCTGAAACCTCTCTCTCTCTCTCGTTGTGCTCCAAACCCTCCCAGATCCACAGGACAAGCTGAAACCTCTCTCTCTCTCTCGCTGTGCTCCAAACCCTCCCAGATCCACAAGACCAGCTGAAACCTCTCTCTCGCGCGCGCGCTGTGCTCCAAACCCTCACAGATCCACACGGCAGGCTGAAATCTCTCTCTCTCTGCTCCGAACCCTCCCAGACCCACACGGCAGGCTGAAAAACCTCTCTCTCTCTCTCTCTCTCTCTCCGAACCTTCCCATGGCAGGCTGGCAGCTCTCAACGTGGGGGAATCATCAACTCCCGGAAGAGACGACCCGACACTTGGGAACTACAGCAACTTGGACTTGTCTGTCTGTACCTGTGCCCGGGAAGTTTTTGGGCATAGTTGGTCAAGATCCTAGTGATTCTAAATCCAGCCGGTTGCATGTTGACATCTTCCGGTTTTGATTTATTGGCTCTGTCTATAGGACAGAGACTATGCATCAACTTCTATGTTTCAAGAGCAAATTTCCTAACCACTTTGCGTTCACACTTGGACGTTACTTGTTCTTGCTATTTGTGGTTCATTTTATTTAACATGGATGTTAACTATAGTTATATATATCTAGTACACTATAGTTGTTCCCTAAAATGTATTGAAAAATATATAATTAACTATAGTTATTTGGCAGTTGTTCAAGGTCTAAAAGCTTATATATATTGAGGTGGTTTGCGTAGTTGCAGATCAACCTTCACATTTTATTGTACTTTATTGGGTTTGTTTGTAGAACACCCTAGTGAGTGCACATATTCTTGTAGGATGGGTTTTGGACATATAACATGCAAACGATTTTAAAAAATAGTTTTACTTTTTGATTTGTACAACAAGAGATTTTTCTCACTACATGTTTGTTTTATGTCCTGGCTGAAAGTGGAATTTGAACAAGTCTGGTTTGATGGCATGACCATGTTAGTTTGCAATCAAGTAAGTATCCTCATTCATGTTATGTTACTCTTTATAAGTTATGTAACTCTTAAGTTATTCCTTCAGTAATTTGTCTAGTACATGCTTTGGTTTGCATTTCTCTTCTTACCAAGTGAAACAATGACAACATATGACTCGTCAACACAAGAGTTTATAATTGACACTCCTTGTGAGTATCCTCAGAAGTACTGGATTGGAGGTGCAGCATTGGTCTTCACCAAAATAAATTTATTCTCTTGGACCAAATAACATTATTTTTCAACTTGAAGTGATGTAATATTGACATGTTGGAACTTGATCTTGCCTTAAATTGTAGTTTGACAAAGTGAAAATTCCTCATGAGAATTTGCTTAATGCAGTCGATGATGTTACTCCAAATGGTGGCTACCAATGTGCCATCAAGGACCTAGAACCTAATTGTAGTTTATTAGGTTTTATTTATTGGATTATATTATATTATATTATATTATATTGTACTTATTGTACTTTCTTATTTTATTTTATTTATTGTACTTATTGTATTTTATTGCATTTATTGTATTTTTATACTTATTGTATTTTATTGTACTTATTTTATTTTATTGTACTTATTGTATTATATTGTATTTAAAAATCATATTGTCCCGTACTACACTTTATTGTATCTTAGTGTATTTAAAAAATTTAAACAAATTATAAGATATATTTAATTATAACTTATTATAATTTATTATGCATATAGTATATCTTAATATATTTTGTAATTGAACTACATATAATTGAACTAAATTATTGAACCTTCCAAAACACTTTTGGATCACCTTTGAATGATGACAATATATTGTCTTTTATTAAACTAGACGCAAATGTGAAACAAAACACATTTGTTTACATGTGTCATATATACAAGACATGCAGAAGAAGAAGAAAATATTGTGCGATCTGATTTAGATATGAGAACATTTGTATATGGAATTACAACGGTAATGTGCATAATCATTCCCACCTAAATCAAGACATAACAAAAATTACCTAGGGTTGTGCATGCAAAGTTTGTATTCTCCAATCAAAAGGTTACATAGGAATGAATGTAGTTCAGCAAGCCTTAAAAGTCAAGGCCACCAATACGTTTATACTTGGTGGATTATAAGAAATATAAAAAACCTAGAATATAACATGTATAATCATAGATTTTTTTTTGAAAGGTGAAAATATCATTTATAATAATAGAATATTATTATTTTTACATTTTGTATACATGTTCAAGTTTCTGGAAATAATTGTAATCCACAACAACAAACCCCATATATACGTCCACTCAATCCAAATGTTATTCTCTCAATCTTTTTGTAATTTTGTTCAACTAAGTCCAAATGCCCCATGCTTGTATTCTAGTTTTCATGGTAGAGGCATCCTGAAAATATTGCCTTGGAATTAGTTGGATGGCCATGTAGTGTACGCAACCACACTTGGCAATGTGTACAAAAATGCTCTAAGTGAAAGCAACTTTATTCAATGTGCACAAAACATTGATTATATATAGGATTAATTTTTTTAGATTTTTGGGTGATAAATGAATAGCTTCAGTCCTTGACCAACATTTGACAAAAGGTGTACAAAATCCAGGAAAGGTTTGGTTATAGGTATAGTAAATAGCCATGAACTGGCACGAGCAAAGTGGACAACTTCAGTTTTAGTCTTTCATAAGAAATGACAGAGCCTCACGGTTCTACCGTTTTCTTGTTCATATGAGGTGGCATATTCTATAGATTCCTCTGAAATGATCAGTAATTCTCTTGAAGTTTCCAACTTCAACCGATTATTTCTCAAACTCAACCGGTTCATCTGTAACTAACCACCTGTTCGTCCCGAGCAAACCCGAGCAATGGTCTGTACTATGTTTGGGATGGATCATCATGCGACACATGATAATTTAATGTGACTTGGTCTACTTTATGCAACCTTCAACGGAGAACTGACCACTACACCGTTTATGGTATTTAGTGTCACTTACACTTATTTGCAAAGGGCCTAAACTAGATGCCCAGAGGTCTCAAAGTGTCATGCCCGCAAATTGCCAATATGATTCCATACGTAGTAGTGCAATGTCCATTCCACTATCTTAGTAGTGCAAGTCCCAAGTCCCACTCAAATTAGCAAGTCCCGACATGGAGGTAAAGTACCAATTTTTGAGCCTCAAGACATCATTAAAAATATGTTTAATTATTTTAAAAGTCAGGTCTATATTATTTTATGCAAAAACATCACGGGACTTGTGTTGAGGGTTTGGGTCTAGCTTTTTGCTTGACACAAGACCCAAGCCTCAACTCCAAAAAGTGTTGCCATGTAGGCATCCATGTCATCCTTGGGACTTAGGACTTGGGACCCCATGTGAAGTGGTAAGTCGGAACTTCCATGCTCTCAACGGTTGAGATTGAATGGATTGACCCCAAGTGACTTGGGACTTAAGACTTGGGACCCCGTGTGAACCGCCCCTCAATAAAATTCTACAACAATGTGTCTTTCCAAATGGTAACCAACACTAATTGGATTGTTTATTGTGGTTACATATGAAGCGGTTGAGTTTGAGAAATAACCGGTTGAAGTTCAAGACTTCTAGAAAACAACCAGTCATTATAGAGAATATATGGAATATACCTTAAATAAATAAAATAAAAACTGAAAGATGTCTACATGTACTATTAGCACTTGGAAACACCAGTATCTTGACCGATTATGTCCAAAAATCTCTGCGGACAATGGTTTACAAGGGCAAATGCAAAAACTTTCCATGGTAAAGGAAAGGCAGAAGCACATATTGCGGACAATTTGAGCACTAAGATCCCTTACAACCAAGGCTAGACACCCACCACTTTGAGTTGGCCCCTACCACTAACTTATTACCCGAGATGAAATCATAGTCAATCCTATTATAGCATGTATAACAAATATTTGGACAATTTGACTCCAAAATTAATATCGGAGGTCCCAAATTTGTCTAGGAGGAATCATTTGAGTTGAATAAACCACACACCTATTCAATGGGGCTCATGTTTTTACTAGACTCCTTTTACCTTGGTAATAATGGTACAGGGCAACTCAAAGAGGTGGGCATCTAACCCTATCTAGTCCCTTGTCTCACCCATGCAAATCATCCAATATTTTATTCGATTTAGCAATTACATAATAAATACAACGACGTTAAGATCACATGAATCATAGCATATCATATTTTTATGGAATTGTTCAAACACACAAACCTCATTTCACCCTTCCTAGTCACATAGGGCCACCCAAAATGGACAATGTTGATTGTTGATAGTTTATTTCCTTCAACCAATGAGCTACAGTTTTAGTCCTTGTAATAACACAATTATCTATATCTATATAATCATTTATATTTATATGTATACAAACAATTTGGCACTCTACTGCAAGGGTGTGTGGGTGTTGCTGTAATCACCATTCTACAGTTCCAAAATGTTCGATCATTGACAATGGCATGTTGAAGGGACATTTTGGGGATGGCATGGGCACACTTCTCAAGTCTTGCTTGTCATGTTGTCATTGGTTACAAGAGATTGCACATCCCATGTGGCACCTTGAAAATAAAACATTTTGTCACACATGTGTTCACAAGACATAACGTAAAGTACATCCATACATTTGACAACTTAGTTTTACACCTTGACTCAAATGCCAAGAGATCGCGCATCGTATTTTGAGCATGAATATTCTATACCAAGGTATGTAATGATAAAATGACATCCCAAGGCTCAAAAGAAGTTATGCCCAACATACTTGACTGTATTTGCATGCCAAATTAAACTTAACCTTTCCATGGAAGAAAGTCGTTAGAAGAATACAACTATACTTACATTAAGGGTATTCTTCTATGAAACCACTGAAGATGAAGTTAGCATCAACAAAATTTCATTATCATGGTCTCATTTTTAAGGTTGAACATGCTCATACCTTTTCATAAGTTTATCTAGAACAATAAGCAAGTTAAACGAAGGTCAAAGAAATTGCTTAGCCCAATTTACATGCATGGAATTACCCAATGGAGTCATTTGATACATTAAAATGTACAATCATCGTCATCAATACTTAAAAGAATCCAATTAAAATAATTGGTACAAAAATTATAATGAAGAAAAAATTGAATATAGCATGCAAATACGATCAAGTACATTGAGAATACATCGTTTCAAAGCCTTGGGATACAGTTTTAGTATATAAGATCTAGGTGTAAATTGTTTATGATCAAAATCCAATACATTGTTCCTTGGCATGTCAAGATTTGAAATTTTGATTATCAAATGCATGGATGTCACCTTCAAGTAATTCGTAAAAAAAATGTTCCTTTATGTGAGAACATAAAGCACGCCAACGTTTCCTTCCATCTTAAGAAGATGAAGAAAAAAAATGATAATATTTATTTATTTATTTAAAAAATGTTGTGAAGAGCAAGAGCTCATTGGAAGCAAGGGTTTCTTTTCTTTTCTTTTTCTTTTAAAAAAACAAACAAACATAACATTATTCAACACCCGTTGTTTGTCAATAGGCCCTTTCAAAAAACTGAGCATGACACTTAGCTTTTCGAGCATCCGACTATTATATTTCAAGGGCCCACTGAACAAACAATAGGTCTTGAGTAATGTTATGAACTTGGCCACACTTCTTGAAAACAACATAAGAGGCTCTATGGAGGGGAGGGTGAGGGCCCCATGTGAGGCCAAACCTCCCACCCTTAGCGTTGTAGTCCATGATAGATGTGCATAAAATGTCATAATCACAATACATTATTGTATTGAAGGTGTGAAGGGCCTACCTCACCTGTGCCCATGCAACCAACCAATAAACATTCGAGGATTAGTTACGTACATGAGGTAAATAACAATAGGACCCAGTTGTTATCCATGTCGCACACACTTAATCTATTTCAAATGCATCAAAGTATTTCAAATCACAACACTCATTGTAAAACAACATATGGGTGTTCAAACTTGTTCCTTGGCCATGATTGGGTTACTCCAAGTAGAATACTCCTCTTGGTGATGAGCCCTAGTTTCTCTTATTCTTAGTTTTAGCACATAACTACTACCCAAACAAGTATACACAAAGCTCAACACACCTCTCACTTGCATGAATGGTAAAAAAAAGGCTAGGGTTAAGGGTTTATATTGGAGTCTTACCTATGGTAAGTTCTCGTAAACCCTATTTTTACCATGGATTAGAGACGTGGTTCATGTCTATTACTATGGTTATTTTGCTCTATTCATTTACATCCATGTTACATCCATTTCATGGTAAGTATGATTTCTTCCATGTATGTACTTAGAATCTCCTAAGCCTATAGTCGTCTACTTACAAAAAGGACCATTGCTAGGTAGATTAATGTAAGAGTTTAAAATCAATTTTTTTTCGTGTGGCATGGCAGAGAGAGAGAGAGAGAGAGAGAGTTTTTGATAAAATATTGACATCATTGCATTTTGGAATAGTCCAAACATCATTGCCAATAGACTCCATAAACAATACGAAATCAATGTAATGTCATTGTAATGTGTATGTAATCCAAGGTGTTATGAGTGATGTTGACATGGTCATTATTTGGCGAGATATATGTTTTGTTGACGGGACCATGACATTCATTTTTCCTCTTAATTCTTCATGTTAATGTCATCTTGATGATGCCTTTGACTTTTCAAAAAATTGGATGAGATACTATCCTTCAAAAGAAAACCATCAATAGCATATTGGTTGTATTTGATTTTTTTAATGTGGATGTCACATTGCATTCAGGACACATGTATTTTACGATTTAGAAGAATGCAGCAGAATTTTAAGTGTAAATGTGTTATAGTGTTGTGATGTAAAATACCAACAAAAATAAAATAAAATACCGAGTATCATAATTTTGCCAAAGCGGTTGTATACTAAATGTTCAACATGAGGACCATGATTTCAATTGATCATTTACCAAACGTATCTTACAATACAACCAATGAAGTTGTTTGCCCCTAAAAACATATAGGATTCGAGGGCAACCAACTATATTAAAGTGCTAAAAAATAGAGTTGATTCCTTTGACTAGTTTTAAAAAAAGTCTTTTCTTATTAAGATTAAATTCTTAAAATAAAATTCTTTAGGCTCCAAACTTGAAATGGTCGTATAGCCATCTCAATTAATTAACTTGCAACTAGTTGCAAGTTCTTCATGTTCCTAAGTCTACTTTTCACTCAACAACACAAAAATTACTTGAGATGTTACCCATGTCTCCATTTGGCTAGCAACTGACCAACCACCCAACCTACCATATTTGCTTATCCACCCACTTACCTTTCCACGGGTGCACGTGTAGTGTGTGCTTGGACCGACCCAAAAAAGTCAGTAGTATGAGGTTTGGGGAGGAAAATGCACAAGACACGTAACAAACTTGCTATAATTGTCTCATACCAATCCACATGTCTTGTTGTTTTCTTAACTCATATACACTTGTGCCACGTGTTGGTATGTACATGCCAAACTAGCTAGCTAAAACTCAAGGTCAACCTAAAGTTTCATGACGCATGACTAACTTTTCATGAAGTCCAAGAATTCAATGTTGTGTTTCTTCGTCACACGAATAAATACATGCCGTCCGTGCATTCCAAGGTCTTAGTCAAGGACATTGAATGCATGTGTATTGCAATGTGGGTCACACGTACTTTACTTCGAGCACTAAAATGTCCTTTCCAAAATATTGGGTTGGGGTCTTGTCCTATAACAAAACGATTGTCCTTCTACTTAAAAGCAACCACTTTGAGTCTCAAAACAATCTAAATAGTGCTAAACCATAACTACACATCTCTCCAAGCTTGCATTCATTGGTACTTGCCACCTTTAATGGATCACTCCATACAACCCCATCTACGATCGGGGAGAACCGGCGGTTAGTTACAAATGAACCGGTTGAGTTTGAGAAATAACCGGTTGAAGTTCAAGACTGCAAGAAAATTACCGATCATTTTAGAGGAATTTATAGAATATACCCCAATTTAATAAAGGAAAACCGGGGGATGTCAAGATGTAACCGGTTGGACTTGCAAACACTAGGATCTCAACTAATTATGCCCAAAACTATCCCCGATCACTGAACCGCATGCAAAGTTTTAGAGATGTACATAATGTATGTGGATGTCAAATGGTTTGTTTTCATGTTCTCAGCTTCACCTAGATTTACGCAACGAAAGTTGTGTTGCATTAGCAAATCTATGATGAAGCATCAACAATTTTTTTGATTAAGCATCATATTTCTCTTGATTTAGTTGTGATTATTGAGTGTGCATGTACTAATTCTTTAAGAGAATACCTAAGTCCCTCTCCCTCTTCCTCCGCCCTTGATCATGTTGACTATTGAATCTAAAACAATTGTTAAAATTTGAGCACATGGTCCAATCTCTTTGTAACACATGTCAGGTCGGGTTCCATTCTTTCATCTAACAACTGATAGTTAAGTGACATTGGAATAAGTTCAAGTCCATAGTTATAGCATGATGAGTTGTATCATAGTATCCTACAATAGGATTATATGGTAAGATCTTCTAATAGAATATGTTGAGTTTATTATAATATTAGTATAGAAACTATTTTGATTGTATATGTATTATTAGACATTTAATTTAATATATTTAGCATTAATTTTTTCCAAATTTGAAACTATGTCCAAATTTACTTAAATACGTTGTTAGCTTAATCGCACACCAATCAAATATAGGTGTCCGATTAAGATCAATAACCGACGAAGGCCCATGTGCCTTAGCCACTCTTACAAGACCCACACCCTTGATGCTTTGAAGCCACCTTTGTTTGGGCCAAGGAAGGGGGCAATCCATTACATGGTGTACTTTGCTATTGCTTTTGCTTTTGTTCACAAGGTATGTTGCTACCTACCGTCCCAACACAAACAATAATGCTCGACCCTATATTTTGAGGCAAAGGAAAGGCCAAATTGTGAAACCCTATAAACACAAACATAATGTCATGCCGTTTTAAATGGATTAAATCCCTACAAATGTATCCACAAATCATTGAATCCGGGTGAAATTGTCGATTTTGAATATGTGTCAATATTTGGGTGAAAGCATGTAGTATCATCCACTGTATGTGGCTTCATCACTCCAATGGTTGTCGCCATTGCAGCAAGTTGGATTTTTTTAATAAAAAAAAGACATTGATATAGCCATCATGATGCTTGTCTTTGTGGCTATGGTTATGATCGATATTTATATCCAATCGAGGTAAGTATACCGAAATCCAACATCTATGAAATCTTGTACAATAGGTACATATTGATTACAAAGATGCACACCGTCTGAACCTTTGATATAGATGTTGGTTTTAGGTCACCTACAACTAAATGTGCAAATCTTTGTAGCTTTTACATATTATCTCCAAGTGATGCACTTTTTAATATGTTGGGATCCTCTTCATTTTGTGATAACAACGTATGTGAATTAATGATAGTAATTATACTGAGCATGTACACCGGTTTTAGGTATACTTACCTTAGTCAAGGTCACTGGGTTCGATGTGTATACACATAGCTCCAATACGTGAAGAGACTTCTAGTTTTATCCCTTTAATTCACATAACATTACTCAACACTAGGGGTGTTCCACCAATAGTGCAAGGAATTTTGTAAGGAACATTCCTCAATATGTCAGGTCACCCTTGCAAAACGAACAATAGTCAAAGCTGACAAGGTACAATATCGAGTGGACTTTAAGGACAATGCATGACATGTACATGATTGGCTTATCAGGTATAGAAAAGGGAGCATGTTACATATCTTTAGTAGTGCGATGCAAACTCAACTTTAGTTAGGAGTTGGTACCCTATGTTTTCATGTTGGAATTTGGAACGTAAAGTATATGATTTGTCCTCACTTGTGGGCATGTTAAAAGTAGTATTGTGGTACATGTTCATAGCAACATATTTAGAGCATTAAAGGCCACACTCATTTTTACACCTCTCGACATGCCAAAAGAAGCTGGTCGATTCTATTTCCTTTTTCATGAAAGGCACACCCTTAACTGACACTATACATCACGTGCGTGCATCACATTCAAATTAATACCTCTATTTGTTTTTACGTGTAAGAACAAAAACACACATACAAATGTATGGTTTACTTTTACTGTTTTTGGGTTTTTGTTTTGTTTTGTTTACAACAAGAAATATGTGTATAACACAATAATCAAATAAACATGTGACACCATTACATATGCATACAAAAAAATGGCATAAATTAGGCCTCCAATTCATGTAGGTGAATTCATTGTTTTGGTTGCAATTAAAGGCTATTTAATTAATAGGACGCATTTTCATACAAATTGGCATGGATGCCATTATAGCCAACACAATTACCATCCCCAAGTCTACCTTGATATGGTTGGTCGCATCATTTATCCACATTGAATCACTCGACCTTTTATGCCAAGCCATATAAGGAAAGAAATTATGGAAGATGTTGAATGGTAATCTTCAACTAACTTGTACTAATTGTGTGTTTCATATGTTAAGAGAAGTGGGTTAGTTGGAAAAACTAACCATTTAAGACCCAACTACCTTATATACCAATCCAACATTGGTATTTACCATAATCAATGTACACTATACATTGTATTTAGTGTTATATGGTATTACATGTCACCGCGGTAACTTTGCTAACAAACACTTCTCATGAATAAGTTTACAAATACTGTCATCCCAACTCACTTTTAGTTCATCCCAACTTACTATTAGTTCATCCACTTTTAGCTCGGTATATTTTGCATCCTAACACTTATGTAATGAAATATTGTCATGGATGATTGAATGTGGGATGAACAATCAATTAATAAGTGACAATATTTGCAACATTGTCAATCGACAATGCCCATAAATAATACAAGGAATAGAAATTAATGTTAGTTTTCTCATTTAGTGTTGGTAACACTACACGGGCGGTTTACATTTTTTTTTTGGAGACAGAAGGCCAACAGGCCAACGCCAAAGCACAGGAGGTAGTTGACCACCTGGCAAGTTTTCCGTCAAGTAGAGAGGAGATTTCACAGCCGGGATTCGAACCGCCAACCTCTTCCTTGAGATTTGGGTATCCCTCCACCATCATCCGGTAGTTTAGGGTCGTCTCGGACCTTGCGGTTTACATTTAGTATTGAGCAAGACAAATAGAGTTGGTGACACTATATTTAGTGTAATATCCAGATCTAGATTAGAAAGGTGGGGAACGGGGAACGGGGAACGGGCCGTGTTCGCACGCGAAGCTGTCCCTGCTGCTGGGTTAACATCTGTACCCACGCACTCAATAAAGAAGTAACTGCAGTTAATAAGTTACTCGTAGGTGAAGTTAACGGCCCCCGCAGTTACCTCCAAGCCCGCCAACCTGGCCACCCCCACTCCGTGACGAGACCCGTGCCGTCACACGCCCCCCCGCGTCCTGCGGCTGCGGCCACCCCAGCGGCCTGGGGAGGGGCAAACGGAAGACACACGCTCGTCGTCCAAAGAAAGCAAAAAGGCAGATCTGCCCCGGCGGCATCCTCTCCCTCGCGTTTGCGGCCGCGTCTATGGCTGCGGTCGCGGCAGGTCCCCGTCCCATCCCACCCCATCCCGACCCCGAAGCTCCCCACCTGAAGAAGCTTGTGAGCTTTGTCTTCGCACCAAGATTGTCGCTCCTGTTTCCACATCAACTTGCACCCCTTTGTTGTGATGTTCAGGTGTAGACACCTACGTCTTCTTGTAGGTTTAAGATCTTTGGGGTTCAATTTGCGATTTTTTTGTTTTGTTTTGACGGTTTTTGGATGAGGGTGGATTAAGTGCGTCCCGTAATCACATACATATCACCCTTTCAAGAATGTAATACCATTTGCAGGAGCTAATGGGAAGCTCAGCGTCGAGCTCACACCAAATTTTGGGTTAGGAGGTGTTCGGTCGCAGCGAAAGATCGTGGTTAGCTGATCCTGGAAGATCTTCCGCCACCGAGGAGCCCAACACACCCATCAGGCAGGATACCAAAAAGGAGAAGCTCCGCTACTACCCGTATGTGGCTCTAAACCCTAAGCCCTGAATCCAGATATGCCCTTCATTGTAGTCAGTTCTCCTCGATGTGGAATTTGTGATATAATTATAATCTTCTGCTCACAATGTTACACCTCAATGCCCCTCGGATAACAAGTTTGGGCTTCGTAACAAGGCTGCTGATAAGGTATGATGGTTTGGCAGGTTCATTATTTTATCCAAGACTCCAACAATCCCTTGAAGATTGTCCTCTTTTCTAGGTGTTTCTGGGAGTGAAGCTGCATACCTGTCTCACCTATAACACCCAAATGATTTCCAAATATCATCTGCCCACCAATTTCTGAGAGAGGCAAACCCCTAAAACCCCACCCTCAAATTTGAGAACTCTTTTAAGGTTCTCTCTCTTATGTCTTTCTCTCTCTGAATAATTGGTGGGCAATGAAGATTTATGACATACTTTGGAAGCCTTTGAAAACCTTTGAAAGCCAATTTTTAAGAGAATCATTTCACAGCCGATTATTGTTGGACATGCTTTGAGCTGCTCAGCATACATGATAGGTTTAGTTTGTTACTGACTTTGGGTCAGCAGTGTTGAATCTGCATTCAATCTTATTAACACCTGTAGAATCCAGCACGAGGAAATCAACAAGCTTCCATTTATTTGACCTAAATCTGCATGGATCCAATTGGCACTAAAATAGATGAGTGTTAAATGGTTACTTTTTTTACTGGCCCACTATCCTAGGATATGGAACATTCGATTTGTACGAGATGGTTAGCAAATCCAAATCAAGGCCAAAGCCATTTTCCTCATAATCTCTGGAATGCATATGAATATCATATTCATTGTCAATTGAAGATTCTGATGCTCATTAAAGGGTAATGTAGGTCTCCCAATTATTGAACCTAGATTGGTCATCATTTTTGAGCATGTAGTGTAATCTCTTTTGACCACGTGTCTCTTTGGTATCTATTCTTGAAGCACACCTATCCATATACCACTTAAATATAGGTGTCCAATGAAGATAAGTAACCAAATTAGGCACATCTACCTTACCCCAGCCGTCTTTGTTGAATAACATGCACCTGATACTTCCATTTCACAGACAATGGAAAGTTGTTCATAAACATCTGTTGCATTTGGTGATGCAGGCATACGCGTTGAAGGTGATTGTGGAGACCAATGAAGCGTGGGCAAAGCTGGTGAAGAGGTCTGTTCCCGCCGGTGAACTCTCACTTGTCTAAAACTATGCAAAAATTAAATGTTACTCAGTCTAATACTTCTGAAACTTGGAGGGTAACAACTATCTGCCAATCGCGAGTTCTACAGGAGGAGCTTCAGTTTTGCTAAGGTTTATTTAGTGCTCACTGTTACCAAAGTGAGCTATTTATTTATCTTCCTCTGCTTCTCAAAGAAAGCCCCCGTGGTATGGACTCCCCTGTTTTTGCTGCATACGCACCATGGCTTTGCAACCTGGGGTGAAGTTTACACTTTGTTTCTCGGTAAAGAAAAACGGGTTGTTAACTTGCAAAAATGCAGTTTAGTTGTCACCTCTCTTTCACTGTGTGATGCTTGTTTGTAGATGAATCTGAAATGAAATAGCTTCTGTGGTGCATACTTGGAGCTAGTGTTTGAATTTGAATGAAGAGCACCTCTTGGCATGCCAAAATAAGTGTGTGTGATTGGTGAGGTTGGTGTGGACTTGGGGTGCAGTTCTGTCCAGCACAGCTATGGGGTCAAGCAATTTTGTGGGAGCTGACGACATCTTTGGCGCGGTGAGTGATCACTTGAGTTTGCACTGTTAAGGTATGTGGGTGTTATGCGGTTCGTATTTTGTGTTCTCCAACTTCTCCTGGTCGGATGTACACAACAAATTGTATCTGCATTAGCAAATCCACAAACTGGAACACCAGAAAAAATCACATGCAAACTTGGACCTCCCATGACTTGGTTATGGCTGATGGAAGTGCATGTATGTTGATTTTCTAACTTCGCACCATAGGTCCTCCCAATTGTGTTCACTATTGAATGTGGAGTAAAAGCTAACTTCAAGTTGCTCGATGTGCACACAAACTCTGAGAGCACTGAGCACTAACGCGATATGAAACAAGCATGTTATCTTGTAATATACTTAGGGTTTGGGTGCCAGGTTTACGGACTTTGTAAGGAAAACTCTAACTGCGACCTGATTTCCTCAATATGTTTGATGAGAAACTTGTGTTTGTTGTACAGTAAGAACTCAAAACAAGGTTCTGAATGCATAACAATATGCTACCGCGCAATTTGGATAGATGGTTTAGAGGTATATGACATCTATTTTGAGTGTTGCAAACATCAAGGGACCAAGTTAATTTGAGCTTGGACCTCCAACTTGCCTGACCTGTGAGGCTTGCTACGGACGAGCTACTGACCAGTCACGGCCGATACTACAAAAAGAAGAAGTGTTTGGCGGCTCTTGACGACACGGCTTCTTTCCGACAGTGCGGATGATCGTCGTCTAGGACAATGTCATGGGAACCTCTGTAGCTTCACGGCAGCCGCTTGTGCAACAGGACACAATGCATCCAGACTTGGTCCAAACCCATGATGAGAACATTGAGCCAGTCATCTCCCCTATCATCGAGTTTCACTACTTCCACCAGGCCATTCGTGCTGAGCTTGAAAGACTGCATCAGGATGCCTTAGCCATCGAGAAGGGAAGCGAGAAGGAGATCGATGCACTTCGCAGTCGCTATTTGTTTCTCCGGGCAGTTTACAAGCACCACAGTCGAGCAGAGGATGAGGTCAGTCAGTAGCTTCCTTACAACAATCTCTTACTTCCCTCTCCTACATTCCACAAGAGAAATCCTGGAGACATGCAGCTTTCTGAATTAGTTAGCTCCCGGTGTCTAATGAAGGTCAAGCTGTGTATGAGGATCCTCCAAGTTCTCCGTCATAGTGGAGTTTGTTTTTGAGCAGCGGGCTGGTTGTCTTCAGAGGTGGATGAAAAATTGAAGTGGCATAATGTGCCGCCATTACATCTGTTTGACAGAAGCAATCTTCCACGTCATAAGCCTCACAGCAGACAGGGAAAGGAGGATTGTACTCTAGTCAACAGTATAGTTGCTGCAGGAGGGCATCATCATCTCATGTCAATGTCAACATTTGCACATTTTTCTAATCCTTTGGGCAAGCATCTCGCAGTGTTTTTGAAATGCCTTAGTAATCCTGTACTCTGGATATTTCACAAAAACGCAATTTTGTGTCTCAGAGGATTTAGGGCTGACGAGGGTGATGGCAACGGAGTTCCTAGTTTATTGTGTGGACCCTAGGACTGACAGCAGCAGGGCATGCTTATCCATCTCGGTTCCTCCAATTTTTAGAGAGGGTGGAAATGAAGAGAAGGGCAGTTGGCAATTTTGTAATATTCAGCAGGGCAAAAGTTCAGAGGCCTTCACCTGCACGTTGGAAAGACATGGAATATAGGATACCTACTGATGCCTCAATTCCTGAATATGACAGGTCTTGCTTCCAGCACTTGACTTGCGAGTCAAGAATGTTGCGCATGCCTATTCACTGGAGCACAAGGTGGAGAGTGACTTGTTTGAACAGTTGTCTGATCTTCTGAATAAAGCTCTGCAAGAGAAAGGCAATGTTCCTGCTAGTCTGAGGCGGGACCTTATTTGCTGCACAGGGGCTCTACAAACTACTCTTTGCCAACACTTATCAAAGGAGGAACAACAGGTCAGAAATAAATTTCCACTCTCATCTTTGAAGATGTATCATGGGCACACTCCGACTTCCAATGTATCGGTCAGTTTTGAACATCTACATTTTGAGTGAAACCCAGCTTGTATTGGTCATGGTCTGTGCTGACCAGCTAGAAGTTGGCAAATCAATAGAAATGGCAGGGGTTTTTGGTGGCCTGCTTCTGTTCAGTAGTATGTCTGGTCTTACTTACAGGTTTGGCTATATCTTAGTCCTGACTAGTACTGGTTATTAAGGGAGTATCAGGCTTGTTAGACTCCTGAAGCATTGCTGTCAGCTATGTGTAGCTGCAACACCTAGGCTTAGTTCTGAACTCGGTTTCCGTTGTATAAGTTGCTAACCTATGAGCTCTACATTGACAATGCTGTGATGCCATTCTTAGTGCGTGTGATCTGCATGTATTCAGGTGTTCCCGCTGCTGATGCAATGTTTTGACTTTGATGAGCAAGCCAAACTGGTGTGGCAGTTCATGTGCAGTATTCCTGTGAACCTCATGGAAAAGTTCTTACCTTGGCTTGCTTCATCCCTATCACAAGAGGAACAGCATGTAATGTTGGCCTGTATGCGGCGTATTGTTCCCAAAGAGGAACTTCTCCAGCAGGTGACTACTCTGCAGCATTTCTACATGAAAATAGATCATGGAGGGATCTCTTGTCTCTGGGTCGATCAATTGACATACTAAAGTTTTTCATTAGATCATAATTGCATACGGTGTGGTTTCTGTATTTAGTGCCAGCTATCATAGTAGGTTCAAGAACCAAGCATGTGAACTGGGAAGAGAGTTGATCTTTGCACTAGCCTGCGGTATATGGAGACTATGTGTTTTTGTGGCAATGTGGTTGTACAATGTGTAGTTTTTGTGTATTGGGAGAGGAAGGTTATGTATGTCCTTCATGTGCCCAGAACTGGTAGTTATGGAGATCAGTTGTCGAGAATTGCAGTAACCTCTTCTTGTTTCTTTACAATGCACCCAGGTAAGTCTGATAAATTATTTTTAACTACAAATAGTGTCTAAAATCACTATTGGTATATATCTGGCTATACAGGTTGTATTTGCTTGGATCAAAGGAGGGACGGACTCAGATATTCAGTGTGAGCTCAAGCCTGTGACGGATGGAGGCCAGAAGGAGGTTAAGATCATAAGTTCAAATGTAAACAGACCCCTTGTAGATTTAGCTCAGAAGCAGGGATCACCTATCAATGAGCTTCTATATTGGCACAATGCAATTCGCAAGGAATTGAGGGAGTTTGTTTCAGAAGCCCGCCAGATTCGGCTTATGGGGGACATGGCCCATCCAAATATTTCTGCATTTATTGAGCGCCTGCAATTCCTTGCAGAAGTCTGCACATTTCACAGGTTTTTATCTTCAGTTATCACAGTCTGTAAAGGTTCACAAATTCCACTGGAATTTGAAGGCTTGATGGAATTGTAGACCCTGGACTGCACACAACAGGAGATTGGGTTTGATTTCTTTCTATCTCCAAAGTGGCCTGTGCATATTGAATATACTGTAAGTTTTGTTTACTGGGTACTATTACACTATCAAGGCTTCCTGATGTAATCCACAGTCACTTCAGGTTGTACTGTGTAAACACATAAACGCAAAACCCTACAAGCACAGGGGACTGTTTTCCTGTTAAGGTAGGCACATTCCTGTCTGAGATTATGTAGGGGAGTTGTATATATGGTAAGTCCTTTTTACATATGTGGTTGGCAGTGCTGCGGAGGACAAGGTGGTATTTCCAGCTGTTGATCGGAAAGTTAAACAGCAAGTTTCATATATTACGGACCATGCTGATGAAGAACGGAAATTTATTGAGGTTCGTCGTCTGCTGGAGGGGGTCCAGGCAGCTTTGGAACAGAACACTACAGCTGCAGAACTATATGGTGAGCTCTGTCTTCAAGCACAGGTCATTGTGGAGACAATCCAGCAGCATCTTCTAGAGGAGGAAGACCAAGTACGTTGAGTGTTTCTCTGATCATATAAGGAAGCTTGCTCCTGCAAGCACTCTTGTATGATGGTACATGCAGCTATGGGTATCTGATGATGTGGGACACTTCTGTTAGCTTTTCAATAGAACTTCATAGTGGTGTAAAACTACAACAGCCTGACTGCACAGTGACTGGTCTTGAACATACTTCTCCATCGGGAATGTTCATATAGTGAACATAGATGGTGTGAATTGTGTTGCAACAATTTGTCTTCAAAGACACAAGTTATACTGTACTGTGAATGTTGTTGTGGCTGTTCATTAGATTCTTTGGCTCTTTTGTTTGTATGTACTGAACATCTTAAACATATGCAGGTGCTTCCACTGGCACGCAAACACTGTAGCGAGGAAGAACAACGGGACCTTTTGTATCAAAGTTTGCGTGTGATGCCATTGAAGTTGCTAGAAAGAGTACTTCCTTGGCTAGTTGGAGTACTCAATGAAGATGAGGCTAAGGACATGCTTCACAACATGCGACTTGCAGGTATCAGCATATGAAAACTTGTGGACTTCCAGCATGGGTTACTTTGTTGACTAGCTGTAATGTGTGTAACTTGCAAGAATTATTATCACCTATAGATTCCATACTGGCATGTTACAGGCCATTGTGAGATCCTTATTGTGGTTCTGTTCTAGATTCAATAGTAATAGTCAGAAGTTTCAAGGATCCTTGTGAATTTGTTTGACAGTTCATAAAATTCTTGATGGTAACACCTGTATATTTCTTTGATAATGTCTGTGCAGCCCCTGTTGCAGACAATGCACTTGTCACTCTCTTTTCAGGATGGGCATGTAAAGGCCACGCACTCAATGGTTCAGGTGATGGTAAATCACGCTGTATTTCAGCAACTGATGACTGCCCTATGAGGAAGGTTCTTTTACCCACAGTCGAGAAGACGGATGTAGATCTTGATGATGTGCCCTTGACAAGTAAGTTTGGAAGAGCAGTGGCTGTAGAAGTGACTGGTGTTCATGATCAGGAGGAATTTTTAGAAGCTCCTGAGACAAGGCCGCCCAAACGTCTCCGGACAGAAAGTCCAAAGGAAGAACAACCGAGTGGACTTGAAAGTTTGCCTTCTCTAGGAGAAGAAATCTCACAGCGTTGCGGTTCAGGAGGATCATGTTGTGTTCCAGGATTAGGATGCCAGAGTATAGGAGCACGGTCATCTGGACCTTTACGACCTTTAGGTTTTGTGAGCTCATTGGTTAGCAGCTCTTTTGGTTCAGGGCTTTTTAGTTGGGGAAGTAGCATGAGTACATTAGGAGCTGGGCCAAGTCCCAAGCCAATTGATCACATTTTTCAGTTTCACAAAGCCATCAGGAAAGATCTGGAGTACTTAGATGTGGAGTCTGGGCGACTCGCTGATTGTGATGACGAGTTTCTGAGGCAGTTCAGTGGAAGGTTTCAGTTTTTGTGGGGGCTTTACCGAGCTCATAGCAATGCAGAAGATGATATTGTATTCCCTGCACTTGAAGCCAAGGAAGCCCTCCACAATGTCAGCCATTCATACACCATTGACCATAAACAAGAGGAACAGCTGTTTACAGACATTGCGCAGGTTTTGACTTTACTCTGGATTGCTTTCTTCTCTTGGAGTTGAGTTCAAATGACATTCTTTGCACAAGAGGATTTCTCAGTCTTAGGACACTATTATAAGTTGAGTTCTCTTTGTGGATCCTGCATTATGATCTCGTAGAAAGGAAGAGATCACTGTATTTATGAAGTTTGTTGCAGTATCTGACATTTATGGTGGTGATGGTGTGGAGGACAGGAGCTACAGGAGTTGTCACGTCTGCACAGTAATCGAACCTCACTTTCCACATCAATGTCATCAATAGTTACAGATGAACAGACCACAAAGTCACATGATGTACATGGTGAAAATGAGGTCTTGTTACAACGAGATTTGGCCTCAAAGTTGCAACAAATGTGCAAGTCTGTGCGAGTTAGTCTTGACCAGCATGTCTCTCGGGAGGAGCTTGAGTTGTGGCCACTCTTTGACGTCCATTTTACAATTGAGGAGCAGGACCGGATTGTGGGGCGTATCATTGGGACTACGGGAGCTGAAGTTCTACAGGTTTAGCTCCACTTCAAAACTTAGTTGCTCATGGAAGGATGGTTTGACATGTTTTTGTCGGAGATTGTGGTAGTAGTTAACAAAGCTCTGAAACCTATGTGGTGGCATGAGCTTAGCTTGCAAAGAACTGTAGAGCTTAATTTTAGTTTTCTGTGAAGTACATACCTACTGCATGTAGTGAGTCAATATGGTCAATCTCTCTCCAGCCAGACCTCTTCTTCCATTTGTCAAGTGCCAGGCAGGTAGTGTGGAATCTTCTACTGCACATTTGTGAATTTTTTGTTTATGAATTTCATGAAGGTAAACATGAATTCTTGTTGCTCTTGTTGCAGGCTATGCTGCCATGGGTTACAACTGCTCTCACAGAAGAGGAACAGAACACAATGATGGATACATGGCGTCAAGCTACACGCAACACCATGTTTGACAAATGGCTGAGTGCTTGGTGGAAAGATACTCCTGCGTCAACATCACAATCTCCCAAGTCAACTGAAGAGAGCGCTATACCGCCTTCAGGTACCAGTGAATCTTTGCAGATGGTAGCAGACTATCTTGCAGATGGTGCTTCTGTCAGCAGTCAGACAATGGTACAAGAGGAAATGAAGGACAGTGAAGATATTCATACTGAGGATACATTGGGGACAGCAGGGAAATCTACAGGTATTTGGCACTAAATAATATAGCAGACCTAGGCTTTGTTCATTACTTGTATTAGACTCCTCCTGTCATGCTTTCATGTGTATATTCAAGATATTGGTGATGAATGTCAGAATAAGCCCTAAACATCATAATAGTTTCTGGGGTTTGCTATGACAAATCATGTTTCTACTTTTGAGCATTTTTCTTGGATATCAGGTGGTCAGGAAACAACATTGAAAGACATGGAGATGCACCAACAAAACACTTTAGCTGGCAGTCTGATTGGTGTCAAAACATCAAGCAATGGAGAACATAAGGACCTGGTATTGCATAATGCACTTTATAATGGAAGTAGACAGGTTGGAGTAGGAGAGAAATTCAAGCCTGGGTGGCGTGACATTTTCCGTATGAACCAAAAGGAGCTTGAAGCTGCTATTCGAAAAGTTTCCAGTGACAGCTCTTTGGACCCTCGTCGAAAAGCGTACCTTATGCAAAATCTAATGACCAGGTGATGAATTTGCCTAAAATACACTGACCTAAGATTTTCTCCTCTATGCATTTGTTGGATTTTGACTGAACTATTCTGGTCTTCACTCTTTTACAGTCGGTGGATTGCTACTCAGCAACAGTTTTCACATAAACAAGGACTGGAACCAAGTGATGGACCTTCAGATATTCCAGGCCACAATCGTTCATATCAGGATGAGAAAAAGGACATATATGGCTGTGAACACTACAAACGCAACTGTAAATTGCGGGCTGCATGCTGTGGGAGCATATATTCATGCCGCTTTTGTCATGACAAAGTCAGTGATCACTCAATGGATCGGTATATGGCATGCACCTTGACTAAATGATTTTTGTTTACTTAGGTTTGGTGGTGTTGGATCCTTTTATTACTATTGATTCTGATTCCTAATTTGAATGTCCTACCTTGAAAATGTAACTCTGGTCTTGCTTGCTGTGTCTTGTGAGAAATTTTGTGCACAATAAAGTACATAAACTACACACCCTCCGAACGTCACATGGAATTTCTAAGACATACTTACCAAAGGAATCGATTATCAATGATATTAACAATAGATATTATAAATACACAAAATATGTCACCTGCAGGCACGCAACAAAAGAAATGATGTGCATGAAGTGCTTAGAGGTGCAGCCGGTGGCAGCAGTTTGTTCTACACCTTCATGCGATGGATTCTCTATGGCCCGCTACTTCTGTAATATTTGCAAATTCTTTGATAACGATGATAGGTATGTGTCCTTTCCATTTTAGATTGAGGTTTAGTAAGTGTGGATCATAGATCATGGGAATGGAAGAGAGAGAATGAGGGGAAAGGGGGTTCACAGATAGGAGGTCTATTGCTGATAGGCTTTACCATGAAGGTTTCATGGTCATTCCTTTTTGGTTGGGGAGTCCTCCTTTCTAAGTACAGAACATGTGGACATTCAACATTTCATCAGCAGGCTGCTAGCATTCTTGAGGTAGATGTTGAGCCAATCAAATAGAGCACTTTGTGAACATGTATGCAGTATGGTAGTATGGTGGCTGCCACACCACAAGTCTAGTATTAGATATCTTCAGCTTTGTAAGGACTGCTTCTTGCTTCAATGTCTTCCCACTCCAAAATTGCACTTCCAACATAAAATGACTACTCTGTGTTTGTGCCTGTAGGGACATTTATCACTGCCCTTTCTGCAACCTCTGTCGGGTTGGCAAGGGTCTGGGTGTGGATTATTTCCACTGTATGACATGCAATCAATGTATGTCAACAAAGTTGTTGTCCCACAAATGCCGTGAGAAAGGCCTGGAGTCGAATTGTCCAATCTGTCATGATTTTCTATTCACATCAAATACTCCTGTTAAAGCCCTTCCTTGTGGCCACTTCATGCATTCTGCATGCTTCCAAGTAAAATTTTCATCCTTTCAGTCAAGCTTGATTTCAAATTTATATACAAGTAGAGTTCAACAGAGTATAGCATTTCATGTTATGGCTATCTGTAATTCTGGAGGCTCACATTTATCCGAGGTGGTGTATTCTCTGACTTCTGCAAGGATCATGTAGCTCTTGTGAACAAACTTGCAGTGTTGTAAGCTTGAAACTTCTGGAAGTGCAGGAATGAGGTTTTGGTAACTAATATGTTCAAAAATCGGTTTTGCAGGCATACACATGCAGCCACTACACATGTCCCATATGTAGCAAGTCACTTGGAGACATGGCTGTGAGTCCCGGTTTTCCTACTTATCTTTTGTTTGAGGTTGTGGATTGATTATGTTGTAATATTTTTCAACTTGTACACTTTTTCCTACAATCACTCTCACATGGATGGATTGTAGAGAACCGAGTGTTGGGCACTGATTCTTGACTTCTCATTTCATGTCAGGTCTACTTTGGCATGTTGGATGCTTTGCTAGCAGCTGAACAACTTCCTGATGAATATCAAAATCGCCATCAAGTAATGACTTGCAAAGCTCCCTCCTCACTTGGATTTTCAAATTTTTATCAAGTTGACGAAATAATATAGATGATAAATGCCTATAATGATGAACATTAATGAACATTCACATGCTGAGGTCTGTCTTGCATTTCAAGAACATTTTCTGGGAATATCTGGGAATGAGAATCAGACATACATGACCAATGCCTACTTATATTCCTATTTTACACATCTATATCAAAGGCTTTCTACTCTGCATTTGAGTAAGTTGATGCAAGTAGAATGAGCACCAGGAGATGCTCTCACCTTTTGTGTGACCCCTCCCAGATGCATCTTCTTCAAGCATTTATTATGCAAGAAGTTGCTTGCAGTCTCACTTGCAGGGTACCTTCAAGTTTTCTGGTCAGGTCAGGGATGAAGAGACGTAGTTGCAATTTTCAGGACTGACGATCATCATTTGTCTCTTAGGATATTCTCTGCAACGATTGTGAACAAAAGGGACGTTCACCATTCCACTGGTTGTATCATAAGTGCGGGCAGTGTGGGTCTTACAACACACGAGCCATCTAAGTAAGTAACAGGTCTTCTTGATTCTAAATTTTGTCATGTTCCATGCACTGCACATTTTGCTTATATTGGCATTAAGTTCCAGAATTTCACTTAAGCTTGAAACCAGAATAGCAATTCAAACATGTTGTGTGAGCATGGATATGCAATCCACAGCAGTCGTAATGGGTGTTGGCTTCTAACAGTGTGACGATGCTTTTTCCTTTTCTTTTCCCCCGTGCAGACAGGAGTAAGCATGGAGGCTGTTCAAGCTTTTCTGTGTTAGAAAGGAGCAGTCTGTAAGTTAGATGCCCATACCGCTCATCATTTTTGTCCTCAATTTGACTGTGATTACTTGTGTGCATGCAATTTTCAGCTAGTGACAACAGTCAAATTGGCAGTGAAAGGTTCCTGTTGGATTATGTTTTTCACTGTGGATGGTTGTATAAAGCATTATTCAAGCCTTAGTGGATGAGACCTCTTGGGGGGTTCCCATTGTGGGGTTATTTTAGGGGAGCTTCCAACCCCTGAGACTCCTCTTACAAGACCGCCAGCATTCTAGGGTCAATATAGCAGTTGCTGTACACGTGCCTGTTACGTGGTGTAACAATATATGAGGATTTTCTTGTATGGCATTGCACAAAAGTCAATATTTTACTTGAAAACTAAGGAGGCTAGTGAAGATGAAGATTTCTCATCTAGAGTGCCTTCATCTGATTAAGGATTGGTATGTATTCTTGGGAACACCCAGTCAATTGGTGTGAGATATAAGGTATGTGGGCCTTATGTGGTCACTCTCCTTAAATGGACACCTCTATTTTAGTGGTGGAGTAGTGTCCATTCTTAACACAAAATGAAGTCACCATTCTAGTTTCAATAGTTGACACAATTGGAAGGGCCTATGTCATTGTTCAAACAAAAAGAGAATTGGACTTTAAAGTTCAACTCTTTCACACCTCCATTTCACAAATTTGAAAATGACAACCTTTGTGATTCATAATAGCTGATGGGATTTGGCAATTCCAGATACAATCCAATAGTCAGAAACGTGGTTTGTGGAGTGTGCATAAACAGGGTCAAGTTTCAGTTTGCCTTTACAAAGTACGTAGTCCTTCAGTTTTGTTCAGCACCTGTTTCCATGACAATATCATGTTGTGATTCCTTCGTGCCATTAGGATCGTTCTTTAAACCAGATTCACACCTTGGGCAGCTGATGAACCTCGCAATACCTTACCTCAAATGATGAGTTTAGGGCTCAATGAACTGATGTAGAATTCTCTTCATTCAATCCTCCACACTATTGCTACCTCCAAAGTGGAGGATAACTTTATTGTGAGGATAAAAAGCTACTCCACATGTGACTCATGGAAATTTTTCATATAAACATAATTTCAATAGCACTTTACTAGATATTGAAGTTGTCCAGTTTGAGTTCTGAGAGAATGTAGTGCACTACCACTCATGTATTCAATTAATGTATGCCCACCAACAATTATTACAAACAAAAGACACCCACATCATGCCATGTCAAGCTCCAATGTGTCTTCATTAGTTGAAAGGGAAACACACACGTACACAAACCACTACTGTAGATACAGTGACTGCCAAAACTGAGTATAAACACAACATATTGAAATTCAACAAACAATGTAAGGAAATTGGATGCACCAAAAATGAAACCATAAATTGCATAGGATTACCATTGCAATCAATCATACTTCCATGGGAATTGAGGCCTATTACACACAAGTATGCATGTACAAACAAAAAGTAAAGTGAAGTTCAATCCAAAACTCAGTTTTGCTCACACAAGCTGGAACAAAGTTAAAAATTTATCCACCTACTCTTAGCAGCTATAACAGTTGCAATGCGCTTAGGCATGCTCCTATACAAGTTCTTACACTCATTGGGAGTAATTGAAGCCCAACAATCCTCAACACGCTCCCACAATTCTAACATTCCTTTGGGAGGTCTCTCATATTGGTTTAGTCGACGTTTTAAAGTTGCCCACAAGTGTTCGATCGGATTCAAGTCTGGAGATTGCACCGGCCACTTCAAAACAGTAAATTCTTGTGAATTCAGCCAACAGTGCACACTCTTGGATGTATGTTTCAGGTCATTATCATGTTGAAAAATCAAATTGGCAGGATCCAAATTGTATGCATGCAGCGTATGAATCAACTCTCGCTCTAAAATTTCTCTATACATGCACTGATCCATTCTTCCCTCAATCCTACACATCATACGAGGGCCACTCAGAGTCATGCAACCCCACATCATCACTCCCCCACCTCCAAACTTGACAGTTTGTTGCACCATTCCAACACTTCTACTCTGTCCATCACGAAATCAACACCAACTGCAACCATTAGAGCAAAATCGGTTGATTTTTGTTTCATTGGAGAATAATACACGATCCCAATCATCATCAATCCAATGGCAATGACGTCTAGCAAATTCTAATCGTCCCTTAATTTGAAGAAGTGTGAGCTTTGGTTTTTTTTGCTTCACTTTACATTTCAAACCTGCTTTTCGTAACACTCTCCTCATAGTACTATCGCTCATACCAACATGAAGCTCCTCTCAAGTAATTTCCAGCTTTGTGTGCAGTTTCTAAGCCATCCACAGTGATTTCTCTCACACAAGCTCTACAATCAGCTGCACGGTACACCTGTGGCCTGCCACCAAAATTGTGATTGACATCGCTCAATTCACTCAAATGTTGCTTACGAAATTGTGCAACCCAACTTTGGGATACCTGTAAGTCTCTAGCAACATTTGTAGTACTTTCACCCCTCCTCAACTTCTCTAAAGTAGCTTCTTCTATTTGCTTTCTACCAGCAACAGAGAGAGATCTCAATGAAACCATTTTGCTCAATTTGCATACATGATGTGCATTGAATGGGGACACAATTATAAATGTGAAGGCCAAGAACATGCCCATCCAAAAAATCGGACCCAAAAAACCACTTATACATGTCAGATTTGTAGCATTCATTGCATAATCCAAGTGTGAGCATAACTGAGTTTTGGAGCTAATTTACTTTGATCTAGATCTTTCTCAAATTATCTTGCATTGTTGGACTTGTAATTGGTAGCCACATCATTTACATGCATGTATACTTGAGCCGTCAACTGATTTGGCATTAAATGCAATAAATTATAAAATATGAATGGCTAAAGGTAGACTAGGCTTTTTCGTACTCAGTTTTGGCAGTCACTGTATATAATGTATACTTAGAAACAAAGACATGGTCCTCTACATAGCTCTGAAACACATTGGCACATTATATCAACTACTCTAGTGTTAAGTAGAGATTGGAGCATGTGTAATGGTCTCTTGGAGATTCCAAATGCTTCTTTTGCAACAAAAACCACTCCTAAAACGTGAGCTAGAATGTACCAATCTCTAGTTGGACATTGCAGATCGGGCTGTGCATAATGTTAAAGAGTCAACTAATTGCTCACCAAATCGTAAATCTCCTCCCACACACTCCATACATGATATTCAAAGCCTCCTTTAAACAACTTCACTGTCCTCTGCCACCCAAATTTACCTTCCTCAAAACTACATTCCTTGGCCTCTTGTTCCTATGGTGTTGGGTGCCTCTATATAATGTGTGGATCCGTCTATCTTTCCCCACAAGACCTCAACATCAACACACGGCCAATCAAGTCCACTAGATTGTAATAATTTCATTGCAATCCTTCTCTTTAATCAAGCTGTTAGCATGCACAATCAATCACGGGCTTGAGAGAAAGCATGGACTAAATGTGCAACATTATTGGTACACTAAATATAATATTTAATGTCACCGATTCTAATTCTCTTGCTCAATACTAATTGTAAACTGCGGGATAGTGTCACCAACACTAAATTTTAACCCCACATTATATTGTCATTCCTTGCAAAAATTTGGGGGGATTATAGATTTACAATGTTGCAATTACTGTCACTTACCAAGTGATTTTTCATCCGAAATTCAATCATCCATCACAATATTTCATCACAAGTTGTTGACGAGAGAAGGTAGGGTTTTGGCCAATGGATGAACTCATTCATCATCCATGACAATATTCATTCACTTATTCATAGGAAGTGTCATCCAAAAAAGTACCATAGTGACATAAAACGCCACATGACACTAAATATCCTATTTAGTGTAGTTCCACCCATTCTTCTCATCTAGGGCTTCATCCCACAAGATAACATAGTTAATCGGTATTCACTGAGCGGATCACTAAACCCTAAACCCTTAAACAACTGTATTTTTGGTGTCTGTTCTTGTATGCACACCGAACCACACACCACTCAATATATAGTCTAGGTGTCCGATTAAGATAAGAAACCCGAATTAGACACATCTACTTTAGAAGTAGTCACATGTAGTCAACAAATGCATGAACCCTAGTGCTAGGGAATGGCAAGTGGCCTCGGTAGGTTTATTCGGAACCCAACATCAAATTTCCACTATCGTGTAACCCACTGAGGTCAAGAGTCAAGACCACTCATTCATGGAAACAAAATGCCACACCTTTCGAAGTAGATCTTTAAAATGAATAAAAATCATGTGTTTTGAATTGGTCAATGGAAATCAACAATCTTAAAAGCAAATGAAATGCCAATCATGAGTAGTAATTAAGTTATCAAGTTCCACGCTTGTCTCTTAGATATGTGCATTGAGATGTGGATATAAGTTGCCCCATGCTAATGTATTGAAATACCACCCGATCTCGAATATTGCTATCTCAACCAAAAAAAAAAATTTAATTGTGGTTGCTATACGAATTAATAAACAAGGTCATAAGTGTTGTGATCTAGTCTTGACAAGGAAATTTGCATGGGTAAACATGCAACCTAATTGCAGATATTGTAATAGTTATTACAAGAGCTTTCGGCAACCTTTACTTCATTTTACCTTTTCTTTTTTTACTTAAGTCAGTAATATTCCAACTTAATAAGAGATTAGACATTTCATATGCACAATCAAGAGTGAATGTGATGACCATTTCTTGAATGCATAATAAAGTCTTTTAAAAAACAATTGGTTGGGTATTCACAACATTGCCAAGCCTTGAGGTCCCTCACCCTAGACATTAGAATAACACGGTTAAGGGCCGAGATAAACATGTTGTGATTCTCAAAAAATGACAACCTAAGTGTTAATACCGTGGCAAGGTCTCCATGAAATATGGGATCTCTTTTGTTCACAAAGGGTTAGGGAGAATGAGGCTTAACAATATTATGTTCAATTTTGTAATACGGATTTAATATACGAACTCTTATACCAACACCTCAAAGTAGGTGTCTCAAGGTAAACGAGGTTGGAAATATAGATCACAAGCCCGTGTATCTACATTATGATGTGATGACATTAGATTTCTTTACTTAGTTGGTTTAACTAAAAAACATAGGGAGCTCAATAACCTCCACGTACATTTTAACATGGTGTCCACCTCAAACATTACAAGTTACTTGTAAGTAAGTAACTTAACGAGCACACATTGACTTTTTGTTATATGTGTCCAAAGTTCAATGAATTGACCAAGTGTTGGGTTGGTGATCTTTTGAGATTGCCCTCTTTTGGACATACTATAGCATAATGGATATCAAGTTAGGCACTTTTCACATAACATTACTCAACACCCACTATTTGTTCACTAGGCCCTCGGAATATAATAGTCGGATGTTTGAAAAGTTGAGCAAGAGACAGTCTCCGTTTCCCGAGCATCCGACTTGTATATTCCCGAGGGCCCACTAAACAAACAATAGGTGTTGAGTGATGTTATGCAACTTTTCAAAATGCGGGCCTTGTGTTGTTTGGGTTCATTACAATGTCCGGGGAGACTTTTGGGCATAATTGGTTGATATTTTAGTGTCTCCAAATCCAATTGATTACATGTTGACATCTTTCAGTTTTTTCCTATATTAACGTGGGTACATTCTATATATTTCTCTAAATTGATCGGCAATTTTCCTGAAATCTTGAACTTCAACCGGTTCATCTGTAACTAACAACCCGATTCTCTCCATTCGTTGGTTCATTAGTAGTTGTGAGAAGTCCCATAAATATTTGGAAATTGAATAGGAGGAGCATAACATTACTCATCGCGGGAGCGTTGCACCCCTACCAAGAATCTTGGGAATTTCATGAGGATAATACCTTGCTTATGCTCGGCCATCTTGGCAAAATGAACAATATTGAGCCCGAGTGTTGTTCATTTCACAAGGGTGATATGGTAAGGGGTGGACCCAAGGAATGGTAATTGGACACATGATATGTATATATGTATATTTATGTTTGTATGTGTGTGTGTGTGCATGCATGCACTTGCATGCCATCCACATGGGACCCAACACAAGTTGTGCATATCACATCAAGTAAATATTCAGTGTGTTAGAGCATGTATGGAATTAGAGTACTTGTTATTCGATGCCAGTTCGCCATCCTACACCTAAGGTTCCCCCTTTGAAAAAAGGCGCACAACCCATGTGTTGTGCAATGTTATGTGGGTATGGAAGCTAGTGATAAGGTTAGGAGGATTGGGGTAGGGGCTTCTATTATGTCCACATTTTTTGGACAATCACGATCACTGAAACTATATCGAAAGATGCATTGGACAATGAAGGCCATCGATGTAGTGTTTACTACTAGTTGCACATCTTCATATTGTCCCTTTGTATATCATCGTTTCTTGCATGAAGATGTTTCTCTTTATTGGAACACACAGTTGTAATCATGGAATTTACTAAAGGTTGCTAGAACACAACGTGTATGAAGGCAAGGCAAGAGTCAAGGAATGCATGCGACAAGGAGGCTAAGGCTCGAATTGAACATGTTCTTCACATGTGTAGTAGTTGTGCTGGAGTAGAAAGAGGAGAGATAAAGTGGAGAAGAGGAGATAAATTGCTCATTTGCACATGGATTTGGACATCAAATACCAAGGTTTGCAAGGCAATAAATACTACCGATATTAGAATCCTACTCGAGGGGCCGGATCAATTCATATATTTTGATTTATAGTTAAATAATTCTAAAGACATTTGATGAAAAACAACGATGATGTTGCTAGTTCCAACTGTATGGATGTAGTTTAAAATACACCTTTTATAATGTTTCTATGTATGTCCACTCCAAAGCAAGCATTCAAATCAAATCACATTTTACAATACACCTTTGTTTTGACTCGGAACCTCAATGCTTTAAACGGTTGTTTTATTTTTGGGTAACGTCACAACATGATATTTTATAATTATTACATTCAATATATCATTATTAAAATAACTATTCAAAGTGAACATGTAGGGGACACTTTTCATTGTCCCCCCCCCCCATGATACATGTCAATATTCAAATAAACAACTTTTAAACAAATTATGTGTCCAACTTCAAATTAAAACATATTTGAGAATTAAAAATCACAATTACTAAATAAATATACCAATGTCACTTGGTTTTTGTGTTTTGCTACCTAATCATATATAGCCGTCAATGGTTGGGTTGAGCATCGCGGAGCCTTTAATAAGATATTGTCTAAATATGAGTTTTTCATAGGATAATTAAGAGTACAAAATGTATATGTACAATATATATACACACATATACACACACACACACACACACACACACACACACACACACACACATATATATATACATACACACATACCCACATATACACACATACATACATACATACATACACTGCCCAAATACTTGCATTACATGTCTGGAATAGTTACATGTATTTGTGGAACATAAAGTTCAATACATGGTAAAGCAAATTTCTTGAAAATCTAGGAAAAATAGAATAGTCATGTCCCAGTTCTAAGTACACCATGTACGGTATTTAGTGTCACATGCGTAATATTGTCACTTACCCTATATTGAGGTGTATGGTAGGTTACATGAATGATCAACAACTTCAATGTTATTGTCACCTCATGACACTTGGCGTTCAAGTGGGCTTACTAGTATCTTGGCATGAGTATGTTCAATAATGTTATGAGGTGCATGCCTATGTTACACAACGGTCTACAAGTTGACTAAAGTGCACACCAATGACACTTGGCATTCATATGCTCAAGATAATCTTCCTCTTGCATGTCAACACATGAGACTTGCCATTAGTATGCTCAATAATATCTTCCCCTTGCATACTAAAACGCAAAACTAGGTCTCATCTCAAAGTATCCCAATGTGCTAAGCTAAATGTCACATTGTAAATAAATTGTCACTCCAAAAAAGTTCCTTATGCTGACGAATCACTCAATATCATATTGGCAATGAGCGGATGTGACACTTTGAGACCTCTAGGCAATTTGTTCAGGCCTTTCACAAATAGTGCACGTGACACTAAATACCATAAATGGTGTAGTACAAATGCTGGCCAAGGCTAGATACCCACCTCTTTGACATGGGCCCCACCAACATTACCCAAGGTGAAATCAAAGTCAATTATATTATAACATGTCCTTTCTTTTCTTTTTAGAAGATTTGACCATGAATTTAGTGAAAAAGGTCCCAAATTAGTCTACAACCCAATTGAGATACATTAACCAAATTTTTAGGAATTAAGTTTTCACTAGACTTCCTTTGCCTCAGTAATGTTGGTTGGGGTTCAACTCAAAGAGGTGGATGTCTAGCCTCCATGGCCCACAAATGTCCCCATGTAATTGGTTGTCCTACCACTACATGTCTAAGAATAATCTAGAACTAGCTCCAGAAATCCCGAAATAGTCTACAAGCTTGACCGAACTGAAATAATTTAACCAAATTTACGGGAATCAACTTTTCACTAGACCTCCTTTTGACCTCAATAATGTTGGTGGGGGGCCAACTAAAAGTGGCGAGTGTCTAGCCTCCCTGGCCCACCAATGTCCCGGTTAAATTGGTTGTGGTCCTGCTATGGTCTAAGGATTTTACCAATCTACACTAACTTGTCCTATTAGTGTGGGTTACCATTTGGATTGATGTGTTACTATAACATTTGACCGAGTGTATGAGTTTTTACTCAAGCTACATAAGTACACTAAATATTGTATTCAATGTCATTTTACTACTTGGAATTACGCAGTGCTATAATTATTTAACGTACATGTTAGTTTTTGGCCAACAAAAGTCAAATTGGTTCTTTGAGCATCGTAGAACATTAACATCTTTACTTGGTAAAAAATGGCATTGATAGTAACAAGATATAACATCGTGTAACTCCAAATAGTAAGTGACACTAAATACCATATTTAGTGTAGTTAGTATGCACATCAAAGAACACGATATAACTTACTTGGTTAAAAAGGATAATGGCAGTAAAAAGTTGTAGCAACATGTAACTCCAAATGTTAACTCACAATAATAGGACACTTCAATGTAGTTTCATAGACCCGAGATTAGTCTACAAACCTAACCAAACTCAGATAAAGTTAGCAAACCTATGGGAACCAAGTTTTCACTAGACCTCCTTTACCTCGGTAATGTTGGTGGGCGGGGTGGGCAAGCTCAAAGAGGTGGGTGTCTAGCCATGGCCCGCAAATGTCCCCATTAAATAATAAAATCATATCAAACTCAATTTGATAGTTCTCAAATGAATAGAAATATTGCCCATCCTCCAAGACAAGCTTGACTACTACTTTATTAATAAACGTTGTGGCACCCAAACCCAAGCCGAGTGTACACTATGTGTAAATAAATGTGCTCCAATAAGGTAGATGTGCCTAATTTGGTTACTTATCGTAATGTGTCAGTCGATTGAGGTTGTCGTGCCATCGAAAGTTGTATTAAAGAGGTAGGATTGTATACCAAAAGATATGTGTTCAAAGAAGAGATTGGACTATGTGATCAAAATATGATAATCATCCTAGGTCCAATATTCAACATAATGGGGGGGGGGCTATGTGACCACTTAGTGAGCATGAGAATCTTCACTTTGGTAATGAATGCAATACTCATATGAGCTCCTAGAATTATGAGGATAGTGGCCATGGCCTCCATTTTAGATTTGTTAACCATCTTGAACTACAATCAAACATGTATATTACGACACTCAATTATACGACACCTCGACTATACAACGCTTTTCCTGTTGACCGAACTTTCTAGTGTCGATTTACCTCCATACAACAAATACAACACTTGTAATATGACATTGTTAGGCCTGATTTGTCATGTAATAGAGGTAATTAATGTGCATTAATGATGGGACCCACATCCATCTCAAAGTTCAGATGTGATTGATACTTTGGAACATGCATGGAAACATTGGAACACATTGTAAAAATGTTGGGGGGAACGTTGTGAACATAATTCTACAATACACATGTTCTTTCATACTCATGCATCTTGATTATGTATAGAAAAAATGACATCTTAGATTGAAACACACCAATTTGTTAAAAAGAACTTTGATAGAACAAAATGTCATATTACCGAGAATACGACACTTTCTCGCATGAGCAAATTTGTCTTAATAGAGAGGGAGAACCATAACCGTGGCATGTGTCATCCTAAAAGAAAGTGGGCTAGTTGGAGAAAGTAACCATTTAAGGCCCATCTACATTGGAAGTGGGGCCCACCGGTCAGTATAGAAGTGACCTCATTTCAAACCTGACAGCCACTGAGAGGACGACAAGTCAACCCCCACGCCTGTATGTACCAATCACGTTGCGACGATCGACGAATAATAGATAAAATATATTCATTAATACATAGATGGATGTCATCCCAGCCTCTAACGTCCACGTGCACGAGAAGTCCGCCTCGTTTCCAGAGCTGGGTGTCGGATCTACGAGTATCATGGGTATCTTCAGGATACGTAGATGCCGGGGATTGGGATATTTGAAGAAACCCGGGATAATGATCGGGCCGTGGGTCCCAGTTTGACTCACTAACCTGGTCACGGGTATTTGCCGGTTTCCCGGTAGTCCGTTGACAATGCTATTTCCCCATTGGATGACAGGTTGGATGGTGGAAAATTAGGATTCACTAACTTGCATGTGATATTAAAGAGTTTTGTAGTGTTAACATGGGTGCGTGATAAAAAGAGAATTAGTGTAAGCATGTGATATTATGGAAAAACACAAAGTTAACATTGCAATATTGACAATATTTACAATGATGCCAACATGTGTGTGCATGCATGTGGTTTGAATTCTTTGGTGGCTTATTTTAGTGTCAAAAACCATGACATATGGAAGGGAACATGCCATTGAGGAGTAAGATTAAACCGAGAACATCCGTTCCCTAGGGTTTCGGCTGGATATAAGAAAAGGAGTGACATTGAGGAGGTTGATATTATGGACTTCTGAGTGTATTTTGCATTTATATATAAGAGCTTATTCTTTAAATGGGCTTAAATTCCGGGGTTGTCTGAAGTCGTTAAGCCGCGGTTACGCATGGGTTGGTAAATTTTAGAATGATATGGTTAACAACAATGGTATTGAAGGATGTGTCCACTCAAGTTGTGCTAGCTCGCCCGGGTTGGTTGTATTTTGGGCTCCTTTGCAATTGAATTTTCAATTTGTGCCAAAAAAAAAGGTATTGAAGGATGTGATGCCGTCTAGGTCAAGTATCTATATTTATATATCAAAACATGTAGCAGACACAAAATATTGGTGGGAATCTTAGAAGGTGGTGTGGGATCATGTACATTAGAAGTGGCACTGATCTTGGATGCAACAGAGCATGTCGGGCCTCCGTAATCATAGAATAACCCTCTATAAACCACTTATTGAAACTTACAATATAGGTTCCATATGGTAATATGTAATATGGGATTTCAAGTATGGACTCAAAGTTGCTATGTTTGATATGCAACATGACTGATTTGTAAAATCGACAAATTGAAGAAAGCAGAAAACACAAGCTAGGACCCCCAAGTACATAATACTAGTGTCACTTCCAATGTGCAATGTGCGGAATGCTTGCTGCTACATGATAAATCATGAAGGCCACTCCACTCCACTCAACATAGCACATGGGCCAAAAATATGCCAATTGTAAATTATGTATTTAGGGCATGTTTACAATTGTCGCTATGGACCACAACCAACATGCTCTATATTGGTTGAGAAATGCGTGGTGGCCCCACGTCGCTTCACACAAGGTCACCAAATATTTGACTAACCATGTTAGAAAATGGATGAAAAAGTAACATGAAACCTCACGTGTCTAGAACTAGATAGTCTTTGGTGGTCATCAAATTTTGCAACAAAATCCCCCAAATAGGTCGTCTCAACATAAAATGAAGTAATTATGAGGAGGAAAACTTGTTTCAACAAAGCCTATTTAAAACAATGATCTTCTCCACTGATTACAATAAATTTTCATTAAAAACACTATGTCCCGATCTGGTTTATACTATGTCCCGTGACCAAAGCATTTGAATAATGATGTGGATATCTTTTGTCCATGGCTACGGATTGCCGACCATGACCACAAACATCCTATTTCATTTTTCTCACGGCCCTTGGTCACATGTGTAGACGGCCCTCAACATGGCACACCAACATAACTCTATACAACCTCTTAACGATGCTCCCTTTCTCAACGGGGATGGTAGCAAGCTAGAATTGGAGGCCATTATTCTCAAAGTTCAAGGGGCTACAAGGCCATGTTTATAAGTTGCAACCCATGCAACATGTTCTTGTTGCCATGCAAACCTTGACATCAGTGGCCACCGTAAAGTTGCATACCGTAAAATTTAAAGAATATAATAATGTGAGCCTGGGGGTCGGGTAGTTGTCAAGGTAGTGTCATGTAGTGAACAAGACTAAGGTTGAACATTGTTCCTTTTGTAAGGCATGCTCAAATAAATGAGACATTATGCCTAGAAAATTCTTGGCCCCACAAATGAAATGAATAGAAATGGGTTGATTTTAAAATCAAGGAAGCCAACAACTTATGGGAATAAAAGTACATCAAGATGGTGTCAAAAAGGCTAATCCCCTAGAGTAACGGCGTGTAGTGACCTTAGTACATTGAACATGGTATTTAATGTCACTATGGTAGCTTTTTGGATGACACTTCTTATGAATAAGTGAACACAACTGTCATGGATGATGGATGAGTTCATCCATCGGCCGAATCCCTACCTTCTCTTGTCAGCAAGTTGTGATGAAATATTGTCATGAATGATTGAAAATTGGACGAAAAACCACTTGGTAAGTGATAGTACACTATTTTGTCTAATTAGTGTGGGTGGCAAATTCACGTGGGTTGGAAATTAGTTAGGCCCACACTAAATTTCCAATGTTTGCATCACTTTGGATGTAATTCGTACTGTCATCCATCCGTGTGTGTTAGGGTTCTCCGCAAGTTAGGGGAAAGCCTTAAAACACAATTGGATGGAATTATGAAGTTTCATCCAATTGTGAAAACGACAAAGCCCACACAATTTTTTCACCTTTGAAATTAGTGTGGGCCACTCTAAATTATAATTTGAAATTAGCGTGTTTTATTGGGAATTAGTGTGGTCCACACTAATTAGACAAAATAGTGTACTTGCAACACTGTAAATCTACAATATCCCCAAAAAATTACAAGAAATGGCAAATAATGTTGGGTTAACACTCACTCAAATAATGTAAGTGACACTCAAATACAATGATTAGTGTAGTGCCCTACCTACCACCGCCAGCAGCGACTCTCTTACACCGAGACGGACGAACGAGAAACTGACCGGCACACCCGGTGCCCCGGTCACCATCCACCAACCTTCGGAAGCTCGACTTCTCTTCTCTTCACTTCCCCTTTTGCCTTGCCGTGCCTTGCTTCTTAAGCGTGGCAGCAAAACCTCTCTATCTCTCCCATTTCGGAACCGAAAGATTTTCTCCGATCTGGTAGCCATGGCTGTCCGAGTGGTGTTTCTGGCCGCGCTCTGCTTGTTCCTCGCGGTGTCGACCACCTATGCAGTCGCTGATGTCGCAGACGAGGCCGCCGACCTGACCGTCGAGGACAAACTGGAAGCGGATTCTGAGGATTTTAACTACAACTCCGCGGACGCCGTTGGAGAGGCGGTGGACGAGAAGGATGTAGTAGTACTGGGAGCAGAAAACTTCCGCGACTTCGTGAAAAGCAAGGAATACGTGTTGGCGGAGTTTTACGCCCCCTGGTGTGGACATTGCCAAACCTTGGCGCCCGAGTACGCGAAAGCCGCAACTATCTTGAAGGATGAGGTTGCTTTTGCAAAGATCGATGCCACGGAGCACAATGAACTCGCTCTGCAGTACCATGTGGAAGGATTCCCTACCATCCTGTTCTTCATCAATGGCGAGCACAAGCCCTATACCGGCGGTCGTACCAGGTTTGTCTCATCCTCTTGCGCATATTGTAGCAATGCTAGCTTAGGTCAGGTCAGGCTAGGTTAGGTTTCGTTTAGGAAGTTTGATTGAATGCTTGAAAAGGTTGTGGTCATCCGGTGTTTACATCCCCGGTTACTTCGACATTATCCAATTAGCTGATCTGAGGTTAGGAAATTTTGATGTTCCTCTGGAACTAGAGATTAGCCCGATACTGTCTAGAGTCTTCCTTTTTGGTGAGGGGTTTGAGTTCAAGAATTTTCCTCAGATCCAGAATCCTTGCCACTGTCGCACATTGCGATCGCTCTTGTGCAGTCGGTAGTTTTGAAAAAACACGTGAGCCATATATCGGGATGAATTGCATACCGAAGAGGACGCTTCTAGTCCCATCGTTATTACGTAGAGCCGGAATGCGGTTTCCACGTCCAACTAGAGATGTCTCAACCAATGTGGAAATGACACGTGGCATATTTGAGCGGAAATTGTCGAGAGGAATAGATAGATTTCTATGGTAGTTTGTCCTGGTTCACCTAGTTCATTTGTTGTCGTAAGGGTTGTGTATGTACTTTCCTTTCTGTTCCGATAATACGGTTCTGGTTCATGTTCCCATCTAGCTGGGAATCCTAGTGGTACGAAGCTATTTTGCGACAAACTCTCGTGGTTGCTTCCTTTTGTCGAGGAGTCACATTGGATGTTTACAAATTTCACATATTCGCATATACCATAATACCTAGCCTTGCAATGTAGGCTAGGGAGACGTGGTCTGAAGTGGGGGATTGTTACTCAGTGGTCTTACCTAATGGAGATTTGGCTACCCCTTATCATCTAGTGCGCAGAATTTGCACCTTTATTTACTGGAAATTGTACGTACATCGGTGATTTCGTGATGAAGAGGACTTTACGTGAACATTTTGAAATAGAACATTCCATAAGTAGTGCGGTGGCTGATGCAATGTCCTCTTGTTTCCAGTGACGAAATTGTCGCCTGGTTGAAGAAGAAGACCGGACCTGCTGTCACCATTATCCAGTCGGCCGCTCAAGCCGAGGAGTTGTTGGAGAGCCAGATCCCTATCGCTGTTGCCTATCTTGAGAGTGTTGAGGTACATCTGCAGATTTCAAAGAGCTTCTTGTACTAATAAATTAAATCAATGGTGTTTCAGACTAGTGTTCCTCAGCGATACTTAATATTGTTTCCTGTTGTCAGTAATGGCACTTCCCCACATAAGAAAGCCATGGAAGGCGACGAGCTCATTATTTTGTTGTGCGCTTCGGAAAACTCAAATACTTATTCACTTGGTGTCGCACTCACAGGGTACGGAGGCTGAGGAGTACACTGCAGTAGCCAGATTGGAGGATGGAGTTTCGTTTTTCTCGACCTCAGACGCAGAGGTTGCTAAGAAGTTTGGCCTTGACAAAGCCCCTGCGCTTGTATTGCTCAAGAAAGAGAATGAGAAGAGGAGTACCTTTGGTTAGTGGCTGATTTTCACCGACAAATAATGTAGCTCTTGCACTTTTTCTGCTTACCTGTTGTCAGAACTGGGAGTCTCTTACAAAATAACAAGTGTCACAAGGAAATTTGGTTTTTTTTGGGATGCGCAGATGGGTCTTTTGAGAAGAGTGCAATCACTGACTTTGTGATGGAGAACAAGCTTCCACTCGTCATCACATTCAGCCGTGAGACAGCACCAACGATTTTTGAGTCTGATGTCAGCAGACAGGTGTGTTTGGATTCACCTGCTTGCGGGCTCTATGTAACTTTATGGTATGGATATATGGAGGATCCTTTTGGATACTAACAGCCGCAATTTTTGTGTTGTAACAGCTTCTGTTGTTTGCCCATCCTGCGGAATATGAGAAGATCAGTGCCTCCTATGAGGAAGCAGCTAAATCCTTCAGGAGAAAGGTGTGCACTGCTGGGCTTTTGTCTTAACACTTCCTTTTTGAAATTGAAAGTTCAGTTCTATTAAAGTTGATGTAGTATTACATGAAACTGATTCACTTACTTTCTGTGCAGCTCATCTTTGTTCTTGTCGACCTCTCCAATGAGGAGACTGCAGCTCCCGTTCTTGATTTCTTCGCTCTTTCAAATGATAAGACAAGGGTAATCTAGCTTTGGCTGGTCTTGCAGGATATCCGTTTAAAATTATTACATCTAAATTAATAAGCCACCAGCTCGGGCTAATTTCCTTGCCTGCTGATTATTTGGAGCTGAGGAGTTCTGTGTGACATTTGAATCTGTGGGATTAGAATGGAGTAGCTAATTATGCGTTTTTGAATGGTCTCAGCTAATGGGATTTGTTGCTGAGGAGAGTGCTTCCAAGTATTTGTACGGTGGAGATTTCAGCGTTGCATCACTCAAGGTAACGCTTTTGCAAGCGTAGTTCTATGAAATTGTGGTTGCCTCTTGTGATCTGAGTTGCAAGATATCTGACGATGTCTTCATGAGTTTGTTTTGAATAGATGCACTAAATTGTTCTGGAGGAATTGCCACTTGCCATCATAATTGTTCAATCTCAGCTCAATGTACACTGATGTGTTTCTGTGGTCACACAGGAATTTTCAGAAAAGTTTTTGGCCGATGACCTTCCACCATACTTCAAGACTCAGCCAGCACCTGAGAAGGTTCCATGTTTCTATATATTGAGGATTTGATAGTTGGGAATAGTTGCTTATTTGTGGTGGGAGATGAATTGACATATCTGCATGCTCCGATGCTGCCATTATAGAGCCTCTCATGCTAGTCAGCTCACTGATATGTAGTATGTGCACTGCAGAACGATGAGGATGTGAAAGTTGTAGTGGGCGAGAACTTCGAGGAGATTGTATTTGATGAGTCCAAGGATGTTCTTCTTGAGGTAGGTCGTTGGAGACAATTTTTTCTGCCACTTTCAGTTGTGTTTTTCAATGATGTTTATGTCCAATTTCATTTTGTAGTGGCTGAGACTCTTTGGAAGTCTTGGGTCATAGCACCAGTTAAAATTTTAGTATCACGTCAAATGGCAATTGCTTTGAAGAAATACATACTATGGCAGGCTCAACACTTTTAAAATAAATGATGTTGAATGTCATTCATTTTTTGCCATGGAACTTTCTTGTAGCCAATCTACATGTATTGTGATCCATGACACTTTCAATTAGTGCTGCCACGGTACCACCATAACTGAGGTTTATTTGTTTGCAGATCTATGCCCCATGGTGTGGCCATTGTAAATCTTTGGAACCTGAGTACAACAAATTGGCAGCAGCCTTGAAGGATATCCCTTCAATTGTCATTGCCAAGATGGACGGAACGAAGAATGACCATGCCAGTATCAAGGTATGTCTGGGTTGTGGGAGGTTGTCTGTTATACGTGACCTTGAATTGTGCGTTTTTCTGCCATTTCTGTTATTGATCTGGACAATAATGCAGACCATATTGATTTTCTTTCCACTGTTCTGTTGGTGGTGCAGCTTCAGGCCTTCCCCACCATTCTCTTCTACCCGGCAGGAAAGAAGACTGAGGATCCGGTAAGAAGACTTGCCCAATCTCTCAAAATCACCCATTCAAAGCCAAAAATTAAGAACCTAAAGTTGGTTACGGATAGTAACTTTTATATGGTGCTATTAGAGTCGTTTTTGTCCCCTTGTGGAATATATGAACTGTCTCATATTCACCTGCGTTTGTAAAAGTGGACCCCTTTCACATATACATATCTGAAAAGGAAAAGTTTAGAGGCTTGACAGAAATAAGGGAAACCTACCTTCCCTCCCATTCTTCCTTCCCCTCCTTGTAGTTCTCTCTTTTTCCTTCTCCTTCCTATTGGAAGAATTCCTTGGGCCTTCCCTTGTCCTCGTTTATATTGTGCTCAAGCACGCTCTTGTGAGATCCAAGATTATGACCGTGCTTCACGTGTTGATTGATTGACTAAATGTGTCCTTAAAAAACCATGCTGCTAGAAATACTATATTGGCGGCCTTGGTTGCTCAATTCCACCCTTCAGTTTAGTTTCCTTGTCCATGACCTTCTAAGGAAGGTGCGCATGATCTAATTGTTCGTACTTCTAGTTGTCTGTACCTTCTAAGTCCTTATTGCCTCTTGAATTAGAATGAATTGACATCTGGGAAGCCAAAAGGCTTATGGTACTAAAAGTACATGAAGATGGTGTCAAACAGGCTAATCCCCTAGAGTAGCGGAGTGTAGTAGCCTATGTGAGATAGAGGCTGTATCAACTTGATGGTGTAATTGGAGGAAAGACTTGGGACTCCCTAATAAGACATACTCAATGGAGTTCTAGAGGGGACACTCCAATACAAAGTGTTTCTCATTTTCAACTACATTGTAGGAGCAAAAGTGACATAATCTGTTGTCTCTAGTGATTGGGATAGTTGACCACCGGCCAGTTTCAATGGTTTTAGGTGTGGTAAGCAAAAATGATTGATTGCTGCTTATTGGTTGCTGCTACTAAATTTATAAACATTGATGGGGTTCAACAACACTAATTGACTGTTTGTTTGAAATCTGCAGATTCCTGTGGACACAGAGAGGACTGCCGTTGGTTTTTTGAAGTTCTTCAAGTCCCATGCAGCCATCCCCTTTGAAGCACCTGAACTCCCTGAAGAGCCAGCAACAATTGAAGAGGAGCATATACCTGAAGAATACGAGGGTGAGGCTGATCAAACTGAGGAAGCTGCTGAGGCAGAAGATCTCAAGGATGAGTTGTAGACTTGTCCATTGTACTTAAATTCTCAGTTCCAACTTAGTTAGCGGTAATTTGTACTTAGTGCAGTTGTGCTTCAAGAAGCAGTTAGATTATGGTAGCCACGGTTTTCCTTTTCGATCACCTGTTCGAGGTGATCGAATAGTGGTGCTCCCTACACCAAAAAAATTATGGTGTTCCCTTTGAGGTTCTCAATGGACATGGATTACCTTGTAAAGAGTGGTTATCTCATCAGCTCCAGTAAGGCTTGAAGAATCTGTGTGACTTCCGGTGTCAAATTTGTGCCATCTAACTGTAATGATGGTCAATGAGGTCGAATGTCTCATGGAGGCCACAAACGCTTGAAAACCGTTTCGAAATAGAGATCGGTGGGCCACGGTAAACCAAATTTAACTATGACGTGTGTCTAACCTCGGGGAGCTTGGGTTCAAGGTCGATCCCTCTTTTAAATGTATGTTTTGAACTCCGATCCAAGAAGGCAATTTTGTAAAGCCTAAAACCTGAGTTTTTGTTTGAACTTGAAGTTTCTAACCAATAAAAGAGGGACCAACCTTGTAATCAAGCTCCTCGTGGTCAGGCACATATTAAACAGAAACTCTTTGACCTGGGCCCTCCAAACTCTATTTTGAAACTGGTGTTTTCAAACTTGTGGACCCCCCTTCATCTGGAGAAATTATGATTCATGAGGATTATTTGTTAAGAGTGTCAAAATCTGAGTTGAGAAGCAAAAGTTGTCAAAGTGAAGAGTCTTCTTTCTCTTTAAGTGTTCACACATGCCCCCACAATTGTGTTTACTATTGAACCTAGTGTCTAGAATATTTTGAACACATAGTCCAATTGAACCATGTGTCTCTTTAGTGTCTTTTGCCACTCAATCCTACCACAATCAAGAAGCCCACCGCAAATAATCTAGTGAGTTTTCTCAACTGAGCAGTGAAGGGAATTGAAATTCAAATCAAATCAAATCAAATCATTTCTCTAAAGTACATATTGTAAAGAGGTTCACATGTAAAAAGAACAACAAACCTTCTTCAAGAGTGCTTCTCACATTAGCACTATGATACACCAGTCCAATTACTAGCTTGCACTTTATCCGGGAATACTCCACTCATGTCATGACGTTTATTTCTTGTTCTTTTTCCCATTTGGCATGGACGGAGGGGGCTGCTACGTAGTGCTAATGATTATCGTTTGGCTAGAGGGTCCCCAAGCTCAAGTGGAGGCCCCACACGTCCAAAACCGGAGGTTTACACAAAAAGCCGTCTTGGACCGGAGAGGTGAAACCATATGTCTTGAAACTTGGGGCCACACTATAAATGAGCCATTGTTTTTGTTAGTTTAGTGACACCCACCTCAAAGATGACTACTTTACAAAAAGATCAAGATATTTATTTCAAATATCTAAGACCCAATGTTACATTCTTGTTGGCTCTCAAATTGATGGGCCATGTTTTCCCCCCCACCATTTTCAAGAGCTGGTAGTTTGGTGGGAAGGCAAACCTCTGTTCCCAGCTGCCAATTCAACTTTTTATTTAGCTCCCGGAATGTTAGGAAGGTGTCATCAGTGGGAGAAACCAACAATTTCACAAGATGTGTGCCCCCCCCTTTCAATGTCCGGGAATATTTTTGGGCATGATTGGTCCACATCCTAGTGTTTCCAAGTCGAACCAGTTACATGTTGACATCTTTTTGTTTTCCTTTATTAGTTTGAAGCATATTCCCATAGATTCTTCTTGAACAACCGGTAATTTCCCTGAAGTCTTTTGACGTCAAACCAGTTATTTCTCAAACACAACTTTTCCATCTGTAACTACAGTAGTGGTCGGCATCTTGTTTGCTTTGAATTCACATGCCCAGTGAGCAGTCAGTCTGTATTCATGATTTTGGCCTCTTTTGATGATTGCTCTGGGGGCATACTCATTCCGAAATCTCTGAAACTTACCATTTTTGGAGTCAAACCAACTCGAAAAAGAGATCCCATTCATTACAGTCATCCATAAAGTCTCTCAAAGAGGGACAAAATTGTGGGGTTTGATCCTTCTTTGAGAAAACATTCTATTAAGAGCTTGGTAGCTCGTCGTGCATTAGAGCCTTTTTTGAAATCTGGGTGAAAATTTTTAGGACTTCCTCTTTCCATCTCAAAAACTTTGAGAAAAATCTAAGATTTAAAATAGGGTATGCGCACGGGACATGTTGTCCTAAATCCCGGATCGGCTTATGCAAGGTGAGCTGGATCCACCCATTCTAGTAGGACAAGCTAGAAAATTGGTTTTCAATAGCTCAACACCACTCTTTGTGTATGATAATTTAAGCATTAAGAAATCTCGGGGGACATTGTGTTAAATCTCACGAACTCAGGGTTCGGGACTAAACCCTGAATTGCATCTCCTTTACGAAATGGATAAGTCTAATTTGTTTCCACCTTTTAAATGAAATTAATTTTAAAGTCTAGGAAACCAAAAGACTTATGGGGCTACAAGTACATCAAGATGGACAAGTTATCTCGACATGAATCGATCTCAACAAGTGTCCTCATAAATGTTCTCTTTATAAATGTTCCACTTTACAAATGTTCTCATCTTTGTTTAGGCAAAATGTCTATAATTATTGAACGATAATAAATTCTTATATAAATGGAGGGACAAGCATGCCATTATAATTCACACTAAAAAGTCTCATAAAGCTATGCCATTGATTTCGCTTTATAAGCGGCGAACTCCTTAAGCACCAAGATCACATGTTGTAGATTGCTACGGGACTTCCTATGTAAACTTATTTGGACCATTGATCTACTTGTTATCTAACATTTAGAAATTTGTGGTAGAGCTTTACATTCAACAAGGCCTACCGGGGAGGGCCATTGTTGATGGAGGCCTTCTTGATGAAGAGTGGAACTCTTTCCATCTCACAAGAAAGGAATTAAAGATTACCTTCACCTCAAAGACTTTCTCAATTATGAATGTGAATCACACTTGAAGCAACCATTGACACCACTCCAATGCAACATCATTGTTGCTTATCATATCTCAAATCATAGACTTGCCATTGACATTGCCAGTGATCGACTATTCCAATCCCTAGATATAACATAATTATGACACTTTGTGAAGAGATAAAAGAAAATGAGACACGCTTTGTGTTGGAGCGTCCCCTTTGCAACCCCGTTAGAGATAAATTCCCTTCACTATTAGAGAATGTAATGTTAGGGAGTCTCAAATTTTTTCTTCCAATTGGACCATCAAGTTAATATTCTCTAGCCTCCATCTTATGGAGGCTGATGCACTTCACTACTCTAGAAAATTAGCATGTTTAGGGAATTACCATCTTGGTGTACTTTTAGTCCTAGAATTCGTTTTGGTTGTCCAAACTTTAACCCCTAACTTCCCAAGCCTATGAAAGGGTTGCTTTGAGTGCATTTCACTCAATGTTGGTTGTGAGATTTTCATGCACAAGTTTTGAGCTTAAAATAGGATTTATCCATAGGATCTCGAATACGGGAGACGAGCCATTTGAAGGAAAAATGGGCATGAATGACCCTTTGGATTTCTAAGACTATAACAATTGAAGGAAGGGAGCACAAGAAAATGCCATGTTTTATCCCCCAAAAAAAACCTTTGACCAATCACATCCACTTAGACAATGAGTGGAATGCTTGTGTGATTCACTAGATGGGAACAACTTAATAGTTGAGCACCTCCACAACTTCTCATGCCAAAATGTGCAAACCACAACAAACCAACCACCTTGCATTTGGAGTATGTAAACTATCCATACACCACTGGAATCCAGTGTCATATTCATTTGTCAACTTTGTGACACTCTTAGTTTCCATTGTGAGAAAGAGTCATACTTGTGACATTAGTGTGCTTGATAAACTGACATTAACGCAATCAAAATGCATTAGTGACATTTCTAACTACATGTACACAAACAATTCCTTAAAAATTAGAGAGTGTCCAAAAGTTAAACCACATGGCTGATGCGAGCACAAAGGCTGTTTTTACAAGAACATCGGTAAAATATTCACTTTTATTAAAGCAAGTATCATTGATGTTCAACACCCTCACATGAACTCCCAACACAACAAAAACATGACCGCTTCCCACGTTGGCATTTTTTTTACATGCCCCATCATCTCCAAATTGCACGGGTCATGTGTCTATAAAATACATCCATGTTGGCTTATGTTGGCTTATGTTGGCTTGAGATGTCATAAATGATGTTTATAGTTAATTTGATTACAAACAAATGAGTTAGGTGGTGTTAATGTTGGGAGGAAATCATCCATCAAGCAATAAATCATCCATGGGAAGTTAGGGGTTAGAGTCAATCTCATTTCATTCCATTATGCAACTAAGGCCCCACCTGATGGCAGAGCCCAAGGAAATTTGGTTGGTCCCCTTGGACATGCTGTAAGCCAAGGTAGATGGCTACTAGGGATTCGTGATGTCTATGTAAACTCATCCGTTGCAAAGGTGAAAACGTAGTGAATTATATTATAACACCAAATGACTATATTTAGAAGACTCAACTCCCACAAATAGGATCAAAGACCCCGAATTAGTCTAAAGGAGCCATGCTGGAATGAGTTAGCCCTTTAACCTTGTAGGGAGGCTTGTTTTCACTAAGGTATGCGGGTGTTATTTGGTTCCTCTTTTGAATCAGACTCCTAGATTTTGATTGATATGTGGTTCGGTGAGGATCAAATAGCAAACACCATAAAGACACATATTGAAAAGAGATTGGACTATGTCTTCGAATATTATTAAGTACTCTACATTCAGTACAGTAGTGAACACAATCGGGAGGACCACCTATGTATTTCAACAAATGTGCAGTTTCAATAACCATAACTGAATCAGGGGAGGTCTGATTTTTGCTGATGATTCGTTTTAGATTTGCTAATGCAACACAAGCTTTTTTGTGTAGACCTAATCGGTAGAAATTGGAGGACATGAAAAAGGAACAAAAATAACATCCACATGCCTTAGGGCCCCTTCATCCACCTATGGATGAAATTACACAGACGCCACGAATCCCAAACCAAGTTCGTTCAGAATGTACGAAGTCTGTACATTTTGTACTACAGTAGAGTAGTGAACATTGTACGAGCTCCTGCCCGCTTGGGGACCGAGCCCTATACCCGTGGACGCAACCTCCTCCCATAACCGTGGGTTGAAGGTCACACCCACCTTCCCTCCCCTGCCTCCGACGCTCGTGTTGTTGCGCAGATTTGAAAGCCGTGCGCGCACGAGAGAGCTCTCGGAAACCCTAGCGATGGCGCTACACCATGTCATGGCGCTGCTGTTATGCGTCCTGGCCCCGGGGTGGCACCCATTGGTGGTGCAGGGCCACGGCGACACGGGCTCCACCGGCCCTCCATGTTTGCGCAACCTCGGGGCGAGCTTGCAAGCGGCTTACGTGCCAGGCAGCATCACGATCGACGGATTGGCGGATGACTGGAGCTCCGTCCCCGACAGCTCCTTCTCTCTGGTTCCAGCTCTCAGTAACGACGCGAGCCACGCATATACGGGCGGATCCATGAAAATTAAGGTACAGTAATTCGCCATTGTGCGTCCATCCGCCTCTCTGGTTTTTTAGTTCGCCATTTTCTAGCTCTGGATGTCCGCGCACTCGTATGTAGGTTCGAATTTTCGTGACCGAGAATTTCGTGCAAATCGAGGTGGAATATGCGTTTCAAGACGTCTCGGATGTATGTTGCTGATTTTGAGGAATTGGCTACACTCTTCTGGAGCTTTCTTCATTCAACTGAAGGCTCAGTCATCCTTGTCCCGATTTTTCTTTTGATCCTAATGGGGATTTGTGTCGCATCTCCTGATCTTTGCCTTCGTCTACCTTTAGTACCTTAGCCGTGCCTACACGGGCGGATCCATGTAAATTAAGGTGCAGTAATTTGCCATTTTGTAGCTTAGGATGTGCATGTCGGTCGATTCTGGCTGCTTGTAGGTGGCCGTTACCGTCCGGTTTTTTGGTGCCTGTGAAATGCTAGTGCAGATCGAGGTGGAATTATGAGGTCCTGGGTGTGTGTAGCTGATTGAGAAATTCTATTCTCATTTCTGGAGCCTCTTTTTTGGATTCTAGCCACAGCTGATTCTTTGATCTACTGAAGGCTCAGTTACCGTGTCCCAATGTTTCGTCAATATTAAGCGGATTTGTGTCGGATCTTCTGATCTTTGCCTTCTTCTACCTTTAGTTTTATGTACAAAATTTTATGTACTTTTGACTTTAGTTTCAAGATTTGGAATTTCTTGGAATAGACTCTGGTCGTGGGGGAATTTTTCTTCTCAAGACTCTTTCTCTTCATAATGGACAAGGTTACCAGGCCAATGAGGATTGGAAACAGGCAACCTCAAGATCACTTATTGCACTGAAGTCTATCATTGTCGATCATTGTCTAATTTATTGAAGTGGGGATTTTGAACCTAGCGTTTCCATCACCTTGAGCTTGTTTCTGTCACAGTCACTTTGCGCATGCCTCATTATCTATTCAATTTAGAGACACCATGAAGTATGTTCTGCTTTCTTTGTTTCCAATTGGGGTCATGCATTTTTTTTTCTGTTATTGCATGTTGAGTGTTTAATGTAATCACCGGCTGATTGTCATTTTACACCTAAGTAGCAAGGGGGTCTTTCCTTACATGTGGAAATGCACTAGGTTTAGGTCGCATTACATTGCATGCACTGGAACACCTCAATCAAACCGAAGTGTGCATTTTGAGGCATTCAAGCTGGAAGTGCTTCCAGGCATGCTAATGAATGCTTTGTACTAATATTTTGGAGAAGTACTCTCCAAATTAAGTACTTTGGATTTGTTATTTCTCTATTTTCAGAAATTTTGAAAAATGCATGATTGTGCTGTTCAGTTTTCTCAGCCTCTTCTCTGCCTGCAACTAATGGATGTTAGCATCCTCTTATGAAATATAGTCCTGAAAATTAAGTAACGAATCTCACAAAGTTTGGTACCCTTTCTGCAATTTCTTCCTGCTTCAAGAGCAAAGCATTCCACTACAGATGTGCAGATGTTGCACACGTAACCACTTCTGTCATGCTCCATACTGATCAACAAGACCTCATAGATATTATTGACCTGAGAGATATTTCTTTTCATGTTAGTGAGAGGAACTTTTCCTGGGTTTCACAATCAGTATCTTGCTTCTGGAGGTTTGACATTTATGACTAAGGGGACCTTGTTTGTAAAGGATACTTTTTGAGTGTACGATAATGGAAGAATATTGTGTGCTGTGTAATTCCTGGTTGAACAGCTTGATAATGTTCACCTGAGATGAAATTTATGCAGAGCTTAAAAGGGGTTAGTCTTGGAGGTATTTCTACTAAGAATATCTTGCTGGTGCAGGTGGCACATGATGGTCAAGAGGTTTTTTTCCTGCTTCAAATTCCTGGAGCATATGCCTACAATAATGAGTAGGTACAAACTGCTCTTTATACTTTGATTGCGACACCTGTCAAATAATTGGATTGAAGGAATTTAATCTGGAGTTGTTATCAGTCCAGTGAACAGCTTTGCAGAAAGTTCGATTTATAGTATAGATTCCCTTTTGCGCGTTAAGCTTTTTGATGATGGTGTTGCACTTACAAGCTAAGCGTTTGTAGCTTTAAGTAGACATGTGGATTGTTTTGCAGGGATCCACATAATATGGCGTCGGTTGCTCTCATGTTCCCAATTGGCGATGATGCCACCTACCACAATGTATGTCTTTAAATGCCAAATAACAAGACAACAATGATTTGTGTTGATAGCTTGTTGAAAAGATAATAACTTTATGGCCTCAGTAAATCGAATTGAGTCATTGTGTTGAATCTCGACCTACTCAATGAAACTGAATTAACTAGGTGGGAGCTGATAAATGCTTCAAGGCCCAACGACTAAACCCAGCAACATTTTACTTCAGTTCAAGTGGCTGAGCAATAGAGCGACCAAGAAAACTATTGATGGTGGTTACAATTCCAGGAGTAGTGAAGGAAGATGTTGTCCTGTGTTCTTTTTGAAACAGTTGGCCTGGCCAACATGAGTGGACGTTTGAGAAACTAGAGAGTGTTGACATTTGACAACATACGCAAATTTAGCTGTCCCATCTTACAGCATACTGTCTTCACTTCATATTTGCACTCAACATTGGCAATGGTTATTTAGATGCTTCATGCATGATGGATTGCACCTTTTCTTTGGCTTGCAGATGGGTGGCTGCCCAGAGTCATCAGGTACATGTAATTCTACCTCATGTTTTGGACATGAGGTGGATCTGATGCACTTTGAAGTTAACAAAGCCATTCCTGGTCGCCTTTATGGTGGCAACATTTTTGACAACATTAATGGCACTGGAAAAGACAGGTAAGTCTCTGGGGATTCATTAGTAACATTCTTAGTTCTTAACTTTGTTCTATTCTCCTTATCGGCTTTTTGGGTGAGTAATATCTTGACAGCATATAATGTGTACCTTTATGGTCTGTAAAGGGTATGGAGACTTCACGTAGTGACTAAAACTAAAACGTCCATCTGCTTACTGGAGAGATGTCATGTTTGTGTGGTTTGTTTTCACATGTCTGTGACAGTGAAGGACTGACTCCACGATGATGGGAATGATGTGGCAGCTTTGGCAACTTGAATGATGGTTATGCATGGAATCCCCACTGTCGCTATTTTGATGGGAACGGTCCTACAGGTGGACTTTCCTCCCGTGAAGTTTTTTTTTTCCTTTTGAGGATCTTAGATTGGAAGCTAACTTGCATGAAGTATTGTTTGGTGATTTGAACGTCATGCTTCTCAGAAGAGCTCGACCTTCTCATGTCCTTGTCCATATCTCAGTGAATTGAGAAGCAAGAGTTTGATCTTGAAGGTCTTGCTTCTCATGTCTTGTCAAATTAAACTATTTTAGGTTCAGGTCATTTGAGTCTGCAATTTGCACGTATGAAATGATCAACACTGACATTGACATACCGTTGCTTGCAGGTGCCACCAGTGGTGGTGCAAATGATTGGCGTGGATCTTGGACTCACAGCACTATGGATACCAGCTATGGTAAGTTTTTCAAAATTCTCAGAATATCTTTCAGAATTTTCTATTGGAAAGAAGCACAAGTGACAAACGTGTGCCCTTCAATTGCCGCCTGAGGATTGGAAAGTAGTTTTGAGTTATTTTTAAGGAAGGAGCCTGTTGCTCTTGTAGAATAGGAATGATGTGCTCGGACACTGATTATTTCTTGGTTACACAGGCCTAGTGGCTATTGACAGTCCGTATGGGAAAGTGGATAGTACTGGAACCTACACCTTTGAGTTTGCAAGGTTGTTGCGTACCAATGATGTTCTTCAGCAGGTATATATCTGATTCTGTACCTTGGTAGTTTTGTTATTAGTACTTCAAACTGACCTACCCTGAGTGGGCAGCTTCTCATTTGTCAAAGTTTAGCATTGTAGACTATTACCTACCCTACTTCATAACTCAAGTAATGCAATCAGTGGTGCTTGCGATCCAGGCACTCACAGGGTGATCAAAATGTTAACAGCCTCTCCAGGGATCTCTTTACTTTCATTCCAGATTTTGGAGAGTTGTGTTCTTGCTGAAAACACTGAAGTTGCAAACCTATAAGCGTTGCTACTCCTGCATTTGTCACCCGGTACTTGTCTGGTACTGACAAATCCTTCTGCATCTCAGGATTTTCAATTTACAATCGGGCAAACACAACGTATGGCAGCTGCATTTTGGTACCCTGTAAATGGCGGAAGTTGGCAACCATATGACCATTACTCAGCAACCTGTGACTGGCTACCTCTTGAACTCCTTCCCGGGGCAATAAGTAAGATCGAAAACAAACCTGGGACAGCTTTTGGCACATTCTCGTTACTTGTGTCACTTGCCTCCCTGGCTGTAGCTGTAGCAGTGGCTTGGTGGGTTCGACAAAGTAGCAAGAACTCTTTTGTTCCTATCAATACAACCCAACTTTGAGGGGTCCTATCTGGGGTTTAGGGTTTAGGGTTTAGGATACTTGTCTAGGATTTTTTGGTCTAATCTTCTCGTTAATGTTCACTTAAAGCTATTGACAAGGTTGCCTTTTGCAAAGGTTCCAAACTTGTATCAGGATTAGGTTACAACTCCTTAGGCCGCTCTTACAACAGCATTGTCAGGGAATGGTTGTGTGCTGTTTCTGGTATGGACCCAACACTCTTGGAGCTTCAGAGCTTATCCTATAGATGAAGATTTATTGATCTTATGGTCCATGAGAGATCTGGAGAAGTTAGGTCGTTAGATTCTCACTTTCATGTCCATGATACAGTCCTATCTTGATAATATATGACATGGTTTGAAAACGGCAAAATTGTTGTGTTATTCGAAAGCTGCAACAGTATGACATCTGGACCTATTATTGTAATATCGAATGCTCGCTTCAGATCAAAGAACCCCTCAACAATGTTACTGCTTGAGGTTCTACTGAATACGCTCAACTCATGAAATCTTGTAACGAACTTGTTACTTTAAATTTTTGTGGTGTTATCAATGACATCATAAGAAATGATAAAAAAAAATTCCAACATGACAGTTCTCGTTTTCTTTTATGATGGCTTACATGACACGCTGTGCATGTCTTGGTGTGTGTGTTATCTGTACAGTGTCATGAAACTCTACATTACTACACAACAAGCAATTTCATGATTCTTTTTTTCTTTTTCTTTTTTTAAAATTAGAGACAGAAGGCCGACAGGCCAGTGCCAAAGCACAGGAGGCAGTTGACCACCTGGCAAGTTTCTGTCAAGTAGAGAGGAGATTTCACAGTGGGGAATCGAACTGCCAACTTCTTCCTTGAGATTTGGGTATCTCTCATGCAATTTCATGATTCTTATTATGCAAAACATAAATTCCGAGAAGGTGATCAATCAAGTAAAACTCTGCAATATAGTACCAGCAATCCACTATTTTCTCCCAGATATTATTCAGCTTCCCATCAGTGTCAAAACACACTATTGTTGAAGTCAAAATATAGAACCTCAAACCACATGCAACATAAGATCTTTCGAGAGAGTCTTGGTGAGGGTTGTCATGTCATGTGCCTACAACATGACCCGTCTAGGAGGATAATCACCAAGGGGCAACTAGAAGTGACAACTACACTAAATAGTCCTATTACTGTGCGACACAATAATTTTTCAGAGCCCACGCTAATTCTCATACTTAGAATTAGTGTGCACCACAATAATTGCCAACCCACGATAAATTTCTAGTAGAAAATTAGCATGGGTCATAGTAATTGTTTTCCTAGAAAATTAATGCGGGTGATAATTTTATTTTGTGCTATTTTTGTCCTACAACTAATATTCAATGTGTTGGTGGGAAGTCTTTATGAAGACTTAGGAGAAGAGCCGGGATCTTGGACCCACGTTAATTCCACCTTGACTAGAAATTTAGTGTGGCCTACGCTAATTTTCCACCCATGCTAATAGGACTATTTAGTGTACCTACCATCCTAGTACCTACCTCCACCTTCCTCTTGTCCTTCGTTGATCACCGAGGGGGAGTGGTTTGTTTGTGTTGGGGAGGGATGTGTGTGAAGGGATCAATCTTTCCCCTGGCTTAACAATGTTGTGGTAATCAACTATTCTTCAAGAGATGAAGTATTATATATATATATATATACACACACACACACACACACACACACTCTAACCTTGCTAACATCATGCTTGTGGCAACCAAAGTGTACATGATACTTAGGAGGTATGTAGTGTTAACATGGATGGATGATAATAGAGAATTAGTGTAGCATGTGACATTATAGAATACCACCAAGTCAACATTACAATGATGACAATAATTACACGATGATACTGTGATGTGTGCGAGCAAGTGGTTTGAATTATTTGGTAGATTACTTTGATGTCAAAACCTGTGATATCACATTTAAACTGAGAACATTTGTTCCCTAGGGTTTCAAGATATAGGAGAGAGTGACATTACGGAGGGTGACATTACAGAGGTTAGTGTGTACTTACTTAAGCAATGGATAAGAAACACTTACAACAACTTTTATGGGCAATTCCAACTTTAGAAAATGCTTATGATTGTTGGATTGGCTTGGAAATTGTCTCATATAGTTAGCATTTGCAAATCATAAAAATCGTCATTTCCAAGTTTCATAATCATAGTAGAGATGCAAAAGTTACAAGAGTTCAAAGTGAAGAATCTTTTATTTATTTTATTGAAGCGAGCGTATGTTCCCTCCCAATATCGTTCACTGCATTGATTATCCTAATTAGTGAGGATAATAGTGGATGTGGGAAATTAGTGAAGGTAGTCCTAAATTTAGGGCCACCAAAAGATCTAGGAAGCATAGTAGTAATATCTAGGCCAACACTATTCATCCTAGTAGTATTCACTTATATTATAATTTTCTTATCACATTACAAAACACCTTAGAGCACACACTAATTTTCTTGAAATGTATGGTAAATGAGCATGTATTCACGAATTTAGTATTACTCGGTAAAAAATTTAGCCCTCACTAATTTTGAGACTAAGCAAAATATTGCATGTTTTAGGAATTAGTAACACACACACACACACACACACACACACACAATAATTGGGACAATCAATGTACAAAACCTAGTATGTGGTCTACATTTTGAGCACATGAGTCCAGTCTTTTGCATTTTTGGGTGTCCATCATGAACTACAAGCCTTGCCATCTAAGGTGAGTGGCACCTATCATAAACCGTGACGTTAAATAGATTCCAAAATACATATACTTATCCATAACAAAACCATTATAGATCATCAACAACAAAAACAATTGCTCACTGCTAAAAACTAAGAAATGCTCATAATAGCCAATTGCTCATCATCAATTTTCATCCACGAAGACACGATATCATCCATAATTCTCAAAATATATCCATGAGTGAATTGGTTATGATTGATAACCAACTTGAGTAGATGGTTGACTCACCGCTCATGTGGCTCGTTATCCACACTTCGCTCGTTGGTTACTAAGATATAATAGGTGCCATACTTACCTAACCACCCAAAACTAGTGGGTGTCCACTGTCCAACTACATATTAGGTGATCGATGTATGGGAACCGATTACCAACTATAATGTGGGGAAGGATTCACATTACCGGACATAGTTGGGTTTTGGAAGTAGGAAGGCAAGGGCAAGTAAGAAGAGGGTGGTTAAACATGCCTTATAACCCTTGTCTAGACATAGAGCACTAGGAAGCCAACACACCAAAAACAAGGCTCCAAAAACCAACTACGAAGAGTGACCACATAAGGCCACATAATTTGCTTTGGCTCAATATGATGTGGGTTTTAAAGGTGGGGGGGGGAATCACATGCCGGAATAGTACACCCTAACCTCCGTAATGTCACTCCTCTCTTATATCCCCAAACCCTAGGAGACGGATGTGATCAATTTAGAGCTCCCTCCTTCACATTTCCCTCCCATACATCACATGTTATGACATTAAAATAACCCACCAAAGAATTCAAACCACATGCTTGCACGAAATCATTACAGTGTCAACTTTGCGCTATTCCATAATGTCACACACCACACTAATTCTCTATTATCATGCATCCATGTTAACACTACAAACCTCCTCAATATCATGTACACTTTGGTTGCCATATGCGTGATATTAGGGAGGTTAGAGTGTACCCTTGAAGCAAAATGTTCCCTAGTGTAAGATGAAGCCCCAAAGTAAGATGTGGAGGATGTCTTGCCAAGGGCAGACCACGTAGGAGACTGGTCGTCGGCCAGACAATTATGGTCTATAATTTGGACCATCCCGCTCACAACATAACATTATTCAGATCCATAACAATGTTATGTGGGACTAGCAATATTCCACAAAATATTCCCCACATTTAGACCAAATATGAGGAATATTCTGTGGAATATTGTCAGTCCCAGATAACACTGTTATGGATCTGAATAATGTTATGAATGGGTCCAAATTATATTAGACTAGAATTGTCCTCCTAGCAACTAAACCCCCCTATACCTTCCCTAGGGCCCTCCTATGATGGGTATGTACAATTTCTGTTGAGTTCTGTGTGTACAAGTCTTGTGACTGTGTAAGAATGACACGTGGCGCAATGTGGTGATGGAGTGCTTGGAAGGTAGAAGATCCAACTACCTACCAACATACCTACCTACCAGCCAGTGAGTCAGCCACGTACCAACCTCCAGCTTCCTTTCTCTCTCGGCCGTCGCTAAACCTCTCGCCGCACTTGGCATCTCACTTAACTGAGGTGTAAATCTCTTTCGGTCGCAGTCTCGCAGTGCTGCTCCGACTCATTGCTTGCCCATTCTCTGCCGATTCCCTGCTCCCTGCAAAGGGTCAGTGTACGGAACTTCAAAAATAATGTTACACCTCAAGACTTAAAATCTCCATAACCTATTACGGAATCCTACTTAATTAGCCCCTGATCTTGGAGAAATTGAACCGTCCGAGGTTTTGGGGCGTGCAACCAACCGATTCCTAAAATTCTTTGTGGACCTCGTCGATCCCTGCTCGTTTCGGTTGCATTCTTGCGGGGTTCTTGTGTACGAGTTGTGTTTGGGTTGTAGAGTTCGTTGAGGTTTTACGGAGGTTTTGTTGAGGTCTTTTTTTTCGTTTTTTTAGCTGCGGGGATTAAATTGGTTCCCAGAGGTTTAGGGGGTTTAGGATTCATTGCAATGTTGTTCAAGATGATGGTGGCGGGGCTGTTGGGAGAGCAATTTTTTGTGGGAGGCGAGAGTCCTGTGGAAATCGGGTCCTTGTGGTGGTGGATTTTTGGCGGCATTTCGATTTTTTTGGTGTGTTTTGCGGGAATCATGTCTGGGTTAACCCTTGGACTCATGTCGCTTGGACTTATGGACCTGGAGGTGCTCCAAAGAAGTGGCACAGATCTTGAGAAGAAGCAAGCCAGTAAGATTGCCTTCACAAGTTGCACATATCTTGTTGTTTTTGTTTTTTAACCTGTTTTTGTTCTTTTGCTTGTCTTTTCTTAACAATGCACTTGTTGGCGTTGTTGATGTTCTTGTTGCAAATTCATGCCCCCATTTTTTGTTCATGAAATTGGAATTGGCATAGGTAGCAATGTCAACCTTGTATCATCATCCTTACTGAGTGTTCTTGTGGCAATACTTAACCAAGAGATTGCAAGTGCTCTAGGTCTGTGAAATAAAGTGTAGTTTTCTTACATTCGAGTGACGAAGATTAGCTGCAGTAGCTACGTCCTCCCCAAACCATCTCTGTGAAAGAATTGAGCAAAGAAGGGGGAAGTTATCGATGGATAATCTGTTATGGAGTGTCTATCCGTTTTGTCGGTGTTCTTGTTGCAAATCCTCCCTTCAATCGTGTGCATAGAACTGGACTTGACATAGGTAGCAATGTTCATTGTCGGATGTGTCAACGATGTATTATCCTCCTTCCTTTCGGAGTGTTCTTGTGGCAGTACTTGCCAAGAGATTATAAGTGCTGCGGTGGGCACCTGCCATTATTGGTAGTATTGATTCGAGGGCTGTAAGATAGTTTGTAGTTTTCTTACATTCGAGTGATTACATACTTTCTCTCTGAGAGGTTTGAGCAAAGAAAAGGTGAGTTATGAATGGATAATCTCTTATGGAGTATCTATCCATTCCCCGCAATTTGTATGCATAAAAGTGGAATTGGTACAGGTAGCAATGTTCAATGTCGGAGGTGTCAACGATGTGTCATCATCCTTTCCGAGTGTCCTTGTAGCAATACTTAACCAAGAGGCTGCAAGCGCTGGGGTGGGCACCTGCCATTCTAGGTGTGTAAAAAGTTTGTAGTTTTCTTATATTCGAGTACAATTGGCACAATTCTTGGGCCAATTGTGTGCAAGAAACTGAATTGGTATAGGTAGCAATGCACAATGTGAGAGGTGTCAACGATGTATCATCACCCTTTTTGGGTGTCCTTGTGGCAATACTCACGTAACCAAGAGATTGCCAGTGTTGAGGTGGGCACCTGCCATTATTGGCAGAATTTATTCTAGGTTTGTAGTTTTCTTACAATCGAGTGATTAAGACCAACTGCGGTTTGCTACTTCCTCCCCAAATTATCCCTCTTAAAGAATTGAGTAATTAGGGGGAAGTAATCAACGGAGAATATGTTATGGAGTATCTATCCATTTTGTCGGTGTTCTTGTTGCAAATTCTTGGCCCCAATTTGTGTGCATAAAATGGGAATTGGTATAGGTAACAATGTTGGATGTGTCAACAACGTATCATCATCTTTTTTGGGTGGGCTTGTGGCAATACCTACTTACCAAGAGATTGCAAGTGCTGGTGGGCACCTGCCAGTATTGGCAGAATTTATTCTAGGGCTGTAGAATAGCTTGTAGTTTTCTTATATTTGAATCAAGAAGACTAGTCCTTCCCACATTATCTCTCTGAAAGACTTGAGCAAAGAAATGGGAAGTTTTTAATGGATAATTCCTTATGGATTCTCTATCCATGTATGTGAATGTCCCAATGCAAGCGGTTTCTTGAGCTCAGGGTTACTAATTTCTTTGAAATTTGGGGCTGTGTATAGAGCTTTGGCTGTCATGTTTTGGCACAGAATCTGTTGACAAAATTGAGCAGTGTTGACAAATTCTGACATGCTATTGGACAAGTGTTTGCAATAATGACCCTCCAAAACGTTTCTGAGAAACCACTGATTCTTCACAGTACAATTTTTGAAATGTCCTTGTAGGAAGTAGAATAGCTGACCTATAAAGTCCTCGTACAAATTCACCTGGAGGGTGCAGATAGATTTCAAGCAGGCCATGAATTGATTCTAAATGCGAAGTTTATGGATCTGGGTTGTTGAGGCTATTTTTGGAGTTAAAAAAATCGGTATCAAGGAATTCCTTTTGAAATTCTTGGTTGTCTGAACAGATGTAATTGCACCGGTTGTGGAAAAGCAGCACCAGCTCTTGGTCACTTTGCTCCTTTGCAATGCATGTGCAATGGAGGTAAGATCACCATAGTCTTTCATGTTGCCATCTAGCTTATCCTATAGTGAAGGCAATACAAAGAATGCATTTGTTAGTTTCTGGTAAGAAACTTGAAATTTCCAATAGTCCAATATTGTCTAAACATGGGATTGCCATTCTCACCTGCAGAAGATACTTTTAGGGTTTAGTGCAAACTCAACAAGTTGCCTTTATGATGGCTAAGTGCCTTTACTATCTTACCCTGACTTCTATAAAGTTTATTGCAGGCACTTCCAATTTTTTTGGACAAGATGTTCAATGAATGGGTGGCTGTGATGCTGTCAGTCACATTTGTACTCGCATTTGGTGAGGTATACCTCTTTGTCGATGTTGTATACCTAGAAGTTAGACATCAACCTTTGACATATTTGAGATATTCACTTCAGGAATGGTTTGATTGTGTTTTGAATTCACTTAATGGGGGTGAAGATGCACTTGAGATTAGCCTGTGCATTGCAGTTCTTTTGTGATTCTGTTGGCACACCTCATTGTTTTTGCTGTAGGCTGATCATGGTGGTCTATAATAAAAGGAACTGCATATCATAATTTCTGGGTTAAGGGTTTTTGACATCCAATTTGGTTGTAACATGTTGATGGTTTTTTAGGTCATTCCCCAAGCCATATGCTCGCGATTCGGATTAGCTGTGGGTGCGAACCTGGTCTGGCTGGTGAAATTTTTGATGTATGCTTGCTGGCCACTTGCGTATCCAATTGGATTGGTTAGTTCTCTACTCCTGGCTATGCTTTTGTTACTTGAGTCCATTAAGGGCTACTTATACTATGGCCAATGACCGTGACCATGGAATTGTGAGAGCCCTTGAAATTCATCTGAAGGTCATATCATAGAAAAGTGAAAATGGAATTTTGTGTGGGCCACGGGCCTTCAAATTTAGTGTAAAAGACATGCAACTGGGCTCTCTACCAAATGTTTTAACATCCTATATATAAGTTATAATATATCAAGGTTTGTGAGATTTTGAAGTGTCATCGTGTTCCAGTTTCGTGTTAGTCTATCAGATTTTGTGTCAAGTTTTAAAAGTGTCTGGACCATTGTGAGATACTCACTTCAATTTGACTACATTCTCATTCATAAATTAAGAAGATCAAATTTTAAGGAGGTTTCTGAATCATCAACAGTGGTGAGATGCTGAAATTCTAGTGGGTGTTGCAGATATTGGACTATTTACTTGGTCATGATGATTCAGCATTGTTCAGGCGGGCACAACTGAAGGCTCTTGTTTCCATACATGGAAAAGAGGTAAGTCTTTTTATTTATTTTTTTAAAATTTCAATAATGAGTGTGTTTAGTATTAAATTCTGGGTGGTCCATTTTCTTTACTGTGAATCACTTGATAGACCTTTTTAATGCTTTGGTACATCCAGTAGCATATAAATTAGAAGGGAAGTATAGTAAAAATTATTCTGCTGTTTGAGTGCAGGCTGGAGGATACTTGACGCTGGATGAGACAACTATCATTTCTGGTGCATTAGACCTGACTGAGAAGGTGCTTTGACAATCTCACTCAGTTTCCTTTGACCCTGTGAAAATTAGAATTTGTGGGTGTCCTTCTCTTTAAGACATGTCAATTGTTCCAGTTCTACCCTGAACTGGTCTTTCTCTTGTGATTTGTTTGACCTTTGTTGATTCTCTTGATACTTGATGTTTGTGCAGATAGCCAAAGGGGCTATGACTCCAATTGAGTCGACATTTTCTTTGGATGTATGCTCCAAGCTAGATTGGTATGATATTATTTTTCAGTTATGAGGTGTGCCATGCTGCACATTATCAAATGAAAAAGTGAAGTGATTCATGGTTTAATTTTCAGCCTGCTTTGTATGAATTTTCATGGCATTGGTGCACATGGCTTGGCATTTTATACCGTTGAGCAGTTTCTAATCTTCTGGATGCATTGCAGGGAGGCGTTGGGTCGAATTTTGGCTCGAGGTCATAGTCGTGTGCCGGTCTATGCTGGCAACCCTCGGAACATTGTTGGCTTGTTGCTGGTGCGACAACTAACTTAAAAATATTTGACAATTGCAAGTATTCTGTCCTATTTTGGAACAGAAATGAACAAAAGTTCGTAGAGTTTGAAGCTTTAAGATGAGTTTTAGATCAGCAAGCATGGGTCTATCTGTCTTCTAAGGGCAATGAACCTGACAATCTGTTGATCTTCAACTAGTGAATTTATACAAATTCTGACAAAGTTGTTAACTGCTAAAGATGTATCTCCAAAACTGCCTCAGATGTAATGAAAAAGAGGTTTTTGATGATCCTTGACCTACAGAACTTGTCTCATTGTAGGTGAAAAGTCTACTGACCATTCGTGCAGAGGATGAGACTCCTGTGAGTGCAGTATCAATCAGAAGAATTCCCAGGTACTTCCAATACTTTTCTTGCTGTAAGGTTGACCAAGGTTTTCAATGAGGCTGATTTAGTGTTTCTTGACAATAATTTCAGTTCTTTAGTTGTGTAGAATTCACGTCAAGACATTTTAAGTTACCAAATTTGCAAAGAAGATTGGGGAAGCCCATGTTATAAGGTATGTAATTACTCTTCTTAATAAAACACCTATATTTGAATTGTACATGACAAGCCTTGTAGTTAAGAACGGATGCCAAAATGACATGTGTTATGATGAGATTGGAGTATGTACTCAAAATAGAGACACGCAGTGTATTTAAGAGTTAACATAATTGGGAGGGTCTATGTATTTAGTTGAAGAGAGAGAGCATCTACACTTTGACGCCTTATAACTTTTGCATCTCAACTCCAATATCTGAAACTTGAAATGACAATCTGTGTGATACATTGCAATTGCTAACCGGATGAAACAGTTCCCAATCTAATCCAATAGTCAAAAATTTCTGTGATGCTGGAATTGCCCACAATAGGGCCACATACCTTACCTCTTTCATGTTTGAACAGGTTTGTGATGAGCAGGTAGAAATTCTTTCCTTTAATAGTTAAATCCTCAAATGGAAGGTTTGAAGTTGCCTTTGTAAGAGGTAAGTTACTGACATGTCAAAAGCATTTTATCTTGTGTTGGTGTATTTAACTTGTCCTCATTTTCTTTATTGAGTATGGTGTTTGTGTTTTCATAGGGTACCGGAGGACATGCCGCTCTACGATATCCTAAATGAGTTCCAAAAGGGAGGTAGCCACATGGCAGCCGTGGTGAAAGTAAAGAGTAATAAAAGAAAGTTTACCAAGAGGGCCAGCTTTGGAGCTCACAAAGAGGAACGGAAGGGATTCAAGGAGTACCACATTGCGGAAGTGGATACGGAAAAACTCTCCAAGAGCCCACATGCAAAAATGAATGCTGAATCAAGCTACAAACCGATTGAAGAAAAACCAAACAGTGGAACGGGTCGGCATGACGACGGAGCGGAGGGTTTAGATGAAGTCGACGTTATTGGAATTATCACCATGGAGGATATCATGGAAGAGCTTTTGCAGGTGAGTTTACATGCATTCATATATGGGGTGAGTAACAACAGATGGGTCTTGGATGGATTTGTACACCTCTATGATAGAGTTATCCGCAAAGTCTCTCAAAGAGGGACCAAAGTAGGAGTTTGGTGCCTCTTAGTACTTTTCTATTAAGAGCTCATTGTAGCATCTTGTGGCAGAGCCTAATTTTGAAACATGGGTGAAAATGTCCTTGGCACTCCTCTTTCAATCCAAATAAAATTTGAGAGAACTTTAGGATCTAAAATAGGATTTGGCCCATGGGACTCGGCACCCTGAATCCCAACTCGGCCTATGCAAGGCTAGCTTAGCATACCGATCCTAGTATGACAAGCTAGATTCTGGCTTTCAATAGCCCAACCCTACTGTTTTGGCATCGTAATTTAAGCCTTAAGAACACTTGGGCGACTTTATGCATAAGCTCTAAAAGTCGCCTTTTAGCCAACTTACCTGGAGTTTGACCTGGTGAATTTACGGATTACTCTAATGACTGACTTCTTCATTTGGGCTCACAAAGGCTTCACATGTCAAACCTTTCAACAAGTTTGAGGAAGTCAATGCTTTCAGCTTACTGTCTCCCCTTTTGAACATATGAGTAGCCTCTTGCTTGTGGATCATGGCTTTGTAAATTTGTTCTGGGTGCTCTTGTTGTGATAATGTTTTGTGCTTAATGACATCTCCTGCACTTATGTTTTTTTGGGCGTAGTTCACCTGAATTTATATGTAATAGTTGCAGCCATTGTGACAAAATGACCTATGGTTGTTTTTCAGGAGGAAATTGTGGATGAGACGGATGAATACATAGATGTACATAAGAGGTGAGTACTTCTGCTTCTCACCTTTATGAAACAATTTTTACAATATAATACCTAATCACCAGGTGAACAATATTCTTCATGCAGCATGTTTTAATAATGTAATACCTAAGCACCAGATGAGCAATATATTTGGTGGTGTTGCTAGATTCTTCGTGAAAAACGTGGCTTATCTCAACAAAATCTTGGAAATTAGAGCAGCCTAGGATCGTGTCCTGAGGTCTTGATGTATATTGTATATCCATTATCAATTACTCTTTACGTTTTCTTATAATCAGGCAACTGACCTTGCACCTACCTAAGTAATAAAAGATAACTCTTCGAGGGCCGAGGTCCTTTCGCATATTTTTTGCTGTATTCTCTCATGTGGTGATAAAATTTTCATAGTATTTACCAAGAAAATTCCTTTATGTTGTAGTTCACTTAAAGACTTCTCCAATTTGTAATTTGTAATTTGAACTAATTGGGAAGAAAATGGGCTCTTACTAGTCCATTAAGAGTTAATATAGATGTGATGTCATCCTTCCAATGATCTCTCGAAAGATATTCCACAGGTCCTTGCAAGTTCTGAAAACTTGCATTAATGCCAGCTAAGCAGGGAACTAAGGAACGTGAACCTTAGTTTTTAACATCATTAATTTGTGGCTCAGGATTCGAGTTGCTGCTGCTGCAGCACAAATTGGTAGAACCACATCAGTGAGTCGTCGAGCTTCGATTCCTAATATCGTAAGTCAACCCCTTCTCATTCATAGCATTCTTAAGCATGTGTAATGATGTTCTTTTTCTATTCTAGCTCAAGAATAAAATTCCAACTATCAAGGTGGAAGCTCTCATTAGTCATCACCTCCTTCATTGTTGCCTATCTTTGTACACAAAGCCTTCTTCCATCTACCAAGGGGTGTCTCAATTGAACGGGTATCTCAAATGGAATCATTCTCTGGTTATTCAGAATTGCTTAAGAATTATTCCATTTGCACCAGAATCTAAATAGGCTACTTAAGAATGTGTTCCATCACACTGATTTACAGATTGAGAATCCTTTTTAAAAAACACTCGAAGAACTACTTGATGTGGATACACTAGTTAAAACGGAGCTTCAAATTATGTTCCATGCTTAAAATTATTGAACTTTCTTTTTTGTTGGAGTGCAGCACATGGGGTTATCAAGACAAGCCCAAGAGGCAGTGCAGAAAGGCAGGGTGGACGCAATCACATCACAAATGAGTGGTGATGTGATCGCACAAATGAACAAGAAGGGTGAGAAAGGCCTTAATGAGCCGCTGCTTGGATCTAGTCTGGATACCAAGCTCGATTTGCAGTAACAATATGACATGATTCTTCCATAGTTGTAGTTCTCAATTAGTCACTTGGAGAAAATAAGCTTCTCTGTGAATTTCTTGTATTGTACTCCAGAGGGAGATTACTCAGAGCCAAAGGCCTTTTACAGTTTTGCCTCCCGCTAATAAAAACAGAGTTTCCTGAGCTTCATCCAACTCTCTCCTGCGTGTGATCCGAGAAAAATTCTTGCAGAGATTCTTTGAACCACACATTAAAGCAAAGGCAAGTAAACCTTTATACATGAAACCTTGTTTGGTGGTAATGTGAGGCTTATGACTACTAAATTACAGTTAGAAGCAGAGACAATTAAAAACAAGTCCTTTGAACTGGAGAGTTCGAATATAACAGCGCCGCAGATGCTACGGCACTGACTGTCATGCCATGAAAATCTGAATTGTGTATGCAGAGATTTTGACAGTGCAAATTTTCATCCTTCAGTTCACATTCCATTGTACAAACTCAACTATCTAACCCTGAGAAGAACATCTATTAATGTGGCACACAACATCGTCATACCCATACTTTGCAAGGGCACCATAGCCTAATCATCATTGTAAGGAGCGCAAGAAATAAGTCTCAGTGAGATACCGGCATGATTGAAATTGGCTAGAACTACACCATGGTTGACCACCACTGGATGCAGGCAGAAATGTGAGTTTGATTGCTAAACTGGTTAAGTTGGGGTGCTAATAAACCGCAAAAAGAGAAAAATAGCGAAGCTCATAGGCTGTGGGTCTATATTCGTTCTTTCTCCACTGCGCGCCTCAGAATCCAACACTGGAAAGTAGAAAAATCTTAACTTGACCATGCCATAGACTACATATTCATCTATTTATTGCCTCAAAGCAAGAGACATGTGGAAGACATGTGAACTGTGTAGCACTGATGAGGATTCAGAAGCAACTGTTTAATCAGCAAAGAAGGAAACTGAAAATCAAGGAAGAACCCATACCCAATTTGTGCTCAATTGATCCCAGGGAATATTCTCAGTAGTTGAGAACTTTAGCTGAAGACAATGTGTCCCTTGTAGAAGACATAAGGACACATGTGTAAGGTTGTGAATGAGAGTTGACTCACATAGTGGGAATTGGGTCGAGTGCACAATGTTAAGGAAAATAATGTTTCAGGGCTTATATTACAAATGATCATGTGTTGCTTGTTGCTACTCATGTGTTGATGATGTCAATGATATTGCTCAAGTATTTCACAGTAACTTTCCTGGCTAGAAGAGCTTGACTCACAATTTTGAATACAATGTGTCGGTTGCATGCATGCAGCTGCTCCCAGTCAGCCTCGTGGTAACCGCAAGCGATTGTTCTCACTCTCAAGCTCTCGAATGCGAAGAAGTGCAACCTACACAGGACAGATCAGTTCCTGTATGTTAATATTCATAAGTAAGATAGAAGTGCTTCCATGAGGTTTGCCCCCTTGTAATGTATAATAAATTCATGAAAAAACCCCCATTCGATTAGCAAATCTTGTACGAATCCAATCCCATAAGAATGAGGGTGAGGTGACTAAACCTCAATTTGTGACGAATATTTAAAGAGCATATATGGAAACTTCTTAGAGAATATTGAACCATTTTCCACCCAAAAGTAGGTGTTTTGAAAAAGTCTGGTGATTGATAAGACATGTCTATCTTAGATGTATATAACTCCACATTACCTGAGAGTTTCATTGACTAGAAATTCACTGCAAGTGTGGAATGAACAACGCTACAGGTTCACACATAAAAGTTTATGGGGTGCACAAAGTGACTCACGAGCTTCTGTGATGAAATTTCTGATACATGAATTTCATGTCAGAGAAAGAGCAGTCCAAGTCACATACGTACTGGATTTTTATCAAAAAGAGGGAGAAGGCTGTACTTACCTACTGCAATTGAATGCGTTCAATTTGTATCCAAAGATATAGAAATGTAATCAAATTGCAATGGTTCTCAATACCTTTAATTTCTTACGCATGTCTTCATCATCATTTTCATGTAGGCGCCGCTCCTGGTCCAGGGCAGCTCGAAGGTTGTCACGTTCTCTGAGAAACTGTTCTAAGCAACGCCTGTCGACTGCCTCTTGCTGTTCCATATCCAACAGCTGCCCTACCCAAGCACACAACCAACTTCTCCCCACTCAGATCACCTCCCCTATCGCTTGGTCGGACCGACATTCAATTATGTTGGAATTATAGTTATGGAAAGAAACATAATAAATCTTTCTTTGTGATACAACCTACATTCGCTTTGTCAAAACAACATTCATTATGTTGGATTTATTGTTGTGCTAAGAAACATCGTAAATTTTCGTTTACCATAGCTTATCATATAGGCAGGTTTAGGGTAAGGTTGTGACCAGCAAGTTCCAACCTCTGGATCCTCTCTCACAAGTTGCAATTTCTGGATCACTCTGTAATTTCACAAGATCAAATATAGAAAATGGGTTCGATTTTACCTGCGCTTCTAGTTTGCGGTTTCTATCAACCTCAAAATTCAAAGTTCGTTCCTCTGCTTGCTCCAGTCTTCTCAACCTGCATACTCATAAGCTTCAGAAAGTTAATAGGTACCCTCCTACTTGTAAAAAATGTTCATGAACTTGCAAGCTTACATCAATTAGGAAGCTTGTATTGGCGTGGAACCAATGACAGGAACATCATCATAACTGTGAGCATGGATTCTTTATCATGTGATGCATTTACCCACCTATCCCGAAGCTGCTTATTTTCTTCCAGCTCCCTTGTGATCTCTGAATTAAAAGGTTGCCCCTGCCCATTCATAGGGGTTAGGCGCCCACGTATGGTCTCCTGCTCTGTAGCTTCTCTCCTCAATACTAGCTGCAGCTGAGAGTTTTCTGTATCATTATATTTTGCAGGGCTCTTTGCGCTTATAAATGGACCCGGTCACTCAAATAATTATTGTACTCAAATCATCAGGACGCTCATCGCAAATTAAAACAGCATAGTGTTGACGAAGATGCTCACAAGTAGAGTGGAACAGATTGACTGACTGAATGACATGAAGAATATCATTATGTCTGGGTATAAGAGTTTCAAAGTAAAAGAGGATCAGCTACAAGATCAGTAATAGTCTTATTAAGAGGAAGGGATTGATGGGTTGGGAATCCTACATTTCCAGAGTTCCTGACAAGCTCTTCCAAACTTCTGCTGGCGCCTGTGGTTTCCCTGGTATCAGATTCGGGTCCCTGCCGCCAAAATTTTTCCTGGTTGTCAGTTTGGTAGTTTGCTTATAGTGCTGTTAAAATGTGAGTCAGTATGTGTATATTTCCCATTTCTTAGCTAGGTATACTGTTAAATTTCATGTACCTCAATAACCGTTACCATGCCCTGCTGGTGGTTGATTGCTCAAACCATGGGTACTGATTATCATGCCGTACATTGCTTTGAATGGGAATTAACGGATGTAAACATAAAATGAGTATCACCTGATAGGCATTAGATACTTCAGGTGTAGGAGAGCCGCTGCGGTCGACTTCATAACTCATATCAAACACAGGACTTGGTTTTGGGTTGGAGCGGTTCCTGTACACGAGATGGAAAGCCATGTCCAAGGGCGGGCTTGACATGTCCACCCTCGCACCGTTGATAGAAAAGCCAGATGTTTGAAGTTGAGCTGCCTCAAGATGAGGTTCAGGCCTAACGCATACATTTGCTTCGACTTGTCCACTGCAAGTATTAAAATCTGCAACAACACAGATATGTAATATGTAGTTAAGCTGATGTAGATACCCCACAGATTCCTTTGAAAGTCTTGGTTACAGTTTCATATCTTGAACAAAATGATCAGGTTAGCACTTAACCTCATTGCAGACCCTGCAGCTCCTGCTCTCAAAAATTTATAATTTCCAGTTCTCATTAACAAGACCATTGAGGGCGACAAAGGTTTCTGAAACTTGGTCAAAGGGTTTGGAGTTTGGGGTTTAGGGTTTACCTAAACCAGAGGCAGATTGTCTACTATTCTTCCTATTCAGCTTCTTGTTGACGTAGCCAACCAGGTGACAATTGTTTGCCCTGTCAGAAATAAATTTTGACGGATGAGACCACTTGGTATACTGGCATAACATTTTTCATGTGAAACTTCACTTTCTTATTTAAGCTCAGAAGTAGATGGAGTGCGCAGTTAACACCAGTATATTTTTTGCATTTGCAAGAGTCGTAGCTCCAGCCGGGACAGCACTGCCGTGCGCTCAAATGACTGCTTGTCATGGGCAGGCTCCACAAAATTGGCTTCCAATACTCCTGCACAATGCATATAACCATGTAAGGTTGTATCAATTTCTTGAAGTTGATGAAGAATTGAAAATATGCAGCTGGTGAATGTGGTAGGTGGTAACATAAAATCCATATCTTAGATGTGTCGGAAAGAGTACACACCAGTATTTTGACTGTATCTGACATACATTTGAGCGATTGGATATATTATAATCAAATTGTCTGCAATAAATCATTTACCTGAACCATCTAAGGACATCAACCAGGTGTTTGCATTCATAGTGGGAGGATATCTACATCCAAAAAATAGGCTGTTCTAGTTTTTTATACAACACTTTTCATCTGACTTTTCGAAAAAGTAGGATCATGATGAATATTATACCGATAACACCTCGCCCATCACTTCCAGCTGTGTTCCAAACCTTCCAAAATGGCTGCACCCAAGAAAACATGGTTGAATTTATACAACAGGAGATTCATGTGCCAATTTTGTATCTACTTCCCATTGCATATACATATACTGACATTTTTTTTTAAAACATTTCCACTTGGAGGTGTAACAGTGTGCACCAAATGGACATATTGAAATTTAAATCATGCCTTCCAAGTTAAGTACCTTGATCAGACGGTTTTTATGGTAGACATTAAAGCCTTGTACATCTACATGTTCCTTTGCGTCCTTTACAAATCCTAGTGTCACCGTTGCAACCATCTGCATGCAGTCCAATTATTGATGTTAGTCAAGAGTTTGGGTACACGTTCCACCGGACAAGTTTTTTTGTGCATAAAATCCCTAGGGACAGGGAAGGAAGAGCGTTTTCCTCTTGCAGAATTTGTTGGGTTTTTGATATTCCGATGGAAATATATTGGAACCCTTCAAAATATATAAGCACTTATTTCAAAGTGAATCAGGCAAAGAAGAAAACCTTCACATCTTTGGAACTCTCAAAGCCTTGCGGTTTGTAAGTAAGCTCTTGTGTGAACATCAAGTCCTCCACCAAGTTGTGGTGCTGGATATCTTGACCTCTTAGAATGATACGGAAGCCTGGTGGAAGCCTAAAATACAAAATGGATGCATAACTCTGCAGGAAACGCAGTACATCACCTCGGTTATCTTCACAACCACCTCGGAAACTCATGCACAGTTCAATTCAGAAATTTAATCCACAAATAATGCACTGTAATTCTGAAACCAGATGTGTGGGTCTGATAATTGAGACTAATTAGCTAGGACTAATCTCAACATATCAGAATTATCCTTGGACTAATAAATTTCAGCACCTCTCATATTATTGACATCTTTGTGAGGAATCTGTGGCAACCAAAGAACACTGACTCTCCACAATCTCAACAGGATGGGCTTTGCAGTGAAGAGGAAAATTGCACATATCCACTGTCTTTAGGAGTCAAGAATCGGAGTACAAAATTCACCAAAATCTGTTCCCGCCAGTGGGACCAATCCGTTCCTGAATCGGATGATTTATCTGTTTTGATTGACAATACTGAGTAATCACAGGGACCGGAAGTAACCCAATGTAATTCCACTTTCATGTTACTCATTGAACAGGATCCACAGGAGGGCCAGAAATAAGCATTTTGTACCCGCAATGAATGTTGATAAGTCAGATAGTGCCTTGAGTAAGTGTATCGCTGGGCCATCATAATTCTTTTCTCATCTTGTGCCGCTCCCCTGACCTGGATGTCCTGTTGTGGCAAAAGCTATGTCGTAAGCATGCCAAATTCTGGAGGTTTTAAACGAATTTACCTGTGCCCTCATCTATATAATCTTGTATTCGCCTATGCCATCACTTCTATATCCATGGATTGGAAACAACCAAAGAGGGTTCTCCTTTCATTTTCTAGAAAGTTGATAATTTTAGAAGTTCCTGAGCAGCAATAACAATTTTCAAAGGTGTACTGAGGGTTATGTGCGTATGCTACTTACAAAGCAGTCTGTGTCAAAGTCGAGCTCCACCTGGCCCTGGTCGTCTTCCCAGAGGTTGTAAATGATGACTTTCGTTCCCTTTTCCGTCATACCAAAAAACTGTGGATCACAACATTTTACACAACGATTTAGAGACATTGACATTCCTGTTGTGTTCGATTTGAAACTGGTTCAGGAGCCTGGGGGGTGAACCTTCCATAACATGTGAGTATACGTAAGTGCACAAAAAGGGTATTCATTTGAATGTTTCCATACTATGTATACACATATGCTATACAAATTATAACTCGTAGTTATGTACATGTATGGAGGACTTCTAGAAAATATATAACATTTGTACTTACATGGTAGGGTCACTAGACTTTATGGGATAAGTATTTAATATTGGACGAAACTAGGATGAATAAATTTCTCACTTCCTTATCTCATCCAGGTATGTATGGAAGAGGCAATGTTAGGGTTTTGGAAAGGGTGTTTGAGCTGAGAACAAGGCCACTTCTTGCTTAGGGTTGCAAGAGGAATGGTTGGCCACTTCTTGCTTAGGGTTGCAAGAGGAATGGTTGGCACTTCTTTGTGGCGCTCCTTTGTGGTTGATGCGGGTGGTTGATGCCTTTGTTAGATCATGGGTGGCATCGAAATTGCAAAGGTGTTGATTCCCAGGTAGCTTTTCTCTCAATCATTGTCGTATAATCAGTAAACCTCCATTGTGTGGAACAATTTGGATCAAGCATTTAGGGATCACAATTGTTGCAAGTTCTAGGATCAAACTTGGCTATTGGTTTATGTTGGTATCAGAAAGAAACCAACAATAAGTGGACTTACGATCTTACGGATCATTTAATGGTAGATTTAGAAACAATAATTGCATTAGCTTCTATGACATATATTGTAGATTTAGATGCTTATGAGTTACATCTAAGGGATGAAAACTTCTTCAACAACTTTATTAATAAATGCTAAGGTTTTACATTATACATATGCTAGGGTTCATTATTATTCAAAAGCATATTTGTATACTTATGTTGATGACTAGATATGAATGTAATTTTTTTGATGTATACATATTGTCACTTGTATTATTATCATTGAAATTGTACGTGTATTTCCTGATTTTGCAAAAAAAAGAAACTTGTATATAGGGGGTTTTTAAAGTATGTTGCGAATGCACGTTGCTTCTTGGTTTTTAATGAAAGGTGCACCCCCTGAGTTTTAGGAGCAAACATGAATAGCCTTGACATCTCTGTTTTCAATGCCTCAAGTCTGATAGGTCCTCAAAAACAGTGCCCTTTCTCCTACCCAGAAATATTCCTGAAATACCGAAGAGGATACCCAGGTGATACCGATTCTAAGCACAGATGTGTAAGATGTAAATGATTTCCTCACACACTCTTGAGTCTACACAAGCACATCCAGTGATCACTTATTTTTATTGCTGTTCCCACCTCCTACATGCATCATGTTTTAGATTATGCTCTTTGCATCATGTACATGTATGTGTAAATGACTTCCTCACATTCTTGAGTCTACAGAAGCGCATTCATTGGTTACTTATTTTATTACTCCTACCACCTGCTAGATACATCATTTCTTAGAGTATGTGCTTTGCCCTCCATAATATTATCAAGCAGTGTGCGTCTGTTCATGCGGTCCCCAAGAATATAACCATCACTAATTCGTTTTGACTGCGTTAATGTCAACCATTGAGCACAATAATGTCACAAATATGACATTTTCTGAGTGGAAAACTAAGAATGTCACAAAGTTGAAAAGGAATATGACATTAAATCCACTGGATTCCAGTGGTGAATGCCGCAGCTAGTGCAGATTCAAGTCTGAATCTGCACTAGCTGGGCCAGGCCATGGTTATATTCTTGGGCCCACATAATGAATACACACTGCTTAATAATAATGAGTCATCAAAGGTATGGCAGGAACACAAAAATAAAATGGTACAACAATCGAAGTAAATACACGTTCTTCCAAATCTAACTGCTCAAGGAGGATGCATGAGCCAATGTAAATTGTAGCGGATAGTACTGCTTGATCATGAAGAGGAAAAATACAAGGTCGTGTACGTGTATGGAGCATATTGTGAAGAAATAAAGGTTACTGTAGTACCTGGTTGAACAGATCGTGTTCAGAAGAATAAGGAGACCATTGCTGGATGGTTTGAAGGTTGTGGGCCCAATCTGTTGTTGTTGATCTGATTAGTGGACATATTTTGCCCTCCTTCAGTTCGTAATCCACCTACGCAGAATGAAAGTTTAGAGTGAAATATGTGTCCAGCTCTTGCAGTTTGCGGCAATATGACTTGTGTATAGAAAACATGTGAAGAAACATCAACAGACAAGTCTTGCAATAAGGTGATGATTACCTAGCTACTGATCAAGACCTCGATTCTTTGTGTTCGCAGATTCTTGAAAATATTCAAATTAAAGCGACTTGCTGCAATTGTCATCAATTAAAGCTAATTTTTTTTTAAAAGGGAATGATTAAAGCCTAATCATGGTCAGAGGCACTTACCATGGGAACAACTATGTCATCGTGCCCTGTGCTTCGCAAGAAAGTGAAAGACAACACACCGATACTCTGGGTAGCCCTGTATTCGAATCCACCAGGAAGATATTTCAATTTCCAGTACAACAGACAGTACACTTGACACTTGTACCAACTTAGAGAGATTTTTGAATTTGAGTCAGTCTGGAAAAATATTTTTTTTCTCAATCTTGTCAGAACCATACTATTATCTGTTGTCATTGAGGGTTCGAACCAGACACATTCTTGTGAAGTCATTAACCAGGATCATAGTTGCAATCGCAGTAAGGTAGACAAGGGTTGATGTACTATGCCTCCGTCCAATATCAGCAGGGGAACGTGAGAAAACAATCACATCAGCCCCCAATCGCATAGTGCTTGTCTTGAATCCATTGCCATCTGGAAGAGATTACACACAGACAGGGATAGGCATTAGTTGTGAACATTCGACCTGACCAACCCTGAATGATCATTAACTCTGGAAATTCACACAGATCAATTCGGGATGAGAGCTATAAACAAAAAGGGTGGAAAGAGAAGCTACATTGGCCAATTGTGTTGCCGCTTTTGCTCTTCGTTGAGTATCCCAATGACATACATTCGCGCATACGTTCTGGTGTCATTCCACCACCATTGTCTGCGAAGCAGCAACGTCTTTCTCAGGAATTGTGAAAAAATAAATTAAATGCAAAACATGCCCCGTTGCTCCATCTAATTTTCTCCGTCAAAAGCCACCCGAATTCAATACGATTGGAGCACTAGACCTTGCTAAGTAAGTTTTGGTACAAATAATTTCCAACCGCAGTGCCTATTCCCCTTTTCCTTCACTTCCTAATATTCTTAAACTCAGAATGTGGAGAGAATTCATGCATCTTGGTCCATGTGAATATGTCAAGCAAGTATATGAAAACCTATGAAGCACTGAATTTCGGTGACAAAAGACATTCAGAGTACTCTTTATGGTACACAGTCAAAACCTTCGATGTAAAGCATCGGCGATCCATCTCTTGGGTCCTTTATCATGTCGATATTCACAAAAGTTGCACCATTCTTCACCTACAATAGTGTAAAAAATAATATCAACGAACCGAGTCGAATCATTTCAAAGCACGGATGTGCAATCATTAAAAGGGACGTAGTAATTAAAGGTGTATATGAAAGGCTATGTCGTAAACAGGGCTACGCAAGACACACAGGGAAGAATGAATTAGGTTGTCTTGGCCACAGGGACGCTTGAAGCGATACCTCATCCATAGAATTATCCAAGATCTCTGCAATAGCTGCATACGATCAAACTCAACTGTCAGAATGGTACACATTGAATTCTGCCGCGCAACTGCATTCAATTCATTATCACTATTTCCTGGGCTACTGAACATAAATTTCAGCAGATTGGTTACATTACTAACTAAATTTAGACATTAGATCCCTGTTGAAAGAGTAATCCCGGGCACTATAATGCGACCTTGTCCTAGTTGGTGAAGAATGTGGCATGGATGAAAATGTTTCACTGTATTCTCCCTATAATCTGCTCAAATCATACCAGTAGCCAAAAAAAGCAAGATTACATGACTCCGAAGGCTTCAGAATGCTAGATTCGTCACAACAATCCACGCATGAAAATGATGTCGCCGATGTGGTTGAGTGTCGAATATTACCTCCTAATGCCCATTTGTGACTTGTTGCATTGGAGTGCAGAAACTTCGGGTGAACGCGCACATGGTCTATGCCGCCTGCGACACAACCCATGTCAAATTAGAAGTCCACATTTGACCGAGTTTTACATTCATTTAGTTCACTGGCCTCCGCAGTCAATGGGGTTAATCCAAACCTCAACCAAGCGGCCTCAATTGCAAAGAGGTTCCTCAAGAACCATTGAAAACTCGAAATGTTACTGCTGCTACCGTGCATGGGCTTATTGCATCTTTCACAAAGAAAACTCTAGTGTCGTGGCCATGTACACATATTGTGGGGAACTAGACAATCCATAACATTATCTGACCACCACTGTGACAAGAAACACTTCAACGTAAACTTCAGGGCCTACTTTCACATCACGAAACACGCACACGTATTGTATACTCACAAGAATTATTGTAACTTGGTCAATATGAGTCAATGCTCATATGCCATCAGCTCCATTTGCAGGAGGACTCAAGAAGGTCATTAAGAAACGTCACAACTCAACTCTCTTCAGAGGTATCAGAGGTGCAAATTCTCTTCAGATCCACCCCCCCTGTATTGATTCTTGAAGATGTGATATAGCTTTTAAAGACGAGTTTGAGAATGAAGGTCATGTTGAAGCCAACACTTAAACCCTCATGTGGACACTAACATGTCGAGCAATATTAAACCCTCATGTCTGCAAGTTTTGCGAATTTTCTGTCATACCTGATTGTTGAGTGGTGATGGAAGGCTGGCCATCGTACTCTCCAGCTTTCCAAAACTGCCGACATGGGCCTCGAGCCCGGCCAGGTGCAGCCGCGGCTTCTGCCGCAAGTGCGGTGGTTCCTTCTGTCACAATAGGCCATGCGAAGAAGGGAGCAGCTGCGGTGGGTTTAATATTCGACTGCTTGGCCACTGTCACTTGATGATGATGCACCTGCTGCTGGTTAATATTGCTCGACATGTTGTGATGATGTTGATGATGATGCATGTTGTTGATGCTGGTCGACATGTTGTGATGATGCATGCCTCCTAATCCTGCATCATGGTAACTGGAACTCTCATCTTCCACCTCAGTGCTTGGGCTTATGATGCTTATCCCCTCCGTCGAGGGTTCCACCTTCTGCCGTTTCTGGAGTATGCATGCTTTGAGCTGCCTGACATAGCTGCTCCTCCTGTGAGGGCTTAATCCAGCTGCTCCTCCGTCGCTCATGGTGGTGGAGCTCAGCTCCAACGACATGGCGGCCACATTGTGGTTGTTGTTGTTGTTGTTGTTGTTGTTTCCAGCTGCCGGCTCCTCCAATTTGGCGCCCTGTGCACCCATGACCGGCAGCTGCACCTCCACACTCATGTTTCTATTGCATCCCTAGCTGTGTAACTCCACCTTACTTCACATGATTCTACTTCATCGCCATGGACAAGCTGTTCGTCGGTGGTGGCAGCAGCAGCAGCAGCTCAGGTTTTGTGATGCAATGACTATGTACCCATACTGGAACCCCAAGAATCATCACCATGGCACCTGATGCATTTTCATGTGCCCTTGTACCCTGGAGCTGCTGATGATGCGTCATCTTTACTCACGTTCCTCGTCATCCTCGTGTCGATGGTGCTGGAGTATATAACATGTGACAGCATGATGGTATATCCAGCAGCAACAAGCAATAGCTTCTGAAAACATCATCATCATCAACACAGTTGCAACATAACTGAACCGGACAAGTTATAACAGCTATAGGTGATGCTTATAAACATACACACACGATATAAATATATGTTGATAGGAGCATGAGGAGCTGCTGATGGAGCAGGAGAGGAGGATATTGACACCGGAATATTCACCACATGAAGCAATATATATTTCTTGCGGAATATGACAATACCAAGATTTCTTGCGGAAAGGCAACAGTACTACCTACCGCAATGTCCATACATGCGGGGATATTGTATACCAGATATAAGAAGCTACCTTACGCACATGAGGCAGCTCCCAGGCTAACAGGTTACAGAATATTTGCAATTCGTCAAATTCCTACTGCAGAATATTGTTCAGGAAGCTGCAACACGGTGAGGCGCCGGAAGTCTGGAGAGAGAGAGAGAGAGCGAGAGAGAGAGAGTTTTTCATGAGAGGAAATATGAAATGGCGGCAATGTTGCCGACGTACGTCTGGGGAAGGTGACAAAGGACAGCGCTGGACGACTGCGCTGGTTGAATTGCAGCTGCAAATGGAAATGAAGTTTGATGAGGGAGCTGGCCGACTGCTTAGTATTAGACAAGCAGCATGAGGCCAGAATCACTCTCAGATCACTGCCAAACCCCAGCAGGAGCAGCAGCAGTACTTCCCTAGCCTGCACATCCAGAACCAAGAAAGCTGGTGTCCTGGCTTCATTGGCGGCCAGGACAACTACGCATTGAGAGAGAGAGAGAGAGAGAGAGAGAGAGAGAGAAGGCCTGGAGGCTGGCCCAACACAAGAGCTGAAAAAGGCCTGAACTACAAGAGAAAAATGGCAGGCAGCAGCTCAGGGTTTCATCGGGTCTCACCCTATCTTTCTTGATGCTCCGGTAAGTAAGTAAGTTGCAGCAAAATTTCCTCCAGACAAATGCAGATGTCAAGTTTCCGGTACGGCATCTTTGGGAAGAAGATCATCATCATCCTCCTCGTCATCATTCTGCTTATTATATAAGGTAATTTCTGTTCACATGCTTAACCCATAGCTGATCCATCAACCTCAATATACATAACCTACCATCTATCTATCTATCTATCTATAGGCGATTGATAAATCGACCACACATTGGTTACAACAACCACATTCAACATGTAAGGTGTCAATTAGACTTTGACGCAATTTATTAATTCTAACACAATACTAAGACCTTGCTCCTCTTCACGTGTGCGATGAAAAATCAAAGTTTGACAGACCATGTGACCGCGTGACACGTCTATGTGATCGTTTTAACAAACTACAATGTAAATTTAACAATTCTCTCTCTCTCTCTCTATATATATATATATATAGACACTTCATTGGAATTGTAGATTTATCCCTGGTGGGCGCAGGACATACATGCATGACAAGCAGCTGCAACAGATCCATCCGGCTGCTCAATATATAAATCCAAACCTCTGGGAAAACAGAGACTGAGGATTTATTAAATTATGGTGTCTGCTGAATGGCTTGCAATGCAAATCCCCAGGAGGAGGAAGGATAGGATCATAGGGGTGAGTTGCTCAGTACTTCCCTATAAAGGCAGCAGCTCTGCCTCCAGAGGCTTTGGCTCATGAAAAATGGCCCGGTGGACTTGGGCTCCCACATGTATGTGTGCGCCAGTTACAGTGTCTTGGTTGACATTAAGATCCTGCATGGGGAGTTACGTTGTCATTAAGGAAGTCAAGGTCCAGCTCTCAATGTAGATATACGCAAGATTTATGAGAGCAGGGCAAAATTCAAGGCAAATGGCCAATGGTACTTGTAACTCATTCCCTTCCCACTGATGCTGCTGCTGCTGCTGCAGGGCAGTTGGGCCTGACAACAGCAGCAGCAATATAGGTATGTGTCATTTGTGCAGATAGCCGAGGAGGAGGAGGATGACGACGAGTCTGGATCAAGTTTTGGAGGCAAGGTAAGTTAGCAATTGGAATCATTTGCATTGAAACTTTTCTACCGGCGTAACATTGTTCAGTTGCTATCAGCCATTCTATTCTAATAATATTCAGTGACAGTGCTTTACCCAGGTTTATCGGGCTGAATCTGCTTAGACAAGTATATGTAAGGTATAGTTGTAGCATGCCTTACATGACATATTCCCGACCCCTCCCAACTTGGTCGCTTAGCTAAATATTGTCATGAGAGAGAGAGAGAGAGAGAATTATCACAAAGCAACGTACTTCTCATTCATCCAACATTAAAAATAAAAAAATAAAAAAAACCCTGAAATTAGTAAGCATCCCCAGGGGTTTTCTATTTTTAGTTGATTTCACAATGGAATTGAGATGGATTGGCCACAAACCTATAGGGGGTCAAGTTTAGATGTTGGATGGATGAGAGGTATGCTCATATGCGGTAATTCCCTCTCTTTCTAAATTATGCCCAAGGAGCAAGCATGGTCAAGTGTACAGGAAAAGTGCTCCGGTATGCTAAAACTATTTTTTGTCAAACGCCTAAATTTAACAAAAAAAAGTGTTGTTTAAATTGGATTTTTTTTCATAGTGCCCTTTATTGTTGTGTTGGGTACTCAAATATAGAATATCAAGATGAGATCTTCAAAACTTATCAATGAAAGTACTGCTCAAAAGGTAATGGCTAATTCTAGTTTTGGACATAGATTTCATGACCTTAAATATTTTGAAGTTGGAATGTCTCCATATTCCTTGAATTCATCATAAACTAGAGGGCATCATTACAAAAATTTCTAAAATAACATCAATTTAATGTAATTTTATCATATTATAAGAAAATTCTAGACAATTACGTGTTCAATATATCTACTTGCACACTACTTGCACTGTCTTCAAAAACACGTAGACTTTTCTTGAAATATTTATTGGCAACATAAATTGCTTGGCTTTGTAGATCAATGTGTTTTTCAAATGTTTATGATTTTTCCCTTCACAAAATCCAAAGTTAATATATAGTTTCGAATCACTTTCGCTTAAACCAATGCAGGGTAATGAAGTTGAGTACTTGACCGTGCTTGCGCCCCCCACCTCTTTGTTACTGAGGAATCTAGAATGGTCACTTTTAAGTTACCTTTAAAAGGTATTTTCCAGGTGCAGACAATCGGTTTAGTATAAATCATGTAATTCCAAATTGCTTTAATAAACTAGTTGCATTCTCAGCAGTGAGCTGCTTAGGTTTCTTCAATTTGGGAGAACTTTTGTAAGTCGTAAGGTAGTATTGTGTGTTAATTGGAAAATCCCAACATATTAGCAATATTAATGTGGACACCTATATAATTTGAGTTGCATGTTGTTAGGTGTGGGCCTGAAAACGGACACCAGAAAAGCACCATGCGTTGAAGGGAGATTGGACTACATGCTAAAAATTTGCTAACCATTCTAGGCTCGACAATCATCATGATTGGGGGGGGGGCTATATGACTACATAAAGAGCACAAAAACCCTCACTTTGGTAATGAATAAGATATAATTGATCATCTGAGCTCCGAAAATTATGAGGCCATTGGCTACAGGCACGACGTTGGATCTGGGCTTATCATCTTGCACTAGTTGCGATGTGTTTCATGTCCTACGAGAAGTGGGTGCAGAGAGAAAAGTAATATCTGATTAGCACACGTCTACCTTAGTAAGGAGCTAGACATGCCTAATTTGGTGACTTATCTTAATTGGACACCTAAATTTCAATGGTATGCGGTTGGGTGTTGCTCCAAGAACAGATACCAAAAAGACATGTCTTTAAAAGAGATTGGATTGGATGCTCTAAATGTTATAACTAGTCTAGGCTCAATAGTCAACATAATTTGGAAAGGGGACCTGTTTGACCATTCAATGAGCACAAGAACCTTCACTTTGATAATGAATAAGACAAAGTTTTATATGAGCTCCGAATATCTCAAGGAAAGTGGCGATGGCCTCGATTTGGAACTCCTAACCATCTCGTACACCATAATCGCGATGTGTTCCATAATATCATTGGAGAAATGGGCTACTCGGAAAAGGTCACCATTCAAGACCCATCCACCTTAGTAATATTGTTCTCCCTCTTTAGTATGACACGTTTATGAAACACAAAAAAGTCATATTATCAAGGTGTTGTCTCTCATTAATATGACAAATGGTGTAAAGTTGTTGTACTATTGAGGGAATACGAAAACATAAGTAATACGAGCTTTAAAATATATACAACAAGTTTAAGCAATCTAGATGGTATGAAATAATAACTTATAACTCCAAACAAATACAAATATTCTCAACTCTTGAAATAGGAGTCCAAAGATCTTTGGTGTTGCCTACCCAAGTTTGGCAATTGTCATCTTATCTAAATTCCCTACTAACTTTTGAAAACTAATAATTTCATTAACACCAAAATATAAAGAGTTCTCTAATAAGAAACCGGACAACAATGATGCATAACGTTTAGCATCAAGATACTGGTGATATTATATCACCCGTGTACAAGGCAACATACTAGGCAGGAGGCCACTCTAACCCTAGCCATGTCCATTAGTAACCCCAATTCTCATTACGTTCCCAATGATAAGTGAAGTTCCCAAGTAGTTCCCAAGTGAAAATGGATGTATGTTAGATGTACATAACATAGATGAGAGGAATTTTAGCATTAACTACCTCTTTAACATGACGAAACGGAGATTCTAAATGTCGCATTATCGAGTGTCGTAGTCGTATAAAAGAGGGAGTTTTGAACTAAATAGTTTGGTCTCGCAAAAATGTGTTGTAATATAGAGGGTGTCGTATAAACGAGTGTCATATTAATGAGGTTAGACTGTAGTAAGGTAGAAATACCATAAACCGTGAACTACCCTCTACCCGTGCAGTAGACTTCCACCAGAATAGTGAAGTGCAATTTTCTGAAACCGATAATTGCGAGGCTGGCAGCTTGATATGCATGTACAGTCAATTTAGCCAAATTTAGTCATGTTTGACTACCATCAATCACAGTTTACTGCACTCATGAGTTAACCGGTTTAGGTGATGTTCTGTGTGGAAATGAGCACTATCGTGTTCAATTTAGAGAGAATCTAGTGAACGAGTAGGGGGTTTGACAAACTTTCCACTTTTGAAAAATTGTAGAATTTGTTTTACAGGGAATAAAAATATGAAACAACTTGCATTCTTCATGAATCCTTCTCTTCTGTCTTGGAAAATTATCTCATGATTTAAAGACCACATCTTCAATGCGAATCACCTTATTTTCACGGTTTATGGTATCTCTACCTTAGTAGTAGTAGCAGCTGCTGTTGGGAGCGGCCCGTGGACCTGTTATATATAAGTACGGCCAAGCTGCAGCCACGGCGGCCACCTGAGGCGAGACGAGGGATGAGTATTGAAGCTTCCACTGCAGTTGACCCATTCGTAAAGCCTTTTGTGTGATACCACTACCGCAGCAGCAGCAGCAGCAGCAGCAGCAGATGAGGGGCTAGTGAGAAGGCATATTTTTGGCTGGCTGAAGAAAATGCTGCTGCTGCTGGAATCGGAGCAGTTGGAGCTGCGTGGCCAAGGTGCCAGTGAAGAGTAGTAGTAGTACTGAAGCTGTAGAATTATAGGTATAATATGGCCGGATCACTTTGTTGACAAGGCAGCAGGTACTTACTGATATTCTTGTTTGGTGATCATATCGGGCCTGCATACCCCAAGTACCGCGAGCCTGCAGCGAGCAGGCACACAGAAGTGTAAGTAAGTTAGATGATGGTGGTCAGGTAAAGTATGTGAAATTTCAACCACGCCAAAAGGGGGTAAGAAGAAAAGTGAAACTTGTGAATATCTTCACGTGGATCGGAGAAGGTAATATACCCGCCTAGTATTGTCTATGCCTATATGTTGACTCTCCACAAGTTATACTTACTGTAACATTGGTTGATTTACACTCCACCAGCCTTTCTGTCCTATGACTGACTAGGTATCAAGACTAAGTTAAGTTATCGTGTAGCAGGGTCACAGGTGACTGCTGTGTGACCTGAGCCTTTTTGAGAATCTAAACCGAAACCTTGTCGGAGCGTGTCCACCAGACTCAATCGGCAGATTTCGTTGCTACCATGGGCTTTGGGGCTTTATACGCCGTGCTTAAAACTTTGTTTTATCGATTATGGTCAAGAGGTTCTCACTTTAGAGGTTTTGGTTATGGTGAACGTATTCGTATTTAGTCCGGCCAATGCTTTCACAGAGGTCTTCTTAGTCATAATTGGCGGGTTGTGAAGGTTGTTGTTCATATATGGTGGGTTGTGGAGGTTTTTGTTCATAGATGGTGAGACAAACATGTCATTAGTATTATTGTATAAAGTTTCAAAAGCCAATGCTAGCAAGAAAATGTGTCCGGTCTGATAGACACGTTCTCAGTGCACAAGTGCCTCCCCTTGGCTGTTTGTTGATTTTCTCTCCCAACCCAATCAAGGTAAAAAGGTGAAGAGATGTTACTCTTTAGAAGATTTGGTTGCCAATGTGTTATGGTGGGCCCGCATCCAAAACTCGGCTATAGTCGCGGGCCAGAGATCCTCAGAAATGTTGAGGCGATGCGAGCTAAACAAGCGGCGGCAAAAGAAAAAGATGCGGTCTCCAAGCCTAGATAGGCCATCGTAGGCGTAGACATTGCATGTAGGCGGGATGATTTTAGGCCGCACTATCCAATGGATTTGTGCCATTAGTATGCTATTCAATTTCTCATGCCATACATTGTATATTCTACTTGCAATAATATAAGTGTTATGGGATTACCCCTTCAATATGGTCTACGGTTTGGAATGCCCTACCTAAACCATATTCATACAAGCTCTCATATTTTGTGTGCAATAATATGAATGCTTTAAGATTTCCCCTTCAATTTGGTCTCAGGTTTGGATTGCCCACCCTAAACCATCACAAATATGAGTTATTAATGGGGTTCTTGGTTTGAACACCCGCTTCAATGTGTTCGCATCTCACAACTTTCTCCAATATGTGTTCCATTTATCCTTGTTCTTATTTCTGTGAATGTCTCAAAATGCCCAAAAAGTCTCAATTTAACGAATATAGTGTTATACCGGTCCAACACTAGTACCTACAAGGTCCCTTGTTATTAGAAACCATGTTCTTGCATGTATAACATCAAGATCACTAAGAAGGCCTACATGTCCGCATGTTAACAACAAGAGCACACTTCCATGTGCTGATAAAGCTGGCGAAATTCACTACATTTTCCCTCTATTAGTGGTAACATTTCTAATTCGGGGTAAATATAAACCCCCAATTACAAATGTTAACACTTATAGAGGGTAGACTGTAGATGACCAAAAAAATGGACCCTCCACATGGAAGAGTGTGCTATTTTTCCTTGGAAAATAAATATTTGGTAGCTAACATGGTTGTAGGAGGAAGATTTCACTGCATGTGTATTCTAGAACTAGAAATTTACTTTCATATGAGAGGAAAATGATTGATAATGCATAAACTTGCTGGTGTGGACCCGAGATTGTGGTAATTCACACTGTATATTTTCATAGTGGCATATTCCTTTATTCAAACTTTATCCAAACTTTTCAAAAAAATAAATAAGAAAGATTTATTTTAATTATTGGGTGCAGGCACAGTCAAGTACACAATTCCACTACCTTGCATAGATTTAAGTGAAAGTAATTCAAAACCATATACTAACTTTGAATTTTGTGAAGGAAAAAATCATAAACATTTGAAAAACACATTGGTCTACAAAGCCAAGCAATTTATGTTCACAAATTGTTTTTCAAGAAAAGTCTACATATTTTAGAAGACGGTGCAAGTAGTTTGCAAGTAAGTACATTGAACACCTAATTGTCTAGAATTTGTTTAAAACATGATAAAATATGATAAAATTGATGTTTTTCTACAAATTTTTGTAATGGCGCCCTCACGTTTATGATGAATTCAAGGAACATGAAAAATATCCCAACTTCAAAATGTTTAAGGTCATGAAATTGACGTCCAAAACCAAATTTAGCCATTAGTTTTTGAGCAATATTTTTCATGATAAGTTTTGAAGAGCTCATCTTGATATTCTATTTTTGAGCACCTAACACAACACTAGAGGGCCCCATGAAAAAAATTCCAATTTAAACAACACTTTGCTACTACTTTTAGGCGTTTGACCAAAACAATTATGGTTTTAGTATACCAGAGCAATTTTTCTAGTTATGCTTATAGATGATCCCTCTTTGAATAACTATGCTGAGTTTTGGTTGCCCCTTGGAGGCAATAACTTATGGATTGTTTGGGTTGAAAACGACTTAACTTCAACAACATTAGATGAGGATTAGAAGGGGGGTGTTGGTTTTAGCACCCTCTACCTTATAGTGAATTGAATCTCATCCACAGTGATTGAAACTCCATCATGTTTCCAACGAACCCCCACTATTTTTTTAACATAACTTAACTTACCCTATGAACATACTCATCCTACAAAAAATTATTCATTCCATTTTTTGTTAGGCTCACGGGGGGGTCACTCTATAGGATTTTTGTGCACCACGTGCGGCGGAGGGGTATTTGTTTAGGGGCTATTTACCTCCAAAGCACGAATTAAAAGCTCCCTATAATTACTTAATTTTCTAAAACGGCCTATTTTTTTTGCACCCTACCATTACTTATAATGCCCATGTCATTGCAATTTTTTGTAGTCTACATTCTTTTTAATTAAAAAAAGTTAATTTAAAAGTGTATGCAATGCAAAAGTGGTGGGAAAAAGCATGGCAACAAAAAGGTATAAAGAATACATACCATTGCAAAAACCAAGTACAAAAAACTTAAAGTGGAAACACAACAAGAAGGCTTAGGATGGAAACACAACAAGAGTGAGTGTGTATTCACAAACACAACACCTGCTCTGTAAAAATCCTTCATTCAAAGTCAATTTACATACTAGTGAAGACCAAAACCATAGTGTACAATACTTACATAGTGTGAAACACACCAAGCTTGGTCATGAACCCTATATAGTTCGTTTTGTCACAAACTTGGACAATTGCTCTAAATCATTTCTATCTAGAGTGTAAATTTCATTTGTAGAATTGTAGCTCATGATTACAGTAGATATAACGTAATCTACATCAATCCATTTGCTATCCGTGTGATCATACTTAAATTTGTTACGGCTGAAGCTCAACACATAATTTCATTAATTTCGAACTAAAGCTCAACATAGAAGAGGGCGAGCGTAATAGTCTCAGAGGTAGAGGCAAAGAACTTTGTGAGCTTACAACGCATCAGAAGGGAAATTCACTTCGATAAAAGGCACATTCTGTCTTCAACATCCTACTTCCTGCACTTGTTACATTATGTTATGTAAAACACCCAGTTTCACCTCACCCAAAATCAAAAATTAAGAAAAATCTACACAGAAGCTCCCACCTTGGTTGAAGAAAAGTAGTCCAATGTGAAGCTCAGATATCCCTCAAACTTACATCTCAACTAGCTCTCACAGGATAACTAAGAATCATGTGACCCAACCCAAACCTCGCTCACACCCATGATCCGAAACTCAACAAATAGGTGAATATGTGACAAATCAGAGGTTCCCATATTGCACCCTTCCTACAATGCGATTATGTGCCTTTACCTTGCTGATGTTTACTGTCATCGCAGATCTAAACACAGATTGCAACACTAGAGCTCGCTCACCTAACTTAATTTTAAAAAATTAAAAACTCACCAACACCATAGACAGAAGAAATGTTCACAAATGCCCAAACTAGGTTACACTCAACACAACCCTCTCCTTATAAAATCCAATTTTTTTCCTTCAACCCCCACCACCTCCAGTAGTACTAGTCCGAAGCAGTTCGACCAAACTCAAACTCAAATCAAAACACAACATTGCTAGTAATTCTTGATTACACTACACTTCCTTCCATGGCCATACACAAGTGTGGGCTAAGAAACTAAGACTTTGCCACAATTTAACCCTTACGACCCATCACGAAGTTAAACCTCCAAAGAAAAACAGAAAGACTCTTCTTCTTGCTAGAGGGTTCGGTTTTTTCCTTACCCGATTTCTTCACCTGAAGCAAGAAACGAGAAACTAAGTCATTTATTTGTGAGGAGTGTGTTTGAAATGAACTCTAAGCAAGTAGCTTTGCAAGTTTGTTTGATTGCTTGCAAAATGATCTCTCTCTCTCTCTCTCTCTCTCTCTCTCTCTCTCTCTCTCTCTCTCTCATAGGAAAAATGAAAAATGAGAGGCCACCAAGAGAAGGGAGAGAAGCCACAAGAGGTGTCGGGAAGAGAGTTAGGGTTAGGCTTACAAATTCATCCATTTTTGGGTAAACAATGAGTCATTTTTCATCCATCCCTCGTGAGGCATGCATACAAAATTGATTCTACTAAACATACATCCTAGGATCCTTATTTTCAGCCCCTATATTATTTTTACAAAAAAGGAACGGCCCATATTTTATACCTATCTATCTTACTTGTAATGGGATTGTCTACTTTTAATGGACCCTTCATTATTTGGAATTATTTTATAAATTTTATGTCAAACGAATTTAATCCTCCCTATATTATGCCGCACGTCGTTTTTAAAATGTACTAAGTGACCCCCCCCCCCCGTGGTTAGGCTATTATACCAAAAAATTGAAGTAAATTAGCACAATGTATAGTACCATATGTAATATATAAATTACTTATGGATAAATAATGGAGTCTAATGTAGATTTGAACAAAATGTAAAATTTACGTCTTACGAATATATTCCACCCTACCTTTTCTCGCACATTGTTTTTATAGAAATCGCTAGTGAACTCCCCTAGAGAATTTATCTATAAACACCTATTGTTGCTTCCACAATCCAATACACAAGACCACTGATGTGACAAACACCCAAAAGAGGTAGGGGCAATGTGAAACACATGAAACAAATGAGGAAAGGAGGATTTTTGAGCACCTTCGCAATTTCAACGAACTATTATGTTGGCCTTTGCGACAAGACCTAACTTCTAAGTCACCCAATGCTTGCAATTGCTACCTGCATCAACCACCCGCATCAACTATCTACATCCCCCTTTGATCAGCCTCCACAACGAAGCGCAACCCATTCCTCTTGCAACCCTAAGCAAGAGGTGGCCTCATTCTCAACTCAACGACCCCTTCCACATCCCTAATATTGCCTCTTCCATACATGCATGGGTGATACATGGAAATGATAATTTTATTCATCCTAGTTTCATCCAATATTGAATACTTATTGCATAAAGTCTAGTGACACTACCATACAAGCACAAATGGTATATATTTTCTAGAGGTCCTTCATACATGTACATAACCCCAGGGGGTGGACTCTTCATATCATGTACGAACTAACGTGAGTGTAGGAAGGGGTATTATTTGAAGCAACAATGTACATATTATATATAACGGAGGGGTATTATTTTCTCTACTAGTGTGTACATTTAAAAAGGCTATTATTAGTTTCAAACTAAAGGCAGATGTACAAAATGGGCCCCTAAGGTTTAGAGGAAAATTTACAATAGATGTGCTAGTTTCATCCAATTTACCTTAGTTCATCCTAATGACGTGTGTTTTAGGGTCATATTACTATGAGTTATATCCTATGCATGGGAAAATGTTCGATGGCTTTCTCGTTGGAAAATGAAAGTGGATTATATATGTAGTAAAGGCCCGTTTATTTCATAATTCATAATTTGTGTATGTAGTGTAGGCATTTATCACATTAAAATGAAAAGCTTAGTATAAATACATGAGTCCATTTTCTAGCCTATTGTTAGTACGTATACATTTTTCTCTCTATGAAGGTTCTATATATAGATAATTTTATTTCATAGTCACCCACACCCATCATTTAGGTTTCCAGGTGAAGAGTCCACCCCCCGGGTACAGAACTATGAGCTACAATTTGTGTAGCATATGTACACGTAGTACAACTAAGTTCAAAATGAATCCCCCTTTTGTGCAGTCACATATACTCATATGTGTTATGAAAGGTTCACCCCTTGGGATCTAACAGGGAATGGGAGCCCTTGTTCGTCCCCTAATACTCACACTTTGTGGTCAACTCTACTAGAGTTATCCTTTAATTCAACTACAATTTTGGTCGGGAGTTGGTTAATTTGCATGCAAAACTAAGTTTCCATGTTTGATAAGTTTTCAGGGCATGCTTGGAGTTGGTGTGAAGGTTTAATCAAAGAACATTCTATATTGGTTCATTGGGGGCTATACTCATTGTCATGGCAAGAGATGTTAAAATGAGTTTAGCCCGGGCCAATAAACCGGTATAGAATGTTTTTTGTTGAAACCCCCACACCGACTCCAAGCATGCCCCGAAAACTTACCGAACATGAATAGTTTGTATACAAAACTCCAGTTGAATTAAAGGACAACTCTAGTATCATCTCACCAAAAACTACAAAGAAAGATACGGGGGCCACTTCACACACGAGCCAAGAGCCGTGACCATGAAATTGTGAGAGCCCAAAAGAAAGTGTCCAAAGGCTGTCCCAAGATACCTCCATGATCATGTAGTGTGGTCACGGACCCCCAAGTGTAGTGTGAAGTCATATGTGACCGGGCCCTCAACCAAATGTTATTTCAATGAAGTTCTGTTCATGCAGGTCCTCACACATGATAAAATAGAATAAATCAACAGTTGTGAGCATTCGAAGTGCCATGGTCTCCCGGTTTTGCGTTAGGCCTACCTCCAAGAGGTGGTTTTTGAAAATAGCCCAAGTGACCATGAAACATGATCCATTCGATGCCATGTAGGAATCCATGTAGACTCTACACCCATCTTGCATTCACTTACTCCGCTGGTCCCTCAAGCGTAGTGTGAAGCGAACTTGGACCAGCTCCGCCTTTTCCACCAATGAGAGTGCTTGAAGTGTATTGGTCACGGGCTCTCAGTCTCGTGTGTGAAGTGGCCTTTGAATGGCCACAAATGCAGCCATCGAGCTTTCAAATAGTAGAATTGACGAGAACAGGAACAGAAACAGAAACATAATTGTTATTGCAGGCCACGACCCAAGACAATCTTGTGGAAGGCCTCGTGCCACTCACATTGTGTCTGGCTTGTGTAAAATAGAGTTGTCAAAGCTATCCGCTTCAAAGGACAGAGTGAACAGCATTTATATTACAAGTCTCCCAGATGAAAAGCGTGTAGGAACAGGCCAGGACGGAAAACTCGAACCTATCCACTAACTTAGAAGATAACTCCTCCACTACAACTATCCATTGCGCCTCATGGTGAGAAAATGCACCAAATCAATCACTCCGGTTGTTAACTGGAGGTTTTTGGCTGCGGTTTTTGATCAATGGGTAACCGAAGCCCTCTGGTTTCAATGGACAAGTTTTCTTGTATGATCTTTGGAAGAAATGATTGAGATTATGTGGACCCATTGTGAGCATGTAATCTCAGTTGTTTAGCTGAATGGTGCAACCAAAGATATGGTGTAGTTTTATCATTTGTACCTAAAACTTTGAAATTTTTTAGAGATAATATATGATGGATAGAATATGCCATATTGGATTACAACTAATATAAGGTCCTATATAACATATCCCATTTAGTTTTTTTTTGATATAATATGTTGTGTGGGATAAATTATCTTCATGTTGATAATGAAGCATTTGTGTGTTGTTCGTGCCATTGAATGTGTAATGGCAGCATTTGTGAAACCTAAGTTATTGAAGTTTAGGATTTGTGGTTGTCGATACAAAAGCAACTGCCATTTGGAACTCAATGTTTCATGGTGCCTTTCCTTGATAACTTAGTCTTAGCTTTGGCACTCAAACTGTTGGAAATATCTATGTCTTTAATCTTTGGATTTCACTTTTCTAATTCACTTCAAGCAGTTATAATAAATTGAAGTGCTGAAACCCCCCCTTTCACAAATTGTAAGTAATTATATGGACCCTTAAAACACCTTGAATTAGATGATTAGGTAATTGAATGGTCCATTTAATTAATCCAAGCCATCAAATTACCCCCTTGCAGCAATAATACCATTCGGTTGCACGTGATATACACCCCCAGTGGGTTGGATATGGTCTTGGTGGCCTTATATGTTTTCTTGGCAATGAAACAAAGCATTTCACTTGTCTCCCACAAAAATCAAAGAAGAAGAAGAAGATTGCATTTAAGTTGTGAGCTCAATGTATTCAACTCCACTTGAAAGTGGCAACCCACGATTCGATGGGTATCTTAGAACAATTCAGTTCTACTTGTCAAGTATGTATTCATAAATGTTGTGTGGGTGTCTCTTGAGTATCTAGGCTTGATTGGGTGTCAATAGGGTACTTTCATGAGTCCGGGGGGGGGGGGGGTAAAATTGGAGTTTTGCATATGTAGCATGTCACGGGTGCATTGAAGGGTCATTGATTATGACTATGGTTCACAAATTATAACTAGGGCTAAGGTATTTTCTTCTTCTTGACAATGCAGATATATCATGATGGGTATACCACATTTATGGAACATTGGACCCATTAATAAATTTACAAGTAGGGCATACATATATAGGAGATTATAGAAAGTTAGGTATGGCTTAAGCTAGAGACAATCCTCCAACGTCTCAATATCTCATCTAGTCAATGACGGCTTGTCCATCATCATCATAATTTATCAAAACATTAGTCATCAAGAGTTTGTATTTTGGGAGGATATACAAGATATGTCAGAAGACAATAAGTAGGTGGGCAGAGTATAGAGATCCAATTGACCGCATGAACCAACCTTCAAATATAGAAATAGGGTTATGATGGTATCAGATGTCAAGTGGCTCAATGTGGACTTATAATTTGACTGAGCACATCATGGTAGACTTGAAAACGGTAATTGCGTTGGCTATAATGACATTCATGGTACTAGGTGGGAACCAATTTGTATGAATTACATCTTGATGGATGGAAGAATCTTTCATGTCTTGCTGCTTCATTTTAAGGGGCCATTCACGGTTGGGGTACTACTTTTGGGACAAAGGAATTAAGGACTTTGTCACATTGGACTTTGTCGCATTGGATCTTTTGGGACAAAGGAATTAAGGACTTTGTCGCATTACGATTTACTATGATTTAATTAATAAATTTCAAATAGATAAGTAGTTAGGTCATAAAACTTGTAGAGAGGTCATATGACTTGTTTTGGCCACATCAATGGCAATTTCATTATTGAAGTGTACATTGGGGGTGAATTATTTTCTTGTTTTGCATCCTAGTACCTTGGTATAAGTGTCATGTATCCATACATATATTTTATTATGTCCAATTCTAATTTTAAACGTTCCTTTTTCATGTTGCCATGTTATTGTGTAATTCTGGCCATGTTTGGTGTGTTATGTAAGGCTATACAATTGGTATGCAATACAATTTTAGTTCTATTGGTACACAATTGAACGATAAGTGCGAGGAAGAAAATTGGGATCATTTCAATTAATTTTTGTTGTCCTTTTTATTCCTTAATCTTGAGGTCAACAGTTATGACAGCAGTCCTGTATGTCCGTTAAGGAATGAAAAGGAAAGCTTAGATAACCCTATTCCTTGTAAATTAACTTTGTCGGTGCACTCATTATGGAATACTAAATGTAGGTATGATCCAAAGTATGCTCCACAATACAAATCTAAGCACACCGACTATGTAAAGTTATCTAAAAAAGTCCTTAAACCGTTAGACACCCAAAAGTAGTACCCCAACCGTGAATGCCCCCTTAAGCAATAATGAAGTAGTTTTTTGTACAAATATTGGAGGCCTATTTTTTGCAAGTTTTTTTTGCTTGTACAATAGGGTTAAATTTTAATCAACCCCTATCATACATTTAAGTTTTGCACTTAGACAAGGCCTCAATGTATCCTACATGGGATGACTATGATGATCTCTTGGTTGAAATCTTAAGCTACCTCATGGAGCTGAGAGTTCGAGGTCTCGTTTTGTGGGCCCCAAGTCAATGGGCTCTCGAGCATTCTTTGGCTTGTCATGAATGCTCCATTGACTTCTTATGAATGCTTCTATCATTCCCTCCTTGAGAAATCTCTCACTTTGAGCAATCTAATCGCTTCACACTTGCTCGAACCATTTTGAGGTTGATGATTGACCAAGCTTTGAACAATTTGAGCTTAAATTGGATGGAAGCTTGTCAACTCCAAGTGCTTATCAACGCTTTTGAAAATTGCAAATTCAAGCTCTCAACTCAAGCTCTAGTATAAAGGGGGCCTACATAGGTCACATGTTTTTCTTTGATGGGCATCCCCATGCCACAATGATAAACATATGACACATGATGGGCTCCTTGTCAACAACCTCACTTATGACCAAGTTGTTTGTATCATAAGGTTGGCAAACTTAAGCTTAGCCTTGACATCATGTAAAACACATTATTCAAAATTTTGAGAGTTTTTCAATGAATTGAGAGTACACAAAGCAAACTATTAATCCAAGAATGAAGTGAAAACCAGTGGAGAGTTGTAGAGTTCAAGAAAAAAAAAACATTTGATTTCCCACCGTAAATTGCGGAGTGATGTGTTGCCTAAAATTGACCATTTAGGTCGACTCAACCTAAATTGATTAACATATTGTCCTCATTTAGGTCAACTCAACCTAAATTGACAAACATAGTTCCTCATTTAGGTCGACTCAACCTAAATTGACAAACATATTTCCTCATTTAGGTCGACTCAACCTAAAGTGACTAACATATTGTCCTCATTTAGGTCGACTCAACCTAAAGTGACTAGCATATTTCCTCATTTAGGTCGACTCAACCTAAATTGACTAACATATTTCCTCATTTAGGTCGACTCAACCTAAATGAGTCGATTCCCTAGCTCAACATACTCTCATTTTAATGGAAACTATACATCTGAAGTATAATCTAGTATTTATCAACCTAACATGACTTTTAGGTTGACAAACGGACAATATTATTTTGAGAGGATCCCACTCTCTCAAAATTTTGAATATTGTGTTGTGAGTAGTATGTGGGAAGTGGTTTTATGACAAGGTAAGCAAGTAGCCTTGTTATGACTATGATTGCATGAATTTTGGTTTGTGTAAGGTATTTTGGCACTTTTGGAGCTTTGACTACCTACTAGACCTCAATGGCACCGCCCATAATCTAAACATATTGATAGGACACTTGTAAAATGATAAAACATACTCACTCACAAATCGGTGTCCTTTTAGGCTTTAGCCACGCTTTCTTTTGTATTGTGGCCTAGCTTCAGAGGTCACCCATTCAAGGTCAATAAATAATAAATAAACAAATAGCTTTCTTTCATTGTCAAATAACATACATGGTTGTTAAGACATAAAATAAAGAGAGGGGTGGCTCTCCAAGGTGCACGCAGTGGAACTAAATAACCCCACTAAAGGTAAGACAATAATGGTTGGTCAATTAAGCCAATGAAAGGCAAAAGTAATTGAAATATTTCGGAATTGGATTGAAAATATAGCAAGTTGTTGTTTCCCCACATCGTGTCGAAGTTGTCGAGGATTTTGTCACACCTATAAATGCCTCCCAATCACCAACACTCTACTACCTTGAAGCGTTCCCCGTGGTGTAGGAGTGTATACGCCCATGGAGTGATGCTTTTAGGTGCCATTAGTGGCGCCACCTCATAGCGACCTCCGCTACCTCCATGTAGGGTAGGTAATGGGCTCCACTCTATCGCGGGTTGGTTCAAGGTGGTTTTAGGGTGGGTTGTCAATGCCTATTCTAGCCATTCTATACACTGCAGGGGGGAGGGGTTATAGCCATTCTATTCACAAAGTCATGGAGGTAGGCCCACAAAGCACAAAGGGGGTTGGTGCCCAGGACGCAAGGTGATGGTTTTGAAAGCGAACTAGGTGGGATCATGGAGGTGGCCATGTGGCTTTGCGCACCGTTACTAGTTGGTCTTTGATCTAACTTGGGTCTGGTACCCAACTATGTTGTGTTGGTTCTAGGCAATGAAGGTGGGGGTCCTCATCATATCCAAGGTCGTCATACACGGGGCCTATATACTAGTTTTAAGGAAGCTAGTGGTTTTGACTTTGAATATCCATCAAATATCTAATTGAGGCTAAAAATATTTTTTCTTTCTTTATGCCTATGTTTAGAACAAAGGCTATATATATATATATATCAACCATGTAGCCATATGTATGTGCAATAGCTTAAAGTGTTGGTTTAAGCACCCTCTACCTTAGATGAACTTCGGTTAGTTGTGAATGAAACAAGAAAAAAAGAGGTTTTAGAGGGTTAGAAGCACATTGAGCTAGTATTCCCTTTCCATTGTCATTTTGCACAGTTCCCTCAGCCGAACGGTCATGTGATCTTTAGATTTTTCAAGGTTTTGTCATTTTGATATGTTTCCTTTACATCACAAACATTAGCAAACAAGGAACTCCACTCCAATTTGTCCACCCCAAGGTGCACCCCCTGGGAGTTAAATTCGCCACATAACCTCTAGTTGACACCACTATTTTGTTCTGAAAACAAATTGGGGAGCAAAGAAGGTTCAAATCTAATCATAAAAATCAAAACTTCCCCCCACCTAGTATATATTGTTTGCATATGTGTGGAGAAATTGTTGCAACTCAATGTCGCTTAAGGTAGATGAGGCCAATTCAGTTAGCTCCCCTAATCAAACACCTATTTTTGGCTCCTAATCGGCAGTACACTCGCTCTAATTTGGTGGGTGAGTAGTGCATGTCGATTTAGCCACCACTTTGATGATATTTGGGTTAAAACTCAACAAAAATCAGACTACACCCACCATCCTCCATAATTACGAGTGCTATCCACCAAGCTATGACATAGTTGATTTTCGTGGGCGAGGTGGGCGAGGTGGGCAAATTAGGAGGTGGCATGTGGTTGTGACATGCCGACCAACTTGTATTATGGGTATTCTATAATGAAAAGCTAGTTTGGCAACATTTTATCTTGCCGTGACCACTTTAGAGACATGACATAGTCAAATTGGCTGTAAACTTGGTTTTCATTGGCAATTGACCCATGTAGAATATGCTAGTGATGTCAACCACTTACATAACATTGAACGATGGGAGAGTTCCCCCCTATACTACTGGATTGGAAAGCAAAGAATCTTTGATTCTAGAGCCTAGATCAACACCTTCTTCAACTCCAATTTCATCGATTCCAAATTTTTTGGCCCTTATTTGAAATTGCTAACCTACTCAAGCTTCCGGACCTTGTACAACCGCTAGCCCACGGACTTTTTGGGCTAGCGGCTAACCCAATAGCTCAGAGTTATGGCTGAAAACGGTACTTGAAAAAAATGGGCTAGCCCAGCTATGGCTAGATCGCAGTTTGAAAAAAATGGGCTAGCCCAGCTATGGCTAGATCGCGGTTTGAAAAATATGGGCTAGCCCAGCTATGGCTAGATCGAGGCCTCAAAAATTATGGGCTAGTCCAGCTATGGCTAGATCAAGCCCTCAAAAATATGGGCTAGCCCAGCTAGTTATTAGCTAGCTAAAGATAAGTCATGTAACTCAATTGGCTCAAGCTAAGGCCCAACCATGTCACCCCTAACACTACCATCTTCCCCACCTTTCAAACCTCTCCTAGTTATTGCTAAACTAATCTCCTAGTTTTGGTTACGCTCCCCCCACCACCCAAGTGGTTCTCTTTGCCGTGGAGTTTTTCTTTCATGAACATGGCCTCCCGAAACTACATTCATTGTACAGCCGCTAGCCCACGGACTTTTTGGGCTAGCGGCTAACCCAATAGCTAAGAGTTATGGCTGAAAACGGTACTTGAAAAAAATGGGCTAGCCCAGCTATGGCTAGATCGTGGTTTGAAAAAAATGGGCTAGCCCAGCTATGGCTAGATCGTAGTTTGAAAAATATGGGCTAGCCCAGCTATGGCTAGATCGAGGCCTCAAAAAATATGGGCTAGCCCAGCTATGGCTAGATCGAGGCCTCAAAAATATGGGCTAGCCTAGCTATGGCTAGATCGAGGCCTCAAAAATATGGGCTAGCCCAACTAGCTCATGGGCTATAAAAGGTCTGCAAGCTTCTAATACTCGAGTCCATCGGCTGGAGGTGTCCACATTAGCCTCATCTACCTTATCCACATTCCATCCACTGTAACACTCTCATATGGTGGGCTAGTCCACATGGCCATTTAAACCAAGGAATATTCTTAAACAAAGCAAACACTTGTAGGTCAAGGTGATGATTCCATCCTAGGTGATCCCTACACTTTTGCGCTTAGCTCTAATTAAAACAAGTTATTCATTGCCAGAAAATATACAAAGCCACTGGGACTCAAATTATTGGGAGGGGCAACTATGTGGGGCGAAACCAAAGATTTTCCGTTTGATTTCATTGATATCGGGTTGACTAATCTAAGATCTTTTAATATTGAATCAAAATTTCTTTTTTCCATCAATATTTCGGCCCTCGTCAATCTCTACGTGAAACTGTGATTCAAGTAAACTTGAATCTCCCATGAGAAATTTGGACTAAGTGATCTTACAGACCTTCAAATACAGAACCCCTAGTTTTGCATTAGACCCACCTCTTTTTGATGGGCCTAACACAATATCATGTAGACCATGAAATATTATACACTTGTTACGCCATGTAGGATGTCATATGGACTTTTCGTCCACTCAAATTTCTTTGGTCCCTTAGACCTTAAAGTCTAGTGCAAAGTGAACTTAGACCATACCTGGCTTCTTGACCAATCACAACATATGTATATCACAGGTCAAGGGCCCTCAACCTCTAGTGTGATGTGGACCTTATAGATATACCTAAACCGATGTGTGCAACTACGTTGCCTTCATGAAAAGGTTACCTCTTTACCCATGCACATTACCTTTCAAAATCAGCTTACAAAAACCTTAACATGATAACTATACTCTATTCATTCATATAGTGCCAACCACAATAAACCAAAAAACACAAAAATCTCGTATGTAGTTTGTTGTATAGTGAAACCTGCTTACATTGAATACCCCTGGGATTGGTCATATTGTTCAATGTAGGCAGGTGTTCAATCTAAGAGGGACACTCCAAAAGTCATTTTTTATTGCTTCTTTTGGAAGAACTCATGAAGTGTCACAGTCTTTGATTTCTCCATTCGCAGCTTTACAAGTTGCTTGTGAGTTTGGATGATGAATGGAGCGAGATCATCCAAATGATTAGCTGTAGCATAATCCGTAAGCATATGGAGTCCTTTCAAATCGTGCTCACACAAACACAAACACGCGCGCGCAAGGTGAATCTCAAGTGTTTGTAGTTCTGATTGTTCCATATCGCTGCATGCCGTGGCGGAGTGCCGAAGGTGCACTATTTTGGGAACTGAAGGTCGTTCTATTTTGGGATGCAATACATAGGGAAATTTTGAGAGGAGTGTTAAAAAAAACATTCAATGTTCAAGGTTGGGGGTGTCTATTAAGAGGAAGTGCACTGTATGGCAAAGTCGAGTGTACGTCCACAAACCGTTCAAAGTAAGGAGGTGTTCATTTAGAGGAGGTGTTCAATCTAACAAGTTTCACTGTACATACGTGGCAGTACCCTTCACGCTAGGGGGGGGGACCGAGACGAGGGTGGCCTCTATCCTTACAAACTCCAATCTCAAATATCAAGTCTGGCATTTTTGTTTTGCAAAACCTTAACATAACTTCATTTCTATTCATGATTCATATAGTGCCAACCACAATAAACAATAAACAATAAAAAAAATCTTGTGTTTATTTTGTTGTGATAAATTTTCCTTAAAATGGTGTAAAATGTCAGTAAATTAACGTGGGACAACCTAATCGCACATATCAGTGTTACTAGCTACCACACGTGGCAGTACCCTGCACGCTGGGGGGCCTCTATCCTCACAGACTCCAATCTCAAATATCAAGTCTGGCAGTTCTGTTTTGCTGAGAACGACGCCTCTAAAGGAGGAGGAGACAGACGTCCATGGCGGAGTCACGCAAGAAACCTGGGTGGGGCTGGGAAGCATGCACCCATCTGGAGCCCGCCGCATCGGCCCAAGGCCGCATTTATAACGCAGATTCGCAAGGGTACGCGAGGATATTACGAAATAACCATCATCAGCGCGGGACTTTAAATCGGTTGTCCTGGAGACATTGAAGTGTAATGTCTGTCAGCTGGACACCACCAGTCTGGTGGTCATCAGGAGTCAGGCTATCGGGCGCGCGGGCTAGCTGCTGCAGCAGCTGCTACGACGCCCCACCAAAGGACATCATATCATACATATGGCAACACATATGGTTAAGTTAGAAATAAGTACACTCACGAGCCCCTGCCTTCCTTCCTTTGCTTATCTTCCGTCCACGGCCCCTTCCCGGCCCGGCCCGGGCAGGGCCAGGGAGACGATCATGATCTCGATGCTACTTGTGTGCGCTGGGGTGCGGGGAGGGGGTGATATAATTCAATGGTGTGCTTGTCCTTCTTTTGTAAGTTAGCTCTCACTTGCCACTCTAGTGCAGGTTCAATGGCAGCAGGGACGTCGTGGCAGTGGTATGTGAGGTAGTCCTCACACCCACCGCACACACACAGGCAGCCCGGCCGGCCTTGTCAACAAGGGGTGCAGTCAGTCTGCCACCGCTTTTGTATTCTATCTATCCTTCAAGATGAGATAGCGCGGAGTTTTTCTCGCGCCTTGCACATCATCAATTTTGTCGTTGCTTTCGTAGGAGCCCTCCCCACTCATCGATTGTTCCGCTTTAACTTAGGGCCGCTTCACACTATGGCCGTCCAAGTCGAGAGGCCGTGGGATTGAATGGCCAAACTTCGTCGAGAGTCCAAAGAAATGGGCTGAAAATAACCAATAAAATATAGGAATTGGAGCCTTCGGCCAAGCACAATGTGAAGCCTCCAAAGGCCAAGCCCAAAGTCCAAAGGAAGAAGGAGCATCCCACTTTATTCCTTGCCCAAAAACAACCCCTCCAATCTAACAGCCAAGATCTTGTCAATGTTTGATTTTTTTATGAAAAAAACTCGACGTCCTCTCGACTATAGTTTGGGTTTCCATTCCCATCCGACCCAAACTTCCTTCGAGATTCCGTCGCCTTGGTCCAAAAGTAGGCATTTTAAATTGCGACGGCCTTTGGACTTTGGCTTCTAGTGTGAAGGGTCGAGAGGCCGAATTCTCAGTTTCTTGCAATTTTGATTGGTGGAAATTGACGACCTCTCGACTTCGGCCATAGTGTGAAGCGGCCCTTAGAGCACCTCCATTGTCGCCACCTGCATTTCTCTCCGGTTTTATTGTAAGATAGATGGTTTTATTTTTTTATTTTCTAAAGTGTTTTTTAGATTAATGAAACAAATTTTCTATTTTATCGCCACTAGGACCTGGAAAAAGAGAGTGGGGAGACTGTCTTGGGGAAATCAGGTGGAACCACAAAACCTTCAGGGTGAACAATCTAAGCCAACATCGGGTGCACGATTGTTCAACATGATTTTAGAATTTGACCTATAATGGTAGAGAAAGTTGGTGTTGCCCCACATAGTGTTGAACTTGGAAAGGATATCATTATAGATAGCATCCCGCTTGACCCATTGACATCCATAATTATGTATTGTTTGTTGTGCTTGCAAAGTGGGAGGGAGGGGATGAGTTCCTCCCCCTTTGAATTTTTGGGTGTTTGTGAGAAGAGAGGTTATCAGTCAGTGATTACACTCTGGTGCTCGTCACATCACATCATATCCTATAATAACTATAGACCCAAACACATCATTGTTGGGGGGTAAGTCCGACAGTTTACTCATAACCCAAGGGTAAAACTCAAACGATCAACCCCCTAGTCAACTACTAAGTTGACTGTAGTTTTGTGGTCAACATGTTGATTGGTTGTTACCTAGCAACCAACTACAAATAAATGTCTCAAAGAAAAATAAAAATTTGAAAAAAAATCCCTTCCATTCCACCTTGAAACTTGAATTGAGAAAAATGATGCAATAAAAATTCAAATAATTTTTTTTCAAAAAGTCTCAAAATCCAATCTTGTCAATAAGATCTTGCAACCAACAACATCTAACAATTAAATTGAAATAAAATAAAATCCTAAGTAATTGACAAAATAAGTAATTTTTCAATTAAAATCATTGTTGCAATAAAATAATGTACATGTCACAGGTTGTCACACCACATCAAGGCAGATGTGACTGCCAAAGCCCATGTCATGTCCATTTGTCCATTTTGTTATCACCCCCCCCCCCAATCTTTTCCTTGTTAGAAGATATGTGTTGAGTCTATTTTCCTTTTGTCCCCCACGTTCACAGCATTAAACACACATTAAACAACCATTAAACACACATTAAACAACCATTAAACACATAACTTGTCATAACTAACTTGCCTCATGAATCATTGTTCCACTTGTCTCAAAAAAACTTGCCTCCTAAAATTTGCCATAATTGCAACGTAGGTGTTTTGAAGCTTGTAGTGATTCTAGGTATCATCAAATGCATGTGATCACATTCAAATATTGTGCAAATGGTATGGTTAGGACCCCCTATAGAAGAACAATACTACCACAATTTTTAGAAAGAAAACCATCATATGCTAATAAAAATTTTACATCATAATTTCACAAAAATGATAATATTACAGTGGCAAATTCAATAAGATGCAACAATGGCTTAAATTGCAACATGTAGGTTGCTTGCAATGATTAATAAAGTTCCATGCTTTTAATTCCATTCAAAATTGTCAAATATCATTTATTTTCACATATTTATCCCTATTATCATTCTCAATAATTATGAAGTGTATATAAGTCAAATGTTTACAATGTTGATGGTGAAGGTATTAGATGGTATACAATAACATAGTACCAATACATGTTAGAATGATTATCATTAAAATAAAAAATAAAAAAATGGATTTCACAAATTTTGAATCCATATGCACAGACAAGATCATAATTGAGTCTTTTGGATAGTGAACTTTGCAATCCATTGTGTAGTTAGGTTTTTGTTATCACTCAGAACAACCAAAACCCAAGAAAAAAAACTCTCAAGGAAGGCTTAACTAGTGTTTCATGTAGGCATTTGTTACATTACAGTCTATTGATTAAACAAAAAGAACACTATATTCGTTAATCGGAGACTTTTTGATGATTTTGAGACTATTCAAGAACGTGCTTTTCAAATTTGGACCAGTAATGAGAACATCAGAATCCCATATTGATAAATTTGGGAACAATTATTAGACATAAATGCATCAAAGTGAGCAAAAATGTAAAGCATACATGACAACATTTGCGTATGATATGAGAAATTGTTGCCAATGGAAGGGAAGATGCGGAGAATGATTGGAAATTGAATATATTAAATGGGTTTGAAATACAAATATAATGGAAATACCATCAACGTCTTGAAGACCTTCAAATAGAATAAATAACCAAGCACTACGTTCTACCCCTACATGCATTTAGGGACCAAGTAGACATTTCTAGTCACACTTGTACGTCCCACTACTTTTTTCCGTGGCCAAGTCCTTGTTTTTGGCGGCCTCCATGGCCCTGAAAATCTCCGGCCCGCGGCTGTAGCCATTTTTGTAGACTGGCCCGGAATATGTGTCGTTCTTCCAAATATCCGGACGCGCTCCCAAATTGTACGAAGTGGTATTGTAAGTGGAATACGAGGGCGTTTGCGAGAGGGAAAGCCTTGCACTTCTTCGGAGGGCCGACCAACGATCGGACTCGGACGATGCGGCCTTGAGGGCGTGCCTATCCAATGAAGAAGTTGAGGAGGGCCGGCCACCAAGCGAGCGGGGAGTGACCTGCGAAACAACGCCATGTGACAAAAAGAATAAGAATGGAGTGGGGAAAATAATGAGGGCGGTTTGGGATGGGCGTTCGTAAAGTTCCCGGCACGCAGATCCAAGATAAGGAAAGCAACGGTGAAAAAGGGGGAGGGGACGAAGAAGGGCACCTTGGATTTGGGGACGTCGGTGCGGGGCACGATGGGCACTGGGAGGCCGTCGACGGGAGCGTCCGGAGCCGATTGAAATGCGGCATTGTTGGATGACGGGGGGGAACGAAGGCATGGAGGGCCGACGATGGCGGATGACTTTACGGGAGGAGGAGCGGAGTCGGCGGGGGAGGGGTCGCACCGGGGAGCTTCCATGCGGAGACGTCGGCTCGGGCCACGACGAGTGACGCCGTCGTTGCTCGATGGCGACACACGCCCTAAGCGAACGAGCGTTCGCTTCCCCTTGGAGAGGGGAGAGGGCGACGGGGCATACGCGCGGGCGGCAACTTTGGGGGGCGGGCTGTTCACAACGCCGTCGTCGATGCCGACGTCCGGGGAGTAATCCACGGCCGAGGCTGCGTCCACCGCCAAGAAATGGTAGAGGGATGGGATTTGGAAATCCGTCACGCCGCGGGAAGGGGAGCTAGGGGACGAGGGGGGACGGGGAGGGCCGTCGAGGACAGGGGTGTCACATAGGGGGGCAGACTATGGGCAACAAAAAAAGACATCCAAACATGGAATAAAGCATTAGATATGTGAAACACAAGGACACAAACACATGCAAGGAGGTTTCTCAAATCAATTTATTAAATTTTGCGAGCCGAACGATGCTCCTATATACATTATCGCGGGGGCTTAATGCCTCGTTGCCGATGGGGTTGGACCTAACAAAATCCGGGACGCTCCCGGTGTGGAGCACAAGCCTTCTAAGGTAAGGTGCTAGCCTATCTAACAAAAATGTGTCCTTCATATCGCCGGTCCAAGGGTCGGGGAAGATGACGTTGCCCGGGGGGTTGAGAACGCTCTTGGTGGGGCTGTCGTCGATGAGGAGGGTGCTCTCCGCAGTTGGCCACCACCCGTGGGGTACCCCCTCGAGCGGGGGGATGCCGCGCCACAGTCTGGACCCGAGGACCTTGAGGAATTGTTGCCCTCCGCCTCGACCGCCGAACTTGGGAACCGGAAATCCCTTCTCGTCAAGAAGTTCATCGCATGACTCTTGGCCGAGGACGAGGCAAGGGCTGGGGAGGTCACGGAAGAGGAAGTCGACGATGGGCTCCGTGTTCTCCAAGACCATAGAGCTCCACACGACGACGTGAGCTAAGCCGAGCACCTCTCGAAGGAAGTCTCGCACGCCGGGACGGGCGCGGACAGCCTTGCGGTTTATGAGGGTGTCGAGCTCGCCGTCGTAGTCTTTCTCGTCGGGATGACGGAAGGGACGCGTGGGGACCCTGGGGATGTGTTTGGTGTGACACAACACCCCGTTGAGGTCAAAAACTAGGAACGGTTTCTGTCGGGTCTCAAGTCCACTGGTCGAGGGGTTGCGACCTATCTCCGGGAGGTCCTGTGATTAACAATTCGACTAGTTTAATGCTATGATCCAGTGAAGTGATTATGAAGATGATGAAGACAAACATGAAGATGCATTAGGAGGGTTCAAGGACGAAGAGCGATAATAGCAGTGCAAGGAAAATGTGGAAGGGTACATTCACGAACGCTCGTTCGTGAATGAAGGCCGACAGTGGCAAGGCGCATCATTTACGAACGCTCGTTCGTGAGCGCGGCTTGATGAACATTCACGAGCGGTCGTTCGTGAAGGATGTGGACACGGGGTCGCACCTTTTTACGAACGCCCGTTCGTGAACGAATGGGCACTACCAGGATCAAAATGAAAGAACATGAACATACACACCACAATAAATACGAGTCGATGCAAAGTTTGGGATCGAAAGCTCATTTGCTTATATATTAATTAGCTCAATATGTACAATTTGTCTCGGGTGATAGTTTATCACACAGGTTCCTAAGGCAACATGATGCCGTGATCTACAAAATCTATCGGCCTACAGGAGCACGCAAAAAAGTCTCGCGCAGGTCGGGGTGTCGATGTAGAGAATGCGCCAAAAAAACAACACAGGCGGTTAGGAGTGTTACGAACGAGCGTTCGTATTCTCAGAGATGAGTTACCTCGTCATCGGGGGGAGGGGCACCGGTGCTGGACCGAGGAGCCGCTCCCTCCTCAGCGATTAACGAACGCTCGTTCGTAACCACCGCCGCAGACGCCTCCGTCTCCATGACATCGTCCGCCCGCTCCGCCTGGGACGCCTGGGTCTGCTGGATGGTCTCCGCACCGTGGTCGTCGCCACCCAGGTCTAGTGCATCCATGTCGACATCCTCCATGTATGCGGAGGGCTGACGTTCCGGGCTGTCCTCGACATCCATTCTTTGTGCACCTGCCGTGTCATTCGGGCTCCCCTGCGTGTCCCTCACAATGACCATGTCAGTGTGTCGCGCAGTTTCATCGCCCTGTCTATCTACAACCCTGGGGACGACGGTGGAAGGGGCCGTGTCCGTGTCTGAAGGCAGTCCTACCCTTGACGGGGGAGGCGTGAGGACTGCCGGACCTGAAGACTCACGAACGAGCGTTCGTAAATCCTCGCCCTCCTGGATGGCCGCCGCGACGGCATCGTGGGTGATGGTGGTGGCCGGCGGGAGTGGAGGAGTCCCCACCGGTGTCGGGTGGGGTGGAGCCGGGAAGGACGGTCCTCCAGCATAAGGGAGATGTGGGGGGTATTGGCCGGATGGGTATCCCAGATGGAAGGGGTAGGATGGCTGTGGAGACGCCGCAAAGCTCTGCATCCTGCTCAGCATCTCTAGAATGGCATCCGTCTTCGCGTTGGAGGCCCTCAGCTCCTCCTGGATGACAGACATCTTCCGCGCATTCTCTGCCGCAGCAGCCGCCATGTCCTCCTTCATCTTCTGCTCGAGCTTGGCGTTGAGCTCGGCGACGGAGAGCGCCTCCTCCTTCACCCGCTTGTTCTTGTCGAACTCCACCCCCAGCTCGACCATGATGTCCATGTCCCCCTCGTCCTCATCGGAGACATCGATGATGGCGCCCTCCGGCAACTCCACATACGGGGTCTTCTTCATCCTCCGACGCGTGTTGCGGAAGTGGTCCAAGGACGGGCGGGAGCGTTGATCGAGGACATCGAGATCCTCCATTTTGGGCACCACCAGCTTGGGTTGGGGGGATACCGACGTCGAACAACCTCCAGGCGTGCCGAACGGTTCCGCGCCAGATGTTCGCGCGGGGAGGACGTCTTGGGTGGTGCCCGCCGAGGACAGGGTCTTCGTCCTCTAACTCCAAGTCGGGCATGTTCTCGTCAACGGACATGCTGATGTCGAGCCTTGGCACAGCCATATCACCCAGGTCCATCATCGACGCCTTCGATCGATGGACCTTGTACTCCTCTTCGTCGATGGCGTCAACGTAAGAGTTGACGCACAATCCCAGCATCTGAGACACGGAAAGAAATTGGTCAGACATATACGAACGCGCGTTCGTAAATATCAGCGTAAAGATTGATGTAAAATAATAAACGAACACATAATATGATATTGAATGTTGAAGATGTTTGAAAAAGGCAACATACAATGTTTACGAACGAGCGTTCGTAAAAGTTGGGATGGCTTACCATGGCAGCGTACATAAATTTGATGCCTCCACAAACGTTGTACACGGTCTCGCCATGCATTGCCAAACTCTGCAAAACAAAGATGTAGAACTCCATCCTGAGTTCAAGGGCCGGGAAGACAGTGTACAACGTTTCTTGGAAGAGATCTTTGGGAGGGGGGTGAGCGACGGTGTAGATTTTCTTGAACGTGCTGTTCGCCTTGATGGGTGCGCGCCCATTCCTAACCGATTTGTACGTCAGGAAGATGAGACTCACAGCTCCCACCTGCTTGCTCCCCCTGGCCTCGTTGATGGCCACTATCCCTTCAGTCTTTGCAGGCACGTATGTGCTGTGGAAGATGTTGTATTCGAACTTTATTGTCTCCTCGTAAAGCTCGGTCACCACGGAGACCTTGTCCTGTTCAACAACCCACAACCATACGTGTGGTTCCCTCATGGCTGGCGATTTGTACTCCATGAACTTCGCCATGAAGGGGTTGTAAAAGGGGACCCCCTTCGCCCCCTGCCTTGATGCACCAGGGATCCCCCGAAAATCTATGATTGCGAAGGGACAACCCCTCCGGTCCTCCCTCACCTCAGCCCTGCTGATGGTGCCATCCCATTTGGAGAATGTTGTCCTCTCCATCCCTGTGGTTATCAGGCAAAATCGCGCTAAGCCGTCAAACTTGGCGCTCCTCTTCCTCTCCAAGAAGGAGATGTATTTCTGCAGCTCCTGGGGTTCAGTCTCGGACTTCTTCGAGCGTTTGTTCCCCTTGAGCTTCAAAACGGAGGCATGCTCCCTAACCAGACTACGCATTGAGGCACCGTTGATGTTGTACAGCACCTTGAACTCTTTCCACTTGGCCCAGTTGACTTCGCCGTCGGCGTGGAAGAGCTCCCTCTCTGGCATGAGCCCATTTAACTCCCGCATCGCGCCCGTCTTCAGTTTCCTGTGGTCGCACCACTCCTTTATGGAGTATGTCCCGGGCTTGTGCTTCGGCCTCTTCAAAAATATCTTGGGGTAGGGGATGGTCCTTCCCACCGTGTTCCCAAGAAGGTGTACTGCGCATCGCTGCAACTCTGACTCTGTCAGCCCTTGCAGTGGCCTGAAAAACTCCCTCAGCAGTGGAGGGGCCTCGGCGCTCTTGTCGACGCTGTATTTTTCCTCAGTGTCGGGGTTGACCAAATCACCCGAGCTGTGGGCGTCGAAGAAATGGGTCCACAACTCCCATGTGTCGTTGTTGCAGCATATCAGTCGGAGCTCGCCCTTGAGCTCCAGGACTGATTTGGTTGTTGTGGACTTCATGTCGATGGAGGAGAATTTGTCCACCATCGCATCACAGAACGCCTGCAATGCACATCAAGGGTGTCAGTGTTTTCCATTACATACGAACGCACGTTCGTAAATTGAAATACTAAAGCACAGAATGAAAGTGTAGGAAATATACGAACGTTCGTTCGTAAACCCACCTTCCATTGTGGCGACTGGATCTTTGCGTTCTCCCTCTCCTTTGGAGGGCACCCGTGTGCGACCCAGACGTCTCTTGCAGCCACTATATTGGCAGCCCATGACGCCTCAAACGCCTTGATCTTGTTCCCCGAATTGAGAAACGTCGATATTTTTCTGAGCTTGTCCCAGTCGTCCGACCACACCAGGAATGCCTTCCAGTACCGAAGTTCCGCCTTGAGCTCGTGCTGGAAGTTATCATCCTTGAGGATGATTTGCGACGCCTCCAAGCTGTGCTGACCGTCTATAATCCAGAACTCTCCATTATGGATTCGAGGCCAGTCCTTCTCCGAGGGACGAGAAGTCAATCCCTTAGGCATGACACAGACAGTCTGCCTATCCCACTTTACGTTGTTCATGAGATTATTTATCTGCCACTTCACACCCCCGCTTTCGCGAGACCTAACCACCCACTTGTTAGGAGATTTCTCGCACTTGAAGCAGTCCACGTTGAATGTGAAGTGGCGTCCCATGGGCCAACAATCCTTGGAATAGTTGTTGAAGTCGCGTAGGATCCTGGTAGCCTTCACAGCATCTGGGGTCTCTCCCTTTTTCAAAGGGGTAGGCATCACTGGCGGCGAGCTCACTTCAAGGGCTTCAGTGACTCCAGACTTCTCCATGTCGTCCCTGGACCTCTTGGATGGCGTGGACTGTCTGCTGGTCCCCTGGGTCAGCCTGCTCGCGGAGGGCACCGGCTTAGGTGCGCTTCTTGAACCTCCTGCCCCTGAGGGAGATGGTTTTCTTGGACTCTTCTTCTTTTTGTTTGCCTCAGCCATCGCACTGTTGTATTTGGAGATGTTCAACGCCAGTGCGGTCAATTTCCTTGCAGTCCAGAATTGGCTGAGGACGTACTTTGTGAAGAGGCCATCCAGGTTGAAGTGCTTTGCATCTGGTCCAACATTCAGGCATGCGTATACGTAGGAGAAGGAGTGTAACAAGTAATGTAGGAGGAGATTTATGTGGTCATTTTTGTATTTCATATCCAGAATAACAAAATCTCCTTGGGCCTCTATGGACTCTATCTCCCACGACTTCATTTGCACCCATTGTTCTGGCTGGTCTGGCCTCGTCTGCAGCTCGTAAGTGAATCGCAGCGCAAAAAGGCCGTCTTCGAGTTTAGTTGGTATGGCCGTCCATTCTCCCATGAAGTTGTCCTTGGGGACATAGCTATCGTTGCCGTTTATGTCCTTCACGGTTGCCGGCAGGCTATCCGCCGGCACTGCGAACATTTCGATGGGGTTTCTACTTGTTCTCGCCATCTGCATGATACGAAACAAGGTTAGGATCGTTTTTACGAACGTTCGTTAGTAACAGCCGCGAAACTATGTACTCGTAACATCGTGGACAGGGTATGCAGTTGTATGTTGGAACTGTGAAAGCAGAATGTAATCGCATTGAAATTCTTGAGGTGTAGATTATTTACGAACGGCCGTTCGTAAGTAGGTGTATTGTGTAATTCGATCACATTTACGAACGAGCGTTCGTAAAGACGTTCGTAATTGTTTTTGTTCATTCTTACAAACTAAAATATTTTGTAAAGGCTGCAATATAATGTGTATGTTCATATTGTTTAGTCTCCAAATATTGTTGGTTGGCATTCAGCTTCTTTTGTCTGTTGCATATAGTTACGAACGCACGTTCGTAAATATGTAGCCTTCTGGTGTCATGCAGACGTTTACGAACGCCCGTTCGTAACTGGGTGTCCATTTCCTTTTTAAAATTATTAATATGTCATGCGATGGTTTGGACTTTACGAACGTGCGTTCGTAACTGGGTGCCTGTATTTTATGTATAATATTATGTTGGATCCGTACGTATACGTATAAATACATATACGTATATGTTTCACACAGACATGGATCTGTGTTTCAGGAATCCTTGCAATGTTTTTTGCAATGCTTGGCCAGAATGATAGAAATTGAAGAAAAAAATTGAATCAGCACATAAGTGAGTTTCAGAATGTCAGGGAGGAACCAAAATGAAGAACACATGCGATACAAAACACATTCAGCTCTGGCAACACATGGAATTCAACAATGAACAAATATCAGAATGTGAGGCAAATGAGTTCAGAAGGTTTACTCTGCTCACAATGTTCTTCCTCCCTTACTGTACTCACAAAATCTGCTCTTCTTCCCTTACTCAAAAAACCAGAAAAGCTCACAAATGAAAACTCAGGTCATCCACTCAATCCTCGCACCACTCAATCCTCCCACACACTGAAGCCCTCGCACATTATGTACAAACCCTAGCAACTACTCTGATGTGCGTGCAACTCCCAAGCGTGCAATTGTCAAGCTTGTAGCTCTCAACCTTGCTACCCTAATGCTAGCAACTCCGAAGCTTGCAACTCCCAAGCTAGCTACTGCCAATATCCCAACTCTCAAGGGAAACTTGCAATTCAACACACTAGCGCCGACAAAACTATTATCAAAGATGTATAACTAAAAATGGCAAGAGCTTCGCTCCGCATCTGCTCGGCGCTCCGCTCCTCTCTCTGCTGCAACTGACAATGAGGAGAGTAGAGGAAGGGGCGCAGGGAGGTAGCCGGCGCCGCTAGGGTTTCCCCGCCGCCGCCACATGGCCGCCTCCCACTGGGCAGGGCTTGGATGGGGTATGGGGGATGGGGTGGGATGGGGTGGGGGGATTGAATGGGATGGGTGTGGGGGGATGGGACGGGATGGGCTGGGGGGATGGGATGGGCTGGGATGGGGGGATGGGGTGGGGGATGCGAAGGGGGTGGGGGGATGGGATGGGATGGGGGTAGGGGGATGTGTTGTGTTTTAACACTCAAATGTGTTGGTTTCATTCAACTTTGTGACATGAATTGTTGCCATATTATGGAGGTAGTCATACATGACTACCATGTCCATTATTGTTAGGATGGACAAACGTTCAATGATTCTCTCGCATGAAAATGAAAGTTGGATGTATAAGTAATATAGGCATGTTTAATTCATGCTTTGTAATATGTATATGTAGTGGAGGCGTTTCACATTAGTTTGAAGAGCTTAATATAAATACAACAATTTCTTTTGCCGCATTCCATTTAAGCACCTATACATTTGGTTCCTTTGTAAACTTCAAGTATATAGGGGTGCAGTTCCGGTTTAATGAGCCAAAGGACGTGTTGACAGTCCTTAAAAATTGTACCACCTTGACTTTGAAATTACATTACAAAATGAAATGATTAGCAATTCACATTTTTTCTTCGCCAAAAGTTTGTCTATATCATATATTCAATATCTAATTAGTTTTATTTCATGTGAGTATTCTATAACTAATTTATTTTGGTGCTTACAACAATCTTAATTAGCTGTTGACAGCTGCTTATTAAAAATTTCAAACGTGCTTAAGGCAATCTAAATCTTCATAATTTGTATTGAAATTTTGACAATGTTGTATTAACAACTTGGTCAAGGGCAACATAACTTCAAACACCTCACAAGTTATGCCATGTTTTGTGAAACTGCATCTAAAATTTTGTGTTTCAAACGCACTTTTCAACCTTTAAATGAATTCTTTTGAAAATGGTGCCTAAAAAGAAGTTGTTTGTTTTGTTGCATATGAGGGCATGGATGTGTTGTCCATGATAACATGCTACATATGTATGATATTTAATTTTTTAAGATAATATATTGCCTGAAAAAATGAATTAAGTCCTAGTAAGTGGCCTTAGTAAGTGGCCCAAATAAGTGGCGGGGTTGGCTCATTAAACCTAAACCATACCCATAGGGAGTATAAATTCGTAGCGAACAATCCATGTCATTTAGGGTGGAATCGATGATGAATCCATCAGTAAGGATGTGCATAATATGGTCTTTTGAAATATAGTGTTTCCAAACTTGAAATATCTTTCAAGTTGTGCAATGGTTCCACAAATTATTGATTACTTCATAAAGGACCCAATTTGAGATGGGTGTCCATTTTATTACAAGTGGTGGAAGAAAAATTCAAATTCCAAGAGGTCCTCAATTCATTCAATTGGGTGTCAACTTCCACTAACATTTGTATAGTGTAATGAACTTTAAATTGAACTTGAACCAGTGCATTTGAGCCATGAAGTCAGATGTTTTGCCAACATGAAATGTGCATTACACATAAAATAAGTACGTGCGATATGATTAATTTAGTGAATATTGTTTGTGTAATCTATTGTAATAACTACCTTTCACGCTAAGCCGTTCAGGAACCCTAAACCCTAACCCCAAACCCTAAACCCTACATCCCTAAATCTTTAAATTTCACCAACCTTTAAGATATGTGGACATGTGATCGTCCGCGGGCATGTCCAACTGGTGTACTGATGTTGCTAGGATTTGGAATTATTGCTTCATTCGGTTAATAGCAACTATTGAGAATCGTGCCGTTTGTCATTTCAAGATTCAAAATTGGATTTCATGATACAACTTTGTTTGTGGTCAATTATAGTGGAGTTAGAAATTCTTCCTCGTTCACCTTAATAGTGTTGAGTGCATTTTGATCACACAATCCATACTTCATCTTATTAGAACATGCATGTCTTAAGTTTAAACGAACAATTTTAGCTATGAATTGACTTCTCGTAGGATGCAAAACACGCAATTAGTGTGATTATACCTGGTATGGTTAGAATTCATTAATTTGAAGAGCTTAGTATAAATACATGAATTTGTTTTCCCGCATCCCCCTAGTACCTCATAGTGAACTCATAAAGGATGTTCATATAGTGTTTTGGAATATAGTGTTTTTAGAAAAGAAATATCTTTCAAGTTGTTCAATGGTTCCTCAAATAATTATTAGCTTCATAAAGGACCCAATTTGAGATTGGGGGGAGCATATTACGGGCATGTTTTTATGTGAATCACATGATACCTACAATGTTAGGGGCTTCCACAACCGATTTTGACCCACTCTTATGCCCCCTTGTGACTTCACCAAATGACCGAAGTCTTAAGTTTCCCAAAAACCGGGTAAAGCTCCATCGGTGATAGTGGTTTAGGGTTTAGGTTTTAGTTAAGTAGCTTTCACACATGGGCGTTGTTTTATCTACCCAACAATGAATGTTGGATAGTTTTTGTCCCATCCCCAAATGCCTTTCTCATCGACTCCATATTCTGGAGCAATACTTCGCATTGAGGGTGGCTTGGGTTTGTCAAACATTGCTATGATTTCCATACGTTGATGATCATTCAGACGCGGAGCTTCCCCCTTTCGCTTTCCAGCACGTTGCAAACTCATTTCCGGAATGAAATGGGAGCTTCGAAGCTCCAAAATGATTCAACTCTAAAACACCCTAAAAAACAGCAATAAACCCTAATACCACCAACTAGGCTGGGCACTATATACTAGTGTGGATGGTGTGAGGGTTGTGTTTCCCTAAACCAACTTTTAGGCTTACCTCAAGTCAGGTGGGGAGGGGGATCACCTCAATGTGTGTGTGTATATATATGTATATATATGCATATAATATATATGTATATATATATATATATATATATCACTTAGACCTTGCTAACATAATATACTAGGTATGAATAATTGCTAAAAAACTTGGAATTCACACCTTGGTCGCAAATCATTTATTCTATGTTAAACAACCGCACGTTTAAATTCTATTTACCTATTTTAGTACATATATATATTGATTCATTAGACCTTGGTAAAACCAAAGGTGTGAGACCCATGTACATATTTCAATATGTTGCGTGCATGCCATACATGTTCCATACATAGCGTCATGTATGACGCGCATAGATAGAATGGCATATTAGGTCAGAGTGAGCGGCGGGAATCCGCTTTTTAAAGAGCATCCAAGGGATTTTGAACCACCCTAGAGAAGTACTTAAAGTTCCTCCCCCCACTTGAGAGCTCTTTTTCGCGGCAGAGGCCCAGTGTGCGCTGCACAGATCCGGCGGAGCGCGCTGAAGCCATCATCCTGTGCGTCCACAGTACACCTCCCAGGTACAGTAGTATACAACCCCGATTATACCGCCGCAAATACCGGAACTTTACGAACGCTCGTTCGTAAAGTTGGAGTCAACGCATTTGTGGTAATTGTTCAGAGGATTTGACGAGAGTTTACGAACGTGCGTTCGTAAATACCACATGAGTGTGGTATATGCTCCTAGCAACATTGACATATACATGCATCCATGCACACAAATAGAATGACATCGAGATATACGAACGTGCGTTCGTAAATATGCTATTCCAAATATTCACGATTGGACGTTCGTACGTTGCACACGCATCCATTTGCCCCATATGAACAGGATGGTCGAGTTTACGAACGTCCGTTCGTAAATACCACCTGAGAGTATGGTTTATGCATCCAGCAACATCCATACATATACATACATGTATGCAGATATACACCATGGCATCGATATATACGAACGCACGTTCGTATATATGATATTCCAAATATGTCGTGTGTCGCGCACGCATGCATTTCCCCAAATATTCTCGGGTTTGTCGACTTTTACGAACGTGCGTTCGTAAATACCACCTGGGTGGTCTATGCTTCCTTCCACATCATACATACATCTAGGCATCCACAGCATGGCATCGTGGATTTACGAACGGTCGTTCGTAAATATGCTATTACAAATATTGACGAACGGACGTTCGTAAATAGCGCACGCATCCATTTTCCCCATATACACATGATGGTGGTTTACGAACGTGCGTTCGTAAATACCACAGAGTATGGTGTATGCATCCAGGAACATCCATACAGATACACATCTATGCACACATTATGGCATCGATATATACGAACGGGCGTTCGTAAAAATGATATTCCCGCGATTTTGGAACGGATTTCCGTATGTCACAGGCATGCATTTTCCTCGAATACACTTATGTTTGTCGAGTTTACGAACGTGCGTTCGTAAATCCCACCTGAGTGGTCTATGCATCCAGCCACGTCTATTCATATACATCTATGCATGCACTGTATGGCAAGGTAGGTTTACGAACGGTCGTTCGTAAATATGCTATTCCAAGTATTTACGAACGGGCGTTCGTATGTCGTACACACATCCATATGCCCCAAAAACACTTGGGATGGTCGGGTATACTAAATTGTGTTCGTGAAGATATCCTGGGATTATGGCATAGGCATCCAACCACATCCATAAATGTCCATACATCTATTCAGACGCACAATATGGCCTCGTGAATTACGAGCGGGCGTTCGTAAATATGCTATGTAAAGAATTACGAACGGTTGTTTGTATTTCCCATACGTATCCATTTTCCCCATGCACAAACGATAGCAACCGTTTACGGACTTACGTAAATACCACAATTGCGAGTCCATCTTTTAGTTGGCATAGGCAGTACGGCCTGGGACCAAGGTACGGCCTTTCGTAAGTATACCCTAAGATATCTGTGGGAAGGTATACGAACGGCCTTTCGTATATCCCAGGCCATACTCATATTGTTTCGGGAAATCCGTACTTGTTTATGTATGAGGTCCTCCAATGGTACCCCAATACTTGTTTCTGTATTTCGGGCCATATATATACGCAGATATTGTGTGTATATCGGGCCGTGTATATATACAGATAGTGTGTCCGCTTTTGTATGCATTTCATCGGTTGTGTGGTTGGTCATTCCATGGTTGTTTTTTAGGTGGGATGGCAATGGATGTGGGAGATATTGCCTTTGAGTTGTCGACAAATGCATCATCCTCGGATAGTGAATGTGAACTCTCTTCCCCGTCGGCAGTCAATGTTGACGGAACAAACGTGGTGGGTGTGTCTGTGGATACAACCTCCGATGGATCTTTCGAAGTGCATGACCAATCTCATCATTCCGGGGATGACCATGATGACATTCCATTGTGTACCGGTTTCGGGAGGGAGCAATGGGTGGGACTTGATGTTGTTCTACTTAACGAGCTTGGTGTCCCAGTGGCAGACGGCATATGCAGGAACTCTGATCCCCGTGAATGTGTTGATGCCCACCCCCTTGGTCTCGACGATGTCGGCGTGTGCATCTTGAACACTTTGCTTCCGTCTGAGGTCCCTTTGACGTGGAGATTCTCCTTGCGTCGATGGCCCCTTCGTCAAGTTCTCCATGACGGGGTAAGCTTGTGGAATCATGGCCGGCGACATAAACAGACGCAGTCTGCTTTGTTGGCCACAATGCGTCCTCGCAAAGGTCTACGCAGGTATGATTCTAGTCGCGTGTCTCGCGGAGATAAGGAGCGACGGCGGGATTCCATATTGGGAGACGATTCTATCCGCCTTGTGTCCGCAAAGGACTGTTGCGAGAGGAAATGTTGCCAATTTTTTCCTCGCGAAAAAATTAGGTCTCTTCGTCAAGAGTTGTGGCTTGCGGATTTTCGTATGCGGTCGGCTAAGAAACTCGAGGTCCACAAAAATTTGCACATTGATACCCATGGCCATAAGGTGGTGACCCTTGAGAATGTGGAAGTGTGTTGCACAGCATGGTATATCATTCACGGGGTCTCCAAGGCTGACTTTTATAGGTTTCGGAAGTATTCTTTGTTGGGTCGCCGCTCTCGATTTCATGGCAACTCTGGCACAAAGAAACCTAGGGAGGCGACACTCCAAGCATCCGCAACACTCTCCACCATCATAGTGCCATTGGCCGATGCAATGCCCCACAAGACGAGGACATTGTCATCAGGGGAGAAAGTTGTGCAAATGGTGTTACCCACGGGCACAAAATGGAAGAACATCTTAACGGACATAAATGAAGTGGGTCGCACAGCGGGATGTGGGCCCATTTCATTGTCCAAGTTGAGTGTAATTAAAAACCAACAGTTTGCGGAATACATTTTGAAGAGACCTGGGGATGTGAGCACCAAAATTGCCCCCAACGGCAATTTGGCTCACAATTGAGGGCTTTTTGCAAAATCATTAGATTAGACTAGGAAAATTTGGCCAAAAAGCCATTTAGATTAAGGTAGGTTGGCTAGAAGTGTTTTATCTTTGGGGTAAAACTCTTGGACAAGTAGAAATTAGAAACCGAAGGGGTAAAAGGGAAATGCCCTTTACCCGAATCGGAAGTATGAAAGTAGTGGGCTAGTAAATAGGTAGGTTAAGTTAGGAACAACTAATTCAAGCAAGCAAAGTCAAGCGGCGGCAAAAAAAGAGTGCTTCCGGTAGCGGCCAACGAAGAAAAAAGAAGGTGACAACTACAAATGTAAAGGATTTTGCCAACTAGGGCAAGGGGGCCATGTTGCCACCCTTGCCACCAAAAATAAAATTCAAACCAAAATGGAAAAGCCTTTCTAAGGGCTTAGACAAGTGGGTGCGAGGTGGCCTTTCCCCACTTCATTCACCACCGAGGGCTTCGTTGCCACCGTTCAAGGGACGGGACCCCTCGGTTGAACGGAAGGGAGAAGGGGTCCGACCCTTCATTGAAGGGTGATAAAAACCCCCTCTTCTTCTCTTCGTTCTCTCTCCGAATTTTCATTTTAACACGGCGAAGCCCTCTAGGATTGTAGCTAGAAGGAGAGAGCATTTTCATTCATACAATATAGGCATAAGTTAGAATTCTATGGTTAGAACTCTTGAGAGAAGGTAGTGTGTTTTTGAACACACCCCTAAGTAGCTGTGCCACATTCAATCAAGTGTAGTGGACACACAAATTGCAATTTAGCTTTCAGATTTTGAGTGGATATAGCCCTTTATGTTAGCTTCCCAAAAAGCCTAAGCTTATTAGAATCAGAGTTAGGGATCAAAAGTTATGAGTGTTTGAGTAGAGGTATCTCAGCTGCCACTCAATTTACAAGCGCTGACTTTGCAAGCGCATAACTAAACGACATTTTGTTCAATTGTTTTGGTATTTAAGTATGTTATAAATGTTGTTATTAGCTTTCTAGAATGTGTAAGCTTATAGAAATCTAAGTTGATGTGTAAAAGTTATGAGTAGTTGAGTGAAGATGTCTCAAACTGCCTCTTAAATTGTAAGCGCTGACTTTGCAAGCGCATAACTAAGAGAAAATTTATTCAGTTGTTTTGGTATTTAAGTATGTTATAGATGTTGTTGTTAGCTTTCTAGAATGTGTAAGCTTATAGAAATCTAAGTTGATGTGTAAAAGTTATGAGTAGTTGAGTGAAGATGTCTCAAACTGCCTCTTAAATTGTAAGCGCTGACTTTGCAAGCGCATAACTAAGAGAAAATTTATTCAGTTGTTTTGGTATTTAAGTATGTTATAGATGTTGTTGTTAGCTTTCTAGAATGTATAAGCTTGCTGGAATCTAATTTGATGTGTAAAAGTTATAAGTGTTTTAATGAAGGTGTCTCAGCTACCTCTCCAACTATAAGTACTAACTTTACAAGCGCATAACTAAAAGAGAAATTATTCAGTTGCTTTGAGACTTAGATGCATTATAGTTCTTCTTGTTAGCTTTTTAGAAAGTATAAGTTTGTGACAATCGGATTTAAGGAGTGAGAGTTATGAATTTTTGAATGAAGGTATCCCAGCTGCCTCTTGAATTCTAAGAGCCGACTTTGTGAGCTCATATCTTTAAGGGGATACATGCAGTTATTTTGATAATTAGATGGGTTATAGTTATTGTTGTTAGCTTTCCAAATTACTAACAATTGTTCCAATTGAGGCTTGTGAGAGGAAGTTGTGGCCGTTCAAGCAAAGGGGTGTCTACTGCCTTACGATAAGAGGTTCGTCCATCCAAGGTTGGCGAGTTGGCGTTGTGGGCGGCCGAACGTTGGAGTAGGGGTTCCGCACCAACCATCGCCAAATCAAGATGGGAGCCAATCGGTAAGTCTTTTTAGCCCTACACCTTTCGATTTAGGAATGGAGGGAGCGCGGCAAAGGTATATTCTAAACCCAACCCAACTATCCATGTAAGGCTAGGGGGGCATCACCCACCTAGCCGCCGAGGGGGGATTCCAACTCCCATGTGTGCGGAGCCCCTCGGTTAAGTGTTGTGGTAGTAGCTTCCATTCATAGCTCGTTCGTGTGTGGTGAAGCCGGGTTAATCACCGGCATGACCACTCTGCGTGTTTGTAGGTGGTAAGGTGGGAGTAATGACCCACGAAACCACCATCATGTTGTTGGCCCCAAGGGTTGGAGGTGATGGCCCCAACCCTTGAAGATTGTGCAACAGGTCGAACACACAGGTTGCCTTATTCCCCGGTCCCATTAAGTTGAATTTTTGTGGTCAACCCGTGTTAAACTAATTAATAACCAATAAAATTCGTACAACCCCCGTGGGCAAAAAACCAACCGGGAACTTAACTCGGAAGATTGATACTACCCCTTCGGCGGCAAAGATCGGAGGGTGTAAGTATCAATCAACCTTCAAGAGACCCGCACAGGGCCTTGAAGGGTTCGGATTAAGGTGTGCACCAACCAGGTAAGCGGTGATGCCATAATTTATGAACTTAGTAACCTAGGTTTTGTTCAATCAACCATAACTAAGAATGAAGGTTGGAAAGGTGGAACTTAATCAAGGTCCCCTTTAGAGAATTTAATCCATAAGAATTAAGGAATTAGGTGTGGCCAAGGTAAGAGGTAAGGTTCTTTTATCCATTAGAGTTAGGTTGCCTTGATTTCAAGGCTGGTGCGTCTGCGCGTAGACTAGGTGTGAGCCCAAAAGGGTGCCCACATTTAGTCTTAGACCCTTGAAACGTTAGTTGATGCACTTTGAAGTAGCATGTTACTTCACAAAAATATAAAAAGAGTGAAATGTTAGTCTTAGAAGTACCATGTTGTAAGAGGCTAGGATGTGAGTTGTTATTGTGTTTTTACCTTCGGAAGGATTTGAGTGAATGAGGATAGGTAAGGAGAACTTGGATTGAGTAGTTAGTGAGTAGGCTAGTACAAATGGATGGAGACAACCAAAGTGACTCAAGAGGCAAGTGCATTCGAATTGGGATGAATGGAGGATCACATGGAGCGCACAAGTGGACCACCTCATCATGGCCACTTAATGGGGAAGGTCCAAGGAAGAATGCAAGGTGGAGGATAAGCAAATTCTCAAAGCACCAATCAAATCACGAGTTAAGCATCGTGGTTTGAATTAAGTGGTGAGCGACGATTTGGGAAAGTAAGGGGAGAAAGTTATGGCGGCGGAAAGCGAAGGAGGCTAAGTTTGGGTTGAAGCATCCCAAGTTTGGTAAAGTGTGGTAGGTAGAAAGCCAAGGCTAGTTAAATGTTCGAATTAGGATCCTTGTTGATCATTTGAGGGAGGAAGGCTTAGAAGATAGGATTGGCGCCTACTAAGTAGGAGGAAATCTCAAGGGCTTATCGTGAGCCTTGAGGGTGCTCACCCCCTCAAGCTTACTATATAATCCCTCATTCTTCCCTCACTCATCCTCTCTTTCCTTTGTGCTCCAAGGCACCCCACGAGTTATAAGTGTGGGTGTGGGAAGCCATATTGGAGCACATGTGTGTGCTTAGTTTTTAGTGTGAGAGCCAAGGCTTGTTAGCCTTGAAGAGGGCTTGACCTCTTGGTAGAATTAGTGTTGACGTGAAGGATTTTAAAGTTAATTCATGATTCCAATTTGTGGTACTTAAAGTTCATGTTTTGAATACACGTGGTTGCAAGTTCCATGTTTAAGAGTTGAGCACTTGAGGTTGTGATGAGTGCAAAAATATACTTGTGTGGATTAGTTAGTCTTAGTGAAGTTAGGAAATTCTCTCTCCCCCTCTCCTCTCTAGGATTTTAGGATTTTAGGATTAGAGAAGAATTGTGTGATTAGAAAGGGGTTGTTAGTAGAATTAGGAAAATTAGGTAGGAAGATTAGTTAAGGGCTTGAATAATTAGTGAGGTAGTTGGGGATTACAACTACAAAGTTGTGGGTTCATGAAGGAGCTGGGTTTATGAAGGAGCTGGGTTTGTTTAGTTAGAAAGTAAAGAGCTGGGTTTATGAAGGACCTGGGTTTGTTTAGTTAGAAGCTAAGGAGTTGGGTTCATGAAGGAGCTAGGTTTATGTAATTAGAAAGTAAAGAGATGGGTTCATGAAGGAGCTTAGTAGATAGCCTACTTAATTAGCTCATAGACAAGTAGTTAGTTACATTATGCTAGTTAGTGTTATGTGTGGCTTTCACAAGTAAATGTATTTGAGATTGACTATAGAGAATAGTGTTTTTTAACACTTGCATCCTCTCTTTAAAAATAAACCACGTGCACAAATTAATGGAGAATGTGGAGCACTCTCGCGATGGCAAGACAAAGGAAGCAAAGACCAAAGGTGCGAGGGAGAGATTGACATAAGTCACATAAGTATTTCTTAATACTTAAAGGCTTATGTACGGTATGGAGACACCAAGTGAGACCTCTTATAGTAGCGATACGGAATACACAAGTGATAGTTCAAGTGGTAGTATAGAGTCAACGGCACGGACTCCATTTAGGAGAGGGATATCCTTAAGGGCTTGTGTAGCTAAAGCGGCCGGATGGACGTTAGAAGCAAACAAAGACAAAATAGCACCCGAGCATAAGGAGGTTAAAATAACATAGTTAACTTGTGCATTCTCCACATACGTATTGAAATCGTACATTGAGTTGTTAAAAGTGAAATTCCAGTTAAATCCAAGACCACTTGAAGGGTGAACCTTGCACTATGGACTCATCCAAGTCCAAATCCAATACCGCGGAGGAATGTGAGCCCAAACCCACTACTCGGACTACGGACGCTTAAGGGTGGGGGGTTTGGCCTCACATAATTGGTGCGTCCGCCGGGAGCGAAGCGGAAGGTAGTTACAAGACTTGGAGGCGACTAGGAGACTTGGAGGCAACTAGGAAAAATTGGAGACACAAACTTGAGAGAAGGGAAGGAGCACCCGAAACTCGGTAAGTATTCTCTCTTTGGGTTACATTTGAATTCATTGTATTTCAACTATTCCTTGGAATGAATTGCATTGTCAATTACGCAAATTCATTTTTGAGGAAGGAGCGCGGCGAAGGTACGTCTTCAACCTTTTTGGGGATTTGCTAAGAACTTAAAAGGAACCTATAACCGAGTAGCTCATTAAAACATTAGAGGGTAAATTCACCTTAGGACATTGAACTTTGACACTCACCTCGGGGTGAGTCTCAAAGTTTTGGGAGTTGTCATTTCATGCTCTAGATTAAATTAATATTTCACAAAGTTTATGGTGTTGTTACATTGAGTCACGATTGAGGGGAGTGCTAACTCACAGGGGGATGCGATTGCTCAAGGTATGTTTATTTCTTCAAAGTGAACTCATTAACTAATTAAGGAATGCCTTTTGTACTCGTGATTGTTGTTATCCGTTGTAGAGGGTAATTCCCGAATTGTGGATGGTGTGAGAAGTTGAAGGGTGAAGCCTCGACTTTTAACATAATCTACTCGGAAGGTCACCCCCTCACAATCGGTATTGTGGTGAGTGTTAATTTGCGGGAAGGTGCGGAGGTGATGCTCCGACTTAACCAAAAAATTAACATGAACATGCCTATCCCCTATTGGGATTCTTTCACCTAAGTGGGCTTGCAGGTTCTTTTCCTCACCTCCTAAAAAAATTATAACCACACCAAGACAAGTGAAAATATTAAGAGGGGAATTGCTAGGATTATGTGTGGTCAAGTGAGGGTCGATCGATTCTTATGGAATGCAAGGTAGGACTCGCTCACAAAAACCAAGTTTGATAGTAGGACTAGAGAAATCTACTCGAAAGAGGCGGTCCTCTAAAATCAGTGATAGATTAGAACAAGATAATGTTAGAATAGAGAGTTGTTTGAACGTCGAACCTAGGACTAGGTCAATTCTAGACACCTTAGAACTTGGAGCTCAACTTGAAGAGGAGATCACTCCCTCCAAATTGAGTGGTGAAACTTCTTCGGAAAATTACACACTTAGAGAAGAATTCCCGGTAGAAGTTGATAGGGGATTGTTGAATAGTTCACCGGTCACCATGGCCGAGGAACGGGGGATGGATCCACCACCCATACCCCCAATTCCGCCCATACCTCCTATACCTCCAATAGACCCATTGGTTAGGCCAAGAGGCCTACCAATTGTGGTTCCACAAAATTTAGCGGCGATGGATATGCCATCTCATCTCCCTAAATTTTATGGGACCAAGGATGAGGACCCCTCTCGGCACATGGAACGGTATATCGAACGGTTGGCTAGCTTCCTCATAACCGACCCGGGTTATTGGTTAGTGTGGTTTCCTACCACTCTAGAGGGGGAAGCCTATGAATGGTATCGGGATCATGCCGAGGGACATTTTAGGGGATGGGAACAATTACAAAGGGAGTTTCTTAACGAATTTAGGCCGGAAGTGGGTCAAAGTACCGCATTAAGGGCATTGTCGTCATTGAAGCAAGGAAGGGAGGAAGAAATTTCGGCTTACATTAGGAGGTTTGATTTAGTGTGCACTAGATTTGTGGGTACCATGCTCAACGACGACACGCTAAAGCAATTTTTCATTCAAGGGTTTTTTAAGTCCGGAACTATTAGGGGTGTTCTAGAAAGGAATCCCTTGACCTTGGCGGATGCCAAGCGTGCGGCTAGAGATATTGAAAACTTGGATAAAGATCACGAAAGGCTATGGAGAAGGGAGGATGAATTGATCCCACAATTCATCCCCATACGCCCTAGGGTGGTAGCGGTAGAACCCGCTAAGTATGAGAACCAAATTCCATATGCCATTGTGGACACCGGCCCCCGACCTTTAGCGGTTAGGGAACCGGCACCTCTTTTGGCACTACCGGCCCCTAGAACGGATCCACACTTGGAGGAGGTTGAGAGAAGACTAGGTGCTAGCCAACTAGGATTCCAAGAGGCTATGATAAAACAAATGCAAAGCCTCACGGATCAAATGTCATTAATGATCCGGAGTCAACAACCGGGGCCTCCACCCCCGGTTGAGTCGGGTAGGCATTCTTCCGGATTATGGTGTGTCCAATGTGGCCAACCGGGCCACACGCGTCAATTTTGTAGAAGTGGACAAAACCGTGACCAAAGAGGAAACGGTAACCCACCTCAACAAAATCAACGAGGTCAAGCGCCACCTCACTATGGAAATGGAAGCAATAGAGGACCACAACCTAGAGGGCAAGGTGGCCAAAATTTAGAGAAGAAGGAATTTCATCCCTTTTGTGGAAGGTGGCACGCTCAAGGACAATGTTGGTCCGAAGGTCAAGAGTTTAATTGTAGCAATCGTGGAGGAAGTCATCCCTCGGATACATGTCGCCAACCGGACAAAATAATTAATGTCCCTTACCCGGTGGCTAATCCACAACAACAAGCAAGGGATAATATGCGAGGTGCTAGGCCACAAGGAGTACCGGCCAATGAACTTAGGCCACCTAACTTATACTATGACCATAGTAATGCTAGGCAAACTTTTCATCCACCGGCGGGCTTGCAAACTACAACCGGTTACATTCCAATACAAAATAGACAAGGAGTTCCACCTAATGGTAGTAACGGGAGACACGCGCCTCCAACGGATCCGGGACCATCTAACTCCCAAGATGTTAGGTTCATGGATGGAGTGTTGGAGGCCACATGTGATGACATGCTTCCTCTCCCAACGAGAATTGGAGAGGAGCAAAGTCAATGGCCTCCTCACACCAATGCTATTACATATGAGTTAGTGAAGGGTAAGGGTGTGGTTGAAGAAGCACCTGCACTAGCGGTAACTACTAGGGCTAGGAGAGGGGATGCCCCGTTGGAGGTAGGAATAGGAGAGCAAGGAAATTACTCTTCGGATGAAGAGATTAATCTCTCCGAGTTGGATAGGGTAGCTAGAAGAGCTACTAAGGATGCGGAGAGGGAAAATATAATTTTACAAGATAGGGAGAGGACTAATGCGGTACATGACTTGGATAATAGCGATATGGGTGAATGGGAAGGACCGGGGGTTCCCGTAGACGAATTCGACGTAGTGGGTAATTCTAAGGTGGAAAGATCTACCGGGTACGACTTGTGGGCGGACCTTAGTACACTCAAGGCGGATATTACTTTCGGCCAACTATTGGAAATTTCACCCACGGCAAGGAAAACATTAAAGGAGGGAATGCCGGTACACAAGAGGATGAGGAAGGTGAAAGCTAAAATAGCCGCTAGGATCCAATCACAAGGTGGAAGAGACGTGAAAGCTATAGAAATAGAAGTTGTTATAGTAGATAAGGTGGTTCCTAATGTGCTAGTCGACGGAGGGAGTAGTCTAAATATACTACCGGAGGATACTATGAAAAAATTGGGACTTGGACTCACGGGGCCTTCACCTTTGGTCATAAATATGGCAAATCAAAGTTCGACTACGCCTTTGGGGATGATCAAGGATTGTAGAATGACTACGGGAGGTGAGGAGTACTTGGTCACCTTCCATGTCATTAAAATGCACTCCAACAAGGACACCTTCCCCATTTTGCTAGGTAGGCCTTGGTTGCGGATGGCGAATGCTATGGTCAATTGGGGTGGACCTAAACCATCCATCACTTATGGTCCGGAGGGTAATAGGGTCATAGTGTCCATTGGTTCATTAGAAGGATGGATGAAGAAGGAGATGTATTTGCCATTGGAGAAGGAAATTGATGACTTAAACGAGAATGAGATTGGCAAGGCATTGGTGGGAGTCGTCCATCCCGAAGGTCAAAGGGTTGTTATAGATTCGGGCTCGGGAAGTCTAGGTCCTAATTTTTACAATTATGGGGATAATGGGGATTATGCCCAATGGCTAAGGGAGTACCCCGAGTCCGAGGTTGATGTAATGGTTACATTTCACCAAGTAGGCTTAGGGAGTGAATTTCCTAGTGTTAGTTTAGGAGAGGGCTCATTGTTGGAGCCATGTGAGGTGCTCACCGAGGAAGAGTGGGTTAGCGGTGGGTTAACACCTTGGGTAGATGACGTGGAAGAGGGTGAGGTTAGTTTAATTCATGTAGATGGGACTCAAGAGGAGGATGTGATTATTGAGTCATCGAAATTGGAGGAGCCTTTACATTTCAAGACCACGTCTACGGGGATAGTTGTAGGTCAAGATGTGAAAGAGTACCCCAATGTGCCTTCCGATTGGTATCGGAACAAAGAGGAACAAGCACATGTGTCGGAAGCGGATTGGCGGTACGTGGATGTGAAATTAAAGAATGGAAAAACCCGACAAATGAAGATGGGTTCCAAATTGGGGGAGAAAGAGGTTAGGGAGTATAGCAATTTGGTGGATGAGTTTAGTGATACTTTTGCATGGTCCTACGATGAGCTTAAGGGAATTCCTAGGGAAATGGTAGAGCACCGGATTCCTTTAATTCCGGGGGCGAGGCCAATTAGACAAAAGGAGAGGAGGATGAATCCTCAATTGCAATTGTTGGTGAAAGCGGAATTGGAAAGGTTATTGAAGGCCGGGTTTATCAAGCCGGTGGAAATCACGGATTGGGTTTCTCCTATGGTCTTAGTAAAGAAAAAAAATGGGAAATTAAGGGTTTGTGTCGACTATAGGAAATTGAATTCGTGCACACAAAAGGATCACTTCCCCTTACCTTTTATCACCTTGTTGCTTGAGGAGGTTGGAGGTCATTCGCGATATACCTTTATGGATGGGTATGCGGGTTATAATCAAATTTCCATAGCCCTCCAAGATATCCATAAAACGGCTTTTACTACACCTTGGGGTACTTTTGTGTGGGTAGTGATGCCATTTGGGTTATGTAATGCCCCGGCTACTTTCCAACGATTAGTAATGTATATCTTCACCGACTTGTTGTTCAAATCCATGACCGTCTTTGTGGACGATTTTAGCACACAAAGTAATGTGGACGATCACCTACATTGTGTTAGGGAGGCATTGGTTAGGTGTAGGAAGATGAGGTTAGCATTGAACCCGGATAAGACATTTTTGGGAGTGAATAAGGGAGTGTTGTTGGGTTATGTTGTTAGTGAGAAAGGTAGAGAACCCGATCCGGATAAGATTGCGGCCATAAGCGACTTGGCAACTCCAACCAATTCCAAGGGGATCTCTAAGTTGTTAGGACATGTGGGATGGTACCGGGAACTTATTCCTAATTTTTCAAAGATAGCGGTGCCCATTACCCATTTGCTCAAAAAGGATGTCAAATTCGAGTGGACGGATGCTTGTCAAAAAGCCTTTGAGGAATTGCGGGATAGGTTGAGCACCTATCCGGTGTTGATACCACCCAATTGGGGTAAACCTTTTCACGTCTATTGTGATGCTAGTAATGTGGCAATAGGGAGTGCGCTTTGTCAAGCAACGGGAGAAAAAGAGAAGGATCAACCTATAGCTTATGCGAGTAAGCAATTGACCCCCGCCGAAAGAAACTACTCTACAACGGAGAGGGAGTGCCTAGCCATGGTGTTTTCCGTTAAAAAGTTTAGGCATTACCTCATGTGCAACCCGGTTGTATTTTTTGTTGACCACATGGCTATCAAGTATCTAGTTAACAAGGCGGAGTTAAGTGGTAGGTTAGCTAGGTGGGTTTTGTTATTAGAAGAATTCGACTACACGGTGGAATATAAACCGGGTCGTATGCATTTACAAGCGGACCACTTGTCTAGGTTGTCGGAGGAGATAGGAAAAAATCCGGTAAATGATATGTTAGTAGATGATAGCCTCTTTGTGGTCACTTCTACACCGGAGTGGTATGCGGGCATAGTGGAATTTCTAACAACCCACAAGTTGCCCAAAGAGTGGACAAAAGAAGAGAGAAGGAAGGTGAGGGTAAATAGTAGGCAATTTGTTGTAGTGGGCCATAGGTTGTTTAGAAGGGGGTCCGATGGTATTTTACGACGATGCGTGTCAAAAACGGAGGTTGAAGCGATTTTAATCGCTTGCCACGATAGCGCTTGCGGCGGTCACTTCTCGGGTCAACTCACCGGGCAAAAAATACTTAGAGCGGGCTACTTTTGGCCTACACTATTTAAGGACGCCCATGACTATGTAAGGAAATGCGACGCTTGCCAACGGTATGCCCGAAACGACCTTAGAATGGAGATGCCTTTACATGTATCATCACCCTTAATTCCTTTCGAAAAATGGGGCATCGACTATGTGGGTGAGGTCCATCCCCAATCTTCAAAAGGAATGAAATATATTGTGGTGGCAACCGAGTACCTCACCAAGTGGGCGGAAGCCAAAGCGGTGAAGACCGACACGGTGGAACACGCGGCAACATTTATGTACGAAAACATAATTTTGCGGTTCGGGGTGCCGAAGATCCTAGTAAGCGATAGGGGTACTCACTTTTTGAATGACTTGATTCGAGAGATGACAGAGAAATTTAAAATTGATCACCGGAAGACTACTCCCTACCACCCACAAACCAATGGACAAACGGAAAGGGTTAACGGAATTTTGGTGAGTATACTACGCAAGACGGTTATAGACTCGAAGCGGGATTGGGATACGAAACTAACGGCGGCACTTTGGGCATACCGTACAACCTATAAGGTAACTACGCGTGCTACACCATTTTCCTTAGTCTATGGTCTTGAAGCGACACTACCAATCGAATATGAAGTCGAGTCACTTAGGGTGGCCGTGAGTACGAGACTTACCGAAAGTCAATCCTTACGAAATCGACTAACCGATTTGGAAGCACTTGACGAAGGGAGGAGAATGGCGGCTCAACATATTGAGGCAATCCAAAGAAGGAGAAAGATTACTTTCGACAAACGACATAAGAGAAGGGCCCTAACACCGGGAATGATGGTCATGATTCAAGACGCACGAAAGCTTGAATTTCCGGCGAAATTCGATGCAATATGGTTAGGACCTTACCTTGTCTATGAGGTCTTTCCTAATAATTCAATTCAATTGGAAACGTTGAATGGTGAGCTCTTTCCTACCCGTACATCGGGAAGTAGATGTAAGGAGTACCGAGCTTGACTAGGCAACTTACCCTTGGAGCAAGAGATGTTTGGATTCATCCCCCGATGGTCGCCAATTATGTGAGCCCAAAAGGGTGCCCACATTTAGTCTTAGACCCTTGAAACGTTAGTTGATGCACTTTGAAGTAGCATGTTACTTCACAAAAATATAAAAAGAGTGAAATGTTAGTCTTAGAAGTACCATGTTGTAAGAGGCTAGGATGTGAGTTGTTATTGTGTTTTTACCTTCGGAAGGATTTGAGTGAATGAGGATAGGTAAGGAGAACTTGGATTGAGTAGTTAGTGAGTAGGCTAGTACAAATGGATGGAGACAACCAAAGTGACTCAAGAGGCAAGTGCATTCGAATTGGGATGAATGGAGGATCACATGGAGCGCACAAGTGGACCACCTCATCATGGCCACTTAATGGGGAAGGTCCAAGGAAGAATGCAAGGTGGAGGATAAGCAAATTCTCAAAGCACCAATCAAATCACGAGTTAAGCATCGTGGTTTGAATTAAGTGGTGAGCGACGATTTGGGAAAGTAAGGGGAGAAAGTTATGGCGGCGGAAAGCGAAGGAGGCTAAGTTTGGGTTGAAGCATCCCAAGTTTGGTAAAGTGTGGTAGGTAGAAAGCCAAGGCTAGTTAAATGTTCGAATTAGGATCCTTGTTGATCATTTGAGGGAGGAAGGCTTAGAAGATAGGATTGGCGCCTACTAAGTAGGAGGAAATCTCAAGGGCTTATCGTGAGCCTTGAGGGTGCTCACCCCCTCAAGCTTACTATATAATCCCTCATTCTTCCCTCACTCATCCTCTCTTTCCTTTGTGCTCCAAGGCACCCCACGAGTTATAAGTGTGGGTGTGGGAAGCCATATTGGAGCACATGTGTGTGCTTAGTTTTTAGTGTGAGAGCCAAGGCTTGTTAGCCTTGAAGAGGGCTTGACCTCTTGGTAGAATTAGTGTTGACGTGAAGGATTTTAAAGTTAATTCATGATTCCAATTTGTGGTACTTAAAGTTCATGTTTTGAATACACGTGGTTGCAAGTTCCATGTTTAAGAGTTGAGCACTTGAGGTTGTGATGAGTGCAAAAATATACTTGTGTGGATTAGTTAGTCTTAGTGAAGTTAGGAAATTCTCTCTCCCCCTCTCCTCTCTAGGATTTTAGGATTTTAGGATTAGAGAAGAATTGTGTGATTAGAAAGGGGTTGTTAGTAGAATTAGGAAAATTAGGTAGGAAGATTAGTTAAGGGCTTGAATAATTAGTGAGGTAGTTGGGGATTACAACTACAAAGTTGTGGGTTCATGAAGGAGCTGGGTTTATGAAGGAGCTGGGTTTGTTTAGTTAGAAAGTAAAGAGCTGGGTTTATGAAGGACCTGGGTTTGTTTAGTTAGAAGCTAAGGAGTTGGGTTCATGAAGGAGCTAGGTTTATGTAATTAGAAAGTAAAGAGATGGGTTCATGAAGGAGCTTAGTAGATAGCCTACTTAATTAGCTCATAGACAAGTAGTTAGTTACATTATGCTAGTTAGTGTTATGTGTGGCTTTCACAAGTAAATGTATTTGAGATTGACTATAGAGAATAGTGTTTTTTAACACTTGCATCCTCTCTTTAAAAATAAACCACGTGCACAAATTAATGGAGAATGTGGAGCACTCTCGCGATGGCAAGACAAAGGAAGCAAAGACCAAAGGTGCGAGGGAGAGATTGACATAAGTCACATAAGTATTTCTTAATACTTAAAGGCTTATGTACGGTATGGAGACACCAAGTGAGACCTCTTATAGTAGCGATACGGAATACACAAGTGATAGTTCAAGTGGTAGTATAGAGTCAACGGCACGGACTCCATTTAGGAGAGGGATATCCTTAAGGGCTTGTGTAGCTAAAGCGGCCGGATGGACGTTAGAAGCAAACAAAGACAAAATAGCACCCGAGCATAAGGAGGTTAAAATAACATAGTTAACTTGTGCATTCTCCACATACGTATTGAAATCGTACATTGAGTTGTTAAAAGTGAAATTCCAGTTAAATCCAAGACCACTTGAAGGGTGAACCTTGCACTATGGACTCATCCAAGTCCAAATCCAATACCGCGGAGGAATGTGAGCCCAAACCCACTACTCGGACTACGGACGCTTAAGGGTGGGGGGTTTGGCCTCACACTAGGATAGATTAGGCATTAGGTAAGAGAAATTGATAATCACCTTAGATACTTATGATCTAGGCACAACCTACCGGAAGGATACGACGCGATTATCAAATCCCTCCACAACCCAAAACATTCATTAAATACTGGGTTCGGCTTAGGCACCTGCTAAGGCAGGCCACCCTCACCGAAGGGCTTATGCGGTACTTTTAGGCTCCCTCGGAGGGGGGTGCCCAAAAGCACCACATAATTGGTGCGTCTGCCGGGAGGGTGGATGCCCCGGCCAACCCCGGACGACATTTTCTTAAGTACCTACACATTTAAGTTTAGAGAGGAAGAATTGAATCCTATAGAAATTAGTCAACCACGTACGATACGCCAACGTACGATACGCCAACCACGTACGATACGCCAACCACGACCACCGCGACTACTGCGACTACATTAGAGACCACACAAGGTAAGAGGCCGAAGAACAAACAACCAAAACCCGATAAAACTAAGGAAGTAACAATTAAAGGTCTAGGTCACGAGTTCGAACACGAGAGGGAGGAGTCCCCTACCCCGGAGAGTCCAGTTGGAGTGGTACAACACGAACCCATGGCGAATCCTTTAGATGCCATGATGGCTCCTAGGGGGCCTCCCATCTTAATGCCACAGGCATTAGCGCCACGGGCAATGCCGAGTCATTTTCCGAAGTTCGGTGGCCTCCCGCATGAGGACCCTTCGACCCACATCGAGCGATACATTGAGGTAATGTTGGCCAATGTGATAACCGAAGACACGTACAAACTCGTTTGGTTTTCTACCACGCTAGAGGGAGCAGCTTACGAATGGTATCGGTCTCACGATGCGGGAACATTTGTCGATTGGGCAACGTTGCAAACAGCCTTTCTCCGACAGTTTAGACCGGAAATGGGCCAACAAAGTGCACTTGTGGCGTTAACGAACATGCGGCAAGGCCCATCCGAGAGCATTACATCTTATATTCGGCGTTTTGAGACGGTGGTAACCCGGTACGTAGGAACCCTTCTCGCAAACGAGACAATTAAATTTTATTTTATACAAGGGTTTAACAAACAAGGCACTATCCGAGAGATTCTCAATTCTAACCCTCAAGACTTAGAGGAGGCTAAAGAAGAGGCTAGGAGGATCGAGGGTGTAGACAAACAAAATGAACGAATGTGGAATTGCACGATCGCGCCAATTCCAGCTTTCCTACCGACGACCTACATTCCTTCGGAGCAGAGTAAGCCTCCACAATTGGAGCCATCCCGACCGGATGCATACGCCGTCCACCGAGCGGCCCCAGTTCCATTGGCTACAAGGCCGCCACCCGAGCTCTTAGCACTCCCGAGCCCTCCGAGCCACGCCACCATCGAGGAGCTAGAACTTAGAGTTAAGAGAGCCAACGACGAGTTGAGGAACGATGTCATGCAATCGCTCAAGACCCTCACAGAGCAACTAACAATGGCAATCACGTCTAGACCTCTAGCTCAGCAAGTTCCGCCAGCCTCGGAGACCGGCAATTATGGCACTAACATTTGGTGCCGTAATTGCAACAAATCCGGTCACAGTGACCAGTTTTGCACGGAGCCCAAGTTTACAGGTAACCTTGTCGCCCCACCTCCTCGTCCACAGCAAGGCCACGCCCAGGGTCAAGCCCGGAACAACGGCAAAGGAGTTTGTCCCACGTGCAGTAAGGTTCACATTTTGGGGCCAGGTAAGTGTTGGATTGAGACGGGAGTGGTGTGCAACCATTGTGGGGGTAATCACCCCACTGAGAATTGTCGCAGGGTCCCCGTGAATCAGCCATCTTACAATTCCCAACTGAACCAGCAGCCTCCTGCATTCTTTTATGATAGGAATCAACAGAACCAAGGAGGAATGTTGGGTAATTATCACCAAGGTAACCCGCAAGGCAATGGCCAACAAAACTACGGTCCACCCAACCACCAAAATCAAGGTAATCGAGGGAACAATTATCAAGGTTCACAAAATTCTTACCCTCAAAACCCCCCATCCGGTGGTAGGCAAGCCAACTCGAACTTGGTAGGTGTGGTAAGCCAATTGTATGTCCCTCAAATGGGCCAGAACCAACCGAATAGGTTCAACAATGGACCCCAATTGGCACAACAAGGTAATGCCTTCAACAACCCCCCCAACGGGGGCAACCAATTCTATGGGTACCAAATGAACCAAGGTCAGGCTCAGGGTCCTAACGGTCAGTACAACTACAATCCTCCTCAACAAAATATGGGGAGTGGACATGATACTAACCAACAGTGGGCGCAAAATGGAAATGGGCCTCCAATGTCCCAAGGTCCCCTTAACCTCGGTCAAGCACAAACCCAAGACGCTAGGTTCATTGAAAACAATGAGGCGAGCACAAGTTGTTCAGCCCCAATGTTTTCTAACCCAAACACTAGTCAAAGCAACTTCATCTCTCATGAGCTAGCCGATTCTTCTTTACGGTCTATCCTGGTTCCCCCGGGGATACTCAAGCAGAGGATAGACGTGGCAGTAGTCACTAGGGCCCAAAAAAGGGCACAAACCGTGATGGGTGAAGGTTCCGAGAAGTCCAATGAGTCCGAAGAATCACCAAAGTTTGCAGAACTCCCGGAGTTCTTGCAAAATGCAGCCCTCAAGCCCAAGGTTCCCGCAACCTCCCTAGGGCCTAACCCTGATGACGAGCCGGTAGATGATCCATCACCGGAAGAAGAGGAAGACCTCTTCCGGTTCGTGGATAGAAGAGATACTTGGGGGAATGGATTGCCAGCCAATTTCCCACCAAAACCCCGGCCCAGCCGCGCCTCTAACCCGGCAGAAGAATACGATCTTTGGACGGACCTTTGTAGCCTCCGAGCGAATATTTCCTTGGCTCAACTAATTCAAGTAGCCCCTGCCCTAAGGAAGGAATTCAAAGAAGGAGCTACCCAAGTGAGGAAGCCAAAAATCCCAACGATGGCGGTTGAGGTCCGTAGAACCCCCTTAGGGGACGAAGGGCCGATAGAGGTGGAAGTCGAGATTATGGACAAGATTATTCCACATACCTTGGTTGATGGGGGTAGTGGAATTAACATCATGCCACTCTCGACATTGGAAAAACTAGGCCTCGAGCTCACTGGCCCTTCGCCCTTTGTTATAAACTTGGCGGATCAAAGGCAAGTCACCCCCCTTGGACAGGTAAAAGATTGCTTGATGAAGGTAGGGGGAGAAGTCTATACGATCACGTTCCAAGTCTTGAGGCTTCCGGTAACATCCAAAAGTTACCCAATACTCCTAGGAAGAGATTGGCTTCGTAGGGCCAATGCCATCACCGAGTGGTCTACGGGCACCTCCCAAATATCATTTGGGCCCCCTCACAACCGAACAACGACAAGAATTGCCCTCCGCAAGCCTTCGGCAGAATTCACGGAATCCGACCTACCCAAATCGAAGCCAGAGCCCCAAATCGCTTCGGTAGACTTAGCCAACCAGGTGGTAGGCTCTAAGACACATCTAGGCCCGGTAAAGGACATGGGTCCCGGCCTCTATGGTTGGGAGGACACGGGTGAGTTTACGGCATGGATGGAACTCAACCCGGAAGAAATTCCCAACCACACCCAAGTGTATGCGATCACCGCCACCAAAGACACGTCACTTGGGTACCCTGGACTCGCGCTCATAGCAGATGACCTACCATTTGAATCAGTCTATTCCCTTGAGATTGATGGCACGCAACCTATAGGCCTAGAGGACCTTCTGCTCGAAGAAGATATTCTTCCATCCTTGCATTTTAGGAACACCTCTACTGGAATTCAGGTAGGCCATGATTTCGTGTCGTATCCTTCGGTGCCAAACGATTGGTATAAAGGCCCAACCAATCCCACGAGAGTGTCGGATGCAGACTGGCAAGAAATTGATGTTAGTTTACCCGGTGAGGAACCTAAGCCCATCAAAATGGGTTCACAACTATCTCCCGGAGAAATCTCTGAATACACAAAGTTGGTCGTAGAGTTCAGAGACATTTTTGCTTGGTCCTATAAAGACCTCAAGGGTATACCTCCACATCTAGCCCAACATTCGATTCCACTAATCCCAGGGGCTAGACCAATCCGCCAAAAGGAACGGCGGATGAACCCCCGCCTCCAATTGGTGGTGAAAGCAGAGCTCGAGAAACTATTGGAGGCTGGGTTCATCCGACCAGTTGAAATCACGGATTGGGTTTCGCCAATGGTATTGGTAAAAAAGAAGAATGGTAAGCTTAGGGTGTGCATCGACTATAGGAAGTTGAACGCGGCCACCCAAAAGGACCATTTTCCCTTGCCATTCATTAATCAAATCTTAGATGAGGTAGCCGGCCACGAGTTGTACACATTCATGGACGGGTACTCAGGATACAATCAGGTATCCATCGACCCCAAGGATTACCACAAAACCGCATTTACAACACCTTGGGGCACATTCATCTACGTGGTTATGCCATTCGGGCTCTGCAATGCACCAGCAGCTTTCCAGCGCGTCGTGACAGCCGTGTTCTTTGAGCTACTCCACCACACAATGTCAGTGTTCATCGACGACTTCAGCACCCAGACTACCAAGGAGACTCACCTCAAGGCGTTGAGGGCTTGTTTCGAGAAATGTAGGGCCAATGGGATAGCCCTCAACCCATCCAAAATGTATGTGGCGGTAGTTCGGGGAGTCTTGCTAGGGTATGTGGTTTCAGGGACCGGGAAAGAGCCGGATCCCGAAAAATTAGCGGTGATCACCAACCTAGAACCCCCAACCACAGTAAAAGGCATTCAAAGTGTGTTAGGCCATTTCGGATGGTACCGAGATATCATGTCCGATTACGCCACCGCAGTGTTACCCCTTACAAATTTGACTCGTAAGGAGACTCGCTATGTATGGACCCCCGAGTGTCAAGCAGGGTTTGACGCCTTAAAGGCCAAACTGACCTCATATCCATGTCTCGTACCGCCCAATTGGGACGTACCATTCCATGTCTATTGTGATGCTTCCTCGGTCGCAGTGGGGGCCGCGCTTTGCCAGCCATATGGAGATGAAAAGAAGGATAGGCCAATCGCATTCGCAAGTCGACAACTCACAGCAGCAGAGCGGAATTACTCCACCACAGAGAGGGAATGTTTGGCCATGGTGTTCAGTGTCAAAAAATTTAGACACTACCTCCTTTTGAACCCAGTGGTGTTTTTCGTGGACCATTTAGCCCTACGGTATTTGGTCAACAAACCAGACCTTAGCGGACGTTTAGCTAGGTGGGTCCTCCTCCTTGAGGAATTTGATTACACGGTGGAATACAAGCCGGGTAGGATGCACAAGCAAGCCGATCATTTGTCTCGCATCTCGGACAAACTGGGGACCGAGGACATCGATGACGAGCTACCAGACGCAGACCTCTTCCTAGTGAGCGCCAACCCCGAATGGTATGGCCATATTGCTGAGTTCCTGAGCACGCAGAAGATGCCCCCGGAACTTGACAAAGTTGAAAGAAGAAAGGTTCGAACGAATAGCCGGCATTTTGTAATAATTGCGAATAGATTATATCGTCGAGGGGTTGATGGGGTCCTCCGAAGGTGTCTATCATATGCTGAGGTCCCAGAGGTCTTGATAGCTTGCCATGACAGTGAGTGTGGGGGCCACTTCTCGGGCCGACTTACAGCCCAAAAGGCTTTGAGGGCTGGTTACTTCTGGCCAACCATGTTCGCGGATGCACACGTCCACGCAGCTAAATGCGACGCATGTCAACGGTATTCTAGAAATGATTTGAGGCTAGAATTGCCGTTGATCCCCTCCCTTCCCCTCACACCATTCGAGATGTGGGGAATTGACTACATAGGACCAGTTCATCCAACATCGCCTCGGAAGATGGCCTACATCATTGTCGCAGTAGACTATCTCACAAAGTGGGCAGAAGCCAAAGCAGTGAAGGTAGCAAACGCCGTGACCACTGCGGCGTTCTTGCACGAGAACGTGATCGTTCGATTCGGAGTGCCAAAGGTATTGGTCAGTGACCGCGGAACCCACTTCTTGAACGAATTGATTGAAGCAATGACGGAGGGGTACGGCATTGAGCACCGCAAAACCACTCCTTACCACCCTCAGACTAACGGGCTAGCTGAGAGAGTAAATCAAACCGTAGTCAGGATCCTACGCAAGACAGTCAACGACAACAAACGGGACTGGGACGTGAAGCTTCCCTCAGCACTCTGGGCTTACAGGACAACTTTCAAGGTGACAACAAATCAAACACCCTTCGCCCTCGTGTATGGAATTGAGGCGGTACTCCCTATCGAACTTGAAATCCCATCCTTGCGAATTGCGGTGGACTCCCGACTAACGGTGGCCGAGTCGCTGTCAGATAGGCTGTTAATGTTAGAAGGCCTCAGCGAGAAACGAAGGCTAAGTGTCCAGCATCTCGAGGCGATGCAGCGAAGACGCAAGGCCGTTTTCGACAAACGACACAAGGTGCGAACCTTGCAACCAGGGACATTGGTAATGCTACAGGACGCACGGAAGTTAGAGTTCCCGGGCAAATTTGATGCCTTGTGGCTAGGTCCTTTTTGGGTTACCAATGTTTACGAAAACAACTCGGTCCAGTTGGCTACACTTGACGGCACTTATTTCCCTACACGAACTAATGGGGGTCGTTGCAAGATATACAACGTGTGAACAGGCGCAACTGGCGAATTAAATGAGAATCAATCTTTTAGACCCGAAGCAAAGGCGGAGGGATTTACTTCTTGCAATTGGTGCTAGGTTAGAGGTCGGCCCTCCGTGGTCATTGTTTGAAGGAAACCAATAGGGGGACCTTCTTTCTTCAGCGCCTGGGAATTGCTCTTGTACTCCGAACTCTCTCCGAAGAGGGAGGAAGGTGGTTTTGGAATTTTTTTATCTATAGCTCCAAATTGCTCCCGCAAGGCGGAGGGGGTGTCTTAGGTAGACACAAACCCAGTCCGGTGGGGAAGTGTGGCGGCTTTGAACTGTTTTTGGCTTAGTATTGTGTCCTCTCTTTCACCCCTCTCTCCTCAATTCTTTGCAAGTTAACCAACAAAAAATATAAGGACAAAGAAAAAAAAAATGTGTGTATGTGTGTGTGTGCTAGTGCAGGTTACCGTGTGCCCAGGATTGTCGTGCGAGCAAGAGAAATTTGGGTCCGTCGCGCTCGGGCGAGCGCCCCCTGATGGCCGACATATGTGAGCACCAAAATTGCCCCCAACGGCAATTTGGCTCACAATTGAGGGCTTTTTGCAAAATCATTAGATTAGACTAGGAAAATTTGGCCAAAAAGCCATTTAGATTAAGGTAGGTTGGCTAGAAGTGTTTTATCTTTGGGGTAAAACTCTTGGACAAGTAGAAATTAGAAACCGAAGGGGTAAAAGGGAAATGCCCTTTACCCGAATCGGAAGTATGAAAGTAGTGGGCTAGTAAATAGGTAGGTTAAGTTAGGAACAACTAATTCAAGCAAGCAAAGTCAAGCGGCGGCAAAAAAAGAGTGCTTCCGGTAGCGGCCAACGAAGAAAAAAGAAGGTGACAACTACAAATGTAAAGGATTTTGCCAACTAGGGCAAGGGGGCCATGTTGCCACCCTTGCCACCAAAAATAAAATTCAAACCAAAATGGAAAAGCCTTTCTAAGGGCTTAGACAAGTGGGTGCGAGGTGGCCTTTCCCCACTTCATTCACCACCGAGGGCTTCGTTGCCACCGTTCAAGGGACGGGACCCCTCGGTTGAACGGAAGGGAGAAGGGGTCCGACCCTTCATTGAAGGGTGATAAAAACCCCCTCTTCTTCTCTTCGTTCTCTCTCCGAATTTTCATTTTAACACGGCGAAGCCCTCTAGGATTGTAGCTAGAAGGAGAGAGCATTTTCATTCATACAATATAGGCATAAGTTAGAATTCTATGGTTAGAACTCTTGAGAGAAGGTAGTGTGTTTTTGAACACACCCCTAAGTAGCTGTGCCACATTCAATCAAGTGTAGTGGACACACAAATTGCAATTTAGCTTTCAGATTTTGAGTGGATATAGCCCTTTATGTTAGCTTCCCAAAAAGCCTAAGCTTATTAGAATCAGAGTTAGGGATCAAAAGTTATGAGTGTTTGAGTAGAGGTATCTCAGCTGCCACTCAATTTACAAGCGCTGACTTTGCAAGCGCATAACTAAACGACATTTTGTTCAATTGTTTTGGTATTTAAGTATGTTATAAATGTTGTTATTAGCTTTCTAGAATGTGTAAGCTTATAGAAATCTAAGTTGATGTGTAAAAGTTATGAGTAGTTGAGTGAAGATGTCTCAAACTGCCTCTTAAATTGTAAGCGCTGACTTTGCAAGCGCATAACTAAGAGAAAATTTATTCAGTTGTTTTGGTATTTAAGTATGTTATAGATGTTGTTGTTAGCTTTCTAGAATGTGTAAGCTTATAGAAATCTAAGTTGATGTGTAAAAGTTATGAGTAGTTGAGTGAAGATGTCTCAAACTGCCTCTTAAATTGTAAGCGCTGACTTTGCAAGCGCATAACTAAGAGAAAATTTATTCAGTTGTTTTGGTATTTAAGTATGTTATAGATGTTGTTGTTAGCTTTCTAGAATGTATAAGCTTGCTGGAATCTAATTTGATGTGTAAAAGTTATAAGTGTTTTAATGAAGGTGTCTCAGCTACCTCTCCAACTATAAGTACTAACTTTACAAGCGCATAACTAAAAGAGAAATTATTCAGTTGCTTTGAGACTTAGATGCATTATAGTTCTTCTTGTTAGCTTTTTAGAAAGTATAAGTTTGTGACAATCGGATTTAAGGAGTGAGAGTTATGAATTTTTGAATGAAGGTATCCCAGCTGCCTCTTGAATTCTAAGAGCCGACTTTGTGAGCTCATATCTTTAAGGGGATACATGCAGTTATTTTGATAATTAGATGGGTTATAGTTATTGTTGTTAGCTTTCCAAATTACTAACAATTGTTCCAATTGAGGCTTGTGAGAGGAAGTTGTGGCCGTTCAAGCAAAGGGGTGTCTACTGCCTTACGATAAGAGGTTCGTCCATCCAAGGTTGGCGAGTTGGCGTTGTGGGCGGCCGAACGTTGGAGTAGGGGTTCCGCACCAACCATCGCCAAATCAAGATGGGAGCCAATCGGTAAGTCTTTTTAGCCCTACACCTTTCGATTTAGGAATGGAGGGAGCGCGGCAAAGGTATATTCTAAACCCAACCCAACTATCCATGTAAGGCTAGGGGGGCATCACCCACCTAGCCGCCGAGGGGGGATTCCAACTCCCATGTGTGCGGAGCCCCTCGGTTAAGTGTTGTGGTAGTAGCTTCCATTCATAGCTCGTTCGTGTGTGGTGAAGCCGGGTTAATCACCGGCATGACCACTCTGCGTGTTTGTAGGTGGTAAGGTGGGAGTAATGACCCACGAAACCACCATCATGTTGTTGGCCCCAAGGGTTGGAGGTGATGGCCCCAACCCTTGAAGATTGTGCAACAGGTCGAACACACAGGTTGCCTTATTCCCCGGTCCCATTAAGTTGAATTTTTGTGGTCAACCCGTGTTAAACTAATTAATAACCAATAAAATTCGTACAACCCCCGTGGGCAAAAAACCAACCGGGAACTTAACTCGGAAGATTGATACTACCCCTTCGGCGGCAAAGATCGGAGGGTGTAAGTATCAATCAACCTTCAAGAGACCCGCACAGGGCCTTGAAGGGTTCGGATTAAGGTGTGCACCAACCAGGTAAGCGGTGATGCCATAATTTATGAACTTAGTAACCTAGGTTTTGTTCAATCAACCATAACTAAGAATGAAGGTTGGAAAGGTGGAACTTAATCAAGGTCCCCTTTAGAGAATTTAATCCATAAGAATTAAGGAATTAGGTGTGGCCAAGGTAAGAGGTAAGGTTCTTTTATCCATTAGAGTTAGGTTGCCTTGATTTCAAGGCTGGTGCGTCTGCGCGTAGACTAGGATAGATTAGGCATTAGGTAAGAGAAATTGATAATCACCTTAGATACTTATGATCTAGGCACAACCTACCGGAAGGATACGACGCGATTATCAAATCCCTCCACAACCCAAAACATTCATTAAATACTGGGTTCGGCTTAGGCACCTGCTAAGGCAGGCCACCCTCACCGAAGGGCTTATGCGGTACTTTTAGGCTCCCTCGGAGGGGGGTGCCCAAAAGCACCACAGGGGACAAGTTCGCCAGGTGTACGGCGTGTGAGAAATACAAAGGTCTTCGAGATGCCCACCCTATAGGCACTGAATCCCATACAAGACACCAGAGAAAATACATTGAGCATGTCAACAACCAGGAGGCACACCGTCAAGATTACTACAAGAACCGTGCACTATCCATAATGAGGCCCGCGGAGGTTCTAACAATCATCCATGATAAAATGGACCATGCGAAGACCGCATGCCCTTGTTATGCACGCAAAATAAAGGCCACGGATGGTCTCTTCAAGTTGCCCGTAGCTGTCACAGGTTTGTATAGAATCCCACATGTGTGTTGAAAGTCTCTCCAATTTGCATTGGTTGTGTTTTCCAAATGTCCAACTTCATCCATCCGCTTTGTAGTTTTTTCATATTTTTGTTGTTCACGCATCGTTTGTTTTTCTTAGGTATGATCGCCCATGGACATGTGGATGTCAAATATGCCCATTATGGTTTGGATTTTTATCCTGGCGATGCCAACCACACGGTCGGTTCAATTGCAAAACTATTGCGCGATCTCGAAAAGCCACCGGTACACTCTTCCCGTGCCCTTTTCGATGGTTGTGGAACGACACCCCTTTATGAGGCAGTGCTACAAGGGAAGGAGGTTTGTATGTCTTCATTGCCGGAACCACCCGGAGAACCCATTATTGCAAAACCCTTGCCTCCAACTCTCCACGTTCAACTTGATAATTGTGCTAAAGACAACAAATGTCGATACGTGTTTTGTTTTTGGTCGATGCTCGTGGCAAAAGGCATCTTCAAAGAGGTGTTTGTGTCTTTCTTGATGGTGGGGCACACGCACGACGATATTGATGCCTCATTTGGCCGTTGGAGCATGAAGTTGCATGAAGAGGATTTTCCCACCATACCACTTCTCATGGAATCATACATGGATTTGGACAATGTGCCGGTGATCCCGCACATGATTGAAGAAATACCAAATTTCAAGGCCTTCATCAAGCCATACATGTTGAAGGGAGTGGACCGTTTGGTGGGACATACCAAAGCACAACAATTCCGCTTCTATATGAGGGATGATGGTGTCCCCGCCATGCAGTTCAAGTTTTTGTGCACATCCCCTAATTGGGGCCCGGAGGATGGTATACTCGTGTGGCATCAAGACAAGGATGGGAAATGTTTGCTCCCGGATGGGGATCCAAAGCCGTGCAAACCCGACCCCATGAGGAATGGGCCGGAAATCATCAAAGGCATATCCGGATTCATTGAGTATTGGAAAGAGTTGTGTGAGGAAGATATCACCAGACGTGTTAGGGATACTCATGAACCGTTGATCGCGTATTGGGATCGCATTCGCTCAGCCTTGATGACCGTTGGTGTCGACACCCGTACGACTTTGACACAAGGATTTTGGCCACAAAGTCGTTTGACAGTTATGGAGTCCGATGCCATGTTCTTTAGCAATGGAGATGTCCGTGAAGAGTTCGCAATGGACGAGCATTACGTTGGCCCTGCGCGCAATCGTCCGGCTCCTTCGTTTCGTGTGGGTGTTGATTGCCATGAAGGTTATATGGTGCTCGTACGAGCAGGAGATGAGGAACACCCGAAGCCAATATGGTTGGTGAAAGCATTGTCTTCACCCAATTTTGTTCGAACTAGCCCCAACTTTCGCCAAATTGAAGTGGAATATTGCCGTCCGAGCACCAAAGACCAGAACGTGTTCCGCACTTATTTAGGTTGGGACACCAAAAAAGGTTTCAAGTGGACAGTGGACTCTGCGTACGGACCGGTTTGGATAAACACGGATACCATCCTTTGTGCTTGGAAGCCGCGCAAGGGTTCCAAATCGGAAACCATGACCATCCCCCAAAAACATATAGATTTTGCCAAAGACAACTTGGCACGTATTGCAACCGCGGAAAATGACGCCGATAATGGATATGAAGCGGAAGATGGAGATGGGGAAACCTAACAGGGGTTGGAATTAATGTGGAAAATAGGGGCACTTTGTAGACTTGGTGGGATTGCGGCTACATTCAAATTTATACTCACATTTGGGATGTGCCATCCAAATCCATGAGACCCTTATATATGGGATGCGCACCCTAAACTTTATAATGACATAAAAGCATTAGTTTTTGGGATTCGATTGTTATTTTCCACTTATAGTTCATGTTTTGATTATGATTTTAAAACTTACTATTTTTGGCGATGAGAATATTCTTTGCGTGCGGAGTTGTAAACCGTCAAGTTCCCGATGTTCCCAATGTTCCATATGCTCACAGTATTGGCATCCCAAACTATGGGCGTATTTTATTTTGAGACTTTCAAAAGTCTCCAATTAACGAATATAGTGTTAAAGGTTACTAATTCACCTTGGAAACACAATTGACATGTCTTTCTCTCATATTTCTCTCCATGCTTCCTCTTGGGACTTCAATTTTAGTATCTCACTTTGTTTCTCTATTGGTTATAGTCTTTGTTAGTTTTTTTTTTTCCTTTGTAAGTTTCCAAATCTAATTCTAAAGTTTAACCATAGTCTTTGGTAAACAATTTTCTTTGTGACTATTGCCCAATGCATCTTCAAATCACACCAAATTCCTTCATGAATTGGTCAAGGTTAATTTCATTAAAAGACAAATTGTTCATTCATTACTTCCAAGATTAATTATTACTCACAACCATGCAATTAATAGATAAGACCAAGGTCAAGCTATATTCTTGATTGCTCTGCGCAACTTGCATCATCATTCACAAATAGGGTAACACACAAGACCATGGTCCAAGACGACCCTAAACTACCGGATGATGATGGAGAGACACCCAAATCTCAAGGAAGAGGTTGGTGGTTCGATTCCCGATTGTGAAATCTCCTCTCTACTTGACAGAAACTTGCCATGTGGTCAACTGCCTCCTGTGCTTTAGCGCTGGCTTGTCGGCCTTTTGTCTCAGATAAAAATATTAAAAAAACAAGACCATAGTTAATATGGTTAACTTGCAATTCATTCTCACGTATCATAGTTCACATACTAGATATTAATCTCAAACAACTACTTGTCCCTAGGACAACTCTTGCTCAAATATTCTTGATAGCTAGAGTTTTTCCTATCACTACAATAAACCAAAGCTCTACTGTGGCAATTTATTCCTTTCACATGGTCTGACATCCCCATAATTACTCAATTGATCATAATTTTATTCTCATCATCTTCATTTGGTAAAAAAATTCACTACACTCAACATTCAACATACACACACCCATAAGACTATAGTTATTCTTTCAACTATAATCATAAAGTTAACAACATGATTCATCTTGTCCTCTTTCTCTACCTTTCACAGGTCTTAACTGTATTCAAGTGGTTCCTCTCTTAGGTTAACCCTTGGTAATTCTCAACTTCACCTATTATCCCTATTACATGTCTTTCTTGATCTCAATCAACAATGGTCTCTGTCACTAGCACCCATTCAATTGATATATCACTCCACTTTGTCCTAGTCGTTCAAATTTCTCTCTTTGAGTGTTGGCAAGCTATGGTTTAATGCGGCTTTTTGCAACTACACCTTCTTCGGTCAACGGGTTTACGTTCGATCTTATTGCTCAAGTGTTCATTTAACACCTTGTTGTTGATTCCGATACTCATCTTCATATTGGTTCTATTTGTCCTTTCCTCTCTTTTACATTGAAGAGTTCCTAACTCTTAGATAATGATTTTACCATGTTGTCAATCTTGCAAAACATATTGCTCAATTGTACAACTCCCTCTGTTCTATTACAAACAATATTTGTATAAGGTATATGCATGGTTTGGGTACCCAAGTGGAGTGTTCTCCCTCAAAATTTTCAATTTTTGAAATCTTTGAAGTAGCTCATAAATACATCTTCTTGTGAACATAACAAAATGATAGTCCTTTGTAACCGTACGTAGTGTTATAACCAAAATGATTGGTATTTAATGATATTGATTTGTTCTAAATGTCCTTTCTATTGCATTAAGGACTTGTCACAAAAGACATCTTTTTCTTAAAGGAAGCAAAGTAATGTCTTTAGTGTGAGACCATACATCATAAGATGCAACATAGTTCAATCAATCTATCCCAGGGGGTGGACTCTTCATACCACATGTGAACTAACATGAACGTAAGAAGGGGTATTATTTGAGGCATTAGCGTACATAGTATACATAACGGGAGAGGTATTATTTGAGGCATTAGTGTACGTAGTATACATAAGGGGAGAGGTATTATTTTTCTCTAGTGTGTACATTTAAAAAGGCTATTAAGAGTGTTGAAGTAAAGGTAGATGTACAAAAGGGGGCCCTAGGGTTTAGAGAAAAAATTGACAATAGATGTCCTAGTTCCATCCAATTCAAGTTTTCATCCAATTTTTGTCATATGGTAATAATCCTCGATGACTACCTTGTCCATTCTTCTTGGAGTTTGCATTTGGGTTTTAGGTTTTTACAAACTCGAGGCTTATAAAATGCTCATGGGCTCCCTTAAGTTTTGCTCTTTGGATTGCAGCTAAATTATTATGCTCTTGTCTTTCTTTGCTTGATGCAATCATTGAGTTACATGCTATTGATGACAAAATATTCAATGACTTTCTCATTGGAAAGTGAAAGTGGTTTTTAAATATAATATATTTGTGGTTATTGATAGTATTTTGATTTAGAAAATTGCTTCTATATCTATACTAGCTTTGTGTGTTATTCTATTATATTTGGGAGGCATTTTTGGGTTCAGTTACATTAGTTAAGCATCAATTACAAACAATGTTCTTGGTTCCTGAAGGGGTACCCCAATTGTGCATGTACCTTATAATTTTGATTCTTTCTTCTTTCACTTATTTTCTACCACCTGACTTTCTATTTCAATCTCTCTATCACATGGTTGAGACTCAAGACTGGTTTACTTGCACATCATACATTTTCTCATGTCTTCAATCAAATTTTGTCAATCTCATGTCACTCTTCACAAAATAAAGATACTTACATCTTCTAACTCAATCACCTACATTCGTGGCTTTGGACTCAGTCCAATGCAATCACAACAAAAGACAATAGTTCTCAATTTCGCAAAACTCAATCACAACAAGAAAATAGTTATACCGGACTTCGGTAGTTCATGTATATAACTCATACTTGGAGATAAACAAGAAGCTTTGTCCATAGCCGCAATTCCACAATCATTGCGGTGATTGATATTTGTACAAAGAAAATAGTTTAGCATTTGATCTCACACAATCACTTTGTTGAGGGAGACAAGACTATCGAGTTCAACAATTCACTCAAACTATCTAAAGAAATGTCTCTCTTCCTCGGCTTGCCCTACCTCCTTATGGCGGGATGAGCAAGATGATAGTGTAACCAACTACAAGCACCCAAATGCCATAATTATAGCTGTAACTGCAAGAAGTTGTTTGTAGTTCATTATTTTCATCCAACTACCTACAAATTTCATCAATATATCAATAAGATGCCTATAGTGAAACTATGTACCCAAAATTTTGGTTCACAATTTACTCCCAAACCATATATGTTTACTTAAAATATTTTTTGGGATGACACTATACATCACATGCTACAACTTTTGTATTCAAAAGGTAAAGTTTTATTGCCTCTCATCAATCTATAGACCTTGAACTAAAATACTTTAGTTTTGTGACTCAGATTGTAAGTCATTATATGTTTAGAAGAGATTGAATTATGTGCTATAATTTGGTAACCATTCTAGGTTCAATAGTCAACATAATTGGGGGGGGGGAACTGTGTGACCTTCTTATGGACCACTGTCAGTGGACTTCGACAATACATAACGACTCGAGATTGGTTTAAATGTTTTTGGGATTGCTCTTGCCTTCTTCACATACATTTGCGGCAGCATGCAAAAGATGGGCGTTACGCTATTAGGAATTCGCAATCATCTTGCACTAATTGCATGTTTTGCAACCAAGGAGAAGCATGTGCAAGGCTAAAAGTGTCCATTTAAGATCCGCTTACCTTATTACACACCATTACAAATTTCATTAAGTTTGAAAGGCATGTGCATGACATACTTGGATTTCCATTTTAAAATTTTAATAATGAATAAATGCCCTCCTACATGCCAAAAATAATAATAAATCATAATATAATATACTACATCTCACAAGATATTGACCAATCCAAGAAAAAATTACCAATCCATTTAGAGGAATTTATGGAATATTCTTCAAATTAATGAAGAAATCCCCGAAGATGTCAACATGTAACTGCTTGGTCTTGGGAACACTAGCATCTTTACCAATTATGCTCAAAAGTCTCCCCGGACATGGGCGCTTCCATCTTCCACTCTATATGCCATGCGTGGAGTCTTGATGAACTCATCCTCTTGATGCTTGTGTCATGAATACTTCTTTTGTGGGTCTTCATGACAATGTTTTTCATTGTCGTAAGGTAGAAAGTAAAAAGATTTCTACCTCAAATATCTCAAACAAATATTCTAGTTGCAAATTATTATGTTTGCACTGATGAGATAACCAAATTTCACCTTATTTACCTCTAAGTTATGCGGGTGTTATTCGGCTACTTTTCTTAATCGGACGCCTATATTTGATTGGTGCGTGGTCAGGTGACGATCAAAGAACAACACCATAAAGAAACATGTTTAAAAGGGATTGGACTACGTCTTCAAATTTTAATAACTACTCCACACTCATTAGTGACACAGTTGGAAGGACTTATGTACTATCCAGATGAGAAATCAATAAGCATGCACTTCCGATAACCATAACTAAATCATGGTAGATATGATTTTGAATCCGATTTTTGCTGATGCTTCATGATAGATTAGCTAATGCAATTGTGTAAAAGCAATCGGTAGAGCTGGAGAACATGAGAAAACAAACCGAATAACACCCACATACCTTATGTTTCATCCATGCCGAGGAGGCACAACCCCACAAGAAAATTATCAGTGCTTCAAGGGGCTGGGGCGAACCAACCCGTATATCGGTACCTTACCGGGGAGGGCGAACGGCTGGGAATTCGTGGCACTCACTTAAAATCAACCATCCTACATATCGTGGATGAAGTGGCTCCAACACAAAAAGATCCCCTATGAGGTTGAGGGCCGATTCATTCGAATGTGACATCACTAGACATCCGGTAAGGTACCAATGTATGGGTCGCTTCGCCCTGGCCTGCTTCAAGGCATCACAGCAACTTTGTCTTTGATGGCCGACTTTTCCTTGACACCCCTCTAGTAAATGTTCAATGGCACCGGCCTCAGAGAGCAGGTCGGATGTGCATCCTAGAAGGAGCCCTCAAAGATGACTCTTGTATGAGGTGTTATCTCAAAGATGTGTTATTTCGTTCGTTTTCCATGTTCTCCAACTTCTACTTATTAGATTCATACAATAAAACTCGTGTTGCATTAGCAAATCTACAATGAAACATTTGCAAAAATCGGATTGAGAATCGGACCTCCCCTGATTTAGTTATGATTATTGAGAGTGCATGTTTGTTGACTTCTTAAGTGGATATATAGGTCCTCCCAATTGTGTTCATTATTGAGTGTAAAGTAGTTATTAATATTTGAAGACGTGGTCCAATTTCTTTTAAGCATGTGTCTTTACGGCGTTTGCTCTTTGATCCTCACTGAACCACATACCAAATTGAATCTAGGGGTCTGATTAAGAAAACGAGCCACTTAAGATCTGTCTACCTTGTACACATACTTGGAAGAGTTTGAACATAGTTCTTAGCTTGCTCGACATACAACTTAGAATCTAAGTAGTTAGGTAAGTATAGGAGAATGGTTGGCAATATGGCTTGTAATTTGGACCTCAGTTTGATCACGGCTCCCACTGCGATCAATCAGGGCCCAAGCACCAAGCTGTAATTGTCCTCCCAATGACCATTGTTATATGTGATCTAACTTGTCGAGGTATCCAACGTGACAACTTATGTGTGCGCTTCTCGCTGGACACACCCGGTGACTTATTTTCATCCTCATCATTGGTGTTTGTAACTGTCATTTAAGTATATTTGGACAAATCACTTGTCCAAAAATAATAAGGAATGTGTACTTGTGGGGGTAAAAACATTAAACGGCAACAATAAAAGTAACAACAAAACAATCACAACTTCAAATTCTTGTATTTCATATTTGCCAATCATCATATTTGTGTAGTTTTGCAATCTAGTGCACGTCATATTGACAGTTAAAATTGTCCAAAATTCATGCATAAATCCAAATATACTTAAATCCTAATTTTGTTTGTTGTCCTCACTAGAATGTGATTGATGAAGGTAAGAGAAAACCAGTTGTTTTGGGGGTACTAATCCGGCTTGGAATTTGAGCGGTAAGAGCCGTGAGCAAACCAGGGTTCAACTTGCAAGCTGTAATTGGCCGACCAATGACCTTTCCCATACGTAATCTTGTCGAGATGTCCAACGTGGCAGCTTATGTGTGCGCTTCTTATTGGACGCACCATCGAGCCACTTCCACGTCATCGTTGGCCGTCTTAGGTAAGGAAAAAACCGGTTGCTGCGGGGGGTACTAATCTGGCTTGGAATTTACCCCCGGAGAACCCTGTAATATCGAGCCAAGCCCAGGCACGTTATGTTTGTGGATGCAACTTCAGATTCACGCCCACAAACCCAGAGTTCCAAACTTTCGTTATGGCCGGACGCCACTGAGTGCTATGGTCATACTCACGAAATGCGAGGGTTTACTGCGGCTTCTCTTCGAGGAGTGGTGTGCTCATTCGAACTTAGCAGTTGCAATTAGGTGGTTTGGTTCGTTAACGATGCAAAGATCGCCAGTTTCGGGATTTGAATTGAGTGCTCATTGGATTTGAGGTGAGTTCCCAATTCCAATGTGGCGGACATGAGCAGACCTTCAATCCAATAAGCCAGAGGACATGGAGCCCAATGAGGCATTGGACGACATCAAGAGCATTCTGTGGATGAAAAACATGAAAGACACACCGAGGCGCTTGATTCGTGGCAAGATAAAGAGAAGTTGTTGTTTGCCTCCAGGCTCCCGGATTGACAGGAAGGAGAAGCAGCGTTTGGAGTTCCAGAACGAGATCTACCGGCTGGTTTAGGGTTTTTCAGTGTGTTCCAGGGCGTGTTGCTCGATCCAGCATCTTGTTTTGCAACAACACCTAGACTGCTACATTGTTGTCTTCGCATGTGTCCTTTGTCACTGACATTGGGGTTGTGCTCAAGCTCAGGTCCATCAAGATACTAAACAACAACAACAACATTCTAGACGACGAGGTCACTCGCAGGGTAAGCTAGCTTTCTGACCAGTTTTTGAATTGGGGTTTGTTTCAAAGTGCTTGTGATGACTCCTCAAGGCTTGTTTACATTACAAAGGTGGAACTAACGTAGACTTGTCTTTATCGAACAGAACAATAATCTGGACACCTGTAATTTGAGTGGTATGTGGTAAGGTGTGGATGCAAGAATTGGCACCGGAACGGCATGTGCTTAAAACGAATTGGCCTACGTCAACATTCACCATATGCTAACTATTCTAGGCTCAATAGTCAACATGATTTGGGGGATGTATATGACGACTTAATGAGAATAAAAATCGTTGCTTTGACAACGATTAAGATATTCATATGAGCTCCGAAATGGGCACAATTTGGATTTGCCGATCATCTTGCACTAATTGCGTGTTTCATAACCTATGAGAAGTGGGTGCAAAGAGAAAAGTATCCAAGGCACGTCTACCTTATGTTTCTTCACACAGTGAATCCTTACAGGTCTTGTGTGAATCCTTGTGGTTGTGGTTTCGGATGGTGGGGTTGGTCTTCAAATTTGCAATCTATCATTGGTTTAAGTAGGCCTCTAGGACTTGAGAAGAATTTAAAGTGATATTATCCATGTTGGCCTCCTATTGTGTTGTTAATGTTATTGCCACCTCAACTTTCTCCCCAGAGCTTGGCCTTGAAGCTCCCTAGTGATCCCACATGAGCATGGACAATCACCACAAGGGTGGGTGTGATGGGGAGAGCTTGGTTATGGTTATGGTTAGCAGTTATTATACGTTTTTCATGGGAAAACAATTAAAGAGCCACAACCACAACCACAACCACCTTGTGTGTAATCAACCCTTGACGTGACAACTTGATGAGGAGCTCAATGTTCAGGGCTTGTTTTTATTGGTGCATCGTCACATTGTAACTCATTAAATGCTTTGCAGGATTTGGTGATGTGGCTACTGAGCTTAAGAGGATCAGCAAAATCATCTGACTTCTTCAAACATGCAGTAGCTAGTACAAAAGTTACCAGAAATACTTCATGGTGGTTCAATGCAACTTTCATTACAGAGACAGTGGCCCTCATCTTCGTCTCTGTTGTGTTCCTGGTGTCATTTCAACAAATCTTGTGCAACTCTGGGCATACATAGCCATACCCAAGCACCCTCGAATTTCTTGTACTCTGTTTTGCTCTGTTTCACTATTGAAGCTGAGTGATCAAACTGTAGATTTGTGTCAGATACTTTGACATTGGTTCTGCAACGACTTTCACAACCTCATCAACAAGTGCACATTGTGAAGATAATCTCCCAAAATCGTTTTCAATCGAAGTCAAACTGACTCAGGACAACTTGAGCATGGTTTTGAGAACATGATTTAGATGGGTGAAAAGCAATTCACAGAAATTGAAAAAGAAAAGAAACAGACCTGTACAAAAGTAGGGACCATATCAGTATTGTAAGACTCCAATTTCTTTTGTCTCTACAGATGAACCTCCAGACACCTCGTTGTTAAGGCCACTCATCAACAAGCAGCGTCAGATTCATCTCAAGTAAACACCATGTTATTCATGGTTGAAGATCCTCTGTGATCTTCCTTGAATAAGCCTCAGCGAATACATAATATGCTGGAAACAAGCTGGAATATAACTTGGAAGTTGATATTCTGGGTTGGGAAGAGGTACCTTACCGCATTACCACCCACTGGATCCCTGTCTTCATCTTTAACACCAATAAAATATATATATTGCTTGTCACGAGAAATTGCATAGCCACAACTATGTAGCAACGACTTCCCCAAGGCTTCTTTAGTGAGTTATTTCACATTCTGGTTGTAACATCACACATTGATGTAATGTATCCGAATGCCGAGGTAACTAGTGAATTTCTAATACCTGGTCTCCTTTAACTTCATTGCTGATGGAGGTCCCCTTTCACGACAACAGTGCGGTGACAATCACGAGGAAGCGTGTTGAGACTAGTGTTGGACTGGTATTACTATTTTATGATACCAATGGGGTCATGGTATGCATTGACTTTGTAGCTCACTATTAGGCCTTGTCAAGGTACTAGGGGGGTCATGAAATGTAGAGCCTGGTATAATATTAAACATGCAAGAATTATGGCTCTGCAATGGTATCAAATACCAGTTCAAGCGCCTTGCTAATAACATCCAAGGCTAAACAATGGTATGTTATAAAATTTTCAAGCTCCAGCTGGCGATGAAATAAAATGTCTCAAAAAAGAGCAAAAATGCATCTTGAACTAGACATTATACTAATTATACTCACGAAAGTTAAAGACACCTGAACCTGAACCTACGCCTTCGCCTTCGCCTTCTCCTTCTCCATCTTTTTTCTTCTAAAAGGGTACCTAAATGGGAATGTACAATGGTTATGGGAAGTCCTTGGTCTTGTAAGGCCGCCAATATCTTCCATCCCTATATGCTTAACTACAACCTTCGAATGCAACCCTAAGAAAGTGAGGAACAATACTGTGGAGAAATGACGTGACCATGTGCACAAGAATGGTCTTAGTATTGCATTCTAAACCCCTCCTTCGTATTGGTATGTTCATAAATATCTCCTGCCCATGATGCACATGTATGAGCTAGTGTACTGTCCCCTTTGATACCAGTTGGGTATGGTCTGCGATACCCTACTTGATACCAATGCTTATACCAGGCCCTAACATATATACCGGTCCAACATTGGTTGAGACCAGAACATCACACGAAAGTTCCAGAAGCCCGGGACAGTCACTAAACATAGTCTGTGTAACCTTTCGGGCACTAGGAAAACATTTAAGAATCATCATGATCATCACGACGACTGATTTTTTCCAAGCAGTTCCAGTACTGTCAGTTGGCGATCTGTTATATTCATTTTCATTTGCCAAGTCGGCGTGTACCAAGTAACTTACTTCATGTAAAATCAGCCTCTAGCAATAACTTGGTCATAGCTACTGCTCTTGTTTTACTCCTCCTCTGAGCCAATATAATTAGTGTACTCTATCGATTTCACTGCCGGCCTAACTTACTTAGATAAAGGATGGATGGATGAATAATGGAGGTATTTGCTGCATCTGGTATCGAGGGTCTGTGGGGTTTAGGTTTAAAGTCTGCAGGCACTGTTGCTGCGAAGCTGCTTAAATTAGGGTGTACAGACAATATTCATGTGTTCCGGAGTTCACTTGACTCACGCGTTCTTGCCTCTTGAAAACTTCCACAATCAACTCATGATTAGGGCTTGCATTGAACAGCTGCATCCTCTTCAGTGTGTATTTTTGACAAAGTTTTTGACATTTGACACGCAAAAATTTGCACAAAAATAAATTGCGCGTCAATTGACACGAACAATTTAGATTTTGGCATGTAGTGTGACTTGTGAAGAAGAAAAACCACACGTCAATTGACACTTTAGAAATCGAAATGACACGTACTACTAGGCATGTGACATTGAGGTGACATATTAGAAGAAAATGTAGATGTCAATTGACATTCATTTTCGTTTTTGAAAACGTCACGTGACACTTTGAATTTGAAGTTGAACGTCAAATGAAATTTGTCAAACATACACCTCTTCCTTGCCACTAGTTCGCTGTTTCGAGAACATTGATCCGGCACTGGCACTGCTTGTCACTAATGTATGATAATCTGATCTACAAATCACTTTGCTGTGGTTATGTTCTATCCAACAGGTATTGTGAAGCCGGGCACATAGCTTCTTGCCCTCGTAAATTCACATTCCACAAACTGATCTGCTGTTTCGCTCTGACGCAACCATCATCATATGAAGGAGGCAGCTGAATTCTGGTTCGCTTTTATCCTGTCCCTCTAAGCATGCTCTAGGAAACTCTGAATGCTCATAGAGTTCTTGCACCTGGTCAATTTCATTGTCTCAACAGCTCTATCTTCAAAATTTGAACAAAGACTACTAGAGCTAGAATGGCTAGGAGTGTGGTGGTCGCACGCAAATCGGTTCCGTTTGGCTACGATATTGCCTGACAACTAGCTTATCAACTTATCAGCGTCTCGTTGTGAAAATCAAAGGCAGGTGTTGAGAGTTTCGGTCGGTTTGTGCAGGTTAGTAGCAATCAGACCTCGCAAATATGACGTTAACCACAAAGTTTGTGAATAAGACGACGAAGAATTCTAAGGTGGAGGAGGGAAATGCAGGTGTGTTCAGAGAGTTGTGTAACCTAGGGTCTCGCAGGAAGTGCAACTCATGTGCCTTCTGAATACGTTGTAGAATTGGACACAAAGGCCACTTACCGAGAATACATTCATGCAGTTTCTAGGAAAATGACGTCAGAAGATTCCAATCACCACGATTGGACTTCTGCTTGAAGCATTCTGTCATCTACATCATACCGAAGTCTGGTAATCCTCATGAATGTGAGATCCAACGTGAACCGAGACCAGAGAAGACTTCCAAATTGACAAGGCCATTGTCCAAAAATGTGTCCAGGAAGTTTTCGTCAACCAGGAAAACAATTCTTGTACCTCAGGATTCTCAGAGCACAAGTACTTGAGGGGCTCGCGTTCCCGTAAAGAGTCATATTACTGTTCTCTTGCTAGGATCTTGGTAACCTAATTCAACCTCGCATATATATGAATAACACTTTGAAACATGATCAGTAACCGTGATCAGTAACAGCCACTGATGGCAGTGGAAGTAGAGTGGGAGCTGTAACTTGATGTTGCAACACTTTCTATGTTGATATCCAAAGCCTGAATCTATCGTGCTAATGTGCAGCAACATGTGACAAAATCATAGCGTAACCAGCCTTGGTATAATCTGTCATAGTTTCAGATCTGGCAGTTGGAATCCCAAGTTCTTGAGTGCAAGGCGGCCATCATCAAGAGACACACAGGAGGTTAATTAAGATTTGAGTGTTGGTGCACTGCTTCTTGTAATCTACAGCCATGGCTGGGCATTCAAGGGTTAAGTGGGAGAGCTCTTCAGCTCGTGCTGCAGGAAGCTCTCAACATTTACATCAAGCCTGGTGGGAAATAGTCACTGGGCAATGTTTTAGGAGTAGAAAATTAATGGCATCGCTGAATTCCTCCTTTGTATTTATGAATCCATACGAGTGAAAGATGAGTTGAAGACATAAAGCTGTCACAAATGCTCTAGCTGTCCAAAGCCTCGTCCAAGCACTGACTTCACTTACCTCCCAGAGGTTTTATGAGAAGTTACAATTGCTGACTTATAAGTTGATCAATCATGATATCCATAACATTATTATGCACTAGATTGGGGTGTCCCGTGGTTATATTCTCAGGGTCCACACGAACAAACGCACATTGCTTAATGATGTTTTGTCATACTCATTTGCAAGCATTAACAAGGAGGCCATTGCCAAAGATGTACAGAAACAACATCCAACCAAGAAATAAGCTATAAATTTATTAAAGAGTACACATTGAACTTGCTGCACTTTCCTCTTCCCCTCCAAAGTCCATATGTATCCAAAATTATCAGAATTTGAACACCGATTACGTCATCGAGGCCTCTCTCAAGAGCCCTTTGACACACCATACTTGATGAGCCGAGAGAGGGCCTCTATGATGTAATCAATGGACAATGGCATTTTTAGATACATATAGAGGTTTATGGATGGGACATGTCATATTAGTTTGGTTAATTGGACAAATTGACAAGGTGTTTGAAATTTTGAGCATGGGTTTATACTGCATCAACAAATTCTACCACATGTAGTTTGGCACAAAATTTCAACTGTATCATGATCTTCTCCTTTGGCACTTCCATTGTTGGAGTTCATTGAAGAACCATGATTTCTCATAGCAAATAAGTCCCTCCCTCATCTTCCTATCCCCTCGTTGTGTAATTTGCATTTCGAACTATCTTAGTGGAAGTCAAGGCATGCACAACTGTGAAGGTTTATTTTTCACAAGACAATGAAGTGTTAATTTCCTGGCCTCAACCCCTCATGAACATTGAAAAAAAGCACCGCCAATGTCATCTGGTCACTTCATGTTAGATGGTCGTGTTATTTAGGTACCACATTTCTACTTGTAAATGGAAAGGACCAATCCTCGTGAAGAAGAAAGCAACAAGACACATGGTTTTGACATTGTACAAAATGTGCTTAAGTGAACTTATAGTGTGCTCTTTGTAATTTTCCTTGAGCTACTCAGTATCACTTGCCATTTGCCACATAGATAGATGCAGCAATCCTGAAAAATGGGACAAATAGGTAAACAAATATGGAGTAGATGACGTGGCTTCATATGGTATCTGCGATTGTTCATAGATTTTGACTTGCATGTTCCACATCAAGAATTAAAACCTAATTGGTAATTTGAGTCTTATTCATAACTCCTAAGTGCTCTTGGAGCCCGATTTGGATCTCTTTGTACAAACAATATTTAAAATTGTAGAACATGACAATACGTTGTGATATGACTTTTTGGTAGATGGTGATAGCTTGTTGTCTTGGAAGGTTATACAAGTTCTTGCCACTTGCACAAAGAGACTTGGAAAGAAGTTGATGAAGATTCTATATCATCCAATACAAAGAGAGAATACACAACTAATACACAACTCATACGGACTAAATAACGGTGAGAGGAAAGTGGATAACGAGCTGTGATAGCAGCGAGACATCCATTGACTTTCGTATGTTATGTGACACAAGCGATTTGCTCATAGATGTAACCTATAGATTATAGATGAAATGTCTCGAGCATGATATGAAAAGCTACAAGAGAGTCATTGAAAATGCCCTCCACTTGGATAAGTGACTGGTTATGAACTGCTAAAAGTATTTAGGTGTTAACTTAGTAGAAGGATCCATGATGAAAGAATTTGCCATTGATAGTGTAACACCCACATTATCTCGCTCACATACATGGAACCTCATCAAGCAAATATAGGTCTTCTGACATATTAAAGCCTCATCTCTAATAGCACTCCAAAACTAAGAAGGTCGTCTACACTAATATGTGCATATAGGTTGCCCCACGCTAATTTATCGACATTCCACACTATTTTTTAATATTTATTACCATGGTACAAAATACAAGAGTTCTTTTTTACATTGTTGATGCCATACAAATGAATAAACAAAGGTATAAGTTTTTATGATCTACTTTTCACCCAGGGTAATTTGCATGAGCAACCTAATTGCAAAGGCAACCTAATTGCACATGTGTGTGTAGACTTGCCTCACTTATCCATATTGGAACAGTTTATCATCTTGGTGAAATAAGCAGACCTGAAAATGGTGCTCTCTTATCAGAAGCAAGAATCTCAAGAATATGCTCATCGAGAAGTGTGAATGATGGACAACCTTTTAGAGACATGTACACACAGAAGGACTCGACTGATCCTCAAGGCCATTTTGTCTCTAAAATGAGCTTAATATGCAATCTGTAATTTCATGGCCACATCTACATGAAACTATTACTTAGGGCCAGTTTACACTATGGACCACAAAGTCGTCCTAGGGCGATGTAAGAGTGTTGATTGGTTGCTGAACTCGTCCTAGGATCACTTCGGTTTACACCAAGGAAAAAATGGCAGAGTGAACATGGAGGTTGAGATTCCCAAAAGACATATTTTTAAGGCCTAATTAATACACTGACATGGTCCAACGGGTTTTGCGGTGAGATAGGCAAGAGAGGTGGTATGGTAGGAAAAGGCAGGGCCCATGGCAGAGAAATGCCATTATAATGAATTTTTTTTTGGGGGGGGGGGCTTTACATACAACTCTTCCCACTAGGTAAGGCTCACAAGGCACACTTTTCAGCATCTATATGATGTAATGAATCTTGAGAAGCAAGTCCGCCCTCTATGTGCCTAGATCATATCATAGCCCATGAGACATGCCATTTCTTCCATGCCCTACCCCTTAAACTTGCTCCCACATGTTTCATCAAACAATGTGGGACATCTGGAACTCAAGAATTTGAGTACACATGGTGAAGCGGGTTGCAAATAATGCTCAATGTACAACACAAGGTACATGTCACTTGTAAATTACATTGAACAAATTAAATCGCTCATTTTTTTTTTGTAAAAATTGTTGTGAGAAGATTTGCAAGCCACATCTTTGGCACATTTAACAAGAAGTGAAGACAAGTAAAGCCCAAGAGAAGACAAGAGAATGATCAAACTTGAATTTTTTTCAAAAATGCCCTTTTTGGGCATACATTAAAAAAAATCAGCACATTCACTTTTTGGTGCATGATCATTCTTCTTGGTCCACATTCGGTTTACACCTAGTGAGGGGCCCAAGCCTTTCAAAACTGATTTTTTAAGAAGTCGGACCATGGAAGTTGGACCATGAACTCAGACCATTGAAAAAGGCCCTCTTCCATGGTCCAACTTCACAGCCCTTATTCTTTCTGAAAGTATCTTTTACACCTCATACTGACTCCTTTTGGAAGTTCTAAAACCATTGGTTTTATCGACACATTGTGTTGGAACAGTCCTGTTGTAAACTGTGCACCTTACGAAGGTTTTCTCACTGAACAGCAACCAAGTAATTATGCCCTGGGGGTCACAAAAACTAGAATTCGTAGACAGAATTTGATACCCTGATTGAGCACAGAATGCTTGATACTCCAGTTTGACGGTGCAAATTAATTGAAGAGCATGGCTCCCTTCACGTTTGAGGATGTCCCTGAAGATGGGCCTTAGCTGACAGATGACAAGGAAAAGCTAAGTGTTGATCTCAGAGACACTACTATAGAGAAGGATTGTTCAAACAGTTTAGCAGTTCAGATAGTTCAATCAACACCCAAGCTGTAGTGCTGACCCTGTGAGATCTTGCTGACGTGTTGCATCCTCATTGGATATGAGCACGTTGAATATGAACCCTAGCTCACGGTTTTCGTGAGGTGATTAGTGTTCCGTTAGATATCATATATGTATGGTCATGTTATAGTTCATAGCAGCACTCCTTGTGTACAATATTTAGAATGTAGTGTTCATCATCTCAAATCTCATTGGCGTGTTGTTTCTCCATTTGACACGAGCACGATGAATATAAATTACAACAAGCAACCCTCGCAACATGATGAACGTTACACTCGATATTCTAGACGTGTCGTCTTACTAAGGGTTGTAGCAAGCAATCCTTGTGCACAATATTTAATACATTATATCTCTCACATGTATGACACATCATTGTGCAAGTGAGGGTTTTGTAACATGAAGCCGACTCGTCATATGAAGGTTATAAGTGCATCGTCTATCAATATTGTTGTATTAACATATCTCTGTGGAGAAGCAAAGTACCTAGACATTACGAAATATCCTAGTCTCAAAATATAATATGTTAAAAAAGCTTCCAAAAATGTTGCATCATTGCTTTTTGCCTTGTGTCCATCAACAACATATGCTAGGTGATCCTTTGTATCTGAATCAACTCCATCATCTGCATTGTCTTCAGTAGTTTACAATCTACTATGAGATTGTGAATTGTTGCAGCTAGGCAAAAGACTTCAGGTGTCCATCCAATGTTAAAACAAAATGCCTTTTGAGATGGTTTTTGAAATGAGCCAAAGTTTGACCTCAGTCAGACAAGCAACAAGAATTGGCCACGTGTTGCAGATAATTATAGGGCATAGCACTCTTCCAACTAGCCACTTGTTGGTTTATAATAAACATATGATACATGAATATGACTAACCCCAACCTTTCACAGTAATTGAAAGGTACTACAAAATATGCACAATGAGAAAATTGCCGAAGTAAATGGGTCATTTAATTGCTTGTGAGCAAGATAAGACCCCCCCCCCAACAACAATTATACCCTTGCCGCATGTGGTTCTCGCAAGTTTCACTAAGTGTCAGCCCCATGAAACAAAATTACCCCCAAAAATTTCCCTCGGAAGTCTGCAATGTGCAATTTCGCAGTTATATCTAGTATACAATCTCGCAAACACACAACTCAAGCTTCAATTACTCCAGGAATTTTCATAAGTCAAATGCAAGCATAGAGCAAAGAGTAAACAGAGAGACACCTCAACATCTCGGGTCCCGGTGGCCTTGAATTTATTCTGGCAATGAAATAAATCTCGTTTCATTTCTTTGAATACAAAAATAAATAAAAAGAACACCTTGACATCAACTGAAAAGTAATTGTTTTAACTCAATAGTCAAGAAACAAATTGAGAATACACAACTTCAAAACTCTCATGTACTTCATACCTTGTGCAATTTACGAATGTTGGGTGGGGTATTTGGATCAAAAGTGTAATCAAAATGACAATAGAGGGTAAAGGGTATCCTTGCCTTGGAATATCCAAATATTACCGTTATTTCTTGCACATCAAAATTCGGAAATTCCTAGCATTTAAATGAGTGTGTTTTGTATTACAAAATGCTTATGGCTTGTTGCCGTTGTAGGCTTTGGACACATAATTTGGATATGCTCATATTGTTTGTTAAGAATTGGCTAGATGATTCTCATGTTGGTGATACTCCTTATATAGAGCAAGTAATTTGGAAGGCTTTGGTGAGGATGAAAATGAAAATTTTCTTGAAACTCTAGATGCAGAGTTTTCCAATGATGTGAATGCACACACCGAAGAATTTGTACAAGATTAGGATGATTATTTTTAGCTTTGCATTTACATTTTCCAACATTGATGTATGAAATTGTTTGAATGTTATTGAAGCTATTTGGCCAAGTGAAGAGCACCCTTTAGTGGCGGGTATAAAATTTGGGTTGGGTACCCTTACCCTTCACTTTGAGAATATGCATATATCAGGGTTAAGGGTAACCTTGAGTGGTAGGTACACGTATAATTGAGCCCAAGTATGCTTACCCTTCAAGAGGAGCTCAATGGCAATATCCGCCCAATAGTGCAATTTACCTTGTCACAAGTTGTAGAATGCCCCGCCATCATCTTGATTGTCCAACCATGTCAATGAAAGCTGCATAAGAAAAGCTATAGAGACAGGGAATTATCACATACAAGTATATCTCTCATTCATCCAACATAAAAGCTCTAACCTAGTATGCAGCCCAAAGGTTGTTATGTTTAGTTGATTCAACACTGAAACTAGCTTCAAAGACCCTAATTTAGTATGATCCAAGTCATACGATATGAATCAGCAACAAACCTATAAGGGGTCAAGGTTTTATGTAGGAATAATTCCTACATAACTCCTATACTGTCTAACCTCGTTAATACGACACATTTTTTGCGAGACCAAACTTTTTAGTTCAAAACTCCCTCTTTCATACGACTATGGCACTTGATAATGCGACATTTAGAATCTCCATTTTGTCATATTAAAGAGGCAGTTAAATGCTAAAATTCCTTTCATCTATGTTATGTACATCTAAAATACACTTGGGAACTACTTGGGAACTTCACTTATCATTGGGAACTTAATGATAATTAGGGCTACTAGTGTAGAATGGACATGGTTAGGGTTAGAGTGGCCTCCTGTCTAGATGTTGCCTTGCACACAGGTCATATAGTATCACCAGTATCTTGATGCTAAACGTCATGCATCATTGTTGTCCGGTTTCTTATTAGAGAACTCTTTACATTTTGGTGTTAATGAAATTATTAGTTTTCAAAAGTTAGTAGGGAATCTAGATAAGATGACAGTTGTTAACTTGGATAGGCAACGCCATAGATCTTTGGACTCCTATTTCAAGAGTTCTTGAGAATATTTGTATTTTTTTGGAGTTATAAGTTATTATTTCATACCAACTATATTGCTTAAACTCGTTGTATATATTTTTAAGCTCATATTACTTATGTTTTTGTATTCCCTCAATAATACAACAACTTTACGCCATTTGTCATATTAATGAGAAGACAACACCTCGATAATACGACTTTTTTTGCGTTTTCCAAACGTGTCATACTAAAGAGGGAGAACAATATAATTCCGTCGTCCAGAAAAGCCTGTGTGTCTTAGATTTGTTCAAAAAAAAATTCCCATTTGATGTGGGTGGGGCTAGTAAAGACACACTTGTGCGATACCTACTGATCATAGGGAAAACATCTCCGAGGACACATTGTACAAGCACTCTTCAGGTCAGGTCTTCACTCTTTATTGTCTCATCAGAACAATACAAAAGAAAGGGCTAGACTTCCAACCAAGAAAACCAGAGAACTCCGAACCTGAAAATGGAAAATTTACTTGAGCCCCATGTCTGCAACAGTTCATCTCGATTCTCCACTTGCACCTTCTGCCTCATTTTCGTCGTGCAATTGACTCTTTCAGTTTCGTAACATGAAGAAATGACCCAAAAATCTCAACCACCGATGCGGAGCTCCTTAATTGCATGCCACTTACAGGCCTCTTCTTTTGAGCTTCAGCCGAAGAATGGGATGTCATATCAACATTTCTTCATATTTGGGTGCGTTGATGGAGATATAAAATTGTGAATCCACAAGTAGTGTTGAGCCCGTTCCCAATCAATCAGTTGCCCCACTGACGCGGGGCCCTTTGAAGGTCATGATAAATTGCTAGTTCAAAAGGGACCACCATATGTCGCATTTGACAAAGATGTCAAGTTTTGATAAGTGGTTCCGTCCGCAGAATGTGCTCAACGCTCACATGGGCTGTGATGGAACACACACAGCCAACGTGTTTTGTGTGCATCAGATCCGGCCTGCCGTGTGCAACTTGAAGATGTTGAGATGAGACGTTTCAACTGATCTTGGAGCTCTCGTGGTGTCTATGTACACTCAATTGGGATACAGAAGTGAGAGAGGAAATTCAGTCTGTATTGGTCTGAGATGACCCTGAACTAATAGGTGATAGTGGAGAGGTACTCATTTCCAAATGGAGTGGTTGGTGGTTCAATTCCCGCTGTGAAATCTTCTCTCTACTTGACGGGAAAAACTAGCTAGGTAGGTAGGAAGCCAAGTGCCCACCCACTGCAAGGTAGGCAGTAAACCCCACCCTGCGCTATGAGGATTCTTGAGCAAGGTAGGGCCAGCGGTCTCAAATTCACGTCGGATTGCCTGACGTTGGTTATTTATTTATTTATTTCAGTATATATGTGCACTCGACAATTTGGTGTTGGAACTTGGTGAGAAATTAGAGTTAATCGAAAAAGTATGGGGATCTAATGGGTTCGAATTGCTATAATGGACCCTTGTTTGAGTGTAACTAGGAAAGTCTTGGAGGGCTTCTTAGAGTTTTCGACACCAACATGTTTTATCTTTATATAACTAAGGATCTTCCTTTGTTTCTTTGCCATCTATGTGCACATGCATCTCTTTGCTCCTCTCACCACTTGTGTATTCCTAAAATAAAATCGAAAGCCTTAAGAAAGAACTCCAAATTTTCTCAAAGTTCTTTGGCCCCGAAACAGAGGACAACGACTTCCCTCCCCAATTTTCTTTTTAAGTTATTGATAGAAGTGTTGGAAGTGGCACATATAGGAGATACCATCAAAAAACTTGAGTTGGTCCCCGCTTATGGTGACATTTCGGTTAACTTTGTTATTCTATACATAAACCTTGCCATTTGCACTTTCTTTTCCATGACATGAAAGAGCTATTCGCCTCTTACTCTCTACAAAATTGGAGACCTTGAATAGGTGAATGGGATTCGTTTAATGGAGTCCTCGGGGAGATCACTCCATTGTCAAGTTGAACACCACGTGCGAACAAAGTTTGCTACCCCTATATTAATGCCATAGATAATTTTAAAATTTATGATATTTTTTTTGCATATACATAACCATTGATAGTATCTTTTGTATATTTTTTTGAAATTTTTAGTCATCTTCATTTTTGTAGTAATTGTTTTAGCTCAATTCTGCGTCATTCTAGTTAGAAACGGTATGTTTTATAAAAAAAACAAATCATCAAATTTAGTTACCATTTTTTACTATATAATAGATACCGTGTATATCTACTCATGAAAAAAAATTGATAAAATTTTGACCCATTTTGGTGATGCTTTATGTAAAAAGTAGGATTTTTTAGATGTAAAGTGTTCGCACGTGGTTGTTCAACTTTACAAGGGAGTGATCTCCCCGAGATGGAGTCACATCGCAAATCGCTTGTGACATTTTATTTTATCTCCTTTCCCTTCTACCAAGGACCAAGGAGTGTGGCAATTACACTAAATAGTCATATTATTGTGGGCCACAGTAATTTACAATCCACATTATATTTCTAATTGAAAATTAGTGTGGGCCATGGTAATTGTTTTCCTAGAAAATTAATGTGGGTGATCATTTTATTATTTTTTATCTTTGTCCTATAACTAATATTCAATGTGTTGGTCGGAAGTCTTCATGAAGACTTGGGGGAAGACCCAAGTCTTGGACCCACGTAATTCCACCTTGACTAGAGAATTAATGTGGCTCACGCTAATTATTTCCCTACTAATTTTTCACCCACACTAATAGGACTATTTAGTGTACTTACAAGTCAACCAGTTGAAATGGCTTTAAAACCAACTCAAATGTGAAACCTTGGGAGGGGGGAGCCAACATATTTAAAGAATATAGAGAGAACATTCTTACAACCAACATATGAGTCCTAGGCAATTGTCTTGTATTAGTGGAAGAAATATGGAAATCTACCCTAGAGGTAGATTTGCAAATTGTCCAGTGACGTAGGCCAATTTTCCACTGACACTCAACAATTGTCCAAGACTCATATGCTTGTAGCATGTTGTAATTTCTCTTCAAGCATAACTGCTACCCGCATGTGACTCTTAGGCAATCAACATGCATTACTGAATGAATTATCCAAATCTACCTCTATGGTAGATTTACAAAAAAATTAGCCACGCTGGAGAAATTTCGAACGACACAAGCCAATTGTTCAAGTCTCATGTGCTTGTAGTGAACCCATTGACTAAGTCTACTCAAACACATTGGTTCGCTTTGGAAAACTTAGTAGGATCTAAAGCCGGTTGTCTTTCAAATTAAGGGCCGGTTTAGACTACGGTGAAGAAGTGCACCAATGGGTCGAAAATTTCAGCCCAAGACAAGGTTATTTGAGGCAACGGTTGATAAAGTAGACAAGATGGATTTTCTTTTTGGAAAAGAATGCCGTAAGTTGGAGTCCTTCAGTGGCCAAGTTTCTTGTTTGAGGTTGCCCAAGAAACTTGACCTACGGAGAATTCCCCTAGCAAAAAAGTGTTGCCATGTTGTTTTTTCATCCATGCTTGAAGTGCTCCACTGGAGAAGTCTTGGCCGTTATGTAAACCCTGGATTGTGAAGAATAGCCCCATTTCGTAGCCAATCATATTACTCCATTTCCCTAAAATTCTTGACCAGTGCACTTCTTCACTATAGTCTAAACAAACCCTAAGTATCTACAACTCTCCAATGACACCTACACCAAACTTGAATGCCTATGACATCCAGGTTGAATATACAATACCTAGTATGTTTTGACCTTCTAATTTTTTACATCATCAAATGAATGGACAACGAGGAACGAGAAAATCACTCTAGGAGAGGTCAAGCCGCTTTGCACTACTAAAAAAATATGGGTCAAAGGGACACCAAAATGATGTTGAAATGACACCACTCTTACCAATCTAACATGTGTCATATTCCAAGCAAGGGTAGCCTTTGGCCATGTTGAAGTGGTGTCATCCTACACACAGTCTACTGCCATGTGTAGACTGCAAGCCCCTATGAAGCAAAAGATACCAAGCTAGGTGAGGTAAACCTCATAACATTATTCAGATCCATATCAACGTTCTGTGGGACTGATAGTATTCTGCGGAATATTCCCTGATATTTCCCACATTCAGACTAAATGTGGGAAATATCAAGGAATATTCCATAAAATATTGTCAGTCCCACAGAACGCTGATATGGATCTGAATAATGTTATGCTCAACATTGGGCACACCAATGGCTAGGCAAGGAAAACCTAGCTAGTAAATTCTCAAAAGCCCAAATGAGGTAAAACCACCTCACTCTACACTAGATAAGGCCGTCCAACCTCATCTAAGTGTCCACGTAGAGATAAAGGGAATTGCCAGAATGGGCTCGATTACGAGCCCTTGGATTCAGACCAAGTACCTCCTAGTGCTCACTCGGGTACGATACCCAAGAACCCACACCATGCCAAGTTGGTTAAATATGTTACATTATCACATATATGACAAGATAAAGTGTTCACTAATCCATATAGAAGCCACAATATAGGTTATAGTAGTTACTATATTTTGTTGCTATTGTAGTAGTTATTCAAATAGTGTGGAATGTTGATGTATTAACGTGGGGCAATCTAATTGCACATATCAATGCAGTTAACCTTTGTAGTTAAGGTTTGTAATTAACTTCTCAAGTTCCCACTACACCGATTATCCGAATCAGTGCGTGTTACTATGCGGGGTTATGCAATGCAATAATGTTGTACTCATGAGTTCAATTTTTACTAACGAAAGTTCGATAGGTTGTTCAGACATTATAGAACACATTGACTTTGCTTGGTAGAATATTACATTCTCATTAAATAGTTATAGCACTGCACAACTTTGAATAGTAACATGCACCACTTGGGAATAGTAACACACACTCCTTGGGAATAGTAACACGCATTGATTTTTTTTTGGGGGGGGGGAAGATAACAATGTGGTTGAGATGGGGTTAGAAGTGCAGCATGAGTAAATGTTTTTACTATACGTGCGTTCACTAGTAGCTACGGTCACATGTCATTATAGCTCTCGGATCGGTCAGCGACAACCACCCACTAGAAAGAAATCAATTATCAAGATTGGTGCCATTTTCATGACACCGTCTATGAATGCACCCTGCGCAATCATGCGCAATGACTATATTTGCGACGTTGTCATTCAAAGGTGTTCCGCTTAGTGTGTATGTTTGACAAATTTCATTTGACATTCAACTTCGAATCCAAAGTGTCAGGGGGCGTTTTCAAAAATAAAAAATGAATGTCAACTGACACCTACATTTTCTTCTAAAATATCACCTCAATGTCATATGCCTGGTAGTACGTGTCATTTCAATTTCTAACGTGTCAATTGACGTGTGATTTTTTTCTTCACAAGTCACACTACATGTCAAATTGTGCATGTCAATGGACGTGCGTTTTTATTTTTATTTTGCAAGTTTTTGTATGTCAAATGTCAAAACTTGGTCAAAAATACGCACTAGTTCCGCTAACACCCCCTCTTCCCTTCTAGTCTTGGGAATGGTGAAACCGTGAATCTTTACAGTTATGACTCATAATGTAGCAACATGGTCTGAAGCAGCTCACAAACAACAATGCCTAGCATCGCAGCATATTCCCGGACACACAGTTTCGAGGCCCCATGATTCATGAAACATAGTAGAGTGTCGGATTAATTCTTCCAATAATTCTTCACAATCATGAGTCAAGGGGAGGCCACACACATTTGGAAACACCGGATTCGAAACAGAGTTTGGTAAGCCAAGCTAAAATAATTTCAGCCTGGACATGTGCCTAACTTCGAGGAGTTGGGTTTCAAGGTCGGTCCCTCTTTGTTTGGTTAATATCATCTATTTTCAATTTCGACCCAAAACGTATTTTTGGAAGCCTTAAAACCTCCGTTTTTTATCGGAGTTGAAAACGGATGGTTTTAACCAATAAAAAAGGGACCAACCTTGAAATCCAACTCCTCGAAGTCAGGCACATGTCAAAGTTAAAATTCTTTTATCTTGGCTTACCAAACTATGTTCCGAAACTGGCGTTTTCGAACATGTGTGGCCTCCCCTTCACTAAGGGTGAGTTTCCATTTGGTTCTCTTGAGTCTTCAACTAGTCTTAATCCTTTAGAGACCGGCACTTGTAGGTGAAAGATTCTTCAGTGGATGCATGGAAGTTTAGTTGCCCGTGTCCATGGCCCTCCATATTCTAGCGGACTACTAGAATGTGGTTGGATGGTGCCTTATGCTTAACTACATGCGAACACCTTTAACTCACTATTATCTAGAGTCTAGTGGGCAAGTAGCCAACATGGAAACTCCCCCTAAGGCCCTTGAACTTCTCGCAACTCTTCTATTCCTTTTTTGTATATACCTTCGTGCCCGTCGGGCACATGAGAATTGTGCTTTGGTTGGGAGCTCCACAACAAACCTAGTTTCCTGCAACTAGACTTTGGTTGTGGACCAATACACCGTTTATGATATTTAGTGTCACGTACACTATTTGTGAAGGTCCTAAACTAGATGCCTAGAGGTCTCAAAGTGTCACGTCCCCTAATTGCCAATATGATTCCATTCGTCAACACAAGTAACTTTTAAAGAGAAAAAATATATATATATTATGACATTTAGAGTAACATTTGGATACTTTAGATGATAGTTTTGCGTTTTAACATGCAAGGGGAAAATACTTTTAAGTGTACTAATGGCAAGTGTCATTTGTGTACATTTTAGTCAACTCGTAGACCATTGTGTAACATAGGCAGGCACCTCATAACACTATTGAACATGCTCATGCCAAGATATCAGTAAGCGCACTTGAACGCCAAGTGTCATGAGAGGACACGTATGGTGAAGTTGTTAATCATCAGTGTAACCTAGTATACGCCTCAAAATAGGGTAATTGACACTATTACGCATGTGACACTAACTACCATAAACGGTGTAATGGCAACTTCACTTGCCCCAACAACAACAACAAATGATTTTTTTAAATTAAATATTGAGTTTAAATTCATGAGCGGTTGATGTGGATGCACTTTCACATGTTGCATGTAAAGTGCTTTAGGTAGATCCCGTGGAATAAAAATTGGTGGAGTATATTGCATGGGAATCTGAAGAACTCTCTCCGTCTCCACAAATATAGCACTTGGAAGTTGCAACTGTAGTCTAACTTAGGTCAACTGCATGTTGATTCTTGCACAAGTACCTAATATTGCGGGCCACGGTAATTTCCTAGAGCCCACACTAATTTCATAATAAGAACTAATGTGGGTCACATTTAGTTTCGAACCCGTGCTAAATCTCTAGTAGAAAATTAGCGTTAATTGTTTTTCTAGAGTTTAACGTGGGTGATTATATTTTTTGGGTACGTTTGTCCTATAAATAAATTTTTATGTGTTGGTTGGAATTCTTCATGAAAAGTTAGGAGAAGATCCGTTCTATTGGACCCCCGTTAATTCCACCTTGACTAGAAAATTAGTGTGGCTCACGCTCATTATCTCCACGCTAATTTTCCACCCACACTAATAGGACTATTTAGTGTAGTTTTATCAAAGACATGTGATTTGATGACTCATGCCCCCTTTTACTTTGGTAATCTAAGGTAGATGTGCCTTAGATGGATAACTTTTCTCTCTGCATTCACTTCTCGAAGGATAAGAAAACACACAACATGTGAGATGACTACATTGATTATCCCAATTAGTGCATGTTACTATTCGGAGTTACATGGTGCAAATAATCTTACTCATGAGTTCAATTTTTACTAACGATAGTTCAATAGGTTGTTCATACATTTTAGAACATAAATGACTTTTCTTGGTAAAACAATACATTCTCGTTAAATAGTCATAGCATTGCGTACCTCCAAATAGTAACACGCACTAATTGGGATAATCGGTGTAGCAAGTCAAAATAGTGCCCGTAGCCATTTGCCTCCTACGTTTTGGAGCTCAATTGAATAGCTTATTCATTATCAGAGTGAAGATTCTCGCGCTCATTGAGTGGTCATATAGCTCCCCCTCATGTTGAACATTGAGCCTAGAATATTTACCATATTTGAGCAAATACTTCAATCTCTTTTAAACATGTGTCTATTTGGTGCCAGTTCTTAGATCCACACATTACCACATACCACTCAAATATAGGTGCCCTAATTTATGTTGTGTTGCATTCAAGCACGTCTACCTTAGAGCTCGAGCCAAGAGTTCAAACTTGAAATTTTTAAATTTTTGGCACATACAATGTTGAAGTTGTAAGGATTCACATTATCCTGGCATATTACTCCAAGGGCGACATCCCATACATAAACTATTTTTTCACAAGAATTTTTAACTTTGGGCCTCCATCAAGTCAAGTGACAGGTATCAAAAGGGAGAGGGAGAGAGATACCCTGGCCACACCGGTGGAAGGCGGGGCCAGCTAGCCGCCCGGGGTGGCTGTTGGGAAAGGCACCCGGCTGGCCCGGTGTGGCAGCCTGCCATCCACCGGTGACCCACATCCGGTCGGCAGCCCATGCCCGGCCCGAAAAAACACATGCCCAGCTAATTTAAAAAAAAATACACACGCACGGGGCCTGGTGCTGCCCGGATGGCCCAGTCAGGCAGCTCCCCCCGCTGGACGGCCACAGGGGGCCTGGCCTGCAGCCAGCCATCCGACTGGCAGGCCCTGCTGTCGGGTAGCTGTTCGAGCGGGGGTCCGAAAAATCCGGGATTCAGCGGACTAGGCGGGACGGCTGGATGGCCCAGCTGTCAGCCCGGTGTGGCAGGGGCAAGAGAGAGATTAAGTAATCCATATAGATGTGATCCTTTGATGGTGTCTGGCAACTTTCCAATTCTACTTGTTCTAAAAAAAACCCTCTAGAACACATCTTTTAAAATACTCTCAAAATGCTTGACCCCTGCTCTTAAGGGTTAAGGGACTCTAGAATATCTGTCAAGTTTCAATGTTGGGGTTATCATATTTATAAGTGGAGGCTCATTGTTCAGATTTCACTTTTGTCATCAGGACACTTTACACTAGAGCTTGACCACCCATGAACCATTGAAATCTAAAAGCTCTCATTGGTGAAAATGCCGAGACTATCACGAGTCTCAAAGGCCTTTATAATTTCATGGTCACGACCCTTGGTCATAGTGTAAAGTGGCCCTTACTGTAAGAAAAAATATGAAAGAATCTTGAATTTTTTGTTACACAAAATTATCATAACATGATTGGCAATTACTTCAATATATATTGTTGTAAGATATTCATGTAAATATAATGGTAACACCTAGCACTCATGTCATCATATATAACAGAAAGAGGGGAATTATCGTATACAAGTGTACCTCCTATCCATCCAACATAAAATTGGATGATTTGTACAAAGAGTTGTAAACTTTATAAGAGCATCTTGGGCTAGAGCATCCCAATGCTTTTTGTAATTGTAATTTGGGTGATTTTATGTAATTGTAAGATGGGTAGCGGTATTTGTGCCAAATTTTGTATAGATAATCTATTGAATTGGGTAAGGCCCAATAACTGTTGAACCTCTTTTTGATCCTTCAGAGGCTAGATGTGGAGAATGTCTTGAATTTTTCTTTCGGATTGGCAAGTTTTCCCATTCGACAGAGTATGTAGCCCAATGTTAGTCCGGAGAAGAATAAGAACATGCATTTGTCTAAGTTGAGGCTTACTTCATGTGGCCTGTAGGTCTACAAAACATATTCAAGTTGTGATAGGTGGGCTTCCATGTTGCCGTAAATCGTTTTGTAATCAAGGTAGATTTGGGAAAATGTTTTTAAGAACAGTTCGAATATCTTCTCCATTAATCATTGAAATGTCATAGGGACGCTCATTGCCCCAAATGGCATGCGCTCAAATTGGCATTGTCCCCAATCAGCTATGAAGGTTGTTTTCTCTTTGTCTTCCTCAGCCATGGCCAGCGAATAAAATTGAAGGGTTGTACCCCTTATTCTGGGGTGCAGCCCTTCACTTTCCCTTCAACAGCTGGGCCAGCCCTTCAAAAGGGACCAGCAAAAATTCCATGAAACCTTCAAAATTCCAAGAAACCTTCAAAGGGAAGGGCATTTTTAAAACAACCGGTCCCTTGGGCCTTCATACCCTCGGGAGATCCGGCTAGCTCATTTCCCTGGAGGCTCCGGCTTGTGGCTGATGCAGTCTTGCAGATACGCTCATACCCGCGGGAGAACCGTAGATACCCTCCCACACCCGGTGAGAACTACAAGCCGCTCTTATCCTTGGGGCCTGGGCGACGGGAGAATGTTTTTCGACACAAAATTGCTTTTGTTATGTGAGCTTTATACATGAAATAAACATATGTTCTAATCAGAAGATCCAAAAACTAAATATAGCCAGTCCATAAAATCCACTTTACATCAAAATAAACATGAACACACTAAGCTTAGACGACCTGAAGCAAAAAGCGATTCAGTTGTTCAATCAATATAAAGATGTGGTTGCATGGACGCATGTTGACCTAAAAGGTATCCCCGCTCATCTAGGCACTGCAAGCATCAAATCGATTTAAAGCCATGAACCATACTCGTCAAACAAAGGAGGGATGGAATAGACCCAATTACGCACTTACAGTTAAGAAGGACAAGCTACTCGCGGCACGATTCATATCACAAATTAACGCCGCGCCTTGGTTGTCCCTGATGGTGATCATTCCTAAGAAATGCGGTGCTTTGAGAAATTGTGTCAATTTTTGAAAGCTTAACGCCGTCACTAGAAAAAGATCATAATCCTTTACCATACATGGTGGAAGTAATTGACGAAGTCGCAGGACACAAGATTTATTCATTCATCAGTTGCTTCTCAAGATATTAGCAAGTGGCCATGGCCAGCGAGAAAATTTGAAGGGTTACTCGTATTTCATGGGGAAGGGTTACTTAAAATTTTGCCTTTCAAAATGAAGGGTTACTTCAAAAATTGCCCTTCATATATTTACAATTTTTTTTCCAAAAATGCACAATGTAATGTTTGAATCTTAGGTTATATTGTAAACTGAAGTGAAATGTAATTTACATGGAACAAAATCTGAAATTGGGATTGACCGACCAGCCGGTTATTGGCGTGTGTTGAAGAGTGTGCTTTGGAGGTTCTTCTTGAATCGCCATGGGTGTTCCCTGTGTGGGTTTGAATTGAGTTGGTCGGGAAGTTTTTGGGCATAGTCGGTCAAGATCCTAGTGATTCTTAATCCAACCGGTTACATGTTGACATCTTCCAATTTTGCTTTATTCATTTGAGGTATTTCTTTAGATTCCTCTGAATGATCGGTAATTCTCCTGAGGTTTCAAACTTCAACCGGTTATTTCTCAAACTCAATTGGTTTATTTGTAACTAACCGTTAGTTGTTTCAAGGTTGAACTTGGCTATGGGTACAATAAATAAATAAATAAATAACCAACGTCGGACAATCCAACGTGAATTTGAGCCCATTGGCCCTACCCTGCTCAAGAATCTTCTTGGTGCAGGGTGAGGTTTACTGCCTACCTTGCGGTGGGTGGACGCTTAGCTTCCTACCTACCTAGCTAGTTTTTCTGTCAAGTAGAAAATTTCACAATGAGAATCAAACCGCCAACCACTCCATTTGGAAATGGGTACCTCTCCACTATCACCCAACAGTTTAGGATCATCTCAGACCTCTATGGGTACAATATCTGGATTGAGGGCGAATAGAAAATCTTCCTCTTCTTCTGTATGCACATGAGAGTACTCACAGCCGGTGAGCCAGCGAATATTTTTTTTTTGTTTCCGATGAAACATATCCTTTACAACGGTATCACAATTTGCTTGTTATGACTGATGATTAGCGAATTATGGTTCCAATCGTGAGTCGCATTTGTGTCTCATAACCAAGGGCAACCTAGTATGATTGGTTATTACGCTTTTGTTGGTAAGTCCGAAACCGCAAACTTCACGGCTACAGTGATGCCGTGAATAACAATTTTCACATCTCTTAGTATCTGAGCAGATTAACCCATGAGTGATTTGCCATTCGTACTATGAAGTAGTTTTTTTTGAGTTTGAGTACTTTGAGTCGGATGCATAGGTGTTTGGATAACACGTCTACTCCGGAACGTCCATCGATCATGACGTTGTTTATAACGATGTTGTTAACACACATGCATGCCAAAGCAACGTGATGATCTACCTCGATAGTGTTTAGTTGGGTATTGAATTGTTGGAAAATGTAGCGTTGTAGGTCAAGGCATACTTGGAATACTTGTTTAAGTGAGATTTGTACCAGAGATTCTAGTATGTTGTGTATCATGGGTTGCATTGTTGAGTCGTAGTTGATTGAGGGCATGGGGTGATTTTGTTGCAATTTGATAGCATGTTATTTTGGAAAGCCTGCTAGGACCAGCGTCCATTGCGGCGTTGTGAATTTCAGTTGCTTTGTGACTTGCTCTCAAATCGTATCTAATTTATGCCATCGAGCCATTTCGTAGGGACAAGTTGGTTCGTGGTCTTTAGGCAGTTGTTCCGGAGGTGCCTTCAACTGTGTTTTGACAGTGTTGTGCTCTACGTGCATAGCATGGGTAGTGGTATCTTGCAATTCCTTAAGAGTGAAACATCCTTGTCTTGTAATGTTATATTCGGATTGATATTTTTTCCATTGTTCTTGAACGATTGGGCACTGATGTTATGGTGTGGGCCTCCACATTCAAAACAACGTTAGGGAGTTGGAGGCAACATTCGATGTGTAATTGCATGTTGGTGTGGCATACTTGGTACATTGAGTGGGAGTTGGAGGTATAGAACCCATCTATGAGGCTAGTGTGGTTATATTTGGGTTGTCCTTGTCTTGGAAATGTTGATGTATTGGAGATTGATTTAAATCAAAGGTTGGATGTAAAATTTACCATTTACATCCTCATTGGTTGGTTGAGTTAGGGAGTGTTGGTTATGGCGAATGAGGAATATGTCCCGGTTAAAGTCCCCTATGAGGATTGAGAAATGTGTTGAATGGGTAATTAGGGTTTGTTTAATTGTTTGTTGGATATAAGGGATCATGTGTCTGACTTCTTTGTGTGTTGGCATATATAAGTGAATTAGTAGTATGAGGTGAGAGGTTTATTGGATATTGTAATAATTTGTAGGTAAGGGGTGAGTTCAATAGGGGTTGTTATTTTGGTGATGTTACTAGAGAAGACGATTGTTTTGTGTATCATAGTGGTTAGTCCTCCTCTTATTGGGCATATTGTATGTAAAGGCTCCTAATGCATGTGAGTGCATCCAACGTGTTGTTGTATATGATCTTATATGATGAAAATTGCACATCTATGTATGATCTTATATGATCTTGTGGGTTTTTGTTTCATGTATGAATAGAAGTAAAGATGGGATACCATTTATGGTGGTGAGTTGGTGGACATCTTCAAGGCTTGTGCTCAAGTGCCTACAGTTCCATGTGATGGGGTCTGGGCATATGTTTTTATGTTGGTTTGGTATTAATGTTATTATTGAGGGGTTTAGTGTGACTTATGTGAGAAGTCGAGAATTGGTTGTAGAAATTTGAGGGATTCTTTTATGAGTTCTATGGGATAGCTCGGGAATAGTCGTTGGAGTGATGATTGTGAGGGGGTGGTGTTGTGTGAGATGTTGAATTTGGTGTGGTCATATAGTTCTTATGCGAATTGTTCTAGTGCATGGACGGTGGTGAGCGACCGGGAGATGGGGTTAATAGTAATGGGGGGAGGGGTCAAATGGGGGTGGGAGATTGTGTAATCTTCTTTGTATAGTGAAACTACGTGCATGGAATCCAATTTGGAGGGTGGTGTTGCATTTTGTTGGTACGAGACTTATGAAAATTATTAGGGTGTATATGATGTGTGGGGTGTGGTATCCTTGGAGGAGTTTGGTGTGTTTGATTAGGTGAAGGAGCTCTTGGTTGAGGTTAGTTTATGTATGGAAGGTTGTAGAAAAGGAAGGATTGTGATGAATAATGTGACACATTCAAGTTTTATTGCTGTATGACCTCACAATACCATAGTAGCCACGTGCATTTCTATTCACTACATACGTACCCCAAATGAAATTAAAATATGAACTTGTTATGTGACCAAGAATAGACAAAGTTCTTGTGCCTTCCTACGCAACCAAATGTTTCTATAAGTAGTTACCAAGCAAGGAAAGGAATATAACACAATGGCTCCAATACACTTACCTAATAAATGTAAGAGGTGTGTTGAACAACCCCTAAATTCATTGCTCAATTTGGACAATAATTCTCGTCCATGGCATCCACGACAAGACACCAACTAACCTACTTAGCTATGGATATCTTTGTGAGGACATGTATACCCTCTCCCCCCCTTCCAAAAGTTGTTTGTGCATTCTACAATATTGCATCTTACGTTATGTAGACATCAAACTATTTCTTACATTTGATTTCTTTCTATGTAGAGAGAAGATGACAATTTTTAAATGTTCTTGTTAAGACCTTGTTGAGGTGTTGCACCGTTTTAATACACTGTACATTTGATTTAATATCATGGCATTAAAATTGATGTGACATGCCACATGATTCGGTTGCCATCTAGTGATTGCAAGAACATTTACACGAGTTGGTGATAAATGGTTTGGGCCACATTAAATTAGATGTAGAGTATACACAACAAGAACACATTGAATGATATTTTAATAGTAGGTGGCCTACAAATTGATTCTTAAAACCTACAATTAAAATCCATGTATTTCATTGTCAAATATATGAATATGTCTCGGTACCCAACCTAAGCCTAATTGACATCATTATTTTTTGGGGGAAAGTAGGAATCACAATACATACCCCCCCCCAAAAAAAACAAAAAACCAACAAAAAAACCAAACAAAAAACAAAAACAAAAAAGGCGCCACTTTGGCCAACCATAATGGAGGTGCAAGAAAGACATAAGAATGCATTAGAAAAAGCGCCAACTGTGAACAATCACAATGGATGATCTAGACTTTACCCACTTAGCAAGGTGGTGTAAGAAGCATTCCACAAAAGATGAATACCTTTATTTATTTATTTATTTATCTAAAACTCTAGCTAGCAATAAGGTTGATTTTTTGGTGATTCTCACCTAATAATCCAACAATAATGGGTCCCCCAATGGATAGTAAAAGGCTCATTTTTTGAAACAACTTGTGGAGTTTTGTAAGGTTCACAAATAGAGAATTTGCTCAATTTGTTTTAAAGAAACCTATGTACTCTCACAGTTTTTCAAATCTATGGAATTTCTTTTGAAAATGTTGTGTGCTAATTAACATACCAGAAAATATGAAAATGTTTGGAAGTGTGTCTTTTAAGCTTAGTTACCTTGTGCATCCTAAAAAATATTTTCTTATGTACACTCACAAACAAAACTGAGTACAACTCTGACTCACTTCCATTTGAAAAATCATACCATAAGCATGAGTGGGCAAGATCCAAGTGCATTCAAATGAAAGTTGTAGTACATGATGTACTACATAGTGCCAAAAAGTTTGAAGTGGATTTTAATTAGGGTGTGAAAGATATAAAATGTCAAAATTGGCTCTTCAAATACTTAGTATTGTTTGAAATTGTGTAGAAAGCTTTCAAAACATACAAGAATTCGAACGAAGCCAAACTTCTGGCATGCTGCCTCTATGGTAGTGTCAAACATCATGTTAAACATGCATGTGTCCTTTATCAATGGAAATCGGCACTTTTACGCTTCCAATAAAATTCAAATTGTCAAAAAATAGATAAATTACAATAGAATGCCATTTGACAATCCTTCATGGCATTGATGGCATGGGGTTGTAGTGGACATCATAAAAGACCTCCAAGTACTAATATGGGCCATTGTTGTGTCTATTTCAACTTGTATTTGAATTTTTTTCAATATTAAAAAAACCCTTTATAATCTAGGTTTTTTTTCATGGAATATTATGATATTTTCTTTTCAAAATTTATTTATGTCCCAATATCGATTGATGTAAGCTTTCTATCCACCACATTTGTTTCACTTGTTTGCGCATATGTACAGGGATTTTGATAAAATAACTACAGTTGTATTTTACTCCTTTTGCAAAGTTTATGCTTAAATGCTTTTTAAAATTGAGTTTATGCTATGTTCCAATCTTATAGCTATTATTAACCTCAATTGTATCAAAATTTCAAATTTAAAAAGCATTTTAGTATAACTTTGCAAAAGGAGTAAAATACGACTATAGTTATTTTATCAAAATCTCTATACATATGCGCAGACAAGTGAAACAAATGTGGTGGATAGAAAGCTTACATCAATCGATATTGGGACATAAATAAATTTTGAAAAGAAAATATCATAATATTCCATGAAAAAAAACCTAGATTATAAAGGATTTTTTTAATATTGAAAAAAAAATCAAATACAAGTTGAAATAGACACAACAATGGCCCATATTAGTACTTGGAGGCCTTTTATGATGTGAACTACAACCCCATGCCATCAATTCCATGAAGGATTGTCAAATGGCATTCTATTGTAATTTATCCTCGGGGAGATCACTCCATTGTAAAGTTGAACAACCACGTGCGATCATTTTAGATGTAAAAAATGTAAAAAATGTAAAAATCATCACCAAAACGGGTCACAATTTTATCAAAAAAATTCCATGAGTAGATATAAATGGTACATGTTACATAGTAAAAAATGGTGACTAAATTTGATGATGTGTTTTTTTAATAAAACATACCGTTTCTAACTAGAATGACGCAGAATTGAACTAAAAAAATTGCTACAAAAAATGAAGATGACTAAAAATTTCAAAAAACTATACAAAAGATACCATCAATGGTTGTGTATATGTAGAAAAAATATCATAAAATTTAAAATTATTTATGACATGTAATATAGGGGTAGCAAACTTTGTTCGCACGTGGTGTTCAACTTGACAATGGAGTGATCTCCCCGAGAATTTATCTATTTTTTGACAATTTGAATTTTATTGGAAGTGTACAAATGCCGATTTCCATTGATAAAGGACACGTGCATGTTTAACATGATGTTTGACACTACCATAGAGGCAGCATGCCAGAAGTTTGGCTTCGTTCGAATTCTTGTATGTTTTGAAAGCTTTCTACACAATTTCAAACAATACTAAGTATTTGAAGAGCCAATTTTGACATTTTATATCTTTCACACCCTAATTAAAATCCACTTCAAACTTTTTGGCACTATGTAGTACATCATGTACTACAACTTTCATTTGAATGCACTTGGATCTTGCCCACTCATGCTTATGGTATGATTTTTCAAATGGAAGTGAGTCAGAGTTGTACTCAGTTTTGTTTGTGACTGTAAGTACTCCACAAAGTGAACCCAAAAAAATACAGTTACAAGGTGTAATGTATGCGGGTGTTATCCAATTCGTTTTTTCTTGTTCTCTATCTTTCATTGATCACATTCACATCTTCAAATCAATGTTGAGTTAGCATATCTACAATGAAGCATCTACAAAATCGATATAGAAAATCGGACCTCCCCTCCCCTGATTTGATTATGATAATCAAACTCTACATAATTGTTGATTTCTTAGTTGATTACATAGGTTCTCCCAATTGTGTTTGCTATTGAGTGTGAAGTAGTTAATAAAACCTGAAGATGTAGGCCAATCTCTTTTGAGCATGTGTCTTTATGGTGTTTTGTTCTTTGATCCTCACCTAACCCCACACCAAATGACATAAGCTTATGTGTCCTTTAAGAAATCTAGCCGAATAACACCCACATGCCTTATGGGAAGGTGACACCCATATGACATGTCTTATGACATCACTCCCTATATCTGCCTCGGATAAAGAGGATATGAGGTAGGCAGTTTACGTAATACAAACAAAACAAAGAGACATGTGCTACTTGTGAGTTACCCAAATATATATATATATAATAAAATGCCTTTCTATGCTAAAATTGGATCCAGACGGTCCACCTCAGCATGAAGCATTCAGAATTGCCCATCTGCTTATTAAATTGCCATGTATTTTAAAATGGCCCATTTCTACAAGTAGCACAATATTTCACAAAAAAGAAGGCAACTAACTAGAATTAGGTCTTAGGGCAACTTCACACAGGAGCCAAGAGCCGTGACCATGAAATTGTGAGAGCCCAAAAGAAAGTGTCCATAGGCCATTGCAACACACTTCCAAAATCATGAAGTGTGGTCACGGGCTCGTAAGTGTAGTGTGAAATTATATGTGACCGGCCCTCAACCAAATGCTATTGCATTGAATTTCTATTCATGTGGGTCCTCACACATGCTAAATTAAAATAAATCAACGGTTGTGAACGTTCAGAGTGCCATGGTCTCCTGGTTTTGTGTTAGGCCTGCCTCCAAGAGGTGGTTTTTGAAAATACTTCAAGTGACCATGAAACATGATCCATTCGATGCCATGTAGGAATCCACGTCGACTTTACATCCATCTTGCATTCACATACTCCGTTGGTCCCTCAAGCATAGTGTGAAGCGAACTTGGACCGGCACTGACTTTCCCACCAATAAGAGTGCTTGAAGTGTAATGGTCATGGGCTCTCAGTCTCGTGTGTGAAGTGGCCCTTAGTTCAATGCTTCCAAGAGATACTGTATAAGTTTGTTCCGAGGTTAGCAAATTGATTCCTAAAGTTGCGCGGGCTAGTGGCCTGATTTGGTGAACTGCAAATGGGCCATCCCAAGGTTGTTGATTGAGCACGAAAATCCCCTAAAAGCCCAGCCTGGGTTTGAGTCATGTGGAATCAAAGATACATAATAAAATATGAATTTAAAGTTCTTATTTGAGGTTGACAAACAAGAGAAATTTGTAGGTAAGGTAAGTGTGCCAATGACCGAATGCAACTCACGGACCGCACACCCACCACACAAATTTCATCCATGAGAACTCCCGAGGGAACTTTGGTACCATCACTATTAGGTGTTTTATTACAGGTACCGCACGGTGTGCGGTGAAGGGCTCAATAAGCTTTTGAGATCCACCTGTGTATGTCTGGATTCAATTTGTGATAGTTTTCACAAATCATAATATCTTTTAATTTTATTTTTTGTAGGAGAATCCCCACTTCACAATTAACAATCCTTCAAAATTTGAAACGATTTAAGCTTGTAAATTATTATTTACAAGGATTTGAAGATTGACTGTGCAGTCATTGGCACACTTACCTTAGTAGATTTTAAAACCATATCTATACGATTGCAATAAGGATCACTGTTCTTGATCTCCACCAAATCATTCTAGGAGCATTTTTCTTCACAACATATAAATAACATGCCTTCCTCACAATGGTGTTTAGTTCACGTACACCATTGAACAATTTAAACTAGAAGTCCAACATTTAGTCACAATGTTTCCATTTCCTTTTACCACATGAAGGTTATGTTTTATATGTATAATTTAATCATGGGTGAAATACTGCACAAAGAGTTTAAGAAGAAGAAGAAACGTTGACGTTCATGCACCGACATGAATGTGAACCCAATTTTGTGCACCTCCAAATATCCAAACCCAACATGCGCCATTTCCTCAACACAAGACTTGAAATCAACACCATCAATGAATGGAGTTCTAAACAACAAATTGTGCATGAGCCTTGTGACGTAGACGTTCAAATTAAACACTTTTGTATGGCAAACAAGTAAGTTAGGTACCATACACGAACCTTTCAAACCATGGACAACTGCCAAAATAACTATAGTTAACTATATTTTTTTCAATACATTTTAGGGAACAACTATAGATAACTAGAAATTTATCAAACCGATTTGAAGAACAACTATAGTCAACCAAAAAAATTTAAGACCAAATTCAAGAACAACTATAGTTAACTAGAAAAATTCCAAGTGTTATTATATATTTGAAGAAGTTCGCCTCTTGATTTGTTTTACTTGAGGGTCTTTCATATGCTCGGGCCACTGAGGATCATCAAGAAACGCGTTTACACGATCACTCACAATGTTGGGCTCCGGAACAACCTCCCTGTACACCACCAACACAAATAACAAACTACTAACACTACAACACTACAACATAATTCCGTGAACAGATTGCGCTCAACTTTAGTTAACTATATATATATATGTATATATATATAAAACTATAGTTTACTAGATTTGTTGGCAGACCAAATTTAGAACAACTATAGTTAACTACATGTTTTGGCAAATCAAGTCGTGAACAACCATAGTTACAAAAGGAGCTGGGGGAAAACAACCCGTACATTGATTCCTTGGAGGCAAGGGTTTAGGCATCCAACCAGTGTTCAAGTTTGAAGTGTGCACATGCATTTCAATGTGAAGGGCTTCAGAATAATCACACTTCACTCAAACTTTCAAACTTTTTGCAACACTTCACCAAAAAAACTAACTTGATATTGGCTGTTTTGTATTGAATATGAGAATAAATTGATGTCTCACTATATTGAAGAAGTACATGCAAAAAAATGATGCACTAAAATTATTTAGATTCCCTACACAATGCACTTAACCATCATCCAACTCCAAAGGCAAAGTCCTCCGGTTTTTGGTTGATGTCCAAGTGTCAAAAGTTCTAGCCCAATCTATATTTTCCATCGGAAGACTGCATAATGACACTCGCATCAATGCATCCAATATTTCAAGTTTCAATCGACTTCTGCGATCACTCTTCCCCCAATTCTATTTGAAAAATCCACATTCACATATAGTTGTGCTTGCCAAGCCGAAGTTGCAGTCAATGTCAAGTTGAAGTTGCAGAGTCGAAATTGCAGGAGTTATTGAGATTTGGAAGTGTCTGCTAGAGTGCCAAGATTGGAGTCCAGCTATGTTTTTATTTGCAAATTGCAGCCACTGTATTTTGTGACATGCAATTTTTGGAGAGGCCTTCATTGTGAAGGGTGGACACTTTGCAGAGCACATTTTTGTGAAGTGCCCACCAAAAAAAAACTTTTTTGACGGCCAAAATGACATTTGACAGGTGTTGAAGACTTCAATATTGAACACTGCATCCAACAGGAATGAGTGTATGGGTTGGTTCGCCCAAACCTACGACATGCAACTAGTTAACTAATAGTTGAATTAGTTGGTTAGTTGTCCAAGATCTAGAACCTTTCAACCCCCCTCTCACATTCTATGGAATAGTGGGATACGCTTATACTATCAATATCCAACCGACAAACCGTCATGTGAAGTCAAACAACGGGCAACATCGGCAACCCCCCTCCATGAGGTGTGTCTCCCCGGGATCGATGTCCACCAAGGGCCACCTGACTTCCCCCAGTGTGGCCCTGCTATTAGACTTGCCCTGGGTTCCAATGTTGAAAACCAGCCCACAAAAAGGTTTTGGGATTGTGGTCCCTAAACCTTAAACGTGTGGGGCCTAGTTTGAACTCAAAGTTGTTGAAGCCCTCTCTGAAGTTGTTGATTCCTCGCTAAAGTTGTATCTGCACCCTCCTGCTCACTCCATCCTTCCTCAATCCCTCTCCGAAGTTGTTGAAGCCTCGCCATAGTTGCTTTCACACCCTCGGAACTAGCTTAAAATTGCTTCCGCACCTTCCCAATTAGCCCAATCCTTCTTCGAAATTGTTGAATTGTTTGTTGAATTACCCCCTCCGAACAACCATGAACCCATGTTGAAGTTGATGATCCGGCACCGAAGTTGCTACCACACCCTCCAAACTAGCCTAATCCCTCTCCAAAGTTAAGTTGCCCTCTCAAACTTTCATCAGTTCCCCTCCGAACTACCCTCAATTCATGTTCTTTGTTGAAGGTAGAGAGCATTAGGTTGCTCGTAATCATAGAATAGTGTTTGTTAGATGATTAAGAATGAATAAGGTTTGAATAAACCCATATGGTTTGTGAGATAGTGTGAGTTGAGATATCTCATATTCATTGTATGAATTAAGGAGAAAAAATGCAATAAAGGGCAAGGCAAGGGGTGGAAGTGGTCATCTCACTCTAAGCATTGTTCATATGCCTTTGTGTATGTGTATTTGCTTCTGCAATCTGATCTCTAGTTCTATTGTGCTTCAATATCCTTTATACAAACACGTTTCGATGCTAAGGTTAACCGAGCCTCTCAGGGACCGAGTTTGAGCATCCTTAACGAGAGAGTTGCAAATAGGACCAAGTTTGAGAAGCAAGAACACAAGAATGAGATCCAATGCAACAGCAGAAGAAGAAGAACTCCGGTCTCCAGAGGAGGCCAGAGTGAATAGAGTGTTTGTTCGTAGAACATCCTAGGCCACACCTTAGGGCGATGGCATTAGATGTAAAACTACTTCACCCTTTGCAGGGAGTAGACACTATATTTAATAACTAATGACCATTACCGGTAACTGGTAACATGTAACTGTCTTTAGCCAGAAGACATCCAGTAATCATGGTACTACTTTAGGGGGTAAGGCAGAGCGGGTTGTAAGTTTATTTATTTGTTTATGGTAAGTCTTGGAGGTCTATGATAGGTTGTCAATTCTCTAGTCTACGCTTGTGAACTAGTTGAGTGTGCATATTGTGTGACAATTATGTTAATTTGTTTAAATGTGCTTTTAATTTTCATGACAGGGAGTTTAAGTATTGCTTCTAGTTCATTCATGCACAATGATGATGAGGGTGGTTCAGCCAAAATTAAGAGAGGGAGTTTGCAAGCACCGAATATGAAGAATTCAAACTTTGCTACCACCTTTGTTTTTGGATCTTGTTAAAAAACCACATCCCCACATCCGCAGCCCCCATGTTGCTGCAAGCCCAAGTTCATACCATCTCTTGGACTTTACGGTTAACTTTGTTGTTGCACATGTATTGAACCCAATCTGGAACTTGTACAAATAATTTAGCCATTACTGAAAAATGGTAAGAATTATTTTGCTTGGATATTTGTCAACCAAAATTTCAAATATATTAGTGATTCTATACTTATTAGTTACTGTGTGCAATTATGTAAATTTTTTAATGGCGGGTTTCATTTGTGTTTCAAAGAAAGTTATCGTGGCATGTCAATCCATGATGACAAGTGAAATGAGGCTGCATTAATAGCTTGACAAGGGGAGTCACATTATTGAATTAGGAAGGTGGACAAGGTGCCATAACATTATTCAGATCCGTAACAATGTTTTGTGGGACTGACAGTATTCTCAAATAATCCCCACATTCGGTCTGAATGTGGGGAATGTTCTGTGGAAATTTGTCAGTCCCACAAAACATTGTTATGGATCTAAATAATGTTATGGCATGTAATTTACAATTTCTCTAATGAAAGAAACCTAAATAAGGTGCAAAATTTGAACAACCCCAATTATTGTTCAATATAGAGTACAAAGCTTCGTTCAATATAGAGTAGAGAGCTTAGGGTGAGTTTCCATGAAGGATGTCGCCTACTAGATTTTAAATAATAGTGGGTTGGAGGTGTTTTCATGTAGATAAGCACATGTTGCCAATGAATCGCATCATGATGACTCACTAGAATGTGGAGGTCCATGGACATGGGCCGCTAGATTTCATGCGCCCACTAAAGCACTTTTTAACCTACAAGTGCCAATCACCAAAGGAGTGGAGGAGATCCATCCTTGGATCATCCTTTGAGTGAGGCTAGTACATCATTGGAGTGACAAGTCACAAAATATCCATTCATTTGGATGAAACATTTCATAGGACTTATTTATATTTATTGAATAATTTCAACAATAGGTCAAACATGTTTCAAAATAGTTCATGTACTCTAAAAATATGGAAGATAACATGAGATTGTATTTATTTTGTTATTTTCAGTCAACAAATTTTGTTGGTTAAAAATTCATTGTCATGACTCCAAGGCTCATGTTTTCATAATTTAAGGTCATAATCAATTATGGACGAACTAAGGTCAATGCCGCCACCGTAGCTTATCTCACTTTTTATTAAGGCACGTGGGTGTTATTTGGTTCGTTCTTCATGTTCTCCAACTTCTACTGATTAGATTTACACAATGAAATGTGTGTTGCATTAGCAAATCTACAATGAAACATCGTACAAAGATCGGATTGAGAATCAAACCTCCCCTAACTAAGTTATTGTTATTAAAATCGCAAGTTTGTTGATTCCTTAATTGCATACGCAAGGTCCTCCCAGTTTGTTCATTATGTAGGGTGGAGTAGTTGGTGAAATTTCATAGTCCAATCTCTTTTTAACCGCACCAAACCACACACCAATCCAATATAAGTGTCCGAATAAGAAAAAAACAACGCGGATAAAACCCACACATCTTAGTGCAAGTTATCCCTATCTTTGCCATTACTCATAAAGGAACCCGATTGATGACGGGAATCTTTTGAATTCACTTTGATTATTTTCATTAAACAACAACAACGCCGCCATCATCGTGTGATTTTCATCACCGCAATGGGTGGCATTGGAAGCCGTGCCCTAAGAAGTGACATGGCACCATGCATGTGGGTACGGAGAGGGACCAACCCACACTATTTTAACACGTCTAAATCATCCACTTGCACGCATTGCTACTTGTATCAAGTTCAATGAACCGGGGGAACCAACCACTAGTTAGAGATGAACCGGTTGAATTGGAGAAATAACTGGTTGAAGTATAAGACCGACTTGAGGAAATTTACCCACCATTCTAGAGGAATCTATGGAATATACCTCTCGAATCAATAATGAAACCCAGTTGGACTTGGAAACACTAGGAATGTTGACTGGTTATGCCCAATGATCTCTCCGGACACTGATCAAGTTGCGGCCACTTGAGGCCGTTGAATATGATAATAGTACATACATCACTTTAGGAATTGGAATACATCAGCATTGGATCACAAATAGGAGGAGTCCCTGCTATAGGTTTCGGGTTCCAAAGTCTCCAGAGTTTGGGGCCCATAACTTAGGGCCACTTCACACACGAGCCAAGAGCCGTGCCCATGAAATTGTGAGAGCCCGAAAGAAAGTGTCCAAAGGCCGTCCCAACACACCTCCAAAATCATGTACTGTGGTCACGGATCCTCAAGTGTAGTCTGAAGCCATATGTGCCCCCCCCCCCCAAACCAATTGCTATTGCAATGAATTTCTATTCATGTGGGGTTCTCACACATGATAAAATAGAATAAATCAACAGTTGTGAGAGTTCAGAGTGGCGTGGTCTCTAGGTTTTGTGTTAGGCCTATCTCCAAGAGGTGGTTTTTGAAAATAGTTCAAGTGACCGTGAAACATGATCCATTCGGTGCCATGTAGGAATCCATGTAGATTTTACATCCATCTTGCGTTCACATACTCCGTTGGTCCCTCAAGCATAGTGTAAGCGAACTTGGACCGGCTCCACCTTTTTTTAACCAATGAGAGTGCTTGAAGTGAATGGTCATGGGCTCTCAATCTCGTGTGTGGAGTGGCCCTTAGAGTAGAGTCGCCCATAACCAATCACTTAAGAGATTTTGCGCCAGATCTGGAGAAGTATAAGGTGGTGCAAATTTTTACCGTTTATGAAGATAGAAATAAGGACTATAATTTTTTTTGGTAATTGTATTACTTAAATTAAAAATATTATGAATTTTTGAAGCCAAAGGTTTGTTCAAACATATTACCAATGTCTAGAATTTGTCATAACCGCTCATTTTAACTACTCATTCCTCCTCACTTTAGCATTCAAAACTAGGACATGTGTCATGGCACTATTAGTTCATGTCTGGTCGAAATTCAGTCCCAACCCGATCAAAATTCAGGTACCCTATAGATTGCCAAATGGGTCCTGATCGGGAATAGACGCCGCTACTATAGTTGAGAGTTGTGACCATTCTCCGTTTCTCACTCGAGTTTGTCAACATATGTTAGTTTTTTTTTGGTTTAAGGACACTACATGTTCACATTTTGAATATTCCATTGATTTTCAATATTAAGGTTGATGGGACTTAAATGGTTATTATTTCAACTAGCCCGCTTCTCATACACAAGATTAGTACAAGACGGTGAGCAAATTCAAATTGAGGTCATAGCCACTTTCGTCATAATTTTTGGATTCATATGAATATCTTATTCATTAGCAAAGTAAATATTCTTGTGCCCATTAAATGGTCGTGTAGTCCAATGAAAACAACCAATGAAAAATTATGGGGAGCTAACTCCAACTGAAAAGCCCCATCGAATTAAACGATAGCTTTGATATATCAGGACCCATAGTCCAATCTCGTCATAACACATGTCTTCTCAATATCCATTCTTACCTACCAACCTTGCCATGTATCGCTCAAATGTAGGTGTCCAACTAAGAAGAATGACCCCATGAGGCCCACATATGTCAAGTATTCTCAAGGACCCACTTCTCTCCGCCCATGTGGATGCATGCTCATGGTCCATGGCCACACGTTCAAAATTTGAAGGTCTCGGGAATATTGGAGGGGGTCCAAATAATGGGGGAGCCCTTTACGCCCAAAAAAGAAGTGAATTAAGTTTAAAAGAAGTATGGGGTAAGTTCAAGATTGAAGTCTTCAATGCCCTTCAAACGTGATTTGGCCCTTCCAAATATACCTCTCTCAAAACAGACGTTCAAAACGCAACCCCAAATTGAAAATGAAAGACGTCACTTGAAGCCCTCAATATAATATGCTTGTCACAAGTACCAACAAGCGTAGGGCATTGTCACTACAAGAAATGGAGTTAGATGGTTGATTCTTAATTCTTCACATTGTACTAAAAACATGTACCATATAATTCATGCACAAGTTTAATATGAGTTTTGTATTTCATTTCTATATTTTGGACCGACGTCTTGGATTTGAACCAACCCTTCAGCTGAAGGGCTGAAATTTGAGAGCCCTTCAAAATGAAACTCATATGAGGGCTTCAATCTTGAACACTGATGGTAGGTAAGGGCTAGTATTTGCATGAAAGCAACCTATAACCTTCTGAAGTGTGAGGTAGGAGTGATAGGTCATGACGTCATCATCCATCCTCGTGTCATGCCCTCGCGTCCTTAACTCTCGTGTCTTTAACCCCCGTTAGAGGGGATGGGCATAAGATATTTTAAATGGTGGCAGTAGAAGCAGAGGAAAAGAGTCTCTCATCAACCGCCGGTCGAGTCATACAAACACACGAATTATGGTATCCTAGCCTATTACCGATATGTGACCTTAAACCGAGCTCTAGGGAACAAATTAGAAATAATGTTCCCTAGGTGGATGACATGTCCCTAGCTCAACTAACCTCACATTAATGTATTTAATGGCGTGGAGGGAGAGAGAGAGGGGAGGAGAGAGGGGGGGAAGGAGGGAGGAGGAGGAGGAGGAGGAAGTGGGGGAAGGAGGAGGGACTCGGTTCAAGGCACATAGGACGCGGTTCAAGGCCCATAGGTCTCGGTTCAAGGCACATGAGACCAGTGATTTTTTTTTGAAAGAAAATGGGTGTGTAAATTGGCGCTTAGTTTATTCATTCACTAGCTCTATTCGCACTTTGAGTGGGAACAAAGGAGCCCAGCCTAGCGATGTGGAATGATTCAACATATGACAAATGCGATGACATGTTCAAGAAGGTTTAAGTGTGTGGCGATATATATTTTGTTTGCGGCACATTATGTGGCTATGCTTTGGCATTTTAGAGTTAAAATTTGGCCCCAACCTCCTAAGTTGCTAATGCAAATTGGGCTACATAAACAATTCCATATAGAAATCATTATTCCACGGGGGAATTGAACCCTTATCTTTCAACCCTGCCCATTGCAGTGTAGAATGGCCTGCAAAACTACACATTATTGCATCCCATCTATCACCCAACAAAAGTTAGTATAGAAGAGAACACATGAAGATTTGGCCCATGTACACCATGAAAATCCTCCAACGGTTCCTTCAAAATATAGGTGGTAACTTTATGTAACACTTTAAAAAAAACTTGCAAGTTGCACCCCAACCATGCCATAGTCCACACAATGCACATGGTTCAAAAATGGCATCATATTCTATATTACGCTTACTCTACCTCATCATGTTCCAAAAATTGAGTGTAGATTCAATACATTGGAAACCTCTCATGTATGAAGCCAATACCCAATAATATGCTGCTACTAGTATAATTCATCTATTCTTCCCCTCCGTACCGATTTCTCTGTGCTTTCCAATCTGATATGGCTATTTGGTAAGGGAAAGTATCTAGGGCATAAAAGTCTTGTGTAAACATGCGGATGACCAAATCTAGGTGTGTTGTAAGCCGGTTCCTCAACTTGCTCTTCAAAAATGACAAAGAACTAAATGTGCATGGAGCACCTTCAATAAATGTAGCGAGCCTCATTATTGGTTTTTTTTACAATATCCGCTATTTTACTGGGGCCAACACCAATGCTAATATTGCATTTATGGTTGGCTGCCTCAGTGTTGGCATCGTATGCTGACGGCTACATTGTCCAATTATGATGTTGTCACCTACGAAGTGCAGGTGGTGTGATGAGCCCAAGATGGCTATTTTTATCAACAAAGCTTAGGGTTTTGGCCACCCATCCCTTGGCCGTTAGATTTCTCGCTACATGGACGCTTGGGATGAAGCATTGGGCTGGCTCTTCGAACCCAGCCAATGGGGTCGAGTTTGCTATCTTTCAATATTTTCATATGTTTTGGGGCTATTTTGAAGAAAAAAAACCCAAAATTGTATGTGTACATATAGCTGGGCCCAAATGAATGTAGCAAAAAGCGTCTGCGTAGCCCAATTAAAAATCGCTGCATGAGACCTTGCCACAACGTGTTGGATGAGATTGGTTGTTCATTTAGGATGTCTCTCGACATAGTAAGGTCAAAGTCAGTCTACGGTTCTCGAACATGTTCATAAAAGATAATTATAGAATGCTCATAAGTTGTACTAGCATTGACAATAAACTTCTTTAGGTCTATCATAAGATACCCTAGGGAACATCTTTAGAAAATCATATCTAATTCAAAATTAATTTTAAAAATTTCCAAATTTTTGAAATAGACAAATATTTCATTTTACCTTGCATGAAAAATTTTAAATCGTTCATTACCATAGAAGAGGTCATTGTGAAAATTCACCAATGTGTAGCTCTCGGTCATAGGCTAGGATACCATATAGGTAGAAGTTGCCACTTGCATGTGAACTTGAATCAACATGCGAATAGCTACCTATAACAGGGTGAGTGTTCACAACACCTACCGAAGGGACGAGCGAACTAGGGGAGGGGAAGGTGAAAATGTTGATTAGGGGTGCTTAGCTTGGGATTCTTATTTTAGATGAATTAATCCATGATGTGGGATCAAGGACCCCAATTTAGTTCCATGCACTTAAAATAAATTGAATTAGCTATCAACCTATACGGGGTAAAATTTTAATATTACGCTCTCAATAGGTGTTAAAATAACCAATTTGTTCACGATGAGTGTAGGAAATGACACCTCAAGTAGGATAGTCATAATAAGATTGGACAAGGTGGACCATGTTATAATCAATATGTGGTTATTGTGGGAGATTTTAGGGTGTTGGTTTTAGGGTTGGTTTTAGCACCATCTACCCTATGGGTTACCCAAATTTAATGGGTTACTTGGGATAACAAAAACTCTATTTATGTTGTATTTGAAACTTGATTCATTAGCACAAGTACCAATCTCCCCATAAAAATGAACAAAATAACAAGGAATTTGCATCACGATATAAACTTTTAGAGAAGTAGGGTATTCATCACCCACATGGCTCAAGTGCAAACTTGTGATTACATTGCTATGGAAAGCTCTCTTGAAGAAGGCTAATCTCTTATGTGTGTGCACACAACCGCCTTGTATTTCTGAAGCATCTAAATGTTGAGGCAAGTAATGTACTTGACAGTCAATCTTCCATCGTCAAGCATCTAGGCATTGCAGTGACTAACCTTCTAAAAAGCTCATAATTTTTGTACAGAGATACCCATGAGGGTGGGTGGCTTCACCCTCTTTCTAGGCACTACTTTCGTGTTACAATCTACACTAAATAATCTTATTAGTGTGGGCCACAATAATTCTCTAGAACACACATTAAGCTATAACCCACGCCAAATGCCTACTTTCAAATTAGTGTGTGCCACATTTTTTTTTTTTAGAAAAATAGTTTGGATGGAATTTTTAAGTATGCTACTTTTAATCTAAGGTGATTATTTTATTTTGTGTAAGGTGACAGTTGAAAATATCAAGGAAGACTGAGGGGAAAACCCTCAATCTTGGACCTGAACTATTTTCACCTTGACCAAACACTTAGAATGACCCACGTTAATCATTTCGACACTAATAAGACTATTTAGTGTACATGAGGTTAGTTATGTATAGGAGGTGTCCACAACAACATTTCACTTGTTATCGAGGTCACAAACATGAAGACATAGGTGTACACAAAGAAAGAATCAAGCATGCATAAATTTCTTTTTAGCAATTTCTACAACAAATTAGTGGCTTCTCTCCATCTTCTTAGTCATGGTACATGTGAGGTATTGACACCTTTTTATGTATGACCAATGCAATGCAACAAGAATGCCAAACGTGCACACAACGCAACTTCAAAGTTCTAAATAAAACCATCATTTCACACGCAACACCACTTCCACTTTGGATTGCAAGTGTAGCTAAGTGGAGGCCTCTCTTATGCCCCCTTCCCACTTGACTTTAGCTTGGCCTAAAGGTTTGTTCTAAAAACACGGCCTTCACACCATCAACGCTATCCAGTCCCAAGCCTAGCTGGCAAAGGATGTGGCATGGTTAAAAAGTTGAGGCACCAACCCTCCCATCAGTACCTAGAGATGAGGCAAGAATGTAGGACCTTTAAAAGTGTCACCTCTGGCCCTTGTGATTGGTTGCTTTAGTGTTAGCTATGAGGGCACGAAAATCTTCATTAACAAAAACCGATGGTAAGATTGATGAGTGGTAAGACATTTGGGGATGGGACAAACACTATCAAACATGTCATTGCTTGGTAAATAAAATAAGGAACATGTGTGAAAGCTACTTAACTAAAACCTACTCGAAAATCTCCAACCAAGTTCTTGTAGGTACACCAAGCTAGCCGGGTGCCTCCACTATAACGGAGAGAACTTTACCCAATTTTTAGAAAAGAATTTGGTGATTTGGTAAATCCATGTGGGAGTGGGCCTTATTAATGTAGTTTTATCCTATGTATGTAGGTTAAGGACTAATACCTAACCTTGAAGAAAATTTGAAATTTGATATTTTCCCATCGTAAACTTATTTGGTAGGTTTGAGTCATGAATTGCCCCCCTTCCCCCCCCCCCCAATTTGTACACATGATGGATGAAGGTTGGTGGCATTTCTAGAGGGATGTCAAACTTATGACACCCTTCCCCCACATGTTAATGAGCAACCTATTCTATTCAACTTAGCATTAGGCTCTTGCACCATAGGGCCATGAATATTCTAGTATAATGCCTCTTTCATGTAGGGGCATAACATTATTCAAATCCATACCAATGTTATGTGGGATTGACATTATTCTATGGCATATTCCATCATTCAGGCTGAATGTGAGAAATATTCCACAGAATATTGTAAGTCCCACATAACATTGTTATGGATCTGAATAATGTTATGGGCTCCCTTACAAATTTGAGTATTGTTCACTCTACCGCACTAAACTAACATTCGAGAAATCATAGGCTTATAATGACTAGATGTGTATAGGCTTAGTATATTTTATAGTGTCGTCAAAGATTTTTCAAGGTGCACATGAGAGGCAGTTCAAATGTCAGTATGCAGTCTATACTCACATAAATCCTCTATATTTTATTTACGCCAACATGGTGTCCTAGCTAGGCCCTTCCCCCTTTCGAAAGGGAGTTAAGTTGCTATCATGTGCAATGTAATGGGTGTCCAACAACTTCTCCATTGTGACAATTCTTAATCTTTTATTGTCTCTATTAGTCCCACAAGCTATCTTTTTAAATAAGAAGCCACTCATAAGTCACATCATCTCTTCATTTAGGTCCCTCACTAAGCATGGATTGTCTTTAGTGTTAAAAAAAAGATAGGTGCAAGTCTCATTCGATTTTGTTTTAATTTAAAGGATAATAATATTTTTAATTTTTTGAAGCTTGTAGAAGGTCACTAAGACTTGAAGAAGGAAGTAAAATGTTTTGCCCATGATGTTGCCCATTGCAAAGATCAACCATCTTTAGTGTGGGAAACACTATGAACCAGAAATGTTCCGAAATTGGCATTCAAACTCATCATCTAGTCAATGGACTTTGACCATAATGGAGTTGGTATCCACAAACAAGTAGCTCAAGCATAAAATATGTTGATAGTAATGATTTGAATTGCCCTCGACATCAAGGGTGGTATGAAAGTTCCAAATTCATTGGAATACACTCGTGGGCAATAAAGGGTTAAAAGAAACCATGAAAATTGTAACTTGAAGTTTGAGACCATTAAAATTGATAGAGTATTCTTTCAAGTAAAGTATATGAAATTGTGGGTTTAGTCCCAACCCTCATGGATATGAAAATTAATGCAAAGTCACTGAAGCTTTCTTAATGCTCAAATTACCATAGACAAAGACTGATGTCGGGCTACTAAAAATTGGCTTTTTAGCTTGTCCTACTAGAATGGGTGGATCAGGCTAGCCTTTGTATAGGTTGATCCGAGATTTAGGACAACGGATCCCATGCGCATACACTATTTTAGATCCTAAAATTCCCTCTAAAATTGTAAAATGACAAGAGAAAGTCCGACAATTGTCACCCAACTTTCAAAAGAGGCTTTGACACATGGCGGACTAACAAGCTCTTAATAGAAAGTTTTCTCAAACAAGTATCAAATCCATGGTTTCATTTCCCTTTCAGGAAATAACTCTAATATCATCTAGAATTTGGCCCACGCTTTCAATCATAGTTGATACAACTGAAGCTTTTAACCTATAGGCCTAAAGTTACAAGAAATGGCTAGGTTAAAGTGCCACATCTATGTGGCAATGAAATGTAGAGTAGATGACTCGGGTGTTGTGAAGGTGGTTTGTGAATCATCCAATGAGGGAAGTTCTTTTAAGTTGCAAGTTGCCTTGGGCTTTGAAATATACACTTAGCATAACATCATTGCACGTCATCGAATGTAAGTAGTAGAATGCACGTACATTTAAAAATCTAAGATCCCTTTCTTGAAGACTTTGTCAACATTCATAACGACGTCTTTACTAGGTCTTTGGAGTTTGTTGTAGAGTTACACATATCTATATATGGCCATTCACCATGGAGGACATAACATTTACTAAGCAGCTACATGATGGTCTCTTTCCAAAGAATGAGGCTGCTATTGGAAAAAATTGATAATATACAGTTGCTTGTTGAAAAGTTCATTGTACACAACCTAAGTGCTCCCCATAAATGAGGGATCTTAGATTTGAAAGAGAGTTATGCTCATGTGATACATGATTCCACAAAATGCAGCCAAGGAGCTGCTTAATGTTGTGGATGTCATGAATTATAAAAATAATATAGACAATAAAATACATCTCAAATCTTAAATCATATAGTGACGAGAGGGTGCATTTTTCAATACAATTATGTTTGAGAAAATCTACAAGATGCTACATGTAGGTATATTCAATCATTCACATTGAACACTATATTCGTTATTTGGAGACTTTTCAAAGTCTCAAAATAAATTGTACGCATAGTTTGGGATGGCAATGTTGTGAGCATTGGGAACATTGGGAACATTGGGAACATAAGGACTTCTAAATATAGAAAATAAACTTTGAGTACCCCAAAAAGAAAAAAGAACCAAAAATAATATTTCTTTAATATAAATATAGGTTTATGGATGAGCATCCCAAACATAAACACTCCCTTGATTTCAACCAACGCATCTCACAACTAGATATAACAATCACAAATACATCTATAAAAAAGTCTATGATAAATTTGAGAATAATAATTTTCTCCACATTAATCGTGCATGTCTCCACCTTCGGCTTCATCCCCCTTGTCGACAGCATTTTCCATATCTGCAATACGTGCCAAGTTGTCTTTGGCAAATTCTATATGTTTTTGGGGGATAGTCATTGTCTCCGATTTGGAGCCTTTGTGTGGTTTCCAAGCACAAAGTATGGTATCAGTGTTTATCCAAACCGGCATGTACGCCGAGTCGATTGTCCACTTGAAACCTTTTTTGGTGTCCCAACCGCTATAGGTGCGGAGCACTGTTTGGTCTTTCGTACTAGGCCGGCAGTATTCCACCTCAATTTGCCGAAAATTGGGGCTAGACGGAACAAAATTTGGGGACGACAATGCTTTCACCAACCAAATTGGTTTAGGGTGTTCCTCATCTCCTGCACGTACAAGAACCATGTAACCTTCATAGCAATCCACAGCCACACGAAAAGATTGAGCCGGACGATTTCGAGCAGGGCCGACATAATGCTCGTCCATTGCAAACTCCTCACGGACATCTCCATTGCTGAAAAACATGGCATCAGACTCCACAATTGCCACCCGACTTTGAGGCCAAAATCCTTGAGTCAAAGACAAACGGCTTTCGGCTTCAGGTTCCATCAAGGCTGAGCGAATTCGATCCCAATACGCTATCAAAGGTTCATGTGTATCCCCAACACGTCTAGTGATGTCCTCCTCACACAACTCTTTCCAGTATTCAATGAATCCGGATATACCTTTAATGATTTCCGGCCCATTCTTCATGGGGTTTGGTTTGCAAGGTACGGGATCTCCATCGGGCAACATACATTTGCCTTCATTGTCTTGACACCACATGAGTATACCTTCCTCCGGGCCCCAATTCGGTGATGTGCACAAAAGCTTGAACTGCATGGCGGGCACACCATCATCCCTCAAATAGAAGCGGAATTGTTGAACTTTGGTATGTCCCACAAGGCGGTCAACCCCCGTCAACATGTATGGCTTGATGTAAGCCTTGAAATTTGGTACTTCTTCTACCATGTGCGGAATGACGGGCACCTTGTCCAAGTCCATGTATGATTTCATGAGAAGTGGAATGGTGGGAAAATCCTCTTCATGCAACTTCATGCTCCAACGACCAAATGACGCATCAATGTCATCGTGCGTATGGCCAACCATCAAGAAAGAAACAAATACCTCTTTAAAAATACCTTTTGCCACAAGCAAAAACCAAAAGCAAAAAACGTAGCGGCACTTATTGTCTTTTGCACAATTGTCAAGTTGGACGTGGAGAGTTGGAGGCAAAGGTTTCGCAAGAATGAGTTCTGCGGGGGGTTCCGGCAATGAAGACAGGCAAACCTCCTTTCCCTCAAGCACTGCCTTGTAGAGGGGTGTTGTTCCGGAACCTTCAAAAAGGGAGCGGGAAGAGGACACCGGGGGCTTCTCGAGATCGCGAAGAAGTTTAGCAAATGATCCAACCGTATGGTTGGCATCACCAGGGTAAAAGTCCAAACCATAATGGGCATATTTGACATCCACATGGCCATGCGCAATCATACCTACAAAAACAAAATGTGCACAATGACCAAACGATTTATCCCAACACTAAAGGGATGAATGACAATGGTAATTTGGCGCGAATAGAAAACCCATATTGTTAAAACAATAACAAGCGAGTTGGATATGTTACGAACCTGTGACGGCTACCGGTAGCTTGAACAACCCGTCAGTGGCCTTGATTTTGTGTGCATAGCAAGGGCATGCAGTCTTGGCATGGTCCATCTTGTCGTGGATAACGGTGAGAACATCGGAGGGCCTCATTATGGACAACGCACGGTTCTTGTAGTAATCTTGACGATGGGCATCTTGGTTATTGACATGCTCAATGTATTTCCTCTGGTGTCTAGTGTGGGATTCAGTGCCTATAGGATGAGCGTCTCTAAGGCCTTTGTATTTTTCACAAGTCGTGCACCTAGCGAACTTGTCCCCTGGCCGCTTCAAGATGTATTCTGCAAATTGCTGATTTTTTATGACACTCAACTTGGAAAGAGAAATGGGGACACAACCTGTTTTAACTCCCACGTCGTTGATGTCCGTGAGTATGTTTTTCCATTTTGTGCCTGTTGGCAAGACCATTTGAACCACTTTCTCTCCAGATGGCAAAGTCCTCGTCTTGTGCGGCATGGCATCCGCCAGAGGGACAATGATAGTAGAGAGAGTGGCTGCAGCCTGAAGTGTGGCCTCTCTAGGCTTTTTTGTTCCAAAGTTGCCATGGAAACGTGAGCGACGACCCACGGATGCATGTTTTCGGAACCTATAGAAGTCAGCCTTCGAAACTCCATGGATGGTGTACCATGCAACACAACAAACCTCCACATTCTCAAGGGTAACCACCTTGCGCCCGTGAGTATCAAGGTGTATATTACGATGGACCTCGAGTTTTTTGGCGGAGCGCAAACGGAAGTCGGAAAACCACATTTCTTGCCGAAGGGACTTGATCTTGTCACGAGGGAAAAATTGACAACACTTCAAGGCACAACAATCTTTAGTTGCCACGAGCCGAATAGAGTCATCCCCTACTATGTGATCGCGCCGGCAAAGACGAGCATCCTCTGTAGGCACACGGCGAGATTCATATTTGCGCAATCCCTTTCGAGGCCGCATTGAGGCCAACAAAGCAGCCTGGGTTTGGTTGTAGCGGCGGCCATGATTCCAAAGGCTCACGCCATTATGGAGAACTTGGCGGTGCGGCCATCGACGCAAGGAAAACCTCCACGTGAAAGGGACTTCAAGTGGCAACAAAGAGTTCAAAATGCAAACACCCACATCATCCTCACCAAGGGGATTGGCATCGACGCATTCACGAGGTGCAGAATTCCGAAGGATTCCATCCGCCACAGGATGGCCACTGTGGTTAAGGAGGACGACATCAAGTCCCACCCACTGCTCCCTGGAGAAACCCTCACACAACGGAATATCAACATGTGTGTCCTCAGAAGCATCGGGTACAGCACGAAAATCTTCCGAGCTATCGGAAGAGGCACCATCATCGTTGGTGAGTGAAATATCATCACTAAGGGAAAGGTAGTGAGAATCTCTATGTGATGGCGGTGGATCCGTCGGGAGGTCAAAAGCAGTAGACCCATCATAGATAGCCATCCCCACCTGAAAAGAAATGAACAGAGATTGAAAAGAAGAAACAAGCAATATAGCACATAGAGGGTGTTTGCAAACGAACGGTCGTAAACAAGCCTATTGACCATCGGGGACACACGAATACTAAGTAGCGTTCATGAATGAAGCACACGTACAAACAGAAAGTGTCCACAGAAGGGGAAACCTAAACAAAACGAAAAGAAATTCTTACGAACGGTCGTTCGTAAGAATGGGACAACGAATGGCTAGACAACAGGGACAACGAATGGCTAGACAACAGAGAGCGCGAATTGGCAATAAAAGAACAAATGAGGAAAAAAAACATATAAACATGATCAACTGTCAATAAATAATTTGCAAGAAAATCTACGAAAGATCCTGCACAGAAACACCGTAAACGCTGATAATGGATGTATACGAACCACCGTAAACGCTGCAAATGGATGTTTACGAACAACCGTTCGTAATCTCTGGCAAAGTATGGTTATGAACAACTGTCCGCAACCGCATTGTGGGAGTCTAGGGATCATCCGTTTGTTACAGCCACTGTCCTCAAGAACGGCCGTTCGCAAACGTTTCAGGAACATTTCCTCGTAAACAATAAATAAGAGGTTTACGTGCGGCTGATCCCAAACGTTCGACAAGGATGTTTACGAAAGTCTTCAACGTCAAGGACTAATGTTTACGAACGGCCGTTCGTAAACATACAAGGTGAATGTTACCCCACGGACATTCGAAAACATACAGGGATAACTATTACAAACGACCTTCGTAAACATAAAAGGTTAACGATTACGAACGACCGTTCATAAACATACATGGATAACGTTTACGGACAGCCGTACGTAAATATATAGGGCTAACGTTTACGAACGGCCGTTCAAAAATATACAGGATTAATGTTTACGAACGGCCGTTCGTAAACATAAAGGACTAACTCTTACGAACTCCCGTTCGTAAACATACAGGGCTAACATCTACGAACGGCCGTTCGTAAATGAGCCAGTGGTGTTCACGAACGGCTGTTCGTAGAAAAGCTAGTGGTGTTTACGAACGACCGTTCGTAAATAAGCAAGTGGTGTTTACGAACGGCCGTTCGTAAATAAGCAAGTGGTGTTTACGAACGGCCGTTCGTAAATAAGCAAGTGGTGTTTACGAACGGCCGTTCGTAAAACAAGCCAGTTGTGTTTTCGAACGGCAGTTCGTAAGCCACCGGTATTCACGGCGGTATATGCGGGAGTATGTACAGAGCTCCGTACCTGGCGTGATTAATACTCTAGGCAAACGGAGGTCTGCTCAGGCCACGCTGCTGCTGAGCTGCAGAAAAGAGTTTCTGTGGGGGGGGGGAAGACCTTTAAGTACTAGAACTTCCCCCTCAAATTGGCATTGGATGCTCTTTGTGGCATATTCCAGCCGCCTACCTTGCCCTAGCCTTATGCTATTTTATCCATGTGACACATCTATGCTATATATATATACGATGGCCAACTTGCCTACAACATAAATTAACACCATCCATTGCCGGGCCGCATTATTATTCTTGAATGTCACATACCTTACGTTCGAATTAGTGGTACAATGAATTTTGGGCTTTGGAAGGCGGGATAGTAGGCTTGTGAAGTGCGGATGCATTGAAAGTTTTTGTGGATCCTAGCACAAATGGGAATATCACTCCACAAATAGATGAGCACCAAATAAACTTACTTATTGGGTGAATTCCAACAAAGTGACCTATCTATAGAAAGAAAGGGTACACTCATTGTTGGAATCAGTAACCATGTGTGTGGATGAACTTTGAATTAATGCCCCTAATATACAAGTCCATCCACTCCCAAAAATGATATATGTATCCATATGTTCTTAATAAATCATCTTGAATACATATACGAATGAAAAGTTAAATTGTGTCACATTAACCTCAATCATATGTATATTATGCCAAAATATGGCTAAAATACTATTACAAAGAGAAAAATATGTGTGATTGACGTAATCATTGGACACACATCCATCCATAAAATGTATCTCACAAAAATTTGTTATTACAATATCATAAGATTTCATTGTAGCCAATGCAATTATGGTGGTTTCTCACTCTACCATTAAATAATATTTGAAATTATAGGTCCACATGGACCTAATCTTGTTTTCATACGAATATAACCCTCTTTCCAAATTGGTTGGCCGGTGCAAGAGATAAGTTGACTGTCCATAATTAATTCACCTTTTGTCAATTTGTGGGACAACATACTATACATGCTTCCCACTATGAAGTGTTAATTGTCAATGTTTTAGTACACTTGTTTTGTTCCCCGGCTTTCTTCATAATTGTTGCTCAAGAAACAAACGACCTAGAAAATGAAAACTTTTGGAATTTCCAAAGGGTGGTATTTCCCATTATTATCAAGAATTCCAAGGATGAGTGTGGTACACGTAATAGATGAAATATTCATTTGGACATCGTGGAAATTATCCACTTTATCGTACTAGAGTATGAGCATAATTTAAACTAAAAATACAACTACATTTTAGGATTAGATGTATAACATGCCTTGTATATTTACAAAGCTATTACAAGTGTGTATGGTAGGGAATCTCCAAATCACTAGTGCGTGTGGTAGGGATTCTCCAAATCTTCTAGGATCTTTAGTCACCAACCACAATAATAAATTCATTGATTCATCTACAACCCCTAAAGTTATTAGAGTTTGATGGTTGTGATTCATATAATCGCTAAGATTGTATGAATTGTAGCATGTACCAACATGACTATGTCATGAAGAAATCACCCTAACGCCTACTAGGAACACCTCAAATCTCAATATATAAGTCACCATCTCATTAGTTGGTAGTCTGGTAGAAGCATTGACCTTGGATAATTGTTACTAAAGGGCACATACCTTAGGTTTGTATTATTTTAACGATGACTTTTGGGCTTAAATGCCATTGAGAGGGAAAGTATTACGGTAGTATAGTGCACGTTGTGTGGTGGAAAATTATCCAATCATTCAAATAATATTAATATAAAGCTTCGCGATTTTTATATTAAACTATAGTTCCATAAAGTTAGCGAAGTAGTATCATACCTTTCCAATTTTCCTAAAGCTATGAATACAACTACATTATGGTATTTTAAATATGAATTATAATATTATGCCTTGTATGCTTACAAAGCTAGAAAACATAGTCCCATAGGTTATGTATGTATATTAAAGGTAATATGCGGTTTCGAGTTTGCTTGCCTTTAGTCACTATCATGTAGAATATGGCATGTCTACTCATTTTGGAACACAAACTCAAGACAATCATACATTGGTAGTTGTTTTGGTAGTTGTTTTGGAATGATGTTTTTAGTAGTCATATCCACGTTCCGTAAGATAGGCACCATAGGAGGGAGGCAAGTTTGCCACTAAGATGACTAAATGTTAATATATTTGATAAAAAACACTTCAATAATACTTTCTATATGTTTGTCGTCATTGGTTCGACCAAAAAATAAATAAATTGTTGTTGTCCATTAACAAATTTAGTCATAATCTAGTTTAAGAAACTATTAATGTAAAGTTTGGTGACAACAAAACTTTACAAATCATAGTTGTATAAAATTAGCGAAGTAGTCTCATAATTTTGCTAATTTTTTAAATTTTATTAAAGCATAAGTGTGTGCGGTACGGTTTCATTGATTCTCTTAGAATCTTTGGTCACGAACCACCATAATGTCATTGATTTACCTTCACACACCTCAAGTTATTTGATAATCATATTGGTTGAGATTCATAAAATCGCAATGATGTGGTGTCCATTCATTATAATATTATAATATTGCATGGATGGTCCATATCGAAGATTCACCATATCGTGATGATTAGGTTTAGTTGGAGTGATTAACAAGCTACTTCTAATGTGACATTTCGTGGTCTCCTCCAAACATATGATAAGAGGTGTTGTGGAGAGTCATTTGTATTGCGCAAGTAATGTTCATAGGCTACAATGGAGGAACTTCCGCATATTCCGCAAGAGATAGTGAATAGCTACATTTTACCTATTCTTTTGAGAGAGATTGAAAGTGTGGAAGGGGAACGGCCAACTGCCGAGAATTTGCGCATTCTAACCGGGTTTGTGGGTTTGAGATAAGTGTGTAAAGAGTGGAAAGAGAAGGTTGAGAACATGCTCGAGTATAATACATTGAGATTGTCTATGTGGGATGTTGGGCAAATTGGGAGGACGGTGTTTGCGCCGGTTCGTGGAGACATTTATTTTTGTGCCGTGTATATGTGAAATTTGGAGATGTTTTCCACAACTCAAAGATTGGTGGTTCCCGTTGAAGACATTCGAATTTTGGCAACACCGATGAAGAATTTGTCGGTCACGGACTTGAGAGCCATAAGGGATATCCTTTATTGTGGACACGTACAAAGAGCCCTTTTACCTTCACACGCATGGTTTTGGGAGACCACACAAATGTGGATAACTCTTAAAGAGAGATAGAAGTGTAGAGGGATCATTTACTTAGTAGATATTGTAGTGGATACACTAATGTGAACAACCTACTTTGGATGCGAAAATTTATTTTTTCCTTCACCAAGTTTGTCGCACCCATCAATATTTTGAATCAATACAAACATATTTTTATGTTGAAACAATGCATTATATTTTTGTTGAAATGATTATTGTATTTTATACTATGTGTGTACTATGGTTCAATGTTTTTATATTTTATACTATTATGTGTCAAATTCAGTCGCCAAAATCTGGGCCACTGGGAAAATGCCAAGTGGCAGCGCGGAGGAAACCCTAGCGGCGCGGTGTAGTCTACCGCGTCGTTTCTTCTCCCCCACTTCTGTACAGAGCTCCGGCGGTGAAGCAGAGGCGAAGGCAGAGCCCTGCCGAAATTTTCTTTCTCCTTAGCGCATTGCAGTTAGATGCTATAGACCAGCAACTACTGAGTGATTGAGAGTTAGGAGCAAAGCAATCAAGAGTTGAGAGTTGAAAGGAAAAAAAATTAGGGTTTGTGAGTTGTTGTGGAAAGTTTGAGTTGTGAGTTGTGAGTTGTGAGTTTAGATTTTTGTGTGTTTGAGGGCTAAAAGTTTGTTCAGAGTTTTGCATTGTTTTCAGTGTTTGGTGAGAGTTGAAAGTGTTATGTTCTGTGAGTGTTTGCACAAATATCAGTGTGTATTTATTGTTTTGTGAGTTTTCAGTGTTTGCAATGTTCTGTGAGATTAGAGATGAATGTTTTGTGAGAGATTTGAAAGAATTTCAGAGTGTTCTAAAATTTCTGAGGAATTTGCTGTGAGTGTTTTGAGAAATTTTCTTCTTGAGAGTGTTTTGATAGTGTTCTGCCATTGTTTCCAGAAATTTCAGGCTGTATTAATTGTTGTGTGAGTTTCCAGTGTTTGCAGTGTTTTGAGAGATTAGAGATGAATGTTTTGTGAGCGATTTGAAAGAATTTCAGAGTGTTGTGAGATTTTTCAGGATTTTTGTTCTGAGTGTTTTGATAAATTTTCGTGTCAAGAGTGTTTTGAGAGTGTTCTGGGACATTTCTTGGGTTTTGAGAAATTTTTCTGAGCAGTGTTGTGTGAGATTACAGATTGTTTTGTGAGTGTTTGAAGATAATTTAAGAACATTATGAGTGTTGAGTGCTTTGAGTGTCCTGAATTTAGGAATTTGAACATGAAAGCTTGCTTTGAGGTGAAGATTTGTAAATTTTCAATTGGGAATTGAAAGAATTGTGTGAGCATAAGCAGCTGTGAGAGAAAAATAGCTTCAAATTGCATTGAAGCTCTTCAATGTGAGTTCCTATCCTCCTGAACACCTTCCCTTCACCAATTCTTCTCAATGCATCCTCAAGTGCTTTCATATGATAACCCACTGTGAATGGCACAATTCCATTCCTATGAATCATCTCTACATTGCTTCTTCCATTCAATTCACATTGTGCTTGCTTCAGAAGCATTTGCACAGAGCAATGCTTGCAAACTGCTTTCCATCAGCTTACAATTCCTACGAATGCACATTGAAACACGTATTCGTATTCGTATACCCCTAAAAATTCGGAGGTACCTGACAATGTCCAGCACTACATATTTACGAACGGCCGTTCGTAAATATATAGTGCTGGAAATATATGTGGTAGGACGAATAGATGTTCTTTACGAACGGCCGTTCGTAAATAGCAAATAAACTAGTGGAAGTGTTTCCGAACCGTTCGGAATCGTGCAGTTTGGATCCACTGTTATCTATGTTTACGAACGGCCGTTCGTAAATGCATATAACAAAGAAGCCAGAACTGCACGTTTACGAACGGTCGTTCGTAAACATGCATATGTAAGCTCCTCGTAGTTACGAGCTGTCGACGTGTTGTGTCGAAGAACGGTCAATGTGTGTTTACGAACGATCGTTCGTAAACATGCAGCTCTGACCTTATTGTTTTCTGTGTTAGTAAATACTAATCACTTTCATCAATGTGCCTTGTATAGAGCATCATTCCCTTGGGAAATGTAGATGGTTGTTTACGGACGGCCGTTCGTAAACATGCATATGCACCCTGGTGCAATACATATTTATGAACGACCGTTCGTAAATATGCATCTCAAGTCTATTGTAGTACATATTTACGAACGGCCGTTCGTAAATATGCAACTCTAGTTCATTGTAGTACATATATAGCAACCACCTACATCTTTGTGAAATGTATATTTACGAACGACCGTCCCTAAATATACAGTCTTCTACAACTGTGTGCATTGCATGTTTACGAACGGCCGTTCGTAACTATTAACCCATGACACGATTGTCTTTAACTGCTTTCATTATCTTTGTGCATCATATAAGTGTTATAAACACAGTTCTTGTCCCTAATTGACATGATTTGTGCAGATGGCGAGACCTGGCAGATCCGCGATCGAACAATTCGCTGCCTTGACAGCAAAACCTTTTCCGGAAGGCATCATCGACCTCAACGAGAACGACACATACCTGCCAAAGGAGGACATGATGTCGGAGTGGACAGCCATCCCCAAGAAAAACGAAGATGGGACTTCTTCCCTGCGTTTCACGTATGAACTTAATACCGCTCCTGACCAACCTGAGCAGTGGGTGCAAGTGAAGACCTGGGAAATAGAAAGCGTTGAAGGACAATCAGAGTATGTCATTTTAGACCTGAAGAATAAAAATGATCACGTGAATCTCCTGCTACATTACCAGCACCACACCTTCTCTTACATGTACGCATGTAACAATAGTTCACCCGACGCAAAACCCTTTAATCTCGACCAACATTTCTCAAACTACGCCCTCAGTGCCTACTGGACATCTAGGAAGCTTACCTCCCTTGCTGTTAACATCTCCAAATACAATAGCCTAATCTCGGAGGGAAACAAGAAAAAGAAAAGCCCTAAAAAGCAGACACCATCAGGCGCGGGTGGTTCTAGGGGTGTCCCAAGACAGGTTCCAACTCAGAGCAAGCAATCAGGTGGCACTAGCCAAAGGCAGAGCAGGCAGAGCACGCCTTCCAAACGGTCGAGAGAGGACATGGAGAAATCCTCGGTGACCGAGGGTGCAGAGGTTAGCTCAGAGCCAGTAATGCCAACACCCTTGAAGAAGGGGGAGAACCCGGACGCTGTGAAGGCCACCAGAATCTTCTCCGACTTCAACCAATTTTCGAAGGACTGCTGGCCTCTCGGACGGCACTTCACATTCAACGTGGACTGCTTCAAGTGCGAGAAATCTCCTGACAAATGGGTTGTGAGAACGCGGCAAGATGCAGGGGTGAAATGGCAAATTAACAACCTCATGAATAATGTGAAGTGGGACAAACAAACTGTGTGTGTCATGCCGAAGACAGACACCCCCCCCCCACGAAGGCGAATTGGCTTGAGGCACGGGGAGGTCACTGGCGAAAAATCGTAGAACAACGTGCGATAAAAAATAGGGTCTAATATATTCATTGTAGGTAAATTTTGCAAAAAACGTACATATAATATAGGGGGGTTTAAAATAGTGAAACATGTTTACATGTAAAATACCATCACATATAATGGCCTCTTTTATCTAGTCAGTACATGTAAAATAGCGTGGAAACAATTACTAGGGGTAGCAAGTCTAGGGTAGGGTTTGTGCTAGTGGATGAAAAGAGGTAATTTTCTATTGAAAATGCTTGGATGGATGACTTCGCAAGCTGGCTTGCTTGAACATTACTGAACCAACGGTTCCAACGTGGAGTTAATGGTCTCTACCCACATGCCAGGAAGGAAAAAAATGTAGTATAAGTAAAATAGGGTGTTTTAAAATGATTCCCCCAAAAAATTATAATTACTGATAGGGTGTATTAAAATACAAGAATTTACCTTTATTTTGAAAAATACCATACCTTATAATCTTTTCTACAAGGTAAATAGCCCCCCGATAAATAGGTCATGAGCGCACGTGTATGCATTAATAATTGTATAAAAACAAAATTCATGACAAACTTTTGAAGGCACCTAGAATGGTGATCTTGAAAGTTTGATGAGATAATTTTTTTGATTCAAAATCAGATAAATTCCATAACTTATTGCATGTTTGTTGTCACAGATCATCCATACAAACTTGCAAGTGTCTAAACTGAGTCACAAACTTTTATGAATCAAGAAACCTAGTAAAAAATACCCTTTCATTGGACAATGTTTTGGGCCTAGAATATACAATGCAAGATCTCAGGACTAGAAGGAAGATGATGGGGTGAAAAATGCAAATGATCAATAGAAATTACCATTAATGAAAGAGAGCTGCAGCTACATATTCACATATCCGAAACCCACATAACATTATTCAGACCCATGCAGTGTTCTGTGGGACTGACAGTATTCCCGGAATACTGTCAGTCCCATAGAACACTGCATGGGTTTGAATAATGTTATGCAAGTCCAGGCAAAGCAAATTGTAGTATGTAACCTAAGGTAGTTAAAGCCTAAGAGTGACCCTTCTAGAAAATTCTGCTATTTCAGGCAGGTTAAATAGCTTGGAAAAATTTCATAGATCTCAAAAACTATAAAGAGTCTAGAGAAATTGTTTCAAAATTTATAAATTCGTTTGCAACTTACATAAATTCGCAAAGTTGTTCTAAGAAATGAGCCTTTACTACTCTAATTATCCCAATTAGTGCATATTAGTATTCAGAGTTACGTAGTGCAATAACGTCTTACTCATGAGTTCATTTTTTATTAACAAAGCTCAATAGAACATAAATGACTTTGCTTAATAAAATGTTACATCCTCATTAAATAGTTGCAACACTGCATAACTCTGCATAGTAACATGCACTAATTGGGGTAATCGGTGTGTCCACTAGGGGGGGTCCATTGATGTTGGATTGCTAGCTGAGAATCACTACAAAATCAACTCCATTACGGGTCAGAGTCTTTTGTTGAATGAAGGTGTTGTCAACCTATTGTGGATCACTTCTTATAGTGCCTCGTTGAGCGGATAGGTCCTCGATCGACTAGCCATGGTGTTTCCGTGTCATTGAGGAGATGTGAATGGGCCTTGTGTGGTCGTGGGCAAGGTGGACTTGGATTGCCGATCCACACGAGTCCATCCGGCGTCCTCAGTTAGCCTACATGACAACTACAAATATGGGGCCTATTGTCACCAAGGTAGCAAAGCCGTGTCATGAGGCGTTGTGAACGCCTCTCGTGTGGGCGGGGATTACGAAGATCTCGGCCGTCAATTGCGATCTAACATATCTAAAGGCTCCTATGCTACCCTAGCTTCTAGGTTCTCTTCCCTCGGGTAGAGCTTGAAAATTTTCATGTTGGATGAAATCTCCACATTCATCCACTCACGAGTCTGGATGAAAATTTTCAAACTAAGTCCTTCATTAAAAGGGCTTGTAGAGGAGATGATACCAATAGGGGGGGTTCGAACTCCTACCTTTTCCTTATGAAAGTTAGAACCAAGGGTATTAGCCATCAACTCCAAGCCCCTCTTGATGACCAACCTTGAAATGAAATGAAATTTAATTGGTTGTATGAGAGCATTTGTGTGGGATTTTGAAGGTTCCCATAGGATTCCCTAAGTTCCCAATGGAGTCCTCCAAGGAACTCCATTGGGAACCTTCAAAATCCCACACAAATGCTCTCATACGATGGGATGAATAATCAACCGCTTCATCTTGCAAACATTGATTTTTCTTCTGCCAAAATTTCATCCGTGGGAAGTTTTTTTTTCGGGCTGCTCGAGCAGTTTTGTAGACTATAGGATGGGACTATGTGAATGGATGGCTTGGATGTGGTCTGCTCATGACCACACACCCTCCATTCACAACACCTCAGTGACATGGGTAGCAAAGCAAGTACCCAAGAATATGGTTGGTGTCAACAAACTATTTTCATGCTTGTAGGCTTAGCGCAACACGTAGCGAGGTTGGGCTTGCTAGCTAGAGGGTAGCTACTTACGTTGTAGCAACTACAAGTCCCTTTCTCACACTACGGTGGGCCAATGAACGGGGACAACCGACAACTAGTTACAGATGAACCGGTTGGATTTGAGAAATAACTGGTTGAGGTTCAAGACTTCAGGAAAATTACCCATCAATTAAGTCCCCTTCTCATGAAATCTTCAGAAATGCTCAAACTGTAACTTGCCGCTCAGTGAAGTTAGTTGTCACAATTACATACACCTTCTCACATAATTGGATTTTTCTTGTTTAAATCTCTAAATCTTATGTTTTTGTTGGTCAAGTGAGATATGTAAGTCAAGTGGATCCAGTGGAGGGAGGGAATTATTGTATACGAGCGTATCTCCCATTCATCCAACATCCTTGAAATAGTATGCAGTCTGGAGGTTATTTTTTAAAGATTATTTGACACCGGACTTAGCTTTAAAGACTCCGAATTAGTCTTCTAAACATCATTTGAGATGAATCACCAACAACCTATAGGGGAACAAAATTTTATGTGGGATGGATGAGAGTCTATATTTAGTTGGTGCATATTTAGTCGAAGTATATGAATATGCAATGAGTGCAAGATGATTAGCGAATCCAAATCGTGCATGTAGCCATTCTTATTTCATGATCGTTTTATGTCCCCGCAGTCAAGTTGATTGTTGAGATTGGATTTTGGTAATGAATATTGGCATACAACTTTCAGTGTCTTATTAACACAAGTCTTCATTGAAATGTAAAAGATGGAAATCCATGGCTGTACTTTTGCTAGAGCCTCCACTCACTTATTCATGTCATGGTGTGCTAAGGTTGAGGCATCTATAACAGATAATATAAGAGAGTTTGCATTTGTTTAAGAGGAGTAATAGTGGGGAATTATTTTTCTTGCGAAGAGAAACAAATTCTAAGGAGAATGCCAAAAAACTCAAATATTTTTTATGAATATGGAAATTGCTACAATTTAAAGCGGAAAAGTTAGGGTAACACATAGTCGATCTATAGGTTAACCCAATACTGCTCGTCTAAATGCTAATGCTTGGCTACAACAGTTGTCAAAACTCTTATGAGGGTAATCAATCACAAGCCACCACCACATAAACCTTAACTCCGTTCGCCTAAAAAATATAGATCTCATCCATGTCAACATTACATGTCAGAATATCTAATGACACAAATGTCATGATGCTTTCATTATCTTTGGAAGATGAACCCATGGAAGATTTGGGTAACCAAGTTAGTCAAAGGACTAATATTACTATTGATTCCATAATTGATAGGATTCAAGCCATTATGAGTGACTTTTTCATAGGAGATTAAATGAATTCACTAACTCAACAACAACTTGGTGCTTTAGATAAAGCGGTGAAGGTGTTCGGGAGAACCACAAAATAATTATTTAATCCTAGGATTACACCCAAAGCATTTGGTCCTATGATCGGGGAGAACCGGCAGTTAGTTACAAATGAACCGGTTGAGTTTGAGAAATAACCGGTTGAAGTTCAAGACTGCAAGAAAATTACCGATCATTTTAGAGGAATTTATGGAATATACCCCAATTTAATAAAGGAAAACCGAAGGATGTCAACATGTAACCGGTTGGACTTGCAAACACTAGGATCTCAACCGATTATGCCCAAAAATCTCCCCAATCACTAATTTGGTCTACCTCGTGCAAGAACTAATATATCTTCTATCCAAGCTCATGTGACTAGGACAAGATTTGGTCATGGGAGGCCGTGGAGGGGAGAGGACACAATGGTCACCATGGAAGAAAGAGGACCCAACCTTCTGCCACAACCGAGGCAAGTACAAAAGTATCGTCAATACCAAAAATAATAGGGAAAACATCGACGAGTAAATGTCACCTGAAAATGAAAGCGGGTACAATTTCCAAAGGTCTTTAAAAAGTGTCGTATAGTATCCAGAGACTATAATGTTTTATTATCTAGTTATGATTCCACCTCATGCAGGAAGTGTGCTTTGAATTGGAATTTGGAACAAATTGGCATGATGATTCATTGGTTGGGAAGATGGTGGAGATTTCCAATGATGACACAAGTAAATAGTATATTGGTAGACTACCATATTACAACCATTGCAAGGAGAGAGACTACCCACAATCATATATCATAAGATTATGCCACAATAGTAATAGAAGCATGACATTTTTGGATGAGAATACACCCTAACCTCCGTAATGTCACCCTCTATAATGTCACTCCCTCTCTTATATCCTGAAACCCTAGGAACAAATGTGCTCAATTTCAATTTTCCTCTTTGTTGTCACATTTCCCTCTCAACACCCCACCCAAAACCAACACCTATAAACGCCTCCCAATCACCAACACTCTACTACCTTGAAGCGTTCCCCACGGATTGACCCTTTTAGGTGCCATTAGTGGCGCCACATGATAGCAACCTCCACTACCTCCATGTAGGGCATGTAACGGGCTCCACTCTATCTCGGGTTGGTTCAAGGTGGGTTTAGGGTGGTTTGTCAATGCCTATTCTAGCCATTCTACAGTGTGTGTGTGTGGGGGGGGGGGGTTATAGCCATTCTGTTCACAAAATCACGGAGGTAGGCCCACAAAGCACAAAGGGGGTTGGTACCCAGGATGCAAGGTGATGGTTTTGCAAGCGAACTAGGTGGGATCATGGAGATGGCCATATGGCTTTGCGCACCATTACTAGTTGGTCTTTGATCTAGCTTGGGTCTAGTACCCAACTATGTTGTGTTGGTTGTAGGCAATGAAGGTGGGGGCCCTCATCATATCCAAGGTCGTCATACACGGGGTCTGTATATTGGTTCAACAATATATAGATAATGGTAATGGTTTTGACTTTGAATATTCAACAAATATCTAATTGAGGCTAAAATATTTTTCGTCCTTTATACGTATGTTCAGAACAAAGGCTAATATGAATATACATATTTTATGTCAACCATGTAGCCATGTGTATGTGCAATAGCTTAAAGCATTGGTTTAGGCACCCTTTACCTGAGTTGCTACCTAGTAAGTAGCTACCCTCTAGTTAGCAAGCCCAACCTACCTCGCTGCGTGTTGCGCTAAGTCTACAAAGCATGAAAATAGTTGTTGACACCAACCATATTCCCGCGTACTTGTTTTGCTTCCTTGGTGGCAGCTGTCCCATACCCTTAGTTATCATGTAGGCTAACTGAGGCCACCGAATGGGCTTGTGTGGATTGATAGTGTAGATTGACTCTATCCGTGACCACACAAGGCCCATTCACAACGTCTCAATGATGCAGCTGGCGATTGGCCAAAGTTGGTGCTCTTCTTAAAGCCTTCTTGCTTCCTTCTTACACCACTACTATGAATGGCCAAAGTGATGATATTTTGTACGTAATACCTCATACAATAAATGTTTTAACAGTGACTTACTCGATGCCACCGTTGCAATCATTCACGGTTTAAGGATGATAAATAGGTGTTGCCAAACGGAAGGTGCTACTTTACGGCATTGCTACCTTAGACTATGTTATACTTTGATTGTATGGAGGAGTAAGTAACTTAGACGGCTTGGGATGTGTAGCGAATATGTAAACTCATTCATTCTGGATGCAGGGGTTCTAGTAACAACAAAGTCTCCTACATGTTGCGGGTTGATTCATTCCAACACGACTTCCATGGACAAATAAGGGCCCTTTGATGTCATTTTCGGAACCAACTAATATAGAGGAGACGATCTCAAACTATTGGATAGTTTGTTGCATTTTCACCTTCCTAACATATGGCTTCACGTATTGGACACTACGACTCCTTTGATTGTCAATAAACATGAAGCAAAACATGATGGAGCTTTGTGGTGTCTATGTATAGAAATAGTGTTTGTGTTCAAGCTAAAATGGGATGCAAATGATACTATCACAATGCTATTTGGTTTGGTGGCTAGAGAGGGTATCCCAACTTCATGGACTAACAACATTCTTCAAATGATCTTCAAATCTGGTGAAAGAAACTCCCCTGGGAACTAACTTATATGCTAATCAACCCAGGCACAATCTTTGGCAAACTCTATGGCTCTGTTTTAGAAAGAAAAAAATTTAGTCAATGGGCAAAATTGAAAGGGATCAAAGTGCGAGGACAAGCAAGCTAATGGAAAGGTAGATCTACTTTGGACCACATTCTTACATTGCGTACTTTAATTAAACAAGAAGTATTTGTAGGTTGGTGTCTCTATTCATTTTTTGTTGATTTCAATAAAAGCTTTCGACATAGTTCCACTTGGGAACACCTCCAGCATCTAGGTGTACCATTACATTTACAACAAGGTGTAAAAGCGATGCATACCACAATCTATGCCAAAGTACGAATCAACGGAGATACACATGATGAAGTAATGTCCGACATTAGTGTTAGACAAGGATGTCCCGTTTCCCTCACATTATTCGGCTCATGCATTGATGAACTTGAAATGTGTTTGGACAAGATTGACTAGGATTCTCCATGTTTATTGAATACAATGGTTGCCATTCTTCTCTATGTTGACAATGTTGTTATGCTCTTTAATCATGAGTAGGCTTACAAAGAGTTATGCACAAGCTACCTAAGTTGTGGCATTTTTTCTAGCCTTGAAGTCAATTTATCTTAGACCAAAAATCATGCTTTTTGGCCACAACAAAAGGAATTTAAACCAAGACAATATCTAACATAGAGAAAGACCAAATTGCGATAATCCACGAATATAAATGCCTTGGGATTGATTTCTATTCACATGATTACTTTAAGCCATCAAGTACAAGGTGAAGAACTGTAGGTATCGAAGCCTTGATGGGCACCTTAAGGAGAAAAAACAATAGTTGGAGTCCCATGTTGGGAACTCAAATCCCATCCATTCAAGGCATTGGTGCTATCAACTTTCACATATGGCACTAAAATTTGGGAGGCGACTTGAAAAACTCCCATTAAAAGGTTTTCGAGAAGGGCATGAAGATACATATGATCACTCATGTCAAAGTGTGTTCTTTGACAACCTATTATATTTTGTTGACCATATTTGGAGATCTATCCATAGAACTATATGCTCTTAAGCTCAGGATGGGTTTCCAACAACAACTTGCCCACCTGCCCCCCTCTTGGCTAGTCAATCAAGCAAGCTCAATTTCCCGACACCTTGCCAAACAAGGGGCTCACGTGTTCATAACAAGGGCACATGGCATAAATCTACAATCATGTGGAAAGCATCCTAGGGACTATCTCATCAAGGGAACAACCCAACCACATCAAAAATCGCATTTGATGATATCAAGGAGGCTTTTCTTGCTAAAGAATGGAACTCTTTCCATCTCTTAGGGAAGAAACTAGATTACATCCACCTCAAGGATTTTTTTCAAATACGAATGTGAATTATACTTGAAGCCACCATTGACAATACCATAACGCAAGATCATTGTTGCTTATTGCATCTCGAATCGTAGACTTCCCATTGAGGACAGTGGTCAACTATCCCTATCTCTAGTAATATATATATATATATATACATATATATATATACATATATAGTTTGGCACAAGTTGAGAAATTCAATTGGAAGAGAGATAATAGATTATGCCATTCTTTCCCTTATAATGTAGTTGAAAGTGATTCACATTTTGTATTCAAGTGTTCCCTAACCCCCCCCCCTTTGCACCACCCCATTAGAGATAAGTTTAATCATTGTTTTAGAAAGCTATATTAGGGAATCTCAAGTCTTTCTTTCAATTGGAATGGCAAGTTGACATTAGCATTTGTTTCAAAGAGGCCACTACACTCCACCACTCTAGGGAATTAGCTGGTTTGAAACCATCGTGATTTATTTTCAGTCCTGTTAACATGTGGGCTTCACAAACTTTAAAATCAATTTCAAGTCATTTCATTCGGAAAAATATGTATACATCCATTACATCTAAAAACTCCTATGCTTGTCAGAAGGTCTTCTTCTCCTTTTGTCAAGAATGTGAAGGATGAGCCCACGGGGGGTTCACTCCATGTCAAGTTGAACACCACGTGCGGCCAAAGTTTGCTACCCCTATATTACATGGAATAGATAAATTTTAAAATTATGGTATTTTTTCTACATATACATAACCATTGATAATATCTTTTGTATATTTTTTTGAAATTTTTAGTCATCTTCATTTTTGTAGTAAATATTTTAGTTCAATTCTGCGTCATTCTAGTTAGAAACGGTATGTTTTATTAAAAAAACATATCATCAAATTGATAAAATTTTGACCCATTTTGGTGATGCAACTTACCAAAAGTAGAATTTTTTCGGCCGCACGTGGTGTTCAACTTGACAATGGAGTGATCCCCCCGTGGATGAGCCTCACTTGTGCCCATGAGTTAACAAGCATCACAAGGCATGTGGTGTTCTTCACTTTTTTTTCTTCTTCTTGTTCTCCAATTTCCATCGATTAGATTAACACAACAAAACATGTAGTGCGTTAGCAAATTTTATGATGAAGGATTGACAAAAAATGGATTGAAAATTGGACTTCCTCTTATCAAGTTATGGTTATCAAAAGTGCATGTTTGTTGATTACTTAACCGATTGCATAAGTCCTCCCAATTGCCTCCACTACACCTTTTATGGTATTTAGTGTAACATGTGTAATAGTGTCACTTACCCTATTTTGAGGCATATGCTAGGTTGCGTTGATGATTAACAACTTCACCATAAGTGTCACCTAGACACTTGGGGTCCAACTAGTGCACTTACAAATATCTTGGCATGAGTATGTTCAATAGTGTTATGAGATGCATGCCTATGTTACACAATGGTCTACAAGTTGACTAAAGTGTACAAAAATGACACTTTGCCATTAGTATGCTCAAAAATATCTTCCCCTTGAATACTCAAGACTATCATCTAACGTATCCCAATGTGCTACTCTAAATGTCTTAATGTAGAATTTTCTTCACTTAAAGAAGTTACTTATGTTGACGAATGGATTTATATTGGCAATTAGCGGGCGTGACACTAAATACCACAAACAGTGTAGTGAGTGTGGAACGGTCCAATCTCTTTAAGACATGTCCCTTTTATGGTGTTTGCTTTGTGATCCTCACCAAACCACACACCAATCACATATAGGTGTATGATTAAGAAAAGCAACCGACAACACCCACATACCTTCAAGTGAGTGTTATAAATGTATGACATGTGCTTAATATTAGTCAACAAGCTTAGGCACTTCCGTGCAATGAATCCCACATCAAGCTGACATTGTTCTTGCGCATGGTTAGAAGTTTTGGGATTCCCCAACAATGCTCCCTTGATTCCATAGCCCACCCAAGTTCCTAAGCTTTTTGACTAATGTTATGTGTCTTGAGCTACATCCACATGCTATAAAGTTCCCAAAACTTTAACACATGGTAAGAACACATATAACAAGCTTATCTAACTTTGTGCAAGGTGAAGTCAATTCTACCCTCTATGTTCTACCCAAGCATTTGCCATGTATTAGTTAGGTGCAGGAGACAAACCGAGGTTTTGTGGCATCTATGTAAACTCGTACCTTGGAAAGGCAAGAAAGAAAAAAGGAAAGAAAAGAAAGAAAAGAAAAAAGAAAAGAAAAAAATTTAATTAATTGTTATACTAGATGATATGTCTCCAAAAAAAAAATTCTAATTGGTCTAGTGGGATTTAGTTGAATGAATTGATCATGAACATGTAGGGGTTTTGTATTCACCATAGCCCCGTCACCCACAATGGATGAGTTCATATACCTAAACACCATGAACCCAAGCTGGTGCCATATGCCAAAGATACGTGGCACTCATGTAAGTTGAAGGTAAAAAGAAAAACATTGAAAGCTACTTATTGTATGGATCTTTTTATAAAACATTGACTCTAAAACTAGCATCGGAGAATTATGTATTGAGGTTAAGTTGGGATTGAATCCACCAAAAACCTATTAGGGATAGGTTTCATATAAAACCATGAATTCCGTACAATTCCCACCCACTTGCTCAACATTGAACAATGGTCACTTGAATTTTGAGATGTAATTGTATCTTAAGACAAGCACATTGGGGGCATTTAACCCTACCGAGCCTAGTACCCCTTAAAACATCCAAGAAACTCATTTTGGCCATTTTGTGGTCTTGGGTTTCTTTTTTCTTCCTACGGTTCACTTACATGATCGCATCTATTGCGAAACTCATGATTTGTGACCCTTATTCAATTTGACGACTTCACTTTCTAGAGTACCCACCATTGTCAAATTGTTCAATCTCAAAGTGTAAAGTACATGTTGTATGAATTCAAAAAAGAGGTGCAAAAAGGCTTTTGACTCCCCCCGTTGTTGTGATGGGTGCCTTTTGAAGGAGAGACTCCTCCGGCCATCCGCCGGGCCCGGAAAAGCCGGAAAGTGGGTCAGGCCCGGGATAGTTATGATAAGGGGCCGCAACTTGTGGAGGCCAGCCAAATTTAAAGCTCGCTCACGGGTCAAAAAGAGTTGACTCGCACCCATGAGTTTTTTTGAGGTTTTTTTTGTTTTTTTTCTTGTTTTGGTTAGTTCATCTATCACATTAAAAGGAACAATGAAAAGCGCACTTGCTCGAATATGATGACCGGTGGGATTGGATGGTTCGTGCCAAAAGATTTGAACTTAGGTTTTCGTTGGGGGGGCTCATTTGGAGTACATTTTTGGATATTGTAGTACCTTTTGGTTGTGGAAATTCACCTAGTTGAGTGCTTTCAAGTTTGAAAGCCCACGACATAATTCGCTCCGTCCGGTCCACTCCGGAACTAGAAGCGACCCATGCATCCATAACCATCGCTCCAAATGCTCCAATTGTAGCCCTCAACTCCGACTACAATTTGACCACTACATCATGAGAGGTACTCAATAGTTTCTCGTTCTTCTTCTTCTTTTTGGGGGCACATAGTTGACCCATGCTTTTTGGTTTTTAAATTTGTAAAATTGAGGATGGGGTTCACCTATCGACATACTAGCATTACACCATCTTCCCTTATGAAAACGATGTGAGGATGGTTGACTTACCACCTTCACATCATCAAAACTCGCTTTCTTTTCTTTGTCATTGTTTTCGAGGAGTCCCATTATGGATGATAATTTTGACCCAACACTTGTAGGTTGTTCTAAAACAAATATGTGCAATACATTCCGGTAGATTCTAGCCGCTTCGGTGCCATCAAGATATGTAGTCTTCAAAGGCCATTGACCTCAAACGGTTGCCTAAAATGTACATGTTTGTTTGAAAGCATGAAAGGAAGTCCATAAGCCACACTTGAGCATTCCAAAGGATATTCATCTCAATTTGTAAGCTCAACATTCATGTTTCTCTTTTCAATTGTTAATGCCCTCATCTTTTGTCTTTGTTTTTTTAAATTAAAAAAAAGATTCATATATGTCTTGAATTTTTGAAATGGTGTCCATATAAGGACTACATACCTTACCCACTTTTGGCTTATACACTTCAACTTTGACTTTACTTATACCTTCTGAAAACACATTCGACGGCATGAGATGGTTGGATGAGGCTTGGACTTCATAGTGTCTCTATAAACTCATTGATCATGGATGATGGAGTTACAAATATAAACTAACCCTTATAAAGTTGATGGTTATTTCATTCCAACTAGAGCCTTTTACGTTTTCACCTTCTTAACCCCTAACTTCCCATGCCCAATTTCCCTCAAATCTGCCCAAAAACCTTGATCACTCATTTCGAAGGAGGGCAATATACCTATTCAAATCAATTTACAAATATTGATAGCGTTATTTTGTGATTTTTTTGGGAAGCTTTGCAATTCGAGGCAACGGTGCCACAATTGCGCACCGTCCACATGGATTTACACCCACCAACACATGTCCAACTAGAAATTTCAATGCTAGATGTTTAGGATATGTTTCGTTTGAGTGTCATGCAAATTTTCAGATCAATTGGGAATCATTTGCATATAGGGATCAACAACAACTTAAAAATTAAATTAAATTAAAAACAACAACAACAACAACAACAACAACAACAACATGTTTAGGATATGTTGCCCCTTAACCACGGAGGTGACAAATGTCAAGTTTTGGTTCATGGACCGGTTCCACTGTAAACAAAATGAGAGCACACTCCCATATTTGAATTAATTCAAAAATAAATAACTCTAGTGAATCAAAATGGTCCACGTGGCAGAAGATAGCATATTTGAACATGAACAAGAGGAGTAGTTGAAACAATGAAGAAACCATCCGAACTAGTGTCAAAGGGGTCGAAGCAAATTGCTCACAACCGGATTATGATCGCATAGGACATTAGGGGTTAATGGATGAGTTGGCATGTCACATAAGGTAGATGAGGCTAATTCGGTTAGCTTCCTTAATCAGACATCTATTTTTGGCTCCTAATCGGCAGTATAGTCACTTTAATTCGGTGGGTGAGTAATACATGGTGATTTAGCCGCCGTCTTGATGATATTTCAGTTAGTCACCTTCACCAAAGTCAAACTACAGCCACCATCCTCCATAATGAGGAGTTCTATGCACTAAGCTATGACACTCTTGATTTTCGTGCCCGGAGGTGGGCAGATTAGGAGGCGGCATGTGGTTGTGGTGTGTGGACCAACTTTCATTGTAGGTATTCTATAATGAAAAAACAATTCGGCAACATGTTATCTTACATGTGAGCACTTTAGAGACATGACACGACCAATATTGGCATTGAACTTGGTTTCCATTGGCAAATGACCCATGTAGAATTTGCTAATGATGTTGTCCACTTACACAACAATGCACAATAAAATAGTTCCCCCCTACAACTCCACATTGAGAAGTAGAGAATCTTAGATTCCAAAGCCGAGATCAACACCTTCCTCAACTTCAATTTCAAATTCTTTGGTCCTCATTCACAATTGTTAACATACTCAAGCTTCTAATGCTTAAATCCACTGGCTAGGTGATTCCGCAGAGCTGGAGGTGTCCACATTAACCTCATCTACCTTAGACACCACAAAATCCTTAATTGTTGGATCAATTTTTATGATATCTAGTAAATATTAGGGATGGATAAAAGCACCATGAAATGCCCCACATCCAAATGTAAGACATCATTTCAAAACATCTTAAAAACTCAGATTGAAATTAGAGATGTTGAGCGACACTTTGTCAAAACCATGATTATTTTACTGCAGTGAATGAAATAATGTCTAGAATGATATTTTGAAAGATGACCCGTAAACTTTATGTCCTAATATTTGACACTTTGATATTATGTGGCCAATGGAGACGATTTCATAGGTCACATGATATTGTAGGTCAAAGTTGATGACTCGGTGTTCTCTCTCTCCTATGGCATGCCGAGAAAGAAAAGGCAAAAAAAGGAACGAGAAGTTTTGTACGGTATCAAAACGGAGTGCTCAAATGGACCTCTTTGAGTGCTTGATAAACCGGTCTCAAGAAGTTGGGTTCAACTTTAGTACAACGTTTGAACCGTATAACCCAACCTAGACATCAATTTCACCTCGGCAATAATACGCCTCGTAGCTTATGGACCACACAAGTCATGTGTGTAGTAGGCATGTACAAATACAAGCTCCACACGGCATTCATTACGCACCAAATGAATTACATCTTTGTCATATCAAGGGTCGATGGACGGATCTCTAAGGAGAGGAGATTATTGCACATGAGCATACTTTTCATCCATCCAACTTAAAAACTTGACTCCCTATAGGTTTGTGGCTGATTCGCCTCAAATGACTTGGACTAGACTACTCCAGGGTTTTAAGGCTAACTAAAAGTATAAATCTCTATGTTCCATAATGTTTCAAGACTTTTATGTTTGGATGAATGAGAGGTACACTCATATATGATAATTCCCTCTCTCCAATCTTTGATGTTAATTTGGTGTGAATTTGTTCATCATAGTGGATGGTTTACGATGTCTAATTTGTAACCAATACTATATCCATCAACCGGTTGGTGGGAGCGTGAAGTTTTGGGATACGTTTGGTTTTAAATTTTCTAATCATCGAACTCTTTGCGAATATGTACATCTTGTGCTACATGCAATTCTGCAATTTTGTGGAGATGTGGAGTACCAACAACTATTTTGCACTTCAATGAAGAGGAGTTTGCTATGTTTTAACCACAATGAGTACACTAAACCTCTGATTTAGTGTGGCATTGAAATTTGGTGTGTTATGTTAAATTGAATGGTCTTCATGGTTTGTCATGTAGCACCAAGTGTCAAACGACACCCTTTGTGGTTGCCACCTAAGTGATTGTAGGACCATTAACAAGGGTCAATGATAAATATAGCCCCCACTAAACCATATGTTTAGTGTAGGTGTGGATGAGAGTTATGCTCGTGTGAAATCCTCTGCAACTATTTTCTTCATAAAAAACTTCAAAGGTTCCACGGCTACACTCTTTCTTCTATTTAATGTGGGTGTCACAATTTCAAAGCTTTATCACCAATTTTATTTTCTTGATATTATGTGGTGCTCACTATAGTAGAATACCACACTACTCTATAAAATTGATAAATTAATGCAATGTGCAAGACATTATATGTTACAAGTTAATGTGGACTTGGATTACAAAGCACACACCTAACTACAAAAAAATATCTCTTAAACACACTATTCACGTCAAGCAGTGACGGCATCAAGACATGACAAACCGTCTTCATATTTTTAGAGATATTGTTCACTTTGAGACTAGTAGTAACCGTGTGCCATGAGTGGTGGCCCAACAATAATGATTGAATAATGATGCATACGGACAACAAATATTTCATTGAGCTATCCATTTCACAACAAACCTTCGATTCAAATGGTCGGGGCCACCTTAATATGATGGTGCATTAGTTAAGAGCCCACACTAGATAGAAGCCTATAGAGTGTACACTTGAAACATAAAATAATACTATACACTATAAAGCCTTCCACAAGTACTATAGAAAGTAACCTAAATAATCGGACATTGCGAGCTTGTGACAAACACCTTTAGGCAAAAGTCCCGTTTAACACTTAATTGGCATAGAAGATCTTAGAGGTCACCCTAGTTCCTAGGGTGGTGTATGGTGGGACCTTTTTGGGGTTAGCTTAGTTAGCCACCTTCGGCAAGTAGCTTTTTCTTGAGGAACCCATAAAAGAAGGCGGTTCATGGAAATATGATCACTTACACAAGTCCCAAGTCCCAAGTCTCACTCATGTTAGCCAGTCCCAACTTTTGAGCCTCAAGACACCACTAGTATATGGTTAATTATCATTAGAGTCGGACCGTGGTTATTTTAGGCAAAAACATTCACGAGACTTGTGTTGAGAGTTGGGTCCTTCAACAAGTAGCTTTTTCTTGAGGAACCCATAAAAGAAGGCGGTTCATGGAAATATGACCACTTACACAACTTAAGGGTCAGCTCACATGGGGTCCCAAGTCCCAAGTCCCACTCGTGTTAGCCAGTTCCAACTTTTGAGCCTCAAGACACCACTAAAATATGGTTAATTATCATTACAGTCGGACTTTGATTATTTTAGGCAAAAATAATTCACGAGACTTGTGTTGAGAGTTGGGTCCAGTTTTTTTGGCTCGACCCAACTCTTATCACATGTCCCGAGCCTCACCTTCAAAAAGTGTTGCCACGTGGACATCCATGCCATATTTGGAACTTAGGACTTGGGACCTTGTGTGAAGTGGTAAGTCCCAATCTCCATGCTCTCAATGGTTGATATTGCACGAATTGACCTCAAGTGACTTGGGACTGTGACTTGGGACTAGGACTTGGGGCCCCGTGTGAACCGGCCCTAAGGTAGATGTGCCTTACTAGACGGACACTTTTCTCTTTGCACCCACTTCTCAAAAGATATGGAGCATGCAATTACATAATATTACTAAGCAACTAGATGTTTGTCTCTTTCCAAAGAAAGACGTTGTAATTATAAAAAAACCTTTAATTTATAGTTGTTTGTTGAAAACTCCATAGTACATAGCTTGAGTGCTCTCGGTAAACATGGAATCTGAATTTAAATGAGAATTATTCTTGTCTCATACTTGGTCCCGGAAAACGCAACTAAGGAACTGATCAATGTTATGAGTGCAAGATGATTAGTAAATTCTAATATGAGCCCTTAGCCATTCGTCCCATAATTTTTGGAGCTCATGTTTTTAAACATGAGCATGTACATGCACATTTGTGATCGTAACTCACAATGTAGATATTATTTAGGCAAAGCGCCATGTGGTATGTGTTAAGAGTGCATTAGGCACAGTAGACTCATTTTTTGAGGTGGCTTCTGGAGCAACTTCAGATGAGTGTAGAACATAGAGAAATTTGTGTTTTTTGATGAATTTTTTTGTGATTTCTCTTCTCTTCCTTCTTGTGGAATATATTGTGGAGAATAGGAATTAGAATTGGCATGATGAAGCCAATTTCAAGAGACAAAGTGAGAGATATTGTTGCTCTTTTGATGAAAGGTAAGAGTACAAGAGTGGTTGCAAAGTCTTTGGGTTTCTCACAGAGTATGGTGAATAGAGTGAGGAAGAAACATTGTAGTAACTTAGAATTGCCAAAACGAGGTGTTCCAAAGATTCTTACCACTTCAGAGAGACGACGTGTAGTGCGTTTGGTCACGGTTGGAGGGCTGGAAACGGCAGTATAGGCAGCAAAAGTGTTGAGAGAGGGTAGAGAAGTGGGTTTCTATGATAACACTTTGCGGTCTGCTTTGAGAGATGCTAGATTGAGTGCTTGTGAGAAGATTCCTAAGCCTTGTTTGTCACAGAAAAATGTACGAGAGAGGCTACGATTTGCAAGAATTCATAAAGAGTGGACAATAGAGGATTGGAAGAGAGTTGTATTCAGTGATGAAACGAAGATAAATCGTTTCAATTCAGATGGGAGGACTTGGTGCTGGGTCAATGACCAAAAAAGCTTGCCTGATCGTGCGGTGAAGCAAACAGTGAAGCATGGTGGAGGGTCTTTGATGCTATGGAGTTGTATGACAGCAAGAGGTGTAGGTGATTTACAAAAGGTGGATGGGCGTTTAAATGCGAAGGACTATATTTCAATCTTGCATGGAGATTTGTACTTGAGTTTAGAGAGATTAGGATACTTGAACCTCGATAACGTCATTTTCCAGCATGATAATGCTCCTATACATAAAGCAAAGATTGTTCAGAAATGGTTCTTAGAGCAGCCATTCACTATTTTAGAGTGGCCAACTCAATCCCCAGACCTAAATCCCATAGAACATGTTTGGGCAATTCTCAAACATCGTTTGAATTCCTATCCAACTCCTCCTGTAGGTCTTTTGCAATTATGGGAGCGTGTGGAGGAGACTTATAAGACGATCACTACAGAGCAATGTGAGAGATTGTATGCTAGCATGCCAGATCGAATTGCAACTATTTTGGCTGCTCGTGAAAAGTGGACAAGATTTTGACCACTCTGTATATAACGCCTCAAAAAATGAGTCTATGTACATAGTCAACTTTGGCACTATGTATTTTTTAATCTAGTGGCAATTTCTTTTCAATTTTCTTGAGGTTGTCAGTTACTTCATGCTCTCAAACTTTCATGTTCAAAATTTATTGCTTAGATTCTTCATACTCTCTACATTGTTACTTTTCTAAATCAAATACCCTCATAGACTCATTTCTTGAAGTCGATGTACATCACCCTTGAAAGGGCTTCAAGGGTCATATACACTACAAAGGTAATTGTGGTCGTGGTTAAGCACAAGTATCCTGCACTTGGATGTTGTTTCACCGAGTCTCTCACGTAGACACACACACACACATTTAAAATAATGGAGTGGACAAAAGTACTCTGGGACTCAACACGGGTCCCATTAACTTACATGAAAATATGCAAAATCATTTGGCTCGAGGACAAAGGAGGTGTTAGAATGCAAGGTAGTAGGTACGCTGGCCATTCTCAGAACAGCATCTTCATATAAAATACTCCATGTCTACAAAACTAAACATGAGGGCCACTTTTCACACAAGACTGAAGGCCCGTGACCATTGCAATCTAAGAGTTCTCATTGGTCGAAAGGGCGGAGACCGTCCAAGTTCACTTCACACACGAAGGTGAAGGCCTAAAGGTCCAAAGAAGACTTCATGGATGAAAAGTCTACATGGAGCCCTACATGGCGGACTATGGATAAGGTTTCATGGTCTCTCGGAATTTTCGTCAGGCTTGACGCAAATTCCGAGAGACCATGACTTTTTTTAATATTTTTCCAACATGAGAGATTTCAGGACAGATTGTAGGGCATATTCCAGACCAAATTCTAGGATAGATTCCAGGACAAAAAAATATCACCAAGTAATTCTCCTAAATTGATAGAGTTTGAGACATATTATATTAAACCAAATCCTCCCCTCTTTTTCCGCCAACAAAATATGCAATGGTCCCGCAACACGATCCATTCTCACTTCACACTATGCTTGAGGGCCCATGACTACATAAAACGGCTTTCCCAACACACATGGTACATCCTTGGGATGAGAGTCAAGGGTCCTCACCATTACAAGGTCACGGCTCTTGGCTCATGTGTGAAGTCGCCCTGAGCTCAGTGTCTGTGGATATTTGTGGGCATAATCGGTCGATGTCCTATTGTCTACAAGTCCACCAGTTACATGTTGACATCTTTCGGTTTTTCTTTATTAAAATTGGGGCATATTCCACATCTTCCTCTAAAATGTTCGGTAATCTTCCTGAAGTCTTGAAGAACTTCAGCCGGTAATTTCTCAAACTCAACTGGTTCATTTGTAACTAAGTTAGTAGTCGGCTCTCCCCATTCCTTGCTCACATCTTCCCTTCACACACACGGACACACATATGTGAATTATGATCCACAAGGATATAGGTCTCTCTATGGATATTTATATCGGTATATGTTACTTCCCACTTTCTAGTGTCAAAAGCTACAAATCTACAACTACAGACCCTTTCACTCTTATTTTCATGGAGTTTTTTTTCTTCTTATTAGTCTTTAGGGGAGGTTTTTCTTAGTAGGTGATTTCAATGCTCGACTCACCAAGAACATGATCTCCATCTTGATGTTAACGGCATCAACTTGGTAGAGGTCCCTAGACCAAACTAGCTGAGAGAGTCCAAAGACATTGGCCATTATAATGCTTTTGGTTGATTTGTAATAGAGAACTTGTCCTTGTTTGGCTCTATGGTTTTTAAATGGGCAAATAAGCTATGCCAAAATTTTGCTTGTTTCACTAGTATGGGTGGGGGTAGTGTAATTGATCACCTAATATGTGATCCCAACTCCGTTCGCAATTCTTTCTTTGATTTTTCTATAGGTAGCAAACAACCTGATTCATACCACCGTCCTCTCTTCTTCAAAATATGTCACGGTGTAGGACCAAGTCTTCCAGCCTCATCTAGTCAATGTCAAGTTCTTCATCCCAATCCTAAGAAGGCGAACCAATATGTTCTATATGTCAAACATGAACTCACTTATATGTAATACGGGACCTACATTTCATTAGACAAACATGCTCGAGCTTGGTTACACTTGATAATACGTACATGTCTACCAATCTTCTCTAAAAACATAGGTGGCAAACAAAGTGGCAGACTGTCCAACACATGGTTCAATAGCGATTGTCGAGACTCGAGAGGCTTGGCAAAACTACCATATTGTATTAAACTCTAGTCACTTGCTCAATACTTCACGAATAGCTTTCAAAAAGTACCACATGATGATCCGGCATTCAAAACGCTCTTACTTAAAGCACAGAAAAAAAGGAACTACATCTTTTGCTAAACATGAACCCAAATTGTTTTTGGAAGAGCTTTGAAGAAAAAAACAATTGGACCCTCCCATTTACACCACAAGAAGTAATAGACTAATGCCCAAAATTACACACCTCAGGACAAAGCAACAATGTTCATTTTGTTCCAAACGCTCAACTTCTGTATTTTTTTTATAGAAGGGGAAGTATGAGCCACTATGAAAGATTTAGCAAGTCACCGGGCATGAGATATTCATGGGCTAAAACAAGAGTTTCTAAAATGGGATGCAAATGATGTATGTTAGCCAATCACATTGCTATCTACTTTAGTGGCTAGAGAGGGTTTCCTAGCTCCATGGACTAATAACATTATTCAAACGATCTTCAAATCTGGTGAAAAAAACTCCCTTGGGAACTAACTTATAGGCCCATAATGTTAGGCACAATCTTTGCCAAACTCTATGGCTCCATTTTAGAAAAACAAAATATTAGTTGATGGGCAAAATTGAAAGGGGTTAGAGCGCGAGGACAAGCAAGCTTCCGGGAAGGTAGATCTACTTTGGACCACATGGTAACATTATGTACTTTAACTGAACAAGAAATATTCGCAAGTTGATGTCTCTATTCATGTTTGTTGATTTCAATAAAGCTTTCGACACGGTTCCACGTGACAAGCTTTGAGAACGCCTTGAGCATTTAGGTGTACCATTACATTTACAGCAAGGTGTAAAAACGATGTATACCACAATTTGTGCAAAAGTACGAATCAATGGAGATACACATGGTGAAGTAATGTCCGACATCGGTGTTCAACAAGTATGTTCCCTTTCCCCCACATTATTCAACTTATACATTGATGAACTTGAAATGTATTTGGACATGATTGAGTAGGATTCTTCATGTTTATATAATACAATGGTTGCCATTCTTCTCTATGCTGACAAATGTTTTATGTTTTGTAATCATGATCAGGCTTTCAAAGAGTTTCAAACAAATTATATGAGTTGTGGCACTTTTTCTAGCCTTGCAGTCAATTTATCTTAGACCAAAATCATGCTTTTTGGCCACAACAAAAGGAATTTAAACCAAGAGGTTTTCAACCTAGAGAATGACCAAATTGAGATAACCCATGAATAATAATGCCTTGAGATTGTTTTCTATTCACATGATTACTTTGAGCCATCAAGTAAAAGGCAAAGAATTATAGGTATGGAAGCCTTGATGGGCATCTTAAGGAAAAAAAATAAAAATAGTTGGAGTCACATCTTGGGAACTCAAATCCCATCCATTCAAGGCATTGGTGCTTTCAACTTTCACATATGGCACTAAAATTTGGGGAGGCGACTTGAAAAACTCCCATTAAAAGGTTTTCGAGAAGAGCATGAAGATACATATGATCACTCACATCAAAGTGCGGTGAAATGGTTTGTTAGCCAAATTTGGAGAACTGTCTCGGGGAGATCACTCCATTGTAAAGTTGAACAACCACGTGCGATCATTTTACATGTAAAAAATGTAAAAAGCATCACCAAAATGGGTCACAATTTTATCAGTTTTTTTTCATGAGTAGATATACATGGTACCTGCTACATAGTAAAAAATAGTGACTAAATTTGATGATTTGTTTTTTTAATAAAACATACCGTTTCTAACTAGAATGACGCAGAATTGAACTAAAAAAATTGCTACAAAAAATGAAGATGACTAAAAATTTCAAAAAAATATACAAAAGATACCATCAATGGTTGTGTATATGTTGAAAAAATATCATAAAATTTAAAATTATTTATGGCATGTAATATAGGGGTAGCAAACTTTGTTCGCACGTGGTGTTCAACTTGACAATGGAGTGATCTCCCCAAGAGAACTGTCCATAGAATTATATGCCCTTAAACTCAGGATGGATTTTCAACAACGGCTTGCCCACCTACACTCCTCTTGGCTAGTCAATCAAGCATGCTTAGGTTCCTGACACCTGGCCAAACAAGGGGCTCACACATGGGATAAATCTACAACGATGTGGAAAGCATCCTAGGGACTATCTCATCATGGAGACAACCCAACCACATCAAAAATTGTATTTGATGATGTCAACAAGGCATTTCTTGCTAAAGAATGGAACTCTTTCCATCTCTCAAGGAAGAAACTAGATTACATCCACCTCATGGATTTTCTCAAATATGAATGCGAATTATACTTGAAGCCACCATGGACACCACCACATCGCAAGATCATTGTTGCTTACCACACCTCAAATCGTAGACTTGCCATTGAAATTGTATGGTGGTCAACTATCCCAATCTCTGGAGGTAATATATATTTTTTGTTTAGCACAAATTGAGAAATTCGATTGCAGGAGAGATAATATATTATGCCGTTCTTTCTCTTACAGTGTAGTTGAAAATGAGGCAAAATGTTGTGTTGGGAGTGTCCCCTACACCCTCCTCCCCGTACAACCCCATTAGACATAAGTTTAATCACTACTTGAGAAGGCAATATTAGGGAGTCTCAAGTCTTTCTTTCCATTGGACCAACAAATTGACATTAGCGTCTATCTCAAGGAGGCCACCGCACTCCACCACTCTAGGGAATTAGCCGGTTTGAAAGCATCCTGATGTACTTTCAATCCCGTTAGCCTTTGTTCCATTCTATATTTAGCATTTCACATGGGCCTCCACTATCATATTATCATGGAAAGACACTTAGAAAATAGGAAGAAACTAACGCTCGTACAAATAATGAATAGTGTCAGTTTGTATAGTAAGAGTATTATGAATAATGTTTGTATTTTCAATGATAATATAATTATTAGTAGTAATTACAAGGAATAATACTGGGATGAGCAATGTTTCCTATGAATATTCTTGGGATGAACAATACTTCCTTTTGCGCATAGTTCCGGGAATATGAATCCACCCAAAATTCCAAGTTTAGTCTGAACATAAATGAATATCTCCATTTTGTTCTAGGACCCACATAACATAGTTGACATATTCCAAGGTCATGGAAAGGACCCACATGGCTGAATATATGCCATGTTGTTGTGGAGTAAGGTAATTACACCAATGTTCGGGGAGGTTTGTGGGCATAATTGGTCAAGATCCTATGTTGTCAAGTTCAACCGGTGACATGTTGACATCTTCCGGTTTTTCTTTTTTGAATCAAAGTATATTCCATAGATTCCTACCAAATGATGAATAACTTTCCAAAACGCTTGAACTTCAACCGGTTTCTTTTCAAACTTGATTGGTTCATCTCTAACTAGCAGTTGGTCCTCCCCGTTCATTGAATTACACCCAACGGCTTTTGACTTTGATATAGAATCATCCATGCATAATATTCCCACCCCATGAGTGCCTCCTAGGATTTTGATGGAATAGTTTAATCTGTTCATAGCCGGCTTGACTCCGTCCTCTCCGACGCGGACATACACTAACAACCTTCCAATAATGTGCTTGCCAAACATCACAACGTCCGCCTTCACAACCATGCCTTATTTTAGAAGTAAAGGAATATTCTTTCCTTGGGGGGTGTGGAGGGTGACCTTGTGGTTGTCCGAATTTACTTGAAATGGTTCAATTGGGTCTTGCGATGGTCTCACGATGGAGTCTTGGGAACAATTATGCAAACTTCAACCTTTGTAACAACAATAATAATATCAATATTAATAACAATCATAATAACAATAATAACAATAACTCAACATTTAACTTTTTCTCAGCTTGACCCAACTTTTGCCAATGCTAAAGACTACACTAAATATGACATATAATGTCACATACTATATGGAGTTGCACACTGCAATATCTTTTTACTTTTGATGCAATTTTTTACCATGTAAAATTGCTAATGTCTTTTATATTATCCAAACAACCAATTCACATTTGATGGTAAATATATGAGGTATATAATAATAGATATAGCATTTCATAATTCCAAATATCGAGTGACACTATATACAACATTCAACCTCTTGTCTATTTCGATAATTTTTTTAGCAACTCCTATTTTTGTTTTTCAGTAAGAACACTACATCTCGGTCTAAGTCTGCTTTACACTAGGATGCGGGTTCCTCTTAGTCATGGCCTTTGGACTGCAAACTATGGCTATGAGAATCCCTAAATCATTTTTCTCATCGCCCTTGTCACACTTGTAAAACGGCCTAAAGTTCTTAAAACTCGCATTTTAGCCAACACTAGGAGTTTAACCCACGTAGTTGATGGCTAACCTATAATGGGTTCACTTCTCAACCAATGAGAGAAGTTAGAAAGCGGTGATCATGGTCATTGGTCATTAGTGTAAACATCTCCTTAAGTATGTATAAAGTGATATGAGTTATCGAAGTCTTGATATGCTAAATAGTTGGGTTGACTTAATAATAATAAAATGACTTATTGGCTTGTCAAACCACTGAGAACTAGCTCTTTGGTGTAAAAGTGAACATTTGGCAAATGACTACTTTGACACAAAGGACCATTGTGTCACATGCAAGTGTGTGATAGTACCCACAATCCTAGTAGTAGTGAGGCTGCCACAATGGGATGGTGGTGGGCTAGATCGGGGTTGACAATGGCGAGTCCATACAAGATATACAGTGACTGCCAAAACTGAGTACAAACACAACATATTGAAATTCAACAAAACAATGTAAGGAAATTGGATGCACCAAAAATGAAACCATAAATTGCATAGGATTACCATTGAATCAATCATACTTCTATGGGAATTGAGGCCTATTACACACAAGTTTGCATGTACAAACAAAAAATAAAGTGAAGTTCAATTCAAAACTCAGTTTTGCTCACACAAGCTGGAACAAAGTTAAAAATTTGTCCACCTACCTTTAGCAGCTATAACAGCTGCAATGCGCTTAGGCATGCTCCTATACAAGTTCTTACACTCATTGGGAGTAATTGAAGCCCAACAATCCTCAACATGCTCCCACAATTCTAACATTCCTTTGGGAGGTCTCTCATATTGGTTTAGTCGACGTTTTAAAGTTGCCCACAAGTGTTCGATCGGATTCGAGTCTGGAGATTGCGCCAGCCACTTCAAAACAGTAAATTCTTGCGAATTCAGCGGCGCACACTCTTGGATGTATATTTCGCGTCATTATCATGTTGAAAAATCAAATTGGCAGGATCCAAATTGTATGCATGCAGCGTATGAATCAACTCTCGCTCTAAAATTTCTCTATACATGTACTGATCCATTCTTCCCTCAATCCTACACATCATACCAGGGCCACTCGGAGTCATGCAACCCCACATCATCACTCCCCCACCTCCAAACTTGACAGTTTGTTGCACCATTCTAGCACTTCTACTCTGTCCATCACGAAACCAACACCAACTGCGACCATCAAAGCAAAATCGGCTGATTTTTGTTTCATCGGAGAATACTACACGATCCCAATCATCATCAGTCCAATGGCAATGACGTCTAGCAAATTCTAATCGTCCCTTAATTTGAAGAAGTGTGAGCTTTGGTTTCTTTTGCTTCACTTTACATTTCAAACCTGCTTTTCGTAACACTCTCCTCACAATACTATCGCTCATACCAACATGAAGCTCTTCTCTCAAGTAATTTCCAACTTTGTGTGCAGTTTCTAAGCCACCCACAGTGACTTCTCTCACACAAGCTCTACAATCAGCTGCACTGTACACCTGTGGCCTGCCACCAAAACTGTGATTGACATCACTCAATTCACTCTAATGTTGCTTACGAAATTGTGCAACCCAACTTTGGGATACCTGTAAGTCTCTAGCAACATTTCTAGTACTTTCACCCCTCCTCAACTTCTCTAAAGTAGCTTCTTCTATTTGCTTTCTACCAGCAGCAAAGAGAGACCTCAATGAAACCATTTTGCTCAATTTGCATACATGATGTGCACTGAATGGGGACACAATTATAAATGTGAAGGCCAAGAACATGCCCACCCAAAAAATCGGACCCAGAAAACCACTTGTACGTGTCAAATTTGTAGCATTCATTGCGTAATCCAAGTGTGAGCATAACTGAGTTTTGGAGCTAATTTACTTTGATCTAGATCTTTCTCAAATTATCTTGCATTGTTGGACTTGTAATTTGGTAGCCACATCATTTACATGCATGTATACTTGAGCCGTCAACTGATTTGGCATTAAATGCAATAAATTATAAAATATGAATGGCTAAAGGTAGACTAGGCTTTTTCGTACTCAGTTTTGGCAGTCACTGTATTTGATGTCATGAGGAGTTTATCTAGGTGATTGTGTTGGGACTAGGGATGCTTTTGTGGTTGTTGATGAAGAAAATACTATTGAGGCGATCATGCGAGAATGTCTTCTTGAGCACTCTTTTGTGGCTTGAGGGCCAAGAGGATCATATTTAGCTTTTCCTTAGGAATGTTCATGCCTGCACTGTAGACACACGAGCATGTTATATTGCCATTGCCTTCATCAACTAAGATGGGAAAATGCATGCTAAAGTAGGGGGTTGAATTTTTATAATTTTATATATTTTGGGGGTCTTGAGAGGGTGCCGGGAGGGTGAAGGGAAGAGAGTGGAATGAGGGAGGCGGGTGTTATTCGGTTAGTTTTCTTAATTGGACCCCTATATTTTATTGGTGTGTGATTTGGTGAGGATCAAAAGAACAAACACCATAAATACACATGATTAAAAGAGAGTGGACTATGTCTATCAAATTTTATTAACTACTCCACGCTTGATATTGAACATAATTTGGAGGACCTGTGTCTTAAGTCAAGGAATCAAACATGCATACACTTCCACTAACTGTAACTAAATCAAGGAAGGTCCAATTTCAATCCCATATTTGTTGGTGCTTCATTATAGATTTTCAAATGTAACACAAATTCTGTTGTATAAAACTATAGAAGTTGAAGACTATTAAAAACAAACCGAATAACACTCACATACCTTTTCTAACCCTCACCCAATCTTATATAAAGTCATACTAACTTGTTTTTCTTACTTTCTAAAAACGACCATAAATGCCTTCACTACATACACAAAATATATGTTACAGAAAATATTTCCTTATTTATGTGTACGATCCACCTCCACTTTTCATTGAGAAAGTTATTGAGTTTTTTCTTTCATTCATAAGATGTAACTCTTTGTTATCCAACCTACAACATATTTTTGTTGTCAATTGTTGTCTAAGAAATTGAAGGCCCCGTTTTGTACAACTAACTCTACTTTGAATTCTTTGTAGCCTTTTTTATTTGTACACGCTGAAGAAAAATTATAACTACCCCTTATGTATATTATTTACACTAATGCCCCAGATAAGACATGTTTCCACACTCGCGTTAGTTTGTACATGGTATGAAGAGTGGACCCCCCCTGGGGACTTTTCACAATGATTTGTCTTCCAAAATCAACGAACTAGGAAGGAAAGATGTAGATGCTTGGTTGTACTATCCATGGATAGGCTCTTGCTAGCCACTACGATTACACACATGTTTTTTTTTGTCCTCCAATACATGATGACACACAAGTAGTTATTATGTATTTAAATTACTTTAATGTTCATGCGGTCACCATATTTTGTTACAAGTCAAGAAATACACTAAATATTGTATTTAGTGTCACTTACTATTTGTAGTTATACAATGCTATATCTTTTTACTGTTGATATAATTGTTTACCAAGTAAAGATGCTAATGTTCTATAATGTCCAAACAACCAATTTGACCTTTGTTGGCAAAAAAGAGATTTATAGTAAATAGTTATAGCATTGTGCGATTCCAAATAGTAAGTAGCACTAAATACAACATTTAGTGTCGTCCTTTCACAAGCCATGTCAAATACTTTGACTCCGATGCCAAATAACATGACACATTAGTGATACGTGTCATGCATAGGTGTGGGAATATTGCATGCTCATGTATGAGTGTGTATATCCTCTTGGGAATAGAAGGAAAAAACACTTTTGGAGGGACATGTGCTTTAAAAGAAAAAGGGGGGCATCTTACACTCATGTACGCAATGGTTCTATACATTAAACAAGAAGTTTGTTTCTTGTGTAGGTTTTCCTCACACCCATGTCCTTGTGTATAAAGGAGCTACCCGAAAGTGTGTAATCAATTAGTGCAATTACCCGTTTCATAGCCTTGCTCATATTATGTAGTGTTGACCCTTGACCAAAACTAGAATCATTATGCAAGTTGACAAATGTGAAGAAGATGAAATCACGGCAATACATATGACATTGCAAAGTCTCATGCTCTCTCATCCTTTCTATATAAAAGAGATGCCATGTTTCATGGGGACCTTGCCGCGGTACTAAATCTTAAGTCGTGGTTTTTTTGAGAATCAAAACATGTTTATTTCATGCCCGGTATTATTCTCCTACCTAGGGTGAGGGACCAAGAGGCTTGGCAATGTTGGAGAGGGAATAATTGCATACAAAAGTACCCCTCATCCATCCAACATGAAAACCTTGAAATAGTATGCAACCTAGGGGTTTTCTAATTATAATATACTTAACACTAGAATTAGCTTCTAACACCCCCAATTAGTCTACTACAGGTCATTTGAGATGAATTGACCACAAACTCATAAGGGAATCAAGTATTTATTTTGGTTGGATGAGAGATATGCTTGAATGAGATACATTCCTCTCTCCGGTGTTGTTATGAAAGTTAAAGTCACCTCCCTCACATAAGATATCAAATTTAGCCTTACGAATGACTAACTAAACGACCCATTATTGTTGCATTTGTGGCCAAAGATTCCTCTTCCGTAAGGTCTAGCCCATAAGGGACTGAAGGGGAGGCCACACATGTTCGGAAAGGCCCGTTTTGAAACAAAGTTGGGTGAGTCAAGGTAAAAGAACTTTGGCCTTGACATGTGCCTAACTTCAAGGAGCTTAGTTTCAAGGTTCGTCCCTCTTTTTTTTGGTTAAAACCGCTTTATCTAAAATCTTAGACATGATGTGTGCAAACCTTTGGCATCATAGTGGAGATATTAAAACAGGTGTGCGGCGACAGTTCAATCCAAACTTGGCCAAAGAATTTGAAATGATTTATACACTAGTTTTACAAGCATTGGAAAACGCTGGTGGAAACATTGTGAGCATATTTCTTCAATACACAATGTTCTTTCATACTTACATATCTTCATTATGTACACAAAAATTGACATTTTAGATCAAACAAACCAATTCCTCGCAAAGCCCTCAACAATACGACAATAGTGGCCAAAATATCATATTACCGAGAATACAACATTCGGATAGTACGACAAGTTCATGCGTGGCCAAATGTGTCTTAATAAAGAGGGAGAACAACGAGAGAGTGGGGGGAGGGGGAGAATGATTAGAAAAATCCGTGCATGGAGAGGAGTAAAGAAATACGTAAGACATCCCCGTCCCTATAGTAGCGGCAAGGAGAATGAAGAATGTAATGTCCTCTGCAAGGCATACGGTCTTCCCGGGGCGCTTTCTGAGGGTGGCTCCTTCCAGGCCCAGGGGGGGGGTCTTGGGAAGCGCGCGGGGGAAAGGGGGGCGGGGGGGGGCTTCGGAATTAGGGTCTTCCGGGGCGAGCGAGAGAAGGAAGGGGGGGGTCTTGGAGCTTCCTTCCGCACTGCAGCGATCTTCGTTTCAACTTCTTCCTTCGGAATTCTTGGGACGAATAAGTTACTCACATTACTCTTACTCTTTACTCTTGTGAGGATTCGTCCAACATATCTGGCGATGTTTTCTGGTCGCTAGAAATCGGTCGGCCGTTGCGACGCCGATGTTACTTATATCAAGAAGCATCGTCCCTGTCTGTCTGCAGGCACCACATGAGCATTATGCTCGAAATCTTCCAGCTCGCACAATTCCAAGGTGCGGGTCGCACCCGGTGGAGGCCGGAGACGAGGCCAATTAAGAAGGCGCACTCGTCATTCAGTGCAACTTGAGTGATGATTCAAGCGGCGACAACTTATAACTTACTGTCAGCCAGAGATTAAGTATCAGTGCTCAAACAGTGAGTTGCCATGAGTGACTCTTTCGAATTTGCTGAGGTTTGGGTGAGCATTCATCCAGCTATCATCATGTTGTCATCGTCTTATAAATATAGCATCATATGTAGTAGCCAGTGAACCGGGTGGGTTCTATTTGTGTCAAGGCAAGGGCTGTCTGTGCAAGCGGGTTTCGGGTGGGGGCTGGTGGAGGTTCGAGCTGTATGAGGAGGACGAGGTGATGATGAGGTGGTGGAATTCGGTTTTAGTTTAGTGAGCGCGCCCGGCGCAGTTGCGTTCCTGTCTGCCGAGAGCCTACCAGTTTGGGGGGCTCCCACCTGGTGGCTCGTTACTCACTGGGATATTGTTCCAATCGGTTCCATATGGTGGATTCCTTTGCGGCCGAGTTTAATATCCTCCCACTGAGTTGAGTGAGTGAGTGAGCTGTGTGTATGTGCGAGTGTCTGAGGTGGTGGGAAATTCCCGTAACTTGGTTTTCGGGTGTTGTAGCTCAGTATTTTTGTTGCACCGAGGATTTGGAGCCAAGGTGAGGTTTTGGGGTTATTTCTCAGTGATCACATCGAGTTTTGTTGAAGAAGTTTGTTGAGGTTTGCGGAATTCTGGCCTTCTTAGTGCCACTCGGGAACTCTAGTGGTGGCCGGATTCTCTCAGCTTGTCGAATTCTCAGCTCTTGGTGAATGGGTGTGAGTAGGTATGTCCGGATGATCCACTTTAGCTGGCTTGGTGCTTGTTTGGGATTCTGGAATTAGGCAGAACTCTGCGGTGAATCTCGGAGGTTTGGGGATAAGTGGGGTTGCATGTGACGACATCCGAGGAGCTCGGGGTTTTGGAGAAAGTTTAGCTCTCGGTGGTGAATGGTGAATGGGTATGTCCGCATGCTCCACTTTAGTTCTCTGGGTGGTACTAGTTTGGGATTCTGCAATTAGACAGTCTAACTCCTCGGTGAATCTCGGAGGTTTGGGGACAAGTGGAGTGGAGTTGCATGTGTTTACGCGACATCTGAGGAGCTCGGGGTTTTTGAGAAATTCTGTCATCCTGGTTCAGAAGCTCTTAGGATCTTCGGTGGATTAATTCAAGATTTGAACAACCCAGTAGGTCCTGTGGAGCGTGAGTGAGATTGGGGGTTGGTTCCTTCTGGTTCTCTCTGTCGGCGGAGATCATCACCATGCTATGCTGAATCATGCAAGAAATATGTAAGAGTCGGTGGCAGTGAGAGGAGGCAGCGAGAATCGGAGGTTGGGGCTTTGTTGTAAGACGACGGTGGTGGTGGTGGGCGTGAGGGGGACGAAGGCCAGAGAGAAAGGATTCAAGGAGGGAGTCACCCAACCGTGGGCATGGACTACACCCTTTGCCGCTTCTGCGTGGGCATGATGTTAGTTCTGCGTGGTCACCCTTCTTCACGCAGGCGCCGCACTGTTTGCCAGTAATTTCAGTGCGTGCAACAAGTTTGATTCTTCTTTACTCTAGAAACATTCCTGGCAGCAGCCTCACGTCGCCAGACTGGTCATGGATCTAGAGTCTGGAAGCCATCAGGTTACCATCCTCTACCCCCCATCCCTTTCTGAACTGCATGTGTGATCATCGCAGACATGGAAATGGTATGCGCAAATTAGTTTGAAAAATTCAACAAATTCTTCAACAAACTGGAAATTTAGGATGGCCAACTGTTTTGTGTCTGCGCTCTTGCGAATCATCTTACTTAACCATGAAGGTGTTGGTCCATCACCATTACTAGAGGAACGGGGTGTGAGACTAGTGACATTGCACTCCATCATGCCGAATCATGTTTTGATGAATCATCAGGGAACTTTGTTTTAGTAGCTGTTGAGATTATTGCAATTTTTTTTCTCTCTGAACTGCATGGGTGATCATCGCGGAGATGGCAGTGGTATGGGCAAATTAGTCTTAAATTTAACAAATTCCTTCACAGACCGGGGCTTCAGGATGGGCAGTTGTTTTGTGTCTGCACTCTTGTAGATAATCTTACTTGACCATGCAGGTGTTGGTCCATCACCATTACTAGAGAGAGAAATGGGGTGTGAGATTAGTGAAATTGCACTCCATCATGGCGAAGCATGTTCTGATGAATATTCAGAGAGCTTTGCTTCATTGACTGTTGAGATTGTTGCAATTTTTGCAACAGGCGCTAGGCAGTCTAGTGCAGATATTAGAAGAATTCGGGGGAAATGGCTGACAAGGAAATTATGGAACATGGCATCAACTATTGGTGAAAGGCTGAGATGACATGGACACTGATAGTTGCTGACTGGATGTGCAGTACTCTCGAAAGGCATCTATTCTTGGGGCTTTGGCGCTTGCGTATCAAAGCTTTGGGGTGGTATATGGAGACCTCAGTGTGTCGCCTCTCTACGTCTTCCGCAGCACGTTTGCAGGCAATCTTCGTTCGCATGTGACCGAGGATGAAATTTACGGGGTGTTGTCGTTCATCATTTGGACGCTAACCTTGATTCCTGTCATCAAATATGCTCTCATCGTTCTCAGCGCCGACGACAATGGAGAAGGTTAGAAGAATTCTAGGGCTTTGCTAGCTTTGAAACTTGTCAAGTTTATTATTAGCAGTAGAATGCAAACTTTCAATGGCGTGTTACAGTTACAAAGGTCAATGAATGGACTTTCAGGAGTGATTGTGGAAATCATCACAACACCTATTTTATTGTTCTTATTGGGTAGAGTGCTACTAATTAGTTCATATTGTGTTGGGGTCTCTCTCACAGGGGTTTTGTCTTTGGGCTCTATGGTTTTCACATTGCAAAAGGTTTGCTCTTGCTAATTGTGACAATTTCTTTGTGACAGGGGGAACTTTTGCACTCTATTCTCTACTGTGTCGGCATGCAAAGCTGAGCCTGATACTAAACCAGCAAACAGCTGATGTTGAGCTCTCCACATACAAACTGGAACAGCCTCCTGAGACCCCAAGGGGTTTATGGGTGAGGAAGCTCTTAGAGAAACATGAGATTCTCAGGCATGGACTTCTCATCATTGTTCTCCTGGGAACTTGTATGGTGATTGGAGACGGGGTCTTGACTCCTGCAATTTCAGGTAACAGGTCGCCTACTGATGGGTTTTGGAACTGTTGTTGGTGTTCCCTAAATCTTTACACCTCTCGGTCAACGAGTATTGCAGGGTTGCTGAATGTCGCAATTTATTGGAGTTTCCATGTGCATCTGCCTAGTGCAGTTATTAGAACTATGTGAAGAATATTCCACTGTGTAAGCAAAAATGATTTTCATACTTGGCTTGTACTAAGAAAATTGATGAGACATGGAGCTGAGTAACTTACTTCCTTGAGAAAAGTAGGCGTCAAACTTGTTCCTTGCAAAAATATTGTTCTGGCATACTGCACTTGCTAGTTTCCTTGATGTGTGATGTGTGCTATTTGGTTGTGGCAGTTCTCTCTGCAATTTCGGGTATTCACGTTGCAGCACCTAAGTTGGGACAAAGTGAGTAAACCTTCATGATAGGCCTAAAACTCTGTATTTTCAAACAATTTCTCATTATAGACCAACTGATTTTTATTTTTTCATGCACTACTGATTTAGAGTATTTTGTCTTTTGCTGGTCTCATCATCTTTATTGTTTGGGCTGCTGTGGTACTCTCTCCCTACTTAGGTTTGATCTATTATGAGTGTAGAATGAGTACACCACTCTACTTTGGACAATACTGTATACTGTACTTTCCCAACAACATACTGTGCTAGCAAGCAGACAATCCCCTACTGAAATCTTATGATTGAAATTTACTTATCCATAATGAGATTTGTGAATGGATTTATGTGTCCTGATGATGGATGGATTGAACCTTGTCTTAACATACGTCAACAGTCTCCAGGAATGGAAAAACCATGTGGTGCATACAGGGCTCATGCCTTTCGTATGTTGAGAATGTAAAGAAGTACGTCTTTGCACTAAGCTGGCTTAAACCCAAGGCCTTAACCTGGATCCCATGGGAACTCGGAGGTTAAGCTGCCTAAGGCCGGATTAAGTTAGTACTTGGATGGGTGACCTTCCTAGCATTGGATTTTTGGTGCACCCTACCACCAATAGTCCACCCAATCATAGTGGGTATCCAGGTGAAGCGGTCATTTTCAACCCACCATGTGGAAACTAGGGGCTTTGCTCTTGGGGGAGATAGATTGTTTGTGTCGTTCAAAGTGTTCACCTTCAAAAGGAGGCAGTAGTCTTATGGGGGGCTTCTATTTCTCGTGATGGCCGTTTTGGGATTACATATAGACTCAAGACCAACTTGAAAATGTAGCAAGGCCATAATTCATGCCGGTGGCAACATCGCAGTCGTCTTTCTTTTCTTTTCTTTTTTCTTCGTACCTCATGCTGAGACACATACATATTCATGTGATTGGATGGTGGGATTATTTTTGCAGATGTGAGTGTGGCAGTTTCTTGCTGTATTTTGGTGCTTCTTTTCGCCCTACAGCACATAGGAACACGCCGCGTTTCATTTCTGTTTGCACCCATTGTGCTTGCTTGGCTCTTTTGCAATAGCAGCGTTGGCGTGTACAACGTGCTTGTCCATAACCCAAAAATATTTCGTGCAATATCCCCCTACTACATGTATAACTATTTCAAAGTGGCTGGAACGAATGGCTGGGAATCACTTGGTGGGATTCTTCTCTGCATCACAGGTTGGTTATGATGCATATTTTATCATAGCTTGCTTAAGAACTTCTGTCTCCCCACTAAAGACAACCCACAGCACTTTCCAGATTTGCTCAAGTTTTCAATTTGCTCAAGTTTTCAAGCTCAGAGGTGAATTGCTCATGGGGATGTTTGTGCAGGAGCGGAGGCAATGTATGCAGATCTGGGCCATTTTTCTCGGACATCCATCAAGGTTATTCCTTCCTTCATTAACTTACAATGAACACCACTGATCAGCTGAAGAAAGATTTCATGTTATCACCTTTGACAACCTCAATGCATGCTAATAGCAAATGTGGGACTCAGGGTTTTGGGGTCTTAAAAATGTGGACTAAATCTGGTACCTGGTTTTGTGATGCAGATTGCCTTTACATGTGTTGTGTACCCTTGCTTGTTGCTGGGATACATAGGACAGGCGGCCTATCTCTCCAAGAATCTTAATGATGTTAGTCATGGCTTCTATAACTCTATCCCAAGTGAGGCAACAAGCATGACACATTTCTAAGGACTTCAAGGTTTATTGTTTTTACAATTGTTCAAGTTGTATCAGCAAAGCAGAACTATGTTGTGCAGTACTATACGCTTTGTCAATCACAGGATGGCCTCTTCCAATTTTTATTTGAATTTTTAACACAGAAGTAGGGGTGTGAACCTACCAAACTTCCAATCTAATACCTGTGTGTAACACAAATCGATTTCCATCATACTAAGCCTTGCTATTCATAGACCAAAGAAGGACTAGCTGGGCGTAAAATCTAAATTGGTGCAATCAACTTTCTATGTTCTCACATTAGGTCTTTGTCACATCTGCTTCTCATTGCGGTTGTATGTATCATTAGAGATCTGGTATTGATGTGGTTCAATGGTTTTTTTGCACAGAGCCTGTATTCTGGCCTGTGTTTGTGGTGGCAACCTTGGCATCAATTGTAGGGAGTCAAGCTGTCATTTCTGCAACATTCTCCATCATTAAGCAGTGCCAGGCACTTGGTTGCTTTCCTTGGGTGAAAGTGGTGCACACCTCCAATGACATACATGGGCAGATATACATCCCGGAAATCAACTGGATCATGTTAGTCCTCACCCTGTCTCTTACTGTGGGATTCCAAAACACCATTGAAATCGGCAATGCGTATGGTAAGTTTTCTATCATGTTTTCTCATGTAGCACATTCTTCTTTTGGCAATCTCAACCCCGACCGATGATGGGTTTATTTCATTACTGAATTTCTATAGTTTGTGTACCCCCCCCAGGAGTTATGATGAATACTTGCAACCGTATCTCTGAGTGCCCTGGGAGTGCCCAATTCAATTCTGCTTTTTTGTGCCATGGGAGAGATGGTTGGGGAGTTGTGAGGGAATTTCACCCCACTTTTGACAACTTTTAACGTTCAAGAGGTGTTCAAGTGGTATCGGAAGCGGAGGTGGTTTGACTTTGGCCAAGAGATGATTGTATAAAAATGAACTCTTTGTTAAACTTATGAGAACACCATACTAGGTGTCTTCAAAAGTTTGACATGGAATTCTTGTTTAGATAGTTGTATTTTGGCCAAAGCCTCCCCTTAATTTTACCCAAATTGGATGTTCTGGTACTACATGTACCACTTGACTACTCCTTCAACATTATAAATTGTCAAAAGTGGGGCGAACCTCCCCACCAAATCATTAGTTATGAGAGACTTTAAATTTGACTGCTGTTAGGGTCGGGAGTTGTTTGTTTTGCATACAACACTTTCCATGTTCGGTGCACGCTTGGAGTCGGTGTAGAACTTTCTGTATTGGTTCATGGAGGGCCAAACTCATTCTGGCATGCCATGAGTATGCACAAGTTGACAACAACAGGCTCTTTCTGTGCTTGGTGCAGGGATTGCGGTAATGACAGTGATGCTAGTGACCACATTTTTGATGACCTTGGTGATGCTGATTGTGTGGCAACGCAGCATTCTGATTGCTTTGTGCTTCTTCTTTGTCTTTGGCTCAATTGAGCTGCTTTACATCTCCTCTGCTTTGTTCAAAGTCCCACAAGGAGGCTGGGTTCCCCTGGTTCTGGCTGGCATCTTCATGTTCATTATGTACGTGTGGCACTACGGCACGACAAAGAAGTACGAATTCGATGTGCAGAACAAGGTTTCCATGAAGTGGTTGCTCACCCTTGGTCCCAGCCTCGGGATTGTTCGCGTACCAGGAATCGGGTTGATTTACACGGAGCTAGTGACAGGTGTGCCGGCTATTTTCTCACACTTTGTCACCAACTTGCCAGCCTTCCATGAAGTCTTGGTTTTTGTGTGCATGAAATCGGTGCCGGTTCCTTATGTTCCTCACAATGAGCGGTACTTGGTTGGCCGTGTTGGCCCCAAAGACTACCGCATGTACAGGTCAGCCTCTCTCTCACTCTTTTTGTTGTTAGATGACACCTCCCCCTCCCAAATGACACGTCTCGTGTCGTCTCTTTTTCATACCATTTGGGTGTCTATAATGAGAATTTCACCTTTTCTGATACCATTCGGGTATAGGTATTTGACGGTATTTTTTGTTGTTGTTGTTTTCAATACCATTTATGTCTATATAACATGCAAGAGCCTTCATACCTAGGTAAAATTGTCCAAATATCAATATGGTTTAGAATGGTATAGACCCAAATAATATCTCGGGTATACGATGATTTTCTCATCTTGAGATACCCACCAAATATCAATATTCGACTAGTATTATAATTTTGATATACACAGGTAGGTTCTTTGATACCATTATTGGCCTTGATTATTGATACCATGCATTCGTCTATATACCACAACCAACACTGTTTAACACCACTTTGGCAACACAAAAATGGGTATTTGGTGACACGCCTAATATGACTTGCCATTTGGGAGGTGTCATCTAACCCCGGTTTTCTTTGTAGTGTCTTTTCCCTATCACATTTTCTGGTAGGGTGGTAAGGTATTTTTATTACCACCTGTAGTTCTGGCATTAAATTTTCACTTTGTGGGTTGAATGAAAGAGAGGTTGGACTTGTTTAAGAAGTTTTTGGCTGGATATAATTGTTGAAGGGAAGTCATTCACTGACAAAATAACATGCGGTTGGTGACTCAGATGCGTGGTGCGGTATGGTTATAAAGATGTACATGCAGACGACAGCAATTTTGAGAACCGGCTGATATTAAACTTGGCAGAGTTTATCCAAACGGAAGGTGCAGCACCTTGGATACCATCCAGTAGTGAAATTTCACTTGATGGTCGAATGACTGTGATGGGCACTGCTTCGAATAGGTTTTTGACCACATCGTCACTTCCTTTTTCCCTCAACCACATTGAAGAGAGGGCGGCATCACTTCCAACTTCTAATGGAGACAGCATGCAGGCGAGTATACGTATCACCCTCACATCTTTCTATTTACAATTGAGTTATCCCTCTAACTCAACATGGCTTTTGGTCGGGAGGCGGTTGTTTTGCACAAGGATGTGGGTGTTATTACCTTCAATTTTCTTGTTCTCCAACTTCTATACTGATAAGATTTACACAATGAAACTTGTGTTTCAATAGCAAATCTATGATAAAGCATCAACAAAACCGTATGGAAAATCAGACCTCCCCTGATTTGGTTATGGTGATTGAAAATGCACGTTTTGTTGATTCCTCAATTTGGATGGATTGGACCGTCCTCCCAATCTGTGTTCACTACTGTACTGAGTGTGGAGTAGTTATTAAAATTTGCATTTGTGATCCAATCTCTTTTAGACATGTGTCTTCATGGTGTTCGTTATTTGTTCCTCACCTAACCACACACCAATCAAACATAAGTGTCCGATTAAGAAAAGTAACTGAACAACACTTGTATACCTTAACAACAACCACCATGTTCAATAAGTTTTTGGTGCATGCTTGGAGGTAGTGTGGAAGTTTGAACAAAGAACATTCTACACATGTTCATTGAGGGGCAAACTCACTTTTGGATTACCAAGAGGACCTGAAATGAGTTTAACCCTCAACGAACCTCACAAAATAGGTTACTCTTCATTGAAATTCAAAAACTACCTCTGAGCATGCCCTACAAAAAGTGGAAAGAAATTACTGATTTTGTACGCAGAACAACCAATGGTAACTCACAGGGGACCAACTCCCAGCGAAAAGTGTCGTTTGAGTTCAAGGATAACTCTAAACATTCCATCTGCTTAGCTTAACCTCTTTTTTATCTTCATTTTGCACGATCTCCGTCGATGGCAAGTGTTTTGATATTTGTGCAATGTGGGTCATTTTGCAGTCTTTGGAGAGGATCAGGTCACCGAGCTTTGGACGGAAGAAGCGTGTGCATTTTGAGCTTCCCAAAAGTGAGAATGGTGACATGGATCCCGAGATTCGGAAGGAATTGGCGGACCTGATCGAAGCAAAGGAGGCTGGGGTAGCATATGTGATGGGCCACTCGTATGTGAAAGCAAAGAAATCTTCCTCGTTTTTGAAGAAGTTAGCAATTAATGTCGTGTACACATTCCTGCGGCGGAACTGCCGCGATCCTGCCATGACTCTCAGCATTCCCCACATCAGCTTGATCGAGGTTGGCATGATCTATTATGTGTAGACCTGTTTGTACAGCCAGCAAATTTTATGTTCTAAGTTAATCTTCGTTAGTTGTGGTCTGATTGATTTGCGATCAGCAACACCTTATACTGGTCCACACTCGAGAAACTAATGCGGTAGTCGTAGTGAAAGTGATGGTAGATCAGCACCCTAATGAACGTACCAGGAAACGAGGGTGATCCAATTGGGACATCAGACGCATGTGTTTGAGTGTAACATATTTTAACTGCATCTGTACATCGCTGAACAATTTATACCAAGGGTAAGTTGGAGCTTTGTGCTTAGCTCATGTTCACACATTATCAATATAGGCCCCGCCAATTTAGAGGGGAATTTTTACAAAACATGTTTCCACGCGTTCTCATTATCACCAATTTAGAGGTGTTCTCTTCCTTCTAAAGCCTTCTGCCCCTTCAAATATTCAACTGCTAGAGTGGTGAGTTCCAACTCCATTCTAAGGGTGTCAACTTTTAGTACCTCACAATCTCTAACCAAATAGGATCTTAGCTTCAACTACATCTATGTAAAGCCTTGTGTATTGTAAGATATTAGTTTTGATCATGGGACCCACAATCTACAGAGCTCATATAGAGTGAACGTGCAGGACATATAATGAGACTACTCTCCTCTACAGTAATGTTACTAGAATTTGCACCCCTTTGTGTTAGTGTTTGGTGTACAATGTTTGAACATCCTCTTGGCAATTGTTGACGCCGTCATGTTGGATGGAGTATTTAACTACATGGTTACGGTAAATATTGTGGGCCACATTGTAAACGAGGAAAATCAGCACTAAAACCATTGGAGATGTTATTGTGGATGCACACTATACTCCAAAACATCGGAGGATCACTTTGTAGGTTTTGATACTTCTATTGGATGGTATACAATGTGCATGCAAAAGACTCCCAACGAAGTGAGATTTAATCCATACATGGCCTACTTGGGCAATTTTCAATCTAAGATTAGAATATTCATTTTTTTTCAACACTAAACTTCAACAAAATCGGAACTTGCCATTCTCCCCAAATTTTCTTATTATATTTTATTGTCCAAAAATAACATTTTCATAAATTTTGGTATTAAATAAGCTAATATAGTTTTCATCGGAGTTGCTTGGGTAGGACATGTATGTGGAGAGATTGATGCAAAAACAATTCCCTCTACAAATTTTCACACTATTTCAATGAATGATGGTGCATATTGTGGGGCCACACTATAGTGCATCAGAGGGTAGGTCACACTATAAGTATGCCCATGGTGTTTGCCATAAACATTGTAGGGAGCTTGTCTCCACAATAAGAACATTGAGGATAATATCGTGGGTGCACACTATTTATCAACCCACAATATTAATTGGTAGAGGTCCATGTTATAAGTTACAATAATTCTTTAGGATTGAAAATATTGGGCATTTGAAAGACTTTCAACCTAGAGAAAGAATGGATGTGGACATGTGACTAGGTCCACATGACAAGTATAGACAAGATTGCACATTGTTTTCATGTGTGATGATGTTTATTGTTGCCCACACTATAGGGTTGACCTTGTTAATCACACTTTACAAATGCCCACAATGTATAGATCACAATCAATGTACCTAGGGTGAGTTTTCATGTAGGCCACTCACCCACCAAATTCTGGTGGGAATAAGGACAGATGTAGGTGAAATCTAGTGGGGTAGTGTTCGTATGTGCCAACCGACTATTGCTATTTCAAGTGATTAGTGAGCTCACGAAAGTCTAGCCGCCCATGGCCACGGCCCTCCACATTCTAGAAGGCAACAAGGATGTGGTTGATTGGTCGCTTTTGTTTATCTACTCGAGAACACCTCCAACCCACTAGAATCTAATGGATGAGGAGCCTACATGGAAACCCACCCTTAAGCATCTAAGTGACCATATTTCTTTGGTTTCTTCCTCACTTGGCCAGCCGGTTGGGGTTTCACACAGGATGAAAAACGTTTGAGGATGGACGGATGGCCGGAGGCATAGTTGGGCCCACTGCCCAATAAATGAGGTTTGAAATTTTTAAATTAATAAGTGAATGTTGGGCACATTACCTTCTTAGGGCCAGTTCACACCATGGACCATGAGTCGGACCATGGAAGATTGCCTTTTTCCATGGTCCGATTTGATGGTCCAACTTCCATGGTCCAATTTCTTAAAAAATCAATTTACAAAGCCTGTGGGCCCCTCACTAGGTGTAAGCCGAATGTGGACCAAGAGGAATGACCATGAACCAAAAAGTGAATGTGCTATTTTATTTTTTAAAATATATGCCCCAAAAGGGTAGTTTTGAACCATTCTCTTGTCTTCTCTTGTCTTCCTCTGCTCTTCCCCAAAAAATATTTCATGAAAAATTTATTATAACAACATTTTTCTACCATGGTCCCCTCCCTATTTCTACCAGAGCACCTCTTTGGCCTCTCCCACCGCAAAACTCGTTGGACCATGTCAGTGGATAATGTAGGCCTTAAAATATGTCTTTTTGGGGACCTCGAACTCCATGGTCACTCTAACAATTTTTCCTTGGTGTAAACCGAAATGGTCCCAAGACTATTCAACACCCAATCACATATTTTACAAGGCCTTGGGACGACTTCATGGTCCATGGTGTACACATCCCCTTAACTTTAAGTTGTACAGTCTTAAATTTCAACCAACACCATACCAACACATGGAAATTTTTCTCCAAAATAAAATTGTTTTATGTATAGCATTGCAGGCAACTACAATAGTCTGAGTTATATGTAAAGTCTCTCAAAGAGGGACGAAACCGTGGGGCTTGATCCCTCTTTGAGAAAACTTTCTATTCATAGCTTATTTTGAAAGTTGGGTGAAACGTTTAAGACCTCCTCTTTCCACTCCTCAAAATTGGAGAGAATTTGAGGGTCTAAAATAGGGTATGCACATGGGACACGCTGTCCTGAAATCTTGGATTGGCCTATGTAAGGCTAGCTTGGCCCATCGAGGGTCCACCTATCCTAATAGGACAAGCTAGAAAACTAGTTTTTGATAGCCCAACACCACTCTTTGTGTATGATAATTTAAGCATTAAGAAAACTTCCCGGGGGGTGCACTCCATTGTCAAGTTGAACACCACGTGCGATAAAAAAATATACTTTTTACATAAAGCATCACCAAAATGGGTCAAAATTTTATCAATGTTTTTTCATGAGTAGATATACACGGTTCTATTACATAAAATGGTAACCAAATTTGATAATTTGTTTTTTTTTATAAAACATACCATTTCTAACTAGAATGATGCAAAATTGAATTAAAACAATTACTACAAAAATGAAGATGACTAAAAATTTCAAAAAATAAAATAAAAGGGTGCAAGCATAGTAAAGTGGACCAAAAAAGTGCTCCGGTATATGAAAGCCATGATTTTCTTGGTCAAACGCCTATAAGTAGTAGCAAAATGTTGTTTAAAATAGATTATTTTTCATGATGACCTCTATTGTTAAGTTAGGTACTCAAATATAGAATATCAATATGAGATCTTCAAAACCTATCATCAAAAGTGACGCGTAAAAGCAACTGACTAAATATAGTTTTGAACGTAAATTTCATAACCTTAAATATTTTGAACTTGGAATTTCTTTTCATATTCCTTGAATTCATTATAAATTTGAGGTCATCGTAATTTTTTTTTCAAAAATTCATCAATTTAATGTAATGTAATTTTATTTTAAACAAGTTTTTGACAATTATCTTTTCAATGACACCCACTTGCACCACCACTTGCACCGTCTTCTAAAATACATATACGTTGTTTGAAATTGTTTTTTGTGAACTTAAATTGCTTGGCTTTGTAGATTCATATGTTTTCTAAATGTTTATGAATTTTTATTTCATAAAATTCAAAGTTAGTATATTGTTTTGGATCACTTTCACTTAAACCTGAGCAAGGATCAAGAGCTGTCCACTTTACCGTGCTTGCACCCAAAAGATATTATCGATGGTTATGTATATGTAGAAAAAATATCATAATTTTTAAAATTATCTATGGCATATAATATAGGGTAGCAAACTTTTATTGCACGTGGTTATGAAACATAAGGGGGTGTGATCGCCCTGAGGAAAACTTGAGTGACTTTATGTGGATTCTCATAAAATCAAGGTTTAGGACTAAATTGTTTGTCTAATTAGTGTGGGCTACCATTCGGAGTTACGTGTTGCTACAACTTTTAATTGCAATTGGAGTGTTATTGAAACAATCAAAAATATAAAAAGAGTGAGGCTTGGTGTGGATTTATGTTTAGGCCTTAAGCCATTTTGTGTGGCTCATTAGAAGCTTAGTGATATTAGGGAGTGTGGTGGTCAAGTGAGTAGTGTTTGATGAAGCAAGAGGAAGGTCCTTGGATTTAAATGTTTGAATTAGAACGTGTTCTTGTTGGTTTAGGGGGTAAGGAGTTAGTGGGATAGGATAAGGTCCTACTAAGTAGGAGAAGGTTGAGGAACTTGTGGTCTTGGGTGCCCTCCCCTCCTCCTCTTTTTTCTCTCTTCATTCTCTCCTCTCCCTCTCCTCTTGTGATTCTCTCCCACTTCTCTTCTTCTTCTTACTCTCCTCTCTCTCTCTCTCTCCTCTCTAGGAATTGGGAGCTCTTAGATTAAAAGAAAGAAAAAAGAAAGAAAAAAGAAAGAAAGAGGAATGTGTGAATTAGGAAGTAGGTTAGTAGAATTAGTGAGTTGTTGTTAGAGTAATTAGTGAGGGGGCTTGTTAGAAATTAAGTAGGTATTTGGTTCATCCGACTGGGAGGCCCAAGGGCAGCAGCTGGGCTTTGTTTAATCGGACTGGGAGGTCTCGGCAACAGCTGGACTTTGTTTAATCAGACTGGGAGGTCTCGGCAACAGCTGGGCCTTGTTTAATCAGACTGGGAGGCTCTCGGCAGCAGCTGGGCTTTGTTTAATCAAACTGGGAGGCTTTCGGCAGCAGCTGGCCTTGTTTAATCAGACTGGGAGGCCCAAGGGCAGCAGCTGGACTTTGTTTAATCAGACTGGGAGGCTGGGGATACTTAGCTAGTTGGATTAGGAGAACGGGTTGGGCTTGGAGCAAGGTTGCATACCTCGGAATAGTATGGGATCTAGGCAATTGCCAAGGGGTTGAAATTGCAATGTTATAAAGGGAGGAAGAACATACTAGGTTGACAATAGATTATGTTACAGCTAGTTAATAGAGTTAGCACATAACGTTAGTTAGATGATTAGTCATTAGCAAGTTGGTTGACCACTATACATTATAAAGTGGCAATAGGAGATGGACTTGTGATTGAGTTGTGTGGAATTGTACTTGAGTACGCTAATAGCCCCATGATAGAGAAGAGTGTTTCTTAACACTTGTAATCTTGTTATGGAATAAATTGGTGTGCAATGATTGATGGGAAATGTAATGGATTTTTACGAAGTTGGGAAGAGGGAGTTATGTGAACATGAATGTGATCCCCATTCCCTCACCCGGACTAGGACGCTTAAGGGTGGGTGGTTTGGCCTCACAGGCGGACGGGGGGGAACGGGGGGGAACGGGGGTGGACGAGCGGGGAATCGGGTGGGCGGACTGGGGGGGGGGAACGGGGGCGGACGAGCGGGGAACGGGGGCGGACGGGGGGGGGGAACGGGGGCAGACACTGGGAACAAAGGGGCAGACGGGGTGGGCGGACGAGGGCTAGTAATTGTTTCCCCACATTCCCCGTCCACCCCAGCCACCCTCGTCCCCCGTCCGCCCCACACCCTCCTTACTCAGATTTTACTACTTTGATTTTAACATAATGATAAACATAATGGTATAATGGTTTACCTGGCGCTAGGCATATCCACATCCACGTCGGCCTTTTCTGCCACATAGGACGCCACCTTGGCAAGAAGGTAAGTATTTTACCCACCCTACTAGCTTCCCCCTAGGTTGACCCTACGTGGACCCTATTGTGTCGTGACGGAGGGGTCCGTCACGACACGACACGTCATGACGGCACGACACCGTCATGACGTCGGGATAGACAACCCTGGAGCTAATGGGTGTTATAATGTTCTTGAGTTATTTTCACTCGCTAATGTATGTGTAAAGTTCATACCTAAGATACCTAGGAAACACACAAAATTCGAATTGACCACTTCACACACAAGCCAAGGGCCGTGACCACGTAATTGTGAGGGTCCTTGATTCTCATCCAAAGGCCGTACCATTGACATGGTCTGCATGAATTTGTGTCAAGCCTACCTCTTGGAGGTGGGCCTGATGCAAATTCCGGCAGATCATGAAACATTATTTATAGTCTGCCATGTAGGAATCCATGTAGACTTTTCATTCATGATAATTTCTTTGGGTCCTTAGGCCTTTACCTTCTAGTGTGACATGAACCTGGACGGTGTCGGCCTTTTTGACCAATGAGGGATCTTAGAATGCAATGGTCATGGGCCTTTCATATTGTGTGTGAAGTGGCCTTGAGTCAATGCTAGGCAACCAAGGTCTCTTGCAAGCTTGGGCATGGGAGGGTTGCCTTGGGCTAGATGCCTATTTCAACTTTTTAAACAAAATAGAGTACAATATGATGCTCATTCTTACGTAAGATAGGACTTCTATTGGTCTTGGGGGTGCTACAATGATTATCCCAATTAGTGCGTGTGGTACTAATTCCTGAAACACTCACTATTTAGCCAAATCTCAAAATAAGTGAGGGCTGGATTTTTTACTAAGTGATACTAAATTTATGAATACATGCTCATTTACCATAGATTTCAAGAAAACTAGTGCGCTCTCTAAGGTGTTTGTAGAGTGATATTTTTTTAATATGCAAACACATGCTTGTCATCATGACATTACTCAGCCCTATGGTTGGATTTTGTTTCTATATTTAGCATCACATAGGGGGCTCTACTGTCTTATTTTCATGGGAAGAACTTAGATAATAGGAAGAAATTGATGCCGGTATGAATACACTTATGATTACTATTCTATTGGTACTACTTATTGTGAATAGTGTTGGTACGTTCAGTGAATAGTGCTACTATAAATAGAATTGAGTGAATAGTGCTAAGAGGAATAATGCCAATATTTTTAGTGAATAGTGCTAGGATGAACATTGCCTCCTAGATCTTTTGGTGGCACTAATCTCATAGCGTAAAGTAATTTAGTATCACCTTCACTAATTTCCCAGACACACTATTAGCCCTCCCTTACTAATTGGGATAATCAATAGGATAAGTTCAAAACCCATAAACGTGGAGGGAAGAGTCCTAGTCATTGCAAACTTGTAATTACACTTAGGGCTAGTTCACATGAGGTCCCAAGTCCCAAGTCCCAAGTCCCACTCATGTTAGCAAGTTCCAACATGGAAGCAAAGTCCCAACTTTTGAGCCTCAAGAAATCATTAAATTATGGTTAATTATCATTAAAGTTGAATCTTGATTATTTTATGCAAAGATTTTCACGGGACTTGAGTTGAGAGTTGGGTCTAGCTTTTTGCTCGACCCAACTCTCAACACAAGTCCCAAGCCTCACCACTAAAAAATGTTACCATGTGGGCATCCATGCCATACTTAGGACTTAGGATTTGGGACCCCGTTTGAAGTGGTAAGTCCCAACTTCCATGTTCTCAATGTATGCGATTGCACGGATCGATCTCAAGTGACTTGGGACCCATGTGAACCGGCCCTTATTTTGTTGCCACCATTTAACATGGAGACTAGTAGTGCCATCTTGAGCAAGTCCATTCATGGCCAACCAACATGGATATGTACCCACATGGGCAACTGGAAGGGAAATGCCTAGTACATGAATTTGGTGGGTGGATGTGATGGGGACAAATAAGGATGGGGGAGCTTAGGGATGGTTTACACCATGGACCGTGAAGTTGGACCATGGAAGATGGTTTTTTTCCATGGTCCGACTTGATGGTCCAACTTTCATGGTCCGATTTAAAAAAAATCAATTTATAAAGCCTTTGGGCTCCTCACTAGGTGTAAACTGAATGTGGACCAAGAAGAATGACCATGCACCAAAAAGTTTATCTGTTGATTTCTCTAGTATATGCCCAAAAAAGGAAATTTTGAAAAGAAAAGAAAAGTCAAGTTTGACCATTCTCTTGTCTTCATATTTTCTTTCCCAAAATGTTTTTTATTAAAATTTTATTATTACAACATTTCTTTGCCATGGGCCCTTGCCTTTTCTACTAGAGCACTTCTTTTGCCTCTCCCACTGTCGCAACCCTTGCTAGCTCCCTTAACTATCTTGTCCCATTTCTCAATTCTAACAAGGGTCATGAGCGCTAACCCTTCGCATTCCCCGCATGCTAATGGTTAGCTCCCCATACCGCGGACCTTATAGGAGGGGGACTGTAGATAGTTTTTCGGTTTGGGTTCCAATTAAGAAAAACACACAGGGAAGACTAAATGAGTGTCAGATGTAACTCTAGATGTCATTGTTAGGTGAATTGATAGATCACAATGAGTTGGGAATGAATTTAGGACAATAAACACATAAAAAACACACTTTAAAGTAGTAGTGAAACTTACTAAAGGGTAAATTTGGGAATAAGGGTCACTCAATGTTGTACATGCAATTGCTCGGTCTCTCCCTCACAACCAACCCTCTACAATATTGATTCTCTTATTATGATTATTTAATGCAGAGAGTCACAACTCAACAATAATCTTTTGAGTGGGCAATAATCTCACACACCCAAGGCCAAGGCACCTTGATTTGGACCATAGTCTCTTCTCTTAAGTGCCCAGTGACCATAGGCCATACCACAAGTTAGTATATGTTCCCCAAAGACTTCCCTCATCACTCTCAGCCTTTGAGTTAACTAATTGAAATTGAGGTGATAACACTTGATTACTTTTTATTTCTTCGGATTTAACAAAATCATATTTGACTTAATGCATTAGAATAAGTTATTATAATTTGCAAAAGTCTAGTTACGAGTAACGAGAACTGAGTATCCGACCCTAAACGAACCGAATCGGAGCTAAGTGAGCGAGTCTAAATCATGAGTCCATAGTCTAACGAGGTCGGCCATAGTCTAAGTACCCAGTAACAAGTCACCAATAACCAATAACTAGTTCCAAGTTCCAAGTAACGAGTCTCACAGAGAGGGCCATAGTCTTAGTAATCAGTCACCAGTCACAAGTCCCAAGTCAGAGTCAAGTTCTCGAACTTGGAGCTGACTACTTCTCCTTTTATCCTCACCCTTGGGCCTTTCCCCAAATGTTATGGGATTAGCTGCTAGGCAAAATTCTTTGACTATAGGATGAGTGCATCAGATGATATTTCTTCTCATGTCCAAAATGTCACTAGCATGGCTCTAGTATTGTCTGACTTGGGCCAAGCATTCACAGAGAGCGTGATTATGGCCAAAATTATCTCCAGTCTGCCTCCTAGCTTTAATAGTGTAATTGCAACATGGTCTAACGTGAACAAGGAGAAAATATGCAACAAGTGAAATAAGACTACCCCTTTTTTCCACTAATAAAATATGCAATGGTCCCTCACCATGATCCATTCCCAATGTAACAAGAATCCTCCCTCTTCTCTCAAGATGATCTATCATACTCTTTTTTCCTTCCTCACCAATATAAAACTCAAAAAGAGGATGAAAAAAGAGAACAATTTCAAAGCAAAGAGGCTTGAACAATCAATGAATTGAAATATCGTATTGAGCAAATATTAAAACTATGGTCTTGATAGTGTAAATGGAGATATTGTTATATTCTAACCTTTGACAAAAAGTGAATTGTCAGCCTATTAAGACTATTGACAACGAAAGGCTATCAGGACGCCGAGAAGACCAAAGGACGTGTTGATCGCAAAATCGGTAACTATTGGTTGCTAGGTACAATCTCGGTTTAAATTAAGAATAACTTGGAATTTCATCAACATTAAGAATTGAAAACATTAAGAAATATTTTTGAGAATATTAAATGAAATGAATCGGTAAATTCATTGCTTTAAGAACTAAGAGTGTGAAATTGCAACACCAAATAAATAAGATAAATTCATGAATTATGTGAGAAAATGTTAACGCACATATGTGGTATGGCTTATTGTCATAATTAAAGAAATTATGATTACCTTGGCCAAGACTAGGTAAGAGACTATTGTCGGATCGCAAAATTAAAATAATATTTAATCAAAGAAAACGGAATATCCTGAAAGGACGACTGCACTGCAATTTCAAGTTACACTGTAACAGATTATCCATCCATATTGTCCTTGTACATTCATACGAAAGAACAATTTTACAGAATTTAGAATGGAGTGATGTAGTGCACATTGAGACCGTCCATAATACGTAATAATTTTTTATTTTGAACATCTCTATGTGTTATAATGCATGAAGAATTTGAAAATAATGTGGACTTTCTCTTGGACAGGGGGGCTAGTCCATAATCTAGTCTTCATCATACCTAATTATAATTTATGTAATTGTTGAGGTCACCTTCAACCCTCAGCCTTAGACGGTGTAACCCGCTGCTGAACCGGTTTACATGGAAGTTACTCCCACCAAAATTAGATCATCTTAGATTCCCATACTTGTGAAGGTGTTTGTACTCTCTTATAATGTTATTGCTCTTTTGAATTCTCAAGGAGTAGATGTCCTAAGTTTTCCAGTTTATGTTTCCCTGAATCTAATGTCAAGGTTAAGTGATCCTAAACCTTTAAATAGATTTGGTAACACAATATTGTTCTTAATCAAGAATATTGTGTTCGAGATCCTTTTATGAATCTCTAGGAGTAAAGTGTTCAAGTTGTCAAGTTTATGTTCCCCTAAACCTTAATGTCAAGGTTAAGTGTTTAAGGAAGACATTTCTTATATATACTATCTTTCATGGTTTGAACGATCGTAAAATATTCTTAATCCATTTAAGAATATGCATTTATGATAATGTCACAATTCCTTGAAGGTCCAAACATACTCCCTCGCTAAAGTATATTCATGAGAATTTATTCCTTCGCATTGATTTGCATGAAGTCCTTTCATTCCAAATGGTTGTCCTAGGTTTACTCAAGTTCTTTGTAATCCCTAAGTCATTATTTTAGAGTTTCTTTGAAGATCCTTGGGAATTTCTACGTAATCATTTAGAGTCCATTTGAATGACAAGAAGTGTTTAGAAATGACATCTTGGATTGTGGCTCGATGTGGCCTAATCGACGGCCATCTCTTTTCGGTCCTCCTCTTGATGGTGAATCCGATATCTCCCCCGAGTAAAGCACTTCGTACTTTCTAATCCATGGTACTCCAACTCCAATTAGCTTAGATCACTTTTCATGAAATTGCTCCGATTCCGAAAATGTTTCCTCCAAGCTCAAAATTATAGTTTCTCCAAAAGGTCCTTCTCTTTGCTATTTTTAGCCAGCCCTTGGTTTCAAACTCCTCCAAACAAGACTAGGCTTGTTTTACGGTCTTACGCCTTTAAGTTCTCAATTTGCACATTCTCCAAGGTTTTGAGGACTTTTCGAAGCCTTTTATAATTTTAGAAACTTGGATATATTTCAATCCAAGTTTGAGGATGTATTTCAATCCTTTAAACTCCGCGAGGATATATTTCAATCCTTTAAACTTCAAGCGCGAGGATATATTTCAATCCTTTAAACTCCAAGCGCGAGGATATATTTCAATCCTTTAAACTTCAAGCGCGAGGATATATTTCAATCCTTTAAACTCCAAGCGCGAGGATATATTTCAATCCTTTAAATCTTCAAGCCTCCGGTCTCGCGGTCCTCCAGTCTCGAGGTCCTCCAGTCTTGTAGGCCACCGGTCTTCTAGTCCTCCACCTCCAATAGCTTGCGTTAGAATGAGGTGCTTTAGGTGCCATATGTGGCCCCTTTATATAGGCTTCGAATTTAGGGTAATCTAAGATGTGGCGGTTAGGCCTTTAAATGTCTGTATTTACTAATTTTAGCACTGAATGTTCATATAGTCTAAATTCAGCCCTGTCCGATCTATTAATAAACTGTCACGTGCTTAAAATAGATCTACCCCTGAAGTACATGCGGGCATGTTCTAACTGCTTAGATGTGCCTTTGGTAGTTACAACCTTTCATCCATTCATCCGAATTGCATAAGTTCATTAAAGAGAAGTGGGGGTAGTTTATGTTCATCCGAAGGGATTTCATCCCCCTCGGGTATGTCCTTCCATCTACCTCTATCCTAAGTGTTCACTACTTGCTCACTAAACCATTACATGGCCACCTAACCTACTAGTGTTTAGGGCTCTCACTAATAGGTTCGCCGGCAGTCACTAGGCCGTAACCCTAGTCTCCCTCTACCCCTATTAATAACTTGGCGGGTCTATAAGAAAGTAAGCCCGTCCGTAAGTCCCGCAGCCTTCTCTTTACTCGGGCCCGTGCTCCTCTGGTCTTGGGTCTTGGTCTCGGTCCTCAGCTCTCCATCTCTCAGGCCCCTAGCCTCCTTAGCTGGGCTTCCAGCTCTTTGCGCCACGTGTTGAGCCCTAAGCTCCTGTGCCAGCTCCCCGTTGGTTTCACGGCCCTTGGTCCGAACGGCTCTCCCTCTCTCCGCCATCGACCTGTTGCTGCTCTGTCTTCGAAATCTAATCCCCCTTCGAAATCTCGCTTGTGAATTCGTGCTTGTCTTGAGAACCCTACCCTGATTGCGCATGGGAGTTTGGGGGTCTACAATAATCTACAAAAATTTGAAGATAATATAGATTACTTTGGCTTGTAAGCCCTAACCCTAACTCTCTTCCCGACTTCTCTCTCTCCACGTCTCTTCTGAAACTCTTCAACCCCACTTCAATAATTGAAAGTTGTAGATTATTTGAAACATAATCTAGATTATATGTACGATTATGTGTACATAATCTATGCCTTTGTGAAATTTTTGGACGAGCCCCCTATAATTATTTGTTTGAGTTGCCACCCCGGGATTTAAGGTAATGTGATCTTTGTGGGCACTTCCAGCAACGGAAGGGGTCACAACTATCCAAGAGGCAAGGGGAGTGAAGCAAGTGGGAGCTGTGCAACTCTATTTCTTGACGCACAAGTCTTCACCGACTGGGCGGCCGCCTGTGAAAGCTAGTGCGGTGTTCAAGAAAATGTACTCGCTTCCCACACCACATCCCAAGGAGCTCGTGGAGGAGACCATGTACACAATCTACCCGGCGTACGAGCTTCGGATGGAATTCTACCTCGGGATCCTGAAGATTTTGACGGTTATGAGCGAGACTGTGTACAACGTCTTCGGAGGCACCAAATTTGTGTATGCAGCATTGGTGAGTTGCCTTCCCCCAATGGAAATTTACGGACGCGCGTCCGTAAATTCCCCCGTATCTTCATATGCTTGGTTTCCCCCATCACCTCTTGGCTGTGTAATTTTACGGACGCGCGTCCGTAAAATTACACTACTTCCTGTTGTTACATTTGATCATATCTAGCCTCTCATGTAGATATCGCCGACCACATTCGCCCCTCTAACTCTCGTTGTTATGTTCCAGATGCTTGGGCTGCAGGTGAATTCGTTTGTGGATGTCGGCGACTACGACGATGCAAAGGCCCATAGGGTTAATGCCTCTAAAATGGACATCCTCGACATCGTGGACGTGCTACCTCCCCAGCCTGTGTTGCCGCTCGCCTCGCGAATTGAGGCGATGCCTGAAATGGAGACGGACACTGACGCAGAGCAGGATCCCATCCACCCCACGGGGCACCCCAAGGCGCACGAGGATTTACCGAGCCTTGTTCGTGAACCCACCACAGGTCATTTCCTCCTGGGCGCAGACCACATGGATACTGAGGAGCCGCATCCCGCCATCACTCCGTTGAGGGTCCCTCATGGGCCAAGTGCATCGCCTTTTGGGACTCCCACTTCTCGTGTTGGGTTTCCTTCCACTGCGGGTCCGTCCCGTGCGGCAGGGGTTAGGGCAGAGATGGATGTGGAGCTCGCGACAGAAGCCGGCTGCACATCTTCTTCCGGGGGTGAGTCTCAGCAGGCAGAGCTCCCAGCTATGGAGGGCAGGGATATGCTGGAGCTGATCTTGAGGCCCGACCTCAATCTCTACCGTGAGACCCGACGGAAGAGGAACAAGACGCCTTACAACGAATACCCTGAAGGGGCGATCTTGGACCTTTCCGATGAAGACGAGGACGAGGTCCAGATGTACAATGCCATCTCCGCCTTGCCTAGCGAGCCCGGCAAGGTGAAGAAAGAGCCGATGTCCGTCTCCGAATTGGACGAGAAGATGGAGAAGAGAATGAGGGAGGAGCTTGACCAACGGCTCCGGGAGGCAAACGAGCTGCACGCCAAGAAGATGGCGGCCATCCAAGCTGAGATGGAACAATCCAGGTTGGAATCCGCTCGCAGGCACGCCGATCTCATGGCTCAGAATCAACAGTTACTGGCCCAGAGCCAGCAATTCATGTCCATGATGCAGAGCCTGCAGGCGAGGCCTCCGTTGTTGTATGCACCTCCCCAGGCCGGCATGCCGATGCCCGCCGAGCTCATGCTGCCTCCATCTCATAGCCATGCCATGTACATACCAGAGCATGCCTATGCAACCCCCGCGTTGGACGTCCCACCCCTTGCCCAGGTTGCGCGCACACCAGAGCCCTCCCCCCGACCTACCTCTGCCGGCATTCAGGGCTTACGGACGCGCGTCCGAAACATTGCAGAGCTGCCCTCCATTCTCAGTGCAAGGGGCGCACCCCCTCAGAGGGCCACAGAGGCATACGCCTCCAATCTCGCAATTTCGGGCCCGTATGTAAATAGCGCGGGCAATGACACTGCGCGACACACCGACAATGTGGAAGAGTCGCAGGAGAGCCCGACACGTGATAGAATAAGCCACGAGGACATAGAGGCCGATGAAGCCGACGCCCCCCTCGAGGACGAAGATGTACATATGCGGGGTAGCCAGGACTCCACGGAGCAGCATTACGCAGGCACCCAAGCCTCTCAAGCGGTTGGAGACACCTTGCTGGTCGACACAGATGGACTCTACGATTTTACGGACGCGCGTCCGGAAGCTGTGCCCATGGTGACGAGTCCTGCTGAGGGAGGCACTGCTGGTGCGGATCTCGCCGCTGAAGAGGTAACCCACCTTTGAGCATGCCTCCCTCTTTGCGGACGCGCGTCCGTATGTTCCCTGTTTGTCACCTTCGTGGCGGTGTATATTTCGAGTTCAACTCCGGCCTCCCCCCCCGCGAGTGGACGCAAATTTTGTAGCGTAGGATCCATTAGCTTCAGCAGAGAAAGCGCTAGATTCTTGGGCTCATCGATAAATGTCCTTTGAAAATTGTATATCACCATTTACATTAATAAATCTTTTCGAACTACATAGTTCGCACAATTTTGGCATTCTGTTTCTTTGTTGAATTCATGAAATGTTTGTCAATTGGTTTTTGTTAGTAGCAACATTCACCTAGGTAAAATGTTTCATCACAGGGTCCGTCGGAGATAGCTCGCAACCCCTTTGGAAGACCAAATCGGCCCATGAGGAAACCGTTCATAATATTTGACCTCAATGGGGTGCTTTGCCATTCCAAACACATCCCGCATGGCGCGTCCAGGGGGCCCCTCCGTAGTCCACAAGACATGGATTACGGCGGGCGCTTCGATACCTTCATTAACAACAAGGCCGTCCGGGCCCGACCCGGCTTGAGGCGCTTCCTCCGTGACGTCCTTGGCTTGGCTCATGTCATCGTTTGGAGCTCTATGCTCATGGACAACACGGAGGCTATCGCCGGTTTCCTTTTCCGAGAACTCGCAATGCCTTGCTTGCTTCTCGGTCAAGAACACTGCGATGAGCTCCATGACCGTAGTGGCAGGATTGTACCGAAGGTCGCAGGAGGCGGCGGGCCGCAATTCCTGAAGGTCCTCAGGAAGAACCTCTGGGTCGGCGTCCCCATGTTGGAGGGGGTGCCCCACGGTTCTTGGCCAACGCCGGACAACACTCTCCTCGTCGACGACAGCCCCGCGAAGAGCATCCTCAACCCCCCCGGCAACGCCATCTTCCCGGATCCTTGGAAAGGCGATAGAAACGACACCTTCCTAGAGAATGAGCTAGGTCCATACATTAGGAGGCTTGCATGTCACCCCGGAAGTGTCCCGGATTTTGTGCTCTCCAATCCCATTGGCAATAGGCCGCTCGGTCCACGAGATGAAGTATTTAGGATGTTGTACGGGTACGCCAAACTCAATAAATTAATTTGAGAACTTTGAACATTTTTGGACTTGTACTTGGATTCTCCGTGTTTATATCTAACCGTTCCCCCCTTTTCTTTGTAATGTATTTTTGTGTCCTAGTTGCCTCACCAAGCGTCCCAAAGTGTCGTCAATGGCCCGTCCGCATCTCCGTCGGTCCCCGGCTCCCCTTCCCTTGGTGTGAGCGACGTTGCAATGCCTTCACTATTCCAATTCTCGGCCGTCGATGCCGCCTCTGCTGTTGATTACTCCAAAGACTCTGGGTTTGAAGACGGTGTCGTGGATAGCCCTCCTGCAAAGGTAGCAAAACACAACCGCGCTCCGTCTCCGTCTCCATCTCCCCTCCGCAACGAGAAGCACGTTCGTATTATTGACTTCGATGCGTCACCATCCAAATATTCCGTCCCAAAGGGTCCCCGTTCGACCAGACGCCTTTGCGTGGATGCACCCCGGATTGATGTCCCGACGTTTATGAATGTCCCTGTCGTGCTTGCCTCTGCCCCCATCGATGTCCCGGCCCCCCTCGATGTCCCCGAAGCTCAAACCAACACCCCCAATGCCAAGGTGCCCAACTTTTGGCCTTCTCGAGTTTTTCCTTGCTGGTTTCCGTGTATTAGTGCATTTGTGTTTCATGGGGTTTTCGGACTTGCATCCGTAACTTGTGCTCACTCATACCAACCCGCTTCATTGTATGACTCTGTGGTCGTTGTTTCAGACCCCACCGTACTCGAATGTGGGCCGTCCATGCTCGACTTCTTCATTGGATAGGGGGACCCTCAAGACCGCTTCTTGCGAGTCCGATCGTTGTTTGGCCCTTCGGAAGAGTGCAAGACATTCCGTCGCCTTCGTATTCCACTTACAACACCACGTCCTACAATTCGGTAGCGCGTCGCCAAATATGGACGAACGGCACATATTCCGGACCAACAAACAAACAAGGTTACAGCCGCGGGCCCGAGATCTTCAGAGCCATGGAGGCCATTAAAGCAAAAGAAAAAGAGACGGCCGCAAAGGCTATCACAAAAATAAAAGGAGTGCGTCGTATTGACGATCCAAACGTATAAATCATATTAATATGTATTTAATTGTCGAATGCACTGGTTGGTGATCGATTATATTTGAAGGATTTTGGCCTAATATTGGATATTCCACTTGTATTTTGTATTTCAATCCTATTCAATAAATATGATACCATTTTTGTATATGCAATTGTTTTCATATATCCCATTTTCTTATTTCGGCGTGTGTGTCTCATGCATTTGTGTCTCATCAAAATTGGGAACATAGTATATTCGTAGTGTTTTCCTTCCTACAACTGTGAAAGCCACGTCCTTAAAAAGTCTCAAAGTCATCAAAAAGTCTCCGATTACCGAATATAGTGTTCAATGCGAATTTTGCACAAGTGCTAGAGTAAAAGTTATAGAGGGAATGAGAGATAACAAGTTATATTCCTTGTCATTCAAGGTTGTTCCTCCTTCGGTGGCTCATCAGATGCTCACTATTCCTACACTTGTTTCAGTCGTTTTTGCATCTAAGAAGAGCAATAAAGTTGATCATGCCAAAATGATTCTTGGCACAATAGAATGGGGCATGTTAACTTTAAAACCATTCAGAAGATGAGTTCCTCGGAGTCCCTATTAGGGTTTCATATTAAGGACTTATCAATACCTCCATCCCTCTGTCATGGTTGTATGTTGGGTAAACTTACCAAAAGCTCTTACACCAACAATCCAGACAAGATCAGAGACCTTCATGTTGGATCGTTTCTCCATGGTGACACATCTGCAAAAATGTCTCATTCGTCAATTGGTGGTTCGTATTATTTTATCATGTATAAGGATGATACCTTTGGATTTCGATTTGTCCATTGTGCCAAAACAAAGGACAAGGCATTCCCATTTTTTCAACGGGTGGTGAAGATTATCAGAAGAGACCTCGGAGTTTCTATCACTAAACTGAGAACCGATCAAGGGAAAGAATATTTGAACCAAGCATTCATTGCATTCTTACAGGAGCATACCATCGACCATGAGTTATCTACAGTTTATACACCACAACAGAATAGCTTTCTTGAGAGGGATAACATAACAGTAATGGAGCCTGTCAGATCCGTGTTACATGCTTATTCTCTCCTAGTATCGCTCTGAGCAGAAGCGATTCATAGCGTGGTTTATATTTTGAACAGAACAATTAATAAACAACTGGATAAGATTACTCCATTTGAGGCATGGTTTCACCAGAAACCTTTGGTGTCTCACTACAAGACTTTTGGAGCGCTGGCCTATGTTCACGTGAACAAGGAAGTAAGGACGAAGCTACAACCCAAAGGTTTTCCAGCAATTTTTGTGGGGTATAGTCAACACTCACTAGAAGAAATCGTATCCATTTCAACCCTTGGCCATCGCGACTCGCACCAAGAAAATGCATAAACAATTCAATTGGTAGGCCACCGGAAGGTACCCGTGGTGTACCCCTGGAAGGTGCCCCCCGATTTCCAACCGAATTGATTTGTTTATGCATTTTCTTAGTGGAAGGTGCCACCCGATTCCCAACCGAATTGATTTGTTTATGCATTTTCTTGGTTTAGTCTTGATGGCCTAGTCGCAAGGAGGGTTGAAATGGACAAGATTTCTTCTAGTGACTCAAAGGCCTATAGGTTTTGGAATCCGGTCTCCAACAAGATTATTGAGAGCAGGGATTGCACGTCACGTCACGTCACATTTTGTGACAGCGACGTGACGACTGACCAAAAAACGTCACGTCCGCGGGGGGGTAAATCCGGCAGTTACCCCAGGGGTAAACTAACGCGGTCAACCCCCTGGTCAACCCCCTGGTCGACTGCTAAGTCGACTGTAGATAGCAGTCGACCTAGCAGTCGACTGCAAAAAACATTAAATTAAAAAATTCCAAAAAAATTTCTGGACCGTCAGATCTTCTTGGCAAGAAGATCTGACGGTCCAGAAATTTTTTTGGAATTTTTTAATTTTTTGGCAGTTGATTGCTAATTCGACTGCTATTTGCAGTCGACTTAGCAGTCGACTGCAAAAAAATTTAAAAAAATTGAAAAAAATTCTGGACCGTCAGATCTTCTTGCCAAGAAGATCTGACGGTCCAGAAATTTTTTTGGAATTTTTAATTTTTTTTGTTTTTGCAGTCGACTGCCAGGTCGACTGCTATTTGCAGTCGTTTGCTAGGTCGACTGCTAATAGCAGTCGACTTAGCAGTCGACTGCAAAAAATTACTTTTGCAGTCGACCAAGACCAGTCGACTGCTATTAGCAGTCGACTAGCTGGTCGACTGCTAAAAGCAGTCGACTTCAAGGAAAACCTAAAAAAAAAATCAAAAAATTCTAAAAAAAATCATGGACCGTTAGATCTTCAATCCAAGAAGATCTAACGGTTCATATTTTTTAATAGATTTTTTTAATTTTTTTAATTTTTGTTTTTTGAAGTCGACTGCTCGTAGCAGTCGACTAGAGCAGTCGTTCAAAAAAGTTACAAAAAAGTTACAAAAAATTGGTACAGTAACTTTTTTTTACCACGTCAGTGCGCGTCACGCCTCGACGTGACGTGACGTGACGGCGTCACGTCATTTGTGACGCGACGTGACGCAAAAAGGCCGCGTCACGTCCATTTGCACATCCCTGATTGAGAGCATGGATGCTAAATTCGATGAACGCCCAGGCAAGTTTGATCCTCTTCTTTTCGCCAACTTTCTTTACCTACGCCTACTATTCATATTCCATCATTAGTAGTTCCTCCTCTTCCTCATATCAATTTCGAGTCCTCTTCTGGACCATCTACGAGTGGGAGTCATAATTCTTCTGATCATTTCCAGGGTTCTGACACCACATCTTGTCCGATTTCATCAAACCCTACCAGGCGTCCTTCTAGTTCTTCACCAATTACTTCTTCATAATCGCTAGCGAGAGAAAGTGGTATTGAAACGTCACCCATAGGTCTCAGACCCTCTCCACCTACATCTTCAATTCCGTCACCTGTAAGTCTTACCGGATCACCTAGTATTACACCTTTTTCTTCTCCTCATCTCTCAGATATTGACACAAGCATGATTGATCCAACCCTATCTTTTCCCTTTGATTCTCCTCACCAGTCTTTGGGCAGTGATAGTGATATATCGGGTCCTATGAGTGAACCTATCAATCCCAAGTTTAAGTCTATCACAGAGCTTTTAGCTAACACCCCGCAGGTCACCTCGATCAACAACTCTACCAATTCTACCAACTTGGTTGCGTGTCTTGTCAATTTGGGGGAAACCATATTTGAGCCCCAAACCTACCAACAAACCATCACTTCTATACATTCCACAGAATGACAGCAGGCCATGCAGAGTGAATATAATGACTCTTTAATGGCCAATAACACATGGAAACTTGTTCCCTTACTAGCTGATCGCAAACTTGTACAAAGGAAATGGGTATATAAAGTCAAGTACAAGTCTGATGGTTTGGTCGACAAGTTCAAAGCACGATGTAGTTAGTTTTTTGCTATCACTTAAAAACAACAACCCAGGGAACTAGGTCACAGGGAAGACTGAGCTAGTGTCTATAAGGGTTAATGTCACATTGGATTAAGGATTACAATAACAATCTACGTCTTTTACTCTCTAGTTCCTTCATTACTCGGCTTACTCTCCACTCTTATGGTTCATTTGTGATATTTCCGTAGTGAGTGATTTCCGTCCTATCTTAGGGAATTCTCTATCACTCTATGTCTTTGACCTATTCAGTCGTGAGCTCAATAGCTTGGCAAGTTGTCATTGGCAATTTGTCAGGACCGAAGTCCGGGGTAATGTCTTTTTGTAACCGCATAGTCTTGAAAATGCCATGTACATAATTGGAAATGTTCCTTAATTACTTCCTTATTTAACAACTTACAATTATCATGCATGTCTTCATAATGCCAAAGTCACCACCTTCATCTTCAATCATCTGGTGACTCATCTCAAGCAATCATCCACAGGTTAATATGAAATCAATACATCAACAGCTAGGCGATATCCTTTACTTAAGGCTTTAGTCTATTTCAACTAATAATAGCATGTAAATGGTAAAGTCTTACTCCAATATGGTAATTTCTCCTTCTCGGGAAGGTAGCATCTTGACAGCCTATAGCCTGCCATCAGCCCTTCCATATCTTGCTCACAGGCAATGGTCCTATCTCTCTCTCTCTCTCTCTGAATTTCTCTAGTCTCTCGGCTAGTAGCCAGTGGGATATCTCCACTTGTCTTGGCTATAGCCTCTCACTGTCTCTCAAGCTTCTCTTCCTGTAAGGCTATCGCCCTCTCGGATGGCTACTAGTCCTTACCCAGGGTTCTCTCAACCTTCTTTCATGACTATGGCTCTCAGCCCTCTTGGCTTGGCTAATCGCCTGCACTCACTGCCCTCGGCTATAGCCTAACCCTAAGCCTATTGCCTTCGGCCATCGACTATCGCTCACTGTTCTCTTGATCATTCTCTCAAGACTATGGCCTTTCTCACTTCTCACTTCACTGATTCTCTCAGGTTAAGATTCTTGCCTCTCATACGTCTCGCTAAGTTCACTCAGCATTTGCCTTCTTTACGACAGGTTTTTTAACATCCGTCATCTTCCTTTCTCGGACCAGTTGCCTGGCCACTTTCTGGCTTCTCTTTCAGATTATCGCCTCAAGCTCTTTTCCATTCGACATAGCCTTTTACTCTCAATCAAACACTCAAACTCTTTAGGTTCTTCTTGCGACCGAATATATCTTGGCCAATTGCCCTCTCTAATCTTTCTCGGACTATGGCCTCACACATTCCCTCATCACGGCACAACCTTCATCACAGGTTCACATTCCAGACATTTCCCTCTTTAAGGTATTTTCAAGACATTACAGCTCTCTGTCAATAGCCTAAGTGCATTTCTCTGCCCTGCTCAATATTACTCGTTCAGACTTCACTCACTCAATTGCTAATACAACATAAGACTACTTGCCCTGACTTATGTCGACACTGACAAGTTTCACATTACAACTTCACACACAAACAAGTAACAACACACTTAATTCACAAACAACCAAGACAATTTGCTCATACAATTTCCAGTCTTTACTCATAAAGTTTCTAAGACATCTCAGAGTTCGAATCACTCGACTCTCAGCCTATGGCTAATCCCTGCAAGCCTCACGCTCTGGGATACGACTATGGCCTGACTCAATCACTGAGTCTCGGCCTCCTAAGACTATTGCTAAAGCTACGCTATGATTTGAGACTATGTAAGATATCTGCAATATTGAAAATAGCCTGCTCTTCCTTCGGCAGCCACCTCCTCATCAAGCTGGAGAAGGGAAGGAGTCGGTTAGACTCTGTAACCGCTTCCGAACGGCAATCGCCTTAGTTTCTTGATCTGGATGGCCTCCAACTGCCTATTGCCGGATGAAAGTCATCAAATGTCGAAAATAGCCCAATTCGGACAGGCGATGGCCAAAAAAATGGTTTTACACACGACTCGTTGCTAAAGGGTTTACATAGAAACCTGGCATCGATTTCTTTGAAACTTACAACCTGGTAGTCAAACATAAGTCCATTAGGATTATGTTAGCCATTGCAGCAGCTCTCAAAATGATTTTGAAGCAATTCGATATTGGGACTGCATATCTTAACAGTGACCTGATTGAACTGATATTCATGGTTCAACCAATGGGGTTTACTGTCCCGGAACTCAAGCATTATGTGTGTTTATTGCTCCGAAGCTTATATGGCCTTCACCAGTCAGCCTGATATTGGAACAAGACATTTGATGCTTTTCTCAAGCATTTCGACTTAATCCCAAGCACCAACGACCCTTGTCTGTATCACAACAATGGAGAACTACATACTCTGCTTGGCATTTGGTTGATGACGGTGTGATTTGCTCGTTACACGAGGGTGCAAGCATAGTAAAGTGGACCAAAAAAGTGCTCCGGTATATGAAAGCCATGATTTTCTTGGTCAAACGCCTATAAGTAGTAGCAAAATGTTGTTTAAAATAGATTATTTTTTATGATGACCTCTATTGTTAAGTTAGGTACTCAAATATAGAATATCAATATGAGATCTTCAAAACCTATCATCAAAAGTGACGCATAAAAGCAACTGACTAAATATAGTTTTGAACGTAAATTTCATGACCTTAAATATTTTGAACTTGGAATTTCTTTTCATATTCCTTGAATTCATTATAAACGTGAGGTCATCGTAATTTTTTTTTCAAAAATTAATCAATTTAATGTAATGTAATTGTATTTTAAACAAGTTTTTGACAATTATCTTTTCAATGACACCCACTTGCACCACCACTTGCACTGTCTTCTAAAATACATATACGTTGTTTGAAAAAAAAAATTGTGAACATAAATTGCTTGGCTTTGTAGATTCATATGTTTTCTAAATGTTTATGAATTTCTATTTCATAAAATTCAAAGTTAGTATATAGTTTTGGATCACTTTCGCTTAAACATGAGCAAGGATCAAGAGCTGTCCACTTTACCGTGCTTGCACCCACGAGTGTTGTATCACAAATATTCTGACCTATCTTCAGACCGCTTTCAAGGTGGTGCACAGGAATGTGGACTATTTTGTGGGTTTTCAGGTGAAACAAAACCCCATTACTAAATCCATCTTCATACATCAAACACGGTACATCACAGAGATGTTACTTCGTTTCGGCATGGCCGACGCTAAACCTGTCTCAACTCCTGCAGAAGCCAACAAGAACACTATATTCGTTAATTGGAGACTTTTGAAAGTCTCAAAATGAAATACGCCCATAGTTTGGGATGCCAATATTATGAGCATGCGGAACATTGGGAACATCGGGAACATCGGGAACATGACGGTTTGCAACTTCGCATGCAAAGAATATGCACAACACTCAAAATAGTAAGTCTTTAAATCATAATCAAAACATGAACTATAAGTGGAAAATAACAATCGAATCCCAAAAACAAATGCTTTTATGTCCTTATAAAGTTTAGGATGCGCATCCCATATATAAGGGTCTTATGGAATTGGATGGCACATCCCAAACGTATGTATAAATTTGATACTATCCGCAATAAAACCAAGTCTACAAAGTGCCCCTATTTTCCACATTAATTCCAACCTACGTTATGTTTCCCCATCTCCATCTTCCGCTTCATATCCATTATCGGCATCATTTTCCGCAGCTGCAATACGTACCAAGTTGTCTTTGGCAAAATCTATATGTTTTTGGGGGATGGTCATTGTTTCCGATTTAGAACCTTTGCGCGGCTTCCAAGCACAAAGGATGGTATCCGTGTTTATCCAAACCGGTCCGTACGCGGAGTCCACTGTCCACTTGAAACCCTTTTTGGTGTCCCAACCTAAATAGGTGCGGAGCACGTTCTGGTCTTTGGTGCTCGGACGGCAATATTCCACTTCAATTTGACGAAAGTTGGGGCTAGTTCTAACAAAATTGGGTGAAGACAATGCTTTCACCAACCAAATTGGTTTGGGGTGCTCCTCATCTCCTGCTCGTACGAGGACCATATAACCCTCGTGGCAATCAACACCCACACGAAACGACGGAGCCGGACGATTGCGCGCAGGGCCAACGTAATGCTCGTCCATTGCAAACTCTTCACGGACGTCTCCATTGCTAAAGAACATAGCATCGGACTCCACAACTGTCAAACGACTTTGTGGCCAAAATCCTTGTGTCAAAGTCGTACGGGTGTCGACACCAACGGTCATCAAGGCTGAGCGTATGCGATCCCAATACGCGATCAACGGCTCATGAGTATCCCTAACACGTCTGGTGATGTCTTCTTCACACAACTCTTTCCAATACTCAATGAACCCGGATATGCCTTTTATGATTTCCGGCCCATTCCTCATGGGATCGGGTTTGCAAGGCTTTGGTTCCCCATCCGGAAGCAAACATTTCCCATCCTTGTCTTGACGCCACACGAGTATACCATCCTCCGGGCCCCAATTTAGAGATGTGCACAAAAGCTTGAACTGCATGGCGGGGACACCATCATCCCTCATATAGAAGCGGAATTGTTGTGCTTTGGTATGTCCCACCAGACGGTCCACTCCCTTCAACATGTATGGCTTGATGAAGGCCTTGAAATTTGGTATTTCTTCAATCATGTGCGGGATCACCGGCACATTGTCCAAATCCATGTATGATTTCATGAGAAGTGGTATGGTGGGAAAATCCTCTTCATGCAACTTCATGCTCCAACGGCCAAATGAGGCATCAATATCGTCGTGCGTGTGCCCCACCATCAAGAAAGACACAAACACCTCTTTGAAGATGCCTTTTGCCACGAGCATCGACCAAAAACAAAACACGTATCGGCATTTGTTGTCTTTAGCACAATTATCAAGTTGAACGTGGAGAGTTGGAGGCAAGGGTTTTGCAATAATGGGTTCTCCGGGTGGTTCCGGCAATGAAGACATACAAACCTCCTTCCCTTGTAGCACTGCCTCATAAAGGGGTGTCGTTCCACAACCATCGAAAAGGGCACGGGAAGAGTGTACCGGTGGCTTTTCGAGATCGCGCAATAGTTTTGCAAATGAACCGACCGTGTGGTTGGCATCGCCAGGGTAAAAATCCAAACCATAATGGGCATATTTGACATCCACATGTCCATGGGCGATCATACCTAAGAAAAACAAACGATGCGTGAACAACAAAAATATGAAATAACTACACACCGGATGGATGGAGTTGGTCATTTGGAAAACAAACCCAATGCAAATCGGAGATCCTTTCAACACACATGTGGAATTCTATACGAACCTGTGACAGCTACAGGCAACTTGAAGAGACCATCCGTGGCCTTTATTTTGCGTGCATAACAAGGACATGCGGTCTTCGCATGGTCCATTTTATCATGAATCACTGTTAGAACCTCCGCGGGCCTCATTATGGATAGTGCACGGTTCTTGTAGTAATCTTGACGATGTGCCTCCTGGTTGTTGACATGCTCAATGTATTTTCTCTGGTGTCTAGTATGGGATTCAGTGCCTATAGGGTGGGCGTCTCGAAGACCTTTGTATTTCTCACACGCCGTACACCTAGCGAACTTGTCCCCAGGTCTCTTCAAAATGTATTCCGCAAACTGTTGGTTTTTAATTACACTCAACTTGGACAACGAAATGGGCCCACATCCCGCGATGCGACCCACTTCGTTGATGTCCGTTAAGATGTTCTTCCATTTCGTGCCCGTGGGCAACACCATTTGAACAACTTTCTCACCTGATGACAATGTCCTCGTCTTGTGGGGCATTGCATCGGCCAATGGCACTATGATGGTGGAGAGGGTCGCGGATGCTTGGAGTGTCGCCTCCCTAGGTTTCTTTGTGCCAGAGTTGCCATGAAATCGAGATCGGCGACCCAACAAAGAATACTTCCGAAACCTATAGAAGTCAGCCTTGGAGACCGCATGGATGATATACCACGCTGTGCAACAAACGTCCACATTCTCAAGGGTCACGACCTTACGGCCATGGGTATCAATGTGCAAATTTCTGTGGACCTCGAGTTTCTTTGCCGACCGCATACGAAAATCCGCAAGCCACATCTCTTGACGAAGAGACCGAATTTTTTCGCGTGGAAAAAATTGGCAACATTTCATCGTGCAACAATCCTTTCCAGAAACGAGACGGATAGAATCATCTCCCAAGATGCGATCCCGCCGTCTCTCCGTATCTCCGCGAGACACGCGACTTGAATCGTATTTACGTAGGCCTTTGCGAGGACGAATTGTGCCCAACAAAGCTAACTGCGTTTGCTTGTGCCGCCGTCCATGATCCCACAAGCTTACTTCTTCATGGAGAACCCTACGAAGGGGCCATCGACGCAAGGAAAATCTCCACGTCAACGGGACCTCACACGGTGCCAAGGAATTCAAGATGCACACGCCCACATCATCGAAACCAAGGGGGTTGACATCAACACATTCACGGGGATCGGAGTTTCTACATATGCCATCTGCCACCGGGACACCAAGCTCGTTTAGTAGAACAACATCTAGGCCCACCCATTCCTCCCTCCCGAAACCAGCACATAGAGGAATGTCATCATGGTCATCCCCAGAATGTGGAGATTGTTCGTGGAATTCGAAAGATTCATGGGAGGAGGTATACACAGACACGCCCACCCCGTTCGTCCCGTCATTAGTGTCCGCAGACGGGGACGAGAGGTCACATTCAATATCGGAGGACGATGCATTCGTCGAAAACTCAAATGCACTATCTCCATCATCCACTGCCATCACACCTAAACAAACAACCATGTCATGACCAACCACACAACGGATGTCACGCATACAAGAACGGATGCCACGCATACAAGAACGGATGCCAAGCATACAAGAGCGCACAATATCTGCAAATACATGGCCCGAACTTCGCAAACAACCCATGCTACTATTGGAGTGTCTAAATACGAACAGCTGTATGTTCCTGGCCATACTCTGTCAACTACAACATGGACCATCGCCATTGTGGTGTTTCAGGCCGTTCATTCATAAAAGAAATGCCATCCTGTGTATTGGACGAAATGGATAAGTGTGCGACAAAACAACGTCAAGTCGTCCAACCTACAATAGCATATTTTCGAACCCCCGTTCGTATATATCTACCATTAGGTGTATTTTCATAAATGTATCTAGAGGGATGTAGTGCTGCGCAGAACATACTCTCAGGTGGTATTTACGAACGCACGTTCGTAAACTCAAGGCCATCGTTCGAAAGGGAGTTCGTAAATATGCCATTGAAGTATTTACGAACGCCCGTTCGTATATCACAGACATAGAGTGCCTAGGCATAGCCATATGTATACTATCTCCACATGCTATACTGGTACACATGCGTGTACAACATCCGAACGTCCGTTCGCAAACTCCTGAGTGGCATATTTACGAAATCCATTTCGTATATCAATGATATATTCAGCATATGCATCGCCATACGTATCTGGACATGGTGTTGGTGTGGACCACACGCAGGTGCATTTACGAACGGACGTTCGTAAACTCCCGACCATCATTGTCTGAACTAGTGACAAATGCGTGTGCGACATACGAACGTCCGTTCGTAAATCCTTTGATGGCATATTTACGAACGGGCGTTCGTATATCTCTGCCATATTGTCAGTGCATAAATGTGTAGGAGGGATGTCACTGGATGCGCATACCGTAATCCTCGGTGGTCTTTACGAACGTCCGTTCGTAAACTCAAGACCATCATGTGTCTGATCAACCTCCAGTGCGTGCTCCAGCTTTACGAACGTGCGTTCGTATCTCTGCCGTATTGTTTGTTTGCATAAATGCCTGGAGGGATGTCGCTGTATGCGCAGACATCATCCATGGTGGATTTACGAACGCACGTTCGTAAACAGAGGACCCTCCTATGTCTGATCCAATTACAAATGCGTGGACTTAAGCTTTACGAACGTGCGTTCGTATCTCTGACCTATTGTTTGTCTGCATGAATGTCTGGATGTCGCTGTTTGCGCAGACATAATCCCAGGTGTATTTACGAACGCACGTTCGTAAACAGAGGACCCTCCTATGTCTGATCCAATTACAAATGCGTGGACTTAAGCTTTACGAACGTGCGTTCGTATCTCTGACCTATTGTTTGTCTGCATGAATGTCTGGATGTCGCTGTTTGCGCAGACATAATCCCAGGTGTATTTACGAACGCACGTTCGTAAATACTGTCGGCCATCCTATGATCCACCCACTAAAGCGTGCTCCATCTTTACGAACGTGCGTTCGTAAAGCTCCGGTATTAACGGCGGTATATGCGGTGACTGTACGTTGTCTTGTACCTGGGGAGTGTACGCTTGATGCGCAGGAGAATGGCGTGAGCACGCTCCGTGGGGTCTCTAGGGCGCACACTTGGCGTCTGCCGCAAAAAAGAGCTCTGTTATGGGGGGGAAGAGCTTTAAGTACTTCTCTGGAGTGGTTCAAGGGCCCTTGGATGCTATTTAAAAAGCGGATTCCCGCCGCCTACTTTGACCTAACAATATGCCATTCTATCCATGCGGAACATACATGACCCTATGTATGGAACATGAATGGCATGCACGCAACATATTCAAAATATGTACATTGGTTATACACCTTACTTGTTACCAAGGTCTGCCGAAAAAAAATTATAATTTTTATATGTATATATATGTGTATATATAAATGTGTATATATAAATGTGTATATATATATATATATGTGTGTGTGTGTGTGTAAATATATATGTATATATGTGTGTGTGTGTGTATATACATGTGTATATATATAGGTGTATATATATATGTATTGTAATAGTTAATGTAATCTAAATATGATGATGGTTAAGATAGAATAAATGATCTGCAACCAAGGTGTGAAGTACAAGTTTTTTGTCAATTAATATTGTTACCTATTATATATTACCAAGGTCTAAGTGAGATATATATATAGAGACAATGAGGTAAGAGTGGGTAAAAATTGATTGTGGAGGCCCTTAAACTTGTAGGTATAATCATATGATTCACATCAAAACATGCCCGTAATACGCTCACAAAGTGCGTGAACACCAATAAAAGGCAGGTTTATCCATTATTATAATGGCTTGTAAGGTAGATTAAGGATATGAATTCAAACCATACCTAGATTAAATGTGGGTTTTATTTCAGATGCCACCCTAGCTGTGGAAAGAGTGAATTAATCCGGCATGTGTGGAAAGGTTTAATTACTTTGGAATCGTGCATAAGATAGAGTAAGCATATGGATTGAAACCATACCTAGGTGGAGCCACACTTATAATTGTGTGTTTTGCATCCCACGAGAAGTATGTGCATAGCTAAAAGTGTTGATTTAAACTAGTCTTAACATATGCATGTTATAATAAGGTCATGGATTGTGTGATCAATCAATTTGCACTTAACACTATTGAAGATTTAGGGATGTAGGGTTTAGGGTTTGGGGTTAGTGTTTAGGGTTTGTGGAAGTTGTGCATGTCTAGTAGTTAATACAATAGATTAGTACACACACAAACAACATTGACCTATCAAAAACCCATATCGCACTAATGCCCCCTTCCCACCTGACTTTAGGTAACACTAAAAGTTGGTTCTAACAACCCGGCCTTCACAGCATCGACATTATGTATTGCCGAGCCTAGTTTGCAAATGATGTGGCATGGCTTAAAAGTGGAGGTCTTAAGCCTCAAGCACCAACCCTCCCATCGGTACCTAAACATGAGGCAATAATCTAGGACGTTTAAAAGTGGTGCCTCCCATCCTTGTCATTGGTTTTTTTAGTCTTAGCTATGAGGGCACAAGGAGCTCCGTTAACAAAAACCATTGGTCAGTTAGGTGAGTGGCAAGGCATTTGGGGATGGGACAAAAACTGCCCAACAATCCTTGCTTGGTAGATAAAACAATGAAGATGTGTGAAAGGTAATTAGAGAAAACCTACTTGAAAGTCTCCAAAGCAAGTTCTTGTAGGTGCATTGGGATAGCCGTATGCCTCCGCTATAAGGGAGGGATCTTTACCCGTTTCCTGGGAAATACTTTTAGTCTTAGCTAAAGTCAAGTGGGAAGGGGGCATAACTTGTTAATTTATGTGTAGTTCACATTTGATGCTAGCCAAACATTCGACCACATGGCTCAAATGTGCTAGTTCAAGTTGGCACCTAATTAAATGAATTGACGACCTTTTGGAAATTGAATTTTCATCCACCTCTTGTAAGAAAAGGACACCGCCTCCTGCCAATCTCAAATTGGGTTCTTTTTGAACCTAGTAATTATTTGAGGAACCATCGAACAACATGAAAGATGTCTCATTCATGAAAACACTATATTTCAAAAGACCATATCAACATCCTTGGGGTTGAATTCTTCTTCGAATCCCTACTAAATGACGTGCATTGTTCACTACGATTTTATTATCGGTTCCCTATTTAAAAGATGTTTACAAGGAATCCGAATGTAGATGTACTAGGGGGATGCACCAATCAAAATTCATGTATTTATACTAAGTTCTTATGGTTAAGGTGATAAACGCATCCACTACATATACATATTACAAAGCATGATTATGTCATGCCTTTCTTATACATCCAATCCCATCCCATCCCCCAATGTCCCCGTCCCCATGCCCACCTCCCATCGCATCCCATCCCCCCCATCCCCCCATCCCATCCCCCATCCCATCCCCCCATCCCCTCATCCCCATCCCATCCCCCCATCCCCCACCTCCCCATCCCCCCATCCCCCATCACCCTCTCATCCCGGCCCCCCCAGTGGGGGGAGGCCACGTGTCAACGGCGGGAAAACCCTAGCGGCGGCGGCTACCTCCCCGCGCCCCCTCAGCTCTCCTCCTCATTGTCATTTGGAGCAGAGAGAGAGGAGCGGAGCGCCGAGCAGATGTGGAGCGAAGCTCTTGCGTTTTTTCCTCTCGTCTTTTAATAGTATTGTGCGTGCGTGTGTTGAGAGATATTAGTTTTGTTGGCGCGAGTTTCAAGAGTTTAGGGCAAAGTGCTTATGTTACAAGCTTGAGAGTTGCAAGGTTTTGCGTAGCAAGCTTCAGACTGTAAAGCGAAAGAGTTACAAGGTTGAGAGTTGCAGGGTTTTGAGTAGCAAGCTTGAGAGTGTAAAGCGGAAGAGTTACAAGCTTGAGAGTTGCAGGTTTCAAGTAGCAAGCTTGAGAGTGTAAAGCGCAGTACAAGGTTGAGAGTTGCAGGTTTCAAGTAGCAAGCTTGAGTGTAAAGCGCAAGAAGTACAAGGTTGAGAGTTGCAAGGTTTGGAGCAGCAAGCTTGAGTCACAAACTTCAGAGTTGCAAGGTTGGGAGTTGCATGTACATCAGAGTAGTTGCTAGGGTTTGTATATAACTTGCGAGGGCTTAAGTGTGAGGAAGGTGCAAGGGTGCATTTCAAAGTATACATTTGTGAGGTTCTCAGGGTTTTCCAGTAAGGGTGGAAGATCAGGTTTTTGGTGTAGAACATTTCAATGTGAGTACAGTAATCCTTTTGAACTCTTCCCTCACATTTTGAGTTTGATCATTGTTGAGATACATGTGTTTTGTTATATGCATGATGAGCTTTGGCCTGTTCTGTATGCAAGTTAAGCTATGATCCTCATTCTGAATTCCTCATCACATTCTGAAACTCAATTTTGTTTGAATCTATTCATTTCTGCAGTTTCATTATTCTGACCATGCGTTGCAGGCACGAATGCAAGCATTGCTCAGTCCAATCGAGCAGCAATTGGTACACGTATCCGTACACATATATATATACGTATATATACGTATACGTATACGTATATTTATACACAATATTTCCAATAAACACAAAAGATGACCCATTTACGAACGAGCGTTCGTAAATGGGTAGACGGCGTTCAACACAACCCCTGTTTACGAACGCACGTTCGTAAACAACCGTATTCAAAACCCAGTGCCTCATATTTACGAACGTGCGTTCGTAAACATATGTACCCAAAAACCAGTGCCTCATGTTTACGAACGTGCGTTCGTAAACAACCGTACCCAAAATCCAGTGCCTCATTTTCACGAACGTACGTTCGTAAACATTTATACAAACTGGGGGCTCAATATTTACGAACGCTCGTTCGTAAATATATACCTAAAATGCGAACATTAACAAATAACAAATAACATCAACATGCTGCATTTCCAAATAACCTTCGATAATATGCATCACGTAAGACGCATACATGAGCAAACAAATACAAGTACAATACTTTACGAACGAGCGTTCGTAAAGTAGTAAACTTAATTAACCGCCTTGAAAATCACAATCATTTACGAACGCTCGTTCGTAAATCTCCTAAAAATCTGCTGGAACACTTGATTGAATACAATTTATGACGATCATAAATACTCCACAGATCTTAGTCAGATCCTACCCACATGCCAATCGGTAATGTTACGAACGAACGTTCGTAAAACGATCCTAACTGTTTTGTTATGGTGCAGATGGCCAGATCGACCAGAAGCGCAATTGACCTGTTCGCCGTGCCCATTGATCGCCTCCCAGATTCCGTTGCGGACTCAAACGGTAACGCGAATTATGTCCCAAAAGAGGATTTCATGGGGGAGTGGACGGCAATACCAACAAAAATGGAAGACGGTCTTTTCGCGCTCCGTTTCACCTACGAGCTGGAAACAAGGCCAGACCAGCCAGAACAGTGGGTGCAGATGAAGACGTGGGAGATAGAGTCCATAGAGGCCCAGGGAGATTATGTTATCTTGGACATGAAGAACAAGAAAGACCACATCAATCTCCTGTTGCATTACTTGAAGTACTCCTTCTCTTACGTCTACGCGTGCTTGAATGTTGCACCAGATGCAAAACACTTCAACCTGGAGGATCTATTCTCAAAGTACATCCTCAGCCAATTTTGGACTGCCAGGAAATTGACTGCACTGGCATTGAACATCTCCAAGTACAACAGTGCGGTCGCGGAAGCCAACAAGAAAAAGAAAAGTCCGAGAAAACCATCTGCATCGGGGGCAGGAGGTTCCAGGAGCGCACCCAGGCCAGTGCCTTCCGCGAGCAGGTTGCCGGAGGGGCCAAGCAGACAATCCACGCCATCCAAAAGGTCGAGGGACGACTTGGAGAGGTCGGGAGTGACCGAAGCCGCTGAGGTTAGCTCGCCGCCAGTTATGCCCACCCCTTTGAAGAAAGGAGAGAACCCGGACGCGACGAAGGCGACCCGTATCCTGAGAGAGTTCAACAACTACTCGAAGGATTGCTGGCCCATGGGGCGCCACTTCACCTTCAACGTGGACTGCTTCAAGTGCGAGAAATCCCCCAACAAGTGGGTGGTTAGGTCTCGCGAGAGCGAGGGCGTGAAGTGGCAGATCAACAATCTCATGAACAACGTGAAGTGGGATAGGCAGACTGTCTGCGTCATGCCCAAGGGTTTAACTTCTCGTCCCACGGAGAGGGATTGGCCCCGAATCCAGAATGGCGAGTTCTGGATTATCGATGGTCAGCACAGCTTGGAGGCGTCGCAAATCATCCTCAAGGACGATAACTTCCAACACGAGCTCAAGGCGGAGCTGCGGTACTGGAAGGCGTTTTTGGTGTGGTCGGACGACTGGGACAAGCTCCGGAAAATATCGACATACCTGAATTCCGGAAACAAGATCAAGGCTTTTGAGGCGTCCTGGGCGGCAAACATAGTGGCTGCGAGAGACGTATGGGTCGCCCACGGGTGTCCGCCAAAAGAGAGGGAGAACGCCAAAAGCCAGTCTCCACAGTGGAAGGTGAGTTTACGAACGAGCGTTCGTAAAGTGTGGGCTGCAATTAGTTTCTCCCAACTCGCAATTAGGCATCAATTGCATTTTCGTGAAATTACGAACGTGCGTTCGTATTTAATTTACAACACTGATCCTTGTTCGTGTATTGCAGGCGTTTTGTGACGCGATGGTGGACAAATTCTCCTCCATCGACATGAAGTCCACCACCACGAAATCAGTCCTGGAGCTCAAGGGCGAGCTCCGCCTGATTTGCTGCAACAACAACACCTGGGATTTGTGGACCCACTTTTTCGACGCTCACAGCTCGGGCGATCTGGTCAACCCCGACACTGAAGAGAAATACAACGTCGACAAGAGCGCGGAAGCCCCTCCACTATTGAGGGAATTTTTCAGGGCATTGCAAGGACTCACAGAGTCGGAGCTGCAGCGATGTGCGGTCCACCTTCTTGGGAATACAGTGGGAAGGACCATCCCGTATCCCAAGATTTTTTTGAAGAGACCAAAGCACAAGCCCGGCACGTACTCCATCAAGGAGTGGTGCGACCACAGGAAGCTCAAGACTGCTGCGATCCGGGAGTTGAGTGGGCTCTTGCCGGAGATGCAACTCTTCCATGCCGACGGCGACGTCAATTGGGCAAATTGGAAGGGTTTCAAGGTGCAGTACAACATAAACGGCGCATCGATGCGCAGTTTGGTAAAGGAGCACGTCGCTGTCTTGAAGCTAAAGGGAAATAAAAGAACAAAGAAAACAGAGACGGAACCTGTGGAGCTGCAGCGGTACATCTCCTTCTTGGAGAGGAAGAGGAACGCTACATTTGAGGGGGTGGCAAGATTTTGCGTGGTGACAACGGGGCTGGAGAGGACCTCGTTCTCCAAGTGGGACGGAACCATCAGCAGGGCTGAGGTGAGGGAGGACCGAAGGGGGTGCCCCTTCGCACTCATCGATTTCAGGGGTATCCCGGGTGCCGCAAGGCAGGGTGCGAAGGGGGTGCCGTTCTACAACCCCTTCATGGCCAAATTCATGGAGTACAGATCTCCGGCCATGAGGGAGCCACACGTGTGGCTATGGATTGTGGAACAGGAGAAGGCCTCCGTCGTCACGGAGCTGTACGAGGACACCATCAAGTTCGAGTACAGCATCTTCCACAGCACGTATGTCCCTGCGAAGACGGAAGGGATCGTGGCCATCAACGAGGCCAGGGGCAACAAGCAGGTGGGAGCGGTGAGCCTCATCTTCTTGACCTTGAATACGGCAAGGCATGGGCGCGCGCCTATCAAGGCCAACAACACCTTCAAGAAGATCTACAGCATTCCACACCCCCCTCCCAAAGATCTCTTCCAGGAGACGCTGTACACGGTCTTCCCCGCCTTGGAGCTCAGGATGGAGTTCTACATCTCCGTCCTCCAAGCCCTGGCCACGAATGGTGAGACGGTCTACAACGTGTGTGGAGGCAGCAAATTCATGTACGCTGCAATGGTAAGATCTCATTTACGAACGCTCGTTCGTAAATGCCATTTTCTGAGGCATCTTTGAAATTCAACTATTTTTGTTGTAATGTATACTGCTCGGCTCATAGGGTTGATGTTTACGAACGCACGTTCGTATATGGCTAACCGATTTCCTTCTGTGTCTCAGATGTTGGGCCTGTGCGTCAACAGTTACGTTGACGCCATAGACGAGGAGGACTACAAGGTCCACAGGTCGAAGGCGTCGACCATGGATTTGGGCGACATAACCGCCACGAGGACGGACGTCAGCGTGTCCGCCAACGAGGGCGTGCCCGTGATGGAGGTAGAAGAGGATGAGCCGGCCCCATCCGTCAACGTGGACTCCATCATCCGGTCCTTCGACATCCCCCCGCTTCAAATAATGGGCCCGTCGGGTAATCCATCCGACGCGCAGGGCACTCCCGGTGGTTATACGGGATCGTCGGCGGGGGCAGCACAAGACGTCCTCCCCGCGCGCGTCTCTGGCGCGGACCCCTTCGGCACGCCTGGCGGGTGTTCAACGTCGGTATCCCCAAGACCAAGGCTGCAGGTGCCCAAAATGGAGAACCTGGATGTGCTGGACCAGCGCTCCCGTCCATCGTTGGACCACTTCCGCAACACGCGACGGAGGATGAAAAAGACCCCGTACGTGGAGTTGCCCGAGGGAGCAGTCATCGAGGTCTCCGACGAGGACGAGGGGGACATGGAGATCATGGTCGAGCTGGGGGTGGAGTTCGACAAGAACAAGCGGGTCAAGGAGGAGGCTCTCTCTGTCGCCGAGCTCAACGCCAAGCTCGAGCAGAAGATGAAGGAGGACATGGCGGCCGCTGCAGCAGAAAATGCCAGGAAGATGTCCGTCATTCAGGAGGAGATAAGGGCCTCCAACGCCAAGACGGACGCAATCCTGGAGATGCTGAGCAGGATGCAGAGCTTTGCGGCTCCTCCACAGCCAGCGTACCCCTTCCCTCCTGGGTACCCATCCGGCCAATACCCCCCACATCTCCCTTATGCTGGAGGACCGTCATTCCCGGCTCCACCCCACCCGACGCCGGTGGGGACTCCTCCACTCCCGCCGGCCACCACCATCACCCACGATGCCGTCGCGGCGGCCATCCAAGAGGACGAAGATTTACGAACGCTCGTTCGTGAATCTGCAGGTCCGGCAGTCCTCACCCCTCCCCCGTCAAGGGTAGGACTGCCTTCACAGACGGACACAGCGTCTTTCGCGGTCGTCCAGAGGGGAGTAGGTAGGGAGGGCGATGACACTGCGCAACACACTGACATGGTCATTGTGAGGGACACGCAGGCGAGCCCGAGTGACACGGCAGGGGTCCAAAGAATGGAGGTCGAGGACAGCCCTGACCGTCAGCCCTCCGCGTACATGGAGGATGTAAATATGGAGGCACTCGACCTTGGGGGCGACAACCACGAAGTGGAGCCCATTCAACAGACCCAGGCGTCCCAGGCGGAGCGAGCGGACGATGTCATGGAGACGGAGGCGTCTGCGGCGGTGGAGGTTACGAACGAGCGTTCGTTAATCGCTGAGGAGGGAGCGGCTCCTCGGTCCAGTGCCGGTGCCCCTCCCCCCGATGACGAGGTAACTCTATTCTGAGAATGCCACATGCTTTTACGAACGCTCGTTCGTAACCCTTCTAACCGCATGCGTTGTGTTTTGGCGCGTTCTCTCCATCGACATCCAAGACCTGCTGGAGCCTTTTTTGCGTGCTCCCTTAGGTCGATAAATTTTGTAGAACACGGCATAATGTTGCCTTAGGAACATGTGATGAATTATCACCTGAGAAATTGTACATATTCATCGAATTAATACATATGCAAAAGAGATTTGCATCCATGCCTCCCAAAATTTGTTTCGTCTCGCATTCCTTTTGTATTGTATGTTCATGTGCGTTCATTTCGATCCTTGTAATACACATTCGTTCACGAACGGACGTTCGTAAAAGGGTGCGACCCCGTTTCCACCTTCACGAACGACCGCTCGTGAATGTTCATCAAGCCGCGCTCACGAACGAGCGTTCGTAAATGATGCGCCATGCCACTGTCGGCCTTCATTCACGAACGCTCGTTCGTGAATACACCCTTCCACATTTTCATTGCGCTGCTATTATCGCTCTTCGTCCTTCCCTCATAATGCATCTTCATGTTTCACTTCATGTTCTTGATAATCTCATTACTTTATCATAGCATTAAACTAGTCGAATTGTTAATCACAGGACCCCCCGGAGATAGATCGCAACCCCTCGGCCAGAGGACTTGAGACCCGAAACAAACCGTTCATAGTTTTTGACCTCAACGGGGTGTTGTGTCACACCCAACACATCCCCAGGGTCCCCACGCGTCCCTTCCGTCATCCCGACGAGAGGGACTACGACGGCGAGCTCGACACCCTCATTAACCGCAAGGCTGTCCGCGCCCGTCCCGGCTTGCGAGACTTCCTTCGTGAGGTGCTCGACTTGGCTCACGTCGTCGTGTGGAGCTCTATGGTCGTCGAGAACACGGAGCCCATCGTCGACTTCCTCTTCCGTGACCTACCCAGCCCTTGCCTCGTCCTCGGCCAAGAGGCATGCGATGAGCTGCTTGACGAGAAGGGACTGCCGGTTCCCAAGTTCGGCGGTCGAGGCGGAGGGCAACAATTCCTCAAGGTCCTCAGGTCTAGACTTTGGCGAGGCGTCCCCCCGCTCGAGGGGGTCCCCCACGGGTGGTGGCCAACTCCGGAGAACACCCTCCTCATCGACGACAGCCCCACCAAGAGCGTTCTCAACCCCCCCGGCAACGTCGTCTTCCCCGACCCTTGGACCGGCGATAGGAAGGACACATTTTTGGTAGATAGGCTAGCACCTTACCTTAGAAGGCTTGTGCTCCACACCGGGAGCGTCCCGGATTTTGTTAGGTCCAATCCCATCGGCAACGCGGCACTCAGCCCCCGCGATAGTGTATATAAGAGCATCCTTCGGCTCGCTAAATTCAGTAAATTGATTTGAATTTTCTCCTTGCACGTGTTTATGTCCTTGTGTTTCACTTATCTAATGCTTTCTTCCATGTTTGGATGTCTTTTATTTGTTGCCCATAGTCTGCCCCCCTATGTGACACCCGTGTTCTCAACGGCACTCCCCGTCCCCCCTCGTCCCCTGGCTCCCCCTCCCGCGGCGTGTCGGATTTCCAGATCCCCTCCCTCTACCATTTCTCGGCGGTGGACGCAGCCTCGGCCGTGGATTACTCCCTGGACGTCGGCATCGACGACGGCGTTGTGAACAGCCCGCCCCCAAGAGTTGCCTCCCGCGCGTACGCCCCGTCGCCCTCTCCCCTCTCCAAGGAGAAGCGAACGCTCGTTCGGCTAGGGCGTTTGTCGCCCTCGAGCGTCGACGGCGTCGCTCGTCGTGGCCCGAGCCGTCGTCTCCGCATGGAAGCTCCCCGGTGCAACCCCTCCCCTGCTGTCTCCGCTCCTCCTGCCGCAAAGCCATCCGCCATCGTGGGCCCTCCATGCCCTCATTCCCCACCGTCATCCAACAATCCCCCTTCTCAATCGTCTCCGGATGCTCCCCTCGACGCCCCCGCAGTGCCCATCTTGCCCCGCGCCGACGTCCCCAAATCCAAGGTGCCCTTCTTCGTCCCCCCCTTGTTCACCGTTGTTTTCCTTATCTTGCATCCGCGTGACGAGAACTTTACGAACGCCCATCCCAAACCTCCCTCACTATTTTCCCCACTCCATTCTTATTCTTATTTTCCCATGGCGTTGTTTCGCAGGCGGCTCCCCGCTCGCTTGGTGGCCGGCCTTCCTCGACTTCTTCCTTGGATAGGCACGCCCTCAAGGCCGCATCTTCCGAGTCCGATCGTTGTTTGGCCCTCCGGAGAAGTGCAAGGCATTCCCTCTCGCAAACGCACTCGTATTCCACTTACAATACCACTTCATACAATTCGGGAGCACGTCCAAATATATGGAAGAACGACACATATTCCGGGCAAGTCTACAAAAATGGCTACAGCCGCGGGCCGGAGATTTTCAAAGCCATGGAGGCCGCAAAAAACAAGGACACGGCCGCTAAAAAAAAATAGTGTGACGTACAAGTGTGACTAGAAACGTCCACGTGGTTCCTAAATGCATGTAGGGGTAGAACGTAGAGTATGGTCATTTATTCTATTTGAAGACTTTAATGGTATTTCCATTATATTTGAATTTCAAACCCATTTAACATATTCAATTTCCAATCATTCTCCGCATCATCCCTTCCATTGGCAACAATTTCTCATATCATACGCATTTGTTTTCATGTATGCTTTACATTTTTGCTCATTTGATGCATTTATGTCGAATAATTGTTCCCAAAATTATCAATATGGGATTTTTATGTTCTCATTACTAGACCAAATTCGAAAAGCACGTTCTTGAATAGTCTCAAAATCATCAAAAAGTCTCCGATTAACGAATATAGTGTTCAAGTCATTATTTGTTTGTGAAGGACCGACAGATGAGCTCATTAATGAGTAGTATGCATAGGCCATTGGTTGTTTAATGTTTGTCACTGTTTGTACGAGACCAAAACTGGCTTATTCAGTCAGCAAAGTGGCGCAATTTCAATCTCAACCTCGACAATCTCACTGGCAAGCGGTGAAACATATCTTCAAATACTTATCTGGTACTATCTCATTTGGGATATTATACCCAGGATCGCAGATATGTTTGCAAGGTTACTCTGACGTAGACTTTGCAGGCGATATAGATGATCGCAAATCACGCACCGGATACTGCTTTACTCTCGGTGGTGGTATCATTTCGTGGGCTAATAGGAAACAAGGTTGTGTGGCTGATTCAACAACTGTTTCTGAATTTATGGCCATGGCCGAGACGTCCAAAGAAGCCATTTGGCTTTCTAGGCTTCTAGCTGACATTCAGTTTCCACCATCTAAGCCTCTTCTAGTGTTATGTGACAATCAAGGGGCCATTCAACTGGTTAAAAATCCAATCTATCACAAGTGGACCAAACATGTCGATCTTAAGTATTTCTTTGTTCGTGACCTTTGGGAAGCCAAGAATATTGATTATCTTTACATATCCACAAACGAGTAATTGGCTGATATGTTTATGAAGGCACTACCTCGCGATACTTTCCAAACTCTACGCAAGGCGTTAGGGATTATAGACCTTTCCTCGGAATGAGTGGGAGTATTTTGAATCTTACTGCATGAGTACAACATTCGAGAGCAGACGGTTGTACAAGTTGCAATGAACGAGTGGGAGTGTTGGATGGATGATTAACATTTAGTGCAACCACGTTCATCTGTAGAACATTCTAGAAGTAGTTGTCTCGCACCTCCGGTGCTCATTCTTCCCGATCGTAGACAGAAATAGAGAGCTCTAGAATGATGCACTGCGTTCAGCAGGTATCCTCCGAACTGTTGTGGATTGAATCACGATACTGAATAAAGATTTCCTCATGATTGCTTAATATTCTCTTAAGCTTCTGTTCAGTATAAATCCTTTAAAAGCGGCGAGTTTTAGCATGAGCAATATGGGTAACTCACTTGTTCGAATGCTTCATTTGTGTGCAGCTGTCTGGTGAGCATTTAAAAACTGTTGATTCTCACATTGAGAAGCTGCCGGAGGGGCCCAGGGCTGCTATTATGATGAATTTCCAACGGTCATTACGTGACGTCACACTAAAGCAATTCAGTCGGGCCATTTCCGAATTGGATTGCTGCAGGGAGGTTTTGCGAATCATAAAAAACTGCTTAGAGGTTGAGGCGTACTATACAATTCTAGCTTCTGTGGACCACCACCTCGCAGACTTGTATCGGTTTTGTGAGCATCTTGAGTTTCAGTTTGAGAAAGCACTGAACATTCGAAAGGAATTGCTGACCTGCATACAACATGTAGGGTCTTCGGATAAATACACGGAGAAGCATTACATGAGCCTTGTCATATTAACCGAGTATCAGGGGTGTCCACGTGAGGATACTGTTTCTCGTGAGCAGGTTGTGCAAAGGTATGCTTCACTGATGGGCATGAACAAAGAACAAGCTGAGTGCGACATGTGTTTCTGGATTTTTTTCCGTGACAGTTGCCCTTGGAGGAAACTTAACCGGTTGAAAGATGGAGTTATGCCTCGGTGGGAGCATAGTGGCTCCAACCACTCCTTATCATACCCACACTTGATCCGATGTGAAGTTGAGCTTATGTTGGACAATGTAACTTTTTTCGAGCAAGCTGGAGAAGACGGAGACGATAATTTGAAGACGAGGGAAATGCTTTCGAGGCAGGCAGAAGACACTCTAAACGGCTTGTTTCAACGCTTTGAAGGTCAAAGTTCGTATGAAGCATGAGTTCTTCTATCCTAGAGGAGTGCGTTGTGAAGAGGAGCCACTGCGCCACAGCTGCCGGTGACGAGGAAGGAGCCAGCCGGTACCAAGAGATGGCTGCTATAGAAAGTGCTCTCCACTTGAGCTTTGTTGAGAAGTAAGTATATGTCATTCTATGTGTGTCCCAAGTATTCTGTGTGTGGACAAAGTTGACCGGGCAGGATAATTAGGATACCAACCACGACTTAAGTTCAATTCTTGTTTGTTTCTTTTCAGGTTGGGGCTTCATGAGGTCCAGAAGCCATCTGCCATCGCTGTTTCAAATAGAACACAGGTGAGGCAGCTGATCTTGCTGGTTTCTGGTTGTTTGATATTTTGATTGACTATCTCTAGGTTCAGTGACTACACTAAATATACCAATTAGTGAGGGTGGGAAATTAGTGGAGGTGATACTAAATTCCTTTACGCTATGAATTAGTGCCATAGATCTAAGTCTAGGAAGCATTGTTCATCTCCGCACTTGGCACTATTCACTGACAAACATGTGGCATGCACTAATCACAAGCACGCATTAAATGTTCTTGAAATCTATGATAAATGAGCATAGAATTTATCCTAGTCATGAGTTTAGTGTCACTCGGTAGCAACTTTAGCCCTTGGTAACTTTGAGATTTGGCTAGATTGTGCATGTGACTTGAATTAGTACCACCCTCACTAATTGGCATATTTAGTGTGCAGTGAATCTTCTTGAATGCAATGGAATAGACATACGTTTGTTTCAGAAGAGAAAGACAATATTGTATCACTTATACAAAACAAAAAATTTCATTGCATGATCGATGCAAAGAACTTGGATCTTTTTCTTTTGAGCCCAGATTTGAATACGAAGTGTTGACAATTTGATTTGCCGCGTGTATGATTGTTTGCACATAAGTAGCTGATTCAAGTGGAGGAGCATGTCATGCGTCAATACTACTGGGTCAGGTTCCCATCAGCGCATTATTTAGCTTTCCAGAAGCTGTATGAAATTGGACGTTCTGCACAAGACGAAGGTGATTGGGAATGCGCAATTTTGAATCTTGAATTATGCAGAGACCTGTTGAAAGATTTGAAACAACGGTTTCAAAGTCCGGAGTTTGACTCCAGTTTGGCCTGGGTTGATCTCCCTCTAGTGCAGCTGTACCAAATGAAAACGAAGAACCTCAAAAAGTCACTTGATTTACGAAATGAAGTAAGGAATTGCCTCTACTCGTTGGAAGTGGTGGATCCTTATGTTCAATTGGCAATCCATGCAAACTTGCATGCTGCAATGTACCTCTGTGGTCGTTCAAATTATCCATCACTACTTGATGAGATTATGGAGGAAATCGTGAATCTGGTGCCAAAGGCGAGCTCTGAAGAGTTCATGCACGAGATTAGGCAGATGGCGTCAAAGATGAAGTCTGAAGGTAGCCGGCTTGAAATGAGGGATAAAATTATGAATATGGACGAATTCAAGCAGCTAATGCCAAAGTTGACGACTAATGCAGGTGCAGAGAAACCCAGAGGTTTTTGGGAGTTTTTATAAATGCTGTAGGACGAAACTATTGGGAGTATTATATCGTCACCATATTGTTGTACTGGCACTTTGTTCAAGGGGATTATGAAACAGCCTTGGATATTATTGGGTTATTGAAGCAAGTAGTGGACAAGCACTTCCCTCAAGACCAAGACAAAAAAGTGGAGAACGTGGTCTTCGAAGCTGACTGCTTCATGGAGCTTAACATGTTTGAAGATGCAAAAGTGGTCTTGGGAACAAGTCAAAGCATTGAGAAGTTATCAAAGCGCATTCAACAGTCGATATTGATGTGCGAACATGGGATTTCAGGCGTACATGCAGCAGTATTTGAAGCATCTAGAAATGGCGCACTTTACTACCTGAGAATAACAGGTGCCTAGTATGCACAGAAATTGCAAAGGTGAGTTTCTCAACTACATGATTGTCTTTGTCGTTTGTTGCAAAACAAGTTTCTCATGAACAGAAATTGCAGAAGTAAGTTGTTTTCTAATCGAATTCCTTGTCATATGTTGCATAACAAATTTTCTAGAAGGCTTACGGTCATCGTCGACCCAAGAAGTGATCAACTTGATCCATTTAATTCACCTCGCCGGGCCAATGAGCACTGAGGGAAGAAACAAACCTTTAGGGCAATAAATCCAAGAAGAAGTGACTTACATATTCATAGTGAATAGAAACATATTCCAATGATCACAAAATATATTTAGAAGTCTCTTTGACTTGCACGAAAATCTCTCAGATGTTTTCTATTTATTTACACCGGGTGACATTTCTATTGGGCTCCTCGTTTCAGGCACGAGGATGCAGCTCACTGCTACACTCTGTGCATTGAAATCATTGAAGCAGCCAAGAATGCTCCAGCAACCACGAAAAGCATCCATCCGGGATCGAATATTATAACAGAGTACCGTGGACAACCTGGATGGTATGATCATTTCCAGCTTGGAATATCACATGCGAAACTCTTTGAGACCAAGATGCGGATAAACAGAGAGTATTTCTGGTCGCACCCACACTCCTCGAACGCTGAACCTGAAGAAGGGCCTTCTGTCCAAGATAAGGATTTTTCATCCGCACTCTTCAGTTTTCAACAACAGATCAAACTTTTGGTCAACCCTGCTTTCATTGCACGTGCAAACCATGAAATTCTGAATTTGTACGCTACTATGGATGAATCCTATTTCGGCTATCTGTTAATCAAGCACAGATTCAAGAGTGCACACGCTGCGCACTTCGATTATGGCATTGCTGACATAAACAATGTCAAGTTGATGGAGGGTGACAACAAGCCTCCCTACTACGCACTCACCTCTACAGAACAAAGCATCTTGGAGGAAGTGGAAGCCGAAATGATCAGATACGGTCGATGAACCTCATTACAGTTTGCCAATTCTTTGTACGCAATGAAAGGAAAATATACTGAGAGTTGGATAAAAGTGCTGGAAGGACACAAAGACGTGTATGCAAAGTTACAGAAACATTACTTGAACAAGATGTTCCTGAAGGCTGACATTAATGCAAGCTGATTCATCTCAGGCTCCCGGGTGGTCATGTGAGTCCATAGATGAGTACAGGTGGAAGGCCTTTCTTTATGCTGAAAGACAACGATCACGTGTTTTGCTCTATCAGCTTGGACCTCAGAAACTCACTTCCATAGGTGCTCGTGAGCTTTGGGAATTTGACACCAACGACTCGCATGCCATGGATACTATGCAAGACTATGTGCCTGCTTTGGAGAAGGACTCTGTTTGTGGAATACACCTATCTCCAAGAGGATGTGTGGATTATCTATGTTGTCCAGGTAATCTATTGTCAACCTCTACAAGGTAGGAAACCGTAATCTTGGAATTAATGATATCATAGTCTAATGTGTTTATAAACGGATAGAATTTCTACATAAAGATTGTGATCATTTTGATATGTTTTTCATTTCTGTGATTATTGATCTTCCCATTTTGTGTTGGCCATCAGAATGGCAAGTTGAGTCACTACCTCCTGACCTTGAAACCGGGTGAAATGACACGTATGGAGAAAGCCATCAATCGATTCTTAACCTTTATGAATGCAAAGGAGGAGTCTACGGAGAAACAGTCCCGTGATAATCTCAGAAAAAAGAAGTCGAAGGAGAAACCGTACACTGTTGTCGAAATGAATCAAGATTTAGAATATCTTCACGATCTCTTGATTAAGCCGATTGCAAATGAAGCTTCAACACAAATTGATACTGGCTCCAACAGAGGTAAATTTGCCATGCTTCTGAAGAATTTTAATTTTCTGACCTACGAAATGTGAACATTACTAGGTTTTCCTTATCATGAACGTCATCTCAGATTCTTCACATGCAACAAGTATGCAATTCCAGTATACTCAATTGTGTTGTCCATTCTTTGAGCACAAAATTGCATCTAATGAGTATTGTAAATGATTCAAGTTTGGGTTATTAGATGTGTCACTGATCGATAGACTTATTCATAAAATAAAGCAGATGAAACCATGGGTTTAGTCTCAAACCCTGGATTCATGAGAATTAACACAAAGTCACGCAAGTTTTCTTAATGCTTAAATTATCATACACAAAGTGGTGTCAGGCTATAAAACCAGCTTTTTAGCTTTCCTACTAGAATGGGTGGGCCAAGCTAGCCTTGCATAGGCAGATCTGGGATTTAGGATAGCGGGTCCCATGTGCATACTCTATTTTAGATCCTAAAATTTTCTCAACGTTTGAGAGGTGCAAGAGGTCCCAAAATTTGCACCCAACTTTCAAAATAAGTTCCAAGACACGATGAGCTAAAGAGCTCTTAATAGAAAGTTTTCTCAAAGAAGCATCAAACCCACGGTTTTGTCCCTCTTTGAGAGACTCTACGGATAACCCGAATATCTATAGCTAACATGTGCTTGATTTTGTGCAGTTGCTCGCAAAAGTGACTTTTGCTGCACTTAGAAATTCCACCCGACCTGATAAAGAGAAATATCTCGTACAGAGACACACCATTTCCATGATGCCCTCACTCCGGGCATTCAAAAGATGCAATGAACGTTTGGAAACATTACAAAAGTTTGATCTTGTCGACGAAAATGCAATTGTTGCATTAGGAGACCCTGTATATGGTATTCTCTGCCGGATTCCTGGAACAAAGACTGAGGTGGATGATATCACACGCCAGTTTCCACATGGATCAGTTAGGGCATTGTTGAGAGACTATGCAACAGTTGAAAATCTCCTTTATTGGGTTGCGACCATCACACTCGTCCGCACGGCAAGTTATTGTTCACATTGGAGCTCATGGAATGGTGGACCAGTATGATGAGAGAAACAGTTGTATTTTCCTCACTGATTCAGGCCGTGAGTCCACACCTGCTGGGAAATTAAGAACGCCGGAGTATGAAGACCACGATGAGGTAATCGGTGGGAGTTTACGCATGGAATATAATGATCTTAGAAACCTGGTTGATGAAGAAAACGATGAGTTAATTCGTACGACGAACGAAGGAATGGTGAGGATGATGAGTGATGTGGTTGATCAAACAATCGATGTAGCGAAGGGAAAGGAAAACACCAACGACAAGGACATGAACAAGAGCAAGGGCAAGGGCAAGGGCAAGGTGGATGAAGATTTGATGGAGAATTATAGTAGCAAAGAAATGGACAAGGGCAAGGGCAATGGCAAAGATGAATGTATTCATGAGCAGGCAGAATTTTCTATCGAAGAAATTATCCAGTGGGCTGAGAAGAGGATTGAGAATGTGAAGCTGGATTTTAGGGCTTTTGTGGAACACCCAGAATTGAGAGAAAAAATTGAAAAGCCATCAAAAAGGTATCGACGAAATGTGTACTCATTCCTGGCACTGCAGGATATAAGCGATTCAAAGGTTCCATGGCGAGCAGAGTTGGTGGTTCTAAGCGCATGTCACACCTCGGAGGGAAAAGCGACAGCAGAAGGGTTGGTAAATCTAGCTCGTGCATTCATTATTGCCGATGTGCCATGTGTGGTGGCCTCTCAGTGGGCTGTTCTCGATGGGTTCACATCTATGTTGATGAAAGATTTCTACTACAATTTAAGACATGGACAGGACGTCGCCACATCGTTGCGGTCAGCTATGTCTCGGATGATTGACGGAGGGTGCTCTGTGAAAGCATGGGCTCCCTTTGTAATTTGGGGTCCTCCTCTCTAGTCCTTCCAAAATATTTGTGTTGCTACTAGTAAGGTAAGTGGACCTAAAATGGACCGGCCACTTCTAGTATATTTTACGTAAACACTCAATTAGTACGAGATGATTAGCAAATCCAAATCAATGCCATAGCTATGTTCTTCATCAGAGCTCATGAATATGATGTTCATTATCAAAGGAGATATTGTTCTGCTGAGTCCGCTTCCACCTCACCATCCCGTATTCAACAGAGGATCACTCTTCTGTGCAAAGCTTCGTGAGCCACACAAAAAGATCAGCTCAAACTCGAGGAGGTGGGGGTCAATATTTGAAATTCAACAAATTTATACGACGTAGTACACCCTCATATGTTTGCGTAATAGTTACATTTTGCATGCAGATCAATCAGGGATGCTTGGGCTCTATTATAGAGGTAGGGATCGGAGGGAGACGTCTTTGAACATCCTCCACACTTTCCCACAAGTGCAGGTCTGAGATTGAAGAATCAATGGTCTGAGTCAGGGGACCAGGCCATGAGCGGAGTTTCAAGAGTACATGAATTTTGTAGTTCATGTCTACTGATCTGGCGCACCGTATTTCTAATAAGTTGAGCAACTTCATGGAGGATGTTTCACATAACAGGGAATGTAAGCTATGTTCAGACAATCAAATTTTCAGGAATAACAATACCAACATAAGCAGAATTTTCCAGATTCGAGAGTGATATGGCATTCATCAGAGTTTGTGCATTTGGGAGCTGATCTCTCAAGCAATCATGTAGCTACAAATGCCATACTAGTGCAACCCCATCAAATAAGGGCACTAATGAGATTACATGCGACCGCGTTATTTACATGGACGCAAAGAAAAGGTGCCGAGGTCACTGATCTGCTCCATGTATGAACGCAGCGATGGCCTTGTCTACTCTCAGATTCTCGGCTTCAAATTGAGGGAAAAATCGAAACGCATGGGCACAGTCAGGACATTCCACCAACTTGACGTCCCTGCCTGCATTCTTGAGAGCGTTGTAATACTCCATCTGCCGAGTGTTGAGTGGATCCTTACCACCCACGACTATTAACATTCGTGGGAACTGCACATCAGTGAGGTTAGGAGCATCTGGAGAGAAGACGTTGCTGTAGGGGTGATCTCGATTTGCTCCGTGTGGAAGGGCTAACCTCCAAAACGTGTAGTTGACAGTCAAGGGAACAATCTCATCATTGGCATAGAGTAACTCCGACGCACTCGGAGTCTCTGCACTGAAGTATGGAACAACAAGAATCAGTCCCTGAATTGATACTTGAAGTTCCAGTTCCTTAATCGGCTTGAGGGCCATCACTTGGTGCACTATGTTGCCTCCTGCACTTATTCCCATGAGAAACACTTGAGAGAAATCGGCGTGCTTCTTTAGCCATGGCTCGCCTTCTTCATCTGTGCACTGCAGCCAGATCATCACACCATGTACATAGATCGTTATTTACTGAACAAATTAGGGTTAAGATGCACGGACCATAACATTGAAATGATGATTTCATTGTATGTGTATCTCCATTCAACGAATTTCAGAATAAGGGTTTAAAGATGTGCGGACCATAACATTGACATGATAATAATTTCTTTGTAATGAATCTCCATTCAACGTATTTTAGGAGGGTTTAACGATGTCCGGACAATAACATGGACATATTGAACTATCCGCCTAAATTGAATTGAAAAGGACTGGCTGCATTCTGAAGTTGGATGTGCTACGAAATTGGTTCCGTGTGGTATTAGAAACGATATAATGATGATTATTGAGTGTCCATGACTGTATTTACCTGTTTTTGAAGCCACTTGAGGGCATTGAAGGAATCGTCGTAAGCTGCGGGAAGTTGGTTCTCAGGTGTAAGCCTGTAGCTGGATGACACCACAATTGCCTGTGACTCCTTGCAGACCCTTATGCATTCGTTGACATTGGTCGGATCAGCTGCAACGTCGATGCATCACGGGGACCAGAGAGTTTCAGGAAAAAATAAAATCAAGTACTAACAAGCAATCAATGACGAGAATTTCTACCACCGTGCACTTCATCAGGAAAATGTACATTCGCGAAGTACTGCTGTTTCAAGAATACTAAGATGGGAACACAAAGAATACTAAGATGGGAACACAAGAAGCCCTTCGCATGGTCTTAACACGATCACAAAACAATCAGGGTGACAAGATATTCTCTAGCAAAACAAAATTCTCCAAATTAAAAAAAAACGTCAGTCCATTGAAAGGGGCACTGGTTCAAACCAACAGGGATCTGGACTGTCGAAGAAATTCAATCCAACTATTCCAGTGGCCTCACTCACCGACATCTCCGAGGCAGAATCCGCCACCGTGGAAGTTAACCACAACAGGCAGCTTCTTGGTGTTCTCCGAGGCGATTACCTCGGGGACAAAAATGCGAGCCCACGAGCCTAACTCTGGATCAATTACCACATCCTTGGAGGCTGTGCCGTTGTCGAACGTGGATGAAGCAGGGAGCCGTGCAGACACACGCTCCACCCTCCCGTCTGCTTTGATCATCAGCCAACCCGGCAGCACCTCGTCATCACCCTCCTCTTTGCCCTCAAAAGCTTTGAACGTAAGAAGTGAATCTGACGCCATGACCGTCACTGGCTCCCTACACTTCCTCAACCTCACGTTTGGCTGAAATCCTCAATGAAAACACACACACACGCACGCACGTATGTCACACATCTTCAAATGCAATCCTGGACTACAACTGCTAGAAATTCAGATTGGCAAGCACACACAAGCACATCACAAATCCTCAACTACATACAATATTTGCTAAAAACCCCTGATTCACACATTACAAGCACATCAAACCTTGGGGCGTAAGTTAGGTGTAATCCTGAACTGGAATTGCTGGAACGATCGAAGGGCACATCAGATCACACACCTTCGATTGCAATCCACAATTGCAACTGATAGAAATTCAGGTTGGCAAGCACACACAAGCATATCACACATCCTTGACTTCTTACAATTGATTCACAGACAAGAAGAAGCACGCCGAATCTTGGATTGTAAGTTGGGTTAAAATCCTGAACTATAATTGTTAGGAAAAGATCGACAGGCCGCACATCAAATCGGTGTTCTCAATTGAGGTGGATGTAAGCTTACAGTAAACGGTGAAAATTAGCTGATTCGGCCAGAAAGAGTGGCTTTGCAATTTGTGCAATGTTTTCCAGAGATGGAGTAGAGGAAATGATGAGGAATGCAAGTTGTTTCATACTTTTATTCTACGTAAATAATTAGTTGCATTTTCTCAAAGAGGCAAGTAAGTCAAACCCTACTTGTATAGTTGAGTCTCCCTAATTTGCGTATCAAAATATTCTAATAGGCAAACGAACGTATGCAAAATATTTAACCCAATGGCACCCAAAAGTGATCACAAGTGATGTGAAACAACACTCATCCGGACAATCACTACATCCCACATATCATCATTGCATTCTTTACGGGCCACCACTTTTACAAATAGCCATTTTGAGTCCACACAAGAATCATTCTACCTTTAGTCTAGTGCATGCACCAGTAGTGGTCACCACCGATTTTTATTTTTCTACCTTATGTAATAATACAATTGTGTTTGGTCAAACCTCACCTAGATACCAACAAGATATTTATAGCCTACTCTTGTGCATGTGCCAAGAGTACTTGTCTTAGCAGTGATTTTTTTTTTCAAGTTTCCAAGAGAGTACTAATGAGCATTGGCCTACAACCAATGGATCGTTGAAGCCACATATGGATGATTGTACAAATTTTCATCTAGACTTCTACACATTCATCCCAAAAAAAATGATTTCAACCAGTTTTTATGATTTTTAGGTTATTGTTTTCTAGCTATTCCATTCACAAAAACTTATGGAATATTCGCAAAATAGTCTAACTTCTATCTTTTAAATCGCAAATCCATGATACATAGCTAGATTGAAAAGCACTACATTTGAGTCACCCGCTCCGAGTATTTTATTTTATTGTATTTTTTGAGACAGTTGAAGGTCAACTAGCCAATTATGCCAACTTGAATCAAAACAAGGAAGACACATCCACTTGGAGGGGAGGCAAGGGCCCTCAAGTGTGCCACACACGGGGAGGTCACTGGCGAAATTCGTAGAAACAACGTGCGATAAAAAATAGGGTCTAATATATTCATGTCCTGGAATGTAGCTTCATGTATGTAAATTGTTGTGGATAGGCCCTGGTAAAATGGCTTGCCTCTGTTTGCCTATTAATGTATGTTTGTATGTTTCCTAATTCATTCTCGCTCTTGATGGCTTCCTTTGACATGCTTTATATTAAGTATGGAACTCTTAGAATCCATGGATTGGTAGTCTCTTGATTCTTATTTTTCTCTCTACTAGTTAGCTATAGCCGTGGGTTTTTGAGATGGTTCGAGCTAAATCATACAAAATGGTTCACGTCATCTCCATATGAATGTTGTTATTTATCATATTGATCATATTTTCTTATGCATTCAAACCTAAATGTATTCAAACTACAACTGTAAACTTTTTTTTTATGTTTATATGAACTTTGGGATTCTGGATTTAGTATGTGCTATAGAGAGAACTGCATTTTGTAACTAGTATCAGATTCTAAGCCATAGATTTTATGGTATTTGTTTTGTGATCTTCAGCAAACCCAATACCAATCAAATTTAGGGTTCCATTAAAAAATCTTGTAACTTAAGATCCATCTATCAAAGTAATTAGTAATTACAAAGTAATATACCATAGCAATGCACAAAAAATCCTTGTAACTTATTATAAATATATTCTGCAGGATGACACCATCAAATTTAAACGAAACCGAATCAAGTTCTAAGGGACCTGCCACCCATTGGCTGGATGCATGGGTTATGATTTTATTGACTCTTTTCCGATACCAATATTTTCATTTAAGACGAGGCAATGCAAAAGATCATCATTAGGATAAACTAACCGCTTCATTTAATGACGAAGCAGGGTCTCAATTGACAAAATAAACACTTAAAAATAAAATTGATAATTTAAAAAAGAAATACAAAAAAGAACGTACAGAGGTTTTCAAAACTTCAGGGGGGACACCTTCAACTTGGGTTTGGTATGAAGAATGTGATCAAATGTGGGCTACTACACCGAAATGCTCCAGTCTACCAGGATTGCAAGATCGAGGTGAAGTGCCTCATACAAGCATAAATATTGATTTGGATCAATATGAGCCATTTGATTTGAACAAGAAGACCCCTATAAGTCCTTTACACATAACGCCAACAAATCCCGAAGTAGAGGGTATGGATACCATACCTTCTGTGGTAACTACAGAATCTTCACGGTATAGAGCTTGTAATTTACCCAATATAGAGGGTAAATTGAATTCTAAACGTAATGACATTCCTAGCAAACCTATTGCAGATTCTTTGAATAGATTTGTAGATGTTTATAAGTCATTAGAAAAAACCAAAATGTCAATAGCCGAAAGACACTTAGCATTAGCTGCCCAAATGCATTCAGACAATGAAGCATTTCAACTTCGACTACACGAGTTAGATGCGCAAGCCAAAGAACAAGCTGAAAATTTAAAAATGCAGTTGTTCCGCATGAAAATGGAGGTTGGTAGTTCTTCCAAGCGCAAACGACAACAAGAATATGATGTTCTTGATGTTTGAATTAGGCTAGTAGATTATATAGTTTGTTCAAAATTATATATTATATGTTATATATAACATATATGATTGATGATATCAACTTTTTGTATGTAAGATATATTTTTGTTTAAATTATGATTTATTTAAATAAATTATTGGACTATGTCTTCAAACATCAATAAGGACTCTACACTTAATAATAAATACAATTAGGAGGACCTATGTATGCAATTAAGTAATTAATAAACATGCATTTTTGATAGTCACAACTTAACAAAAAGAGGCCCAATTTCTATTCCGGTTGATGCATATGTGTCATAGTAAATTTTCTAATGAAACGTGATCTTTGTTATGAAATGTAATCAATAGAAGTTGGAGATCACGAAAGAAAAAAACATCTAAATACCATAAGTGGTCAATATTCTAGTGATTCCAAGTCGGACCGGTTATATGTTCACATTCTATTATTATTATGCTATCGGCTCGTTTTGTTCAGTGATTATTATCTCACTCCTTTAAAAAACTTTCAAACCATCCACAATTATTCCATCTCACTATAAATATGTTATCATATAGAAATAAATAATAACAAATATATATATATATATATAGTTGATATATTCACATATGTATTAAATAAAATACGTGAATTTCAAATTTCACGTCGTAATATAGTAGAATGAACCACAAAATATGTCTAATCATTTAAAATGAAATCTAACCATTTCTCATAAATAGGATGTCAAATGGCAATTGCAGCAAGTCTAGATGCTCTCTCAGTAGTTGGTCTTCTTGGAACCCTCAAATCATTAAGGTTTAGGTGGGGATTCACTATTTTTCCACTTGCAAGTTATTCATTATTCATCCTGCAGAAATTGTGTAGAACACAACAAGCAATAATGATTTGGCCTGCATATGGGACAGTGAAATTAAGACACTTGAGAACTTTCCAACTATTCTTGAGATGGAGAAAAGCGTTTTCAATTTTACCCCTACCCGATCTAAATGCCCTATCAAAAGCATATTTATACATATCACCATTGCCTCTGTCAAAATATGCCTTCATAATGTGGATCATCAAAGGATAGGCAAAATCACCCGCAATGTAAGGTCGAACTAGTTGAGAGCCTAGTTGAATGCTTGGTTCTTGCAAAATAATTTTCTCCAAAAAATCCTTGTACAAAAATGAATCCCGAAAGTGAGTAGCATCATGAGTTCCTCTAGGTGCCCTTACACACACATCCCAAAACAAAAGATTAGCATCACAAACACCTTGTAATAATATTGAATGATGATCATGCCGGTTCCAATAATCAGCAGGAATTAAGTTCATAGGAGGTTTTTCAACTAATTTGATGTGGGTGCCATCAATGGCCCCACACATATTTTTCAAACCAGTCAAATTCTTAAAGTGTTCTATGATCGATATCAATCTTTCACCTTGAGGGACACTAACAAAATGAGAATATAATTTTTTTGGATTAGCCAAAACCTCTGTAACAATAAAAGTATATTTCCAAACTGTACTTTGTCCAACACAATAATTGTTGGCAACGTGTCTATTGGAAAATCCAAATGCTAACTTATTCAAGACCATAGCTATAGCACGATCAACCTCAATAGCTACTCTATAGTTGGTAGTTTCATGTTCTACGTAGGGCCTCAAAAGTTCAACAAGACTCAAAAAAAATGTGTACGTAGGTCATTCTATATTCTTGAATCCATAAACCATCACAAACTTCTGAGTCAAAATTCCAAACATCTTTATGTATAACCCTCCACATATGACTTGAACGTGGGAATTTCCATCACTCACGGTGAATTGTTTTTTGGATAACCTCACTCACAGTAATCATAGTAAATAACAAAAAAATAACGCTACAACTATCTCCATCATTTTGGAACAAAGGGGACATCATAAGAAACTCTAATGGATCCATTGTAGCATGCACTACGCTTCTAACAAGTTTGTGTCCAACACAAATGATGAATTGAACACTTGAAGAGAGTCTTAACCCCTAAAGGACCAGGCGTCCAATTTTGGACGTTTTTGGTATTTTTGTGTAGGCCAGAACTCAGAGATCTGCACCGATGTGAATGAAAATAATTGCAATGGATGCGCAATGGACAGGGAAATGCAGTCCAAAAAAAATTCAAAAAACGATAATTTGGTGTTTGTAAATGTGATGTAAATGTTCAAAATGCACTATTTGGCACTGTACAACTGCCTGAAACTATTCAAAGTATCCAATGAACTTGCGCCATGGTCGAATCTTGGGCAGCCTTTATGTGGCCCCATTTTTTATTATGTAAAGGGTGAGATGTATGGGGGGAGGGGGGGGCACGTACATAGAGGGGGTATATAATGATACCATAGCCATGAAAGAAGGTGGTATGGGGCATGCAATATTGAGAATGAAATATATAAATGGTTGTGGGCCACGGTACGAAAGGGTGGGATAAGAATCTCCATTGTCCACACCCTTTTTCCTTGTGTGCCCGCCATCCACAACTTCCTAAGTAGTTTAAAATACATTTAAATTCAAGAATGACATCATAAATTTGCAAAAAAATTATGCATACCCTTATTGGTTTTTGTTGCATACATCCACCGTACGGATTTCAGTGCAGTTTTATACATGTATATTATTTAAACAATTGCAATATTTTCATTATTTTGTAGTTGTATATAAAGCAAGGCCCATATAGCCAGCAAATTAGATTGAAATGATGGTTTGTCAGCACTAATAGTTGCCCAAGTCCGCGACTTTCAGGGTCGTTGCAAAATGTTGCCTAAAAAATGAATATAATAATGGCAAGACATGTTCAAAGTGGTCATGCAATGTTCGGGCAACTCAAGAATACCATCGAACCATCGAAAGACATATCAATCTTAATGGACAAACTTCACATAAAGGGATGGATATTTTTCCCTATCGTACTTGATAAAGCTAACAACCATTCCATAAGGTTGGAAACCATCAAATGTTTGCCACGCTCTATGCACCATCCCATACATGACAGTGGCTCGAATTTCCTTCAGATCCGTTCAAATCATGCTTGGTCCTTTAGGGGTTAAGTATGATGAATAACTTGAGACAAAAGTCATGGTGTTGAAAGTCAAGGTGGGTTCATAATAGGAGGAAGAATAATTGTCCCCAAAAGTCTATGCCAACTCGTTTGACCGGTCATGACGGTAGCCACCGGCCGCCAAAATGTTGACCAAACCAGGATGTTGGTGTGAACAACTTGGCATCCGGCCGTCATGGCATCCCCAACTATTTCACATCCGGAAGTTGACGGGAACTTGGTGTGATCAAGGCATGATACGGGCCCAACGTAGGTACAGTCTAACCTCGATAATGTCACCCTTGTTTATAGAACACCTTGATATTGTCACCCAAAACTTCGAAACCAAAATTTTTAGTGTAAAACTCCCTCGTTATTATCCCTATCACCCTTGATAATGTCACTATTTTTTTCCAAAATCTGTAGTGTAAGTGTGATAATAACAAGTAATATGGATGAAAAAAGGCCGGATGGACAACAAATTCTATGGATGACGTCGGCAACATTGAATTTGGGCTTTGATGTCCAAGGCAAGCCTCTAGAGAAGCTTTCTCCATTGGAGTACGTAAACATGGAAGGTGAAGATGATTTTGAGGTGGACTATTCTACTGAGGAGCTTGTGCAATTAGTGCAAGATGGCCAGGAGGTACATGATCCCGTAGAAGAAGACCCATTGATTGATGAGAGCAATGATGTTGAGTCTAAGGTAGTGAAGTTAAGTGATGCACAAAAATCTATCAAAGATGTTTTGAATTTTATGGCTAGTCAAGGTTCTCAAATTTTCAACACTATGGAGTTGTTAGGAATGGAAAAAATCCATATTAGAATTGGTGTTGCACATTTAACATCAATGTCAACAAAACAATGTGACATTAGGAGCTTCTTTGTCTCTAAACACAATTTTCAAAATTTTGAGAGTTTTCCAGTGAATTGAGAGTACATAAAGCAAACTATTAATCCAAGAATGAAGTGAAAACCAATGGAGAGTTGTAGAGTTCAAGAAAAAAACAACATTTGATTTCCCGCCGTAAATTGCGGAGTGATGTGCTGCCTAAAATTGACCATTTAGGTCGACTCAACCTAAATTGATTAACATATTTTCCTCATTTAGGTCGACTCAACCTAAATTGATTAACATATTGTCCTCATTTAGGTTGACTCAACCTAAATTGATTAACATATTATCCTCAATTTAGGTCGATTCAACCTAAATTGACTAACATTCTGTCCTCATTTAGGTCGACTCAACCTAAATTGACAAACATATTTCCTCATTTAGGTCGACTCAACCTAAATTGACTAACATTTTGTCCTCATTTAGGTCGACTCAACCTAAATTGACTAACATACTATCCTCATTTAGGTTGAGTCAACCTAAATGAGTCGATTCCCCAACTCAACATACTCTCATTTTAATGGAAACTACACATCTGAAATATAATCTAGTATTTATCAACCTAACATGACTTTTAGGTTGACAAATGGACAATATTATTTTGAGAGGATCTCACTCTCTCAAAATTTTGAATATTGTGTTTCTAATGAGAGGTCTTTACCTGATCTAAATGACACATTATGATGTGCTATCTTTGTTATTCAAGCTTTTGAATTTGATTTTATATTTAAGAACATTGAATTCCCATCTTTGTTATTTTCTTTTGAACATTGTGATTTTTTATTTGTTTTGGACTTGTTAAATTGACCACATAGTTTGTTAAAACGACCATAGAGCCAAGTCGCGTGGTCACATGATTTGTCAAATTTTTTTCATTATACACATGAAGAGGAACAAGGTATCAACTTTGTGTTAAAAATTAGAAACTTGGCCAACTTGGATGACAAGTCAAAGCCTAGTTGACACTTTACATATTGATTGTGGTCGTTTTTAGCTAGAGTGTGGTTGATTTAACAATTCCCCTAAACAAATAGTTGGTTTCAAGACTCATTTGTGTTGCTGTTATATTTTGTAGTATGTGTGGTCATTCAACCCAATTCTCACATTCAATTTGATCCGCAATAACCACATCCATAACCTTGCAGTAACTCAAACCACATTCAATAAACCATGTAGTATCTTTCCAATTGATTACTCCAATAACAATGGCTTAAAAATTTCACCATGAGTAATTTCATAAAACACACAATAACTATAGTTGCATTAGAAAAATTGACGCTCGTGTAATTACCTTGCATTAATATCTAGCAAATTCTTGCATTTGGTTTTTATAGTAGGTTGCGGTAGTAATGCATGGATCGGGTTGAAATTACTACATTATTACATCTATGGATTAGCAAATGGTACCGAGGTCCGATTTGGATGGCACAATCCACTTATATTAGTGGGACACATTTTCTAACATGCAACTCAATAATAAAACCATGATCAAGCGTAGAGTATGATTACTTCAAGCACATTGCACTTGTTAGACGGGTGAAGAGGGCATGGTTTATAGGACTTGAACCCCAACTACAACATTTCTTCATGGGGCTCACCACTGTTGACACAAGTGGGAGTGATATTTTTGTGTCAAAATTGAGTCAAAATAACAATTGCCTAGGACCCACTATCTTACTAGTGCAGGGTGTGCTTGGAGGGCGCTCAATTGCAACCGTGACGCTTGGTTGAAGTAAGGCCTACCCTACCCCTACCTAGGCCTACGTGGACACATACGAGCCACGAATCCTCCAACTGTAACTAAGAAACCGCAACCGGGTTACCTAAAGCTGACCCATAGTACACTAGATCACCTCTCTCTTGCAACTAGTGGTGTGGAGATTTTTAATTCATTTTAAAATAGGCATTCTAAAATGTATTTAAAAAAAATCCAGGTTTCAAGGGCATTTTGAATGTTTTTTAATGTTATGGCCCGTGGTGCGGAGATTTTTAATTCATTTTAAAATAGGCATTTTATATTGCATTTTAAAATACGTTCAAATTTTAAGGGCATTTTGAATGTTTATTAATGTTGTGAGCAGTACTACCATCCCCTACTTGCCTCTATTGTCCGTGGACTCGGTACAGTGCAGCTTAGTAGGATTGGAAGCGATTTGGGTTGGTTGGTGATCATGTCTAAGCGCAGACGCCCGTGCCATCCCCTTGCGCATGAGTTCAAGCGAATCGCCAAGAGCGAAGACAAAAAATGCGATCAAGCCGAGTGCAAACATTGTAGCAAAGTGTTCGCGTGGGCGGTGGGGGCATTTACTCGGCACTTGCAGAGCAAAGATTTCCCGCGTTTCCCCAAGGGAATCGAATTGCTTCCCGTTGGACCAGTTTTGCTCGATAAGATTTGCGACGATGATGACGATGATGTAGTGGTGGTGCCGATGTCGTCCAAATGACCGATGTCAGTGAGTACAAGCAGCTTGAGTTGTTCCTGCCGAGTTGGTGTGACTCCGTCACTATAGTTGAATGCGATCGAATCGATCAGCTCATTGCTTGCGATGCATCACAATGGGATGTCGTTTCTGGCATTTGAGAATGCGGAATGGGAGGCGGTTATGGCTGCTCTGGCCCTGCATACAAATGGCCCAAGAAGGATCGTGTCGGTGGGGTACTGCTTGACGGCAAGTATATTTGGACACAATCGGATACGATTCGTGAAATTGCCACATTCTTGACCATCTGCATCATGTTCGACGACACTACAAACAAAGCCGGCAAGCACGTGTTGAACGTGATGGCGTGCAGTCCAAAGGCATTCTTCCTCGAGCATTTCACCATGGATCTGCAACGTGAATCAACTGCAAACTTGTTGGAGAAGTTGAAGAGTGTGCAACATCGTTTGTGAGCATCATTGGGCCTGGCGATCGATCCTAACGCCGATGTTGTCATCCTGGACATCAACAGTAGGCCAGAGCGGGCTGTTGAGAAGGAGCCAATGTGGTGTCTATCGACGGTTTTGCCTTGCGTCATGGAAGCGCTATGGCAAGTCGCGCTACAATCCGAACTAGTCAAGTTCGCGTTCGGATGTTCTCCGCATGCACTGCACAACCTGTGCCTCGATTGGTTGAAATTGCCCGTCGTGAAGCAATTTATTTCAATGAATATCTTCATTGTTAAAGAAATTAACGGCGTGCATATGCTAACAACGATGTTCGACGTTGTCTATGCCGAGAAGTTCCATAAGGTGTACTCCCTGATCCTGTTCACTAAAACCAAGTGGGGCATGTCAGCCATAAACCCCCACCCTTTTGCGTCTGTAATCCGAGTGGAAGTCTATGGCTCACATGTCTTTGTTGACTCTTAGCCTCGGAAATTCCATACTCATGCTCCAATGAATTTAAACACAAAACACACTCTGTTTATTAAACTCCACAGGGCATTAGTATTGAAAAACACTTATGCACCTATGATGTTTATTGCACCCAACCACAATACCACTCTTCTCCCATTCCAATCTCCCACATAATGTAGGCGCTATCTGCCTAATTAATCTAACTCCTAGAGCCCTAATCCATGTTCCACACATGAGAGATTCATTAAATATCACTTAACCCTACCCTTCACTAATCCCACTCCCTAACCTACCACATTTGTGGAAGCCCTGGCCTCGAGGCCCTTACACCAGCTCCTTCATCTGGTTCGGAGCCTACCCTGCTCCCAATCTGTGCTGGGCCTCGGCCACTCGCACTCTGTGCTAACCTCAGCTATTAGCAAAAACTGCTGGCCTCAGTACCTGCATTCTGTCTTGAGCTGCGGCTAATCTGAATCTATGGGCGTCGCTAAACTGAATCTGTGCTGGGCTTCGCTATCTGAATCTGTGTTGGGTTTCGCTAATCTGAATCTGTGTTGGGCTTCGCTACCTGAATCTGTGCTGGGTTTCGCTAATCTGAATTTGTGCTGGGCTTCGCTACCTGAATCTGTGCTGGGCTTCGCTACCTGCACTCTGTCTCCACCCCTGTTCCCAGCAGCCGCAAGAGAGAAAAACCAGAGCCCAAACAGCCAAGAGGCCCCCGGCTCCTTCCTTCCTCGGACCTGGCAATCCGGTCCTTACCCACGGTTGGGTAACTGCCTTCCCTCCACAATGAACCGGCTTAAAGCCCAAAATGAACACCCACACGCCTAATAGCAAGCCTAACTAAACAAAAAGTCATAGCCCACAGAACTACCCTTAACCACTCCACACAAATATCAACCGGGGCAATCATCGCCATCCTTTCCCTATAAACTAACCACCAATTCCTTACTCCTAGATAAAAATCCAAAATAACTTCAACTCGAGTTTGAAACCCGATCTGCAATCCTAAACACCACAATTTCACTCTTTTTATATTTTTGAGTAGTTGGACAAATGTCAAAGTCAAGATTTAATGAACTTTTGCGATTAAACACACATGTGGGCACCATATTGGGCTCACAGGGCACCATCCAGAACATGCTTAAGCGCAACCTGTTGGTCAAGTCGGTCCTGATCGGGATGCCGAATGGCATCGATCACAATGAAAAGTACGAAGCCATCACGATGGAAGATGATGTTCATGACACTGTTCTAGATTTGGCAAATTGGAATGGGACCGCTGCTCTTTCGATTTTGGTGCAATTGCTATGCTATGCCATCATGCATTTGGAAGGTGACAAAGCGACGTTTTCTGTCATATGGGTGTGTTTTCTCCACGTTGCATTTCATGTACAAACCATCGAGCAGAGGACGCTGGACACTCTCGAGGTGGATTGAAATCAACTGCTAGTATTCATTCATGAACGTCTTGGTTCGATTTATTCACCTGCGCATGTGTTGGCGTTCGTCACCAACCCGTTTTCCTACTGCATGCGTCAAACGCATTGCCGATTTTAATGGCAACAAATTCGTCCAATTGGGCCAAGGCCCGTTGATGCAGCAATGTTGCGAAGCCTTGCGTTGGATCGTTGACGATGACGATGAGGCGTGCAATGTTTTGCTGTAGCAGTTCGCCCATTTCATGTCCATGCGCATGGAGGGATCATATATGATTCAAGCTGATGCCGGCATTGTTCGGGGCACAAATCAATGACGATAAGTTGAGTCATCTGGCTAAGGTGCTCATCCTCGTCCACAGCAACCCGGCTGGTGCTGTCGGCGGTGAAAGAAATCACAAGATGACTAATCGAGCGAGATTGAAGTAGCGCGTGCGTTTTGGGACAGGGAAATGTGAGAAACAAGTCGCCATCGCTTTTAACTTGGCTCAGCTCAAGCAAGTTCTATCCAAAAAACATGAGGACGTGTATACGGACCTATTAGCTGCCACCGGTTCCAACGAACCCGAAAACGCCTAGTAGCAAGAAGATGACAAAGGAAAAAACGAAGAGGAGGAACACGACGGCATGGATGACATTCAAGATGTATTCCAGCTTGCTGGCGAGTCGGGGAATATTCTGGATCAACATTTGGGGGGCAAGGAGTTGGAGGAGATCATCATGGAGGAAGCCTAGATTTTACAGCAATAAAAAACATTAAAACATTTCAAAATATATTTTAAAATTCTGGTAATACGCCTACAAATAAAAAACAACACACTATTTGCAACTACGATGCTTGTTCACTTGGACGCCACTTGCGTTGTGGCAACCGACCCCTCCGACCTCCCTCACCGACACCCCACTGTAATGGCCAAGGTTTGGGTAAAATATTTAGGTGAATAATTATTGGGCTAAGAACTCACTAACATACATGTGAAAAAGCCAACATTAAGTCCAAAAATGTACATGAGACTGAAAGGCCAAACTACATCTTGAACTCTGCATGCATCCAACTCCACTTGAAACCATCAGCTTGAATTCCACACATACCACCTAATTTTACCAAGCTCCAATTTTTATGCCAATGGCCTTGGATTGCTGAAATGAGGGCATCCGGCCTTTGAACTGGCCCCTAAAATTTTAATTGACAAACTGAACCGGCTCCCTTGCTCATCTCGACCGAAGCCTAAACTGTTAGGATTTAAAGTAGGCCAAATACATTCCATCCATAGTGGTAGCTGGATTTAGAGCTATCTAATCACATCCTAATCAAAGTTTAATTATTGCTCAACCCTTAGTTTTAGCAACCTAAGCCAACCTATGAACCATCACCATTTGCTAGCTGCACCATTGGGGCTAATTTTCTTGGCTAGAGCTTTTGAGTTGCAACACACTCAATGCCTCCACCAACCCAATCGCTACCTAATCCCGACACTTGGCGGCTTGGGGTTGGGCTGGAAGGAGGGATTGGTTATGGAGGCTGCAAGGGTGTGGGAATGGGGAGGGACGTATATGAGACCCTTTTAAAGGGGAAGGGGGTAACGGTTTAGTTGCTATATCTACAATATTTGGGTAACGTAGGTCTAAAGTAGCTCAATTCTATACAAGATTTAGGGATTTTTGCATTGCTACAAATAGATTTGATTTCAACCATCTGGTTTTGTTGAGTACATCGGAATGTTAGAACGTAGCTAGGGTGTTTTGGGAGAAAATGTGATTGGTTTTGGGCGGAAAATGGGGGCGATTTTGGGAGCCATTTATAATGGGAAAAATGTGAGTCTAAGGGGGGGGGTTAGGAAGCTAGGGTAAGTGATATCATAAATTTGTAGTACATTCATATGATGTGCAATTTGATTTTTTTTTTTTACCATGTCTAAGCTAATTTGCTAAGCCAATCATGCATATGACTGGTATTGGCGTGTACATGTACTCACGATACAAAATACATGTACTCGAACATATTTTGTATATTGTACTTGGACAACTTTTAGACCTCTTGTGCACAAGTCTCCTGAAACCCTAATTGCATGTGTTTTGTCCTTGCGAGAGGGCGAGGGTGGAGGGTGGTGCATGCACCTTGGGAATGCTTAATTCCGAGTCGGTTTTGAGGTCACTTGTTCTTGAGGGGCAGTGTTACCTTGGGAGCTACATTCATGTGTGTAAGTTGTAAACTTAAGACTCTCACATGTTGTGGTTTGCTATTTGCTATTTGTTTGAAGTATAATTCAGTACGTGGTCATCACTGGAAGTAAAGCTTGAATGATGGACATTTCTTTTCCTACAATGCACTATGAATAAGCCATTTATTTAGCTCATACTCAGGTTCATGATGGAGTGTTGTTGTTCTTGTTCCAAGTACATGAATTGATGCTATTGTAAACTTAGAATTTGGTTTGTGTGTTTTATGCTTAGATTGAGAGCTTACTCTATATTGTATGTGGAAGGCCAAGTTAGTATTGGCTAGTGTAATTTGCTTGAGATTGCCCTCTAAGATTGCATGGCCCTTTGAAGCATGCTTGGATGCTAATTTGAGAGGCCCATTTAGGTCATCTTGATGTTTTTCCTTTACCACCGTTCTTGTTGTTCTGCTAAGGTTTGAGGTGACTAGTATGCAATGTTTCAGAGATTGTACAAGATTGCTTGGTTTTGGAAGTGCAGAAAGTGCTATTCTTAAGAGAAAGTGAACAAAAAGGTGAGAATGTTGACGGTCAGAGAAATATGTTCTTTGAAAGCAAATTACTATAGGAAGTAGATATCCTGGGCCAAGTACAAGATTCTATTGATTTGAAGTTTTCAAATCATGACATAAAGAGTCTATGTGACTGCGAAGAAGCGGCTATCAAATAAGCTTCCGTTGTCCCTCATTGTCTCTTGTATGTCTGTGTAGATATCTTTGTTTAGTTAAAGCTATTGAGGTGCAAAACATAAATAGCAGTAGAAATTCACACACTTGTTATGAAGTTCTTAGTTAACATATTTGGTTCTCATAAGTCCCCCTTGGGCCATTCTGATTGAAGATCTTAGATCTCATACTTGAAAGTAAGGGACTAGTTTCTGTTAGTTTTCTTACAATTTGTTGATACTGTATTCAGCTCCACAACTCCGGTATTTTTCACACATGTTATTATGATAATTCTTCCAATGTTGTCAATGTCATAATTAGAAAGGAAGTTATGTGGCTCCTCTAAGGGGCATTTAGAAAAATGTAAAGAGCATTCGTTCAAGAACAAATTTATAGTTTCTTGCGAAACATGTGTCATGAGTCTCTGTTGTCACTAGGTTGCAGTATCATAGCTGTGAGCTGCAAACAGTTTGATATGTTCTCAACAATGACGCCTCCATTTTAGTCAAATTTTAAGTTGTGAAGAAATATTAATGGATATTAATATGTGGTGGCAAATGGAAGCTGATGCATGGGTCTTAGTTTGCTTTGGCCTTGGATATAATCAATAAGTTGACCTTAACCACGGATCAAGTATGACATGGATTTCATGATTTCATGAATACAAGTTAGGGTAGCGAAGGTGTCTATGGCTCTACTTGTTAGTAGGTTACATTCTCACACCTATGGAGATTTCAGCAAACAATATGATATGTTCTCAACAATGACGCTTGGTTGTAGTCAAATTTTGAGCTGTGAAGAAATTTTGAGTTGGCCATCATCTTGAGGTGCAAACCAAAGCAAGGAGAAACCTAAAAATTTACACCTTCCAAGATTTTTCACGTTTGTGTACTAGTCATGTGTTTAATTCTCTAAACATTTTCTTTTGAACTCAATCTTATACTATACCAAATTTTTGGTCCATTTGTATGCAAGTTATGTGTACAATTTTATAAAGATTCCCTAACATTCTTTGTGGAACTCAATCTTGCACTCTACAATTTTGATTCATTTGATGTTGGTTACATGTGTGATTCTCTAAAGATTATGTTTTGTCCTCAATTTTGTGCTCTACAGAATTTTTGGTCCATTTGATTACTAGTTATGTGTGTGATTCCATAAAAAGCTTTAAAGATTCCGTCTTGAACTCAATTTTGCACTCTACAACAATTATGTGTAATATTTTGTAAAGATTCCATTTTGCACTCAATCTTGCAACTCAAGTGTATTTGGAATACACTAAATACGAGTGGGTACATGTACACATACATGCATACAAATACATATACTTAGTACTTGATAACTATGCATACGTCTAATCCAAATGGACTCTCAAAATAGGCCAAATCAGCCAAAGGGTTGGTTTAGGGGCCGGGGATTCGTGGCACTCAAGTAAAATCATCCGGTAACAAAAATCGGATGAATCCATCAAGAAGCTCGGATGGAGCTTACTTTAGTGAAGCGCCTCCGAGTTGGCACGTAAGACCCCCTTGTTCCCTCATAGCTATTGTGAACTAATAGCTCTTTTATAAATATCAATTAGTTGGCAAGGGGCCATGATGTGGCTTTGGATGCTCTAAGCCTATTTTCTAACCTCCCATGAGTTGTCTCCAAGGCCATGATGTGGCTTTGGATTCCACGCGGTTATTTTGATAAATATCGCAAGTTGTCAACGTGTGCAATATGTGGTTATGACGTGTTGTCATAGCCATTTTTTTTGTTCACAACTCATTTATTTTGCATGAATGTGATTGCTCAAACATTTTTAATATGTCAAAATAATATATATCACCTTATGCTAAATTGGTAAACTAAAAGAATAAATTAAATGTAGTAAATATATAGAAATATAATAAGATTTATTTGAAAAGAACCAATATACAACATCTGATTATAGAGATAATATAATATGTGATGATGATAAAATATTACAATAACTTGGATAGCCTATAGTCAAAAACTTGAGATTTTCTGAGTATACCCTATCCATAACATTGTTCCACAAGTCTAATTCCAAGTAATATATCATTTATTTATAATCATATTTTATTATCTAAAACATAAAATTATTTTTATTTATCATTTGTTTTTTTATGTTTTATATTTATCTTCATTAGTTCATTTTGGTCATTTGATAAACACTTGCACTAATCTATCACTTTCATTTTTGATACATTATCTCAATGATATTACATAAATTGTCTTCTCAACTCCTTTTATATGTAATTGATAATCAAATATATTGTTGGATTTTTTAGATACTTTATCTTATAAATTATAGAATTATAATTATATGTAAATCATGCATTACTTATCATTTTGAATATCTTGCTACCACCACAAATGAACTAATAATAAATATATTATAAAATAATTTGTGATGATTATATTTTAGAAATTTAAATATTATATTTTAAAAATTGAATTATATATTCCCTATCTTATAATTCATCATGCCTATCCAATTAAAAGTTCGATAAGTGATCTAGTACAAGGTGATTTAACTTTAAAAGATAGTCTATCTTGTGTTCATTGTCATGTATATCTTATATCATATAGAATACATATAATATTTATGCATTGCTATTAGAGTATTCTAATAAAATTAAATTTCAAATAATGTTAATATTATTATGTTTTTATATTTCATTAATTTATGTTAATTTTGAAGCTTATGATTGCCTTTAATATTTTAAAATTTATTCCTAGATATGTTGACATTGTGATTATATATCTAAGTCTAAATAAATAATATCATATGATACCATCTTATAATATAATATAATATACTAAATATCCATTACATGTGATATTATATTATATAATGATATATTAAGGTTCAATTTTAAATATTATCATTCAATTATTATCATTTTCAAACCTTAGTAGTTTAGGCTTTAATTTTTTCCAACATTTAACCTTAATGTTTTTGATGTTTTAGGATATAGAATTTAAGGTTAACCTTTACTTTATGTGGAATAATTTCTTGCCATTCCAAAACCTTATATATTTAAAATTTAGGGTATTTCTAATGTTCAATTTTATATTTTTAAGATTTAGAATTTTATCAATATTTAATATTTAGTCAAAATTTTAAATCTAAATGAAATATAATTAGCAATTCTAACTTGTGACCAAGACTACTTTCATATAATTGTATGTGAATATATTTTTTTGATCACCAGCTAAAAATACACCTAAATTAATACGAGTTAAATTAGGAAAGGTATTGAAAAATATCAAAATTTCTAATATTAGGGTCCAAAAGTGTTGGACTAGTTTTTAGCAAATCAATTGATGAATCGACAAACATGTGCTAGACTAACTATCTACCTATGGTATTACCAAAAACACATAAGTTTTAAAAATATTGGATTGTGTGCTCGAAATAACCATTCTAGGCTCAATATTGGGAAGGGACCTATTTGACCATTTGATGAACCACCATAATGAACTAATAATGGATATACGACTTGCGATTATTATATATTTTAAAATTAATATTATATTTTAAAGTTATTTATTATATATCTCCTATCTTATAACCCATCATGTCCATCCGATCAAAATCTAAATGAATTATCTTATACAAGGTAATATAACGTTGAAAAATAGTCTATTTTATGTTATTATCATGTATATCTTATATCATATATAATACATAAAATATTTATAAATTACTATTATATTTTTGTAATAATCTCATATTTCTACATTATTATTATTACATTATCATTATATTTCATTGATCTATGATTCACTTCCAATATTTTAAAGGTATTTTTCTTGGTTTGTAAAATGATAAACATGGTAGTTATATGGTTAAGTTTAAATAAATAATATCATATCATATTATCGTATAATATAAATTTTTATATTAAATACACATTATGTGTGATATCTTATGATATAGTTGTAAAATAAGGTTCAACTTTACGTATTAACATTTAAAAACCTTAGCCCTAAGTATGTTTTTAAAGTTTTATGATTCATACATGTTTAATATTAGTCTTTATAAATTTATATTTTAACTAAGGTGAAATCTTAAATTGTAAGGTTTTTATAAATATTTTTAATCATATTTTAATAATCGTTATGATATATAATATATAGGTTTAGGATTTAGGGTTTAGGATAATGAATATCATGTTTCTAAATTTCATCCGTCGATTGTTTTTTCATTCTTCCAATGTCTCCACTACATAAACTTCATTTTAGGGTTGTTAAGGTCTTTTTCACTTGCACAAGTTTCAAGGTATGCCTTCTCTCCATATTTCATTTTTGTATTGGGATATGATGTTATTTGATAAGATATATTCATAATGTATTTATTTAGGTATATAAATATTGGTTTTTAAGAGGTTTTATGATTTATTAACGATAAGCTATACGACAGTGATATATTTAGGAAATATTCAGTAAATAATTATATTATTATTATTATTTAGGGACATATTTGTTAAGTTTGAATATGGATAAGTTGTTGGATAAGGTATCGTTACTTATGTAATCCATGGATAACATGTGTGATTTGTTTACGATAGGATATCGTCAACATTATGGCTAACTCTATGGTCATCCAATCACCTCTTGCGGGAACCTTCAATCATCGCCACTTGCAATGGGCAAAATCTACTCGCGGAATGCGACCTTGTAGGATAGCTCGCATTCCATTAGATCGTTTGGATGACTTTTAAAAAGGAGAAAGAATTGGTGATGGAGGCATGGAAATTTCTTGGTCTATTCACAAAATTCGGAAGGTTCCTCTACCATCTGAAGATCCAATGCTTCAAAAGCCACTTCGATCCACAACAAGTCTTGGACACATAACGTACGCTATCTAACTTGGATATGTATTTGGATAAGGTATAGTCACTTTTATTTTTTACGGTGTTATAGTATATTAATATTTACATGTATTGTATCAGATATCATTGTTCATATGGACCTGAAGATCATAGAGACAAGAAGGAGATGAGACAAAATCATAAACGAGGATGTCTTGCACGATATTCTATCAAAATTTTGGCTAAACCCGCGGATACGGTTGAGATAGCCTATTTCCATGAAGAGCACACCCGAATTGACGGAACACCGGCGCATGGTGTGCAAGGTCCGAATTCTTCGGCACGTTCTTCCGCTCTTGCTTCACGATGGTCGGATTCATTGAAGACCTACATTGACAATAAATTGAAGAGTGGCCTTAATGCGCGGCAAATTTATGATGAGCATCATCAAGTGTATACGGAACGATCACGGATGGGCTATCCAATGCGTAAAGATGATACTCTCCTTTTGAAGAACATTCGAAACATTGAGCGTACATTTTTACGAGGTAAGTGGAAACGACATACTAACGAGGCGAAAAGCGTTGATTCGTGGAGTACGGCAAATCGAAGTGATGTTTTTGTTTTACAAGAGTCGAGTTGTGTACATGGAAAAATTACGGCATTTGTGTTGGGTTTGCAATCACCCGAACAATTCAATGCCATGTTAGAATATGGTGATAAATCCGCCATATCTATGGATGCTACATTTGGAACTAGCGCATGCAATTATTTTCTATACACACTTATGGTTTTCGACGCTTGCCGTAATGGGTTTCCCGGTGCGTGAATTATAACTAACAAACAAGTTTCCGAGAGTCTCATTATTTTTTTGAAGCCTTTGGCGGACAAGTTGTGAACGGCCCGTCCGGAATGGCACCCTAATGCTTTCATTGTTGATAATGATGTGGCCGAGCATAATGCTTTGAGGTGGGTTTTTTTTTAATTTTAAACTTTTATATGAGTATAGCCTATCCAAATTCACTATATTTTTTGTCTTAATATAGCTTATCCAATATCAATAAAAAATTTTAGTACACTCTATCCAAATATATTATCCTAAGACAATTTTTTTACATATAGCCTATCCAAAAACATTATCATTCTTATTTTTGTTTGAATATAGCCTATCCAAGTTTTGTTATCTTTTTTATTTTTTCTATTTTTGTCATTTTGAAACTTTATTTTATATGTAGACGCATATTCGGAGAAGGGATTCCCATATATTTGTGTCAATGGCATGTATTGGAGTGTTGGAAAGCAAATGCTTTGGCGAAGATGAAACCGGACGAAGAATCTCGAGATTGGATTTACTATGGTTTGCGGGAGGTGATGTATATGGACATAATATGGAGAGAAACTGAAAGTGAATTCATCAAGAGAGCAAAAACAAATGCAACTTTTGTATTTGATACGGCAAAAGATTATCGAAGAGCTCGGGTTGTATCATCGATCGATTCTCGGGGAGCACAACAAATAGCTTACGAATTGGAAAGAGATCTACACAACATTGACGTATTTCAAACATATTTTGAGGGATGGTATGGAGATTTTGGTAAGTATCAAAATTTTATGATAAGATTTCGTATAATGATAAGGTATTGTAAACTGATAGTTTCATGGATAGTGATATTAGATAAGGTATTGTATAATTTATGACTATAGTAATGTGATGTGCAGGAATGTGGACAAAAGGAATAAGAAGAGTTTCTCATACAGGACAAGATATAAATTCATCTATAGAATCTTATCATGGAGCAATGAAGAGATGGTTAGGGTTTACTACCAAGGGATTGCGGGGTCGACAGCTCGATTGGCTTATCACAATGTTGACAACGACAATTCATAATCATTACACACATCGTTTGGCAATGAAGAAAGCGGGATTGATCAAAAATGAAATCATGACGTTTAAAGTTCGAGAAAGTGTGAATTTGTCTTATTCTATCGACGAGGAGTGGATTCTTGAACCAATAAATGGACGTGAACATTGGATATGTCGAAGTGCAACGTATCCAGAGAATTGGTATTCTCTTACCTATCCGTATCGTGATTATGCGTGTTGTAATTGTGAGTACGCAATCCGAGGTGATTTTTGCAAACATCAAGCCGCAATAATATTGAAAGCGACGGATGTAGACCAAGATTGTATCGTTGAATATTGCGGCACGTACTACGGAACGGCTCGTGGAGGATTGATGGAAATGTTTAAGGCGGAAAAGGGATTTCGTGACGAAGATGGAGTGGATGACGATGTCATTATTGATTTGACCGACATGAGTCACGATGGGACACCTAATCTAGATGACTTGGAGATTGGAGTAGAGTTCTCACAAGGAAATGACGTAATTGAAGTGGACGAAGATATCCTTCATGCGAGAGTGATAAAAAAACACGCAAAAGATTACAAAAAAATTGAGAGATTCATAGAAGGGCACGGATTGCGTATGGCGGAGTACGCTACTTCCGAGTTTCGTGTTTTGTTGAATCGAATGTCAGAGTTGTGTCTCGCGGATTACCAAGGCACACTCCATCCCGAAACCCAATTCGCAAGATTGGATAAGGGTATGGATAATTCAATCCGTAGAAAACAAGGGTGGTATGAAAGAATGCTCTCAAAAAGGCCTCGTCAATTTCATACTTAGTAAAAATCACTATTAATATATCGGTTATATCTAGGATTATTATTTTCATCTAGGATGTTTTATTCCTCTACATATTATTGTAAGTGAATACATTCACTATCATTTATAAATGATTTTTTTGAAGATATTGTATTGATCTAGATATTCTATTCAATTATATGATATTTTATCTATATATGTCTTTTAAATATTAGAAAATGATGATAGTGTTGGACAAGGTATCGTTGCTTTATACTTCAAAAATAATTTCAAAATAAATAAAAATAAGATATATACTCAGAATATAACATAAGATTATTATGTATGATACCTTATCCATATATTTATCTCCAATATTACAAAATGATGACAGTATTGGATAAGGTATCGTTCCTTTACACTTTGGAAATAAGATGAAAGCAACCAAAGATAAGGTATACTCAGAAAATGAATACTTTCTGACTATAGATTATCTTACAACCTAATCTATAAGATTATTATGTACGATACCTTATCCATATATTTATCTCCAATATTATAGAATGATGACAATATTGGATAAGGTATCGTTCCTTTACACTTTGGAAATAAGATGAAAGCAACCAAAGATAAGGTATACTCAGAAAATGAATACTTTCTGACTATACATTATCTTGCAACCTAATCTATAAGATTAATATGTATGATACCTTATCCATATATTTATCTCCAATATTACAAAATGACGACAATATTGAATAAGGTATCGTTCCTTTATACTTCAAAGATAAGATGAAAAAAATTTATGATAAGGTATACTCAGAAAATAATTAACATATAATTATAATTAATTTTATAATATAAATTATAAAATTATTATGGACAAGGTATCATGCTTTACACTTTAAAGATATTAAGGTAAAAATGATAAAACATACCAAAAAAATGACTAAAAACTGACTATAGACTATCTTACAACCATAGGATAATTGTAAACGATACCTTATCTATATGCTTATCTTCGAAAATACAAAATGATGACAGTTATGGATAAGGTATCGTTACTTTATATATTTAAAGATAATATCAAAGTAAAAGTGATAAGGTATACTCAGAAAATGAATAATATCTGATTATAGCCTATCTTACAACCTAAACTACATAATTATTATGCACGATACCTTATCCATATGTTTATCAAATACTTTGAAATAAATTTATTTCATTTATTTGTATATTAAAAATTATACATATAAAAAAGTACTACGATTACTAAATTTCAAGTGTTTCTTCTTCTTCCTCTTCTTCGTCTACCGAGTCTGCTTCATCACTATTCTCGGGACTTGGCGCCCTCCAATCGATATCATCATCGCTTGCTCGAGATTGTGTTTCCCGAGCTAATGCCGCACCCCGCTCGGCTTTGAGGGCACGAATGCTCGAAAAAGATGCGCGAAGACGGGCTCTCAATTTGACATAATGATCAAGGAAAGCCTCAAAATTTCCAAAAAACTCCATCTTTTTATGAACATGTGCTATGGTATTATATTCCGCAAGCTCACGAAAAGCAAGGTCACGAATATTTGCGGATTCTTTCAATTCGTACCGTTCGCGAGAAAATGCGGGTGCAAGCACAGACATATATGGCAACCTCAATTTTGCTATCCGGTTCCGAATTGGTTTGCTTCGTTTGAAGGCCGTCCAGGTGGCGGGATCAAAAATAGCATCACCCCACGCTGCGAAGTCAAAATTACTTTTGACTGACCGGATGAAGAACAAGGCGAGGGGGGGCAATTCGTCTGGCAAAGGATTTTCAGCCGCGTCACGAAGCATATTATCCCACTGTCGCGCGGCGGCGATGGCCCACCTTGACTTCGCCTTCGCGTCTTGTCGTTTTAACCGCGCAACCGGATTGGACAAAGCGCGAAGATTATTCCTTCGGTTCTCCTCCACCGTGGTTGAACGCGTTCTCGTAGGGCCCGCCATCCGCGGTCTACCTCCTTTGCCACCTCCTTCGACATCAATAAAACAATGATAATTTATTAAATGTTTTTTTAAATTTTGTTTACTTACGTAATTTCGGTTACACTCAACCCAAAGACAATAAAATTTCTTACGAGCGCCTTCTCCTCGAATAGCCCAATGCACATCCATTTGAGCGACCCCGTCGACGGGAAGCTCACTTTCGCGTAAACGCGGTACACCTTCGGAGGCTTCGTCTTCATCCATGGGGTTGTACTCTTCTTGTCCCTCTTCATCCATTGCGTTATTCTCCCCCATTGCCTCAATAGGAGATGATGGTGAAGCCAAGCTCAAATGGATTGGTGCAACATCTACAAAAAAAAAAGATAACATTTAGGATAAGGTATCGGAAGTTTTTAATTTCATGGATTATATCAGACAATGCACGAGAGAGGGTATCACAAAAAAAAACACAAAAAAAAACCATCTTTGCCACTCAAAGAGTAGCAAAGATGGTTAAAACATTACCTTGCGAATGACCTTCCACTGTGGTTGCAATAGTCCGAAAGGGCAATGTCCACTATTGTTGGGGGAATCGGTTCAATATTAAGAGCCATGCAAAGTTCTGTGGTTACTGGAGTTACAATAATTGGAATATTTTCCATAATTCTGCACAAAAACTCCAAAAAAATCACATCTAGTCAATGAATGGGGTAAACTAACCGCTAGTTAAAAAAACCGGTTAAGTTTGAGAAATAACAAGATGAAGTTCAAGAAAAATTATCTATTATTTTATAGAAATACATAGAATATACATGAAATTAATAAATAAAAAATGAAAGATGTCAACATGTAATCGGTTGGATTTGGAGAATACTAGGAACTCAACCAATTATGCCCTAAAATAACCCTGGACACTACAAGCTATCTGGAACGCAACTAGGCGTGTTACAGGAGGGGTGTAGCCCCTGAATCCATCATAGTTGCCAGAAATCTTTGTTACCAAAAGCGAGCAACTCCCCGAGCTGTAAAAAGACAGATTGCAGAAAATGGTGCCAGCAGAAACCCTAGTTGCTGCAATTATAACTTCCAGACTACCTTCGCCTGCTGGAGGGAGAGAGCTCATGAGCAGACAGTATGATATTTAGTGTCAACAATTCTAATCGTCTTGCTCAATACTAATTGTCAACCGAGGTGTAGTGTCACCAACACTGAATGGGAACCCAACATTAGTTGTAATTCATTAAAAACCTTTCGGGGGATCATAGAGTTACTGTGTTGCAACTACTGTAAAGTGATTTTCATCCAAATTTCAATCATCCATGACACTATTTCATCACAAGTTGTTGACAAGAGAAGGTAGGGTTTTGGCCAATGGGTGATTTTACCCATCATCCATGACAGTATTTGTTCATTTATTCATAAAGAAGTGTCATCTGAAATGTTGCCATAATGACATTAAATACCATGACAGTAAATATCATACTAATTCAACGAGTCTGGACTATATAACCTGATCTCAGGTAAACTAACCACATAATCAAGGCTCAGTGAAAACCAGGGTTTAGTTAGAGATCAGCAGGTTACAGATCAACAGGTTACAGATCAACAGAGTTTTAGAAATAACAGGTTGAAGTTCGAGACTTGCCAAAGTGGTACTTCAACAAATCCATTTCCTGCAAATCATGGCTTAGTGAGGACCAGGGGTGAATTACAGATGAGCAGGTCGAGTTTCAAAAATAACAGGTTGAAGTTCACTACTTACTGATCTAGGAGGAATCTATAGAATACAGCTCAAATGAATAAAGCAAATCAATAAAGATATCAACATGTAACCGGTTGGGTTTTGATCACTTTTTGATGTTTAGTTGCCACAAACCCCTTAGCACTATAGTAATTCCAAAGTCTAATACAAAAAGCACCTAGTCTAAGAAAATGCACAACACTCTATACAAAAAAATGATTACATAGAAAAATATGCAAATTGCAAGATTTCAAAAAAATTGAGTGCTAACATTTGCTCCCTAAACTTCAGCTTTGCAATTGCTAAGCTACTAGACACTAAACAATGCAAGGTGAGTGATGTGAGAGAGAATGAGAGAATGTGACAATGAGAGAGTGTAAGAGAAATAATGAAGAGAGGAGAGAAGAACCTCGGAGGTTGGAGAAGAGCCGTTCACACAAAGATGAGAGGGTGAGAGGGCAAGGAGCCTTAAATGGGTTAATAAAATGACATATTAATCTCTCAAAAATAACCGCATGAGTAGTGATGGGTTGGCAATCCATGATGCACCCACTTGCACCCTAAAATATCCCGACTAATAGTAATGGGTTGCCAACCCATGATGCACCCACTTCCTCTACACTAGACACTCATTTTTAGATGCACTAAACTTTGTATTTCTTAACACCTTTTAAATTAGGTTGGAGTGGTTTAACACACCAAACTTAAGTATTTTCAGTCACCTTGAGACAAGGAGCCGACACCACAAGGGTCATACTAAAATAGTTCATCTCATCCAATGAGATGAATGGGCTCCCACAGATGATTTTACTTGAGTGCCACGAATCCCCGGCCTGGTTTAGGCACCGTCTACCTTAAGACTCAGGCAGTTCACCAGCTTAACATCCTTCCCTACCTTCTTCAGTGTTGATATACTCAATCTGCCTAGTGTACTGTAGATCACAATTTCAACTCACAGATTCTTTGAGAGTAATAGCAAAAAATGTGTACATTTCATGACGATGTCACAATATAGTGTTGGTCCCAACAATAAGCTATTGAAGGTTCCACAGCTTATAACCCTCTCAAAGATGCCTGATGGAAGATGTCATCTAAATAGGCAGTAAGAATGTACATGAATTTTTCTTGTGTTCAGTCAGAGAGATGAATGAATTCAAAGATGGCTTTATCAACCCTCGCATTCTCCGCCTCTAAAGCAGGGTTAGCCCGAAACGTATGTAGGCCCTCAGGCACTTCCACCAGCTTAACATCCTTCCCTGCCTTCTTCAGTGTGTTGACATACTCAATCTGCCGAGTATACAGTGGATCCTTGCCACCCACAAGCACTAACATTCTTGGAAACTGGACCTCTGCTAGATTAGGAGCATCTGGAGTTAATGGATTGCAGTAAGGGTGATCGCGATTCGATCCCTCGGGAAGGCAACATCTCCAAAAAGTTCGATGTTTGTCTGTGGGGAGGACTTCGTCGTTGCTGTAGAGCTTCTCGGATTCGCTTTGAGACTCTCCGCTGAAGAATGGAACTACAGGAATGATTCCCTTGATTGATAGAGGGGCCAGCTCACTTGGCGGTTTAAGGACTGTGAGGTAATGCACTAAGTTTCCTCCTGCGCTCTGGCCCATTAGAAATACTTGCGAAAAATCCGCATGGTTGGTCAGCCATGACTCACCTCCTTCAGCTGAGCTGGCTTGAAGCTTGCACTGCAAACATATACCCTAAACGTCAGGACATTGACATTGATATGCAACATCTTGAGTTAACTCCCTATGATTCATTTTATATAAATGTATGCTCTAAATGAAATCAATGCAGTAGATAAATGAACCAATTTTAGTTAGGGTATCTTTTGAATGTCTTTCAAAGCCCCAGCCGCAAGGAACATGAATGTAACCCTTTACACACACCAATAACATCACTATTTCAGCTAACGTAAGAGAGTTTCCAGTGAGAGGATTTAGAAGCTGGGGCCAACATATTGAGTATTATCTTTCATTCCAGCAATTGAAAAGGCATCTATTCAACCATTGATTTTAAAAAACATATGAAGGGTGTGAAGGAAGGAAGTATTTGGACTTCCAGAGACTTCAGTGGTGAGGTACTTCCACATCATCAAATCCCAGCCGATGTATGCATAAACGAGGTATTCACTTGAAACTCAAGTTGCACATTGGGCAATACAGGATCAGTCAATCACTCATCTTTGAAACTCCAAACGGAGTCCTGTTGATTCCTTATAAACAAAATGTGGTTGAGGTTATGCTTGATAATGGCGTGCTTTCTTACCTGTTTCTGAAGCCACAGAAGAGTAGTAATTCCATCATTGTAAGCTGTGGGAAGTTGGTGCTCTGGTGCAAGCCTGTAGCTCGGAGCGACGACCACAACATTCACATCCTTGCAAATTCTTGTGCAATGGTAGGTTGTACTCTCAGCACCTGCAAATCCAATACACAGGGTTTGATGCACAGGCAGTAAATGACTCAAAGCACATTATCAACTGCCACAACACCCTAACCTTCTGCTCAAGACCCTCAATAGGTTATGCTCAAGGGTTTGAAGCCTTACTCTATCAACAATGTCGATCCTTGCCACAGGCACTCGACCAAGATAGAACTCCTTGTTTCAAAGGTCAATATATCTTTTCTAGTATCAAATTTCCTTCTATTGACTCTGATTCAACATTGGTCAAGAATGTGGAAGAGGAATGAGACCTAAACAACATCTGATTCCAGGGATATCCCTTAATGGTTTGAATCCTTTTCCAAAAAACAATGCCAATCCTTGTCACAGCAGGCACTCCGTTTTAAAGGCCAATATATCTTATCTAGCATCAGAATTATTTATATTTCCTCTGAATAAACATTGATCAAGAATATGGAAGAGAAGGTGACCTAAACAGCAGCTGATTCCAGGGTTATCCCTCAAGGGTTTGAAGCCTTTTCCAAATAACAATGCAGATCCTTGTCACAGGTACTCAACGAAGATAGAACTCCTTACATCCATATGCCAATGTAACTTTTTCTACTATCAAATTTCCTTCTATTTTCTCTGAATCAGCATTGATCAAGAATGTGGAAGGGAAGAGTGACCTAAACAACAGTTGCTTCCAGGGACAACCCTCAAGGGTTTGAAGCCTTTTCCAAATAACAACGGCTCTTTGTAGTATCTAATTTCCTTCTATTTCCTCTGAATGAAAAATGATCAAGAATGTGGAAGAGGAAAGTGATCTAAAAAGCAACTGATTCCAGGAATATCCGTCAAGGGTTTTCCAAATTAGTTGGGACAGGCACTCAATGAAGATAGAACTCGTTTCAAAGGCCAATGTATCTTTTCTAGTAACTAACTTCCTTCTATTGACTACGAATCAACAGTGATCAAGAATGTGGGAAATGAAAGCGACCTAAACAACAACTACTTCCAGGAGTATCCCTCAAGGGTTTGAGCCTTTTCCCAGATAACAATGCCGATGATTATCACAGGCACTTAACGAAGATAGGATTCCATGTTTGTATCTTTTCTAAACTCAATTTCCTTCTACTGACTCTGAATTAACATTGATCAAGAATGTGGGAAACGAAAGTGACGTAAACAGCATCTGATTTCAAAGATAATTTTTCACCTGCATCTCCCAAGCAGAAGCCGCCACCATGGAAGTAAACCACAACCGGGAGTTTCTTGGATTTCTCTGGTGTGACTGTCTCAGGAACGTAGATTCGGGCCCATATTCCAGTTTCTGGATCGATCACTGCATCCCTGCAGGCTATGCCGTTGACGAAATTGGGTGATGGAAGGAGACGGACGGAGCTACGAACAACTCTTCCGTCCGGTTTGATAAGCAAGCCTCCAGGAAACAGCTCTTCGTCGCCCTCTTCTTTCTTGTACGTAGTGATAATTGGATCTGATGTGGAACTCATGGCTGTTCAATGTTCAATTTCTAAATTCACAGCTGCCAACAACCTTCAACTACAATTCCTACAAAAAAACACATGTAAACACGCAAGAATAAATGTTTTGCTCCTCAGGATAGGATGAGGGACACATCACAATATCAATCAAAGCCTTCCTATCATTGAAATCTAAACTTTCTTATGAGTTTTCTAATCTATGTAGCAACTAATACTCTGACTCACAAATTAGTCCTCCCATGCTCTCATTCCACTCGCCATGATAAATGAGAACAAATTATTTTGCTCTGTGCTGATTCCTACACAAATATTTATTCTCTAATGACTTGATCAAATGAGGAAGAGTTCTTCTAGAATGATTGGGTGTGCATTGTTTGTGAGCACATCGCCCAAACCCTCGTATAGTTTCAACTCTCAAAATGCAGGCATATGCTAGGAATCTTGCACTCAAGGAAATGTTGCAAGGCCCTCCAATACAAACATCACATGACATTTCTCACACTAACAGTGCACAGTGCTTTGATACAATATTTTACAAGCTTTGATAGAATAACCCAAGAATAGTGCACTGCAACTTACATCTGTGTACATTGAAATCATCGCCTACTAATCTCACGAGCGAACACTAAACATCAAACACCGAGGGGCCATGGGTTTTTGTTAACCACTTCAATCAATTCGCAACCATGGTCTGCGAATCCTAATCTCGCGAAATTTCACAACCGGCGAAGAAAAGATTGATTAGACAGTAGAAAATCCAACAAAGCCCATGAAGAGCTGAAATGCGAGTTCCGATTGAAATCTTCATGACTCAACCCACCAACAAAACTCAATTGCAAATCCACGAAAAATTCTTTACTGTACTTTTTGATTGCCAGACTTTGAAGTAAGCGGGCAATGCAGGAATTGAATGATCTCCGAGACCCATCAAAGATCTTACCTCGCGGACCAAACCCAGGAAATGTTTGCGAACGTTCCGGATCCACAGCGCCAAAAACGTGACAATGTACTCAGAATACATTCAGAACCTAGCGGCAAGGTGTCACCCAGGTACATCGAAAGTAATATATTTTCATCCACTACAATATTCCATCCACGTTATATCATCCATGGAGATGGATGTATTGAAGCATGATAATCGTGTGGGTTTCTTAGTTATCTTGATTGTTGAACTTAGGATAATCAACAATTTTTGAGGATGTAGTTCAATCTCGCTTAACCACATCATGTCTTTTTAGTGTATGTTCTTGGACTCGCACCTAATCACACACCACTCAAATACATATGTATTATTATGAAGATAAGTAACCGAATCATATTTGCCCACCTTAGGTTTGTTTTGTGGCTTGCTAGTCACAGATTTCACATTGGAGAACTACAATAGTTGTGGCTACTACAGTGGGCTCAGTGTGAGGTGATAGGACTAGGCAAAAGGTGTGACCACTAACATCACCAATTAGGGGTGTTAGATGTTTCTGTGGTAGTTTGGGACTCCATTGCTTCTTCACAACTGTAAACAAAAATTGAACACTCAGATTAATAATTGAATGCACTCTAGGATTTCATGACTTAGTTGGAATTGCTTAAATACGTAACCCTAATGGGAACACTTTGCATCTAACTCAAGTATCTATATGCTTAGTTCAAACTCACTTGCATGATTTACATAATTTGTTTCTATAAATCATATTATGCCTGTAGTATAATTGCTTGGGCCCTTCACTAGGGGCATTTTGGTACAAAATTTTACTTCAAAATTCCAAACTTTTATGTACAAGATGAAGCATATCAAAGTTTCAAGGTATTTAAATTGAATCCTCCTTTGAACCTCTTGCATGAACTTCAGATAATGGAGAATTTTTATGCATGAGAAAAGTTGATGATATTATAGTGAATGTCATGTTTGATATCATTGAAGAGGAACATAAAATTGAAAATGAGGCGAATGTTGAGGCTATAGTGGATGGCAACGGGACAACAACATTCAAGAGGTAGTGGTTAAGAAGGCACTGAAAATGATAATTAGAACAAAGGTAATGCTTTTCAATTTATACTATCTACATATTAAATGTTGAGAAAGAGGGCACATTGGACATGTATATGTTACATTGTTTTAAGTAGGCATGAAATCAAAGATACTATAGCAATGATAGTTTTGTTAATCCCTCAATTTTGGATCTTAGATCAACCAATGGACCTCATGAATCGTGGTGGTGTCAAAAAGATGAAGGAACCAAAATTCCAATCATGTGAGGTTCTTGAACATAGCAGAAAAAAAACATTTTGTTTCATAAAGCACAACGTGTCGAGTCTTTTCTTTCATCCCATAATGTAACCTTAAGGATACCCTTCAACAATTTTAGGACTTTACACCTTTGGTGCTTTATTAAGCTATATATGTATATTCTTTGTGGTGTTCGAGTACCCTCTTCTAATCTTCAAATTTCCTTGGTTCTTAAAAGCTTCGCAATGGATGGTCGCCATTGTTGATCTTGATTCAAAGATGCAAGATTGACAATAACAATTTAACTATGGGTCCATATTGTCTAAGACATTGTAACACACACACATCGCATGCAACAACTTCTTTATCACAATGAAACCTCAAATTTCATTTATCAACGCTCATTTCACATTCACCCAATCACATCAAACTACACCATTGAATCAATGCCTACCAAATACAAAGTTGCGATTTTAATATTTTGATGTTTCTATAATTCACAAGAGTTGAATGTGTTGAATGAATCATTAGCTAAATGTTGGGTTAGCACTCAAAAGATATTCATGAACCCTGACGGATGTGTGTTTATCAACGCTTAGAATTAAACGCCCGACACTTGCATTTTGAGATGTATATTGCCAGAAGTAGCGTAGTATCATTGTGCTTGCGTTTACAGACATCAAGTAATCCCTCTATGAAAACTAATTATGTTTGCAGCCATTTGGGCTGCTGTGATCAGCCTTGTAATTGCGACTGTAAAGTCCCCATCCATTGAGAATGGAAACATAACATAAGAACATCAAAATACTACACCAAGTTCTTTCGCAGTAAAGTAAAAAGGCAGTAAAAACTGCTCAGACAAAATAGTTGATACATCCGGACTATGGACAAATTATAATTGAATGATATTGACATGATTCTAAGATGAAAGAACATGAATTGTCAGGTGGTTGGATTTGGATCCATCCTTTAATTGTTTATGCAGACATCCTGGTGCACATGGCACTCCTAGTTCTTCAAAGAACAACGTGGCTTTTCCAAAACTGACCCCAATAGCAACCCTCCATTTCCTAACCTTGATAAACATTTCTAGGTGACGTTGATTTCATTAGGAGGCTTCTGCCACTCATAAGTCCAAAGATCCTCTTGCAAAAGATGTGTGGAATTTTTCAAAATGATTTGATACGCAATATGCCAGTTGGTTGTCAGTGGTTCCTGCTTCCCAGAATCAATAGTAATTTGCAAGATCAGGAAGCTGCACATCAGCAAGGTTAGGAGCATTAGGAGGGAAGACATGGCAGTAGGGGTGATCTCTCTACTGCACTAAGGCCGATGCTGCGACCTCACATGCACACAGTAAACAGACTTCAGCACCAAACGACACAAAATCCATCAAATTGCATTGTCCAAAAAAAAACGTTTGCATAGTTGTGGACAGGCCTGCCATGGCCAATATTTTTCAACACATTAGAGTAATGAAAAACTTGTCACTGTGCATGCTGTACAAGACCACAAAACAGTAAAGTCCAAAACAACACTCGGCAATTAACACTTTCCATCAATACAAACTCAAAGTCTGACCGTTTAACCCTCCTAAATTGAGGACTGTGATGTATAAGTCATGCAAACCGTGCATTGACATTAGACGCCATAAAACAACCCCTTCCATGGATATGGAACTTTTCCACCACAAGCGAGGAATTTCCATCATCAAGAATTTCAGCACACGAGTCTTGTCTTCTTTGTCCATGACATATTCCCAACAGTTTTCAAGGACCCAGTGTGTTGGCAACTTAAACTGCTCAAATGGTGACAGCGAGTACTCGCATCCGATTGGGCTTGGATTGCACTCAAATGTTGACTCCTCCCCGACGATGCAGGTGTGTCTCGACACGTGCGAATTTCACCAATTAACAACCCCATTACCCCTTGAACTCCGCAAATGCAAGCTTCACGTACTCCCAGAATCTCCTTTTCGGAAATCGTCTATTTTCACCTGATGAACCTACACAACTTCGCAAGGAAATGCTTCATCCCCACAGGAGCAGCTCGTTACATTCTTTGTAAACATCTTCATAAGACCTTCGCCACCATCCACTGCGAGGAACCAAGTATTTCAGGCCGGCAAGGATTAGTAGGTGCAATAGAAGTGGGCCATCTTCCCTCGTTTCTCAACATAACATCTCCGTCGCTGGCTTTCCAAAGAGACGATCGACTCGAAAGTCGAAGGAATGATGGAGGCATGGTGGACGAGATGGGAAGGTTCAAATTCCCAGACATCACGCTCAATCTGCTTCATATGAATTCCTGCTCAATTCGTGCCGAATTCCTTGCCATCAGCACGTTGTGAACAACTTTCATCACACACTCCAAGTACTCCTTGTTCACTCAAGCTGCCTCTCGGATCAAAGAATGAAGGAGTCACGAGGTTGTAGAAGTGGCATACATCCGTTATTTGGCGACAATCGCAGGGTAGGCAGTTTCACCACATCGAGACATCGACAAGCAGAAAGCGATTCAACCACTTTCGAGATTCTCACTTCATGGAAGTTTGATACACGTGTCTTGGACATAACCAACCACTGTAACCTCTTCACCACACACTCACATCTGGCATAAATTCCATCTATTATATTATTATCCCTCGGCAATCTCACGAATTGGGAATAAATCACCACCTGAAATGCTCCGAACCAGTGTAAATGGAAGCTTCAAACGTGTCAAATTGGAGAGCTTCTCCAAACTCGGCATGTTTGTGACATTGGAGCATTCAATAAGACCTAAATGCATCGAAGCCTGAATGCCTGTGACTCTAACATTCTGCCTTGCAATCATCATCAACAGCACCATTCATGCACTCATAAAACAAGGAAGGTGGCGAGGAACGGGGGATAAAATCAATTTTACTGAGCTTTCGCTGCAGGGACAGCCTCAAGCAACCTAGAGAAATAAAATTTAGTGGCAGTCATCTCTCTTCTCTTCACAACCCATCCCGCGGCTTTAAGTGCGGCTTCCACTTCCTCCTCAGCGTGCAAGTAGGCTCTGGTTGCTTTCGACGGCCCTGGGAACAGCTCACCTATCCTCTTGAGTACACTGTAATACAATGTCTTCGGAGCAAAGCTAAGAATGAGACGGTTCTCTGCGAGCGAGGCCAAATGCGTGACCATAGCGCCTGCCTTCTCCTGCGGATAATGTATCAATACGTCTAAACAAGCTACCGTGTCATATTTCCCCGTTATAGACTCCAGATCCCTAGCTTCAAACTTCGGAGGCTGCCTCTTCCTCCCATCGGCTTGAATCGCAGCCTCCGCACGCTTGGATGCCTCGTCCACCATAGCGGAGGAGATGTCGCTTGCGTAAACCTCAGCTCCTTCGAGCATAAGAGGAATCGATAAGCTACCGGTTCCGCAGCCCGCATCGCAAACCCTAACGCCCTCAAGAGGCGAGTCCTTGAGGAACCGCACTACTTTCTCCACGGTCTGTGCGTGGCCTTGACGAATGTCCAATTGCACGGAGTTTACATCGTCTGTCTCGCCGTAAATTCGTTTCCACCGGTCAGCTCCCACGGTGTTGAAGTAGTTGCGGACCACCGCTTTCTCATCTCCGCCCGTTGCCTCCGCTTGCTTCTGTCTCCTCTTCTCCGGGTCGGCTAGTGAGAGCGCGGCCGCGAGCGCAGCGATGGCGCCACCGCTTACCACAGCTAATTGTATCCCTGAGAATCCGCTGCTGTCGATCACGGCCAAACCCCCACTCCCGCTGTCCATCGCCTGCGTGGCCAACTCCACGAAAGGTTGCATTGTTGCCGCAACTCGCACGCTGTTCCTGCCATTCCTGCCACTCCTGCTTTGGGATAGCCTCCCGCCATTGTTGCCCTTCAATGGCGACAGTGTCGGGGTGAATGAGGAGGAGAATGTGGCGACATTCTCAATAAGCATGGTGGCCATGGCGAGATCGAGGGTAAACCCCTCGCAATTGGATTCAGCAAGTTCTCGGCGATCACTGCATCGTCTCTTCGGAGGTCGGGAGGCGAGGTGTGAACCCTGACGCCCACGGCTATAGGCGTCCATTATCCACTTGGAGATTTCCTCCACCTCCCACCCATGCTTGCCACTTCAGCAGATTTCGTGTGCCATGTCACACCCTGACAGGATTGCTCTTTCTCTCCATTTTATTGGCTATGCGTTGCGCCAAATCCATTTGTTGCTGAGCAACGAATGCATACACTGGTTACAAACACTCCTTTGGTATATACCACTATTGGATTGTTATATCGGTGAGTGCATAGTATCAATAATCAACACCAATAATGGTATCAAAGCACTTACATGTGGGTATCAAAATTATAATACCAGTCAAATATTGATATTTGATGGGTATCTCAAAGGTGAGAGAATTTTGTATACTTCAGTTATTATTCGGGTCAATACCATTCTAAATCATATCAATATTGGGGTGATTTAACCTAGCCCCTAAAGGACCAAGCGTCCAATTTTGGACATTTTCAGTATTTTTGTGTAGGCCAGAACTCATAGATCTGCACCGATGTGAATGAAAATAATTGCAATGGATGCACAATGGACAGAGAAATGCAGCCCAGAAAAAAAATTCAAAAAAATGATAATTTGGTGTTTGTAAATGTGATGTAAATGTTCAAAATGCACTATTTGGCACTGTACAACTGCCCGAAACTGTTCAAAGTATCCAATGAACTTGCGCCATGGTCGAATCTTGGGCAGCCTTTATGTGGCCCCATTTTTTTATTATGTAAAGGGTGCGATGTATGGGGGGAGGGGGTGGCACGTACATAGAGGGGGTATATAATGACACTATAGCCATGAAAGAGGGTGGTATGGGGCATGCTATATTGAGAATGAAATATATAAATGGTTGTGGGCAACGGTACGAAAGGGTGGGATAAGAATCTCCATTGTCCACACCCTTTTTCCTTGTGTGCCCGCCATCCACAGCTTCCTAAGTAGTTTAAATTACATTTAAATTAAAGAATGACATCATAAATTTGCAAAAAAATTATGCATACCCTTATTGGTTTTTGTTGCATACATCCACCGTACGGATTTCAGTGCAGTTTTATACATGTATATTATTCAAACAATCGCAATATTTTCATTATTTTGTAGTTGTATATAAAGCAAGGCCCATATAGCCAGCAAATTAGATTGAAATGATGGTTTGTCAACACTAATAGTTGCCCAAGTCCGCGACTTTCAACGTCGTTGCAAAATGTTGCCTAAAAAACGAATATAATAATGGCAAGACATGTTCAAAGTGGTCAGGCAATGTTCGGGCAACTCAAAAATACCATCGAAAGACATATCAATCTTAATGAACGAAATTTACATAAAGGGATGGATAATTTTCCCTATCGTACTTGATAAAGCTAACAACCATTCCATAAGGTTGGAAACCATCAAATGTTTGCCACGCTCTAGCACCATCCCATACATGACAGTGGCTCGAATTTCCTTCAGATCCGTCCAAATCATGCTTGGTCCTTTAGGGGCTAGATATGAAAGTTTTTGCAAGATCTATAGATTGAAATGGCATTGAAACAAAAATATCATCAAATATCCATACCCTATTGATATTAAAAAAAAGTGAAGTCCTCATTATAGATATTCAATTGGTAGAAAAATGGATGATGCCAATCCAACATTGGTTTATACCAATGAGATATGTATTTGACCTCCACTCATGCTGCTCCTTGTGCTCTAGACAATGGTTGGGGAGAGAGAACTATCGCAAACGAGTGTATCTCTCATCCCTCTAACATAAAAACTTGACCACGGATAAGTTTGTGCCCAATTCATCTCAAATGACTTGCAATAGAATGATTTGGGATCTTAAACTAACTATAGTGTCAAATCAACTAAATATGGTAACTCCCAGGCTGCATGCTATTTCAAGGCTATTGGCACGGTTATAGGCCCCATTATCCACTTGGAGAATTCCTCCACTTTCCCCTTTGCTTATAAGTGTAAGTTAGAGGCTGCCAAAGCCAACACTCTGAAATCTTGCATTATAAATAAAATATTGAATTTGAGAACATCCACCACCTTAACATCAGGCTTCTATGTTCATAATACTACTCAGTTGATGAGTTGTGTTCATGGGTCTAACAATATATTTGAGAATAAAGATTCCGGATGTCAAAATCCCATTGCTTCAGAGTGAATATGAAGTCAAGGCAGCTGAACACAACTCATTAGCTGAGGGATGTTATGTTGGTTTTGGGTCTTCTACCAATAAAATTTTAAACTTTTATAACATTTGCATATAGAATTCAATTGAAACATTCTTTGATGTGGTGGAATTCCTTTCAATCGCCAGTAAACAACAAAAATAAGAAACATCTATTTGTATTTTTATTTCTTTAAAATGATAGATTCGCTTAGCATTTAAAGTGATGGTTCCATATACTTGACACTCCTTTGGTATAAGGTAAGTGGGTTTCAAGGATATACTTTTTACATTGCCACTTCTCATAGCAAATGAAATTATTGTAAGATGATTGGTAGATCCAAATCGTGTCCATAGCCTTTTTCCTCATAATGTTGTTAGCTTGTATGGATATTTTATTCATTATCAAACTTGAAGTTTATGTTCACATTAAATATTTATATAATTCTCCATAATGTTTATGTTGCCCCTCACCAAATAATGTTGACTATCGAGTCTGATAGATAGATAGATAGATAGATAGATAGATAGATAGATAAGCAACTTATAACTATAGTCTAACCTCATTAGTACGACACTCGTTTATACTCGTTTTTAGTTCAAAACTCCCTCTTTTATACGACTACGACACTCAATAATACGACATTTAGAATCTCAGTTTTGTCATATTAAAGAAGTAATTAATGCTAAAATTCCTTTCATCTATGTTATGTACAGTACATCTAAAATACATCCATTTTCACTTGGGAACTACTTGGGAACTTCACTTATCATTGGGAACTTAATGATAATTAGGGATACTAGTGTAGAATGGACATGGTTAGGGTTAGAGTGGCCTTCTGCCTAGTATGTTGCCTTGTACACGGGTGATATAGTATCACCAATATCTTTGTGCTCTCTCTATCATCTTTGTGTACATGACTTTGGTATTCCTTCCTCCCAATGTTACAAGCATAGTTCAACCTTTGGATCAAGGTATAATAACATCTTTCAAAATTCAGTACAAGAAGAAACTTTTGCAGTGGGTTTTATCAGAGTATGATGATGCTACATTGAAGGACTTAATGTAACATATCTCACAATAATGAGATTCAAGAGGCATGTTCCACCCAACCTTAGAGCTTATATACTAGATACTACTATGAGTTGAGGCTCCCTTCAACTAGTAGTTCCAGATATCTTAACTAGCTCTCCCTCCATGCCTTTAGGATAACTCTAAGTATAGTTAACTCATGGTCATTACTTACGAGGTGATAACCTAGGGTAAGACCATAGTCTGTGACTCCTTTTACCTTTAGAACTACTAGAGCACCTAGGGTGGCACCTCTAGTCTTCTAGTAAAGGAGTTTAGTTGAACTAGAGGTTGTAAATAGTAAATAAATAATAAATAAGTAAATACACGTTACACTTAAGGAAGGTGGCGCCCAACATCATACATGCTATCATGTGGATTTATGAAGCATGGAGTGAGTTGGATGCACAGATAGTCAGGAATTGTTGGAGGATGGCACATATATTACCTGCAACATGGAATGTTGATTTGCCCTAGTTGATGAAAGGGAGAAAAATAGAATGCAAGAAGAATCAGATGAATTTGGTGCTCTAATTTCAAAGTTGTGATTGGGTGATGATGAGATGTCAATCGAGACTTCCATTGAGATGGAAGGGGAAGAGATTACTGAGCTAGAATTGAGTATTGATGAGTTGGTGGGTGTTGCTTTGGGAATCAATTATGCACAAGGCTTTGATCTTAATGTTGATATACATTCAGTAAATGTGGATGATGTTGCTCCACCTACAGTAAAGCTTAATGATGCTAAACATCATGCATCATTGTTCTCTAATTTCTTATTAGACAACTCTTTACATTTTGGTGTTAATGAATTTATTAGTTTTCAAAAGCTAGTAGGGGATTTAGATAAGATGACAATTGCTAACTTGGGTAGGCAACACTAAAGATCTTCAAACTCCTATTTCAAGAGTTCTTGAGAATATTTGTATTTGTTTGGAGTTATAAGTTATTATTTCATACAATCTATACTGCTTAAACTCGTTGTATATATTTTTAAGCTCATATTGCTTATGATTTTGTATTCCCTCGATAGTACGACAATTTTACGCCATTTGTCATATTAACGAGAAGACGACACCTCGATAATATGACATTTTCTATGTTTCCCAAACGTGTCATACTAAAGAGGGAGAACAATACACCAAATATGATATTTAGTGTCACTTACTATTTAAAATTATGCGATCTTATATTTATTTATTGTATATCTCGTATTTTACTATCAAATGTTAAATTGGTTGTTTGGACATTATAAAAATTAAAAAATTTACTTAGTACATATATATATATATATATCAATAATTAAAAGAAAAAGCATTGTATAAAATGCAAATAATAAGTGACACTTAATATCATATTTAGTGCAGCTATCATAATGTCTATTCTGAAGTTAGAAAGCCAAAACATTGCAAAGTAACACTTATAGCATATTGATGAGCTCTACAAATTGACACTCTTTTGTAGGATAATGAACTTTGTATAAGAAATTTCAAGTTTTCTAATCTGGTAATCTCAGGTCATAATGTTTTTGTATTTCTGTTCCATGCCAATTTCTACACCGTTTTTTGTACATACTGTGGGCCACACTATTAATGAGAGATTCCATACTAAAACTTGAGGATAATAATGTGGGTGCCAACACACACTATGTACTAACATCGGAAATCCAAGAAACAATTGATGGTATCTTTTCAATCTTACTCGTATTTCACAAATGAATATTCTATTTTGTGAAGCTTCTCATGGACTTTGCCAAAGTCACATGATAGGGTCCTAAATCTTAGTCATTTGAGTGTAGTGACCATTCAAAAATCAATTGCATCTACACTCTAACCTCCCTAATATCATGCTTATGGCAATCAAAGTGCACATGTTATTAAGGAGGTCTGCAACATTAACATGGATGTGTGATAATAGAGAATTAGCGTAGCGTGTGATATTATAATATAACATAAAGTCAACATTGCAATAATGACAATGATGGCAACGTAATGTGTGCGAGCGTGTGGTTTGAATTCTTTGGTGGATTATTTAATGTCAAATCCCATGATATATGAGAGGGAAATGTGACAACAAGGAGGGAGGTTTAGACTAAGCAAATCCCTTCCCTAGGATTTTGGGATATAAGAGAGGGAGTGACGTTACAGAAGGTGGCACTATAGAGGTTTGGGTGTACCTTCAAGAAACATCTCCATGTTGAATTTTGGCGTGTTTTTTCAATGGGGTTTATCTTAAATTTTAAGAAGTGAGTTTGATGCTCTTTGGATTCTCATCCTCAATTGCTTTCAATTGATATCTTACCATCAACTTAATGTATCTTGGACATGGCATTGATGGGTTGATGGGGATACACTTTAGGGATTAAAATTTGACTTGTGTGGGTTGGGTAGACTTGTTTGTGATTGTTGTTGCCGTATGTTGACCAAGCTTTTGATTGTTTCCTTACAACAAGTGATTGTTTTGAGCATTACCCTAACATGCGCCAAAAAATTGTTCTAGTTACGTTCTTCAAGGCCATGGCACATGAGCTTAGGTCAATTGGGCCCTGACTGGTGCAACCTAAGGTAGAGATACCATAAACTGTGAACTACCCTCTACCCGTGCAGTAGACTTCCGTCATAATAGTGAAGTGCCATTTCTGAAACCGATCATTGCGAGACTAGTAGCTTGATATGCGTGTATAGTCAGTTTAGCCAAATTTAGTCATGTTTGACTACCATCAATCACAGTTTAATGTACTCATGAATTAACCGGTTTAGGTGATGTTCTGTGTGGAAATGAGGATTACCGTGTTCGGTGTAAGGAGAATCTAGTGAACGAGTAGGGGGTTTGACAAACTTTCCACTGTGAAAAATTGCAGAATTTTTTTTACAAGGAATAAAAATATGAAACAACTTGCATTCTTCATGAATCCTTCTCGTCTATCTTGGAAAATTATCTCATGATTGTAAGACCATATCTTCAATGTGAATCACCTTATTTTCACGGTTTATGGTATCTCTACCTTACATGGCTCTGCTGCTATCGCATGGCCTGACCTGCCTCAGCGGCATCTGAGGCCCATGCTCTACTTGCTGCCGCCTAAAGGCCACCACTTTCTTCTAATTAGTACTTAAGCATCAATGGCCAAAGTGTGGCCAACTTGAAGTCACAAGGTGGTTGACAGTGTTCAAGATTGAAGTCTTCAATGCCCTTCAAATGCGATTTGGCCCTGCAAAATATGCCTCTCTCAAAACAACCCTTCAAAACGCAACCCCAAATTGTAAATGAAGACGTCATTTGAAGTCCTCAATATAATCTGCCCGCCACAAGAACCAACAAGCGTAGGGCATTGTCACCACAAGAAGTGGAGTTAGATGGTTGATCCTTGATTTCTCACATTGTACTGGAAACATGTACCATATAATTCATGCACAAGTCTAATATGAGTTTTGTATTTCATTTCTATATTCTTGGATTGACGTCTTGGATTTGAACCGGCCCTTCAACTGAAGAGCTGAAATTTGAGAGCCCTTCAAGATGAAACTCATACGAGGGCTTCAATCTTGAACATTGGTGGTTGATTCTTGTCGGACGTTTTGGATAGACACCAATTGTTTTATTTTCCATGGCACATGGCTCTTGCCATCGCCGCTTTGGGCCATCGTCGGTTTGGGCCCGGCCTCCGTGGTAGTTGCTCTTTAGACCCACCAATCGATTGTGATATACCCTTCAAATGTAGATCAAGGTGGTTGATGGAATTGTGGCGGGGCATCCGATGCATTGCATTCTTGCTCAGTTTGCATGAACAGGTAGAATGTCACGGTGGAGGCCGGGGATGTGAGCACTCGTGTTGGTACTGGCCTGGGTTTGAAATATCTCAGGATGAGCATGATGAACTCCAGTGACGAGGTGTGCCAACATAATTTTGATACGCAAAGTTTGTGCTTGAGATTCCAATTGGCTGATGAATCTGCAATTTGGTGCTTTGAATTACTCTAGGTTTTGCAGTGGTTTAGGATGTGTAGCATATATACAGAGGTTTTCATTGTTACAGCAGCGTGCTCCATTCTAACGTTATTCCCGCTGGAATCATAATAGTTTGTCAAAAGCTTGGAAACTTATCATGGGTTGAAAGTTTAGGATTTCCAAGGTACAATTAATGAGAGAGAGAGAGAGAGAGAGAGAGAGAGAGAGAGAGAGAGAGAGAGAGAGAGAGAGCTTTTTAGGATTTGAGCAAGGATGCGGCTTCAATGATGGAGTGCTTTCCTATGTTGAAGTGAGAGTGGCAGAAAATCACAGCCCATCAAGCTTAAAAATATTTGGGGGGATTACATTGCTATTGTACACATCGCTCATTGTCAGAATAAGTGATTGGGGCAAGTTCCGTCTTATCAGTATACAGTGGCGATTAATACTGGATCTGTATAGTAGAGTATTATATAAAATAATCTAATTTTTTTAATCTTCGCACTTAAGATTACATGGTCAAATTACTATAGAGCCACTATGCACAACAAATCTTAAGTTTCAATCATAGACAGGATGTCGCCACATCGTTGCGGTCAGCTATGTCTCGGATGATTGACGGAGGGTGCTATGTGGAAGCATGGGCTCCTTTGTAGTTTGGGGATCCTGCACTCTAGTCCTTCCAGAATATTTGCGTTGCTACTAGTATGGTAAGTGGACCTAAAACGGACCGGCCAATTCTAGTATATTTTCCCTAAACATGCAATTAGTACGAGATGATTAGCAAATCCAAATCAATACCATAGCTATGTTCTTCATCAGAGCTCATGAATATGAACTTCATTATCAAAGGAGACAGTGTTCTGCTGAGTCCGCTTCCACCTCACTGCCCGTATTCAACAGAGAATCACTCTTCTGTGCGAAGCTTCATGAGCCACGCAAAAAGATCAGCTCAAACTCGAGGAGGTGAGGGCCAATATTTGAAATTCAACAAATTTATACGATGTAGTGCACCCTCAGATTTTATTCATAATAGTTACATTTTGCATGCAGATCAATTAGGATGCTTGGGCTCCATTATAGAGGTAGGGATCGGTGGGAGACCTCTTGAACATCCTCCACACTTTCCCACAAGTGCAGGTCTGAGATTGAAGAATCAATGGTCTGAGTCAGGGGACCAGGCCATGAGCGGAGTTTCAAGAGCACATGAATTTTGTAGTTCATGCCTACTGATCTGGTGCACCGAATTTTTTAATAAGTTGAGCAAATTCATGCAGGATGTTTCACATGAGACCTCTAGTAGGGAATGTAAGCTATGTTCACACAATCAAATTTTCAGGAATAAAAGCACCAACAGAAGCAGCATTTTCCAGATTCGAGAGTGAAACGGCATTCGTCGGAGTTTGTGCATTTGGGAGCTGATCTCTCAAGCAATCATGTAGCTACAAATGCCATACTAGTGCACCCCCATCAAATAAGGGCACTAATGAGATTACATGCGACCTCGTTATTTACATGGGCGCAAAGAAAAGGTGCCGAGGTCACTGATCTGCTCCATGTATGAACGCAGCGATGGCCTTGTCTACTCTCAGATTCTCGACTTCAAATTGAGGGAAACATCGAAATGCATGGGCACCGTCAGGACATTCCACCAACTTGACGTCCCTGCCTGCATTCTTAAGAGCGTTGTAATACTCCATCTGCCGAGTGTTGAATGGATCCTTACCACCCACGACTATTAACATTCGTGGGAACTGCACATCAGTGAGGTTAGGAGCATCTGGAGAGAAGACGTTGCAGTAGGGGTGATCTCGATTTGCTCCGTGTGGAAGGGCTAACCTCCAACACGTGTAGTTGACAGTCAAGGGAGCAATCTCATCATTGGCATAGAGTAACTCCGACGCACTCGGAGTCTCTGCACTGAAATATGGAACAACAAGAATCAGTCCCTGAATTGATACTTGAAGTTCAAGTTCCTTAATCGGCTTGGAGGCCATCACATGGTGCACTAAGTTGCCTCCTGCACTTAATCCCATGAGAAACACTTGAGAGAAATCGGCGTGCTTCTTTAGCCATGGCTCGCCTTCTTCATCTGTGCACTGCAGCCAGATCATTACATCATGTAGATAGATCGTTATTTACTGAACAAATTAGGGTTAAGATGCACGGACCATAACATTGAAATGATGATTTCATTGTATGTGTATATCCATTCATCAAATTTCAGAATAAGGGTTTAAAAATGTGCAGACCATGACATTGACATGATGATAATTTCTTTGTAATGAATCTTCATTCAACGTATTTTAGGAGGGTTTAATGATGTCCGGACCATAACATGGACATGTTGATCTCTTTGTATGTGTATCTCCATTCAACGAATTTCAGAATAAGGGTTTAAAGATGTGCGGACCATAACATTGACATGATGATAATTTCTTTGTAATGAATCTCAATTCAACGTATTTTAGAACTAGGGTTTGCAGATTCGGTAGCTAACTGTCCGCCTAAATTGAATCGAAAAGGACTGGCTGCATTCTGAACTTGGATGTGCTGCGAAATCGGTTCCGTGTGGTATTAGAAACGATACAATGATGATTATTGAGTGTGTATGACTGTATATACCTGTTTTTGAAGCCACTTTAGGGCATTGAAGCTATCATCGTAAGCTGCGGGAAGTCAATTCTCAGGTGCAAGCCTGTAGCTAGGTGACACCACAATAGCCTGTGACTCCTTGCAGACCTTTATGCATTCATTGACATTGGTCGGATCAGCTGCAACGTCGATGCACCACGGGGACCAGAGAGTTTCAGGAAAAAATAAAATCAAGTACTAACAAGCAATCAATGGCGAGAATTTCTACCGCCGTGCTTATTTTTTCAAAAAAGAATCTTTTTCCAATTCTTGGAACAGGCCGCACTTCGTCAGGAAAATGTACATTCGCGAAGTACTGCTGTTTCAAGAATACTAAGATGGGAACACAAGAAGCCCTTCGCATGGTCTTAACACGATCACAAAACAATCAGGGTGACAAGATATTTTCTCTAGCAAAAAAAGTTTCTCCAAATTAAAAACGTCAGTCCATTGAAAGGGGCACAGGCTCAAACCGACATGGATCTTGGCTGTTGAAGAAATTCAATCCCCAAACACATAACTATAGTGCTAGCCGTACTTACTAATAGAAGGATTTGGCAAAAATATGTTAAATTGTCTATTATTAGATTATTGTAGAATAAATTGGCAACAGTTAAAGGTGCAACTATTCCGGTGGCCTCACTCACCAACATCTCCCACGCAGAATCCGCCACCGTGGAAGTTAACCACGACAGGCAGCTTTTTGGTGTTCTCCGAGGCGATTACCTCGGGGACAAAAATGCGAGCCCACGAGCCTAATTCTGGATCAATCACCACATCCTTGGAGGCTGTGCCGTTGTCGGACGTGGATGAAGCAGGGAGCCGTTCAGTCATACGCTCCACCCTCCCGTCTGCTTTGATCATCAACCAACCCGGCAGCACCTCGTCATCACCCTCCTCTTTGCCCTCAAACGCTTTGAACGTAAGAAGTGGATCTGACGCCATGGCCGTCACTGGCTCCCTACACTTCCTCAACCTCACGTTTGGCTAAAATCCTCAATGAAAACACACACACACACACACACACACACGTATGTCACACATCTTCGAATGCAATCCTGGACTACAACTGCTAGAAATTCAGATTGGCAAGCACATACAAGCACATCACAAATCCTCAACTACATACAATATTTGCTTAAAAACCCTGATTCACACATTACAAGCACATCAAACCTTGGGGCGTAAGTTAGGTGTAATCCTGAACTGGAATTGCTGGAACGATCGAAGGGCACATCAGATCACACACCTTCGACTGCAACCCACAACCGCAACTGCTAGAAACTCAGGCCGGCAAGCACACACAAGCATACCACACATCCTTGACTTCTTACAACTGACTCACAGACAAGAAGAAGCACGCCGAATCTTGGATTGTAAGTTGTGTTAAAATCCTGAACTATAATTGTTAGGAAAAGATCGACAGGCCGCACATCAAATCGGTGTTCTCAATTGAGGTGGATGTAAGCTTACAGAAAACGGTGAAAATTACCTGATTCGGCCAGAAAGAGTGGCTTTGCAATTTGTGCAATGTTTTCCAGAGATGGAGTAGAGGAAATGATGAGGAATGCAAGTTGTTTCATAATTTTATTCTACGTAAATAATTAGTTGCATTTTCTCAAAGAGGCAAGTCAGTCAAACCCCTACTTGTATAGTAGAGTCTCCCTAACTCGTGTGCATGCAAAATATTTAACTCCGTGGCACTCAAAAGTGATCGCAAGTGATGTGAAACAACACCTATCTAGACAATCATTGCATCCCACATATCACTGCATTCTTTAGGGGCCACCACTTTTACAACCGGCCATTTTGAGCCCACACAAGAATCCTTCTACCTTTAGTCTAGTGCACCAGTCGTGGTCATTCACCGTTTTTGGTTTTTCTACCTTATGTAATAATGCAATTGTGTTTGGTCAAAAACACCTAAATACCAACAAGATATTTATAGCCTACTCTTGTGCACGTGCCAAGAGTACTCGTCTTAGCAGTGATTACTATTTCAAATTTTCAAGAGAGGACCAATGAGCATTCGCCTACAACCAATGGATCGATGAAGCCACATATGGATGACTATACAAATTTTCATCTAAACTTCTACACATTCATCCCCCAAAAATTGATTTCAACAAGTTTTTATGATTTTTAGACTATTATTTCTAGCTATTTCATTCACAAAAACTTATGGAATAATCACAAAATATTCTAACCTCTATTTTTTAAATCGCAATTCAATGATAGATAGCTAAATTCAAAAGCACTACATTTGAGCAACCATCACGAAGTGATTATTGGAGTCATCCACTCCGAGAATTTCATTTTATTTCATTTTTTGAGACAATTGAAGGTCAACTAGCCAATTACGCCAATTTGAAGCACAACAAGGAAGACACACCCACTTGGAGGGGAGGCAGGGGCCCTCAAGTGTGCCACACTAGCATTGCTCCGAAGATTTCTTGGAGCTCTTGTGCATGTGTGGTGGAATGAAATAAGATTGAATGTAAAGTTCAAGAAGCCAAAAGGCTTATGGGACTAAAAGTACATCAAGATGGTGTCAAACCCCCTAATTCCCTAGAGTGGTAGAGTGCGGTAGCCTCCGTGAGATAGAGGCTAATATCGACTTGATGGTCCAATTGTAAGAAAGACTTGAGACTCCTATAAATATGCCATTTTTAACAACACAAGACATTGGCATGTACTACGAAATGTTTAAAGGGTTGGTTTAAGCCACCTCTACCTTAGTTATTTATTGCACCTACTTTGATTTGAGCCCAATCTAAGTACACCCTAAACTCTGTAATGTCATGCTTGTGGCAACCAAAGTGCATATGATATTCAGGAGTTATGTAGTGTTAGCATGGATGCATGATAATAAAAAATTAGTGTAGCATGTGACATTATGGAATAACACAAAGTCAACATTGCAATAATGACAATAATGACAATGATGACAATGTGATGCATACGAGGATGTGGTTTGATTTCTTTAGTGGATTATTTTAATGTCAAAACCCATGATATATAAATGGGAAATGTGACAACGAGGGAGATTTAAACTGAGCACATCCATTCCCTAAGATTTCGGGATATAAGAGAGGGAGTGACATTACGGAGGATGACATCAAGGAGATTTCAGTGTAAATGTTGACACTCGATTTGTTTATCTATCATAAAAATGTGATCAGTAGTATATTCCACACAAAAGTATCTTAATACACAATTAATGTGTTGTGGTTCACAACTAAATTTCAGTTCTGGCCCTGTGAAGAGGAATTCCCTACTGACAAAATGATTGCCCATGGCACCTACACTCCCCCGGGATTACAGTGCGAATTCAAGCCAAAATCCCCACTGTTGGATGTAAGATTGTACAATTGGCAAGCTTAAAATCTCATAAGACCCTAAAATCAAGGCCACCCATCCCACATATTGGACAAGGAACTCAAAATGTAGATGAGAGGTTAATCTTGTTCAGAGATTTCACTCCCAACTATCCACACTCCAGCATGATAATGAACCCTATTCCAAATTTTGATTTGAAGAGGGCTCAAAATCTAAACGGAAGACTTCATATTCGGTACATCATTGCTTGACAATGGAATGGATGCTTTACATGACCTTTCCGGACACTGGGTTAAATGTACAAAAAACATGAGAAGAAGAAACAAGACAGTTACATGTGGGCCCAGAAGCCATACAGAATGTCAAAACAAATGGTATGTTTGCTGTCATAGGCACCCTCTCAATATGCAATCACAGGTACCCTCTCAAAATATGCAATCATGAAACTTCCTCACAATGTTCGATACGAATTCAAGACTTAATGAGATGAAGAGTGACTGCAACATTGGCATAGATATGAGATTACAATCTGTGGAGCCCTGCTGCATATACTTTTTAAGAGACTTGCTGCCGAAGAAAGTGAGCTCTTCTTGTTGAAGGGGAGGCTTGAAGGAGTCAAGCCAAAGAGAACAATTTATGTGTGCGCACAACTAAAGGCTCTTCTAAATACAGTAACCCTGACGACTAAGCTCCTTGAAATTTCTACAACTGTATGAGTAGGGTCGGGAATGCTACCAAGCTTTTGTGAAACAATGTAAATCGCTATTAGATACGGGGAATGGGTTGCTGAAACTACGAATGTGTCCTAGCCCTTTTGTTTCAAAGTTATCTTGTCTCCCAAACTAAGAGCAATCCCCTGCGTCTTACTCCTGATTCGAATGTAGCCGCCCAGCTTGCCATCTGGTTGTTTCTCTATGCTCACGTTAACCAAAGCATCCTCTCCGAACACACTCTTTGCATACAGGTTTGCAGCCAAAAAGCCGCAATCTCCTTCCAGTGCAGACCTGCACACCGTCAAACAACAACATCAGTCCAAGTGTTAAACATCTTCAGATTCCTCCGGGCATTCACTGCAGTAGTTACCAGATCTCTCCACAAAACTATGAAACTATCATATACGGGAATTCGCACACAACCTACTTGACATCAAAATAGAACCAGATCTCTAAAGCTTAAGGAAAACCTAAGCCATGACATTGGTTAAAATGCAAATCCGTCTGCTAAAAACTGGCAGTCCATATGGAAGGACGAAATTGGTATATAGAAAGAAAGTGGATTGGTTTAGGGTCGCTTACGGAGGAGTGAGGCACTTCATGTTTGTGGATGCCACAACATGGTCTAAAAACTCCTGCACGTCCTGGATCGAAGTGTTCACGGCAACCTGCGCATGTCAAAGTGCACGATTTATATCGCTATATGGGAATTTATATCCTGAACAGACTTTTCAAAACAACACGTAGATGGGAGAATGTGTATCAACATCAAAAGTCGTATCAAAATGACTCTCCTCTCCATAACTATTTCCCAACACAAACCATATGTGTTATAGAAGCACCTTGTTTTCCCACTCAAATTCTGCCCACATATTTCGGAAAGCAACGTCTGCGCATGAGGCTGGAGAGATGTAGTCCATGATGTCGATGTGGATGTCGTTCAACACCACCACATTTCGATCCATCACACTGCTCGTCTCGTACACGATGTTCCCGAAGATCACCCCAGTCTCTGTCGAAGAAACCTTGATGTTGGCCCGAATCTGCTTGCTGGAATTGGGTGCCAATGCATAGTTCTGTGGACGTTCTACCAACTTCAAATCTCCCATGGTTGCCAGCTCCAAGCAAAGGTTCTGCAATGTGTCTGTGGTGCGGTTCACAACCGTCACGTCCAGCACTATATCGTATTGATGCACCGTTACGTATGCTTCTGCATACACAGGATCGCTGAATCCTGTCAGCTGCAAAACTCTGTTCAAGTTCCTATTGTTTTCATTGTCCTTTGTCACTTCCCCTGTAGCGCGCTTCAGATCCGTCTGTACTTCGTCCTCAAGCTCCAACTGGCTCATACCCTGACAATCGGGAGAAAACTCACTGGAATCAGTGAAAGTAAAGCTTGCAGGCAGGAGGTGGCCACTAACATATCAACCAAACCCACTCGCATTCGTTCAACCAAAAACCGTAAAGACCCAAAAATCTACTATCAAGTCTTCACCGCCTCATTGTCCACAGGACTTTTAAGGATCGTGTGTGCTTCGGACAACGGGCGGGCCTTAAATATTGATAGCCTTCCCAATTGATGAGACGCGCTGAAATCCATCGAACGACAGATGCAAGAGATCATCTAGCAAATTTACTCCCAACCCCCACGATTCTGAAGAATGTCATCTTAAAACAAAGCTTGAAATAAGACCTGGAGGTAAGCTGTTGACCAAGGAAAGACGATACTTGATGTACCCTCGCAAACCGATCATACACTAAAACCTCGTATTCCGTTACAACCTTCAAACAATGTCCCTACGTATATCGAACCCTTCGATTTGGCACGCTCGTGCCCGCCCATATGTCGACAGATAGATGCATTGACAGCCCCCAGTGCAACAAATATGGTGGTTTGGAGTGGAACAACCGTCACTCACCTTCCTACTCTTAAGATGGTAAAAGTCGATCAGGTCGTCCGGCTGAGCATGTGACACCATGGCCTTTGCTTTCAGATCCTCCGTTTCGCGGTGCTGTTTCTCCTTGATCATCGTCACAAAACTGTCCCGACAATACTTGAGCCACACGGTCCTTATCACATCATCGGGGCTCGAAAGAACCCTGATGCACAGAGAAATTCGGTCACTGGAGTCCTTGTCTATGGGATGGGGGAGGGCAGAGGACTGGCCCAGTCTCAGCATTGCCACCAGGATCAACAAGATTTCAACCTTCGCCTTGTTCACCGCCACGGCTGAAGGCTGGACCTCTTCCAACCGCATCAGGAGCTTCGTCAGCGTGGATGCCACCACGGCTCCCAAGAAAAAGTCTCCGGTTAACAGAATCGCCCTCAGATTTGCCGAGGCACCGGCCGACAACGAAGACGCAGGCAACGAGGATGCGCTCTCCGCCACAGCACTCTGTGTTGCATACGTCCCATCTGCCAAGATAGCAGGGCGCTTTGAAGAAGCGCTGGACACGTTCACTGGGGCTGGGGGCTTGCTACCTGCGGGTGCCCCCTTGCTGTCCCCTGTGTCCACGGTGTCACCTTCTTCTGCCGTGGAGTAGAATGGCAAATCTCCAAGCGATTGCCTGATCACTGCAATTCCACTCTCGATCTCCTCTAGGGAGAGTGAGTACTCGCCCACGATCCAAAGAGCACAAGTGCACACCCTGGATGACCTAATCTGGTAGAAGGTGTCCAGAAGCCTGACCATGATGGACTCCCGCAGCTTGGAATTCGTCTCTGTGATTTCCCTGACGAAGAACACGACGTCCAGTGCGGATGCCACGTTCGAGTCTCCCAGGAAGTCCATCAGGAGATGCACCACCGTGCCTGCAACCTCCGGGAATTTCAATGCACAAGAGTGGATAGCTTGAACCAGCATTTGCCGATACTCGCCGTTCTTCTCCAGCTCCTTGCTCTGCGTCTTCACGACCTCCTTCTTCAGGGTCATCACCACCTCGTCTATGTTTCGTGGCGTGATGAGATCCAACGCAATGTCCAGGGTCTTGCGACGAATGTCCAGGTTGGGGCTCGAAAGGGCCCGGAGAACGTCCATGATCATCTCCACCATCACTTCCCTGTGTGCCGCTTTCAGCTCTGTCAGCCGATCCAGAATAATCAGCTTCACATTGTTGTCGCTCTGAGAAATCAGCAGCTGGCAGTAGCAATTGGCGGCGGCTCTGATGGCCGTGGGTGCCGATGACAAAGAAACCAACGTCCCCGCACACTCGTACATGACTGCCGCGGACGGGGAGTTGAGCAACATGATGATGATCTTGATGTACTTCCCTTTCTCCGCCTGGTTAGTCCTGCACACCTTCCTCACCAGCTCCAAAACGACCATCTGAAGTATATCGCCCCATGTGGAGACGCTGTCCAAGTGGTTCAACAAGTAATTCACCGCCCTGTCCTGGGAACATGTGTACAACATGAGGAACGCGTTCCGCCGGGCGGACAGATCCTGCTCCATGTTCAACGTCTTCTCGATCATCTCGGGCGCATCGCACAACAGGTTCTCGCCCTGCGGCAGCTTGTAGATGGCCGTCATGGCCAATATGGCATTCCTCCTCACGAACGCATGCCGGTGCTCCAAGTTGGACAGAATGGACGGAATCAACGGCTCGATGAGCTCCGCTTCGTTCAGCCTCGACAGAAACCGCAATGTCACCCCCCTAATGTACTCGTTCGGGTGCTGCAAGTTATTGCGCAGGTTCTGGCAAATGAGGATCATTTCCGGGAGGATCTTGCCCTTGGAGTCCGTCTTCTCAATGATCTCCAAGTACAGGAGCAGGAGCTTCTGAATGGTGTGATCCTCCGAGGGCAGCACGTACCTCACAATCGTGATGAACAGAGTGGGAAGGGTCTCGCCATTCAGGAGCAGCATCACGGCCTTTTTCATGGCGTCCACTTTCAGCTCCGTGTCGTGGCCCTCCAGCTGCTCCTTGATCTCGTTCGCCAGCGCCGGCGTCCCCTTGTCGAAGTACACTAATAACGTACATGTTTTCTCCATCTTCGCCTCCCTGCCTACCTACGACGTCAAAACCGCCTGCCCCTTCCTTTCCACTCCAATGCAGCCCCGCACAACCGCCCTGCTCCTCGCGTGCAAACCCTTCAGGTCTTCAGGTCTCCATCGCCATGTGACCCCAACCCCAGCCCGAAACCTACAAAACTCGATCCCTCTCAACAACACAAACTTCCCAGACCATCACAAAACCTCAATGTCCGCCCTCCCTCTCGACCCTCTCGCAATCCACACCGGGACGCCAATCCCTGCATCTCGCAATCCCGCACCAAAACGCAGAGATGCGGAGCCGCAGTTGACGGAATAACGCAAGCAAGGCACCAAAACAATCCTCGGGAGGTAAGGAAGACGCAGAGAATTGATTGGAAGATTACCTGGGCGTGAATCGGCCGAAATAATGGTCCGATCTGGTGCCTAGAGCGGAAGTGGCAACGCAGAGCGAGCTCGGTGTGTAGGGTTGGCCATGTCCTCAGTTCAGTGGGACGAGGGTTTCGTCGAGGAATCGCCCGAGGCAGAGTCAAGGAATAGCCAGCAATAGCCGGGCCCTGCTAGCTCGCCAATTATGGTGCCCGAGCCTGCCACCTAGGCACATTTTCATTGGATCAAACCCTTGTGCCTCAACTCAATCATTTTCCTCGTAATGTTTATTTCCGCCTGTTCTCCCATATGGGCGTCTTTGTGCAAATGAAATAAATTCCAAGGTATAGGAATTGATGTTACTCTGACATCGTTTGTATGACATTGTTTTGAGCTCGTTCTTCTCATTGTCATTCTCTTAAGTTTTGACTGTGTTGCCTTTTGAAATGTGTGCGTGTGTCTATATGTATATGAAAATGTCAATTGATGCACTATATATTTATGTATATGTATATGGCCGACATTTGCAATTATTTGTGAATAGATCGTGAATCGTAATGTCATAAGAGGATATCTATGGTAAAACATAAATCTTTTCAAATTATGTGTGCAATTTGTGGATATTTTTCACTAGTTGAATGTAATGAAACCATAAAACACTTGAAAAATGGGATTCTTGTGATGAAATTTCATTGTTCCCTTCACGTCTAAAAATTTGTGATTTGTAACCAAAGTCTTATGAGAGGCATCTATACATTATAAACATGACATGGATCCCATAATGTCCAAAATTGATTCCAAATGATTGGAGTGTTCATAATTCGATAGAAGTGTTCGTATAATCATAATTGGATGAACTTTGATATGTAGACATTAATCATCATTATGTATAATGTATTAAATATTCTATAAGTAAATACTTCAATTAGCATCATATTTCATTCAAATTGTCGTTTCTTCCCAACAACTGATACTTTTAGGTTAAATCAAACTAATTTTTGGGCTTTTGAATTGATGATAATATGATGAGTGTGAATGCTACTTCATTATGGTTGCTACAATGTTTTAGGGAGATGGCAATGAACAATTTAGAAGATTTTACAATATCCTCCTAATGTTGTTGTATGTAATATTGATTTATGAGAAAGAAAAAACTATGTAATTTAAAACTCAAACATGCTTGCGGGCATAAGCACGCTACACTAGTACAAAAATGTTGTCACAAAACACATTTTCAGAGGAATGTTGCATTCAATTGGGTGTAGATTTCAAAGTAGCATCTCTTTGAGGGATAAAATGGAATAATCTGGTTGTAGATATAGATGAGCAATAATTTTTCTAGTTTCTATCAATAAACTCCTCATGGTTTGACCGTGGTGAGTATATTTATATACCAGTGGTTTCCTGTCACACAGTATATTTTTTTATGAAAAATACTTCGTTTTGTGGGTTTTAGGTTATATTTTTCTATGACTCTTTTGTGACATGTGTAATATATATTTATGAATCATATTTTGTTAAACAATTCCTACATTTGCAGTCCACTCAACGGTTAATGAAAGAAAATGGGGTTATTTTTGTAAATGCTTAAAACATAGGAAATCAAATTTTTTTAATGCATTTTCACTTTTGCCCATACAAAACATAGAGAACACTACGTGGGCTTCTTGCATTTTTGTGCAACAAAAGCCTTTTCCTTCGAGATATCAAAGAATTGCTCCAAATTGGTGTCCAAAACATACTTTGATTTTTGCCCAAAGTGTACCAACCCTAGCGTGCTTCTACCCTTGCATGTATCTATGTCATGTTACCCTCATTCAAACATAGGGACATAAGTAGGACATGTTCGCCTTTGTGCCAACATCCTAGGGCATATATTTGCCATGGAAAAATATTAACATATACACACCCCATTTTCTAAGAGCATTGGCCAACATTATGATTGAGTTCTCTAAATGTTTGTGAATACTTTTTGGAGTAATATGATATCAACTGTAAGCATTGGGTCAAAAGTAGCGTGGCTTCCTCTTATAGATGTTTAGTGGATGTATAATAACACGAGCTTTTGGGTAATCTATTACAAGCATGTGACTTGCTTGTTATAGTGGTAGAGATGATTTAGCGCATCCTATCATTTGACACTTTGAGTTTCAACATGTTGTTTGACACCTTGAGTTTCATTCCCGTCGTTCAATACCTCAAGGTAGACATATCACTTCTAAACTTGATGTCTATAGTTAAACCTATGCATTCTTTGTGATTTGTATTTGGGTGTACATGTGTATATGTGCTTAAGGTCACCCAAGGGAATATTTGCCTTGCTACTTGTTAATGTTATTGAAGAGTAGTGATGGGGTTGTCGGACGTGGTCGGAGTGGCAAAAATATGATGTATGATAGTTCTTGTTTGAAGTCCTATTTCTTGCATTGCAAGGTTTCTATTTGGATTCTTTTAAAGAATGTCAAGGGAGAAGGAGAGTTTGTTGTAATGATGAATGAATGAAATTGATTTTAAAGTGTAGGAAGCCAAAAAGGCTAAGGAAGTGCATTAGGATGATTTCAAACCAATTAATTCTCTAGGGTGTTGGAGTGCGATAGCCTCTATGAGATAGATTCTAATGTTAACTTGTTGGTCCAATTGAAAGAAAGACTTGAGGCTCCCTGGAACTACGTTTTCAAACAGTGATGGAAACTCATCTCTAATGAGGTTGTTCGGCTAGGTGTTAGGATAGTGAGGTTGCTTTTACTAATTAGCCAAAAAGGGAGTAGGCGGGCAAGCCGTTGTTGAAAGTCCATAGTAAGCTTGAGAGTGTATAATTTTATGGGAAGTTCTTTGGATTCGGCTAGTAAGATATGATAGGTAGTCAAAGAACACACTTTGATGTGAGACATCGTATGCCTCTTCATGCCCTTCTCGAAGACTTTTTAACGAGAATTTTTCAAGTCGCCTTCCCATATTTCGGAGCCATATGTGAAAGTAGGAAGCCTTAAAGCCTTGAATAGGTGGGATTTGAGTTCCCAACATGTGCCACTGACCATCACTTCTTTCCTTAAAATTCCCATCAAGGCTGTCATACTTGTGATTCCTCACCTTTTACTAGATGGCTCAAAGTAACCATGTGAATAAAAATCAATCCCAACATATTTGTATTCTTGGGTGATCTCAATTTGGTTCTTGTCTAGGTAAAATGCTTCTTGATATAATTTCCTTTTGTTGTGGCCAAATATCACGGCGGAAATAAACGTTACGAGGAAAATGATTGAGTTGAGGCACAAGGGTTTGATCCAATGAAAATGTGCCTAGGTGGCAGGCTCGGGCACCATAATTGGCGAGCTAGCAGGGCCCGGCTATTGCTGGCTATTCCTTGACTCTGCCTCGGGCGATTCCTCGACGAAACCCTCGTCCCACTGAACTGAGGACATGGCCAACCCTACACACCGAGCTCGCTCTGCGTTGCCACTTCCGCTCTAGGCACCAGATCGGACCATTATTTCGGCCGATTCACGCCCAGGTAATCTTCCAATCAATTCTCTGCGTCTTCCTTACCTCCCGAGGATTGTTTTGGTGCCTTGCTTGCGTTATTCCGTCAACTGCGGCTCCGCATCTCTGCGTTTTGGTGCGGGATTGCGAGATGCAGGGATTGGCGTCCCGGTGTGGATTGCGAGAGGGTCGAGAGGGAGGGCGGACATTGAGGTTTTGTGATGGTCTGGGAAGTTTGTGTTGTTGAGAGGGATCGAGTTTTGTAGGTTTCGGGCTGGGGTTGGGGTCACATGGCGATGGAGACCTGAAGACCTGAAGGGTTTGCACGCGAGGAGCAGGGCGGTTGTGCGGGGCTGCATTGGAGTGGAAAGGAAGGGGCAGGCGGTTTTGACGTCGTAGGTAGGCAGGGAGGCGAAGATGGAGAAAACATGTACGTTATTAGTGTACTTCGACAAGGGGACGCCGGCGCTGGCGAACGAGATCAAGGAGCAGCTGGAGGGCCACGACACGGAGCTGAAAGTGGACGCCATGAAAAAGGCCGTGATGCTGCTCCTGAATGGCGAGACCCTTCCCACTCTGTTCATCACGATTGTGAGGTACGTGCTGCCCTCGGAGGATCACACCATTCAGAAGCTCCTGCTCCTGTACTTGGAGATCATTGAGAAGACGGACTCCAAGGGCAAGATCCTCCCGGAAATGATCCTCATTTGCCAGAACCTGCGCAATAACTTGCAGCACCCGAACGAGTACATTAGGGGGGTGACATTGCGGTTTCTGTCGAGGCTGAACGAAGCGGAGCTCATCGAGCCGTTGATTCCGTCCATTCTGTCCAACTTGGAGCACCGGCATGCGTTCGTGAGGAGGAATGCCATATTGGCCATGACGGCCATCTACAAGCTGCCGCAGGGCGAGAACCTGTTGTGCGATGCGCCCGAGATGATCGAGAAGACGTTGAACATGGAGCAGGATCTGTCCGCCCGGCGGAACGCGTTCCTCATGTTGTACACATGTTCCCAGGACAGGGCGGTGAATTACTTGTTGAACCACTTGGACAGCGTCTCCACATGGGGCGATATACTTCAGATGGTCGTTTTGGAGCTGGTGAGGAAGGTGTGCAGGACTAACCAGGCGGAGAAAGGGAAGTACATCAAGATCATCATCATGTTGCTCAACTCCCCGTCCGCGGCAGTCATGTACGAGTGTGCGGGGACGTTGGTTTCTTTGTCATCGGCACCCACGGCCATCAGAGCCGCCGCCAATTGCTACTGCCAGCTGCTGATTTCTCAGAGCGACAACAATGTGAAGCTGATTATTCTGGATCGGCTGACAGAGCTGAAAGCGGCACACAGGGAAGTGATGGTGGAGATGATCATGGACGTTCTCCGGGCCCTTTCGAGCCCCAACCTGGACATTCGTCGCAAGACCCTGGACATTGCGTTGGATCTCATCACGCCACGAAACATAGACGAGGTGGTGATGACCCTGAAGAAGGAGGTCGTGAAGACGCAGAGCAAGGAGCTGGAGAAGAACGGCGAGTATCGGCAAATGCTGGTTCAAGCTATCCACTCTTGTGCATTGAAATTCCCGGAGGTTGCAGGCACGGTGGTGCATCTCCTGATGGACTTCCTGGGAGACTCGAACGTGGCATCCGCACTGGACGTCGTGTTCTTCGTCAGGGAAATCACAGAGACGAATTCCAAGCTGCGGGAGTCCATCATGGTCAGGCTTCTGGACACCTTCTACCAGATTAGGTCATCCAGGGTGTGCACTTGTGCTCTTTGGATCGTGGGCGAGTACTCACTCTCCCTAGAGGAGATCGAGAGTGGAATTGCAGTGATCAGGCAATCGCTTGGAGATTTGCCATTCTACTCCACGGCAGAAGAAGGTGACACCGTGGACACAGGGGACAGCAAGGGGGCACCCGCAGGTAGCAAGCCCCCAGCCCCAGTGAACGTGTCCAGCGCTTCTTCAAAGCGCCCTGCTATCTTGGCAGATGGGACGTATGCAACACAGAGTGCTGTGGCGGAGAGCGCATCCTCGTTGCCTGCGTCTTCGTTGTCGGCCGGTGCCTCGGCAAATCTGAGGGCGATTCTGTTAACCGGAGACTTTTTCTTGGGAGCCGTGGTGGCATCCACGCTGACGAAGCTCCTGATGCGGTTGGAAGAGGTCCAGCCTTCAGCCGTGGCGGTGAACAAGGCGAAGGTTGAAATCTTGTTGATCCTGGTGGCAATGCTGAGACTGGGCCAGTCCTCTGCCCTCCCCCATCCCATAGACAAGGACTCCAGTGACCGAATTTCTCTGTGCATCAGGGTTCTTTCGAGCCCCGATGATGTGATAAGGACCGTGTGGCTCAAGTATTGTCGGGACAGTTTTGTGACGATGATCAAGGAGAAACAGCACCGCGAAACGGAGGATCTGAAAGCAAAGGCCATGGTGTCACATGCTCAGCCGGACGACCTGATCGACTTTTACCATCTTAAGAGTAGGAAGGTGAGTGACGGTTGTTCCACTCCAAACCACCATATTTGTTGCACTGGGGGCTGTCAATGCATCTATCTGTCGACATATGGGCGGGCACGAGCGTGCCAAATCGAAGGGTTCGATATACGTAGGGACATTGTTTGAAGGTTGTAACGGAATACGAGGTTTTAGTGTATGATCGGTTTGCGAGGGTACATCAAGTATCGTCTTTCCTTGGTCAACAGCTTACCTCCAGGTCTTATTTCAAGCTTTGTTTTAAGATGACATTCTTCAGAATCGTGGGGGTTGGGAGTAAATTTGCTAGATGATCTCTTGCATCTGTCGTTCGATGGATTTCAGCGCGTCTCATCAATTGGGAAGGCTATCAATATTTAAGGCCCGCCCGTTGTCCGAAGCACACACGATCCTTAAAAGTCCTGTGGACAATGAGGCGGTGAAGACTTGATAGTAGATTTTTGGGTCTTTACGGTTTTTGGTTGAACGAATGCGAGTGGGTTTGGTTGATATGTTAGTGGCCACCTCCTGCCTGCAAGCTTTACTTTCACTGATTCCAGTGAGTTTTCTCCCGATTGTCAGGGTATGAGCCAGTTGGAGCTTGAGGACGAAGTACAGACGGATCTGAAGCGCGCTACAGGGGAAGTGACAAAGGACAATGAAAACAATAGGAACTTGAACAGAGTTTTGCAGCTGACAGGATTCAGCGATCCTGTGTATGCAGAAGCATACGTAACGGTGCATCAATACGATATAGTGCTGGACGTGACGGTTGTGAACCGCACCACAGACACATTGCAGAACCTTTGCTTGGAGCTGGCAACCATGGGAGATTTGAAGTTGGTAGAACGTCCACAGAACTATGCATTGGCACCCAATTCCAGCAAGCAGATTCGGGCCAACATCAAGGTTTCTTCGACAGAGACTGGGGTGATCTTCGGGAACATCGTGTACGAGACGAGCAGTGTGATGGATCGAAATGTGGTGGTGTTGAACGACATCCACATCGACATCATGGACTACATCTCTCCAGCCTCATGCGCAGACGTTGCTTTCCGAAATATGTGGGCAGAATTTGAGTGGGAAAACAAGGTGCTTCTATAACACATATGGTTTGTGTTGGGAAATAGTTATGGAGAGGAGAGTCATTTTGATACGACTTTTGATGTTGATACACATTCTCCCATCTACGTGTTGTTTTGAAAAGTCTGTTCAGGATATAAATTCCCATATAGCGATATAAATCGTGCACTTTGACATGCGCAGGTTGCCGTGAACACTTCGATCCAGGACGTGCAGGAGTTTTTAGACCATGTTGTGGCATCCACAAACATGAAGTGCCTCACTCCTCCGTAAGCGACCCTAAACCAATCCACTTTCTTTCTATATACCAATTTCGTCCTTCCATATGGACTGCCAGTTTTTAGCAGACGGATTTGCATTTTAACCAATGTCATGGCTTAGGTTTTCCTTAAGCTTTAGAGATCTGGTTCTATTTTGATGTCAAGTAGGTTGTGTGCGAATTCCCGTATATGATAGTTTCATAGTTTTGTGGAGAGATCTGGTAACTACTGCAGTGAATGCCCGGAGGAATCTGAAGATGTTTAACACTTGGACTGATGTTGTTGTTTGACGGTGTGCAGGTCTGCACTGGAAGGAGATTGCGGCTTTTTGGCTGCAAACCTGTATGCAAAGAGTGTGTTCGGAGAGGATGCTTTGGTTAACGTGAGCATAGAGAAACAACCAGATGGCAAGCTGGGCGGCTACATTCGAATCAGGAGTAAGACGCAGGGGATTGCTCTTAGTTTGGGAGACAAGATAACTTTGAAACAAAAGGGCTAGGACACATTCGTAGTTTCAGCAACCCATTCCCCGTATCTAATAGCGATTTACATTGTTTCACAAAAGCTTGGTAGCATTCCCGACCCTACTCATACAGTTGTAGAAATTTCAAGGAGCTTAGTCGTCAGGGTTACTGTATTTAGAAGAGCCTTTAGTTGTGCGCACACATAAATTGTTCTCTTTGGCTTGACTCCTTCAAGCCTCCCCTTCAACAAGAAGAGCTCACTTTCTTCGGCAGCAAGTCTCTTAAAAAGTATATGCAGCAGGGCTCCACAGATTGTAATCTCATATCTATGCCAATGTTGCAGTCACTCTTCATCTCATTAAGTCTTGAATTCGTATCGAACATTGTGAGGAAGTTTCATGATTGCATATTTTGAGAGGGTACCTGTGATTGCATATTGAGAGGGTGCCTATGACAGCAAACATACCATTTGTTTTGACATTCTGTATGGCTTCTGGGCCCACATGTAACTGTCTTGTTTCTTCTTCTCATCGCAGACAAACATCATACCTAGTGCATAATGCAAAGTGTGTATCTGGTGCTTTAGTAAACTTTCCAGGTGAAGAGTACAGCAGTTCCAAGGTTGGTTTTGATAAATGATGTGTGTTGTATTCTAAAGTGGACAGTTATATATGGAGGTATTTTATTAGAGTTTTACCTCTTCAGATTGTAATTTGGGCTACTAATGCTAGAGTGTCACGGAAGATCGAGCAGGAGCTCCTGTCATTGGAAATTTTTGCTCAACATGCAGGGTCCAAGAAGGGATGCAACTCTCCAAGAACGGATTGTGGGATCTTAAATTATGTTTTAAATTTGATGACTTAACAAAATCTTGATGTAGTTCAAGTTCCTTATCTCCTGCACAAAAACTGCAGAATGTAATGGGAGCTTGAAATGGAGTTACAGGTGTTTTTTCCAATATCATGTGGACACACTGAATTAGGTTACTGGCCTTTTACAGTTTGTGGTTATAACAGAGCACAGAATTATGACTGCTGAAAATCTGGAAGCTTTTTTGATGATGAAAGCTTTTCTGGAGCCATCGGGAACCAAGTCGCGTTCTGAGATTTCTCCAAGGGCTGGTTTATGACCATGTAAATCTCAGGGCCCTTTTTAATCATCCAAAGGCCATACCATGAGAAATAGAAATCCAATCTTGTAATTGATGGGCCCTCAGGCTGAAAGTGAAAGTGGACCACCTTATATGTTCCGGTTTGGGTCCTCATCATGGCAATATAATATTTCTAAGAGCCAAATGGTAATTTAATTGATAGCCAGAGTCCCTCTCTGATTATGCATAGATCCACCTCTTTTTGATGGGCCTAATGCAATATTTGGTAGATCATGAAACATTATCCACATGTTGTCATGTAGGATACCATCAGATTTTTCATCCATTCAAATTTCTTTGGTAATCCATGTCTTCAAGATCCGGTGTACAATGAACTTGGACCGTCTCCAGCTTCTCAACCAATCACATAACTTGTATATCATGGGTCAAGGGCCCTCAAGCTCTAGTGTAGAGTGGCCCTAATGGCCACTTCACACACAAGCGAAGAGCCGTAACCATGAAATTGTGAGAGCCCAACGGAAGTGTCCAAAAGCCGTCCCAAGACACTTCCAAAATCATATAGTGTGGTCACATGCCCTCAAGTATAGTGTGAAGTCATATGTGAGTGGGCCCTCAACCAAATGCTATTTCAATGAATTTCTATTCATGCGGGGTCCTCACATATGATAAAATGAACTAAATCTACAGTTGTGAGATTCCGGAGTGCCCTGGGTCTCCCGGTTTTGTATTGGGACTACCTCCAAGAGGTGGTTTTTGAAGAGAGTCCAAGTAACCATGAAACATGATCCATTTGATGCCATGTAGGAATCCATGGAGACTTTACATCCACCTTGCATTCACTCGCTCCATCGGTCCCTCAAACATAGAGCGAAGCGAAATTGGACCGGCTCCGCCTTTTCCACCAATGAGAGTGCTTCAAGTGCAATGGTCACGGGCCCTCGGTCTCGTGGGCGAAGTGGCCCTAAGTTACACGAATCAAAAATTCAAACCACTCAACACTTCCGGTTCTTGCAATCTTAGCAAGCGAGAGTCAACCCTAAAAGCGACTTATTCAATTAAAAAAATGGTGTTCCGGTCAAATGCACAAGATCTATCGACACCACAAGCCCTGCCAGGGTGATTGAAACTCTTGGTACCTAGTTTGCCTGATGGTTCCATCCAGCTTCCCACTTGGAGTCACGTTCCAGTTATCGGGAGGTTGTGCCCGAATATATGTATTGAGTCACAATCCATTGGTTAGAAACAAGCAATGTCACGTATATTACGGGGTGAATTCACCTTGAAGCAAGCACAAAGGTGGTGAAACAAGCTACGTGCCCATTACGATGCTAACATGTAAGTAGAAGCCACCTCGGTGTTGTAAGCCACCGTCCGCCGGTTGCTCGCAATCTTTTCCCCTTTTCAACGACTCTGTTTCTTACACTTTCATAAAAATAAAATGAAATGAAATACGTAGTAGAATCCCGCAAACGAGCTTGAGGTAGATGGGTCTTAAATGGTTACTTTTACATGACTGCATTGGTTATCCCATCTAGTGCGTGGGGTACTGGTTCCTGAAGCATGCATTTGTTTTGCCAACTCTCAAAATTAGCGAGGGCTGGAACTTTTACTAAGTGATATTGAATTCATGAATACATGTTTATCTACCATGCATTTCAAGATAGTTAGTGCGCGTTCTAAGGTGTTTGTAGAGTGCATAATTTGGTTTGGTAGCTCAAAGAGGTTTCTTCTTCTTCTTCTTTTTAGTTTGCGCCACTCACTCCTGAGGCATCTCCTAACACTAAGAAATTAAAGAGAGAGCTTGCATCGAGAGTTTATGGCACTTTGACACTTTGGGCTCATGAAACCTTGCACATTTTGGTGGCAATAATTTCACAGGGTAAAGAGCTTTAGTATCGCCTTCAATAATTTCCCACATGCACTATTAGCCCCACCCTCACTAAATGGGATAATCAGTTTAGCCCACTTCTTCCAGGATACGAAACACACGATTCGTACGAGATGGTTAGCAAACCCATATCTACCAGACCATAGTCATTTTCCGCATGATTTGTGGAGTTCATACGAATATCTTATTCATCATCAAAATGAAAATTCTCATACTCGTTAAATGGTCATATACCCCCCCCCCCCAACCCAAAAAAAAGAGATGTTGATTACTAAACTTAGAACGGTTATCATATCTTGAACACTCGATCCAATCTCTTTTGAACACATGTCTCTTTTCGTATCCGTTATGGGAGCCACACCAAACCGCATATCACTCAACTATAGGTGGTTGGATTAAGATAAGTAACCGATTCAGGCACATGCAATTCATCGTCTTGCCGCCATCCCGTACTAAAAAGTTGCTTGCCCGAGTATACCACACTATGGTATCCTAGCCTATGACCGAGAGCTACACATTGGTGAATTTTCACAATGACCTCTTCTATGGTAATGAACAATTTAAAATTTTTCATGCAAGGTAAAATGAAATATTTTTCTATTTCAATAATTTGGAAATTTTTAAAATTAATTTTGAATTAAATATGATTTTTTAAAGATGTTCCCTAGGGTATCTTATGATAGACCTAAAGAAGTTTGACATTGATGCTAATACAACTTATGAGCATTCTATAATTATCTTTTATGAACATGTTCAAGAACCGTAGACTGACTTTGACCCTACTATGTCAAGAGACATCCTAAACGAACAACTAATCTCATCCAACACGTTGTGGCAAGGTCTCATGTGCCTTGAACCGAGACCACCTCCTCCTCCTCCTCCCCCCCTCTCTCTCCTCCCCTCTCTGTCTCTCCCTCCACGTCATTAAATGCATTAATGTGAGGTTAGTTGAGCTACGGACATGTCATCCACCTAGGGAACGTTATTTCTAATTTGTTCCCTCGGTTAAAGGTCACATATCGGTAATAGGCTAGGATACCATAGTAATATAATTTTTGGATTAGTCCATCATCACATATTTGTGTGACCGCGTTTCTCATGTAGTTATACTTATTTCCCAAGCTCCCGGTACGGTCTACGAGTGTCGAGAATGCAAAGGCTGTTTCAATCATACGATGATGGAATATTGTCAACTAAACTAGTTCCAAATAGTCTACAAAGTACATACCCTTCATAATTCTATGGCCACACTCCTAAGTTAGTCTACTAGAACATCTATGTATAATACCACAAAGTTTGAAAGAAAGACCCCCCCCCTTCCCCTACTTCGAACTCTAAATGTGTCCAGGTGCATTGAACCTCCAAGCCCTACCCTAGCCTTAAAGTTGTGCATGGGAAATAGGTCCTAAACCACGATCGTTGTGTTTGCAAAGTAACTTCTAAAAATTCTTGGGTGTGTACTAACAAGTAACTTTGTGATGATAGTCGTCCCGTTATGCTATCTGTCCACAACAATTAAAAATGCCGTAAAGTGGGTTTGCAGTAGAAGAGTCCAAGACCAAAGAAAAACAACCCCGAAATCAAGCGATCCTCTTGGTCGAGAGACTCGTTGTTTTGGACCCCAAGGAGTGTTTTCTCTTAGGGCCCGGGCCAAGCAGTGTTCGAGATTGAAGCCCTCATATGAGTTTCGTTTTGAAGGACTCTCAAATTTCAGCCCTTCAGTTGAAGGGTTGGTTCAAATCCAAGACGTCAATCTAAGAATATAGAAACGAAATACAAAACTCATATTAAACTTGTGCATGAATTATATGGTACATGTTTCCAGTATAAAGTGAAGAATTAAGAATCAACCATCTAACTCCACTTCTTGTAGTGACAATGCCCTATGCTTGTTGGTTCTTGTGGTGGGCAGATTATAATTGAGGACTTCAATTGACGTCTTCATTTTCAATTTGGGGTTGCATTTTGAAGGGTTGTTTTGAGAGAGGTATATTTTGAAGGGCCAAATCACGTTTGAAGGGCATTGAAGACTTCGATCTTGAGCACTGGGTCCAAGGTATGAAGAAACGAACATGGGAGTGGCACTAGTGTGGCATCACTGTCATGCTAAATCTTGTTCGAGGAACCAAATTTAAGTGAGCGAGAATTGACGAGACGGTGATGACATGTCAATGCCACTTTGTTTTTCTCATATCTTGAACCCAAAAGCCCTAGTGTGATTTCTTGGGTCCAAAATAAACAGGAAAAATAAGAATCTCTCGACCACTAGGATCACTTGATTTCGGAGGTTCTTTGGTCTTGAATCCTAGTGTAAACCCACTTTCAGTAAGTGGTACCCGCACTTATCAAGTGTCATGTTGTTATTGATTGTCCTCGAGTGAGGATTGCCGAGAGGAGAGGGGAAAGTGATGACACATCAACACCACTTCACTTCTCCGTACCTTGGACCCAAACCCCACTGTCATCTCCTTAGGTCCAAGAAAAAAGAAATCCTCTCGACCAATAGGAGTGTTTGCATAGCATTACTCAACTCCTTGGTTGCGTCCCGTGGGACCATGTATCGGGCGAGAATGATTCTCCATTCATTCCGGGAATATCCATTTATGGAGATCACTCATGTTGCAGAGTTTCCGACAAACAACTATAAAATTCATAGTTAAAAAAAACAACCTTTTTCTTTAGAAAAGAGACCATCATCTAATTGCTTAGTAATGTTATGTGATTATGGAGTATCTCCCCTCTAAGGGCCACTCCACACACGAGACTGAGGGCCACTTCACACACAAGGCTAAAGGCCCCTGACCATGGCAATGTAAGAGCTCTCATTGGTCGAAAAGGCGGAGACCGTCCAAGTTCACTTCACACTAGGAGGTGAAGGCCTAAAGGTCCAAAGAAAAGTTCGTGGATGAAAAGTCTACATGGAATCCTACATGGCAGGTTGTGGATAAGGGTTCCTAGTCTCCTGGAATGTGCGTCAGGCCCACCTCCAAGAGGTGGGCCTGACGCAAATTCCAGAAGACCATGATTTTTTTAATATTTTTTCCAACATGACAGATTTCAGGGCAAATTCTATAATAGATTTCATGATAGATTCCAGGACATACAAACACCACCAAGTAATTCTCTTAAATTGATAAAGTTTGAGATATATTATATTGAACCAAATTCTCCCCTCTTTTCCGCCAACAAAATATGCAATGGTCCCGCATAATGGTCCATTCTCACTTCACACTATGCTTGAGGGCCCATGACTACATAAAACGGCTTTTCCAACACCCATGGTACGGCCTTTGGATGAGAGTCAAGGGTCCTCACCATTACAAGGTCGCGGCTCTTGGCTCATGTGTGAAGTGGCCCTGAGAGCTCAAAACAAGTACACTTCAAGCGCTCTCATTGGTGGAAAATGCGGAGCCGGTCCAAGTTCGCTTCACACTACACTTGAGGGACCAACGGAGTATGTGAATGCAAGATGGATGTAAAGTCTACATGGATTCCTACATGGCATCAATTGGATCATGTTTCATGGTCACTTGGACTATTTTCAAAAACCGCCTCTTGGAGGTAGGCCTAACACGAAACCGGGAGACCATGGCACTCCGAATGCTCACAACCATTGATTTATTCTATTTTATCATGCGTGAGGACCCGCATGGATAGAAATTCATTGAAATAGCATTTGGTTGAGGGCCCGGTCACATATTGACTTCACACTACACTTGAGGATCCGTGACCACACTACATGATTCTGGAGGTGCCTTGGGACGGCCTTTGGACACTTTCTTTTGGGCTCTCACAATTTCATGGTCACGGCTCTTGGCTCGTGTGTGAAGTGGCCCTAAACCCACACCCGTGACGATTATGATTCATATCTCAAGTTCTATTCATATAAAGTATCTATCTATATCTACATATATGCAGCTTGACTTCATCCGAACCCTCAGCTGCTTCGCTCTGATTGCATGCTGCCAATCCGTTGGAAGGGATTCCCGCACTCACATGGAATGAGTGATGAAATCCCACAATCCATTCATCCAAAATCTCACAAGATCCTAGGCCCCCAACACTCCTCGCCGCTGCTGCTTGTTGTGGCAAAGGGAAGAAAATCTCGCCACTCGCAGCAAATCTTTAGAATCGAACGCATGTGGCCTAACTTATGCAGCGGACATTGGAGTAAACAGGGTCAGTCACCAGTGTACAAAGGATTCTCCTAAATTTACCCTTCTTAATAATTGGGAAGTTGTAGTGGGTTGTCACATAACTGTGTTCTTTTTTTTTATCACTTTTATATGATAGGCTCATTATATCCCAATAGTGCTTATTGGTTAAAGTACTACCTATACTATTGGACCAATTTTTTATTTGTAAAATGCATAATTCTACGGTAAATATATAAGAATCACTGCTCGGGAAGAACCGGCGGTTAGTTACAGATGAACCGGTTGAGTTTAAGAAATAAGCGGTTGAAGTTGAGACTTCAGGAGAATTACCGATCATTTAAGGGGAATATATAGAATATATCTCAAATGAATAAAGCAAAACCGGAAGATGTCAACATGTAACCGGTTGGATTTAGAATCACTAGGATCTTGACCGACTAAGCCCAAAAACTTCCCGGGCACTGATAAGAATAGACACACTCGCCAAAACCATAATGTGGGGAATATCCAAGAATATATTGTTAGCCCCACAGAGCACTGTTATGGATTTGAATAATGTTATGTCCACATATCGTCACATGTTGGGCCAATGAAATTGGCATTAAGTCACACCATTCAAAAGGCCACACAAATGAGCATATTAATTGTATTGGTCAATTATGAATTATGTGTCATTTAGGTTACTTTTTGAAACCAAAAGGCCAGTTAGCCAACGTCGAGCGTGAATATTACATGTTTTTATTATTAGGAGGGGCAACTCTAGGAGCTCAATTGATCGTCAACTTGGTATAAGATATGCGGGTGTTATTTGGTTAGATTTTTCTTGTTTGATAGATCTTCTATTGGTTAAAATTCAAGCCTTCAATTTTGTGTTACATTAGCAAATCTATGATAAACATCAACATCAAAAATAGATTAAAAATCAGACATGGTTTAGTTATGGTTTTCGGAAGTGCATGAATGTTGATTCCTTAATCAAATACACACCAAGTCCTCCCAATTGTGGTTCACCATTGAGTGTGCACCGGTCAATCAAGATTTGTCAACATAATCCAATCTCTTTTTTAAACATGGTGTTTGTTCCTTTGATCCTCACCTAACCACGCACCAATCAAACACAAGGGTCCGATCAAAGAAAAGTAACCGAATAACACCCACACGCCTTCTTTATTCAAACCCCGGCCAATGCGGGACCCACCACTTTCTTCTTTATGGCTCGAGTTGCTTGTGGACCAAGCGGGCGCCGCATCCATGATTGATGAATTCTTCGTCACGGACTGACGCACACAAAAGTCGGAGGCAATGGAGAGTGGCCTAGAAGTTTGGGAAACGATTTCGAGCCTCCTCCGGGAGCCGGTCGGTCGGTCGGTCGGTCGGTCGTTAGGGTCGGTCTAAGTTATGTGATGGTTAGGGTAAGTTATGCATCATCATCATCGATCGACATCAAACATTCTCGAGTCCTAAACCGAGGATTCCAAGGCCTAGGGAGCGGGGAGGGAGGGAGAGAGAGAGAGAACGAGAACTTGAAACGGTCTTAAGTTTTAAAAACCCTAAATCATAGCTAGCTATAAAAAGCTGTGTACAACAATCGGAGGTTAAACATATATGTCAATTCTTGTCACATTAGACTCGGAAATCAAGGCCGGCACTGCTACCAAGTTGCTCGCTCTCAATTCATACGTTTAAGTACTTGAAAATCAGCAACAGTGATTGAGCTACAGGGACTTTGACGCTTACCCCCACTTGATGGATTAAGTTGGTTTCCTCGTGCATGTCGTAGCGTTAGCTACATAGCCCCGATCGAGTCGCATTCTTCGGCGCGACGATTGTTGATGTTGAGTTTTAGGGTTCACTTCAAGAATCTCTTGTGACACCATCGACCTCATTGATGAGCCAATTGCGATTTGCATTTGCACGAACGTTGCGGCTTGCACTTATCGGCATGAATTGACTTGTCCGTATTCAAAGTCGTTGCTCTTTGATAAAAAAAATTTCCCAACCATTACTCTCTAGGTACCTATTCGAGTTTACCTAGTGTGTAGTTGCATACAATTGGTACTAGGGAGGATGTAGCTTCAAGGATGGTGAAACCAAAAAAGGGTTTCATCCGTCGACCATGTGCAACTCACTCATCTACAAATGTAATATTTTATAAGCTGAAAATTGCTTTATGAGAATGTTTCAACTTTCAAAACAGTGACACCATGTTGGTCCCAAGATGAGCAAGTCCCAATCGGATGAATGACATCCACTAAAAACATTCATCCACAAACAACACCCACGTGACAACACCTTGACATGGTGAGTGAGAAGCTCACGCCCGTCAAGTCAATACACTTAACATCTAATTTAGTGTGGTTCACACTATTCATCATCGACCCCTGCTAAATTGTCTTACAATTATTGGGTGGCAACTAGCAAACATGGGTGTCATATGATATTTGGTGTCACATGGTAAGTTGTGAATACCGCTCTAATCAACATGGCATGATGATTTCAATGTCACAATCTGGATATGTATAGTGGTCACACCGTTCTTCGTTGCATCTATTATCAATATTTTATTCTATTTATCTATTACTTTTTCATTAGCAGTCAAGAGCACACATGAAGTGCGATCTGCGAATTTGAATTACATCCCCGCTAAACATCCTTCATAGGTACCTCGTGCCCACATTTCCCATATCAAAACAATGGCATGGGGCATGGAATATGATCAACACAATGAAGTTTTCAACAATGAACCAATCGCATGGACGAAGTTTGCACTAAAGAAAACGAGAATATAAAATATCATTGATCACATGCGGTGCTTATTTCAACATGCCCAGGGAGTGAAATTTTGAAAACCTTGCCATTGGTTAAGAATCATGAAAGCCCAATTAGGGATCCAAGCTGTGCATCAAGGTACAATCATATGACCATACTTCGGTGAGGTTTGAGTTTATCCGCCTCGTTCAAACTCCTAAAGTGATGGGTTAGTCCCGTCCCCGCCCCTACACAGGGTGGGTGGGGGTGGGTAGGGTATGGCAATGTAGGCATGTGGGAAGGAAGCATGGGCTTGAGATACTGACAACTTCTCCAACGACATTCATATATAGGTAGGCATTCTCATTCATTTATTCCCTATCCAGTCAACATTTGGGGGAGGGGGGGGGAGACTGGCAGAGTTTGAATGTATCTAACTCACACGACATCATCTAACGAGCAAGTGTGTAAGGAGGTTCGGCTTCGGACCCACGAGAGCTCGCATGTAGCATGCAATTCCGTGCACTACGCCAAGCAAACAATGAGTATGATATTTAGTGTGGGCCACACTAATCTTGAAGTTAAGTTGCATGTGGGTGTTGCATAGATGTTCCGTGGATTCTTGAGAGTTTGGTTCAAAGGTTTGGTTTCTTTAATTATGACACATGTAGAAACTTATCTGTGTTGATTTATACCACTCTTTTTGTCGACACTAAATCATACTATAACTAGCATGACAAGTGACTATCCACTAATATACACATATATTTATATTTTGGTACTAGGTTCATAAAACAAGTTAATACATGCCTAATGGGGCAATGTCCGGGGCGTTTTTTAGGCAATATCGGTCAAGATCCTAGTGTTTCCAAGTCCAACTGGTTGCATGTTGTGATCTTTCGGTTTTTTCTGTTATTAATTTTGGGGTATATTCCACAGATTCCTTGAAAACGATCGGTAATCTTGCTGAAGTCTTGAACTCAAACTCAACCGGTTCATCTGCAACTAGCAGTCTCCGTGCATTGAATGGGGAACCCCCCTACAAGGAACACCTTCATGATTGCATGCACTCTCCAAATAGGTGAACAGAGCTCTCAAGTTGGCTTATCAAGAGAACATACTTTAGAATATTGTGAGTCACACATGTGTTACTTAGTACTCACCATCAGCGAGAAAATTTGAAGGGTTACTCGTATTTCATGGGGAAGGGTTACTTAAAATTTTGCCTTTCAAAATGAAGGGTTACTTCAAAAATTGCCCTTCACATATTTACAATTTTTTTCTTTCAAAAATGCACAATGTAATGTTTGAATCTTAGGTTATATTGTAAACCGAAGTGAAATGTAATTTACATGGAACAAAATCCGAAAAGAAATATGATTAGAACATATATTTATTTCATGTATAGAGCTCACAGCTCCACTACACGCTCTTCCGCTCTGCACCAGTGCACCGCAAGTCTCAAAGTCTGAACTTTGCACTGAGTCACTGACATTCTCCCATCGCCCAGGCCCCAAGGATAAGAGCGGCATGTAGTTCTCACCGGGTGTGGGAGGGTATCTACGGTTCTCCCGAGGGTATGAAGGCCCAAGGGACCGGTTGTTTTAAAAATGCCCTTCCCTTTGAAGGTTTCCTGGAATTTCTGCCGGTCCCTTTTGAATGGCTGGCGCAGCTGTTGAAGGGAAAGTGAAGGGCTGCACCCCAGAATAAGGGGTACAACCCTTCAATTTTATTCGCTGCTCACCATACAATGATCGTATTCTCCAAGTTTGTTAATTATTTGACCCAAAACTTGGCTCTAACACATGTTTGGTTTTTGGGGCACAAAGTCGATACTTGACTGCTTAAGAATCCTTAACTGTGAACCTTCTATTGAAGATTCGATCGCTTTCATAGTGTGGGCTTGCTAAATTCAAGAGTGGATGAAATTGTGAAAACCATCCTATAGTGTTTTGAACATGTTGTGATATTTGGTTTCTTATCCCAAATAATTAGTGGATTTGATTGAGAGGCGTCACACTACATAACGTTATTCATATTCATAACAATGTTCCGTGGGACTAAAAATATTCCATAGAATATTCTCATTTTCATACAAAATGTGGAATATTCCATTGAATATTGTCAGTCCCACAAAGTATTGCTATGGATTTGAATGATGTTATGTAAACTTCAGACTCGTTCAAACACTAGTACGTTAATATTTTATAGACTAAAATGTCTTGATAATAACATGGTACTAGGAGACGGTATGAAAAATATAGTGAATATGAACTATTATGCAACAGACCCACTAAATATACACATTTAGAAAGTCTAGAAGGCTTATGAATCACCATGAGGCATGCAAGTGTAGGCAATGAAGAGCTGGTGTAAAATTCTTGTATTTGACGTATGTATGCCACTTTTATACTTAAAAAAGGAACGTCGTATCATATTGCATCCACGTCATAGATGAATGTTGGGATTCATCCATATTTTAGACATAAGAGACTCGTGCGTGAGGGTGATTGCCATGTTGACTACTTCATAAACATGAATCGATCTATCACATTGTTGGGCTCTTGATAGACTAATTCAAAATTTAGGATGGTAATTCCAATGTTAGATATGAAGTACGTATACTAGACCCAAATCGTGAGCTACGAATGGTGCTCACTCCCCACTCACTCTCACTTTCGCTTGAGTGTGCACTTAAATCACAAAACCGCATGGACTCGTTCACTCCAATGACAAATTGTTGTATTGACTACTACTACTACTACAACAATAGCACACAACTATAAAACAATGGAATAGTTAACATTAAGAATCTTTTTGGAACGTTGAAAAGGGGCTTAACTTAGATGATATCTCTCTCGGATCGTCAACTTCAATGCCACATGAGCTAAAACCACGACTTGCTCATGAGCTACAAGTGGCCCACTAAACTTAACACACACATCTCACAAAGGGTCCAGCTCTCCGATAGTGAACTCCGGATTGATTACTTTCACCAAAACTTTTTTTGAAAAAGCTGACATTAGGTTTATAGTTAGGATCATCCTCATCCTCATCCTCATTATTAATAGAGGTTCCTGGGTCTTGGATGTTGATTCTGATTGTTCAGGGCCGTTTTCACACACGTGACCCAAGGGGCCGTGAGACGAACCGGTTTAGGATTTCTTGTGTAGTTGGTGGTCCGAAGACCGTGACCAAGAGGAAAATCCACTGTCATTTTTCAAAAGCCTTGGTCACGGGACATGGTCTAAAGCGGACTTAGACCAAGATGAAGTGTTTTTTAATGATTTTTTTCACAAATATAACATTTACTTAAAATTATACATTTGAAGAAATACAAGATGCTACAAACAATGTTTTTTCTCTTTGGCATTGTCACCTTATCTCCACTAATAGCCCACCCACACTTACTGATGCGGGCCACCAATGAACGGTTTCTACTGGCACTAGTTACATCCAGTGGCTCTCACTGGCTAAACCAACTCTAAAATTGGCCCTTGTTGGTAGGAATTGTTCACTAGTGGCCTGCACCAATAAGTGTGGGTAAGCTATAAGACAATGTATTTGGGTTCTCTCGCCATAAAATATGAGTGATTGTCAAACATTTTCCAATTATGGATATCTAGGATCCAATGTCACTCATCCATTTCCTAACATCCTTGCCCATGATCACTTTTATTTTTGGTGACCGTGTGTAAAATGAAGTGGGAGTGCCACTCATTCACAACCAATGAGAAATTTAAAAAAGCAGTGGTCATGGTCAATGGTCACTAGTGTAAACATACCCTAATTCAACAAGAAACAATCACTCATGAGCTACAACAAGCGGGCATGAAATGGACGATTTCAACTTTGCATCTATGTCTCCTAGAATGTGAAAACACGCAATTGCTAGTGCATGATGATTAGCAAATCCACATCATCACCTCAGGCATTTTCTTTGTAATTTTTGGTGTTCATCTTATTCATCATCACAATCAAGATTGTACTTCTTATTAAACCATCATACATATCACCCCAATCATGTCGACTTTTGAACCTAGAATAATCAACAAAGTTTGATCACGTAGTCCAATCTCTTTTAAACAAATGAGTGTCCGTTCTCGTATCCACTCCCAACCACACACCATTCCAATGCATGTGCCCATCTAAGATAAGTGATTGAATTAGGGTCACTTGCCTATCACAAATGGTCCATCTTCTTCATTGGAGCAAGTATATCTTTAGTGTTAATCACGATCTCCAAGGGCACGCCAATGGTCACCCACCCAATAGGCTCCTCCACTTGAGTCCCATGATGATCATTGTCATAGCATGACCGTAAGCCACCTACTTCATAACCAATCGCGCATCCAAACACACAAGGGAAATCAAAACCTGGTGCAAATTTTCATACAAGGAAGCACAATATCATCCATAATTCTCAAATTTGGTCTCTGAATTGATCGGCCGGTCTTGGCTAGTAACCAACTTGAGTAGGTGGACATCCACTCTCCTCTCGTTAATTATCTCAGGTAAGTGGGTCTTACACGGAGATTTTTCTCTCCACACCCACTTCTCGTAGGACAAGTAACACGCGATTAACGTGACATGAGTAGTAGATCCAAAGCGTGCTCGTAGCCACTTTCCTCACGATTTCCAGAGCTCGTATGGATATCCTATGCATTGCCAAAGTGAAGGTTCTCTGACGAGTTATCAAACGACCATAGAGGTCCCCTCCAATTACATTGACTATTGCGTCAATACATTTAAAACACGCAGTCCAATCTCATTTCAACACATGTCATACTGATGTCCGTTCTTAGACCCACAACCCAAACATTCACCGCTCAAATATAGGTGTGCGTTTTAATGGGGGCACCGAATACTAAGGCACATCAACCTTAGTCCATAATAAACGACTTACCATGAGTACCTATCGGTTGAACCTTGCACTCATCTACTTACACCACTACTAAATCAAGGTCTCTAATGTTATTGACCCATTTCATCACAAGGGGTAGTACCTAATACAAGCATAAAGCATGGTTCCCTAGAGATCCAAATTTTCTCACACCATCCCATCCAGCAAATACGTACACTGACCGACTGCCCGGCCGGAAATACGGGCCCACCACCAAAACCATACGAGACGAATGTAGATACAATATGCCACATGTATATATACTACTAATACGTACCTCCCGCGCCACCAGCGTAGGGGGGAAGACAGGAATGGAAGGCGGTCGGTCGGTAGGAGAGGGGAAGAGAGGGCGGTAGGTAGGTAGGTGGGTAGGTCGCTAGCTTACCCTAGCACGGTGAGGTCGGAGGAGGGAGAGAGACCTCGGCCCTATTTGGCAATTACGAGGAGCGTCTCGTCTCGCCTCTCCGCCATAGCCATGCGAGCCTGCTCGCTTCAAACCGCCCTCGCTTGCGTGCGCGTGCCTGCTTGCCTGCCGTCACCCCCTACCCCGCATCACCGGCATTACGATGAGGTTCCCCGGGGGAGCACGCAGGCGGCCTCGCGAGTAGTAGTATTGCGCCGGTGACGGAATTATGGCGACGACCAGGGGGAGGGGGAGCATCATCATCATCATCAACAGCAGGGTATGGCGGAACAATGAGGGTTTGGTGGTTGTAGTACGAGGAGGAGTAGGAGGAGAGAGGCGAGGAAGCGTAATGGCTCAGAAGAAAGAGGCGGAGTGAGAAGAACGGGTGCAGAGAGGGAGCGAGAGAGAGAGAGGGAGTGAGTGTGTGTGTTTTGTGGACGGTATGGGGTGGAGGAGCTTGTCGCGGATCAAGGGAGAGACGGGGAGCAACGGGGGAGAAGGGAAGAGGACAGGAGAGGAAGAGGGTTTTGTGGAGCGGGGGGCGCAGGGGGTGTGGTTGTTACGGGAATTTCGGTTTGCGATGCGTGTGAAGCCCGGCTGGTTGATGGAACAGAGGTTGGTGGCACGGAGGTTACGGGAATCATCAGGAGGGAAGTAAGTTAGGACGGGTGTAATCATCGCGAGATGGAACAGAGGGCGGTGTGGCGGGCGAGTAGTAGAGGAGTGTCGTGAGGGAAGGCTCTTGGAAGATTGGGAGAGGAGGAGACAGGCGGGGAGAGTGGGAGCCGCTCATGCATGCATTGGATGTTAATGCTATTATTGTTTCAAGCACGGTGGTAGGGTTTCTTCTTGCATCCTTAGGGGGAGGAGGAAGAGGGGGGGAGGTATTATTCTCATCATGCGGGGGGTGATGGAGGTATCATCATCTCATCATCATCATCATCCGGTGAGGTCGCCCTCATCGGAGGGGGATTCAGGCACCGACGATGATGACTCGAATTCCGTGCTCAGCCACGCTAGACGCCAGAGACCTATGTTCCCGATCCCGCATTCTCATTGGTTCCCTCGACCAATTTCGTTTCGGGCATATGCCGCTCCTAGAGTGGTCAGGCAACAGGGTGTCTCGAATGGACTACGGCTACACATCCAGGTCACTCGGCCGGTAGGCCGCCCCTCCCCCTCTTCCTCCTCCTCCTCGCTTTTTATTTATTTTTTATTGCTGTTTGTGATTTTCTTTTTCGTCTACCTATTGATGAATGACATCTCTACTCACTACTCTGGCCTTCTGCATTTTCCTCACTTGGCGAGGTTGTTGCGGAACTGGATACTACTGCAAAATCAAGTGCTCAGAGCTAGAGCACTAAGGCAGGGGGTTTCAAAATTGTGGAATTGATGATCCGGCCTTAAGCATTTACATGCACGCTATAAGTTCTGGCATAGTGACTTATATCAATATTGCTTCTGTAGCTTGTCAAAATTCAACCAGATTGGAGCCGTCGAGCAAATTTTATGTTTTTCTTCCCCGTCTGCAAGCGGATGGTGGTTCATTGAACTGGGACATTGGTTGAATGGAAGAATGTGGCAGCATGCAACAGGTCCATTGTCTTGTGTTTCGGGATTGGTTTCAGGCCGCACTAGTTTCTATAACGCTGATGATGCTTACTTTAGGCGGAGTGTTTGAAGATATTTATCACGCGCTCTCTTTGAGTGGTCACTTTACAAAGACTTAGCATTTGCCAACCTCTTCTATGATGCCTAAGAAGAACTTTGACCTAGCGCGTCAAGGACTCTATCTAATGCAACTCTCTATGACGCATTTCTTCACCTCAGCCGGTTCTGGGTAATCTAGGGTTAAGTTCATCATTCTAAGATCAATCGAAATACCAGCAGTTTCTCTTACTTTCTCGAAGATTTCTGCTGTCGGGTTAGGGCCAGAGTATCGCTGGAAGTGTCTTAGAGCAATCTGCTGGGATTGGCTATGTTGTAGCTGGTGTTCTGCTTTGTATATTGCCACCGTTGGTGTTTCTGTTAATGCACTGGTTTTAATTCAGCTCTTCTGTGTGGGTTGTGCAGTTGGCATACAAGCTCACCAAGGACATCGTTGGGACCTACCAGAGTTGCAACTCTAATTTCCAATATTTACCTGATTGTAACCCAAAGCGCTCCTTAACACAACCATGTACAGCAGTGTCCAACAATGGAAATGATAACGAGAAGCATGATCTCATTCTTTATGTCAATCAGGTCCTTGTGAATGATGATGGCACACGCAGGTTGGTGTTGCGCTCTATACTGGTGTGATGAAATACCTAGCTTCCATTTAGGTCTCCGTATGTTTTGGCTGAAGTCTTTGCAGGGTCCCTTTTGGGTGGGCAGAAGCTTGTTCAGTAATTGATAAGGTAAAGATAGCAGGCTTGCAGATTCCGCATGCAAAATATGCCTGAAAATAAGCATGGTGAGTAATATATACTGTGAATGTGGATGCATACAGGTATGTCGTGAAAGATCTGGTGGGCTCAGGGACGTTTGGGCAAGTTGCGAAATGCTACACAGAAGAAACAAATGACTACGTCGCTGTGAAGGTTATCAAGAATCAGCCTGCCTACTATACTCAGGCAAAATTCGAGATTGGGATATTGCATATGGTATTGTCGCAATCCATATGCTTCTGCAGTTAACTCCTCTACTTGAGACTGCATTCTTTCCAGCTCTCTCAAGCTCTCTCAAGCTCTTTGTTGATGAGATTGTTGTCCAAGGTCTGGGCTATAGATGCTGTAAGGGTTCTTGTTGACCTATCAGTGTGATTTTCTAAAGTTTGTATTTGGTGCAGCTCAACAAGGAGTGGGATCCACAGGATAAGTACCACATAGTCAGGAGTTTAGACCACTTCAAATTCCATGGCCACCTGTGCATTGTGTTTGAGCTTCTGACGGTGAACCTGTAAGTTCTTGATTGGCAGTGTTGCCTGCACATTACTATTTGTATATACTTATTGGAGAGTGAAATGATTAGAATAATCCTGGAATCCTCACAGCTGCAATGGATATATTAGTCGTGTCTGAATACCTGCATGTTGTTGAGAGTATTGCAAGTGAGCCTTCTACATCTGGGCGGAAACAAACTTGCAACTTTGGGCAAATACTGGTCGGTGAGAGACTTTCTTAGTAGCAAACTCATTCTTTGAGTTCAGGTGTTTAGTAAATAAACTGTCATCAACCAACTTGTTAGCTACATACATGAGTAGCTCTTCAGTCTTTGCATTAGAAGCTTGTCAGTCTTGGTCATTGCTATGGTGCATTGTAAATGATGCAAGGGTGTCATCTTTGTCTGCCAGGTATGAGTTGTTAAGGACAAATAGCCTGAAGGGCCTATCACTTATGTTGGTGCGAATGTTCACCAAGCAGGTTTGAATATGTCCCCTTGAGCTCAATGCCTCATACTAGCTAGACTGAGGGGCAACTCTTACTTGGTCTGCTTGATTTGATTTGAATACTTGGTCACATGTCTGATTTCTGGTCTTAGATAAGCTTTGTGTGTTGATGCGGGGTTTAGAGACATGGTTAGATTGGCTTGAATCTGACAGTTAAGCTCTCCAAAAGGGGCCTGCATTGCACCTATGCAATATCTTTGTCTCAATTTTGCTTCTGCTTTCACATCATTTAAAGATATACTCCAGGGGTAGCAAGCATACTTGTTTTACTTGTATTCTTAGCACTGCATATCGTATTGTTCCTAACAAGCAATCATAACAAGCAACATATGGAAAGGAATTTGCTTGAGGAAGGTTGCTGCAAGGGTTTTGGGGAGGGCATGCTACATTGTTGTTTCTATTGACATTTGATCTCTTTTTATTTCCAGTTGCTGGAATCTTTGAGTCTACTACGAGATGCGAGAGTTATACATTGCGATTTGAAGCCAGAAAATATTCTTTTAACCAGGAGGTATGTCTTGATTCTTTTTAATTTTTTAAGTTTTTAATTTGCTATTTTGTGGACTACATATGATCTTTGACTATCTGTGTTGTTGGTGCTTTTCTCTTCACCATGATAAATTGAATCCTTGAGTTTGACATGAATTTTCCTGCCACTGATATCCCTCTTCTGTTGTTTGGATTGCAGTAGCTTTCAAGCAGCAGAGATTAAGCTGATTGATTTTGGATCAGCGTGCAAGGAAGACCAGACTGTGTACACATACATCCAGGTAATAACTGAGTGGGATGCCTTATCTTTCTATGGATTGTGTAAATATGTGAATCACACAGCTTCATAGTCCAGGTATTCATTTTACTGGTTGCAAGTGAGGAGCAAGGGAAAAGTGCTTTATTGAGGGAAGGTTTTGGATGTTAAGTTGACATTAAGCTCCAATCAAGCAGTTTTTCTTTTTCTTTTCTTTATATTCCAAAACCTGTTATTATCAATCCAAATTAAATTTCTTGGTGGAAGTGAAGTATGATTGCATGGCAAAGTCAAGCTGTAGCATTGTTTGAAACAGTAAAAAGTTACTCCTTAGTCTCTCGCTAATGTTGGTTGTTGATGTGATTTTTAATGGCTCTTTATTTTCTGGAAATGCAGAGCCGTTTCTATCGGTCTCCTGAAGTATTACTTGGTCATCCATATACAACAGCTATCGATATGTGGTCTTTAGGTTGTGTTGCTGCTGAACTTTTTCTTGGACTGCCACTATTTCCGGGTGCTTGTGAGTACGATCTTCTACTGTTTATCAAGGAGAAGCTTGGGTATGAACCTTCTTCTCTTTTTGTCTAAGTTTGTGGGATCAAAGCCCTGACCATTTCCAGGGTTAGACTCTAGGATTATGCAAATATTGATGTTGGCAAGCCTTTGCATATGGAATTTTAATTCCTCACATGTGATTTCACTTCCCATCTCCTTTTAAACACTTTTTCATATAGGATAAGTGTAACATCCAGTATGCTGTAACGTCCAGTATGCTTTATGTAGGTCTATGGGAGAGGCAAAAGGCTTGTTGAGTGAGCACTTATATGTTGTTTTTGTGGTCATGCAGAACTCAGCCGCCGGACTACATACTGAGGAATGCAAAATATACCAACAAGTTTTTCAAGCTACTCACGGCTGCCCCGCATTCTGATCAATCTCACACTGCCTACCAAATTCTAACTGCTGAAGAATATGAAGTTGTAGGTCTTCTATTCACCACGATGATTTTTGAAATCTCTGTTACTCTTGCACCAGCTGTATAACGTATGCTCATTGTATCTATTGTTTACTTTGATATTCAGTCACCGTGTGTCTACAAGAAAAATTGTTGAGAAGACCTGACATAGGCAAGCTTTGAAGCTGTAGCCTTTTTATTTCAGTACGATAATGTGCTTGACTGTCCTCAATTCTTGAAAGCTCCACTCACTAGTAGGTGACTATGAAGTTTGGTGTCTGTATTCAATAACTCTAGTAACTCTGAGCTAGTTAAGACTAGCTTGACAACATAGATTCTGAGAGGAGAGCATTTTCTGAAAAGACAGCGTGTTGGCTTATTTTGTGTTGTTGACTGATGCAGCGACAGGGAAAGAAACCTGATATTGGGAGGAGATATTTCAGTGGAACTCTTGCAGAGATGATAATGGGTTACCACATGAGGCCAATGTTACAAGCTGAGCAAGAGAAAGGTAGGATATTTTTAATGTACATAGACTAGTGCAGTCCATTTGAATGCTGTGAGTGGTCTGTTATAACTATGGTTGCCTGTCTGTATTGGTCTTACTAGACATGGGAGGACATGTATCTTTGAAGGGATTCTCTCAATTTTGATTCCAGTAGCGGCTTTTTGAAGCACATTCATAGTGTGGGAGTGCTCATATTTTGCTTTTTGAGATAGAACTAGTGGAGCTTATCATGGTTGTAACTTCCAGAGCTACACGCCCGAGAGACATTTGTGGACTTTCTCAGAGGCCTTATTGAGTGCGACCCTAGAAAGCGATGGACACCTCAACAGGTGAGGGCATATTATAATTTTTGTATAAGTGTGTAAGGTGTTTGAAGGGTTGAATCATGGTAAATCAGTGGCGGGACTCTGATAAGTATTTTTCACATTCAATTTATCAATAGTATTTGTATGACCTTACTGGAATGTTACATATATATACCTGAAAACAGGTGACTTTGATGAATAATGATGAATAGTTGATCTTGAAATGATAATTGTACTCATCCTTGTATCTTATTTTGCCTGCAGGCTGCGCAGCATCCTTTTGTCACAGAAGAGCCTTACTATGGACCATATGTTCCTCTGCCAGAGACACCGCGCACAGTAAGTATCTCTTTCTCATGAAGCAGAGGAACGTTTGACTTTTTTCATAATAGATCTGCAAGTTTTGTCTGTAATTATGGAATAGAGGCAGTATGGTTTTCTGAGCATTGCTGATGATATTTGCCTTGTATATATGCTCTGCAGCCTGTTCATCAGGGTCTGTTGATGGAGCACCGAGGCATAGCTGGACACTGGTTTTGTGCTGGACTCTCTCCTCAGGTAGATCTAGTTATTTGGATGTTCCTTCTCATGTATGCTTGTGGTCTGATGCTCATTATACACATGTACTGAATATTTCCAACTAGTGAAGATCTTCAAAATTGTAGGGTGGTCAGGTTTTATGTTTGTTATGTCTTATAGTATTGGACGGGATGGAGCTGAGAGTATATGGTTATGCTCAAGATCATTTGCCTGCACACAATTTATATCACTAAGTGATCTGGTTTTGGTTATGTAGGTTGGCAATCTTAGCCTAGGTTCTCGGTTTAATGGCAGTCCTCAGCAGCATCCAACCCACTTGTCACTGGCAAGCAGCTATGGAAGTATTGGGAGTTTAGGTAGCTATGGGGAGGGGGGCTCCACCTTTGACAGTAACTTTGAAAGCCATATCGATGGTCCAGGTGTATATCCTGTTGGCGTCAATAACCAGGCATCAAATTTAGGTGGATCCCCTGAATCAAGTTGGCGAGGAAGGCCACTTGTTCCTTCTATTCAGGGTGTTGCCCACACTCAACTAGGCATGAGTCCCTCCTCTGCTGGTGGATTCAGATCATCAATGCCTCTGGGAACTAGTCCTTCTCAATTCTCTACCCAAGGCCCTCCCTTTCAGATGTCTCCTGGCTCATATGTAGCCTCTCCAGGCTCATTTCCATCTTCCCCAGCTTCTTCAGGTTTTTTACTTTCACCTGGATCACCATCACAACAAGGGTCACCCAACAGATTTGGACCAACTTCACCTGCTCGAGGTTCAGGTGGTAGATTAAGGGAGCAAGCTGTAGGAAATGCAAATGCTGCACATGGTCATCACTATCCACATGGTCATAGAAGGAGGCAATTTCAAGGGCAAGTTCCTCCACCCACAACTGGACATGCACCAATGGCCCAAGATTTTGCTCAATGGCAAAAGCTTCAGCACAATAATGCAAGTGGAAATATGGAAGCAAGCTCCAGTGGTGTCTCTGATGGTCAAGGTGGTCTCCGAAGGGGTGCTCCTCCAATGCCCCATTCACGGACTGGTGGAACTGGGAGCACAGTAGGTGTTGTGCAACAGTCGCGAACCTCCTATGCCCCAGGCACCTTGGGTTCTTTTTTGTCACCAGACAGTTCTATGGATGGTGCGGATGAGGACTCTGTAATAGGTCCTCATTGGGACCCAAACTTCAGGTGATTTCTGGGAACATCTTATGCTCCTTACTGATGATGTATATTGTCATTTAACTATTGCAAGTGATTAAAACCAATACCTATTACTGATCACCTCAAGGAAAGACTTCCAATCTTCAATCCAAAGACTTATGTCAGTCAAAATATGGGCATATGGGGAATTATTTTACAATTTAAGATTGGGAAGATATTAGAGATACTCTTAAAGTTGAATCCCACGTTGGTTGTTAGTTGGTCCCCTGTAATTTTCCATTGACAGTCTTGCATACAAAATCAACAACTCCTTTCCACCTGTGGTGCATGGTCAGATGTACTTCTCAAATTTGAAGGCTTTCTAAGTACATTCATATATTACAACCTATCTTGGTGCATTGAGGGTCAAATTCAGTTGGACACTCTTGGTATGCCAAAATGAGTTTTGCCCCCATATATTTCTTTTGGGTGTTTCCATTGTGGATAGGCTATCTAAAGCCAATCATTTCCTTGACATCTTACCTAAAATGGGTTCTCTGCATCCACCTCCTTTATATTATAAAATTGCACAAGTGGGGATGACTTGTATCCTCCCCCATAACTCTTTCAGTATGGTCTTTTTGCCGTTCGTAATGTCTTCTATAGTTTCTTGTGCAATCATGTTTCACTGGGTGTGTTTGTCTGTCTCTTATGGGATGGAATATATCCAATTAGTGACCTATGTGGGTGCTTTTACAGTGATGACCTCCTTCAAGAGGATGCAATTGAATCTGGTGCAAGGAGAAATATGACACCAGATGCTGGGATTGCTGGTGAGGGTGGCCGTGTAGTGGGTGGCGGGCCTGGTCCTTCATTTTCAGGCCCCAGTGGAGGTGTAGATACAAGCTTAGCAATTGGCCGAACCTATTCTTCTTCTCAGGGGGGCACCTCAGATGGAACTGCATCCATGAGGTATGTGCCTTTGTGTTGCACGTTCTTTAATTTGATAATCTTCTTTAGAACATTGATTATACTGCCTCCAGAATTTTAGTGGTTTTACTTGTGCACATCGTAGTCAAGCTTAAGGTGAAATCTGTGTTGACTGTGTTTAGACAGTTAGCTGTGTTTGGTTGAAGTTGGTTTGTTTAGAGATCTTCTGCTGACTGTTGACAGAAAACTATTACTTACATTATTTAACTCCATGCAGGACATCACATGGGCAAGTGAGCACCTCAACAAGTGTGGAAGGAAGTCCTGTATCTTCACATAGCTCACAGTCCAGTTATCCTCGGCAAAAGCATGGATATTATTCTCCAAATCAGACTTCTCCTAGTCGACTTGGTCCTCAATGTTCTCAGAGCCTTCAGCAGCAGCTGCGGCATCAGCCAGGTCACCACCCCCATCCTCACTCTCAACAGATCTCTCCTGAGCAGACTCCACTGCACCCTCATCATGGGGGCAGGCGACATTTACCTGGGGAAGTGAGTACCAGTGTTCCACCAGGTACACTACCATTCCAACAGAGACAGCAAAACTACCAATTGCAACAACAACAACAGTACCACCAACAGCAGTATCGTTCACCTCAACCATCTCCAGATCTACAACTGGCAGGACCAGGAAGAGGGAATCCAAATGGAGAGGCAGGAAATAGTTTACATGGGGGCCTTTTGCCTTCCCCACAAAGGGATAATAGGTTAGCTTATTTCGGAGTGAACCACAATACACTTGCTGGTAATGCCATCACATCTCGAATGCAGGGTGGCCAGCCAGAGCAAGAGGGAAATGCACTATCTGCGGCAGGATTTGCAATAGCTGCAGGTATGGGGCATCCATTACATCAAGTGCAATATCAACAATATAATGGTGGGGAGCAACAATGGCCAGGCCCAGGCGGAATTCTTCCTCAAAACTTCTTTGTTAATGACCTTTTCAACAATATGGGTAAGCAATTATGATGGTCATTGGGGAAAGCATTGTTGTAGACTTACAGATGGCTTTCTTATCGGAATGGTTTTTTCTGTTTTGCTTGTAACAAAAGTTCAAAAGGGCAAAGCGCTATTGATTATACCTTGAAACTCTTCAGCATGCTTGAAAAGAGACTTTGTGATAACTTCAATAGACATCCTTTTGGGGGTAGTGGAACTGGTGTCTATGATCGTGATTAATATATTTGAGTCAAAGTGCAATGCATCTACATTTGTCATTGCTATTACTCTGTTAGCTGCAGTGCTAATCCTCTTTGGAGCAGCACTTCAAAGTAAACTAACTGAGTTTTATGAGGAAAAATCTTTCGAGTGTTCTCCGCTAGTTGTCAATTGTCAGCCCTGAGAGCTGTGGGGAAGAGAAATTATTTCATGGGTGCTGGGATGTGACAAGATGATATTCAGCTATGGGTAGTTTGCTGTGAACCATTTTGACAATTGAGGGAAAAACTTTTCTGCAAAGTGTGCTGTGAGGTCATCTCTGCCAGACAAAATTTCACATAATGTTTTTCCCATCCTGTAGGTCGGAGGTCAGGACCTCATCTTATTGGTGTTCGGCCACCCACTGCTCCAGCTCGAAGATGAAATGAGGATGAAAGTTGTTTGCACAATGAATGTGGGCTCTACTCGCAAAGCCTGAAGATTGTGAAACCATTATTTCTGGCTTGAATATCTTCAGCCAGTATAGTCACCCAACCAGCTACTTGAGCTGGTCAGGTGCTTAGACGGGTGTATGCTATTATGTTTGTGCAGGAGCTGAAATTGGAACCTTAGAACTTGGCACAAGCAGGGTTCTATTTCAGGGCATGTATTGCACAGACAGGTTCTTTTAAGTATCATCACAGTATGTGACGTCCAGGAAATTCCACTATTTACATTTGTAGAAGACCAGTCTCTTATAACAGGTAGGATATCATCTCAGATCCTGACAAGGACTGGATCATCTGATGAGCGACAAGTATGGCTGAGGTTTCTTTCTCTCTCTGCTTACTTTCCATTTTACTTACTTTCACTGAGCACCCATGTGCTGGTCTGTATCATCAATGTGACTGCTACTTTTAAAATCATTCTACAGCTTTTAAGGGACACTCTTTAGTCTTTCATTGTGGTTGAGGTGGAAATTGTACTCCAGCTTCATCTCCTTTGTCCATGTTCTGAAATTAGTGAGTATCTTGTTTTGCTGAAGGGTTCACAAGGTGCATGCTATTTTATTGCAGTCATGGTTCTGGTTGGAAGTCCACTTTGATCTCTAGGTTTAAGTCTGTTTTGTTCGATTGGTGGAAGAAGTGGTTTCAAGTCGCATGTGTGAAAATGCATGAGGCTGTCACCACTTCTCCTCAACTCAGCTCACCTTAAAATTGCTGAAGTCTTGTTCTCAAGTAGCAATCTGATCCTTTGTGCACATTGCTACAGGCCGGCCGCACTTGAAGACCCTGCCCACAGTTTTGCCCACAACTATGCGAGCAGCATGTTGGAGCTTGACGTAGTTTGTGGCTGTCTCTGTGGTTGCCTGAGCGCCTGGATAAAAAAAAAACAGTGTCTAGCATCAGTATGATTGATTATTTGCCACAGGGTCTTTAGGTCCGGGCAAAGATCTCACTACAGACTCTGTTTGCTGTTTCAATAAGCTCCGCCTCTTGGCATGTACTTTCAAAGAGGAAGTAAGTGGGCACTATATCACACTTGGCTGATTCGTCATGCTTCACAGGGATGGATCTCTAAACCATCTCTAATTTTTTACTTCTTGTATCTTGGGTCCATGTGGGTGTCTTTTTTGCATCTGTATGGAAAAGAATGGCAATTCATATTGACCAAGATGAAGATACGTCCTGCCTGTTCAGTGCAGCTATTCCTGCTTAGTCTTCCATGTTCTTCTGATTTAGCATTCATGTTTTCAAATAGCAACATGGTTTTGCAACTAAGTGAATTGTGGAGGTGGACCAGTTGTTTTTTCTGTATTCATTGACTTGTGTGATTACATGGAATGCATCCATCGCAATTAATTTTTAATTGCCCCAGTGTGCATTCCAATGAGCTTTGGAACCGTCATACCACCCTTGATGTCGAAGGCATTTCAGCCCACTACCACCAATTTTTTTGAAGCCAAGTTGGTAAGGTATGCAGGTGTTCTGTGGTTACTTTTCTTAATTAGACCCCTATATTTCATTGGTATGCGGTTCGGTGAGGATTGAATATTAATAACTACTCTACACTCAAATAGTGAACATAATTAGGTGGACCTATATCCAGTCAAGAAATCAACAAACATGCGTTTCTGATAACCATAACTAAACCAGGGAAAGACCAAATTTCAATCTGGTGTTTGCATATGTTTCATAGATTTGCTAATGCAACACGAGTTTTGTTGTGTAAATCTAATTGGTAGAAGTTGGAGAACATGAAAAAGGAACCAGATAACACCCACATACCTTGATGAAGGCGTGGGAAGAGAACCTCCTTTTTCCCACCAAATTTTGAGAAGATGCAATGGCTGCAAAGTTGTTGTGAGAATCTTTGTCATCTCTAACTCTGGATGATGGGATAGATGAGGACCATGGAGAAAGCCTTAATATTTGTAAAATATTGATATACATAGAAGGGAGGATTTGAATCTTCGAATTGGAGTACATATGCTAGTTCTAAATGGGTAGAAGTTCATTGATTGATGTTGATGATGGGTGTCTCTCGTATTGAACTTGAATGTGATCTTTGGAATGTCTTTGGTTCTGGGTGTTGTCCAAATTGCTAAAAACAATGTGGATGCTTACAAGTTTGTTGCCTCGCTCAAGTTTTAGATTTCTTTTATGATCGTCAAGCATACTTTGGAGCATTGTTTTCTTTCAAACGACAATGGTCATCTTATGGGACTTGCAATTCTCTAACCTTGAAACATGTAAGAATCTCCATGTTAAGGGGGGGATGATGACATGAGGTGGCAATCTGGATTTCTTTCCTACCATGTGATAACCCCACTAGGGACAATTAAGGGCTAACCGGATGTAAATAAGTTTGTGGATGAAGATCATGGTGTGGGGTTGTTGGCCTCATGTTTATGTTTAGGGGCAAATTATTATGTTGAAATTATTATGTCAAAAGTAGCGTGGCTTCCTCTTATAGATGTTTAGTGGATGTATAATAACACGAGCTTTTGGGTAATCTATTACAAGCATGTGACTTGCTTGTTATAGTGGTAGAGATGATTTAGCGCATCCTATCATTTGACACTTTGAGTTTCAACATGTTGTTTGACACCTTGAGTTTCATTCCCGTCGTTCAATACCTCAAGGTAGACATATCACTTCTAAACTTGATGTCTATAGTTAAACCTATGCATTCTTTGTGATTTGTATTTGGGTGTACATGTGTATATGTGCTTAAGGTCACCCAAGGGAATATTTGCCTTGCTACTTGTTAATGTTATTGAAGAGTAGTGATGGGGTTGTCGGACGTGGTCGGAGTGGCAAAAATATGATGTATGATAGTTCTTGTTTGAAGTCCTATTTCTTGCATTGCAAGGTTTCTATTTGGATTCTTTTAAAGAATGTCAAGGGAGAAGGAGAGTTTGTTGTAATGATGAATGAATGAAATTGATTTTAAAGTGTAGGAAGCCAAAAAGGCTAAGGAAGTGCATTAGGATGATTTCAAACCAATTAATTCTCTAGGGTGTTGGAGTGCGATAGCCTCTATGAGATAGATTCTAATGTTAACTTGTTGGTCCAATTGAAAGAAAGACTTGAGGCTCCCTGGAACTACGTTTTCAAACAGTGATGGAAACTCATCTCTAATGAGGTTGTTCGGCTAGGTGTTAGGATAGTGAGGTTGCTTTTACTAATTAGCCAAAAAGGGAGTAGGCGGGCAAGCCGTTGTTGAAAGTCCATAGTAAGCTTGAGAGTGTATAATTTTATGGGAAGTTCTTTGGATTCGGCTAGTAAGATATGATAGGTAGTCAAAGAACACACTTTGATGTGAGACATCGTATGCCTCTTCATGCCCTTCTCGAAGACTTTTTAACGAGAATTTTTCAAGTCGCCTTCCCATATTTCGGAGCCATATGTGAAAGTAGGAAGCCTTAAAGCCTTGAATAGGTGGGATTTGAGTTCCCAACATGTGCCACTGACCATCACTTCTTTCCTTAAAATTCCCATCAAGGCTGTCATACTTGTGATTCCTCACCTTTTACTAGATGGCTCAAAGTAACCATGTGAATAAAAATCAATCCCAACATATTTGTATTCTTGGGTGATCTCAATTTGGTTCTTGTCTAGGTAAAATGCTTCTTGATATAATTTCCTTTTGTTGTGGCCAAATATCACGGCGGAAATAAACGTTACGAGGAAAATGATTGAGTTGAGGCACAAGGGTTTGATCCAATGAAAATGTGCCTAGGTGGCAGGCTCGGGCACCATAATTGGCGAGCTAGCAGGGCCCGGCTATTGCTGGCTATTCCTTGACTCTGCCTCGGGCGATTCCTCGACGAAACCCTCGTCCCACTGAACTGAGGACATGGCCAACCCTACACACCGAGCTCGCTCTGCGTTGCCACTTCCGCTCTAGGCACCAGATCGGACCATTATTTCGGCCGATTCACGCCCAGGTAATCTTCCAATCAATTCTCTGCGTCTTCCTTACCTCCCGAGGATTGTTTTGGTGCCTTGCTTGCGTTATTCCGTCAACTGCGGCTCCGCATCTCTGCGTTTTGGTGCGGGATTGCGAGATGCAGGGATTGGCGTCCCGGTGTGGATTGCGAGAGGGTCGAGAGGGAGGGCGGACATTGAGGTTTTGTGATGGTCTGGGAAGTTTGTGTTGTTGAGAGGGATCGAGTTTTGTAGGTTTCGGGCTGGGGTTGGGGTCACATGGCGATGGAGACCTGAAGACCTGAAGGGTTTGCACGCGAGGAGCAGGGCGGTTGTGCGGGGCTGCATTGGAGTGGAAAGGAAGGGGCAGGCGGTTTTGACGTCGTAGGTAGGCAGGGAGGCGAAGATGGAGAAAACATGTACGTTATTAGTGTACTTCGACAAGGGGACGCCGGCGCTGGCGAACGAGATCAAGGAGCAGCTGGAGGGCCACGACACGGAGCTGAAAGTGGACGCCATGAAAAAGGCCGTGATGCTGCTCCTGAATGGCGAGACCCTTCCCACTCTGTTCATCACGATTGTGAGGTACGTGCTGCCCTCGGAGGATCACACCATTCAGAAGCTCCTGCTCCTGTACTTGGAGATCATTGAGAAGACGGACTCCAAGGGCAAGATCCTCCCGGAAATGATCCTCATTTGCCAGAACCTGCGCAATAACTTGCAGCACCCGAACGAGTACATTAGGGGGGTGACATTGCGGTTTCTGTCGAGGCTGAACGAAGCGGAGCTCATCGAGCCGTTGATTCCGTCCATTCTGTCCAACTTGGAGCACCGGCATGCGTTCGTGAGGAGGAATGCCATATTGGCCATGACGGCCATCTACAAGCTGCCGCAGGGCGAGAACCTGTTGTGCGATGCGCCCGAGATGATCGAGAAGACGTTGAACATGGAGCAGGATCTGTCCGCCCGGCGGAACGCGTTCCTCATGTTGTACACATGTTCCCAGGACAGGGCGGTGTCCTTACACAAGTTGGTAAGGTATGCAGGTGTTCTGTGGTTACTTTTCTTAATTAGACCCCTATATTTCATTGGTATGCGGTTCGGTGAGGATTGAATATTAATAACTACTCTACACTCAAATAGTGAACATAATTAGGTGGACCTATATCCAGTCAAGAAATCAACAAACATGCGTTTCTGATAACCATAACTAAACCAGGGAAAGACCAAATTTCAATCTGGTGTTTGCATATGTTTCATAGATTTGCTAATGCAACACGAGTTTTGTTGTGTAAATCTAATTGGTAGAAGTTGGAGAACATGAAAAAGGAACCAGATAACACCCACATACCTTGATGAAGGCGTGGGAAGAGAACCTCCTTTTTCCCACCAAATTTTGAGAAGATGCAATGGCTGCAAAGTTGTTGTGAGAATCTTTGTCATCTCTAACTCTGGATGATGGGATAGATGAGGACCATGGAGAAAGCCTTAATATTTGTAAAATATTGATATACATAGAAGGGAGGATTTGAATCTTCGAATTGGAGTACATATGCTAGTTCTAAATGGGTAGAAGTTCATTGATTGATGTTGATGATGGGTGTCTCTCGTATTGAACTTGAATGTGATCTTTGGAATGTCTTTGGTTCTGGGTGTTGTCCAAATTGCTAAAAACAATGTGGATGCTTACAAGTTTGTTGCCTCGCTCAAGTTTTAGATTTCTTTTATGATCGTCAAGCATACTTTGGAGCATTGTTTTCTTTCAAACGACAATGGTCATCTTATGGGACTTGCAATTCTCTAACCTTGAAACATGTAAGAATCTCCATGTTAAGGGGGGGATGATGACATGAGGTGGCAATCTGGATTTCTTTCCTACCATGTGATAACCCCACTAGGGACAATTAAGGGCTAACCGGATGTAAATAAGTTTGTGGATGAAGATCATGGTGTGGGGTTGTTGGCCTCATGTTTATGTTTAGGGGCAAATTATTATGTTGAAGGAAGTCCTGTATCTTCACATAGCTCACAGTCCAGTTATCCTCGGCAAAAGCATGGATATTATTCTCCAAATCAGACTTCTCCTAGTCGACTTGGTCCTCAATGTTCTCAGAGCCTTCAGCAGCAGCTGCGGCATCAGCCAGGTCACCACCCCCATCCTCACTCTCAACAGATCTCTCCTGAGCAGACTCCACTGCACCCTCATCATGGGGGCAGGCGACATTTACCTGGGGAAGTGAGTACCAGTGTTCCACCAGGTACACTACCATTCCAACAGAGACAGCAAAACTACCAATTGCAACAACAACAACAGTACCACCAACAGCAGTATCGTTCACCTCAACCATCTCCAGATCTACAACTGGCAGGACCAGGAAGAGGGAATCCAAATGGAGAGGCAGGAAATAGTTTACATGGGGGCCTTTTGCCTTCCCCACAAAGGGATAATAGGTTAGCTTATTTCGGAGTGAACCACAATACACTTGCTGGTAATGCCATCACATCTCGAATGCAGGGTGGCCAGCCAGAGCAAGAGGGAAATGCACTATCTGCGGCAGGATTTGCAATAGCTGCAGGTATGGGGCATCCATTACATCAAGTGCAATATCAACAATATAATGGTGGGGAGCAACAATGGCCAGGCCCAGGCGGAATTCTTCCTCAAAACTTCTTTGTTAATGACCTTTTCAACAATATGGGTAAGCAATTATGATGGTCATTGGGGAAAGCATTGTTGTAGACTTACAGATGGCTTTCTTATCGGAATGGTTTTTTCTGTTTTGCTTGTAACAAAAGTTCAAAAGGGCAAAGCGCTATTGATTATACCTTGAAACTCTTCAGCATGCTTGAAAAGAGACTTTGTGATAACTTCAATAGACATCCTTTTGGGGGTAGTGGAACTGGTGTCTATGATCGTGATTAATATATTTGAGTCAAAGTGCAATGCATCTACATTTGTCATTGCTATTACTCTGTTAGCTGCAGTGCTAATCCTCTTTGGAGCAGCACTTCAAAGTAAACTAACTGAGTTTTATGAGGAAAAATCTTTCGAGTGTTCTCCGCTAGTTGTCAATTGTCAGCCCTGAGAGCTGTGGGGAAGAGAAATTATTTCATGGGTGCTGGGATGTGACAAGATGATATTCAGCTATGGGTAGTTTGCTGTGAACCATTTTGACAATTGAGGGAAAAACTTTTCTGCAAAGTGTGCTGTGAGGTCATCTCTGCCAGACAAAATTTCACATAATGTTTTTCCCATCCTGTAGGTCGGAGGTCAGGACCTCATCTTATTGGTGTTCGGCCACCCACTGCTCCAGCTCGAAGATGAAATGAGGATGAAAGTTGTTTGCACAATGAATGTGGGCTCTACTCGCAAAGCCTGAAGATTGTGAAACCATTATTTCTGGCTTGAATATCTTCAGCCAGTATAGTCACCCAACCAGCTACTTGAGCTGGTCAGGTGCTTAGACGGGTGTATGCTATTATGTTTGTGCAGGAGCTGAAATTGGAACCTTAGAACTTGGCACAAGCAGGGTTCTATTTCAGGGCATGTATTGCACAGACAGGTTCTTTTAAGTATCATCACAGTATGTGACGTCCAGGAAATTCCACTATTTACATTTGTAGAAGACCAGTCTCTTATAACAGGTAGGATATCATCTCAGATCCTGACAAGGACTGGATCATCTGATGAGCGACAAGTATGGCTGAGGTTTCTTTCTCTCTCTGCTTACTTTCCATTTTACTTACTTTCACTGAGCACCCATGTGCTGGTCTGTATCATCAATGTGACTGCTACTTTTAAAATCATTCTACAGCTTTTAAGGGACACTCTTTAGTCTTTCATTGTGGTTGAGGTGGAAATTGTACTCCAGCTTCATCTCCTTTGTCCATGTTCTGAAATTAGTGAGTATCTTGTTTTGCTGAAGGGTTCACAAGGTGCATGCTATTTTATTGCAGTCATGGTTCTGGTTGGAAGTCCACTTTGATCTCTAGGTTTAAGTCTGTTTTGTTCGATTGGTGGAAGAAGTGGTTTCAAGTCGCATGTGTGAAAATGCATGAGGCTGTCACCACTTCTCCTCAACTCAGCTCACCTTAAAATTGCTGAAGTCTTGTTCTCAAGTAGCAATCTGATCCTTTGTGCACATTGCTACAGGCCGGCCGCACTTGAAGACCCTGCCCACAGTTTTGCCCACAACTATGCGAGCAGCATGTTGGAGCTTGACGTAGTTTGTGGCTGTCTCTGTGGTTGCCTGAGCGCCTGGATAAAAAAAAAACAGTGTCTAGCATCAGTATGATTGATTATTTGCCACAGGGTCTTTAGGTCCGGGCAAAGATCTCACTACAGACTCTGTTTGCTGTTTCAATAAGCTCCGCCTCTTGGCATGTACTTTCAAAGAGGAAGTAAGTGGGCACTATATCACACTTGGCTGATTCGTCATGCTTCACAGGGATGGATCTCTAAACCATCTCTAATTTTTTACTTCTTGTATCTTGGGTCCATGTGGGTGTCTTTTTTGCATCTGTATGGAAAAGAATGGCAATTCATATTGACCAAGATGAAGATACGTCCTGCCTGTTCAGTGCAGCTATTCCTGCTTAGTCTTCCATGTTCTTCTGATTTAGCATTCATGTTTTCAAATAGCAACATGGTTTTGCAACTAAGTGAATTGTGGAGGTGGACCAGTTGTTTTTTCTGTATTCATTGACTTGTGTGATTACATGGAATGCATCCATCGCAATTAATTTTTAATTGCCCCAGTGTGCATTCCAATGAGCTTTGGAACCGTCATACCACCCTTGATGTCGAAGGCATTTCAGCCCACTACCACCAATTTTTTTGAAGCCAAGTTGGTAAGGTATGCAGGTGTTCTGTGGTTACTTTTCTTAATTAGACCCCTATATTTCATTGGTATGCGGTTCGGTGAGGATTGAATATTAATAACTACTCTACACTCAAATAGTGAACATAATTAGGTGGACCTATATCCAGTCAAGAAATCAACAAACATGCGTTTCTGATAACCATAACTAAACCAGGGAAAGACCAAATTTCAATCTGGTGTTTGCATATGTTTCATAGATTTGCTAATGCAACACGAGTTTTGTTGTGTAAATCTAATTGGTAGAAGTTGGAGAACATGAAAAAGGAACCAGATAACACCCACATACCTTGATGAAGGCGTGGGAAGAGAACCTCCTTTTTCCCACCAAATTTTGAGAAGATGCAATGGCTGCAAAGTTGTTGTGAGAATCTTTGTCATCTCTAACTCTGGATGATGGGATAGATGAGGACCATGGAGAAAGCCTTAATATTTGTAAAATATTGATATACATAGAAGGGAGGATTTGAATCTTCGAATTGGAGTACATATGCTAGTTCTAAATGGGTAGAAGTTCATTGATTGATGTTGATGATGGGTGTCTCTCGTATTGAACTTGAATGTGATCTTTGGAATGTCTTTGGTTCTGGGTGTTGTCCAAATTGCTAAAAACAATGTGGATGCTTACAAGTTTGTTGCCTCGCTCAAGTTTTAGATTTCTTTTATGATCGTCAAGCATACTTTGGAGCATTGTTTTCTTTCAAACGACAATGGTCATCTTATGGGACTTGCAATTCTCTAACCTTGAAACATGTAAGAATCTCCATGTTAAGGGGGGGATGATGACATGAGGTGGCAATCTGGATTTCTTTCCTACCATGTGATAACCCCACTAGGGACAATTAAGGGCTAACCGGATGTAAATAAGTTTGTGGATGAAGATCATGGTGTGGGGTTGTTGGCCTCATGTTTATGTTTAGGGGCAAATTATGATGGTGTAAAAAGCTTGAGTACAACGCCTTGTAAGGTACTGAGGCCTTAAAGTAACACCTTCCTTTTGTTTACACCTATTTTTCATCCTTAAGTTGTCAACAAGTGAGTGCCATGGTGCCATTGAGTAAGTTATGAGTAAGTGATTGTTAAAAACAATTGATTATATGCGGCATTCCCAAAAAAATAGCACCACTTTGGCCATTCCTAATAGCAATGCAAGAAGGATGCAAGAACACTTTTGAAAGAGCACCAACTTTGGCTAATCATGATGGCTAATTAGGGATTTATCCGTTCAACAAGGCGGTGTAAGTAGTGATCCACGAAAGGAAGACAACACCTTCATTTAATTGAAGATCCTCACCCACAACAAGGTTGATTTTGTGGTGATTTCCACCTAACAATCCAACATCAATAAACCCCCCCTAGTGGAGAGTAAAAGGCTCTTTTCCTTAAGATGACCTTGTGAATTTCTGTAGGTTACATATGAGTTTTTTTTTTTTTGGAAAAACATTATGTGAACTTTGTATAGATTTGCTAATCTATGATTTTATTTTTTCTGAATTTTTTCCAAGCTATTTAACCTGGCTAAAAGTTTCTCAAAGTGTCACTTTAATGCCTCAGTACCTAAGGTGGTGATAAAGCGAGAGAAACATTATTAAACAAGTTGGTTTAGTGTTCTTTACAAAGATGTTATTTGATAAATGAGGTAAGAAGATTCAGGTTGAATCTGCAGGTTGGAAGTGTTGTCGAAGCATAATACTTACATAACTCCCTACATATGCATGTTTCCACATAATTTTTTTGGTGGGCTTAATTGATGTTATGGGAGAGAAAAAAAGGATTTTCTTAACATTTAGGATTTGAATTGTATGAATGTGATCCTTTGATGGTTCCCCACCACTTCCCCTTTGTGACAATTCTCAAACGGTCATTGGAATACTTATTATAACAAGCAGCTAGTCGCAAAAGTGCTATGCCCTATTATTATCATGCACACATGATTTATTTTGGTTGGTGATCCAAAGGCCAAACTTTGGCTCATTTTAGAGACTTCTTGAAATCAACTATCACTTGCAATTGGACTCCACTAGAAGAACGAGTTGCTAATATTAACACTTCCGAATCACATCACATACGTGGCTGGTTTTGATTGGTTGCCAAACTTTTGGCTCATCTCAGACACCATCACTAAATCTTAGAATCTATGATATCACCTCATCCTTTGTGAGTTATGTGGAAAAAAAAGGAAGAGCCTTTCAACCTCCTAATGGTTTCCTTTGTAATGCAAAGTCATGTTGGCAATATTCTATTAACACATCAATGTAATTTTAGGAGGTGAATTGTAGTTAAGGTTTTTGCTAGGGCTCAAACTAACCCAAAGAAAACAACCCAGGGACTAGGTCTCAAAGAAGGCTGAGCTAGTGTCTATAAGGATTAATGTCACATTGGATTAAGGTTCTAATAACAATCTAGGTCTTTCACTCCTTCAATTCATCTTCCTCATGCTTAATTTCCACTCTTATGGTTCATTGGTGCACTAAGTCGTGTGTGGGTCTGTCCTATTTGACGACTCCTATCAATCTAGTTTCATGCTTTCTAATTCCGCCGTGAAGCTCAAAAGCTTTGGCAATAGTCTTCCAATGGATTTTCATCCTATTGGGGCTAGTATCTTTTTGCTTCAATAAAACAATAATGCAATGCCATCAATCTTCATTCAAACAATTTCGTTCAACACAATGGTTCAATTCTTTATTTTCCTTACGTTCGTATTTCTTCATGAACTTATCTTCTTCATGAACCATCACACATAGCATCTCGGTCCGCAATCTTTGCATAATTCAAGATAAAACAAACATACATGGCTATATTTTGTATTGGCATAAAGCTTAATTAGTCAAGTGTTAATCACATCAAATAAGATAAGCAATATCAACCACTAATTTCTTAGTCTGTCATCTCAATGTCAAGTGATAGATTCACATACTAAGTAATGATGAATGCTACACTCTCGGCCCACACTTCTCTCACTTTCAGGGCTAGCACGTCCCTAATCTCATCATAAGACTGCACTTCTCTCCACTCTGATAGCTCTCTCTCTCTGGCGATAGGCATTCTCGCTCTCTGCTCTCTCTCTCTCTAACCTCTCTTCTTGCAGGTTGCTAGCTCTCTCAAATGGCGATAGTCTTCTATCTGGCTCCTAATGTCAAGGTTGTGTCTCAACCCTCTGGCGCTCTCTCTATCATAGCTTCGCTCCTTACCGGAGGTTCACTGCCTCACTAGCTCTCGGCAAAGTAAATTAGGTCAGCCTTCGATATTACACTCAGTTATTTTCTCTCGGTGTATGGATTTGATTTGGCTATAGTATGGGTTCTTCGTCACCACTCTATTCCTCTTCGCGCTGGTTCGCTCAATCTCTCACCAATCTTAGACATTCCAATTCCAATTTCTTTCTCACTGCTATATCTCTTCTTATCATGAGATGCCTTCACTAGCACCTTCTCTGTAAGATTGCTTGCTCTCCGATACTTAATTTCTTAGATTCCCACTCATACTATCGATCCTATCTCTCTCTCCAATCTGCTCAGTTCATACATTCTTTCCACAACAGGTTGTTGCTCTCACACACTTACATCTTCGACACATCAAAATAACTCAATTATTTTGTGGCTATAGCCTGAATTGTTACTCATTACAATGCCTCACTTCACTTTATCACAGAGTCAAGACAAAGTCATTTAACTTCAGCACTTTGGCCGGTCCTACAAGTTCTTTGCCATCTGCGACTACTCTAGCCTATTGCCTAAAAACACTCTTTGATTATGGCATGTCTCCTCTCTGCGGCAATAGTCTCTTATCCTACCCTTCTTTGAAACGGTTGTAACTCCTTCCTAACGTCACTCGGTTACTAATACCGCTACTGAGATCCTTTCATCTGACTATAGCTCGTCATTTTCATCTAATCTTCAAAAAGCTTAAGTCAAAAAATCTTGTTTCAGACTATAGCCCAAAAATTTGCTCTACATGAATCTCACCAATAATATATATATATATATATATATATATATATATATATATATATATATTTATAGACCTTCATGGACAATAGCCTTGGAAACAACTCATCATGGCCCAATGCCGCATTTTGGTGCAATACCCTGTGCCAAATCCCTACACTAAATATTGTATTTACTGTCACCTATTCTATATGTCTTGCTCAATACTAATTATAAACCTAACATTATCTGTCAATCCTTGTTTAAAAACATTGGGTATTATAGATTTACAATGTTGCAATAACTGTCACTTACTAAGCGACTTTTCATCCAAACTTCAATCATTCATGACAATATTTTATTACATTTAAATACTAGGATGCGAAATATGCCAAACTCTGTTGTCGACAATTGGCATGGATTGCATCCAATTTTTAATCATCCATGATAGTACTTGTAAACTTATTCATACAAAGCGTCATTAGAAAAGTTACCACAGTGACATAAAAAAACCATGTGACAACTAAATACAGCATTTAGTGGAATAACACCTCCTACAATATATGGGCGTGTAGCTCATTCGTGTTTGTAGAAAATGATAGGATGTTCAGCCCAGAGGGATGACTGATTCCTCAGTTGTAGACCACAATTTAGCAACATATTTTGGGCTCTGGTAGTACACTCTAAACTCCGTAGTATCACACTTGTGGCAACCAAAAGTGCACGTGATATTACGGAGTTCTGTAGTGTTAACATGGATGCGTGATACTAGTGAATTAGTGTAGCATGTGACACTATGGAATAACACAAAGTGCAACATATTAAATGGTGTGGTGTGGTCCACTCCGCTTCGCCTTCCCAGGCGATGTGACGGATGCATGCACCAACATTCAACAAGTGACATAAGACGAAGAAGAAGAAGAAGAATAAGAAGGTGACACTCCACATATTGACACATGGCGCAATGCAAGGGTGTGGATTGACTTCTTTGGTGGTTTGCATTAATGGCAAAATTTGTGATATAAGGGAGAGAAAGGTGACAATAAGGAGTGAGATTTGAACTACGCACATCCGTTCCCTAGGGTTTTGGGATATTAGAGAGTGAGTCACATTATGGAGGTTGATATTACGGAGTTTAGGGTGTATTGCGGGGTGAATAACTCTTCGAGGCCTTGCCTCAACTCTTGACCGTATTAAGTAGTACTTCAAAGAATTTGGTAAGCGTTGGGGGACTACAACATGGCATCTTATGTGGAATTCTTGGGTTACTTTGATTATATAGCGATCCATCTAGAGCATGGCTCTCTCCCAACACATAACATTATTCAGGTCCATAACATTGTTATGTGGGACTGACAATATTTCACTGAATATTCCTCACATTTAGTTTGAATGTGAGGAATATTGCGTGGAATATTGTCAGTCCCACATAACAATGTTATGGACCTGAATAATGTTATGCAATGCGGTGCTTTGGTTATATTGTATTCTTGATGGAATTATAAATAGTTGAAGAGGAATATATATATATATATATGATTTATGACAAATATTTGGCATATATATATTTTTATATTTATTATCTAGGTCAATGTGACTTGGGATGTGGTTTACATGGACTTTGAATTAAATAGAACATTGACTTGCATTAAGTTAGAAGCTTCTACAAATTTAAATGCCAACACAAAGCAAAAAAAACAGCCTCACAACATGTGGACGTGTACATTAATAATTACTTTTTTATTAGCACAAGGTTGATGGAGAAAATGAGAGTGACCAAGATTGGAATATGCACACTAAAAAGCAATCCCAATCTAGATTCATGTTAACATTGAATCCCCAGAAGCATGCACCAAAATCTTGCATGCTTCCCCAAACTAGAAGAGGTGGTGCTATGTGCCCATGTGAAGGCATAGAGCTCCCGAGTCAAACTATACATAAATAACTATCATGCACAAGCACATTCAATCGTTGCACACAAAGCCTAAATGATCCCCTCCCCCGAGCTATTACCTCCAAAATCAACAATGCGCACATGTGTTATGACCATTGTTTTCTACCACAATTGGTCCCAAGTCTCTATGACGCCAATAGACAAGACAAACATAAACACATAACAAGGCATCTACTTATTTAAACTTTTACAAGAAAGTTGTTTATTGTCCATGACATAGACTAGCACTTGGAGTAAAGAACACCCTCTACCAAGTGCCTCCCAAGTTAAGTGAAAGGTATACTATCTTTATAGACTTTAATCTATGATTTATGGTACATATCTATTACAATGCTTCATAACATCACTTAGCGCAACCAGTGCTCAAGTTTGAACTTTGAAGTGTGCACATGCATTTCAATGTGAAGGGCTTCAAAATAATCACACTTCACTCAAACTTTCAAACTTTCTTGCAACACTTCACCAAAAAAACTAACTTGATATTGGCCGTTTTGTATTGAATATGAAAATAAATGGATGTCTCACTATATTGAAGAAGTACATGCAAAAAAATGATGCACTAAAATTATTTAGATTCCCTACACAATGCACTTAACCATCATCCAACTCCAAAGGCAAAGTCCTCTGGTTTTTGGTGGATGTCCAAGTGTCAAAAGTTCTAGCCCAATCTATATTTTCCATCAGAAGACCGCATAATGACACTTGCATCAATGCATCCAATATTTCAAGTTTCAATCGATTTATGTGATCACTCTTCACCCAATTCTATTTCAAAATTCTACGTTCACATATAGCTGTGCTTGCCAAGCCAAAGTTGCAGCCAATGCCGAGTCAAAGTTGTAGAGTCGAAATTGCAAGAGTTATTGAGATTTGGAAGTGTTTGCTAGTGTCAAGATTGGAGTCCAGCTATGTTTCTATTTGAAAATTGCAGCCACTGTATTTTGTGACGTGCAATTTTTGGAGAGGCCTTCACTGTGAAGGGTGGACACTTTGCATAGCACATTTTTGTGAAGTGCCCACCCAAAAAAAACTTTTTTGATGGCCAAAATGGCATTTGACAGGTGTTGAAGACTTCAATATTGAACACTGAGCGCAACCGAATAGTTCTTGAGACACATCATAATATGGATATATTCTAGGAAAGAGCGTGGAGGTTCGAATCCCAAGGGTTGGGTTAGTCTAAATGATGATTGACCCTGGGACCCCACGCAATTGTGTGCCAACACTTGGCATAAATGGAGTGGATCATCAACTTGCATTTACCAAATAAGTTGTTGGCTAATAGTGACTTCCTTGACAACTAGAGAGGCTAGGTGACCATCCTTGTTAACTAAGGAAGAAGAGTGCCAAGTTGCCTATACTAAGATAATATAGCTAGCCAAAGAGCCCAACCCTTGCTAAAATAACCTAGCCACTCTAAGAGCCTAGCCCATCCTAAAGCAAGTTAGCCTGCATAAGAGCCTAGCGTATTCAAAAATAACTTAGTAGCCTATAACTCAAAGTATGTTTGAGCCTAGCCTATACTCCTATATAAAATTTTGGATATATTATCTTCATTAAGGAAAAAATCCATTTAGCCCCACCCCAAACCTCCACACACTATTTTCACATCTCCACACCCCAAACCTCCAATTAAAGACGATCTTTCGGATTTTAACATAATTATGACCTTCAATCCTCTCCCCCTTCTAAACCACCTTAACCTCTAAGTGTCTAAGAAGCCTGGATTGGGTGCCTTTGGATGCAAATACATATGTTGTATTTGATCATCAATGTCTAGTATGGGCATATTTCTGTTTTCTCTTTGACATAAGATCTTGGGGTGGACTCTTCATACAACGTACGAACTAAGGTGAGTGTAAGAAGGGGTATTATATGAGGCATTAGCATACATGGTATACATAAGGGAGAGGTGTTATTTTTCTCTAGTGTGTACATTTAGAAAGGCTATTCATATTTTATAGTAAATATAAATATACAAAAGGGGGCCCTAAGGTTTAGAGACCTTTTTTGTAATAATAGATGTGTTAGTTTCATCCAATTCATGTTTTCATTCATCATTGTCATATGGTAATTGTCCTCAATGACCACCTTGTCCATTCTTGTTATGGAACTTTGCATTTGGGTTCTAGGTTTTACTAACTAGATGGCTCTCGGATCACTCATGGGCTCCCTTGAGTTTTGCTCCTTGAATTGTGGATTGGATTGAAATAGATTTTCAATACATGTTTAGAGTTTGTACAAACCATCCTGTACCTTGTTTAAACATACCCTCGATCTTGTAAGGTTAAATTGGATGACACATGTACACTTGATCTAAAGTATCATGTGGTTTCATTGTGGGTACTTTCTACTTTGTAGATCATATTCCAAGTCACTGGATCAATTTAGAAATTGTCTCATGTAGTTATCACAAAGATTGTCTTTTGAATTTTTTGAATTTGAGTAGACATGCAAAAGTTATAGGAAGTCAAGGTGAAGATGACCTTCCTTTGGAAATGATGACATAGGTCCTCTATATTATATTTACAATTGAACCTAGAATGGTGTCTAGGTTTTGGGCATGTTGTCCCATCTCTTTGTAACAAATGTATTTTTTATATGTTTATTTCTTACACGATCCTTGCCAAATACCATTCAAATATAGTTGTTCAATTACGAAGAGTGACCGCATAAGGCACACATGCCTTTATGGAAATGATGCCGTTTTTAATGCTATATGTATCTCAAATAATATAACACATCTTGCATAGCACAAATAATAGAATATTATACTCTCTTGTAGTACATTGCCAATTTGACTTGACATAATACAATAGATTATTCCCAAACGATCCGTTGAATCTTTAAGATATATTGTTGAACACTTTGTCACTATGCTCCCTCCACAACCTCTAATAGTAATGCTTACAATAAACACCAAACCCACAACAACCAATGCATGTGGAACCCCTAAGCATCCAAGAGGCCCTATTTGGACTTCCCCATATTTTTGAGCTAGATGTTGTCATTTTTTAGCTAAAGATGAAAAATGAACCCTATCTAAGTTTAACTCATTCATCAAGTACATTTCAAAATTTTGGTTCAAGTACATAACATGTGCGCCCTTGGATTTCCGTACATACTTAAATAAAAAGATCATCAAATGTCACATATGCCTATATTTATTATTTACTCCTTGATATAAGATTATGTATATATATATATATATATATAGACACACACACACACACACACATATGATCTTCATATGATATTAAGACTTGTTGAGGACTCACTCTTGTATATATAGCTCGTACATCAAGCCCCTTCAACCTTTCTTGAAATAGACGTACCTTAGATGGATACTTTTCTCTCTGCACTCATTTCTTGTAGGATATGAAACATGCAATTGGTGCAAGATGTTTAGCAAATCCAAGCTACGGATGTCACCAATTATTTCATAAATTTTGGAGTTATTATATGAATATCTTAAGTGAAAGATTCTCGTGCTCATTAAGCAGTCATATAGGTTCCTCCAATCATGTTGACTAGTGAGCCTAGAATAGTTGGCATATTTTGAGCACATAGTCCAATTTCTTTTTAAACACATGTCTTTTAGGTGCCATTTCTTAGATCCACATCTAACCACATACCACTCAAAATAAAGGTGTCTAGATTATTGTTGTGTTTGATTTAGGCATGTCTACCTTAGACCTTTATGGGCGAAGCTAGTGAAATCTCTTTGAAAGCCGCAGACTCAGGACCAATTCACACGGGATCCCAAGTCCCACTCATGTCCCAAGTCCCAACATGGAGACAAAAAAAACTTTTGAACCTCAAGAAACCATCAGAACATGGTCCATATTCATTAAAGTCAGATCATAATAATTTATGCAAAAAAATCTCAGGACGTGTGTTGAGAGTTGGGTCAGGGTTTTTGCTTGACCCGACTCTCAACTCTCAACACAAGTCCCATGCCTCACCTCCAAAGAGTGTTGCCATGTAGACATCCATGTCATACTTGCTCGGGACCCATGTGACATGGTAAGTCCCAACTTCCATGCTCTCCAATGGCTGAGATGAGCCAGCCGTCAAGCAACCACTCAGCCGGCTTGTGATTGGAAACACTCTCTTAATTTCCCAGGTGGACTTGGAGTCTGTACCTACATACATAGATAATATTTTCGGGCCATCTCAGTCTTCAGTTTGACGATGTCACATGAACCTGGGTACAGTGTCTGCGATAATTAACTTACGGGCCAGGATGAGCCTGCACTTGTCGCTATTGGCTATCAGGGGAAAAATATTAAAAAATAAAAAATAAAAATAAAAATAAAGAAAGACTTGCAAGAGATTGTGTACATAACATGATTAAGATTCATAACACTGTTCTGTGGGATTGACCGTATTCCACGTAGTATTCCCGGATATGCTTCACATTTAGTCATTAAGGATCTTAATCATGTTATGTACCTTACCTTCTGCAAGGAAGGATTTATCTTTATTTTGAAGTTTGGTAAAACGTGATCAATGTAAGGGAAACGGTCTCCCATTCTTGTTGATGAATGAAACACTGAGGTTTGTTTTATGTTATGATATGAATCAAAGCTTGCAATGATGATGATGATTTGAAACTTTTCTATTTTCTTTTTCTTTTCTTTCCTTTCCCATATCACAACTTATTGGTTCTAGTGGTAGGGGTTTCAAAACAATGGCTACCTATGTTGTGAGTACATGGTTATGTGTAGTTAGGTCAACCCATGTTAACTTATTGACAATCCACACTATTTTGAATATTTTTACCATAATAGTGACAAAGTACATGATTTTGTGGTTGCCATATAAATGAACAAACAACATTGAATGGTTTTTGTGAACTGGTTGTGAGATGAGGGAATGAGCAAGGGTAAATTATCAACCTACCTATTTGCAAGGTCAACCGAATTGGAGGAATCAGTGTAGCTTGGAGGTCTAAAGTTGTTAGCGCCCCTTAACTATCTTGACCATTTCTTAATTCTAGCAAGGGTCACGAGCGCTAACCCTTCACATTCCACCCATGCGAATGGTTAGCTCCCCATACCGCGGACCTCTTAGCTCATAGGTGGGTGACTAACCCTTCTACACTTGCAATCATGACTCTCCCCTTAGTCAGTAGCTAATGGTTAGATGTGAACTTCCATCCATGGAAGTTCAATCTTTAGTTGATCATCGCATTGCCAGAGCAATACTATAACAACCCGAACCATACTAGGCAACTATACCCCCACGTTTGGCCCAACGCCCGTGGAGGCCGTGCCGATTGGCCTTGGGTGGGTTTAGCCGGCCACGCCGCCTCATCCATATAAGCCTCTAGGACTTTGGGTAGGGTCCCCCACCCCACCGTCAAGTAACCTTTTGTCTCTCTATAAGGGTTGGAGCCAAGTAGACATTTTCCCTTAGCCGCTAGAGGTGTAGTCCCCCAACAACTTTAGACCTCCATAACTTCCTTGTCTGGTCTTTGAATCCACCAAGCAACCACTCCATCGTCATCTACGCCTCACGTAGATGCCGATGGACTTCTCACTTGCCCCATTCAGACAAGTATTGTGGAAGTTATGGTTGTTCTAACCTTGACAGTCGCGGGCGCCACTCCCAGGTCAATGCTGTCCCATGGCGCTGTCCCAAAGCGAGCCCCACTCAAATTGCCATATCTCCTAGCTCACACCTCCGATTGAGGTGTTTTTGAGCATTTTAGAATCCGGACGCCATAAGCTACTCATAGCACATGGCTTTACCCTCGTGCCTCCTAGTCTCCGTGGGTGGGAGGTGTTCTCAACGCTTGGGGCCCTCTCCCACACTAGGATCACTTGGGCCCTCTCACCAATGATGCCACAAGTCCCGGGTGTCACTCCAGGGTCCCCCTTGTGCCCGTGGTGTTTCGGGCACTCCTCATGGAGAGGTGCGCGACATGATTGGTGGTGTATTGTTCAATAGGATTTAAACCTCTATTGCTAAAAGGTACATACCAATAAACTTGGAGTTTTCAATACCACCTTTGATGCTCATGGCAATTCAACCCACTATCACCAACATATTTCATGATTAGCCACTTGAATGTGGATATCAACTCCATAACGAAGATACATGAAGAAAACATCTTTGTTTCAGCGAAGGTCCAATAGTTGCAAAGTTGAACTTCTTACGTTGGATAGCTAGTGAGAATCTTGATTTGGATGACAAGGTGGATGAAGACCCTAAAGAAAATGATGGACATATTTGGAACACACATATGTGAGGATTTGGATTTTCATATTTGGACTTCATATGCCTATTCTAGAGGTGGGAAAAAGTTCATTGACATGTTGAGTTTCTCACATTGAACTTTACTTGGTAATTTTGCACCTACCATGATTGTTTTTAATTCAAAGATATCTTTGTTCTTTGGTTGAGGGATCACATTAAATTGCACCCTCAATATTCCCAGGGCTAAGGGTGGATTTACACCAGGGTCCATGATAAAAAAAAACTCCAAAATTGAGCGATCCTATTAATTGAGTGTGAAAATTTGACCCAATGAGTTTACACTAGGGTCCGGGTCCAAGGTATGAAAAAATGAAGTGGCACTAATGTGGCATCACTTTCCTGCCAAATCTCATTGCTTCCACTCAAGAAAATACTCCTCTGCGTTTGAGAAATCAATCTTTAGGTTTGGGTCCAATTTGAGTATGAAAGCTAGGTCCACTAAGGGGTATTTTAGATCCCAAGTTTCTTGGGCTTGAACCTTAATGTAAACCCAACACGAAAAAAATCATATTGTTGAAAGTCAGACGAGTCAACTAGTAATTTGTGTTTGCCATGAGATGAAATGCTAATGCTATTAATATTATTATGAACAATGGCTTCTTGAGGAAGCAAGCTCATGAATGAAGAGCCGCTTTGCCCATGGGCTACAACCACCTTGCAGTGGTGGACGAGATGAATCAATTTCAAGCCTAGCTTCAAGGTGGACACCAAGGTGGATGATTTATAATTGCCATGGAGTATCACTCGGGATGGGAAGACCCCAAGGGCCTGCTCTAGAAAGAAAGGGTTAAGTAAGGTAGACGTGCATAATTTGGCTACTTATCTTAATTGGTCACCTATATTTGAGTTGTATGTGGTTAAGTGTGGCTCCAATAATGCATACCAAAAGACATGTGTTTTAACTACATGCTCAAAATAGGGTCAAAACATGACAACTATTCTTGGCTCAATAAGTCAACATAATTTTTTTTGGGGGGACCTATATGATCACTTAAACGAGTTCAAGATTCCTCACTTTAATAATAAATTAGACATTCATATGAGCTCCGGAAGTTATGAGGAAAGTGGTTACGGCCTCGATTTAGATTTGCTAACCATCTTGTGCAAATCTTGTAGTTCATATCCTAGGAGAAGCAAACTAGTCGGTGCGGGGGGGAAGGCAACCATCTACCTTAGGTGGTAAAAGATTGCCATTCAATCCATAAAACTTGGAAAAGTGATGATGCCAACTCAACCATCATGCAAGGTAGATGTGCCTAATCCGGTGTTTGACCTTAAATGAGACCTATATTTGAGTGGTGTATGGGTTGGGTGTGAATTTAAGAACGGACACTAAAAATGCAACATGTCTTGAAAAGAGAGTGGATTGCGTGCTCAAAATTTGTTAACTATTCTAGACCCAATAGGTAATCAACATAATTGGGGACACCTATATGATCATTTAACAACTCGAAGAGTTTGAACTTTGACAATGAAAGGATATTCATACGAGCTCCGAGAATCACAAGAAAAGTGGCTATGGACACTATTTGAATTACTTAATCACCTCACACTAAATTCATGTTTCACATCTTACAAGAAGTGGGTGCAGAGAGAAAGGCGTCCGTTTAAGACCCACTTACCTTATGCAATATGTCTGTATGGCTTTGAGGTAGAGTGACCGACTGGGTCTGCCACTTGTACAACCAACTTAGTTTAATTGTTTGCAGTGAGCCTGGGGGCATCATGGGAAGGAAATTAGGGAAGCGCAGACCGCATCATTTATTGAATTTTTGTGTGTTGGGGACCACTCACTCGGAATTCTTGGGTTATGAAACTAAGTTAAGTTAAACTGGCGCATGGCGGATTTTGGGTCTCCCAAAATTCTTGTTGCCACCAAGCAACCAGGGAGAAAGAAAGTAAAGATTCTATCTGTTCTCTTGCTCAAGGATTGGATGCTCCTCCTCCTAAACAGTGTCACAAGTAGTTCTAATGTAGCAGAAAAATCATTTTTTTTTGCACCTTCAAATTGAAGCTTACAGCTCAAAATGGAAGCATTTATGGTCCCGAGATGCTGCTTTGCTGTGGTGTGAGGAGCAACTTCGAAGGTGATGTTGTTGTTGTTTTTGTTTCGGTGCAGACCTATGATGGTGTCGGCCATTTTGACTGCAAAAAAATATCATATATGAATCTTTGAGTGGCTGCCTTGAAGTTTCTTCTTCTTCTTGCTGTCCTGCCGTTATCGTCATCGACCGACATCACCCAACTGCGAGGTTAATGCCGACACGCTTCATTGATCATCCCTTGCAGTTTTCTTTTCACCTTCCGAGTTTCACCGACAACTCTGAAAAGTGCAGACTTAGAGAAATATTTCTAGCATTTCTAGCATCAACAGATGTAAGGTAAGAGAGGCAGAGGTGGAATCGATGTGTGGCTAGGAGCTTCAAGTTTGTGCTTTTGATGAGGTTTTGGTGCTCCGGAACAGCCCTTTTCCTGATTGAACCCCAGAGGTGAGTAATATTAATAGTAGACAGATCCTCAAATTTTCTTGCAAATTCCTCTAGGGCCAGTGCTTTGTCTGTGGTCAGATTGTGAGTGGTTGTTGTTGTTTTTTGGTTTTTTTTGGTTTAGGGGGTTTAGGGGGTTGAATCAATTAACAATTATACTCTAGGGTTTAGGTGAGTTTTTCGGTGACGGTGAAATGTGTGAATTCCTAACAATTTTTTGGATACCCTTGTCGATGTGGGCCTTCCGTGTTGAAAGCAGGATTTTTTTAGTGGCAGACTGTGGAAGAAATGGATTGAGACCTACAATTTCAGCTTCGAAGACCTGGGTTAATTGATAACCTTAGCAACATCAGACAAACTTCAGTGGAATTCAGCTTAGTTTGCAGACTAGCTCTTTGGCACATCTTCATTAAGCTTTTTATACATACTACCTGTTGATGATTTAGAAATTTTTTTTTAGCCAGTATGAATCCGAAGATTGTGTTTCCATCAGAATATCACTCACATTACATGATTCCAACTCAACCTAAAGTTGGATATTATCAACCTCAATCCATCTTGCACCATGTTCCTGACGAAGCACTCAGCGGATTACAAGACGATTTTCTCGCGGGTGAAAATATTGAACGAGTGGGCAACTTCACACTTCCTTGGAGACAATCAGTGGACCTTTTGGCTGCCGTGTGTCAGAGCTTGTCAATTTGTGGGTCACTGAAAGAAGTTCCCATTGGTGGGTCACCAGGCCTTCCATGGACCCAGACATATCAAGGTAAAAACTCTAATTTGGGTCAAGTTGTGTGTCATCTGTATCTAAAATTTATGCCTGAGTTTGGGGCTCATGTGTTCGTTTTGTTCTTATTCTTGTCAACATAAGGTAGAAGTGCCTTAGATGGATGCTTTTGTCTCTGCACCCACTTCTCGTAGGATACGAAACACATCGTAGTTAGTGCAAGATGATTAGCAAATCCAAATCTTGCCTGTAGCTTTTCGCCTCATAATTTTGGGAGCTATATATGAATATCTCATTCATTATCAAAGTGAAGATTCTTCTGTTCATTAAGCAGTCATATAGGTCCCCCCAATCCTGCTGACTATTGAGCCTAGAATGGTTAACATATTTTGAGCACGTAGTCCAAACTCTTTTAAACACATGATGCCTTTTTGGTGCCAATTCTTAGATCCACACCTAACCACATACCACTTAAATATAGGTGTCCAGATTATTGTTGTGTTTGATTTAGGCATGTCTACCTTACATACTAATGGAATGATCTGCTTGTTTTTTTTTTGTTTTTTTTTTTGTTTTCCTTCTTGTTTTTCTTTCTTAGGTTTGGGACCAAGTATACGACCTGCAACATCGGCAAATGTGCAAGGGTATTCTCACACTCTGTCTGGGTGGATGAAGGAGTTTCAAGGTAGCCCCGAGCATTATGAAGCTTTGCAAGATGCTATTCAAAATGGACCTGAATATTTGGCCTGTGATAAAATGGGTGTATCCATTAGCTCCCATATCGACTTTGGTCTCAAACGCACTGGTGTGACTCTCTATTCACTCACTCTATTTCAGTATTTAAGAAAGATGTGCCTAACTTGAGTATGACAATAATTTGGACATCTATATTTGAGTGGTATGTGGTTAGGTGTGGATCTAAGTACTGGCTCCAAAAAGGCATATGTGTTCAAACGAGATAAGACTATGGGCTCAAAATATGCTAACCATTTTAGGCTCAATAGTCATCAACATGATTGGGGGTATCTATACGACCAATTGATGAGCACAAGAATCTTCACTTTGTCAATGAATAAGATATTCATATGAGCTCCAAATATTATGAGGCAAATGGCTATGGGCACATTTTGGATTTGTTGGTCATCTTGCACTAATTGGGATGTGTTTTGTATCCTACGAGAAGTGGGTGCAGAGAGAAAAGTATTTAAATAACACACGTCTACCTTATGTTGATACATATTACATGTTTTCGCTACTTGTGGCCGGTGCACTTTGTCAAATTTCTTACTACTGTCTGATTCTCACTACAGAGCCTCATTTGTCTGTACTCGGTTTGAAGCTTTGATCACTTGTTGAACTTGTCATTCTGATGAAGGTCGTATGATCAGTGATGATCCCATAGTTTTGTATTTAAGGGTGGTGGTCTTTTGCAGGGTTGAGAAGCAGTGTAGGTGAAAGTGTTCCACGATATTTTCGAACGCTTACAATTTCAAATAACAGTCGGCAGTCAGTTTTGTTGCTCGACATATGCGGCATCCCATCAATGAATCACATCTTTGTTCTCCATGATGACTATGGCCTAGCTCACCATTATCATCAAGTTTCGGATATTCCTCGAAATTACGACAACTTTGAGGCACCAAAAGGAGTATTACTGCAAACTAATGCCCAATATCAAGTAACTGTTGTATGTACCACGTAACCCTTGCCTCCTGGTTTGCTCCTTTCAGGAGTTTTTGCAATGAAAACTACACTCGGCAGTAATGTCTATATTTTGGTGTGCTCTAGGTGATGATTGCAGTCAAGCAAAAGTAGAATAATTGAAATATTATCACAGGAGTAAACATTCTATGGTGCAAGAGAATCCTCAAGACTTTGGAGTAAATAGAAATATAGAAAATCCTGGGTGATAGAAGGACATTCGATTTCTGATATCTTGGTGTCTGTAACCTAGTTTTCAAAGCTTGAAGAATTGACACTTTTTATTTACCATTTAAGTTACATGATTCCCTTGGATGTTTTTCTTTCAGGAACTTCAATGCAGCCCAGAAGACTGTTCATTTCATCAACAGTGGCTGATGTTTACTTTTGCATTAGGACATGGAAAAACACCACTACAAAATATAGCAACCAAAGAATCTGTATTTATTGTAGGTCGACGGGTATCAGCTCTTGTTGTGAAGAATGTACAAGATGTACAGACCTGTCTGAGGTTGGCCATTCATTCTCTCTATACCAGTGCATTCAGTAAAGTAGGCTTTCAAAATCCTGATTTATGGTTGAAATACATAATTTACTTTGTGATTGTCTAGGGTCACTCGCTCTTGCATCACAAGAGGAAACATCCTCTTTCACATGTTGTGTATGGTTTAATTTGTTTTCTGTTGTTTTTTAGTTTGTGTTTTTTAGTTTTTTTGGGATTTTTTGCCCGCAATGCCATGGTATTGTTGAGCCCTGGGTTTGTGGAAAAGGTGTTCCTCATCCGAAATATCAGGGTGCACCTTTCGAGCTTTTTAAAAGTGACTTGTGGAGGAATTGTGGTAGTGAGAGCATGTTTGAGCTAAATTTAATATGGAGTTTATGACATGAGGATGTGTCTGTAACGGAAATTTCATTTGATTTTGTGAATGCATGTGGACGAAAATAGCACGGAGGCGAAACCTTTTTACCCATTGTCCCTTCGCACACTCTTTGATAGAGAACCTGCACACTTTTCATTTGCAGATACATCCCCATGTAGGAAATACATGGATTTCATATGCAAACAAAACTCTTCCCTTCAGATTGGACATCTCAGTGTTTGGCGATCATCCTTTTCAACCATTGAAAACTACTTAGAAACCTTGAAAGGGACTGTGGACACTGCAAATTCATCTTTCAATCATGGAACAGTTCCTCCCTTGTTGTCCCAGTGTCCTTGCTATAGGAGACAACTGCGCCAGGTGGGTTACTCATTGTTTGTAAAAATCTGTTAATTTTGTTGGTCAGGGTAGTCATCGACTGTTTGTCCCACTAATTTAGCCCTCCTGGCTTTTAGTTACTGGTTGAAATTTTGTTTTGTGTAATTCCTTCTTTGCGCATATGCTTTTGCTTCAAATTATTTAGGGTTTAGGGTTTAGGGATTGAAATTTTGTGGCTTTCAAAACTGTATAGATAACTGGAGCATATGACTTTTTTGACAGCAAGTGCGTCTTCTAGGATTGGAAGAGGCTGCAATGGAGTTTGACATCAGAGAACATGACCTCTTGAACATACAAATGGATTACCATAATGTTCAAGAGAATCAGTTCACAATTGAGGTATATTTGAATGTATACTTTGTGATTTAGAAACCAATACTTCCTCACTAAGGAAAACGTGCCTAATTCGGTTTCTTATCTTATTTGAACACCTATATGTGACTTGTGTGTGGTTAGGTGTGGATCTAAGAACAGACACCAAAAATACATGTGTTAACAGAGTTTGGACTACATACTCAAAATTTGTTAACCATTGTAGCTTCAGCTGTCAACATAATTGGGTGGTGGGGGGGACCTACATGATCATTTTATGCCTCTGGCACTTTTGGCTTTGAAAAATCATAGCAACAACGTGGGAGATCAGAAAATTCCACAGATTGTTGCTAAAATCTCTTATCACATTCGCACATTCAAGATAAATTCTAACTCTGAAATCCAAGTTGAGAATCATGGCAAACAGCAAAAACTGGCCATTAAAGGCATGTTTGCCTTAATACTTTGTGACCCTCAGTGAGTTCCATCCAGTTCCTTCTCTTTCCTTATTCTGACACCAGAAAATAGAGCCGACACATTAAATTTGAGCACAAAATAAATGATCATGGTTCATTTATTGCTGCAGGTTCCTGGGTTGCCAGAGAATCGCCCATGTGTATTTATTGGAGACAAGGTGTATGTCAGGTGGGCAAATATTCCAAATCAAGAATGTGCTGCACTAGTTTTGGCAGTCGAAACGCAACCTAAACCCCAAATTGTCATCAAGCTGTCAGAAGAGTTTCTTGTTCCTCTTATTTCTCAGCATATCAACTCCATGGATGTTGAAGGCCGTGGACAACGTTTGAAGCTCCAACGTGTCCATGTACGGTTCATGATTGACCGACTCATTATAAAGGTATTAATCTCACGAAATTTCAACTCAAATGAAGCAATTTGAGTATTTTTACATCAAATGTTGCTTCAAATGGACTCTATTGACAAATGTAGCAAAATTGGGCACTCAGAAGTGGCCAACAGAACTTTAGCATTCTTTGTTATGCTGAAAATGTGTTCATTGGAGTTATCCCTTAGTTCAATGGGACTTTTTTGTTCAAAGTTTCCCCTTTGATTTCTATTGGTTGTTTTGCATAAGATATCATTATATTTCTTTTCACTTGTGGTCAGGCTTGAAGGTAGTGTTTGAATTTGAATGAAGAGAAACCTATTTTGGTATGTTGAGGGCCAAACTCATTTTAGCACCTCTTGGCATGGCAAAATGAGTTTGACGCTCAATGATACAATATAAAATGTTCTTCATTCAAACCTCCACACTACCTCCATGCATGCACCAAAAACTTACTGAGCATGGAAGGTGTTGTACACAAAACAACAAACTCCCAATGAAAAGACCCCTTGAATTAAAGGATAAATCTATTATCAATAAAGTCTTCAAATTCTACTTTCTCGCTCTGAAACTAAGGTGTGTGTGTTTGGACAGAATATGCATCTAGCCTTACATAGAACTGCCAAGTCTACTGCAAAAATCTTGCCCTGTATTTGTACTTCAACTACAACAAGCAATGAGAGCGCACTACTAAACAATGAGTCAGACACCATCACAAAGGAAAACAGGTGCTTGCTTTGAATATCTCACCTTTGGCTAACTCTCAATCTAAGGTGTCAATTTAGAGCTTAAAAATGTCCTGACAGCTTTAAACTTTAGACTCTACCCTGGGTGCTAATTAGGAGTTTGCACTAGTTAGGTGGTTTCAGGGGGTTTGCCTTGACAACTTTCCTTTGTAATTTTGGAAAATGGACTTCAAACTGAAGTGACTAAATCTAGGGTTCTCATATAAGTTTGTGCCATAGATGTTTTTACATAGCCAGTCATTGCAGGGCATAATATTACTTTTAAGTAGTAGAGGCTCCGAGAATATCTTGTGACCATTTTATGGTCACTCCAAAGCTCAATATGAGTGTTTCTGGTTGGGTATTGGTGTGGCAGGAAAAATGCTGCACATAAGAGCAAGTTTTTACTGGTAAATTTGATATCCCATAGTTTTAGTTTGCCTAGAAACTTGGGGGTTTACTATAGCAGCTCATATCTACAATCAACATGATTAAGTTCTCGTATTACTTCTGCAAATTGTGATCTTGGTTCACTGTTGGGAGCTGCAGTGATTTGTCATATTAGTGTGGGTTACCATATAGAGTTACGTGTTATTATAGTTTTATTATTATAGAGAAAATCATTTTTAATCAAGCAAGTTATTTGCAATCCCTTGATGTGCATAATAGCTATCTATGTTATCTGGGTACAAAATGATATTCTCTGTAGAAACGTTATAACTGCAAATGGTAACCTGCACTAATAGGACAAATTGGTGTAGGGAAATGAAAAAGGGGTTTAGAAGTAGACTGCATATGTAATTTTCATGATTTCGTGGGCTAAAAAGTAGACGAGTTCATGGTGTTACAAAAAAACTCTTACGCAGTCTGAATTTGTGCAGATAAATAAATGTCTCAATGAGGAGCAGCAGAAGGCGGTGAAGGCTGTATTGGATGAGGTTGATGGACCAGGCCCTTATATCATTTTTGGCCCTCCTGGAACTGGGAAGACTGTGACTGTAAGTTGTTGAAACTGACTCGTATACCCATGACAATATTATTGCATAAGTATTAATGAGCAATTAACTTGAGTAAGGTCCTGGTTGTCTGTAGATGGAAGGTGTTCTTTGTTAATTCATTAGTGTAAGGTAAGCAGGTGTCTTGACTTTGACATCTTCATATGTATCAAGTGAAGATTCACTGTCTTTATTAAATGATCATATAGGTCCCCCCAATTATGATGACTCATTGAGCCTAGAATGGTTAACAAATTTTGAGCACATAGTCCAAGCTCTTTTAAACGCATGTCTATTTGGTGTCTGTTCTTAGATCCACACCTAACCATACACCACTCAAATATAGGTGTCCGATTAAGATAAGTAATCAACTTAGGCCTGCTTACCTAAAGTGGCTCAGGGTCAACAATGATTTCTTTTTTCACTTCTGTAGAAGATAGACGATCTGCTAATGAAATGACAATTTGCTGCTTTCAGGTGGTTGAATGCGTGCTACAAGTGCTGAAAACCAAGAAGTCTCCACTTCTTTGTGTCTGTGCTCCATCCAACTATGCTGCAGATATACTTTGCAGGTGCAAAAAAACTCTTAACATTGCAGGATTTTGAGGTGTCCTTTGCAATTACTATCAGCATGTTGTTTATGGAGATGTTTAGCATTGACAATAGTGACCAAGTTTTTTGAAAGGGTTTGTACCAGTGTTGGTCTGGTTTCGTCTTTTTTTTTATACCATTTGGGGTATCTATAAAGTGGATTTCACATCTTTTGATACAGTAGGGTATGGGTATTTGACAGTGTTTTTGTTTCCAATACCATTCGGGTCTATATACCATGTAAAAATCTTCATACCTAGGTAAAACTGTTCTAGTATCAATACGGTTTAGAATGGTATTGACCCAAATAATAACTTGTGTATACAAAGATTCTCTCATCTTGACATACCCACCATATATCATTATTTGACTGGTATTACAATTTTGTTACCCATGGGCAGGTTCTTTGATACCGTTATATTTGTTGATTATTGATACCATGCATTCAGCTATATACCAGTCCAACATTGGTTTGTACCAATTCAATCCCATCTTGCTCTAACTGTACATTTTCTCATGCTTTTCAGCGGTATTGGAAGAGGAGGAATTACACCAGCCTTTATGTGGCGGCTCAATGATCCCCGTAGAACATCAAGTTCTGTGAAAGCTGATGTGTTGAAGTATGTGGCTACCTATCTCTTTGTTGGCATTATAATTCTGCTGATGAAAACACATCAATTTGTTTTTGTAAGATTGTGATTTGGGTTTTGTGGGTGTAGTGAGGTCATAAGTGTGGTTGAAATAATTGTCAGTGAGCATGATCATTACTGTACCTTGTGGGGTAACAATCTTACGAGCTACTATTACAAGAAACGTTTCTTAATAAAATCTGATAAATCCTCTGGAGCAAGATGACGCAAAAGTTGGTTGATAATGTGAATGCAGCCATTCAGCTTCTTTTGATATGTTAACAAATTATTTTATTAACTAGGAATTGAGACATATTAGCCTACTTGCCTGTCGATTTCATACATAATTAATTCTATCCATGAATGCCTGAATTTCAAAGTGCCACATGACATGTTGTCATTGGTTAAGAGTGGTTATAAATCTTATGCAGCACTTTGAAATTAAGTATTTTGTCACATGGGTGTCCAAAACGGACTGTAACATTTGGTATATACATGTACGTGCAGGTTCTGTACTACTAAACATGGATACTTCACTTTTGATGTCCCAAATTCATCTACGTTGAAAGTCATTGTTTGCACATGCGCGGCAGCAGCTATGCTCCACGAAGATCCACTTACATCCATTTTCAGCTCTTTCACACACATCCTGATTGATGAAGCAGGACAAGTCCGTATTTTTACTTCAATTCTTGTTGGGATTTAAAGCAAACGAATAATATTAGTGCTATAATACCTATCTCCTGCAGATGAACACTCTAGAAATGAAGTTCACATCACAAAATGAAGGGGAGGCCACACACGTTCGCAAATGCTGGTTTGCAAGAGAGTTTGGTGGGCCAAGGTAAAAGAATTTTTGCCTTGACATGTGCCTAACCTTGAGGAGCTTGGTTCCTACATTGGTCCCACTTTTTTTTGGGTAAAAACGTGCCGTTTCAACTCTGATTGGAAATAGAGGTTTGAAGCCTTAGAAAACCACTGTCTTGGATCGGAGTCAAATATGGACATTTCCACCAAATAAAAGAGGGACCAACCTTGAAACCAAGCTCCCCAAGCTTAGGCACATGTCAAGGCCAAAATTCTTTTACCTCGGCCCACCAAACTCTGTTACGAAACTGGCATTTTTGAACATGTGTGGCATCCACCTGAAAGCTCCCGAGTAATAATCTCTTCAAAATACAAGTAAATTATCAATAACAGAGTCTTTATTTATTTATTCTGATGTGCACTGCTGATGATGATTGTAGGCTTTAATCCCTGAGGCTTTGATCCCTCTGTCACTTGCCAATCAAGACACTTGTTGCGTCCTCTGCGGTGATCCACGGCAGCTTGGACCTGTGGTACAGATTCTCTCCTTTCTTTGTTTTATGTGAGATTTATTTTACATTAGACTTATTCTCCAACTCAACATGACTTATGGTCAGGAGTTGGTTGTTTTGCATAGGGTAGATGGGTCTGAAATGGTTACTTTGTCCGACTAGCCCACTTCTCCTAGGATATGATACACGCGATTGGTATGAGATGGTTAGCAATTCTAAATCAAGGCCATAGCCACTTTTCTCATAAAGTCTGGAGCTCATATGAATATGTTATACAGTATCAAAATGAAAATTCTTGTGCTTGTTAAATGGTCATAAAGGTCCCCTCAATTATGTTGACTATTGAACCTAGAATGGTTATCATATTTTGAGCACGTAGTCCAATATCTTTTAAACACATTACTCATTGATATCTATTCTTGGAGCCCCACCTAACCACATACCACTCAAATATGGGTGTTTGATTAAGGTAAGTAATTGAATTAGGAGGCACGTCTACCTTACAAGACCTTCCATGTTTGGTAAGTTTTGGTGCATGGTTGGAGGCAGTGGGGAGGTTTGTACAAAGAACATTCTATACAGTCCATTGGGGGTCCAACTCATTTTGGCATGCCAAGAGGTCCTAAAATGAGCGTTTGGCCCTCAATGAATCGAAAGAGGTAGCTCTTCACTCAAACTCAAACACTAGCTCCGAGAATGTACCACAAGTGGAGAGACATTATTGGTATTTTATGCAAATCAACCAATGGAAAATCAAAGAGGACCAACTCCTGGCAGAAAGTCCCATCAAGTAATTTCTTGTATTCAGGAATTTCCTCTTGATGTTCTGAAACTTATAATGAAGGTGCACCTTGTTGGCTAGTCGTTTTTTTATCCCACAATGCCATCTCCTTCCAGGTTTGTAATTAAATTATTACAAGACAGAGGAACTGCATCTTCCAGGTGTGCATGGCAGACAATTGGCCTTTATTTTTTTTGGTAGGATAATTATTCACCTAGAATGGTATTGGGATGTCTTATGTTTTGCAGGTGCACTCAAAGTTAGCAGCAACAAATGGACTAGCCAAGTCACTTTTGGAGCATTTCATGCTTTCACCTGAGTACAGTCTGGAGGCTGGTCTGCCTAGACCAGGATCAACTCGAATAGTTAAACTTCTTCGGAACTATCGTGCCAACAGCAAGGTATTTTACCTGTCACAGCAATGCTGCAATATTTCTTAGAGTTATGCTGCAATTTTCATTAGAGTATTTTTCTCTTGCATTAAATTTTTGGAGGGATCAATATGGCTAGGATTTAATGAGGGTATGTGCAACCTTTGAGGCATTGCATTTGGTTTCTTTTCTTGGTGTAAACTCTTGAAGCTCAAATTGTTAGCCTGACTAAAACAAATGTTATGTGTTTTGGTGCTCACAGCTCTTGGAGCTACCTTCGAGAATGTTTTACGAAGATGAACTCATTGCATCGGCTGAGGTCTATACTTTCCCTTGCTATAGAGTTGGTTCGATTTTCCTAAGTTCTTTAGAGTAACTAATTTTTTGAACCTGGTCTAACAGCTCACAAGGTGTCCAAGGGACCTGTAAACTTTTGTTAGTTCAATTTTTGACTCATCCAATCTAAGCTTTTGATTGATTCTCCTCAATGATCCATGACCTGAATATTGTGGTGAAAATCAAATCTCTTTCCACCATGTCAAGAGAGTGGACATAAATTTTTTTATTGGGGTTGTTGTTGTCTACAGGAAACTTCAGTGGCTCCACCACATAATTGGGATGAAATGAATGGCCTTGGTTTTCCGATGCTCTTCTATGGTGTCAAGGGACAACAAATGCGCGAGGGTGAATCTCCCTCTTATTTCAATCCAGGTAATTTTTTGAATCCATAATTTCTAATGTTTCAGTACTTTCTGATACTCGCACATTTGTCCATAGTGCTAATTGGTTGCGTCATGATTATTTTTACTTGGCTTTAAACATAAACCAAGTATGATGGCTGTATGATGGGCAGTTGAGACAATAAAGGTAGCGGACCTGATTTCTGGATTACTCAAGACAAATGTGACAATGGAGGATATTGGAGTCATGGCACCATACCGTCGCCAGGTAAGAACAAAGAAATTTTTGGAGAGAAGAACTCAGCCTTCGTTATCTGGAAGAACTTAGCCCCTATGTTCCATCAACCTCCATGGAACTTCTTTTTTGCATCAATACCAAAGCTCCAACCCTTGCATTAGATGTCTCACAAACTGGTTCACAAAATTTGGGACGAAAGAAAAACATCATGTTATTGTTGTGGTAATTGCATACAGGTGCAAAAGCTGCGGTTATTGCTGCGATCGCGAGGATTGGGAGCAATTCGAGTTGGGACTGTCGATGACTACCAGGTGCTTTGACATCTCTTCTTCTTGTGAAATAAAAACAAGGAAATATCATTCGGTCATTGGAGTTTTGCCATTGACATTAGACTCCAGATTGGGCTAGTCTTTGTAACATGGTAGACAATTTGAACAAAATATAGTATCAAATCAAGTATGAAGTCCAACATTATACCTTTTAGCATGCCAAAAACATGTATAAGTTATTCTGAAACTTAGCCATCATTGAATACACCTCTATAACAAGCATCCTACAACCCTCAATTGTCCACAACTCTCTGGCTATTGCCTTTCATCTCCATGTGAACAAAAGCCACCTGAACGAACAAACCCTGTGTCTAGAAGCCCAAACAACCACATCACCTAAGACCTTATCCAACTAAGCTATGTACTTCACGAAGCTTAGGCCTTGGGCTTGAAATTGAGGAGGAGAATATTAGAGTTATCCTTAATTTGTCAAAAGTAGGGCGAAACTTCCTACCAAAACATGAGTTTCTGAGAAACTTTAAGGATAACATCTTGTCTTGCACCAGTCTAAACATGGGATGGTCACCGTGTCCAACCAATTTATTTTTATTGATTTATCAAGATTTTTATTATACCTTCAAAATTTTTTAAAAGGTTTACGTGTGTTTTTCTGACTCTGATAACTTACAGGGTCAAGAAGAGAAGATAATATTCATCTCCACAGTGCTCACCAGGCCAGAGTCCTTAAAGCGGGCACAAGCAGGGGGTGGTCCTGAGCAGAACATTGGATTCCTCAGCAACGCAAAGCGCTTCAATGTAGCAATTACGCGTGCCAAGGTTGTAAATCAAACCCAACATATTTCATTTTTCCCATTTTCTGCGCCTCATATACATTGAAAAGGTACCTAGTTGTTAAGCCAGATTCTTTTGCTGAAATAATTACATTGCCTCGCACTCCACTAGGTAAGCGGATCTTATTCGGTTACTTATCTTAATTGAACACCTATGTTTGAGTAGTATGTGGTTAGGTAGGGATCTAGCAACGGACATCAAAAAGGATTTGTTTAAAAGAAATTGAACTTTGTGCTCAAAATTTGATGAGTATTCTAGGTTCAGTAGTCAACAATGTGTATGTGTGTGTTTTGGGGGGGGGGGGGGGTGTTGTCCAATATGATCATGTAAGAAAGAGAATCTTTACTTTGACAGTGAATAAGATAATTGCATGAGCTCCAAAAATCATGATGAAAATGGCTATGGCCTTGATTTGGATTTGCTAAGGTAGATGGACCTCATTTGGTTACTATTTTCTGTTTTCTACCTTATACTACTCGGCTTTGCGAGGTTGAAATTTCTGTGTGTCCCCAAATGTATCTGAAGAACCCAGGATCAATCCCAGGAAGCTTTGCACCCAGTGATCCTCTCAATAGATGACAATCCTTTTAAATGCAATTGGAGTTTGTGCTGAATAGTTAACATAATGGAGGGGACCTATATGATTAACAAAAGAATCTTCACTTTGACAATAAAGAAGATACTCATATGAGCTCCGACAATTATGAGGATGAAAATGGATACGGCCTCAATTTGAATTTACTAATCATCTCGCATTCATTCCATCTTTGGGCTAACTTACAAGTATCCGGTTTAGGCCCACTTACCTTATTCTATATCATTGAGTATGGAGAAAAAGAAACTTTTACATGTTATAGAGATGGCACGATTTAATATTTAGACTCTAAGACAAATCAATAGGGAGTAAAACATGATAATAGGTATTTAATCTGACATTGGAGCTTTCAAATTTTCAATCATTTAAAAGATGCTCTTATTCATTCTAATACCATAGAAAAACCTTTGCCATATTATATAATTGTTAGAATATTTTTTAAAGTTATAATGGTCGTGGTTGTGGTATTGGACTTGCAGGCGATGCTTGTCGTGGTTGGACACCCAGTGATCCTCTCCAAAGATGACAACTGGCGGGAGCTGCTAAAATACTGCCTGCCACGCGGCGCATTCCGAGGGTATGGCAGTGATAGAATCGCTTCGTTTCTTCCTTCAACCTCTGTGGAGGATCCCTTCTCAGATGCCAAAGATGTGGAATCAAGTGGAAGCGCTGCCGAAAACGATGCTAAAGAGAGGAAGGAGGTGGACGATGCAATTGAGCTCATTGCTGAAATGTCGTTGCTGGGGCTGGGTGACATTGACAGGATATACCCAGGCAATTTGGATTCGTTTTACGCAGCCAACAGTGAAGATCAAGAATGGCGCGCCGTTCTATGACGATAAGGTAGATGGGTCTTAAATTTTTTTAACTTTTTCCAAATATGTAGCCCACTTCTCCTAGGGTATGAAGCACACGATTAGCATGAGATGGTTAGCAAATCCAAAATGAAGCCGTAGCCACTTCCTCATAAAATTCGGAGCTTGTGTGAATATCTTCGTCAGTATCAAAGTGGAGATTCTCGTGATCATTAAATGGTCATATAGGTCCCCTCACTTAGAATGGTTTTCATATTTTGAGCACGCAGTCCAATCTATTCTAAACACATGATGCCTTTTTAGTATCCGTTCTTGAAGCCACACTGAACCACATACCAGTCAAATATAGGTGTTCGATTAAGATAAGTAACCGAATTACGTACGTCTGCCTTACTTAAACAACAGGAAGTTGCGTTTTCCTGAACCTCGTGCTTGCCATTATTATCATTTAAATTAGTTCCTAATTGCTATTGCTTAATACCATGAACTTGAATGTCTCACCATGTGCGGGTAGACCAGCTCATGTGGCTAAATACTTGGAAGCACTTTGTTTCACAAAATGGGTCCTAACCTCAGCACATTCCATAAAAATATCGGTTGCTTGTGAGAACTTTCCATTTCACAAGTCGATGCAAGTATTGTCTAATAACCTACACCATTTAAGTGTAGATTTGTGTTATGTCTTTGACTGGGATTTCCTGCTTGATTCTAACTTGCCATTGCCATGCCTGCAAATTTGACAGCCAAGGGATATTTGGCAACAAGTGTTGGTCTGGTATCGCCTTTATTTTTTAATTTTAATGCCATTTGGGTATTTATGATGAGGATTCACATTTTTTGATACCAGTATGGTATCAAAATTTGACACTATTTGTATTTCTTTAATACCATCCAGGTCTAAGGCAGAAATACCATAAGCGGTTAACCATCCTCTAGCCGTGCACTAGACTGCCGTCATAATGGTGAAGTGCCATTTCTGAAACCGCTCATGGCTCAGCGCGAACTTCAAGGCGTGCACACTTAAGTATAGCCAATGGAAGTCAAGTTTTAAGTACTCATGAGTTAACCGGTTTAGGTGATGTTCTGTATGGAAATGCGGATTACCGTGTTCGGTGTAGGGAGAATCTAGTGAACGGGTAGGGGTTTTGACAACTTTCCACTTTGAAAAATTGTAGCATTTTATGTACAGGGCAGAACAATATGAAACAACTTGCATTCTTCATGAATCCTTCTCGTCTATCTTGGAAAATTATCTCCTGATTGTTAGACCAGATCTTTGATGCGAATCACCTTAATTTAACCGCTTATGGTATTTCTACCTTATATACCATGCAAGAACCTTCATACAGGCTAGGCAAAATCGTCCTCGTATCAATATGGTTTAGAAGGGATTGGCCATGAGTAAGGTAAACAGAGATTCTCTCACCTTGATATACACACCAAATATCAATATTTGATTGGTATGACGAATTTGATACTCATGGATAGGTTCTTTGATACCCATATTGATCTTGATTTATTTATACCATGCATACACTTACAAATTGGTCCAACATTGATGGCCACCATGTAAGTTGAAGATGAAACCGTTTGGACACCCTTTTAATTCCGAAAGTCTTTTTTTTCAACTTATTTGACTTCAAAATTGGCATTAGAGGCCCCCAAATTATTGCAACGAGATTACTACACGGTTTTACATGGCCCCTAACATGAGTGCCATGAATCCTAAGCCAAATTCGACACTTGATATCGAACACATTGTTTTGGCATGCAATCGGTAACTCCACACGGTAATGTAGTCTACTACGGTTTTGGCTTTATGCACAATTGCAAACATGCTATTACTTATTCTTCAACTGTCCAACTTTGTTTGCATGTGGACCACATCTCGATTTCTTACGGATTTTCTAAGTTGCAATATTTCAAAATCCATTGTTGTCGTAGAGGGCCATTTGTTTGTGCTTTCAATGTAGATCATCCTCACTTCCTCCTTTTTGGATAAGGTCTAGATAAAGTGTTCCTTGAATTATCCAATATGGCCTTGCCTAAACCTCATGACTACAAAAGACATGCCACTATAATGCCTATTATAGGGTTCGTTGAAGTGTTTGAAAATATGGCATGTCAATGGTCCTACCTACATCGGAGCCTCCATCTTCAACACGGTCTTCTAAGCATTGCACTTACTAACATGTGCAAATAAGTCATGCTTTGCTTCCACTTGGTTTTTGATTTTTCAAATGTAATATATAAATGTATATATGTGTTGTGTCCCAAAAACATAGTGGTCCTTAATGGGTTATTTTTCATGAATAAGTGCCCTACTTTATATTTTAGAACACGTACATACACATTTTCTATTGTTGAAGGTTATGTACAATAAACTCTGCAAATGTTATTGATTTTATTTTTGTCATTCGGGTATGCACCATGGAACCCTAAATCACAACCAACAATTCACCATGCAATCTTATGAACTTGACAAATCTCGAGATTTTGGTAATAGTGTGAGAAGATCCGACAGTTTGAAAGTTGACGTTTTCAAGTTTGTGCAAGTGTTTTGAAAATAAGGTTCTTTCAAATATGGGATGGGGTTATGGATATTGTGTTGGCTAGATGTGTTTGTGATATATACTACTATATGTGCATGTGAGAATTAGAAATTCCATACTTGGAGTTCATATGCCTATTCTCACTTTAGTTGCACTTTGATCCATCAACCTTCTTCACATCAAAGCCAAATCTTGTGGACATCAAATATGCTTTGCACACATGATAATCTACAATAATACGTGCAATTAGATTTGCCCCACATTATTTATCAATGTTCCACACTATTTTGAATATTTCTTACCATAGTAACACAATACATGAAACACTCTTCTTTTCTTTTTTCCTATTGTGGTTGTTATATGGATTAATAAACAAAGTTATAAGCTTTTGTAATATGATTTTGACCCAAGTTAATTTGCATGGGCAAAGAGTCAACCTATTCACGGGGTCAACCCAATTGCACATATTGGTGTAAGGTAGTGTGCCTTAGATGGAAAAAAAAAACTTCCCTACACTTACTTCTCGTAGGATTTAAAATACACAATTGGTGTAAGATAATTGGCAAATTGAAATTGTGCCTGTAGCCGTTTGCCTCGTAGTTTTGGGAGCTCCTATGAATATCTTATTCATTATCAAAGTGAAGATCCTTAAGCTCAGTAAGTGTTCATGTAGGTCCCTCCCCTCACCCCAAATCATGTTGATTATTGAACCTAGACTGATAACATATTTTGAGCACGTAATCCAATCTCCATTAAACAGATGAATCCTTGGTGCCAGTTCTAAAATCCAAACCTAACCAGCTACATACCACTCAAATATAAGTGTCAAATTATTGTTGTGTTGAATTTAGGCATGTCTACCTTACATGACAAGTGTGAGACCAAGACGTGGCATGACATGTAATACCTAGTGCGTTCCTAGCAAAAGGAAGCCCCTTGGGGCTTGCAAATGACAAAACAATAGTTGCAGTGACTTGAAAGGAAAATAACAAACATTATAATATCATAAACCAAAACAATTTTGAGTGAGCTTGCCGCCTCCGATGCACTTCCCAATGGAGAATCACTCTAGCCCCATACCATTGTACCCAAGCAATAAGCAAGTAACCATCGTACCTTCCCGTGTCCCTAGGAAACCACAACCTCTTAGGCCCACTTCACACACGAGACTGAGAGCCCATGACCATTACACTTCAAGCACTCTCATTGGTGGAAAAGGCGGAGCCGGTCCAAGTTCACTTCACACTACGCTTGAGGGACCAACGGAGTAAGTGAATGCATGATGGATGTAAAGTCTACATGGATTCCTACATGGTATCGAATGGATCATGTTTCATGGTCACTTGGACCATTTTCAAAACCCACCTCTTGGAGGTAGGCCTAACACAAAACTAGGAGACCATGGCACTCCAACACACTCACAACCGTTGATTTATTCTATCGTATCACGTGTGAGGACCCACATGAATAGAAATTGATTGAAATAGCATTTGGTTGAGGGCCTAGTCACATATGACTTCACACTACACTTGAGGGTCCATGACCGCACTACACAATTTTGGAGGTGCCTTGGGACGGCCTTTGGACACTTCCTTTTGGGCTCTCACAATCTCATGGTCACGGCTCTTGGCTTGTGTGTGAAGTGGCCCTTAGTACCTATTTCATTATATAGTTGGCATCTATATATTGCCATAATTTGACAAGAGAATATGCTCGTTATTTCACTACAAAGGGGATTGAAAGTGTGTTCTTTGGTTGTCGTCTATAGGGTAGGATATCCCCTCTAGTTGAACACGTGTCGTATTTTCTCATAAACACGTTTACGTTCAAAAAGGATGATTTGATGAGATTATAGATACGTGCGTGTCCTTACATAATGTTATTCCATAGCAACTACTTTTGTTCTCAAGTTTTGTTTGTAAATTGGCAACCATATCTCCAAACTCTAACAGAGTATATTCTCCTTAGATGTCTTGCCTTGAAGTCCAATGGATCGTAGATCTAAAGCAAGCTAGGTGATATGGTTCTGGGAGCAGAGCTCAATGCACTCACGCACAAACACACCAAATACAACCCACTAATCAACACCATACAAAACAATGGATGGAAAATCAACCCCCTCATTACCATCACCGCCGGAGTAAGAGGAGCTATACACAAACACTCCATACATCAACTTAACAAACTAAAAATCCCAAAATCCAGCATTAAAACCCTCATGAAAAATATACACCAAAACGTCATCAAATACCTCACATACCTAGTCCTAAACAAAAGAAAACTAGATAATAAACAAACCCCTGTCCCCCACCCTAATGAAAAGGGTTAACTAGTACCCACCAGAGCCCACCTCCCAAAGGAGGCATAACACCCTATACTGCATCATGGGACACCGTGATCAGCACAAGGCCAACGGGCTCGTATTCATGCAGGTACCTTGCTACGGGCGTTATTTTTTCTTTTCTTTTCTATGGTTCTGGGATTCAAGCTAAACACATCAGATATTCTCAAACCATAGATGAACAATTCTTTGGTTGGTTGATACGTAATCTGTCCATCCTTAACCCTTTTATTGGCGATGAGGCTCTTGGCAAGGGGCTATTTATGGTGGGCATTGCATGTGGGCTGGAATGTCTTTGGCCTTGAAGAATGGAAATAAATGTAGATATACGGAAAACGGTGAAATAAGTTCATTCGGCCAGAAAGACTCGCTTGATAGTTGTGCAATGTGTTTTCTTAGAGATGGAGTAGAGGAAATGATGAGGAATGCAAGTTGTTTCATAATTGTAGTCCATGTAAATATTTAGTTACATTTTTTCAAAGAGGCAAGTAAGTCAAACCCCCTACTTGTATAGTAGAGGCTCCTTGATTTGAGCATCAAAATATCCTACTCTACATACGAACGCACACAAAATAATTAACTCGATGGTCACAAGTGGTGTGAAACAACACCTATCCAGCCAATCATTGCATCCTTTTCATGCCATCATTTTTACAATTAGCCATTTTGGATCTACACAAGAATCATTCTAACCCTAGTTTCAGGCCACCATTTTTACAATTAGCCATTTTGGGTCCACACAATAATCATTCTAACCCTAGTCTACTGCACCTGTAGTGGTCATTCCTCATTTTCGGTTTTCCTACCTTCTAGTTGATGGATCTAACAACACAACATTACTCAATGTTATGTGTTTATTATGGGGCCCTTGGGAATAATAACCATGGGATGTTGGGAGCTCAATTTGAATCTAAGTCATCCTATGATTATATTCCCATAGCCCACAAAATGGAAGTACGACATTGAGTAATGTTATGCAAGTGCCAACGCCTCACTATAGAATTCTCCTTGACACACCAAGTTGTAATGGATTTGCAAACTAGATTGCCAACATCAACATTTGTTTTTTGAAATCTTTCGCATGAGGCTCTTGCAACACATGCAAGCTTGGGGCATGCATGTATGTGCCTAATTTGGGAATTTTTTTAATGCTTGAACGGCCCCACGCTAGGCCCGGGGATCCTACCCTTGAGTCAAAGTTCAAGTTGGACATTTAAAAATTTGCATTCGTAATATATGTTATATAATGTAAAATAATGGATGAAAAATTATCATCCATCTTGCCATCCAAAATTAGAAAATCTTGTTCTTTTGTTTCGGTTAATATCCAATGTACACACTTAAAGTGAAACATAGGGTAGGCCACTCCCTGTAAATTTAAGGTATTGCATGGAGGGGATGGGGGCATTCATTTTCTTTAAGTCACTTCTTGGGGGCTAGTATTATGTAATCCTCTAATATCCATATTTAGAAATGGGTTCTAAAGTTTGCTTTGATGTTATATTCTTTATGAAAACTTGATATTAGAAGCAAGAAATTTGAATCCTGGTATGTTGATTTCTTATGGTGCTCCTGAAACAAAACCGAGTTACCTTGGAAGTATAGAACATAGAGATTAACCCTAAGCACTGCAACACTGCAACAAACATAGAGATTAACTACAACACTGCAATACACACTACAAAGAAACTACGATGATTATCCCATTTCGTGAGGGCTGGCTAATAGTGCGTGTGGGCAATTAGTGAAGGTGATACTAAATTTCTTTACATTATGAAATTAGTGCCACCAGAAGATCTAGGGTTTCGTGAGCCCAAAGTATCTAGTTGCTCGGCGCTCATTTGGTTCTCTCGCACGGGGAGGTCACTCCATTGTCAAGTTGAAAACCACGTGCAAACAAAGTTTGCTACCCCTATATTATATGCCATAGATAATCTTTAAAATTATGATATTTTTCTACATATACATAACCATTGATAATATCTTTTGTATATTTTTTTGAAATTTGTAGTCATCTTCATTTTTGAAGTAATTGTTTTAGTTCAATTATGCGTCATTCTAGTTAGAAATGGTACGTTTTATACAAAAAAATATTATCAAATTTGGTTATCATTTTTTACTATGTAATAGATACTGTGTATATCTACTCATGAAAAAAATTTGATAAAATTTTGACCCATTTTGGTGATACAACTTAGAAAAAATAGATTTTTTTGTTTGCACGTGGTGTTCAACTTGACAGTGGAGTGACCTCCACGTGTTCTCTCGCTTGGTGGTTTTTTCGCAAGGCTACCATACCATTCGACAACGCCTGGAGTTGTTGTTGATGCTACGCCATTGAGAATCATTCTCATAGTTCTCACCCTCCACGGAAAAACTAAACTAGTTAAAAATAGAAGTTGGGTTGCCTTTGCTAAAAATCGAGTTTTATTGTTTGCTACATTCTTGACACCCTTTTGGACGAGTGACTATGTTTAGCTAGTTTACTATTTCCTTTGCTAGAAATCGAGTTTTATTGTTTTACTGCATTCTTGATGCCCTTTTGGACGCATGGCTATTTTTAGCCAGTTTAGTTTTTCCGTGGAGGGTGAGAGTTATGACCTCAAACTTCAAAGTGTTTTTGAACACATGTTAGTTTTCTTAAAATGAATGGCATATGAGCATGTATTCATGAATTTAGTATCATTTAGTAATTAAGGTGATTGTGGCATAGGGTGAGGTGGCAAGGTGGCATAGGGGGTGGAATTTTGGGTGAGATGGCTTAAATGTGAGTTTGGAGGCACATGCATGAAGTGATCCAAATATGTTTTATGAAGGCTTAAAGGAGCGGGGCCGGGTTTAAAGAATTGGCTTCTAGCTTGTCATATTAGGATCGGTGGGCCAACTTGCTAGCATTCCATAGGCCAAGCTAGGTTTTAGGATGATGGATCTTGTGGATCACATCCTATTTTAGATTCTAAAGTTCTCTCAATGGTTTTTTTTTCAATTGAAAGAATAGATCCAAAGAGTTTTGCTTATATTTCATAATTAGGTTCCAACCATGAAATGATGTTGCTACTCTCCAGTCAATGAATGTGGTTGGCTACATCACTCCAATATCGATTGTCACTTGTAGTAACAATGATCAATGGGGTGTACTCGTTCGGTGGGCCTATGAACAAGATAAGCAATATGCTTGCAAACCAAGCTCTATATTCATGACACACGAATTATACTTAGCCTACATCTCATAGTATGGAGTTCATGTTGGAGCATGTGTAGTGAATCGTGATGCACAAGAATAAAATCAATGCTTATAGTTGCATGATCACTGCAGCACTACATTGGTAATGGAGGTGGGAACAACAAACCTAAAAGGGAGCTTTCTAGCTTTGCTAATCGATGTTATGGTACTTGACCCAATTTTTTTTTTCATAGAATCATACCTCTCATTCTTCCAAATTTAAAAACTTGTCTCAAAATATATTTGTGGTTATTTCATACGAATCTTGTCAAACTACATTAATTCAAGGTCTTCGAAGTTAATTTTGATGTCAAATGAGGTCACCAAAAAGGGTTCCAATCTATAAATGATTCCCATGTTTTCATTTGATGAATGAAGGTATGCTCTCTCGGGTGCAATAACTCCCCGCGGACCCTAACTTAAGGTAGATGGGTCTTAAGGGGCTTGTCTTCTTAATCGGACACTTATTATTATGTAATGTAATTCAATTGGTATGTGGTTTGGTGAGGATCTAAGAACAAGCATCATAAAGACACATGTTGAAAAGAGATTAGACTATGTCTTCAAATACTAATAACTGCTCTACAACCAATAGTGAACACAATTGGGAGGACCTATGTATGTAGTTAAGATATCAACAAACATGCACTTTTGATAACCATAACCAAATCAAGGGAGGTCCAATTTTCAATCTAGTTTTTGCAAATGTTTCATTAAAGATATGCTAACGCAACACGGATCTTGTTGTATAAATCTAATCAGTTGAAGTCGGAGAACATGAAAAAGGAACCAAATAACACCCACATAACTTATTAGGTGTCCGAGCTTGGAGGGTCTGAGTCATTTGAAAGAAAAACAAGGACTCCAACTTCTAATTACCGTTCCGGACCCGGCCGGCCCACCATGCCCCATTGGTGTTGACTCAAAATAATTCACAATTATATTGAGGAAAGCAGTGGGAGTAGACCAATCCCCAATTACACAGCAGATCATTACACCATCCACCAAATCATTCCGCCATCCACCGAATTATCCCACGGTCCATCGGTCGTCCGATGGACAATTATATTGAGCAAAAACAGTGGAAGTAGACCATCCCCAATAATAACACAGCAGATCATTGCCCCATCCGCCGGACTATCCCGCAGTCCACCGGTCGTCCGACGGGCCCCTTTGCGCAGTGGTCCTGCTGAAGAGTGCGACAGAGCACAGCCGTCCAGAGGACCGTAGCGGGAACCAATTGGCGAACTATTATACCGCTCTTTACCCACCGGTCCGTAGTCATGTCCCCCGGTCGTGCGTGCTCATCTTGCTCTTTCTTCTTCACGTCGTGGCAAAGCTCGAGCAAAGGATTGTCGCCATAGCTGGAGATTGCGTTCGCCTCGCAGATGCGGAGTCCGCCATCGCTACTTACAGCAGGTCATCACGTAATCGTGGTTGCGGGATTCAAGCGAAAATAATCGACAAGCCGATTTCAATTTTTTTCTTCGGAATGTGAGGTGAACCTTTGTGGATGATTCATTCGTCGTGTGAAGCTAGGGTTTCTTCGAAAAGGGCTTGGGAGTGAACAGAGAAGAGCGAGGTCTCTTTTTTTTCTGTGAGAATCGTAGCTGTAGATTTTTGAAAGAAATGCTGAGTGGCAAAAGCGGAAGATCCGAGGGCAAGGAATATCGAGGCAGGAATTAATGATTCAATTTAAGTATAAGCTGCGGAGCTCAGACCTCCAGATCCAGGAAGGTTTCAGTCAAATTCGTTGAGTGCTCTTACCTGATCGCTAGATTAGCTGTGATTCTTATGGTGCAGGCTACTGGTTAGGGTTCGGAGAAGAAGATGATGATGAAGATGATGCAGATGAGGACTGCAATGCCTACAATCTGCCTCTGAATTCTGTATCGGTGGAGTTCCTTGTGCATTTTTCATACCAATTCTTGGTGGCATCGGTGTCAGCTGGATGAGGTTGCTGAGGAGAAAAAGGACCTAAGGAAGCATGGTGGATCCGAGAATCGATTTAGTGCTGCTATCATTGTAGGCAGCTTTGAGCTTTGTGTTATGTATTGGTGATATGTCTGTGCATGGTGTGGTGTGGGCTATTGGAGACTGAATGCCCGGATCAGTTTGTGGTGTGAATCAGGCTCTATTACAAGAGCTTTATTTGCATAAATGGAGACCCCATCCTACTCGGGAAGGCCTCCCAGTGAGGGGATGCAGAGTGGACATGCGATGAATGCCAGCTCATCAGGGCTTTCATCGAAGCGTGGAGTTTCATTCTCCACGGATAATACGAGCTCAGAGGCTGTTTCTCATTATGGGCAGAGCTTGGCATCTGTGTTGAACAATCCACGGTTAGGCAAGTCAGGCATCTATAATCATGAAGCATCATGGGGGACATGGTTTTTGGCTGCTTCAGGTGATGTTAATATTGAAGTTGTCCCACCTCCCTTGGCACCTGGAATTCTCCCTGACATCTCCAAATCGGATTTCCAACCCTACTTGGATTCTATTTCAGAACCCTACAGCCGATTCTCTGATGTGCGACAACATGAGAATTGGGAACAGAAGAATCATTTAGGAACAAGTAGTAGTAGTAGTTCTTCTTCTAGAGGTGTCGAATCTTCTCATCCAGAGCATGGTGAGGCTCTGCAGGCTTGTCTACGGGAGATTCCTTCTCTCTATTTCTCAGAAGATTTTGCACTTGAGAAAGGCTCCACGTTTCAAGCTGCCTGCCCATTTTCCACTATTCCTCAGAATATGATGCTCCAGGAGAAACTGTCTCACTACTTGGACCTTGTGGAGGTGCATTTGGTGAGAGAAATCTCAGCTCGGTCTGACTCTTTCTTTGAGGCCTTGGACCAGTTGGAAGATTTGAATGGTAGGATTGTAGGCGCATGTGACCAGATCAGGGAGCTGCAGGACACAGTTCATCTTTTGGATCGCGACATTGTTGAACCTGCGAGACACCTGCAAGGTTTAGAAATTCGTCGAGGCAACATGCTTGAACTTCATCAGAAGCTGAAGCTTGTTGGTTATGTCAATCAAGCTGTCTCTACATTACGACTGGTATCTCCTTCATGGCCCAATTGTGGAAGAACTTGATTTTTGTGTCATGTTGAGCGAACCTTGTCTTTTGTTACTAGTGAGATGATGGAGGCCTGGGGGCTAAGACTTTACATGTGCAATTTCTCTATGGCATGGTACTAATATCTGGTATTAGGGTTCTTCTGAGTTTAATTCCTGGAGTTGATGTCAGTAGTTGAAGCTTGCCTCTACTTCTTCCCTTCTCTATTTTGTTTGTTTGAGTTTATTTCTGTACAAATTTTGAATTTCTTTTATTGCTTTGTTGGTTGGATAACCTTTTACGTGTAAGTATATATATATATATATATATATATATATATTGATTGATGTAACTTTCATCAACTAAGCTGTTGCTTTTTGCATCCCTACAGCTTGTAACTGCTGGAGACTGTGCGGGTACATTGGACGTTGTTGATGACCTACAGCACTTGCTGGTAAGAGTTTTAGGAAACCATTGCAAATGTACAATGGCTGTCATTCTTGCCAAATTATAGAACGGCTATAAAACCTTGAGTATATGATTATTCTGTCCTCAATCTTTTATAAACTGCAACCTTGACACAGATTAGAGAGCAGTACTCTGTTATCCAAGCAACTATGCAATGATAGATACATAAATTCCAATCACATTATGATATCCAGGGAGGTGATGAGCTGGTTGGACTGCATTGTTTTCGACATCTTGGTGGACAATTAAGCACAGCTATGGAATCTGTAAATAGGTATCCAACTTTCCAAGCAGGCTTTGTTTTTTGGCAAGTGAAAAATTGAATGTGATCAGACAATTGTAGCTTTAAACAACTGGTATCTGAGTGGTCCCTGAACTCCCTGTTTCTGACATGCTCTAGTCCCTTGAGTCTTTTGACGTCAAACAAGAATGGTTTTTGTCTCATCTTACTCTGAGTAAGTCAGTGATAAAGTTGTGTTGGGCCGATTGCCAACAAGGGAGTTGACCATTCTTGTTGGTTCACAATCTTTGTATATATTTTGCACATGTTGTACCATCTAATAAAAGTGCACCCTTGAGAACATAGGAGATTTGAAGTTTTCTTGTTTGTAAACATTACTTTGCAACTAAATTCTAGTGGTTGAAGTTTTCATGGACACATTATGGACAAACTGTTGAAGAACTGTGCTTGTCAACAAGGAAGCATCCACTGCTGGATTCTAAGGATTGCACTTCTATCATGAGTAGTTCCTTCAAATGATTGTTGCTGACCAGGATTGTTGAAAACGATTTCATGTTTGTATAAGTATTCCTGTTTATAAGTATCCAAACTTGTCCTTCTGTGTTTGCAGTATCCTGGCAGAGGATTTTGTACGATTGTCTATTCATGACCCATTGGACCTCGAGACAAGTGCTCTTTTGACTAGGTTCAATGCACGGGAGAAGGGCCTCATTCCATTGATGATGGACTTTGATTCTTCAGAGGTATCGTCTCTTGTAGCCTAGTGATTGTATTGTGGAATAAATTTAATAATTTCTGATGTCCTCATCATGCAAAATCTCTACTATTGACATCCAATGGGTGGACATGCCATGCCTTCTGAGTTTTAAGTGCATATAAGTGTTAAAGCATGTACTTCATCAACTACACATCCCATAAATATAGTTGCTGGTGTGCATTTTATTTATTTTGTAAGTGTCGTATGCTTAAATAGTATATCTTATTTGCTGAAGGACTTTATGTCCTTTGTGGTGTCTCTTTTGCAGATATCAGCTGGTGGAGACGAAGAAGGTGGCTTAAGGGACCAGCTTTTGCCTATTGTTATAGGCTTACTCCGAACTGTAAGTCTTCACTATGGGGACCTCAGATTGCCTCTTACTGATGGGCTTAGTTTACTGATGGGCTTAGTTTCTGGATGATATAGATCGCCTTCTATGGGCAGGGTCCTGCAGTATCTAACAAATTATTTGTCTTTGGACCAGTCAAAGCTCCCTGCGGTTTTGAGGACATACAGAGATGCTTTGACCTCCGATATAAAGCATACCATCAAGACAGTAGTGGCAGAACTGCTACCTATTTTATTTGTACGTCCTCCTGATGTTGGGGAGTTGCCTTCTGCTGATCGACAGGCAGACTTGGATGGTTCGTGTGCAAAACAAACCTTGTCTAGTTCTCCAAGTTATGCATTGTTTGCTTGTAAATAGGTCCAACCATCTCTACAATCACAATTTGCCTGGGCAAAATTGCTGAGGCTGGAGTTGCCTTTCAGCATACTAATTTTTACAGTGCTACATTATTTTTCATATTTACTTCTGTAAGGGGTTTTCCTAGGACTCCAGCCTATTTGTTATGAAATGACTATCAAGTGTGGACATGCGACTTAGGATGAAGGTGGATTAAGAGTTGGCTGTCAACATGTACTGTTTTTTTTTGGAGGTGCAGTAGGTGGTGTATCTCTTGCATTCAAGTTGCGCGGATTATCGCCTGAAAACTTTGTACGCCTATTGGCTGCTGTTTTTGCTGCTGTCCAGGTATTTTCTGTTTCTTCATTTTTCCATTACTGCTGTATGATGAACAAAGTATTATGTTGGCAATGAGTACTTTATTAACATTTATAAATATTTGTGGGAAACAGTCTCGGCTGGTGCAAGCAGCACAGATTCGTATTGTGATTGAGCAAATTATTGGGGGTCTTCAAGGAAGCTATGCAGCAGAAGCTGTCGCTGCAGCGTTTGCATCAGGAGCAGCTGCTGCAGCAGCTGCAGAGGCAGCTCAGGAAGGAAGCATACACCCCCTACGCTCCTTAAATAAGGACTTGCTGGATAGCAGCAAGACACTTGCACGGACTAAGTCTTCGGTGACAACATCCAATATTTCAAAGCAATTTCGGTAGGGTAGCCTCTGAGGCTCATCGGCTTCACTAAATTTTTTGTTGTTGCATCTTTCAGAGGCACTTATGCAATTTTTGTCTTCACAGAGTATTATTTGGTTTAATTTGGAAGTAGACTGAACCATTATGAAGCTCTATAGATTTATATACAGTTCCATGTATGCATATGGATGGCAGGGCGGATGTTCTGCTGGAGAATACAGAAGCAGTATGTGCTGCATGTGATTCGGCTCATGGGAGATGGGCCAAGTTGTTGGGTGTGCGGGCACTAATTCATCCAAAATTACGGCTGCAAGAATTTGTTAGCATCTATGATATTACGCAGGAGTTCATCTCTGCAACTGAGAAGGTGATATCAATTTAAGAAAAACGTTTGTGATATTTACTAGTGACAAATAATGGTGTTGTGCCAGCAGCCTGTCTTCAGAATTGCCAATCATGATGAAAGTGATTTTCTGATGAACACAATTGGTAGTATTCTCAGGCTGTTTTTATATGTATTTCTGGCAATCTGAGCTTGTCTTACAGGAATTTGGAAAATTTTCAAACTAACGCTCTCTTGTACAAACAGGTGGGGGGTCGTTTGGGCTATAGTATAAGAGGCACGCTACAGTCACAGTCCAAATCCTTCGTTGATAATCAACACAATACTCGGGTAATCTCTTCTTCTAAATTAGTTGCAGATTGTTTCCTTGAGATGTAGTTCCTCAAGTTGTTGGTTCTGTATATCTGTACAAGGATTATAGAAACATTTCATGTATCATGTAATACAAGGTTCACATTTGGATCTTTAATTAGTAGTGAGGTGCATTACACTTCTGAAAGAGGGTGGGACTGGTTCTTGCAGGGCTTCAAAAATTTAGATGCTTTGATGCTTCTGACCCTCAATGTAGCTGTTTGTAGCTGTTTGTAGCTGTGGTTTACAGCTTGCTCTTCAATGTATTGCTTGGCCCCCTCCTTTTTTAGGTACTTTATGTTTTTTATTTTCTTGATTGCAGATGCAAAAGATCACAGCTGTGCTGGAGCAAGAGACTTGGGTACCAGTAGATGCTCCTGATGAGTTTCAAGCCATTCTGGATAGGTTCACTGCCTTTGAATCACTAAATAATGGGAGATCCACTATGACAGAAGCTCTTGTCCGAGCAGATTCTGCTGATCAAGCAGATGTGAACAGCGCCCAAGCTGCCACTGAGGAGCCCACCGTTTCAGATGAACATTCCCATCAGAATCCAGGTGTTCCTAAGCCAGATCAAGGTGCCAATCAAGTGAATGGCAAGGTAAGCTGCTCACAATGATCAACTGCTTTTTATCTCAAACCTTTCAGGTCAAAAGGCTGATATGACAGTTTACTTTGACTGTATGAAGTTACTTCTTCTGGGGTTGTTTATACATGCTTTGTGGTACCTGTCTTTGTAAAAATTACTATCTATCAATCATTCCAGACTTGCCAAAGTACTATCAATCAATCAATTACCTTGCCTGTGCCTATTGCCCTTGTCAGGCTGGGGTAGCTATTTTGATGTTAATTCACTTCATTTATTGCTGTTGCTTGCAGACTCCTGAAGAAAGTGTTGACCACGATAGTACAGCTGAAAATGTGGCGGTCGAAAGTGGAGAATCAAATGGCAATGTATCAAAGCCTGCCCCTACTCCTGCTCCAACTGTAATTACAGATGCTTCTGCAGTGGACCAGAATACTGGACGGACAAAAAAGGGTCGGGAGAGGCCATCTACAAAAAGTCTTCAGATACATGGAACAAGCTACCATTGTGTGAATTGGTATATCCTCCATCATCGCACATATTGCTGAGTATGTGGTCCCTTGATCTTCAAGGGCTACTAATTTCTAATTCCCTTTCTTTCTACAGTCTTTTTTAATGATGCCTTTGTTAGTAACTTTCAGTTGTTTTTCTTTGGATTTGCATGCCAAGTCTGTTCCATCGCAATAATATGGTATTGGCACAAAATGATCTATATTTGCTCTTTGAAGAAATTTGTCTGTTTATACTTATCAAGTTTTGTGGGCTCTGGGCAGTGGGCTCATATTGTTGAAGATGATTGCGGAATATATGGATATAAGCAATGCCCTTCCAGCACTGGCCACAGAAATTGTACACCGTGTTGCTGAGATATTGAAATCTTTCAACTCTCGGTCTTGTCAACTTGTACTTGGTGCTGGAGCCATGCAGGTGAGGTGTAGACTTCTTGAAAATGCTGTGTAGTTCATTTGAATCTTGTTCATTTCTATCATATGGTGGTCTTTTACGCTTCAGAGATGAGAACAAGGGGCAGAATTCCTCTTCAGTTTCAAAAACTGCCACAGATGATACCTTGACTATTTTGTTTGATTCTGTTGCACCTCACCTGTAATTATTGTGTCGGTTTTCGACAATGTAACCTTCTTATCTCCTTGGGTTTTAATGAATCTCAAATTGGGCAGGTTGCTGGTTTGAAATCCATTACTGCAAAGCACTTGGCATTGGCAAGTCAGAGCATCAGCTTCTTCTATGCTTTAATCCCTGGTACAAACTCGTACAACTTGCTCATGTTCCTTTTAACTTTGCTGTAGCTTGGTCCTAATATGACCTGGTTGAGTTCTATACAGCTACTAATGACTGGGCCATAGTCTGAAGACAATGCAGGAAAAACAGGCAATAGCACAGGACTTGACCTGGTTATGTTTACTTGTGAATTTGGGAAGAAATAGAGTATCATCATTCTGTTATATGACTCAATCCTATGGAAAATTCTGGTTGCTTGCAGACATACGGAAAATGCTCTCAGTCCATATTCCAGATGCTCGCAAGGCACTACTACTCACAGAAATTGATCGTGTGAGACAGGTATGGTGTCTAGGTTAGATACCCATCAAGTGCAAGGTTCTTAAGCATTGGAAAGTATTGGTTGGTGTATACTTGTTGGCATGTACTTTAAGTATCTCTGAGAGCATATATGACTATGTACTTACCGATCAGTTACAAGAACTTCTAGGCTAACTGCACAAGCAAAGTAGATGGAGACACTATTCTTGGGTTATGAAAGCTTGTGATTCTACCAAAAAAATTGTGTACTCCTAGTGTGAGAATTGTCATGTGATATTTGTTTTGGAGGGCCTTGAAACATTCCCTCGAGTGCAAGTTTCCTAGCATATTCCTGCAATTTGAGAGTTGAAACTATATGATGGTTTTGGGTTGGGTTTAGGACTATCGGGTCCACAAAGATGAAATCCACTCTAAATTGGTGGCAATTATGAAGGAGCGTTTGACTGTGCACCTCCGCACCATACCACAAACTGTGGAGACATGGAATCGACCTGAAGATGGTGATACCCAGGCCAGCCAGTTTGCAAAGGCCTTGACAAAAGTAGGTGCACCAACATCCAGGTTGAATTGGTCAGCTGTTTGATTGCTCTAGGGTCATCTAGTAGATGACAGAGCATGATTTCCTGTCAAGTAAAGCACTTTCAGCAGTTACTGATGTCAGATCGAGCTTTCATTTTTGAACACTTCAATGAGAGGATAGATAAATAGCTAAGACACACTCTTTTTAATTGTTTGATGATTGGGTGGAGTAGTACTCACCTTTCTGGGTATGTGTGGTTTAGGAAGTGGGTGTTCTGCATCGAGTTCTGTCCCCACTTTTACTGGAGCAAGATGTGCGTTCTATATTTACGTAAGTACCCCTACATCCCTATCCTCCCGTTTCTGATTCTCTTGCTGCAGCATTGAAAAGGATGGTTGAAGTTCTAGTTCATTTTTGATGATGGTAAGGTGTTCTGTGATTTCAGGCGTGTGGTGTTACTTTTTCACTCTCAGCTTAGTGATGCTTACTCAAAGGTGGATGTGAGCACACCTCAAGCTAAACGCAGGTACTCATACATGTTTCAAAACCTGAATGTGCTAGCAAATGTTGGAATAATGCTTCTAATAAGGGTGCTGAACAGAACTTTCAATCACAGTTTTCACATCCATTATGTGTTACAACATAGACTGGTTCAAGAGTAGCGTTGAGTGTTTACCGAGCGTGCTCATTTGAAGAATCTATGCTAAGATATTTATGTCTTGAGAATTGTTGTCACCTAAGACCAAGTAAATGTCAGCTGGTTGGCCTTGATGAACCTTATGTTTTGTAGGATCTGTCAAGAACCTGATACAAGGTTTGTTTGTTGGTTATCTTTATCTATGGTTAGCTCGGACCTTAAGTATCTTGGGGGTTGACCAATATGAATTGATGAAACTATTTTCATCACCTTGTATTGCCGATGTGTCTTCTCCGCAGTATAATCAGGACACTGACACGAGTTTGAAATGAATTCTTTGCAGATTGTACAGAGACATTCAGGTTGTTCTGGCTTGCATACGTGGGTTGCCATCAGATAATGTGGGTCCGAATGGAGTCCAGAAATCGGGAGAACTTGATGAATTTTTGCTACAAAGATTTGGAGTAGAACCCCCACCTTAATTTGTGAATATGAGTACGTTAGGCAAAAGTTCAGCTGCAGACAAGTGGTGGATACAATGTTGAGGAGTTGAATAGGTAGAGAGGAAGGTGTTGCTACACTAACTGAGCAGGATGCTGAAATTGGTTCAACATTTTATTTAGAGTTTCTAGATTGTTCTTGGAGGAGTTTATCCAGTATCTGTGGCAAGCACCCCTGATTCTTTACACACTTTACACACAAGTGTGCTATCTGCCCAGAAAGTCCCGGAGCACTGCAGCAATTTCTTATCAGGTATATCCACTAATGTTCAGCTTTTCTTTGTGAATAATACAACAGCCGACATTGTCAGGAGCTTCTAAATGGTGAAAATTGATCTGCACATGAAGCATTTTAAGTGTCTAGACTGAATGATTGCAAGGAAGGTTGTTGGTTTGATTTGACCACTAAAGCAACAGATTACATTTGTATGTTTCTCATTTTGTGACTCCCTATATTGCTTTGCCAAATTGGTGATGTGACAAAGTACTGGATATCTGATGAACACTTGATGTGGCTTCCTTCTACAGGCAAATGCAGTAGACGAAAATCCTTACTATTTTCCATATTTTGGGCAGGCTGGGATTCTTTGAAGTGCATATTTGTGCTCAAGATGTTGTCACCTTAACTATATTTTGTAGCCCACCTATGGCACTTGAACCTCCTTTCATATTGACAAACGGTTTCACCTTTTCTCACCTAGGTGTTTAGGGGGCGATATAAACTTCAGTGGTGCCATTCTTGCTAGTAATTGATGCTTGCCACTTTCCTTTAAGCATCCCTTTCTCCTTGTAGTTAAATCATTTTGCAAACGTTCCTGAATCTTTTGTAGAATGTCTGCATCCTTGATTGTGTACACAGATTCACTGGAGAAATTGCTTGATTATGGGTGTGTCCCTTGTAGCCAAAAGTAGTGCAGGGAAATAGCAGAGCAAGGAATGTCCCTGTTTTTTATGATAGCATCTTTCAAAATTAATACTTCTTTTAGTTTGATGTTTTTATAAACAATAGAGTTACTCTCAAGCACTCACGTTCTGGTTATTGGTAAGGAGTTTCGGCCCATTTTGAACATTTTAGAATGTTTAAGGACTATTTAAGTGTTGTCGGAACCTCTAAATTTGGTGGAATGATAGGGAGGCATTTTGACTGAAACGAAATGAAATTGATGTAAAACTCTGGCAAGCCGAAAAGGCTAATGGGACTGAAAGTACATTGAGATGGCTTCAAATGAGCTAATTCTCTAGAGTGGCATAGTGGTACCTCCGTGAGATAGAGGCTAATGCCAACTTGGTGGTCTAATTGAAAGAAAGACATGAGGCACCCTGGAACTATGTTTTCAAATAGTGATGGAAATTTATCTCTAATGGGGTTTTATAGGGGACATTTCAACACAAAATGTGCCTCATTTTCAATTGCATTATAGGAACAAAAGTGGCATAGTCTAGTATCTCTAGAGATAGGGATAGTTGTCCATCGTCCTGTTTAAATGGCAATTCTATGGTTTGAGGTGTGGTAGGCAGCAATGATCTTGCGTTTTGGTGGAGTTAATGGTTGTTTCAAGTACAATTCACATTCGTATTTAAGAAAATCCTTGAGGTGGAGGTTATCTAGTTTCTTCCCAAAGATGGATGGAGTTCACTCTTTAGCAAGAAAACCCTCCTTTTACTCTCCACTAAGGGGATGTGGGATTTCTAAGTGAGAATCACCACAAAATCAGCCTTATTGCAGGTGAGGGTCTTCTATTAAATGAAGGGTGTTGTCCCCCTTTTGTGGATCACTCTTACATTGCCTTGTTGAGTGGATTGATTCCCGATTAGCTATTGTGATTGGTCAAAGTTAGTGCTATTTTGAAAGTGTTCTTGCATCATTGTTACATCACTATTATGAGTGGTTGAAGTGGTGCTATTTTATACTTAATGCCGCATATGATTAAATCATTTTTAACAATGACTTACTTAATGGCACCATTGCACTCACTTGTTGACGGCATAAGGATTACCAAAAGGTGTCACCAAATGGAAGGTGTTACTTCAAGGCCTCATTATGTTATATATATATATTTTAAGTGGTTGGGTGTCATGGGTTTCCCAATGAGATAGACCCCATGATGTCTTCCATATGCTTGTCGATTTGTGCCAAGTGTAAAATCCTTGTTCGGCTATTGTAGTGTTGGGATAGTGAGGTTGGTTTACTGACTAACCAAGAGGGGCAAAGCCTAGTAGGTAACATTGAATTAGGCTAGTAAGATATGATAGGTGGTCGAAGCACGCACTTTGACGTGAGACATCATATGCATCTTCATGCCTTTCTTGAAGATTTCCAATGAGAGTTTCATTTGACTTTGGTCGAGAGATGGCTTTATAAATATGAGTTCCTTGTCAAACTTTTGAGAGCATCATTTTATGAACTTTGCCACGACAATCCTTAAACATTATAAAATGTTCAAAGTGAGGTGAAACTCACTATCAAAACATGAGTTTTTGAGAGACTTGAAGGATAACTCTTAGAGGTTTAGGGTGCTTAAAACCAACATGTTAAGCGATTTAGCCTGTTTTTGGAGTCCATTTGGATATGAAAATTGGCTTAGACTAGTCAAAACAAAATTAAAATGAATTACACATCATATGAATACACTGCAATTTTTAATGTGTTTAATACGTATTTAATAGCTTACACAAAATTTGAATAAATACATATAAGCTCATGGGTGGGTAGCGGGGTTGAGCATGGGGTAGACACAAGGGAAGCTAAGACATGAGCGATGAACAATGAATGGTAACATGTGAGAAATAAAGTCAAGTATAGTAATTTTTGAGGACTATAGGGATCATAATTTGAATGTGGTACTATATTTATTTATTGTATTCAATTGTATAGTATTGACATTTCAAAAATTAAGAACATAAGGGGCCCTATTACCATGGACTACTATAAAAGTATTCAATTGATTGTTGATTTTTATTGTAATAATCCAAAACATTGTTGCTTGCAACCAAAGTAGATTAGAAATGATTAATGTCATCAACTAACACTTCAAAACATTATGATGAACAATATACTAACATTAATACTTGTGTTCAACAACACCAACAAGCTCAAGTAGTCACATGACCTCATGGATATATGTTGGAGCGTGAATGAACTTGTCGTTGCCGTAATTTACGTTGGATAGAAATTTGAACTCATAGGACATGTGTTTGCAATACACCCATTTTCTTTTCTTTGCCAAAGCCGTAGAAGACAATTTGATGAAGTCCAAGCGTGTGCATTATGGAATGTCACCAATTATGATATAGTAGGAGTTATCCTCCTTGGAGACAATTTTAATGATCACTCCAAATCCTTGATACAGAATGGCAGTGATTGCAACAACATAGTATCAATCCATAAGTCCGTCACTCTCCCAATTTGTTGTGATTTGTTGTTGGTGTTGTTGGTGTTGTTGGATTGTGATGCTCTTTCTTTGAAAATCTAGAAGGTGGGTGCGCGTCAGGGTTTAGTGGCATACAAAAATGTAATTAAGGGATGGGGATTGTCTGAATTGTTGAGAGCCTACAACAAGGTGAAAATGCCTCCTTTGCTACAATTGGAACATGGCGTACTCTAGCAACAATACCTTATTCCTTGATATATTGATTTTTATCTTCAACAACCATGTTTTGGGTACTATAGGCCATTCTATAACATATTCATTTTTGTTGCCACTCACGCAATGCTCAACGTCGTCATGGCAAAACTAAAACCCATGTGCCACATTGTTGGTGGAAGAGAACTTCTTCATCTCTTTTTACGTTGGAGCAGAGGTGCAATCTTTGCCAGTTCTCACTTTGGCATTGCACAAAGTCCTTGTAATGGCTTGCATTGCCCAACATTTTTTGGTAGAGCTGGGTGGCAACCTTACAATCTACCCCTGGGAATTAAGGCCGTCAATCTCCAATACCATGCCCTACATAATCCAAGGACTCCTCTATGCGTTTTGTTTTTGCCCTAGTGTTTGGGCGAGGAATGGAGTAGGTTATTTTGTTAGGTTGATGTGAGTTGCATTCAACACCAGGTGGCAAGTTGAGTTTCCGTTTGGTGGAACCAAACAATTTTGTGCCCTCCAAGGCACAATCCTTGGTGGTAAGACGCTCTGCCCCTGGTTAATACTTCATGGCCTTTGCCGCTTTCAACCATAACCTATAAGTCGCAATATGCATGAAGGCTTGGATCAAATCAACCATTGTGCCTTCGTAAAGACAAGTCAATGTGTTTTGGATTGCTAAAGCTACTTGTTGTGGACTGGTTATGCAAGGTTGCATGTTGGTATTTATGCACGTCTATGGTCATGTCTTGCGTAAAAGAAAGAAAATAAAATAAGATGACTACGATGGGATCCGAATAATAGTGGTGACACTGTAAATTTTAACAATGGACATGCCAAACTTGATTGTTAAAATGATAATAGAAGCTTGCATTTGGGAATTAGAAAGACTTATAACTCTAAATGAACAAGGACCCAAATTTGAGACAAAACCATCCTCATTATTATACTTTTGCATCAAAATTATTTTAGATACCTCTCTATTTGTAGAGTACATTTCTTGCTCAATATACATGGTCCTATCTAGAGGTTGAATCTTACACTAAGTAACACTACAACAGATGGGGTATTTTGTGATTGGGGAAATGTGATTGGGGATGAGTGGTGACTGATGGATGTCACATTCTTGGAGGCCAAGACCTTGGGGGGGGGGCAAATTCAAAAATATGACTTGCAGTCATCTAGCACTATCACATTTGACAAATGTACCGTATACGACCTATGAGAACGTCTTGTACCTTCATAGGGAACGACTAGGAACATGTCTGGCGAACGCCAGTCATATTTGGCAATCACATTTTTGCATGAGTCATATTCTACAGTCACGTTTTTAACGTAGTCATTTTTTTTCTTTTTTGGGCAGCCCAAGAAAATGTAGGTTGCCCTAGACAGGCCTCTTGTATTTTTGCCCCATGAATCATTATCTAGTATTAAGGTTTGCGTTATTTATTTAATAATAAAAATTTGTGTTCAAAAGTGAGTACTTTTTGTTGTATGGTATGACCAACAATGAACTAGGTAATGGAAATTGCCCATGTAGATTTTTAATTAATTGATTAATTAATCAAATTTTTATTCAATCTAGGGAGAAATTGGGGAGGAATATATAAAGTAGTTATTGCCAAGAGACAATCAATGGGTGCAGTCCTGACACAACCCATTCGAAAAGGGCGGTGAGGGTCTTTGTATGCATGTTACAAATTTTTAGGATTTCATGGTCTGATGTCTAAATATAAATATTAGAAGGAGACATGTGATTGTCCTAGAAAGTTTGAACGGGGATTCCCATGTACCTTTGGCTTGTCGATTTTATTTATTGTGTACATGATGTAAAAGTTAACAAATACATGAACGTGCATTGGGAGGAGAGGATGAAATTAATGTGTGTTATGTGGCCAAGACAATACTGTATTAAATATGTACGTGTGAAATATATCCAGCGAAGTTTCATGTATACAATTGTCTGTCTTGGCCAAGGAGTCAGTCACGGTTTGAGTCGCAGTACTCTAAATCATCTACCAATGTGTCATCCTGTCTGAGACGTTCTAATGCTTTAGCAACCACTTCCGGCCCTACTTCCACTGCATCGCCCAAGATGGGTGTCTTTGGTACGAGATTGTCATATAGGCCTATGGCTTCGAGTCCGCGAAAAATCTGATATTATGCCCGAGGATATGCATTGTACTTCATCCGTTCTATGGTGTTTGGAGAATAACAGAACGCCTCTCGGTTCTTTACGCAAAACAATTTTCCATCCACACTTGGCCACGTCAGGTGCAAAAAAAACTTGTTCGATATGGAGAGGGATGGCAAATGACTGTGCAAAGTATGGGATCAATCTGTCAAAGTTTACAGTAGTGAAACCATAGTCATCGCGCTTCATGGTGGCCCCATCTCCCTTCATGTTTGCAACCATTCAATTGCAATAGAGGATCACCACCTCAAAGTGTCCATAGTCCATAGATAGGATTTTTTCCACCCAGCCCACGTGCTCCAACTCTGCTGCATTTAGATTTGTATTCTTGAGGCCCGCGCGCCAAAGTTATTAAAAAGTTGTGGCTACTCCCAAGTCCATTGTTGTCAATTGTGCATGTGCGCTCCGGACACGGATGTGGTTTCTAAATGCTTACATGGATCGATACAACTTGGTTTGATTTGATGGAGGTAATATCAAAGCCCTTACGTCTTGCTGTACCTCTTTAGTCCCATCTTCTATGGCGTGTACCATTGCTTTCGGAAACCAGATGTGAAAATCTTCGTTGCACAACTCTGTTGGATACACTACTAGGGCCTTATATTTTTTAACGCCTATACTCGTGGCGCTCCCGTTCGCGACGTGACATGTCATCCTCGTGTTTCTTGCATGATAGAGGAGTTATAGTCATGTACATGTTGTGAGGGTTATTTTGATTATTTTATCAAATTAACCTAGCAGTAGTGATAAATAGGAGTTAGATGGTAAGATATAAGGTCGGTTGGATAAGTTTAGGTTTAGAAATTAACTTAGTAAATAAAATTCTAAAAAGACAAACGATAATAAATTATTAGATGATTATTTTAGAATTGATTAAGCTAATATCAACAAGTGAGTAGACTAAGATTTAAGATATTCATTTTGATCCAATGGACATCCCAAGAGGTTCCGAGATGGAGACACTTACGGCGATTGGACTTAGCGAGGGGACAAATTGACTTTGATAAGCTATAATTTTATCTTGACTTAGTAGAGATTTTCTCGACGATAAAAGGTTCTATTGACAAGTGTTATTCGACACTAATAAGTCAATGGATAGATGAAAACTAATTGGATGAAGATCCGAGGGAACTAAGACTTCAAGAAAGAGATCTGAGGCAAACGGACGGTGAGAAATTCTTTACCGAGTCAACAAAGATGATCACTTTCACCTCCTTGAGGCATCTATTTAAAAGGGGATTTAACTTCGACTCTAACATCACTTCAACATCACTTCTCCTTGACTTCTTGCTCATCTCATGCGATTTCGGCCTTCGGATGGTTCGGACTTCTGAAGGCTAGTCCCTTCACATGTTTATCTTATCTTCGGTCTACTATCATTTGAACGAAAGACGTAGTTATTAGCTTTTATATTATAGCGTAATACTATTGAATGAAAGATTATATAGGATTAGTTGGTGTGAGGTATTTGAATGATAGTTTTAGTGATGTGGGAAGTAACAGCTTTCTTACTCTCTAAATAGAAACTTGTTTCTTATGTCCCTTCCTTGTTCAAGTATTTGACTTGTATTTTTGAATCTTTAGTCTTTTGATTAGCTTCTAGAAGATACTTGGGTATTAGATGACTTTGAATTGATAGAAGTAGTTTGAAGCTCCTGGGCTGTTAGACACAATTGAATTCAACGGCTCACCACAGGCTCTCAGAGCATTCATTTTTTACAAACTTTATATTTTTAGATAGGCTTTTGAGTCTCTTTTGCATCCAAAATTATTTCAAAGTCATCTAAATTTTTTGTCTAGAAGTTATAGGTATTTCCGTGAGACTGCTTTTGCTTTGGTACTACTGACTTTGCAGCTTCACCTCGGCTTGAAACATTCTCAATTTTTTATGATTTTTATATTTCTAGGTAGATATTAAAATTATATTTTTGGTCCAATTTATTTTAGTCCATTTTTAAAATTTAACTAGAAGTTATGAGGATTTATGTGAGGCAACTCATAAATTTTTTTCTTAATTTTTTGTTTTAAATAGTTAATTTTTTTTAAATGTCATATTAGCTTTTAGACCACTTTGTATTGAGTTTTAATAGGATAACTACATTAGAAGGATCTAAGTTGCTTATTCCACGGCAACTAAGCTTATGTGGAATTAATTAGACGTTTAAGAGGGTTAACTAGAATTTTTCCAGTCACAAGATTTTCGAATCTTAGGAAATGTTATTTGTGAACTAAGAGTCAACACAAACCAACCCTTTGGCTTGGAAACTAAGGGTGTGCTCACTTTACCTCACACATGTTCACACACAAATCAGATTTTTGATCAACCTATTTAGCCAATTTCGTCTGGTCATGGCAAATTTTACATTACATGGTCTGCGGATTTAAGATTTGGACAATCAAATCATTATTTATGACGCCTATGACATCACTAGGGACAGTCATGATTGCATATGGTTGTAGTGATATGGTATGGAATAGAGTGTTGCTGTAAGACATGGGTGTACGACAAATACTTCTCCCCTTATGGGAACCCACCTCCTCCAATCCTCCAATGATGCCGCATTGTTTACCACGAACTCGTGAACTCGGGGAAGTCACTTAGTGTATTCTTTAGGGACACATGAGCGTACAACACATATTTTTTGGGGGGCTATGTAGCTCATTTACTGCATTTTAGTGGACCCTATATTTTTTAATAATTCTACTTTCTTCATTTTTTTACCACCCTATGTGTAATTATAAATTAAAATCTCCAAAATATTTCAAACCCTTCATTATTTATATTTATTTGCAGTGTATATTGGAATTTTAGGGTTTTGAGCTTTAAAGTGCTGTAAAATACGAAATTTTAACAATTTTGAGGAATGGTAGATTGAACTAGAAAGTAGATGATAGCTCCATACTTTCTTAATTGGGACTACTCTCATTTGAAATTAGGAACTAGGCGAAAATTAGTGTTTGATAAAAATACGACCAAATATGGCCCCACGGAGCTCTTTAAATGCGTAGGGGTCAATGCACGATGATAGAATTCTTGTCTTGCATGAGAGGAACAACCAGAGAATTATACAAATGTCAATGAAATGTTCCTCAAAAGTACACTTAATAACCCTCATCCAACGAGTTCATCCATTTTGTAGATGGATTTGTGATCATTTTTCATGTAGTTCTTAAATTTTTCTTACCTTAAACTCAACCTAAAAATTTTAAAAATTCCCTACCAATTACTATAATGCTATTTTAGAAATACTATAAACATAATTTTGGGTATTACAAGTGACCCTATATTATATATAATGTGCTACCTCATATTTCTTCAAGGCTATGGTATATCAAAAATATATATAATTTTTATCAACCATGAATAAATGTCACCCTATATTTGTTCTCTCATAGTTATCTAAATTTACGATAGTGACTTCCCCGGGCTCGTGAATCCATTGTTGAAGGTCATATGAGAGGCGACATGCCCGCTTGCTAGCTTCGAGGATCTCGTTATACATTGATGGATCTTCTTTGTCATTCTACGCTCTTCGAGTGGTAACTGTATACTCCTGCATATACTCGGTGCAGAATCCCAATGCCTCAATTATAGCACAGTCTTCGGCAATGCTACCTTCTAGTCAAGCACGATTTCGGACGTACCTTTTTAATATCTTCAAATACCTTTTTATAGGATACATCCAACGTGTATGCACGGGTCCACAAATTTCCACTTCCTCCACGAGGTGCATAACCAAATGGTCATGATGTCAAAAAATGATAGTGACAATTCCTTTCCAACATGTATAATGATATAGCCGCTTCGCACCTCATCTCTTCTATCGCATTGGGATCAATGGACTTAACACATATCCTACTAAATACATGGCTCAACATTATTATTGTTGTTCGAACTTTCTTTGTTATTATAGAACGCATACATAGTGACAACACTTGTTGCATGAGGACATGAACACTATATTCGTTAATTTGAGACTTTCTCTTGTCTCAAATTAATATATGGACCACAACAACATGAAGTTGCCCGAAACTATATTGTCAACAATCTCAAATATATTATCAGTCTTAGTATCCCAAAATCAATGGTTGGCCGACAATAAGCACATTGAATAGAACACTTGACACGAACTTCACCAACAAAAATACATTGGGTAGAGCACTCGAAACCAACTTCACCCAAAAAATCATATATAATGATGGCTATTATTAGTATTCACAATAAAATATAGACACTATAACCTACAAAACATCATGTAATGAAGGCATATTTATTCAACCTTGCAATTGAGTCCCAAACATAATAATAAAATAAAGTTCATATTTGTTGTGAAATATTCTACATGGATATTCATCCAACCCCAAACTATATAGCATTTTAAAGTTCAACCCAAACTCTATCCCAATTTTAACGAACACATATATGCCTAATATGTGTCTACTATAGTTACATTTGAACCTATAATCTTCATAACACAATTCTACCAACTTCTCATTTAATGTGGCTTGCTTCTTGTGCAATCCGAGCAAGGTTGTCTTTTGCAAAAGTTATGTACTTTTGAAGGATGGACACTGATCCACTATGATTTTTCCACGGTTTCCATGCTATGAATATGAAATTTGTACCTATCCAAGAGGGTGGAAGCATCCTTGGGTGGTACCACTAGGAACCACCCAGGAAAATGTCCAGGAAATGGAAGGTGAAAGTCCATTTAATTCTTTTCAAAATTGGAATTTGCATCTTTTCAGCTCAAATTTGATCTAGTGACTCAGAGAAAAATTAAATTAAATCCAACAGTCTAAAGGCCAAAAAATGATAAGTTTGAGTTATCATTAAGGAAGTAAGAACGTTTGGCATGATGGTTTCTTATGCCGTTCCTGTAATTCCTAATAGTATGAAAAGGAGGGCACTTTTAGGCTCACCTTGTTTTTTCTTTGCAAATGACCACTTATTCAATAGAAGATGCCTAGAAGTACCTTTGGGATTAGAATAAGTACAAAAAATAGTCAATGCAGGTGTCCTTAATGGTGTTGCCCCCGGAAAGCTTCGTTCTTGGAGGTCCAATAAGCCTACCTACTACATGGTAATTATTTTTGGCTAATAATGAATAGGTGACACAGAAAAACTCAGAGGCTACCATGCAAAAATGATCCCAAAGAGATTTAATATTATTTTGCATTCCTACTAGGTTCCTGAATTTCAAAGTATTCAAAGTTCATTCCTGAAATTCTTCGCTAACAACCCTTTTAAGGTGCTAAACATGTGGTGATTTGTTAGTTTGTTATATTAATGGTTAAACCCTAAACCTAATTGCACCAAAAATGTGTTCATATGGAAAAAAACAATCACTTAACATAGAAAACAAGTTTCCTAAACTTTACCTTGTCAAGAGAAATTTGAGTGTGACGTTCCTAGTGGTACCACCCAAGGATGCTTCCACCCAAGATGGATTGTGCTATCCAAGATTGTGCTCAGAATCCACCTTCCACCGAAAGTTATGGTTTGTATCCCAACATGTGTAATGCCGAATCACATCTTCGTTGTTTGCTGTCGGTCGGTAGCACTCCATCTGAATCTGCCGAAAATGAGGGCTAGAAGTTACAAAATTTGGTTTGAACAAAGCTCTTGCCACCCAAACTGGCTTTGCATATGTTTCATCTCTAGGACGCAAAATGAGTATATAACCTTCATGACAATTCACTGCAATACGGAAAGATGGTGGGGGACGGTTACTAGCAGACCCAACATAATGGTCGTCCACATCAAACTCCTTATGAACCTCTCCATTTCCCAAAAGGCTAGCCTTCGAAGCTTGTACATCGACATGAGTTTGTGGCCAAAATCCGTGCCTCAAAGTATGGGGGCTATCTTGGTGATGGTCTGCCAAGGCAGCACGAACACGTGTTCAATATTGTATCCAACTCCCGTAACGATGCCAACATGATCCACCAACATTTGCTACCCTCAAACTCTCCCACTATTATATGAAGCCTGATATGCCTTTTACAATATTCTCCAAATTTTTCCTGGGTATTGGCTTGCAAGGTTTAGGCTCCCCATCCGGTACCATCGTCTTTCCATCCACATCAACACACCATACAAATACGGCCTTCTTGCCAACTGCATTTACATCATACAAATCAAGAGCATAATGAACAAACTTGACATTACCGTGTCCATGGGCAATCATTCTTGCAATGCCAACCCAGGGGATTAATATTCATCTATAAATAATCCATATTGTCCAAAAAGTCCATCCGTGGCTTTTATTCGATTTGTAACACATGGTAAGGTTGTTTTGGCATGGTTTATTTTGTCATGGATGATCGTAAGAACCTCCGAGGGCTTGAAGATGGACAAAGCTCTATTTGTGTAGCAATCATTACGGTGTGCCTCTTGCATGTTCACATGCTTGAAATAGTTCAATTGATGTGCTGCATAGGATTCGGTCCCCATCATGTGTACATCCCGAAGGCGCTTCAACTTCTCGCATTTGGAACATTGGGAAAATTTCTCGCCTCGTTTTTTTGTGATGTATTCGTTGAAGTTTGCTTTCTTGATTGCACTCAATTTTGATAACGAAATTGGCTCCAAAACAGCCTTCTCGCCAACTACATTTACGTCCAACAATATGTCTTTCCATTTTGTGCATGTGGGAAGAACCTCTCCACAACCTTTTCACCGGATGTGAGTGTGCGTGTTTTGTGCGGTATTGCATCGACAAGGGGGACAATGATAGTCGCCAGAGTGGCAGTTGCTTGCCTTGTTGCTTCCCTAGGTTTCTTTAAACCCACATTCCCATGGTGACGGGACGGGCAACCTTCTTTGGCATAAGCGGTTTGTCTATAAAATTCCGCTTTCGACACACTGTGAATGGTGTACCATGCCGTACAATACACGTCTATGCTTTCAAGAGTGATGACCTTGCGACCCGCCCCATTTACATGTATCGCCCTATGGACATCAAGTTTTTTGGTGGATCTTAGACGGAAATCTCCAAGTCACATTTCTTCAAGGATGACCTTCATTTTATCCGTTGGGAACAATTGGCAACAACGATGCACACAACAATCATTTGTGACAACTTCTCTAATGGACTCATCACTAAGCAACCTTTGATGTTTACACTCATTTGCAGACGGAGTAGCACATGCCAATGTCTCATATTTTTGTAGACCTTTGCGTGGCCGCATGTTTGTTTGGAGGTCCTTTTGGATTTGCATGTGTCGTCGCTCGTGTTCACGCAAGCTACCCCCTTCAATTGTGACAATCCTCAATGGCCACCTACGGAGGGAGAACCTATGAGTAGGATTCACCTTGGAATGAATGAATGACTCCAATATAATAACTCCAATGTCCACAGTGCCAAGCGGGTCTTTATCAATGGAATCTTATAGATGGGTGTTACGACAAATACCCTCCACCATGGCTACTGTCGCGTACTTCTCCATGAGAAATGCCCGAAATACCTTGGGCACAAGGGGGACCCCGGAGTGACACCCGGGACTTGTGGTGCCATTGGTGAGAGGGCCAACAAGTGATCCTAGTGTGGGTGAAGGCCCTGAGCGTTGGGAATGCCTCCCACCCACGGAGACTAGGAGGCATGAGGGTGAAGCCATAAGCTATGCGTAGCTCATGGCGTGCCAATTCTAGAATGCTCAAGAATACCTCAATCGGAGGTGTGAGCTAAGAGATATGGCAATTTGAGTGGGGTGCTGGCCCAAGACAACGCCCTGGAACAACAGTGGCCTGGGAGTGGCTCTCGGGACTGTGAAGCTTTGAACTGGCATAACTTCATCAATACTTGCCCGAATGGGGCAAGTGAGGAGTCCATTGGCATCTATGTGAAACGTAGATGAGATGAAGTGGTTGATTGTTTGGATCAGAGACCATATGAAAAAGTTATGGGGTTCTGAAGCTGCTAGGGGTTTCCGGTCCCAACGGGTAAGGGAAAATGTCTACTTGGCCCCAAGTGTTGGGAGAGAGACAAAAGATTATTTGATGGTGGGGTAGGGGCCCTGCCTAGAGTCCTAGAGGCTTATATGGGTGAGGTGGTGTGGCCGAACCCACCCGAGGCCGAACGGCAAGGCCTCCATGGACATTAGCCCAATGTGAGGGCATAGTTGCCTAGTATGGCTCGGGTTGTTGTATTGTTGTTCCGGCAACACAATGATCAATATGAGATTGGACTTTCATGGATGGAAGTCTACATGTAAGAAATGGTTACCGATTAAGGGGTGAGTCCCAAAAACCAAGTAGGAGGTTTGGTCCCCCTCCTATGAACTAAGAAGGTCTGCGGTATGGAGAGCTGGCCATTCGCATCGCGGTATGCGAAGGGTTAGCGTTTCGTAACCCTTGCTAGAAATGAAAAATGGACCGAGATAGTGTAGGGAAGCTAGCGAGGGTTGCGACACATGGTATTAGAGCTGGGTTCTAACCTTTGAGCTAGAACTTTGAGGAAGAGATGGCTATCAAACGTGAGGGTTATGATGGTGAGCCCAAGGCTTTTAAAAGGTTGTGAGGCTCAAATTGGAACGAGGATCATGTCCAAGTGGATTTTGACCCCGCCATTGATTCTAATGACAAAGGTGGAGATGGTGGTGGATTTGGTGAGGAAATGAAGGAGTCGTTTGAGAGGGCTCCCGCAAACCTCGAAGAGAATTTAGGGCTAGATTACCGAATGCATCCAAGAGCTTGGAAAGTGGGATGTTGGATTGAAATTCCAACTCAAAATTCTTGAGTTCATGAATTAAGAACTCAAATCTGGTAAGCATGAGAGGGTTTGATAAGAAAAAATGATGGAGCTCCTCATGATGAAAGGTGCTAGGGCTTCTTCTTCAAGAAAGCATTTGTGTTGGAAATGGATGTCCAAAGGCCCGAGGTGGATGGCAAGGTCGCCATAGTGGTTATGTTTTGAAAGACCATACGCTTGAGTGGTGGACTAGCAAGAAAATGCAAGAGCCCGAAGTGGTGGCAAGCTTGACTTGGTTTGGCTTCATGGAGTTGCTTGTTGTGAGGTTCACGTCGGAGCACCAAAAATTGCGTGAGGGAATAAACTTGGTTGAAATGAAGCACACGGGGTCTCTTAAGGCCTATGTGCAGGATATTAACGCCTAAATGAATGCTACACCTAAGAGGGATGATTTTTCTAAGAAATGCATTTTCTTAGGTGGGGTAGCAAAAGTGGGTGGTGGACACCTTGTTCAAGTTTCCGAAGCTTTTCAAATAGGTGGCGGGGACTATCAAAATTGTTGAGAGCATTCAAGCCGATGGACCTGAAAGGAAGTCGGGTGGCGCCTCACAACAGAGTGGCTTGAGTCGAAATATGTTCCAAGGTAAAGAGCGCAAGAAGTTGGGCCATCAAACCAACACAAAGGGCAAGCCAAAGGTACAACTTCCAACACGTGTGGCACCCAAGGAAGAAAGCCACGCAATGTTGGAAACAAAGAAGGTTGTTTTGTGGTACCAAGGCATACCGTATTTGTGCCGCGGATGGAATGTGAGGAGTTGGCTTTGTGGTATCAAAGTAAATCATGTTTGTGCCGCGGATGGAATGTTGGAAAGTGGCATTGTGGTACCAAGGCAAATCATGTTTGTGCCACGGACGGAATGTTAGAAAGTGGTATTGTGGTACCAAGGCAATTCATGTTTGTGCCACGGATGGAATGTTAGAAGGTGGCATTGTGGTGCCAAGGCAATTCATGTTTGTGCCACGGATGGAATGTTAGAAGGTGGCATTGTGGTGCCAAGGCAATTCATGTTTGTGCTGCGGACAAATGTTAGAAAGTGGCATTTTGGTACTAAGACAAATCATGTTCTTGCGGTGGACCAAATGTTAGACGTTGGCTTTGTGGCCAAGGTTGGTAGCCTTAAGCCAAGGCCAAGTCATTTGTACCTTGAGGCTCAAATGAATGGTAAAAATGTCTCATGGGTTCACAAAGAGGCAACGCAATCCTTCATGAGACCAAAACTCACAAGGGAGTTGGGGCTTGCCAATGTGTAGTGCGTGCAAGCCCGTCAATGTGCGGTTTGCAAAGGGTGAACCGCATGAAATAAAGGAGGTGATGTTGCATGTGACCTTGAAATGTGGGATATTGGAGTTTGTGGAAAGTTATATATTTTTTATAATGGATGAGGTGCACCTCATTTTGGAGGACACCTTCTTTGAAACTCACATGGTAGATATGAGGCGCAAGCCGGTGTGCTGGTGGTGTGCCGGTGGTGTGCCGTGATGGCAAAGAGGTGAATTTGAAATTCACAAGGACTCCTATGGTAGGAGGAGCCAAGTTGAATTTGGTTTCAATGGGCCGAATGAGAATTCAACAAATAATGGTGGTGGTTCCATTGAAGCAACTCCAAGGAACTCATGGGGAGGCTAGGAAAGATGAGCCTCCCCCAAAACCACATTCATGGGGTGTTGGTGAGGTACAAGGATGTACTCGGCAAAGGTTTGTTCAAAGTTACCGCCAAGGAGTGGAAAACAACTTTGATCAAATAGAGATTGAGTTCTTGAGCTATGTGGTGACAAATGAAGTTGGTGGATGGACATGAGGAAGGTCAAGGCAATCCAAGAGTGGAAGTGGCCTTTGGCCCAAGAGGGCTTAGGTCATTGCTTGGCCTAGCCAACTACCACCACTGCTAAGGTTGCTAGGACCTTGTCTAAGGTTGCTAGGACCTTGTTCGACTTGTTTAAGAGAGGGTTATTCCAAGAGTGGGATGAGCCTTGTCACCAAGCCTTTGGAGAGCTCAAGAGCAAATTGTCTTCGCCACATGTGCTCAAGTTTGCGGAGCTTGGCAAATCTTTTGAAGTGCATGTGGGGGCAAGTGACTTTGCCATTGGCAGGTGTTGATGCAAGATGGATGGCCATTGCATATGAGAGCATGAAGCTCAATGTTTGTCAAAGGAGACGGCCAACTCATGAGAAAGAACTCTTCGCCGTAGTGCATTGCTTGGAGATGTGGCAACACGATTTAGGGTTGCACAAGACCAAGGTGTATATGGACAATGTGTCCTCGAATTATTTTGAGACACAAGTGCAAGTGAGCGCCAAGCCATTGCGGTGGCACGATACTTTGGCGCTTATGAAGGTGGATTTGATCCACAAACCGGGCCATGGCGATGTTGTGTTGGATGCACCAATTAGATGGGAAGAGTTTCAAGCAATGAGCACCATCTAAATCTTGTGGCTAATGTGTACCGGTGAAGGAAAGTTGTGATGCAAGATAAGGGAGGGGTACATTAACTACCCCGAAGCATAAAGGCTTCTAGGTGAGCTTTGCAAGAACAAGGTGCTCAAAGAGGTTAAGTTGGTGGACAGATTGTTCAAGTATAACCAAAGTTGGGTCTATGTGCCATGAGGCAAGTTGAGGCTATCGATTTTGAAAGAAGAATACGATAGTCCCATTGCCGGCCATAGAGGAGAAAGAAATAACCATCATAGAGTGGTGTCAAGGAGGTACCATTGGCCGGTCATGAAGGATGATATAGCCCACTTTGTGAAGGCTTGGGTGGATGCCAAGTGAACCAACCTCTTACCAAAAGCAAGCCGGCCTCTTGCAACCGTTGTTTATCCCGCCGGGACCATGGCATAGTGTTTCCATGGAATAGTGTGTCCATGGACTTGATCACAAGTTTGCTAGAGTCACAAGGGTATGATGCCATCATGGTGATGGTAGAGCGGTTTGCCAAGTTGGCACATGTGGTGCCAATTGTGGGAACTGTGACCCCGTTGGAGACCACATAGTCTTTTTTCAAAGGATGGTTGGGGCATCATGGGTTGCCAAGAGTGATTGTGTCGGATGGAGATCCAAAGTTCACAAGGGCATTTTGGATGCACTTCTCTAGAAAGGTCGGAACGAAACTAAGATTTAGCACAACCTTCCATTCCCAAACGGATGGAAAAACAGAGCTTGTGAATGGAGTCTTGAAGCAATACTTGAGGAATTTGGTGGGGGTGGACCAAGGAGATTGGGCGGACTATGTGGGTCGAGCGGAGTTTAGTTGCAATGTAACCACGCACTTGGCGACCAAGGGGTCATCTTTCGTGGTGGCTTATGGAGTGCGCTCCAACCTACTAACCTAGCTCTCGAAGGGGCACATTCAACACTATAGTTCAACCAAGATGATGAGGACTTGGAACACAATATTCAAAATTTTGAGAGAGTGGGATCCTCTCAAAATAATGTTGTCCATTTGGACACCTAAAAGTCATGTTAGGTTGATAATTACTAAATTATACTTCAGACGTGTAGTTTCCATTAAAATGAGAGTATGTTGAGCTGGGGAATCGACTCATTTAGGTTGAGTCGACTAAATGAGGACGATATGTTAGTCAATTTAGGTTGAGTCGACCTAAATGAGGACGATATGTTAATCAATTTAGGTTGAGTCGACCTAAATGAGGACAATATGTTAGTCAATTTAGGTTGAGTCGACCTAAATGAGGACAATATGTTAGTCAATTTAGGTTGAGTTGACATAAATGAGGACAATATGTTAGTCAATTTAGGTTGAGTCGACCTAAATATTAAGAATACGAAGGCCTCACTCCAAAGGTCATGTCGAAAGTTGAAGTTCGGTTGCCCATCGTGGAACGAATGTTCAAGGATATGTATAAGTTGGAGTTACTGCTCGAGATCAAAGTGCATCCGACATTCCATGTCTCATTATTAAAGCCATTTAAGGAACACATTGTGTGGCCCAATCGCAAGCAAGTAATTAGACCACCTCCTGACCTTGTAAAAGGTCATTTGGAATATGGAGTAGAGGGCATTCTCAAGTGTAGGAAACCCAAGTGAAAAAACCAGGGTTGTCTATCCCGCCGTTGTGACGGTGTCGTGCCGTCACGACGTGTCGTGTCGTGACGGACCCCTCCGTCACGACACAATAGGGTCCACGTAGGGTCAACATAGGGGGAGCCGACTAGGGTGGGTAAAATACTTACCTTCTTGCCAAGGTGGCGTCCTATGTGGCAGAAAACGTCGACGTGGATGTGCATATTTCCCCTGCCACGTAGACCATTTTGCCATTGTGTTTATCATTGTGTTAAAATCAAAGTAATAAAATATTACTAAGGAGGGTGTGGGGCGGACGGGGGCGGACGGGTGGGGCGGACGGGGAAGGGGGGTGGTGCGGACGGGGAAGGGGGGTGGAGCGGACGGACGGGGGGGTGGTGCGGACGGTGGATGGGGGTGGAGCGGACGGACGGGGGTGTGGAGCGGACGGGGGAGGGGGGGTGGGGCGGACGGACGGGGGTGGAGCGGACGGGAGAGGGGGGGGGGGGTGGGGCGGACGGACGGGGGTGGAGCGGACGGACGGGGGGGTGGAGCGGACGGGGGAGGGGGGGTGGGGCGGACGGACGGGGGTGGAGCGGACGGGAGAGGGGGGGGGTGGGGCGTCCCACCCGTCCCACCCGTCCGCCCCGCGTTCCCTCCCGTCCGCTACCCTCCGTCCGCCACACGTTCCCCACCGTCCGCTCCTCGTTCCCTCCCGTCCGCCCCACGTTCCTCTCCCGTCCGCACGCGTTCCCTCACGTCCGCTCCACGTTCCCTACGTCCGCCACACGTTCCCCGTCGTCCGTACCCCGTTCCCATCCTGTCCGCACCCGTTCCCTCCCGTCCGCCCCGCGTTCCCCCCGTCCGCCCCGCGTTCCCCCCGTCCGCCCCGCGTTCCCCCCGTCCGCCCCGCGTTCCCCCCGTCCGCTCGGAGTTCCCCTAAGTCCGCTCCGCGTTCCCTCCCGTCCGCTTTCCGATCCCTTCCGTCCGCCCGCGTTCCCTATCGAGTTCCCTTCACGTCCGCTCCACGTTCCCTCCGTCCGCCACGTTCCCTCCGTCCGCCCGTTCCCCTCCCGTCCGCGCCTCGTTCCCTCCCGTCCGCCCGAGTTCCCTATCGCGTTCCCCACCCGTCTGCTCCTCGTTCCCTCCGTCCGCCCCCACGTTCCCTCCGTCCGCCCCCTAGTTCCCGCCCGTCCGCCCCTAGTTCCCACGTTCCCCATACGTCGTTTTCGTACCCTAAACCCTAATTCCGACCGGGATCCCATAATGATTGGGCTCCTCGTTGCCTATATAAAGCCGTGAGGCTTTAGTTCCTACCACTTTCCTCTCCTCCCACCACATAGGGACCCGAGACCTTGTTGCGTCCCAAAGGACAGCATCACCGCGCGGGTCTCAAGGGGTTTGGGAGGGCAGGCAAATTGTGGGGGAACCCTCGCAATTTTTTTTTCAGATTCACTCGCTCCCGTGATTTTTATCACGAGAGATTTTCACACTCACTTATTCACGTGATTTTTATCACGACTCATTTTCAGATTCACTCACTCACGTGATTTTTATCACGATGGAGGAGGAGGGCATTGCTCCTTACGAGAACGAGGATTTGAGGGTGCACCGTGCTTGGCTCGTAGGCAATGCATCGGCGAATACTGCCGAGGGTACGGGAAGCGATCCTGGAAGTGGAAGTACTGCAGCACGTCCACCACGTCCAGATCCCTTTCAGTTTGACGAAGAGTTCTTGGCTGTTGGTCATTCGGGAGGCAACCAAACACGGGGAAGCCGTGGAACACGTGGGAGTCGGGGAAACAGTGGACATAGAGGGAGAACTGGAAGGGGACCAAGCTCAGGCAGTTCCACAGAAATACATGCACCGGCTCGTTCGGAGAACATGCCACCACAATCTCCGACACGGCGGACATCAAGACCGGAGAGCCCTGCACGTGATGTACCTCAGGGTTCGGAGCAGACTGAAAGACGGGGATTAAAACGCCCAGCAGTTTCGGAAGGGACGGAGGACGGGTCCGCGGCATCGGGTTCGCAATCAAAGAAAAGGAAACATAGAGGCAAACGCGACCCGCGGACCGATGAGGCTCGAAATCATTGCAGGATCGTGTTGTTGGATTGGTTTAGAAGTAACAGCATGGTTTATTTGGAGAAAAAATACCTCAATGATGGTACAAAGGGTTTAGAGTTGGCGAGGAACGAGTTGATGCTTATTCTCACGGAAGCCACGTCTGGACCGGAGTTTGAGGAAGCTAGGGGCATGAGCGATTGGAACACATGGATTGAAAAACAAGCTGTGGAAGCAATCTACAATCCAACGATGTCATATGAGGCTATGCATCCTGGAGAGGGAAGTAGTGGTGGGAGGAGGTCCGAGCTGTACATTAAGCTAGAGAATTGGAAAAGAGGCGTAATAGCAGCAAAAGGCACATCCGCCCGCAACCTTCCCGTTTTTATTGACAGGCAGCTGGCAGACAACATTGCCACTCAGGGCCGGCAGGGTGTCATATGGTTGCCTAGGAATGTGGAGATCAAACCCTTGGATAGGGAAATCTTCCAAGGGACCTTCGGAGTGGTGCGGAGAGTCACAATTCATGGAGCATCATTCATCCCTAACTGGATAGAGTGGGCTGGGAAGACCATGAAGGCCACGAATAGTCTGGAGAACCGAAAGGAGCGTTCGGTTGAAGCATTGGCATGCCCAGTAGATCATCCTGGGATAATCAAGCTACAATACCTCCACCCGAAAACATACGAATCCTATTCGATGTGGTGGAATGGAGGCTCCTTGAAGAACATGAGGGTCTATGACCACCAAGTTCCGGAAACCCACGAGCGCACAATCCTTCAAATGCCTGGGGCAGACTTTGAAGCACGGAAACGGTTGGTTGTATATCGAAGGCATCGAGCTTATTTGGCATGGGCTCTAATGTGCATTGTGGATGTAGTGCACAAGCATGACGTGTTGCACAATGACCTTAATCCCAACAATGTCATGCTGCATTTCCCACAAGACCGTGAGAACACGGTTTTCATTGGTGTGTGTGATTGGGGGATGGCATCATGGGGAGATGAAGACGCACCCTCCAACTATGGAAAAGAATCAGTGGATGAGATGAACAAGCACCGCATAAAATACAACTGTGCTGGTCCAGAATTATTCCATGTACGAGGGCAGCGTGGAACATCTACCTCTCCGGTGAGGATGGCTCGGAAACATAGGCACACGTTTCTCTCGGAGTCCTTCTCAGTGGGTGCTTTGGCAAAGAAGATTTATGCCAGGGATTCGACTTCCTCGTTGTTTCAGCTAAACAGTGATCCAAATGGCTTGAAGATGCGGTTTGAGATAGCATTGGATGCATTGACGAAGCCCAATCCAGCGGAAAGGTCAACCATCACACACGTAGTGAACATGTTGAAGTCGCCTCCATACAACATGGTTAACCCGACAATGTGCTTCCGTGACACTGCAAAATAGTTTTTTTTTGTTTTCTTTGCAGCAATTTTGGATCATACCAATTTTGTAACCGTTGGAGATGTAAATAAAGCCATCATTTTTTCATACACAACTTGTATATTGTATGAGATTTATGGATCTTAGTGCAATGTTCATACTCCATGAGGATTTTTGCTTCATAATCGAGATGAAGTCTATGGGAGACTAACCAAGGTTCTCGCCTCTCGTGAGGCCACATCATTCTTTCACATCGTTGTTATCACATCCATGTGCTAAGTTCAAGTTAACTATAGTTGTTCGTGATATGTCTTGCCAAAATGCAATTACCTATATTTATTCTAATTTTGGTATGCCACAAAATGTAGTCAACTATAGTTATATCTAGTTAACTAAAGTTGAGCACAATGTTGCAATAGTTATATCGGTTGTACACGTGATCCTAAACATCTCTAAATGTTCTTTCTTGTACTCCACACATATTGCACACATACTTCACAATTGCTTATATTTATATTTATATAATTCACAATCACTTTTTTTTGGAAGTTTGGACATAGTCTCGGTTTTTTGGCTCTCAAAAATTCATATGAAGTCCAAAAAATGAGTTCTTGGTATCCATGGATAGGTAATGAAGTCCTCTACAAGAATATGCAATAAAAGTCCTCTACATAATAGTCCCCCCATCTACATAATAAAGTACACTAAAATAGCAATAATCAACTAAGGGTGAACGTAAAGTGGTTAAAAAAATTTCTCTTGGAACTGAGAAGTGGATGCATAGTTTCATATTGCTTTGTGCTTGTTTATGTCAACAGAAACTGTTCGGTTGGTGAATTAAAAATAAATAAATAAATCATAGAAGTGGTACAACATATTATACAAGTCATAACTTTATTATTGCGACAACGTTATAAATGCCCTTTATTAATCATATACATGAACAAACCATGCAAACTATAATATTCCACTTCATTCCGTCATCCCAACCTCGTAGATGCTCCTGGCTTCCAGCGAGGCTCCATTTTTGGAAGAGGATTCGGCTGAAGTAAATCAAAATAGCTAATCGTTCGGTCTTTCATCCGTTCCTTCAATGGTAGCCGATGAGGCGACAATCCTCTCCTCTTCTTACGAATAGACATAGTCTTTGAAGATTCCCCCGCTACCTTGACTATTTCAATGTCGATTGAAGTCTCCTCCACATCCACATCCACATCCACATCCACATCCACATCCCCGGGCTTCTCCAAAATATCCGCACACAAATCAATTAGATCATTTAGATCTCCACCCACGCATTGTGTGTGGTCCTTCTCCACCGCATCGATCTCAAAGTTGTCTGCATATCGTCGTTGTTCCTCCGCCGCCCTCATCCTCCAAGCTTGTGTAGATTGTGAGAAGGGAGTCATGACATACTCATCACGAAATCGATCCCTAGCACTTCTCTCATCTCTCTCACGCTCGGGTGTTGCATTGAATGGAATATGGGGATCGTCTAAATTGTGTATCTCCTCATCGCATTCTACACCCTCAAACATGACTCTCCCCTTTCCCATCCTATCCATGATACTCTACCTTCGTTATATGTATGAGTCTCAATGATCTACTTATATATTGACCTCTAAGGACTTGATGACCATGACCAATAATTGATGTAATCCAATATGTAGAGGATCCAATTCTCGTTAGTAAGATAAAGTCAACGCAATCGGAATAAAAAAAAAGTTGGTTAGGTTAAAAATGTACACTTTTGAAAAAATCTTCCGACATCCGCATCGGAAACCTCTTTGATACCTCTTTGAACTTTCCATATTTGATTAGTTATCCACTCATTCAACAAATCATTAATTTGTGCTTCAACCTTAGTGGTTCATATAGTTTCATAACCGATGTCACCCATCCGAATGCACTTTCTTTCAACAAATCATTAATTTGTGCTTCAACCTTAGTGGTTCATATGGTTTCATAACCGATGTCACCCATCCGAATGCACTTTCCTTCAACAAATCATTAATTTGTGCTTCAACCTTAGTGGTTCATATGGTTTCATAACCGATGTCACCCATCCGAATGCACCTTCCTTCAACAAATCATTAATTTGTGCTTCAACCTTAGTGGTTCATATGGTTTCATAACCGATGTCACCCATCCGAATGCACTTTCCTTCAACAAATCATTAATTTGTGCTTCAACCTTAGTGGTTCATATGGTTTCATAACCGATGTCACCCATCCGAATGCACCTTCCTTCAACAAATCATTAATTTGTGCTTCAACCTTAGTGGTTCATATGGTTTCATAACCGATGTCACCCATCCGAATGCACCTTCCTTCAACAAATCATTAATTTGTGCTTCAACCTTAGTGGTTCATATGGTTTCATAACCGATGTCACCCATCCGAATGCACTTTCCTTCAACAAATCATTAATTTGTGCTTCAACCTTAGTGGTTCATATGGTTTCATAACCGATGTCACCCATCCGAATGCACTTTCCTTCAATAAATCATTAATTTGTGCTTCAACCTTAGTGGTTCATATGGTTTCATAACCGATGTCACCCATCCGAATGCACTTTCCTTCAATAAATCATTAATTTGTGCTTCAACCTTAGTGGTTCATATGGTTTCATAACCGATGTCACCCATCCGAATGCACTTTCCTTCAATAAATCATTAATTTGTGCTTCAACCTTAGTGGTTCATAAACCCTAAACCCTAAACCCCTAAACCCTAAACCCGACGTCATTCCAAATTACTACCACATATGTGCCATTGATTTGTTCTCACACTCATGTAGAAGTGTTTCCATACATGGTTTGAGGGTTTAGGTTCCTAGCTTTCCAACGAACCCACCTGCTTTTTTTTTCGATGCCTACATTTTTTTCATTATAATAATCAATCATTGACAAGATCTTGGCCGTTAGATTGGAGGGGTTATTTTGAGCAAGTAATAAAGTGGCATGCTCCTTTGAGTTTGGACTTTTGGGCTTGGCCTTTGGAGGCTTCACACTATGCCCAACTAAGGCTACCTTTACTATATTTTATTGGCTATTTAGGGTTCATTTCTTTGGACTCTCAACAAAGTTGGGCCGCTCAATCGCACTTTGATCCACTCCCAAGGGTTAACATTTATAGATGGTGACTATAGTGTCCGTTTTTTGGCTCTAAAAAATTCATATGAAGTCCAATTCATATGTGGTCGCAATTCTACGTTGTTCCCCTGCCGCCCCGTTCCCTCCCGTCCGCTCCGCGCTCCCCACCCGTCCGCTAATCGTTCCATCTTTCATCCGTTCCCCCCCGTCCGGTCCACGTTCCCCACCCGTCCGCCCCGTTCCCCTCCCGTCCGCGCCACGTTCCCTCCGTCCGCGCCTCGTTCCCCACCGTCCGCTCCTCGTTCCCATCCGTCCGCTCAGCGTTCCCCACCCGTCCGCCCCGAGTTCCCTCCGTCCGCTCCTCGTTCCCCACCGTCCGCTCCTCGTTCCCACCCGTCCGCGTTCCCTCCCGTCCGCGAACATGGAGCGGACGGGAGGGGAACAGGGGGCGGACGGGGGGAACTGACGGCAGGGGAACGCGGAGCGGACGGCAGGGGAACGGTGGCGCGGACGGGAGGGAACGCGGGGCGGACGGGTGGGGAACAAGGAGCGGATGGGTGGGAACGAGGAGCGGACGGGATGGGAACGAGGAGCGGACGTGTGGGAACGAGGAGCGGACGGGATGGGAACGAGGAGCGGACGGGATGGGAACGAGGAGCGGACGGGATGGGAACGCTGGAGCGTATGGAGAGGAGCGTACGGAGGGGAGCGTGGGAGCGGACGGGGGGGAACGCTGGGGGCGGACGGGAGGGAACGGGTGCGGACGGGGGGGAACGCTGGGGGCGGACGGGAGGGAACGGGTGCGGACGGGGGGGGACTCTGGGGCGGACGGGCGGGAACGGGTGCGGACGGGTGCGAACGGGTGCGAACGGGTGGGGACGCGGGAGCGGATGGAGGGGCGGACGGGGGTATATAAGTGGAGGGGACCACTTACATACCTTACTCCACTCCTTCTGGGCGCCCAGACAACCCTCCTCTAACACAGAGTGCGGGGTAGCGGGGCTCTCGGAGGAGTTAAGGATCCCTTTTTTGGGATCCTTTTACACTACTTTTGGCAGGTTGTGGCAGGTTTTGGCAGATCCACGTGGCCGTTATTTGGCATATTCCTTGTGACGCGCCCAGTCAACTGGCCTCTGCGTGAGCGCCGGTAGCGGGGTGCTCGAAGGGTGTGCCGAATAGTTGAACTTTAATTTTTAGGGACATTTTTGAACTAATTCCACAGCAACACTATTTTGAAGTGTATGCTTGGATATTTTGTAGCACTATTATGAAGTGCAATTAGTATTTTAAAAAGTAGAGTTCTAGATTAGAATTAGAAACTCCAATTTGGATGGAATTAGAAATAGAAACTCCAATTTTCAGACATGGCAAGTGGAGGAACTGGAGACATGGCAAGTGCAAGTGGAGGATCTAGTTCTGGGTGTTCCAGAGGACATGGACGCAAGGCCGCTGATTTGGAGTGGAATGTTTACGATGATCCCTCCCAAAAAGCCAGGGTAGGTTGGGAGAATGTACCACAACCGTGGTCAGCGAAGACTGCAATGCAGTACGTGGGCTTCCCTCACTTTGATCGGTTGTGGCCAAGATATTGTCACGAGCGACATTGCAAGGCCGTCAATGCGAGCTATACGCAGCTTGAAGACGTGGAGGCAAAATGGAGATTCTTAACGATACTTAGAAGTATCTCCAATTTGGATAGATGGCCCAAGAGTGCAATTCCAAAGTCAGTGGCGTGTATGATGTATGCGGAGCACGTGTTGCGAGTTAGGGTGGATTGGTCAAGTTTGGGTGCTCTGCATGATCAAAAATTTGGGGGTATTGGAATTGCATTCACTAAATGCACAGTTCCGGATATTCCATACACTCCCGTTCCGGAGTGGTTAAGGAAGAATCTTAAACTAGTGGATGAGCCTGGGGCACCAATTCCAGAAGGTCGGGAACCAAAAAAACCACGTACTCGCAAACGACCAGCCAATGACGTGGAGATGGCCATCGAGGAGGCGTTTGAGCATATGGATGAGGAGGGCATGGAGGTAAATGTCGATGTGGTTAACGAGGCCCTAAACGAGGTAAACCCTCGTCAACTTGGTGCGGACATGATGGAGAGCAGAATGGAGGCATTGCGCCAGCAACATGCCGAGGAAATTCGTGAGTATAAAGCAAAGATTCTCGAGCTGGAAAATCGACTTGCAACACTTACGATGGGGGAGGCTGGCAGTTCAAGTAGTACACCAATTAACATCCAGTCTTTGGAAGCAGAGAGGGATACAGCTTTACAGGAGGCCATGATTGCAAAGTCACAAGCAGCGGACGTATGTACGAGGAATGAAGTAATGCAAGGAAAGATGGAGGCTTTGCAAAAGGAGGTGGTGGACATGCAACAACAACTTCAAGTGGTCAATGAAGTGGTTGTCGATCACGAATCCAAGATTGGCGCACTGGAGGAGCAGAATGCAAGGTTGAGGAAATTTCTATTGGATGCGATCGTGGAGCGAACCAATATGAGGACAGGGACATTGCTTTCTATGGCCAAGGCTCGTCAATATGAAGCTGAATTTGAGAGCATCCAGCGAGAATGGAACCGCAATCATAGATTGCGGAACTTGATGCTCACGTCATGGCCAGATCAAGAACATATGTACCCTAGTAGGTGGGATGATGAGGATGACTTGAAATTGCCTAACGGGAGCTTGGATTGGCGGCAACTGATCGACTCCGATCATCATTGGGATGTGACCCAAGTGCATGAATATCCATACAGCATGAGGGGTGAGTTGTTATGGCCGGGTCCACATCCAATGGTCTTCGACGGATCCGTGTGTGGGATTTGCGGCAGTCCATTTGGCCCAGAGGGATGCTTTCAAGTTGGATCGTGTGGGGGCCAATTCCATCCACAATGTCTGATAGTGACAATGATCAGGAGACAGCAATGTCCCCATTGCAGATCACCCTTCCACCCTCGTTTGTACCTCCAATTTGGCCTTCGGGATTACATGCCTAAGGACTGGGTGGTAAGGCCAACGGACTATCCCTTCAACCTTTGCGAGTTTGATGGGACTTCTGTTGAGTGGAATTGGTTATTCAATCGTGCAACGGTTGAACTTTGGAACGATAACAAAGATGGCGAATGGACACAAAATCCACGTCAAATTTTGTATGTTGCAGACGAGTTGTTTCCCAACAAGCCCCCAAACCATGGCATGAAAAGATTTTTGTACCAAACTTTTGGTTGGCATTGGGATGCGACAACCATGCAATTACGGAGAGGCATTCAAACTCCTTTTTACAATGCAAGTGGTGAACTATCAATATCGGAGCATGAGTTGGAAGAAGATGCACATGAGATGCCCATGGAACGGGATTCCCATTTTGAAGCGCACTTAGAGCAGTCGTACCACAAACACAGAACGCAGTTGGAGGCAGTTGAAGCACTCTTGAATAGAGTTACGGATGATGCGGTATTGAGATGGCTAAATGGGGGGCCTAGACCACGTAATGCCACTCCACTGTCTCCTGGAAGTCGTCCATATCTCACCCGTGAAACCACGCGAATGATGGAAGCCGGGGAATCATCACGAGCACGACGAGGATCTACTTTAGCTGCAATAGACCTCGATTCAGATTCGGATTAGGCATTTTTGTAGCATGTTTAGAAAGTTGTATAGGAACGGAGGAAGACTTTGTACACATTGAACATATTTCATGTTCAAAGAATATGTAATATAAAGAGGAGTTACCGACAAGTTGTCATTTCTAAGATCGTGTAAAAGATAGCATATGGATGTCACATGTTTTAATGTTATTCGAAACTTTTAAAAACTCACTTGAATATTTGTAATTCATATGATAGTCTAACCAAAAGTACTATTGACTACATAGTCAATATTGAATACCACATAAAGATATAATTATATAAATATGCAATAAATAATTTTAAAAAACATGCAATAAATAATTTTATTACTATAATAAAATGATACAACTTCGAACGTAACGTTCGCTTTGTGGTCTAAATGTCTTACCGAAGGCCCTAAGGTTGTAACTTGTATCAATTTTGACGGAAGTAATAAATTATGGGAGTACGTGGGAGCACCGAAAGAACACATTTGTGCAAAACCATTACGTTCGAATCCGTACTGTAGGATCATTTGCTTCGACACATCTTGGGTCCTCTTCAGACTCGTCTGTGCTGAAATCATCATCCGTTTGGGGAGTCGCGCTTCGAAGATGCAACTCTCGGTCACGTTGTGAGAAAATTATCCTCTTGGTCGGCCGGGAGCCATCTGCATCCTGTATGCCATTTTCATCTAGATGTGGTCTACCCTCATCTTCATTGTAGTCTTCAGCAGTAAACGGAAGCGATCGTCCCTGATACCTCTTCCTAGTACGTTTGACACCTCTCGTAGTTCTCTGGCGCCCTCCACCCGTACCACGACTTGAGTGCACTTCATCTCTACTTCCATCTATAAAAGCATCCCCCGTTGTACTTCCGCCTCCAACTCCAAGACCACCTCTTCCATTGGATTGACTGTGTGGAAGTGAAACAGACGCGGGTGGAATTGCAATTGGTATGTTCTCAACAACATGTCGTCGTACAGAAGGACGACGTGGCGCCTCTATAGTAACATTTCTTGAAACATTGTGCATAGCAACCAAAGTAGCACCCACCGCAGTTGCACGTGAAACACCCAATCTAGAAGTATTGGCAATACTTCGAGTGAGAGGACGATGTTGACCTTGTGCATGCAATTGCACCGTAGAGGTGGATGCAATCCTTTGAAGAGCACGGAATCGAGTTGTAGGCATTTCAGGAACATTGGGCGTTGGATCTTCTATACGATGGTTGGATATGAGGGAGGCATCCATGGATTCAGAATGTACTCGGGTTGGAAGTGGATCATGTTGAACATGCATTGGCTCATTTACGGGTAGTACATTGTCGCCATCACCAAATGAAAGAGAATCGCTCCGATGTTGCAAGGAATCTACTTCAATTCCCACATTCTCACTTGCCCCCATAGCAACATTATGGTCAGATGGAAACCCTTCTCCAGTGTGGAGAGTTTCAACATGCGGTCTTCCAATAGACCCCTCATGATCGTCATGCATTCCGTCGTTATGTTGGGAGACATCCGGTTCATCAAACTCAAACACCCCAAGGTTTCCATCACTACCATTGCCATCCTCATCTTCTGAACCATGATTCTCGGAATCGAGGTCATCCAAATCAAAGTCGATGTCATCAACATTGTTGTCTTCATCATTTCCAGCCCTATCAGTTGGATCCACGTCATCTTCGTTGTCATCTTCTTCGTCAAGGTCATCGTCAGAATGGACCTCATTCAATTCGTACCATTGAGCAGGTCTTGGGCCCCTCCAATGTCGAATGAGCCTACTATTGGTATATATGTAGACGAGGTCCTCAGCACGACTATGCTTCAAGCGATTGCGACTCTTGTTGTGAACGTATGAGTACATGCTCCAATTGCGTTCACATGCGGATGCGGAACATACTTGTGCAAGGATACGTCTTGCTATTGTTTGGAGGGCTTTAGCTCCACCTCCCATTGCATCCCACCATTCATGGAGAGGTGCGGCATGCACGCTCGGGTCAGTAGAATCAGCAAAAGGCCCTCGATTTTCAAGAAAATCTTGGTACTGGTGGAGGATTTGGACATAAGTGTCCTCATCTTGAGCAAGCCTGCGAAGAACTCGATTTAGGATTGTCCTCGAATTGTCATCCTCATGGAGTGGGGCCCAACCACGTAGAAGCGGATTTAACATCGCTCCAGCCCAGTGTAGATCATTCAACATCAACCTCCATCTATTTTGAAACGTTACCATAGCATTTGCAGCAAGCTCAGGGCTTAAGCGAAATGGAGGTTTACTGAATCCACGAATATGGGTTTGTAAATCATGCATGACCCTCCAAGCCATTCCCATTGCAGGCGCCTTGCCGTCAAATACACGAAGAGCTTTAACAACCGGGATCACCATATACAAGAAATTTTCGCACGTGTTCCAGAATCCATCAGAACGTATAAAGCTTCGCACAACAGAGCCCTTCATGTAAGAGGTGCCAGATCTCCTCCTCATATCACGCATTAGAGTGATCCAATCCTCATCAACCACCATTCTTTCCAAAGCATTGCGTACTTGGAGAAGACGTTCAATCATGATGAAGTTCGTAGCAAAACGGGTCTCTACAGGTAGGCGGAGTGAGAGATTTGGTGACAACCTCCGGAATATAGCTTGAGAAGCATGATGGTTTTTAACAAATACACAAATATGGCGGGATTTTTTTACCAATTTTTTCACCCATTCCTCCTTCCCCCAATCTTCTAAGAGGAGATCTAGGCAATGTGCAGCACATCCTTGAAAATATAGATCGGGATTTGCTCGAATCAAGTCGCGAGCAGCGGAGGCCATAACTGGGGCATTGTCGGTGCAAACTTGGACCACATTATGTCGACCAACCTTTTCCACAAATGGTTGAATTTGAGCAGCAACGTAGACATGATCCTTGTGATTTCCCGTGGTGTCAATGGTACCCAAGAAAACGTCTCCCTTTGTGCCACATTGAAGAACGTTTAGGAGAGGTCGGTTTTGCACGTTGTCCCATCCATCACAACATATTGTAACACCGTATTTTTCAACGGAATTCCCCAGCTTCTCCTTCACTTGCCTATCTAGGTCAACCTTTATATCAGTTAACAACTTCGTACGGATGGCATTGTACGATGGTGGTGTGTAGGCTGGCATTCGATGACGGGCAGTTTCACGCACAGCATGAACAAATGCAGGATGTCTCACAATGTTGAAAGGAATGTTAGCTTCATAAAAAGCCGTTGCCCATGCTCTATCGAGGAGTTGTTTTGTTGACACATTGAACCCCTCCGTTATGTTGAGTTGACGTAGTTCACGAGGAGGAGTGCCATATATCACAACATCAGAATGTTGAGTGGTTTGGGACATAAGCAAAGGCTCTGTTTCACTAATTACGGAGCCCGCTATAATAGGCTCCAAAGGTACAATATCTGCCACCAGAGAGTCCTCATTTACAATGCCTACATGTAAGGGCACAATGCCTCCGCAATGTTCAAACAAGGCCCTAATATGCGGGGGTACCATCCTACATGTGGAAACATCAGAAGCACCCCCTACATGAGGTCTATAACCAAGGTGGGCCAACATTCTATCTCCTCGGTAAGATATGACGAACGGGCAAAACCTACATTTAACCTGCCTTTGTGATTTACCGGGAACCCTCCCCTTATCCTCGTACCAATGATCCCATGCATCGTTTCGGCGTGGCATGACTTCAACAAAACCTGCAAATACAAACAAGTTAGAGCAAGTCACTTTGATCGCATACTAGGTCCTGTTCAAGAGTGCCACGAGGGCAACCCTAATTCACAGACACTAGATTGGACAAAGTATACTCTGCATTCGGGTCTCACGCATTCAATCCTCACTCCTCAAAGGAGAATCAAAAGACTTGAGACACACTATGTCAGTGGAGGCAAAAATGGCACCTTGCACCCTCAATTTATAGTGTTCGAATCGGACGGGGGAGCGGACGGAAGGGGTGGGAGCGGACGGGGGTGCGGACGGGGGAGCGGACGGAGGGGGGGGGAGCGGACGGGGGGGGCGGACGGGGGGGGCGGACGGGGGGGCGGACGGGGGGGGGCGGACGGGGGAGCGGATGGAGGGGGGGGCGGACGGGGGAGCGGACGGAGGGGGGGGGAGCAGACGGGGGAGCGGACCGGGGGGGGGGGGGCGGACGGGGGAGCGGACGGGGGGGGGGGGGCGGACGGTGGAGCGGACGGAGGTGGGGGGAGCGGACGGGGGGGCGGACGGGGGGGCGGACGGGGGGGCGGACGGGGGGGCGGACGGAGGGGGGGGGGAGCGGACGGGGGGGGGGGCGGACGGGGGAGCGGACGGGTTGGGAGCGGGGCGGGGGACGTGGGCAGACGGAGGTTGGGAACGGGAGCGGACGGGGTGGAACGGGGATTGGGAACGAGGGCGGACGGGTGGGAACGGGGATTGGGAACGGGGGCGGACGGGGGGGCGGACGGGCGCTAGTAGAATTTTCCCCACTTTCCCTTTACTTTGCTGACATGTCGTCACACGTGGACAATGTAAATCCTACGTGTCCGAAATTGGGTAATGTAATTACACAAAAAAATCGGTAAAATTCAAGTCCGGCAGGATAAAGACAGCATCCGGCATAATCCGGCATAATGTCGTGACGGATACGTGTCGTGACGGCACGACATTATGCCGGGATAAGCCTCCGTCACGACACAATAGACAACCCTGACGCATCTGTAGGTGGACCACAGAATGGTCTGGGGTTTACGAACGTGCGTTCGTAAATGCACCTAGGATTATGTGCGCATGCAGCGACATCGATCCACACATTTATGCAGACAAAACAGAATGGCAGATATACGAACGCACGTTCGTGAAGTTGGAGTCCACGCATCTGTAGGTGGACCACAGGATGGTCTGGGGTTTACGAACGTGCGTTCGTAAATACACCTAGGAATATGTGCGCATGCAGCGACATCGATCCACACATTTATGCAGACAAAACAGAATGGCAGATATACGAACGAACGCACGTTCGTAAAGCTGGAGTCCACGCATCTGTAGGTGGACCACAGGATGGTCTGGGGTTTACGAACGTGCGTTCATAAATACACCTAGGATTATGTGCGCATCCAGCGACATCGATCCACACATTTATGTAGACAAAACAGAATTGTAGATATACGAACGCACGTTCGTAAAGCTGGAGTCCACGCTTCTGTAGGTGGATCACAGGATGGTCTGGAGTTTACGAACGTGCGTTCGTAAATACACCTGGGATTATTTGCGCATCCAGCGACATCCCTCCACAATTCTGCAGAAAAAACAATATGGCTGATATACGAACGCGCGTTCGTAAAGCTGGAGTCCACTATTTTGTAGGTGGATCACATAGGATGGTCTGGAGTTTACGAACGTGCGTTCGTAAATACACCTGGGATTATGTGCGCATTCAGCGACATCCCTCCACAATTCTGCAGAAAAAACAATATGGCTTATATACGAACGCGCGTTCGTAAAGCTGGAGTCCACTATTTTGTGGGTGGATCACATAAGATGGTCTGGAGTTTACGAACGTTCGTTCGTAAATACACCTGGAATTATGTGCATATCCAGCGACATCCCTCCATACATTTATACCGGGACAAACAATATGGCAGATATACGAATGCCCGTACGTATTTGCCATTCAAGGATTACCGAACGGACGTTTGTTTGTCGCGCAGAGAGTTGTGGCAGGAGGTAAGACAGGAGGTTGGTGGGGAGTTTACGAACGTGCGTTCGTGAAAGCGGCTGCGTATGGTCCACATTCAGCAACATATTTTACATATACATATGGCTATGGATATACAAAATCAGTGGCATATGAACGGGCATTCGTGAATGTCATTCAAGGGTTTACGAACGGACGTTCGTATGTCGCACACGCATGTGCCAGTGTAGCATTGGGAGCCAGTATACATATGGCTATGCAGGTACCCTATCAGTGATATACGAACGCCCGTTCGTAATCACTTCAATGGCATATTTACGAACGGCCTGTCCTATGTCACGCATGTGCATCAGTGGTTCACACACATGGTTGGGATTTTACGAACGTGCGTTCGTTAATATCGACTTCGAGCATGGTGCACGTCCACCATCATCTATACATACATATGGCTATGCAGGCACATAGTATGGTAGCGATATGCGAACGTCTGTTCGTAAATCCCTCCATAGACATTTATGCATTTGCGAATTGTATGGTACATATACACGAACGGGCGTTCGTGTATATGCTATTGTAGGATTTATGATGTTGTATTGTCGCACACGTATCCATTTCCACCTACTACACAGGTTGGCATTTCTTTTATGAACTCACGGCCTCAAACACCACAATGGCGATGTTCCATGGTTTAGTTCACATAGTATGCCTGGAACATACGGCTGTTCGTATATATACAGTCCAATAGTACCCTGAGTTGTGTGCGAAGTTCGGGCTATGTTTTTGCAGATATTGTTCGCTCTTGTATGCATGACATCCGTTGTGTGGTTGGTCATTCCATGGTTGTTTGTTTAGGTGTGATGGCAGTGGATGTGGGAGATAGTGCATTTGAGTTTTCGACGAATGCATTGTCCGCAGATAATGACTCTGAATTCTCGTCCCCGTCTACAGACAATAATGACGGGACGAACGGTGTTGGTGTGTCTGTGTATACATCCTCCCATGAATCTTTGGAAGTCCTTGAACAATCTCCACATTCTGGGGATAACCATGATGACATTCCGTTGTGTGCCGGTTTCGGGAGGGAGCAATGGGTGGGCCTTGATGTTGTTCTACTTAACGAGCTTGGTGTTCCGGTGGCAGATGGCATATGTAGAAACTCCGATCCCCGTGAATGTGTTGATATCAACCCCCTTGGTTTCGATGATGTCGGCGTGTGCATCTTGAATTCCTTGCTACCGTGTGAGGTCCCGTTGACGTGGAGATTTTCCTTGCGTCGATGGCCCCTTCGTCGGGTTCTCCATGAAGAAGTAAGCTTGTGGGATCATGGACGGCGGCATACGCAAGCGCAGTTGGCTTTGTTGGGCACAATTCGTCCTCGCAAAGGCCTACGTAGATACGATTCAAGTCGCGTGTCTCGCGGAGATAGTGAGCGTCGGCGGGATCGCATCTTGGGAGACGTTTCTATCCGTCTAGTATCCGCAAAGGATTGTTGTGCGATGAAATGTTTCCAATTATTTCCGCGCGAAAAAATTCGGTCTCTTCGTCAAGAGATGTGGCTTGGGGATTTCCGTATGCGATCAGCAAAGAAACTAGAGGTCCACAGAAATTTGCACATTGATACCCATGGCCGTAAGGTGGTGACCCTTGAGAATGTGGAAGTGTGTTGCACAGCGTGGTATATCATCCATGCGGTCTCCAAGGCTGACTTCTATAGGTTTCGGAAGTATTCTTTGTTGGGTCGCCGCTCTCGGTTTCATGGCAACTCAGGCACAAAGAAATCTAGGGAGGCTACACTCCAAGCCTCCGCGACACTCTCCACTATCATAGAGCCATTAGCGGATGCAATGCCCCACAAGACGAGGACATTGTCATCAGGGGAGAAAGTTGTTCAAATGGTGTTGCCCACGGGCACAAAGTGGAAGAACATCTTAACGGACATAAACGAAGTGGGCCACGCAGCGGGATGTGGGCCCATTTCCTTGTCCAAGTTGAGTGTAATTAAAAACCAACAATTCGCGGAATACTGTTTGAAGAGACCTGGAGACAAGTTCGCCAGGTGTACGGCGTGTGAGAAATACAAAGGTCTTCGAGATGCCCACCCTATAGGCACTGAATCCCATACTAGACACCAGAGAAAATACATTGAGCATGTCAACAACCAAGAGGCACATCGTCAAGATTACTATAAAAACCGTGCACTGTCCATAATGAGGCCTGCGGAGGTTCTAACAGTCATCCATGATAAAATGGACCATGCGAAGACCGCATGCCCTTGTTATGCACGCAAAATAAAGGCCACGGATGGTCTCTTCAAATTGCCCGTAGCTGTCACAGGTTCGTACAGAATCCCTCATGTGTGTTGAAAGTCTGTCCAATTTGCATTGGGTGTGTTTTCCAAATGTCCTACTCCATCCATCCGATGTGGAGTTATTTCATATTTTTGTAGTTCATGCATCGATTTTCTTTTTTAGGTATGATCGCCCATGGCCATGTGGACGTCAAATATGCCCATTATGGTTTGGATTTTTACCCTGGCGATGCCAACCACACGGTCGGTTCATTTGCAAAACTATTGCGCGATCTTGAGAAGCCGCCGGTACACTCTTCCCGGGCTCTTTTCGATGGTTGTGGAACGACACCGCTTTATGAGGCAGTGCTCCAGGGGAAGGAGGTTTGTATGTCTTCATTGCCGGAACCACCCGGAGAACCCATTTTTGCAAAACCCTTGCCTCCAACTCTCCACGTTCAACTCGATAATTGTGCTAAAGACAACAAATGTCGATACGTGTTTTGTTTTTGGTCCTTGCTCGTGGCAAAAGGCATATTCAAAGAGGTGTTTGTGTCTTTCTTGATGGTGGGGCACACGCACGACGATATTGACGCCTCATTTGGCCGTTGGAGCATGAAGTTGCATGAAGAGGATTTTCCCACCATACCACTTCTCATGAAATCATACATGGATTTGGACAATGTGCCGGTGATCCCGCACATGATTGAAGAAATACCAAATTTCAAGGCCTTCATCAAGCCATACATGTTGAAGGGAGTGGACCGTCTTATGGGACATACCAAAGCACAACAATTTCGCTTCTATATGAGGGACGATGGTGTCCCCGCCATGCAGTTCAAGCTGTTGTGCACATCTCCAAATTGGGGCCCGGAGGATGGTATACTCGTGTGGCGTCAAGACGGGGATGGGAAATGTTTGCTCCCGGATGGAGAACAAAAGCCTTGCAAACCCGATCCCATGAGGAATGGGCCGGAAATCATAAAGGGCATATCCGGATTCATTGAATATTGGAAAGAGTTGTGTGAAGAAGACATCACCAGACGTGTTAGGGATACTCATGAGCCGTTGATCGCGTATTGGGATCGCATACGCTCAGCCTTGATGACCGTTGGTATCGACACCCGTACGACTTTGACACAAGGATTTTGGCCACAAAGTCGTTTGACTGTTGTGGAGTCCGATGCTATGTTCTTTAGCAATGGAGACGTCCGTGAAGAGTTTGCAATGGACGAGCATTACGTTGGCCCTGCGCGCAATCGTCCGCCTCCGTCGTTTCGTGTGGGTGTTGATTGCCACGAAGGTTATATGGTCCTCGTACGAGCAGGAGATGAGGAGCACCCCAAACCAATTTGGTTGGTGAAAGCATTGTCTTCACCCAATTTTGTTACAACTAGCCCCCACTTTCGTCAAATTGAAATGGAATATTGCCGTCCGAGCACCAAAGACCAGAACGTGCTACGCACCTATTTAGGTTGGAACACCAAAAAGGGTTTCAAGTGGACAGTTGACTCCGCGTACGCACCGGTTTGGATAAACACGGATACCATCCTTTGTGCTTGGAAGCCGCGCAAGGGTTCCAAATCGGAAACAATGACCATCCCCAAAAAACATATAGATTTTGCCAAAGACAACTTGGTACGTATTGCAGCTGCAAAAAATGATGCCGATAATGGATATGAAGCGGAAGATGGAGATGGGGAAACATAACGTAGGTTGGATGCCATGTGGAAAATAAGGGCACTTTGTAGAATTGGTTTTATTGCGGCTACATTCAAATTTATACATACGTTTGGGATGTGCCAACCAATTCCATAAGACCCTTATATACGGGATGCGCACCTTAAACTTTATAAGGAAATAAAAATATTTGTTTTTGGGATTCGATTGTTATTTTCCACTTATAGTTCATATTTTGATTATGATTTAAAGAATTGCTATTTTTAGTGATGTGCATATTCTTTGCGTGCAAAGTTGCAAACCATCATGTTCCCGATGTTCCCAATGTTCCGCATGCTCACAATATTGGCATCCCAAACTATGGGCATATTTTATTTTGAGACTTTCAAAAGTCTCCAATTAACGAATATAGTGTTATATGTTTTTGATGAAGAGTGCAAACCCTTAGTTCTCAATGCACTGCAACAAATCCCACCTAAATACACACGTTGTCATAACATAACCGACCATTGAAACATTATCCTCATTTTTTAAACTTGATACAACTTATAGATACCACTATTGAGCTACAATGTCGGGGCCCTCGATCCCTCCCCAATTCTAGGGGATCCATACACGCGTCCCTAAATTGCTATACACTTTTACAAATTGAGATTGATTTTAGAGTTTGTCAAACATCACCAACAATGTTCAAGATTGAAGCCTTCAGATGAGTTTCATTTTGAAGGGCTCTCAAATTTTAGCCTTTCAGTTGAAGGGTTGGTTCAAATCCAAGACGTCAATCCAAGAATATAGAAATGAAATACAAATGCAAGGGGATCCTTGAAGGCACAGTTCCACAACCTTTTCCCTCCTAAGTCCCTCTTTCCCCGAACAAAATATAACAATCAATAGATCCCCACTCATAGAGTACATCTCCAAATTGTCGGTGGAACACTCAAAGACTCATTCAAATATTGGTACACATGATAGCAACCTAGAATTGTCATTTTCGCTTTAAATCCAAACACCTATAACCAAGCTCGCCAAGAAAGGGACTCAGTGGTCTCTTGATGGCAAAAGATATATAACATCTTCAGCTTCATTCGCAAACTAGAGCGTCTCGAACGAAACCTGGAATTACTGGGCGATATTTTGGACAGTCGTTAGGTATAGCTCCGAGTCTTGTAAGTGAGGATCATCACACTTTAACGCAAGCAAAAATGTGACCACCGTGACCACACTTGTATACAAGGCTTAATATATCGGTAAGAGTGGGAAGATCGAGGAGACGAAAAGACTGATCCAAAAAGTCATCTACTGCTCGGACTGAAAGAAGCAGATTGTGTGTTGTTACCTACTGCAACGGAAATGCACGACATTCTAGGTGCCTTTACACACAACCACCATTTCTTCGGTGGAAACGGTGGTCGATGGTTGTAGTGCACTTTCTTTGGGTATATGTTTTAGGGATAAGGTGCATTTATGGCAACCACAAGCACAACTACTCTTACTTGCCCAGTTGACCACGATACAAGGGTGTAGCTGAGAGTAGTTGCGATGATGACGGTTGTTGTTTGTGAGAACTTGAAGGCGGCAAGGTGGGAAAGGATTGGTAGGAAGCAATCACTCTTAGAAAACCTTTCTACTAGAATCTATAAATTGCTTGTCTCCACTTCGCGGATTGCACCAACAGTCGAAGGGACGGTCATTGAGGTCGAATCCACTACACAACACAACTACAAGAGTAGTTGGGTGTCATGTGTAAACGAAAAGAAACCGTAGGTGGGTTTGTAAGGTAGTCCCATATCCCAACTCAACCATCGCTTGTAGTTGTGTATAAACACACCCTTCAAGTGGTGGCTTCTAGTTGTGAGAATCAGACACTAAAGCAAAACGGAAGATCCCTCTTGCAGCGAATGCTATAACGAAAGTACTGCAGCCTCAAGTGCACCACTTGGTTGAGTTAGGAGTTGATCCTCATCAAAATGTAACTGCCTTCAGGAGCCCGGAATTCAAGGCCAGTATCTTCTCAACTTCCAATCTACAAACACAAGAAGTAAGCAAATTGCTCACCCTGCTGCAATAGATTGCCACGGTCGTGTACAACAAAACCTGGGAATGATCCCGATGGATCCCGAGAGTGCTAAGTTATAAGCCTGCGCAGGCGTCGGGCTACCGACTCACCACCCAATCCTGATTCTTCCTCCCACGTATCGGCACTCCACTTGCATGGCGAATGCGCCACCGGCACGCCTGATGTTAGATCTCCACTAAGTTAAGACGTTAATCCCAACAAGCACCCGGAATGGTTGAAGCTCCATGCTCGTCGCTGCCAGGTTAGACTACTGAGATCGAGCGAGAGGGGATGCGAGATCGGGCTGAGCTTAGCTCCTCCCACGGCGGGCATTCCGCGTGACCTACGTCGCCACGAGAGCCCCCAGTGTCGGCGACTCGGCGGAGAGGCTGAGAGTCTCCGAAGCCAGCCTCTCAGTGTTCAAGATCGAAGCCCTCATATGAGTTTCATTGTGAAGGGCTCTCAAATTTCAGCCGTTCAGGTGAAGGGCTGGTTCAAATCCAAGACGTCAATCCAAGATTGTAGAAATGAAATTCAAAGATGCATCTGGAAGTTACTTGGGTTGCGAAGAATTAGAGAGTAACCCACCTCTGAAATCCCGATCGCTCACTCAGTTTAGGTGTATTCAATCAAATTCATCGCAATCAGAAATCACTTTGCACAAAATCACAATGCCCAAAAGGGATGAGGATTTCGTCCAGAGTTTGGTATTGGAATTAGTGATAAGTTTTGAAGATGCGTGCAAGAGCTCGAGTTGTGCAGGATGAGAGGAAATACACAAACATTGAGTAAGATGACTTCACAAATACCAGAGCAACTACTATAGCAAACTAGAAATCTCGGCGAGCTGCCTTTGCAAAATGCTAATTACTCAGAACTCTTGATTCTAAACCTCGAGCTTGTCAAAGTTCAAACTCACTGATCAGATCCACAGAGACTCTCAACTTCCTGACAGTGCATCATGTGGATGTAACTACAAAACCGTGAGAATCTCAAGAAGACAAGTGACGGCCAGTATACTAGGGGCGCTAAATATTCTGGAGCCGCCCAGCCTCGCCAGCATGATGAAGATGGTAGCGTACTATGAGTTCAGAAAACCCCCATACTTTTGTGTCTTGAATAAATGGCTGGTATACTAAGGAATGGGTCATCTCCAATATATCCAGGGTGAAAACATTTATGCACCCCGAAGGCGACCACCACAAAACCATCACCAGATATAGAGCTATAGAAATCACATCCATAGCGTCCACGAAGGCAATGACCTAACACTGCGCCGCAGAAACCTAGTGAAGGGATAACCAACACCAAACGCACCTGTGATACGGTCGATCCCCCGACACTCCTCCCGAAGAATCCGCAACCCACCGGCGACGATGATCCCCGCAACTTAATTCCTCTCCTGGTAGCAAACCATCCAGAACAGATCCACCCTCCTCACTCTTTCAACCTCCTGCTCCTCCTCAACATAACCTGCGTCCGTCGGCCCAATACATCAATGTCGCCCAAATACTGCTCCTACCTGCAGCCAGTCTCCGATGAAACCCAATACACAAATCCTCCTCCAACCCAAACAAAAAATCTACCAAGCAAGCATTCCGACAGAGTAAGATCTCATATCCGCTACAGCCAAGCAGCCCAATGACATTTCTCCGAGGTAGGCTCAGGCGGACTCAACCTGCGATCGGCAGGCTCTAATGGACATGCATATTTACCGCGCAAGATACACAGAGAGAGAGACTTGCGATCGGCAGGAGTTCTGTGCACTAACTCAGACTGTGTGCATTTCTTTGTTCTATATTTTGGTTTTAAGTTTGAAGAGGCTGAGAATTGAGGAGGCAAGAGGACTTCAAGTGGGACAAAACCCGAGTCGCATGAAGACGAGTTTGGCAAATCTGCACTGATCGGGCCCGTTCAAAAAGCGACGGGGGAGGGCAACGAGGAGGAGTCGGCAAGCGCAATGAGCTTGGCGAGTTGGCAGCCTTCGGAGTCCGACGTCGACAAGGACTGGAGAGGACGGGACGAATGAAATTTGACTGATCAATTTTCGTATGAACAGTGCTTGACGGGCAGATTATACTCAGGGGCTGAGGGGCTAATCACACCGGCCACTTCTGGCACCATCCGTCGGCATCTCCGGCTGTGATAGTGTGAAAAGCGGTGGGTCAACATCTATTTCTCAACATAATCCCCAACAATTTCACGGCTAGAACCGGACGGAAAGTTTGGTGTGATCGGGGCATGAGGACTTCAAGTGACGTCTTCATTTTCAATTTGGGGTGATGTTTTGAAGGGTTGTTTGAAGGAGATATATTTTGAAGGGCCAAATTGCGATCACTGACAAGTGAATCGGACTTCACTTCATCCATACCTCAAGGCCCACATAATAGGCTCACCCCTCTGAATATTGTAAAGCTACCATAAGTATTAGACCAGTTTATAAGCAGTTTGCCTTCATCACAAGTCCAGCTTGAGTAGATGATCAATAACATTGGGGGTGGATTTCTAATAAGAACTGGCTTGACATGACAAATTTGAAATAATGTTTTCAATACCTTTTTGATTTTGAGATGTTTGAACTTTGATGTTCAAAGGGGCCCACAAAGACAATCATATAAGTTTGTTCAGGGTGATCATTAAGATGCATCATTGAAGTTACATAACAAGTCTACCTTCTAGTTTTTGTGGAGACATGCTGAAGGCAAATCCTATTACTTAGCTATCAATGTTGTTATCCAAACCACCAACACACTCAATCCTTAACCTCACCAACCAACCAATTACCCTTGAGTTGTCCCAAAAACAACCCTCCCTTACCCTTAAGATATGTGGTTGTTAATCGGTTCGTTTTTTCATGTTCTTCACAAATTCAATTTACACAACGAAACTTATGTTACACTGGAAAATCTACGATGAGCATCAACAAAACTTGGGTTGAAATTCGGACCTCACCTGATTTAGTTATGACTATTGGAAGTGCATGATTGTCCAATCTCTTTTAAACATCATACGTTCTTATGGTGTTTGTTCTTTGATCCTTGTCTAACCACACAACAATCAAATATATGTGTCCGACCTAAGAAAAACAACCGAATAACACCCACATCCCTTGTACGCATTGGACAAGGGTATCATGTTATTTAGGATACAACCTACCCGAGATGCTCTTCACTCATGCTTGATTTTGCGGAGCCCGCAATTATATCTACCTCAAACAAAAATTTAGACAACGACTAGCCACCACTCTCCAACTCACAGACTAAAGCACAACATAAACGAAATCCCGGATCCTATATTAGATGAATGTAATCAATCTAAGATGCAAACTAATAACTCAATGATGAGCAAAGTGACAACCTTAGTGAAGTTGATAAGTACTTTAATAGGAGAACCTTAGTGAACAACAGCGTTGCAAATAGAGGGTCGATGTGGAGATTGTACACGTGATGCTACTGCCTAATCTCCTTGCTTTGATACCAATCTATGTGGTAATCCATTTCATCTCGCAACCATCGGACACTTCTTTGATCTCTCTAAAGCCGCCTACCAACCAACTCCACTCCTCGATCTCATCTCCATGTACATGCCATTTTGATCTCTCCGTCTCTCTCACCTCTAACTTCTCCGTCTACTCTTGGCAACAACTAAATCCTTGTTGTCGGCGTTGCCTATCGGGTTCGTGAATCAATTGGCATGCACTCCGCTCTGCGAGACAAGAAAAGGAGGGACATTCATTGTAGGCGCAAGGAGAAGGTGAGGCTCTGCCACATGTGCCTTGAAATCGTGGCTTTGGGCGCTGCGGCTCCGGGGTTACTGGCCTCCAAGCATCTGAGGTGCAACATGGGCCTTGGCCGCAGTTGCCGCCGAGGTGGGTCCACTTCTGAAATCATGCCTACTTTGTGTTTTTTTTGGCTTTGGAAGTTACCCAAAATACATCGTTTATGGTATTTAGTGTCATGTACACTATATGGGAAGGGCCTAAACTAGATGACTAGAGGTCTCAAAGTGTCACGCCTGCTAATTGCTAATATGATTCCATTCCTCAACATAAGTAACTTCTTTAAGTGAAAAAATATTTACATTATGACATTTAGAGTAGCACATTGGGATACGTTAGATGATAGTCTCGTGTTTTAAAGTGCAAGGGGAAAGCATCAATTATTGAGCAGATTGATGGCAAATGTCACGTCTTTACATTTTCGTATGCATGAGGAAGATATTCTTGAGCATACTAATGCCAAGTGTCATTTGTGTACATTTTAATCAACTTGTAGACTATTATGTGACATAGGCCTCAAAATAGGGTGAGTGACACTATTACACATGCGACACCAAATACCATAAACGGTGTACTCCTATTATTGTGGGCCACAATAATCCTCTAGAGCCCAACACCCCAGGTACGTAACTCCCATATTATATGGCCCTGATTATATTCACTTATAAGGGTTTTAGAGTTCAAACGCATTTGATCTTAGTGTTTTGAGTGTTTAAGGGCTTACTTGAGAGATTTGGAGTGTTTAGAGTTCAAAAGCATATGATTTGAGTGTTTTGGATGTTTAAAAGCTTGTTTGATGCCATTCAAGGTATCTTGAGTTGATGTCACGTACCTCTCCATGAGGAGTGCCCGAAACATCATGGGCACAAGGGGGATCTCGGAGTGACACCCAGGACTTGTGGCGCCGTTGGTGAGAGGGCCCAAGTGATCCTAGTGTGGATGAGGGCCCCAGGCGTTGGGAACGCCTCCCACCCACGGAGACTAGGAGGCATGAGGGTGAGGCCATAAGCTATGGTAGCTTATGACGTGTTGATTTTGGAATGCTCAAGAACACCTCAATCGGAGGTGTGAGCTAGGAGATATGGCAATTTGAGTGGGGCGTTGTCCCGGGACAGCGCCCTAGAACAGCAGTGGCCTGGGAGTGGCTCCCGGGACTGCAAAGCTTTGAATAGGTATAACTTCCTCAATACTTGCCCGAATGGGGCAAGTAAGTAGTCCATCGGCATCTACGTAAAACGTAGATGACAATGGAGTGGTTGGATGTGAGCATCAGAGATCATATGAAGAAGTTATAGGGTTCTGAAGCTGCTAGGGGCTTCCAGCCCCAACGGCTAAGGAAAAATGTCTATTTGGCCCCAAGTGTTGGGAGAGAGACAAAATGTTACTTGACAGTGGGGTAGGGGTCCTACCTAGGGTCCTAGAGGCTTATATGGAGGTGAGGTGTATGGAATGCCAAAAGGGCCATATTATGTAAAACAGGGTACCCCGGGGAAGATGCCCGGTGCCCCGGGAAAGATTCCCTATACCCCGGGGAAGATTCCCTGTACCCCGAGCTCGACCCAATACACTTGGCAGATATCAACGCGTATCAGGATTCCTACACGTATTCATACATATACGGGTATTTTTTATACCAAAAATTTCCTGGTCTGCCCGTCTGTCTTCATCGTGACCGTTTGGCAAGGTTAGGGTGAATGCAGCTGCAACAGGCTTGCACTTGGTGGTAACCATAACTAAATCAAGAAAGGTCTGATTGCCAATCTGGTTTTCACAAGTGCTTCATCCTAGAGTTGCTAATGCAACACAAACGTCATCATGGAAATTTAATCTGTAGAATTTGGAGAACGCGAAAAATGGAACCGAAATAACACCCACATTACCTTGGTAAGTCAACCTAGTGCAACAAACATGTGCTGCGTTGGAGGAATCAAGAAACAGGCACTTCCGAGAACCATAAGCGAGAAGCAGGAAGGTCTGATTCTCAATCCGATCTTTAGAAACGCTTCAATTGTAGCATCGCTAATGCTGCAACACAAAACGTCGTCATGGCAATGCTATTCCGTAGAATGTGAAAACACAAGCTTACGTTTGTTGAAGGTAAGTTTCTTAGTGCTTTGCAGGCTGTTGGAGTAGCGAGCTAGCTGTATGCACTTCCAAGTCCCAGGTGTCGGGACTATGAGGATGCATAGACTGGAGAAGTGGGCAGCAGGAGGCCTGCCATGGAAGGAAGGAAGCGGCAGGGCAGCTCCATACTTCACTCAACCACTGGGCGTGTTGCAGGATGATTCTCTTCAGTTGTTGTGGAGTCGGCCACCCTCCCTCTCTGCTGCTGCTTAATAATAATATCACCACCACTCATCTCGCACTCGCACTCGCACTCTCTGCCCTAACACCCTGCAAGTTCGCTCACTAGCTGCCACCACCAAGTGCAAGCCTGCTGCAGCTGCATTCACCCTAAGCTTGCCAAACGGTCACGATGAAGACAGACGGGCAGACCAGGAAATTTTTGGTATAAAAAATACCCGAATATGTATGAATACGTGTAGGAATCCTGATACGCATTGATATCCGCCAAGTGTACTGGGTCGAGCTCGGGGTACAGGGAATCTTCCCCGAGGTACCCTGTTTTACATAATATGGCCCTTTTGGCATTCCCTAGAGGTGGTGTGGCCTCACCCACCCGAGGCCGAATGGCACGGCCTCCATGGGCATTGGCCCAATGTGAGGGCATAGTTGCCTAGTATGGCTCGGGTTGTTGTAGTATTGCTCCGGTAACGTGATGATCAACATGAGATTGGACTTCCATGGATGGAAGTCCACATCTAAGAATTGGTTACCGATTAAGGGGTGAGTCCCAAAAGCAAAGTAGGAGGGTTGGTCCCCTTCCTATGGACCAAGAAGGTCTGCGGTATGGGGAGCTAACCATTCACATGGTGGAATGCGAAGGGTTAGTGTTCGTAATCCTTGCTAAAATGAAAAATGACCAAGTTACTTAAGGGGAGCTAGCAAGGGTTGCGACAATTGAAGTGTTGTATGAGTGCCTTGAATGTGGAAATGCTTATGTAAGTGCATTGAATGTGATTTGAAATTAAAAGCATCTGACTTGAATGATTGGATAGTACAAAGGGAACATTTGAGAGAAAAATGCATTTACTTAAGTGAAACAAAATTAACTTGAGTAATTAAAAAAATTTAACTCACATTTAAGAGCAAGTGGACTTATTTGAGGTATGAGAGATCTGACTTGAGTGATTAGAGTGTCTTTAAGCACTTTGAAGAGGAAGCGGATTCATTTGAGGTAAAGAAGATCTAGGTTGAGTGATTTGATAGTTATAGGACATATTTGAGAGCAAAAGCTCTTATTTGTGGTGAACTAGATATGATTTGAGTGATTTGAAAGTCGTTTTGGAGATGAAATAGACCTTGTTTGAGTGGATTCGAGTGGGAGCACGAAATTTGAGAGTGTAAGGCATATTTCAGGTGCAAGAGATTTTGTTTGAATGATTTGAATGTCTTAATACTTCTCGAGGTGTAGAAGATCTGCCTTGAGGTACTTGAGAGTGTAAGGCATATTTGAGGTCAAAGAGATCTTATTTGAGTGATTTGAGAGTGCAAGGCATATTTAAAATGAATAAGATATGATTTATGGTAATTGAGAGTCTAGGGCACATTTGAGGTGAAGGAGGTGTTGTTTGAATGATTTGACTATTCTAATGTTTATTTGAGGTACGGAAGATTTGATTTGAGATATTTGGAAATCTAAGGAGAGAAACAAACTCATTTGCGGAAAACATGAACTGACTTGACTAGTTTAAGTTGAAAGGACACATTCTAGAGACCAAGAGGGCCATTTGAAAGCATATGGGCATGTTTCCACTACATTGAGGTGCAAATGCATATTTTGAATGTACAAGGTTATCTTTTAGTTTGCATTGGGTTGATTACATGCCAAGAAAGGCTGGTTTAAGTGTTTTAAGAGTATATCCAAGCGTACGATGGCATCATTTCAAAGCGAGGCCGCTAGAATCATTGACAAGTTCAATGGAGGGAACTTCAACCTTTGGAAGTTCAAAATCGAAATGTTGTTGGCATCCATGGATCTTTGGGACATTGTGGACGGATCCGAGAAGGCTCCACCTTCCAATGCGGATCCCAAAATATTGAAGGAGTACCCAAGGCGTATCAAGAAGGCCATGTTCAATCTCGAGTGATATAATCTGTTTTAATGTAGGAAACTCTTATAGCTCTTCTAACAAGGAATCCATAAATATAATCATACATAGTAAATGAATATTCCTCGAAGCATATAATTTCATTAAAAACCTAATTATATGAATTTTCTTAATATTGGTACCATAGGCCAAACTATCCAACTTTTTAGGTTTTTAATAAAAAAATTAAGATTTTTTTATTAACAATAAAACATTGCCAATGACTTTCATTTGTAATTGGATGCAACTACTCATGTGGGTCTTTTGAAATTACGCATAGGTATAGATTTTAAAAAATAGGTGTTTCAATTCTTTATATATGTTGTGGAGATTATTTTCTAAATAAATATGCACCCAACTTTTTCTACATCTCATTTTATTCAATTGGGTCTTCACCCAACTTTTTGGTCCTTTTATTTTTGAATAGTTTGATATAATTTTTACAAAATCCGTCTTCTAAGCCATTTTAATGTTGATGCCCCCTGCGTATAATATGGGAATTGCATACCCAGGGCCCACACTAATTCTCATAATGAGAATTAAAGTGGACCGCATTAATTTTCAATTCGCATTAAATTTTTAGTAGAAAACTAGCATGGACCACATTAATCACCCACATTAATGTGGGTGATAATTTATTTTGTGCTATGTTTGTCCTATAACTAATTGAATTGTTGGTCGGAAGTCTTCATGAAGACTTAGGGGAAGACTTGGATTCTTGGACCCACATTTATTTCACCTTGACTAGAAAATTGGTATGGTCCACATTAATTATTTCCACATTAAATTTCCACCCACACTAATAAGTCTATTTAATGTACATGCCACATCATGCGTTTACTATTGCAGTAACTATAACCACGATAGTTCATCTAGATAATATTGCGTCATATAAGCAAGGTCAACTCCGGATTTCACAGTGTTGGGGGGGGGGGGGGCGGGGGGGGGATCCACGCAACTTGGGCGAAACAACCCGTACCCTGGTTCCTTGGAGGCAAGGGTTTAGGGCTGGGGCGAACCAACCCATATATCCGTACCTTACCGGGGAGGGCGAACGGCTGGGGATTCGTGGCACTCACTTAAAATCAACCATCCTACATATTGTGGATGAAGTGGCTCCAATACAAAAAGACCCCCTATGAGGTTGAGGGCCGATTCATTCGAATGTGACATCACTAGACATCCGGTAAGGTACCAATGTATGGGTCGGTTCGCCCTAGCCAGGGTTTAGGCATCCAACAAGGATCGAGTGTATGGGTTGGTTCGCCCAAATCTGATCCACACGGTAGCAAGCTCACCCCCCTTGTCTTTGGCCTCATGTGCCAGATAGACAAAGCTTGGCAGACAATGTCCTCATCCATCCTCCCCTCATTCATCCATGATTATTTGTTCTCCCTGACAGGAACTCATCCATGTAGCTTAGTAAAAAGTAAACAAGGTAAAAAGGGAGTGGTAAATTTTGAAGTGTTTATGTTGAACTCTCCATTACATAAGTATTAGTATTGGTCAATTCTAGAAATTTCACGATACATAAATTCATAACCAATTTAATATGTATTTTCCAGAAGTTTTTAAACACTTATATTATAGAACCGCTTACACCGTAGATTCTAAAAACTATGTGGGTAAGAAGATTTTATAATCTTGTATGCAAGTAGATTCTAGAGTATTAACAAAGTGTAGATTCTAGGATGTTCTAGAAAAAAAGATTTTGAAATCTTCTAAAAAATAAAATTTTAGGATCCTCATATAAGCAGATTTCAAAAAAATTATGAACAATAGATTTCATAAATCTTCTAGCAATGTAGATTTCATAATCTTTTGAAAAGTAGATTTTAAAATCTCATAGTGATGAAGATTTTATAATTTTTGGAGAAGTAGATGCTAGACTCTTCTTTTAAAATTATTTGAGAAACTTGTTATGCACTAGATTCTAGAAACTACATCAAATGTAGACTCTGGGAAATTCTCATGGCTTGGATTCTAGAAACTCTTGGAGACTGCTTAGAACTCTATATATGCTTCTTTTTTAACATTTCTTATAGCACTATAGAAGTTCTTTCTTGTCTTTCATTTTCATCCAATTTCATCCATTTAGTCCACTTTCATCTAAGTTGTGATTTCATCTAGTTTCTAGTATTTTTTTTCATTCCCAGTCCACAATCTACAGTCTCTCAAAATTTTCCCAACATTTATCCAACAATTTCTTAGAATTTTTCTTAGAATTTCAAAAAAATTGTATACATTCATCAGAATTTCATGAGAAGTTCAGTTTAGGTTCATATGTCAATATCATGGCATTGTAGTTTTAAAGTAGGTTTGTATTTTAATAATTATTAAAAAGAATGCTAAATTATTTTGAAAATTGTTGAGTCAAATTGCTAAAAATATGAATATTTTAGTAAAAACCTAAGGATAGTAAGTATGAAGCACGTTGGATGTTGAGATGGTGAGGATGAGCCTTGGTTAAGATATGTTTATGACCAAAGAGACTTTACTAGTTGCATGTTTGGAACCTAAGTGATTTTGATTTTGATTCAAACGCTCATGGCATCACATTTGGCACTTTTATATTGTTGGAGCTGAAATTGTATATAATTTCAATATGGCTGAATCATTTTTTCCTTTTTAATAATTACTTGGTAGAAAGGTGCTAAGCTTGCTCTTAAAGTGCGATATTACGCCAACATTACATGGATACTACAATGTCAATTTATACCACTGTCAATTTATGCCAATTCCATTGAATTGAGTACACGAGTTGGGACGGAGCCTATCATGGCCATGCCATCTTATTGGAGGTCTTCCACACCAACTTGTAGAGGGAATTAGTCGCACTCCTCCACACCACTTCAGCTTGGGGGCAACCCTAGAAGTGACGGATTTTTGTCTTCCACCATATGGCCTGGGTATACGTATACAGGGCAAGAGATGTGAAGCTCGGCAACTATAACCCCCGATCCCCCGCCAGTGGCAAGGGGATGAAGACAAAAACAACTTTGGACCTTGGGATAGACTAAAGGCCAGTTTACATCATGGACAATGAAATCGGACCATGAAATCATACCATGGAAGATGGTTTTTTTCATGGTCCGACTTGATGGTCCAACATCCATGGTCTGATTTCTTAAAAAAACAATTTACAAAGCCTTTGGGCCCCTCACTAGTTGTAAATCGAATGTGGACCAAGAGGAATGACCATTCACCAAAAGTGAATGTGCTGAATTTTTTAATTTATGTCCAAAAGGGGCATTTTTGAAAAAATAAATTCAAGTTTGACCATTCTCTTGTCTTCATCTTCTCTTCCCCAAAAAATATCATTAACATTTTAGTATAACACCATTTCTCTGCCATGGACCCTGCCTTTTTCTACTAAAGCACCTCTTTTGCCTCTCCCACCGCAAAACATGTTGGATCATGTCAGTGGATGATGAAGGCCTTAAAGTATGTCTTTTGGGGACCTCGAACTCCATGATCACTTTGTCAATGAGTTCAACAGCCAATCACGGATTTTACAGGGCCTTGGGACGACTTCATGGTCCATGGTGTAAACAACCCCTAAGTTACATGATGTCCGAGGCATGGGACCAATGTGATCAATAAGTTATGCAAAATTTGTCAACAAGTTCTATCATACTCCAAGCCTCATACGCAGTGGTGATTTTTCACTAGGTCCCTAACATGTCGAGGGACATGTTCATAAAAAAACATTTCCAGTGGACGGGTTCTTAGAAAATGAACCAGTTTTTGGACGTGTCAAATTCACTTTGGACGGGTTCTAAAAATAACAATTTTTTTGATATTTTTTTCCCAAAAAAATAAATGGTACAAATATCAATTACATCATGTCATATATGACATGTGAATATAAACATAATGCAATCAAACCACTAATACCCAATCAAAATATCAATCTTGAAGTGCTTGATTCACATGCATACATTAATTCATCAACCACGAAATTTAGAACCTTTTTAACATAATGTCAAAGATTATAATTGAAGGTAAACTTAGCAATTGAATAAGAATTAGTATATTAGAATGGGGTGTACTAGAAAGATGAGAATCAACAGCAAAAGACAGATAATTGACGGGCATTGAAGGCATAATTTGTCAAGATCCTATTGTTTCCAAGTGCAACCAGTCACATGTCGACATCTTTCGGTTTTTTTGTTTTTTGTCTTTTTTTTAATTTTTACCAACATTGTAAGAGACTTAATTATACCTCTTGTGGGACGGGTATTTTCATTTTCAAACCGGTTTTGGGACGGGTTGTTTTTTCTTTAACCTTTCCATGGACGGGTTGATATAGAAATTACCGGTTTTGGGACGGGTTGCAATTTGTTTTGCCTCTCAATTCAAGGTTTTTGGACATGGACGGGCATAAACTTTGTGAAAAATCAGCCCTGCTCATACGTAGGTGGCGGAATGGAACCCAACCCTAGTGATCGCACCTTTGTTGGGTTCTGTGGACCCGACCAGGTCTAACCCTAGGTTAGGTTTTCAACACCATGGCCACACCTCTCAGCACTCATACTACTGTATAACTTGTGCATGCACGCCAGTGTCCCGGGAGTTCTTTTGTGGGCACAATTGGTCGAAATCCTAGTGTTTCCAAGACCAACCAGTTACATGTTGACATCTTTCGGTCTTTCTTTGTTACATCAAGGAATATTCTATTGATTTCTCTAAATGGATTGGTGATTTTCTTGACGTTTTGAATTTGAACCGGTTGTTTCTCAAACTCAACCAGTTCATCTATAACTACCTATTTTGTCTGATTAGGTGGGTTATCATTTGGAGTTATGCACCGTTTTAACATTTTACTGAGAGTATTCTTTTTTACCCAAATAACATAAGTACACCGTTTATGGTATTTGGTGTCACGTAGACTATTTGCAACGAGCCTAAACTAGATGCTTGGAGGTCTCAAAGTGTCATGCCCACTAATTGCTAATATGATTCCATTCGTCAACATAAGTAACTTCTTTAAGTGAAAAAATATCTATATTATGACATTTAGAGTAGCACACTGGGATATTTTAGCTGATAGTTTTACATTACAATATGCAAGGGGAAGATGTTTTTGAGCATACTAATGTCAAGTGTCATTTGTGTACACTTTTAGTGAACTTGTAGACCATTGTGTAACATAGGCATGCACCTCATAACACTATTGAACATACTCATGCCAAGATATTAGTAAGTGCACTTGAACGCGAAGTGTCATGAGGTGATTCTTGTGGGGAAGTTGTTAATCATTAGTGTAACCTAGTGTATGCCTCAAAATAGGGTAAGGTGTAAATGAATCACCTCAATCAAAGTCATGGAATGACGACTTTTTCAATGTCAAAACAACTTAACAAAGCCAAAATATTAGCACTTAATATTAATTAGGTTTACATTACAGAGGCCTAGTTACTCTTTCAAAGATTTAAGATACCAAAGTAGGCATTGAATTAGGTAAAATTAGGTTCAATAACATTAAATTGTGCTTAATTAGTTTGAATATGTATGAATACTTGATGAAATTTGCTTGTCAAAGGAGAAGGCATTAATCAATTATTAAAAAGAAGAAGCTAAATTAGTAGATTGTAAATAACAAAGGCTCTTTCAAATGGTGAGTCATAAAATTATCATCACATTTGCTAATGAGGAATTTTTCATATCTTTAACTTCCAAGGTAATTACATACTTTATTGGCGGTTTCACTTTGGGAAAGCAATCCCAATCAATTGCTTATTTACTAAGTGGAAGTGAACATGTATATTGGATTTTGGGCCTTGAAATTGAGGTGCACTCAATATAGGTTTTGTGGACAAGACGGCCTTTCATAACGCCAAGGCAACTTCTTTTTTGAAGTCAGACGGGACGACCAATGATTTTCAGTTGGGTTCAAAAAAATTGTTTTCTCGGGTTGCCCGAGGGTTGTGGGTCCCGCACCCCGCCCTTATCCTATGACTAGACCCCTCCCCAAAAGCTCGATGGGGATGCTTTTAGCTTCATGTGAACTTACAGTCTAACCTCTATAAATGTTACACCTATAAGTGTTAACCCTCTCTAAATGTTAACTTTCTTCTACTCCCCACATATTGCACACTATAAATGTTAAACGTGTTAACTGTTAACAAAATGGTACTCCCTTCTTTGTAAATTTGACTCTATAAATGTTAACGAATGAAATACAACCATAATATGGATGATAAAAACTACACATCCAGTTACATTCCTCTCTCTCTCAATTTTCCTCAATTCACATGTGTTTAGGGTTTAGGATGATTACGAGGATGCGCTTCAGATGATGATTGTGAGGGAGAGGAGTGTGAGGTGGAACCCATTCCATCTTATAGTGACTTGCAATCTAGTTTTGGTATCATTAGAAGGTACATGGAATCACGTTCATGTGATGTGTCCAAGTATGTGGGTTTGTTGGTGCAGATTAAGAAATATTTGCAAGTTGTGCATGCAGATGAATCTCACCAAAGAACCATTGATTCATATTTCACCCGTGATTTGTAAACTTCATATTGAATAAAGTTTTGATTGGGTTTGCGATTTTATGAATGGTATTCTCTCACAAGGACTCTTCACAATTGCTTATATTTATAAATGTTAAGATTTGTATATTGCTCAAAAAAATAATTTTATAATTGTTAACTGTTAACACCTCTATAAATGTTAACTTTGATCCACTCCCGAGGGTTAACATTTATAGAGGTTTGACTGTATCTCACCCACGGGGAGGTCACTCCCTCTTTAGTTAATGCATACACGTGCGCTCAGGACCTATTTATCGGGGGGCTATTTACCTTGCAAAAAAGATTATAAGGTATGGTATTTTTCAAAATAAAGGTAAATTCTTGTATTTTAATACACCCTATCAGTAATTATAATTTTTTTGGGGAATCATTTTAAAACACCCTATTTTACTTATACTACATTTTTTCCCCTCCCGGCAGGTGGGTAGAGACCATTAACTCCACGCTGGAATCGTTGGTTCAGTAACGTTCAAGCAAGCCAGCCTGCAAAGTCATCCATCCAAGCATTTTCAATAGAAAATTACCTCTTTTCATCTACTAGCATAGACCCTACCCTAGACCTGCTACCCCTAGTAATTTGTTTCCACGCTATTTTACATGTACTGACTAGATAAAAGAGGCCATTATATGTGATGGTATTTTACATGTAAACATATTTCACTATTTTAAACCCCCCTATATTATATGTACGTTTTTTGCAAAATTTACCTACAATGAATATATTAGACCCTATTTTTTATCGCACGTTGTTCTACGATTTTTCGCCAGTGACCTCCCCGTGATCTCACCGGAATAAAATCTTGCACTATTTCCGGTTTCATGGGTACCACTACTCTAGACAAAAGTCTATTTGTGCACCCAAGTCAAATACCCTAGCACCTACATTTAGGTTTCTCCACTTGCACACGCAAGAGTCAAGGTTGGAATGTTGGTACGTAACTTGCCAGGTATCCTTAAGTATATGAATGATAGAACTTATCTAACCGAAATAACATCTTATATGATTCAGATTTGGTGGTCCTGGCATCCCCAAGTCAAAAGACTATTTGTGCACCCAAGTCAATTATCCTACGACCTACGCTACACTCATTATCCCAACTACTAGAGAGTATGTTCTATTCGGAGTTACACAGTGCAATAACGTCTTACTCAAGAGTTCAATTTTTACTAACGAAAGTTTAGTAAGTTGTTCCAACATTATAGAACATACAGTGACTGCCAAAACTGAGTACGAAAAAGCCTAGTCTACCTTTAGCCATTCATATTTTATAATTTATTGCATTTAATGCCAAATCAGTTGACGGCTCAAGTATACATGCATGTAAATGATGTGGCTACCAAATTACAAGTCCAACAATGCAAGATAATTTGAGAAAGATCTAGATCAAAGTAAATTAGCTCCAAAACTTAGTTATGCTCACACTTGGATTACACAATGAATGCTACAAATCTGACATGTACAAGTGGTTTTCTGGGTCCGAATTTTTGGGTGGGCATGTTCTTGGCCTTCACATTTATAATTGTGTCCCCATTCAGTGCACATCATGTATGCAAATTGAGCAAAATGGTTTCATTGAGGTCTCTCTCTGCTGCTGGTAGAAAACAAATAGAAGAAGCTACTTTAGAGAAGTTGAGGAGGGGTGGAAGTACTAGAAATGTTGCTAGAGACTTACATGTATCCCAAAGTTGGGTTGCACAATTTCGTAAGCAACATTTGAGTGAATTGAGTGATGTCAATCACAATTTTGGTGGCAGGCCACATGTGTACAGTGCAACTGATCATAGAGCTTGTGTGAGAGAAATCACTGTGGGTGGCTTAGAAACTGCACACAAAGTTGGAAATTACTTGAGAGAAGAGCTTCATGTTGGTATGAGCGATAGTACTGTGAGGAGAGTGTTACGAAAAGCAGGTTTGAAATGTAAAGTGAAGCAAAAGAAACCAAAGCTCACACTTCTTCAAATTAAGGGACGATTAGAATTTGCTAGACGTCATTGCCATTGGACTGATGATGATTGGGATCATGTAGTATTCTCCGATGAAACAAAAATCAACCGATTTTGCTCTGATGGTCGCAGTTGGTGTTGGTTTCGTGATGGACAGAGTAGAAGTGCTGGAATGGTGCAACAAACTGTCAAGTTTGGAAGTGGGGGAGTGATGATGTGGGGTTGCATGACTCCGAGTGGCCCTCGTATGATGTGTAGGATTGAGGGAAGAATGGATCAGTGCATGTATAGAGAAATTTTAGAGCGAGAGTTGATTCATACACTGCATGTATATAATTTGAGTCCTGCCAATTTGATTTTTCAATTGGATCCTGCCAATTGTTGAGATACAATTCTTGTAATAACTTCAATTTGTAAAGGCTTTTGGGAAACTCCTCTAATCTTTCGCAACCCTCAAGATTGAGTATTCCCAACGATGATAAACTCCCCAAACCCTCAAGAACCTTTCTAAGAAGTTTACAGTTTGCAAGCCCCAAGGTTTGCAAAGAACTCAATTTGCAAATGCCATCCGGTATTTCCTCCAACCATTCACAACCCCCAAGACCCAAAATTGTCAATGACGAAAGATTTCCGAGGTCTTCGGGCAATATTTTCAAAATCTTGCAAACGTTGAGATATAGTTTTTGTAATAATTTCAATTTGCAAAGGCTTTGTGGTAACCCTTATACATTTTTGCAACCTTCAATAGCAAGATTTTCCAAGGATGATAAATTGCCCAAGTCCTTAGGAACATTTCTAAGAAGTTTACAATTTCCAAGCCCCAAGGTTTGCAAAGAAATCAATTTCCAAATGCCATCTGGTATCTCCTCAAACCATTCACAACCCCTGAGACCCAAAATCATCAATGACAAAAAGATTTCCAAAGTCTTCCGCCAATGTTTTCAAAACCATGCAATTGTTGAGATATATTTTTTATAATAATTTCAATTTGCAAAGGCTGGAACCTCTTCTAGATTTTTGCAACCTTGAAGAACAATATTTTCCAAGGATGATAAACTACCTAAGTCCTTAGGAACCTTTCTAAGAAGTTTACAGTTTTCAAGCCCCAAGGTTTTTAAAGAATTCAATTTCCAAATGCCATCCGGTATCTCCTCCAACCATTCACACCCGTCAAGACGCAACATTGTCAATGACGAAAGATTTCCAAAGCCCGCCGGAAGTGTTTTCAAAATCTTGCAATCCTTGAGATATAGTTTTTGTAACAATTTCAAGTTGCAAATGCTTTCAGGAAGCTCTTCTAGTCTTTCGCAACCACAAAGATCAAGAAATTCCAAAGATGCTAAATTGCCCAAGTCCTCAGGAACTTTTCTAAGAAGTTTACAGTTTGTAAGCCCCAATGCTTTCAAAGAACTCAATTTGCAAATGCCATCTGGTATTTCCTCCAACCATTCACAACCCCCAAGACCCAAAATCGTCAATGACGAAAGATTTCCAAGGTCTTTGGGCAACATTTTCAAAATCTTGCAATCGTTGAAATATAGATTTTGTAATAATTTCAATTTGCAAAGGCTTGCAGGAAGCTCTCCTAGTCTTTCGCAACCCTCAAGATCAAGAAATTCTAAGGATGATATATTCCCCAAGTCCCGAGGAACCTCCTTAAGAAGTTTACAATTTGCAAGCCCCACTGCTTTCAAAGAACTCAATTTGCAAATGCCATCCGGTATCTCCTCCAACCATTCACAACCTTCAAGACGCAACATTGTCAATGACGAAGGAAGTGTTTTCAAAACCTTGCAATCCATGAGATATAGTTCTTGTAACAATTTCAATTTGCAAAGGCTTTCAGGAAGCTCTTCTAGACTTTCGCAACCACAAAGATCAAGAAATTCCAAAGATGCTAAATTGCCCAAATCCTTAGGAACCTTTTTAAGAAGTTTACAGTTTGCAAGCCCCAATGCTTTCAAAAAACTCAATTTGCAAATGCCATCCGGTATTTCCTCCAACCATTCACAACCCCCAAGACCCAAAATCGTCAATGACGAAAGATTTCCAAGGTCTTCAGGCAACGTTTTCAAAATCTTGCAATCGTTGAAATATAGATTTTGTAATAATTTCAATTTGCAAAGGCTTTCAGGAAGCTCTTCTAGATTTTTGCAACCTTGAAGAACAAGATTTTCCAAGGATGATAATTTGCCCAAGTCCTTAGGAACCCTTCTAAGAAATTTACAATTTTCAAGCCCCAAGGTTCTCAAAGCAATCAATTTGCAAATGCCATCCGGTATCTCCTCCAACCATTCACACCCGTCAAGACGCAACATTGTCAATGACGAAAGATTTCCAAAGCCCGCCGGAAATGTTTTCAAAACCTTGCAATGGTTGAGATATAGTTTTTGTAATAATTTTAATTTGCAAAGGCTTGCAGGAAGCTTTCTTAGTCTTTCGCAACCCTCAAGATCAAGAAATTCCAAGGATGCTAAATTGCCCAAGTCCTCAGGAACCTCTTGAAGAAGCTTACAATTTGCAAGCCCCAAAGTTTGCAAAGAACTCAATTTGCAAATGCCATCCGATATCTCCTCCAACCGTTCACACCCGTCAAGGCGCAACGTTGCCAATGATGAAAGATTTCCAAAGTCTTTTGGAAGTGTTTTCAAAACCTTGCAATTCTTGAGATATAGTTTTTGTAACAATTTCAGTTTGCAAAGGCTTTCGGGAAGCTCTTCTAGTCCTTCACAACCACAAAGATCAAGAAATTCCAAGGATGCTAAATTGCCCAAGTCCTCAGGAACCTCTTGAAGAAGCTTACAATTTGCAAGCCCCAAAGTTTGCAAAGAACTCAATTTGCAAATGCCATCCGATATCTCCTCCAACCGTTCACACCCGTCAAGGCGCAACGTTGTCAATGATGAAAGATTTCCAAAGTCTTTTGGAAGTGTTTTCAAAACCTTGCAATCCTTGAGGTATAATTTTTGTAACAATTTCAATTTGCAAAGGCTTTCAGGAAGCTCTCCTAGTCTTTCGCAACCCTCAAGATCAAGAAATTCTAAGGATGATATATTCCCCAAACCCCGAGGAACCTCCTTAAGAATTTTACAATATGCAAGCCCCACTGCTTTCAAAGAACTCAATTTGCAAATGCTATCCGTTATCTCCTCCAACCATTCACAACCTTCAAGACGCAACATTGTCAATGACGAAAGATTTCCAAAGTCCTTTGGAAGTGTTTTCAAAACCTTGCAATTCTTGAGATATAGTTTTTGTAACAATTTCAATTTGCAAAGGCTTTCAGGAAGCTTTTCTAGTCTTTCGCAACCCTCAAGATCAAGAAATTCTAAGGATGATATATTCCCCAAGTCCAGAGGAACCTTTTTAAGAAGTTTACAGTTTGCAAGCCCCAATGCTTTCAAAAAACTCAATTTGCAAATGCCATCCGATATCTCCTCCAACGATTCACAACCATCAAGACCCAAAATCGTCAATGACGAAAGATTTCCAAAGTCCTTTGGAAGTGTTTTCAAAACCTTGCAATCCATGAGATATAGTTTTTGTAACAATTTCAATTTGCAAAGGCTTTCAGGAAGCTCTTCTAGTCTTTCACAACCACGAAAATCAAGAAATTCCAAGGATGTTAAATTGCCCAAGTCCTCAGGAACCTCTTGAAGCTTACAATTTGCAAGCCCCAAGGTTTGCAAAGAACTCAATTTGCAAATGTCATATGATATCTCCTCCAACAGTTCACACCTGTCAAGCCGCAACGTTATCAATGATGAAAGATTTCCAAAGTCTTTTGGAAGTGTTTTCAAAAACTTGCAATCCTTGAGGTATAGTTTATGTAACAATTTCAATTTGGAAAGGCCTTCAGGAAGTTTTTCTAGTCTTTCACAACCATGAAGATCAAGAAATCCCAAGGATGCTAAATTGCGCAAGTCCTCAGGAACCTCTTGAAGAAGCTTACAATTTGCAAGCCCCAAAGTTTGCAAAGAACGCAATTTGCAAATGCCATCTGGTATCTCCTCCAACCATTTACAACCATCAAGACGCAACGTTGTCAATGATGAAAGATTTCCAAAGCCTGCTGGAAGTGTTTTCAAAACCTTGCAATCCTTGAGATATAGTTTTTGTAACAATTTCAATTTGCAAAGGCTTTTAGGAAGCTCTTCTAGTCCTTCACAACCACAAAGATCAAGAAATGTCAAGGATGCTAAATTGCCCAAGTCCTCAGGAACCTCTTGAAGAAGCTTACAATTTGCAAGCCCCAAGGTTTGCAAAGAACTCAATTTGCAAATGCCATCCGATATTTCCTCCAACGATTCACAACCATCAAGACCCAAAATCGTCAATGACGAAAGATTTCCAAAGGCTTCTGGAAGTGTTTTCAAAACCTTGCAATCCATGAGATATAGTTCTTGTAACAATTTCAATTTGCAAAGGCTTTCAGGAAGCTTTTCTAGTCTTTCACAACCACGAAGATCAAGAAATTCCAAGGATGCTAAATTGCCCAAGTCCTCAGGAACCTCTTGAAGAAGCTTACAATTTGCGAGCCCCAAGGTTTGCAAAGAACTCAATTTGCAAACGCCATCCGATATCTCCATTAACCATTCACACCTGTCAAGATGCAATGTTGTTTGCAAAGGCTTTCAGGAAGCTTTTGTAGTCTTTCACAACCACGAAGATCAAGAAATTCCAAGGATGGTAAATTGCCCAAGTCCTTAGGAACCTCTTGAAGAAGCTTACAATTTGCAAGCCCCAAGGTTTGCAAAGAACTCAATTTGCAAATGCCATCCGATATCTCCTCCAACCGTTCACACCCGTCAAGGCGCAACGTTGTCAATGATGAAAGATTTCCAAAGTCTTTTGGAAGTGTTTTCAAAACCTTGCAATCCATGAGATATAGTTCTTGTAACAATTTCAATTTGCAAAGGCTTTCAGGAAGCTTTTCTAGTCTTTCACAACCACGAAGATCAAGAAATTCCAAGGATGCTAAATTGCCCAAGTCCTCAGGAACCTCTTGAAGAAGCTTACAATTTGCGAGCCCCAAGGTTTGCAAAGAACTCAATTTGCAAACGCCATCCGATATCTCCATTAACCAATCACACCTGTCAAGATGCAACATTGTCAATGACGAAAGATTTCCAAAGTCCTTTGGAAGTGTTTTCAAAACCTTGCAATCCATGAGATATAGTTTTTGTAACAATTTCAATTTGCAAAGGCTTTCAGGAAGCTCTTCTTGTCTTTTACAACCACGAAGATCAAGAAATTCCAAGGATGCTAAATTGCCCAAGTCCTCAGGAACCTCTTGAAGAAGCTTACAATTTGCAAGCCCCAAAGTTTGCAAAGAACTCAATTTGCAAATGCCATCCGATATCTCCTCCAACCGTTCACACCCGTCAAGGTGCAACGTTGTCAATGATGAAAGATTTCCAAAGTCTTTTGGAAGTGTTTTCAAAACCTTGCAATTCTTGAGATATAGTTTTTGTAACAATTTCAATTTGCAAAGGCTTTTGGGAAGCTCTTCTAGTCCTTCACAACCACAAAGATCAAGAAATTCCAAGGATGCTAAATTGCCCAAGTCCTCAGGAACCTCTTGAAGAAGCTTACAATTTGCAAGCCCCAAGGTTTGCAAAGAACTCAATTTGCAAATGCCATCCGATATCTCCTCCAACCGTTCACACCCGTCAAGGCGCAACGTTGTCAATGATGAAAGATTTCCAAAGTCTTTTGGAAGTGTTTTCAAAACCTTGCAATTCTTGAGATATAGTTTTTGTAACAATTTCAATTTGCAAAGGCTTTCGGGAAGCTCTTCTAGTCCTTCACAACCACAAAGATCAAGAAATTCCAAGGATGCTAAATTGCTTAAGTCCTCCGGAACCTCTTGAAGAAGCTTACAATTTACAAGCCCCAAGGTTTGCAAAGAACTCAATTTGCAAATGCCATCAGATATCTCCTCCAACGATTCACAACCATCAAGACCCAAAATCGTCAATGACGAAAGATTTCCAAAGGCTTCTGGAAGTGTTTTCAAAACCTTGCAATGGTTGAGATATAGGTTTTGTAACAATTTCAATTTGCAAATGCTTTTAGGAAGCTCTTCTACTCTTTCACAACCCTCAAGATCAAGAAATTCTAAGGATGATATATTCCCCAAGTCATGAGGAACCTTCCTAAGAAGTTTACAATTTGCAAGCCCCAAGGTTCGCAAAGACCTCGATTTGCAAATGCCATCCGGTATCTCCTCCAAGCATTCACAACCCCCAAGACCTAAAATCATCAATGACGAAAGATTTCCAATGTCTTCGGGCAAAATTTTCAAAACCTTGCAATGGTTGAGATATAGTTTTTGTAATGATTTCAATTTGGAAAGGCTTTCAGGAAGCTTTTCTAGTCTTTCACAACCCTCAAAATTGAGAATTTCCAAAGATGATAAATTTCCCAAGTCCTCGGGAACCTTTCTAAGAAGTTTATTGTTTGCAAGCCCTAAGGTTTGCAAAGAACTCAATTCGCAAATGCCATCCGGTATCTCCTCCAACCATTCGCATTCATCAAGACCCAAAATCGTCAATGAAGAAAGATTTCCAAATTGTTTGGGTAATGTTTTCAACATCTTGCAATTGTTGAGATATAGATTTTGTAATAATTTCAATTTGCAAATGCTTTCAGGAAGCTCTTCTAGTCTTTCGCAACCCTCAAGATCAAGAAATTCCAAAGATGATAAATTCCCCAAGTCCTTAGGAACCTTCCTTAGAAGTTTACAGTTTAGAAGGCATAACATTTGCAAAGAAATCATTTTGGAAATGCCATCCGATATCTCCTCCAACGATTCACAACCATCAAGACCCAAAATCGTCAGTGACGAAAGATTACCAAAGTCTCCGGGCAATGTTTTCAAAACCTTGCAATTGCTCAAATTTAGTTTTTGTAATAATTTCAATTTGCAAATGCTTTCAGGAAGCTCTTCTAGTCTTTCGCAACCCTCAAGATCAAGATATTCCAAGGATAATAAATTCCCCAAGTCCTCGGGAACCTTCCTTAGAAGTTTACAATTTGCAAGCCATAAGGTTTGCAAGGAAATCATTTTGCAAATGCCATCCAGTATCTCCTCCAACCTTACACACCCGTCAAGAACCAATGTCGTCAATGAGGAAAGATTTCCAAAGTCTTCGGGCAAGGTTTTCAAAACCTTGCAATCGTTGAGATATAGTTTTTGTAATAATTTCAATTTGCAAAGGCTTTGAGGAAGGTCTTGTAGTCTTTCACAACTCTCAAGATCAAGAAATTCCAAGGATGATAAATTCCCCAAGTCCTCAGGAACCTTTTTTAAAAATTTACAATTGCTTAGAGACATTTTTTGCAATGAGGTTAGATTATCTAAGCCTTGTGGGAGCTCTTCCAATTGCTCAATATGTGAAAGATCAAGGGTTGTCAAATTTTCCAAGTGAATAATTGTCTTGGGCACCTTTGAGAGTAGCTTACACTTCTTCAATGAGAGCTCTTGCAAATGGACCAAATCTCCAAGGCCATATGGTATATTTTCTAGAAGCTCACATGCTTCAATATGCAAGGCGGTTAGTGAAATCAAGTTGCAAAGTTCTATAGGGATCATTCTTAAGTTTTTGCATTCCTTCAATATTAAGGACTCCAATGTTGTCATGTACCCTATATTGGGACTTATTGCTTCTAAGCCTTCACAACTTATGATTTCCAGAGCTTTCAAAGAGATCAAGTTGAAAGCGGGGGATGGGAATGACTTTAAAAATCCACAATCCATTATCATCAACACCACAAGTTGATTCAATTTATCGTGTTCAAGAATCTTTGATAATATACGATTTTGTTGGATTTCGTTCCTTTCTTCACATTCTTTGGAGAATTGAAGGCTCAACCACCTAAGTTGTTCAGTCTCATTTATAAGAGCATACATTAAGTCCAACTCTTTACATGATGTGTTGCTCAAAAGACGGAGATGAGGTAACTTTGTCTTGACCTTAGCTGCATACTTCAAATTCTTGTGTTTGTTTGTAAAACAAAGACCCTCCACGTTTTGAAATTCCTGCATCAAAATTGTTGGCTTTCAAATCAACATTAAACCTCAACAAGTAACAATTTTTTTTAAATAAAATAAATCTATATAGTATAGAAGAATATGTACTAGTAAATTTTGCACTCATATTTTCAAATATCTACAAAGTATATTTGTAGCTAAGTTGGCAAGCCTTAACTATTTCATGAAATATTCCTAGATCCTCTAAATAATGACATACAAATAAGACTAATGGTTTCATATTTTTGTATCTAAAAAAATTCAAAACATTGAATTGTATTGTTACTATCATTTTGGTATACTCAAAATACTTGCTAACATAATTTCGATGAATCGTTAAAACCAAGAATAGTTTTTATGTTTCTCTCTTCCGTTGTAATTTTTGGTAGACCACCTTCATCTTCACTTGATCTACAGTCAAACAAGGTAGTCTACCAAAATGATGTAGTGGGAACATATATTCTAGCATCATACAAGTGTAATCTAAGAAAATATTCCAAGTACCTTCTCTGTGTAGTCATTTATTGAGTGTTCAATCATATCCCATTTCCGGACATCATGAAATCTTTTCCTTGAAATCATACGTCCAATATCACGCAATTGATCATGCATGTTTATAATCTCCGTATCTTCAATCTTCACCAATGACTTGCTTTCAAGACTTGATAATATAGTGTTGCACTTTTCATAGTCGCCCCAAAACTTCAATGCATTTCTTTTACTTGTACCCTTAATAGAAACATCTTTACAAAAAAAACAACAAATGTCCATGACAATTTTCTCCTCTTCAAGGTTGAGGTCATCGAAGCTAAGCCTTAATCTACTCCAAAGTTTGTCATCATCACTACCAACCAAAGCATTAGCTTTTAACAACCTTTGTAATGCTCGCTCCCATACTCGAATGCGTTCTTGTCCGCTCAAGTGCGAGCCTAATACCTCCAAACTCAATGGAAGGCCATCACATGATTTAACAATGTTTGTTGAAATTTGTTTCAAATAAGGTGGGCAAATACCTTGTGCATTTTTAAAAGCATGCTTGGAGAATAATTTTATTGCTTGAGGCTCATCAAGTGTTTCCAATACCATTTTACACGAATCGTTTGTCATGAAACACTTCAACTTGCTCCAATCACGGCTTGTAGCAATCAATTTACTACCACCAACACTAAACATTTCTGGTGTCAACAACATATCTAGCTCGTTGGTTCCACCTACATCATCAATAATAAGAAGAAATCGTTTCTCTTTCAATGTCTTCAATAAGTAAGATCTTCCTTCCTCCAAGTGGTGCACTTCATACAAAATTTTCATACTCTTAAATATTTCTCTCATGACTTCAAGATAATCAACATCATTCTTCACCTTGTCCTTCATATTTGCAATAAAGATAACATCTTCAAATAGTGTAGACTCAAGATCACTATTGGAGACATGCCTTTGACTAGAAGTATCAACCTTCCAACCCCTCACCTTATGAGTGGAAGCATTGTCTCTTAAATCCTTCTTTATGTGAGTCTTGAAGGCTTTCACCAATGTGGTCTTGCCTACCCCACCCATTCCACAAATGCCCAACATAGCATTTCTTTGAAGCAAGTTCTTGACCTCAATAATTAAATTATCTTGAACTCCAATGGCATTTTCATATGTCTTTGGAAGTTTGTTCTCCTGCACAAATATAAATTATTTTTCGAGTTATGGTGAAGGCATGCAAATCATAACAAAGTTGCTTTGGATTAGGAATGAATACCACTCAAAACCCTATCATGCAATCAATATGTATGTTTAAATATATCATAAATGGAACACGTACCTGAACATGTGCATTGACCAATACGCTAGGCTCCTTTGATCTTCGAATATTCACATATTTCCACCATCCAATATGAAATTTAAAGAATATGAAGATTGCATAGAAAATTTTCAACCATTCTCTTAGGTGCATAAATATGCTTGATGAGTTTGCCATACATCCTCTAGCATTCCTCGAGGAATCAATGTCAAAGGAATTAGGCACTTCACACCTAATTGAGGCTTTTAAACTTTTCTTGTGAATATCCTTGAGCCTACGGTGTATGCTTGCAAACAACGGTCTCTTTGATGGATTGGATGACCAACACTCTTCTATCAACAAACACAACTCTGGCATGATGTCATTCGGCATCAAGTGCTTCAAATTCCGACTATTCAATTCCTTGAGCAACTCCTCACGTTTCCGTAATTCTTGAAATGGTGATTCACTTTGAGTAAGAATGACGTAACACATCACTCCAAAACTAAAAACATCCGTCTTGAAAGCATCCACCTCGACTACAATGTCACCGTCATGTTTTCTATTGATAGCCTCAGGTGCGATGTATCCATATGTGCCAAAGGTAGCACCAACTGTTGGCAACTCTGGATTGCTTTTAATTTTAATTTTTGATATGCCAAAGTCAACCAACTTTGCAATGACATATCCATCACCATCAAATCCAGGAACATGCATGGATGATACAATAACATTTTCAGGCTTCAAATCACGGTGCGCTACTTTCATATCATGAAGATAACACATTCCACTTGCAAGCTGTAACATGATGTTGAACTTCGCGTTGTAGGTAATAATTTTTCCCTCTTCAAATAATAGTTTAGATAGATTCTTCTCGCCTTTCTCCATGCCAAAAAGAAAATCATTTGTAATATCCTTCATCCCACAATAGAAAAACTTGATGATATTTGGATGATTCAATCCCGCCAAAATGGAAGCTTCTTTTTCAAGTTGATCCTTTGTATTAACCACATCTAAATCAATGGTCTTGGTGGCAGTTCGCATGCCTAACCACTCTGTTACATAGACGTTAACACCTCCCAGACCGGTTTGGCCTAGCGACTTAGGTGGATCTCCAAATGTGGGGCAAGGAAGATTCAACGGAAATTGTATGTTGTCCAACTCACCCCCTTCCACTTTACGTGAACATTCCATCATTTCAAGCAAATACTTTGCTAGTTTGAAATTGTTAGAATCAATTGGAAGGGTTTTGACATCACTCACCAATCTCTCACAGAGCGAAGTTTGGTCTTCTTCAACTTCTGATATTTCTGCAAGAAAGAATGAGGTACAACATTTGAGCTCTGTCACTTTCTGAAGAGTAATGAGATGTTGATTTTGAAAATTCTCAAATATAGTGTTAACGCAATCCTCCAAATCCAATAGCAATTCCCGAAAAGTTTCCTTGTTTGCATTTTGCAATAATGCCTCTTGATGCCAATCATCCTTTGTACAACTATCTATCACCATCTTTGCCTTGCTTGCAATCAAGAAAAATTCCTTCCATATTGGTCCAAAACCATCAATGTAGGGACTTCCAATGTCTTGAAGCGCTTTAAGGCACTTTTGAAAGTGGCACAACAAGTTTCTACATTGTCGTTCATTCAAGATTAGTGTTTTCTCCAATGACATATTGCCTATTGTTTTAGTAGACAATTCTAAAAAATTTACATCCTCATTTCCATCCATGTTGTTGGAAATTTGATCTCAAGAAAAATCCCAATACACCACCTGCATTTGCCAAACAAATAAAGTTTTTGGTTAAGCTAGTGATGAAACGATCAAATAGGTCTCATGATACTTTACACCAACTTGACTAGTCCATTGATGATGTTATTGAATTTGAATCAATACATATATTTATGTACAATGAAAATCATATAATGTTTAAGAATAATCTTACGCTCTGCACATTGGCATTGGTAGATAGAAATTCAGACCATTGGTTTATTGAACCAATTCGACAACCCATCAATTAGATTTGTCATGAAGTATGCCACGTTAATATGTTTATTGAAGATAGTGACATTGGTGAAATTCAAACGTTCATTGACTGTGGAGTTATGATCTATATATGTCCCATTTCTTCATCAATAAGAGGGCATTAAGCTTACAATACTTCTAACTATGTTACGTTTTGCATGTGGTGTCAAGAAAAATTATTGTAGCTACAAAAACTTTTGAAGTGGTATTTTTTTGTTGTATTACAAAGCCTAGCTCGCATCACCCTAGATTGTGGTTTTCTATGGAACTAGACAAATGCAACCTTGTTGAAACAAAATACACCGTCATGTGTGGGTTAGGATGACATTGTATTAAAAGGTTTAAGCTTAATGCAATAACCACTCCTTTTATGTAACTATATAGGGGCTACTTTAATAAATTACTGTAATTTGTCAATTGCTGCTACATTAATCCATTCATACAAGTCATCCAAAATATCAAGACCAAGTAGAACAAACCGCCCGGTACATCAATTCATCATCTTTTCACTCAACCAACAAAAGTCTAATGGATATTATTTCATGTTATTTCATAAATATATAAAAACCAACATTCGAAACTTTTAGACAACTGTCACTCATTGTTCACTCTCTTAGGAAAGCTTACATGTCATCAGGTGGGCCATATCAGAGCAAACCCTACAACCACATAGATTACTCTCTGTGCCCAAGGGTTGCTTTGAATTTTAGTACTTGTAGCATGAGGGAGCACAAAAAGGATAGTTATTATGAGTATGGATTTCAAAATATCCATAGACATAGGATATTCTTTATCGTGGCATGTAAATATGATAAGCACTATGAAGCATTGTAACCCATATGTAAATTTACAACAAGGGCATACATATATAGGAGACTATAGTAAGTTGGGACGAATTACTAAAGAAAGAAAAAGAAAAAAAAACATCAATACTTTTCAATCCAACTGATATGTGATGTCCACTTACCAATCCCTAAGTGACCATGGGGAGCATGGTGACAGCCATGGCATTTGAATGTACGCCCTTTCAAATTAGATGAATTACTGAAACATTTTTGCCTACAAATGTTGTAGGTCTTTCTTTCACAAGTCCTTTTTCTCATAGACATATGTTATATTATTACCTCCTATGTGTGCTATATGTACTTCTTGCTATTTCTTAGCTATAACTTTGTATGTACATTCCTTTTTATTGTCCACCCAAAACATGTATAAAGGGATATTAATTTGAAGGCGCATGCGCGTAACTGTTTTTAATGAAGGGTGCAAACCCTTCGTTCTCAATGCACTGCAACAAATCCCACCTAAATACACACGTTGTCATAACATGACCGATCATTGAAACATTATCCTCGTTTTTCAAACTTGACACAACTTACACATACCACTGTCGAGCTACAATGTCAAGGCCCTCGATCCCTCCCCAATTCTAGGGGATCCAAAAACACGTCACTCCATTGCTATACACTTTTACAAATTCATTGATTTTAGAGTTTGTCAAGCATCACCAACAAGTGAATTGGACATCACTTTGTCCATATTTTAAGGCCCACATAGTAGGCTCACCCCTCCGAATATTGTAAAGTTACCATAAGTATTAGACCAATTTATAAGCAGCTTGCCGTCATAACTTCCAGCTTGAGTAGATGATTAGTAACATGGGGGTGGATTTATACTATGGACTGGCCTAACATGACAAATTTGAAATAATGTCTTCAATACCTTTCTGATTATGGGATGTTTGAACTTTGCAGTCCAAAGGAGCCCACAAAGACAATCATATAAGTTTGTTGAAGGTGATCACTAAGATGCATCATTGAAGTTACATAACAAGTCTACCTTCTAGTTTTTGTGGAGACATGATGAATAACAAATCCTACTACTTAGCTATCAATGTTGTTATCCAGACCACCAACACACTCAATCCTTAATCTCACCAACCAACCAATTACCTTGAGTTGTCCCAAAAACAACCCTCCCTTACCCTTAAGATATGTGGATGTTAATCGGTTCATTTTTCATGTTCTTCAACTTCGACATACTAGATTTACACAACGAAACTTATGTTACACTGGAAAATCTATGATGAGCATTAGCAAAAGTTGGGTTGAAATTCGGACTTCACTTTATTTAGTTATGACTATTGGAAGTGCATAATTGTTGATTCCTTGACGGAATACATAGGTCCTCCCAATTATGTTCACTAGAGTGTGCAGTAGTTGATAAGATCTGAAAACGTAATCCAATCTTTTTTAAACAACATATATTCTTATGGTGTTTGTTCTTTGATCCTCGTCTAACGACACAACAATCAAATATATGTGTCCAATTTAAGAAAAACAATTGAATAACACCCGCATCCCTTATATGCACTGGATAAGGGCATCATGTTATCTAGGATACAGCCTACCCGAGACGCTCTTCATTCATCCTTGCTCTTATGAAGCCCGCAATTATGTCTACCTGAAAGTCGTTATCAAATTTGCGAGGAGAGGTTCCACTCAGCAAGTGAACGCTTCCAGCCTCTACAAAGAATAAAATGATTATCGATTGGCGAGGATGGTGTCGAGAGAATCTGCTCAGAAGTTGAAACTGAACCGTAAATATGGAGCGACTTCTCTACACCAACGATAAAAACTACAAAAATTTCCTCGTCCTGCTTTAGGGTTGAAAAATGTTGAATAAATCTTGCGTACTATAGCTTATAAAAACCGTGCACACTCCTGACGTTTTTACAGACATAAAATGACCAAAAATATTGACGAAAATTAAAATCATGGAAAGCTGCAAGACATGCTTCAAGCACGGAGAGGTATAGAAACTTCACCTCTATCAAAATGTGGTAACGACTTGTAGATGGTTTCGATATCTTTGAGTAAGCACTTGCCGTCAATACGTCTCTCAGATTGATTTCAAGTTGAGAACAGCCACGCGATTTGTCGGTATCGCGCCGGAACTCCAAAGCTTCTGATCAAAGGAATTGACATTTTCGGTAACAGGGATGATGCTATACTGGACGATAAATCACCGGCTTATTTCATTTTCTGACTTGCGTCACAATGCAGCCGTCCGCCGGCAGGCATTGAAAGCTCATAAGCATGTCTTTATACAAAGTTTTGTTTGAGCGAGTTACAAGGAGCATGGTGGAGACGTCCGTCGTCTTAGGGTTACAAGACAGAGAGCTCAAGACTCACAAGTACGGAAGCAAAGAACTCCACTAACTTAGCAGCAACAAATTTCTTCTTCTACCTACGATTGTGGACAAGTATCCTGCAGAATTCTAAGATGGCCCGATCTATCAACGAAACACAAGTTTGCTACACCCTATTTCGGGATTGGATCGCTAACAGCAGTTATCGCTCCAGATGCTATCTCTTCTCTATTTGTCTCCGAGTTGCCGAACTATATAATTAATTGCTACCCGTTTCGAAACCTCAGGCTAGTTCACGGAGGCTTTCATAACTACAAAGACATGTAAGGATGTGCCGATGCTGCTCAGAAGCACCCCTCCTCTGCATTCATTTCCATTCAGAGTACTGCGAGCAACTATCTTTCTATGCCGTAGGAACCGCCGCTCTCTTTTCAATGCAATTCACCGAATATTCAGATCACCGCCCCAGCCGGCGAAGCGAAAATTCTGAGGTCTCCTCCCACTCAATTCATGTGCTACACTTTTCTTCTGCTTCGAATCTCTGCCAGGGTTTTAACCTTCCGGTTCATTTCTATCTTTAATCGATCCAGGTCGATGAATCTCCAGACAGACAGCCCGGCGTGATTCCGAAGTCACAAGGACTCTGGCACAGGCACTTCAAATTCAAAGAAAATGAGCTTGAGAGCAGCAAGTTTGATCTCCAATTTGATGTTGTATATGATTGTATGTCACAAGGACTGAGTCAGTCGGAGATGAACAATTGCGTGTGAAACCTTAGATGCAAAAAGTGAAGTGATCTTCTTCACCGATCAGTGATGAAATGTATCTGTTCAAATGAATCTGCCCACTCTTGCTTTCTGCCCCGCTTATGATGTTAGCAATCTCTGCCGAACCTCTTCAGATGTTCCCAAAGGCAGAATGGAATTATGGCCACCACTCCTCAAATGTGTCTCAGAAAAAGAATACCGACACTTTCAAGCACGTCTCCACGTTTTTGAAGACGAGAACTGCTGCTTCTTTTCTTTTTCTTTTTCCTTTTTTGTTGTTTTGTTGTTGTTTTGTTTCTGTTGTGCTTTCCTTCTCACCTGTCGGTACAACGTATTCACAGAAATCTGGTACCAAACACCCCTAAATTTTACAACCCAATTTCCAACACCGACTCTTCCTTCACGAATTCACACAAATTAAAGTCTCACGCCCACCTAACCCACACACAGAATGCTTTACAACTTGTTTCAATCGCCCACACTTACCCACACACTCAAACGCCACACAACGAGTACCGGCCGTCCTCCAAAACTCTTGGACCCAACCACCCAACAACAAGAAATTTACAGTCACAATCCGAAAGCTCCAACAACCTGGACCGAGAGGTCCAGATTACATCACAACTTATACACACTGAGAATTCGGCTCGGTCCAGATTACATCACAACTTATACACACTGAGAATTCGGCCAGCCACAATATCACCCAAACATACTCAGGTCCCCCGCGACACCCAAGGCGTTTGATGAAAGCAACAAGATAGTACTGTTGAAGCTTGTTGGGAGCATCCCGGGTCCATCCCCTTAGCCCGGGGTAGAGCTGCCTCCGTGGGCCCGCGCCCCTCCTCGTCCCTAACTCCCAAACAGGGGAGGGGACAGGGCCGCCCTGGGGCAGCCTGGCAGTTTCCGTGCCTGCCCGGACGGGCTGCCCAGCTTATTCATGGGCACTCACTTAAAATCAACCATCCTAGATATCGTGGATGAAGTGGCTCCAATACAAAAAGACCCCCTATGGGGTTGAGGGCCGATTCATTCGAATGTCATTGGTACCTTACCGGATTGGAATGAATCGGCCCTCAACCCCATAGGGGGTCTTTTTGTATTGGAGCCACTTCATCCACGATATCTAGGATGGTTGATTTTAAGTGAGTCCGGGCAGCCCGTCCGGGCAGGCACGGAAACTGCCAGGCTGCCCCAGGGCGGCCCCTTGCATACGAGGCCAGGCAGGGTTTGGTTTCGGGCACCAGGCAGACCTCGGCAATTGAGGAGCGCCTAGTGCCGAGGCGGGGCTGCCCGCCTCCTCCCTCGACCATCGATTTCCCTAGGGCGCTTCCATGGCCCAGATCGCAGTTGTGCTTGTGTTCATGAAGTGACACAGATTGGCATGCACTCCGCTCTGCGAAACAAGAAAAGTAGGGATGTTTATTGTAGGCGCAAGGGAGAAGGTGAGGCCCTAGCACATGTGCCTTGAAATCGTCGCTTTGGGCACCGCAGCTTCCGGGCTACTAGCGTCCAAGCATCCGAGGTGCAACATGGGCCTTGGCCGTAGCTGCCGCCGAGGTGGGTCCACGTCCGAAATCTTGCCTGGTTTTTTCTCTTTTTAGCTTTAAAAAATTATCCTAAATACACCGTTTATGGTATTTAGTGTCACATACACTATATGGGAAGGGCCTAGACTAAATGACTACAGGCCTCAAAGTGTCATGCCTACTTATTGACAATATGATTCCATTCGTCAACATAAGTAACTTCTTGAAGTGAAAAAATATCTACTTTATGACATTTAGAGTAGCACATTGGGATACATTAGATGACAGTCTTGCGTTTCAGAGTGCAAGGGGAAAGCATCATTTATTGAGCATACTAATGGCAAGCGTCATATCTTTACATTTTCGTATGCAAGAGGAAGATATTCTTGAGCACACTAATGCCAAGTGTCATTTGTGTACACTTTAGTCAACTTGTAGACCATTGTGTGACATAGGCATGCACCTCATAAGACAATTGAATATACTCATGCCAAGATATTAGTAAGCACACTAGTTGGATGCCAAGTGTCATAAGTGACACTTATGGTGAAGTTGTTAATCACCAATGCAACCTAGCATATGCCTCAAAATAGGGTGAGTGACACTATTACGCATGTGACACCACAAATCATGAACGGTGTACTCCTATTATTATGGGCCACAATAATCCTCTAGAGCCCACACTAATGGGCGGTTTACACTATGGACCATGAAGTTGTCCCAGGGCGATGTAAGAGCGTTGATTGGCTATTGAACTCGTCCTGAGACCACTTCGGTTTACACTAGGGAAAAAATGGCAAAGGGACCATGGAGGTTGAGGTCCCCAAAATATAATTTCTAAGGCCTAATAAATGGAGGACATTAAGTTCCCCCCCCCCCCCATGAACTTTTCGGGGGAGGTAGATTCGGGCAGGGGCAGCCGCCCGTCCAGAAAATCCAGATTTTCTGGACCCGACCGAAAACTGTTGCCTACCCACACGACTTCAAAAAAACCAGTGCCCTTGTATTAGTTGAGCGGGCGGGCAACAGTTTTCGATCGCGTCCAGAAAATCCGGATTTTTTGGACGGGCGGCTGCCCCTGCCCAAATCTACATCCCCCGAAAAGTTTGTGGGGGGTAACTTAACATCCTCCCCAATAAATGCACTAACATGGTCCAACCGGTTTTGCGGTGAGAGAGGCAAGAGAGGTGGTATGGTAGGAAAAGTCAAGGGTCCATAACAAAGAAATGTCATTTTAATAAAATTTTGATGAATCTATCCTCTATGTGCCTTGGTCATATCATAGCCCATGAGACATACCATTAATACCTTGCCCTACCCCTTAAACCGGCTCCCACGTGTTTCACCAAACAGCATGGGACATCTAGAACTCAAGAATTCAAGTGCAAATTTGTTTTTTTGGTCTACCAACTGCAATGTTTATTATTTGGGGGTTTGTAATATACCATTGGAAAGGTCTTGAAACTACATTTCTAACGGTATATTACATGCCCCAAAACTTTAAGAAATTACAGTTGCAAAATGAAAAAGAAAAATATGTAGTTGTTTAGTGACTGTAGATCAGGTGGTCAAAAGAACCGCAATAGGAAAACGATTGTGGTTCTTTTTTGCATAGTTTTCTACTACACTAAATAGGATATTTAGTGTTTGATACACTAAATACAAATGCATACACTAAATATATCAATAACCCTATGAAAGTAAGTAACATTAAATGTAAAATCAAACACTAAATATCAACTATGGTAATATGTGGAAGTTACATGTTTGAATTTAGTGTTAGTAAGGATATAAAAAAAATAACAATGATAAAAAGAGAATTCCAACATATCTTCTAGCAAATCTTCTAACACTAATTATCAAAGAATTGAAAATTAGTGTTGAGCAAGGTAGGGTGGTAACAACATTAAATATAATCAAACACTAAATATCCTATTTAGTGTAGTGACAACACAAGGTACATGTCACATGTAAATTACATTGAACATGTACAAATTAAATTGCTCATTTTTTTGTAAAAATTGTTGCGAGAAGATTTGCAAGCCACATCTTCGACACATTTAACAAGAAGTGAAGACAAGTGAAGCCCAAGAGAAGACAAGCGAATGTTCAAACTTGATTTTTTTTCAAAACTGCCCTTTTTGGGCATGTATTAAAAAAATCAGCACCTTCACTTTTTGGTCCATGGTCTTTCCTCTTGGTCGACATTCGGTTTACACCTAGTGAGGGGCTCAGAATTGATTTTTTATGAAGTTGGACCATTGACAAAGGCCATCTTCCATGGTCTGACTTCATGGTCCATAGTGTAAACCGCCCCTAATTCTCAAAATGACATAACATTATTCAGATCCATAACAGTGTTATGCGGGACTAACAGTATTATGCAAAATATTCCATCATTTAGGCTGAATGTGAGGAATATTCCTCACATTTAGCCTCACAAAATATTCCTCACATTCACCTAAATGATGGAATATTCTATAGAATACTGTCAGTCCCACAGAATACTATTATGGATCTGAATAATGTTCACGGGGGGTGCACCTACACTTGCTTTATGTATACACGTGCGAGAACCCCCTATTTAATGGGGGGGTATTTACCTTTCTTCGTTGAATATTTTCCACCCTATGAGTAGCTAAATTTCTATTGGATGGTATTTTCTAACACCCTATCATTGTATATAAATTATAGAGTCGCATAATAATAATCACCCTATCTTATTTATAAGTAGTAGAAATTTTGTGTGAACAATCTGCACATACATTACCCATATAGTGCACTATGCAATGACAAATGCCAATTTGGGATGGATTTCAAGGAACATAGATGCAGTTGTCTTAAGTGTTCATATAGAGGCCACAAAATATTAGTGTTGAGTAGGTGTTAGCAATTCCAGAGACATGCCGACTCACCGGCACCACCAAAAAAGGCCAGAATTAGTCCTTCGGTCACCCTTTTCCAACGACAACAACAAGAGCAAGCACATGAGCATAGGAGCAAGCACAAGAGCGAGCACAACGAGCACTAGAACAAGCACAACAAACACAACGAGCACAAGAACGAGCACAAGAACGAGCACAGTGAGCAAGAAACCCTAAACTGAAGCAAATTAACCGACTAGAGGAGAAAACAAAAACCTAAGGATGGAAATGAAAAACCTAAGGACGGTACTTCCATCCAAAGGTGACCGCTTCAAAAAATCCATCCACATGTTCATGTACATTTTGCCTATTTCTCATCCAATGCCATTAATGGCATATGATTCATGTTAAACCTATAAATTTTAAAAAACTAAACTTAATTTTATTTATGCTACTTTACATCTAGATAATAATAAATACCAACTCTTAAAACACACTATACATTATATATAATTCCCAAATTCCAATTTAGAGGACGCTATTGTATATCTAAAAAAAATGTAAAAATTATGTGTTTTGGATAAAATCCACCCTACATTTTCTCGCACGTGGTTTTCTACATTTTCGCCACTGCACCCCCCGTGATAATGTTATGGAGAATTAAGGCGGGCCACATTAATTTTCAATTCACATTCATTTTTTAGTAGAAAACTGGCATGGGCCACATTAATGTGGGTGATAAATTTATTTTGTGCTATGTTTGTCCTATAACTAATATTCAATGTGTTGGTCAGAAGTCTTCTTGAAGACTTAGGAGAAGACTCAGGTTCTTGGAACCACATTAATTTCACCTAGACTAGAAAATTAATATGTTCCGTATTAATTATTTCCACACTAATAAGACTATTTAATGTACATGCCACAACCTGCGTTTACTGTTGGAGTAACTATAGCCACGATAGTTCATGCAGATAATACTGCATCATATAAGCAAGGTCATCTCCGGATTTCATTGTAGTGGGGGGACCATCCACGCCAATGATCGGGGAGATCTGGCAGCTAGTTGTAAATTAGCTGAGTGAAATTGCAAAATTACCGATTTTTTTTGGGAGATTTCGGCCGTATAACTGAGTTAAATATGAAGAGTATAGGAAATCAACCAACCAATATGAGATAATGTAGGAAATTTAACCCCTTAGGCTCAGAATATGGCGGAAATGAGTTGGGTCTCCCGAAAGTATAGGCGGATATTGGCTGGTCTCCCGAGGGTATGGGCGGATATTGAATGAGGGAGGTTCTCAGCCGTGTAGGTCACAGGGTCTCTTTGAAATGGCTCTCTGTTTCTGTCTAGGTTTCGAGCCTTTCGACGCTCGGTTGCTCTTCGTTGCCCGCCGTTTCTCTCTCCAGCTTCTCTTCTCAGCTCTCAACTATTCTCTCCCTTTTTCTTCTTGCAGTTCCGCTGTCGTGCGAGAAATGGTTTAATATGTAAATATAGTGTAGAATGGTTTGAGAGTAGGGTTTAAAGAAAACAAAAATAAAACAAAATAATAATAATAATAAGAGTATAGACAAAAAGGAAGGGGGAGATCAGAGGAATGAAGGGGGAAGAGAAAGATCCGTGGTTATAACCACGTAACTTGGAGTCTCTGCGTCTTCTCACATGCTCAGGGGGTAGGTGGCGCCAACTGGTAGTTATCTGCCTAGTTTTCACCAGCAGTACCAAGCCACGTGGCCATTCGCCCGCTCATACGAGTTCAAAGGGTTTCGAACCCGGACCAGTGCTATTGCGCTTGAAGCACTTTACCAGTTGGGCTTCTGCGGCTTGGCGTTTATTAGAGCATGTTGAAGGCATTTATATTCCATCCATTGTTTATACATTTTTTTAAAATTTTGTTTGAGTGGATTTTGATTGGAAGAAAGAATCACACTTTTGGGGAAGCTTCAAGATGACGTTTTCTTGCTAGAAATTATTTATGTTATTAGAGGAAGGACCATTTCAGAGCTTCACCGATTTGATGTAGTTATTTTGATTTTATTTGAACATGTCGAGTTGGAGAGTTCTTTCCGAGAGTCAAGATGAAGAACTTTATCCAAAGCTTGAGCTAAATTTTTCTCTATCTCAACTGCCGATTCGTACTCTTTTGCCACCTAGTATTGTACCATTGCACGAGCGTCCACAAGAAGAAGCTGGGCCTTCTCGGCCGTCAAAGCAACCTCGTGTAGAGTAGCGGTGGCACGGAAACCTTCAACAAGATGCTCGTGCATTGGTGATTTTGTTGCAGGTTGGATGTGTTGAACCTGGCACTCGAGATGTGACGTTTGGAAGAATTTTTGAAGGCTTAAATAATGATCAATACTCTTGCTGTCTTAGGCCTATCAAAGGAAGTCGAGGTCATCAACGTTGGCTTGAAGGTCCAGTTAATTCATTGTCTAAGGCTGATCGTGCGGATTACATTGCAGTTATTCTTCGACGCATTCTCAAGTTCTTGCAGTTCGAGTAGAATTCATTTTGGAATTATTTTCAACCTCTTTTTAGACATTTCTTTGATGTTATGAGTTTAGTTTTAATGTTTTCAAACTTCATCTTGTGTGTTTGAAGTTTGGTAAATAAAAGGTAGACATAGTTTACCATTTAGGTTGACTTTTGATGCCTTATGGTTAAGATAAGGTAATGACAAGGATTAAAGGGTAGATAAGGATTAAGGGATAGATAAGGATAAAGTAAGCCTATAGGGGTTAGCCAATGACTAGTTGGAGCCTATGTGACATAAGTTTGGGCTAGTGTTGACTTTGATGAGGAGGCTAAGGGGTCGGCCCCCCTCTCCTCAAGGAGGTGTGGAGTTTAGTTTGTGTGTGTGGAGGGGGAGGGAGATCTCAGTGTGTACTTGGAATTTTTCTATGAAAATTTGAGAGTTGTACATCTTGTCGGTGTGGTTCCGAAATGCTATAGCACGCTTCATTCGGACTTTGTATGTGATTTCTATGAGTGTTAGAGTGAAACTATGTTTGTTGTAAAGAAATTTAGAAGACCATGACTTCAAAAGCTTGTAGAAATTTATATATAGTGTTTTTGTTTATGAAATTTGAGCGAGTGATGTGTTATTGTATCAGCTTTTTATGGAGCTTTAAAATTTTTGATTTAGAGTTTTGAAGAGAAAGTTATGGCTTTCAAGGCAAGAGGGTGTTAAGCTGCCAACTATATTCAACAATGAAAGTGTGTACCAACTTCAACAGAGCATAGAAAACATTTGGTAAGGATTCTGAAAATGAATTTTGGAGAGAACATGTGTGATGTTGTTAGCTTTCCAAAAAGCTATCAGTTGGCATTAGCAAAGCTTATATGAAACCATAACGTCCTATGAAGTGAAGGGAGGTGCAACTAACAATGAATTTGGAAGTATGACTTTTTACAAGCTATGAAACTTGGACAGTATTTTACTAACCTTTAATATCTATTTTATTTTGTTAAGCACTTTGATAGCTTTTCAAAATGCTAAAGCACTCTTGATTTGGAGTATTTATGTTATTTTGGTAGTTCTTCAAAGTTTGGCTACAATTTTAGAGAGAGATCCGGGATTTTGGAGATATGTGTAAAACTTATATGGGTTTGTATATATGATGCATTCAAAGATGAATACTTCTTACATTATCTTAGTCTTCCATGTCTTATGCCGAAACTAATTGCAGCCAAAAATCCAGTATTTTCCCAAAGCAAAGACTTCTCTACCCGACACCGCTCGCTTGTATATTGCTATTCCGCTCGCGCCATCATCCTCACCCTGCTGCACGCTGCTTCGAGATCTGATTTGAGATTTGTTCGGAGGTTTGTGAAGGTGAGTTTGGTGTTTGAATCTTTTTAACATATCCGACTTTAGGGTTTGGAGACAGAGGTTGCAGCACAGTTGTGGACTTTAGGGTTTGGGGACAAAGATTGCAGCACAGGTGTGGATTTGTAGGATGATGTGTTTAGCTTTGGCAAATTTGATTCTAAAATTGATAAGGAGTATTGCGTGTTTTTTATCTACAGGGTATCGATTTGAAGGCTGGTGGTCGTAACAAGAAGACCAAGCGCACAACGCCAAAGAGTGCGTTATGATACTTGTGGCAAGTTTTCGTGTTGATGATTTATGTTGATTTGGGAGTTTTTTTGGCGTTTAAGTAAGATAGAGAGCATAAGAGGTGAAGTTTTGCTGATAATTGACGAAGGGCGGTTGCATTGTGCTTGTGGATGGATGCAGACTTGGGAGAGTCTGGTGGGGGATTTAAGACACTGGTGAGCACCTTTATTATTCTATTTCTTTCTTTTCCTTTCCTCTTATTCTGAGGTCTCGAGATCATCATAAGATGGTAGTCAATGTGTCTCTATTGTAAGAATCAAAAACCATTGAGTTCAATAAGTGGTAGCGGTGGCCTCCATGAGGTAGAAGCTAATATCAACTTGATGGTCTTATTGAAAGAAAGACATTGAGACTCCTTAACTCTGGCTTCACACAAACTCAGGCTTCAAGCTTGTGGTCCAATTAGACAAATTTGCGACATGTTGAATTACGGTTGAACATTGTGCAGATGCAGATAGAAGAACTCAACAGGGCAATAGAGAGTCTGTCGAAGGTAGCGGAGCTTCTACTTCCTCTATCTCAATCCACACAAACTATTGTCACCAAACGCATGGCACATGGACTCTGGAGTCAGCTCAGGGATTAAAGAAGACATCTGAATAGAAGTCATGAGACAAGTGGTGATCAGCCCTGCTTCAATTGTCAATGAAGCTCCTCATTCCTCTGTTTCGATGATTACATACTAATTGCAAGAACTCCTCTTTCAAATTGCACACAATCTGTTTTAAGCCTATGCCTCAATTCGGCAAACTTTCGAGATGTTGAATTAGGGTTCAATAATTTGTAGCTAGAAAAACTCAACATGCAGCCCTGAATTTGTCGAGGATGGCAGACACTCGTACTTCCTTTCCCTCATTCCACACAGAACTATCCTCAAGAAAATTGTTGCATCTGAAATTAGCTCAGGGTGTGAAGAAGACATTCGAACATAAGTCATAAGGCAATGGTGATCAGAGATCCTCCAATTGTCAATAACGCTCATAATTCCTCTGTCTCAATGGTTACAGACTTTATGAAAGAAAACCTCTTTCTCAAAAGCATACAAATTCTTTTGAACTTGTGGCTCAATTCGACAAAGTTGTGACATGGTGAATTAGGGTTCTAAGACTTGTAGCCAGAGAACCTCAACAGGCAGCCTTGAATTTGGTGAAGGTAGCATACACTTCTACTCTCTGAGAGAACCGGGGAGAAATAAAATAAAATAAAAACAAAAATCCGACTCACTATACATAACTTCGGAAACATACCAAAGTAAAATGTAGAAACTAGGAAAATTACTGAATGGGAAAGGTAAATCTCGGAATTTAACCGAGGAAAAAAACTGGATTTTGGTAGCTTCCGAGTGAAAAGAAAAAAAATCCAAACCTCTTTATAAAAGGTCGGAAATGTACCGATTTTTGTACAGAACTCCCCGGACTGTGATCCACGCAGTAAGTTAGCAGGCTCTCACACCCCTTGTGTTGGCCTCATGTGCCAGATAGACAAAGCTTGGCAGACACTGTCCTCATCCATCCTCCCTTCATTCATCCATGATTATTTGTTCTCCCTGACAAAAAGTCATCCATGTAGCTCATCCATTCGTCTATCTTGCCACCTAGGCAATGACCTCCACTTGGGCACGCAAAAGACTTGCACCCCTACATTAACATTAGGACTTCATACTCTTGCATTTCCCAATGTATGGGCAAGGCATGTTGGGGCCACAGGTAGAGGTCAGAGAAAATCCTCACATATGAGCGGATTTCTCATCCATTCAAGTTTTCAATGTAAAAACTTGACCCCTTGTAGGTTTGTGGTTGATTCATCTCAAATGACTTTGACTAGACTAATTCAAAGCTCTTTAAAGTTTGCTCTCGCTTCAAAGCAATCAAAATTGCGATTTTATGATGGATGGATGGATGGATGGATGGATGAGAGGAACAAAACGGAGTTATTGAATGCGAATGATTTTCTCATTTATGGATAAATGAGATTGGGGCATTTGTATGTGATAAATTCCCTCTTGCCAATGAAAGGCACACTTGTATGAGAAGATATTCTCCCTCTTTGCCCACACCCTCCACATGGCTTGCCCACGCATCAAGAACCATGAGAGGATTAAGTTGTCCTCACAGGCTTGTAATGTGAACTTGGATGCAAAGAGGGCTCGAGGAGCATGATGTTGGATTGGTCCGTAGGCATCTATATACAACAAACAATGTGCTAGTGGTGGTGGTGGGTTCGTGGTGCAGTGCCCTCTTGATCGAGTCTGCACATGCTCCCCATGGAATTATATGCTCTTAAGCTAACTATGAGCTCAACAATGGCTTGCCCACCTACTCTGCTCTTGGTTAGTAAGGGTTGTTTGCACCATGGACCATGAAGTCGTCCCAAGGCCCTGTAATATCTGCGATTGGTTGTTGAACTTGTCCTGGGACCACTTCGGTTTACACCAAGGAAAAGATGTCAGAGTGACCATGAAGTTCGAGGTCCCCAAAAGACATATTTAAGGCATACATTATCCACTGACATGGTCCAACCGGTTTTGTGGTGGGAGAGGCAAAAGAGGTGCTCTAGTAGAAAAAGGCAAGGGCCCATGGTAGAGAAATGTTGTTATAATGATTTTTTAATGATTTTTTTGCAGAGAGAAGATGAAGACAAGAGAAGGCAAGAGAATGGTCAAACTTGATTTATTTTTTCAAAATTGAACTTTTTGGGCATATATTCAAAAAAATCAGTGCATTCACTTTTCGGTGCATGGTCACTCCTCTTGGTCCACATTCGGTTTACACCTAGTGAGGGGCCCAAAGGCTTTGTAAATTGATTATTTTTTAAATTTTTTTTATGAAATCGAACCATGGAAGTTGGACCATCAAGTCGGACCATGGAAAGGCCATCTTCTATGGTCCAACTTCATGGTCCATGGTGTAAACTAGCCCTCAATCAAGCATCATCATTCTCCCACCACCTTGCCGAACAAGGGGCTAACACCTGGCACAAATTGATAACCATGTGGAAGGCAACATCATCTCATTGGGAAACCCATGACGATCCAACATCGCAAATCACACTTGATGATATCAAGAAGGCTTTTCTTGCTAAAGAGTGGAACGCTTTCTATTTCTCGGGGAAGACACTAGATTACCTCCACCTCGAGGATTTTCTCAAATACGAATGTGAATTGTACTTGAAGCAATCATTGACACCACCACAACGCAAGATCATTGCTACTTACCACACCTCAAATCATAGACTTGTCATTAAAATTAGACAGTGGTCAACTATCCTATTTCTAAAGATAATAGATTATGCCACTTTTGCTCTTATAATGTAGTTGAAAATTAGGCACACTTTGTGTTAGAGCGTCCCCTATATAAACTTCATATACAAATAAGTTTCAATCACTATTTCAGAAGGTAGTATTAGGGAGTCTCAAGTCTTTCTTTCAATTGGACCATCAAGTTGATATTAGCCTCTACCTCAAAGGAGGCTACTGCACTCCGCCTAGGATCTATGCTAATGTGGACTCTAAAATGAAGTTCATTTTATTTCATTGCTAGGTTCTTGCCAACTAATGGTCTCACTTATTGCTGGTCTTAAGTTACTGTCTATCCAGGGCTTTTGGTAAGGTCTAAATGAATCACCTCGATCAAAGTCATGGTCTGGTGACTTTTTTGATGTCAAAACAACTTTAACAAAGCCAAAATATTTCCACTTAATATTAATTAGGTTTACATTACAGAGGCCTAGTTAATCTTTCAAAGATTTAAGATACAAAAGTAGGCATTGAATTAGGTAAAATTAGGTTCAATTACATTAAACTGTGCTCAATTAGTTTGAATGTGTATGAATTCTTGATGAAATTTGCTTGCCAAAGGAGAAGGCGTTAATCAAATTTTATTTAAAAAAAGCTAAATTAGTAGATTGTTTGAAGTTAAGTTTTAAATAACAAAGGCTCTTTCAAATGGTGAGTCACAAAATTATCATCTCATTGCTAATGTGGATTTTTTCATATCTTTAACTCCCAAGTTGATTACATACTTTATTGGCAGGTTCACTTTGGGAAAGAAATCCCAATCAATTGCTTATTTACTAAGTGGAAGTGAACATGTATATTGGATTTTGGGATTTGAAATTAAGGTGCACTCAATATAGGTTTTGTGGACAAGGCGACCTTCAAGAATGCCAGGGCAACTTTTTTTTGAAGATGGGCATGGCAACCAATGATTTTCAGTTGGGTTCAAAAAAATTGGTTTGTCGGGTTGCCCAAGGGTTGCAGGTCCCGCACCCCAGCCCTTATCCTAAGGTAGAAGGTCCTTAAAGCGACACCCCCATGACATTTTCCACATTTAGGGTGACATAATGAGTGCAAAAAATTAAAATAATTAACATAATGGGGGGTTAGCAAATGTACTTGTGATATAATTTTAAAAAATTTAAAAGAAAAAATTCATATGTAACCTCTGTAAATTCTCAAAGTGCAAACCAACATTGATCCTTCTTGTAACTTGTTGGGGGGAGGGTTAAGTACTCAAAAATTGAGAATCAATTGTCAACATGCAAGTTGGTAAAGCATCTAACCTTTGATGAGTAGACCCCTCCCCCAAAAGCTCGATGGGGATGCTTTTAGCTTCATGTGAACTTATCTCACCGGAATAAAATCTTGCACTATTTCGGGTTTCATGGGCACCACTAGACAAAAGTCTATTTGTGCACCCAAGTCAAATATCCTAGCACCTGCATTTAGGTTTCTCCACTTGCACACGCAAGAGTCAAGGTTGGAAATTTGGTACGTAACTTGCCAGGTATCATTAAGTATATGAATGATAGAACTTATCTAACTGGAATAAAATCTTGCATAATTCAGATTTGGTGGTCCTGGCATCCCAAGTCAAAAGACTATTTGTGCACCCAAGTCAATTATCCTACGACCTACGCTACACTCGTTATCTCAACTACTAGAGAGTATGTTACTATTCGGAGTTACACAGTGCAATGACGTCTTACTCAAGAGTTCAATTTTTACTCACAAAAGTTTAGTAAGTTGTTCGGACATTATGGAACATAAATGGCTTTGCTTGGTAAGATGATACATTCTCATTAGATAGTTATAGTACTGTGTAATTCTGCATAGTAACACACACTAATTGAGATAATCAGTGTAGGTTTCTCCACTTGCATATGCTATTGAATTCGTTTGCAAGTGCATGCATGGTGTGATTAGTTTTATGAAAGAACTTAACTCCTAAATGCACTTTGGGTTTGAGTTTCATGGCTTTGAGTTTCATGCAAACTTGTGTTTTGTATAGTTAATCCATCCAAAATGGCGCGAATGATTTTGGTCAAAGGACATTAAGCATTTTCTCCTCAAAAAAATTTGAAGAAAAAATTAGTGAGTGGTCTAAGAAATTTTTTACGTGAAAGGGGGTGGCCCTGTCCAATCAAGTTATGTGCCCCACTAGCACTAAGTAATCAGTAGGTTAACAAATTGTGTGGCAACACCTCACCAAACTGATGGCAATCTAGGATAGGCAAGTTTTTGAGGTTGCACTTTTTAGAACCTCATTGTATATAGTTGAAATTTTGTGTGGTAGTATTCATTGGCATTTGAAAAACATAAACCATTGGGATTTTCAAGTTCATCATTTTCAACATCCATCCATTTAATTGAAGTTTTGGGCTCATTGCAAGCAAGTAATGAAGTGTCTTTTCCCACGTCGCAAATCCCACATAACAAGACTAAAATAGTTGTATTGTGGTTAAGGGATGGCAATTGCCCATAAAGGGACCAAAAATAGGAGTTCAAATTAGATCACTAACGGAGTTGAGCACCTCTACCTTGTTGTGTACCAAAGTCAATTATCCTTGCATCTAAGAGGGAGGGGTATTTAGCAATATTGAATTGGTTTGTAGGTGAACTTATGCATGATATCAATATACAAGAATAATATATTTGACCATACCCACGCCAAGATATAAGCAAGCACACTGATGCAGATTGTCACGTAGTTACACTAATGGTCAAGTTGATCATTGATGTTGCATCTTCTTGATATCCTGGACAAGAGAACATGCTGATCAAAATGGTTTGAAATGCTACGAAGATGTCGTTTTTCCCATGTGCAACCCATGACATCCATTAAGAGCACCTATACCTTTCAATCTACTTTTCATTGTCTACATTTATCACATGCTGCAAACTTCTATCCTACCATCCAGGACAGTTAGTGCAGCAGATGACACAAGATTCCACTTCTGGTCAATTTAGGGTCTTGAAATTTGATGCGGTTGAGGTACATCAAGTGTTCATGACAACAATAAGTGATTCACTACCAAAAGCCTGCCATGGTGATCAATAAATAATTTGCTTAAACATGGATGATCTTTTTTCGTCAATTGCAGACGAAAGATGTGGGCAAGAATCAAATGATCTGTATTTAGGCTTATCAAGCTCATTCTTCATCAGCAAAAGAAGCTCAGAGTATCGCGACTGCTTTCTGCACAACACCTTTTGAAAAGCATACACTGCTAGCCATTTCACTTCGTCCTTTGCCATTCCAAAGTGTACACTTGCCTCCATCTCCTGCATTTGTTTCCGTAACAACCCATACATGTAGCTGCAGTAGAAAAACAAGGTTTGAATCAGAAACTAAAGGATGTACAACCACATCTATCTCTCTCGGAAAAGCAACACAAGTACAAGTGAATGTATGGTTTAGAATACCTAGAAGCAGCTATGATAGCTTGGAATAGGAATGGAGGATGATGGTGATGGTGGGATGTATGTGGCATGCTACAAAGGTATGCATGGAACTTCATGGCACATAACACGAAGGCCTGATATGCATTTAGACGGACTGTTGAAGGCGAGTTGATTCTCTGGTCATAGAGCAGAGGGTGGCATTTTGCACGTAGAAAGTAGCATAATTTTATTGGGATTTGAGATCCTGGGTTTGTTCTCCTAACAACTGTAAGTGATCCCTTTATAGGCTCCCCAACATACCTGCACGGACACAGACAAGTAGAATATCAACCCTAAACTCCTAAACCCCTAAACCCTAAAAAGGATAAAGACTTCAATTCAATATCAGAAGGAAACATAAAGAGAACAGAATAGCATAGGCCTCATCTTCAATGGAGTAATCTCTATTTCTCCTGGAGTTCCAAAACATTTGACTGTTCTTGGATGTACTGATTGCAGAGTGGCAATGATGGATACCTGGTATAATCTGCTTGGATTTCCAATGTGCAACAGTTGATCAACAAACCACTCCAGGCCATGAAAGAAGCTCCATCCTCGCTCATGTAGATGTTCCGGGAGAAGTTTTCCTGCTCCTTACTAAGCTGAAGGTTAAAGCTTACAGTTGTTTTGTGTCTGTTTGCATGGCAGCCATAATCCTCGAATCCTTGGTGCATGATTTGCACAAACCTTGCCACATCAGCTTGAGAGGTTGAGATGAAAAGTGAATCATCAACCAATCGTAGCAATATGGAACCATTGCCTCCTGACGATAGACTTGTAGCCTTGGACATGGCAGGTGTACTTTGTGACAGTGATGGCGTAGCAATTCTCTTCTTTCCAGACTGTAACAAAGGAAGTACTTGTTGAGCTTCAACTTCCAATAGTTCCTTGTCAAGCACCTCTGCTGTAGCAGGTTGCTGTAGAAGTGGATCAAAGAAGTGGCGATCGATATGCCCAAAAAATACTGAACACAGCAGTGGTGACAGCACACTGCCTTGCGGAATGCCCGATTTTTGCAAGTAAAACTGAGAACCAATTCGCACAATGTTTCTCAATATGTGCTCCTCCAAAAGTACAAGAATCTGTTCTCGTCTCAACTCCGTGGCTGTCCCCTGCTGGCCACAATCAACCAGTGGCAACTGATGACACCATAGCCCCTCAACTTTTACAAACTTTAGTGATATTCTGACTGGCAACAGAAAAATGATTAGAAAGCGCTTGATGTAGGACGTACCTGATCCTGTAGAATGCAGTGTGAACGTCTGGCAGTCAGGTCCACAAAAGTGTCCAAGAGTTTATGAGGCTCATTGGAGTGCTTACACATCCGTCTGTACGAAATTCTAACAGCCCCCATGGTGTGGAAGATGGCAATATATCGTAGAACATAATAGACTGGAAGCCTCACAAATGCATATAGAATCTCCAAGAGTTTATCTTGTTTGATTGTATCATATGCTTTGGATATGTCACAAACAGCCATGAAAATTGGTGGCAGCCCCCCTGAAGCACCTTTCAAATGAACGATAAAAGGAAGAAGCTTGATGTACGTGTCTTTATAGCCAAACACTGATGCACCCAAATCCTCTGGATGACGCTCTTGTTCATACTTGAGGCAGACATGTGCACCTTTCAATACAGAATTGATGGCCATGAAGGAGAATTGAACTTGTCTCATACCAGTCGCCAATGGGTACTCCTTTATGCCAGTACAGGCATTTTGAACTCTCACACTTGAAGGAATTGTGCATTTGGAACCACTGCTAAGGTTGCCAATAGGGCGAACCCCATTTCGCTTGGGCAGCATTCGAATCTGTGAGAATCCCATATATCCCTTGTGCAACATTGCAGCAACTGTGCATGGATCCAACTTCTGGTAGCAATTAGAAACTAAGTCTCTCATAGACAGCAATTGGATCTTAGCCCACACAGGCTTTCGGAAATATAGAACATTTTGCCTGTGATTCTCAGTTTCTGTGGCATAGAAATGAGTCCGTATAAGTGGAACAATTAGTCCCGAGAACAACCAGTGTAGCCAGTCTTGGAGCATTATCTGTTGCAAACTATGATATTGTGGTGTAGAAGGCACCTTATCTGTTTCCACATGATTTACATTAGCACTTGGCTCTCTACTGAAAATGTACAGAGTTTTGTTAGTTTTACAGTCATAATTTGGCCAACTCCATGCACTCCTTTGCAATTTGTTGAGGATGTGCTGTACACTGAAAGTTTCGTGCCGCCGGAGACTTACAAAGCTGGAAATGCTGCTGCAGAGTTTTCTCTGAAAGCAAGATGTACCACATAACTCTTCTGGGAGAAGATTTCGACAGACTGCCCACAGAAAAGCCACCACTTCTTTGTGGTTTGTAGAACATTCTACAAGCTTTGTGAGAATTGCTGTTGGTCTTAAATCTTCCTCTCCTGCATTTATTTCTCCTGAGATTTTGTCAACGGCTGGACATTTTGGGAGTCTCGTACTTTCAGAATACAAAGTGTCACCCTGATTTCCTCTATGCCCTCTCCCAAACTTTAAATACCTCCCCGTGGCAACCCTTTTATCTAGGCTGTCCTGATTCTTTTGAACAAGAGACTGGGTTGTCATGGTTCCTGGCTGAATAGTAGACTCTTTCACAAAGGGCTCCTTTTGGAACCAGCTTATCTTTTCATCAGTTACTAGAGAGGATTGCAATTCAACATCCATCTCTTGTGTGATATATCCTTCTCCCATTGCATCACGAGCTTTGCTTCCTGATTTTCTCTGCCAAAAAGAGAACACAGTTCAAATCATGTCCTACACAAATGGCAAGAATTAATATCCAAACAAAATATCACACCTAAGGCCTACTCATGTTTGGTAGCCCACATTTGTTTGAGGACATTCTGCAAATACAGGATTAGATTTGCTAGGTGACCACATGCTGAATTTAAAATAGTGCACACAGATGTCACTCCACATCTTGTGTGACATGCAGACAGGAAGGTTAGAGTATACACTTGCACTGAATGAGTCATGCATTTATCCTTCAAACTGAAAGGACGCTTACATTATGTTTTCAGTGAACCTCCTTAACGTGATCAAGCAAGACCAGGCAAAATACCTTCATTTTGGCCTTTGATTTGGAATGGGCTCTAGGGCCCTTTTTGGAAGCTGAACGCTCCAAGTGAGATGGAAGAGGGCAATGCCTGCTCAACAATTGAGCAAAATTACAGCATCTAGCATTCCGAACCATTTTTGCCAGAAGCGCTCTCAAGTCTCTATATACAATCATCAAGAAGATGCAATATTAGGCACAACCCAGAACCAGTGTCCAAAACCACCACAACCTCGAGAGTTCTGCTCAACATGACAATTAGTCCCAAACAAGTGTGAACATGTGCTTACTCATTCTTACTAAGCTATTGCAGGGAAGTGCACTAAGTTATGTTGACCTAAAACCCCACACCTATAATCAAAGATTGCATTTACATTTTATCCAGCTTGTTCATTACCTCAAAATGTCCATGACAATGCCGGACAAAAAATAGTGCAGATTTAGGAGTTTGCAGTATTCTACGTACTTGTACAGAGCTATTGTTTGCCAGGGCAAGGTTTGAAAAGAATTTGGTAACTTACTTCATTATCTTCTCCTTGTCTTTATCCAGGATTGATGCCAAAATTCCTTCAGATGTAAAGCCTGATCTGTTGAGCCTACTAAATATTGCAACAAATAGTTGGGCAATACCAGCATCACCAGGATCAATTGTGTTCAAAATATCTATAATTTGTAAAGGTTTCTATCACTCTGAATCTACTAGTGTTTCATAGAAACTTACATAGACCCATAGAGGAGGCAGAGTTTAGGTTGAGAGTAGAAGCAGAATTATGCATTGAAATACATGTAAAGACTACTCTAGGTCAGTAAATGCAAGCTGATTCTGAGCAGCCTCAAATTATACCAACATAATCAGAGTCTATCATAACCTTATGCCTATCAATGTGAAAGTATGTGATTGTGACCAGAATCGACAACCAGCTCTACAATCTTCACTCGACTTGCTTAAAGAATTAACAATGCAAGGATACGATTTGCAGGGAGTCCAGCATGGCAAGAGAAGGAAGAGTTGTAAAAGATTGGGGAACGATTGATGAATCTATGTGAGGGACCAAAGCAATGCCCTCCTTTTGATGCTCCCTTCTTATTGGTACCATAATCACAAGAACCATTTGACTTTGATGCATTTTGGATATGGTGATTGGTAGCTCCTCTGTCACAAAGTTCATCGCTAACAGTTGTTCCTGCTGCAAGTATATTATCCTTCAGCTGTTATCAGAGGGATGTAAGCCTATCAACAAGCTAAACTGTTCCAGAATAAGTTAACCAACCTGTCAAACACTTCAATGGAAATCTAATCCTGGAAAGGACTGACCATGTATAATCATCATGAGTGTTCCTCCATGCCTCTTGCAGTTCTAAAATTTCCTCTTAGAACAAGAGAGCTCTGTAAACTTTGCAAAACAAAATACGCATAACATGTGATGAAGGTTACAAGCTGAAATTTATGAATGTCATGAGGAATGGTAGATTAGACACTTGAAGAATTCTGTGAACAATCGCGATTTACTTGCAAGATTACCTACCCCTTGCGTGACCTGTATTACTGGACAACTCAATCGTACAGGAGGAGCTCGAAATGTTTAGACGCTTCTGCTTCGCTTGTTCCCTGCGTCTCAGCCAGCTTGAGGGCCTCACTTGCTTTGCTGATGTGGGGATGGCTCCAGAAACACGCAGGACATCCTTGTCTTTCATCTACAACCCAGAAGATCCAAACTCTTGCAAATTGGTTCCTCAAAACTTTCATCCAAACAACTCCACGATATGCTTACATATACAATATGCACAGTAAAACAGGCGGAAAATAGAATGAACAGCGTTATGTGTCAAGGATAAAAGGAACCTCGTCGACCTCAGACCCACTCCTGAACATGTTTTGCATGAATGTTACGCTGCAGACATTGTGGCGAATCTTCAATAGCATATAGATAAACTTCTAACCATAGAAGAGACAGCATGAAGCAGGGCTCGGGGAGAACCGGCAGTTAGTTACAGATGAACTGGTTGAGTTTGAGAAATAAGTGGTTGAAGTTCGAGACTTCAGGAGAATTACCGATCATTTAGAGGAATCTATAGAATATACCTCAAATGAATAAAGCAAAACCGGAAGATGTCAACATGTAACCAGTTGGATTTAGAATCACTAGGATCTTGACCGACTATGCCCAAAAACTTCCCAGGCACTGGCATGAAGTGTTGGGAGAATATTCCCATTTATTGCTGGTCGTACCATGTTCACAACCAAGCCTGCCATTTCTTTATCCTGGAAAATGAGATCTTTCCCTTGTTCGACCACAGAAACCTGTTGCTGCCTTGGCCATGAGGTGCAACCTGTCTGCTTAGAATCAAAAGCCACCATGCTGACCGCATGACCAGCCACTTGCAGCAAACAGTGGTGTGGAAGTGGCACAAAGATGGTTGCATGAGACAGGAGGTAAAGCATTGCCTCCTCTCCAATCTGCACCCCTTGCATCAAGTCATAATTCACATTGAGTAATTTCCCCATCAATTTGTATCCTTGCGGATACTTGCAAAGTTTACCACTATCTATTCTACACTGCCATACATGACAATTACGTCACTGGACTCCGTGCAAACCAATTGACAAAATTAATTACAGGTGCAATAACTCTTTCACTTTTTTTAATTTATACAAGCCTCTGCCAACCAGCACACAGTCAAGAAGATTTGTTGCAACAGATTGAATACTTTGTTAGACAAGCAACCTGACGGTGAACCTACTAGTGCTCAATCTATATTGGTTAGGACCGATATCAGTCGAGCTATAACATGTACTGCACTTGGAATCTCACATACCCTTGAAAGAAGAGTTGCCCACAAATGTGTGCTCACAAAGGCTGCAGCTACATTGCGGTATTCGGAGTTCACACCTTGAGGAAAAAAGTGGTCTCCTCTCGATCGTGTTGATCGAACCTGCACAATCAGTGAGGTCCATGATTACCTTAACAATAAAAAAAGCATGTCTTACTTGTATTGCTTCATCACACCAATAACTTAGGAATAGATTCACAACAGAGTCCCTCCCTATCACGTCACATACTGGTATATTTTCTGATACTTAAAGAAGTGTTTCTACACATCTGTTGCTGTGCAACGCACTTGAAGGTTTCTGAATAGGACCAAGTTCAACGAAGGAAGTGGGATTCCCACCTGCCCATAGCCGAAACAGAGCACATTTCTGGAAGCTCCCTCCTGCCGCAATTGCAGCTGTATCACCCTCTCTACCACCTGTACACCTCCAACTCACACAAAAATGATTAGAAATCACTCCCTACAATCTGCCTTTTAAATATTACAGCTTAGGCCACAATAACATGTTGAACCTCAGACACCACCAATGTGAAAATCTTTCCACATGCATAGCTGTGTTTGCAGTGAAATTTAGAAAGTTCCGGAGATCCTCGAAGGATATTGCAGGGGAATTTGCCTTGATTTCTTAACCTCGATCAGCTGACCGATGTTTAACAACACCACGATGCTTAAACCCAGCACATTCAACCTTGGACACTCCTGCAGCTTGCTCCGAAGCCTACTTGCTTACAAAACAAAATTGTAATACACATTTTCACCGGAACTTGCCTGTCGCTGGCTCCACCGCTGCTCCACGGAGACTCCAGCCACGCGGCCTGCATTCTCCGCCATCACCGCGTAGCTCTTCTCCAACAGCGTCACATACTCCACGCAGTCGCTGGCTCGCACCAGACCATTTGTAGGCCACTTCGCAGATTGCGAGGACTCATCGTCACCGATGTGCACCAATTCCTCCACATGCTCTCGCAGCGTCTTCAGCCGCGGGCCGTAGAGGTGGAGTAGCAGGCGGCGGTGGTTGGGGCAGCACTTCCCGTGCTCCCCTGTGTCCAACTTCATCCCACCATCGCCGATCTCACTCCACTGAACCCTAGTACCACCCAATCCCCCCTCTCCTTCAATCAGAACCGCTACTTCAGTACTTTGCAAACGCAAGAGTAGCCCTCACACACGAGAACAACAATCAATTGAAGTGGAGTCCAATTGAAAAGCATAAGCTCCCTGTTAATTAGACTGTTGGGTTTGGACAACCACCTGTTGTAACCTAAATGCACCTTACTCAGTGTCATAAGGAACCGAAAGAACGGCAAAACAGCAGATACACCAGCTCATTCTGCATCTGATCTTGAACAATTGCGTTAGAGAGCACACCTGTAGAAAGGAACCTTCGCGATTCTACATTTCAAATTCTGATAACTCCATAACGGAGCACATAATCCCAAACTGGAACGGGCAATGCAAGATAACGTTCACGAAAAACGACGGGCTAGCCTTCCGATTTGAGCGTTTACATTGGGTCCCCGAAGGGAGAGGGTTGCGCCAGCCAAGGAAATAGTGCAATACCAAGGCGACGCTCGCGGATCCTGGCAGCAAGCTGCCGGATGGATCCGCACCCGAAAAAAAATTAGATTAATATCATGAGGCTCGATGAGCCTCGTATCAGATATTAAACTGATAAGAACAGATACTACACTTGATCTTAGCCAAAAGGCCGAGAAAGGTATGCTTCTTCATGCCCACTCCTTTGCTTCTTATAGCTCGGCCCTGGTCCTGGTGCTCCCCATCCATATGGGACAAAGTGACCTCCCCCTCGATGTGTTTCTCTTTCACATCTATCACATGGGTAAGGTCCCAAGTCCCAACGTGGAGGGCAAAGCCCCAGCTTTTGAGCCTCATGAAACCCATTCAAGGATGGTTTTATCTATTCAAGCCACCTCTTGATTACTTTATGCAAAAACAAAATTGGGATTTGTGTTGCGAGTTGGTCTGGTTTTTTGCTCGACCCAACTATCTCAACACAAGTCCTGAGCCTCACCTCTAAAAAGTGTTGTCGTGTACGCATCCATGTCATAACTGGGACTTAAGATTTGGGACTTCGTGTGAAGTGGTGAGTCCTAACTTTCATGCTCTTAATTGTTTGAGGTTCTCATTGTCATCAATTTAGAGTTGATCTCTCCCTTTTAAAGCCTTCCGTCTCTTCAAGTATGCAACTTTTGGAGGGGTGGGTTTCAACTCCATTATAAAGGAATCAACTATCAACATCTCATAATCTTTGACCAAATAGAATCAAAGCTTCATTTATACAAAGCCTTGTGTATTGTAAGATATTAGTTTTGATCATGGAATCCAATAAATTATAGTGTTCATATAGAGTGAACGTGTGGGACATATAGAGTGATTACTCCCTCCTAAAACAATGTTACCCAATTTAGCACCCTTTTGTGTTGGTGTTTGGCTCGGGGAGGTCACTCCCTCTTTAATTAATGCATACACGTGCGCTCAGGACCTATTTATCGGGGGGCTATTTACCTTGCAGAAAAGATTATAAGGTATGGTATTTTTCAAAATAAAGGTAAATGCTTGTATTTTAATACACCCTATCAATAATTATAATTTTGGGGGGGAATCATTTTAAAATACCCTATTTTACTTATACTGCCAAAGAAAATTGGAAAGAAGATTGCAATTCAAGCAACGCGTTGAAAATTTCCCTCCCGGCACATAGGTAGAGAACATCAACTCCACATTGGATACGTTGGTTTAGTAACATTCAAGCCAACCAACTTGCGAAGTCATCCATCCAAGCTTTTTCAACAAAAAATTACCTTTTTCATCCACTAGCATAGACCCTACCCTAGACCCGCTACCCCTAGTAATTGTTTCCACGGTATTTTACATGTACTGACTAAATAAAAGAGGCCATTATATGTGATAGTATTTTACATGTAAACATGTTTCATTATTTAAAAACCCCTATATTATATGTACATTTTTGCAAAATTTATCTACAATGAATATATTAGACCCTATTTTTTATCGCACATTAAAGTTATCCTTAAAATCTCAGCCTTGGGAGACCTGACTTTAGACCTGTACCTTGAGTTTAGGTGGATCAACGTAAACTTAAAGAGCTTGCATGCCCCATTTTGCCGGAGCTTTAATTAGCCCGGTGCAACCTGCCAGCACAGCTGCCTGCCTACATTTGGCTCAGAAAGGGGGTAGGGTGCCTCTAGAAACAAAGGAGTCAGGATCAAAAGCTCCTGAGGGTCCCAACTCAAGGTTCCCAAAGATTGACCCTGTCATTATTTTTAGTCTACTAACACAAGAAAACAAACCCTGTAAATATAGAATAGATCTCTCAACTCGGGATTGCAGCCTGACTTTCACCCGGCATCTTGAGACTTTAAGGATAACTTTATTGTTTCTACGATTTTCGCTAGTGACCTCCCCAAGGTGTTTGGTGTACAACGTGTGATCATGCTCTAAGATTTTACTTGTCGCTTGCATCCCTCAATTTTTCATTGGGTACATGTATAATCTCACTATGCAACTTGATAGGAGTAGGTTAGGTATTCAAGCCATGCATGTATGGAATCGATGGAGTTGATAGAAGAAAATGTATTTGACATGTATTGCCTCATTCGTCAACCGTTGCAATAAGTTCATCATTCTTGTATGTTGTTCACCTTATGTTTCATTTACACTAGTGGGTTTTGAGCATAATAATGTCCCATTTGGAGACATTATCTACACTATGGCAATTGCTCACTGAAGTTTCAACAAATGTTTGTTTTGGGACAGTTTCATGACATTATGTTTAAGAATGCCTCCAAAGAGACATGACCGAGTAGGGGAAAGTTGATACCTTCTAAAGCTTCTAGCTTGTTAGTTCTAACCTATTGCTCAATTTGGGTAGACAAATTACCCTCTCCGGGTAGACAATTTATGCACCCAATGGTATTTTTATCAACTAGAATTGTTGTTTCTTATAAACGTGTGGATTCTCGATATATGGGTAGTTGTGATTGAACTAGTACGGGTCTATGTCGTCATGGCCTTTTGCACCCATGCATATGTTACACCACTTTGTGGTTCCCCTAGACCCTCATGATCCCACACCTTTCCGAATAGTCGGGAACGGTAGGATCATTGCCTCGCCATTGTTTGTTGTATAGCAGATTGGAAAAAATGGAAGAAACCAAAAAAACGAAAATATGCCACATGCATTGCATCATTGCCGTAATATATTGGTATGTTTTTTCGCTTAACTTCATCACCACATATCTCTTTTCCACATTTTCACTCTTGGTTTGTGCAATCTCTCTAAGTACTTCATAGAGGTCTTTGTGGAAGTGGTTATGAACGAGTGAAAATGATTTGAACCAAGTTGGTTCATTTTGATTAATTTCACTTGCACTTTGAATTACATCAACATTGACTTGTTTTTATAAAAGTTAGGATTTTGTACAAACATCATTGATAAGCTATGGGTAGTCACTCAAGACATCTGTTACTCATATTATATGTAGAGCTTGAATTAGTTGTAGAGCCTTTGTGTTTGTGTATCTTAAATTTATCAATCTTTCCAAATCAAAACTGTCAAGAGGATGAACACAAACCTATCAAGTTTTACTTTTTGAAAGCTCTCAACACAACCACACAACTTGGATAATATGACTGCTCATTACATGAATAGAAATTGCTCTCTGAATGATGGCAAACTTTCGAGTTTATAACATGATTTTACATTAAATTTATTTTGTAATGAGGTAGATGGTACACTTCTTGTAGACTCCTAAATACAAGAGTACAATGGACACAAAAGCTTTGTGACATGTTTTCCAAGAAATTAAAAATCAAGTGGAGACATTTAAAAAAAAACCCTTAAATCAAGCCCACCACATCGTAGGACACCATGACAAAGACAAGTAACTTGTAGAGGCTTTAGGACCATGGATTTGCCAAACTAATTTTTTAATGAGTTATACAAGACGTTATAAGCATGTGTACTAGCATGTCGTTTGTGATTCCATATTCTCACAATTATAGGTTTAAGGCAAACTCAAAATACAAATCTTGTATAAGTTATTTAATGAGCATGACGGAGATGGGTTAGTAGCACAAACAAATGCCCATATATGATCTCAAAGGATTTTGGAACATTATGAGTTAGAGATATTATTTAAAATTTAAGACATGATTCAAGTTTTTGAAGTCATATGGCCAATCCATCAAGATAATTTAAACATGCATGAAATTGCATAATAGAGTTATCCGTAAAGTCTTTGTCAAACTCCAAATGAGATATCTAAAAGGTCACGAGTTTGAGAGCTTATACATAAATTGATTCAAGTTTTATCAAGGCATGAATTAACATGCTAATATAGTAGGCCGGGTTACCTATTGAAAATCAACTTCTAGTTTGTCACAACATGTATGGTGGGCCAAGCCAACCTTGTAGAGGTCAACTTGAGATTTGAGGTGAAGGGTCCCATGGGTTAAACCCTATTTTAGATCCTAAAGCACTCTCTCAAAGTTTGTTTAGATGAAGAAAAAGATCTTAAGAGTCTCACCCTTGTTTCAAAATTAGGCTTAGACACAAGGCATTCTAATGAGCTCTCAATAAAATAGATTAAAATCCTTCAAAAGAGGCACCGAACTCTTTGTTTGGTCTCCTCAATTGAAGATCTTTGTGGATTAACTTAAATTGCACATAAATCAAACCACACTAAGATGGATGTGCCTAATTAGGTATTCTATCTTGAATGAACACCTATATTTGAGTGGTGTACAATTGCATGCAAATCTAATAGTGAACACCAAAAAGATATCTTGAAAAATGGTTGGATTATGTGCTCAAAATTTGTTAACCATTCCAAACACAATAGTCAACAGAATTGAGGGAGCCTACATGATCATGATTTAATAACTCAAAGATTTTTCACTTTGAAAATGATTAGGATATTTGTATGAGCTCCATAAATTATGAGGAAAGTTGCTACATGCATGATTTGGATTCACTAATCCTCTTGCACGAATCGTGTGCTTTGTTTCTTGTGAGAGGTGGGTGCATAAAGAAAAATGTCTATTTAGGACCCGCTTACCTTAAGTACTCAAATTTGCCAAAGTGCCAGGAATATGTATGTTCACCAATGCAACATGTTGGCACACCACAAAGACAAGTTCATAATAGAGTTATCCTTAAAGCCACTCAAAAATTCATGATTTGGTAGGGAGTTTTGGGCCACTTTTGACAACTTATAATGTTCATGGAGCGTTCAAGGGGGTCGAAACTCCCGATTTTGAAGGGGGGAGGAGGGGGGTTGATTTTGGCCAAAAGAAGGCTATGTAAAATTAAATTCCCTATCAAACTTTCAAGAGCACCATTTTTGGTGAATTCAAAAGTTTGCCATGAAATTTGTTCTTATTTAGTCATCTTTTGGCCAAAGTCAAACACCTCACCTTCACTTCACTAAATTCAGAATTTCTACATTGCTTAAACACTTTATAAACATTATAAAATGTCAAAAGTGGGTCAAAACTTCCTACCAAACCATGAGTTTTTGAGCGACTTTATGGACACCTCTAATGGCTTACACTTGTCACATGCTTCATTTGTGAACTTCAAAAGACAATCCATACGCAACTGCACTATTAGGTAACTATATTTTACAAGAAAACCTTGTGTGGGTTAGATACTCCCTCAACTTCTCGGTGTGCAAATTGTCAACATAACTTAACCGTGCTTTACAATGGCCGCTCCACCCACAACCTGCAATCCACAACCCTTTTGAGGTCTAATTTTGCTTTTCTCTCCCCGCTTTCTTGAATGAATGAGAGTTTGTAATTTCGACCAAAATCTGGACTTACATGGTCACTCTTGTGTGCCCCACAGTGAGGTCTTAGTTGCAGCAGTTTGCAGATTGAGTCCCAAGGTGTTTGGCATGGAGTGCCTCTCAAATCAAACAGAAATTCCTGTTTGGCACATTTGAAAGAAGTCCGGCACCAGGTATCCTTAATCCTTTTCATAATTGCGGTTGCGGACAAAGCATTTCCGGATTGCTGACCTAAAGTAGAGAATTGCACTAGCACCAAAGCAAAATTAGTATCTCAAAGGTCATCTTGTGGTTGTGGTGTCGTGAAGGCCTACCCTTCAACCACAACTCCATTATATCGTCTCGAAAATCCTTAAAGGTCTCATGTAGCGCTAGAATCACAACTGAGGACCCAGAAGAAATTTTCGAAGTCGACGGGGTTTTGACTAACCCTGCAGTGTAAAAGATATTCATGACCGAGTGATGTTAGTTTCAGCTTGCACAGGGTTTAGGGTTTAGGGTTTAGGTTGAAGATGTAGTCCAATCACTTCTAAACATGTCTCTTAATGGTGTTGGTCCTTTGATCCTCACCGAACCAGACACCAATCAAATATAGGTGTCCGATCAAGAAAAGTGACTGAATAACACCCGCATACCTTATATCCTGCAGTGATCCCATCTTTTAGGGGCTGGTGACGAAGTTCGTGTGGGATGTGGATGACCTCAGCTCCTGTAATTTGTCAGTGTACTAAATATGTTTAAACGTTGTAGTGGAGTAGGTTGAAAACAGGGTATGATGTTGGACTACACATTTTAGATTCTCCACATATTGAGCTGTAAGGTGTTTTCTCGTTACTATCGAGTCTGTAATGCAGGTACCATGAGCTGAAGGCAGAGTGCAAGCTTGTAGATGTTACTTTCAAGCACCTATTGTCCAATTTTCTGTGTAATATGAACAACACCTTTAGTTATTGATGCTCTTCTTCCAGTACTCCTTTTGTCTTCCCTTTTCTTGGACTTTTAAAGTGACCTCAGTGTTTTTGAAAGGTGGACATGTTTACGAACTGCTGTCAATTTTGTTTTGCAGGAAAGTAGAGATGATATTGGATGTCAATCTGGAGCCTCTCTTCATGTTTCGGTGCATGCACTGTGAGTGCTAGGAGCCACAATTATGCGTTCATCATCTGCAGCCATGGTGTCCTGTGTGAAATTTTGTCCAAAGTTTGTGTCTCTTTGCAACACCCCCTTCAACCTGACAGTGAAAAGCAGGCAGTCTTTCATCAGTAGTTCACACCTTCTTGTTTGGAACCATTCCAACTCGGCTCGAGAATGCATAGAAAGAAGGAAGCGGTCTTCTGTTCTGATGATGCATTTACAATGTCCTGGGCAACGTTTCGGGTCGTTTCAGCGAATACGGCTTTTCAGCTCAGACGCCATTACAAAAGTGGATAAGAGACAGCACAATTTTGATCAGAGAGCAAGAGGGAAGAATGTAGAAGGGGCTGATAGCAAGCAAAGGAGGGATGTAGAAGTTGTCGGCCAGCAGAAAATTGAAGATTTGAAAGAAGTAACTGAAATTTATGCTGAACAAATCACGAATGTGGATCGAGAAAAGTCAGATTATCTACTCAGTGTGCAATCGATTCGCAATAGAGTCCCCACATATGAAAATGAGGACAATCAAGTGAAGGTTAACACAGACGAAATTAAAGCTTTTGAAGAGTGGGCAGCAATGAAGGTAAAACAAGAAGGTCCAAGTGTCGTGCCTGTGATAGAGGGAATGAGGAACTCTCTGCTGCAAAGGGTTAAAGAGGCGTCTTTAACACAAATAGAAATAGAAAGTTCCTCATTGGTGAAGACAACAGAATTATTGAAAACAACAATGTCGAGACCTGTCAAATTACCAGTGGAACGAGACCCTCTGGCTGGAGTAACTGTGAGGCCGATTGTTATCAAGCGAAAATCAAGGCTGCCTGAGAATTGGGACGGTCCCGGAGGCACAGTTGTGCTCATTGACAAACCCCGAGGTGGTGTTGAATATGTCTAGTTTCATTCTTCAGTACATGCATTGTTGGATATATAAACCCTCAAGAAAATAACTTTTCTAAAATATTTTTGAATAAATGTTCATTGAAATTTGTGTTCTCATTCAGAAACTATACTTTGTGTGGTGGGTTGCAGAATGGAGCTCATTTGCTGTTTGTAATAAGTTACGCCACATGCTCAAAGTTAAAAAGGTGTGGAATCCTCCAATTTCAAGCTGATTTGCAATTTGAAATGAAGGTTTTCACTATAATATCTGATTGGTTTATGATCTCTGCTGATTATTTCTCTGTTCGACGTTGGTCAGGTTGCCTCCAATCACCAACATTTAAAAATCTATGGCAAACATTGATTTGCTTAAAGGTCTCCCTTGCAGGCTTTAATCAGGTCAAGACAATCAGGTTTCTACAGGATAGTGAGACTGTTCTATTTTTGTGTCAATATGTATCAACCAGGACTACCTACAGACTTTTGAGCCCATTGATTATCAAACACCTTATTCACATCAGTTCACTTGGTTTTAGTTTACTCTGAGATAATCTCAAGTTTATCGCAGGTGGGGCATGCAGGCACACTGGACCCTTTGTCCACAGGACTTTTGATAGTGTGTGTGGGGAAGGCTACCAAACTTGCTGACAGGTCAGTATTTGCTATGCTCAAGAATTTTTGAGGAAGTCGTCATTGCTTTTGATATCACGTATACTTCTCTAGCACATTCCATAATTCATCTCCTCAATGAACTTAGTTTTATTAATCCAGTGTATCTACTTGCCATGACTTTACACACAAATTCAAATGTCACGTATGCAAATGATGTCTCCTGAAACTGAGCATATTAGGTATCTTCAATGCACATACTTGACATGCATAGTCTGATGTTTTCATTTTGGTTTGTAGAACCCTTGTTTAAGATAGGACCGCATTCTTTTGTCTTCTTAAATAGGTACAAGCCAGAAAAAATTATCCACTTGGATTAACTCATATTGTCTGGGATGGGTCTAGTTATCAGGCAATGACCAAGGTTTACAGTGGAACGATGCGGCTTGGGGAAACTACACCATCTTTGGATGTGGGAACTCCGGTTTGTTACAAGCCCTGTTCATTGAAGAGAATTAAAGCATACCATAGTGATTGGTAGGATATCATAAAAGGGGAACTTCATCTGGAACGGTAGTACTCTGAGGGATCAATATATGTGTGTACTAAAATGAGATTATCCATTGCTGGTATGAGTGGTGAGGAACAAGCCGACTTAATGAAGTTTTTTATAATTACAGCTTACAAAAACCATTATTGCATTGTGCAGATGTAAATAGTCCCCATTTTTTTTAAGTGTGTTAGTTCTTGACTAACAAAATTTATTATATTGATAGCCGGATGTAATGACAAATCACAGCCATATTATTAAAAGCATGTGGTGAGGATGAATTTTGTCCTAATGCTTGAAAATAGTACTCTAAGGCTTTTGCATGTTCTCCATTTCTTGTATGAATATTAAAATTCCTCTATTATAGTATATATCACTTTTATCATAGGGATCAGTTTCTAAGTGCATAAATTCATAATAATTCTTTAAAGCTTCCGTATACGCTCCTTTTGATTGAGCTGACATTCGTTATGGTCGTTTGTATGTTGTCTGATGCAGGTGTCTGAGGTATTGCCATGGGAGCACATTCAAGAAGTTGATGTGCAAAGAGCTTTAAATTCCTTTATTGGAGACATCATGCAAATTCCTCCAATGTATTCTGCCATCAAGGTGAGAGCTTATTTACTAAGGTGCACTTTTGCAAATACCAAGTGGACTATGCAATAGAGTTATTCTGTAAGTCAACATGACTGTTTGTTGGGAGTTGGTTGTTTTGCATACAAAACCTTCCATGTTCGGTAAGTTTTCGGTAAGGTGTGGAGGTTTAAACCAGTTTTGGTCTGGTATATAGGTGAATTAATATCAACATCAGTAATGGTGATAAAAAACCTACTTGAGGGTATAAAATTGAAATACCTGTCAAATATGGATATTTGGTGGGTCTGTCAAGGTGAGAGAACCTTTGTACAACCGAGTTATTGTTTGGGTCAATACCATCCTAAACCACATTGATGCTAGGGCAATTTTGCCTAGGTATGAAGGTTTTTGCATGGTATATAGATCCAAATGGTATTGACAACAAAAAATACCATCAAAGACCCATACCCTACTGGTATCAAAAAATGTGAAATCCTCATTATAGATACCCGAATGGTTTCAACAGAAGATGATACTAGACCAACACTGGTTTGAACGTTCTGAATTGGATTGTTGAGGTTCAAACTCATTTTGGCATGCCAAGAGGTGCTAAAATAGGTTTGGCCCTCAATGGATTGAAATAAGTTGCTCTTTGAAATTACCAATATTGTTTGCAAATCAATAAGTCTCTTTGAATTTGACAAGTGGAAAGAAATTATCAATATTGTTTGCAAACCAACCAACGTAGAAAATCATAGGGGGCCAACTTATAGCAACAACTCCCATTGGGTTAAAGGATAACTCTATTGAATGAACCCCCTCATGCTAAGAAAAAGTTTTATCCTGCGTAGTAGGTTCTTTTATCACATGTTTAAATTGCACACAACTGTCCAGGTTAAAGGAGAAAGACTTTATTCTAAAGCAAGGCGAGGCGAAGAGATTGATGTGCCAGCACGACCTATAACTATCTATGACTTTCAGTTAAAGCAAAATCCAGAGAATAGGTCCATCCATCTACACTCAGTTCTTTGATATGGCCACCTCCTTGATATTGTGATTAGGCTATTAGAAGCCTTAAGTATTATTTATGACTACAGACGTGACACTTTTAAAAGGTCTCTCTGTATTGAGCAGTTTCTTTGCTTTGTGTTGAATATGAGCTGTGTGACATGTTCAGACAAGACTGGGATTTTTTCATCATATGTTCAAAGGGAACATATATTCGATCTCTTTGTGCCGATCTTGCAAAAGCTTTGAAGAGGTGCAGTACTTTCCACTCAATTCATCTTTGAGCCTCAAGTTTTATAAAAACATTTCCATTCAGTCGTGGGAGTCAATTCTTGGTTGCTAAAAAATATCAGTATTTGCCTGACTCTTTTGTTATTGCAGTTGTGCACATCTCACAGCCCTGCGTCGAGAGAAAATAGGTACAAGCCAACAATTGTACCCTTTTTAATTTCATTTCTGCATTGTTACATATAGTATTGTCAGTACCTTGTTTGAGACTGCACCTTCCGATTACTGATTATAAGAGTGACTACATTTCTGTCGTTCTAATCTGCAACCTACTTCATTGAAGTTGTGTCCCTCTCAGAATGTTCAGATCTTGAGGTCATTGGTTGTCAACACCTGTTTTTGAGTGCTTTTGATGATCGATTTAGCACAAAAATTATTCAAATTCATTTTTTGCTGGTTGGAATTTGCAGGCAATTTGAGTGTGAAAGATGCATGGTCCATTTCAGAGTTGGAAACAGATTATAACGAAGATTTGAGGGTCCCATTTCAACCCGTGGAGGCACTTTAGTGTTATTTATTTTATTTATTTATTTATGTCCTTGAAGGCCCTACCCAATTTGTACCACACTTGTGGACCTTGGCAGATTTTATGTGCTAGGGAGGATGGGGATGTGAAACCCACTTCCTTCAAATTGTTTTCAATCCCACACCTATTAAAATTCTGATATCACTTAATTATGCATTAACATATTGAATATCAGTGTTATCATCTTCAATGTTTAACAGGCATAAACAAAGGGTAAAAGCCAATATGAAATTCAAAGTCATTGGAAAAGAACCATCTTCAGTTTTGAAGACCACCTTCAGTTTCTTCCTCTTTACATCCATAAGGGTCTTCACTGTGAGATTATTGGTTTATTAGCAAATTCGGACATTGAAATCATAGAAAAATACAACCCCCTGGTTGGCCATCAGTCTATCAAACCTTGTGAGCCACGGGGAGGAAGTGTTATTGCCCTTGGCAAGTAGGGAAATTGACTCATAAGTAGGCTTGTCACAAATTAGACTTAGATGTTGAGGGAAAACTCTGACCTTAACACGAGTTGATTTAGCACAATTGATCTAGCTCAAGTGCAAAGGAGAAGTCCTTTCGAAGATTGTAGTTTCCTTTTGCACTAGAGCAATGTGAATTGAATACTTTACTTTGTTCATGACTTGGATCCTTTGTTTTTATTTGATTTTGTGTAAATCATATTGGCATGGGAGAGGGGTACTAAATCATTTATGGTATTTAGGGTCACATGCCTAATAGTGTCACATACTCTATTCCGAGGTGTATCTTAGGTTACACTAATGACCAACAACTTCACCAACAATGTCATCTCATGATACTTGGCGTTCAAGTGATCTTACTAATATCTTGGCATCAGTATGTTCAATAGTGTTATGAGGTGTATGCCTATGTTACACAATGATCTACAAGTTGACCAAAGTGTACACAAACGACACCCGCCACCAGAACGCTCAATAATATCTTCCCCTTGCACACACAAATGCAAAAACAATCATCTCAAGTAGCCCAATGTGCTACACTAAATTTCACAATGGAAATAAAATTTCACTTAAAAACAATTACTTATGTTGATGAATAGTATAATAAGAAGTTGTGACACTTTGAGACCTCTAGACATCTAGATTTGGCCCTTTGCAAATAGCGTGCGTGGCACTAAATGCCATGAACAATGTTGTGCTAAGGAATCAAGTTTCAATAAGGAGACCTAATCAAGTTAAACTATAATTCTTTGACGTGTTAATGCATTATAGTCTTCTTCCCATTGAGTCTCTCATGAAGTAGAAGCTATTCTTTTTGCAGATGTGCGAGTCTTCACAGTTTTATTTATTTATTTATTTATTGTTTTTTACTATTGTTTTTTAATTTTTAGCAGAGTCCTCCTGCACCTCCATGAACTATGTCCCTAGTGTATTTTGAAATTCCTCTCTAATTTGTTTCAGGTGTTTATCAACAATTATATGAAAACCTTCATAACATTAAGTAACAAGCCCAGAATGACCTCAAAAGAGCATCAAACCGGCGCATGTCAGTTTGATGCTCTTTCAAGAGCAAAGATGGCCCTACCTTTGAGTTCTTCTTAGGCTATTTTTAATCTATTTGGGTAGTTACTTTCAATGCTTAGAATTAATTATGTCGGTTTCTAGGACAAAACTAATGCCAAGTGGTGGTAAAGGTTCTAATCTAGGCTAAATTACGATCTAAACAAATCTAAATAGCTATAAAGCAATAGGAAAGTTGGTGAGGTCAAAAGGTCGTTGCACTTTTTGGAAAAGTCTCCTAACACCCGCATTGAAAACCTCTTCGATACCTTTTTGAAGCTACTATTCTTAATTAATTCTCCATTCATTCACCCTTGCTTTGCAAGCTTTTCCCTTCTTGTTGAAGTAATATTACGGATACTCAAAGGGCACCATGCTAGCATTGCTACTTAATGTTATGTTGTACATGGAATGTAGAATTCCACTATTCATATACGAAGAGGCTCCTCTAGTAGCATGGTGGCATCATTTGCATGGTAAATGTCTAGTGAAAAGTTGAAGTGATGAGGTGAAATTAGGAGAAAGAAATGAATATGATTTATATCCAAAACAATCTTACTTTCTAGGAGTTGTCCTTGTAGATCCCTAGTTTAACACTCCCAACCTCTCATGCACGCTTGTCCCTTAAAAAATTGTGTGTGTGTGTGTGGGGGGGGGGGGGGGGAAGGGGTGTTCAACCAACCTCATATTATCATGTGTTGATGTTTTAAATTTTTGATGTGAATTTAGGTTTTTGAATTCATGCCCCTGCATGAATTTCAACACAATGAGCTATTTTAGGGAAGAAAGGGCATGCATTTTATAGAGGAGGACATTTGAATGGGTATGAATCCAAGGTGCATCTCTTGTGAATAATGTCTAGTGAATAATGTCCAGTGAAATGGATAAACGAGCATTGTGAAGAGAAGATCGAATGAATTTGATTCACACTATTATAAACACAAATCTTAAGCAAATATAGGCAAATTGCTTAGGTTGGCTAACATGTCCAAGTTTGGGTTTGTCACATGGGTCTCGCTCCCTAGAAGTTTGTTAGAGGATGTTTAACCACTCCCAAGATGTATGAAAGAGTCTGGATCCTACACGTGGGTTTTTGGGGTGACACTAAGTTTACCCAAAAAGTAAATACACTTATGATGGATATATAAATAAAAATGTCAGTTCCTTTTGGAACAAGCATGAGCAGGCCTATGTAAATTAGGCACATGCCTAAAATGCCTAATCTAAGTCATATTAGGCATGAAACCAGATTTGGATTAGGCATATTAGGCACAACGCGTAGATTCATACAAATAGAAGTCCAAAGAGGCTCAAATCGAAGAGTTGTGTAGCTATATGATTGTTTGACAATGTACCCCTAGTAACTTCGATGTCCTTCTATTGTGTTGCGGTGGAGTTGCGTCAACTTTCCCAAATACGGCCACAGTCGAGGGCGATTACTCCGTCGTCATGAACTACGAAAAGGAACATCTACCGCAATGTACTCACCGATTTGAATTTGGAAGACATCACTCAACAATGTAAGCAACAATTTATGATAACTTGGCGAGTTCAGCGTGCTGTTTGCACTGAAGGATTCCCTCCAGAGCAAAATTGGTTAGTGCAGAGCGGTAAACGTCCTTTTCATATTTCGAATATTCACATGATATTAGGCACATTCCGAATTTAAGATTAGGCATATTAGGCATCTATTAATAGAATGCCTAATTTACATAGGCATGAGCATGAGTGAAGAACCTCTTTGTCCATGGGCTATTGCCTCTTCTCGGGGGTGGGTGAGATTTCTAAATGTAATTTACCTAAATGATGGACCCTCTTTTCGACTTCAAATAACAAGAGGCCGACAAGAGCTTGGTCAAATGGAGGGGGATGTAACCTTGACCCATATAAGAGAGGATGATGTCCTTTTCGAAGTCCTTTGGCTAGGGCCATATTGGGTGATGGAAACATACCCCAATAACTTCGTTCAATTGGCCAATTTGGATGGCACTTACATCCCAAACTGCATTAATGGCGGACATTGCAAAACCTACAAGGTATAATCTATCTTACACATATCACTCCTATGTTTTACTTCTTTTAGTGCCAAACTGTGTCCCTTTCACTCTCATCACCGCATTGACAGTATACTTTTACATGAAAAGTCCACTACGGTGTTAGTTAATACCTTAAACTAATTAATTCGCCACTTTGGATGGCATATACTTTCCAACCCGCACTAATCGTGGATGTTATAAAACCTACAAGGTGTAACCTATCTTACACATAACACTCCCGGATTCTACTTCTTCTAGTGTCAAATCATGTCCCCCTCACTCTCATCACCGTACTAATAGTGTATTTTTATACCAAAAGCCCACTACAATGTTAATTAACAACATAAACTAATTAATTACAAAATACCAAGATAATTAGGTCTACTGCCTACCACCCAAATTGTCACTGTACAATCGAATGGAACACTATTTGCCAACACAGCTACAAGATTCTTGGTACGTTACACTTTCAGAGTGTCCCACACATAATTGACACATGTCAACCACCCAAACCGCTTGTAGTTTAAATTTAGGCTCATTTCCTAGTTTAAAAAAGAAAGTAATTGTTAGGAGTTATATTAATATTAATTAGTTAGCATTGTTAGATGATTATGTAATTCATGAAGACTTGGAACGGCGTGTTGAAGATCGAATGAGAAATATATTCAATAATATTGCCAATGAAGATGTTGCGGATGAAGGCGTTGTGTGGATGAAGGCAAAAGCCGTTCAATCAAGGTGGCAGCCAATGAAGACCGTAGGATTTAGGGGTGTAAAAGAATGATAGGTAATGTGGAATCGGCCGTAGATGTTGATCGTTAGATTTAAGCCCGGCTAGCAAGCCTTGTGGTTGGAAGGGGGTGGTTTGCGAGAGTTAGCCCCGGCTCATTTTCACCCTTTTCCGCTTAGGATTTTCTTTCTTTCTTCCCTCCATGTAGGTGGCGGCGCTCCTTGTGGATGTTTTCTTTATCTTCTTGTATGAATGCTAGCGAAACTAGTGTTGATTAACATGGTTTGTAAATGCTATTGGAGAACTACTGCGTGGATTCGCAACCGTTTGTTCGTTTGTCCGTTTCCAGGCTTTATTGGTTGTTTTGTTGGTTGTGTTGATGGATGTTTGTGAGTTTTGCAACATTTGAGGCATGAGGTACAAATAATAGTTAGTGGTTAGTTGTTGGTTGCTAAAACTCTAACTTTAGCCTTGATTGGAGTGTTTGAGTGTTGGTTTAGAGGGTGGCAAAAAATCACGCATCTAAGTACTATTCCTCATAAGGGTGGCTTAACACCACAATTCTTTCCACCACTTGGCCACCCCACCCAAAGGTGGCCAGTGTGAAGATTGGTAGAAGCTAGGTACTTAGAGCCAAATCCCCCCCCCGGTGCTGTAGCAAGTTTTCCGTAGATTTCTGAATAGTTTTACTAATGTTAGAATTTTAAAAAATCAAATAGTTCATTTTGATAGTTTTAAACGACACCTTCCACGCCCAATTCCGAACTAGAATGAATTAGTTAGGAATTTCTAAAGTTCTGTCTCGAAATGATCACTACGGCAGTGTTTAGCTGCAATCCAACTCTGATAGGATTTTTGCCAATGTTTTGGGATTATTTCGTTTATATTTTATCTGAGTAGCCCTTGTCAATAGCTCTCCAATGGTATATCACACATGAATAATAACAAGGGATATATGAATTTATATCCAAAATTACCGTAGGTTGTAGTAAATTCTTTGAAGATAACGGTGATATTTAATAATTGAATGACGGTGAGGTGAATAGGGTAATTGCTCTTGGATGATCTAATGGATGAATGTACTAGATATGATGGATGGAATTTAGTTGAAGTAGGATGATTTGGTTGGATGAGTAATAATTTTGCGATGGATGAAATGATGGACTTAGGATGAATTTAGAGTGGTTTGCATGAATGAAAAATGGTTAGATGAATGTTATACATTTGGATGATTATAAGATATAGAAGGTTATTGTTTGGAGGCACTAGGATGGTCCACCCATCCGGCCAATTTTGTGGGTTGTTACTTTGACCGGATGAACCCCAAGAGTGAATACTAACATTGGGAAAGGGCTAGAGTTGAGGAAAGCTAAGTGTACTAACTGTGGAAGTGGCTTGTGTAGGTGAATATTAGGTGCCGCATGAAGTGACTGCAGGATGTGGCGGTAAAATGCGTTACAAGAGGTACAACTCTGACGAAAAGTGGAACACTACATATGTCACAATGAACCCAATTTCACATTTTGATTGGAAAAATAAGTGTAAGGAACTGAACTTGCTCATTGCTCATCTATTGAGGGATGTGTTCATAGCTACAGATGCAATACATGAAGAGGCAATATCTCAAATGAGTGAATCCAAAGCTCACCTTCGAGGTGGCTCATGTGGCAGGGCTAATAGGCACATTTAGAAAACTTGTTTATCAAATACAACATTAAGGTCATTTTTAGAAAATAGCTATCAGATGCAAGTAAGAGGAGAATAGTCCATGTCAAAGACCACATGTTCATAGAGTAAGCCCATAACAACAATAACCTTCCAGGAACCTTTTAAGTAGATGAAAAATATAGATTATAGTAAAGGCGCATGTTCCCGATCATTACCCCATCAACAATCTGTAGGGTATTGGAAATTCGATCAGGCTAGGACTTAATTTTGATCAAGTCAGAACCAATAGTGCCATGACAAATGTCATGGTTTTGAGTGTTAAAGTGAGGAGGAATGAGCGGTTATGACATAGTCTAGACATTGGTAATATGTTTGGGCCAACTTTTGGCTTCAAAAATTCACAATAATTTCAATTTAAGGAATTAAAATGATTTTTTTTGCAGTCCTCCTGATATCTAGCTTCCTACACAAATTTTTTTTGCACCACCTTATACTTCTCCAGATTTGGCGCAAAATCTCCTTAGTGATCGGTTATGGGCGCCTCTACTCTAGTGCGTGTTACTATTCAAAGTTACATAGTGCTATAAATATCTAATGAGAATGTAACATTTTACCAAGCAAAGTCATTTATGTTCTATAATGGCCGCATAACCTAGTGAACTTTTGTTAGTTAAAATTAAACTCATGAATAAGACGTTATTGCACTGTGTAATTCTGTATAGCAAGATGCACTAATTGGGATAATCACTGTAGTAACAAGTTTGATTCACAAAGTTTTTACATGCAAATCTAAGTATGTGAATAATGGATGATGTTGTACAAGAATATTTGAGTGAGCTTTTAGGGGTTAGGCTTGCCCTAGCTTCAGTGCAGAATGCATCTTCAACTTTTGATTCAACATCAAATTGTAAGAGCATGACCTGCAAGCTCTAGATCATGTTGCAAAACATGTTGTGGCGGAATATGACAAGAATTTCATTTACACAACAACAAAAAATTATGACCAGTCCTGAAGAAAAATCTCTTCTAATTAATCCTTAAAGGTCTGAGAGGCTTGACATATGACCTATTTACGCACTTTCTATGAGTCCTTGCTGATAAGTCTTGAAATAGCCTGTGGGGTGGGGGTGGTCCTTGGCTTGGTGGGTCCGGTGGGTTGTCCTCGGTGGTGGTCGGTTGTTGGTGCTTATTACGTGGTGGTGTTCCGCGTCCGAGGGGCCCTGCCTCCCCTCGGTGAGGACGCGTTTTCTTCTTGGTTTTAATTCATTTTGGCGTTGGTTGTGTTGGCCTTCTGTCTCAAAAAAAAGTCTTGAAATATTATTTCACAGACATAGGTTTGAAACTTTTGTTAGTACACCTATAATTATCTTATGGACAGGAGAAAATCAAAATACAATCATATGTGATATTGATGATCATTATGCTAAGCAGGTAGTGGAATCCAAAAACACCCATGGTGTGCATTTGAACCCGAATTTTCATTTCCACTAGATTCATATATGAAACTTATCAAACAAGTGTGTTTAACGAGTGAGTTATTTTTGGTTAAGAACATTTTGACACAATTAGTTTACATGGAAGACTTATAAAACTCAAAACATTAGTCCATGTGTTAGGAAAGTTTGGATACATAGATCAAATATGGTTAAGTTAAGGTGGGTTTACATGACTTGGGCTTGCATCCAAGAAACTTGGGATCCAAAAGATCGCTTAATGGACCTTACTTTTAGACACAAGCTTGAACCCAAGCTTGAAGATTGGTATTTCAAAGTAGGGGCAGTATTTTCTTTGAGTGGGAATTGCCAAGATTTGGTGGAAAAGTGATGCCACATTAGCAACCACTTAAAAAACACTCAAAACTGGTTTATTGAGTCTCATCAAACAAAAAATATACAAGTCAACCACTTTAGCTAATCATGGTGCCAACACACTCCTTATTTCATACCTTGGACTTGGACCCAAACCCTAGTGTAAACTCCTTGGGTCCAAAATTGTGCTCTCAACCAATAAGATCGCTCGATTAATATGGAGTCTTTAGTCTTGGGCCCTAGTGTAAACCCACCCTTAGCACCTTAAGTTTGGGTACACTGAGTAAACATGGTTAACTTGTTATGCATGTTGGGATATTGTTGCGGAGTCACTCTGATCATCGTGGCTTGATTCGCAGGGGTCCAATTTTTGGTGAAGATTTTGTACATGGACTAATGTTTTGAGTTTTATAAGTCTCAATATGCAAAAAAAATAACATATAAGAATTGCACAACCTGTACCTAGATAGAATCATTTAGACATGTCATAGACATCATCCCACCCATAACATTATAGACAGGGGCGTCACCAACCTTGGTTTTCAAGGTAGGCCCGCTCGGGAAATCAAATTTTATCTAGTGCATATATTTTTAGGAAAATGTCATTTTATCCAATGCATATTTCCTCTGGTAAATTCCATTATATTCAGTGCACTTATTAGGACTTAGGAGGCCTTGCTAAACCCGTTTTTGGGAGTATATTGTATTACAAAGGAATTTGAGTCTCTCATGAGCCTAGGCTTTCAGGTGGGCCCTTCGGGCCCAAGGTAGGCCCAACCTACCCAGGCCTAGGCTTGGCAACGCCCTTGATTATAGAGCTCCTTGGTTGCATCCCACTGGATCAGGTATCACATGGGCATTATTCTCCATAATTTCCGGGATTTCTTGTTTATGGAGAGAACACATGCTACAAACTATTAACTTTTCAACAAGAAACTATAAATTATCATAAAGTTTGAATCGCAATGCTTTCTTTGGAAAGAGACCATCTTCTTTTCTGAATGTTTTCATTAGGTATAGTATATGTAAGCTACATATTTTGCATTGATCAATTTTGACTCCAACATTGAACATTATTCAGCCATGTAGGTCAATTCCATGACCCTGGAATATGTCAATTATATTCCATGGGGCTCTCAAACAAAGTGGGATTATATGTTTACTATTCATACATTCAGTCACATTTAGGATTTGGAAATTTGGCTGGTTCACATTGAGTCCCAAGTCCTAAGTCCCGAGTCACTTGAGGTCGATCCGTGCAATCTTAGCTGTTGAGAGCATGGAAGTTGGGACTTACCACTTCACACGGGGTCCCAAGTATGATATGGATGTTCACATGGCAACACTTTTTGGAGGTGAGGCTCTGGACTTGTGTTGAAAGTTGGGTTGAGCAAAAAGCTAGACCCAACTCTCAACACAAGTCCCGTGAACATTTTTGCATGAAATAATCAAGATCCGACTTTAATGATAATTAACCATATTTTATTGGTTTCTTGAGGCACAAAGGTCGGGACTTTGCAAACATGTTGAGACTTGCTAACATGAGTGGGACTTGGGACTTGAGACCCCATGTGAACCAGCCCTTATACTCCTAGCACTATGTGCAAGTTTCACTGTTCATCCCAGTAATATTCCTAGAAATTACTATTAATAACAGAACTATCATTGAAAATACCAACATTATTCACAATATTCTTATTATTCATATTGGCACTATTCATTATTTGTACTCGCATTAGTTTCTTCTTATTTTCTAAGTTTCTTCCCATAAAGGTAAAATAGTGGAAGCCCATGTCATATGCTAAATATAGAATGGAACACAACCATGCAGCTGAATAATGTTATGCACACATGATAGGGTTACAGGTATTTATTGGTCATCTACTTATTGCAGGGCCCTGTTTGTGCTTGCTGGTTTATTATTTGCCTGAGTGAAATTCTGAATTTCTCCAGTAATTTTTGTCTTGTTTAAATGACCACACAACAGCAGATGTGCACAATGAATTGTGCAGTGTTATCATACATGTCACATGTAACCAGTAGTCAAAGCTTCTAGATATATTTCTAAATGCTGGTTGTTTCATGGCAACAAATTGTGCAGTATATTAATGAAAATGTCATCAACTGCAGTATATCGAAATTTGTTGACAAGATCGAGAAGATCATGTCAATTAGGTGATTGTTTCAAGATGGCATGCCTTGGACCCTTGGCTTGACAATCAGTTATAAATAGAATTTAGAAATCACACCAAAAATTTGACACACTTGCCGATGTAAGTAGCAAGGTTACAAATTAAATCCTGACAATCTCACGTAAACCTGTTCACGTTTAATCTGTTTGGTGATTGAACTTGCAAAGCACTTCAAAGGCAGAAGCTCCCCCTTTTGTTTTTCAATGTCAAGTGCATGCACAATCCTATCTCCTAATATAGGTACTAGAAAAGGACGATGCACATGCTGAATACCTATCCCATCAAAAGGTGAAATCAAAACAAATAGGTATAATCCCAAACTCCAATGCTTTGCAAAAAGTTGTATTTCCCACAAGATTTCTCGTGAAGTGTGTGCACTAGCCTAGCTAGCATCTGCGACATTTGAAGAGGCTTTATAACTCTAGATGCCTGGTTTTCTGTTATGAAAAGTGTGGTTGTCTGGCACAGATTTTGAGTCTTGCAGGTGGATTCAAGAAGTGATGATCTACCAGAACTAAACCTGAAGCTCTTCAAATCAAGGGGAGGATTTGGGCAAAGTTGGTCAGAATGCAAGTGTTTCCAAGTCAAACCGGTTACATGTTGAATTTGTTCAGTTTTTTTTAGATCAATTTGAGGTGTATTCTACATATTCATCTAAAATGATCGGAAATTTCCCTAAACTCTTGAACTTGAACCGATTATATTTCAAACTCGACCAGCTCAATCTTTAACGAGTGGTTGAATCTCCCTGCTCATAGGTTCAAATTGTCCCAAAATTAGGTATGCTATTGGGGATTTGAATAATATGGGCTGGACTGGAAGTCGCCAACAATGGTGGTGTTGAGGTAAGTAAGTTAGTACCTGATCAGGTACTGGGATGACCATCCACAAGGACCGCGTTATCAAAAGCAGGGCCACCACATCAGGAGCTATATGGTACCTATACCTATACTCGTCCTTCCAAGCATTTGAGCGCAGTTTCTATTCTTAGATCACCTCACTTTTTGTTTGCTGAGAATCGTTGGTAATTCAAAGAAGATTTTAACGAATCTTAGCATGTAGTTTTTGGACTCTGTATGAATAAACTATTTATGAATAAGACCAAGTCAAATTTATAGTCTATTCATTTAATGTGAAAAGACTAAATTCTCATATTCAAACCATGTGCATTTAAGATAAATACTCATAGGAACCACTTTTGGGTAAGGGTAACATTTAGGTCATGTAGTTCTCACCACTCCGAATCACTTGTGGCGGCACAAAGTAATGTGCAAGGCTTTATTACTTTGTAAGTCGCTCAAAATGATGTAAATCATGGATTAGGGTGGATTTCCATGTATGTTGCTTGCCCACTAGACTTTGGTGGGAATAGAGACTAATGTACATGAACTATGGTGGGGTACAGTTCGTATGTGCCTATCAACCACTGTTATCTTATGTATTAGTGGACACATGCAAGTCTAGTAGCCCATGGTCACGGCCCTCCACATTCAAAAATGCAACCAAAATGTGGTTGTTTGGTTGCATTGTTATTATCTTCATGAGAACACATCCAATTCATTATTATCTAGAATCTAGTGAGTTAGGGACGGACATGCAAACCCACCCTTAGATCGCCGCATGTGCCTATGAGGTGCAACACTTATTAAATGTTTGATCAAAGATTTGTGACACATGTCATCCCCACATTGGACGGAACATCTTAAGATTCATGCGTGTCAGGTTACTAGGAACCTAGTTATTACGGTGAAAGCTCATCATAGGCACATAAGTTTCTCGGCATTTCATCAGAAGCTCATGATTTGGTATGGTCTGAATTCCCCCAGCCAGCCAGAGATGATCTCCAGTCTAGAGTATCTTCCTATAACAACAGTCTAATGGGATTTGAAGTTGGGACACCAGTTCATAAGAGTACTTGGAAATCAGAAACCGAAAAATCAAGATCACAGCTCCAAGATCTCCAGCTCCACAAATTCAAATCATAGCCTTCGGATCCACCACTAGAAACTCTGTTTCGTAGGAGAATTCCAGCTGCGATCGAGGCTGGATTAATCCGGAGCATGCATTTGGTGTTGATGCTCCTTGATCCGCCGGCCGCTGCCGCCTCGGATCCTACCGAAAGTAAGTCATCACAAAACCTGCATGATTGATTTTCTACACCTAGGAGCGGAGCTGCTTCGTGTGAATTTTGTGCAAGGAGGCCGTTGTGCTATGTGGCATAGCTAGATCTTCTTCATTCTGGTCATGTCGAGGGTTGAGCGAGCTTGTAATCAAGGAGATCGGCGATCTCCTTAGGCTTTTTTATGATCCTCTTCTCTTAGGTCTCATATGCGTTAATTAGTATTTCATTTATCCATGGGCTATATATATATGCCATGATTCATGTGTGCAGTTGCATGCGGCTCTGAAAGCATTCAAAGCGGGTGTGGACGGAAATGACACTCTCAAAACCTGGACGGGAGACGACCTGTGCAGTTCCTGGGTAGGCGTCCGCTAATTACACGGCTGCTAACAGTGTCCGTCAAGTTCAAATTACACTCGCGTGTAAGAAGGCATCATTTTATTACACACATGGCAAATAACTGATCAATCTGATCTCGTATGAAAATGGAATCGTCCTGACAGAAATCTAAAATAAAACTAATAAGATGCATAGATGGAAGCTGGATGACAGAAACTTTTGCTTGCGATGCTTTATAAGCATGATTTATACAAATATATGCTAATTTGAAATTTTCAAATATGAAGTGTTCCATGTTGTGAAATCCTTGATATGGCGGCCAGTACGTTCGTCTCACATTCCCTTGTGTTGGGTTTGGTGCAGCACGCTACCTGAAAAACAGTTGGGAGGCACGTTGGCACCTGAGCTTGGAAATCTCACACAGCTGACAGTACTGTGAGCATCTGCATAGATGTCAGTCAGCACCTACATTCCCAATGAAACGAAATGAAATGAAATGATTTTAAAGTCCCGGAAGCCAAAAGGCTTATGGGACTAAGAGTACAGCAAGGGCTGATCCTCTAGAGTAGCTAGCAGAGTTCAGTAGCCTCCATAAGATAGAGGCTAATATCAACTTGATGGTCCAATTGGAAGAAAGACTTGAGACTTCCTAATACTACATTTTCAAATAATGAAGAGATTTTATCAGTATCTTATCTCTAATGGAGTTGTAGAGGGGAGAATCCAACACAAAGTGTCTCGTTTTCAACTACTTTGTATGAGCAAAAGTGGCATAATCCGTTATCTCTAAGGATTGGGATAGTCAACCACTAGTAAATTTCAATGGCAAGTCCATCATTCGAGGTGCGGTAAGCAGCAATGTAGCAGTGCTGCAGACAATCTGCAAGCATGGAATCAGCTGAAATGAACCTATATGTATTTCCTTCCAGTATATATAATTTCAGAAAAATTTGAAAAACAATTACCAATCCACCCATCTTTATACCAATTTAACCAGGTGTTCTCATCTTGCTTGTGGATAAAGTACTTCTCTGACGAATGACTTGTTTATCTCCAGGAATTTGAAGTTTAACAAAATCCAGGGGAACATTCTATCCGAATATGGAAAACTCAGCTGCCGCATGAGGCTGTAAGATCCATAGCTATCAAGAAATTGTGTGTTCAACAGGCATTATGTAGCTCAAGCCTCATAATCTTCTGGGGAAAAGAACTAATATCCATTCATTTTTCAAGATTGACTATCAGAAAATTTTCGTTACTATGTGTTCTTGTTGGAGGTTAGTCGATTGGTGAAAAACAATAAGCTGTCTGGGCAGCTCTCCACGGACCTCGGCTCCCTTGTAGAACTGCGAAGGTTTAAATTGACACTAACAACTTCTCCGACAGTGTACCTCCCACATTTGGAAATCTCACCAAATGCAAACACTTGTAGTAGTGCCGTAACACATTCTCGTCTACCTATAAGGTAGACAATCCTTGCTATTTGGTCACTTGTTATTGGGACATCTATATTTGAGTGGTATGTGGTTTGGTGTGGTTCCAAGAACGGACATCCAAAAAACATGTGTTTAAGAGAGATTGGACTGCATGCTCAAAATATGATAACCATTCTAAGTTCAATAGTCAACATAATTTGAGGGACCTATATGACCATTTAATGAGCACAAAAATCTTCACTTTACTAGTGAATAAGATGTTCATATGAACTCCACAAATTATGAGGGTAGTGGCTATGGCCTCGATTTGGATTTGCTAATCATCTTGTACTAATTGCATGTTTCCTACCCTAGGAGAAATGGGCTAGACGGACAACATAACCATTTAAGACCCATCTACCTATAAGTGGCCTGCTATATAGATTTAGAATATCTGTGAACCCTGCATTAAAAAAAAATTTGGTGCACTTGTGGATGTTCTTATAAAATGTTCATTTTGCTGGGCTGCATTGTCCGCCCTAAATTCAGACACTTCACAAAATAACTTCCTCAGCGGTCAGATTCCAAGCGATCTCAGCCGACTCCCCAACTTCCTCCATTTGTAAGTGCAAATTTCCCTTGTAAAAACCTCCATATTGTGTCTCTACTCTGTAAGATATGTTTTACAGCTTTTGGACATGGATGCTCTTTACATGCAATTTAAGTTTTTCAATCAGTTTTTAGTACGCCTTTCACCTGCTTACATACCTTCAACTGTCCTTATTTTACAGCTTGCTTGACTACCATGAGCTCGTTGGTCCGCTGCCGCTCAATACTACGTAAGCACAAATATATAGGTCTTGGGGATCTTCCTGTCTTACCTTGGAGTTCAGGTGATCAGAATGTGAGAGAGGTATGTGAGTAGGGGATGAGTAGGTTTCACCATGAACTAATTCTCTAATTCTCATTTCCTGTATTCACTGGATTCTTGATGGGATTCTTGCTGAAAACACAGATTGACAGCAACCCTTTGAACACAACAATTGGGGCCAAATGCCAATCTTTACCATCTGTAAGTTCTTTAAACCACAGCAGCCAGCACCTATGTATTCAAACTGATTCTTCACGACTCATTTCTAACCTTTCAAGACAAAAGAAATTCTTCTATCCAATTCATCCGCAGTTCTGAAATTCAAGAGTTGCCTATTTTTCATGTGTGGCGTACATTGCGTTGAGGGAGGAACATGGGATCTAGGACAAGGGCGGCCAAGAAAAGTACATAATCCCATATTCCTCCTCTTCTTGAAGTCTATCAGAGTGGACTGCCTCCACCAGCAAATCAAGATCACTTGATTTGTTATTATGTACTCCAACTACTGAAAAATGCAGTCTCCATCATTTTTCAGTGGGACAGTTGTCTCCACCATCATAGCAAGATTCACTTGAATTTCCAGTTAATCTAAAAGCTCCTCAATTTGATGACGACCTGTAATCTCTTGTAACTGTACTAAGACTCATGCTGAAACTCAGCATATTCATGACTATTCATACGGGAGCATGATGAATTGCGGCTTATATGGCACCATCCCCAACCTCGCTCAGTCGTTAAATCTCAGATTCTTGTATGTTGTAAGCACCTGGCGTCTGGTTTACCTTCCTCTTGCTCCATGGATTATATCCGAATGGTTGTGCTGAATTTAGAGCTCAATTGAATGCTTTCTCCCGTGCAGAGATCTGCGCAACAACAGCCTTAGTGGTGCCTTACCAGGCAACTTATCGAGAATAATGCTCAACATGTAGGCGATCAAATGTTCCCTTACATTTTCTAGGTTAGATTTGGATTTTCATTAATTTTCCCCGTGGTTAGCAGGTATCGGCACGGTTGATAGCATCCTCCGGACATGACTCTCCAAAATATCTCTGCCAACAAAGAGATTTCAAGAGGCCTCGGTACATTTTGCATTGAACCTTTTATATTTATCATAGTCACCAACAGTCCCTTGATGCATGGCAGTGTTACATCCTGTAACACAAGCAGAATCTTTCGGCAAACCTCTTTAATTTCTCATGAAATTTTCTGAATTCTGCATCATATATGTGTTTGACAAATTTGTCTGTTAAAAAGAAACTTGGGGAATAATCAACTGTCTGGGTCGATTCCCGACAGCTAGGGCTCTCTCCAGTCCTTATAGTCATTGTAATTTGTCAGTCATTCACCAAGCTCAAAATCAATGCAAGAATATCATTAAAGACTGACAATGTGAAGAGGCTTTCCTTCTCACTTGGCGGAATTCAAGCTGACGTGGTCCACTCGACATCCAATTGACATTCAAATTTTGGTACATTTGGGGATGATGTGGGTGCATAGACAGGCAATTGCAAAACAATAACCTCACAAACGACACTTCTGGATCTCTCGGGACAGGATCAACATTCAACGACGGCAGAACGAAGGTGCTCGTGTAAGCTTGTCTCCACTCAGATGGCTCTGGTAGCACCTTCCGTTTAATTCCTCCACCAATTGCTCATAAAACCGCAATTTTTCTCAGATCTAGCACTGAAGCCCATTCAATCTGTGGGCTTGTAAATTTTCATATGCAGAAACCTACAAGGTACCATTGTCCAAAAGTCTGATATGCTCAGAGTTGGATCAGAGATAAAAAATGACGTTTCTACCCAATAAAAGAGGGACCAATATTGAAACCAAGCTCCCAAAGGTTAGGCACATGTCAAGATCATAATTTTTTCACCTTGGCCCACTGATCAGCCTTTCGGAATTGGCGCTTCCAAACTTGTGTGGCCTCCACATAAGAGAGACTTTAACATTCATAAACGTTCATAAACATTTCTTAGAAAACATTCCAAGTTTCAAGTTTGCCATTGAGCATGTCCGATTGTAGTTATGGAATCTTTGAGAATGTTCACTTTACCTTGCATCAACCTGGCCGGATGCAGGCTAAAATGAAATGACGTGAAATTGATTTTAAAGTCTAGGAAGTTGAAAAGGCTAATGGGACTAAAAGTACATCAAGATGGTTTCAAACCAGCTAATTCTCTAAGAATGGCGGAGTGCAATAGCTTGCATGAGATAGAGGTTAATGTCATTTTGATGGTCTAATTGAAAGAAAGACTTGAGGCTCCCTAGAAGTATGTTCTCAAACAGTGATGGAAACAGTGATGGTTCGAGGTGCAGTAGGTAGCAATGATCTTGCATTGTGGTGGAGTCAATGGTTGCTTCAAGTACAATTCACATTCATTTGTCAGCTACAGCCTCCAACAAGTGGACAGCCAGTGTGGACAGACACTCACAACAGCGTGCCTCCTTCTCTGGAAGCGAGGCCACTTGGTTGCAGTTACCAAGCATCTAAGTGAGTTAAATTGCTGATGAGCATTTCAGTCCCAAGGTGGCAGCTCTTCCCTTTACAGCAATTGTTTCCAAATCACTTTCTAATACTTCTAACAGACTGATGATCTCATATTTCACAAAGAAGAGCAATATGCTTGGAATGAATCAGTGAATTGGATAACCAATGGGAGAAAAGTGGATGATGAGCCATGGGAACGGCAGTTAATCCACCTACTTGCATTGGCTATCACTCATTATCGATCAACTCACAGATAGAATGCGAGGATTAAGAATGGTATTATGCCTTCATGATGTATTATTGCAACAATTTTTGATAATCCTTCTGCTCTTGGATGAGTGATCAATTATGTATTAGGTAACCAAAGTGAAGAGGTGGATGACGAACTATGAAAGCAACGAGTCATTCATCAGATTCATGTTGGTTACCTAATGTAATCGGTGTTCATGGTGACAAAGGCATTGGAGTCTAAATGAGAACGTCTCACTTTCGAATGAACACCAATTACGCATTGAAATTGCGACCATTTGTGACTGAATCAAAAAAGGTTGACACTTTAAAATGTCTATGTTTCTAGAATTGAATAAGTCACCTTCAAACCCTACTAAATGTTTTTTCACATCTAATCAAATTCAAAAACGGATCTTAGAATACATTGTCTTAAAAATGCTTTGAGTTCAAAAGTAGATCCGAAATAACGCCTCTTCAAATATTTTAGCAGCTCCAAATCATGTTCTAAAGACGCTAACCCATGCAAGTGTTAAGTTACAGTTAGATAGCTGCCACCCCTGGAGTTTCTGAATGATTTGTAAATACTCTTTATTGCACCTATGATCTCCTCTTCAAGTGAATCAGAGGATAAATTCTGCATTTTATAAGCTGCAATTTATGAGCTATGATAACATGCACAAGGGCAGGCTCCAGGATGGAAGCTAGGTGGCTATCAAGCGAGCCCACCATGGCCAAGTGCAAGGCTCACAAGCTTTTTATGTGGAGATTGAGCTTCTGTCACAAGTGCACCACGTCAATCTGGTGAAGCTTATCGGATTCTGTGATGATGCTGGAGAGCAGGTAAAACAAACTTACTTAAGAGAGGGAGACGACACCAAACCCGTAATGGCATGAATGAGGGATGCTTCATCTTGATCATAGCCATGAGTTCATATGTGAACTAGAACCAGGTTAAGCGAACAAGGCTATGTGACAAGTGGAAAACATATTCATTTGATTATAACTATAGACTTCAACAATTGTGTGAATATGTGTGCTATGCGTGCGCGCGAGAGAGAGAGATCCACCAGGTTGGCATGAATGAGAGACGTTTCACTCCTTATCAAAGCTTCAATCTCATATGTAATCATGAGGCGGGATTGAGAGCATGGTTAAGTGACAAGGTCTACTTAGTATTATCTCCTGTCATAGGTAATCTCTTTTGAGAGTGCATGTCCAATTTACCTTTGTTGTCCCTAAATTGAAGGCATGTGTGCAACTATGATGCAGATGTTTGTGTATGAGTTTATGAAAGGGGACACTCTTCGATCTCACCACAGCCGTAACTACTCTTGTGCAATGATCCCTACCCCTTCTCTTCGTTGTTATGAACTCCTTCCTAGCACTTGATTTCCAGTGCACCCTACCACCTATGGTTCACCCAATCATAGTGGGGCTATCCAAGTGAAACGGATATTTTCAACCAACCATGTGGGAACCGAGGGGCTTGTCATTGGGGGAGATAGGTGCCAGCTAACTTGTCCGTGCCCGTTCAAATTGCTCACCTTTGAAAGGAAGCAATAGTCAACAAGGGGGCCTCTAGTTCTCGTAATGCCCATTTTGGGGTTACGTATAGACTTAGACCAACTTGAATTCAAGTTGGTGGCAACATCAGAGTCGTCTTTCTTTCTCTTTATTATTGTTATAAACTAGGTAATGAATGCGAGGAGCCTTGCTATGGCATATAGGAGATGCATAGCCTACCGAACTCCCATAGTTGGCAACTTTAGGAACTCTACTACAACCATTGGGAGGACAACAAGTGTCCATTACCGGATGTAGTGGTCATGCCATGGTGGGGTCATCAATTGCAAGTGATTATGTGACTCCTCGTATTCAATCAAGAATAGACATGTCAACAAATTTCGTTGGCCTAACGTTGCTTGACCTAATGTAGGATATTATTACCTCAATTTCATGAGGGTTTGTTGAGGTAGGATACACTTGATGTGGATATGTCTGCATAGAAACATTGATGATGAGCGAAGTGTTGTAGAGGAGACCCACCATCCCTCTCCACAATTTGATGCCTGCAAAGGATGGTGATAGCCAGGTTATGGGTCCAAATAATTTAAAATCGTCATTGGGTTTGGAGATGGAAACTTTCATGAAACTCACCGGCAGTGTTCAAGATTGAAGCCCTCATATGAGTTTCATTTTGAAGGGCTCTCAAATTTCAGCTCTTCAGTTGAAGGGCTGGTTCAAATCCAAGACATCAATCTAAGAATATAGGAATGAAATACAAAATTCATATTAAACTTGTGCATGAATTATGTATGGTACATGTTTCCAGTACAATGTGAAGAATCAAAAATCAACCATCTACCTCCACTTCTTGTAGTGACAATGCCCTACACTTGTTGGTTCTTGTGGTGGGCAGATTATATTGAGGACTTCAAGTGACGTCTTCATTTTCAATTTGGGGTTGCGTTTTGAAGGGCTGGTTTGAGAGAGGCATATTTTGAAGGGCCAAATCGCGTTTGAAGGGCATTGAAGACTTCAATCTTGAACACTGCTCACCGGCATGCCCATCACGACAGTTGAGACATATTATAATTGGCTGCCAACTAATGCCCATCAGGTTGGGCATAGGGGCTAGCCTTGAGAGACCAAAAATCTGCAACTTTTGCATTAAAATGAGCATCCAATGGGATGTTATTTGCTCTGATGTCCCTTTGGATGGTCTGTGGGTTTGCATCACAATGCAAGTACATGACGCCCTGGGCTGTGGCCAATGCAATCTGCAACCTGCTTCGTCGCTGTTTGTAAACAATTGCAAAGAAACAAATTATCGAGGGTTATAAATATGAGTTGCATTATGAATGATTTCAAGGATTCATGGAATTCATTGATGTGTTGGGTAGGGTGCTGGGAAGGAACCCCATCTTTCTGTGCCCTTAGTTTCTTGGAGTAGACGGGTTGCAATGGCAGGACTCTATTGCGATGGACAGCATCCTATTTACCACGGCAAAAACCTTGCAAAAGAGGCCCCAACATAACATGGCAACACCAGAGAGGAGGGAGGGAGAGAGAGGTATACATTCACATATGTATGAGGTAGATTTTGTTTCATGCAAAGATAGATAGATTTCAGGCCACGCCATACCAGAATATGGAAGAATCATAACTCCACAGCACCGCTCTGGTCCCTCTCACTGGCCATAAGTATTATACTTTCTTTGTGAAATTCAGTGCAGGTTAAGCAGGCGTACAACAAAAGAATGGAGGACATGGTGCGATCAAGTTGTTGTGGAGAAGAGCAGGAGTCACGGCCGAGTATGGCATCGGATGTGCGCACATTGGAAGACATTGTACGCATGATAAGCAGCCATACTGGTCACTTGATCATCTGTTGCAATTAGAAATTCTGCAAGACTTACCACCCACACAAAATATTAAAATTGAGATTATAGACAAGTCTGATGGTAACCAATGAGGAAATAGTTCCAAATTCTCCATATCAACTTCTCCTAGGATATGGAACACCCAATTGGTATGGCATGGTTAGTACATCCATATCAACTTCTCCTAGGATATGGAACACCCAATTGGTATGACATGGTTAGTACATCCAAATTGAGGCTGTAGCCCCTTTCCTTGTAATTTTTGGAGCTCATACAAATATCTTATTATCAAAGTGAAGATTCTTGTGCTCATTAAATGGTCACATAAGCCACCCCCCTCCCTTTATATTGACTATTGAGCATAAAATAGCCATTATATTTTGAGGACGCAATCCAATCTCTTTTAAACACATGTCTTTCTGGTATCTGTTCTTGGAGCCACGAAAAACCACATACCACTTCATTATAGGTATCCTAATAAGTAAAGTAACTGAATAAGGGTTGTCTACTTTTATAATTCAACTGCTTGCAGTTGATTGTAACACCATTTTGGTGTGTCAGAGATCGATTGCATCATCATTTGTTTGATCTCAACTTTGTTGAAGTTCTTTCAAATGCTGGAACACTCAACAAAATGCATAAAGCTCAACCTGTGAAATCCTGTAGTTTCAAGGTCCACCATCTGTTGCAAGCAAAAGATTTTGCACCAAATAAATGTAAAAACGTTTCTCCATTTCAGAACCCGTGCAGCTGGAGTCTCTTGTTTGACTTATTAGGCATAGTAGGCTCAAGTTGAGCCCATTGAAAGTCATTCAACTTCAATATATACAAAAACAGAAAAACAAAACAACAACACAAAACAAAATGCACTTAATCTTAACCACACCAGAATATTTCTTTTGGTGTAGCTGGATGCCATGGCCATATCATCAATTGTCACAACAATATATATTGCCATCAACACTTTGAGGAGTAGCCAGGGGACTATGCGAAACCATCAGATCGATCAAGATATATTGACATCTTTGATATATTGACAATGGGGAAGATAGGAGGCTTTTATTTTCTCCAGAGAGCTTCAAAGTTCCATTCTTTCCAACCCTTTCAATGATTTTGAAAGCTTAATTTAGGGAGTCACTGAAGACATTGTGATTCAATCTGGCAAGAAAATTGCAGTCTGCTCAACCTCGTACTGATTGAAATTCAGTTTTTTATTTACTTGGTCATCTTCAAGTTTAGTTGTTCAACTCTATGAGAACTCGTGCATGTTGCTGACATCATGTCATTTTACACAATATACATGTTATCGCTGTTGGACTGGGAGAAAATACCTTTTTTTATATCACTTGGTATAATCTATAATGAGAATTCTACCTTTTTCTTATACTGATGGGATACTTGTATTTGAAGATAATTGCGTCTTTGATAGTATCATGGTCTATATACCATCCAAAAACCATCAAACCTAGGTAGAATCTCCCTGATATTCATGTGGTAATCGGATGGTACTGATCCAAATCATGACTTTCGTGTACAAAAGATAGTCATTTTGTGATAAACACCAACGGTTTCTGACTAGAATTACAATTTTGATACTCGTCAGGTGGGCTCTTTGATGCCATGATCCTTTTGATTCATTTGTCGTGAAGTTGACGAACTTCTCACCCACAGATTTTTCTAAATTTCTCACTCCACTCCCAAGACAGCTCAAATTTCAAATTTATATTGTTCGCGTGCATCATGCTTGCAAGTTGGTGCATGATGCACTGACTGGTGTTTACTAATTACCTTATATTTCATTTTTTTGGTATTATATTTCTGTCTAAGTCAAACAGCTCCTAATGTGTTTACTAAATTCGATGATATAGCTGTCTAGTTTCAGTGCAGTTTCTCCTCATCGAAAGTACACTGAATATTGTATTTAGTGTCATGTGGTACGTATGTCATTGTGGTAACTTTTCTAGTGATACTTTTTATGATTAAGTTTTCAAAAACCGTCATGGATGATTGAAATTTGGATGAGAAATCACTTAGTACGTGATAGTAATTGCAACATTGTAAATCTACAATGCCTAAAAGGAAGATATTTGAGACAACCACTCTAAGCATTTCAAGTCATAGATTCAACAAACACAAGTGGTGCAGACAAGCAATTTTAATCAATCCCATATACTAAAAATCATACTCAAATCATCACTCCATCCAATCAAATATGATTGATAAACAATTTTTAAATTTGAAAAAAATTCCTAGGGTTGGCACCCATTGAGAAGTAACACGAATTGTGCAAATTCATCATGTATGATGAAGCACTTTTTATTTTAGGATTTAATGTTTTTAAAGATTGTTCCTTTATGTGATAATTGAAATGAGAAAACCAGTGAATGTCAATGGGGGAGTAGCTCAAATGGTAGAGCGCCCGTTTCGCATACGGGAGGTAACGGGATCGATGCCCGTCTTCTCCAACTCTACTTTTGTCTCGTTTAATTGGTGGCCATGGATGAGACATGGATCAGTTAGCCCAAGCACAAAGTGAGGTGAAGAAAGATGACCATGTCAACCTACAAGAGTCTCAATCTGTGATAAGTAGGTACCATAGAGGGCTCTCTATTCCGACACAAAATAATTATTTTTCCCTCAATACTTGCCATGTGGCACGCTCACATTCGCCACAACCGACTTGTACCCCACGTGGAAGTTACATTCAAGCACATGTAAAGACGAAATAGGGAGCTCTTTACAATATGTACCTTCTTACAAATGCGACCGTAGCATACATTGTCATGCCTGTGGGCTAGAACTTCATGGTGTCTAGGACCTGAATAAACCCATCCATTGGAAAGATGAAGACGCCATGAAGTATTCTATAGCTTGCAGTTTTTCATATTTATATTATTTGATTTCAAAAATGGCATCAACGACCCCGAATTGTTTTAGAATGGTCCTCTGGGAATAAATCAATCAACCTTCAAGTTACGAGGGGTTTGTTTGTAATAGAGTGACATATATTCTCAAACAATGGATGAGTTTACCTAATGCCACGAAGTCCAAAGTTGTGCGGATGGGTTTGGTACATAATAGAGTTATTCGTAAAGTAAAGTGGATGAAACCATGGTTTAGTCCCAAACCATGAGTTTATGAGAATCAACACACAATCACCCAAGTTTTCTTAATGCTTAGATCATCATCCACAAGGATTGGTGTTGGGCTATTAAGAATCGGCTTTCTAGGTTGTCTTACTAGGATGGGTGGGCCAAGCTAGCATTGCATAGGCTAATTCGGGATCTAGGACAATGGGTCCCATGTGCATACCCTTTTTAAAATCCTAAGATTCTCTCAAAGTTTGAGAGGTGGAAAGAGAAGGCCCCAAAATTCACACTCAACTTTCAAAATAGGCTCCGAAACACGATGAGCTAGCAAATAGAAAGTTTTCTCAAAAAAAGGGATCAAACCCACAATTTCATCCCTCTTTGACCTCTTTGAGGGACTTTATGGATAACTCTAATGAATGCAAACAAATGGATGTGACTTTCTTTTCCATCTCCCAAAATTTCTAGGATGTCGAGTATTATTTGAAACTCTGCTCCTATGTTTGGCCAGAGCATTTGTGCACATGGACGTGTTTTATTTGGTACCATTTGCCTCATCATTTTTGGAGCTCATATGAATATCTTACTTGTTATCAAAGTGAAGATTCTCGTGCACAGTAAGTGATCATGTAGGCCCCCCGAATCATGTTGGCTATTGAACCTAAAATGGTTAGCAAATTTTGAGCACACAATATATTCTCTTTTAAACACATGGCTTATTGGTGTCTATTATTAGATCCACACCTAACTAAATACCACTCAAACATATGTATCCAAATTAGGGTGAGTTTTTATGCAGGCCACTCGCCCACCAGATTCTAGTGGGCATAACGACAAACTCGACCAAATATGGATGGAATCTGGTGGGGTAGGGTTCAAATGTGCCAACTAACTACTCTCATCTTCTCAAATCTAGGCCCACCTACTAACCTTCTCCTCCAGGTTACCAAGGATGGACTTCTCCTTCGATCCTTCAGTGACCGACACTTGTAGGTTAAAAAGTGCTTTAGTAGGTGCATGAAAATCTAGCAGCCCATGTCCATGGCCCTCCACATTCTAGTAGGCCACCAGAATGCGATTGGTTGACAGCTTGTGCTACATGAGAACACCTCCAACCCACTATTATCTAGAATCTAGTGGGCAAGCGGCCTACATGGAAACTCTCGACCTTATGGCTACATCGGATTTAGGCACGTCTACCCTAGTCCTGGCATGTGGAGGGTGGATATGGAACGGAGGGAATTGTCCACAAAAGCAGAGTAGGCGTTAGGCACCTAGTGGACTCTGTGGAATAATAACAGAACATCAACAAACTGAGATGCCGTCCAGGAAGTGTACCTGTAGGGAGATCGAATGTTCAATGAAAGTTACTGAGACACATGCAAAGCTGACCGGCCACCTTCCTATGCTGCGAGCTTCATAATGTGAGGAGTATCTAGTAAATATGAAAATAATTAAGCACCTCCATTCAAGCCCAGGAGCTCCACTAAGTTACTTGTAGGCAGGTCCGGGCCAGTCTGATAATAGCTACCCACCGTAAGTGCAGGACAGGACTTGGAGGCCCATTTATGTGAATCTGGGGGACATTGAAAATGGCGCTGCTGCTGCTGCTGCTGCTGCTGCAAGGCCCTGCCACGGCGTGCGCTTCCTCAAGCACCTACCTAAGGCTCCGGCCACACCACCCTAGTTGAGAGAAGTAACTACCTTACGAGTTAGTGAGGATTATTAGCTAGCCAAATGTTGAGTTATTTGAAATCGTGGCCGCACCACCTAGCTGGGAGAATTAGCTAACACATGTGAGTTAGTGAAATCAACTGCCGTAAGAGGGCTGTCTATTCCAACACAGAATAACTTCCCCCCTCAAAACGTGTCACGTGTCATGTTCACATTCGTCATGACACACTTGTATCCCGTGTGGGAACTACATTCCGGCGGCACATGTAAAGATGAAACAGGGAGCCTTGTACGGTAACTCACTTGCGAGCTAACCGATTGCACAGCCACACATCCCGGTTACACTAACCAAAGGTCGACTAATTTAAGAGAGGAGCTAAGGTTGACCGACCAAAGTTTTGAAGGTGATACTAATTATGATAAATTATAATTATGTGGCCCACACCATCTGTGTTTCATTATGATTAAAATAGAATAAATTATTCTAATTCTAAATAAATATTTGTATTTGATCTAAAACTTGAACATTGAAAATGATATTCTAACATAATTTTAATTTTAAAATGTATGCTAATTTAGGACGATGTAAGAAATAGTGTGGTCCACCACATAGCGGAACAAAGGAGCGATGGGGAAAATGAAACGTAGGCATTCAAGACAAAAACTCAAGCTACTCATTTGTAAATGTTAGTTAGCATTAGGGGTATGGATGAGTTAAGATTTCTTCACAAAAGCAAGGTCGCAAAAGTTAGCTAACTTTTGTTTTGATTATTTTTATTTAAACCTTAATTTTAACTAGGTGGTGTGGGTGTGAGATAGATTAGCTCTTAAATAGGTTAGCTACCTCATATGTTAGCTAACTCTCTTAACTAGGCAGTGTGGGCACAATATAACTAATTTAAGTGGTTACTTACTCTAACCAGAGCCTTAACTGGAATGTGCAATTGGACCATAAATTTAGTGCCGTTCATGTATCAATGATTACATGAGCCGAGAGTAGATGCACTTCCACAATATTAACAACGAGATGCCTTCCAGACATCCGGTAGGCTATCACGTCTAGAGAAGACGCACTTCCACAATATTAACAACGAGATGCCTTCCAGACATCCGGTAGGCTATCACGTCTAGAGAAGACCAACTTCATTAAGGTATGCGGGGTGTTATTCGATCACTTTTCTTCATCAGACACCTATGCTTGATTGGTGTGTGGTTAGGTGAAGATCACAAAAACAAAACACCCTAAAAACACAAGTTTAAAAGATATTGGACTACGTCGTCAAATCACAACATGACCAACGAGGCGCGTTCTAAATATTTAGTAACTACATCTAGAGAGGACCGACTTCATTTAGGGTTGCGAGGAATTATTACATACAACAAGTGCAGGTATACGTCCCACTGGGAAAATGTTGGGAATCATTTATAACCTTGAAATTTATCTATTCATTTGACCTGACACCACAACTGACATCAAAGAATCCAACTCTGTCCATGGAGATGCAATTGAAGTGAATCAACCCAAAATGCAATTGAAGGTTCACTTGAGGCTTTTAAGTACTATAGATAAAAGGACTCGTACACAAACTTCCCCCTCCACCCACGCGTAGTCGGAAAGAGGGAATTATTGCATGTGAGTGTACCTTCCATTCACCCAACAAAAAATAAAACCTTGACCTCCCCCCCCAAAATAGGTTTCTGGCCAATTCATCGTAAATGACTTCGACTTGACTATTCGCGGTCTTTAAAACCGGTTCCGGTGTCAAATCAACTTTTTTCAAAAAGTAACCTCTGGGCTGCATACTATTTCAGACGGGCCTTTATGTTCGGTGAATGAGAGGGTACGCTCGTATCCGATAATTCCCTAGCTAGTCTCTCCTCCTGCGCAGACTGGCCGACCACCTTCCCGAATCCTGAGCATGTTGTGCTGCAGCAAGTGAATGCAAGGGAGCATTTAGTAAATAAATAAGTAGGTCGAGCAGCATAATTACCACGCCTCCATTGAAGCCTCCTCCGCTCCCTCGCTCTTTAGGGCGCGGGTCCGATAATAACGTGGGTGGAGGCCCATTTATGTGAATTTGGATTTTGTCCCCCAAAAGTGGGGAATCGTATTCAACGGGGATGCAAGTGGTACTTCATTACTTACACAGAGAGAGGGGCTGGGAAATTAACTAAGTAAGAAGTTAAGGGGTGGAAGGAGAAAGGACTGGTGGTCCTGGCCTCACACGCAGACACCACCTCCTGACACCCCCTGGCAGGCAGTGTCCCCCACCGTTTGTTTGACTCCCCCCCCAAACGGCGTCCTCCGGTCACAATCCCCCTCTGCCCATCAACCCTAAACCCCAACCCCAGCCCATTTGGAGCGGTCAGGCACCGCCCATACCATGATGCCGCCATGCGCTCAGTAGTTGGTAAGGTAAGGTAAGGTGAGGTAAGGTAAGGGCCACCTCACACACGAGCCAGGAGCTGTGACCATGAAATTGTGAGAGCCCAAAAGAAAGTGTCCCACAGCCGTCCCAACACACCTCCCATGCGCTCAGTACACTGTTTTTTGCATTTAGTGTTGTGTTACATTTAATGTTGTTACTATTCATTTACCTGCAACACTATCTACCAACCACTTGACAAATAGTGTTCCCTGCGCCACCACCAAAATTTCAGTTTGTATGTACTTCTTGTATTCAATGAATAATTTCCTATGCAAACATAGTGGCCGATCAAGGATTTGGTAATGTAGTGGTGGTAGAGATGGTGGTGGTGCAACCATGCGGCAACAAAACACAAAACATAAAAAATATTATAACACTAATTGTGGAGATGTAAAAATCTAAACATGGCCAAATTTTACATTAGTTCACAATTAGTGTATAGGTTGGCATTTAGTGTATGCAACATTAAGGGCGTCACTGGCATTTAGTGTTGTGGTTCGTAATTACTGTTGCTAACACTAAATGCAAAAAACAGTGTAGTTGGTAAGGTAAGGCAAGGGCCACTTCACACACGAGCCAAGAGCCGTGACCATGAATTTGTGAGAGCCCAAAAGAAAGTGTCCAAAGGCTGTCCCAACACACCTCCCATGTGCTCAGTAGTTGGTAAGGTAAGGTAAGGGCCACGTCACACACAAGCCAAGAGCCGTGACCATGAAATTGTGAGAGCCCAAAAGAAAGTGTCCAAAGGCCGTCCCAACACACCTCCCAAATCATGTAGTGTGGTCACGGACCCTCGAGTGTGGTGTGAAGTCGTCTGTGACCGGGCCCTTAACCAAATGCTATTTCAATGATTGTCTATTCATGTGGGTCCTCACACATGATAGAATAGAATAAACCAACGGTTGTGAGCGTCCGGAGTGCCATGGTCTCCCGGTTTTGTGTTAGGCCTACCTCCAAGAGGTGGTTTTTGAAACTAGTCCGAGTGACCATGAAACATGATCCATTTGATGCCATGTAGGAATCCATGTGGACTTTACATCCATCTCGCATTCACATACTCCGTTGGTCCCTCGAGCGTAGTGTGAAGCGAACTTGGACCAATCCACCTTTTCCCACCAATGAGAGTGCTTGAAGTGTACTGGTCGCGGGCCCTCGGTCTCGTGTGTGAAGTGGCCCTAAGTTAAGTTGCCCTTTCATGGCACCCGTGGGATCACTGCTCGTTCGACCAGCGGCAAGGACAATAAACGGACGGGAGGAGAACTGTCTGCTAGTTACAGATGAACCGGTTGAAGTTCATCAAGACTTCAGGAAGATGGCCGATCATTGTAGATGAATCTATGGAATATGCTTCGATTAATACAGATAAAAACCAAAAGATCACAGTGTGTGACCGGCTGAACTTGGAAACACTAGGGTTTTGACCGATTATGCCCAAAAAGCTCCCTGGACACAGGAGGAGGAAGAGGTCCAAACCTTGGCCGTCTTCCTGTCTGATGGCAAGACTTTGTCCATCCTGACAGTGAAAACCCATGAATGGGGAATTCCAGCCACTACTTACAGACAAGCTGGTTGAGTTTGAGAGAGGACCAGTTCAAGGTCAGGACATGAGGGAAATTCCCGATCATTTTAGAGGACTCTTTTGAATATGCCTTTGATTCAATAAAGAAAACCTGGAAGGTGTCAACATGTAACTAGTTGGACTTGGAAACACTTGGATCTTGGCCAATTTTGTAACAAATCTCCTTGGACACCGGTGAAAACATAGTGACAAAGGTGGTTCATAACTGCACCTATCTGGACGATGAAAACGTAGTGAAATGGTGAACTATACAGTCTAACCTTGATAATGTCACTCTTGTTTATAGAACACCTTGATATTGTCACCCAAAACCTCAAAACCAAATTTTCTAGTGTAAATCTCCCTCGTTATTATCCCTATCACCCTTGATAATGTCACTATTTTGTTTCCAAAATCTGTAGTGTAAGTGTGATAATAACAAGTAATATGGATGAAAAAAGGCCGGATGGACAACAAATTCTATGGATGATGTCGGCAACATTGAATTTGGGCTTTGATGTCCAAGGCAAGACTCTAGAGAAGCTTTCTCCATTGGAGTACGTGAACATGGAAGGTGAAGATGATTTTGAGGTGGAGTATTCTATTGAGGAGCTTGTGCAATTAGTGCAAGATGGCCAGGAGGTACATGATCCCGTAGAAGTAGACCCATGGATTGATGATAGCAATGATGTTGAGTCTAAGGTAGTGAAGTTAAGTGATGCACAAAAATTTGTTAAAGATGTTTTGAATTGTATAGCTAGTCAAGGTTCTCAAATTTTCAACACTATGGAGTTGTTAGGAATGGAAAAAAAATCCATGACAAGCTCATTAGAATTGGTGTTGCACATTTAACATCAATGTCAACAAAACAATGTGACATTAGGAGCTTCTTTGTCTCTAGTGAGAGGTCTTTACCTGATCTCAATGACACATTATGATGTGCTATCTTTGTTATTCAAGCTTTTGAATTTGATTTTATATTTAAAAACATTGAATTCTCATCTTTGTTATTTTCTTTTGAACATTATAATTCTATTTGTTTTTCTACCTATTTCTTTGATAATATCACATTATGCATAAATCTTCCAAATGTGACATTATCAAACATGTCACACCTTGTTTATATCACACTTTTTGGTGAAACGGATGGTGTGACATTATCAAGGTTAGACTGTAATGAATATGGGACCAGTATATCGGTGAAATAGGTGAATGCATGATATTGATAATAATCGTTAACATGGCATCAAAGAACCCTACCATGGATATCTCAAGGTTAGAAAATTTTATATATCTAATTATTATTTGGTAAATGTTATTGCATATTATACTGATACGAGGGCAACTTTACCTAGGTATGAAGGTTCTTGCATGGTATATAGACCCGAGTAGTATCACCCCAAAAACAACGACAAAAAAAAGTACCTCAGATACCCATACCAAATTGGTATCAAAACTTTGAAATTATTATTATTATTATTATTATTATTATTATTATTATTATTATTATTATTATTATTATTATTATTATAACACACACACATAACCAAAAGAAGAAGAAGATACCAGTCCAACACTACTTACAACCTCACCCACATGAACAGTGGAAAAAGAGTGGAATAGGTACATTAAATGCAATACTTAATGACACTTACTATTTGGAATTACGCAATGATATAATTATTTATTGTACATCTCATTTTTTACCAACAAAGGTCGAATCAGTTGTTTGGACAGTATAGAACATTGAAATCTTTACTTGTAGAAAACATCAATAATAAAAGGGTATAGGAATGTGTAACTCCGAATAGTAAGTGACAATAAATATCATATTTAGTGTAGTTTATAACCTCACCCATTTGGATGGTGAAACCCGAGTGTAAAGGGTAGCTTATATTACCCTCACGTCCTCCATTTACTGCTAACGTAGAAGTGATTTGGGTCATTTATAATACACCCATCTGGATGGTAAAAATGTAGTGAAATAGGTGCACAGGTTATGGTAAATATTGTGAGCCACACTCCAACATTTATAATGTTTGGTGCCACTTATTATTCGGTGTTACACGATGCTATAACTTCTTGTTGATAATGTAATTTTTATCAAGTAAAGTCAACTATATTGTATCATGTCCATACAACCTATGTAATTTTTGTTGGTATAAAATGAAATCTATAGTAAGAAGTTATAGCATTGCATAATTCCAAAAAGCAAGTGACACTAGATAACATAAATGGTGTACTAAGCTCATTTCCACACTCAAACATTGAGGATAATATTGTGGGTGCACACTACTCACCAACCCACAACACTGGACAGCAAGGTCCACATTGTGTTACATTGTTGTCATTGGTTTATTAAACATAATGTGCAATTGAAGACTTCTTACCTAGGGGATGGAGGTGGGTACATAACAAGGGCATGACAAGGGCCTAGCCAAACAATGAAAACGTAGTAAATAAATTTCTAACATGATCTTTACTCTTTTGGGTGTTGATCTGACAACACTTGGGGCTGCAAAGTAGGCCAAGGAGATCCAATTGGAATGAACTACCCACAATCTTACGAAAGCATTCATTTTACAAAATAGAGAGTAGACTTTGTTTCCCAACACCTACCATTGGAAATTCGACACTAACTTGCTTGGGCCCTGTAGGTTTATTGCTTATTCATTCTAGATTAACCTCAATAGACTACTTTGGTATTTGTAGACCCAATTTAGGTGTTAATTTGGTTTAAAAGAACCACCATAGGTTGTACATAGTAAACAACATTTTCACCCTCCCCCTTGTTAGGTCTTGTGAACATTTATCCATAGGTGCGGCCTTGAGATACTTGGTTGATGGGAAATAATAGCTTGGGGTTACAATATGGACACCTAGATTTGAGTGGTATGTGATTAGGTGTAGATCTAAGAACGGGAACCAAAAAGACATGGGTTTTGAAGAGATTGGAATGCATGGTCAAAATATGCTAACTATTCTAGGCTCAGTAGTCAACATGATTGAGAGGACCCATATGACCACTTAATGAGCACAAGAATTTTTACTTTGATGATGAATAAGATATTCATAGGAGCTCCGAGAATTATAAGGCTTCATATCCCACAAGAAGTAGGTGCAGAGAGAAACGTATCCATCCAAGGCACATCCACCTTCCCTGCTTACCAGTATGTATGCATATACGTTGGAAATTGGAATTCCGTTCCAGTTTGGTGACGGGATGCCATTTATGTCCATAGTTCAACCCTTGACCGGGAAGGAAATTTGCTGCCGATTCCTGACATGGACGCGAAGGCTGATGAGGTGGAGTTATGTGGTGTGGGGACATGAATGTGGTGTGGTTTAATTGCGTAAACTGTGGAGGAGCCTGCTGGAAGGAAAGAAGGGATCCGTCGTGGCAGAGCCGGAGCTCAGTGCTGCTGTGGTTCCGTTCAGAAATTCCTGCCCTCCTGACATGGTAAATCTTGTTACCATGACATAACTGTCTGGTGGAGATGCTCTGATGAAGCATCTATCCCTCCAGGACGACCCTTGGCGCAACTAATTCAAAACGCAGGTTTGAATTCCCCTACTTTGACTTTTCAGACCAAGCAGCCGCAAGCGAGCAAAATAAAGTCGGAAACTCTGATAAACACAAATGGAAAGCACTCCAATGCAGGCAGGTAGGTGTATATATGTGTGTATTTCCAACTCATCTGTTAGACTGACAGTATCCACTAGGTCTACTTACTGACAAGAACAAAGCAAGAGAACTTATGCATTCCACATGTATAGCTACTAGAGATGTCAAGTCCTTAGTTTCCAGAAGGTGGACCTCCGTTACAGTAGTATCTCAACTCTGGCGATAATTATTCATCAAACAGAGCATTTTGGGGCTGCATTGTTCAAAGTGGATAATGGATAAGGTAAGTGCACCTTTCATGCACGATTGTTTTCCTAAATAAGACAGCCGAATTTGAGTGGTTTGTGATTAGGAGTGGATGTCAGAACACACACCAAAAAGATGTCTGTTTAAGAGAGATTAGACTATGGCTCAAAATGTGGTAACCATTCTAGGCTCCATGGTCAACATAATTGGGGGAGATGTATATGACCAGTAAATTAGATAATACACCAAGAACCTTTACTTTGACAATGCATAAGATATTCATATGAGCTCAGGAATTAATGAGGCAATGGCTACAAAAATTTGATATTCGCAATCATCTCACACTAATTTCATGTTTCACAACCTACAAGAAGTGGGCACAGAGCTTAAAGTGGCCATTTGACACCCACTTACCTTGCCCTTCCTCGCTGATTGCACCTTACCTGATATTGAGTGTAGATGATGAGGTTGGGGAACATAAGTTAGCATATGTAGTAGGTAAGAGGATGACCAACCTCCTGTGGAAGTAATGCAACCGTGTGCAGGTGGGTTGTAAATAGGCATTGACCGAGTCCTGAATACATTGACTGGGCAACCGCTGTGTGCATGGAGTCAAGAAGAAAAAGACACCCACTGGAGTAATTTCAATGCTTCGTCCAGCTGACTTTAGAACTTCAAGCCCTGCATGTGCTCTGGGCATCGTATGAACACTCTTCAATACTTGGCACCTGTGTAAGTGATCGGTCCACCTGCACAGGCTCGTGGGAGAGGCCACTACAAATTTACTCACATCATGATGAACTTTTGGATTTCTGCACCTTGCTATGAAAGAGTGAATTGAGTGGGTCTTTGGAACTGGGGACATTAATATAATAATTATAATAATCAGAATTGCAAAGACGTGTGTAGACGGAATCCAGAAAGAATGGGTAGAAGAAAAGAAATAGGTGAATTCCAAAGAAGGTAGAGAATAAGGGACATGGCAAGAAGGTACACGAGATGCGGTTTGTTGTTCCCTGGTCACCTTGAGCAATCCAAGGTGGAAGTGATGAATGTCTCCTTGAAAATCTGAGCAGCGGAAGCTCCTGAATACAAGTATTCACACAAATGTACTAATAATTTGATTTGAAGAAGCTCCAAAAGCCAAAACCGAGGGTGAACCTGCGAGAAGAGAATGTGCGGTGCCAACCTAAAACCCCAAACCGTGGAAGCTCACTATCAAAGGTACTTGTAAACAAGCACCCAAAATTCACAAACCTAATTTCAAATCGAACACTGCCAACTTCACCCAACCCACCACTTTGGCTTATTTTCTGTGTTCCTTTTTCTCACACACAAACTCTCTGTCTAGCCCTAAAGTACCCCGTGCACTAAGTCAGTGGGATGCCCCAGTCACACTACTGATACAAGTATTGTACAATTTTTAAGAACCTGAGCTGGTTCATGTCCTCCACTCTGCTTGGAACAAACAATCACTCCCTGCGGAAAGAGAGTTGGCACTCAAGCAGTTATTGATACCTGTTCATTTGTGCTCAGACCAGCCACATCCTTCAACCCCTTTTCTTTTAACACAGAAACACACACCTAACACCCTTTTCCCTGTTGTGCTCTACCATTTGTAGGCTTGTTGCTCTTCGGCTTGCTTGGACAGACAGGTATGGCCCAGCGTGATGACAGATATGATGTTGTCGGTGATCCTCGTTTCGGCTTTGATCTCTCTCTCTCTTTCTCTATCTTTCTCTTGCTGAGGAGCAGGGCGCCTGATGATTGACAGATAGATCCGCTTCAAAGGCATGGGCCACCCGACTGAAACGATGATCCCTTGGAGCAACTTCGCTGGAAGCTGGCATCTTGACATGTTCACAACTTAAACTACTCCTAATCGATCATCGCGTTGCGGCTGCCTGCAAACAAGTTCCACAACTGCAAATGGTCAGCTCAATAACTCTCCAATCATCACACTTTGCAAGAAAATCGTCATGGAGACGTAAGCAAAAGTTTTAAGACCTTGAAATGCAAGTATGAGTTCCACACCTTGCTGCCTGATAGATCGGTTTCAACAAGTGGCTATCATCCCTCACTTCCATAGACACGCAACCAGAACTTGGTGGCTAGTAGGCTGCGAAGGTGCAATACAGCAATGTACACAAATTGCAGTGACTACTAGACGTGGTTCAGAGGTTGAAGAAATACTTCACACTCTTGAGCACCTTCAGAACTATATTCATCAAGTGATAACGTCAACGGCAGAGAGTGCTGAAACTCCAGATGAGAAAGAGCTCCAATACGGGAGGTGGAGATGAAAAAGCCTACCCTACCCTACCCTACCCTCAGTCAATGCACCGTTGACACGACACTTGAGGTTCGTAGGACCACGATACAGTTGATTAAATTGAAACAAGGTTGCTTACACAATTTCCAACCTTGTAAAACATGAGCAAGACGGTAGCTTTTGTAAGTCCAGACCGTCCCTTCCGAATCAGGTCGGAAGTTGGACCGTTCTTTCCGTAAGAACCTACGGCGCATGATGATGAGCTTGACAGAGGGATTTCCTTCTAGTTCCTACTCATTGTGCTTCTCACGTGAGATGTACAATCTTCTCTCAAAAGCTTCATGATGTTGACAATGCTGAATGTTGACTATGGTCGACATAGCCCAAGGTGCGTGGTACTCAAGCTACCAACTGTCACTAGCTCAATCCTGGAGATTCCTTGGGAAAAGTTTGACTCGATGTCCTCGACACTACTCCGAAACTTCATATCCATTACAAAGACTAACTCACAAGCCCATCGCGTGGACATTTTGCTACTTCTAACTTCAAGAAGCTGCAAGACAAAAACCCCAACAGTTCGATCCGATCCGACCTACACAGCACTCTTCCATTTTACACTCAAATATCCAGACTACAAGCATTGTGATCCTCAATGCATAATGATTTTGCCATGATCGTAATGAAACTGGGTATCTTTAATTCAATACAAAGCACATTCTTACTGTGCAGGACAAGTTCACTGTCATTTCAACTTCAGAAAACCTAACATCTCGTTCATTCAAAACCTTATAAGTTACATTGCATTAGGCGCTGCCTTAATTTTTTTGGCTCTGCTAAACGAACCAGATGGATGGAAGTTAGCTTCCACCTTTAAAAAAAAAACCCTTCACGGAACACCTTGTTCAAGGACTGTAATAAACACATGCAATCCTTAATAGCGTCATCCTCTCTCACACCTGATTGTGAAGCATCATCACAGACTACAAAAACTATCTGGAGACCCACTTCGTGCAGGTGACAGGAAATCGACATGCTCACTGTCATATGACCTTCAGAAAACCTAACATCCCATTCATTCGTGTCCTTGTAAGTTACATTGCATTATACGTTGCCTTCGTATCTTGGCTCTGTTTAATGAACCAGATGGAAGTTTTGAGCTGCCTTCAAGCATAAACCCTTCACGGAACTCTAGGGACTCTAAGCACATGCGATCCTTAATATCGTCATCTCCTCTCAGACCTGATTGTGATGCATCATCACAGACTACAAACACCATCTGGAGACCCATTTCGTGCAGGTGACAGAATGCTTACAGAGTGCTTACAGAGTGATTACAAACTGTTTACAGAAATTTTTACAGAGTGTTTCCTAAATGTTTACAGAGTGCTTACAGAATGTTATACAACTATAGGGTTCATGTTTTACAACCATGGGATACATGTACTCAGTTCCAATCCATCCCAACCTGAAACTCAATCGAGACTTTGATGGCCATCGCTAGAGCTAGACAGTGCAGAAACGTACCTTCTTGGGCCCGCCTCGCTCGGCGCTACTACCGTTCTCAGGACTCGAAAAAAGGTGTGCACCTGCACCATTGCTGGCTGGAGCTGGAGCTGGCAGCAATGCCAGCATTTCGTCACCTTGCACCATCCGCCCACTCCCATCTCCATCGTCTCGGTGTTTGCTGTCCTCACCGCCCTTCCCGAAATTCTTCATTTTACTTACAGGCGTACCCAGCTCACCGCTGCGGTACAAAGAGTCTAATTGATGAAAATAAGGACACGTTTTAGCATTCTCCGGCCTCTTCTTATTACTTTCCTTAGTCTTCCTAAAATACTTGTTAATATTCTCCCACTTCTCCTTACACCTTTTAGCATTGCGGCTGTAACCCAACACGGCCATGCTAGTACTGATCTCCTCCCACAACGGACCCTTGGGGCCTGCTTCCTGAAACTTGGTCTCCATGCTACTCCGTATCCGGATGAGATGTTGCACTTCAGGTTTGGGCCATCTCTTGCTGTTGGGATCAAATGATCCATCTTTCTCCATGTCATCTTGGGGAGTGTCAGCTGCTTGTACAACTGCCAGCGCATGTGTGGACACTGTGGGTGGTGTTGGAACTAAATGTTGATGCTCCGCAACTGAAACACTGGAAGCTGGGATAGGGGTTGGTGGAGTATTATCTGCAGCAGGCACCGGAGAAGGAGCGGGAGCTGGAGTTGCAACAGTTGCAGTGGGAGCTGGAGCTGGATCAGGAACAGGGGTGGAAGTGGGCAATGGGATAGCCGGCAACTGCAAAGTCTGGCCAGTATACTTCTGCAGGAATGCAACCAGAGTCGCGTCCCGGGTAGCAGCTAACCCATACTCATGGGCTCTCATCTGAAACTCCCGTTGCAACCTTTCGGTTTCCTGCCTCCTCCAATTCTCCTCCCGCAGCAACCTATCCTGCTCCAACTTCTCTATGGAATCTAAGAACTTCTTCTGCATTTCCTCCTGCCTGTCCATCAGCTTCTTCACCAGGGACTCGAACATGGCAACCTTGGAGCTGGAGCCCCCATCCTTACCCTCCTTTCGCTTCCTCTTCCTGCTCCCTTCATGCAGCTCTTCCGCAGTGTCCACTGCTGCCGGCTCATCATAATCATCATCTGAAGATTCGGTTTCCAATGGCAAAGCTCCCTCGCTGTGTTGCTCCGCTGGCCCTCCTTGCTCCGAGAGGCAGACATCAACACCGGCAGGGCCAACGGTGTGTCCCACTCCAGCTAACAAAAGTGTGGCACCGCCTTCATTGTGTGCTGACGGATGTTGGCTGCTGTAGATAGCTTCCAGCTGACTGAAGAAGCGATAATTTTTCCCATCCTGCCTCCCAGCCTTGCCGTCCTTGGTCTTCTTGTAATACTTGTAGATGTTCTCAAACTTCTCCTTGCATTTCTTAGCGTTCCTACTGTACCCCAGCTCGGCCAGCTTCCTGAGAAAATCATCATCAACAAGGCAGGCAGGCAGGCAGTTCAGTCAGTTTTTTCTGGAAACCAAACTGAATCACCAATCAACCCCTCTGAACGCAAACCCCACTGGTATCCAGTGCTCAGGATGGCAACACATTCTTTTCATGACAAGCATTGAGTAGGGGACTTTTAATTGTTGTCAGAGACAGTGATTTCATGATTGCCTGTAAAGCGCCCACCTCTTCCACTAGGTGAGAGGAAGAGAATTTGGGGAGGGTTTAAGGGGTGACGATGGCTGGAAGGACAGAATTGAATTCGACATTGCGACACAGCAGCTCCGAATCTATCAGTACCCAAAAAGAGAAATCTCAATCTACCTTCAGCTCATCATCACGTGTTTCCGATCACAACTTATCACGAACCAACACAGTACCTAAACCGCCCACCACCACTACCATCTCCCAAAATTCCACACCTGATCTCATCCAGCAACAAATTCCTCAGCAGATAATAAAGCGATTCCCGATGCGTCGTAGCTTCTCCGTGCATTATCTCCGATAACCCCCCATTGAACTAGGAAAAAGGAGGAACCAAAGCTTCAGACCTCCAAGAAGCACCAAGGTAGGGATTTCCAAATCTCTCAAATCTGAACCTCCCAACCTAGCCTTCGTACCGCTCTTGGCAGTGTAAGCTCGGCAAGACTACTTACTACGCGAGGGTGGTGCACTAACTGAGCTCATGAGAGTTATCTTCGACTCCCTCGGGAGCATCAGAGAATGTAGAATTGAGTGGGTGAGCTCCTGGCTTGCGAGTTTTTTCTCTTTACTTTATCCATGTGCCAAATGATTGATATGTTGGTTCTTGCTCACCCTAGAACTGAATCCACACACACCTTCGCTCGCACTCACAAAAACCCTCGGCCTCTCACTAACTCGCACATCATCTCTCTCTGGCCATTATCATCATCATTGTCATTATCATCATCCTCATGCTAATGCCCCACAGCGAGAAAGCGAGCGAGCTTCGCACAACAACTGGATTGAGAATTCAGGTGAGGTGAGCTTGGTGAGTGAACATTTTCAATGATTACCGGGCCACTTCTTCCCACAACGGGCCCTTCAGTCCGGAGTCCCGAAAGTTAGCGTCCAGTTCGGATCGAATCTGGATGAGTGCCAGCGTCTCCTGTCGCGGCCATCGATTACCTCCTCCCGCACTTCTACCCTCGTCACCATCCATGCCATCGCCATCCTGCCCTAACGCATCATGCCCTAACCCCTCCTGCTGCGCGGCCACCATCTGCTTAGTAAAAGTCCCAGTTGGCGACTGCCTGCTTGCAATGGGCGAGGGATCCTCCGGTGAGTCCGGATTCCCCAATCCTAGCTGTTGCACCATCTGCTGTTGCGCTTGGTGATGCGGTGACAGCTGATGCGCATGCTGTTGTTGGGCTTGCTGGGCATGCTGTTGAGCTTGCTGGGCCTGTTGAGCTTGCTGAGCTGCTTGTTGCTGCTGCAACTGGTGCTGGGCATGTTGAGCGTGTTGGGCATGTTGGGCGTGTTGAGCGTGCGCCTGGGCATGTTGAGCATGTTGGGCATGTTGGGAATGTTGAGTGTGTGCGGAATGGGGGCTAGGTTGGTGTATTTGGTGCTGCTGTTGCGGATGGGGTGCATGGGGTTGTTGATGGTGTTGTTGTTGTTGCTGCTGCTGTTGTGCTGCGGCGGCGGCGGCGGCTTGCTGAGCTGCTTGGAGATGGTGCAGATGGTGCTGGTGTTGGTGGTGCACGTGCAAGTGCTGTTGCGGGTGATGGCTCCCCGGGTGACCGTGTCCGGAGGAAGGGCTAAGCGTCATGTCGTGCGAGAGCTGGAACAAGTGGGACGGCGTTGGCTGCCCCACCAGGAACTGCGGCACTTCGGCCACCCCATACTGCCCTGCGGACTGCATCTTCCTCGTTTCCCCTTCCCCCCCACCCCACCCCCGTCCCTGCCAAATCTTAGACTCCTTCCCAAACAGTCCACGAGAGTTTTACCTATCTATCTATATATCTACTTCAAATTGCCAGGTACAGCAACCGGTATGTCGCCATTTCGGATCTCCAGGTCCCCAAACTGCCTGTCTGTGCCTGTTTCTGCCTGTCTGTCTGTCAGACGATAACTACCCCACCTTCCTGGAGCTCAAGACGACGCCAACAATCGCTGGCCAGTAACAACATCCCCGGAAGGCTCTCTCTTTCTCTCTCTCACCGATGGCCACCTGATCCAAACCAAACCAACCAGACTATCGAGTGATGAGGTTGACGATGAGTGATGAGTGAAAGGTGAGTGAGTGCGAGAGAGTGTCAGCCTTGAAGCTGATGCGACAGTGTGCGGGAGGGAGAGTGATGAGTCCTCCCCAAAAAGCGAGCGGTGGGGGTCAACAGATTTATACTACTAGAGGAGGCAGCAGCAGTAGTAGAGCAGCAGCCGCCTGCACATCTGACAAGGAGCAAGACAACACCACTGACGATACACCCGAACTTCCAGGAATGAGATTCCCGAACCTTGGCGGTGGAGGAAACAGAAAACAAAGCGGTTCCGGGTGAAAGCCAAGCAACGCCGAGGAAAGTTGGAGATGGAAGTCAAGTCAAGTGAAGAGTAGAAGAGTTTGGAGAGGGGGGGGGAGAAAAGAAAAGAAGAAGGGGAAAAAAGGGGGGAGGGGGGGGCCAAGACTCACTGCAACAACTACTGCACACGGCTCCCTCTCTATCTCTCCCGACCTCGAAAGGGCAAAGCAGCAGCAGCAGAAGGCAGGCTCTCGACTTTCACACTGCTAGTGTAAGTGAAGTAGATAGACACATAGATAGATTATCCTATCTCCGCATCAACCACCTTCAGTTCCCCCTCCACGCAACTCACTCGCAAAGATACCCGGGAAAAAAGGTAACAATAGCGGCTGGCTGGCTGCTACACCCACAGCAGCAGAAGCTGCAGGAGTTGAAAGACGACTCACTCGGAGGACGGTCCACCGTCCACCCCCTCCCACCGACCCACCCAAACCCAACCCGACCCGACCTGAAGCTTCCTTTTCCCTCAAAACAAGAAAGAAACTCAAGATAATTTTCCCGGCGACTACTGAAAAACCTCGCACAAAAACTAAACTAAACTAAAACCGCCCCGAAAACTCTCGCAATTAAGCCCCCTTCTCTCTCTCTCTTACTACTTACACCTCTTTCTCGTCCCCTTCTATCTACCGCAGCAAGCTTCTACTCTCTACTTACACATCACCTAGCTCCCTTACCTTGCAAGCTCAACCCACCCGCCAGACACCACCTTTCCCGGAAGAAAACTACAGCCGCGAAAAAGGTCTCACTTGTTATCCCTACTACATCCCCGCCCCGCACTTTAGCCCCCAGCCCTGGCAGGCAGGCAGCATCCCAGATACCATAAAAATACTCCAGCGGCGACCCACCCGAGCCACCACAGTATTGTAAGTAGGGGATGTAAGTTAGTAAGAAGCAACAGGAGAAGCAAGAAAGAAAGGATGATGCCTGGCGCGGTGATATTATTGAAAACTGCGAGTCAGCGAGCCGACGAAAGAGAGGAAAGAGGGGGGGGTAGTCTACTCGATCGCCTTAAGAGGGGGGGGGTCTTTCGCTTTTCTCTTTGTTTTTCCCTCTAACTTAGTCTTTCTTTCTTTCTCTATTTCTTTCTTTCTCTGGGCGTCAATCCTCAAGCTCCTCGCCGTGTAGATGATGTGTTGTGGGTTCGGTCGTTCCTGTGGTGATTCACCAGGCTGGCTTGGAGTTCACTGTGCAGGCACGCAGGCGAAGAAGGGAAGGCAGATGAGATGGCCAGGCAGGCGGCCACACGCCCTTTCCTTGTGCGGCAGGCAGGCCAGCATGAAGAAAGCGTATGGTATGTGTAGCCACCAGCATCCGCAGCAGCCCACCATACCCACATGGCATAGCCATACGCATACGTATACGCATACGCATATCAGCACTGGCCCCCTCCATCCCCATCCCATCCCATCCCATCCCATCCCATCCCCATGCATGCATGGTCAAGCCCCTTCCCCCCTTGCTGTGGCTTCCACCGCAGAAAGAAAGAAAGAAAGAAACTCTTGTTACTATGTAGCTGGTGAAAGATAAAGAAAGGATTGAAGTATTAAGTATCAGTGTATGCTCTCTTTCCTTTCCTGGGGGGGCAGTGGGGCACTAAGTTACACTAGAGCTTAACTTCCACCTCAGGAAAGAAAACTCTTACCATGTTCGGTATGGTAGTAATCAACAAAGGCATCCACAGGGATCACACTATTTACCAACCCCACACTATATTCTGCTCGAGGTCTAGGAAACAAAATTGGTGATATCCCTTTCGAATCTTGCTTGTTTTTCCCACCTTCCAAAGTATAATTAAACTTACTAGTTGAAAGGTTCTCCATCTCTCTGTCCAGGGGCACTTTATACGAGAGCTTGACTTCCACCACATAAAGAAAATCATGTATGTCTATATATAGTAACTATTGTGGGCTACACCCCTACCTCTTTAATATGACACTCCTGGACACCCAAAATGCATATATGATGGGTCCCACACATGTATAAGGACACAATTAATATTAAGTTTATGTAACTTTCACACATTACATTATTCAAATCCATAATAGTGTTTTGTGGGACTGACAATATTTTGCGGAATGTTCCTCACATTCATCTTAAATGATGGAATATTTTGCATAATATTGTCAGTCCCACATAACATTGTTATGGATCTGAATAATGCTATGCATATGAAATGTGGATCAAATCAATTTTAATGTAAAATGATGTTAGAACGTGGGAACTAAGGGAACTAGGTTCTCTATCTCAAAACCTAATCAAGAGACTCATTAGCTTTTGTTTCTTTTGCAACAATTTTTCACCTAAACCCTAACCCAAGGTGCACAATATGTTTTCAAGCATATTGAACTTAATATATTATGAGAATGTTTTGATTTGCATATCATTGGAAAGCTCTTGAAATTTCATTTCTTTTGCTGGTAGTTTTGTCCAATTCCACATTGTATTGGCAAAAATCAAGACTAACCAATGAGTCTAAAGATTTGGCACTCCTCGTATCAAAATTGCATCTTGGACAAAATAAGATGTCATTTTAAGATTATATGATAATGGAAGGTGAAGACATCATTGAAGCTGAAGATTGCATTCAAAGCTAATTGATATGGCCTTGGTACATAGAATAGAGCCACCTAGTTTTGACCTTAATGCAAAGCCCTTGGACTCCTTTAGATGTGCAATGTCAAAGCCCTTGATGTCCTTAGATATCACATGTCAATTTATAGTAAATATTGTAGGCTACATTAATAACGAGGAATCCATGCTAAAAACATTGGGATAATATTGTGGGTGCACACTATTTACCAATCCACACTATATAATAGTGGAGGTCCAAGAAACAAATGATGACATTTCCTTCAAATTGTGCTCATTCTTCACAAACAAGCATCTCATCTTATAGAGTCTAGCATTTCTCTTTCTAAAGACACCAAGATCACCTCCCAACTCTTAGCCATTTGGCCACATTGAACATTCAAAAATCAATTGCATAAACACATGCATACCAAATTTCTTCCCCGGTTCTTGGACACGTGATTTGAGTATATTATCGTTGGTTTTGGATTCTCACGTGCTTTCAATTGATACCCAAAACTATAAGTGGAATAACAAGAACATGGTGTATGGTTAAATATTCAAGTCGCATGCTACTTTCATGCATGACGTTGTATATTGTATGCCACATTATTATGGAGATGCAAAGGGTAAGTCACACTATACATATGCCCACAATATTTACCATAATCAGTGCGGAGCTTGACTTCCACCACATAAAGAAACTTGTATTGACTAAAAGAAGAAGATGGAATATGTTCTCTTTCTTTCCATGTCCTTTCCCCCTCCCTCTTTCCTTCCTAAGGGACATATTGTAGTAGAGCTTGAGGGCCCAAGGAACTAAGGGACCAAGGGAGTTAGAATGGATAGAATCCTACATGGAGTTCTACATGGCATGCAATGGATAATGTTTCATGGGGTACCGGATTTTAAGTCAAGTCCATCTCAAAGAGGTGGGTCTATCACAAAACCATAAACCCATGAAACCCACCCTTCCATTGTATAAAGAAAATGTTGGTTGAAAGAAAAATAGTTGTGTGTGTGTATGTGTGTGTGTCTGAGGGACTTATGACTCTAAAACTTATCCAAGGTCATACTATAGAAAATTGAAATTGAATTGTTTGTGGTCACTGGCCTTGAAGTGTGGTGTAAAGACATACTCGACCAAACTCTAAAGTTAATCTTATTTATTACCATCCATTTTAGGGGGGGGCACTTCTACACACTAAGTTTAAATGAATCGAGGGTTATAGTATTTTAATGTTTGGTCTTCTAGTTTTTTGTGTTAGACTCACCTCCTCTTTGAAATGGACTTGACACAAAATATGGTAGACCGTGAAAGATTATCCATTTCATGCCATGTAGGACTCACTGTAAGGTAGATGGGTTTTCAGTGGTTCATTTTCTTAATTGGACCCCTATATTTGATTGGTATGTGGTTCGGTGAGGGCCAAAGAGAAAACATCATAAAGACACGTGTTTAAAAGAGATTGGACTACATCATCAAATATAAATAACTATTGTACACTCACTACTAAACATAATTGGGAGGACCTATGTATTTGGTTAGCAAATCAACAAACATGCACTTCCGACAATCAGAACTAAATCAAGGTACATACAAATCTCAATCCAGTTTTGCAGATGTTTCATTGTAGATTTGCTAATGCAACATGTATTCTTTTTTGTGTAAATCTGACAGGTACAAGTTGGAGAACATCAAAAAACAAAGCAAATAACACCCACAATTGAAAGCATGGCCACACCGGGGGGTCCAACCGGCCCCCAGCCAGGCCGGCCGGTGTGCCCCCCCCAGCTAGGGCCGCCCAACCAGGGCGGATAGGACAAGCTCCCATCTGCCCTAGATGGCGGCCCCAACTGCGGGGGGGGGGGACCCATGCTGCATGGGTTGTATGGGAGCTTGTCCCATCCGCCCTGGATGGACGGCCCCAGATGGGGGGGGCACTGGCCGGGTTGGCTAGGGGCCAGCTGGACCCCCGGTGTGGCCCCCATATGAGACTTGCGATCTTGACCCCTTTGGCCCCTCCATCTCGAGTCGCGTAAAGTGGCCCTAAGTTGCCCAAGTCTTACCTTGCCTTTCCATTCCGTTCCTTTCCTTTTCCTTTCCTTCACTAGCTCACTTTTTCCCAGGCTCTCACTGGCTGCTGTTCAGGCGGCATTGTCACTCCCTTGCGGCCCTGTCAAAAGCCCCACCTACTCCGCCTTTTATACCCTCCTGCCCCTGCACTCCCAATTGCAAACGTATGGCATGGGACCCAACTTAATTGGTCGGCCCAAGTGTACATTCGGAGACCACCGAGAGCCCGGTACCTTTAGTGTTGGATCGTACTTACAAACAGCTAAGTTAGAGGTTGGCACGGGCTTTGGGTTGAGTTAGGGTTCGTGGTGTCTACGTAAACTCCTTCGTTACGAACGTTCAACACGCCGCATTTTGTATATATAGAGCCTCGTTTTGGTTGTTCTTAATAGATTAGGTGGCTTTGGAATTGGCATCAAAGATGCTAGATTATTCTAGCGGAATTTGATTGGAATGAATCGGCCCTCAACCTTGTAAGGGACTTGTTTTATTGGGATCCCTTCATCCTCGATGGATGAGTTTACATAGATGTCACGAACCCCGAGCATGGGCTTTTGTGGCGTCCATATAAAGTCATTCGTCATGGACGAAGGGGTTACAATAAAAGTAAACCTAGTGCCAAGTTGAGAATCACTTGGAGCCAATTGGTTCTCACTAGACTAATTCTAAATCTTCGTGTAATTTCTAGTGTTGTGAACTTACATTCTCATATTGGATGGATGCATAGCGGATCCTTGGATACTTACTAATGGATAAGTTTATGTAGGCACCACAAATCCTTGGCTCTAGAGTTTTGTGACATCGAGGTAAGCTCGTCTTAAATCAGGATGGTGAAAACACAACAAACTAGTTATAGCATGGAGATTTCCACTTTGAGCTAATTTGACTCCGGAAAAGGTATTAGAGACCCCGAAGTTAAGTATTGGGCCGTAATTGGGAACAAAACAACACTTAATATATAAGGGCTTAGTTTGCTATAGCCCATTTATCCACGATTGTGGATGAGATTTCATGAACACCATGAAGCTTTGCCCCTTGTAGGTGCAAATAAGAGGAACAACTAGGCCTTCGTGGTGTCTAGGTAAACTTATCCAAAGGCCCCAAATTAATCTAGTGGTGTCCATTTGGAAGGAATCGGCCCTCAACCTAATCATTTTTGCTAGAGTTGGGCCTTCAACTAGACAGCATGAAGCATGAGCTAATAGGAACATATTGTAGTAGTGTGTAAGGTGAAAACAAGGAATTTGACTCTGAAAGGCATGGAATGGAGAAATTTCTACCCTTGTATTATTACATCAATGTGGGAATATATGGGAATATTATGTGGAATATTGTCAGTCTCACAAAACGTTGTTATGGATCTTAATAATGTTATGACAACACTCCATATTGTATTTTGTGTCACCAATTCTACTTGCCTTGCTCAATACTAATTGTAAACTACCCATGTAGTGTCACCAACACTAAATGCGAACCTACCATTATTTGTCATGCCTTGTGAAACCAAATTTGGACATGACATGTTTTTAATTTTGTAATTACTGTCATTTACTATATTTTTTCACTCAATTTCATTTATCCATGACAATATTTCATTACATAAATGTTAGGATACATAATATACCAAACTTTGTTTCAATAATTGGCATTTGGATTTCTTGTGCATTTGTGGATGGAAACCGTAGGAAGGCTTAGGATTCATAGCAATCGTGTTAGGGAATCCGGTACTATAAACCTACCCCTTGTAAGGTCACGGTTGATTCATTCCAACCTAACCCTCAAAGGACTAATCAACTCAAAGTGGGTTGTATGCGTTTTAACTTTAGAGGCATTAAACAAGATGAGTTCTTAGCTGAATTTTTCCCCACTTGTAATAGGTGAAGTTCCAAAACACCTTTGACGTTTGGTTTGAGATATCACTACACTAAATATGATATTTAGTGTGACTTATTATTTGGAATTATGCAATTCTATTTCTATAGATTGAACCTCTCATATTTTACCAACAAATGTTAAATTGGTAGTTTGGACATTATAGAACATTGACAACTTTACTTGGTAAAAGAATAATTCAATAGTAAAAAGATATAGCACCGTGTAAATCCAAATAGTAAGTCACACTAAATATCATATTTGGTGTACCAACATTTTTCAATGGATTATGAAGTGCTCAAACATCATATGTTTTCCTCTTTCACAAATCCATTATTGAAGGAAAGTAATAAGGTTATTGACTTCATTTTTCTTGCCATTCTTCATCATTTGATCGAACCTAGCATGTTATAACCAATGAGAACTTTATGATATATATATATATCAACTTTAACAACTACCTTTGGTATGTGAACTCCAAATCATGTCACCAAGCCACACTTCATTACACGTCCTGGATGTCATGTATATCCCCTCGTCCTTTAGGGGTTAATACGATTGTAGTACTTCATGGTCTAAGATGTTAATTCACGAGCACTTCTTGACCAAGAAAAATCTATGGAAATAAACTTATACAAGCTCCAAGGGGTTCTCAACATGTTATCATACGAACAAGAATCGGGTACCCCAAGAGCAGTGCATATTCATGCATCCTCTTTTACAACTTGCATGATATCTTATTTTAACTAAACTACAAAGAGGAATCCCCTATGTGTAAATTAGAACATAAACGTTCCCATTTTATGTACAATAGACAATGTGGTGGTGGTACACTGTTTTTTGCATTTAGTGTTAGCAACAGTAATTACGAACCACAACACTAAATGCCAGTGACGCCCTTAATGTTGCATACACTAAATGCCAACCTATACACTAATTGTGAACTAATGTAAAATTTGGCCATGTTCAGATTTTTACATCTCCACAATTAGTGTTATAATATTTTTTATGTTTTGTGTTTTGTTGCCGCATGGTTGCTCCACCACCATCTCTACCACCACTACATTACCAAATCCTTGATCGGCCACTATGTTTGCATAGGAAATTATCCATTGAATACAAGAAGTACATACAAACTGAAATTTTGGTGGCGGCGCAGGGAACACTATTTGTCAAGTGGTTGGTAGATAGTGTTGCAGGTAAATGAATAGTAACAACATTAAATGTAACACAACACTAAATGCAAAAAACAATGTAGTGGTTTATGCTTCACTGTTGCCCACCACTCCAGTAGGGTCATAAGACCATGTTAAAGTGATGTGTTTATTATGCACCCGTGTAAGGGGAGGGGACAACATGGACCTACTACACTACATTTTGTATTTAGTGTCATATGGTATTTTTTTATGTCATTGTGGTAACTTTTCTAATGACACTTCTTATGAATATGTATATAAGTACTCTCATCCCAACTTACTTTTAATTCATCCACTTTTGGTATATTCAACATCCCAAGATTAATACAATAAAATATTGTCATGAACGATTGAAACTTGGATCATTTAATAAGTGACAATAATTGCAACATTGTAAATCTGTAATGTCCAAATTCTTTTTACAAGGCATGAAAAATAATGTTAGATTCCAATTAGTGTTAGTGACACTACACAAACGGTTTACAAGCAAGACGAACAGAATTGGTGACACTAAATATGATATTCGGTGTAGTTTAATTTAAACAAACAACAATTGGTTGACCATAGTTCACTATGTTCCCATGTCATGTTGCTTGAGGAGAAATTTTCTTGGACGGGCACTCGAGATTTAATCCCCAAGTCACCATGAATTTTTTGGGTTGTTCTTTTAAATAAAACCCAATAAGGGGTTGTTTACACCATGGACCATGAAGTCGTCCTAAGGCCAGGTAAAATTTGTGATTGGCTGTTGAACTCGTCATGGGACCACTTCGGTTTACACCAAGGAAAAAATGTGACCATGAAGTTTGAGGTCCCCAAAAGACGTATCTTAAGGCCTACATTATTCACTAACATGGTCGAACACGTTTTCGGGTGGGAGAGGCAAAAGAGGTGCTATAATAGAAAAAGGCAAGGGCCCATGGCAGAGAAATGTTGTTATAATGAATTTTTAATGAATTTTTTTGGGGGGAAGAGAAGATGAAGACAAGAGAAGACAAAGAGAATGGTCAAACTTGATTTTTTTATTTTATTTGATTCAAAACTGCCCTTTTTGGGCATATATTCAAAAAATCAACTTTTTCAGTTTTTGGTGCATGGATCATTCCTCTTGATCTACATTCGGTTTACACCTAGTGAGGGGCCCAAAGGCTTTGTAAACTGTTTTTTTAAGAAATCGGACCATGGAAGTTGGACCATGAAATCGGACCATAGGAAAAGACCATTGTCCATGGTCCGACTTCATGGTCCATTGGTGTAAACCGGCCCTAAGCTCCTTATTTGGTCACATACACGTCTCCGAACATGTTTGGGGCACACTTCAAAGTTGCGGCGGCCGGATCCTTGTATTTGGGCTTGGGGGAAGGAAGCGCTTTGGTGGCTTTATAATGTAACCACACTTGGCAACACGGTATGAAGCAAGCGACCCTGCAAAAGTGTAAGCTCGCCCCTTATATAAGGGAACAGCGACAAAGCACTCTACCGTCCACTTTTATAAGCCTCACGAAATCGGAAAGTCCCATACACAAGGATGACTAAGTATAGTTGTCAGCCTATTTATTTTACTCCACAAGGGCCATGTTCACTATCATGATCATTGTCACTTGGGGTAGGTGAAAGGCTTAACCACGCTCAACAAAACCACTAAATATAGACACACACACACACACACACATGTAAGTAGGGGGGCTAACTTACGGCTTCCCATTCCTGGGCCTGGGAATTATATAGTAACAATAATAATGATAAATAACAAAGGGGTCGTCGGTTGGGATATATATGAAAATGCACTACAAAGGTGGATCTAGTTGCAACGACGCTCGTTGCATAGTAGTTAAATTATCTTATTTATTGGCACTCTTCTTCCTTGCTAACCATGATCGGACGTTCCTTGTTGTCCAAGTAAATGGCGAGTCATGAAAAGTTTGTGGGGACCACATAATTAAATATACGTAAACAAGGCACCCGGCCTCAAAGAACTGCAGCAATTGTTTCAAAGATTTCCCAAGACGGTCAACGGTTTGTGGGACCCACCGCCGCAGTTTTTGTACATTCTAGGTATAAACCGCGATGTTCTACGAGTGCCAGCTCACCTCATCCTAGGACCACTCTACACACTAGAGCTGAGCCCTTGACCTGTTTGTTGTATACAAGTTAAGGGCCGCTTCACACTATGGCCGTCCAAGTCGAGAGGCCGCGGGATTGAATGGCCGAACTTTGTTGAGAGTCCAAAGAAATGGGCTGCAAATAGATAGCCAATAAAATATAGGAATTGGAGCCTTCCGTTGGGCATAGTGTGAAGCTTCCAAAGGTCAAGCTCAAAGTCCAAAGGCAGAAGGAGCATCCTTTTTATTCCCTGTTCAAAACAATCCCTCCAATCTAACGGCCAAGATCTTGTCAATTTTTTATTTTTTTATGAAAAAAAATCGACGGCCTCTCGACCATAGTTTGGGTTTCCATTCCTGTCCGACCCAAACTTCCTTCGAGAGTTCGTCGCCTTGGTCAAAAAGTATTGCCATGTAGGCATTTTGGAGAGCGATGGCCTCTCTAGTGTGAAGGGTCGAGAGGCCGAATTCTTGGTTTCTTGCAATCTGATTGGTGGAAATCGACGGCCTCTCGACCTTCGGTCATAGTGTGAAGTGGCCCTAAGTATGTGGTTGGTTGAGAAGTTGGAGACAGTCCAAGTTCACTTTGCACTTGACCTCGAGGGGTCTGAGGGACCAACGAGAATATGCATGAATGAAACACTACATGGCTTCCTACATGACAATAACCGGATAACATTTCATGGTGTACTGGATATTGTGTTAGGTCCATCAAATAAAGGTGGGGTTAACGCAAAACTAGGGACCGTGGCAATCAATTCAATTGTCATCAGCTTCTAGAAGTATTCTATTGCCATGGTGGGGGTCCTAGACCATACTATTTTGGATTGTCCGTAAAATTTTGTTGCAAAACCCTCAACATAGCCTATTTTCACTTTACACTAAGCTTGAAGGCCCGTCAATCATAAAATTAGTTTCTATTTTCCCCTATGTATATGACATTTGGATGATTTTCAAAGGCCCTTAGATTTACATGGTCATGGCTCTTCATCCGTGTGTAAAGTGACCCTTAGGGCCACTTCACACATGAGCCAAGAGCCGTGACCATGAAATTGTGAGAGCCCAAAAGAAAGTGTCCAAAGGCCATCCCAAGACACCTCCAAAATCATGTAGTGTGGTCACGGATCCTCAAGTGTAGTGTGAAGTCATATGTGACCGGACCCCCAACCATATGCTATTTCAATGAATTTTTATTCATGCGGGTCCTCACACATGATAAAATAGAATATATCAACCGTTGTGAGCTTCAAAGTGCCATGGTCTCCCGGTTTTGTGTTAGGCCTACCTCCAAGAGGCAATTTTTGAAACTAGGCCAAGTGACCATGAAAGAAACATGATATATCTGATGCCATGTAGGAATCCATGCAGACTTTACATCATCTTGCATTCACATACTCCGTTGGTCCCTCAAGAGTAGTGTGAAGTGAATTTGGACCGGCTCCCCTTTTTCCACCAATGAGAGTGCTTGAAGTGTAATGGTCACGGGCTCTCGGTCTCATGTGTGAAGCGGCCCTTAGTGAGCTTTCGAGGTGTTGTATTTTAAATCTTGCTTATTAAACCGTGTTGGGATAATATCTACCTACTACTTATAATGGCATAATTCATCCCTACAGTTGGAACTTCCACAATTTACTGGGGTCAACCCCTAGTACTGTACGGTGCTTCCTCTCGCGCATCTTATAATGCCAAACTGTAATTTCCACGTATGTTTCAAGGAATGTAAGAATGTTATTTAGCGACATTTAAGCAATGGTGTTTTCATTGAATGCCCAAGCACAAAGCATTTTACGGTATATGTATGATTCCTAAATTAGTAGCCATAATGATAACTACACCTAATCAAGATTCTTACCACCACAAAAACACAATCTCTATAGTAGAGTTATCCATAAAGCAAGCACATGAGAGAACACATTGGAAGAGAGTAACTCTTTGAGGGAGGACGAGTGGTTGGCATCAAATATGACAAGGGGAAGAGAATTTCACATCGGAACATACCCCAAGGAAGGTCAACTTTGAGGGAAGCGGTGGCGTCTCCAATCCCCCACACATAGACCAATAGAATTTGATGTGATGCAATGCCTCTGTGATCAACCTCTATGCAAGACTCTAAAACGGTTCAGCCGCATCTAGTTTTTCTTGAGGAGGGGTCTTCTGTGGAGTATTTGGCGCCAACGAAACGATCTGGTTTTTAATGCTTTGCAATGGCCCATTGAGAAAACACATCAAGTCATTTGGGACGTCTTGCAGGATTATGGTAGGATCGAGTGGAAGCAGACTCTTTCGAATTTGGGAAAAGTCCCGGACCTTGCTTACCAAGGTGTCCTTAATGAGTTTGATTCGATCTCGGGGGTCAAAGGTCTGATTATGACTCGTAGCAACTTAATGGTTACGTGGAAGGTTAGGCCTAAGACGGGCATTATTTCTTGATTTCCCCTCGGGTTGCATTGGTTCTCCCGAGGTAGTTGTTGTTGGTTCCTCTTTGCAATTAATTTTTCATTTTATGCCAAAAAAGATAGAATTGTGTGTTAAAAAGGAAAGGGGAAACAAAATGTTGTACTTTTTACTACCCTTGGCACTTGGAGCAAGAAAAACTACAAGGCAAAGAAGTTGGGTAAAATGTTTGAAGCACATGCATCTCTTTCCATATTTCTCAATCATGAAAATTAATTTTCTCTCTTATAATGTTTGGGGCTTGATGACCGGATGGCATTCCTCTCACTAAGGAGATATCTTTGAGGTTTTACCCAAAAGCGTTGATGTATGTTTTATACAAGAACATGAACTTTGCTTGAAAATGCCAATGAGGTTGTGAATCTACTCCATAAGAACTATGTGTGCAAAAGTAGTGCAAGGATCAAGTAGAAAAGTAGAAAGACAAAGAGAATAGTCTACAAATGAAACTTACCAAAGCCAAGGAAGCACTTCACTTAAACCATCTTGATAGGTCACTCATGGTAATATTGCAAGGTGTAAAGAAGCACTCAAATACTTTGAGAAGGTTAGGCTAGAAGTACACCAAATTCAAGCTAGGGTTAAGTGGCAGTGACAAAGGAGATAAGATGTCATCATAAATTTTTTAAGGCAGTAAAAGAGAAGTCCCGATCGTCTCTCTTGCATGAATTGGAGCATGAAGGCATGGTTAAACACAACGGATTTTGAGGGATTAAGCCAAGTATGTTCCTCCTTCTATGGTGAACTATATTCTCAACCGAAGTGGATGGAGTAGTTAGAGAAAGTAGAAGGAAAACATTAGATGGGTTAAATTCAAGAATTTCATGTGAGATGGACCTTGAATTAGGGAGGAGAGATATAAGAAAGAGAACTACATGCAACAACATTTGGAAACTTGTTCCAAGAACGGAATCCCCAACCACGGTCAATTATTAACAAATGGCATGGGATTATCCCACCCAAGGCTTAAGTTAGAATGGCGTAATGTGTGGGTTAGAAAATGTTTGGTCAATTGGCATCAAGTCGTGGTAGTTAATTCTTGGAGAGCCAGATTCATCTTTGATATGATAAGCGTGTGTCTCGTGTGTCAAGAGGATATTCTCAAAACCATAGCCCATAGATTTTGGAATTATAGGATTACTCATAGAGCATGGGATTTCTCCACATGGATTATCTATACTTTCAATGCAAAGGCGGGGCAAAAAGGACCATGGAAACCACATGACTAGCAACATGGGATTTTAAGCAAGAAAATCATGTCGGCATTGAGCAAGTTCTCGAGAATTTGACTCTTGCTACGAGACATCACCCTTTGGACCATTTGGATGGAGAAAAATGACCACACCTTCAACAATAGTAGATGGGAAGGAAAGAAAGTGCAACAAACCATTTGTCAAAGAATTCTTGAATATGCTAGAATTGATTGGGATATTGCTCAAAAGGAAAAGGAGAAGGCTACCATGTATGATGATCCAATTGGCAAGTATGACAAGGTGTGAAGAAGAAAGGAACTCTTCTACCATAGAGATAGCACTAGAACCATGCCTTGGAATATCAAAATGCCTAATGTGGGCTTAGTTAGACATGCTCAGGTTGTTCACTCACTCAAGGGTGTTATGATTCCACCGAGTGCACCCAAAAGGGCCCAACAACTCTCTATATGGGCTCCTCGTGTGGTGTTGTTTGTGTTTTTTGGCATTGAAATAAACTTATTTGAATTGTCTCCAAAAGAATTAAAAATAAATAAATAAATAAAAATATTACCATGTAATTTTTTCACGTTCTATAACATGCACACCGTTACTTTGTTTAAAAAAATAAGCAGAAGAAAAAAATGTTATAGCATTACGTAACTCAAATAATAAGAAACACTTAATAGCAATGTTTTGTGCTTCCATCCACGTAGAGTGTCTCACTCCTCGCCTGGTCGTGTGAAATTAAGTATATAAATCTTCATGAAAATGGAAAGTTGTCTCTATGCAACAAAATTTGATTAACTTACGGGGACTCTCCTCGGGGAGATCCCTCCCTTGTAAAGTTGAACAACCATGTGCGAACACTTTACATCTAAAAAATCCTACTTTTTACATAAAGCATCACCAAAATGGGTCAAAATTTTATCAATTTTTTTTCATGAGTAGATATACACGGTATCTATTATATAGTAAAAAAAGTGGTAACTAAATTTGATGATTTGTTTTTTTATAAAACATACCGTTTCTAACTACAATGACGCAGAATTGAGCTAAAAGAATTACTTCCAAAAATGAAGATGACTAAAAATTTCAAAAAAATATACAAAAGATACTATCAATGGTTATGTATATGCAGAAAAATATCATAAATTTTAAAATTATTTGTGACATTAATATAGGGGTAGCAAACTTTGTTCGCACGTGGTGTTCAACTTGACAATGGAGTGATCTCCCCGAGGGACTCTCCAAGATTAAATTTAAGTTGAAGGGGTGAAAGTGTTACAATCTCATGTGGTTGCAAGTGCACAAGCACTCATGACCACTTTACACTAGAGCTTGAGGGCCCTTGACTTGTGATTTACAAGTTTTGTGATTGGTCAAGAAGCTGGAGGTTGTTCAAGTTCACTTCACACTAGACCTTGAAGGCATGAAGGACCAAGGAAATCGAATGGATGAAAAATCTACATGGTGCCCTTCATGACAACAAGTGGATAATGTTTCACGATCTACTAAATATTGTGTTAGGCCCATCTCCTAGAAATATTATATTGTCATGGTGGGGACATGCACCCGACATGTGTGGCAGTCTCTCAACGTGGTCCACTTTCACTTTGCATTAAAATTGAAGAGCCCATCAATTGAAAAATCAATCTTCTAATTCGCATGGTACAACCTTTTGCATGTATGTCAAGGTCCCTTAGATTTTCATGGTCATGGCTCTTGGTTTATGTGTAGAGTGGCCCTTGGTGTATTTGGGCTTTAAAGATTGTGATTGCACTATAACTACCTACTACCTACGGTTGACTTGGCAATACTTAGAAGAACAATTCCAACTAACATTCTTATTCACATTGATTGATTACCGTGACCGTGGTGGAAGTGAGATTTATTGCAGGGATTGACTTAGCAACTTTTACTCCCGAATGGGTTTTGGGCAATTGATGAGTTGAGCCACCACTCATCCACTAATGTGGGAATGGCCTCCAATCACCCAATCAACCAAGTGACATAAATGGGTGGGGGAATCTTAGATGAATTGGACTTAATAAAGGGGAGTAGGGATAACCCACTAGCTAGGTGGTAGTAGTGTGTGTCCTTTATATAAATATACATATGCAATTCCTCATGCTCAATCAATTAAATCGGTTACACTCCGGCTTCAAGTTAGTTGGGTCATCGCATGAGTTGTAGACCGACCGTAATGAATTGCCATGACATGAAGTACCTCGTGCCCAATTTGTAATACCACATTACACCTTGCATCTCCACTACATTTTGCTCCACCTCTTAAAAGGTGGCTTCAACCCAAGGGCTTAATCCAAACCCCATATGAGCCCCGACGTTAAGTGGACGTTAAGTGATGTTAGTCCACTTTCATCAACATATGTGAGAATTTAGATTTTCAAAATTGGATCCTTTGTGTTTTTTTCAGAGGTGGTTCAAGTTCATTGACTAGATGATGAGTGTCTTAACAATGAGCTTTGAATGCCACTTTTGAAACATGTATGGTCCAGGGTGTTGTCCACATTACCAAAGATGGCTTGACCTTTGCATTGGACAACACCCCGAGCATGAAGAATTTGCTTCCTCCTGCAAGGTTTAGTGACCTTCTACGAGCTTCAAAAACTTCAAAGCATCGTTATTCTTCATATTAAAACAAATTGGAATGAGACTTGCACCTATCTATTCTTGTAACATCAAATAATCTTACTGCAAAGTGGGGGCGGATGAAAACCTGAGGTGGCTCCACGGTGGCTTCTCTCTTGCACAAAGAGTTCATGAGGCTTTTAGGGGCAATCAAGGGTTAATAATTACAACACCCGATGTGCTTGGAGTATTCCAACCATGACATCACATCTCCCTCCACTTCAAACTCCAAAGCAACGACAAAGGAGCTGGTGGAGTGTTGTACAAAGAGCCCTTAAGATTATAATGGTGGAGGCAACACCACTACATCACCAATTGTTGTTGTATGTGTAAAATTATAAACTCAAAATGTGTAAGACAATAGTCAACATATGTTAATATTGATATACTAACCATGTAAAGTTTAATATAGAGCACCAAGTATGATGAAGATAGCATTTTCTAGCATTGAAAGAGGTTTGACTAGGATAGAGGAGCCGTTGTATTGCTACAAGAAATTAAAGCCCCCTCTTGTGTTTAGAGCATGTGAAATATATGTTGACTAGCGTAGAGGGAGATGTGGTGGGATGTGGTGCCACCTCTGAAGATGCTCTTATAATTTAGTTGGGAGTTCAAGACATCAATCCTTCAAGTTATTGTTTAATGCTATTTAGCACAATCCACATTAGATTTGCACTTGCTTTGTTAGTGTGGATGCGACACAAACTCTTTGCATTATCAAACAGTCTTTGAATGACATGTTTGTGTTTTATATCATAGGATAAGTTATACGTAGAATATCATACTCAATGTAGATCAGTGTAATTATATATAGCACATTTTAACTCAAATAATCCATGGTAATTTTCATCTTCTTATATGATGTGGACCACATCAAGGGTTTTCTTTAAAATAGGTTCATTTATAAAAATGTAACAAGATCCACTTTAAATTTCCTTTTAAGATGACCATTCAACAAGCTTCTCATTTCCACCACTTTATTTGTATTTAAAATATTATTAATTAAATATGATCCACACTATTTCATCCTCTTTTTTTCTTTCTCATCCCCACTACTGAATCATACAGTCTAGTGTAGCTAGTATAACTCCGGCTAGCATCGGACCATGCTTGTGACTATACATATCCCTTAATAACTGTATTGATCAACAACCATGATGTCTTCTGGAAAAATATGAATTGTTTCTTGATATTTGGTTAAGATTTTCTCAATAATGGCCCATCCAAATTTCGATGCTAGTGTACATCATTAGAGGTTTTCTAATACACACATATGTATGATTTCTCTTGGGGAATTAGCATGTTGGACTATTTCCTTTGCCCGTAGTAATAATGGAGGGTGTGAGAATGTGGAGGTTGACCTTGCAATTACAAGCGACCACCGACAATCATTTTTATAAGGGCAGCTGACCCTAGTACTTATGCTACGTTAATATATAAGCTCGAGTAATCAACATGTTATATATTGTACCCATTACCGTGCAGACTTCAAGCTAGCATGGCATGTGGGGTTTTATTTTTATTATTTAATTTTAAGAGGATATATTTATCAATTGATCTTTGCCAAAGTTGACCCGTAAAGCAACTGTTGAAGGGGCGGGTGGGGCTTGGTCACTTTACTAGCTTTCCTCCGTGAGGAGTCATTGGAATCTTTTGTTTTTGCCCCTTTCTCCCTCAGTTTTTGTCCCCTAGCTTTTTATAAGGGCTAAAGAGTGGCCGCATAGCTGTCGCGGAAGGCCACTTCTTACCCATGATGTGCAATGGTAAGCAGGTACTCAGTTCTAGAGATAGAGAGAGAGAGCATTATCGCACACCGGCTCGGTGACTACATCATTCACCACAAATATATTGAAATTTGAAAGAAAAAACACACAAAATGGATTTTTGTTTTATGCTAATGATTTTCAATGATATTTTAAACCACTTCTGGAGAATAAAGCTTACGTGAAGACAATTTTAAAAGCACTCCAATCTCGTTATTCTCAATGTTGGTTGCATCAGGTTGATTCACGAACCTTGAGAACCTCACTTGACCCTCCCGAGTAAGATACGCCCCCTCAAAATGGCCAGTGGTGATCATTAACATTGTGTCTTCAATAACCAATGAGTTGCGTTTGCAGTCCTTAGAATGTTACATTTAGTATTCTTGTTGAAGTATGTAGTTGCCCACCTTGGAGAAAAATTGGTGCTTGAATTGGGTGCATTTGAACCCTTACACCTTAAAATTTGTGATGCGGCTAGATATCATTAGGCTACACCGTTCATGGTCTTTAGTGTCACTTACTATTTGAAGTTACACAATACTACAACTTTTTACTAAGAAGGTATTTTTTCACCAAGTAAAAGTTTTTTATGTTATAAAATGTCCATACAACCTATTTAATCTTTGTAGATACACAACAAAACCTATCATAAGAAGTTATAATGTTACGTGATCCCAAATACAAAGTGACACTAAATACCATAATCGGTGTAGCAGCTACTTTTGAGTGTAACTCAACACTATAGCTTCCGATTGTAACTCCAGTCAAATCTCAGTTTATCCAATTAAGTCTCAGTCAATGTAGAAGTTGTCTTTCATATGACTTAGCATCTGACATGGGCCTCCACTATCATACCTTCATGGGAAGAAAACTTAAAAAATAGGAGGAAACTAAGGCTAGTACAAATAATGAATAGTGCCAGTATGAATAATAGGAATATTATGAATAGTGTTGGTATTTTTAGTTATTTTTAGCGAATAACACTGGGATGAACATTGTTTTTTATGAATAATGTTGGGAGTATAACTCCACTCAAATGCCCAAATGCCAGCCTATATGTATTAATAATAAATGATTTTTTCAGTTTGTTTGAGGGGGGCCCACAAAATATAATTGACGTATTTCAGGGTCATGGAACCAACCCACATCACTGAACCAATGTTATGTGGGTTTTGTAACTTAAAGAAACCACATAAGTTAAGTCTCCCTATTTTTTCCAGCTTGAATGTAGCCACGAACTTAAACAAGTTGGCAATAATATATGGCCCTACAAAGCCAAATGACCAATCGAATTAGGGGTTGTTTACACCATGGACCATGAAGTTGTCCCAAGGCCCTGTAAAATATGTGATTGGTTGTTGAACTTGTCTCGGGACCACTTCGGTTTACACCAAGGAAAAAATGTCAGAGTGGCCATGGAGTTTGAGGTCCCCAAAAGACATATACTAAGGCCTACATTATCCACTAACATGGTCTAACGGGTTTTGCGGTGGGAGAGGCAAAATAGGTGCTCTCGTAGAAAAAGGCAAAGGCTCGTGCCAAAGAAATATTGTTATAATAATTTTTAATGAAATGATTTTTGGGGAAGAGAAGATGAAGAGAAGAGAAAACAAAATAATGGTCAAACTTGATTTTTTTTTCCAAAACTTCCTTGTTTGGACATGTATTAAAAAAATCAACACATTCATTTTTTGGCGCATGGTCATTCCTCTTGGTCCACATTCAGTTTACACCTAGTGAGGGGCCCAAAGGCTTTGTAAATTGTTTTTTTAAGAAATCGGACCATGGAAAAAGGCCATCGTCCATGGTTTGACTTCATGGTCCATGGTGTAAACTGGCCCTTATGGCAATGATGTTCTCAAATTGGGTGGATTGTTATTTTAAGTGTCCTAGGCTAGATCACATCTTCATTCGGTTGGGCCCCACCCTCCCACGCCTCCTTCACTACCCGGTCTTCCTGCTCGCACCTACGTGGGAACTCCTTGTTGGGAACCAATGTGACAATACCCGGTCAAAATTACAAATATTCAAGTTGACATCACTTTCATTATTCCCAAGTTAATTGATGGAATTCCTTCACATGGCAAAGGAGCTTAATGGCTTAAGTGACTGGATATTGTCACATTGGTTCCTAACGAGGAGGAGTTCCCAAGCAGGTGCGGGCATGAAGACCGGACAGTGAAGGAGGCGTGGGGCCCATCCAAATGAAGATGTGATCTAGCCCGAGGCATTTTAAGTCATGACTACAAAATTTGGCGTAAAAGTGGTGCTACATCCGAAATGCCGCTTCAACTCTGTTTTACTTTAGACTCGTATCTCAATGTTACTATCAGCCATAGAGTATACCCTTTTTCCATTTCAACCAACTCTCTGAATTATAAACAAATGTCAACAAGGGTTTACCATGGTATGTTAAATAGTCTTATTATTGTGGGCCACAATTTATTTTTAGAGCCCACACTGATTCTTATAAGGAGAATTGATGTGGGCTATGTTAATTCTCAACCCACATCAAATATGTAGTTTAGAATTATAGTGAGCCGCTTTAATTTTTTCTAGAAAATTAGTGTGGGTGAATACTTTGTTTTAAGTTGCTTTTGATGTAAAGCGACTATTTCATTTTATGTGCGGCGTTGGTTGGAAGTCTCAAGGGTGAGTGAGTGGAAGACCTAGGGTCCTAGACCCACATTATTTCAACCCCAACTAGACAATTAGAGTGGCCCACGCTAATTTTCCACCTACACTTCACGTTTAACATAGTTGTTCACACGCACACCTAGAGATAGATGTGAAAGCATTTGCTTATCCATTCCGCTTTGCAATTAGCGCACAATATTACATGGGTACTATGACCTCCATCATAAATGTAACACTAGCCATATTGCACCAACATTGCAATGTTTTACTATTATAGTGTTATATGTTTTCATTGGTTTCTAAAATTTTCTCAATGATAAAGAACAAGGAAATAGTGTATGTTGGTGTTGCATGTAGCCTCGCCATGGGAAAATCCATAGGGACAACCAAAATACACGCCCACCTGGTTATTTCTCATTAATTTTACTATAGATGTTTCCATCATCCATCCAAAATAAATAAATTCCGTTCTATGTAGGCTGATTTGAATCTAAGAAAGAAAGGTTTAATTAGATTTTTCTAATTGATGTTTTCTATGAATTTCCTTGTTAAATCTTTATTTTCTAAGAATGAGATTTTCATCAATTTGGGTATTCAATAAAATAACATGATATCGATCGAAGTTACCCAAGTAGGTTTTGGGTTTAGCATGGTTGATATGGACTTTGGGAATGAAAAAGTTGTAGGTTCAAATCCCCCCCCCTCACATAGCCATGCACCCTCATTGCACTGCAACTTTATAACATTGAACCTTGGAACATTGAATGGGGTAGTTACTAGATCTATGGCAGTCAAGGTGATTGTTGGACTCCTTTCTCAAGAGATATCACGAGCATGTGATCCCATGATATGGTATGGTATTCAAAACTATTATGTTGTATTATGTCAAGAGGCCAAACAAACTAAGGGACACTAATTTGAGCTTTTTTTAAATAAAATAAAATAACAATCATGGAGCATAAAGTAAATGAACCAGTAGATGGTCCTAGAAGAGACATTAGGTGGACATATCTCTTATTTTATATTCAAAGACTATTTAGACTGAGAATAAGAGGATATCATTGAAAATGTGGTTACTTATAGGTCCTAACACATGAAAGACAAGCTATACAAGAAACCATTTGATTCTAAGACTTATGAGTTTTTTCTTGTGTTTCACCCTCTATATGACCCTTTAAAGACAACTCTATGAGAACCTAGAGTCTCTCATGAACGCATACGATCGTGCCATACCTAGTCTTTGTTTTATTGTCACTCGACAACGCATCATATGTAATTTTTAAAATCCAAAGTGGTAGATCCAACAATATTCCGGTGAGGAATAAGTTATTATTTCATGCACTTCTTGTTCTTCTCTCTCGGTCCTTGCTCTTATGTTTTGTAACAACTTACTCGCATGTCGATGAGAATCTCTCACACAACGTGTCATGATGCATAGGTGTATATATTCCGTGTTGGGTCGGCACCCATGGCATAAATAAAAAAAAGCTACCGTTCAACAAAGGAATCAAACTACATGGAGTGTAAGTGTTGGAGATACGTATACCTAGTTGTCCCCGTTCCATTCGTCAAAACATTGCATTGATTTCAATTTTCTTTTCGAGAATTTAGTAGTTGAGCATATATTGTTGTGTAGTACCTACATTGTGAAGAAGTACGTACGCCCTAAAAGGATGAGGAGACGATTCACTTGGCCACCAAATGCACCTTATTGGCTAGAAAATTTGTTGAAGATTCCCTACCTTTTCAATATAGTAAAAAAGAAAAGTGTCATGCACATGAGATCTAAATTATGATGCGGTTCAAGATCTCCGGAATGTGGACTTGACCATTTGAGCTTTGACCTTCTTTGCTATTTGCATTGAGGCCTTTCAAAAGGTCCACGTACAATACCTTTTAGGCCACTATTTCATCTTTATTAGTGTCAAAATGTAGTTTCCTCATGGGGATTTAAATGGGCAACTTATATGTCATCTTCACCCATGTTGCAAGTTAATGTGACGTGTGACCTACAATGGATATTATGAATGAAATGTTGCCATTATGGACTTTTGCCAAAGTCGAATGTTACTTGATTCTTTGTTCTATGTAAAAAAAAGTTATGACCTAATTTTTGTTATTAGAAAATTAAATTTATTTTTCGTCATATTTATAGGACATCTTGAAAGTATTTTTCAATTAAAATGTTCAAAGCATATATTGAGGGCATGTTTACATGAAAGTCATTAGGCTCTGGCTCTTGAGAATCCTCGAGTTCTTATTGGTTGAGAATGTCACTCCCCCCCCTGCGTCTTAGATTTACATGAGCATAGTTTTGCACTACAACCTATAGCATTTTCAGTGGATGAAAAGTTTACATGGAACTCCACATGACATGTATGGATAATGTTGGCCAAAACTGCAAGGGACGGCTCTTCAAGGTAGGTTGGTGGAAAGTGTGACGGGCTCAGAACTTGTTGAATTAACATATACAATCACCAACACATAAACAAAGTTATGAACACTTGCTTTCTCTCCCTCCTCCATGATGCATTCTCATATCTAATTAAAATATTGTGAGCTCTTTTTTACAATCCCATTTGGGTTTAGAGTGAGGGCTTGTGGCCTCCAAAAGAGTTTGGGCTATAAGTTAGTCCATTGACCTCTCTATGGTCTCATCTAAAAAGCGGCGTACCATGGTACTTTAAGAGCCATGGCCTAATGCCTATAGTGTAAACATGCCCTAAACCATGTCATGTATGCACTAACCTTGCAAATATGTTTAGTGATCCTTTCACTAGAAGAAAACTTGTTCATTGCAATCATCCATTGCCACTACGCCATTACGACTCATGACAAGAAAATGCATAGATATATCATGTTGCTTGACAACTGGAGGGTTTGTCAATGGCAAGGTCAAAGGAACATCTCCCTTTCACATTGAGCTATACTCTATTTAGGCCAATATGGGATTTGCAAAAATCCATCACACATTGCCACGGTTTATATGAACTAGTGGAGTAAAATGAAATTAAAGCTCAATTCGTAGGAGAGTGAGTCACAAGCCTTTTTAATAGCATGTAGCTTGTATGCCATTTTTGTTTACAATTAGTTGTGATGTACTATTTTCAAAACTATTTCAATCAAGGTGCACATTTTACCAAACAAACTTGTGTCATTGACAAGGATCACAAGTTCACTTGTTCACTTGTCAAGGAACACATGTTGTTTGATTGCCCACTGGCTCAACAAGTTTGGCGCTTGTTGCAAACATTATTTGGCAACTCTTTGCCAAAAAGGTCAATCATGGCCCTCATCGTTTCTTCTCCATGTTACAATGTTCATTTGATGAGCAAACTTAACAAGAGCCCAAAGAACTTCACCAAGATTCGGTTCTTCATTCACAATGGCCTTCCCATGATTACATGGAAACAAAGGTATGACTTGATTTCCAATGTTTGTAAATTAGTTGTTGGAGAATGTGCACCAAGTGGTTTGGGATTCACTCATGAATTATGATAGAATTGAATGACAAAGAACCTTGAAGGACCTTGCAAAGGCTCCCGATGTGGCCTCTGAAGATGTTCTCAAAGAATTTGATTTTTTATGGTGTGTTAATGACCTTATCACCAATAAAGTATTTTAGTGGTTACATGGATGATTGGGCCCAAAATGGGCAGTATTTCTTGATTGACCTTGGATCATGCTTTGGGTGCTTCCTCCTTGGTTGGTTGTACTTGTTTTCCCTCTTGCAATGGAATTCATTTTCAATTTATATTCATGTAATGAAAATAAACAACACATATCTAGTGGTAAAGTTCAACATGTGCTCCCTTAAGTACCTCCTTGCTTTCTTCTTCTTTTCAAATTTTCAAGAAAACCGAAATGGCAACAAACATTGGAGTGATGAAACCACATATGGATGATATTATGTATATATCATCCATATATGGACACATTCATCCATGTTGTATGATTACAGGGGGATGTTTCTAACGAAATCATGTATATAAAATACCATAATATTTTGTTTGAATTCATGTTCTACAATCTAGCTTCTTGGACTTACTAAAATAGAGTGAATGTGTTAAGAAGTTTCATGCCTTCTGAATATTTGTTTGTTAAAACATTTGAGTCTTTCAATGTTATACATATGCGTTTTCAAAATTGTTGTAAATGATGTCACCATGAATGTGCATGACTCGCCTACACCAATTGTTGCCATCCAACACTGAGTTTTGTGTAAAAGAACATATTACTTATATAATATGTAGTGTCAATCCAAAAGAGTGAAACATGGACATTGCACTTTGTAAGCAATTGCCAATTAGAGTGAACCACAATATTAGTTTTTCCACGATGTTTATTGGCCTGACCTAAGGACACTTCACATGTTTGTGGGATCATGGTGTGAAGCAAACATTGGTGATGTGGGCATATGACACTGCTTTAGCTTTCAAACCCAACCTCTCATATACATTGTCATTTTTCATATTGATTTGACCTTACAATATCAATTAGAGAGCTTCCATACATGTTACATCTAGTAAGCACTCATGTATTAGTGTTGATTAGTGAATTTTATTATGCATACATAATAGCTAAGATAACGAGGACATATGTTCTCCCTCTATTTCACATTGCTAGGTATTGTGGTGCAACATATTTTAGAAAGTCCCCCCCCCCAATGTGAGAGACATGGGGTGAACCTTCAAATTACAAATGAGTTACCAATACAATGATAGGGTGGCCACACCGGGGGGCCCGCACCGGCCGGGCTGGTTGGGCCCCGGCTGGACCCCCCGTTGTGGCAGCCCTATGAGTGTCAAACCTAGGTCAAAAAGCGCATATCCTCCTAAAAGTGCCACACAAGGACTTTATCACCATGGTGCAACATTTTTGGATTGGAGATGTTCCGAACCCCATGGCTATATGAACATGAGCTTATTGAGCAACCACAAAGATTTCTAGCCCCAAGAATATGCCAATGAGAATTATTTGCATCCTGATCTTAATTTGGGGCGCCAAGTAACTTGCACGGGTGCTATCATGCCCACCCAACTCACCTTTGTTGCTTACTAATGCTACGATTCCTCATCAATCTATGATTTCATTGTTGATGACATGACTTGAAACTTTAACAAAACACAAAAATACAAAGATGTTTGTTTGAGACCATGAATTATGAATCTTCCATGCTTTCCGATGTGTCTAATATTGTCCACAAAAGAAGAAGTAAGGGTTGCATATCAATTAGTTGACTAAACATAGGATAAAACAATGAACATTATATGATATATCGTAATGTTACATGAGTTTAATTATATGATTACCAAATTCAGTTTGTAAAGGTGCTTGGAAACATACAACTACATCATATACACCTATTATTCGGGCGCACGCATGAACTCATGATTGGTTCCACAAATTTCACTGCACCGAAGGCTCTTTGTAGGGCCAAAGGGCTTTAGCAATTGTGGACTAAAAATTAGTGTGGTTAGAAAATATTGTGGCCCATTGTATTTTACTAGATGTGCCCATGATGTCATGATGCTTTGCCCCCATACATATGACATGTCACTTTAATGTGCCCCCTGCCAACTTTCTAGAATGGTGAGAAACAATGTTGAACAACAGATTGATGGCCTCACCACCACCATCACGTTGTCCATTATATATATATGTGTGTGGGGGGGGATTGAAATTAGTGTGACTCAAAATTCAATAAAATACCATTATTTAAGCATGAAATGATATTATGTTAATAAAAGATTTATAGTTTTAGTACAATTGTGCTATATAGTAAAATGTTTATTTTAAGCATCATATTGATATTATATATTTTCATTTTGCAGTATTTTGTGTTCTTGTAAAAGACATTGTGTTCCATTATAATAGGTGTAGAAGATGTGATTGATAGCAACACTAACCACAAAAACGAGAAGAAATTCTTTTGTCTAAAGAATGGTAAAATCTAATGTGTGGGTATACCTCAAAACAAGATGTGCATGCAAGTGTTTTCTACTAGACAATACAATCCGTATATATTAAATACAAATTAAGTGAAATTCATTCGATCACCTCCACACCAACATCCAATTATTTTGTTTGTTTTTGTTTTACTAAGGTAGACAGGTCTTTAAAAGTCAGTTTTTTGACTACCTCACTTCTCATGGGATATGAAACACGCGATTATTACGAGATGGTTAGCAAATCCAAATCGAGGTAGCAGCCGCCTTCCTCATTACTTTTGGAGCTCGTATGAATATCTTATTCATTGTCAAAGTGATTCATCATTATCAAATCAAAGTAAATGGTCATACATGTCCCCCTGCCCCCCCCCTCCCTCCCCCAATTTTTATGACTATTGATCCTAGAATGGTTATCATATTTTGAGCATAAAGTCCAAGCTTTTTGTATCCGTCCTTAGAGCCACATCAAACTACATATCACTCAATTATAAAGGACCTAATAAGGAGGTAACCAAATAAGGATCATCTACCTAACAAGGATCATGCCAACCGCCCACATGCTACGGTTACGGAGCAAGACCAAAAATTCTTATGTTCAAAACTAAATTCTCTCCTTATAACTTAAAAATTGGCATCAATTCCGGTGACGCGACAACACACATTCCGTATCACGTGACAACACTTAAACTATTTACCTTCCGGATGCTTCCGGATGCTTCGCCTTCTTTATAAGTTCCCTATCCAAAGCGCTAGTCTACTATACATACATGATGGTGTTTGTGCTAGATCTATCAAACATCACAAGTCTGAGATCTAGGGGGCCGGTTTTTATACATAAATATAAATATATATGTTATCTCATGAATTGAATGTAGTATTATTTACGCTCCTGAATTAGATAGCCTCACTATTCTGCATGCTATTGTACTTACGATTTGTACTTGCATTAGGCCCGGTTGACGCCTTCCCTTTTATATCCGCCTTCTTTTTTTAACCACGTGGTCGTAAGGAAGTTACATTACTCCGGTGTTGTATTCTCCTTCTCCACAACCTCGGTAGAAAGTGATTCTTACCACTTTCACTTACATGGTTAATTTTTGGGAGGTAAATTACTTTACGGTTGATATTATCTAATGGATTCGCGCTAGGAAATGACTCACAACAAGGAGTTTTCTATGACATTTTGATGGGTTTAAGGTTTAAGGAATCATTGGGAGTGGATGGGCGGTTAGTGTGTGTGGTGTGTGGTGGCTAGGATTCCAATGTTAATGTCATGTTCATCCAAGTCCGGTATAGTGGTGTTTTTTTCATCCATTTGACTTTAGTGTAGAGGAATAGGCCCATGCATACAAAGTTGCATCCGAAAAGTTCAACAGCCTATTGAGTGAGTTGCTCTAGAAAGAGAATGTCGTCAATCTAACAAATTTTGGGTTAAAGCATCCATGTGCCATCGGAGAAAGAAAGAAAAAAGAAAAAGAAAAAGTGTGTGCGCTATGATTCATTATTTCTACCTCAAGGGTTTTATATGATATCACAACTAGCATACGTGTCCTAGGCAATCGTGCTACGTCGGTGGCACCAATCCAAATCTACCACAGTAGTAGATTTATAGATTTCTGTTGAGATAGGCAGGCTGTTAGGCCTGCAGTCGACCTACATACTACCTTCTAGGTAGCTGCAGAGCATCTGCACTCTGCCCAAGGTCCAGGGTTTAGTTAAGACACCCCTAAACATAGTTAAGGTAGGTTACATCAGACTAGACCGTAGACGGCTAAAGTGGCGGCTGTACCCACTACTGCAATTATTGCGATCAATATATATATATACTGCTCGGCCATACCTGGCCTCATTCGTATTGGTCACTTCTGTCTACAGTCTGATCTGATTATCATAGTCTTAACACGTTATCAGCACGACTGCTCAACAAACCTACCTACCGAGTTCAAAATTCTCTAGACTCCTCACTCTCCCCCTTCCTCCCTCCCATTCTTCTCTTTCTCGCTCTCTCTCTCTCGCTGCTGTCTCCGCTCTCAGACTTCATCTCCGCCAATCTTTAGAAATTGAAGCTCTGATTCATGAGAGAACACACCGATCTAATACCTGATGATTGAGCGAGCTTAGATTGATAGGAAGAACAGCATTATGTAGGATATAGACGATTAGATATCGACAGCCGAACATACTCCGTCTTTTACCAAATTTTCTTTTTCTGCTGCTTTCTCGAAGAGATTAGTGATTGCTCTATTATAAACAAACCTCTCAACTCTATAAACCCGATAGACTCATACTTAGATTCACTGACTGAGACTCCAAGCACACCGACATCCGAAGCATCAAAAACCAGGGAGACTCATGCGCCGAACACTTGCTGCAACCAGGGAGATACACCGGACAGCTGCTACAATGCTGCAGATTCTTTGCACAGACACCAAACCCGCTTAATTCGATAAGCTTACCCCCCCCCCCATTGTTTCCTTTTCTGATTTCTCATTTATATCGCACATCATTTATGTTTAGTCTGGCCTAACATACTGAACTTTAAAACTTCAGTTCAGAACCCCGGACCATACATATCTTTGGCAAAACAAAGTATATTTGTATACTGCATGTGATAGATACTTAGAAAACAAGTCAAAATTGTTGCTGTCCAGAAAGTATCATCACTCTAATACAAAACTACTGTCAGATATGTAGAAGCCACCCTACTACAGACTATTAGATAAATGTCGAAACCAACAGACCAGGTCCTAGCTAGGTCCACCATAAAGCCACCAGTAGATGCACGACTGCAAGCATTACAGTTCACTCCCCTAGCAGCAGATGGAGCCAACTTCCTGGAATGGGCAAATGACGCTCAAATTACCCTAGGAGCCGAGGAATTAACTTTATATCTGGATAAGGATGCAGCCGAAGGTCGACCTGATGTCCTTAAATTTCAGACCTTACTAATCCTTCGCCGTCATATAGATGCATCCCTTAGACAACAGTACATTCAAGTTGATCACCCTGCTGACTTATGGACACAACTACATGAGAGATTCCACCATGAACAAACCATATTCTTACCCGAAGCCAGAAATGACTGGATCAACCTACGGATGTTAGATTTTCCCGACCTACTCTCTTTTAATGCGGAGCTCCACCGCATCACTGCTCAATTGAGACTATGCGGCGAGCAAATCACTGAAGCTCAACTCATAGATAAGACTCTTTCCACTTTCCCTCCAGCCACTGCAATACTTGCACAACAGTATCGAAATATGAAGTTTACTAAGCATAGCAAGCTGATGTCCCACCTCCTTCTGGCAGAAAAACATCAACACATTTTGCTCAAAAACGCCGAGGCCAGGCCTGCTCGGGAGATCCACAATGTGATAGCTGCTGGACCTTCCACAAAGCCTCAAGCTGGATCTTCCACCGGATCACCTGCAGTCCACCTCTCAGAAGCTCCGCGCCGTTCACCAAGAGGATTTAAGCGGCGATTCCAACCAAAAAGCTTCAAATTCAGGCCTAAGGACCAGAAACCGAGGTATGTCCCAAGAAATCACAAACCCTCAAAGCAGTCTTCATCCACATGTCACAAGTGTGGTAGGCAAGGCCATTATGCCCGAGACTGTCGAGCCTCAGCATACATTGTTGAAATGTATAAAGAACTGCAGAAATTCCGTAACCAAAATAGAGAGTCTCATGCTGTTGTGGTCCCATCTCCATCAAACACGGATGTAGAGAATTACATGGCCATAAGAACTCCAGTGACTCAGTGTGTTGAGACTGCCCTGTTGGACAGCGCATCAACTCATACTATACTAAGAAGTTTGCAATTCTTTACTTTCTCAGCTGGTAACACATGATGGCATAACAGCCAGGTTACCACCATTGCTGGACCAAAGAACTTAACCTTCAGAGAAGGTGTAGCAACAATATTGCTACCTGGGAATAACATACTAACATGTAAGGCGGCCATGTATGCCCCTGATGCCCCCCGGAGCCTGATCAGCTACCGGGACCTACGGGCAAATGGAATCCACGTCTCTACCGCAGTAGAGAATGATGAAGAGGCGCTCGAGCTAAGGCAAGGACAAAGGTCCTTAGCCACCGCAACAGCGGGAGCCGATGGCCTGTATGAGATCGCTATCAAAGCGATTAGCCCCGGCCCTAGGCCTGAGGAAGAGGTTGGAATGGCAGCACGGGAGAGAGGTCCTAGTGCCGATGCCCCCAACCTAGCCCGGAAAACAGACCTATATCTCACGGCGGCTGCCCTCTCAGATATATGGCACAAAAGGCTTGGGCACCCTGGCACTACAATTTTCCGCAGAATGCTTCCTCTCCTCACTGGACACAGCCTCACCACTGCGGATGCAAACAAGGTAGCCCCATGTGAGGCATGCATACAGGGCAAGATGATCAAGAGGCCGTCCCAGTGGCAGCTCCCCACCGAACTGCCACCTCCACTTCACCGACTCCAAGGCGACATATGCGGGCCGATCAACCCACCCTCAGGTTCATTCCGGTATTTCCTTGTTATTATAGATGCCTCAGGGAGCCATTTAGAAGTAGCATTACTGTCCACCAGAAACCTTGTATTCCCCAGAATTTTGGCAATTCTGATTCGCTATAAAAATCATTTTCCCGATCACCCTGTCAAATTTCTCCGAATGGACAACGCACTAGAATTCAGATCCCATGCATTTGAGGACTATTGTACCGCAACAGGAATCACCTTAACTTATTCTGTACCCTATGAGCATTCGCAAAATGGACTTGCGGAAGCCTTCATCAAGAAACTACAACTGGTATCCAGACCCCTCCTCATCAATGCTAAACTCCCGGATTCGTTTTGGGGCCATGCTATCTTACATTTAGCAGCCCTGCTAAGACTTAGACCAACCCTGCTCAACCAACAAACCCCCCACGAGCTACTTGCCGGCCGGCCACCCAACATTACCCACCTACGCATATTCGGGTGCCAGGTCTGGGTACCTGTACCTGAACCTCAATGACGAACCATAGGACACCACCGAACAGAAGCCATATACCTTGGATATGATTCCCCCAGTATAATTAGGTATATGGACCCAACTACAGGAGCCATCCTAAAAGCCAGATTTGCAAATTGTAAGTTCGTCGAAGACAAATTCCCAACCCCACATGTCGATAAGACAACAAAACAAACACCCTTAACCTTCCAGGCCCCCGAAACACTAACCATGAACCTGGACCCTCGAACATCACTAGCCGAAACAGAGGTAACCAAACTCCTGAACCTCAAAGATCTAGCAGAACAGATTCCTGATGGATTCTACTCCGGACCTCGGGTACTCCGAAATCCTCTGCCAGGGACAGGGAACGCCCTACCAGCTAAGAGACAAGCACCATCGACATCAAAGCAGGTTAAGCATCAGAGAACAACGTTCACTACAAAGGTAGCACCTGACCCCCTCTCTCTTGCTGAAGCAAAATCATCACCTGAATGGCCGGAATGGAACAAGGCACTTCAGACTGAATATACCTCCCTCAGGAAACATAAGGTATTTGGAGAGGTATCTACTGAACTCACTAAGCCTCCAGTAGGTCATAAACTCATATTCTCCAAGAAATATGATGCTAACGGCAAACTACTTCGATTCAAAGTTCGCCTCGTAGCCCAAGGATTCTCACAGCACCCAGGCGAAGACTTCGATCAGACCTACTCTCCGGTCCTGGACATAACTGCATTCAGGTACCTGCTGACACTTGCAGTTCATTTCAAACTCGAAATCTTTCTTATGGATGTTGTAACAGCATACCTATATGGAAACCTGGATATGTTGCTGTATATCTCTCCCCCTCCAGATTTCCTACCAAAGTTACCTACTCCCTCACCAGGCAGATTCCTTGGCCTTAGAATCCACAAAGCATTGTATGGTTTAAAACAAGCCGGCAGAATGTGGTACCATCTTTTCCGAAACTTCTTGATTTCAAATGGATTTTTGCATGATCTAGCATTACCGTGCATATTTACATTATGTCAGGACTCAAAATATCTAATTATAGCGGTATACGTAGATGACCTGAACTTGATTGGATCTCCAAAGTTATGTAAATATGCCGAAATACTACTTACCGCTCAATTCGACATGAAGCTACTTGGAAAGACTTCGTATTGCCTAGGTCTACATGTACATCACTGTGAGCCCAAAAGGGTGCCCACATTTAGTCTTAGACCCTTGAAACGTTAGTTGATGCACTTTGAAGTAGCATGTTACTTCACAAAAATATAAAAAGAGTGAAATGTTAGTCTTAGAAGTACCATGTTGTAAGAGGCTAGGATGTGAGTTGTTATTGTGTTTTTACCTTCGGAAGGATTTGAGTGAATGAGGATAGGTAAGGAGAACTTGGATTGAGTAGTTAGTGAGTAGGCTAGTACAAATGGATGGAGACAACCAAAGTGACTCAAGAGGCAAGTGCATTCGAATTGGGATGAATGGAGGATCACATGGAGCGCACAAGTGGACCACCTCATCATGGCCACTTAATGGGGAAGGTCCAAGGAAGAATGCAAGGTGGAGGATAAGCAAATTCTCAAAGCACCAATCAAATCACGAGTTAAGCATCGTGGTTTGAATTAAGTGGTGAGCGACGATTTGGGAAAGTAAGGGGAGAAAGTTATGGCGGCGGAAAGCTAAGGAGGCTAAGTTTGGGTTGAAGCATCCCAAGTTTGGTAAAGTGTGGTAGGTAGAAAGCCAAGGCTAGTTAAATGTTCGAATTAGGATCCTTGTTGATCATTTGAGGGAGGAAGGCTTAGAAGATAGGATTGGCGCCTACTAAGTAGGAGGAAATCTCAAGGGCTTATCGTGAGCCTTGAGGGTGCTCACCCCCTCAAGCTTACTATATAATCCCTCATTCTTCCCTCACTCATCCTCTCTTTCCTTTGTGCTCCAAGGCACCCCACGAGTTATAAGTGTGGGTGTGGGAAGCCATATTGGAGCACATGTGTGTGCTTAGTTTTTAGTTTGAGAGCCAAGGCTTGTTAGCCTTGAAGAGGGCTTGACCTCTTGGTAGAATTAGTGTTGACGTGAAGGATTTTAAAGTTAATTCATGATTCCAATTTGTGGTACTTAAAGTTCATGTTTTGAATACACGTGGTTGCAAGTTCCATGTTTAAGAGTTGAGCACTTGAGGTTGTGATGAGTGCAAAAATATACTTGTGTGGATTAGTTAGTCTTAGTGAAGTTAGGAAATTCTCTCTCCCCCTCTCCTCTCTAGGATTTTAGGATTTTAGGATTAGAGAAGAATTGTGTGATTAGAAAGGGGTTGTTAGTAGAATTAGGAAAATTAGGTAGGAAGATTAGTTAAGGGCTTGAATAATTAGTGAGGTAGTTGGGGATTACAACTACAAAGTTGTGGGTTCATGAAGGAGCTGGGTTTATGAAGGAGCTGGGTTTGTTTAGTTAGAAAGTAAAGAGCTGGGTTTATGAAGGACCTGGGTTTGTTTAGTTAGAAGCTAAGGAGCTGGGTTCATGAAGGAGCTGGGTTTATGAAGGAGCTGGGTTTGTTTAGTTAGAAGCTAAGGAGTTGGGTTTATGAAGGAGCTAGGTTTATGTAATTAGAAAGTAAAGAGATGGGTTCATGAAGGAGCTTAGTAGATAGCCTACTTAATTAGCTCATAGACAAGTAGTTAGTTACATTATGCTAGTTAGTGTTATGTGTGGCTTTCACAAGTAAATGTATTTGAGATTGACTATAGAGAATAGTGTTTTTTAACACTTGCATCCTCTCTTTAAAAATAAACCACGTGCACAAATTAATGGAGAATGTGGAGCACTCTCGCGATGGCAAGACAAAGGAAGCAAAGACCAAAGTTAAATCCAAGACCACTTGAAGGGTGAACCTTGCACTATGGACTCATCCAAGTCCAAATCCAATACCGCGGAGGAATGTGAGCCCAAACCCACTACTCGGACTACGGACGCTTAAGGGTGGGGGGTTTGGCCTCACAATCACCTCCCAGACGGTGTACTCCTACACCAGCAGGCCTACGTTCGTAAGCTGCTCAAATACTTTCAAATGGACCAAGCCCACGCACTAGCTGCACCGATGATTGGGAGGAGCCGGACCAGTGACGATCCGTACAAACCTTGTTCGGAGGAGGAGGAGATAGTGGACAGGCAGAGGTACCTCACTGCGGTTGGGGCTTTTACGTACCTGACCACTCACACGAGACCCGACATCGCCTTCGCAACAAACATACTCGCGAGACACAGCCAAAAGCCTACTGCTCGCCACTGGAACGGAGTTAAACACCTACTACGCTACCTACAAGGAACAGAAGACCTCGGGTTGTACTACAGAAGAGACACAAAAGACGACATAACAAGATATGCAGACTCGGGATTCAAAACAGATGAAGGAACCGGGAAATCTCAAACAGGTTATATATTCATCAAGAACGGAGCCCCGATCTCGTGGAAATCCGCCAAGCAAACCGTGACTGCAACATCGACAAACCACGCAGAACTTCTAGCCTTTCATGAAGCGGCAAGGGAGGCCGTATGGCTACGAACGATGCAAGGGATACTAGCGAAGCAGTGCAGATTAGACGAACATTTCCAACCAACTGTCATATTTGAGGACAACGCAGCATGTGTAGATCAGATGAATACGGGGTTCATCAAAGCTGACAGAGTCAAGCACATTAGCCCACACATATTTGGATTCACTCAGGATCTGATAGAATCAGGACAGATTGAAATCAGAAAGATTGAATCTGAAAACAATATAGCTGATATGCTTACTAAAGCCCTACCAGCTTATAAACATAAGAAGCTAGTGGAAGAGGCAGGAATGAAAACTTTACAAGAACTCTCCTTTACCTAGACTACACTCTTTTCTCTGCATGTGGTTTTTCCCTCTGGGTTTTTACACTGTAGAGTTTTTAACGAGGTAGTCATTATAGGTCGAGGAGGAGTGTTGAGATAGGCAGGCTGTTAGGCCTGCAGTCGACCTACAGACTACCTTCTAGGTAGTTGCAGAGCATTTGCACTCTGCCCAAGGTCCAGGGTTTAGTTAAGACACCCCTAAACATAGTTAAGGTAGGTTACATCAAACTAGACCGTAGACGGCTAAAGTGGCGGCTGTACCCACTACTGTAATTATTGCGATCAATATATATATACTGCTCGGCCATACCTGGCCTCATTCGTATTGGTCACTTCTGTCTACAGTCTGATCTGATTATCATAGTCTTAACAATTTCTTTGTGACGAAAGACAAGTGTTAAGTGACACAAAACCATTGTCCATGACTGATGTGTTTGTAGTGTATGGAACATTGTCGACATTTTCAACGTATCATATGGATGTCTATCAGAACCTCCTAAGTTGCATCCATTGATGACCACAAAATTGACTAGGGTATCATTTCATGTATCTTGTTCCCAAACCGAATGATGAAGAAAAATGAAAGCATTGACTTTGTTAGGAAACAACCATAGAGCTAGCTATAAAATGTTGGGGTGGTTGTGACTCATCAATTATGACCTTGTAGTAGTGGGAGATGCCGGCCAAGGTCCACCATGATTATATGCTTCATTGCTTACACATATTTATGTCACGACGGCAATGTATTCATGTTGCTCTCTAAGAACATGGGTTTTTTTGAAGCATCATAATAATAATAATAATGATTTTTGGGTATCTTTCCTTGCTAGCATCATTGTCGGTAACGGATAGTGGAAAGTGCTATGCTTTACTCCATTCCTACTAGTATATGCAAAGGCACTACCAAGTACAAGAAGCAAAGGCAAGGAAGTGTCAATCCTTCCTATCATAGGTGGACATTTTCAACACGGACATTATATCAACTCTTTCAACAACAACATATCCCCATGGTCTCTCACCCAATGATGGCTCCAAAGTAGATAGATGCCTCTCATTTTCGAGGTTCTTGAGAATGTAAGAGCCCCTAGAGACAACCTTGAAATCCCTTCAAATCCATGGTGGTGGAATTGTAATCACCTTGCAAGCTATCGATTCATAGGAACATCTTGAAAATCGAAACGCCGCCTATGCTTAAGGTCGTGAGATTTTTTTGGTCGGTGTGCACCTCGAGCCTCATATTTTATCACATGTCGAAATGGCCGTTATTGGGGCTCAGGCTCCACGGTGCCTTGGTAAACTCATCCCTAGTGGCTCAAAGGGCCTTGGAAACAATTTTAGTCCCTATGAGTGGAGGGCTAGTTCGTTTTAGTTGCGCCATACAAGATTATTTGATTTTTAGGATGTCATTTTTGGAGTCAAACATTTGAAAGTATGATGTTTTGGGCTATACTATAGCTATTACATTTTCGCCTTCATAATGGATGAGTTTCCACCCAAACACCACAATGTTTGAGTCCCATTATGGCTCTCTACCATGGACCCTATATCTAGTCCTACATACTTGGCTATAGGTGACCTAGGTATATAACAATTGGATTTGGGTATTAACATTTCTTGTTAAGAAACCACTCATAGGTCATAAAATAAATAAAATAAAATGTAACGTCGGGCAGTCCGACGTGAATTTGAGCCCGTTGGCCCTACCATGCTCACACTACTAGAAAAACAGTGTCCAAATTAACAAAACATTAACAATTTTTTGTTAATTTGGATACTGTAACGTCCATTTTCACAAATTTTTGTTAATTGTACCCAAATTAACAAAAAATTGTCATTCTTTTTTGTTGATTTGGATAGTGCAATTACCACATCGGGAATGTTTTTGAATCTTTTGAAAAAGTTTTGAATTATTAAAAATATTTATAAACCTTTAAAAATCTTCAATATACAATGTAGATTTAAGAATAGAATAAGTACACAATTCGATGTTTATTAAAGTCAGCAGACTTCAGAGGCGATTCAGACCTAGTAAAAGATTTTTTTTGGAAAAACTTCGAACTAGAAAAAGTTGACAAACTTGATTTGTCAACTTTTTCTAGTTCGAAGTTTTTCCAAAAAAAATCTTTTACTAGGTCTGAATCGCCTCTGAAGTCTGCTGACTTTTAAAAAGAATTGGAAGAAACCCGAAAAGCTAGTTAAGTAAATTCTTAATTTCATATATGTCACACATAGTGAGTGGTTGGTGCCTTGGCAAGAGCTAAGGTCTCCGGTTCGAACCCGGGAGGCCTTGCTTTCCATGTGGCCGTTGTGATGTGGCACTAAGGTGTCCCCCTGTGTGGGAGTTGGATTGTTGGACACGTGGCACCGCCCTAGAGGTCAAAATCAACACTTTTTTGTTAGAAAATGAACACAATTTTGTTAAACTTTGACATTTTTTTGTTAAAAAATTAACAGTTTTGTGTTAAAAAATATCCAAATTAACACGTCCTAATCAACAAAAAAAATCAACACTTTTGTGTTGAGTTTTGTTAAATTGGTCACTGTTTTTTTCTACTAGTGTCAAGAAACATAGGTCATACATGATTGATGAAGGTTACACATGCATTAGAGAAAAACGTTGCACCTAACCTGAAGATCTCATGCTATATTAAAGTTATTTGTAAAGTATTGGAATCGAACTCCCATTGAGTTGGCTAAAATGTGAGTTTGAAAGGTTTGGCATATAGCCACAATCAACTAACAAGCTCTCATTAGAAAGGTCTTCTCAAAAAAGGATCAAACCCACATGTCTTTGAGGAGATTTACGCTTTACTTTATTGCCTTGAATATGCGCATGCTAGCAATTAAGAGCAAGTGGTAGTCGCTGCTATTCAAAACCCTATAGTGTGGGTTCGCCAATGTTGGTTGTATCTTGGTTCCATTCTTGCAATTGTATTCTCGATTTGTGCCACCCAAAAAAAAAAAACTATAGTGTGCATAGATTTGATAGGATGGGTTGCATAAAACAACCTTCAATCAACCAACCTATGCACATCACAATCCCAACAAACATAGTCTTGGATGATCCCAACTAGGTTAGCCACTCAAATGCATGGGATCCAGTGACCAGCATCAAGCCTTCAAGCTCCTTCAAGATTCTTCATTGCAAGGCGATTGCAATTACTTAGGCTTGGAAGTGGGCTTGAGGCAGCTAACTTACATCTTGCGCTGTGAAGTGTTTATGTTGCATAAGCAACAAACCTACTCTTGCAAGGCTGAGGCGAAACAACCCGTACACTGGTTCCTTGGAGGCAAGGGTTTAGGCATCCAACAAGGAACGAGTGTATGGGTTGGTTCCCCCAAATCCCCCCACTCATGCCCACCCTCTCTAACTACCTACCCTTTCTAACGGTTGGGGTGAAACAACCCGTGCATTGGTTCCTTGGAGGCAAGGGTTTAAGCATCCAGTAAGGAACAAGTGTATGGGTTGGTTCGCCCAAGTCCTCATGCAAGGGCCTCTTGCTCCAATGTCACAGGACAATCCACTGCTCCAAGGCATTATTCTTGCTCCACCTCTTGATCACCGGCCCTCCTCAATGTCGACAACCAATCCCCATTTAATTTTCACTTTCAATTTTGATTTTTGAAGGCAAGAAGTGGATTCATAAAGCCAAGAGAGAAGGGAAAAAAATCACATCTTTATTCGGTTCTTGCGAGAAGAGAACAATGAGGTTGGTGGCAAATGGTGGGGTCGGTTTCCACGTAAACTATTAGTGGAATTCATAATAACATTACTCCACATGTACATAATAAAATTTCACAAGGTTGTTCTCACTAAATGACATTGTTGCAACTCCCTACTTGAACACTTGGGTGAGCATGATGTACTGAACACCTTCTTTTGCAAGTGCAACCAACATGCTCCCACTAGCTCTTAGAGCCTCTAGCATGTGCAGTGCAAATCCCTCTTCATACTCCACCCCTTTTCACCAATGCCATCGTATATCAAATAGAAAGCACGACAAATTTAATATTTAACCCATCCAAGCAAGCATGGTGACACCGTTGGAAGCTTGTACATTGCTTTGTTCATCTTCTCAAGGTTTATGTTCTACTTCTCTTGGTTGAGAAATTGCACTGTGTCATCAACTGGATAAATACATGTTGCCTTTGCATGAACACAACCTTCATTTGGGGGAGGAAAGTTAGAATTTACCCTACTTTGGTTGGGCATGATCAAGGACTATAGCCAACTATGATTCCATCCATGGATAACAACAAATGGAGGTGTAGACCTCACAACCTCCTTCTAATATTCTCATTTGATGTTGGATTACTCCTCCCGGCAAGTTACATGCATTGATTTTGGAAACATTCATGTTGGTTGCAAACACAACCATGTTGGTTGGTTGTGACTAGTTTGGACATGTGCCATCCCGGCCCATGGCACATGTGCATATGAATTAATATTTTGGAAGAATTCAACCCTATACACCCATGCAACTATATGTCCATGCCCACGGAGCGTTTCAAAAATTTCAAAAATAAATTCTATTCTTCTTAGATAAAATTTCTTACTTTGTCTTATTGCCCATGCCATGTCTTCACCTTAGCTCCATGCCCGCCACCTCCCCTAGGTTTCCCCCACTGTACCCACCTTTTGCACTTTTAGTCTCCCGCCCACCTTTCTACATTTGCTAAATCGTTCTTTTGTCACTTGTTTGTTTTGGGGTGGAACTTTGGCATGTGGCCCTTTTTCTTTCGATTTGTTTTGTGTATTTTTGGCAAGAACAGTGGGGCAACAGCCTCACCATCACGTCTTCCATTGTACATACATTGTGGGTAGTTAGGTCTCTACATTTTACATGGGGGTTCCACTGTTGATCTTTCTCCTCCTAGTCCACCCAACAATACCCCATGGGTTAGTCATGTTGAAGGTAAAGCACTAGGTTGCTCATAGTTATAGGATGGTGATTGTTAGAGGTATAAGAATGAATAAGGATTGAATAAATCCATATGGTTTGTGGGAAGTGGGAGTTGAGATGTCCCATATGCATTGTATGAACCAAAAATGAAAATTGCAATAAAGGGCAAGAGGTGGAGGTGACTATCTCACTATTCATATGTGTTTATGTATGTGTATTTGCCTGTGCAATATAGTCTCTAGTTTTTGTTGTGCTTCAATAGGTTATGGGCCCACTCACGCAAGTTCTAAAGTTAGACATTCGATTGCTAGTTGGTTACAGAGTGGATCTTGCATGTTTTTAGTGTTTGGAGGAGCCTTTGGGATGCTTTGTGTTGGATGTGCATTGGTGCATGTTTGAAGCATTGGTTGGTGTTTGGAGGCTTGGAGATTTGGAGCATTGGAGCATTGTAGCTATAGAAATGTACATTTCGAGATTGTAAGTGTTGATTTGAGTGTTTGTAAGAGGTTGTTGAGTGCAATTGTATATATTTGATTGTATTAAGTTCACTCGAGTTGAAGCAAACATGATTCGAGGATGTTAAGTGTAATTGTGCACATTTGAGGATATTAAGGGTATTTGGTTGAAGAGGGCTTAATTCAATTAATTTGAGTTTTCAAAGGCACAATTTTGGTTGAAAAGGACTTGATTTGAGTGATTTGAGGGTAAAATGCACATAAAATTTGTAGATGGCCTAATTTTAGTGGGTTGATAGTACATGTGCACATTAGAGTTGAAGAAGGCTTGATTTGAAGGTGTAAAGGCACATTTGAAAGAAAAAAAAACTTATTTGAGCTTGACTTGAGTGGATCGAGGGTGCAAAGACACATTTGAGACAAAACGGACTTAGTTGAGTTGATTAAACATGCAAAAACACATTTTAGGCCAAGAGGGTTTAGTTGAGTTGTCTAAGGATGCAAAGGCACATTTCAGATCAAGAGGGTTCATTACAATTCAAAAGCATATGACTTAAGTGAATTGAATATATAAAGGTGCATTTGAGAGAAAAGGGGCCTAATTTAAGTGGATTGAGGTGTAAGGGCACAATTTAGAGCTAAAGGCCCTATTTTAGTAGATTGATGTACAAATGCACATTTGAGTCCAAGAGGGGCCCACCCAGTTTAAGAGGGGTTGATTGAAGTTTGTCATGTCATTGAATGTATATAATCATTAAGGAAACGTTGTTTTGAGTGCTTAGAGAATATATCCCCAAGTCTTGAGCGTAGCATGACATTAGTTGTGGATGAGGGTGCTAGAGCCATTGACAAGTTTAATGAAGAGAACTTTAAGATTTGGAAGTCCAAATTGGAGATAGGGTTGGAGAATGCAAGCAATACTAAAACGGATAATGACTATACATGTGCTACGCAACATAGAGCATATCCAAGAGTCATGTATAAGTGGATTATAGATTCAGGAATAACGAAGCATATGACTTCCCATAGGACAACATTTAATACATATGAGGTAATTGCTCCACTCAATATCTATTTGGATGATGATAACGTCATGAAAACGATCAAAATGGATTCCATTGTAGTTGAGGTGTTGATGAGAGCCAAAATCAAGAATATTCGTATCAAAGATGCCCTCCATGCACCTAAGTTGCAAGTAAATTTGTTCTCAGTAAACAAATTTTTGCCGAATGGGATGAAAGTGCAATTCAACTCAAATCAATGTATTGTGAGAGATCCGGATGGAGAGATGATTGTAATGACACTACTTAAACGCAATTTATATGAAATAAACTTTACCAAAGGGCATGGAATGGATGCAACCAATTTGGCTCAATCATAGAAGAAAGATAGTGCATTTGAGCTTCGGCATCGCTGTCTTGGTCATTTAAATATGAAGGGTGTTCATGCACTTCAAAGTACAGTGAGTGATATAAACCTTGGCAAAGTTATTTATTCCACATTGTCGTCGATTTGTGAAGTTTGTATTGAGGGACAATAACATAGGGCAACATTTCCCAATGATGGGGAAAGACGATCAAATTAACCTTTGGAAATAACACATGCGGATGTTTTTGGCCGCATGAGAGATGTTTTGTTCATAGATGATAGTACGAGTATTGGGAGTGATTTTGGAAATGTGTCCAAGTGAGAGTAATGAGTCTCCCATGGTGGTTGGGATGGACGAGTTTTCTAAATCATCATTGTTTGATCTTGGTGAAGATATTGAGGAGCATGAGGAGCAATGGGATATAACCTAGTTACAATACAAGATTCAAGAAGAGAACCAGTAAGTACAAGGTGTTCTTCAACACTTCTACCTCAAGACAATTGTAATGATGGAAGGCAACCAAGTCTAGGTGTTTTCAAAGAGGGGAAGCCTTTAGAGGAGCAAAGATATCCCTTAAGGGAGTGTCGGCCACTTGAAGAATAGTGGACGAACCACATATTACCCCAATAACAAAGGGCCAATGTAACATATTTTGATGATTCCTTGAAATTGTACAAAGTCTTGTCATTTGAAAATATGACACTTACAAAGGAGAGGCAACACTCATTTTCAAGAATAGTGAAATTGCAATCCTTTGACTACTTGCAAGGTGGGAGTATTGAAGGTAGAGTATTAGGTTGCTCGTAGTTATAGGATGATGATCGTTAAAGGTATCATAATGAATAAAATTTAAATAAATTCATATGATTTGTGGGAAGTGGGAATTGAGATGTCTCATATGCATTGTATGAATCAAGGAGAGAAAGTGCAATAAAGACAATGCAAAGGGTGAAGGTGACCATTTCATTTTAAATATTATTTATACTCCTTTGTATATGTGTATTTGCTTGTGCAATCTGGTTGCTAGTTCTATTGTGCTTCAACAAGTCCTTTTTACCTCCCTCCCTAGCTCACATGATGCATATGTGAACATAGGTCGTTGTGTCGCTTCAAAGCATATTTCTTGATCTTCCATCATGGGCTTGTAATGAGTGTCCAAGTCATGCATCTTTGTGCTCCTTCCATTGTTCTTATAGTGGAGTTTGTGTTGACACTATGGTATGCCTTTGATATTTCTTGCCTAAATTGTTGATGGCATTCATTATTAATCAGAGAATGTCCATGATCAATTAAAAACCATATAAACAAACCATTTGAACCATACATGTTCTCATGTTCACTTAATTCTTATGAATTTTGCATGCCGTTGTTCAAGTTTTGTGATTTTTGCAGGTCTTTTGCGTTAAATGTTATTGACATTATGTCCTTCCATTCTTCAAGGCCCATTTGTCATCCTACATGTCAGATGTTCTCTCTTCCATACAAGTGAGTGCCTCTACCAACTTCTCCATTGTTCGCCATGAAGGAGTCTCCACATGCAACCTGCAACCACCACCATCATAATCATGTTATCCCAATAATATCATATGAATGCCAACAATCCTTTCAAACAAAAATTATATCACATCCCTTTAGTATGGTGCATACATTGCCAAATTCAATGAGGCTCTCAATAACTTTGCAATGTTGTCACAATTAATGTAATTTTTTGGACAACATGATGTCATACCTTATATGTCTACCACCCACCCTCAACATTTGACTCATATATTTGTCAAAAGCATCATCATAGGTGCTAATTTTTTTTCTTCTCATTGTCCCCTCTCTCTATTCTTCAACCCTTTTGAGCATGTATCCAATCCCAATCATTCAATTACACACATCATATGACAAGTGAGCACAATAAATATTAAATGTCCTTAATATGTGAATGATAAACAACGCACTATGTAACAAACAAACTATACATTAATACCAACACATGTTTACATGTTCAATATGTATATCCTAAACCGAGATTTATATTTGGGCATTGATTGAATACATGACATAAAGCCACCCTACACACTAATTGACATATTTTGTGTGGTTTGAACCAAATCAATTCTCCCCATACAATTGGACAAGGTACATGTGCACTCCATAACTGTAACCCTCAATGTGATCCAACACTTAACTAGATGATCATAGATATTATATGCATAGCTTTGCACCTTCATTGCTATTCAATCTAGCATAAACATTTGACTCATGACTAACGTTTCAATACCTTGGCCCTCATGACTTTCCTGGTCCTTGAGTTTGCCTAGATGTTTGAGTTAGCAATCATTAAATTAGGGGTTCCAAGCCTCTTGTGGATAGTTTGGATGTCAGTTCCCTTCCATGTGCTTTAGAAAATAGTCCTCTATAATATGAGATAACTTCTCATGCATTTTCAACTCCTCTTATATATAGACCATGGTAAACACATCCTCTGCAGCTCCGCATGTAGAAGAATTTTGTATCTTTGAGTGATTGGTGATTCCAATTTTAGATGCATAGATATAGCACACGGTATGCTACTTTTTTTGCAATGCAATGTCATTTTTGCTTGTCATGTGTCATAATTACGGTGAAGCCACCTCCATTTGCGATCTCATGTACTCATACTTGGATCTTACATAGTTAGGGTTTATGGTTTAGTATGGACATTTGCTAGCTGAATTCATGATTTGCTTCATATTAGGGGAATCGCATCATTGTTTTAAATTGATTATCATTCACTTGTATTGCATTCAATTTGACAACCATGCAATGATTGCACAAATGCAAAATTTTAATGGCGAATAGGCTGCTCATATTTTGGGGGGGATGTTCTTATGCATGTGTGGGAGTGGTTGTGCTCTAGGATTAGACAAAGAATGTTAAGCCTTGCCAGGATTGTCTATTGCCACCAATACTTGACTCCCTATTTGAGAGGCATTTGTGACCTTAACTCTTACCCATCCGTAATTCCGAGGAGGTGGCAAGTTCGTTGCATTTGCTTTAGCATGTTAATTCAATCTCGCGACAATTCATGAGCGAGACTCCATAACGGGTGCAATGGAGGCCATATATGGCCATGGAAGCAACTGAGACATGAGGAAGAACAAATGTGGAGAGCGCTCAAATTGAAAGATGGGTTGGAGGATCTTGGGTACGCCATTGATAACCCATACTGGTGTTCATCAAACAACATGAATTTGCCTAGAGTTGTAGGATAAGATCACATAGAAATGGATAGGCTTCCACTTCATGATTAAGAGAGGATAAGAGGGACCTCAAATTGTGGATGGCAAAGCAAATTAAGACTCGAGGGGGAGAATTGACATGATGGCTTTGCCCTACAACACTTGTTTGTTTTCTCACTCATGGACACTAAAAGATGCACATGCATCACGTATGTTCAACGGGTATAGGCGGCACCCCATGAACCGTGAATGGGTGATGGGTGGCCCAACTCCCATTCCATTTGAACATCTATTGGGACAAAGGATCCATGCAGTTGGGATGGCACGAAACGACATGGAGGGTTTCCATACCACTCTGGCCATTGGTGATAGTGAGCCCCATGGAACCTTACCGTGCCACATGGTTGTGGCTTTAGCTTGCATTTTGGAGTATTTGCGGCTAGCAATGTTTGCTGGTACAAGCCAAAAACCCCACCATAGCATGCACTCTAGGGGTCGCAAACAATGCATCATTGGTGGCCACATAGCTCATTATGTAAGTTGTGAATGTTTTTAATGGATATGTTTAGGAGACTGCTATCTAGGAGCACATGCATGTGTGTTGTGAATGTTGATCGCATAGTTTGTGGAGTTGTTGACATGCCCCACCTTTATTGAGCTCCTATTGAAGTATGGGTGAGGCCAACTAATGTATCCTACCATAGTATTCAATGTCTTATTGTAAGATATGTGCACTCTACTTACAAATGCTTAATCCGAAGGTGATTGGGTGGGGTGTCAAGAAACCAAGGAGTGGAGCATGAGGACAACCATGACTGAGGAATTGACATGTTTTTGAAGCGAAAATTGCAACATTTTGCATGGGAGCATTGCACATAACAAATTTTTGGTGTAAGACACTCGCAATATCATAGAACCCTTTTTGAAATGAGAAGTTCATATGTTGTAGGGATGGTGGGAATTATACTTCTTGTGTGCCACAATGTTGGCCACAATTGTAAGCCAAAGGCACTTCTTATATTGTAATACAAGGAATAACAACAATTATGGGAATGATGTTTTCCATATAATGTGGTATGTTTGTGCGAGTGAAGACGGCATGACATGAGTGTTCTTCGCTTCTATGTGGGTGAGTGGCAAAGGGGAGGGGGAGGGCATGTGGCAACCCCTCCGAAGCGTGGGGGAAGCACTGGAGAGGCTCCTAGCAGCGGGCATTTCATGTAATGCAGGATTCCACCATATAACCATGACAAGGAGTACATGATGTGCATTGTATTCCATTGAAATAGTTGAACATGCACATAGTACATGTACTGCACATGAAGTTGGCTACTTCTATGGTCAGTGGATGATTGTCATGGTATCATCTAATAAAGCATGCAAAACCCCATATTCTGATATACAAGTGTGTGTGTGCGTGTGTGTGTGTAGTGCATGCACAAGAAGTGTGGGATGGGCCATGAGTTGTATTTCTAGTTTGTTAATAGCACTAGATGGGATGTCATTAAAACTAAACATATGATATGGCAAAGCCTCCTTGAGTATGGTAGAATCTTGTGGGATGTTGCCTGCAAAGACGTAGAGCCGCCATCTATGATGATGCAATCATGAATTATGACAAAGTTTGGGGAGTGAATGAACTTCTCTACCACAAAGATGGCACTAACACCATGCATTGGCACATTGAGCGCCTAACATTGGCTCAGTCAATCATGTATATAGTGTTTACAGGTCATCGTATGCTATGGTTTCATCCAGTGCACCCAAGAGAGCCCTCCACACTCTCGTTGACGGTCCCCAATGACTTTGTTTGGTTACTTGGCATTCAAATAAAGATGTGTCAATTGTCTTCAAAATTTTATTAAAAGAAGAAGAAGAAGTAGAAAAAGAAGAATGGGTCAAGACTTCCAAGTATAGACATGGCATAGAAGGATGTGTGTTGGAGAAGTTTCTAGGAAGGTATTGGTTTCGTGGACATGGGCCTGGCCACCCATGGCTCAAAATCCATGTATTTCTTGCAAAAGAAAACCACATCCACCAAGCATATATTTTGTCAACAATTGAATAAATAGTTCTTAATACCATGTATGGACATGCAACCATGTGTTTGGCTTGGAAAATATGGAGGAAGAACACATGTTCCTAACATACCCAACTATGATGGTCATTACACATTATGACCTCATCAAAGTGGGAGGTGTTTGGGGAAACAAACTTATGGCCCATAACATCCCCACTACTAACCATCTATACTATAAATAAGCCTTCCCCAACACATGCCGTTCAAATGCCACACTTACACCCCACATCCAATGCAAGTACACCATAAAAAAAATTCCTAACTAAGACTCTTACATGCTACCCACAGTAAAAGCTTCCTTGGGCCTGACCAAACATGGTCGTTGTATCCCAAACAACCTGGAACTTAAAGGGTTAAACCACCCTTCCTACATCAAATCCTAATTGTGCTTATGCAACTTTCACTTTGTTCTAGTACTCTTCTATACATTGAACTAAACATTATCTCCCACCGCGGGTGCAAGTTGGGGGGTTGTTCAATTGATAATGGGTTTTCCTCTTTTCATACAAAAAGATAAAGAAAAACGAACATATCATTTGGCATTGTACCAAGCATTGATTTGCCTTCCCAAGGTGTGTATAGATGTGTGACTTTGAATATCAAAACGCCAAGCTAGCGTCGAGTCACCGGTCCAAGCCAATTACATGGGATCCAATGTTAGAGATGTACTCTACGTGAGGGGTTGATCACACCGGCTAGTCCAAACACCATCCGTCGGCATATATGGTTGTAATAGTGTGAAAAGTGGTGGGGCAGCCTCTATTTCTCAACATAATCCCCAGCAATTTCACGGCTAGAACTGGACGGAAAGTTTGGTGTGATCGGAGCATGAGACGGAGTGATAAGGAGCTCGCCACTTTCGGGAAGCGAACAACATAGCCTTGTTAAAAACTTGTTATGAAAGATGATCATATAACGTGACATAATGGATGTCATTTTGGAATAACTTTCACAAGACAATAACCACCATGCAAGTGGTGATAATGGAGTTGTGAAGGGTGAGGTGGGGGGGGGGAGAAGGAGGGGGTGGTCCATGAATAACGTCCATTGTAAGTTAAGTTGTGACATGGGAGGGGGCCTCGAAACGGATGAGCACGAATAAAGGTGGTGGGGGACGGGACTCCACTCGACTGCACCAGGTGGCATGTGGGGGTGGGTGTGGGAATATTCCGGCCACTTAAACAGGAGTGGTGGAGCTCAGTGTAACTTTAGGAAGAACCCTGAGTCCACGTGGCACGCCTGCCCCACCTTATTACTACTGCCTCCCTGGGAAGGAAGGAGAGATTCCCTCCCCTCCCCTCCCACGCCCCCTATTTGCCGGGATATTCTACATTACATTTATGCATATAATATATATCTCTCTATATTATATTCCTAACAAACTCCATTTTCAACCTCAAAAATCCACTTGCTTGATTTTTGTCAAAGTCTACCTTACCCAACTGCACAATTGCAGAAGTTTCTCTCTGGATTCTTACGCACATTTACAGTAAACAATGAACAGGGCGAACCATCTGGACTGCTTGTTCAGGGCTCGGGGAAGAACCGGCGGTTAGTTATAGATGAACCGGTTGAAGTTCGAGACTTCAGGAGGATTACCTGTCATTTTAGAGGAATATGTGGAATATACCTCAAATGAATAAAGCAAGCAAAACCGGAAGATGTCAACATGTAACCGGCTGGATTTAGAATCACAAGGATCTTGACCGACTATGCCCAAAAACGTCTCGGGCACTGTGCTAGTTAGAGGTGAACCGGTTGAGTTTGAGAAATAACCGGTTGAAGTTCAAGACTGCAGGAAAATCACATATCACTCTAGAGGAATCTATGGAATATACCTCTAATTAAAGCCGAAAGATCACAACGTGTAACTGGTTGGAGTTGAAAACATTAAGATATTGCCCGGAAATCTCCCCGGGGCATTATACAGTAACTCACACTTGGGAAGAGTTGATATTGCATTAATACCATGATAATTAAGCGAGGGTCAAGATCCGGAAGTCAGGAGTTTATCATGTTCTCAGGTTCGGACTATTGCATGTATAAAACGTTTGATTCTATTGGGAATAATGTTGTGTATCTATGACTGGATATTTGCAATTAGGTTGACCTCATGAATTGGTTGACTCTTTATGCAAGTTGGGTCAAAACTAGATAAAAAAAAACTCATAGCTTTATTTAATCATCCATAGAGTAATCACAATAAAATGTTGTTTGTCTATGTGTTTGTTATTGTGGTAACGAATGTTCATAAAATAGGTGGAACAAGCTAGATGTGAACGAGCTACATGTTGGCAAAAGTTTGAAATACAAAGAGATCTACACTAAATTGCCCTATTGTTGTGGATCACAATGTTTCTATAATACCCACATTAATTTTGAGCTCAAAACAAGCTCTGGTTTCAAATGAATGTGGACTACATTGTTTTTGGTGGGAAATTGATGTTGGTGATGATTTTGTTTTATGCCACTCTTGTCCTCAAACTTGTGCTTGAATTTGATGTAAGGTGGATAACCCAAAAACAATGATTTGACCACTACTGGTGCACTAGACTAGGCGTAGAATGATTCTTGTATGAACCCAAAATGGCTAATTGTGAAAGTGGTGGCCCAAAAAGGATGTAGTGATTGGTGAGATAAGTGTTGTTTCACACCACTTGCGATCACTTTTGGGTGCCTTTCAATTAACCATTTTGTGTGCATTTGTATGCAAAGTAGGATATTTTGATGCACAAATTAGGGAGACTCTACTTTACAAGTAGGGGATGTAACTTACTAGTCTCTTTGGGAAAATGTAACTAATTATCTACATGGAATAAAATTATGAATCAACTTCAAGTCCTCATTATTTCCTCTACTCCATCTTTGAAAAATAGTGCACAAATTTCAAGCCACTCTTTCTGGCATAAACAACTTATTTTCACTGTTTCTGTATATCTATGTTATGGGTCACAAGTCTCCTATAAGACTCTAGGGATAACAAGGGGTATCATTCCCAATTTTTTCACCTGCACTGCTAGGACAAACTCTCATAGCCACCTTTAGCGAGTAATCTTGTGGATAGCATCAATATTCACATTCTTTAAATTTGAATATGTGTTATCTTGTTACAAGTTATTGAAGTTTATTGTCTTAGTGCCAAATGTCATACTTCATTAACCCACACTAATCTACATTCATGGTAAATGATGTGGCCCATGATAACAAAGATTAGCGAGCAAAGGTGTTACTAGAAAACTAATGTGACAACGATGTTCATTGTTGTGGGTTGATGATGAATAGTGCAACTGAATTTTGTATATACAAGAAATGCACGACCTTGGTAGAATAAGAGCTTTTTTATCTATCTATTTATTTGAAAGAATCGAAGTAATTGCATAAAACTGAAAGAGGGGCCACTTTTCAATCCGATTCTTGTGAAAGGGAAACATTGTCAGGACAAATGCGGGCTAACCTCCATTGAAGGCAATGTTCAAGATTGAAGTCTTCAATGCCCTTCGAACGCGATTTGGCCCTTCAAAATATGCCTCTCTCAAAACAACCCTTCATAACCCAACCCCAAATTGAAAACGAAGACGTCACTTGAAGTCCTCAATATAATTTGGATATAATCTTGGGCTTCATCTGGGCAATGAAGGAGGCGTGCCTAGGGCGGGGCCCATACATGTGTAGATGTGATCTAGCCCATGGCATATTGGCATGTCCATGTCATCTAAGGATCATGTGTCAAACTTTCAGAAGTTGCAAGACACCTAAAGTAAGTGGACCACATTTGGTTACTCATCCTGAACGGACACCTATATTTGAGTTTGTTGTGGTTAAAGCGTAGGTCTAAGGACCGTTTTATACACGTGACCAAGGGTTGTGATAAAAATTAGATATAGTGTAAAGCGGACTTAGACTGGAACATAGTGTTATTTGATGAAAATTTAAAATGGATAGCATTGAGCATGCATTGGAAGATGAGAGAATATGCACATAAAGTGAGAGAATGATTCAAAAATGGCAATTGCCAAAAACATCTAGAAAGGCATGTGCATCCTAGATGAGTCTACGAATAAAAACGATGCTTTTGAGGTGGAGGTGATTGTTAAAGTTAAAATAGGATGGAAGTGACTAGTCTTTAAATCCCCTAATGAGCAAGGCAAACACTAGTAAAAATAAAATTGCAACCCTCCGCCACGGGGTGGAAATTGTTTCGGGGGATGGGGACAAAAGGGTTTGATGCTAAGGCTAAGCCCAAGACCAAGGGTGGCCCCGATGGCATAATGGCGGGTGGATCTAGGACACAAAGCATGAGCACGGGTCTATGTCCATGGGATTGAAGGGCTATACTTAGACATTTCAAGTATTTTTTGAAGGTTGCCGTAAGGAATTCATTTTTTACAGGTTGTCCCCAAAAAATTGTGTTTTTTTACGGGTTGTCTGGGAATTTTTTTAATTTTGGAACATGTTCCTCAAAATTCAAACCAAATGTTGTTATGGATTGGAATACTTAAGTATCTTGAGGTACATTTCAATTACTACGTGGTTAGAGATATTAATGAACTAAATATGAAATGTATATCCAATTTTTATTTGCCATATTTCTTGCTATACTAACATATTATATATATATATATAATTTTATAATAAATTATAACATCTTGGTTATTGTAGAGGTATTATTCATATATTGTGTACCAACAAGTGTCATATGCTAGGCATGTGCACCGTCTTTGGTTGCCACAATTTGATTGTTACATACTTATTATCAACCAAGATAGAATATTGTGAGCCCCAACAACACAAGTATATGGTGTACTTCTCATTTCACCATGTGACATGCCATTAACAATATATTTCATTATATGTATGATGTGGGCATTTATATTCTAAGGCCTCAAGTTTTTGTGCATATATCCTAACCGTCTCAGGCTAAATTACCCTATATTGTGTCATACAACTACAAATTCAATATTCATCAATTATGATAATAATCCAAAGCATTGGGCTTACTCATCCATTCCAAAAGCCATTGCTTAAGAAGTAAATTTGTCCACTCTACCACCGATCTGATGTAACTAGAGAAGTGGATGGGAAAGTTGTCTTAGATTAGGTGGCTTTGGTTTATTATCATTGATCTAATTATCAATACATTAGTGCATTGTAGGCCTATCCTATCACGTGGCCATTGTTGGAGCCTTAGTTGGTTGGCTTCACACATGGACACATACATCTATAGGTGACACAGTTATAAACAATCATGGGCAAAGGAGAAATAATCTAACGTGATACATATTGCCACGAAGTAGGAACCTATGAAAAAGCATCTCAAACCATGAACAATGAGTAAGGAACAATGTAATGGTACTGTTTTGCAATGCAATGCAATGCATGATCTAAATAGATTATCAAGTTGAGAACAAACAAAATAGTCAAATATAAGCTACCAATTCAAGGTTTTTTGTTTTGAAATGTTAAATGTGTATTTGTTAATGCTTTATGCGAACTTTGCAAGGGACAATTTTCTCATAAAGTAGACTTGACAATTAGTGTCACTTAATATTTGGAATTACACAATGCTATATTTATTTACTTTATATCTCATATTTTACCAACAAAGGTAGATGTAGAAGGAGCGGCCCTAAGATTTAGACAAAAAATTAACAATAGACATGGTAGTTTCATCCAAATCACATTTTCATCTATTGTTGTCATATGGCCATAGTCCTTAATGACTACCATGTATGTTCTTGTTTGGATTTGCATTTGGATTTTAGGTTTTTACCCCAGGGGGTGCACTCCATACGATTGTCCCTCACACGTGCGAACAAAGTTTGCTACCCCTTTATCATATGCCATAGATAATTTAAAAAATTATGATATTTTATCTACATATACATAACCATTGATAATATCTTTTGTATATAATCTTGGAATTTTTAGTCATCTTCATTTTTGTAGTGACTATTTTAGTTCAATTATGTATCATTCTAGTTAGAAACGGTATGTTTATAATAATAATAATTATATTATTATTATTATTATTATTATAAAAGATCATCAAATTTGGTTACCATTTTCTACTATGTAATAGATACCGTGTATATCTACTCATGAAAAAAAATTGATAAATTTTTGACCCATTTTGGTGATGCAACTTAGAAGAGTAGAATTTTTTTGTTCGCACGTGGTGTTCAACTTGACAATGGAGTGCACCCCCCAGGGCTTGTACAAACTAGGGGCTCTTGGAGCGCTCATGGGCTTCCTTGATTTATGCTCTTCAACTTGTGGCTAGGTTATTATGCTCTTGTGTTTGTTTGTTTGATACGACTGTTTGAGTTACATGCTATGGATCAAAATGACTTTATGAAAGGAAATAAAAGTGGATTTCATGTGTAATAAAGGCTATTTAAATCATGATACATATTGTGTATATGTAATGGTGGCATTTATCACATTAAACTAAAAAGCTTAGTATAATTACACGATTCCATTTCCTAGCCTGCCAATAGGACATATACACTTGTTTTTCTTTATAAAATTCTCATATATAGGGGGATTAATTTCATAGTGACCCACATACGTCGTTTAGGTTTCCAATGAAGAGTCCACCCCTCGGTGCAGATTCTAGCATGTAACACATAACTTTGTTCGCCTATAGTCTTGAGAAACCCTAAGCTCCACTTTGACAAAGTATGATCAAACCACACCACTTTTACAACATACAACAATTCATTTAGAATTTTAAAGTAACTCCCTAATAACGTTTAATATTCACACTACAAAGCCAAAAGTGAGAACATATAAGGAAAGATTATTGGCAATATTGGGGGACATCCAATGATCCTATTCTAAATTAGAGCAAAATAAAAGAAAATTCTATGTATTTCAAGAAACACTTTGTTACATATGGTTGGAGTCTGTGCACTTGGGCATAACATTATTCAGATCCATAACAATGTTCTATGGGATTGACAATATATCTATGGAATATTCCATCATTCAGGTTGAATGTGGGAATATTCTACAAAATTTTGTCAGTCCCATAGAACATTGTTATGGATTTGAATAATGTTATGGGATACAATCACTTCAAAATATTCTAATTTGAACTTTAAGCATATTATTAAACGACATTTCACTCTAACTTACTTTTGTTTTTTTTAGTTATTTGCAAATGCCCCTCCATGGGGGGTTGGCCTCTTCATACCATGCGACTGTACCAACTAACAACTAGGTTTAAGTATACTTGGATTTATGCATGGATTTTGGATAGTTCCAACCGTCAATATGACGTACACTAGATCACAAAACTACACAAATATGGTGGTTGGCAAACATGGAATACAAACATTCGAAGTTGTGTTTGTTGCAATGTTGCTTTTGATGTTGCCATTTGATGTTTTTAACCCCACAAGTGCACATCCCTTATCAATTTTGGACAATTGGTTTGTCCAAATACATTGACATGTCAATTTAATGTGAGTGTAACAAGAAGCATTATTTTAGGCATTAGCATACATACTATACATAAACTAGAGGTATCATTTTTCTCTAGTTTGTACATTTAAATAGGTAAATGTACAAAGGTTCATAGAACAAAATTGACAATAGATATGTTAATTTCATCCAATTCATATTTTCATCCATGGATCATATGAAATAGTCCTCAATGACTACCCTCTCCATTCTTGATAGGTTTGCATTTGGCTTTTAGGTTCTTATAAAGTGGAGGCTCTTGGAGTGCTCTCCCTTGAGTTTTGCTCTTTGGATTGTGGCTCAATTATTGTGGTCTTGTCTTTGGGTACACCCTATCACATTAAGTTGAAAGTTTAGTATAAATACATGAGTCCATTTTCTAACATGCCAATACTATGTTCTCCTCTATAAGCTTCTCATATATAGGGGGTTAAATTTCTTAGTGACCCACGCAAGTCATTTAGGTTTCCAATGAGGAGTCTAAACCCCCCCCCATGTTTGATTTTGTAAACATTTTTGGGCATGTGTATGTGTTTGTTGATGTCCAACTCTATACTATGAATTTTGTATATTGGAAGCAATTGTTTCCAAAAATATGGCAACAAATATGGGACTTCAAAGGACATGATTGAATTAGTGGTAGGTGGAGGTGTGATATGACTTGGTTTAAAGGCAAAGACAATTTAGAATGTGATGGCCAATCATTTGTTCTTCCCTCTAAAGCCATGCATATTATCCATGCCCTTCCATAAAACCGGGAGGCCACAAGCCCCCTCAAAATCTCATTTAACCTTACTAAATTTGTGTCATGTCTCCATCATTCAAACATACACCTTGGTTAATAGACATTGATTTCCTTCCACAACCTGGGTTTCACCAATTGTTTATGCACAATGAGAGATTTTTTCAAAAAATAACATCAAGACCATGGGGCCAATTGAATTGATGGCATGTTGTGGAAGATTGCTTTGAAGAGGTCAGGCATGATTTGAAAGGAGGGCCAACAACAATTAGTTGGAGGTGGCAAATCGTTTTGAATTCTTCCTCAACCTCACCCTTGCCTTTACATACTATCTAGCAACCATGTGGCCTTTGAAATTCACATTCTTAAGATTTTTGGACTATGATGCGTGACCACTATGCTCAATAACATACTGTAGTTTTTGAAACATTAAATATCTTTTCCAACCTAGGCGCCTTCATTAACAACCCTTCAAACAATTTTTTCTCTGCCGCATTCACAAGTCTCCTTTCATGTAGGCTTTTGTACTTGTATGCATGTTGCATCACATTTAAACATTTGGGAGAGGAATTTGTTACAATGTTATTAACTTCCAAGCAATTGCAAGTAGTTGAGTGTCAATATAAGAAGAAGAAAAATGCAAAATTGTACATATTCACAAAATAAATAGAAATCTAGAAAGAAAAAACATTAAAATAGTCAAATTAACTGCACAAGTAAAGTGCAATTTGCAATTGCAAGTTGTTATTGCTAGAAACCACACTTTGCATAAATGATATGATGCTTTCACCATATCTAAATTTTGGCAAAATAACTTCAAAGGGTGCAAACATTATTGTCGTTAGTGACCCATTGGAATAATTGGAATCCCATTGGAGTCCAATATTTATAGTTTTGATCTAATATGTTATTTTGGTTCTACTTCCTTATCATCGTTGGACCTAACCTTTGCTTTGGAAAACATGGCTATTAAAATAATGACACATCCCAAATGAAAAGGGTTAGCCTTGATGGTCCATTTTATCTTTTAGTCTTCTTATACTAATTTATTTGAAGAGATTTTCTTTTTTGATATAGTTTTGACCAAGGTGATTTGCAATGGTAGTTTATCTATTTGCAAAGGCAACCCAGTTCCATGTATCAATGTAGAAGTTCAACCTGTGAAGTATTGTACTCAAGTTTAATCTTGTGCCCATGCAGTCCGGGCAATTTGGACAACTCGTTAAAAAAACAAATTGCCCGGGGTTTGTAGAAATTTTTCCTCAGCATGCCTATGGGGGAAAAAAACATGGTCATAGGAACCTACACCAGGGAAATATAATTATCCGAATCATTAGCTTGCTCATGAAAATAGCATTCCTCCGTAATGGGGAAGATGGTGAGATGTCATTTTTGGAAAATATTTGACACTTCCTTAAGAATCTCACTTCTTGGATTATTTTGCCCTCCATGTAACAATCATTTCGTGAGAAAAATACGTTACAAGGTGATTAACAAATATTTTGTGGTTGTTGCTAAAAGAATTTTTTCTTCATGACAATCTCCTTCATGATTGATATGCTGAGACAAATTATTTGGGTTGGTTTAGCACAAAATCCGGGTGACTACCAAACATTTTTTAAACTAAAATATTTGTACTTAGTGCATTTTCTCAACCCTAAAGTGTCTAGGAGATCTTATAGGGGACCTTCCCATGCACAAAATATGTATTTGAGCTATATAGTTTGAAGTGTTTCTAGTAAGTTGTGTCAAAATTGACCATATCTAAAATAGTGTAGTTTCTCACTGAGGTGAGGTTTTGACTTGTTTTCAAAAGCCAAAGTGGATGGTTCCCAAAGCGTTGTTACCTCCGAGAGGGTGGTCACTTGCTTGGTTTAATTCTAGAGAGTTTGAATATCGATGCAATAATGTCGCACGAAATCATTCATATAATACAACTATGTCTAGTTTCTTGTTGTTTAGAAATTATAGCTTGTTTGTTTGTTTGTTTGTTTTTGTTTGTTTTTGGTACAACTTTGGATGGAGCATGGGGGATTGTTACCTCTGTGAGGGTGGATCAATTGACTCATAACATTGTTCAGATGCATAACAATGTTATGTGGAACTGACAATATTCCACGGACTATTCCCTAATATTTCCCACATTCGGATTGAATGTGGGAAACATCAAGAATATTTCATGGAATACTGTCAGTCCCACAAAACATTGTTATGCATCTGAATAATGTTATGTTGGGTTGATTATAGAGAGTTTGCATATTAATGTGGTCCACAAGAAATATGTAGCACATTTATTACATGGTGTGGCCACACTACATCATATATGATATGCAATGTAGTTAGGAAGTGTAGTGTAGTGTAGTGTAGTGTAGTTTGTTACGGTTTTGAAGTTTTTGACGTCTTTTGAAAGGCCGTTTTGGGGTGGGACCGGGGGGGTTGTTACCTCCATGAGGGTGGGTGGGTGGGTCGGTTGGTTGGTTTAGTTTGAGAAGGAAGGAGTAAGTTAAGTGGGTACACAAGTACCCTTGCCTCGCATGTGCATGCAGACACGCAATTTCGTACCATGGGGAAAAGGCTCTCGAATGCCCCCCGCCCAACACACACACACACACCCACCTTTACATACTAGGCGTTGCATATGGGTCGATCCCCTCCCCGACAAGCCGTGACGATTCCAATGTAAAAAGGAAACACACGCGTAAGTGAGAGTTGTCATCCACCAATATTCTCGCCAAATCTCTTGTAGAACCCTCGTATTCTACAACCTTGGTCCCGACGCTTACTTTGGTCTCCTCGTTTTCTTTCTACATAAGCTTGCATCATGTGCGCAAACTAGGTAAGCGACCACTAAGTGAAGTACATGTAATCACTTTTTTAATCAATCTTCTCTTACACCTTTGTTTGTTGTACTCCGCTAACTTGGGTTCAAATCAACAATGATGCACACGATGATTCATGAAACTGCTACAACAAATGTCCTCTAATATAGGAATCCAACATTTTACTGCTAACATCCAAAAGTAAGAATATTATGCCCTTAAACTGCAAATTTTACATGGTTTTTGGTCCAGAGTTTGTTGGTTTTTCATATCACACTTCCCGTGCTCGGTGAGTTTTTGGTGCATGCTCAGAGTTGGTGTGGAGATTCGAACAAAGAAAATTTGATATCAATTCGTTGAGGGTCACACTCGTCTTAACATATCTTGGCATGCCCTCAAAGATTTGTTGTTGATGTGTTCCAATTTAAGCTTAATAAAGTAAATCAAGGTTTTTGACCTTGATTTTAAATAACAATCATTAAACTTCATTATAATAATCACACATTTGTACCTCTCTCCCTCCTCCTCATTAGGTGTTACAAATGTTCAACCTAGCTTGAGCTCAAGGTCAAGCTTGGACTCAGGGTTTTTTCTCTAAATAACTAAATATAGAATTGGAACCTTACATGTGTCTAAAATGGTGGTGCTTTTGGGGTGCTTTGGTTCCTCTTTGTTTGGTTGGCTCCCAAGTTCAAGCCCAAACTTGTAAATTAGTCACTGGACTTGGAGACTCTGCAAGTTGAAGTTTGAACTTGGAAACCGATCCAGAAAAGGCAAGGACCAACCTTGAGACAAAGATCCACAATTTTAGGCAATGATGAGGTTTAAATTCTATACCTTAGCCCACCAAACTGGCAAGCTCAAGTTGCGCAGGGCAACCCCATGAGGTGCCAAATCAAACATGATGTTGCGGTGGGCATAAAACTACACTGAACATATTATTAAACACAACACTAAATTCCACATGCCATGTTAATTAAAATGGTCTTCATAACTTGTCACGTAACCTGAATTGCCGTATGACACCTTCAAAAACTTTCACCCAATGATTGCAGACAATTGATATGAATCAACAACAAATATTAGGAAAACACTTAAACCAAATGTGAAGTTTATTCACCTATTTGCAAGCTCCATCAACTTCAAAGTAAATGTTGCCACGGACAAAGCAATGGCTACACACGATGAGTAAAGTGTACATATTTACTTGAAACTTGAGAAATGGCTACATGTGATATGTAAAGCATTCAATTTCACTTGAAATCAAGAATGGCTATGTACGATTCGTAAAGTGTACATAGTTACATGAGATTGAGGGGTTGATCATAAGGAGGTGGTGGCGGTCAACATTTCCAAGATGGGGGGTTCAAAGGATGCCTCTTAGGGGAGTACCCACCCGGCCGCCGAGAGGTGCCCCTTCCCTCCCTCCATCATGAATTCTCCATGTCCCGGGATCCGGTCAAAGACGAGAGTAGTAGCTTCCAACGATTTAAACCCACCCCTTCAAAATCCGTGGGTACCATGACATATCTACCGGTTTGGTGGAACACAAATCTTGGAGTTGGGCGGCGAAGCTTGGGAAGTTTTGAGTGGAGCCGGTGGGGTTTAAGTAACTTATGTCCCCATCATGGCCCCATCATCCTTCCTACACCTCACACCTGCACATCCACAATCATCCACTCCATCCAAACCCCCTCCTAACCCTAGTCATATTGTATTTCATGTAAAGTTTTGGATTGTAAGCCGTTGGGTGCAAATTGGAAAGCGGCGGCGGTTTCATGCACTTTAAGAAGCACTATGTTGGTGATGAGAAATGTTGCAGTTCTTGAAATATAGATTGTTGGATCTTAGCCTACAAAAGCTCACTTGGATGTTAAGGGTCCCAATGAGGATTGTTGAAGGGTGGATGGGGATGCAAATGTATAATATGTGTTGTATCTTTCAGACATAATGTGACTTAAAATTGTCATCAAGTACTACATGTATATTTTAAAATCACAAACGTGTTGAAATATTGACCTTAACCGCAAAAATGAATATCATCAAATGGTTACTTGGATATCAAAAGGAACCACCTTTGACAAGATGTAGTAGCACTTGTCCCGTAGCCATGCTCCATAAACATCCTTCATGTTCATATATGAGTTTTCAACTTTGGTCAAGGGTGAAGCATCCCTCATTCACACCAACCTAAGGTCTCTCTCTCACAATCTTTGAGAAAGAAGGGTTCCTATAGTCAAAATATCATTAATCGTTGAGCAAATGTTGCCCCAATGTTGCTGATAAATTTTCATGGAGCATAATGTTGCAATTAAAATTTTACTTGGAGCAAATAATGTCACGATGTTTATTTTAGACGATTTAAAGCTTTGGATACATAAGAAATTTGTTTCAAATTAAAACTTGTTAATTTAAAATAGACTATATAATTTTAATTATCTATGGTACTTTTAAAAATTCTTTCGTATATTGGTGTATTTTTTCACTTAAGATTCTCTATAATATCTAAATATGTAAACCTTTCAATTGTAAATGTTAACAAGAACTTCAATGACTTGTGTGAAACAAGAACCATATGGACATTGTGATCTTTGCGATCATCAACTCTGCTTCACAAGTTCTTACATTCAAACTGAGGGTTGAATTTTAATGTTGAACTTTTTGCCATGGTCGCTCCCCAAAAACTCAATTGGTCAAAAGCAACACACTCCATTCGCTTATAGCATATGTAGATTTTCATTGTCCCATAAAGTTTGCTAAACCTCTATGTGATAAAAGGGTTCAAATTGAATAGATAATTTGGAGAAGTTGGGATGTCTCACTCCTTCATTAATATGATTAGATTGTTGTTCCAAGATGCAACAATTTCAATCAACATTAATAATCAAGTGATAAATCCCTTTAATCTTTATAGAGGTGTCCGACAAGGTTGTCCCTTTGTTCCATATATGATTAGTATTTTTGTGGAAGTATTGAATGTTGCTTTGAAAAATGCACCGAGGACTGGCCTTATAGGAAGAGTCTCTCTTCCTCAATATATCTCCCAACAAATAATTAGTCAATATGCTAACGATACGTCATTTACTATGAGAATGGGAGAGGTTAATGTGGATAACATGGTTACTATCCTTCAAAACTTTGGGATTGCTTCCAAATTGGAAATTAATTGGCATAAAAGCGTGGCATATTGATGTGGCCAAGGAATTTGTCCGGGTTGGGTGGAGAAATTCCAATGGAAGTGGGCTACAAAATAGAGATCTTTCCAAGCTATTTGGCACCCTTTTTGGTCTTCATTTGGAGGTGCAAAATGTGGACTGATTTCTTATCAACATGGTCAAGGCGAAACTTAGGTACTGGAGCTCCACACATTTTTCACTTGCTAGCAGAACACTCATTGTGAATTAAGTGTTGATGTCCTCACTTTGGTACTTTATTTTACTTTGGGCAGGTGGGAAGAATGCCTTGGGGAAGATCAAGGGTCTACTCTGAAACTACCTTTGGTTGGGCTCGGAAAATACAACAAAAGCTCAGGTTAGCTAGAACTGTTGTACATTGCCTAAAAAATTTGGTGGTCTAAGCCTTACTGCTTTGGAGGATGCTATGAGAGCCCTCATGAGCAAGTGGATTATTCAAGCACTCCTACATGGTTAGTCAAATTAGTAGATCCTTTTAAGGTACCGGATCACGCGATTGCAAATGTTTGGTCATGGCTCGTGGCGTCCCTCCTCACTTTGGTTGTTTTCACCCAATTTCTCTATCAAAGGCATTTATAAAGTATGGCATCATATTGCCCAATCGTGAATGTGATGGCACGCTCGTCTATCTTTCTCTCTACTTCATGCTCAAAAGATATTTTACAACTCACCCTTTGGTGGCAAATGGAGTACCAAGGTCTTTATTTTAGTATCACCATGAATAGGGTTTTTGGTCGCTATCAAAAAAGTTTAAGATTCTTCCAGGATATTTGGGACCTTGGCATGAATGATTTTTTGAGGTGGGAGGAAGCTAGGTTTGAATTCTCCCTTTCCGAGGTTTATTTTGATTTTTGGATCAAGCTCATGGAACACTATGGTTTGTTCCGTGAGAGGATAAGTGGCCAATATGGTGTTAAACATACTTCACAAGAATGGGTTGGCTTGTATAAATAAATAGAGGATATGATGCTAGAATGGGTAGTTTGCGCGGGATACCTTAAGGATTTTAGCTTTGGCCCAATGGAATTTAGTGTGGAATTCATGGGCACTTTTCCTAAATCTAATGTTGGGTTGCAATATGTTACCCTTGCCGAGGTGAAACCAAGTGCGAGGAATGCAATACCTCCTATGGCTTTCTCAGGTTGGATGTCAAGGGTTAGGGTGGATAGGCTTTCCTGCAAATGTGCGCAAACCCAATTCAACATGTTCTTTGGAATATTGGATCAACTTTTCTTCAACCTAGCACGGAGGTGGTCCGAAGTTACACCTTTCTTAGCATACTCGGCCAAACTTGGTAGGACATGGATTACTACCCAAACTGCTCTTAAAAAATCAATCCCAAATAAGTGGTGGACTGAAATCCCCCCCCCCACTTCCTTCAAATGAAACATCATATGGCATAAACACAAGACACAAAAGGAAGCGGCCTTCCTTTGGTAAGTTATCCACAAGGTGGTGGTGGTGAATGAATGGTGTGGGAAGATTTGTAAGATCGACAAAAGTTATCCTCACTGTGGTTCTAGTGTTATGGAATCGGTGGAGCACATATTCTTCAGTTGCCCGTTAGCTCAACAAGTGTGGGGCTATGGAACTGACATCATGTGGCAACTCTTTGCGAAAAAAGGTAGTTTTGGGCCTCGGAAGTCTTTTCATTGATGCAATGCCTCTTTCATCAACCATTGAACAAACCGCTTAAATATTTCAGTAGGATTTCTTGAGAAGTGGTATGCCGTGGATCATTTGGCATCAACGTAATGATTTCGTCTTCAATGTTAGTTAGTGACCTTTGAATAAGACGTACCAAGTGGTGTGGGACTCCTTAATTGACTATCGTAGACTGGAATGGCAATGGACTCTCCATGACTTGGAAAAAGCTCCACATGTCGCCTACGAGGATGTGCTTAATGAATTTGACTCAGTTTTGTGTGTCAAAGGTCTTGTTGATACTCATAGTTATTTGTAAAGTATAAAGCAAATGAAACCATGGGTTTAGTCCCAAACTTGAGTTTACAAGAATTAACGCAAAGTCACTCCATTTTCTTAATGCTTCAAACACCATACACGAAGAGTGGTGTATGGCTATGAATCGCAAGCTTTCTAGCTTGTCTAATTAGGATGAGTGACCAAGCTAGCCTTGCATAAACCAATATGAGATTTAAGACAACATGTCCCATGCACATACCCCTATTTTAAATTCTAAAATCCTCTCAAAATTTGAGAGGTGAAAAAAAAGGTCCCCAAAATTTCACCCAACTTTCAAAATGAGCTCGGATGCCTAACAAGCTAACAAGCTCTTAATAAAAGCTTTTTTTTCTCAAAGAAGGATCAAACCCGCAGTTTCATCTCTCTTTGAGGGTCTTGGCGAATAACTCTACTATATGAGATCTTTACAAATATTTTTCAAGACTTCAATAACCTTTGTTGCAGTTTAAAGAACTAAAAATCACAAAAGAATAAAGCACAACCACCGATGAGGCGTACCCACAAAGTTGGGATCCCTTGGGCAAAGCCTAAGGCACATGACCCATGCGAGGACCTTTAAGGAACTCCAATTAACTGAAAGCTCTCTACTATGGCCAACCAACTCTCTAACAAATCACATGGAACCAAAAGAATCCAAAATACTTTGATGGGCAACACAAGGGGCCTTAAAGTAATCTTTTACAAACGTATGCCCCTCGAGTCTACCACTAGCCACATGATGGAGCATGCATCAAGAAAAGAAAAGAAAACCAACATCGGGCATTTTGATATGAATTTGAGCCCATTGGTCATGCCATGCTTAAGAGTCCCCTTGGTGCAGGGTGGGGTATATTGCCTACCTTGTGGTGGGTGGGAGTACGTATTAATATGTAAAGGAGGCGGCGTGAAAGGGGCATGGCGGTGTGCTCTTTATGCCTCCACCTCATCTAATGTCATGCTGGAAGGACAACTAGAGTGGAATGGTGGAGATGCCCTTGTGTATGACTGCACGTAGGTTCAAGACTAGGTATAAATCATTTCACCACAAGACATGGCCATCACAACGAGTCCACTTATGTCACTCGTAACATAGTCAAAATCAAATCCCAATTATGGCTCCCATTGTCAACATGAATGGTGTCATAACACATTGTCCCCTATAAGTTCGTCGTTGTACCGTTCCATTTTAAGCCCGTTAAACTAATTGGAGATCTATGGATCCCAAATTGGAGGCTAGTTTTGTTACAAATAAATTTTTTCAAACTCTACACTAATAATCACCATTTTCACCCTCCCCTCCCCCTCAGTAGGTGTTATAAACATGCACCAAACGCCAACATGCACATGTTCACAACACCCACCATTGAGGAGGGAAAAAATATTGATGCATATGTACAACCTGGATATCAATTTCTCAAACAATTGACACCTAAATTGAATCATAATTTTTCCAGTAGCCTCAATTTAGTAAGAATCCACAACAAAATCATAGGATTTTCCAAACAAATTCTTACTACACTCCCAATAGGAAGGTGTTAGGAAACGAAAGCTAACACCAACACTCAACATAACGTGTGAATGTGGGAAATATCAGGGAATATTCCACAAAATACTGCCAATCCCACAAAACGCTGATATGGATTTGAATAATGTTATGAAATCCTCGGGAGGTGTACACTGTTTTTTGCATTTAGTGTTGTGTTACATTTAATGTTGTTACTATTCATTTACCTACAACACTATCTACCAACCACTTGACAAATAGTGTTCCCTGTAGTGGTGGTAGAGATGGTGGTGGTGCAACCATGCGGCAACAAAACACAAAACATAAAAATATTATAACACTAATTGTGGAGATGTAAAAATCTGAACATGGCCAAATTTTACATTAGTTCACAATTAGTGTATAGGTTGGCATTTAGTGTATGCAACATTAAGGGCATCACTGGCATTTAGTGTTGTGGTTCGTAATTATTGTTGCTAACACTAAATGCAAAAAACAGTGTAGTGATAATATGTTACATAACATTCATCTCGATCAATGTGCCCCACCGGTCGAGTCAAGTTGTGTTGTCGTTATTAGCCCCCCTTTTTTCTTTCTTCTTTCGTGTTTCTTTAAGAAGGGGCTCAGGAGTAAACACGTAACAATGCCGCCGCCTTGTTGGCATGCACCAACAAGGAAAGTAAAAGGGGGAGTCGGGCACCGTGAGATTGGGGGGGCCCACCGAGCCGGGAGGCTGGCCTTAACTTACACTTGAATCATAAGTTTCCTAGCTGTAAGTTGTGGTGCATTGGGGCCCACTTGCGGACTATTTCAATCCTCCTTAATTGTGGAAAAGTTGGCCAACCAGGGTCAGGATGGGGTGGGTAAAGTCAAGTCAAAAAACTGGGCCCGGCCCGGCCCGGCCCGGCCCGGCCCAGGAATTCAATTATGGAATGGGCCCTTTGTCATCATCTTACGGACACATGATTCCCCTCTTATTTCTCCGGAATGAGCTTTCACCTTAGCTGGCTGCCTGGCCTCCGGAGCCTAGTCACTAGCCCCTGGCCCCCTACTATGTAGCCCTTTATCACTTATCCCTTTACCCTGGCCATGCCGCCTTTTCCCTTGCCCTTTTAAAGTATGGCCTGACACTTAATTCGGTCCTCGAGTCTTTGTATGTATGCACCTCGATGCCCACTTTTCCCACCGCAGCGAAAAGGGGGGAGGGAATAAAATCGAGGGACATCGAGAGGCATAGGAACATGTAGTGTTTGGAGGGGAGCGCTTGTAAGTATGTAATTTGTGGCCATGCATGGCGGTGATTGGATATAGGCACTTGAAGATGGTGTGTGTACCCCCTCCTTAAATAATGCCCTTGATATCCGAATGATAGTGAAGAAGAACTTTCAATCACCTCCCTCGAGGTTCATGACGGCCGTTCCGGTTAGGTATGCTTGACATTTGGATGTTGGGGTGCTTATATGCCATCCCCACACCAGGACTGACGATTGGTCCATACCAGTGGGAAAATTTCCTTCTTCGTAGGAGTTCTTGTCTTGTATGCACTGGCAAAATTACACTGCATTGCATCCGATGAGGTTGTTGTGAGTAGGACGAAAATCAATATTGGTAGTAGTAAATTTTGGGAAAGAGATGCACTTTCCCTTTCAAGAGGAACTCCTCCTCTGTCCAAGACCAACAATTGGCCCTGGTGTGAGTATGGTATTAGAGCATGATGACATGTTGTACACCAAACACTAACACAAAGGGGTGCTAAATGAAGTAACATTCTTTCAGAGGGGAGTAGTCTCATTTTATGTCACACATATTCCCTACATAAACTTTATTAAACTTTGGGTACCATGATCAAACCCATTGTCTTACAATACAAAATATTTTACATAGAAATAGTTGAGGCTAAGATTTAATTTGGTCAAATGTTGTGAGGCATTGATAGTTGATTCCCTTGTAGAGGAGTCGGAACTCACCCTCTAGAAGTTGAATATTTGAAGGGAGGAAGGCTTTCGAGGGGGAGAGAACTCCTCTAAAATGATGATAATGAGAACAAGTACATGCCTATGTTGTTAAAAGTCCCTTTTAAGTTGGCAGTAGGGATTTATATGGGGTGTGTATTGATAATGTGTGAATATGCTCTTGAGGGATCATTCACAAATCCTTCCTTATTGTCAAGTATCGAGTATAGGTTTTTGTGTAGGAATCAACTTATCAGGAGGTATTTTGTGGCGATTGTATTGGTAAGTGGTGAGCCTGGGTGTTTTGTTATCATCTTCTATGGCATCCATGCAAATAGGATCTCTATTCATTCTTGCTCCCTAGAGAGCCGACATTTATATATAAATGTGTGTGTGTGTGATATAATCTAGATGGGGCGTAGATAAAAGGTTGACCACAAACGATAGGGCATTGACTAGCTCGTTCATAGACATAACTACCTTGTTGACTAAGCTTAAAGTTGCAATTACTTATCTTAATTACTTATTTATACTTAATTGGTGTGTGGGTAGGAGAACATACATTTAAAATATGAGTGTTTTCAAAAAGATTGGAGTACTTACATGCTCAAAATTTGTTAGCTATTCTATATTCAATAGTCAACATAATTGGGGGGGGTGGGGGGATTGTTGACGGGGGCTACATGATCGAAGAAGAAGAAGAAGCTACACTTTATTATAAAAAAAGATATCCAATCAAGATCATGAGTATGACCATGCCTCGATTTGGATTTGCTACACTAAAAAGTCCTATTCGTGTGAGTGAAGAATCAGCATGGAATCGATTAACGTGAGCTACACTAATTTTCTAGTCAAGTTGAAAATAATGTGGGTCGAAGACCTCGGGTCTTCCCTTAAGTCTTCGTGAAGAATCCGACCAACAAATTGAACATAAATTGTGAGACAAAGGTAGCATAATATAAAATAGTCACCCACATCACTTTTATAGCAGAGCAATTTATGTGGCCCTCACTAATTTTCCAAAAAACCATAGTTTTGGGTGGGTTGAAAATCAACGTGGCCCAAATCGATTCTCACAGTGAGAATTACTGTGAGCTCTAAAAAATCATTGTGGTCCATACGAAAAAGACTATGGAGTGTACATGTCTCATTTAGTTATGAATATCGGAAGTGCATGTTTGTTAATTTTATAATTGAATGCATACGTCCTCTCAATTGTGTTCACTATTGAGTGTGGAGTAGTCAATATAATTTGAAGACTCACTCCAATCTCTTTTAAGCAAGTGCGTTTATGATGGTCGATCCCTAATCCTCACCAAACTAGGCACCAATCAAATATAGGTGTCCAATTATGAAAAGTAACTGAATAAACACCCGCATATCTTAGTTTGTGGATGAACGGACAATTCCTTAGTGGAAAGTCCACACATGAAGAGTTGAAGAGCAAATTGCACTTGAAGGCATAGAACATCGCATTGATGCTAGAGGTGCGGAGACCCTCTATCGGAAGTGCATGTTTGTTGATTTTATAATTGAATGCATACGTCCTCTCAATTGTGTTCACTACTGAGTGTGGAGTAGTCAATATAATTCGAAGACTCACTGCAATGTCTTTTAAGCAAGTGTGTTTACGATGGTTGATCTCTGATCCTCACGAAACCACGCACCAATGAAATATAGGTGTCCATGGTCCGAGACGACCCTAAACTACCGAATGATGGTGGAGAGATACCCAAATCTCAAGGAAGAGGTTGGCGGTTCGATTCCCGGTTGTGAAATCTTTGACGGAAAACTTGCCAGGTGGTCAACTGCCTCCTGTGCTTTGGCGCTAGCTTGTCGGCATTCTGTCTCAAGAAAAATATAAAAAATATATAGGTGTCCAGTTAAGAAAAGTAACCGAATAAACACCCGTATGTGTTAGGTTGTGGATGAACGGACACTTCCTCAGTGGAAAGTCCACACATGAAGAGTTGAAGGGCAAATTGCACTTGAAGGCAGAGAACATCGCACTGGCGCCAGAGGGGTGCGGAGGCCCTCGAGGAGGGAAAAAGGACTCGGACGGGTAACGATGGCTAAGTTTAGTAAGCTATGATGAATGGCAAGTCCTTGGCTTCACCATCGCCACCCTCGCACTCACTCGGGGTAAGTTGGCGTACTTTTCCTCCTTTTGCTTTGGGCGGCTGGAGAAAGAGAAACCCATCACTCCTGCAATTGAATCCGGGAAACAATCAAACAATCAAGGGAACAATCTAGGGGGGGTAAAAAGGCGTCACCGTTGGCCGTGTCCTCTCCGACCTCGTACGCCGGGCAGGGTTTGTCATTCATCAGGAGCCCTAATTCCCTCGCCCCTAGCCTGGGCATGGCTCGTGAATGAGTGAGTGAGTGAGGGCCAGTGATCGGGGGGATTTTTGGGCATAATCGGTTGAGATCCCAGTGTTTGCAAGTCCAACTGGTTACATGTTGACATCCATTGGTTTTTCTATATTAATTTGAGGTATATTCCATAAATTCCTCTAAAGTGATCGGTAATTCTCCTGAAGTATTGAACTTCAACTGGTTATTTTTCAAACTCAACCGGTTCATATGTAACTACCTGCCGGTTCTCCGCGATCATAGGTGAGAGCCACTTCACACACGAGCCAAGAGCCGTGACCGTGAAGTTGTGAGAGCCCAAAAGAAAGTGTCCAAAGGCCGTCCCAACACACCTCCAAAATCATGTAGTGTGGTCATGGACCCTCAAGTGGAGTGTGAAGTCATATGTGACCGCGCCCTCAACCAAATGCTATTTCAATGAATTTCTGTTCACGTGGATCCTCACACATGATAAAATAGATTAAATCAACGGTTGTGAGTGTTCAGAATGCCATGATCTCCCGGTTTTGTGTTAGGCCTACCTCCAAGAGGTGGTTTTTGAAAATAATCCAAGTGATCATGAAACATGATCCATTGGATGCCATGTAGGAATCCATGTAAACTTTACATCCATCTTGCATTCACATACTCCGTTGGTCCCTCAAGCGTAGTGTGAAGCGAACTTGGACTGGCTCCGCCTTTTCCACCAATGAGAGTGCTTGAAGTGCAATGGTCATGGGCTCTCAGTCTCGTGTGTGAAGTGGCCCTGAGTGAGCACCCGGGCTACGTTGGAGTTCACGATAAGGTAAGTGGGTGCCATTCAGCTCGGTCTTCATGTTCTCCAACTTCTAGCGATTAGGTTCGCACAACAAAACTTGTGTTGCATTGGCAAATCTACGGCGAGGCATCATGAAATAATCTGTTGAGATTTGGATTACCCATGATATAGTTATGGTGACTGGAAGTGCGTGGTTGTTGATTCATGTATTGAGTACATAGGTCCTTTCAATTGAGTTAATAAAATCTGAAGAAATAGTCCAATCTCGTTTAAACATATATCTTTGCAGTGTTTGTTCTTTGATCCTCATCTAATCACACACCAACAAATGTAGGTGTCCGATTAAGAAATGTTATTGAATGACACATGCATATATTGGGTGGGTCTTAATGGTTACATTTTCCATCTAGCCCACTTCTCTTAGGATATGAGACAAGCAATTAGTACAAGGTGGTTCGAATTGTGGCCATAGTTACTTTTGTCATCATTTGTGGAGCTTGTATTAATATCTTATTCCATAACAAAGTGAATTTTTTCATGCTCATCAAATGGTTGCATAGACCCCCCCCCGGCCCAATTATGTTGGTTATTAAACCTAGAGTAGTTATCATATTTTGAGCATGTAGTCCGATCTCTTCCAAACACGTGTCTTTTTGGCATCCGTTCGTAGTGCCACTTCTAACCACATACCATTGTCCAACTAAGAAAGCTACCTTAGTTTAGGTATGTGGACCTATAACTAACGCTTCCAATATCATATGCACTTTTTATCCATTGGATGGGATCACAAATTGTCTCATCTGGTTTACAATTATGAATCATGAAGATTGTCATTTCAAGTATTTAAATCATAGTTGGATACAATAGTTTCAAGCAGCCAAAGTGAAGTCTCTTCTTCCTCTTTAAGAGATCACATACGCCCTGTGAACTAATGAACCTGAAATGGTTGTCCTTTTTTGAGCACATAATCTAATCTCATCATAACACATATCTCTTTTGGTGTCCGTTCTTAGCTACAAGGCTTGCTATACACCACTCAAATATAGGCACATGCATAAGACTACCCTGATTATCCCAGTTAGTGTGTGTTACTATTTAAAGTTACGTAGTGCTATAACTACTTATTGAGAATGTAAATATTTTACCAAGCAAATTCATTTATGTGCTATAATGTCCAAACAACCTATTGAACTTCCACTACTAAAAATTGAACTCATGAGTAAGACGTTATTGCACTTTGTTACTTTGAATAATGACACGCACTAATTGGGACAATCATTGTAGTCTATCTCGTATTTAAGTAAAACTATACATGTTACAAAAATATGGACAATTTGGTTGCCTCAGTGGATTTTCTTTCAAAAAAATTTAATTTTTCATAGGAGATGACTTCCCACTAGATTTTCAAATGATTCGGCATTATGCTGTACAACACTTTGATGTTTAACTTTGTATAGTAAAAAGTTATAGCCTTGTGTAATTCCCAATAGTAAGTGACACTAAATACCATAAACAATGTATCGATTTCGACTATTGATACACACACATTCCTCTATATCATAGAGGGCTCTCTATTCCATCTTTACTAGTGTCGGAATACACTTTCCACATAGGATTCAAGAAGGTCCCAACCAATACAAGATTGACACGTGGCAAACTCGAAAAAAGAAGAAGTCTATGTCGGAATAGAGAGCCCTCTACGGTACACCAGTCCAAGATTGGTTTGCACCTCTCCCGTCCCGGCCAGGGCGAACCGACCCATACATTGGTACCGGATGTCTAGTGATGTCACATTTGAATGAATCGGCCCTCAACCTCATAGGGGGTCTTTTTGTATTGGAGCCACTTCATCCACGATATGTAGGATGGTTGATTTTAAGTGAGTGCCACGAATCCCTAGCCGTTCGCCCTCCCCGGTAAGGTACGAATATAGGGGTTGGTTCGCCCCAGCCTCCCGTCCCCTTCCTTCCTTTGGCCATGAGATGAATGACCTTCACGGGTTTTACCTTTCTTAAGTGTATGAACTTGCCAATGCTCCTAGCCTCCTACGGGTGTACCTATGAGCCAATCGTTGGAATAGAATAAGTTAGTGGACGGAGCATGAGGGGATGTGGCCGGTATGACGACTCATGCCTCCAATGATTCTGTTAGGTCCACCTAATTTAGTTCAGGTCCACCACAATTGCCTCTTAGTGTTATCCACTTGTAGGCTCCATGCCATGTCATAGCCGGAAAGGCCAACCGAGCTCGTCAATAACGAACAAACAAACATGAACCCGACTTGAATCGTCACACTTCCTTACACTATTGGGGCCGCTTCACACTATGGCCGTCCAAGTTGAGAGGCCGTGGGATTGAATGGTCAAACTTTGTCGAGAGTCCAAAGAAATGGGCTGAAAATAGATAGCCAATGAAAATATAGGAATTGGAGCCTTCCGCCGGGCATAGTGTAAATCCTCCAAAGTCCAAAGAAAGAAGGAGCATCCCACTTTATTCCTTGTTCAAAACAATCCCTCCAATCTAACGGCCACGATCTTGTTGGTTTTTTAAAAAAATTTATGAAACAAAAAAATTAACGGCCTCTTGACCTTAGTTTGGGTTTCCATTCCTGTCCGGCCCAAACTTCCTTTGAGAGTCCGTCGCCTTGGTCAAAAAGTACTAACATGTAGGCATTTTGGAGAGCAATCGCCTTTGGACTTTGGCCTCTAGTGTGAAGGGTCGAGAGGCCGTCTTGGTTTCTTGCAATTTGATTGGTGGAAATTGACGGCCTCTCGACCTTCGGCCATAGTGTGAAGCAACCCTTGGTTTATCGGTATGGCTCATGACTTAACACCTACCAAGGTGGCAATAGTAAAAAAAATGACCCCCTACAAGTTGGTTGATGCGTCATCCCAATTTGAGTTCATTGGACTGATGCAGGGTCTATGGTCCCGATTCAAGATCTAATTTATCCAAAAATAACAAATCCATGCATTTTCACACTTCTCCCGCTCTTGGGTTGCCCTCTTCCGGTTTGGTAGGTGTTGTGAACATTCACACATTTACTATGAAGTAGCATTCAATCCAAATCCATCCATTTGGGATGTATGAACTCATCCTAAAAGATATCTCTTGACACAAGAATAGAAACCCATAACATTATTAAGTGCGTCAATGTGTTCTCACGGCCCCTGGGAATATAAGCCGGGATGCCGTGAGTTAGCTCACATTCAGTCTAAATGTGAGCTAACTGACGGCATCCCGGTTTATATTCCCAAGGGCCACAAGAACACACTGACGCACTTAATAATGGTATGCCTCTCAAGGGAGGTGGAACTACAAAAAAACAATGGAGAGAGGTAATTATCGTACACCTCTCATTTGTCCAACATAACAACCTTGAAATAAGTATGCATCTTGAAGGTTGCTTTTTTTAGTTGACTTGATACTAGAACGAGCTTCAAAGATCCCAAATCAACTTACTCAAGGTCATCTGAGATGAGTCAGCAACAAACCTATAGGCGATCAAGTTTTTACGTTGGATGGATGAGAGGTATAGTCGTATACAATAATTCACTCTCCCAAAAAAAGACTTGGCATTCGTAAACTCATCCATCGTGGATGAAGGGACTCCGGTAAAGAAAGTCCCCTGCAAGATTGAGGACAAATTCATTTCAATTTGACTCCATCATAATAAATCGGGGTTTCTAACTCTATGTCAAAATCCAATCGTTTGAAAATAGGGACTTACATGTTATAATATCATCCATGGTCATCCTTAGGGCCACTTTACACATAGACCAAGAGTTGTGACCATGAAATCTAAAGGGTTCTTGAAAGTCATCCAAAGGCCGTACCCTGGGAAATATAAATCTAATTTTGCAAATGATGGGTCCTTAAGCTTAGTGTAAAGTGAAAGTGGACCATGTTGATGAACCGCAACCTAATTCATGACAAATCCAAAATTGTAGGTAGTCATGACCCCACCATGGCAATATACAATACTTCTAGAAGCCAATGCCATTTAAATTTTTGGCCATGGCCCCTACTTTTGCGTTAGACCCACTTGTTTTTTATGGGCCAAACACAACACCATGTAGATGATAACACAATATCCACTTTTTGCCATCCATTGAAATTTATTTGGTCCCTTAGATCCTTGTGGTCTAGTGTAAACTGAATTTGGATCGTCTCCAACACCTTGACCACTCACATAATTTGTATATCACGGGTCAAGGATCCTCAAGCTATAGTGTAAAGTGGCCCTTATTAACACAACACATGTACCTTACACATCATATCTACTTATCTTTCAAACTGTCACTCTTAAGTTTTATCATTGAAGCGGGCCCTACATTACAAACGTAGGGATAGAGTGGGGAGCACCAACATACCTATAAGCTAATATTCTCGCAGCCTAGTGGGGTGGCTTGGAATTCGTGGCGTCTATGGAAACTCATCCATCGTGGATGAAAGGGGTCCAATAAAACAAATCTTCTAGAAGATCGAGGGCCGATTCATTCCAATTTGATTGTATTAGTCTAAACTAGGGTCTATGTTGTATTTATAGAGTCAAATCATTTAAAAATATTCATTAACATGCTATATTATAATTCATTATGTTTTTACCTTTGTAATGGATGAGTTTACGTAGACACCCTGAATCCCTAGTGGGGGTGGGTTTGGTATCCACCTTTTTTGGAGGGCTAGAGGGGGCTAAATAGTGAAACAAATTTAGGGCCTACGAAAAACTTGTGTAAGAATACTTGGGTTCACACAGAGGCATGGGTCATCATTGCTCCGGCCATTGCCTGTCTAGAGCCACAAAGCGCCATGAGTGTTGGCCTTCACTAAGCTAGAGAGGCCCTACCTGTCATCTCTTAGTTGTCAGCCTCCTCTACATGTAGCCAACAGAGCTAAACCCTAGCCAACAAATTTGAGTCCAATCGCCATTTTGTGAGATCTCTTGTCTATTTGCCCCTTCCTTGAGCTCTTCATCGCCTTTGGTTTAGCCAAATTTTGGGGTTTCATTGCCCTAGACAAATATGCATTGACTACTAGACTCTAGTGCTTGGTGGTAATTGCAGTGACCAATGACTAATCTCTTTGTTGATTATTCACCCAATCCAACTTGCCAAATTTCAGTTCCTTCACATGGAGTTTACACATGTGCACTTCATACCTAAGAGGAGAGGGGGGGGGGGGTGAGCAACTATCATGCAACAATTGTGATTGAATTTGTTGGAACTTGGAACTTGTGTGATTGTGGGGGGAATCGGGATGGATTCAAAGGAAGTTCAAACCCTCGCTCATTTATGTTTTATCTTGTGCGTGTTTTGTTGTGTTCTATGATTGTTCTTATGAATGTCATTGGTATGGATTGAGATGTGGTTGAATATGAGGTGAATCTCACTTTTTGGTTTGAGCGCAAACCCTAATTGCCTTTGCTCACCTTTTGGTAATATGCTCCTTCCGAGATATGTCCCACTTGGTGATTCGGTCCTCTTGGTAATTTGTTTTTTTGTTGGTAATATGGGTTTTGTGGTCTTCTTGGTAATTGTTGACCCACCCACCACGATCGACCTTGGGTTTCGTGGTCCTTTTGGTAATATGGGTTTTTTGATAATATGGTCCTCTCGGTAATTGTGGACATGCCTTCCGCATTTGACCTTGAATTTGAATGTTGAATCATGATTCTTGATATTGTGTCAATCATGTTCATGTCAAAGGGGAGTAATTTGAAGCGCAACTTTATCCTTGAGCTATACTTCGTAAGATCAAGGAATGCTGGCAATCCAATGCCTTTGGTTGTGCCCTCTTCTCGCAAGCATAGTTGCTTTCCTTGCGAGTTTCAGGCATCCTCCTCTAGGAGCAAGATTTTTGACATTGAGTGCTCGACCCCTCCCTAAGCAAATGTTGATCTATAGTTGACATGCCCAAGAGGTTTGCCCCTCACGTCGGAGCCAACCACTCCCGAACCCAATTCCAATTGCAAATGTATGGAGTTTAATGATGTTACTAAGCCCGAAACTACCCATTTGTCAAAAAAATATTCGAGGACGTGTCGCGCAAGACACCTAGGCCATAGCCTACCCATGCGCAAAAATGATGAGGGGCAGTCACCATATGTTGTGGACAAAGTGAAATGCTTGATACGTAGCTTTGTAAAACACCATGAGGTGACAATGCAACCTAAATCCAATAGTTTAGAGAAGCACACTGGAAAAATAATTACAAGAAGGTTTTTTTTTCACATTGGGGTGAAATGTGATGAGCAATATATTGACTTGAAATGCAAGCATCTAAAGGCTATAGCCATCTACAACATGCAAAGTCTTAATCAACCAACTGTATTAGAACAAAAATGTGACTCACCCTTCCTTCAAATTCTGGATTTCATTCCAAGGATGTGTGCTTTATTTGGTTATGGTTTTTGATATTTCCTAGTAGCTTGGTTGGTGGTTGGCTTGGTGATTAGATTAGGTTGGTGATTATTTGTTTGTGGATTGGGCATGGTTGAGATTCTAACTTCATTGGGGTGGTGGTTGGGAACTTGGGGTGTAGGTTCAGGTGGCTTTCAAGGGAAACCATGGAGAAATCTTAGTTCATGGTGGTATCCCACTTGCTTCAAAATGGCCCCCCTATGCTCAAATATGAATCAATGAAACACTTGTTCAACTTTATGAATATGCCCCATTTGACCAACAAGCATTGGGAGGACAATTCCAGGTGATTAATTGCAAAATACTTACAAAAACATGTAATGAATAAGGCAAGAAAAATCCTATTAGCTACTAAGTACTTGGCTATTTGTTGATGAAGTTGTGTCCACCATCCTTAAGAGCCATATTGGGGAATCGTTCAAGGTTGTTGAATTGGCGGCAAGTTCAAGTCCTCAGCTCCATGGAAGATGAATGTGCTTTCTCAACAAGTGCCTTCTACAAGTCTACATTGTGCAATTGGTTGTCTAACCATCTTGTGGCTTGCATTGGAATGTTTAGCCACAAATTTTATATTGATTCCCCATTCGATGTTGTGTATGATGAATTGCATGCACATAGGCACTGCCAACCAGATTGTTAGATGGTTATTTTGTGTTCCACATGCTTGTAATGGACATGTTGTTTTTAATTGTATTTTCTAGGAGCTTCACATGGCTCATTTTCCAAGTTTCATTCCAAAATCCCTCTAATTCTCGATGATGAATAGTGTTGGCTCAAGGACCTTTGGCCATCATGCTAAAACACACCTCCAACGGTCTTTGATTGTGCTTGAGGTCCTCTTTTATTTGTGGTTCAGGTTTAAATGCTTGTTGTAGTTGCAAAGTGTGGTTCAAATGGTTGTTGTGGTTGTAGTGTGGTTCAGATGCTTTGAGCAAGACTTTGAGTATGTGCTTTGATTGAAGCTTGCAAAATGCTTATAGATTATGCGATGTGCATTTTTGGTTTTAGATATGAGTTGTCATAAGCTGGAGATGCGTATCACCGGTCACCACAACGAATGCCCACTTTATGAGAAGACCCATGTTTTCAGCCAATTCGAGGTTTGGCTTGAGGTCTTCATGCCCATTTTTAAGACTCCAACAATTTATACATTACCTCTAGCTACTACTTCTTTTGTATTATAACGTATTTCAATCTTGCTTTCATTGTGTATAGCCAATGTGTGAAAATTATCAAGTTATTTTTGTCAACATACACTAAATAAACATGTTTGTCATAGCCACATATGCAACAACCAGCGGTTCCCTAAAGCCAACCAATCAACACTCAAAATACTCCAAATGAAAAGAAAGGGCTGGTTGGTATGTACACCGTGACATGGCTCGAGTACAAGGGGCCTAAGACTGCTTCCTATGTACGACAATATGTGTTCTTTTTTCTTTTTCCCCTTTTACCCCTTTCTCTTTCTGACGCCCTGTAAAATTCTGAGTCCTTAGTACTGTCCTCTCCTCTCCTCGCCTCTCCTGTGCTCTTTGGGCGTCCGCGTTGTCCCATAATGACTACTACTTAGGTTACGGCATGCAGATGTGGAGGCCGACATTTGATTGAGTGATTGATTGTATGGGTTTAGGGTACCATCTCACCCATCGTTTTATATGATGCGGCCGAGGAGCCATGCCGCGGTACCCCCAACACCAAATTTCTTGGTCAAATCTACGGGGAGAAAGAGAGAAAAAAAGTACACTAAACATGATACTTAGTTTCATATTTACTATTTGGAGTTACGCAGTGCTATGCCTTTTTATTATTCATGTAAGTTGTTTTATTACCGAGTGCAGTTGTTGTTGTTTTTTATTAAAAAAAAATTAGACAAAAGGTTGGCAGGCTAACGTCAAGGCACAGGAGGAGATTTCACAGCGAGGAATCGAACCACCGACCTCTTCCTTAAGATTTGGGTATCTCTCCACCATCATCCAATAGTTTAGGGTCGTCTCGGACCGACCGAGTGCAGTTGTTAGTGCTCTATAATGTTCAAACAATCAATTTGACATTTGTTGGTAGATTATGAGGAATACAATAAATAGATATAGGATTGCATAATTCCAAAGAGTAAGTGACACTAAGTACAATATTTGGTGTAGTATTCTCATAAATATTATTTAGTTTGCTAAGTACACCATTCACACTTATTACCATGGCCCACTTGGCAACCTTCGAGCACGGGGAGGTCACTCCATTGTCAAGTTGAACACCACGTGCGAGACAAAAAATTCTACTTTTTCTAAGTTGCATCACCAAAATGGGTCAAAATTTTATCAACTTTTTTTCATGAGTAGATATACATGGTATCTACTACATAGTAAAAAATGGTAACCAAATTTGATGATCTTTTGTTTTAATAAAAACATGCCGTTTCTAACTAGAATGACGTAGAATTGAACTAAAACAATTACTACAAAACATGAAGATGACTAAAAATTTCAAAAAAATATACAAAAGATATTATCAATGGTTGTGTATAGTAGAAAAAATATCATAAATTTTAAAATTATCTATGGCATATAATATAGGGGTAGCAAACTTGTCTCGCACGTGGTGTTCAACTTGACAATGGAGTGACCTCCCCGTGCCTTCGAGGCCTCCTGGGAGGGTGGAGAGGGGTTACTAGACATAACTATTTTCATGCCCTTTTTGTGAACCCTTTGATCGTGGAGGCCAACGATCTTGACTGCGGCAGGGGAAAGGACATGGTTATGCCATGTGGAAGGCGCCCTCTTCCCCAATCCAATAGTGCCACTTCATTCATCAAATGGTTATGACATACCACGATCATTCATGTAATTTTTCTTGATGCACACCTTTTTGAGCTCACATTATCATGTGTTCAAAACTAGGAATACAAATTTACTAGACATAAATCATGATGGGTTCAAAATGTGATACCAATATTATACCAAAATATCAATAGTTTGTTGACATATAGTCATTTTATGTTACAATATTAAAATATGATTATGAAATTATCCATCCTAATTATCAACTCATACATTAAGTACAATGGGCTACATTATTTTCTACCCATGTTAAGTTTCAACCCACACTATTAAGAGTGAAAGGTGTACTTAATTCTCTTTAACTTTCATTACTTGGTTCCTTAACCCTCAACCCTCAAATAAGACACTTGATTAGGGTGGGTTTACATGGGGGTCAAATTCCAAGAGACTTGGGATCCAAAATACCCCTTCATGGATTGTACTTTGAGACTCAAGATTAGGCTCAAGCTTGAAGATTGGTTTCTCAAACTAGGAGTATATTCTTATGTTGGCATTGACAAGATTTGACATGATAGTGGTGACACATTAACGCCGCTTCATTTTAACATACTTTGGACTTGGATCCTAGTTTAACCTCTTTAGGTCCAAAATCGTGCTCTTGATCAATAGAAGTATCCATTTTGGATGTTTCTTTGCTTTTGGACCCTGATGTAACCCCCACCCTCGGGTGGATTTATACTACAATTTGGGTCCAAAGAACTTGGAGTTCAAAACACTTTTTAACCAAACCTTACTCTTAGAGTCAAGATTGGACCTAAGCAAAAGCATTGGCTTCTCAAACTGAGTGGAATATTATTTTGAGGGGGACCACTGAGAAATTTTGGTGGGAAAATGATGCCACTCGAGCACCATTTCATTTTTACATACTTTGTACATGGCCCCTAGTGTAAACTATTTGAGTCCAACTTTTTTGTTTGTTTGTTCTTGAACAATATGAGTGCTTGATTTTATAAAACCCACCCTTAGGTAAGGGACTCCATTTTACCCTCAAATGTGATACACTGCAATAAATTTTAGTTGAGATAACTTACTTGATTACATAGGGATCGTTTTACAAACGTGACAAAGGGTTGTGAGAAAATGGATTTAGGATTTCTCATGGTTATGAACCTTGGTCTAGAGCCGAAATCAAGAGAAAGCCACGTCACTTTTCAAATGACATGGTCACATGACATAATATGAAGTGGCCTTAGACCAAATAAAAAGGGGACATATTATTTTTAAAAGGGGAAAATGGGAAAACGGTCCATGATTTGTGTGATTTCGAGTCCATGTTCAAATGAGACATGAACAAATCTCGGTAAGCTTTTCCAAGACATGTAGGAGCTTGAAAGAAGAAAATGTGTTATCAACATACTTCCCGGACCCTCAATTGCATACTAGAATATGAACTATTTTGAAATTTGTCCCAAAAGATGTATATGAGAGTTCAAACAACTTTGTGTGTGTGTGTGTGTGTGTGTGTTTCAGATTTATGTTGTAAGATAGGAGGAAACTCTAGCAAGCTTTCCCAATACATGTGGGTTCAAAGAAGAAAAATGGGCTACCAACATATGTCTACATCTTAGTTGTGTAAACAAGATTATTTCTTCTAGAATTGGGTATTACTAAGAAATGGTATAATAGTTAACTACATATGTTGTCTTTGAAGATAATTGTGAGGTTTGAAGTATTTTTTTTGCATGAGTTATGCATAAATACATAGAAGAAGACAACCATGGTTCAAAGTTTATATATCCCACGTGCATTGTGCACACCACTTTATAGGGTTCGGCCTTCCTCCCATATATTTTAAACAAACCAATGTGCACAATCAATACTTCTTGAAGCAAAAATACGAAACGATAAAGGAAAACCAATTAAAATACTATTCTAAGATGGTTGGCAATCTATCTATTCCCTTGACAATCACCCTCATTTGGGGCTAAGACAACCTATTTGGTTTGTCTTTGCTGCAAAAATGGGATGACCATCAAACATCATCCGTTTCATGACATGTGGGATTCATGCCACTTTCTCATTCATTCTCTTCCAAGGTCAACCTTGGTTTTGCTGACTAGTGTGACCGAAGCAAAGTGGGAATAACACCCATTTTGAAACCAACGATATAATTTAGAAAGGTGTTATCAAGGCCCTTGGTCACTAGTGTAAACATTGCCTTCATCGCTCCCCGTTCTAAGCATGCAATTTCATCCCTTTAATAAGTGCATGCTTGTGACCTTCACTAGGAACTCCCATTAAAGAATTGTATCGATTACAATGAATCAACTCAAGGATAACATGGTCATATTCACATTGTTGCATGAACGCCTACGTTCTTTTGCTTTTTGCCTTTTACTTTTTCGTTGCTTAACATGTATTGGAATGAAACTTTTAAGACACTTGGTACTTTTAGTTCAAATATATATATTTTTTAAAATTTTCTTCTAAGAAACAAATGGCCCAACTAAGAAGAATTTGAGTCAGCATCGGGGAAATTAAATCCGGGATTTGGCCACTATTCATGGATGATATTGAATCTCCCTAGATCTTTCTCGGATTCTGCATGCACGATTAAAATAAACTTACCACGGGTGGCACTTACTAACCGACGGGCTTATATATATATGTATATATCACCATGCCGTTTAGTATTGGATCGGGTTGAAAAAACTATATTTGATCGGGTTTAAAATTATATGTAGTTCTAAATCAAGGCGGAATGGCCATATTCTATTGTCTCTCAAAGAGTGACTCATGACGCATGGCCTAGGCTCCGCTTTTCCGCCATCCAAGTGAGCCTTTTCGAGCCTTAAAAAATTTCCGATGCGGGCGCTTTGTGGGCCATCATGGAATGGGAAAGCGGAGTTGGCCAATCACGTGCGTCGGGCATTTTGTTTGAAAAGCCGTGCCACAAGAGAGAGAGACACGAGGTGGCATGCAAATTAACTTACCTTCATCGCGTTGTTTACAACGAAGTTCTTATGGAGGCTAAGATATTGTTTAGTTTTTCGAGGAGGCAACTTGTGTTGTGTGAATGTTACGGTAACCACAAGTGTGCTCATGGGGTTGATAAGACTTTTAAGTAGGACTTGCTAGCAAAGATTTAGACGTGGTTGACTTTTGAGGTAATTAATAAAAAAATGATAATCTCGTGTAGTAACCAAATAATCACAAGTGGCAAGGGGATCGGAATTTTGTTTAGGTCCAAACTCCAAAATGCCAAGACACGGAAGTCTTGTGAGGCAAAATGATCAAATTCGGTAAAGACCTCGATAACCATGTTTGATTTGATCACCTCGATAGTTGATGTTTCTCTTTTTCATCTTCAATTGACATAGTGTAAAGTGGACTTGGACTTCAATGAACATCAAAAAAATATACAACAAAAATCTAGTTTTGGTGGGCGTAATTTCGAGCTTGAAGAGGGTTTGTCTTTTTCATCCATCGTTGAGGATCTTTTGTCAAAGAAATATTCGAGAGGGTTAAAACAAGAGCGACAGTCATATATTTCTAACTGACAAAGCTTGTGTCTAGTATGACACAATTAATAGGGATTGGGAAGGGCGTGGGATACATCCTATTAAAAGGTGGAAGGATTTTAGGGAGTTATTTCTCGAGAAATCCCTTCCAATTGGTTGCTAGTCACAAATGCGTTTAGAAATGTACAAGCTTAGATAGGGAGGCATGTTTGTCACATAGCTTAAATATAAGTTGATGAGCACAGTGCCTACTTTCCTTTGTGGAAGCTTTAAGGGATTCCACTAGGTTTAAAGTCAACGCCTACACCCCTGTCCTATTGAGTGACGCATGAAGAACCCTCCGTCACATGATATAGTGCAAAGGAGACTTAGACTTCGACGTAAACCAAATCTAAAAATAGAAACAATAATAACGGCAAGTGCATTTGTGTACACTTTAGTCAACTTTTAGACCAGTGTGCAACATAGGCATTCACCTCATAACACTATCAAACATACTCATCCCAAGATATTAGCAAGTCCACTTGAACAACAAGTGTCATGAGGTGACAATTTGGTGAAGTTGTTGATCATTAGTGTAACCCAACATACACCTCAAATGGGTATGTGACAATATTATGCATGTGACACTAAATAGCATGATTGGTATAGTGTAAACATACTCTAAGTAACACTAGTTTCCTTCACAATGAAGATTTTTTGAGCTAGAGGTTTTTTCAACTGAATTGTTTGTTACCAATAGCAAATGAGGTTAATCGCAAATGGAAATTCGCCCCATGCACAACAATAGTTATTTGAGACTCCCACCGAGGGTGTTTATATAAAGCAATCCCCTCAAGTGTGTGATCACGAGGTTGCCATTTCACTTCCTCGTACATTCTCACAATAATAACATGGCAAACATCCCAATAAAATAAAAATAAAAATAGCATATGTATCCAGGCACCAACATGAATGTGAGCCCATTAGCCGTATGTTGATCATTGTTAACCATGATGTGACATAGGGTGTTATGCCTCTTTGCAAACATCCCAAGTACCAATCAAAGCATTAGTATCAATAATCAATCTCTACGAAAGTGGTCACGATTCTTAAAATGCCCAAGCCCAAATCACCCTCAAATGCCCAAGCCCAAATCACCCTCAAATGCCCTGGAAAATGAGAATTGAGTTTGGACATGTCTAAGATGCAATCTTGAAATGACATTTGACTCTATCAATGGGTGGGTCCCATGATCAGCCCGGAAAAAATCTATTAAAAACCCACCATGTTCATGTACTTGATTTGGATATGATAACGTCATTGTGCAAGGTTTGAACAACCTTGTAGGAATGGTTTTTTTTAATGTTTTTTTGGAAAGAAAGAAAGAAATATGACTCCAATGTTGCCATTGGTGTAAATTATGGTGTCACTTAATTTTCGAGTTGGTCGAAGTCTATAAGTAATCCCAAAACGAGCATTACGAGAATGTTGCTTTGGAACACTGAATGCATGGTGAGATAACTTTGTTGGGGAGGACACCTACTCTCAATGAAACCTTTGAGGTTACCTATTGCCTATGCTTTAAACTTTTTTCATTCCCACCTATTGTGATTGTCTTGAGAGCCATTGCTTTGCATAATGGTCACATTCATCCACATAGGGGGATGACCTTGTCGGTCATCTCAAACCATCAATCTTAATCCATATCTATCTATCTATCTATACAGAATAGTGCATATTTCCACCACCCTTTTAAATCCTTGATTTAAAAGTGATTATTTGTGTATGTGGATTGATAGATCCAGTGGCAATAAACAAGAGTTCTTTGCCTTCAAGTTACATGTAACCACAAATTGGGGTGACAAATCCTTGAAGGGCGTGTGGGCAATGGTAACGTGGAATGAAACACTTAAGAGGAAATATAAAAACTTGGTTGTTGTGAGCCAAATTTTAGACTAGTAGTTCCATAATTGGTAATTGAGAGACATTTTGATGGAAATTGTACTTAGACAGATGAAGGCAATGAACTATGGATGGAGTTAGGTGGTTAGAACTATAATTATGGGCTTAGGAGCCCTTGGTGGGTTGGGACTATCGTCTTCTCCCTCGCTATAAGGTAGGGGGAGGTGGTGCACGACAAACATTTATTTCAGTAGTTTTGAGCACATTGTTAAACTTATAGTCTTGTCTCCCTCAACACAAAGATTTTGCGAGGTTAATAGTTCAACTATATTCAGTGAACAAGTAGCAATCACCACATGGATTCTAGGATCGACCTTTGTGAGAAACCTTAATGTTGAAATTGATCCATGTTATGTAGAAGTTGTTGACGTCCGGCTAAATTATCTTATCAGTGCACGTAACCTTGAATGATTGTCTAGCGAATGAGTTGCAAGTGATTGACTAAATGGAAATTGTGAGTAAGCATGTCTAAGTGTGGTAGATGTGAAATTGATAGACATTGATTGAAGTTGCAACAATGTAAGTCCGTGAAGATACTTGTATGAGAATCAAGTAAGAGCAAATTGAATTTGATAGAGCTTAATGATCATGCGTGAGAAAGAGAATGAAGCAATTACATAAATGAATAACGCTCTACGTTGAGGAATTATGGTATGTTACCTAGCAAGGATTGGACTTTGGTTCATCAAGAATATCTAGGCATAGTTGTCCTAGGGTTATGTAGGAATATTAGATTGATACCTAGTCTAGGAGCTTTGATCTTTGGGATTAAAGAGTAAGATAACCAAAATAATTATGGTCTTGTGTGTTACCTTGGTTGTTGTTGTTGTTGTTGTTGTTGTTGTTGTTGTTATTATTGAAGGTTGTGTAGGTTGTGTAGGGCAACCAAGACTACAACTTAATTCTAGCTATTAATTGCATAATATGAGTAATAATTAAAGCGAAATTAATGAATAATTTTTTTGTCTTGCATTGGAATTCACATTGACCAATTAATGAAGAAACTTGTTGTGATTTGAAGATGCATTGGCCATTGGCTACAAAGACAATTGTCACACTCAAAAAGATCATGGTTACCAACGGCTATTGTGATACTTTACAATTAGGGAATGGAAACTCACAAACCACATCCAAAAGACAAAATTGAATGAGATATTGGAATAAAGATCTTGAGAGGAACCCTTGAAGGAAAGAAGAATGAAAGACATGTCAATTATTTTTTTAGAATGAAATAGCAACCCTTCTATCGAATTAATGAACTACAATGTGACAAATGCCTATAAGAGACACACGTTAAGCCTTCCTTGAGAGTATGTACCCTAGGTTTTGATTGTTTTAAGTCATATCAAAAGCGCTAACTTCATTTCTTTTGGCGGAAATTGCATGTGTGCAATGTGTAAGTAGTGCCAGTTGTGAGGGGTATTCTCAATCCAAAATTGTATTAATTTTTTTTTTCATAATTGAATGCTCACAAAGAACCTAGAGAATGGGCTTCAAGTACCACTAGAAGGTCCAATCTAGGACTGCCTTGATATTCTTGCAAAGGCTATGGGTACATGGAAGAACAACACCAAATTCATGTACCTCTTCTCCCATCCCAAGAGATATTTGTTTAGTTTGGAGGTGTTGATATTGATGAATACCCTTGAGTTGCATTTGAAATCGTTCATTATGTTAATTGAACTTGGACATGTATGTTTGATGCTTGTGTTGTGTTTGTGGGTGCAAGCATGGTAAAGTGGACCAAAAAAGTGCTCCGGTATACTAAAACCATAATTGTTTTGGTCAAAGGCCTAAAAGTAGTAGCAAAGCGTTATTTAAATCTGTTTTTTATGGTGACCTCTATTGTTGTGTTAAATACTCAGATGTAGAATATCAAGTTGAGATCTTCAATACTTAGCATCAAAAGTGATGCTCAAAAGCAAATGGTTGAGTTTGGTTTTGGACGTAGATTTCATGACCTTAACTATTTTGAAGTTGGTTTTTTTTTATTCCTTGAGTTAATTATCTACTTGAGGGCATCATCACAAAAATTTGTAGAAAAACATCAATTTGATGCAATTTTATCATATTTTAAACAGATTTTAGACAATCACTTCTTCAATATCACCTACTTGCACCATCTTCTAAAATATGTACACTTTTCTTGGAATTTTTTTGTCATCATAAATTGCTTGGCTTTGTAGATCAATATGTTTCAAAATGTCTATGATTTTTTTTCTTCACAAAATTCAAAGTTAGTACATAAAATTGAATCACTTTCATTGAACACTAGGCATGGATCATGAGATGTCCACTTTACCATGCTTGCAATGTTGTGAACTCACTCTTTACAATTTGAGATTCTAAGGTCATCAACTATCATATGTACAATCAAGGATGAACACTTTTGTTATATATTTCAATGTAATATGTTTTGAATGTTTGTGGTTTGTAGATATGCTTCACAACATTTTTGTTATCATATTTTGTACATGGTATTGTATAAATTAGTGAATAAAACATACAATGAAGAAGTATTAACCCTTGCATGCTCTATGGTGGTTGATGACTTTGGGGTTGAGAGGGGTTGGGAATCCTTGGCTCTCAATAGGTGTTATAGCTTTATTGTACTAGGTTCAATCCTCGACAAGGAGAATGGGAATGGAATTTTAGGTTTTAATAAGTTATTATTTCTTCAATTTCCTCCTAACCGGATGATAAAAAAATTGGTTTTCTCTCCATTTACTATTCAAGGGGTCTGCTTATTAGCCAAAAGGAGTTGACAAGTCGGGGAAATGAATGGAATTGGCTTTGGGTGATTAGGCTCCAACCAACCACCCTGCCTCATCAACCGACTCCAAGGCCGTCAAGGAGGTTCTTAGAGCATTGCATTCAAGATTATCACCATTCATTAGTCTAAAGGGCTTGATGTATGACCTATGTGCAAATTTCCTGCAAGTACTCACCAAATTCTAGACTCATTTTGTATGCATATTGCCTGTATTTTTCATGCCTATGTGCAATCCTTTCTTCTTCTTCTTGAACTAAGCTAGATAGTAATATAGCTTTTTACTAGTATCACCCATACTCCACAATATTTATCTGAACAAGTTAGCGCTGAAAGATCCAATGTTGCTCCAAACCTCCCAAAGCGAGTGTAAACGAACCCAAAGTACAAAAAAGCTATAACACATTTAGATGTTGATACACCATTAATGGAATTTAGTTTCACTTACTATTTGGAGTTAGAAAGTGCCCTTTAGTTTCTACCAAATCAAGTCATTATGTTCTATAATGTCCGAACAACCCATTAAAGTATTGTTAGTAAAAAATTGAATTCTAGAGTGAAAAGTCATCGCATTCCATAAACTCAAATAGTAAGTGACACTAAATATCATACATGGTGTAGTGCTTCTCAATGTTCTTATTGGTAGGAATTTCTAGAATATCTTTTCTAGGGCATATTACATTTAATGCACATATTCCCATTGCGAGGAGTCTTGTGAGACATGCACTTTTGACATTGACCCTATTCATGATTTTAAATCCGTGTCAAACCATATCGTAATTTGGTAGCCTTTGGAGAGGCATGTCTCCCGGTTGACCTTCTCATGGTGTGGTACTTGGGTGAAGTATAGGTATTGGCAGAGCACCACATCTAATCTCTCATTGTGGTAGAGCTTTTGGGCGACTCGCATGAAAGCATGTTGGAGGGTGTGGAGTTCGGCGGCTTCGCTTGGTAGTATTCTTAAACATTCAAACTCATGGTTAGTCCTTTTTTTACTTTCAATGGTATGTTCCCTCTTTCAATGGCAATGACTTCATGAATCGGGAAGCCAAGCCACAATTGAGAGATAATTTCAATTATGAGGATGGTTCCCTTGCTTCGTGTTCGCAATGTGGTCTTTTCCCCTTGGTGGGTGTTGATTGGGTTGTTCTCTCATCTCCATCCGGTTTTCTTCGTTTTGCACTTGGTGTGGACTCTTCTAGATTAATGATTGCAAATGCAGCCTCTAGGTGGTGTTCACAACCAATGGGATTACTTTGTGAAATTGAGTATCTTAGGGAGCTACTCCCCTAGACCGGAGATACATTCTCCAGCTCCATGTCAAAATCATCGCCATTGGTAGCCTTGACTTTGCTTTTGAGAGGTCCATGAAAGTTGTTGGCTCCCCATTTTGTAATATCTTTGTTGTAGCAATCTCCCCTTCTTTGATGTTGGTTGTTGGTGCTAGGTGATGCGGTTTTGATGATGGTTTGGTTTTGTTGCTGACTGTTGGTGCTAGGTGGTGTGCTCTTGTGTTGATATGATATTGCTATCGTGCTTCTTCTTGAGTGTAGGTGTGTACTATTTAAACTCATGGTTGCTTGAATGTGTGGTCTTGCTAGTTTGTATGGGTGCTAGTCGTTGTGGTTTTGAGTTAAGGTTTTTGGTTTATGTACTAGTGGATTTATGGGCTTGGCTGGATGTGGGTGTAGGTATTGTAGACCAACATGTAACATATTGGTGGCAATGTGCCATGGCCATGTATTTTCTTGCTTTGTTTTTGAGGTTTTGGTATGGTGTGTGTGTGTGTGTGTGTGTGTGTGTGAGAGTGGCGTGTTTGTTATTGTGGGGGAATGGTGGGGTTTATGTGAGGTGTAGTGTGTATATATTGTGGGGGTGTTGGTGGGGTGGTTGTGGGACGCATGGTGTATGATGTTGGCTTAGATATGTTTTGATTTTATTTTTGAGTGGTGTTGTTGATTTATTGCGCTTTGTTTTATGCAGGACTTGGAGCTTGGTATTGGTAGCGCTCTTGTGGCTTGAGGTATGGATCAAGAAGTAGGTGGCGTATGATTTTTAAAATGTAGATAGAGATCTTGGTTGGGCTTGCGTGTGTTGAATGAAGATGAGGTTGAGGCATTGTTGGTTAGGATTTGGGGGCAGAACAAAGGATCCTAGGTGGAGGTTTGGTGAATGGATTTGTGGAGGAGATTGTGAGTAGATGTGATGGACTCTTGTTGGAGGATTGATGTAGTATCTTTGTGGTAGTGTAGCATGTAGTCACGCTTTTGTAAAATGAAGAAGAGTACGGTAAAGAATAAACTTATCTTACCAAATCTAATGCGCCATGCGGTTCTCTCCATGGTCATAATGTCCCAGTGGTGGTATTGATACGGATCTGGCAGATCGTAAAACAAATATGCTTCCTCCCTGGTCGATAAGGCATCCATAACAATGCAGAATTTGAGTGAACATGAAAAATGAATGCCACTGAATTTCTTCCACACACCATAGACTTCTTCTTCTTGATCAGTAGTACATACACAAAAACCTGCTCCCGTCCCTGATGTTGGGCCGAGGTCGGTGGCGCGCGTCGTAGATGAGGAAATAGCATGTTGCATCACCAAACAACGTGATCAGTTTTAGGCCAACGGGCTCACATTCATGCCGACACTTAGATAGGGGCGTATTCTTTCTTTTCTTTTTCTTTTTCTTCTTCCTTTTTTCTACACAAAAGCCTTAAGGATTTGTCATGGCTATGGCCGGGCCTTACTTCACTGCTTATTAGAGGTACAACATGATCCGCTCCTCTCACATCACTTCTTCATGTCAAATTGGAACCTTGAAAACAAAGATGTCGGTTTGCAGTCATATCACAAGGTGTCATCTTAGTTTAGGAATTATTGAAAGAATTTCAGACAACTCGGAGTTAAGATGTTACTATAAAATCTATCTTTTATCACATGAAGTTTCGTAATTCACAATAATGGTAAACGTTCTTGATAAATTTCAAACATTTGTAGGTGTGAAGGTTACGTGTAGTAGGATACGGAAAACTAATATTAGCACAAAAGACTTCATTAAGCAAGTAAAAAGTGACCTCAAAGTTGTGACGATGGCATCTTTGAACACTTGAAAGGAGGCACTGTCTTCCAGAGGTTAAGCAGTAAATATGTACCAAAGTCTAGTTGGTATATTCCAATATTTAGTATAGTAAGATTTGAATCCTTCCAAGGGCATATAGAAATGAACTTGATAGTACATTCTAACAAACTATTTGTTAAAGCTGGTGTGAGCTTTTAACAACTCCGAGTGGGGAAATAAAATAAAATAACATAAAATAAATCAACAAGATCTTTGTTGCTTTTCATAACATTATTCAGATCCATAATAGTGTTTAGTGGGACCGACAATATTCCGCAAAATATTCGTTGATATTTTCCACATTCGGTTTGAACGTGGAGAATATTATATGGGATATTGTTAGTCCCATATAACATTGTTATGGATCTGAATAATGTTATGTCCCTTCAGTTCAAAAACATTACTAAGTTCTTGATGGAAACACCCATGAGTGAAGTATCAAAAACCATTGGTGCACGGATATTTCACTAGAAAAATATTAGAAATAGGGTGAGACCTAATGTTGAAAATTACTATGTGGAATATATCACCATTTGCATTCACATATTTAAAAAATATTCATACGATACTCTCTAATGTCCTTTATTGCTTGTTTTTTTGTTAGAACTACATATAAGGTATTATATTTAATAAGATGCAAAAATTGTAGAGTGTCACAAGTTTTTTCAACTCACATACTCAACTCTTGAGCATTTAGCAGTATTCTTGTAGTGCTTAGTCATGTTATTGTGGTGTTTTTGTATTCTTTAGTAATGTTCTTGTTCATAACATTATTCAGATCCATAACAATGTTATGTGGGATTGACATTATTCCACATAATATTCTTGAATATTCCCCGCATTAAAATGGAATGTGGGGAATACATGGGCATATTATGTGGAATAATGTCAATCCCACATAACATTGTTATGGATCTTAATAATGTTATGTCCATCATATTGTATCCCTATCATAATTTGGTGTCTCAATCCTTTGTCATGAATGTATTCCACCCTTTATCGACAAACTTAGTAACATAAGGCAACCCATGTCTCATGTTAATGAGTTGCCTTATATTACTAAGCTTGTTGATAAAGGGTGCCTTAAAACACCACACATATGATACTTTTAAACAACAAATAAGAGGCATTTATTGAATGAATATAGGGTTAAGTTTAAATGAAATTTGTAGTTCAAACTACCAAAGGGTGCAAGATAATGGGACAAAGTACAAGCATAATAAAAAGGTATTAGAATAAGAAAAATATTAGATAAATACCCCCCCCCCACCACCCCCCCAAAAAAGCTTCAATGCATGTATATACATAAACCATGAGATAATGAAGTACCCGTGCATTGGTGGAATTGCACCACATTAAGTTGGTATGATTTCTTGCCTTAAATCTGCTAGAAAAGGAAAGGGGGAAAGAACAGAAAAAGAAAAACATTGGTTTCCACGTGAATCTGTTGGCCCTACATGCTCAAGGGCCCCCTTTCTACACGATAGGGTTTTTTAACTACCTTGTAGTGAATGAACTTTAAATTAATATTACAAGTCAGTCGTGGGTTAAGTGATTTAATATCCAAATATTCTCGCTTTTATAAACTGCTCATTTAGGCAAAATGGTCAACATGAGTTGGTTCTTAACAATATTAGGCCCCCACCCACAACACTCGCTTAGGAGAATTAGTTAACTTTTGTGACCAATAATCTTCTAACATGAACATCATTGGATAAGATAGTAAAAATATTACTATACAATGAATAACATGGTGGTGGTGTTGAGGCCGTTGCCTGCCATTTGGAAACGGTGAACAAAAATGGCAAAGTGGCAAACTTTAACTACGTTAAAGTGATTCAAAGTTCATGACTTGGTACAACGGGTCAGGATGGCATTGGTAGACACTACACTAAATATTGTATTTAGTGTCATATGATAGTTAATGTCAATATTGTAAGTTTCCTAATGACGCTTCTTATGAATAGGTTTACAAGCACCGTTATAGATGATAAAAACTTGGATGAAATCCATGCCAATTAGTGAAACAAAGTTTGGTATATTCTGCATCCTACTAGTTCTGTAATGAGGTACTGTTTATGGATGATTGAAACCTGGATGAAAAATCACTTCAAATGCAACATTGTAAGTCTATAATGCCCATTTTTTGGGGCAAAGAATGACAAATAATGCCAGGTTTACATTTATGTGTGTTGGTGACAATTACACGGCCGGATTACAACTAGTACACTCTAAACTCTGTAGTATCACACTTGTGGCAACCAAAGTGCATGTGATATTACAGAGTTTTGTAGTGTCAACATGGATGCGTGATACTAGTGAATTAGTGTAGCATGTGACACTATGGAATAACACAAAACGCAACATATTAAATGGTGTGGTGTAGTCCACTCCGCTTCGCCTTCCTGGGCGATGTGGCGGATGCAGGCACCAACATTCAACAAGTGGCATAAGAAGAAGAAGAATGAGAATAAGAAGGTGACACTCCACATATTGACACATGGCGCAATGCAAGGGTGTGGGTTGACTTCTTTGATGGTTTGCATTGATGACAAAATTCGTGATATAAGGGAGAGAAAGGTGACATAAGGAGTGAGATTTGAACTACGCACATCCATTCCCTAGGGTTTTGGGATATTAGAGAGTGAGTGACATTATGGAGGTTGATATTACGGAGTTTAGGGTGTATTTAGAAAGACAAATACAGTCGGTGACACTAAATGCAATGTTTAGTGCAGTTATTTACTAGGAAAACATAGTGAAAAGCTTTCATCTCTTTTTATACTGCGCGCGGAGAGTGTGAGGAGGAGTCGATATTTAATGGCCACTTCTATCGACTTACATGGCTGTGGTACTTATGGGCCAAAGTACCCTGAATGGCATTCATGAAAATCAATGAAAGTCTACCGCATCTTTGACCGATAATAATAAGTAGTTGGGATTCGTAGGAGTACCAGCCACCTAATATGGCCCGTGTACTTGCTATCAATCAACGCTTTATCCATTTAAACTCACTCTAGTTGCAGGCTGCGGGATTAAAATTAAAAAAACAAATGAATATTATCCGCTTGCCGTGAGTCTCCGTTCCATAAAAGGCCCGGTGAGACCAACAACATTCATACCAAACCATTTTATTTAATGAGGTTTGAAGTTCAAACCGTAATAATTAGTAAGTTGACGATCACAAATTCACTGCTCCTCCCCTAAAAAGTGGCCCTCGTGGTGACTTTTTTGTGAGCCTTTTGGGTGACTTTTAGTGACTTTAGGAGGGCGGTTCATTGTGCATAGAATGTTTGTGGCAGGTGGTCACCGTTTGTTGCAAATAAAGAAGCAAATTATTGGGGATAAGTTACAAAGTAGTCGGTCCATCCGTCTTCAAATGTTGAAACCTTCATCCCAACCGCACATGCTTCTCGTATAAAGTAGCCATCCAACGCAGTTGTAGAAGGGAGTTGTTCCATCCGGGGTTGCGGGGAGTTGTTGCATACGAGCATAATTTGGAAGCACCGACAAGGTATTATATGTGGGTGTTATTTTGTTAATCGGAACCCTATATTTGATTGGCGTGTGGTTAGGTAAGGGTCAAAGAACATGCATCATAAAGGCACATGTTTAAAAGACATTGGGCTACATCTTCAAATCATGTTAACTACTCCACACTCAGGGGTTGTTTACATCATGGACCATGAAGTCGTCCTTTGCTCCTCTAGAATCTGTAATTGGCTGCTGAACTTGTCCCTGGACCACTTCGGTTTACATCAAGAAATAAATGTAAGAGTGACCATGGAACTTGAGGTCCCCAAAAGGCATATGTTCAAGCCTATGTTATCTACTATCATGGTCCGACAAGTTTTTGTAGTGGGAGAGGCAAAATAGGTTCTCTTGCTGCAAATGTCAAGCACCATGGCAGAGAAATGCATGTTTTATTTTTATTTTATATTTTATTGCCAAAGATTTTCATATTTATGAGGAAAGAAGGGAAGAAGAAGGGGAGAAGGCTAAACATGAAGAGAATTCGCAAAACTGCCCGTTTTGGACATATATTAAAAAAAATCAGCACATCCACGTTATAGTGCATGGTCACTTCTCTTGGTCCACATTTGGTCTACACCTAGTCAAGGGCCCAAAGGCTTTAAAAATACATTTAAAAAAATTGAACCATGGAAGTGTGATCATGGAAAATGCCCTCTGACATGGGACAACTTCATGGTCCATGATGTAATCAACCCCTCAATAGTGAACACAGTTGGAAGGAATCAACATACATGCACTTCCAATAACCATAATTGAAACAAGGTAGGTCAAGCATTTTCATTCCAATGTTTGTTGATGCTTCGTCATGGATTTGCTAAATGCAACACCATTTTGTGTGTGTAAATTTGATGGGTAGAAGTTGGAGAAAATTAAACAAACTGAATAACATCTGTATACCTTTATTTGACACACTTTGAGCACTTAAGATCCTTTGAATATTCAAAAGGACACAACACAATTCACTATATAATTAAAAAATCCTTGCAAATTTATAATCATGCTAATGCACTTGAGTTCATGAAATTGCAAACACCAAACAATTCATATATGAGTTATGAAAGTCGAGGTTTCTTTGCAATCTAAAGGGGGGCATTCACGGTTGGGGTACTACTTTTGGGTGTCTAACGGTTTAAGGACTTTTTTAGATAACTTTACATAGTCGGTGTGCTTAGATTTGTATTGTGGAGCATACTTTGGATCATACCTACATTTAGTATTCCATAATGAGTACACCGACAAAGTTAATTTACAAGGAATAGGGTTATCTAAGCTTTCATTTTCATTCCTTAACGGACATGTATGACTGCTGTCATAATTGTTGACCTTAGGATTAAGGAATGAAAAGGACAACAAAAATTAATTGAAATGATCCCAATTTTCTTCCTCGCACTTATCGTTCAATTGTGTACCAATAGAACTAAAAGTGTATTGCATACCAATTGTATCTAGCCTTACATAACACACCAAACATGGCCAGAATTACACAATAACATGGCTACATGAAAAATGAACGTTTAGAATTAGAATTGGACATAATAAAATATATGTATGGATACATGACACTTATACCAAGGTACTAGGATGCAAAACATGAAAATAATTCACCCCCGATGTACACTTCAATAATGAAATTGCCATTGATGTGGCCAAAACAAGTCATATGACCTCTCTACAAGTTTTATGACTTATCTAATTATTTCATAAGGAATTTATCTATTATTAGTCATCATTTATTATCAAATAATATCTTTCTTGATAAATCTTATGACCTATCTACTTATCTATTTAAAATTTATTAATTAAATCATAGTAAATCGTAATAAACGTCAAGATCCAATGCGACAAAGTCCTTAATTCCTTTGTCCCAAAAGTAGTACCCCAACCGTGAATGGCCCCAAAGAGGTTACATTGGTCTTTCTTGGTTCTTTCTAGAGCAGATAATGTTGATCGTTGATTTTGCCTCTCTTGACAAATGGGTTGCAATTTGTGTCCTTCGAATAATATCATCAGCATTCAAGGATTCAGTCATCTTCTTCATGACCCCTCAAACAATACATGCATCAAAATTGGGTATCGATGGGTTTAGATGCTTTTACCTTAGCTCTCCTTCATGCTTTGAAGAATGTTTTGAACCATCTATAGCCCAAAAGCGTCTCGTTTAGGTGCTTTCAAAACAAATTAATTCTAAAAACCTTGATTTGGTGAAATGAAACACAATATGAATACAATTAGCCGCAAACTTGGAGGAGAGAGTTGTCATCTCAATGGACGAGAGGACGCATTTCATTTCCTGCATATTGCTTGAGCTTTTAAGTCCTCATCTTGAAGTAGTCTATGACCTGAACTTGCAAACCTTTTTTTTTGGCTGGAAACCAAACTTGGGGGTGAGGACCTGCAATACAAAGGTTATTTGGATATACAATTAGACAATTAGGGTTATCCGTAAATGAAAGCAGATGAAACCATGGGTTTAGTCTTCTTCTTTTAAAAAAAATGTTAGGCACAAGTTGAATAATGAGACCTACGGAGTCAAATTCACGAAGCACGTTTTGATAGGCAACATTTGGAGCTTTCTCCAAGTCACTAAGAGTTTGTTGCCATTCAATTTTACCATAGTCAATCAAAGAATCCCACACAACTTGGTGTATTTTCTTTAACGGCCAGTGCATGGCGTTAAAATCCAAATCATTTCTTTGGCACCAAATAATTCATGGAAGACCATTCTCAAGGAAAACCAAATCCGACTGAAAGGTTTTTAGCAATTTGCTGACATGTTGATCAAAGAGGCATTGCATCATTGGAAATATTTATGGGGACCAAGGTTACCTTTTTTCGTAAATGGTTGCCAAATGATGTCCATTGCATAGCGCCTCATTTGTTGAGCAAGGTGACAACTGCAAAATTTGTGCTCCACCGACTCCACACATTGCGCCCCGCAATGGGGACAACTCTTGTCAATCTCTACCAGAATCCACCCATACCATTCATTAACCGTCACCGCCTTATAGATAACTAACCAAAGGAAAGCCACTTGCTTCTGTGAATTGTGCTTGTGCCAAATAATGTTCCAACTTGGGGAAGTGGAAGGAGGAAAATCATTTCTCCATATATCAAAAATTGGATTCTTAAGGGTCTCTTGAGTAGTGATCCATTTCCTACCGAGCTTGGCCCAAGTATGTTTGGAAGGGAGTAACCTCGGGCCACCACCAACGACTCGGGTCAAAGAACAATTGATCCAACCTTCCAAAGAGCAAAGTGAATTGGATTTGAGGAGAACCTCTTGACAATCTATCCACCATGTTACTCTCTTGCAATTGAATTTTCAATTTGTGCTAGAAAAAAAAAACAATCTATCCACCCTAACATATGACATCCAACCCAAGAAAGCAGTGGGAGGTTTTGCATTCCGCACATTTGGTTTCACCTCAATGAGAATAAAGTATTGGAACCCAACTGTGGATTTGGGGAGGGTACCCATGAATTCCGCATTAATTTGCATTGGTCTGAATTTGAACTCCTTAAAGTAGCCGGCACAAGCCACCCTTTTGGGCAACTCATCTGTTGGGTTTTTGTACAAACCAACCCATTCCTGTGACGTGGATGTAGATTCATATTGGTTAGTCATCTTCACGTGGAAACTATAATAGTGCTCCAATAACTTAACTCAAAAATTACAATAAACCTTTGCAATAGAGAATTTAATCCGCTCTTCCTCCCTAACCAACAAATCCTTCTTTCCATCACCCCAAATATCCTGAAAGAAACACAACCCTTTCCCATAAAGAATAATAGCCCTATCCATGGTGATACCAAAGTATAAACCATGGTACTCCTTCCTCCACCAAAGGTTAAGTTGTAAAATATCCTTCGGACATGTTGGAGAGAAAAAAATTGCCATGCGCGCTATTACCTTTCACAACTGAGCAATGTGATGCCAAAATATTGACCCACCTCTAATAAAGAAATTGGGAGAGAACAGTCATTGAGAGGATGAGCCCTACGAGCCATGACAAGAAGCTTGGAGTTGTGTAATACGATACCTCAACAATATTTGCAGATTCAATTGTATCATAGTGATTAACCTTCCTCTTGTTGGGACATATTGTATGTAAGGGCGCCTAATGCATGTGAGTGCATGTGTTGTTGTATATGTTCTTAGATGATGGAAATTACATATATATATATATATATATCTTGTGGGTTTATCTTTGGGGATTCTGATTTCCTATATGAATACAAGTAAAGATGGAATATCATTTATGGTGGTAAGTTGGTAGATGTCTTGAAGGCTTATGCTCATGTGCCCGCAGCTCCATGTGAAGCATTTGATGGAATCTAGGTATATGTTTGTATATTGGTTTGGTGTTGATGTTGATGTTGTTGTTGACCTTGGGGGTTTGGTGTGATTTATGTGAGAAGCCAAGTATTGGTTGTTGAATTTTGAGGGTTCCTTTTATGAGTTCTATGGGATGGGTTGGGAATTATCATTGGAGCGATGATTGTGAGGGGGTGGTGTTGTATGAGATGTTGAATTTAATGTGGTCATATAGTTCTTGTGTGAGTTGTTCTAGTACGTGGGCAGTGGTGAGCAATTGGGACATGGGGCAAATAGTAATGGGGGTTCAAATGGGGGTAGAAGACTATGTGATTTTCTTAGTATAGTGAGACTACATGCAAGAAATCCATTTTGGAGGGGGTGTTGCATTGTGTTGGTATGGGGCTTATGGAGACTATTAGGGTGTGTATGATGTGTGGGGTGTGGTGTACTAAGAGGAGTTGGGCACATTTGGTTAAGTCAAGAGTTCTTAGTTGATGTTGGTGTTGTGTATGGGAGGTTGTACAAAGGGAAGGAATATGTTGAATAATGTGGCATATTTAGGTTTTAGTGTTGTGCAATTTTTTGGTAGTTTTGATAGTGTTTTTGTTGGATTATTTTTGGTGTTTTCTTAAGGATGTGGTATGTAGGTCCTGGATTTTGGGGGGATATTTCTAGCGAGTAGAATGAGGGTAGAAGAGGTCCACATGTAATAATGAATATTTTTACATTTGGATTTTTTAGGTGTGTGTATGAGATGTGAAGGAGGGTTCCTACGAAGTTTGTGTTTACTATGAGAGTGGTAAAGTTGTTGTTATATGCGTGTGGGGGGTGGTGTATATGACTATGTTGGGTGTACTTCATATGTATATGGAGTTTGCCTTTGGGTGGTGTGTCGGTGGGTGTGAAAGTGTAAAGGCAATCTTGGAAATAGGTGGTGTTTCCAAGGTGTGTCTCCTATTGTGTGGGGTTGGTGTTGAGGATCTTTGTAGTTGTTGGATGTTTGTGCGAGGTGTGAAAATTAGTTATTAGTATGAGGGCGTGTAATATGCATTTGAGGTGGATATATTTGTGGAGGACTTTATAAGGTTTGGGATGGGGATTATGTGCATATGTTTTTTTAGTGACATGTTGATATGATTTTGTGTAGGTGTGGATAATTGTAATTTTTGGTAGCATTTGTTTTGGGATGATGATAAGAATCCATGGAAGAAGCTTGAGCTAATTATTGATATAGATATAGATACTACACAAAACAAGTAGAATTAACCATTGGTGTGAGTCTACGAGGGAGCTATTCATGGTATATGTTGTAGCCTTGGTGATTATTGTTGGTTGGTGGTGGGTTGTGGAAGCCTTGATGGGCTTGGAGTTGAGGTAGTATTCCTCCATTATGCATTGTTGGGTGGCCGGGTGAGTGGTTGTGGGCCGGAAGACTTGGGGGGTGGCAGCCAAAGATTGTGCTATAGCTTGTAGGTGTCGGTTTGAGAGTTGGAACTCCAGTCATTGCTCCCATAGCCATGAAGATGGTTGCGGTTTGAACTTTGGGTGTGTCGGTTGCTACTTCCACACATTTGTTTGTGTTGACGTTGATTGTAGACACCATCGTGGCAAGGTTTTCATCAAACTTCTCTCAAGCTTGTATTGTGCAGTTGAAGTTCTTCTCGGTGATTAATAGGTTGGTGAATGCGGAGTTATGCATTTTTTGAATTTTTTATGCAATCACCTCTTGGGTTAGGGCTTGGACTAAGTGGATAGCGGTTTGATTTGGTTCCGAACCATCAATGCTTCCATAGTGAGGTATGAAGTTGACACACCTCCCAAGGAATGTAGGCATATTTGTTTAACCACTCACTGTAGACTGCGGCATTGAGACATTGTATGTGGCACCATCTGGCTTGTCGCAACCCTCGCTAGCTCCCTTTAGCTAATTTCAATTCTAGCAAGGGTCACGATTGCTAACCCTTCGCATTTCGCCATGTGAATGGTTAGCTCCCCATACCGCGGACCTTATAGTTCATAGGAGAGGAACCAACCTTCCTACATTGCTTTCGGGACTCATCCCTTAATCGGTAATCAATTCTTAGATGTGGACTTCCATCCATGGAAGTCCAATCCTATGTTGATCATCGCGTTGCCGGAGCAACACTACAACAACCTGAGCCATACTAGGCAACTATGCCCTCACATTAGGCCAATGCCCATAGAGGCCGTGCCGTTTGGCCTCGGGTGGGTTTGGCCACACCACCTCACCCATATAAGCCTCTAGGACTCTAGGTAGGGCCCCTACCCCACCGTCAACTAACCTTTTGTCTCTCTCCCAAGACTTGGGGCCAAGTAGACATTTTCCCTTAGCCGTTGGGGTTGGAAGCCCCCAGCAGCTTCAAAACACCATAACTTCTTCGTATGATCTCGGATGCTATCAAATGACCATTCCATCGACATCTACGTTTCACGTAGATGTCGATGGACTACTCACTTAACCCATTTAAGCAAGTATTGAGGAAGTTATGCATATTCAAAGCTTCACAGTTCTAGGAGCCACTCTCAGGCCACTGTTGTACCAGGGTGTTGTACTAGGACAACGCCCCACTCAAATTGCCATATCTCCTAGCTCACACCTCCAACTGAGGTGTTTTTGAGCATTCTAGAATTGGCACGCCATAAGCTACGCATAGCTTATGGCCTTACCCTCATGCCTCCTAGTCTCCGTGGGTGGGAGGCGTTTCCAACGCTTGGGGCCCTCACCCACACTAGAATCACTTGGGCCCTCTCACCAATGGCGCCACAAGTCCCGGGTGTCACTGCGGGGTCCCCCTTGTGCCCATGGTGTTTTGGGCACTCCTCATGGAGAGGTACGCGACACGGCTTGTCTGTCCTCGTGCCTGGGGGTGTGTCTGAAGTTCACTCCAACGATGTTGTCTTCATCGAATAGCTTCTTGATAGTTCTCACTATAAGGGGAGGTTATTGACAACTAAGGTTGTGCTAATGCGTAGCTTAGACTGGTTGTTGGCGTCTCGGTCAAGTGTTACACTAACCTTGAGTTTCTTATGGTTGTAGACTAGGCCATGCTCTAAGATCGAGTCTTTTAATCTTCGGTGGCTAGAGTAAGAAATGCGTAGTCCTTTGATACTTCCAGTTTTGTCAAGGTCAAAAACTCAATTGTTGGCCTCCATAGTAGCTTTTGCGTACTAGTGTGGTGAAGATGCTATGTGCGGTATGGTCGAGTAGTTGTCACCTTTGATGTAGAGTCAAAGGTTTCACGACTTTGTGACCAACTCAAAGCCCTTTTCAACTTTACCAATGACACACTCTCCCCCTTCAAGTTCCATCAGGAATGCATCGTCTCCTCTCAATAGTGTTAATCCATCTTTGAGCGGGTGCTTGAGATGTAGCTTGACAAAGCTTGCCCAATTCTTGGTGACTTGGTTCAAGCCAATATCAACTGGACTTGAGTAGTCCGTGACAAAAAATATGTTCATGATGTGTAGACGGTCAAGACACGCACTTCGGCCATCTCCTTTGCTCATGTTTTTGAATATGGTGTTGAAGCGAATAATGATGTGGAAGCCTTCAAATAGCCCGGTGTCTTCTTTCACCTTTTTATATCTTGGAAGTTGTGTGAAATGAAGGTGGTGTCCCAGACCGCATCTGGCCTCTCATGTGGGTAAAGGCATTGGTGTACCCTCGGGAATGCTCAGTGGAGAATTTAGAATTCTTCAATTTCGTTGAGTGGTGTCCCCATGTGGACAAACTCCTCGTCTGATCGGGTCTCCTTGAAGATTGGTTTGCCTTGTTGAATGGTGAGGACTTCATGGGTGGAATAATCATACCACATTTTGTGCAACAATTTTGATGCTAGGAATTGCTATTTTGTGGCACGTCTGACTTCGTGAGCCCTCCATGTTGCCTTTGGGGTGTGAGGTTGTTGTTCCTTCGACTCCTCCCCCCTTTCTCCTCTCGGCACTATGGGTATGGCTTGTGTCTCCCATTCTTGGGCTTTTGTGGGCGAGGGTAGGGGTAGTTTTTGCCAAATGAATGACTATTCTCTCCTTATTGGCGGCTTGAAGTTGATTTCTCGCTTGACACTCTTGAGAAGTGGATAGTGTAGCAAGTACCACCATGTTCAAGTGTGATTACCTCCAATTGCATATCAATGTCTTCATCTTGGTGTGGGGCTAGGTTGGTCGTGCTTACTTGTTTTTTCTACATGTTTGACATTGTGTTGTTGCTAGTTGCTCCAGGTCGCTGGGGCTTTGCTTCCTTGATATGGCCAATCTGCATTTTTCTCTCATAAGTCTTGTTGATCGTGCCTTTGTTGGCAAATTTTGTTGCGGTTTTTTTGTTTTTTTGGTGATGTTGGCTACAAGTGCAAGTTTATAGTGCGATGTATGTTGGGGTTGTTGATACTGGTATGGGGATGGTTGTGAGGTGGGTTGATGTTGAAGTTGTTGTCATATTCGTGTGAGGGGCCGGATGGATGAGTACCACTCTGATACTAGTTGTGAGACTTCATTAATGGGAGTTGATGTCGGGCGGGAGGGGCCTTCGGGGAGGGTTCCAGTGGTCTAATGTAGGTCTGCGGGGATGTGGATCATCCAATTGATTGTCAAGCAGGTTGGGATTGAATTGTACTAAGCAAAGAAGTCCCTAGTGCTTGTGGTGATGATGAGGCCGGGAGTGGCAAGTGCACATCTCTATCTTAATCCTTGTAGTTGTAGATTGGTAGGCTTGGTGATGTTCTTTGGGTTGCTAGGTTTGCATGTGATTGAGGGTGGCAATGTGTGGGTGGAAGGAATGGTGATCTGTATCAGTTGGGTGGCGGTTTTGGTGTTTGGCAGGGATTAAGGTTTGTATATATTATGTTTGCATTGATTTGTTGTTTTTTGTTTGGTTTATTTTTAGTTTTAGGGGATGCTTTGTTGTGTTATGAGGTGGTTTGTAGGTATGCAATCAAGAATGATGTTTTCGCAAGGTGTGAGGTATTTTTTTGGTAGGAGCGAGGAGGTTGGTGTACCGGGTTGTGGGGTTGGTTTTGTTTGTATCAGTTGGCGATTTGTTTCTTTTTAATGTAGTCGTTATGTTTGTTTTTTTTGAAATGTGGGATTAGTCTATTGTGTATGGGCTGGTATTGTTGATCTTGGTGGTGGCTTGTGTATGTTGCGGTTATAACAAGTGGGGTTTTTTTTTCTAGAGTTCGATATTGGACCACTAGGATGATTTGGACTTGTTCTTGACTTAGGGTTAGGTATAGGAACGGTTGGGGGCATTGTACCTTCTAGTGAATGTGAGGAGTATTGTTGAATAGTTTCGGGAGTTTTTGTACAGTTTGAGAGGATGCAGATTGGTTTAGACCCTTGTTAATGATAGGTGGTGGAAATATTGTTGAAATTTTGGGGTTAGCTCTTGGCGGAAGGGAGATTTGTGGCAAGATTTGTGGTGCAATTTGGTGGAATGACTTCAAAGAAGGTTTTGCTTGTGGCAACATTAGGAGGAAGAGGTCACGTATATTTGGTTTGAATGAGTAGGTATTGTTGTGTATTGAACAAACGCTATTGTGATGTAGTAAATAAACTTAGCGCCCATAACGTTGTAGTAAAATAGATCTACGCCCATAGCTTTGCAAATCTAGAGTCAACATAAAAAATGAATGCCACTGAAATTCTTCCGCACATAAGAGAGTTCTTCTTCTTCTTCTTCTTCTTCAAATCGACCTTGAATCTAACCAAATCTCCAAGTCATTTGAAATACCTATAGTAAAAGGCACTAAAACTAACATCCTCAAGTCTCTCATGGTAAGTACATATCAATCAGTTATGAAATTGCTCACCACCTTAACATCATGTTCCTATGTCGATTTTGGATCATCTACTAATAAAAATTTGGACCCTTTTAACTTTTACATATAAAATTCAAATAAGACATGTTTTAATGCCTTGGAATCCCTTGTCAATTGCTAACAGTAATGCTTCAATCTATTAAGAATGCATATGTCCATTGCTTAGAGTGACGGTGTGAGAATCATCTCTCTCACAATGCTTTTTTTTTTACTACGATGAGCTATCTCTAATTTGCACTTGTATGGGAGGTGCGGTTAAAACCGTCACTTTAAAAATGGACACGGTGCTAAAACCATGTACATATTTCATTTGAGATGTACCTTCCTGAGCGACGTTATGTTAACTTATTAATCAAAGGATTGGACGATTCACCCAAGATCAAATCAAACCTTATCAGTGTTTAGGCACAAATGAGCATGTCCTTGGGTTACTAAGGACCAGGACCGATGTCCAGTTAGTTCCTAACCTCCTCTGCCACCCCACTAACCCCACTAACTATCCCGCGTGGTCCGGTTGACCGCCTACTAGCCGGCCGGCCATATTGAAGGGCCATCCGTCCTATGGAAGCATCCTCACCTGCTAAGTTATGGCTTGCCCGGAAGCCCTCTTTATAATATTATGATGGCCCTCGCCCACTCCACTAGATCTAGCACTCGTCTCATGTAACTCGGCCCCAATGTATTACTCCTTTGGTAAGATGAATTCACACAAGTGCAAACTCAATTTCATGGTTTTACAAACAAATTTAGCGATGGGTTCTACCAATTTCATTGGAATCATGAATCAAGGTCACTATATAGACAACCAATTTCACTTGAATTTTCAGCCATTTCACTACATGTTGTGAACAATTTCATGATTTGGTACATATAAATTGACAAATTCAGGTAATCAATTTCATGAACTGTATAACTTTATTTCACAAAGAACGGTACATCGTGTTTACGATTCTCCTAATCGCTCCCCACGACTAGCTTTATCAAAAAAATTGATTGAACTCTCTTATCCAGCCACACAATTGGACACCGTACTCCAAACACTTCTATGCTTTGCTCAGACGGCCAACACTCTTCTCACAATCAAATCCACAAGGTTACGCAGTCCAACTACATTGGATTTGTGTTGCTTGCTTTGATGTACAATGATCAAAGACCAAAGAAGAACCGGCACTACTTGCTTTCAACTTTGAGGTACTGTAATGAAAGACCAAAGAAAAGTTGACACTAAAGCTAGAGGCTCCTAGGTAAACATAGAACAAAGAGGAATCAATGACCAACAAGAAAACAAAGAATGCAAAACAAGGAGGCAAGAATTTGAGAAGTTCATAATACGAAAACCACACAGTGTGACTAGATCTATGAAATTAGTTTGCAAGATTCTTGAAGTTGCTAGAGGTAAAGGTCCACTATCATGAAATTGAGGTGGGCCACATGTCAAGTCAATTTAGAAGAATTATGAACTAATTTAGAATGTTCATGAAATTGGTCGGACACTTTGGTAACATTAATTGGAAGGTTCATTGAGTTAGCTTGGAACCTTCATGAAATTGAGTTTGCACTTTTGTGAAGTCATCATAAAAGGAGTATTGCCCTCCCTTCATTCCCATGTCCCAATCTCATCCAATACCATTCATTGCATTCCCTTCACAGTCGATACCTTATTGCCATTATTGTTTTTATTTATTTGGGGGGTCCTACATATCCATAAATGGATATTGTTTGGTGGTGGTCACCTAGATTTTGCGGGCGAGAGAAAGCAAATAGTTTGAAGTCTCAGTAGAAAATAAAGGTGACCATGTCATAGAAAGTTTATTATTTATAAATATTTCTAGAGATCTATTATTTTATTAGCACAATTTAATTTTATTATATTTTTAATTTTAATAAATAAACTACATCCCAGTCCGCTTTACATTGTGATGCATGACCAAGGCTTTAGAACGTGACTTGGAATTCTCTCGGTTATGGTCTTTGGACCGCAAACCATGACCACGATAAATCATAAACCAATTAATCTAATGGTCACTGGTCACGTGTGTAAAACGCCCCTTTATTAAGGTTGTAAACACACCTCACTAAATCACGTTGCATGATTTTGTATGTATGTATTCATAAGAAAATGAACATCGAAATAATAATCAATGGTTTGAAATGACATAGATTTTTTGACAGATGAAATTGAGCTATGATTCACAATTTCCTCATGTCTTTACCATAGTGAGGTTATGTACCTTGATACATCCCAATCTCATCCAATACCCATCCATTGTGCTTGGCGATCGAATTTTCCAAACTTCCCATTCTTTGTGTCATTTGTCACTTCAGTCAGGTCCACGCCAACATCGAGCAAAGGTTGAATTCACATCTCACTTAATCATGTCGGACATTAGACTTATGTGTAAAGTCTTAAAAAAGGGGGGGAAGTGAACTTGTGGGTTTGACCCTTCTTTGATTTTTTTTCCCTTCTATCAAGAGCTCATGAATGCATTATGTGTTGGAGCCTATTTGGAAAGTTAGGTGAAACTCCTTGCACTTTCTCTTGCCATCCCAAAAAGTTTGAGAAAACTTTCAGATTCAAAATATGATTTGTTCATGGGACCTCTCACTCTAAATTTTAGATCAATTATGCAAGGCTAGCTTGACCTACCCATCCTAGTATGATAAGTTGGAAATCGTTTTTTTAATAGCCGGACATTATTCTTTGACAATCTTAATTTAATGTTGAAGGTAGAGCATTAGGTTGCTCATAGTCATAGGATAGTGTTTGATAGAGGATTAAGAGTAAATAAGGTTTGAATAAACCATATGATTTGTGGGAAAGTGGGACATGAGATATCCCATATGCATTGTATGATCCAAGGAGGAAAAATGCAATAAAGGGCAAGGTAAGGGGTGATGAATCGATGATGACCATCTTACTCCAAGCATTGTTTGTGTGCCTTTGTGGATGTGTATTTGCTTGTGCAATATGATCTCTAGTTCTATTGTGCTTCAATATTTAGCCCTTGAAATTTTTTGGGGGGATTTTATGGTTGTGTTCTCAAACTCACAATTTAGCCAACTCAATGGGAGTGTGATTACAAGGCTTTATGTATAGAGTAGACAACAAGCACGCTCTAGATCCCCAATGTCCCGTTCCCTATACATATTGAAAAACGAATTCAACATACACATTGACTCCATTAACACCACTTTGCGCCAAAAAAAAAGACTCCATTGACACCACATTCCCCCTTACCAACTCATTCCTTCACAATGATTGGTATAAATATCCAATCTAATTTCTACCCCACTCTTGCCCTAACTCAAAAAACCAACACCACAAAATTCCTCAAGAAATTTGCTACCTTTAACATCACCACACTACCTCAGACCCTACTAGCACACGTCTCCTTACATTACAAGAATTCCAACAAAATACCATACCAAATCCAAGGAATGCCCTTCTAGAAGCCTCGGACATCTTCCCTAGAGTAACCTACTACACCCCATACATACCACCTCCGCCCCTAACCCTCCCACCTCCAACTCCACCCCCCCCCCCAATGCCTAGACCTCTCTCATCATCCAACCATTAGGCACACCCTCACACACATCTCCGCATTCAAAACCTCAGTAAGGAAAGACAAATGGGGTGCCATAAAATGCACACACACCTTCCATTGTCAAAACTCCCTCAATACTATAGACACTAAATGGATACATCAAACACAACTTCACAACCCATACAATTTGTTTATACAACCATAACCTTCTACTCATCACCAAACTATTGAGCCATATAAAATCCCAATAAATACATCATAAACTCCTCGTATCTAATAAAACCACATAGACCAAAGACAAACGCTACATCCGCCCCAACATCTCCATACCCCAGCTCACCTTACATAGCCAAGAATGCAACTCAGGGGGGGATAGGAGTAGTCTGATAGGAGTAGTCAAATCCTACCCCCCCCCTTTTGCACAAATTCATGACAATACATGCCTCCTCCAAGCAACCGTCTCCACAAAACGACTATCGTGGCTATGGGACAAATAGTCAATTTATAACACCACTTAATCCACAACCCTCTCCCCATCCCCACAAGACTTTGCACCAGAAGTTTTTATACTAATTAATAGATGCATAAAACAACTCTCACGCTGCAACCCAACAACATTCCCTTCATCCGCAACCAACATTTAGAAAATACCAAAAAGGTGATTTCTGTATCATCTAGGTGCCTTAGATAAGTTTAATTAGGACAATAATAGGTTTATTTCATAGGTTTAGGTTTTAGGCTGACAATTCACTCATTTATACAAACAAACAGTGTGGTAAATCTCTCAATTTCAGTACATGCATTTGTGACTATCACACACTTCACTCTATTTGCCCAATCAATAGTTTGGCAGTGAATTCATTTCAATTTGACTTGGTGCAATGCTCATCATAGGCACAACCATTGACAATAGTGTTGCATAAAGTATCCCGTTTTAGTCTCCTTACCAAAGCCAAAAGCACTTTGGTATAGTCAATTGTCTCATATTAATTAATCATTTTTAATGTCACTTGGAGTGGCAGTATAGTCCTCACCCAAGGGTGACAATATTATTTGATGAATCTTTTTAATGTGAAGCAATTGTAAGGCTATAGTCTTTTGTCAATGTCCAACCACTTTGTCCACATTGGTTCCAAGCATCACTATAATCCCACACACCATCAAAGTTAAAAGGCCATAGACTTTTTCATTGGACTACCCTTCTTGGTTCTTAGGTGTGAACTATGATCTCACCTTTTGAATTTAATATTTCAACTCAACAAAATTGTAACATTCATTTACCAAGATTTAGATTATCTTTGTTTAGAAATAACTACATATTCAAATTAAATAAGTATCATTAATGTAGAAGAATAATTTAGAAACATCTCATTATATATATTAAAGTTTCAAACCTTAGTTCTTAGGCAATGGGTCCACTCGAAATACCAATACTGGTCTTTCCTTGCAATTTTCTCTCTTTGGCAACCAATGGTCTTCTCAGTCTTAACCCTTCATCTTCCAGTTGTCCCATGTGTTGGAGCATCTCAACCGTGCTCAACCTATTGACCGAGACTATGGCATGTTCAACTTCAAAAAATTTGCTCCCAAATCTTCATGCATAGACTCGATTGGAATCTCTAGATACTAAAACGACAATCTTCTCTTCATTTTATCAATTCCTCTTGGCTCTTCTTATTTACTTGGAGACCATTGCCTTTACAAATTATAACACATTTCCCTAATGAATTACATAGACAATTGACAATTCATATTCCTGAGTTATGGATGGTAATAGAGATCAAATCTTCACTTCATCATTCCAAGATCCTACTATATTTTTCTCACTTGATTAGACCTTTAGTGGAAGGACATTCAATCCCAGCTTAGTTCACAATTAGACACGGGGGGTGCACCTACACTTGCTTTATGTATACACGTGCGAGAACCCCCTATTTAATGGGGGGTATTTACCTTCCTTCGTTGAATATTTTCCACCCTATAAGTAGCTAAATTTCTACTGGATGGTATTTTCTAACACCCTATCATTATATATAAATTACAGAGTCACATAATAATAATCACCCTATCTTATTTATAAGTAGTAGAAATTTTGTGTGAACAATCTGCACATACATTACCCATATAGTGCACTATGCAATGGCAAATGCCAATTTGGGATGGATTTCAAGGAACATAGATGTAGTTGTCTTAAGTGTTCATATAGAGGCCACAAAATATTAGTGTTGAGCAGGTTTAGCAATTCCAGAGACAGTTCGACTCACCAACACCACCAAAAAAGGCCGGAATTAGTCCTTCGGTCATCATTTTCCAATGACAAGAACAAGAGCAAGCACATGAGCACAGGAGCAAGCACAAGAGTGAACACAATGAGCACAAGAACAAGCACAACGAGCACAAGAGCGAGCACAATGAGCAAGAAACCCTAAACCGAAGCAGAGCAACTGACTAGAGAGAAAACAAAAACCTAAGGATGGTACTTCCATCCAAAGGTGACCGTTGCAACAAATTCATACACATGTTCACATACAATTTGCCTATTTCTCATCCAATGCCACTAATGGCATATGTTTTATGTTGCACCTATAAATTTTTAAAAACTAAATTTTATTTTATTTATGCTACTTTACATCTAAATAATAATAAATACCACGACTTAAAACACACTATACATTATATATAATTCCCAAATTCAGATTTAGAGGACGCTATTGTATATCTAAAAAAATGTAAAAATTATGTGTCTTGAATAAAATCCACCCTACATTTTCTCGCACGTGGTTTTCTACATTTTCGCCACTGCACCCCCCGTGCAATTAGACTTTTAATCAATATAAACCTTTGGTTCTACACAATGTAGGTCTGCAATCTCTACCTCAAACCTCATTGAGTTTAAAAGTGAATTGGTGTACATAGTAATTCCTAGGCTATTGACTTTAACGAAAGACCTTGATCCTTATACTTAAACAAATTCAATCCAAGTTCATCTTCACAAGCAAGTACAAAATGGATACTTAGACAATGGTCTTTAAAATCTCCCGTTGACCATATCATTGAAAATACTAACAACAATCACAAACTTGGATAAATTCAATTCTACAAGGATCGATAATTGATCTTAATTCATAGTCTATTGCCAATACAACAATAGTAGAGGTTCGAGGTGAAGATAACAAAAACTAATTCCCAAAGACTATTGACATAAACTTAATCCTCAAACGTATCAAAATAGATTCCAAGTTTAAAGTCACAACCAAAAACTGATGATTGAATGGACAATGGATGAAGGAATCTTTCCCCTTCCAATACTTACACAAGTGCCAATCATTCACAATATGGAAAATGCCTACCTGCAAAGGATCAATCCTTGATCTTTTATTAATGTAATCAAATCCCCAAGACTATTGTTAAAACAAAAAGAAGAAGATTTGAGATGAAGTTCAAAATAATACTCTCTTTCCCCTCTCTTGAAGAAGATAGCCTTTATATTCACAATAGTGCATGTGCTAATCTCTAGGGTTGCACCTTCTCCAATCATGCCATACTCCCTTCAAATTCTTCTTGTTTCTAATCTCCTCGACTATGGTTTTCCTTATCACATGTCAATTAAATGTCTAGCTCTAATTGAACTCCTTTTACATTATTTTTCCTATCTTCCTTAAATTTACCAAAAAATTCGCTCCAAAGCCCCCTCCCCCCATGTTCACGCGAACATGACTAGGAGAGGGTGAACGGAAGTAGCATGCCAGTGTAAAAATCAATGACATTTCTTCTTCTTCTCATTATTATTATTATTATTATAGTAGAGTAGACAAACCCAATACTAATATCCCCCCCCCAATTTCACTATAAAGAGTCCTTTAAAGTTGTGAAGTTCCACACATGTAGCCATCTTTTTTAACATGATGGAAAAGTCACAAAGAATCACACATGTAGCCTTCACATTTGGCATGATGGAACAAGTGCGTTAAAAAGGCACGGCTTTGGGGTTTTTTTGGAAAGGGCACCAATTGTACTCAAGTTTTTGTCTCCCAATTACTAGAAATAAGTCGACCTATCCTATGAATGTGGATTGGAAGAGGATCTTGCCTTTGAGAATTTATAGTAATTTCAAAATTTGAAAATAAATTGTGATTTTGTTTGTTAAACATTGTGATATCAATTCCCAGGCTTGTGAAAAAATCACCCCAATATCTCACTTGTACTACATTCATAAGAAATTGCTAACGTTATCGGAAATATGTTTGTCTTCTCTACCTCTATTAAATGGGCTCTCATTCACTTCGGTGCACAAACACCAAAGTATCTTTTTCTTTCCTATGTTGTTCGACATTAAAAAACACCAACTGTCGAAATGAAGACATATAATCTCTAACATTTGGAATCAAATTATGGTTCAAATTTGTCATATGGTTTTCCATAGTGAAGATGTATCTTGAAAGTATTCAACCAAACACGTTCTCCAGATCATTGTTGTCATTGAAGTCCTCGCCTGCATCAAAATCACGAATGATGTAAAGTAAGGTGGTCTTAAACGAACACTTTTGACTTTGCACCTGCTTCTTGTAAGATACGAAACTTGCATGATTTGGGATTAGCAAATCCACACCGTGCATGTAGCCATGTTCCTCATAATTTCTTGACTTCATATCAAGCTCATATGAATTTTCAACTTAAAGAACAATTTTTTTACAGACATGTCTTTTCGGTGTTTGTTCTTAGACCCACACCTCACCTCACACCTCTCAAAGATGGTTGTCCTTTTAAGATCAATAACTGTGTTAGGCCATCAAATCTTCTAAAATCATGTCAACAAACTAGATTGAATCACTCTAATCAATGTAGGCACCCACAACGAATCCGCCGAAGAACACCACACCAATATGGCTCCTATGCCTGGCCAAACTTAGGCTGGACATCATATGTAGTTGGAGCTCCAACATGGTTTTGAACCTAAACTTCACTATCCAACTAATCGAATTCACTTTCTACCATGATAGATACACAAAAAAACAATACAAAATAAGCATATTAATTTTTTAAAAATACAGTTGTGATTCAATGCACTGACGTGAATGGCAAATCATTCTCTTCTACTTTGATCGTGTTTTACCAAGCTTTATGACAAGGATTACACCTTCCTTTTGGAAGGTGGTCACCATAGTGAGAACAATCAAGTAAAGGTGGTTCATGGCTACATGGGATCCACACATAGCCTTGTTTTGTTGTCCAAATGGCATTTCTTTAGGATTAAATATGTGAGGGAATTTATGGTTATTTGGTGTATTTGTTACATTATATTGAGAAAAATATGTGGTAGTATGTGTATGCGCTCCAACTCATTGATGGAGTGCTCATGAATTTCCCCTCTTACCCTTGACATGATGGTGTTGCGGCGGTTCACCTTCCATCTTGAGCTCCTAAGGATGGTTACAAGAGGATCATATTTATGTGTTAATCTCGAATCGTTGTTGTAAGGAAGTTGTCATGGCAAAATGTGAAATCTATTAATTGTATTTTGTTGGGTGGTGTTGGGGCTACTAAAGATTGGCTACCACAAGGGGCACCGAGTGCACAAAGGTTGTTCAACCTTAGCTTGCCCATGCATGTGTATGGTGTGATATTGCATGTGCATATGAGTAGCGACTATGGGACTATAATGTCTTGTAGTATATCATTATGTTGGCGTGCATTAATGAGAGTGTAGAATCTTGTGTGTTTTTTGATTAAAGTGCATGGGCTATTTGGTGGACCATGTTGTTATGTCTAATTGTCCTTAGTCCTTTGAGGTATTGGTTTGAGCATGTCAATTGTAAGTGTGGTCACATGTCATTTAGATTACTTGGACGTGGTGTACAATTTGGGGTTGGATGTGTTGTCAACAAAAGATTTTTATTTGATGGTTACCCATATATTGGGCGTATGATAATATGAATGTTGTGTTATATGTGCGTCGGATGTGCTGGGTGCTTTCCAGAAGTAGTTCAACAATATGTGGTTGACTTGTTCATTAGAGATCCATTTATCTACATACTATAGTGCTAAGCATGTTCGGCACAAATCATGCATATTTTGAGCAAGGTGCCACATGTCATTTTTCTATTAGTTAAAACCCATACAAGACCCAATGTGTCACCTCAAACCTTGGCATTTTGGCACTGAAGTGTTGAACCTATCAAAGTAATGATATATCCCATGAATAGGATGGCCCAATGTTGGATTTTTCAAACAACAAACAAGTCTCCATTCCTGGCCAGTCCGAAATCAAATGTGTAGTTAGTTCTAGGGAGGATAGTATAAAAACGTTCACGAAACAGTTTGAAGCCAACATGATTTTGAAAGATGAACATTGTTGTTTTCCCACTGTTGCCATTGTGATTTCTTGTCACCAACACTAAGTCTTGGTCAGGCACATCATCACCTTTAGTTACCCCAAAAATCTCACAAATGCGGTCGATTTCAGGAAGCATGGTGCTATATTGCAATTACAATTCTTGGTACTTCAAAGAAAATGATAATTCTTAAGATCCTTAAGTAAATTCAAAAGGAATAACCCACTGGACGTTTTAGTGAATAACCAACTGATAATATAGGAGTAAGGATAGAGGCAAAGCTGGCACAAATCGGGGGGCGCTTCCAACTCCACATGTAGTTTTGGTTTTTGGATTGGATTGAGAATTGTCTCATCTGGTTTGCAATTGTGAATCATGAAGATGGTCATGTCAAGGAGTGATCCATTGTAATTAAAGAGAAAGGTGTGAATTGGAAGATGAGTGTTGGAGATTTGATTGTCTTGATAGAGTTTGTGTGTGTGGAAGTAGGTAGAGGAGCAGGAGAGCCAAGAGGTAGCCGGCTAGGTAAACAAATCTCTCTTTATTGCAAATTGGATCGCATTTTTTGGTTTCTCTGCCGGTTTTTGTTAGTCTCCAACATGAATTTGAGTGTTGACGTTGGTTGGAGCAATTGGAGGCATTATGTGGGGTTTCTAAATCATGTTGTGGTGATGATCAATTAGTGTTGGAGGAGGATGTAGGTCATAAATTTGTTAGGATGTGGATTTAGAGCTTTTTAATTTGTCTTTTTCTTCTCAGAATGTTGTTGGCTCTGGTTGTTACAAGTTTGTTCGTGGTTACAAACATTTGTGGGGCAAGAAAAAATCCCGTTGAAGCAATGTCTAGGGAGATTTTTCGGGCATAATTGGTCAAAATCCAAGTGTTTCCAAGTCCAACCGGTTACATGTTGTGATCTTTCAATTTAATAGTTTGAGGTATATTCCATAGATTCATTCAAATTAACGGGCTTGAGGTGCTACTAGTTTTAATTTATGAGCATTGGGTATTGTAGATGGATAGATGTACAAAGACGGAAGCAAAGAAACTGGGTTTTGGCTATTGTGCAACATGATTTGCAAGATGGTAAGCACATCATTAGGTGCAAATACAACTAAAAAATGAAAATTGTTCAATGACTTTCTCGTTGGAAAGTGGAAGTGGATTTTTAATGTAATAAAGACCTATTTAATTCAAGATTTAATATTTTGTATATGTAGTGTGAAGACATTTGTCACATTAACTTGAAAGGCTAAATATAAATACATGAGTTCATTTTCTAGCATGCCATTAGTACGCATAAATTTGTTTTTCTCTATAAACTTCTTGTCTATAGGGGGTTTAATCTGGTAGTGACCCACAAATGTCATTTTGGTTGCCAATGAAGAGTCCACCCCCTAGGTGAACGAGGTGCAACTATGAAACTTTGATAAGTTTGACATATTTAATGACCTAGCCCAAGCCATCTTAGCAACCAAAAGTCATTCTCAAAGGTTTTGATCAAACTTGGGGCGTCAGACAAGTTCTTTTCTGACACAACATGGACGCAACAACATAAATGTAAACGCCATTGTAGTTCTGGGTTTGGCGACAATTGGTTCTTTTCTTGGTGGCTTGGGGGTTGTCCTTTGTTGGTTGTCTATGGGTTGTCCTTGGCCGGTGGCTTGGTGGGTTGTCCATGGTGGGGTTGCTTGGTCTTGTTTCATTTGCGTAATTATAAGAAGAGGTTAAGTGGTGGTGACTTGAGGGTTGTCCTTGGCTTGTTGGTTGGTTGTTTTGTGGTGCTCTCCTTATGTGGTGGTGTGACATGAGAGGGGCTCCGCCTCCTCAAAAAGTGGGCACAATTTCTCAATTCTTCATTCATTTGGCGTTGGCGTTGGCGTTCCGTCCCAACAAAAATATTAAAAAAATATGAAATTTTAAATTGAAATTTGTAAGTTCATGTGCCACATTGACAAAGTTCACAAAGCTTGGAAGGACCAAGAACATACCGGTAACTACAAGAGCAAGCCAGGTGTGCGGATCTAGTGTAGTTGTACAATGGTTATAGTGAGTAGAACATGAGAATTTGTAATACTATAATGGGCTATATAATGAACCCTAAATGCTACATCAAATATGGGATATGATAGAGTTATCCGTAGAGTAAAGCAGATCAAACCATGGGTTTAGCCCCAAACCTTTAGTTTATGTGAATCAACACAAAGTCACCCAAGGTTTCTTAAAGCTTCAATTATCATACACAAAGAGTGGTGTCGGGCTATTAAAAACTGGCTTTCTAGTTTGTTCTACTGGGATTGGTGGGCCAAGCTAGCCTTGAAAAGGCCAATCCAAGGTCCGAGATGTTCCTAAAATACCGGATGATAGTGGAGAGGCACCCAAAACCAAATGGAGTGGTTGGTATAAAAATTAGAAAAATTTGATCTAGGATTTAGGACACCAGGTCCCATGCGCATATCTTATTCTAAATCCTCAAATTCTCTCAAAGTTTGAGAGGTGGAAAGAGGAGGTCCCAAAAGTTTCACCCAACTTTCAAAATAGGCTCCGATACATGACAAGCTAACGATCTTGTAGTAGAAGACTTCTCAAAGAAGGATCAAACCCACGGTTTCTTCCCACTTCGAGGGACTTTATGGATAAGTCTAATGACATTAGCTGACCTAATGCTAGGGCCACTTTACACTAGAGCTTGAGGGCCCTTTTCCCGTGACATACAAACAATGTGATTGGTCAAGAAGCCAAAGACAACCTAAGTTCACTTTACACTAGACCTTGAAGGCGTGAAGGACCAAAGAAATTTGAATGGATGAAAAAATCCATATGGCGTCCTACTTGGCAGCAAATTGATGATGTTTCATGGGCTATTGGATATTTTGTTAGGCGCATAGAAAAAAGTGTGTTCATCGCAAAATTAGGGGCCGTGACAATCAATTGAATTGCCATTGGCTCTTAGAATATATCATTGCCAATGGCGAGGATCCAAACCCAAACATATGTTGGGGTCTCTCGACATGCTCCACTTTCACTTTACACTAAGCTTGAGGCCCAAACAATTGCAAAAATGGATTTCTATTTCCTCGGTAAGACCTTTGGATGAATTATGAAGGCCCTTAATTTCTAAGGTCACAACTCTTGGTATGTGTGTAAAGCTGCCCTTAATGTGGGTTCCCTAGCTCAATTGACTTAGTTAAACCATCCAACTGGTTTAAAATGATGTTATAACAAATTATCTTTTAACACAATCCCCTTTTAAACTTCATCACGACATTCCTTTATTTATTAGGTAATGTGTAATGTAAGCTTGGGCCTAAGGAAATACAATAAAACGAAATTCATTTTTGAGTCCAAGAAGCTAAGAGGCTTATGAGACTAGAAGTATATTAAGATGGTGTCAAAAGAGCTAGTTCCCTAGAGTAACATATTACAATGATCTCTATAAGATAAAGGCTAATATCAACTTGATGGCCCAATTGGAAGAAAAACTTGAAACTACCTAATACTACATTGTGAAATAGGGTGAAAACTAATTAGGTACATCATGAATATCATTTGCTGCGCAGTTTTGAATGAATGTAGAAATAATTATTACTGCATCTGGATTGTAGATATTTATTCATGACTTACATTAAATAAAATACGTTCAGACTACCTAGTATGACTAAGGGCCACTTCACACACGAGACTGAGAGCCCGTGACCAATATAATTCAAGCACTCTCATTGATCACTATATTCGTTAATTTGAGACTTTCTCTTGTCTCAAATTAATATATGGACCACAAAAACATGGTCTAATGTTTGGGTCGTCCTACCTAAACCATCTTGATATGAGTTCTTAATTGGGTTCTTGATATGAACACCCGTTTCAAAGTATTTGCATCTCACAACATTCTCAAATATCTCTGTGATTTTATCTATGTTCTTATATTTGTAACTATCTCAAAATGCCGAAAAAGTCCCAAATTAACGAATATAGTGAATTTGGTGGAAAAAGGCAGAGCCGGTCCAAATTCGCTTCAAACTACGCTTGAGGGACCAACGGTGTATGTGAATGCAAGATGGATGTAAAGTCTACATGGATTCCTACATTGCATCAAATGGATCGTGTTTCATGGTCACTATTTTCAAAAACCACCTCTTGGAGGTAGGCCTAACACAAAACCGGGAGACCATGGCACTCCGAACACTCACAACCGTAGGTTTATTCTATTTTATCATGTGCGAGGACCCACATGATTAGAAATTCATTGAAATAGCATTTGGTTGAGGGCCCAATCACATATGAATTCACACTACACTTCAGGGTTTGTGACCACACTACATGATTTTGGAGGTGTCTTGGGATGGCCTTTGAACACTTGTTTTTGGGCCCTCACAATTTCATGGTCACGGCTCTTGTGAAGTGGCCCTAACCATTGCATTAAAATGTCTGACTTATTTTTAGCCACCGGTTGATGAAATGTACACATATGACCCACTCAAATGAGGATATGTATTGCAAGTTACAACGATGTATGTGCTTTCTAGTTTAAGAATTGGAATTGAGATGTAGAAATTATGAGAGGCCGATGCAAAGACAATTTGTTCCTTTAAATTTTTCAACCACATGCCCTCCTGGTTATGTGAACACATGAACCCAGAATGATGTTTATATTTTGAACACATATTCCTATCTCATCATGACATGTTTCCTTTTGGTGTCCGTTCTTAATTACAAGCGTTGCTATATACCACCCATAACATTATTCAGATCCATAACAGTGTTCTGTAGGACTGACAATATTTTGCGGAATATTCCTCACATTCAGCTTGAATGATAGAATATTCTACAAAATATTGTCAGTCCCACAGAACATTGTTATGGATATGAATAATGTTATGCCCAACCAAAGATATTCATTGAAGATGAGTGACCCCTTAATCCCTTCATACCAAGGTCAATCACTGTTTTTGCATGGTGCAACCACAAGTCTTCACAAGTCCCTGCATTTATTACTGAAACCTTATGATCAAGGAAAAAAGAAATTCATCATGTAAGCAAATAGTGACAGAAATAGCAAAGACATTAACAATTAACACATAAGCGGAAGGGTGTTGCAACAATACATAACATTATTCAGACCCATAACAATGTTATGTGGGATTCAAGAATATTCCATGGAATATTGTCAAATCCCGCATAACATTGTTATTTATCTGAATAATGTTATGTATGCACGGTGCAGATAATCTGATAGATAAATCACATTGTGAGTACTCATTTTAGCCTTATGATCACATATTGTTAACCCCTAAAGGCCGAAGCAACATCACCCCAAAATCGCCAAAAACAACTCAATCCAATTCAGAAGCTCATTAAAGAAAAAAATGGCACCTCTTATGGTAAACACGACCCTACGGATGGAAGCTTTGTAGAGTTGGCAGTGTTGCCACAAATGTTCATCCGTCCAGGTGTCCAAAAATCAAAAGATTATACTCTATACGTGTATGTTGATATCGTTGGGCAACGGTGACTGCTCGGACAAAAACGTCCGCCTCGTTCGTTTGGGGTTGATGTTCTAAGCAAGGACCTTTTGCCGTGTTTTCATGCATGCGTGCATAAGGATCATGACTTGGGCCCACTTCACAAATGAGCCAAGAGCCGTGACCTGTGAGGGCCCTTGATTTTGATTCAAAAGGCCGTACCACTAACATGGTCTGCCATGTAGACTCCTCATGCATGATAAATTCTTTGGGTCCTTAGGCCTTCACTTTCTAGTGTGAGGTGAACTTGGACAGTCTCCACCTTTTCCACCAACGAGAGATCTTGGAATGCAATGGTCACGGGCCTCCAGTCTCGTGTGTGAAGTGGTCCTTAGGAGAGCATGAAGGCACCAGCAATGCAAATACGATCTACTACTTCGATTGCTCTGTGTGTGTATGCAAACAACCTGGTGAAGCTTGTGCACGGGACTCGCATCATGAACATTTTGTTTAGTTTCAACATGTCTTTGTGGATAGGTTCCATTTTTTGTTAACAGATTCCTGCTCGATCAAGTGAATTTGGAGGTGTCAGTTGTAAGTGTGCTCGGGTGCAGGGTGGCAGTGGGTAGTGATCCGAAAACGGTGCCCGTTCGGCATCGGAGCATCTGCGTATGAAGGCGTAGAATGAATATTTGATTTATTAGAAGATTGTTAAGATTCCGATTTTCTTCCAGGACGTTAGGCATCCTGTGATAAATGCTCGCATGCTTCAGCTTCCTATGTAACGGGTTCGAAGCTGCTTGTACCCGTTTTCCAGCATCATCACGACATCCAATGAGCTCCCTATTTATTCATGCTACGAAGATGAGACAAATTTCCAAATGCGGGGATTCGACTGGCATTCGATACGAGGATGCTCACTGCTTATTGATTCGCAAGCTCAGGGCCTCGTTCCCATGTACTTGCAATGTCGAGCACCGTGGCTGCTGCCGGCTTCCTCCAATGCGATCGAATCACATTCCAATCAGCTTGGAATGATCAGTATGGAGTCTCTCAATTTGAACAACTCCCACATGGAGTTCTGGTATAGAGTTCTTGGATTTTGGGAAGATGTGCCTAATTCAGTATATGATCTGATCTTACATGGACACCTACATTTGAGTGGTGTATGGTCAGGTGTGAATCTAAGAGTGGACATCAAAACATGTTGAAAAGAGATTGGAGTACATGCTCAAAATTTGTTAACCATTCTAGATGTAATTGTCTATATTTTGATGGGTGGGGAAGTGGGGGACCTATATGATCATTCAATAACTCAAAGAATATCCATTTTGACAATATGGAGTATGTAGTGAGGTGGGCACTATCATCAGAGTGTTGAATGTTGTTTCCTGAACATAATGACATTTCAAGATGCATATTGCAAACCCCACAACTCTAGGTGTCAGACTTTTGCCTATAGGGGGACATAGGGTATGGAAATCAAATGTCCATGATAAACTTTTAGCTAGCTAGGTTCGAGCAAGGTGCATACCAAACAAATCACATGTTACCTGGCCATATTATTTACTTTGACAAATACCGAATTCCGAGACCTTTACATTGATTAAAGATTATCTTATAATTGTCGTTGTCATCATCATGTTTGCTAATTGTTGAGATGTGGCAATATTAGTCAATATAAATTACTTATTGAAGAGGACATTTGATAGTATGACATTCGCATAGCACGTTGGAATACTTAGGATCATAATTTGAAGGTTTACTACGCAAGAGGCAAATATTTATTAAGCATACAAGTAGGATTTAAGTATATTTGGGTTCATGCATGAATTTTGGACAACTCCAACTATCAATATCACGTACACTAGATCCCCAAACTACACAAATATGATGGTTGGGAAAGATGGAATACAAACATTTGAAATTGTGGTTGTTGTGTTGTTGCATTTGAATATCAATATTTGACTAGTATTATAGTTTTGATACCCACATGTAGATTCTTTGATACCATCATTGATGCTAATTATTGACACCATGCATTCACCTATATACTACACCAACATTGATCTAAACCAGGCTTCTATGTTGGCCAAAAGGAGCTGGAAACTCATGGGTTGCAAGGTCGGTGAGAATTAGTGGCATCTGTTAGAATATTACATGTAACTTGGGATCTTCAAAACTCCCAACAGAATTCATGAAGGACTCCGGTGTGTTGATCGTCATCTCTCGTAACAAGCAAGGCAACCTGATGGTTGCACGGGGGGGTCACTCCATTGTCGAGTGAATACCACGTGCGAGACAATTTTGCTACCCTATATTATATGTCATAGATAATTTTAAAATTTATGATTTTTTTTCTACAGACACATAACCATTGATAATATCTTTTGCATGTTTTTTTGAAATTTTTAGTCATCTTCATTTTTTTTAGTAATTGTTTTAGTTCAATTCTGCGTCATTCTAGTTAGAAACGGTATGTTTTATTAAAAAAACAGATCATCAAATTTGGTTACCATTTTTTACTATGTAATAGATACCGTGTATATCTACACATGAAAAAAATTGATAAAATTTTGACCCATTTTGGTGGTGTTTTTAGAAAAAAGTAGATTTTTTTGTCTCGCACGTGGTATTCTACTTGACAATGGAGTGACCCCCCCCCCCCCCCCCGTGGATGGTTGTAGAACGATGGAGCTTTCGAATTGAAATTGCGGCCAAAATTTCAGGTGAGAACAATGCATTTCTGCAAATTGCTGGGCGGTGGAATCAATGTCACGCAACTGTAGTGCCACTGATTTTCATGCAATTCTCCGTGACTGCTTATTTGTTGCAACTTGATATTGTTTATTTGATCTCAAATCCTTCTCCAATATCGGTTAGGCAGTGATGAAGTTTGCCGCACCGACTCTTGCACATTGTAGCACTGACTGCTAGTTATAGATGAACCGGTTGAGTCTGAGAAATAACTGGTTGAAGTTCAAGACTTCAGGAAATCTACCGATCATTTTAGAGGAATTTATAGACCATAATACAAATTACACCTTAAACTCCGTAATATCAACCTCCATAATGTCACACACTCTCTAATATCCTGAAACCCTAGGGAACGGATGTTCACAGTTCAAATCTCACTCCTTATTGTCACATTTCTCTCCCTTATATCACAAAATTTGTCATTAATGAAAACCACCAAAGAAGTCAACCCACACCCTCACTTTGCGCCATGTGTCAACATGTGGAGTGTCACCTTCTTCTTATTCTTATTATTCTTCTTCTTCTTATGCCACTTGTTGAATGTTAGTGCATGCGTCCGCCACATTGCCCAGGAAGGCCAAGTGGAGTGAACCACACTAGCATAGGTGACGGGAGAACGAATTTAAATTATCCTCACATCTCCTTTGTGTTATTCCATAGTGTCACATGCTACACTAATTCACTAGTATCACGCATCCATGTTAACACTACAAAACTCCGTAATATCACGTGCACTTTGGTTGCCACAGGCGTGATACTACGGAGTTTAGAGTGTAATAAAGAAAAATCGAAAGATTACAACATGGAACTTGACTGGTTGGACTTGGAAACACTAGCATTCTGACCGATTATGCTCGAAAATCTCCCCGGACACTGGGCAAGTTGGTCCTCATGGTGGCAGCTGTGGCAGTTAATTTGGGGAGCTATTGCCTTCCGACCCTACGCTACAGATGCCAGTTAGCCTTGCAGTGGCCATCGTGGGCCAATTGGCTCTCTTTCCATTTTCTAGTTTATCCCCTGTGATTGGGGGCATACCAAGTAGCTAGATACATGTGCCTTGATGTTGTAGCCTGCAGTTCTTTATAATTGCAAGTGACATAACATTACTCAACACTAGGTTGTTGTTCATAACATTATTCAAATCCATAACAGTGGTATGTGGGATTGACAGTATTCCACGGAATATTCCTCCATTCAATCTGACTTGGGGAATATTCTGTGGAATACTATCAATCCCACATAACATTGTTATGGATTTGAATATGTTCCCTCCTTAGATAACACTATTCATATCCATAACAGTATTATGTGGGATTGTCAATATTCCCCGCATTCAATCTGAATGTGGAGAATGTTCGGGAATATTCCGTGGAATATTGTCGGTCCCACATAACACTGTTATGGATCTTAATAATGTTATGCATCCGCTTAGGCAACAAGAGATATAATCAAGTGTAAACAATCTGAAAGAACTAAACTTGTTGGCATGGTTGTGTGCCGCATGCAACTTTGTTATGTTAGTCAAACCTAGCTCAGGTGAGATACATTATCTAATTAGCTGGATGATTAGAGACTTAGGCGTGCCTCGAATAGAAAAGGGACCACATGCGTGAGCTTGGTTAATGGTATGGAAGTGACTACACTAAATATTGTGTCTAGTGCCACCAATTCTATTTGTCTTGCTCAATACCAATTGTAAACAACCCATGTAGTGTCACCAGCACTACATGCATACTTAACATTATTGGTCATTCCTTGTAAGAAGATTTGGGCATTATAGATTTACAATGTTAAAGATTATTCTATCACTTACTAAGTGGTTTTTTCATCCAAATTTCAATCATCCATGACAATATTTCATTACATATTTGTCAGGATGTACAATATACCAAACTTTGATGCAATAATTGGCATGGATTTTATCCAAATTTCAATCATCGATGGCAATACTTGTAAATTTATCTATAGGAAAGTTACTACAGTGACATGTAAGATATCATATGAAAACTAAATACAATATTTAATGTAGTGATATAGGACATACTATCAACACTTGTTTCCGAGATTTTACAATATGGTATTGTCAGGCGTCCCTTGTCGTACGTTAGTTAAACACATCTTAGGTAACTACCAGTTTCATATGACTTTTGTCACTAGAAATCAAGTTATTTATTGTATGACCAAAACTTCATATGCTTATTATGTGAGAGACACTCATCATCCAATCAACAAACTTTGACCACCTCTAAAATAGGCCTATGAACACCAACTTCAGACATCCAAATTCTTACATATGCATGTCCTAAATACACACACATCCCTCCACTTATGTTTAATGCTTTTCCTCATCCATCCATCATCCATATTTTGAAAAATAAAGAGTTTCACTAGCTATCCCAACTCGGGAACTTCAACTTTCAGTCATTGAATCTTCTCAAATATTGTTGAAATCAAGGGATTTTCTTCGCATATCTTCATAGTGCAATTGGTTTCCACATACAAGTGATTGATCTTAGAATATGTTATTGATAGTGAGTTGCAGTGTCTTGACATCAAAGGTGATATGAAAGTTCCAAGTTCATTGGAATGCACCCGTGGGCAATAAAGGGTTGAAGCTTTTATTCGCACCAAATCTCTCTGCCAAATCCCACTGTCACACAAATTCAACAAGGACATTAGTTATTGTATGTAGAGCTCTTGAATCAATTGGACGATCTAAGAAGTTGCCGGAGGAAGACCACTTGCCAGTCACTATGGCCTCACTTTCACTAGAAGGAAGCCTGGTCTTTTGGCACACCAAAAGCACAGCGAAACGACAACGAAATGGTAGGGGTGCCATTTCGCTGTGCTTTTGGTGTGCCAAAAGACCATGCTTCCTTCTAGTGTTTCTGCCTAGCCTAGGAATAATCCATTCTTTTATACAAGATGACTTTGACATGACTTCATATTGCCATTAAGAACATGTGAAGCATTGAGCCTTATGCATTAAGGTAGAAATACCATAAGCCATTAACCACCCTCTAGCCGTGCACTAGACCGCCGTCATAAAGGTGAAGTGCCAATTCTGAAACGGATCATGGCTCGGCGGCAACTTCAATGCGTGTGCACTTAGTGCAGCCAATGGGAGGCAAGTGTTAATGTACTCATGAGGTAACCAATTTAGGCGATGTTCTATATGGAAATGCGGATTACCGTGTTCGGTGTAGGGAGAATCTAGTGAACGAGTAGGGGGTTTGACAACTTTCCACTTTGAAAATTTGTAGCATTTTTGGTACAGGGCAAAAAAATATGAAACAACTTGCATTCTTCATGAATCCTTCTCGTCTATCTTGGAAAATTATCTCCTGAGTGTCAAACTAGATCTTCAACACGAATCACCTTATTTTCACGGGTTATGGTATTTCTACCTTATGTGTACAATTTGAGTTTTGTTCCTGATGATAGAGTTATCCGTAAAGTCCCTCAAAGACGGACGAAACCACAGGTTTGATCCTTCTTTGAGAAAACTTATTATTAAGAGCTCGTTAACTTGTTGTGCATCGGAGCCTATTTTGAAACATGGGTGAAATTTTTAGGACCTCCTCTTTTCAGCTCTCAAACTCTGAGAAATTTTTAGGATCTAAAATAGGGTATGCGCCTAAAAACCGGATAGGCATATGGCCTATCCATATAGCCTATGGTAGCCTATGCAAGGCCAGCTTGGCCCACCCATCCTAGTAGAACATGCTAGAAAGTCGATTTTTAATAGTTCGACACCACTCGTAGAGTATTATGATAATTTAACCATTGAAAAAACTTGGGTGACTTTGTGTTATTTCTCATAAACACATGGTTAGGGACAAAACCCATGGTTTCAACTACTGTACTTCACAAATAACTCTAATGCGGAGAAAATGTGTAGATGACATCTTCCAATTTGATCGATGGCAGTTGGAGAATGATGTAGGATGTTGGCAATTGTGTCTCAATAGTGTTCATCCAAAATTAATGTGTTCTCACCCAAACCACAAAGCATTTTTCATTCATTAACACCGATTAGTTTCTATAAGCATAATCTTGTTGTGATCTTAGTTCATCATCCACCTCTTCACACCAATTACCTAACACAACGCTATAACATCGGCTACCTTCCAGTCAAATTTGAAAAGAGGCCACAAAATGCAAACTTGACATAGGTCGAGGCATCCTAAGCCTAGATAAATCATCTACATGAACGGGTTTAAACGCGGATTTTGGCAACACTAATAGCATGTGCAAGTAAGCACTAAAGGAAGAGGTGGAAGTGATGTCAAAAACATTATGAATGTTCCGAAAGTAAGAGCAAGCGATCGCATGAGGTCGGGTGCACTCCCTATGCGAATGTTGCAATGTGGTTACAATTCACAAAGCTCGTGTATAGAATGTATAGAATGGACTTTTCATACTCAGGTGTCTTTTTTTTCTTTTTTTTGAGACAGAAGGCCGACAAGCCAACGCCAAAGCACAGGAGGCAGTTAACCACCTGGCAAGTTTATGTCAAGTAGAGAGGATATTTCACAGCCGGGAATCGAACCGCCAACCTCTTCCTTAAGATGTGGGTATCTCTCCACCATCATCCAGTAGTTTAGGGCCGTCTCGGACTTCATACTCAGGTGTCAAATGATAGTTTGTGTTGATTGAGAGAGATTGAAGCTTGCAGCGTATGATTTCTTTACACGGACTTAAGCTGGCATTTTATATGTGGCCATGTAAAAGCCTGTAGAATAGTCAGAAGTTGTTGAAATTAACATCAATGTGACAAATGACTTTTGACATCAAACTCAAATGGTTAAATTTGATATTATCACCTTAAATGTTTCTATTATTTAAATGAAAAGCTTGATGTACGTATGAAAACTAAACTGTGAATAGAGCTTTAAAACATGCCCATGTGTAACACCTATGTAAAACTATTGTGAATCAAATGAGTTTAAATCCAAGAACCACGTGTGTTTGTAACATACTCTAAAAACCCTCGATATATAAGAAAGTTTAATGTAAAATCAAGCAATACACATACAATTTCAATGATAAAATAACAAGTGACAATATGTACACATAGAAAAATTTACATATATATAAAGATAGATAGATAGATATACAAAATATACTTTTGAATAACAATCAACCCATAACCTATGTAAATTGCAAAATCCCATCATTCATCATAAAGTTGTTAAAGACTTTTTCATCCTCGGATGTATCTCATAAGCATCTAAGTCTACAATATATGTCATAGAAGCTTGTGCAAATACTGTTTCAAAAGATCAATAAGATCATATGACATTTTTCATCAAGTGATCAGTAAGATCGTAAGTCCACTTGTTGTTGGCCTTTTTGATACCAACATAAGCCAATGTCCATGTTTGATGGACGGTCCATCAAGTCAATTGGATCCCTATACTCCACCCAATGATTATCAAATTTTCTACGCATCTTATAAACCATCCCAACCAACCGCACCTTAATTGGAGCTTTTTTTTTGGGTCTATCATAATTGACAATTCTAGCTTCATGTGTGTTCTTATCTTGGTTTTCCTTGCCTGCATCTTGTAGTTTTGATAGCAATCAAAACTCAATGTATCTTCAACCAATAAAATAAAATTTAAAATAAATCAAAAAATAAAAACTACTTGGCTCATTTTGTTCCACTTGTTGATTAGTCTCCACCATGCATCCTAGAATAATAGCAACATCTTAATTTGGAGACAAGACAAGCATTCTACTCTCTATTCAAAACCAAGATATCATTTGATGGAAGAATTTATTTATAAATACTTATTATTGCTTCCACATTCCAATACACAAAACCACTAAATGTGACGAGCATGCAAAAGGAGGTAGGGGCAATGTGAAACACACAAAACAAATGCAGAAAGGAGGAGTTTTGAGCACCTTTGCAATTTCAATGAACTTTGTTGCTAGCATTTGCAACAAGACCTAAATTTTAAGTTACCTAATGCCTGCAATCACTACCTACATCAACCACCCACATGAACCATCTGCATCCCTTTTGACGGCCTCCACAAAGGAGCGTGGCATGTTCCTCTTTGCAACCCTAAGCAAGACGTGGCCTCGTTCTCAACTCAACAACCCCTTCCAAAACCCTAATATTGCCTCTTTCATACATGCATGAATGAGATAAGGAAATGAGAAATTTATTCACTTAGTTTAATCCAACATGAATTACATATTCCATAAAGTCTAGTGACACTACCATACAACTTACAAGTACAAATTTTGTACATTTTCTAGGGGTCCTTCATACATGTATTGTACATAACTACAAGTTATAATTTGTGTAGCATATGTATACCTAGTATGGCAAAGTTCAAATTAATATCCCATTTGTGCACTCATGTATACTCATACATGTTATGAAAGGTGCACCCTCTAGGCTTTAAAATTTTCATAAAATCAATGAATAACTCATTTTACATTAAATATTGATATGATTTTTTTGTAAATTTTACCTCAAAAAATGCTTTGAACCAGGGCTATGGTTGGCAAAACCTGCAAATTATCATTTTACATTACATAATTTTAAAATTGATTAGTTTTTAATTCATATGAACTATTTAGAACCATATTTAGAAGTAAACATCAAGGTTAGGATTAGTTTTCCAAAAGAAATGTTTCAACAAAACATATTATATAAAAATATATTTGATTTTTATTTAATACAATAGATTTCAAGCACATAAAATTTCAATATGATCTTAACATTTGGTTATGAAGGTCCACATTTAGGGGTTGTTTACACCATGGACCTTGAAGTCGTCCCAAAGACCTATAAAATTTGTGAATGGTTGTTGAACTCGTTCCGGGACGACTTCGGTTTACACCAAGGGAAAAATGTCAGAGTGACCATGGAGTTCGAGGTCTCCAAAAGAAATATTTTAAGACCTACATTATCCACTGATATGGTCCAATGGGTTTTGTGTTGGGAGAGGCAAAAGAGGTGCTCTGGTAGAAAAAAACAAAGGCCCATGGTAAATAAATTTTGTTATAATAAATTTTTATTGAATATGTTTGGGGTTGTAGATACAATGGCGGCTTTCTTTTATGACATACAAACAATATACTTTAAAACCACAATGGAAAGGCCCGTTGTTTGCATCATTCTCTCATTTTTCTTGCATTCCTGTTTTGGCATGGTTTGGGTAGTAGTGTGTCGATTTTTGTTTTCAAAACATGAAAGGAATGTACTGCTGATGAGGAGTCACGTAGAGAGTCGCAAAGAGAGTGGTCACAAAATTCACAATGGATGCAAGAAAATGACAACTCCAATTTTCAAGAGTAATGAGACATTGATTTCTCAAATGTTGCATGATTCTAATCTGCTCCCCTCTTCTTCTAGTGCATTTCGTCTTCCTCCAATTATATCCATGTTCAATTTTTGGCAAAGATGACAATTAGAGAGTCCCCTTTCAATTGTTGGAGCTAGAATCTTGTAAGGAAAGGAAGAAGTGGCAGCAACAATAAATAAATAACTTGCTAGAAAGAAGAGATGCGTTCAACAAAAGGATGAAAGAAGAAGATGTAGAAAACCGACAAAAAGGATGGCATTAAGGTTGATGGATTCGATGAAGAAGATATTGCAACGAAAAGACATGGCAAAAATCAAGTGGGAAGACTTTGAAATGCATCACTTAATTGCTATTTGAAACGAGATGGTAGAGGAATTTGCGAAAACAACAAACAAAAAATGTGAAATCTTCAAAATATTAGTCAATATTAGTGAATAGAGTGAATAAGATTGTATGTGGGCCATATGATGAAGTTGTAGAAGGCCTTTACCTTAGTTGTAAGCCCCTATGCCCCCCCCCCAAACTGCAAGCGGATAATGTAGGCCATGTTAGTGGATAATGTAGGCCTTAAAATATTTCTTTTAAGGACCTCAAACTCCATGGTCACTCTAATATTTTTTCCTTGGTGTAAACCGAAGTGGTCCCGAGATGATTTCAACAACCAATCACAAATTTTACAAGGCCTTGAAACAACTTCATGGTTCATGGTGTAAACAACTCCTAAATATGTTCATTGGATAAAATTCAAAATGCTCTAGATTACAAGTTTTTACATGATATAGAATAATTGCAAATGCTTAACATAAAAATTAGAGATTGGTAAATCGACCACATAGTTTGTAAAAATGACCACAAAGACGCGTTGTGTTGTTACATGACTTGTCAAATTTTGATTCTTCATCGCACAGTAGAAGAGAAATAAGGTATCAACTTTGCTTCCTCTTTCATATATTTCAGCATACAACTAGAACTGTTAAATTTTTGACAAGTCATGTGACCACATGACTCATCTCAACTGGTCGTTTTAACCAATTTGTGGTTGATATAACAATCCCCTAAAATTATGCATAAACTGATTTTCTACCAAAATATATTTGACAAACACATTCATGAGTTTTGTGAATCTATATGGACAAATATATTAATATTAAAATGTATAACTCAATAGAGTATAATATCATAGTTTGAAGAAAAATAAAATATTATATTATATATACACACACACACACCCCCACACACACACACACACACATTTGCTTGAAATTATTTCACATTTGATACAAATAAAATATGTCTATAAAGTAAGCATGTTAACGAAGAGTAAGCAAAATTGCTTCGAAACTGCAATGCATTAAGGCAACATAAAGGCAACTTAAATATGGTCACATTCTTCATCTCGAAAACGATTATAATTTGTTGGGTCAAGGAATAACATGAGTTGTCTCCTTAATGATGGATTTACATCCTTGTTAGCACCTTGGTCCATTGCTTCTTGAAGTCTTTTGAGGTACTTGTCACCCACTAGACTCATTTCTTGATATTCCCCGTGATCCTTGTGTGATGGTGCAACAAACTTTTGTTGAGTATCAAAGATGATTATTAATTAGATATATAGATATTATAAGGCCCCAAATTTTTTTTATGAAAAAGTATCCTAAGGCAAAATAGAGACCTTACTCTATGAAGGACCCATGGAGGAAACATATGAAACATCGATGATCAAATAATTACAAATTCTCTTCATTATTCCTTTCTTATTTTTTTCAAAGTCATCTATAGCAATGAGGTCTTTGAAATCAATGAGTTGCAAAGTGCCAAAATTTTAAGTTTGATATGTTTGATACATCAATTAAGAATATGATTTTGTAATTTTTAATTTTAAAACATCTATTATAAACTTAACATGGGACATAATTGTTCCATGTGTTCTTACATAATGGTTATTGGTGTGGAGTCCAAAATTTCCAAATCTTATATGTCTCTATTTTCCAAGCATTGGACAATCACATGGCACTTACAGGTTCTTAGTTATTGCAGATTTATCATTGAAAATTTCAATCTATCATAAAATAACAAAGTGGATAGAATGAACTTTTAATGTGTTACATTACATATTTTATTATGATAAAATCACCAAGTGATCCAATCATGATTTAACATTTATCGCATTCGGATTATATTACTGAAACGAGATTTTTTAAGGTGATTGAGATTGGTGGTATTTTTTGATAAATAAAAATACATTTAGAATTTAGGATATTTATTAAATAATATTTATTAATAAATGGATATTAAAACATGTTTTGAATAAAAAGTTGAAAATGCTTAAGTTTTATTTCAACAAAGTCTTGAATATTGGTCATTAATATAAATTTTATCCCATGCATATAATGGTTTAATATTGATAACGTTGTTTTGTAATGCATTTGTGACAAACTAAAATATTTTAGTTTATTATTTTTTTCACCCTTCAAATTTAACATTAGACTTACATATTGATGACACTCTTGCACACAATATGCATAACATAAACAAACTTGCCATTAATTCAAACAAAAACTTAATTATACATACTTATTATTCGAGTTTGATTCACCTCCAATGCACAATTATACAATGTAACACAAAACACATAATTCATGCATATTACACTAAGGATGATCTACTCTCTCATACACTTGGATGAAGATATTGTCAATAGTATGTCGATGGTCAATAAAAATTATGAACTTGTGTGAGCATGTACCCTGTGTAAGCCCAATCGATAGATTGAACATCTTAAAGTAATACCCATAATTTCAAATAATATTTCCATCAATTAGAGTTGTCCATGGGACAAAAAAAGGGTCAAATGAGAGCGTTGCTATTTATTGCGATGAATATTAAACTTCTAACAAATTTTATCTTAGGATCATAAAGGAGTCCACTTGAAAGTTATTTCTATCAAAGTTGCCTAGGTAGGACGGTTTCGTAGTCCCAAGGTAGGTTCTACAAATCTTTGTCGAATTATTAATTTATTTTCAAGACTCTACCATATTCTCATAACATTATTCAGATCCATAACAATGTTTTGTGGGACTAACAATATTTTGTAGGATATTCCCCATATTCAGATTGAATGTGGGAATATTCCGTAGAATACTGTCAGTCCCACAAAACACTGTTATGGATCTGAATAATGTTATGCTCATGTTTTCTTAACAAAAGTGATTATTTTGACAATTTTTTTCAAGACTCCGCCATATTCTCATTTTTCCTTTACAAAAATGATTTTTTTTGTCAAAATGTTTTTTTCAATAATTCCAACAAATCCCAAAATGAATTTAATAAATGCCAAACCCACCTTGGGACTGCGGTATACAAGTATATAGAATAGCAAGGAGAGCCTAGATAGGACATGTGCATATAGGTGGCAAAAAAAATGAGAAGATTCTTAGTTATATAATGGAGTTAACCGTAAAGTCCCTCAATGAGCTCATTATCTGTGGGTTTAGTTTTTCTATTAAGAGCTCGTTAGCTTGTCATGTATTGGAGCGTATTTGAAAGTTGGGTGAAACTTTTGGGACCTCCTCTTACCACCTCTCAAACTTTGAGAGAATTCTAGAATCTAAAATAAGTTATGTGCATGGGGTCAGGTGTCCTAAATCCTAGATCGGCCTATGCAAGTCTAGCTTGGCCCAACCATATTAGTAGGACAAGCTAGAAAGCTGGTTTTTAATAGCCCAACATCCTTCTTTGAGCATGATAATTTAAGCATTAAGAACTAGGCGATGCTATGATTTTGTGTTACAGCTATAGGTAAAGAAACATTGCGAAAAAATCATTTTTCTTACTCATGAGAGTACCACAGATGTTTGATCATATTAATTGGATACATTTGAAGCATCATGATTGCTAAAATTTTATTCCATAGATAATGATGGCAATATAATTAGGCTAGGATATAGTCAAAGAATAATTTACAAAATAAACTACCTTTGCTACTCTCATGAGTACAAAAGATAATTAATATGTTGATGCATTTAAATAAAAAGAAGTAACATGATTATTTTACAATGATAAATTATAGAAAGAAAATGTAATCTAGATAGGTCATATCAAGAACGAAGGTGAATGAGATGATTTTAAAAAGTACAATAAAATAAGAAATATCCAAGAATGAGATGATTAATGCAATGTTAATGATAAATATACTACCAAAATAATTGAAACAAGTTGTTCTTAAAAAACAAAGAGAAGTAATAAATTTTTAAGAATTTAAGAGGAAAAAATAAGATATTATAAAATAGGAGGAGAGAACATATCTCAACGAACAAAAATGATGCATAAATTATAAGTATAATAAAAATAGCAAGGAACAAGAAAAACAAAGTGATCTCAAAGAAGTAAATTTCTCTCTAAAAAAATATGAAGGTCTAATATATATATATATAGAAGAAGAAGAAGAAGAAGAAGAAGAAGAAGAAGAAGAAGAAGAAGAAGAAATCGAGGTCTATATGAAATCAAGAATAAAGTACTCTAAAAAATGATGAATAGAAAAAAGTAAGTAGAGCATGAAAGTCTCATAAGAAAGGGAAAACAATGAAGAAGTGGAGCAAATCTTGGGTGTGGCGATTACAAAGAGGAAGAAAAGACAAAACCCTATAAGTAGTTGATTGTCATGTGAAAGGGCAAGAATGAGGAGGGCTCCACACGATTGCAAGTTGGCAAAATTGCAAAGTCAACAACCTAGTGCTAGCTAGGTTTTCTTAGAATTTGCCACCATGCATTCATTATTATCTCGCGTGAGACATGGGACCATCTTATTGCTTATTGCTTAAATTGTTTGGCATTATCGTTGATGAGATGAAAACGAATGGAGAACACTCTAGCTATGAAAATACTAGACTGCCACGAGTCCCTAGCCCATGACTGAACAGTCCATTCCCACCTGAAAAATGTGACTGCCAAAGTCTTTAGATCTTTGTCACTTGATTTTTGTGTTCGATAAATAAGCAGAATACTTAGAAGCTACATTCAATCCTGCAGAAGCTAGATGATATACAAACTCATTTATATATGAGTTATTATACTGGAAACACAAGTTAGAGATTAGAGACCGTGCAAGCAATTTGAGATTGCAGTTTCTAATCTGTCAGAGATATCCTTCCTCTCAAATTGCTTACAGAGCTTGCCTGTACTTCATATTTTTGTGAGGGACAAGGTACATCATCTTCCCATAGACATTTGGAGGTCATCAACATTACTGCTCTGATAGGAGTTAACAGTATATATAGAAAACACTTCATATTCACTTGTCACTTCTGTCGAAGAGCTAAGAATATTTTTGACATGCACTTCAGCTTCAGTAAGAACCACTTCATATGTTTCGATATGTTCTCAAGTGCCTTTATTGATGACAAATGGAAGTTAACAGAACTACGTTTACTACGCAACATTGAAGTTGTTGGCTATCGGCTCTGACAAACTGAACATAAACAAGGAGCATTGAGGCACAATCGACAAGAAATTGCAAGCACAGAATCTTAACATCCAACGACTGCATCAGGACGATTAGTTTGGGCAAAGTCATCCTAATCAATAATATCATAGAATTCTCATAATGAAAGATTAAAATCCCTCTTCAATATGGCAATTATTTGCAACCCTTGCACCATAAAACATCAGGGAGTTGCACATAACAGTGTATACAATGCAACCAATATAAAATCCCCAAAGTTTATTGATGTGAACTGCTGATATTATTAATCTGAAATTAGACACTAGAGATTTGACTGCGTAAACTTTGCAACTGTGTGAGGGACAAGGTTAAGTTGTCTTCAGATCTACACTGAATATGATATTTAGTGTCACCATTTCTAATTGTTTTGCTCAATACTAATTGTAAACCACAGTATAGTGTCACCAACACTAAATGTTATCCCAACATTATTTGTCATTCCTTGTAAATTTTGTGGGGGATTATAGATTTACAGTGTCACCAAATTGTTTTTCATCCAAATTTCAATCATCCATGACAATATTTCATCACAAGTTGCTAACAAGAGAAGGCAGGGTTTTGGCCAATGGATGAACTTATCCATTATCCATGACAGTGTTTGTTCACTTATTCATAAGAAGTGTCATCCGAAAAGTTATCATAGTGACATTCATAGTGACATAAAACACCATATGACACTACATATCATATTTAGTGTAGGTTTTTTTGCAGATAATCAACATTCTAATTATAGTGTATTAAAGAATACAGGAACCAAACAACAGCAGGGTGGTTTCAAACCAGCAATTTGAGGCGAGGCATAATGGTTTCAGAATCTCTTAAAAAACTTCAATCAATTGGAATCAATTTGAACTCTTAAGAGATTGCAGCTCTAGTCTCTAAGTTGAGATTGCTAGGGAATCACGTGCTTCGTCTCAAATTGCTTGCTGACTGACTAACTTAAACTTCATAATTTTGTGAGGGATAAGGGAAGCCATCTTCCGAAAGACGGTTTTGTAGATAGTCGGCATCTCTCCCAATCTCACAGTCAAATCACAGCGTATAAAAAGGATGCAGGAATTTATCAACAGCAGGGTGGTTCAAAACCAGAAGTAGCTATTTTGCAGACTTCGTTAAAATTTGAAATGAAGGGAAGCATTGAGACTCGGAAGCATAAAATGTGGCAATTTAGAATTCAAATCAGCTTGGACCTTCAGCATTCGCCTCAGTCTCTTCAAAAGATTCAATCAATTTGAGATTCTTGAGAGATATGCAGCTTCGTCTCAAATTGCTTGCAGACTTCACTGCCTAAACCTCACAATATTTTGCAGATAGTCGACATGTCTGGAACTTCCACGTCAATCCTCACATTAAAATCACAGCATATGTATAAGAATCAATGGAGTCGATCAACAGCAGGGTGGTTTCAAACCAGCAGTAGGTGTTTTGCAGACTGCGTTGCAAGAAATTTGAGACCATCAAACCAGATTGAAATTTCACCATTTAGGCTCAGAACCTCTTCATAAGTTACAATGTTGCTCACTCATGTGCAATACAAACCCTTCCTTCGTATGAGAGTTCACCTACTTTGTACATATAACCATCATATAGCCTCCTCAATCTCTACCCATTTTTACCTGCAGGGATTCGATCAAATATGAAGGAACTTGGATTTCGGGTGTTCCAATCCTGCAATGTGGGTCTGATCGGCCCAAAACCATTCCTCCAGCTTACAATCGATCTTACCCCAGCATGAGTATACTCCTCAAAACAGCACCTCACTCAAAGATCGCCAACGTTGACATATGTGACAGGGCTTGCAGTTGGATGTGTGAAGTACAGGGTTCTGAACTCGGATTGTGGTCCGAACACTGCAATGCTTGATGCTTTATAAGGCCCAGATCATTTGGAGAGCTTTGGTCCCGACTTGAGTTCTTGTTGCAGCGCCTGCATAAAGTGGACGAAGTAGTTTTTGAAGGAACAGACACGGTTGCCGGCCTCACCCCCACCGAGGGTGAAGAAGAGGCTACCGGAGGCTTCAGCCGCCTTGGCATTGTTAATGAGGACGACAGTCTTCAGAGGGTTTGCAGGGTAAGCCAACATGCCTTTGAATGTGGTTGTCTGCAAAAACACGCGAGGAGTGGTCGGCGTGGGGCAATTCGCGGCGCGAGTGAACAGATGCTCCACCGGATCGTCCAGATTCGCGCTCTTCAGCTTCATGATGGCCGTCGCGAATTTCCCCGTCACGGATCCGAACGAATGCACCATGTCGATGGGCAAAACCCCCTCGGGTGCGTTGGCCGCGCACCACTCGTAAACTTTTTCCTGCGCTTCCTTGCTCCTCGAGTAGTGGCCGGGTATGAGCACATCGGTGATCTGTGGTCGAAGAAAATTCCTGGCCGTTTTGATCACCGAGCTCGGAATCTGCTTCTTCAGTAACCCTCGCCCGATGATGATCTGCGCGACCGCGTCAGCAACCGCATCCTCGTCCGCGTTCGCTCGGAGGAGATTCGCGACGTTCTTGACGTCGTCGTCGGTGAACTCGGGTGCCAGCCACTTCTCGTGCATCGCCTTCCGCTCTGCGTACGCAGGGCAAGTAGCGGTCGACTCGAAAGCAAGGAACCATTTGTCTCGCGGTCCGTTGTGGAAGTGAGTCGCACCGAAGTAGAGCTGTGTCCACTTGGGGAGTTGTTTTGTGTCGACGCGGTGGAGGTGGTCGGCGACATCGGGGGCATGTTGGATTGCTCGGATCTGCTCGACGTCGGAGACGAACACGATGTCCAGCGGTATGAACGGGAAAGGGAGGTCGATCCGAAGCGGTTGCTTCCCTTTCAGCACAAACTTCTTAAGAACTGCGATAATCGTCCTCACTATCCCAAATGGTAAGGAGAACAACCCCATTGCAGCGGCCACCAAAACTCCTCCTGTATTATCACAACAATCATCCTCGAGTCTTTTATATTACATTTCGTGTAATACACATCAACATTTCTGGCTCAAATATGCCTAACCTCGTAACACTAATTCTTAATAAGCGGCTGAAAGCGAGGCACTCTTCCGGCACATGTCAGGATAAGCAAGAACGAAATAAGGTAATCTTCACTGTTTGAATGCAGAGGCTGTGCGTTTGCTTCTGCACGTCCTAAGATAGGCAACAATGAGGAGAAGACTATAGGTCCTTGTCCCTTAGAGTCCATCCTTGAGTCTTACATTACATTTTGTGTAATAAGCAACACCTCTGCTGACTCGAATATGGATAGCATCGTAACATTCCCAATACGGGGTTGAAGCGAGGTTCCTTTCAGATTGATATCCAGGAAGAGAGTTGTGTTCCTTTTTGCCCATCTCTCCAGTGTTCGAATGAAGAGCATGTGTATTGGCTTCTGCAAGGCCTAAGATAGGCAGTAATGAGACGAAGACTTATCTGATAGGCGCCTGGCACTAGTTTACGCTCGATGGGAACTCATTCGTACAAATGAGACCTTAATAGGTAGCAAACAGTCCATCCTCACAAGGCTTACGAATGTTATGGAACCTAGTATATATCTTTGTAGCGAGGTGGAGAAAGTTGTAACGGAACTTCCGACTTCTTTAGTGGTGTATTTCTCCTGTAAATAACTTAAAGAAGGATTTCCACTTTCCAATATTTCTGGCAGCAACAACGCTTTTCAAAGTAATCACATGGCCCCACTCATACCGACTCAATGCCTCTAAATCCTGCGTGGGGCGAAACACCTTTTGCACTTCAAGTGTGCAGATCATTTGGTCTAAGCTACAGTTTGCATGCTTCCCGGTAGTGACGGCCTTGTCAACTTTGCATACAAAGTACAAGTCCTTGCCATGTAGAAACGCTTGCGTCTTACATCAGAAGATGCTAATTCTTAGAGGAAACTTACACAAACCCTACAAAAAGCCCCAACTTGCCACCAAGAGATTTCGATTAGTCTGTCAAAGCCCCAAAGGAGAAGAGGTGAATAAGTTTCTCTTTAAGGCATTAGTAGCAACATGCACTACCAAACCTCACAAACCCCTTACTTTCTTGTTTATCCCGCAGCACCTTCAACACAATATCCACTTGTCCAACGATATGCTTGAAAAGAAATCTGGCAAACTATCCTAACAGGTAATATATTGCTAACAGGGGATTTTGACTCCGCTACAAAACACTGACACTTGTACATAAGGTACCAGGCTCAGAGTTCAATACAAATCGAAGATGCGCCACTGGAAACTTGAAACCTTATACGTATCCGAGGAAGAAATGCTCCAGGATCTTCCAATCCTCTGAACACGATTCCAGGATGGAGAGTGCTATCGAAGGCTTATAACGTGCTGACGGCGTTTTCCATCACCTCAATCTTTTGGAAGGCCACAGACACTGTCTGTCTCATCTCCAGATCTAGGATCAGCTCAAACACCACAGTACGACTAGAAACTTAACCCAGGGGATGCACCTGGGGCTATCTACACAGCTTATACATACACACAAACATCGAACATCACATAACGTCTGTAATGTCTAGGGACTTGTGCTGATGCATGGTTTTTGCCATTAACCCAATCTTTTGGAAGGCCACAGACACTGTATCTCTCACCTCCAGAATTAGGATCAACTTAAACACCAACATACGACTAGAAACTTAACCCAGAGCATGCACCTGGGGCTATCTACACAGCTAATACATAAACCCAACATCGATCACCACATAACATTTCTAATGCCTAGGGACTTGTGCTGATGCATGGTTAATGCCATTAACTCAATCTTCTGGTTGAAAGCCACAAACAGTCTTATATCTACATCTCCAAAACTAGGATCAACTTAAACACCACAACATGACTAAGAAAACCCAGAGCAAGCATGCAACACTTGGGGCTACAATATCCATATATCGACCTCATCACATGCCTTAGGCATCTTCCACCCTCCTTTCACTAACCTGCAATCAAGGAGCTCCTTCTTTGCCTTCTCTCAAACTTTGCTTTCTCCAAGAATATAACAGAAACAGAGGAAGCTTTATCAGGCTACCCTGCATAAGTGCTCCGAACACTGGCACAACTGGGAAGAAGAGTCGAGATAGGGGAGCAAGCCAACTTAAGTTTTCTATACCAAATCGCCACTCCTAAAACATCGATCGCAGGTTGTTCCAACTTAAAATTAGTCCAGCCCACGATGACGATGATTCGTCGGTTCCACCACCGTTGGCCTCCTCTACCGCAAGTGCCTGCAGTACGACTCTCGACGTTAATTAGTGGGCGCGGCGAGAAGTGTCTCCGGATATACATGCAGCAATGAGGCCCATATTCTTCAATATCATCCCCAATATGGGCCATGATCATGATGAGCCTGCCCCTGTTCTGTGCCTTTTCGATCCCAAACGAACAAAACGTGCCGCTGTGATCATGTGCCTCAAACCTCGTGCGCATTGTGGCCGAGCACTGCAACAGTCCCCCTTCTCCATGATGAGGTCATGGCTCGGGCGCTGGGGCCCGCCCTCTAGCCCCGGCCCTCATGGGGGCGCCCTAGGCGAGGTAAAATAGTTGTCGCACGGAGCTTTCTGATACTAATTGACATTCCATTTTTATATGTTTCCCCTCTTTAGGTGTGCAGTACGGGAGTTATTTGGTTACTTTTCTTAATCGGACACCTATACTCAGTGGTGATTTTTCACAAGGTCCCTAACATGTCTAGGGACATGTTCATAAAAAAAAACATTTCCAATGGACGGGTTCTTAGAAAATGAACCGGTTTTGGGACGTGTCAAATTCACTTTGGACGGGTTCTAAAAATAACATTTTAAAAAATTATTCCAAAAAAAATAAATGGTACAAATATCAATTACATTATGTCATATATGACATGTGAATATAAGTATAATGCAATCAAACCACTAATACCCAATCAAAATATCAATCTTGAAGTGCTTGATTCACCTGCATACATTAATTCATCAACCACAAAATTTAGAACCTTTTTAACATAATGTCAAAGATTATAATTGAAGGTAAACTTAGTAATTGAATAATAATTAGTATATATAAACATGTTCAAAATTTTAAAAACAAAGAGCTACTTACCCTTCAAAGAAGTGGATGAATTCTCCTATCCTTCATGTTTCTCCAAACAAGCATCACTACATTCCAATTGATGTTTTCAACTGGAATATTTGCACATGAAATGCGCATCAAAGCATCTAAAGTTTCTAACTTCAAACTAGTACGTAGATGACTTTTGATTAGGTATTGTTTAGAAAAACCCCTCTCACATATTGCAGTGCTCACTGGAATCACCATAACTCTCCTCCACAAGTTACTCAAACCATGCCAATTGATTGACCACTCTGGAGTGGTACTTGCAAACTCCCCAGCTTCAAATAAAGACTTATTTGGGATCATCTCTCTCATGGACTCCACCATCTCCAAACACTCACCCCGACACCGATCTTGTTCTTCTTCAAAAGTATGGAACTTCACAAAACAACCTCTCCAACCACTCTTCAGTAATATGAGTTCTCTCATCATCATTTGCTGGGTAGAGATTGGGTTGGACTTGCAATCACTAGGATCTCAACCGATTATGTTGCCCAAAAATCTCCCTGATCACTGTTCTAACACAATCTCGAAACTTGGTTGAAGATACAGAGAGAATGTACATATAGAAGATACTGACAACCCAGAAGAGCTTGAATACCTGCTTGAGGGGGAAGTGCCGAGCTTGAACATTGTTGGAGGGGGGAACCTGGGCCTCAAAGAATAAGAACTTTCTCTGAACTATGTGGATGAAATGGGGCAGGTGGCAGCTAAAATAGATAAAGCCAGAACACTGACAAAATTGAAGGAAGATACTATTGTTTCCAAGTGCAACCAATCACATGCCAACATCTTTCGGTTTATCTTTATCAATTTGTTTTTTTCTTTAACCTTTTCATGGACGGGTTGGTTTATAAATTACCGGTTTTGGGACGGGTTGTTTTTTCTTTAAACTTTCCTTGGACGGGTTGGTTTTGAAATTACTGGTTTTGGGACGGGTTGCAATTTTTTTTGCCTTTCAATTCAAGGTTTTTGGACGTGGACGGGTAAAAACTTTGTGAAAAATCAGCCTTGCCTATACTTCATTGGTGTGTGGTCAGGTGAGGATCAAAGAACAAATACACTCTAAACTCCATAGTATCACTCCTGTGGCAACCAGAGTGCACGTGATATTACAGAGTTTTGTAGTGTTAACATGGATGCGTGATACTATAGAATTAGTGTAGCATGTGACACTATGGAATAACACAAATTGCAACATTTTAATGGTGTGGTGTGGTCCACTCCACTTGGCCTTCCCAGGCAATGTGGCATATGCATGCACCAACATTCAACAAGTGGCATAAGAAGAAGAAGAAGAAGAAGAATAAGAATAAGAAGGCGACACTCCACATATTGACACATTTGTGCAATGCGAGGGCGTGGGTTGACTTCTCTGGTGGTTTGCATTAATGACAAAATTTGTGATATAAGGGAGAGAAATGTGACAATAAGGAGTGAGATTTGAACTACGAACATATGTTCCCTAGGGTTTCGGTATATCAGAGAGTGAATGGCATTATGGAGGTTGATATTATGGAGTTTAGGGTGTACCATAAAGCTACATGTTGAAAAGAGATTGGATCACATTTTCAACTTCCATTAACTATTCCATACTCAATAGTGAACACAATTGGGAGGGACCTATGTAGTTACTGGAGAAATCAACAAACATGCACTTTTGATAACCATAACTAAATAAGGAGGGAAGCTAGCATGTCAGCAATTGAGCGGTAAGGTAGTTACACCAGAATCACAAAGTTAAGTTGCTTGGACTATTTGGGGACTATTATAGGGAAATCATTTTATTTATAGGAAGATAGTTACCATGAGGAATGCAAAATTTTCAGGGCTTCTATATATTTGAATTACTACGATTTTTCAAGTGCAAAAAATCTTCCCAACCTCACTTTGTCATATAGGTTTCCTTATAACCAAGCACAATGGTACAGAAAACCATGAAGTTGGGTCATACAAAATCACAATTCCGAAAGTTGGAAACCTAGCCTAGACCAGGTCCATTTCCTGCCTACTTTCGAAACTTCAAATTGTGACATCGTTTCATGTAAAGCGGGTATGACCCGGCACTAAACCAAACCTCCACTATTCCAAAAATTCACCAAGTCTCGGTGTAGAGCTTTCCTTGTTCTTTCCTTCTCTCTTGTTGCCTCCCTCTTGCATTCTTTTCACCTCAACTACAACTCTTATGTATTTTTCAAACATTAAAATGCAATATTTATTGAAATCCACAATGGGATCCTGCCATTGCCCACCCAATCTTGCATGACTAGGGGCAGCATCAAAAATTGTGTGATGGATTGCACTTGTGATTTAGAATTTGGAGGTTTTTGTCCCTCTTCTTCAACTAGAGGCTCCTCCGGGTTAGTTTCAACAAAGACATGCTTGGTTTTGGGAGCCACCTCACGCTCAAAATCAGCCTCAATCTCCACCAAACTCAACAATGGTGTTCAAGTCCCTTTTCACCCCCACCATTTCCCTCTCCACTACCATCCCTTTGTGAATTTCCATTCCTGCCATCATGTTCCCTTTGAAATATAGCTCATGGTATGGTGCAGTTGTAGTTTAGATTTTGGATAAGAACAAACCCAAGGAAACACTCAGGGAAGATTTAAAAGGTGATTTTGGTATCATCTAGGTGTCCCAAAAAAGTTGTATTAGACAATTTCAAATTTACTTCAAGTTATTTAGGATTTTGGTTAACAACCCATACACTCATTCAATAAGGGCACTTTGGTGTAGTCAATAGTCTCATATTAATTAGCCTCATTAATTTAGCTTGAAAAATGGTGTGCAGTCATCCTTACATGGTTCCCAGTCTTCCTTAATCAACCCATACTTTAATTATGCTATCAGACAATAGACTTTTACCACAACTCCAACCGCAAGTGGAATTTGTCCTCAGCATAAAACAATAAATCATACCACAATTTTATGGGGAAAGTCCAAAGTTTTATTTCTTGATTTAATCTTATTATAAATGATTGCAATTAGAGATGACTTAATATTACAACTGAATCCACACTAATAACATACTTACTTGATCTTATGAGTCCCATTCATATCACCAGGTTATTTGGACCATGTCTTCTCAATTCAAATATGCATGCCAGAACATAGCCTTATCCTTTTAATATTTGACAAATATGAACAATTGATAATTAGAAGACAAAGTGTGTTATGGGGAGACCAAAAGGTCAGGCTATTGACTTCTCAAGTAACCCTTCATCTGTAGTTAGCTTCTCTATTGAAGCCCAAATGAATGGATTGTGAATGCTACAACAATACCTAACACCCAACTATATATATCAGTCGGTAATTTCACTACGCAATGACCATTGCACTAGTAGAATTGTGGGTACTTCCACACACTTGCATTTGAGCCAATGGTCCTTTGTGTCGTAGTAGCCATTTGCCAAATGGTCACTTTGACACCAAAGGACCATTGCCTCAAATGTAAGTGTGTGTTTGAACCCACAATTCTAGTTATTGAAATAGATGCCCACTCAGCTTGTAATAGTAGCTACACTAGTAGGGATCATGGCTCTTTTGTACACTTGAAATGAACACAATGGTCGTTTGTGTTGTCCGGACCACCCTTATTTTAATCCGTCATTGAGCCATTTTGTCATATGGGCCACCATTACATTTGTGTTATTAATCTTGTAGATTATAATCACATTCTTGTAGGCCATGGTGCCGTCTTGCTATTTTGTGGGCCATGCGTAAGGTCCGTGAAGTTTCTGTTATATTTTTGGCTACTTATTAGTCATAGATTCCTTACATACTTTGAATATACAATAGAAAGGACTTATGTTCTTACTTTCTTTAATTTAGAGATTTTCCTATAGTTGTCTAGCTATATATATGTCCCCTCCTCCAATTGTTATATTTTTGGCTACTCATTAAAGCTTACACACTAGATTCTATATTTATTATTGAATGTCCATAAAATAATGTTCTATCTTTATTTTAATTTTAGAGATCTTGTAGATCTAGTCTAGATCTAGATGTGAGCCACCTTTCTAGATAATTACTAATGTGAGAAGGAGAAAGAAAATTACCGCATATAAGTGTTTTTCGTCCATCCAACAAAGGAGCCCTGAAATACCACACAAGCCACAATTTACTATTTTAAGATATTTAGATGCCGGATTTAAGTTCAAAGACCCCCAATTAATCTAATCCAAGTCATTTGAGATGAATCCGCTAGAAATCTATAAGGGACAAATTTTTATGTTGGATGGATGAGAGGTATTTTACTATCTACATTCTTACAATACAAGATAAAAGCGGCCTTCAAATATAGAGAGCTTCAAAGCCCTCTCTTTACACGTGTGAGGTGTAATGGGTTGGTGACCAAGTTGTTGGATTAGGGCTAGGAGCTTCAAGGTTCGAATCTTTGGCCCGGCATCCCTTAGCCCCCTTCTTCTAGGGGTTGGGAAAGACCCTACATGTGTGTAAGATTTGATTTTTAAATAAATGTATTGATTTTTAGAAATTTACCACAAAAATTTACCATGTCAAAAAGTGAATTTGGTAATTACTAAAACCGATATTACCGTTTGCAAACAAAAATATATCTGACATCCGAAATTTATTCACATAATTAGATGATCTCAACGACATGGGTGTCAGTGTGACCAAGCCACTTAGCAATGGTCAATGGTCATTGCGATATCGCAATGACCATTGACCATTGCTAAGTGGCTTGGTCACACTGACACCCATGTCGTTGAGATCATCTAATTATGTGAATAAATTTCGGATGTCAGATATATTTTTGTTTGCAAACGGTAATATCGGTTTTAGTAATTACCAAATTCACTTTTTGACATGGTAAATTTTTGTGGTAAATTTCTAAAAATCAATACATTTATTTAAAAATCAAATCTTACACACATGTAGGGTCTTTCCCAACCCCTAGAAGAAGGGGGCTAAGGGATGCCGGGCCAAAGATTCGAACCTTGAAGCTCCTAGCCCTAATCCAACAACTTGGTCACCAACCCATTACACCTCACACGTGTAAAGAGAGGGCTTTGAAGCTCTCTATATTTGAAGGCCGCTTTTATCTTGTATTGTAAGAATGTAGATAGTAAAATACCTCTCATCCATCCAACATAAAAATTTGTCCCTTATAGATTTCTAGCGGATTCATCTCAAATGACTTGGATTAGATTAATTGGGGGTCTTTGAACTTAAATCCGGCATCTAAATATCTTAAAATAGTAAATTGTGGCTTGTGTGGTATTTCAGGGCTCCTTTGTTGGATGGACGAAAAACACTTATATGCGGTAATTTTCTTTCTCCTTCTCACATTAGTAATTATCTAGAAAGGTGGCTCACATCTAGATCTAGACTAGATCTACAAGATCTCTAAAATTAAAATAAAGATAGAACATTATTTTATGGACATTCAATAATAAATATAGAATCTAGTGTGTAAGCTTTAATGAGTAGCCAAAAATATAACAATTGGAGGAGGGGACATATATATAGCTAGACAACTATAGGAAAATCTCTAAATTAAAGAAAGTAAGAACATAAGTCCTTTCTATTGTATATTCAAAGTATGTAAGGAATCTATGACTAATAAGTAGCCAAAAATATAACAGAAACTTCACGGACCTTACGCATGGCCCACAAAATAGCAAGACGGCACCATGGCCTACAAGAATGTGATTATAATCTACAAGATTAATAACACAAATGTAATGGTGGCCCATATGACAAAATGGCTCAATGACGGATTAAAATAAGGGTGGTCCGGACAACACAAACGACCATTGTGTTCATTTCAAGTGTACAAAAGAGCCATGATCCCTACTAGTGTAGCTACTATTACAAGCTGAGTGGGCATCTATTTCAATAACTAGAATTGTGGGTTCAAACACACACTTACATTTGAGGCAATGGTCCTTTGGTGTCAAAGTGACCATTTGGCAAATGGCTACTACGACACAAAGGACCATTGGCTCAAATGCAAGTGTGTGGAAGTACCCACAATTCTACTAGTGCAATGGTCATTGCGACATGACGCAACTGACAGGGCCATGATAATTTCATCCTAAACTGGCACGCCCTTGACTGCAGTTAGATCGGTCAGATTGTGTAAAAAATGAGTCAGTTTGCGCGTCAGATTGGACCCCATATCCTAGTAGTGTCAGTGTCTTCTCTTGTTGATAGGAGTGCAATAAGAAATTGGTAGACATGTCTATTGTTTTGTTCTTTTTTCATCTTAGTCTCTTAAGGAACAACATGCACTGGTAGGATGGCACTTTAGTAAATGGTTCATTCACAAATATGAAATCCATTTGATTCCTAGCAGTCATCAACCTTCTCTCACTCAAGCAATTCCTCCCACTTTCTGCTGTAGACAATAGATCCAAAGTCCATCAAGTTTACAGACAATGGCCTGACACGCCATTATCCTGTCAAATTTGAAATCCTTCAGTATGTTTGCTTGAGTTACTCAACCTCTTTATCCCCTTTCACAACGTATAGGAATATTACACAGGCGTCCTGCAACTATGAAGATTCATTCAATCTATAGACTATTCAAAGTTTTCTCCCTATATCAGTATTAATTTGTATTCCCCATACTCGATTAACAGGGAAGTCAATATCCTCAATATCTCCCTATCAACCTCCCTCGTGTCCTTCTGACACTAGAGGCTTGGAAATTGAAACCCAATCAACCTTCCCTCATGAAATCTACCTCACAGACGCTTTGAGGAATCAGACAATTGACTAAACGCACACTCTCACAGCGGCTTGAATATACTCACAAACCAAGAGAAACAAATATATTTCTTCTCGACTCAACTTCCAACTAACTTACAAGTGCTTCGGTCATCCTGGTGTTATTAATTATAAGGTTGCATCTCATCCTGCAATTCACTCGTTGAAACAAAAGAGTCTTGACATAAAACTCTGCTCCACAGACTATAGACTGTGTTTCAATTTCACAACGAACTTGCACTTTAAAAATAAATTCCAAGACACCATTTAATCAACAATTTAACCTTAAACCACCACTTGCACTTGAGGCAATAAACAATTGACAAGAAACACGCTCAGAAATTGACACCAGTACGATTCCCCTAGTTGTCCGGCAATCACTTAGGTAATTGTCAAATTCTATTCAAGGGCAAATCCCTCACCTAGCATACAATCTTCTCAAAAACTATCTCAAAGAATTTATAAGAATTGAAAATTTCTAGAAAAGGTTTGTTATTTCTTAGCAGGTCATTGTGTACACCCTTCATGATAAAATTTCCCCTTCTTATACTAAAAATTTCCATGTGCTTGGCCAGAGTGTTATGACCTTTCCTATCAGGCTATGATCTCTTGCAATCCTTCTTATCTAAATCTCCAGTCCATAATGATGTAATTCACATGTCAATCACATTGTAGCTCATTGTAAACCTATTTACAGCGTTCTTCCCTACTGAATTAGATTATTGCCAAAAAAATGTACACCACAACAATTATTCACTGCCTCTAGATTCAAGGGTAAATTCATGTGGCTGAGAAGCCACATTGAATGTTGGATCCTGAGAGTGTGGATTTGAGCGCCAAAGAGTCCCCGTGAGCAAGAGTTTCTTTTCTTGCAACTTGGCCTAAAATCTTTGAGGTCCAAAAATCACGGTACTGGTGGAAATGTTGTTTAAATGGCTTGAAGACTAAAACAAACATCCAGAGGTTGTAGTGCGTGCCAAGTGTGAGACAGCAAAGTGACGATATCAAGAGACTCGCAATTCTAGCTTTGTCACTTCTCCCACTGCCACACGAGTCAAATCACGGGATTTCACAGCTACTGAGATTGTAAGATTTCTATCCAACAGACAGGCTCGATAGATTTCCTTCTTCAACCTCCAGCTCCTACTCCACAATCTTATTTATCCCCACCGAACTCTGTCAAATCTAGCAAGAAAAAAGAAATCACAAACTGCCTTGTGATGGTGGGAATGTCGTATTCTACCATAAGCACGATGTCCAGGGGTTATCTGCCGCAATTGTCCACTACCACACAAGTCCTATCACAGAAATTTACAGCTAGTGAGTATTCTAAGATTTCTATCCAACTCGCAAGCTGGGCAGAAATTTCCTTCTTTGACCTCAAGCTCCTAGCTACTAAACTTTGCAGCGACACTTGAAGTTAGAACCAAGGACCAGAGCCTGAGCAATTGCACATCTCAACAAGTGGCAGACAACACAAGAGGTCATGTCAACGGTGGACTGTCATGAGCAAACTAGAGAAACCATTGTGTGGAAATTGTCTGCCTGCAAAGAATGTAGTTCACAGAATAATGAGAACCGAGAGAATGTGTGGCGAGATTATCACTCAAGCTGATTGCTAAGTTGCTCAAGTGTGTTGCGAATGATGTATTTTTGTGGACAAGCTCCACTTATAATGCAATCAGGACCATCATTAACCACCCAGTTTGACACGTGGGGAGGAAACTTTGACACGGCAACACGGAAGCAAATTGGATTCCATTTTGATCTAACTCAATGCTCTGCACTCGGGCCATGTCAAATTTTGTCCATAGTGCAAGAGAATATAATTTCACCTCATTAGAATATGATTTTAAAGGAATGGCCAATATATGAATTTCCCACTGTCGCACATAACATGAAGATAAGCATACACAAATGCTAAATATAACCCACTTATACGGTCACTTAAAAATGGCAGGTGGCAAGTCAACCCCCTCATCACCATTATCACGGGAGTCCTCGGGACCATCCACAAACACCCAATTCAAGACTTTGAACGCCTCAAAATCCCCAAGAATGAAGTCAAAGCCCTCATGAAACACCTACACCAAAATGCCATCAAACACCTAACATATCCACCTTCCAAAAGGAAGGAAGTAAGGTAGGAGCACCTTAAACCAAGACAACACCCAAAACCAACACCCTCAAAATCTTTCATAATAAGTACATGTTGATTTGAGAATGTTCACCATGTGAACATCAAGGTCTCTTAATGGTTTAGGGTGCCAACACAATTTTCACTTCAAAAATCTGCACTTATTTCGATATTGAGGGGGAGGGAGGGGGATTTGCAATACACGTGGTCTTTTTTTTTTCTACTTGGACTTTTTGTTTGGTTCATACGACTGCCACATGTATGCCAAATACCTTAACTTCGCGGTTTAAGGTGCTCCTACCTTGGCCTTGCCACTAAGCATGGTAACACATGATCACGGCAAGAGAGAGGAGGCTCTTATTCACGTCAAGGCCAAAGACACATCGACGTTATTTTTTATTCTATTTATTATATCTAGTGATAGAAATAATCGGCCACCATCCAATGACAATGACAAGTCTATGGTTCGAGGTGCAGTAAGCAACAATGGTCTTCCGTTGGGGTGGTGTCAATGGTTGCTTCAAGTACTCTTCTTTTAGCAGCATATTTAAGTTGAATTTTGGGTGGAAGATCATCACACATGTACACTCTAAACTCTGTAGTATCACACCTGTGGCAACCAAAGTGCACATGATATTACGGAGTTTTGTAGTGTTAACATGGATGTGCGACACTATAGGATTAGTGTAAGATGTGACACTATGGAATAACACAAAGTGCAACATATTAAATGGTGTGGTGTGGTCCACTCCACTTGGCCTTCCCGGGCGATGTGGCATATGCATGCACCAACATTCAACAAAGTGGCATAAGAAGAAGAAGAAGAAGACACTCAACATATTGACACATGGTGCAATGCAAGGGTGTGGGTTGACTTCTCTGGTGATTTACATTAATGACAAAATTCGTGATATAAAGGAGAGAAAGGTGACAATAAGGAGTGAGATTTGAACTACGAACATCGGTTCCCTAGGGTTTCGGGATATTAGAGAGTGAGTGATATTATGGAGGTTGATATTACGGAGTTTAGGGTGTATTTTGAAACAATAGTTTATCAAACTATCATGTCCATGTGCTGGATGCTTGCACGTGGCAAATCAGGTCCCATAAGTAAAAGGCCGCCAAACGTGGAGTTTGTCAGTATCTAAAAAAAGTATACTTTCATTTTTAATTTATATTTCTGCACAAAGGGCCAGTAGTACCCATTGGATCTGAATGTGATTCCATGGGCCATGGCGCGAGGGGTCTAGGAAAAAAACACATGATCCTCCTAGGTTTATGGTATGCTCAAATCAAGTGGGTTTGGCGGTTTGATTTTCGGCTATGAAATCTCCTCTCTACTTGACGGAAAACTTGTCAAGTGGTCAACTACCTCCTGTGCTTTGGCGCTAGCCTGTCGGCCTTCTGTCTCAAAACAAAAATAAATAAAATCAAGTGGGTTCTTCTAAACTAATTCAAGACTTCTTATGCCCCCTTCCCACCTGACTTTAGCTAAGACTAAAAGTTGGTTCTAACAACCCGGCCTTCACACCATCGACATTATCTAGTGCCGAGCCTAGTTGGCAAATGATGTGGCATGGCTTAAAAGTGGAGGTTTTGAGCCTCAATCACCGACCCTCCCATCGGTACCTAAACATGAGGCAAGAATATAGGACCTTTAAAAGTGTCGCCTCCCGCCCTTGTGATTGGTTTCTTTTTAGTCTTAGCTATGAGGGCACGGGGAGCTTCATTAACAAAAACCGATGGTAAGATAGGTGAGTAGTAAGACATTTGGGGATGGGACAAAAAGTACCCAACATTTATTGCTTGGTAGATAAAACAATGAACATGTGTGAAAGCTACTTAACTAAAACCTACTTGAAAATCTCCGGAGCAAGTTCTTGTAGGTGCATTGGGATAGCCGGATGTCTCCACTATAACCGAGGGAGCTTTACCCGGTTTTTAGGAAATACTTTTGGGTCTTAGCTAAAGTCAGGTGGGAAGGGGGCATTATGCTAATTTCCGGGTCAAATCTCTCTCTCTTTATTGTGTTTTTATTTTAGCATAAATGAATCCACCTAGTAACAAAAAATAACCCTAACAGAAACAAATTACTTTAGGGTTAGGTAAAACCTACCTAACAAACGTCCACCATAGATCCGGTTCTATGAATTTATGGTCATATAATAAGTAAAGGGGAAACCATGAAAGCCTCCTCTCAAAGTTTAAGCAACAACGGTTGTTTGCCCTAAGTAACCTCTGAGATTAGGTTAAGTAGTGAGGACTAGTAAAGATGAAAGGAGTGTGTAACCTACCAGAAAGCTCAGTCTCACAAGGTTCGAATGGCTAAAGAATATGTAGAATACTCAATGGTAGTATGTGTATTCGGTGATACAAAAGTGTACAATTATGTTGTACATGACGGTGTGACATAGATAACCATTGGTTTCTTTTGTTATTTACCTCGTGTACGTTACTAACCCTCTCCGTGGATTTGGTTGGTGGCATGGGCACATGTGAGTGAGACCCTTCACAAAATTGGCGGCACTCTTAAGTTTCGCATCTCGTCTTTCTTCAAAAATAGTGTGTGTATGTTGATTAGATATTCTACAAGAAAATATGGATTACAAAGCATATTGATTTGAAGTAGGCTTTTGAGGCTCTTTTGAGTAAGTCTTGTACACAATTTTGAACTTAACAATGTAAACTTCAAATATGTAGCAGAACATTTTACCTAAGTGTAAAGAGGGTAAAACCCTATTAGTTTGTTGATTGTGGTTATAACTTTTTACTTTGAGGAGGCAAACCTATATGGGAAAGTACCAAATGAGTGGAGGTAGTTAGGCAAAGATTTTCCTTGAGGGATGGTCCCACCCACCCTCCCGGGTTTTGAAGGCTACACAAATATGTAGGAGAATGGAATGGCCTCTGAACAAGAGGATGCACTAAGAATTGACTAAGCTTGAAAATAAGCATAGATTTGTTCAAGAAATCTCTCTCTCTCTCTCTCTCTCTCTCATTATCTTGATTTCTTGAAATTTATGTATTCCTTCACGGGCTGTCCGGATAAAATTAGCCGGATAATACTATATTAACACACCCCAAGGTTCGGCACAGCATCGTCTCAGCCAGCCTTGCTTTGTGGTAGTATCCGGAGTCACAGGCACTGAATGCCGTAGCCTACTCAGAAACTGCGGGTAGTAGTTCGGCAGCCAGGGAATACTAAGTGTGAGCCTCCACAGGTAGAAGGTCTGTGTGTACTAGCGCGAGAGGTTCTCTACAGATTTAGCCGAAACTCACTGAGGTCTTGCGGCACCAACTGCAGTTCTATTTCCGAGATGAACAGAACATACCACTACGTACATGCTTACTGCTACGTACCTTTTTCGCACCCAGAACCTACAAGCATCTGCGGCACTTGTTGTACAGTCTTGCCTACTTAGCAAAACTCTCAACAGTCGGCAATCGTGAGTGGGAGAGTACATATACTGATACTAAAACGGCAAAATGAGCATACCAGGCTCAGGTGCCGAGGATTTCAAGGTGGAGAAATAAACTCTGTATGCGGATAGCTTACATTTGAGAGTGACTGGTAACTTAAGTTGGTATAGATCTTGCTTAAGTTACATAAGTATCTATTAATATGGTTATGACTATGAGTTACAAAGAGAATTGTAGTATTGGTGTATATTACCTACCTCTAAGGAAGTGGTAAAGCCTTGTTGACATCGATAACAAGTAAGAGGTCTGCTAACACCTGTTGTACGCTCTACTAACATACTTTGTGGTATTTTTGGGGAGCATGGGCACAGGTGAGGACCTCTTCTACAAGTGCTACACGCCTTCCGAAGATTTGTCCACTCACTTCAATTCCTAAAGATTACTTGCTTTATGCTTGGAATTGAATTTGAGTCTTTCTTGTTGCTACACCAATCTTTCTCTCTATATGAATCCTCAACCTGAACTCTATACACCGTATGGTAATAAGACAGTTGAGATTATAATAAACAAGATCAAGAAAATTACCAGTATAGCCATCTAACTATACAAGGCCCATTTAATAAAGCATGCGATTCTTGATCTTTTACAACTCAGGAAAAAGTTAATAGAAACTCTTTAAATAGTCATATACTTCTGAAAACTGGCCCGGATCTCCGACTCATATGGTATTCGGATAGTGTGATTGGTATCAGAATAACACCAGGGTATTCAGATCTCCACGGAAAAAGTGCCTGTTAAATGTATGTCGTTGTATGAATTTTGCGGATATATGCAATGAAGGGTTATGGTACTCTGGAATTTGATGAGGAAACCAGATCTTGAACCGGGATGCTCACGGCCAAGATATGGGTATTCAGTTTTAAGTCATGATACTGTGTTATATGACCAGAGACATGAATTCTGGTCTACTCTAAAATACAGATAGGCTGGAACTATGTTGAAGTCATACTAGGAATGCACTAACCTTGCTTAGACTTGGCAGTGCTAATGCAAGTAATCTGCAGACACAATTAAGCCTATGACATTCACAACACTTGGCCAAAACAAGTCATAATATAGTTAATGCTACAAATATATTTTTACAAATATATTCAAGTCTATAGTATTCACACGAATTGTGGTACATGCTATATTAAAAAGTGGTATTATGACTGAATTAGTTTTTTTGAACTAAGTCAGTGACACAACAAACATTATGTATACTTATGTATAGTCTACATAATTTCTAAAAAGGTGAGTTTCTCCTATTCTAACAAGATTCTTGGGGAAGAATGAGGAATGAATAATGACTAATAAACTTGATTACCAGAACCCTACCAAGGGATGTATGTTGTCATAACTTAACTCTACATGTATAGTGATGACATATCCTAACAGGACAAGACACTGATCAAGACAAGATTAGTCAGCTCTCTCTCTCTATGCATGTCATCAAATAATTACATACGTTTCACCTTGGGGAATAGTGGTAGGGGCCCAATTGAAAAGAGATGGGCATCTAGCCCTGGCCAATTCCATGCAATGCATTCCAATACAAAGCTAGAAGAAAGGAATTGCAAATGTGTTATTTTTTACTACTGCAATATGATTTTGTTCCAATCGAATGGCAATGTCCATTGATAAATAATGAAAATATACCACACAAACACCTTGTTTGCTCCAAGCTAGTCTTGGGAGAGGTGTCGTGGAAAGAGACCCACCATGAGAGGTATTATCAAAATATCATGTTCGAGTTGCAACCATTCAGTGTTTGGAGGTGCATATTGTCTATGGTATGTTAACAAACTCTTTTGTTTCAACAAACACTCTCGATATAAACATGTTAGATGGCCTTATCAACTAAAATGAACCAATTGGTCCACTCAATTTAATGTAGGGAATGTGCCCTTGTAGCTTATATGAATCAACCAATATGTTTGAAACAATATGTTTTTCTATCTTGATGACCTCCTTGTTGTTCTAAACATTGTCAATGAAGTCATTTTCACGGGATTTTGCTCGTGAACTAAGTTTCCAATACACATTCTCAAGGTACGGATTGTCTCATAATGGCCCAATTGGCTCATTTTAGTTGGTAAGGCCATTTAGGCCCACCAACCTCATGGCTCCGAAGAAATTCCCAAGCTTATTTATTATTTATTATTTTATTTTTGGTACGAATCGAAAATCAAAGTTCAATTGCAAAGGTAACCAAAGTACAACCACCAAGGGGAAACTCTTGTCATGGGACCCTAGGGGAGTGAAGAAATAGTGTCCATCCTAGGTCTAGTCTTCCAAGTAACCACTAAATTGCTTCTAGAGACAATAAGACCTTTGACACACCACACCAAGCCAAACTTGTCGAAAACGTCATGATAAGCCACATATGGGGCATTAACAACATCCTTCGAGGTCCTTTGCCATGCAATCCTCCCATAATCAAGAAGAGAATCCCAACCTACCTAGTGCACCTTCTCAAATGGTCACTTAGTGGCATTGAAAACTATATCATTGTTTTGCCGTCAAAGAATCTATGCAACTGCATGAAAAACCAAAGTCTATAGAATTTATTGATAGATTGTTCCAATGCTAGTCCAAAAGACATTGGAGGGAGAAAGACTACATGAACCAAGGTTAGCGTCCTTGCTATGCAACTACCACATAATATTGGCCTAGCACATCACCACACACGTTGCGTCAAGAACCAATCAAAGAAGCAATGTTCCACCAACTCCACACTATCAAGACCACCACGATTAAACTTTTCATTGTTCACGTCCAAGATATGGCCTCTCCAAGCATTGACAACCACCATCTTATGAAGGACTAACCACAAGAAACCACCTCCTTTTGCGCCATATGCTTATGCCAAATCACATTCCACTATGGTGAATTTGACGAAGGAATGGAATTCTTCCATTTGTCAACAAATGACTTAATGAGAACAATGCAAGTGGTGATTCACATCCCACCAAGTTTAGTCGAATAAGCAAAGAAGGGAACATCCTTTGGCCACCACCACCGTGCCAAATCGAAGTACATAGCTCCAATCTATCAAAAACACATAGTGAAGGTAGTCTTAGGGCCGCTTCACACTATGGCCGTCCAAGTCGAGAGGCCGTGGGATTGAGTGGCCAAACTTTGTTGAGAGTCCAAAGAAATGGGCTGAATATAGCCAATAAAATATAGTAAGTCGAGCCTTTGGCCGGGCATAGTGTGAAGCCTCCAAAGGCCAAGCCCAAAGTCCAAACCGTTGGCCATGAACTCCCATGGCCTCTCGACTTGGATGGCCATAGTGTGAAGCTTCCAAAGGCCAAGCCCAAAGTCCAAACCCAAAGGAGCATTCCACTTTATTCCTTGCTCAAAATAACCCCTCCAATCTAACGGCCAAGATCTTGTCAATGATTGATTTTTTAATGAAAAAAACCGACGGCCTCTCGACCAGTTTGGGTTTCTATTCCCGTCTGACCCAAACTTCCTTCGAGAGTCCGTCACCTTCTTCAAAAAGTAATCATTTTAAATTGCGACGGCCTTTGGACTTCGGCCATAGTGTGAAGGGTCGAGAGGCCAAACTCTTGGTTTCTTGCAATTTGATTGGTGGAAATCGACAACCTCTCGACCTTCGGCCATAGTGTGAAGCGCCCCTTAGCATGCCCTTTGAATATAAAGTTCACTATAACTTTGTACATCCAACTATGAAATGCCGTTTGAAATGAAGCTTCAGAAAGCTTACATGTGAAGCCAACGGTCCGACTAAAAAAAATGAAATGAATAAAATATATCGACATCCATGCAAGGGTAGAACATCATTGGTAGGAAAATGTTGGAGATTGTAATTGTCGATGTTGGGGGCTTGACAAACAATTCATGTTCATAGTGTAGGATAAAGATGAAGAGTGCATTGAAAGAAAGGGCTCTCTCTCTCTCTCTCTAGTAATACAAGTGGATTTGAATATGTCCCGTGAAATATAAGAGAAGGAGTTTGCAATAAGGGAAATGCCATTGCATCAACAACTTTGTATGCAACAAAAAAAACAAATTATCAACCGCGGTCATCATGGATAGTGAACAAGTCATTCACCATAATCATCTCCACGGGGCATCCATTGTCAACATTTATGAAATGAATGTCTTGATTGCACTCACATGAGATTAATATCATGTTGCACCTAGCCTAAGCTACATAACCTATGCGTGTAGTGTGTGGCTTACATGCCATGTCTTTATGGTTGTTTCTTGAGTTTTTGGTTATATGCCAATGGTAGGTCTTTGGGATGTGGTCAACTAAGGGGATTCCAATGGCTACGTATCGGGTTTTAGTTATATTTTAAAGTGGTGCTTATTGAGCAAGCACAATATGAGAAATTAATGTCCACAAGGTGGGTGTGTTTTGTGCACGAGGTTGTAGTTTTTTTGGGGGTGGGGGTGGTCAATGGAAATTTTGTTTGTGCCTTCGTAGTCGTGATTATGACGAGCTTGACCTACCAATCTTAGCATTGATAATGTGTGTATTCGTATTTGGTATAGTGTTGTTTTTTATCATGGCAAAATGTGAATTCTACGAGTTGGATGTTGAAGGAACATCGATTTTTCTAAGCCTTTGGTGGAGGATGAGAGGCAAATCAGTACAACCATGATGTCCCATTTGAGCCTTGCAATGCAAAGCCATTGGTTGGTGCATTATAATGTGTAGCAATGATAGAGACACATGGCCCCACCTCTTATCAACATGCGAACACCCATACCTAAAAGGCCTAAGAATTGCAAGACACAACAAAGCGGTACACCTTATCGCCCAAACACTACAAGCCAACAAAAATACAAGATTCTACACGCTGACCAATGCAGGAAAAACCAACAATATACCACCTGCACAAACAGTACCAGAATGGCTCCTTAAATGCACATGCCCACAAACAACCTGCCAATGTCAAGCCAAACTCAAACATGATATCCTATGCATACTCGGAGCCCCAAACCAAACACAAACACCCATATCACCATCCCACAATCACACAATCCAATTTATAGAATTCACATACTGCCACGATAGATTCCCTGAGCAAGCCCTCTCCCATAAACACACCAAATATGACCCACTAGTCAATACCATACAAAACAATGGATGGAAAACCAACCCCCTCATCACCATCACGGCCGGAGTAAGGGGAGCCATACATGAACACTCCATGAATAAACTAATCAACCTCAAGATTCCAAAACGCAACATCAAGACCCTCATGAAAAATATGCACCAGAATGCAATCAAACATCTCACCTACCTAGTCCTAAACAAAAGAAAACTAGAAAACAAACAAAACCCTGTCCCACCCCCATAAGGCCCTAGGTTACTATTGTATTGCCAGAGCCCACCTCCCAAGAGGCATAACACCTCATGTTGCATCATGAACACTCGTGATCAGCATGTGGTAAGCGGGCTCGTATTCATGCCGGTATATTATACGGGCTTTATTTTTATTTTATTTATTGTGGGAACTAGCCAAAAATAATGTTGTTCGACTATGATCACCTTTGATAAGTGTTACACTTATGATAGTGAACATGGAAAGTTTATATTAGCCATGTGTTATACCATGTTGGATTGTTCTTCTATTATTGATAACTGGATTGGTGTGCAAACCAAAGAGATGAGCCCAATTTGTTTGAGATTACATAGGTGACATATTTTGAAAGAGTATTTTTTGGTGTATGAAGTTGATTTCTTTTCTCACGTGTGATCAAGTGTTGTGCATGTACAAGTTCAAAGATTTGTGTGTTTTGGATATTTGTGCACTAAGGGGGTACCGTTCCTTTATATTGAGTCATGTTTTTCTAGGTATTGGGAATGGAGAGCCTCGTGCTTGGAAACAGTTTGCCCACTTATGAAATCTCACAATCAATGAATGCCCTTTGTATGTCGAAAGAAAATCATTTTCCACAATATCTATCTATCTATCTATCTTATATTCATACATATAGTCGATGTTCTCTTAGCTTAGGTGTTATAATTTGCATGGGAACAAAGTTTGACATTGAGATCCACTTTTAAGAATTACATAGGCAAATTTAGAATCTTAAAACAATAGAATACATTTTTTGGTAAATTATATAAAATTTAAGAACTCATAACTATATGTTACAATATAATGTTATTTGATTTTTGTGTAAGAACACATTTATTGTAGCATGTAATCACGTTATACACCACAAGGTGTAATAGATATTACATAAGCTTAGTAATTTCACACATGGAAGTGTGTGAATTGGGCTACGCGTCAAAATCTTATGTAACATTGTTGGTGTACCCATTCATAGATCTTATAGACGTGTTTCCGACAACAAAGACCTCAAAGATTCAGAAAGCGTTGGAGTTATCCGGAAACTCAAAGAGCGAAACACATGCAGACACACACTTGACGAACCCAAATCGTGAGTTTTCATGCATTTCTAGAAAGTCCAAGAAATAACTATGTACACTAAATATGATATTGAGTGTCACATGGTATTTAATGTCACTATGCTAACTTTTCAGATGGCACTTCTTATGAATAAGTTTACAGATACTGTCATGGATGATGGATGAGTTCATCCATTGGCCACAACCCTACCTTCTCTCGTCAGCAGCTTGTGATGAAATATTGTCATGGATGATTGAAGTTTGGATGACAAATCACTTTGTAAGTGATAGTAATTGCAACACTGTAAATCTATAATCCCCCCCCAAACTTACAAGGAGTGACAATATAATGTTGGATTAACATTTAGTGTTGGTGACACTATACCACAATTTACAATTAGTATTGAGCAAGACAATTAGAATTGGTCACACTAAATATCATATTTAGTATAGTTGTTATTTTCAGCATTAATGGATCCATTCAAAAGAGATTTGACTTTTTAGAGAAATAAATAAATAAATAACCAATGTCGGGCAATCACACTTGAATTTGAGCATGTTGGCCCTACCTTGCTCAATAATCCTCTTGGTGTAGGGTGGGGTCTACTGCCTACCTTGCGGTGGGTGAGTTCTTGGCTTCCTACCTACTTCTTTTTTCTTTTCTTTTCTCTTGTCAAGTAGAGAGAAGATTTCGCAGCGGGAATCGAACCGCCAACCACTCCATTCGGAAATGGGTGCCTCTCCGCTATCACCCGGTAGTTTAAGGTCATCTCGGACCTTTTTTTGAGATAGAAGGCTGACAGGCTAGTGCCAAAGCACGTGAGGCAATTGACCCCCTGGCAAGTTTTTTTTGTCAAGTAGAGAGGAGATTTCATAGCCGGGAATCAAACCGCCAACCTCTTCCTTGAGATTTGGTTTCTCTCCACCATGATCCAGTAGTTTAGGGTCGCCTCGGACCAATCTCGGACCACTTTTGAGAAAAGAGAATTAAGACTTCCAAGAAAAATCGTGAAGGGGGTCCACTCACACTCCACTTCCAATACTCAATCTCTAGTGAGGTATTTCCAAGCCTCACCCCTTGCCCCCCATCATTTAATTAACATGTGACAAATAAGGCCATAAGCTAGGAAATGTAGAAAGTAAGATTTTGGAAGGCTATGGTCTAATAGGAGTAGTCATAACCATAGGAAATTAGGACATGCTTAATTTTTGCTATTTATGGGTTGTGTTTATCTCACAACCTTAAACTACTGAAAGCTCTAACAAAGATTAGAGGAAAATCACAAAATAGAGTAACCGCTTCACATCGCCTGAGAAATGATGTGTGCATTCTTTGGCCAAATAATCCACCAATGGATCTTAGATAATTTTCCCATGACAAGGCGCAAATACTTTACAAAGAAAAGATCAAGGAATCACGTGGGATATGAAGAAAGACCATTAACTTTCCTACATCAAAACTCTACAAGTTTGGCAATTGATTCGTGAAAAACATTGTGCTTAGTATGGATTAGAGAATGATCCTTTTTGTGAATAACATTCACCCTAGCCTATGAATGCTAGTGGGTTTGTGGATGAAGAGTGATGCTTTAGTCCATTGTCTTCTTATCATTTTGTGTATGATTGAGAATTGTAATTTGAAGTAAACTTGTTTAGTTTATGTGACATCATGTGTGCAAGTCGATGGTCTTCGAATCATCTTGTGAATTTAATTCATGTATGTTTGGAGAGGATGAGACAAACTAGGAATGTGATTGATTATAGGCATAATGTTTGTGTGTGGTCTATGAGACTAATTGTTCATTATTAAAGGAGTGGATGTAATCAATTGAAGTGATAAAGTCAACAGACCATTGAGTGATTATAGAGGTGACGACCATAGAGGTTGTGTTGGTTAGTCAATTGTCTTGCCTATGTTGTGTGATTCACCAAGTGTTGTATATCTCATGTGTGAGATTTAATACAAGTCAATAGTCTTTGTTGAACCAAAGACTGGACGAAGATAAGTTGGTGAAGTAAGTTATCAATTGCCGAGTCTTAATCTAGTAGGCAATGATATGGTAAGAATTAGCCTAATAGAATGTGCACTGAATGTAGGACAATTTAAGATCTTTGTGAAGAAGGATTTCTCAAAGTTTATTGGCCTTTGAGGCCACAGTAGTCTCAAGAATAAGAGACAATTATATGTGGATTGAAATAGTTCTGCACTATGTTGTAGGAGAGATTGGGAGAATGATAAGATTACATTTGTCACGAGTGATGAGGATCTTATTGAAGTCAATTGTTTGCAAGATTACATTTGGAGTGTTATCTTATGTAGTGTATTATTGAATAGAGTTTGTTGAATGGGTGAAAGTAAATCTCTAGGAAAGACTACCGTCCTATTGTAATTGGAAGTCATATGATCTCATTTAAGAAACATGTTGTTGTAGAATTTGAGTGATTTATTCTAAATGCAAAATTAAAGAAATTTTGAGAAGATGAGTGCCTTAGAATTTCAGAGGCCATAGTCATGTGTCAGTGAAAGGACAATTGGCCAAGTCCATTTACTATCCAAAGGAGTTGAAGCCGAAAGGGTACCAGTGGGGGAAGACAATATAATTGCATTAGGCTAAGTAACTAGAAACATCTATCTTTGAAATCAAAGTAAATTTTGAAATAATTCTTTGCCAACCATGAATTTAATTTAGATTATTGTGATGAGATAATTAAATAATTCGGACAATAAACTTGGAATCCTAAAAAATGAGATGAATGCATGAGATATATAGTGGATTAATAAAATGTTTCCTAAATAAAGTATAAAATTAAAAAGGGATAAAGTAAAAAAAACTAGTCCATGGTCTTTTAACTAACTTGGTACATTGGTTCCAATGATTCTTGGAATACAAATTGGATGCTATGGTGGCACCTCGGCAAAAGACCATTGTCCGACAATACTTCACAATTAAAGGATTAATTAAATAATAGAACAATTGTGAATCGAGTGACTGTACAAACCTTTCAAGTTAAACTAAAAGGATTTAATTAACATGGGACAATTGAGTACACCAAAGTGCCCTTGGCTTTGGTAATGAAACTCAAATGGGTTACTAAATGCAATTTTTTTTTACTACGGTTGTGCCTATGCTTGTGCACTACACTTGGTCCGATTAAAATGAACTTACTTCCAAACTATTGCTTGGATAAATAGTGTGAGATCGAGTGACTGCCACAATTGCATGTACTTACATTGAGAGATTTTGAAGTTTTTAATTCATGAAACATCACCTAATTGTCAATCCAAACCCAAAATAACATGAAATAACCACGTAGTTTCCCTAAATGAACTAATATGAGACACCTAGACATAACCAAAATCACCTTTTAAGTCTTCCCTGAGTGTTTCCCTGGGTGTTTTCAATACCATAATCCAAACTAAAATACTTACTTAGTGGAGAATATTGTGCCAGAAAACATAAACCATATTTGTTTGAACACATTGGAAAGTTAGACAATGATAGGGTCTCTAAATCCCTAAATCCAATGTAATAGACCCCATTAAGTTAGTCTTGAAACCCATGCATAGAATTTTTACATACTACATTGATTATCCCATGTAGTGTATATGGTATTAATTCCTGAAACACAAACTATTTTGCCAGATCCTAAAATTAGCAATGGTTCAAAAAATTTATTGAGTGGTACTAAATTCATGAATACATGCTCTGAGACGTTTGTAAAGTGCATAATTTGTTTTGGTGAGCTTGAAGAGGCTTCTTCTTCGATTTTTAGTTGATGCCACTCGATCCTAAGGCATCTCCTAACACTCAAAAACCGAAGAAGGCTTGCATTGAGAGCTTCCTACACTTTGACACTTTGGACTCCCGACACCCTAGATCTTTTGGTGGCACTAATTTCATAGCGTAAAGAAATTTTCATATCACCTCCACTAATATCCCACACGCACTATTAGCCCACTCTCACTAAATGGAATAATCAACATAAGTTTGTGCCGGCCACCAACTTGAGATATGGACATCAAAGAAGAAGACAACTTCCACGTGCATAAGATCCATACACATTTTTGTTTGTCATCTGCTGCATGTAAGGCATGGGCATGGGACGACTTTGGGCGGTAACATAACAATTTGCTCAAAAGTTCTGCAAGGTACACCAACCTCATCCCACCACACGAATTGTCGCTACTTCCAACATACCCATGGGAATTATTTGAAGCAAACGAGGTCAAGGGCTCATTATCAGAGTTGGGATATGTTGGGATATGTTGGGTGGCTTGAAGGCAAGTTGTTCAAGAAGAAATGCTTAGACAATGTTTAGATTATTATCGTATTAAGACTTTTTTCCCCCCTTAAGGTAGATGGGTTTTAAATGGTTGTTTTTTTTTCCAGCTAGCACACTTCTTCTAGGATATGACACATGCAGTTAGGGCCACTCCGCACACGAGACTGAGAGCACGTGACGGATCATGTGTCATGGTCACTTGAACTATTTTCAAAAACCATCTCTTGGAGGTAGGCCTAACACAAAACCAGGAGACTATGGCACTCCGAACGCTCACCACCGTTGATTTATTCTATTTTACCATGTGTGAGGATCCGCATGAATAGAAATTCATGAAATAGCATTTGGTTGAGGGCCCGGGCACATATGACTTCACACTACACTCGAGGGTCCGTGACCACACTACATGAGTTTGGAGGTGTGTTGGGATGGCATTTGGACACTTTCTTTTGGGCTCTCACAATTTCATGGTCACGGCCATTGTCTCGTGTGTGAAGTGGCCCTAAGATCCTCCCTCTTTCTCAAAAAAGACAATGACATGTCAACTATCCATGCTACTCAAATCAACACATGGCATTAGCATAATATGAAATCAATAATTTTAGGCCACAAACTTCTCATTCTCAAGTGAATAATCCTGACCCCATGCTTCCACGTTATATCCTAATTATGGGAGGTTGTAATGACAAGCATGTGCATGCTTAACAATGTTATGCAATAACAAAAGATGAGCCCATCCCCCCCCCCAAATTTATTACATGTAAGTTATTTCTGAACAATTTTGGTACCCCCCAACAAATATGTATGGAGAGCAACTCGAGACGTAACATTCTTCAATAAACCCACATTGTTTTGTGGGCCCATAAAATAACACAAATGTCATACTTGAATAAAACATCCGGTATGCTTATATTCGGTTGCTTCCAAGCTATAGTTTAAATTGATGCGATGAGATTAGAAAGAGGATACAGTGGTAATGTTGAAGAATGTTATGGATACACTTAACCACAACCCTATACTTAGAAGGCACGCTCTTATTGGATTCCTTTCATTCGTGTTGGATGAGTTTACATTGTAAGATTGCTTATACTACCCTAGCTGCTTCATTTGTTATATGGAGCAAGCTAGTGGGAGTCTGCAAAAATCTATGTCGAGATTTTTGCACATCAAACAAAGCGTTACATATTGACGTGCATGTTGGTCGGTTGGCCTGGGTTTATAAAGAACTCATGCAAACCCCCACTCTATGGACCCCGCTTATTGGCTAGTAACCGAACCCCATTGGTTGGTTTGCCCATGTAGAATGAGCAACACTCATGTTGACTACTGTTCATTTTGCAAAGGTAGCCCAACATAAGTGGGGTATTATACTTGACAAACTCCCAAAATTCCCAGCACTAGAGGAGCACCACCCTAGTGCTGAGTAATGTTAAGATGACCATAGGGAAAGCTTCGAACATTGAGAAATCTTCCAAAGTCAAGCCCACAATACGTGACATTCTACAACGTTGATATTCGATCACTATGTTTTCCATGGATACTACCTAACTTGTGCTATAGTATTAAAAGTATCATGCTTAGTTATTCCCTGCATTCCCCAAAGATTTATCCATTTGTCTCGACAAAGGGTTTAGATTGGTACATAATTGTTTAAAGAACTCAAATTTAAGATGAAAGGACATAATATTACTCAGTTGATGAGTTGTGTTCATAGGCCCGACAGTAGATTCGAGAACAAAGACTATGAAATCCCACTGCTTCAAATTGCATTTGAAGTTAGGATAATTGAACACAACCCATTAGTCGAGTCATATTATGGAAATGGTATCATGCATCTGGCCCACTTATTCCTGACTCCCGAGGACCACATAAACATGTGCATTTTAGTGTAGCATGTTATGTCTTTCATGGAGGCAAGACTAAAAAAAACTAAATATTCACTTTAAAAGCATTGCTTACATTAGTCATCTTAACCCTTAAATGCGCGTGCAACCCGAAATGGGTCGCCACCTAATATTATGATGGGGTTTGCGACCCACTAGGTGGCAATCTACATGGATGGAAGGTATCAAGTGGTGTAGTGTGGTGCCCACTACCATGTGGGCCAAAACAAATTATAAAAACCTCATACCTCCAAGCATGAAGGATTTTTTTGTTAGTTTGGCATTGCTTGTTTTGGAAGGTGGTCCCATGAGTTTCCCAAATGTAGGAGCCAATATCTTTCACATATGATACCCAATTCGGGTGGGATTTTTTTCCCCTTAGGACAAGGTGATGGTCAATGTGTATGTTTGACAAATTTCATTTGATGTCCAACTTCAAATCCAAAGTGTCATGTGACATTTTCAAAACAAAATGAATGCCATTTGACATTTACATTTTCTTCTAAAATGTCACCTCAATGTCACATGCCTAGTCGTCCGTGTCATTTCAATTTCTAACATGTCAATGACATGTGGTTTTTGTCTTCACAAGTCACACTACATGTCAAATTCTAAATTGTACATGTCAATTGACGTGTGTTTTTTGGTGGAAGTTTTTGTGTGTGAAATGTAAAACACTTGCAAAAACTCTGTCAAAATTACACATTGGTGACGGTTGTGCATAACTTGACCAGATGGATTTTGAGAAACATTAATGCACATGTTGCTTGCTCCATGAAAAAGGGGAAATCTCCCAAAATGACATCATGTGGCCCCTCCAACTTTGAGGGTGATGGACTTCATCTAGAATTGCTCAAAAAGTCCCAATTTTTTGGGAGCAGCTCGTTTGTCATCCACATGACATATTATGGAAAAGCTGCCAATTATCAACAATTTGTGACATGACCGAAATGGTCATGAAACGAATATTTTAAAAAAATTCTCTAGTTGCCCCCAAAATGAGGACCTCGGGGAGATCACTCCATTGTAGAGTTGAACAACCACGTGCGATCATTTTAGATGTAAAAAATGTAAAAAATGTAAAAATCATCACCAAAATGGGTCACAATTTTATCAATTTTTTTTCATGAGTAGATATAAATGGTACATGTTACATAGTAAAAAATGGTGACTAAATTTGATGATTTGTTTTTTTAATAAAACATACCGTTTCTAACTAGAATGACGCAGAATTGAACTAAAAAAATTGCTACAATTAATGAATATGACTAAAAATTTCAAAAAAATATACAAAAGATACCATCAATGGTTGTGTATATGTAGAAAAAATATCGTAAAATTTAAAATTATTTATGACATGTAATATAGGGGTAGCAAACTTTGTTCGCACGTGGTGTTCAACTCTACAATGGAGTGATCTCCCCGAGATGATGACTCTGTTCATATGTCCATATGACCTAGCAAATGTGATCTGATTGACTTAAAATTTTCACAGTACAAATATATAATAATATAGGTCACATCCATACAATTGGATTGTAGAAGAAACATAACTTGTTTTGCTATGTAACATAAGTTCATTAGCACTGGTGCTGAAATGCCCAAGAATGGGATGTGAAGGCTTGAGTGTTTAGGGGTTTAGGCCTCCTTGCTCAAAAGCTTGATGTTTACTTAATTTCACTTGCATTTGTTGCAGTACTTTTGGGGATTTTGGTACTAAGATTGACAATTTTCATTCACACGTCAAGGTATGTTCATATGGAACGATACCCTCTTGCCACACGAGTCCGTGTGGTGAACATGCGCTCAACCACGTTGTATTTTTATTTCTTATCCAACTTTTCTCCATGTGTACGAACAATACCCTTAACAACATCCGAACAATCGAAGACAACATAGCAATATGACAAATCCACAAACTATTACTCTCCCACTCTATAACAAGGGACACACTCCCAATGAACATAGGCACTCGTCTTGGAAACACCCGGGCAACACAATCCCTACATGGCTATACCCATGCCTCTGCACCTCAAGCCCATGCCAATGCCTAGCCAAACTTGACATCCTCATCATCATCACCATCTCTCCAATGAAAACTACATATTATACCACCCAAAACTCAAGCCGACAATTCTTTGAATTCGTCTTTTGCCAAGGCCGTGACCCCACCAATGCACCCAACAAAAGAAAAAATAATACATAATACCAACCACTAGCACGGGGGGTTCACTCCATGTCAAATTGAACACCACGTGCGGCCAAAGTTTGCTACCCCTATATTACATGGAATAGATAAATTTAAAAATTATGATATTTTTTCTACATATACATAACCATTGATAATATCTTTTGTATATTTTTTTGAAATTTTTAGTCATCTTCATTTTTGTAGCAATTATTTTAGTTCAATTCTGCGTCATTCTAGTTAGAAACGGTATGTTTTATTAAAAAAACAGATCATCAAAGTTGATTACCATTTTTTACTATATAATAGATACCGTGTATATCTACCCATGAAAAAAAATTGATAAAATTTTGACCCTTTTTGGTGATGCAACTTACCAAAAGTAGATTTTTTTTGGCCGCACGTGGTGTTCAACTTGACAATGGAGTGACCCCCCCGTGACCACTAGTGGACACTGTAGAAGACACCGGATGGTATGTAACACTCACCATCATCACAACATGCCTATGAGGAGGCATTCACACGAACAACATCACCAACATGCTACAATGCTACAAATGGAACAATGCTACATCCCCGTAATGCCGTACACACATGCAAAAAATTCCACTTAATAGCTATCAAATACCTCGCCCTACTCATATGCAACAAATGAAAACAACCAACCACCAATACTCGTCACCTAAGCACACACCAAAATCATCACATACAAACAACAAAATCCCAACAATGAATCCTGTGACACAATGCCTAAACTCACTCAATTAGCTCATATATAAGGATAGAAATTTTCCCAAGGTCAACCCGAGAATCGAACCCAACACATATTGTAATAAGTTAAGGCACCATGCCCTTGTAACACCCACCCTTAAGATACACAACATAGATCAACAAACACTCATATTCCCTCAAACGGGCCAACTCTAACATGATGCAGTAGTGTTTGTCCCATGTTTACATATGAGCTCGCAACTCTCTCTCTCTCTCTCTCTCTCTCTCTCTCTTGATATCAAGGATGGCGTGAATAATCCAAGTTCATTGAAATGCATCACAATAGTGAGTTAACAAATGAAGTGAAAGGTGAGTGGAGTTTAGAGTGCTCTAGGTGTGTCTTTGACACGTATAATCTCTCTCTCGATTGCCTTTGATATGAAGGATGGAATGAAAGTTCCAAGTTCTTTGGAATGCACCCTTTCTCAATAGAGAGTTAACAAATGAAGTGAAAGGTGAGTGGAGTTTAGAGTGCTCGAGGTGTGTCTTTGACATGTATAGTCTCTTTGGATCGCCTTGATATGAAGGATGGAATGAAAGTTCCAAGTTCTTTGGAATGCACCCTTTCACAATAGATAGTTAATAAATGAAGTGAAGGTAAGTGGAGTTTAGAGTGCTCTAGGTGTGTCTTTGACATGTACAGTCCCTTTCTGGATCGCCCTTGATATGAAGGATGGAATGAAAGTTCCAAGTCCTTTGGAATGCACCCTTTCACAATAGAGAGTTAACAAAATGAAGCGAAAGGTGAGTGGAGTTTAGAGTGCTCTAGGTGTGTCTTTGACACGTACAGTCTCTCTCTGGATCGCCTTTCATACGAAGGATGGAATGAAAGTTCCAAGTTCTTTGGAATGCACCCTTTCACAATAGAGAGTTAACAAATGAAGTGAAAGGTGAGTGGAGTTTAGAGTGCTCTAGGTGTGTCTTTGACATGTAAAGTCAATTGGAATTCACAAATGGACCATTGGCACATGCCACACTACTTGTGTACAATGAAATAAGCCAATAACAATCTACTCCACATGATTAAGATCAAATATCATCGTCAAAAGGCTCACCACAATTGGACACGAAGTGTTCCACTTGCAATGCCTATTTTGCATTATTGACCAATATCATGATAGGGTTTTGACATATTTTGCCTTTCAAGAAAGGAAAAAACTAACAAATTATGATGTTAATGACCCTCAACCCTCAACCCTTCACAACTTAAATTCAAATACACTGTGTATTTTACACCTACGTAAGTATGAACTAAAATATGAATTGATTTTAATCATACATTCTTTGTATTGCACTCTTGGCCAATTAATATACTACATGTGTTATGAATAACAACTAGATTGAAGAAATCAATATATGTTAATGTTATGTGTGTGTGTGTTCCTTCTAAAGTAACATATAACATTTTTTGATCATTATTGCCACATATTGTTTTATTGTTACTTGCTTCCTTGCAGCATCTTGTAATACAATTGAAGTGCAAGGTTAGACTTTATTCAGTATAATACATGATTTTTTTAATTATAGATTATCGAAATTGAAGTTATGAGTTATGGTCGTTTCCACACTTTAGGATTGGATGCAACTTTCAAATATATTATCTACAAGGTTATTCCCGAAGAAATAAAATGGTAGGAAAGGGCCAAAGCTCGAGGACAAAACTTGGTGTTGAGAAAAATCCAAGGCATACGACAACTTTTCTTTTTCGTAAATACCAATCCACCTTGCATCAACCTTGAACTACGACTAAGTTCTTAAAAGGTGAAGTCTCTACCTAACTTGAAGTTTCTTAAGCCATTGGCAATAACTTTAAGGTTGAAGTATGTTTTTATCATAACTAGTGATCATCAAAATAGATGGAGGGTCTAGATTTGCTCAACAATCCCAAACCCAAGTTTGACATAGAATAATCTAGATCATGCTATCCGAACTATGGAGTAGAATATTATGCAATTAAAGCCCTGCAAAAGTACACTGGAAAGTCATGGGAAGGGTCTTCATTGACAAATAAGTGCCACTTCACACACGAGCCAAGAGCCGTGACCATGAAATTGTGATAGCCCAAAAGAAAGTGTCCAAAGGCCGTCCCAACACACCTCCAAAATCATGTAGTGTGGTCATGGACCCTCAAGTGTAGTGTGAAGTCATTTGTAACCGGGCCCTCAACCAAATGCTATTTCAATGAATTTCTATTCATGTGGGTTCTCACACATGATAAAATAGAATAAATCAACGGTTGTGAGCGTTCGGAGTGCCATGGTCTCCTGGTTTTGTGTTAGGCCTACCTCCAAGAGACGGCTTCTAAAAATAGTCAAAGTGACCACGAAACATGATCCATTCGATGCCATGTAGGAATCCATGTAGACTCTACATCCATCTTGCATTCACTTACTCCGTTGGTCCCTCAAGTGCAGTGTGAAGCGAACTTGGACCGGCTCCGCCTTTCCCACCAATGAGAGTGCTTGAAGTAATGGTCACGGGCTCTCAATCTCGTGTGTGGAGTGGCCCTAAGCTTGCAAGGCAAAACAACAAAAACAAAACAAACAAGGACATTAATCTTCTACTTAGCCCTAAAGTTTCTATTGCCGGAGGGGCATGTGCCATGATAAGTTGGGATTTCAAACTGCTCTTGCTTTTGTCATTATTATTATATATATTTAGACAAACATGCCAACGCCAAAGCACAGGAGACAGTTGACCACCTAACAAGTTTTCCGTCAGGTAGAGAGGGGATTTCACAACCAGGATTCGAATCGCCAACCTCTTCCTTGAGATTTGGGTATCTCTCCACCATCATCCGATAGTTTAGGGTCGTCTCGGACCACTTTTGTCACTGTTTTGGTTCGTTCAATATTTTTAACTTCAAAAACGGTGATGTGATTGAGGTAGCGAACTCCTAGTTCAATGTAATGGTCAAAGAAATTATCATTTTGGTCAAATGCGGAACATGAACCGGTCACAAAGTGTGATTAGCCCATTTCGGGCAGCCCTTCATTTATGAAAAAAATTACTATTTGTGGGTGATAGAATTACATTAGACCTTGGATATTATTGCATATCATGACATAGAATTAAAAAGCATCAGAAAATCATTTAGTATGTAACTAAATAAAAAAAAGAAACGTGCTTACTTGAATTAAGATGCACCTCATTACATGTAATTACCCTTAGTTAGTTTGAATACATATGCATAACTGTGAAAGGAGATGACATTAATTAAAACATTATAAAAACAATTAGCTAAAATTAGCGCACTAATTGAGTTTAATCTGAAAATGAGGAACGCCCTTTCATTTGGTAAGTCTCATAAATGATATTCTTATTGCTATTGAGGATTTTATTTTTTCATATCTCTTACTTCCAAGTTGATTACATGATTTATTGACAATTTCACTTCGATAATGAAAGCCCAATCAATTGCTTATTGACTAAGTGGAAGCAAACATATATATTGGATTTTGGACCTTGAAGTTGAGGTGCAATCAATTTGGGTTTTGTGAACAAGACACCCTTCAAGAATGCAAGGAAAAAAATTTATTTATTTATTTATTAAAAAAGTTATGCAGGCAAGCAACGTTATTCGGTTGGATTAAAAAAAAATCAATTGTTTTTCTCGAGGGATGCCTGAGGGTGGCGGGCCTGACCCTTGTCCAATCTTCAACCCCTTCCCTTGGAAGTTTGTAGAGGAAGGGTTAGTGTCCCCCAAAGATAATTCCTTCCTTTTCCTTTTGCTACGATTGGTTGGCTAGGGTGTCAGATATAGGGCTCTTGGTGAGGGTACTAGAGCCAAGCTAGTGTGTAATTAGCGCATTAGGTGTTGGTTCCAAGACACATGATGAGTGTGTAAAGATAATCTTAGAGGTAAATACATACAAGATTTGATTCTATGATATTGTAGGAGTTGTAGAATTCTAAATTGAGACCTTTTGAATTCTATCATTGGCATAGCACACTGTAATTGAATATTTAAAAAATGTATAACTAATTCAAATATGTTAAATTTAAATTTAAGAATCATGACAAATTTTGTTCAGTTTCTCTACATGGGCAAAAATTCATGCCAAATGCCAATGCACATAAATAGCAACATCTTCTCAAGATGTAGTTTTCTATAATAGGGCAATTTACCATGATACTACTCCTAACAATTATGGCAAGTGATGTTGAAGGAACATTCACACGTGGTTCGTGCAAAAGAACAACATCATTGTTTAATAGTTGATTTTCAACTTGAGCTTACGAACAACTAAACTAAATATTGCATTTAATATCCTATAGCATTTTGTGTTGCCATGGGTAACTTTCCTAATAACACTTCCTATGAATAATATTAGAAGTACTATCATCCCAACTTAAAACTTACCTTAAGTTCATTAACGGCCCAAAACCTTACATGCTCTGCAAGGCTGTTGATGTGTGGTTGCGTGCTTGCTCTTGCTCGTCCACTCTTTTGTGGGTTAACCTATGGCATAATGCATGAAATCCATGCCAATTATTGAAACAATGTTTGGCATATTGTGCATCCTAACATTTCCATAATGAAATGTTGTTATGGATGATTGAAATTAGGATGAAAAATCACTTAGTAAGTGACAATAATGGCAACATTGTAAATCTATGATGCCCATATTTTTTTTGCAAGGAATGTCAAATACTATTAGGTTTATATTTGGTGCTAGTGACACTCTACATGTGGTTACAATTAACATTGAGCAAGACAAATAGAATGGTGACACTAAATACAATTTAGTGTGGCATTCCCTCGGTGGTGACCTCTCCCTCTTGATTCCCTAAGGTCCACTTTATACATGCTTGGGGTTGCCCAAAGCACCGGCCTGATTCATGTGCAATTAAGCCCTCAATCCGGCCCAACTTTATCAACTTTTGCGGGCCCATCCTTATCACATGTAAAGTGATGAGGCCCGATGTTCTTGAGGGGAAAGTGTAGTGAAGAGAATTAGCCTTTTATGGACCGACGGTAGATGTTCATTATCCAATGGATGAACTCAATCCGGCCCATGTTGAGAGTTCAAGCCAAGGAAAGCTTGTCCTGATTTCTTCAAGCCGGCCCAAAGGGTTGGCGGCAGAATTGTGCCACCTAGGATGCCACATGGGATGAGTGAGTGTTCGGGCCCAACCTTAGTATAAAGCCCTTGGGTTGGATTTGATGAAACCGAGTGATCCTATTGGACGATATTTTTAGAGTTTGGGCCGGCCCTCAATCCGATCCCAAGTATAAAGTGGCCCTTAACCAATGACCTCATAGACAAAATATGGAAAGCTCGATGCATGGAATCTCAAAACATATTGAGTGCAAGGGGGGGGGTCCACTAACATTCATAGTACGCAATGACAAGTCAACTAGAAATGAATTGGGCCCAAAATCTTTTGACACTGCAACCTCATATTTGGTTATCATCTTGGGTCAAGGGGTAACAAACGTCTAAAGGAGGTGATCGATATGGCCATGAATGGCGGTTTGGGTAGAGCCTAGCCTCAATTTATTGGAGGATTGACAAGAGCAAGCAAATATGCTCTAGTTAATTTTGGACAATGGGAAGCATTTGACCATCTGAAGTGTTCGAGGTAGCATGATAACTAACAACAAATGAAACAAAGTTTGAGGCACTAGGAAATTGGGGTTGATTTGTGTTATCAAAGATGATGCATGCAAGTTGCCATGTTGGTGGGAAGGGGAGCCGCAATGGTAGGGATTACTAAGGAGTAGAGAAGAGGAAGGAGGGGAAGGGTCAATGCAAGAAAAAAACCAGGGTAATATGAGCTCATTTAGAGGTGAGATAACACCTAATAGCAAAGCATTTCCAAAAGTTGGGCAGAACAAATCTTGAACATTGGGGTTTGCATGCAAAGTGAAGGTCAATTCCTTGTCCTGGATGGGCGAAGGTGTTAGAACACCCATCTAGGTGAGCAAGCAACGGGGACTATGGGGGTAATGACATTGGGCAATTGATGTGTCTTGGAGCATTGTGGGGTGATGCAACATTTCAACAATGGCGTCTGGGGATCAACTGCGAATGTGATGGTTGGAGTGCTTGCGGGTCAGGTCTCCTCAAGCCTTTATGCATTTGTGGTGGGTGCGTTTGAAGGCTTGGAGCTAGCCTCAAGGTTGGTTTCACGCCTCTTCACCATCATTGAAGAAAATCATCTTCAAAAAAGAGTTGACCACCTTGTTGAATCCATCCCTAGCATTCTCCTCTTTGTGAGAGGTTCACCCCAAACACCTAGAAGTTTAATACCTATGAGTTGCAAAATGTCTTTGAATTTGGAGGATCATGGACCTCAAGTTTTGGGAAAAGGAACGCAAACACAAACAATATGTTTGGGTTCACGTAATCCAAAGGATCCCGACCTTGGAGGTCATTTGCACCTTGTTGGTAAATTGCTCGTTTGGCAATGTCCATGGTAGCTTGTGCCACATGTTCATTCCCTCAACGGCTTGATCTTGGATCTCCAAACGACCAAACTACCTACTCAAGTGGCTCACAACTCATTGCCACTACTATTAGTTTCACGGCCTTGGATTCAAAGCTAAATTTGGGTTGGGGATTTTTTGAATAATATCCACATTGTTCGTAGGCCTTAAAGCTTTGCATTGTTTTTAATTTACAGTGTAATATGCATGTCCATTAGTTATGCATGCCTAAAATTCGAGAGAGCTTTTACATATTATAATGCTCGCAATTGGAGCTTTATGCTCATAATATCCTTGCCGCACGACTTTCCCCACATAAGGACCATCCCTTAGGTTCCACCCTAAAAGGCCTTATGGCTTGGGCCTTAGGTATCTATCACCTCATACACGAGGGCTAAAGGCTTAAACTTTACATTAGACTCCGGGTGCACGAAACTTGAGGGTTTAGAATACCCCTTCCTGGACCTTACTTCTAGACTTAAGGTTGAACTTAAGCTTTACAATTGTTTTTCAAAACAGGAGGAGTATTTTCTTAAGTGGAGACTACTGAGATTTGATGGAAAAACGATGCCATAATAGCCACTTCATTTTTTCATACCTTGGACCTGGACCTTAGTATAAACTCATTGGGTCCAAAAAAAAATTCTCTTGACTAGTAGGTTCACTCAATTTGAAGTTTCTTTGGTCTCATAACATTGTGTACATTGTAAACCGCCCTCAACAGGTAGGGTTCACACCATATACGGTATCTTTTGCTAATATCAAGGTAAAGCTATTTGGCTTCTCACCAAACTATGATGGTAGCTAACATTATCTCGGTTAACAATGTAACGGTAAAGTAATTGCACATTAATAACTTATACGTTGAACTCCCCCCCCCAAAAAAAAACCTCATTTATGTTGGTAATTTAGGACCTGGGAGAGAGGAGCTTTACCTGCCATAGGGGGGAGGGACAAGATGGCGAGGGAGGCGCAACCTCCCCTTATGTTCAGATACATACAATTTGATGATAGCATTAACGCAAAGTCTTGTGACTTACCATTAGAAACGACTACAACTTACCTTGTGGTGTGAATAGAGAGCCACGTCGGTACATTACCATCAAACAATAAAGCTACCAATCAAAATGGCAAGTTATAACGTAATGGTAATTTAGGGTGAGCTTACAGTAGAGTCCAAGACCCAAAAAACTCTAAAATCGAGCAATCATGTTAGTCAAGAGTAAAATTTGGACCCACGGAATTTACCCTAGGGTCCAGGTCCAAGGCATGAAAAGGTGAGATGGTGCTAATGTGACATCACTTTCTCAACAAATCTTGTCGGTTCTCGTACACATATAAAAAAAAAACTCCTCTTAATTTATGAAGAAACTAATCTTCAAGCTTGAGTCCAATTTTGAGCGAAAGAATAAGGCGTGTTGGACCCCAAATTTCTTGGCCCCTTAGAGCATCTCCACCCTTGCGCGTCAAAGGGTCTTGGCAAGCCCTTTGACGCGGCCTGGCAGAAAAATCTGCCCCACCCCTCTTGCCCGGGCTCTTCAAACTTGCCAGGGCTTTTCAAACTTTCGACTCCACTCACTATCCTCCCGGGTGAGCGTTGCTCTTGCTGCGCCCAAATTCCGGGAGCTCATCCACTTGCGATCTTTGAATCGTGCCACTTTTGGGTTGAAGCCACTTTACAGGGAATATTCCTGACGGTTTTTCGGGTTGAAGAGCCGGTATGCAAGGTAAGGGTGGGGGAGTGCCACCCTAAAAAAATTTAGTGCATGCTTGGAGCCCTTCAAAGCACATTTCGAGAGTCTGCCTTTCTGCGTAAGGGTGGAGATGCTCTTAACATCATTATAAACAGTATACTCCAGATCCGGCAATATCCCCATCCATACAGGATTTTCATCCTCTCAGCACTATAAACATCGACAGATGAGGATGAATGTAATATTTTCATCCATCCACATCCATCCAAGTGGTGGGGGGCTCTCTTTCCTCCCCGCTGCAGGGGCATGCTGATGCGATCAGCCTTCAATCTCACGTGCACGCTCGCCCTCGCTCGCAGTTAAGCATCGTCTCGCACACTCATCTTCACTCATTTCATGTGGATCCGAAGTGTGCACACGGCCAGCGGCAGTTCAACTTAGCTTCCATGCGGTGGTGGTGTTGGTCGCAAGCTGACGGGGAGGGGAGTCGAAGCTTGCAAACATCATCGCGGCAAAGCAAAGGGAAACAACAATAACAAGACACAACAAGCTGAGCACGCTACGCTAGGGTTTCTAGGGTTTGGGGTGGGCATGGGCATGGGCGAATCATCATCATCATCATGGAGGGGCGGAAGAGGGAGGGCAGGGAGGGATGAAGATCAACAACGATGTGAATGAGGGAGCATCAGCCATGGCGCCCGTTGGTCCCATGCAGTCGGAGAAGGCGAGGATCGAGCAGATTGTGTCAGAATTTTACTCAAAAGCTCTGCACATTCTGTTGGAAGCGAGGGTACCACACCTATTTGCGCAGGGCTCATCCGCCCTTGCACCAGGCTATGGAGCGACAGAGGATTCACAGACGTTCGTGCCAGGGTCGCCGTCCGCGGTGGCCCGGGGGGTGACGAACAAGTGGTTCAATCTGGAGATGGAGAGCTCAGCATCGGTACAAGAATCCGCGGATGTGTGGCGAAGGGGAATCTGTCAGGAACCTCTCGTGGTGGACATCTTGCTGCAACAGCCGAATGGTGGTGCGATGGAGAATTCGGACAGGCAGAGGTCCTTCAACAAGTGGAGTTCCTCGTCCCCGCAACGGGTGACGAATCTGCGTGGGGAGTCGTGGAGCGATGGGAACGAGGGGGAGAGCTTCTCGTCCGGTGGTGTGTCGCGAACTCTGTTGGAGAGGTGGACTGTGCACTATGAGCGGACGACGATGAAGAAGTCGTCAGGATTAGGGTTTGGGGGCAAGCAAGTTTCTGGTGAAGGTGGTGGTTCTGTGGATGATGAATCGTTAAGCTTGGGAAGGCATCAGCAAGGAGGAGGATCTTCTGTAGGGGCTGCCTCCAACCATGCTCTGGAAAGGGCGGTTGTGTATAAGAGGACTGTGATTATGTTGCGGTCTTTATACTGTTTGGTGCGAACGTTGCCTGCGTATCGGCTTTTTAAACTTGCGAAGTCTTCTTCCCACAGCCGGAGCTTTTCCCTTTCCTACACTGTCTCCCCTGCGCCTGCGAGTCTGTCTGAGCAGGACGAACGGGCGATGATGACTTGCAGTCTGACTCCAATTGAAACGCAGTGGGGGAGATTGTGTATTTCTTCTCAGTACAAAAATGCTACCGCTGAGACTGCCCTAGAAGTCACTCCGCCAAAACCGCCAACGATCTATCCAGATTATGTTGGCAGCCCGACTACGGATCCTATGAGGAGGTTTCCTGGTGTTGGGTCGCTGCCCGATGGGGGTATTTCGGGTCGCCGGGATGTTCATGTTCTTTCAATACCAACAGGTGGTGGTGAATTCTGTTATCTCTTGAATTTTTGAATGACATTTTGCTCTGTCAATGCATTTCAGTATTCTCTTATGTAGAGTATATCACCGATGATCCACCAATGATGCCACATGGAATCATGTACCAGAATTACCAAGTCTGGAATTCCACATTATATGTACATTACACGTGGGGATTGGCGTAAAGTAGGGCATTTTTCTCTGCACTTCACAACTTTTGTAATTCTCTCTTTTGGGTTACCCTGTTCACTTATACGAAGTGTTAATTTAATTCAGGAGGCTCTGTGCCGAGCTCACCACTACGTCGCCATAGCTGGAGCGGAGGTGTACACAAGGTGCAATCGCAGCCCCCACTGCCGACGGGTTCCCCTTCCTACAAGTCTTCCTCTCCATCTCCTTCGCATCCATACCTGGACTTCCAGAATTCACCACCTAAACCCCCCTCGTTGGTTCATCATTCGTTCTCTCCATCTGGGGCTCATGCTCCCTCTCATCTCTCACCTCGAAACTCACCCTTGCAAAGACAACAATTTGGGAAGCAAGCCCAACCTGACTCCCAACCTATTTCTATAGTTGCTCGTCGCTCTCCTCCATTTTCCCCATCTCCTTCGCCCTCCCCACCTCAACATGGCTACAGTCAGCCTCGCAGTGCCCCTGTATCTATTCCCCGTCACGCTACTATCAACCGGGCGTTGCCTACCGCCCGCGTTGCACATGAGCTTCACCATCATAGCAGAAGCCCTCTACCGCCACCCTCTCCACAGCCCCGCCCGGAGTTATCACGTGCTCATTCTTTTAATTCACCGCTACATCCAGGCTCAGGCGGACCTACTCCTAATCTATCTCTGGGCAGCAAGATCGGAACTCAATTGTCTACATCTGATTCCTCTGGGCATGTGTCTTCTCCTCAACGGTTTCGACATCGTCAGGTGTGTTCTGACCCTTGTTTGGCTGTGATGTCCAATCTTGTAGATTTTGCAGATAATATCTAAATATGGGGAAGATCATGGGCTTATTATGTGCAAGCATGAGTGGACACGGAGCACTTAGAAAGCCCTACTGGTGAATTTTCTATTAAGAGTTGTTTGAGGTTGGATGCTTTACTAAATTAATGATATGATTGAATTTGTAGAAGTCACATGGTTCTAACTCTACAAGCATAAAGTTGTAATGTGATTTGGCATAAACCTGAATATTGGGAGGAGTTAAATAATGTACCATGACGCAATAGTATAGGGTGGTGCCAGTCTCTACTGGTTAATTCTGGGCATGAAGTCTGCCTCTTAGTTGACCTTGGATTCATGGGTTACAGAAGTCTATACGTCCCTCACTCTCATAAGAGTAATTTACTAGGAAGTTTATGTGTGAGTGTCTGCCTTTTGAATTTTGTCTAGTGAATCCTGATTTGATTGGAGGGAAGAGACTGTTATCATCCATATATAGGTATATGCTTGTAGGTGAGCTCTAAATTGTAGGAGGGGATAAGTTGGTCATAATGTTGGCAAGCAATTGAGGGTTAGGGTTGGTCAGAGTAAATTTGTCATTGACATTCAGGTCAATATTACACTTTTGTCCTATTTCGGTACTGAAGATTGTACCTTAAAATTGGTAACATTCTACCGAGCATCTAGAGTTGTCTATATGGACTTCATTTAAACATGTGGAGATATGTCTCTCACTACCTCTGGAAACAAAGTTTGAAATAATAGAGGTGGTGCCTCTTGGTTGATAGGTACCTGGTGAGGAGCACGAGCGGTCACCTTTCAGTCCCCCACGGCTGGGTGGCTTCAGACAACATTCTAGTAAGGTCACTGCTCACAGTTATGAGGACCCAGACACAGAGAACTTTGCTTGCCCTTTTGCACTCGAGTACGATGAGGCAGATGATATATATGGCAGGTAGTGAGATCGATTCAACCCTCATTGTTGTTATATTGTTTACTGGTTGTACCTTTACTTAAATCTGATGCAGGTAAATTGGGGTTGTGTCTTCTTCTTTATGAGTATAATGGACCCATACAATGATTACAGCTTGTTGGCTTATTGAAAGTCCCAAGCTGTGATTTGTATTGCAAATGTGGCATTGACCCATACCTTTAAATGTGAAGCTATATTTCACTTTGGTCTACTACAAACTGCATCAGAGTTATGCCATTTCCTTCAAATGATGGCTTTTATTCTGTTATTGCCCATATCAAAAGGGAACTAGATATCTCTCTCTGTCAAGGCTTGAGAAGCTTCTTTTTTTATGACACCAATTAGGAAGTACATGGTCGTTGATCTATCTACCATGCATACAGTTGTCAAGGTTTCACATTTTACTGATTACACATGTGTGCACCATTTATATGACAGGGTTGAAAGTCCAGGTGCACGTCCAAGGGTTCCTGATTCTCCTGACTTCCTGGGAACTACTCCAGGTTCTCAGGGTCGATTTCAAGATGCCAAGGTTGGAGAGCTGGTTAGGCTTCTAAGGCAGGCAGCCCCTCTGCGCCAGCAGAGTGCCCCACCTGTTGTCTTCCTAGACCTTCCTGTCCCAAGGATGTCAGTAGCGTCCTCCCCTACTTCAGTCTCGGCAAAAATTAAGATCAGTCCACCCATGCCATTATCCCCAGGTGCTCGAAAGGGCTTGAGAGAAAAATCTGTTGATTTCAGGGCCACAAGTTTGGGCAGAAGCAGTGGAGCAGGGTCGTCATTTGGTACGTCTGTGGGGGTAGGCTCTCCACCCTCAGTAGGAGTAAGGCAGGCCAGTACAAAAACTGCTGCTGATGCCTTGGACGAACTAAGGGTTTATCGAGAGATGCGCGACTTTCTTGTACGTCAAAGTGGGGTCAACTCGGGGCCAGGTCAGCCATTGTCAAAACCCATGTAAAAAAAAAGAACTCACTGGTTTATTTATGAAAGTGAATGTATAGGGGGTGAAGAATGATGCGCACGGCTGTATTGTACAGGAAAAAGTAGTTTACACAAGAAAGTAGGGGTCCTCAATGTGCTCTGGCCACACGCAAGTTGTGGCTGTGGTGAAACCCACAAGAAAGTTGGTCCTTGATTCATCTTGCTAAAATTTGTAATGTTGTCTTGTCTTCCTCTTGAGAGCTTGAGCTCTCTATGCTGGTTGCCTCGGTTCACACGTGATTTGTGACCAAGACACTTCAAAGGATACTAGGTATTCCGCAGTTATATCTTCAAATGACTCCTCAATGATTACTTTGTGTACAGTTGTTTGGTTTACTTCAGTTTGTCACCAGCTGGGCAGTGTTGACAGGTAGCTTAAAGGAATGGAGGTTCTCCTGAGGAATGCAAGAATTATTGATGTGTTGAAATGTTGTTAGCCTGCAAGTGCCTTGGATGTGCTCCTTTGTGAGCACATTGTTGATACATGAACATTTTAAAGTAGTAAAGAACTAGTCTATTTGTCACTCATACCAAGAGGAAATATTTCAATGTTATCTGTGCACCACTAGCTTGTACAAGTCAGCCATTCATTGTGTTGATCATTCTAAGTGAATGGAATAATGCAGGTGTGTGGAATTACATGAGAGTATGCCTTGCATGCTGCTGTCATAATTTTGGAATATGGTGATATTTATGATTACTCCGAGTCTTTACAAATCCATGTGTAGATGTCTCAACATACTTACTATGCTGTTCATACTTAGCTTGCACATCACCTTTTTTACATGTCATGAGCTAGTTTGCACCCCAGAAGTTGCAGCATGCCTGCTAGTCATATATCGTATTTCTATGGCATACCTGTTGTTAGCTCTGGGTTGCTGTGTGAGATGGATCCACTTTTACAGATCACACAATATGCTAACTTGATGTTCTGTTTATTTTGTTGAGGAAATCACAAACCATTGGTTTTTACTGTGCGCAGTCTATTGCTACTCACAATTTTGATGTCCGCTGGAATAAGAGTTTGTGACTAGCAAGCTTTTGAAGTACATCTAATGTATGGGTGAGTAAAGCAGGATAAATAATCTTCTACAAATCAAGAGGTCCAAGCTCCCATAGTGGTGAGGATAGGGAGAGAGGATTCAAGCTTACAGCTACTTCCCATGTAAGTGATGCTCTATTGTTGCAGAACTGTAGGCCAAAAATGACACTGAAGTATGTGAGGGATCATAATTCTTGACTGAATTTAACAGAGAATCTGCTGTATGGAATCATAGGTGAATTGTCTGAGAGTAATATGTTGCAGAAATGATAGCCACCTCTTCTCTTACTAACTATCTCGTCCTTGAGCTAATCCTTGGCTGCTTGCGGTAGGAATGGCCCTCAAATGGTCAATTGGAGGAGCACATTGGAATGGTGGCTTTTGCAAAGAAGTGGATTGTTGTTGTTGAATGTTTACATGTCTCACACATGTATTCCTAGAAGCATCATGTGGCAAGTTGGGATCAAATTAGAGGTATTCATGAGTGTCTGTGCCGGGGGTTCTGGAAGTGCAGTGCACAGTGGTTTACATTGGTCCAATTGTGTATTAGGTCTTGGTTGAGGTGGGTGATCTTTTCAGGGGCAAGGACTTTAGAGCGTCTTTAATATGTAGTTACAAAGTCAAGTTTGAAATGTACATACTTGGAAGAAATCATTAAAGAAGCTTCAAGAATTCAAATGATATTCATTTGGATTTACCACCAATATATAGTTACATGTTGAAAATTAGATAGGTTAAAAAGAAAGGAAACCAGCAATAGTATCCATTCAAGCTTAGTCCACTTTATATCTATCGGCTTATGCGCATAGCTAAGCAATGACCAATTATAAATTGGAAATCTGCATATAACCTTTCTGTTGGAATTAGAGGGAATCTCACTTTCATTCAATACAGGAGATAGCCTGTTGATGTATTTCCTGCCATTGCATCTCATAAGTCTAGCCCTATACAATATGCACCTTTATTGCACTAGTATGGGAAGATTATGGAAAAAGATAATTACGTATGGCAAACGAAAATCCTCCAAAGGAGATTTTACTTGACTGTGTTCCTATTGACAGAGAAAGGATCTTAGAACTACACTGATTGTCCCAATTAGTGTGTGTTACTATATGGAGTTAAGCAGTGCACTAATGTCTTACTCAGGAGTTCAGCTTTTACTAACAAAAGTTCATTAGGTTGTTTAGAACATAAATAACCTTGCTTGGTAAAATAGTAAATTCTCACTAAGTAGTAATAGCAACCTGGAACTCTGAACAAGGTTGAGGAATTCATAGTCAACCAGGTCCATTTAACCGCTCACTAGGGTCATGTAATGCTGACATGGATGAGATCTATATTTTTTTAGACAAATGGAGCTAAGGTTTAACTTATGTGGTGGCTGCTTGTAATAGATCGTGCTGATACGGAGGAATAATGAATCATCCCAATGAACCAAAGTATTGAGTGACTTCAGTTTGAATATGAGAGTTGGTTCACACGGGATCCCAAGTCACTTGAGGTCAATATGTGCAATCTCAATTGTTGAGAGCATGGAAGGTGGGACTTACCCACTTCACACGAGGTCCCAAGTCCTAAGTCCCAAATATGACATGGATGCCTACATGGCATCATTTTTTAAAGGTGAGGCTGGGGACTTGTTTTGATAGTTGGGTTGAACAAAAAGCTAGATCCAACTCTCAACACAAGGCCCGTTAATAAATTTTCATAAACTAATCAACATCCAACTTCAATGATAATTAACCATACTTTAATTGTTTCCAGAAAACAATTAAAGTTGGGAGGTTGCCTCCATGTTGGGACTTGCTGATATGAGTGGGACTTGGGACTTGGGATTTGGGACCCCATGTGAACTGGCCTTGAGTATAGGAACAAAGTTCAAGACCAAAGCAACCCAAAATCAAGGGATCATGCGGGTCAATAGTATAAATTCGAACCAAGGAATTTACATTGGGGTTTGAGTCTAAATTATGAAAAATTGAAATGTTGCTAATGCGCCACTACTTTGCCGCCAAATCTTGTTGGTCTAAAATCAAGAAAATACTTTAGAACCTCTTACTTTGAGAAACCAATTTCAAGCTTGGGTGCAATCTTGAGTGTGAAAGTTAGGTCCGTTAAAGGGATTTTTGGACCCCTAGTTTCTTGGACCCAATCCCCAATGTAGAGTCACCCTTAGGGTCCAATTCCATGGGAGGGGGTGGCCAACATTTTTGTATGTCTACAAATGCTCTTTTCCATCATGGGACCCACCCCCACCATCTATGCCTTTACAAGTCTCAGGGTGTTTCCATGAGAGGGGGTGAGAATGTGTGCAATGTGCACCTTGTCATTTCCCCCATTGACAAGATAGGGTCCATTGCCTTATCATTTACCCTCTAAGCTATCCTCCCATTAAAACTCTTCATTTCATGGATTACTTTGACCATGTTGGTGGTGTGGTCAATGGACGTCATAGATTTGGGACATTTGTATACCCTAACCTCCATAATGTCACCCTCTGTAGTGTCACCCCCTCTCTTTTATCTTGAAACCCTAGGGAATGGATGTGCTCAGTTTCAAACTCCCTCTTTGTTGTGACATTTCCCTCTCATATATCACAAGTTTTGACATTAAAATAATCCACCAAAGAATTCAAACCAAACACTTACAACATCATATTGTCATCTTGTTGTTATTGTCATATTACCATTGTTTCAATGTTGACTTTGAGTTATTCCATAATGTCACATGCTGCACTAAATCTCTATTATCATGCATCTATGTTAACACTGCAGATCTCTTTAATGTCACATGCACTTTGATTGCCATGTGTGATGGTAAGGAGGTTAGAGTGTATCCAAAAGGAGAGTAGGGGGGGATCATCAAGGTCCACTTTAAGATGGGAAAGGAAAAATAAGGGGAGAAAGGAAAAAGGAAGGGAAAAATAAAGGAAGGGAAAAAGGAAGGAAAGAAAAGTCAAAGATTGTTTGAATAAGGTATGTGGGTGTTCTTTAGTCAATTGTTTTTGTTCTCCACCTTCTTTTGATCATATTTACGTCTTGAAGTTTGCTTTAGCAAATTTGTGATGAATCACCAGGATTTTCTTTGATTTAGTTATAAAATTCTTAGAAGTGCATATGAGTTACTTCCTCATTAAATAAACACATGGGTCCCTCTAATTGTGTTGAGTATTGAGTATACTAGAGTACTTGATACAATTTGAAGTTGTAGTCCAATTTCTTTTAAACATGTGTTGCAAGTGGATTATACTTGGACAATAAATTTATCAAAGAATCTCGTAATGCCAAACTTTCATATGCGCTAAACTTATGATTGTCAGGTGTGTTAATTGAAAGTGTTCGTCTCTTATGGCTGGTTAATTTGTTTGTGCCATGCGGGATGTTAGCGAAATGATATGTTTTGCGTAATCTTGTACAAGCAACAAGAGGGAGTTGGACATGCACTTATTGAGTAGGTTGATTTGATGTTGGAGCATTATCAAGTGTCGAGGTAGTATCCACACCAACATTGTTAATACCATTTCTTCCAATTGTTTTTATAAGGTCCCCCTCTATTCGATCATATGTATATGAATCCCAAATAGCATAATTTGTAATTGCTCTAACACCATTATTCAAATCATCTTAGACTTGAGACGAAATGCAAGGCAACCCGTGAATAGCATCTTTGAAGGACTTGGTCATTTCAAATTCTAAGTTGCAATCATGTGTGGACAAAGGCAATACCCGAAATATTTGACGATACTCCAAAATCATGAGACAAATTACTTTTTGATTGCAAAGCTGAATCTTGAGTACAAATAATATGCACGGTTGAATCCAAAATAAAATTCCACCATACATAAATTGAAGTTTGCAATTAATATGCAACCCACAAACAAGCATATTAGCAAAGGAGTCACCAAATGACAGGCTTAGGACTTCAAAAAACAAGGCTTGAAAATGCTGCCAAAACTTTCATTCCTTGATGAACCACGCCGCAATATATTTCGACTAAACCAGTCCAAAATTAAATGAGGATGTTTTGGAGGGGGGTTTAAGCAATTGATAAAATGTTACTTTTGAGTTTATGACATCATCGTAGATAACTTTTATGGATGTAGGAGATTGAAATTCTGTTGCACCAAAACTTGTGATAGATGTTGTCTACATAAATTGCTTGTCCAGCTCACATTGAAATTCCATACTCGTTGATAATAATTTTAGATATCTCTTTCATAAATAAAACACGATTTGCTTTGTCGGTTCCATTTGAGTTGTCTTTGTCTCTCGTCATGAGATGATGATTGTCAAGTATAACATAAGCTTTTGGAAATTATGTTTTGAAACAAATTGTATCTTCACGACACTTGTCCAAATAAATTACAGGATCATCCAATTGAGACCGGTCTACAATTTTTTTACGTAGTTTTTGTGCCAATGGTCCTCATTCTTTGTTGATGGTTGAATAGGTCCATTGATGGGCAATTTCTTGATGTCGCTCATTCATCACCACGAATATTTGATTTATGAGACAAATTACTTTTAGATCTTTCATTTATGAGATTCAATCATTCACTATAGGGAGGTTTTTTGCAGGTGGGAGATGGTATTCAGAGGTTGAAGCATTTGGTGTCTAAAAATGTTGGCAAAAACATAGGAAGTTTTTTCTTTACCAACAATAATTACATATCTAATGAAGGATTAGGTCAAGAAATGGGGTGTTGAGGTGGTTGGGGACATTGCTATAAACAACATGAAAATAATATTCATGTATGTGGTAAAAGGTAAAACGACCGCATTGTCTTTCATCAACGACGCTAGGATGTGAGCATGCGAGCATGAGCCTAAGAGCGGTGAGCAGGGATTATGTGAGCCAACAACCTCAAAATTTTCAAAATGATGTAATTTCTAATTTTTTTGGTTAACAAATCAAAGATCAGCGTTTTTTCAATTTAAAAAATGCTATTTTTTTTAAAATACCTATTACCACATGACCCATGATTGTGGATTTTAGATTAAATAAACCTCGCAAGGTGATGCTATTGTATGTTGTGAAATTTATATCATGTTCAAGGAGACCATCCCAAAGTGGGTTGACCAAGTCAAAGTACAAATAATTTAAAGGAAATTTTGAGGATGAGAGGGAGCAAACGTTGTGAAAACACCATAGGATGTGGAACATCATATACATAATAAAATATTATTATATTATAGCAAGGGATACATATTGGACTATAAATATAATATTTGGCTATTGGAATTTAGGTATTTGAATATAATATATCGGTATGATATATATCTATTTGATAACAGTCTAATATCTATCACCTAACTTGCTCACTCACACGTCTTGATGATTTCGGCAACAACAAGCACTTGCTTAACTTCATCCCGACTGAGGGTAGGAACGTGGATGAATGTGTCTTTCTTATAATCCAATTTGCATAAGTAACGGAAGATGTAATAGAAGTGTTTGTAGTTTATTTACATGCCACGCTTTCCAATGGATGTATTGTTCATGCTTCCATAATGGGGACAAGTACAAGATGGAAAAATTACAAAGTGTGATGTTATATATTTTCTCGTTAGAAACAATCTTGGACGAAAGCGTGATAATAGCACCATGTCCAGGGTAAGGAAGGAGGTTCACCCCGATAATAATTCCAGTTACATTCCTTGCACTCTCCCATTGATTGCAGTGATTTTCGGTGGATGCCTTACAACTTCGATAAACTTGTTTGCCATTCCAAAGAGAAGGGATTCTTTTGGCATGTGTTGGTCGAGGATGAGTTCACAAAACATGCTAAAATATCCTAGACGAGGAGAGAAGTCGTCAAGGGGAAATGGGCACGTTGGATTGTAGGCAGAACCCAATTTCTTCAAGCTCAATGACTTTAGTACGGGTAAGGTTGGTACCAATAAGAACAAGCCAAACTTCAAGGATTTTGGGCCGTGTAAGAACATGGGAACGCTTAGGTCCCATGATGCAATGCGCAATTTGGTTTAGATAAAACCAAAATTCCTTGATTTCAATTGTTGTGCCCTTATACTCACGCTTCTGCCTTTTGTAAGTAGGGGCAACAATGGGTTTTCCATGCCTAACAACCAACAACTTGCATTTGGCTTGTGTGTGTTTTTGAATGGCGTGATATCGTTTCTTTGATTTGTGTAAAATTCTTGCTATGTGCCATTCCGATGTATCACAATCTATTTCCACCACAGCTTGGATACCTTCAGAATCATTGGATGATAACTCTATTAGAGATTCTAGGGACTCACGTTTAATACCTTGAAGATTGATGAGGATAGTATTATTGGAACGAACACTGGATGGAGGTTTCACTCGTACTGGACGTAACAATCGGTATTTAACACTAGATGTACAAGAAACGGGAGTTAGTATTTCGGTTGAAGTTGCGAAGAGCTCTGAGGAGATACCGTAAACTCTATAGCGTCATGCATGAAGAAGCCAGTAGAAGCCTTTATGATCGTTGTATCTTGATTGGAAGTTAGATTCTTTGAGAACACTAGAGTCACTTAACACTTCTTCCTCTACGACAATAGAAGGAGGGAAGAATCCAAAACGGACATGAAAGATATGGACATGTACATGTACAAAGTCTCTAGCATCCAATGGTAAAACGAATGGGACCTCATGACCTATTGCAACAATAGTAGCCATAAGAAAAGGCTTAAAAAAATAACTAAAAATTACAGACAAGCCATAAGAATACAAAGACATGAGAAGAAACAAATAATAGTATTGGCGAATGAAAATGTATGAATATAAAGAATGAGAAATTAAAGGGGTTGAACCAAATGAAAGGAAATTGTATGCTATAAAATATTATATAATATTTGGTATAGAAGAAAATATTGTAATATCATTTAAAAATAAAAGTTACGCAATATAAAAAGATATCAACAAAATATAATGGTTGTAATCAACACAGTACACAACTTTTTATTTGCAAGTAGTGGACCAAACGAGGGTTGTGACATAGTTCGTATATTATGGAAGTTATTAATTTATGCAAGATTTACAATTGGCATTGATAATTATTTTAAGTAGCACTATTTCAACTGATAGTATTACAAATGACAATATTACAACTGGCACCATTACAAATGGAAATATTGTAAAAGACACTATTAGAACTGACAACTAGCAATATTACAACTGGTAATATTAAAACCGGGACTATTACAACTGACACTATCACAACTGACACTACTACAACTGGTAATATTAAAACTGGCACTATTACAATTGGCAATATTAGAATTGATACTATTACAACTGGTACTAACAATTTATGATGCACGCTGATCCAATATGTGCATTTATACATGCATATAACTTAAGAATATTAAATGAATTAAGTGTAGCCGTTAACGGCTACACTTTTACAACTATTAGTCATGTAATGAGATGGGCTAGTGATGAAGACCATCATGTAATATAAAAATTCACAAACGGAAGTGAAGCAATATAGAGAAATGCATGTTGTTGAGAGTAGAAGATGTAGTGGAGAGGGAAGCTGAATGTGTTTAGATGCAAGAGAACGTCATTTATCCATTGTTAGCAGTGGTCACTTCAGTGGAGGGTAGGAAAAAAAGCAGGAGGAGAAATAACTTTCATTTTTCAAATAAGAAACAATTGTCAAGGGCTAGAATAAATAGACATGTTCTTCGAATGATAGGAGTGGACCTATCAGGCACAACAAAAAATTTAACGTATAAAGGTATTGTAGTATGTGAAGCTATAAAAAAAATGTCTTCAAAAATGAAACCACTATATGTGAAGCTCAATCACATATTATATTTGGATACAATGAGGACGATGAAGAGGAGGAAGATGATGACAAAGACATTGATGGAGAGAAAATGATACAATATGAAGAGAATGAACAACCATCTGAGCCGGAGATGGAGGTAGGAAGTACAAACGAAATGGTAAAAGAATAACCTTGAAATGAAAATAAATTTGAAGGTATATGATATACATCATATTGTGCACACCAAAAATATGATTCTAACGGTATATAGCACGGAAAAAATGATTATATTTTATGTATTTTAGAGCAAAAAACAATCGCACATCTTAGAATCTAACCCGAAATCTTCAATAGTTGAAGATTTCTGGAGGAAATCTAACCATATTAATTTTAATAGAGTTTGGTGATTTATGTAAAATTGAAATTATGTCCAACAATTCCAAAAACAATTGAAATGAATGTAAAGAATATAATATATAGACACAATTGTTTTTGGAAATAAATATGAAAATTTGAGAAATTTATAGCGATTAAGGCGCACTCCATTTTTTTCCTCTCTTCCAAAAGGGTAGCTGTTAACGGCCACCCTTTTTATTTCTAATTTTTGTATTATGGTTTAGGACAGCCGTTAATGACTTCATTTTTTAAGGTTTCAATCTCCATTTAACAACATAATTTTTTGGAAATAAAATCACACAAATAAGTCATTTTCTTTCCTTCCAAAAGAGTGGCCATTAACGGCCACTGTTTTTTCATTTCAATTTGTTTTACATATGTGATTTTATTCTATACTTAAGCAGTCACTTTTATGAAAAAACTCCTTCCATACATATGGCCATTAATGACCACATTTTTTCCATTTCACTTTGTTTTGCATATGTGATTTTTTCTACATATAAACACTCACTCTCATAAAAAAAATCCCTTCCAAATGGGTGGCCGTTAATGGCCAATCTTTTTTCATTTCACTTTGTTTTACATATGTGGTTTTATCTACATATAAACACTCACTCTCATCAAAACAATTTCCTTCCATACGGGTGGCCGTTAACGGCTACCATTTTTTTCATTTTACTTTGTTTTGCATATATGATTTTTTTACAAATAAATATTCACTTTCATAAAAAAATTCCTTCCATACAGGTAGCCGTTCACAGCCACCTTTTTTCATTTCACTTTGTTTTGCATATGTGGTTTTATCTACATATAAACACTCACTCTCATCAAAACCATTTCTTCTATACGGGTGGCCGTTAACGGCTACCCTTTTTTCATTTCACTTTATTTTGTATATGTGATTTTTTCTACATATAAACACTCACTTTTATTAAAAAAAATTCCTTCCATACGGGTGGCCGTGAGCGGCTACCCTTTTTTCATTTCACTTTGTTTTGCATATGTGGTTTTTTTTCTACATATAAACACTCACACTTATAAAAACAATGTCCTTCCAAATGGGTGGCCGTTAACGGCCACCGTTTTTTCATTTCACTTTGTTTTGCATATGTGGTTTCTTACACATGTACACAATCACTTTCATTAAAAAAATTCATTCGATAAGAGTGATTGTTAACGGGTTTTTCCCCAGTTATGTTTCTTTTGCATATATAGTTTTTTTTACATGTAAACATTGATATTCATCATTTTTTTTCTCATTCTAAAATGGTGGCCGTTAACAACCATTCTTTTTAGATTTCATTCTGCTGTGTATATGTGATTTCTTAGACATATATATTTACTTAAATTTTTTTTTCTTCCATACGGGTGGCTCTTAACGGCCACCATATTTTGCATTTCATTTTACTTTGCATATGTGATTTCTTTCACATATAAACACTCCTCTTAAAAAACATTTTTTTCATATGGGTAATATTTTTTGTGCTTCAGATATGGGAATTCAACTTCTTTTGAAGATCAGTTGGAGTTGCAATTGCATGCATTTTTGAAGAAAAATTTGTCAACATTTTTTTCCGTCTTGAACGGTTGAGGAATCAATCAAGGGCAAAATCAAAATTCAATATTCCACTATGTCAAATGGTTTCATTGCCAATTGTTAGGCCTTTCTTGAAAAATGATGTTATGAACACGGCTGCACATTTTGTTGCTTGTAGTTATATGGAAGGCAATGGTATTTTTTACGTGGCCTTGAAGAACAATGAGGGCAAAACAATAGATGTTACTGATATTATAATTGAATCATGGAGTAACAACTGGATACGGGCAAATGATGCCTTTGAGAAAATATTGCAAAATGATGAGGAGCTCAAAGTTTTCTTTGGCAAAATGTTCATGGTCTGGAACGGCAACCACCATCTGCAAGCATGGTTGCCCATTATTAATCGAGACCACACACATGATTCTCCTTGACATTATGATGTTGAAAGTATTATTTTGGACGTCAGGGGACATATTGCAACTATGTTGGCAACCTTATATGAAATCAATTGGTAATTCCTTGATGTTTCTCTTTTTGTTTGTTTTTTTCATTTGGCTTCTTATTTTTTAAGTTTATTATTCTATTGGATGTTCATTTTTCATATCTTACCATTGTTTGTTTTATTTTGTCATGAGGAACCAAAAATCCCATGTTTCTACAAATCTTGTTCATAAGCTTTTCTGCATTCAAAATCCCCAAAAATGCCGGGGCCTTGGTGCTTAAATGTTTCTTCAAAATTCCTTTTTAGGTTCTCCCAATCTTCTTTGTTGGGAGGTTCCGTATTGAGTGTATCTTCTTGATGGGTGTTTACCCTTGTCTTGGGTTACCCTCACTGGAGTGTGAGTACCAGTGTTTTTTTTTGTACCTTTTGTTCTCAAAACATAAGTTCCAAGAGGGGTACTTATTATCAAATCATCATCATCTTCCTCACTTTCTTCTTGGTTCAAGTTATCTTCGTTAGAGTCTTCATGTCCTTTGTTTGTTTCGCCATTACCTCCTCCTTCACTTTGACTTCTATTGTGGATGGGTTCAGGGTTGTGGGAACCTACTGCCAGTGGTTCAGAAGCATATCGGCTTTCTTCGTTTCATGTAGTTCTTTGTCGCGTACGCCTAGCGTACCTCTCTTCTCTTTCTCTCTTCAGTTGCTCAGTCCATCTTACGTTGTCCTCTCTGGAATACATGCGCTCCACATGCTTCTTCTCTGCCTCCTGTTCTCTGGGGGTTGGTGATGTACTTCTCGTACTAGATGTATCCTCATGATCAACCATGTATGCTACTTAAAGTGTTTCGGGATCATGGTCTTGCCCGGCTCTCTCAACTTTGTCGCCTCAATGCACCTGTACTTCACATGTTTGCCTATGAATGATCACTTTGGATAATAATTTTCAATGTCTTGTTTCTTGTTCATGCTTCTATTCTGAATCATGGTTTCCCATACTACCCTTCAAACCACCATATAGAGGTAAAATATCCTCCTAACGTATAAATCATACAACAAACCTTCTTGTTTGTAGTGATATTCTCGATATCGGGTCGCTCTTAGCACATGAGCTCTAATTCCTTCCTTTCTGTTGTTCCATGCCTTGGAAAACATTAGTGCTTGCAATTCCTCCGGCAACTCATCAATGTTTCTTTCAAATTGAGACCGGTAAGCAAAACCTATTTCTTTTACCTTAAATAGTTGCCATATTTCGTCCTCATAAATCTTTTGCATATCCCACATTAGATCATGAAATCTCTTTGTTCCTTCCCATTTCCTTAAAGTTGATTGACTTGTGTCATACTTTGGGTAATCCCACAGCCATTTACCTAAGGCCAAAATTTCTTGTTGTTTTGAATCTCCCTCTTTGCCTTCTCTATCAATTTGCACATAGAGCCCTCGAAGGTTGTATTGTTCCAGTCTTCTTTGCACAGCTTTCTCCACACGATTTTGTTTTCGTGGTCCAAATGTCTCCGCCAATTTGCACTCTTCCTCTATATCTCGCTCAAGTCTTCTACACCATATGTGGTACATATTTTCCATTCATTTTTGCCATCCAACTTGTCCCAATATCTTATGTTTGTAATTAAATACTTTAATTTAGGTAGGTGTAATGTCCATGTGGCGAGCTCCCCAACATGGTCGCCAAAATGTCGAGGATGCCTTCAACCCTCAGCCTTGGACGGTGTAACCCGCTGCTGACTTGTTTACATGGATGTCACTCCCACCCAAATTAGACTGCTCTAGATTTCCATTTTCGTCGAAGGTGGTTGCATGTATACTATTATTGACACTTAGATTTGTATCATGTTCATTTTTCTAGTTCTCGTGGATCCTCAAGGGGTAGATGTCCTAAGTTTGCAAGTTTATGTTCCCCTAAATCCTAATGTCAAGATTAAGTGTTTTGGAATGGAAGTTATTCTTATATCCAATATCGTTTATATTTACTCCTATATCTTTCGTGGTTTGAATGACTTGCAGTCACCCTTATTCCATATTCTTGTTTCAAGGTATTATATCAATACTCTTTGTCATTCATGGAGGGAAGCTAAGACATGAGCAATGAGCAATGAGCGGTGAGTGGTGAGCGATAACACATGAGCAGTGAGCGGTAACACATGAGCAGTGAGTGATAACTCGTGAGCAATGATGCCAAATTTAGTAATTGGACACGGTTTTAGGATATATACTCTAAAATTGGAATTTGTATTTTTGCAATTTAGAAAATATAAAGTACCCGCATTTTCATTGAAGAAAAGTGAAGGGAACCTATTACTTTCAAAATCATTAGTCCATTGTTGGTTTTTATTATAAAAATCCACACTAATACATGTCACTTTATGCCATGATACTATCCATCGTGCCCATTCTGCTACGAACAAAATGTTTTGAGCCCAATATGAAGTTACGATAATTTGGAGAGGCAAGAGTACTGAATTTATCCATAACGACCTCTATGGACAAACCTGCCAAGTGATGTCCTTCACCGTTTGATGGACATTTTAGGAGATAGTCTGTTAGGAATTGTTTGCTCATTGTTATTACTATAGCAGAGTTCTTGGCAGTGGGTGTTTTCATGACCTCATTGGCAACGCATTGGGAAGTCATGTCAAGTGACTCACGGCATGTACCATTTGATATAGGGTGTTCATGAATATCAAGATGTATTTAAGCCCTTGACAGCCCAGGGATGTAGAGTGAACATATATTATGCGAGCATAGCACTACGTAAAACATACTAGTATGGAACGATATACCTTATATTCTAGTCTTGATTATTCTTGGACGACATTTCCCACATAAAATGGGTTAGAAGTCGATCCAATCCATTCCGTACAATTGTGGACACCTCCATTGCGATACATATAATCATAATATTTGTTTGTGCATTGTAAATGACCGGCACAAGAATAACGTCTAAAAGAAAGTTCAAAATTATTTTGGATATTTATCATTTTTGTTGTGCATGAAGGATGTCCATCGCACATCTTATTCATTCCATTTATAGAATGGTCATACGCACCTGGAACACCCATATTTACTAGGGGCAAAATAAATAAAACATCACCATCAATATCCATAGAAAGCAAATTGAATTGGGAGTCCTAGTTCTATAAGAAAAATATGATGTGATAGAAATATGAACAACATGACAAACATCATCATCCGAATCTAACAACAACAATAAAAATTTTATCGTCACTTGGTTCTATCTTGATAGTAGCCACATAGGTACATGGACAATAGATGTGTCAGACTTGTTTTTTAATACTTGCATCTAGAAATCAGGAAGACCTACAACTCCATATGATCTTAGACCCAAAATACAAACATGGCCATCTTCACACATGTTTTTCTAAATCAAGTTTGTTTCAAAGATATCATTGTCCACGGAATACATCTTTTGCTCCACGTACATGGTTTCTATCCGAGATTGAATCTCAAACTAAGTATCCTTTAAGACACTCACATGATCATCATCTTCAAAAGACAAAGTGAAGGGCACAAATAATTCATAAGCTCTAATGGCAACCATTTGGAAGTAAAGGAAAAATGAGAGACTTTGAATGTGTGGATGAGACGCTATTTGTATTGGTAGTATAAGGCTAATATTTCTTGAATTAAAATACGGTTACTGTATAAACTGGTAGAATGTGAACATAACACGAGAATATCAACGAAAAAATGCAACCCAATAATTTATTTTATAAGTTTCTATTAAACATAAATTTTAAATTATTATTATTATTAATAGGATAATTATAATAAGGGTTTGCGCAACAAACCATAAATGTCAAAAAAAAGAACCCAAATATCCAACAGCTATTAAGCTAACCATTTACAAACAATAAAAAAATACACTTGGCAAATCTCAGCGTAAAAACAAATGAATAACGATTATAATAGATGCCCAAAAATGAATGTTCAAGTTTTTGCTTGTAAAAATATTTTTGATTGTATATCACAAAACAATAAGGAAACTATACATTGTCAAAATCTTTTCAAATAAATATTACAATCAATAGAATAAAAGTGGACATTGATAATTTTTAATACATATAAGTACAAATATGCATCAAACTACATGTGAATATTATACAGAGTGGGTTGCATAATGTTTAAATTTTACCATCATACATACAACAGACAGAACATCATGAAACTAGTATGTAATTGATTGGAAAAGAAGAATATAAAAATGACTATATTTCACTATAAAAAAATTCGAAAATGAGAAAGTACTATGAGGAAAACAATCCCACATTGTAGTACACAAATATATTGGCGATTTAACAGAAACACAAATGAATAGCCAAAGAATGAATTAGCCAAAGAAATTGAAGGACCATGAAAAGATCTTGATCGAGATGTATCCAATAATATTATGGAGCAGTTTCAAGTTCAAGAAAAAAAAACAAATACACCAATATATTACAAGAAGATGAAAACAACTCCAAGCATATAAAATAGATGTAGCCGGAGACCAAATCCAAATTGTAAGTATTCACCCTAAATTTTTTTATGTTTTGAACAATTTATATCAAATCATAGCCAATTTTAATAAGGACTCACAAGATATGAGCGGCTGTAACCATATCCCTCGGGATACAAAACAAAAGAAACAAATAAAAGCACAAGGGTGATTGGCGGGACCACCAATATCCCCAGATAAAAAACAAAAAATATTTATCAAGCGCTAAAGGTATTGGGGGCGCCACTAATATCCCTCGGAATATGACACGAAAAATACATATGAACGCTCAAAAATATAGACTGCACTGCAAATATTGCCCTGATACAAAATAAAAAATCCTTGTGAGAGCACAAGGGTATTGCACATACCGCTTATATTCCTCAGGATAAAAAATAAAAAATATATGTGCGAGCTCAAAGATCTTGGTGGCACCTCCAATATCCATCATGATGAGAAATGAAAAATTAGTACAACAACACAAACGTATTGCTAGCAATGCCAATACCCTTTGCATACAAAACGACAAAATAGTTATTAGAGCCCAAAAAGTATTGGCGGCACCGCCAATATCTTTCGGACACAAAACGAAACACATTTGTAAGAACCCAACGGGTTTTGGCGGCACCGCCAATACCTTTCCGATACAAAACGAAACACATTTGTAAGAGCCCAAGGGGTGTTGGCGACACCGCCAATACCCTTTGGATACAAATGAAAAATATTTGTCAGAGCCCAAGGAGTATTGGCGGTGACACCGATATCCTTCGGATACAAAACGAAAAATATTTGTCAGAGTCCGAATGGTATTGGCGGCACCGCCAATACCCTTCGGATACAAAACGAAAAATATTTGTCAGAGCCTAAAAAGTATTGGCGGCACCGCCAATACCTTTCGGATACAAAACAACAAATATTTGTCAGAGCCCAAGGGGTATTGGCGGTGCCGCCAATATCCTTCGGATACAAAACAAAAAATATTTATCAGAGTCCAAATGGTATTGGCGGCACCGCCAATACCCCTTGCATAAAACAACGAAAAATATTTCTCAGAGCCCAAGGGGTATTGGCGGTGCCGCCAATACCTTTCGGATGCAAAGCAAAAAAATATTTGTCAAAGTCCAAATGGTATTCGCGGCACTGCCAATACCCTTCAGAAACAAAACGAAAAAATATTTGTCAAAGCCTAAAAGGTATTGGCGGCACCGCCAATACCCTCCGGATACAAAACGAAAAATATTTGTCAGAGCCCAAGGGATATTGGCGGTGCCGCCAATACCCTTCGGATACAAAACAAAAAATATTTGTCAGAGTCCAAATGGTATTGGCGGCACCGCCAATACCCTTTGGATACCAAATGAAAAATATTTCTAAGAGCCCAAGGGGTATTGGCGGCACCGCCAATAACCCCCAAATATGAAGAATAAAATAATTCTGAGAGCGCAAAGGGTACTGGCGGTACTTCCGGATATAAAAAAAAGACTTTGTCAGAGTGCTAGAGGTATTGGCGGTGCATCCAATACCCCTCGGGATACGAATTGGAAAATATATATAACAGCGAAAGGGTATTGGCGGCACCGCCAATACCCCCGGATACGAAACAAAAATAACTTGTAAGAACACAAGAGGTATTCGCGGCACCGCCAATATCCCTTGGGATACAAATTGGAAAGTACGTATGATAGCGCAAGGATATTGGCGGCACCGCCAATACCCCTGGAATACAAAATAAATTATAGTTATGAAGGCACATGGGATATTGGCGACACCGCCAATACCCCCGGGATATAAAATAAAATATACTTGGGAGGCAACTTGGGGTACTGGCGGCACCGCCAATACCCCCGGAATATATAAACAAAATATAGTTGGGAGGGAACTTGGGGTATTGGCGGCACCGCCTATACTCCCAGGATACAAAATAGAATATACTTGTAAGGGCACCTGGGGTATTGGCGGGACCGCCAATACCCCGGGGATATAAAATAAAATATATTTGGGAGGGAACCTGGAGTATTGGCGGCACCGCCAATACCCCCGGGATATAAAATAAAATATAGTTGGAAGGGAACCTGGGGTATTGGCGGCACCGCCAATACCCCCGGGATACAAAATATAATATACTTATGAGGGCGCCTAGGGTATTGGCGGCACCGCCAATACCCTTGGGATGCAAACTAAACAGTGTGCAAGATTGGTAGATTTGGGCTTTTGAAGATGAATTTTGAAAATTATAAAAATTTCTTGGATCGAGTCGAAAAAAAATACATGTATCCATAACGATGATTTGAACACACTGGATTTTTAATTTGAATTTAGACGCTAATGTCAATTTTTGGGAAATTTCCAGGCTCTACAATTTTTGTTTGGATATCCTAGAATTCATCTTTTGTAATACATTTTTCGTATAGGCAACTTTGAAGGTCCATAACAATTTGAAATTTTGATAAAATTATATAAAATAATTTTTATTATGTTTGTTTTGTTTAGTTGTACCTCTTATCTAAATAAATATTTTTTATATGACATCATTTTCTACTATTAAACAATTGTTAAATGTTTACATGTGAGGGGTATTGGCGGCACCGCCAATACCCCCGGGATAAAAAATATAATATATTTATGTGGACACCTAGGATATTGGCAGCACCGCCAATACCCTTGGGATGCAAACTAAATAGTGTGCAAGATTGGTAGATTTGGGCTTTTGAAGATGAATTTTGAAAATTATAAAAATTTCTTGGATCGAGTCGAAAAAAATACATGTATATATAACAATGATTTGAACATACTGGATTTTTTGTTTGAATTTACACGTTAATGTCAATTTTTGGGAAATTTTCAAAGTTTAGAATGTTTGTTTGGATATTCTAGAATTCATCTTTTGTAATACATATTTCGTATAGGCAACTTTGAAGGTCCATAACAATTTGAGATTTTTATAAAATTATATGAAATAATTTTTATTATGTTTGTTTTGTTTGGTTGTACCTCTTATCTAAATAAATATTTTTTATATGACTTCATTTTCTATTATTAAACAATTGTTAAATGTCTACATGTGAGGGTATTGGCGGCACCGCCAATACCCCCGGGATAAAAAATAAAATATATTTATGAGGACACCTAGGGTATTGGTGGCACCGCCAATACCCTTGGGATGCAAACTAAACAGTGTGCAAGATCAGGGATGTGCAAATGGACGTGACGCGGCCTTTTTGCGTCACGTCGCGTCACAAATGACGTGACGCCGTCACGTCACGTCACGTCGGGGCGTGACGCGCACTGACGTGGTAAAAAAAGTTACTGTACCAATTTTTTGTAACTTTTTTTTTACTTTTTTGGACGACTGCTCTAGTCGACTGCTACGAGCAGTCGACTTCAGAAAACAAAAATTAAAAAAATCTATTAAAAATATGAACCGTTAGATCTTCTTGGATTGAAGATCTAACGGTCCATGATTTTTTTTAGATTTTTTAGATTTTTTTTTTTAGGATTTCCTTGAAGTCGACTGCTTTTAGCAGTCGACCAGCTAGTCGACTGCTAATAGTAGTCGACTGGTCTTGGTCGACTGCAAAAGTAATTTTTTGCAGTCGACTGCTATTAGCAGTCGACTTAGCAAACGACTGCAAACAGCAGTCGACCTAGCAGTCGACTGCAAAAAAACATTAAATTAAAAAATTCCAAAAAAAATTCTGGACCGTCAGATCTTCTTGGCAAGAAGATCTGACGGTCCAGAATTTTTTTTGGAATTTTTTAATTTTTTCTGGCAGTCGATTGCTAATTCGACTGCTATTTGCAATCGACTTAGCAGTCGACTGCAAAAAAATTAAAAAATCGACTGCCAGAAAAAATTAAAAAATTCCAAAAAAAATTCTGGACCGTCAGATCTTCTTGCCAAGAAGATCTGACGGTCCAGAATTTTTTTTGGAATTTTTTTAAATTTTTTTTTGCAGTCGACTTAGCAGTCGACTGCTAGGTCGACTGCTATCTGCAGTCGACTTAGCAGTCGACTGCTAGGTCGACTGCTATCTGCAGTCGACTTAGCAGTCGACCAAGGGGTTGACCAGGGGGTTGACCGAGTCAGTTTACCCCTGGGGTAACTGCCGGATTTACCCCCTGCGGACGTGACGTTTTCAGGTCTGCCGTCACGTCGCTGTCACAGGACGTGACGCGACGTGACGTGACGCGACGTGACGCGACGTGACGTGTAATCCCTGTGCAAGATTGATAGATTTGGGCTTTTGAAGATGAATTTTGAAAATTATAAAAATTTCTTGGATCGAGTCGAAAAAAATAGATGTATACATAACGATGATTTGAACACACTTGATTTTTTGTTTGAATTTACACGCTAATGTCAATTTTAGGGAAATTTCCAGACTCTACAATTTTTGTTTGGATATCCTAGAATTCATCTTTTGTAATACATTTTTCGGATAGGCAATTTGAAGGTCTATAACAATTTGGGATTTTGATAAAAACATATTAAATAATTTTTATTATGTTTTTTTGTATGCTTGTACCTGTTATCTAAATAAATGTTTTTATATGACTTCATCTTCTACTATTAAAAATTTGTTAAATGTCTTTATGTGACACATTTTTTGTCTTCACTTCATTTAAATGGATCGAGAGTTTCTTATTTTTTAAGTATTTACATCTTTTTGTAATCATACATTTTATTCAAAATATGTGATTGAAACTCTGTAATTGTAACCACCTTTAAAGTCATGTGTCTTTATTTTTTTGTGTCATTTGTTCTCAATGTTTTTAATTCGACCGACTTCAATATCTTTGTTCTTATTTGTTTTGATTTTATGCAACAATTGACTAAAAAGACTCTCGCTTTTAATGGATTCGCAGTTTCTGAATTAAACAGCATTATCGAGATCATCCCTGATGAACGGTATTTTGCCATTTTTTCTGATTATATATAGTCTTGAAGGGTCACTTGTTGGGAAACGACATTTTTAAAATGGTCAAATTGAATGATGACATTATGAATAAAAATATTTTTAATAAATAACTTGGGGGATGTGAAGCTATGAATATTTTACTTATTCAATACCTCCTTTTACAATATCTTCTTGGAATGCACAGTTTGATAAATTTCTTCTTGTTTTATTTTCTTTTTTCATGTAATATTTCATGACGATGATGATTTATTGATATTTCATCTTGAAGATCCAAAGTGGACGAAAGAATTATCTTCTTATTTTTACAATTACAATTTTAAGGTTGGTCATAAACCTTAGAGTTGTGTAAACCCGCTTCATCTAGCCAATCCTCGCAATCCAAACAAAATGGTTAGTATTACAATTTTTTTTCATCACATTTTTTCATTTTAATGAATCATGTTGTTTGTGTATATTATAATTTGATCGGTTTGTTGTTTTACTTAGTTTACATTTTTTGGACAGACCGTCAAGTTCACAATGATTTTTCTTGTTCGCTCTTTTTATCATACTTTGGGATTCAAACACATGTCTTTGTCTTTTTAAATGTATATTGACAAAGATCTTTTGGATAATGGTATGGATCTGGATGATGATATTTAATACAACTTCACGGATGCTATTTCTCAACTGATGAGAGATGATTGCATCACACCATGGAGAAGCCCACGAGAAAAACATCCATTGTTCTTCCGAATTTGATTGATGCTTTGTCAAATCCTGAAGGCATTGTTACAAACAACACCATTTTAATTAAAATGAGACTTTTCAAAGTCTCATTTTGCCAATCACCTTAATAGCGTACATTAAGGTGAATAATTGCGGAGGATGTGAACGTGGTGGGGGAACACTTGTAGGGAACTTTTGGTACTTTATCATGTACCCACTATGTACCCCATTGGAACTTGGCTTATGGGAACAAAGTTCCCCTTGGATTTCGCCTTAAATTTCCTTTAAGGTGCCTCGAAACGTCACCTTAATTTTTTGTCTCAAAATGGCCAAATTGTCTCATTTTAATTAAAATGGTGTTAAACCTCACTGCCGCCACAAGTATAAATCAATTTGTTTTTATTCTAGAATTTTTTTAATATAATTTTTATACAAACTAATATGCTCTCATTGATTATTCTCTTGATAATTATTTATTATCTCTTTCATAGGACCCCTTTATACATGTTTGTTGCTCTTTGAAGCGTCACCTCTTGGTATAAGAAGGTGACAAAGATGTTTTTCATTCCGTCTTGAAGCCTTTGATTACACAATCTCCTTTACCTATTGGCAAAGACACCAATTCTGAAGACTTGGATGATTCTCCACTTGTTAATCGCAAGGCCATCAATTTATTTTGTGAATAATTTTATTTATTTATCTTGTTCGAAAGTTTCATATGGCTGATTTCATAATTTTGACTTGAAGTATATTGTATATGTGTTTTTTTGGATTATTATGGACATTAGTAATTATTAAGACATCTATGTTGTCATGTGCTAGGAATGTGATACCACAATGGCGCCGACATTGGCAACAATTTTTTGAAGATCCATGATTTGTAGCAAGTCCATCACCCCCGCGAAGCCTCCTTATCTATGCCGCAACCATGGCTTCCGTTCTTGTTGCTCAATCTTCCCCTTCTTCTACCCATAACAAAACTAGACATTATGATTGTCAAGTTCTGAATTTCATAGATTTAGAGTCTGAATCATGATCAACATCCATTACTTCAAGTTATAGTGATGATTAGTTTTTTGTTAGCAAGTGTTCAATTGCCAGAACGGAAGGTTTTATTATTGGTATCGTTTCTTTAATATACATTCACTTATGCTATACCTTGAAGAACTTATACACGTTTTGTGTCCAACTCTATTTTCTTTGCACTCTCTATATTTGTGTCGTATAATTGACCTAGTACAAAATTGAGTTTCATTTGCAACATGTTTTGTTTATTTTTTAATGTGTTCATATTATGAATGTCAATGATAATCTTTATCATGAGCATCATTTACTTCAACTTTGTCCATTCCACTCTCATTCGGCATGCAATACAACTATAAAAATTTGTAAATGATAAATACGTATATGCCCATAGGCGTGCATATATTGTTTTTTTCTCGTTGCTCACAATCTAGCATTCATGTTATTTGTCCTCCCCAATCTTATTACTGAACCCTAAAATTATATTTCTTTAGGCCACGGTTATAGGATACTAGTGGTCCTATTACCAAAGTTTTTTCTTTCTTCACCGCTCACAAATTACCGCTCATCGCTCACCGCTCACAAGATAGCACTCCCCGAATTCATGTGTATGCTCTAATATTACTATGGTCAATGTTTCCATATTTTCTACATAACTTTCTTATTTATCCCACAATTCTCTTAGATTGATGAGAGGTATAATGAAGTGAGATATTAGTTCGAGTATGATTGCATGGCGGTGTTGATGTAGGCCCCTTGGCGTTCCCTCCTACGTCTTTAATGAGTTCATGTCCGCCATTTTATGCTTCTCCTGCCATTTGGTACTTAGTGTTGCTCCATACCTTTATGATGGTGTTATGATGTATTCAAATTTTACATTGATGTGTATTGTAGTGAGACATCCTAACATGCTACACCTATTTTCAACATGAGTTTCATAACATTAAGTAGCAAGCCCGGATTGACCTTCTTAAAAGAGCATCAAATCGGCGTGTGCCGGTTTGATGCTCTTTCAAGAGTAAAGGTAACACTAAGTTTGAGTTTTACTTAGGCTATTTTTAATTTATTTGGGTAGTTACTTTCAATGCTTAGAATTAATTATGTCGGTTTCTAGGACAAAAGGAATGCCAAGTGGTGGTAAAGGTTCTAATCTAGGCTAAATTATGATCTAAACAAATCTAAATAGCTATAAAGCAACGGGAAAGTTGGTGAGGTAAAAAAGGTAGTTGCACTTTTTGGAAAAGTCTCCCGACACCCGCATTGGAAACCTCTTTGATACCTTTTTGAAGCTTCTATATTTGATTAATTATCCATTCATTCACCCTTGTTTTGCAAGCTTTTCCCTTCTTGTTGAGGTAAATGTGCGGGTACTCAAAGGGTACCCTCCTAGCATTGCTACTTAATGTTATGTTGCTTACACATTGTATCCGATTACATTATTATTATCTCAACATTTGAACGTATATTAGTTCATTTTTTGGTACAAAATTAGCATAGCAACATTTTCTTTTGTTGTTCATTTGGACTATAGACCCTTACATGTAATTCCACGGTCATAGGCCCCCAACGGATTTACAAACCATAACCGGGAAAAAATTGAAGGCTTAGAGGCTCACACTCGCAGTCACATACTAGCATCCCCATGTCTTTCATAGAGGTGGTTGACATCAAGAAAGTATTATGAGGATTGTATGTGAATCCTCCACCATTGGTGATCTCAATTATGTCGGGCTAGTGATCCTTGCCGCAAAACTAGACACAAAGATTTTTGGGAGATTGATGGATTTGGGTTTCATGTGGTGGGAGTACTATCATGTGAGTGGTGAGTGGTAACACATGAGCGGTGAGGTTGAAAAGTATTTGGAAATACAACCACTAGTACCCTGTATGTGTGGTACTTTAGAGTAAATAATTATGATTTCTCATAATTACCCCCAACAAAACCTAGAAACTGCAAAAGTAGTTGGTGAATGCCGCCATTTAGACTCAATTAAGGGACACCACTTTCCTCAACACTAGCTTTCTAAGGGATCTCACAAGATTTTGAGCCTGGACCTTCACAAACATTACACTGCAACAACCAACAACCGACTTACTCAACCCCAAGGTGACCAAATCCACATGACCATTACGTCATAATGATGTGAATGGTGAGTTTCAACTATTGCAATTGCCCAAATAAATGCATAACTATATTAAATTTCAACAACTGTAAGGGGGCACAAGGGTTTGAAATAGAGTTTTGAAAATGAAGTAAGTCTCAACATAAGAATATGATTACATGCCAAGTATTGATGACGTTGTATACAAAAAATTAATTGTAAAGTATGGGGATCAATTGGGGACGAATTGCTTTGATAGTCCCTTCTTTGAGTTTTGAAAGTCTTGGAAGTGGCAAATATGGGAGATTCCATCAAAAAACTTGAGTTGGAAGTCACTTTTGATGATTTTACGGTTAACTCTAAAATGTCCCAAATGTGTAGGAATAAGAGGAAATTGCTCACACAAATCAAAGTTCACAATTGCAAGAAAAATAATGAATGAAATAATAATTCAAACATTGTCACACCTCCAACCAAAAAATCCAATCCAATCAAATTGTAGTGGATGGTCTTGACAACTATCTAAATTTACCTACACTATATTAGCCTATTCATCAAGACCATTGCTTTCAACCACCTTGTCATCTACATACAAATTACGAGCAATTCGTGCAGAATGATGTCGAACAAGCGGTGTCGCAATCTGTGCCATTAGTTGAGTGGCACTCTCTGCACATGGAGGCAACATCTTGGAGCATGAAGGAGAATTCATACCTTCCCTTTTTATACAAAAAAGAATGATTGTTAGATTTCAAGCATACAAATTTAATGCGTTTGAGTTCTACTGAGCAAAAAATAAGGACAAATTGCAAACTTACGTATTCAAACGATTTTTCCGAGAAACCTTCTTTACAATTTCTTTGTTGGAATATGAAGGTGCTTGAACATATCTCACACACACACATATATATATATATATGTGTGTGTGTGTGTGTGTGTGTGTGTGTGTTCTATGTCTTCCACCAACTTTAGTAAGCCTATGATCAATCATAGGTATTGCAGGGCATGCGAGGAAAACACCATAGGCATGTCCACCCCCCCAAAAAAAACCCAAATTTTATATCATGCCCGTTTTGCCCAAAAAATCAAAAAACATTATTATGGGCATTGTTGTTAAATTTGCCGAAATGATCATAGGGTACCCTATGCCCACAGACATGAAACCCATGTTTCATGAGCAGGCTCACATGAGCTTGCTCATGAAATAATATTTCTCGCCATGGTGGGATGGTCTTGTCTTGGTGGGTACTATGTTGGTTACCAACACTAATGAGTGTGAGGTATCTAGTGTGCACACTTGATTTTAGTAGGTTGGTGAGTTGGTGAGTCATTGCGTTGTGCCTTTCAATTTCTAGGCTTTAAGAAATTTGTTGTTGCATAGGGATAGTAGGTATGGCCAAGTAGGTATTATGTTATTATTTTGGCATAGTGTGGAGTATGGGTCGGTGTATGTTTGTGGCTAGAAAAGGCTTTTCCCTATGGTTGCCATATTTGGACAAATCGGAACTTGAGTGGTTATGTGCTTTGTGTGCATGTGGTGTGCAGGTTTTCCAAAAGTGGTTAGAGAGTTCGTGGTTCATTTCTTTGTTGGATAGCCATTTTTTTTGTGCATATGCAAATTTAGTGGCTATTGCTTTTGTGAGTCGATTGTGTTCCGTTTTAATGTATGATTGTAGGTTTCTTATTATGCATGTTAGGTTGGTGCTTGGGGGTGGTTTGGCTAGTCAATATGGTATGGTGTAGGCTACATGTATGTGGGGTATTGGTGTCATGACATCTTTTGTGGTGTTGTCGTTGCTAGTGAGTTTGCTATGTCATTTAATTTCCCTTCATTCCTATGTAGAGTCTGAATTTTTAGACGGTTATGTTGTGTCATAACCATGGATACTATGGATGCTATCAGTTATACTATGGATGCTATCAATAGTTTATATAGGTGATTATGTTTGGAGGATGGGCATCTTATGTGGTTGTTGATGAGATAGATGTTGTTGAGGCTATATGTGAAGAGATGCATGTCATGGTCGACTTCTTGTGCGTTGGCTAGTGCTAGCCAAGTAGCATACAATTATGCTCACATGATGTTTTGAAGTCATGGGAGTCTTTTTGCTATTGTTAAGTTGTTGAGTTGGCTATATATTCATGATCATGCGAGGTTTATGTTTCCTCTGTAGTATGGTGGGATGAATGATCCATCTGTAAAAATGCTTTGTGATGGGTGATATTCCAATGGTTGAGTGATATAGATTTCGGTTGGTATTTGGTGGGTTTGTGTTAAAGGTGGTGCGGTATTGGAAAATATGTATCGGGAGAATTTATCCATTTGTCCGATATGTTGAGTTTGCATAGCTTGATGGTGTGTGTAGGATTGTGCGTAGGTATGTGTAGCTTGTGAATGTCTTGGATGATTTGTTGGAGGTGTGGAGAGAAGGTGTAGTACATTCTAACCTCTATAAATGTTACACCTATAAGTGTTAACCCTCTCTAAATGTTAACTTTCTTCTACTCCCCACATATTGCACACTATAAATGTTAAACGTGTTAACTGTTAACAAAATGGTACTCCCTTCTTTGTAAATTTGACTCTATAAATGTTAACGAATGAAATACAACCATAATATGGATGATAAAAACTACACATCCAGTTATATTCCTCTCTCTCTCAATTTTCCTCAATTCACATGTGTTTAGGGTTTAGGATGATTACGAGGATGCGCTTCAGATGATGATTGTGAGGGAGAGGAGTGTGAGGTGGAACCCATTCCATCTTATAGTGACTTGCAATCTAGTTTTGGTACCATTAGAAGGTACATGGAATCACGTTCATGTGATGTGTCCAAGTATGTGGGTTTGTTGGTGCAGATTGAGAAATATTTGCAAGTTGTGCATGCAGATGAATCTCACCAAAGAACCATTGATTCATATTTCACCCGTGATTTGTAAACTTCATATTGAATAAAGTTTTGATTGGGTTTGCAATTTTATGAATGGTATTCTCTCACAAGGACTCTTCACAATTGCTTATATTTATAAATGTTAAGATTTGTATATTGCTCAAAAAAATAATTTTATAATTGTTAACTGTTAACACCTCTATAAATGTTAACATTGATCCACTCCCGAGGGTTAACATTTATAGAGGTTTGACTGTATGTGCGTGGGATCCCATCTATACTAAAAAATACAACAAAACTTTTCAAACTCCTAATACCTTGAGAAGAGGAAATTTTCACATGTGAGTGTACCTCTCATCCATCCCCCATCCATCTAACATCAAAACTTGATCTCCTATAGGTTTGTTGCTGATTCATCTCAAATGACTTGGACTAGACTAATTCGGGGTCTTTAAAAATACTAATTCCGATGTCAAATAAGTTAAAAAAATATAATTATCAGAGCTTCAAACTATTTCAGGGCTTCTGTGTTGGATGAATGAGAGGTGTGCTCCTAAACAATAATTCCCTCTCTCCTAATAGCTTGACGTCCGAGTTTAAGGGTAGCAGGAGGCAAGTGGAGGGAATACCACTGCTCCATGGAATTTTGAAGGCTACATTGAGCATTCATGTGGAAAATCCCTATCTTGGGGATATTCCATAAATTAGGTAGAATAATGAGCTTTTACAGACTCTGGCACAGTGAAAGATAGATCAAGATGGACCTTTGCAAGCGGATTCCTCATTCGCATCACCATTTTGATGTATGTGGTGTCTGTAAAATGAGTTGTCAGTAAGGACCTCATGAAATGCGTAGCTCCTAACACTGGTGATCTTATGACTCGAATCAGCTCGGATTAGGATCAGCAGATGCCCTTGTGGTAGGTAATACTTGAACCCCATTTAATCTCTTGTCTGCAACTTTGCATTTCTTTTGTTTCCTGTTCCCACAATTATATTAGAGACAGGCTTTTTCTTTTTCTTTTTGAGACAGAAGGCCAACCGAGCCAACGCCAAATGCATTGAGAACAGAGAAAACGCGCCCTCACCGAGGGGAGGCGGGGCCCCTCAGGCACGAAACACCACCACATAAAAGAAACAGAAAACCCGACCCCGCCAAGGACAACCCACCGGACCCCCAAGCCAAGGACCACCCCAAGCCACCAAATGGACCCTCAACGAGGGAAAACAACCTACCTATGTTGCCTTGTCCAATTCCACTCAGTATGCAAATTGTGCCTCCTACAAGGGAGCCAAAGTTTTTTTGGGAGGGGAGAGCGATGGAGAGACCCCTCCAAAGAGTCACCGTAGGAGCACGAAAAGAGAACAGCAAGAAGGGAAGCAGAACTAAGAAACCAAGAGATGGACAAATGAACCTTGTAATCCGAGGCGAAGTAACCAAACGGCAACATAAACCCTAAACCTAGTGCAGACTCAAGATAGGAGCCACACAAAGGATAGAGAGAGCCACACTCGGCACAAAGCAACATTAGGCGAGATCTATAGCCCGAGGAAGCAGAATCAGCCAAGATATAAATCGACAGATCCTTGCGAAACATCAAGCCGACACCAACGAGGGAGGAGAACAAACCAAAATCCAGACAGAAGAAGAAGATGGGGGAGCATCAACATTAACACACAACCTCGACGCAAAGGTTCTCTGCTCACTCATAACATGGGTGCTCTTAAGCACCATCATCTTGTGTGCACGCACACACCACAATGCACATCCACCAATATCAACTCCCACAATCTACCCACCAAGCTATCACCCTCAAATTCCAAATCCCACAATCTACCCACTAAACTACCACCCAACTCCAACAATCTACATACCAAACTGCCCTTCATCAATGCTAATCCATCCACCAATCCACCGCTCTCCAACCCACTCACTAAGCTACCATAAAGAATCAACGCCGCGGTTGAAATGTCCTCCATGCATGGTTGCCCCTCCAACACCACCCACACAACACAAACACACACAACAAGGTTATCAAACCTCTAATACCCACCAGCAAACAAATATACTCAAGAAACACCAAAAATCCAACAACACACTCTTTGCAAACTTACCCTCAAAACGTAGTTGTCCACACACGTTGCTGCACCACGCGGCAATGACCTAGCATCTAAACCCAGGAAATACCCGCTCCCAAAATACACCCCCAAGCCAAAAAAAATGCCATCACCACACACAGCTCACACTGACTCACACCGCGCACCAGAAAACACAAATAGCCGTCACGATAGTCCAGCAAGTCCCCTCCACCAATACATCTAGCCAAATCCCACAACAAGCCAAAATCCACAACAAAGCAAAACCTATAGCTACACACACAACCGCCACTGCTCCAATCCCCACGACCCTGACCCCCACACCTTACTCCCAGAAAGAAAGATGCAGCCAAAAACCTGCAAGCACACCCAGCCGTCACCGGCCCCCTCCCAGACACCCCCTACCCCCAAAACAGACTCGCATGCTACACACCCCAGCCTTAGCCCATGTGCATCATACCCAAAAAGAAAACATCTACATCAACACCGTATACACCAAACTCACCTAGACACAAATGCCAACAGAATCCCAGATCCCGAACCACACGGACCACAACTCAAGAACCCAAATCAGAGAGACCGCCAACAACTACACCACACCTCAAATCAAAACCTACACTGGATGCTGAAATCAGCTCCCCAAACTTAGCCCCCCCCACAATACCGCCAAAACTCCCCGCACTCACATCAAAAACCCCACCACAACCCACAATTTCTCATCACACACCTCACCATCTCTCTCAGCTCACTCGCAGTCACCACAAGCACCACCATGGCTCCCACCGCCGAAGACATCATACCACCCCGCAAATAGACTAGACGATCACTAATAGGAGGACCTAGACTAGAGTTCACAGAGTCGGGACCTAGAGGAAGCACCACTCTAAAGCTTAGGAGCGACGAAAGGATCGAAAATAAAGACCACGAAGTAGGGGCCGAGAGGCGGCCCAGAGTCGAGATGGAGCTCCGAACACGGAGCATAGGCGAAACCGCTACAAGGACTAGGAACGGAGGACGAAGGAGGACCGCCACCGAAGACAACATCGGACATGCAAGAGACCTAGTAGGCGACCCAACTAGTGACACCAACAAAAAACCTCACCTAACAGGTGCCTTAAAGGGGAGAACCCCCCTCCCTCTCATGATTATGACTTGACATGCAGCTGGAGGACGTATCTCCCAAGCATGGAGGAAGTTCCCTCCAACTCTCAACATCGAAAAACGAATACGCTACCACCACCAACCAAGCCGCCATACCGACGTCACAACTAGAAGCCATCAACTTAGCCGATAAGACCCCCCCGACAATCTTGCACAATGACAATACCGCCGACACCCAAAGCGCCAAAAGGAGGAAAAGTGAGTATCCACGCATTCAATTCCGGCACAAGCAAGCAACAAAGCACACGTAACAAAGTGGCAATCCCGAGCATCGACATAGTCTCACACATAACACTATATTCGTTAATCGGAGACTTTTTGATGATTTTGAGACTATTCAAGAACGTGCTTTTCGAATTTGGTCTAGTAATGAGAACATAAAAATCCCATATTGATAATTTTGGGAACAATTATTCGACATAAATGCATCAAATGAGCAAAATGTAAAGCATACATGAAAACAAATGCGTATGATATGAGAAATTGTTGCCAATGGAAGGGATGATGCGGAGAATGATTGGAAATTGAATCTATTAAATGGGTTTGAAATTCAAATATAATGGAAATACCATTAAAGTCTTCAAATAGAATAAATAACCATACTCTACGTTCTACCCCTACATGCATTTAGGAACCACGTGGACGTTTCTAGTCACACTTGTACGTCACACTATTTTTTTTTAGCGGCCGTGTCCTTGTTTTTTGCGGCCTCCATGGCTTTGAAAATCTCCGGCCCGCGGCTGTAGCCATTTTTGTAGACTTGCCCGGAATATGTGTCGTTCTTCCATATATTTGGACGTGCTCCCGAATTGTACGAAGTGGTATTGTAAGTGGAATACGAGTGCGTTTGCGAGAGGGAATGCCTTGCACTTCTCCGGAGGGCCAAACAACGATCGGACTCGGAAGATGCGGCCTTGAGGGCGTGCCTATCCAAGGAAGAAGTCGAGGAAGGCCGGCCACCAAGCGAGCGGGGAGCCGCCTGCGAAACAACGCCATGGGAAAATAAGAATAAGAATGGAGTGGGGAAAATAGTGAGGGAGGTTTGGGATGGGCGTTCGTAAAGTTCTCGTCACGCGGATGCAAGATAAGGAAAACAACGGTGAACAAGGGGGGGACGAAGAAGGGCACCTTGGATTTGGGGACGTCGGCGCGGGGCAAGATGGGCACTGCGGGGGCGTCGAGGGGAGCATCCGGAGACGATTGAGAAGGGGGATTGTTGGATGACGGTGGGGAATGAGGGCATGGAGGGCCCACGATGGCGGATGGCTTTGCGGCAGGAGGAGCGGTGACAGCAGGGGAGGGGTTGCACCGGGGAGCTTCCATGCGGAGACGACGGCTCGGGCCACGACGAGCGACGCCGTCGACGCTCGAGGGCGACAAACGCCCTAGCCGAACGAGCGTTCGCTTCTCCTTGGAGAGGGGAGAGGGCGACGGGGCGTACGCGTGGGAGGCAACTCTTGGGGGCGGGCTGTTCACAACGCCGTCGTCGATGCCGACGTCCAGGGAGTAATCCACGGCCGAGGCTGCGTCCACCGCCGAGAAATGGTAGAGGGAGGGGATCTGGAAATCCGACACGCCGCGGGAGGGGGAGCCAGGGGACGAGGGGGGACGGGGAGTGCCGTTGAGAACACGGGTGTCACATAGGGGGGCAGACTATGGGCAACAAATAAAAGACATCCAAACATGGAAGAAAGCATTAGATAAGTGAAACACAAGGACACAAACACGTGCAAGGAGAAAATTCAAATCAATTTACTGAATTTAGCGAGCCGAAGGATGCTCTTATATACACTATCGCGGGGGCTGAGTGCCGCGTTGCCGATGGGATTGGACCTAACAAAATCCGGGACGCTCCCGGTGTGGAGCACAAGCCTTCTAAGGTAAGGTGCTAGCCTATCTACCAAAAATGTGTCCTTCCTATCTCCGGTCCAAGGGTCGGGGAAGACGACGTTGCCGGGGGGGTTGAGAACGCTCTTGGTGGGGCTGTCGTCGATGAGGAGGGTGTTCTCCGGAGTTGGCCACCACCCGTGGGGGACCCCCTCGAGCGGGGGGACGCCTCGCCAAAGTCTAGACCTGAGGACCTTGAGGAATTGTTGCCCTCCGCCTCGACCGCCGAACTTGGGAACCGGCAGTCCCTTCTCGTCAAGCAGCTCATCGCATGCCTCTTGGCCGAGGACGAGGCAAGGGCTGGGTAGGTCACGGAAGAGGAAGTCGACGATGGGCTCCGTGTTCTCGACGACCATAGAGCTCCACACGACGACGTGAGCCAAGTCGAGCACCTCACGAAGGAAGTCTCGCAAGCCGGGACGGGCGCGGACAGCCTTGCGGTTAATGAGGGTGTCGAGCTCGCCGTCGTAGTCCCTCTCGTCGGGATGACGGAAGGGACGCGTGGGGACCCTGGGGATGTGTTGGGTGTGACACAACACCCCGTTGAGGTCAAAAACTATGAACGGTTTGTTTCGGGTCTCAAGTCCTCTGGCCGAGGGGTTGCGATCTATCTCCGGGGGGTCCTGTGATTAACAATTCGACTAGTTTAATGCTATGATAAAGTAATGAGATTATCAAGAACATGAAGTGAAACATGAAGATGCATTATGAGGGAAGGACGAAGAGCGATAATAGCAGCGCAATGAAAATGTGGAAGGGTGTATTCACGAACGAACGTTCGTGAATGAAGGCCGACAGTGGCATGGCGCATCATTTACGAACGCTCGTTCGTGAGCGCGGCTTGATGAACATTCACGAGCGGTCGTTCGTGAAGGTGGAAACGGGGTCGCACCCTTTTACGAACGTCCGTTCGTGATCGAATGTGTATTACAAGGATCGAAATGAACGCACATGAACATACAATACAAAAGGAATGCGAGACGAAACAAATTTTGGGAGGCATGGATGCAAATCTCTTTTGCATATGTATTAATTCGATGAATATGTACAATTTCTCAGGTGATAATTCATCACATGTTCCTAAGGCAACATTATGCCGTGTTCTACAAAATTTATCGACCTAAGGGAGCACGCAAAAAAGGCTCGAGCAGGTCTTGGATGTCGATGGAGAGAACGCGCCAAAACACAACGCATGCGGTTAGAAGGGTTACGAACGAGCGTTCGTAAAAGCATGTGGCATTCTCAGAATAGAATTACCTCGTCATCGGGGGGAGGGGCACCGGCACTGGACCGAGGAGCCGCTCCCTCCTCAGCGATTAACGAACGCTCGTTCGTAACCTCCACCGCCGCAGACGCCTCCGTCTCCATGACATCGTCCGCTCGCTCCGCCTGGGACGCCTGGGTCTGTTGAATGGGCTCCACTTCGTGGTTGTCGCCCCCCAGGTCGAGTGCCTCCATATTTACATCCTCCATGTACGCGGAGGGCTGACGGTCAGGGCTGTCCTCGACCTCCATTCTTTGGACCCCTGCCGTGTCACTCGGGCTCGCCTGCGTGTCCCTCACAATGACCATGTCAGTGTGTTGCGCAGTGTCATCGCACTCCCTACCTACTCCCCTCTGGACGACCGCGAAAGAGGCTGTGTCCGTCTGTGAAGGCAGTCCTACCCTTGACGGGGGAGGGGTGAGGACTGCCGGACCTGCAGATTCACAAACGAGCGTTCGTAAATCCTCGTCCTCTTGGATGGCCGCCGCGACGGCATCGTGGGTGATGGTGGTGGCCGGCGGGAGTGGAGGAATCCCCACCGGCGTCGGGTGGGGTGGAGCCGGGAATGACGGTCCTCCAGCATAAGGGAGATGTGGGGGGTATTGGCCGGATGGGTACCCAGGAGGGAAGGGGTACGCTGGCTGTGGAGGAGCCGCAAAGCTCTGCATCCTGCTCAGCATCTCCAGGATTGCGTCCGTCTTGGCGTTGGAGGCCCTTATCTCCTCCTGAATGACGGACATCTTCCTGGCATTTTCTGCTGCAGCGGCCGCCATGTCCTCCTTCATCTTCTGCTCGAGCTTGGCGTTGAGCTCGGCGACAGAGAGAGCCTCCTCCTTGACCCGCTTGTTCTTGTCGAACTCCACCCCCAGCTCGACCATGATCTCCATGTCCCCCTCGTCCTCGTCGGAGACCTCGATGATTGCTCCCTCGGGCAACTCCACGTACGGGGTCTTTTTCATCCTCCGTCGCGTGTTGCGGAAGTGGTCCAACGATGGACGGGAGCGCTGGTCTAGCACATCCAGGTTCTCCATTTTGGGCACCTGCAGCCTTGGTCTTGGGGATACCGACGTTGAACACCCGCCAGGCGTGCCGAAGGGGTCCGCGCCAGAGACGCGCGCGGGGAGGACGTCTTGTGTTGCCCCCGCCGACGATCCCGTATAACCACCGGGAGTGCCCTGCGCGTCGGATGGATTACCCGACGGGCCCATTATTTGAAGCGGGGGGATGTCGAAGGACCGGATGATGGAGTCCACGTTGATGGATGGGGCCGGCTCATCCTCTTCTACCTCCATCACGAGCACGCCCTCGTTGGCGGACACGCTGACGTCCGTCCTCGTGGCGGTTATGTCGCCCAAATCCATGGTCGACGCCTTCGACCTGTGGACCTTGTAGTCCTCCTCGTCTATGGCGTCAACGTAACTGTTGACGCACAGGCCCAACATCTGAGACACAGAAGGAAATCGGTTAACCATATACGAACGTGTGTTCATAAACATCAACCCTATGAGCCGAGCAGTATACATTACAACAAAAATAGTTGAATTTCAAAGATGCCTCAGAAAATGGCATTTACGAACGAGCGTTCGTAAATGAGATCTTACCATTGCAGCGTACATGAATTTGCTGCCTCCACACACGTTGTAGACCGTCTCGCCATTCGTGGCCAGGGCTTGGAGGACGGAGATGTAGAACTCCATCCTGAGCTCCAAGGCGGGGAAGACCGTGTACAGCGTCTCCTGGAAGAGATCTTTGGGAGGGGGGTGTGGAATGCTGTAGATCTTCTTGAAGGTGTTGTTGGCCTTGATAGGCGCGCGCCCATGCCTTGCCGTATTCAAGGTCAAAAAGATGAGGCTCACCGCTCCCACCTGCTTGTTGCCCCTGGCCTCGTTGATGGCCACGATCCCTTCCCTCTTCGCAGGGACATACGTGCTGTGGAAGATGCTGTACTCGAACTTGATGGTGTCCTCGTACAGCTCCGTGACGACGGAGGCCTTCTCCTGTTCCACAATCCATAGCCACACGTGTGGCTCCCTCATGGCCGGAGATCTGTACTCCATGAATTTGGCCATGAAGGGGTTGTAGAACGGCACCCCCTTCGCACCCTGCCTTGCGGCACCCGGGATACCCCTGAAATCGATGAGTGCGAAGGGGCACCCCCTTCGGTCCTCCCTCACCTCAGCCCTGCTGATGGTTCCGTCCCACTTGGAGAACGAGGTCCTCTCCAGCCCCGTTGTCACCACGCAAAATCTTGCCACCCCCTCAAATGTGGCGTTCCTCTTCCTCTCCAAGAAGGAGATGTACCGCTGCAGCTCCACAGGTTCCGTCTCTGTTTTCTTTGTTCTTTTATTTCCCTTTAGCTTCAAGACAGCGACGTGCTCCTTTACCAAACTGCGCATCGATGCGCCGTTTATGTTGTACTGCACCTTGAAACCCTTCCAATTTGCCCAATTGACGTCGCCGTCGGCATGGAAGAGTTGCATCTCCGGCAAGAGCCCACTCAACTCCCGGATCGCAGCAGTCTTGAGCTTCCTGTGGTCGCACCACTCCTTGATGGAGTACGTGCCGGGCTTGTGCTTTGGTCTCTTCAAAAAAATCTTGGGATACGGGATGGTCCTTCCCACTGTATTCCCAAGAAGGTGGACCGCACATCGCTGCAGCTCCGACTCTGTGAGTCCTTGCAATGCCCTGAAAAATTCCCTCAATAGTGGAGGGGCTTTCGCGCTCTTGTCGACGTTGTATTTCTCTTCAGTGTCGGGGTTGACCAGATCGCCCGAGCTGTGAGCGTCGAAAAAGTGGGTCCACAAATCCCAGGTGTTGTTGTTGCAGCAAATCAGGCGGAGCTCGCCCTTGAGCTCCATGACTGATTTCGTGGTGGTGGACTTCATGTCGATGGAGGAGAATTTGTCCACCATCGCGTCACAAAACGCCTGCAATACACGAACAAGGATCAGTGTTGTAAATTAAATACGAACGCACGTTCGTAATTTCACGAGTTTCCGAAAATGCAATTGATGCCTAATTGCGAGTTGGGAGAAACTAATTGCAGCCCACACTTTACGAACGCTCATTCGTAAACTCACCTTCCACTGTGGAGACTGGCTTTTGGCGTTCTCCCTCTCTTTTGGCGGACACCCGTGGGCGACCCATGCGTCTCTCGCAGCCACTATGTTTGCCGCCCAGGACGCCTCAAAAGCCTTGATCTTGTTTCCGGAATTCAGGTATGTCGATATTTTCCGGAGCTTGTCCCAGTCGTCCGACCACACCAAGAACGCCTTCCAGTACCGCAGCTCCGCCTTGAGCTCGTGTTGGAAGTTATCGTCCTTGAGGATGATTTGCGACGCCTCCAAGCTGTGCTGACCATCGATAATCCAGAACTCGCCATTCTGGATTCGGGGCCAATCCCTCTCCGTGGGACGAGAAGTTAAACCCTTGGGCATGACGCAGACAGTCTGCCTATCCCACTTCACGTTGTTCATGAGATTGTTGATCTGCCACTTCACGCCCTCGCTCTCGCGAGACCTAACCACCCACTTGTTGGGGGATTTCTCGCACTTGAAGCAGTCCACGTTGAAGGTGAAGTGGCGCCCCATGGGCCAGCAATCCTTCGAGTAGTTGTTGAACTCTCTCAGGATACGGGTCGCCTTCGTCGCGTCCGGGTTCTCTCCTTTCTTCAAAGGGGTGGGCATAACTGGCGGCGAGCTAACCTCAGCGGCTTCGGTCACTCCCGACCTCTCCAAGTCGTCCCTCGACCTTTTGGATGGCGTGGATTGTCTGCTTGGCCCCTCCGGCAACCTGCTCGCGGAAGGCACTGGCCTGGGTGCGCTCCTGGAACCTCCTGCCCCCGATGCAGATGGTTTTCTCGGACTTTTCTTTTTCTTGTTGGCCTCCGCGACCGCACTGTTGTACTTGGAGATGTTCAATGCCAGTGCAGTCAATTTCCTGGCAGTTCAAAATTGGCTGAGGATGTACTTTGAGAATAGATCCTCCAGGTTGAAGTGCTTTGCATCTGGTGCAACATTCAAGCACGCGTAGACGTAAGAGAAGGAGTACTTCAAGTAATGCAACAGGAGATTGATGTGGTTTTTCTTGTTCTTCATGTCCAAGATAACATAATCTCCCTGGGCCTCTATGGATTCTATCTCCCACGTCTTCATCTGCACCCACTGTTCTGGCTGGTCTGGCCTTGTTTCCAGCTCGTAGGTGAAACGGAGCGCGAAAAGACCGTCTTCCATTTTTGTTGGTATTGCCGTCCACTCCCCCATGAAATCCTCTTTTGGGACATAATTCGCGTTACCGTTTGAGTCCGCAACGGACTCTGGGAGGAGATCAATGGGCACGGCGAACAGGTCAATTGCGCTTCTGCTCGATCTGGCCATCTGTACCATAACAAAACAGTTAGGATCGTTTTACGAACGTTCGTTCGTAACATTACCGATTGGCATGTGGGTAGGATCTGACTAGGATCTGTGGAGTATTTATGATCGTCATAAATTGTATTCAATCAAGTGTTCCAGCAGATTTTTAGGAGATTTACGAACGAGCGTTCGTAAATGATTGTGATTTTCAAGGCGGTTAATTAAGTTTACTACTTTACGAACGCTCGTTCGTAAAGTATTGTACTTGTATTTGTTTGCTCATGTATGCGTCTTACGTGATGCATATTATCGAAGGTTATTTGGAAATGCAGCATGTTGATGTTATTTGTTATTTGTTAATGTTCGCATTTTAGGTATATATTTACGAACGAGCGTTCGTAAATATTGAGCCCCCAGTTTGTATAAATGTTTACGAACGTACGTTCGTGAAAATGAGGCACTGGATTTTGGGTACGGTTGTTTACGAACGCACGTTCGTAAACATGAGGCACTGGTTTTTGGGTACATATGTTTACGAACGCACGTTCGTAAATATGAGGCATTGGGTTTTGGATACGGTTGTTTACGAACGTGCGTTCGTAAACAGGGGTTGTGTTGAACGCCGTCTACCCATTTACGAACGCTCGTTCGTAAATGGGTCATCTTTTGTGTTTATTGGAAATATTGTGTATAAATATACGTATACGTATACGTATATATACGTATATATATATATGTGTACGGATACGTGTACCAATTGCTGCTCGATTGGGCTGAGCAATGCTTGCATTCGTGCCTGCAACGCATGGTCAGAATAATGAAACTGCAGAAATGAATAGATTCAAACAAAATTGAGTTTCAGAATGTGATGAGGAATTCAGAATGAGGATCATAGCTTAACTTGCATACAGAACAGGCCAAAGCTCATCATGCATATAACAAAACACATGTATCTCAACAATGATCAAACTCAAAATGTGAGGGAAGAGTTCAAAAGGATTACTGTACTCACATTGAAATGTTCTACACCAAAAACCTGATCTTCCACCCTTACTGGAAAACCCTGAGAACCTCACAAATGTATACTTTGAAATGCACCCTTGCACCTTCCTCACACTTAAGCCCTCGCAAGTTATATACAAACCCTAGCAACTACTCTGATGTACATGCAACTTCCAACCTTGCAACTCTGAAGTTTGTGACTCAAGCTTGCTGCTCCAAACCTTGCAACTCTCAACCTTGTACTTCTTGCGCTTTACACTCAAGCTTGCTACTTGAAACCTGCAACTCTCAACCTTATACTGCGCTTTACACTCTCAAGCTTGCTACTTGAAACCTGCAACTCTCAAGCTTGTAACTCTTCCGCTTTACACTCTCAAGCTTGCTACTCAAAACCCTGCAACTCTCAACCTTGTAACTCTTTCGCTTTACACTCTGAAGCTTGCTACGCAAAACCTTGCAACTCTCAAGCTTGTAACATAAGCACTTTGCCCTAAACTCTTGAAACTCGCGCCAACAAAACTAATATCTCTCAACACACGCACGCACAATACTATTAAAAGACGAGAGGAAAAAACGCAAGAGCTTCGCTCCACATCTGCTCGGCGCTCCGCTCCTCTCTCTCTGCTCCAAATGACAATGAGGAGGAGAGCTGAGGGGGCGCGGGGAGGTAGCCGCCGCCGCTAGGGTTTTCCCGCCGTTGACACGTGGCCTCCCCCCACTGGGGGGGCCGGGATGAGAGGGTGATGGGGGATGGGATGGGGGGATGGGGGGGATGGGATGCGATGGGAGGTGGGCATGGGGACGGGGACATTGGGGGATGGGATGGGATTGGATGTATAAGAAAGGCATGACATAATCATGCTTTGTAATATGTATATGTAGTGGATGCGTTTATCACCTTAACCATAAGAACTTAGTATAAATACATGAATTTTGATTGGTGCATCCCCCTAGTACATCTACATTCGGATTCCTTGTAAACATCTTTTAAATAGGGAACCGATAATAAAATCGTAGTGAACAATGCACGTCATTTAGTAGGGATTCGAAGAAGAATTCAACCCCAAGGATGTTGATATGGTCTTTTGAAATATAGTGTTTTCATGAATGAGACATCTTTCATGTTGTTCGATGGTTCCTCAAATAATTACTAGGTTCAAAAAGAACCCAATTTGAGATTGGCAGGAGGCGGTGTCCTTTTCTTACAAGAGGTGGATGAAAATTCAATTTCCAAAAGGTCGTCAATTCATTTAATTAGGTGCCAACTTGAACTAGCACATTTGAGCCATGTGGTCGAATGTTTGGCTAGCATCAAATGTGAACTACACATAAATTAACAAGTTATGCCCCCTTCCCACTTGACTTTAGCTAAGACTAAAAGTATTTCCCAGGAAACGGGTAAAGATCCCTCCCTTATAGCGGAGGCATACGGCTATCCCAATGCACCTACAAGAACTTGCTTTGGAGACTTTCAAGTAGGTTTTCTCTAATTACCTTTCACACATCTTCATTGTTTTATCTACCAAGCAAGGATTGTTGGGCAGTTTTTGTCCCATCCCCAAATGCCTTGCCACTCACCTAACTGACCAATGGTTTTTGTTAACGGAGCTCCTTGTGCCCTCATAGCTAAGACTAAAAAAACCAATGACAAGGATGGGAGGCACCACTTTTAAACGTCCTAGATTATTGCCTCATGTTTAGGTACCGATGGGAGGGTTGGTGCTTGAGGCTTAAGACCTCCACTTTTAAGCCATGCCACATCATTTGCAAACTAGGCTCGGCAATACATAATGTCGATGCTGTGAAGGCCGGGTTGTTAGAACCAACTTTTAGTGTTACCTAAAGTCAGGTGGGAAGGGGGCATTAGTGCGATATGGGTTTTTGATAGGTCAATGTTGTTTGTGTGTGTACTAATCTATTGTATTAACTACTAGACATGCACAACTTCCACAAACCCTAAACACTAACCCCAAACCCTAAACCCTACATCCCTAAATGTTCAATAGTGTTAAGTGCAAATTGATTGATCACACAATCCATGACCTTATTATAACATGCATATGTTAAGACTAGTTTAAATCAACACTTTTAGCTATGCACATACTTCTCGTGGGATGCAAAACACACAATTATAAGTGTGGCTCCACCTAGGTATGGTTTCAATCCATATGCTTACTCTATCTTATGCACGATTCCAAAGTAATTAAACCTTTCCACACATGCCGGATTAATTCACTCTTTCCACAGCTAGGGTGGCATCTGAAATAAAACCCACATTTAATCTAGGTATGGTTTGAATTCATATCCTTAATCTACCTTACAAGCCATTATAATAATGGATAAACCTGCCTTTTATTGGTGTTCACGCACTTTGTGAGCGTATTACGGGCATGTTTTGATGTGAATCATATGATTATACCTACAAGTTTAAGGGCCTCCACAATCAATTTTTACCCACTCTTACCTCATTGTCTCTATATATATATCTCACTTAGACCTTGGTAATATATAATAGGTAACAATATTAATTGACAAAAAACTTGTACTTCACACCTTGGTTGCAGATCATTTATTCTATCTTAACCATCATCATATTTAGATTACATTAACTATTACAATACATATATATATACACCTATATATATACACACACACACATATATACATATATATTTACACACACACACACACACACATATATATATATACACATTTATATATACACATATATATACATATAAAAATTATAATTTTTTTTCGGCAGACCTTGGTAACAAGTAAGGTGTATAACCAATGTACATATTTTGAATATGTTGCGTGCATGCCATTCATGTTCCATACATAGGGTCATGTATGTTCCGCATGGATAGAATGGCATATTGTTAGGTCAAAGTAGGCGGCGGGAATCCGCTTTTTAAATAGCATCCAAGGGCCCTTGAACCACTCCAGAGAAGTACTTAAAGCTCTTCCCCCCCATAACAGAGCTCTTTTTTGCGGCAGACGCCAAGTGTGCGCCCTAGAGACCCCACGGAGCGTGCTCACGCCATTCTCCTGCGCATCAACCGTACACTCCCCAGGTACAAGACAACGTACAGTCACCGCATATACCGCCGTTAATACCGGAGCTTTACGAACGCACGTTCGTAAAGATGGAGCACGCTTTAGTGGGTGGATCATAGGATGGCCGACAGTATTTACGAACGTGCGTTCGTAAATACACCTGGGATTATGTCTGCTCAAACAGCGACATCCAGACATTCATGCAGACAAACAATAGGTCAGAGATACGAACGCACGTTCGTAAAGCTTAAGTCCACGCATTTGTAATTGGATCAGACATAGGAGGGTCCTCTGTTTACGAACGTGCGTTTGTAAATCCACCATGGATGATGTCTGTGCATACAGCGACATCCCTCCAGGCATTTATGCAAACAAACAATACGGCAGAGATACGAACGCACGTTCGTAAAGTTGGAGCACGCACTGGAGGTTGATCAGACACAGGATGGTCTTGAGTTTACGAACGGACGTTCGTAAAGACCACCGAGGATTACGGTCTGCGCATCCAGTGACATCCCTCCTACACATTTATGCACTGACAATATGGCAGAGATATACGAACGCCCGTTCGTAAATATGCCATCAAAGGATTTACGAACGGACGTTCGTATGTCGCACACGCATTTGTCACTAGTTCAGACAATGATGGTCGGGAGTTTACGAACGTCCGTTCGTAAATGCACCTGCGTGTGGTCCACACCAACACCATGTCCAGATACGTATGGCGATGCATATGCTGAATATATCATTGATATACGAAATGGATTTCGTAAATATGCCACTCAGGAGTTTGCGAACGGACGTTCGGATGTTGTACACGCATGTGTACCAGTATAGCATGTGGAGATAGTATACATATGGCTATGCCTAGGCACCCTATGTCAGTGATATACGAACGGGCGTTCGTAAATACTTCAATGGCATATTTACGAACTCCCTTTCGAACGATGGCCTTGAGTTTACGAACGTGCGTTCGTAAATACCACCTGAGAGTATGTTCTGCGCAGCACTACATCCCTCTAGATACATTTATGAAAATACACCTAATGGTAGATATATACGAACGGGGGTTCGAAAATATGCTATTGTAGGTTGGACGACTTGACGTTGTTTTGTCGCACACTTATCCATTTCGTCCAATACACAGGATGGCATTTCTTTTATGAATGAACGGCCTGAAACACCACAATGGCGATGGTCCATGTTGTAGTTGACAAAGTATGGCCAGGAACATACAGCTGTTCGTATTTAGACACTCCAATAGTAGCATGGGTTGTTTGCGAAGTTCGGGCCATGTATTTACAGATATTGTGCGCTCTTGTATGCTTGGCATCCGTTCTTGTATGCGTGGCATCCGTTCTTGTATGCGTGACATCCGTTGTGTGGTTGGTCATGACATGGTTGTTTGTTTAGGTGTGATGGCAGTGGATGATGGAGATAGTGCATTTGAGTTTTCGACGAATGCATCGTCCTCCGATATTGAATGTGACCTCTCGTCCCCGTCTGCGGACACTAATGACGGGACGAACGGGAGGGGCGTGTCTGTGTATACCTCCTCCCATGAATTTTTCGAATTCCACGAACAATCTCCACATTCTGGGGATGACCATGATGACATTCCTCTATGTGCTGGTTTCGGGAGGGAGGAATGGGTGGGCCTAGATGTTGTTCTACTAAACGAGCTTGGTGTCCCGGTGGCAGATGGCATATGTAGAAACTCCGATCCCCGTGAATGTGTTGATGTCAACCCCCTTGGTTTCGATGATGTGGGCGTGTGCATCTTGAATTCCTTGGCACCGTGTGAGGTCCCGTTGACGTGGAGATTTTCCTTGCGTCGATGGCCCCTTCGTAGGGTTCTCCATGAAGAAGTAAGCTTGTGGGATCATGGACGGCGGCACAAGCAAACGCAGTTAGCTTTGTTGGGCACAATTCGTCCTCGCAAAGGCCTACGTAAATACGATTCAAGTCGCGTGTCTCGCGGAGATACGGAGAGACGGCGGGATCGCATCTTGGGAGACGATTCTATCCGTCTCGTTTCTGGAAAGGATTGTTGCACGATGAAATGTTGCCAATTTTTTCCACGCGAAAAAATTCGGTCTCTTCGTCAAGAGATGTGGCTTGCGGATTTTCGTATGCGGTCGGCAAAGAAACTCGAGGTCCACAGAAATTTGCACATTGATACCCATGGCCGTAAGGTCGTGACCCTTGAGAATGTGGACGTTTGTTGCACAGCGTGGTATATCATCCATGCGGTCTCCAAGGCTGACTTCTATAGGTTTCGGAAGTATTCTTTGTTGGGTCGCCGATCTCGATTTCATGGCAACTCTGGCACAAAGAAACCTAGGGAGGCGACACTCCAAGCATCCGCGACCCTCTCCACCATCATAGTGCCATTGGCCGATGCAATGCCCCACAAGACGAGGACATTGTCATCAGGTGAGAAAGTTGTTCAAATGGTGTTGCCCACGGGCACGAAATGGAAGAACATCTTAACGGATATCAACGAAGTGGGTCGCATCGCGGGATGTGGGCCCATTTCGTTGTCCAAGTTGAGTGTAATTAAAAACCAACAGTTTGCGGAATACATTTTGAAGAGACCTGGGGACAAGTTCGCTAGGTGTACGGCGTGTGAGAAATACAAAGGTCTTCGAGACGCCCACCCTATAGGCACTGAATCCCATACTAGACACCAGAGAAAATACATTGAGCATGTCAACAACCAGGAGGCACATCGTCAAGATTACTACAAGAACCGTGCACTATCCATAATGAGGCCCGCGGAGGTTCTAACAGTGATTCATGATAAAATGGACCATGCGAAGACCGCATGTCCTTGTTATGCACGCAAAATAAAGGCCACGGATGGTCTCTTCAAGTTGCCTGTAGCTGTCACAGGTTCGTATAGAATTCCACATGTGTGTTGAAAGGATCTCCGATTTGCATTGGGTTTGTTTTCCAAATGACCAACTCCATCCATCCGGTGTGTAGTTATTTCATATTTTTGTTGTTCACGCATCGTTTGTTTTTCTTAGGTATGATCGCCCATGGACATGTGGATGTCAAATATGCCCATTATGGTTTGGATTTTTACCCTGGCGATGCCAACCACACGGTCGGTTCATTTGCAAAACTATTGCGCGATCTCGAAAAGCCACCGGTACACTCTTCCCGTGCCCTTTTCGATGGTTGTGGAACGACACCCCTTTATGAGGCAGTGCTACAAGGGAAGGAGGTTTGTATGTCTTCATTGCCGGAACCACCCGGAGAACCCATTATTGCAAAACCCTTGCCTCCAACTCTCCACGTTCAACTTGATAATTGTGCTAAAGACAACAAATGCCGATACGTGTTTTGTTTTTGGTCGATGCTCGTGGCAAAAGGCATCTTCAAAGAGGTGTTTGTGTCTTTCTTGATGGTGGGGCACACGCACGACGATATTGATGCCTCATTTGGCCGTTGGAGCATGAAGTTGCATGAAGAGGATTTTCCCACCATACCACTTCTCATGAAATCATACATGGATTTGGACAATGTGCCGGTGATCCCGCACATGATTGAAGAAATACCAAATTTCAAGGCCTTCATCAAGCCATACATGTTGAAGGGAGTGGACCGTCTGGTGGGACATACCAAAGCACAACAATTCCGCTTCTATATGAGGGATGATGGTGTCCCCGCCATGCAGTTCAAGCTTTTGTGCACATCTCTAAATTGGGGCCCGGAGGATGGTATACTCGTGTGGCGTCAAGACAAGGATGGGAAATGTTTGCTTCCGGATGGGGAACCAAAGCCTTGCAAACCCGATCCCATGAGGAATGGGCCGGAAATCATAAAAGGCATATCCGGGTTCATTGAGTATTGGAAAGAGTTGTGTGAAGAAGACATCACCAGACGTGTTAGGGATACTCATGAGCCGTTGATCGCGTATTGGGATCGCATACGCTCAGCCTTGATGACCGTTGGTGTCGACACCCGTACGACTTTGACACAAGGATTTTGGCCACAAAGTCGTTTGACAGTTGTGGAGTCCGATGCTATGTTCTTTAGCAATGGAGACGTCCGTGAAGAGTTTGCAATGGACGAGCATTACGTTGGCCCTGCGCGCAATCGTCCGGCTCCGTCGTTTCGTGTGGGTGTTGATTGCCACGAGGGTTATATGGTCCTCGTACGAGCAGGAGATGAGGAGCACCCCAAACCAATTTGGTTGGTGAAAGCATTGTCTTCATCCAATTTTGTTAGAACTAGCCCCAACTTTCGTCAAATTGAAGTGGAATATTGCCGTCCGAGCACCAAAGACCAGAACGTGCTCCGCACCTATTTAGGTTGGGACACCAAAAAGGGTTTCAAGTGGACAGTGGACTCCGCGTACGGACCGGTTTGGATAAACACGGATACCATCCTTTGTGCTTGGAAGCCGCGCAAAGGTTCTAAATCGGAAACAATGACCATCCCCCAAAAACATATAGATTTTGCCAAAGACAACTTGGTACGTATTGCAGCTGCGGAAAATGATGCCGATAATGGATATGAAGCGGAAGATGGAGATGGGGAAACATAACGTAGGTTGGAATTAATGTGGAAAATAGGGGCACTTTGTAGACTTGGTTTTATTGCGGATAGTATCAAATTTATACATACGTTTGGGATGTGCCATCCAATTCCATAAGACCCTTATATATGGGATGCGCATCCTAAACTTTATAAGGACATAAAAGCATTTGTTTTTGGGATTCGATTGTTATTTTCCACTTATAGTTCATGTTTTGATTATGATTTAAAGACTTATTATTTTGAGTGTTGTGCATATTCTTTGCATGCGAAGTTGCAAACCGTCATGTTCCCGATGTTCCCGATGTTCCCAATGTTCCCAATGTTCCGCATGCTCATAATATTGGCATCCCAAACTATGGGCGTATTTCATTTTGAGACTTTCAAAAGTCTCCAATTAACGAATATAGTGTTCTGATACCAAAGCTCGTGGTAACATGAAATGTGCTTCCATCTCAACAAGCTCCCAACTCACTTGAAAACATGATGCTTTATTAATGCTAGTCTCTTGAATAGGTAGAGCATTGGCCTTCAAGTCTCTACAAGTATCTTCAAGTCCCTACAAGTCTCTATGAATTCTACTAATTCCACTAACCTTCTACTAATTCCCACACAACTCTAACTCTAACACTCAATTCTATGAGAGGAACAACAAGAGGGAGAGAGAGAGAAGGAGAGGGGAAGGGAGAGGGTGAGCACCCATCAAAGGGGTGCCAAAGGAGCACGAAGGAAAGAAAGAGTGAATAGGAACACAAGTGAGTGAAGAAGGTGAGAGAGGGGAATATATAGGGGGAGGGAAGGGGTGAGCACCCCTCAAAGCTCAAGATAAGCCCCTCGATCCTCTCCTACTTCGTAGGCTCTTATCCGATCCGCCAAGTAAGCCCCTCGATCCTCACCTACCTCGTATGCTCTTATCCTATCCGCTAAGCCTTCAACTCCTAAACCAACAAGATGGATCCCAATTCAAATATTTAAACTCAAGGAGCTCCCCTTGGTCCACCACATGCTACACTCACCTAACCAAAGAACTTCCTTCATGCCGCTAAGCTTCTAATTAACTACACCACATAAGCCTAAGGCCTAAACATAACTTCACACCAAGCCTCACTCTTTTTATATTTTTGAGAATAATCATAAAACATCAAAACATAACTTCTAATAGTTTCAAAGGGTTAAGAACACATGTGGGCACCATTTTGGGCTCACAGCTCCCAAGTGGGTGGATTGCCCCATTTTCGTTAGGCAGCAGCCCCTTTTTACGCCAACGGCCACAACTTCCGCTCACTAAATCATATTTTTGTAAGGTTAGGCTATTTGGAAAGCTAATCTAAAGATCTACACTCACACCAAAGCCCACGGGCGAACGCCCGTGGGGGCTCCCAACTGGGTGAATTGAACCCTTTTCGTTAGGCAACAGCCCCCTTTCACGTGAATGGCCACAACCTTCGCTCACTAGCTTCAATTGGAATACTTGCTGGTAATTTGGAAAGCTAAAAACAAAACCTTTGACTCATGTACATATCAGAACAACTGCATAATTCCTCTTCTAGGCGTGGGTTTTCAAGTCAGCTCTTTATAAATTAGGAGGCAGTTGATACATCTTCATTGAACTACTCATAACTTTTGCTCACCAACCTCAATTCTAACAAGCTTAGACTTTTTGGAAAGCTAACAATAAAGGCTAGATTCACCTAAAATCTGAAGGCCAAATGATAAATTCAGTGTCCACTACACTTGATTGGAAGTGGCCCAGCTACTTAAGGGTGTGTTAAAAAACACACCACCTCCTCTCAAGAGTTCTAACTCTAAGAATTCTAAGTTAAGTCCACATGAATGCTTGCTGATCTTCCTAACAAAATGAAGGGAGGAGAAGAGAGAGTTTATGTCACCAAAAATCCTCCACCCTTCGATTTCGTCCTAGCCCGAGTGGAAAAGTTTATAATGACATGTAGAGACTTCTCTCTTTGTAACCCAATATATAATTCCAATCTACCCTTGGAATATACACAACTTGATTAACACCACACTATGTAGTTTTACATTCTTTAATGTCGGGCAAGGTTATATCTTTAGCCTTTTCTAATGTCCACCCGGCCGCTTTGGCCACGCATGCCTTCAAAGATATCTCTCTTGTGAATCGAGTCCTTGCCGTCGACTCCACACTACTACATGAGTTTTCGCTTATTGATTCCGTGCTATCACATGTCATCGTGGTTGATTCCGTATTGGTACATGACACTTCGCTTGTGGATTCCATGAGCACATAGGCTTTAAATACAAGTATTAAAAAATACTTATATACTTATCCTTGCCCTTCCTTCTCTAAGTTCTTCTTGATGTAAATCTCTATCAATGTCTTCCTACTAAACTTCAGAATAGTATAACTCCCACCCAACTTATGTTCTTCAAGTGAAATTTGCTACACTTGTTAAGTACCTTATCAAAAATCTCCACACCAAATTTTGGCACAAACAGAGTTCATATGCAAAAGTTATGCATGAAATTCTAACTCTAACTACTTAGTATGAATGCTGTGATAAAGCATCCGGTCATTAAAACTCTAATAACTTCAAACTCCTACGTCCAATCAATCTAAAATTTTGACACAAAATAGATATATAAGTTCAAAAGGTAGTGTCAAATTTTGGTATCCATATGGGCATAAGCACGCTACACTAGTACAAAAATGTTGTCATAAAACACATTTTCAGAGGAATGTTGCATTCAATTGGGTGTAGATTTCAAAGTAGCATCTCTTTGAAGGATAAAATGGAATAATCTGGTTGTAGATATAAATGAGCAATAATTTTTCTAGTTTCTATCAATAAACTCCTCATGGTTTGACCGTGGTGAGTATATTTATATACCAGTGGTTTCCTGTCACACAGTATATTTTTTTATGAAAAATACTTCGTTTTGTGGGTTTTAGGTTATATTTTTCTATGACTCTTTTGTGACATGTGTAATATATATTTATGAATCATATTTTGTTAAAAAATTCCTACATTTGCAGTCCACTCAACGGTTAATGAAAGAAAATGGGGTTATTTTTGTAAGTGCTTAAAACATAGGAAATCAAAAAAAATTAATGCATTTTCACTTTTGCCCATATAAAACATAGAGAACACTACGTGGGCTTCTTGCATTTTTGTGCAACAAAAGCCTTTTCCTTCGAGATATCAAAGAATTGCTCCAAATTGGTGTCCAAAACATACTTTGATTTTTGCCCAAAGTGTACTAACCCTAGCGTGCTTCTACCCATATCTATAACCCTCTAAGAGATACATATTTTCAAACCTTGCTGCTTTGTTCCTAGACACCCTCCCCTTCAACTTTTAATAACTCTTTCATCCCAATGACTAAAGCTCTCAAATTTTTACCACAACTCCCATACTTTATAATAAACAATCCCTCAAATTTTCATACCCATTGAACACTCTGATCATCCATAATTGACAAATCTCTCACTATAAAGTTCTGCTCAAGTTCATAACTAATAAAACACTACAAGTAATGCACCTAGTACAATCTAGTCATTCTAAATGCCACAAGTTTAAACAAGTTTGAACTCTCTCACTTCAATATGAATCTCAATGCAACAAGTTGAAGTTTACAATCAAACTCCAAATTCCTTAAACCCAATCTACTTCTAACAAGAGGTCAATCCCTCTTCAAGGCTAAATAGCCTTGGCTCTTCACCTAAGAACTAAGCACACACATGTGCTCCTATCTTGCTTCCCACACACCCACACTTATAACCCGTGGGGTGCTTAAGGAGCACGAAGGAAAGAGAGGATGAGTGAGGGAAGAATGAGGGATTATATAGTGAGTTGAGAGGGAGAGAGGGCATGAGGTAAGGATAGGGTGAGAGGATTAGAGCCTCCAATCACAACTCCTTAACCTTCTCCTTCTAAGTAGGGACTCATCCCATCCACAAGGCTCACGATAAGCCCTCGAACTCTTCTCCTACTTTGTAGGCTCTCTGTGAGCCCAAAATGGTGCTCACATGTGGTGTTAACCTTTAAGTTCTGTAAAACTTGACTTTGATAGTTCTTCAATTACTCAAAATTATAAAAAGAGTGAAGCTTTTGTGTTTTGACTTAAGATTTAGTTTGAAGTGATGAGCAGGTGTTGTGTGGGGATTGGAGTTAGAAGAATTAGTGGGTTGGTTAGTGTGAGCCACTCAAACCGCTCACTGTTTGAGTTTAGGCTCACTGCCTACAAAAACAAGGAAGTTAGTTAGTCGGAATAGTTAATATATAGGTTGTTGTTAGATTTTTAGACATCCGCCTGTGGATGCGAGTGGTCTAAGAGACTGGTATTAGGTCTGGACCAACCCGGGTTCGAATCCGGGTGGTTACATTGACCGGTGCTATCCCAAAGTTGAGCTAGTGGTAAAGCAGGAATAATCTATAGGTGGATACCGAGAAGAAGTTACTACGTGCGTGTGCGTAGAACCTTCTCAATTATATTATCTTTTAGAAACATGTTATTATTTATCGACGTGAATTAACCAAACCGCCCGCGGTTGGGTTAAGGTTTGCGCTCTAAGTTGAAGGGAAATTATTAGTTTAGAAATTAGACTTAGGTCAAGTAGTTAGTATGAAGAAACGTGGAAAAATGACAGCGAAGGACAGTGAATGACAGTGAATGACAGCGGAGAACAGCGTAGGACATGGTCGAATGAATGCAGAACAGCGTCGAACGAATGAAGGACAGCGTAGGACATCGTCGGATGGAGAACGACTACGAATGGATGACGATGAAGGAAGGACAGCAAATGACAGTGGAGGTTGATGCACGACAGCGAATGACAGCGGGCGAACGGAGACGAACGGAAGATGATGTCAAGCGGATGAGATTAGGGCGGATGAAGGCCGTTGGATCTAGGATGGCGATCGAAGACCATTGGATCTAGGGGTTGGAGAAAGGTGGCTAGGGTAGTGGCGGCCGTGGATGCCAACCGTTGGATCTAGGAGTTTAGATCAAGGGTTAGGGTGGTGACGGCCGTGGATGCCAACCATTAGATGTAGGTGTGACTTGATCCACGGTGGGAAATGCTTGGGGTTGGAAGGGGGTACTCCCATGGAGGAGAGCACGGAGGCTCATTCTCCCTCTCTCATTCTCTCTCTTGCACTAGGACTTCTCTCATTGGGACCTCTTCCACTAGGACTTCTTGCACTAGGATCTTGCACTAGGATCTCTTCACTTGTTACTTGTGATTTCTTTCTCTCTCCCTCTTTTCTATGTAGTTAGAGCAAAGAAGTTGTAGAAGAATAGGAAGATGACTATAGGACAAGGGGGTTTATGAATCCTATGAGTGTTGAACAAAAGGGTTTTTGAACCCTATTGAAGAGTTATGTTATTGCTTAAGTCACATTAGCTTTGATATCATGAGTCAATAGTTGTATGAATTATTACTTCACCTCTTCTTCCATTAGTTTCAGCCTTAGTCCATACATCAGTCTTTGCATTCCATTCTGCATTAATCCCCTGTTTTAGGCCCTGAACTAGTGTCTTACATCAGTCTTTGCATTCCATTCTGTATTAATCCCATGTTTTAGGCCCTGAACTAGTGTCCTACATCAGTCTTTGCATTCCATTCTGCATTAATCCCCTGTTTTAGGCCCTGAACTAGTGTCCTACATCAGTCTTTGCATTCCATTCTGCATTAATCCCCTGTTTTAGGCCCTGAACTAGTGTCCTACATCAGTCTTTGCATTCCATTCTGCATTAATCCCCTGTTTTAGGCCCTGAACTAGTGTCTTACATCAGTCTTTGCATTCCATTCTGCATTAATCCCCTGTTTTAGGCCCTGAACTAGTGTCCTACATCAGTCTTTGCATTCCATTCTGCATTAATCCCCTGTTTTAGGCCCTGAACTAGTGTCCTACATCACACTCTGCATTATATTCTGCATTAATCCACTGTTTTTAACCCTGAACCAGTGTCCCATATTAAACCATGCATTCTACTCTCCGTTGACCCCTTGTTTGGGCCTTGAACTAGTGTTCTGCATTGAACCCGGGTTTCCGAAGCTAAGGGATTAGCAAGGACATGTGAGCCATGGATCTCCACCTGGACTACAGACGCAAAGGGGTGGGGGTTTATGGTTGACACTCTCATCTTATCTCCTAAGCCTTCCTCCCTCAATTGATCAACAAAGATCCTAATTCAAACATTTAACTAACCTTGGCTTTTTACCTACCACACTTTACCAAGGTATGTCCTCATACTACTTAAATCCACTCCACACAAGCCTAATGCTTCAAACTTAGCTTTCTTCAAGCTTCACTCTTTTTATATTTTTGTGAATAATCATAAATCAACAAAACACCACTTGTAATGTTTTACAAGTGTTAACAACACATGTGAGCATCAATTTGGGCTCACACACACCCCTAGCTTTTGTAACCCGGACTATCCTAATCCCAAAACAACACTGAATCAAATTTCTAACTTCCTTCTGTAAACCTCAATTCAACCCCTTAAATCTACTTAAATCTAAACTCGAAATTCACTCCCAACAAAGCATTCAACTAACTCAGTCATCCCTAATTTTTATGTTTTCAATGTTTTGAACATGTTAATCGAATTGTGAGCACAAATTTGGGCTCACACAACACGATGTGCAACATAAGATTGGACTTCCATGGATGGAAGTCCACATCTTAAGATTGGTTACCGATTAAGCGGTGAGTCCCGAAAACCAAGTAGGAGATTTGGTCCCCCTCTTATGAAGTGTTGGGTCCGCGGTATTTGGAAGCTAACCTTTCACATGGCGGTATGCGAAGAGTTAGCGGTCGTAACTCTTGCTAGAATCGAAAAATGGACCGAGTTAGCAATGGGGACCTAGCAAGGGTTGCGACACCACAACCTTCTCCAAAGCTGCAGCTTGCTCCTCTACATCCCTAACTACCTTATCATTGTCTGCCTTTTCTTTCTCAGCCTTCCTCAAACGCTTCTTCTTTGAGGAGGTACCATTTTCTGTTGCAACATGGATCGACTGTGAGAGGTCCAAGAATACATCCTCATCCTTACTATCTGGAACTGGAGGTGGAGGTGCAGTGCAAATAATGCTATTGCGGAGTTCCACCTCTTCATCTGGAGTGAAATTCACTTGACACTCCAAATACCAACCACCACCATGGAGATGAGCAGTAGAAAACTTCTTCAACTGTACGGGCGTGAAGATGCAAAGATCTGAGGATGGTTGAATCCATGCTCCAAAGAATGGAGGGCAGTTGCTATGTCCAAATGCATTCTTAGGCATGAGCTCTCTCTTTACATACCTACAACAGAAAAATAGAAGAAAATAAAAGTGACGCAATTGCACATGTGATACAAAACATAAGAAATGTGTAGAGTATTGAGAATGAATAGAATTCCAAAAAAATGATGAGACAAAACACAAACCTGTAAAGTAGCCGCTTTATAGCGAGGTCTGCTGATGGGACATTGTCAAGCCTGGTACTTTTTAAAAAAGGAGGCTTGATGTTTGGATGAAGAAAGGATAAGAATGTTTTCTCCCACAACATGATACGCCACCTCTCAACATAATCTGAGGGCTTCAATATTCCAGGAGAGGCCTCCCAATTCACCAAAAGATCGCCCCCCCCACAAAGATCCTCAAAATGCACAATAAATATTTCCTCGAGCTATGTAGGGACAAACGAAGAGAAAATTAGATTTAGAGTGGCATTGGTAAAAGTAAAAAACGAAATAAAATGACAACCATGTATATAAATGAAAAGTGGAGGAAGTACCTAAGCCCAGAATGTAGCACGGTTGAGCCAAGTATCCAAGATACCCTCTTTGACATCAGCAACTGGGAAGCGAAAAGATGCTCGAAGAATGGAGCCGGAGTTCCACCAATGGAGCCAGCGCGCCTTGAAATGTGGTTCAACTGCTACAGTTGCTACTTTTTGCAACTTCTCAATTGTCATTTCAGTTTTCTTAAAGAGGCTGAAATGTGAATTGATCTGTTTATGGAAGAAAACTAAAGTTAATAAGACCCGGATAAAGAAAACCATGAATGCAATGTAATTGAAAGAAAAAATGATAGAGAGAATAATGAATTTACCTCATCAAAGAAAGCCTCGCCATTCTTGGGGTTTTCAACGGCGAGATATTTTAAAAAATCCTTGGCTTTTATGGCTTTCACCATAGTGTCTGTAGTCAATGCCATAGCATCCAAAACTCCCTCGGGTGATATGTTCTCAGGTGGTGTGGTCCTGTGATATTCAGTGGCCGCATCATCGGCAGCACGAGATATATCTTGCTGAAAAATGAAAAGCAAAGGAAATTTAAAAAACAATGACAATAGGAAGAGATGAAAAATGTATTATGGATGCAGTTCAAATTTAATGAGGCAAAGGGCATGTTGGCAATCCTTAAAAATTGTACCACCTTGATTTTGAAAAGTCATTATAAAATCAACTGAATAGAAATTCATGTTTTTATACTTGAATGTGTCAAGAGACCTTGGGGGGCCACAAAGAAGGTGAATAAGATGTCATAAGTGACACCATCTATGACAAAATTTGTTCAACTATGTGGCTGGACCCAACATTTCCTAATTCTTCCAAATCATACGAATACTTTAAACAACATGCATAAAATTGCAAGCTACAATCATTGTCCAATATGAAATTTTATTTCAAAGGTTACAATCATATTTTTAAAGGATATAATCTCATACATTAAGCAGTAACGTGGTTCTTACTAAGTAACCCTTGTGAGTGGCGGGGTTGGCTCATTAAACCAAAACCATACCCTTATGAGACAAAATAGTAAGGATCATTGTGAGCCTTAAATCTCGCTCACATGAGTTATTAACCCAAGAATGATGTTATTTACTGTGGAAAAGGAATTAAAAGCTTAAGAACCACTTAAAGGGCTAAGGAAACTTAAGATTAACTTGAAGTAAGCCTGTGGAGTTAAGTCGAGGTAGGGTAAGGCTAAAAGGTGAAAATGTGAGTTGTAAGGTAAAAGGTGAAGGGGAGAAGAAGTCAAGGGTGCTTTGCTCGTTTTTTCCAGGCCGCCCGGCAAGATGCCGGGCAGCGGAAGAAAAGGGAGCAATCCTGAGGGGTCTCCAGAGCCTTGCGAGTGAGGCTCATTATGCAAGAGAGAGAAGGAGAGAGGCTGCGGAAGCCCTGTCTCAGTGAGGAATCTAGGTTGCGGAGAGGCAGAGTGGCCGAGAATGGAAGAGCAGGCATGGCAGGAGGGAACCGTGTAGGTCTAGAAGGGTGGTAAGAATTAGAGGTAGAGGATGGAGACAGCAGTAAGCCTTCGAAAAAGGTCAGGAGAGCTCTAAGTGTCGACGTGCGGCAAGATTGAGTAGGAGGGGTCTCAAAAAGGTTGCGAAGAGATTAGGAATATAGATGCTTGTGAAAACTCGGCACAGTTGCGAATGTTGGAAGAACTGTGGATGGTGAAGTTAAGGAATCCCTTAGATCATGAGGCATTAGGACTTGCACGCAACTGGTTTACGCTTGGATTCGAGTGCATGTGGGGGAAAGTGTAACGCTGGCAAGAAAAGACGGATGGGGGTAGCTCCAGGAGAGCAGGCTCCACATGGGCATGGTCAAGAGATCTTGGGGTGGCGAGCAATCCGACCCTGGTCGGCACGCAAGAACCCCTCACGGCAGAGAGAGGAAGCTGGTGATGAATCAGGCGCGGAGTTGGGAGAGAGCTCTGGCAGGTAGGCCACGACAGGGTGGTGCTTCTGAGCAACTGAAATGTGGATCGAAGTGGAGAGGGCGTTAAGATGGAAGGACGATGGACATGCCTCTGCAGACCCTTGCAGCCTAGCAGCATATGAAGCCTGGGGACCCACGGTTGTCTCTTTCCCTTTTGCCTATGGTTGTGCAGCCTTAGCAGCATTTAGAGGCAGCGAGTTGTAGCTGTTGGGGGTTGCAGTGGATGGGCGATCTAAAGCCTTCCAGGATCGGTCGGTGGTGATAGAGGGTAGACAAGGTTCTGGTTGCTTGCATGGATCTGTATCTTCTGATTGAAGTGGCAGGTAGGTCACATGTCGAGAGGGAGAGTTGAGAGAGGGTGGGTCAGACAGAGCACCATCACGGCAGTTGCTAGGCTAGATTCCCACCATGCAGACTGCAACAAACGCTAAATTGGTTACCTAAGTGAGGAGACATGCGATCGAATAGGAAGCTGCAGTAGACACTATGATAATCAAACTCTGTTCTCAAATAGGTATGGTGCAATGAAGGTTAGGTGATCACATCAGGTTAGGCATGGGAAGCAAAGAGGTTAGGCATATGCGGAATTGAGTGCCGAGGATCCACGCTAAGGCTCTCAGATCGCCCTTGGCTAAATGTCCACCAGGGAAGAAATCCTAGGTTTGGCTCGAGTTAAGCCTACAGACTAATGCTGGTCGAGTTGTTTTCTTGTGAGATTGGAGTGAGAAAGGAAGGTTATTCTAGAAGCCGTGACATCGTGGTGGTAAGCTGGTTGCCAACCGAGGGAGCTTGGAATGTGGGGTGAGGACGAGGCCTTGACTCAGCGAGTCATAACACCTGGTTCGGTGCAAGCATTATGTTCCTTTTGCATGTGGGTGGAGTCAACTCACTAGCCACTTATCACTAAGTAAGCTGCTGTATGAGGGGGTGAGAATTGTCACACTTCTGTCTCTCATCGAAATTCATCACACTTATCAATTGCTCACGGTCTCAAGAGGAACGTCTAGGAAGTTTACAGAATGCATGAGGGTGAACCGACGGGGAAGTGGTTATTGGGATCGGGGACACCGTTGTGCTTGCACTTCGGCAGCACTCCAAGAGTCGGTGACTGCTGGCTATTCCTGATCAATTACAGTTGTGAGACATTAACTGGTGCTTCAAGAACTGCCGTCTGTCGTTCAAGGTAAGGCTCATGTTGCGATGAGGGAGTCGCAGGGGGCATGATTGGAGAAGACCAGGATGCTCTCTCGTGGAACTTTCGCTGGGTGCTCACCTTCTTGCATGAGTTGGTTTTGAGTCCTCCTGTGGTGGGTTTTGTTCATGGAGTTGATGCTACTCACTTGAGGTTGAAGATCTAAGCCAGGGATTTTTGGAGATGCTTGAGGGTGTGTGTGGCAGGGACTTGCTTGGCCGAAGTGTGTTGGTTTCTCTCCTGGACTGGATGTTTCCGCGAATCACATGAGAAGCAGCGGCAAAATCGAGGAAGAGTTGCAGGATTAAGGTGCCGAGGAGGATAGCTCCGTGCGGCAGCTGTAGTCAAGGAGCTGCAGTGCGAGTTCTGTCTCGGAGGACTGAAGAAGGAAGGAATTCCAAGGACACAGCAGGTGGAAAAACCTCTCATTGCACGCCAGGGCACCAGTCCCCGCATCGATGTCACCACATGGCATCTGCACCATCTCCTGCAGGCGTGGATTTGACCTCTCAGCTACGGGCCAGTGGTAGGCTTGTGACCGTGGAGGAACGCGAGCTTCAAGTAGAGGGGATTCCAGGGGCGTCCGGGAGCTTCTGTCGAATTAAGGGTGTGCTTAGACTACAGGCCTACTGTAGACAAAACTGCCATCAAGGTTAGTCCAGGCTAATGCAGCAGGTAGCAGAGGGTGGCAGAGGGTAGTAGGAGGTAGTGGAAATGAGCAGCAGTGTTCTGCTCGGGCCATGAAGGAAAGGTTGTGGTTGACCATGGCACAGGAGTGAGGGTAATTGGTGAGTTAGGATGATGCCCCAGGAATAGGGTATTGAGGAAGGACTGGGAAGAGGACTGCTGTGGCAGAATTCAGATAGGTTAGATGATTGATGGGTTATAATGACAGGGTGTTGTACTCCTAGTGTGAGTGAACGACTGCAAGTGAAGCTGAGGTAGGAGTAGGCGAAAGGATGTGGTAGAAGCGTGGGCAAGGACGGGCTACCTTAGTTGTGAAGGTCAGAGATGTTGTCATAACCTAAAGTAATTGTAATTGGTTCACGTGTTTGTAAACACATAGGCATTTCCTTAAATAAAAAGGGTGTTGTGTACACCACACGTTATTTCATCGATTTTGGTGCAAGCACGTGTGTTGGTTAATTAGTTAGGAAATGTGACAAGGACACTCCTCACCCGGACTAGGACGCAATTTAAGGGTGGGGAGGATTCGCCTCACAATCATAAATTGAATAGAATGGCTTACTCGGTAAAGAAAAGAGATAAATACGTCAATTGTAAGAGGAACCCATGTAGGACGCGACTTCTTCACTTTGAGACATGTATTGAACTCCTCCTCGGTAAGCAGGTCCTTAAAATCGTCAAGTTGAAGTCCACCATAGTATTGAATTCGTTGCAACTTAGCAATTAAACTAGTCTTCACGTGGTCCTGTTGGGTAGACCTGAAAAATAGAATTGTCAAAATGAACTAAACAATATATGGAATAGACTAGAAGTGAAAAAAAAATGTAAGTGAAAGAAATGTGCTCACCAATTGACATCGTGCATGCAATTGAGCAACAATGTAATGCGTCTTTTGGGGTCGAGAACAATACAAAACACGGAATAATGCCATAGAAGATCATCGACATGTTGAGCATTAATATGGCGCCACCAAGCTGTGAACATGTGATTCCCATCCCACACAAAAAACATCGTCCCTCGGAATGCAACATAGTCAAGGTTTGACTGAAGTTGATTTTCAAAGCGTTCATTGACATCACGCCAATGAGGGTCCCAAGAAGCTATGCGCTCTTCAGTGACATTCATAGATGATAGATGGTCATAAAAAATGGATATGTACATAGCACGATCACCGTCGATGTAACCCCCCTCAAAGCGTTTTTCCAAGGTAGCGACATCAACCTCTTGAATTGGTCGGACTCTTGGAAGAGGAATCATCCTACAGAGGGGGACATAGAATCGACCCAATGGAATGCGCATACTATCGAGAACCTTCACAAAATCAGACTTTTGGTGAAGTCTCCTTGCTTGCTCTCCTTCCTTTGAGTCTCGCACCCCAATTGGACATTTGAAAAAAATAGACTTCTCAAAATCAGAGAGAGACAAATCCTAACATGCAATTCATGACAATGTAAATCATGAGAAGAAAAGCTTGGACAAGTCACATGCTTCATTAAAATTCATGTACGATAAATGACTGATACCCAAAAAATAATTTATGCCCAAAGATTATCCCACATTCATAGGTGTTAAGACTAATAAGAATCCACCTGAATGACATCAAAAACTTCAAGTTGGTATTCAGATTGAAGGCCTTCATGCTCAAGTTGTGAATGCGTGACAACCTGCACATAATATAAACACATCTGTAGTTTTAGAAAAAAAGACCAACAGGCAATGTAGAATTTTAAGAAAACATGACGTCACTCAGCGTTGGAGTTGGACATGTCAAAGGGCTGATGGACGCCGTGGGTCATTCCCTTGCAATTTAGCTCAAGAAGACTCACGGTGAGACATCACGTAAATTTATATTCGCTTGAGAACTACCGTGCCTCATTAATATGTTCGGTCTCGAATAAATAATCCCCCTCTTCTCCTTATGATATGAATATAATTATTGGAGTGAACACAATCTCATTATCTTAATTCTTACTCTCAATGTAAGGCATCATTGATAATAAGAACCATTAGATTTAAAGAAAGCTTCAAGAGGTGTAACAATATCCTCGATAATAATATATTTTTCAATAAGTTATATGAATCTTTAAGATTCGTAGTTCATAAACATTAATCACACAAATGATAGTAATCTTATAATGATGAAGAAGATCTAATATTCTTGAGTCTTCCTTTTTAAGCTCAAGTGTTGATGCATCCCGTGGGTCGTTCCTTTGCAATTTAGCTCAAGAAGACTCACGGTGAGACATCACGTAAATTTATATTCGCTTGAGAACTACCGTGCCTCATTAATATGTTCGGTCCTTGAATTAACAATCCCTCTCTTCTCCTTATGATATGAATATATTATTGGAGTGAACACAATCTCATTATCTTAATTCTCACTCTCAATGTAAGGCATCATTGATAATAAGAACCATTAGATTAGAGAAGATTTCAAGAGGTGTAACAATATCCTCGATAATAATATACTTTTCAATAAGTTATATGAATCTTTAAGGTTCGTAGTTCATAAACATCAATCACACAAATGATAGTAATCTTATAATGATGAAGAAGATCTAATATTCTTGAGTCTTCCTTTTTAAGCTCAAGTGTTACTACTTATAATATTGTAACTTGACATGTATGCATATAGTAGTTATAATTTCATGAACACATCATTGATTGTTTTGCAATGTCACGTTTAACTTCCAGGTGTTTCTTGATGACGATAGTAATTATAACTCTCTTGAGTTTTATTCAAGAGAGAGAGAACTCTTCTCTTTGATAGTTGATCCTTCACTTGTAATGACATCCAACAACTCACAAAGAATCTTAAGAGAAGAAGCACTTTTACTACAAAGTGTTTCTTGATGACGAGAAGTAAACCTATCTCTCTTGAGTTTTGCTCGAGAGAGAGAGAGAGATCTTCTCTTGAATAGATAATCCTTCAAATTGTAATGACATCCAACAACTCACAAAGAAACTTAAAGAAAGAAGTTTCAATAACAATTGTAGTAAGTAGATTATTTCATATCAATATTACTTCATTCATATAGATTCACACTTTGATGTATATTTATGTCTTCATCATTCTTGTTAATCATAAAATAAGTTCGATACTCCAACATATGTTATATAATATAATATGCATAATACTTGTAAGTCAATTATGTAGTTTATGATAATAAGTTCCTCCTCTTTTGAAGGAGTTTGTAATCGTTAAGAACTTTCACTTTAATCATCCATAACATGCATATAATTCTTCAAACATACAATCACATGTATATTTATAATTCCCTTTTAAGGAGTTCAATGATAAGTTCCACTTTTGAGAGACAATCTTGTTTCCTTCAATCAATTTGCTTTCTCGTAATAACTTCTCTCAAAGTTCCATTGATACTCCAACTATTCTTGAGCGTTTTGTTCTCACCCTCGCACTAATGCTTTGAGTTCTTTCTCAAAACACCTACTCTCCTCTCGTTTATCAATCACTTAAGTCACAAGTACCATTTGACAACTCGTAATTCAATTTGAGAAAGAGAGAGAGAAAGGTCACACACACATTTGTGGAAAAGATAGTGTATTGCAAAGGTGCTCCAAGAGGAGAGATACAAAAGAAACTCAAGTGTTTTTGACACTCAAATTTAAGATAACTTCGTTGTGTAGAAAATGAGGTGTAGTCTCCTAAAATTGCTCCCTTTATATAGTTTTTTCTCCCTAACTCAAAATCTAACTTTGGAGTGGTCGTTATCTCCACTTCTCTAGATAGCCACCTATCTATGATGTTTGTAGATGGCACTTAACACAAACGGTTATAACCGTCAAGCCACTCCAATGTTCGTATCTCTAAGATTTCACTATATCCTTGCCGCGGCTACATTACAAATCCCTTTTAAAATCCATCCAAATCTTACATAATTGATTGATTTGAATCAAAATGATTTGTACTTAGCTAAATTATACTAGTAGGACATAAACATAGTCCTATATACTCTTTAATAATCCTATATACTCCTATATATTCCTCATAATTGCTTAACATCCTCCTTAACATAATTGTCCTTAACAAAATCTTGTATACTTCTACTAATGGAATGTATGCCTAGTTCTATATACTCCATAATTGCTTAATAATATCTCCTTCTACACTAACATAATTGTCCTTAATCCAAAATCTTGTGTTCCCTTCATTAAACGTTGATGTACCTATAGCCGTGGGTAAGGGACCTTATTACCGCGCGTCTTCCTTCCTTCTCCGTGGAAGAGGGCCCTATGGCCGTGGGCGAGGTTGCTTCGCCTCCGAAGTGCCGTTTCTTCCTCGTACCTCTTCTCCTTTCGGTGATGATTCTTAGGTCAAGCTTGCTTGGTTAGTGCCATTGGGTACTCTATTATGCTTCTCTCTCTTTGATAATGTTGTTGCTCAACAAGGGCATTGTCAACCAATTAAACTCCCTCACCCACGGGTGAACACCCGTGGGGACTCCCAACCGGATGCGAGAGTCCCCCACGAGCGTTCACCTGTGGGGACTCCCAACCGGATGCGAGAGTCCCCCACGAGCGTTCACCTGAGGGGACTCCCAACCGGATGCGAGAGTCCCCCACGAGCGTTCACCCGTGGGAGACTCACCCACGGGTGAACACCCATGGGGACTCCCATCCGGATGCGAGAGTCCCCCACGAGCGTTCACCCGTAGGAGACTCACCCACGGGTGAACACCCGTGGGGACTCCTAACCAGATGCGAGAGTTTCCCACAAGCGTTCACCCGTGGGGACTTCCAACCGGATGCGGGAGTCCCCCACGGGCGTTCACCCGTGGGAGATTAATTGGTTGACAGACACATGTGTTGAGTGGTTTAAGAGTTGAAGGCTTAAAGGATAGGATGAGAGCCTACAAAGTAGGAGAAGATCAAGGGGCTTATCTTGAGCTTTGAGGGGTGCTCACCCCTTCCCTCCCCCGTTTGAATTAGGATCTATGTTGTTGGTTTAAGAATTGAAGGCTTAAAGGATAGGATGAGAGTGTCACCAAAAGTACTCCACCCTTCGATTTCGTCCTAGCCCGAGTGAAATAGTATTGATGACACTTAGCAAACTCCTTCCTTAGTAACTCAATGTATCATTCCAATATGCCTTTGGAATATACACAACGTTAATGACTTATGATTTAACCCCCAAGGCTACATCCAGAACAAATTTCAGAATAGTGTAACTTTCCCATTACTTTTCGAAATGTCCTGAAATTTTATATGTAACTAGGGAGACAAAGCAAAAAACATCTCACCAATTTGTGAGCCTATCCTATTTTCTGTCCGACAGTTATGACCATTTTGGTGTGTCAGTCTACCCAGATTTCAAAATGTCATAATTTCCTCCCACGGGCTCCAAAGAACTTCAAATTTTGGGAGCAATCACAAAAACTAATTGTTTATGACCCCCTGAAATTTCAAACTATTTTCATTTTCTGCCAAAACGTTATGGCCTTTTTAGTCTGCAACTCTTGAAAACACTTCAGAATAATATATCTCCTTCTCATCTACTCGGAATGACTTGAAATTTGTACCACAACTAGGAAACCTAAGAACAAAGCATCCCTCAAAATTTCATGCGTTTCCAAGCCTCTGTCCAGGAGTTATGCCCATTTCAGCTCAAAAATGTAGGCAAAGTTCAAAATGTCATAACTGCTGCTCCAATACTCCAAACATCCTCATATTTTGACCATGTTCATATAAACAAGTTGTTTACTAACCCTCTAAATTTCAACGAAGTATCTTCTTCTGCTCGGACGTTATGCCCCTTACAACCTAGACTACTCAAAGGACCTTCTCATTTACCAACTCTTGAAAACACTTCAGAATGATATATCTCCTTCTCATCTACTCGGAATGACTTGAAATTTATACCACAACTAAGAAACCTAAGAAAAAAAGCATCCCTCAAAATTTCATGCGTTTCCAAGCCTCTGTCCAGGAGTTATGCCCATTTCAGCTCGAAAATGTAGGCAAAGTTCAGAATATCATAACTGCTGCTCCAATACTCCAAACATCCTCAGATTTTGACCATGTTCATATAAACAAGTTGTTTACTAACCCTTTAAATTTCAACGAAGTATCTTCTTCTGCTCGGAAGTTATGCCCCTTACAACCTAGACTACTCAAAGGACCCTCTCATTTACCAACTCGTGTTCCGGCAACGTGTCACCAAAAGTACTCCACCCTTCGATTTCCTCCTAGCCCGAGTGGAATAGTTATGATGACACTTAGCAAACACATATACCCAAGAAATATGAACTCAAGTACTACAACTTGAAGCCATAAATTATATTAAAATCATTCACACCCAAACTAATGCTAACAAGAGGTCAAACCTCTTCAAGGCCAACTAGCCTTGGCTCCTAACTTCAAAACTATGCACACACATGTGCTCCTATCTTGCTTCCATACACCCACACTTATAACACGTGGGGTGTCAAGGAGCACGAAGGAAAGAGAGGATGAGTGAGGGAAGAATGAGGGATTATATAGTGAGTTTGAGGGGGTGAGCACCCTCAAGGCTCACGATAAGCCTTCGAAATCTCCTCCTACTTTGTAGGCTCTTATCTTATCTCCTAAGCCTTCCTCCTTCAAATGATCAACAAAGATCCTAATTCAAACATTTAACTAACCTTTGCTTTCTACCTACCACACTTTACCAAGGTATGTCCTCATACTACTTAAATCCACTCCACACAAGCCTAATGCTTCAAACTTAGCTTTCTTCAAGCTTCACTCTTTTTATATTTTTGTGAATAATCATAAATCAACAAAACACTACTTGTAATATTTTACAAGTGTTAACAACACATGTGGGCATCAATTTGGGCTCACATTATTGGCGACCATCTGGGACTGGCTCCTAGAATGTCTTGCTTGAAGTCAAGTGTCTTCATGTGTAGAATTGCTTGCACCTACTTCCGGCTGTTCGTGTCGGGAAGCTTTGTCCATTGAGTGTCTCCAATTGTACCGAGTTGTTAGGAAAGGTATTCGCCACAATGTAAGGACCTAACCAAACCGCATCAAATTTGCCCGGAAAATCCTTTTTCTTCCCATCTTGGAGCATAACCAACATTCCTCGTTCTAATGCCCTCTTCTTGTGACGCTTGTCAAAGATAACCTTCCTTCGCCTTTGAATTGTTTCCATGTGTTGAGCGGCCCTCCGCCTCTTCTCATCCAACTCCTCTAGATCCCCGAGCCTATTTCTCAAAGACTCATTGTCGTTGAGGCGTGTCCCTATTGCAACCCTCAATGACTCCACCTCAAATTCAATAGGGAGTGTAGCCTCAATAACCAAAGAAAACGGAGTAGCTTGTGTTGTCACTTTGTAAGTCGTCCGATAAGCCCACAAAGCCGCGTTTAACTTGACGTCCCAATCTCTCTTTGAGTCGATGACCGTCTTGCTGTGAGGCCAAACCCCCCACCCTTAAACGTCCGTAGTCCGAGTAGTGGGTTTGGGCTCACATTCCTCCGCGGTATTGGATTTGGACTTGGATGAGTCCATAGTGCAAGGTTCACCCTTCAAGTGGTCTTGGATTTAACTTTGGTCTTTGCTTCCTTTGTCTTGCCATCGCGAGAGTGCTCCACATTCTCCATTAATTTGTGCACGTGGTTTATTTTTAAAGAGAGGATGCAAGTGTTAAAAAACACTATTCTCTATAGTCAATCTCAAATACATTTACTTGTGAAAGCCACACATAACACTAACTAGCATAATGTAACTAACTACTTGTCTATGAGCTAATTAAGTAGGCTATCTACTAAGCTCCTTCATGAACCCATCTCTTTACTTTCTAATTACATAAACCTAGCTCCTTCATAAACCCAACTCCTTCATGAACCGAACTCCTTAGCTTCTAACTAAATAAACCCAGCTCCTTCGTAAACCCAGCTTCTTAGCTTCTAACTAAACAAACCCAGCTCCTTTATAAACCCACAACTTTGTAGTTGTAATCCCCAACTACCTCACTAATTATTCAAGCCCTTAACTAATCTTCCTACCTAATTTTCCTAATTCTACTAACAACCCCTTTCTAATCACACAATTCTTCTCTAATCCTAAAATCCTAAAATCCTATAGAGGAGAGGGGGAGAGAGAATTTCCTAACTTCACTAAGACTAACTAATCCACACAAGTATATTTTTGCACTCATCACAACCTCAAGTGCTCAACTCTTAAACATGGAACTTGCAACCACGTGTATTCAAAACATGAACTTTAAGTACCACAAATTGGAATCATGAATTAACTTTAAAATCCTCCACGTCAACACTAATTCTACCAAGAGGTCAAGCCCTCTTCAAGGCTAACAAGCCTTGGCTCTCAAACTAAAAACTAAGCACACACATGTGCTCCAATATGGCTTCCCACACCCACACTTATAACTCGTGGGGTGCCTTGGAGCACAAAGGAAAGAGAGGATGAGTGAGGGAAGAATGAGGGATTATATAGTAAGCTTGAGGGGGTGAGCACCCTCAAGGCTCACGATAAGCCCTTGAGATTTCCTCCTACTTAGTAGGCGCCAATCCTATCTTCTAAGCCTTCCTCCCTCAAATGATCAACAAGGATCCTAATTCGAACATTTAACTAGCCTTGGCTTTCTACCTACCACACTTTACCAAACTTGGGATGCTTCAACCCAAACTTAGCCTCCTTCGCTTTCCGCCGCCATAACTTTCTCCCCTTACTTTCCCAAATCGTCGCTCACCACTTAATTCAAACCACGATGCTTAACTCGTGATTTGATTGGTGCTTTGAGAATTTGCTTATCCTCCACCTTGCATTCTTCCTTGGACCTTCCCCATTAAGTGGCCATGATGAGGTGGTCCACTTGTGCGCTCCATGTGATCCTCCATTCATCCCAATTCGAATGCACTTGCCCCTTGAGTCACTTTGGTTGTCTCCATCCATTTGTACTAGCCTACTCACTAACTACTCAATCCAAGTTCTCCTTACCTATCCTCATTCATTCAAATCCTTCCGAAGGTAAAAACACAATAACAACTCACATCCTAGCCTCTTACAACATGGTACTTCTAAGACTAACATTTCACTCTTTTTATATTTTTGTGAAGTAACATGCTACTTCAAAGTGCATCAACTAACGTTTCAAGGGTCTAAGACTAAATGTGGGCACCCTTTTGGGCTCACATAATTGGCGACCATCGGGGGATGAATCCAAACATCTCTTGCTCCAAGGGTAAGTTGCCTAGTCAAGCTCGGTACTCCTTACATCTACTTTCCGATGTACGGGTAGGAAAGAGCTCACCATTCAACGTTTCCAATTGAATTGAATTATTAGGAAAGACCTCATAGATAAGGTAAGGTCCTAACCATATTGCATCGAATTTCGCCGGAAATTCAAGCTTTCGTGCGTCTTGAATCATGACCATCATTCCCGGTGTTAGGGCCCTTCTCTTATGTCGTTTGTCGAAAGTAATCTTTCTCCTTCTTTGGATTGCCTCAATATGTTGAGCCGCCATTCTCCTCCCTTCGTCAAGTGCTTCCAAATCGGTTAGTCGATTTCGTAAGGATTGACTTTCGGTAAGTCTCGTACTCACGGCCACCCTAAGTGACTCGACTTCATATTCGATTGGTAGTGTCGCTTCAAGACCATAGACTAAGGAAAATGGTGTAGCACGCGTAGTTACCTTATAGGTTGTACGGTATGCCCAAAGTGCCGCCGTTAGTTTCGTATCCCAATCCCGCTTCGAGTCTATAACCGTCTTGCGTAGTATACTCACCAAAATTCCGTTAACCCTTTCCGTTTGTCCATTGGTTTGTGGGTGGTAGGGAGTAGTCTTCCGGTGATCAATTTTAAATTTCTCTGTCATCTCTCGAATCAAGTCATTCAAAAAGTGAGTACCCCTATCGCTTACTAGGATCTTCGGCACCCCGAACCGCGAAATTATGTTTTCGTACATAAATGTTGCCGCGTGTTCCGCCGTGTCGGTCTTCACCGCTTTGGCTTCCGCCCACTTGGTGAGGTACTCGGTTGCCACCACAATATATTTCATTCCTTTTGAAGATTGGGGATGGACCTCACCCACATAGTCGATGCCCCATTTTTCGAAAGGAATTAAGGGTAATGATACATGTAAAGGCATCTCCATTCTAAGGTCGTTTCGGGCATACCGTTGGCAAGCGTCGCATTTCCTTACATAGTCATGGGCGTCCTTAAATAGTGTAGGCCAAAAGTAGCCCGCTCTAAGTATTTTTTGCCCGGTGAGTTGACCCGAGAAGTGACCGCCGCAAGCGCTATCGTGGCAAGCGATTAAAATCGCTTCAACCTCCGTTTTTGACACGCATCGTCGTAAAATACCATCGGACCCCCTTCTAAACAACCTATGGCCCACTACAACAAATTGCCTACTATTTACCCTCACCTTCCTTCTCTCTTCTTTTGTCCACTCTTTGGGCAACTTGTGGGTTGTTAGAAATTCCACTATGCCCGCATACCACTCCGGTGTAGAAGTGACCACAAAGAGGCTATCATCTACTAACATATCATTTACCGGATTTTTTCCTATCTCCTCCGACAACCTAGACAAGTGGTCCGCTTGTAAATGCATACGACCCGGTTTATATTCCACCGTGTAGTCGAATTCTTCTAATAACAAAACCCACCTAGCTAACCTACCACTTAACTCCGCCTTGTTAACTAGATACTTGATAGCCATGTGGTCAACAAAAAATACAACCGGGTTGCACATGAGGTAATGCCTAAACTTTTTAACGGAAAACACCATGGCTAGGCACTCCCTCTCCGTTGTAGAGTAGTTTCTTTCGGCGGGGGTCAATTGCTTACTCGCATAAGCTATAGGTTGATCCTTCTCTTTTTCTCCCGTTGCTTGACAAAGCGCACTCCCTATTGCCACATTACTAGCATCACAATAGACGTGAAAAGGTTTACCCCAATTGGGTGGTATCAACACCGGATAGGTGCTCAACCTATCCCGCAATTCCTCAAAGGCTTTTTGACAAGCATCTGTCCACTCGAATTTGACATCCTTTTTGAGCAAATGGGTAATGGGCACCGCTATCTTTGAAAAATTAGGAATAAGTTCCCGGTACCATCCCACATGTCCTAACAACTTAGAGATCCCCTTGGAATTGGTTGGAGTTGCCAAGTCGCTTATGGCCGCAATCTTATCCGGATCGGGTTCTCTACCTTTCTCACTAACAACATAACCCAACAACACTCCCTTATTCACTCCCAAAAATGTCTTATCCGGGTTCAATGCTAACCTCATCTTCCTACACCTAACCAATGCCTCCCTAACACAATGTAGGTGATCGTCCACATTACTTTGTGTGCTAAAATCGTCCACAAAGACGGTCATGGATTTGAACAACAAGTCGGTGAAGATATACATTACTAATCGTTGGAAAGTAGCCGGGGCATTACATAACCCAAATGGCATCACTACCCACACAAAAGTACCCCAAGGTGTAGTAAAAGCCGTTTTATGGATATCTTGGAGGGCTATGGAAATTTGATTATAACCCGCATACCCATCCATAAAGGTATATCGCGAATGACCTCCAACCTCCTCAAGCAACAAGGTGATAAAAGGTAAGGGGAAGTGATCCTTTTGTGTGCACGAATTCAATTTCCTATAGTCGACACAAACCCTTAATTTCCCATTTTTTTTCTTTACTAAGACCATAGGAGAAACCCAATCCGTGATTTCCACCGGCTTGATAAACCCGGCCTTCAATAACCTTTCCAATTCCGCTTTCACCAACAATTGCAATTGAGGATTCATCCTCCTCTCCTTTTGTCTAATTGGCCTCGCCCCCGGAATTAAAGGAATCCGGTGCTCTACCATTTCCCTAGGAATTCCCTTAAGCTCATCGTAGGACCATGCAAAAGTATCACTAAACTCATCCACCAAATTGCTATACTCCCTAACCTCTTTCTCCCCCAATTTGGAACCCATCTTCATTTGTCGGGTTTTTCCATTCTTTAATTTCACATCCACGTACCGCCAATCCGCTTCCGACACATGTGCTTGTTCCTCTTTGTTCCGATACCAATCGGAAGGCACATTGGGGTAATCTTTCACATCTTGACCTACAACTATCCCCGTAGACGTGGTCTTGAAATGTAAAGGCTCCTCCAATTTCGATGACTCAATAATCACATCCTCCTCTTGAGTCCCATCTACATGAATTAAACTAACCTCACCCTCTTCCACGTCATCTACCCAAGGTGTTAACCCACCGCTAACCCACTCTTCCTCGGTGAGCACCTCACATGGCTCCAACAATGAGCCCTCTCCTAAACTAACACTAGGAAATTCACTCCCTAAGCCTACTTGGTGAAATGTAACCATTACATCAACCTCGGACTCGGGGTACTCCCTTAGCCATTGGGCATAATCCCCATTATCCCCATAATTGTAAAAATTAGGACCTAGACTTCCCGAGCCCGAATCTATAACAACCCTTTGACCTTCGGGATGGACGACTCCCACCAATGCCTTGCCAATCTCATTCTCGTTTAAGTCATCAATTTCCTTCTCCAATGGCAAATACATCTCCTTCTTCATCCATCCTTCTAATGAACCAATGGACACTATGACCCTATTACCCTCCGGACCATAAGTGATGGATGGTTTACGTCCACCCCAATTGACCATAGCATTCGCCATCCGCAACCAAGGCCTACCTAGCAAAATGGGGAAGGTGTCCTTGTTGGAGTGCATTTTAATGACATGGAAGGTGACCAAGTACTCCTCGCCTCCCGTAGTCATTCTACAATCCTTGATCATCCCCAAAGGCGTAGTCGAACTTTGATTTGCCATATTTATGACCAAAGGTGAAGGCCCCGTGAGTCCAAGTCCCAATTTTTTCATAGTATCCTCCGGTAGTATATTTAGACTACTCCCTCCGTCGACTAGCACATTAGGAACCACCTTATCTACTATAACAACTTCTATTTCTATAGCTTTCACGTCTCTTCCACCTTGTGATTGGATCCTAGCGGCTATTTTAGCTTTCACCTTCCTCATCCTCTTGTGTACCGGCATTCCCTCCTTTAATGTTTTCCTTGCCGTGGGTGAAATTTCCAATAGTTGGCCGAAAGTAATATCCGCCTTGAGTGTACTAAGGTCCGCCCACAAGTCGTACCCGGTAGATCTTTCCACCTTAGAATTACCCACTACGTCGAATTCGTCTACGGGAACCCCCGGTCCTTCCCATTCACCCACATCGCTATTATCCAAGTCATGTACCGCATTAGTCCTCTCCCTATCTTGTAAAATTATATTTTCCCTCTCCACATCCTTAGTAGCTCTTCTAGCTACCCTATCCAACTCGGAGAGATTAATCTCTTCATCCGAAGAGTAATTTCCTTGCTCTCCTATTCCTACCTCCAACGGGGCATCCCCTCTCCTAGCCCTAGTAGTTACCGCTAGTGCAGGTGCTTCTTCAACCACACCCTTACCCTTCACTAACTCATATGTAATAGCATTGGTGTGAGGAGGCCATTGACTTTGCTCCTCTCCAATTCTCGTTGGGAGAGGAAGCATGTCATCACATGTGGCCTCCAACACTCCATCCATGAACCTAACATCTTGGGAGTTAGATGGTCCCGGATCCGTTGGAGGCGCTTGTCTCCCGTTACTACCATTAGGTGGAACTCCTTGTCTATTTTGTATTGGAATGTAACCGGTTGTAGTTTGCAAGCCCGCCGGTGGATGAAAAGTTTGCCTAGCATTACTATGGTCATAGTATAAGTTAGGTGGCCTAAGTTCATTGGCCGGTACTCCTTGTGGCCTAGCACCTCGCATATTATCCCTTGCTTGTTGTTGTGGATTAGCCACCGGGTAAGGGACATTAATTATTTTGTCCGGTTGGCGACACGTATCCGAGGGATGACTTCCTCCACAATTGCTACAATTAAACTCTTGACCTTCGGACCAACATTGTCCTTGAGCGTGCCACCTTCCACAAAAGGGATGAAATTCCTTCTTCTCTAAATTTTGGCCACCTTGCCCTCTAGGTTGTGGTCCTCTATTGCTTCCATTTCCATAGTGAGGTGGCGCTTGACCTCGTTGATTTTGTTGAGGTGGGTTACCGTTTCCTCTTTGGTCACGGTTTTGTCCACTTCTACAAAATTGACGCGTGTGGCCCGGTTGGCCACATTGGACACACCATAATCCGGAAGAATGCCTACCCGACTCAACCGGGGGTGGAGGCCCCGGTTGTTGACTCCGGATCATTAATGACATTTGATCCGTGAGGCTTTGCATTTGTTTTATCATAGCCTCTTGGAATCCTAGTTGGCTAGCACCTAGTCTTCTCTCAACCTCCTCCAAGTGTGGATCCGTTCTAGGGGCCGGTAGTGCCAAAAGAGGTGCCGGTTCCCTAACCGCTAAAGGTCGGGGGCCGGTGTCCACAATGGCATATGGAATTTGGTTCTCATACTTAGCGGGTTCTACCGCTACCACCCTAGGGCGTATGGGGATGAATTGTGGGATCAATTCATCCTCCCTTCTCCATAGCCTTTCGTGATCTTTATCCAAGTTTTCAATATCTCTAGCCGCACGCTTGGCATCCGCCAAGGTCAAGGGATTCCTTTCTAGAACACCCCTAATAGTTCCGGACTTAAAAAACCCTTGAATGAAAAATTGCTTTAGCGTGTCGTCGTTGAGCATGGTACCCACAAATCTAGTGCACACTAAATCAAACCTCCTAATGTAAGCCGAAATTTCTTCCTCCCTTCCTTGCTTCAATGACGACAATGCCCTTAATGCGGTACTTTGACCCACTTCCGGCCTAAATTCGTTAAGAAACTCCCTTTGTAATTGTTCCCATCCCCTAAAATGTCCCTCGGCATGATCCCGATACCATTCATAGGCTTCCCCCTCTAGAGTGGTAGGAAACCACACTAACCAATAACCCGGGTCGGTTATGAGGGAGCTAGCCAACCGTTCGATATACCGTTCCATGTGCCGAGAGGGGTCCTCATCCTTGGTCCCATAAAATTTAGGGAGATGAGATGGCACATCCATCGCCGCTAAATTTTGTGGAACCACAATTGGTAGGCCTCTTGGCCTAACCAATGGGTCTATTGGAGGTATAGGAGGTATGGGCGGAATTGGGGGTATGGGTGGTGGATCCATCCCCCGTTCCTCGGCCATGGTGACCGGTGAACTATTCAACAATCCCCTATCAACTTCTACCGGGAATTCTTCTCTAAGTGTGTAATTTTCCGAAGAAGTTTCACCACTCAATTTGGAGGGAGTGATCTCCTCTTCAAGTTGAGCTCCAAGTTCTAAGGTGTCTAGAATTGACCTAGTCCTAGGTTCGACGTTCAAACAACTCTCTATTCTAACATTATCTTGTTCTAATCTATCACTGATTTTAGAGGACCGCCTCTTTCGAGTAGATTTCTCTAGTCCTACTATCAAACTTGGTTTTTGTGAGCGAGTCCTACCTTGCATTCCATAAGAATCGATCGACCCTCACTTGACCACACATAATCCTAGCAATTCCCCTCTTAATATTTTCACTTGTCTTGGTGTGGTTATAATTTTTTTAGGAGGTGAGGAAAAGAACCTGCAAGCCCACTTAGGTGAAAGAATCCCAATAGGGGATAGGCATGTTCATGTTAATTTTTTGGTTAAGTCGGAGCATCACCTCCGCACCTTCCCGCAAATTAACACTCACCACAATACCGATTGTGAGGGGGTGACCTTCCGAGTAGATTATGTTAAAAGTCGAGGCTTCACCCTTCAACTTCTCACACCATCCACAATTCGGGAATTACCCTCTACAACGGATAACAACAATCACGAGTACAAAAGGCATTCCTTAATTAGTTAATGAGTTCACTTTGAAGAAATAAACATACCTTGAGCAATCGCATCCCCCTGTGAGTTAGCACTCCCCTCAATCGTGACTCAATGTAACAACACCATAAACTTTGTGAAATATTAATTTAATCTAGAGCATGAAATGACAACTCCCAAAACTTTGAGACTCACCCCGAGGTGAGTGTCAAAGTTCAATGTCCTAAGGTGAATTTACCCTCTAATGTTTTAATGAGCTACTCGGTTATAGGTTCCTTTTAAGTTCTTAGCAAATCCCCAAAAAGGTTGAGGACGTACCTTCGCCGCGCTCCTTCCTCAAAAATGAATTTGCGTAATCGACAATGCAATTCATTCCAAGGAATAGTTGAAATACAATGAATTCAAATGTAACCCAAAGAGAGAATACTTACCGAGTTTCGGGTGCTCCTTCCCTTCTCTCAAGTTTGTGTCTCCAATTTTTCCTAGTTGCCTCCAAGTCTCCTAGTCGCCTCCAAGTCTTGTAACTACCTTCCGCTTCGCTCCCGGCGGACGCACCAATTATGTGAGGCCAAACCCCCCACCCTTAAGCGTCCGTAGTCCGAGTAGTGGGTTTGGGCTCACATTCCTCCGCGGTATTGGATTTGGACTTGGATGAGTCCATAGTGCAAGGTTCACCCTTCAAGTGGTCTTGGATTTAACTTTGGTCTTTGCTTCCTTTGTCTTGCCATCGCGAGAGTGCTCCACATTCTCCATTAATTTGTGCACGTGGTTTATTTTTAAAGAGAGGATGCAAGTGTTAAAAAACACTATTCTCTATAGTCAATCTCAAATACATTTACTTGTGAAAGCCACACATAACACTAACTAGCATAATGTAACTAACTACTTGTCTATGAGCTAATTAAGTAGGCTATCTACTAAGCTCCTTCATGAACCCATATCTTTACTTTCTAATTACATAAACCTAGCTCCTTCATAAACCCAACTCCTTCATGAACCCAACTCCTTAGCTTCTAACTAAATAAACCCAGCTCCTTCGTAAACCCAGCTCCTTCATAAACCCAGCTCCTTCATGAACCCACAACTTTGTAGTTGTAATCCCCAACTACCTCACTAATTATTCAAGCCCTTAACTAATCTTCCTACCTAATTTTCCTAATTCTACTAACAACCCCTTTCTAATCACACAATTCTTCTCTAATCCTAAAATCCTAAAATCCTAGAGAGGAGAGGGGGAGAGAGAATTTCCTAACTTCACTAAGACTAACTAATCCACACAAGTATATTTTTGCACTCATCACAACCTCAAGTGCTCAACTCTTAAACATGGAACTTGCAACCACGTGTATTCAAAACATGAACTTTAAGTACCACAAATTGGAATCATGAATTAACTTTAAAATCCTTCACGTCAACACTAATTCTACCAAGAGGTCAAGCCCTCTTCAAGGCTAACAAGCCTTGGCTCTCAAACTAAAAACTAAGCACACACATGTGCTCCAATATGGCTTCCCACACCCACACTTATAACTCGTGGGGTGCCTTGGAGCACAAAGGAAAGAGAGGATGAGTGAGGGAAGAATGAGGGATTATATAGTAAGCTTGAGGGGGTGAGCACCCTCAAGGCTCACGATAAGCCCTTGAGATTTCCTCCTACTTAGTAGGCGCCAATCCTATCTTCTAAGCCTTCCTCCCTCAAATGATCAACAAGGATCCTAATTCGAACATTTAACTAGCCTTGGCTTTCTACCTACCACACTTTACCAAACTTGGGATGCTTCAACCCAAACTTAGCCTCCTTCGCTTTCCGCCGCCATAACTTTCTCCCCTTACTTTCCCAAATCGTCGCTCACCACTTAATTCAAACCACGATGCTTAACTCGTGATTTGATTGGTGCTTTGAGAATTTGCTTATCCTCCACCTTGCATTCTTCCTTGGACCTTCCCCATTAAGTGGCCATGATGAGGTGGTCCACTTGTGCGCTCCATGTGATCCTCCATTCATCCCAATTCGAATGCACTTGCCCCTTGAGTCACTTTGGTTGTCTCCATCCATTTGTACTAGCCTACTCACTAACTACTCAATCCAAGTTCTCCTTACCTATCCTCATTCATTCAAATCCTTCCGAAGGTAAAAACACAATAACAACTCACATCCTAGCCTCTTACAACATGGTACTTCTAAGACTAACATTTCACTCTTTTTATATTTTTGTGAAGTAACATGCTACTTCAAAGTGCATCAACTAACGTTTCAAGGGTCTAAGACTAAATGTGGGCACCCTTTTGGGCTCACACTTGCGTAAAATGCCTACTAGAATCCCGTTCACCCGCTCCGTTTCACCATTAGTTTGAGGGTGATAGGGAGTAGTCTTCTTATGGTCGATCTTAAACCTCTGAGTCATCTCTGAAATGAGGTCATTAAGAAAATGTGTACCTCTATCACTAACTAGAATCTTTGGGACTCCAAACCTAGTAATGATATTTTCATACATAAATGTGGCGGCATGTGCGGCCGTGTCGGTTTTTACCGCCTTGGCTTCCGCCCATTTAGTCAAGTACTCGGTAGCTACAACAATGTATGCCATCCCTCTCGAAGAGTGGGGATGGACCTCCCCTACATAATTTATTCTCCATTTCTCAAAGGGAACTAGTGGTAATGAAATGTGCAATGGCATCTCCATCCTAAGGTCATTTCGAGCGTACCTTTGGCAAGCATCACACCTTCTAACATAGTCGTATGAATCCTGAAACAATGTAGGCCAAAAGTAACATGCTCTAAGGATTTTTTGGCCGGTAAGTTGACCAGAAAAATGCCCTCCACAAGCACTATCATGACAAGCCTCTAGATACAAACAATCTATCATCCATGAGGCTATCATCTATTGGCGTAGTGCCCATCTCCTCCGACAATCTAGACAAGTGGTCGGCTTGTAAATGCATGCGGCCCGGTTTATATTCCACCGTGTAATCAAACTCTTCGAGTAACAAGACCCACCTAGCCAACCTTCCACTCAACTCCGGCTTGTTGACCAAATATTTAATGGCCATTACAAATAAGATAGTGCCTAAACTTCTTGACCGAAAATACCATGGCTAGACACTCTCTCTCCGTAGTGGAGTAATTCCTCTCCGCGGAAGTCAATTGCTTACTAGCATAAGCTACGGGTAGATCCTTCCCCTTCTCTCCCGTGGATTGACACAAGGCACTACCCACCGCTACGTTGCTAGCATCACAATACACATGAAAAGGTTTTTCCCAATCCGGTGGCCTTAAGACGAGATAAGTGCTCAATTTTGATCTCAACTCTACAAAGGCTTTTTGGCACTCATCCGTCCAAACAAATCTGACATCCTTCTTGAGCAATTGAGTGATAGGAACCGCTATCTTTGCAAAATCCGGAATCAACTCTCTATACCACCCCACATGTCCTAACAACTTAGAGATTCTCTTGGCATTTTTCGGAGTTTCTAACCCGTCAATGACCGCTATCTTGTCGGGATCCGGTTCTCTTCCCTTTTGGCTCACAACATAACCCAACAAAACTCCCCTTTGTACCCCTAGGAATGTCTTGTCCGGATTTAATGCCAACCGCATTTGCCTACACCTAACTAAGGCCTCTCTCACACAATGCACATGCTCCTTAGTGCTAGATTGGGTACTAAAATCATCAATATAAACTGTCATGGATTTGAAGAGCAAGTCGCTGAAGATATACATGACTAGTCGTTGAAATGTAGCCGGTGCGTTGCATAAACCAAATGGCATCACCACCCATATGAAAGTCCCCCAAGGTGTTGTAAATGCCGTCTTGTGTAAATCCGCTAATGCTATGGCTACTTGGTTGTAGCCGGCGTATCCATCCATGAATGTATACCGCTCATGACCCCCTACCTCCTCTAACAACAAGGTAATGAATGGCAAAGGAAAATGATCCTTTTGCGTACAATCATTGAGCTTCCTATAGTCTACACAAACTCTAAGCTTCCCATTTTTCTTTTTCACTAACACCATGGGAGAAACCCAATCCGTAATCTCTACCGGCTTTATAAACCCAGCCTGCAACAACCTCTCTAATTCTGCTTTGACTAATAATTGCAATCTAAGATTCATCCTTCTCTCTTTTTGTCTCACCGGTTTAGAGCCCGGAACTAACGGAATACGATGCTCAACCATCTCTCTAGGAATCCCCTTGAGTTCATCGTATGACCATGCAAAGGTATCACTAAACTCATCTATCAAATCGCTATACTCTTTGATCTCCTCGTCATCGAGTTTAGAACCCATCTTCATTGGTCTAACCTTGCCATTCTTCATTTTGACATCCACAAACTTCCAATCTTCTTCGACCACTCGTGTTTGCTCCTCGGTATCTCTATACCAATCGTTGGGGACATTAAGATAATCCTTGATATCATGACCCGCTATAATGCCCGTAGAAGTAGTTTTAAAATGCAAAGCGGGCTCTAATTTTGAGAGTTCTAACATGACCTCCTCATCTTGAGTCCCATCTACATGTACCAAACTCACATCACTCAACTCAATATCATCTAACCATGGAGTGAGTCCTCCCTTCACCCATTCCTCCTCCGTGAGAACCTCACACGGCTCTAAGGACAAATAATCTTCTCTAGATACATCATCTTGGAGGGTACAACTATGAGTCATCATCATGACATCGCTAATGGACTCCGAGTATTGTCTTAGCCAATGTGTAAAATCTCCATCAACATCTTGATTGTAAAAGCTAGGACCTAAGAACCCGTTAGAGGAATACATTTTAGCCTTCTCCTTGTTTTGAACAACCCCCACCAATGTATCCTCAAATTTCTCATTACTTCCGCCATTCTCCTCTTCATCCGACATTGGATCAATCTCCTCCCTAACCCAACCACTTAAAGGTGCTATTGAGACCTTGACCCTATTATCTACGGGACCATAAGTGATAGAAGGTTTTTGTCCTCCCCAATCTACTACGGCGTTAGACATCCTTAACCAAGGTCGTCCTAACAAGATGGGAAATGCATCCTTATTGTCGTGCATCTTAATCACTTGAAAGGTCACAATGTATTCTTCACCTCCCGTGCTAAGTCGACAATCCTTAATAATCCCCACCGGAACCACCGGACTTTGGTTAGCCATATTGATGACGAATGGCGACGGACCGGTCAAACGTAATCCCAATTTCCTCATAGTGTGCTCGGGTAGAATATTGAGACTACTTCCACCATCCACCAATACATGAGGAACCACCTTGTCCACTATCGTTACTTCAATCTCCACCGCCTTGACTTCCCGAGTTCTCCCTTGCATTTGGACCCTCGCCGACACTCTAGTCTTTGGCCTCTTAGCCCTCCTATTCACAGGCATTCCGTCCTTCAAAGTCTTCCTAGCTACCGGTGAAATTTCTAATAATTGACCAAATGTGATATCGGCCTTTAGTGAGCTTAAGTCGGCCCAAAGGTCGTATCCATCTACTCTATCGGCCTTAGGCCTTCTAACACTATCAAACTCCTCTACGGGAATGCCCGGACCTTCCCACTCTCCTACATCACTACCATCTAAATCATGGATGACATTAGACCTTTCCCTCTCATGGACAATTTCATTTTCTCTCTCTAATGCCTTAGTGGCCTTCCTAGCTTCTCTAGTTACATTCTCCAAATCCGAAAAATAAGGAATTTCTCCTAAGGGATTTTCCTCTTCTTCCTCCTCCTCTACTTCTAATGGTGCATTACCTCTCATTGCTCTAGTGGTAACGGCTAATGCCGGGGCCTTATGCACAACTTCCTCTTTAAGACCCCTCAACTCATATGATATAGAGTTAGCATGTGGAGGACATGGACCCTGGCCATTAGTAGGCACCTCTAAATTTACCGGAATGGTGGAGGCATTCATAAATCGGACATCTTGAGACGTGGATGGTCCCATTTGTCTAGGTGATTGTGTGACTTGACCTCCTTGCCCCGGAAGGTTTGTATATCCATCATAGTAGAGGTTGGAAGGTTTAAGGTTATTAGTACCTTCACTTTGTGGATGGAAACCTCTCATGACATCTTGACCCGATTGTGTGTTGGTTGGAGGGTTTGGTGCTCCACCTACCTTATCCGGATGACGACATTGGTTAGACGGATGTGGACCTCCACAATTACTACACCCTTGACCTTGGTTTTCCGACCAACATTGTCCTACAACATGATACCTCCCGCAAAGATGGTGAAATTCTTTCTTCTCGGTATTTTGGTTATTTTGACCTCGAGGAGGCGGACCCCGGTTGTTTCCTTGGTTTTGATTTTGATTTGAACCTCTTTGGTTTTGTTGCGGACCGTTATTGTTCATTCTTTGATTGCGATTTGGCCCATTTCTACAAAACTGAGGCGTATGACCGTGTTGTTGACATTGAGTACACCAAAATCCCGATGAGTGATTACCCGACTCGATTTGAGGTGGAGGACCGGGTTGTTGATTTTTAATTAACAAGGCCATTTGGTCCGTGAGATTTTGGAATTGTTTCAACATCGCCTCTTGAAACCCTAGTTGAGTAGCACCTAACCGTTGCTCTACTTCTTCAATTTGAGGGTCTGTTCTAGGGGCCGGCAATGCTAACATGGGTGGGGGAGCCTTCACCGCTAAGGGAAGCGAGACCGCTTCAATGGAGACATATGGAGGACGGTTAAATGGCCTAGTTGGATCCACTCCCGATTTAGGTAGGAGAGGGATGAATTGAGGGATTAACTCATCCTCTTTCCTCCATAACCGCTCATAATCTCTCTCGATATGTTCCATGTCTCTAGCGGCTACCTTAGCCTCGGCTAGGGTGCGAGGGTTTCTTTCTAACACACCCCTAATAGTATTTGCTTTGACAAACCCTCTCATAAAGAATTGCATTAGGGTATCATCGTTGAGCAAAGTACCTACGTATCTTGTGCACACTAAGTCAAATCTCCTAATATAGGCGGAAATCTCTTCATCCCTCCCTTGCCTCATAGTCATTAAGGCTCTAAAAGCCATACTTTGACCGACTTCGGGTCGAAATTCATTTAGAAACTCTCGTTGTAATTGATTCCAAGTTTGAAAGTGTCTCTCGTCGTGATCTCTATACCACTCGTAAGCTTCCCCGTCTAAGGTCGTAGGAAACCACACTAACCAATATTGTTGGTTGGTAATTAATAAACTAATTACCCTCTCAACGAATCTCTCCATGTGCCTAGAGGGATCCACATCCTTGGTCCCATAGAATTTTGGGAGGTTAGACGGTATATCTACCGAAACCAATCCTTGGGGTACGATTATTGGTAGGCCTCTCGGCCTTACCAATGGATTGATGGGTGTGAGCCCAAAAGGGTGCCCACATTTAGTCTTAGACCCTTGAAACGTTAGTTGATGCACTTTGAAGTAGCATGTTACTTCACAAAAATATAAAAAGAGTGAAATGTTAGTCTTAGAAGTACCATGTTGTAAGAGGCTAGGATGTGAGTTGTTATTGTGTTTTTACCTTCGGAAGGATTTGAGTGGATGAGGATAGGTAAGGAGAACTTGGATTGAGTAGTTAGTGAGTAGGCTAGTACAAATGGATGGAGACAACCAAAGTGACTCAAGAGGCAAGTGCATTCGAATTGGGATAAATGGAGGATCACATGGAGCGCACAAGTGGACCACCTCATCATGGCCACTTAATGGGGAAGGTCCAAGGAAGAATGCAAGGTGGAGGATAAGCAAATTCTCAAAGCACCAATCAAATCACGAGTTAAGCATCGTGGTTTGAATTAAGTGGTGAGCGACGATTTGGGAAAGTAAGGGGAGAAAGTTATGGCGGCGGAAAGCGAAGGAGGCTAAGTTTGGGTTGAAGCATCCCAAGTTTGGTAAAGTGTGGTAGGTAGAAAGCCAAGGCTAGTTAAATGTTCGAATTAGGATCCTTGTTGATCATTTGAGGGAGGAAGGCTTAGAAGATAGGATTGGCGCCTACTAAGTAGGAGGAAATCTCAAGGGCTTATCGTGAGCCTTGAGGGTGCTCACCCCCTCAAGCTTACTATATAATCCCTCATTCTTCCCTCACTCATCCTCTCTTTCCTTTGTGCTCCAAGGCACCCCACGAGTTATAAGTGTGGGTGTGGGAAGCCATATTGGAGCACATGTGTGTGCTTAGTTTTTAGTTTGAGAGCCAAGGCTTGTTAGCCTTGAAGAGGGCTTGACCTCTTGGTAGAATTAGTGTTGACGTGAAGGATTTTAAAGTTAATTCATGATTCCAATTTGTGGTACTTAAAGTTCATGTTTTGAATACACGTGGTTACAAGTTCCATGTTTAAGAGTTGAGCACTTGAGGTTGTGATGAGTGCAAAAATATACTTGTGTGGATTAGTTAGTCTTAGTGAAGTTAGGAAATTCTCTCTCCCCCTCTCCTCTCTAGGATTTTAGGATTTTAGGATTAGAGAAGAATTGTGTGATTAGAAAGGGGTTGTTAGTAGAATTAGGAAAATTAGGTAGGAAGATTAGTTAAGGGCTTGAATAATTAGTGAGGTAGTTGGGGATTACAACTACAAAGTTGTGGGTTCATGAAGGAGCTGGGTTTATGAAGGAGCTGGGTTTGTTTAGTTAGAAGCTAAGGAGTTGGGTTCATGAAGGAGTTGGGTTTATGAAGGAGCTAGGTTTATGTAATTAGAAAGTAAAGAGATGGGTTCATGAAGGAGCTTAGTAGATAGCCTACTTAATTAGCTCATAGACAAGTAGTTAGTTACATTATGCTAGTTAGTGTTATGTGTGGCTTTCACAAGTAAATGTATTTGAGATTGACTATAGAGAATAGTGTTTTTTAACACTTGCATCCTCTCTTTAAAAATAAACCACGTGCACAAATTAATGGAGAATGTGGAGCACTCTCGCGATGGCAAGACAAAGGAAGCAAAGACCAAAGTTAAATCCAAGACCACTTGAAGGGTGAACCTTGCACTATGGACTCATTCAAGTCCAAATCCAATACCGCGGAGGAATGTGAGCCCAAACCCACTACTCGGACTACGGACGCTTAAGGGTGGGGGGTTTGGCCTCACATAATTGGTGCGTCCGCCGGGAGCGAAGCGGAAGGTAGTTACAAGACTTGGAGGCGACTAGGAGACTTGGAGGCAACTAGGAAAAATTGGAGACACAAACTTGAGAGAAGGGAAGGAGCACCCGAAACTCGGTAAGTATTCTCTCTTTGGGTTACATTTGAATTCATTGTATTTCAACTATTCCTTGGAATGAATTGCATTGTCGATTACGCAAATTCATTTTTGAGGAAGGAGCGCGGCGAAGGTACGTCCTCAACCTTTTTGGGGATTTGCTAAGAACTTAAAAGGAACCTATAACCGAGTAGCTCATTAAAACATTAGAGGGTAAATTCACCTTAGGACATTGAACTTTGACACTCACCTCGGGGTGAGTCTCAAAGTTTTGGGAGTTGTCATTTCATGCTCTAGATTAAATTAATATTTCACAAAGTTTATGGTGTTGTTACATTGAGTCACGATTGAGGGGAGTGCTAACTCACAGGGGGATGCGATTGCTCAAGGTATGTTTATTTCTTCAAAGTGAACTCATTAACTAATTAAGGAATGCCTTTTGTACTCGTGATTGTTGTTATCCGTTGTAGAGGGTAATTCCCGAATTGTGGATGGTGTGAGAAGTTGAAGGGTGAAGCCTCGACTTTTAACATAATCTACTCGGAAGGTCACCCCCTCACAATCGGTATTGTGGTGAGTGTTAATTTGCGGGAAGGTGCGGAGGTGATGCTCCGACTTAACCAAAAAATTAACATGAACATGCCTATCCCCTATTGGGATTCTTTCACCTAAGTGGGCTTGCAGGTTCTTTTCCTCACCTCCTAAAAAAATTATAACCACACCAAGACAAGTGAAAATATTAAGAGGGGAATTGCTAGGATTATGTGTGGTCAAGTGAGGGTCGATCGATTCTTATGGAATGCAAGGTAGGACTCGCTCACAAAAACCAAGTTTGATAGTAGGACTAGAGAAATCTACTCGAAAGAGGCGGTCCTCTAAAATCAGTGATAGATTAGAACAAGATAATGTTAGAATAGAGAGTTGTTTGAACGTCGAACCTAGGACTAGGTCAATTCTAGACACCTTAGAACTTGGAGCTCAACTTGAAGAGGAGATCACTCCCTCCAAATTGAGTGGTGAAACTTCTTCGGAAAATTACACACTTAGAGAAGAATTCCCGGTAGAAGTTGATAGGGGATTGTTGAATAGTTCACCGGTCACCATGGCCGAGGAACGGGGGATGGATCCACCACCCATACCCCCAATTCCGCCCATACCTCCTATACCTCCAATAGACCCATTGGTTAGGCCAAGAGGCCTACCAATTGTGGTTCCACAAAATTTAGCGGCGATGGATATGCCATCTCATCTCCCTAAATTTTATGGGACCAAGGATGAGGACCCCTCTCGGCACATGGAACGGTATATCGAACGGTTGGCTAGCTTCCTCATAACCGACCCGGGTTATTGGTTAGTGTGGTTTCCTACCACTCTAGAGGGGGAAGCCTATGAATGGTATCGGGATCATGCCGAGGGACATTTTAGGGGATGGGAACAATTACAAAGGGAGTTTCTTAACGAATTTAGGCCGGAAGTGGGTCAAAGTACCGCATTAAGGGCATTGTCGTCATTGAAGCAAGGAAGGGAGGAAGAAATTTCGGCTTACATTAGGAGGTTTGATTTAGTGTGCACTAGATTTGTGGGTACCATGCTCAACGACGACACGCTAAAGCAATTTTTCATTCAAGGGTTTTTTAAGTCCGGAACTATTAGGGGTGTTCTAGAAAGGAATCCCTTGACCTTGGCGGATGCCAAGCGTGCGGCTAGAGATATTGAAAACTTGGATAAAGATCACGAAAGGCTATGGAGAAGGGAGGATGAATTGATCCCACAATTCATCCCCATACGCCCTAGGGTGGTAGCGGTAGAACCCGCTAAGTATGAGAACCAAATTCCATATGCCATTGTGGACACCGGCCCCCGACCTTTAGCGGTTAGGGAACCGGCACCTCTTTTGGCACTACCGGCCCCTAGAACGGATCCACACTTGGAGGAGGTTGAGAGAAGACTAGGTGCTAGCCAACTAGGATTCCAAGAGGCTATGATAAAACAAATGCAAAGCCTCACGGATCAAATGTCATTAATGATCCGGAGTCAACAACCGGGGCCTCCACCCCCGGTTGAGTCGGGTAGGCATTCTTCCGGATTATGGTGTGTCCAATGTGGCCAACCGGGCCACACGCGTCAATTTTGTAGAAGTGGACAAAACCGTGACCAAAGAGGAAACGGTAACCCACCTCAACAAAATCAACGAGGTCAAGCGCCACCTCACTATGGAAATGGAAGCAATAGAGGACCACAACCTAGAGGGCAAGGTGGCCAAAATTTAGAGAAGAAGGAATTTCATCCCTTTTGTGGAAGGTGGCACGCTCAAGGACAATGTTGGTCCGAAGGTCAAGAGTTTAATTGTAGCAATTGTGGAGGAAGTCATCCCTCGGATACGTGTCGCCAACCGGACAAAATAATTAATGTCCCTTACCCGGTGGCTAATCCACAACAACAAGCAAGGGATAATATGCGAGGTGCTAGGCCACAAGGAGTACCGGCCAATGAACTTAGGCCACCTAACTTATACTATGACCATAGTAATGCTAGGCAAACTTTTCATCCACCGGCGGGCTTGCAAACTACAACCGGTTACATTCCAATACAAAATAGACAAGGAGTTCCACCTAATGGTAGTAACGGGAGACAAGCGCCTCCAACGGATCCGGGACCATCTAACTCCCAAGATGTTAGGTTCATGGATGGAGTGTTGGAGGCCACATGTGATGACATGCTTCCTCTCCCAACGAGAATTGGAGAGGAGCAAAGTCAATGGCCTCCTCACACCAATGCTATTACATATGAGTTAGTGAAGGGTAAGGGTGTGGTTGAAGAAGCACCTGCACTAGCGGTAACTACTAGGGCTAGGAGAGGGGATGCCCCGTTGGAGGTAGGAATAGGAGAGCAAGGAAATTACTCTTCGGATGAAGAGATTAATCTCTCCGAGTTGGATAGGGTAGCTAGAAGAGCTACTAAGGATGTGGAGAGGGAAAATATAATTTTACAAAATAGGGAGAGGACTAATGCGGTACATGACTTGGATAATAGCGATGTGGGTGAATGGGAAGGACCGGGGGTTCCCGTAGACGAATTCGACGTAGTGGGTAATTCTAAGGTGGAAAGATCTACCGGGTACGACTTGTGGGCGGACCTTAGTACACTCAAGGCGGATATTACTTTCGGCCAACTATTGGAAATTTCACCCACGGCAAGGAAAACATTAAAGGAGGGAATGCCGGTACACAAGAGGATGAGGAAGGTGAAAGCTAAAATAGCCGCTAGGATCCAATCACAAGGTGGAAGAGACGTGAAAGCTATAGAAATAGAAGTTGTTATAGTAGATAAGGTGGTTCCTAATGTGCTAGTCGACGGAGGGAGTAGTCTAAATATACTACCGGAGGATACTATGAAAAAATTGGGACTTGGACTCACGGGGCCTTCACCTTTGGTCATAAATATGGCAAATCAAAGTTCGACTACGCCTTTGGGGATGATCAAGGATTGTAGAATGACTACGGGAGGCGAGGAGTACTTGGTCACCTTCCATGTCATTAAAATGCACTCCAACAAGGACACCTTCCCCATTTTGCTAGGTAGGCCTTGGTTGCGGATGGCGAATGCTATGGTCAATTGGGGTGGACCTAAACCATCCATCACTTATGGTCCGGAGGGTAATAGGGTCATAGTGTCCATTGGTTCATTAGAAGGATGGATGAAGAAGGAGATGTATTTGCCATTGGAGAAGGAAATTGATGACTTAAACGAGAATGAGATTGGCAAGGCATTGGTGGGAGTCGTCCATCCCGAAGGTCAAAGGGTTGTTATAGATTCGGGCTCGGGAAGTCTAGGTCCTAATTTTTACAATTATGGGGATAATGGGTATTATGCCCAATGGCTAAGGGAGTACCCCGAGTCCGAGGTTGATGTAATGGTTACATTTCACCAAGTAGGCTTAGGGAGTGAATTTCCTAGTGTTAGTTTAGGAGAGGGCTCATTGTTGGAGCCATGTGAGGTGCTCACCGAGGAAGAGTGGGTTAGCGGTGGGTTAACACCTTGGGTAGATGACGTGGAAGAGGGTGAGGTTAGTTTAATTCATGTAGATGGGACTCAAGAGGAGGATGTGATTATTGAGTCATCGAAATTGGAGGAGCCTTTACATTTCAAGACCACGTCTACGGGGATAGTTGTAGGTCAAGATGTGAAAGATTACCCCAATGTGCCTTCCGATTGGTATCGGAACAAAGAGGAACAAGCACATGTGTCGGAAGCGGATTGGCGGTACGTGGATGTGAAATTAAAGAATGGAAAAACCCGACAAATGAAGATGGGTTCCAAATTGGGGGAGAAAGAGGTTAGGGAGTATAGCAATTTGGTGGATGAGTTTAGTGATACTTTTGCATGGTCCTACGATGAGCTTAAGGGAATTCCTAGGGAAATGGTAGAGCACCGGATTCCTTTAATTCCGGGGGCGAGGCCAATTAGACAAAAGGAGAGGAGGATGAATCCTCAATTGCAATTGTTGGTGAAAGCGGAATTGGAAAGGTTATTGAAGGCCGGGTTTATCAAGCCGGTGGAAATCACGGATTGGGTTTCTCCTATGGTCTTAGTAAAGAAAAAAAATGGGAAATTAAGGGTTTGTGTCGACTATAGGAAATTGAATTCGTGCACACAAAAGGATCACTTCCCCTTACCTTTTATCACCTTGTTGCTTGAGGAGGTTGGAGGTCATTCGCGATATACCTTTATGGATGGGTATGCGGGTTATAATCAAATTTCCATAGCCCTCCAAGATATCCATAAAACGGCTTTTACTACACCTTGGGGTACTTTTGTGTGGGTAGTGATGCCATTTGGGTTATGTAATGCCCCGGCTACTTTCCAACGATTAGTAATGTATATCTTCACCGACTTGTTGTTCAAATCCATGACCGTCTTTGTGGACGATTTTAGCACACAAAGTAATGTGGACGATCACCTACATTGTGTTAGGGAGGCATTGGTTAGGTGTAGGAAGATGAGGTTAGCATTGAACCCGGATAAGACATTTTTGGGAGTGAATAAGGGAGTGTTGTTGGGTTATGTTGTTAGTGAGAAAGGTAGAGAACCCGATCCGGATAAGATTGCGGCCATAAGCGACTTGGCAACTCCAACCAATTCCAAGGGGATCTCTAAGTTGTTAGGACATGTGGGATGGTACCGGGAACTTATTCCTAATTTTTCAAAGATAGTGGTGCCCATTACCCATTTGCTCAAAAAGGATGTCAAATTCGAGTGGACGGATGCTTGTCAAAAAGCCTTTGAGGAATTGCGGGATAGGTTGAGCACCTATCCGGTGTTGATACCACCCAATTGGGGTAAACCTTTTCACGTCTATTGTGATGCTAGTAATGTGGCAATAGGGAGTGCGCTTTGTCAAGCAACGGGAGAAAAAGAGAAGGATCAACCTATAGCTTATGCGAGTAAGCAATTGACCCCCGCCGAAAGAAACTACTCTACAACGGAGAGGGAGTGCCTAGCCATGGTGTTTTCCGTTAAAAAGTTTAGGCATTACCTCATGTGCAACCCGGTTGTATTTTTTGTTGACCACATGGCTATCAAGTATCTAGTTAACAAGGCGGAGTTAAGTGGTAGGTTAGCTAGGTGGGTTTTGTTATTAGAAGAATTCGACTACACGGTGGAATATAAACCGGGTCGTATGCATTTACAAGCGGACCACTTGTCTAGGTTGTCGGAGGAGATAGGAAAAAATCCGGTAAATGATATGTTAGTAGATGATAGCCTCTTTGTGGTCACTTCTACACCGGAGTGGTATGCGGGCATAGTGGAATTTCTAACAACCCACAAGTTGCCCAAAGAGTGGACAAAAGAAGAGAGAAGGAAGGTGAGGGTAAATAGTAGGCAATTTGTTGTAGTGGGCCATAGGTTGTTTAGAAGGGGGTCCGATGGTATTTTACGACGATGCGTGTCAAAAACGGAGGTTGAAGCGATTTTAATCGCTTGCCACGATAGCGCTTGCGGCGGTCACTTCTCGGGTCAACTCACCGGGCAAAAAATACTTAGAGCGGGCTACTTTTGGCCTACACTATTTAAGGACGCCCATGACTATGTAAGGAAATGCGACGCTTGCCAACGGTATGCCCGAAACGACCTTAGAATGGAGATGCCTTTACATGTATCATTACCCTTAATTCCTTTCGAAAAATGGGGCATCGACTATGTGGGTGAGGTCCATCCCCAATCTTCAAAAGGAATGAAATATATTGTGGTGGCAACCGAGTACCTCACCAAGTGGGCGGAAGCCAAAGCGGTGAAGACCGACACGGCGGAACACGCGGCAACATTTATGTACGAAAACATAATTTCGCGGTTCGGGGTGCCGAAGATCCTAGTAAGCGATAGGGGTACTCACTTTTTGAATGACTTGATTCGAGAGATGACAGAGAAATTTAAAATTGATCACCGGAAGACTACTCCCTACCACCCACAAACCAATGGACAAACGGAAAGGGTTAACGGAATTTTGGTGAGTATACTACGCAAGACGGTTATAGACTCGAAGCGGGATTGGGATACGAAACTAACGGCGGCACTTTGGGCATACCGTACAACCTATAAGGTAACTACGCGTGCTACACCATTTTCCTTAGTCTATGGTCTTGAAGCGACACTACCAATCGAATATGAAGTCGAGTCACTTAGGGTGGCCGTGAGTACGAGACTTACCGAAAGTCAATCCTTACGAAATCGACTAACCGATTTGGAAGCACTTGACGAAGGGAGGAGAATGGCGGCTCAACATATTGAGGCAATCCAAAGAAGGAGAAAGATTACTTTCGACAAACGACATAAGAGAAGGGCCCTAACACCGGGAATGATGGTCATGATTCAAGACGCACGAAAGCTTGAATTTCCGGCGAAATTCGATGCGGTATGGTTAGGACCTTACCTTGTCTATGAGGTCTTTCCTAATAATTCAATTCAATTGGAAACGTTGAATGGCGAGCTCTTTCCTACCCGTACATCGGGAAGTAGATGTAAGGAGTACCGAGCTTGACTAGGCAACTTACCCTTGGAGCAAGAGATGTTTGGATTCATCCCCCGATGGTCGCCAATTATGTGAGCCCAAAAGGGTGCCCACATTTAGTCTTAGACCCTTGAAACGTTAGTTGATGCACTTTGAAGTAGCATGTTACTTCACAAAAATATAAAAAGAGTGAAATGTTAGTCTTAGAAGTACCATGTTGTAAGAGGCTAGGATGTGAGTTGTTATTGTGTTTTTACCTTCGGAAGGATTTGAGTGGATGAGGATAGGTAAGGAGAACTTGGATTGAGTAGTTAGTGAGTAGGCTAGTACAAATGGATGGAGACAACCAAAGTGACTCAAGAGGCAAGTGCATTCGAATTGGGATAAATGGAGGATCACATGGAGCGCACAAGTGGACCACCTCATCATGGCCACTTAATGGGGAAGGTCCAAGGAAGAATGCAAGGTGGAGGATAAGCAAATTCTCAAAGCACCAATCAAATCACGAGTTAAGCATCGTGGTTTGAATTAAGTGGTGAGCGACGATTTGGGAAAGTAAGGGGAGAAAGTTATGGCGGCGGAAAGCGAAGGAGGCTAAGTTTGGGTTGAAGCATCCCAAGTTTGGTAAAGTGTGGTAGGTAGAAAGCCAAGGCTAGTTAAATGTTCGAATTAGGATCCTTGTTGATCATTTGAGGGAGGAATGCTTAGAAGATAGGATTGGCGCCTACTAAGTAGGAGGAAATCTCAAGGGCTTATCGTGAGCCTTGAGGGTGCTCACCCCCTCAAGCTTACTATATAATCCCTCATTCTTCCCTCACTCATCCTCTCTTTCCTTTGTGCTCCAAGGCACCCCACGAGTTATAAGTGTGGGTGTGGGAAGCCATATTGGAGCACATGTGTGTGCTTAGTTTTTAGTTTGAGAGCCAAGGCTTGTTAGCCTTGAAGAGGGCTTGACCTCTTGGTAGAATTAGTGTTGACGTGAAGGATTTTAAAGTTAATTCATGATTCCAATTTGTGGTACTTAAAGTTCATGTTTTGAATACACGTGGTTACAAGTTCCATGTTTAAGAGTTGAGCACTTGAGGTTGTGATGAGTGCAAAAATATACTTGTGTGGATTAGTTAGTCTTAGTGAAGTTAGGAAATTCTCTCTCCCCCTCTCCTCTCTAGGATTTTAGGATTTTAGGATTAGAGAAGAATTGTGTGATTAGAAAGGGGTTGTTAGTAGAATTAGGAAAATTAGGTAGGAAGATTAGTTAAGGGCTTGAATAATTAGTGAGGTAGTTGGGGATTACAACTACAAAGTTGTGGGTTCATGAAGGAGCTGGGTTTATGAAGGAGCTGGGTTTGTTTAGTTAGAAAGTAAAGAGCTGGGTTTATGAAGGACCTGGGTTTGTTTAGTTAGAAGCTAAGGAGTTGGGTTCATGAAGGAGTTGGGTTTATGAAGGAGCTAGGTTTATGTAATTAGAAAGTAAAGAGATGGGTTCATGAAGGAGCTTAGTAGATAGCCTACTTAATTAGCTCATAGACAAGTAGTTAGTTACATTATGCTAGTTAGTGTTATGTGTGGCTTTCACAAGTAAATGTATTTGAGATTGACTATAGAGAATAGTGTTTTTTAACACTTGCATCCTCTCTTTAAAAATAAACCACGTGCACAAATTAATGGAGAATGTGGAGCACTCTCGCGATGGCAAGACAAAGGAAGCAAAGACCAAAGTTAAATCCAAGACCACTTGAAGGGTGAACCTTGCACTATGGACTCATCCAAGTCCAAATCCAATACCGCGGAGGAATGTGAGCCCAAACCCACTACTCGGACTACGGACGCTTAAGGGTGGGGGGTTTGGCCTCACAATGGGAGGAAATGGAGGCAAGGGAGGTGGAATTCCACCTCCCCCTAGAGGATCCATGGTGCTAGGTGACCCTCTCTCGCTAGATCCACTAGTACTCACAAAGTTTTCTTGTCTAATTCTATTAGACTTGTTAATTATTTTCTTACTCAATTCGGAAGGAAGATTACCTTCCTCACTTTGAGTAGATATTGGTAATACTTCAACTAATGGACTAATTAATGGTTCAACATTTGAACTAACTTCTATACTATCATCTACTCCTTCTACTACTTCCTCAATATTAGACAACCTACGCTTAATAACATTCTTTTTTAACCCTAGTGCTAACTTAGGCTTTTGAGATCTAGTATTTCTTTGCATCCATAATGTAGCGATCAATCCTTACTTTGACCAATCAAAGCCTCACAAGTTCTCTCTTTAATATTTCCGCTTAGTTCGTGTGATCATTGTTTTGGAGGTGAGGAAATAGAGACATACAATTTTCAATGAACAATCCCAATCAGGGGATGGCAAGCTCGTGTTAGCATCAAGGTTAATGAGAGAATCACCTCGTCATACCCCTTTCCGCGTAACATTTGCAACAAGACCTCACGTGAGGGGCTGACCATTCTTATGTACCATGTTTGGAATCGAGGCTTCACCCTTCGATTCCTCACATTATACTATAAGTCCGGAATTACCCTCTCCGTTAGTCAACGACAAAGACGTATACAAAAATCATTTTTTAATTATTTAATTTTTTTCACTTGGAAGAAGTTTGCTTACCTGAAGCAATTCGCTACCTCCTGCTTGTTAGTCTCTTTTTTCGATCGTGATTGCTAAACACAACGACACTTCAATAATTGCAATTGAAAAGCAATAAACCCCCTAGTTGAGAACTTTAAACGCTCACACCGGAGTGGGTGTTTAAAGTTGAGATTTCTAATTTTTAATTACGCCTCTTCCTCTTAGTGAACTAATGCGTGCCCTATTAATGTGATCTTAAATTATGCCATCCCAAGGAAGGTTGAGTAGTCACCTTCGCCGCGCTCCCTCCTTAATTGAAATTGCATAACTTTGAAATAACTTAAAATGAAAAACTAACCTTTCACGAGCGCTCCTTCCATACTTGTCTCCCACTCCAAGTTCTCCTACCGCCTTCGAAGTCTTTCTTCTCCGCCGCTTGTCTCCCGGCAGACGCACCATTTATGTAACCAAAAGTACTCCACCCTTCGATTTCGTCCTAGCCCGAGTGAAATAGTATTGATGACACTTAGCAAACTCCTTCCTTAGTAACTCAATGTATCATTCCAATATGCCTTTGGAATATACACAACGTTAATGACTTATGATTTAACCCCCAAGGCTACATCCAGAACAAATTTCAGAATAGTGTAACTTTCCCATTACTTTTCGAAATGTCCTGAAATTTTATATGTAACTAGGAAGACAAAGCAAAAAACATCTCACCAATTTGTGAGCCTATCCTATTTTCTGTCCGACAGTTATGACCATTTTGGTGTGTCACTCTACCCAGATTTCAAAATGTCATAATTTCCTCCCACGGGCTCCAAAGAACTTCAAATTTTGGGAGCAATCACAAAAACTAATTGTTTATGACCCCCTGAAATTTCAAACTATTTTCATTTTCTGCCAAAACGTTATGGCCTTTTTAGTCTGCAACTCTTGAAAACACTTCAGAATAATATATCTCCTTCTCATCTACTCGGAATGACTTGAAATTTGTACCACAACTAGGAAACCTAAGAACAAAGCATCCCTCAAAATTTCATGCGTTTCCAAGCCTCTGTCCAGGAGTTATGCCCATTTCAGCTCAAAAATGTAGGCAAAGTTCAAAATGTCATAACTGCTGCTCCAATACTCCAAACATCCTCATATTTTGACCATGTTCATATAAACAAGTTGTTTACTAACCCTCTAAATTTCAACGAAGTATCTTCTTCTGCTCGGACGTTATGCCCCTTACAACCTAGACTACTCAAAGGACCTTCTCATTTACCAACTCTTGAAAACACTTCAGAATGATATATCTCCTTCTCATCTACTCGGAATGACTTGAAATTTATACCACAACTAGGAAACCTAAGAAAAAAGCATCCCTCAAAATTTCATGCGTTTCCAAGCCTCTGTCCAGGAGTTATGCCCATTTCAGCTCGAAAATGTAGGCAAAGTTCAGAATATCATAACTGCTGCTCCAATACTCCAAACATCCTCAGATTTTGACCATGTTCATATAAACAAGTTGTTTACTAACCCTTTAAATTTCAACGAAGTATCTTCTTCTGCTCGGAAGTTATGCCCCTTACAACCTAGACTACTCAAAGGACCCTCTCATTTACCAACTCGTGTTCCGGCAACGTGTCACCAAAAGTACTCCACCCTTCGATTTCCTCCTAGCCCGAGTGGAATAGTTATGATGACACTTAGCAAACACATATACCCAAGAAATATGAACTCAAGTACTACAACTTGAAGCCATAAATTATATTAAAATCATTCACACCCAAACTAATGCTAACAAGAGGTCAAACCTCTTCAAGGCCAACTAGCCTTGGCTCCTAACTTCAAAACTATGCACACACATGTGCTCCTATCTTGCTTCCATACACCCACACTTATAACACGTGGGGTGTCAAGGAGCACGAAGGAAAGAGAGGATGAGTGAGGGAAGAATGAGGGATTATATAGTGAGTTTGAGGGGGTGAGCACCCTCAAGGCTCACGATAAGCCTTCGAAATCTCCTCCTACTTTGTAGGCTCTTATCTTATCTCCTAAGCCTTCCTCCCTCAAATGATCAACAAAGATCCTAATTCAAACATTTAACTAACCTTTGCTTTCTACCTACCACACTTTACCAAGGTATGTCCTCATACTACTTAAATCCACTCCACACAAGCCTAATGCTTCAAACTTAGCTTTCTTCAAGCTTCACTCTTTTTATATTTTTGTGAATAATCATAAATCAACAAAACACTACTTGTAATGTTTTACAAGTGTTAACAACACATGTGGGCATCAATTTGGGCTCACATCACAACTACCACCTGTCCTCTTAGCATACCCTAAACCTCATCTGTAGGCACACCTTAGTGTATTAATTTTGAGTGAGTGGGGGGGACCCCTTGGCCTCATTAAACCTTCACCCAATAGGTGACAACTACCACTTGTCCTCTTAGCATTTATTAAACCTCATCCGTGGGCACACCTTAGTGTACATGTCAATGTCCACTAGTTTTAATTATGTTTTGTATTTATTACTAAATCATGACTATGCAGATTTGGTAATGGAAGGTCCAACTAAGGATGCACTTTGGGCCAGAGAAGAATTGCAAGTGGATCGTCTAAAGTTGCACGAATACCGTTGTCCATGCAACAAATGCCATGGCTCCCGAGTGCTCAATTGAAGCACAATACGGGTACATTTACGAAAATACAGGTGTGACACATTCTTCACACAATCAATCCTAGTAAGTTCTCCTATCTTAATTACATGTTCAATGCATCGTACTTTCTGCAATATCCTGTGAATAACATGGAAATCAGAGGTTGATGTTTTTGTTACTATCTATGCTGTAGGGTAAACATCGTGTGCAGGTGAAAAAACAAATGAGTTTGGCATTGAAGGCTTTCCTGGCAAAACCTCCCAAGCAAGAAATAACAGCTCCATATGTACCTAAGGCCATAATGCAATTGGTCAATTTTGATTTGGGGAGGGACTATGGCCTAATTTACCAATCCCATGGATGACCCCTTTCACGTAGTGGAACCGTCATTGGGAAATTAGAGTTTCCACATTTCCGTACATGGGTTGGGGTTTGTTCACATGTGAGCCCAAAAGGGTGCCCACATTTAGTCTTAGACCCTTGAAACGTTAGTTGATGCACTTTGAAGTAGCATGTTACTTCACAAAAATATAAAAAGAGTGAAATGTTAGTCTTAGAAGTACCATGTTGTAAGAGGCTAGGATGTGAGTTGTTATTGTGTTTTTACCTTCGGAAGGATTTGAGTGAATGAGGATAGGTAAGGAGAACTTGGATTGAGTAGTTAGTGAGTAGGCTAGTACAAATGGATGGAGACAACCAAAGTGATTCAAGAGGCAAGTGCATTCGAATTGGGATGAATGGAGGATCACATGGAGCGCACAAGTGGACCACCTCATCATGGCCACTTAATGGGGAAGGTCCAAGGAAGAATGCAAGGTGGAGGATAAGCAAATTCTCAAAGCACCAATCAAATCACGAGTTAAGCATCGTGGTTTGAATTAAGTGGTGAGCGACGATTTGGGAAAGTAAGGGGAGAAAGTTATGGCGGCGGAAAGCGAAGGAGGCTAAGTTTGGGTTGAAGCATCCCAAGTTTGGTAAAGTGTGGTAGGTAGAAAGCCAAGGCTAGTTAAATGTTCGAATTAGGATCCTTGTTGATCATTTGAGGGAGGAAGGCTTAGAAGATAGGATTGGCGCCTACTAAGTAGGAGGAAATCTCAAGGGCTTATCGTGAGCCTTGAGGGTGCTCACCCCCTCAAGCTTACTATATAATCCCTCATTCTTCCCTCACTCATCCTCTCTTTCCTTTGTGCTCCAAGGCACCCCACGAGTTATAAGTGTGGGTGTGGGAAGCCATATTGGAGCACATGTGTGTGCTTAGTTTTTAGTTTGAGAGCCAAGGCTTGTTAGCCTTGAAGAGGGCTTGACCTCTTGGTAGAATTAGTGTTGACGTGAAGGATTTTAAAGTTAATTCATGATTCCAATTTGTGGTACTTAAAGTTCATGTTTTGAATACACGTGGTTGCAAGTTCCATGTTTAAGAGTTGAGCACTTGAGATTGTGATGAGTGCAAAAATATACTTGTGTGGATTAGTTAGTCTTAGTGAAGTTAGGAAATTCTCTCTCCCCCTCTCCTCTCTAGGATTTTAGGATTTTAGGATTAGAGAAGAATTGTGTGATTAGAAAGGGGTTGTTAGTAGAATTAGGAAAATTAGGTAGGAAGATTAGTTAAGGGCTTGAATAATTAGTGAGGTAGTTGGGGATTACAACTACAAAGTTGTGGGTTCATGAAGGAGCTGGGTTTATGAAGGAGCTGGGTTTGTTTAGTTAGAAAGTAAAGAGCTGGGTTTATGAAGGACCTGGGTTTATGAAGGAGCTGGGTTTGCTTAGTTAGAAGCTAAGAAGCTGGGTTTATGAAGGAGCTGGGTTTATTTAGTTAGAAGCTAAGGAGTTGGGTTCATGAAGGAGTTGGGTTTATGAAGGAGCTAGGTTTATGTAATTAGAAAGTAAAGAGATGGGTTCATGAAGGAGCTTAGTAGATAGCCTACTTAATTAGCTCATAGACAAGTAGTTAGTTACATTATGCTAGTTAGTGTTATGTGTGGCTTTCACAAGTAAATGTATTTGAGATTGACTATAGAGAATAGTGTTTTTTAACACTTGCATCCTCTCTTTAAAAATAAACCACGTGCACAAATTAATGGAGAATGTGGAGCACTCTCGCGATGGCAAGACAAAGGAAACAAAGACCAAAGTTAAATCCAAGACCACTTGAAGGGTGAACCTTGCACTATGGACTCATCCAAGTCCAAATCCAATACCGCGGAGGAATGTGAGCCCAAACCCACTACTCGGACTACGGACGCTTAAGGGTGGGGGGTTTGGCCTCACATAATTGGTGCGTCCGCCGGGAGCGAAGCGGAAGGTAGTTACAAGACTTGGAGGCGACTAGGAGACTTGGAGGCAACTAGGAAAAATTGGAGACACAAACTTGAGAGAAGGGAAGGAGCACCCGAAACTCGGTAAGTATTCTCTCTTTGGGTTACATTTGAATTCATTGTATTTCAACTATTCCTTGGAATGAATTGCATTGTCGATTACGCAAATTCATTTTTGAGGAAGGAGCGCGGCGAAGGTACGTCCTCAACCTTTTTGGGGATTTGCTAAGAACTTAAAAGGAACCTATAACCGAGTAGCTCATTAAAACATTAGAGGGTAAATTCACCTTAGGACATTGAACTTTGACACTCACCTCGGGGTGAGTCTCAAAGTTTTGGGAGTTGTCATTTCATGCTCTAGATTAAATTAATATTTCACAAAGTTTATGGTGTTGTTACATTGAGTCACGATTGAGGGGAGTGCTAACTCACAGGGGGATGCGATTGCTCAAGGTATGTTTATTTCTTCAAAGTGAACTCATTAACTAATTAAGGAATGCCTTTTGTACTCGTGATTGTTGTTATCCGTTGTAGAGGGTAATTCCCGAATTGTGGATGGTGTGAGAAGTTGAAGGGTGAAGCCTCGACTTTTAACATAATCTACTCGGAAGGTCACCCCCTCACAATCGGTATTGTGGTGAGTGTTAATTTGCGGGAAGGTGCGGAGGTGATGCTCCGACTTAACCAAAAAATTAACATGAACATGCCTATCCCCTATTGGGATTCTTTCACCTAAGTGGGCTTGCAGGTTCTTTTCCTCACCTCCTAAAAAAATTATAACCACACCAAGACAAGTGAAAATATTAAGAGGGGAATTGCTAGGATTATGTGTGGTCAAGTGAGGGTCGATCGATTCTTATGGAATGCAAGGTAGGACTCGCTCACAAAAACCAAGTTTGATAGTAGGACTAGAGAAATCTACTCGAAAGAGGCGGTCCTCTAAAATCAGTGATAGATTAGAACAAGATAATGTTAGAATAGAGAGTTGTTTGAACGTCGAACCTAGGACTAGGTCAATTCTAGACACCTTAGAACTTGGAGCTCAACTTGAAGAGGAGATCACTCCCTCCAAATTGAGTGGTGAAACTTCTTCGGAAAATTACACACTTAGAGAAGAATTCCCGGTAGAAGTTGATAGGGGATTGTTGAATAGTTCACCGGTCACCATGGCCGAGGAACGGGGGATGGATCCACCACCCATACCCCCAATTCCGCCCATACCTCCTATACCTCCAATAGACCCATTGGTTAGGCCAAGAGGCCTACCAATTGTGGTTCCACAAAATTTAGCGGCGATGGATATGCCATCTCATCTCCCTAAATTTTATGGGACCAAGGATGAGGACCCCTCTCGGCACATGGAACGGTATATCGAACGGTTGGCTAGCTTCCTCATAACCGACCCGGGTTATTGGTTAGTGTGGTTTCCTACCACTCTAGAGGGGGAAGCCTATGAATGGTATCGGGATCATGCCGAGGGACATTTTAGGGGATGGGAACAATTACAAAGGGAGTTTCTTAACGAATTTAGGCCGGAAGTGGGTCAAAGTACCGCATTAAGGGCATTGTCGTCATTGAAGCAAGGAAGGGAGGAAGAAATTTCGGCTTACATTAGGAGGTTTGATTTAGTGTGCACTAGATTTGTGGGTACCATGCTCAACGACGACACGCTAAAGCAATTTTTCATTCAAGGGTTTTTTAAGTCCGGAACTATTAGGGGTGTTCTAGAAAGGAATCCCTTGACCTTGGCGGATGCCAAGCGTGCGGCTAGAGATATTGAAAACTTGGATAAAGATCACGAAAGGCTATGGAGAAGGGAGGATGAATTGATCCCACAATTCATCCCCATACGCCCTAGGGTGGTAGCGGTAGAACCCGCTAAGTATGAGAACCAAATTCCATATGCCATTGTGGACACCGGCCCCCGACCTTTAGCGGTTAGGGAACCGGCACCTCTTTTGGCACTACCGGCCCCTAGAACGGATCCACACTTGGAGGAGGTTGAGAGAAGACTAGGTGCTAGCCAACTAGGATTCCAAGAGGCTATGATAAAACAAATGCAAAGCCTCACGGATCAAATGTCATTAATGATCCGGAGTCAACAACCGGGGCCTCCACCCCCGGTTGAGTCGGGTAGGCATTCTTCCGGATTATGGTGTGTCCAATGTGGCCAACCGGGCCACACGCGTCAATTTTGTAGAAGTGGACAAAACCGTGACCAAAGAGGAAACGGTAACCCACCTCAACAAAATCAACGAGGTCAAGCGCCACCTCACTATGGAAATGGAAGCAATAGAGGACCACAACCTAGAGGGCAAGGTGGCCAAAATTTAGAGAAGAAGGAATTTCATCCCTTTTGTGGAAGGTGGCACGCTCAAGGACAATGTTGGTCCGAAGGTCAAGAGTTTAATTGTAGCAATTGTGGAGGAAGTCATCCCTCGGATACGTGTCGCCAACCGGACAAAATAATTAATGTCCCTTACCCGGTGGCTAATCCACAACAACAAGCAAGGGATAATATGCGAGGTGCTAGGCCACAAGGAGTACCGGCCAATGAACTTAGGCCACCTAACTTATACTATGACCATAGTAATGCTAGGCAAACTTTTCATCCACCGGCGGGCTTGCAAACTACAACCGGTTACATTCCAATACAAAATAGACAAGGAGTTCCACCTAATGGTAGTAACGGGAGACAAGCGCCTCCAACGGATCCGGGACCATCTAACTCCCAAGATGTTAGGTTCATGGATGGAGTGTTGGAGGCCACATGTGATGACATGCTTCCTCTCCCAACGAGAATTGGAGAGGAGCAAAGTCAATGGCCTCCTCACACCAATGCTATTACATATGAGTTAGTGAAGGGTAAGGGTGTGGTTGAAGAAGCACCTGCACTAGCGGTAACTACTAGGGCTAGGAGAGGGGATGCCCCGTTGGAGGTAGGAATAGGAGAGCAAGGAAATTACTCTTCGGATGAAGAGATTAATCTCTCCGAGTTGGATAGGGTAGCTAGAAGAGCTACTAAGGATGTGGAGAGGGAAAATATAATTTTACAAAATAGGGAGAGGACTAATGCGGTACATGACTTGGATAATAGCGATGTGGGTGAATGGGAAGGACCGGGGGTTCCCGTAGACGAATTCGACGTAGTGGGTAATTCTAAGGTGGAAAGATCTACCGGGTACGACTTGTGGGCGGACCTTAGTACACTCAAGGCGGATATTACTTTCGGCCAACTATTGGAAATTTCACCCACGGCAAGGAAAACATTAAAGGAGGGAATGCCGGTACACAAGAGGATGAGGAAGGTGAAAGCTAAAATAGCCGCTAGGATCCAATCACAAGGTGGAAGAGACGTGAAAGCTATAGAAATAGAAGTTGTTATAGTAGATAAGGTGGTTCCTAATGTGCTAGTCGACGGAGGGAGTAGTCTAAATATACTACCGGAGGATACTATGAAAAAATTGGGACTTGGACTCACGGGGCCTTCACCTTTGGTCATAAATATGGCAAATCAAAGTTCGACTACGCCTTTGGGGATGATCAAGGATTGTAGAATGACTACGGGAGGCGAGGAGTACTTGGTCACCTTCCATGTCATTAAAATGCACTCCAACAAGGACACCTTCCCCATTTTGCTAGGTAGGCCTTGGTTGCGGATGGCGAATGCTATGGTCAATTGGGGTGGACCTAAACCATCCATCACTTATGGTCCGGAGGGTAATAGGGTCATAGTGTCCATTGGTTCATTAGAAGGATGGATGAAGAAGGAGATGTATTTGCCATTGGAGAAGGAAATTGATGACTTAAACGAGAATGAGATTGGCAAGGCATTGGTGGGAGTCGTCCATCCCGAAGGTCAAAGGGTTGTTATAGATTCGGGCTCGGGAAGTCTAGGTCCTAATTTTTACAATTATGGGGATAATGGGTATTATGCCCAATGGCTAAGGGAGTACCCCGAGTCCGAGGTTGATGTAATGGTTACATTTCACCAAGTAGGCTTAGGGAGTGAATTTCCTAGTGTTAGTTTAGGAGAGGGCTCATTGTTGGAGCCATGTGAGGTGCTCACCGAGGAAGAGTGGGTTAGCGGTGGGTTAACACCTTGGGTAGATGACGTGGAAGAGGGTGAGGTTAGTTTAATTCATGTAGATGGGACTCAAGAGGAGGATGTGATTATTGAGTCATCGAAATTGGAGGAGCCTTTACATTTCAAGACCACGTCTACGGGGATAGTTGTAGGTCAAGATGTGAAAGATTACCCCAATGTGCCTTCCGATTGGTATCGGAACAAAGAGGAACAAGCACATGTGTCGGAAGCGGATTGGCGGTACGTGGATGTGAAATTAAAGAATGGAAAAACCCGACAAATGAAGATGGGTTCCAAATTGGGGGAGAAAGAGGTTAGGGAGTATAGCAATTTGGTGGATGAGTTTAGTGATACTTTTGCATGGTCCTACGATGAGCTTAAGGGAATTCCTAGGGAAATGGTAGAGCACCGGATTCCTTTAATTCCGGGGGCGAGGCCAATTAGACAAAAGGAGAGGAGGATGAATCCTCAATTGCAATTGTTGGTGAAAGCGGAATTGGAAAGGTTATTGAAGGCCGGGTTTATCAAGCCGGTGGAAATCACGGATTGGGTTTCTCCTATGGTCTTAGTAAAGAAAAAAAATGGGAAATTAAGGGTTTGTGTCGACTATAGGAAATTGAATTCGTGCACACAAAAGGATCACTTCCCCTTACCTTTTATCACCTTGTTGCTTGAGGAGGTTGGAGGTCATTCGCGATATACCTTTATGGATGGGTATGCGGGTTATAATCAAATTTCCATAGCCCTCCAAGATATCCATAAAACGGTTTTTACTACACCTTGGGGTACTTTTGTGTGGGTAGTGATGCCATTTGGGTTATGTAATGCCCCGGCTACTTTCCAACGATTAGTAATGTATATCTTCACCGACTTGTTGTTCAAATCCATGACCGTCTTTGTGGACGATTTTAGCACACAAAGTAATGTGGACGATCACCTACATTGTGTTAGGGAGGCATTGGTTAGGTGTAGGAAGATGAGGTTAGCATTGAACCCGGATAAGACATTTTTGGGAGTGAATAAGGGAGTGTTGTTGGGTTATGTTGTTAGTGAGAAAGGTAGAGAACCCGATCCGGATAAGATTGCGGCCATAAGCGACTTGGCAACTCCAACCAATTCCAAGGGGATCTCTAAGTTGTTAGGACATGTGGGATGGTACCGGGAACTTATTCCTAATTTTTCAAAGATAGCGGTGCCCATTACCCATTTGCTCAAAAAGGATGTCAAATTCGAGTGGACGGATGCTTGTCAAAAAGCCTTTGAGGAATTGCGGGATAGGTTGAGCACCTATCCGGTGTTGATACCACCCAATTGGGGTAAACCTTTTCACGTCTATTGTGATGCTAGTAATGTGGCAATAGGGAGTGCGCTTTGTCAAGCAACGGGAGAAAAAGAGAAGGATCAACCTATAGCTTATGCGAGTAAGCAATTGACCCCCGCCGAAAGAAACTACTCTACAACGGAGAGGGAGTGCCTAGCCATGGTGTTTTCCGTTAAAAAGTTTAGGCATTACCTCATGTGCAACCCGGTTGTATTTTTTGTTGACCACATGGCTATCAAGTATCTAGTTAACAAGGCGGAGTTAAGTGGTAGGTTAGCTAGGTGGGTTTTGTTATTAGAAGAATTCGACTACACGGTGGAATATAAACCGGGTCGTATGCATTTACAAGCGGACCACTTGTCTAGGTTGTCGGAGGAGATAGGAAAAAATCCGGTAAATGATATGTTAGTAGATGATAGCCTCTTTGTGGTCACTTCTACACCGGAGTGGTATGCGGGCATAGTGGAATTTCTAACAACCCACAAGTTGCCCAAAGAGTGGACAAAAGAAGAGAGAAGGAAGGTGAGGGTAAATAGTAGGCAATTTGTTGTAGTGGGCCATAGGTTGTTTAGAAGGGGGTCCGATGGTATTTTACGACGATGCGTGTCAAAAACGGAGGTTGAAGCGATTTTAATCGCTTGCCACGATAGCGCTTGCGGCGGTCACTTCTCGGGTCAACTCACCGGGCAAAAAATACTTAGAGCGGGCTACTTTTGGCCTACACTATTTAAGGACGCCCATGACTATGTAAGGAAATGCGACGCTTGCCAACGGTATGCCCGAAACGACCTTAGAATGGAGATGCCTTTACATGTATCATCACCCTTAATTCCTTTCGAAAAATGGGGCATCGACTATGTGGGTGAGGTCCATCCCCAATCTTCGAAAGGAATGAAATATATTGTGGTGGCAACCGAGTACCTCACCAAGTGGGCGGAAGCCAAAGCGGTGAAGACCGACACGGCGGAACACGCGGCAACATTTATGTACGAAAACATAATTTCGCGGTTCGGGGTGCCGAAGATCCTAGTAAGCGATAGGGGTACTCACTTTTTGAATGACTTGATTCGAGAGATGACAGAGAAATTTAAAATTGATCACCGGAAGACTACTCCCTACCACCCACAAACCAATGGACAAACGGAAAGGGTTAACGGAATTTTGGTGAGTATACTACGCAAGACGGTTATAGACTCGAAGCGGGATTGGGATACGAAACTAACGGCGGCACTTTGGGCATACCGTACAACCTATAAGGTAACTACGCGTGCTACACCATTTTCCTTAGTCTATGGTCTTGAAGCGACACTACCAATCGAATATGAAGTCGAGTCACTTAGGGTGGCCGTGAGTACGAGACTTACCGAAAGTCAATCCTTACGAAATCGACTAACCGATTTGGAAGCACTTGACGAAGGGAGGAGAATGGCGGCTCAACATATTGAGGCAATCCAAAGAAGGAGAAAGATTACTTTCGACAAACGACATAAGAGAAGGGCCCTAACACCGGGAATGATGGTCATGATTCAAGACGCACGAAAGCTTGAATTTCCGGCGAAATTCGATGCGGTATAATTAGGACCTTACCTTGTCTATGAGGTCTTTCCTAATAATTCAATTCAATTGGAAACGTTGAATGGTGAGCTCTTTCCTACCCGTACATCGGAAAGTAGATGTAAGGAGTACCGAGCTTGACTAGGCAACTTACCCTTGGAGCAAGAGATGTTTGGATTCATCCCCCGATGGTCGCCAATTATGTGAGCCCAAAAGGGTGCCCACATTTAGTCTTAGACCCTTGAAACGTTAGTTGATGCACTTTGAAGTAGCATGTTACTTCACAAAAATATAAAAAGAGTGAAATGTTAGTCTTAGAAGTACCATGTTGTAAGAGGCTAGGATGTGAGTTGTTATTGTGTTTTTACCTTCGGAAGGATTTGAGTGAATGAGGATAGGTAAGGAGAACTTGGATTGAGTAGTTAGTGAGTAGGCTAGTACAAATGGATGGAGACAACCAAAGTGATTCAAGAGGCAAGTGCATTCGAATTGGGATGAATGGAGGATCACATGGAGCGCACAAGTGGACCACCTCATCATGGCCACTTAATGGGGAAGGTCCAAGGAAGAATGCAAGGTGGAGGATAAGCAAATTCTCAAAGCACCAATCAAATCACGAGTTAAGCATCGTGGTTTGAATTAAGTGGTGAGCGACGATTTGGGAAAGTAAGGGGAGAAAGTTATGGCGGCGGAAAGCGAAGGAGGCTAAGTTTGGGTTGAAGCATCCCAAGTTTGGTAAAGTGTGGTAGGTAGAAAGCCAAGGCTAGTTAAATGTTCGAATTAGGATCCTTGTTGATCATTTGAGGGAGGAAGGCTTAGAAGATAGGATTGGCGCCTACTAAGTAGGAGGAAATCTCAAGGGCTTATCGTGAGCCTTGAGGGTGCTCACCCCCTCAAGCTTACTATATAATCCCTCATTCTTCCCTCACTCATCCTCTCTTTCCTTTGTGCTCCAAGGCACCCCACGAGTTATAAGTGTGGGTGTGGGAAGCCATATTGGAGCACATGTGTGTGCTTAGTTTTTAGTTTGAGAGCCAAGGCTTGTTAGCCTTGAAGAGGGCTTGACCTCTTGGTAGAATTAGTGTTGACGTGAAGGATTTTAAAGTTAATTCATGATTCCAATTTGTGGTACTTAAAGTTCATGTTTTGAATACACGTGGTTGCAAGTTCCATGTTTAAGAGTTGAGCACTTGAGATTGTGATGAGTGCAAAAATATACTTGTGTGGATTAGTTAGTCTTAGTGAAGTTAGGAAATTCTCTCTCCCCCTCTCCTCTCTAGGATTTTAGGATTTTAGGATTAGAGAAGAATTGTGTGATTAGAAAGGGGTTGTTAGTAGAATTAGGAAAATTAGGTAGGAAGATTAGTTAAGGGCTTGAATAATTAGTGAGGTAGTTGGGGATTACAACTACAAAGTTGTGGGTTCATGAAGGAGCTGGGTTTATGAAGGAGCTGGGTTTGTTTAGTTAGAAAGTAAAGAGCTGGGTTTATGAAGGACCTGGGTTTATGAAGGAGCTGGGTTTGCTTAGTTAGAAGCTAAGAAGCTGGGTTTATGAAGGAGCTGGGTTTATTTAGTTAGAAGCTAAGGAGTTGGGTTCATGAAGGAGTTGGGTTTATGAAGGAGCTAGGTTTATGTAATTAGAAAGTAAAGAGATGGGTTCATGAAGGAGCTTAGTAGATAGCCTACTTAATTAGCTCATAGACAAGTAGTTAGTTACATTATGCTAGTTAGTGTTATGTGTGGCTTTCACAAGTAAATGTATTTGAGATTGACTATAGAGAATAGTGTTTTTTAACACTTGCATCCTCTCTTTAAAAATAAACCACGTGCACAAATTAATGGAGAATGTGGAGCACTCTCGCGATGGCAAGACAAAGGAAACAAAGACCAAAGTTAAATCCAAGACCACTTGAAGGGTGAACCTTGCACTATGGACTCATCCAAGTCCAAATCCAATACCGCGGAGGAATGTGAGCCCAAACCCACTACTCGGACTACGGACGCTTAAGGGTGGGGGGTTTGGCCTCACATCACACTTCAAAATTTGGGACCAGAAGAAGAACTAATTCCATTTAGAAATTTAGAAATTTATAATATTGTGTTATTTAGAAATTTGACAAGACTTTTGAACTCAAATTCTTGATCACAGGAGGTACGAGGATGCTGTGAAAGCTCAAGACGCATCTCGATTGCAATATCAAAACATTTATAGGAAAAGGGGATGGAGGGCAAGGGTGCAATATCCAGAGGAGTTAAGGTTGTTGCCACCCTATGAAAAGTGGATACTATCTGCCATTTCTGATACAATCAATGATGGAGAGAAAATTGGCGAAGAGATAATTCAATTGAGCATACCCCCTGCCTTGAAAGCTACAGCATACCGATCTATGTCCGCATATGGAAATCACATCCGTGTGAAGAGTGCAGAGACCAATCTAGTTATAATGGATTATGGAGTTGCAACTGTATTTGAAACCACGTGTCGCTCAAATGTCAATGACAAGAACCCTGTCAACGTTGAGGTTGAATATGTAGGGTATGTTGAAGAGATCCTGGAGTTGAACTATGGCACCACATGTGTGATAGTGTTGTTGTGCAATTGGGTGAGAGCCAATTATAGAGGAGCAGGGGCTACTATGAAACGCGATGAGCATGGGTTGACTTTGGTGAATTTCAATCATATGTTGTCCATTTCTAAAGATTCTTTTGCAATTCTAATTCACATTCAGCATGTCTTCTTTTCAAATGACCCTGGCAGTGATGATGGATAGAAAGTGGTTCTAAAGAACGAGCCTCGCAATCGACGAATGGAATGTGCTAAGGATAAATGGCAAAGGTGCCTTGTTTGACGCTAGGGAACGATCAAAACTATTAAGGCTTGGCTAATCCAACTCTAGGTACATGTGATGTGGAGAGTGATGATAGTGCAAATGAAGATGATGCAGGGCAAGAGATTAATGAGGATGAATTTGACTCAGAAGATAATGAAGACTACCTTGGAATTTTATCTTCAGATGAAGAATGAATATCACATAAGCTATTGCATCTCATAGGTAGGATCTAGTCATTCCATAGTGCACATAAATAGGTAGGACCTAGTCATTCTATTTCCTATTGCATTTCATATACGGACCTTTTATGTAGGATTATGTGGCAAGTTTGCATGCATGTTATAGGTTGCATGCTACCAATAATATTTGAATCTTTATGTTAAATTAGACTATGTTTAGTCCACATGTGTGTAAGGATTAATGAGTGCCATAAAACAAAGGTAATTGATAAGTTGCTTGTTCCCGATGGTGTGAGTTTCTTAAATTTTTAAGACTATGTCTAGTCTAAATGTGTGATTGAGTTATTGAGTCAAGAAGACAGATAGAGTACATAGGTGGCTTGCTCCCCATGATGTATATTTCCTCGAGTTTTGTGGACTATGCTTAGTCAGTAAGTGTGGTTGGGTTGCTCAGTCAAAAAAACCAAGAATGATTTAGACTATGAGCAGTCAACAAGAACATTCGAACCCTTGAGTTTGGCTATCTTAGTCAGAAAAACACGGAGAGTCAATTGTGCCGAGCCATTGTGACATGGTTTTGTGCTAGTGCAACTAGCATACCCTAGCATGAGTCTATTGCCCAAATTTTCTAGTGCCCTCCCTCTTAGCTTATGCTCTTGAATCATAACAATATCCACTTTTGGTGTTAATGCACTAAGAAAACATTTTTCCTTTAGAATGCTCTCCGGGTCATTAAGCCCCCGGATGTTATGTGATATAATGTTCCACTTCATGGGAGTGTTTCAGGGTAAGGATCCACCATATTGTTTTCCTTGTCCCCCTAGGGGGGATTTTTGCCTAAGCTCCCACACCCTCCCATGTCTTGGAGTTAAAACTCCCCTCCCTAATGCCATTGGACTAGTAGCACTATTACGGATGGGGGTGCTTATTAGTTGGCCTCCTAAGGCCTGGTTAGCATTATTGTTGTCCTCTCCACCTTATATCTCTTGTGACTGTGTTAGGCTTTCTAGTCTTATACTAATTAGAATGGCATTATAAATGCTCTCTCTATTCCTACTACTGGAGATAGGTTGGGTTTCGAGAATTACCTCTGGGGGTAAGTTAGGTGTGAGGTGAAATGTTTCCAACCATGAGTACTGGTCCACCCCACTCTCCAACCCCTTAATGGTTAGAGGGTCCCTTTGCATATCCGTCCGTTGGGAGTTAATTCCCAACTTAAGTTGACTTGGCAAAAACTTCCATGGTTGCCCACACCTTGGAAGGCCATTTTCCTTCCCTGGTTTTTAGCCTCAGGCAACCCTCGGCCTTCGGTCCTTGCTCCCTCTCGTCTAGTGTCTCCCATTTCCCCTTCACTCTCGTCGTCTGTTGTAGCTCCATCCTGGAGCATTGCTTCGCCTCCACTCACCATTTGGGTGTCGCCTTCGCTCAGCCCCGCCTTATCATCCTTCTTCGCCCCCTTCTTCCTAGGCTGATGCCCCTCCTTGTATCCCTACTGTTGGGTTAGTTGTTGAGAGTCCTGGTGTTTTGGGTTTGTGTCTGTCCTTCCCACCTCCTTTGCTCGATAACTCAAATTCACAGCTACCCCTTATGAGCTTGCCGTGATCTTTCATGCGGCTTGCCTTACCTCCCGTCTTTCGGTTAGTGTTAGGTGCTTCGCCTCACCTGTTGCTTCTTCCTCGGCTCCATCCACTTCGAGGTTACTATCACCTTCCATAGCCTCACTTCTTGGTTCCTCCTCATCTCCTCCTTGCTCTTATGTGGAATCCCACTCCTCTTTTGAAGTTTCATCTCCCTCTGTTTGTAGCGGCCAATTTTGGCCCATCTTTTTTTTGGTGACCATTGCATTGTCGGAGTTGGATCGCCTCAGCCTTTTACCCCTTTGATATTTTCTGTATTTGTTTCTCTTGTCTCCCTTGCCATTGCCTCTATTTCATTGCGGTCCTCCACTTCCATGGCTGTCGGTTCATCAGCTATCTCTCCCGTTTGGCTAATTGCAATCTCACTTGGAGTGCCTCCGTTAATCTCATGGCCTGTATTTGTTGTTTCCACCGGTGCTACTTCGGCTACCGCCTCCCCTTGTTCTCCTATGATTTCTGTTGGCGGATGCACTGATCTCTCATTGGTACTTGTTCTAGGGCTGGCTTGTCCGGCATTCGCCCTCCTTTGTACCCCTGTGATTATTGTCTCCTCCTCTACTGTATGTGGGGTTTTCACAAGGTGGGGCATGTTCAGGAAATACCGATCTGTTCCCATCTCAATCCCTTGCTCCGACCTATGTTTCATGGCTCCATATTCCTTATTGTTGAAGATGTTCCTTCTGATGTTTTTCCGGTTTTTCACATGCTGGAGACCGTCTTGATCAAGAACAATATTTTTCCCTTTTTCTTGTTGATTGTTATGATATGCCTGTGGTTGTCTTCTTCCCCCATACCTAGGTCTTCTCTGCATTTCCATATAGTCTTTCACTTTATGCTTCCAGCTTTGGTAGGCCCTGCATCTGATGGGAAGTGTATCGTAGTCTACCAATACCTTTTGAAGTGGTAAGGTCCCATCCTCTAACTCTAGATCTATACTGGTAAACCAACCCCCTCTCTTACCCTAGGTTGATGCAAAATTTGGGGTCATTGGCTGTGTCATTTGATGTGTCTATACCTATTACCTCCCTAATGTTTTTGCAATTGCGATGGCTTGATCATGATGCTCAAAAGGTAACCTTCTTAATGTAAGCTAAGTGGGAAATGCCAGATTATTGGGGTTATCCAGGTTGAATCTTGGAACCTAGCTTTGGAGTAAACATGTGCCCCATTTGGATTTGCAAGGCAATAACATCAATGCATTATTTAACACATCCAAATCCTCACTTGCGAGAAAGAAATATCCTTTACCCACATTTTGCAGAACGTCAAAGGGCCACCTCCCAGTTCATGGCTTAGGGTTTGTAGTCATTCATTCAACCCACGGATCTAGGGCTTAGGGCCAACGAACTTTGCAATCAACAACTGATCTTTCAACAAAGTAATACGTGCATGCAACTTTTTTGGGTTAACTTTGAACGAGATTGCGTTTTTTCTAACTAAAACCCATTGAAATTCCTTTCCATATTTGACGGAAGAACCTCACCAGCTTGTTTTTTGAATGGGTTAAGCTCGTTCCCTAAGATTTGGTTGCTTACTTTAGCCATGATCTCAATTACCGCCTCCGTCATTTCTACATTGTTTTCTTTGTGCTTCGCCTGCAATCCAACCTTCTCTCTCCTCCAACATGGGATCGAATCTTGCTTCATTCCTTAATCAAACTTTGGCCACAAATAGAGTTATCCGCTAACCCCCCTAAACACCTATTGAGTTGGGGGAGTTAGGGGAATCACCCGTCGGTAACCAAAAAGCCAACCCATCAGCAACATCTAAAAAAAACGCGGACCCAGTCTCCTTTCAAGGTGTGGGAGACCTCCAAAACGCATTTGACCATGGGTTCACCAGGCAGAGCGGGCCCGTCATGGTTTTGAAACCGGGTCTAGTTGAAGCCCAACTTCCACATGCGGTAGGGGTCGGAGTTGTGCTCCTCGTGACCTAGCCCATTTGCCGTGGTTCGTGTGTGGAGGAGGAACGCTGAGTGCTGTGAGCATAGGCGCGTTGAATGCTATGAGGAGTATCGCGAACTTTTGCGAGGAGAAGGACCGCTTAGTGATCTTCGGTAATTTCCTTGATGTCTTGAACTTTAGCTGGTTACCTCTCAAACTCGTTAAGGTGGCTTGTTAAGTTGGCCAAAACCCTAATTAAAGAGAGCATATAAATAAAACTAGCAGGAACTGTTTAGTGCATGGTGCCTCTCATCTTACACAATTTTTCCTCTCCTCTTCTACTATGTTGCCTCTCATTTGTGAATAAACCCTAATTGTATTTCCATTAGTTTGAGTCTGAATGTGCCTCTGCTCCATTAGTTTGAGTTTGTCATGAGTCTTGGTTAGTGGCATTTGTCAAGTTGTATTTGTGTTGAGGTTGCATCTGCGAGTCTTGGTTAGTTGCATCTAATTCTTATATATTGTTTGCCATGTATACCCTAGAAGCTTGTGTTGTAGTGTAGCTCACATGAATCACATCATGTGATCCTTGGGGATGTATGTGAGCTAAGGGAAATTAATCTTGTCCAAATTTCATGAAGGAATTGGGTGAAGAGACTCATAAGTGAGCAACACATTTTGTAGATGTAATTTTGCATTATGATATTCTGCATCTTTAAATTTGTTGATGTATCAATTATGTGCTATAGTGTGATATTTCTTCAACATATGTAGTGGGGTGAAACCTCCAAGGTGACTTCAAGATTCTTTTGATTTTTTTTTTCCATGTATACCCTAGAAGCTTGCGTTGTGGTGCAGCTCACAAGAATTATATCGTGTGATCCTCGGGAATGTATGTGAGCTAAAGGGAAATATTCTTATTTATAGGCCATGAAGGAACTGGGTGAAGAGAATCGTAATCAAGCAACACATTTGTAGATGGAATTTTGCATGTTTTCTTTTCTTGAAAGAATAGTTGGTGATGTATTAGTCATGTCCCTTCCTATTGTTCCTTTCCCTTGAGAGTATAATGGCATTGTGTTGGATCCATAGGCTCTTCATGGATATTTTGCATATTATTCCTATGGTGGTGGTGGATACTTAGAAAGAAGTAGGTGAAGTAAAAGAGTTTCTAGGATTACTACAGAATATACTCTGGCGCTTCGCATTGAACTGAAGAGGAAGGAGCCTGTACTGGAAAATGATCTATTGCAGCAACTTGAGTTAGCTGTTTATTTCACACGTTGCCAATTGCAACCCACACACTTAAAGTTGAGTCTGCAGTCAGTCGTGTTTGTATGCTTCAAGGCTAAGAATTATAACACAACAACATCTTTTGCACGTAGACTGCTTGAGTTGAATTTGTCCACAACTATCGCCTACTTTGCTCCTCCGCACAAATGCGGTAACTTTGTCATTGTTTTGTAAAGTTGAAAGGGGTAGCTAGAATTAGGTCTCAGAACCCAAAAGTTTGTAGGCTTTACTTCTGGTTCCATAGATTGTGGTTTGAGAACAATTTTGAAGGGATAGATAGGTAATAGTGAAATTTCTTACTTGTGGGGTTGCCTTGAGCCCACTGAAGACTTGCAATTCATTGTACATTATTACACAAAGTATAAAGTCGTCTATGTACACTTATTCTATGTTTCCAGTGTAGGGAGTTTCTTGTAAATCAACCAGTATCATGGTTGTCATCTTTTTCATTACAGCCTAAGGTAGAAGTGGCCAATTCCGTCAGTGACCCAATTCTGACACCTATATCTGCTCCTTATACATCTAATGAACAATGAGAAGGCAAAGAATGAGAAACAAGGAGGTGAGAAGTTGAGAATATGAGAATCGTAGAGTGCGAAAAGATTTATGAAATTGGTTTGGAAGATACATGAAGTTGTTAGAGGTAAAGGTCCACTATCATGAAATTGAGGTGTGCCATAACTCAAGTCAGTTTAGAGGAATCATGAACTAATTTAGAAGATTCATGAAATTGGTAGAACACTATGGTACCATTGGTACTGTGAATACCACATAGATTGACTTTGCTCTACTTGTGAGGTTTTGGATTATGTGAGTCACAAAAGGCTGATTTTGCATTTCTCACATCATTTTATGATGTTAGAGTATCATAAAGTATAATTTTGTATCAAATGACTTGATATGAGGTTGTATGCTTGACATAAAGGTTGATTTTACATTTCTAAGGCAAGTTGAGGTTGCATGTGTCACATGAAGGTTGGTGTTGCATTTTTTGAGTACCTTGAGGTTGCACATGTTGCATAAACGTTGATTTTGTCATGTGGGAATGTTGAAAAGTCATTGGGAATGCTGATTTTTATCATTGGGAACGACGAAAAGGCATGTGGGAATGTTGATTGTTATTGTGAACACTGTCAAGTCATGCGAGAATGTTGATTTGTCATTAGGAACGTTGAAAAAGCATGTGGGAACGTTGAAAAATCAATGGGAACGCTCATATTTAGGCCTTGCTGCCCCCACGTGATGACATCAGCCGATGATGTCACCCACGAATCATGGCCACCTAGCACGGGTCTAAATATGGGGACTGAGCGGCCCACCGTGGCCCATGACCTTGCCTCACCTTGGATTTTCAAGGGTCAACAACCCATTCATTTGGTCAACCATGAGTAGGCATAATTAACGGTTATTTGTCAAACTATATCCGGATGGATAACTCCCGGTTGAACTCCATCCCAAACACAAGATTAGTTGGAGGATAACTCTAATGTCTCCATTTTGCTCAACACTCCTTTCCCCTCGTTCCGCACTCCTTTTTCGTATGTCTTCGTTGCTGATCTGAAGCCGCAGCGTCAGTGCGATCCTCCCAGCTTGCGATCTATTACCTTTCGTAGATCAGATCTGTAAAACCCTAAAGTTCCTAAAGCTTCCGGTTTGGTCAATAGTTTTCTCCCACTACACTGTTTTTTGCATTTAGTATTGTGTTACATTTAATGTTGTTACTATTCATTTACCTGCAACACTATCTACCAACCACTTGACAAATAGTGTTCCCTGCGCCGCCACCTTCTCTATCTTGGCTGCGTTAAATATGTGTACTTTTTGTATTCAATGGATAATTTCCTATGCAAACATAGTGGCCGATCAAGGATTTGGTAATGTAGTGGTGGTAGAGATGGTGGTGGTGCAACCATGTGGCAACAAAACACAAAACATACAAATATTATAACACTAATTGTGGAGATGTAAAAATCTGAACATGGCCAAATTTTACATTAGTTCACAATTAGTGTATGCAACATTAAGGGCGTCACTGGCATTTAGTGTTGTGGTTCGTAATTACTGTTGCTAACACTAAATGCAAAAAACAGTGTAGTTTCTATTGTTTCCACGCACACCGCATTCCGATCTCTGATCAACACTACACTTGCATTTGCCAATATCGCACAGATCCGATGCATTCGAAACCCAGCATAGGCTCCGCCTTCGCTTCTTTGGCCGAGCCATCCCTCTTCCTCAATCCCAACCCATGATCATTGTCTCAAACCCTCTCGCAAGCCTTCTAGATACAGGTCTTTTGATTGACTCGTGTAGTCATTGTAGATTTCCATTATTGATTGAGATTCTTAGATGCCCTATTTGCATCCTTGGCCGGACGCTAAAGAACCCCTATTGAGCTCTGTCCGGCGTGACAGATGCTGGTGGGGCCCACCACCACCTTTGCCCCCCGAAACTTTTCGCGTCCCTGCCCACGCAGTTCGGGCAATGTTGCCCGACATCTCTGCAATTGTCCTTCACTAGGATTGAAGGCCGCTTGTCCATATAACCCATATTGATTGCACTTCATTTTTAAAGTCCAAAATCCAATATATATGTTCACTTCCATTGAGTAAATAAGCAATTGATTGGGATTTCCTTTTCGAAGTGAAACCGTCAATATAACATGTAATTAACTTCAAAGTCTAAAACATTACAAAAGCCTCATTACCACTTAGGGTATATTTATTATGACTTCCCATTGAAAGGGGCTTTGTCATTCTAAACTAGAACTAAAATTAATGTTTTTTTAGTGTGTCATGCAAAATCTGTGTAATGCAAAAATGTGTCATACAAAATCTGTGTCATGCAAAAAATGTGTCATGCAAAATGTGTCTGAAAAATGTATATGAAAAATGTGTCATGCAAAATTTGTCTTGAAAATGTGTCATGCAAAAACTGTCTTGAAAACTTACATGACACATTTTCAAGACAATTTTTGCATGACACATTTTTAAGACAGTTTTTGCATGACACATTTTGAAGATAGTTTTTGCATGACACATTTTTAAGACAGTTTTTGCATGACACATTTTCAAGACAGTTTTTGCATGACACATTTTCAAGACAGTTTTTGCATGACACATTTTCCAGACACATTTTGCATGACACATTTTTTGCATGACACAGATTTTGTATGACACATTTTTGCATTACACAGATTTTGCATGATACACTAAAAAAACATTAATTTTAGTTCTAGTTTAGAATGACAAAGCCCCTTTCAATGGGAAGTCATAATAAATATACCCTAAGTGACAATGAGGCTTTTGTAATGTTTTAGACTTTGAAGTTAATTACATGTTATATTGACGGTTTCACTTCGAAAAGGAAATCCCAATCAATTGCTTATTTACTCAATGGAAGTGAACATATATATTGGATTTTGGACTTTAAAAATGAAGTGCAGTCAATATGGGTTATATGGACAAGCGGCCTTCAATCCTAGTGAAGGACAATTGCAGAGATGTCGGGCAACGTTGCCCGAACTGCGTGGGCAGGGACGCGAAAAGTTTCGGGGGGCAGAGGTGGTGGTGGCCCCCACCAGCATCTGTCACGCCGAACAGAGCTCGATAGGGGTTCTTTAGCGTCCGGCGCATCCTTGGCACATGTGATCAACACTAGGTATGCGTGATGGTGTCATTAGGTACATCATCACAAGGACCAGTTGGAACTAGGAGCGGCGGACGCCCTTGCGATCTCACTCTGCTCGTGGCGAACCTTTGGTAATCGCGGCGGCAGTCTGCAGAACTTTGCAACTTCAACGTGTTTCTTCATGACACGCTTTTCGACCTCAACACAGCTTGTGAAGACGATGGCCGGTTGTCTGGACGGTTGTATAGCTGGGGCTGTGTCTGTAATACGCAGGTTCTTCTTGCCGATCCGGAGCACGTCTGGTTTCACCAATCCGGAACCTACCGACACAGAGCAGGACGAATTGGAGATGGACTCGGTCTTGGCGGAGGTCAACAGAGTGCAGGAATTACTACAGGACAACCGAATTCAGCTCAACAATCATCTGTGTAAGTACTTAGCGAGAATGCTGGCGAAGATGAAGATAGCCTTAAACGCTTGCAACAGATCCACTTTGGCCACGGACAACCAAAGGAACGCAAGTCGCGAATTATTCTTTGTGTTGAAGCGTGTTGAGGATCTAGTGCTCAAGTGCAAAAGGCAGGATTTCCTTGATGGAGCAATGACCACGGTAAACTTCAAAGAAGCGGTAGTGGAGCTTCGTCTTGACCTATCATGGTCGACAAGTATGGTCAAATTTGCAGCTCTACGAGGAAAAGAAGCGCAAGATACTGTTGACACAGCAATGAAAAAACACGGAACTCTTCTCGAGAAACTCTCAAAAGATGGTAGTAAAGCTTTGCGGATGGCCTGGAATGAAGACAAGAAGGAACTCCTCCACAAGCTAGCAGAAATTAGGGACAGGACAGTGGCCACCAGCTTCACAGGGAAATCTGTAGGAGCACCTCCAGAGTATGTTCTTGCAGTTTACTTGCATTGGAAAATCAAGCAAGACGATGACAATATCCCCAAAGAGGTCGCCTCGCAGCTGGAGCAGGTCATCCGGGAAAATATGATAGGGAGGGGCGGATTTGCCATAGTCTGGGAAGCAACATGGCTAAACCGTAAGTGTGCTTTGAAAGAGTCTGAGGTTGTAGATATGAAGGAGGGCCTCATTTTGCGTCGATGCAATCATCCACACATTGTAGAGTTTCTGTGGTACTGGGAGAACAGCAGAAGGCAAAGTTATTTGCTTATGGAGAGAATGCCCAAGAATCTTAAAATCCACATTGTCGACGAGCTCAACAGAAGATATCCTGAGGGAGGTGGTGCACCGTTTGAATTACATGTGGCAATTGACATCATGCTGCAAATAGCAAAAGCGATGCGATACCTCCACAATATGAAGATCGTGCACAGAGACCTCAAACCAGCTAACATACTTGTCCAACCTTGTGAGACCTCTCAGCAGGATGGCTATGTCGGAGTAAAACTCGCGGATATGGGAAATGCAAAGACTTACAACCATACTGCAACTGCCTCAGCGCAAACCCCAAACCAAGGCACAACGATTTACGCTGCGCCTGAGGCCTTCGGCCACCAAGCAGATGGAGAATACCTAAAATTGCCTCCGATGGCCGATACCTGGAGCTTTGGATTAACATCCTATGAGATTCTCACTGGTCAAGAACCATATAAGAATGAGGTGAGGGTGGGACTTCATGCCAGAATTGCAGAAGGACTGCGACCACTTCTCCCTGAGGATTGTCCTGAATACCTGAGAAACCTCATCAGCAGTTGCTGGGATATCAATCCAAAGAAGAGGCCCACTTTTGTGGATATTTACAAGGTGCTGAAGCTTGCAAAAGCTTTGAGCTTGGGTGTCGTGCACTTTGACGACTGCAAGCATTTGCTTCGCTACAAAACCTGTGACTTACCCGATCCATACTGTCCAATCACAACCAGGTACTCAATTCTTGAATTACTCTGGTTTGAACATGAACCATTCAATAATTTTGGGAGGTCATTGACATGGAAGGGTCTTGCTCACCTGTGAACAATTTGTGAGTAAATTTTCTGCTGGCATTGCATTTTTCAGTGTTTATGTACGCCTCATGTGCTGCTTATCCAGACTTACATTCTCAGAGTTGGCAATATGAACGTGTACTTTCAGTGCTGGACGGCTTTGGTGATGTTTTTTCTTGTATTTGACTTCTTCAAGCCTTCATCTATTTATTACAATAGTTAGCTCAACATTCTTTGGTATTGTACTGATGCAGGCTGGATGATGTTGCCACTCCAAGTCGATTAGATCCCAATGAAAAATGTAAGTAATCACATTTCCACTTGTTTTTCAAATCCAGTCAAAAAAATTCCTGTTTGAAACATGAAGCCCTAGTTTAGACTACATGGAATTGGACGTGGTATTGTCAGGAATTCGACTTCACCACATGCTACATTCACTCAGTAGTCTTCATTCGGGCATCTGTGATCCTCTTCATTCAAAATGTCTATGCCTTTGTGGGAAACCTTGCATCCCATTAATCACTAATGGAACGGGCATATTGGTGAAGAGACTGTCAAAAACTACAAAAGGATTCACTATGGTACAGAAGCAGCCCATTTAACACAATTTAACACAAATTAAATCAGAGCTTTCCGGTGTTCTGTCAGAATTAGTTGTCTAATACAGAGTTTCCGGTTTTGTCTGCAGATTATGAGATGAAAAATGAACAATATTCGCAGGAGATTGGACAGGTGGGTAACCTAGGACACCTCATTCATTTACTAGCTGCAGCAGTGCCATTTTTTTTTAACCCCAATCAATACGAAGACCCAGTTTGTCAACTAATTAGAATTGATTGGGTACAATGAGAGACAGATACACAAGTCTTCTTAATAATAGATTTGGTGTTTCATCATTTATTCACCATGGTTGTTGCAATTTATTCATTTTGTGATCAATTATTTTGGCAAATCCTTGATGTGCAGAGTTACATTCTCATTGGCACAAGCTTCCGTTTCTACACAGATGCATCAATGTGTAAGGAGATTCATGGGCAATACAAGACAGTTATGACGGGGACCAAGGGCGAAGGTTTCAAGAACAAAAATGCAATCAAGGAATTATCACCCTTCGAGGCTGTCATCATGAAAGGCAGTTGTTGGACGAAACCAGCAGAGAAATTTGCATATGGCTGCCTCACTGGTGTCTTTCTGAATTCTAAGCATGCAAACAAGTTGAAGGAAAATAACATTGGAGCTGTAGAGGGTGGGTTTATTGGAGAGACGGATACTCGAAGCATAGAAACAGAGATTATAAAGTGTGCATGGGGTAGTGAGGACACTTTGTCACACAAATGTGTGAAAGTTGGATCATTCTATAGCAAAAGTGAAGACAGACCACGTTATGTGTATGTTAATATGAGCTACAATGCAACAGAGCATGCTCTAATTTCACATTTGTGGCATGGTGAGGACCTGGTGCTTGGTGACCCAAGCACTGTGGACATGTCTTCAAAGAACGTGGTGGGTAGCCAAATCCTGGAGACATTTCATGGGACAAAGTTCACTACATTCTCAATATCAAGTTTGAATTGAATGCTGCTATCCCTACTGAGCCATCAACAGATCAAGATTATTAAGCGAAACAGGGAAATTATTCAGGAGGATGATCATTGCCTTCCTTCTGAAATCTACTTCACTGGGGTTCATATTAGAATGGGGTGTACAAAACTTCTGTTGAAGGAGAAGAATCCTAGCAGTCATTGATGCCAAGTCTCCTTAATCCGGACTTCATCGAAGCTAGTATTTTATATCTGGCAATAACTGCATTCTTGACAAGACCTACGTTGAGCCCCTGCGAACAGGCTTTGATGCTTACATGACAGGTAAATTCTAGTGTTCAGCATCATTGCTGTGGCCTAAGTCTACTGTGATTTGCAACTCTCCTGCTTGCTTTTGTCTGTTCAAAGTAATTGGAGTCATTGTCACATGTTCACAGAGGAAAATATATTTTGTACTACTCTTTGTTGTAGACATTGTTACAGGATTCTTATTATTTATCTCTATGTCTCCAGTTTCTGTTGGAGCTGGCTGCTCACAAGTAGTTACCTGATTAGTTACTGTTACTTTAGGGTTTGCTAGGTAATTAGGTTTAGCCTCCACTTGTATATATTCAGGTGAGCTTTCTCTCACCCATGAACAGACTAGTTCCAAGGTAGTGTTTCTACCTTTGTATCGACATGGTATCAGAGCAGGTTAGCGAGTCTCAATAGATTGTTAGCAATCTCGTAGAAGCAGGCTAGCCAAGCATACTCATGTCTTCCGTTGAAACAGATACCGCAAGTAGTTTGCGCACACACACTCAGTTCAACACTATGGCAGGAGACAATGGTTTGCCGGAAACCTATCACCTTGAGGGAGGATCTAACTTCGGGATCTGGGCGTACCGCATCAAAAACCTGTTGCAGAGAGATGGACGATTTCGCTACTGCATCACTCCACCCAGTGAGCCCTTGGGCGAGGAGGAACGAATGGCTCGCCAACAGGTGATGAGCATCATCAACACTAACGCCAAGAACAGTGCGCTCAAACTACTCAGAAGATACATCGATCCATATGAATGTTGGACGGGGCTCAAGACCAGATATGAATCTGACAGCGGCCCTCGCCGTGTGATGTTGATAGAGAAATTCTTCTCTCTACGGAAGACGGAATCCATGACCATGGATGCACACCTCACGGAGGTGAAAGAGATCACGAATCTGCTAGAGGAAGTAGAGGTGAAGATCCCAGAGGATATCATAGTCTACTACACGTTGAAGAATCTGCCGAAGGAGTATGAGATCTTCAAGCGGATGCAGATTGCGGCGAAGAAATTACCAACCTACGAAGAGTTGGAGGCGAAACTCATTTCAGAAGAAACCTCGATTAAGATGGAGAGCCAGAACCAAGAGGACGGCGAAGCATTCCTGCTGCACCGGGACCGAGCAGCAAGAAGATTTCAGCCCGCATCCAAATACGGTCAGCTCTCGACCAATGCAAGACACCGAAGGTACGATTCGGGAGGACCTTCGACACACCGACTCTCCACTGTAGCAGATTCGAGAGGAGCTTCGACGTACAGATCACCGAATCAGAATGCGCATCTCGACTCAGCATCGCGCAACATCAACACCGCACCGAACTATCAGCCACGGTACAAAGCCAGAGCGACAGATCATAGGCAGCGTGGCACACATTGCAACTTCTGCGGGATAGAAGGTCATTTTGAACGAGAGTGTGATCTTAGATCTATTCTAGACAGAATCAAAGACTACGAACACAGACTTCTCGAGAAACGAAACCGCAATCTCAATGGCCAGATCAACAACATTGAGGAACCATTTGAGACCTTGAGCCCAGGATTTGAGGATCCCCCAGCAGATCAGGTGATAGACGCGTGCTTAGTTGAGTTGAACTTGGTTGAAAAACCACAGCATAACACAGCCTGGTACCTAGACTCTGGTGCAACTCACCATGTGTCCGGGGACCCGAGTGTGTTCTCTTCCATTTATCCTACTAGTGGCTCTCAAGTTCGTTCGGCAGGTGGTCAGAACCACTGCGTGACCGGAGTCGGAGATGTCGACGTCCAGGTCTTGTCCGGAAAAATAAAGAATGTTTCATCTGTTCTCTACACGCCGGGTATTACTAAAAATCTATTGAGCGTTGGCTCACTAACAGATCAACAGAAGACACTGGTCTTCAAATCACAGGGTTGTTTTGTAATTGATGATATTACTCAAAGTATTGAAGCCTTTGCAATTCGCGAGAACAAGAGAGGCTTATACAAGCTCCAAGCTGCGCCCATCAACGACGAACCAGAAGTACATTCGGTACATCTCAAGTCGCAGGCAGATCTCTGGCATCGTCGACTTGGGCACTTCCACACACGAGGCATTCAACGAATGATTGCCTCCGAGGCGGTACGGGGGTTGCCACCACTACGATTCTCCGACAAGATTTGCAATGGATGTCAACTCGGGAAACACGCCCGGACTAAACTTCCAAAAGAAACGACACATCAGACATCACAAATTCTTGAATTAGTTCATTCCGATGTCTGTGGCCCCTTTAAGGTCAGCTCCACAGGTGGCGCAAGGTACTTCGTTACCTTCATAGACGATTACTCTCGGAAACTCTGGGTCTACTTCATCTCCCAGAAAAGTCAAGTTCTTGACAAGTTCCGACACTTTGTGCAGCTAATGACGAACTCCACAGGACAAACTGTTCGCGCTCTTCGATCCGATAACGGAGGTGAGTACACTTCCAAGGCTTTCCATGAATTCTGCTCCTCGAAAGGCATTACCCGAGAACTCCCTCCGCCATATACTCCACAACGGAACGGCGTCGCAGAAAGGCGCAACAGGTCTCTACTCGACATAACACGCTGTGTTCTTTTGGATAGAGCTCTCCCAGGACACTTATGGGGAGAAGCAGTCAAGGCTGCTGCGGATATTCTAAACTTACATTCCACCAAGCGCCATCCAGACAAGACTCCAACCGAAATTTTTTCCGGTACGAAACCCACCATCGCTCATCTCAAAGTTTTCGGGTCTTCTGTATATGTTCATATTCCTAAGCCCTCCAGAACCAAACTAGAGCCTCGATCTGAGAGATGTATTCTCCTCAGCTTCGATGACACAGCCAAAGCCTATCGTTGTTATCGTCCCTCTACTAGAAAAATCTTTGTATCCAGAGACATAGTTATTGACGAAAACTCCCCTTTCAATCCTACACAGACGCAGGAGCTACAGTCCCCTCCCCCTGTTCATACCATCCCCGCACCCACTCGTCGAGAAGAATCCCAAGTCCTTCTCGACCTCCCACCTCCAATTTCTGTACCTCCTCCACAGACAAACATACCGAACTCTCCGATCTTCGACCCTCCGTTACCTGAAATTCCCTCCTCACCACCTCCCATTCCCATTGATACTGATAACCCTCCCTCTGTCACTGTTGACATTCCTTCACCACCTAGTTCCCCTGTTCCTGATCCCCCACGACGATCAGCTCGTATACGGCACTTTCCTAAACATCTCCGAGATTTTGCTGCCAATGTCGAACTTGATCAATCTGTATCTGCTCCAGACATACACCCTGAAGACCTCACCTATCATCAAGTTCACACTGATCCACTCTGGAGAGCCGCTATGAGAGAAGAGATTGACTCTATTCATGCCAATCGCACCTGGACCCTAACCGACCTCCCTCCGCACAAAAAGGCTATCTCTTCCCGCTGGGTCTTCAAAGTCAAACCAGGTAACCCTCCTCGCTACAAAGCTAGGTTGGTTGCTCGTGGCTTCGAGCAAAAAGACGGCATTGATTTTACCGACACATTTGCTCCAGTGGTCCGATGGGAAACCATCAGAATTCTTCTTGCCATTGCCACTCATCTCAAATGGCCCATTCATCAACTCGACGTTCTAACGGCATTTCTAAACGGCATCCTAGAGGAAGACGTGTACATGCACCAACCCCTTGGTTTTATTCAACCGGGAGCTGAGCATCTGGTGTGTAAGCTCCACAAATCTCTATATGGCTTACGCCAAAGTCCACGCGCATGGTATGCACGTCTTCATGCCGCTCTCCTTGCTTGGAAACTTACTCCATCTCATTCCGATCCTAACCTTTACTTTGCTCATGTGGGTCATGATACAATTGCCTTATTAGTCTACGTTGATGACATTCTTATAACAGGGAGTAGTATTTCTCTCATTACTCAACTGAAGCATCATCTTCATTCCACATTCAAAACCAATGATCTTGGTTCAATTCAACGCTACCTTGGCGTTCAATTTGACAGTGTTTCCAATGGACTACACATGCATCAGACGGAGTACGCTCTTAGCATTCTCCGTCTCTTCAACATGGAAAACTGTAATCCTTCTCACACTCCTCTTCCGGAAGGGCTCATCCTTTCTAAGGAAACTGCCACACCCCCTGTCAATGCCACTCTCTATCGCATGCTTGTGGGTAAGCTACTGTTTCTCACAAAAACCCGCCCTGACATCACTCATGCTGTCAGTGTGATTAGCCGGTTCATGCAGAACCCTCAGGAAGCTCATGTACAGGCGGCCAAGCACGTCCTTCGCTATGTGCGTCGTTACCCAAGTTTGGGCTTGTTCTTTAAACAAGGGGAGGAGAATTACCTTCATGGGTACACTGACGCCGATTATGGGCAAGACATTGATGACCGAATCTCTGTGGGAGCCTATATATTCTTTCTTGGCAATTCACCTGTTTCTTGGAACTCTAAGAAACAGTCAAGCACATCTCGGTCTTCTTGCGAGTCAGAATATAGAGCTCTCGCTCAATGTTCTTGCGAAGCCGTTTGGATCAGAAGACTGCTGCAGGAGCTGAAAATTCTAGAAAACAAGCCTATTACCCTTTTCTGTGACAATCAAAGCAGCATTAAACTAAGTTACAACCCAGTCTTCCACGAGAAATCCAAGCATTTTGAAATCGATTATCACTTTACTCGACAGAAAGTGGAGGATAACATTATCAGAGTCGAGTTTATTCCATCACAGGAACAACCAGCTGATCTCCTCACTAAACCACTCGGGAGAACCAAGTTCGAAGACTGCCGGAAAAGACTTCATCTTCGAAACTATACTGCTGGCTAAAAGTTAGGTTCTCTGCAAGTGACGAGGAAAGAGTACACTCATCGAGCTCTCAGAAGTGGAAGCACATGCTTCCTTTTCCGATTCTATCTCACCATGATCACAGATTCTGTCAAAGTTGCTGCTGAACCTATCAACACAAGGACATTCTGTCCACACGCAATCACAGGCAGCATCAACCAAGTCTTCAATCGAACTCCGGTCTCTATCTCCTTTCCCGAAATTCTGCGATCTCGACCGAACTGCTTCAGACTGAAGTGTAAAATCTGTGAGACACTCTGATAGCAGCACCGAAAGCGACCTCAGCTCGTCCTCCACCCGCTCTTGCAATGAGGGGCGACGCTCGTGACGATCCCTCAGATACTGAAGATAACCCGGAGCATCAACGCGAACAATCTCAAGCGCTGCCCATTCCAAAGAGCTGGCCACGTTACTCTTCCAGGCTCGGTTCACACGTCTCAGCCTCCACAGAAGCGAAACATCCACCTTACGATGGAGAAGGGGCCAAACCCGTTTGATAACTAGTTCGTCACTCAGAGGGGGCAGCAACGTTGCTACCCCGGTCGCTCTCACACCGACTTCTCTGTTCGAATGCTGCTCAACTCTCTCAAACACTCCGCCCTCGATTGCGTCGATCAAATAAGTGATTCCTCGCTTCAACATTACCAGTATTGTCCATATCAACAGAGACAGCAAACGCACCCACGTAATCTCTCTTAGCCTTAAGTCCATCGTCTCTCACACGGGCTGATTGACACTTGTAAATTGCTCAATTAGGAGACTTGTGAGCAAGAGGGGGTGTTGGAGCTGGCTGCTCACAAGTAGTTACCTGATTAGTTACTGTTACTTTAGGGTTTGCTAGGTAATTAGGTTTAGCCTCCACTTGTATATATTCAGGTGAGCTTTCTCTCACCCATGAACATACTAGTTCCAAGGTAGTGTTTCTACCTTTGTATCGACAGTTTCATTCGTTGTAGCTTGTGAATGATTCTGAGCTCTAATATGTTTTGCAATTGAATGCAGATATTGTATTTGCAGTCAATAAAGAATGCAACAATGGTAAAGAAGCCATAGGTTTAGCGTAAGCACAGCAAGACCTCTTTCTTCACAGAATGTCATTCTGGATTGTACTGCTGCTTTCGTCTGTGGAGCATTGAAAACACAATGGTTCAGATACTTTTGAAGCCTGAAAAGTTCCCTCAGATGGATGTCATATTAGTTGCCAGGAGCCCAGCTTTTGTTTGTTTTTGAGATCCTTGGCTGATCAAATGTTTTCTGCAGTCGATATTGAATGCTGAACTCTTGTGATTTTGAGACAGTCATCAAACATCGAGTTCAAGTACTCAAATTATCTTAGAACACCATGCTTGCTAGAAGCTGATACATTCAAGTATTGGACAGGAAACATGTTCAGAACATATCCATACATCGGCAGTGGCAGTGAATGTAGACCTTGATTGAGTCGAAGCTTTGTCCAATTTTTTTACTACAGTGACATGTGGCTAGTCCATCATTGAGCCAGAAACCTCATGACTATCTTGAGGAGCTATTAGTACACATGGAGATTAAAACAGCTCATCAGAGTTTTTAACATCTGACAGCTTTGTAAGCTTTTCTGCCCTTTTCTGGCTGAATGATTACTCTAAAAACAGGTCATGGGGAGCCTTCAATGGGCAATAGTTAAATGGTGTTATGAGCAGTTCAGTGTCGACACTGGATGACTGAGGCCCTCAGTCTCGTGTGTGAAGTGGTGCTAAGTCTTAAGCATTCAGTGGTCTCAAGCTACAAACTTTGACCAGTTTCCTTGCTTCACAATGTTAAATACTGAAGTTCATTTTCTTTGATTCAATGATGTAACTTCCACTAGAATTTCCACAACTGGATGATGTCACTTTGCATGTTATTAGAGAAAAATACTCGTCCATGGTGTTATATGCTTAAGGGACCAACAGAGAAGTGAATGCAAGATGGATGTAAAGTCTACATGGATTCCTACATGGCATTGAATGGATCATGTTTCATGGTCACTTGGACTATTTTCACAAATCACTTCTTGGAGGTAGCCCTAACACAAAACTAGGAGACCATGGCACTCCGGAATCTCAACCGTTGATTTATTATATTATATCATGTGTGAGGACCTTGCATGAATACATATATATTCATTGAAATAGCATTTGGTTGAGGATTTGGTCACATATGACTTTACATTACACTTGATGGCTTGTGATCACATGTCATGATTTTGGAAATGTCTTGGGATGGAATTTGCACACTTCTTTTGGGCTCTCACAATCTCATGGTCATGGCTCTTGGTTCGTGTGTGAAGTGGCCCTTAGACCTCACATAGTGGAGACCCATACTAGAGAAGAGACGCCCATAACCGATCACTTAAGGGATTCTGTGTTAGATTTGGAGAAGCATAAGGCGGTGCAAATTTTTCCCGTGTAGGACGAAAAAAATCGGGAGGATTGCAAATTTTCAATAATTTTATTCTTAAATTGAATGTTTGAAGCCAAAAATTGGTCCGAACATATTACCAATGTCTGGAGTTTGCCATAACCGCTCATTTTAATTGCTCATTCCTCCTTACTTTAGCACTCAAAATCATGACATGTGTCATGGCATTGTTGGTTGCGGCTTGATCGAAATTCAATCCCAGCCTGGTTGAAATTCAGTCCCAACTTGATCAAAATTCAATCCCAACCTAATCGAAATTCAATCCCAACTTGATCAAATTCAATGCCAACTTGATCGAAATTCCAATACCCTATAGATTGTTGATGGGGACTTGATTGGGAATAGGTGCCTCTAGTATAGTTGGCCAAGTGTTTGCCGCCAAGGTTAAATGAGATGCACGTAATGCTGCAAATGGTATAGAAGAGGCGCCTATTCCCAATCATGACCCCATCGGCAATTTATAAGGTACCGGAATTTTGACAAGATTGAGACTAAATTTCGATTAAGTTGGGATTGAATTTTGATCAGGCCGGAACCAATAGTGCCATGACATATGTCCTGGTTTGAGTGCTAAAGTGAGGAAGAATGAGTGGTTAAAATGAGCGGTTATGACAAACTCTAGATATTGGTAATATGTTCGACCCCACTTTTGGCTTCAAAAATTCATAATAATTTCAATTTAAGAAATAAAACTACCGAAAGATTCATAGTTCTCGTGATTTCTATCATCCTACACAGGATAAATTTGCACCACCTTATACTTCTCAAGATTTGGTGCATAATCTTTTAAGTGATTGGTTATGGGCGCCTCTACTCTACATGGATGGTTTGGTTCTGATGATTCAGAGTCTCACTTCTGGTCACAAATATATTTTATTCAGCAACCACAATTTAGGGTACTATATATGCACCTGTCAATCCCCACCTATACAAACATAATACAATTTGAAGATACTTGCACTAATTTCTAAATGAGTTGCAAATTTGCTGTAGTTCATACCTGCAATATCCCACACCTCTACACAAGGAAGAGAATACATGAAAGTCACAATTTTCAGATCAACTTTCATTTTCCCAAAATTGTTAAGTTGTTTTAAGATACATTTACATGTTCAAATATTGCTGCCTCCCATGCATGCAATCAAGCCTATGAAGCTGCAGGCAATATACCCACCTTCCTTATGATATGGAGGAAATTAATTTTCAAGGGATCTGGATCCAGAAAGTGTATGGGTGTCATAGTCTTTGGTCATTGAGCTCCCTCCACATTAGAGAGGTTGAGAGCTCAGACATTGAGAGCTTGAAGAAAGGAGCCTTCTCATTGGCAGGGAGCTTTAGTCATGCTTGTCCATTAATATTGACTTTTACACTTCAACTTTCAATGGGGGTGCCTTGATGGATCCCATGTGGAATGTTCATGACAAGCTCTCGGCCAAAACCTTGAGCTCAAGAATGTTGAGAGTTTGAGCTCTTGCTATGTCTTTATGGGCTTCAATCCAATTGGATTACAAGCATTCTTCCAAGTTCTGATAGTCAAGAACTCCCCTTTGTTTGATGTTATTCCTTTGGACCTCTTCCATTCAGCATGGCACTTAAATCTTGCTCCAACGAGGGTAAGTGTTTTCATGTGTGTGCAACCAATGTCTCCAAAGAGAGGCCCCTCTATAACAATATAGGTGGTCAATGAGCAATTTTAGTTATAAATAAAAGGACAAGGGTATCTTATGAATCTCAAAAACCTATTAAAGCAAGAAAATTTGCTAGTCTAGTGGGCACACTCTTAGAACGCCCATCTTTCTTGATTGGATGCCTATATTAAAGTTGTATATGGCATTTCTTGATGTTAAGAACGGACACCAAAATATGAGGTTTTATGGATTATGTGCTTAAAATATGAACACCATCCAAGGTTCAATACTTTCCACAATTGTGAGCTGTGTAAATTTGAGATTTGGCAAAATTTCGGCAAATCCTCACTCTACATCCTAAACTAAGTATATTCTATCTGAGACTCCCTTCATTTTTCACAAATTCTTCTCCAAAAAAATCTCAATTTAGGATGACATTGTTCTAACTTTCTAAAAAAAGATAAGTGTCTGAATGAATGCTAAAACTTGTCCAATGGTTTAACTATATAATAATGACAATGGTTGGTTTGGTGAATCATTGTTGATTGCCACCTTGGCCACCATACATTGCAAAAGGTATGTGGGTGTTATTCAACCTAGGGGGTGGACTCTTCATACCACATATTATGAACTAACGTGAATGTAATAAGGGGTATTATTTGAGGCATTAGCGTACATAATATACATAAGGGAGCGGTATTGTTTTTCCCTAGTGTGTACATTTAAAAAGGCTATTAAGAATTTTGAACTAAATGTAGATTCACAAAAGGGGGTCCTAAGGTTTAGAGAAAAATTGACAGTAGATGTGTTGGTTTCGCCCAATTTACATTTCTATCCATTGTTGTCATATGGTTATAGTTCCCAATGACTTCTATATGTAATAAAGGCATATTTATTTTAAGATTTATATATTTGTGTATGTAATGAAAGCATTTATCACATTTAATTGAAAGCTTAGTATAAATACATGAGTCCATTTAGTACGTATACAATAGTATTGTTGTATACAATTAATTGTTGGCCTTGACTCCTAGTCTAAAGCTCTTCGGGTTGGCCTTAAGCTCTCAACCAATAGGATCGCGAGATTTCCCTCGGCCGAGTCGGCCCTTGGCCTCGACTCCTAGTGCAAAGTGGGCTTGAGTGTTGAGTAGTTAATAAAACTTGAAGATGTAATCCAACCTCTTTTGAACATGTGTCTTTATGGTGTTTGTTCGTTGATCCTCACCTAACCACACACCAATCAAAATGTAGGTGTCCAATAAAGAGAAGTAACCGAATAACACCCGCATAGTGCCTTAGTTGAATTAACATGCGTTGATTCTGAGGTCCTATGTGATCATTTAAAAGAAAGAGAATCTTAGATGCATACTTTACGCATGTACCTGGATGTCGGTTTCTTCTACGCATAGGCACCGACTGAGCATTGCCACGCACTGTAGCAGCAGAGCTTATCATCGGTACTGCTTCCAAGTCCTTAACAAGCTCGTAGGTTACTTAACATTCTTCGTTTGGCCGATACTAGATCTTCATCAGCTCCTGATCCGTTGTCGTACGAGAATCCAGGCTTGACTTCGAATGGCCTGCTTGTGTAATCCATTCCTCTCGCAATTCTCTTTGGATTAGTTTGTAGCCTAGTCAAGCGCACATGTAGACACTCACCGATCAAGAGCTATGGAAGGCAGCAAGATGAGCAGCAGAAATTAGTTACACTGTCTGAGTAGAGTTCTGCAAGGGCTTCTATCTAGTAATTTTCCTTGGTTGATTTGGACGTCATCGCTGCTCGATCACTGTTTCTTGATTAGGTTCACACGACAATTTCTTGACGTCTTTTTAAAAGCAAAAGAATTGTGGATAATCAGGGTGACAGGTCTTCATTCTCTGGTTTCTCTTTCGAGCTGTGCACTTTACCTTTGTCATAGTGCTTCAGTTCAGATTACGAGCTGATAGACAGGTGAGTTCCGAATCGATCATTGCAGGCAGTGGCAAGAATCTTGGAAAAAAAATGCGAGGATTAGTGTGCTAGGTGTCTAGTCATTCATCGGCTTTAGAATTTCCTTCGCTGCTCTCACCATGGCCCGGTGTATGGACGGAGCTCTGTTTGCAATTCACGGAGTCCTCTTTCACACCTGGAGTAATTTCTCTGACATAATACATTCTTTTGGCCATCGAAAACTTTACTGGTCGCTTCGCCAAATGGCTTGGACAACTCGGAGCGTATATCGAGACGAACTGCTCGAAGTGGACACTATCCTAGCTGTGATCAATCGAGTGCAGGATCTCCTGGTGAACGACCAGATTCAGCTTCACAAGCATCTCTGCAGATACTTGGTGAAGAAACTTGCAAAGACGAAGATTGTCTTGGAGGATCTAAACAGGTCAACCAGCTTATTGGCCGGGCACAATCATGAGCAGGGCGCGCTACGCGAGATTCTCTTCTTGGTAAAGCGTCTTGAGGATCTCGTGCGCAAGTGCATGTGCCAGAATTTTCTTGATGGAGCAGTAACTTTGGTGAACATCGATGAGGAGGTGGCAGAGTTTCGCCTTGATCTTTCTTGGTGGACAAGCATGGTCAAGTTTGCCGCTCTACACGGATGCAGAAACATGCAAGGTCAGGCTGCCAGAGCCAAAGAAGCACAAGAAGCTGCTGCTAAGGCGGTCCAAAAGCACCAAACTCTTGTCAAGAAACTATCGAAAAAAACTGGCAGCAAGACTATGCAGAGAGCCTCGGAGGAAGACAAGAAGTACTTACTCCACAAGCTTAACGTAATGACGAAGAAGCATGAAGCTGCAAACACCAGCAGTGTCCCAATTAACCCCGAGTATGCTCTTGCGGTTTACTCTCTTTTCAAGTGCCAGGGCGATGGCGATGTTCCTGTAGATGTCGCTTTGCAATTGATGAAGTTCACGAAGGTTAAGACGATGTTAACGTTGCGGAGAGGCGAGCAAGGTCACGAAGTAATCTGGCTGAACCAGAAATGTTCTCTGAAAGTATTTGAGGCCATGGATGTGAAGGAATCACTCAACCTGTGCAGGTGTAGTCACCCGCACATTGTTAAGTATTTCTTGTACTGCGAGGATGACGTCACAAGATCTTGTCATCTGCTGATGGAATGGATGCCGAAGAATCTCTCTATGCACATTGAAGACGAGTTTGACAAGCGAAGATGTCCGGTCGACCTGCAAGTGGCCATCGATCTCATGCTACAAGTTGCCAAAGGAATGAGGTACCTCCACAACAGAAAGATTGCATACAGGGACCTCAAACCTTCTAGCATTCTTTTGCAACCTTCGGAGACCTCTCTGCACCAGGGCGGCTATGTCCGAGTGAAACTCGCGGATTTCGGAATTGTAACCACATCAACTTTGAGAAGTGTTTACGCTGCGCCTGATGTCGATCAAGAAGCAGGTGCGAAGAATGTAGATTTTTCTCTAATGAATGACATCTGGAGCTTTGGAATGATATGTTCGCAGATTCTCACTGGGAAAGTGCCATACGAGGATGACCGCAGGGAGGGACTAAGTGCCAAAATTGTGGAAGGACTTCGACCGGATCTCCCTGCGCAGCATTGTCCAGAATACCTACGAATCCTTATTAGCCGTTGCTGGGATATACATCAAGACCAGCGGCCCACTTTCCTCGAGATTTGCAAGATGCTGAAGCTGTCGAAAGCTGTGAGCGTTGGTGGCATGCACTTTGATGCGTGCAAGCAATTGTTCTCCGATCCCCGCCAGTTTCCTGAGCTCATAACTCTTCCAACTGCCAGGTGCTTCTAAATCTCCCTACATTGCTTTGATTTGAAACTGTAGAAACATTTAAAGTCTCGACGGTCATTGACATGGAATTGGGGCATTGCTCACTTCTGAGCAATTTGGATGCCACCTTTGCTCTGGCACCGCTTTCCGACGGGTCAACAGATGCTTCAAGTGTCTTCGATGTGCAACAAGGTGCTATTAGCCTGGTGTATAAATAGAATGTATTTTGAAACGCACTATTAAATTTGGTAATTACAAGGCTGGGGCTAGAGTCATGCCATTTGGATGGCCCATGTCGGCCAAGTCATGACCCATCATGGGGAAGGGGTCTCCAAGGTTGGGGCCCTGCAATCTAGCACCCCTAGGCAACCCCACCAAATTTTTTAGTTTCTTTATCTTGATCGACAATTGTTGTCCGCCCTGCCCAATTTCAAGAATAAATAGCCCTTGCATTCTTGAAGGTTGCTTGTCCAAAAATCCCATATTGAGTGCACTTCACCTTAAAGGCTCAAAATTCAATATATATATATATATGTTCACTTCCCTTTAATAAATAAGCAATTGATTGGGATTTCATTCCCGAAGTGAAAGCAAAAGCATGTAAATGAATGTCAATAAAAGATGTAATGAACTTAAAATTAAAATATTACAATATCCTCATTATCATTGAGGCTATAGGTAATGTGACTTACCATTTGAAAGGGTTTTTTGTCATTCTAAAATGAAACCTATATTTAGTTAGTTTAGTTTATAATAGTTTAGTTAATACCTTCTACTTTCACAAGTATTCATACATATTCGAACCGATTGAGCATGATTGAATGTAATAAATCATAATTAATTCTAGTATGCACATTTTAGATATGATTAGGCTTCATTACCTTGGTAAGCATAATTTCTAATTTAATTATATTTAATTAGGCTTGATACACTTAATTACATTTATTCAACTTAATTAGTTTGAATTTGTATGAATACTTGTGAAAGTAAAAGGCACTAATAAAAAATACTAAAAAAATTAAAGATTAAAAATAGCACACTAATATATGTTTCATTTTAGAATGACAAAAGACCCTTTCAAATGGTAAGTCACATACATTATAACCTCAAAGTTAATGAGGATTTGTAATATTTTTTTACTTCCAAGTTCATTACATGCTTTATTGACATTCATTTACATGCTTTCGGTTTCACTTCGGGAATGAAATCCCAGTCAATTGCTTATATACTAAGGGGATGTGAACATATATACTGAATTTTGGGCCTTCAAGGTGAAGTGCACTCAATATGGGATTTCTAGACAAGAGGCCTTCACAAATGCAAGGGCAATTTTTTTTGAAATCGGGCAAGGCGAGAGTAGCAATTGTTAGTTACGATCGAAAAAAATTTAAAAAATTGGTGGGGCTGCCTAGGGGTGCCGGATCGCGGGCCCCGGCCTTGAGATCCCCATCCCCCCATGCTGGGGTCATGACTTGGCTGACTGGGGCCCAATGTTCAAGATTGAAGTCTTCAATGCCCTTCAAACGCAATTTGGCCCTTCAAAATATACCTCTCTCAAAACAACCCTTCAAAACGCAACCCCAAATTGAAAATGAAGACGTCACTTGAAGTCCTCAATATAATCTTCCCACCACAAGAACCAACAAGCGTAGGGCATTGTCACTACAAGAAGTGGAGTTAGATGGTTGATTTTTAATTTTTCACATTGTACTAGAACATGTACCATATAATTCATGCACAAGTTTAATATGAGTTTTGTATTTCATTTCTATATTCTTAGATTGACGTCTTGGATTTGAACAAGCCCTTCAACTGAAGGGCTGAAATTTGAGAGCCCTTCAAAATGAAACTCATATGAGGGCTTCAATCTTGAACACTGCTGGGGCCCGCCCAAATGACATGAGCTCTAGCCCCAGCCTAATTTGTAGGCAATGAATATTGGTTAAACACATATTGAAGAAGCACTTGTTGAATGTGCATGCATAGTAAAGTGGACAACTTTTGATCCTCTAAAGGTTTAAGTGAAAGTGTTAAAATTATAAACTAGCTTTGAAATTTTCGTGGAAACTAAAATCAACATATACATATTGACTTACAAAGCCAAGCAATTTATGTTGAATTCTTTTTAATAAAAGCATATTTATTCTAGAAGATGATGCAAGTGTTGTGCAAGTAGGTGATATTACAAAATTAAAGTTCTCTAATTTGGTTTAAATATTAAAAATCCTAAATTAATATTTTTCTACAATTTTAATATTGAATCCAAGGAATATGAAAATAATTTCAAAGTTCAAAATATTTAAGGTCATGAAATTTATGTTCAAAACCAAATTTAGTCATTTGCTTTTGAGCACTATTTTTAATGATAAGTTTTGAAAACCCCATCTTGGTATTCTATATTTGAATGCTTAACACAACAATAGAGGGCAGTGTGAAAAAAAATCTCAACTTAAACTACATTTTGCTACTACTTTTAGGCGTTTGACCAAAAAATTTATGGTTTTAATAAACCAAAGCAGTTTCTTGGTCCACTTCCATGTTCCTAATTGACGTCGTTGGTTCCAAAGCAAATATTCACTAATAAACCATATATATATATATATATATATATATGTATATATATATATATATATATATATATATATATATGTATGTTTTTTGAACACATGAATTGAGAAGACATGTTTAGGTGAGTTGTAAATACTGACATGGTCCAAATTATATGTCTATTCACTCTCAACACAATTTGACCTAGAAATTCGCAAAGAGAAAAGGAAAAAGAAGAAGCCTTATATAGTTCAAAGTTAGTATTATATAGATCGTATTATTCGGGAGATACGGATATTAACCTACATGAGGATTGTTGCATTCAAATAAGTATTGCCCAAGCTTCCACAAATTGTCATTGTGTTCTCTTCCCTTCCAGTGGCCCTCCATAGAGTAGACTTCCACATAGATTAATAAGATGGAACTTGGATTGGCAACATTTAAAAATTGCTTGTGCAAGACAAGTTCATACACTTCTTAAACTCTCAAACACTCATTGATGCATTCATTGAAGGACCAAGCTATGGGCCTAATAAGAGACCTATGAAATTGAGAGCTCTATTGCAGGACAGAGCAAATAAATCACATTCTAGACTTGTTAACTTAGCATGAATGTGAGGTTGGGATGTTGCATTGCTAGATGGCCTTAATCACTATATTCGTTAATTTGAGACTTTCTCTTGTCTCAAATTAATATATGGACCACAACAACATGGTCTAATGTTTGGGTCGTCCTACCTAAACCATCTTGATATGAGTTCTTAATTGGGTCCTTGATATGAACACCCGCTTCAAAGTATTTGCATCTTACAACATTCTCCAATATCTGTGTGATTTTATCCATGTTCTTATATTTGTAACTGTCTCAAAATGCCGAAAAAGTCCAAAATTAACGAATATAGTGATCTTAGTCACAAATGTTTGTTAGTGGTTTGATGACTTTAAAGGCTTCCTCAAGAGTCTTTTGATTAGGTTAGGTGTGCATTCTATAATGTTGTTGGTAATGCAGGCAACGGGATGCTTTAGCTAGTGTTGCATGTCGATCGGGTCCTACTCTAAGATGTAAGTAACCATATTCTTCCTTGCATTTTGTTGTGGCTCTATTGTTGCTAGTTTCTCCCTCACCACATAGATCTCTTTATTTGGTGTTTATAATGATGTTATTATGGGTCACTATGTATTCAACTTATTATTGCAAACTTCAAGATGGTCGGCATTGCAAGATACGTCACTAAAGAGTTTGTCAAGAATCACAATGTGTTCCAGTGCATTGAACATTTTGAGTTGTGAAGTTGCCTCTTGTTGTCTTTACAATCAAATAAGTAGAGTCTTTACTATGATAAACATGAAGACATTTGACAAGATCAATCAAATCAACAAGACTTTCCAGTTTGCCTGCAGACAAAGTATGATACACTCATGTTTGATACAAATCCTTTCATTATGTTTGTAGATGTTGAGATGCAGTGTCAACAATATATACATGAAAGTGGACAGGTGTGTGATCCAGCAACTCTCTCGCCTTCATATTCTTATCAATTGTATGCAATATGCAATATTATTTTAAGCCATCATTTAAAAGAGTTATTGTAATATTTGCATCTTTCAAACTACATTGTACATAACTCACTTTTGAGCCTTTAGACACAATCCATTAAATAATATCTCGCCATGAATGGTTTGTGAACATTTGCAATCAAAGCCTTATACATGAATGTTTGGCATGTCAAGATAATGAATACAGCTTTTTGAATCAACCATATGACTATAGGTCTTTCATCTTGAGTCATCTCACTTTTCAAAATATACCTTGGCCCTTTAATGGTTAATTGGTGGTAAGGGAAGCACTTATGTGCTTTCTTGCACATGCAGAAGTACATTCTCATTGGCACAAGCTTCCGCTTTTACACAAATGCATCAAAATGTGAGGAGATTTGTGAGCAGTCTGACATGTATTCAACCGGGATCAAAGAGGGCGGTTTTCAGAACAAAAGTGTAGTCGACAAAATGTCACCATTTGAGATTGTCATCATGGAAGGCAGTTGTTGGACGAAACCGGCAAAAACATTTGCATTTGGCTGCCTCACTGGCGTCTTTGTCAACTCTCAGCATGCAAAGAAATTGGAAGAAAGTAATATCAAATGGGTAGCAGGTGGGTTCCTTGGAGAGACCGATACCCGAAGCATAGAACCCCAGATTGAAAAATTTGCTTGGGGCACTGCAGAATCTTCCTCCATGAACACAGGAAACTATGTGAAAGTCGGATCCTTTTACAGCAAGGGTGATGGCGGTTCGCGGTATGTGTATGTCCATATGAGTTACAATTCAACAGAGCAAGCGACGATTTCACATGTGTGGCATGGGGAGGATTTGGTGGTTGGTGACCCAAGCACCGAGAACATGTCCTCGAGGAATGTGAAGGTTGTGGCTAGCCAAATCCTCGAATCATTTTATGGTGAGAAACTCACCACATTCTCCATATCGCTCTCATCTACATACACTGCAGCTCTGGATATCTTGCCTACTTATAGCTGAAGAAGTGGCATTTTTACTTAGACATTCCAATGTTGGAAGTTCTAATAGCAATTTCAACCCTGCAAAACAAAGGCAAAATACACCCTGCCTGGCAGGGGGAAAATGTGAGACAAGGGCTTCTATTTATTTGGGAGGCACTAAAATTTTCTCCAAAGCGGAGAAAAGACGAGTTTCTTATTGGTCGCTGATTCATTTACCCATGTGAAGAACACGGAGGAAGCCGACATGTGGAATGTTGCCCATAGAAAGTAGGAAATCGATTCCCAAGATAGTTAGACTTCAACATTTACATGTTTGAGAGATGGGAGGCGATGGTGTGCACAAATGTTAGAGAGCAATCTTCTTCACAAGGACCTCTTTGGTGCCCTAGTGCAATCATAAATTTACACTTGAGCTATGTAGCCTAGGAATAGTTCCCTTTTGTCATGATATGAATCCCCTTTTTTTTTAAATCTTTTTGTAGATTCTTTATGGCATGCAAGAGGAATTAGGGGATCCAACAAATTATATGAGAAGGTTGTAAGCATGCTAATACTGTGAACACCTTCCAAGGACTCGCATTTATATCTACTTTAGGAATGTGCACACTACATACTATTACAACATTCACATGAAATCAGGTACCCATCTTGAACAGGATGTCTATGGTTTAGCATCCAAAACACAATCTAAACAAAAATATTGTCATATATAAATATTGCAAGTGCCACTGAGTTGTGGGACCCTTAGGGTGCTAGCATGGCTAGGATATGGAATACAATTTGGTGGATGTTGTCTTTGACAACGGCATTAGAACCCAAAAGCCAAGTGACCACAATGTCGTGGTCAAAAACGATGTGCCCAACTATAAAAAAATATTTTGGCACTTGTCTAATACATTTTGTTGAGCTCACTTTTATGTTATTAGTAATCCCGGGGAGTGCACTTAATGCTAAGACTAGGAATACACGTGAGTGCGTTTTAATAGCATACCCCCCTATGTACTTGACCTTGAAATAGTTTTTAAATTAATATTTTTTAGGGTCTAAATCATTATGTATATATCTATCATTTGGTGTAAATTTCAGGACCAAAAGTTTTTAAAATCTTATTAAAAAAATTATAGAAGTTTGAACTGAAATATGTTGTTTTTCGCTTCAAAAATCAATTTAAAAATATTTACAAGTGAGTATTTTTTTGAAATTTATACAACAAGAACTTTAGATTGTGTTTAACAACTTCATATTATTTTAACAAATTTTAAATGATTTTTTAGTACATACATAGGGGGGTCGAAAGTACGCACTCACGTGATTCCTAGTCTTAGCATTAAGTGCACTCCCCGGGTTAGTAATTTGATGGTCTTTGGTCACCTTCATGACAATTTGAGATGAAATTGGTGGATGGTAGTGATCAAAAACCAAAGATGGCCAGAAGCGACATTGTTGGATTAATATGTGCTATTGCCATACATGATTGTCTATACAAGGTACATTAGATGTTGCTTCTACAAATTATGTAGAAAAGCTTATGGTAATGTAAGCATTTAAATGAGTTGTGGATCTACATATGGGGCATGTTGACTATAGAAATTGGTTCATCCACTAGTAGAAAACTATGCCCAAAAAAACTGCAGTCGAAATCGGTTGCGGTTCTTTTGACCAATCTAATCTGCAGTCGCTAAACAATTAATTTTTTTTCTTTTTCCATTTTGCAACTACAATTTCAAAATTTCAGGGTGTGTATATACCGGTAGAAATTTATTTTCAAGACCTTCCAACAGTATACTACACGCCCCCAAATTCCTAAAATTCCAGTTGCTAAACCAAAAAACAAATCTGCAATCGTTTAGCGATTGCAAATCAGGCTGGTCAAAAGAACTGTAGTCAATTTCGGCTACAATTTTTTTGGGCATAGTTTTTGACTAGTGACCTATAACTTAACACTTTTCATCCATATCACACTTATTATGGTTGATTTAGATTTGTATAATTCATACATGAGCCTACCAAATCAAATGAGCTCCCTTGGACTTAGTCCAATCACCAAAATTTGCTTAGTCCCATATTTCAAAGGGACCAATACCCATCCGTATATTGGCCCAACCCCTAGTACTTCGAGCAAACATGTCCCATGCGTCCTCCTCCAATAAATTTGGGCCTCTTAGCCCCATGCCTAGCTCCCCAAGTTTCAACTTCAAGAGGTAGGGCCAGTTCACATGGGGTCCTAAGTCTGAGTTCACTTGAGGTTAATCCATGCAATCTCAGATGTTGAGAGCACGGAAGAGGGGACATACCACTTCATACAAGGTCCCAAGTCCTAAGTCCCGAGTATGACATGGACACCTACCTGGTAACACTTTTTTGGAGGTGAGGCGCATGATCACTTGACTAGTTTTCCATCAAGTAGAGAGAAAATTTCACGGTCGGGAATCAAACTGCCAACCACTCCATTTGGTTTAGGGTACGTCTCCACTATCATCCGGTAGTTTAGGGTCATCTTGGACCTGGCTTGGGACTTGTGTTGAGAATTGGATCAAACAAAAAGCTAGACCCACCTCATAACACAAGTCCTAAAACTTTTTGCATAAAACAATCAAGATGTGACAAAATCCCATCCAAAACCATACTTAAAAAGGCTCTTGAGGCTTAACAGTTGGGACTTTGCCTCCATGTTGAGACTTGGGACTTGGGACCCCATGTGAACCAACTCTTACTAGGACCTAGTATCTAGTAGGTGATGTGCCACCCTATGCCATCAACATGAGTCACTTCATTAGTCTTTGTCTTGGAACACATCAAAAGGTATTAACAAGTTTTTGTCAGTAATAGGCATACATATCATGTAGGCCCTTATAAAGATTGGGCCTCATTAAGAATTTGTTAGAATTTAGCCATACGATTAAAGAATTGAGAGATACCGAGTAACTATACAGTCCACATAGAACAAGCATACACTAATTACTATTATTGGGTTGTCTCATAGTGTATTAGAGTATTCATTGTATGATTATAATGTATAACATATTAGAAAGCTAGGAGTTCCAAAACATACACAAACCTTAAAACACCATATGGAAATATGTGTTTTTTGGCCATTTAGAGTGGATCAAAATTGGATTGGATTATGGTCCCATCACAATAATTTAATTGATGACGTGAAGCGCTTAATTCATTGTAGCAAGATTTTGATGTCATGACCTCACCAACCTTAAGTGAAACAAAGAGAGGACAACTTTCTTGGACAGTGGTGGTGGAACCAAACACAAAGTCAATAATATGTGTTGAGGACTTGTTCCGCATCTAGGGGCTTGGTCTAAGACTTGAACTTGCCTTTTTGGAAAGATATGGATACAAAATGTCTCGAAACGACAATCTCATGTCTTTTATAAGAAGTGGTAGCTTACTTGATTAGCAATGCAAGTATTCAATGAAAGAACAATACACAAAATTCCTTGAAGATGTTAGAAATTGATTCTTCTTTCTTCCGGGTGTGTCTTTTGTACCAATCCTCAGCCGATCCTTGAGTAACCTCACCCTTACATTAATCTACTCATTCATGATCTTGGAAGGTATACATGTGTTATTTGGTCCCTTTCTTTAATCGGACACCTCTATTGGGATGGGGTGTGGCTATGTATGGATAAGAGAACTTACATCATAAAGACACGTGATTTAAAGAGACTAGACTATATCATCATTTTATATTGACTACTCCACATTCAATAGACACCACAGTTGGGAGGACTTATGTATTCACTTAAAGAACCAACATACAGTACATGCACTTCCAATAAACATAACTAAATGAGGGGAGGTATGATGTTCAACCCGGTTTTTATGGATGTTTCATAGTACATTTGCTAACAAAATACAAGATTCAAGAGGTAGAGCTTATTAATAGAAAATAGAGAACAAGAAAGGCGAGGCACTTGACGCCCACATACTTTAAACTCCACAACGTTTGCTTCTTTTGAGTGGACCAGACTATACATTCAACTCTAATTAGACAAATTTTGATTTCCAAGTCATCTTGTGAGATTTTCAACCAAAGTCATGATGCCACGTGGGACTTTGGGGGATAATATATTTTTTATACCTATTCTGACCCATAACATTATTCAGATCCATAATAGTGTTATGTGGGACTGACAATATTCCACGAAATATTCCCCACATTCAGTCTGAATGCGGGGAATATTTCGTGGAATATTGTCAGTCCCACATAACACTATTATGGATCTGAATAATGTTATGCCTGCACAAAAGGAATATGTTGAATTGAATATGGTTCTACGGCCTTGGTACTGAGCAGGAATTAATAGAATGAAATAACTAAAAATATTTAAACATGAAAATGATTGGTATATGAGTTAAGCTGGTGGTGAAACTGTCCTATTAGGATCCTAAAACTATAGGTGTAGCAAAATATATAATTTTAAAAAAAAAATCTTAAGAAAGAAGACCAAAAAAGTCAACGCCAAAATGCATAATACATAAGTAGAAACAAAATTTATTGTCTAATGACAATACAGTCGAGACTCTATAAATGTTATAGGTCGGGAGTAGCAAAAAAATAACATATATAGAATTATAACAAGTAACACTTATAGAATTCATACCGATGATTAATAACATTTATAGAAATAACACTTAAAATTTCCGAAAATGAAGACCATAACGTTTTCTAAAAATAAAAATAAAAGTACAAATGATAATACATAATTCAACTAAACTAATTGAAAGAAATAATCTATATAGTAGTAGCTTGACAAGATTCTTTCAACTAAACTAACCGAAAGAAAGAGTCTATAGTAGTATGATGAGAAGCTTCCAAATGATGAGATAAAACTTCCTTATGGAGTCCTTGAATGCTCTTGATGTGTGATAGGGCATCATTTGGTCTTTGTCCAAAGTATTTCTTCAAAATCTCTAGAGAAAGCTCAGCAACACTAAATCCTACAACTTCTTCTACCACATCAACCATAACCTCATCAACATCAATTTCTTGATGTTTTGAGGAATACATATCCAAAACTTCCTCATCGGTAGGTTCATAGGGGTTGTTTAAATCAAACTCCATCTCATATTTGAGGTATTCATGAGCATTCATCACGTCACCCACCTCACTATCAAAATAGAGATTCCTCTAGGTTCCTAGGTTCCTCTATCTCCCTCTCAATAGAGATCGAAAGAACACCCGTGTGCCTCCAAAATTTTTGAATTGTTTGCAAAGAATATGGGATAAATGTGATTACATGTTTAAAATGTATGCTCTCATAATTATTACCTTGATTTTCTCAAAATTAACACTTATAGAGGTGCAATTAACAAAGAAGGGAGTAGAGCATGTTATAACACTTAACACATAACACTCACTAGTCTTACCAATTGTGTTTTTATAGGGGAGTAAAATTTTCTTAACATATATGAAATTATAACGCTTATAGGGGTAACACTTATAGAGTCTTGACTGTATAAGGTAGATATACGGTAAACGGTGAAAATAAGTTGATTCGGCCAAAAAGAGTAGTTTGAAATTTGTGCAATATTTTTCAGAGATGGAGTAGAGGTAATGATGAGGAATGCAAGTCGTTTCATAATTTTATTCGACGTAAATAATTGGTTACATTTTTTCAAAGAGGCAAGTAAGTCAAACCCCCTACTTGTATAGTAGAATCTCCCAAGTTTGAGGATCAAAATATTGTACTCTGCATACGAATGCACACAAAACGGTTAACTCAACGGCACCCAAAAGTGATCACAAGTGCTATGAAAGAACACCTATCCGGCCAATCACGGCATCCCACTTAGCATTGCATCCTTTTCGAGCCACCACTTTTACCATTAGTCATTTTGGGTGCACAAAAAAATCATTCTACCCCTAGTCTAGTGCACTAGTAGTGATCATTCACCGTTTCGGTTATTCTACTTTACACGACACCAAACTAAAATTTGGTGTCACAACAACTGACCTTGCACTAATACCTATTTGTCCATTATTGGAGACAATGATGTTCATTTCTTCACCACAAATAACCGGAAGAATGTCGTTGATTACCTCTTTGACCTTGAGATGATTTTATGGAGCCATTGAGTCTTGATTCACTCTTCACCAGAATTGATTGTGAATGAATTATGTAGGTAGTTTACCTACATTTGTCAGTAATGCCACACCACATAAAAATGTTTGCGAGCTTGTTGCGAGACCATTTCCATCCAATAATGTGATGACATGTGGCACATTTTACGGCACATGTCAGCCGTAAATAAGCTGTGCTTTAGGACGGCTGAAGAATATTCCCATCCGTCAAGTAAAGGGGTCAACTAAAAACTACCCTAATAAGCTTACAATTTCAATTCCATATCATTACTCAGGGCTAGTTTACACCATGGACCATGAAGTCGGACCATGGCATTTTTCCATGGTCCGACTTGATGGTCCAACTTTCATGGTCCAATTTCTTACAAAAAACAATTTACAAAGTCTTTGGGCCCCTCACTAGGTGTAAACCGAATGTGGACCAAGAGGAATGATCATGCACCAAAAAGTGAATGTGCTTTTAATATATGTCCAAAAAGGGCGGTTTACAAAAATTCAAGTTTGACTATTCTCTTGTCTTTATCTTCTCTTCCCCAATAAAAATTTCATTAAAAATTTATTATAACAACATTCTCTGCCATGGGCCCTTGCCTTTTTCTACTAGAGCACCTCTTTTGCCTTTCCCACCTCAAAACCCGATGGACCATGTCAGTGGATTATGTAGGCCTTAAAATATGTCTTTTGGGGACTTCAAACTCCATGGTCACTCTGACATTTGTTCCTTGGTGTAAACTGAAGTGGTCCCAGGACAAGTTCAACAACCAATCACAAATCTTACAGGGCCTTCAGATGACTTCATGGTTCATGGTGTAAACATCCCTTGAGTTGATGAGTTGTGTTTGGCTGCCTTGACTTCATATTCAGTCTGAAGTAGTGGGATTCCGGCATCAAGAGTCTTTATTCTTGAATCTATTGTTGGGTCCATGAATGCAACTCATAAGTTGAGTAATGTTATGTCATCCCAACACAACCTAACTAAACTAATTTGAGTCTTTGTTGTTAATGCTAGGGTCAAATCTCCTAAGGAAAGAAATCTCCAAGCTATAAGTTGTTCCCAACGTTTTTGGCTTGAGTGGCATAGCTCCTTGATTCATTAGGACTTCCTCCATTGCAAACTCATGAATTATGAATTATACTGTTCCTTCTTCACTCATGAATTATGAATCATGAATTATACCGTTCCTTCTTCACTAATACGTGCAATTAGGTTGACCTCGCAAATAGGTTAACTCTTTACCCATGCAAGTTACCTTGAATAAAAACAAGATCACAAAAACATATTACATTGTTCATTCCTCCCTATAGCAATCAAAATGAATGAATGAACCAAAAAAGAAGAAGTATTATGTTGTTGTGTTAATAAATACTCAAAATAGTGTGGAATGTCGATACAGTAGCATGGGTCAACCGAATTGCACATATCAGTGCAAGTAGTATAGAGTATCTTGCTATGCGGGGATTAACAAATGGTTTTCTTATTGTTTTCTAACATACTTGATCATTGAGACTTGATAAACTCATTGACATGCAACAAATTGTTGCAGACTTCCACTGCGACTGTCCAGTCAAGCCTTTATCAAATTTGAACTCAGTATAAGTAGAAGACTGCAAATGATCACCAGCTCAAGCATGCCTGCATTGCTTATAATCTTCGTGGGGTTGATCTTGGATCTGTTTCCAAGACTGGGCACATGAAGTAGAGGCCCAACCTGCTTGGCTATTCTGCAAGAGCGGCTGCAGTGGATCTACATAGAGTTGCACAAATTTTGTGTGATCCCTGTGGTGCAGACTCTGGCGAATCAAAGGTGTGAATCGTTGAATGAATGTACAAGTCTGGGCTCTTCACAGTTATGATAAGCTATATTGATCAAATGTACAGCTACATTTGAAGAGGATCTTCAGCAAATGCCATGTGGAATTAAGTTATGTGGTGGCTAAGGGGAGGCCCAGCTTGTTATGATAAATTCACATGCGATCTAGAAATTTCAAAGACATCTGCATCTTGAAATAACAATCTCATCATATGAATAAAGGGACTAGGCATCCCTAACTTCTCTATAACTTGGAATAAGCAAAATATTGCTTCATGCATAAGCAAAATATTGCTTCATGCTTAAGCAAAATATTGTCCAAAATAAACCGAAGAGGAAGAAAAGCAATTTGATCGTTGTCAATTACCTCCACCATCAAGGGTTTGAAGGCGCTTTTGTAGAGCTTTCGCAAAGATCTTGTAGGTAGTGTTGAGAAGAGTTATAGGTTACAAATTTGTCAACCTCAATCTATCTCCTTCCTTAAACAACAATGCAATGAGTCCACATGTGACATCTTTTGGAAATCGGCCACATTCCAACGATTCATTCACCATAGTAGTGAAGTCAACACTCATGAAGCTCCAGTATGTTTTAAAGAAATCAACCATGAGTCAATTGGATCTAGGCTCTTTCCTTTCGCGAGGGATTGAACCACAATGGTGAGTTCCTCCTCCGTGATAGGAACCTCCAACATCCTTTGGGCTTCTAGGGAGAATCTACATGGGACATGATTCAACAATTCCCCACAAATATCATCCCTTCTCTCATTGGGTAGTTGGATAGCGTACAACTTGGAGTAGAAAGTATTGTAGACCCTTGCAAGATTGGCACCCGACAAGGCCACTATGTTGTCTTCATCATATAGTTCAGTGATAAGGCCTCCTGCCGCATGCTCCTTGACCATGGAGAAAAAAAAATTATTCATCCTATCCCCTGATTTCAACCATTTGGTTCTAGTCCGTATCCTACATCTGTCCTCTTTCCTATCCATAAAGGCTTGAAGTTGAGACCGGCGGTTCTTAATGGTAGACTTGTTAGCATCATTCTGCAGATCGGAATGGAGCAAAACTTGCATAATGAGCCGATCCAATCTTCATAATGCCTTTGTAGTTGAAAGTGCCCAAAACAAAGTCACATACCTTGTGTAATAACACTCGCATTGATATTATAGAGTCATAACTAGGATATCTTTAAAAGAAAAAAACAACAAATATCAATATATTCTATTGACATGCGATGTTTGTTCGCCAATTTCTACCCATGTCCACGTTGACTTGGGGGACGCCAAAATGACTTATTGCCTATTTTTCAATAGGTGGATCATCTAGGCCATTTTTACATTAAAAGAATGAAATAACAACAACTCCTGACTACAAGAGGGGAGAGTTGCCAAGCTTACCAAGCTTGCCATAAAGTCTACAATCGGGGAGATCACTCCATTGTAAAGTTGAACAACCATGTGCGATCATTTTGCATGTAAAAAATGTAAAAAACATCACCAAAATGGGTCACAATTTTATTAATTTTTTTTTTTCATGAGTAGATATAAATGGTACCTGTTACATAGTAAAAAATGGCGACTAAATTTGAAGATTTTTTTAAAAATAAAACATACCGTTTCTAACTAGAATGACGTAGAATTGAACTAAAAAAATTGCTACAGAAATGAAGATGACTAAAATTTTCAAAAATATATACAAAAGATACCATCAATGGTTGTGTATATGTAGAAAAAATATCATAAAATTTAAAATTATTTATGGCATGTAATATAGGGGTAGCAAACTTTGTTCGCACGTGGTGTTCAACTTGACAATGGAGTGATCTCCCCGAGAGTCTACAGGCTGAATTTCAGAGGGAACAAAATTACAGGTACAAAATCCCATTGCAAATTCAAGGTTGACAATAGCCTTGAAGGTTACTTATTTGGTGAATTCCTTGGGTTAGATTTGCAATTTACTGATCTAGCTAAAGTTCTATTTGGACGAACATGAACCTGAAAGTCGTTTTGGATAAGATCTTAGAATTCAATGAGAAGATTAAAATTAAGTTTCGGAAACCAAAGACATGATGGGCTTTCATTCCCGCAGCTGCTGCCGGCCCTCTGCAACTGGCCAGGACATAGACCTTTTTCAGTATAAGATATTGAACTTTAAACACTTCTGTTTTATTTGTTGTTTGTCTCCATTGTTTTACCTGCCAATTCTGGCAGTCTTATCATTCAAGATCCCCACTGGTGCATTAAGTTAAGAATATTTTCCACCGGCTCCCAAGTGAACAATCACATCGTACATTGTATGTACTTCTGTCAACTTGGTGGTTGTAAGTAGAGATGTCGTACACATTCTGCAAGAAAATTCTCATTGGAAGATAGGGAGAGCCTGAGGCTCCAGAGAACCCGGACTAACAAGAAGTGTCAGGTTGAACTCCATGCTGCTTGTCTATAATCTAACAAAATTTTATTGCTGAGTTGAACTTAGGTCAAACTTGCCTTACTGGTTCAAACATTACCATAGTTAAAACCGAGGGGCTGATCACACCAGCCACTTCGGGCACCATCTGTCAGCATCTTTGGCTGTAATAGTGTGAAAAGTGGTGGGCTAACATCTATTTTTGAATATAATCCCCAGCAATTTCACCGCTGGAACCGGACAAAAAAATTGGTGTGATCGGGGCATGAATCTAGCATCAGCGGTGTCATGGTTTGTCTTGATTAAATCGGACTTTGAAGTTAGTCTATGAAAGAGGAGAACCCATCACTTGTTACAGATGAAACTGGTTGCGTTTGAAAAATAACCAGTTAAAGTTTAAGACTTCAGGAGAATTACCTTTCATTCCAGAGGAATCAATAGAATATTCCTCAAATTAGGCATTACAAAGAGTTCAGCATGTATTAATTCTTGTGCATGTGGGAATGGAGAGCCACAATGATGGCTTGGGACCGGACATAGTTTTTAATTTGCAGATGGTTTACATCCCTTTTGGGCACCACAAAGTATGATTTACTGCTATGGTGGTTGTGGTTTAGGAAAATTAAGCAGTGGATGCTCCATGGTTCACTTTATGGATCTGGCTCTACTTAGGCCGGTCTAGTGCATGCATGGATGCCTTCGAATATTAACCGCCGTGCAATCTTTTGGAATTAAAACACAAGCATGGGTTTGAACCATTTGAGATTGGTGGTGGGAATGGGCCTGAGCCATTTTGTGTAGTATTTACAAATAGACAAGGCCTCAAGAGCATGCAACATACATGTTGTCATGAGACGTGAGAGTGTAATTGTGTTCCGAGGAAGCTCGCTGCTACATACAATTCTCTCGAGTTCACTCTATGTAGTTTGTCACAAGTCCTTCTTAGTAGCCAAGACTTATATATACATGAGAATTCTTTCGGATGTGGAGGCCCTTTCATGGTAGTGACAACATCTCATGTGGGAGTGATGATGGATCATGAAGCAAGAGTGGTGAAGAAGGCAACCTTGGTGATTGTTACGATGTCTCTTAAACACAATATTCAAAATTTTGAGAGAGTGGGACCCTCTCAAACTAATATCGTCCATTTGTCAACCTAAAAGTCATGTTAGGTTGATAAATACTAGATTATACTTCAGATGTGTAGTTTCCATTAAATGAGAGTATGTTGAGCTGGGGAATCAATTCATTTAGGTTGAGTCAACCTAAATGAGGACAATATGTTAGTCAATTTAGGTTGAGTTGACCTAAATGAGGACAATATGTTAGTCAATTTAGGTTGAGTCGGCCTAAATGAGGACAATATGTTAATCAATTTAGGTTGAGTCGACCTAAATGGTCAATTTTAGGCAGCACATCACTCCGCAATTTACGGTGGGAAATCAAATGTTATTTTTTTCTTGAACTCTACAACTCTCCACTGGTTTTCACTTCATTCTTGGATTAATAGTTTGCTTTATGTACTCTCAATTCACTGGAAAACTCTCAAAATTTTGAATATTGTGTTCTTAGCATCAACCGGACGTTCCAATCACCACATTCAACACACCTACACAATCAATCTCAACGTTGCAATGGTGTTGCCTGCATTCGGAGATGTCATGTACAACTACGGCACTTGCAATGCATACCAACAAGAATGCAAACATGGGTAGACAAGCCACACACAAGCGGGAGCACCAAGTAGGCTCCCACTCAAAGATGCAACCAATATCAATGGGACAAGCCACCAAGTTCTTAAACCCACCCTAGGTTCGAGCAACCATAGCATGTTATGAGATCTTAGATAGAGCATGGCACAACTACCAAGAACATCAACCCTAATCCATTCCAAAGGCCATTGAAAAAATTAGGAATTGGGGCGAATGTTCAACTCTAGTAGGCCCTCGATTCAATGGACACGGGATTCCTAATTCGAATTATTGCTTGGTCATATGGAATTCCACCGAACATTGTGCAGGTAAAACGGGTCCATCAAAAACTTTCACAAGTGTGCCAAGTGCAACACAAACAAATCAAGAGCGTGACATGCACGTTGAGGAGGTGATGAGAGATCTCATCCCATCCACACAACTAGATGGATGACAATACGTTGTAGAATTGGAATCATTATTGACAGATTCATTGGACCTTATGAGCGTAACAGAAGGGCAAAGCGGTTCTGTGTGGATAGAGAACATGACAAAGCCACATTTGGGGATAATGCAAGTCATGGCATTGCCAAACAATCACAATGGTGTGAAGAAGAAGAGGTCAAAGCCTCTGACCAACTACTCTAAATCCAATATAATGATTGTTGATGCGTACATGGGCTCCCTAGAGCAAAAGGCTACTTTAAGGGAGGTCATTTTGGAGGAGAAAGCACGCAAAATAAAGGAAAGATAAATTTACAAAGTGTGCAATGAAGAAAAGGGTGTGAAACATGTGGAGAACGAGAGGAAAGATGCCCTATTTATTCAGCAGAAGGCTTTCAACTTGCCCTAGACATCCAAAGCTTTGTGAGGCAGAGGGGCAAAGGCTCCATGATCTCTCTAAATTTGCAACACCCTTTCCCCCGCACGCATACATAGCTCCATTGCACGACACCTCGTCCTTGGTGTGTAGGTACAACATGTGAATCTCCTTGTAGAAGTGGGCAATGAAACGAAAAGGCAATGATCCAACTAGATTTCCACCAATTGTCAAGCTAGCATGGGTACATAAGCGCTACCGTTTCAGCACCGCTAGAAGAGTGAGGAACACACTTGGATGGGAGGATGTCAAAGGAAGGAGGAGCCATTGATGTGTGTTGAGCATTGCATGGTTCAAGGCTATAGAATGAGGACTTTCACATGCAAGGATCAACAGAGTTGGGCACTGAGAGCTATGGATGACAAGTTAAAATGAATGGAGAAGACATGGATGGGGGGATGGGAGGCTCACATGGAACAACTACGAAATGACAAGTGGTAGGAATGGACAAAGATTGTGCAGTTGGGCCTAAAGTGACGCTCAATGAACGGCTAGGAGGATGTGGGCTAAAGGGGTGTGTTAGACTGGCTATGACCAAGTCACTGCCACATTAGACTATTGGCAAGTTTATTTTGGCCATTTTTAACACTAACAATGAGGCACACTTTTAGGAAGCTAGGCAACTCCTTTCGTTTACTTTAGAGAGGTTACACATGAATAATAAATGTGGTGGTTAATTTCATGTACTCGTGTTCTATTTGCCTTCATCAATTCTATCCTTTTTTTAATACCAATGTCAATATCCATGCTCCAACCCTTAAATGGTTGGTTTTACCCTCCTCAAACTTAGTATGTTTGTGAAGGAAAATGAATGGGGTACATATCTTATTGTCTTTATCAATGTACATTGCAATACCACATAGTGCAATTTTTGAGTTTACATTACACTAATTATGAAAAATGGCGTGGGTGAAAGTAAAGTGTGACTTCCCATGCACAATCCTATAGTATGGTCCATTGTATACAACATCACATAGGAAAATAGTGTGCAAACCTAGTTACGTGTGATATGTCAACCACTCACCATGTTCACATTCTTTCACTACTAGTTGTGGGCACAAAACTATATGAAAGTTTTGAGAATGCATATTCAGAGAGCTTAATCTCACTTCCTAAGTTCCGAAATTGAATACATCAAAATTGACATGAAGAGCAATTGATATTTTAATAATCACCATCCCCAAATGACTAGAAGTTAGGAGGCAATATTGGTGTTTATGGAAAGATCTTGACAAGATCTACAAGGTGGATTGTTTATTTGGCGAAAACAAACAAGACCTCAAGAAGGCATCATCCTTTGAGACGATTGAAGGGGTTTATGAAGATAGGTTTAGGTGTTAAGCTCCACCTTCTCTAGGCATATACTCATATAAAGAGAAAGCCACTTATTGAATAGATAGCAATGCATTGCACACTATTTTCATTCATACAAAAATATTGTAACCTACTACATGAACCTCTGATGTTAAATGTTGTGGGTTTGATAAAAAGTGTGCACCGAATGTAGTATTAAGTGACATTATTACAAGTGTTGGATTAATATTTTTTAATACCATTTGGGTATCTTTAATGAGGATGCCACATTTTTTGATACCTATAGGGTATGGATATTTGTAGTTAGTTTTTTGCTATCACTTAAAACAACAACCCAAGGAACTAAGTTTCAAGGAAGACTGAGCTAGTGTCTATAAGGGTTAATGTCACATTGGATTAAGGTTCGTGATAACATTTTATGGTAATTCTCATGTTTTACTCTCTTCAATATTAATTATCCACTCTTCAATGGTTCATTTGTGATGTTTCCTCGGGGAAGTCACTTAGTGTATTCTTTGGGGACACATGAGCGTACAACACATATTTTTTGGGGGGCTATGTAGCTCATTTACTGCATTTTAGTGGACCCTATATTTTTTAATAATTCTACTTTCTTCAATTTCTTACCACCCTATGTGTAATTATAAATTAAAATCTCCATAATATTTCAGACCCTTCATTATTTATATTTATTTGAATTTTCCTTCATGAACAATAGCATTGTACTAAAGCATTAGAAATGGAATTCATCACGCAACAAAAATTAAGCTATGTATACAAGAAGCATGTTATTTACATAATTGGTTACATGTCTAAGCCCATTGATAATGGTGTACTTAATTGTTTCATCCAAACATTGAAAGAAGTCCACAAATTCTAAAACAAACCAGCATCACTAAAGTGTCCTTAATGTGTTCACTAACAGAGGTGCACTAACATTGCACATGTTATCATGCAAAGTGTGAAGACAATTTGAAATGTCTACTTATGAGTCTTACATGAAAATTGAGAAACGATCATCACAAAAGATGCCACAGCCTCTCGCCTAAAACAAATCCATCAATCCACCATAGATTCACCAAATATGGCCCCACGGAGCTCTTTAAACGTGTAGGGTCAATGCACAATGATAGAATTTTTGTCTTGCGTGGGAGGAACAACCAGAGAATTATACAAACATCAACGAAATGTTCCTCAAAAGTACACTTAATAACCCTCATCCAATGAGTTCATCCATTTTGTAGATGGATTTGTGATCATTTTTCATCTAGTTCTTAATTTTTCCTTACCCTAAACTCAACCTAAAAATAAATAAAATCCCTATCAATTACTATAATGATATTTTAGAAATACTATAAACATAATTTTGGGTATTACAAGTGGCCCTATATTGTATATAATGTGCTACCTCACATTTCTTCAAGGCTATGGTATATCAAAAAATATATAATTTTTATCAACCATGAATAAATGTCACCCTATATTTGTTCTCTCATAGTTATCTAAATTTTCGACAGTGACTTCCCCGGGGATGTTTCCGTAGTGAGTGATTTCCGTCCTATCTTAGGGTGGCTCTATCACTCTAAGGTTTTGACTTAATTCAGTCGTGAAGCTCAAAAGCTTGGCAAGTAATCCGTAACTTGTAGTTAGGACAACACGTCCAGGGTATCGTCTTTTTAATATCCATCTTTGTCTTTATTTGTGATGAATTATGCGTGCAATAATTCAAATGGATTTAGAAGACTTGTCCGATGTCTCTTAGGCTATAATTGCCCATTCTTACGGCTACTCTCTCTCTCTCTCTCTCTTGGCTCATATCCAGCATGATGTCGACACTTGCCTTGGCTATGGCCTCTCACGGTCTCTTAGTCTTTCTCTCTCTGTAAAGGCTATCGCCCACTTGAATGGCTACTGGTCATCGCTCAGGGTTCTTTCAACCCTCTCTCAAGACTATTGCTCACATTACTCCTTACTTGGCCAATTACTTGCACTCACTGCTCTCGGCTAATTGTCTGAATCCAAGTTCATTGCCTAATTTATCTCTCATTGAGTTCGCTCATGACTTGCCTTCTTTCCAACATGTTGATATCACATGTCAAGTCCCTTCTCGGACTGATTGCCCAGCCACTCTCTGGCCTCTCTCGGAATATTGCCTCGCACATTTCCTCGCTATTACACAACCCTCATGGTTCATTCATACTTCAAACATTTCCCTTTGCCAATCACTTCTAAGACATTACAACTCTCGGCCAATAGCCTATGTAAGTTTCTCTATCTCCTTAATACTAACTCGCTCAAACTTTACTAAATTCAATCATTGATGCAACACAAGACTACTTGCCTTGATTCATATCAACATTGACAAACTCCGTATCAAAACTTCACACACAAATAAATAACAACACAACTTGCTTTAGCAAACAACCAAGACAATTGCTCATACAATTTCCTGTCTTTACTTATCCAAGTTTCCAAGACATTCTTGAGTTCGAATCACTCGACTCTCAGCCTATGGCTAATCCCTGCAAGCCTCTACTTTGGGATTGTAGTTTAAATCTTGGTTATAAACAAACCCAGGGAAACACTCAAGGAAAACTTAAAAGGTGACTTGTGCATCATCTAGGTTTCTCATATAAAGTTTATTAAGGAAAACACAAGGAAATTTCACTTTATTTCAGATTAGAATTGACAATTGGTTCATGGGTAAGGGATAAAAAACTTCTAAAAACCTCTCCATGTCAGTACATGCAATTGTGACGGTTTCTCACCTCACTCTAATTTCCTCACTCAGTACATGCAATAGTTTGGCAGTGAGTTCATTTTAATTGGATCAAGTGCGGTGCACAATCATAGGCACAACCATAGGCAATAATCTTGCATAAGTAATGCATTAAAGTCTTGTTGTGCCAAAGCCAAGGGCACTTTGGTATATGCAATAGGCTTTCATTACTTAATATTTCTAAATGTAAAGAGAACAACCTAAATGTTAATCTTTACATTTCACGGGCTCTTTAATAATTACAACGTCAGCTATACATCTCGCCCATCGTCTTTGATTATCCTCCAAGATTATATATGAAAATCATTTTAGGTTAGGTACTTAATTCTTTATATGAACTTATCAGTAAGTCATTGCACCACATCACTCATCGAATGATCTTGCTTACTGACCTAGACTTGCCTCTTCTTTTCCCATTTGCTACTCTGCTTCTCTTGGCAGCCAACCGTCTTTGAGGAATGACCTTTCGTGTTACCGAGGCCATTGTCTTTTCAGTTTCCTTTCACCGGGTGGACTTTGTATAAAAACCTACTCTCAAGCGATACACAACTACAATGTCATCTCTGACATCTCTCTGAGTTCCCAATTTTCTCAGGCTATGGTCTTTACATACTTCAACATTAGGTTCCTCCCTCTTCTCATTGGATTGGCAAACTCAAGTAGTTCATCTATTAGGGCTCATAATGGCCATAGCCTCCTCATATTTCAAGGTAATTAGTCACCTCTCAATCCCTTATGGGCATTGTAGTAAGTTTTTGGTTAACAAACAAACCCAGGGAAACAATAAGGGAAGACTTAAAAGGTGATTCATATAACATCTAGGTGTCTTAGATAAGATTTATTAAGGAAAACACAGGGTTAATTCACTTTCATTTGGATTTAGATTGACAATTGGTTCACGGGCAAGGGGTAAAAACTTCTAAAAACCACTCCATGTCAGTACATGCAATTGTGACAGTCTCACACCTCACTCTAATTTCCCAGTCAATAGTCTGGCAGTGAGTTCATTTTAGTTGGACCAAGTGCGGTGCACAAGCATAGGACTCGCCATCGACAATAGTCATTTGCAAAAGTATCCCATTTAAGTCTTGCTTATCAAAGTCAAGGGCACTTTGATATGGTCAATGATCTGGCATTTAATTAATCATTTTAATGAAACTTGAAAATTGCAGTGCTGTCATCCCCACGGGATTGTCGAAATTCTTTTATTAACTCTGTTATTTAAATGAGGATGTCCGACAATAATCCTTACCTAAACTTAGCCAAATCAACCGGAGCATCCTCAGATTGCATCAATAGGCCAAACCACATATTTATAATAATACTTTGTATTATCCAAGTCATGATTTTATCACGGTTGTGCTTTAGAGTGTAATTTAATCAAGTTGTTGTTCAACCAATATTATTCATAATTTCACGTTATTAATCCGTCATGAGATTATTATCTGTTACATTAACTTATCTCATTTTTAAATTAAGTTCATTTCATTTTAGGTTCAGATTAATTTTACTTTCCTTCCTCATCAGATATGCATCAAGTTTACTTGTTTGGTTACCAACAGTCAAGTCTATTCGACTTCAGAAACAGGTTCAGATTATCACGTGAAGTCTATAGTCTTCCCCAACTGTTCGGCTTCCGTTCACCCGTTGAACCAGCACAGGTTACCCCTGTACTATCACCTTGGCGATGGTCTCGGCATGTCTAATCTTCCAGCAACTAGCCCTGCAGATAGAATCAATACCTGGCTTTCTCACAGACTAGTGCCACAATAATTCAGTATTTAATGGATATCTGCCCAAGAGAATTCTTTATCAGACAATGTCCTGGATATATATTAATTCCATTTCGAGGTCAACATAATTAAACACAGATTATTGCCTATCTGATTATATCAGATATTGTAATTCACCTACATAGGCAATGCCATCTCTGAAAATTAATATTCTCATCTACACACAAATTTCTGCAGGCAGCCTTTCTGTAATGGAATAAGATCTTCTGCATCAAGCATCACAAACTCATTGCTTTATTAATCAGGTATGCCATACTATAATCTGAGGAAGCAATCTGTAAACTCGTCCTTCAATCCACATTTACTACTTATTCGGGCAATTACTTCAATTTTCAATTCAGAGAACATTCTTACTCATTAAGCACTCATATATCAATCGTAGCGAAATCAGGAAAACATGATTAATCACTCATCAACATTCTTTCTTGATTCCAGAAATTCGGCAAATCATTTACACAGATGCGAACAACTCAATACGAGCAAATTATGGAATTAAGATATACTCCTTTCCACACAACACAATTGCTCAAAATTATAGCAGATTATAGCCAGTACGTCAGTCCTTCAACCACGACATATTTATCCTTAATTAAAATTCGAGAAGACTATATTCAAATATCAGCCAATATTGGAAATGTTTCTGCTCAGACAATGGCCTAAACAATTACACAAACTAATCCAATTACACACCCTGGATAGAAAATTACAGTCCAATCAAACAATCAGACTATAGTCTGATAATCACTGAGGAATCACTCCTCGTGAATCTGCGACTACCTTACAGATTCCCAAATAATACTTATATAGAGAATTGCCTCTGTCATCTCTCAACTACTCACTCTCCAGGGTTGTATCACACAAAAAAACAAAAAAACATAAGAAAGAGCTTTCTCAAAGACAATGGCCTAATTGTATCTTTTCTGGCACCTCCTAAAATCAGGCCATAGCCTCTTGTAGTTACTTTCTGAAATCCCAGTCAATAGCCCCTTTTACACCTAATCATTTACAATTTTAGAGTTCATAAAGGGCATTATTTACACTGAAATATGGTTCTGGCACAAAAAATCAAAAAATTAACACCACAGGCATGAATGATGTTATACAAAGACTATAGCCTTTTCCTTGTTACTCAAGTTCATTCCACTCAAGACGATTCTTTATAATAATATAATTAGTTATGATTAGATCAGATCCATTTGCATTAGCACATATCACATCAATTCTATCAACTTAAGGCAATAAATCTATCTTGTAAATTCTCAGTTCCCGCTCTCATTATGACAAGGATTGAATCAAACTCAATTACCGCATCAGAAATTATTCACTCATTCACAATTACTTTCTCAAATTCCATCAGGCAATGGTCTATGTCCAGATCATGACACAGAATTTCATCGCACAACAAGACTATAGCCAGAATGAAATATGACTTGCAAGACACACCACAAGGAATAGCGATATCAAAGGAAAATAACTGCACTCCAGTACAGACCCCCTGGAGGCTTCTTATATGTATATGACCAGGCAATAGCATGAAGTTATACTCAAAAAACAACTTCTATCATCAAACTATAGCCTTTGTATATATCTATATCTCTCCCGTAGGGCTCTCGAAGAAAGAACTCTTGCCCCACACCTTCTGAGGCCACCTCCTTATGGTCTATCTATATAACATGTTCTTTCTCTCTGGTGCCTCTTGCAATCAGGCTATAGCCTCTCAAATTCTGGTCTTTTGATATCTCCAGTTCATTAGCCATTCATACCTACAATTTTTGAATATTTGAGTTCACTATAAGTCAGTTTCACACTTAAATCCTATTTGGATCAAAATAAATCCTAACCCTATTAATTTTCTATATTACAGGGATATAACTACGGCTATACTCAATCACTGAGTAACTCGCCTTCTAAGACTATCGCTAACACTATGCTATGGTTGAGACTATGTGAGATTCTGCAAAATAATAATAGCATGCCTTCAACCTCGACAACCTCCTCCTTATCGACTCGAGGGAGGGGACGAGGTGGTTAGCGCATGTAACTACCTCGTAACGGCAATTGCCTCGGCTTCTTGCTCTGGATGGCTTCCAGTCGCCAATCGCCAGATGAAAAGCGTCAAAATTTGGAAATTGCCTAATTCGGCTAGGCTATGGCCCAAAAAGTGGTTTTACAATATTCAACACTTTTCATTTTTTATACCATTTGGATCTATATGCCATGGAAGAAACTTCATAACGACACTATTTATGGTTAATAATGTGGGCCACACTGTATGTGAGGAAACCAACACTAATTTAAACATTAGGCTGCACATTGTATTCCAACCCGCAATATAGAAACTGATTGAAGTAACACTTGACTAAGTCCAAGTCCAAATTTACAACATGTTGAATTATAATGTAGGAACCTCCGACATAATGTGCAACATTGTTTTGATTATATTTTCATTACTTAACATCAAAAGAATAGATATCCATTCTTCCTCATCATATTTTAGTAGCGTAGCGTTTAAGTAATCACTAAGGATTCACATATCTTTCATGAAATCTAGGTGTATTGGAAGTGTATCGATGGATCCGCCCATTAAATTGAAGCAACCAAAAGTCCTTATTTTGAGAATATGTCCAAATTTACTTAGAAACCAGTTTATAACATCAAGGGCCTACGATGTAGGTCATAATATTTGAATTGGATGGAAAACCAATGTGCATTTGAGAGACTTTCAACAAAAAGTGATCCAATTCATACTACAGTCTAACCTTGATAATGTCACTCTTGTTTATAGAACACCTTGATATTGTCACCCAAAACTTCGAAACCAAATTTCCTAGTGTAAAACTCCCTCGTTATTATCCCTATCACCCTTGATAATGTCACTATTTTTTTCCAAATCTGTAGTGTAAGTGTGATAATAACAAGTAATATGGATGAAAAAAAGCCGGATGGACAACAACTTTTGAATTTTATGGCTAGTCAAGGTTCTCAAATTTTCAACACTATGGAGTTGTTAGGAATGGAAAAAATCCATGACAAGCTCATTAGAATTGGTGTTGCACATTTAACATCAATGTCAACAAAACAATGTGACATTAGGAGCTTCTTTGTCTCTAGTGAGAGGTCTTTACCTGATCTCAATGACACATTATGATGTGCTATCTTTGTTATTCAAGCTTTTGAATTTGATTTTATATTTAAAAACATTGAAGTCTCATCTTTGTTATTTTCTTTTGAACATTGTAATTTTTTATTTTATTTTACCTATTTCTTTGATAATATCACATTATGCATAAATCTTCCAAATTTGACATTATCAAATATGTCACACCTTGTTTATATCACACTTTTTGGTGAAACGGATGGTGTGACATTATCAAGGTTAGACTGTACCTGGATTGTTTTGAATCTAAAATTACGGAACTTGATTTGTTTCCAAAAACTATTTCAACCACATTGGAAATATGTAGTTCCCCAAAAAAATCCTTTTGGAATGCTATTTTCTAAATATTCATTTCATGTAAATCTCTTGTATGTGGAGAGATTTATGTAAAAAAATCTCCTAAAGAATAAGGGTTCCACACTATTTTAATGCGTGATGGTGTATATTGTGGACCACACCATAGTGCATCGAAGCGTAAGTTACACTATAAGTATGTCCACAATGAACATTGTAGTTAAAATTATCCTAGTATCAATATAGTTTAGAATGGTATTAAGTCTTGCCCAAACAATAACATGGGTATATGAAGAATCTTTCACCTCAAGATACCCACCAAATACCAATATTTGACTAGTATTACAAATTTAAAACATACATGTAGGTTCTTTGATACCATTCTTTATTGATGTTGATTATTGATACCATGCATTCACCTATATACCGGTCTAACATTGATATTTACCAATGTTGGTCCAAGATTGTCTTGTTTTGATATCATTTGGGTATTTATAATGAGGTTTTCACAAATTTTTATACCAGTAGAATATGTGCATTTAAAAATATTTTTGTTTTGATATCATTTGGCTCTATTACTTGTGCAAGAACCTTCATACCTAGGCAAAATCGCCCTAGTGTCAATATAGTTTAGAATGGTTTTGACACAAATAATAAATTGGATATACAAATATTCTCTAACCTCGTGATATCCACCACATATCAATATTTAACTGGTAAATTTATGAATTTGATATTGACAAATAGCTTTATTGATACCATGCATTCAATTGTATATTAGACCAACACTAGCATTTACCATAATTAATTTACACCATTTATGGTATTTAGTGTCACATGTGTAATAGTGTCCTTACCCTATTTTGAGGCGTATGCTAAGTTACACTATTGACCAACAACTTCACCACTAGTGGATCCCTTGGTGTTTGAGTGTGATTACGAATATCTTAGCATGAGTATGTTCAACAGTGTTATGAGGTGGTATGCCTATGTCACACAATAGTTTGCAAGTTGACTAAAGTGTATATGTCGTCCAAATTTTTGCCTTTATAGTGACCAAAACCCTAATTTAGGGTTAAATAGGGCTCGGCCTAGGCTAGGCTAGGGAAATAGTTAGACAAATAGTGACAAAAATGACCAAAAAAGCTAAAAGTTACTAGCTAGGGCTAAAAAGGCAAAAGTAGTAAATTAGTGACTAAATTATTTATTAGTAAAGTCCAAAAGACTTTCCGGATAGGTTCGGGCTACCAAACCTATTCGGAAGAGGTTTGGTGAGCCCCGAACCTCCCGTGATTAGGTACGAGGAGAGATATACCTCTCTCTCTCTCGTTGTTCAAAAGATGCATATATTTTTTTTTGAGAAGAATTGTAAGCAATTTTGGATTTTCTTGACTCTCGGGAAGAGAGCAATTCTAGTGTTGTTCTTAAAAGAGAATCATGTGTTAAGTCTCTCGTGAAGAGAGCATATTCGTATTGAAATTAAGTATATCAATAAAATTTAACTATTATATCTTTAAATTATCGAGGGTGTGAAGCCCTAATTCTACCGTGCGCGTGTGTAAATTGTGATTGTTATTGTGGTGTGAGTGAATCAAATTAAAAAAGTTCTAAAATTAGATGCGGGACTGCTCTAAAAATAGCTGTAACAGGCTGAGGTCTCGTTCGTTGACGGAATTAACCAGACAAATCACTCCACCAACTAAGAACTATCATGCAAACCTCCCACATTCTCTAAAGGCAACATCAGTAGCGATCTAGTCTCGGGATATAACTCAAGGTTGATCCACGAAAGGAGATAGAAGTGTGAACGTACTGCCTTATACAAAGTGGAAAATTGTAACCTGTTGAGACGATTTGAGAGCATGACGGATCCTCGAAGAATCGCAACATGACGTTGTTATTTCTCTGATAATAATTTGAAGTTGTAAATTGGAAATGGAATTCATGAAATCTCATTCAAGGACTCATTCCTCACATAATCGAATGTGGAAGAAAGACCACTATTCCACTCACACTAATGAGCAGGGTTGTGACTTAAGCAGCGAAGAGTGAAGATTCTGATAAACCTGGGAGGATTACCACGTGAATTTCGGAGTGCCGGGATGAGAAATCCCACGTGAAGAATCAGAGGAGATCCGTATCTACATGATGTTGTAATGTGGTCCGAATTCAAACGACGGGAAGTAAGATAAAGCACGGTTGTATGTGAAGCGTGTAGAATGCGATCTGTACCAAGACCCCAAAAGTCAAAATGTTGTATGGGGAAGAAGAAGCATCAGAACGTTATCTTCCATGACATGCGAAATTGTCATTCAATCGTATTCTGAGACTGGGATCTTGGACGCGAAAAGAGGACTTAGGAATACGTTGAGGTGAAATCGATTACTCAATTGCAGTTACTCAGATTGTCAAAGCTAAATTGAACCAAGTTGCGACCGAGAAGCAGGTGTTGGGCCCTTTGGTGAAGGCTCAGCAGAATTGAGCCTGAGAAATAACCTGTTGAGTTTGAGAAATAACCAGTTGAAGTTCGCGCCGAAATTTCGAGGCCGAATTTTGGACCCTGCGCTGGCGATACTACCGAGGCAGATATTTCACAGCCGGGAATTGAATCGCTTTGGAGACAGGTTGTAATCACAAAATTTGAGCTACTAAAGCACTTAAAATTCATCACTTTGTTGAAGAAGGTGATCCCCTGTTTTGCAAGAGAAAGAGGAGCAGGGAAGGAGAAGAAGAGGAGAAGAAGAGAGGAGAAGAAGAAGAAGGAGAGTAGGACACTTGGCGCAAGCACAGGCCCTCTCCCATTGAGGTGTTCACATTAACAAAGTGGCCCAGAAGTAACCAGCTCAGAAAAGACCCTATTCACACTGCACAGGGGTAAAAGCCTGTAAAAGTCAAATTTACAGAGGCTGAGAAGGCTCTTTTACCACAGGTAAAACTCATTGAGATTTAAAGTATTTAAATTAATAAATTAAATATTACTGCAGCATTATCTAAATACTATCAAGAGGGCATATTGCATAACCAAATTCACCAATGAAACAATTTCAAATTGCCCATTGAAAAAGTGTTTTTGAACACTTGGCGGAAGAAAGCGGCCGAGAAATTTAATTAAGGTAAAATCAGAAAATAAATTAAATAAAAATCTAATTAATTCTAGAAGTGAATTCTAAATTAAGAAGATTAAAGTATTAAGGAATCCAATAAGTTTTTTATTGCATAATAAGCAAATTGGGATAATTTGGTATTAAGGAGCCCATTATTGTGAAAATAAGTTTCTAAAAAGAAAGAAAAATGGGTTAAAGGATATGAATGAACCATGGTATCTGAGCCACCAACTTCAGTTGGTGTGAAAGACCATGTATTATTAAATTGATATCATTAAATCGGAAAATTAATTAAGGAAAGGCCGAGACTGGATTTCTTGATACACTAAATTGGAGGTAATTAAGGAGGGACGATACAACTCGCCAGAGTGCCCTTGGCTCTGGTGTAGTAAGTGGTTACTGGTTACTTGAAAAAGACAATTGTTGAGCCGTGACTCCCTGCAAGAAACTTCGATAGTCAAAATTGGTCACTACAGGACTATTGTGTGAGGGAGTGACAGCATTTTGCATGTACTGAATTGAGGGACCCTAAAACCACAAAACCACGTATCCAATCACTTTTTACCCGAATCCAACATCTTAAACAAGGTTTTTCCTGGTTATTTTTGTATCTAAAACTCACAAATAACTAAAAGGAACTATCAAGGAACTTAGGAGTGATATCTAGATTACACACCTGACACTCATTTAGTCTTCCCTGGGGTTTTGTTTAAGATTGAACCCAAGTAAAAAACCTATCTACAGTATACAAAGGACATTTGGCATTAGTATGCTCAAGAATATCTTCCTCTTGCATACTAAAATGTAAAACTACCATCTCAAGTGTCCCAATGCGCTATGCTAAATGTCATAATGTAGATATTTTATCACCTTAAAAAGTTACTTATGTTGACGAGTAGTATTATATTGGCAATTAGCGGACATGACACTTTGGAACCTCTAGGCATCTACTTTAGGCCCCTAAATACCATAAACTGTGTAGAGTAGAGGCGCCCATAACCGATCACTTAAGAGACATTGCGCCATATTTGGAGACATATGAGGTGGTGCAATTTTTTCCCCATGTAGGAAGATAGAAATGAGGAGGATTACAAAATTTTCAATAATTTCATTCCTTAATTTGAAATTATTGTGAATTTTAGAAGCCAAAAGTTGGCCTGAACATATTGCCAATGTCAAGATGTTGCAAAAACTGCTCATTTTAACCTCATTCCTCGTCACTATAGCATTCAAAACCAGGACATCTATCATGGCACTATTGGTTCCGATTTGATCAAAATTCAATCCCAGCCTTATCAAAATTCAATCCAACCTAATCGAATTTTGGTGCCCTATAGATTGATGTTGGGGTCTTGATTGGGAATAGGTGCCTCTACTATAGTTGAATTCACCTTGCATAACAAGCTACATTAATTGTTGTGAGTGAGGTCAAAATTTGAGTAGAGGTGTCCATAACCGATCACTTAAGAGATTAGTCGTCAAATTTGGAGAGGTATACGGCGATGCAAATTTTTCCTGTGTAGGAAGGGAGAAATTAGGAGTGTTACCAATTTCTCAATAATTTTATTCCTCAAATCAAAATTACTGTGAATTATCTGTAAGTCAAGTGAACAGGGTGAGATCCATAGGGGATCACTAGAGTTGGAAAGCTTTGCGTGGGATCCCTCAGCCCGTAATTTGCCTTACCTGATTAGAACTGGGTCGAAAGCCGGTAAGTCAATACCCAACTATTGGAAGTTTAAGAAAACATTTTTGAAAACATATTAAGTTGGCCTAAACATATTACCAACGTCTAGAATCTATCATAACCGCTCATTTACACCGCTCATTTCTCCTTACTTTAACACTCCAACCCGGGGACATGTGTCATGGCACTATTGGTTCTGGCTCGATTCAAATTGAATCCCAACTTGATTGAAATTGAGGCACCCTATAAGAGCCACTTCACACTATGGCCGTCCAAGTTTTGAGAGGCCGTGGGATTGAGTGGCCAAACTTTGTTGAGAGTCCAAAGAAATGGGCTGAAAATAGCCAATAAAATATAGTAAGTGAAGCCTTCGGCCGGGCATAGTGTGAAGCCTCCAAAGGCCAAGCCCAAAGTCCAAACCCAAAGGAGCATTCCACTTTATTCCTTGCCTAAAACAACCCCTCTAATCTAACGGCCAAGATCTTGTCAATGATTGATTTTTTAGTGAAAAAAAACTGACAACCTCTCGACCATAGTTTGGGTTTCCATTCCCGTCCGACCCAAACTTCCTTCGAGAGTCCGTCGCTTCATCAAAAAGTAAGCATTTTAAATTGCAACAGCCTTTGGACTTTGGCCTTAGTGTGAAGAGTCGAGAGACCGAACTCTTGGTTTCTTGCAATATGATTGGTGGAAATTGACGGCCTCTCAACCTTCGGCCATAGTGTGAAGCGCCCCTAAGTTAAATTGCCAATGGGGTCCTCATCGGGAATAGACATGTCTACTATAAATCTAACCTGTCAGAAGTAAAGTATAGGACCTTGATAGCAACCACCCTTTGCCACATCCTATATATGTGCATACTATTCTACAAGGTAGGCCCATAAGGTTTTGAGGATGTCCTGATTGGGTTCTTGGATTGCATACTATACTTAAAACAATTCCCGTCTTGCGTGGACATCGGAAACTTGGCCGGACTAAATCACAACACACACGAATCATGTCATTGGGCCCATCTAGGCTACGTAACTAATTCATGTTCACTAGGTACGGAGTGTAGTACTAACTTGTTCATACAAGATACCTCATATAATACAATGCAAATAATTACTATAGTATATCTAAGGCATCATACGATCTAGTATCTCACCGTAAGTAAGGTAGATGGGTCTTATGTAAGTATTTTATTCAACTAGCCCACTTCATAACATTACACAGCTCTTTGGCTGCATTCCGTGGGATCATATATCACATGAGCTCGATTCTCCTTCAATTACGGGATTCTATGTTAATAAGGTGCACTCAAGTTGTACAGGGTGAACTTTTCAACAAGTAGCTGTAAATTATCATGGTTTTTAAATCACAACTTCTTTTTTTGGAAAAGATATCATGTAGCTGCTTAGTAATGTTATATTCTCCTAAGATATGAATCGTGCGATTAGTACGTATGATTATACGTTACCTTAAATATACTATACATACTCAAAGATGTATTTTTGGTATTTGTTTGTGAGCCACACCAAACCACATATGACTCACATGTAGGTGTCCAATTACGATAAGTATCTAAATTAGCTCATATGTAATATGAAGTTGTAGATGCATGGACCATTGATCTCCTTTTGTGCAGTGTGTGTTGGTCATTGTAGCGAATTCTTTATGATGTTTGTTTCTTTATTTCTTTGTTTCATTGTTGTATAACATCATTCAGATCCATAATAGTGTTCTATGGGATTGACATTATTTTGTAGAATATTCCCCACATTCAAACTGAATGTGTAGAATATTTTGTAGAATAATGTCAATCCCATAGAACATTGTTATGGATCTGAGTAATGCTATGTGCGTTTGCCTCAGCTAAGCATCTGAAAACCACACTCCATATTGATCACTAGACTCAACATTTAATCCTCAAAATTCAAGTCCTTTCATAACATCATTCAACGAGGTAACCTTGATCTCTTGTCAAAAAATAAAATAGAGAATCTTTGAGCACAGACCAACAAATATTCACGACACACATAAGTTGAGCATGAATATAAAGAAGCATGGATAAATGGGTTAAATTAAATCTCCTTGAAATACTCAAAAATTTGATGATGTCTCTGCACAGTTGAAATCTAATGTTGTTCAATAAATCTACAGGTGAAAGTATGAACAATAAAGAGAGCACAAAGATTACCTTGTGAGAGATATCATACTTCATAGCTACCACTTCATACAGGTTTATTTATTAATATAAGAATTACAAATATCTATGACCAATAATTGATTTCAATTATATCTTCGTATTAGTAGACCTCAAAATTTGAAATATTTTTGAGCATACTACAAAATGTATGCAAATTGTGGGACGTGGTAGTAATCACATGCATTGGTTGATGGTGAGATTTAGCACTTGCCATGCTTGAACTCTTTAAGCACACGCTAGTAATGTAAGATAACCGAGCCTAAACGCGACAGTCTCATAAACTTTTTCCCGTTCATGTACTTAATAAACATGCCGATTTTGAGAGCCGTTTTATGGTTCAAGTGGCGAACTTAATTGAGTAAAATGCTTAAAAACATCCATCCAAGAGTTGGAAGTACAGATGACCCTCATGGCCTTACGAGAAATACATTGGATCTTTGCACTGGGATGCGGAGATTTGACTTATCATCAGATAGACTCACTTTGCCTTTCACATGTAGAATTCTTGATCAAAATTGCTACCCTATTTCTGGATCCCGAGCTCTTGGGATTTTGCAATTTTCTTGGAACTTATGATTCTTGGGCTTGGGACGTCATGTGGACCAACCATTCCCTTACCTAACTTAGCTTGGTACTCCCTCCATCCCAAAATGATTGTCTTACCCCCCGGAGTTTTATATCCCAAAATGTTTGTCTGACAAATATTTTGGGATATAAAACTCCGGGGGGTAAGACAATCATTTTGGGACGGAGGGAGTACTGTAGATAGGTTCTTTGGTTTGGGTTCCAATTAAGAAAACCACACAGGGAAGACTGAATGAGTGTCAGTTTGAGTTCTAAAGGTCACTATTAGGTGAATTGATAGATCACAATGGATTGGAAATGAGATTATTAGGATAATCACAGGAGAAACAACTTATTAGGTGAGTTATGGGACTTATTAAGTGAAGGAATTGGGTATGAGGGTCACTCCATACTATACATGCAATTGCTCAGTCTTTCCCTCACAACCAACCCTCTACAGTAGCATTTTTCTTATTATAATTCTTTAATACATGGAGTCACGGCTCAACAATAGTCTTTTGAGTAACCAGTAACCCACATATAATTAGGGTCAAGGGCACCCTAATATGAACAATCGTCTCTCCTTGATTTAATGATGATTTAGTGGATCATGAATTACTGTAATTCAACCCCACGGGCTGTTCAATTCTTTGATTTATCTTCCAAATTTAATAAGGCAATAGGAACATTGTTCTTACCTGTTTTATGTAAGGTAACATCCCTGTAAGTATCCAATGACTATAGGCCATACCACAAGTTAGTATTCACTCCCCACAAATCTCCATCACATCCCTCATGCTTTTAAATTGATTAATTAAAATTGGTAATATGACGATCACTTGCTTTTTATCTCTTCGGAATTATCAAAACAACATTTAACTTAAGGCTTTAAAATTAATTTTTGTAATTTGCAAAAGTCTAGTTGCAAGTGACGGTAACTAAGTATCGGAACTTAAGCAAACGGTAACTCAGCGAGCGCGTTTAAATTCCAAGGTCCATAGTCTAGCGAGGGGCGGCCAAAGTCTCAGTATCTAGTAATAGTAACCAATAACTAGTTCCAAGTAACGAATCTCATAGAGTGGGTGTCACCAAAAATCTTCCACCCTTCGATTTCGTCCTAGCCCGAGTGGAAAAGTTTATAATGACATGTAGAGACTTCTCTCTTTGTAACCCAATATATAATTCCAATCTACCCTTGGAATATACACAACTTGATTAACACCACATTATGTAGTTTTACATTCTTTAATGTCGGGCAAGGTTATATCCTTAGCCTTTTCTAATGTCCACCCGGCCGCTTTGGCCACGCATGCCTTCAAAGATATCCCTCTTGTGAATCGAGTCCTTGCCGTCGACTCCACACTACTACATGAGTTTTCGCTTATTGATTCCGTGCTATCACATGTCATCGTGGTTGATTCCGTATTGGTACATGACACTTTGCTTGTGGATTCCATGAGCACATAGGCTTTAAATACAAGTATTAAAAAATACTTATATACTTATCCTTGCCCTTCCTTCTCTAAGTTCTTCTTGATGTAAATCTCTATCAATGTCTTTCTACTAAACTTCAGAATAGTATAACTCCCACCCAACTTATGTTCTTCAAGTGAAATTTGATATACTTGTTAAGTACCTTATCAAAAATCTCCACACCAAATTTTGGCACAAACAGAGTTCATATGCAAAAGTTATGCATGAAATTCTAACTCTAACTACTTAGTATGAATACTGTGATAAAGCATCCGGTCATTAAAACTCTAATAACTTCCAACTCCTACGTCCAATCAATCTAAAATTTTGACACAAGATATATATATAAGTTCAGAAGGTAGTGTCAAATTTTGGTATCCATATCTATAACCCTCTAAGAGATACATATTTTCAAACCTTGCTGCTTTGTTCCTAGACACCCTCCCCTTCAACTTTTAATAACTCTTTCATCCCAATGACTGAAGCTCTCAAATTTTTACCACAACTCCCATACTTTATAATAAACAATCCCTCAAATTTTCATACCCATTGAACACTCTGATCATCCATAATTGACAATTCTCTCACTATAAAGTTCTGCTCAAGTTCATAACTAATAAAACACTACAAGTAATGCACCTAGTACAATCTAGTCACTCTAAATGCCACAAGTTTAAACAAGTTTGAACTCTCTCACTTCAATATGAATCTCAATGCAACAAGTTAAAGTTTACAATCAAACTCCAAATTCCTTAAACCCAATCTACTTCTAACAAGAGGTCAATCCCTCTTCAAGGCTAAATAGCCTTGGCTCTTCTCCTAAGAACTAAGCACACACATGTACTCCTATCTTGCTTCCCATACACCCACACTTATAACCCGTGGGGTGCTTAAGGAGCACGAAGGAAAAAGAGGATGAGTGAGGGAAGAATGAGGGATTATATAGTGAGTTGAGAGGGAGAGAGGGCATGAGATAAGGATAGGGTGAGAGGATTAGAGCCTCCAATCACAGCCCCTTAACCTTCTCCTTCTAAGTAGGGACTCATCCCATTCACAAGGCTCTCGATAAGCCTTCGAAATCTCCTCATACTTTGTAAGCTCTCATCTAATCTCCTAAGCCTTCCTCCCTCAAATGATCAACAAAGATCCTAATTCAAACATTTAACTAACCTTGGCTTTCTACCTATCACACTTTACTAAGGTATGTCCTCATACTACTTAAGTCCACTCCACACAAGCCTAATGCTTCAAACTTAGCTTTCTTCAAGCTTCACTCTTTTTATATTTTTGTGAATAATCATAAATCAACAAAACACTACTTGTAATGTTTTACAAGTGTTAACAACACATGTGGGCATCAATTTGGGCTCACAGTGGGCCATAGTCTTAGTAACAATCACAAGTAAGCATCCAGTTCTTGATGACAAAGCTGGCCCTTTTTCCTTTTATGCTAGCTCTTAGGCCTTTCACCAACCAATATGGGATAATGACGCAGCTTCCTCCCAACATAGCCTACCTCTCACAACTGGGCTCTTCGGCTTCTCCGACTTCTCATCACTCGCAAAGATTATGGCCCCGGCAATTTTGGTTCTTCCTTTTTACTTGTCGATAGATTGTTGAATCATGGCCCTTCTTGGACTTCACACGTCGTTCAAGGTTTGTATAGAATTTTGTATTAATTCGGCTTCAATACAGCAACTACGAGAGCAGTTTTCTTTCTAACAATTGTTAATTCATTTGACAACGATTCCCCACACAAGCATTGACATCTCAATTTTATGGGTCTATGGAGTGACATTGAATTCGGAAGGATGCAGACACCTCTCTCTTTCCGAGGATCAATTAAAGCAACACCATTCATTCACCTAATTGCTTTCAGGGCTTCACACCCTCTTCATTTACTCACCGGACGTGGCTTCAGACTGACTCGAATCTCTCTCAGGGGTTTTAGTTCTTCGCTTAGACGCTTCGCTAAAGGCCATGATCACACATAGGGGTAACAAAACAAATATATTTTTTCACCCGCAAAGATCCCTTCATCCCTCAAGACTCATCACATGATAATTTCTTCTCACCAACAAAGCCTTATTCAACAATGTAGTGAATACACCATCTTCCTGAGGAGCAGGTATTACATGATTCACACAAGGATAGTGAAGAATGTCATAGACCATTGGTATGAATTAACACAACACCAGGGTGAATTCATATATTGAAAGTGATTGATATCCCTGATTTACACCTCAACACTCTCTCATATGTCAAGACAATTGTAGAAATGAACAGAACCATATAGTTCTCAAAGAAATTATTACAAGAAAAAGAAAGGGCTTCACACCCGGACAATGCTCTCTATTTATACCCTGAAACATTACTTGAAGAAGGCCAAGAATCTACTCTCTTCCGAGAGGTGAATGAGAATCTGCACACACCATGACGTCCTATATCTTGAGTCTTCCCGGAATATTCATTGAATTCACTCTACTCCAAACAATTACGAAGAGCGTCTCTCTCTTCTCGAAAGAAATTCTAGTTCACTCAGGCACACACACACTCTCACTTATATTGAATGGGTCATCCTTACGAAGAGTTTTGCAATTAACATAATAAAACCAACAATGAAACTTGGGGGTAATGATTCGTCACACTTTTCTATTAGGAAGAAATTTGTTACACAACAAGGGCTTCACACCCAGAAAAAACAGTCACACTCTGGACATTTAAGGTTGCTGGAGCGAAGGAGACTCCTTCCCGAGAGGAACTGCTTTATCTCCCCCCCCTTATGGTCTAAATCCCAAAAAATAAACCTCTTCAACTGATGTGCCTCTCCATAGCCAGATCTCATGAGTCCCTTCAAATATTCACATGACTATGGTCTTGCCCAGATGACTCTTCCTTTCCTAAGACTTGGTTTAGGTGAGTAAAGAGAAGTCACTTCTTACTCACTTCTACTAACTAGTCACTAATTCCCTATTTCCTTGTTCATTCTGCATTCTAACTTCCATTTTGAGCTCATATTTCATCAAAATTCAAAATTTCCTACTTCCTAACCAAAAATCTGTATCACAAGTACTAAAGTAGGTTTCCAATTTCCTATGCTGCATCAATAACACTTTTTAAAAAATAAAAATGAAATAAAGATTTCAGTAAGAAGTTTTGAAGTGGTCAATGTAATGTTGTCAATGGTAGGACAAAGATATTGACCAGACCAAGGAGCATTAGCATGTCAACATCTAGGTATAAGGTAGGTTGGCCTAATCCAGTCGATGCTCAACTGAAATGGACACCTATATGTGGGTGGCGTGTGATTAGGTGTGGATCCAAGAACGGACATAAAAAAGGCACATGTTTAAATGATGTTGAACTATGTGTTCAAAATTTGTTAACCATTTTAAGGCGAATCACAACTCAATAATCTACATTGTTGGGTGGATCTATGAGAACATTTTATAAGGAGAGAAAGGAGGAGAAGTGAAAGAAATGCTAATACCTTGGAGCCGAAACTCCCTAAAAATTAGAAACTACATGTGGCCAAAGATAGGGTTTTAGTGAATCAATGCTATCAAAAAACTGAATCATTTTCAAAATAAAATAGGCCCCACAAAATATAGGACTTTGAGTTCAATATAATGTAGGTTGTTTTAAATTCCATGAAATTGAGTTTACATTACTTCTAAGATATCATGATATACAAAATTAAAAAAGGGTAATATCGTTTACACTCCCCTGTCATGATTGCCGATGGGGGTCTTGATCGGGAATAGGCGCCTCTACTATAACGGCCGTACTGGAATTGGGGAGTTGGGAGAGTTGGGCGTCTGTGAGCCACAATGATTTTCAGAACCGATTCAACCATTTGTGGTGAATGTTAGTATTAGTAAGCTATTTGTCAACGTAATCATATTCAAGAGTAGCCATGTAGACCATACTATCATGGTGTTCGTGTGTGGTTTTATGTTGAAGGTTACGAATGGATCCATCATGTTATGTTGAAGTTGGACGACTAGTGTGCCCAATCAAATGGAAACGTAATCATGTGTTTGATAATTGGTAATTGTGATCCGGTTTGGGCAAGTTTATCAGCTTCATCATTGCCATGGAAAAAGTAAGAAAAAGACAAATCAATGTTGGTGTATCCAATGTGAAGCTGAAATCATTGGCCCCACCCAACTCAAAAGTCCCCTTGGTACATCGTGGGGTTTGCTATTGACTATGTGGGGGGGGGGTATGGGTTCTTGTTTATTTGTCAAGCTTTCTCTTGTTGAGTACTAGGTATGTGGCGTATTTGATGGCTATTTGGTGGATAATTTTAATCGTTTTGAAAATGAGTGATGTGGGGGTTGTTCTACGCTTCTTGTATGTGTGGTGGCTCTTACTCTTGCGGTAATAACTTTCAAGGATTTAACTTCTAGCCTTGTGAACTAATTACATCCATTGATAGGTTGTACTTGTCTTCTTTTTTTGTTCATACGGCTTGCTCAAGGAATCATGCGTGAATGTAAATTCAATAATTTGGATGGTTTGGGTCCGGTGTAGGTATTAATGGGCTAATTTGTTCATATGCAACACCTCGTATGTATACAATATCCGGTCTTAGTTTTGCGAGGCATTCACATCATGTAGATTGCATGTGTTTGCTTAGTATCCATGATGGGATGGTGTTGTCTTGGTGGTTGCCATGTTGGTTACCAACGTTAATGAATGTGAGGTGTCTAGTGTGTATGCTTGATTCTAGTAGGTTGGCGAGTTGGTAGGCAACAACATTGTGCCTTGCGATTCTTAGGCCTTTGAGAAAGGTAAGGAGTAGGAATTACCATGTGAAGTTGGTGAGGGGGTGGGGAAGGTTCATTCGACAAGCATGTGAGGCACATGATGTTGGGCGGTAGTCGTAGTAGATAGTAAGTGCGAGGGGCGCAACCTACCATGCTCCGGAGTTGCTTAGTTGTTGAGGCAGGGCATTGGCATCAAAGGAGGCACTTGGTGCAGAGGGATCTTTGTTGAAAGACGTCTCAAGTGTAGAATAAACATTGTTTTTGGGAGTCTTGTGTCTTGCAATAGCGCATGTTCGCAAGGGAGAACCAACAACATTTGGGGAAGGTAGGACAATGTAGTGAGGTTGGGGGCAGCCAAGGTGTGTGGAAGTCCTTAAAGTACACCCTAAACTCCGTAATATCAACCTCCATAATGTCACTCACTCTCTAATATCCCAAAACCCTAGGGAACGGATGTTCGTAGTTCAAATCTCACTCCTTATTGTCACCATTCTCTCCCTTATATCACGAATTTTGTCATTAATGCAAACCACCAAAGAAGTCAACCCACACCCTTGCATTGCGCCATGTGTCAATATGTGGAGTGTCACCTTCTTCTTCTTCTTCTTCTTCTTCTTATGCCACTTGTTGAATGTTGGTGCATGCATCCGCCACATCGTTCAGGAAGGCGAAACGGAGTGGACCACACCACACCATTTAATATGTTACACTCTGTGTTATTCCATAGTGTCACATGCTACACTAATTCACAAGTATCACGCATCCATGTTAACACTATAGAACTCCGTAATATCACGTGCACTTTGGTTGCCACAGGTGTGATACTACAGAGTTAGAGCGGACAACCTTTACACTATTGTGGTGCAAGTAGGGAGCTAGGGGTTCGCACTCAAAGAGTATGAATGTGAAGTTGTATAGATTGCAAGCAAGATGATGACACTCAGCTACGCTAGCTTGTTGATTCGCCGAAGATCGTCAATAGAGAAGATCGTTTGGGTGGGTGAGGCTTGCTTCTGGACATTGCGGGGCTCTAGGGGCCGCTTTTCTTGGGTTAGAATCTAGCTTGAAACAATCCTTTGACTTGGAGATGAACTAGTACTTAGGAGGGGAACATTTTATAAGAAAGAGGGTCTTCTCTTTGACAATGAAAAATGTATTTATATGAGCTCCATAAATTATGAGAAAAAGGGCTACGAGCATGATTTGGCGTTGCAAATCATGTCGCTTTGATCCATGTTTCATATCCTATGAGAAGCAGGGGTAGAGCTAATAGTGTCCGTCGAAGGCACGCATACCATAGGAGAGGGGAGGAGAGGCAAATTAGCATGAAATTTTATCCAGGAATGCTACAATGTGAGCGGTGAGCGGTGAGCAGATCTCGTGAGCAGAAAATCAAAATTTAAAACTCCATTTAACGAAAGTTAGGACCCCTATGACCGTGGATTTTGCACATATTTCAAGTTTAATTTTGGAATTATGAGGCCGATATTTATGGAGTGCCTAATTTTTAGGACCAAAAGTTTCTTAAAATTACCAACGAGTCCCTATGGCCGTGGGAAAATTCAGTGTGGTTGAGAAGATGGTGGACCTATGGGAAGAGGCCGCGGATCCGAGGCCTCTTAGTTGTGGGTAGCTTATGCTTGAAAATCAAAATGTTATGTATATTTGAGTTGGCTACTTGTCTTTGCATTTGGTCATTTCTTGTATGTTCTAGCATGAGGAGGAGGTTTGGAAAGAGGCCTCGGATCCGAGGCCTCTTTTTTGTGGGTAGGATATGCTTGAGAAATCAAAATGTTATGTATATTTGAGTTGGCTACTTGTTTTTGCATTTGGCCATTTCTTGTATGTTCTAGCATGAGGAGGAGGTTTGGAAAGAGGCCTGGGATCCGAGGCCTCTTTCTTGAGGGTAGGATATGCTTGAGAAATCAAAATGTTAGGTGTATTTGGTTTGGCTACTTGTCTTTAGATTGTCTACTAGTTGACGACCACAAAAGTGTAGTGTTATTTGAGAACAACGACAAGATGCATTCAACAAGACAATTGGAATATTAAAAACCACACCACACTTTATAAATCCAAATACCAATCAATCAAACCAAAAATCAATCAACAATGAGGTTGTCACTACTAGATTCCCTACTTCCAAAGATACTCCCCTCATGGCCGCCCTCATCTGAAGTGGAATCTAAGGTATGGCATTCATTATCCACCTCTGCAAGAAGCTCGAAGAAGTCTAAGGCACAGGGGTCATAACGTGGAGACGGGGTACTAGCTTTGCTAGGAGAAGGTTGTGCCGCTAGTACCATCGCCATATCATGGGCATAGATTGGCAAAGTGAATCCCTTGGTAGGCGTACCAAACACATCTGCTCCAAGGCCAAGTCTGAAAACAAACATGAAAATTGTAAGAAAGAGGATGGAAAGTGTAAAAGCTGAGTGGACAAGGAAAAGAAGCAACTTAGAAGGTCATCATACTCACTTACTGCGAGGACTCTGGCCTCGATCGCTTCAAGGCCGGCGGCCTCTTCTGCGTGCCTTGTGAAGCCTGCGTGGAAGCAACAACAATGGATGGAGCCTTCACCGGATGCTTAACACTCTGAAGTGGCTTAAGGACACGGTTGAAGATGTCCTCGTCCTCCTCGAGAGCAACGATATGGCGCCCAAGTTGCCTGCATGCATGGACAGAAGTCCCTGTTGCAGAGGAATGGTTAGCAAACATAAATAAAAGCAAAGGTAGAAAATGAAAACCAAGATATGATGGCAAGTGAAGTAGGACATACCAACGCCTGCATTAACGTCAACCACGACCTGCCCAATGTCAGTAGTTGCCATGATCAAGGAGGACATGAAAGAAATATCTTTCTCACGGGGACCACGCCAAGCTTTGGAGCCATCCATGAGAGGGGTTGTGGTATAATTCATAATGGCATCATCCATGTCCAGCTCAATGCCAAGAGCCTTGAGCTCATTGGCATCGCGAAGGCGAAATGACGAGTGCCAGGGCCGCTTATCAAGGTCGGATCCAATTGTTTTCGTGGCACGAACAAGTAGCACAACTTGGAAGAGGTTAGTGGTCTTGTCCACATGTTTAGCTGAATGAAGGCGAAGACGGTTGACTCCCAACCACTCCTTAAAGATGGTGAAGCCAAAAGCAGCGAAGTGGTCTTGAATGCTCTCCTTGAAGTCACCATTGTCATCTGGATGAAAGAGGAGGAGAGCTCCATCGTCATGCAAGATCTCATCCGCAAAATCGAAGAGCTCACCTAGAAAATCGATATCCAATGCATTCCAGGAAGGTACACTATAGGAAGGATCGGAGACATTGGGTACAGGCAGATTCTCAGGGATGTCGGCAATGACAAGATCAACCATGCCCACATCTGACCTCGCAACGCCTAGAGCTCTCCGCGGATAGGAGGGTGGAAGAGAAAGAATGAAGTTGGAAACCTCCTGAAAATGACGCCGTTGATGAAGGATAGAGGCATTCAAGATGCATTCTAAAACAACGGGAGGACGCCTAGCAGATGAAAGAATGGGCGGAGGAGGCGGCCTGGATAGAGTAGGAACTTGACTAAGAGATGGAGTAGATGCCACAGCCGCCTCAGGTGAAGCAGGGGGAGGGGGATCATCCTCCACAGTCTTCAGCTTCCTCGCGCGTTTCTTCAGTGATGACTCGTCTTGGGTTGCTCGCTTCCTCCTCTTGGACTTCTGTGTGTTGGCCTCATCGATAGTCGCAACTACCTCATCCGCCTCCAGAAGTTGACTGTCAAGGACAACAACCTCATTGCTTTGAGAAGGAGGCAGTGGAGGCTCTCCACCGGAGAGTCAAATCTTCAACTCCGCCTCCTCATCCGGTTGCCACGTCCTCTTACATTCCAAGTACCAGCAACACTCGCGGAGATGCGGGAGGGAGAAGTTGCGCTTTTGAGCCGGGGAAAAAATGAAAGTGGGCGAAGAGGAATCAGACCATGCGTCTAGAAATGGAGGGAGCTTCTTCAAAGCCTTCTTCTTGAAAAGCTTGTGCTTGATGTACCTTGACAACCAAGGAGTGAGGCCAATCAGCAACTTAGAGAACAAATGGATTGAAATAAATGAAGAGAACAAAAGATATCCCAACTAACATACCGACAGATTAAGCGCTTGACAATGTTGTCAGCGCCTTTGACATCCTTCCACCACGTCCCCTTTCCGTAGATATCTGACCCTGAAAAGTGACCAATGAACGCCTTATCCCAAAGGCAGATTTGCCATTCTCCAAGTACTCCGGCAATGAATCAACTTCCACGTCTCCATCAAGCCCACCCAATGCAATAAATATATCGGGTAACTCCTTGACCACAACATCCTCTAGCTGTGAACAAATTCAAGGCCAAGATAAGAATTGGCACAAAATGAAGAGTTGAAAGGTAAGTAAGGATAAGGAGGATAGACGTACCCCTGCCCAGAACGCTGCTTTATTGAGCCAAGGTTTCAAGCTGTCCTCGCTTGCAGGACTTTTGGAAAACCGGATAGCTTCACGATTGAATCTTCCACTGTTCCACCACTTTAGCCAACGAACTTTATACTTTGGCTCCACAGCAGCCGTGGCAATGAGTTGCAATTTCTCCAATGTCATCTCAATCTTTTGAGAATGGTGGGCGCTATAATGCCTAGTAACCTGAAACAAATGACATCAAAATAGAAGGCGGAGTAAATTTGATAATTACTCATGCAATGAATGCGAGCAATACCGAAGGTATAATTTCGAAGGTGGTGACAAGGAAATTACCTCCTCCAGGAACTCTTTTCCAAGGGCCGGGTTTGCGATCGATTGTTGCTTGTTAAACTTATGCCCAAGTTCCTCAGTCGTCTTCTTTATCACAGGGTCCAATACTTCACTCAACCCCTTCCCTGACTGCTCCTCTGGAGGCACTTCCTCCTTGTAGATTTGGGCTGCCTCATCTACCGCATCGGCTATCTCTTGTTGAACATATATTCTCAATTGTTAGATCATGACTATAAGTAATGAATGCGAAGTAGGAGGTTGAGGAATTTGGAGTGACTTACATTGAAAATGAAGGACACCATAAGATCCTGGGTCAGCGGGTACCAAGGGCACTTGGGGCCTCTGCTCTTGCACGCTTGGTATTGCTCCTCGGTCAATAATGGCTGGTAGTAGCTAAGATCATACGAACCGTATTTTTGAATGCGGTGTAGAGTGTGTACGAGGCTAGTTTTAACGTGCGCGGTCTGGTTAGCCCTGTTCCGGTTGAAACAAATGCCATTAGATGTAAATCAAAAAATGAAGGAAAAAACGATTTGAAAAAATATCATACTTACTTGTTGATGTCGTGCATTGCGTTAAGGACGTCCCCACGCCCACCCGTTGTGTCGAGGACGACACATTCTGGGCAACCATGCTTCTCGTACCATAGTGCATCGTCCTTGTGATTTGATTCAATACACTCTTTCCACGCAAGCAATCGGTGGTTACCATCGTACACGAAGAACATACATCCACTGAGGCTCATCAAGTCCTTATCCGCGCGCAAAAGAGACTCAAACTTATCATTTTTTGCATTCCATAGCTCTCCCCATTCACGCCTGTCTTTCGCAGAAATGAATCGATTCTCTCCAGACTCATTTGTAGTAGACACATACAAAGTGGCAGACCCAGCTCGGTATCCAAATTGAAATGCTGCCATGAGCTTTGTAACGTCGCTGCGGAGGGTTGGGCGAACCAATGGCATGTGAATCAACCTACAGAGGGGGATTCTCATAGAGGACTTTTCGACCGGTTGTATCCTCATGCCCTCAACAATTGAAAAGCTATCTTTCTTTAAATTATGGCGAATCCGATACTCCATTGCACGAACACCCACATCCGACTCTTCAGGTGAGCCGCACAGTGCCATCCCGGGTGTCTGCGGTTCGTTACGACCTGGTGTAAGCCCAATATTTTCAGCACATGACAAAGGAAACCCTTGATCCCTATGCTCCTCAACACTAAGGGATGACCCAGCGCCAAGGAGAACCCCAACTTCCAATGACTCTCCATCCGCAACCATCTCAACGATCTCTTGAGAATCAATTACTTGCAAACATAAGAACCAGATAGATGAACAAAATATGCATCATAATGAAAACTTTAGAAGATTTTGAAGTTGGCTCCCTGTGCACACACCTCTCCAAAGCGCAACCACTGCACCTTGATACGAGGTGAATATGGCCACTAAGTTTCTAAACCAGCCACAAAAAAAATCAATCACGAGGTTCACATTTGTGGCCCCCTAGCTCTCACCTCGAACCTCACTAAGATAGCATCAAGGCACCCCTAAAAAAACAACCAAAATTTAGATGATCACATCTCATTTGTGCCCCCTAGCTCTCAACTAAAATCTCACTAAGAGAGCATCTACTCACCCCTAAACAAGCCCCCCTATATGCACATGATCACATCTCATATCTGCCCCCTCAAAACCTCATTCACGAGCATCCAGCCACCAAAATAACCTCACTAAGTGAGCATCCAGCCCACAAAAATCAAAAACAGGCCATCGAAAATCAAAAGCAAGGTGCACATATCTGCCCAAAGGGGTCTGTCGGATCCGACAGTGCCCCCAGCTCTTACCTCTAACCTGAATGAGAACCATGCAGCCAACACACAAAGCCACCAAAAATCAGATTATAACCTCACAAGTCTGCCCCAGCTCTAACCCTGGATCTCCCGAAAATCAAAAGCAAGGTGCACATATCTGTCCAAAGGGGTCTGTCGGATCCGACAGTGCCCCCAGCTCTTACCTCTAACCTGAATGAGAACCATGTAGCCAACACACAAAGCCACCAAAAATCAGATTATAACCTCACAAGTCTGCCCCAGCTCTAACCATGGATCTCCCGAAAATCAAAAGCAAGGTGCACATATCTGCCCAAAGGGGTCTGTCGGATCCGACAGTGCCCCCAGCTCTTACCTCTAACCTGAATGAGAACCATGCAGCCAACACACAAAGCCACCAAAAATCAGATTATAACCTCACAAGTCTGCCCCAGCTCTAACCCTGGATCTCCCGAAAATCAAAAGCAAGGTGCACATATTTGCCCAAAGGGGTCTGTCGGATCCGACAGTGCCCCCAGCTCTTACCTCTAACCTGAATGAGAACCATGCAGCCAACAAACAAAGCCACCAAAAATCAGATTATAACCTCACAAGTCTGCCCCAGCTCTAACCCTGGATCTCCCGAAAATCAAACCAAAGGGGTCTGTCGGATCCGACAGTGCCCCCAGCTCTTATCTGTCGGACGTGACCACCCATTTCCACCACCCTTTGGGCACTGAAAACCAGATTCAGACTCCGAGCCCTCACTGCGGGAAAAAACCAAAAAAACAGGGCAACCACAAAAAAAAATGCAGTGCCCTTAGGGTGCTGGAAATGGGCGTCGGACCCACGAAGTCCGCACTCAGTATCCCTTCGTTGGCTGCCAATTCTCTTGCCTCTTGTGGCACTCTTTGCTTGTACCCAACCCTTTCCGAAACTGTAACCCTAATTATTTCTCGTCAGCATTGCAGTCCAGCCGAGCAGTGCATACGAATTCTAAGGTTTAGTCCTTATATGTGAACGTCCCATTCGAGGTTGTTCCTAACCTTGCACCAAGCGGCAATTTATAATATCAAAAACAACACTAATTAATGAGTGGGTTATCAAATACCTGACTCTCTTCGACAATACTGAAGTCCACCGATAGTTGGAGCTCGGTCTCACACTTTGAGTGTGAGACCAAAGTAACTTCTTCTTCGACAACTTGATTTTGTACAATCTCGACTGGAAGCTTCGCAAACTGGTTTGTTAACGACTTGACGGTACCGTCCAAGTTTGCAAGCCGCATTCTCTTAATCTCTTCATTTCTCATCCTAGCACGCCTAATCTGCTTTGAACTAGAGAATAGGGGCTTTCTCCTTCTCCTTCGCTTTGCGATCGAAGGTGTCACACCGTCTAATGGATACACAGCATGCATCTGAGATACTACCTCATTACCAAACTCAGCTCATCTTTCTGCAATCTGAGAGGACTTTTATGGTGTTTTGCATCTTGTTTAAATCTCCACTACATTCCAATTTAATGGACCCTTTTAATGATTTACTTATAATAACGCATAATTGTTATTTTCATCCTTCAAATTGCGGCCGAGGGCAATCGACTTTGCACCTAAACCTCTGATTCTAATTTGGATAGATATTTAATCGATCCAATAAATGACGTCGGTTGTGCCTAAATTCGGTTGCCACACATTCCACACAACTACTTATGCGCTGACATACCTTTGATCACCCTTGCCCATGAATTTTACAGCTGCTATAATAATTTTAGCAAACAGCCAATTATCCTACAATCCTCTTTCCTACAATCCTCCATGTCTTTTCCCCTTTGGAACCTCTACCTGTTCCCCTAGAAGAATTAACCCCTTGTCTACCCATTGTTTTCCGCAAGTTGTACGGCGTCCCTGAGCTCTCTCTTGTTTCTAACCTTTGCCTTCTCTCTATACGCCTTTGTTTTTCAATAGTCCTCAATTCTCGATCTGCTCTCGCTCTCGTCCGAGTGTTCATCTCTAACCATATTGAAGCAAACAAATGTTATATATCATTGTCAAGTCTGTCATAATTAACATCTATGCGCCATCATTATGTTCCTATTATCTTGTATTTGGATAATTAACCTGCAGTTTCTTTAATTATTCCTCGGTTTGTATAGCCATAACTTGACGAGACTCTTCCAAATAAACTTTCCTATTCTCGCTTCGCCATAAAGGTGAATGCTCTACCCTTGCCCATTTCAAGCCTCGACTAAAAAAGAAACACTTTCCTTTAGGGTGCCCCTTACATCCACTAAATGGTTCACGTGGTCTTGTGTATTTATAAGTTCGTCAGTCGGCATCCAGCCTCATTGTTTGGTATTGATATATCTAGTTTGGATTGGCATATGATCATGACTAACTTAAGTAAATGCTGCAGTGCATTTTCAATTTTTATTCACATTTCTATAATGAATCGGCTTATTATTCCACTACTAATCCAAGTCTCCGCCGTCATTCATAGATTCCATCTTGCCATGGCCTTCTAATCACAACACTATATACACCTCCCCACTTTGTGGTTTCCTTAAGTCCATTGCCCATTTGGCCACTACCTGCTGTGAACTCGCATTCACAATCCTTCTACAATGGCCACCATCCGAGCACTGCACCATTCCATCCCGCTTATGATCCCTCTAGGAGATGATGGTCTAGCCAAAGTCACAGAGTCGGTCCTTAGTTTGAGGTTTAGATTCCACCCAACCTCAATTCATGTCGAAGAAGAGGTCTTTGATGCTAACGGTGACTTGAGTCACACTGTCCTTCAGATATCGTTTCGCAATGACGATGGTAGAGTTTGGTTCTTGATCCCTGGAACGTACAAGGCCATAGGCGTCACCGAGTCAGATATGGCCACCACAACTGTGTTGCTAACACCAGGTGTGTCCCTCACGTCCACCACGCAGGTTCCTCTTTGGCGATGGTCAAGAAGGAGCCCGGCATCGAAGAGGTTACCTTGCTCAGTGACTCTGATGATGATCTACCACCTGCCTCTGACATTACCCCACCTCCATCGCAGGATCAACCCTTCATCAATCCTCTCAGGATTCCACACTCGCCTACTGTAAGTCAACCATCTACTTCCAGACCCCCAGTTCACCCAGGTGTGTCTATAGATCGTCCCAGTGTTGTCCACCACTTGAAGTTGCTTGCAACCCGACCAGGGTCCAAGAACATCCTCAAGAGTATTGATTATGAAGCTGTTAGGCATGAGAAGGTTGAGTTCCTCCTTTCTGTTTTTGACGGCGACGTCATCTTTGAGTTCCCTCCTCTGGGAGCTGATGCTCCCCATTCCCATGTTAGATTCATGTTTGGAATGGACAAGCGTTTCGACGGTCATGCTTGGTGCAGGACAAAGACGTCTAATATTACCAATGATCTCGGCTTGACCTTCCGGTTCTCATGTTGTGTTAGCCATCTCCGTTGTAATAACGAGGGCTGTGATTACCTCAACCGCCCCAATCGGGCCACTGACGTCAATGAGACCGAATGGGAAGGCTGTACCGCCTCACCCTTCTCCGCAGGAGCTGATCCCCCAGCTGGGTCATCTCTCGTTTGTAAGGTCTGTAAGACACCACCCTACTGTCTTGATACTTGCCAAGCTAAGATATACTATGTTCTTGGCAAAGGTGTCATGACCCGTGCATGCATCCATATGGGTCATCACCATCACCCCGTTTCGCCAGGTGTCTGTAGAGAGTCTAAGGTCGAAATTCATGATCTCATTGGTAGAGAAGTTGAGAGGACTCCCACCGCCACCAACTCTGCGATTGCCTTGGCTGCAAGTAAAGAGTTCCTGGCCAAGTATCTTCTACGCACGGGATCTGATCCCAATAAAGTTATGGACCTGGAGTCCATGAAGTTTGTCATGGACAGGTACCAACACCTCAGCACCCCGAGTATTCGAAACACAGTCACTTCCTTCAAGCGCATTGGGCGAGGGGGGATCATTGATAGCATCACCGGACTGAGAGGTCATAGCAGTTGGCCCTATGTGCAAGAAAACAAATTCCCAGGCCAGGGAAAGCTGTTGGAGAAAGTCTATGTGTTCAAGATGTCCGAGGTGGGCCCTGGGTCTGGAGTTGACTTTGTCAGGAGAATGCAACCACACGGTGATTTGCAGGATGATTGGGTCATGTTTGACCATGTCAAGCGTGTCAAGGGGTGGACAACCATGGCTTGCCATGTCTATGACTCGGCCTACTGCCGGGTTATGACTATTGCAGTATGTGATATGCAGTCTGAGGATGTCACGGAGCAAAACCTTCTTTGGCATGGGCTCAATGAAGTTATGCACAGACATGGCATTGCTAAAGTTAACTTCAAAGGGTTCATGGTGGACAGTGCACAAGCAAATTGGAATGCAGTTAGGATTATCTATGGCAGTGGTGATCCCAAGGTTCCTATGGAGTCTCGCGAGAGGACATGTCTATTGCATTGGACAGTGTCTATGGAGCGCCACACCGCCGCCCACATCAAGCCCGACCTCCAACAGCAACAGAAGTTGTTATGCAAGCAGTACAAGGATGCCAAAACTCCCGAGCAGTCCGAGTCCCGTTATCTTGCCATCCGGGCTTGGTGGCTTTCCTCTGGAGCTGCATCCGAGGAAGGAATCAAGGACCTTGATACATGGCTTGCATTCTGGCATTTTCGTTACCGTCAATGGGGTGGTTTCATGCAACTAGTGAGTACCCACCCACTTTCTATTTCGCTTTTTGGTGTCAACTTATTTTTTGAATTTTTTTTGGTTTTTTTGGTTTTTTTTGGGTTTTTGGTGTCAGTTTAGGCTTTTGGCCAGTTTTTGTGCAAAGCGTACTCACTACATTTTATTGACTTCTCTCAGAATTTCACAGATTCTGAGTTGGCAGAGATGCCATCTTGCAACCTCTCTGAGACAATCCATAACAAATGGCTTCAGCAGTCTGGAAACCGTGGCTCTGATCTATATGTTGCGACCGTGGATGATTTCGTGAGGGCGTTCATGCAATGTACGAACTACTACGCCTACTTGAAGGGTGATCGCTCTGGTACTGGCCCAGGAAAAGAAGAACTCCGCCTTCGTGCTGCACAACGATCCGGTGACGCCAAGAGAATTGTTGCAACACTCGAGCACATGCTTGGAGCAGAGCATTGGTGCACCCGCAAACCCCAACTCGAAGGAGAGGAGGTCTTTGGCACCACAAAGCGCAAACTTGATATGCCCCCTGGTTCTGATCAGGATTCACATAGATCCGACAAGGTCAGCTTCTCTCATCCACGAGTGAGCACTAGGTCAACCAAGGCCCGTACTGATTCCGCCACACCATCAACCCTGCCCCTAACACAATCCCCCGAGAAATCGATTCCACAACGGATCACCCACGTCAATAACATTCAGGAGACCCACTGCGATGTCTCCAAATGGCACATTTCTAGACTACCCAAGACTTCCGCCAAGGCCTGCTTCGCCATGCAAGCTCGCACAAAGACCAAGTGCACCCAGAAGATCGTTCGGCATGGTAAAAGTACTCCAGCTCCTACGTACACCGGCTACATGCACGACTACAAGAAGAACAAGGAATTCTTGACACAGTTCTTCTTCTGCAACGACGACATTGAGAGATGTGTCAAAGGCACTAGGAGGAAGTGGGTGCAGCACCGTCCGGATGTCCCGGACGTCTGGCCTGTCCTCACTGGGACAAACCTCACTCTCTAGGAGGTTCTGGCCCTTGAAGAAGGGGGATTCCAACTTCAGCATCGCCAAGATGTGTCACCCAGAAGACTCTTCGGCGACTCCTCCAATGTTGCCTCATCCATGGCCGAACTCCCTACCCTGGCCCAAGCCGATCAATACCCTACGCTCAGGTTTGGAAAGAAGATCCGACGCAGTAACAACGGACCATGCGTCCAACAACGCAACAAGTGGGAGTCAGCCCTCAACGTCGACGGACAAATCACCTCCGTCACAATGATACCTCATCCAGGGATCGGGTGCATCATTCTCTTCCAGTCCCGAAAGAAGGCTAAGGTTGAAGAGTACCGTATCACTATCAGCACCTTCCCGTCGTGCACATGCCCGGATTTCGTGGAGATGTCAGCAAGAGCACTTGGGAAGCGGCGCATTTGGGTAAACTGCAAGCACTTGTACTTCATCTTCCGTGTGACCTGCAACTTGGATCAATATCAAGAAACTTTCATCCATGCTCCGAGCCTTAGTTTCAATGAAGTGAAACACCTCCTCGAAAGTGACATCATGAAGCATGTGGGACCTTAGCGTGGATACCTATAGGAGCTAGGCTGCCCCCCCTTATTTATAAGTTCTCGCTAAGTATTTCCTATTGCGTTGAGTATACCATAGTATGAGTGCACGTTTTCCGAAAATATCGCTGATATATCACACCTATCTTTATCTACATGATGTGAATTGTATTCGTTTCTAAATATCTATAAAGGTTTCTAAATATTTATGGGTCTCTTCTTCCAACGGCAGTTTTAGATGTTATTGAATGGTACGAGTTTTGCTACTTTGCTTGAATGCTTGAATTTTTTGACTTAGAATTTTCTCTTACGTTGTGACCGTAGCCTATGATTAAGCGGCTCTCACCATAATGTGGACAGTCAAAAGTTCCCTGGTTTAATTAGATCATGTCAACTAGTCTCTCTGAAAGGTACCTTAAAACCAAGTCTCTGTCCTTAAAGCCCTTAAAATTTGCACGGAAATAGGTCCAACGTTTTTACTAAAAAAAGAGGTCCCACGATTTTCTATTTATATTATCTAAATTTAGAAATTTTATTACTATAATTGGAAAGCGTTGACTTTTTTCTGCTCACCGCTCACCGCTCGCGTCCCACCGCTCACACGGTAGCGTCGTTGAAATTTTATCAAATTGTACATAAATCAATGACCGCAAAACCTTGTCATGTAGCTACACCAAATAGTCCTATTGTTATGGGTGAAAAATTAACATGCAAATAATTAACATGGGCCACTCTAATTGTCTAATTAGAGTGGAAATAACATAGGGCCTAGACCCGGGTCTTCTCCTTAATCTTCCTTGAGACTTCCAACCAATACCTTGCATAAAATATATTATTCACCTTAGGTCAAATGTAGCATAAAATAAAATATTTACCCACATCAATGGCCCACACTAAATTTAAAATAATCATGGCATGCATTAATTCATACAGTCAAGACTCTATAAATGTTACAGGTTGGGAGTAGCAAAAAAACACGGGGAGGTCACTAGCGAAAATCGTAGAAACAACGTGCGATAAAAAATAGGGTCTAATCTATTCATTGTAGGTAAATTTTGCAAAAAACGTACATATAATATAGGGGGTTTTAAAATAGTGAAACATGTTTACATGTAAAATACCATCACATATAATGACCTCTTTTATCGAGTCAGTACATGTAAAATAGCATGGAAACAATTACTAGGGGTAGCAGGTCTAAGGTAGGGTCTGTGCTAGCGGATGAAAAGAGGTAATTTTTTGTTGAAAATGCTTGGATGGATGACTTCGTAGGCTGGCTTGCTTGAACGTCACTGAACCAACGGTTCCAATGTGGAGTTAATGGTCTCTACCCACGTGCTGGGAGGGAAAAAAATGCAGTATAAGTAAAATAGGGTATTTTCAAATGATTCCCCCAAAAATTTATAATTACTGATAGGGTGTATTAAAATACAAGCATTTACCTTTATTTTGAAAAGTACCATACCTTATAATCTTTTATGCAAGGTAAATAGCCCCCCAATAAATAGGTCATGAGCGCACGTGTATGCATTAATTAAAGAGGGAGTGACCTCCCCGTGCAAAAAAATAACATCTATAGAATTATAACAAGTAACACTTATAGAATTCATACCGATGATTAATAACATTTATAGAAATAACACTTAAAATTTCCGAAAATGAAGAACATAACATTTTATAAAAATAAAAAATGAAAGTACAAATGATAATACATAATTCAACTAAACTAATTGAAAGAAATAATCTATATAGTAGTAACTTGATGAGATTCTTCCCACTAAACTAACCGAAAAAAGTGAGTCTATAGTAGTTTGATGAGAAGCTTCCAAATGATGAGACGAAACTTCCTTTTGGAGTCCTTGAATGCTCATGATGTGTGATAGGGTATCATTTGGTCTTTGTTCAAAGTATTTCTTCAAAGTCTCTAGAGAACGCTCAGCAACACTCAATCCTACAACTTCTTCTACCACATCAACGATAACCTCATGAACATCAATTTCTCGATGTTTTGAGGAATACATATCCAAAAACTCCTCATCGGTAGGTTCATAGGGGTTGTTTAAATCAAACTCCATCTCATAATTGAGGCATTCATGAGCATTCATCACGTCACCCACCTCACTATCAGATGACAACAACGTCAGTTGATGAAGTAGAGTAGCAACTTCATCAACCTCTACCAAGCGCCTAGCTTCCTCTATCTCCCTCTCAATAGAGATCGAAAGAACACCCGTGTGCCTCCAACAATTTTGAATTGTTCGCAAAGAATATGGGATAAATGTGATTACATGTTTAAAATGTATGCTCTCATATATTATTACCTTGATTTTCTCAAAATTAACACTTATAGAGGTGCAATTAACAAAGAAGGGAGTAGAGCATGTTATAACACTTAACACATAACACTCACTAGTCTTACCAATTGTGTTTTTGTAGGGGAGTAAAATTTTCTTAACATATATGAAATTATAATGCTTATAGGGGTAACACTTATAGAGTCTTGACTGTATTATGAAAATTATCATGAGAATTATAATGGGCTCTAGTCAAATACTGAGCCCCACACTAATAGGACTACTTAGTGTAGGTTGAGACAAATGCTCTTGTGTACACCTTCCCAATGAATTCCTTGTAGATTGACAAACCGACCAAGTTGCCTTTTGACATCTTCTTTTCCTTTTCAAGTCTCAGAGCTTTCTCCTTCTTCGCTTTGAAAGCTTCAAAAGTTCCAAACACAACCAAGGGGAGTATGTTTGATACATCATGACATATCAATGAACGGGAAGAACCTACCGCTACACTATGTGTTATCCCAATTAGTGTGTGTTACTATTTAGAGATGCGCACCCGTTACACAATGCTATAACTATGTAATGAGAATGTAATATTTTATCAAGCAAAGTCATTTATGTTCTATAGTGTCCAAACAACCTAATGAACTTTTGTTGGTAAAAATTGCATTCATGAGTAAGACGTTATTGCATTGCATAACTCTAAATAGTAACACACACTAATTGGGATAATTAGTGTAGTTACATATGAACATGTTGAGTTTGAGAAATGAGATATTCATTTAAACATCAAAAATTTGTGAGGAAGTTGGCTATGGCTTTATTTGCTAACCATCTCATTCTAGTCATGTGATTCATATCCTAGGAGAAGTGGGTTAGTCGGAAAAAGTAACCATTTAGGATCCATCTACCTTATATTGTGATAAATTGTAGTGGCTAGTCTCACGGGCATCTTTGTTCATGCTTGTAATTAATTTTTCTTTGAAGTCAAATGCACCATCAGCTTGTATTTAAGAAAATATGGACATATTCTCAAAATTTGGACTTCTTGGTTGCTTTGATTCTAAGAACGATCTATCAATACACTTCCGATACATCTAAATTTCATGTAAGATGTGTGAGTTCTTTGTGATGACTTGAACGTTGTGGTATTGAAATATGATGAGCGAAAAACATATGCCTAATTCTCTTGATGTTAAATCTATATGTTTAAAAATTAAGTAGTGAAAATTGAATCAAAATAACTACTACAATAATATCATACTCAACTACGCACATTCATTTTACTGGAGGATCCTACCATCTTACGATAGAATTTAACATGTTGTAATTTTGGACTTGGATTTAATCCAATTTTACTTATATGTCAATTCAATGAAATGATAAACAACTTATTATGAGACACAACATTGAAATAAGTTCTGATCACTCAAAATGAACATATTTGTCAATGAACGTATGCAAATTTGCCAATAAACAACAATAAACTTTCATGGGGCCAGAGATTTTCGCCTGGTTTGTGACAACCATGTAAGTTGTTGTTTCCTTGCTCTCCATCTCCTATTGAGCAACTTCACCTCTTAAAGTTGGGCTTCATTGGCAAATGTATGACAAAATAGTAGGTACGATTAAGAAAAATAACTGAATAACAACCACATACCTTATAGTTTAAATGTCCATTTTAAAGCACATACAATCCCATAATCAACATCCAAACCCCAAATCCATTTACATCAGTTATGGCATTTAGTTTCACATGGGTAATGATGTCACTTATCCTATTTTGAGGCATATGCTAGGTTACATAACGATCAACAACTTCATCATTAGTGTCACCTCATCACTTGCGCTTACTTGGATCTTGGCATGAATATGTTTAATAGTGTTACGAGATGTAAGACTATGTTACACAATGGTCTACAAGCTAATTAAAATGTACACAAATGACATTCATATGCACGGCTTCTTGCAATGGAATTTTGACACTATAGCATATGACATTTTAGCCAAGTTATATGCAAGATGATTGGATTTCACATAGACTACGTACACTAATTATCCCAATTAGTGAAAGAGGGCTAATAGTGAGTGGGGGAAATTAGCGAAGGTGATACTAAATTTCTTTATGCTATGCAATTAGTGCCACCAAATGATTTAGGAAACATCTTGGCACTATTCATTGACAATTCTATTCATAGTAGCACTATTCATTAAAAGTATTGGCACTATTCACTTTTGCGTGTAGTTTTTCTTTATCACTCTACAAACACCTTAGAAGACACACTAATTTTCTTGAAATGTATGGTAAATGAGCATGTATTTTTTGAATTTAGTATCACTCAATCAAAAGTTCAGCCTTAACTAATTTTGAGACTTGACAAAATACTGCGTGTTTTGGAAATTAGTACCACACACACTTATTGGGATAATCATTGTAGTATAAAATGAGCTTGAACCTTCACCTATTGTGGATGATCCCACATTAGAGTAATTCTAGTTGACCTAAAAGTTATAGTATAGCCAATGAGATGTTGCAAAAGCCACTAGTTCACAATTAATCTTTGTCCTCATGGAAGGGGAGGCCACACACATTCAGAAACACCGGTTTCAAAATGGAGTTTGGTATGCCAGGGGAAAAGAATTTCGGCCTTCACATGTGCCTAACTTCGAAAAGCTTGGTTTCAAGGTTGGTCCCTCTTAAACCTTGAAACCAAGCTCCTCGAAGTTAGGCACATGTGGAAGGCCGAAATTCTTTTACCTTGGCAAACTAAACTCCGTTTTGAAAGTGGTGCGTTGACATGTGTGTGGCCTCCATGGGAGGTGTAATAATAAGAGGAGTCTCTAACGAATTCTCATGGTACAAAGGCAAGTTGAAGGGCCGTGCATAAGCAAACAATTGTGACAACTTTGATAAGTTACAACAACAACGACCAAGGAGAGGCATCCATTGGGATTCTTGTTTTCTATCTAGTGACCAAAATTTTCATCATATTCATGGATACAAAATCTAAGAAGATCCAACTGTTGCAAAGTTAAAGTTCTCAAGTTGGGGCAACTAATGAAAATAAAATTGTTCTTCTAAATTTGGATGTTGGGATAGATTCATGAGCATATTCAAAGCATAGTTTGCACGTGGTATGAAAAGTCCACTCCCTAGGGTAATTTGTTTTTACTTGGCTCATAAGTAGTCTATAATAAACTCTATTGAACTTGTAATAAAAATGAGTTTGACCAACTTTATGAAATAGACACGCTCCTTTCAGTGACATTTCAAATCATAAAATATGCGGGCCTCATGTGGCATGCCTTATGTGGCCACTCTCTTGATTGGACACTGAAATTTGAGTGGTACATGGCAAAGCTTATAGTCAAGAACAAACACCAAAAAAGTATGTGTAGATGATGAGATTGGAGTACATTGTGCTAAAAAAAATGACATCACTCTAAGTTAACACAACTAGAACTTGGGCCTATATGATCAATTTTTTTTTTTTATCATATTCATGGTTGATATTAAAAGCATCAATAACATTATACCCAGCTATCTTCCCTGGACAATCATGAAGCTGATGACAGCGCAAGTGATTGGGACTCATATCTAGCTCATAAACTGTATGAGTTTCATTGAGCACTTTGAAAGCTGTCATGCCAGACCATGTCATAAGTATGGCTTGTGACTCAAACCACCCACATAATAAGCCTGCATTTTTATACGAGATTCCTACAGCTTTTCTCTTTCTTCTCTCACACAGTTCCTTCTTGGCTACTAAGGTAAGGAGGTCTTCAACGGGCCTTCTTGTATGATACGGAAACACGCAATTAGTGCGCGATGGGTAGCAAATCCAAATCGAGCTCATAGCCGCTTTTTCCTCATCATTTTTGGAGCTCTATGAGATTTGTCAAAAATGAAGATTCTTTGAGTTATTTACTGATCATATAGGTCTCCCCAAGTATGTTGATTCTTATGTCTAGAATGTTTAACAAATTTTGAGCATGTGCTCTGATCTTTTTATAACACGTGTCCTTTTGGTGTCCGTTCTTTAATTCACACTCAACCATAGGCGTCCATTTAAGATCAAACATTGAATTAGCCAAATGTACCTTACTGTGTACATGTCATGTTCTTCGATGGCATTGTTTATCCCGCCTTCGCCCATATATCCTTTGCATATTAGGTGCCCCCTTACACCCCTTTTAACTCCTCCCCAACTACCCAAATATGATTCATTGAATTTACATACTGTAATGATCGCTTCTCATCTCAACTACAATGCCTGGGATGGAATGCACTTCCTCCTCCCTTATCATCCTCATTGTCAGAGTCAAAGGCCCCATTCACACCTACCCAACCTTCAACTACTATCAAAAATCTCATCCATTGCCAAAAATTAATCTTATACCTTTCATGTTTAGACCTAAATAATCGCAAACTCAAAAAACATGAACCCCCCTATCACCCCCCTACACTTCTAACGAGGGGCACCATACAATCCCCACCTACTATAAATTTGGTCCACCCACAACATGGGCTTTGGGTTGGTGGTTAGCCAATGTAGCCTTTTCACACCGACGTCCTTTTCTTGTTTCTCTATAGTGCGAGCTTTATTATTTTAAACAAAAATTCTTTTGCATGGATGTTGCAACTTTCTAGTTCATGTTGGAGGGGGAAAGGGAAGGACAAAGGACAACACGATTTTTTGGGCACAAACTAATATTTATTAAGTAAAACTGGACCAAGTTCAAGTCCAAAGTTACAACATGTTAAATTCCTTTGTAAGATCCTCTGATTGAATGTGCATATGTTCATCACTTAACACTTAGCTATATAGATTACATAGACATAACATCATAAGAATAGATATCTCGATTCCATCATATTTTATTAACATAACACTCAAGTAAGCATTGAGGAGTCACATATCTCCCATGAAATTTAGGCGTAGTGGAAGTATATTGTCTGCTCACAAAACTGAAGCAATAAAAAAGTCCGGAGTTTGAGAATTTGTCCATATTTACATAAATACAAGTTAATAAAGAAAAATCTTTGGAACCACAGTCATCACTCTTGAGTTATATACATTTAGGTAATCTATATATGATATGTTCTTATTCTCTTTAGTGTGGGTACTTAAATAAATTGTCATCAAATTAGGGTGGACTATTTGAATGGATGATTTTAGGGTGAATGACGTGTCTCAATGGTTGTTACTTGCATTTCCACTACGTGGGCTTCTGCCACCAATACTAACGCATGAAGACTAATATGCATGTGTGTATCTTATTGTAGAGATTATTGTTTACAATGCCAATCAAAATGAACACCAGTGTTCTTCTTTATTATTTATTGCAATAGCTTATTTATGTAGTAAGTCTACTCCAATATTTCAAAAAACATCACAATTAAAAAAATTATGCTGAATATTTACAAATATTGATAAATTAGTATTAGTCACACTACACCATTTATGATGTTTAGTTTCACAAACTATTTTGAATTACGCGATGTAACAAAGTCTTCTTATAGGTTTCAATTTCTACCAAAGAAAAATCATATACGTTGTTTGAAGATTATTGATCATGAACGACTTTACTGGGTAGAATTATTAAACATTTCACATAAACAATCATAGCATGGCCCAACTCCGAATAGTAAGGGCCGAATTGGACTAGGGTGAAGAAGTGCACTAGTCAAGAATCTTAGGGGAATGGAGCAATACGATTGGCTACAAAATGGGTTCTTCACCAGCCGGGACTTACACTACAACCAAGACTTCTCCAGTGGAGAATTCCAAGCATGGATGAAAAAATGACATGGTTACCTATGTGGCAACACTTGATGCTAGGGGGGTTATGTGGAGGTCGAGTTTCTTGGGTAATTGCAAACCCTTGGACAAGAAACTCGACCCATGAATAACTTCTTCTTCTTCTTCTTCTTCTTTTTTTAAATTTTTTTTAAATTTTTAATGAGACAGAAGGCCAATAGGCCAACGCCAAAGCACATGAGGCAGTTAACCACCTGGCAAGCTTTTGTCAAGTAGAGAGGAGATTTCACAGCCGGGAATTGAACCACCAACCTCTTCCTTAAGATTTGGGTATCTCTCCACCATCATCCAATAGTTTAGGGTCGTCTCGGACAGGAACTCCAACTTAAGACATTTAAAAAAATAAATTAGTTTTTTCATCTCGTCCAACATACCAACCGGTTGCCTCAAATAATCTTGGCTTGGGCTGAAATTCTTGACCGACCGCTGCAATTCTTCATCGTAGTCTAAACCGGCCCTAAGTGACACAAAATACCATAAGGGCTGGGGCAAACCAACCCGTATATTGGTACCTTACCGGGGAGGGCGAACAGCTGGGGATTCGTGGCACTCACTTAAAATGATCCATCCTAGATATCGTGGATGAAGTGGCTTCAATAGAAAAAGCCCCCTATGGGGTTGAGGGCCGATTCATTCGAATGTGACATCACTAGACATCCGGTAAGGTACCAATGTATGGGTTGGTTCGCCCTGGCCTCCTTATATAAGGATGTAGCCAGGTGATGTGCCTACCGTATTCACCAGGGCTGAGGGTAACATTAGCCGTCTAAGCCCTGGAAGGTGGGGCCCATCCCTTCCGGGGGAGATGGGCCCCACGTCTTGCCTCCGAAGGCCTCTATGGAAAAGGGAGCGCGAAGAAGGAGGCGCATTCACATGGATATGGTGATCACTCTCCTCCACTCCTCGGTGATCAGGACCAATTAAGTTGAGTAGGAGGTTTCCTCCAATTTCTTCCACACTGCCATCTTCATCAAAATCCCCTGCAGACTTATTAGTACCGTTCTCTGATCTCCTAGATTCACATCCACCTTGGGTGTCAAAGTTGCAACTTTTTCGATGCTTCATGTTGCTGCCAGAGAGGCGATGCTAGGCGAGGAGGGCCCCAGGGTCTTGCAGCAGGGCCACGGAGGAGGAGGAGGAGGAGGAAGTAAGTGAGGAAGGTGGTTGGAAGATTGCAATGAGGCTAACTTAACTTTGTCCTCCCGGATGGCGGTGCGTCGAAGATGATGATGATTATGGATGGTAGTGGGCTACAGTGATGAGAACCTGGTTGGACAAGTCGAAGAAAGGTGTGGTTGTGGACAATTCAGCGCGTTTGACGAAGTTGGTGGTTTGGTTTGGGGCCAGCTCTGAATTCTACAGTAGATCTGTAGAAGCCGGATCATTATGATTACGAAGTGGTTGAAGCCGAATTATGATTCTACTTGTATGAAATACTGCTACTTGTAGTTACCTTCAGCTGCAGTTTTCTCTACCACTTTTGGTTTGGTTTTAAGCGGGTGAGAGGAGCTCGAGGGCGATTTTGAGCGGTGTTGACCCGGACGCTACCCTGTTGGCGAAGTTTACGAAATTAACTTGTTAGCGCGCCGGCACTAATGAGACATCCATCCCTGCTTGCCTGCCATGGCTATGAGGAGTGGGGATCGGAACCTTTGGAAGCACACATTGTGAGTTTGTGGTCCACAGCTTGATTGAGTGTTGACGATGATGATGTATTATTTGGGAGGGGGTTAGTTTGTTGCGAGGTTTCTATAAGCTGGATTGAGTGGGGGCGTAATCTTAAGGGGGTGGGTTTAGCTCGGCGGTGGTACAGCTTCGGAGCTTTAGCGTGTGAGTTGAGAGAGGCAGCTCTATCTGTACTTTAGCGTTTGTTTTGTGTAGGGAACTGCGCATTCATAGGAGAGAGAGAGAGAGAGTCGAGTAGCTGTGAAGAGAGCTAGTGTTGTGTTGCAGGTTTCTCGAGCTTGTGGATTTCTCGTTGTGAAATGGGCGAGTGAAGCGATCCTATTTTTTGTTTTGGATTCTCATGGTGGCTTGTCGTGCATGGTTGTTGCAGGTGTTGCTGAAGAAAGACTCAGCAAGCCCCCAATTTTGGAGAATTCCACTTTAAAGAGCGCAAGGAGACGGTGAATCTGACAGGAGGAACTCGTAGCAGATTTGTGCAAGGTCTGGGAAATCGAAAGTGGAAAGTAGAACCTTCAGAGAAAGATACAAGACCTGTGTAGGTACGCCTGATTCTTGACAACTCGATATATATATATATATATATATGTGTTGCCATGGTGATGCCCGGGTTTGATTCAGATCCGAGCACACACTAGTGCAGCAGTGGCTCACTAGAGATTGGTTGTTGATATTGCCGAGCACCAATAGACATGTCGAAGATTCTCCCAGTCCTGGGGTTGTGTGTCCTCCAGGAATTTGTAAGGTGAAGCTGAGTTCTCATGGTATAGAAATTTCGTTTGTCATAGCTAAGCTGCTCAGAAATTGTAAAGGAGCTTCCGCCTGCAGAAGAGTGTCCAGTCTTGTATTGCGAAGCCTACGCATTCAAGGAAAGTATTCACGGATTTAGGGTTGAGGAACACTTTGGCAATGATTCGCCCAATAAGTTAGAGTTCCATCCGAACTTCACGAGGTCACCTGATTGCATGTCGAGGATTTCGCAATCACGTGATCTTGTGTGACCGGTACAGGAGATTCCTTGAAACGGTTGTCCACCATATCTGCTGACCAGTACCGATGCATGCGTCTTTCTCGGTAGTTTTTGGTTCATTGCATGCGGAACACCTCGTCTCACGACTCAGGAATATGTAAATCTTGAATTTCACCTCCTTTGAGCTACTTCAAAATCTTTCGCAACATTTTACGGATTGCCAAAAATTCGGATTTCACGTTACTATCCCATCCGCAGTGTGTCGTGAAACCCATTTTTGGCAAGGGAGCGAAAAACCCTCTACGCAGCTCAAAATTCTGCGTGTTGTGTAGGGGCTTGCACACACATGAGGGTGGAATAATTTGTCTATTGCTTGATGAATTGGAGACTGGAGGACGACAATGGTTTCTCAAGCGCCAATTTTCACGACGAGTTGTACAAGAAGTTCACTGAAAGAATAATTACTCGATCAGTAGATCGTTCTGGCTATTCACCTTCATCGTGGTGAGACAATCCTCGAGCATTGCTGATGTATTCGGTCGTGATTCTTACAGAGGGAGGTTGGTTATCGAAATACTCAAACATCTGGTGTCTCAGTAGCTCCTCAGGGACAGAGCTCTGATGCAAAGGGGGGGAGTAAACGAAACGGCGGACAATCAATCGAAGAGTGCTCCCAGACCTTTGTGAAAGGCATAATTGAGCAAAGGATTTCAGCTATGAGGCAGGAAAACCAGAGGAGTGAAGTGAAGGGTAGGTAGAAACATGGTTATGAGAGATATATGAATGTGGAGAAATGGGAAAAACAACACCACTTTCTCCGGCAATGGGGCGGCGAGATGACACAACAGGTGGGCAGCTGCTGAAGGAGCTGGAGGCGCTCAGCCAAGCTCTCTACAGGACAGGGCCAGGGCCGAGCCATGGTCGATCCTCAAGTAAAGAAACTCCATCCTCGCCATATCTCGGCAGTGTGTCAGGGCCGAGGGGACAGGAGCCAGTGTCACCTTACTTCGGTGGTATAGCAGCACAACCTCCATCACCTTACCTCGGCAGCAAAAGAGACAGCCGGTCCGAAGAGCCACAGTCACCCAGCCTTGGCAGCTATGGGAGGAGCTCATCAAAGCCACAATCACCACACCTCGGTGGCAGGAGAGGTGGTCCACCATCGCCATATCTCGGTGGGCTGGTAGGCAGCAGGAATGAACCACCTAGAACTCCAGTGATTGTCAGCCTAAGTGGTGGTAGCGGGAGCGAAGAGCCCAGAAGCCCTTACCTTGGTGGCAGGGCAGGAGGCAGAAGGGGGGATGGGGATGGTCGGCCACCATTGATTGAGCCTAAGTCTCCATACCTCGGTGCCATGAGAAATTCTGAACCAAAGTCTCCCTACTTGGGTGCTCAGAGAAGTGAAGATGCTCACCATGTTGTTGGCCGAAGAGGCGAAGGTTCAATTTCTCCTTACCTTGGTGCACGAAGAGGTGAAGCTCCACCTTCTCCGTATTTGGGTGCTCGAAGAAGTGAAGAAGCTCCACCTTCTCCTTACCTCGAGGGTAGAAGATCAGAGGAAATTGGAACTCCTCGACTTGGAGGCCGAAGGGGTGATGTGCCCATCTCTCGAAGTCCTCGAAGTAGGTTAAGTGAGGGGATTCTTAACCTTGGCTATCCGATGGAGGAAGTTCAGTCCCGCTACTTGAGCAGGATCGAAGAATCTGGGAATGGCTATGAGAGGGATGCTCAACTGGAAAACCTCTCGAAATCTCCTTACCAGCTTTCGAGGCCGGAGCTCACAGTGTCACCCCGTGGGGTTAGTGATTCTTACAAACCAGGAGGGATAACACATCTGGCTCTTTCCTCAGGAGCTACTATATTGAGGTCTCATCATAAGAGACCACCAATTCCGTCACGGGTTTTGTCTTCGTCTTTGCCGGGGCCATCATATGAGTCTGAAAGGAAAGCTTCGACGTACAGACTTGATATCGATGGAGACAGCTTGGAGCCTCCGGTGCAGGAGCGTAGTTTGCAGCCATGGCATTCGCAAGGGTTTGAGAAGAATTTGGCAGAAGTGACCAATTTCCCGGCATGGCTGGAGGACAATCTGCAGTTTAGCAAGAAGCTTGAGGCACCCAAGGAGAAGAAGAGCTTGTGGAAGTGGAAGCCGTTTCGAGTGTTCTCTCACATCGGCCAGCAAAAATACAATTGCATGTTCATTGTGCATGTACATGGAATTGAGAACCTTCCGGCTGCAATGAGCGGACTTCGACTGTCGGTCCAATGGAAACGAAAAGACTCGGAAGCACAAACCTCGCCATCCCGTGTGTACCAAGGCTTAGCCGAATTTGAGGAGACTCTGAAACTGAAATCTACCGTGTATGGCTCCAGGAGTGAATCCCATGGCATGAAATACATGCCCAAGAATTTCGACCTTGCTGTGGTTGCGTTGGATGTTGATGAGCTTGTTCTTGGAAAACACAGACTGGACCTCAGCCGGCTGCTCCCCGACACCGCAGAGGATAAGTCTGACGATGAAAGTGACCATAGCTGGACTACAAGCTTCAAGCTTACAGGGAAGGCGAAAGGAGGCACACTCATTGTGACATTTGGGTTCCAGCTTTTGAACAAAGATTCCCAACCGGTAAGCAGCTTGTCGAGTGCAAGGTTCAGCGATTCCCCAATGTCGAGGCCATTGCGGTCTTTCACTAGTATGCCAAATTCTCCTCAGGCATTAACGCTGGGTGGGCGTGCATCCAATTTCGAATTCTCTCCTGCAATGTCTGAAATGCCTGTGGATGGAGAGTACATGAGGATGGAGCATCTTAGCCTCGATGAATTCAGCCTAAACGATGGTCCCATCAGCGCCAGAAAGAGCAACCAAAAGGGCCAAACACGTCCTTCTTTTAATCCTTCTCCCGAAATCCAGAAAAGGCTTTCATTCGGCCAATCTGCTGCTAACCAGGGGCGTGCACCAATTCTACCTATTGCATTTCATGAAGACACGGACTATTCTAACACAGACAGTTCCTATGACGATGAAGGTGCGTACGCTGATTTTACAGTGGTCCATCAGGGGCATGAAACGAGTACTATTTCGGATTTGGTGGCTCCTGTGGACTATGATGACCCTATCGCTGAAGAAGACACTGTCGAAGGCCTGTCAGAGACACAGGAGGAGGAAGATTCAATAGAAGGTAAGCAGTCATAGCTATGTACTTACCGTGCTGGTGGCATGCGGGAGTCCGATAGTGTGTTTTGTCTACTGAATCACCTCCTCTCCTATGATGAACTTTATTGTTTGGAATAAGTTGCACCTAGAATTTTTGTTACGAGCACTTCGTCACCTTTGTGGCTATGGCGAGACCTAGATGTGTAACATTTGCACAGTCTGTATGTACTTCGCACCTGTGGAACGTAAACTGCACATGTCTAGTATGTGTATATGTTTCTTCTCGACTTTGTTGTTGTTGTAGGTTTATTGCAATTTATGAAGTTGATTTTCTCACTTGGGATGCACAAACTTGTTGTGCAGATCCTGAAGTGTTGCGAGCTCAGGTTGGCGTGGATGTGGTTATCGAGTCAGAGGCCGCTGTACAAGCCGACGATGTGCATAGTGGCAAGACCCTGCAAAAGAGCAATGCGGAAGCAGTTGCGAATGAACTCAACCAAATTACGACTGAACACATTTTGGACGATGTCAAGCCCATGTCTGACCACAAAATGGAACAACATGAGACCAAAGCCCGACCGGAGGAGCAAGAGCAAGAGCAAGAGCAAGAGGAAAGTGAAGAAGGTTTTGTTGAGGCACAGGATCCTCAGTCGAGTGAAGCAATCGTGAAGAACTCGGAGGAGATTCTGAGCTCAGTGCCAGTAGGTTTGCCAATTGGCACCACACAAGGGCACCCTATAATTCGTCGAGAAGGATACATAGCGAATCACAAAGAGGACGAGAAGGAGATAAACGTGGTGTTGGAGGAATTCAAAGTGAACGAAGAACAGATGTCCAAAGTTGTTGTGCAATCATCCATATTACACAAGGACAGTAATCACAATGATAAGGATGCCATTGTCGATGATGATGATCTGGATATTGTGGCTGGGGAATTTTTAAGCCTCCTGGGGGATGAGGAAGCCTCCCTGGACGATGATTCTGAAAGCGGAGAGGATTCACCACGGGCCTTACGCCTCCAGCAGTTTGAACAGGAGGCACTTATTGAATGCGGTCTGGATCTGAACTTCCTCTTACCCGAGTCTGCGAAGTTCACCATGCAAGGGATGCAGGACAAGCCAAATGTTGAAGGAGGAGGAAGGGCCATCCAGGAGCAAACATTGCACACCGAAGACTTTGCCAATGAAGGTCAGTTTCTTGTCTACGAAATTGTAAAAGTTACATTCTGGGAAGCTTAGTGGAGTGATGGATGGTTATAACCATGTCACTATGGTGGAGTATATTACTGTAGTAATCCATCTATGATGCAGGTGCTCATAATTTAGAAGCCCACGCGCAAGAAAATCTGTTACCATTTACAAAGTTGCAACACTGACGAATCTCTTTTTTCAGAGGATTCACGTGTTTTGAGTGCCAGAATGGATGACATCATGCAGCAAGATATAACCTCATTTGAAAGCACATCGAGGTTGCTTTAGTGAACCCTAATCACACCACTGCAAGAATATGAACAAGTTTTACAAGGAAATCTCCAATTTCTCTCTAGTTCAACCAATTCAATCACTGGATTTGGAAGAATTGGGCTTGTGAAGCCTCCAGTCTTCAAAGTCTTGTGTATGTTTCTACCATTATTAACATGGTGGTCATGTCCCAACGATGTATCAGGTTGGGGCAGTGAAGAGGACACAGAAATGGCATCTATTATGGAAATAGCTGAGGCAGAGCTTCAGAAAGCAACACAAGCAATGCGCAGCAGAATACGGGCGAAGCTGCTCGAAGATGAGGAAACCAAAGCTCTCATGGAAGAATGGGGTTTGGATGATGAAGTCTTTGTTGACAATCCCCTGCAGCTTGCACTGGTTCCCTATGACTCCTCTACTGTCCCTATGAACCTGGCGCCTTCTTTGGGAAAAGAAATAGTGCCAGTGATGCGTATTCGTGATGGCAAATCGCATCGTCCCAAGGGCCTTGTACACTTGGGAGGAACAGGTCTTCTCTCTATGTAGGTTTTGGTTGCATGGATGGCTGTGGCAGTAGTTGGAGCAAGGCTATGGTAACCTTGCTTACGGAGGATGTCACTGGCAAGATGATGATTGAGGGCACGGATGCAATCTTTACTTATGTGCAGGTAAATCTCGGGAACAAATGAACCTTGTCGTGTGACAACAGAAATCAAAATCAAATGTACAGTTTTCTTCCGCTATTGAAGGACTCTGTTCATCACACAGTTATAGCGCAGCTTGGTTATGGTTTACATTGCAACAAGTTTTCTTTCTCACAGCAACAACCGTAGGCAAAATCTATTGCTTGTAGGAGGTTATAGGGACTTAGTGAAACATCGTCTTGGATTCAATCTGTTTTTTGCATCTTTTGAAGTGGAGTGAAGATGGCTAAATCATCATAGTGGTAAATATATAATTCCTTGATTGTTGGGTGCAGATTAAGTTGCAGTAAGGTTTTCTACCTCTGATTGCAGATTGTTGGTGCCTACAGAGGAGTCCAAGGCCACGTGATTTCAAACACAAGGTCACAAGAAAAAGACTTTGGGTACAGTATTCCTCAAGTCCACCCTGGGTGAAGGCAAGGCTCAAAATGCAATCACATGCTGGTCATCGCAGCAGAGATACTCAAGACACTAGACGATGGATCAGGTATTGTCATGACCACGTGACTCTAGAAGTGAGCTGTGTTTCTGACTGACAAGAAAGAGATGGACCACCATGCCTTGCTGTGATGGAAGCTTTTAAACAATTGAATGTGGAATCAAGCATGCATTCTGTAATTCGGACTGTGAGGTGTATCCAAATCTCTGTTCTGAATGAGTACGAGGATTGGGTTTGTTCAATGCTCACTTCTCTCAATTCGCTTTACAAGAGTCACTACGCAAGTTTTAATTGAGTGCACCTGAAGTAAGATGGTTCTTCAAGAAACACTATGTATGTAAGATATGTAAAGATTGCACATGGTTGTATCCAAAAAAATTGTAGACTGAAATACCTGGCTTTGGGCATTATTCTGCACTTAATTTTAGAATGTAGTACTATATGGGATGGTTGGTCTGATGAAGAATCTACTGGTGGGTCAGGCTATCCGAGGACAACGATGTATATAGAAATACTCTGCCTACTAGTGCCAGAGAGTGGAGGCAAATTCTACAAAGTGATTTGGTATGCACATAGAAAGTGCAACTGCCATGAGTGAAGCCATCGCCATTCAGGAGGGTCGTATTCAACAAGGCAATAATACTATGGACTCGTACACCTTCGTCGAAATTTTAAAGTGGTGCTTCAAGCAGAGACACCTTGCGGCAGCCAAGCAAGTTCATGACTGCATCATCAGGAGTAGAATGGAGCAAAACATATTAGTGGCAAACAACCTACCGAGTGTGTATATTAGATGCGGGAGATTGCAGGATGTGCGTCGCGCATTTGATGAACTTGTGCAAAAGAATTGTCTATATTTGGACCATCATGATTGGAGATTATGCTCAGCACAATCATGCTAAAGATGCAATGGAAACTTTCAATCAAATGCGACAAGAAGGGGCATAGCCAAATGAAATGACTTACTTGAGCATCCTGAGTGCATGTGCGAGCCCATTAGCTCTAGAATGGGGCAAAGAAGTTCATGCAAGTTACATATGAACCATATGGTGGGACCCTGGGGTCCCATCAGCCCCTGGCTCTCGCATGAACTCTGTAGCACTGTCAACATAACTCTGATTCTTTCTATGAAGGTGGCAATCGATTGCTCACATCATGAGCTACACGGGGACATTCAGATCAAATTTTTTTAATGGTGACGCAATTAGTCATTTTTAGGGGTATCATGCTCATTTTTTAGATGGATTTTTGGAGAAATAAGTAAGAACAAATTTTTGAGTGAAGTTATTAAAAGGGAAACTTAGCTGAGAGCAAGAGAGATCCAACAATACGTTGCGAGATGCAGTAATGGCTTCTAGTCAACATCTACAGGTTTAGGTTTAGGTTTACTAGGTTTATGTTGCAACATAAGCACTCCAGCAAAATAAATAATTAATGATGTTTTGAGACAGAGTCTATGCAGGACCCTGGGGTCCCGCCATAAGGTTCATATCAGACATGATAAACTTGAGTCAGATGTGCGTGTAGGGACGGCTCTCCTTAAGATGTATGCCACGTGTGGGAGCATCAAGGAGGCAAGGCAAGCTTTTGATAGATTGACCAACCGTAATGTCATTTCCTGGAATGTGATGATTGGAACATACACAGTCCAGAAAAGTAATATTGACCAAAATTATTGTGGACTGTCAAAATTATAGTGGGCCATAGGAATAGGTAGGTTTGAAAGATGTAGGTTGAGGATTCTGTATATTACACCTGGTGTTTTCATATCTGTCTCTGAACATGGTGATTGTTTCTATGAAGTGATGCCTTCTCTTGGCACCAGGAACATTGGACAACCACCAAAGGGAAAGCATCCTGACAAACAGCATAAACCAAATTTTCTGGAGGGGCTGTCAGAAAATTGGACTAGCCTGGACCCAGAGAAAGTCGTTCATACTCCTTATGGGTAGATGATTCCCCATAGAAAGAGCTGAAGAAGAATCAACCTGAAACAGACATAGTTTCATCTTTATATTCCACAAAATATTGAATACTTCATAGCAATTGAAAAACTAGAGACTAGTCAAATGAAATCATCTTTGGTTTTATTCTAATGCTAATTTAGACGAGCATGTTGCAGGTACTTTCAGGAGGGTTGGCCTCTCCTGATATGCAAGATCCAAGAAGATAATGTCAGTTGATTATCAAATCCTGCACGAATTTAGTGCCATAAGAATGAGATGAAGGTGATGAATCCTCAAATTACGACAAATTTTCATACATGCAAGTGGTTATATGGGTGTGGCTAAAGTGGCCTGTAATATTAAAATGTGTGTTAGACATTGACTTTTTGAGTATCATAATGCATGAGGTGTTCTATTAATCCTTAAAATTATACTAGAAGAGTTCATTTGGGAACCATTTTGCACCCAAAGGGAGGTATTTGAACAACGCTGGTATATGGAAAGTTTGCAAAGGAAACAACTATAGTGTGCAAAAGGAAATGAGGATAAATAAATGGGTAAAAGAAATTTGAAAGTTAAATAATCCCATGTAAGTTAATTAGTGTTCACATTTGCGTTGTACTGTTCTCTCTATTTAGTATGACACGTTTGGGAAACACAAAAAGGTTGTATTATCAAGGTGTCGTCTTCTCGTTAATATGACAAATGGCTTAAAATTGTCGTACTATCGAGGGAATACAAAAACATAAGCAATATGAGCTTATGTTTATATGCAACGAGTTTAAGCAATATAGATTGTATGAAATAATAACTTATAACTCCAAAAAAATAAAAATATTCTCAAGAACTCTTGAAATAGGAGTTCAAAGATCTATGGTGTTGCCTATTCAAGTTAGCAATTGTCATCTTATCTAAATTCCCTACTAGCTTTTGAAAACTAATAATTTCATTAACACCAAAATGTAAAGAGTTGTCTAATAAGAAATTAAACAACAATGATGCATGACGTTTAGCATCACTAAGCTTTACTGTAGGTGGAGCAACATCATCCACATCTACTGAATGTAGATCAACATTAAGATCAAAGCCTTGTGCATAATTGATTCCCAAAGCAACATCCACCAACTCATTAGTACTCAATTCTAGCTCAGTAATCTCTTCCCCTCTCATATGAATGTAAGTCTCGATTGACATCTCTTCATCACCCAATCGCAACTTTGAAATCAGAGCACCAAGTTCATCTGATTCTTCTTGCATTCTATTCTTCTCCCTTTCATCAACTAGGGCAAAATCAACATTCCATGTTGTAGGTAATATACGCGCCATCGTCCAACAATTCCTGACTATATATGCATCCAACTCACTCCATACTTCATAACTCCACATGACAGCATGTCTGATGTTGGGCACCACCTTCCTTAAGTCCTTCAATGTAGCATCATCATAATGTGATAAAACCCACTGCAATAGTTTCTTCTTGTACTTAATTTTGAAAGATGCTATTATGCCTTGATCCAAAAGTTGACCTACGCTTGTAACATTGGGAGGAAGGAATACCAAATTCATGTTGCTCAATTCCAAAGGTTGAAAAACCACCATACTTACCAACTTTGGCAAAGCTAACAACATGTGAAGATGCACAATCCAAAATCATAATCACCTTTCGATTTTGGCCTTTGAACTGATTGTTGAGCTGCAAAATCTAAGCTTCAAATATATCCCCCTTCACCCAAGTTGTTTTATTTGAGTGCCACCAAACATACTCATGAGGTTGCCACCTTCCAAAACATTGTGGTTGCTTAGACGTATAAATCACAAGCAACTTCAACTTATCAGTCCTAGTTGAATTAATAGCCAGAGCAAGTGTTACACACTCCTTTTGTAACTTCCGACCCTTCACCTTCCCTTGTGCTAATGTTTTATTAGGACGTGCTCTAAAATACAATCCAGTCTCATCCATGTTGTAAACATCTTCAGGCTCATAATCTGACAAAAGAATAGGAAGGAGGCCACTCTAACCCTAACCAAGTCCATTGTACACTAGTAACCCTATTTATCATTAAGTTCCCAATGATTAGTGAAGTTCCCAAGTAGTTCCCAAGTGAAATGGATGTATTTTAGATATACATAACATTGATGAAAGGAATATTAGCATTAATTACCTCTTTAATATGCCAAAACGGAGATGCTAAATGTTGTATTATCGAGTGTCGTAGTCGTATAAAAGATGGAGTTTTGAACTAAAAAGTTTGGTCGTGCAAAAATGTGTCGTAATAACGAGGGTGCTGTATAAACGAGTGTTGTATTAACGAGGTTAGACTGTACTTGTAAATGTGTGGCATTAATCCAAATGCCTATATTTTGGGTTCCAATAAATGCACTTAACCTCCCACAACACCTGCCCCTACGAATACAAGTCACATGGTGGAGTTGCTTACAATAGCTTCTTCTATGGACAATCAGATAAAGTCATTGCCGATTGTGTATTTGAGCACCATGAGTTGCTTTTGTCGGTACATATCTTTCATTGACATGGCATGGTTCTTCATATCTCTAAGGGCCACTTCACACACGAGCCAAGAGCCGTGACCATGAAATTGTGACAGCCCAAAAGAAAGTGTCCAAAGGCCGTCCCAACACACCTCCAAAAACATGTAGTTGGTCACCGACCCTCAAGTGTAGTGTGAAGTCATATGTGACCGGGTCCTCAACCAAATGCTATTTCAATGAATGTCTATTCATGCAGATCCTCAAGCATGATAAAATAGAATAAATCAACGGTTGTGAGCATTCGGAGTGCCATGGTCTCCCGGTTTTGTGTTAGGCCTGCCTCCAAGAGGTGGTTTTTGAAAATAGTCCAAGTGACCATGAAACATGATCCATTTGACGCCATGTAGGAATCCATGTAGACTTTACATCCATCTTGCATTCACCTACTCCGTTGGTCCCTCAAGCGTAGTGTGAAGCAAACTTGGACCGGCTCCACCCTTTCCACCAATGAGAGTGCTTGAAGTGTAATGGTCACGGGCTCTCAGTCTCGTGTGTGAAGTGGCCCTAAGCTTTAGCGAATTTTGTGGTTTATGTGGTAGTGCACATTGAATGGTTATGGTTGGTGTGTGTATTATGGTTGTGCATGCTTTGAGTGAGGTTCCGAACATGGTTGTCATGTGACACACTAGGTGCATGTGGAGTGCTTACAAGCAGTTCAATGAGTTCCAACAACTTACGAAATGCCAGACACAATCTCATAATCAATTTATTTTCCACTAGTACATACCAATGGTCATATCATGTTGTGGATTTTTTGATGACATCCGTTTTTTTGCCAATCATTGTTATTCTAATGGATTCCACATCAAACAGTGCTTGCAACATATCTGTTGTGGCCAAAGACTTTGGGTGGCATGCATTGCAATGTTTTCCTCATTTACTCCATACATTCACATACAAGTGGCCCACAAGGCCTCCATACCATGGATGTTGCCTTCAACTCTCATTATTGGACAAATGAAAAACAAAGTTGTTGAGCGAAAGCACATAGAAGCAAAGATTTTGCATACAACCTAAAGAGTTGGACGAGGTGGACCATCTACACATATTTGTGGTGTATGATATTGTGAACACAATATGTATTTGTATTTATGAATGTTAGATGCATTGTTTTATTTTCCATTATTGCATATATTTGTCAGAGGTTTTTTGTCAACTCACAATTTGTGACATAAATGTGTGGAGTGAATTTCTAGACATCCAAATTGGATAGAATGGACTTACACAATAAATTCATGTCTCAATACATGCACCACTGCATGGCTTACAAAAGCATGCTACCAATGAGTTCTAAACCCTTTGGGTATGCATATTATGTTGTAAATCCACGTAAGCATAATTAACAAAATCTCCATTGTGTGTTATAGTGACAAGTGGGAAAATGCACATTGGAATGGCCAGTAAAACTTGGCCTTAAGAAGGTTTTTTTTGTAGTTAGGGGGAAAAAAACTTGCAATGGGAGGAGGCCGAGTTGATGGTTTTGCAATTTGGGAACATTGTTTCTCCAACTGCAATCCATGGGACATTTTGGAATTGGGCATATGAACACACGTTTGGTAGACTGTCAATGGTCCCACTAAAGCAAGTTGTTTTGGTTAGAAAAGAAACTTGTACGCGTTTTTTGGATCTTCACATTTTATCTCAATTGATGTAGATGGGGGTTTTCAAATATATTCATATTGCATGGTTTTTGCAAGGCAATCGTGTTTTGCTGAGGTCACGGGATATCATGCAGACAACTATGGATGCTGAAACCACAAGGAACTCATTTAAGCAAATGAAGAAATGACCACATTCTATGGATGCAATTGATGCGAGTAGTATCCCATGTGCATCGCCAACCAAATACTCATGCCGCAGTGGGGGTCGCAGTGCAGGCACCTGAGGTGGGTGCACCAAAGGGGATGGAGCCCACAGTCAATGAACTTCACCACCCCAATGATGGAGTAGATTGTTATGATTGCTATAGTATATTCAAACAATTAGGCAAATTGATTCGTATATGGGAACTTTATGACCATATACTACTTGTAGAGTATGTGCAAGTATGTTGTTGTTGCATATGTGTGTACATGTATGGTTTTATTTTATTTTATTATAACATCAAAATCCAAGTTTTTCTAAACATGTGCACTGTAACTGACAATAATCATGTATGATTGAGCATTAGATTGCAATTTTAGTAAAAAACCAATCGTAAAAAAATACACCACTGTAAAACATAACACCTACAATACCCTAGAACCTAATTGTTCCCTTACCACAAACCTCAATGCATAGAGTGGGAAATTGGTTGTCCCTAAACCTAATGGAAAGTCTAGAAAACATGTCCTATAGAAACACAACACAAGTTTGTTGGGTCCCATATGTATATGTTCCAAGAAAAGTGCATTTGTACATGAGGGGCCCATGTCGAGAATGGGTAGAATGAAAAACATCATCTGGGATCAACACGTGCATATGGAGGATGAAGATGAGATGGAAAAATTAGGGATAAAAACCTATTAGGGAATGTGGACCAAGTTGTAAAAAAATGTTCCCGCAGAGTGTCAAAACCAGATACAGTAAGTGTAATGGACGCCAATGTGCAAGTGATTATAGCAGTTGGCAAAAAAGGCTCAATGACTGCCGACCACGTAGACGAAGGGACGTGAGCTGGAAACTCGATAGTGACTTGTACTGCCAAGTTGGTAGTACACCATTCTTCCATGGATGCTAGGCACACAATGACATGAACATGTTTCCAGGGGAACCCTGTGTTGGCAAGGAACACACAACTGGCATGCAAATCATGACTAGCATCCAAACAACCCACAATGACCTAGGATATGCTCATGGTATCTAGAACCCGCCAAACAGATGCACTCTCATGCAAATAAACCATGAACTCACAGAATTATGCCATGTGCAATTGCACTCGCCTAGACCATAGTTGATAAGCAAGTCGAGTGAAGAAAACATCAACAACACCTAAACGTAACGACATATGAGAAACAATGATAGACATCCCATGAAAAGGAAAAAAAATATCCCACATTAATGACGTTTAAAAAAATAAAAATACTTGCCACAAATGATAGACACTGGTAACAAAATGGAGTGCGTTTGTGTGAAATAGGTTTTGTCTCGAACATCAACGCCTCCCCCCCTTTTGGGAAACATGGATTTGTAGGGGCACTTCGTTGCCCAAGACCTCTATGTCATGGCGACCAAGGAAAGTTCTACCGATTATAGTGGGACATCCTATCTTTGCATCCACCAAACAAACAATAACCTCCACAACACGATGAATTGGTTCAGGAAGATCTAAAACCATGTATGTCCCAACACACAAGAGGAATGTGTGTCAATCAGGTGGAGCCATGTGCGCCGACACAATAAAAAATCGTCTACTCCCATATCATACCACATTCCCTACACTAGAGGTAGGCGGGGGGGGGGGGGGGATGATGGGGTGACCCCACATAGGGCCCAATGGAATCCAAGGGGGCCCATGAAAACTATGAAGCTACAAGAGGGACCTGAGCTCAACGGCCGTGGGAGAGATCAACACGAAAGTGGATTCCACCATGTTGAATTCGATTATGGTGGACAAAAAACATAACAAGTCTAAAATTGAGAGCACATCAAAATCCCTATAATCCCCCATGGTCAAAGTAACATGCATATTGCTAAGGATGGCCTCATCATGAAGAGAAAATGAAGGAAAATGATGGATGACTTCAAAAACCAGACAACACATGGCATGATTGTCCATGATGGCGACAACAATATTAGAAAGGGTAATGTGCGTGGCGGACTCTCCACTATTGGCGGGCATCAAGGGGACCCACACATTCTCTCGTCAACAAGCGCAAGGAGTGGAAGGTCCAAACTAACAAATGATCACAAACATGATTTTTTATTGACGGTCATTGAGCACAATTTGTTGTTTCAAATCATGGAAATAATTATTGAAGGGGGGTCCCATATAAAGCACCACAAACATTGCCGCCCACAGTTTCAAAAAATAAAGTAGAAATAATTGCTGTGCATCACGTAAATGTCTACAAGGAGTGGAATTAATATAATCAAACATAGTGTGTCCAACCCCTAAGTCTTCAATGCCAATCTCCACAAACAACTTACATAAAATAAAACAACCTTGTACATGAAAAATATTATTTTAAAAACAATAAAATAATCAAGAAATAAAAATCCATTGACCCGCTCCCATGGAAGTTGTGGAGGGGCACCTCCAATAGCAAGCAAGAGAACTAGATGTAAAAGACCATGGCGGCCCCATGGATAAGGTCATTGGATGTCATGCAAGTGGCTTTTGAACAATGGTGGATGCTAATTCCATTGTAGAATTTCGGAAAAAAATAAAAATAAAATAAAAATCACAAGTTACATAAACTTTTAATTCTTATTTCAATGGAGACCATGTGGTAAGTGGGGAAAAACCAAGGAAATAATTGGCAAGTACACAAAGTACACCGTTCATGGTATTCAATGTCACTTACCCTATTTTGAGGTGTATCCTAGGCTACACCAATGACCAACAAGTCGACCATTAGAGACACCTCATGACTCTCAGCGTTTAATTGCGGTGACTAACATCTTAGCATGTGTATGCTCAATAGTGTTATGAGGTGCATGCCTTATGTCAAAGAATGGTGCACAAGTCGACAAAAGGGCACACAAATGACACGTGGGATTGCTCTATTAACACCATTTTAATTAAAATGAGACAATTTGGCCTTTTTGAGACAAAAAATTAAGGTGAAATTTTGAGGCACCTTAAAGGAAATTTAAGGTGAAATCCAAGGGGAACTTTGTTCCCATAAGCCAAGTTCCAATGGGGTACATAGTGGGTACATGATAAAGTACCAAAAGTTCCCTACAAGTGTTCCCCCACCACGTTCACATCCTCCGCAATTATTCACCTTAATGTACGCTATTAAGGTGATTGGCAAAATGAGACTTTGAAAAGTCTCATTTTAATTAAAATGGTGTTTATTCAAGAATATTTTCCTCCTGCATACTAAAATACAAACAAATGACACTTGTCATGAGTATGGTCAATAATAGCTATCCCTTGCAAACTAAACCACAAAACTATGATCCCAATTTTGGCAACGTGGCAAGCTAAATGCCCCGCACCCTAAAACAAAATTCACTTGAAATTGTCACTTATGCTGATGAACAATACATATTAGCAATTAGTGGACGTGACACTTTGAGACCTCATGGCATCTAATTGAGGCATTTTGAAAATAGTGTACATGTCACTAAATACCATAAACAATGTAGTCCTTTTAGTGTGGGTGGAAAATTAGCAAAAAAATAATTAGAATGGGACACACCAATTTTCTTGTGAAGGTGGAATTACTTTGAGTCCAAGACCTCAGGTCTTCCTCTAAGACTTCATGAAGACTTACAACCAACACATTGCATATTAGTTTAAGGATAAATGCAACACAAAATAAAGTGCGCACCCACACCAATTTTCTAGAAAAATAATAAATGTGGCCTAAGCCAAATTTCTACTAAAACTTTAGTGGAGGTTGGGAATTAATGTGGTGAACACTAATTCTCATTAAAAGAAATAGTGTGGGCTCTAAAAATTTAATGTGGCACACAATAAAAGGACTATTTAGTGTAGCTTGCACTAATAGCGTGTTGAATATTGCACGAGAACATTGGCATGCAACACTTTAAATAATAATAAAAGACTCTTTATTTCAAATAGGGATGTCCCAAACCCACCGCCGCAATTCATAAATGTGTGCAATGCACTCCATAAAATTAAATACATAATTTTAATATTGCATTCATTGGTCCCATCAACCGGGCCCCCCTTGGAGCCGCCAACAACATAGAGGCACAAGAGAGAGAAGGGGTCATCATCCTCACAATGAAAGCTAGGTGGTGCCAATCTTCCTAGGAACCACCCATGAGGGAATTGGATCCATTGCCAGGGTGTGAGGCCAAACCCCCCACCCTTAAGCGTCCGTAGTCCGAGTAGTGGGTTTGGGCTCACATTCCTCCGCGGTATTGGATTTGGACTTGGATGAGTCCATAGTGCAAGGTTCACCCTTCAAGTGGTCTTGGATTTAACTGGAATTTCACTTTTAACAACTCAATGTACGATTTCAATACGTATGTGGAGAATGCACAAGTTAACTATGTTATTTTAACCTCCTTATGCTCGGGTGCTATTTTGTCTTTGTTTGCTTCTAACGTCCATCCGGCCGCTTTAGCTACACAAGCCCTTAAGGATATCCCTCTCCTAAATGGAGTCCGTGCCGTTGACTCTATACTACCACTTGAACTATCACTTGTGTATTCCGTATCGCTACTATAAGAGGTCTCACTTGGTGTCTCCATACCGTACATAAGCCTTTAAGTATTAAGAAATACTTATGTGACTTATGTCAATCTCTCCCTCGCACCTTTGGTCTTTGCTTCCTTTGTCTTGCCATCGCGAGAGTGCTCCACATTCTCCATTAATTTGTGCACGTGGTTTATTTTTAAAGAGAGGATGCAAGTGTTAAAAAACACTATTCTCTATAGTCAATCTCAAATACATTTACTTGTGAAAGCCACACATAACACTAACTAGCATAATGTAACTAACTACTTGTCTATGAGCTAATTAAGTAGGCTATCTACTAAGCTCCTTCATGAACCCATCTCTTTACTTTCTAATTACATAAACCTAGCTCCTTCATAAACCCAACTCCTTCATGAACCCAGCTTCTTAGCTTCTAACTAAACAAACCCAGCTCCTTTATAAACCCAGCTCCTTCATAAACCCAGCTTCTTAGCTTCTAACTAAACAAATCCAGCTCCCTCATAAACCCAGCTCCTTCATGAACCCAGCTCCTTAGCTTCTAACTAAACAAACCCAAGTCCTTCATAAACCCAGCTCTTTACTTTCTAACTAAACAAACCCAGCTCCTTCCTAAACCCAGCTCCTTCATGAACCCACAACTTTGTAGTTGTAATCCCCAACTACCTCACTAATTATTCGAGCCCTTAACTAATCTTCCTACCTAATTTTCCTAATTCTACTAACAACCCCTTTCTAATCACACAATTCTTCTCTAATCCTAAAATCCTAAAATCCTAGAGAGGAGAGGGGGAGAGAGAATTTCCTAACTTCACTAAGACTAACTAATCCACACAAGTATATTTTTGCACTCATCACAACATCAAGTGCTCAACTCTTAAACATGGAACTTGCAACCACGTGTATTCAAAACATGAACTTTAAGTACCACAAATTGGAATCATGAATTAACTTTAAAATCCTCCACGTCAACACTAATTCTACCAAGAGGTCAAGCCCTCTTCAAGGCTAACAAGCCTTGGCTCTTAAACTGAAAACTAAGCACACACATGTGCTCCAATATGGCTTCCCACACCCACACTTATAACTCGTGGGGTGCCTTGGAGCACAAAGGAAAGAGAGGATGAGTGAGGGAAGAATGAGGGATTATATAGTAAGCTTGAGGGGGTGAGCACCCTCAAGGCTCACGATAAGCCCTTGAGATTTCCTCCTACTTAGTAGGCGCCAATCCTATCTTCTAAGCCTTCCTCCCTCAAATGATCAACAAGGATCCTAATTTGAACATTTAACTAGCCTTGGCTTTCTACCTACCACACTTTACCAAACTTGGGATGCTTCAACCCAAACTTAGCCTCCTTCGCTTTCCGCCGCCATAACTTTCTCCCCTTACTTTCCCAAATCGTTGCTCACCACTTAATTCAAACCACGATGCTTAACTCGTGATTTGATTGGTGCTTTGAGAATTTGCTTATCCTCCACCTTGCATTCTTCCTTGGACCTTCCCCATTAAGTGGCCATGATGAGGTGGTCCACTTGTGCGCTCCATGTGATCCTCCATTCATCCCAATTCGAATGCACTTGCCTCTTGAGTCACTTTGGTTGTCTCCATCCATTTGTACTAGCCTACTCACTAACTACTCAATCCAAGTTCTCCTTACCTATCCTCATTCACTCAAATCCTTCCGAAGGTAAAAACACAATAACAACTCACATCCTAGCCTCTTACAACATGGTACTTCTAAGACTAACATTTCACTCTTTTTATATTTTTGTGAAGTAACATGCTACTTCAAAGTGCATCAACTAACGTTTCAAGGGTCTAAGACTAAATGTGGGCACCCTTTTGGGCTCACATAATTGGCGACCATCGGGGGATGAATCCAAACATCTCTTGCTCCAAGGGTAAGTTGCCTAGTCAAGCTCGGTACTCCTTACATCTACTTCCCGATGTACGGGTAGGAAAGAGCTCACCATTCAACGTTTCCAATTGAATTGAATTATTAGGAAAGACCTCATAGACAAGGTAAGGTCCTAACCATATTGCATCGAATTTCGCCGGAAATTCAAGCTTTCGTGCGTCTTGAATCATGACCATCATTCCCGGTGTTAGGGCCCTTCTCTTATGTCGTTTGTCGAAAGTAATCTTTCTCCTTCTTTGGATTGCCTCAATATGTTGAGCCGCCATTCTCCTCCCTTCGTCAAGTGCTTCCAAATCGGTTAGTCGATTTCGTAAGGATTGACTTTCGGTAAGTCTCGTACTCACGGCCACCCTAAGTGACTCGACTTCATATTCGATTGGTAGTGTCGCTTCAAGACCATAGACTAAGGAAAATGGTGTAGCACGCGTAGTTACCTTATAGGTTGTACGGTATGCCCAAAGTGCCGCCGTTAGTTTCGTATCCCAATCCCGCTTCGAGTCTATAACCGTCTTGCGTAGTATACTCACCAAAATTCCGTCAACCCTTTCCGTTTGTCCATTGGTTTGTGGGTGGTAGGGAGTAGTCTTCCGGTGATCAATTTTAAATTTCTCTGTCATCTCTCGAATCAAGTCATTCAAAAAGTGAGTACCCCTATCGCTTACTAGGATCTTCGGCACCCCGAACCGCGAAATTATGTTTTCGTACATAAATGTTGCCGCGTGTTCCGCCGTGTCGGTCTTCACCGCTTTGGCTTCCGCCCACTTGGTGAGGTACTCGGTTGCCACCACAATATATTTCATTCCTTTTGAAGATTGGGGATGGACCTCACCCACATAGTCGATGCCCCATTTTTCGAAAGGAATTAAGGGTAATGATACATGTAAAGGCATCTCCATTCTAAGGTCGTTTCGGGCATACCGTTGGCAAGCGTCGCATTTCCTTACATAGTCATGGGCGTCCTTAAATAGTGTAGGCCAAAAGTAGCCCGCTCTAAGTATTTTTTGCCCGGTGAGTTGACCCGAGAAGTGACCGCCGCAAGCGCTATCGTGGCAAGCGATTAAAATCGCTTCAACCTCCGTTTTTGACACGCATCGTCGTAAAATACCATCGGACCCCCTTCTAAACAACCTATGGCCCACTACAACAAATTGCCTACTATTTACCCTCACCTTCCTTCTCTCTTCTTTTGTCCACTCTTTGGGCAACTTGTGGGTTGTTAGAAATTCCACTATGCCCGCATACCACTCCGGTGTAGAAGTGACCACAAAGAGGCTATCATCTACTAACATATCATTTACCGGATTTTTTCCTATCTCCTCCGACAACCTAGACAAGTGGTCCGCTTGTAAATGCATACGACCCGGTTTATATTCCACCGTGTAGTCGAATTCTTCTAATAACAAAACCCACCTAGCTAACCTACCACTTAACTCCGCCTTGTTAACTAGATACTTGATAGCCATGTGGTCAACAAAAAATACAACCGGGTTGCACATGAGGTAATGCCTAAACTTTTTAACGGAAAACACCATGGCTAGGCACTCCCTCTCCGTTGTAGAGTAGTTTCTTTCGGCGGGGGTCAATTGCTTACTCGCATAAGCTATAGGTTGATCCTTCTCTTTTTCTCCCGTTGCTTGACAAAGCGCACTCCCTATTGCCACATTACTAGCATCACAATAGACGTGAAAAGGTTTACCCCAATTGGGTGGTATCAACACCGGATAGGTGCTCAACCTATCCCGCAATTCCTCAAAGGCTTTTTGACAAGCATCCGTCCACTCGAATTTGACATCCTTTTTGAGCAAATGGGTAATGGGCACCGCTATCTTTGAAAAATTAGGAATAAGTTCCCGGTACCATCCCACATGTCCTAACAACTTAGAGATCCCCTTGGAATTGGTTGGAGTTGCCAAGTCGCTTATGGCCGCAATCTTATCCGGATCGGGTTCTCTACCTTTCTCACTAACAACATAACCCAACAACACTCCCTTATTCACTCCCAAAAATGTCTTATCCGGGTTCAATGCTAACCTCATCTTCCTACACCTAACCAATGCCTCCCTAACACAATGTAGGTGATCGTCCACATTACTTTGTGTGCTAAAATCGTCCACAAAGACGGTCATGGATTTGAACAACAAGTCGGTGAAGATATACATTACTAATCGTTGGAAAGTAGCCGGGGCATTACATAACCCAAATGGCATCACTACCCACACAAAAGTACCCCAAGGTGTAGTAAAAGCCGTTTTATGGATATCTTGGAGGGCTATGGAAATTTGATTATAACCCGCATACCCATCCATAAAGGTATATCGCGAATGACCTCCAACCTCCTCAAGCAACAAGGTGATAAAAGGTAAGGGGAAGTGATCCTTTTGTGTGCACGAATTCAATTTCCTATAGTCGACACAAACCCTTAATTTCCCATTTTTTTTCTTTACTAAGACCATAGGAGAAACCCAATCCGTGATTTCCACCGGCTTGATAAACCCGGCCTTCAATAACCTTTCCAATTCCGCTTTCACCAACAATTGCAATTGAGGATTCATCCTCCTCTCCTTTTGTCTAATTGGCCTCGCCCCCGGAATTAAAGGAATCCGGTGCTCTACCATTTCCCTAGGAATTCCCTTAAGCTCATCGTAGGACCATGCAAAAGTATCACTAAACTCATCCACCAAATTGCTATACTCCCTAACCTCTTTCTCCCCCAATTTGGAACCCATCTTCATTTGTCGGGTTTTTCCATTCTTTAATTTCACATCCACGTACCGCCAATCCGCTTCCGACACATGTGCTTGTTCCTCTTTGTTCCGATACCAATCGGAAGGCACATTGGGGTAATCTTTCACATCTTGACCTACAACTATCCCCGTAGACGTGGTCTTGAAATGTAAAGGCTCCTCCAATTTCGATGACTCAATAATCACATCCTCCTCTTGAGTCCCATCTACATGAATTAAACTAACCTCACCCTCTTCCACGTCATCTACCCAAGGTGTTAACCCACCGCTAACCCACTCTTCCTCGGTGAGCACCTCACATGGCTCCAACAATGAGCCCTCTCCTAAACTAACACTAGGAAATTCACTCCCTAAGCCTACTTGGTGAAATGTAACCATTACATCAACCTCGGACTCGGGGTACTCCCTTAGCCATTGGGCATAATCCCCATTATCCCCATAATTGTAAAAATTAGGACCTAGACTTCCCGAGCCCGAATCTATAACAACCCTTTGACCTTCGGGATGGACGACTCCCACCAATGCCTTGCCAATCTCATTCTCGTTTAAGTCATCAATTTCCTTCTCCAATGGCAAATACATCTCCTTCTTCATCCATCCTTCTAATGAACCAATGGACACTATGACCCTATTACCCTCCGGACCATAAGTGATGGATGGTTTACGTCCACCCCAATTGACCATAGCATTCGCCATCCGCAACCAAGGCCTACCTAGCAAAATGGGGAAGGTGTCCTTGTTGGAGTGCATTTTAATGACATGGAAGGTGACCAAGTACTCCTCGCCTCCCGTAGTCATTCTACAATCCTTGATCATCCCCAAAGGCGTAGTCGAACTTTGATTTGCCATATTTATGACCAAAGGTGAAGGCCCCGTGAGTCCAAGTCCCAATTTTTTCATAGTATCCTCCGGTAGTATATTTAGACTACTCCCTCCGTCGACTAGCACATTAGGAACCACCTTATCTACTATAACAACTTCTATTTCTATAGCTTTCACGTCTCTTCCACCTTGTGATTGGATCCTAGCGGCTATTTTAGCTTTCACCTTCCTCATCCTCTTGTGTACCGGCATTCCCTCCTTTAATGTTTTCCTTGCCGTGGGTGAAATTTCCAATAGTTGGCCGAAAGTAATATCCGCCTTGAGTGTACTAAGGTCCGCCCACAAGTCGTACCCGGTAGATCTTTCCACCTTAGAATTACCCACTACGTCGAATTCGTCTACGGGAACCCCCGGTCCTTCCCATTCACCCACATCGCTATTATCCAAGTCATGTACCGCATTAGTCCTCTCCCTATCTTGTAAAATTATATTTTCCCTCTCCACATCCTTAGTAGCTCTTCTAGCTACCCTATCCAACTCGGAGAGATTAATCTCTTCATCCGAAGAGTAATTTCCTTGCTCTCCTATTCCTACCTCCAACGGGGCATCCCCTCTCCTAGCCCTAGTAGTTACCGCTAGTGCAGGTGCTTCTTCAACCACACCCTTACCCTTCACTAACTCATATGTAATAGCATTGGTGTGAGGAGGCCATTGACTTTGCTCCTCTCCAATTCTCGTTGGGAGAGGAAGCATGTCATCACATGTGGCCTCCAACACTCCATCCATGAACCTAACATCTTGGGAGTTAGATGGTCCCGGATCCGTTGGAGGCGCTTGTCTCCCGTTACTACCATTAGGTGGAACTCCTTGTCTATTTTGTATTGGAATGTAACCGGTTGTAGTTTGCAAGCCCGCCGGTGGATGAAAAGTTTGCCTAGCATTACTATGGTCATAGTATAAGTTAGGTGGCCTAAGTTCATTGGCCGGTACTCCTTGTGGCCTAGCACCTCGCATATTATCCCTTGCTTGTTGTTGTGGATTAGCCACCGGGTAAGGGACATTAATTATTTTGTCCGGTTGGCGACACGTATCCGAGGGATGACTTCCTCCACAATTGCTACAATTAAACTCTTGACCTTCGGACCAACATTGTCCTTGAGCGTGCCACCTTCCACAAAAGGGATGAAATTCCTTCTTCTCTAAATTTTGGCCACCTTGCCCTCTAGGTTGTGGTCCTCTATTGCTTCCATTTCCATAGTGAGGTGGCGCTTGACCTCGTTGATTTTGTTGAGGTGGGTTACCGTTTCCTCTTTGGTCACGGTTTTGTCCACTTCTACAAAATTGACGCGTGTGGCCCGGTTGGCCACATTGGACACACCATAATCCGGAAGAATGCCTACCCGACTCAACCGGGGGTGGAGGCCCCGGTTGTTGACTCCGGATCATTAATGACATTTGATCCGTGAGGCTTTGCATTTGTTTTATCATAGCCTCTTGGAATCCTAGTTGGCTAGCACCTAGTCTTCTCTCAACCTCCTCCAAGTGTGGATCCGTTCTAGGGGCCGGTAGTGCCAAAAGAGGTGCCGGTTCCCTAACCGCTAAAGGTCGGGGACCGGTGTCCACAATGGCATATGGAATTTGGTTCTCATACTTAGCGGGTTCTACCGCTACCACCCTAGGGCGTATGGGGATGAATTGTGGGATCAATTCATCCTCCCTTCTCCATAGCCTTTCGTGATCTTTATCCAAGTTTTCAATATCTCTAGCCGCACGCTTGGCATCCGCCAAGGTCAAGGGATTCCTTTCTAGAACACCCCTAATAGTTCCGGACTTAAAAAACCCTTGAATGAAAAATTGCTTTAGCGTGTCGTCGTTGAGCATGGTACCCACAAATCTAGTGCACACTAAATCAAACCTCCTAATGTAAGCCGAAATTTCTTCCTCCCTTCCTTGCTTCAATGACGACAATGCCCTTAATGCGGTACTTTGACCCACTTCCGGCCTAAATTCGTTAAGAAACTCCCTTTGTAATTGTTCCCATCCCCTAAAATGTCCCTCGGCATGATCCCGATACCATTCATAGGCTTCCCCCTCTAGAGTGGTAGGAAACCACACTAACCAATAACCCGGGTCGGTTATGAGGAAGCTAGCCAACCGTTCGATATACCGTTCCATGTGCCGAGAGGGGTCCTCATCCTTGGTCCCATAAAATTTAGGGAGATGAGATGGCATATCCATCGCCGCTAAATTTTGTGGAACCACAATTGGTAGGCCTCTTGGCCTAACCAATGGGTCTATTGGAGGTATAGGAGGTATGGGCGGAATTGGGGGTATGGGTGGTGGATCCATCCCCCGTTCCTCGGCCATGGTGACCGGTGAACTATTCAACAATCCCCTATCAACTTCTACCGGGAATTCTTCTCTAAGTGTGTAATTTTCCGAAGAAGTTTCACCACTCAATTTGGAGGGAGTGATCTCCTCTTCAAGTTGAGCTCCAAGTTCTAAGGTGTCTAGAATTGACCTAGTCCTAGGTTCGACGTTCAAACAACTCTCTATTCTAACATTATCTTGTTCTAATCTATCACTGATTTTAGAGGACCGCCTCTTTCAAGTAGATTTCTCTAGTCCTACTATCAAACTTGGTTTTTGTGAGCGAGTCCTACCTTGCATTCCATAAGAATCGATCGACCCTCACTTGACCACACATAATCCTAGCAATTCCCCTCTTAATATTTTCACTTGTCTTGGTGTGGTTATAATTTTTTTAGGAGGTGAGGAAAAGAACCTGCAAGCCCACTTAGGTGAAAGAATCCCAATAGGGGATAGGCATGTTCATGTTAATTTTTTGGTTAAGTCGGAGCATCACCTCCGCACCTTCCCGCAAATTAACACTCACCACAATACCGATTGTGAGGGGGTGACCTTCCGAGTAGATTATGTTAAAAGTCGAGGCTTCACCCTTCAACTTCTCACACCATCCACAATTCGGGAATTACCCTCTACAACGGATAACAACAATCACGAGTACAAAAGGCATTCCTTAATTAGTTAATGAGTTCACTTTGAAGAAATAAACATACCTTGAGCAATCGCATCCCCCTGTGAGTTAGCACTCCCCTCAATCGTGACTCAATGTAACAACACCATAAACTTTGTGAAATATTAATTTAATCTAGAGCATGAAATGACAACTCCCAAAACTTTGAGACTCACCCCGAGGTGAGTGTCAAAGTTCAATGTCCTAAGGTGAATTTACCCTCTAATGTTTTAATGAGCTACTCGGTTATAGGTTCCTTTTAAGTTCTTAGCAAATCCCCAAAAAGGTTGAGGACGTACCTTCGCCGCGCTCCTTCCTCAAAAATGAATTTGCGTAATTGACAATGCAATTCATTCCAAGGAATAGTTGAAATACAATGAATTCAAATGTAACCCAAAGAGAGAATACTTACCGAGTTTCGGGTGCTCCTTCCCTTCTCTCAAGTTTGTGTCTCCAATTTTTCCTAGTTGCCTCCAAGTCTCTTAGTCGCCTCCAAGTCTTGTAACTACCTTCCGCTTCGCTCCCGGCGGACGCACCAATTATGTGAGGCCAAACCCCCCACCCTTAAGCGTCCGTAGTCCGAGTAGTGGGTTTGGGCTCACATTCCTCCGCGGTATTGGATTTGGACTTGGATGAGTCCATAGTGCAAGGTTCACCCTTCAAGTGGTCTTGGATTTAACTGGAATTTCACTTTTAACAACTCAATGTACGATTTCAATACGTATGTGGAGAATGCACAAGTTAACTATGTTATTTTAACCTCCTTATGCTCGGGTGCTATTTTGTCTTTGTTTGCTTCTAACGTCCATCCGGCCGCTTTAGCTACACAAGCCCTTAAGGATATCCCTCTCCTAAATGGAGTCCGTGCCGTTGACTCTATACTACCACTTGAACTATCACTTGTGTATTCCGTATCGCTACTATAAGAGGTCTCACTTGGTGTCTCCATACCGTACATAAGCCTTTAAGTATTAAGAAATACTTATGTGACTTATGTCAATCTCTCCCTCGCACCTTTGGTCTTTGCTTCCTTTGTCTTGCCATCGCGAGAGTGCTCCACATTCTCCATTAATTTGTGCACGTGGTTTATTTTTAAAGAGAGGATGCAAGTGTTAAAAAACACTATTCTCTATAGTCAATCTCAAATACATTTACTTGTGAAAGCCACACATAACACTAACTAGCATAATGTAACTAACTACTTGTCTATGAGCTAATTAAGTAGGCTATCTACTAAGCTCCTTCATGAACCCATCTCTTTACTTTCTAATTACATAAACCTAGCTCCTTCATAAACCCAACTCCTTCATGAACCCAGCTTCTTAGCTTCTAACTAAACAAACCCAGCTCCTTTATAAACCCAGCTCCTTCATAAACCCAGCTTCTTAGCTTCTAACTAAACAAATCCAGCTCCCTCATAAACCCAGCTCCTTCATGAACCCAGCTCCTTAGCTTCTAACTAAACAAACCCAAGTCCTTCATAAACCCAGCTCTTTACTTTCTAACTAAACAAACCCAGCTCCTTCCTAAACCCAGCTCCTTCATGAACCCACAACTTTGTAGTTGTAATCCCCAACTACCTCACTAATTATTCGAGCCCTTAACTAATCTTCCTACCTAATTTTCCTAATTCTACTAACAACCCCTTTCTAATCACACAATTCTTCTCTAATCCTAAAATCCTAAAATCCTAGAGAGGAGAGGGGGAGAGAGAATTTCCTAACTTCACTAAGACTAACTAATCCACACAAGTATATTTTTGCACTCATCACAACATCAAGTGCTCAACTCTTAAACATGGAACTTGCAACCACGTGTATTCAAAACATGAACTTTAAGTACCACAAATTGGAATCATGAATTAACTTTAAAATCCTCCACGTCAACACTAATTCTACCAAGAGGTCAAGCCCTCTTCAAGGCTAACAAGCCTTGGCTCTTAAACTGAAAACTAAGCACACACATGTGCTCCAATATGGCTTCCCACACCCACACTTATAACTCGTGGGGTGCCTTGGAGCACAAAGGAAAGAGAGGATGAGTGAGGGAAGAATGAGGGATTATATAGTAAGCTTGAGGGGGTGAGCACCCTCAAGGCTCACGATAAGCCCTTGAGATTTCCTCCTACTTAGTAGGCGCCAATCCTATCTTCTAAGCCTTCCTCCCTCAAATGATCAACAAGGATCCTAATTTGAACATTTAACTAGCCTTGGCTTTCTACCTACCACACTTTACCAAACTTGGGATGCTTCAACCCAAACTTAGCCTCCTTCGCTTTCCGCCGCCATAACTTTCTCCCCTTACTTTCCCAAATCGTTGCTCACCACTTAATTCAAACCACGATGCTTAACTCGTGATTTGATTGGTGCTTTGAGAATTTGCTTATCCTCCACCTTGCATTCTTCCTTGGACCTTCCCCATTAAGTGGCCATGATGAGGTGGTCCACTTGTGCGCTCCATGTGATCCTCCATTCATCCCAATTCGAATGCACTTGCCTCTTGAGTCACTTTGGTTGTCTCCATCCATTTGTACTAGCCTACTCACTAACTACTCAATCCAAGTTCTCCTTACCTATCCTCATTCACTCAAATCCTTCCGAAGGTAAAAACACAATAACAACTCACATCCTAGCCTCTTACAACATGGTACTTCTAAGACTAACATTTCACTCTTTTTATATTTTTGTGAAGTAACATGCTACTTCAAAGTGCATCAACTAACGTTTCAAGGGTCTAAGACTAAATGTGGGCACCCTTTTGGGCTCACACAGGGGGTGGATGGGAGGGGATTGGTTGGTTACTTTGATCAAATTTGTCCTCACAAGCTTCCAACATGAACATCCCCCCTTAAACCCACTGCAACATGGGATGGGAGATTTCTTTAGCGGAAGTGAGACGGAACAGTGAGGGGGAGATGCATGTTCCGTGATGGATTTTGAAGACAACAAATCCACAAGTCGGAGGGACATGTGGACATGGGGTTTGCATGTCCAAGCAGAAACCATCATGGTTCGGGATGGTTGGGTGTCACCATAGGAAACATCCTCTCCCCCACATTCATCAACAATGGGGATTGAATTGCTAGGAGGGGGGCCGGTGGAGACATTATCATTCACCATCCCCACCTCAAACTTGCATTGGGAAACCCAACAATTTGGGGTGAACCATTCGCTTGCAATTAGTACAACCCAAAGCAATACGTGCCCTCCAATTACAGTCAAAGAACTTATTTACTAGGGGCGAAGGCACGGTCAAGCACACGACTCCCTTGCCCTACATAGGTTTAAGCGGAAGCAATTCAAAACTACATACTAACATTGAATTTTGTGAAGGAAAAAATCATAAACATTTGAAAAACACATTGATATAAAAAGCCAACTTTTTTTTTCAAGAAAAGTCTACATATTTTAGAAGATGTTGCAAGTCGTGTGCAAATAAATATATTGAACACATAATTGTCTAGAATTTGCTTAAAACATGATAAAATTACATTAAATTGGTTTTTTTTCTACAAATTTTTGTAACGGTTGTTAACAGTCCAACATTACGACCGAAGAGAAGCAGACACAGCCACCGAGGGCCCAACACTAAGGCGACAATACCAAGAGACATCACCAAAGGACAGGGGGTAGTCGTGGAGGACACAACACCGAAACATAACGACTAGGAACGGACAAGAGGAGCTGCACTGAGCCACTGAGGACATGGTATCCTGCACCGAGAAGGGGGAGTCGGGTATTTCAACAGCCATGAGAGGTGGATGAAGCTGGGTATCAATCCCACAATAACTGAGTATCAATCCCACAATAACTGAGTATCAATCCCACAATAACTGAGTATCATCCGGCCATTGAGCAGGTAATTTACCCGGATACCATGAGGGTATTAAGGGGGGGGGGGTCATTAAGCTTTTCTCAATTATTAGTAAACTACCGTAATTAAGATTTAGTAAGCCACTTCAGTTTTACAAAGCCACTCCATCCATGGACCATTGAGCCGCATCCCTGAAATTTGTAAGCTATACCAAATTAGTAAGCTGCATCCACGAAACTTGTAAGCTACACCAGATTAGTAAGCCGCATCCACGAAATTTGTGAGCTACACCAAATTAGTGAGCCACTTGAGATTAGTAGGCCACTTCGACAATTAATGAGCCGCTTGGAATTGGCGATTTTGCTATTATTCTTCATTTCTGCTATTTGAGCTCTGTTGATAGCAGTGCAACCGAAAAGAAATAACACCTGCCAAGGTTTGAGTGTTCCCCAGTGTGCAAACTAAGTTGCCACAATGAAACAGGAACAGGCGGTGAACTCTTGACAATTTGGCAAGGAATGTTGGGTTTGGCACCAGAATGTAAATTCTAATATTCACATCCTCAAACAAGCAGGATATCAAGAAGCAGTACACAGGGCTCTGTAACAATTACATGTAACAAATACTCTTTCCCTTTAATGATACAAATAAATGACTACATCCATGATACAGCTGGTGTGGCGCAATGCTTAAATGTTCAAACAATGTACCTCCTTGCACAGGCTTCGCCTGAAAGGAATCAATATACTCTTACAGGCATCATCAAGGACTCACTTGCACTAATTTGACAACTTGAAGCCTTGTCAATGCCCACCTAGTTGGTCCACAATCAAACCATCTGAATGAAAGTGGATCAGATTGTCACAAATCCTGTTGTGGTTGAAATCTTACCCAGAACTCTCACTTAATCAAACAATGTTCTGGAATTTTTTCAGAAAGTTCTCTATGTATGTTTAACATGAACAGAATTACATCACCAGGTAGTTGCATAGTTTGAAGTGAATAACACACGCTTCCTCCAACACACAGCGCGGTTTCGATCTGTGACCTTCATGTTTGACCCTACTCAGTGAACTTTTCACAATCACCTACCTGAACAACAGTATTGTTGAGCGTATATCCTTCAAATTGTCGTTGGACAACATCATCGAAGGCTATTGCAGAAGAGGCCGCTCCCACCCAGATAAGGGTAACTGTCCCCTGTGTTCCCTGCAGTTAGCCACAGTATTCAATTTTGTAGCCCACAGCACAAAAGTGCTATTACATCAAACTTGCAAAATACTCATCAGAAGTGCATAGTCCACATGTGCTCCATGAGTGCATCTTAACTGCAGAAAGCGTTCCCAGGCAATGGTAGATACAGAACAACACATAGAATCACCCAATTCTAATTGAAGAGTAGGAGAATGGCAGGAGGAAATACAATTATAGAAATATCCAAATAACTCTCCCGTGAACTCCCTGCATTTAAGCAAACAAAGTTTACTTCTGTAATCCACAATATAAAAATGCTAGTACTACAAAGCACACTCTTCAGAGGTGCAAGGCTGAAACTTCGCACGTGCTCCATGAGTAGACTGTAAATCCCTAACCCTAAAACCCTAAACCCTAAACCACCACATTTTAAATGAAGGGTAGGAGAACGACAATAAGGAATTCCAAAGTTAGCAAAGTTCTCACCAGCAGCACAGAACATTGCGATTCTCACGCTGGTTCACACTTTTCACAAAATCAAGTATGATATGCTTGGGGGCGTCAACAAAGGAGCGTGCAGGCAACTTGGCTATGGTAGCCACCCCATGAGGTGAGCTTGCATCTGCTCCTTTGAAGTAGCGCCGCCATCCCCCTTGCTTGGCAAGGACTTTCCACCCCAATCGGTGCATCACCTGTTCCACCTCTTCGTGTGTGTACATTTGTCGCATGCTCTGGAAGTCCAAAATGCAGCGATGTGTCTCCTCGTCATCTGGAAGCTGCAACAAAAGATGGTAATAAAATGTTTCAAGAGTGAGTCATCAAAAATGTCATAGCATCATCGGTTCCCAAGTTATGTCACATGACTCTTGTCACTCTACAGGTTCTGGCAGTTGAGTAGGAATGGTGCAAATTGCATACGTTCTTATTGAAATTATATCATATGACTGTGTCACTACAGGTCCTAGCAGTTGGGTACGAATGGTACTAATTGCTTGCAATATGTTGAAGTCATGTCACATGACTGTCACACCATAGCTCCTGGCAGTTGGGTAAGAATATTGGTGCAAATTGATTACATTTTTTGTTGAAGTTATATCACATGACTGTCACTCTACAGGTCCTGGCATTTGGGTAAGAACATCGGTGGAAATTGCTTATACTCTTGTTGAAATTATGTCACAAGATTATCACACTACAGATCCTGGCAGTTGGGTAAGAATATTTGTGCAAATTGCTTGCATTTTTGTTGAAGTTATATCACATGACTGTCACACACACTACAGGTCCTGGCACTTGAGTAAGAATATTGGTGCATACTGCTTACATTTTTGTTGAAGATACCCAAGGCATGTTGGAAGCCACAGCCGCCCTCCAGGAAGAAGAGACCGAAAAGCTCCAACATTGTAGCCATCAGAAACACAGCTTGATCCTTCACTGCGTCACTTCACCATCTTCGACATCCAAGCTTTCCCTCTCCGGCTTCTCTAGTCCGCTTGCAGCTTATGTTGGACGATTTTTATCAAGAGTTTTAAGTGTTGCGAGTGAACAAATCTAAGTCTCCATCTATCTTGATAAAGACGACGCAAACAGGAGGAGATCAAGCAGTCCTAGCCAACTTCAAGAGCGCAATCTTCCTTGCGCTCTTCCTGTTGTTTTTTCTCCCGCTCCTAAGTGCAAATTGTCAATCTCTGTCAATAAGTAATGACAACATGCATAACACTTCTCAAAACTCACATAGCAAACTTCCACAGTTACCACCCGCCCTTGGTTTCTAGCAAACTCGGTATGGTGTGTCTCACCCAGAAACTGACTATGTAGAAAGAAAAAAATATTGGAAACGATGATCAACCCAATGCTGTAATATACCAAAGCTATTTGACGCAGTGATGGATGAGGCACTGTATGTATAGTCCTTATCCTTCAAATGTTTCGAGGTGCATAACATAAATCTCAACGTGCACTTTGTTTTCTCAACTCCTCGACGATGACGATATGAACTCTAAATCAATAAGCAATAGGTACAAGCAGGAATGACTTTGATCGTTTCTTTACAATGCACTTTGACACAGCCGCCGGTGGTAGCTCCGCGTAATCTTCAGATTGTGTCGTGAGAGACAAAGAATTGGTGAAGGAAGCGCTCGATCAACCAAAAGAAAAGAAGTTCCACCAAGTGGAATCCACATTTGAGAACTGTTCTCAACAACTCGCACCTCTTCTTGAGAGCCTTAATTATGTGATCGAGGCTCTCTCACTACCCAAAGTAAACATTACCAATTCCTTCACTCTGACCGCTTCCGTCTACAGCATCCACGCAGTGGAATTGGGGTGAAATGATTGAAGCACGTTGAAGCCCAACGAGAGCAACGCCGTGATGAGCTGAAGTTGGCGCTAAAGTAGTCGGAGCTGCTGTCTTTGATGTTCCGTTGTGTTGTGTTCCAGCTGTCCGTCGATGCGAAGCGGTGCGAGTGCAGAGGGACAAAAATGGATGCGATTCAGGGAGCAAGAATAGTTGTGGCAACTGGGTCACCCTCTGTTTCAGCGATCGATCACGTATTAGCACAAGAAGAAGGAAGATGAAGAGTGGCTCGGTGCAACCAAGGCGCTACTCGTCCTTCCAGGCCGTTTGTACCGATCAGTGTTGGACGGGTATCGTCTTTTTGTAATTCCATTTGGGCATCTATAATGAGGATTTCATACTTTTTGACGGGTATGGGTACTTGATGGTAATTTTGTTTTCGATACCCTTCGGATCTATATTTCATGCAAGAATTTTCATATCTAGGTAAATTCACCCTGGTATCAATATGGTTTAGAGTGGTATTGACCCAAATATTAACTTGGGTATACAAAGATTCTCTCACCTTGACATACCCACCAAATATCAATATTTGACTGGTATTACAATTTTGATATCCTAGGTAGGTTCTTTGATACCATCATTGATGTTGATTACTAATACCATGCATTCACTTGTATACTACTCCAACATTGGTTTGTACATCTGTAAGATGGCCTATGACAGTGTGCATGGGGAGCCTAACACCACTCTTGTTGCTTTTGTTCCCCAAAGACACACTTGATAATAACTGCAACTTATTCTGGACACTTTGGCCAGTTTGGGAAATGGGTATGTAGAATTATAAGATGCATGAGCCAATTTATCTAAGCATCAACTTGTGGGAATTGGATTGCTCTCCATTCCATTAATTGATAACTTAGTAGGAGAAGGAAAATAAATTAATAAATTAATAATAATAATAATAATAATAATTGCATGTTGCGACTTGGCCATTGCAGCTTAGGCCAAGAAAATGCATAAATAAATCATTTTGGTTGTCAACACAAGGGTTTTGTTTACTCATTGTTTAAATATTGTAGTTGAAAACCGTCAATTGACAACCAAAATGATTTATTTATGCATTTTCTCGCCCTAAGTCACACCGGATGGTTGTAATGGACGAGTTTTCTTCTAGTGGAAGCACTACCAGCACAAGGGTCCTATGTCAAAGGTCGTTGCTACTAAGCTTGGACAGTGCAACTGGATAGTAATAAACTATTCTAGATTGTACAACTCTTAGTGATGATGGACATTTCATAATTTGCATTACATAAACGCGGTTGCCATGGACAACAAGCAATTAGCTTGACGTAGGTGCTTACAATGCCACGGTACGACGGCCAATAACAATGCCATGTTCAATACATGACTTTCATATGTTCAGTTCATTATGTATGGATTCATATGTGGAAAGAAGATGTGCATGCCCATTGCAACCAAAAACTGTCCGTATGTCTCAAGCATGATAGGAAGTGTCAATGCAATTAAACATCTCCCAACCTTGAGTTGCGAAGGAAGCAAGTGTACCTTCTTGGTTGGAAAATGCGACATTACATACAATATCATGTAATGAACATCCCATACAATGCGCCTGCCATTAATGCAACACCAAAAATAATAAAGAAACCCATGTCCACAAAAATGTTGAAATTTACAAAAATTTGCCCCTACAAAGACAAATGAATAGGGGAAAACGCACATATTAGGTTGTGGTCAAGAAGGCGGGAAGAAATACACATATAGCGTTTTTTTATTCATATGAGGCACGGGAAACCTTGACTTAGGTGCACTTTGATTCCAGAATGAAAGTTCAATATGCATAATTTTGATTTTATTTTAGCCTAAATTTGAAAATAAAACAGAGGAATAGGAGTATGCCTCTATGATGTCGTGTAAATACACATCATTACACATAACATATCATGCGAAAATCATAACTAGAAAAATATGCAATAAAACAATAACAAATAGGCTATTAATATAGTTTCAATAAAATGAGATATATGTCCAAAAACTAAGTAATGAAGGAGGTATACATACTCTAAAAAATATAACATCTCTTAAGGCTCACTTGATACAAAACTAGCTATCTTTCACTCTACACGGGAAGAATCCAAAAGTGTAGAAGGAAATGAAAAAAACTCATAAGTTTTTTTCAATGGCAATCCGCCATGCTTGAAGTAAACCCTACATCATGAGCTATCTCTCACAACTACAAGATTCGACTTGGCAAGAATGCCAAGCCAAGGGAACCGCCGTGCCTTGATCCCTCCAAGCCCGACCTTAAGTGGGTCCCACGGCAAAGGGGGTGGGAACCTTCCAAAAGGTGGCAAGGTTCTATAAGACAAAAATAATTCCTAAATAATATTTTAACCCAAGTAACTATCCCAAGGGTTATACTAACATAATGCTTAGTCTATAAACTAAACAACAAGATTAATTAGCCTATAAACTAACTAACCAGGACATAGTTTGGTGTTCGATACCATATCACGTGACGGTTGTCGTATAAATACACATCGTTACATATAACACATCGTGCGAAAAATATGTAATAAAACAACAACAAGTGTGTTATTAACACACTCTCAATTACCCCCCAGCTAAGATTAATGCCCATGTCTATTAGCTAGGCCTACACAAATTAATGTAGTTGGTTTAATTACCAAGGCGAAGATGAAGCTCAACAATTCTTCACATCCTTGGTGGACGTCAACGGTCAGCCGATAAGCATAAGAATAACTTGATAAAAATATCGCAACAAGACTTGTAGGCGGGGTACAAATGTGATATCTCATCCTTAGTTGCCTTCAACGGTTTTTGTTGTCGAATCTTCTCGCGATCCACCCATCAAATTACGCCTTGCCGTGTATCTAACGCCTAGTCACCAAAAATGACAATGTTGTCGTCATGACAATAGTGAATATCCCTCATAGAAACAATCAGCGCTTGTCCGAAGACGTAGCATGTCCTGAGGATCTCCGACATCGATGACAAATTCAGTCACCTAAAGGCAGTGAAGTCAAGAGCGGATTTAAGCATGTTAATATATGCCGACCTCGTTGGCACATATCACACAACAACATGGTTGCCGCATTTTGTTTCTTACTACAAATAAAACATGGAAGACCTTTAGGTATCATCACCAATTCAAGATATAAGATCCTCTGTGAGCCCAAATTGATGCTCACATGTGTTGTTAACACTTGTAAAACATTACAAGTGGTGTTTTGTTGATTTATGATTATTCACAAAAATATAAAAAGAGTGAAGCTTGAAGAAAACTAAGTTTGAAGCATTAGGCTTGTATGGAGTGGATTTAAGTAGTATGAGGACATACCTTGGTAAAGTGTGGTAGGTAGAAAGCCAAGCTTAGTTAAATGTTTGAATTAGGATCTTTGTTGATCAATTGAGGGAGGAAGGCTTAGGAGATAAGATGAGAGCCTACAAAGTAGGAGGAGAGTTCGAGGGCTTATCGTGAGCCTTGTGGATGGGATGAGTCCCTACTTAGAAGGAGAAGGTTAAGGGGTTGTAATTGGAGGCTCTAATCCTCTCACCCTATCCTTACCTCATGCCCTCTCTCCCTCTCAACTCACTATATAATCCCTCATTCTTCCCTCACTCATCCTCTCTTTCTTTCGTGCTCCTTAAGCACACCACGGGTTATAAGTGTGGGTGTGTGGGAAGCAAGATAGGAGCACATGTATGTGCTTAGTTCTTAGGAGAAGAGCCAAGGCTATTTAGCCTTGAAGAGGGATTGACCTCTTGTTAGAAGTAGATTGGGTTTAAAGAATTTGGAGTATGATTGTAAACTTCAACTTGTTGCATTGAGATTCATATTGAAGTGAGAGAGTTCAAACTTGTTTAAAATTGTGGTATTTAGAGTGACTAGATTGTACTAGGTGCATTACTTGTAGTGTTTTATTAGTTATGAACTTGAGCAGAACTTTATAGTGAGAGAATTGTCAATTATGGATGATCAAAGTGTTCAATGGGTATGAAAATTTGAGGGATTGTTTATTATAAAGTATGGGAGTTGTGGTAAAAATTTGAGAGCTTCAGTCATTGGGATGAAAGAGTTATTAAAAGTTGAAGGGGAGGGTGTCTAGGAACAAAGCAGCAAGGTTTGAAAATATGTATCTCTTAGAGGGTTATAGATATGGATACCAAAATTTGACACTACCTTCTGAACTTATATATCTATCTTGTGTCAAAATTTTAGATTGATTGGACGTAGGAGTTGGAAGTTATTAGAGTTTTAATGACCGGATGCTTTATCACATCATTTATACTAAGTAGTTAGAGTTAGAATTTCATGCATAACTTTTGCATATGAACTCTGTTTGTGCCAAAATTTGGTGTGGAGATTTTTGATAAGTTTAACAAGTGTACCAAATTCCACTTGAAGAACATAAGTTGGGTGGGAGTTATACTATTCTGAAGTTTAGTAGGAAGACATTGATAGAGATTTACATCAAGAAGAACTTAGAGAAGGAAGGGCAATGATAAGTATATAAGTATTTTTTAATACTTGTATTTAAAGCCTATGTGCTCATGGAATCCACAAGCGAAGTGTCATGTACCAATACGGAATCAACCACGATGACATGTGATAGCACGGAATCAATAAACGAGAACTCATGTAGTAGTGTGGAGTCGACGGCAAGGACTCGATTCACAAGAGGGATATCTTTGAAGGCATGCGTGGCCAAAGCGGCCGAGTGGACATTAGAAAAGGCTAAGGATATAACCTTGCCCGACATTAAAGAATGTAAAACTACATAGTGTGGTGTTAATCAAGTTGTGTATATTCCAAGGGTAGATTGGAATTATATATTGGGTTACAAAGAGAGAAGTCTCTACATGTCATTATAAACTTTTCCACTCGGGCTAGGACGAAATCGAAGGGTGGAGGATTTTTGGTGACATCCTCTCAATGGGAAGATGACAAAGAACGCAATTCTTAGAATGCTCTCGATATTCTTATCCATCATTCCTCTCAAGTAGAAAAATGCCACTTGGAAGGAGATCCTTCACACGAAGGATTATACGCCCTGTTTTGATGTCCAAAGTCATGGATGCCTCACGTTGCAAGTAGACATAATATTCTTTGGAAAATCGTTGCAATTGAGGTCGATAAGCACCGCTACAAATACGAGCATATGGCAACGTATCACGATGTTGGAGAACTCAACCCGGTCATGTAGATATTCAACCCAAAGTTCAGGGTCATCGAAGTCTACAACTGGTTTCAGTTTTTCTCGAATAGAACTTGGCAACATAAATTCATTTCCATACAACAATTGGTAAAGATTATACGTAGCCAAAGATGTTTGTCTACTGAATCCGTAATGCATGGCTATCCATGGAAACATAAGTTCCCAATCACAATGGTTGCCATGAAATAAGCAGGGTTGTCTATCCCGACGTCATGACGGTGTCGTGCCGTCATGACATGTCGTGTCGTGACGGACCCCTCCGTCACGACACAATAGGGTCCACGTAGGGTCAACCTAGGGGGAAGCTAGTAGGGTGGGTAAAATACTTACCTTCTTGCCAAGGTGGCGTCCTATGTGGCAGAAAAGGCCGACGTGGATGGGGATATGCCTAGCACCAGGTAAACCATTTTACCATTATGTTTATCATTCTGTTAAAATCAAAGTAGTAAAATCTGAGTAAGGAGGGTGTGGGGCGGACGGGGGACGAGGGTGGGGCGGACGGGGAATGTGGGGAAACAATTACTAGCCCTCGTCCGCCCACCCCGTCCGCCCCCCCTTCCCGTTCCCCCCCCGTCCGCCCCCGTTCCCACCCCGTCCGCCCCCGTCCCCCCCCCCCCGTCCGCCCCCGTTCCCACCCCCGTCCGCCCCCCGTTCCCCCCTGTTCCCCCCCGTCCGCCCCCCGTTCCCCCCCCCCCCCGTCCGCCCCCGTTCCCACCCCCGTCCACCCCCCGTTCCCACCCCGTCCGCCCCCGTTCCCAACCATCGGGAACGCGTTCCCCGTCGTCCGCCCCAATTTGACCCCTTCACCTTTGAAGGGCCCTAGCAGCCTTATTTTTCATCCGTTTGTTGCGTTTGAGGACATTTTCGGCATCTACATTTCATGAGGATGTCAAAAATGTCCTCAAAATCAACATTTGGATAAAAAATGAGGCTGCTAGAGCCTCCCAAACCTTCCGTCCGCCCCCCCGTCCGCCCCCCCGTCCGCCCCCGTCCGCCTCCAAGTTTGGGAGGCTCTAGCAGCCTCATTTTTCATCTGTTTATTGCATTTGAGGACATTTTAGGCATCTACATTTCATGAGGATGTCAAAAATGTCCTTAAAATCAACATTTGGATCCAAAATGAGGCTCCTAGAGCCTCCCAAACTTGGAGGCGGACGGGGGCGGACGGGGGGGCGGAAGGGAGGTTTGGGAGGCTCTAGCAGCCTCATTTTGGGTCCAAATGTTGATTTTGAGGACATTTTTGACATCCTCATGAAATGTAGATGCCGAAAATGTCCTCAAATGCAATAAACAGATGAAAAATGAGGCTGCTAGAGCCTCCCAAACTTGGAGGCGGACGGGGGCGGACGGGGGGCGGACGGGAGGTTTGGGAGGCTCTAGCAGCCTCATTTTTGATCCAAATGTTGATTTTGAGGACATTTTTGACATCCTCATAAAATGTAGATGCCGAAAATGTCCTCAAACGCAACAAACGGATGAAAAATAAGGCTGCTAGGGCCCTTCAAAGGTGAAGGGGTCAAATTGGGGCGGACGACGGGGAACACGTTCCCGATGGTTGGGAACGGGGGTGGACGGGGGCGGACGGGGGGAACGGGGGCGGACGGGGGTGGGAACGGGGGCGGACGGGGGGAACGGGGGCGGACGGGGGTGGGAACGGGGGCGGACGGGGGTGGGAACGGGGGCGGACGGGGGTGGGAACGGGGGCGGACAGGGGTGGGAACGGGGGCGGACGGGGGGGAACGGGGGGGAACGGGGTGGGAACGGGGGCGGACGGGGTGGGAACGGGGGGCGGACGGGGGTGGGAACGGGGGCGGACGGGGTGGGAACGGGGGGCGGACAGGGGTGGGAACGGGGGGCGGACGGGGGGGAACGGGGGCGGACGGGGGGGAACGGGGGGCGGACGGGGTGGGAACGGGGGCGGACGGGGTGGGAACGGGGGGCGGACGGGGGGGCGGATGGGGGCTAGTAATTTTTTCCCCACTTTACCTCTACTTTGCTGACATGTCATCACACGTGGACATCTTACATCCTACGTGTCCGGAATGGGGTAATGTAATTACAGACAGAATTCGGTAAAATTCAAGTCCGTCAGGATAAAGACATCATCCGGCATAATGTCGTGACGGATACGTGTCGTGACGGCACGACATTATGCCGAGATTGGCCTCCGTCACGACACAATAGACAACCCTGGAAATAAGCCATACTTGCGTAAACCTTGTTTTACCGTTTGAACAATATGTTCGGCCAAACCATTTGCCTCTAGATAATGTTGTGATATGGTACGATGATTCTTCCAATAGAATCGTGTTATTCGGTGAGAAATCCTATCCCGTTCCATAGCTGAGACGGATGTAGGAAATGTCCCATGCTGTAATTTGTGCAAGACTGGAAGGTCCTCCCAGACATCACCAACCATTTGGGACTTGTCAGATTCTTCATCTGCAGCTTGATCTGGTTTCTTAGAAGCTGAATTAACCATCAAGGCCAAATATGCCTATGAACAATTCACCTCACAAGGTGAAAAACCCTAGAAATGGGCCGATTGAAAGTGAAGACTTCTAAACCCTTCCCAGCAATATGCCCTCACATTGGGCCAATGCCCATGGAGGCCGTACCGTTCAGCCTCGGGTGGGTTCGGCCACACCACCTCATCCATATAAGCCTCTATGACTCTAGGCAGGGCCCCTATCCCATTGTGTCAGCCATAAACCCCCACCCTCTTGCGTCTGTGGTCCAAGTGGAGGTTCATGGCTCACATGTCTTTGCTGACTCCTTAGCGTCGGAAACCCCTTGCTCGTACTCCAATAAAACCAAAGATTAAGCACACTCTTTTTATTCACTCCACAGGGCTTAGTATTGAAGAATACTCAAGCATCTATGATGATCATTACATCACGACTACACTAACATTCCCTTCCTATTCTAATCTCCAATATAATCTATGTACTATCCAACTAATTAACCTAACTCCTAGCATCCTAAGGCACATCCTTACACATTAGAGGTTAATTGAACCCGACTTAACTGTACCCATTACGAATCCCACACCCTGCCTTGCCACGTGGCTTGGAGACTCGGCTTTGCAACTCTTGGTCCACCTCAGAGCCTTGCCTTCCACCTCAGAGCCCCAGAATCCACACTCGAACTTCAGATTCCCTTCGAAGCTCTGAATCAAACTTAGGAGCCTAGAATACACTCGAACCTCGCCTTCACTTCGAAGCTCTGAATCAAACTTTCGAGCCCAAAATCCACATTCAAACCTCAAATTCCCTTCGAGCTTCACTTCGAAGCTCTGAATCAAACTTCGGAGCCCAGAATCCACATTCAAACCTCAGATTCCCTTCGAGCTTCACTTCGAAGCTCTGAATCAAACTTCGGAGCCCATAATCCACATTCAGACCTCAGATTCACTTCGAGCTTCACTTCGAAGCTCTGAATCAAACTTCGGAGCCTAGAATCCACATTCAAACCTCAGATTCCCTTCGAGCTTCACTTCGAAGCTCTGAATCAAACTTCGGAGCCCATAATCCACATTCAAACCTCAGATTCACTTCGAGCTTCACTTCGAAGCTCTGAATCAAACTTCGGAGCCCAGAATCCACATTCAAACCTCAGATTCCCTTCGAGCTTCACTTCGAAGCTCTGAATCAAACTTCGGAGCCCATAATCCACATTCAAACCTCAGATTCACTTCGAGCTTCACTTCGAAGCTCTGAATCAAACTTCGGAGCCCAGAATCCACATTCAAACCTCATATTCCCTTCGAGCTTCACTTCGGCCCCTTTGCCCCGCTTCGCCTCCCTTCTTCGAGATAGGGACCCGCAAGAGAGAGCCCCCTCCCACTGCCACCTGTGTATCCACCCTTCCCAACCGAACCAGGGGACCCTGGTTTCCCAGATCCGGGAATCCAGCACCTTACCCGGTTGTGGTTAACGACCTCACTCCTTTAATGAATCTACTCAAAGCCTAAAACAAACACCCATACACCCAAAGTAACTACTTGATCAAAGCTCAAGCCACCCCCTACATAACATTAACCTCAATCTAATCAAAACAATTTAAATGTTTTTTTCCCCCCCTTAAACTAACCACCTAGCTCCAATCGCAACAATAACAATTTGATGCTACTTAATGCACTTCTACCTCCTAAGTTAACTTAACCCCATGGCGATTCTAAGTTCCTCATGTGATTTTGGGTTAACTAGAAATGTAAACACAGAATTGGGCTCACACATTGTCAAGGAACTTTTTGTCTCTCTCCCAATACTTGGGGCCAAATAGACATTTTCCCTTAGCCACTAGGGCTGGAAGCCCCCAGCAGCTTCAGAACCCCATAACTTCTTCATATGATATTTGATGCTAACAAGCAACCACTCCATCGTCATCTACATTTCACGTAGATGCCGATGGACTACTCACTTGCACCATTCGGGCAAGTATTGAGGAAGTTATGCCTATTCAAAGCTTCGCAGTCCCGGGAGCCACTCCCAGGCCACTGTTGTAGCAGGGCGCAGTCCTGGAACAACGTCCCACTCAAATTGCCATACATATCTCCTAGCTCACACCTCCGATTGAGGTGTTCTTGAACATTCTAGAATCCGCATGACATAAGCTACGCATAGCTTATGGCCTTACCCTCGTGACTCCTAGTCTCTATGGGTGGGAGGCGTTCCCAACTGTCAGCCATTAACCTCCACCCTTATGCGTCTTAGTCCGGATGGAAGCCCATGACCAACATGTATCAATCAACCATTCATTTGTGCTAAGTTTCACATGATTCTAAAGTGGACCTAGTAGCAATTCAAACTCACAAGTTTTTCTTTATTATGGGTGCAAGTATTTAAAAATACTTGTAGCACTCTTACAACTTATGTGTCTTGCTCTGTAGCACATTAACATACAAAGTCTTAAGTACCCAGCTACCTAATCCTATACTAGTCAGCCCCTTAACTAACCAGCCCCACATCACCAGTGGCCCAGCTGCTACTACCCCTTCTGCCGAACCTGCCCATTTTCCAGCAGCCGAGTATTCACCTGTTCGCTCCCTCTCGGTTAGCACCTTGGAACTGCAACTCAGTACCCTGCCCGGATTGACACGTGGCTTGCAGCCGCAGCCATCCTTCGACTGCACCTCTGAGGCAGCCCACCTCGTCGTTCACGCACCGATCGAACCCATTCTTCCTCACTGCCTCCAACCATTAGCACCCTGCTTCTGCATTCTCCCCGACTGCACTAGTTCCCAATCCTCGGCCACAGCTAGACACTCTGCTAGAATAATTATGAGTTTTGACTGAACCTCCTCCCTGGCTCGGCACAGAGTGCCCTCATCACCCATTTCTTTTGATATCCCCTCCTCGAACACCCTGAGTGAAAAATGTCAGCTCATCAAATCTTAGTCCCTTCCTGCAAGGGCACCAACAGATCTCTCAACCGAAGCCATTCATCGGGCAGGGCTTCGCCCCTCACCCGCTCGACCTTCTGCAACCTCGGTGTGTCTGTGTAGTTGTCAGCCATAAACCTCCACCCTTACACGTCCTAGTCCGGATGGGGGCTTGTGACTAACATGTGTCCATCAACTGCTTAATCGTGCTAAATCCCACATGATCATAAAGCAAGCCTGGTAACAATTTAACTCACATGTTTATTTATTATGGGTGCAAGCATTCAAAAATACTTGTGTTTCCCTTACACTTCATATGGTTGCCAGGTGGTACATCAACATTAAAATCCTAATCACCTAACTACTTAATCTTGCCCTAAATACTCCCTTCACTAATTAGCCACCCCAGCCTAGTGGCTCAGCTGCTGCTGCCCTGCCCTTCCGGCCACTGCCAGTTCGGCCTTACTTCCGGCATCCCAGTCCATCTCACCCTACCGGTACGGCGGTACCCTGGGACAGCAACTCAGTTCCGCTGTTGGGACCGACATGTGGCGGTAGCTGAGGCTCTCCCTCAACCGCATTCGATTCAAAGTCCTTCACACAATTCACATTCTTCCTCCATCCAGCTTGTGATGCCTCCTTCACTAATTGCCCCACTCCGCACTGGGTCCGCTTCGATGCCGAAACTTGACCTGAATTACCCTTTGTGCTGCCAGTTTGAATCCACACTTCAATTCCGTCATCTGAATCTCCGTTTCGGTGCCGCTACCTGATCCCTTAGAGTAGCTTGAATCTAAATCTCACATTCAAAGTAGCCTGATTCTAAACTCACATTTTGAGTGACCTGAATCTAAATCTCACATTCAGAGTAGTCTGATTCTAAACTCACATTTTGAGTGACCTGAATCTAAATCTCACATTCAAAGTAGCCTGATTCTAAACTCACATTTTGAGTGACCTGAATCTAAATCTCACATTCAAAGTAGCCTGATTCTAAACTCACATTTTGAGTGACCTGAATCTAAATCTCACATTCAAAGTAGCCTGATTCCTTTTTCGCCCTCTCCCGCCAGCGTCTGGTCTCCTTCGCTCTCTCCCCTTCGGAGCCTCCTCCTCTTCCTCATCCCAAAAATCCAGGGTCCAACCCCCCGAAGAGGCTACCCCCCTTCCTCAAAGTCAACCCCTTCGAGTCCTAAAATGGACACTTTAACTGGTTCCGAGCCTTCAAGAATGGCGCACAACAAAACTAATGACTTTAAACTAATGCACTCATTTTATTTTGTTTTGATTTTTCTTTTCTCTCAAAATTCCTAAGGCAAGAGCACTTCACATAATTCAATCTAAACTTTAAGGCTTCACTCGTTGGGTGTTCTACTCACTAGCTCAATTAAATGCAAATTCAAAGTTGTTGCCATTCTTAAAGCTAAATTCACTTGTGGGCACATAATTGGGCTCACAGTAGTCCTTTGTTCCGAGCTTCGAAGAGGTTGCTCCCTGGATTCTCGATATCCGGGGCCCTATCCTTCCGAGAAGGCAGGCCACGCCTTAAACCACCCCTTGCTCATCCCAAAACAAACAATTACCTCAAACTAAAACCCACAATTATCACTAAATCCCCGCCCATGTTCTAACTAAGCTAATCCAAATCCTAACCTAACCATCAAACTAATCAATCCAACTGGTCCTTCAAGCCCAAATTCCAACGCTACCCCCACTCAAGTGTTCAATCTTAATTTGAATCAAAACCTAAAAGCTTCACTCTTTTTATGTTTTTGAGCAATTTGAGGAAATGCCAAAGTACGAGGTTTAATGGGTTTTTGACACTAAAAGCAAATGTGGGCACCATATTGGGCTCACACCAACGCATGGGGCCTTCACCCATACTAGGATCACTTAGGCCCTCTCACCAACATGACCACAAGTTCCGGGTGTCACTCCGGGACCCCTTTGTATCCATGGTATTTTGGGCACTCCTCATGGAGAGGTGAGCGACAATATTCAAGCTATTATCAATTTGGACAAAAAAACATATTCATTTTAACACATTCCTTCAATGCTGTGATCAATTCGAATTGGCGAATCCAATAATCTTTCACTTTGAGGAGCTCGGCCACGTGACTTGCAGTCCATTCCTCATAGCTTTGGTACGCCTTCGAGCTTCTTCGTCAATATTTGGAGTATGAGGCGCTCCAAAGTTACGAAGAATGAATTGCAAGTCCATTGAAACTGGGCATCTTCTGTCTCCACTCACGGGCCTATGTCTGAAAACGGAGCTTCCACTCAATAAATGGAATGCTTGTGACCCGCCCAGAGAACCGATCCCGGACTCCACTCCGGTAATCGTCCTACATGTCCTCCCAACTGCATACAGTTGAGAATTGGATCACCCGAATACTCTCCAACGTTGAAATAGGCTGATAAGCCTCGTTGGGGTCCGCCAAAAGCTCCTCGTCTTTAATATCCTCGATGTTGGAGTCAGCTGGTGAGGGGGAGCGAAAATATTATCTCCTGGTCCTCACCGTGTACTAAATCTAACACCTGCACATGCAACTATCTACATAGAGAAAAATGATAACTTGTAGGGCAACCTACAGACACACAAACTCTTATGCTCTACAAATTATTAATTTAATTTCATTACAAGATTTAATAACGCTACACACAATCCGAATGGTTTTCACCTTAAATGTGTGTCCACAGGCGTACAAAATGATCTTGTTGATGATTAATCCGACTTCACCACCACAAAACATCTAGATAAATGAATGCGCCTATAACAAACACAAATATGAGCAAAATGTCCAAACAAAGGTGTAGAAGGATATCTCACTAAAGCCAATTGAAAATCGGATCCATTTCCTACAAACAAACTTTATTTACCTTAAATAAAAACGCAATAAAGTGGCAATATCATTAGTAATGTCTAAATGGTAATTTGTTGCACATGTTGCTTAAACAAATATTTTTCTTGGTTCACACTTCTCAATGAATCCCAAAAATTTAATAAAAGATATTTTTATAATTTCTAGGACTCTGATGTGAAGCTAAAATTCATCAATAGAATACTTTAGAAGACATTTATCTTAAAAACTAGGTCTATATAGAAGATAGACACCTAAATCAACAAATTTAAAACCTAACACTAGTCAAATGGGAAATCTAATATCCTCATTGTCTTCTTCTCGTTTTTCTACTTAAAAATCATCTAAAGACCATCTAAATTGGACATCGGAATCTTCAAAAATAAAAAATATTCCATCTATGTAGAGAATATTTTCTGTATTCTGTAATTCCAAGGGATTTTGCAGAGTTTTGAGGATTATCTTCAAAAAATCGTAACTAATTGCCACAAGCTCGAAATTGAGCGTGATAAGTGACAATAGTTAGATCTTGAAGTTTTTTATATGAATAAAAAAAAATAACTTGAAAAATAAGTTAAATTAACTAGGTTCAACATGATCTTCAAAATAACTAGTTTTACAATCAAAATCTTGAGTTTTGCCTAAGATTTGTAAGGGTTTCAAAATTCAACTACACATGAAATATTCATACATACTAATATATAGGAGTACATTATAAAATAGAAGTATAAGTTTGAAATAAAATAAAATAAAATAACTAAAAATTGAAAAATAAAAATGAGTTTGTTGTAGAAGTTACTCCGTTCCGTTTCTAGTTTGAAACCTACTCCAAAGCAAAAATTATCTAATTTTCACTCACCATACCTTTCAAAACTCTTTCAAAAAACTTTTCATTATGAAATGATAAGATTCTTGCCAAGTGAATGAAATATCTGTCTAGAAACTAAATAATAAAGAAAAAATTACATACTCTTAAGAAATATAATATCTCTCAAGACTCACTTGATACAAGACGAACTATCTCTCACTCCACATGGAAAAAATCCAAGAGTATAGAAGGAGATGAAGAGAACTCATAAGCTTTATTCAATGATAATTTATCATGCTTGAAGCAAACCCTACATCATAAGCTCTCTCTCACAACTACAAGACTCGACTTGGCAAGAATGCCAAGCCGAGGGAGCCGCCGTGCCAATGACCTTTTCAAGCCCGACCCTGAGTGGGCCTCATGACAAGGGGTGGGAATCTTCTAGACCTTGGACAACTGCCAAAATAACTATAGTTAACTAGATTTTTTTTAATACATTTTAGGGAACGGCTATAGTTAACTAGAAAAATTTCAAACCGATTTGAAAAACTATAATTAACTAGAAAAAATTAAGACTAATTTCAAGAACAACTATAGTTAATTAGATAAATTTCAGACAATCATAACTATGGAACTAATTATTGTTAATTAATAAAAATTAAGTTTTAAGAAAAAATATAATCAATTGTAGATATTAAATATGAACGTTAAGACTCATATTCATCATATGCCTTGATGTCGTTGTTGTCTTCATTGTTGATGTTGTATTCCAGCATAGATGGTCACTTGGAAATAAAAGACTTCCATTGCGAGTTAAGCTTGATTACCTCAAATACGTCAGAATTGAATAAATGCTTGTTCATCTTTGGGAACATGTTGACCTCAATAACACACTAGTGGCATTACAACACTATAAAAAAATTCCGTAAACAAACTGTGCTCAACTTTAGTTAACTAGATATAACTATAGTTAACTAGACTTTTTGGCAGACTAAATTTAAAACAACTATAGTTAGCTACATTTTTTGGCAGGTCAAATCGTGAACAACTATAGTTACGAAAGGCAACTAGTTAACTAATAGTTGAATTAGTTGGTTAGTTTTCCGAGGTCTAGAACCTTCCAAAAGGTGGCAAGGTCCCACAAGACAAAAGTAACTCCTAAACAACATTTTAATCCAGGTAATTACCCCAAGGATTGTACTAACATAATGTTTAGTCTATAAACTAAGCAATAAGATTAATTAGCCTATAAACCAACTAACAAAGACGTGGCTTGGTGTTCAACACCATGCCACATGACAATGAGTTTAAAGTAAGAACAAAGAGCTTCGTATGCTCAATTTGAATGTCTTACCCCGAACAACCCCCTCATACCTTAGTTTGATGTAGTGCCCAAGAAGTTTTTGGACATAGTCGGTCAAGATCCTAGTGATTCTAAATCCAACCAGTTACATGTTGACATCTTCCGGTTTTGTTTTATTCAATTGGAATATATTCTATAGATTCCTCTAAAATGATCGGTAATTTGCATGAAGTCTCCAACTTCAACCGGTCATTTTTCAAACTCAACTGGTTCATCTGTAACCAGGGTTGTCTATCCCGACGTCATGACGGTGTCGTGCCGTCATGACATGTCGTGTCGTGACGGACCCCTCCGTCACAACACAATAGGGTCCACGTAGGGTCAACCTAGGGGGAAGCTAGTAGGGTGGGTAAAATACTTACCTTCTTGCCAAGGTGGCGTCCTATGTGGCAGAAAAGGCCGACGTGGATGTGGATATGCCTAGCGCCAGGTAAACCATTTTACCATTATGTTTATCATTCTGTTAAAATCAAAGTAGTAAAATCTGAGTAAGGAAGATGTGGGGCGGACGGGCAATGTGGGGAAACAATTACTAGCCCTCGTCCGCCCACCCCGTCCGCCCCTTTGTTCCCACCGTCCGCCCTCGTTCCCCCCCCCCCCCGTCCGCCCCCCCGTTCCCCCCCGTTCCCCCCCGTTCCCCCCCGTCCGCCCCTGTTCCCCCCCCCGGTCCGCCCCCCGTTCCCCACCATCGGGAACGTGTTCCCCGTCGTCCGCCCCAATTTGACCCCTTCACCTTTGAAGGGCCCTAGCAGCCTCATTTTTCATCCGTTTGTTGCATTTGAGGACATTTTCGGCATCTACATTTCATGAGGATGTCGAAAATGTCCTCAAAATCAACATTTGGATCAAAAATGAGGATGCTAGAGCCTCCCATCCGCCCCCCCGTCCGCCCCCGTCCGCCTCCAAGTTTGGGAGGCTCTAGTAGCCTCATTTTTCATTTTTTTATTGCGTTTGAGGACATTTTCGGCATCTACATTTCATGAGGATGTCGAAAATGTCCTTAAAATCAACATTTGGATCGAAAATGAGGCTGCTAGAGCCTCCCAAACCTCCCATCCGCCCCCCCGTCCGCCCCCCGTCCGCCTCCAAGTTTGGGAGGCTCTAGCAGCCTCATTTTCGATCCAAATGTTGATTTTGAGGACATTTTCGACATCCTCATGAAATGTATATGCCGAAAATGTCCTCAAACTCAATAAAAAAATGAAAAATGAGGCTACTAGAGCCTCCCAAACTTGGAGGCGGACGGGGGTGGACGGGGGGCAGACGGGGAGGTTTGGAGGCTCTAGCAGCCTCATTTTTTATCCAAATGTTGATTTTGAGGACATTTTCGACATCCCCATGAAATTTAGATGCCGAAAATGTCCTCAAACGCAACAAACGGATGAAAAATGAGGCTGCTAGGGCCCTTCAAAGGTGAAGGGGTCAAATTGGGGCGGACGACGGGGAACACGTTCCAGATGGTTGGGAACGGGGGGCGGACGACGGGGAACATGTTCCCGATGGTTGGGAACGGGGGGCGGACGGGGGGGAACGGGGGCGGATGCGGGGAACAAAGGGGCGGACGGGGGGGCGGACGAGGACGTAACTTCTATGTGAGCGGAGAGCGGAGAGCGGAGAGCGTAGATTTGGGGAGCAAAGAACTTTGGAGAGCGGTGAAAATGAGAAAAATAGAACATTTTATTAGAAATTTTTGTTTTATTCTTGGCAGATTCGAATATTCTAGAGAATATTCGACATTCTCCCTAATAATAGTAAATTTTTGGGTCCTATAACCGTGGAATTTGAAGAATTATGCGCCCCAAGGATTGTGGAATTTGAAGAAATTTAGGGTCCTATAAGCACGGAATAAGGAGGAAATAGGAATTAGGAGAAGAACTAGTAAGTAGCAGCTGCTTACTAATACACATGGCATAATTGTTGATTGTTCTTGTTGATTGTTGAGTATATGTATCTTAATGAGTGTTTGGATAGTCGTCAAGTTAAGATGTCATAGTGTGAGAGTTTGCCACATAGTTGGTCCGGGTTCGAATCCTGGTGGCCCCGTTTGAGCAGCTATGTGTCATACTTAGCTTGGCGCTTGCTATCTGTGAGAGCAGGGCAGGAAAGTTGATATCCGACCAAGCGCACCCATTTGAGACTTGTGACATCTGTCTAGTTATTGTTGATTCAGCAGTTTCTAGTCTATCTTAATAAAATAAATATATTTTTTATGTTTGGTTTTATTTGTCTTTATTAGGATCCTAAGAATTAACTTATGCGGACTATGAAGTTCAATAGACTATCTAGAAGATTGGATTTTTTGAGAATATTGAGATTGACGATGAAGTCAAGAAAAATAGGAATGGGCACGTACATGATAAGTTCAAATTCCATCACTTTTGATGTTGTGCGGGCAACTTGTTGATTTGATTCTTACATCTTGGACTGAACCAATAATTCATTGAAGCGGACGAGGTTGCCTGCACCTTAATATATATGCACGTCTTTAAACTCATACACAACAAGAGCGTAGAGGGGCATGTGTAGAAAGACATATTTCAGGGCCTATGATGAGATGAAGAAATCGTGAGATGGTTTAGTTGATTTTCATTGAAGCGGACGAGGTTGCCTGCACCTTAATATATATGCACGTCTTTAAACTCATACACAACAAGAGCGTAGAGGGGCATGAGTAGAAAGACATATTTCAGGGCCTACGATGAGATGAAGATATCATGAGATGGTTTAGTTGATTGGAGATTTGAGATTTGAGGACCTTGGATTGGTGCCCTTCAGATGGATGTCAAATCTTTGCACGAGGAAGGTATATCAAATCATGAGTGAAACACATGTTTTGGAAATGGTACAGTTCAATAGTTCAAGATGCAAAAATGAGGTTATTTTGCATCTACCATCATTCCACAATACCATTTTCAAAAACATGTGTTCGACTCATACGACAAATATGAATGCTGAAATCGGATAAAAATTTGAAATAGCGTGAGCACTTTTGTACTGACATTAGAAATTATGTCTACCTAATAAATAATAGTGCAATTAATAACCACCACTCACATATTGGGATGCGGACCATGATGGGTCAAGTGAATGGGTCATCAGATATGGGTAGGGAGTCTTGAGTCAGCCCTAACCCTTGACTTGAAGAAGTACATAGACTGCGGTCATTGAGAGAAGAGTCATTTTTTTGCGATGTCAAGTGTTGTTGTGAGAATGGAAAGTAGCGAACAGCTTATCGAGTTTTTGAGAGGCACATATGAAAAACAGAGGCAATGCCCTAGTTCCTGTAGGTGAGGTAGCAAAGAAGAAGAAGGAATCTAGCATAAAAGGACGTGGGACACCTTCAGATATGAGTGACTCATTGGAGGTACAGGAGGGAGGATCTTGGAGGGCTAAGTGCACGATTAGGGCTTTGAATCTGGAGCCCATAGAAGAGGTGGCAGGAAGCACATGGGTTGTTAACCTTAAAACAATGGAATTTCGGGTGCCTAGGATCATTAAGGAATCTAGCTAATGTTACAAGGTGGTGGTAACGTAATATTGAGTTAAGTCGAGTTAAGTCAAGTTAAGGTCAAGATTGGAGTGTTGTAAAAAGGAGACAAGCTAAAGTTACGGTAGGCCAAGGAAAGGTAAATGGTAAGTGGAGTCAAAAGCAAAGGGAAGGAAGAAAACGTCACGAGAAGCTCGTTTTTTCTCGGGCCGCCCGAAGAGATGCCGGGTAGCGAGAAAAAAAGAGCTTGCGGAAGGGGTCTCCAGAGTTAGGCCACAGGTGCTCATTATGCACGCGGAAGCCTTGTTGCCGTGAAGCATGAATGTAGCCGTACCGATTTAGAGGCGTAGAAGTAGCAAATTTCGATAGATCACGTGTGCTAGGGAGTAGGAAAGTTGCATGCATGGTAGAGGGGGCTACTCGACACAGCGTGCGGAAGCACTGCCTCTGTGAGTCGTTTTTTTGTGTGCGATCGATCGCATTGGTATCTTGTTGCATTCCTTAGGAAATCTTGAGGGAGAACAGACAATGGGTAGGAGGTTTTAGTGGCATGAGGTTAGGATTGGCGCTCAGTTGCGATAGACAAGAGAGAGAGAGACTCGGGTGGCATGTGGAAGCACGGCTGCTGTGTAAGGTGGAGACATTGAAAGAATCGTTGCGATAGCCTAAGGGGATCTTGGTGATAGAGTGCTGGTACATAGGCAGTGAGAGAGGAGTAAGGGCGGTGGCGGACGTGATTTCGCCGTGGGAAGTTTTGGTAGTTCTGGTGTAGGAGAAAGAGGCTCGAGAGTGCAACATTGGAGGAGCAGTGCAATATTGCGGCGCTGAAGTGAAGAGGGAGATCGAGTAGCGAGGATGTCGCGTACCTCTCCATGCAGATTGCCCGAAACACCTTGGGCACAAGGGGGACCCCGGAGTGACACCCGGGACTTGTGGCGCCGTTGGTGAGAGGGCCCAAGTGATCCTAGTGTGGGTGAGGGCCCCGGGCGTTGGGAACGTCTCCCACCCACGGAGACTAGGAGGCATGAGGGTGAGGCCATAAGCTATGCGTAGCTTATGGCGTGCCGATTCTAGAATGCTAAAGAACACCTCATTTGGAGGTGTTACCTAGAAGATATGGCAAGTTGAGTGGGGTGCTGTCCCGGGACAGCACCCTGGACCAGCAGTGGCCTGGGAGTGGCTCCCGGGACTGCGAACCTTTAAAGTGGCATAACTTCCTCTGTACTTGTCCGAATGGGGCAAGTGAGTAATCCATCGTAATCTACGTGAAATGTAGATCACGATGGAGCGGTCGATTGTTGGAATCGAAGACCGTATGAGGAAGTTATTGGGTTCTGAAGCTGCTGTGGCCTTCTAGGCCCAGCGGCTAAGGAAAAATGTCTACTTGGCCCCAAGAGTTGGGGGAGAGACAAATGGTTACTTGACGGTGGGGTAGGGGTCCTGCCTAGAGTCCTAGAGGCTTATATGGGTGAGGTGGTGTGGCCTCACCCACTCGAGGCCCAACGGCAAGGCCTCCAAGGGCATTGGCCCATTGTGAGGTCATAGTTGCCTAGTAAGGCTCGGGTTGTTGTAGTGTTGCTCCGGCAACACGATGCGCAACATAAGATGGGACTTCCATGGATGGAAGTCCACATCTAAAAATTGGTTACCGATTATGCGGTGAGTCCCGAAAACCAAGTAGGAGGTTTGGTCCCCTTCTTATGAAGTGTTGGGTCCGCGGTATTGGGAAGCTAACCTTTCGCATGGCGGTATGCGAAGGGTTAGCGCTCGTAACTCTTGCTAGAATCGAAAAATGGACCGAGTTAGCAATGGGGACCTAGCAAAGGTTGCGACAGAGGAGGTTGGACACAAAATCGCAATACCTAGCTTGAATGGGATCTATAGGGTTACTGAAGGTGTGGATGTGGAGTGATGGGAGAGCTTCGGAGGATGGACTTTGGCTCAAGATACAGAATCTGTGAGGGGGTGCAAGGGAAGAACAGCTGACCCGACAGCCGATGTCGTTGAACTTGTTGAAGCTCCGATCCAACTGTCACATTAGCACACCACTAGATCCATGGATTGAGTGTTGGAACCTGGTGCGGCTTAGAAGAAAGTCACAAGTGCCTTTGGTGAAAATCTAGTGCATTAGGTTGGGCAATCTGGGGGTTGGCTTCGGCAGTCAGATAGAATAGGGACTCGAGGAGTAATGGGTAGTTCGAATCTCAGAGCCGACGTGTGCATCCAAACATTCTGAGTAAGGATTGGAGATGCTTCCAACAAGGGAGACTGCACAAAGGGCGGTTGGATGGTCGTGCAGCTTCCCATTGACAATTGGAACTCTACTCCAATTAGCCATGAAAAAAAACAATTAGGTGAGACGCTGCAGGTGCTGAGGATCGCAGGTTGCTGGTGGTAGTAGCTGAAGAGTCTTGGGGAACCATGAACTGCTTATGAAGGTGTGCGGCAGAGCGCATGAGTCCTGCTTGTAAGAATCAAGGACGACTTCATAGGGTGGGAGCAGCAGCAATTGGCCATCAAGGAACCTGTCATTTTCCTTTATAGAATGATTGTCATCTTTCAAGGAGGGCAACAACAGAAGTTTCAATCGTCTGGAAGCCTCACTGTCGACTAGATACATTGGCAACCACCAGAGCTAAGACCTCCGCAGTCCTGCTGGCATCACATAGCCAAGGGGAAGTCGCACTCCTTCGACTCAACCCACTGCTTCTAGCTGGGCAGTTAAGCATAACGGTTGGAGAGGAAGGTGGTATGGTTGTGGAAAAGATGCATCGGATCCAAAGGAGCTCTCACTTTTACTCAGAAAAGTGTGGGAGTTGGAGTAGGATCGTGGCGCAAACTGAGGCAATAGGTCTCTGGTCGAAGAATTGAGGGTGAGAAAGGGAGGATGACAGCCGCGTGGCAATTCTGAGGAGGGGAAAGTATCTTCAATTGGTGGGGGTTCTAAAGTCGGCAATGTGGGTGCCAGTGGGAAGGTAATTCATTTTTGTTTATCCTTTAAAATCATGAGTCACCGGCACACTTAGTGCCGAGACTAGGCACCATGCCATGAGCTGGTAAGTGAATGTCCTGGGTTCTAGAATTGGCTTGTGAAGGTTGGGAATGTCCGAGAAGCTGGGCTACAAGGATGGTGACTCGACGCAGAGTGGACATGTTAGCCTGCATGTGCAGTCATTTCCTTCCCTTTCATTTACCCGGAGTGTTGAATGTTGCATCAGTCCAAGGGTTGGTTGAGTTTGCTGGGTGCTGGGTAGAAGTTTGTTGTTGTGTGTGGAGATTGGTGTGGTTGCAGGGGAAGGCAGAAGGGACGTCGCTCGATTCCGGGCGGTGTCATTTAGCTGAAGGAGGGCGAAAGGAGGTCTGGTGTGAGGCAGGGTTCGGCCGGATCGCATGAAGGGACATATTGAAGCACTGGGCTGGGCCATGAGGCCTCTCGGGGAGTTTGCAAAATTGTGTGGCAGGGAGCAAGGATGGCAGACAGTGATGGTTCCCTCCGGTGAATGGGTGTTAAAGAACTGAGGGAGGTTAGGTGAAATTCTGCCGCAAGTGTCCACTGCATGGGCAGATGTCACGAGCTGGGAAGGTGCTGCTGGAGAAGAGGTTGGGTTGCAGAGGCCAAAACCTCGGAGTAGGTCCGTTGTTGTGGCAACCTGGCCGATAGGCTGGGTGCTAAGCTCGGGAGGTGGAGGGAGAAGAATCTAGTTAGATTATAGGTGGGTAAGCAGCTACGGCTCGTAGTGCTTCACCATTGCTTAGGAAAGTTCTTGTAGATGGACTAGGGAGTTGCTGCTGACTCCCATCATTCCAATTCAAAAGCTGTTGGTCCACTTTAAGTTCACAGCCAATACTTGAGGAAGTGCAGGTGCAAATATAAGAGTGGGCCTGATGTGCATGACTCAAGAATGGGAATTAGGCAGGTAGTGCAAGTGCCAGAGTGGTTGAAGCGGTGCACTTAGGTGTGGTATGGGTGTGAGGTAACTAGGTTTAGGTTTTCTGTGAGCATTGTGATTGACTCACTCACTGATTTCCTTGTGTAACTCGAGCATTTGTAAATGCTTGCATGCTCTTAATAAAATGGTGTTGTACACACCACTTCACCCTAACTTGAATATTATGCAAGCTAGTGTGTGATTGGCTAAGTAGTAAGTGTGGGAAGAGGATTCCCCACCCGGATTCCCCACACTGAGGCAAGCAACCCTACCATGGGCGAGTTCCAAAACACAATACTTCTATTGGTACGAGTGAGCCCTAACCCTAACCTCTACTGGTTACCTTTCTATTCTTTCATTCGGACCCTCTTGCGGTGTCTATTTGCAAACATCTACTCAATTTCATCTTCGTTTTGTAATGTTCTAGGTGAGACGGAGGCCAAACCATGGCCTTCCTCTCCCACCATGGGGACCCTCTCGTCGACGAGAGGGTCTTCAAATACATACATTCTTCATTTTATTTTATTTTCAATCTAGGTCTTATGTTCTGCTAGGTGAGAGGGAGGCCAAACCACGGCCCTCCTCTCCCACCATGGGACCCTCTCGTCGACGAGAGGGTCTTCAAATACATACATTCTTCTTCTTTTTTAATTTTCAATCTAGGTCTTATGTTCTGCTAGGTGAGAGGGAGGCCAAACCATGGCCTTCCTCTCCCACCATGGGGACCCTCTCGTCGACGAGAGGGTCTTCAAATACATACATTCTTTATTTTATTTTATTTTCAATCTAGGTCTTATGTTCTGCTAGGTGAGAGGGAGGCCAAACCACGGCCCTCCTCTCCCACCATGGGACCCTCTCGTCGACGAGAGGGTCTTCAAATACATACATTCTTCTTCTTTTTTAATTTTCAATCTAGGTCTTATGTTCTGCTAGGTGAGAGGGAGGCCAAACCATGGCCCTCCTCTCCCACCATGGGGACCCTCTCGTCGACGAGAGGGTCTTCAAATACATACATTCTTTATTTTATTTTATTTTCAATCTAGGTCTTATGTTCTGCTAGGTGAGAGGGAGGCCAAACCACGGCCCTCCTCTCCCACCATGGGACCCTCTCGTCGACGAGAGGGTCTTCAAATACATACATTCTTCTTCTTTTTTAATTTTCAATCTAGGTCTTATGTTCTGCTAGGTGAGAGGGAGGCCAAACCACGGCCCTCCTCTCCCACCATGGGACCCTCTCGTCGACGAGAGGGTCTTCAAATACATACATTCATTTTTTTATTTTTTTCAATCTAGGTCTTATGTTCTGCTAGGTGAGAGGGAGGCCAAACCATGGCCCTCCCCACCATGGGGACCCTCTCGTCGACGAGAGGGTCTTCAAATATGTACATGTTCAATTTCAAAACATCATGATTAAACATCAAAGTTAATGTTAAAGGTAAACGTCAAATGCTTAAAATGGAGTGAAATCAAGGTTTGAATGGTATATGTACGAATAAAGTAAAAAACTCAAAAATATCAATAAATACATAACATTACTATTATCTCAACTAGAAAACCTTAACTTTTTAAGATTTAGGAGACCCTCTCGTTGCCGAGAGGGTCCCCATGGTGGGAGGGGAGGGCCATGGTTTGGCCTCTCTCTCACCTAGCACAACATAATACGAAGATCAAATAGAAAATAAAAAAAACGAATGCATGTATTTGGGGACCATCTCGTCGCCGAGAGGGTCTCCGTGGTGGGAGGGGACGGCCATGGTTTGGCCTTCCTCTCACCTTAAAAAACACAATATGAAGATATTGTCAATGGGAAGATGCCCTCATATAGTTCCACCCACATGCCTTGGACCGTGTTAAAAGTTCAAAATTGCAAAAAATGGGAAATCTGGACCCAACCAGGACCAGGAAACTCAAAAGAGAGTGATGTTGCCCACCCTCTCGTCGACGAGAGGGTGGTGGGGATGGAGACCTCTGGTGCCCTCTTATAGTTCCACCCACATGCCTTGGACCGTGTTAAAAGTTCAAAATTGCAAAAAATGAGAAATTAGGACCCAACCAGGACCAAGAAACTCAAAAGAGAGTGATGTTGCCCACCCTCTCGTCGACGAGAGGGTGGTGGGGGTGGAGACCTCTGGTGCCCTCTTATAGTTCCACCCACATGCCTTGGACCGTGTTAAAAGTTCAAAATTGCAAAAAATGAGAAATCAAGACCCAACGAGGACCAAGAAACTCAAAAGAGAGTGATGTCGCCCACCCTCTCGTCGACGAGAGGGTGGTGGGGGTGGAGACCTCTGGTGCCCTCTTATAGTCCCATCTACATGCCTTGGACCGTGCTGAAAGTTCAAAATTGCAAAAAATGAGAAATCAAGACCCAACCAAGACCATGAAACTTAAAAGAGAGTGATGTTGCCCACCCTGTCGTCGACAAGAGGGTGATTGGGGTGGAGACCTCTGGTGCGCTCTTATAGTTCCACCCACATGCCTTGAACCGTGTTAAAAGTTCAAAATTGCAGAAAATGAGAAATCAAGACCCAACCAGGACCAGGAAACTCAAAAGAGAGTGATGTTGCCCACCCTCTCGTCGATGAGAGGGTGGTGGGGGTAGAGAACTCAAGTGCTCTGTTGGAGTGCCACCCACATGCCTCGGACCGTGTTAGAAGTTCAAAATCGCAAAAACTGAGAAATCAAGACCCAACCATAATCCAACTAGGACCAGGGAACTCAAAAGAGAGTGATGTTGCCCACCCTCTCGGTGATGAGAGGGTGGTAGGGGTGGAGACCTCTCTCTCACCTAGCACAACACAAGATGAAGATCACATAGAGACTTAAATAAAATAATGAATGTATTTGGAGACCCTCTCGTCGCCAAGAGGGTCCCCATGGTGGGAGGGGAGGGCCATGGTTTGGCCTCCCTCTCAGCTAGCACAACACAAGATGAACATCAAATTGAATAGATGTTTGCAAATGGGGACCCTCTCGTTGCCGAGAGGGTCCCTCAAAAAGAGGGGAAAGGTAACGAGAAGAGGTTAGGGTTCGGGCTCACCTGTACCAATAGGGGCGTTGTGTTTCGAAGCTCGCCCTCGGACGGGTTGCTTGCTTCAGTCTCCGCGCTCTACCCCCATGCGGATCGTCTCAATGGAGGTCGAAGCGCCTCACACTCTAACATTGCGCCTTTGGTGCGCCGCCCAGTTTGAGCACCGGGCTCTACTGGATATTTTGGTGGCACTAGGGTTTGGGCCTTCGAGCCTTTCTAAACCCCTCCATCCTGCCCTTCAATCACCCCATCTCCTTTTGCATTTTTTCTGTAGGTGATGATTGTCTGCTTACTTTGCTGTTGTGCATCAGGAGTCGTCAGTCCCTCTTCCATCTATGACTGCTCTTCAATGCCTCTCAACTCATCGAGACCCTCAAATATGTCTCCATTCTCATCACTTTCTTGCTTCTCCAATTCTCGAAACAAATACGAGTTTGATATTCACAACTCTAATAATAAGCTTTTCAACAATTGTGCATAACTAAATCCACTCATTCACATAAGAGTATTGAAATGAATTTACAGCACTAGTTGTCTCCTCCCTTGTGTCTTCGTGCGAATCGCTCTGATCTGATCCACTATTCTGCTCTTGATCCGCCATAGATTGTGCAGGTGAATCCTTGCTCCCTGCCTCCTCTTCAATCGGATCCAGATTCAAAGCCCTAATCTTGCACTTAGCCCTCCAAGATCCTCCCTCCTGTACCTCAAGTGAGTCACTAATATCTAAAGGTGTCCCACGTCTTTTTATGCTAGATTCCTTCTTCTTCTTTGCTACATCACCTACGGGAATTAGGGCTTTGCTTGTGTTTTTCATGTGTGCCTCTCAAAGATTTGATAAGTTATTCGCTACTCTCGAGTCTCCACTCTCACAACAATATTGGATAACATAGAAAAAAAACTCTTCCTTCAATGACCGCAGTCTATATATTTACTCCAGTCCAGGGTTAGGGCCGACTAACATCTCCCTGCTGATATTTGATGACCCATTCACTTTACCCATCACGCTCCGCATCCCACTGTGTCAATGGTGGCTAGTAAATCCACTAGCACGCCGCCTGTCCCTATTCCATCATTACAAATTGAATCAACAAATAGAGCACCCACTCTGAGAAATATCTATCTCCTCGGTTTGAAAGCTTCCATTTGCCATCTTGCGTGTTTTTCTTCATCACTTTATTGCATATCGTTGTGAGCGCTTTGCTTGTCTTCCAGGGAATGGTTTCATCGTCCACGGTTCCTACGGTGTTTGAAATAGCCGAGCTCCGTGCCCATGGTGTCGGGGTTCCTTCATTGTTCCTTGTCTTGGGAGATGGATTCGAATGGCTTGTATAGTGGAACTTCACTCCTCACATTAGAAACAAAAACAAATTCCCTGTTGTTCCAATTAAGGATAAACCGTTTGAGGAATGGCTTCATTGAACTTCCTTCTGGGCACATGTATACAATTTTTTATCATGTCTCATTGTTGCATTCTCTTTTTATGTCATCATAGTTCTACATTTAATTTTTCCTCATTTGTAGTTTGCCGTGACAGTTGGAAAAGGGGGTCAAAGAGGAGATTGCTGCATTCGAGAGGCAATGCCCCTTCGACATTGATTGGCTTGCCACCGAAGGCATTATGCACCCTGTCCAGTATGTTGAGCATTGGAGGCTCATCCTCTGGGACAAGGCTTTTCTGATTTATTTTGATGGGAAGGGGGATTTGAAGTTTACAAAGGGCATGGACATCCTTGAGTTTGGTGAAGGCCCCATCGCTATCAAGTGGGTTGCCTACCGGTACTTCTTTCTTCAGGTTCTCTTGCCATTTATCTTCATCATTTTCAAAATTTTGTTTGTATTTCGTTTTCCTCATCTTGTTCTTTTTTTCTAGGAACATACATCGGGAGCTCGTGGAGAAGGGTGCTCTTGCAACTTCGTCATTGCCTTCGGATCTAGCCGATTGGGCGAATGAGAGTTCTCTTTTGTGTGTAGACACGGGTATGCACTTCACCAAGTTCCTGGTGGCTCACCTTCTTGCTGGGGGTGGTATTTGGACTGCTCCTGTGGTTTTGTTCCACAACAGGAGGAACCTCTTCATTCAAATTTGATGCGGATTGCTCCTGAAGTCCACGTCTTGCTGGAGGAACCGGAGCAGGAGGTTGGGACTCAAACTCCGCTGCCAAAGGAGAAGGCCATTCTTGCACCCAAGGTCAAGGTCAAGAGGAAGGGGAAGAAGGTTGTTGCTGTATCTGGAACTTCAGTTGCCACACGATCATACACTAGGGCGGAGACTCATCGCATGGTACATCCTTCTTCTACCGTTGGTGGTAGCCCATCCACTCCCTCTTTCACTAACTCCATTGCTCCCCCTCCTCCTCCATTTGTTGCTCCCTCCATTGCTTCCTCTACTGTTCCCTCTCCTACTCAATCTCTAGATCCGTTGGTTGCTCCTTCTGAGGGCCCCTCTCATTCTCTTTTTGTGAACCTATCAATCCCGTCCCCTGAGATTGTTCATGTTTCTTTTGAGAGCGGCGCCACTGTTTTCCCCTTGCCCCGCAAGAAAAAAACTCTGCCACCCGACACGAGTACAACTTTCTCAGAGACACCAACCACGCTCTCCCATATCGACAAGGTGGATATGGTGGAGCAGATGGAGCACCTTCATGCCACAGGGCAACCCCTTCCTGCCTACACTCGCATCCAAGAGTTCATTACAAAGGTAAGTTTATTGTCCCTTTTAATTCAAATTTTTCTTTGTCAATTTCTATGTATTTTCTGTCCTTCTTCATTATTTTGATGTACATTATTGTGTAGGTTGGAGTAGGCCGTTCTAAGCCCAACTTCATGCGTAGCACGCACTTGGAGCATATGGCTCGGATCTTATCTTTGCAGATGTTCCTGAGAACCTCCCGGTTCCCCGAATCTCTAGTGATGTTTCAGCGTGGAACAAGCGGCCTGCATCCTACATCGAGTGTCTCTTTGCTTTTCCAGGTATGAATCTCCATGACAACGGTGTCTTGGTCATTGTTCATCCTACAGATCCCAACCTCAATTTGGAGATTCAAAATTGGGCACTCACTGAGAACTTCTACGTAGCCGAGGATTGGTTCGGGATGAACAACCTCGACTTACAATCCCCCACGAACCCTTCAAGAGTGGTACGCCTTTCTCTACTCTTCCCTCTTTGCATATGTTCAATTTTTGCATATGTTCAATTTTATTGCATTTTTGTTGTACTAAATATGTTGCTTTTACTTTGTATAGACTCGTAAATTCTTCATCAAGGTTTTGGTGCGGAATGACATGGTTCTCAAGGTGTTCAATGCCACCGTGGAGAGGTATAACTACCACCTCCAGCGAGATGGATGGATCAATGCCTTTACGGACGAGAACAACCAATTGATGAGGCCTAACAGTGTTCTGTGGAGGGGTGCTTGTGAGAAACACCCCGAATTTTTCTCCATTCTCTTCCTTACTCTCACGGCAAGAATGATATCATTATGGATTGGCACTATGGTGTAGGTATGCAATTTCTTTCATTCCCAACCTCTCTATCTTACAAACTTTTGTATATTCTCCATTTTCCATTCGGTCGAAGCACACTACGCCCTAGCCACTTGTGGCCCCTCCTTGAAGTACTTTTCTATGTGAGGCCAAACCCCCCACCCTTAAGCGTCCGTAGTCCGAGTAGTGGGTTTGGGCTCACATTCCTCCGCGGTATTGGATTTGGACTTGGATGAGTTCATAGTGCAAGGTTCACCCTTCAAGTGGTCTTGGATTTAACTAGCTCCTTCATAAACCCAACTCCTTCATGAACCCAACTCCTTAGCTTCTAACTAAATAAACCCAGCTCCTTCGTAAACCCAGCTTCTTAGCTTCTAACTAAACAAACCCAGCTCCTTCATAAACCCAGCTCCTTCATGAACCCACAACTTTGTAGTTGTAATCCCCAACTACCTCACTAATTATTCAAGCCCTTAACTAATCTTCCTACCTAATTTTCCTAATTCTACTAACAACCCCTTTCTAATCACACAATTCTTCTCTAATCCTAAAATCCTAAAATCCTAGAGAGGAGAGGGGGAGAGAGAATTTCCTAACTTCACTAAGACTAACTAATCCACACAAGTATATTTTTGCACTCATCACAACCTCAAGTGCTCAACTCTTAAACATGGAACTTGCAACCACGTGTATTCAAAACATGAACTTTAAGTACCACAAATTGGAATCATGAATTAACTTTAAAATCCTTCACGTCAACACTAATTCTACCAAGAGGTCAAGCCCTCTTCAAGGCTAACAAGCCTTGGCTCTCAAACTAAAAACTAAGCACACACATGTGCTCCAATATGGCTTCCCACACCCACACTTATAACTCGTGGGGTGCCTTGGAGCACAAAGGAAAGAGAGGATGAGTGAGGGAAGAATGAGGGATTATATAGTAAGCTTGAGGGGGTGAGCACCCTCAAGGCTCACGATAAGCCCTTGAGATTTCCTCCTACTTAGTAGGCGCCAATCCTATCTTCTAAGCCTTCCTCCCTCAAATGATCAACAAGGATCCTAATTCGAACATTTAACTAGCCTTGGCTTTCTACCTACCACACTTTACCAAACTTGGGATGCTTCAACCCAAACTTAGCCTCCTTCGCTTTCCGCCGCCATAACTTTCTCCCCTTACTTTCCCAAATCGTTGCTCACCACTTAATTCAAACCACGATGCTTAACTCGTGATTTGATTGGTGCTTTGAGAATTTGCTTATCCTCCACCTTGCATTCTTCCTTGGACCTTCCCCATTAAGTGGCCATGATGAGGTGGTCCACTTGTGCGCTCCATGTGATCCTCCATTCATCCCAATTCGAATGCACTTGCCTCTTGAGTCACTTTGGTTGTCTCCATCCATTTGTACTAGCCTACTCACTAACTACTCAATCCAAGTTCTCCTTACCTATCCTCATTCACTCAAATCCTTCCGAAGGTAAAAACACAATAACAACTCACATCCTAGCCTCTTACAACATGGTACTTCTAAGACTAACATTTCACTCTTTTTATATTTTTGTGAAGTAACATGCTACTTCAAAGTGCATCAACTAACGTTTCAAGGGTCTAAGACTAAATGTGGGCACCCTTTTGGGCTCACATAATTGGCGACCATCGGGGGATGAATCCAAACATCTCTTGCTCCAAGGGTAAGTTGCCTAGTCAAGCTCGGTACTCCTTACATCTACTTCCCGATGTACGGGTAGGAAAGAGCTCACCATTCAACGTTTCCAATTGAATTGAATTATTAGGAAAGACCTCATAGACAAGGTAAGGTCCTAACCATATTGCATCGAATTTCGCCGGAAATTCAAGCTTTCGTGCGTCTTGAATCATGACCATCATTCCCGGTGTTAGGGCCCTTCTCTTATGTCGTTTGTCGAAAGTAATCTTTCTCCTTCTTTGGATTGCCTCAATATGTTGAGCCGCCATTCTCCTCCCTTCGTCAAGTGCTTCCAAATCGGTTAGTCGATTTCGTAAGGATTGACTTTCGGTAAGTCTCGTACTCACGGCCACCCTAAGTGACTCGACTTCATATTCGATTGGTAGTGTCGCTTCAAGACCATAGACTAAGGAAAATGGTGTAGCACGCGTAGTTACCTTATAGGTTGTACGGTATGCCCAAAGTGCCGCCGTTAGTTTCGTATCCCAATCCCGCTTCGAGTCTATAACCGTCTTGCGTAGTATACTCACCAAAATTCCGTCAACCCTTTCCGTTTGTCCATTGGTTTGTGGGTGGTAGGGAGTAGTCTTCCGGTGATCAATTTTAAATTTCTCTGTCATCTCTCGAATCAAGTCATTCAAAAAGTGAGTACCCCTATCGCTTACTAGGATCTTCGGCACCCCGAACCGCGAAATTATGTTTTCGTACATAAATGTTGCCGCGTGTTCCGCCGTGTCGGTCTTCACCGCTTTGGCTTCCGCCCACTTGGTGAGGTACTCGGTTGCCACCACAATATATTTCATTCCTTTTGAAGATTGGGGATGGACCTCACCCACATAGTCGATGCCCCATTTTTCGAAAGGAATTAAGGGTAATGATACATGTAAAGGCATCTCCATTCTAAGGTCGTTTCGGGCATACCGTTGGCAAGCGTCGCATTTCCTTACATAGTCATGGGCGTCCTTAAATAGTGTAGGCCAAAAGTAGCCCGCTCTAAGTATTTTTTGCCCGGTGAGTTGACCCGAGAAGTGACCGCCGCAAGCGCTATCGTGGCAAGCGATTAAAATCGCTTCAACCTCCGTTTTTGACACGCATCGTCGTAAAATACCATCGGACCCCCTTCTAAACAACCTATGGCCCACTACAACAAATTGCCTACTATTTACCCTCACCTTCCTTCTCTCTTCTTTTGTCCACTCTTTGGGCAACTTGTGGGTTGTTAGAAATTCCACTATGCCCGCATACCACTCCGGTGTAGAAGTGACCACAAAGAGGCTATCATCTACTAACATATCATTTACCGGATTTTTTCCTATCTCCTCCGACAACCTAGACAAGTGGTCCGCTTGTAAATGCATACGACCCGGTTTATATTCCACCGTGTAGTCGAATTCTTCTAATAACAAAACCCACCTAGCTAACCTACCACTTAACTCCGCCTTGTTAACTAGATACTTGATAGCCATGTGGTCAACAAAAAATACAACCGGGTTGCACATGAGGTAATGCCTAAACTTTTTAACGGAAAACACCATGGCTAGGCACTCCCTCTCCGTTGTAGAGTAGTTTCTTTCGGCGGGGGTCAATTGCTTACTCGCATAAGCTATAGGTTGATCCTTCTCTTTTTCTCCCGTTGCTTGACAAAGCGCACTCCCTATTGCCACATTACTAGCATCACAATAGACGTGAAAATGTTTACCCCAATTGGGTGGTATCAACACCGGATAGGTGCTCAACCTATCCCGCAATTCCTCAAAGGCTTTTTGACAAGCATCTGTCCACTCGAATTTGACATCCTTTTTGAGCAAATGGGTAATGGGCACCGCTATCTTTGAAAAATTAGGAATAAGTTCCCGGTACCATCCCACATGTCCTAACAACTTAGAGATCCCCTTGGAATTGGTTGGAGTTGCCAAGTCGCTTATGGCCGCAATCTTATCCGGATCGGGTTCTCTACCTTTCTCACTAACAACATAACCCAACAACACTCCCTTATTCACTCCCAAAAATGTCTTATCCGGGTTCAATGCTAACCTCATCTTCCTACACCTAACCAATGCCTCCCTAACACAATGTAGGTGATCGTCCACATTACTTTGTGTGCTAAAATCGTCCACAAAGACGGTCATGGATTTGAACAACAAGTCGGTGAAGATATACATTACTAATCGTTGGAAAGTAGCCGGGGCATTACATAACCCAAATGGCATCACTACCCACACAAAAGTACCCCAAGGTGTAGTAAAAGCCGTTTTATGGATATCTTGGAGGGCTATGGAAATTTGATTATAACCCGCATACCCATCCATAAAGGTATATCGCGAATGACCTCCAACCTCCTCAAGCAACAAGGTGATAAAAGGTAAGGGGAAGTGATCCTTTTGTGTGCACGAATTCAATTTCCTATAGTCGACACAAACCCTTAATTTCCCATTTTTTTTCTTTACTAAGACCATAGGAGAAACCCAATCCGTGATTTCCACCGGCTTGATAAACCCGGCCTTCAATAACCTTTCCAATTCCGCTTTCACCAACAATTGCAATTGAGGATTCATCCTCCTCTCCTTTTGTCTAATTGGCCTCGCCCCCGGAATTAAAGGAATCCGGTGCTCTACCATTTCCCTAGGAATTCCCTTAAGCTCATCGTAGGACCATGCAAAAGTATCACTAAACTCATCCACCAAATTGCTATACTCCCCAACCTCTTTCTCCCCCAATTTGGAACCCATCTTCATTTGTCGGGTTTTTCCATTCTTTAATTTCACATCCACGTACCGCCAATCCGCTTCCGACACATGTGCTTGTTCCTCTTTGTTCCGATACCAATCGGAAGGCACATTGGGGTAATCTTTCACATCTTGACCTACAACTATCCCCGTAGACGTGGTCTTGAAATGTAAAGGCTCCTCCAATTTCGATGACTCAATAATCACATCCTCCTCTTGAGTCCCATCTACATGAATTAAACTAACCTCACCCTCTTCCACGTCATCTACCCAAGGTGTTAACCCACCGCTAACCCACTCTTCCTCGGTGAGCACCTCACATGGCTCCAACAATGAGCCCTCTCCTAAACTAACACTAGGAAATTCACTCCCTAAGCCTACTTGGTGAAATGTAACCATTACATCAACCTCGGACTCGGGGTACTCCCTTAGCCATTGGGCATAATCCCCATTATCCCCATAATTGTAAAAATTAGGACCTAGACTTCCCGAGCCCGAATCTATAACAACCCTTTGACCTTCGGGATGGACGACTCCCACCAATGCCTTGCCAATCTCATTCTCGTTTAAGTCATCAATTTCCTTCTTCAATGGCAAATACATCTCCTTCTTCATCCATCCTTCTAATGAACCAATGGACACTATGACCCTATTACCCTCCGGACCATAAGTGATGGATGGTTTAGGTCCACCCCAATTGACCATAGCATTCGCCATCCGCAACCAAGGCCTACCTAGCAAAATGGGGAAGGTGTCCTTGTTGGAGTGCATTTTAATGACATGGAAGGTGACCAAGTACTCCTCACCTCCCGTAGTCATTCTACAATCCTTGATCATCCCCAAAGGCGTAGTCGAACTTTGATTTGCCATATTTATGACCAAAGGTGAAGGCCCCGTGAGTCCAAGTCCCAATTTTTTCATAGTATCCTCCGGTAGTATATTTAGACTACTCCCTCCGTCGACTAGCACATTAGGAACCACCTTATCTACTATAACAACTTCTATTTCTATAGCTTTCACGTCTCTTCCACCTTGTGATTGGATCCTAGCGGCTATTTTAGCTTTCACCTTCCTCATCCTCTTGTGTACCGGCATTCCCTCCTTTAATGTTTTCCTTGCCGTGGGTGAAATTTCCAATAGTTGGCCGAAAGTAATATCCGCCTTGAGTGTACTAAGGTCCGCCCACAAGTCGTACCCGGTAGATCTTTCTACCTTAGAATTACCCACTACGTCGAATTCGTCTACGGGAACCCCCGGTCCTTCCCATTCACCCACATCGCTATTATCCAAGTCATGTACCGCATTAGTCCTCTCCCTATCTTGTACAATTATATTTTCCCTCTCCACATCCTTAGTAGCTCTTCTAGCTACCCTATCCAACTCGGAGAGATTAATCTCTTCATCCGAAGAGTAATTTCCTTGCTCTCCTATTCCTACCTCCAACGGGGCATCCCCTCTCCTAGCCCTAGTAGTTACCGCTAGTGCAGGTGCTTCTTCAACCACACCCTTACCCTTCACTAACTCATATGTAATAGCATTGGTGTGAGGAGGCCATTGACTTTGCTCCTCTCCAATTCTCGTTGGGAGAGGAAGCATGTCATCACATGTGGCCTCCAACACTCCATCCATGAACCTAACATCTTGGGAGTTAGATGGTCCCGGATCCGTTGGAGGCGCTTGTCTCCCGTTACTACCATTAGGTGGAACTCCTTGTCTATTTTGTATTGGAATGTAACCGGTTGTAGTTTGCAAGCCCGCCGGTGGATGAAAAGTTTGCCTAGCATTACTATGGTCATAATATAAGTTAGGTGGCCTAAGTTCATTGGCCGGTACTCCTTGTGGCCTAGCACCTCGCATATTATCCCTTGCTTGTTGTTGTGGATTAGCCACCGGGTAAGGGACATTAATTATTTTGTCCGGTTGGCGACACGTATCCGAGGGATGACTTCCTCCACAATTGCTACAATTAAACTCTTGACCTTCGGACCAACATTGTCCTTGAGCGTGCCACCTTCCACAAAAGGGATGAAATTCCTTCTTCTCTAAATTTTGGCCACCTTGCCCTCTAGGTTGTGGTCCTCTATTGCTTCCATTTCCATAGTGAGGTGGCGCTTGACCTCGTTGATTTTGTTGAGGTGGGTTACCGTTTCCTCTTTGGTCACGGTTTTGTCCACTTCTACAAAATTGACGCGTGTGGCCCGGTTGGCCACATTGGACACACCATAATCCGGAAGAATGCCTACCCGACTCAACCGGGGGTGGAGGCCCCGGTTGTTGACTCCGGATCATTAATGACATTTGATCCGTGAGGCTTTGCATTTGTTTTATCATAGCCTCTTGGAATCCTAGTTGGCTAGCACCTAGTCTTCTCTCAACCTCCTCCAAGTGTGGATCCGTTCTAGGGGCCGGTAGTGCCAAAAGAGGTGCCGGTTCCCTAACCGCTAAAGGTCGGGGACCGGTGTCCACAATGGCATATGGAATTTGGTTCTCATACTTAGCGGGTTCTACCGCTACCACCCTAGGGCGTATGGGGATGAATTGTGGGATCAATTCATCCTCCCTTCTCCATAGCCTTTCGTGATCTTTATCCAAGTTTTCAATATCTCTAGCCGCACGCTTGGCATCCGCCAAGGTCAAGGGATTCCTTTCTAGAACACCCCTAATAGTTCCGGACTTAAAAAACCCTTGAATGAAAAATTGCTTTAGCGTGTCGTCGTTGAGCATGGTACCCACAAATCTAGTGCACACTAAATCAAACCTCCTAATGTAAGCCGAAATTTCTTCCTCCCTTCCTTGCTTCAATGACGACAATGCCCTTAATGCGGTACTTTGACCCACTTCCGGCCTAAATTCGTTAAGAAACTCCCTTTGTAATTGTTCCCATCCCCTAAAATGTCCCTCGGCATGATCCCGATACCATTCATAGGCTTCCCCCTCTAGAGTGGTAGGAAACCACACTAACCAATAACCCGGGTCGGTTATGAGGAAGCTAGCCAACCGTTCGATATACCGTTCCATGTGCCGAGAGGGGTCCTCATCCTTGGTCCCATAAAATTTAGGGAGATGAGATGGCATATCCATCGCCGCTAAATTTTGTGGAACCACAATTGGTAGGCCTCTTGGCCTAACCAATGGGTCTATTGGAGGTATAGGAGGTATGGGCGGAATTGGGGGTATGGGTGGTGGATCCATCCCCCGTTCCTCGGCCATGGTGACCGGTGAACTATTCAACAATCCCCTATCAACTTCTACCGGGAATTCTTCTCTAAGTGTGTAATTTTCCGAAGAAGTTTCACCACTCAATTTGGAGGGAGTGATCTCCTCTTCAAGTTGAGCTCCAAGTTCTAAGGTGTCTAGAATTGACCTAGTCCTAGGTTCGACGTTCAAACAACTCTCTATTCTAACATTATCTTGTTCTAATCTATCACTGATCTTAGAGGACCGCCTCTTTCGAGTAGATTTCTCTAGTCCTACTATCAAACTTGGTTTTTGTGAGCGAGTCCTACCTTGCATTCCATAAGAATCGATCGACCCTCACTTGACCACACATAATCCTAGCAATTCCCCTCTTAATATTTTCACTTGTCTTGGTGTGGTTATAATTTTTTTAGGAGGTGAGGAAAAGAACCTGCAAGCCCACTTAGGTGAAAGAATCCCAATAGGGGATAGGCATGTTCATGTTAATTTTTTGGTTAAGTCGGAGCATCACCTCCGCACCTTCCCGCAAATTAACACTCACCACAATACCGATTGTGAGGGGGTGACCTTCCGAGTAGATTATGTTAAAAGTCGAGGCTTCACCCTTCAACTTCTCACACCATCCACAATTCGGGAATTACCCTCTACAACGGATAACAACAATCACGAGTACAAAAGGCATTCCTTAATTAGTTAATGAGTTCACTTTGAAGAAATAAACATACCTTGAGCAATCGCATCCCCCTGTGAGTTAGCACTCCCCTCAATCGTGACTCAATGTAACAACACCATAAACTTTGTGAAATATTAATTTAATCTAGAGCATGAAATGACAACTCCCAAAACTTTGAGACTCACCCCGAGGTGAGTGTCAAAGTTCAATGTCCTAAGGTGAATTTACCCTCTAATGTTTTAATGAGCTACTCGGTTATAGGTTCCTTTTAAGTTCTTAGCAAATCCCCAAAAAGGTTGAGGACGTACCTTCGCCGCGCTCCTTCCTTAAAAATGAATTTGCGTAATTGACAATGCAATTCATTCCAAGGAATAGTTGAAATACAATGAATTCACATGTAACCCAAAGAGAGAATACTTACCGAGTTTCGGGTGCTCCTTCCCTTCTCTCAAGTTTGTGTCTCCAATTTTTCCTAGTCGCCTCCAAGTCTTGTAACTACCTTCCGCTTCGCTCCCGGCGGACGCACCAATTATGTGAGGCCAAACCCCCCACCCTTAAGCGTCCGTAGTCCGAGTAGTGGGTTTGGGCTCACATTCCTCCGCGGTATTGGATTTGGACTTGGATGAGTCCATAGTGCAAGGTTCACCCTTCAAGTGGTCTTGGATTTAATTGGTGTCTCCATACCGTACATAAGCCTTTAAGTATTAAGAAATACTTATGTGACTTATGTCAATCTCTCCCTCGCACCTTTGGTCTTTGCTTCCTTTGTCTTGCCATCGCGAGAGTGCTCCACATTCTCCATTAATTTGTGCACGTGGTTTATTTTTAAAGAGAGGATGCAAGTGTTAAAAAACACTATTCTCTATAGTCAATCTCAAATACATTTACTTGTGAAAGCCACACATAACACTAACTAGCATAATGTAACTAACTACTTGTCTATGAGCTAATTAAGTAGGCTATCTACTAAGCTCCTTCATGAACCCATCTCTTTACTTTCTAATTACATAAACCTAGCTCCTTCATAAACCCAGCTCCTTCATGAACCCACAACTTTGTAGTTGTAATCCCCAACTACCTCACTAATTATTCAAGCCCTTAACTAATCTTCCTACCTAATTTTCCTAATTCTACTAACAACCCCTTTCTAATCACACAATTCTTCTCTAATCCTAAAATCCTAAAATCCTAGAGAGGAGAGGGGGAGAGAGAATTTCCTAACTTCACTAAGACTAACTAATCCACACAAGTATATTTTTGCACTCATCACAACCTCAAGTGCTCAACTCTTAAACATGGAACTTGCAACCACGTGTATTCAAAACATGAACTTTAAGTACCACAAATTGGAATCATGAATTAACTTTAAAATCCTTCACGTCAACACTAATTCTACCAAGAGGTCAAGCCCTCTTCAAGGCTAACAAGCCTTGGCTCTCAAACTAAAAACTAAGCACACACATGTGCTCCAATATGGCTTCCCACACCCACACTTATAACTCGTGGGGTGCCTTGGAGCACAAAGGAAAGAGAGGATGAGTGAGGGAAGAATGAGGGATTATATAGTAAGCTTGAGGGGGTGAGCACCCTCAAGGCTCACGATAAGCCCTTGAGATTTCCTCCTACTTAGTAGGCGCCAATCCTATCTTCTAAGCCTTCCTCCCTCAAATGATCAACAAGGATCCTAATTCGAACATTTAACTAGCCTTGGCTTTCTACCTACCACACTTTACCAAACTTGGGATGCTTCAACCCAAACTTAGCCTCCTTCGCTTTCCGCCGCCATAACTTTCTCCCCTTACTTTCCCAAATCGTTGCTCACCACTTAATTCAAACCACGATGCTTAACTCGTGATTTGATTGGTGCTTTGAGAATTTGCTTATCCTCCACCTTGCATTCTTCCTTGGACCTTCCCCATTAAGTGGCCATGATGAGGTGGTCCACTTGTGCGCTCCATGTGATCCTCCATTCATCCCAATTCGAATGCACTTGCCTCTTGAGTCACTTTGGTTGTCTCCATCCATTTGTACTAGCCTACTCACTAACTACTCAATCCAAGTTCTCCTTACCTATCCTCATTCACTCAAATCCTTCCGAAGGTAAAAACACAATAACAACTCACATCCTAGCCTCTTACAACATGGTACTTCTAAGACTAACATTTCACTCTTTTTATATTTTTGTGAAGTAACATGCTACTTCAAAGTGCATCAACTAACGTTTCAAGGGTCTAAGACTAAATGTGGGCACCCTTTTGGGCTCACACCTTGCTATATCAATCATGTTCATTTCTCTTTATATCGTAAATGAGTCCTATAACATATTGTATTTGTCATTTTTAGGTACTTCAAGAGGGAGCTAGTTCCCAAAGGTGCCATCGATGTTCAAGCACTCCCGAAGTACTTTGCTGCATGGATTCAGAAAGGTTCAGACCAATGTATCTATACTGCACAGCAGTTAAAAAGGTACAAACAACCACACTTGCATGCAGGATGTTGGTATCTCGACTGTGTTCGTGGTTTTGTCTTTGATTCAGAGGCGGAGGTGAAGACCTTACATGATGGCGGAGTGGAGATGGAGGAAGACACCATGCAAGTTACTCAAGATGACGAAGGGCACCAGGATCAATCCTCTGCACCACCACCGAAGCCCAAGAGAGGGCGTCGTTTGCGTCGAGGGACGGAATCACAAGCATCAGAGCTAGGGCAGACGGAGTCATCCGCTCCCTTGTCGCAGACACTCCTTGCTTCTCAATCTAAAGTCGTTCTCGAGACTGCTCCCTCTTTTACGACCGTGCCTTCCTCAGTCAGTGCATTGGAGATGACGAGAGGTCTCATTGAGCAGAGGAAGGCAAAACTATTTCCCACGAGCACCTCTTCCAGTGGAATTCCACATTCCGCCCATGTTTTTGTCTCCAGCATATCTGTGGAGACGTTGATGACTTCACATACGAAGTTGTATGACAACGGTGGCGATCCAAGATGGGTTGAGATTCTAGACTTCATTCGCAAGGTACAATCCGTTGCTTCGACTCGTTTTGGATGCATCATGATTTTTTTACATATTATAAAGTCTAACTTTCCTTCTTGGTTTCTTCAAGATGGGAGAAGGCCGCCAAACCCAAGTTCCAGAACGGTGCGAAAATGAGAAGCACTTTGGGATCGACTTGATCATTGCCGACATCCCTGAGAATCTACCCGTCCCTTCCGTATCCAATCCTCCATCAGTCGTTCCACTTTGGAACTCCCGGGATCCCGAATATGTGGTGTCCATCTTCGAATTTGCAAGTCATTACTTGCAAAATGATGGTGCTCTTCTCCTCATTCACAATAATGATCGAAAGCTCACTGCGGACATTTTCGATCAGGCTGAGACTTACGACTTTGTGATGCACAAGGACTGGTGGGGCATTAATGACCTCGAGTTGGCTTCTCCTACGGACCCCGACTCCAAGGTATTTACACCGTAATCATTCCTTGTTTATGTTTAGTGATAAGTTTTTTATTTTATTTACTCTCACATGTTTTGGTTGACTGCAGTCTATTCGGTTCTGGATTCACGTCTTTATTCGTGGTGGCGACGTGACATCTAATTTCTCATTCCAGACGAAGAAATCCGAGGTGATACATGACGACGTTAATATAACCAATAGTGATGCCCTGTTCAACCTCACCACTGCGGAGACTCAGCTCATGAATGGGAACGTTCCATGGAGAGGACCAAGGGAGAAAACCCCTTTGTTCATGCAGGCCCTCATTGAGCAGCTGACCAAGCCCGGCGACATAGTCCTCGACTGGAAGGCAGGAACAGGTAACCATTCATTAATTAGTTCTGAATTTCCATTCCTTTCATATTCTCAACATAGTCTCACATCTTTGCGATGCTTTGAATTCAGGGGCTACCATTAAGGCTTGCCAGGAGATTGGTCGTCATGTTGTGGCGTTTGAGGATGACGAACCCATCTTCAACGCCATTCTCCGTCCATATATCGCTTCAAGACCTGTCATGGGCCCTCCTAAACATCCCAGACCTGCATCTGTTGATGAATCGCGCCCCAAAAAACAAAGACGCAATAAATGGGCTTGTAAGTAAGTCTTAATTTACATTTTTTTTACTTCTAGTCGATTTATCTTAGCTTTGCTTTTGTTTGCATCTCCACGTATTCATTCTAACCACTATCGGGTTTCTATTGCAGAGTACTTGCATCAACACCGCGACCTATGCCAAGACCCATGCCCATTCCATCGTGGCATGTGAACTCCAGTCCGATACAGCCTTATATTCTTCCAGAGTATGCTGAGGACTTAGCACAAGCGCTTCAATCCGGTGCCATTAGATATGTTCCTAGTCGAGCTACTACTTGTGATCCTAGGGCCCTTGTATTTATGGATACAGAGGCTGTAGAAGGAGATTCAGAGTCCTCGAGATCAGATAGTGGAAGTAGCGATTAGAACATATCATGCGTTTTGGAAGGACGTTTCGGTCTTTTGTTGTTTTCATCTGATTTGATTTGATTTGACTGGATTTGATTACATTTTCCTCTAAGGTGTCTTTCGCACATATCTTGCATTTTTGTACGCGACCATCGGGTTTTTTTTATAATTTTTCCATTTGATATTCGTGTATGTCCAGTTGTGGGATTTTTTTGCTGTTAATTCTTATTTGTTCTTTATACAAGATCATAAACATGTGTCATATTTTTTATTTTATTTTAACTATTTAATTTGATGTTCATGGCCTCGTGAAGGAAATACATATCATGTGCCAAAGTGAATATGAAATTCCCGATAAAATATTTACAGACTACTGGAGCCTAAAAAAATGAAAACCACATTAGTCAAAAAGTTGGTTCATTTAGATAGTAATAGCAATGAAACCAAAAACAATAATGTGGACATATAATTGCAATAGATAACAATTATATGTTCAAAGTCATGGCGGCTCCCTTCATACGTAAATGACGTTGCCAATGAATTAGCGGAAGGTTCATATCATACATTTAGACCTAAGGAATTGATGCTAAGCGGTATAGAGTATGTTGAGTTAGAAGTTGTTGAGACTGAGGATAATCTGATAATTGTGATTTCGTTTATATGTCTTAGGTAGAATTTTGTGTCTTATTGCTTGCATAATAATATATTTTTGCATTTGATTGTTAATTGTCCGTTTAGTGCGGTAATCTTCATGGTTTTCCTTTCACAATGAATTATATTTTGTAATGCCTTCTTACACTCTTACCCTAAACCCTCCTTGCACTCTATTATTCAATAAGACATAGAGGTAAACTACCTCATTATCCACCATGGCATCATCCATGTAACAAAATTCAAAACATAACCCAAAAAAAAAAAAATGTAGTTGTAAAAATATATATCAAAACATGTATCTGTGATCGGAAGGGATGACTGTAGGCTGATATATTATGAATAAGGGTTCAAGACCTGAAATTTGTATGTTTATGCAGGTTCAGTTAGGTTGATATTTCTGGTTGTGACTGGTTTAGACACATTTGGGATTTTAGTTGCGGCAGTGACTTCTGGTTGTCACTACTAGCATTGTGTTCGAACATAAAATTTTGGCTGCAGGGGGCTACCTGTAGGCTGATACTAATTCTATAAAGGTTGAAATTTGGGATGTTTGATGATTATGCAGGTTCATTTAGATTTTGAATTATGATTGTCATTGGGTTAGTCAAATAAGGCTTTGAGTTGAATCAATGCTTTCTGGTTGTCACTGTAAGGGTGTGTGAACATGAACTTGTGCTCCAGGGGGCTGCCTTTAGTCTGGTACTCTTTGAGTGTTTGTTGTATCTGGAGGTTCAGTTAGTTCGTGAATGATGGTTGTCACTGCTTTGTCATATTCAGGCTTTTAGTTGAGGCAGTGAATTCATAAATATGCAAACACAATCATATCTTTATTCAAAACCAAGTTTACAAATCACGGGTCAGGAAGATGGGAATGTGATGTGTAATTTTCATCATCCATATTATGGTTGTATATCATTCGCTAACAATTATAGAGTCAATTTTGTAAAGAAGGGAGTACAATATTGTTAACAGTTAACACGTTTAAGCTTCAGGTTCGGGTGGTCCCTGCCTCAAATTGGTGGGCAAAACGAGATATGTTCAAATGCATACAAATGTTCAACCTATTTACAGTCTACCCTCTATAAATGTTAACCCTCTAGAGTGGATCAAAGTTAACATTTATAGAGGGTAGAACAGTTAACAATTATAAAAGTATGTTATTGAGAAATATACAAATTTTAACATCTACAAATACAAGCAATTGTGAATAGTCCTTCTGAGAGAATACCATAAAATTGCAAACACAATCAAAAATTTATTCCATATCAAGTTTACAATTCACGGGTGAGAGAGAGAGGAATGTAATTGAATGTGTAGTTTTTATCATCCATATTATGGTTGTATTTCATTCACTAACAATTATAGAGTAAAATAAACATAGAAGTGAGTACCATTTTGTTAACAATTCGCACGTTTAACATTTATAGTGTGCAATATATGGGGAGTAGAAGAAAGATAACATTTAGAAAGGGTTAACACTTATAGGTGTAACACTTATAGAGGGTGGACTTTATGTGGAGAAAACCCTTTAAGAGACCTCTTCGGGTTTACTTCAAATTATAATTTTTTTTAATTTACAGTAATATGTTATATAGTATACGTGTTTGGATATTGAATTGGTGACGTCATGCTGATGTAAGCCCTAATGTTGTATTTTATCAAAAAAATTCTATGTTTCAAAATTCTATAAACGATATGAATGGGGAAATGTTGGCCTATTTCCGCGGTAATAGAGTACATAACCTTCAAACATATCTAAAAATAGTTCGTTATTTTTCCTTGGATCCCGCGGTTATAGGTGCATTTTCCCTCTCAATTCATGTCGCAAATTGAGTTCTCCGCTCTCCGCTCACCGCTCTCCGCTCTCCGCTCTACGCTCTACGCTCATGCTGTAACTTTCCCCGATATCTACGGAAAGGGGACGTGGTGGAAGGATGTCAAAGGCGCTGACAACATTGTCAAGCGCTTAATCTGTAGGTACGTTAGTTGGAAAATCTTGTGTTCACCTCATTTATTTCAAACCATTTGTTTTCTAAGTTGCTAATTGGCCTCGCTCCTTCGTTGTCAAGGTACATCAAGCACGAGCTCTTCAAGAAGAAGGCTTTGAAGAAGCTCCCTCCGTTTCTTGATGCATGGTCTGATTCCTCTTCACCTACCTTCATATTTTCCCCGGCTCAAAAGCGCAACTTCTCCCTCCCGCATCTCCGCGAGTGTTGTTGGTACTTGGAATGTAAGAGGACGTGGCAACCGGATGAAGAGGCGGAGTTGAAGGTTCGGCTCTCCGGTGGAGAGCCTTCCCTGCCTCCTGCTCAAAGCGATGAGGTTGTTCTCCTTGACAGTCAACTTCCGGAGGCGGATGAGGTTGTTGCGACTGTCGATGAGGCCAACACAGAGAAGTCCAAGAGGAGGAAGCGTGCAACTCAAGACGAATCATCACTCAAAAAGCGCGCGAGGAAGCTCACGACTGTGGAGGATGATCCCCCTCCCCCTGCTTCACCTGAGGCGGCAGTTGCATCTACTCCATCTCTTAGTGAAGTTCCTACTCTATCCAGGCCACCTCCTCCGCCCATTCTTTCATCTGCTAGGCGTCCTCCCGTTGTTTTAGAATGCATCTTGAATGCCTCTATCCTTCATCAACGTCGTCATTTTCAGGAGGTTTCCAACTTCATTCTTTCTCTTCCACCCTCCTATCCGCGGAGAGCTCTAGGCGTTGCGAGGTCAGATGTGGGCATGGCTGATCTTGTCATTGCCGACATCCCGGAGAACCTGCCTGTACCCAATGTCTCCGATCCTTCCTATAGTGTACCTTCCTGGAATGCATTGGATACCGATTTTCTAGGTGAGCTCTTCGATTTTGCGGATGAGATCCTGCATGACGATGGAGCTCTCCTCCTCTTTCATGCAGATGACAATGGTGACTTCAAGGAGAGCATTCAAGACCACTTCGCTGCTTTTGGGTTCACGATCTTTAAGGAGTGGCTGGGAGTCAACCGTCTTCGCCTTCATTCAGCTAAACATGTGGACAAGACCACCAACCTCTTCCAGGTTGTCTTACTTGTTCGTGCCACCAAAACAATTGGATCCGACCTTGATAAGCGGCCCCGGCACTCGTCATTCCGCCTTCGCGATGCCAATGAGCTCAAGGCTCTTGGTATTGAGCTCGATATGGATGATGCGATTATGAATTATACCGTAACTCCTCTCATGGACGGCTCCAAAGCTTGGCGTGGTCCCCGGGAGAAAGATATTTCTTTCATGTCCTCCTTGATAATGGCCACTACGGACATTGGACAGGTTGTGGTGGACGTTAATGCGGGCGTTGGTATGTCCTACTTCACTTGCCATCATATCCAAGTTTTCAATTTCTAAGTTTTTTTTTTTTTTTTTTCCTTTGCTAACATTTCCTCCGCAACAGGGACTTCTATCCATGCATGCAGGCAGCTTGGGCGCCATATCGTTGCTCTTGAGGAGGACGAGGACACCTTCAACCGTGTCCTTAAGCCACTTAAGAGTGTTAAGCCTGCGGTGAAGGCTCCATCCATTGTTGTTGCTTCCACGCAGGCTTCACAAGGCACGCAGAAGAGGCCGCCGGCCTTGAAGCGATCGAGGCCAGAGTCCTCGCAGTAAGTGAGTATGATGACCTTCTAAGTTGTTTCTTTTCCTTGTCCACTTAGCTTTTACATTTTCCATCCTTTTTCTTACAATTTTCATGCTTGTTTTCAGACTTGGCCTTGGAGCGGATGTGTTTGGTACGCCTACCAAGGGATTCTCTTTGCCAATCTATGCCCATGATATGGCGATGGTACTAGCGGCACAACCTTCTCCTAGCAAAGCTAGTACCCCGTCTCCACGTTATGACCCCCGTGCCTTAGACTTCTTCGATGTTCTTGCAGAGGTGGATAATGAATGCCATACCTTAGATTCCTCTTCAGATGAGGGCGGCCATGAGGGGAGTATCTTTGGAAGTAGGGAATCTAGTAGTGACAACGTCATTGTTGATTGATTTTTGGTTTGATTGATTGGTATTTGGATTTATAAAGTGTGGTGTGGTTTTCAATATTCCAATTTTCTTGTTGAATGCATCTTGTTGTTGTTCTCAAATAACACTACACTTTTGTGGTCGTCAACTAGTATACAATCTAAAGACAAGTAGCCAAACCAAATGCACATAACATTTTGATTTCTCAAGCATATCCTACCCACAAAAAAGAGGCCTCGGATCCGAGGCCTCTTTCCAAACCTCTTCCTCATGCTAGAACATACAAGAAATGGCCAAATGCAAAGACAAGTAGCCAACTCAAATATACATAACATTTTGATTTTCAAGCATAACCTACCCACAACTAAGAGGCCTCGGTTCCGAGGCCTCTTCCTATAGGTCCTCCTCATGCTAGAACATACAAGAAATGGCCAAATGCAAAGACAAGTAGCCAACTCAAATATACATAACATTTTGATTTTCAAGCATAACCTACCCACAACTAAGAGGCCTCGGATCCGAGGCCTCTTCCCATAGGTCCACCATCTTCTCAACCACACTGAATTTTCCCACGGCCATAGGGCCTCGTTGGTAATTTTTAGAAACTTTTGGTCCTAAAAATTAGGCACTCCATAAATATCGGCCTCATAATTCCAAAATTAAACTTGAAATATGTGCAAAATCCACGGTCATAGGGGTCCCAACTTTCGTTAAATGGAGTTTTAAATTTCGATTTTCTGCTCACGAGATCTGCTCACCGCTCACCGCTCACATTGTAGCATTCCTGCATGTTCACGAACGTACGTTCGTAAAAATTTATACAAACTGGGGGCTCAATATTTACGAACGCTCGTTCGTAAATATATACCTAAAATGCGAACATTAACAAATAACAAATAACATCAACATGCTGCATTAACAAATAACCTTCGATAATATGCATCACGTAACACGCATACATGAGCAAACAAATACAAGTACATTACTTTACGAACGAGCGTTCGTAAAGTAGTAAACTTAATTAACCGCCTTGAAAATCACAATCATTTACGAACGCTTGTTCGTAAATCTCCTAAATCTGCTAGAACACTTGATTGAATACAATTTATGACGATCATAAATACTCCACAGATCCTAGTCAGATCCTACCCACATGCCAATCGGTAATGTTACGAACGAACTTTCGTAAAACGATCCTAACTGTTTTGTTATGGTGCAGATGGCTAGATCAAGCAGAAGCGCAATTGACCTGTTCGCCGTGCCCATTGATCGCCTCCCAGAGTCCGTTGCGGACTCAAACGGTAACGCGAATTATGTCCCAAAAGAGGATTTCATGGGGGAGTGGACGGCAATACCAACAAAAATGGAAGACGGTCTTTTCGCGTTCCGTTTCACCTACGAGCTGGAAACAAGGCCAGACCAGCCAGAACAGTGGGTGCAGATGAAGACGTGGGAGATAGAATCCATAGAGGCCCAGGGAGATTATGTTATCTTGGACATGAAGAACAAGAAAGACCACATCAATCTCCTGTTGCATTACTTGAAGTACTCCTTCTCTTACGTTTATGCGTGCTTGAATGTTGCACCAGATGCAAAGCACTTCAACCTGGAGGATCTATTCTCAAAGTACATCCTCAGCCAATTTTGGACTGCCAGGAAATTGACTGCACTGGCATTGAACATCTCCAAGTACAACAGTGCGGTCGCGGAGGCCAACAAGAAAAAGAAAAGTCCGAGAAAACCATCTGCATCGGGGGCAGGAGGTTCCAGGAGCGCACCCAGGCCAGTGCCTTCTGCGAGCAGGTTGCCGGAGGGGCCAAGCAGACAATCCACGCCATCCAAAAGGTCGAGGGACGACTTGGAGAGGTCTGGAGTGACCGAAGCCGCTGAGGTTAGCTCACCGCCAGTTATGCCCACCCCTTTGAAGAAGGGAGAGAACCCGGACGCGACGAAGGCGACTCGTATCCTGAGAGAGTTCAACAACTACTCGAAGGATTGCTGGCCCATGGGGCGCCACTTCACCTTCAACGTGGACTGCTTCAAGTGCGAGAAATCCTCCAACAAGTGGGTGGTTAGGTCTCGCGAGAGCGAGGGCGTGAAGTGGCAGATCAACAATCTCATGAACAACGTGAAGTGGGATAGGCAGACTGTCTGCGTCATGCCCAAGGGTTTCACTTCTCGTCCCACGGAGAGGGATTGGCCCCGAATCCAGAATGGCGAGTTCTGGATTATCGATGGTCAGCACAGCTTGGAGGCGTCGCAAATCATCCTCAAGGACGATAACTTCCAATACGAGCTCAAGGCGGAGCTGCGGTACTGGAAGGCGTTCTTGGTGTGGTCGGACGACTGGGACAAGCTCCGGAAAATATCGACATACCTGAATTCCGGAAACAAGATCAAGGCTTTTGAGGCGTCCTGGGCGGCAAACATAGTGGCTGCGAAAGACGTATGGGTCGCCCACGGGTGTCCGCCAAAAGAGAGGGAGAACGCCAAAAGCCAGTCTCCACAGTGGAAGGTGAGTTTACGAACGAGCGTTCGTAAAGTGTGGGCTGCAATTAGTTTCTCCCAACTCGCAATTAGGCATCAATTGCATTTTCGGAAACTCGTGAAATTACGAACGTGCGTTCGTATTTAATTTACAACACTGATCCTTGTTAGTGTATTGCAGGCGTTTTGTGACGCGATGGTGGACAAATTCTCCTCCATCGACATGAAGTCCACCACCACGAAATCAGTCATGGAGCTCAAGGGCGAGCTCCGCCTGATTTGCTGCAACAACAACACCTGGGATTTGTGGACCCACTTTTTCGACGCTCACAGCTCGGGCGATCTGGTCAACCCCGACATTGAAGAGAAATACAACGTCGACAAGAGCGCGGAAGCCCCTCCACTATTGAGGGAATTTTTCAGGGCATTGCAAGGACTCACAGAGTCGGAGCTGCAGCGATGTGCGGTCCACCTTCTTGGGAATACAGTGGGAAGGACCATCCCGTATCCCAAGATTTTTTTGAAGAGACCAAAGCACAAGCCCGGCACGTACTCCATCAAGGAGTGGTGCGACCACAGGAAGCTCAAGACTGCTGCGATCCGGGAGTTGAGTGGGCTCCTGCCGGAGATGCAACTCTTCCATGCCGATGGCGACATCAATTGGGCAAATTGGAAGGTTTTCAAGGTGCAGTACAACATAAACGGCGCATCGATGCTGTGGGAGCACACGGACACCAAAAGTTCCGGATAGGCGCTTTTCAGTGCCTAATCCGGTCTGTCCGGATGATCCGAGTATCGTCCAGGGATTCTGTGAAGTGCAGGATGTCAAGGACCCTCTTTTCCTGCTCGAAAGTCGACCACCGGCCGGATCGGCTTTCCGGATCCGGATGGTCCTTTGGAAGTCCTTATCCCGGGACTTGCCTTCCGGATTGAACCTCTACCAATAAGTCTTACTCCTACATAACTCTCTCCTCAATATCTACCTACCTATATCCTACCTCCAATGATGATTGGGTTCATCCGGCGAAGATGTCCCTGTATGGTCAGAATCCGGATTCTCTCACAACCAGTCCGGATCGGCCTAATCTTTCCTGGTAGGTCACACAGAGAACTCGGATGGTGAACCAGAACTACAACGACAAAAAGGTCAAGCTTCGGCCGGAGATCTGTCAATCCGGGATAACTGGGCGATCCGTGCCACTTTCCGGATTGCCCCGCCCAAGGACAGTGAGACCTCTTCAGAAGATCGGATGGCGTAAGTCCGGCACCTCCGGATCCTACCCAGTCCTAACGACGGCTATCTCACATGGACGTTACCCAGGCATCCGGAATAATGAGGTTTCCTTCCCACTACACGCCGGAGAGATCCTCCGGACCGGAATCCTAACCGTTCCGGTTTCTCTCCTCCTTCCGACAGACCGATCCGGCTACAGCGAACTTAGGCTCTACTGAGTCTGAGATAACTGGGCGATCCGTACCACTTTCCGGATTGTCCCGCCCAAGGACAGTGAGACCTCTTCAGAAGATCGGATGGCGTAAGTCCGGCACCTCCCTGATCTTACCCAGTCCTAACAACGGCTATCTCACATGGGCGTTACCCAGACATCCGGAATAATGAGGTTTCCTTCCCACTACACTCAGAAAGGAGCCATAGTACTGCAGTCGGATCCGATCCGGGTTTCCTCTCCTTTGTTCTATCCGTACTTCCTACTCATTCATTCCCTCTAGATCTGCAACATTCTCCTAACAGTCCGTGCACAAAACAAGTCAGAATAGATTGAGAACTAGAGCTTTATTGAGTGGGAAGCAACACAATACAACAATGGAGAAGGGAACCCTTCTCCTGTCCCTTATTCAGCCTTAAGTAGAGGCTGTAATCCCTAACTGAAGGTGGCGGCGAAGTTGGCCGCCCTCAGAAAACCCCTAACTGCGAGAAATCCGGAACTTCGCCCTTTGCGGAAATTCCGGATCTCGATCCGCTTTTTGCACTGACAGAATTTTGAATTACAAGTTCGCCAAAAGTCAAAATCTGCCTATTCTTGCTTTTCCTAATTCTGATCTAACTACAGCTGTCTGCCTAAGCCTACCCTAGCTGGTGCGATGCTTCTTCGAAGTCGTCTCGTCCTTGGTGTGACTCGCGGGTCCGCTGATGGCGGAGGAACCTCCCCCGGGGGTCAAAAGTCGACGCTCTTGCAGCCTCGTAAATACCCTTCGCATGTTTGGGGAAGGGGCGATCTCCTCCTCAGAGTCTCCTGCAGTGGACGGATCCTCCTCCGATCCGTCACCCGATCCGGATCGCGCTGGTCTGGAAGCCTTCTTCGTCTTCCGAGGGCGCTGGACGGCTGAGGGATCGCCTCCGGTGGTTCCCTCCCTGTTTCGGCCGGTGGAAGCTGAAGTCGCTCGTGGACCTCTGGCGGACACTGCTCGTGAGGGTGCAGGCGCCCACCGCTCTACGATCATGCACTCCGGAGCAGGTGATGGAGCGGCCGGCGACATGGGTGCCTTACCCCGATCCGGAGACTTCGTCCGATCCGGCGTCCTCATCCGTGCTGGAGTCCTGGCCCTCTCCGGTGTTCTGGACCGAGCTGATGTCCTGCCCCGATCCGGATTTGGTGATTGCCCTCGTCCTGACCTAGCTGACCGTTCTGTGCTCTTCCGTCGAACCTGGGAGGAATGTGTCCGTTGCGGAACAGGGGTCTTCTCCCGATCCGGAAATCTTCCGGATTCCGGTGGCTGGGGAGTTCCGGCTGGCTGACTGGGTCCCACACCTGCTGGAGAGGCCTGAACTAACTCCACCTCCCCTACCACTTCGTACAAGGTGCCCGTTGGCGATCCGGGTGGGCCCGGATAAAGTACCCGCATGGGGGTCCCACCTGAGGGCAGGAGCTTCTGGATTTCCTTGAGCAGGTCCTTCATCGAGCGGGAGTACTTTACTAGGATCTGCAGTGTTTGACGGGCAGAAGACGGATCCGCTGACTCCATCAATTGGTCATAGAGGTGCGCCTTGTTGACGACCTCTCCCGGATGACCCACCAACTCCCGGACCCGGCTCAGGACTACTGCTTGCTCTGCCTGGTGCTTCCGGATCTCCTCGCTCTTCTGGGTGAGCTCCCGGGTCATAGCAGCCACCTGTGCTGTGAGCCGTGCCTTTTCCGTCTCCAGGGTCTCCACCTGTTTCCGGTCCGTCCGCTTGGCCAATTCCCGGAGGATATTTCCGGGTCCACAGTGGTCCAAGGCCCGGTTCACTCCTCGAATGATGTGCTCCATCCGGAAATATTGTTCCTGGAGTGCCGTCAACTCTCCCCGGACGCGCTTGAAGGGGGATTCCGGAAACTCAAACGTGGAGAGGTCGATGTCTCTCCAGGGCACTTCCCGGCTGGTACCGGCTTCCTGTCGTGGTGGTGGTGAGACTGGCTTCCGGACTTTTGGAGGGGACGGAGCGGAAGGCGGTTCCGGAACCGCTGTGTCACTGGAATCTTCCGTTCCGGCTTCTGCAACCCCTGCTTCCGGATCGATCCTGTACGCCACCTCGTCCTCTGCAATCGTCAGCATATCCTCTTCCGCTTCATTGATGCAGCCCTGGTGCTGGTAGAGATGGAGGATGTAGGGAGAGAGATAGGAGGGTTTCCGGCCAATGGGGGGATGGACTTCTCTACGTATTCCTGGATTAAGCGACCCCAATTTACAGCTCGGACCCCTGACATTGCTCCAAACAGGGTGTTGGCCATGGTGATGCTAAGACGTTTAGGCTTTTCCGGACTAAGGATGGGCAGGATGAATTCTATGACTCTCCGCTCTCGGTGATTCCGGCAATTCCCAGGATGGAATCCGTCTTTTGGGTCCGGCTCCGTTCGGAATTTCCCTAAATAAAAATTATCCCTGCGGCTAGCCCAACCCTCACCCTTTCCTCGCGGAAATCCGTAAACTGCAGCCCATACCTCTGATGTCCACTTTTCCGGATCCTGCCGAACTGTCCTAAACCATTGGTTGCCCCTCTCGAACAAGAATTCCCGCAAAATGGCCTCCGCCCTGAGATTCCAGGGCTTGGAGAGCAATCCCTCACAACCCATCCGGCTAAGATCCTCTACCAGCTCATTTAACTCCGATTCTCTCGTTGGGACGGCTGGTGACACGGGTTTCACTGGAATGGGGACCTGCTCCCTCTCATCTCCCTCTCTTGCTTCCGGCATTTTACGTCGCGGCACAAAGCTCTCAACAATACCCGGATTCTTCCCTCCGGAACTCTGCCCGCTAACCACTACAGAATCCCAGCAATCCAACTGCTGGTGACTCGAAAAAGCAACTCACCACTCGTTCTCTCAACAATGCCGCTCGCGCAAATGGCCCGGAGAAGGAGAAAAACTCGTTTAAGTACTTTCCCTCTCTCCCAACGGGTCTGGTTCCTCAACCGTCTCCTTGTAACCGTTCGGATTCCGTTTGTAACCGTTTAACGGTCCGGACGCTCCGGACCGGACCGTTCCCCAAACGGTCTTCTCAGGCTAATTTCCGGTCCGGCCAAAGTATCCGTTTTAACCATTTTAACGCGTAAGGCGGATGCCTAGAACCTTATTTTCTAAAACAACTAACCTACCCTAGGAAACCCTACTTTAATAACAATCTCAGGGTATTATCCGGATATTAACCTGGTTCGGAAGCCAATCCGTACTTCCGTGGATTTTCGGACTCCCACAGATGCGCAGTTTGGTAAAGGAGCACGTCTCTGTTCTGAAGCTAAAGGGAAATAAAAGAACAAAGAAAACAGAGACGGAACCTGTGGAGCTGCAGCGGTACATCTCCTTCTTGGAGAGGAAGAGGAACGCCACATTTGAGGGGGTGGCAAGATTTTGCGTGGTGACAACGGGGCTGGAGAGGACCTCGTTCTCCAAGTGGGACGGCACCATCAGCAGGGCTGAGGTGAGGGAGGACCGAAGAGGGTGCCCCTTCGCACTCATCGATTTCAGGGGTATCCCGGGTGCCGCAAGGCAGGGTGCGAAGGGGGTGCCATTCTACAACCCCTTCATGGCCAAATTCATGGAGTACAGATCTCCGGCCATGAGGGAGCCACACGTGTGGCTATGGATTGTGGAACAGGAGAAGGCCTCCGTCGTCACGGAGCTGTACGAGGACACCATCAAGTTCGAGTACAGCATCTTCCACAGCACGTATGTCCCTGCGAAGACGGAAGGGATCGTGGCCATCAACGAGGCCAAGGGCAACAAGCAGGTGGGAGCGGTGAGCCTCATCTTCTTGACCTTGAATACGGCAAGGCATGGGCGTGCGCCTATCAAGGCCAACAACACCTTCAAGAAGATCTACAGCATTCCACATCCCCCTCCCAAAGATCTCTTCCAGGAGACGCTGTACACGGTCTTCCCCGCCTTGGAGCTCAGGATGGAGTTCTACATCTCCGTCCTCCAAGCCCTGGCCACGAATGGCGAGACGGTCTACAACGTGTGTGGAGGCAGCAAATTCATGTACGCTGCAATGGTAAGACATTTCATTTACGAACGCTCGTTCGTAAATGCCATTTTCTGAGGCATCTTTGAAATTCAACTATTTTTGTTGTAATGTATACTGCTCGGCCCATAGGGTTGATGTTTACGAATGCACGTTCGTATATGGCTAACCGATTTCCTTCTGTGTCTCAGATGTTGGGCCTGTGTTTCAACAGTTACGTTGACGCCATAGACGAGGAGGACTACAAGGTCCATAGGTCGAAGGCGTCGACTATGGATTTGGGCGACATAACCGCCACGAGGACGGACGTCAGCGTGTCCGCCAACGAGGGCGTGCCCGTGATGGAGGCAGAAGAGGATGAGCCGGCCCCATCCGTCAACGTGGACTCCATCATCCGGTCCTTCGACATCCCCCCGCTTCAAATAATGGCCCCGTCGGGTAATCCATCCGACGCACAGGGCACTCCCGGTGGTTATACGGGATCGTCGGCGGGGGCAACACAAGACGTCCTCCCCACGCGCGTCTCTGGCGCGGACCCCTTCGGCACGCCTGGCGGGTGTTCAACGTCGGTATCCCCAAGACCAAGGCTGCAGGTGCCCAAAATGGAGAACCTGGATGTGCTGGACCAGCGCTCCCGTCCATCGTTGGACCACTTCCGCAACACGCGACGGAGGATGAAAAAGACCCCGTACGTGGAGTTGCCCGAGGGAGCAATCATCGAGGTCTCCGACGAGGACGAGGGGGACATGGAGATCATGGTCGAGCTGGGGGTGGAGTTCGACAAGAACAAGCGGGTCAAGGAGGAGGCTCTCTCTGTCGCCGAGCTCAACGCCAAGCTCGAGCAGAAGATGAAGGAGGACATGGCGGCCGCTGCAGCAGAAAATGCCAGGAAGATGTCCGTCATTCAGGAGGAGCTAAGGGCCTCCAACGCCAAGACGGACGCAATCCTGGAGATGCTGAACAGGATGCAGAGCTTTGCGGCTCCTCCACAGCCAGCGTACCCCTTCCCTCCTGGGTACCCATCCGGCCAATACCCCCCACATCTCCCTTATGCTGGAGGACCGTCCTTCCCGGCTCCACCCCACCCGACACCGGTGGGGACTCCTCCACTCCCGCCGGCCACCACCATCACCCACGATGCCGTCGCGGCGGCCATCCAAGAGGACGAGGATTTACGAACGCTCGTTCGTGAATCTGCAGGTCCGGCAGTCCTCACCCCTTCCCCGTCAAGGGTAGGACTGCCTTCACAGACGGACACAACCTCTTTCGCGGTCGTCCAGAGGGGAGTAGATAGGGAGGGCGATGACACTGCGCAACACACTGACATGGTCATTGTGAGGGACACGCAGGCGAGCCCGAGTGACACGGCAGGGGTCCAGAGAATGGAGGTCGAGGACAGCCCTGACCGTCAGCCCTCCGCGGATATGGAGGATGTAAATATGGAGGCACTCGACCTGGGGGGCGACAACCACGAAGTGGAGCCCATTCAACAGACCCAGGCGGAGCGAGCGGACGATGTCATGGAGACAGAGGCGTCTGCGGCGGTGGAGGTTACGAACGAGCGTTCGTTAATCGCTGAGGAGGGAGCGGCTCCTCGGTCCAGTGCCGGTGCCCCTCCCCCCGATGACGAGGTAACTCTATTCTGAGAATGCCACATGCTTTTACGAACGCTCGTTCGTAACCCTTCTAACCACATGCGTTGTGTTTTTGGCGCGTTCTCTCCATCGACATCCAAGACCTGCTCGAGCCTTTTTTGCGTGCTCCCTTAGGTCGATAAATTTTGTAGAACACGGCAGATTGTTGCCTTAGGAACATGTGATAAATTATCACCCGAGAGAAATTGTACATATTCATCGAATTAATATATATGGGCATAAGCACGCTACACTAGTACAAAAATGTTGTCACAAAACACATTTTCAGAGGAATGTTGCATTCAATTGGGTGTAGATTTCAAAGTAGCATCTCTTTGAGGGATAAAATGGAATAATCTGGTTGTAGATATAGATGAGCAATAATTTTTCTAGTTTCTATCAATAAACTCCTCATGGTTTGACCGTGGTGAGTATATTTATATACCAGTGGTTTCCTGTCACACAGTATATTTTTTTATGAAAAATACTTCGTTTTGTGGGTTTTAGGTTATATTTTTCTATGACTCTTTTGTGACATGTGTAATATATATTTATGAATCATATTTTGTTAAACAATTCCTACATTTGCAGTCCACTCAACGGTTAATGAAAGAAAATGGGGTTATTTTTGTAAATGCTTAAAACATAGGAAATCAAAAAATTTTAATGCATTTTCACTTTTGCCCATACAAAACATAGAGAACACTACGTGGGCTTCTTGCATTTTTGTGCAACAAAAGCCTTTTCCTTCGAGATATCAAAGAATTGCTCCAAATTGGTGTCCAAAACATACTTTGATTTTTGCCCAAAGTGTACCAACCCTAGCGTGCTTCTACCCATATGCAAAAGAGATTTTCATTCATGTCGCCCAAAATTTGTTTCGTCTCGCATTCCTTATGTATTGTATGTTCATGTGCGTTCATTTCGATCCTTGTAATACACATTCGTTCACGAACGGACGTTCGTAAAAGGGTGCGACCCCGTTTCCACCTTCACGAACGACCGCTCGTGAATGTTTGTGAGCCCAAAAGGGTGCCCACATTTAGTCTTAGACCCTTGAAACGTTAGTTGATGCACTTTGAAGTAGCATGTTACTTCACAAAAATATAAAAAGAGTGAAATGTTAGTCTTAGAAGTACCATGTTGTAAGAGGCTAGGATGTGAGTTGTTATTGTGTTTTTACCTTCGGAAGGATTTGAGTGAATGAGGATAGGTAAGGAGAACTTGGATTGAGTAGTTAGTGAGTAGGCTAGTACAAATGGATGGAGACAACCAAAGTGACTCAAGAGGCAAGTGCATTCGAATTGGGATGAATGGAGGATCACATGGAGCGCACAAGTGGACCACCTCATCATGGCCACTTAATGGGGAAGGTCCAAGGAAGAATGCAAGGTGGAGGATAAGCAAATTCTCAAAGCACCAATCAAATCACGAGTTAAGCATCGTGGTTTGAATTAAGTGGTGAGCAACGATTTGGGAAAGTAAGGGGAGAAAGTTATGGCGGCGGAAAGCGAAGGAGGCTAAGTTTGGGTTGAAGCATCCCAAGTTTGGTAAAGTGTGGTAGGTAGAAAGCCAAGGCTAGTTAAATGTTCGAATTAGGATCCTTGTTGATCATTTGAGGGAGGAAGGCTTAGAAGATAGGATTGGCGCCTACTAAGTAGGAGGAAATCTCAAAGGCTTATCGTGAGCCTTGAGGGTGCTCACCCCCTCAAGCTTACTATATAATCCCTCATTCTTCCCTCACTCATCCTCTCTTTCCTTTGTGCTCCAAGGCACCCCACGAGTTATAAGTGTGGGTGTGGGAAGCCATATTGGAGCACATGTGTGTGCTTAGTTTTTAGTTTGAGAGCCAAGGCTTGTTAGCCTTGAAGAGGGCTTGACCTCTTGGTAGAATTAGTGTTGACGTGAAGGATTTTAAAGTTAATTCATGATTCCAATTTGTGGTACTTAAAGTTCATGTTTTGAATACACGTGGTTGCAAGTTCCATGTTTAAGAGTTGAGCACTTGAGGTTGTGATGAGTGCAAAAATATACTTGTGTGGATTAGTTAGTCTTAGTGAAGTTAGGAAATTCTCTCTCCCCCTCTCCTCTCTAGGATTTTAGGATTTTAGGATTAGAGAAGAATTGTATGATTAGAAAGGGGTTGTTAGTAGAATTAGGAAAATTAGGTAGGAAGATTAGTTAAGGGCTTGAATAATTAGTGAGGTAGTTGGGGATTACAACTACAAAGTTGTGGGTTCATGAAGGAGCTGGGTTTATGAAGGAGCTGGGTTCATGAAGGAGCTGGGTTTATGAAGGAGCTGGGTTTGTTTAGTTAGAAAGTAAAAGAGCTGGGTTATGAAGGACCTGGGTTTGTTTAGTTAGAAGCTAAGGAGCTGGGTTCATGAAGGAGCTGGGTTTATTTAGTTAGAAGCTAAGGAGTTGGGTTCATGAAGGAGTTGGGTTTATGAAGGAGTTAAATCCAAGACCACTTGAAGGGTGAACCTTGCACTATGGACTCATCCAAGTCCAAATCCAATACCGCGGAGGAATGTGAGCCCAAACCCACTACTCGGACTACGGACGCTTAAGGGTGGGGGGTTTGGCCTCACATAATTGGTGCGTCCGCCGGGAGCGAAGCGGAAGGTAGTTACAAGACTTGGAGGCGACTAGGAGACTTGGAGGCAACTAGGAAAAATTGGAGACACAAACTTGAGAGAAGGGAAGGAGCACCCGAAACTCGGTAAGTATTCTCTCTTTGGGTTACATTTGAATTCATTGTATTTCAACTATTCCTTGGAATGAATTGCATTGTCAATTACGCAAATTCATTTTTAAGGAAGGAGCGCGGCGAAGGTACGTCCTCAACTTTTTGGGGATTTGCTAAGAACTTAAAAGGAACCTATAACCGAGTAGCTCATTAAAACATTAGAGGGTAAATTCACCTTAGGACATTGAACTTTGACACTCACCTCGGGGTGAGTCTCAAAGTTTTGGGAGTTGTCATTTCATGCTCTAGATTAAATTAATATTTCACAAAGTTTATGGTGTTGTTACATTGAGTCACGATTGAGGGGAGTGCTAACTCACAGGGAGATGCGATTGCTCAAGGTATGTTTATTTCTTCAAAGTGAACTCATTAACTAATTAAGGAATGCCTTTTGTACTCGTGATTGTTGTTATCCGTTGTAGAGGGTAATTCCCGAATTGTGGATGGTGTGAGAAGTTGAAGGGTGAAGCCTCGACTTTTAACATAATCTACTCGGAAGGTCACCCCCTCACAATCGGTATTGTGGTGAGTGTTAATTTGCGGGAAGGTGCGGAGGTGATGCTCCGACTTAACCAAAAAATTAACATGAACATGCCTATCCCCTATTGGGATTCTTTCACCTAAGTGGGCTTGCAGGTTCTTTTCCTCACCTCCTAAAAAAATTATAACCACACCAAGACAAGTGAAAATATTAAGAGGGGAATTGCTAGGATTATGTGTGGTCAAGTGAGGGTCGATCGATTCTTATGGAATGCAAGGTAGGACTCGCTCACAAAAACCAAGTTTGATAGTAGGACTAGAGAAATCTACTCGAAAGAGGCGGTCCTCTAAAATCAGTGATAGATTAGAACAAGATAATGTTAGAATAGAGAGTTGTTTGAACGTCGAACCTAGGACTAGGTCAATTCTAGACACCTTAGAACTTGGAGCTCAACTTGAAGAGGAGATCACTCCCTCCAAATTGAGTGGTGAAACTTCTTCGGAAAATTACACACTTAGAGAAGAATTCCCGGTAGAAGTTGATAGGGGATTGTTGAATAGTTCACCGGTCACCATGGCCGAGGAACGGGGGATGGATCCACCACCCATACCCCCAATTCCGCCCATACCTCCTATACCTCCAATAGACCCATTGGTTAGGCCAAGAGGCCTACCAATTGTGGTTCCACAAAATTTAGCGGCGATGGATATGCCATCTCATCTCCCTAAATTTTATGGGACCAAGGATGAGGACCCCTCTCGGCACATGGAACGGTATATCGAACGGTTGGCTAGCTTCCTCATAACCGACCCGGGTTATTGGTTAGTGTGGTTTCCTACCACTCTAGAGGGGGAAGCCTATGAATGGTATCGGGATCATGCCGAGGGACATTTTAGGGGATGGGAACAATTACAAAGGGAGTTTCTTAACGAATTTAGGCCGGAAGTGGGTCAAAGTACCGCATTAAGGGCATTGTCGTCATTGAAGCAAGGAAGGGAGGAAGAAATTTCGGCTTACATTAGGAGGTTTGATTTAGTGTGCACTAGATTTGTGGGTACCATGCTCAACGACGACACGCTAAAGCAATTTTTCATTCAAGGGTTTTTTAAGTCCGGAACTATTAGGGGTGTTCTAGAAAGGAATCCCTTGACCTTGGCGGATGCCAAGCGTGCGGCTAGAGATATTGAAAACTTGGATAAAGATCACGAAAGGCTATGGAGAAGGGAGGATGAATTGATCCCACAATTCATCCCCATACGCCCTAGGGTGGTAGCGGTAGAACCCGCTAAGTATGAGAACCAAATTCCATATGCCATTGTGGACACCGGCCCCCGACCTTTAGCGGTTAGGGAACCGGCACCTCTTTTGGCACTACCGGCCCCTAGAACGGATCCACACTTGGAGGAGGTTGAGAGAAGACTAGGTGCTAGCCAACTAGGATTCCAAGAGGCTATGATAAAACAAATGCAAAGCCTCACGGATCAAATGTCATTAATGATCCGGAGTCAACAACCGGGGCCTCCACCCCCGGTTGAGTCGGGTAGGCATTCTTCCGGATTATGGTGTGTCCAATGTGGCCAACCGGGCCACACGCGTCAATTTTGTAGAAGTGGACAAAACCGTGACCAAAGAGGAAACGGTAACCCACCTCAACAAAATCAACGAGGTCAAGCGCCACCTCACTATGGAAATGGAAGCAATAGAGGACCACAACCTAGAGGGCAAGGTGGCCAAAATTTAGAGAAGAAGGAATTTCATCCCTTTTGTGGAAGGTGGCACGCTCAAGGACAATGTTGGTCCGAAGGTCAAGAGTTTAATTGTAGCAATTGTGGAGGAAGTCATCCCTCGGATACGTGTCGCCAACCGGACAAAATAATTAATGTCCCTTACCCGGTGGCTAATCCACAACAACAAGCAAGGGATAATATGCGAGGTGCTAGGCCACAAGGAGTACCGGCCAATGAACTTAGGCCACCTAACTTATACTATGACCATAGTAATGCTAGGCAAACTTTTCATCCACCGGCGGGCTTGCAAACTACAACCGGTTACATTCCAATACAAAATAGACAAGGAGTTCCACCTAATGGTAGTAACGGGAGACAAGCGCCTCCAACGGATCCGGGACCATCTAACTCCCAAGATGTTAGGTTCATGGATGGAGTGTTGGAGGCCACATGTGATGACATGCTTCCTCTCCCAACGAGAATTGGAGAGGAGCAAAGTCAATGGCCTCCTCACACCAATGCTATTACATATGAGTTAGTGAAGGGTAAGGGTGTGGTTGAAGAAGCACCTGCACTAGCGGTAACTACTAGGGCTAGGAGAGGGGATGCCCCGTTGGAGGTAGGAATAGGAGAGCAAGGAAATTACTCTTCGGATGAAGAGATTAATCTCTCCGAGTTGGATAGGGTAGCTAGAAGAGCTACTAAGGATGTGGAGAGGGAAAATATAATTTTACAAGATAGGGAGAGGACTAATGCGGTACATGACTTGGATAATAGCGATGTGGGTGAATGGGAAGGACCGGGGGTTCCCGTAGACGAATTCGACGTAGTGGGTAATTCTAAGGTGGAAAGATCTACCGGGTACGACTTGTGGGCGGACCTTAGTACACTCAAGGCGGATATTACTTTCGGCCAACTATTGGAAATTTCACCCACGGCAAGGAAAACATTAAAGGAGGGAATGCCGGTACACAAGAGGATGAGGAAGGTGAAAGCTAAAATAGCCGCTAGGATCCAATCACAAGGTGGAAGAGACGTGAAAGCTATAGAAATAGAAGTTGTTATAGTAGATAAGGTGGTTCCTAATGTGCTAGTCGACGGAGGGAGTAGTCTAAATATACTACCGGAGGATACTATGAAAAAATTGGGACTTGGACTCACGGGGCCTTCACCTTTGGTCATAAATATGGCAAATCAAAGTTCGACTACGCCTTTGGGGATGATCAAGGATTGTAGAATGACTACGGGAGGCGAGGAGTACTTGGTCACCTTCCATGTCATTAAAATGCACTCCAACAAGGACACCTTCCCCATTTTGCTAGGTAGGCCTTGGTTGCGGATGGCGAATGCTATGGTCAATTGGGGTGGACGTAAACCATCCATCACTTATGGTCCGGAGGGTAATAGGGTCATAGTGTCCATTGGTTCATTAGAAGGATGGATGAAGAAGGAGATGTATTTGCCATTGGAGAAGGAAATTGATGACTTAAACGAGAATGAGATTGGCAAGGCATTGGTGGGAGTCGTCCATCCCGAAGGTCAAAGGGTTGTTATAGATTCGGGCTCGGGAAGTCTAGGTCCTAATTTTTACAATTATGGGGATAATGGGGATTATGCCCAATGGCTAAGGGAGTACCCCGAGTCCGAGGTTGATGTAATGGTTACATTTCACCAAGTAGGCTTAGGGAGTGAATTTCCTAGTGTTAGTTTAGGAGAGGGCTCATTGTTGGAGCCATGTGAGGTGCTCACCGAGGAAGAGTGGGTTAGCGGTGGGTTAACACCTTGGGTAGATGACGTGGAAGAGGGTGAGGTTAGTTTAATTCATGTAGATGGGACTCAAGAGGAGGATGTGATTATTGAGTCATCGAAATTGGAGGAGCCTTTACATTTCAAGACCACGTCTACGGGGATAGTTGTAGGTCAAGATGTGAAAGATTACCCCAATGTGCCTTCCGATTGGTATCGGAACAAAGAGGAACAAGCACATGTGTCGGAAGCGGATTGGCGGTACGTGGATGTGAAATTAAAGAATGGAAAAACCCGACAAATGAAGATGGGTTCCAAATTGGGGGAGAAAGAGGTTAGGGAGTATAGCAATTTGGTGGATGAGTTTAGTGATACTTTTGCATGGTCCTACGATGAGCTTAAGGGAATTCCTAGGGAAATGGTAGAGCACCGGATTCCTTTAATTCCGGGGGCGAGGCCAATTAGACAAAAGGAGAGGAGGATGAATCCTCAATTGCAATTGTTGGTGAAAGCGGAATTGGAAAGGTTATTGAAGGCCGGGTTTATCAAGCCGGTGGAAATCACGGATTGGGTTTCTCCTATGGTCTTAGTAAAGAAAAAAAATGGGAAATTAAGGGTTTGTGTCGACTATAGGAAATTGAATTCGTGCACACAAAAGGATCACTTCCCCTTACCTTTTATCACCTTGTTGCTTGAGGAGGTTGGAGGTCATTCGCGATATACCTTTATGGATGGGTATGCGGGTTATAATCAAATTTCCATAGCCCTCCAAGATATCCATAAAACGGCTTTTACTACACCTTGGGGTACTTTTGTGTGGGTAGTGATGCCATTTGGGTTATGTAATGCCCCGGCTACTTTCCAACGATTAGTAATGTATATCTTCACCGACTTGTTGTTCAAATCCATGACCGTCTTTGTGGACGATTTTAGCACACAAAGTAATGTGGACGATCACCTACATTGTGTTAGGGAGGCATTGGTTAGGTGTAGGAAGATGAGGTTAGCATTGAACCCGGATAAGACATTTTTGGGAGTGAATAAGGGAGTGTTGTTGGGTTATGTTGTTAGTGAGAAAGGTAGAGAACCCGATCCGGATAAGATTGCGGCCATAAGCGACTTGGCAACTCCAACCAATTCCAAGGGGATCTCTAAGTTGTTAGGACATGTGGGATGGTACCGGGAACTTATTCCTAATTTTTCAAAGATAGCGGTGCCCATTACCCATTTGCTCAAAAAGGATGTCAAATTCGAGTGGACGGATGCTTGTCAAAAAGCCTTTGAGGAATTGCGGGATAGGTTGAGCACCTATCCGGTGTTGATACCACCCAATTGGGGTAAACCTTTTCACGTCTATTGTGATGCTAGTAATGTGGCAATAGGGAGTGCGCTTTGTCAAGCAACGGGAGAAAAAGAGAAGGATCAACCTATAGCTTATGCGAGTAAGCAATTGACCCCCGCCGAAAGAAACTACTCTACAACGGAGAGGGAGTGCCTAGCCATGGTGTTTTCCGTTAAAAAGTTTAGGCATTACCTCATGTGCAACCCGGTTGTATTTTTTGTTGACCACATGGCTATCAAGTATCTAGTTAACAAGGCGGAGTTAAGTGGTAGGTTAGCTAGGTGGGTTTTGTTATTAGAAGAATTCGACTACACGGTGGAATATAAACCGGGTCGTATGCATTTACAAGCGGACCACTTGTCTAGGTTGTCGGAGGAGATAGGAAAAAATCCGGTAAATGATATGTTAGTAGATGATAGCCTCTTTGTGGTCACTTCTACACCGGAGTGGTATGCGGGCATAGTGGAATTTCTAACAACCCACAAGTTGCCCAAAGAGTGGACAAAAGAAGAGAGAAGGAAGGTGAGGGTAAATAGTAGGCAATTTGTTGTAGTGGGCCATAGGTTGTTTAGAAGGGGGTCCGATGGTATTTTACGACGATGCGTGTCAAAAACGGAGGTTGAAGCGATTTTAATCGCTTGCCACGATAGCGCTTGCGGCGGTCACTTCTCGGGTCAACTCACCGGGCAAAAAATACTTAGAGCGGGCTACTTTTGGCCTACACTATTTAAGGACGCCCATGACTATGTAAGGAAATGCGACGCTTGCCAACGGTATGCCCGAAACGACCTTAGAATGGAGATGCCTTTACATGTATCATTACCCTTAATTCCTTTCGAAAAATGGGGCATCGACTATGTGGGTGAGGTCCATCCCCAATCTTCAAAAGGAATGAAATATATTGTGGTGGCAACCGAGTACCTCACCAAGTGGGCGGAAGCCAAAGCGGTGAAGACCGACACGGCGGAACACGCGGCAACATTTATGTACGAAAACATAATTTCGCGGTTCGGGGTGCCGAAGATCCTAGTAAGCGATAGGGGTACTCACTTTTTGAATGACTTGATTCGAGAGATGACAGAGAAATTTAAAATTGATCACCGGAAGACTACTCCCTACCACCCACAAACCAATGGACAAACGGAAAGGGTTGACGGAATTTTGGTGAGTATACTACGCAAGACGGTTATAGACTCGAAGCGGGATTGGGATACGAAACTAACGGCGGCACTTTGGGCATACCGTACAACCTATAAGGTAACTACGCGTGCTACACCATTTTCCTTAGTCTATGGTCTTGAAGCGACACTACCAATCGAATATGAAGTCGAGTCACTTAGGGTGGCCGTGAGTACGAGACTTACCGAAAGTCAATCCTTACGAAATCGACTAACCGATTTGGAAGCACTTGACGAAGGGAGGAGAATGGCGGCTCAACATATTGAGGCAATCCAAAGAAGGAGAAAGATTACTTTCGACAAACGACATAAGAGAAGGGCCCTAACACCGGGAATGATGGTCATGATTCAAGACGCACGAAAGCTTGAATTTCCGGCGAAATTCGATGCAATATGGTTAGGACCTTACCTTGTCTATGAGGTCTTTCCTAATAATTCAATTCAATTGGAAACGTTGAATGGTGAGCTCTTTCCTACCCGTACATCGGGAAGTAGATGTAAGGAGTACCGAGCTTGACTAGGCAACTTACCCTTGGAGCAAGAGATGTTTGGATTCATCCCCCGATGGTCGCCAATTATGTGAGCCCAAAAGGGTGCCCACATTTAGTCTTAGACCCTTGAAACGTTAGTTGATGCACTTTGAAGTAGCATGTTACTTCACAAAAATATAAAAAGAGTGAAATGTTAGTCTTAGAAGTACCATGTTGTAAGAGGCTAGGATGTGAGTTGTTATTGTGTTTTTACCTTCGGAAGGATTTGAGTGAATGAGGATAGGTAAGGAGAACTTGGATTGAGTAGTTAGTGAGTAGGCTAGTACAAATGGATGGAGACAACCAAAGTGACTCAAGAGGCAAGTGCATTCGAATTGGGATGAATGGAGGATCACATGGAGCGCACAAGTGGACCACCTCATCATGGCCACTTAATGGGGAAGGTCCAAGGAAGAATGCAAGGTGGAGGATAAGCAAATTCTCAAAGCACCAATCAAATCACGAGTTAAGCATCGTGGTTTGAATTAAGTGGTGAGCAACGATTTGGGAAAGTAAGGGGAGAAAGTTATGGCGGCGGAAAGCGAAGGAGGCTAAGTTTGGGTTGAAGCATCCCAAGTTTGGTAAAGTGTGGTAGGTAGAAAGCCAAGGCTAGTTAAATGTTCGAATTAGGATCCTTGTTGATCATTTGAGGGAGGAAGGCTTAGAAGATAGGATTGGCGCCTACTAAGTAGGAGGAAATCTCAAAGGCTTATCGTGAGCCTTGAGGGTGCTCACCCCCTCAAGCTTACTATATAATCCCTCATTCTTCCCTCACTCATCCTCTCTTTCCTTTGTGCTCCAAGGCACCCCACGAGTTATAAGTGTGGGTGTGGGAAGCCATATTGGAGCACATGTGTGTGCTTAGTTTTTAGTTTGAGAGCCAAGGCTTGTTAGCCTTGAAGAGGGCTTGACCTCTTGGTAGAATTAGTGTTGACGTGAAGGATTTTAAAGTTAATTCATGATTCCAATTTGTGGTACTTAAAGTTCATGTTTTGAATACACGTGGTTGCAAGTTCCATGTTTAAGAGTTGAGCACTTGAGGTTGTGATGAGTGCAAAAATATACTTGTGTGGATTAGTTAGTCTTAGTGAAGTTAGGAAATTCTCTCTCCCCCTCTCCTCTCTAGGATTTTAGGATTTTAGGATTAGAGAAGAATTGTATGATTAGAAAGGGGTTGTTAGTAGAATTAGGAAAATTAGGTAGGAAGATTAGTTAAGGGCTTGAATAATTAGTGAGGTAGTTGGGGATTACAACTACAAAGTTGTGGGTTCATGAAGGAGCTGGGTTTATGAAGGAGCTGGGTTCATGAAGGAGCTGGGTTTATGAAGGAGCTGGGTTTGTTTAGTTAGAAAGTAAAAGAGCTGGGTTATGAAGGACCTGGGTTTGTTTAGTTAGAAGCTAAGGAGCTGGGTTCATGAAGGAGCTGGGTTTATTTAGTTAGAAGCTAAGGAGTTGGGTTCATGAAGGAGTTGGGTTTATGAAGGAGTTAAATCCAAGACCACTTGAAGGGTGAACCTTGCACTATGGACTCATCCAAGTCCAAATCCAATACCGCGGAGGAATGTGAGCCCAAACCCACTACTCGGACTACGGACGCTTAAGGGTGGGGGGTTTGGCCTCACAATGTTCATCAAGCCGCGCTCACGAACGAGCGTTCGTAAATGATGCGCCATGCCACTGTCGGCCTTCATTCACGAACGCTCGTTCGTGAATACACCCTTCCACATTTTCATTGCGCTGCTATTATCGCTCTTCGTCCTTCCCTCATAATGCATCTTCATGTTTCACTTCATGTTCTTGATAATCTCATTACTTTATCATAGCATTAAACTAGTCGAATTGTTAATCACAGGACCCCCAGGAGATAGATCGCAACCCCTCGGCCAGAGGACTTGAGACCCGAAACAAACCGTTCATAGTTTTTGACCTCAACGGGGTGTTGTGTCACACCCAACACATCCCCAGGGTCCCCACGCGTCCCTTCCGTCATCCCGACGAGAGGGACTACGACGGCGAGCTCGACACCCTCATTAACCGCAAGGTTGTCCGCGCCCGTCCCGGCTTGCGAGACTTCCTTTGTGAGGTGCTCGACTTGGCTCACGTCGTCGTGTGGAGCTCTATGGTCGTCGAGAACACGGAGCCCATCGTCGACTTCCTCTTCCGTGACCTACCCAGCCCTTGCCTCGTCCTCGGCCAAGAGGCATGCGATGAGCTGCTTGACGAGAAGGGACTGCCGGTTCCCAAGTTCGGCGGTCGAGGCGGAGGGCAACAATTCCTCAAGGTCCTCAGGTCTAGACTTTGGCGAGGCGTCCCCCCGCTCGAGGGGGTCCCCCACGGGTGGTGGCCAACTCCGGAGAACACCCTCCTCATCGACGACAGCCCCACCAAGAGCGTTCTCAACCCCCCCGGCAACGTCATCTTCCCCGACCCTTGGACCGGCGATAGGAAGGACACATTTTTGGTAGATAGGCTAGCACCTTACCTTAGAAGGCTTGTGCTCCACACCGGGAGCGTCCCGGATTTTGTTAGGTCCAATCCCATCGGCAACGCGGCACTCAGCCCCCGCGATAGTGTATATAAGAGCATCCTTCGGCTCGCTAAATTCAGTAAATTGATTTGAAATTTCTCCTTGCACGTGTTTGTGTCCTTGTGTTTCACTTATCTAATGTTTTCTTCCATGTTTGGATGTCTTTTATTTGTTGCCCATAGTCTGCCCCCCTATGTGACACCCGTGTTCTCAACGGCACTCCCCGTCCCCCCTCGTCCCCTGGCTCCCCCTCCCGCAGCGTGTCGGATTTCCAGATCCCCTCCCTCTACCATTTCTCGGCGGTGGACGCAGCCTCGGCCGTGGATTACTCCCTGGACGTCGGCATCAACGACGGCGTTGTGAACAGCCCGCCCCCAAGAGTTGCCTCTTGCGCGTACGCCCCGTCGCCCTCTCCCCTCTCCAAGGAGAAGCAAACGCTCGTTCGGCTAGGGCGTTTGTCGTCCTCGAGCGACGACGGCATCGCTCGTCGTGGCCCGAGCCGTCGTCTCCGCATGGAAGCTCCCCGGTGCAATCCCTCCCCTGCTGTCACCGCTCCTCCTGCCGCAAAGCCATCCGCCATCGTGGGCCCTCCATGCCCTCATTCCCCACCGTCATCCAACAATCCCCCTTTTCAATCGTCTCCGGATGCTCCCCTCGATGCCCCCGCAGTGCCCATCTTGCCCCGCACCGACGTCCCCAAAGCCAAGGTGCCCTTCTTCGTCCCCCCCTTGTTCACCGTTGTTTTCCTTATCTTGCATCCGCGTGACGAGAACTTTACGAACGCCCATCCCAAACCTCCCTCATTATTTTCCCCACTCCATTCATATTCTTATTTTCCCATGGCGTTGTTTCGCAGGCAGCTCCCCGCTCGCTTGGTGGCCGGCCCTCCTCGACGTCTTCCTTGGATAGGCGTGCCCTCAAGGCCGCATCTTCCGAGTCCGATCGTTGTTTGGCCCTCCGGAGAAGTGCAAGGCATTCCCTCTCGCAAACGCACTCGTATTGCACTTACAATACCACTTCGTACAATTCGGGAGCACGTCCAGATATATGGAAGAACGACACATATTCCGGGCAAGTCTACAAAAATGGCTACAGCCGCGGGCTGGAGATTTTCAAAGCCATGGAGGCCGCTAAAAACAAGGACATGGCCGCTAAAAAAAATTAGTGTGACGTACAAGTGTGACTAGAAACGTCCACGTGGTTCCTAAATGCATGTAGGGGTAGAACGTAGAGTATGGTTATTTATTCTATTTGAAGACTTTAATGGTATTTCCATTATATTTGTATTTCAAACCCATTTAATAGATTCAATTTCCAATCATTCTCCGCATCGTCCCTTCCATTGGCAACAATTTCTCATATCATACGCATTTGTTTTCATGTATGCTTTACATTTTTGCTCATTTGATGCATTTATGTCGAATAATTGTTCCCAAAATTATCAATATGGGATTTTTATGTTCTCATTACTAGACCAAATTCGAAAAGCACGTTCTTGAATAGTCTCAAAATCATCAAAAAGTCTCCGATTAACGAATATAGTGTTTCATCCCAAAGCTAAGGTATGAGGGGGCTTGTACAGAACGTAAGACATTCAGATTGAGCATACGAAGCTCTTTGTTCTTACTCTAAATTCATAGAGGCAGACTCCCACTCTTCTGTTTCACTATCAAATTTCGGCTAAAATAAAATCAAGATTATGCATCTTGAACTTTCATTCTAGAATCAAAGTGCACCTAAGTCAGGGTTTCCCTTGCCTCATATGAATAAGAAGATGTTGTACATGTGTTTCCTCCTGCTTTCTTGACCACAACCTAATATGTGCGTTTCCTTCTATTCATTTGTCTTTGTAGGGGCATGTTTTTGTAAATTTCAACATTTTTGTGGACATGGGCTTCTTTGCTATTTTCGAAGTTGCATTAATGGTAGGCGCATTGTATGGGGTGTTCATTACATGATATTGTATGTGATGTTGCATTTTGCAGCTGGAGAGGTACACTTGCTTCCTTCGCAACTCAAGGTTGGGAAATGTTTAATTGCATTGACACTTTCCTATCATGCTTGACACATATGGACAAAGTTTTTGGTTGCAATGGACACGTACATCTTCTTTCCACATATGAGTCCATACATAATGAACTGAACATATGAAAGTCATGTATTAAACGTGGCGTTCTTATTGGCAGTCGTACTGTGGCATTGTCAGCACCTACGTCAAGCTGCTTGCTTTGTTGTCCATGGAAACCGTGTTTATGTAATGCAAATTATGAAATGTTCATCATCATTGAGAGTTGTACAATCTAGAATAGTTTATTACTATCCACTTGCAATGTCTAAGCTTAGTAGCAACGACCTTTCACACATGACCCTTATGCTGGTAGTGCTTCCACTAGAAGAAAACTTGTCCATTACAACCATCCGGTGCGACTCATGGCAAGAAAATGCATAAATAAATCATTTTGATTGTCAACTAGAGGTTTTTGGTTGCAATTTTTAAACAATGAGTAAACAAAACCCTTGGGTTGTCAACCAAAATGATTTATTTATGCATTTTCTTGCCTTGAGTTGCAATGGCCAAATCGTAATAGATTATTATTATTATTATTATTATTATTATCTTCTCCTACTAAGTTATCAAATTAATGAAACGGAGAGCGATTCAATTGCCACAAGTTCATGTTGAGATTAATTGGCCCATGCATCTAATAATTCTACATACCCAGGTCCCAAATTGGGCAAAGTGTCTGGAATAAGTTGCAGTTATTATCAAGTGTGTCTTTGGGGAACAAAAGCAACAAGAGTGGTGTTAGGCTCCCCATGCAGATTGTCATAGGCCATCTTACAAATGTACAAACCAATTGTGAGCCCAATATGGTGCCCACATTCGCTTTTGCATCAAAAACTCACTAAACCTCGCATTTTGGCATTTCCTCAAAGGGCTCAAAAACATAAAAATAGTGAAATATTTAGGCTTTGATTAAAACTGGGATTGGATACAAGGTTAGTTAGGGGTGTTTTACCCTTGGGAAAAAAACCTTGGTAAGTAGGAAATTAGAACCGAAAGGATAAAAGAGAAATGCCCTTTATCCGAATCGGAAATGTTAAGGTAGTAGGCTAGTAAGTAGGTAGGTTAAGTTAGAATCACACAAATCAAAGCAAGCAAAAATCAAGCGGGCAAAAAGGGAGTAATTCCGGAAACGGCCAAGAAAGGAAAATGAAGTGACAACTACGAGCGTAAGGAATCTTGCCAACTAGGGCAAGGGGGCATGTTGCACCCCTTGCCAACCGAAAATGAAATTCAAACGGAAATAGAAAAAAAACCTTTCTAAAGGCTTAGGCAAGTGGGTGCGAGGTGGCATTCCCCCCCCCCATTCACCACCAAGGGCTTGATTGCCACCATTCAAAGGACGGGACCCCTCGGTTGAACGGAAGGGAGAAGGGGTCCAACCCTTCATTAAAGGGTGATAAAAACCCCCCCTTCACCTTTCATTCTCTCTCTCCTTTCATTTTCAAAAGGGCGAAGCCCTCTCAAATTTTAGATAGGAGTTCTCTCTCTCTTTTCCAAAGTAGTGGGCGGAGTCCTGCATCTATGTTGTTAGAAGAACCTCTCTCATTTTTTGGTTAGTGGGCGAAGCCCTACATCTCTGTAGTTAGGAGAAAATCCTTTCTTCTATCAAGATCTATCTTTTACATTTCTCTGGTAGAAAGATTTGAAGAAAAATTCCTCTCTGCCTTATCCTAGTTAGAATGTGTGTTGTGAACACACACAAAATCTTTCTTTCTTAAAGATGAGTTAGGATCCAAGTAAAAAAATTAAGGCATTATGGACCTTAGCCACTGATGGCATAAATGCTTAGGTTACCATTTGGAACCAAAATGTAGTGTTTTTTTTTTCTTGCAAAGATTTTTTATCGCTATCCATAGCCAGTCTTCAATTGCAATTTGGTTGAAATAACAATTAGTTGTGATTTTCCAAGTCGGAGCTTTTGTCCAGCCTCCCAGGGCCGTTTTCAGTACATGCGTAAAGTTTACGGACGTGCGTCCGTAAACTTTTAGGACTAATTGCATAGAACATAAAAAATTCTCCCGTAAAGTTTACGGACGTGTGTCCGTAAACTTTTAAGACCATTTACGTAGGGCGGAAAGAATTCTTCTCCACAATACATATGCAAAGTTTACGGACGTGCGTCCGTAAACTTTTAGGACTAATTGCGTAGAACATAAAAAATTCTCCCGTAAAGTTTACGGACGTGCGTCCGTAAACTTTTAAGACCATTTGTGTAGAGCAGAAAAAACTCTTCTGCGCAGCACATGTACAAAGTTACGGCCACGCGTCCATAAACTTTAGGGCTAACTGCGTAGAACATCAAAAAATTTCTCGTAAAGGTTTATGGACGTGCGTCCGTAAACTTTTAGGACCATTTGCATAGGGCAGAAAGAATTCTTTTACACAATACATGTACAAAGTTTACGGACGTGCGTCCGTAAACTTGGCTATGCTTTCTTGCAAAAATTAAACTAAATTGTTGTCCATCTTACTAGGGGTGCTGTAAGTCACACCCGATTGATGTATACCGAGTCATTTCATTTCATAGGTTAGGATTGCCTTGGTTCCAAGGCTGGTGCGTCTGCGCTTAGACTAGGTTGTAGGTCTAAATTAGAATTAGGTATGAATTGGATTAGTGGAGTTTAGAGCCACAATATTAAGGACTAAGGCACAACCTCCGGAGGTACTACGACGCAGATTTAATCCCCCTCCAAAATCTAAGTACTCAACTTGTACACCCACCATCCGGATTCGGCTTGGGCACCTGCAAGTGCAAGGCTAAAAGTCGACAAAGACATGTGGGCCATAGACTTCCACCTGGACCACAGACGTACAAAGGTGGGGGTTTATGGCTGACACCAATGTTGGACTACTATACATGTGAATGCATGGTATTAATAATCAACATCAATGATGGTATCAAAGAGCCTAGTATCTGGGGTATCAAAATTGTAACACCAATCAAATATTGATATTTGGTGGGTATGTCAAGATAAGAGAATCTTTGTATACCCAAGTTAATATTTGAGTTAATACCACTCTAAACCATATTGATACTGGGGCGAATTTTCCTAGATATGAAAATTCTTGCATGGAATATAGACCCCAAGGGTATGGAAAACAAAATTACTGTCAAGTACCCATACCCGTCAAAAAGTATGAAATCCTCATTATAGATGCCCAAATGGTATTACAAAAAGACGATACCCGTCCAACACTGATCGGTACAAACGGCCTCGAGAGACGAGAAGCGCCTTGGTTGCACCGAGCCACTCTTCATCTTCCTTCTTCTTCTTGTGCGAATACGTGATCGATCGCTGAAACAGAGGGTGACCCAGTTGCCACAACTATTCTTGCTCCCTGAATCGCATCCATTTTGTGTCCCTCTGCACTCGCACCGCTTCGCATCGACGGACAGCTGGAACACAACACAACGGAACATCAAAGACAGCAGCTCAGACTACTTTAGCGCCAACTTCAGCTCATCACGGCGTTGCTCTCGTTGGGCTTCAACGTGCTTCAATCATTTCACCCCAATTCCACTGCGTGGATGCTGTAGACGGAAGCGGTCAGAGTGAAGGAATTGGTGATGTTTACTTTGGGTAGTGAGAGAGCCTCGACCACATAATTGAGGCTCTCAAGAAGAGGTGCGAGTTGTTGAGAACAGTTCTCAAATGTGGATTCCACTTGGTGGAACTTCTTTTCTTTTGGTTGATCGAGCGCTTCCTTCACCAATTCTTTGTCTCTCACGACACAATCTGAAGATTACGCGGAGCTACTACCGGCGGCTGTGTCAAAGTGCATTGTAAAGAAACGATCCAAGTCATTCCTGCTTGTACCGATTGCTTAAGGAGACTTAGATTTGTTCACTCGCAACACTTAAAACTCTTCATAAAAAACGTCCAATATAACCTGCAAGCGGACTGGAGAAGCTGGAGAGGGAAAGCTTGGATGTCGAAGATGGTGAAGTGACGCAGTGAAGGATCAAGCTGTGTTTCTGATGGCTACAATGTTGGAGCTTTTCGGTCTCTTCTTCCCGGAGGGCGGCTGTCGCTTCGAACATGCCTTGGGTATCTTCAACAAAAATGTAAGCAGTATGCACCAATATTCTTACTCAAGTGCCAGGACCTGTAGTGTGTGTGACAGTCATGTGATATAACTTCAACAAAAATGCAAGCAATTTGCACAAATATTCTTGCCCAACTGCCAGAATCTGTAGTGTGACATTCTTGTGACATAATTTCAACAAGAATATAAGCAATTTGCACCGATGTTCTTACCCAAATGCCAGGACCTGTAGAGTGACAGCCAACTGCCAGGAGCTATGGTGTGACAGTCATGTGACATGACTTCAACATATTGCAAGCAATTAGCACCATTCGTACCCAACTGCTAGGACCTGTAGTGACACAGTCATATGATATAATTTCAATAAGAACGTATGCAATTTGCACCATTCTTACTGAACTGCCAGAACCGGTAGAGTGACAAGAGTCATGTGACATATCTTGGGAACTGATAATACATAGTGGTGGTTCATACACACTGATACATAGTGGTGGTTCTAGGTCAAACTAACTTCTCTAAATTAATGTGACCTACCACTTATATTTCATAACACTATCCACAATAGTCTATATGTTAGGTGGGGTGGGTATAAGTTATGTTTTGTTTGTTCTCTCTATAGAGCAATGTACTGGCATATTCAGCCTGATAAACTTAGGTAAAGCAATGTCATTGATATTATTAGAATGGAACGGCTGACAACACTTGAATCATGTTGTGTTAAAATCAATGTGGATGTTTTATAAACAAGTCATTTAAAACCTCCAATGTAACACTATAGAAGACCACACCCGAGGCTTGAAACTTGAGGGTTTCTACTGAAACTTGATAAAATTGATTGCTTTGTTGTTGTACAATCAAAATAAAATATAACAAATGAACCTAAAAATTAGGATGACAATTTGAATGAGATTTATAGTGGGTAATAATTTACATGCAAAGGCCAAATTCAATAATCCCATCACAACTCTTGAAGATGTCTTTTCCCATAAAATATGTATCTATTCATGGAGTTGCATGCTATGTAGTGGTGATGGTACTATACATGTAGCCTGGAGCTGGGAAAATATAGAACCCAGAACATGAGGATTTGTTTTGGAGAAACCGTTGTTCGTAGTAGCTCCAACTGTGTCGCGTACCTCTCCATGAGGAGTGCCCGAAACACCATGGGCACAAGGGGGACCCCGTAGTGACACCCGGGACTTGTGATGCCGGTGGTGAGAGGGCCCAAGTGATCCTAGTGTGGGTGAGGGCCCCAGGCGTTGGGGTCGCCTCTCACCCACGGAGATTAAGAGGCACAAGGGTGAGGCCATAAGCTATGGGTAGCTTATGGCATGCTGATTCTAGAATGCTCAAGAACACCTCAATAGGAGGTGTGAGCTAGGAGATATGGCAATTTGAATGGGGCGTTGTCCTGGGACAACGTCCTAGTACAACACTGGCCTAGGAGTGGCTCCTAGGACTGCGAAGCTTTGAACAAGCATAACTTCCTCAATACTTGCCCAAATGGGGCAAGTGAGTAGTCCATCGGTATCTACGTGAAATGTAGATGACGATAAAATGGTTGATTATTAAAATCAGAGACCATATGAAGAAGTTATGGGGTTCTGAAGCTGCTGGGGGCTTCTAACCCCAACGGCTAAGAGAAAATATCTACTTGGCCCCAAGTGTTGGGAGAGAGACAAAAGATTACTTGACGGTGGGGTAGGGGCCCTACCTAGAGTCCTAGAGGTTTATATGGGTGAGGTGGTGTGGCCGAATCCACCCGAGGCCGAACGGCACGGCCTCCATGGGCATTGGCCCAATGTGAGGGCATAATTGCTTAGTATGGCGCGGGTTGTTGTAGTGTTGCTCCGGCAACACCATGATCAACATAAGATTGGACTTCCATGGATGGAAGTCCACATCTAAGAATTGGTTACCGATTAAAGGGTGAGTTCCAAAAACCAAAGAGATTTGGTCCCCTTCCTACGAACTAAGAAGGTCCGCAGTATGGGAAGCTAACCATTCGCATCGCAATATGCGAAGGGTTAGCGCTCGTAATCCTTGCTAAAATGAAAAATGGACCGAGTTAGCTAAGGGGAGCTAGCAAGGGTTGCGACAAATTGTCTGTAATGTGAAGCACAAAACATTGTAATGTGGATGTAAGAGGAAAGTTGGTACAACAAATGTATGACATAAAGGTCCTAGTAAGAACTACCAAGAGAAAGTTCAAACACATTACAATTATGATAAAGGATGACAGTCGTGAGCTACATAAATTCTTACATTGACGAGTATGAGAGGAATCCTTGTGAGATTGACATTGACAATTTGCATCACCCCCCACCCTGAATGGGAAGTGGTGTTCATAAGAAGGTCCATTGTATCCATGGAGGAAAGTGCAGTAATTGAAAGTGGAATAAGCAAAACACGTCCCTTGGAAGTCCACTCATGCAAATGTGAAAGCACTAGAAACTCAAATCCTTGGGAGTACAAACAGCCATGACACAATCGATTTGGGATTGTATCTCACCAATGTGGTGCTCTCTCAATGGCTCCAAGGACGCCGATTATGTGACAATAATCACCATTCGATGGCATGTCAAGTTCTAAAAAAGACGGGGCAAGAAATCACTGGTTCAATACAATCATGCCACCGATTATATGCCGTATTGGTTAAAACTCTGAGGCTAAGTAATAGTGTATAATGGCGTCCCTCAATTGGCTCAGCCAACATGCCTTGCCCAATGAGACCCCATTATACACCCATACCTGTCCTCAGGAAAACCAATAACCAATACATATCAGCCTAAGAAAGCCCATCCAGGAATGCCCAAAACACCGGATGCCTAGCATAAAATTTGGATGTCATTATGCCGTCAATGGCAGGTCCTCAATGGGGGGGCACTTTGCCCAAAACTGTCACTTTTGACACTAAATCCTTTAATGCCTCCTTAGTGCAGGGGGCATGGACGCCAATTGAAGACATGCTAAATCGCATGTTCATCAACACAATTATTCACGTGCAGTGCTCTATCATCACTAGAAAGATGGTCTATATCTAATCCACACGTAAAGCAACTATTGGAATTTTTTGCAAGGCATTTGCTTTTGTGGGCCTCCAGAAGTGCTCTGGTGGTGGAGTCGGCCTTCAAAGATATATGACAATTTCGACACTCCAAAAATTCTGAGGTTCCTTGTATTCCAGAGATTATTTCCTCAATTTTTTTTTGTACATCTTCCCAAGTCTTCCACAATGCATCTCGAAGATCAAGCTTGGCCATATCCTCCTTCTCCAACTGCAAACCATCTCCACCCTGGAATCTCATGAATGCTTCCGATCTTGAGAATGAACGCCAAAAACACAAATTTGCGTGGAATTGTTTGGCATTTTGTAAGTTTTTTGTAATGCGGCGTGAACAAGTCAGGTGCTTCTCCAATACGTAGGGCAATGTTTCTGTGAACAACACAAAGAAAGCAACCCCCACAACCAAGGATGAGTCCTGGCCTTCATTGATGCCCTCCAGATCTCGTAGCCATTTCAGCAAAAGTTCAATGCACTCACGAACACCTCGTGATACAGTCAAGGTCTTTGGATAGACAGCTTCTGGAGATTGGTGATCAAAGTGATAATAAATCTTTGGGTAGGTGCTGGATTTTTTCATGAATGCCCAAAAATCTGCACTGGTGTTCACTATCACTGGCGCTAGATCATCCTCGTCCAATTTGTTAAGGAGGTCCTTCTCAAGATTCTCCAATTTCCTCTGATAAGCCTCTACTCTGCCATTCGCAGTGTACTGCAAATAAATGGGTTTCCATATCAGTAATTATAGATTTCCAACGTTGCAATTACTGTCACTTACTAAGTGATTTTTCATCTAAATTTCAGTCATCCATGACAATATTTCATAACGCTTATGTTAGGATGCAGAACATACTAAACTTTATTTCCATAAAAAGTAAGTTAGGATGACGGTACTTGTAAACTTATTCATAAGAAGTGTCATCAGGAAAGTTACCACAAGTGACATAAAATACTATATGACTAAATGCAATATTTAGTGTAGTACTGGTAGCCTAGTTTCCTGCCCAAATTTAGTTGGTAATTCTGATCAATATCTGGCAAAGTACTGTCAGTTGAAAAAGGAAAATAATCCACATGAGACCTTCATATTATAATCTGTGGATGTAAGAGAATTTGTTACTTGAAGATTAAGGTGGAGTAGTGTTGACAGGAACACAGTAGTCTTGTTTCCAAGTACAACCGTGCAAATTTCAAGTTAGGAACACATGAAAACATTTCAAGGTCTACAGTGGACCAGTGTGATGATTGAATATTTATGATCACTTTTGAGTGCACAAAGACAAGTCAGTTGTAAGTGGTGCAAATACTTTTCATTTATCATGCCATCACCCACATGGAACTTTGGGCAGATTACCACCTAAGGGAATGCCATGGAATAGAGATGACAAAGCCCGGTGATTAGAGCCCCATTAACCAGGTTTTGTCCACTTTGCCACATGTTTCTTTATATTGTAAATTGTCCAAAGTTTTATACAACTTGGTGCTAGCAAGTTATCAAGTATCATAGCCCATATGTGAACCCGAAATGGGTTTACGGAGCAGGGCTATGGGAGAAGTGTACCAAGTGTTTAATAAATATCTCTAGTGGCCAACAAATTCCATGCATATGGGACAACATGCAATAAACCTAAATTGAAGACCGAGTTGAAATTTTTACCTCCTTAGGCTTTTTAGGATGTTGATGCACTCGAATGTTAGAATCCAATATCTGCATCATCATAACAATTTCGTTGATGTCTTGAACAATTCTATGCTTTGGCAGTCCCAAAGCCTTCCGGAGTTGAAAAGTCTTCCGGCTCAGAGCCTTCTCCAAAGCCTCAGCTTTCAACTTGATCTTGTTCAAAAGTAGTTGATTGTGGCTCAACTGTATCTCTAGATTAGGCACTTGCTCCAAAGTGTCCAATATGGTCTTTATGCATACCAAATTTGTGTTGTTAATACTATCCTTTGTCATAGTTGGTATGCGCTTTAAGACTATCGCAATTTGCTTCCAAATAGCCGGCAAAGCAGCAAGAGCTACAGGTACTACTATTTGTAGTACACCCAACGCCATTGCTTCAGCCATTGTAAAATCATGTAATCAGATATTTATGGAATTGATTGCTTTGATTTGCAGCCTACACCAAATTAAAAACATGTTAGTCAGTCAACCATATGAATGTCAAATATATAATCAAGCTAACATGATGACACTTCCATAAATATTGGTCCATTTCTATCATCCCCATGCCATTGTGGATATTCTTGTTCATTGGTTGGATGCTAACAATACCACAACCATGAAAAATTGTAACCTATACAACCTTCATGAGAGAAGCTAACTTGAGACAAATGCCAATAGAAATAAGAAACCTATGAAGCGACAAAAAAATGTTGAAATACTGAGAAATGCAGAAACCGCAGGCTCACAAACATTTATAGAGAGTTCAAAGTGTTCATTGCAAGGTAAAGCTCACATTATTGTTTTGTTGAGCGGAAATATCCCCACTAGGTGTAAATTAATCAAATAAAAAAACCCGCCACAACCCTTACAAAGTGCCCACATGGGGCCAGCCATAGCCATATAGCCTCAGCCAGAACCAAAGTAATGCTCCAAAAGAGCCCACCTCGGCACTTGCCACAAGCTTGTGGATGCCTGCTTCATTCGTTGCTGAGCCAATGTAATTTATTGCTGACAATGCTTTATAAGCTAAGAATTAAAATTTATCCGCCCCGCAGTTTTGTCACCTCAATGACATTGTTCTTATCATCAAACTATTTTCTATCAAGTTGACTCAATCTCTCACGTCCTTGCCTGAAATTGTGGATGATTTAACAAAAAATTGAACTCTGTCATCATTTTCTTGATGTACCAGGGATTTCAGGACCTCCTTCCCCCCTCCTTGATCAGTCCTACACCTGCACATGCACTACTCTCTCTACACTGATATGTGCAATTAGGTTCCCCCATGCTAATTTATCGACATTGAAAATTATTTTGGAGTATTTATTACTACAGTAACAAAATGCAGACATTTATTTATTCTTTGTGTGGTTGTTATACATATGAACAAACAAACTTATGAGTTTTTGTCATCTGATGTTGACCCAAGGTGATTTGCATGGGTAAAAAGACACCTATTTGCAAGAGACCCCAAATTACTCTACTCGAGGTCATTTGAGATGAATCAGCAACAAACCTATAGGAAATCAAATTTTCATGTTGGATGGATGAGAGGTACGCTCGTATACAATAATTCTTGACTCTCCTATTCACGAAGGCAACCTAATTGCACATATCAGTGTAGCTTACATGGGTCACACAAAAGGCTTCAAACCCCCAGATCTACTCAAACATAGTCACCACCCCACCACTCAGAGAAACACAATTTCGAGATGACAAAAAACAATCAAATTGTAACTCTTGTAATGAACAGTTAAGATCACAATGTCTTCCTCTCTCTACTCACTTTATCGATGACAACCAACAGCCACTCCCTTTGCTTTTCTTGAACAACTCAAAACTGACCCACCTACTAACTTAGGCACTACACCCCTGCATTCCACGACAAGAAGCCTGAACCACTAGAGCATACTCCAATTTCACTTTCATTACATCATTTGAAGAACCAGAAATGGAGGCACATAAAAATTTTTAGTCACCATGTATATTTCAAAGTCTCTTCAAGTATGCAAACTTCCTCCTCGGAGGTATCAAAGAGATGCTCAAGATCTCCAATATTGACCAATACTGTCAATTTGAACCTATACTCCAATCTTGTCGTCTTTCTGGTATCTGAACACATATCTTTCTAGTATCTGTTCTTAACTACAAGCCATGCCATACACCAAGTCTCACAACATAGGAGTGCGATAAAAAAAGTTACCACGTAAGGCCCACATACCTGGAAGCAAACAATTGTAGACTTATTGTTGAATCTCCTCCTTCCATAAAACTTCACATGACCTGGCCAACTTAAGGCGAAGAGTGGCGTGTCACAGCTAGCTATGGGGTATTGATGAAACTGGAGAAGGACAAAACTCGAACTCGAGTTGAGAGCAAACTTACAACAAAAGTGAGGATTGAAGAAGCAAGACATGAACACAAAGTATAAAAAAGGGACTCGAGAAATATGTGTCACAAGAAGCGGAGGCAGACATTTTCATGGTGACTGCCCGACAATACCAGCATGCATGTTTACATTATAGTATTTTGATTCTAGGTATGTGTACGACTGAAAATGTGTATAAACAATCCTGACACGGCATTTGCAGGTTCTATGATCGGGGAGAACCAGCAGTTAGTTACGAATGAACCGGTTCAGTTTGAGAAATAACCAGTTGAAGTTCAAGACTGCTGGAAAATTACCGATCATATTAGAGGAATTTATGGAATATACCCCACTTTAATAAAGGAAAATCGGAGGATGTCAACATGTAACCGGTTGGACTTGCAAACACTAGGATCTCAACCGGTTATGCCCAAAAATCTCCCCAACCACTGGGCAGGTTTAAGCTGAAAAAATCGGGTGAAGCAGTGTGCTGATATTGTTCCAATGGAATGTTTAATAGCAATTCTTCAGGGGCTAATACATTATTTATTTACAGTGCCGACTGACAAACTTTACCCACTTGCAGACGTGCACACGTACAGACACAATTATTCGTCTGCAACTTATAATTAGACACTGATCAGACCTCTCTATGCCACTTTCTTCTTCCTTTTTTGATTTGATCTTAACGTAGTTCCAGTCACCCGTTGACTTTGTTGGAGAAAGTTTGGAAAGTGTAACTGTAGTGCCGACTGCCGACTGGAGACTTACTGTGCATATTGGTACAGACACAATCTAGGCCTATATAAAGAGTGTTCACCAATGTTTGGACTGGTAGGGGGACGCTAAAGTTCCCCCCATGAACTTTTCGGACTGTCAGATCCGGGCAGGGGCAGCCGCCCGTCCAGAAAATCCAGATTTTCTGGACCCGACCGAAAACTGCTGCCCGCCCGCCCGACTTCGAAAAAACCATTGCCCTTGCATTCTTGAAGGCCACTTATCCACAAATCCCATATTGAGTGCACTTCACCTTCAAGGTCCAAAATCTAATATATATGTTCACTTCCATCAAGTAAATAAGCAATTGACTGGGATTTCATTACCAAAGTGAAACAGTCACTCAAGCATGTAATTAACTTGGAAGCCAAAAATATACAAAACTCTCACTACAGTAGCATTGAGGTTATAATTTTTGTGACTTACAATTTGAAATTGTCTTTGTCATTCTAAAATGATGGTCAAATTTCGTGCGCTGATTTAGTATGTATATTTTATAATATTTTAGGTAATGCCGTCTACTTTCACAAGTATTCATATGCAATAAATAATTAATTATTAGAATTAATTCACTGGAATTAAATATTAGAATTAATTCACTGGATTAGGTGTGATTGAATATAATTAAGTCTAATTAATCTTCATTAATCCTAATTATTCCCAAATAAATCAGAAAGTATGCTTACCTAATTAAGTAAACCTAATTAATTACAAAATGTACTTATTGTAATTAAATAATTTCTCAAATTAATTATAATAAATTTAGTAAATCATTTCAGTAAATCATTTAGTACATTTACTGAATTAATTATAATAAATTCACTGAGTTATAATAAGTCCCTAAATATACTAAATGTATTATATTAATTCACTAAATTGTATTTACTAATATAGTAAATAATTTAGTAAATTGTTTAGTAAATTATATTTAGTTATATTTAGAAGATAATTATATTTAGTTATATTTAGAAGATAATTATATTTACTGAATTAAATATTAAATTTACTGAATCAATTATAATAAATTTACTGATTTATAATAAACTCACTGAATTATAATAAATACACTGAATTATAATAATTTCACTGAATTATAATAAATTTATTACAATTAATTCAGTAAATTTAGTTAATAATTTGAGTAAATATTTTCAGTGAATTAATAAACAAATTATTTATTATAATTAATTCACTGGAATTAATTCGAGAAATTATTTAATTACAGTAAGTATACTTTCTGATTTATTTGAGAATAAGTAGGATTAATCAAGATTAATTAGACTTAATTATATTCAATCACACTTAAATCAAAAACCAGTAAATCATGATTAATCCCAGCAGGTACATTTTATAATTAATTAGGCTTAATTAATTTGGTAAGCATGCTTTCTGATTTAATTGGGCTTAATTAGAATTGATCAGAATTAATTAGACTTAATTACATTCAATCACACTTATTTAGTCTAAATGCATATTAAAACTTTGTGAAAGTAGAAGGTATTTAACTAAAATATTATAATATTTAACATATAAAAATAAATCACTAATTTTAGTTCCATTTTAGAATGACAAAGACAATTTCAAATTGTAAGTCACAAAAATTATAACCTCAGTGCTATTGTAGTGAGAGTTTTGTATATTTTTGGCTTCCAAGTTAATTACATGCTTGAGTGACTGTTTCACTTTGGTAATGAAATCCCAGTCAATTGCTTATTTACTTGATGGAAGTGAACATATATATTAGATTTTGGACCTTGAAGGTGAAGTGCACTCAATATGGGATTTGTGGATAAGTGGCCTTCAAGAATGCAAGGGCAATGGTTTTTTCGAAGTCGGGCGGGCGGGCAGCAGTTTTCGGTCGGGTCCAGAAAATCTGGATTTTCTGGACGGGCGGCTGCCCCTGCCCGGATCTGACAGTCCGAAAAGTTTGTGGGGGGAACTTTAGCGTCCCCCGGACTAGTATATGTATAGGTGAATGCATGGTATCGATAAATGGAATCAAAGAACCTACTTGGTTAGTATCTAAATTGTAATATCAGTCAAATATTAATATCGGTGAGTATATCATCATGATAAAAGAAGAATCTTTGTATATCCAAGATATTGCTTGGGTCAATATTATTTTAAGCCATAAGTTTGATATTAGGGTGATTTTATCTAGGTATAAAATAGGTTTTTAGATGGTATATAGACCCAAATGGTATCAGAAACAAAACAAAATCTTAACTATCCATACCCTGTTGGTATCAAAAAATGAAAAATCATTGTTATAGATACCCAGATGAAATTAAAAAAAGATGGTATCAATTCAACATTGGTGTACATTTTAGAGCATATGAATAACATGATTATCATGCTACCATAAATGGTCCATAAGAAGTATTCTAACCTTTCAGAAATACCTTCATCAAACATAACTTAAGTTTGAAATTACCACAAATCTTTAAGAAAAACTCTTCATTTTTTCAAAACAAATTTTGTCCCATCAAACAACATAGCATACTTCAACAAGCTAAGCTTTTCAGTGGGCCTGAGAATAAAACACTGAGATTTGGGATCAAAACGTTCAGATCGCTAGCAAGCTATAGCTTTTAGTCTGAATATGAGCTCAACGTCTACAATGGCTATTCATTTGGCACTATAGAGCATGAAGGTCGTGCCCAATATTAGAAAAATGAACAAGATCCCAACTCTTAATAATGTTATGAGAGTTTCAACATTGCATCTAATTCCTCTGCATGTGTGCTGTCGGTGGCATCATTGCCATGGCAAGATGTATATATGTTGTAGAAAAGGCCGCCAAAAGGGCTCTCTAAATACCCCCAACGAGCGTTGCACTCATCAGGGCGGTAGGCAGGGGTAGCACCGAAAAAGCCAGAGCCTCGGTCCCTTGACCCTAGCCTAACCCCCGACCCTGGCTTGACCCTTGCATTCTTGAAGGCCGCTTGTCCATATTATAACCCATATTGAGTGCACTTCATCTTCAAGGTCCAAAATCCAATATACATGTTCGCTTCCATTGAGTAAATAAGCAATTGATTGAGATTTCCTTTTCGAAGTGAAACAAGTCAATAAAGCATGTAATTAATCTGGAAGTCAAAAACATTACAACACCCTCATTAGCATTGAGGTTATAATTTTTGTGACTTACCCTTGAAAGGGTCTTTGTCATTCTAAAATGGAACTAAAATTATTGTTTTATTTAGTATGTTTATTTTATAATAATTTTAGTTAGTACCTTTTACTTTCACAAAGTATTCATACACATTCAAACTAATTAAGTGTGATTAAATGTAATTAAGTGTAACATGCCAAGCTCGGGGGGCCTAATTAAGTAGTAGGCCTCGGCTTAATTAGGCCTTAATTAGGCAAAGACCCTTTCAAGGGTAAGTCACAAAAATTATAACCTCAGTGCTAATGAGGGTGTTGTAATGTTTTTGACTTTCAGGTTAATTACATGCTTTATTGACTGTTTCACTTCGAAAAGGAAATCCCAATCAATTGCTTATTTATTCAATGGAAGTAAACATATATATTGGATTTTGGACCTTGAAGATGAAGTGCACTCAATATGGGTTATATGGACAAACGGCCTTCAAGAATGCAAGGGTTAGGCCAGGGTTAGGGGTTAGGCCAGGGTCGGGGCAGGCCAAGGTCGGGGGACCAAGGCTTTGGCTTTTTCGATGTTGCCCCTGCATGCCGCCCTAACGAGTGTAACGCTCGTCGGGCGTATTTAGAGAGCCCCGCCGCGAAACCTCCAAAATCCAATGTGCATTTGCCACATGTGTCAATGGGTCTTAGATCATCCATTCATTACCATCTCCATAACATGGTTCAATCAAACTCCTGGTCACGGTACAGTGGTACAGTCCTACCTCTTTAAGAAACACTTGATAATATGACAACCTCGATATAATGACACAAATTTTGTAAACCATACTTTTCAATTAGAATCTACCTCTATAATACGACTATCATATTATTAATACGACACTCCCGGACCCCCAAAATGTCATGTTATAGAGGTAATAAGGCCGGGGATTCGTGGCACTCAAGTATAATCATCCATGCGGATGAAAAAAACGCAGGAATCATCTAAATGACTATTTTTAGGCAATTTGATTCCGGAAATAGAGTCAAAGGCCCCGAATTAGTCTAGTGATGTCACATTCGAATGAATCGGCCCTCAACCCCATAGGGGTGTTTTTTTTATTGGAGCCACTTCATCCACGATATCTTGGATGGATGTTCCTTAGTGAGTGCCACGAATCCCCAGCCGAGGTAATAAAAGGATATATGGCAGGTAGCCCACATGTATAAGTACATAGTTAATATGGAATTTATATAACTTTCCCACATGAAATGTGGATAAAAGGAAATCTCAATGTAAGATGATGTTATAACATGGGAACTAAGGGAACTAGGTTCTCTATGTCGTATAAACTAAGATCGTTAAACACAACAGATCGAGTGTCGTCATCAACATCAATTAGCAAAATAAACATAGCAAACTAATATGCTAAACAACCGCCTCTTCAAGATGAGGGTTTCTCTCTCCAAGCTCAAGAAACTAAGAAGTCCCCTTACAAAGCTTAAGAAACTTTGAAATTCACACACAAGAGTCAAGCTATCTCTCATTTCTCAAAATCTATATTTAGAGTGGTTGTTAACTCCACTTCCTTAAATATCTATTTATCTATGGCGTTCGTAGATAGTACTTATCACAAACGGTTATAACCGTCAAGTTACTCTAATGTTCGTATTTTCAAGATTTCGCTATATCCTTGCCGTGGCTACATTATATGTCATTTATAAGAATTTAATCAATGCTTACATGCTCGATTGATTAAATCTTATAATGCTTTGATTTTGTATCTTTCCACTAACGGAATGTACATGAAATCCTTTCTTCCTCATAATTGCTAAATATTCTCATTAGCATAATTGTCTTTAACAAAATCTTGTATACTTCTACTATGGGAATGTATTTCTAGTCCTATATACTTCATAATGCTCAATAATATCTCCTTCTATACTAATATAATAGTCCTTTAGTCAAAATCCTAAGTTCTCCTTCACTAAACGCTGATGGTCCTATAACCGTGGGTACGGGACCCTATAACCGCGCGTCGTCGTTGTAATTCCGTGGTAGTGGACCTAAAGCCGTGGTTGAACGTCTCTCCGAAGCTCCTCTTCCCTCCAACCTTCTCCAATGCTTCCTTGGTGAAGCTTCTTCAAGTTTCCTTCAAAATTTGATGCTCCTCTTGTTGTTTTCCTTTTGTTGTTGGGCAGTTGAGTGATGTAGCATTCAACATTTTGTTGGGTAGTTAAGTGATGTAGTATTCAACAAAAACCCTAAACTTTGTCGCTTTCATAGTTCTGTTGGTTTTGTAGGTTTCGGAAGTCCTGTGTTTTCCACGTTTTCTGTGTGTGTGTGTGTGTGCTCATCCAAGCATTAGGCTTTGTTTTGTTGCTCTTGTGTGTGTGTGTACATGCTCATCCAAGTATTAGGCTTTGTTTTGTTGTTCTTGTGTGTGTGTGTGTACATGCTCATCCAAGTATTAGGCTTTGTTTTGTTGCTCTTGTGTGTGTGTGTACATGCTCATCCAAGTATTAGGCTTTGTTTTGTTGCTCTTGTGTGTGTGTGTACATGCTCATCCAAGTATTAGGTTTTGTTTTGTTGCTCTTGTGTGCATGTGTGTGTGTACATGCTCATCCAAGTATTAGGCTTTGTTTTGTTGTGTGTGTGTGTGTGTGCGCGCGTGCTCATCCAAGTATTAGGCTTTGTTTTGTTGCTCTTGACTCGATGCTTTTGAACTCAAGGTTGTGCACAACTAACCTTTTAATTTTGAGATGATTCTATATTTAAAAGACATACCGATGCAGTGTGCTAATTCTGGGAAATTGTGATTAGCAGGATACGCGATTGGACCAACATGAGAAAGAAAATATATTTGGAGAGGATTTGTACATACCTATTGCGCGGCCATTTCTACCCCTTTTTGTAAGTAAAAGTTTTTCCTACTTTGAGCGGTGTGCTCATGGATAATATCTTGGATGTAGTGCAATGTGTCCATGTAAGATAGATGAGCTTTATGTGGTCACTCGTCTTAATTGGATACCTATATTGTGTGGTATATGGCAAGGCTTGTAGTTAAGAGTGGCCACAAAAAAAAAACATATGCTATGAGGACATTGGTCTATGTGCTCAAAATATAGACACCAATCTAGGTTCAATTGGGAGCTCTATGTGATCAATTGAACTAGAGAGAGAATTTTCACCTTGACCTCTTATATAACTTTTGCATCTCATGATCCTCTGATTTGAAATTTGTAATAACAATCATTTGCAGATTGCAATTGGCTAGTCAGTTTTATTGCTATTTGCCACATGGTGGTTTTTGAGACCAGTGTTGGCCACATGGAATGGGATTGTCTGGATGGTTGGTGTCTTTTTAATTGTGATGATCTGTCTTCAGGTTAATATTTATCCTTTGCTTATTCATTTTCTTCAGGTTCCTTTTCAATTTTAGAACTTGTTGCATCCTAAGTTGATATATATGTGGATCAAATGCAGATTCACTTTATATCCTCTTTGATCACTTCAAATTATGTATTTCTTGATACATACATATAGCCAGCTCTCTTTTCCCATTGGACTACCAGTACTACAGTAATACCTTTAGGAGGTGAATAAAAAAGAATTCAAGCTAATACCCCAGAAGAAAGCTGAGCTCACATGTAGAGACAACATTATGACTCCCTCCAATCATAGTTTAGAGTCATCATGACGCACTCCAATCACATTCTAATGATTATGACTCCTTGGAGTCATAGAATATGTGGAGACATTATGACTTGTTGGAGTCATGTTCCAGCATTATCACTTTTTGGATTCATAATTTTTGTGACATGTAATGTCCATGTATTAACTCCCATTCGTACTCAATAGTGTGGTTCTTGCGACTTCCTTCATTTTTGCCGAAATAGACAATGTACTAGGAAATTTGACAAGAGAAATTGCTAATCTGCTTGATGGCGTATAAGTGGAAGTATTTCGCACAATTGCTAGTTTCCCCGGCAAATTTCATTGCCGGTTTTGGAAATGATTTCGAATGAGCTTGCATGTGTTTTCGAGAGCAGCTGTGGCGTGCCTCTTGGAGAGCTAAGTCCATTTCTAGAGCAGGGTGGTGGCTGGGGTATGACCATCCGAGCGAAGGAAAAAAAACAACTTGCTGAGACGGATATCGATGATGACGAGGACGAACAACACGAAGATGAGACATCCGAGGATGAGCGGTCGAAACCAAAGAGGCGGAAGGTAAAAACAGTAATATTTAACGCTATCTCTCAATTGGTACTGACCTTCCCCGTAATCTCTTGCATTTACAATCGCATTCAGTCATTCGCATTCCTTGGATCTCACTCCAATCACATGTAAAGAAAATGTTGATAACATATGTCCGCATATGCATGTCACTTCATGAAGTCATATTCGGACTCTAGGCGAACATGTTACTTAGTGCAGTCATATAATATGACTCTAAGCAGTCATATGACTTTGTCCAGTTATATTATGCAATCATATCTTTCCGTAAGGTCATATAATAAGACTGTATGCAATCGTGTAACTTAGTACAGTCATGTAGGGTGACTCCATGCAGTCATATCACGTCACTCCATGCAGTCATATACTGACTTGCATGTCTAGATGTGTAGGAAAATGCAAGTGAACCCAAGTCTTGGCCATTGCAATCAAGCCGAAAGAAGAGCACGGCTGCCGATGAGGAAGATATTTTGATGTCCCAAAACATGCAAGATACTCTCCGAGCTTGTGAGATGGACGTTGACGAAGTATCGGCGTACAACGAGGAGGAAGACGATGGCGTATGGCACAGGAATGAGTTCCTCGACGAGCTGGAGCTCTGGGAGGTAAGCATTTTACGGTGTATGGCTAAAAAAAAAAGCCGATCCGACACACCTCTGCAAGAAAGTGCGGAGCCTCAGCCGGACGACGGAGGTTGAAGGCGGTGATCGCGGCGACGGAAGAGCACGCCACCAACAATTCAAACTGAAGAATTTACGGCGGAACTTGAAGAAGAGCAACGAGCGGAACACGGGCGTTCATGTGTTGACGTGGACGAAGCCGGATGGCCGACAGGGCAGCATATGCCCGACTGGCTTACGCGACTACAGGGCTACTCCCGCGACTTCGACTAGAGCGTCGACAAATTCAAGGTGCATCCGTGGCCGCTTTTGATAGCGTTTGGGCGATGCCCTGAAGTCCATCACCAAGTGGTCTATGAAAGCACTCAAGGCTCTGTCGGAGGAATGAAACAAGCCTTTCATAATTAGATAGTTTATATATTGATGGTAAATGTGGCAGAGACTGGCACATTTGGATATGTTTCGAGATATTGACTACAAAATATTATTGAATTTATTTATATTTATCTGTGCAATTTGTGTCTCCAATGATTGCTTCCTATGTATATGCAAAATGAACTTGCTACATATTCGTATAGACCTGTGACAATTTTTTTCTTACTTGCCTCAGTCATGTAACGCATGACTTGAATGCGTCGTAACCGCTTGGAATGTATTCGAAATGTGACTGACATTCACGACTGGAAGTAATGCGGATCTAATCCAATACAGTCACAACCGCGTATAAATAACCACGTAATGTGACTATCCATCGCAAAAAATATCACTCCATCATGTCATATTGTGCAATACATGTCACCAAAAATATGACTATAGGCCGTCATATAATAATGGCATCCCAACAAAAAATTCGGCTAACGCCACAAAAACATGACTACAATAGGTGATAAAACTAGCAGTCACATTCCACGTGGTCTGCCACGTCGGCCAAATTATGACTCGTCACAATCATATTACACGTCAGCAAAAAATATGACTACACAGAGTCACATGCCACGTCGGATTGGTTTTTTTTTTCTGCCCGGGCAGGTCAAAAAATGCACGGACTTCAAAGCCAGTCAAGACATGTCCCACGTGCTGTCGGGATCGTAGATTCTGTCCTTTTATACGCCCAAACTACCGTATATATTCATATGACTGATGTCCGAAGCGATTCGTCGGTAATGAGTAGACCCAGTCACCGCGCGCGTCATCCCCCCCGGTACCTTGTCAGTCATATTTTGGGATTTTATGACTTAAAGCAGTCATAAATTGCAGTCATAAAATATGCGTTTTGTTGTAGTGTCGATAAGCTCCACTACGGATCCGGGTATACCGTAATGTATCACGATGTTGAACTATATTTAAGTTTTTTATGGCCATAGGCATGATCTTCTGAAAGAACTTTGCTCGATCATGAAGACATTGAGCCCAAATATCTGGATCATCCAAGTTTACCACATGAGCCAATTTCTCTCGCACAGAGCTAGGTAAAATTGGTTCCCGACCATACAAAAACTGATAAGGACTATAGGATGCCAAAGATGCTTGCCTGCTGAAACGGTAACCCATTGCTATCCATGGTAACATCAAATCCCAATCGCGATGGTTGCCATGAAGCAATCCATACTTCCGCAAACCGCGCTTGACAGTCTGAACAACTCGTTTAGCTAAGTCATCTGCCTCAGGGTGATCTCTGGAGGTTGTTCGATGATCAATCAAAGCCTTGGTGCACAAAGCCTCGAAAGATCCAAGAAATTCTCTTCCTTGATCCGTCAACACCTCTGCAGGTGCTCCAAACCGTGCCAAAACTCGATCAAAAAATGCCATAGCTACCAATTCTAAGGAATTTTGGGGAAGAGCTACGAGTTCAATCCACTTACTAAAGTGTTCCACCATTACAAGTACATACTTTGTCCCACGTGGAGTGACAGTAAGCGGTCCGGCAAAATCCAAAGACCAATGATATCCCAAGCCCATAATAGGTAAAGGCTGAAGTTGAGGTGATAAAGTATTAAAACTTGACCTGACTCGGTCACATACTTCACACCGGGAAACATAAGTGGCAACCTGTTGATACATATCAATCCACCAATATTAGTTGCGCAACATAGAGTGTTTCCTTCGCACTCCAAAATGTCCAAGCTCCTCGTGCACTTGCCGTACTAAAGAAGCTCTTTGATCTGGCCTTGGAACGATGCGCCTCGTTCCGTTTGGCCACACACGAAATAACAAACCGTTTGTCCAACGAAACCTTGTTATTCGGTGACTAACTCTATCTCGCTCCATAGCGGATAGTCCAAGGGGATATGTCCCTTGTTGAAGTTTATGTAAGACCGCATGGTCTTCCCATACATCACTAACAATGAGAGATTTATCAATCTCCTCATTTTGGTGTTCCATAAGGATCTCAGCAGCCAATCCTGACATAATTATGAAATATGTGGCAGCATGTCAACCCAGCACCGCCTCACGATCACAATCTCCATGCCACCTGGCCCCAATTAAATCCTCATCTGAAGGACTTGGATTGCGAGACAATCCGTCTGCATCCAAGTTGGCAATTCGTGCTCGGTGGACAATTTCAAAGTCATATTCTTGAAGTAACAATGCCCACCTAGCAAGTTTCCTGGTGAATTTATTTGATTCCATAAGCCATTTTAAAGGCTGATGATTAGTCACCAAAATAAACTTTTGCCCATACAAATAAGGTCGAAAATGTGCAATGGCCCAAACGGCCGCCAAGGCCTCGCTTTCATAAGAAGAATAATTAGATTCAGCACTATTATTGCTTCTAGATGCATAAGCCACCACATATTCCTTTCTCTCTTCATCTTTCTGTGTCAATACCGCTCCCAATCCCACTGCACTCCAATCCGTGTGCAATTGAAAAGCTCTAGACACATCCGGGCGTTGAAGCACTGGCGCTGAACCGAGCCTCTGCTTCAATGTATCAAATGCATGTTATTGTTCCCGACTCCAAATCCATGGTTGGTCTTTTCCCGTGAGAATGGTGAGAGGTTTAGCAATCAAACTAAAGTTTTTGACAAACCTTCTATAATAATTTGCCAATCCTAGAAATGCCCGAAGTCGTGGTACATCACTAGGTGCGGGAATTTTGTGCAAAGCATCCACCTTCGCCTGTTGCACACCAAGACCGCCAGGAACAATCAAGTAGCCTAAATAGGGCAATTGATCATGGAAAAATTTACATTTGCCATGATGTAAACGGAGTTCCCACCATTGTAATCGTTCAAATACCGCTTGCAAATGTCTCACATGATCCTGTGGACTATTACTAAAGATGATAACATCATCAATGTAACATCTAGCAAACGGTAAACCAGCCAATAATTGGTCCATCACCCGATGAAATTCAGCTGGTGCATTCTTTAGACCAAATGGTAAAAATTTCCAATGATAAAGTTGATTCTTGCCATCTTTATCAATTCCCCAAAATATGGTCTTCACCCGATCACACAACAACAAAGGTAATTGATGATAACCAGACCTCAAATCCAGAGTGCTGAAGATTCTAGCAAATTCCAATGCATCAAACAACTTCTCTGGCATTGGCATTGGGTATCGATCCAACTTGGTCTTACCGTTGACTGGACGATAATCACCACACATCCGTTTTCCCGTCCAGTTGCCAAAGATATCTTTCTTTGAAGGCATAACCGTGGCACAAGCATACTCTCCATTGGAGAGTTCAATCAATTCCACTGCCAATAATTCTTGACATCGAGTTTGAACACCCAACCTTTCAGATGTACTAAGTTTGTACGCCCGTCTGAAAATAGGATGGTCGTCTTCGAGTTAAATACGAACATGTTTACCTTTATATCCTTCAAGATCATGAAGACTAAAGGCAAACAATTACGGTAAGAGCGAATAAATACCCGTACCTTTCGTGCTTCGGCACCAGTAAGTTTTGGCCCACTTCAATTGGCCAATCGTCAAACTCCGTGGTTTCCTTCTCCATAGAAGGATTGCCACTTGGTGCCAGCACAGCCTGTGATTGCTAGTCCGTGGAGAGGGCAACACCTTTGCCCCCATCATCTGTACTTGAAATCAAATGCGTATCCTCTCCACTACAATCAGACATACCAAAATCTTGGGCCAAAGCAGCAAAAACATATTGAGCTCGAAGCTCTTCTGCAGCATGCTGCTTCAAAGAAAATAATGCCTCAGCATCATTGACCTCCATGTGAAATTTAAATTACAGCTCCATTGCCCCCAAATCATTGTCTTCTGCCCTCAGAGTAAGCAATTGGTCATGAAAATATTGTTGAGCAGCAAAACAAATTCCAATAATCCACACCATGCTATTGAGATCCATAGCTTGTCCCAATAGAAAATGTCTCTGACCTTCTTGAAGCCCGTGAGCAGCTGTGGTGCCTGTAGGAAAACCCATGGCTCGTTCCCGTTCATCTGCCGTAGGCTCATCGTGAGTTTGGAATTTTGAATCCCAAACCATGTTTGGTCCACGAGATCAAAATGCAAAAGACCGTGGATATGTCACAAAAGTCGGTAGTGCACCTCGCGGAATTCCCACCTTGTTAATTATTGCAAGTGGCAAGGTGTCATCCTTGGTAACTACCAAGGAAACACGATGATCATCTAAAATGTCATCCACCTTGCGATTCATAAGCCGAGGAATTCGAGCGACTGCTGCTGAAAGCACCTGAGGTGATACCAAATTGGTCCAAAACCAACAAGGCCTGTGAGCAAAGGATCCCAATGATGCAGCATCTAGAAATGTTGGAGTACCCAAAAGTTGGTTAATGTACTCACCATCCTTCACCACTTTATGCCGTGTATCACCCAATAATGGCACATTTTCCAAAATGTACCCTGGCGGAATTGATTGGTGGACAAACCACCATTGTATCAATCGCATCAAATCCGCAAACAAACTAGACCTAAGGTCATCCAAACCTTGGCCAGTTCCTGCACGCGAATGGCCTTGACACGGCCATCCTGCAATAATCAAATCCACATGGTCCAACCTTCTCAAATCCTCATCACTAATCATAGTGACGTCTTGAGGGAGTTGACCACAACATCCATGAATAGCAGAGGCTGACAATTGTGTGGGATACCTCAACAACAATTGTCGGATGTGGTGTCGAACGGCTCTGTTGGCTGCATATCCATTATCCACATGAATATACCGCCTAACTGTAATCCCAGCTTCCAATACTGCAGCCAAACCTGTGCCAATGCCCCCAAAGATTTCTACAAGGACAATACCTTCAGGTGACGGTTGCCAACGAATGGGTTGGACAAAAGAAAATGAGGATGATATTAGAGGTGTCTCCCCAAGCTCCAAATCCGCTACAATATGTCGACAATGGTCGGATAACTCCTTAGGAGTACGCCATGGTGAAGATGGATCCTTGAAATGTCGAGCAGGAATTTCGATACATGGCAAAATTTGTTGCTTTGCTACATTACAAGTGTATTCCAACTAACAAAATTGGTGAACAAGGCAAGTCTGAAGCTAAACCACTACAACCAAACATTGCCTCCGCAACCATAGTCATAGAAGTAGTTGTAAATGTTACAAGAATAAATACCTTCCTGCCATCACCAGTAGACCATCCCGGTCTAATCCACGCCTCCTCAGTCCAATTATCGAAACCAAAGCCAAGTGGATAAATAGCTTGCTGACCAACTAGTATATCATAGTTGGTTGCATTGGTAACAACACACTTCATTGTCAAATGAGTGTAGGTAGGTCCTGCCCCCACGTTAAAAATCAAACGGAGAGGTGCCTTGGTATAACATGTTGCACGTTCAGTGCCCCCTACTGAAGTCACAATTGTGAATGGACAAGGATCTAAATTTGCTGGCATCAACCCCAGACTGTTAGCAAGTCCTTTGCCAATCATAACCGGTTGAGCACCAGAATCCATCATAACTCTCAGTGGTGTAGCATGAATAGCGGGATTATCCGTACGTGACACGACAAACAAAGTTTTGTCGTTCACCAGACGTATAACTCCAGGTTGTAAATGATGCCGCTCTCGAGCAGATCTTGCAGAAACATCTGCAAGATATGCTGCTCCTGTTGTACAATGTGAAAAAGACGTGTCCATTGATAGAATTATTGGAGGAGGAATATCAGTGTGCTTACCAAAGCAATGATTGCCGCATCTGCAAGGTTCTGCAAGGTTTGCATTTTTTATGAACAACCCATTAGATTTTACTCTTGCATACATAATGAAATTGCAGGCTATATTGGAGGAGCTTAATAAGATAGTTGTTGCTAATTTGAAGTGGCAACATTAGTGGTCTATTGATTCCTTCTTCAAGTCCACATAGATTTCATGAGAGAAATTTGCATATTTGTAAAGACATTTCAAATCATATTTATTTATTTATGTGGCCAAATATCTAATGTGCGTTTTCATGAAGTCACGGGTGGGGGGGGGAGGCGGGAGTGACTCCTTAGGGAGGGTTGTAATTCACATGCAACTGAGGGGTATTATTGTAGGGGGTTTTTTGATGGCCTAGATAAATTAAATAGACCATTCAATTACCTAATTCAATTATCTAATTCATGGTGTTTGAACAGTCTGTATAATTACTTACAAATTGTGAAGGGAGTATTTTGTTCAACCCCTTAATTTATCATAATGAATTGAAGTAAAGTAGGAAAATGAAATCCAAAGATTAAAGTTAGAGATAATTCTAACAACTTGAGTGCCAAAACTAAGGCTAAGCTATCAAGGAATGGCACCAAGAAACATTGAGTTGCAAATTGCAATGCTTTTGTAATGATGACCATATATTCTAACTTCAATAACTTAGGTTTTAGAAACATTGCAATTACACACTCCATGGCACAAACAACGCACAAATGTTCCATTATCAACATGAAAATAATTTGTAACACACCGTATGTTATATCTAAATATCTAAATTGGATATGTTATATATGAGCTTATATTAGTTATAATCCAATATGACATATTTTATCCATCATATATCACCTCTAAAAAATTTCAATTTTTTAGGTACAAATAATGAACTACACCATATGTTTGGTCACACCACTCAACTATTTTTTTAAGGCACCCCCCTTGGGTATGAGGTACCTCATTATTGTGAAAAAAGAGGTCCAATTTGCCATAGTATTGAATTTGTGACACCTCAATATTATGACAGTTTTCTCATTTCCCAAATGTGTCATATTAACGAGGTAGAATTGTACTTATAAATGCCGCCATAGTCAATCCACATGAAGGAATTAAAGCTCGATGTTATGGAGCTATGATCTTTGGCCACATCTTCCTCCAAAAATGGAGCATGTATATGAGGTCCCTCTACAACACTTGGTAGGAATGCTTGCAGCATGCCAACCCATACTCATAACCCTCTTCCATGTGTATGCATGTGGCAATGGGTGCAAGCATGATAAAGTGGACCCAAAAAAGAAATGCTATAGTATACTCAAATCATAGTTTTTTGGTTGGATGCCTAAAAGTAGTAGCAAAATGATGATTAAATTGGATTGGTATTCATGGTACCCTTTCTTGTTCTATTAAGTAGACAAATACAAAATATCAAATTACACCGACAACTCAATCATCCCACTAGAGGGAGATCTTCAAAACTTACCATTAAAATTAGTGCTCCAAAATAAATGGCTATAAAATTTGGTTTGGGACGTAAATTTCATGACCTTAAATGTTTTGGACTTGAATTTTTGTCCATATTCCTTCAATTCATGTAATTCTATCGTACTTAAAAAAGAATTAGATATTTGTTCAATATCACCTACTTATCACCTACCTGCACAACACTTGCATTGTTTTCTAAAATATGTAGAAGTATTTTGAAATTTTTTGGTCAACATAAATTACTTGTCTTTGTGAATCAATATGTTTTGTTAATGTTTGTGAATTAGTTTTCACAAACTTCAAAATTAGTATATAGGTATGGATCACTTTCACTTAAACCTTTGCAAGGATCATGGATTGTCCACTTTTATTGTACATCTCATCTCAAAGCATGGTTGTTGACCTTGATGAAATCTCGGTTGGAAACAATAAGAGCTTGGCCCACAATTCAAGGACATCAAACCACTGCTCGGGAAGAACCGGCGGTCAGTTACAGACATGGTTGTCTATTGTGTCGCGACGGAGGCCAATCTCGGCATAATGTCATGCCGTCACGACACGTATCCGTCACGACATTATGCCGGATGTTGTCTTTATCCTAACGGACTTGAATTTTACCGAATTCTGTGTGTAATTACATTACCCCATTTTGGACACGTAGGATGTAAGATGTCCACGTGTGATGACATGTCAGCAAAGTAGAGGTAAAGTGGGGAAAAAATTACTAGCCCTCGTCCGCTCGGGAAATTTAACTATGTGAGCGTAGAGCGGTGAGCGGAGAGCGGAGAGCAGAGAATTTTCAATGTTGGAGAGCGGAGAATCAAGGTTTTTTTGGAGGAATTTCGAGTTTAGGGTAGTAAAATATCCGAAAAAGACATCCCAAATCACTTGAAACTTAAATTATAGGAGTAAATTGTTTTAAAAGGAGACCTTATTACCGTGGAATTCATATGTTTATCAAATTCTGAAATGAGGTAGAACCTAAAGCCGTGGAAACAATGATTTATTGTGTGACTCTAAAAATAGTATTTTTGTCAAGGAAAGAAGACCAAATTAGGGCTGACATCAGTAGTGAGATTTGAAGGGATGATTGAAGTAGACAAAAACAAAACAAAACTTGCATAAAGCATAGGAGCATAGGAGCATGGTCAAAGTAGGTAGGAGAGTTGCAACATCACATGTAAATAAAAGTAAGACCCAACTCTTATAAAATCAAAATCCAAACCACACATTGGAGTTGAAGTCTTAAACACAAATGAGCAAATCAAAGGATCTACGGTTTCAATCTCTATAAAATTGAGGTGGGCAATTTGTCCGATTTTCAAATTAGTTAATCCTAATGATTGTGGAGGAACTTGTATGAATTTTTTATACAAAAAGTACTAAAAAGTACTTCAAGGAGGGGCCACAAGTGGCTAGGGCGTAGTGTGCTTCGACCGAATGGAAAATGGAGAATATACAAAAGTTTGTAAGATAGAGAGGTTGGGAATGAAAGAAATTGCATACCTACACCATAGTGCCAATCCATAATGATATCATTCTTGCCGTGAGAGTAAGGAAGAGAATGGAGAAAAATTCGGGGTGTTTCTCACAAGCACCCCTCCACAGAACACTGTTAGGCCTCATCAATTGGTTGTTCTCGTCCGTAAAGGCATTGATCCATCCATCTCGCTGGAGGTGGTAGTTATACCTCTCCACGGTGGCATTGAACACCTTGAGAACCATGTCATTCCGCACCAAAACCTTGATGAAGAATTTACGAGTCTATACAAAGTAAAAGCAACATATTTAGTACAACAAAAATGCAATAAAATTGAACATATGCAAAAATTGAACATATGCAAAGAGGGAAGAGTAGAGAAAGGCGTACCACTCTTGAAGGGTTCGTGGGGGATTGTAAGTCGAGGTTGTTCATCCCGAACCAATCCTCGGCTACGTAGAAGTTCTCAGTGAGTGCCCAATTTTGAATCTCCAAATTGAGGTTGGGATCTGTAGGATGAACAATGACCAAGACACCGTTGTCATGGAGATTCATACCTGGAAAAGCAAAGAGACACTCGATGTAGGATGCAGGCCGCTTGTTCCACGCTGAAACATCACTAGAGATTCGGGGAACCGGGAGGTTCTCAGGAACATCTGCAAAGATAAGATCCGAGCCATATGCTCCAAGTGCGTGCTACGCATGAAGTTGGGCTTAGAACGGCCTACTCCAACCTACACAATAATGTACATCAAAATAATGAAGAAGGACAGAAAATACATAGAAATTGACAAAGAAAAATTTGAATTAAAAGGGACAATAAACTTACCTTTGTAATGAACTCTTGGATGCGAGTGTAGGCAGGAAGGGGTTGCCCTGTGGCATGAAGGTGCTCCATCTGCTCCACCATATCCACCTTGTCGATATGGGAGAGCGTGGTTGGTGTCTCTGAGAAAGTTGTACTCGTGTCGGGTGGCAGAGTTTTTTTCTTGCGGGGCAAGGGGAAAACAGTGGCGCCGCTCTCAAAAGAAACATGAACAATCTCAGGGGACGGGATTGATAGGTTCACAAAAAGAGAATGAGAGGGGCCCTCAGAAGGAGCAACCAACGGATCTAGAGATTGAGTAGGAGAGGGAACAGTAGAGGAAGCAATGGAGGGAGCAACAAATGGAGGAGGAGGGGGAGCAATGGAGTTAGTGAAAGAGGGAGTGGATGGGCTACCACCAACGGTAGAAGAAGGATGTACCATGCGATGAGTCTCCGCCCTAGTGTATGATCGTGTGGCAACTGAAGTTCCAGATACAGCAACAACCTTCTTCCCCTTCCTCTTGACCTTGACCTTGGGTGCAAGAATGGCCTTCTCCTTTGGCAGCGGAGTTTGAGTCCCAACCTCCTGCTCCGGTTCCTCCAGCAAGACGTGGACTTCAGGAGCAATCCGCATCAAATTTGAATGAAGAGGTTCCTCCTGTTGTGGAACAAAACCACAGGAGCAGTCCAAATACCACCCCCAGCAAGAAGGTGAGCCACCAGGAACTTGGTGAAGTGCATACCCGTGTCTACACACAAAAGAGAACTCTCATTCGCCCAATCGGCTAGATCCGAAGGCAATGACGAAGTTGCAAGAGCACCCTTCTCCACGAGCTCCCGATGTATGTTCCTAGAAAAAAAGAACAAGATGAGGAAAACGAAATACAAACAAAATTTTGAAAATGATGAAGATAAATGGCAAGAGAACCTGAAGAAAGAAGTACCGGTAGGCAACCCACTTGATAGCGATGGGGCCTTCACCAAACTCAAGGATGTCCATGCCCTTTGTAAACTTCAAATCCCCCTTCCCATCAAAATAAATCAGAAAAGCCTTGTCCCAGAGGATGAGCCTCCAATGCTCAACATACTGGACAGGGTGCATAATGCCTTCGGTGGCAAGCCAATCAATGTCGAAGGGGCATTGCCTCTCGAATGCAGCAATCTCCTCTTTGACCCCCTTTTCCAACTGTCACGGCAAACTACAAATGAGGAAAAATTAAATGTAGAACTATGATGACATAAAAAGAGAATGCAACAATGAGACATGATAAAAAATTGTATACATGTGCCCAGAAGGAAGTTCAATGAAGCCATTCCTCAAACGGTTTATCCTTAATTGGAACAACAGGGAATTTGTTTTTGTTTCTAATGTGAGGAGTGAAGTTCCACTATACAAGCCATTCGAATCCATCTCCCAAGACAAGGAACAATGAAGGAACCCCGACACCATGGGCACGGAGCTCGGCTATTTCAAACACCGTAGGAACCGTGGACGATGAAACCATTCCCTGGAAGACAAGCAAAGCGCTCACAACGATATGCAATAAAGTGATGAAGAAAAACACGCAAGATGGCAAATGGAAGCTTTCAAACCGAGGAGATAGATATTTCTCAGAGTGGGTGCTCTATTTGTTGATTCAATTTGTAATGATGGAATAGGGACAGGCGGCGTGCTAGTGGATTTACTAGCCACCATTGACACAGTGGGATGCGGAGCGTGATGGGTAAAGTGAATGGGTCATCAAATATCAGCAGGGAGATGTTAGTCGGCCCTAACCCTGGACTGGAGTAAATATATAGACTGCGGTCATTGAAGGAAGAGTTTTTTTTCTATGTTATCCAATATTGTTGTGAGAGTGGAGACTCGAGAGTAGCGAATAACTTATCAAATCTTTGAGAGGCACACATGAAAAACACAAGCAAAGCCCTAATTCCCGTAGGTGATGTAGCAAAGAAGAAGAAGGAATCTAGCATAAAAAGACGTGGGACACCTTTAGATATTAGTGACTCACTTGAGGTACAGGAGGGAGGATCTTGGAGGGCTAAGTGCAAGATTAGGGCTTTGAATCTGGATCCGATTGAAGAGGAGGCAGGGAGCAAGGATTCACCTGCACAATCTATGGCGGATCAAGAGCAGAATAGTGGATCAGATCAGAGCGATTCGCACGAAGACACAAGGGAGGAGACAACTAGTGCTGTAAATTCATTTCAATACTCTTATGTGAATGAGTGGATTTAGTTATGCACAATTGTTGAAAAGCTTATTATTAGAGTTGTGAATATCAAACTCGTATTTGTTTCGAGAATTGGAGAAGCAAGAAAGTGATGAGAATGGAGACATATTTGAGGGTCTCGATGAGTTGAGAGGCATTGAAGAGCAGTCATAGATGGAAGAGGGACTGACGACTCCTGATGCACAACAGCAAAGTAAGCAGACAATCATCACCTACAGAAAAAATGCAAAAGGAGATGGGGTGATTGAAGGGCAGGATGGAGGGGTTTAGAAAGGCTCGAAGGCCCAAACCCTAGTGCCACCAAAATATCCAGTAGAGCCCGGTGCTCAAACTGGGCGGCGCACCAAAGGCGCAATGTTAGAGTGTGAGGCGCTTCGACCTCCATTGAGACGATCCGCATGGGGGTAGAGCGCGGAGACTGAAGCAAGCAACCCGTCCGAGGGCGAGCTTCGAAACACAACGCCCCTATTGGTACAGGTGAGCCCGAACCCTAACCTCTTCTCGTTACCTTTCCCCTCTTTTTGAGGGACCCTCTCGGCAACGAGAGGGTCCCCATTTGCAAACATCTATTCAATTTGATGTTCATCTTGTGTTGTGCTAGCTGAGAGGGAGGCCAAACCATGGCCCTCCCCTCCCACCATGGGGACCCTCTTGGCGACGAGAGGGTCTCCAAATACATTCATTATTTTATTTAAGTCTCTATGTGATCTTCATCTTGTGTTGTGCTAGGTGAGAGAGAGGTCTCCACCCCTACCACCCTCTCATCACCGAGAGGGTGGGCAACATCACTCTCTTTTGAGTTCCCTGGTCCTAGTTGGATTATGGTTGGGTCTTGATTTCTCAGTTTTTGCGATTTTGAACTTCTAACACGGTCCGAGGCATGTGGGTGGCACTCCAACAGAGCACTTGAGTTCTCTACCCCCACCACCCTCTCATCGACGAGAGGGTGGGCAACATCACTCTCTTTTGAGTTTCCTGGTCCTGGTTGGGTCTTGATTTCTCATTTTCTGCAATTTTGAACTTTTAACACGGTTCAAGGCATGTGGGTGGAACTATAAGAGCGCACCAGAGGTCTCCACCCCAATCACCCTCTTGTCGACGACAGGGTGGGCAACATCACTCTCTTTTAAGTTTCATGGTCTTGGTTGGGTCTTGATTTCTCATTTTTTGCAATTTTGAACTTTCAGCACGGTCCAAGGCATGTAGATGGGACTATAAGAGGGCACCAGAGGTCTCCACCCCCACCACCCTCTCGTCGACGAGAGGGTGGGCGACATCACTCTCTTTTGAGTTTCTTGGTCCTCGTTGGGTCTTGATTTCTCATTTTTTGCAATTTTGAACTTTTAACACGGTCCAAGGCATGTGGGTGGAACTATAAGAGGGCACCAGAGGTCTCCACCCCCACCACCCTCTCGTCGACGAGAGGGTGGGCAACATCACTCTCTTTTGAGTTTCTTGGTCCTGGTTGGGTCCTAATTTCTCATTTTTTGCAATTTTGAACTTTTAACACGGTCCAAGGCATGTGGGTGGAACTATAAGAGGGCACCAGAGGTCTCCATCCCCACCACCCTCTCGTCGACGAGAGGGTGGGCAACATCACTCTCTTTTGAGTTTCCTGGTCCTGGTTGGGTCCAGATTTCCCATTTTTTGCAATTTTGAACTTTTAACACGGTCCAAGGCATGTGGGTGGAACTATATGAGGGCATCTTCCCATTGACAATATCTTCATATTGTGTTTTTTAAGGTGAGAGGAAGGCCAAACCATGGCCGTCCCCTCCCACCACGGAGACCCTCTCGGCGACGAGATGGTCCCCAAATACATGCATTCGTTTTTTTTATTTTCTATTTGATCTTCGTATTATGTTGTGCTAGGTGAGAGAGAGGCCAAACCATGGCCCTCCCCTCCCACCATGGGGACCCTCTCGGCAACGAGAGGGTCTCCTAAATCTTAAAAAGTTAAGGTTTTCTAGTTGAGATAATAGTAATGTTATGTATTTATTGATATTTTTGAGTTTTTTACTTTATTCGTACATATACCATTCAAACCTTGATTTCACTCCATTTTAAGCATTTGACGTTTACCTTTAACATTAACTTTGATGTTTAATCATGATGTTTTGAAATTGAACATGTACATATTTGAAGACCCTCTCGTCGACGAGAGGGTCCCCATGGTGGGGAGGGCCATGGTTTGGCCTCCCTCTCACCTAGCAGAACATAAGACCTAGATTGAAAAAAATAAAAAAATGAATGTATGTATTTGAAGACCCTCTCGTCGACGAGAGGGTCCCATGGTGGGAGAGGAGGGCCGTGGTTTGGCCTCCCTCTCACCTAGCAGAACATAAGACCTAGATTGAAAATAAAATAAAATAAAGAATGTATGTATTTGAAGACCCTCTCGTCGACGAGAGGGTCCCCATGGTGGGAGAGGAGGGCCATGGTTTGGCCTCCCTCTCACCTAGCAGAACATAAGACCTAGATTGAAAATTAAAAAAGAAGAAGAATGTATGTATTTGAAGACCCTCTCGTCGACGAGAGGGTCCCATGGTGGGAGAGGAGGGCCGTGGTTTGGCCTCCCTCTCACCTAGCAGAACATAAGACCTAGATTGAAAATAAAATAAAATAAAGAATGTATGTATTTGAAGACCCTCTCGTCGACGAGAGGGTCCCCATGGTGGGAGAGGAAGGCCATGGTTTGGCCTCCCTCTCACCTAGCAGAACATAAGACCTAGATTGAAAATTAAAAAAGAAGAAGAATGTATGTATTTGAAGACCCTCTCGTCGACGAGAGGGTCCCATGGTGGGAGAGGAGGGCCGTGGTTTGGCCTCCCTCTCACCTAGCATAACATAAGACCTAGATTGAAAATAAAATAAAATGAAGAATGTATGTATTTGAAGACCCTCTCGTCGACGAGAGGGTCCCCATGGTGGGAGAGGAAGGCCATGGTTTGGCCTCCGTCTCACCTAGAACATTACAAAACGAAGATGAAATTGAGTAGATGTTTGCAAATAGACACCGCAAGAGGGTCCGAATGAAAGAATAGAAAGGTAACCAGTAGAGGTTAGGGTTAGGGCTCACTCGTACCAATAGAAGTATTGTGTTTTGGAACTCGCCCATGGTAGGGTTGCTTGCCTCAGTGTGGGGAATCCGGGTGGGGAATCCTCTTCCCACACTTACTACTTAGCCAATCACACACTAGCTTGCATAATATTCAAGTTAGGGTGAAGTGGTGTGTACAACACCATTTTATTAAGAGCATGCAAGCATTTACAAATGCTCGAGTTACACAAGGAAATCAGTGAGTGAGTCAATCACAATGCTCACAGAAAACCTAAACCTAGTTACCTCACACCCATACCACACCTAAGTGCACCGCTTCAACCACTCTGGCACTTGCACTACCTGCCTAATTCCCATTCTTGAGTCATGCACATCAGGCCCACTCTTATATTTGCACCTGCACTTCCTCAAGTATTGGCTGTGAACTTAAAGTGGACCAACAGCTTTTGAATTGGAATGATGGGAGTCAGCAGCAACTCCCTAGTCCATCTACAAGAACTTTCCTAAGCAATGGTGAAGCACTACGAGCCGTAGCTGCTTACCCACCTATAATCTAACTAGATTCTTCTCCCTCCACCTCCCGAGCTCAGCACCCAGCCTATCGGCCAGGTTGCCACAACAACGGACCTACTCCGAGGTTTTGGCCTCTGCAACCCAACCTCTTCTCCAGCAGCACCTTCCCAGCTCGTGACATCTGCCCATGCAGTGGACACTTGCGGCAGAATTTCACCTAACCTCCCTCAGTTCTTTAACACCCATTCACCGGAGGGAACCATCACTGTCTGCCATCCTTGCTCCCTGCCACACAATTTTGCAAACTCCCCGAGAGGCCTCATGGCCCAGCCCAGTGCTTCAATATGTCCCTTCATGCGATCCGGCCGAACCCTGCCTCACACCAGACCTCCTTTCGCCCTCCTTCAGCTAAATGACACCGCCCGGAATCGAGCGACGTCCCTTCTGCCTTCCCCTGCAACCACACCAATCTCCACACACAACAACAAACTTCTACCCAGCACCCAGCAAACTCAACCAACCCTTGGACTGATGCAACATTCAACACTCCGGGTAAATGAAAGGGAAGGAAATGACTGCACATGCAGGCTAACATGTCCACTCTGCGTCGAGTCACCATCCTTGTAGCCCAGCTTCTCGGACATTCCCAACCTTCACAAGCCAATTCTAGAACCCAGGACATTCACTTACCAGCTCATGGCATGGTGCCTAGTCTCGGCACTAAGTGTGCCGGTGACTCATGATTTTAAAGGATAAACAAAAATGAATTACCTTCCCACTGGCACCCACATTGCCGACTTTAGAACCCCCACCAATTGAAGATACTTTCCCCTCCTCAGAATTGCCACGCGGCTGTCATCCTCCCTTTCTCACCCTCAATTCTTCGACCAGAGACCTATTGCCTCAGTTTGCGCCACGATCCTACTCCAACTCCCACACTTTTCTGAGTAAAAGTGAGAGCTCCTTTGGATCCGATGCATCTTTTCCACAACCATACCACCTTCCTCTCCAACCGTTATGCTTAACTGCCCAGCTAGAAGCAGTGGGTTGAGTCGAAGGAGTGCGACTTCCCCTTGGCTATGTGATGCCAGCAGGACTGCGGAGGTCTTAGCTCTGGTGGTTGCCAATGTATCTAGTCGACAGTGAGGCTTCCAGACGATTGAAACTTCTGTTGTTGCCCTCCTTGAAAGATGACAATCATTCTATAAAGGAAAATGACAGGTTCCTTGATGGCCAATTGCTGCTGCTCCCACCCTATGAAGTCGTCCTTGATTCTTACAAGCAGGACTCATGCGCTCTGCCGCACACCTTCATAAGCAGTTCATGGTTCCCCAAGACTCTTCAGCTACTACCACCAGCAACCTGCGATCCTCAGCACCTGCAGCGTCTCACCTAATTGTTTTTTTTCATGGCTAATTGGAGTAGAGTTCCAATTGTCAATGGGAAGCTGCACGACCATCCAACCGCCCTTTGTGCAGTCTCCCTTGTTGGAAGCATCTCCAATCCTTACTCAGAATGTTTGGATGCACACGTCGGCTCTGAGATTCGAACTACCCATTACTCCTCGAGTCCCTATTCTATCTGACTGCCGAAGCCAACCCCCAGATTGCCCAACCTAATGCACTAGATTTTCACCAAAGGCACTTGTGACTTTCTTCTAAGCCGCACCAGGTTCCAACACTCAATCCATGGATCTAGTGGTGTGCTAATGTGACAGTTGGATCGGAGCTTCAACAAGTTCAACGACATCGGCTGTCGGGTCAGCTGTTCTTCCCTTGCACCCCCTCACAGATTCTGTATCTTGAGCCAAAGTCCATCCTCCGAAGCTCTCCCATCACTCCACATCCACACCTTCAGTAACCCTATAGATCCCATTCAAGCTAGGTATTGCGATTTTGTGTCCAACCTCCTCTGTCGCAACCTTTGCTAGGTCCCCATTGCTAACTCGGTCCATTTTTCGATTCTAGCAAGAGTTACGAGCGCTAACCCTTCGCATACCGCCATGCGAAAGGTTAGCTTCCCAATACCGCGGACCCAACACTTCATAAGAAGGGGACCAAACCTCCTACTTGGTTTTCGGGACTCACCGCATAATCGGTAACCAATTTTTAGATGTGGACTTCCATCCATGGAAGTCCCATCTTATGTTGCGCATCGTGTTGCCGGAGCAACACTACAACAACCCGAGCCTTACTAGGCAACTATGACCTCACAATGGGCCAATGCCCTTGGAGGCCTTGCCGTTGGGCCTCGAGTGGGTGAGGCCACACCACCTCACCCATATAAGCCTCTAGGACTCTAGGCAGGACCCCTACCCCACCGTCAAGTAACCATTTGTCTCTCCCCCAACTCTTGGGGCCAAGTAGACATTTTTCCTTAGCCGCTGGGCCTAGAAGGCCACAGCAGCTTCAGAACCCAATAACTTCCTCATACGGTCTTCGATTCCAACAATCGACCGCTCCATCGTGATCTACATTTCACGTAGATTACGATGGATTACTCACTTGCCCCATTCGGACAAGTACAGAGGAAGTTATGCCACTTTAAAGGTTCGCAGTCCCGGGAGCCACTCCCAGGCCACTGCTGGTCCAGGGTGCTGTCCCGGGACAGCACCCCACTCAACTTGCCATATCTTCTAGGTAACACCTCCAAATGAGGTGTTCTTTAGCATTCTAGAATCGGCACGCCATAAGCTACGCATAGCTTATGGCCTCACCCTCATGCCTCCTAGTCTCCGTGGGTGGGAGACGTTCCCAACGCCCGGGGCCCTCACCCACACTAGGATCACTTGGGCCCTCTCACCAACGGCGCCACAAGTCCCGGGTGTCACTCCGGGGTCCCCCTTGTGCCCAAGGTGTTTCGGGCAATCTGCATGGAGAGGTACGCGACATCCTCGCTACTCGATCTCCCTCTTCACTTCAGCGCCGCAATATTGCACTGCTCCTCCAATGTTGCACTCTCGAGCCTCTTTCTCCTACACCAGAACTACCAAAACTTCCCACGGCGAAATCACGTCCGCCACCGCCCTTACTCCTCTCTCACTGCCTATGTACCAGCACTCTATCACCAAGATCCCCTTAGGCTATCGCAACGATTCTTTCAATGTCTCCACCTTACACAGCAGCCGTGCTTCCACATGCCACCCGAGTCTCTCTCTCTCTTGTCTATCGCAACTGAGCGCCAATCCTAACCTCATGCCACTAAAACCTCCTACCCATTGTCTGTTCTCCCTCAAGATTTCCTAAGGAATGCAACAAGATACCAATGCGATCGATCGCACACAAAAAAACGACTCACAGAGGCAGTGCTTCCGCACGCTGTGTCGAGTAGCCCCCTCTACCATGCATGCAACTTTCCTACTCCCTAGCACACGTGATCTATCGAAATTTGCTACTTCTACGCCTCTAAATCGGTACGGCTACATTCATGCTTCACGGCAACAAGGCTTCCGCGTGCATAATGAGCACCTGTGGCCTAACTCTGGAGACCCCTTCCGCAAGCTCTTTTTTTCTCGCTACCCGGCATCTCTTCGGGCGGCCCGAGAAAAAACGAGCTTCTCGTGACGTTTTCTTCCTTCCCTTTGCTTTTGACTCCACTTACCATTTACCTTTCCTTGGCCTACCGTAACTTTAGCTTGTCTCCTTTTTACAACACTCCAATCTTGACCTTAACTTGACTTAACTCGACTTAACTCAATATTACGTTACCACCACCTTGTAACATTAGCTAGATTCCTTAATGATCCTAGGCACCCGAAATTCCATTGTTTTAAGGTTAACAACCCATGTGCTTCCTGCCACCTCTTCTATGGGCTCCAGATTCAAAGCCCTAATCGTGCACTTAGCCCTCCAAGATCCTCCCTCCTGTACCTCCAATGAGTCACTCATATCTGAAGGTGTCCCACGTCCTTTTATGCTAGATTCCTTCTTCTTCTTTGCTACCTCACCTACAGGAACTAGGGCATTGCCTCTGTTTTTCATATGTGCCTCTCAAAAACTCGATAAGCTGTTCGCTACTTTCCATTCTCACAACAACACTTGACATCGCAAAAAAATGACTCTTCTCTCAATGACCGCAGTCTATGTACTTCTTCAAGTCAAGGGTTAGGGCTGACTCAAGACTCCCTACCCATATCTGATGACCCATTCACTTGACCCATCATGGTCCGCATCCCAATATGTGAGTGGTGGTTATTAATTGCACTATTATTTATTAGGTAGACATAATTTCTAATGTCAGTACAAAAGTGCTCACGCTATTTCAAATTTTTATCCGATTTCAGCATTCATATTTGTCGTATGAGTCGAACACATGTTTTTGAAAATGGTATTGTGGAATGATGGTAGATGCAAAATAACCTCATTTTTGCATCTTGAACTATTGAACTGTACCATTTCCAAAACATGTGTTTCACTCATGATTTGATATACCTTCCTCGTGCAAAGATTTGACATCCATCTGAAGGGCACCAATCCAAGGTCCTCAAATCTCAAATCTCCAATCAACTAAACCATCTCATGATATCTTCATCTCATCGTAGGCCCTGAAATATGTCTTTCTACTCATGCCCCTCTACGCTCTTGTTGTGTATGAGTTTAAAGACGTGCATATATATTAAGGTGCAGGCAACCTCGTCCGCTTCAATGAAAATCAACTAAACCATCTCACGATTTCTTCATCTCATTATAGGCCCTGAAATATGTCTTTCTACACATGCCCCTCTACGCTCTTGTTGTGTATGAGTTTAAAGACGTGCATATATATTAAGGTGCAGGCAACCTCGTCCGCTTCAATGAATTATTGGTTCAGTCCAAGATGTAAGAATCAAATCAACAAGTTGCCCGCACAACATCAAAAGTGATGGAATTTGAACTTATCATGTACGTGCCCATTCCTATTTTTCTTGACTTCATCGTCAATCTCAATATTCTCAAAAAATCCAATCTTCTAGATAGTCTATTGAACTTCATAGTCCGCATAAGTTAATTCTTAGGATCCTAATAAAGACAAATAAAACCAAACATAAAAAATATATTTATTTTATTAAGATAGACTAGAAACTGCTGAATCAACAATAACTAGACAGATGTCACAAGTCTCAAATGGGTGCGCTTGGTCGGATATCAACTTTCCTGCCCTGCTCTCACAGATAGCAAGCGCCAAGCTAAGTATGACACATAGCTGCTCAAACGGGGCCACCAGGATTCGAACCCGGACCAACTATGTGGCAAACTCTCACACTATGACATCTTAACTTGACGACTATCCAAACACTCATTAAGATACATATACTCAACAATCAACAAGAACAATCAACAATTATGCCATGTGTATTAGTAAGCAGCTGCTACTTACTAGTTCTTCTCCTAATTCCTATTTCCTCCTTATTCCGTGCTTATAGGACCCTAAATTTCTTCAAATTCCACAATCCTTGGGGCGCATAATTCTTCAAATTCCACGGTTATAGGACCCAAAAATTTACTATTATTAGGGAGAATGTCGAATATTCTCTAGAATATTCGAATCTGCCAAGAATAAAACAAAAATTTCTAATAAAATGTTCTATTTTTCTCATTTTCACCGCTCTCCAAAGTTCTTTGCTCCCCAAATCTACGCTCTCCGCTCTCCGCTCTCCGCTCACATAGAAGTTACGTCCTCGTCCGCCCCCCCGTCCGCCCCTTTGTTCCCCGCATCCGCCCCCGTTCCCCCCCGTCCGCCCCCCGTTCCCAACCATCGGGAACATGTTCCCCGTCGTCCGCCCCCCGTTCCCAACCATCTGGAACGTGTTCCCCGTCGTCCGCCCCAATTTGACCCCTTCACCTTTGAAGGGCCCTAGCAGCCTCATTTTTCATCCGTTTGTTGCGTTTGAGGACATTTTCGGCATCTAAATTTCATGGGGATGTCGAAAATGTCCTCAAAATCAACATTTGGATAAAAAATGAGGCTGCTAGAGCCTCCAAACCTCCCCGTCTGCCCCCCGTCCACCCCCGTCCGCCTCCAAGTTTGGGAGGCTCTAGTAGCCTCATTTTTCATTTTTTTATTGAGTTTGAGGACATTTTCGGCATATACATTTCATGAGGATGTCGAAAATGTCCTCAAAATCAACATTTGGATCGAAAATGAGGCTGCTAGAGCCTCCCAAACTTGGAGGCGGACGGGGGGCGGACGGGGGGGCGGATGGGAGGTTTGGGAGGCTCTAGCAGCCTCATTTTCGATCCAAATGTTGATTTTAAGGACATTTTCGACATCCTCATGAAATGTAGATGCCGAAAATGTCCTCAAACGCAATAAAAAAATGAAAAATGAGGCTACTAGAGCCTCCCAAACTTGGAGGCGGACGGGGGCGGACGGGGGGGCGGATGGGAGGCTCTAGCATCCTCATTTTTGATCCAAATGTTGATTTTGAGGACATTTTCGACATCCTCATGAAATGTAGATGCCGAAAATGTCCTCAAATGCAACAAACGGATGAAAAATGAGGCTGCTAGGGCCCTTCAAAGGTGAAGGGGTCAAATTGGGGCGGACGACGGGGAACACGTTCCCGATGGTGGGGAACGGGGGGCGGACCGGGGGGGGGAACATGGGCGGACGGGGGGGAACGGGGGGGAACGGGGGGGCGGACGGGGGGGGGGGGAACGAGGGCGGACGGTGGGAACAAAGGGGCGGACGGGGTGGGCGGACGAGGGCTAGTAATTGTTTCCCCACATTGCCCGTCCGCCCCACATCTTCCTTACTCAGATTTTACTACTTTGATTTTAACAGAATGATAAACATAATGGTAAAATGGTTTACCTGGCGCTAGGCATATCCACATCCACGTCGGCCTTTTCTGCCACATAGGACGCCACCTTGGCAAGAAGGTAAGTATTTTACCCACCCTACTAGCTTCCCCCTAGGTTGACCCTACGTGGACCCTATTGTGTTGTGACGGAGGGGTCCGTCACGACACGACATGTCATGACGGCACGACACCGTCATGACGTCGGGATAGACAACCCTGGTTACAGATGAACCAGTTGAGTTTGAAAAATGACCGGTTGAAGTTGGAGACTTCATGCAAATTACCGATCATTTTAGAGGAATCTATAGAATATATTCCAATTGAATAAAACAAAACCGGAAGATGTCAACATGTAACTGGTTGGATTTAGAATCACTAGGATCTTGACCGACTATGTCCAAAAACTTCTTGGGCACTACATCAAACTAAGGTATGAGGGGGTTGTTCGGGGTAAGACATTCAAATTGAGCATACGAAGCTCTTTGTTCTTACTTTAAACTCATTGTCATGTGGCATGGTGTTGAACACCAAGCCACGTCTTTGTTAGTTGGTTTATAGGCTAATTAATCTTATTGCTTAGTTTATAGACTAAACATTATGTTAGTACAATCCTTGGGGTAATTACCTGGATTAAAATGTTGTTTAGGAGTTACTTTTGTCTTGTGGGACCTTGCCACCTTTTGGAAGGTTCTAGACCTCGGAAAACTAACCAACTAATTCAACTATTAGTTAACTAGTTGCCTTTCGTAACTATAGTTGTTCACGATTTGACCTGCCAAAAAATGTAGCTAACTATAGTTGTTTTAAATTTAGTCTGCCAAAAAGTCTAGTTAACTATAGTTATATCTAGTTAACTAAAGTTGAGCACAGTTTGTTTACGGAATTTTTTTATAGTGTTGTAATGCCACTAGTGTGTTATTGAGGTCAACATGTTCCCAAAGATGAACAAGCATTTATTCAATTCTGACGTATTTGAGGTAATCAAGCTTAACTCGCAATGGAAGTCTTTTATTTCCAAGTGACCATCTATGCTGGAATACAACATCAACAATGAAGACAACAACGACATCAAGGCATATGATGAATATGAGTCTTAACGTTCATATTTAATATCTACAATTGATTATATTTTTTCTTAAAACTTAATTTTTATTAATTAACAATAATTAGTTCCATAGTTATGATTGTCTGAAATTTATCTAATTAACTATAGTTGTTCTTGAAATTAGTCTTAATTTTTTCTAGTTAATTATAGTTTTTCAAATCGGTTTGAAATTTTTCTAGTTAACTATAGCCGTTCCCTAAAATGTATTAAAAAAAATCTAGTTAACTATAGTTATTTTGGCAGTTGTCCAAGGTCTAGAAGATTCCCACCCCTTGTCATGAGGCCCACTCAGGGTCGGGCTTGAAAAGGTCATTGGCACGGCGGCTCCCTCGGCTTGGCATTCTTGCCAAGTCGAGTCTTGTAGTTGTGAGAGAGAGCTTATGATGTAGGGTTTGCTTCAAGCATGATAAATTATCATTGAATAAAGCTTATGAGTTCTCTTCATCTCCTTCTATACTCTTGGATTTTTTCCATGTGGAGTGAGAGATAGTTCGTCTTGTATCAAGTGAGTCTTGAGAGATATTATATTTCTTAAGAGTATGTAATTTTTTCTTTATTATTTAGTTTCTAGACAGATATTTCATTCACTTGGCAAGAATCTTATCATTTCATAATGAAAAGTTTTTTGAAAGAGTTTTGAAAGGTATGGTGAGTGAAAATTAGATAATTTTTGCTTTGGAGTAGGTTTCAAACTAGAAACGGAACAGAGTAACTTCTACAACAAACTCATTTTTATTTTTCAATTTTTAGTTATTTTATTTTATTTTATTTCAAACTTATACTTCTATTTTATAATGTACTCCTATATATTAGTATGTATGAATATTTCATGTGTAGTTGAATTTTGAAACCCTTACAAATCTTAGGCAAAACTCAAGATTTTGATTGTAAAACTAGTTATTTTGAAGATCATGTTGAACCTAGTTAATTTAACTTATTTTTCAAGTTATTTTTTTTTATTCATATAAAAAACTTCAAGATCTAACTATTGTCACTTATCACGCTCAATTTCGAGCTTGTGGCAATTAGTTACGATTTTTTGAAGATAATCCTCAAAACTCTGCAAAATCCCTTGGAATTACAGAATACAGAAAATATTCTCTACATAGATGGAATATTTTTTATTTTTGAAGATTCCGATGTCCAATTTAGATGGTCTTTAGATGATTTTTAAGTAGAAAAACGAGAAGAAGACAATGAGGATATTAGATTTCCCATTTGACTAGTGTTAGGTTTTAAATTTGTTGATTTAGGTGTCTATCTTCTATATAGACCTAGTTTTTAAGATAAATGTCTTCTAAAGTATTCTATTGATGAATTTTAGCTTCACATCAGAGTCCTAGAAATTATAAAAATATCTTTTATTAAATTTTTGGGATTCATTGAGAAGTGTGAACCAAGAAAAATATTTGTTTAAGCAACATGTGCAACAAATTACCATTTAGACATTACTAATGATATTGCCACTTTATTGCGTTTTTATTTAAGGTAAATAAAGTTTGTTTGTAGGAAATGGATCCGATTTTCAATTGGCTTTAGTGAGATATCCTTCTACACCTTTGTTTGGACATTTTGCTCATATTTGTGTTTGTTATAGGCGCATTCATTTATCTAGATGTTTTGTGGTGGTGAAGTCGGATTAATCATCAACAAGATCATTTTGTACGCCTGTGGACACACATTTAAGGTGAAAACCATTCGGATTGTGTGTAGCGTTATTAAATCTTGTAATGAAATTAAATTAATAATTTGTAGAGCATAAGAGTTTGTGTGTCTGTAGGTTGCCCTACAAGTTATCATTTTTCTCTATGTAGATAGTTGCATGTGCAGGTGTTAGATTTAGTACACGGTGAGGACCAGGAGATAATATTTTCGCTCCCCCTCACCAGCTGACTCCAACATCGAGGATATTAAAGACGAGGAGCTTTTGGCGGACCCCAACGAGGCTTATCAGCCTATTTCAACGTTGGAGAGTATTCGGGTGATCCAATTCTCAACTGCATGCAGTTGGGAGGACATGTAGGACGATTACCGGAGTGGAGTCCGGGATCGGTTCTCTGGGCGGGTCACAAGCATTCCATTTATTGAGTGGAAGCTCCGTTTTCAGACATAGGCCCGTGAGTGGAGACAGAAGATGCCCAGTTTCAATGGACTTGCAATTCATTCTTCGTAACTTTGGAGCGCCTCATACTCCAAATATTGACGAAGAAGCTCGAAGGCGTACCAAAGCTATGAGGAATGGACTGCAAGTCACGTGGCCGAGCTCCTCAAAGTGAAAGATTATTGGATTCGCCAATTCGAATTGATCACAGCATTGAAGGAATGTGTTAAAATGAATATGTTTTTTTGTCCAAATTGATAATAGCTTGAATATTGTCGCTCACCTCTCCATGAGGAGTGCCCAAAATACCATGGATACAAAGGGGTCCCGGAGTGACACCCGGAACTTGTGGTCATGTTGGTGAGAGGGCCTAAGTGATCCTAGTATGGGTGAAGGCCCCATGCGTTGGTGTGAGCCCAATATGGTGCCCACATTTGCTTTTAGTGTCAAAAACCCATTAAACCTCGTACTTTGGCATTTCCTCAAATTGCTCAAAAACATAAAAAGAGTGAAGCTTTTAGGTTTTGATTCAAATTAAGATTGAACACTTGAGTGGGGGTAGCGTTGGAATTTGGGCTTGAAGGACCAGTTGGATTGATTAGTTTGATGGTTAGGTTAGGATTTGGATTAGCTTAGTTAGAACATGGGCGGGGATTTAGTGATAATTGTGGGTTTTAGTTTGAGGTAATTGTTTGTTTTGGGATGAGCAAGGGGTGGTTTAAGGCGTGGCCTGCCTTCTCGGAAGGATAGGGCCCCGGATATCGAGAATCCAGGGAGCAACCTCTTCGAAGCTCGGAACAAAGGACTACTGTGAGCCCAATTATGTGCCCACAAGTGAATTTAGCTTTAAGAATGGCAACAACTTTGAATTTGCATTTAATTGAGCTAGTGAGTAGAACACCCAACGAGTGAAGCCTTAAAGTTTAGATTGAATTATGTGAAGTGCTCTTGCCTTAGGAATTTTGAGAGAAAAGAAAAATCAAAACAAAATAAAATGAGTGCATTAGTTTAAAGTCATTAGTTTTGTTGTGCGCCATTCTTGAAGGCTCGGAACCAGTTAAAGTGTCCATTTTAGGACTCTGTGAGCCCAAAAGGGTGCCCACATTTAGTCTTAGACCCTTGAAACGTTAGTTAATGCACTTTGAAGTAGCATGTTACTTTACAAAAATATAAAAAGAGTGAAATGTTAGTCTTAGAAGTACCATGTTGTAAGAGGCTAGGATGTGAGTTGTTATTGTGTTTTTACCTTCGGAAGGATTTGAGTGAATGAGGATAGGTAAGGAGAACTTGGATTGAGTAGTTAGTGAGTAGGCTAGTACAAATGGATGGAGACAACCAAAGTGACTCAAGAGGCAAGTGCATTCGAATTGGGATGAATGGAGGATCACATGGAGCGCACAAGTGGACCACCTCATCATGGCCACTTAATGGGGAAGGTCCAAGGAAGAATGCAAGGTGGAGGATAAGCAAATTCTCAAAGCACCAATCAAATCACGAGTTAAGCATCGTGGTTTGAATTAAGTGGTGAGCAACGATTTGGAAAAGTAAGGGGAGAAAGTTATGGCGGCGGAAAGCGAAGGAGGCTAAGTTTGGGTTGAAGCATCCCAAGTTTGGTAAAGTGTGGTAGGTAGAAAGCCAAGGCTAGTTAAATGTTCGAATTAGGATCCTTGTTGATCATTTGAGGGAGGAAGGCTTAGAAGATAGGATTGGCGCCTACTAAGTAGGAGGAAATCTCAAGGGCTTATCGTGAGCCTTGAGGGTGCTCACCCCCTCAAGCTTACTATATAATCCCTCATTCTTCCCTCACTCATCCTCTCTTTCCTTTGTGCTCCAAGGCACCCCACGAGTTATAAGTGTGGGTGTGGGAAGCCATATTGGAGCACATGTGTGTGCTTAGTTTTTAGTTTGAGAGCCAAGGCTTGTTAGCCTTGAAGAGGGCTTGACCTCTTGGTAGAATTAGTGTTGACGTGAAGGATTTTAAAGTTAATTCATGATTCCAATTTGTGGTACTTAAAGTTCATGTTTTGAATACACGTGGTTGCAAGTTCCATGTTTAAGAGTTGAGCACTTGAGGTTGTGATGAGTGCAAAAATATACTTGTGTGGATTAGTTAGTCTTAGTGAAGTTAGGAAATTCTCTCTCCCCCTCTCCTCTCTAGGATTTTAGGATTTTAGGATTAGAGAAGAATTGTGTGATTAGAAAGGGGTTGTTAGTAGAATTAGGAAAATTAGGTAGGAAGATTAGTTAAGGGCTTGAATAATTAGTGAGGTAGTTGGGGATTACAACTACAAAGTTATGGGTTCATGAAGGAGCTGGGTTTATGAAGGAGCTGGGTTTGTTTAGTTAGAAGCTAAGAAGCTGGGTTTACGAAGGAGCTGGGTTTATTTAGTTAGAAGCTAAGGAGTTGGGTTCATGAAGGAGTTGGGTTTATGAAGGAGCTAGTTAAATCCAAGACCACTTGAAGGGTGAACCTTGCACTATGGACTCATCCAAGTCCAAATCCAATACCGCGGAGGAATGTGAGCCCAAACCCACTACTCGGACTACGGACGCTTAAGGGTGGGGGGTTTGGCCTCACATAATTGGTGCGTCCGCCGGGAGCGAAGCGGAAGGTAGTTACAAGACTTGGAGGCGACTAGGAGACTTGGAGGCAACTAGGAAAAATTGGAGACACAAACTTGAGAGAAGGGAAGGAGCACCCGAAACTCGGTAAGTATTCTCTCTTTGGGTTACATTTGAATTCATTGTATTTCAACTATTCCTTGGAATGAATTGCATTGTCAATTACGCAAATTCATTTTTGAGGAAGGAGCGCGGCGAAGGTACGTCCTCAACCTTTTTGGGGATTTGCTAAGAACTTAAAAGGAACCTATAACCGAGTAGCTCATTAAAACATTAGAGGGTAAATTCACCTTAGGACATTGAACTTTGACACTCACCTCGGGGTGAGTCTCAAAGTTTTGGGAGTTGTCATTTCATGCTCTAGATTAAATTAATATTTCACAAAGTTTATGGTGTTGTTACATTGAGTCACGATTGAGGGGAGTGCTAACTCACAGGGGGATGCGATTGCTCAAGGTATGTTTATTTCTTCAAAGTGAACTCATTAACTAATTAAGGAATGCCTTTTGTACTCGTGATTGTTGTTATCCGTTGTAGAGGGTAATTCCCGAATTGTGGATGGTGTGAGAAGTTGAAGGGTGAAGCCTCGACTTTTAACATAATCTACTCGGAAGGTCACCCCCTCACAATCGGTATTGTGGTGAGTGTTAATTTGCGGGAAGGTGCGGAGGTGATGCTCCGACTTAACCAAAAAATTAACATGAACATGCCTATCCCCTATTGGGATTCTTTCACCTAAGTGGGCTTGCAGGTTCTTTTCCTCACCTCCTAAAAAAAAAAATTATAACCACACCAAGACAAGTGAAAATATTAAGAGGGGAATTGCTAGGATTATGTGTGGTCAAGTGAGGGTCGATCGATTCTTATGGAATGCAAGGTAGGACTCGCTCACAAAAACCAAGTTTGATAGTAGGACTAGAGAAATCTACTCGAAAGAGGCGGTCCTCTAAAATCAGTGATAGATTAGAACAAGATAATGTTAGAATAGAGAGTTGTTTGAACGTCGAACCTAGGACTAGGTCAATTCTAGACACCTTAGAACTTGGAGCTCAACTTGAAGAGGAGATCACTCCCTCCAAATTGAGTGGTGAAACTTCTTCGGAAAATTACACACTTAGAGAAGAATTCCCGGTAGAAGTTGATAGGGGATTGTTGAATAGTTCACCGGTCACCATGGCCGAGGAACGGGGGATGGATCCACCACCCATACCCCCAATTCCGCCCATACCTCCTATACCTCCAATAGACCCATTGGTTAGGCCAAGAGGCCTACCAATTGTGGTTCCACAAAATTTAGCGGCGATGGATATGCCATCTCATCTCCCTAAATTTTATGGGACCAAGGATGAGGACCCCTCTCGGCACATGGAACGGTATATCGAACGGTTGGCTAGCTTCCTCATAACCGACCCGGGTTATTGGTTAGTGTGGTTTCCTACCACTCTAGAGGGGGAAGCCTATGAATGGTATCGGGATCATGCCGAGGGACATTTTAGGGGATGGGAACAATTACAAAGGGAGTTTCTTAACGAATTTAGGCCGGAAGTGGGTCAAAGTACCGCATTAAGGGCATTGTCGTCATTGAAGCAAGGAAGGGAGGAAGAAATTTCGGCTTACATTAGGAGGTTTGATTTAGTGTGCACTAGATTTGTGGGTACCATGCTCAACGACGACACGCTAAAGCAATTTTTCATTCAAGGGTTTTTTAAGTCCGGAACTATTAGGGGTGTTCTAGAAAGGAATCCCTTGACCTTGGCGGATGCCAAGCGTGCGGCTAGAGATATTGAAAACTTGGATAAAGATCACGAAAGGCTATGGAGAAGGGAGGATGAATTGATCCCACAATTCATCCCCATACGCCCTAGGGTGGTAGCGGTAGAACCCGCTAAGTATGAGAACCAAATTCCATATGCCATTGTGGACACCGGCCCCCGACCTTTAGCGGTTAGGGAACCGGCACCTCTTTTGGCACTACCGGCCCCTAGAACGGATCCACACTTGGAGGAGGTTGAGAGAAGACTAGGTGCTAGCCAACTAGGATTCCAAGAGGCTATGATAAAACAAATGCAAAGCCTCACGGATCAAATGTCATTAATGATCCGGAGTCAACAACCGGGGCCTCCACCCCCGGTTGAGTCGGGTAGGCATTCTTCCGGATTATGGTGTGTCCAATGTGGCCAACCGGGCCACACGCGTCAATTTTGTAGAAGTGGACAAAACCGTGACCAAAGAGGAAACGGTAACCCACCTCAACAAAATCAACGAGGTCAAGCGCCACCTCACTATGGAAATGGAAGCAATAGAGGACCACAACCTAGAGGGCAAGGTGGCCAAAATTTAGAGAAGAAGGAATTTCATCCCTTTTGTGGAAGGTGGCACGCTCAAGGACAATGTTGGTCCGAAGGTCAAGAGTTTAATTGTAGCAATTGTGGAGGAAGTCATCCCTCGGATACGTGTCGCCAACCGGACAAAATAATTAATGTCCCTTACCCGGTGGCTAATCCACAACAACAAGCAAGGGATAATATGCGAGGTGCTAGGCCACAAGGAGTACCGGCCAATGAACTTAGGCCACCTAACTTATACTATGACCATAGTAATGCTAGGCAAACTTTTCATCCACCGGCGGGCTTGCAAACTACAACCGGTTACATTCCAATACAAAATAGACAAGGAGTTCCACCTAATGGTAGTAACGGGAGACAAGCGCCTCCAACGGATCCGGGACCATCTAACTCCCAAGATGTTAGGTTCATGGATGGAGTGTTGGAGGCCACATGTGATGACATGCTTCCTCTCCCAACGAGAATTGGAGAGGAGCAAAGTCAATGGCCTCCTCACACCAATGCTATTACATATGAGTTAGTGAAGGGTAAGGGTGTGGTTGAAGAAGCACCTGCACTAGCGGTAACTACTAGGGCTAGGAGAGGGGATGCCCCGTTGGAGGTAGGAATAGGAGAGCAAGGAAATTACTCTTCGGATGAAGAGATTAATCTCTCCGAGTTGGATAGGGTAGCTAGAAGAGCTACTAAGGATGTGGAGAGGGAAAATATAATTTTACAAGATAGGGAGAGGACTAATGCGGTACATGACTTGGATAATAGCGATGTGGGTGAATGGGAAGGACCGGGGGTTCCCGTAGACGAATTCGACGTAGTGGGTAATTCTAAGGTGGAAAGATCTACCGGGTACGACTTGTGGGCGGACCTTAGTACACTCAAGGCGGATATTACTTTCGGCCAACTATTGGAAATTTCACCCACGGCAAGGAAAACATTAAAGGAGGGAATGCCGGTACACAAGAGGATGAGGAAGGTGAAAGCTAAAATAGCCGCTAGGATCCAATCACAAGGTGGAAGAGACGTGAAAGCTATAGAAATAGAAGTTGTTATAGTAGATAAGGTGGTTCCTAATGTGCTAGTCGACGGAGGGAGTAGTCTAAATATACTACCGGAGGATACTATGAAAAAATTGGGACTTGGACTCACGGGGCCTTCACCTTTGGTCATAAATATGGCAAATCAAAGTTCGACTACGCCTTTGGGGATGATCAAGGATTGTAGAATGACTACGGGAGGCGAGGAGTACTTGGTCACCTTCCATGTCATTAAAATGCACTCCAACAAGGACACCTTCCCCATTTTGCTAGGTAGGCCTTGGTTGCGGATGGCGAATGCTATGGTCAATTGGGGTGGACGTAAACCATCCATCACTTATGGTCCGGAGGGTAATAGGGTCATAGTGTCCATTGGTTCATTAGAAGGATGGATGAAGAAGGAGATGTATTTGCCATTGGAGAAGGAAATTGATGACTTAAACGAGAATGAGATTGGCAAGGCATTGGTGGGAGTCGTCCATCCCGAAGGTCAAAGGGTTGTTATAGATTCGGGCTCGGGAAGTCTAGGTCCTAATTTTTACAATTATGGGGATAATGGGGATTATGCCCAATGGCTAAGGGAGTACCCCGAGTCCGAGGTTGATGTAATGGTTACATTTCACCAAGTAGGCTTAGGGAGTGAATTTCCTAGTGTTAGTTTAGGAGAGGGCTCATTGTTGGAGCCATGTGAGGTGCTCACCGAGGAAGAGTGGGTTAGCGGTGGGTTAACACCTTGGGTAGATGACGTGGAAGCACGGGGAGGTCACTGGCGAAAATCGTAGAAACAACGTGCGATAAAAAATAGGGTCTAATATATTCATTGTAGGTAAATTTTGCAAAAAACGTACATATAATATAGGGGGTTTTAAAATAGTGAAACATGTTTACATGTAAAATACCATCACATATAATGGCCTCTTTTATTTTAGTCAGTACATGTAAAATAGCGTGGAAACAATTACTAGGGGTAGCGGGTCTAGGGTAGGGTCTGTGCTAGTGGATGAAAAGAGGTAATTTTCTATTGAAAATGCTTGGATGGATGACTTCGCAAGCTAGCTTGCTTGAATGTTACTGAACCAATGGTTCCAATGTGGAATTAATGGTCTCTACCCACGTGCCGGGAAGGAAAAAAAATGCAGTATAAGTAAAATAGGGCATTTTTAAATGATTCCCCAAAAAAATTATAATAACTGATAGGGTGTATTAAAATACAAGAATTTACCTTTATTTTGAAAAATACCATGCCTTATAATCTTTTCTGCAAGGTAAATAGCCCCCCGATAAATAGGTCCTGAGCGCACGTGTATGCATTAATTAAAGAGGGAGTGACCTCCCCGTGCGTGGAAGAGGGTGAGGTTAGTTTAATTCATGTAGATGGGACTCAAGAGGAGGATGTGATTATTGAGTCATCGAAATTGGAGGAGCCTTTACATTTCAAGACCACGTCTACGGGGATAGTTGTAGGTCAAGATGTGAAAGATTACCCCAATGTGCCTTCCGATTGGTATCGGAACAAAGAGGAACAAGCACATGTGTCGGAAGCGGATTGGCGGTACGTGGATGTGAAATTAAAGAATGGAAAAACCCGACAAATGAAGATGGGTTCCAAATTGGGGGAGAAAGAGGTTGGGGAGTATAGCAATTTGGTGGATGAGTTTAGTGATACTTTTGCATGGTCCTACGATGAGCTTAAGGGAATTCCTAGGGAAATGGTAGAGCACCGGATTCCTTTAATTCCGGGGGCGAGGCCAATTAGACAAAAGGAGAGGAGGATGAATCCTCAATTGCAATTGTTGGTGAAAGCGGAATTGGAAAGGTTATTGAAGGCCGGGTTTATCAAGCCGGTGGAAATCACGGATTGGGTTTCTCCTATGGTCTTAGTAAAGAAAAAAAATGGGAAATTAAGGGTTTGTGTCGACTATAGGAAATTGAATTCGTGCACACAAAAGGATCACTTCCCCTTACCTTTTATCACCTTGTTGCTTGAGGAGGTTGGAGGTCATTCGCGATATACCTTTATGGATGGGTATGCGGGTTATAATCAAATTTCCATAGCCCTCCAAGATATCCATAAAACGGCTTTTACTACACCTTGGGGTACTTTTGTGTGGGTAGTGATGCCATTTGGGTTATGTAATGCCCCGGCTACTTTCCAACGATTAGTAATGTATATCTTCACCGACTTGTTGTTCAAATCCATGACCGTCTTTGTGGACGATTTTAGCACACAAAGTAATGTGGACGATCACCTACATTGTGTTAGGGAGGCATTGGTTAGGTGTAGGAAGATGAGGTTAGCATTGAACCCGGATAAGACATTTTTGGGAGTGAATAAGGGAGTGTTGTTGGGTTATGTTGTTAGTGAGAAAGGTAGAGAACCCGATCCGGATAAGATTGCGGCCATAAGCGACTTGGCAACTCCAACCAATTCCAAGGGGATCTCTAAGTTGTTAGGACATGTGGGATGGTACCGGGAACTTATTCCTAATTTTTCAAAGATAGCGGTGCCCATTACCCATTTGCTCAAAAAGGATGTCAAATTCGAGTGGACGGATGCTTGTCAAAAAGCCTTTGAGGAATTGCGGGATAGGTTGAGCACCTATCCGGTGTTGATACCACCCAATTGGGGTAAACCTTTTCACGTCTATTGTGATGCTAGTAATGTGGCAATAGGGAGTGCGCTTTGTCAAGCAACGGGAGAAAAAGAGAAGGATCAACCTATAGCTTATGCGAGTAAGCAATTGACCCCCGCCGAAAGAAACTACTCTACAACGGAGAGGGAGTGCCTAGCCATGGTGTTTTCCGTTAAAAAGTTTAGGCATTACCTCATGTGCAACCCGGTTGTATTTTTTGTTGACCACATGGCTATCAAGTATCTAGTTAACAAGGCGGAGTTAAGTGGTAGGTTAGCTAGGTGGGTTTTGTTATTAGAAGAATTCGACTACACGGTGGAATATAAACCGGGTCGTATGCATTTACAAGCGGACCACTTGTCTAGGTTGTCGGAGGAGATAGGAAAAAATCCGGTAAATGATATGTTAGTAGATGATAGCCTCTTTGTGGTCACTTCTACACCGGAGTGGTATGCGGGCATAGTGGAATTTCTAACAACCCACAAGTTGCCCAAAGAGTGGACAAAAGAAGAGAGAAGGAAGGTGAGGGTAAATAGTAGGCAATTTGTTGTAGTGGGCCATAGGTTGTTTAGAAGGGGGTCCGATGGTATTTTACGACGATGCGTGTCAAAAACGGAGGTTGAAGCGATTTTAATCGCTTGCCACGATAGCGCTTGCGGCGGTCACTTCTCGGGTCAACTCACCGGGCAAAAAATACTTAGAGCGGGCTACTTTTGGCCTACACTATTTAAGGACGTCCATGACTATGTAAGGAAATGCGACGCTTGCCAACGGTATGCCCGAAACGACCTTAGAATGGAGATGCCTTTACATGTATCATTACCCTTAATTCCTTTCGAAAAATGGGGCATCGACTATGTGGGTGAGGTCCATCCCCAATCTTCAAAAGGAATGAAATATATTGTGGTGGCAACCGAGTACCTCACCAAGTGGGCGGAAGCCAAAGCGGTGAAGACCGACACGGCGGAACACGCGGCAACATTTATGTACGAAAACATAATTTCGCGGTTCGGGGTGCCGAAGATCCTAGTAAGCGATAGGGGTACTCACTTTTTGAATGACTTGATTCGAGAGATGACAGAGAAATTTAAAATTGATCACCGGAAGACTACTCCCTACCACCCACAAACCAATGGACAAACGGAAAGGGTTAACGGAATTTTGGTGAGTATACTACGCAAGACGGTTATAGACTCGAAGCGGGATTGGGATACGAAACTAACGGCGGCACTTTGGGCATACCGTACAACCTATAAGGGAGGAGAATGGCGGCTCAACATATTGAGGCAATCCAAAGAAGGAGAAATATTACTTTCGACAAACGACATAAGAGAAGGGCCCTAACACCGGGAATGATGGTCATGATTCAAGACGCACGAAAGCTTGAATTTCCGGCGAAATTCGATGCAATATGGTTAGGACCTTACCTTGTCTATGAGGTCTTTCCTAATAATTCAATTCAATTGGAAACGTTGAATGGTGAGCTCTTTCCTACCCGTACATCGGGAAGTAGATGTAAGGAGTACCGAGCTTGACTAGGCAACTTACCCTTGGAGCAAGAGATGTTTGGATTCATCCCCCGATGGTCGCCAATTATGTGAGCCCAAAAGGGTGCCCACATTTAGTCTTAGACCCTTGAAACGTTAGTTAATGCACTTTGAAGTAGCATGTTACTTCACAAAAATATAAAAAGAGTGAAATGTTAGTCTTAGAAGTACCATGTTGTAAGAGGCTAGGATGTGAGTTGTTATTGTGTTTTTACCTTCGGAAGGATTTGAGTGAATGAGGATAGGTAAGGAGAACTTGGATTGAGTAGTTAGTGAGTAGGCTAGTACAAATGGATGGAGACAACCAAAGTGACTCAAGAGGCAAGTGCATTCGAATTGGGATGAATGGAGGATCACATGGAGCGCACAAGTGGACCACCTCATCATGGCCACTTAATGGGGAAGGTCCAAGGAAGAATGCAAGGTGGAGGATAAGCAAATTCTCAAAGCACCAATCAAATCACGAGTTAAGCATCGTGGTTTGAATTAAGTGGTGAGCAACGATTTGGGAAAGTAAGGGGAGAAAGTTATGGCGGCGGAAAGCGAAGGAGGCTAAGTTTGGGTTGAAGCATCCCAAGTTTGGTAAAGTGTGGTAGGTAGAAAGCCAAGGCTAGTTAAATGTTCGAATTAGGATCCTTGTTGATCATTTGAGGGAGGAAGGCTTAGAAGATAGGATTGGCGCCTACTAAGTAGGAGGAAATCTCAAGGGCTTATCGTGAGCCTTGAGGGTGCTCACCCCCTCAAGCTTACTATATAATCCCTCATTCTTCCCTCATTCATCCTCTCTTTCCTTTGTGCTCCAAGGCACCCCACGAGTTATAAGTGTGGGTGTGGGAAGCCATATTGGAGCACATGTGTGTGCTTAGTTTTTAGTTTGAGAGCCAAGGCTTGTTAGCCTTGAAGAGGGCTTGACCTCTTGGTAGAATTAGTGTTGACGTGAAGGATTTTAAAGTTAATTCATGATTCCAATTTGTGGTACTTAAAGTTCATGTTTTGAATACACGTGGTTGCAAGTTCCATGTTTAAGAGTTGAGCACTTGAGGTTGTGATGAGTGCAAAAATATACTTGTGTGGATTAGTTAGTCTTAGTGAAGTTAGGAAATTCTCTCTCCCCCTCTCCTCTCTAGGATTTTAGGATTTTAGGATTAGAGAAGAATTGTGTGATTAGAAAGGGGTTGTTAGTAGAATTAGGAAAATTAGGTAGGAAGATTAGTTAAGGGCTTGAATAATTAGTGAGGTAGTTGGGGATTACAACTACAAAGTTGTGGGTTCATGAAGGAGCTGGGTTTATGAAGGAGCTAGGTTTATGTAATTTGAAAGTAAAGAGATGGGTTCATGAAGGAGCTTAGTAGATAGCCTACTTAATTAGCTCATAGACAAGTAGTTAGTTACATTATGCTAGTTAGTGTTATGTGTGGCTTTCACAAGTAAATGTATTTGAGATTGACTATAGAGAATAGTGTTTTTTAACACTTGCATCCTCTCTTTAAAAATAAACCACGTGCACAAATTAATGGAGAATGTGGAGCACTCTCGCGATGGCAAGACAAAGGAAGCAAAGACCAAAGGTGCGAGGGAGAGATTGACATAAGTCACATAAGTATTTCTTAATACTTAAAGGCTTATGTACGGTATGGAGACACCAATTAAATCCAAGACCACTTGAAGGGTGAACCTTGCACTATGGACTCATCCAAGTCCAAATCCAATACCGCGGAGGAATGTGAGCCCAAACCCACTACTCGGACTACGGACGCTTAAGGGTGGGGGGTTTGGCCTCACACAAGGGATGTTGAGTTCATATTCATACCGGTATGTAACCCGCCTGATAACATCTGTCGTTCCCGGAAATTTGGTGAAATTGGATTTCTTATCGAAAACCTTCTCAGTCCGGGAACCTAGGAATGTAGGGAATGCCTTCTCCCATAATAGAATACACCAACAGTCCACATATGCGCCCGGTCGCAGAACATCTGGAGATGCCTTCCAGTTGATAACGAGCTTCTCCGCCTTGTATATGTCCTCGAACTCGTGGATGACAGCTTCCTCCAACTAGAAGAGAAAATTAAATTGATTAGAGACGAGTATGGATTGCAAGTTTGATATATAAGGCAAAATTTAAAATTTAAAATCAAAATGAATATGACCCCCCCCTTACCTTATGATCTTAATGCCCTCGAACCTAAATGGACTTGAATTCTAACATGAAATTGAAATCCCTAGATGCTATGCTCGGCCCCGAATGGACACTCTAAAGGGTGCAAGTTTGATATATAAACTAAAATTTAAAATTTAAAATCAATATGAATATGACCCCCCCTTAACGTTATGACCTTAATGCCCTTAAACCTGAATTGACTTGAATTCAAATATGAACCTGAAATCCAAATGGAGGATAATTAAATTAATCACAAGAGAGTTTTGAGGTACTATACCCCTGCCCAAAATGCCGCCTTGTTCAACCAAGGGTCAAGGTCGGTTTCCTTGAATTCTGGTGGTAGAAATCTATAAGAAAGCCTTGAACTCGGAGAAGAGTTCCACCACCTCAACCAACGAGCTTTGTATTTGGCATCCACAGCCGCTGGAACTATCTTCTGAAGCTTTTCCAATGTCATCTCTGGTTTAGAGAATTCACTGAAATGCCGATTGATCTGCGAGAAGAACAATATAGTAAAAAAAATATAAATAGTATGATATGGAAAGATAATGATGTATCTACAATATAAGAAGTTAAAGTCTCACCTCTCCGAGAAAATCGTCACCGTTTTTTGGATTCGCTATAGCCAAGTACTTGGTGAAGTCTTTCTTCGAAATGGCCTGGACCATATTATCTGATGCCTCTGTCATCGCATTCCAAACACCGGTTGCAGTTTGGTCCTCCTTTGGGGTTTTCTCAATGTAGGCCCTAGCGGCTTCATCCGAAGCCACTGCAATCTCCCGCTGTAGAAGGAGAACAATATTTAGAAAGAGAACACACCTTCAAACCTTTGAGAAAAGAAGGTAATGTAATCAATTATTGAAAATAATTCTTACCCGGTATAGAAACGCAATGAACACTTTTGTTGTCAAGGTAAACCATCGATCTTTAGCCAATTTGTTCTTCTTGCAGACATCGAACTCTTCTGGACTGAGGAGATCCTTGAATTCTTCCAACTTCATCACACCGAAAGAGCGGATGCGGTAAAGCTTCGCTGGAAGATTATTCTTTACGTGATCATTTTCAGTAGACCTGAACATGAAATTCAAAAATTAGAGAATGAAAAAGAGCAATATATGTATCAATACGGTAGGAGAAATAGAAATATGAAGATACTCACCAATTAATATCGTGCATGGCATTAAAAATTAGGCCCACTTGGCCGCGTGGGTCTAAAATAATGCAATCCACGGAGATGTGCCATTCGGGATCCTCGGCATGATGATTGTTAATATGTCTTAACCATGCGGCCAGACGATGGTTACCTTCCCAGACAAAGAACATCTTGCCAGAGAATTGCTTTAAATCAAGGTCTGCTTGAAGCTCGTCTTCAAAAGATTGATTCGCCCTTTCCCAACATGGGCTCCAATCGGCCTTAACCTCCTCCGTAACATCCGATGACGACTCTTCGTTGTTGTACATAGAAATGTACATGACTCGGTCTCCATCTCGATATCCCTTCACAAACTCCCGCTCTAGATGTTGTATCCCTATTTCACCGATTGGTCTCACTTTAGCCATTGATATCATTCTACATAAGGGGACAAGCAACCGAGACTTCTTCAGAGGTTGAAATCGAACGCTGTTGATAACGTTGATGGAGTCCACCTTGTGTTGTGTTCGATGTTGTAATTCGCTATCTACAGCATTCGTCAAGGTTGAAGGGCAAGATGATGTTTGTAACACGTCTTGTGTTTCAATTTCCTGCCAAAGCTCATGCAAATTAATACTTAAACACAACACTCTAAAAAGTAATTCAGAAAAAGAAGGTACAGTATGCATGAAATTCAACAATATTACATCAAAATACCTCTGTTTCTTCTTGAGTAGGGTGAGGATCTTCCATCTCCACGTTTTGATCCGATGATTCCTAAATTACAAACAGTAATTAAAAAACACACATGAAAATACTATATCAATGAACAGAGTCAAACAAACCAAAAAATCAAGCAAGTCAACCAAAAAATGTGCAAATTAAAGAAAGACCCTGGGGAGGGGGGGTCGTAGAAACTGCTTTTGGCTCCGAAAGCAATTCCTCACCCTCCCTCATATCTCGAAACTGCTTATGGCATATATCCGTTTACCACTGGGATGCCCCAAATCAGCGTACCTGTTGCCATTATGCTTAAAACCATCACATCCAAAATTTACACAACAGAAGGGTGCCGTTTACGGCACCCACTGGGATGCCCCAGATTAGTGTACCTGCTGCCATTTTGCTTAGATCCATCACACCCAAAATTTACACAGAAAAGGGTACCGTTTACGGCACCCTCTGGGATGCCCCAGATTAGTGTACATGTTGCCATTTTGCTTAGAACCATCACATCCAAAATTCACACAAAAAGGGGGTGCCGTTTACGGCACCCACTGGGATGCCCAGATTAATGTACCTGTTGCCATTTTGCTTAGAACCATCACATCCAAAATTTACACAAAAAATGGGTGCCGTTTACGGCACCCACTGGGATGCCCCAGATTAGTGTACATGTTGCCATTTTGCTTAGATCCATCACACCCAAAATTTACACAAAAAAAGGTACCGTTTATGGCACCCTATGGGATGCCCCAGATTAGTGTACCTGTTGCCATTTTGCTTAGAACCATCACATCCAAAATTTACACAAAATGGGGGTGCCGTTTACGGCACCCACTGGGATGCCCAGATTAATGTACCTGTTGCCATTTTGCTTAGAACCATCACATCCAAAATTTACACAAAAAATGGGTGCTGTTTACGGCACCCACTGGGATGCCCCAGATTAGTGTACCTGTTGCCATTATGCTTAAAACCATCACATCCAAATTTACACAAAAAAGGGTGCCGTTTACGGCACCCACTGGGATGCCCCAGATTAATGTACATGTTGCCATTTTGCTTAGAACCATCACACCCAAAATGTGCACTAAAAGAGGGTGTTGTTTACGGCACCCACTGGGATGCCCCAGATCAGCGTACCTGTTGCCATTTGGAAAGTTCAACAATGTACAAATCTAAAGGAATTCAAAAGAAGAAGGTACAATATGCAGGAAATTCAATAATATTACATCAAAATACCTTTGTTTCTTCTTGAGTAGGGTGAGGATCTTCCATCTCCATGTTTTGATCCGATGACTCCTAAATTACAAACAGTAATTAAAAAATACACATGAGAATACTATATCAATGAACAGAGTGAAGCAAACCGAAAAATCAAGCAAGTCAACCAAAAAATGTGCAAATTAAATAAAGACCCTGGGGAGGGGGGGTCGTAGGAACTACTTTCGGCTCCGAAAGCAAATCCTCACCCTCCCTCATATCTCGAAATTGAAGTCCAAAAATCACGGAGAACGTCAGCACCGTCCTTTTTGTACATGACACACATGAGGAACGAAAAACAATATCACCACCGCAGAACCCAACATACATCCCAGATAATCATTATTCCCTCTCTCCAATTCACATATCATAAATTCAAAATTCAAGAAACTAAACAACGACCCGGGGGAGGGGGGTCATCAGAAGTGCTTTCGGAGCAGAAAGCAGTTCCTCACCCTCCCTCAAATCTCGACACTGAAAAATACAAACATGGAGAACGTCACCTCCACAGAGGTGGTCCTTGGGACACTGTACACACAAGGCACACAATGCAATGTCACCACCGCGGAACCCAACACAGAATCAACATAAAACGCAACCCCTTTCCATATCACATTGAAAAAAATATAGACTTGCAAAATCAGCAATGACCCGGGGGAGGGGGGGGTCACAGGAACTGCTTTCGGAGCAGAAAGCAGTTCCTAACCCCCCTCAAATCTCGAAAGCACCCTTTGCAATGGTTCACCGAAGATTGTAGGATTGAAAGATCCTGTATTAAACATCGTACACAGATTAGTACTTCACTCATCCTCACAACTTCTCCGCACTCATAAGATCTAAACAATAGGCTTGGAAAGAATTGATTCGAGTATTATATCCAAATTTATTTATGGGATAGTTGATAATGGATTGGTCTCATTCAACAAAGCAGTATGAAGTAGGGGTGGTTTCTGAAGGCGTCATGAAATACCATGTGATCCTCTTATCCACAGTTGGTCAAGACACTTGCATGGAGAGATTCATGTGAAGCAACTATATCAACTATCTGTGAGCAGTTGTATAGAAGTGATACACAGAAATCGATTCCTAATCATAATCTAACAACAATTTATATTGGAGAGCCTTCACAAATTTAAACATTATACTTCAAACATCTTTATTTTTATCAATCCTCTTGACCCAGTTCACTTCTAAACAACCAATATATGGAGTTAACTAGAAATTTATATCTCCCTCGTAGATACCCATTTTGTCAGATAAATTACCTATAACAAGTAGACTCAACTTTTACTCCTCATGCTTGTTATGCAAGAGTTCATGGAAGATATACCATATGTGCCCTAATGCACCTTTAGTTTCAAACAGTGTGTCATAGTTTCTTTGATCTGAATACTTTGGAATTTCTGAAACCTAATTCACAAGTACTGACTTGAAATTATGAAATAAGAGTCAAGGTGTGAAATTTGATAGTCACCTACTTCAAATTCCCATACTTGAAATGGATATTCAAGTGACCCTATCTACATGAACCCATTCATCAACTGCCATGTAAACTATCAGTTGATTGCCTTAAATGTAATGAAGAATTGGGTTCAAGTACATACTTAGTATCTTGATCATCAAAGTCAAACATGACTATATTTTTCTTTTCTCATTGACATAAGCTACTTTACCTCATAAAGTTTGAAACCCGTAATTTTAAACAATATGATTTTAAGGCTTGGTGAGGACTTGTAGAAATTGTGTACATGGGTCATACACTGAGCCCCTTAGACCTTTAAGGATTAAGGCTCAACAGAAACTAATTCTTCCTCCTATGGTGAACCCACATCCACGGCCTTGCAAGCCTTTCTTCACACCCTTCAGAATACACTGCCACACAAAACCAGATCCTATAGTTTAGATTATGCATGTCAGCACAAAACACTCCCATAATACCATATCAGCATAATAGATATAGCAATATTTGTCCCCATAATCATCTTTATCTGGACTGTGCATAAAAGAAAGATAATTACTTCCTACTCCAGCTCCGCACACTGAACTGGTGGCAAAGCATGCCTAGTTTTCATTGCTAATTAGAAATGAACATTAGCCACTTGCCTAAATTGAGTAACAAACCCTGGTAATATATACCTGATTTCTGGCGTAATACCCTAATTCTGTTCCATCTTGCAGACCACCAGGCAGGAAAAGAGATTTGTGTAGAAGTGCATCTCGGGCTGATCGAGCCGACACTGTCGCATCTTTCTCTCTGTAGAGCCATGATTGAATTCAACATCTCATTAGAAACCACAGAAAGAACCTACACTTCATCAACAAGATAATACCCAGAATGGGCCACAATACTGTTGTAGACACTAAGAATGAGACACAGCAGAGTTTGGAAGGATCCCTAAAGCAACAGCAAGCAAAACTGGTGTACACTCTTGTGAGAAACAAAATCACAATCATTACAGACAATCCACATTGCCATATTAACTGCTTCAAGACAACAGCACAATCACCAAGTAATCCTACTGATTGATCATCTACTAGAATAACTAGCCAAAACTTGTGTACCTTGATCGGGCTTCCTCTCTATCTCCAATAGGAGCAGGACGTTTTGCTTTGGGCAATGGCAGAGGCTTTTTCACCGGCTTCTCACAACTGGCGCAGAACCAGTCCCCCCGATGAGAGCTCAAGACTCCAACGCACTCTGTACAATAAAGTATCAATATTAGATATCAACATCAAGCCAGAAAGGACCCTGTAAATAGGAGATATACTGGGGTTTAACCATTCAATCCCATGCCCTGAATTGAAGTCCCTATAAGTTTGATCAGACATGCCTGGATGACACATGGATGAACATCTTGCTCCTTTGCATAATATCATTTTCCCGCTTTCAGGACCCCCACACTTTGTGCAAACAGCCTTCCTCTTCATGGCACCTTGGATCTCTCCTATGGCATGCTTTAGAGCTCTCAGTATGTTGTCCCCACAATCTGCAGCTTCTTGTCCAGCACTCAGGATGTCCCGCAAGTTCTTCCCATTTTCAAGGTAGATGTTATCACTTGGATGGTGAGAAGTGCTTCCTGAATGGGCCTCAAATGCAGAAATAGAGACAACCTGCAAAATGCCACCAGTGAAGCAAGTCACGCATGAACAAAACACAGATAATTTACGAAGTACGAAAGTGCAGTGATTGAGCTTATGTTTCAACCAGAAATAACAATAATTGGCTCAAGAAGAGAAGAAATAGCTCTCCTCCCAGGCGATAAGCATGTTCTCGTTTACACACCTGATCACCTTTGCAAATTCGGCAATTACAAACAACGCCCATGTCTTGTAGGATCCCTGTGAGCTGCATACACAGAACAGCAGATCAGTAAATAAAATATGATGTGCACAGTACAAAAAGAAAATGGTCACATGCCTGATAATTACTCTCAACCCCATCATTTGGCTGGAAGTCATAAGTGCCCTCTATAAAGTCGACAAAAGCAGGAAGACACCTTCAACTCTCTCAAAAATAAATCCAACACCCCCATACTTCTAAAGGCCTTGACAAAAATCTGAATGTCTGCACCTCGAGGACTAGCTTCAGGAAATGGACAATGGCTTTCTACTCGAAACACAGTGTGCGTAAGGACCCTGAAAGAATTGACATACTTGCTCCCCACGGCATGTGCAGCGAACATAATGCCCCTCCAAAAGCCCCGTTGCCATCAGTTCCTTTGCATTTCTTGGGGGCTTCAGCAATTTATCCCCAACCGGCACCATTGCCTTCAGCTGCCAACAACAAATAACCAATAACCTCATAGTTAAAATAGGTATCGTAAACTTATGTTGACACTGAATAATCCATATTCTGAAATGAAACACTCAGAAATCCAAATATGGGGAGCAAGAGAATGTGCAAGACTGTTGAGTTTCTTTTATCCCCACCTAGAAACTACAATGTACACATTTCAAAATCGTTGACTGTAATCCAAGAATGCAGAATCAGGAATCATGACCCGCACAGAAACCTTCAAATGCCTTTTGAGTAGAAGCTGCATTTATCCAGGTTTAAGAAATGGGAGGAAGGGCCATGAGGTTTCCACATCTTTCTTTGTTATTGCCATCCACAAATTTATAAGACCTCACAGTTTCAACTTGCATGCCCTCTTTCCCACTGACTTCATAGGTATGAACAACATGCAAATACATTATGCGTCATGGCCATCTTCATCCGCTAATTCTGTGCTGCTGTCAATTCTTTTTGGATTCCATTGGCTCACTAGGATCACAACACCTATGAACATTACCTACCTAGGACTTTTGCAAGGCCTCCACCATTCCACAAAGAAGAACTGATGCAGAATGCTAACAAAAAGAATTGACATCCTTGAGACTGACACTACTGTAACTCACTGCAATACAGAAAATGGAAGGATGTAAGATTTTTGTACTTACTGGATTGGAAAGCGCCTTCAATGGAGTTGTGTAGAACAGACGCTTGCCTCTCGCTAGAGTTGCAGCAGCTGCGACCTCAGCAATGAGAGTTTTGCCGCTGCTTGTCGGCGCACATACCACTAATGATAAACCCTCCAGAAACCCCATGACCGCATTTTGCTGCAACAATGCATACATGGATGCCTCATCTCCCTTCATTATATCCTGCCATCCTCCACAGCATAAACCCTAAACCAGCTCTCTGCACCAACATTCGAATCCCTGACCACGAATATGCACAAAAACAAACGAAGAAGACGACCCCGAATCCAGAACCCAAAGCTCATAAAGAGCATGCCCACCAACAGACCTCAAGCCGACCCCGGGGGAGGGGGGGTCCTCGGAAGTGCTTTCGGACCCGAAAGAACTTCCTCTCCCTCTCCTATTTCTTGAAACCCTAAATTAGCCGCACCCTCTTCACCTTGGGCTACACACTCCTTATGCATAACCTCGATTTCACCGGCAGGCACATTCAGATCCAGACTCAAATAATTCTCTCAAATATTAATCCCCTTCCGTTGGGATAAGGAGGATTGGAATTTCAATCCCCAAGCTGGGTTGAGTACTTCAACTGCAAGGTTCTGGATATCAGACCAGCAACCCAAGAAATGTGTTAACAGAAAAAACCAACCTTCTCTATGGTCGACCGAGCTTGAAAAGCTTTGAAAAGAAGAGAGCTCCTTTGGCCTGTCGCAATTTGATGCGACGCCCACCTACATCTAGTACTTTTCTGTCTGTCCCCTTAAACCCTTGCCCATAGCCAATGTTTGGCCACTATCACCGGCACTTGGCCAGCTGGACGCTGCATTGGAATACACCCTAACCTTGATAATGTCACACCCTCCGTTTCACCTAAAAGTGTGATATAAACAAGGTGTGACATACTTGATAATGTCACATTTTGTGCATAATGTGACATTATAAAAAAATATGTAAAAAATCAAAATAAAATTACAATGCAAAAAAAAAATAACAAATACGAGACTTCAATGTCTTTGAATGTAAAATCTAACTCAAAATTGTGACTACCAACAAGAACACATCATAATGTGTCATTGAGATCAGGTAAAGACCTCTCACTAGATTCAAAGAAGCTTCTAATGTCACATTGTTTCGTTGATGTTAAATGTGCAACTCCAATTCTAATGAGTTTGTCATGGATTTTTTCCATTCCTAACAACTCTTGAGTGCTGAAAATCTGAGATCGAACCTTGGCTAGACAGAGGAAAGGCCGACGTCATCCATATACTTTGTTATTCATCCGGCCTTTTTTCATCCATATCACTTGTTATTATCACACTTACACTACAAATTTTGGAATAAAATAGTGACATTATCAAGTGGATGCAGAGCTAAAAGTGTTTGTTTTAGGCAAACATTGCACTTGACTCAAGTACAAATCAATAACACAGGAATTGTTCTTACCAGTGCATTGCATGCAGCTGGATAATCCACTTTGGAATCGAGCACAATCCGCTTAGCCTTTTCCATGTCAGCACCCTTATCAACAAACACATGGCACACCCCATCTGCACCCATCCATAAAAATAAGTGGTTCCCACGTTGAATCTCCTCAACCCAACCACCTGCTTATTAATTTCTTGATTCCAATTCAATAAAGACAAAGGAGAATTGAAAACAATTCGATTGGAAAGTGGACTGGCAATGCGAGAAGAAACAGCCTGGTCAGCAAAAAAGAGCCACTCAAATATTACCATCCAGGCAACAATTGTCTCAACGATATCCACAGTGATGCCACTTTATATATTTCATACTTTGAACTGGGATCCTAGTGGAAAACCCTTGGGTCCAAACTTTTGCTCTCGACCAATGAGATAAGGGTCAATTTACACCAGGGTCCAAGACCTTGGCAAGAAGTGGCTTGAGTGGAATATCTTCTGGAAAATTTGCAGATCCTATGTAGGTGTCATTGAAAGGCTAGGTGAAAATCATTTATAATCTAATAAGGGGCCCCCATGAGATAACGTTTTTTCTATGCAGTTCTAAATGTTTATAATGATTTCTGACCTGCATGCCCAAGAACAGGGATCTTGGTGGATGCCTTGATTTGAGCCACTAGTTGATTGCTCCCTCGAGGTATCACCAAGTCAATAACATCGTCCAACTGTAACACATTCACAAGAAATAAGTTGATGAATTACTTTCAGAAATTTGTTGAGCACTTAAAGGCAGGATGACAGTAAAGATTACATGAATGAGACCACAAGGGGAATCGACACAAATACAAATGGAGTTCAGTAATGACATTTATCATCATTTAACATAGAAATATGGCATTTCACATCCGCAAAGAATTTCCCTCAGAAACAAAAGTCAAACAACCAGCACAATTGTAGGGCCTAAGCTGAAATATGAGGAGAAGGACTTGACCGCCCCTCTATTCCAGAACCAAGAAATTGATTTTCATTTAAGCTGGAAAACGTTAATTTCCATAAACTTGTTGGTGTGGACCTCATTCTTATCTTTTACACTCATGTTTTTCATAGAGAAACGTCCTTATTATTCAGAATGAGTAACTGCAAGGTGAATAACATCCATACACATATTTATCTCCTTACGGAATCAAATTGCGGGAGACTATGGGAATAACCTTAAAATGACGCCGACGATTGCATTTTGGCGCCCTGCTTCTCCAAAAGCGCATTTCGGCGACACAGGTCGAAGCTGAAACCCCCTTGGGCGGGACCTCAATCACACTCTTGGCTCAGCTGCAGGTGTAGGATGCATCGACCCCGGGGGAGGGGGGGTCCTCGGAAGTGCTTTCGGAGCAGAAAGCACTTCCTCTCCCTCTCCTATTTTTCGTAACAAACCCCCGACAAACCTCCCAACAAACCTCCCAACAAACCCCGCAAACAAACCCCACAAACCCCACAAATCTCCCAACAGACCCCACAAACCCCGCGAGGCTCACCTGATCGTCCTCTTCTTCGCATTCACCCTCGCCGTCACCTCCCACTGCTCCTCCTCCCTCTTCGTCCAGGCTCTCGTCGTCCTCTCCTTCAACCTCGGATCCTAGGACCGCTCCCTCTGCTCCCGCAATCTGATATCCCTCGCCATCGCGGCCTCGCTTGCCCTGTCTTCCTCCTCCTCTCGCAACCTTGCCTCCAGCCATGATTCCTGCTCTTGCTCTCCTAGCTATGCCTCGCAACGCCTCACCCTCAACTCCTTCGATTCGAAAACCGATCTGCAACCCAAGAAAGATGAAGATGGCGACCCAAACCCTAGATCTAAGCTAGTTCTGAGGATAAGCTACATTCAAAAACTACATCGGACCATTCAATCGATTGGACTTAGTCAACCCGATCTGATGAGTCGCCCTTACCAGTAATATCCCCTTGAAGATAATTAATTCCAATGATCTATCACCGTCACGAAGGAATTTCAGAAGATAACCCCGGCATATCGGCCCAGGTTATTTCCAAATTGATAAATCAGTGTAACGCTTGTGCGGCCAAGAACATCTGAGAGCATCACAGAGCTCTTTTGTCTCAAACTTTCTGCGTCTAGACCTCGATAGTCCCTTTAAAAATTTGGCCCCAAAGTAGATATTCCATCCCGTAACTAGTTAGCAGGCTCAGTTCTCGCTCTTTAATGGAATTAACCAGTCAAATTACTCCAGCAACTAAGAACGGCCGTGCACCACCACCCATAGAGTCACGAAACAACATTGAATATGTCAATCCTAACAATTGCTTAACCCTATATTTCCACTACCTAAGCATCACAACCACTTTCAATTTCAAAAAACCAACACTAACTTATGAACCACAACTTGAAAAGAGACCAACTAATGCCCCTCACATTAGAATTTTCTAGCATTAACTAGAACCATAAAATCAAATTTCCTTGCCTTAGGGACAGCCCCTCAGGGACCTCCCTCTTGACCTCACAGACTATTCCACCAACATAAAATCCACCCCCTTCCCCTAACATCAAACCATTCTAAGCTTCACAACCACTTTCAAGTTCAGAAAATCAACACTAATTTTCTACTGCATATATGTTAACATCCACTCGAGGTTCATACCTGGGTCTCGCAAATTCTCGATAGATCACGTGATATTGGCAACTCCACTTGTGTGGTCGTACCCACTCCAACTCCCTTGCTATCAATATCTTCACCGCAATACGTTTGGCTTGTCTGTATACGAGACCTTGACCGTGTTCGGTCTGGGGAAAATTCCAATGCCTTCACTGTGCTATTTAGGCTATCATATCTTTGTTTTTGTTGTCGCATCCTAGATGCAATTATTTGCTTCCTGCTTGAGAAAAGTGCCTTCCTTCTCCTCTTCGCCTTCGGTTTCACTAACTCTGTCGTCGAAGACCCTGTCATGTAACTGAACCGCCTTCACCCTACACTTCCCTCCTTTGTGTATCAGGATTATGTGCAACGAGATTATGGGATGGAATATTAGTGTGTTTGTGTCTCATCTGATTTATAGGTTGGGATTAGCTAAAAGTTAACATATAAGGAATCATAACAAGCAACCAATAAAGAATGTATTGTCATTGTTTATAAAAATAATCCGGAAATACTCTCAAAATGAAGAGCATGAAGTTTAGATTAGATTGGACTGAGATTAGATCACTGACAACACTGACATCAATTACTAATCTATTTCAAAATTGTCGATATATTTACGCATCTCTCCTGACAATGACGGCCTCCATTTTTTTCCAAAATGTCATATTATTCCATAAAAGGTACATACACCTTTAAGGTTTACCTTCAGCACTTCGTCATAGCATATATTGGGCTATCAGGGAGTTATTTTTTGGTCCATAGAAAAATTAGTCTATACTGACATGTATCATATTTAGTGGACATAAAGTAATGACTATTACTGGAGTACATTATAATCCTACATGAGACAGGTTGTCCAGAATTTACATGAATAAATATTGACTATTATTTGATCTAATAGGTTGTCAAATATTCGGGTATTTGTGTCCACCCAAGGTGTATATAGTACCCGATTGTTGGTACCCTTTTCCTTCATGTCATCTCATCATATTCTTCTCCAATGGGTACTGACTCACGTCTCCCAAGCCTTGCTCCATTGGTTGCTCCTAGTTCATCTGAAATTCACACCATCGATGGTTCAGCAGACGTCAACAACATGAAGATTGCCAACCCACCGGACTGCTCAGTTCCTCCGGTGGTCGTCGTTCACACTCCTAAACCAACGCCTCCATCTTTGCAGGCAGTTCATGCAACATTCAAAGAGAACAAGCTTACTTTACGGACTCATGCCTATTCTAGAGCAGGGGTTATTAAACCGGGCGCTTACTCTAGATCCATATTAAGAAGTGCCAAAAGTCAGAAACTCGATTGCGCAGGATGCACTGCTTCTCGTAGTTTAGGGATTGACCATTGTCATAAACATGACGGTGACAAATATGGCAAAGGGCCCCATAAGCGAGAGGCCCCATTTTCGTCGGGCACTCCATGATCTATTGTTCAGAATACTGTTCATACATATTCTTTATATTTTCCTAAATAAACCAAACATTTTCTGACTACATTCTGTGCATGTCTAGGATGTTTAACGACTTCTTCAAACTTTCATGTATATATCCCATTGTTTTTTTTTGATCCCCCTCTTGCAATCTCCTTTTCACATACCATTGTCAAATTGTTTCTCAATGTCTTCCGTTGCTGTCCAAGCTCCACTCCTCGATGCCATCGAACTTGTTTCTCCTGGATCTCTTATTCCTACATGCATACCTCCTGGCCCTGATGGAACTGCTGATCTCACTCCCCAGTGGCTGTCCATTCGTTACGGTTTCGATGCTGATAGCTTGTGGTTAGAGACAGATGTTGTCGATCTGGAAACTCGAACTGTCCTTTATTCCATATACGTTCAGCCCGAAACGTTAGACAATAATGCTCGCGTTTGGAAACTCAAGCCCGGAAGGTATCGCGTCTATGGCTTGTCAGAGTCCGCGAACGCTCCTACAGTCCTACTCACTCCTCGCAGTTCCTCAACCCTCTGCACTGAACCCCCCTTACTGTCTCGTGTCAAGATCGAACCAGGTCTCCGCGTTAGCATCGATTTGTCCGATTCTACTGATGATGAGGGGAGGCCTTCCCATCCATCATTCAGGTCTAGTGCTAAGCGTCCATCTCCATCTTCTTCCCAAGATTCACGTAGGACTACTCCTTTCATTATACCTTCGCAAACTACAAAACCCATAAACATTCTTCCATCACTTCGTTCCCTAGTTAGTATGCCTGGAAGCAAGTCACTTCTTAAAAAACTAAACTATGATTCCATCCGTACTGAGAACGTAGATTTCCTACCACCGTCGTTCAATGGGGATGTCATCTTCATTCTTCCTCCCACCCTTCCATCTGCCGTCCAGAAGAATGCTAAATCTATGGAAGGTATGGACAAACGTTATGATGGCCATATGTGGACAAAGACTATGACTACTAACATCAGTAACACGCTGGGGCTGTCATTCCGGTCGTCTAACTGTGTAGGTCATCTTCAATGCCACAATCCCGATTGTGGGTTTCTGCATCGGCCTGGACACGCACCTGGAGTGAACGAGGTCGAGTTCGAAGGTGCTTCCAAAGATGTCTTCCCTATTGCAGAAGCTCCACCTCCGACTTCAACAATAGTTTGTAAGATCTGTAAAAGACCTCCTGTTTGTGTAGCCTCTTGTGATGCAAAAATCTTCTACGTTTTTGGAGATGATACGCAAGAGCGTGCTTGCGTCCATGTAGGCAACCATAAACATCCTGTCAAGGTAGGAGACTATAGGGGCACGCGGAAGATAATAGACGATTTTATCGAACAACATGTTGAGCGCAACCCGCAAGCTACCATTTCCAAAATACTCTTGGAAACTAGCAAGGATGTTTTAGGTAACGTCTTACTCCGCGAAGAAGACGACCCTCCCACCTTACTTTCTCTGGAACAACTAGAGCCTATCTTTCAATGCTGCAAGGAGCTCAACTCCCCTAACTTAAAAAACCGTGTCTACACTTTCAAGTATCTACGCAGATTCGGCGTTCTTGATGGCATCACTAAGCTGCGAGGGCTTAGCAACTGGGCCTACGTGCAACGAAACATGTTTCCAGGCCAAGGTGACGACTCAGACAAGGTCTTCATATTCAAGATGTCCGAGGTTGGACCTGGCAGCGGTGTTGACCTTGTCCGCCGAATGCAACCTAGCGGCGATTTAGAGCACTCATGGATGATGTTTGATCACGTCAAACGAGTTGCCAACTGGACCACCATGGCCTGCCACGTGTACGACTCCTCTTACCAGCGTGTACTCACCATTGCTTGCTGTGATTTCCAGTCCGAGGACAAAGATGCTCAACTCGTGTTTTGGAAGAACCTTAACCACGTCATGGGTAGGCATGGAATACACAACCCGCAGTTCCAAGGTTTCATGGCGGATAGTGCTCAAGCCAATTGGAACGCTGTGCGTATCATCTACGGATCCGGAGACCCAAAGATACCCATGGAAGGCCGCGAGCGAACGTGTTATTTCCATTGGGTGCAATCCCTCGAAAAACACACCAAACAATACATCGTGCACGAATTGCAAGATCAACACAAGAAATTGTGTATGCAATACAAAGATGCACGGTCTGTGGTAGAGGCTGAAACACGTTACTTGGCAATCAAGGCCTGGTGGACATCTTCGGGTGCCACCTCTGACGCTGGCCTCCACCATTTGAACCATTGGCTTGCGTTTTGGCATTTCCGATACAGGCAGTGGGGTGGATTCATGGAATTGGTAAGTATACACTCTTTCATTCAAATTGTTTAATTCTTTAAGTTTGCATCCTTTTCTTTGAGTCTACCCTAAACCCTTAACAATATTCAATCGTTTACTTTTAAATGGCATGGCCCACCACTACGCCTCCTTGCTCAATTGAGTTCCCGCACATTTCTTAACCAATTGCCTTCGTACAGGAGAAGAAATTTTCTCCGGATGAACTAGCTGAAATGCCCTCTTGCAACCTTGCTGAGACCGTTCACAACAAATGGTTGCAAGCGTCCGACAATAGGGGTGGCGATCTCTACGTGGCAACCGTTGACGATTACGTTAGAGCATTCCTGCAAGTGGTGGGGTACTATCAATACCTCAAAGGTGGAGCGGGAGGCTCTGGACCCTCAAGAGAAGAACTTCGACTTCGGACAGCCCAACGCCGGGCTCACCGAACCGGGGATCCGACTTCCTTGAACGCAGCCGTCTTGAACATGCCCGGAGCCGAAGATTTTTGTACTCGAGACGCACACCTCGAAGGAGCTGAGATTTTTGGGTCGAGGAAACGGAAGCCGGATCTTCCCCTTGGCGCCGAAGAAGAAACTCATAGGCCAGACACTGTTAATTTTTCCTGTCCTCGTGTGGGTCGGAGGGTGACACGTGCTCGTGCTCAAAATCTGAGTACCATCCATGAGGAAGTTCACGTGGAAATGGAACGCCCAGCACAACCCCCTGCCTCAACTGGCATAGATATTGGACGGGTGACGGCCGTGGAGGAGACTCGTGTGAATGAGAAGTTATGGCACATTGCCCGACTTAATAAGGTTTCTGCGAAGGCTTGTTGGGCGCAGATGGCTGTCACTCGAAAGAAGTGTACATCCCGTATCGTCCAAAATGGGAAGAGCACCCCAGCTCCCACATACACTGGCCTTTGGACCCACCCTCAAAATGGTAACCAAAAGGTGGTGGAGCAGTTTTTTTTTTGTGCTGTCGATATTGAGAGGTGTGTGAAGGGGCATCGTCGACGATGGATAGAGCCATTTTCGGATTACGAGGAACGACCCCCCATCCCGTCGGTTTGGCCTGTGAAGATAGGGACGAATCTCACACGTTCCGAGATTGAGGCGTTGGAGAATGCGGGATTTCAACTTCCCCAAAAGCAAAGCGTTCCTATGAGCCGCACGTTCAACAGTTCAGCACCACCACCGGATCTGTCACAGGTTCCAATGCCAGATAATGCGGACGTTTATCCAAAAACACGAAAGTCAAAGAACATGCGCCGCTCAATCACTTGTGCCAGTTCGAAGCACATGCAGAACATTGATTCCGCTAGAGCAATGAAGGCAAGTATTCTGAAGGTAGTAATGATACCTCAACCCGGTTTTGGATGCATTGTAACTTTGCAATCAAAACCAGCTCCCACGGAATCAGTTTACCATCTCTCAATCAGTGCCTACCCAGATTGCAATTGCCCGGCGTTCAAAGAGACAATGGCTAAGCTGGGTAGACGCGGGTGTCCATTCCGACCTTGTAAGCATCTTTACTATCTCTACGTTCAAGTCTGCAAACTAGAGGGTGACCATGACCTCTTCATGCATGCGCCTACCCTCAGCTTCAATGAGGTGAAAACAATTCTTGAAAGGGGGATCTTAGCCCATGCTACAGTTTAAATTCAGCAGGTTCAGCAGATCTTAGTCTCATATATATGTTCTATTTCATAAACGTGTATGATACACGTCACTCTATGTAATTTCACAATTTAGTGAATACGTATATATAAATATATATATATATAATTTTTTCACTATGTTAGATTTATTAATCACTTGTACTTGTCCTTCACTTGTGGTGTTCCGTGAACATGTGTCCTTGTAGATCTCTTCAATGAAGTCATCTATTTCCTCCAAAACTCGGTCACAGATAAATGTTTTGCATATGTCAAGCCCATTTTGCACGGTTATGGGTGCTAAATTCCACGGCCATAAGCCTCAAATATTCGAATATTCTGAGGAATAAACCTCTTTAAAATACTTTTTTATTTTTAGAAATTTTATTACTAAAAATAAAAACTCTCCGCTCGAAATTCAGAAAATCTACGCTCTACGCTCATGCCCTAGCAACGCCCCGTAGATATCCGACCCTGAGAAGTGACCAATGAACGCCTTATCCCAGAGACAGATTCGCCACTTCTCCAAGTAATCCGGCAATGAATCAACTTCCACGTCTCCGTCAAGCCCACCCAAGGCATTAAGTATATCGGGTAACTCCTTGACCGCGGCATCCTCTAGCTGTGGATAAATTCAAGGCCAAGATAAGAATTGGCACAAAAGGAAGAGTTGAAAGGTAAGGATGGATAAGGAGTATAGACATACCCCTGCCCAAAACGCAGCTTTATTGAGCCAAGGTTTCAAGGTATCCTCGCTTGCAGGACTTTTGGGAAACCGGATAGCTTCACGATTGAAACTTCCACTGTTCCACCACTTTAACCAACGGACTTTATACTCTGGCTCCACTGCAGCTGTGGCAATAAGTTGCAATTTCTCCAATGTCATCTCAATCTTTTGAGAATGGTGGGCGCTATAATGCCTAGTAATCTGAAACACTTGCAATCAAAAAAGAAGGCGAAGTAAATTTGAGAATATATTCTCAAAAAGTGCTGCAAAGAATGCTAGCAGTAAGCCCTCACTTGAGACCTCTCCCATAAGCACATTCAAATCAAATCTATTTCAACTAAAAACTAACCTCTTAGGCCCCCTTCAAACCTCTCTCAATAGCACCCTAACTAGAAATTTCTCAAAATACAACCATACAAGCCCTCACAATAGCCCTCAACAATAAGCTAAATCAAATCAATTTCAACAAAATGAATACCTCTAAGCCCCCCTAAGCCCTCCCCCACAAGCACCTTAGATAGAAAATGCGAAAAAAAAACCATCCCAGCCCTCACGTCAGCCCTCACCTCAGACCAAATTGAAGCAAAAAAAAATAACATGAGAGGTCCCCAAGGTGGCTACCCTGGGGCTGTCGGATCCGACAGAGGCCCAGGGCCCTCCCTTTGGAGCTCTCCCACTAGCACCTTAACCAGAAATTCAAAAATTAAAACCATACGAGCCCACGCATTAGCCCTTTCGCAAAGCAAAATCAAATCAAATTTAACAAAAAACAAACCTCTAAGCCCCCCTTCAAACCACTCTCATTAGCCCCCTAACCAGAAATTCAAAAATTAAAACCATACAAGCCCTTACCTCAACCCTCATCCATAACCAAAATCAAATCAATTTCAACAAATTCGAAGCCTCTAAGCGCCCAATCAAAGCTCTCTCATTAGCCCCCCAACCTGAAATTCCACAAAATACAACCATACAAGCCCTCACAATAGCCCTCAACAATAAGGACCTTTCCCATAAGGACATTCAAATTTAATTCAACAAAACGTACCTCCTCTAGGAACTGTTTTCCAAGGGCGGGGTTTGCGATTGATTGTTGTTTGTTAAACTTGTGCCCAAGTTCCTCAGTCGTCCTCTTAATCACACCGTCCAATACCTCACCCAACCCGTTCCCAGATTGCTCCTCTGGAGGAACTTCCTCCTTGTAGATTTGGGCTGCCTCATCTACCGCATCGGCTATCTCTTGCTGAACATATATTCGAAATTGTAAGATCATGACTAAGAGTAATGAATGCGAAGTAGAAGGTTGAGGAATTTGGAGTGACTTACATTGAAAATGAAGGACACCATAAGGTCTTGGGTCAGCGGGTACCAAGGGCTCTTGGGGCCTCTGCTCTTGCATGCTTGGAATTGCTCCTCGGTCAATAATGGCTGGTAGTAGCTAAGATCATACGAACCGTATTTTTGAATGCGGTGTAGAGTGTGTACGAGGCTAGTTTTAACGTGAGCGGTCTGGTTAGCCCTGTTGCGGTAGAGACAAATGCCATTAGATGCCAATCAAAAAATGAAGGAAAAAACGATTTGAAAAACTAACATACTTACTTGTTGATGTCGTGCATTGCGTTAAGGACGTCCCCACACCCACCCGTTGTGTCGAGGACAACACATTCTGGGCAACCATGCTTCTCATACCAGAGTGCATCGTCCTTGTGATCTGATTCGATACACTCCTTCCAAGCAAGCAAGCGGTGGTTACCATCATACACGAAGAACATACATCCACTGAGGCTCATCAAGTCCTTATCCGCGCGTAGAAAAGACTCAAACTTATCATTTTCTGCAACCCAAAGCTCTCCCCATTCACGCCTGTCTTTCGCAGAAATGAATCGATTATCTCCAGACTCATTTGTAGTAGACACGTACAAAGTGGCAGACCCAGCTCGGTATCCAAATTGAAATGCCGCCATGAGCTTTGTAACGTCGCTGCGGAGGGTTGGGCGAACCAATGGCATGTGAATCAACCTGCAGAGGGGGATTCTCATAGAGGACTTTTCTACCGGTTGTATCCTCATGCCCTCAACAACTGAGAAGCTATCTTTCTTTAAATTGTGGCGAATCCGATACTCCATTGCACGAACACCGACATCCGATTCTGCAGGTGAGCCGCAGAGTGGCATCCCGGGTGTATGGGGTTTTCTAGTACCTGGTGTAAGCCCAATATTTTCAGCAAGTGACAATGGAGACCCTTGCTCCTTATGCTCCTCAACACTAAGGGATGACTTAGCACCATTGCGAACCCCAACATCCAAAGACTCTCCATCCCCCACCATCTCAATGATCTCCTGAGAAGCAATTAGTTACAAAGGTGAGGACCATCCAAATGAACAAAATATGCATAAGAATGACCACTTTAAAAGGTTCCGAAGTGGGAACCCATTTGACATCTCCCAAAAGCAAAGTCAAATCATTTGCAACTAAAACAAACCTCTCAAGCCATCACTTCAGCCCGCTCCCACTAGCACACTAGCTAGAAAATTTAAAAAAAACCATACCCGCCCTCACCCATAAGCAAAGGCAAATCAATTTCAACCAAAGCAAACCTCTAAGCCCCCTTCAAAGCTCTCCCACTAGCACCTTAACCAGAAATTCCAGAAAAAAAACCATCCAAGCCCTCACATCTGCCCGAGCCCATAAGCTAAATCAAATCTATTTCAACAAAAAGAAAACCACAAAGCCCCCCTAAGCCCTCTCCCACTAGCCCCCTAACCAGAAAATTCACGAAATAAAACAAAACAAGCCCACACATAAGCCCTTTCTCAAAGCAAAATCAAATCGATTTCAACTAAAAACCAACCTCTTAGGCCCCCTTCAAACCTCTCTCATTAGCACCCTAACCCGAGATTTCACAAAATACAACCCAAAAAGCCCTCACAATAGCCCTCAACCATAAGCCCATACAAGCCCTCACATCAGCCCCAGACCATAATCAAAATCAAATATATTTCAACAAAAAGACAACCTCTAAGGCCCCTTAAGCCCTCTCCCACAAGCACATTAGCTAGAAATTTTAAAAAAAAAACCCATCCCAGCCCTTACGTCAGCCCTCACCTCAGCCCAAATTGAAGCAAAAAAAAAACTTGAGAGGTCCCCAAGGTGGCTACCCTAGGGCTGTCGGATCCGACAGAGGCCCAGGGCCCTCCCTTTGGAGCTCTCCCACTAGCACCTTAACCTGAAATTCAAAAATTAAAACCATACAAGCCCTCACATCAGCCCCAGCCCATAATCAAAATCAAATATATTTCAACAAAAAGACAACCTCTAAGGCCCCTTAAGCCCTCTCCCACAAGCCCATTAGCTAGAAATTAAAAAAAAAACCCATCCCAGCCCTCACGTCAGCCCTCACCTCAGCCCAAATTGAAGCAAAAAAAAGAACTTGAGAGGTCCCCAAGGTGGCTACCCTGGGGCTTTGGAGCTCTCCCACTAGCACCTTAACCTGAAATTCAAAAATTAAAACCATACAAGCCCTCACCTCAGCCCCAGCCCATAATCAAAATCAAATATATTTCAACGAAAAGACAAACTCTAAGGCCCCTTAAGCCCTCTCCCACAAGCCCATTAGCTAGAAATTTTATAAAAAAACCCATCCCAGCCCTCACGTCAGCCCTCACCTCAGCCCAAATTGAAGCAAAAAAAAGAACTTGAGAGGTCCCCAAGGTGGCTACCCTGGGGCTGTCGGATCCGACAGAGGCCCAGGGCCCTCCCTTTGGAGCTCTCCCACTAGCACCTTAACCTGAAATTCAAAAATTAAAACCATACAAGCCCTCACATCAGCCCCAGCCCATAATCAAAATCAAATATATTTCAACGAAAAGACAAACTCTAAGGCCCCTTAAGCCCTCTCCCACAAGCCCATTAGCTAGAAATTAAAAAAAAAACCATCCCAGCCCTCACGTCAGCCCTCACCTCAGCCCAAATTGAAGCAAAAAAAAGAACTTGAGAGGTCCCCAAGGTGGCTACCCTGGGGCTGTCGGATCCGACAGAGGCCCAGGGCCCTCCCTTTGGAGCTCTCCCACTAGCACCTTAACCTGAAATTCAAAAATTAAAACCATACAAGCCCTCACATCAGCCCCAGCCCATAATCAAAATCAAATATATTTCAACAAAAAGACAACCTCTAAGGCCCCTTAAGCCCTCTCCCACAAGCCCATTAGCTAGAAATTTTATAAAAAAACCCATCCCAGCCCTCACGTCAGCCCTCACCTCAGCCCAAATTGAAGCATAAGAAAGAACTTGAGAGGTCCCCAAGGTGGCTACCCTGGGGCTGTCGGATCCGACAGAGGCCCAGGGCCCTCCCTTTGGAGCTCTCCCACTAGCACCTTAACCTGAAATTCAAAAATTAAAACCATACAAGCCCTCACCTCAGCCCCAACCCATAATCAAAATCAAATATATTTCAACAAAAAGACAACCTCTAAGGCCCCTTAAGCCCTCTCCCACAAGCACATTAGGTAGAAATTAAAAAAAAACCCATCCCAGCCCTCACGTCAGCCCTCACCTCAGCCCAAATTGAAGCAAAAAAAAAAACTTGAGAGGTCCCCAAGGTGGCTACCCTGGGGCTGTCGGATCCGACAGAGGCCCAGGGCCCTCCCTTTGGAGCTCTTCCACTAGCACCTTAACCTGAAATTCAAAAATGAAAACCATACAAGCCCTCACATCAGCCCCAGCCCATAATCAAAATCAAATATATTTCAACGAAAAGACAAACTCTAAGGCCCCTTAAGCCCTCTCCCACAAGCCCATTAAACACTATATTCGTTAATCGGAGACTTTTTGATGATTTTGAGACTATTCAAGAACGTGCTTTTCAAATTTGGACCAGTAATGAGAACATAAAAATCCCATATTGATAATGTTGGGAACAATTATTAGACATGAATGCATCAAAGTGACCAGAAATGTAAAGCATACATGAAAACATTTGTGTATGATATGAGAAATTGTTGCCAATGGAAGGGAAGATGCGGAGAGTGATGGTAAATTGAATCTATTAAATGGGTTTGAAATACAAATATAATGGAAATACCATCAAATTCTTCAAATAGAATAAATAACCAAGCACTACATTCTACCCCTACATGCATTTAGGGACCACTTGGACATTTCTAGTCACACATGTACGTCCCACTATATTTTTTTCGCGGCCGTGTCCTTGTTTTTGGCGGCCTCCATGGCTTTGAAAATCTCCGGCCCGCGGCTGTAGCCATTTTTGTAGACTTGCCCGGAATATGTGTCGTTCTTCCATATATGCGGACGTGCTCCCGAATTGTACGAAGTGGTATTGTAAGTAGAATACGAGTGCGTATGCGAGAGGGAGTGCCTTGCACTTCTCCGGAGGGCCAAACAACGATCGGTCTCAGAAGATGCGGCCTTCAGGGCGCGCCTATCCAAGGAAGAAGTCGAGGATGGCCGGCCACCAAGCGAGCGGGGAGCCGCCTGCGAAACAACGCCATGGGAAAATAAGAATATGAATGGAGTGGGGAAAATAATGAGGGTGGTTTGGGATGGGCGTTCGTAAAGTTCCATACACGCAGATCCAAGATAATGAAAGCAACGGTGAACAAGGGTTTAGGGGAAAAAAGAAAGGCACCTTGACTTTGGGGACGTCGGTGCGGGGCGCGACCGGCGCCGCGGGGTCGTCGAAGGGAGCGGCCGGAGCCGATTGAAAAACGGCATTGTCAGATGACGGAGGGGATCGAGGGCATGGAGGGCCGACGATGGCGGATGCCTTTGCGGGAGGAGCGGAGTCGGCGGGGGAGGGGTTGCACCGGGAAGCTTCCATGCGGAGACGACGGCTCGGGCCACGACGAGCGACGCGGCCGTCGGTCGAGGGCGACACACGTCCTAGCCGAATGAGCGTTCGCTTTTCCTTGGAGAGGGGAGAGGGCGACGGGGCGTACGCGAGGGCGGTGACTCTGGGGGGCGGGCTGTTCACAACGCCGTCGTCGATGCCGACGTCCAGGGAGTAATCCACGGCCGAGGCTGCGTCCACCGCCGAGAAATGGTAGAGGGAGGGGATCTGGAAATCCGACACGCCGCGGGAGGGGGAGCCAGGGGACGAGGGGGGACAGGGAGGGCCGTTGAGGACACGGGTGTCACATAGGGGGGCAGACTATGGGCAACAAAAAAAAGACATCCAAACATGGAAGAAATCATTAGATACGTGAAACACAAGGACACAACACATGCATAGAGGTTTCTCAAATCAATTTATTGAATTTAGCGAGCCGAACGATGCTCTTATATACACTATCGCGGGGGCTGAGTGCCGCGTTGCCGATGGGATTGGACCTAACAAAATCCGGGACGCTCCCGGTGTGGAGCACAAGCCTTCTAAGGTAAGGCGCTAGCCTATCTAACAAAAATGTGTCCTTCCTATCGCCGGTCCAAGGGTCGGGGAAGATGACGTTGCCGGGGGGGTTGAGAACGCTCTTGGTGGGGCTGTCGTCGATGAGGAGGGTGCTCTCCGCAGTTGGCCACCACCCGTGGGGTACCCCCTCGAGCGGGGGGATGCCGCGCCACGGTCTGGACCCGAGGACCTTGAGGAATTGTTGCCCTCCGCCTCGACCGCCGAACTTGGGAACCGGAAAACCCTTCGAGTCGATAAGTTCATCGCATGCCTCTTGGCCGAGGACGAGGCAAGGGCTGGGGAGGTCACGGAAGAGGAAGTCGACGATGGGTTCCGTGTTCTCCATTACCATAGAGCTCCACACGACGACGTGAGCTAAGCCGAGCACCTCTCGAAGGAAGTCTCGCACGCCGGGACGGGCGCGGACAGCCTTTCGGTTTATGAGGGTGTCGAGCTCGCCGTCGTAGTCCCTCTCGTCAGGATGGCGGAAGGGACGCGTGGGGACCCTGGGGATGTGTTGGGTGTGACACAACACCCCGTTGAGGTCAAAAACTATGAATGGTTTGTTTCGGGTCTCAAGTCCTCTGGCCGAGGGGTTGCGATCTATCTCCTGGGGGTCCTGTGATTAACAATTCGACTAGTTTAATGCTATGATACAGTAATGAGATTATGAAGAACATGAAGTGAAACATGAAGATGCATTAGGAGGGAAGGACGAAGAGCGATAATAGCAGTGCAAGGAAAATGTGGAAGGGTACATTAACGAACGCTCGTTCGTGAATGGAGGCCGACAGTGGGGAGGCGCATCATTTACGAACGGACGTTCGTGAGCGTGTAGAGAACATTCACGAGCGGTCGTTCGTGAAGGAGGTGGAAACGGGGTAACACCTTTTTACGAACGTCCGCCCGTGAACGCCGTGGGTATGCAAGAGTGAATAGACGCGCACGAACATACACATCACAAGAGATGGGAGACGATACAAAGTTAGGGCGATCCAATCCAGAGATCTGCTTATATGCAAATTTGATGAATAATTATGTACAAAATTCGACTAGTGTAATGCTGAGCTAGTAAATAAGTTTGAGCGAAGCATGAAGACGATGCATTATAAAGACGAGCGTGAACAAGGACGGGCGGTCGCGAATGCAGGTTTCGGGTGGCGGTGCGCATCATTGACGAACGCTCATTCGTGGGCGCGTCTACATGTTCATTCACGAGCGGGGGTTCGCGAAGGAGGTGGACAGGGGGTCACACCCTTTCACGAACGCTCGTTCATGAACGAGGTGGGTATGCAGGAGTCAAGACGCGCATGAACATACACATCACATGAGATTAGAGGCGATACAAGTTTAGGAGATCCAATGCAGATCATCTGCTTATATACAAATTTGATAAATAATTATGTACAAATTGTCTCGGGTGATAACCTATCACACGGGTTCCTAAGGAAAAATGATGCCGTGTCCTACAAAATTCATCGTCCTAAGGGGGCACGAAGGCAAGGGCTCTTGCAGGCCTCGGGATGCCGATGGAGAACGTGCCAAGACAACATCGCGGGGGTTAGTTACGAACGCGCGTTCGTAAATAAAGGTGGTATTCTCAGATATGAGTTACCTCGTCATCGGGGGGAGGGGCGCCGGCGCTGGACACAGCAGCAGCTCCCTCCTCATCGATTAACGAACGCGCGTTCGTAACCTCCATTGCCGCAGGGGCCTCCGTCTCCATGACGTCGTCTCCACGCTCCGCCTGAGACGCCTGGGTCTGCTGGATGTGCTCCGCGTCGTTGTATTCGCCGCCCAGGTCGAGTGTCTCCATGTGGACATCCTCCATCCAAGCGGAGGCATGCCGTTCCTGCGCAGGGTCGTCTTCGACGTCCATCCTTTGGACACCTGCAGTGTCATTGGGGCTCCCCTGCGTGTCCTCCACAGTGACCACGTCAGTGTGTCGCGCAGTATCATCGCCCCCTGTCATATCTACTAAGCTGGGGACGACGGTGAAAGAGGCCGTGTCCGTGTCTGAGGGCAGTCCTACCCTGGGAGGGGGAGGGGTGAGGACTGCCGGACCTGGAGATTCACGAACGCGCGTTCGTAAATCCTCGTCCTCTCGGATGGCCGAGGAGATGGCGTAGTGGGATGTGGCGGTGGTCGCCGGCACTTCAGGGGGCGGGGGCGTGCCGACCGGCGTTGGGTGGGGCGCTGGTTGGAAGGGGTACTGGCCTGGCGGGGGGTATTGGGAGGGGTATCCTCCAGGGAAGGGGTACGATGGCTGAGGAGCCGCAAAGCTCTGCATCCTGCTCAGCATCTCCAGGATTGCGTCCGTCTTGGCGTTGGAGGCCCTGAGCTCCTCCTGAATGACGGACATCTTCCTGGCATTCTCCTCTGCAGCCGCCGCCATGTCCTCCTTCATCTTCTGCTCGAGCTTGGCGTTAAGCTCGGCGACGGACAGCGCCTCCTCCTTCACCCTCTTGTCCTTGCCGTAGTCGACCCCCAGCTCTGACATGATGTCCATGTCCCCCTCGTCCTCGTCCGAAACCTCGATGACTACTCCCTCAGGCAACTCCACGTAGGGGGTCTTCTTCATCCTCCGCCTCGTGTTGCGGAAGAGGTCCAATGATGGACGGGTGCGTTGGTCCAAAATGTCGAGGTTCTCCATTTTGGGAACCACGAGGGGCCTGGGCGTCACTGAAGTCGAGCATCCCCCGGGCGTGGCGAAGGCCTCATCTCTAGAGGTTCGCGCGGGGAGGACATCTTGGGTTGTCCCCTGTGAGCCCAAAAGGGTGCCCACATTTAGTCTTAGACCCTTGAAACGTTAGTTGATGCACTTTGAAGTAGCATGTTACTTCACAAAAATATAAAAAGAGTGAAATGTTAGTCTTAGAAGTACCATGTTGTAAGAGGCTAGGATGTGAGTTGTTATTGTGTTTTTACCTTCGGAAGGATTTGAGTGAATGAGGATAGGTAAGGAGAACTTGGATTGAGTAGTTAGTGAGTAGGCTAGTACAAATGGATGGAGACAACCAAAGTGACTCAAGAGGCAAGTGCATTCGAATTGGGATGAATGGAGGATCACATGGAGCGCACAAGTGGACCACCTCATCATGGCCACTTAATGGGGAAGGTCCAAGGAAGAATGCAAGGTGGAGGATAAGCAAATTCTCAAAGCACCAATCAAATCACGAGTTAAGCATCGTGGTTTGAATTAAGTGGTGAGCAACGATTTGGGAAAGTAAGAGGAGAAAGTTATGGCGGCGGAAAGCGAAGGAGGCTAAGTTTGGGTTGAAGCATCCCAAGTTTGGTAAAGTGTGGTAGGTAGAAAGCCAAGGCTAGTTAAATGTTCGAATTAGGATCCTTGTTGATCATTTGAGGGAGGAAGGCTTAGAAGATAGGATTGGCGCCTACTAAGTAGGAGGAAATCTCAAAGGCTTATCGTGAGCCTTGAGGGTGCTCACCCCCTCAAGCTTACTATATAATCCCTCATTCTTCCCTCACTCATCCTCTCTTTCCTTTGTGCTCCAAGGCACCCCACGAGTTATAAGTGTGGGTGTGGGAAGCCATATTGGAGCACATGTGTGTGCTTAGTTTTTAGTTTGAGAGCCAAGGCTTGTTAGCCTTGAAGAGGGCTTGACCTCTTGGTAGAATTAGTGTTGACGTGGAGGATTTTAAAGTTAATTCATGATTCCAATTTGTGGTACTTAAAGTTCATGTTTTGAATACACGTGGTTGCAAGTTCCATGTTTAAGAGTTGAGCACTTGAGGTTGTGATGAGTGCAAAAATATACTTGTGTGGATTAGTTAGTCTTAGTGAAGTTAGGAAATTCTCTCTCCCCCTCTCCTCTATAGGATTTTAGGATTTTAGGATTAGAGAAGAATTGTGTGATTAGAAAGGGGTTGTTAGTAGAATTAGGAAAATTAGGTAGGAAGATTAGTTAAGGGCTTGAATAATTAGTGAGGTAGTTGGGGATTACAACTACAAAGTTGTGGGTTGTGAGCCCAAAAGGGTGCCCACATTTAGTCTTAGACCCTTGAAACGTTAGTTGATGCACTTTGAAGTAGCATGTTACTTCACAAAAATATAAAAAGAGTGAAATGTTAGTCTTAGAAGTACCATGTTGTAAGAGGCTAGGATGTGAGTTGTTATTGTGTTTTTACCTTCGGAAGGATTTGAGTGAATGAGGATAGGTAAGGAGAACTTGGATTGAGTAGTTAGTGAGTAGGCTAGTACAAATGGATGGAGACAACCAAAGTGACTCAAGAGGCAAGTGCATTCGAATTGGGATGAATGGAGGATCACATGGAGCGCACAAGTGGACCACCTCATCATGGCCACTTAATGGGGAAGGTCCAAGGAAGAATGCAAGGTGGAGGATAAGCAAATTCTCAAAGCACCAATCAAATCACGAGCTAAGCATCGTGGTTTGAATTAAGTGGTGAGCGACGATTTGGGAAAGTAAGGGGAGAAAGTTATGGCGGCGGAAAGCGAAGGAGGCTAAGTTTGGGTTGAAGCATCCCAAGTTTGGTAAAGTGTGGTAGGTAGAAAGCCAAGGCTAGTTAAATGTTCGAATTAGGATCCTTGTTGATCATTTGAGGGAGGAAGGCTTAGAAGATAGGATTGGCGCCTACTAAGTAGGAGGAAATCTCAAGGGCTTATCGTGAGCCTTGAGGGTGCTCACCCCCTCAAGCTTACTATATAATCCCTCATTCTTCCCTCACTCATCCTCTCTTTCTTTTGTGCTCCAAGGCACCCCACGAGTTATAAGTGTGGGTGTGGGAAGCCATATTGGAGCACATGTGTGTGCTTAGTTTTTAGTTTGAGAGCCAAGGCTTGTTAGCCTTGAAGAGGGCTTGACCTCTTGGTAGAATTAGTGTTGACGTGAAGGATTTTAAAGTTAATTCATGATTCCAATTTGTGGTACTTAAAGTTCATGTTTTGAATACACGTGGTTGCAAGTTCCATGTTTAAGAGTTGAGCACTTGAGGTTGTGATGAGTGCAAAAATATACTTGTGTGGATTAGTTAGTCTTAGTGAAGTTAGGAAATTCTCTCTCCCCCTCTCCTCTCTAGGATTTTAGGATTTTAGGATTAGAGAAGAATTGTGTGATTAGAAAGGGGTTGTTAGTAGAATTAGGAAAATTAGGTAGGAAGATTAGTTAAGGGCTTGAATAATTAGTGAGGTAGTTGGGGATTACAACTACAAAGTTGTGGGTTCATGAAGGAGCTGGGTTTATGAAGGAGCTGGGTTTGTTTAGTTAGAAAGTAAAGAGCTGGGTTTACGAAGGAGCTGGGTTTATTTAGTTAGAAGCTAAGGAGTTGGGTTCATGAAGGAGTTGGGTTTATGAAGGAGCTAGGTTTATGTAATTATAAAGTAAAGAGATGGGTTCATGAAGGAGCTTAGTAGATAGCCTACTTAATTAGCTCATAGACAAGTAGTTAGTTACATTATGCTAGTTAGTGTTATGTGTGGCTTTCACAAGTAAATGTATTTGAGATTGACTATAGAGAATAGTGTTTTTTAACACTTGCATCCTCTCTTTAAAAATAAACCACGTGCACAAATTAATGGAGAATGTGGAGCACTCTCGCGATGGCAAGACAAAGGAAGCAAAGACCAAAGGTGCGAGGGAGAGATTGACATAAGTCACATAAGTATTTCTTAATACTTAAAGGCTTATGTACGGTATGGAGACACCAATTAAATCCAAGACCACTTGAAGGGTGAACCTTGCACTATGGACTCATCCAAGTCCAAATCCAATACCGCGGAGGAATGTGAGCCCAAACCCACTACTCGGACTACGGACGCTTAAGGGTGGGGGGTTTGGCCTCACATAATTGGTGCGTCCGCCGGGAGCGAAGCGGAAGGTAGTTACAAGACTTGGAGGCGACTAGGAGACTTGGAGGCAACTAGGAAAAATTGGAGACACAAACTTGAGAGAAGGGAAGGAGCACCCGAAACTCGGTAAGTATTCTCTCTTTGGGTTACATTTGAATTCATTGTATTTCAACTATTCCTTGGAATGAATTGCATTGTCAATTACGCAAATTCATTTTTGAGGAAGGAGCGCGGCGAAGGTACGTCCTCAACCTTTTTGGGGATTTGCTAAGAACTTAAAAGGAACCTATAACCGAGTAGCTCATTAAAACATTAGAGGGTAAATTCACCTTAGGACATTGAACTTTGACACTCACCTCGGGGTGAGTCTCAAAGTTTTGGGAGTTGTCATTTCATGCTCTAGATTAAATTAATATTTCACAAAGTTTATGGTGTTGTTACATTGAGTCACGATTGAGGGGAGTGCTAACTCACAGGGGGATGCGATTGCTCAAGGTATGTTTATTTCTTCAAAGTGAACTCATTAACTAATTAAGGAATGCCTTTTGTACTCGTGATTGTTGTTATCCGTTGTAGAGGGTAATTCCCGAATTGTGGATGGTGTGAGAAGTTGAAGGGTGAAGCCTCGACTTTTAACATAATCTACTCGGAAGGTCACCCCCTCACAATCGGTATTGTGGTGAGTGTTAATTTGCGGGAAGGTGCGGAGGTGATGCTCCGACTTAACCAAAAAATTAACATGAACATGCCTATCCCCTATTGGGATTCTTTCACCTAAGTGGGCTTGCAGGTTCTTTTCCTCACCTCCTAAAAAAAATTATAACCACACCAAGACAAGTGAAAATATTAAGAGGGGAATTGCTAGGATTATGTGTGGTCAAGTGAGGGTCGATCGATTCTTATGGAATGCAAGGTAGGACTCGCTCACAAAAACCAAGTTTGATAGTAGGACTAGAGAAATCTACTCGAAAGAGGCGGTCCTCTAAAATCAGTGATAGATTAGAACAAGATAATGTTAGAATAGAGAGTTGTTTGAACGTCGAACCTAGGACTAGGTCAATTCTAGACACCTTAGAACTTGGAGCTCAACTTGAAGAGGAGATCACTCCCTCCAAATTGAGTGGTGAAACTTCTTCGGAAAATTACACACTTAGAGAAGAATTCCCGGTAGAAGTTGATAGGGGATTGTTGAATAGTTCACCGGTCACCATGGCCGAGGAACGGGGGATGGATCCACCACCCATACCCCCAATTCCGCCCATACCTCCTATACCTCCAATAGACCCATTGGTTAGGCCAAGAGGCCTACCAATTGTGGTTCCACAAAATTTAGCGGCGATGGATATGCCATCTCATCTCCCTAAATTTTATGGGACCAAGGATGAGGACCCCTCTCGGCACATGGAACGGTATATCGAACGGTTGGCTAGCTCCCTCATAACCGACCCGGGTTATTGGTTAGTGTGGTTTCCTACCACTCTAGAGGGGGAAGCCTATGAATGGTATCGGGATCATGCCGAGGGATATTTTAGGGGATGGGAACAATTACAAAGGGAGTTTCTTAACGAATTTAGGCCGGAAGTGGGTCAAAGTACCGCATTAAGGGCATTGTCGTCATTGAAGCAAGGAAGGGAGGAAGAAATTTCGGCTTACATTAGGAGGTTTGATTTAGTGTGCACTAGATTTGTGGGTACCATGCTCAACGACGACACGCTAAAGCAATTTTTCATTCAAGGGTTTTTTAAGTCCGGAACTATTAGGGGTGTTCTAGAAAGGAATCCCTTGACCTTGGCGGATGCCAAGCGTGCGGCTAGAGATATTGAAAACTTGGATAAAGATCACGAAAGGCTATGGAGAAGGGAGGATGAATTGATCCCACAATTCATCCCCATACGCCCTAGGGTGGTAGCAGTAGAACCCGCTAAGTATGAGAACCAAATTCCATATGCCATTGTGGACACCGGTCCCCGACCTTTAGCGGTTAGGGAACCGGCACCTCTTTTGGCACTACCGGCCCCTAGAACGGATCCACACTTGGAGGAGGTTGAGAGAAGACTAGGTGCTAGCCAACTAGGATTCCAAGAGGCTATGATAAAACAAATGCAAAGCCTCACGGATCAAATGTCATTAATGATCCGGAGTCAACAACCGGGGCCTCCACCCCCGGTTGAGTCGGGTAGGCATTCTTCCGGATTATGGTGTGTCCAATGTGGCCAACCGGGCCACACGCGTCAATTTTGTAGAAGTGGACAAAACCGTGACCAAAGAGGAAACGGTAACCCACCTCAACAAAATCAACGAGGTCAAGCGCCACCTCACTATGGAAATGGAAGCAATAGAGGACCACAACCTAGAGGGCAAGGTGGCCAAAATTTAGAGAAGAAGGAATTTCATCCCTTTTGTGGAAGGTGGCACGCTCAAGGACAATGTTGGTCCGAAGGTCAAGAGTTTAATTGTAGCAATTGTGGAGGAAGTCATCCCTCGGATACGTGTCGCCAACCGGACAAAATAATTAATGTCCCTTACCCGGTGGCTAATCCACAACAACAAGCAAGGGATAATATGCGAGGTGCTAGGCCACAAGGAGTACCGGCCAATGAACTTAGGCCACCTAACTTATACTATGACCATAGTAATGCTAGGCAAACTTTTCATCCACCGGCGGGCTTGCAAACTACAACCGGTTACATTCCAATACAAAATAGACAAGGAGTTCCACCTAATGGTAGTAACGGGAGACAAGCGCCTCCAACGGATCCGGGACCATCTAACTCCCAAGATGTTAGGTTCATGGATGGAGTGTTGGAGGCCACATGTGATGACATGCTTCCTCTCCCAACGAGAATTGGAGAGGAGCAAAGTCAATGGCCTCCTCACACCAATGCTATTACATATGAGTTAGTGAAGGGTAAGGGTGTGGTTGAAGAAGCACCTGCACTAGCGGTAACTACTAGGGCTAGGAGAGGGGATGCCCCGTTGGAGGTAGGAATAGGAGAGCAAGGAAATTACTCTTCGGATGAAGAGATTAATCTCTCCGAGTTGGATAGGGTAGCTAGAAGAGCTACTAAGGATGTGGAGAGGGAAAATATAATTTTACAAGATAGGGAGAGGACTAATGCGGTACATGACTTGGATAATAGCGATGTGGGTGAATGGGAAGGACCGGGGGTTCCCGTAGACGAATTCGACGTAGTGGGTAATTCTAAGGTGGAAAGATCTACCGGGTACGACTTGTGGGCGGACCTTAGTACACTCAAGGCGGATATTACTTTCGGCCAACTATTGGAAATTTCACCCACGGCAAGGAAAACATTAAAGGAGGGAATGCCGGTACACAAGAGGATGAGGAAGGTGAAAGCTAAAATAGCCGCTAGGATCCAATCACAAGGTGGAAGAGACGTGAAAGCTATAGAAATAGAAGTTGTTATAGTAGATAAGGTGGTTCCTAATGTGCTAGTCGACGGAGGGAGTAGTCTAAATATACTACCGGAGGATACTATGAAAAAATTGGGACTTGGACTCACGGGGCCTTCACCTTTGGTCATAAATATGGCAAATCAAAGTTCGACTACGCCTTTGGGGATGATCAAGGATTGTAGAATGACTACGGGAGGCGAGGAGTACTTGGTCACCTTCCATGTCATTAAAATGCACTCCAACAAGGACACCTTCCCCATTTTGCTAGGTAGGCCTTGGTTGCGGATGGCGAATGCTATGGTCAATTGGGGTGGACCTAAACCATCCATCACTTATGGTCCGGAGGGTAATAGGGTCATAGTGTCCATTGGTTCATTAGAAGGATGGATGAAGAAGGAGATGTATTTGCCATTGGAGAAGGAAATTGATGACTTAAACGAGAATGAGATTGGCAAGGCATTGGTGGGAGTCGTCCATCCCGAAGGTCAAAGGGTTGTTATAGATTCGGGCTCGGGAAGTCTAGGTCCTAATTTTTACAATTATGGGGATAATGGGGATTATGCCCAATGGCTAAGGGAGTACCCCGAGTCCGAGGTTGATGTAATGGTTACATTTCACCAAGTAGGCTTAGGGAGTGAATTTCCTAGTGTTAGTTTAGGAGAGGGCTCATTGTTGGAGCCATGTGAGGTGCTCACCGAGGAAGAGTGGGTTAGCGGTGGGTTAACACCTTGGATAGATGACGTGGAAGAGGGTGAGGTTAGTTTAATTCATGTAGATGGGACTCAAGAGGAGGATGTGATTATTGAGTCATCGAAATTGGAGGAGCCTTTACATTTCAAGACCACGTCTACGGGGATAGTTGTAGGTCAAGATGTGAAAGATTACCCCAATGTGCCTTCCGATTGGTATCGGAACAAAGAGGAACAAGCACATGTGTCGGAAGCGGATTGGCGGTACGTGGATGTGAAATTAAAGAATGGAAAAACCCGACAAATGAAGATGGGTTCCAAATTGGGGGAGAAAGAGGTTAGGGAGTATAGCAATTTGGTGGATGAGTTTAGTGATACTTTTGCATGGTCCTACGATGAGCTTAAGGGAATTCCTAGGGAAATGGTAGAGCACCGGATTCCTTTAATTCCGGGGGCGAGGCCAATTAGACAAAAGGAGAGGAGGATGAATCCTCAATTGCAATTGTTGGTGAAAGCGGAATTGGAAAGGTTATTGAAGGCCGGGTTTATCAAGCCGGTGGAAATCACGGATTGGGTTTCTCCTATGGTCTTAGTAAAGAAAAAAAAAATGGGAAATTAAGGGTTTGTGTCGACTATAGGAAATTGAATTCGTGCACACAAAAGGATCACTTCCCCTTACCTTTTATCACCTTGTTGCTTGAGGAGGTTGGAGGTCATTCGCGATATACCTTTATGGATGGGTATGCGGGTTATAATCAAATTTCCATAGCCCTCCAAGATATCCATAAAACGGCTTTTACTACACCTTGGGGTACTTTTGTGTGGGTAGTGATGCCATTTGGGTTATGTAATGCCCCGGCTACTTTCCAACGATTAGTAATGTATATCTTCACCGACTTGTTGTTCAAATCCATGACCGTCTTTGTGGACGATTTTAGCACACAAAGTAATGTGGACGATCACCTACATTGTGTTAGGGAGGCATTGGTTAGGTGTAGGAAGATGAGGTTAGCATTGAACCCGGATAAGACATTTTTGGGAGTGAATAAGGGAGTGTTGTTGGGTTATGTTGTTAGTGAGAAAGGTAGAGAACCCGATCCGGATAAGATTGCGGCCATAAGCGACTTGGCAACTCCAACCAATTCCAAGGGGATCTCTAAGTTGTTAGGACATGTGGGATGGTACCGGGAACTTATTCCTAATTTTTCAAAGATAGCGGTGCCCATTACCCATTTGCTCAAAAAGGATGTCAAATTCGAGTGGACGGATGCTTGTCAAAAAACCTTTGAGGAATTGCGGGATAGGTTGAGCACCTATCCGGTGTTGATACCACCCAATTGGGGTAAACCTTTTCACGTCTATTGTGATGCTAGTAATGTGGCAATAGGGAGTGCGCTTTGTCAAGCAACGGGAGAAAAAGAGAAGGATCAACCCATAGCTTATGCGAGTAAGCAATTGACCCCCGCCGAAAGAAACTACTCTACAACGGAGAGGGAGTGCCTAGCCATGGTGTTTTCCGTTAAAAAGTTTAGGCATTACCTCATGTGCAACCCGGTTGTATTTTTTGTTGACCACATGGCTATCAAGTATCTAGTTAACAAGGCGGAGTTAAGTGGTAGGTTAGCTAGGTGGGTTTTGTTATTAGAAGAATTCGACTACACGGTGGAATATAAACCGGGTCGTATGCATTTACAAGCGGACCACTTGTCTAGGTTGTCGGAGGAGATAGGAAAAAATCCGGTAAATGATATGTTAGTAGATGATAGCCTCTTTGTGGTCACTTCTACACCGGAGTGGTATGCGGGCATAGTGGAATTTCTAACAACCCACAAGTTGCCCAAAGAGTGGACAAAAGAAGAGAGAAGGAAGGTGAGGGTAAATAGTAGGCAATTTGTTGTAGTGGGCCATAGGTTGTTTAGAAGGGGGTCCGATGGTATTTTACGACGATGCGTGTCAAAAACGGAGGTTGAAGCGATTTTAATCGCTTGCCACGATAGCGCTTGCGGCGGTCACTTCTCGGGTCAACTCACCGGGCAAAAAATACTTAGAGCGGGCTGCTTTTGGCCTACACTATTTAAGGACGCCCATGACTATGTAAGGAAATGCGACGCTTGCCAACGGTATGCCCGAAACGACCTTAGAATGGAGATGCCTTTACATGTATCATTACCCTTAATTCCTTTCGAAAAATGGGGCATCGACTATGTGGGTGAGGTCCATCCCCAATCTTCAAAAGGAATGAAATATATTGTGGTGGCAACCGAGTACCTCACCAAGTGGGCGGAAGCCAAAGCGGTGAAGACCGACACGGCGGAACACGCGGCAACATTTATGTACGAAAACATAATTTCGCGGTTCGGGGTGCCGAAGATCCTAGTAAGCGATAGGGGTACTCACTTTTTGAATGACTTGATTCGAGAGATGACAGAGAAATTTAAAATTGATCACCGGAAGACTACTCCCTACCACCCACAAACCAATGGACAAACGGAAAGGGTTAACGGAATTTTGGTGAGTATACTACGCAAGACGGTTATAGACTCGAAGCGGGATTGGGATACGAAACTGACGGCGGCACTTTGGGCATACCGTACAACCTATAAGGTAACTACGCGTGCTACACCATTTTCCTTAGTCTATGGTCTTGAAGCGACACTACCAATCGAATATGAAGTCGAGTCACTTAGGGTGGCCGTGAGTACGAGACTTACCGAAAGTCAATCCTTACGAAATCGACTAACCGATTTGGAAGCACTTGACGAAGGGAGGAGAATGGCGGCTCAACATATTGAGGCAATCCAAAGAAGGAGAAAGATTACTTTCGACAAACGACATAAGAGAAGGGCCCTAACACCGGGAATGATGGTCATGATTCAAGACGCACGAAAGCTTGAATTTCCGGCGAAATTCGATGCAATATGGTTAGGACCTTACCTTGTCTATGAGGTCTTTCCTAATAATTCAATTCAATTGGAAACGTTGAATGGTGAGCTCTTTCCTACCCGTACATCGGGAAGTAGATGTAAGGAGTACCGAGCTTGACTAGGCAACTTACCCTTGAAGCAAGAGATGTTTGGATTCATCCCCCGATGGTCGCCAATTATGTGAGCCCAAAAGGGTGCCCACATTTAGTCTTAGACCCTTGAAACGTTAGTTGATGCACTTTGAAGTAGCATGTTACTTCACAAAAATATAAAAAGAGTGAAATGTTAGTCTTAGAAGTACCATGTTGTAAGAGGCTAGGATGTGAGTTGTTATTGTGTTTTTACCTTCGGAAGGATTTGAGTGAATGAGGATAGGTAAGGAGAACTTGGATTGAGTAGTTAGTGAGTAGGCTAGTACAAATGGATGGAGACAACCAAAGTGACTCAAGAGGCAAGTGCATTCGAATTGGGATGAATGGAGGATCACATGGAGCGCACAAGTGGACCACCTCATCATGGCCACTTAATGGGGAAGGTCCAAGGAAGAATGCAAGGTGGAGGATAAGCAAATTCTCAAAGCACCAATCAAATCACGAGCTAAGCATCGTGGTTTGAATTAAGTGGTGAGCGACGATTTGGGAAAGTAAGGGGAGAAAGTTATGGCGGCGGAAAGCGAAGGAGGCTAAGTTTGGGTTGAAGCATCCCAAGTTTGGTAAAGTGTGGTAGGTAGAAAGCCAAGGCTAGTTAAATGTTCGAATTAGGATCCTTGTTGATCATTTGAGGGAGGAAGGCTTAGAAGATAGGATTGGCGCCTACTAAGTAGGAGGAAATCTCAAGGGCTTATCGTGAGCCTTGAGGGTGCTCACCCCCTCAAGCTTACTATATAATCCCTCATTCTTCCCTCACTCATCCTCTCTTTCTTTTGTGCTCCAAGGCACCCCACGAGTTATAAGTGTGGGTGTGGGAAGCCATATTGGAGCACATGTGTGTGCTTAGTTTTTAGTTTGAGAGCCAAGGCTTGTTAGCCTTGAAGAGGGCTTGACCTCTTGGTAGAATTAGTGTTGACGTGAAGGATTTTAAAGTTAATTCATGATTCCAATTTGTGGTACTTAAAGTTCATGTTTTGAATACACGTGGTTGCAAGTTCCATGTTTAAGAGTTGAGCACTTGAGGTTGTGATGAGTGCAAAAATATACTTGTGTGGATTAGTTAGTCTTAGTGAAGTTAGGAAATTCTCTCTCCCCCTCTCCTCTCTAGGATTTTAGGATTTTAGGATTAGAGAAGAATTGTGTGATTAGAAAGGGGTTGTTAGTAGAATTAGGAAAATTAGGTAGGAAGATTAGTTAAGGGCTTGAATAATTAGTGAGGTAGTTGGGGATTACAACTACAAAGTTGTGGGTTCATGAAGGAGCTGGGTTTATGAAGGAGCTGGGTTTGTTTAGTTAGAAAGTAAAGAGCTGGGTTTACGAAGGAGCTGGGTTTATTTAGTTAGAAGCTAAGGAGTTGGGTTCATGAAGGAGTTGGGTTTATGAAGGAGCTAGGTTTATGTAATTATAAAGTAAAGAGATGGGTTCATGAAGGAGCTTAGTAGATAGCCTACTTAATTAGCTCATAGACAAGTAGTTAGTTACATTATGCTAGTTAGTGTTATGTGTGGCTTTCACAAGTAAATGTATTTGAGATTGACTATAGAGAATAGTGTTTTTTAACACTTGCATCCTCTCTTTAAAAATAAACCACGTGCACAAATTAATGGAGAATGTGGAGCACTCTCGCGATGGCAAGACAAAGGAAGCAAAGACCAAAGGTGCGAGGGAGAGATTGACATAAGTCACATAAGTATTTCTTAATACTTAAAGGCTTATGTACGGTATGGAGACACCAATTAAATCCAAGACCACTTGAAGGGTGAACCTTGCACTATGGACTCATCCAAGTCCAAATCCAATACCGCGGAGGAATGTGAGCCCAAACCCACTACTCGGACTACGGACGCTTAAGGGTGGGGGGTTTGGCCTCACATGGGTTTATAAAGGAGCTGGGTTTGTTTAGTTAGAAGCTAAGAAGCTGGGTTTACGAAGGAGCTGGGTTTATTTAGTTAGAAGCTAAGGAGTTCGGTTCATGAAGGAGTTGGGTTTATGAAGGAGCTAGGTTTATGTAATTAGAAAGTAAAGAGATGGGTTCATGAAGGAGCTTAGTAGATAGCCTACTTAATTAGCTCATAGACAAGTAGTTAGTTACATTATGCTAGTTAGTGTTATGTGTGGCTTTCACAAGTAAATGTATTTGAGATTGACTATAGAGAATAGTGTTTTTTAACACTTGCATCCTCTCTTTAAAAATAAACCACGTGCACAAATTAATGGAGAATGTGGAGCATTCTCGCGATGGCAAGACAAAGGAAGCAAAGACCAAAGTTAAATCCAAGACCACTTGAAGGGTGAACCTTGCACTATGGACTCATCCAAGTCCAAATCCAATACCGCGGAGGAATGTGAGCCCAAACCCACTACTCGGACTACGGACGCTTAAGGGTGGGGGGTTTGGCCTCACATAATTGGTGCGTCCGCCGGGAGCGAAGCGGAAGGTAGTTACAAGACTTGGAGGCGACTAGGAGACTTGGAGGCGACTAGGAGACTTGGAGGCGACTAGGAGACTTGGAGGCGACTAGGAGACTTGGAGGCGACTAGGAGACTTGGAGGCGACTAGGAGACTTGGAGGCAACTAGGAAAAATTGGAGACACAAACTTGAGAGAAGGGAAGGAGCACCCGAAACTCGGTAAGTATTCTCTCTTTGGGTTACATTTGAATTCATTGTATTTCAACTATTCCTTGGAATGAATTGCATTGTCGATTACGCAAATTCATTTTTGAGGAAGGAGCGCGGCGAAGGTACGTCCTCAACCTTTTTGGGGATTTGCTAAGAACTTAAAAGGAACCTATAACCGAGTAGCTCATTAAAACATTAGAGGGTAAATTCACCTTAGGACATTGAACTTTGACACTCACCTCGGGGTGAGTCTCAAAGTTTTGGGAGTTGTCATTTCATGCTCTAGATTAAATTAATATTTCACAAAGTTTATGGTGTTGTTACATTGAGTCACGATTGAGGGGAGTGCTAACTCACAGGGGGATGCGATTGCTCAAGGTATGTTTATTTCTTCAAAGTGAACTCATTAACTAATTAAGGAATGCCTTTTGTACTCGTGATTGTTGTTATCCGTTGTAGAGGGTAATTCCCGAATTGTGGATGGTGTGAGAAGTTGAAGGGTGAAGCCTCGACTTTTAACATAATCTACTCGGAAGGTCACCCCCTCACAATCGGTATTGTGGTGAGTGTTAATTTGCGGGAAGGTGCGGAGGTGATGCTCCGACTTAACCAAAAAATTAACATGAACATGCCTATCCCCTATTGGGATTCTTTCACCTAAGTGGGCTTGCAGGTTCTTTTCCTCACCTCCTAAAAAAAAATTATAACCACACCAAGACAAGTGAAAATATTAAGAGGGGAATTGCTAGGATTATGTGTGGTCAAGTGAGGGTCGATCGATTCTTATGGAATGCAAGGTAGGACTCGCTCACAAAAACCAAGTTTGATAGTAGGACTAGAGAAATCTACTCGAAAGAGGCGGTCCTCTAAAATCAGTGATAGATTAGAACAAGATAATGTTAGAATAGAGAGTTGTTTGAACGTCGAACCTAGGACTAGGTCAATTCTAGACACCTTAGAACTTGGAGCTCAACTTGAAGAGGAGATCACTCCCTCCAAATTGAGTGGTGAAAATTCTTCGGAAAATTACACACTTAGAGAAGAATTCCCGGTAGAAGTTGATAGGGGATTGTTGAATAGTTCACCGGTCACCATGGCCGAGGAACGGGGGATGGATCCACCACCCATACCCCCAATTCCGCCCATACCTCCTATACCTCCAATAGACCCATTGGTTAGGCCAAGAGGCCTACCAATTGTGGTTCCACAAAATTTAGCGGCGATGGATATACCATCTCATCTCCCTAAATTTTATGGGACCAAGGATGAGGACCCCTCTCGGCACATGGAACGGTATATCGAACGGTTGGCTAGCTTCCTCATAACCGACCCGGGTTATTGGTTAGTGTGGTTTCCTACCACTCTAGAGGGGGAAGCCTATGAATGGTATCGGGATCATGCCGAGGGACATTTTAGGGGATGGGAACAATTACAAAGGGAGTTTCTTAACGAATTTAGGCCGGAAGTGGGTCAAAGTACCGCATTAAGGGCATTGTCGTCATTGAAGCAAGGAAGGGAGGAAGAAATTTCGGCTTACATTAGGAGGTTTGATTTAGTGTGCACTAGATTTGTGGGTACCATGCTCAACGACGACACGCTAAAGCAATTTTTCATTCAAGGGTTTTTTAAGTCCGGAACTATTAGGGGTGTTCTAGAAAGGAATCCCTTGACCTTGGCGGATGCCAAGCGTGCGGCTAGAGATATTGAAAACTTGGATAAAGATCACGAAAGGCTATGGAGAAGGGAGGATGAATTGATCCCACAATTCATCCCCATACGCCCTAGGGTGGTAGCGGTAGAACCCGCTAAGTATGAGAACCAAATTCCATATGCCATTGTGGACACCGGCCCCCGACCTTTAGCGGTTAGGGAACCGGCACCTCTTTTGGCACTACCGGCCCCTAGAACGGATCCACACTTGGAGGAGGTTGAGAGAAGACTAGGTGCTAGCCAACTAGGATTCCAAGAGGCTATGATAAAACAAATGCAAAGCCTCACGGATCAAATGTCATTAATGATCCGGAGTCAACAACCGGGGCCTCCACCCCCGGTTGAGTCGGGTAGGCATTCTTCCGGATTATGGTGTGTCCAATGTGGCCAACCGGGCCACACGCGTCAATTTTGTAGAAGTGGACAAAACCGTGACCAAAGAGGAAACGGTAACCCACCTCAACAAAATCAACGAGGTCAAGCGCCACCTCACTATGGAAATGGAAGCAATAGAGGACCACAACCTAGAGGGCAAGGTGGCCAAAATTTAGAGAGGAAGGAATTTCATCCCTTTTGTGGAAGGTGGCACGCTCAAGGACAATGTTGGTCCGAAGGTCAAGAGTTTAATTGTAGCAATTGTGGAGGAAGTCACCCCTCGGATACGTGTCGCCAACCGGACAAAATAATTAATGTCCCTTACCCGGTGGCTAATCCACAACAACAAGCAAGGGATAATATGCGAGGTGCTAGGCCACAAGGAGTACCGGCCAATGAACTTAGGCCACCTAACTTATACTATGACCATAGTAATGCTAGGCAAACTTTTCATCCACCGGCGGGCTTGCAAACTACAACCGGTTACATTCCAATACAAAATAGACAAGGAGTTCCACCTAATGGTAGTAACGGGAGACAAGCGCCTCCAACGGATCCGGGACCATCTAACTCCCAAGATGTTAGGTTCATGGATGGAGTGTTGGAGGCCACATGTGATGACATGCTTCCTCTCCCAACGAGAATTGGAGAGGAGCAAAGTCAATGGCCTCCTCACACCAATGCTATTACATATGAGTTAGTGAAGGGTAAGGGTGTGGTTGAAGAAGCACCTGCACTAGCGGTAACTACTAGGGCTAGGAGAGGGGATGCCCCGTTGGAGGTAGGAATAGGAGAGCAAGGAAATTACTCTTCGGATGAAGAGATTAATCTCTCCGAGTTGGATAGGGTAGCTAGAAGAGCTACTAAGGATGTGGAGAGGGAAAATATAATTTTACAAGATAGGGAGAGGACTAATGCGGTACATGACTTGGATAATAGCGATGTGGGTGAATGGGAAGGACCGGGGGTTCCCGTAGACGAATTCGACGTAGTGGGTAATTCTAAGGTGGAAAGATCTACCGGGTACGACTTGTGGGCGGACCTTAGTACACTCAAGGCGGATATTACTTTCGGCCAACTATTGGAAATTTCACCCACGGCAAGGAAAACATTAAAGGAGGGAATGCCGGTACACAAGAGGATGAGGAAGGTGAAAGCTAAAATAGCCGCTAGGATCCAATCACAAGGTGGAAGAGACGTGAAAGCTATAGAAATAGAAGTTGTTATAGTAGATAAGGTGGTTCCTAATGTGCTAGTCGACGGAGGGAGTGGTCTAAATATACTACCGGAGGATACTATGAAAAAATTGGGACTTGGACTCACGGGGCCTTCACCTTTGGTCATAAATATGGCAAATCAAAGTTCGACTACGCCTTTGGGGATGATCAAGGATTGTAGAATGACTACGGGAGGTGAGGAGTACTTGGTCACCTTCCATGTCATTAAAATGCACTCCAACAAGGACACCTTCCCCATTTTGCTAGGTAGGCCTTGGTTGCGGATGGCGAATGCTATGGTCAATTGGGGTGGACCTAAACCATCCATCACTTATGGTCCGGAGGGTAATAGGGTCATAGTGTCCATTGGTTCATTAGAAGGATGGATGAAGAAGGAGATGTATTTGCCATTGGAGAAGGAAATTGATGACTTAAACGAGAATGAGATTGGCAAGGCATTGGTGGGAGTCGTCCATCCCGAAGGTCAAAGGGTTGTTATAGATTCGGGCTCGGGAAGTCTAGGTCCTAATTTTTACAATTATGGGGATAAGGGGGATTATGCCCAATGGCTAAGGGAGTACCCCGAGTCCGAGGTTGATGTAATGGTTACATTTCACCAAGTAGGCTTAGGGAGTGAATTTCCTAGTGTTAGTTTAGGAGAGGGCTCATTGTTGGAGCCATGTGAGGTGCTCACCGAGGAAGAGTGGGTTAGCGGTGGGTTAACACCTTGGGTAGATGACGTGGAAGAGGGTGAGGTTAGTTTAATTCATGTAGATGGGACTCAAGAGGAGGATGTGATTATTGAGTCATCGAAATTGGAGGAGCCTTTACATTTCAAGACCACGTCTACGGGGATAGTTGTAGGTCAAGATGTGAAAGATTACCCCAATGTGCCTTCCGATTGGTATCGGAACAAAGAGGAACAAGAACATGTGTCGGAAGCGGATTGGCGGTACGTGGATGTGAAATTAAAGAATGGAAAAACCCGACAAATGAAGATGGGTTCCAAATTGGGGGAGAAAGAGGTTAGGGAGTATAGCAATTTGGTGGATGAGTTTAGTGATACTTTTGCATGGTCCTACGATGAGCTTAAGGGAATTCCTAGGGAAATGGTAGAGCACCGGATTCCTTTAATTCCGGGGGCGAGGCCAATTAGACAAAAGGAGAGGAGGCTGAATCCTCAATTGCAATTGTTGGTGAAAGCGGAATTGGAAAGGTTATTGAAGGCCGGGTTTATCAAGCCGGTGGAAATCACGGATTGGGTTTCTCCTATGGTCTTAGTAAAGAAAAAAAATGGGAAATTAAGGGTTTGTGTCGACTATAGGAAATTGAATTCGTGCACACAAAAGGATCACTTCCCCTTACATTTTATCACCTTGTTGCTTGAGGAGGTTGGAGGTCATTCGCGATATACCTTTATGGATGGGTATGCGGGTTATAATCAAAATTCCATAGCCCTCCAAGATATCCATAAAACGGCTTTTACTACACCTTGGGGTACTTTTGTGTGGGTAGTGATGCCATTTGGGTTATGTAATGCCCCGGCTACTTTCCAACGATTAGTAATGTATATCTTCACCGACTTGTTGTTCAAATCCATGACCGTCTTTGTGGACGATTTTAGCACACAAAGTAATGTGGACGATCACCTACATTGTGTTAGGGAGGCATTGGTTAGGTGTAGGAAGATGAGGTTAGCATTGAACCCGGATAAGACATTTTTGGGAGTGAATAAAGGAGTGTTGTTGGGTTATGTTGTTAGTGAGAAAGGTAGAGAACCCGATCCGGATAAGATTGCGGCCATAAGCGACTTGGCAACTCCAACCAATTCCAAGGGGATCTCTAAGTTGTTAGGACATGTGGGATGGTACCGGGAACTTATTCCTAATTTTTCAAAGATAGCGGTGCCCATTATCCATTTGCTCAAAAAGGATGTCAAATTCGAGTGGACAGATGCTTGTCAAAAAGCCTTTGAGGAATTGCGGGATAGGTTGAGCACCTATCCGGTGTTGATACCACCCAATTGGGGTAAACCTTTTCACGTCTATTGTGATGCTAGTAATGTGGCAATAGGGAGTGCGCTTTGTCAAGCAACGGGAGAAAAAGAGAAGGATCAACCTATAGCTTATGCGAGTAAGCAATTGACCCCCGCCGAAAGAAACTACTCTACAACGGAGAGGGAGTGCCTAGCCATGGTGTTTTCCGTTAAAAAGTTTAGGCATTACCTCATGTGCAACCCGGTTGTATTTTTTGTTGACCACATGGCTATCAAGTATCTAGTTAACAAGGCGGAGTTAAGTGGTAGGTTAGCTAGGTGGGTTTTGTTATTAGAAGAATTCGACTACACGGTGGAATATAAACCGGGTCGTATGCATTTACAAGCGGACCACTTGTCTAGGTTGTCGGAGGAGATAGGAAAAAATCCGGTAAATGATATGTTAGTAGATGATAGCCTCTTTGTGGTCACTTCTACACCGGAGTGGTATGCGGGCATAGTGGAATTTCTAACAACCCACAAGTTGCCCAAAGAGTGGACAAAAGAAGAGAGAAGGAAGGTGAGGGTAAATAGTAGGCAATTTGTTGTAGTGGGCCATAGGTTGTTTAGAAGGGGGTCCGATGGTATTTTACGACGATGCGTGTCAAAAACGGAGATTGAAGCGATTTTAATCGCTTGCCACGATAGCGCTTGCGGCGGTCACTTCTCGGGTCAACTCACCGGGCAAAAAATACTTAGAGCGGGCTACTTTTGGCCTACACTATTTAAGGACGCCCATGACTATGTAAGGAAATGCGACGCTTGCCAACGGTATGCCCGAAACGACCTTAGAATGGAGATGCCTTTACATGTATCATTACCCTTAATTCCTTTCGAAAAATGGGGCATCGACTATGTGGGTGAGGTCCATCCCCAATCTTCAAAAGGAATGAAATATATTGTGGTGGCAACCGAGTACCTCACCAAGTGGGCGGAAGCCAAAGCGGTGAAGACCGACACGGCGGAACACGCGGCAACATTTATGTACGAAAACATAATTTCGCGGTTCGGGGTGCCGAAGATCCTAGTAAGCGATAGGGGTACTCACTTTTTGAATGACTTGATTCGAGAGATGACAGAGAAATTTAAAATTGATCACCGGAAGACTACTCCCTACCACCCACAAACCAATGGACAAACGGAAAGGGTTAACGGAATTTTGGTGAGTATACTACGCAAGACGGTTATAGACTCGAAGCGGGATTGGGATACGAAACTGACGGCGGCACTTTGGGCATACCGTACAACCTATAAGGTAACTACGCGTGCTACACCATTTTCCTTAGTCTATGGTCTTGAAGCGACACTACCAATCGAATATGAAGTCGAGTCACTTAGGGTGGCCGTGAGTACGAGACTTACCGAAAGTCAATCCTTACGAAATCGACTAACCGATTTGGAAGCACTTGACGAAGGGAGGAGAATGGCGGCTCAACATATTGAGGCAATCCAAAGAAGGAGAAAGATTACTTTCGACAAACGACATAAGAGAAGGGCCCTAACACCGGGAATGATGGTCATGATTCAAGACGCACGAAAGCTTGAATTTCCGGCGAAATTCGATGCAATATGGTTAGGACCTTACCTTGTCTATGAGGTCTTTCCTAATAATTCAATTCAATTGGAAACGTTGAATGGTGAGCTCTTTCCTACCCGTACATCGGGAAGTAGATGTAAGGAGTACCGAGCTTGACTAGGCAACTTACCCTTGGAGCAAGAGATGTTTGGATTCATCCCCCGATGGTCGCCAATTATGTGAGCCCAAAAGGGTGCCCACATTTAGTCTTAGACCCTTGAAACGTTAGTTGATGCACTTTGAAGTAGCATGTTACTTCACAAAAATATAAAAAGAGTGAAATGTTAGTCTTAGAAGTACCATGTTGTAAGAGGCTAGGATGTGAGTTGTTATTGTGTTTTTACCTTCGGAAGGATTTGAGTGAATGAGGATAGGTAAGGAGAACTTGGATTGAGTAGTTAGTGAGTAGGCTAGTACAAATGGATGGAGACAACCAAAGTGACTCAAGAGGCAAGTGCATTCGAATTGGGATGAATGGAGGATCACATGGAGCGCACAAGTGGACCACCTCATTGTGAGGCCAAACCCCCCACCCTTAAGCGTCCGTAGTCCGAGTAGTGGGTTTGGGCTCACATTCCTCCGCGGTATTGGATTTGGACTTGGATGAGTCCATAGTGCAAGGTTCACCCTTCAAGTGGTCTTGGATTTAACTCCTTCATAAACCCAACTCCTTCATGAACCCAACTCCTTAGCTTCTAACTAAATAAACCCAGCTCCTTCATAAACCCAGCTCCTTCATGAACCCAGCTCCTTAGCTTCTAACTAAACAAACCCAGGTCCTTCATAAACCCAGCTCTTTTACTTTCTAACTAAACAAACCCAGCTCCTTCATAAACCCAGCTCCTTCATGAACCCAGCTCCTTCATAAACCCACAACTTTGTAGTTGTAATCCCCAACTACCTCACTAATTATTCAAGCCCTTAACTAATCTTCCTACCTAATTTTCCTAATTCTACTAACAACCCCTTTCTAATCACACAATTCTTCTCTAATCCTAAAATCCTAAAATCCTAGAGAGGAGAGGGGGAGAGAGAATTTCCTAACTTCACTAAGACTAACTAATCCACACAAGTATATTTTTGCACTCATCACAACCTCAAGTGCTCAACTCTTAAACATGGAACTTGCAACCACGTGTATTCAAAACATGAACTTTAAGTACCACAAATTGGAATCATGAATTAACTTTAAAATCCTTCACGTCAACACTAATTCTACCAAGAGGTCAAGCCCTCTTCAAGGCTAACAAGCCTTGGCTCTCAAACTAAAAACTAAGCACACACATGTGCTCCAATATGGCTTCCCACACCCACACTTATAACTCGTGGGGTGCCTTGGAGCACAAAGGAAAGAGAGGATGAGTGAGGGAAGAATGAGGGATTATATAGTAAGCTTGAGGGGGTGAGCACCCTCAAGGCTCACGATAAGCCCTTGAGATTTCCTCCTACTTAGTAGGCGCCAATCCTATCTTCTAAGCCTTCCTCCCTCAAATGATCAACAAGGATCCTAATTCGAACATTTAACTAGCCTTGGCTTTCTACCTACCACACTTTACCAAACTTGGGATGCTTCAACCCAAACTTAGCCTCCTTCGCTTTCCGCCGCCATAACTTTCTCCCCTTACTTTCCCAAATCGTCGCTCACCACTTAATTCAAACCACGATGCTTAACTCGTGATTTGATTGGTGCTTTGAGAATTTGCTTATCCTCCACCTTGCATTCTTCCTTGGACCTTCCCCATTAAGTGGCCATGATGAGGTGGTCCACTTGTGCGCTCCATGTGATCCTCCATTCATCCCAATTCGAATGCACTTGCCTCTTGAGTCACTTTGGTTGTCTCCATCCATTTGTACTAGCCTACTCACTAACTACTCAATCCAAGTTCTCCTTACCTATCCTCATTCACTCAAATCCTTCCGAAGGTAAAAACACAATAACAACTCACATCCTAGCCTCTTACAACATGGTACTTCTAAGACTAACATTTCACTCTTTTTATATTTTTGTGAAGTAACATGCTACTTCAAAGTGCATCAACTCACGTTTCAAGGGTCTAAGACTAAATGTGGGCACCCTTTTGGGCTCACATAATTGGCGACCATCGGGGGATGAATCCAAACATCTCTTGCTCCAAGGGTAAGTTGTCTAGTCAAGCTCGGTACTCCTTACATCTACTTCGCGATGTACGGGTAGGAAAGAGCTCACCATTCAACGTTTCCAATTGAATTGAATTGTTAGGAAAGACCTCATAGACAAGGTAATGTCCTAACCATATTGTATCGAATTTCGCCGGAAATTCAAGCTTTCGTGCGTCTTGAATCATGACCATCATTCCCGGTGTTAGGGCCCTTCTCTTATGTCGTTTGTCGAAAGTAATCTTTCTCCTTCTTTGCATTGCCTCAATATGTTGAGCCGCCATTCTCCTCCCTTCGTCAAGTGCTTCCAAATCGGTTAGTCGATTTCGTAAGGATTGACTTTCGGTAAGTCTCGTACTCACGGCCACCCTAAGTGACTCGACTTCATATTCGATTGGTAGTGTCGCTTCAAGACCATAGACTAAGGAAAATGGTGTAGCACGCGTAGTTACCTTATAGGTTGTACGGTATGCCCAAAGTGCCGCCGTTAGTTTCGTATCCCAATCCCGCTTCGAGTCTATAACCGTCTTGCGTAGTATACTCACCAAAATTCCGTTAACCCTTTCCGTTTGTCCATTGGTTTGTGGGTGGTAGGGAGTAGTCTTCCGGTGATCAATTTTAAATTTCTCTGTCATCTCTCGAATCAAGTCATTCAAAAAGTGAGTACCCCTATCGCTTACTAGGATCTTCGGCACCCCGAACCGCGAAATTATGTTTTCGTACATAAATGTTGCCGCGTGTTCCGCCGTGTCGGTCTTCACCGCTTTGGCTTCCGCCCACTTGGTGAGGTACTCGGTTGCCACCACAATATATTTCATTCCTTTTGAAGATTGGGGATGGACCTCACCCACATAGTCGATGCCCCATTTTTCGAAAGGAATTAAGGGTAATGATACATGTAAAGGCATCTCCATTCTAAGGTCGTTTCGGGCATACCGTTGGCAAGCGTCGCATTTCCTTACATAGTCATGGGCGTCCTTAAATAGTGTAGGCCAAAAGTAGCCCGCTCTAAGTATTTTTTGCCCGGTGAGTTGACCCGAGAAGTGACCGCCGCAAGCGCTATCGTGGCAAGCGATTAAAATCGCTTCAACCTCCGTTTTTGACACGCATCGTCGTAAAATACCATCGGACCCCCTTCTAAACAACCTATGGCCCACTACAACAAATTGCCTACTATTTACCCTCACCTTCCTTCTCTCTTCTTTTGTCCACTCTTTGGGCAACTTGTGGGTTGTTAGAAATTCCACTATGCCCGCATACCACTCCGGTGTAGAAGTGACCACAAAGAGGCTATCATCTACTAACATATCATTTACCGGATTTTTTCCTATCTCCTCCGACAACCTAGACAAGTGGTCCGCTTGTAAATGCATACGACCCGGTTTATATTCCACCGTGTAGTCGAATTCTTCTAATAACAAAACCCACCTAGCTAACCTACCACTTAACTCCGCCTTGTTAACTAGATACTTGATAGCCATGTGGTCAACAAAAAATACAACCGGGTTGCACATGAGGTAATGCCTAAACTTTTTAACGGAAAACACCATGGCTAGGCACTCCCTCTCCGTTGTAGAGTAGTTTCTTTCGGCGGGGGTCAATTGCTTACTCGCATAAGCTATAGGTTGATCCTTCTCTTTTTCTCCCGTTGCTTGACAAAGCGCACTCCCTATTGCCACATTACTAGCATCACAATAGACGTGAAAAGGTTTACCCCAATTGGGTGGTATCAACACCGGATAGGTGCTCAACCTATCCCGCAATTCCTCAAAGGCTTTTTGACAAGCATCCGTCCACTCGAATTTGACATCCTTTTTGAGCAAATGGGTAATGGGCACCGCTATCTTTGAAAAATTAGGAATAAGTTCCCGGTACCATCCCACATGTCCTAACAACTTAGAGATCCCCTTGGAATTGGTTGGAGTTGCCAAGTCGCTTATGGCCGCAATCTTATCCGGATCGGGTTCTCTACCTTTCTCACTAACAACATAACCCAACAACACTCCCTTATTCACTCCCAAAAATGTCTTATCCGGGTTCAATGCTAACCTCATCTTCCTACACCTAACCAATGCCTCCCTAACACAATGTAGGTGATCGTCCACATTACTTTGTGTGCTAAAATCGTCCACAAAGACGGTCATGGATTTGAACAACAAGTCGGTGAAGATATACATTACTAATCGTTGGAAAGTAGCCGGGGCATTACATAACCCAAATGGCATCACTACCCACACAAAAGTACCCCAAGGTGTAGTAAAAGCCGTTTTATGGATATCTTGGAGGGCTATGGAAATTTGATTATAACCCGCATACCCATCCATAAAGGTATATCGCGAATGACCTCCAACCTCCTCAAGCAACAAGGTGATAAAAGGTAAGGGGAAGTGATCCTTTTGTGTGCACGAATTCAATTTCCTATAGTCGACACAAACCCTTAATTTCCCATTTTTTTTCTTTACTAAGACCATAGGAGAAACCCAATCCGTGATTTCCACCGGCTTGATAAACCCGGCCTTCAATAACCTTTCCAATTCCTCTTTCACCAACAATTGCAATTGAGGATTCATCCTCCTCTCCTTTTGTCTAATTGGCCTCGCCCCCGGAATTAAAGGAATCCGGTGCTCTACCATTTCCCTAGGAATTCCCTTAAGCTCATCGTAGGACCATGCAAAAGTATCACTAAACTCATCCACCAAATTGCTATACTCCCTAACCTCTTTCTCCCCCAATTTGGAACCCATCTTCATTTGTCGGGTTTTTCCATTCTTTAATTTCACATCCACGTACCGCCAATCCGCTTCCGACACATGTGCTTGTTCCTCTTTGTTCCGATACCAATCGGAAGGCACATTGGGGTAATCTTTCACATCTTGACCTACAACTATCCCCGTAGACGTGGTCTTGAAATGTAAAGGCTCCTCCAATTTCGATGACTCAATAATCACATCCTCCTCTTGAGTCCCATCTACATGAATTAAACTAACCTCACCCTCTTCCACGTCATCTACCCAAGGTGTTAACCCACCGCTAACCCACTCTTCCTCGGTGAGCACCTCACATGGCTCCAACAATGAGCCCTCTCCTAAACTAACACTAGGAAATTCACTCCCTAAGCCTACTTGGTGAAATGTAACCATTACATCAACCTCGGACTCGGGGTACTCCCTTAGCCATTGGGCATAATCCCCATTATCCCCATAATTGTAAAAATTAGGACCTAGACTTCCCGAGCCCGAATCTATAACAACCCTTTGACCTTCGGGATGGACGACTCCCACCAATGCCTTGCCAATCTCATTCTCGTTTAAGTCATCAATTTCCTTCTCCAATGGCAAATACATCTCCTTCTTCATCCATCCTTCTAATGAACCAATGGACACTATGACCCTATTACCCTCCGGACCATAAGTGATGGATGGTTTACGTCCACCCCAATTGACCATAGCATTCGCCATCCGCAACCAAGGCCTACCTAGCAAAATGGGGAAGGTGTCCTTGTTGGAGTGCATTTTAATGACATGGAAGGTGACCAAGTACTCCTCGCCTCCCGTAGTCATTCTACAATCCTTGATCATCCCCAAAGGCGTAGTCGAACTTTGATTTGCCATATTTATGACCAAAGGTGAAGGCCCCGTGAGTCCAAGTCCCAATTTTTTCATAGTATCCTCCGGTAGTATATTTAGACTACTCCCTCCGTCGACTAGCACATTAGGAACCACCTTATCTACTATAACAACTTCTATTTCTATAGCTTTCACGTCTCTTCCACCTTGTGATTGGATCCTAGCGGCTATTTTAGCTTTCACCTTCCTCATCCTCTTGTGTACCGGCATTCCCTCCTTTAATGTTTTCCTTGCCGTGGGTGAAATTTCCAATAGTTGGCCGAAAGTAATATCCGCCTTGAGTGTACTAAGGTCCGCCCACAAGTCGTACCCGGTAGATCTTTCCACCTTAGAATTACCCACTACGTCGAATTCGTCTACGGGAACCCCCGGTCCTTCCCATTCACCCACATCGCTATTATCCAAGTCATGTACCGCATTAGTCCTCTCCCTATCTTGTAAAATTATATTTTCCCTCTCCACATCCTTAGTAGCTCTTCTAGCTACCCTATCCAACTCGGAGAGATTAATCTCTTCATCCGAAGAGTAATTTCCTTGCTCTCCTATTCCTACCTCCAACGGGGCATCCCCTCTCCTAGCCCTAGTAGTTACCGCTAGTGCAGGTGCTTCTTCAACCACACCCTTACCCTTCACTAACTCATATGTAATAGCATTGGTGTGAGGAGGCCATTGACTTTGCTCCTCTCCAATTCTCGTTGGGAGAGGAAGCATGTCATCACATGTGGCCTCCAACACTCCATCCATGAACCTAACATCTTGGGAGTTAGATGGTCCCGGATCCGTTGGAGGCGCTTGTCTCCCGTTACTACCATTAGGTGGAACTCCTTGTCTATTTTGTATTGGAATGTAACCGGTTGTAGTTTGCAAGCCCGCCGGTGGATGAAAAGTTTGCCTAGCATTACTATGGTCATAGTATAAGTTAGGTGGCCTAAGTTCATTGGCCGGTACTCCTTGTGGCCTAGCACCTCGCATATTATCCCTTGCTTGTTGTTGTGGATTAGCCACCGGGTAAGGGACATTAATTATTTTGTCCGGTTGGCGACACGTATCCGAGGGATGACTTCCTCCACAATTGCTACAATTAAACTCTTGACCTTCGGACCAACATTGTCCTTGAGCGTGCCACCTTCCACAAAAGGGATGAAATTCCTTCTTCTCTAAATTTTGGCCACCTTGCCCTCTAGGTTGTGGTCCTCTATTGCTTCCATTTCCATAGTGAGGTGGCGCTTGACCTCGTTGATTTTGTTGAGGTGGGTTACCGTTTCCTCTTTGGTCACGGTTTTGTCCACTTCTACAAAATTGACGCGTGTGGCCCGGTTGGCCACATTGGACACACCATAATCCGGAAGAATGCCTACCCGACTCAACCGGGGGTGGAGGCCCCGGTTGTTGACTCCGGATCATTAATGACATTTGATCCGTGAGGCTTTGCATTTGTTTTATCATAGCCTCTTGGAATCCTAGTTGGCTAGCACCTAGTCTTCTCTCAACCTCCTCCAAGTGTGGATCCGTTCTAGGGGCCGGTAGTGCCAAAAGAGGTGCCGGTTCCCTAACCGCTAAAGGTCGGGGGCCGGTGTCCACAATGGCATATGGAATTTGGTTCTCATACTTAGCGGGTTCTACCGCTACCACCCTAGGGCGTATGGGGATGAATTGTGGGATCAATTCATCCTCCCTTCTCCATAGCCTTTCGTGATCTTTATCCAAGTTTTCAATATCTCTAGCCGCACGCTTGGCATCCGCCAAGGTCAAGGGATTCCTTTCTAGAACACCCCTAATAGTTCCGGACTTAAAAAACCCTTGAATGAAAAATTGCTTTAGCGTGTCGTCGTTGAGCATGGTACCCACAAATCTAGTGCACACTAAATCAAACCTCCTAATGTAAGCCGAAATTTCTTCCTCCCTTCCTTGCTTCAATGACGACAATGCCCTTAATGCGGTACTTTGACCCACTTCCGGCCTAAATTCGTTAAGAAACTCCCTTTGTAATTGTTCCCATCCCCTAAAATGTCCCTCGGCATGATCCCGATACCATTCATAGGCTTCCCCCTCTAGAGTGGTAGGAAACCACACTAACCAATAACCCGGGTCGGTTATGAGGAAGCTAGCCAACCGTTCGATATACCGTTCCATGTGCCGAGAGGGGTCCTCATCCTTGGTCCCATAAAATTTAGGGAGATGAGATGGCATATCCATCGCCGCTAAATTTTGTGGAACCACAATTGGTAGGCCTCTTGGCCTAACCAATGGGTCTATTGGAGGTATAGGAGGTATGGGCGGAATTGGGGGTATGGGTGGTGGATCCATCCCCCGTTCCTCGGCCATGGTGACCGGTGAACTATTCAACAATCCCCTATCAACTTCTACCGGGAATTCTTCTCTAAGTGTGTAATTTTCCGAAGAATTTTCACCACTCAATTTGGAGGGAGTGATCTCCTCTTCAAGTTGAGCTCCAAGTTCTAAGGTGTCTAGAATTGACCTAGTCCTAGGTTCGACGTTCAAACAACTCTCTATTCTAACATTATCTTGTTCTAATCTATCACTGATTTTAGAGGACCGCCTCTTTCGAGTAGATTTCTCTAGTCCTACTATCAAACTTGGTTTTTGTGAGCGAGTCCTACCTTGCATTCCATAAGAATCGATCGACCCTCACTTGACCACACATAATCCTAGCAATTCCCCTCTTAATATTTTCACTTGTCTTGGTGTGGTTATAATTTTTTTTTAGGAGGTGAGGAAAAGAACCTGCAAGCCCACTTAGGTGAAAGAATCCCAATAGGGGATAGGCATGTTCATGTTAATTTTTTGGTTAAGTCGGAGCATCACCTCCGCACCTTCCCGCAAATTAACACTCACCACAATACCGATTGTGAGGGGGTGACCTTCCGAGTAGATTATGTTAAAAGTCGAGGCTTCACCCTTCAACTTCTCACACCATCCACAATTCGGGAATTACCCTCTACAACGGATAACAACAATCACGAGTACAAAAGGCATTCCTTAATTAGTTAATGAGTTCACTTTGAAGAAATAAACATACCTTGAGCAATCGCATCCCCCTGTGAGTTAGCACTCCCCTCAATCGTGACTCAATGTAACAACACCATAAACTTTGTGAAATATTAATTTAATCTAGAGCATGAAATGACAACTCCCAAAACTTTGAGACTCACCCCGAGGTGAGTGTCAAAGTTCAATGTCCTAAGGTGAATTTACCCTCTAATGTTTTAATGAGCTACTCGGTTATAGGTTCCTTTTAAGTTCTTAGCAAATCCCCAAAAAGGTTGAGGACGTACCTTCGCCGCGCTCCTTCCTCAAAAATGAATTTGCGTAATTGACAATGCAATTCATTCCAAGGAATAGTTGAAACACAATGAATTCAAATGTAACCCAAAGAGAGAATACTTACCAAGTTTCGGGTGCTCCTTCCCTTCTCTCAAGTTTGTGTCTCCAATTTTTCCTAGTTGCCTCCAAGTCTCCTAGTCGCCTCCAAGTCTTGTAACTACCTTCCGCTTCGCTCCCGGCGGACGCACCAATTATGTGAGGCCAAACCCCCCACCCTTAAGCGTCCGTAGTCCGAGTAGTGGGTTTGGGCTCACATTCCTCCGCGGTATTGGATTTGGACTTGGATGAGTCCATAGTGCAAGGTTCACCCTTCAAGTGGTCTTGGATTTAACTCCTTCATAAACCCAACTCCTTCATGAACCCAACTCCTTAGCTTCTAACTAAATAAACCTAGCTCCTTCATAAACCCAGCTCCTTCATGAACCCAGCTCCTTAGCTTCTAACTAAACAAACCCAGGTCCTTCATAAACCCAGCTCTTTTACTTTCTAACTAAACAAACCCAGCTCCTTCATAAACCCAGCTCCTTCATGAACCCAGCTCCTTCATAAACCCACAACTTTGTAGTTGTAATCCCCAACTACCTCACTAATTATTCAAGCCCTTAACTAATCTTCCTACCTAATTTTCCTAATTCTACTAACAACCCCTTTCTAATCACACAATTCTTCTCTAATCCTAAAATCCTAAAATCCTAGAGAGGAGAGGGGGAGAGAGAATTTCGTAACTTCACTAAGACTAACCAATCCACACAAGTATATTGTTGCACTCATCACAACATCAAGTGCTCAACTCTTAAACATGGAACTTGCAACCACGTGTATTCAAAACATGAACTTTAAGTACCACAAATTGGAATCATGAATTAACTTTAAAATCCTTCACGTCAACACTAATTCTACCAAGAGGTCAAGCCCTCTTCAAGGCTAACAAGCCTTGGCTCTCAAACTAAAAACTAAGCACACACATGTGCTCCAATATGGCTTCCCACACCCACACTTATAACTCGTGGGGTGCCTTGGAGCACAAAGGAAAGAGAGGATGAGTGAGGGAAGAATGAGGGATTATATAGTAAGCTTGAGGGGGTGAGCACCCTCAAGGCTCACGATAAGCCCTTGAGATTTCCTCCTACTTAGTAGGCGCCAATCCTATCTTCTAAGCCTTCCTCCCTCAAATGATCAACAAGGATCCTAATTCGAACATTTAACTAGCCTTGGCTTTCTACCTACCACACTTTACCAAACTTGGGATGCTTCAACCCAAACTTAGCCTCCTTCGCTTTCCGCCGCCATAACTTTCTTCCCTTACTTTCCCAAATCGTTGCTCACCACTTAATTCAAACCACGATGCTTAACTCGTGATTTGATTGGTGCTTTGAGAATTTGCTTATCCTCCACCTTGCATTCTTCCTTGGACCTTCCCCATTAAGTGGCCATGATGAGGTGGTCCACTTGTGCGCTCCATGTGATCCTCCATTCATCCCAATTCGAATGCACTTGCCTCTTGAGTCACTTTGGTTGTCTCCATCCATTTGTACTAGCCTACTCACTAACTACTCAATCCAAGTTCTCCTTACCTATCTTCATTCACTCAAATCCTTCCGAAAGTAAAAACACAATAACAACTCACATCTTAGCCTCTTACAACATGGTACTTCTAAGACTAACATTTCACTCTTTTTATATTTTTGTGAAGTAACATGCTACTTCAAAGTGCATCAACTAACGTTTCAAGGGTCTAAGACTAAATGTGGGCACCCTTTTGGGCTCACACTCATCATGGCCACTTAATGGGGAAGGTCCAAGGAAGAATGCAAGGTGGAGGATAAGCAAATTCTCAAAGCACCAATCAAATCACGAGTTAAGCATCGTGGTTTGAATTAAGTGGTGAGCAACGATTTGGGAAAGTAAGGGGAGAAAGTTATGGCGGCGGAAAGCGAAGGAGGCTAAGTTTGGGTTGAAGCATCCCAAGTTTGGTAAAGTGTGGTAGGTAGAAAGCCAAGGCTAGTTAAATGTTCGAATTAGGATCCTTGTTGATCATTTGAGGGAGGAAGGCTTAGAAGATAGGATTGGCGCCTACTAAGTAGGAGGAAATCTCAAGGGCTTATCGTGAGCCTTGAGGGTGCTCACCCCCTCAAGCTTACTATATAATCCCTCATTCTTCCCTCACTCATCCTCTCTTTCCTTTGTGCTCCAAGGCACCCCACGAGTTATAAGTGTGGGTGTGGGAAGCCATATTGGAGCACATGTGTGTGCTTAGTTTTTAGTTTGAGAGCCAAGGCTTGTTAGCCTTGAAGAGGGCTTGACCTCTTGGTAGAATTAGTGTTGACGTGAAGGATTTTAAAGTTAATTCATGATTCCAATTTGTGGTACTTAAAGTTCATGTTTTGAATACACGTGGTTGCAAGTTCCATGTTTAAGAGTTGAGCACTTGAGGTTGTGATGAGTGCAAAAATATACTTGTGTGGATTAGTTAGTCTTAGTGAAGTTAGGAAATTCTCTCTCCCCCTCTCCTCTCTAGGATTTTAGGATTTTAGGATTAGAGAAGAATTGTGTGATTAGAAAGGGGTTGTTAGTAGAATTAGGAAAATTAGGTAGGAAGATTAGTTAAGGGCTTGAATAATTAGTGAGGTAGTTGGGGATTACAACTACAAAGTTGTGGGTTTATAAAGGAGCTGGGTTTGTTTAGTTAGAAGCTAAGAAGCTGGGTTTACGAAGGAGCTGGGTTTATTTAGTTAGAAGCTAAGGAGTTCGGTTCATGAAGGAGTTGGGTTTATGAAGGAGCTAGGTTTATGTAATTAGAAAGTAAAGAGATGGGTTCATGAAGGAGCTTAGTAGATAGCCTACTTAATTAGCTCATAGACAAGTAGTTAGTTACATTATGCTAGTTAGTGTTATGTGTGGCTTTCACAAGTAAATGTATTTGAGATTGACTATAGAGAATAGTGTTTTTTAACACTTGCATCCTCTCTTTAAAAATAAACCACGTGCACAAATTAATGGAGAATGTGGAGCACTCTCGCGATGGCAAGACAAAGGAAGCAAAGACCAAAGTTAAATCCAAGACCACTTGAAGGGTGAACCTTGCACTATGGACTCATCCAAGTCCAAATCCAATACCGCGGAGGAATGTGAGCCCAAACCCACTACTCGGACTACGGACGCTTAAGGGTGGGGGGTTTGGCCTCACATCCCCGCCGAGGATCCAGTATAGCCCCCCGGGGTCCCTTGACGGTCGGCAGGATTCCCCGATGGCGCCACAATTCGGAGCGGCGTGATGTCGAAGGACCGGACGATGGCATCGACGTTGGCGGAGGGGACGGGCTCGTCGTCATCCGAGTCCATGGCGGGCATGCTCTCGTCGGCGGCCATGTTGATGTCCGTCCTTGGGACGAACATGTCCCCCAGGTCCATCGTTGACGCCTTCGCCCTGTGCACCTGGTACTCCTCCTCGTCCACGGCGTCAACGTAGCTGTTGACGACCAGCCCCAACATCTGAGGGACACAAGCAAATACGTTAGCATATACGAACGTGCGTTCGTAAACATCAACGCTGAAACAATGCCAACACTACTAAGACAACTACCATTCAACAATGTGGATGTCATGGACTTTACGAACGTGCGTTCGTAAACATCAGCGCTGAGAAACAATGCCAGCACTACTAAAACAACTAACGTTCAACAATGCGGTCTCCATGAACTTTACGAACGAGCGTTCGTAAATATTTGGAGTGCTTACCATCACCGCGTACATGAACTTGCTGCCTCCACAGACGTTGTAGACAGTCTCTCCACTTGTTGCCAAACTTTGGAGCACGGAGACGTAGAATTCCAACCTGAGCTCCAGCGCCGGGAAGACCGTGTACAACGTCTCTTGCAGCAGATCCTTGGGAGGGGGATGTGGGATGCAGTAGATCTTCTTGAACGTGTTGTTCGCCTTGACAGGCGCTCGCCCATGCCCAAGCCCGTTGTACGTCAAAAAAATGAGGCTTACCGCCCCCACCTGCTTGTTGCCCCTGGCCTCGTTGATGGCCACGATCCCTTCCGTCTTGGCGGGCACGTAAGTGCTGTGGAAGATGTTGTACTCGAACTTGATCGTCTGCTCGTACAGCTCGGTGACGACGGACAACTTCTCCTGTTCTACTATCCACAGCCAAACGTGAGGCTCCCTCATGGCAGGCGATTTGTACTCCATGAACTTCGCCATGAAGGGGTTGTAGAAGGGCATGTCCTTCGCCCCCTGCCTCGACGCACCCGGGATCCCCCTGAAATCGATCAGGGCAAATGGGCAACCCCGACGGTCCTCCCTCACCTCGGCCCTGCTGATGGTTCCGTCCCACTTAGAGAATGTGGTCCTCTCTAAGCCGGTTGTCACCACACAAAATCTTGCCACTCCCTCGAATGTGGCTCTCCTTTTCCGCTCCAAAAACTTTATGTACTGCTCGACCACCTGGGGTTCAGTCTCCGTTTTCTTTGACCTCTTGTTCCCCTTCTGTTTCAAAACGGAGGCGTGCTCCTTGACTAGACTGCGCATCGAGGCTCCGCAGATGTTGTAGCCGACCTTGAACTCCTTCCATGAGGCCCAATCCACGTCCCCGTCGGCTTGGAAGAGTTTGTACTCCGGGACGAGTACGCTCAACTCCCTCATTGCTGCAGTCTTCATCTTTCGGTGGTCGCACCATTCCTTGATGGAGTACGTGCCGGGCTTGTGCTTTGGCCTCTTCAAAAATATTTTCGGGTAGGGAATGGTTCTTCCCACAGTGTTCCCAAGAAGATGCACCGCGCACCTCCGCAACTCGGACTCCGTCAACCCTTGTAGGGACCTGAAGAACTCCCTCAGTAGTGGAGGGGCCTCCCCGGTCTTCTCCGCGCTGTATTTCTCCTCGGTGTCGGGGTTGACGAGATCCCCCGAGCTGTGCGCATCAAAAAATTGAGTCCACAACTCCCAAGTGTCCCTGTTGCAGCAGATAAGTCGGAGCTCGCCCTTCAGCTCCAGCACAGACTTGGTGGTTGTGGACTTCATATCGATGGAAGAGAACTTGTCCACCATCGCATCGCAAAAGGCCTGCAGTAATAAAGAAAGGTCAGTAGTGCACCAGATACGAACGCACGTTCGTAAATGTTGAAACGAAAGTTAAGAAAAATGAATTGCACACTGAGCTTTACGAACGTTCGTTCGTAAACTCACCTTCCATTGCGGAGACTGGGTCTTCGCGTTCTCCCTTTCCTTGGGGGGGCACCCGTGGGCGACCCAGACGTCTCTCGCAGCCACTATGTTAGCTGCCCAGGACGCCTCGAACGCCTTGATCTTGTTGCCGGAGTTGAGGAATGTGGAAATCTTGCGCAGCTTGTCCCAGTCGTCAGACCACACCAAGAACGCCTTCCAGTAGCGCAACTCTGCCTTCAGTTCGTGCTGGAAGTTGTCGTCCTTGAGGATTATCTGAGAGGCCTCCAAGCTGTGCTGACCATCTATAATCCAGAACTCTCCATTCTGGATTCGTTGCCAATCCTTCTCCGACGGACGGGATGTCAGCCCTTTGGGCATGACGCAGACGGTCTGCCTATCCCACTTGACGTTGTTCATGAGGTTGTTTATCTGCCACCTCACACCCCCGCTCTCGCGAGACCTCACCACCCACTTGTTGGGGGATTTTTCACACTTGAAGCAGTCCACGTTGAATGTGAAGTGGCGTCCCATGGGCCAACAATCCTTCGAGTAATTGTTGAAGTCGCGAAGGATCCTTGTGGCCTTCACAGCGTCCGGGTTCTCGCCCTTCTTCAATGGGGTTGGCATTACGGGAGGGGAGCTCACCTCCGCGGTCTCTGTTACTCCCGACCTCTCCATGTCCTCCCTCGTCCTCTTGGATGGCGTCGAGTGTCTGCTGGGACCCTCCGTCAACCTGCTCGCTGAAGGCACTGGCCTCGGTGCACTTCTCGATCCTCCTGCCCCGGATGTGGATGGTTTTCTGGGGCTCTTCTTCTTCTTGTTGGCCTCTGCGACCACGCTGTTGTACTTAGAGATGTTCAAGGCGAGGGCGGTCAACTTCCTGGCAGTCCAAAATTGGCTCAGGATGTACTTTGAGAAGAGATCATCCAGGTTGAAATGCTTGGCGTCTGCTGCAACATTCATTGACGCGTACACATATGAGAATGAGTGCTTCAAGTAGTGCAACAAGAGATTGATGTGGTCTTTCTTGTTTTTCATATCCAAGATCACATAATCACCCTGTGCCTCTATGGATTCTATTTCCCACGTCTTCATCTGCACCCATTGTTCTGGCTGGTCCGGTCTCGTTTCCAGCTCGTAGGTAAAGCGTAGGCAGAATAGATCGTCTGTGGTCTTCTCTGGCATTGCCGTCCACTCCCCCATGAAGTCCTGCTTTGGGACATAACTGTCGTTGCCTTTGTCGTCAGACACAGACTCCGGGAGGCGATTGACCTTCACCGCGAACATTTCAATGGCGCTCCTGCTTGATCTAGCCATCTGCATCACATGAATATTTAGGATTGAGTTACGAACGAGCGTTCGTATCTGACATGCAAATCTCAGGTACTACTCAGTATTAATGTATTTTTTGCAATAGATTCTGATAATATTTACGAACGATCGTTCGTAAAGGTGGTTGTCAATGTTGTTCACATTTCACGTCCTTACGCAAGTTTATGCATTTGGGTCTAGGGTTTTTCAGAGTCACAGTTTGATTAGTGTTGTACCAATGTGTTCTTAGTAGGCGTATATACACGAACGAGCGTTCGTAAATATAGCATTCCATTTTAGAATTTTATGGCCGAGCGTTCGTAAAAGTGACCTGCATTCGTATTTACGAACGCACGTTCGTAAATAGAGGTGATTTTGTATGTTGGATTATGTTTTTATTTGTTTACGGACGTGCGTTCGTAATTCTTTATTTTTTATGTGTAATTTTACGGAGAGGTTTGTTCAAATTATTGATGTCATGGTATGCAATATGCGTGATATGTAGCCTATATTTACGAACGTGCGTTCGTAAATATATAGCATTGCATACAGGCAATTACGAACGGACGTTCGTAAAAGTTGAAGTATCGAGGGCGTATTTACGAACGCCCGTTCGTAAAAGGGGGTGGGTTTCGCGATGTATTTCACATTTACGAACGATCGTTCGTAAATGTGGTGGTTTTGGGTTTCATATTATATATTTGCCGTATATATACGTATTCGTATATGTACGAATACGTATACATGTGAGTATGATTGCTGTGATCAACAATGCTCGCATCTGTGCCTGCAACTCTTGGTCAGAATGATGCAACTGAAGAAAAAAATAGAATCTGAACAGAATTGAGATCCAGAATGACATTGAGAATTCAGAATAAAGAAGAGAGTGATAATTCGTACAAAACATGCCAGAGCTTATAATGCATATAACAAAACACATGGAAATCAAGAAGCAACAATTTCAGAATGTGAGGGGAGTGCGATGGAAAGGAAAACTGTACTCACATTAAAATGTTGCACACACAGAACCTGTTCTTCGTCCCTTACTGAGAAACCCAGAAATCCTCACAAATGCACACTCAATTGCCTTTCAAATGGAGTCTACTGACTTCCAAATGCACACTCAATTCACTTCTTATGCACACTCAGTTCACTTTCAAATGCACCCTTCTACCACTCACTCCTTTCTCACACTCAAACCTTCACAACTTATATACAAACCCTAGCAAATACTCTGATGTACACACAACTCACAAGCTTGTAGCTCTTAAGCTTAGGAAACTCTCAAGCTTTCTGAAACTCTCAAGTTTTCTGAAACTCTCAAGCTTTCTGAAACTCTCAAGCTTTCTTAAACTCTCAAGCTTTCTGAAACTCTCAAGCTTTCTTAAACTCTCAAGGTTCCTAAAACTCTCAAGCTTTCTGAAACTCTCAAGCTTTCTTAAACTCTCAAGCTTTCTTAAACTCTCAAGCTTTCTTAAACTCTCAAGCTTTCTTAAACTCTCAAGCTTCTGAAACTCTAAGTTTTCATACTCCCAAGCTTCTGAAACTCAAACTCTCACGCTCTCAAGCTGTCAAGCTTCTGAAACTCAAGCTTTCGTACTCTCAAGCTTCCTAAACTCTCACCGCTTGCACCAACAAAACATACATAAAACACCTTACTAAAAATGGCAAGAGCTTCGCTGCCTCTAAGCGCTCCGCTCCTCCTCTGCGCCAAATGACAAATGAGGAGGAGAGGAAGGGGCGCGGGGAGGTAGCCTGCGCCGGTAGGGTTTCTCCGGCGGTGGCCACGTGGCCTCCTCCCACTGGGTGGCGGGACGGGATGGGATGGGCACGGGGGATGGGGGGGTGATGGGATGGTGGGATGGGGGAATGGCATGTGATGGGAGGTGGGCATGGGGACGGGACATGGGGGGATGGGGACGGGGACATGGGGGGGATAGGATGGGATTGGATGGGATTGCATGTAAGTAATATAATCATGTTATAAGCATGCTTTGCAATAACGAGCGTTCATATGGGCTTTTGAAATATAGTGTTTTCATGAATGAGACATCTTTCATGTTGTTCAATGGTTCCTCAAATAATTACTAGCTTCATAAAGGACCCAATTTGAGATTGGCAGGAGGCAGTGTCCTTTTTCTTACAAGAGGTGGATGGAAATTCAATTTAGGTGCCAACTTGAACTACACTGTAGTGTTGTGGTTCGTAATTACTATTTAGTGTTAGCAATAGTAATTACGAACCACAACACTAAATGCCAATGACGCCCTTAATGTTGCATACACTATATGCCAACCTATACACTAATTGTGAACCAATGTAAAATTTGGCCATGTTCAGATTTTTACATCTCCACAATTAGTGTTATAATATTTTTAAGTTTTGTGTTTTGTTGCCGCATGGTTGCACCACCACCATCTCTACCACCACTACATTACCAAATCCTTGATTGGCCACTATGTTTGCATAGGAAATTATCCATTGAATACAAGTAGTACATACAAACTGAAATTTTTTATTTATAAGAAATTCTAGAAACAAAAAATACACATTTATCCTGCCCTAACATAGTCGGGCACATCTTGCCCTTGAAAGTATTGGAACACTATTTGTCAAGTGGTTGGTAGATAGTGTTGCAGGTAAATGAATAATAACAACATTAAATGTAACACAACACTAAATGCAAAAAATCGTGTAGCGCATTTGAGCCATGTGGTCGAATGTTTGGCTAGCATCATATGTGAGCTACACATAAATCAAGTTATGCCCCCTTCCCACTTGACTTTAGCTAAGATGGGAGGGTCGGTGCTTGAGGGTTAAGACCTCCACTTTTTAGCCATGCCACATCATTTGCAAACTAGGCTCGGCAGTAGATAATGTCGATGGTGTGATGGCCAAGTTGTTAGAACCAACTTTTAGTCTTACCTAAAGTCGGGTGGGAAGGGGGCATTAGTGCGATATGGGTTTTTGAGAAGTCAATATTGTTTGTGTATGTAATCTATTGTATTAACTACCGGACATGCACAACTTTCACAAACCCTAAACCCTAACCCCAAACCCTAAACCCTACATCCCGAAATCTTTAATAGTGTTAAGTGCATTTTGATCACACAATCCATAATCTTATTATAACATGCATGTCTTAAGACCAGTTTAAATCAACACTTTTAGCTATGCTTATACTTCTCATGGGATGCAAAATTCACACAATTATAAGTGTGACTCGACCTAGGTATGGTTTCAATCCATATGCTCACTCTATCTTATGCACGATTCCAAAGTAATTCAACCTTTCCACACACGCCAGATTAATCAACATGTAGGGTGGCATCTGAATTAAAACCTAAATTTAATCTAGAACACTATATTCGTTAATTAGAGACTTTTGAAAGTCTCAAAATGAAATACGCCCATAGTTTGGGATGCCAATATTATGAGCATGCGGAACATTGGGAACATCGGGAACATCGGGAACATGACGGTTTGCAACTTCGCATGCAAAGAATATGCACAACACTCAAAATAGTAAGTCTTTAAATCATAATCAAAACATGAACTATAAGTGGAAAATAACAATCGAATCCCAAAAACAAATGCTTTTATGTCCTTATAAAGTTTAGGATGCGCATCCCATATATAAGGGTCTTATGGAATTGGATGGCACATCCCAAACGTATGTATAAATTTGATACTATCCGCAATAAAACCAAGTCTACAAAGTGCCCCTATTTTCCACATTAATTCCAACCTACGTTATGTTTCCCCATCTCCATCTTCCGCTTCATATCCATTATCGGCATCATTTTCCGCAGCTGCAATACGTACCAAGTTGTCTTTGGCAAAATCTATATGTTTTTGGGGGATGGTCATTGTTTCCGATTTGGAACCTTTGCGCGGCTTCCAAGCACAAAGGATGGTATCCGTGTTTATCCAAACCGGTCCGTACGCGGAGTCCACTGTCCACTTGAAACCCTTTTTGGTGTCCCAACCTAAATAGGTGCGGAGCACGTTCTGGTCTTTGGTGCTCGGACGGCAATATTCCACTTCAATTTGACGAAAGTTGGGGCTAGTTCTAACAAAATTGGGTGAAGACAATGCTTTCACCAACCAAATTGGTTTGGGGTGCTCCTCATCTCCTGCTCGTACGAGGACCATATAACCCTCGTGGCAATCAACACCCACACGAAACGACGGAGCCGGACGATTGCGCGCAGGGCCAACGTAATGCTCGTCCATTGCAAACTCTTCACGGACGTCTCCATTGCTAAAGAACATAGCATCGGACTCCACAACTGTCAAACGACTTTGTGGCCAAAATCCTTGTGTCAAAGTCGTACGGGTGTCGACACCAACGGTCATCAAGGCTGAGCGTATGCGATCCCAATACGCGATCAACGGCTCATGAGTATCCCTAACACGTCTGGTGATGTCTTCTTCACACAACTCTTTCCAATACTCAATGAACCCGGATATGCCTTTTATGATTTCCGGCCCATTCCTCATGGGATCGGGTTTGCAAGGCTTTGGTTCCCCATCCGGAAGCAAACATTTCCCATCCTTGTCTTGACGCCACACGAGTATACCATCCTCCGGGCCCCAATTTAGAGATGTGCACAAAAGCTTGAACTGCATGGCGGGGACACCATCATCCCTCATATAGAAGCGGAATTGTTGTGCTTTGGTATGTCCCACCAGACGGTCCACTCCCTTCAACATGTATGGCTTGATGAAGGCCTTGAAATTTGGTATTTCTTCAATCATGTGCGGGATCACCGGCACATTGTCCAAATCCATGTATGATTTCATGAGAAGTGGTATGGTGGGAAAATCCTCTTCATGCAACTTCATGCTCCAACGGCCAAATGAGGCATCAATATCGTCGTGCGTGTGCCCCACCATCAAGAAAGACACAAACACCTCTTTGAAGATGCCTTTTGCCACGAGCATCGACCAAAAACAAAACACGTATCGGCATTTGTTGTCTTTAGCACAATTATCAAGTTGAACGTGGAGAGTTGGAGGCAAGGGTTTTGCAATAATGGGTTCTCCGGGTGGTTCCGGCAATGAAGACATACAAACCTCCTTCCCTTGTAGCACTGCCTCATAAAGGGGTGTCGTTCCACAACCATCGAAAAGGGCACGGGAAGAGTGTACCGGTGGCTTTTCGAGATCGCGCAATAGTTTTGCAAATGAACCGACCGTGTGGTTGGCATCGCCAGGGTAAAAATCCAAACCATAATGGGCATATTTGACATCCACATGTCCATGGGCGATCATACCTAAGAAAAACAAACGATGCGTGAACAACAAAAATATGAAATAACTACACACCGGATGGATGGAGTTGGTCATTTGGAAAACAAACCCAATGCAAATCGGAGATCCTTTCAACACACATGTGGAATTCTATACGAACCTGTGACAGCTACAGGCAACTTGAAGAGACCATCCGTGGCCTTTATTTTGCGTGCATAACAAGGACATGCGGTCTTCGCATGGTCCATTTTATCATGAATCACTGTTAGAACCTCCGCGGGCCTCATTATGGATAGTGCACGGTTCTTGTAGTAATCTTGACGATGTGCCTCCTGGTTGTTGACATGCTCAATGTATTTTCTCTGGTGTCTAGTATGGGATTCAGTGCCTATAGGGTGGGCGTCTCGAAGACCTTTGTATTTCTCACACGCCGTACACCTAGCGAACTTGTCCCCAGGTCTCTTCAAAATGTATTCCGCAAACTGTTGGTTTTTAATTACACTCAACTTGGACAACGAAATGGGCCCACATCCCGCGATGCGACCCACTTCGTTGATGTCCGTTAAGATGTTCTTCCATTTCGTGCCCGTGGGCAACACCATTTGAACAACTTTCTCACCTGATGACAATGTCCTCGTCTTGTGGGGCATTGCATCGGCCAATGGCACTATGATGGTGGAGAGGGTCGCGGATGCTTGGAGTGTCGCCTCCCTAGGTTTCTTTGTGCCAGAGTTGCCATGAAATCGAGATCGGCGACCCAACAAAGAATACTTCCGAAACCTATAGAAGTCAGCCTTGGAGACCGCATGGATGATATACCACGCTGTGCAACAAACGTCCACATTCTCAAGGGTCACGACCTTACGGCCATGGGTATCAATGTGCAAATTTCTGTGGACCTCGAGTTTCTTTGCCGACCGCATACGAAAATCCGCAAGCCACATCTCTTGACGAAGAGACCGAATTTTTTCGCGTGGAAAAAATTGGCAACATTTCATCGTGCAACAATCCTTTCCAGAAACGAGACGGATAGAATCATCTCCCAAGATGCGATCCCGCCGTCTCTCCGTATCTCCGCGAGACACGCGACTTGAATCGTATTTACGTAGGCCTTTGCGAGGACGAATTGTGCCCAACAAAGCTAACTGCGTTTGCTTGTGCCGCCGTCCATGATCCCACAAGCTTACTTCTTCATGGAGAACCCTACGAAGGGGCCATCGACGCAAGGAAAATCTCCACGTCAACGGGACCTCACACGGTGCCAAGGAATTCAAGATGCACACGCCCACATCATCGAAACCAAGGGGGTTGACATCAACACATTCACGGGGATCGGAGTTTCTACATATGCCATCTGCCACCGGGACACCAAGCTCGTTTAGTAGAACAACATCTAGGCCCACCCATTCCTCCCTCCCGAAACCAGCACATAGAGGAATGTCATCATGGTCATCCCCAGAATGTGGAGATTGTTCGTGGAATTCGAAAGATTCATGGGAGGAGGTATACACAGACACGCCCACCCCGTTCGTCCCGTCATTAGTGTCCGCAGACGGGGACGAGAGGTCACATTCAATATCGGAGGACGATGCATTCGTCGAAAACTCAAATGCACTATCTCCATCATCCACTGCCATCACACCTAAACAAACAACCATGTCATGACCAACCACACAACGGATGTCACGCATACAAGAACGGATGCCACGCATACAAGAACGGATGCCAAGCATACAAGAGCGCACAATATCTGCAAATACATGGCCCGAACTTCGCAAACAACCCATGCTACTATTGGAGTGTCTAAATACGAACAGCTGTATGTTCCTGGCCATACTCTGTCAACTACAACATGGACCATCGCCATTGTGGTGTTTCAGGCCGTTCATTCATAAAAGAAATGCCATCCTGTGTATTGGACGAAATGGATAAGTATGCGACAAAACAACGTCAAGTCGTCCAACCTACAATAGCATATTTTCGAACCCCCGTTCGTATATATCTACCATTAGGTGTATTTTCATAAATGTATCTAGAGGGATGTAGTGCTGCGCAGAACATACTCTCAGGTGGTATTTACGAACGCACGTTCGTAAACTCAAGGCCATCGTTCGAAAGGGAGTTCGTAAATATGCCATTGAAGTATTTACGAACGCCCGTTCGTATATCACTGACATAGAGTGCCTAGGCATAGCCATATGTATACTATCTCCACATGCTATACTGGTACACATGCGTGTACAACATCCGAACGTCCGTTCGCAAACTCCTGAGTGGCATATTTACGAAATCCATTTCGTATATCAATGATATATTCAGCATATGCATCGCCATACGTATCTGGACATGGTGTTGGTGTGGACCACACGCAGGTGCATTTACGAACGGACGTTCGTAAACTCCCGACCATCATTGTCTGAACTAGTGACAAATGCGTGTGCGACATACGAACGTCCGTTCGTAAATCCTTTGATGGCATATTTACGAACGGGCGTTCGTATATCTCTGCCATATTGTCAGTGCATAAATGTGTAGGAGGGATGTCACTGGATGCGCATACCGTAATCCTCGGTGGTCTTTACGAACGTCCGTTCGTAAACTCAAGACCATCATGTGTCTGATCAACCTCCAGTGCGTGCTCCAGCTTTACGAACGTGCGTTCGTATCTCTGCCGTATTGTTTGTTTGCATAAATGCCTGGAGGGATGTCGCTGTATGCGCAGACATCATCCATGGTGGATTTACGAACGCACGTTCGTAAACAGAGGACCCTCCTATGTCTGATCCAATTACAAATGCGTGGACTTAAGCTTTACGAACGTGCGTTCGTATCTCTGACCTATTGTTTGTCTGCATGAATGTCTGGATGTCGCTGTTTGCGCAGACATAATCCCAGGTGTATTTACGAACGCACGTTCGTAAACAGAGGACCCTCCTATGTCTGATCCAATTACAAATGCGTGGACTTAAGCTTTACGAACGTGCGTTCGTATCTCTGACCTATTGTTTGTCTGCATGAATGTCTGGATGTCGCTGTTTGCGCAGACATAATCCCAGGTGTATTTACGAACGCACGTTCGTAAATACTGTCGGCCATCCTATGATCCACCCACTAAAGCGTGCTCCATCTTTACGAACGTGCGTTCGTAAAGCTCCGGTATTAACGGCGGTATATGCGGTGACTGTACGTTGTCTTGTACCTGGGGAGTGTACGCTTGATGCGCAGGAGAATGGCGTGAGCACGCTCCGTGGGGTCTCTAGGGCGCACACTTGGCGTCTGCCGCAAAAAAGAGCTCTGTTATGGGGGGGAAGAGCTTTAAGTACTTCTCTGGAGTGGTTCAAGGGCCCTTGGATGCTATTTAAAAAGCGGATTCCCGCCGCCTACTTTGACCTAACAATATGCCATTCTATCCATGCGGAACATACATGACCCTATGTATGGAACATGAATGGCATGCACGCAACATATTCAAAATATGTACATTGGTTATACACCTTACTTGTTACCAAGGTCTGCCGAAAAAAAATTATAATTTTTATATGTATATATATGTGTATATATAAATGTGTATATATAAATGTGTATATATATATATATGTGTGTGTGTGTGTGTAAATATATATGTATATATGTGTGTGTGTGTGTATATACATGTGTATATATATAGGTGTATATATATATGTATTGTAATAGTTAATGTAATCTAAATATGATGATGGTTAAGATAGAATAAATGATCTGCAACCAAGGTGTGAAGTACAAGTTTTTTGTCAATTAATATTGTTACCTATTATATATTACCAAGGTCTAAGTGAGATATATATATAGAGACAATGAGGTAAGAGTGGGTAAAAATTGATTGTGGAGGCCCTTAAACTTGTAGGTATAATCATATGATTCACATCAAAACATGCCCGTAATACGCTCACAAAGTGCGTGAACACCAATAAAAGGCAGGTTTATCCATTATTATAATGGCTTGTAAGGTAGATTAAGGATATGAATTCAAACCATACCTAGATTAAATGTGGGTTTTATTTCAGATCCCACCCTAGCTGTGGAAAGAGTGAATTAATCCGGCATGTGTGGAAAGGTTTAATTACTTTGGAATCGTGCATAAGATAGAGTAAGCATATGGATTGAAACCATACCTAGGTGGAGCCACACTTATAATTGTGTGTTTTGCATCCCACGAGAAGTATGTGCATAGCTAAAAGTGTTGATTTAAACTAGTCTTAACATATGCATGTTATAATAAGGTCATGGATTGTGTGATCAATCAATTTGCACTTAACACTATTGAACATTTAGGGATGTAGGGTTTAGGGTTTGGGGTTAGTGTTTAGGGTTTGTGGAAGTTGTGCATGTCTAGTAGTTAATACAATAGATTAGTACACACACAAACAACATTGACCTATCAAAAACCCATATCGCACTAATGCCCCCTTCCCACCTGACTTTAGGTAACACTAAAAGTTGGTTCTAACAACCCGGCCTTCACAGCATCGACATTATGTATTGCCGAGCCTAGTTTGCAAATGATGTGGCATGGCTTAAAAGTGGAGGTCTTAAGCCTCAAGCACCAACCCTCCCATCGGTACCTAAACATGAGGCAATAATCTAGGACGTTTAAAAGTGGTGCCTCCCATCCTTGTCATTGGTTTTTTTTAGTCTTAGCTATGAGGGCACAAGGAGCTCCGTTAACAAAAACCATTGGTCAGTTAGGTGAGTGGCAAGGCATTTGGGGATGGGACAAAAACTGCCCAACAATCCTTGCTTGGTAGATAAAACAATGAAGATGTGTGAAAGGTAATTAGAGAAAACCTACTTGAAAGTCTCCAAAGCAAGTTCTTGTAGGTGCATTGGGATAGCCGTATGCCTCCGCTATAAGGGAGGGATCTTTACCCGTTTCCTGGGAAATACTTTTAGTCTTAGCTAAAGTCAAGTGGGAAGGGGGCATAACTTGTTAATTTATGTGTAGTTCACATTTGATGCTAGCCAAACATTCGACCACATGGCTCAAATGTGCTAGTTCAAGTTGGCACCTAATTAAATGAATTGACGACCTTTTGGAAATTGAATTTTCATCCACCTCTTGTAAGAAAAGGACACCGCCTCCTGCCAATCTCAAATTGGGTTCTTTTTGAACCTAGTAATTATTTGAGGAACCATCGAACAACATGAAAGATGTCTCATTCATGAAAACACTATATTTCAAAAGACCATATCAACATCCTTGGGGTTGAATTCTTCTTCGAATCCCTACTAAATGACGTGCATTGTTCACTACGATTTTATTATCGGTTCCCTATTTAAAAGATGTTTACAAGGAATCCGAATGTAGATGTACTAGGGGGATGCACCAATCAAAATTCATGTATTTATACTAAGTTCTTATGGTTAAGGTGATAAACGCATCCACTACATATACATATTACAAAGCATGATTATGTCATGCCTTTCTTATACATCCAATCCCATCCCATCCCCCAATGTCCCCGTCCCCATGCCCACCTCCCATCGCATCCCATCCCCCCCATCCCCCCATCCCATCCCCCATCCCATCCCCCATCCCATCCCCCCATCCCCTCATCCCCATCCCATCCCCCCATCCCCCACCTCCCCATCCCCCCATCCCCCATCACCCTCTCATCCCGGCCCCCCCAGTGGGGGGAGGCCACGTGTCAACGGCGGGAAAACCCTAGCGGCGGCGGCTACCTCCCCGCGCCCCCTCAGCTCTCCTCCTCATTGTCATTTGGAGCAGAGAGAGAGGAGCGGAGCGCCGAGCAGATGTGGAGCGAAGCTCTTGCGTTTTTTCCTCTCGTCTTTTAATAGTATTGTGCGTGCGTGTGTTGAGAGATATTAGTTTTGTTGGCGCGAGTTTCAAGAGTTTAGGGCAAAGTGCTTATGTTACAAGCTTGAGAGTTGCAAGGTTTTGCGTAGCAAGCTTCAGACTGTAAAGCGAAAGAGTTACAAGGTTGAGAGTTGCAGGGTTTTGAGTAGCAAGCTTGAGAGTGTAAAGCGGAAGAGTTACAAGGTTGAGAGTTGCAGGTTTCAAGTAGCAAGCTTGAGAGTGTAAAGCGCAGTACAAGGTTGAGAGTTGCAGGTTTCAAGTAGCAAGCTTGAGTGTAAAGCGCAAGAAGTACAAGGTTGAGAGTTGCAAGGTTTGGAGCAGCAAGCTTGAGTCACAAACTTCAGAGTTGCAAGGTTGGGAGTTGCATGTACATCAGAGTAGTTGCTAGGGTTTGTATATAACTTGCGAGGGCTTAAGTGTGAGGAAGGTGCAAGGGTGCATTTCAAAGTATACATTTGTGAGGTTCTCAGGGTTTTCCAGTAAGGGTGGAAGATCAGGTTTTTGGTGTAGAACATTTCAATGTGAGTACAGTAATCCTTTTGAACTCTTCCCTCACATTTTGAGTTTGATCATTGTTGAGATACATGTGTTTTGTTATATGCATGATGAGCTTTGGCCTGTTCTGTATGCAAGTTAAGCTATGATCCTCATTCTGAATTCCTCATCACATTCTGAAACTCAATTTTGTTTGAATCTATTCATTTCTGCAGTTTCATTATTCTGACCATGCGTTGCAGGCACGAATGCAAGCATTGCTCAGCCCAATCGAGCAGCAATTGGTACACGTATCCGTACACATATATATATATACGTATATATACGTATACGTATACGTATATTTATACACAATATTTCCAATAAACACAAAAGATGACCCATTTACGAACGAGCGTTCGTAAATGGGTAGACGGCGTTCAACACAACCCCTGTTTACGAACGCACGTTCGTAAACAACCGTATCCAAAACCCAGTGCCTCATATTTACGAACGTGCGTTCGTAAACATATGTACCCAAAAACCAGTGCCTCATGTTTACGAACGTGCGTTCGTAAACAACCGTACCCAAAATCCAGTGCCTCATTTTCACGAACGTACGTTCGTAAACATTTATACAAACTGGGGGCTCAATATTTACGAACGCTCATTCGTAAATATATACCTAAAATGCGAACATTAACAAATAACAAATAACATCAACATGCTGCATTTCCAAATAACCTTCGATAATATGCATCACGTAAGACGCATACATGAGCAAACAAATACAAGTACAATACTTTACGAACGAGCGTTCGTAAAGTAGTAAACTTAATTAACCGCCTTGAAAATCACAATCATTTACGAACGCTCGTTCGTAAATCTCCTAAAAATCTGCTGGAACACTTGATTGAATACAATTTATGACGATCATAAATACTCCACAGATCTTAGTCAGATCCTACCCACATGCCAATCGGTAATGTTACGAACGAACGTTCGTAAAACGATCCTAACTGTTTTGTTATGGTGCAGATGGCCAGATCGACCAGAAGCGCAATTGACCTGTTCGCCGTGCCCATTGATCGCCTCCCAGATTCCGTTGCGGACTCAAACGGTAACGCGAATTATGTCCCAAAAGAGGATTTCATGGGGGAGTGGACGGCAATACCAACAAAAATGGAAGACGGTCTTTTCGCGCTCCGTTTCACCTACGAGCTGGAAACAAGGCCAGACCAGCCAGAACAGTGGGTGCAGATGAAGACGTGGGAGATAGAATCCATAGAGGCCCAGGGAGATTATGTTATCTTGGACATGAAGAACAAGAAAGACCACATCAATCTCCTGTTGCATTACTTGAAGTACTCCTTCTCTTACGTCTACGCGTGCTTGAATGTTGCACCAGATGCAAAGCACTTCAACCTGGAGGATCTATTCTCAAAGTACATCCTCAGCCAATTTTGGACTGCCAGGAAATTGACTGCACTGGCATTGAACATCTCCAAGTACAACAGTGCGGTCGCGGAGGCCAACAAGAAAAAAAAAAGTCCGAGAAAACCATCTGCATCGGGGGCAGGAGGTTCCAGGAGCGCACCCAGGCCAGTGCCTTCCGCGAGCAGGTTGCCGGAGGGGCCAAGCAGACAATCCACGCCATCCAAAAGGTCGAGGGACGACTTGGAGAGGTCGGGAGTGACCGAAGCCGCTGAGGTTAGCTCGCCGCCAGTTATGCCCACCCCTTTGAAGAAAGGAGAGAACCCGGACGCGACGAAGGCGACCCGTATCCTGAGAGAGTTCAACAACTACTCGAAGGATTGCTGGCCCATGGGGCGCCACTTCACCTTCAACGTGGACTGCTTCAAGTGCGAGAAATCCCCCAACAAGTGGGTGGTTAGGTCTCGCGAGAGCGAGGGCGTGAAGTGGCAGATCAACAATCTCATGAACAACGTGAAGTGGGATAGGCAGACTGTCTGCGTCATGCCCAAGGGTTTAACTTCTCGTCCCACGGAGAGGGATTGGCCCCGAATCCAGAATGGCGAGTTCTGGATTATCGATGGTCAGCACAGCTTGGAGGCGTCGCAAATCATCCTCAAGGACGATAACTTCCAACACGAGCTCAAGGCGGAGCTGCGGTACTGGAAGGCGTTCTTGGTGTGGTCGGACGACTGGGACAAGCTCCGGAAAATATCGACATACCTGAATTCCGGAAACAAGATCAAGGCTTTTGAGGCGTCCTGGGCGGCAAACATAGTGGCTGCGAGAGACGTATGGGTCGCCCACGGGTGTCCGCCAAAAGAGAGGGAGAACGCCAAAAGCCAGTCTCCACAGTGGAAGGTGAGTTTACGAACGAGCGTTCGTAAAGTGTGGGCTGCAATTAGTTTCTCCCAACTCGCAATTAGGCATCAATTGCATTTTCGTGAAATTACGAACGTGCGTTCGTATTTAATTTACAACACTGATCCTTGTTCGTGTATTGCAGGCGTTTTGTGACGCGATGGTGGACAAATTCTCCTCCATCGACATGAAGTCCACCACCACGAAATCAGTCCTGGAGCTCAAGGGCGAGCTCCGCCTGATTTGCTGCAACAACAACACCTGGGATTTGTGGACCCACTTTTTCGACGCTCACAGCTCGGGCGATCTGGTCAACCCCGACACTGAAGAGAAATACAACGTCGACAAGAGCGCGGAAGCCCCTCCACTATTGAGGGAATTTTTCAGGGCATTGCAAGGACTCACAGAGTCGGAGCTGCAGCGATGTGCGGTCCACCTTCTTGGGAATACAGTGGGAAGGACCATCCCGTATCCCAAGATTTTTTTGAAGAGACCAAAGCACAAGCCCGGCACGTACTCCATCAAGGAGTGGTGCGACCACAGGAAGCTCAAGACTGCTGCGATCCGGGAGTTGAGTGGGCTCTTGCCGGAGATGCAACTCTTCCATGCCGACGGCGACGTCAATTGGGCAAATTGGAAGGGTTTCAAGGTGCAGTACAACATAAACGGCGCATCGATGCGCAGTTTGGTAAAGGAGCACGTCGCTGTCTTGAAGCTAAAGGGAAATAAAAGAACAAAGAAAACAGAGACGGAACCTGTGGAGCTGCAGCGGTACATCTCCTTCTTGGAGAGGAAGAGGAACGCTACATTTGAGGGGGTGGCAAGATTTTGCGTGGTGACAACGGGGCTGGAGAGGACCTCGTTCTCCAAGTGGGACGGAACCATCAGCAGGGCTGAGGTGAGGGAGGACCGAAGGGGGTGCCCCTTCGCACTCATCGATTTCAGGGGTATCCCGGGTGCCGCAAGGCAGGGTGCGAAGGGGGTGCCGTTCTACAACCCCTTCATGGCCAAATTCATGGAGTACAGATCTCCGGCCATGAGGGAGCCACACGTGTGGCTATGGATTGTGGAACAGGAGAAGGCCTCCGTCGTCACGGAGCTGTACGAGGACACCATCAAGTTCGAGTACAGCATCTTCCACAGCACGTATGTCCCTGCGAAGACGGAAGGGATCGTGGCCATCAACGAGGCCAGGGGCAACAAGCAGGTGGGAGCGGTGAGCCTCATCTTCTTGACCTTGAATACGGCAAGGCATGGGCGCGCGCCTATCAAGGCCAACAACACCTTCAAGAAGATCTACAGCATTCCACACCCCCCTCCCAAAGATCTCTTCCAGGAGACGCTGTACACGGTCTTCCCCGCCTTGGAGCTCAGGATGGAGTTCTACATCTCCGTCCTCCAAGCCCTGGCCACGAATGGTGAGACGGTCTACAACGTGTGTGGAGGCAGCAAATTCATGTACGCTGCAATGGTAAGATCTCATTTACGAACGCTCGTTCGTAAATGCCATTTTCTGAGGCATCTTTGAAATTCAACTATTTTTGTTGTAATGTATACTGCTCGGCTCATAGGGTTGATGTTTACGAACGCACGTTCGTATATGGCTAACCGATTTCCTTCTGTGTCTCAGATGTTGGGCCTGTGCGTCAACAGTTACGTTGACGCCATAGACGAGGAGGACTACAAGGTCCACAGGTCGAAGGCGTCGACCATGGATTTGGGCGACATAACCGCCACGAGGACGGACGTCAGCGTGTCCGCCAACGAGGGCGTGCCCGTGATGGAGGTAGAAGAGGATGAGCCGGCCCCATCCGTCAACGTGGACTCCATCATCCGGTCCTTCGACATCCCCCCGCTTCAAATAATGGGCCCGTCGGGTAATCCATCCGACGCGCAGGGCACTCCCGGTGGTTATACGGGATCGTCGGCGGGGGCAGCACAAGACGTCCTCCCCGCGCGCGTCTCTGGCGCGGACCCCTTCGGCACGCCTGGCGGGTGTTCAACGTCGGTATCCCCAAGACCAAGGCTGCAGGTGCCCAAAATGGAGAACCTGGATGTGCTGGACCAGCGCTCCCGTCCATCGTTGGACCACTTCCGCAACACGCGACGGAGGATGAAAAAGACCCCGTACGTGGAGTTGCCCGAGGGAGCAGTCATCGAGGTCTCCGACGAGGACGAGGGGGACATGGAGATCATGGTCGAGCTGGGGGTGGAGTTCGACAAGAACAAGCGGGTCAAGGAGGAGGCTCTCTCTGTCGCCGAGCTCAACGCCAAGCTCGAGCAGAAGATGAAGGAGGACATGGCGGCCGCTGCAGCAGAAAATGCCAGGAAGATGTCCGTCATTCAGGAGGAGATAAGGGCCTCCAACGCCAAGACGGACGCAATCCTGGAGATGCTGAGCAGGATGCAGAGCTTTGCGGCTCCTCCACAGCCAGCGTACCCCTTCCCTCCTGGGTACCCATCCGGCCAATACCCCCCACATCTCCCTTATGCTGGAGGACCGTCATTCCCGGCTCCACCCCACCCGACGCCGGTGGGGACTCCTCCACTCCCGCCGGCCACCACCATCACCCACGATGCCGTCGCAGCGGCCATCCAAGAGGACGAAGATTTACGAACGCTCGTTCGTGAATCTGCAGGTCCGGCAGTCCTCACCCCTCCCCCGTCAAGGGTAGGACTGCCTTCACAGACGGACACAGCGTCTTTCGCGGTCGTCCAGAGGGGAGTAGGTAGGGAGGGCGATGACACTGCGCAACACACTGACATGGTCATTGTGAGGGACACGCAGGCGAGCCCGAGTGACACGGCAGGGGTCCAAAGAATGGAGGTCGAGGACAGCCCTGACCGTCAGCCCTCCGCGTACATGGAGGATGTAAATATGGAGGCACTCGACCTGGGGGGCGACAACCACGAAGTGGAGCCCATTCAACAGACCCAGGCGTCCCAGGCGGAGCGAGCGGACGATGTCATGGAGACGGAGGCGTCTGCGGCGGTGGAGGTTACGAACGAGCGTTCGTTAATCGCTGAGGAGGGAGCGGCTCCTCGGTCCAGTGCCGGTGCCCCTCCCCCCGATGACGAGGTAACTCTATTCTGAGAATGCCACATGCTTTTACGAACGCTCGTTCGTAACCCTTCTAACCGCATGCGTTGTGTTTTGGCGCGTTCTCTCCATCGACATCCAAGACCTGCTGGAGCCTTTTTTGCGTGCTCCCTTAGGTCGATAAATTTTGTAGAACACGGCATAATGTTGCCTTAGGAACATGTGATGAATTATCACCTGAGAAATTGTACATATTCATCGAATTAATACATATGCAAAAGAGATTTGCATCCATGCCTCCCAAAATTTGTTTCGTCTCGCATTCCTTTTGTATTGTATGTTCATGTGCGTTCATTTCGATCCTTGTAATACACATTCGTTCACGAACGGACGTTCGTAAAAGGGTGCGACCCCGTTTCCACCTTCACGAACGACCGCTCGTGAATGTTCATCAAGCCGCGCTCACGAACGAGCGTTCGTAAATGATGCGCCATGCCACTGTCGGCCTTCATTCACGAACGCTCGTTCGTGAATACACCCTTCCACATTTTCATTGCGCTGCTATTATCGCTCTTCGTCCTTCCCTCATAATGCATCTTCATGTTTCACTTCATGTTCTTGATAATCTCATTACTTTATCATAGCATTAAACTAGTCGAATTGTTAATCACAGGACCCCCCGGAGATAGATCGCAACCCCTCGGCCAGAGGACTTGAGACCCGAAACAAACCGTTCATAGTTTTTGACCTCAACGGGGTGTTGTGTCACACCCAACACATCCCCAGGGTCCCCACGCGTCCCTTCCGTCATCCCGACGAGAGGGACTACGACGGCGAGCTCGACACCCTCATTAACCGCAAGGCTGTCCGCGCCCGTCCCGGCTTGCGAGACTTCCTTCGTGAGGTGCTCGACTTGGCTCACGTCGTCGTGTGGAGCTCTATGGTCGTCGAGAACACGGAGCCCATCGTCGACTTCCTCTTCCGTGACCTACCCAGCCCTTGCCTCGTCCTCGGCCAAGAGGCATGCGATGAGCTGCTTGACGAGAAGGGACTGCCGGTTCCCAAGTTCGGCGGTCGAGGCGGAGGGCAACAATTCCTCAAGGTCCTCAGGTCTAGACTTTGGCGAGGCGTCCCCCCGCTCGAGGGGGTCCCCCACGGGTGGTGGCCAACTCCGGAGAACACCCTCCTCATCGACGACAGCCCCACCAAGAGCGTTCTCAACCCCCCCGGCAACGTCGTCTTCCCCGACCCTTGGACCGGCGATAGGAAGGACACATTTTTGGTAGATAGGCTAGCACCTTACCTTAGAAGGCTTGTGCTCCACACCGGGAGCGTCCCGGATTTTGTTAGGTCCAATCCCATCGGCAACGCGGCACTCAGCCCCCGCGATAGTGTATATAAGAGCATCCTTCGGCTCGCTAAATTCAGTAAATTGATTTGAAATTTCTCCTTGCACGTGTTTGTGTCCTTGTGTTTCACTTATCTAATGCTTTCTTCCATGTTTGGATGTCTTTTATTTGTTGCCCATAGTCTGCCCCCCTATGTGACACCCGTGTTCTCAACGGCACTCCCCGTCCCCCCTCGTCCCTTGGCTCCCCCTCCCGCGGCGTGTCGGATTTCCAGATCCCCTCCCTCTACCATTTCTCGGCGGTGGACGCAGCCTCGGCCGTGGATTACTCCCTGGACGTCGGCATCGACGACGGCGTTGTGAACAGCCCGCCCCCAAGAGTTGCCTCCCGCGCGTACGCCCCGTCGCCCTCTCCCCTCTCCAAGGAGAAGCGAACGCTCGTTCGGCTAGGGCGTTTGTCGCCCTCGAGCGTCGACGGCGTCGCTCGTCGTGGCCCGAGCCGTCGTCTCCGCATGGAAGCTCCCCGGTGCAACCCCTCCCCTGCTGTCTCCGCTCCTCCTGCCGCAAAGCCATCCGCCATCGTGGGCCCTCCATGCCCTCATTCCCCACCGTCATCCAACAATCCCCCTTCTCAATCGTCTCCGGATGCTCCCCTCGACGCCCCCGCAGTGCCCATCTTGCCCCGCGCCGACGTCCCCAAATCCAAGGTGCCCTTCTTCGTCCCCCCCTTGTTCACCGTTGTTTTCCTTATCTTGCATCCGCGTGACGAGAACTTTACGAACGCCCATCCCAAACCTCCCTCACTATTTTCCCCACTCCATTCTTATTCTTATTTTCCCATGGCGTTGTTTCGCAGGCGGCTCCCCGCTCGCTTGGTGGCCGGCCTTCCTCGACTTCTTCCTTGGATAGGCACGCCCTCAAGGCCGCATCTTCCGAGTCCGATCGTTGTTTGGCCCTCCGGAGAAGTGCAAGGCATTCCCTCTCGCAAACGCACTCGTATTCCACTTACAATACCACTTCATACAATTCGGGAGCACGTCCAAATATATGGAAGAACGACACATATTCCGGGCAAGTCTACAAAAATGGCTACAGCCGCGGGCCGGAGATTTTCAAAGCCATGGAGGCCGCAAAAAACAAGGACACGGCCGCTAAAAAAAAATAGTGTGACGTACAAGTGTGACTAGAAACGTCCACGTGGTTCCTAAATGCATGTAGGGGTAGAACGTAGAGTATGGTCATTTATTCTATTTGAAGACTTTAATGGTATTTCCATTATATTTGAATTTCAAACCCATTTAACAGATTCAATTTCCAATCATTCTCCGCATCATCCCTTCCATTGGCAACAATTTCTCATATCATACGCATTTGTTTTCATGTATGCTTTACATTTTTGCTCATTTGATGCATTTATGTCGAATAATTGTTCCCAAAATTATCAATATGGGATTTTTATGTTCTCATTACTAGACCAAATTCGAAAAGCACGTTCTTGAATAGTCTCAAAATCATCAAAAAGTCTCCGATTAACGAATATAGTGTTCTAGGTATGGTTTGAATTGATATCCTTAATCTACGTTACAAGCCATTATACATTAACCCACCTTTTATCGGTGTTCACGCATTTGGTGAGCGGATTACGGGCATGTTTTGATGTGACTCATATGATACCTACAAGTTTAGGGACCTCCACAACCAATTTTTACCCACTCTTACCTCATTGTGTAGATATATCACTTATACCTTGGTAATATATACTAGGTAACAATTGCCAAAAAACTTGTACCTCACACCTTGGTCGCAAACCATTCATTCTATGTTAACCATCATATTTAAATTACATTAACTATTATAGTACATATATATACATATATATATATACACACATATATATATATACATATATACACACACATATATATACACATTTATATACACACACATATATACATATATATATACACACACACACACATATATATATACATATAAAAATTTTAATTTTTTTTCGTGAGACCTTGGTAACAAGTAAGGTGTACAACCAATGTACATATTTTGAATATGTTGCGTCCATGCCATACATGCTCCAAACATAGGGTCAGGTATGTTCCGCATGGATAGAATGGCATATTGTTAGGTCCAAGTAGGCGGCGGGAATCCGCTTTTTAAAGAGCATCCAAGGGATTTTGAACCACACCAGAGAAGTACTTAAAGCGCTTCCCCCCCATATCAGAGCTCTTTTTTGCGGCAGACGCCAAGTGTGCGGCCTGGAGACCCGACGGAGTGTGCTCAAGCCATTCTCCTGTGCAACAAGCGCACACCCCAGGTACAAGACAACGTAGTCTCCGAATATACCGCCGCAAATACCGGAGCTTTACGAACGCACGTTCGTAAAGCTGGAGTCCACGCTTTGCAGGTGGATCACATAGGATGGTATCGTTTACGAACGTGCGTTCGTAAATACTTCCGGGAATATGTGTGCGCATGCAGCGACATCGCTCCACACATTTATGTAGACAAAACAATATGGCAGATATACGAACGCACGTTCGTAAAGTTGGAGTCCACGCTTCTGTGGGTGGACCACAGGATGGTCTAGGGTTTACGAACGTGCGTTCGTAAATACACCTAGGAATATGTGCGCATCCAGGGACATCGATCCACACATTTATGCAGACAAAACAGAATGGCAGATATACGAACGCACGTTCGTAAAGTTGGAGTCCACGCATCTGTAGGTGGACCACAGGATGGTCTGGGGTTTACGAACGTGCGTTCGTAAATACACCTAGGATTATGTGCGCATCCAAGGACATCGATCCACACATTTATGCAGACAAAACAGAATGGCAGATATACGAACGCACGTTCGTAAAGTTGGAGTCCACGCTTCTGTAGGTGGACCACAGGATGGTCTGGGGTTTACGAACGTGCGTTCGTAAATACACCTAGGATTATGTGCGCATCCAGGGACATCGATCCACACATTTATGCAGACAAAACAGAATGGCAGATATACGAACGCACGTTCGTAAAGTTGGAGTCCACGCTTCTGTAGGTGGACCACAGGATGGTCTGGGGTTTACGAACGTGCGTTCGTAAATACACCTAGGATTATGTGCGCATCCAGCGACATCGATCCACACATTTATGCAGACAAAACAGAATGGCAGATATACGAACGCACGTTCGTAAAGTTGGAGTCCACGCATCTGTAGGTGGACCACAGGATGGTCTGGGGTTTACGAACGTGCGTTCGTAAATACACCTAGGATTATGTGCGCATCCAGCGACATCGATCCACACATTTATGTAGACAAAACAGAATTGTAGATATACGAACGCACGTTCGTAAAGCTGGAGTCCACGCTTCTGTAGGTGGATCACAGGATGGTCTGGAGTTTACGAACGTGCGTTCGTAAATACACCTGGGATTATTTGCGCATCCAGCGACATCCCTCCACAATTCTGCAGACACAACAATATGGCTGATATACGAACGCGCGTTCGTAAAGCTGGAGTCCACTATTTTGTGGGTGGATCACATAGAATGGTCTGGAGTTTACGAACGTGCGTTCGTAAATACACCTGGGATTATGTGCGCATTCAGCGACATCCCTCCACAATTCTGCAGAAGAAACAATATGGCTGATATACGAACGCGCGTTCGTAAAGCTGGAGTCCACTATTTTGTGGGTGGATCACATAAGATGGTCTGGAGTTTACGAACGTTCGTTCGTAAATACACCTGGAATTATGTGCATATCCAGCGACATCCCTCCATACATTTATACCGGGACAAACAATATGGCAGATATACGAATGCCCGTACGTATTTGCCATTCAAGGATTACCGAACGGACGTTTGTTTGTCGCGCACAGAGTTGTGGCAGGAGGTAAGACAGGAGGTTGGTGGGGAGTTTACGAACGTGCGTTCGTGAAAGCGGCTGCGTATGGTCCACATTCAGCAACATATTTTACATATACATATGGCTATGGATATACAGAATCAGTGGCATTTGAACGGGCATTCGTGAATGTCATTCAAGGATTTACGAACGGACGTTCGTATGTCGCACACGCATGTGCCAGTGTAGCATTGGGAGCCAGTATACATATGGCTATGCAGGTACCCTATCAGTGATATACGAACGCCCGTTCGTAATCACTTCAATGGCATATTTACGAACGGCCTGTCCTATGTCACGCATGTGCATCAGTGGTTCACACACATGGTTGGGATTTTACGAACGTGCGTTCGTTAATATCGACTTCGAGCATGGTGCACGTCCACCATCATCTATACATACATATGGCTATGCAGGCACATAGTATGGCAGCGATATACGAACATCTGTTCGTAAATCCCTCCATAGACATTTATGCATTTGCGAATTGTTTGGTACATATACACGAACGGGCGTTCGTGTATATGCTATTGTGGGATTTATGATGTTGTATTGTCGCACACGTATCCATTTCCACCTACTACACAGGTTGGCATTTCTTTTATGAACTCACGGCCTCAAACACCACAATGGCGATGTTCCATGGTTTGGTTCACATAGTATGCCTGGAACATACGGCTGTTTGTATATATACAGTCCAATAGTACCCTGAGTTGTGTGCGAAGTTCGGGCTATGTATTTGCAGATATTGTTCGCTCTTGTATGCATGACATCCGTTGTGTGGTTGGTCATTCCATGGTTGTTTGTTTAGGTGTGATGGCAGTGGATGTGGGAGATAGTGCATTTGAGTTTTCGACGAATGCATCGTCCGCAGATAATGACTATGAATTCTCGTCCCCGTCTACAGACAATAATGACGGGACGAACGGTGTTGGTGTGTCTGTGTATACATCCTCCCATGAATCTTTGGAAGTCCTTGAACAATCTCCACATTCTGGGGATGACCATGATGACATTCCGTTGTGTGCCGGTTTCGGGAGGGAGCAATGGGTGGGCCTTGATGTTGTTCTACTTAACGAGCTTGGTGTCCCGGTGGCAGATGGCATATGTAGAAACTCCGATCCCCGTGAATGTGTTGATATCAACCCCCTTGGTTTCGATGATGTCGGCGTGTGCATCTTGAATTCCTTGCTACCGTGTGAGGTCCCGTTGACGTGGAGATTTTCCTTGCGTCGATGGCCCCTTCGTCGGGTTCTCCATGAAGAAGTAAGCTTGTGGGATCATGGACGGCGGCATACGCAAGCGCAGTTGGCTTTGTTGGGCACAATTCGTCCTCGCAAAGGCCTACGTAGATACGATTCAAGTCGCGTGTCTCGCGGAGATAGTGAGCGTCGGCGGGATCGCATCTTGGGAGACGTTTCTATCCGTCTAGTATCCGCAAAGGATTGTTGTGCGATGAAATGTTGCCAATTATTTCCGCGCGAAAAAATTAGGTCTCTTCGTCAAGAGATGTGGCTTGGGGATTTCCGTATGCGATCAGCAAAGAAACTAGAGGTCCACAGAAATTTGCACATTGATACCCAAGGCCGTAAGGTGGTGACCCTTGAGAATGTGGAAGTGTGTTGCACAGCGTGGTATATCATCCATGCGGTCTCCAAGGCTGACTTCTATAGGTTTCGGAAGTATTCTTTGTTGGGTCGCCGCTCTCGGTTTCATGGCAACTCAGGCACAAAGAAACCTAGGGAGGCTACACTCCAAGCCTCCGCGACACTCTCCACTATCATAGAGCCATTAGCGGATGCAATGCCCCACAAGACGAGGACATTGTCATCAGGGGAGAAAGTTGTTCAAATGGTGTTGCCCACGGGCACAAAGTGGAAGAACATCTTAACGGACATAAACGAAGTGGGCCGCGCAGCGGGATGTGGGCCCATTTCCTTGTCCAAGTTGAGTGTAATTAAAAACCAACAATTCGCGGAATACTGTTTGAAGAGACCTGGAGACAAGTTCGCCAGGTGTACGGCGTGTGAGAAATACAAAGGTCTTCGAGATGCCCACCCTATAGGCACTGAATCCCATACTAGACACCAGAGAAAATACATTGAGCATGTCAACAACCAAGAGGCACATCGTCAAGATTACTATAAAAACCGTGCACTGTCCATAATGAGGCCTGCGGAGGTTCTAACAGTCATCCATGATAAAATGGACCATGCGAAGACCGCATGCCCTTGTTATGCACGCAAAATAAAGGCCACGGATGGTCTCTTCAAATTGCCCGTAGCTGTCACAGGTTCGTACAGAATCCCTCATGTGTGTTGAAAGTCTGTCCAATTTGCATTGGGTGTGTTTTCCAAATGTCCTACTCCATCCATCCGCTGTGGAGTTATTTCATATTTTTGTAGTTCATGCATCGATTTTCTTTTTTAGGTATGATCGCCCATGGCCATGTGGACGTCAAATATGCCCATTATGGTTTGGATTTTTACCCTGGCGATGCCAACCACACGGTCGGTTCATTTGCAAAACTATTGCGCGATCTTGAGAAGCCGCCGGTACACTCTTCCCGGGCTCTTTTCAATGGTTGTGGAACGACACCGCTTTATGAGGCAGTGCTCCAGGGGAAGGAGGTTTGTATGTCTTCATTGCCGGAACCACCCGGAGAACCCATTCTTGCAAAACCCTTGCCTCCAACTCTCCACGTTCAACTCGATAATTGTGCTAAAGACAACAAATGTCGATACGTGTTTTGTTTTTGGTCCTTGCTCGTGGCAAAAGGCATATTCAAAGAGGTGTTTGTGTCTTTCTTGATGGTGGGGCACACGCACGACGATATTGACGCCTCATTTGGCCGTTGGAGCATGAAGTTGCATGAAGAGGATTTTCCCACCATACCACTTCTCATGAAATCATACATGGATTTGGACAATGTGCCGGTGATCCCGCACATGATTGAAGAAATACCAAATTTCAAGGCCTTCATCAAGCCATACATGTTGAAGGGAGTGGACCGTCTTGTGGGACATACCAAAGCACAACAATTTCGCTTCTATATGAGGGACGATGGTGTCCCCGCCATGCAGTTCAAGCTGTTGTGCACATCTCCAAATTGGGGCCCGGAGGATGGTATACTCGTGTGGCGTCAAGACGGGGATGGGAAATGTTTGCTCCCGGATGGGGAACCAAAGCCTTCCAAACCCGATCCCATGAGGAATGGGCCGGAAATCATAAAGGGCATATCCGGATTCATTGAATATTGGAAAGAGTTGTGTGAAGAAGACATCACCAGACGTGTTAGGGATACTCATGAGCCGTTGATCACGTATTGGGATCGCATACGCTCAGCCTTGATGACCGTTGGTGTTGACACCCGTACGACTTTGACACAAGGATTTTGGCCACAAAGTCGTTTGACAGTTGTGGAGTCCGATGCTATGTTCTTTAGCAATGGAGACGTCCGTGAAGAGTTTGCAATGGACGAGCATTACGTTGGCCCTGCGCGCAATCGTCCGGCTCCGTCGTTTCGTGTGGGTGTTGATTGCCACGAAGGTTATATGGTCCTCGTACGAGCAGGAGATGAGGAGCACCCCAAACCAATTTGGTTGGTGAAAGCATTGTCTTCACCCAATTTTGTTACAACTAGCCCCCACTTTCGTCAAATTGAAGTGGAATATTGCCGTCCGAGCACCAAAGACCAGAACGTGCTCCGCACCTATTTAGGTTGGGACACCAGAAAGGGTTTCAAGTGGACAGTTGACTCCGCGTACGCACCGGTTTGGATAAACACGGATACCATCCTTTGTGCTTGGAAGCCGCGCAAAGGTTCCAAATCGGAAACAATGACCATCCCCCAAAAACATATAGATTTTGCCAAAGACAACTTGGTACGTATTGCAGCTGCAGAAAATGATGCCGATAATGGATATGAAGCGGAAGATGGAGATGGGGAAACATAACGTAGGTTGGATGCCATGTGGAAAATAAGGGCACTTTGTAGAATTGGTTTTATTGCGGCTACATTCAAATTTATACATACGTTTGGGATGTGCCAACCAATTCCATAAGACCCTTATATACGGGATGCGCACCTTAAACTTTATAAGGAAATAAAAATATTTGTTTTTGGGATTCGATTGTTATTTTCCACTTATAGTTCATATTTTGATTATGATTTAAAGAATTTCTATTTTTAGTGATGTGCATATTCTTTGCGTGCAAAGTTGCAAACCATCATGTTCCCGATGTTCCCGATGTTCCCAATGTTCCGCATGCTCACAATATTGGCATCCCAAACTATGGGCATATTTTATTTTGAGACTTTCAAAAGTCTCCAATTAACGAATATAGTGTTATTAGCTAGAAATTTTATAAAAAAACCCATCCCAGCCCTCACGTCAGCCCTCACCTCAGCCCAAATTGAAGCATAAAAAAGAACTTGAGAGGTCCCCAAGGTGGCTACCCTGGGGCTGTCGGATCCGACAGAGGCCCAGGGCCCTCCCTTTGGAGCTCTCCCACTAGCACCTTAACCTGAAATTCAAAAATTAAAACCATACAAGCCCTCACCTCAGCCCCAGCCCATAATCAAAATCAAATATATTTCAACAAAAAGACAACCTCTAAGGCCCCTTAAGCCCTCTCCCACAAGCACATTAGGTAGAAATTAAAAAAAAAAACCCATCCCAGCCCTCACGTCAGCCCTCACCTCAGCCCAAATTGAAGCACAAAAAAGAACTTGAGAGGTCCCCAAGGTGGCTACCCTGGGGCTGTCGGATCCGACAGAGGCCCAGGGCCCTCCCATTGGAGCTCTCCCACTAGCACATTAACCTCAAATTCAACAATTAAAACCATACAAGCCCTCACATCAGCCACAACCCATAATCAAAATCAAATATATTTCAACGAAAAGACAAACTCTAAGGCCCCTTAAGCCCTCTCCCACAAGCCCATTAGCTAGAAATTTTATAAAAAAACCCATCCCAGCCCTCACGTCAGCCCTCACCTCAGCCCAAATTGAAGCAAAAAAAAGAACTTGAGAGGTCCCCAAGGTGGCTACCCTGGGGCTGTCGGATCCGACAGAGGCCCAGGGCCCTCCCTTTGGAGCTCTCCCACTAGCACCTTAACCTGAAATTCAAAAATTAAAACCATACAAGCCCTCACATCAGCCCCAGCCCATAATCAAAATCAAATATATTTCAACGAAAAGACAAACTCTAAGGCCCCTTAAGCCCTCTCCCACAAGCCCATTAGCTAGAAATTTTATAAAAAAACCCATCCCAGCCCTCACGTCAATCCTCACCTCAGCCCAAATTGAAGCAAAAAAAAGAACTTGAGAGGTCCCCAAGGTGGCTACCCTGGGGCTGTCGGATCCGACAGAGGCCCAGGGCCCTCCCTTTGGAGCTCTCCCACTAGCACCTTAACCTGAAATTCAAAAATTAAAACCATACAAGCCCTCACCTCAGCCCCAGCCCATAATCAAAATCAAATATATTTCAACGAAAAGACAAACTCTAAGGCCCCTTAAGCCCTCTCCCACAAGCACATTAGCTAGAAATTAAAAAAAAACCATCCCAGCCCTCACGTCAGCCCTCACCTCAGCCCAAATTGAAGCAAAAAAAAGAACTTGAGAGGTCCCCAAGGTGGCTACCCTGGGGCTGTCGGATCCGACAGAGGCCCAGGGCCCTCCCTTTGGAGCTCTCCCACTAGCACCTTAACCTGAAATTCAAAAATTAAAACCATACAAGCCCTCGCATCAGCCCCAGCCCATAATCAAAATCAAATATATTTCAACAAAAAGACAACCTCTAAGGCCCCTTAAGCCGTCTCCCACAAGCACATTAGCTAGAAATTTTATAAAAAAACCCATCCCAGCCCTCACGTCAGCCCTCACCTCAGCCCAAATTGAAGCATAAGAAAGAACTTGAGAGGTCCCCAAGGTGGCTACCCTGGGGCTGTCGGATCCGACAGAGGCCCAGGGCCCTCCCTTTGGAGCTCTCCCACTAGCACCTTAACCTGAAATTCAAAAATTAAAACCATACAAGCCCTCACCTCAGCCCCAGCCCATAATCAAAATCAAATATATTTCAACAAAAAGACAACCTCTAAGGCTCCTTAAGCCCTCTCCCACAAGCACATTAGCTAGTAATTTTATAAAAAAACCCATCCCAGCCCTCACGTCAGCCCTCACCTCAACCCAAATTGAAGCAAAAAAAAAAACTTGAGAGGTCCCCAAGGTGGCTACCCTGGGGCTGTCGGATCCGACAGAGGCCCAGGGCCCTCCCTTTGGAGCTCTCCCACTAGCACCTTAACCTGAAATTCAAAAATTAAAACCATACAAGCCCTCACCTCAGCCCCAGCCCATAATCAAAATCAAATATATTTCAACAAAAAGACAACCTCTAAGGCCCCTTAAGCCCTCTCCCACAAGCACATTAGGTAGAAATTAAAAAAAAAACCCATCCCAGCCCTCACGTCAGCCCTCACCTGAGCCCAAATTGAAGCAAAAAAAACTTGAGAGGTCCCCAAGGTGGCTACCCTGGGGTTGTCGGATCCGACAGAGGCCCAGGGCCCTTCCTTTGGAGCTCTCCCACTAGCACCTTAACCTGAAATTCAAAAATTAAAACCATACAAGCCCTCACATCAGCCCCAGCCCATAATCAAAATCAAATATATTTCAACTAAAAGACAAACTCTAAGGCCCCTTAAGCCCTCTCCCACAAGCCCATTAGCTAGAAATTTTATAAAAAAACCCATCCCAGCCCTCATGTGAGGCCAAACCCCCCACCCTTAAGCGTCCTTAGTCCGAGTAGTGGGTTTGGGCTCACATTCCTCCGCGGTATTGGATTTGGACTTGGATGAGTCCATAGTGCAAGGTTCACCCTTCAAGTGGTCTTGGATTTAACTAGCTCCTTCATAAACCCAACTCCTTCATGAACCCAACTCCTTAGCTTCTAACTAAATAAACCCAGCTCCTTCGTAAACCCAGCTTCTTAGCTTCTAACTAAACAAACCCAGCTCCTTTATAAACCCAGCTCCTTCATAAACCCAGCTCCTTCATGAACCCAGCTCCTTAGCTTCTAACTAAACAAACCCAGGTCCTTCATAAACCCAGCTCTTTACTTTCTAACTAAACAAACCCAGCTCCTTCATAAACCCAGCTCCTTCATGAACCCACAACTTTGTAGTTGTAATCCCCAACTACCTCACTAATTATTCAAGCCCTTAACTAATCTTCCTACCTAATTTTCCTAATTCTACTAACAACCCCTTTCTAATCACACAATTCTTCTCTAATCCTGAAATCCTAAAATCCTAGAGAGGAGAGGGGGAGAGAGAATTTCCTAACTTCACTAAGACTAACTAATCCACACAAGTATATTTTTGCACTCATCACAACCTCAAGTGCTCAACTCTTAAACATGGAACTTGCAACCACGTGTATTCAAAACATGAACTTTAAGTACCACAAATTGGAATCATGAATTAACTTTAAAATCCTTCACGTCAACACTAATTCTACCAAGAGGTTAAGCCCTCTTCAAGGCTAACAAGCCTTGGCTCTCAAACTAAAAACTAAGCACACACATGTGCTCCAATATGGCTTCCCACACCCACACTTATAACTCGTGGGGTGCCTTGGAGCACAAAGGAAAGAGAGGATGAGTGAGGGAAGAATGAGGGATTATATAGTAAGCTTGAGGGGGTGAGCACCCTCAAGGCTCACGATAAGCCCTTGAGATTTCCTCCTACTTAGTAGGCGCCAATCCTATCTTCTAAGCCTTCCTCCCTCAAATGATCAACAAGGATCCTAATTCGAACATTTAACTAGCCTTGGCTTTCTACCTACCACACTTTACCAAACTTGGGATGCTTCAACCCAAACTTAGCCTCCTTCGCTTTCCGCCGCCATAACTTTCTCCCCTTACTTTCCCAAATCGTTGCTCACCACTTAATTCAAACCACGATGCTTAACTCGTGATTTGATTGGTGCTTTGAGAATTTGCTTATCCTCCACCTTGCATTCTTCCTTGGACCTTCCCCATTAAGTGGCCATGATGAGGTGGTCCACTTGTGCGCTCCATGTGATCCTCCATTCATCCCAATTCGAATGCACTTGCCTCTTGAGTCACTTTGGTTGTCTCCATCCATTTGTACTAGCCTACTCACTAACTACTCAATCCAAGTTCTCCTTACCTATCCTCATTCACTCAAATCCTTCCGAAGGTAAAAACACAATAACAACTCACATCCTAGCCTCTTACAACATGGTACTTCTAAGACTAACATTTCACTCTTTTTATATTTTTGTGAAGTAACATGCTACTTCAAAGTGCATCAACTAACGTTTCAAGGGTCTAAGACTAAATGTGGGCACCCTTTTGGGCTCACATAATTGGCGACCATCGGGGGATGAATCCAAACATCTCTTGCTCCAAGGGTAAGTTGCCTAGTCAAGCTCGGTACTCCTTACATCTACTTCCCGATGTACGGGTAGGAAAGAGCTCACCATTCAACGTTTCCAATTGAATTGAATTATTAGGAAAGACCTCATAGACAAGGTAAGGTCCTAACCATACCGCATCGAATTTCGCCGGAAATTCAAGCTTTCGTGCGTCTTGAATCATGACCATCATTCCCGGTGTTAGGGCCCTTCTCTTATGTCGTTTGTCGAAAGTAATCTTTCTCCTTCTTTGGATTGCCTCAATATGTTGAGCCGCCATTCTCCTCCCTTCGTCAAGTGCTTCCAAATCGGTTAGTCGATTTCGTAAGGATTGACTTTCGGTAAGTCTCGTACTCACGGCCACCCTAAGTGACTCGACTTCATATTCGATTGGTAGTGTCGCTTCAAGACCATAGACTAAGGAAAATGGTGTAGCACGCGTAGTTACCTTATAGGTTGTACGGTATGCCCAAAGTGCCGCCGTTAGTTTCGTATCCCAATCCCGCTTCGAGTCTATAACCGTCTTGCGTAGTATACTCACCAAAATTCCGTTAACCCTTTCCGTTTGTCCATTGGTTTGTGGGTGGTAGGGAGTAGTCTTCCGGTGATCAATTTTAAATTTCTCTGTCATCTCTCGAATCAAGTCATTCAAAAAGTGAGTACCCCTATCGCTTACTAGGATCTTCGGCACCCCGAACCGCGAAATTATGTTTTCGTACATAAATGTTGCCGCGTGTTCCGCCGTGTCGGTCTTCACCGCTTTGGCTTCCGCCCACTTGGTGAGGTACTCGGTTGCCACCACAATATATTTCATTCCTTTTGAAGATTGGGGATGGACCTCACCCACATAGTCGATGCCCCATTTTTCGAAAGGAATTAAGGGTAATGATACATGTAAAGGCATCTCCATTCTAAGGTCGTTTCGGGCATACCGTTGGCAAGCGTCGCATTTCCTTACATAGTCATGGGCGTCCTTAAATAGTGTAGGCCAAAAGTAGCCCGCTCTAAGTATTTTTTGCCCGGTGAGTTGACCCGAGAAGTGACCGCCGCAAGCGCTATCGTGGCAAGCGATTAAAATCGCTTCAACCTCCGTTTTTGACACGCATCGTCGTAAAATACCATCGGACCCCCTTCTAAACAACCTATGGCCCACTACAACAAATTGCCTACTATTTACCCTCACCTTCCTTCTCTCTTCTTTTGTCCACTCTTTGGGCAACTTGTGGGTTGTTAGAAATTCCACTATGCCCGCATACCACTCCGGTGTAGAAGTGACCACAAAGAGGCTATCATCTACTAACATATCATTTACCGGATTTTTTCCTATCTCCTCCGACAACCTAGACAAGTGGTCCGCTTGTAAATGCATACGACCCGGTTTATATTCCACCGTGTAGTCGAATTCTTCTAATAACAAAACCCACCTAGCTAACCTACCACTTAACTCCGCCTTGTTAACTAGATACTTGATAGCCATGTGGTCAACAAAAAATACAACCGGGTTGCACATGAGGTAATGCCTAAACTTTTTAACGGAAAACACCATGGCTAGGCACTCCCTCTCCGTTGTAGAGTAGTTTCTTTCGGCGGGGGTCAATTGCTTACTCGCATAAGCTATAGGTTGATCCTTCTCTTTTTCTCCCGTTGCTTGACAAAGCGCACTCCCTATTGCCACATTACTAGCATCACAATAGACGTGAAAATGTTTACCCCAATTGGGTGGTATCAACACCGGATAGGTGCTCAACCTATCCCGCAATTCCTCAAAGGCTTTTTGACAAGCATCTGTCCACTCGAATTTGACATCCTTTTTGAGCAAATGGGTAATGGGCACCGCTATCTTTGAAAAATTAGGAATAAGTTCCCGGTACCATCCCACATGTCCTAACAACTTAGAGATCCCCTTGGAATTGGTTGGAGTTGCCAAGTCGCTTATGGCCGCAATCTTATCCGGATCGGGTTCTCTACCTTTCTCACTAACAACATAACCCAACAACACTCCCTTATTCACTCCCAAAAATGTCTTATCCGGGTTCAATGCTAACCTCATCTTCCTACACCTAACCAATGCCTCCCTAACACAATGTAGGTGATCGTCCACATTACTTTGTGTGCTAAAATCGTCCACAAAGACGGTCATGGATTTGAACAACAAGTCGGTGAAGATATACATTACTAATCGTTGGAAAGTAGCCGGGGCATTACATAACCCAAATGGCATCACTACCCACACAAAAGTACCCCAAGGTGTAGTAAAAGCCGTTTTATGGATATCTTGGAGGGCTATGGAAATTTGATTATAACCCGCATACCCATCCATAAAGGTATATCGCGAATGACCTCCAACCTCCTCAAGCAACAAGGTGATAAAAGGTAAGGGGAAGTGATCCTTTTGTGTGCACGAATTCAATTTCCTATAGTCGACACAAACCCTTAATTTCCCATTTTTTTTCTTTACTAAGACCATAGGAGAAACCCAATCCGTGATTTCCACCGGCTTGATAAACCCGGCCTTCAATAACCTTTCCAATTCCGCTTTCACCAACAATTGCAATTGAGGATTCATCCTCCTCTCCTTTTGTCTAATTGGCCTCGCCCCCGGAATTAAAGGAATCCGGTGCTCTACCATTTCCCTAGGAATTCCCTTAAGCTCATCGTAGGACCATGCAAAAGTATCACTAAACTCATCCACCAAATTGCTATACTCCCTAACCTCTTTCTCCCCCAATTTGGAACCCATCTTCATTTGTCGGGTTTTTCCATTCTTTAATTTCACATCCACGTACCGCCAATCCGCTTCCGACACATGTGCTTGTTCCTCTTTGTTCCGATACCAATCGGAAGGCACATTGGGGTAATCTTTCACATCTTGACCTACAACTATCCCCGTAGACGTGGTCTTGAAATGTAAAGGCTCCTCCAATTTCGATGACTCAATAATCACATCCTCCTCTTGAGTCCCATCTACATGAATTAAACTAACCTCACCCTCTTCCACGTCATCTACCCAAGGTGTTAACCCACCGCTAACCCACTCTTCCTCGGTGAGCACCTCACATGGCTCCAACAATGAGCCCTCTCCTAAACTAACACTAGGAAATTCACTCCCTAAGCCTACTTGGTGAAATGTAACCATTACATCAACCTCGGACTCGGGGTACTCCCTTAGCCATTGGGCATAATACCCATTATCCCCATAATTGTAAAAATTAGGACCTAGACTTCCCGAGCCCGAATCTATAACAACCCTTTGACCTTCGGGATGGACGACTCCCACCAATGCCTTGCCAATCTCATTCTCGTTTAAGTCATCAATTTCCTTCTCCAATGGCAAATACATCTCCTTCTTCATCCATCCTTCTAATGAACCAATGGACACTATGACCCTATTACCCTCCGGACCATAAGTGATGGATGGTTTAGGTCCACCCCAATTGACCATAGCATTCGCCATCCGCAACCAAGGCCTACCTAGCAAAATGGGGAAGGTGTCCTTGTTGGAGTGCATTTTAATGACATGGAAGGTGACCAAGTACTCCTCGCCTCCCGTAGTCATTCTACAATCCTTGATCATCCCCAAAGGCGTAGTCGAACTTTGATTTGCCATATTTATGACCAAAGGTGAAGGCCCCGTGAGTCCAAGTCCCAATTTTTTCATAGTATCCTCCGGTAGTATATTTAGACTACTCCCTCCGTCGACTAGCACATTAGGAACCACCTTATCTACTATAACAACTTCTATTTCTATAGCTTTCACGTCTCTTCCACCTTGTGATTGGATCCTAGCGGCTATTTTAGCTTTCACCTTCCTCATCCTCTTGTGTACCGGCATTCCCTCCTTTAATGTTTTCCTTGCCGTGGGTGAAATTTCCAATAGTTGGCCGAAAGTAATATCCGCCTTGAGTGTACTAAGGTCCGCCCACAAGTCGTACCCGGTAGATCTTTCCACCTTAGAATTACCCACTACGTCGAATTCGTCTACGGGAACCCCCGGTCCTTCCCATTCACCCACATCGCTATTATCCAAGTCATGTACCGCATTAGTCCTCTCCCTATTTTGTAAAATTATATTTTCCCTCTCCACATCCTTAGTAGCTCTTCTAGCTACCCTATCCAACTCGGAGAGATTAATCTCTTCATCCGAAGAGTAATTTCCTTGCTCTCCTATTCCTACCTCCAACGGGGCATCCCCTCTCCTAGCCCTAGTAGTTACCGCTAGTGCAGGTGCTTCTTCAACCACACCCTTACCCTTCACTAACTCATATGTAATAGCATTGGTGTGAGGAGGCCATTGACTTCGCTCCTCTCCAATTCTCGTTGGGAGAGGAAGCATGTCATCACATGTGGCCTCCAACACTCCATCCATGAACCTAACATCTTGGGAGTTAGATGGTCCCGGATCCGTTGGAGGCGCTTGTCTCCCGTTACTACCATTAGGTGGAACTCCTTGTCTATTTTGTATTGGAATGTAACCGGTTGTAGTTTGCAAGCCCGCCGGTGGATGAAAAGTTTGCCTAGCATTACTATGGTCATAGTATAAGTTAGGTGGCCTAAGTTCATTGGCCGGTACTCCTTGTGGCCTAGCACCTCGCATATTATCCCTTGCTTGTTGTTGTGGATTAGCCACCGGGTAAGGGACATTAATTATTTTGTCCGGTTGGCGACACGTATCCGAGGGATGACTTCCTCCACAATTGCTACAATTAAACTCTTGACCTTCGGACCAACATTGTCCTTGAGCGTGCCACCTTCCACAAAAGGGATGAAATTCCTTCTTCTCTAAATTTTGGCCACCTTGCCCTCTAGGTTGTGGTCCTCTATTGCTTCCATTTCCATAGTGAGGTGGCGCTTGACCTCGTTGATTTTGTTGAGGTGGGTTACCGTTTCCTCTTTGGTCACGGTTTTGTCCACTTCTACAAAATTGACGCGTGTGGCCCGGTTGGCCACATTGGACACACCATAATCCGGAAGAATGCCTACCCGACTCAACCGGGGGTGGAGGCCCCGGTTGTTGACTCCGGATCATTAATGACATTTGATCCGTGAGGCTTTGCATTTGTTTTATCATAGCCTCTTGGAATCCTAGTTGGCTAGCACCTAGTCTTCTCTCAACCTCCTCCAAGTGTGGTGTGAGCCCAAAAGGGTGCCCACATTTAGTCTTAGACCCTTGAAACGTTAGTTGATGCACTTTGAAGTAGCATGTTACTTCACAAAAATATAAAAAGAGTGAAATGTTAGTCTTAGAAGTACCATGTTGTAAGAGGCTAGGATGTGAGTTGTTATTGTGTTTTTACCTTCGGAAGGATTTGAGTGAATGAGGATAGGTAAGGAGAACTTGGATTGAGTAGTTAGTGAGTAGGCTAGTACAAATGGATGGAGACAACCAAAGTGACTCAAGAGGCAAGTGCATTCGAATTGGGATGAATGGAGGATCACATGGAGCGCACAAGTGGACCACCTCATCATGGCCACTTAATGGGGAAGGTCCAAGGAAGAATGCAAGGTGGAGGATAAGCAAATTCTCAAAGCACCAATCAAATCACGAGTTAAGCATCGTGGTTTGAATTAAGTGGTGAGCGACGATTTGGGAAAGTAAGGGGAGAAAGTTATGGCGGCGGAAAGCGAAGGAGGCTAAGTTTGGGTTGAAGCATCCCAAGTTTGGTAAAGTGTGGTAGGTAGAAAGCCAAGGCTAGTTAAATGTTCGAATTAGGATCCTTGTTGATCATTTGAGGGAGGAAGGCTTAGAAGATAGGATTGGCGCCTACTAAGTAGGAGGAAATCTCAAAGGCTTATCGTGAGCCTTGAGGGTGCTCACCCCCTCAAGCTTACTATATAATCCCTCATTCTTCCCTCACTCATCCTCTCTTTCCTTTGTGCTCCAAGGCACCCCACGAGTTATAAGTGTGGGTGTGGGAAGCCATATTGGAGCACATGTGTGTGCTTAGTTTTTAGTTTGAGAGCCAAGGCTTGTTAGCCTTGAAGAGGGCTTGACCTCTTGGTAGAATTAGTGTTGACGTGGAGGATTTTAAAGTTAATTCATGATTCCAATTTGTGGTACTTAAAGTTCATGTTTTGAATACACGTGGTTGCAAGTTCCATGTTTAAGAGTTGAGCACTTGATGTTGTGATGAGTGCAAAAATATACTTGTGTGGATTAGTTAGTCTTAGTGAAGTTAGGAAATTCTCTCTCCCCCTCTCCTCTCTAGGATTTTAGGATTTTAGGATTAGAGAAGAATTGTGTGATTAGAAAGGGGTTGTTAGTAGAATTAGGAAAATTAGGTAGGAAGATTAGTTAAGGGCTTGAATAATTAGTGAGGTAGTTGGGGATTACAACTACAAAGTTGTGGGTTCATGAAGGAGCTGGGTTTGTTTAGTTAGAAGCTAAGAAGCTGGGTTTATGAAGGAGCTGGGTTTATGAAGGAGCTGGGTTTATAAAGGAGCTGGGTTTGTTTAGTTAGAAAGTAAAGAGCTGGGTTTATAAAGGAGCTGGGTTTGTTTAGTTAGAAAGTAAAGAGCTGGGTTTATGAAGGAGCTGGGTTTGCTTAGTTAGAAGCTAAGGAGCTGGGTTCATGAAGGAGCTGGGTTTATAAAGGAGCTGGGTTTATTTAGTTAGAAGCTAAGGAGTTGGGTTCATGAAGGAGCTTAGTAGATAGCCTACTTAATTAGCTCATAGACAAGTAGTTAGTTACATTATGCTAGTTAGTGTTATGTGTGGCTTTCACAAGTAAATGTATTTGAGATTGACTATAGAGAATAGTGTTTTTTAACACTTGCATCCTCTCTTTAAAAATAAACCACGTGCACAAATTAATGGAGAATGTGGAACACTCTCGCGATGGCAAGACAAAGGAAGCAAAGACCAAAGGTGCGAGGGAGAGATTGACATAAGTCACATAAGTATTTCTTAATACTTAAAGGCTTATGTACGGTATGGAGACACCAAGTGAGACCTCTTATAGTAGCGATACGGAATACACAAGTGATAGTTCAAGTGGTAGTATAGAGTCAACGGCACGGACTCCATTTAGGAGAGGGATATCCTTAAGGGCTTGTGTAGCTAAAGCGGCCGGATGGACGTTAGAAGCAAACAAAGACAAAATAGCACCCGAGCATAAGGAGGTTAAAATAATATAGTTAACTTGTGCATTCTCCACATACGTATTGAAATCGTACATTGAGTTGTTAAAAGTGAAATTCCAGTTAAATCCAAGACCACTTGAAGGGTGAACCTTGCACTATGGACTCATCCAAGTCCAAATCCAATACCGCGGAGGAATGTGAGCCCAAACCCACTACTCGGACTACGGACGCTTAAGGGTGGGGGGTTTGGCCTCACATAATTGGTGCGTCCGCCGGGAGCGAAGCGGAAGGTAGTTACAAGACTTGGAGGCGACTAGGAGACTTGGAGGCAACTAGGAAAAATTGGAGACACAAACTTGAGAGAAGGGAAGGAGCACCCGAAACTCGGTAAGTATTCTCTCTTTGGGTTACATTTGAATTCATTGTATTTCAACTATTCCTTGGAATGAATTGCATTGTCAATTACGCAAATTCATTTTTGAGGAAGGAGCGCGGCGAAGGTACGTCCTCAACCTTTTTGGGGATTTGCTAAGAACTTAAAAGGAACCTATAACCGAGTAGCTCATTAAAACATTAGAGGGTAAATTCACCTTAGGACATTGAACTTTGACACTCACCTCGGGGTGAGTCTCAAAGTTTTGGGAGTTGTCATTTCATGCTCTAGATTAAATTAATATTTCACAAAGTTTATGATGTTGTTACATTGAGTCACGATTGAGGGGAGTGCTAACTCACAGGGGGATGCGATTGCTCAAGGTATGTTTATTTCTTCAAAGTGAACTCATTAACTAATTAAGGAATGCCTTTTGTACTCGTGATTGTTGTTATCCGTTGTAGAGGGTAATTCCCGAATTGTGGATGGTGTGAGAAGTTGAAGGGTGAAGCCTCGACTTTTAACATAATCTACTCGGAAGGTCACCCCCTCACAATCGGTATTGTGGTGAGTGTTAATTTGCGGGAAGGTGCGGAGGTGATGCTCCGACTTAACCAAAAAATTAACATGAACATGCCTATCCCCTATTGGGATTCTTTCACCTAAGTGGGCTTGCAGGTTCTTTTCCTCACCTCCTAAAAAAAATTATAACCACACCAAGACAAGTGAAAATATTAAGAGGGGAATTGCTAGGATTATGTGTGGTCAAGTGAGGGTCGATCGATTCTTATGGAATGCAAGGTAGGACTCGCTCACAAAAACCAAGTTTGATAGTAGGACTAGAGAAATCTACTCGAAAGAGGCGGTCCTCTAAGATCAGTGATAGATTAGAACAAGATAATGTGGCTACCCTTGGGCTGTCGGATCCGACAGAGGCCAAGGGCCCTCCCTTTGGAGCTCTACCACTTGCACCCTAAACAGAAAATTCATAAAATCCAACCATACTAGCCCTCACTTCAGCCCTGTCCGAAAGCAAAGTCAAATGGATGTCAACTATAGCCAACCTCTAAGCCCCCCTTTGGAGCTCTCAAACTAGCACCCTAACCACATATCACATTCAAATCTTATTCAAGCACATTATACCACTCTACTTAAAAACAAAATAAAACCTCTCAGACCTCACTTCAGACCGCTCTCAAAGGCACCCTCAAATTAAATTTATACCATATAATAAACATTTGCGAGGTTCTTTAGTGGGCTCTCCACGGTCTGTCGGATCCGACAGAGCCCCAGGGCACTCAGTTCGGACCTCTGTAAGGAGGACCCCAAAATAGGCTCAAAAATTACCTCTTATACTGCACTTGAAAACTCTCACAGGACGACCCCCATATCAGATTACCACAAAATGAATCTTTTAGACCTCACCTCAGACCTCTCCACTGGGCTACCACTGCCTTTCCCTCGAGTCTCTCCCCCTCTCCAACTCGTGGCTGCAACCCTGACCACAGAGTGAAATCCTCGTATGCGGAGGAAAACCCTAGTTCTGAGATTTGTTGTAATGCGAAGAACGATGGTAGGTTAATGCTGCGGCAGTCTTGTTCCCTTCCCCTTCCGACGGTGTCATTGTGACCACCCTTTGGATGGTTAGTGCTTCGACATGCCCGCACTTGCTGCCTTCGCTAGCTCACGATGACTACCCCTAATTTCTAGTGCATATATGTTTTCATCCACTTGAGGTTCATACCTGGGTCTCGCAAATTCTCGATAGATCATGTGATTTTGGGAACTCCACTTGTCTGGTCGTACCCACTCCAACTCCCTTCCTAGCAATGTCTTCACCACTCTGAGTCTGGCTTCTCCGTGTACGAGACCTTGACCGTGTGCGGTCTGGGGAGAATTCCAATGCCTTCACTGTGCTGTTTAAGTTATCATATGGTTGTTTTGGCTGTCTCATCCTAGATGCCCTTATTTGCTTCATGTTTGAGAAAAGTGCCTTCCTCCTCCTCTTCGCCTTTGGTTTCACTAACTCTAGCGGCGAAGACCCTGTCATGTAACTGACCCGACTTCACAAATTCTACACTACCCTCCTTTGTGACCATCTCCCTATCAATGTATGTGTCTCGCCTGGGTCCCTACACTTATATTCCATCCCATAACCTCCTTCACATAATCTCGATGTATGGTGATTACAGTCTAGTTGCTATAAACATATACGGAATCATAAAAAGGAACACTTATAGAATGAACACCGATGTTTAATAACATGTATTGAAATCATCCAGGTAAGATCTAAATTTAAGGAGCATCATGCTTTATAAAAATAATGAATGATAGTACACATGACAATACATATTTCAAACTAAACTAAATGAAATAAATAATCTGTATAGCCATAAATTGACGATCCTCTTCCAACTAAACTAGCCTATTCTGGCTTAAAGGTGAATGCTCTACCCTTGCCCACTAATAAAGAAACACTTTCCTTTAGGGTGTCCCTTACATCCACTAAATGGTTCACGTGGTCTGGTGTATTAATAAGTTCGCGAGTCGGCATCCAACCTCATTGTTTGGTTTTGATATATCTGGTTTGGATTGGCATATGATGATGACTAACTTAAGTAAATGCTGCAGTGCATTTTCAATTCTTATTCACATTGCTATAATGAATCGGCTTATTATTCCCCTACTAATGGACGACACTTGTATGTGAGCGTAGAGCGGAGAGCGGAGATTTGGAGAGCGGAGAGCGTAGAAGATATAATAATAGCAAACTTGAAATGCCAAAAAAAGACATTTGTAAATATAGACTGGAATATACCTGGAATATTCTTGAATCTGCCAAATATAGTAAAAAAAAAGGACCTATTTCCGTGGAGGGTAAAGGCCCGGAATTTGGAATGGTCTCATTAAGTTTGGAAACCGTGAGGTGGTTGAATTATTAAAACCAAGGATGATCACAAGAAAAAATCAATGAAAATTGATTTTCGGAGATTGGTATAATTGAAGAATGAGTCAATCAAAATACAAAGGAATCAAAATAATTAACTTCCTTTGTTTGGATTCATCACTTTTCTCTTTGTCTTATATGTGAGTCAACTCTATAGCTTGGACTTTAGCAATTATTGTGTGTGGCCGAATAGATTATATATTGGACTCTTACCCAACATCATTGTATATACACTTGCATACAATGGGTGATGAAAGAGATATGTTTGCTGGATTAGGATGGGAGAAGGAAATAAGGAGTCTAGCAGATCCTCATATTCCGGTTAATTTATCGCCGGAATTTTCGTTTGCTGCTGGAAATCGAAGTAGTGATGACTATGACCTGACTCCATTTTCGCAGTCTACACAAGCATGGAGGTGGAGGACGCGGGAGGAGCAAAAACAACGCGAGCAAAAAGAAAAGAGGCAAGAAGATGTGCCGGAGAAGGACGCTGATTTGGATGAAGACAAATCGAACGAGACGGAGAAGGAGGTGAAGGTTATAGGGGAATCTTCGAAGTCTCTTTCATTTCGCGAACGGATGAGGGGAATGACGCCGCATCATCTTCCGCTAAAGGAACGAATGAAAGATAAGACAGTTTCTTATATGGATTTGCTTCGACCGGGTCCACCTCCCTCGGATTCATCCAAGAAGTATGCAAAACGGAAATAGAGTTGATAGACATAGGAAGCATTGTAATCATACCTTTAGTATATCAATAAATTATTGCAATTGGTTTCGGCGGTGACGGTTCTTGGAAAGGAGGGATCTGGAAGAGATAAGAGTACCCAAAATGTAGTGAACCATGAAAGGGACATGGTTGAAAGAGGTGTGTCCAAATTCGATGACTCGAATTTGGCCACACCTCTTTCAACCATGCTCCTTTCATAGTTCACTACATTTTGTGTACTCTATGCGGAGTAGAGCTACAGATGAAGAGTCACTTCAATGCGCTGGAGGCCGAAGAGAAACGTCATGTATCTTAAATTGTTGATGCTTGAATGTGTATCCAGATAATTTAGGCAGTCTTGTAAATATATATTTTCTGCCTAAGCTGGTAGGAAGCATTGTAATACACAATTTTGAAGTAAATAAAAATAATCATTGAGATTATACCTTTATTATATCAATCAATTATTGCTTCACAAGATGTCCAGAAATGGACACAAATATCATAGCCTAATGTAGTGCTAGGCTGAGAGGAATTCTAGGAAGTTGAATGTGTCAAGAGACCTCCCTCCATGATGAGTTTGACCTCATTGAAGCTAAATGTCGGGGCGTGTATGAACAAATTTACATCCGCATCCAAATTAGAAACCTTGACGTAGATGTAATACAGATGCTTACAATTCATATAAGAATTCCGTTTGCGGCCGAACTTGGAAATCATATCCAAGAAGTATGGGCAGTTGCATTCTGGAAGAGAACTCACTGTGACTTGGTAGATGGGTGGCTGCGGTTCTGACTTGGACTGCAGTGTGATAATGCAACCAAATCCCGGTTGAGGGATCATAGTTAACTTGAGAACAGTAGCATGCATAGCTTCAGCAGATGCCACCATCTGCCTCTGCTTTGCGGAAGGAGCGCTACTGGATCGCCGAACAAGTTTGGACAATCTTGTCGTAGGGATGGCGTCGGGGTTTTCTGGAACACGGATTCGAGACATATCCAGCGGGGTCGCAGAGTTGGTGAAGAGTCGAGACGGTGTGATGCGCTCCTTTGGTGGGAGTTGAAAACCTGCGTTCTCAAGCGCGAAGATCTCCGAGCGGGTGAGGTTGGTACCAATCTTCACGGGCCAGATTGGGGGGATAAGAGGCTTCTGGTCATTAGCAGAGAACGGCATGACCCATTTCCGACGAGGGCCCTTGACGCACCGCTCGATGTCGTCTGGGCAAAAGACAAAGTCTGTGCGCTTCATAGATTGGAGTTTGTAATGATGCCACATACCGGTGTAGGTGGGCGCAGGGACGCTCTTGTTATTGGTGACGATTCTTGCGGTGCATTTTTTTTTCGTGCCCGCATGATTAGCCCAACAAGACTTTCCAGAGGTATAGGGTATGCGGGCAATATGCCAAAGAGAGACATCTACTTTGGTTTCTTGCACTGCGGTGACACGCTGGAAACCAAGTCCTGCAGGTGAAGGCACTTGAACCTCTTGTACAGAGGGGGAAGACTCCTCAATGATAGTAGGCAGTGTTTCAGGTTGAGAGCGAGTGACTCGCTTAGCAGGGGGAGGGCGAGAGAAGTTCACTGTATCGGGACGGTGGGTCTCGCCATCATCACCAATTGGAGTGTCGGGTCTTTGCTTCTGCGATCCAAACACCTCGGCGCCCTCAAGGTGGGGATCGCGAGTGCAAAACTCTTCCCCACCGGGCATTTCAAGCAAGACCTTCTGCAACACTGTCGGGTCGCCAGTACGCTGAGCTCGACGTTGAGCACCTCTCAGCTTTAGTTCTTCTTTGCTTGGACCATCACCGCCACTTCCACCTTTAAGGAATTGGTAGTATGCCACAACCTGTAAGAAGGCGCGAATGTAGTCGTCAACCGTAGCCACGTATAAATCTCCACCCTTGTTGCCGGAGGCTTGAAGCCACTTGTTGTGGACAGACTCCGCAAGATTGCAGGACGGCATCTCGGCCAACTGGTCTTGGGTTAAAACCTTTTCCTGAATGGACAAATCAAGTATTAATATAAATGTACACAGAGAGGAAAACGAAGCCAAGAAAAACCAATAATGAATTATGACGGAGATGTACCAATTCCATGAAACCACCCCATTGAAGGTAGCGGAAGTGCCAGAAAGCAAGCCAGAGCTGAAGATGCTTGAGACCGTCTTCACTTGTACAATTGGATGAAGCCCACCAAGCTTTGATAGCTAGGTACCTAGTCTCCGCCTCTTGCATAGATGAGGCATTTCGATATTGAAGGCAAAGGTGTCTATGTTGGTCTTGCAACTCATGCTTTATATACGATTTCGTATGTTTCTCGAGCGATTGTTTCCAATGAAAAAAACAAGTGCGCTCACGACCCTCCATTGGAACTTTGGGATCTCCAGAACCATACACAGTGCGAACAGCGTTCCAATTGGCTTGGGCACTGTCGGCCATGAAGCCTATAAAGTTTGGATGTGGGATACCGTGGCGGGCCATGACGTGGTTGAGGTTCTGCCAGAAGAGAACTTGGGCATCCTTATCCTCCGATTGGAAATCATAGCATGAAATGGTCATGACCCGTTGATAAGTCCCATCGTATACATGAGCGGCCATGGTGGTCCACCCTTTGACCCGCTTCACGTGATCGGACATCATCCACGCATTCTCGAGGTCCCCCCCCGGTTGCATCCGACGAACCAAATCCACACCACTTCCAGGACCAACCTCGGACATCTTGAAGACGAACACCTTGTCTGTATCGTCACCTTGTCCTGGGAATTGGTTGCGTTGGACGTAAGCCCAATTGCTAACGCCCCGGAGCTTTGCGATGCCATCCATAACCCCGAACCTCCTCAAATATTTGAAGGAGGTAACCTTAGAGCGAAGGTTAGGGGAATTTAACTCTCTACAACTTTCGAACACAGGTTCGAGCTCTTTCAAGGAGAGGAGACGTTGCGTGACATTATCGCCAGAAAGAAGGAACTCACCAACAATGTCCTTGCTGGCTTCAAGCACGATCTTGCTGTGAGTGGCTTGAGGCATACGCTCAACATGCTCCTCGATAAGTGCATTGATACGCTTCCGACTGTCTCTGCAGTCTCCAACCTTCACTGGGTGTTGATGAGTACCGATATGAATGCAGGCTCTTTGAGAAGACTCCTTCCCATGGACGTAGAAGATTTTGGCATCGCACAGAGCAATGCATTTGGGGGGTTGTTTGCAGATCCTGCAGACAAGAGTAGATCGGGATGGCACAATGCCAGAGAGAGGGAAAGGATCTTTAGTGAAACCCTCAAATTCCGTGTCATTAACCTTAGAGGTACGATGGGCGCGTTGAAGGTAATCACAACTAGGGTTTTGGCATTGGAGGTGGCCAACACAGGCAGAGGAACGAAAAGCAAGGCCAACGTCGTTGGTAATGTTGGTGGTTTGAGTCTTGGTCCAAACATGGCCATCATATTGCTTGTCCATGCCGTCCAACGACTTGGCTCTCGATTGAGATGAAGAGAATTCAGCGGCAGGGAGGACAAATAACTGGGTACCATCGAAACGAGGGGGGAGGTGATTAACCTCTTGGATTTTGAGTTTATCGTAATCCAATTTCTTGAGGACATTCTTACAACCAGGCATAGAACCAAGACGACGAAGACATTGAACAATAGGTTGAGGAGGTTCGGACGCAGACGGTACAGAAGGAGTGGAAGGAAAAGAGGGAGAAAGAGAAGGCGTTACAAAGGAAGCAGAAGGAAAGAAAGAAGGGGAATCATGGAAAACAGCCTTCTGCAATGATACATCATCATTCGAAGAATCAGACAAGTCTATAACGTCGTCTAAACCGGGCTCTGTCTTGACACTTATTACCGGCGGGGTGCTAAAGTCAGCAGTCGACGATCGAAGAGGAGCAAGGATTTTTGTTGACTCTCCCAGCTGAGAATCTGGCCAGCCACAAACCCTATACTTTCCCGGGCCAAGCTCCCACACTACATTGCCATTGTCAGTTACCTTGGAGGTCTCATGGAAGGTATGAATAAGCAATCCAGTATCAGGATGGGAGATCTCACGTTCTACCCATATTGTACTTGCCTGCAAAGAGAACCTAATGCTAAGATGAAGGCATGAGACAACAGCAATACCTGCTGCATCAATAGGGAACAGAATAGGGACCCCGATGCCATTGGAACGAAGCTCGGCCATCTCAGAGACGGGAGGAATAATTGAGGTGGAAGCCATGAAGGCAGACAATGAAAACGTAAAGGAACAAAAATTTGAAGATCCATAAAGAAGGAGAATGGTGATAACGATGAGGTTATAAAGAAATAAGCATAATTAGCAGAGAGAGACAAACTTGTCAGGCATACTAAAAAAAGATAGCCCTAATTAGGAACACGGTTGGGCGATAGTGAAGCGCGCCTAACATCGGGAGTTATCGCAATTATATACGGAGAGGAATGAGATTGCCCACTTTCTTTCCAATGTTTGAGGTTGATGCGGTGAGGTTGTGGAAAGGAAATAGAGCGAGTAGGTTTGAATCACGGGAGGGTTGAACACATGAAGGAAATAGGGAATTCACAACCTCCGACAGCGGAACCATCTAAGAAAAAGAAGAGGAGGCGAACGTCTACACATTACACCGACAAGAAGAGAAACAGGGTGAGGACACAGAAGACACAGGCAAGGAAGGCGCCAATCGAGGGCCGTGGGACGCCTGAGGATTTGAGCGAAAGCATAAAAGACCTGCGGAAACCTTCGTGGAGGCTAGATTGTGAAATTCCGCCTTTTCACTTATCACCAATTGTAGAAGAGGCGGACGGAAGTAAACCGCGGTCAATGGCAGAAGGGGAGGAGTTGGGAATTGACAGCATCCAAGAAGATTCACGCGAACACACGAACTCTAGCAGTGTCGTACGTATTCTTGGGATCTACAAATATTCTGTTGATTTAGCACATAATGAAAATGGTAGTACAAATTCAACGCTGAATTTACTTTTTTTTAAGTATTCGGGTTTCTTATCATTGTTATAACCATTGGGACGCTGGTAAATATAGGCGGATGGGGAAAGTGGAGATAGTGGAAATATCCACGAAGAAAACAACGAGGAGGTAGCACAAGAAATTGAGAAGGGGTTAGATGAGCGAGAACCGGTGTCGGGACAGCCAACAATTCAAGGAAGAGAAAATATGAAGGCGTCCAAGAGGAAAGTGGCAAAGGAAGAGCTCAGATCGAATTTGATGGGAGACCGAGAAAGAGAGGAGGGAGGAGACTTAGGAACTGAAACCCTCGTTCAAGATAATGTGACACATGCTCCAAGAATTCTGCGAAGCAAGGCGGGCGGAACACAACCAACATCAAGGCGAGGGCGTGGACGCGGGAGAGGAATGGCAGAGGTAAACCTCGGCGATTCGAGGAGCACTCCACTAACGCCGCCAGGGGACGGGACATCTGAAGACAGTGGAGCCGATGTCGGGGCAACAGTGGAGGGCATACTTCAAAATCTAGTAAGGCGTCGGCTAAATGGAATGTCCACTTAACATACTGACGGCGATGTATTGTTTTGGGTTTAGGAGGATTTGAGATGTAGGGTTTCAAGCAAATGAGAGGGATTATGCGTTCTCAAACACCAATGAATGTTCCAGTGGCATGCTGTCGGCCATCCAGTTTGGCATGCTCTAGGCCAATCACCTTATTTACTTGCGGCCACTCCTCTAGACTTATTCGCGGCCATTCCACTAGATTTACTTTCGGCCATTGCGCTATACTTAGTCTTGGCCAATCCAAGTAGGGTTTGGGTGAGAGAATGTGTTAGAACAACCAAAAAGGTAGGTGCATGGAGGAATACTTTCGGCCTTTGGTTAGGCTACTGGATAAGGAGCATTCGGATGAGAAGGAGAGTTGGAGGTGCTCTCGGCCATCTCAAGTTTGAGGTGCTCCCAGCCATTTCAGGTTTTGAGGCACTCTCGGCCATTTCAGGTTATACTAGGATATGTGTATGAATGTGCAAAGAGGCGAGGCCTCATTCTAGAGTGCAAAATTTGATTTCAGAATATTGAATATATGTTTGGATTTGAGGCACTCTCGGCCATTTCAGATTATGCTACGGTATGTGAACGAGTTGTGGGAAGAGGCCTCGGATCCGAGGCCTCATTCTAGAGTGCACAAACTGATTTCTTAACGGGGGCCAATATGATGATTTTGAGGCCCTCTCGGCCATTTCAGGTTCTGATAGGCTAAGTGTATGACTTGTGGGAAGAGGCCTCGGATCCGAGCCCTCATTCTAGAGTGCACAAACTGATTTCTTAAGGGGGGCCAATATGATGATTTTGAGGCCCTCTCGGCCATTTCAGGTTCTGATAGGCTAAGTGTATGACTTGTGGGAAGAGGCCTCGAATCCGAGGCCTCATTCTAGAGTGCACAAACTGATTTCTTAAGGGGCGCCAATATGATGATTTTGAGGCCCGCTCGGCCATTTCAGGTTATGCTAGGGTATTTGTATGAGTTGTGGGAAGAGGCCTCGGATCCGAGGCCTCATTCTAGAGTGCACAAACTGATTTCTTAAGGGGGGCCAATATGATGATTTTGAGGCCCTCTCGGCCATTTCAGGTTCTGATAGGCTAAGTGTATGACTTGTGGGAAGAGGCCTCGGATCCGAGGCCTCATTCTAGAGTGCACAATCTGATTTCTTAAGGGGGGCTAATATGATGATTTTGAGGCCCCCTCGGCCATTTCAGGTTCTGATAGGCTAAGTGTATGACTTGTGGGAAGAGGCCTCGGATCCGAGGCCTCATTCTAGAGTGCACAAACTGATTTCTTAAGGGGGGCCAATATGATGATTTTGAGGCCCTCTCGGCCATTTCAGGTTCTGATAGGCTAAGTGTATGACTTGTGGGAAGAGGCCTCGGATCCGAGGCCTCATTCTAGAGGGCACAATCTGATTTCTTAAGGGGGGCTAATATGATGATTTTGAGGCCCCCTCGGCCATTTCAGGTTATGATAGGGTATTTGTATGAGTTGTGGGAAGAGGCCTCGGATCCGAGGCCTCATTCTAGAGTGCACAAACTGATTTCTTAAGGGGGGCCAATATGATGATTTTGAGGCCCTCTCGGCCATTTCAGGTTCTGATAGGCTAAGTGTATGACTTGTGGGAAGAGGCCTCGGATCCGAGGCCTCATTCTAGAGTGCACAATCTGATTTCTTAAGGGGGGCTAATATGATGATTTTGAGGCCCCCTCGGCCATTTCAGGTTCTTATAGGCTAAGTGTATGACTTGTGGGAAGAGGCCTCGGATCCGAGGCCTCATTCTAGAGTGCACAAACTGATTTCTTAAGGGGGCCAATATGATGATTTTGAGGCCCTCTCGGCCATTTCAGGTTCTGATAGGCTAAGTGTATGACTTGTGGGAAGAGGCCTCGGATCCGAGGCCTCATTCTAGAGTGTACAAACTGATTTCTTAAGGGGGGCCAATATGATGATTTTGAGGCCCTCTCGGCCATTTCAGGTTCTGATAGGCTAAGTGTATGACTTGTGGGAAGAGGCCTCGGATCCGAGGCCTCATTCTAGAGTGCACAAACTGATTTCTTAAGGGGGGCTAATATGATGATTTTGAGGCCCCCTCGGCCATTTCAGGTTATGCTAGGGTATTTGTATGAATGTGGGAAGAGGCCTCGGATCCGAGGCCTCATTCTAGAGTGCACAAACTGATTTCTTAAGGGGGGCCAATATGATGATTTTGAGGCCCTCTCGGCCATTTCAGGTTCTTATAGGCTAAGTGTATGACTTGTGGGAAGAGGCCTCGGATCCGAGGCCTCATTCTAGAGTGCACAAACTGATTTCTTAAGGGGGGCTAATATGATGATTTTGAGGCCCTCTCGGCCATTTCAGGTTATGCTAGGGTATTTGTATGAATGTGGGAAGAGGCCTCGGATCCGAGGCCTCATTCTAGAGTGCACACACTGATTTCTTAAGGGGGGCCAATATGATGATTTTGAGGCCCTCTCGGCCATTTCAGGTTCTTATAGGCTAAGTGTATGACTTGTGGGAAGAGGCCTCGGATCCGAGGCCTCATTCTAGAGTGCACAAACTGATTTCTTAAGGGGGGCCAATATGATGATTTTGAGGCCCTCTCGGCCATTTCAGGTTCTTATAGGCTAAGTGTATGACTTGTGGGAAGAGGCCTCGGATCCGAGGCCTCATTCTAGAGTGCACAAACTGATTTCTTAAGGGGGGCTAATATGATGATTTTGAGGCCCCCTCGGCCATTTCAGGTTCTTATAGGCTAAGTGTATGACTTGTGGGAAGAGGCCTCGGATCCGAGGCCTCATTCTAGAGTGCACAATCTGATTTCTTAAGGGGGGCTAATATGATGATTTTGAGGCCCCCTCGGCCATTTCAGGTTATGCTAGGGTATTTGTATGAATGTGGGAAGAGGCCTCGGATCCGAGGCCTCATTCTAGAGTGCACACACTGATTTCTTAAGGGGGGCCAATATGATGATTTTGAGGCCCTCTCGGCCATTTCAGGTTCTGATAGGCTAAGTGTATGACTTGTGGGAAGAGGCCTCGGATCCGAGGCCTCATTCTAGAGTGCACAATCTGATTTCTTAAGGGGGGCTAATATGATGATTTTGAGGTCCCCTCGGCCATTTCAGGTTATGCTAGGGTATTTGTATGAATGTGGGAAGAGGCCTCGGATCCGAGGCCTCATTCTAGAGTGCACACACTGATTTCTTAAGGGGGGCCAATATGATGATTTTGAGGCCCTCTCGGCCATTTCAGGTTCTGATAGGCTAAGTGTATGACTTGTGGGAAGAGGCCTCGGATCCGAGGCCTCATTCTAGAGTGCACAAACTGATTTCTTAAGGGGGCCCAATATGATGATTTTGAGGCCCTCTCGGCCATTTCAGGTTCTTATAGGCTAAGTGTATGACTTGTGGGAAGAGGCCTCGGATCCGAGGCCTCATTCTAGAGTGCACAATCTGATTTCTTAAGGGGGGCTAATATGATGATTTTGAGGCCCCCTCGGCCATTTCAGGTTCTTATAGGCTAAGTGTATGACTTGTGGGAAGAGGCCTCGGATCCGAGGCCTCATTCTAGAGTGCACAAACTGATTTCTTAAGGGGGGCCAATATGATGATTTTGAGGCCCTCTAGGCCATTTCAGGTTCTGATAGGCTAAGTGTATGACTTGTGGGAAGAGGCCTCGGATCCGAGGCCTCATTCTAGAGTGCACAATCTGATTTCTTAAAGGGGGCTAATATGATGATTTTGAGGCCCCCTCGGCCATTTCAGGTTATGCTAGGGTATTTGTATGAATGTGGGAAGAGGCCTCGGATCCGAGGCCTCATTCTAGAGTGCACAAACTGATTTCTTAAGGGGGGCCAATATGATGATTTTGAGGCCCTCTCGGCCATTTCAGGTTCTGATAGGCTAAGTGTATGACTTGTGGAAAGAGGCCTCGGATCCGAGGCCTCATTCTAGAGTGCACAAACTGATTTCTTAAGGGGGGCCAATATGATGATTTTGAGGCCCTCTCTGCCATTTCAGGTTCTGATAGGCTAAGTGTATGGCTTGTGGGAAGAGGCCTCGGATCCGAGGCCTCATTCTAGAGGCCACAATCTGATTTCTTAAGGGGGGCTAATATGATGATTTTGAGGCCCCCTCGGCCATTTCAGGTTATGCTAGGCTATTTGTATGAATGTGGGAAGAGGCCTCGGATCCGAGGCCTCATTCTAGAGTGCACAAACTGATTTCTTAAGGGGGGCCAATATGATGATTTTGAGGCCCTCTCGGCCATTTCAGGTTCTGATAGGCTAAGTGTATGACTTGTGGGAAGAGGCCTCGGATCCGAGGCCTCATTCTAGAGTGCACAAACTGATTTCTTAAGGGGGCCAATATGATGATTTTGAGGCCCTCTCGGCCATTTCAGGTTCTGATAGGCTAAGTGTATGACTTGTGGGAAGAGGCCTCGGATCCGAGGCCTCATTCTAGAGTGCACAAACTGATTTCTTAAGGGGGGCCAATATGATGATTTTGAGGCCCTCTCGGCCATTTCAGGTTCTGATAGGCTAAGTGTATGACTTGTGGGAAGAGGCCTCGGATCCGAGGCCTCATTCTAGAGTGCACAAACTGATTTCTTAAGGGGGGCTAATATGATGATTTTGAGGCCCCCTCGGCCATTTCAGGTTATGCTAGGGTATTTGTATGAATGTGGAAAGAGGCCTCGGATCCGAGGCCTCATTCTAGAGTGCACAAACTGATTTCTTAAGGGGGGCCAATATGATGATTTTGAGGCCCTCTCGGCTATTTCAGGTTCTTATAGGCTAAGTGTATGACTTGTGGGAAGAGGCCTCGGATCCGAGGCCTCATTCTAGAGTGCACAAACTGATTTCTTAAGGGGGGCTAATATGATGATTTTGAGGCCCTCTCGGCCATTTCAGGTTATGCTAGGGTATTTGTATGAATGTGGGAAGAGGCCTCGGATCCGAGGCCTCATTCTAGAGTGCACAAACTGATTTCTTAAGGGGGGCCAATATGATGATTTTGAGGCCCTCTCGGCCATTTCAGGTTCTGATAGGCTAAGTGTATGACTTGTGGGAAGAGGCCTCGGATCCGAGGCCTCATTCTAGAGTGCACAAACTGATTTCTTAAGGGGGGCTAATATGATGATTTTGAGGCCCCCTCGGCCATTTCAGGTTCTTATAGGCTAAGTGTATGACTTGTGGGAAGAGGCCTCGGATCCGAGGCCTCATTCTAGAGTGTACAATCTGATTTCTTAAGGGGGGCTAATATGATGATTTTGAGGCCCCCTCGGCCATTTCAGGTTATGCTAGGGTATTTGTATGAATGTGGGAAGAGGCCTCGGATCCGAGGCCTCATTCTAGAGTGCACACACTGATTTCTTAAGGGGGGCCAATATGATGATTTTGAGGCCCTCTCGGCCATTTCAGGTTCTGATAGGCTAAGTGTATGACTTGTGGGAAGAGGCCTCGGATCCGAGGCCTCATTCTAGAGTGCACAAACTGATTTCTTAAGGGGGGCCAATATGATGATTTTGAGGCCCTCTCGGCCATTTCAGGTTCTTATAGGCTAAGTGTATGACTTGTGGGAAGAGGCCTCGGATCCGAGGCCTCATTCTAGAGTGCACAATCTGATTTCTTAAGGGGGGCTAATATGATGATTTTGAGGCCCCCTCGGCCATTTCAGGTTCTTATAGGCTAAGTGTATGACTTGTGGGAAGAGGCCTCGGATCCGAGGCCTCATTCTAGAGTGCACAAACTGATTTCTTAAGGGGGGCCAATATGATGATTTTGAGGCCCTCTAGGCCATTTCAGGTTCTGATAGGCTAAGTGTATGACTTGTGGGAAGAGGCCTCGGATCCGAGGCCTCATTCTAGAGTGCACAATCTGATTTCTTAAAGGGGGCTAATATGATGATTTTGAGGCCCCCTCGGCCATTTCAGGTTATGCTAGGGTATTTGTATGAGTTGTGGGAAGAGGCCTCGGATCCGAGGCCTCATTCTAGAGTGCACAAACTGATTTCTTAAGGGGGGCCAATATGATGATTTTGAGGCCCTCTCGGCCATTTCAGGTTCTGATAGGCTAAGTGTATGACTTGTGGAAAGAGGCCTCGGATCCGAGGCCTCATTCTAGAGTGCACAAACTGATTTCTTAAGGGGGGCCAATATGATGATTTTGAGGCCCTCTCTGCCATTTCAGGTTCTGATAGGCTAAGTGTATGGCTTGTGGGAAGAGGCCTCGGATCCGAGGCCTCATTCTAGAGGCCACAATCTGATTTCTTAAGGGGGGCTAATATGATGATTTTGAGGCCCCCTCGGCCATTTCAGGTTATGCTAGGCTATTTGTATGAATGTGGGAAGAGGCCTCGGATCCGAGGCCTCATTCTAGAGTGCACAAACTGATTTCTTAAGGGGGGCCAATATGATGATTTTGAGGCCCTCTCGGCCATTTCAGGTTCTGATAGGCTAAGTGTATGACTTGTGGGAAGAGGCCTCGGATCCGAGGCCTCATTCTAGAGTGCACAAACTGATTTCTTAAGGGGGCCAATATGATGATTTTGAGGCCCTCTCGGCCATTTCAGGTTCTGATAGGCTAAGTGTATGACTTGTGGGAAGAGGCCTCGGATCCGAGGCCTCATTCTAGAGTGCACAAACTGATTTCTTAAGGGGGGCCAATATGATGATTTTGAGGCCCTCTCGGCCATTTCAGGTTCTGATAGGCTAAGTGTATGACTTGTGGGAAGAGGCCTCGGATCCGAGGCCTCATTCTAGAGTGCACAAACTGATTTCTTAAGGGGGGCTAATATGATGATTTTGAGGCCCCCTCGGCCATTTCAGGTTATGCTAGGGTATTTGTATGAATGTGGAAAGAGGCCTCGGATCCGAGGCCTCATTCTAGAGTGCACAAACTGATTTCTTAAGGGGGGCCAATATGATGATTTTGAGGCCCTCTCGGCTATTTCAGGTTCTTATAGGCTAAGTGTATGACTTGTGGGAAGAGGCCTCGGATCCGAGGCCTCATTCTAGAGTGCACAAACTGATTTCTTAAGGGGGGCTAATATGATGATTTTGAGGCCCTCTCGGCCATTTCAGGTTATGCTAGGGTATTTGTATGAATGTGGGAAGAGGCCTCGGATCCGAGGCCTCATTCTAGAGTGCACAAACTGATTTCTTAAGGGGGGCCAATATGATGATTTTGAGGCCCTCTCGGCCATTTCAGGTTCTGATAGGCTAAGTGTATGACTTGTGGGAAGAGGCCTCGGATCCGAGGCCTCATTCTAGAGTGCACAAACTGATTTCTTAAGGGGGGCTAATATGATGATTTTGAGGCCCCCTCGGCCATTTCAGGTTCTTATAGGCTAAGTGTATGACTTGTGGGAAGAGGCCTCGGATCCGAGGCCTCATTCTAGAGTGTACAATCTGATTTCTTAAGGGGGGCTAATATGATGATTTTGAGGCCCCCTCGGCCATTTCAGGTTATGCTAGGGTATTTGTATGAATGTGGGAAGAGGCCTCGGATCCGAGGCCTCATTCTAGAGTGCACACACTGATTTCTTAAGGGGGGCCAATATGATGATTTTGAGGCCCTCTCGGCCATTTCAGGTTCTGATAGGCTAAGTGTATGACTTGTGGGAAGAGGCCTCGGATCCGAGGCCTCATTCTAGAGTGCACAATCTGATTTCTTAAGGGGGGCTAATATGATGATTTTGAGGCCCCCTCGGCCATTTCAGGTTATGCTAGGGTATTTGTATGAATGTGGGAAGAGGCCTCGGATCCGAGGCCTCATTCTAGAGTGCACACACTGATTTCTTAAGGGGGGCCAATATGATGATTTTGAGGCCCTCTCGGCCATTTCAGGTTCTGATAGGCTAAGTGTATGACTTGTGGGAAGAGGCCTCGGATCCGAGGCCTCATTCTAGAGTGCACAAACTGATTTCTTAAGGGGGGCCAATATGATGATTTTGAGGCCCTCTCGGCCATTTCAGGTTCTTATAGGCTAAGTGTATGACTTGTGGGAAGAGGCCTCGGATCCGAGGCCTCATTCTAGAGTGCACAAACTGATTTCTTAAGGGGGGCCAATATGATGATTTTGAGGCCCTCTCGGCCATTTCAGGTTCTGATAGGCTAAGTGTATGACTTGTGGGAAGAGGCCTCGGATCCGAGGCCTCATTCTAGAGTGCACAAACTGATTTCTTAAGGGGGGCCAATATGATGATTTTGAAGCCCTCTCGGCCATTTCAGGTTCTTATAGGCTAAGTGTATGACTTGTGGGAAGAGGCCTCGGATCCGAGGCCTCATTCTAGAGCGCACAAACTGATTTCTTAAGGGGGGCCAATATGATGATTTTGAGGCCCTCTCGGCCATTTCAGGTTCTGATAGGCTAAGTGTATGACTTGTGGGAAGAGGCCTCGGATCCGAGGCCTCATTCTAGAGTGCACAATCTGATTTCTTAAGGGGGGCTAATATGATGATTTTGAGGCCCCTCGGCCATTTCAGGTTATGCTAGGGTATTTGTATGAATGTGGTCCGAGGCCTCGGATCCGAGGCCTCATTCTAGAGTGCACAAACTGATTTCTTAAGGGGGGCCAATATGATGATTTTGAGGCCCTCTCGGCCATTTCAGGTTCTTATAGGCTAAGTGTATGACTTGTGGGAAGAGGCCTCGGATCCGAGGCCTCATTCTAGAGTGCACAATCTGATTTCTTAAGGGGGGCTAATATGATGATTTTGAGGCCCTCTCGGCCATTTCAGGTTCTGATAGGCTAAGTGTATGACTTGTGGGAAGAGGCCTCGGATCCGAGGCCTCATTCTAGAGTGCACAAACTGATTTCTTAAGGGGGGCCAATATGATGATTTTGAGGCCCTCTCGGCCATTTCAGGTTCTGATAGGCTAAGTGTATGACTTGTGGAAAGAGGCCTCGGATCCGAGGCCTCATTCTAGAGTGCACAAACTGATTTCTTAAGGGGGGCCAATATGATGATTTTGAGGCCCTCTCTGCCATTTCAGGTTCTGATAGGCTAAGTGTATGGCTTGTGGGAAGAGGCCTCGGATCCGAGGCCTCATTCTAGAGGGCACAATCTGATTTCTTAAGGGGGGCTAATATGATGATTTTGAGGCCCTCTCGGCCATTTCAGGTTCTTATAGGCTAAGTGTATGACTTGTGGGAAGAGGCCTCGGATCCGAGGCCTCATTCTAGAGTGCACAAACTGATTTCTTAAGGGGGGCCAATATGATGATTTTGAGGCCCTCTCGGCCATTTCAGGTTCTTATAGGCTAAGTGTATGACTTGTGGGAAGAGGCCTCGGATCCGAGGCCTCATTCTAGAGTGCACAATCTGATTTCTTAAGGGGGGCTAATATGATGATTTTGAGGCCCCCTCGGCCATTTCAGGTTATGCTAGGGTATTTGTATGAATGTGGTCCGAGGCCTCGGATCCGAGGCCTCATTCTAGAGTGCACAAACTGATTTCTTAAGGGGGCCAATATGATGATTTTGAGGCCCTCTCGGCCATTTCAGGTTCTGATAGGCTAAGTGTATGACTTGTGGGAAGAGGCCTCGGATCCGAGGCCTCATTCTAGAGTGCACAATCTGATTTCTTAAGGGGGGCTAATATGATGATTTTGAGGCCCCCTCGGCCATTTCAGGTTATGCTAGGGTATTTGTATGAATGTGGGAAGAGGCCTCGGATCCGAGGCCTCATTCTAGAGTGCACAAACTGATTTCTTAAGGGGGGCCAATATGGTGATTTTGAGGCCCTCTCGGCCATTTCAGGTTCTGATAGGCTAAGTGTATGACTTGTGGGAAGAGGCCTCGGATCCGAGGCCTCATTCTAGAGTGCACAATCTGATTTCTTAAGGGGGGCTAATATGATTATTTTGAGGCCCCCTCGGCCATTTCAGGTTATGCTAGGGTATTTGTATGAATGTGGGAAGAGGCCTCGGATCCGAGGCCTCATTCTAGAGTGCACAAACTGATTTCTTAAGGGGGGCCAATATGATGATTTTGAGGCCCTCTCGGCCATTTCAGGTTCTGATAGGCTAAGTGTATGACTTGTGGGAAGAGGCCTCGGATCCGAGGCCTCATTCTAGAGTGCAAAAACTGATTTCTTAAGGGGGGCCAATATGATGATTTTGAGGCCCTCTCGGCCATTTCAGGTTCTGATAGGCTAAGTGTATGACTTGTGGGAAGAGGCCTCGGATCCGAGGCCTCATTCTAGAGTGCACAAACTGATTTCTTAAGGGGGGCCAATATGGTGATCTTGAGGCCCTCTCGGCCATTTCAGGTTCTGATAGGCTAAGTGTATGACTTGTGGGAAGAGGCCTCGGATCCGAGGCCTCATTCTAGAGTGCACAATCTGATTTCTTAAGGGGGGCTAATATGATTATTTTGAGGCCCCCTCGGCCATTTCAGGTTATGCTAGGGTATTTGTATGAATGTGGGAAGAGGCCTCGGATCCGAGGCCTCATTCTAGAGTGCACAAACTGATTTCTTAAGGGGGGCCAATATGATGATTTTGAGGCCCCCTCGGCCATTTCAGGTTCTGATAGGCTAAGTGTTTGACTTGTGGGAAGAGGCCTCGGATCCGAGGCCTCATTCTAGAGTGCACAAACTGATTTCTTAAGGGGGGCCAATATGATGATTTTGAGGCCCTCTCGGCCATTTCAGGTTCTGATAGGCTAAGTGTACGACTTGTGGGAAGAGGCCTCACATCCGAGGCCTCATTCTAGAGTGCACAAACTGATTTCTTAAGGGGGGCCAATATGATGATTTTCAGGCCCTCTCGGCCATTTCAGGTTCTGATAGGCTAAGTGTATGACTTGTGGGAAGAGGCCTCGGATCCGAGGCCTCATTCTAGAGTGCACAAACTGATTTCTTAAGGGGGGCCAATATGATGATTTTGAGGCCCTCTCGGCCATTTCAGGTTCTTATAGGCTAAGTGTATGACTTGTGGGAAGAGGCCTCGGATCCGAGGCCTCATTCTAGAGTGCACAAACTGATTTCTTAAGGGGGGCCAATATGATGATTTTGAGGCCCTCTCGGCCATTTCAGATTCTTATAGGCTAAGTGTATGACTTGTGGGAAGAGGCCTCGGATCCGAGGCCTCATTCTAGAGTGCACAATCTGATTTCTTAAGGGGGGCTAATATGATGATTTTGAGGCCCCCTCGGCCATTTCAGGTTATGCTAGGGTATTTGTATGAATGTGGTCCGAGGCCTCGGATCCGAGGCCTCATTCTAGAGTGCACAAACTGATTTCTTAAGGGGGGCCAATATGATGATTTTGAGGCCCTCTCGGCCATTTCAGGTTCTGATAGGCTAAGTGTATGACTTGTGGGAAGAGGCCTCGGATCCGAGGCCTCATTCTAGAGTGCACAATCTGATTTCTTAAGGGGGGCCAATATGATGATTTTGAGGCCCCCTCGGCCATTTCAGGTTATGCTAGGGTATTTGTATGAATGTGGGAAGAGGCCTCGGATCCGAGGCCTCATTCTAGAGTGCACACACTGATTTCTTAAGGGGGGCCAATATGATGATTTTGAGGCCCTCTCGGCCATTTCAGGTTCTGATAGGCTAAGTGTATGACTTGTGGGAAGAGGCCTCGGATCCGAGGCCTCATTCTAGAGTGCACAAACTGATTTCTTAAGGGGGGCCAATATGATGATTTTGAGGCCCTCTCGGCCATTTCAGGTTCTTATAGGCTAAGTGTATGACTTGTGGGAAGAGGCCTCGGATCCGAGGCCTCATTCTAGAGTGCACAAACTGATTTCTTAAGGGGGGCCAATATGATGATTTTGAGGCCCTCTCGGCCATTTCAGGTTCTGATAGGCTAAGTGTATGACTTGTGGGAAGAGGCCTCGGATCCGAGGCCTCATTCTAGAGTGCACAAACTGATTTCTTAAGGGGGGCCAATATGATGATTTTGAAGCCCTCTCGGCCATTTCAGGTTCTTATAGGCTAAGTGTATGACTTGTGGGAAGAGGCCTCGGATCCGAGGCCTCATTCTAGAGCGCACAAACTGATTTCTTAAGGGGGGCCAATATGATGATTTTGAGGCCCTCTCGGCCATTTCAGGTTCTGATAGGCTAAGTGTATGACTTGTGGGAAGAGGCCTCGGATCCGAGGCCTCATTCTAGAGTGCACAATCTGATTTCTTAAGGGGGGCTAATATGATGATTTTGAGGCCCCCTCGGCCATTTCAGGTTATGCTAGGGTATTTGTATGAATGTGGTCCGAGGCCTCGGATCCGAGGCCTCATTCTAGAGTGCACAAACTGATTTCTTAAGGGGGGCCAATATGATGATTTTGAGGCCCTCTCGGCCATTTCAGGTTCTTATAGGCTAAGTGTATGACTTGTGGGAAGAGGCCTCGGATCCGAGGCCTCATTCTAGAGTGCACAATCTGATTTCTTAAGGGGGGCTAATATGATGATTTTGAGGCCCCCTCGGCCATTTCAGGTTCTGATAGGCTAAGTGTATGACTTGTGGGAAGAGGCCTCGGATCCGAGGCCTCATTCTAGAGTGCACAAACTGATTTCTTAAGGGGGGCCAATATGATGATTTTGAGGCCCTCTCGGCCATTTCAGGTTCTGATAGGCTAAGTGTATGACTTGTGGAAAGAGGCCTCGGATCCGAGGCCTCATTCTAGAGTGCACAAACTGATTTCTTAAGGGGGGCCAATATGATGATTTTGAGGCCCTCTCTGCCATTTCAGGTTCTGATAGGCTAAGTGTATGGCTTGTGGGAAGAGGCCTCGGATCCGAGGCCTCATTCTAGAGGGCACAATCTGATTTCTTAAGGGGGGCTAATATGATGATTTTGAGGCCCTCTCGGCCATTTCAGGTTCTTATAGGCTAAGTGTATGACTTGTGGGAAGAGGCCTCGGATCCGAGGCCTCATTCTAGAGTGCACAAACTGATTTCTTAAGGGGGCCAATATGATGATTTTGAGGCCCTCTCGGCCATTTCAGGTTCTTATAGGCTAAGTGTATGACTTGTGGGAAGAGGCCTCGGATCCGAGGCCTCATTCTAGAGTGCACAATCTGATTTCTTAAGGGGGGCTAATATGATGATTTTGAGGCCCCCTCGGCCATTTCAGGTTATGCTAGGGTATTTGTATGAATGTGGTCCGAGGCCTCGGATCCGAGGCCTCATTCTAGAGTGCACAAACTGATTTCTTAAGGGGGGCCAATATGATGATTTTGAGGCCCTCTCGGCCATTTCAGGTTCTGATAGGCTAAGTGTATGACTTGTGGGAAGAGGCCTCGGATCCGAGGCCTCATTCTAGAGTGCACAATCTGATTTCTTAAGGGGGGCTAATATGATGATTTTGAGGCCCCCTCGGCCATTTCAGGTTATGCTAGGGTATTTGTATGAATGTGGAAAGAGGCCTCGGATCCGAGGCCTCATTCTAGAGTGCACAAACTGATTTCTTAAGGGGGGCCAATATGGTGATTTTGAGGCCCTCTCGGCCATTTCAGGTTCTGATAGGCTAAGTGTATGACTTGTGGGAAGAGGCCTCGGATCCGAGGCCTCATTCTAGAGTGCACAATCTGATTTCTTAAGGGGGGCTAATATGATTATTTTGAGGCCCCCTCGGCCATTTCAGGTTATGCTAGGGTATTTGTATGAATGTGGGAAGAGGCCTCGGATCCGAGGCCTCATTCTAGAGTGCACAAACTGATTTCTTAAGGGGGGCCAATATGATGATTTTCAGGCCCTCTCGGCCATTTCAGGTTCTGATAGGCTAAGTGTATGACTTGTGGGAAGAGGCCTCGGATCCGAGGCCTCATTCTAGAGTGCAAAAACTGATTTCTTAAGGGGGGCCAATATGATGATTTTGAGGCCCTCTCGGCCATTTCAGGTTCTGATAGGCTAAGTGTATGACTTGTGGGAAGAGGCCTCGGATCCGAGGCCTCATTCTAGAGTGCACAAACTGATTTCTTAAGGGGGGCCAATATGGTGATCTTGAGGCCCTCTCGGCCATTTCAGGTTCTGATAGGCTAAGTGTATGACTTGTGGGAAGAGGCCTCGGATCCGAGGCCTCATTCTAGAGTGCACAATCTGATTTCTTAAGGGGGGCTAATATGATTATTTTGAGGCCCCCTCGGCCATTTCAGGTTATGCTAGGGTATTTGTATGAATGTGGGAAGAGGCCTCGGATCCGAGGCCTCATTCTAGAGTGCACAAACTGATTTCTTAAGGGGGGCCAATATGATGATTTTGAGGCCCCCTCGGCCATTTCAGGTTCTGATAGGCTAAGTGTTTGACTTGTGGGAAGAGGCCTCGGATCCGAGGCCTCATTCTAGAGTGCACAAACTGATTTCTTAAGGGGGGCCAATATGATGATTTTGAGGCCCTCTCGGCCATTTCAGGTTCTGATAGGCTAAGTGTACGACTTGTGGGAAGAGGCCTCACATCCGAGGCCTCATTCTAGAGTGCACAAACTGATTTCTTAAGGGGGGCCAATATGATGATTTTCAGGCCCTCTCGGCCATTTCAGGTTCTGATAGGCTAAGTGTATGACTTGTGGGAAGAGGCCTCGGATCCGAGGCCTCATTCTAGAGTGCACAAACTGATTTCTTAAGGGGGGCCAATATGATGATTTTGAGGCCCTCTCGGCCATTTCAGGTTCTTATAGGCTAAGTGTATGACTTGTGGGAAGAGGCCTCGGATCCGAGGCCTCATTCTAGAGTGCACAAACTGATTTCTTAAGGGGGGCCAATATGATGATTTTGAGGCCCTCTCGGCCATTTCAGATTCTTATAGGCTAAGTGTATGACTTGTGGGAAGAGGCCTCGGATCCGAGGCCTCATTCTAGAGTGCACAATCTGATTTCTTAAGGGGGGCTAATATGATGATTTTGAGGCCCCCTCGGCCATTTCAGGTTATGCTAGGGTATTTGTATGAATGTGGTCCGAGGCCTCGGATCCGAGGCCTCATTCTAGAGTGCACAAACTGATTTCTTAAGGGGGGCCAATATGATGATTTTGAGGCCCTCTCGGCCATTTCAGGTTCTGATAGGCTAAGTGTATGACTTGTGGGAAGAGGCCTCGGATCCGAGGCCTCATTCTAGAGTGCACAATCTGATTTCTTAAGGGGGGCCAATATGATGATTTTGAGGCCCCCTCGGCCATTTCAGGTTATGCTAGGGTATTTGTATGAATGTGGGAAGAGGCCTCGGATCCGAGGCCTCATTCTAGAGTGCACACACTGATTTCTTAAGGGGGGCCAATATGATGATTTTGAGGCCCTCTCGGCCATTTCAGGTTCTGATAGGCTAAGTGTATGACTTGTGGGAAGAGGCCTCGGATCCGAGGCCTCATTCTAGAGTGCACAATCTGATTTCTTAAGGGGGGCTAATATGATGATTTTGAGGCCTCCTCGGCCATTTCAGGTTATGCTAGGGTATTTGTATGAATGTGGGAAGAGGCCTCGGATCCGAGGCCTCATTCTAGAGTGCACAAACTGATTTCTTAAGGGGGGCTAATATGATGATTTTGAGGCCCTCTCGGCCATTTCAGGTTCTTATAGGCTAAGTGTATGACTTGTGGGAAGAGGCCTCGGATCCGAGGCCTCATTCTAGAGTGCACAATCTGATTTCTTAAGGGGGGCTCATATGATGATTTTGAGGACCCCTCGGCCATTTCAGGTTATGCTAGGGTATTTGTATGAATGTGGGAAGAGGCCTCGGATCCGAGGCCTCATTCTAGAGTGCACAAACTGATTTCTTAAGGGGGGCCAATATGATGATTTTGAGGCCCTCTCGGCCATTTCAGGTTCTGATAGGCTAAGTGTATGACTTGTGGGAAGAGGCCTCGGATCCGAGGCCTCATTCTAGAGTGCACAAACTGATTTCTTAAGGGGGGCCAATATGATGATTTTGAGGCCCTCTCGGCCATTTCAGGTTCTTATAGGCTAAGTGTATGACTTGTGGGAAGAGGCCTCGGATCCGAGGCCTCATTCTAGAGTGCACAAACTGATTTCTTAAGGGGGGCCAATATGATGATTTTGAGGCCCTCTCGGCCATTTCAGGTTCTGATAGGCTAAGTGTATGACTTGTGGGAAGAGGCCTCGGATCCGAGGCCTCATTCTAGAGTGCACAAACTGATTTCTTAAGGGGGGCCAATATGATGATTTTGAGGCCCTCTCGGCCATTTCAGGTTCTGATAGGCTAAGTGTATGACTTGTGGGAAGAGGCCTCGGATCCGAGGCCTCATTCTAGAGTGCACAAACTGATTTCTTAAGGGGGGCTAATATGATGATTTTGAGGCCCCCTCGGCCATTTCAGGTTCTTATAGGCTAAGTGTATGACTTGTGGGAAGAGGCCTCGGATCCGAGGCCTCATTCTAGAGTGCACAATCTGATTTCTTAAGGGGGGCTAATATGATGATTTTGAGGCCCCCTCGGCCATTTCAGGTTATGCTAGGGTATTTGTATGAATGTGGGAAGAGGCCTCGGATCCGAGGCCTCATTCTAGAGTGCACACACTGATTTCTTAAGGGGGGCCAATATGATGATTTTGAGGCCCTCTCGGCCATTTCAGGTTCTGATAGGCTAAGTGTATGACTTGTGGGAAGAGGCCTCGGATCCGAGGCCTCATTCTAGAGTGCACAATCTGATTTCTTAAGGGGGGCTAATATGATGATTTTGAGGCCCTCTCGGCCATTTCAGGTTATGCTAGGGTATTTGTATGAATGTGGGAAGAGGCCTCGGATCCGAGGCCTCATTCTAGAGTGCACACACTGATTTCTTAAGGGGGGCCAATATGATGATTTTGAGGCCCTCTCGGCCATTTCAGGTTCTGATAGGCTAAGTGTATGACTTGTGGGAAGAGGCCTCGGATCCGAGGCCTCATTCTAGAGTGCACAAACTGATTTCTTAAGGGGGGCCAATATGATGATTTTGAGGCCCTCTCGGCCATTTCAGGTTCTGATAGGCTAAGTGTACGACTTGTGGGAAGAGGCCTCGGATCCGAGGCCTCATTCTAGAGTGCACAAACTGATTTCTTAAGGGGGGCCAATATGATGATTTTGAGGCCCTCTCGGCCATTTCAGGTTCTTATAGGCTAAGTGTATGACTTGTGGGAAGAGGCCTCGGATCCGAGGCCTCATTCTAGAGTGCACAAACTGATTTCTTAAGGGGGGCCAATATGATGATTTTGAGGCCCTCTCGGCCATTTCAGGTTCTGATAGACTAAGTGTATGACTTGTGGGAAGAGGCCTCGGATCCGAGGCCTCATTCTAGAGTGCACAATCTGATTTCTTAAGGGGGGCTAATATGATGATTTTGAGGCCCCCTCGGCCATTTCAGGTTATGCTAGGGTATTTGTATGAATGTGGGAAGAGGCCTCGGATCCGAGGCCTCATTCTAGAGTGCACACACTGATTTCTTAAGGGGGGCCAATATGATGATTTTGAGGCCCTCTCGGCCATTTCAGGTTCTGATAGGCTAAGTGTATGACTTGTGGGAAGAGGCCTCGGATCCGAGGCCTCATTCTAGAGTGCACAATCTGATTTCTTAAAGGGGGCTAATATGATGATTTTGAGGCCCCCTCGGCCATTTCAGGTTATGCTAGGGTATTTGTATGAATGTGGGAAGAGGCCTCGGATCCGAGGCCTCATTCTAGAGTGCACACACTGATTTCTTAAGGGGGGCCAATATGGTGATTTTGAGGCCCTCTCGGCCATTTCAGGTTCTGATAGGCTAAGTGTATGACTTGTGGGAAGAGGCCTCGGATCCGAGGCCTCATTCTAGAGTGCACAATCTGATTTCTTAAGGGGGGCTAATATGATGATTTTGAGGCCCCCTCGGCCATTTCAGGTTATGCTAGGGTATTTGTATGAATGTGGGAAGAGGCCTCGGATCCGAGGCCTCATTCTAGAGTGCACAAACTGATTTCTTAAGGGGGGCCAATATGATGATTTTGAGGCCCTCTCGGCCATTTCAGGTTCTGATAGGCTAAGTGTATGACTTGTGGGAAGAGGCCTCGGATCCGAGGCCTCATTCTAGAGTGCACAAACTGATTTCTTAAGGGGGGCCAATATGATGATTTTGAGGCCCTCTCGGCCATTTCAGATTCTTATAGGCTAAGTGTATGACTTGTGGGAAGAGGCCTCGGATCCGAGGCCTCATTCTAGAGTGCACAATCTGATTTCTTAAGGGGGGCTAATATGATGATTTTGAGGCCCCCTCGGCCATTTCAGGTTATGCTAGGGTATTTGTATGAATGTGGTCCGAGGCCTCGGATCCGAGGCCTCATTCTAGAGTGCACAAACTGATTTCTTAAGGGGGGCCAATATGATGATTTTGAGGCCCTCTCGGCCATTTCAGGTTCTGATAGGCTAAGTGTATGACTTGTGGGAAGAGGCCTCGGATCCGAGGCCTCATTCTAGAGTGCACAATCTGATTTCTTAAGGGGGGCCAATATGATGATTTTGAGGCCCCCTCGGCCATTTCAGGTTATGCTAGGGTATTTGTATGAATGTGGGAAGAGGCCTCGGATCCGAGGCCTCATTCTAGAGTGCACACACTGATTTCTTAAGGGGGGCCAATATGATGATTTTGAGGCCCTCTCGGCCATTTCAGGTTCTGATAGGCTAAGTGTATGACTTGTGGGAAGAGGCCTCGGATCCGAGGCCTCATTCTAGAGTGCACAATCTGATTTCTTAAGGGGGGCTAATATGATGATTTTGAGGCCTCCTCGGCCATTTCAGGTTATGCTAGGGTATTTGTATGAATGTGGGAAGAGGCCTCGGATCCGAGGCCTCATTCTAGAGTGCACAAACTGATTTCTTAAGGGGGGCCAATATGATGATTTTGAGGCCCTCTCGGCCATTTCAGGTTCTGATAGGCTAAGTGTATGACTTGTGGGAAGAGGCCTCGGATCCGAGGCCTCATTCTAGAGTGCACAAACTGATTTCTTAAGGGGGGCCAATATGATGATTTTGAGGCCCTCTCGGCCATTTCAGGTTCTGATAGGCTAAGTGTATGACTTGTGGGAAGAGGCCTCGGATCCGAGGCCTCATTCTAGAGTGCACAAACTGATTTCTTAAGGGGGGCTAATATGATGATTTTGAGGCCCTCTCGGCCATTTCAGGTTCTTATAGGCTAAGTGTATGACTTGTGGGAAGAGGCCTCGGATCCGAGGCCTCATTCTAGAGTGCACAATCTGATTTCTTAAGGGGGGCTCATATGATGATTTTGAGGACCCCTCGGCCATTTCAGGTTATGCTAGGGTATTTGTATGAATGTGGGAAGAGGCCTCGGATCCGAGGCCTCATTCTAGAGTGCACAAACTGATTTCTTAAGGGGGGCCAATATGATGATTTTCAGGCCCTCTCGGCCATTTCAGGTTCTGATAGGCTAAGTGTATGACTTGTGGGAAGAGGCCTCGGATCCGAGGCCTCATTCTAGAGTGCACAAACTGATTTCTTAAGGGGGGCCAATATGATGATTTTGAGGCCCTCTCGGCCATTTCAGGTTCTTATAGGCTAAGTGTATGACTTGTGGGAAGAGGCCTCGGATCCGAGGCCTCATTCTAGAGTGCACAAACTGATTTCTTAAGGGGGGCCAATATGATGATTTTGAGGCCCTCTCGGCCATTTCAGGTTCTGATAGGCTAAGTGTATGACTTGTGGGAAGAGGCCTCGGATCCGAGGCCTCATTCTAGAGTGCACAAACTGATTTCTTAAGGGGGGCCAATATGATGATTTTGAGGCCCTCTCGGCCATTTCAGGTTCTGATAGGCTAAGTGTATGACTTGTGGGAAGAGGCCTCGGATCCGAGGCCTCATTCTAGAGTGCACAAACTGATTTCTTAAGGGGGGCTAATATGATGATTTTGAGGCCCCCTCGGCCATTTCAGGTTCTTATAGGCTAAGTGTATGACTTGTGGGAAGAGGCCTCGGATCCGAGGCCTCATTCTAGAGTGCACAATCTGATTTCTTAAGGGGGGCTAATATGATGATTTTGAGGCCCCCTCGGCCATTTCAGGTTATGCTAGGGTATTTGTATGAATGTGGGAAGAGGCCTCGGATCCGAGGCCTCATTCTAGAGTGCACACACTGATTTCTTAAGGGGGGCCAATATGATGATTTTGAGGCCCTCTCGGCCATTTCAGGTTCTGATAGGCTAAGTGTATGACTTGTGGGAAGAGGCCTCGGATCCGAGGCCTCATTCTAGAGTGCACAATCTGATTTCTTAAGGGGGGCTAATATGATGATTTTGAGGCCCCCTCGGCCATTTCAGGTTATGCTAGGGTATTTGTATGAATGTGGGAAGAGGCCTCGGATCCGAGGCCTCATTCTAGAGTGCACACACTGATTTCTTAAGGGGGGCCAATATGATGATTTTGAGGCCCTCTCGGCCATTTCAGGTTCTGATAGGCTAAGTGTATGACTTGTGGGAAGAGGCCTCGGATCCGAGGCCTCATTCTAGAGTGCACAAACTGATTTCTTAAGGGGGGCCAATATGATGATTTTGAGGCCCTCTCGGCCATTTCAGGTTCTGATAGGCTAAGTGTACGACTTGTGGGAAGAGGCCTCGGATCCGAGGCCTCATTCTAGAGTGCACAAACTGATTTCTTAAGGGGGGCCAATATGATGATTTTGAGGCCCTCTCGGCCATTTCAGGTTCTGATAGGCTAAGTGTATGACTTGTGGGAAGAGGCCTCGGATCTGAGGCCTCATTCTAGAGTGCACAAACTGATTTCTTAAGGGGGGCCAATATGATGATTTTGAGGCCCTCTCGGCCATTTCAGGTTCTGATAGACTAAGTGTATGACTTGTGGGAAGAGGCCTCGGATCCGAGGCCTCATTCTAGAGTGCACAATCTGATTTCTTAAGGGGGGCTAATATGATGATTTTGAGGCCCCCTCGGCCATTTCAGGTTATGCTAGGGTATTTGTATGAATGTGGGAAGAGGCCTCGGATCCGAGGCCTCATTCTAGAGTGCACACACTGATTTCTTAAGGGGGGCCAATATGATGATTTTGAGGCCCTCTCGGCCATTTCAGGTTCTGATAGGCTAAGTGTATGACTTGTGGGAAGAGGCCTCGGATCCGAGGCCTCATTCTAGAGTGCACAATCTGATTTCTTAAAGGGGGCTAATATGATGATTTTGAGGCCCCCTCGGCCATTTCAGGTTATGCTAGGGTATTTGTATGAATGTGGGAAGAGGCCTCGGATCCGAGGCCTCATTCTAGAGTGCACACACTGATTTCTTAAGGGGGGCCAATATGGTGATTTTGAGGCCCTCTCGGCCATTTCAGGTTCTGATAGGCTAAGTGTATGACTTGTGGGAAGAGGCCTCGGATCCGAGGCCTCATTCTAGAGTGCACAATCTGATTTCTTAAGGGGGGCTAATATGATGATTTTGAGGCCCCCTCGGCCATTTCAGGTTATGCTAGGGTATTTGTATGAATGTGGGAAGAGGCCTCGGATCCGAGGCCTCATTCTAGAGTGCACAAACTGATTTCTTAAGGGGGGCCAATATGATGATTTTGAGGCCCTCTCGGCCATTTCAGGTTCTGATAGGCTAAGTGTATGACTTGTGGGAAGAGGCCTCGGATCCGAGGCCTCATTCTAGAGTGCACAAACTGATTTCTTAAGGGGGGCCAATATGATGATTTTGAGGCCCTCTCGGCCATTTCAGGTTCTGATAGGCTAAGTGTATGACTTGTGGGAAGAAGCCTCGGATCCGAGGCCTCATTCTAGAGTGCACAAACTGATTTCTTAAGGGGGGCCAATATGATGATTTTGAGGCCCTCTCGGCCATTTCAGGTTCTGATAGGCTAAGTGTATGACTTGTGGGAAGAGGCCTCGGATCCGAGGCCTCATTCTAGAGTGCACAATCTGATTTCTTAAGGGGGGACTAATATGATGATTTTGAGGCCCCCTCGGCCATTTCAGGTTATGCTAGGGTATTTGTATGAATGTGGGAAGAGGCCTCGGATCCGAGGCCTCATTCTAGAGTGCACAAACTGATTTCTTAAGGGGGGCCAATATGATGATTTTGAGGCCCTCTCGGCCATTTCAGGTTCTGATAGGCTAAGTGTATGACTTGTGGGAAGAGGCCTCGGATCCGAGGCCTCATTCTAGAGTGCACAAACTGATTTCTTAAGGGGGGCCAATATGATGATTTTGAGGCCCTCTCGGCCATTTCAGGTTCTGATAGGCTAAGTGTATGACTTGTGGGAAGAGGCCTCGGATCCGAGGCCTCATTCTAGAGTGCACAAACTGATTTCTTAAGGGGGGCCAATATGATGATTTTGAGGCCCTCTCGGCCATTTCAGGTTCTGATAGGCTAAGTGTACGACTTGTGGGAAGAGGCCTCGGATCCGAGGCCTCATTCTAGAGTGCACAAACTGATTTTTTAAGGGGGGCCAATATGATGATTTTGAGGCCCTCTCGGCCATTTCAGGTTCTGATAGGCTAAGTGTATGACTTGTGGGAAGAGGCCTCGGATCCGAGGCCTCATTCTAGAGTGCACAAACTGATTTCTTAAGGGGGGCCAATATGATGATTTTGAGGCCCTCTCGGCCATTTCAGGTTCTGATAGACTAAGTGTATGACTTGTGGGAAGAGGCCTCGGATCCGAGGCCTCATTCTAGAGTGCACAATCTGATTTCTTAAGGGGGGCTAATATGATGATTTTGAGGCCCCGTCGGCCATTTCAGGTTATGCTAGGGTATTTGTATGAGTTGTGGGAAGAGGCCTCGGATCCGAGGCCTCATTCTAGAGTGCACAAACTGATTTCTTAACGGGGGCTAATATGATGATTTTGAGGCCCTCTCGGCCATTTCAGGTTATGCTAGGGTATTTGTATGAGTTGTGGGAAGAGGCCTCGGATCCGAGGCCTCATTCTAGAGTGCACAAACTGATTTCATATTTTCGAGTCTATGGTGTGTGGAAGGAGGTTTGGGTTTTTGTTTTTTTATGGTCACTAAAATATTGACCTTGCTTTTTGAAATTCTCATTCTCTTCATGTTCTTAGGAAATGGACTCTTCACAAGGCGCTCAATCGCAACCCGAATTTGGAGAGGATGTTGTTGTTGAGGCTCCGTTGGTTGAAGTTGAAGCCGTCCAGGTGGATGCTTTTAATTCAGAAGGCGAAATGCAAGTAGAGGTAAGTTGGATGGTTGTTGAGTGATGTGTGAGCCCAAAAGGGTGCCCACATTTAGTCTTAGACCCTTGAAACGTGAGTTGATGCACTTTGAAGTAGCATGTTACTTCACAAAAATATAAAAAGAGTGAAATGTTAGTCTTAGAAGTACCATGTTGTAAGAGGCTAGGATGTGAGTTGTTATTGTGTTTTTACCTTCGGAAGGATTTGAGTGAATGAGGATAGGTAAGGAGAACTTGGATTGAGTAGTTAGTGAGTAGGCTAGTACAAATGGATGGAGACAACCAAAGTGACTCAAGAGGCAAGTGCATTCGAATTGGGATGAATGGAGGATCACATGGAGCGCACAAGTGGACCACCTCATCATGGCCACTTAATGGGGAAGGTCCAAGGAAGAATGCAAGGTGGAGGATAAGCAAATTCTCAAAGCACCAATCAAATCACGAGTTAAGCATCGTGGTTTGAATTAAGTGGTGAGCGACGATTTGGGAAAGTAAGGGGAGAAAGTTATGGCGGCGGAAAGCGAAGGAGGCTAAGTTTGGGTTGAAGCATCCCAAGTTTGGTAAAGTGTGGTAGGTAGAAAGCCAAGGCTAGTTAAATGTTCGAATTAGGATCCTTGTTGATCATTTGAGGGAGGAAGGCTTAGAAGATAGGATTGGCGCCTACTAAGTAGGAGGAAATCTCAAGGGCTTATCGTGAGCCTTGAGGGTGCTCACCCCCTCAAGCTTACTATATAATCCCTCATTCTTCCCTCACTCATCCTCTCTTTCCTTTGTGCTCCAAGGCACCCCACGAGTTATAAGTGTGGGTGTGGGAAGCCATATTGGAGCACATGTGTGTGCTTAGTTTTTAGTTTGAGAGCCAAGGCTTGTTAGCCTTGAAGAGGGCTTGACCTCTTGGTAGAATTAGTGTTGACGTGAAGGATTTTAAAGTTAATTCATGATTCCAATTTGTGGTACTTAAAGTTCATGTTTTGAATACACGTGGTTGCAAGTTCCATGTTTAAGAGTTGAGCACTTGAGGTTGTGATGAGTGCAAAAATATACTTGTGTGGATTAGTTAGTCTTAGTGAAGTTAGGAAATTCTCTCTCCCCCTCTCCTCTCTAGGATTTTAGGATTTTAGGATTAGAGAAGAATTGTGTGATTAGAAAGGGGTTGTTAGTAGAATTAGGAAAATTAGGTAGGAAGATTAGTTAAGGGCTTGAATAATTAGTGAGGTAGTTGGGGATTACAACTACAAAGTTGTGGGTTCATGAAGGAGCTGGGTTTATGAAGGAGCTGGGTTCATGAAGGAGCTGGGTTTATGAAGGAGCTGGGTTTGTTTAGTTAGAAAGTAAAAGAGCTGGGTTTATGAAGGACCTGGGTTTGTTTAGTTAGAAGCTAAGGAGTTGGGTTCATGAAGGAGTTGGGTTTATGAAGGAGTTAAATCCAAGACCACTTGAAGGGTGAACCTTGCACTATGGACTCATCCAAGTCCAAATCCAATACCGCGGAGGAATGTGAGCCCAAACCCACTACTCGGACTACGGACGCTTAAGGGTGGGGGGTTTGGCCTCACATAATTGGTGCGTCCGCCGGGAGCGAAGCGGAAGGTAGTTACAAGACTTGGAGGCGACTAGGAGACTTGGAGGCAACTAGGAAAAATTGGAGACACAAACTTGAGAGAAGGGAAGGAGCACCCGAAACTCGGTAAGTATTCTCTCTTTGGGTTACATTTGAATTCATTGTATTTCAACTATTCCTTGGAATGAATTGCATTGTCAATTACGCAAATTCATTTTTGAGGAAGGAGCGCGGCGAAGGTACGTCCTCAACCTTTTTGGGGATTTGCTAAGAACTTAAAAGGAACCTATAACCGAGTAGCTCATTAAAACATTAAAGGGTAAATTCACCTTAGGACATTGAACTTTGACACTCACCTCGGGGTGAGTCTCAAAGTTTTGGGAGTTGTCATTTCATGCTCTAGATTAAATTAATATTTCACAAAGTTTATGGTGTTGTTACATTGAGTCACGATTGAGGGGAGTGCTAACTCACAGGGGGATGCGATTGCTCAAGGTATGTTTATTTCTTCAAAGTGAACTCATTAACTAATTAAGGAATGCCTTTTGTACTCGTGATTGTTGTTATCCGTTGTAGAGGGTAATTCCCGAATTGTGGATGGTGTGAGAAGTTGAAGGGTGAAGCCTCGACTTTTAACATAATCTACTCGGAAGGTCACCCCCTCACAATCGGTATTGTGGTGAGTGTTAATTTGCGGGAAGGTGCGGAGGTGATGCTCCGACTTAACCAAAAAATTAACATGAACATGCCTATCCCCTATTGGGATTCTTTCACCTAAGTGGGCTTGCAGGTTCTTTTCCTCACCTCCTAAAAAAATTATAACCACACCAAGACAAGTGAAAATATTAAGAGGGGAATTGCTAGGATTATGTGTGGTCAAGTGAGGGTCGATCGATTCTTATGGAATGCAAGGTAGGACTCGCTCACAAAAACCAAGTTTGATAGTAGGACTAGAGAAATCTACTCGAAAGAGGCGGTCCTCTAAAATCAGTGATAGATTAGAACAAGATAATGTTAGAATAGAGAGTTGTTTGAACGTCGAACCTAGGACTAGGTCAATTCTAGACACCTTAGAACTTGGAGCTCAACTTGAAGAGGAGATCACTCCCTCCAAATTGAGTGGTGAAACTTCTTCGGAAAATTACACACTTAGAGAAGAATTCCCGGTAGAAGTTGATAGGGGATTGTTGAATAGTTCACCGGTCACCATGGCCGAGGAACGGGGGATGGATCCACCACCCATACCCCCAATTCCGCCCATACCTCCTATACCTCCAATAGACCCATTGGTTAGGCCAAGAGGCCTACCAATTGTGGTTCCACAAAATTTAGCGGCGATGGATATGCCATCTCATCTCCCTAAATTTTATGGGACCAAGGATGAGGACCCCTCTCGGCACATGGAACGGTATATCGAACGGTTGGCTAGCTTCCTCATAACCGACCCGGGTTATTGGTTAGTGTGGTTTCCTACCACTCTAGAGGGGGAAGCCTATGAATGGTATCGGGATCATGCCGAGGGACATTTTAGGGGATGGGAACAATTACAAAGGGAGTTTCTTAACGAATTTAGGCCGGAAGTGGGTCAAAGTACCGCATTAAGGGCATTGTCGTCATTGAAGCAAGGAAGGGAGGAAGAAATTTCGGCTTACATTAGGAGGTTTGATTTAGTGTGCACTAGATTTGTGGGTACCATGCTCAACGACGACACGCTAAAGCAATTTTTCATTCAAGGGTTTTTTAAGTCCGGAACTATTAGGGGTGTTCTAGAAAGGAATCCCTTGACCTTGGCGGATGCCAAGCGTGCGGCTAGAGATATTGAAAACTTGGATAAAGATCACGAAAGGCTATGGAGAAGGGAGGATGAATTGATCCCACAATTCATCCCCATACGCCCTAGGGTGGTAGCGGTAGAACCCGCTAAGTATGAGAACCAAATTCCATATGCCATTGTGGACACCGGCCCCCGACCTTTAGCGGTTAGGGAACCGGCACCTCTTTTGGCACTACCGGCCCCTAGAACGGATCCACACTTGGAGGAGGTTGAGAGAAGACTAGGTGCTAGCCAACTAGGATTCCAAGAGGCTATGATAAAACAAATGCAAAGCCTCACGGATCAAATGTCATTAATGATCCGGAGTCAACAACCGGGGCCTCCACCCCCGGTTGAGTCGGGTAGGCATTCTTCCGGATTATGGTGTGTCCAATGTGGCCAACCGGGCCACACGCGTCAATTTTGTAGAAGTGGACAAAACCGTGACCAAAGAGGAAACGGTAACCCACCTCAACAAAATCAACGAGGTCAAGCGCCACCTCACTATGGAAATGGAAGCAATAGAGGACCACAACCTAGAGGGCAAGGTGGCCAAAATTTAGAGAAGAAGGAATTTCATCCCTTTTGTGGAAGGTGGCACGCTCAAGGACAATGTTGGTCCGAAGGTCAAGAGTTTAATTGTAGCAATTGTGGAGGAAGTCATCCCTCGGATACGTGTCGCCAACCGGACAAAATAATTAATGTCCCTTACCCGGTGGCTAATCCACAACAACAAGCAAGGGATAATATGCGAGGTGCTAGGCCACAAGGAGTACCGGCCAATGAACTTAGGCCACCTAACTTATACTATGACCATAGTAATGCTAGGCAAACTTTTCATCCACCGGCGGGCTTGCAAACTACAACCGGTTACATTCCAATACAAAATAGACAAGGAGTTCCACCTAATGGTAGTAACGGGAGACAAGCGCCTCCAACGGATCCGGGACCATCTAACTCCCAAGATGTTAGGTTCATGGATGGAGTGTTGGAGGCCACATGTGATGACATGCTTCCTCTCCCAACGAGAATTGGAGAGGAGCAAAGTCAATGGCCTCCTCACACCAATGCTATTACATATGAGTTAGTGAAGGGTAAGGGTGTGGTTGAAGAAGCACCTGCACTAGCGGTAACTACTAGGGCTAGGAGAGGGGATGCCCCGTTGGAGGTAGGAATAGGAGAGCAAGGAAATTACTCTTCGGATGAAGAGATTAATCTCTCCGAGTTGGATAGGGTAGCTAGAAGAGCTACTAAGGATGTGGAGAGGGAAAATATAATTTTACAAGATAGGGAGAGGACTAATGCGGTACATGACTTGGATAATAGCGATGTGGGTGAATGGGAAGGACCGGGGGTTCCCGTAGACGAATTCGACGTAGTGGGTAATTCTAAGGTGGAAAGATCTACCGGGTACGACTTGTGGGCGGACCTTAGTACACTCAAGGCGGATATTACTTTCGGCCAACTATTGGAAATTTCACCCACGGCAAGGAAAACATTAAAGGAGGGAATGCCGGTACACAAGAGGATGAGGAAGGTGAAAGCTAAAATAGCCGCTAGGATCCAATCACAAGGTGGAAGAGACGTGAAAGCTATAGAAATAGAAGTTGTTATAGTAGATAAGGTGGTTCCTAATGTGCTAGTCGACGGAGGGAGTAGTCTAAATATACTACCGGAGGATACTATGAAAAAATTGGGACTTGGACTCACGGGGCCTTCACCTTTGGTCATAAATATGGCAAATCAAAGTTCGACTACGCCTTTGGGGATGATCAAGGATTGTAGAATGACTACGGGAGGTGAGGAGTACTCGGTCACCTTCCATGTCATTAAAATGCACTCCAACAAGGACACCTTCCCCATTTTGCTAGGTAGGCCTTGGTTGCGGATGGCGAATGCTATGGTCAATTGGGGTGGACCTAAACCATCCATCACTTATGGTCCGGAGGGTAATAGGGTCATAGTGTCCATTGGTTCATTAGAAGGATGGATGAAGAAGGAGATGTATTTGCCATTGGAGAAGGAAATTGATGACTTAAACGAGAATGAGATTGGCAAGGCATTGGTGGGAGTCGTCCATCCCGAAGGTCAAAGGGTCGTTATAGATTCGGGCTCGGGAAGTCTAGGTCCTAATTTTTACAATTATGGGGATAATGGGGATTATGCCCAATGGCTAAGGGAGTACCCCGAGTCCGAGGTTGATGTAATGGTTACATTTCACCAAGTAGGCTTAGGGAGTGAATTTCCTAGTGTTAGTTTAGGAGAGGGCTCATTGTTGGAGCCATGTGAGGTGCTCACCGAGGAAGAGTGGGTTAGCGGTGGGTTAACACCTTGGGTAGATGACGTGGAAGAGGGTGAGGTTAGTTTAATTCATGTAGATGGGACTCAAGAGGAGGATGTGATTATTGAGTCATCGAAATTGGAGGAGCCTTTACATTTCAAGACCACGTCTACGGGGATAGTTGTAGGTCAAGATGTGAAAGATTACCCCAATGTGCCTTCCGATTGGTATCGGAACAAAGAGGAACAAGCACATGTGTCGGAAGCGGATTGGCGGTACGTGGATGTGAAATTAAAGAATGGAAAAACCCGACAAATGAAGATGGGTTCCAAATTGGGGGAGAAAGAGGTTAGGGAGTATAGCAATTTGGTGGATGAGTTTAGTGATACTTTTGCATGGTCCTACGATGAGCTTAAGGGAATTCCTAGGGAAATGGTAGAGCACCGGATTCCTTTAATTCCGGGGGCGAGGCCAATTAGACAAAAGGAGAGGAGGATGAATCCTCAATTGCAATTGTTGGTGAAAGCGGAATTGGAAAGGTTATTGAAGGCCGGGTTTATCAAGCCGGTGGAAATCACGGATTGGGTTTCTCCTATGGTCTTAGTAAAGAAAAAAAATGGGAAATTAAGGGTTTGTGTCGACTATAGGAAATTGAATTCGTGCACACAAAAGGATCACTTCCCCTTACCTTTTATCACCTTGTTGCTTGAGGAGGTTGGAGGTCATTCGCGATATACCTTTATGGATGGGTATGCGGGTTATAATCAAATTTCCATAGCCCTCCAAGATATCCATAAAACGGCTTTTACTACACCTTGGGGTACTTTTGTGTGGGTAGTGATGCCATTTGGGTTATGTAATGCCCCGGCTACTTTCCAACGATTAGTAATGTATATCTTCACCGACTTGTTGTTCAAATCCATGACCGTCTTTGTGGACGATTTTAGCACACAAAGTAATGTGGACGATCACCTACATTGTGTTAGGGAGGCATTGGTTAGGTGTAGGAAGATGAGGTTAGCATTGAACCCGGATAAGACATTTTTGGGAGTGAATAAGGGAGTGTTGTTGGGTTATGTTGTTAGTGAGAAAGGTAGAGAACCCGATCCGGATAAGATTGCGGCCATAAGCGACTTGGCAACTCCAACCAATTCCAAGGGGATCTCTAAGTTGTTAGGACATGTGGGATGGTACCGGGAACTTATTCCTAATTTTTCAAAGATAGCGGTGCCCATTACCCATTTGCTCAAAAAGGATGTCAAATTCGAGTGGACGGATGCTTGTCAAAAAGCCTTTGAGGAATTGCGGGATAGGTTGAGCACCTATCCGGTGTTGATACCACCCAATTGGGGTAAACCTTTTCACGTCTATTGTGATGCTAGTAATGTGGCAATAGGGAGTGCGCTTTGTCAAGCAACGGGAGAAAAAGAGAAGGATCAACCTATAGCTTATGCGAGTAAGCAATTGACCCCCGCCGAAAGAAACTACTCTACAACGGAGAGGGAGTGCCTAGCCATGGTGTTTTCCGTTAAAAAGTTTAGGCATTACCTCATGTGCAACCCGGTTGTATTTTTTGTTGACCACATGGCTATCAAGTATCTAGTTAACAAGGCGGAGTTAAGTGGTAGGTTAGCTAGGTGGGTTTTGTTATTAGAAGAATTCGACTACACGGTGGAATATAAACCGGGTCGTATGCATTTACAAGCGGACCACTTGTCTAGGTTGTCGGAGGAGATAGGAAAAAATCCGGTAAATGATATGTTAGTAGATGATAGCCTCTTTGTGGTCACTTCTACACCGGAGTGGTATGCGGGCATAGTGGAATTTCTAACAACCCACAAGTTGCCCAAAGAGTGGACAAAAGAAGAGAGAAGGAAGGTGAGGGTAAATAGTAGGCAATTTGTTGTAGTGGGCCATAGGTTGTTTAGAAGGGGGTCCGATGGTATTTTACGACGATGCGTGTCAAAAACGGAGGTTGAAGCGATTTTAATCGCTTGCCACGATAGCGCTTGCGGCGGTCACTTCTCGGGTCAACTCACCGGGCAAAAAATACTTAGAGCGGGCTACTTTTGGCCTACACTATTTAAGGACGCCCATGACTATGTAAGGAAATGCGACGCTTGCCAACGGTATGCCCGAAACGACCTTAGAATGGAGATGCCTTTACATGTATCATTACCCTTAATTCCTTTCGAAAAATGGGGCATCGACTATGTGGGTGAGGTCCATCCCCAATCTTCAAAAGGAATGAAATATATTGTGGTGGCAACCGAGTACCTCACCAAGTGGGCGGAAGCCAAAGCGGTGAAGACCGACACGGCGGAACACGCGGCAACATTTATGTACGAAAACATAATTTCGCGGTTCGGGGTGCCGAAGATCCTAGTAAGCGATAGGGGTACTCACTTTTTGAATGACTTGATTCGAGAGATGACAGAGAAATTTAAAATTGATCACCGGAAGACTACTCCCTACCACCCACAAACCAATGGACAAACGGAAAGGGTTAACGGAATTTTGGTGAGTATACTACGCAAGACGGTTATAGACTCGAAGCGGGATTGGGATACGAAACTAACGGCGGCACTTTGGGCATACCGTACAACCTATAAGGTAACTACGCGTGCTACACCATTTTCCTTAGTCTATGGTCTTGAAGCGACACTACCAATCGAATATGAAGTCGAGTCACTTAGGGTGGCCGTGAGTACGAGACTTACCGAAAGTCAATCCTTACGAAATCGACTAACCGATTTGGAAGCACTTGACGAAGGGAGGAGAATGGCGGCTCAACATATTGAGGCAATTCAAAGAAGGAGAAAGATTACTTTCGACAAACGACATAAGAGAAGGGCCCTAACACCGGGAATGATGGTCATGATTCAAGACGCACGAAAGCTTGAATTTCCGGCGAAATTCGATGCAATATGGTTAGGACATTACCTTGTCTATGAGGTCTTTCCTAACAATTCAATTCAATTGGAAACGTTGAATGGTGAGCTCTTTCCTACCCGTACATCGCGAAGTAGATGTAAGGAGTACCGAGCTTGACTAGACAACTTACCCTTGGAGCAAGAGATGTTTGGATTCATCCCCCGATGGTCGCCAATTATGTGAGCCCAAAAGGGTGCCCACATTTAGTCTTAGACCCTTGAAACGTGAGTTGATGCACTTTGAAGTAGCATGTTACTTCACAAAAATATAAAAAGAGTGAAATGTTAGTCTTAGAAGTACCATGTTGTAAGAGGCTAGGATGTGAGTTGTTATTGTGTTTTTACCTTCGGAAGGATTTGAGTGAATGAGGATAGGTAAGGAGAACTTGGATTGAGTAGTTAGTGAGTAGGCTAATACAAATGGATGGAGACAACCAAAGTGACTCAAGAGGCAAGTGCATTCGAATTGGGATGAATGGAGGATCACATGGAGCGCACAAGTGGACCACCTCATCATGGCCACTTAATGGGGAAGGTCCAAGGAAGAATGCAAGGTGGAGGATAAGCAAATTCTCAAAGCACCAATCAAATCACGAGTTAAGCATCGTGGTTTGAATTAAGTGGTGAGCGACGATTTGGGAAAGTAAGGGGAGAAAGTTATGGCGGCGGAAAGCGAAGGAGGCTAAGTTTGGGTTGAAGCATCCCAAGTTTGGTAAAGTGTGGTAGGTAGAAAGCCAAGGCTAGTTAAATGTTCGAATTAGGATCCTTGTTGATCATTTGAGGGAGGAAGGCTTAGAAGATAGGATTGGCGCCTACTAAGTAGGAGGAAATCTCAAGGGCTTATCGTGAGCCTTGAGGGTGCTCACCCCCTCAAGCTTACTATATAATCCCTCATTCTTCCCTCACTCATCCTCTCTTTCCTTTGTGCTCCAAGGCACCCCACGAGTTATAAGTGTGGGTGTGGGAAGCCATATTGGAGCACATGTGTGTGCTTAGTTTTTAGTTTGAGAGCCAAGGCTTGTTAGCCTTGAAGAGGGCTTGACCTCTTGGTAGAATTAGTGTTGACGTGAAGGATTTTAAAGTTAATTCATGATTCCAATTTGTGGTACTTAAAGTTCATGTTTTGAATACACGTGGTTGCAAGTTCCATGTTTAAGAGTTGAGCACTTGAGGTTGTGATGAGTGCAAAAATATACTTGTGTGGATTAGTTAGTCTTAGTGAAGTTAGGAAATTCTCTCTCCCCCTCTCCTCTCTAGGATTTTAGGATTTTAGGATTAGAGAAGAATTGTGTGATTAGAAAGGGGTTGTTAGTAGAATTAGGAAAATTAGGTAGGAAGATTAGTTAAGGGCTTGAATAATTAGTGAGGTAGTTGGGGATTACAACTACAAAGTTGTGGGTTCATGAAGGAGCTGGGTTTATGAAGGAGCTGGGTTCATGAAGGAGCTGGGTTTATGAAGGAGCTGGGTTTGTTTAGTTAGAAAGTAAAAGAGCTGGGTTTATGAAGGACCTGGGTTTGTTTAGTTAGAAGCTAAGGAGCTGGGTTCATGAAGGAGCTGGGTTTATGAAGGAGCTGGGTTTATTTAGTTAGAAGCTAAGGAGTTGGGTTCATGAAGGAGTTGGGTTTATGAAGGAGTTAAATCCAAGACCACTTGAAGGGTGAACCTTGCACTATGGACTCATCCAAGTCCAAATCCAATACCGCGGAGGAATGTGAGCCCAAACCCACTACTCGGACTACGGACGCTTAAGGGTGGGGGGTTTGGCCTCACATGATGTGTTTAGCAAATTTTTTGTGTTCAAGCATTCTTAGCATTCATTTCTTGTTTGTGATTTTGTTAGGCTCTCCCAATGAGTGACGATGCCGTGCAAGCTGTTTCCGACACCGATCCTGTTGTGTGTGAACTTGAGCTTCGGAAATCACAAAAGGAAGATTCCGTTGGTGTTATCCAACGCCTCCGGATTAAGCCAACGGGTAAGTCCCGTTTATCCATTCCTTTGTGCCGCTTGAGAGCCCTCCCTCTTGTCCGTCCTATCAGTGAGGTTGAGGTGCAGCGCTTGGAATGTGAGTTTGTAATGGGATACCGAGAGGGTGATCGAGTTCTTTACGTTTCTATTTTCAACGATGTTCCCGTGGACCTTCCCATTCCCCCTGGCATCATGGCCTCTTGGAGCCCCCTTTGGCAAGAGGCCTCCGCAGAATTTGATACCAAGCTCAAGCTGGATCCGGATCTCGCACATTTCGCGGGGAAGATGTTCTTCGTTTGGGAAGGCAATCATCGTCTCACTGCTTGGTGGAGGCATGTCAATAACCACCACCCCGATGAAAAGAGTTGGCATATCTCGGTGGACTGCATAATTGTTGACCCTAGAGGCTACACTGGTGTATTCCTCAATGCCATGAGCGACATTAATTGGTAAACTCACTCACTTATTCATTCATTTTGCATTTTTTATTCAATTTTTTTGCATTATTTTCAGTGCAACTTCCTCACATACTTTGTCTCAGGTCAACCGAGCATGATTATGTCAAAGCAAATATTCCGGCCAAGCTTCTTCGAATCCGCACTTTTGGAAGGTTAGAATTGTCCACCTTCAAGGATCTCATATCGCCAGCTGACTACAAAGCATGCGAGAAAATAAAGGAGAGTCGCCCAACTTGGTACACCTTGACGGCTGATGTGTTCGTTAAGTTTCTTTACAAGGTATGGTTTTGTGCATTCAATCATTTATAGCTTCCAACATAGACAATCTCCTTTAATATAAACTCACCAAGTTCTATCTCGCAGAGAGACATTTCAGCTCAAGCAGACATTGCAGTGAGGCATTACCATGAGACGACACCAGTTGCAGAGAGATCAGCCACTGAGATTTGGAATGTTATGACCAAAGCCCAAGAGAGAACAATTAAGAGTATTCGGGCCCGTTCTTTTGAGAAGTACATATCCGTTGCACACCCTGACAATGGAGATGATTTCTTTCATGAGGTACTGTCTTCATCTCAAATCACTCTAGAATCCAACTCATCCCATTCAAGCATTGACTCTCTTTATCTCAAATCATTTTTTCTTCGTGCACAGATTGACCGCCATTTTAATGAGTTCTCGTCGACGGACATGACAATTGAAAAATTACAAAAAATTGTCACATGTCCGGTCGAAGCTTCGTTCAAAGCTAAGTGGCTTCATTGGTGGAACGCCCCTCTTCCTGAAAGGTTAGATAACAAGTTCCCCGTCGACAAGCCTTTGAGGGAGAGGGCTTTGGACGACTGGCTACACAAGGCGTCCTTTTGGGCTCAGGTAAATCCCTTTCTCGGCCTTCTTTGATTTCATTTTCCTTTATTGGAGTTATCTCGTATCTAATCATCTCCCTCTGCAGTTGGAGAAGGAAGTCGCGGTTGAAATTGAGACCTTAGAGGAAAGCCTCTCCGTGGACATTGATTGGGACGCATCAGAAACTATCCTTCGCCCTCGTGAATACGTTGATCACTGGCGGATTATCCTTTGGGACAAGGCCTTCAAGCCTTACCTCGGCGATAAACCTAACATCGGCTTTGCCAAAGGTGATAACCTCTTGGAGTTCGAGGAGGGGTCACTCGCTGTCAAGCGTGTGGCGTATCGGTAATATATCTATCATCTTCTCGCACCTATCCTTATTCTCATTTCTTGCTCTTTTTCTTGTTTTTCTTATTTTCTTGTTTTGTCATGTAGGTATATTATGAGAGACTTGGTTGAGAAAAATGCATTGGCCTCGTCTTCCTTGCCGGAGTACCTCTCGGACTGGGTGAATGTTTATTCTAGCCTTTGTGTGTACACGTCGGCGCAAACAAGCAAGTTCTCCGAATTGCACTTGCAGGGTGGTGGATGGTACTTGGATTGTGCTGCAGGATTCGTCCCCGGGGAAGAGAAGGCTTTGTTTGCTAGCCTAGTGGGTAGTGCTCCGGATGATAACATTCTCAGCTTGGACGAGCCTGATATCGTTGAGCTTCCCCCTCCTCCTCCTAAGGCACCAAGAGGAAAGGGCAAAGCAAAGAAGTCTGCCACTCAAGCATCTTCCCAAGTTCTCACTCGGTCAGCTTCCAAGACCCCGGTTGAGCCACCCACTCTCCCACACAGTCCATCTTTCGCTCCATCCGTTGCTCCCTCTCTTGCTCCCTCTCTTACTCCATCTGCATTTCGTCCACAACCTCTTGACACTCCATCTCACAGTGGCACTTCTCTGCTCTCTTTGCCTCGCAAGAGGAAAGCTGCTCTCTTGGATACCACTGCCACCTCTTCGGATTCTCCTAACACGCTTTCTCTCATCGAAAATGTTGACATGGTTCAACTAATGCTCGATTCCGATGTTGCCGGAGGTCCCCTCCCCCCATATACCCGCATCCAAGAGTTCATTGCCAAGGTTTGTTTACTTACCTTTGTCAATTCTCCATTTTATTTCCTTTTTGGTTTTCTTTGTTTTTGCATCCTTGTTCTCATGAAGCTTCATTCGCAGGTTGGGGCTGGTCGTTCCCGTGTTAACACGTCGAATTCAGCTCACAAGGGCCTCGACTTGCTCTTTGCCGATATTCCCGAGAACTTGCCTGTGCCCAACATCTCCACAGATGTTCCTGTTTGGAACAAGCTCCACGAATCATACTATGAGTGTCTGTTTGCATTTGCGAAATCTAACCTCTATGACCATGGTGTCCTTGTCCTTGCCCATTGTGCGAGTGCCAAAGTTTCTAAGAGTATTTTCGATTGGGCACACACTTATGACTTCTACGTCGCGGAAGATTGGTTTGGAATGAATGATTTGGACCTCCAATCTCCCGTTGTTCCCTCTGGAGTGGTAAGCTACTCTCCCTCTCTTCCGCTTCCGTCTTGCATTTCATTTCAATTTCAATTCAATCTCAATCCCATTTCATTTCAATTCATTTTCCTTTTGATTGTTGCAGACTCGGAAGTTCAGCATCAAGGTTCTTGTTCGTGTTAACTCCGTTCTTAGAGTTCGGGAGGAGGCCATGCAGGAATATGGTTACAACCTCCAGCGAGATGGATGGTTGAATACCTTCACCGATGAAAAGAGCCAGGCCATGCGCAGTGATGGGGTACCTTGGCGAGGTGCCCGTGAGAAACATCCTGTTTTTTTTTCCATCCTTCTTGCTACTCTCACCGACAAGAATGATGTCATTATGGACTGGCAATGTGGTGTAGGTACGCCTTCTTTTTCAACTTCATCCTTACTTTGATTTTTCCGTTGTTTGTCCTTAACTTGTTTCAATACTAACTTTTTGCATCTCTTTGCATTAGGTGGTTCAATTACAGCATGTCGATCCCTTGAGCGGCATATTGTGGCCCTTGAGAGTGACCCCCTCATTTTCAATGCACTCCTACTCCCTATGCGCGATCCCCAACCTGCGCGTATATCTCGCTCAGTTGCATCTCCATCTACATCTATCTTTGATCCTCCTCAAAAGATGACCAAGAGAGCATTCGGATTCCTTTGTGCGTAAGTTTGCTTTCTAGATTTTGCCTTGTTTGCCTTAATTTCAAGTTCTCATTTTCTAGTGTCATCATGTTCCTAATCCTTTTGCTTGGATGTTTAGAGAGCCAGCGGATGTCGCAGTCATTCGTGGGGACATGTTTTCAAGTCCTCCGAAGCCGTTTGAGCTTCCCCCGTATGCTAGTGCAATGGCGAATTGCTTTGCGAAGGCTGACTCCCCACCTCCTCCTCGCGTTCGTCATTTCTCGCGTGGAACACGCAATCTTTTCTTGTTAGAAGCAAATGAGGGTGAGGAGAGTGATAGGGAATGTTCTCCAAGCCCTTAGTTTTTCATTTTGGTTTTGGAGATTATAACTCCGTTTGTTCTTGTTTTCCGGCTATAATAAAAGTTATGTGTTGGTTTTATTGTTGATATCTGGCGCAAGTTTCATTCTTTCTCTCCGCCATTTCATATTCCTAATGTCAACCCGCATTGCATTCTTCATGTTTTCATCATCGTTTGTATCTCTTCTCTTGTACTCAATTGTACTCGGATCCGATGCCTCTTCCCACACCACATACGCATTACCCAATACCAAAAGGACATAAAACATTCAAAAATGAACAAAACATATTAAGTTTACAATCCCATCCCTGGACTCATGCTACTGAATGCTAATCCTAATACAAGGCATACTACAGAAGTGGCATAGAGCAATCGATTCTGATGAAAACATTTTAAGTTTTTAACACAATGCCTGCACCCAAAAATGAGGCCTCGGATCCGAGGCCTCTTCCCACACCACATAGTAACGCATTACCCAATACTAAAAAGACATAAAACATTCAAAAATGAACAATACATTTTAAATTTTCAATCCCATCCCTGGTCTCATGCTACTGAATGCTACTCCTCATACAAGGCATACTACAAAAAATTGCTGAGAGCATTCAAATATGATGAAATCATATTAAGTTTTCAAGCCCATGCCTCGAAAAAAAAGTGAGGCCTCTTCCAAATGCCCCTCATTATGCCAGGCCTTTATAGATTGCAAATTTTTACTTCTTTGCCTCGATTTCAGGGTAGGCCTCGATTTGAGGGTTGGCCTCGATTTCAGGGAGGCCTCGATTTCAGGGTAGGCCACACTCTCTGTTCTAATTTATATATTTAAAGTGTGTGTTTCTGATGTTTGTTTTTGTTATGTGAATGAGGGTGTAGGCCACATTCTTGGTTTGGATTCAGGTATTGAATCCAAGTGCTTGTGAATGTTGTTTTGGTTTGTTAGGGAAGAGGATAGGCCAGCATTTTAGGATCTAGTATTGCATCTAAGATGTTGAATGCATTTGATTTGGATTGTAATCTTTTCTTTTGGAATCTGGTTTTGCACCTAAGTGTTTAAATGTATTGGAATTGCATTAGGCTTTTGTTTAGGAAATTGGTAGTTTCAACTTGCAATCTGGTTTTGCACCTAAGAGTTTACATGTATTCGAATTGTATTAGGCTTTTGTTTAGGAATTTGGTAGTTTCAATTTGCAATCTGGTTTTGCACCTAAGAGTTTACATGTATTCGAATTGTATTAGGCTTTTGTTTAGGAATTTGGTAGTTTCAATTTGCAATCTGGTTTTGCATCTAAGAGGTTGTATGTATTGGCTTTGGGTTGAAATCTTTTGTTTAGGAGTTTGGTAGTTTCAATTTGCAATCTGGTTTTGCATCTAAGAGGTTGAATGTATTGGCTTTGGGTTGAAATCTTTTGTTTAGGAATTTGGTTGTTTCAATTTGCAATCAGGTTTTGCATCTAAGAGGTTGAATGTTTTGGATTCAGGTTAGGCTTTTGTTTTGGAATTTGGTTGTTTCAATTTGCCATCTCAGCATATTCAAGATGCCGTGGGTGGGTAAGTTCCTTGGGCCCTTAGCCTACATTTTTAATTTGATTTCTGCTGGATAATGTAGCCACATTATTTGTGTGCAAGCCACATTTGAATTCTGTTGGTTTATTCTTATGTTATTATATTCAGGTTGTGTGTTTCAATGTGACTCAGGTAACGCAAAAACGCGCCGATTCGTCGTCATTGTGCCCCACGTATTGGAGCTGGACCTAGATGTACAGTTGTCCGTATTAGTTCCGAACTTAGTGGTGGGTGCTACAAAGGATTATACGAGCCGGGAGAAGGCGTTTGACACCAAACGCCGTTTGTTGGTGATCGGCAAATTACGACTATGTTGCAAAGCATGGAAGGACATTGTCGATACCAGTGTGGAGTACCATGCGCTTCGTTTGGCGGCGCATGAGTTTAGGATGGGTCCACATGCTCTCCCAGAGTTGTGTTTGCCACGCGAACACAACCTGGTAAAACTTTTTAAATTGAACCTCATGTTGTTTTCGCAGAGCCGCCACGTCACCTCAACAATTTCCAAGAGGATTTTGCGGTCGGAGTTGGCGGAGTTGTCTTTGCGTAATTTGGCTAGGCTTAGAGATGAATTAGAAAGTTGTTATGGTGCAACGGAGTTTTATGGCATGTTTTTTGGATCTTTTTACCCATATTGGACATGCCCCGCAGATAGGGTGTAGATGGCCCTAAACTAGACTATATAGCTACTTGAACTAACTACACATTTTTGTAAGTCTTCATGTTGGATACATTTTGTTGACCAATAAATTATTTTTTGTGTATGGTATTTTGATTTTCATTTGTTGATGTTAGCCCTAATCAAATATATTACATTTTAAACATATACTAAAAGATGTTTAATAACAAATGCAATCTTCCACGCCTATAGGATCCATTGGTTTCTCAAACAATTCTAAGTTATACTGTCCACGGGAATGGGGTTCCTTTCCAAAAAATGTAATTGAAAATATCTCTAATTCCACGGAAATAGGTACTGCTTCTCCTAAAATTACCTAACAAAATCTAAATTTTCCGCTCTCCAATCTCCGCTCTCCGCTCTCCGCTCTCTGCTCTACGCTCACATACTTGAGTTTCCCCCCTACTAATCCAAGTCCCCGCCGTCTTTCACAGATCCCATCTTGCCATGGCCTTCTAATCACAACACTATATACACCGCCCCACTTTGTGCTAATCCTTAAGTCCATTGCCCATTTGGCCACTCCCTTCTGTGTACTCGCATTTACATTCCTTCTACAATGGCCACCATCCGAGCACTGCACCATTCCATCCCCCTTATGATCCCTCTTGGAGATGATGGTCTAGCCAAAGTCGCGGAGTCGTTCCTTAGTCTGAGGTTTAGATTCCACCCAGATTCAATTCATGTCGAGGAAGAGGTCTTTGATGACAACGGTGACTTGAGTCACACTGTCCTTCAGATGTCCTTTCGCATTGACGATGGTAGGGTTTGGTTCTTGCTCCCTGCAAAGTACAAGGCCATAGGCGTCACCGAGTCGGAGATGGCCACCACTACTGTGTTGCTAACACCAGGCGTGTCCCTCACCTCCACCACTCAGGCTCCTCTTCTGGCGACGGTCAAAAAGGAGCCCGGCATCCAAGAGGTTACCTTGCTCAGTGATGATTCTGATGATGATGTGCCACTTGCCTCTGACTTTGCCTCACTTACCCCACCTCCATCGCGGGATCAGCCCTTCATCAATCCTCTCAGGATTCCACACTCGCCTACTGTAAGTCAACCATCTACTTCCAGACCCCCAGTTCACCCAGGTGTGTTTATAGATCGTCCCTGTGTTGTCCACCACTTGAAGTTGCTTGCAACCCGACCAGGGTCCAAGAACATCCTCAAGAGTATTGATTATGAAGCTGTTAGGCATGAGAAGGTTGAATTCCTCCCTTCTGTTTTTGACGGCGACGTCATCTTTGAGTTCCCTCCTCTGGGAGCTGATGCTCCCCATTCCCATGCTAGACTCATGTTCGGAATGGACAAGCGTTTCGACGGTCATGCTTGGTGTAGGACAAAGACGTCTAATATTACCAATGATCTCGGCTTGACCTTCCGGTTTTCATGTTGTGTTGGCCATCTCCGTTGTAATAACGAGGGCTGTGATTACCTCAACCGCCCCAATCGGGCCACTGACGTCAACGAGACCGAATGGGAAGGCTGTACCGCCTCACCCTTCTCCGCAGGAGCTGATCCCCCAGCTGGGTCATCTCTCGTTTGTAAGGTCTGTAAGACACCACCCTACTGTCTTGATACTTGCCAAGCTAAGATGTATTATGTTCTTGGCAAAGGTGACATGACCCGTGCATGCATCCATATGGGTCATCACCATCACCCCGTTTCGCAAGGTGTCTGTAGAGAGTCTAAGGTCGAAATTCATGATCTCATTGGTAGAGAAGTTGAGAGGACTCCCACCGCCACCAACTCTGCGATTGCCTTGGCTGCAAGTAAAGAGTTCCTGGCCAAGTATCTTCTACGCACGGGATCTGATCCCAATAAAGTTATGGACCTGGAGTCCATGAAGTTTGTCATGGACAGGTACCAACACCTCAGCACCCCGAGTATTCGAAACACAGTCACTTCCTTCAAGCGCATTGGGCGAGGGGGGATCATTGATAGCATCACCGGACTGAGAGGTCATAGCAGTTGGCCCTATGTGCAAGAAAACAAATTCCCAGGCCAAGGAAAGCTGTTGGAGAAAGTCTATGTGTTCAAGATGTCCGAGGTGGGCCCTGGGTCTGGAGTTGACCTTGTCAAGGAGAATGCAACCACACGGTGATTTGCAGGATGCTTGGATCATGTTTGACCATGTCAAGCGTGTCAAGGGGTGGACAACCATGGCTTGCCATGTCTATGACTCGGCCTACTGCCGGGTTATGACTATTGCAGTATGTGATATGCAGTCTGAGGATGTCACGGCGCAGAGCCTTCTTTGGCATGGGCTCAATGAAGTTATGCACAGACATGGCATTGCTAAAGTTAACTTCAAAGGGTTCATGGCGGACAGTGCACAAGCCAATTGGAATGCAGTTAGGATTATCTATGGCAGTGGTGATCCCAAGGTTCCTATGGAGTCTCGCGAGAGGACATGTCTATTGCATTGGACAGTGTCTATGGAACGCCACACCGCCACCCACATCAAGCCCGACCTCCAACAGCAACACAAGTTGTTATGCAAGCAGTACAAGGATGCCAAGACTCCCGAGCAGTCCGAGTCCCGTTATCTTGCCATCCGGGCATGGTGGCTTTCCTCTGGAGCTGCATCCGAGGAAGGAATCAAGGACCTTGATACATGGCTTGCATTCTGGCACTTTCGTTACCGTCAATGGGGTGGTTTCATGCAACTAGTGAGTACCCACCCACTTTCTATTTCGCTTTTTGGTGTCAACTTTTTTTTTGGTTTTTTTTTTGGTTTTTTTGGTTTTTTTTTGGTGTCAGTTTAGGCTTTTGGCTTGTTTTTGTGCAAAGCGTACTCACTACATTTTATTTACTTCTCTCAGAATTTCACAGATTCTGAGTTGGCAGAGATGCCATCTTGCAACCTCTCCGAGACAGTCCATAACAAATGGCTTCAGCAGTCTGGAAACCGTGGCTCTGATCTGTATGTTGCGACCGTGGATGATTTCGTGAGGGCGTTCATGCAATGTACGAACTACTACGCCTACTTGAAGGGTGATCGCTCTGGTACTGGCCCAGGAAAAGAAGAACTCCGCCTTCGTGCTGCACAACGATCCGGTGACGCCAAGAGAATTGTTGCAGCCCTCGAGCACATGCCTGGAGCAGAGCATTGGTGCACCCGCAAACCCCAACTCGAAGGAGAGGAGGTCTTTGGCACCACAAAACGCAAACTTGATATGCCCCCTGGTTCTGATCAAGATTCACATAGACCCGACAAGGTCAGCTTCTCTCATCCACGAGTGAGCACTAGGTCAACCAAGGCACGCACTGATTCCGCCACACCATCAGACCTGCCCCTCACACAATCCCCCGAGAAATCGATTCCACAACGGGTCACCCACGTCAATAACATTCAGGAGACCCACTGCGATGTCTCCAAATGGCACATTTCTAGACTGCCCAAGACTTCCGCCAAGGCCTGCTTCGCCATGCAAGCTCGCACAAAGACCAAGTGCACCCAGAAGATCGTTCGGCATGGTAAAAGTACTCTAGCTCCTACGTACACCGGCTACATGCGCGACTACAAGAAGAACAAGGACTTCTTGACACAGTTCTTCTTCTGCAACGATGACATTGAGAGATGTGTCAAAGGCACTAGGAGGAAGTGGGTGCAGCACCGTCCGGATGTCCCGGACGTCTGGCATGTCCTCACTGGGACAAACCTCACTCTCCAGGAGGTTCTGGCCCTTGAAGAAGGGGGATTCCAACTTCAGCAGCGTCAAGATGTGTCACCTAGAAGACTCTTCGGCGACTCCTCCAATGTTGCTTCATCCATGGCCGAATTCCCTACCCCGGCCCAAGCCGATCAATACCCTACGCTGAGGTTTGGAAAAAAAATCCGGCGCAGTAACAACGGACCATGCATCCAACAACGCAACAAGTGGGAGTCAGCCCTCAACGTCGGCGGTCAAATCACCTCCGTCACAATGATACCTCACCCAGGGATCGGGTGCATCATTTTGTTCCAGTCCCGAAAGAAGGCTAAGGTTGAAGAGTACCGTATCACTATCAGCACCTTTCCGTCGTGCACGTGCCCGGATTTCGTGGAGATGTCAACAAGAGCACTTGGGAAGCGGCGCCCTTGGATGAACTGCAAGCACTTGTACTTCATCTTCCGCGTGACCTGCAACTTGGATCAATACCAAGACACTTTCATCCATGCTCCGAGCCTTAGTTTCAATGAAGTGAAGCACCTCCTCGAAAGTGGCATCATGAAGCATGTGGGACCTTAGCGTGGATACCTATAGGAGCTAGGCTGCCCCCCCTTATTTATAAGTTGTCGCTAAGTATTATTGCGTTGAGTATACTATAGTATGAGTGCACGTTTTCCGAAAATATCGCTGATATATCAGACCTATCATTATCTACATGATGTGAATTGTATTCATTTTTAAATATCTATAAAGGTTTCTAAATATTTATGGGTCTCTCCTTCCAACAGTAGTTTTAGATGTTATTGAATGGTACGAGTTTTGCTACTTTGCTTGAATGCTTGAATGCTTGAATTTTTTGACTTAGAATTTTCTCTTACGTTGTGACCATAGCCTATGATTAACCGGCTCTCACCATAATATGGACAGTCAAAAGTTCCCTGGTTTAAGTAAATCATGTCAACTAGTCTCTCTGAAAGGTACCCTAAAACCAAGTCTCTGTCCTGAAAGCCCTCAAAATTTGCACGGAAATAGGTCCATCATTTTTACTAAAAAAAGAGGTCCCACGATTTTTCTATTTATATTTTCTATATTTGGAAATTTTATTACTATAATTGTAAAGCGTTGACTTTTTTTTGCTCACCGTGAGCAGATTTTCTGCTCACCGCTCACCGCTCGCGTCCCACCGCTCACACGGTAGCGTCGTTGCGTGAACATGAGGCACTGGATTTTGGGTACGGTTGTTTACGAACGCACGTTCGTAAACATGAGGCACTGGTTTTTGGGTACATATGTTTACGAACGCACGTTCGTAAATATGAGGCACTGGGTTTTGGATACGGTTGTTTACGAACGTGCGTTCGTAAATAGGGGTTGTGTTGAACGCCGTCTACCCATTTACGAACGCTCGTTCGTAAATGGGTCATCTTTTGTGTTTATTGGAAATATTGTGTATAAATATATGTATACGTATACGTATATATATATATATATGTACGGATACGTGTACCAATTGCTGCTCGATTGGGCTGAGCAATGCTTGCATTCGTGCCTGCAACACATGGTCAGAATAATGAAACTGCAGAAATGAATAGATTCAAACAAAATTGAGTTTCAGAATGTGATGAGGAATTCAGAATGAGGATCATAGCTTAACTTGCATACAAAACAGGCCAAAGCTCATCATGCATATAACAAAACACATGTATCTCAACAATGATCAAACTCAAAATGTGAGGGAAGAGTTCAGAAGGATTACTGTACTCACATTGAAATGTTCTACACCAAAAACCTGATCTTCCACCCTTACTGGAAAACCCTGAGAACCTCACAAATGTATACTTTGAAATGCACCCTTGCACCTTCCTCACACTTAAGCCCTCGCAAGTTATATACAAACCCTAGCAACTACTCTGATGTACATGCAACTTCCAACCTTGCAACTCTGAAGTTTGTGACTCAAGCTTGCTGCTCCAAACCTTGCAACTCTCAACCTTGTACTTCTTGCGCTTTACACTCAAGCTTGCTACTTGAAACCTGCAACTCTCAACCTTGTACTGCGCTTTACACTCTCAAGCTTGCTACTTGAAACCTGCAACTCTCAAGCTTGTAACTCTTCCGCTTTACACTCTCAAGCTTGCTACTCAAAACCCTGCAACTCTCAACCTTGTAACTCTTTCGCTTTACACTCTGAAACTTGCTACGCAAAACCTTGCAACTCTCAAGCTTGTAACATAAACACTTTGCCCTAAACTCTTGAAACTCGCGCCAACAAAACTAATATCTCTCAACACACGCACGCACAATACTATTAAAATACGAGAGGAAAAAACGCAAGAGCTTCGCTCCACATCTACTCGGCGCTCCGCTCCTCTCTCTCTGCTCCAAATGACAATGAGGAGGAGAGCTGAGGGGGCGCGGGGAGGTAGCCGCCGCCGCTAGGGTTTTCCCGCCGTTGACACGTGGCCTCCTCCCACTGGGGGGCCGGGATGAGAGGGTGATGGGGGATGGGATGGGGGGATGGGGAGGTGGGGGATGGGGGGATGGGGACGGGGACATGGGGGGATGGGATGGGATTGGATGTATAAGAAAGGCATGACATAATCATGCTTTGTAATATGTATATGTAGTGGATGCGTTTATCACCTTAACCATAAGAACTTAGTATAAATACATGAATTTTGATTGGTGCATCCCCTTAGTACATCTACATTCGGATTCCTTGTAAACATCTTTTAAATAGGGAACCGATAATAAAATCGTAGTGAACAATGCACGTCATTTAGTAGGGATTCGAAGAAGAATTCAACCCCAAGGATGTTGATATGGTCTTTTGAAATATAGTGTTTTCATGAATGAGACATCTTTCATGTTGTTCGATGGTTCCTCAAATAATTACTAGGTTCAAAAAGAACCCAATTTGAGATTGGCAGGAGGCGGTGTCCTTTTCTTACAAGAGGTGGATGAAAATTCAATTTCCAATAGGTCGTCAATTCATTTAATTAGGTGCCAACTTGAACTAGCACATTTGAGCCATGTGGTCGAATGTTTGGCTAGCATCAAATGTGAACTACACATAAATTAACAAGTTATGCCCCCTTCCCACTTGACTTTAGCTAAGACTAAAAGTATTTCCCAGGAAACGGGTAAAGATCCCTCCCTTATAGCGGAGGCATACGGCTATCCCAATGCACCTACAAGAACTTGCTTTGGAGACTTTCAAGCAGGTTTTCTCTAATTACCTTTCACACATCTTCATTGTTTTATCTACCAAGCAAGGATTGTTGGGCAGTTTTTGTCCCATCCCCAAATGCCTTGCCACTCACCTAACTGACCAATGGTTTTTGTTAACGGAGCTCCTTGTGCCCTCATAGCTAAGACTAAAAAAAACCAATGACAAGGATGGGAGGCGCCATTTTTAAACGTCCTAGATTATTGCCTCATGTTTAGGTACCGATGGGAGGGTTGGTGCTTGAGGCTTAAGACCTCCACTTTTAAGCCATGCCACATCATTTGCAAACTAGGCTCGGCAATACATAATGTCGATGCTGTGAAGGCCGGGTTGTTAGAACCAACTTTTAGTGTTACCTAAAGTCAGGTGGGAAGGGGGCATTAGTGCGATATGGGTTTTTGATAGGTCAATGTTGTTTGTGTGTGTACTAATCTATTGTATTAACTACTAGACATGCACAACTTCCACAAACCCTAAACCCTACATCCCTAAATGTTCAATAGTGTTAAGTGCAAATTGATTGATCACACAATCCATGACCTTATTATAACATGCATATGTTAAGACTAGTTTAAATCAACACTTTTAGCTATGCACATACTTCTCGTGGGATGCAAAACACACAATTATAAGTGTGGCTCCACCTAGGTATGGTTTCAATCCATATGCTTACTCTATCTTATGCACGATTCCAAAGTAATTAAACCTTTCCACACATGCCGGATTAATTCACTCTTTCCACAGCTAGGGTGGCATCTGAAATAAAACCCACATTTAATCTAGGTATGGTTTGAATTCATATCCTTAATCTACCTTACAAGCCATTATAATAATGGATTAACCTGCCTTTTATTGGTGTTCACGCACTTTGTGAGCGTATTACGGGCATGTTTTGATGTGAATCATATGATTATACCTACAAGTTTAAGGGCCTCCACAATCAATTTTTACCCACTCTTACCTCATTGTCTCTATATATATATCTCACTTAGACCTTGGTAATATATAATAGGTAACAATATTAATTGACAAAAAACTTGTACTTCACACCTTGGTTGCAGATCATTTATTCTATCTTAACCATCATCATATTTAGATTACATTAACTATTACAATACATATATATATACACCTATATATATACACATGTATATATACACACACACACATATATACATATATATTTACACACACACACACACACATATATATATATATATATATACACATTTATATATACACATATATATACATATAAAAATTATAATTTTTTTTCGGCAGACCTTGGTAACAAGTAAGGTGTATAACCAATGTACATATTTTGAATATGTTGCGTGCATGCCATTCATGTTCCATACATAGGGTCATGTATGTTCCGCATGGATAGAATGGCATATTGTTAGGTCAAAGTAGGCGGCGGGAATCCGCTTTTTAAATAGCATCCAAGGGCCCTTGAACCACTCCAGAGAAGTACTTAAAGCTCTTCCCCCCCATAACAGAGCTCTTTTTTGCGGCAGACGCCAAGTGTGCGCCCTAGAGACCCCACGGAGCGTGCTCACGCCATTCTCCTGCGCATTGTGAGGCCAAACCCCCCACCCTTAAGCGTCCGTAGTCCGAGTAGTGGGTTTGGGCTCACATTCCTCCGCGGTATTGGATTTGGACTTGGATGAGTCCATAGTGCAAGGTTCACCCTTCAAGTGGTCTTGGATTTAACTCCTTCATAAACCCAACTCCTTCATGAACCCAACTCCTTAGCTTCTAACTAAATAAACCCAGCTCCTTCATAAACCCAGCTCCTTCATGAACCCAGCTCCTTAGCTTCTAACTAAACAAACCCAGGTCCTTCATAAACCCAGCTCTTTTACTTTCTAACTAAACAAACCCAGCTCCTTCATAAACCCAGCTCCTTCATGAACCCACAACTTTGTAGTTGTAATCCCCAACTACCTCACTAATTATTCAAGCCCTTAACTAATCTTCCTACCTAATTTTCCTAATTCTACTAACAACCCCTTTCTAATCACACAATTCTTCTCTAATCCTAAAATCCTAAAATCCTAGAGAGGAGAGGGGGAGAGAGAATTTCCTAACTTCACTAAGACTAACTAATCCACACAAGTATATTTTTGCACTCATCACAACCTCAAGTGCTCAACTCTTAAACATGGAACTTGCAACCACGTGTATTCAAAACATGAACTTTAAGTACCACAAATTGGAATCATGAATTAACTTTAAAATCCTCCACGTCAACACTAATTCTACCAAGAGGTCAAGCCCTCTTCAAGGCTAACAAGCCTTGGCTCTCAAACTAAAAACTAAGCACACACATGTGCTCCAATATGGCTTCTCACACCCACACTTATAACTCGTGGGGTGCCTTGGAGCACAAAGGAAAGAGAGGATGAGTGAGGGAAGAATGAGGGATTATATAGTAAGCTTGAGGGGGTGAGCACCCTCAAGGCTCACGATAAGCCCTTGAGATTTCCTCCTACTTAGTAGGCGCCAATCCTATCTTCTAAGCCTTCCTCCCTCAAATGATCAACAAGGATCCTAATTCGAACATTTAACTAGCCTTGGCTTTCTACCTACCACACTTTACCAAACTTGGGATGCTTCAACCCAAACTTAGCCTCCTTCGCTTTCCGCCGCCATAACTTTCTCCCCTTACTTTCCCAAATCGTTGCTCACCACTTAATTCAAACCACGATGCTTAACTCGTGATTTGATTGGTGCTTTGAGAATTTGCTTATCCTCCACCTTGCATTCTTCCTTGGACCTTCCCCATTAAGTGGCCATGATGAGGTGGTCCACTTGTGCGCTCCATGTGATCCTCCATTCATCCCAATTCGAATGCACTTGCCTCTTGAGTCACTTTGGTTGTCTCCATCCATTTGTACTAGCCTACTCACTAACTACTCAATCCAAGTTCTCCTTACCTATCCTCATTCACTCAAATCCTTCCGAAGGTAAAAACACAATAACAACTCACATCCTAGCCTCTTGCAACATGGTACTTCTAAGACTAACATTTCACTCTTTTTATATTTTTGTGAAGTAACATGCTACTTCAAAGTGCATCAACTAACGTTTCAAGGGTCTAAGACTAAATGTGGGCACCCTTTTGGGCTCACATAATTGGCGACCATCGGGGGATGAATCCAAACATCTCTTGCTCCAAGGGTAAGTTGCCTAGTCAAGCTCGGTACTCCTTACATCTACTTCCCGATGTACGGGTAGGAAAGAGCTCACCATTCAACGTTTCCAATTGAATTGAATTGAATTATTAGGAAAGACCTCATAGACAAGGTAAGGTCCTAACCATACCGCATCGAATTTCGCCGGAAATTCAAGCTTTCGTGCGTCTTGAATCATGACCATCATTCCCGGTGTTAGGGCCCTTCTCTTATGTCGTTTGTCGAAAGTAATCTTTCTCCTTCTTTGGATTGCCTCAATATGTTGAGCCGCCATTCTCCTCCCTTCGTCAAGTGCTTCCAAATCGGTTAGTCGATTTCGTAAGGATTGACTTTCGGTAAGTCTCGTACTCACGGCCACCCTAAGTGACTCGACTTCATATTCGATTGGTAGTGTCGCTTCAAGACCATAGACTAAGGAAAATGGTGTAGCACGCGTAGTTACCTTATAGGTTGTACGGTATGCCCAAAATGCCGCCGTTAGTTTCGTATCCCAATCCCGCTTCGAGTCTATAACCGTCTTGCGTAGTATACTCACCAAAATTCCGTTAACCCTTTCCGTTTGTCCATTGGTTTGTGGGTGGTAGGGAGTAGTCTTCCGGTGATCAATTTTAAATTTCTCTGTCATCTCTCGAATCAAGTCATTCAAAAAGTGAGTACCCCTATCGCTTACTAGGATCTTCGGCACCCCGAACCGCGAAATTATGTTTTCGTACATAAATGTTGCCGCGTGTTCCGCCGTGTCGGTCTTCACCGCTTTGGCTTCCGCCCACTTGGTGAGGTACTCGGTTGCCACCACAATATATTTCATTCCTTTTGAAGATTGGGGATGGACCTCACCCACATAGTCGATGCCCCATTTTTCGAAAGGAATTAAGGGTAATGATACATGTAAAGGCATCTCCATTCTAAGGTCGTTTCGGGCATACCGTTGGCAAGCGTCGCATTTCCTTACATAGTCATGGACGTCCTTAAATAGTGTAGGCCAAAAGTAGCCCGCTCTAAGTATTTTTTGCCCGGTGAGTTGACCCGAGAAGTGACCGCCGCAAGCGCTATCGTGGCAAGCGATTAAAATCGCTTCAATCTCCGTTTTTGACACGCATCGTCGTAAAATACCATCGGACCCCCTTCTAAACAACCTATGGCCCACTACAACAAATTGCCTACTATTTACCCTCACCTTCCTTCTCTCTTCTTTTGTCCACTCTTTGGGCAACTTGTGGGTTGTTAGAAATTCCACTATGCCCGCATACCACTCCGGTGTAGAAGTGACCACAAAGAGGCTATCATCTACTAACATATCATTTACCGGATTTTTTCCTATCTCCTCCGACAACCTAGACAAGTGGTCCGCTTGTAAATGCATACGACCCGGTTTATATTCCACCGTGTAGTCGAATTCTTCTAATAACAAAACCCACCTAGCTAACCTACCACTTAACTCCGCCTTGTTAACTAGATACTTGATAGCCATGTGGTCAACAAAAAATACAACCGGGTTGCACATGAGGTAATGCCTAAACTTTTTAACGGAAAACACCATGGCTAGGCACTCCCTCTCCGTTGTAGAGTAGTTTCTTTCGGCGGGGGTCAATTGCTTACTCGCATAAGCTATAGGTTGATCCTTCTCTTTTTCTCCCGTTGCTTGACAAAGCGCACTCCCTATTGCCACATTACTAGCATCACAATAGACGTGAAAAGGTTTACCCCAATTGGGTGGTATCAACACCGGATAGGTGCTCAACCTATCCCGCAATTCCTCAAAGGCTTTTTGACAAGCATCTGTCCACTCGAATTTGACATCCTTTTTGAGCAAATGGGTAATGGGCACCGCTATCTTTGAAAAATTAGGAATAAGTTCCCGGTACCATCCCACATGTCCTAACAACTTAGAGATCCCCTTGGAATTGGTTGGAGTTGCCAAGTCGCTTATGGCCGCAATCTTATCCGGATCGGGTTCTCTACCTTTCTCACTAACAACATAACCCAACAACACTCCCTTATTCACTCCCAAAAATGTCTTATCCGGGTTCAATGCTAACCTCATCTTCCTACACCTAACCAATGCCTCCCTAACACAATGTAGGTGATCGTCCACATTACTTTGTGTGCTAAAATCGTCCACAAAGACGGTCATGGATTTGAACAACAAGTCGGTGAAGATATACATTACTAATCGTTGGAAAGTAGCCGGGGCATTACATAACCCAAATGGCATCACTACCCACACAAAAGTACCCCAAGGTGTAGTAAAAGCCGTTTTATGGATATCTTGGAGGGCTATGGAAATTTGATTATAACCCGCATACCCATCCATAAAGGTATATCGCGAATGACCTCCAACCTCCTCAAGCAACAAGGTGATAAAAGGTAAGGGGAAGTGATCCTTTTGTGTGCACGAATTCAATTTCCTATAGTCGACACAAACCCTTAATTTCCCATTTTTTTTCTTTACTAAGACCATAGGAGAAACCCAATCCGTGATTTCCACCGGCTTGATAAACCCGGCCTTCAATAACCTTTCCAATTCCGCTTTCACCAACAATTGCAATTGAGGATTCATCCTCCTCTCCTTTTGTCTAATTGGCCTCGCCCCCGGAATTAAAGGAATCCGGTGCTCTACCATTTCCCTAGGAATTCCCTTAAGCTCATCGTAGGACCATGCAAAAGTATCACTAAACTCATCCACCAAATTGCTATACTCCCTAACCTCTTTCTCCCCCAATTTGGAACCCATCTTCATTTGTCGGGTTTTTCCATTCTTTAATTTCACATCCACGTACCGCCAATCCGCTTCCGACACATGTGCTTGTTCCTCTTTGTTCCGATACCAATCGGAAGGCACATTGGGGTAATCTTTCACATCTTGACCTACAACTATCCCCGTAGACGTGGTCTTGAAATGTAAAGGCTCCTCCAATTTCGATGACTCAATAATCACATCCTCCTCTTGAGTCCCATCTACATGAATTAAACTAACCTCACCCTCTTCCACGTCATCTACCCAAGGTGTTAACCCACCGCTAACCCACTCTTCCTCGGTGAGCACCTCACATGGCTCCAACAATGAGCCCTCTCCTAAACTAACACTAGGAAATTCACTCCCTAAGCCTACTTGGTGAAATGTAACCATTACATCAACCTCGGACTCGGGGTACTCCCTTAGCCATTGGGCATAATCCCCATTATCCCCATAATTGTAAAAATTAGGACCTAGACTTCCCGAGCCCGAATCTATAACAACCCTTTGACCTTCGGGATGGACGACTCCCACCAATGCCTTGCCAATCTCATTCTCGTTTAAGTCATCAATTTCCTTCTCCAATGGCAAATACATCTCCTTCTTCATCCATCCTTCTAATGAACCAATGGACACTATGACCCTATTACCCTCCGGACCATAAGTGATGGATGGTTTACGTCCACCCCAATTGACCATAGCATTCGCCATCCGCAACCAAGGCCTACCTAGCAAAATGGGGAAGGTGTCCTTGTTGGAGTGCATTTTAATGACATGGAAGGTGACCAAGTACTCCTCGCCTCCCGTAGTCATTCTACAATCCTTGATCATCCCCAAAGGCGTAGTCGAACTTTGATTTGCCATATTTATGACCAAAGGTGAAGGCCCCGTGAGTCCAAGTCCCAATTTTTTCATAGTATCCTCCGGTAGTATATTTAGACTACTCCCTCCGTCGACTAGCACATTAGGAACCACCTTATCTACTATAACAACTTCTATTTCTATAGCTTTCACGTCTCTTCCACCTTGTGATTGGATCCTAGCGGCTATTTTAGCTTTCACCTTCCTCATCCTCTTGTGTACCGGCATTCCCTCCTTTAATGTTTTCCTTGCCGTGGGTGAAATTTCCAATAGTTGGCCGAAAGTAATATCCGCCTTGAGTGTACTAAGGTCCGCCCACAAGTCGTACCCGGTAGATCTTTCCACCTTAGAATTACCCACTACGTCGAATTCGTCTACGGGAGCCCCCGGTCCTTCCCATTCACCCACATCGCTATTATCCAAGTCATGTACCGCATTAGTCCTCTCCCTATCTTGTAAAATTATATTTTCCCTCTCCACATCCTTAGTAGCTCTTTTAGCTACCCTATCCAACTCGGAGAGATTAATCTCTTCATCCGAAGAGTAATTTCCTTGCTCTCCTATTCCTACCTCCAACGGGGCATCCCCTCTCCTAGCCCTAGTAGTTACCGCTAGTGCAGGTGCTTCTTCAACCACACCCTTACCCTTCACTAACTCATATGTAATAGCATTGGTGTGAGGAGGCCATTGACTTTGCTCCTCTCCAATTCTCGTTGGGAGAGGAAGCATGTCATCACATGTGGCCTCCAACACTCCATCCATGAACCTAACATCTTGGGAGTTAGATGGTCCCGGATCCGTTGGAGGCGCTTGTCTCCCGTTACTACCATTAGGTGGAACTCCTTGTCTATTTTGTATTGGAATGTAACCGGTTGTAGTTTGCAAGCCCGCCGGTGGATGAAAAGTTTGCCTAGCATTACTATGGTCATAGTATAAGTTAGGTGGCCTAAGTTCATTGGCCGGTACTCCTTGTGGCCTAGCACCTCGCATATTATCCCTTGCTTGTTGTTGTGGATTAGCCACCGGGTAAGGGACATTAATTATTTTGTCCGGTTGGCGACACGTATCCGAGGGATGACTTCCTCCACAATTGCTACAATTAAACTCTTGACCTTCGGACCAACATTGTCCTTGAGCGTGCCACCTTCCACAAAAGGGATGAAATTCCTTCTTCTCTAAATTTTGGCCACCTTGCCCTCTAGGTTGTGGTCCTCTATTGCTTCCATTTCCATAGTGAGGTGGCGTTTGACCTCGTTGATTTTGTTGAGGTGGGTTACCGTTTCCTCTTTGGTCACGGTTTTGTCCACTTCTACAAAATTGACGCGTGTGGCCCGGTTGGCCACATTGGACACACCATAATCCGGAAGAATGCCTACCCGACTCAACCGGGGGTGGAGGCCCCGGTTGTTGACTCCGGATCATTAATGACATTTGATCCGTGAGGCTTTGCATTTGTTTTATCATAGCCTCTTGGAATCCTAGTTGGCTAGCACCTAGTCTTCTCTCAACCTCCTCCAAGTGTGGATCCGTTCTAGGGGCCGGTAGTGCCAAAAGAGGTGCCGGTTCCCTAACCGCTAAAGGTCGGGGGCCGGTGTCCACAATGGCATATGGAATTTGGTTCTCATACTTAGCGGGTTCTACCGCTACCACCCTAGGGCGTATGGGGATGAATTGTGGGATCAATTCATCCTCCCTTCTCCATAGCCTTTCGTGATCTTTATCCAAGTTTTCAATATCTCTAGCCGCACGCTTGGCATCCGCCAAGGTCAAGGGATTCCTTTCTAGAACACTCCTAATAGTTCCGGACTTAAAAAACCCTTGAATGAAAAATTGCTTTAGCGTGTCGTCGTTGAGCATGGTACCCACAAATCTAGTGCACACTAAATCAAACCTCCTAATGTAAGCCGAAATTTCTTCCTCCCTTCCTTGCTTCAATGACGACAATGCCCTTAATGCGGTACTTTGACCCACTTCCGGCCTAAATTCGTTAAGAAACTCCCTTTGTAATTGTTTCCATCCCCTAAAATGTCCCTCGGCATGATCCCGATACCATTCATAGGCTTCCCCCTCTAGAGTGGTAGGAAACCACACTAACCAATAACCCGGGTCGGTTATGAGGAAGCTAGCCAACCGTTCGATATACCGTTCCATGTGCCGAGAGGGGTCCTCATCCTTGGTCCCATAAAATTTAGGGAGATGAGATGGCATATCCATCGCCGCTAAATTTTGTGGAACCACAATTGGTAGGCCTCTTGGCCTAACCAATGGGTCTATTGGAGGTATAGGAGGTATGGGCGGAATTGGGGGTATGGGTGGTGGATCCATCCCCCGTTCCTCGGCCATGGTGACCGGTGAACTATTCAACAATCCCCTATCAACTTCTACCGGGAATTCTTCTCTAAGTGTGTAATTTTCCGAAGAAGTTTCACCACTCAATTTGGAGGGAGTGATCTCCTCTTCAAGTTGAGCTCCAAGTTCTAAGGTGTCTAGAATTGACCTAGTCCTAGGTTCGACGTTCAAACAACTCTCTATTCTAACATTATCTTGTTCTAATCTATCACTGATTTTAGAGGACCGCCTCTTTCGAGTAGATTTCTCTAGTCCTACTATCAAACTTGGTTTTTGTGAGCGAGTCCTACCTTGCATTCCATAAGAATCGATCGACCCTCACTTGACCACACATAATCCTAGCAATTCCCCTCTTAATATTTTCACTTGTCTTGGTGTGGTTATAATTTTTTTAGGAGGTGAGGAAAAGAACCTGCAAGCCCACTTAGGTGAAAGAATCCCAATAGGGGATAGGCATGTTCATGTTAATTTTTTGGTTAAGTCGGAGCATCACCTCCGCACCTTCCCGCAAATTAACACTCACCACAATACCGATTGTGAGGGGGTGACCTTCCGAGTAGATTATGTTAAAAGTCGAGGCTTCACCCTTCAACTTCTCACACCATCCACAATTCGGGAATTACCCTCTACAACGGATAACAACAATCACGAGTACAAAAGGCATTCCTTAATTAGTTAATGAGTTCACTTTGAAGAAATAAACATACCTTGAGCAATCGCATCCCCCTGTGAGTTAGCACTCCCCTCAAGCGTGACTCAATGTAACAACACCATAAACTTTGTGAAATATTAATTTAATCTAGAGCATGAAATGACAACTCCCAAAACTTTGAGACTCACCCCGAGGTGAGTGTCAAAGTTCAATGTCCTAAGGTGAATTTACCCTCTAATGTTTTAATGAGCTACTCGGTTATAGGTTCCTTTTAAGTTCTTAGCAAATCCCCAAAAAGGTTGAGGACGTACCTTCGCCGCGCTCCTTCCTCAAAAATGAATTTGCGTAATTGACAATGCAATTCATTCCAAGGAATAGTTGAAATACAATGAATTCAAATGTAACCCAAAGAGAGAATACTTACCGAGTTTCGGGTGCTCCTTCCCTTCTCTCAAGTTTGTGTCTCCAATTTTTCCTAGTTGCCTCCAAGTCTCCTAGTCGCCTCCAAGTCTTGTAACTACCTTCCGCTTCGCTCCCGGCGGACGCACCAATTATGTGAGGCCAAACCCCCCACCCTTAAGCGTCCGTAGTCCGAGTAGTGGGTTTGGGCTCACATTCCTCCGCGGTATTGGATTTGGACTTGGATGAGTCCATAGTGCAAGGTTCACCCTTCAAGTGGTCTTGGATTTAACTCCTTCATAAACCCAACTCCTTCATGAACCCAACTCCTTAGCTTCTAACTAAATAAACCCAGCTCCTTCATGAACCCAGCTCCTTAGCTTCTAACTAAACAAACCCAGGTCCTTCATAAACCCAGCTCTTTTACTTTCTAACTAAACAAACCCAGCTCCTTCATAAACCCAGCTCCTTCATGAACCCACAACTTTGTAGTTGTAATCCCCAACTACCTCACTAATTATTCAAGCCCTTAACTAATCTTCCTACCTAATTTTCCTAATTCTACTAACAACCCCTTTCTAATCACACAATTCTTCTCTAATCCTAAAATCCTAAAATCCTAGAGAGGAGAGGGGGAGAGAGAATTTCCTAACTTCACTAAGACTAACTAATCCACACAAGTATATTTTTGCACTCATCACAACCTCAAGTGCTCAACTCTTAAACATGGAACTTGCAACCACGTGTATTCAAAACATGAACTTTAAGTACCACAAATTGGAATCATGAATTAACTTTAAAATCCTCCACGTCAACACTAATTCTACCAAGAGGTCAAGCCCTCTTCAAGGCTAACAAGCCTTGGCTCTCAAACTAAAAACTAAGCACACACATGTGCTCCAATATGGCTTCCCACACCCACACTTATAACTCGTGGGGTGCCTTGGAGCACAAAGGAAAGAGAGGATGAGTGAGGGAAGAATGAGGGATTATATAGTAAGCTTGAGGGGGTGAGCACCCTCAAGGCTCACGATAAGCCCTTGAGATTTCCTCCTACTTAGTAGGCGCCAATCCTATCTTCTAAGCCTTCCTCCCTCAAATGATCAACAAGGATCCTAATTCGAACATTTAACTAGCCTTGGCTTTCTACCTACCACACTTTACCAAACTTGGGATGCTTCAACCCAAACTTAGCCTCCTTCGCTTTCCGCCGCCATAACTTTCTCCCCTTACTTTCCCAAATCGTTGCTCACCACTTAATTCAAACCACGATGCTTAACTCGTGATTTGATTGGTGCTTTGAGAATTTGCTTATCCTCCACCTTGCATTCTTCCTTGGACCTTCCCCATTAAGTGGCCATGATGAGGTGGTCCACTTGTGCGCTCCATGTGATCCTCCATTCATCCCAATTCGAATGCACTTGCCTCTTGAGTCACTTTGGTTGTCTCCATCCATTTGTACTAGCCTACTCACTAACTACTCAATCCAAGTTCTCCTTACCTATCCTCATTCACTCAAATCCTTCCGAAGGTAAAAACACAATAACAACTCACATCCTAGCCTCTTACAACATGGTACTTCTAAGACTAATATTTCACTCTTTTTATATTTTTGTGAAGTAACATGCTACTTCAAAGTGCATCAACTAACGTTTCAAGGGTCTAAGACTAAATGTGGGCACCCTTTTGGGCTCACACGCATCAAGCATACACTCCCCAGGTACAAGACAACGTACAGTCACCGCATATACCGCCGTTAATACTGGAGCTTTACGAACGCACGTTCGTAAAGATGGAGCACGCTTTAGTGGGTGGATCATAGGATGGCCGACAGTTTACGAACGTGCGTTCGTAAATACACCTGGGATTATGTCTGCGCAAACAGCGACATCCAGACATCCATGCAGACAAACAATAGGTCAGAGATACGAACGCACGTTCGTAAAGCTTAAGTCCACGCATTTGTAATTGGATCAGACATAGGAGGGTCCTCTGTTTATGAACGTGTGTTCGTAAATCCACCATGGATGATGTCTGCGCATACAGCGACATCCCTCCAGGCATTTATGCAAACAAACAATACGGCAGAGATACGAACGCACGTTCGTAAAGCTGGAGCACGCAGTGGAGGTTGATCAGACACAGGATGGTCTTGAGTTTACGAACGGACGTTCGTAAAGACCACCGAGGATTACGGTCTGCGCATCCAGCGACATCCCTCCTACACATTTATGCACAGACAATATGGCAGAGATATACGAACGCCCGTTCGTAAATATGCCATCAAAGGATTTACGAACGGACGTTCGTATGTCGCACACGCATTTGTGTCACTAGTTCAGACAATGATGGTCGGGAGTTTACGAACGTCCGTTCGTAAATGCACCTGCGTGTGGTCCACACCAACACCATGTCCAGATACGTATGGCGATGCATATGCTGAATATATCATTGATATACGAAATGGATTTCGTAAATATGCCACTCAGGAGTTTACGAACGGACGTTCGGATGTTGTACACGCATGTGTACCAGTATAGCATGTGGAGATAGTATACATATGGCTATGCCTAGGAACCCTATGTCAGTGATATACGAACGGGCGTTCGTAAATACTTCAATGGCATATTTACGAACTCCCTTTCGAACGATGGCCTTGAGTTTACGAACGTGCGTTCGTAAATACCACCTGAGAGTATGTTCTGCGTAGCACTACATCCCTCTAGATACATTTATGAAAATACACCTAATGGTAGATATATACGAACGGGGGTTCGAAAATATGCTATTGTAGGTTGGACGACTTGACGTTGTTTTGTCGCACACTTATCCATTTCATCCAATACACAGGATGGCATTTCTTTTATGAATGAACGGCCCGAAACACCACAATGGCGATGGTCCATGTTGTAGTTGACAGAGTATGGCCAGGAACATACAGCTGTTCGTATTTAGACACTCCAATAGTAGCCTGGGTTGTTTGCGAAGTTCGGGCCATGTATTTACAGATATTGTGCGCTCTTGTATGCTTGGCATCCGTTCTTGTATGCATGACATCTGTTGTGTGGTTGGTCATGACATGGTTGTTTGTTTAGGTGTGATGGCAGTGGATGATGGAGATAGTGCATTTGAGTTTTCGATGAATGCATTGTCCTCCGATATTGAATGTGACTCTCGTCCCCGTCTGCGGACACTAATGATGGGACGAACGGGGTGGGCGTGTCTGTGTATACCTCCTCCCATGAATCTTTCGAATTCCACGAACAATCTCCACATTCTGGGGATGACCATGATGACATTCCTCTATGTGCTGGTTTCGGGAGGGAGGAATGGGTGGGCCTAGATGTTGTTCTACTAAACGAGCTTGGTGTCCCGGTGGCAGATGGCATATGTAGAAACTCCGATCCCCGTGAATGTGTTGATGTCAACCCCCTTGGTTTCGATGATGTGGGCGTGTGCATCTTGAATTCCTTGGCACCGTGTGAGGTCCCGTTGACGTGGAGATTTTCCTTGCGTCGATGGCCCCTTCGTCGGGTTCTCCATGAAGAAGTAAGCTTGTGGGATCATGGACGGCGGCACAAGCAAACGCAGTTAGCTTTGTTGGGCACAATTCGTCCTCGCAAAGGCCTACGTAAATACGATTCAAGTCGCGTGTCTCGCGGAGATAAGGAGAGATGGCGGGATCGCATCTTGGGAGACGATTCTATCCGTCTCGTTTCTGGAAAGGATTTTTGCACGATGAAATGTTGCCAATTTTTTCCACGCGAAAAAATTCGGTCTTTTCGTCAAGAGATGTGGCTTGCGGATTTTCGTATGCGGTCGGCAAAGAAACTTGAGGTCCACAGAAATTTGCAGATTGATACCCATGGCCGTAAGGTCGTGACCCTTGAGAATGTGGACGTTTGTTGCACAGCGTGGTATATCATCCATGCAGTCTCCAAGGCTGACTTCTATAGGTTTCGGAAGTATTCTTTGTTGGGTCGCCGATCTCGATTTCATGGCAACTCTGGCACAAAGAAACCTAGGGAGGTGACACTCCAAGCATCCGCGACCCTCTCCACCATCATAGTGCCATTGGCCGATGCAATGCCCCACAAGACGAGGACATTGTCATCAGGTGAGAAAGTTGTTCAAATGGTGTTGCCCACGGGCACGAAATGGAAGAACATCTTAACGGACATCAACGAAGTGGGTCGCATCGCGGGATGTGGGCCCATTTCGTTGTCCAAGTTGAGTGTAATTAAAAACCAACAGTTTGCGGAATACATTTTGAAGAGACCTGGGGACAAGTTCGCTAGGTGTACGGCGTGTGAGAAATACAAAGGTCTTCGAGACGCCCACCCTATAGGCACTGAATCCCATACTAGACACCAAAGAAAATACATTGAGCATGTCAACAACCAGGAGGCACATCGTCAAGATTACTACAAGAACCGTGCACTATCCATAATGAGGCCCGCGGAGGTTCTAACAGTCATTCATGATAAAATGGACCATGCGAAGACCGCATGTCCTTGTTATGCACGCAAAATAAAGGCCACGGATGGTCTCTTCAAGTTGCCTGTAGCTGTCACAGGTTCGTATAGAATTCCACATGTGTGTTGAAAGGATCTCCGATTTGCATTGGATTTGTTTTCCAAATGACCAACTCCATCCATCCGGTGTGTAGTTATTTCATATTTTTGTTGTTCACGCATCGTTTGTTTTTCTTAGGTATGATCGCCCATGGACATGTGGATGTCAAATATGCCCATTATGGTTTGGATTTTTACCCTGGCGATGCCAACCACACGGTCGGTTCATTTGCAAAACTATTGTGCGATCTCGAAAAGCCACCGGTACACTCTTCCCGTGCCCTTTTCGATGGTTGTGGAACGACACCCCTTTATGAGGCAGTGCTACAAGGGAAGGAGGTTTGTATGTCTTCATTGCCGGAACCACCCGGAGAACCCATTATTGCAAAACCCTTGCCTCCAACTCTCCACGTTCAACTTGATAATTGTGCTAAAGACAACAAATGTCGATACGTGTTCTGTTTTTGGTCGATGCTCGTGGCAAAAGGCATCTTCAAAGAGGTGTTTGTGTCTTTCTTGATGGTGGGGCACACGCATGACGATATTGATGCCTCATTTGGCCGTTGGAGCATGAAGTTGCATGAAGAGGATTTTCCCACCATACCACTTCTCATGAAATCATACATGGATTTGGACAATGTGCCGGTGATCCCGCACATGATTGAAGAAATACCAAATTTCAAGGCCTTCATCAAGCCATACATGTTGAAGGGAGTGGACCGTCTGGTGGGACATACCAAAGCACAACAATTCCGCTTCTATATGAGGGATGATGGTGTCCCCGCCATGCAGTTCAAGCTTTTGTGCACATCTCCAAATTGGGGCCCGGAGGATGGTATACTCGTGTGGCGTCAAGACAAGGATGGGAAATGTTTGCTTCCGGATGGGGAACCAAAGCCTTGCAAACCCGATCCCATGAGGAATGGGCCGGAAATCATAAAAGGCATATCCGGGTTCATTGAGTATTGGAAAGAGTTGTGTGAAGAAGACATCACCAGACGTGTTAGGGATACTCATGAGCCGTTGATCGCGTATTGGGATCGCATACGCTCAGCCTTGATGACCGTTGGTGTCGACACCCGTACGACTTTGACACAAGGATTTTGGCCACAAAGTCGTTTGACAGTTGTGGAGTCCAATGCTATGTTCTTTAGCAATGGAGACGTCCGTGAAGAGTTTGCAATGGACGAGCATTACGTTGGCCCTGCGCGCAATCGTCCGGCTCCGTCGTTTCGTGTGGGTGTTGATTGCCACGAGGGTTATATGGTCCTCGTACGAGCAGGAGATGAGGAGCACCCAAACCAATTTGGTTGGTGAAAGCATTGTCTTCACCCAATTTTGTTAGAACTAGCCCCAACTTTCGTCAAATTGAAGTGGAATATTGCCGTCCGAGCACCAAAGACCAGAACGTGCTCCGCACCTATTTAGGTTGGGACACCAAAAAGGGTTTCAAGTGGACAGTGGACTCCGCGTACGGACCGGTTTGGATAAACACGGATACCATCCTTTGTGCTTGGAAGCCGCGCAAAGGTTCTAAATCGGAAACAATGACCATCCCCCAAAAACATATAGATTTTGCCAAAGACAACTTGGTACGTATTGCAGCTGCGGAAAATGATGCCGATAATGGATATGAAGCGGAAGATGGAGATGGGGAAACATAACGTAGGTTGGAATTAATGTGGAAAATAGGGGCACTTTGTAGACTTGGTTTTATTGCGGATAGTATCAAATTTATACATACGTTTGGGATGTGCCATCCAATTCCATAAGACCCTTATATATGGGATGCGCATCCTAAACTTTATAAGGACATAAAAGCATTTGTTTTTGGGATTCGATTGTTATTTTCCACTTATAGTTCATGTTTTGATTATGATTTAAAGACTTACTATTTTGAGTGTTGTGCATATTCTTTGCATGCGAAGTTGCAAACCGTCATGTTCCCGATGTTCCCAATGTTCCCAATGTTCTGCATGCTCATAATATTGGCATCCCAAACTATGGGCGTATTTCATTTTGAGACTTTCAAAAGTCTCCAATTAACGAATATAGTGTTATGAGATGTGCGATAAAAGTGGACAATCCATGATCCTTGCAAAGGTTTAAGTGAAAGTGATCTATACCTATATACTAACTTTGAATTTTGTGAAAACTAATTCATAAACATTAACAAAACATATTGATTCACAAAGACAAGTAATTTATGTTGACAAAACAATTTCAAAATACTTCTACATATTTTAGAAAACAGTGCAAGTGTTGTGCAAGTAGGTGATGGGTAGGTGATATTGAACAAGTATGTAATTATTTTTTAAATATAATAGAATTACATAATATAATTACTATTCTAGATCTTCTTAATGATGCTCTCAAGGGGCTCTCAAGTTTATAATGAATTCAAGGAATTTGGACAAAAATTCAAGTCCAAAACATTTAAGATCATGAATTAACGTCCCAAACCATATTTTATAGCCATTTATTTTGGAGCGCTAATTTTAATGGTAAGTTTTGAAGATCTCCCTCTAGTGGGATGAATGAGCTGTCAGTGTAGATTGATATTTTGTATATGACTACTTAACACAACAAAAAAGGGTACCATGAATACCAATCCAATTTAATCAGCATTTCACTACTACTTTCATGCATCCAACCAAAAAACTATGATTTGAGTATACTATAGCATTTTTTTTGGGTCCACTTTATCATGCTTGCACCCATTACCAGTTCCACATGCATACACATGGAAGAGGCTAATGAGTATGGGTTGACTTGCCACAAACATTGTTGCCAAGTGTTGAAGAGGGACCCTAGACACATGCTCCAATGTCAAGATATATGGCTATTTTTGGAGGGAGATGTGGCCAAAGATCATAGCTCTATAACATCTAGCTTTAATTCCTTCATGCGTGGATTGACTATGGCGGCATAGATAAGTCCTACCTCTTTAATATGGCACATTTGGGAAACGAGAAAACCATCGTATTATCGAGGTGTCACAAATTCAATAATATGACAATTGGACCTCTTTTGTCATAATAACGAGGTACTTCATGCCCAAAGGAGGGTTGACTTAGAAAAAATTGGTTGGGATGGTGTGACCAAAACATATGGTGTAGTTCATTATTTGTACCTAAAAATATTGAAATTTTTTAGAGGTAATATATGATGGATAAAATATGCCATATTGGATTAATACTAATATAAGCTCACCCTTGTCTTGAACATTTTTAAAAGTTAACTTGAAATGTGAGCACATAATTAGGCTCATATAACTGGCGACCATCGGGGGATGATCCAGTATCTCTTGCTCCGCAGGTGAGTAGGCACTTCAAACCTTGTACTCCTTGCACCGACTGCCGGACGTGCGAGTTGGGAAGCTCTCCCCGTTCAATGTTTCCAATTGCACGGAGTTGTTTGGGAATGCCTCCCGAACAAGGTATGGGCCCAACCATACTGCATCAAACTTACCCGGAAACTCGAGTTTCTTGGCATCTTGAATCAACACCATCATACCTGGTCTTAGTGCCCTCTTCTTGTGTCGGTTGTCAAAGGTGATCTTCCTTCGCCTTTGAATGGCTTCGATGTGCTGAGCCGCCATCCTTCTCCTCTCGTCCAACTCCTCTAAGTCTGTCAGTCGATTCTTCAAGGACTGACTATCCGTAAGGCGTGAGCCAATGGCGACTCTAAGTGACTCCACCTCAAACTCAATGGGAAGTGTGGCCTCCAATCCGTACACCAATGAAAACGGGGTTGCCTGAGTCGTCACCTTGAAGGTCGTCCGATACGCCCATAATGCCGCTGTCAACTTAACATCCCAATCCCTCTTAGAATCAAGAATCGTCTTGCGAAGGATGCTCACCAATATTCCGTTGACGCGCTCAGGGATTGCACGTCACGTCACGTCACATTTTGTGACAGCGACGTGACGGCTGACCAAAAAACGTCACGTCCGCGGGGGGGTAAATCCGGCAGTTACCCCAGGGGTAAACTGACGCGGTCAACCCCCCGGTCAACCCCCTGGTCGACTGCTAAGTCGACTGCAAATAGCAGTCGACCTAGCAGTCGACTACAAAAACAAAAAAAATTAAAAAATTCCAAAAAAATTTCTGGACCGTCAGATCTTCTTGGCAAGAAGATCTGACGGTCCAGAATTTTTTTTGGAATTTTTTAATTTTTTTTGTTTTTGTAGTCGACTAGTCTTGGTCAACTGCAAAAGTAATTTAATAGCAGTCGACTTCAAGGAAAACCAAAAAAAAAAATCAAAAAATTCTAAAAAAATCATGGACCGTTAGATCTTCAATCCAAGAAGATCTAACGGTTCATATTTTTAATATATATTTTTTAATTTTTTTAATTTTTGTTTTCTGAAGTCGGCTGCTCGTAGCAGTCGATTAGAGCAGTCGTCCCAAAAAGTTACAAAAAATTGGTACAGTAATTTTTTTTACCACGTCAGTGCGCGTCACGCCCTGACGTGACGTGACGTGACGGCGTCACGTCATTTGTGACGCGGCGTGACGCGTTTAGGCCGCATCACGTCCATTTGCACATCCCTGGACGCGCTCAGGAATGTACAAATGGACGTGACGCGGCCTAAACGCGTCACGCCGCGTCACGTCCAGGGTGTGACGCCAAACGGACGTTACTGTAGTAAAAAAAATTACTAATGGGATTTTTTTTCCAGATAAGTAATTATTTCGACATCAATACAGGCAGTCGTCTACCATGGTCGACTACTATATAGGCAGTCGACCACTTAATCGACTGCTAATTCAGTAGTCGACTACAATGGTCGACTGCTAATGTAACAGTCGACTAAGTGGTCGACTGCTATATAGGCAGTCGACCACTTAATCGACTGCTAACTTAGCAGTCGACTACAATGGTCGACTGCGAATGTAGCAGTCGACTAAGTGGTCGACTGCTAACTTAGCAGTCGACTACAATGGTCGACTGCTATATAGGCAGTCGACCACTTAATCGACTGCTAACTTAGCAGTCGACTACAATGGTCGACTGCTAATGTAGCAATCGACTACAATGGTCGACTGCTATATAGGCAGTCGACCACTTAATCGACTGTTAACTTAGCAGTCGACTACAATGGTCGACTGCTAATGTAGCAGTCGACTAAGTGGTCGACTACTATATAGGCAGTCGACCACTTAATCGACTACTAACTTAGCAGTCGACTACAATGGTCGACTGCAAATGTAGCAGTTTACTAGGTTGTCGACTGCCTATATAGCAGTCGACCATGGTAATCGACTGCCAATGTACCAATCGACTACCACCGTCGACTGCTATATAGGCAGTCGATTACCATGGTCGACTGCCATATAGACAGTCGACTACCACCGTCGACTGCTATATAGGCAGTCGACCATGGTAGTCGACTGCTACATTGGCAGTCGACCATGGTTGGTAGTCGACTGCTATGTTGGCCGTCGACGAAGATAGTCGACTGCAGTTGTAGCAGTCGACCATTGCCGTCGACTGATACTATTAACAGACAAATGCAGTCAACATCATATGTTTGTTGGGTTAAATTTTAATGGTTTGGGTATAGTGGAATATGGATGGATGGAAGTAGTTTAGGAAAATGTGATTAAAGCCAACAATGATATGTAGAAAAAAAAAAACCGCGTTGTATTAAAACAAGTATATCGTAAAGATATAAAAAATATACAAGGTTGTCCATATCAATGATATACGCATACTACCTTAACCCCTACGATGTTGCCTAAAGAACTAAACAGAGAAAACACTATCTTTAACCTCAGTTCTCTAGCAGTCTATGGGCTCATCCCACCCCACAAACGGCATCTGCATCCGTAGTTTGGCGATGGTCAATGAAATGCGATTGGACACGTTCTCGCAGGTCAATGCACTCAAAGTGACATCCCAAATTTTCCTTCCTTCATTGGCAAAGAGTATTCGGTCATCACCATCGTTGCAAAGTTGTCGAGCAAGCATGCCAACCGCATAACACTCAGCCTCCGCGGTGTAATATACATCGGGATCCTGGTGTCTCCTGTTTTGGATGTAAAATAGTTCCGGCGCCACCCAAAACTTCTCCTTCCTCAATTTTTCCTTCGCTTCTACGGTTTCCGCATGCCATAACGATAGGACATCCTCACCCGAATGCGTTGCACATCCCCAATCGCACACCCCAATCTTGAGGCTCCCGTCCGATTCCCAATGCAACATAATGTTGTCAATGGATAGATCGTTGTGTTGCACATTTGCAGCGTGCAAAGCCTCCATGATCCATAACAATGCCCAAGCCAACTTTACCCTCTTCGCCCGGAACTTTTGAACTTGGTCATAGAGTTGCCATTCGGTTGCGTCCATTGTCAAAATGTTGGCATTTGGGCGGTGGGCTCTATCCCGGATGAACATCTCTCGTAGAGTGCCCCCGTTCCACCATAGTGTATAGCCCGCATTGGACACACTGTTGATTAACCAAAACTTGATGAAACCTGGATGCGTGCTCTTTAAAACGCATGCCTCCGCACTTACTTGGATACGAGTTTTTTGCCTATCCGACGTCTTTGGGGTCTTTTCAGCCCACGTAATCTCCGGTGGGAGACGATCGTTGCCCTCGATCCTCACCTTCCTCACCTCCCCGTAACCCCCCACCTTCTTAATGCTCTTCAAACTCACGACATTTGCCGTATCGGAAATCCACAATAGTTGGCATGGGCCCGACACCCTTAGCCACTTCTCCAATTTCTCCGCCTTCCAAGGAATTATTTTGGAGGCCGTCTTGGACAATCCTTTGGCCACGGGATCCCACCACAAAAATATTTCCCGGATTCTTACAGCTCGAGGGCCCAACACCTCGCCTGTTTCGCCCTCCGGGAACATGTTCTCAACCAATTGCTTGAGGTTGAAAATACCATTTTGGGCCTTATTCTTCACCCATGAATCGAACCCCGCAAGATTCCTATCACCGCTAAACTCGGGGCCATCCACTTCCTGTCGAATAGCAACCTCCATGTCCCTTTTAATTATCTCAACCCTTTTGTGTTTCGGCTGCTCCAAAAAACGGAATTTGATGCCGGCCTCCCCATTCCTCAAATACCAGTCAACTATGGCTTGGTGGACCTTTGCCGTTATCGCATCCGAGAATTTTACCCTTGGTTTCCCGCTCCTACTCGACGACCCTGAGGCCGCGGAAGCCCCTCCTTGGCTGCTCATAGGGGCACCGGCATTTGGGCGGACGGGAACGGTATTATCTGAACGGGGGGTAATATTGGCTCCCGTTCCCGAAGCACTTCCTGATCCCACATCGGAATGTCGTTGCCGCTTAGGGGGCCATTTGTGCACCCTGTCGGGTGCATCCGGCTCGTCCTCCGGCATCCTCCAACTTCGATCCTCCATCGTGTTTAAAAACACGCTATTATTGTGTTCACAAACACGGCCGTATTCACACCGCTCCACCGCAAAAAATCGGATCCAAAATTGGCAAGAGTTTGCACCCTAAACCAATCTTCCAACCGCCCCCTAGGCCCTCTCAAAACATTAGGCAAAGGATGCTAGGCATGCTTAGTCCCAATGTCCCGCTTGAGGAGGGGTGGTTGAAAAATGATGTCAATGAGGCCTCCTCACTTATATATATAGGTTGGGTGGGCCTCACACCGAGGGTACGACCGGACGCCGCGCCCCTGGATCCTGACCGTTGGATCGTGCATCATCCAACGACCAGGATGGATGCGACGATTGGTCGACTGCTATACGGCAGTCGACCATCCAGTCGACTGCTAATCGCAATCCAGTCGACTGCTAATCGCAATCCAGTCGACTGCTAATCGCAATCCAGTCGACTGCTAATCGCAATCCAGTCGACTGCCAGATAGCAGTCGACTCTGGATAAGGCAATCGACAATTAGCAGTCGACTGCGGCGTCGACTGCTATGTGGTAGTCGACGTGTGGGCCGACTGCATTTAGCAGTCGACTGCGGGGGTCGACTGCCATGTCGATTGCTAGTTTGCAGTCGATGTGGCGGTCGACTGCCACGTCGACTGCCACGTCGACTGCCAAGCAGCAGTCGACCCCCGATGTCGACTGCGAACGGCAGTCGACGTGGCAGTCGACCGCCACATCGACTGCAAACTAGCGGTCGACTGCGGGGGTCGACTGCCATGTCGACTGCTAGTTTGCAGTCGACCCTGGAAGTCGACTGCCACGTCGACTGCCAAGCAGCAGTCAACCCCCTATGTCGACTGCGAATGGCAGTCGACGTGGCAGTTGACCGCTATGTCGACTGCTAGTTTGCAGTCGACCCCGGAAGTCGACTGCCACGTCGACTGCAGAGCAGCAGTCGACCCCCTAAGTCCGCTGCGAATGGCAGACATTGGACCTCCCCCCCTCCAAACATAAACAAATTGCTTTTGCAATGGATCCTATAGCAGATTACTCTAAACACTTTTAATATCATAGCATCTTTTATATTTAGTGCACGTTCAAGCGTCGGGACTATAAAGGGTTCACCGCTCATTAGCATTCATCATTCCCCCTCACTCTAGTTGGCCTTGATTGCCTTTTGGCATTCGTTGCAAATGGAGAGAGGTAGTAGATTATATTGGGATGGGCACGCGAAACGAATGGAAGCCTTGGTTTGTGCCCAAGGAGTGGACTCCAACGTCCAAGAAGGTCGAGTGCAAATTTTGCGCGTTGGAATTAGTTTATAGGAAGGACCGCATGGTTGCCCAATTGGGATACCAAAAAAATGACGGCAAGATGCGGGGGGTGGCATTGTGTCAACGTCAAGGGCCGATTGTAAAGTCTTTATTTTCGAGGTGCGGCGGATCGTGGCCGCCAATTCCAAATGACTTTGTGGACGAGTGCGTTGAGGACGGGGGAGAAGCTGTGGTCGGGTCCCAACAACAAGCGTCATGCGGTGCATTGTCGAACGCGAACGGAAGCCAAACCGCTCCACCATCTCCCGCACCGTCAGTGGCAAGGGAGTTGGTGTCCGGGACGACTCCCGAACCACACCGACGTTCCCAACGGCAAATGGAACTAAAGGAAGGGTTGCAAAATTTGACAAAACGAGACTTGGATACAAAATGGTCGCAAGCCTTTTATGAGGCTAATATCCCCATTAGTATTGTCCGCCATCCCGCGTTAATCCAGGCCGTTAAGGCAACCGCCGAGGCTAGAATTATGTACAAACCCCCAACATACCATGCAATGCGCAAGAGTTTACTTGACGATGCACGGTTCAATACACAAAAAATCGTGGAGTTGAAGACAACATCATCCATCTACAAATATGGGTGCACTATTTGTTCGGACGGATGGGAGAATGTTGTCCACCGCCCTTTGATGAACGTCATGCAAATTTGTCCGGCGGGCGACGTGTTCTTTGGTTCCATCGACACCACCGGTAGCACAAAGGATGCCACCTACGTGGCCACCGAGGTCAAACGCTACATCGTTGGAGTGGACCCCACAAAGGTTGTTCAAGTTTGCTTCGATAATGCGGCGGCCATGAAAACCGCGGCGAGCAATATTAGCCGGGAATGGCCACACATATATTGGCAAGGGTGTGCGGTGCATTGTTTGAACTTGTTGTTGAAGGATTGGGATAAACAACGATGGGCGAAGGACGCCGTAGACAAGGCGAAGGACATTGTCAAATACATCCGGGCCCACCAATGTCCGACGGCGGTCTTCATCACCTACTCGCCCAATTTGGGCTTGAAGATGCCCGGGTCCACACGATTCGCCACCAACTTCCTCATGATTGACCGGCTTCTAAAGGTGAGACATGTTTTGGAACAAACGGTTATTCATCCCGATTGGACCGCCTACGTGAACAAATTAAATAGAGGAGGCGATGATCGAAGGAGAAGTGCAATGGAGGCACGTCAAATCAAGACAACGGTTAATGACGACAATTTTTGGACAAGTTGCGATAATTATCGCCACATGTTGGAGGAGGTGTTGAAAGCATTGATAGTGTTTGATAGCGTTGAGCCGGCAATGGGCAAGGCTTGGTTGACCATGAAGAACTTGGAGAAACATGTGCTTAGCCTAAGGAATTCTCCTTTCAACCTAGCACACAACCTCGCTACCTTGGCCGAAGAAGATTTCTACAGCCGATGGCGTATGATGACCACGGACCTACACCATGCCGGTGCAATCTTGAATCCTTATTTATTGGACGACAACGTCATCCACGAAGACGCGGCCGTTAAATCCGGATTCTTGAACACCATGAGGAGGTTGACCACGGGCAATGACGGTCATTACGGTCGGGTTGTGGCTGAATTTCAAGCATTGAAAGAGCGTAGAGGCGCGTTCGCCAATATGCCCCTAGCCATGGAAGCCACCATCCCACCCCACGAGTGGTGGGACCTCGTGGGCGAAGGTGGCACCCACTTGGCCCCTTTGGCAAAGCGAATATTGGCCCAAGTATGCTCCTCTTCATCTTGCGAAAGGAATTGGAGTAGTTATTCGTTTGTGCACAACAAGACTAGGAACCGGTTGAGTTCGGCGAGGGCTGAAAATTTGGTGTACATTTATACCAATTCACGGTTGGCAGGGGAGAGGGTTGATCGGGACTCGGCCGCATGGTATCTAGTGAACATGATGTCCGAAGACTCCGACTATTCGGCCGACGAGGATATAAATGGTGACCCCCCCGCGGGACCCGGCGGGGATTTCTCGGGGCCTTCGGACAACGAGAGCGATGGGGGACATGGTGGAGGGAATTTGGGCCTTGACAATCACAATGATCCGTTTGAATACGATGGACTTGACGCCGAGGACGATGGTGATCTTCACATGTGGGCCAACATAGCCGGTCGGGAGTTTCTCTCCACTACGCATGTGCGTCCCACTACGCCGACAACTACAATACCCGATGTACCGGTAGACATTCAACCCGTAGTGGATGAAGATGTAGTGGCCGAACCACATATGGATGAAGCACTTGAAGCGGCTCCGAACCGGATGGACATGGACGAAGTCCCACCACATGCTTCCCCCATTCATCCACCGACGGATGTTGTGCCCACTCCTATTGTGCCGACAACATATGCACAACCCATGCAAACTAAACCACCCTTTCCCGAGCCCCACGGAGAGGGCACGTCCAATGTTGTCCTTAACACTAGTCCATTGCGAGGTATTGGGCAATGCCCGGCCGTTGCGTGAGCACCGGAATCCGACTCGGATGACACATTGGCGCAACACATTGCGCGTCGGGCCCCAACAATACCACGCATGGGCTCCCGGTTGGTTGGTGCCACCATCGGCATGCGCGCCCCATGCCCCACACCGGCTAGGCCACCCCCTAATATTGCATTGACAAACTTTGGTCGGACCACAAGAGGTCAAAAAAGAAAACGACAAAGGGATGTGCGAGAATGGAGGACTACCGGGGCCACCCCACTTGCACGTCCACAAACTGACGGCGTTATGGATGCAACGGGTTCAAGACCAATGGTACCGATTAGAATGCCAAGGGTTGGCACACGGCTTAGTCGAATTCCCGGCCCGACAATTGATGGCCACGAGTCCGACGCCCGAACAGATGACAATGCCAGCACGGACGATGAATCCGGCGTAGGCGAAGCTCCCGATGATAGTGATTACCAAGCACCGCCCCCAAGGGTAGCTGTGGGAAGGCCACGCAGGACAAGGAATTTTATTCCTCAAGACAACGATAATGCCCCTTCATGAATGAATATTTATAGTAATGTCAAATGTCCTATGGTGTTCAATGGGTTTAGTTGTATTGGTGATCAGTTTTTGTAATATCTATTTTTGGGTATGTTTGTTGAAAAAATAATGTGAATTTCAAATTTGTATGTTGGATGTTAACTAGAAATTGAGCCTACATGTATGATGTGGGAGGATGAAATGAATGTCCAATGTGCACTAAGGTTAGGACTCAAGAGTAGGACACATGGAATTGATTTGTAATGCCAATAGGCCCTATGTAGTGTTGCATTTCTTATTCTATAGGTCGGAGGCGGGATTATAAAATAGTTTTAAGAATATTTAAGACTATTTTTATGTTTTTTTTATTGAAAATCATCGAAGACATCAATCCGTGAGGTCCTTCATGGCAAATCATTGTCGAAAACATTCCCCTCTTCTAGGGTTAGGTCATCGAGCTCTTCTTCGCCCAAATATTGATCCAAGAATGATGACATTGTAAATGCAGACCACCATTCACGACTTGTCCGATGTGCCATGTGGGGCGTTATGTATTCCAATATTTGCCAATTTGTGTGGCAATGCTCAAGGCTCAAACATTGCCATTGAGTTTGAATGTACTAATGCTATATGGTAATATGGAACAATTGTCAAAGTTGAGCGTGTCTATATTTGCCCTATTGCCATGGATTGGTGTCACCAAAAATCCTCCACCCTTCGATTTTGTCCTAGCCCGAGTGGAAAAGTTTATAATGACATGTAGAGACTTCTCTCTTTGTAACCCAATATATAATTCCAATCTTCCCTTGGAATATACACAACTTGATTAACACCACACTATGTAGTATTACATTCCTTAATGTCGGGCAAGGTTATATCCTTAGCCTTTTCTAATGTCCACCCGGCCGCTTTGGCCACGCATGCCTTCAAAGATATCCCTCTTGTGAATCGAGTCCTTGCCGTCGACTCCACACTACTACATGAGTTCTCGCTTATTGATTCCGTGCTATCACATGTCATCGTGGTTGATTCCGTATTGGTACATGACACTTCGCTTGTGGATTCCATGAGCACATAGGCTTTAAATACAAGTATTAAAAAATACTTATATACTTATCCTTGCCCTTCCTTCTCTAAGTTCTTCTTGATGTAAATCTCTATCAATGTCTTCCTACTAAACTTCAGAATAGTATAACTCCCACCCAACTTATGTTCTTCAAGTGAAATTTGGTACACTTGTTAAGTACCGTATCAAAAATCTCCACATCAAATTTTGGCACAAACAGAGTTCATATGCAAAAGTTATGCATGAAATTCTAACTCTAACTACTTAGTATGAATGCTGTGATAAAGCATCCGGTCATTAAAACTCTAATAACTTCCAACTCCTACGTCCAATCAATCTAAAATTTTGACACAAGATAAATATATAAGTTCAGAAGGTAGTGTCAAATTTTGGTATCCATATCTATAACCCTCTAAGAGATACATATTTTCAAACCTTGCTGCTTTGTTCCTAGACACCCTCCCCTTCAACTTTTAATAACTCTTTCATCCCAATGACTGAAGCTCTCAAATTTTTATCACAACTCCCATACTTTATAATAAACAATCCCTCAAATTTTCATACCCATCGAACACTCTGATCATCCATAATTGACAAATCTCTCACTATAAAGTTCTGCTCAAGTTCATAACTAATAAAACACTACAAGTAATGCACCTAGTACAATCTAGTCACTCTAAATGCCACAAGTTTAAACAAGTTTGAACTCTCTCACTTCAATATGAATCTCAATGCAACAAGTTGAAGTTTACAATCAAACTCCAAATTCCTTAAACCCAATCTACTTCTAACAAGAGGTCAATCCCTCTTCAAGGCTAAATAGCCTTGGCTCTTCTCCTAAGAACTAAGCACACACATGTGCTCCTATCTTGCTTCCCACACACCCACACTTATAACCCGTGGGGTGCTTAAGGAGCACGAAGGAAAGAGAGGATGGGTGAGGGAAGAATGAAGGATTATATAGTGAGTTGAGAGGGAGAGAGGGCATGAGGTAAGGATAGGGTGAGAGGATTAGAGCCTCCAATCACAACCCCTTAACCTTCTCCTTCTAAGTAGGGACTCATCCCATCCACAAGGCTCTCGATAAGCCCTCGAACTCTCCTCCTACTTTGTAGGCTCTCATCTTATCTCCTAAGCCTTCCTCCCTCAAATGATCAACAAAGATCCTAATTCAAACATTTAACTAACCTTGGCTTTCTATCTACCACACTTTACCAAGGTATGTCCTCATACTACTTAAATCCACTCCACACAAGCCTAATGCTTCAAACTTAGCTTTCTTCAAGCTTCACTTTTTTTATATTTTTGTGAATAATCATAAATCAACAAAACACTACGTGTAATGTTTTACAAGTGTTAACAACACATGTGGGCATCAATTTGGGCTCACACCTCCTTGGTCCACTCCACTGGCAACTGCTGAGTTATCAAAAACTCTACTATACCGGCATACCACTTGGGTTGTGCGGTAACAACAAAAATATTGTCATCGACTAACCTATCATCCACTGGGCTAATGCCTACATCCTCTGATAACCTAGACAAGTGGTCCGCTTGTAAATGCATACGACCGGGTTTGTATTCAACCATGTAGTCAAACTCCTCGAGCAACAAAATCCACCTCACTAGTCTTTCATTTAGCTCCGCTTTGTTGACCAGGTATTTGATGGCCATGTGATCCACAAAGAAAACAACCGGATTGCACATGAGGTAATGCCTAAACTTCTTGACCGAGAACACCATAGCTAGACACTCCCTCTCCGTGGTAGAATAGTTCCTCTCAGCCGGTGTCAATTGCTTACTCGCATAGGCAATGGGTTGATCTCTACCTTTCTCCCCCGTGGACTGACAAAGTGCACTACCCACCGCTACATTGCTAGCATCACAAAACACATGGAAAGGCTTATCCCAATCGGGTGGCCTCAAAACCGGGTAAGTGCTCAACTTATCCCTCAACTCCTCAAATGCCTTCTGGCATGCCTCAGTCCACTCAAACCTACAATCTTTCCTAAGCAACTGAGTGATAGGAACCGCAATCTTGGCGTAATCCGGGATCAAGTCCCGGTACCACCCCACATGGCCTAGCAACTTAGCAATTCCCTTGGCATTGGTTGGAGTTGCCAACCCGCTTATGACCTCAATCTTTTCCGGATCCGGTTCCCTTCCCTTCTCACTAACTACATACCCAAGCAACACTCCCCGACTCACACCCAAGAAAGTCTTATCCGGATTCAGAGCTAGCTGCATCTTCCTACATCTAATCAAAGCTTCCCTAATACACTGTAAATGGTCACTAGCATTACTCTGAGTGCTAAAATCATCCACAAAGACAGTCATGGATTTGAACAACAAGTCGGTGAAGATGTACATGACCAATCTTTGAAATGTGGCCGGAGCATTACACAATCCAAATGGCATAACTACCCAAACGAAAATCCCCCAAGGAGTGGTGAAAGCCGTCTTGTGGATGTCTTGGAGGGCAATAGAAATTTGGTTGTAGCCCGCATATCCATCCATGAATGTGTACCTCGCATGACCTCCTACCTCCTCTAACAATAGTGTGATGAATGGTAACGGAAAGTGGTCATTTTGGGTGCACACATTTAACTTCCTATAATCCACGCACACCTTCAACTTCCCATTCTTCTTCTTTACCAAAACCATTGGAGAAACCCAATCTGTAATTTCCACCGGTTTAATAAACTCGGCCTTCAACAATCTCTCCAACTCCGCCTTAACCAACAATTGTAATTGTGGGTTCATTCTTCTCTCCTTTTGTCTAATTGGCCTAGCACCCGGAATCAAAGGAATGCGATGCTCTACCATCTCTCTAGGAATCCCCCTAAGCTCATCATACGACCAGGCAAAGGTGTCACTAAACTCATCCACCAATTTGCCGTATTCCTTGATTTCTTTCTCCCCCAACTTAGACCCCATTTTCATTTGTCTAACCTTTCTATTCTTCATTTTTACATCCACATACTTCCAATCCGCCTCCGACACGTGCGTTTGCTCATCCTTGTTTCTATACCAATCCGGAGGTACCTTAGGATAATCCTTGACATCTTGACCCGTTACTATGCCCGTTGACGTGGTCTTGAAATGCAAAGGTTCCTCCAACCTTGCAGCCTCAATGACGGCCTCCTCATCCTGAGTCCCATCCACATGTACTACATTCACGTCGGTCCCATCCACACTATCTATCCAAGGTGTCAATCCTCCTCTAATCCACTCCTCCTCGGTAAGCACCTCGCATGGCTCTAATAATACATATTCCGCCTCCCTTGAACTAAGCTTCTCATCACTCAAACATGCATGATGGGACGTCATCATGATGTCGTACTCTGACTTGGGATAGTCTCTCAACCACTGTGCATACTCCCCATTATCGCCCAAATAATAGAAGCTAGGGCCCAAACTCCCTGACCTTGAATCTACAATGTTCCCTTGTCCACCTGACTGGACGACTCCCACTAATGTCTCATTCTTCTTGTCACCATTTTCACCTTCCTCTTTGCCTTCTTCCTCGTCATCTGATGATGAAGAGATTTGTTCATTAACCCAACCTCCTAGTGACCCAATGGAAACCTTGACTCTATTATCCTTAGGACCATAAGTAATGGACGGCTTGACTCCTCCTCAATCTACTACCGCGTCCGACATTCTCAACCAAGGCCTACCCAACAAGATGGAAAATGTATCCTTGTTAGAATGCATTTTGATGACATGAAAAGTGACCACATACTCTTCTCCTCCGGTGCTAATCCTACAATCCTTAATCATTCCCAAGGGCACTGCCGGAGTTTGATTCGTCATGTTGATGATGAAAGGTGATGGACCCGTAAGGCTAAGACCCAACCTCTTCATGGTGTGCTCCGACAAGATATTTAACCCACTACCTCCATCAACTAACACATTCGGAACCACCTTGTCTAGCACCATTACTTCTATCTCAATTGCTTTGAGGTCACGCCTTTTTCCTTGTAGTTGGATTCTAGCAGCCACTCTAGTCTTCACCTTCCTAGTCCTCCTAGTCACCGGCATTCCTTCTTTAAGAGTCTTACGAGCCATGGGTGATATCTCTAACAACTGGCCAAAGATTATGTCGGCCTTCTGTGAGCTAAGATCAGCCCACAAATCATATCCTTCTGGTCTTTCGACCTTGGTCTTTTCTACCCTATCAAACTCATCCAAAGGAATGCTAGGTCCTGCCCATTCTCCCATCTCACTGCCATGTAAATCATGAATGACATTTGGCCTATCCCTATCCTACACAATCTCATTTTCCTTCTCTAATTCCTTAGTGGTTCTCCTAGCTACTCTAGCCACCCTGTCCAAATCTGAGAGGTTAGGGCCCTCATCTGAGGAATACTCCTCCTGTCCTACTACATCTTTCTCTACCGATAAGTTGTCTCGCATTGCTCTAGTGGTAACTGCCAATGTCGGGGCCTCGTGAGTAACCTCCTCATTCAAACTCCTCAACTCATAGGTGATGGCATTGGTGTGTGGAGGCCATTGACCTTGTTCATCTCCAACACCCATTTGGTAAATAACAGACTCATCATGTTGCGGCTCCGTGACACCTTCCATGAATCTGACATCTTGAGAATTAGACGGACCCGGATCGGTAGAAGGAACCGGCCTCCTATTTTCGAATTGCTGTGGACCACTTGGCCTATTCTGAATAGGAATGTATCCATTTGCCGTCTGCAATCCCGTTGGAGGGTGGAATGTCTGCCTCGCATTCCCATGGTCATAATATAAATTGGGTGGCCTAAGCTCATTATGGGGTCCACCCTCTGGCCTAGCCCCTCTCATGTTGTCTCTAGCTTGTTGTTGTGGGTTGACCACCGGGTTGAGCATGCTAATGACCTTATCAGGTTGATGACACTCGTCCGAAAGATGATTTTCCCCACAATTGCTACAACCATAACCTTGTCCTTCGGACCAACACTGACCCGGTGCATGCCATCTCCCGCAAAAAGAGTGAAACTCCCTTCTCTCCGCATTTTGACCACCTTGCCCTCTAGGGGGAGGTCCCCTATAATTGCCCTGACCATATTGATTCTGACCTTGACCTCTCTGATTTTGTGAAGGTGGGCCACCGTTGTTCCTTTTATCACGGTTCTGCCCAACTCGACAAAATTGCCTAGTGTGTCCAGATTGGCCACACTGCACACACCACAATCCCGAAGCATGCTTACCCGACTCAACTGGAGGAGGAGGACCAGGCTGCTGACTCCTAATCATCAATGACATCTGATCCGTAAAACTCTGCATCTGTTTAATCATGGCTTCCTGAAATCCCAACTGACTAGCACCTAGCATTTTCTCCACCTCCTCAATGTGTGCATCGGCTTTAGGAGCGGGCAAGGCCAAGAGCGGTGCTGGCTCCCTAGCCGCTAACGGACGTGGACCTGTGGCCATGAGAGCATACTGAACCTGACTCCCTTGCCTACCTAACTGTCCCTCCACCTCTCTTGGACGAATGGGGATGAATTGGGGTATTGATTCATCCTCTCTTCGCCACAACCTCTCATAGTCTCTGTCCATGCGTCCCATCTCCCTAGCCGCCGCCTTGGCATCCGCCAATATCTGAGGATTCCTTTCCAACACACCTCTAATGGTACCCGCCTTAAAAAATCCTTGGATGAAGAATTGTTTAAGGGTGTTATCGTTGAGCATGGTACCCACAAAGCGTGTACACACCAAATCAAACCTCCTAATGTACGCCGAAATCTCCTCTTCCCTTCCTTGCTTCAAGGATGCTAACGCTCGAAGAGCCGTACTCTGACCAACCTCGGGCCTAAACTCATTCAAAAACTCTCTCTGCATCTGCTCCCATCCTACAAAATGACCCTCTGCATGATCTCTATACCACTCATAGGCTTCTCCCTCAAGAGTGGTAGGAAACCACACCAACCAATATCCCGGGTTGGTGACAAGAGAACTAGCCAATCTCTCAATGTACCTCTCCATGTGCCTAGAGGGATCCTCATCCTTAGTTCCATAAAACTTAGGGAGGTGAGATGGCATATCCACCACCGCCAAGTTTTGTGGAACCACAATGGGTAGACCTCTTGGCCTAACCAATGGATCAATGGGTGGAAAGGGAGGCGGACCCTCTCCCTCCTGAGCCATGGTGACAGGTGTGTCCACTCCTATTCCATTATCAACTTCTACAGGAATTTTTTTCCTAACCGTATCAGTCGCCTCCAATGTCTCGCCACCCAACTTAGAAGGAGTAGCCTCCTCTTCAAGTTGAGCATTTACCTCTAAATTTTCCAACACTGGGCTAACAATGGGCTCCACATTCAAGCAACTTTCTCTCCTAATTTCTACCTCTTCTGCAACTTCACTAATCCTAGACAATCTTTTCCTCCGTGTAATCTTCTCTACTCCTAATTCCAACTCAGGTTTGTGCGATCGAGTCTTACCTCGCATTCCCTGAAAAATCGATCAACCCTCACTTGACCACACATACCCCTTGCTACCTTCACTCATTAATGTTTTCACTTTTCTGTATGTGTATTTAAAATTGAGGAGGTGAGGAAAGAGAACCTGCAGGCCAACTTAAATGAAAAATCCCAAACAGGGGATAGGCATGTTCATGTCAATTCTCAGTCAAGCCAGAGAATCACCTCCGAACTTTTCCCTCGAATTGACACTCACCACAATACCGAGAGTGAGGGGCTGACCTTCGTCATGCACCACATCAAAGACTGAGGCATCACCCTCTCGCCTCCAACACAATGCAATGACTAGGGAATTATCCTCTACAACGGATAACGACAAAAACAAGTACTAAAATCCTTCCTTCATTAATTAATGAATTCACTTTGAAGAATGTCATACCTCAAGCAATTCGCTTCCCCCTGCAAGTTAGCACTCGCACTCGACCGTGACTCAATGTGACATTAACCACAACGATTCTCAACCAACAATTCTAGTCTAAAACATCAATTCAAAATCCCTTAACTTGGACACTCACCCCAAGGTGAGTGTCAAAGTTGACTCTTCCTAAAATTAATTATCCCTCTAAGATTTAGTGAGCTAATGATCGCACTATTAATGTTATGTCCTTATGCCATCCTATGAGCCCAAAATGAGTGCTCATATTTGTTTAATGTTTATAATTTAATTAGAATTGCAATTGGAGTGTTATTGAAACAATCAAAAGTATAAAAAAAGTGAGGCTTGGTGTGGATTTATGTTTAGGCCTTAAGCCATTTTGTGTGGCTCATTAGAAGCTTAGTGATACTAGGGAGTGTGGTGGTCAAGTGAGTAGTGTTTGATGAAGCAAGAGGAAGGTCCTTGGATTTAAATGTTTGAATTAGAACGTGTTCTTGTTGGTTTAGGGGGTAAGGAGTTAGTGGATAGGATAAGGTCCTACTAAGTAGGAGAAGGTTGAGGGACTTATGGTCTTGGGTGCCCTCCCTTCCTCCTATTTTTCTCTCTTCATTCTTTCCTCTTGCTCTCTCTCCCTCTTCTCTAGGAATTTGAACTCTTAGAGCTAGAAAAAATGTGGGAATTAGGTAGGGGCTTAGTGGAATTAGTGGGTTTGGTTAGGGTAATTAGGTAGGGGGCTTGGTAGAATTAGGTAGATAGTTAGTGAGGCTACTAAGATTTGAGACTGTGGAGCTTAGGCTGCTGGGATTTGAAGCTGCCGGGCTTAGGCTGCTAGAATTTGAAGTTGCCGAGCTTAGGCTGCTAGGATTTGAGACTGTGGAGCTTAGGCTACTGGGATTTGAAGCTGCCGGGCTTAGGCTGCTAGGATTTAAGACTGTGGGCTTAAGCTGCTGGGATTTCAAGCTGCCGAGCTTAGGCTGCTAGGATTTGAGACTGTGGAGCTTAGGCTGCTGGGATTTGAAGTTGCCGAGCTTAGGCTGCTAGGATTTGAGACTGTGGGCTTAGGCTGCTGGGATTTGAAGCTGCCGAGCTTAGGCTGCTAGGATTTGAGACTATGGGGCTTAGGCTGCTGGAATTTGAAGCTGCCGAGCTTAGGCTGCTGGGATTTGAAGATTGTGGCAGCTTAGGCTGCTGGGAATTGAAGATTGTGGCCGAGTTAGGAGCCGGGTATGGACCCTTGATGGGCCCGGTCGTGACTGAAATGGGTTAGGCCAGCTGCGATTGCAGCTGAGGCTTAGGGAGCTCGGATGGTGGGCTAGCTATGTCTATTATCCCAAGTTGAGAGGGATGGTTTGGTTAGATAATTAGATATTCATATAAGCTGGTGTGCATTTGTGTGGGAAGTGATAGGGGTTATTAAGAGAGCACTAATAGCAGAGTGTTTTTAAACACTTGTAACCTTGTTATGGAATAAATTGGTGTGTACGAATTAATGAGAAATGTAATGACTTCCAATGAAGTTGGTAAGAGGGAGCTATGCAAAACGAATGTGACATCCATTCCCTCACCCGGACTAGGACGCTTAAGGGTGGGCGGTTTGGCCTCACACATCCCAAGAAGGTTTAGGACATCACCTCAAGCCGCACTCCTTCCTCAAAACAAAATGCATAAATGCAAGTGCAATTCATCCCAAGGAAAAGGAATGGAATCCAACTTAACCTAACCAAATGACAAAAATCAAAACCAAGGTGAGATGCTTACCACACACCATGTGCTCCTTCCTCTCTCTCAAGTTTGTGCCTCCAAGTCTTGGTCTCCTAATCCCACTTCACTCCCGGCGGACGCACCATTTATGTCAACCATCAACCTCCATCCTTGTGCGTCTGTAATCCGGGTAGAAGTCTCTGGCTCACATGTCTCTGTTGACTCTTGGGTTTGTAATCCCCATACTCAAATGAGTTTAAATGCAAGCACACTCTTTTTATTAAACACACAGGGCATTAGTATTTAAGAATACTTATGCACTTATGAAATCAATTTCATGCAACCACATCACATCTTCTTTCCACTCTACCCTCCTACCTAAGGCACATCCTACTCACTAACTAACCTAACATCTGGCACTCCTAAGTAACCCCCCTCACATTGAGGCACCTTAAACCCCCTTCAACTGATTTCCTTACTAAATCCATTTCTTCCCTTGCCACCGTACTGGGAGTGTCACATTTCCATACGCTTGTCAGTTTAGCATTAGGGCTCGGCTCCCAAGTTCAGCTGCGACCTTGAACCTCAAGCCTTGAGGCCTTAGCGTCACCTGCCCTTCTCGGCATCCAACTGCAGCTCTAAACACCCTCAGCTATCTCTGGATCCAGGCTTAGAAGCCCCTGGACCAAATGCTTCCCATTTCAGGCTCTGAGCTCCGAACCAGGTTTGCCTTCGACAGAAAATGCAGCCGAAGCTGGATTCAACTCCTACCCTGAAAACAGATTAGCCTTCAGCCAATGCATCTGATGCTAGATTCAAACTCCTACTCTGAAAACATATTAGCTTTCGGCCAATGCATCTGATGCTAGACTCAAACTCCTACTCTGAAAACAGATTAGCTTTCGGCCAATGCATCTGATGCTAGATTCAAACTCCTACTCTGAAAACAGATTAGCTTTCGGCCAATGCATCTGATGCTAACGCGGATCCACCAAAAAAAACCACATTTCCTCCAGATCCAGCACCCTACTGCCGCGGCCTCTGATTTTTTCTCTCCCCTGCCCTCTCTCCCCCTCGAATGAACTTCCCCCGGCCCCCTGTTGCTTCCCCTGTCCGGGTATCCAGCACCGATAACCGTTTTCTGCCTTCGACCAATCCTGGGTTAGGCTGCCCTCCCTTAGCCTGCCGACCAAGGCCTCACCTAAAACCAACAGCACAAATCCTAAAACGGCTACAAGCCCTCAAGTTAACCTTTAAAATCAACATAGGCCACCCCCTTCAAAGCCACTTGAATCGACATGCCCGCACCCCAAACCACACTAACTACTTGCCTTTGGTTTCCCCTTTATTAAAATAACACAAATCACACGCCTCGCATTTAACTAAATCCAATTCTTTTTGACACTCCAATGCATCCCCACTTCACTAACCCAAACTAAAATGTAAATCCTTGTCTTGAACATTTTTAAAAGTTAACTTGAAATGTGAGCACATAATTAGGCTCACATGACCCTTCAAACAACATGAATTAGACAATTAGGCAATTGAATGGTCCATTTAATTAGTCCATGCCATCAAAATACCCCTTACATTAATACCCCTCAGTTGCATGTGATATACAACCCTCCTTAAGGAGTCACCCCCCCGCCTGTGACTTCATGAAAACACACATTAGATATTTGGCCACATAAATAAATAAATATCATTTCAAATGTCTTTACAAATATAAGAATTTCTCTCATGAAATCTATGTGGACTTGAAGGAATCAATAGTTCACTAATGTTGCCACTTCAAATTAGCAACAACTATCTTATTGAGCTTCTCCAATATGGCCTGAAATTTCATTATGTATGCAAGAGTAAAATCTAATGGGTTGTCCATAAAAAGTGTAGCTAACAATTGAGCATGATGTTGACATATGCCAATTTTACCAATAGGTGGAGGTCAATCAATTTCTTTTACAATCAACTTTTAAAACTCAACCAACCTTCAAACGGTCATGACTCTACCAATACAACTCGTCATTGAGCAAAACTACCACCAAAACAAGCACAATTTCAACAAGTTTCTAGCAATATGCATATCAAAGCAATCTGATTAAGTTTAAGTTCCAAATGATTGAAAACAAATTATGCACCTTGGTTTAAGGTTTATGTGAAAAATTGTTGCAAAAGACACACAAGCTAATGAGTGTCTTTGATTAGGTTTTGAGATAGAGGACCTAGTTCCTTTAGTTCCCATGTTTTAACATCATTTTACATTGAAACTTTTTGTTATCCACATTTCATGTGTGAAGGTACATAAATTCCATATTAACTATGTACTTATACATGTGGGCTACCATCATATATGCTTTTATTACCTCTATAACATGACATTTTGGGGGTCAGGGAGTGTCGTATTATAAAGGTGGATTCTAACTAAAAAGTCTGGTTTACAGAATTTGTGTCATTATATGGAGGTTGTCGTATTATCGAGTGTCTCTTGAAGAGGTAGGATTGTACCATTGTACCATGACCAAGAGTTTGATTGAACCATCTTATGGAGATGGTAATGAATGGATGATCTAAGGGCCACTTCATACTATGGCTGTCCAAGTCGAGAGGTTGTGGGATTGAATGGCCAAACTTTGTTGAGAGTCCAAAGAAATGGGTTGAAAATATTAGCCAATAAAATATGGAAATTGGAGCCTTCGGCCAGGCACAATGTGAAGCCTCCAAAGGCCAAGCCCAAAGTCCAAACCTTTGGCCATGAACTCCCATTGCCTCTCGACTTGGACGGCCATAGTGTGAAACCTCCAAAGGCCAAGGCCAAAGTTCAAAGGAAGATGGAGCATCCCACTTTATTCCTTGTCCAAAACAACCCCTCCAATCTAGCGGCCAAGATCTTGTCGGTTTTTTATTTTTTATGAAAAAAAATCAATGGCCTCTCGACCATAGTTTGGGTTTCCATTCTTGTAGGACCCAAACTTCCTTCGAGAGTCCATCGCCTTGGTAAAAAAGTATTGCAATGTAGGCATTTTGGAGAGCGACGGCCTTTGGACTTTGGCCTCTAGTGTGAAGGGTCGAAGGCTAAATTCTTGGTTTCTTGCAATATGATTGATGGAAATCAACGGCCTCTTGACCTTCGGCCACGGGGGGGTCACTCCATTCTCAAGTAGAATACCACGTGCGAGACAAAAAAATCTACTTTTTCCTAAAAACATCACCAAAATGGGTCAAAATTTTATCAATTTTTTTTCATGTGTAGCTATACACGGTTTCTATTACATAGTAAAAAATGGTAACCAAATTTGATGATCTGTTTTTTTAATAAAACATGCCGTTTCTAACTAGAATGACGCAGCATTGAGCTAAAACAATTACTAAAAAAAACTGAAGATGACTAAAAATTTCCAAAAAATATACAAAAGATATTATCAATGGTTATGTATATGTAGAAAAAAAATCATAATTTTTAAAATTGTCTATGGCATATAATATAGGGTAACAAAATTGTCTCGCACGTGGTATTCACTCGACAATGGAGTGACCCCCCCGTGCCTTCGGCCATAGTGTGAAGCGGCCCTAGGACCCATTGACACATGTGGCAAATGCACATATGATTCTGGAGGTTTGGTGGCCTTTTCTACAAAATGGGTTCAACATATATACATCTTGCCATGGCAATGATGCCACCAACAACACACATGCAGAGAAATTAGATGCAATGTTGCAGACCTTGGATAGCTAACTAAGTGGGTAGCTATTTAGCTAGCTAAAAGCTCCAACTAGCTAAAGCTACGTAGGAATTCGGTGCCTCAAAATAAATGATGGAATAAATGATGTCATTGCACCCAAACGGTCATCTCTTAGACGCAGACTCATTGAAGCAACGATGTTTTTGAAATTGAACCTGAGCCTGATTCTTAATAATCCAACAGATGTCGTGGGATCTCCAATTTGGAACACCTTGATTCCATCTCATCCTGAATTGCCAGATGACATTGACGATTCCAATGATGATGAAAATGAAGAAGATGATGATGATGATGATGAAGATGATGATCTATCACCAATGCTAGTCAAAAGTGAGGAAGCTGACTATATGTGCTAATTTAAAGCCTTTCAATTTCCTTGTGCAACAACATGCAAATACAAAGCCAACCAACAGCAATACAACCAAATATATATTGTTTGGTTTCGTTTGAATGGATTTCTCTTTGGTTTAGAATGAATATGCATGTCACACAACATTTTAGCTAGTCGAAGCTGAGTGAAAATGAGAGTTCCGGAAAAGTTAGCTAGCTAAAGCTAATTACGAATTCTAGGTTCGGTGAACCTAGCTAGCCAAAGCTAAGTGACAAATAGGGACCCGGAAAATTTAGCTAGGTGATGCTAGTTGGCTAGTTGTCCAAGGTCTATAATGTTGAAACTCTCATAACATTACTCAGAGGTGGGGCCTTGTTCATTTTTCTAATATTGGGTACGACCTCCATGCTCTATAGTGTCAAATGAATAGTCATTGTAGATGTTAAGCTCATATTCAAACTGAAATCTATATTATGCTAGCAATCTGAACGTTTTGATCCCAAATCTTAGTGTTTTATTCTCAAGCCCACAAAACAAGCTTAGCTTGTTGAAGTATGCTATGTTGTTTGATGGGACAAAATTTGTTTTGAAAAAATGAAGAATTTTTTCAAAGATTTTTGGTAATTTCAAACCTAGGTTATGTTTGACTAAGGTTTTTCTAGAAGGCTAGGATACTTCTTATGGACCATTTATGGCAGCACGATAATCAAGTTATTCATATACTCTAGGATGTACACCAATGTTGGATTAATATCATCTTTTTTTGATTTCATCCGAGTATCTATAACAATGGTTTTGCATTTTTTGTTACCAATAGGGTATGGATAGTTAAAATTTTGTTTTGTTTCCGATACCATTTGGGTCTATATGCCATCTAAGAACCTATTTTATACCTAGATAAAACCACCCTAATATCAAACTTATGGCTTTAAATAGTATTGACCCAAGCAATAACTTGAATATACAAAGATTCTCCTTTTATCATGATGATATACTCACCAATATTAATATTTGACTGATATTACAATTTGGATACCAACCAAGTAGGTTCTTTGATACCATTTATCAATACCATGCGTTCACCTATACATATACCAGTTCAACATCAGTGTACACTATTTACAATAGGCCTACATTGTGTCTGTACCAATATATACAGTAAGTCTCCAGTCTGCAGTCTGCACTACAGTTACACTTCCCAAACTTCCTCCGACAAGTTAACATGTGACTGGAACTAAGTGAAGGTCGAATCAAAACAGGAAGTAGAAGGTGGCATAAAAAGATCTGATCAGTGTCTGTGGATCTCCTTGGGCCTCAAGGCTCTCCTCAAGGCTTGAACGTTTCAAATCATTATTCAGTACCTATGCACTCATGTGTGTTGAAAAGTCCTACAGACTAATAATTGTGTCTGCAAGTCTGCAATCCGTGGTAAAGCTTGCCAGTCGGCACTGTAAATAATTAATGTATTAACCCCTAAAGAATTGCTATCAACAATTCCATTCTAACAATATCAGTACAATGCCCGCGTCACTGAGGCGCTGTGAATGAGCCTTGTGTTTTCGCAAGCATGATGCATCCGGGCCGTTGATCCACCAAGGCCCATCCAAGGGCCTTAGTGGTCCTAGGTGGCGGGGGGTGGGGGTGGGGGGTGGTGGTTGCCACCAAGGTGGGTGGGGGCGGGGGTGGTGTTTGCCACCAAGGCGAGGTGGGGCCGTGGGCTTTATAAGAAAAGCCATATTCTCATAATTGGATTTGCTAATCATCTCGCACTAATTGCATGTTTGGCATCCTAGTATCCTAGTACAAGAAGTGGGTGTAGAAAGAAAATGTCCGTTTAAGACCCAGTTACCTTACAATGTTGGTGTGAGCCCAAAAGGGTGCCCACATTTAGTCTTAGACCCTTGAAACGTTAGTTGATGCACTTTGAAGTAGCATGTTACTTCACAAAAATATAAAAAGAGTGAAATGTTAGTCTTAGAAGTACCATGTTGTAAGAGGCTAGGATGTGAGTTGTTATTGTGTTTTTACCTTCGGAAGGATTTGAGTGAATGAGGATAGGTAAGGAGAACTTGGATTGAGTAGTTAGTGAGTAGGCTAGTACAAATGGATGGAGACAACCAAAGTGACTCAAGAGGCAAGTGCATTCGAATTGGGATGAATGGAGGATCACATGGAGCGCACAAGTGGACCACCTCATTATGGCCACTTAATGGGGAAGGTCCAAGGAAGAATGCAAGGTGGAGGATAAGCAAATTCTCAAAGCACCAATCAAATCACGAGTTAAGCATCGTGGTTTGAATTAAGTGGTGAGCAACGATTTGGGAAAGTAAAGGGAGAAAGTTATGGCGGCGGAAAGCGAAGGAGGCTAAGTTTGGGTTGAAGCATCCCAAGTTTGGTAAAGTGTGGTAGGCAGAAAGCCAAGGCTAATTAAATGTTCGAATTAGGATCCTTGTTGATCATTTGAGGGAGGAAGGCTTAGAAGATAGGATTGGCGCCTACTAAGTAGGAGGAAATCTCAAGGGCTTATCGTGAGCCTTGAGGGTGCTCACCCCCTCAAGCTTACTATATAATCCCTCATTCTTCCCTCACTCATCCTCTCTTTCTTTTGTGCTCCAAGGCACCCCACGAGTTATAAGTGTGGGTGTGGGAAGCCATATTGGAGCACATGTGTGTGCTTAGTTTTTAGTTTGAGAGCCAAGGCTTGTTAGCCTTGAAGAGGGCTTGACCTCTTGGTAGAATTAGTATTGACGTGAAGGATTTTAAAGTTAATTCATGATTCCAATTTGTGGTACTTAAAGTTCATGTTTTGAATACACGTGGTTGCAAATTCCATGTTTAAGAGTTGAGCACTTGAGGTTGTGATGAGTGCAAAAATATACTTGTGTGGATTAGTTAGTCTTAGTGAAGTTAGGAAATTCTCTATCCCCCTCTCCTCTCTAGGATTTTAGGATTTTAGGATTAGAGAAGAATTGTGTGATTAGAAAGAGGTTGTTAGTAGAATTAGGAAAATTAGGTAGGAAGATTAGTTAAGGGCTTGAATAATTAGTGAGGTAGTTGGGGATTACAACTACAAAGTTGTGGGTTCATGAAGGAGCTGGGTTTATGAAGGAGCTGGGTTTGTTTAGTTAGAAAGTAAAGAGCTGGGTTTATGAAGGACCTGGGTTTGTTTAGTTAGAAGCTAAGGAGCTGGGTTCATGAAGGAGCTGGGTTTATGAAGGAGCTGGGTTTATAAAGGAGCTGGGTTTGTTTAGTTAGAAGCTAAGAAGCTGGGTTTACGAAGGAGCTGGGTTTATTTAGTTAGAAGCTAAGGAGTTGGGTTCATGAAGGAGTTGGGTTTATGAAGGAGCTAGGTTTATGTAATTAGAAAGTAAAGAGATGGGTTCATGAAGGAGCTTAGTAGATAGCCTACTTAATTAGCTCATAGACAAGTAGTTAGTTACATTATGCTAGTTAGTGTTATGTGTGGCTTTCACAAGTAAATGTATTTGAGATTGACTATAGAGGATAGTGTTTTTTAACACTTGCATCCTCTCTTTAAAAATAAACCACGTGCACAAATTAATGGAGAATGTGGAGCACTCTCGCGATGGCAAGACAAAGGAAGCAAAGACCAAAGTTAAATCCAAGACCACTTGAAGGGTGAACCTTGCACTATGGACTCATCCAAGTCCAAATCCAATACCGCGGAGGAATGTGAGCCCAAACCCACTACTCGGACTACGGACGCTTAAGGGTGGGGGGTTTGGCCTCACAGTTGGGCGAAGTTGCAAGTGCCCACATTGTACCCACGGCCCCGCCCCACCTTGGTGGCAAACACCACCCCCGCCCCACCCACCTTGGTGGCAAGCACCACCCCCCGCCCCCCGCCACCTAGGACCACTAAGGCCCTTGGATGGGCCTTGGTGGATCAATGCCCCGGATGCACCATGCTCGCGAAAACACAAGGCTCATTCACAACACCTCAGTGAAGCGGGTACAATGCTTCACCCGATTTTTTCACCTTGAACCTGCCAGTGGAGTGTCAGGATTGTCTGTACACATTTTCAGTCGCACACATACCTAGAATCAAAATATTATAATGTAGATGTGTATGCTTGGTATTATCAGGCAGTCACCACGAAAATGTCTGCCTCGGCTTCTTATGACACGTACTTCTCGAGTTCCTCAGTCACTGTGATTGTCCTTTTAATACTTTGTGTTCATGTCTTGCTTCTTCAATCCTCACTTTTGTTGCAAGTTTGCTCTCATCTCTCAACCCGGGGCCCAGATTTGTCCTTCTCCAGTTTCATCAATAGCTGTGACACACCACGCTTCACCTTAAGTTGGCCAGGTCATGTAGAGTTTTATCGAAGGAGGAGATTCAACAATAAGTCTACAATTGTTTGCTTCAAGGTATGTGGGCCTTAGGTGGTGACGCTTTTTGATCACACTCCTATGTTGTGAGACTTGGTGTATGGCATGGCTTGTAGTTAAGAACAGATACCAGAAAGATATGTGTTCAGATACCAGAAAGACGACAAGATCGGAGTATGGGTTCCAATTGACAGTATTGGTCAATATTGGAGATCTCGAGCATCTCTTTGATACCTCCGAGGAGGAAGTTTGCATACTTGAAGAGACTTTGAAATATACATGGTGACTAAAATCTTTATGTGCCTCCATTTCTGGTTCTTCAAATGATGTAATGAAAGTGAAATTGGAGTATGCTCTAGTGGTTCAGGCTACTTGTTGTGGAATGCAGGGGTTTAGTGCCTAAGGCAGTAGGTGGGTCAGTTTTGAGTTGCTCAAGAAAAGCAAAGGGAGTGGCTGTTGGTTGTCATCGATAAAGTGAGTAGAGAGAGGAAGACATTGTAATCTTAATTATTCATTACAAGAGTTACAATTTGACTGTTGTGTACTTTTAGGCATCTCGAAATTGTGTTTCTCTGAGTGGTGGGGTGGGGACTATGTTTGAGTAGATCTGTGGTTTTGAAGCCTTTTGTGTGACCCATGTAAGCTACACTGATATGTGCAATTAGGTTGCCTTCTTGAATAGGAGAGTCAGGCATTATTGTATACGAGCGTACCTCTCATCCATCCCACATGAAAACTTGATTTCCTATAGGTTTGTTGTTGATTCATCTCAAATGACCTCGAGTAGAGTAATTCGGGGTCTCTCGCAAATAGGTGTCTTTTTACCCATGCAAATCACCTTGGGTCAACATCAGATGACAAAAACTTATAGCTTTGTTTGTTCATCTGTATAACAACCACACAAAAAATAAATAAATGTTTGCATTTTGTTACTGCAATAATAAATACTCCAAAATAATTTTCAATGTCGATAAATTAGCATGGGGGAACCTAAATGCACATATCGGTGTAGAGAGAGTAGTGCATGTACAAGTGTAGGACTGATCAAGGAGGGCCACCGGTAGGAGGCTGACTGACAAACATGTTCTTAATTTGGTGTAGGCTGCAAATCAAAGCAATCAATTCCATAAATATTTGATTACAGGATTTTACGATGGCTGAAGCAATGGCGTTGGGTGTATTACAAATAGTAGTACCTGTAGCTCTTAATGCTTTGCCGGCTATTTGGAAGCAAATTGCGACAGCCTTAAAGCGCATACAAACCATGATAAAGGATAGTATTAACAACACAAGTTTGGTATGCATAAAGACCATATTGGACACTTTGGAGCATGTGCCTAATCTAAATATACAGTTGAGACACAATCAACCACTTTTGAACAAGATCAAGTTGAAAGCCGAGGCTTTGGAGAAGGTTGTGAGCCGGAAGACTTTTCGATTCCGGAAGCTTTGTCGACTGGTAAAGGATAGAATTGTTCAAGACATCAAAGAAATTGCTTTGATGATGCAGCTCTTGGACCTTAACATTCGAATGCGTCAATATCATGAAAAACCTGAGGTAAAAATTTCAACTCAGCCTTCAATTTAGGTTCATTGCATGTTGTCCCATATGCATGGAATTTGTTGTCCACTAGAGATATTTATTAAACATTTGGTACACTTCTCCCATAGCCCTGCTGCGTAAACCCGTTTCGGGTTCACGTATGGGCTATGATACTTGATAACTTGCTAGCACCAAGTTGTATAAAACTTTGGACAGTTTACAATATAAAGAAACATGTGGCAAAGTGGACAAAACCTGGTGGATGGGGCTCTAACCACCAGGCTTTGTCATCTCTACTCCATGGCATTCCCTTAGGTGGTAATCTGCCCAAAGTTCCATGTGGGTGATGGCATGATAAATGAAAAGTATTTGCACCACTTACAACTGACTTGTCTTTGTGCACTCAAAAGTGATCATAAATATTCAATCATCACACTGGTCCACTGTAGACCTTGAAATGTTTTCATGTGTTCCTAACTTGATTTTAATCAAGAAATTTGCACGGTTGTACTTGGAAACAAGACTACTGTGTTCCTGTCAACACTACTCCACCTTAATCTTCAAGTAACCAATTCTCTTACGTCCACAGATTATAATATGAAGGTCTCATGTGGATTATTTTCCTTTTTCAACTTACAGTACTTTGCCAGATATTGATCAGAATTACCAACTAAATTTGGGCAGGAAACTAGGCTACCAGTACTACACTAAATATTGCATTTAGTCACATAGCATTTTATGTCACTTGTGGTAACTTTTCTGATGACACTTCTTATGAATAAGTTTACAAGTACTGTCATCCCAACTTACTTTTTATGGAAAAAAAGTTTAGTATGTTCTGCATCCTAACATAAGCATTATGAAATATTGTCATGGATGATTGAAATTTAGATGAAAAATCACTTAGTAAGTGACAGTAATTGCAACGTTGGAAATCTATAATACCTTTCTTTTTTTCTTTTTGCAAGGAATGACAAATAAGGTTAGGTTTACATCTAGCGTTAGTGACACTACATGGGCGGTTTACAACTTAGTATTGAGCAAGACAAATAGAATTGGTGACACTAAATACAATATTTAGTGTAGTTGATTGGTTGAATCTTAGGCATTAAACTGACAAGGGTTTCAGTTGATGACAACTACCATGGGGTGTGGAGCAAAAACCTGCCCCTCCCAATTTTAAGTGTGAGTTATTCCAATTGACAACATTTTAACAAGTACTTATGTAAAAAAACATGCTGATAAGTAGTATGTTTGTATACATTATTACTGATATGGAAACCCATTTATTTGCAGTACACTGCGAATGGCAGCGTAGACGCTTATCAGAGGAAATTGGAGAATCTTAAGAAGGACCTCCTTACCAAATTGGACGAGGATGATCTAGCGCCAGTGATAGCCAGTGTGGATATTTGGGCATTCATGAAAAAATCCAGCATCTACCCAAAGATTTGTTATCAATTTGATCACCAATCTCCAGAATACCGTGACTATCCAAAGACCTTGACTGTATCACGAGGTGTTCGTGAGTGCATTGAAATTTTGCTGAAATGGCTACGAGATCTGAAGAGCATCAATGAAGGCCAGGACTCATCCTTGGTTGTGGGGGTTGCTTTCTTTGAGTTGTTCACAGAAACATTGCCTTACGTATTGAAGGAGCACCTGACTTGTTCACGCCGCATTACAAAAAACTTACAAAACGCCAAACAATTCCACGCAAATTTGTGTTTTTGGCGTTCATTCTCAAGATCGGAAGCATTCATGAGCTTCCAGGGTGAAGATGGTTTGCGGTTGGAGAAGGAGGATATGGCCAAGCTTGATCTTCGACATGCAGAGTGGAAGACTTGGGAAGATGTACAAAAAAAAACCGAGGAAATAATCTCTGGATTACAAGAAAACAATCCCTCTCTGGCAGGAGTTGGCGGCCGAACATTACCACCTTCTGGAACCTCAGAATTTTTGGAGTGTCGAAATTGTCATATATATTTAAATGCCAACTCCACCAACATAGCACATCTGGAGGACCACAAAAGGATATGCCTTACGAAAAAATTCCATTAGTTGCTTTATATGTGGATTAGGGCCACTTCCCACACGAGCCAAGGGCCGTGACCATGAAATGGTGAGGGCCCTTGACTATCATCCGAAGTTTGGAAAACCTGTTTTGTGCAATGATAGGCCCTCAAACATAGTTTGAAGTGAGAATGGACCATGTTGGGGGACCATTGCATATTTTATAGTGGGAAAAGAGGGGCAGCCTTAGCTCACTAGTTACATGTCTTCATTCTTTCTTTTTCCATTCTTTCTTTTTCCACTCTTTTTTTGAGTTTTATAGTGGTAAGGAAGGAAAAGAGAGCATGATGAATCATCTTGAGATAAGAGAGAGGATTCTTGTTGCATTGGCTTAATACCTTGTGTATTGTAGGAGAGGTATATGGGGTGGCAAAAAGTACAATTTCAAACATTGTGAGAAATTTTATAGACTGATAAGAGTTCATTTGCAATGGACTTTTGTGCAATTTCCAAGTCCAGCTCAGTTTAGGGTTCTAGCACAGGAATTTGAGGCCCTTTATGGGATTCCTCATATTATAGGAGCAATTGATGGATCTCACATTCCAATCCTTGCACTTGTAATTGGAGGAGAAAATTATTACTATAGAAAGTTTTCTCATTCGGCTTTATTACAAGGTATAGTTGATACAAAATATGTACTTTGAAATACAAAATATGTACAATTGGACATTGTTCCAACTAACAAAAATTGGAAAAGATTGCATTAAAGGTAAATTCTTATCTTATAAGTTGATTCAAGATTGTGCATATCCAGTGTGGCCGTGAATTTACAACCCATTCAAAGGTTGTGTAGAAGGTTTTGAAGGTTACAAAGCAAATTGGAATTTTATTCAAAGTTCTACTCGCATGTATGTAGAACGTATTTTCGGAATTATAAAATAAAGATGATGATTTATTATGAGAAGGGTTGATATATCATTACGGCATATGACTGATATAGTTGCTACATGTATTATGTTACACAATATGTGTACAATTAGGAAGAAATTTTTAATATGGAATAAATAGAAGAAGTAGAGAGAGAATTGAAAAGACGAATAAAAAATAGATTATTGAAATAAAAACAAGAGATGAGCATTGAAATAACAGCTATAGATGAGGTAAAAAATATCAATATTACAAAAATAATACAAAAGAAAAAAAATCGATAAAAATATTGAATTTTTCATTATAAAAATAAAATAATTATTTTATTTTAGTTTTTAAACAATGATTTATTACTGAAGGCTACAAAAATGCATGAAGCAATAGCCAAATCATTGTAGAAGATGAAGCTTCAAAAAAATTCAAATTTAGAATTTCAGGATATGGATACTGAATTTGATATGAATGAATAATTATAATTTTGTATTAAGGTTACCATATGAACATCCATATTTTTTGGTAAATTTGTTGTAGCATGAAAAGATGCAATCAAACTAGAAGAATTGCTAATAATCTATTTTAGAAGTCCTTCCATTTTGTTTTGAATTTTTTTATCATTTGTAGTGTTTGTAGGAAAATTTTGTTGTATGGCTTGAATATAGTGGCATTCATCGTCTTCTTGAACACTTGCTAACATCTAATTGACAACGCTTGGACATTGTCCATTCCACATATCCATCTGCTCATAATATTAACATTCACGTCTATCATGACTTGAAATTTCATTTGAACGCTTGTCAATTTTGTATTCTATCAATAGACCCTTGTAATTTTTTATCTTGCATGCCAACCAATTCTTTCAAAATTCCGCAAATTGTAAACCATACAAGCATGAAAATTGATCCAAGCATTCATTCTTGTCCACATATAACCACTGGATTTTAGAATAGAGTACCATTTAATTAAGTATTATATGTTATAAAATCTATCAATTTGACAAAAAGAACTTCATGGTCTAAAGCACCTCTCAAGGTGTTTGGCCATGACCAAGAGGCCGGCAATTCAATTCCTGACTATAACTAAATGACTAAGTTTTTAATGGGGAGAAAGGGGGGTGGGGGGCCCAAGGCAAGAGGCAAAGGCGGAGGCCTTTAAAAATGCCCAATTGGCCCAATCTAACTTTTGTTTTTTCATTTTCACCACAAATAGCTTTGAGGGTTTTGATCTCATAATCTTGCCATTTAATAGGGGCCTCATCTTCACTTTCTAAATCTAGTTGCTTGAGGAGTGAAGATTTATAACTTCTTGATCAATTGGTCTTGTTATAATCAATTTGCAGCGGCAACTTAGCAAAACAATCTATTTTCTTGTGTAACATGACAAATTGTGTGCAAAAAGTGTATACATAAACATGTATAATCCTAGGAACAAAATAACTCTCCTCCTCTCCTCCATTGCAACCATGCTTGCTAAAATTCAAGATGAAAACATGCGAAAACATGAAGTGAAGACAAGTGAAACCAAGAGAAGACAAGAGAATGGTCAATTTTTTATTTTTAAATTGTCGTTTTTGGGCATCTATTTAAAAAAATCAACACATTTGCTTATTGGTGCATGGTCATTCTTCTTGGTCCACATTCGGTTTACACCTAGTGAGGGGCTCAAAGGCTCTATAAATTGATTTTTTAAGAAAGCAGACCATGGAAGTTGGACCATCGAGTTGGACCATGGAAAAAAACCAATCTCCATGGTCCGACTTCATGGTCCATGGTGTAAACTGGCCCTAAGTACACCTCCCTTTGAGCCCCTCAAAGTAGAATGTGAAAATATGAAGTTATACTACATTAAATATTGTATATAGTGTCACTTACTACTGAAAGTTACACAATGCTATATCTTTCTACTATTAATGTAATTTTTGTCCAAGTAAAGATGTGAATGTTCTATAATGTCCAAACCACCAGTTGACCTTTGTTGGTAGAAAACAATATATTGCAATAAATAGTTATAGCATTGTGTAATTCCAAATAGTAAGTGACACTAACTACAATATGTAGTGTAGTAATTCATATACAAGTTCATGAAACATTCCAGTTGTAGATTAAAAAAAATAGATGCAGTTGTAAAAGACTGACCGATTTTTATGTGAAACCTCCCTTGCCTGAGAAGGAGGCAGTTGAATTACAAATGCCACTAGTGCAAACTCAAATCCCTTCAATGTGTGAAACACCATAAACCAAATTATCAACAAATTACTGGTTACTTGAATCTTTTCAACTTCAAACTCATCAAGAAAACATACACAGAGCCCCTCATTCTTCATAACATTATTCAGATCCATAACAATATCATGTGGGACTGACAATATTCTTCAAAATATTCCCCATATTCATATTGAATGTGTGAAATATTCTATGAAATATTGTCAGTCCCGTTGAACATTGTTATGGATTTGAATAATGTTATGTTGACACTCCAGTATAGCTGTGAATATAAAACAAACCTCCGCATACCACGGTTTTTGAGGGCGGACGTTAAACCCCCCCCCAAAAAAACGAACTTTCAGGGGGTGTCAAATCCGGGCTGGGGCAGCCCTCCATAGTTCTTTTTAAACTTTCTCAACCCGACCAAAAATTGTTGCCCGCCCCACCCAACTTCGAAAAAAACATTGCCCTTTCATTCTTGAAGGCCGCTTGAATACAAATCCCATATTGAGTGCACTTCACCTTCAAGGTCTAAAATCCAATATATATATATATGTGTGTGTGTGTGTGTGTGTGTGTGCGCACTTCCAATTAATAAATGAGCAATTGATTGGGATTTCATTCCGGATGTGAAACCATCAATGAAGCATATAATTAACTTGGAGGTCAAAAACATTACAAAATCCTCATTAACATTGAGGTTATAATTTTTGTGACTTACCATTTGAAATTGCCTTTGTCATTTTCAAATGACACTTAGATTAGTGTGTTGATTTAGTATGTATATTTTATAATATTTTAGGTAATGCCTTCTACTTTCACAAGTATTCATATGTAATTAAGCACACCTATTCTCATCTTTGAGTTCATAACATAATTAATTCAAGTAAGAGCATTTTTAAATTAATTAGGTTTGATTATATATAATTTGAATGCATATGAATACTTGTGAAAGTAGAAGGCATTACCTAAATTATCATAAAATATACATACTAAATCAGCACACTACATTAAGTTACATTTTAGAATGACAAAGGCAATTTCAAATGGTAAGTCACAAAAATTATAACCTCATTGTTAATGAGGATTTTGTAATGTTTTTGACCTCCAAGTTAATTACATGTTTCATTGATAGTTTCACTTCCAGAATGATATCCCAATCAATTGCTCATTTACTAATTGGAAGTGCACATATATATTGGATTTTAGACCTTGAAGGTGAAGTGCACTCAATATGGGATTTTGTAGTCAAGCGGCCTTCAAGAATGAAAGGGCAATGTTTTTTTCGAAGTTGGGTGGGGCGGGTAGCAATTTTCAGTCGGGTTCATAAAGTTTAAAAAGAACTCTAGGGGGGTTGCCCCAACCCGGATTTGACACCCCCTGAAAGTTCATGGGGAGTGTTTAATGTCCGCCGTTTTTGAGCATACATTGTGAAATTACCAAACTTAGATGATTGTGCTGAAAAATAAAATGCAATATTCAAAGGATTGCAGTCAAACCAACCTAAAAGTGTGATTGTCAGTGTGGCAATCGCAAATTTTTTTTGAAGGCGGTGATTGCCACACTGACATTATCTTATGCAAAAGCTCAATTTCAAACCTATTTTTAAATTTGAAAAATGGTAAAAAAACGTACTATGCTTAGGCCAAAGTTTAGCTTTCCTTGGTATACATGAGAGTTTATATGTATTTCCATGTCCATGACCTTGGCTTGCATTTGTTTGCAAAGACATTATTAACATTCATTTAAGTGATGACTTGTTTAGACAAGTAGCTTATATTAATTGGGGGGGCCGGGGGGAGACACTCTTCATCAAAATTGAGGATGACAATGTGGACACGTCATTATGAAATCAAGTCCCATGTATGTGTTGAATTGTAGAGAAACGTGAGAATATTTGAAGTAGTGCTTGAGCCTACGATAGGACGACAAACTCATGTACTTATGAGAAGGTTGTCAAACCTACAAGTCTTAGGTTGTAAGATTCTTACCCTCGCCATAAAATTTCAATTCCCCCTAAATACTTGCACACACTAGATACAAAGAACACATCAACCCTATAAGTGCATATCAAATTTTGTGTCGCCATCTCAAATAATGCCCTTTTTAACAACCACGTGGGTTTAAATGGGCCCATATGGGCTATGAAGAGTTGCCTTGCCCCCGCTTGCCTCCAATTCTTCGGACAAGTCTATTTTGGAAGACCACCCATGTCCTTCAACTTGCAAGTTGGCAAGTCAAACTTAGCCTTCTAAGCAGAATTCATCCTCAAAACAATCTCATGACCAATGACCTACATAGGATTATTAAACATGGATACAAACAATTATTTGTGAATTCAACCACGAATACACACAATTCCATGACTAGTATGGTTTGGTGGCAGTGTGTGTGTGTGACGTGATTAGCAATTTTTCCTCATTTTGGTTTTGAAATGAAGTTGCACAAAGTCCACTCTCTTACTTAGGGCTCACTACCCACAATGTGTGGCTGAGCAACCAACAATTTGTTGTTTTTAGTTCAAAATTGCAACCAAAAACGGAATGCTTGGCCATCATGGCTGCAATCCGAGTTTTGATTTGCATTGGGGGGTTGCAGTTTATCTTATAAAAACAATTTTGGCACAACTTTGATGTGCAAAGGAAAACTCATGCATAAATTTCTTCTTTGAGTGAGTATCATGCGAAGTGGGCCCAATGCCCTACTTGTGTGCATGTGCATCACAACCCCAAAAGCCCGCGAGGACACTAACAAACACACATTGAACAAGATTAAAGAAGCCGAAAGATTGATACGCAAGGCCAAAGATTTGTAAACATTCCTTGACCCTAGGAAGTCAAACAAATTGAATTGCATGGAATATGTGTGGATGTGCATGAATCTAATTTTTAAAATCACAACACATTTTGGTCAAAATAGAGTCCACAATGCCAAATTTGCATTCAAAAACATGGACTAAATTGGAAGATTGCATGTCAAATGCGTAACTCATATTCGCATTGTCATGCAACCAAAGTCATTGTCACTAATCAATTCTATATTGATCATGAAATTCTTTGCTTTTGTATGTTGGACTACTAGTTTTCCTTTCACCAATATCATAGAACCCCAACAATTTGTGATGTGATTGATGACCTCACAAAATCGACCGTTGCGTTGAACTCACTACTCGTCAAAGGGTTTTTGGTTCTATCTAGGACTACATTGACCTTCACAAGATGGAGCAGAGATTGGGCAACTGCAACACCACTCTTTGAGCAAGCAGGTGCCTCATCTATGTGCCTAGAGAACCTGTAGCCCACAAACTTAACTATTCAAACAATAATTTATTTCAAAATATTCAATTATATGCGCATATATACCTATATATGCAATGCATGCAAAATAAGATCACATCCATATAAGTGCCTATACCAACCTACATGGCTCACATCATATGTTTGCGGGTCATGCAATAGCCTTAGATTTCAAGCTCATAAAGAACTATGAGGCAGCCAAATATGCATTCACACAAGCTGCACACGGCCAAACCAAGCTATCAACGTATCCATTCTCGAATGCACACTTTGGGGTTCTAATATACTTAATGGTCTTCTGGTGTTAATATGTCAACTCAACTCTAAAAAATAATTTTTGGGATTCTAGATACTTCACAATGTCTCCATTGATGAATAAGAAGTATATTTGAAGTGCAAAATTTTTGTTTGTTTACATTCTTACATGGTTGATATTGCATCCACTATGCCAACACTTTGGGTTTAATATATTAAGTGCTCAATTAGTGGCCACAACGCTCTATTTTTTCATTATTCTTCATCCACATTCACATCCTAACAATAATCACATGCATTCCATTTTCACATTTGATGAAAATGCTAGATTGGACTTATAAACTCCAATATATTTTGCAAACCATCCGTTTATAAGGAGGAGGATTAATTTAGGTCAACAAGTCGATTGTGTATTTTACCTTAAACTATTGCTAGACATTGGACAGCTGCAAAGCACATGGAAGCAGCAGCCGCCTTAGCAAAAGAGCTTGGTAGTTGGGATGAAGTGGCAGATTTGTACAAACAAGCAAGCAAACTATACATCCAATGCCAAAAACCACAACCGGGTGCCGATGCCCTCTCCAAGGGTGCTAGGTGTGCAAGTTCAAGTCCTCACCCACTACGACTTCAACATGAGAGTAAAATGGATGAGGTCCAGTTTTAAATAACACACTAGCATTTCCAACATTTTTATTTTATTGAAGTCATTAGAAAATTGAGGTAACATTGACAATTAGTCTAAGCAACTTACACTAGAAGAAATCATGTCCATTTCAACCCTAGGCCATCGCGACTCGCACCAAGAAAATGCATAAACAATTCAATTGGTAGGCAACCGGAAGGTACCCGTGGTGTACCCATGGAAGGTGCCCCCCGATTCCCAACCGAATTGATTTGTTTATGCATTTTCTTAGTGGAAGGTGCCACCCGATTCCCAACCGAGTTGATTTGTTTATGCATTTTCTTGGTTTAGTCTTGATGGCCTAGTCGCAAGGAGGGTTGAAATGGACAAGATTTCTTCTAGTGTTAGGTTCCCTATAAGTGACCTTCAAAGTTGTATTGAAGTGTCCACCTTTCCACAATGCAAGGAGATCAATTGGATGCAAAAACATTGAAACATGTCCAATCTAGCATTTCACCCTAGAGTTTGCATTCTTTAATTATATACAAATATTATTTTTATTTGAATTTTGTATATCATTTGCATGTTCATAACATTATGCAACAACTATGGATTGCCCTATTTTTCCATGAACGTGAAGTCGAATGATTTATCTATAAGTTTTTCAGGATCATAGACCAAGCAGAGAAAGATGTCTTGTCCCATTGTACCACATCCAACGAGACCTACTTATATTGAATGCCACGAGGGCCATACTAGTACTATCTCTTAGATTTAACAATAATTTGGAATTATTTTGACACAAGTATTGTTTTCATCCATTATATATGATTTTCACTCCTTGCCTAAGAGAACATAATTTTTGTAGTTGCAGAATAATGTTATCTTGATTTTTGATTAAATTCTCTTTCAAACAAGGTTTTGTTGTGCACCAATAGAGCAATCGAAGAGGTGAGGCCAAACAATGCAGCTAGCATGTACATGGATGCAATTCGCTTGCTAGAGGATGATGGTCGGGAGCTCATGGCATTTGACGTGTATCGAGCTGCTTGCAATGCCTACCTAAAGCTTCAAAAGTCCTTCTTCTTCTTCTTCTTCTTCTTCTTCAGTATAACGTGAACCAAAGGCATTGGTACCAAAAAAAACAAAAACCAAAAAAAACCAAAAAAAAAACTAATAGTTTCAATTAATGTAGTCACCTAATAATTAAAAAACTATGAAAAATATCCATCAATAGTCATCAAATATCTCTCATACCTCGTAGTTAACAAAAAAAAACTCGACAATAAACAAGAACCCGTACTCCCCCTCCCCCAATGTAGTGAACAGATATTAAAAATTACATAAGTTTTACAAATAGGAGCCCACCTACTGCAAGATTTGCAATAAACCCCAGCTTGCACCTACAAGACTCTTGAGTAGGGTAGGACCAACGGACTCAAATTCACGTTGGATTGCCCAATATTGTTCTTCTTCTTCTTCTTCTTCTTTTCTTGATATATATTGTCACTTAGGGCCACACCATGGACCATGTAAACAACCCCTTATGTCTCAATTGGATTACGTGCATCTGCAGGTTTGAGGATGCTGCAGCAGTTTTGTTGAGACTGGGTGAATCAGCTGACAAACATAAAGCTACTTCAAGTCAATGCAAAGTGGGTAACTTCAAATCATGGGCCTTTGAAGATCCACCACTCCCTCCGAATCCAATGTTCTTGTACACCATCACTATATTCGTTAATTTGAGACTTTCTCTTGTCTCAAATTAATATATAGACCACAACAACACGGTCTAATGTTTGGGTCGTCCTACCCAAACCATCTTGATATGAGTTCTTAATTGGGTTCTTGATATGAACACCCGCTTCAAAGTATTTGCATCTTACAACATTCTCCAATATCTGTGTGATTTTATCCATGTTCTTATATTTGTAACTGTCTCAAAATGCCGAAAAAGTCCCAAATTAACGAATATAGTGATACACCGCGTTTTAATCCTCCGTTCATATTCAGCCACACTTTCTACACACCCACCATCAAAATGTATTTGTGTTCATCTTCCTAGCTCAATTTCACGAGTCTAATTTGGGAATGTGGGTGCTACTTATGGGTTTGTATCAATGAAAGGAAGTAAATATTGTTTTTTTAGTACATTTGATACCGTTTTTGCCTCATGAAAGACTAATGGGGGCCTACTTCAAATGGTTTAATCACGCTAAAGGATCACATGTTGTTGAGGGGTTGCTGCATCGGCCACTACAAGGTAGATTTCAAGTATCCGAATCTATTACACTAGTAGATTCGGATACCTAAAATCTACGTCATAGTGGCAAAGACCTACACTGAATATTGCATTTAGTATCATATGATATCTTATGTCACTGTGGTCACTCTTCTAATGAGACTATTCTGATCTACAAGTATTGTCGTGGATGAATGAAAATTGGATTTAATCAATCCATGCCAATTTTTGAAACAAAGTTTGGTTTATTCTTCATCCTAGCATTGATGGAAGGAAACATTGTCAATGCTGAAATTAGTGGCAAATACAACGTTTAGTCTAGTTGCAATAACATGTGATATTTGTGCTATGTCAACAAAATATCATACATAGATTTGTCGGGAAGTTGGACGAGCCTTTCATGTTCCATTTATTATGGTGTACGTAGATTTAGACTTATGCTCTTGGTAATGAACTTAAAGCTTATGCCCAAAGATGAAGCATCTCTCATTCACGTCGGACCCAGGTGGATGTTATGTCTCTTTAATCTCTCTCATATGTTCTTGGTATAGGTAGAGAAATGTACCAATGGCATGGATTGCACGTGCTTATTTGTTCTTCAACTCAAGAAATGGTTGCACTTAATATCAATTGTTTTTGTGGATGTTTGTTTCATTTAGGCATACTTGAGCGCGATAATTGTTTATTTGTATGCGGATTGCTACAAGGAGGCTGTAGTTTGCCACAGAGACTGCTCCGGGTATTGTTCCATTTATGGCCTTTCTTCTTTCAGCAAATCCAAATGAGATCCTAAAAAAAGAATCGAACTGTAGGTAGTTTCGTCATTTGGAGCTCAAGATTTTGAAAAGAATTGGATATTAGGGCCACTTCACACATGAGACTGAGAGCCCATGACCATTGCACTTCAAGCACTCTCATTGGTGGAAAAGGCGGAGCCGGTCCAAGTTCGCTTCACAATACGCTTGAGGGACCAACGGAGTATGTGAATGCAAGGTGGATGTAAAGTCTACATGGATTCCTACATGGCATCAAATGGATCATGTTTCATGGTCACTTGGACTATTTTCAAAAACCACCTCTTGGAGGTAGGCCTAACACAAAACCGGGAGATCATGGCACTCCGAACGCTCACAACCGTTGATTTATTCTATTGTGTCGTGTGTGAGGACCCGCATGAATAGAAATTCATTGAAATAGCATTTGGTTGAGGGCCCTGTCACATATAACTTCACACTACACTTGAGGATCCGTGACCACACTACATGATTTTGGAGGTGTGTTGGGACGGCCTTTGGACACTTTCTTTTGGGCTCTCACAATTTCATGGTCACGGCTCTTGGCTCGTGTGTGAAGTGGCCCTTAGGCAATTCGCCAAACCCAATTATCAAAGTGAGAGCATCCAAGTCATCACAAAAGCTTCAACCTGGTTGGATTCGATCAGTCTAGTTGCATATACAACGCAGTAAACTACAAAGATCACTATATTCGTTAATTTGGGACTTTTTCGGCATTTTGAGACAGTTACAAATATATGAACATGGATAAAATCACATAGATATTGAAGAATGTTGTAAGATGCAAATACTTTGAAGCGGGTGTTCATATCAAGAACCCAATTAAGAACTCATATCAAGATGGTTTAGGTAAAACGACCCAAACATTAGACCATGTTGTTGTGGTCCATATATTAATTTGAGACAAGAGAAAGTTTCAAATTAACGAATATAGTGATAAAGGTATAAATTTTGATATCATAGAAATCGCATAACTTGCTCAACTTCTGGGAAGGCAGGATTGACAACTTTTTCAACAGCGAACAAAACCAATTTGCGGAGCAATTATTGGAGGCCTATAGAGAGGCAAGAGCAGATGAAATCAAACGATTGGTCTCCACTAATAGCAATGTCATCCCTCATCTCGACCATATGGTATGCACCATACACTTTTGGACATATGTGTTGAAGTTTATCATCAATCATCTCTGTTTATAGAAAATATATATGTTTTGAATCGAAGAATGAGTCGATTATATATATGAGTTGTGGACATGTTGCAACATAAGCAACGGCCAATGAATGATCTAACTGAATGTTCTTCTCGTGAGAATCCACACTCCTTGCAGATTATAAGGTTGGCGAAACAACTACCGAGAGGAAATTTGGTCCGTGAAGAGACTCCTGATGACCTAACTTAGCGCGATTTTTACTCACAAAAGTGAGAAAAGCTGTGACTTAGCACACCCGAACCTCTTCCATTCAGAATCTGGAAATTTTAAAGTAGGAAAGACGTGTTCTTCTTTATCGATAGGATTTTTGTTCACTCAACCTAGTGCAGCAATTTATGTTGATAGCTTCACTTACGACAATTTCCTATGAGAGAAGCCCTTTCAAAATGAGTTTATTACTGTAACAAAAGGAGTCAAAGACACCAATTTTGTCCAGTTTGGTCAAGTACTGGCCAGATCCATTGTACAGTTTTAAACTTCATGTTGGATTTTAGATCATTGGTACTCATATATTTGTACGTTTTCTAAGTTTAGTTGTGAAGTAATTGTTGGAGGGAGGTCTACATAGAGGCAAGAGCATATGAAATCAAACAACTGAAATTTGTAAGCACGTCAAATTGAATGCTCTTTCTTCATTGTAGCATGCAACTCCATGAATAGATACCGATTTTATGGGGAAAGACATCTTCAAGAGTTGTGATGGGAAGATTGAATTTTGGCCTTTGCATGTCAATTATTATCCACTATAAACCTCAACCAAATTGTCATCCTAATTTTCAGGTTCATTTGTTATATTTTATTTTGATTGCACAACAACAAAGCAATCAATTTTACCAAGTTTAAGTAGCAACCCTCAAGTTTCAAGCCTCGGGTGTGGTCTTCTATAGTGTTACATTGGAGGTTTTAAATGACTTGTTTATAGGACATCCACATTGATTTTTAACATAACATGATTCAAGTGCTATCAACTGTTTCATTCTAATAATATCAGTGACATCACTTTACCTAAATTTCTCAGGCTAAATATGCCAGTACAGTGCTCTATTGAGAGAATAAACAAACATACCTCCAAATAGAATTTGGCTTATTCCCAACCCACCCAACATATAGACTAAGGTGGATAATGTTATGAAATGTAGGTGGTAGGTCACATTAATTTAGAGAAGTTAGTTTGACCTAGAACCACCACTACTAAGAGTGTAGTGAAGCAGAAATGTCATCAGCTTACAGAGCATGGACATAACATTATTCAGATCCATAACAATGTTCTATGGGATTGACAATATTTTGTAGAATATTCCCCACATTTAGACTAAATGTGGGAATATTTTGCAGAATACTATCAGTCCCATAGAACATTGTTATGGATCCGAATAATGTTATGGAGTCTGATACTCTCTTATAATATTTTAAATACTTGCCTCCAATATGATGATCCTAAGTCATTGAGATCTATTGACATGTCACAATCTTTAGAATTCAAAATAAAAATAAATACCATCTCAACCACCTCAAAGCATGAAATCATCATAATCTTAATCAATGTAAACTTATGTACAAATAAGACCAGGCAACATTTGTATAAGAGCATGTTCACACGTTGTACACCAAATGCTAACACAAAGGGGTGTTAAATTGGGCAACATTATTTTGAGGGGAGTATTTTTGTTATATGTCCCACACGTTCACTCTATATGAGCTTCATGAATTGTGAGTTCCGTGATCCAAACTAACATCTTACAATACTCAAGGTTTCACATAGAAGTAGTTGAAGTTGAGATTCTATCTAGTCAAATATCATAAGGTGTTGATAGTTGATAGTCTTATAGATGAGTTGAAAGTTGGACCGCACTAAATCCAATCTATTCCAGCTCGGGAGAGCTTTCTGGGCCCTGCTAGCAATACAATAGCGATTGAGTCTGACACATAGATCCAACTCCCAGGCTAAACCCAACATTATCCTTTTGCAGGGCCATGTATTGATAACATGTGAACATCTAAGTATTCACACACTTTCAGGAACTCCAATGCACTTAGCTGGTTCACAAACTCGGGCAAAATTCAAGGTCACTTCATACACGAGAGTGGAGGCCCATGACCATTGCATTATAAGATCTCTCATTGGTCAAAAAGGCCAAGACCGTTCAAGTTCACTTCACACTAGAAGGTGAAGGCTTAAGGGCCTAAATAAATTATCATGGATGAAAAGTCTACATGGATTCCTTACATGGCAGACTATGGATGATGTTTTGTGGTCTACTAGAATTTGCGTCGGCCCCATCTCCAATAGAGGTAGGCATGATGCAAATTCCAGCAAACTATGGCGATTAAACAACTATCATTGGTTGCCATGGTTATTTTATACATTTTTTCCAGCATTAATTTATTTGAGTCATATCAATGAAAGAGGGTCATCTCTCTCATTTGGCCACAACTCCAAATTTTGGGAGCTTGCTTGTATATGTGTGTTTTTAGTAGACAATTTTTTTTTCTCAATGACATGTTTCTCGCAAAATGATAGTTGTTCCGAAACACAACAATGGAATCAAAATTTTCCTTGGATGACATGAAATCAACCACAATTTGGATGCATGGACCTTCATTGGCAACTAGGAATGTGAGCGATTTTCAACATGTAGGTCAAAATTTACAGTTTTTCATGGTGGGCTTTCATAATGATGCAAAACTATAAATGACTGGATCACAAATGCCACCAAATATGGAAGCCAATGAAGATGCATTCATGAAAGCAAAGGTGGAAGCAACTGCCACAAGGAAGCAAACTAGAGCATGTCAAGAAGAAGAGACATGTTAAACCAAAGCACAAATTACAACCTAACAATTGATTAAAACATGAATAAAAATACTATTAAACTAACATGAATATAACAATACACTTAGAATAGTTGTAAAGTCTTATGATTGTCTACATTTCATCACTATTTGGCTTACATCTCAATATTGAGTTGGGCTTGGAAATTGGACAATAGTATGTTATCATTGAACTCTTATCAATCTACAAAATCATCTTATAAGTTTTGGAATTATATTTTCAACCATCCTATATATCTTTCCCATGGCACAAAAGGTATTTCCAATCCCAAGCCTTTGTAATGACATGGAAACTCTACTCTCAATCAAAATTGCCCTTCTTATACAAGTATTCTTCCTCTGCAAGTACAAATTTAATTTCTCACAAAAAACTTGAATGTATTATGATATATATGAATTTTTTGGTTAAATATTTATCATGTGAAAGAAACCCAAGAATAATTTATTGATGAAGCATACATTTCTCTCAAATGCCAACACACTATGATCACTCATTTTCAAACTAGCAAAGCAAATGCTCAAAATCAAGGTGTCCTCCCATTCTTCATTGAGTGTCAATGCTTGCATATGAAGCACATGTTGCACAATCATGTGCAAACACCAATACAAAGCTCCAATGCAACAAGAATCCCTCCTTCTCTTAAGATGATCCATCATACTCTTCTTTCCTTCCTTTCCAATGTAAAACACAAAAAAATGACAAGAAAGAGAATGAAGATATGTAACAAATGACATAAGTTTGCCACCTTTTTTTCACCAAAAATATACAATGGTCCCTCAACATGATCCATTCTCACTTCACACTATGCTTAAGGGCCCGTGACTACACGAAATGGTTTTTCCATTTTCTCATCAAGCGGCATATGGATGAAAGTCAAGGGCCCTCACAATTACATGGTCATGGGCCCGTTGGCTTGTGTGAGTAGCGGCCCTCAATCTGCACCAGGACATCAATTTCTCCTTCACACTCTATTAATTCACAAGATGGATTGATGTTGAGAATAGTGTGTTGATCAGGTATAGATTAGTGTTGATCCACGATGAAATTGTCAGTAGCGCAACATTAATATCTCCTGTAGTAGTGTAGCACGTTCAAAAGCAATGCATTATGTACCTATAACCCGTCTATAGCTACACTAAACATTGTACTTAGTGTCACCAATTCTATTTGTCTGGCTCGATACTAATTGTAAATTGTCTGTATAGTGTCATCAACACTAAATGTAAACCTAACTTTATTTGTTCATTCCTTGTAAAAAAAAAATTGGACATTGCAAATTTACAATGCTGCAAATAAAGTCACTTATTAAGTGCATTTTTATCCAAATTCCAATCATGCATGACAGTTATTACAAAAATGTTAGGATGCAAAATGTACCAAAAGTGGATGAACTAAAAGTATGTTGGGATGACAATTTTTATAAATTGATTCATTAAAAAGTGTCAGTGGAAAATTTACCACAATGACATAAACTATCATATGACACTAAATACAATATTCAGAGTGGTTGATCTTCCAACATTCCACATGTTGCTGCAACTTGGTTGACAAACACATTGACAACCAACGAAATTCAATTCACTGTTGCCCTCTAATTATATCTAAAATTCTACAGTTGTCCACTTGCTCAACAAGGGTGGCAATACGTTGCCAACATCATGTGGCAACTCTTTGTCAAAAGAGGGAATCTTGGTCCAAGAAAATCCTTCTCTATGATGCAATGCCTCTTTGATCAACCACTTTGCAAGACACTCATACGATTCAATCGCATCCGGTTCTTCTCGAGGAGTGGTATCCCATGGATTACTTGGCGCCAATGGAATGATCTGGTGTTTAGTAATCTGCAATGGCCCGTTGAGAAAACTCGCCAAGCCATTTGGGACGCCTTGCAAGATTATGGTAGAATTGAGTGGAAGCGGCTCTCTTGGACTTGGAGAAGGCCTGAGATTTTCCTTACCAAGACATTGTGAACGAATTCAACTCAATTTGGGGGGTCAAAGGCCTTATTGTGACCCGGAGCAACTTAGTTGTCACTTGGAAAGCTAGACTGTAGATGAGTATTATTTCTTGATTTCCACTCAGGTTGCGCTGGTTCGCCCGGGTTGGTTGTATTTTGGGTCCTTTCTTGCAATTGAATTTTAATTTGTGCCAAAAAAAACTAATTATATCTAAACGTGAACGACAATACGAGGCGCTCTATTTCATCTTTACAGGTGCATGAATGTAGATAATTCCACATTGGATTCAAGTGGTCTCGACCAATGTAGGAATAACATGTGGCTACTTTTGAGTGGAATTGTTTTCATTTTTTCTATTGGAATAGAGAGCCCTCGGGCCTCTATGGTAGGATGTTTCCCGAACAGTTCTAACCTAGTGTGGGTGAAAATTGGTGTGGAATTAATTAGCGTGGGCCACGATAATTTTCTACCAAGGTGGAATTAATGTGGGCCGACGTGTTTATAAATAAATGTTGAATATATAGTTATTGCGGTATATAGTAGTATGAAAAGAGACTTTGCAAGCATGTTCAAAGTATGACGAATCAATGGTAGAGTATGTTAAACTTGTTATGCTCAATTCGGTTAGATGAATTTAGGCTCACGATTTAAGCTACAAGTACGTAGTTTGGGAGGTGCTAAGGAGGTGTTGCTTCAACTACTAGCATACAAGTCCTACGCAATCGTTCCACATCGATGAACGAACAATGCAAATCCATCACTATGATAGAATTGTGAATTTTCCAGTTACACATGACAAGTTTTCTAGTGATGTAGGTCAATTGTCTAGGACTCATATGCTTGTAGTGTTCTCAAAAAGAAGAGCCCACATCAAGATGTGTGCCAACTGACTTTCATATATTTATGTGTTTGACACCTAAGTTATTACATACATTGTCTTATACGTTGAGAAAATAAAATATACTCACATCAGACATTGATGATCAAAATAACATGTGTGTATTTGCATCCAAGGACACCCAAGCTGCATATTTGAACTTCATAAATCTTCAAAAACATCAAAGTGTTCAGATTATGGTGTACTTTGAAGAATTATATGTTGATTTTATATAAGGTCACTTTTGACATAAGCACCCACAAATGAAAGTATGTAGCTCAAATTGTACATTATTTTTTGCTTGGAGAGGCCTAGTCTAGGCCTCTTAGGGGCGCTTCACACTATGGCCGAAGGTCGAGAGGCCGTCGATTTCCACCAATCAGATTGCAAGAAACCGAGAGTTCGGCCTCTCGACCCTTCACACTAAGGCCAAAGTCCAAAGGCCGTCGCAATTTTAAATTGCTTACTTTTTGACGAAGGCGACGGACTCTCGAAGGAAGTTTGGGTCGGACGGGAATGGAAACCCAAACTATGGTCAAGAGGCCGTCGGTTTTTTTTCATTAAAAAATCAATCATTGACAAGATCTTGGCCATTAGATTAGAGGGGTTGTTTTAGGCAAGGAATAAAGTGGAATGCTCCTTTGAGTTTGGACTTTGGACTTGGCCTTTGGAGGCTTCACACTATGGCCGTCCAAGTTGAGAGGCCGTGGGAGTTCATGGCCAAAGGTTTGAACTTTGGGCTTGGCCTTTGGAGGCTTCACACTATGCCCGGCCGAAGGCTTCACTTACTATATTTTATTGGCTATTTTTAGCCTATTTCTTTGGACTCTCAACAAAGTTTGGCCACTCAATCCCACGGCCTCTCGACTTGGATGGCCATAGTGTGAAGCGGCCCTTAGATGCTTAGGGGTTCGTACGTCCATGTGGAAAGCCCATAACTAAGGTGTCTAAGAACATATTAACATATTAATTGTTAGTGTCATTCAAAAGGTTGACTTGTCTAGAAAGTTCTGTAGAGCACATTATTTTGTGAGATAATAGTTTATTCAAGAAAAGTTAGTTTGACCGGTATATAGGTGAAGATATGGCATCAATTATCAAACATCAATAATGGTTTCAAAGAACCTACCCATGAGTATCAAGCTTGTACAACCATTCAAATATTGAAATTTAGTGAATATCTCAAGGTGGGAGAATTTTTATGTGCCTTATTTGATACCATTTGGGTGCAGGGTATAAATTGACTTATGGTGCGGTGGAGGACAAAGATTTCGCCCACCACAGATTGGAAGCCTGGCTCCTCGATTGCTGGACTAGAGGATAATATGATGCTTAAACCTTCTTAGAATACTCATCAGTGCATGAGGACTTGGGTCACTTGAGAGATTAAGGCAGGCCTCATTAAATTATTCTTTCTATAAATAGACGCATAAACACATAAAATAATTAGAGCGTTGCGCATAAATTAAGAAAAAAACTCGTTCCAAAAATGCCTAGGACGTGTCTCGACGACGAGTCTGCACAATCCAACACACAGTTCGCGCTCTTGACGGTTGTCTGCGTTGATTAGAGCCTTCTCATTGTCAACACAATAAAACATGCCACACACAACGCCATACGAAACACACTCTAGTTGTCCAATTCCGAACACTTTTCAGCTATTTCTTGAAAAATGCCTATTTTAGCGCATAAATTAAGCTGATATATTTAATTTATGCAAACGCCTAATTTTATGAAGCATGGATTAAGGGCCACTTCACACACGAGCCACGAGCTGTGACCATGAAATTGTGAGAGCCCAAAAGAAAGTGTCCAAAGGCCGTCACAACACACCTCCAAAATCATGTAGTGTGGTCACGGATCCTCAAGTGTAGTGTGAAGTCAGTATGTGACTAGGCCCTCAACCAAATGCTATTTTAATGAATTTCTATTCATGCGGGTCCTCACACATGATAAAATAGAATAAACCAACGGTTGTGAGCGTTCGGAGTGCCATGGTCTCCTGGTTTTGTGTTAGGCCTACCTCCAAGAGGTGGTTTTTGAAAATAGTCCAAGTGACCATGAAACACGATCCATTCGATGCCATGTAGGAATCCATGTAGACTTTACATCCATCTTGCATTCACATGCTCCGTTGGTCCCTCAAGCGTAGTGTGAAGCAAACTTGGACCGGCTCCGCCTTTTCCACCAATGAGAGTGCTTGAAGTGTAATGGTCACTGGCTCTCAGTCTTGTGTGTGAAGTGGCCCTAACTTAGCATGACAAACTAGGATCTAGGGATCTCCAATCTGATTGTTTTTGTGTAAGTTAAATTTAGTCATTCTATGTTGATGAATGCAAATTTCTCAACATGCATACTGCTTGGGGATGAGCTTGTTTGTTGACTTAGATGAACTTAGTCAGTGTTGTTGTGAGAGTAATATCTGTTGATAAAACAGTTTTAGAAATTGGAGACTCAAGGTTCCTTTTTGTTAAGTTTTTCAATCCGGCAAAACAAATTAATGTACACAAAATTTGATATGAATGGTTCTGACATTATTTCTATGTTACAGCTGATGTAGGATTTCAACAGCATTTGTGAGTGGAACTCCACTATGACATTCCATTGCAACCCCATACTTTTGTGTAATTAGGTTTTTGTGCGATTTGTGAGTGATCTCAAAGTAAGCAAGATATTTTGTGAAGTTACAATTCCACAACTCTTAAACCCAAATGTGAGTTGGGTGCACATGACTGTGTGATGCTATTTCCATCTCATCAATGACAAACCTGGATTGTCACCCATTTCACACATTTTGCAAAAGTTTCAATTACTCTCTATTTGAGGTCCATTTTGACATATTGCAGTTTACAATGGATGCTTGTTTTGTTTCTTTCCTTTTGGCATCAAATGGTGCTTGAATGCAAGCTGATTCAAAATTTGGTGTTTTCATTCATAACAATTATTCAACTATTATTAGTCGTTCCATTCTAATGATATTCCACGACAATGCTTCACCCGAATCTAGCTCATTTTTTTAGGTTGATTCTACTTACTGACAAGCATTCATAAGGTATAATTCTAGCACCTTACGTGACATTCTCAAGGCCCACACAACATGTTCACTCGGTTTAATAATGTTATGTTTCATGATATTAAATTGACAGTATATTTGGTTCAATATTTCAATGTTGATCTAGAAAGGCATGGCACATGTGTATATAGTTGGAAATGTGATATTTCAATTATAAGTATTGTGATTTCCCGAGAGTTGGGAACGTGGCTTGTGAGTAAGCCCAAGGTGGGTTCCCATGTAGGCCACTCGCCCAGTAGATTCTAAATAAGAGCATGACCACATGTTATCATTATAGACCCCCACAATGGAACAATGTCAAGTTTAGCAGCGAGCTGGAGCCACACGTCAGACCCAACCACTATTGTACCATTAGCCGGGCCTAGAAAGGCCTCCCTACTGGAATAGCTTGGGTATATTGCAGCCCAACTTTTAACTCCTTTATAAGAAAATTGGTCAACTATCCATACCTCACAATCTTTGACCAAATAGGATCTTAGCTTCAACTATTTCTATGTAAAGGCTTTTGTGTTGTAATATATTAATTTTGATCATGGAACCCACAGTTTATGAAGCTCATATAGGGCGAACATGTGGGACATATAATGAGACTACTCCCCTCTAAAACAATGTATCCAATGTAGCACCCCTTTGTGTTAGCAGTGGTGTACAACGTGTGATTATGTTGTAATAGCGGGTTGGAGGTGTTTGTTATGTAGATAAACAAAAGCAACCAACCAACCACATTATGCTTGCCTACTAGAATGTGGAGGCCCATGGTCATGGGTTGCTAAGGGTGAGTCTCCATGTAGGTTGTTCACCCACTAGATTCTAGATAATAGTTGGTTAAAGGTGTTCGCATGTAGTTACGCACAAGCCGCCATCCAACCACGTTATGGTGGTCTGCTAGAATGTGGAGGGCCGTGGACACGGGCCACTAGACTTTTCATGTGCCCATTGAAGAATCTTTAACCTACAAGTGTCGGTGACCAAAGGATTAAGATTGGTTGGAGACTCGAGAGAACCAATGTTGGTCTAGAACTACATCCTTGATAACCGGGAAGCGGAGGATAGTAGGTGGGCCCGGATTTGAGAAGATGGGAGTAGCTAGTTGGCACATATGTACCCTACCCCACCATATTCCGTCTACATTTGGGCAAGTTTGTCCTCGGGGCGATCACACCCCCTTACATTTCGTAACCACGTGCGATAATGGGGTATTTAATGGGGGGGATATTTATGCACCTCTCAATATTTTTTCCCTCCCTATTTGTAGATAAAAAGCTACTTCGATGTATTTTTTTTGCACCCTATATTTATTTGTAATTGTTTAGAGAGGCTAATTTTTGGCACAATATTTTTTTATAAACCCAACGGCCGTTGAGGAGCGCTAGCACATTCCTTCCCCCCCTCACAAAAAAATACCCACAACTTTTCCCTCCATACTAAAGTGCTTGATTCAAATTTGGACATAAACTACACACTTCTTCATCCAAATAGTCAAACTCATAATTATTCTACTAATCCTACTACACATTTTTAAGGGGATCCTATGTCTATGACCCTATTTTATTCTACTGATTACTAAAATGAAGGAATTATCCACCACCTTATTTTACATATAATCATGTAGGGGACATATTTCCAATGCTATGGTAGATATAACAAAATTATAAAATTTACCCTGAACAAATTAAATTGACCCTATGTTTTATCTCACGTGGTTTTCAAAAATTCCGATAGTCACCTCCCCGAGGGTTTGTCCTTATTCGCGCTATAATTTGGTGGGCGAGCAGTCTACATGGAAAATCGCCCTAAATGTCCATGCACCTACTAAACACTTGAAAAATAGCATCATAAGTTTAAGGGTGAGTTTCCATGTAGGTTGCTTGGTCAACAAATTTTGGTGGGAATAAGGACAAATGTAGATGGAATCTAGTGGGACAGCGCTTGTATGGGCCAACCAACTATTCTTATTTCAAGTGCATGGAAGTCTAGTGGCCCATGGCCAATGCCCTCCACATTCTAATAGGCAACCATAATGTAGTTGGTTGATTGCTTTTGTTATCTTCATGAGAGCGCCTCCAACCCACTATTATCTAATCTAGTGGGTGAGTGGCCTACATGGAAACCCACCCTAAGAGCCACACTAGAGTAGAGATAAGCAAGAACCATGAAGCTGAGAGAAAGAGCATATTTATTCACTTGCCAATCTCACAACGAGTCTAAGTTATTACTCCATGCAAAAGTGCTTGCCATGCAAAAGTGTAACTATGTTGTGTAGGATGCTTTTAGATGAACATTGGATTGGGGCATGGTCATGATGAATGGCTATTCTACATTTGAAAGACCATGTCCACACTAGGTAGAACGATACCCAAAAAATCTTGGATAGCCTTTAGAGATTTTCGGGGGGTCTTTCAAAATATGCATTATACTCACATCTCTTGGCTAGTGTGTGAAGTGGCCATAAAGTAGCCCCAAGTTTTCAATTCTTGGAGTTTGGAGCTCCCAATATCATTTACAAATCGATCCGATGCATTTCATAGATTTTTGCCCTTTCACATGGATAGAACAAGGGCACTTGGAGGTCCCCAAAGGTTCGTGGCCACAACGTGCCATTCTTTAAAACTATGAAAAGCTACCTTCTCCAATAGAAGTGTTTCTTCAATGCCAAAGATGTAGGAGTCCAAGACAACATGGATGGTAGTGCAACATTGTCTCAATCTTGCCATGTCAACAATCAAGTCTACATGCAACACAAATTATAAAATAACCATGATTTATCATTGTTCACCCCTTGCTCTTCCTCTCACATGTCCCCATTCCTAAGGCCCACATTTGTGGGTAGTGCACAATTCCAAGCCCTAGAATTGGCAAGTCTAAGTATGAGAAGAACATCCCTACATCGAAATGGAGGGGGGGGTCATTGGAAAGTTAAATGACATACGTGGGTGATTATGAGTTATAACATTCTATATACGAGAAAGTCATAGAGAATAGCAAATGTATAAGTACTAACAATAGGCTAGAAAATGGACTCATGTATTTAAACTATGCTGTTCAATTTAATGTGATAAATGCCTCCATTACATATACAAAAAATATAAATCATGAAATCAATAAGTCTTTAAGATATATACACTCCACTTTCACTTTCCAATGAGAAAGCCATTAAACATTTTTTCATCCATACGATATAACACATAATAATTTGACCCTTAAACACATGTTGTTTGGTTATTAAGGTGAATTGGATGAAACTAGCACATCTTTTGTTAATTTTTTCTCTAAACCTCAAGGCCTCCCTTTTGTACATCTACTTCTACTTCACAATTCTAAATAGCCTTTTGAAGTGTACACATGAGAGGAAAGTAATGCCTATCCCTTATGTACGCCAATGCCTCAAATAAACCCCTTCTTGCACTCATGCCAGTTCATACGTGGTATGAAGAATCCAACCCCTAGACGTACGTCATTGACAATCTCTGCACGAGGCAAGGCTTCCATTTAAATAAAGGTCATCTATGCCCCTACCATCACATGTGTTTTGTCCACCTACACCACCATGTGATTAGTTGCAAACCTAACATAAATGCAGTTGGCAATCCATTTCAATTTAGTTGAGTCCTTAACGGTTGGGATGAATCAACATCAACAAATTTGTACTGTTATCTTCTTGATAGGTGTTATGAAACCAAACCCACCAATCACATTATGGACTTGGGAAAATTGCGACATGTAATTGAACCCCACAACTGTAATTACATATCTCCTTGGATGCGTTATGTGGGACCATGTATGACATGAACATAATTCTCCTTTAGTTTTGGGATTCCTCATTTATCGAGAGACACTCATGTTTTGTACTTTTTTGGCAAGCAATTAGAAATTATCATAGCATTTTAATCGCAACCTCTTAGGTTGGGAACATGGCCCAACTTTGCTGCCCCGCATTTGTTTTTAGCCGCTGGGGAGGCAAAGGCAACTGGGTGAGCAACTGTACAACACAACGAAAAATGGCTACCACCAAGGCAAGCCACCGCGTAGGCTACATAATGCAGTAAAAACACAAATTGTGTTTTACCCCAACACAATAAACACACTGCCTATGTTTTACCCGACGGTAAGTAATACTTTTTCTACCAAAACCTTTTGATGTCGTATTCAATTTGTTTATTATTTTAATTGAAAAACCTTTCCAACCCAAATCCTTCAAAGGCTGCCCAGGCTGTGGAAGCTCAGGCCATGTGCCCAACCCTTTTGTCTTTGGAAGAGACTGTCGTGTAGCTGCTTAGTAAAGTTATGGCCGCATCGGACTTATTCATGGCAAATTGAAATACCAAGTTAGGCTCGGAATTCTATGTCTCACTTTACCAAGTAGATGATTGCATGCAAAGAACCCATTCAAAGATTCACTGCTCTCGCTCCCATGCCACCTGCCCAACCCGGCCCGGCCCCAGCCCCAAAATGGACCGCCGACTTGCCGAGGCCCGCGCAATTCGAGACGACACCCTGGTGCTGACTAGGCAAGTCTCGAGGCCGCGTCAGCGCCACATAGACCGTTTAAAGTACACACCAACCCCGTGCGGCCACGTACCCACAATCTTCACCCTCTTTGGCCGTTAGAGATTAGGGTTTCCAGTGGACGACGAACGTGTGGCTCCTTGTAGGCTATCCACAGCTCTATCCATCGCCATCCCCGCACGTTCCATACTCCACAGGCGGGGAGACTGGCCCACTTCCTCCACACTTCTCACGACACGCTTCTCGAACCTTTCCATTCCCATTTTCTAAATGCACTTTGGGGGAGCCGTTATTGACCAGCATTGAGCTGTACAGAGCACGCGAACCGGAAAGCCTTGGATCATTCAGTCTGTCTTCTGTCGGAGATATGTGCATATCTTGCACATAATCGGAGGGTGAGAGGTTGTGGGGGAGAGAGTTGGTGTTTGGTGATGTGTGTGCGTGTTTATGTGTATATGTATGTGCATAGCGTGATTCATCAGGATTGATTTGTAGTGGAAGTTCGTTGTCGGTCATCTCGTGCACATTTGGTTTTGAGGAGCTGTGATCTTCGCGGGTGGATTATTGTGTAGTTAGTTTGCTAGGGTGGGCATTGGACGGTGAATTCCGTTAAGGAAATAGATTGGATGACCGAGAGATTTGCATCTGTGTGATGCTGTGAGTTTTATATTTGGTTTTTTTATGTGTGATCTGGGATTGTGCAAGAGATTTGCTGAATGCGAAGATTTGGGGAGATTAGTTGAGGAGTATGCGACACGTGTGCTGGCTTCATCCTTCTCCACCGCAATTGACAAGTCTTGTCTCCAGGAGGAGCACTTTGGAAGCCTCTTGCCTTCATTGGAGGCTCAAATTCGATGACAGAGCTTCCTTTTCTTTGAAAGGAAACACAGTCAAGGTATTTCGTGTGGCCTGGATACGGTCGAAGGCTTCGAAGGAGGACCGTGACCGTTCCCATTCCGTCCGCTTGAATGGTGTAATGGCTCCCAGGTGTGCGGAGAACCTGCATTGGCACGAAGGATGTGTAGAGCGGCGGAAACGTGAGAAATTGCTCAACCAGAGGGGATGTATCGTGTGGATGACAGGGTTAAGTGGATCTGGGAAATCCACATTATCATGTACACTGGATCACATCCTCACCAACATGGGGAAATTAAGTTACATCCTGGATGGTGACAACATCCGCCATGGTCTGAGCCAGAATTTAGGGTTCTCTGCCAAAGACCGTGAAGAGAATGTTCGCAGAGTAGGAGAGGTGGCTAAGCTATTTGCCGATACAGGTGTGATCACTCTTGTAAGCTTCATATCACCATACCAGAGAGACAGAGATTTTGTCCGAACCCTCGTTCCACCGGGTGATTTCGTTGAAGTGTATATGAAGGTGCCACTGGAGGTTTGTGAGAATCGAGACTGCAAGGGTTTGTACAAGCTGGCAAGGTCTGGTGTGTTGAAAGGGTTTACTGGTGTTGATGATCCTTACGAGATTCCTCAAAACCCAGATGTGGTGATTGAAGCTACAAACGCAGCAGGGGAATTCTTCCCTGCAGAGCAGTTGGCAGGCATTTTGATCAATTACTTGAAGGAGAAGGGTTTCTTAGAGTGCCCCTCCTGTTGAACTTTAGGGTTCAACAAATCTACATTGGGAGAACCGGGGAATTCCTCTGTTTTTCAGGGGAATTCTGATGGAGTCTGCACACCAATGGACATGGCGAAGATGGGCAATTAGGGCGAAGAACGCACTTATTTATCTCTGCACAAAGCTTGGAATGTTGGCTGTTAAAATATCAGAGGTGACGTGAAAGGATCTAACAAGGATGGAGTTGTTCTATTATCTGCAACATCATCATTCGGTCGAAAGAAATTGCAGGGGATACTCGCACTCGCATTGTGTCACTTGTTTTATGTCAAAACTTTGTGACTGTGCTGGAGACTGTGTCTGGAACCACTTCAATGATAACCTTCTATCTACAGGGTACAGGATTAAGTATAAGTTGGCTGGCATCACTGTGCTGGGCACGGAAGAGACGGGCATGCAAGGGGAAGGGGTATAGAGATGAGGTCATTTGAGTGCTTTGGCCTCAAATTTCGGAAAACTCTACCCTACCCCGCCGTAGGAGACACTATAAGCAAGAGATTAGAAAAATTGAGGCATGACATGCTTTGCTTGCTGCAGTCTGAAATTTGGTATGGTCTGTGCACCATGCTGGAAAACTGTGCAATTGAAGTATATGTAGTCGTGGCTGGCATACACTGTGGAGTCGTATTGTAGATCTGGGAGAACAATTCAACAGCGAGGTGTGCGAGCACGTGGCTAGACATTAATTGTAAGCTGCGATGTTTGTGGTCGTTGTGGTGGGGATTAGCCCTCATTGTGGAGGGATTATTATCCAGGGGTAGAAAGTGAGAAGTTTATATCTGGTATTGTTCTTGTAACTTCATGTTCTTACGTCGTGGTTGCTGGTCTCTTCCTCAGAGACTACACCATCGTCTTCTGCTGTCGATCCCATTGTCCGGTTGTAGAGAGAGCTCAATAATGTGGACAAAATTGGATCTTTGTGTTTAATAATTTACTTTTAGAAAGATATATTATGGTGAATGAGCTTCAAATAGTTTCATAACTCTTGTTTAGGGGTTAGTTAATACCGTCTACTTGGGAACAAAGACTTCGAGTACAGCTGAAAGGAGATCTATAGATAGTTGATAATAATGAATGGAATCCGTTTACATGTGGATGCCTTTGTAGGGTTTAACACAATTCTGTTTAATGCTACCAAGATATTTGCAGGAATGATTTTGATTTCTTATTGCTGCAGAGACAAAGCTGACAAAAAAGTCGCAGGCATTTAATCATCAGAAGTGTATGCCCTTGCACAGTGTTCTATGTATTGTGCACTCTAAAGTTTCTCTCCTTTTATCTCTCCTTGTGTCTGGCGTGCAGAAATCGGTTTATTCCTAAAAGCATCCGAGTCTCTGCAGTTACGGAGACTGTTATCCTTGTTGAACTGCTTTCTAACCTACTTGGGTTATTTGAAGAAGTTTTGAGAATTTCTCTCATTCAGTCTTTCTATTCACTTTATTTGTTGGGGAGATAGGCTGGGACAGGCGACAGGAAAGTGTTCAGAGGTCGCTTGACAAAGCCCCAGCCCAGTGGTTATTGGGTTTAGGCCCAGCTGAAGTTGGTCTGTATGAAGTCTAGGGGAGAACATTTGCAGTTTGCAGTGTCCTTCTGTGTTGACATGAGTTTTTGTGCCATTTCGAAGATTTGCAGTTTTGAAACTTAGGATCATCACATGTTCTTCATCCGAAACTTTTGAAAATTTCGGACTTATGATCCCAATCCCACACAACGAATGTGCTTGAATATAGTAAACGGTAATCCAGTTATAGAGAATCTGCTATGTGTCAGCAAATGGCCTTTGAGTCTTAAACTCTGTCTGTTCTTAGTTTGTGCAGTCACTATTAACAGTTAGGAGGGAAGAAACGTGCCTAGACAACATACTATTTGACATCATGAGGATTGTGCTTGTACTCTTTGAGTGGTGGTCTATACTTGTTCCTTGTCGAGGGAAATGTGTGTTTGAACATTTGAAATCTCATTAAGCTTCTTCCCTTGCAGATTCTTATTAAGATTCCCTTTGTGCCTTATCTCTACCTGACATCCTTTTCTATGTTGGCCAGAAATAAGTGCTGTCGAAGTGAAATTGGAGTGATGCTCTCTTTTCCTGCATTGCTTTTCGAGTTCCATTTGTGAGCAGTTGCCATGTTAGTTGATGTAATCAACCAAAATACTGCGACTATATTAGAGAGTAATGCTGATTCCAAATATGCATATGGCTTCGGAGGTACACTAAGCACACTTTTGCTTTTAGGGCCGTTTTACACATGTGACCAAGGACTGAGAAAAAATTTGATTAAGGATTTTTTGGGTATTGATGTAGGATAAAAATTTCTTGGGGTACTGTATTGTCAGCAGTCTGAAGATCATGACCGAGACAGATCCACATTACTTTTAAAAAGATGGGATGCAGTGCAAAGCAGACTTACATTCCCCACAAAAAAGGTTTTAGGAGAAAAAAAGCCTAGCCATATTTACAGGAGATGCATTAATTGCACATTTGTGTTTTTTGATCTGTCACAATGGTTTCTCCAAGAATTATTGTAGGTGTGTTCCCTCTTAAATAGAACTTGGTGCGGCCCACTTGGAATGATACATGTGCCATATTTGTGGACTTGTCTTCCAACTTCAAGTTTATACACAATGGTCAAAGATTTTTATATTAAATCTATACTTGTATAAAATGATGAGTTTATTTGTTGCAATGTATGAAAGATTGTTCATCTTTAAGGTTGAGGCATCTATAACCAACAAAATATGAGAGTCTGCATCTGTTTAGGAGTAACCGCGGGGAATTATTGTTCTTGCTAAGAGAAACGAATTCTGGGGAGAATGCAAATTTTTCTCAACTTCTACAAATTTTGAAGCGGTATAGTTTATTGGAACACACAATCAATTCGTAACCTCTCATCTAAATGCTATGATGGTTGTCAAAACTCTTATAAGGGTATTCAATCACAAACCACCACCACATAATCCTCAACTCCATTTGCCTAAAAAACATAGGCCAAGAACAAATCTCATCTATGTTGGCACTACAAGTGCTCCAATGGGCGGTTAAATGGACCTGGTCAACTATGGATGTCTCGACCTTACCTTTGAGAGATTCATCGACTATTAATATGAAGGAATGTCAAAAAATTGTTTCATATGACCACCTTCAACGTTAGGGTCAAGGTTGGAGGTGGCCACTTTGCATACAATGACTTCCAATAGTAATGCAACACTCTTTACACACATGTAAAATTGACATTTTCTTGACACATGAAAAGCTTGTCACGTGGTGCCGACACAATCTAAATAAAGCATGTAGCTAGCCTCACGTCAATTTCCATGGTGATTGGACTCACATACCAACAATAAATGGTAAAAACATTAATTTTGGAACTCTTCATTTTTGATGCATTACAAGAGCAATCCACATCATAGTTTGCAATATCTCACTGGTTAACATTTTTGCTTTGCAGTCATGAGGTTCTTGATTCAATTCTCCCTTCCACCATGCCCAAAACTTCCTTAGAAATTTGTGCACAAGTTAATGCCCTTTGTACTAACCAATAGAGTTGCCATACAATAGCCATGTAACTAGGACCAACACCCTTTACAATTAGTCACATCATTAAATGTTACGGAGCTACATGGAAGTTGGAGGATAAGAGAAGGCTAGGGCGTCACATATTCATAATGAGAAAGATGATCGTTACTTGGGACGATTGGTGCAAACAAAAGAGCTAAGTATTGCAATAAAATGTTAGAGGGTTCTTCGAGGAGTTTCAAATATCACATCTTCCCCTAACATAACAAAAAGAGCACTAAAGCGCCAAGGACTATAGTCTGCAGTTTAGAAGAAGCTTTTCCTTTCGGATCGTCACAAATAGTTAAGGCATGAATGGGCAAAAGAACATTGGACGGAGGAGCAGTTGAGGAAAGTTGTATTCTCATATGAAAGTAATTTCAACAATGTGGGGTCTGATGGTCGAGAGTGGTGTTGGAAGAGGCATGGGAACCCCTAAGCAATTGTGTGGTTAGTAATATTGTGAAGCAAGGAGGAGGGGAGCATCATGGTTTGGGGGTTGCATGAGTTGGGAGTGCATTGAGGAGCTAACTAGAATCGAAAGAAAATGAATATCGAGCATTATCAGAACATCTTACATGACAACTTGAGCATGTCGGTTGTGAAGTTTTGGAAAAGAAGTGGAGGAGTGGGTGTTCCAACAAGACAACGACTCAAATCTTGCCAACATGTCAACAATCAAACGGTCCAACGATCTCGCAATCACAGTATTGCCACGAAATCCACAATCCCCTGACATGAATCCTATCGAACACTTCTAGAACAAAGTGGACTAGTGCCTCCAACTTTGTAAAGACCTTCCCACTAGCAAGGATGACCTTTGGAAGAACTTGCAAGAGGAATGGAACAACATTGAGGTGGAAGTTGTATAGAAGATAGTGAAATCAATGCCCGACAAACTATAGGCATTGTTGAAGGTGAAAGGAAGATAGACCGAATACTAACCAAGTAGCAAAGCACTGATACAAAATGAACAACGAATAAAGTGCATTTTTTCATGTGTTTTGCAAAGTTTTCAATGTCATCCAACGGGGTTCATGTGTCCCGGAATATAACAATGTCAAAAGTGCCAAAAGTGATGCATCATTCCAAAATCATGTTTTTACCATTTACTGTTGGCATGTGATTCCAATCACCATAGATATTGACGTGAGGCTAGCTACATGCTTTATTTAGACTATGTTGGCAACACGTGATGTAAGTTTTCTTGTTTCTGAGAAAATGTCAATTTTGTATGTTCATAAAGGGTGTTGCATTACTTTTGGAGATCACTGTAACATTACTAACCAATTGTGGGCCCTCGGAATATAACCATGGGATGCAAGGAGCTTAATTTGAATCTGAGTCTCCTTGCACAAGGTTTGGGCATCTCATGGATATATTCTCAGGGCCAACATAACGAGTGCACATTGCTTAGTAATCATGTGGGGATGGCTATCTTATTCAATGTATTTTCTTGTGTCATCGTGTGTTTTTTAATTTTTAATTTGTGGAGTCCCAAGGCTACCTCGAGGCAAGAGTGACAAAAACCTTGTTCCAAAGGGTCTATTGAGAGCAATTGCACAAAGGATGCTCCAATGCCCTTGTCATAACATTATTCAGATCCATATCAGCGTTCTGTGGGACTGACAGTATTATACAAAATATTCCCTGATATTTCCCACATTCAATCTGAATCTTTTCTTTTCTTTTTCTTTTTGATAAGCTTTGATTTATAAAGTTCATGTGTAAAGTGGTCCAAGTCCAACATGTGCTCCAAGTAATGACGAAGATAGATGAATCTTGACTCTGTGAATTTGCATATTAGTAAAGGTATTAGATACACTAGATACATAATTGGTGATCCAATTTATTTTTGAAAAAAAATCAATGATTGGCGATCAAGATATCATTGTACGTTTGGACTTTAAGATTAAAGGGTGCAAGTAGAGAAGTGAAAATTCCAAAATATGGTATGGTAGTCTATAACCAAGAGCTACACATTAGTGAATTAACACAATGACCTCTTATATTGTAATAAATGTTTTTAAATTTCAATATTGTAAATTGAATACTTGACTATTTTAAAACTAAGAATTTTAAACAACAATTTTGAATATGAATTTTTGAAGATGTTTCTTGGGTAGTCATGGTAGATCTAAGGATCATTGACATCAATGGAAACACAACTTATGAGTATTCTATAAGTGCCCACAAGCAAGTAGGATGTTCTAAAAAAATCTGACATTAGTAATATTAGTAACATTTTTGGAGAAAACAATGCTACTAAATCCATGTGTACAACTAGCTAGGTATGGGACATAATTTATGTGGAACTGCTACTCCGATGGCTTAAAAGAGACAATTGTGGTACCATTTCAACACATGCAATGCCCAAACTAGCTCCACAACAATGGGGATGACCTAGCTATCACATTTCAACACCTCCCCCACCTGCAAAATCATATTACCAAACTCGAATTCTTCAATGAATGGGGTAAGTATAGAACTTAGTATCTTGAATTGTGCCCTCACCAGAGCCCCCCACAAAACCTAACTAGAAGCCAACACATTTAAAACTAAAACGGAGTTCACTGCAACTTCACCTAGAAAGGATATACATTCCTTGCCCTCTCACAAACGAAGCCTACACTTGTCTTGTAATCCAACTTGTTCCCCCTTTACAAAAACTCAAAACCAACGCCGCCCTCCTTAGCCAATCACCAGCCACCATACAATAAAAACGTCATATGGTCAACACCATCATCTGCGTAGGAATGTAATACTCCTTCTACGTGGCCTCATTCCCAATGCCATGCATAAAAGAATTTGGACCATGCAATAGAACAACTCGTCAAGAAAATATTCAAACTTCCCACATCCACCTCCAACGCCATCGTCCATATATGAGTTTGCGTTCAAATCATAGAATCTCTTCCATATTCCGGGTTCACATATTAGTTTGCGGCTTGATCAAGGCCAAATGTCCCTCATTTACGCCAATCTCTCTCTCTCTCTCTCTCTCTCTCTTTCTCTCTCTCTCTCTCTCTCTCTCTCTCTCTCTCTCTCTCTCTCTCTCTCTCTCTCTCTCTCTCTCTCTCTCTCTCTCTCTCTCTCTCTCTACGCGTCCTTTGAAAAGAAAAGAAAATTCAACATCTATGTTTCCAGCGACATGAATTTGAGCCCATTGGCCCTACTCTATTCAAGAGTCCCCTTGTTACAGTGGTAGGGTTTATTGCCTATCCTTACGGTAGGTGGGCTCATTTTGACCATTTGTATACGCATTTGCGTATAATATATATACACATACATACATATATGTATGTATGTGTCGTGCACCTCTCCATGAGGAGTGCCCAAAACACCATGGGCACAAGGGGGACCCCAGAGTGACACCCGGGAATTGTGGCACCGCTGATGAGAGGGCCAAAAGTGATCCTAGTGTGGGTGATGGCCCCGGGCGTTGGGAACGCCTCCCACCCACGGAGGCTAGGAGTCACGAGGGTATGGCCATGAGCTACGAGTAGCTTATGGTGTCCGGATCCTAGAATGCTCAAAAACACCTCAATCGGAGGTGTGAGCTAGAATATATGGCAATTTGAGTGGGGCGATGTCCCGGGACAGCGCCTTGGGACAGTAGTGGCCTGGGAGTGGCTCCCGAGACTGCCAAGGTTTGAACATGCATAAATTCCTCAACACCTGGCCGAATGGGGCAAATGAGGAGTCCAACGGCATCTATGTGATGCGTGGATGACAATCAAGTGGTTGCTTGATAATGTCCAAGATCATACAAGGAAGTTATGGTGTTTTGAAGCTACTGGGGGTTTCCAACCCCAACAGCCAAGGGAAAATGTCGACTTGGCCCCAACCCTTGTAGAGAGACAAAAGACTACTTGACGGTGGGCTAGGGGCCCTGCCCAAAGTCCTAGAGGCTTATATGGGTGAGGCTTCATGGCCGGCCAAACCCACCCGAGGCCGAACGGCATGGCCTCCACGGGCATTGGCCCAACATGGGGGCGTAATTGCCTAATATGGTTTGGATTGTTGTAGTGTTGCTCCGGCAACGTGATGATCAACTTAAGATTGGACTTCTATCCATGGAAGTCCACATCTTACCTTTGGTTACCGATTAAGAGGAGAGTCCCGAATCCAAGTGTAGGAGGGTTGGTCTGCCACCTATGAGCTAAAGAGGTCCGCAGTATTGGGAGCTAACCATTCACATGGGTGGAATGTGAAGGGTTAGCGCTTGCTCAAGGAAGAGGTTGGCGGTTCGAATCCCGGCTGTGAAATCTCCTCTCTACCTGACGGAAAACTTGCCAGGTGGTCAACTGCCTCCTGTGCTTTGGCGTTGGCCTATCGGCCTTCTGTCTCAAAAAAAGAAAAAAAGAAAAGGTTAGCGCTTGTGACCCTTGCTAGAATTGAAAAACAACCAAGATAGTTAAGGGGAGTTAGCAAGGGTTGCGACAGTTTGTATATGTATATGTGTGTGTGTGTGTGTGTATGTATCCAAATACTTGTTTGTTGTTGTTGATGTTGTTGTTATTATTTGGTTATTTTGTTTTAGGAGTTAAGTGCGCGTATGTGGGGGAGTGGCTCTTATGTGGGAGGTTGTATGGGGTTTTGTCTATTATCTAGTTTTCTTTTGTTAAGTACTAGATATGTGAGGTATTTGATTGTGATGTGGTGAATGATTTTCATTGATTTCTTGATGGTGTTAGGGAGGATGTGTAAGCTTTCTAGTAGTTCGATACTTCTTGTGTGTATGGAGCCACAAACTCATGTGGTGATGACCATAAGGGGGTTGACTTGCCATCCTTGAGCTTTGATGGCTTCCATGAGGGGGTTGTATTAGTCTCTTTTGGATTCAATGGTTGGGATTGTGTATATGTTGCATGTGAATATGAATTCTATTATTTGGATGGTTAGGTGGGGGGTTCAGATATACGGCATGGGTTGTTCGTATGGTGCTCCTTGGATGTATATGATGTTTGATCTTAGCCTGCTAGGCATGTGCATTTAGTTGACATGCATGAACATGGGAGTATCCATAGGGGATGGTGTTGTCTTGTGGTTGGTTGTTGATTTTGCCAGTGTTTGTGAGTGTATGGTGTCTTGTGTGGATACATGATTCAAGTAGGTTGGCTAGTTGGTGGGTTGCGGCATTGTGTCTTGCTATTTTGAGGCCTTTGAGGAATTTGTAGTTGCATGTAAATAGTAGGTATGGCCATGTGTCTTTGTCATTATTTGGGCATAGTGTGCAGTTGGGGTTGGTGAATTTGAGGGTCATGAGGAGGTTTTTTCTATGGTTACCCATATATTGGGCGGTTCTAAATTTTAAGATTTAAGTGATTTGGGCATATGTAGTTTGTTGTGCCTTCCAAAAGGAGTTGGATAGTTTGTAGTGGATTTGGTCGTTAGAGATCTAACTTTTTGTGCAGTGGAATTGTTTGGCTTTTTCTACTGTGATCCTATTGTGTTCTCTGTTTATGAATTTTTTTAGGTTCCTTATTATTCCACAGAGGTTGGTTGTTGAGGGTGGTTTTGCAAGCCTATAGGGTGTGGTGTGTGCTATGTGTATGTGCGGTATTGGGGTTATGGGAGTTTTGGTGGCCATTGCGCACGGGGGGGTCACTCCATTGTCGAGTGAATACCACGTGCGAGACAATTTTGTTACCCTATATTATATGCCATAGACAATTTTAAAAATTATGATTTTTTTTCTACATATACATAACCATTGATAATATCTTTTGTATATTTTTTGGAAATTTTTAGTCATCTTCAGTTTTTTTAGTAATTGTTTTAGCTCAATTCTGCGTCATTCTAGTTAGAAACGGCATGTTTTATTAAAAAAACAGATCATCAAATTTGGTTACCATTTTTTACTATGTAATAGAAACCGTGTATAGCTACACATGAAAAAAAATTGATAAAATTTTGACCCATTTTGGTGATGTTTTTAGGAAAAAGTAGATTTTTTTGTCTCGCACGTGGTATTCTACTTGAGAATGGAGTGACCCCCCCGTGCCATTGCGTCTACTTGTTTGTTCCCTTGGATGCTTGTATGGGATATGACTTTTTTCTATTGTAATTTTGTATGGGAACCATGTAATGAGGTGTACTATGAAGGCGATGAGGAGTTTGTCTGGGTGGTTATGTTGGGAGGATGATTATATTATGTGGTTGTTTAAGAGGCATATACTGTTCAAATTGTCGGTGAAGATGTGGACATCATGTGTGGGGTTATGTATGTTGGCGAGGGCTAGCCGTATAGCATAAAGCTCAGCGCGGAGTATGTTTTGGAATCCTTTCAAGAGATTCTTAAAATGGCAGAGGACGAACGCACCTGAATTGGTAGGCAGAGATGAGGATTTACAAAGAGCAATCAAGAAGATGGAGACCAGGGAGCTTAAACGTGCAACAAAAGAAGCTGCTTAGAAAATAAGTTGTTGAGGGACTAGTAACTAGATTAATAGGGGGCTATGTAATCATAATTTATTTTTATTTTTTAGTTCAAACTTGAAATATGTGGAAATAGAGTCTCAAATGAACTAGAATTTTCCCAATAGTCCAGTGAAAAAAAAGGCAATGGTCACGAGATATCATGAAGTGAGGCTAGGGAGGACAATAGTCCGATACAATCCACTGTGATCATTGATATCTTAGGAGACTCTCGATTGGGTATATAGAAGTCAGAGAACAGAAAAGAAAATGGGGGAGACGCTCAGGAAAGAGATAGAGGTTGAGAGAGCCAAAACTTTGAAAAAACTCTCATATATACATATTGTTGTTTGGAATCAATACCATAACCTTTTTTTTGGAGCTAAATATATTTTCCTGTTTCGTAAATGAAATTGTGGGACTTGTAATTGGAGTAACTTCAGGGCGAATGTACTGGAATACATTCCACTTTGAGATAATTTTGTGTATCATTTTGACTGAGAATTAATCTGTAAAGCAAAGAAAACAAGAATTGGTGACTGTGATGATGAGAAGATAAATCAAGATCCTTCTATTAAGTCTATAGCCTCGTATTTGTGTGTTGTTGGAGTCAGCAATCTTTGTATAAATCAGAGTCTGAATTTACCTAAGCCTTGAGAGAATTGTGATCTCATTGAGTAGTCTGGTATACCCTTGTTGGAAAGATTGATGATTATTGAAAAAATTAATAAGTTAATCCAGGGAGCTTGTGTTTGTTTATGAGACTATGATCTTGTCTGAATATGGACAACCGAGTGTGATTTGGTTTGCTTCCCAAAAACAAAATGAGTAAACATCCTTGATGATTCGTTTTGCAGTATATCAAAAATCTGAGTTAACAGTGCTTCATACCATAGCCTGAGTAAACTATGAAATTAAATTGTCAAGTAAATGTGGATGGATTGCATGACCATTGTCTGTGAGAGATTTGGTCTGAGAGAAGAGGCTCATATTGTTGTGATTATTATTGAGAATTAAACCAGAGCAATGGGGTTGGTAAGTCTATTGTCTTGTGAGTACTGTGAGTGATTCACATGTATGGATAGCACGCTCGGGAAACTGAAAGACTTTGTGAGGGAGTTAGAAGTTGCGAGGATTGAATGAACTTGAGATAATGCATACGAATGAATTTACAGCAATCGACTGAGTTGCTCAAATATGAGATGCAATTAATCAGAATGATTCGTTAGATAGAATGCCTTTGAGTGTGTAATTTAGGCAAATTATCAATGTAGTTTGTGCTCTGATTTATACTGCTAAAAAACTGACGAGACCATAATCTCCACCATGTTATATTATATGTATTCTATTCTCTTAACCCTTGACATGAGAGGAAAGGGTTCATTTACCAAGACCATTGACCTCGAAGAGGTCGAAGAATATCAACAATTTTACTAGTGAGAATCTTGGTAAATGTATTGAGATTTTGTAACGAACTTACGCAATTCCATTTTGAATTACTTAGATGGTAATCTCGAGCTACGAAATGGTTGGGTACTAAATACACTTGTTGATACTCTTGAAACATAATAAAGGGTTTGAACCTTCAAAGGATTATTTGACGAGAAAATGAGAGTGCAAATTGAACATTACATTCATCGTGATAAATTAAAAGAACCATGCCATAATTTCTTAACTAGCATATGTGGTTTGATTGTAATTGAGAAACATTATGGTTATCTTGGCCAAGACAAGGTAAAAGACTATTGGCGGACAATGTAAGTAAAATTCTATTTAATCAAAGAATACTAAAAATCCTGTAAATACGATTGTACTGCAATTTCAAGTTACACTAAAAATGATTAATTAATACAAGACTATTGACTACACCAAAGTGCCCTTGGCTTTGGTAAAGAGACTCAAATGGGATACTCGTGCAAGTTAATTGATTATAATTGTGCCTATACTTGTGCACCGTACTTGGTCCAATTAAAATGAACTCACTTCCAGATTATTGCCTGGGTAATCAAAGTAAGGTGAGTGATTGTCACAATTGCATGTATTGTAACTGAGTGATTCTATGATTTCACGGGGGGTTCACTCCATGTCAATTTGAACACCACGTGCGGACAAAGTTTGCTACCCCTATATTACATGGAATAGATAAATTTAAAAATTATGATATTTTTTCTACATAACATTGATAATATCTTTTGTATATTTTTTTGAAATTTTTAGTAATCTTCATTTTTGTAGTAATTATTTTAATTCAATTCTGCGTCATTCTAGTTAGAAACGGTATGTTTTTATCAAAAAAACAGATCATCAAATTTGGTTACCATTTTTTACTATGTAATAGATACCATGTATATCTACCCATGAAATTTTTTTGATAAAAGTTTGACCCATTTTGGTGATGCAACTTACCAAAAGTAGATTTTTTTTGGCCGCACGTGGTGTTCAACTTGACAATGGAGTGACCCCCCGTGTATGATTTCTATACCAAGATGAACCCATGATGCTTATTTAACCTGAATTCTCGGGGAGATCACTCCATTGTCAAGTTGAACACCACGTGCGAACAAATTTTGCTACCCCTATATTAATGCCATAGATAATTTTAAAATTTATGATATTTTTTCTGCATATACATAACCATTGATAGTATCTTTTGTATATTTTTTTGAAATTTTGAGTCATCTTCATTTTTTTAGTAAATTTTTTAGCTCAATTCTGCGTCATTCTAGTTAGAAACGGTATGTTTTATTAAAAAAACAAATCATCAAATTTAGTTACCGTTTTTTACTATATAATAGATACCATGTATGTCTACTCATGAAAAAAAATTGATAAAATTTTGACCCATTTTGGTGATGCTTTATGTAAAAAGTAGGATTTTTTAGATGTAAAGTGTTCGCACGTGGTTGTTCAACTTTACAAGGGAGTGATCTCCCCGAGCCTGAATTAATTTAACATAATTATGTGATTGTCCTAATAAAATTATATTTGACACCTAGATGTTATATGAATCACTTTTTAAGTCTTTCCCGATTGTTTCCCTAGTGTTTTGTTTTGCCCATAATACCTATCTACACACATATTGAATGAGGCTGAGGTTGAGGCATTGTTGGTTAAAGTTTGGGGGTGGATCAGAGGGTCTTTGGTGGAGGTTTGGTGAAGGGATTTGTAGAGGAGATTGTGAGAATATTTTGGGGACTCTTGTCAGGGGATTGATGGAGTATCTTTGTGGTAGTGTAGCGTGTAGTCATGTTTTCATAAAGCAAATAAGAGTATGATAAATAATAGACTTCTTTTACCAGATTTGGTGCGCCATGTGTTATTACCACAGTCGTTATGTCATGGCGGTGGTCTTGATTGTTTGGATTTGGATTTGGCGTAGTTGTTCCTTGCTCTGCAATCCACATTGAGCAATGTATAAAGAAGATGATAGAAAATGAACATAAGATGCCCATTGAAAATCTTCTTCTTTTTCTCCTTCTTAAGTTTAGAAATCACTCATTTTGACAATTGTTCTTTTGGATTCACACCCTCTCCTTGACAAGAATGTATGATAGCACAACTACCAAAGAGCTACCGTTGACAACTATAGTGTTTGTGCCTTGCTCTATAATGAACACAATTAGGAAGACCTATGTATCATGTTAAGAAATTAACGACCATACACTTCCAATAATCATAACTAAATCAGGGGAGGGTTGATTCTCGATCCAATTCTTGGTGATGCTTCATGGTAGATTTGCTAATGCAACACAAATTTTGTTGTGTAAGTATATTTAGTAGGAGCTAGAGAAAATAAAAACCAACCCGAATACACACCCACATACCTTAGATGAGGTGTTTTTAGGTGGGGTCAATTGTTTGTTGATTTCAACCTCATCCACATTGTGAAGTCCTGCCAATACCACAATTGGGGTGAGAAAGAATTATTGCATGTGAACATACCTCTCATTCATCCACCATGAAAGCCATGAAGTAATATGCAGTCCGGAGTTCAATATTTTTTGTTGATTTGACTCCGGAATTAGCTTCAAGTATCCCAAATTAGTCTAATTGAAGGCATTAGAGATGAATCAACCACCAATCTATAGGTGATCAAGTTTAAAAAAAAACTTGGATGGATGAGAGGTGCACTCATAGGCAATAATTCCCTCTCTTCGCAAAATAAGCTTTCGAGGATTAAAAGGAAGTTTCATCCACAACTCACCGTGAGGGAAATAGGGCATGTATAGGGCCCAACACAACCATTCAATGCATCTGGTCGAGTCAAGTCATGCACTGGGAATTTTTGTGAGGAATTTTAATGGGGTTGGGGCCACTTACAGTTGGTCCCAGGGCTGCTGCTTGTCCTCGACGTCCCTTCTCCACATACTTTCTATTACTTAGAAGGGAGGGCTCCCATTGGCCCATCCGAAGATTCATCAAGTCCTTTGTGGTCACTTTGTACGTGACGAACGGACACTTTTGTGGGTGTGATATTATATACACTCTAACACTCTAAAAGCTCCATAGTGTCACACCTGTGGCAACCAAAGTGCACGTGATATTATGGAGTTTTGTAGTGTTAACATAGATGCATGATAATAGAGAATTACGGCAGCATGTGACATTATAGAATAACACAAAGTTTATGGTATGGTCGGGCAAATTATGGTACGATCAGGTAGTTCAAGAAGTTGAGAAACACTTTGTACAAGATCTTGGTGCAAGACCCCCAATATGGAGCAGATCGGGAAGATTATGAAGAGGGCGGTGGGGATAAAGATACAATTATGGATCTACTACATTTCAGAGATGATGGAAATTGGTTCTATGGTGGGTGGACAACCGGGTGATCTTGATTTTGGGTTAAGTGAATATATGGAAGCTTTGGATGTAGGAGGGAGGCATTTGGGTAGCTAGGGCATTCAATGTGGGCTTTATGAAGATGATGAAGAAGAAGACGGACTTGATGATTTTTGGACAATAGTAGTTGTGCGGTGGACTCTTGGTGTGTATGTGTCCACATAAGCGAACCTTTTTGAGAAGTTGAATCTTATTTTTTTTCTTGCCTTCAAGCAACACACTTTATAGATTCCAATCTTAGTAGAAAACTATTTTGTTTAAATAGTGAAAGGGAACTTGCTAGCAATGCTAATTTATGTCATGTGTGGACCATAATGAAGTGATGATATTGAAATCTATGCAAAAATTAGACATTGAAGACAAGAAGCTTAGGATGCAGTAGTTCCCATTTAAGAAAAAAGAAAAGGACTTTACCTTGATTTGATCCATTTACATTAATTTATAGTAGAATCCTCAATTCAGCAAAAGAAAAATGAAAGATGTCAATATGTAACCGGTTGGTCTTGGAAATACTAGGATATTGACCGATTATGTCCAGAATCCTCCCTGGACATTGGCAACCATGTATGCAGAATGGTCAAAATTTTAACTCGTAGATCCCCTACAATGAGCCTATAATCTGGCACCACAATAACCCTTGGGTGAAAATTATCCATTTTTTTCACATACTGACCGACAATTGTGAGGAACATACACTCTACATATTTGACCTCACCAGAAATTCATCTCAAGAAACATACATGAAAAATATCAACATGAGGGACATCAACCAATTGCAGACATGAATGTAGTTCACCTCGTCTACCCTTTCAAATTTCAAAGAGATGGCATTGCAAAATTCAACAAATTCTTCCATATTGATCTTGAGCCAACCAACACTTAAAATTCTCGGTATGAACGAACCCCAAGCATTTGATGAAGAATTTCATTGTTTGTCAAGAAGATATTTACAATAATAAAAATCGGTGTACTGAAATTAACCTAGAAGTCACCAATGTTTCCAATGCATAAAAGATCATTTTTGCATCTTCATCAACAATTGATGGAAGTTTCCTCCAACAATACCAATTACATGGTGTTGATCTCAAACTCAAAACAAACGTAGCTTCTAAGGATGTGTAGAAAACATACTTAATAGGGCTTGCATCTGAGATTAGCGACTCGAGTGTTGACCTTCACAATGAGTAATACAAGCACATGTACATATTCAACTCCTTAAAAAACTTCCCACATTGGTGGATCAAATAGCCGAAAGACGTGCAACACATGTGAGAGGGAGCAGACTAGAATTCATGATTATGATTTAGTATTGAAAGTCAATAGGACTAGAGATGAGATTGCACAATGATATACACATACACTATATTCGTTAGTTTGAGACTTTCTCTTGTCTCAAATTAATATATGGACCACAACAACATGGTCTAATGTTTGGGTCATCCTACCTAAACCATCATGATATGAGTTCTTAATTGGGTTCTTGACATGAACACCCACTTCAAAGTATTTGCATCTTATAAAATTTTCCAATATCTGTGTGATTTTATCCATGTTCTTATATTTATAATTGTCTCAAAATGTCAAAAAATCCCAAATTAACGAATATAGTGATACATATGAACAATGTTTGGAGTAAGATGGTCTCATACTCTCCTTGCTTTGTCTTTTATTGATTTTCTTCTTTTCTTTGGTTCATACAAACAATATGAGATAACTATTATCCCTCTTCGGACAAGCGTTGTGGCTTTATTCTAACCTTATTATTTTTTGTACCTTTTCCATTATATTTCTATTGAGTACGGGCAATCTAACGCTCTACCTTCTACATTCCCACTTTGCGAGTAGTCAAAGGGTTCTAAACCCATTACCTTTGTCAATGCTTGATGCCTATACTTTGCAAGTGGTGTCGCGTACCTCTCCATGAGGAGTGCCCGAAACACCATGGGCATAAAGGGGACCCTGGAGTGACACCCGAGACTTGTGGCGCCATTGGTGAGAGGATCCAAGTGATCATAGTGTGGGAGAGGGCCCCGAGCGTTAGGAACGCCTCCTACCCATGGAGATTAGGAGGCACAAAGGTGAGGCCATAAGTTTTGCGTAGTTTATGGTGTGCCGATTCTAGAATGCTCAAGAACACCTCAATCGGAGATGTGGGCTAGGAGATATGGCAATTTGAGTGGGGTATTGTTCTGGGACAGTGCCCTGGAACAGCAGTTGCATGGGAGTGGCTCTCGGGACTGCGAAGCTTTAAACTGGCATAACTTCCTCAATACTTGTCCGAATGGGACAAGTGAATAGTCCATCGGCATCTATGTGAAACGTAGACAACGATAGAGTGGTCGATTGTTACGATCAAATATCATATAAAGAAGTTATGGGGTTCTGAAGCTGTTGGGGGCTTCCAACCCCAACGGCTAAGGGAAAATGTCTACTTGGCCCCAAGTGTTGGGAGAGAGATAAAAGGTTACTTGACGATGGGGTAGGGGCCTTGCCTAGAGTCCTAGAGGCTTATATGGATGAGGTGGTGTGGCCTCACCCACCCGAGGCCGAACGGCAAGGCCTCCATGGGCATTGGTCCAATGTGAGGGCATAGTTGCCTAGTATGGCTCGGGTTGTTGTAGTGTTGCTCTGGCAACACGATGATCAACATAAGATTGGACTTCCATGGATGGAAATTCATATCTAAAGATTGGTTACCGATTAAGGGGTGAGTCCCAAATCAAAGAGTAGGAGGGGGACCAACCCTCATGTACTCTAAGAAGGTCCACGGTATTGGGAAAGCTAACCTTCACATCACGGTATGAGAAGGGTTAGCACTCGTAACTCTTGCTAGAAAAAGAAAAATGAACCAAAAAACTTAAGGGTTGCGCTGTTGGTAAGATGGCCTAAGTGATCCTAGTGTGGGTAAGGGCCCCGGGTGTTGGGAATGCCTCCCACCCACGGAGACTAGGAGTCACGAGGCTAAGGCCATAAGCTATTCATAGCTTATGACATGCCGATTCTAGAATCTTCAAAAACATTTCAATCAGAGGTGTGAGCTAGAAGTTATGGCAATTTGATTTAACGTTGTCCCCGGATAGCGCCCTGGTACAGCAGTGGCCTTGGAGTGGCTCCTAAGATTACCAAGGTTTGAACATGCATAACTTCCTTAATACTTGCCCTAATGGGGCAAGTGAGTAGTCCGGTGACATCTACATGAAACGTAAATGAATATGGAGTATCATTTGTTAGCATCAGAGATCATATGAAGAAGTTATAGTGTTTTGAAACTGCTAGGGGCTTCCAGCCCCAACGGCTAAGGAAAAATGTCTACTTAGCCCCAAGTCTTGGGAGAGACAAAATGTTACTTGACGGTGGGGTAGCGGCCTTGCCTAGAGTCCTATAGGCTTATATGGGTGAGGGGGTGTGGCCGAACCCACCCGAAGCCGAACGGCACAGCCTCCATGGGCATTGGCCCAATGTGAGGGCATAGTTGTCTAGTATGGTTCGGGTTGTTATAGTGTTGCTCCGGCAACACAATGATTAACATAAGATCGGACTTCCATGAATGGAAGTGCACATCTAACCGATTAAGAGAAGAGTCTCGAATGCAAGTGTAGGAGGGTTGGTCCATCTCTTATAAATTATAAGATCTGCGATATTGGGAGTTAATCACTCGCATGGTGGAATGCGAAGGGTTAGCGCTCGTGACCTTTATTAAAATAGAAAAATGACAAAGTTAGTTAAGGGAAGCTAGCGAGGGTTGCGATAAGTGGTTTAGTTAGCACGTCCACTATTATATCTTCTGTTGGGCAATAGGGGTTGTCGCACCTCTTTTTTCCCATTCTCAATCTTCAGAGAATGGGGACGTAGCACGCTTTCCTTGAAAGGCAGAGGCCCATTCTCTGAAGATTGAGAATGGAGAATGGAGAAAACTTCTTGTGTGAAAGTTTTACCGCAAAGCTTCTATTTTTCACCTGGGGTCGCTTCTTTCACCGCTGGAGATGCTTCTTGCACCGCTTCTTACCACATGTTGATTCACGGGTAATTCCCATCCTCCATTCTCCATTCTCCACGGGCCACAATAGAGGTGTCACACCTTTCTCCATGGAGAAGCTATCCTATTGGCTCCTCTTTTTCCTCATTCTCCATTATCCCATTCTCCATTCTCCGAGGAGGTGTGACAACCCCTAATATTTCAAACATATATCTTGGTTTCTAGTTTATCTCCAATGAAGTGATGTTGTACATCAATATGTTTGGTGCGAGAATGGTGTGTGGGATTCTTTACAAGTGTTATGCATCCTTGATTGTCACACATAATGGATGTCGGTCCTTCTTGCACATATCCAACACCCACAAAAAGTTACCTAAGCCAAACCATTTTTTTGTACAATGGTTAGTGGCCATGTACTTCGCCTCCATCGTACACAATGCAATGGTTGGCTGTTTTGTTATATTTCCACAAAATGACTCCAACACCAATAAGAAACACGTACTCCATAGTGGATTGCCGATCGTTTGCATCTCTTGCCCAATTTGCATTGTAAAATCTTTTCAAGGCAATATCCTTGCCTCCGAGGCATAATTTGAAGTCCAAAGTGCTCTCCACATATCTCATGATGTGTTTCACGACCATCCAATGCGGTGGACCGACCTTCGACATGAATTGGTTCACCGTACTCACTGCAAATCCAGGGGGGGCACTCATAGTAAATTTTTGGAGACACTTGCGACAACCATTTATTTTGAAGGGGGGTATTATCTTTAAGAATTAAAATATTAAGAGCCCTTAAAGTAGACAATAATCTACTGAGCTTAAAATTTTAATATCCTATTGGTAATTAGAGATCTAGAATGCATTCAATATTAAATACCCTATTTTTCTTACAAAATTTTGATAGCCTTTAATTTTTAGCTGAGGGAGGGTGCATTGTGAATTGGCATTTTAACAATGGGATTGTATTGTTGTGGTATGACAAGAAAAAAACACAATAGAAATTAATTACACCAACAAGAGTGTAATAAAGAATGTAAGTAGAGTATAACCTTAAATTTAGTGTGTTAAGAAACACAATTGTCCAACATTTGCAAGATAACAAGAGTTTGTACAATATTTGCAAAAGAATTTTAAACTTAAGAAATTATCTTAAATATACCCCTTCGTGTCAACGTTTAAACATAACGGAGTTCAAAGTATCCTTAATGAAGAGAAACCTCCATGGAATAAAATTGAGCCCTCTATCTTTTTTGATGGAGCAAAATGTGGTGCCTTACACATGTTATATTGCATGATTTTTTTAATAATTGGTTTTCAATATTATTTCGTCCCTATATTTTATATAGAATTTTTCACAATTTTGCCTCGAATGAATATTAAATACCCTATATTTTATCGCACGTTGTTTCTATAATACCGCTAGTGCCCCCCTAGGCCGCAAATGCAAGATCGGCCCTCGAACCCACCATTGCATACATGAGAGATCCTACCCCGGCCTTGTATAGAACACCTTTCATTTCCCTTTGCACATTCCCAAAAAATTTAACCAAAAGTTTTAACAATTTTAAATTTGCATCGAACGGAGTTCCAACTGGTTTGCATTCTTCCATGTTAAAACACTTGCATATCTTATTGATGTAGCTTCTTTGGTTCATGGTGATGATACGTGTTTCTTTGCTTCTTTCAAATTCCACTTCTAGGCAATAATGCAACTTTCCAAAATCGCTCATTTTAAATCCTATCTCAAGCTCTAATTTGAGCCACTTCAATTGAATTACTTTGCTTACCAATATGATCAAATCGTCTTAGTAGAGGATTGCCACCAACAAATACTCACCTGTTTGTTTGACGTACAATGAATGATCTACTTGACTTTTACAAAAACCCTCGTTGATAAATAACAAATCAATATAGTGGTACCACGTCCTTGGCGATTGCTTTAGCATGTACAAAGTTTTTTAGAGTTTGCTTATAAGGTGTTCCTTCCCTTTTTGTACGAACTCCTCCGGTTGATCCATGTAGATCTCCACCTTTAATACTCCATTCAAAAATATTGTCTTTACTTCCATTTGGTGGATCTCCCAATCCATGGTTGTTCATATTATGATAATGCATCTAATGGTGATAAATTTGGCCACGGGGACAAAAATCTTGTTGAAACCACTCTAACCACTTGAGATTATTTTTTTGCTACTAACCGCGTTTTATGCCTAACAATTTTACACGATACATCACTCTTGGTACAAAACACCCATTTGCATCTTACATTCTTGCAATCCTTTAGAATGTTGGTCAATTCTTACGTACTGTTGGCCATGAGTGAGTCATACTCCTCTTGCATTACGGCCTTCCACTTGCTCGTATCTTCATATCTCAACACTTCGTACAAATTTAAAGGATCACCCAAAAATACCACATTGGCCCGTTTTTCGCCATGTTATGGTAGAATGTGATTCTTCCACCATTCTCTAGAAGGGCGCCACTCATTTTTAGGATATTTTCCATCTATGTTAAATCTCATGATGTAGCCATCATTCTCTGTGGATATTTTGATTGTTTCTTCATTTACAATCAAATGATTTCTCACTTACTTCTCGCGCTTCTTGTTGTTATCATACGAAGATGATTTGGAAGGTTTGTCCACAACGACCACCATAGGGCCTTCATTTCTCCTACTTTGACGTATTTCCAAATTGTTTTCAATGCTCGTGCTATCATCCATGAATACCACGTCTCCATTTTTTTATGATTTTTTTAGTTTGTAAATACATTAGCCTATAGGCTTTAGTTTCCTCACAATAACCCAAAAATAAACATTCAATCTCTTTACATCGAGTTTACCTATCTTTTTATCTGACATCAATACGTAGATAACGCATCCAAACACACACATGTATGTAATGTAAGGCCTCCTCCCGCTCCACGCTTCTTCGGGCGTAATGGAGTCCAACGCCCTTGTTGGACATCGGTTTCATGTGTAAACTGCATTGGCCACCATTTTCGCTCAAATATTATTTGTAGAGGTTTTGAGCATGAAGCACATTTTTTTCCATCTCCACGATGGTGCGATTCGCACGTTCCACCACTCTGTTTTGTTGAGGCATATACAAATGGACGGTTGCTTTCAATGTCATGATCCTTTAAAAACCGCTTGAATGCTTTGGAAATGTATTCCCTATCATTGTATGACTAAAATGCCTTGATTTTGTGCTCCGATTGTGTCTTTACAAGTGCCTTAAATTCTTTGAACCTCTCAAAACATTCTCTTTTGAACTTCAACACATGAAACCACACCTTAAACCAAAAATTACTAATGAAGGTCACAAAATATCTTACACCGCCCATCGATGTGGTCCTCATAGGTCCACACACATCGGAATGCACAATTTCCAAAGGCTTGGTCGTTCGCCTCTCCCCTCATTCAGAAACACAACCCTATGTTGTTTGCTTTCAATGCACATTTCACAAAGCAATGAGGATGTGGGGCAAGAAAATTTGCCGAGGTTCCTGCCATTCACCATGTTTTGGAGCAGATGAACTGTGAGCTGATTTTTTGGCCAAATAGTTAAACTATGGACAAATAGATAGTAGTTGGATGAAATAACATCCCAATAGATGAAAATAATTAAACTATAGGCTAGGAAGGTAGTTATAACTATTAGCGTGGGCTTAGGCGCCCATAGTTGGCTAGAAGAACTATCATCACCTTTCCGGCCGAGCCAAAGGGGCTGGCAGTGGAGAAGAAGACATCCATTTTCGTAGGCAACTTTAAGAGCATAGCTAGACTTAGCCAATTTGTCTCCCTCAGCACTGAGAGCGGGTGAGGTTATAGTTGAACTATTTTTCTATTTTGAGTAATCACCATAGTGATTTCGAGTTTACCAATTTCTGTTGAAGCATATGGTTGTTTTGAATCAAAAACCGATTGAAAGACCAAAGTCCAGTCGAACTATTGTCTTGTGATGACGAGTGAAGTGAATTGTGAAATTATTGACTATTGTGGAGATTGTAAGTGATTGAGTTTGAAGTTGAGAAAGGAATTGAGTAAGACCGAAACCTTGAAGTGAAATTGAGTGAGTTCAAAATGTGCAGAGCAATGTGAGATTGAGAGAGGATTGATCGACCTCAGAATGAGAGAGGTTACAAATCACAAAGAGGAATAAGATATGGAGAAATGAATGAGAGTTGAGAGAACATGAATGTATAAAGAATCCGAGAATGAATTTAGGAGACAAAGACTATAGTCGGAAGAAGATTGAGCTTTGTATAGCTATTGTTTAAGGATTAGGAACCCCTTCAAAGCTCCAAGTCTGAGAAAGAGAGAGAGAGGGAGTTAACCTAAACAAAGTGTAGATAGTTTTTTGAGTTGGGTTCCAATTAAGAAAACTACATAGGGAAGACTAAATGAGTGTCAGATTGAACTCTAAAGGTCACTATTAGGTGAATTGATAGATCACAATGAATTAGGAATGAGATTATTATGATAATCACGGAGGAAACAACTTATTAGGTGAGTTATGGGTCTTATTATATTGAGGAATGAGACATAAGGGTCACTCAATGTTGTACATGCAATTGCTCAGTCTCTCCCTCACAACCAACACTCGACAGTAGCATCCCTCTTATCATGATTTTTCAATGCAAGGAATCACGGCTTAACAATAGTCTTTGAATGTTCCATAGTCACCTAAAACCAAGGTCAGGGGCACCTTGATTTTCATCTAGGATTTCTCCTTAATTAAATACCAATTTAATGGATCATGAATTTTTGTAAGTCAACCCCGCGGGTTGTTCAATTCATTTTCTTAGTCACTTTTAATGAGGCAATAGGACCATTGTCCATACCTATTCAAACCATGTAACCTTCCTATGAGTATCCCAGGCTATAGGCCACTCCATAGGTTAGTATTGTTCCATACACTATTTCACTTAGTTCCCTTCTAGTTTTAAATTCATTAGGTAACTTGGTTCATTTCCACTCCACTTTACATGTAGTTTGATTAACTAGCAACACTATAATTTTTACTTAGTATAATAAAAAAATTGAAGTATGGAAATTGACAAAAGTCTAGTTACCAATAACGAAAACCAAGCATCCGACCCTAAGCATCCGAACAGTAACTAAGCGAACGAGTCTAAATTCCCAACCATAGTCTAAATCGCGGAGGCCATAGTCTAATATGAATTGGCCATAGTCCTAGTATCAATCACAAATTCCAAGTATCAAGTCTCATAGAATAGGCCATAGTCTTAGTAACCAACCATAGTCTGAGTAACAAACCATAGTCCAAGCGTACTCATAAGGACATGGAGGAACCTTACCTTATAAGCTTGCATATGGACCCTTTCCCAACCGATATGGGATAACTTCTACCTGCCCCCATTCCATCCTTCCGTCTTCCGTTGGCTATCATCGGGCTCATGACTATGGCCCTTGTGAACTGTTGTTGTTTCGTCTTTTGGCTATGGCCAATATTAAATCATGAAGACCGATTCGTTTGCTCAACACTTAATGAAACATTAGTGTTGGATTCCAAAACAAATAGGGACACACACACTTCAAAATTTCAAAATCCAGCAATCCCGAAATCTAACCGTTTACTTTGGAGAGTCAATTCACTCAATCCTTTTGTCGTTCCACAACATCAAATTGCTACAAACACGCTTCACACCTTAATCTTCTCATAGGCTAGGGTATGAATCAAACTTGTTGTTCGATTTGTGCACACCTTCTGCTGGTGAGATAGAAAACAGTTCTAATATCTAACTTAAGCCACTTGTATTGATCATACACGATTGAGAGGCAAACTTACGAGGAAGCCGGGTTTCACACCCTGACAATTAATTTTGAAATGGGGTTATGCACTTTCCAAGACTATTTTGGCCTAATCAACACAGAAACTTTACCGTATAAACTACAGGTTTCCCACCTAGAAATTTGACAAGACAATGGTTTGGGTAATTGCCCTATGATGTCGACCACTCTTCCACAAAGTAAATTTTTTGAGTGAAGGGCTTAACACCCAGTAATACGTATTGACTACAATAGTGCTCAAAATTCTTAATCCTCTCAATTCATTTCTTCCCCGAAACCTCAAACAACAATTTATCAAATTTTTACCACGTAGACTGTCACTCGCTAGATTCACCATTTAACAAGAGAATTACACATACAATTATTGTCTTCCCGACCTTGATACGTGATCAATTCGACAGTGATGAAATTCCATGCTCTTCCCAAGAGTTCAAACTCTCAATTCACAAAGCAGTTGCAACCAAGTACTGCAGTCAGCCACAATTCAATTAAGATGACTCCACAAAAAATAAATGGCTTTATAACCAAAAGTTTTATAAGATTATGGCCTCGCCAAATTTACAATTGAAAAAGATTCCTCTCTCTTCCCAAGAGGGACTCTAACTCTCCTGTCTATATGTTCATACTCAGGCCCTCTTCGACTCTCTGCACTCACTTCTTGCAGAGAACTCGTCTTATTAACCAGTTTGTGGTCAGCGATTCCTCATGGGATACCTTGTAATTATAATATTCAATGTTCATAGGTTGAAACTCCGGTTGTAATTTATTTGCCTTATGCAATTAAAATATTTCCTTCATCCTCTTCATAGGATTCCATAATTTCAATTTTCATCCTTTCTCACACATGATCACTCTTCATAACTGGAATCATTCCCCATCGCGAGAATTCTTCCTCGGCCCTGTCCTATGATTCAGGTACTGACACATTCACACACACACACACATCCTTTCAATCCATTCTATAAAGGATACCATTCATCAATTTAAGCATTCCGCAACAACAAAGCAAATCTCCTTACCCTTTCACAAGGAAAAGATTGAAAGTACATACGCACACAGTCACTCAAATCATATACACAATAAATTTATCAAAATGGTAAAACTTTACTTCCACAAGAGATTTGTCACCTTCTCCAAAACCAGATACATAAAGGAAAAAATATGACCACTCTCTTCCCGAGAGGGTTAGATCTCTCGCCCTATCTCTCTTGAGTCCAACAACAACTCCCTAGTTATGGCCTTCTCCCTCAACTATAGCCCCGTGGAAGAAAATTCAGATGGTAACCGTTGTACCTGTCTATGGCCATCCAATTCGTCACTTACTAACTATGGCCATCCGATTTGTCACTTAGTAACTGTCACTAAATTTCCACTACTTCAGTCTCTAAGTGATAACTTGAATAACTTGTCACTAATTTAGAGTTACAAAGTGTCACTTTTTGCTCTTATCAATTGAAAATTCAGAATGTCATCACAAAAAAAATTGGACTACACAAAGAGATAAAACCATTAGCGCAGTGAGTGATGTAACAACCTCTATGCAGAAAGGAAATATAGTGAAGCTACCATCTGTCAATGCTTGAGAGGAGAAATTCCGAGCGACAGGGAGTGAGGAAATAGAATAATCGTCTGATGAGATAAATGCTAAACGAAGAGCATTGTTGAGCGACAACAATAGTAGCCTAGATAGAGAGGCACAAAGAGACCAAAGAAGCGGTGAAAGGAGTTAAGACCTGTGAGGGGCAATAGTTGGGAGAGAGGAAGCCAGAAGGCCAAGTGTCAAGCCGAGAGAGAAACTAGTGACGATTGTTAGCTTGAGATCTTTGAGTATGATATACAAGCTAATTGGATCAACTATTGTCTTCTGTGTTACCCTAGTTGTTGTTGTTGTTGCAGGTTGTGCAGGGCAACCAAGACTATAACTTGATGCTGATAATCATTGTTATTTGCATAAGTTGTGAGTAACAATTAAATCTTGGAATTAATAAATAAACAATTTGTCTTGTATTGAAATTAACATTGACCAATTAATGAAGGAATTGTTGTGATTTGAAGATGCATTGGCCAATGGTTACAAAGACAATTGTGATATTCAAAGACTATTGTTCTCAAAAGACTATTGTTCTACAAACTCATAACGAGATGGAAACTTACAGTGACTGACACACATAACCCACTGAATGAGAAATATTGAGAGAAAATCTTGAGAGAAAAGAGAGTAAAAGATAGATAAATGATGTTTTAGAGTGAAAATAGCAACCCTATTGTTTGATTAATGAATTATAATGTGACAAATGCCTGTAATAAACACTAGTAAAACCTTCCTTGAGAGTTTGTACCCTGGGTTTTGGTTATTTCAGTCATAGAAAAAACTAACTACATGAACACCCTTCATGTTCAAATTGCCAAGGCAGTGGTGCCAAAGGTTGAGCGCACCATCTCCCGTTGGAGATTGCACCAAATTGGCCGCATCCGCTCTGTATCCCTTCGTAAAATTATTTTTGTACAAATTGTTTCATGTGATGCAATTGCAATGGCTACACCATCATAAGCTTTAACAAAATATTCATTTAGGTTGAATTGCACTTTCAAACCATTTGACATAAATTTGTTTACCGAACGCAAATTGACTTGCAACTTGCGTATGTGAAATACATCTTTGGTTAATTTTATCTTTCACGATTGCTTTCACAACAATAGATACCATTCCCATAGCTTCGACAACATTATCATCACCCAAATGTATATTGTGTGGAGCAATTATCTTATACGTGTCGAATGCGGCCTTGTACAAAGTCATGTGCTTGGTGGCTCTCGAATATATGATCCACTTATATATGCTCTTGAAATGTGTCCCAGTATGTATTACAAATGCGTAGTTGTCATTGTCCTTCGCAAAAACGTGCAATGTGGTCTAGTTTGCTGCAATAGAAACATGACATTCCGCCTGGCGTGGAAATGAATTGTCCCCTTTGCTTTGTCACAATACCATAGCGGTATCTTCACCTTGGGGCTTCTTCTTTTTGTGCTTCAACATCTCGTGCACCAAACGAGCCGTCACGTATTCCATCATAAACTCCTTCATCGGCACCATCTTTAAGGTGGTAATCAAGTATTCGTACAATGCTAGCAAACTCTCGAACAAAATCATCACGATATCTTTGTCTCTTACGGGTACCTCCAAATAAACGAGTTGATCCGCGAGCGCCTTGACCTTGTTGACGTGGTCCAACCAGTCGTCGTCTTCTTGCATCTTACATATGAAAAACTTGCGGCGAACGAAGAGGATGTTAGACAATTTTTTTGTTTCATGAATATTGCGAAGAGTCTTCCACGCCTCCGTGTGTCTTTTGCAACTCTTGATGTATGTAATTTGGTTGTCGTCATGTTGAGGCCGATAATGGACATGGCCTTCTTGACGCACATTTGGTACTTTTGCAACACTTTGGGATCCGCATTGGAAGATGGAGCTTCTTCGGATCCGTCCACAATGTTCCAAAGATCCATGGGTGCCAACAACATCTCGATTTTGAACTTCTAAAGGTTGAAATTCCTTCTATTGAACTTGTCAATGACTTTAGCGGCCTTGCTCTCAAATGATGTCATTGTACGCTCAGATATACTCTCAAAAAACTCAAACTAGCCTTTCTTGGCCTACAATTAACCCAATCCGAACTAAGAGACAACCTTTTACATTCAAAATATGCGTTTGCGCCTCAATGTAGTGCAAACATGCCCATAGACTCTCAAATGGGCCTCTTGGTCTCTCAAATGGTCCGTTGTGAAACCCAGAGGGCGTTTACATGTTATAGGAACACCCATGTGCATTGAAAGAAAATATTATTAAAGAGCTTTACAAAAAGATGAGGTTAAGCCTCGTGGTGATGATTTTGGAAGACGGGTGCAAAAGTTAGCCAAAGGTGGTCGTAGTCATGGTCACAATAATCAACCACAACTACATTTTTATTTATTTATAATTTTTCATTCACACTTGTTTTGTGCGAATCCATGAATTGTGTTTAATGGTGGAGTCAATTCTCTAAATCACAATCTATCATTGGGTTAGGTCTTGGACTTGAGAAGAAATTAAAATCATATATCCTTGTTGGCTTCGGATCGTAATGCTAAAGTGGTATCTTCCTCAATTTTCTCCCTGGCGCTTGGCCTTGAAACTTTGTAGTGATGCCACATGAGCCTGAACAACCACTCCAAGGCTCCTCCAAGGATGATTAACCATGTAGAGGAGTGAGGTCATGGGTACCAAAAAGGTGGTCATGGTTGTGCTTAGCATTTATTTTGTTTTTTTCTTCAATGGAGGTAAACCACAACCACCCATCCATTGCCATATCCACATAACAAAACAAAACATTGATACTGATGAAAAATGCATATAATGTTAAAATTTTATGTGGCAAGGACTCTTGCCCATTGCCATATTCACAAATATTTGCAGAAAGTGGACATGGTAATCTGCATTTTCCAACAAATGAGCCCGTCTACAGCCACCACAAACATAATGAGACAAGCTATCAATGCCCTTAATTCCCTCAGGTTTTTGCCTAAGGGCGATTCATGTACCTTAATGTGACTCATTTCCACATGAAAAGTGAGCCATTTATTTAAAATAGTCTAGGACGCTTCAATTCATGAGCTCTATTTCATGTCTTTTTGCACGACAACGTGAAATTTAAGAAGTTTTCACTCTCCCCAAATGTGAATATGGGCACGGCAACTGGTGGGAGAATGCTCTGGATCCACATCCGCAATGCAACAAGTGGATGGATGAGGGAGGATTGTCAAGTTGATACAACAACGGGTGGGCTTGCCCTTAGGGTCCAATTTAAAGCAATTTGAGGCAAATTAAACCCTTGAACTTGACCCCCCCCTTGGTCCCTCCCTTCCAAAATGGTTTCTCTAAAACATGAATTCTCCCCTTTGAACTTCATTTCTTGGTTAAGATCATGAATGTTCCCCTCCAAAACAATGCCATGTAGGAGACACCTTACATCACCTCTTCTTGGTCTCGGACCCTCATCTAAAGGCATTCGGTCCAATTTACACCTCTTAGCCAATACTCTATTTGTTGGACCTTCCTCCCCCTTGGATCCCCATCTAAAGCGCCCCTTAGTGTAAACAACCTTTGAAAGGGAAGGTACCTATGCAAGTATGGTAGACATGCCTAATTCGGTAACCTATCTTAATCAAACACCTCTATTTGAATGGTTTGTGGTTAGGTGTGGCTCCAAGAACAACTACCAAACATACATGTGTTTGAAAGAGATTGGACTACATGCTATTCTAAACTCAACAATCAACGTAATTGGAGGATGGGGGGTTATACGTATATAACTATTCAAAGAGCACGCGAATCTTCACTTTGAAAATGAATGATATAATCATACGAGCTCCGAAAATTATGAGAAAGGCGGCTAGAGCCTCAATGTGGATTTGCAAACCATCTCGTACTAATTGTGTGTACTTTCCTGTCCGAGGAGAAGTGAGATAGTTGGAGAAAGTAACCATTCAAGACCCATCTGCCTTGAGGTGGAGGGAGAGTGGAGGTTGAGTCTGGACTCTGGGGATAAGCCTTGAAGCCTAGAAAAAGGGCGGAGGCCAAGGAATCTTCGGCTGAAAGCCCTCTCCAGCACCCCACCCAACGCCAATCGCAGGCGAAGCTTCAGACCAGACAATTCGCTCCTCCGAGTCCTGCGTCTGCTTGAGCTCGCGCCTTCCTCTCTGTGCCAAGCACACTCGAACTTAGTAGCCATTTGCTACAAAGGCAGCCTGGCGTCTCCCTCGCCACTTAAACCCTAGGGCAACTCCAAACTTCATCCCTCCTCCCGCACCGATCTCGCCCCCTCCGCTTCCTTCGCCCCACACTTCCGCTTTGCACACCACAAGCACAAGCACAAGCACAAGAGGGGAGCGATCACAGCGTCAGGGCGCTTACTAGTTCGGTAGGTCATTGGGAGTTTGGTACCCGATGGCGCAGTTGGTTGCTATGGACGCAGCAGTAGCGGTGACGCGCGTGCCCGCCTCCGCGGCCGTGGCCTCGACGTCGGCGTCTCGCCACTCAGTGGTGTTGGCTGGTGCGGTTTCCGTCTCTTGTTTTTTTTTCTGTCTCGGTTGTATTTGTATTGGCGGGTTGGGAGGTTTGTGCGGAGAGAATTTCGAGTTAAGCGGTTTGCGCCGTGGTTGCTTGGTTTGGTTGAACGGCGACTTTTGGCGATCGTGTGGTAATGAGGATTTTAGAGAATGAGCTCGTTATGGTGAGACTGATTTGGTTTGGTTTGGAAGGCACCTTGCACTTCCGACGATGAATTGAGAAGAAGTGTGGTGTGTGTTCTTTGAGGCAATGCTACTTCTCGACTGGCGAGTACGAGACATTGTACTCCATTCTTGACCGGCTAGCGCAGTTCCAGTTTCTCATTTTCTCTTGGTTTGGGAGCTTTTTTTTTTTGTGTCTGTGTTTGTTGTGGCGGTGTGCATGCTTTGGGGGAATGATATTCTGACGATCGCATTTTTTCTGGTGTGGAGCAGGGTCGTTGAAAGGGAAGGTTAGTCTGAAGTTTGGAAGCGTGTCGTCATCCGGAAGCTCAATTGGGAGCTCATTCACCGTTCAGAGGAAGTCGCTCGGGGCCAATTTTGAAGTCTCCCAGGAACGCAGTACCATTCTCCCTATTGCGGCTGCCATCGTGGCACCTGGTGCGTCTAGATAACCTTTTTGCATTCGTGTGGGCCCAAATACATTTGACACTTGTGATACTCAAGTATGAATGCACTATCTACTGTCATCATTTCAGTACTGATCAGCATATCCAATGCATTGAAACCTAGGGTCTATGGCACTTTGCATAAAGGTCATCTATATTTCAGCGGCATTCTGCACATAGTTCAATGTTTTCTTGTAAGTTATTTGAGGGGCTTAAAATTCTGGAGTCTTTTGTTGTGGCAGAGATTACGGAAACAAAAGTTGACATTCCTAAGCTTGCTGAGGAATTGGACAATGCATCTCCACTGGAAATCATGGATCGTGCTCTAGCGTTGCATGGTCCTGACATTGCAATTGCCTTCAGGTGAGGGCGAAACTATATTGAGCACTTACGTAATGGAAGAACTCTTGACTTCCATGTTGTTGTCCTACTCCAGAATCAAATTATCAACGTGTAGAATACCAAGAATTCTCAGAGTTATGTCTTGCAGTTTGTCATGACACACAGCCAATCAAGTTGTTTTTCTCTCCCTGCATTAATAGTGACTATCAGAGGGTTGTGATTGGCAGTTATCATCTTTAGGTGCAGTTCGCAACATTGTGATTTTGCTAACTTCATACTCTCCTGGTTGCAGTGGAGCTGAAGATGTAGCATTGATCGAGTATGCACACCTCACTGGTCGTCCTTTCCGAGTGTTTAGCTTGGAAACGGGAAGGCTGAATCCTGAAACTCTGCAATTGTTTGCTGAGGTAGAGAAACGCTATAACATTCACATTCAATATATGTTCCCTGATGCCACGGAGGTAGAAGAATTAGTACGCACAAAAGGGTTATTCTCCTTTTACGAAGATGGCCATCAAGAGTGCTGCAGGGTGCGCAAGGTGAGGCCACTTCGTCGCGCACTCAAGGGTTTGCGAGCTTGGATCACTGGGCAACGCAAAGATCAGTCGCCAGGAACTCGTGCTAACGTCCCAATTGTACAGGTGCGGCAATGATGTGCTTGCTGGTGTCTCTCTTCAGTATAGTGGCAAGATTAGACATGTCAAATGTTTCTGATTGGAGGTCGTGTAGTATGCATGTATGCCAATGATTGAGTAGGTGATGGCTGGGGTGCTGGTGGTTTAGACAGTTCTCTATTGTCAGCGTAGTCGTTGCAGGTGTCTAGTTATATTGATGCGGAATGGGTGTGCCCAGGTTGATCCCGCATTTGAGGGCATGGACGGTGGTCCTGGAAGTTTGATCAAGTGGAACCCTCTGTCGAATGTGTCTGGAGTATCAGTGTGGTCTTTCCTTCGCACTATGAATGTTCCTGTCAATGCCCTCCACTCTCAGGTTTATTCCTCTCCTATGTCACAAGCATATTGTTGTTCACCATTTCTTGTGGTCTGTAAAGGAGCACTAGCTAGACACCAAGGTTAGGAATACATTGCATTATCTGCATCTTCGTGAAAGGTATTGGTGATTTTGGCTTCATTGTGAAACTAAGAAGCGTTTATGGTTGTAGGGTTATGTATCGATTGGCTGTGAACCTTGCACAAGGGCTGTATTACCAAATCAGCATGAGCGAGAGGGTCGGTGGTGGTGGGAGGATGCCAAGGCCAAGGAATGTGGTCTCCACAAGGTAACAAGAGGATCTTCAATCATATGGTTACTGTTTATGAGGGATAGCGGTTGTTCTGGCACAAAGTATGTTTCTCTGGTAATCACAGACTAGTACTTGTGGTGGAAAGTTCTAGCTTGTGAGAATATTTTCATCAAACCTGTTCAATTCATCTATAATGTTAGGTTATGGGAGTTGCATCTGGAGCACTTTCATTGCCCAACTAACACTATGGCCGTCGAATGAAGGGTCATTCTGACTTGAGGTTTTTCCTGTTTTGGGAGACTGAGCAACATTGTTGTTGGGGGTGCATTGTTTATCAGGGTAACATAGATAACTCAAATGACTCTACCGGTATAGTTGGGGAGAAAATTGAATTCGCCGACCTTTTCACTAGTAAAAGCGTGGTTACCCTTAGTCGGGGGGATATTGAAACCTTGGTGAAGGGAGAAAACCGTGCAAAGTCAACTCTGGTGGTTCTATATGCTCCTTGGTGCCAATTTAGTCAGGTGAGGCTTCCTTAGTCCATAAATGAGTTATTTAAGTAGCTGAAGGAGTGTTTACACACAATAATCGAGTGGTGGTGGTTCCAGCGGACCTTCTACCACAATCACTCTATATATTCTTTGTTTGCGCACAAGGTGTAGTTATGGTTGAAGAGTGATTTTGATCTCAATTGTCGCCCCTCCTATTAGTCTAGTCTGGAGTGGACAAATAATATATGGATCCTAATGTAAAGTTTGTCCAAGAGGAGCTGTGTCCTGTAAACCCTCTCGCATATTCTGGCATTGAAGTTCTCTCCTGATGCCCCAGTGACTACAAACAAAATTAGAAGCAAAGAAAGGAAACTGCAACTTTTAGTTGAAGTAAAGAGTAGTTGTGGTTATCATCATTGTACCTTATCCCTCCTTATCCCTCAGAATAGTGTCAAAGAAAGCAAACCACAATCAATTCCTGTGGTTGTGGTTGTGTGAAAACGCGCTTGAAGTATATCTACCCAAGACTTGCAGCAGCTCCATTCTCTTTGTGGAAATTGTCTGATGCATAGGGATTGCACGATGCAGGCAATGAATGATTCATACAATGCAGTTGCAGAGGAGCTTGCTGGCTCCAATGTTGTGGTACGTCTTGACCTATTGCAGCTGAAGAGCAAGTGCTATAGAGCTCCTTCCACTTTGAAGCTCATGCAACAAATCTAAATGACATTGGCTTTGGTATTGCAGGTCACAAGTTATTGTATCAGTTTTTCATTTTGTAGTCTTGCATTTTCTGTATCTTAGGTCTCAGTTGACAATGTTTGTAATTGATGGAGCAGGTTGCCAAGTTCAATGCTGATAAGGACCAGAAATCCTATGCGCAACAAAACCTGCAGATGCAGAGCTATCCAACAGTTTTGTTTTTCCCAAAGAACAGCAGCCAAATTATCAAGTACCCATCAGAAAATCGTGAGGTGGATGCTTTGAAGAGCTTTGTGCAAGCATTGCAATAGGATGTTTTAGCGAGCAGTGTACACTATAAAGGTTGTGGTGAAGTTCTACAAACAGAATTGCCACTTCCAATTTGAGAATTTTTGCATTTAGGGCATGGAATTAACTTATTAGGTGGTCCACTTCAGAGGTGTAACTGCTTCATGAGGTGCTCTGAAGTGTGGACTTGGTCCAACGATTTGAGCATCTGTGGACCATCATAATATCCTGTCGAATACAGAACCTTGAAAGTTATTGTTGAGGTTAGGTGACCTATACTGGCACTAATGACGCACATTGGTGTTGTCTTCTTCTGGAAAGAGCTGATTCAATATGGCAATAAAACTTGGAAAGGTGCATCTCCTTATTCCAAATCCATTTTCCTGTTGGTGGTACACATGGTGAGTAGCGCAAATATGATTCGAGGCATTTCATGTCCGAGTTTATTCAATACCTCATATATTTGGAGTTTGTATGAATATCCTAGTCATCTTCGAAGTGAAGATTCTGAGTTATTAAATAATCATGAGGTCTCCCAATTATGTTGACAGCTGCATCTCAAAACATTATTCAGACCCATGCAGTGTTCTGTGGGATTGACAGTATTCAGGGGAATATTCCCGGAAATTTTTCACATTCACATTCTAGGCTAGAATGAAATGAAATGAAATTGATATTAAAGTCCGAGAAGAATATTAAACTACATTTTGAATATGTAGTCCAATCTTTTTCAACACATGTTGTTTTGGTGTCCGTTTCTAGATTCACACCCAACCCATTCACCACTTGATTGAATTAGTGTTTATTTAGTATAATATTCGTGATTCATGATTACCCAGGGTTGTATCATTTGATTACTAACAACCCATGAATAATGGAGTGTACATGTAATGTCAAATGTGGCAGCTCACTTGCGTGGCCGGGGATTCGTGGCACTCAAGTAAAATCATCCATGCGGATGAAAAAAACGCAGGAATCATCTAAATGACTATTTTTAGGCAATTTGATTCCGGAAATAGAGTCAAAGGCCCCGAATTAGTCTAGTGATGTCACATTCGAATGAATCGGCCCTCAAACCCATAGGGGGGCTTTTTTTATTGGAGCCACTTCATCCACGATATCTTGGATGGATGTTCCTTAGTGAGTGCCACGAATCCCCAGCCCACTTGCGTGGACATCTACTCAAAATACTACATTGAGCATACATACAATGGGGTACAGCATACATTCACATCCCCTTGGCAGCGGTTGTGAATATTCACCAAGGGGGAGGGCAAGGGTGAAAAGACTTGGTACCAGACTTTTTATTCTTGGAAATGTAGAGACCAGACTTTTTATTCTTGGTAAAAGTAACTCCTGATTCAGAGACCCCAAATTGCGCAACTCCGATTAGTCAGTGACTAAATATCACAAACAATTTAGCTCCTAAACAAAAGAAAATTTAGTTTTCATGGTTATCATTCATGATGTCATTTGGCTCAGGGCATCATGATAGCAACCTTTTATGGGTTTAGAGCACATCTTCAATAATGGAAATCAGACTGCTATATAATCAAATCCATCATGATAGGGGGCAGTTGATATTGCTTGATTACACCATAGTCTCGGACCCCACATGTAGGGTATATGAATACAAATCTGCACACAAACCTTCTATATACACACAAATCTGCACAAAACCTTTCCTTCTAGATACTCTGATATCATATCCTCACAAAGATCTGTCTTCTACACTCCATCATATCATCCTTGATTAAAAATACAAAATCATTATTTTCACAATTATTGCCAAAATTTGTTTGCCAATTGCACTTATCAGTGTAAGTACTTCCACCGAAAAAGTTCGCCACCCCAGGGGCTCGAACCCTGGACCACAAGGTTAAGAGCCTTGCGCTCTACCAACTGAGCTAGGACGGCAGACACGTCGACAATGCCACAGCCACGTCATCAGTGACAGAGCCACATCAAGTGTATTCGATTCATGTCATCTTCCTGAAATACAATATTTATATTTAGTAACTCTGAACATAGTAATGGCACTCACTTTGTCGTTGGTAGCAGCCGAAATTAACGTTTTCTTTGACTGATGGAAGTATTCGAAGTAGTCTTCTTGGCACTATTTCACCATGTCCCATAGTTGGCAGATAACCAAAGATTGGGACGTTCACACAGAAAGAGAACCAGATACTGGATGCAACTGCCTGCACATTTTGACAAGTTGTAGGAACACAAATTATGTAAAACTACATTCTTCACTTTCAATAGTATTGAGCTCATAAACATCTACATCCTCACACTTGTATACATCATCAAGTTCTGCCTCTGCAACATGTTTCAACTTGAACTTGAATTCTTCTATGGCTCTCATAAATGTGTCCTCAGCCTGCCGGTTTCTCCCATAGGCAAAGAAAATCCTGGTATGCCTTCCTGAAAGACTTTGCAAGGTGACAAGCAACGGCTTCACTGCATCATCATAATACATGATGTCTGTGCCTAAGATAATATCACAGTCATTCTCTTCTAAGTCAGGATCTATACCCCATATTAAGGGCATGGTTGTTGCCACCTCTGTCAGATTGTTGCTAACACAGTTGCTGTCAAGCAAGGGGATGTTTTCAGGATAATCCGTGAGAATCACTTTTTTCGCACCCATTGCAGCTGCTGTTATACCTGACATGAAGCACCATGTGAGAACAACAAATCATGACTTGAAGGCTGACAGTACTCTCAGCATTCATTCCCTTGACTGAGCAAGTCTTTGAACATTCAACTGCAACCTGTCTTGGATCAAAATTTTCACTTCAAACAAGAATAAGAAACTATGGAAACAACAGCCGAATTGACAGTTCAGGGTACTAAATAGACGGGTCTAATTTGGTTACTTATCTTTAATGGACACCAATATTTAAGAGGTGTGTGGTTAGGGTTTAGGGGTTTAGAACTACCCCAAAAAGGCATGTGTGAAAAAGGGATCAAGCTACATGCTCACAATTTGTTAACTATTCAATCATAATCGGGGGGGGGGGGGGGGGGGGCTACAAGATCACCTAAAAAGACAGGCAATGTTCAGTTTGAAAATGGATTTGATATCCATACAAGATCCAAAGAAGTTCCAGATCGAGAACTTTAGTTTGTTATCTGATTTTCATTTGAATAATCCCACAAATTGATTGATTTTGAAATCGATTTTGTCTTACAAAAAATTTAAGATTAATTTTTTCTTATTTTAGAATGAGGAAAATGTCTTCAACCTCGATTTGGATAAGGTAATCATCTTGTACTAATCACATGCTTAATATCCTCCGAGAAGTGGGCAAATCAGAAAAAGTAACCATTTAAGACCCGTCCACCTTGTAAACAAGATATACTTGGACCATGCATGAACTTGGAATTCTAAGTAGAAGTGCCCACCTGCTAAACCACAGCCTGCTCCCAGTTCAATGCATTTCTTTCCAGCCACTATTTCTGGCCACTTCTCAAGATATTTGGCCAACACAATTGCACTATCCCATACTGCAAGGTGACGGTTTTATAGAATCAGATGGTTTGATCAAAATAAAGAAATGCAATGCAAACTTGATTCATCAGAAGATAAATAACCCACATGTTAGGTTGCAGAAACTCGCAACCCCAACTATCACAAAAGCTAGTGCAAGTGTTTGAATAAGGTATGCAGCACAAACATTCATAAGGGGTACATCAAAATGTACTTCATTGCAAGGATCTGGAGCTCACATTTAGATACACCTATTGCACATAAAAACTTTGAGAACAGGTATATGACTCACAATTACTACCATCTCTGCATCTGCGTAAAATATATTCCTGCAGATTTCAACAACTAAAAAATTCACCCATAACACCACCACATCAGTTTTTGATCTAGTTACCTGCCTGTAGAAGCAAAGCCTGTAGTAGAGAAGGGAGATTGATGGAGCACCAGAGTACGTGCCTCTCCCCCTATCTTGATCTTGTGTTCGTATGAGTTCCTGAAGCGATCCCTGTCCGGCCTGCTCCACAATAAGATATGCAGGTGTTATTCGGTTACTTTTCTTAATCGGTCACTTATATTTGATGGGTGTGTGGTTCGGTGAGGATCAAAGAACTATGCCATACAGACACATGTTTAGAAGAGATCGGGCCCTGTCTTTAAATGTTATTTAATACTCCACATTCAATAGTGAACACAATTGGGAGGACCTGTGTGTTCATTTTAGGGTTTAATAGATTTGTGAAGAGTTAACCACAAGGAAGGGGAAATTACTATAACATTGAGAATTATACAGAATGACATTAAGCTTTATACCTTCCGAAAAGTACTAGGATCCATATTAGAATCACTGAGATTAATCACAAATACCACTATCATTACATAAGAGCAGCAGCCCAAAAACCAAACTAATTTGATTTCTATCTTAAAATAAAATTTGATTAGGTTGGTAAAACACTACACAAAAGTTTCTCCCTTAGAGGACATTGTGTGATTCAACACTCGTCGCTGCATTATGTAGATTATGTATGTCTGAGTGTATAAAGAGCACCTTCTGAAGGAGAACTATCAACCCTAGCATTTTTTTGCTCTCTGATGGCACTCCTTTTCCCAGTCTAGGGAGAAGATTTGCCTTGCGTTGAAGCCCTGGAACTAGACAAATGCGCGACGAAGGAAAGCCGTGACAATACCTGTGTTCTCGTTTCCATGCCCATGAGCGTAGGAAAGGGTTCACTTTCTTGGGCTCTTCAGCCTGCCGTTCCTCCACCTCCACCTGCAAATTCTGCTTCTCGCATTTGTGCTTTTTGGGTTCCCGAATCTCCATCGCCCGAGCACGCTTCCTCCTCGCCATGGCCACAAACCATTGCTCCAAAGCTCTGCGCTTGAGAACTAGGGTTTAAGCGTTAAGCACCAACACCTAGTAAGTTACTAAATAAATTAGTGTCTGAGGACATGATTAATGTGGCCCTTAATCCTGGAAGGCCCAAGAGACCCCATTTGGGGGGGGGGGGTTATGACCTACATCCAAAACTATACATCCATTTATATCTTTGTTCATATGATTTTATTTTCACTTCCTCTTTGTAATAGGGTTAAAATTAGGTTTCTAATGATGTGTTCTCCAAACATTTGATCTAGTTATAAGAAAATAACAGACCATAAGTAATTTAAGGGGAATCCACTATCAAAGTAAAGGTGACCATCGCTAGGCATTTAGGGGTGCCTAGATATAGAGTAGACAGACCCGTTTCCGATAATCCTCCAATCTTAATACATGGAGATCCCCTAAAGTTGTGAAGTTCCACACATGTAGCCGTCATTTTCTAATGTGATGAAAAAACTCGTGAAGTTTCACACATGTCACCGTCACATTCAGGGTGATGAAAAAAGTAAGTTAGAAGGGCATGGATTTGGGTTCCTTGAAAAAGGCACTAATCAGGGACTGATTGTACTAAAGTTTTCGCCTCCCAGTTATTGGAAATAAGTCGACCTATGCTATAAATATGGGTTGGGAGAGAATCTTGCCTTTAGAAATTTATGGTAATTTCAAAACTTGGAAATAAAAATTATGATTTTTTTGTTAAATGTTGTGATATCGATTTCCATACATATGAAAAACCACTCCAATATCACAGATGTATTGCACTTTCACGAAATTGCTAAAGTTGACGGAAATGGGTTTGTCTACTCTATGTATATGCCCAAATCAATGTGGGCCTTTATTTAATTTGGGGCCATTAGTGTGGGAGCCCCCATAAATTTTAGGGGAAGAAATAACAACAACCATTAACCCCTAAGGACCCAAATGTGCCAATATTGCATTTTTTTTTGGAGTTTGTTGAAGCTTCCAATAATTGGATCTATAGTATTTTTTTAATGTTTTAGTGTGTTAAATACTATAAGATTGGGAATCCATAAGTGTACCTCTTTTGCAAATCAGACTAGACATGAGACATGGGGAGTTTCTCAAACTTTCACATGATGGAATTTCTAGTGTCTTTGCTCCCCCCAACTGGTTGGTTTAGTAGGTTGAGAATACTAATTGTTGGGCACCATATCTCCCTTTGATTTTGAAAATTTTCCATCCAATTTTTTTAAAAAATTGAGTGTTCTTAATGCCACATCTACCGTTGCGATCTAGATTTTAAATTCCACATGTACCTCTATCAAAAGATTGGGTTTTGATCCAACAAATCCACATAGCAAGACTTGTCAAAAATTCAAAATGTGGCCATTTGATCATCTACGAGTCTAAAGTGTTAGAAAAAATCATTAGCTTTTTAATGGTGCATTGCTTGTTTGGTTCGGATTCATGAGGTATGAAATTTGAAAAGAAACATGGGTCTAAAATTCTCACATTTAGGGACACTCTTCAGTTATTTTGTATCAAATCCTAGTTGGAAATACTTGGACGGTTGAGATGTTTTGAGGTACAAGTCACCTACAAGATCTAAACTAGTGTTGGATTGGTATCATCTTTTTTATACCATTTGGATATCTATAATGAAGATTTCATATTTTTTGACATATTTGGGTATGGGAATTTGACGGTTCTTTTGTTTTTAATACCATTTGGGTCTATATGCCATGCAAGAACTTTCATACCTAGGTAAAATCACCCTAGTATCAATATGTTGCAGAATGGTATTGACCCAAATAATAACTCGGGTATACAAAGATACTCTTACCTTGACATACCGTACCTGGCCATCAGGGTCGGCAAAAATTAATTAAAAAAAATAGAAGTTGAAAAAATCGGAAATTATTGGAGAAGAGAGTTGAAAAGAAAAGTTATTCATTGAAGAGCATGCCGAATATTACAAAATTAAGCCAACTTCATGTAGTAAAATCCCAAAATATTTCATACCATGGCATCATAACTAGTTCGTGCAAAAAAAATTTAAAAAAAACTGGACATTATGAGCCCGAATTTTCTGTTGTTTGCAGAGCAAATTGAATTAACCCTTGAAGAGCTTGTGGCCAAAATCATGGCAAACCCAGAGGTTGCAGTGGCGTTTTAGGATCCTAAGTAACACATACAAAGGACCACTAATTGAGATTAGGGCATTCAATTAGGTTAAACACACCAAGGCCGCCACAAAAGGGTGAAAAAAATACGAAATCTTTCATTGTTGTGAACTAGCCTTGTATAAAAGCGACAAATCTTTTACAAATATTTTTTGAAATTGTTGAAATTTTTATTAATTTATTTTTACCATGCCGGACCCACTTTCTCCACTTTAATTAATTATTCAGCATGAGATGTTGACCCTAACGGCCGGGTACGGTACCCACCAAATATCAATATTTGATTGGTATTACAATTTTTATACCCATGGATAGGTTCTTTGATGCCGTTGTTGATGTTGACTATTGATACCATGCATTCACCTATAATTGGTTCAACGTTGGTCTAAGCATCTATACAGTGGCATTTATCATTCGCTTACGAGATGTGGAGAAAGAAATCACCAAGGTTTGTTGTGCCACATAGGGGCCCTCAAAGCCATTTTAGGAGCTCCAATAGGTGGGCATCTAGGGGTTAAGAGCAAGGGTCATGTACCTAAAATGGACACAATCTAGGATTGATTTCATCTTACGTCTAGAATTTAAGAACATCATAGCACAAATTTTATGTACATTGTCCATAATAGTTGCACAAAGTCGAATATGTTCAACATAAGAAGAGGTGAATAGTCCATGTAAGGCTTTACGTCCGTACTATGCCGTTACAACCCTTATTCTCAGTTCTCTTCCATATCCATATTGTGATGAAGAAGAATGGCATAGTAGAGCTATCCTTTAATTTAGTTAGAGTTTTGGTTGGGAGTTGGTTGTTTTCCATCCAAAACTTTCCTTGTTCAATAGGTTTTTGGTGCATGCTTGTAGTTAGTCTGGAGGTTTGAACAAAGAATTTCCGATATCGGTTCATTGGGGACCAAACTCATTTGAGCACCTCTTTGCATGCCAAAATCTTGATCAAATAAACTCCTCTTGTGAGAAACCTTGGGGGGAAGGGGCTTAGGGTACACTTACCTCTCCCCCATAATTCATACTACCTTGTTTATTTATATGAAGGGAGCAATACCCATCCTCATATGTATACAGTCTAACCTTGATAATATCACACCATCTGTTTCACCAAAAAGTGTGATATAAACAAGGTGTGACATATTTGATAATGTCACATTTGGAAGATTTATGCATAATGTGATATTATCAAAGAAATAGGTAGAAAAGCAAATAAAAATTACAATGTCCAAAAGAAAATAACAAAGATGAGAATTCAATGTTTTTAAATATAAAATCAAATTCAAAAGCTTGAATAACAAAGATAGCACATCATAATGTGTCATTGAGATCAGGTAAAGACCTCTCACTAGAGACAAAGAAGCTCCTAATGCCACATTGTTTTGTTGACATTGATGTTAAATGTGCAACACCAATTCTAATGAGCTTGTCATGGATTTTTTCCATTCCTAACAACTCCATAGTGTTGAAAATTTGAGAACCTTGACTTGCCATAAAATTCAAAACATCTTTAACATATTTTTGTGCATCACTTAACTTCACTACCTTAGACTCAACATCATTGCTATCATCAATCAATGGGTCTACTTCTACGGGATCATGTGCCTCCTGGCCATCTTGCACTAATTGTACAAGCTCCTCAATAGAATACTCAATGGAGATGCCGACGTCATCCATAGAATTTGTTGTCCATCCGGCCTTTTTTCATCCATATTACTTGTTATTATCACACTTACACTACAGATTTTGGAAAAAAATAGTGACATTATCAAGAGTGATAGGGATAGTAACGAGGGAGTTTTACACTAGAAAATTTGGTTTCGAAGTTTTGGGTGACAATATCAAGGTGTTCTATAAACAAGAGTGACTTATCGAGGTTAGACTGTACTTTGTAAGCCAAAATTTCATTAAATACCCTTTTGTACAGCCATGCGGTACAATACATGCTACGTTGAGGGCCCTCCTTGAGTTTGTGATGAAAAGGTCAATGAGTGTGTAGATAATACCTCTTATGACCAACTGTAAGTCATAAAATGCAGGATTGCAATTTGCAACAATACAAGTTTATCTAAATAGTTGAACATCGTTGAATATTGAGAGACAATTGAGCATGAATGGTAGTTTTCGTCAAAGTCTTCAACATCCTTAGACATGCATAACAATTTAAAAATGAGATAAATATTGGTTTTTAAGAAATGAAAACATGAAAATCCACTTTGTGTGCAAGCTATTACAGTCTAACCTTGTTTATACGACACCCTCGATATAACGACACATTTTTGCGCGACCAAACTTTTTAGTTCAAAACTCCCTCTTTCATATGACTACGACACTCGATAATACGACATCTAGAATCTCCGTTTTGTCATATTAAAGAGGTAATTAATGCTAAAATTCCTTTCGTCTATGTTATACATGTACATGTAAAATACATCCATTTTCACTTGGGAACTACTTGGGAACTTCACTTATCATTGGGAACTCAATGATAATTAGGGTTACTAGTGTAGAATGGACTTGGTTAGGGTTAGAGTGGCCTCCTTCCTATTCTTTTGTCAGATTATGAGCATGAAGATGTTTGCAACATGGATGAGACCGGATTGTATTTTAGAGCACATCCTAATAAAGCATTAGCACGAGGGAAGGTGAAGGGTTGGAAGTTACAGAAGGAGCATGTAACACTTGCTCTTGCTGTTAATTCAATTGGGACTAATAAGTTGAAGTTGCTTGTGATTTATACGTCTAAGCAGCCACGATGTTTTGGAAGGTGGCAACCTCATGAATATGTTCGGTGGCACTCAAATAAAATAGCTTGGATGAAGGGGGATATATCTGAAGCTTGGATTTTGTAGCTCAACCATTAGTTCAAAGGCCAAAATCGAAAGGTGATTATGATTTTGGATAATGCATCTTCATATGTTGCTAGCTCTGCCAAAATTGGTAAGTCTGGCGGTTTTTCAACCTTGGAATTGAGCAACATGAATTTGGTATTCCTTCCCTCCCAATGTTACAAGCGTAGTTCAACCTTTGGATCAAGGCATAATAGCATCTTTCAAAATTCAGTACAAGAACTTTTGCAGTGGGTTTTATCACAATATGATGATGCTACCTTGAAGGACTTAAGGAAGATGGTGCCCAACATCATACATGCTATCATGTGGAGTTATGAAGTATGGAGTGAGTTGGATGCACAAATAGTCAGGAATTGTTGGAGGATGGTGTGTATATTACTTGCAACATGGAATGTTGATTTTGCCCTAGTTGATGAAAGGGAGAAGAATAGAATGCAAGAAGAATCAAATGAACTTGGTGCTCTGATTTCAAAGTTACAATTGGGTGATGAAGAGATGTCAATCGAGACTTACATTCAAATGGAAGGGGAAGAGATTACTGAGCTAGAATTGAGTATTGATGAGTTGGTGGATGTTGCTTTGGGAATCAATTATGCACAAGGCTTTGATCTTAATGTTGATCTACGTTCAATAGATGTGGATGATGTTGCTCCACCTACAGTAAAGCTTAGTGATGCTAAACGTCATGCATCATTGTTGTCTAATTTCTTATTAGACAACGCTTTACATTTTGGTGTTAATGAAATTATTAGTTTTCAAAAGCTAGTAGGAAATGACAATTGCTAACTTGGGTAGGCAACACCAGAGTTCTTTAAACTCCTATTTCAAGAGTTCTTGAGAATATTTGTATTTGTTTGGAGTTATAAGTTATTATTTCATACAATCTATATTGCTTAAACTCGTTGTATATATATATTTTAAGCTCATATTGCTTATGTTTTTGTATTCCCTCGATAGTACGACAATTTTACGCCATTTTTCATATTAATGAGAAGACAACACCTCGATAATACGACCTTTTTTGTGTTTCCCAAACGTGTCATACTAAAGAGGGAGAACAGGACCACCTTTTAATGGAGAGATTCTATGTCTGAATGGTGACAGGTTGGCCTAATTGGACTTTGAGCCAATGGAAGGATGAGTTCTTTGTAGAGTAGTTTTGTCCAAGGTATTTGAGGGAATGGGAGACTCAAAAATGTTGGACTCACCTCAAGTTTGTGTTGTTTATGGCGGAGGGTTTATTGATTATGTGCAATGAGGTATGAGTTTCTTTATGCTATGGGTGATCAAGGTATCCAAGAAGGGGTCATTTTGCCCCCTCTTGTAATGCATGGTATTGGGAGCATAGTTGTGATGGAGTTTGATTTTGGGGCACATTTGATGAATTGCAATGTTTATGTCATAACATTATTTGAATCCATAACAATGTTATGTGGGATTGACAACATTTCATGGAATATTCCTCACATTCAATTTGAATGGGGTGGGAGATTTATTTATTTTAAAAATTCATTTGTAGGGTTGATTAGAGCCTTTGACTCTAACTTAAGAAGTCGTGTTACATGTCATGTATGACATTACATTATGGTCAAGCCATGTCTTTGTACTTAACTTGATCCTTGCGGACTTTGTCGCCATCCTCTCAGTTGTTTGGGTCGAGTGGGATGTTGATTTGTGCCTTGGGATGTTCATCCAATATTTTGCTTAGGAACTTTCATCCACTTGGAGCCTTGCCACCTTGTGAAAGGATCTTAATTTTTGCCAGTCCCCCTCTCCCCCCTCCCGGGGCTCCCCTCAAGCTTGGTTGGGAGGGAGGGAGAATTAAAGAGAGAGTATTTGTGATGGTCTTGTGTGTGTCACATTGTCATTGAGTTAAGGGCAGACGTTCGTGATCTGGCAAAGTTGGCAAAAATCACTAGATGACAAAAAATCGACCCCCTTCCACATGGAGGAGTGCACTATTTTGTCCTTATAAAACAAAATTCATATCCTATAATGATCTTGAATGCTCAATTTTTTTCTAAATTAACATATACAAACACCAATACATAAACAGAGCTACAAACACTTTCATTCTTCTCTCCTCCATGATGCATTCTCATATTTTATTAAAATAATGCGAGGTCATTTTATGACCCCATTTGGGTTTACAATAAGAATTGTGCCCTTCAGAAGACTTTGGGCTATAGTCCATGGACTTCTCTATGGTTTCATTCAAAAAAGCGAGTACCATGGTCATTTAAGAGCCATGGCCTAATGCCATCGGTGTAGACATGCCTTGAGTTTAGACAATAAACATAATATTATTAAGCTTAGTGACTAGGTTGGGTGGGGCTGGGAATATGTCATGTACGGTGCTAGAATCATACCTTATGGATGCTTGTCTAAACATATTTGGCTTGATAAAATCGGGTGACTCATTGTCATTGAATATGATTAAAATAGAATGGCTGATAACAGCCGAATAATGTTATGGATTTTTGAAACATTTAGTCTGATTTGATTGCATATCAAGTTCGATGCATTAGGCATTTATAAATCCATGATTGCAATAATAGCAGATAGGATGCTCTCTGAATGGTTCACAGTTTCAATCAATGATCTAGTGAAAAGGAAGTCAGAAAAAGAATGCGGTAATTTAGTAAGAGTTCATAAAAATATAATTTTAACTCGGGAAAGTTTCAAGGTTATCTCAAAAAATTATAAACAATGCATCATACAAGAGTTTGTAGAGAATTTCATAAGATAGGATGTTGTCTATCTAACAAAGTAAATGAGAAGCTAATGTATAATATTAAGTTCAACGCGAATTTTCCTTGGCGAAGATGCAACCAAACGCTCAGCCTCATGGTCAATGATTTTTCACGAATGAGATTTCTCTCAATGGATTGATATTTCCTTCAATATTGAGCTCCTAACCATACCGTAGTCTATGAGAGCCATGGCCCATTGTAAGGGCAGGCCTCCAACTTGGATCCAAGTCACTCAAGTGATGCGAATGGAGGGCGTGTGGTCGTGGGCAGACCACATACAACCCATCCATACAAAGAGCCCCATCATACGATGCATAAAATCATCCGGGTAACTCAATAATAATTTTGATGAATGAATATTTAGAGGATGAATAATCAATGTTTGCATAATGAAGCAACTGGTTGTTCATCCCAATTTTACGGGAGGTATTGTGTGGAATTTTAGAGGTTTCCTTAACGTTCCCTTCGGGGAATGCAAAGGGAACCTCTAAAATTCCATGCAATACCTCTCACACAAATGGTTATATGTAACCAGTCCATGGTGTAAACAACCCCCCAGGGTTTCATTTTGGAGACGAATTCCCAGTCAACTACTTGTTTTCCGAGTGGAAGTAGATATGAAGATGGGATTTTGGACCTTCAGGCTTCAAGGGGGGATGCACTAAATAAGGATTTTGTGGGGGCAGGCAAAATATTTGGGTTGGGTCAAGGTTTTTTTTTTGGGATTGCCTAAGGATTGCAAGTAGCAGGTCCCGACCCTCATCCAAGTTCCACCACATTGCGGCGATGCGAACACCTTCCGTGCGGTCGTGGGCAAAGCATATCTCCACCGTCAATTGCATTCTAGCAAATCTAAAGGCTCCTACATTGCCCCAACTCTTGACTTCTCTTTTTTTCAACAAAGTCTATAAAACTTCAGGTCGGATGGAATTTCCACCTTCACTTTCTTGCAAAGCCTGGGATTTAAAAACCCAACTGAATAATCCATCAAAATGTCTATCTTGAGTGTGTGAAGGCAAGGGGATTCAAACTCCTTTCTCTCAAACACAAGTGCAAAGGGTGTTACCACAATACCCAAACCCTCTACAATGCACATTCATGCGACTGGTTATCCACTGACATGGTCCAACGGGTTTTGCAGTGGGAGAGACAAAAGACGTGCTTTAGTAGAAAAGGCAGGGGCCCATGGATGAGAAATGTTGTTATAATAAAATTTTAATAATTTTTTTGGGAAGAGAAGATGAAGACAAGAGAAGACAAAAGAATGATCAAACTTGAATTCTCAAAACTGCCCTTTTTGGGCATATTTAAAAAAAAATCAACATATTCACTTTTTGGTGCATGGTCATTCCTCTTGGTCCACATTCGGTTTACACCTAGTGAGGGGCCTAAAGACTTTGTGAATTGATTTTTTAAGAAATCAAACCATGGAAAAGGCCAGCTTCCATGGTCCAACTTCATGGTCCACGGTGTAAACTGGCCCTTATTGAAGTGAGGTTTGAAAATGGGCTTGACTAATGTGAGGATTAATGTGCTATTTTTGGATTTGTCAACATTTTAGAATATTTGATTCAGTACATACTTTTTGCACAAATAAATTTCTAAAACTATTCATGCGCATTGTAACTTGTACAAAGCATGTCAGAGTTTAATGTTTGCCATTGAAGATTGGGCTTGTGCTCAACTTGCACAACAGGTAAGATTCATACAATTTCATGCAATCTAGCAGGCCATCTCAAAGGAGTGTCTATTATAAAGATTACCTCGTCCACATAATCGCATTATGATTCAAAAGAGTGAGCTATTACTAATTTAATCTCTGGGGCTGCATTATACTCTATTGAGTTGTAATGTAATTCAAAAGATTGGGCTATTTTTAATCCTTGGGCTATATAATATCCCAAATCTTTAAATCATCTTAGCACTACACTAAATAGGATATTTAGTGTTTGATACACTAAATACAAACGCATACACTAAATATCAATACCCCTATGAAAGTAAGTAACATTAAATGTAAACTCAAACACTAAATATCAACTATGGTAATATGTGGAAGTTACATGTTTGAATTTAGTGTTAGTAAGGATATGAAAAAAAAGAGTGACAATGATAAAAGGAGAAATCCAACATATTTGCTAGCATATCACAAAATTGAAAATTAGTGTTGATCAAGGTAGGGTGGTAACAACATCAAATATAATCAAACACTAAATATCCTATTTAGTGTACTAAGCTTATAGGCTCAACTCCCTTTCTATAAGGAAGATGAACGGTACAATCTATTTGGCTAAATAAACACCTGAGACTTCATTCTAAGCCACTTTTAATATATTTTAGGTTGACTTGCCTAGCATGTGCTAGCAGTAACATGGGTCTAGTCACGGTGGACAATTGGCTAGCACAATACTATTCACCTTTTTAAAAAAAAATTCTTTTGGGAATAGTGGCAAGGCTCAACCCGCGATAGCTACTTGCCCGTTCAAAGTAATGAAGTGAATAATTTTTATGCTTCATTTTTTAAAAGAGGCCTAGAATAAAAGGGGCATTATGCCCCTAAAATTTCCGATCCCACGGTGCAACGGCCTACAACTAAATAACATTATAATGATCTTTGGACCAATGTAATACATTATATAATAGCCCAAAGGATTGAATTCCAACATGTTCCGATGGAAAATCTCGGACCCATATGAGAATCTTGGGTTCACTCCAAACTCTCGAAAGAAGCAAATACTGCACTTGTTGTTCGACCACAGGCATATAAAAGGTACAAATACAGAAGTTCAATACAAATTCCTAACCTAACTGCACACAGGGTGCCCTTGTGACTCTTTCCCTATTCCCTAGATATCATGTGCGAGGTTGGCAGATTGTAAGTTAATATGCTTCCTGTGGCTCGGCCTAGCCAACATTGACCAGAGGTTGCTTGTGTTTGCAGCCACTGTGACCCCAGGCCACAATAAACTACTAGTTTTATTTGGGGCTAAGGAGGCAGAAGGCGGGGGAGCTGCTGGGATATGGCAGTGTGCTCGGCTTTTGAGAGATTAATCATGCGCTTGTCAATCATGACTAATTGGGCTGTTCCTCGAGGCACGACCGTGTGAACTGGAGCAAGGCAGTTACATACAACAAGCTACTGGGTGTACACTAATTAAGTTCACATCACCTGTGATTAATGCATGCAGCAGAGGACTGTGGTGATGCCAAAGCAGGGCCAATATACTAATCTCCCAGTAAATTATGCCAGTGGTTAAATATTGCAACATTCTTGTGGAATGTGTATAGAATAGTGCGGTCAAACTTGACGGGCGCAGAGGATTACCGCCAAAGATTTATATTGGTAAGTACCACAGCAGCTAGTGAGCAATGCCCATATGGATTCGCACAATTTGCGCAGAGGCAGCTGACATGATCGGAGCCATACACATGTGCAGGAAACTTGTTTTGTATTTGTAGTAGTAGTAGTAGTAGTAGTAGTAGCAGTAGTAGTAGTGCAGGGAGCTACTCAATTAGCTAACGAAGCAACGATGAGACCCTCCCAGGCACGGTAAAGACTAGCTTACGGACTTGGGGCCACAACATGCCTGCAGGAGTTAACTTGACAATCTTAGTCCTGCAATTCGAAATGCTCCTCGTCTGATCAACCTAATCTAACTTATCTGCCACTAGTGTAAGTAGTCAGACCAAAACCACCCATGATCTCACTGCGCCTGCCATTGTAGCTTATAGCTCCTGCCAGTGTATATGTAGGTAGGCCAAACATCATGATCTAGGTAGTTACTGTTGACCATGCCTGCAACTCAACTTCATGCAATCCAACTTCATGCAACTCATGCCCATGATCATTAGATGCCTGTGGTTTCAAATGAAGAAAGTGATCAAATAATTTGGTTTGTCCTTGATATTGCAACAGCATCTATAATGTATTACACTGTGAGTGACTGTTTAAACTTCTACAATGCGACAACTTTTTAGTACGAATCTGTGCTTTTAACCAACGTAACTTACACATACAAGTAGCTATAGTGTGCACTGCATCATAAAATTCTTCCTTGGTAAAAAATGACACTATGAATTTTGTTTTTTTTAGAGCTATGTGTAACTCAGTCCAGATAGTGTCATGCTATGTACAATACACCCTGAAGTTGATTATATTACTTTCAGTTACCACCCACAATCCTGGAGCCGGATCGTGGTGCTCAGAGTGACCCTGCTCTGTAAATTCGTAAGTAGGTGACCAGAAAGTTATAGGTGTTGGATTACAATGAAAGCTGACACAGCCTAATCCTTTATGCTAATGACTGAAGAGACAAACAGGAAATTTGATTTTATTTATTTGGGGACCGCTTATAGATCCCTTGCTTTCGCTGACAAAGCGAAAGAAAATCTGGGACACATTGACTATTAATGATCAGTTCACCAACCTTGTCGCCAACGAACTCTAGTCTTGAAACTTGAAACCATTATGGATCCTCTTGAACCTTGCAGCAGCGTCTTGATGTGTTCACCTGCTCGCTGATGAGGTTGGCCAGAACGACAACGAAACCACTGATCACATGGCATCCATAGTGGAGATCAAACGAGATCAAACACTAATCACTTCTTAAATGCTCCCAAGGTATAAATATAACCCATGACCTCCGTCATGTCATCTCCTAATCACCCCTTGTCCTGCTGTAATATTGAGCAGATCACTGGGCAGCAACGTTACTTAGGGAGAACGCAATTTCAGAGGGTGGGAAGTGCGTGTAATTTCCCCTTGTCAGAGAGAGATGGATTTGGAACCTCCTTGGGCACCGTGCCTGTGGGTATCTAGCATATGTGCTTGACTGGCGGGACATTTACCCGCAGTTTGAGGTTAAAAAGGTTAGATTGTGCGAGCAGGTGGGAATGGTGGCGATGGCCACGCACTGGCAGAATATTGTCACGGGTTTTGAGGTTGATACCTACGTGGTTCTTCAGGTGATAAGGTGCAGAGTTGGCAGCAGTTCAGCTAGCAGCCCGGCGAAACAAGCAAGGGAACTAGGGGATCAGCGGGGACAGTGCAGACAGGACTCCTACAGGCCGAGGTGAGGTGAAGGGAGGTGGGAATTAGGGAATAGGAAGGGAACGGAACGGAAGGGAATTAAGTAGAGGTAACGGCCTTTGTCAAGCTCTGAAGGGACACTCCCCGCCCCACCTAGAGCGAGATGAATCCAAGGAGGCAGACCAGCTGTAAGGATTCTCAGCAATCCCCAAAGCTTTGGCAGGCTCATGCCATGTTAGCAGCACGATCGCAATCGGCAAGCTCTGCACTAACTTAGCTCATGGGCTAGGTTAGCTTCACCTCAGCAGTAAGCATTTCACAGGTTCTGTGACATTTCAACAACTGAAGTTAATAACCCCAGGCCGAGCTATTAACTTAGCCCTGCCTGTCTGACCTCTCCGGAGCATGGTGAAGTGAAGTGAACTAGCTAAGGTTATGTGTTGACAACACATGCATCATGTGAAAGACACCCTAGAGCGGCAGGTGGAATGAAGTAATTAAGGCTAGTACTGTCCCACTTAGTGCAGTAGAAGACGACTGCGATGGTTTCTCCTGTCTCGACGTATAATATGAGGGTTGCAGGGCCGGATGGTACTCCGTTGGTGCTTTGTGGGATCACTTTCACACCATGCCGTGGTTTTGTCGTGTATTTGCTAGAATAGGCGGTGAAAACAACCCTAAACAGATTCTCCATCGATTGGGATGTACACTCCGGCACCAACCCTATCGCCAGCTGGTTGGAAGTTTATGTGGGAGAGAATATTGATTGCCTTTTGATGGAATTCGGGGGCTGGAGTCATGTGTTGTTGGTTAGGTGCTGTAGCATATATACACTCCACAAGATATCAGATGTGTGGGCTCAGTAGATTTTCCAGCCCCTCACCGCAAAGGTTTTACCGAGGACTGAATGATTGGGGGAGGGTGCGCAATCATAGTTGTTCAGGTAAAGGAGCCCTCAGTTTTGATCATTACGATATTAAAGTGTGCGCCTGAGTACATTCTTAAAGAGAAGGAAGGAAATCAGATTCTCATCATTAGAAAGCAATCATGTGCTGAGAAGAATGTTGGTAGGCATGTTTCATATGGTGGAGAGACTCTAACACATAATGAAGTTATGCTGGGCTAATTAATCAAACATCTCTCTCATTATCCATCCTTGAAGGGTAAATTCAGGATATGACGTACAAATACAAGAAATCCAGCTACTGCACACCATCTTCAATGGGAGCAGAGGGTAAAGAATATCAACTACATTCAAGTGGGAAAGTCCTTAAACCAGGAACTCTCTCCACACTTCAGGGTCATCTCTCCTAAGCATATTCAAAAAATCACTGGCTCATCATCACAATGATCGGTATCCGTCGATCCCATGTAGATAGGTTGGACCTGCAAAATTGTAGGGCATGCTGGTTGGGGTGCTGAGTCATGTGTTCCTCCGCAGCAGGAGATCACAGCTCTCGTTCAGAGCACAAATAAAATTCCGGCAGCCTTCCCAACCTAGTCAATAGACAGCCGCAGCATCATCATCTTCAACAGCCCTTGGGTCGGAGTTATGTACAAGAATTCAACCTCAGGCGCATCGATCACGAATGCGGTGTACATGGAAGTGATGATGATTCGCCCATGAAAGCAGCAGGGTTGGCTACATTACAGTGAACAAAAAGCTCCAGCCTTCGGAGAAGAGTAGTTTTCCACATGTGTATGATGCATGAGCCATGGCAAGACGACCCCCAAAATCTAAAAAGCTTCTCAATTTCTCGACGGGCGAAAGAAAATTGACGGTCGCCATCTGTTTGCAAAGGTGTGAAGAATGTGGGATGAGTACTAGTGGTGAGGTGAGGATGATGATCACGTTGAGGCCAGGAGGAGGTTAGGCCGTCTGGGGAAAATATTCTGGCCGGGAGACAAAATGGCGTGAGGATCAAACATGTGCTTGCGCTGCACGAGAAGATCCCACTGGGACCCAAAATGTTGTTCCCACTGCGCTTGATCATGGTGTCTCGGGAGGTACTGCTTGCAGCTCAGGGCCCCGCAGATGTGCAAAATCTTGTCATTGTCGTCGAGAATGGCTTTGAGTGTTGGGCCCGACGAAGGCAAAGCGTTGCGTAGAAACGCAACAATGTAGAAAACTTCGCTCTCTGGCACCGAAACTGTCAACCGCCTATCCCACCTGCACATTGAAACGCCACAGACCATGAGCATTTTATTGTGGCTTAAAAGATTTCACTCCAAAATTATGCGATGAACATAACTTCATCGAGTCTTGCCTGCCATGAGAAGCATACAATCGAGACATTCGACACATCGCAGATAATTTCTGTGCGCATCGGTGTAATGGATGGATTAGTTAAATCGACTTACTTGTTTCTGTTCAGGGGGTATATCAAGATGGGACCGCTGAAAGCTTCGGTGATGAGCGACTTGAACACAAGTGAGTCGAATTTCACAATTGACGAGCTTGGAATGAAGAGATTGAGCCACGGATGAGGAACCTCCCACAGGCCTTGTGATCTCAGTGTGGGTTCCACTTCGTGAATCCGGTCCAGGAATCTATAGTAAGAGACGTCTGTCACGAACAGAAGGGACTGGCTGAAGCTCAGAGGCGCTAACATTCTCTCAATACTCTGCAAGTTCCACAAAATCGGAGCGTCACTGTTAGCACCAGCTAGCACAAAAGTATTAAACGATAAAATAATTAATCCGGGATTTTATCATCAAGTTATGGATCATAAATGAATCCTAGTGGAGGCAAATTAGTACCCACCTGCGCTAGAGTGGGGAGCTCCTGGAGATTGTAAGATTTCGTGAGCTCGATATAGTACATGACAGAACCGGCGTTTTGAGGAATCATGCTGCTGTTGATGTGGTCGGGGATGAACGGCACCGACTTCCAGCCGTTGATTGGGTTGTCATTGTTAATCACCACGAATCCTTCGACGTAGTCGAATGTGTTGAGCTCGTCTGTCTCCGAGATGAGCATTTCCTGGTCCTTCCTGAATGTCTCAAAGTCGGTATACATGGCCCGAATCCACCGGACCTGCAACTCCACCCACCACAAAAATAATGTTAATTTCAAGAACACGACAATGGCGTGCATGTATGTAAATATACCTATATTTGTGCCATCAATGCCCCAAACCCTTTTGCAGTCAACCTCATCATCACTTTGGTGTATCATTTGTTGCTCCCCAGAAACATGTTTTCATGCAACGTGTATCTCTCAATATCAATCGGGGATAATACCAGTACTGAGCATAAATGCTGCCTCTGCAGTAAGCGCCAGAGGCATTGAAGGCCAGCCTCATCATTCTTGGACGATCAAAAGATCAGGCTTTGACCTTACCTTCTTTAAATCACAAGGACTCGAGGAGACCCACTATTGAACTCAATCTAAATTTTACTCCACCACAATGAATTCTAGCAAAGAAAGGTGGTTCAGTATTAGAATCGATCGATTTCTCCTGAATGGGAAATTGAATTAGGCAGGTTAAATTTGGTGAGCGAAATGACATTTCTTGAAGAGTATGGGCGGTTGAAGCATTATAGTTGGTTACCTTTTGAGGTGCAGGTTCAAGGTTAATGCGAGCTTTGGTAATGATCCCAAACTGACCCAAGCCGCCCAAGACTGCGAAGAAAAGCTCTGGCCTGCGAGTCGGAGAGCACACGACAAACTCCCCTCTCCCTGTCACAACCTCCAACTGGAGGACGTTGCTGATTTCGGGGCCATGGCGGAAAGCCTGCCCACTCACTCCAGCATTCGACAATGTCCCACCGACACTCAGGTACAGGTAGTCGGTCCACGAGCGAGGGGTGAGGCCTTCCTTCAATGTCGCCTCCAGGACATCCACCCAAAGCTCTCCGCCTGTGGCTTCCACATACGGTGTGGGGCAGTCGGCGTCTCCATATGGCATCACCTTGATACCCCGCATTGTTGACATCTCCACAACAATGCCGTTCAAAGCCTGCACCAACACCACATCAAATGCTGTTACCAAAAATGAACCCCTACCTTGCTTCAAAAGGTGGATGCTATAAATGTAGCTTTCATTACAACTGTAGCACATATTCACGGGGTTGATCAAGAGAGATTCCTCTAATCGTTTTCTGTGATGAATAGGAGCCCCAAAAGCTACCATGATTATTGTGATGAATCTCCTGAGAGTGAAGAGAAACTCCACTTCAAGAATCCTCTAGTAATCACTGGTGCATACAGTTATCAAATGAAATCTGTAGTCAGATAGCATTTCCGTTAGGATAATCATCACCCATATATCCTTCTAAAGAAAAGCCCCATTGCCTGCTGCAATCGAAGGTGTACAAGTCCACGAATCAATCGAAATAAGATTCTTGTGACGTTTTCTTGCCGAGAGATATAAAAAATGGGCCATGAAGATCATTGTACCAACGTGCAAAACAAGTACACCCATGCAAAGAGATTGCCTGTACAGAGAGAAGTGGGAGACGATAGGCAGCAAGCAAGGCAAGGCAAGGTAAGGATGGATGGTTTACCTGTGCTTGGCCATTGATGGAGTGACCGTGACCGCGGGCCGCAATAGTGAGCAAAGAGTTGGACCTTGAAACTGCGCGGACGACAGAGACAATGTCGCTCACATGTTGCGGGTACAAGATTCCAGCGGGTGGGTAGCTCTTCATGAAGCCCCAGTCGGATGCGGCGGAGGAGGTGTTTCGGAAGGAGATAAACCCTTTCAAATTGAGGAGGTTTAGGGAGGTGCAGTCGGTCCGGGACAAGACGTTGCAGCCATTGAGGGGTGGGTGGGGGAAGACATTGCAATGCGCCTTCTGGATGCTCCAACTGGCGAGGATGAAAATTGTGAAGCTAGCGAACAGCAGCATGGAGCTGCACATGATTGTCACCCCGTGGCACTCCATCGCAGCAATAATATGATGCTTTCGAATATAAGTTACAATCAGTCTACTTGTTGAAAACCACTCCACTCTATCCAGGCCTTGGCTATATTGTCTATTAGCTAGCTAGTAGCTGTGTCGAGGAAGGAAAAGAAGTCACTTTGCAATTATCCTTGCTACAATGTATATCGTATCCTTCAACTTGATGACTCCTTCGTGTACGATTTCTAAATTATACCGGAATCGTCGGCAGGGAGGACAACGATATGTACTAGAATCTATTGACTTGCGTGACCTGCAATGTGCTGGACTCTCTCTCCAGATGAACCCTGGCTCACCTAGCAGCGACAGCAGCCACTCCCCTACACACGACGATATCCAAACCCATCTCAGAAATTTGCACAGCCATCTCTATAAGAATGGCTCCCTCACCAGGCATGATCTCGCAAGCTTCTACTCTTCACAGGAGCCACAACAAAATCTCATCTGTACCGACCCAGTAAGGGCAAGGAGAGCAGCCTGATGGAAATCCAATTCCGGATACTACCGTCAACTACCATCAACTACCGCCACCTCCCAACCAATTCAGCAATGTAGCTCCCTCTGCAAACTCCAGAATCCAGTACCACCTCCTCTCACAACTACCACCTGAATCACCCTCTCAAGCCACCAAATCTGGTCACCACTAACCCACAACCCAAAACTCCTACTTTTGGGGCTCCCTCACTCAACAGAGAACCGGGGAGGATTAGCGCCAGGCTCTTCTAGAGTTCGGCTTAGCAGGGTATGGGGATTTAGCACTCGTTGAAGTAGTTGAACCAGATGATGAAGAAGTTAGTCTAAGCCTGTCTGTCTGTCTGTGTGACTGCCTTCCAGAACTATAAGTTAGTGCCAGGAGTGGAGAGGGTGTGGGGGTATAAGTATGAGTCGAGGGTGCCGGCGGAGGAGGTCGGCAGATCATGGGTGGTCGAGTAAAAGAGGGCAGATCTTGCGAGAATCTGGTGCACTCATGAGGCACTCATGTGGCCTTCAAGGCAACTGCCTTGTTACCTTTGCCAACGTGCTCTCACTCTCTCTCTCTCTTCACTCTACACTTCTATTACTGAGCTTACTACCTGAAGCGTAGACAGCCTATTCTCATTTCTAGCCTACTCTCTCTCTCTCTCTCTTTCTCTCTCTCTCTCTTTCTCTCTCTCTCTCTTTCTCTCTCTCTATCTATCAGCTTCTCTCTCTCTCTCTCTCTCTAATTTCGAACCCTGGGCCTGTGAACTGTAGGTGTGGTGTGACACGCCCTGAACAGGTTGAGACACCTTACTTACAAACTCGCCCACTGGGAGGTGCAGATTGTCACTGGTACATGAAAAGTAATCAGATATGTGATGCCTCCCATGTACCAATCTATATCAATTCTATATCACCGGGTCACATCTGGGTCGGCGAGTTGTGCCAACTGTGTGCCATGGTGGTTCGTTGTGGGGGCAGGCACTGGGGGTGGGAGGAACCGTCACTAAAAATCAATAAAATGTCTAGTCTCTAATTTGTGATTATTTATTATTATCCTCAACCCAGGTGCCAAGGACTCGCTATTAACTAACCCAGATCATCACCTGGCACACACTCCCTAAGCTTTTGTGGAACCTAAGGTTATGAGTTAAGGCCTTATTGTGAGTGCTTGCAAATCCACAAACATATTTTCAGGAATTGCAAACTTTAAAGATTGTCATTTCAGATTCCATATCTTGTGAAGAGATGCAAAGGTTATAAGATCGTCCAAACTGAATATTCTTGGAAGATTTTCTTACATTTTAAACAATCACTAGATCCTCCCAACCATGTTCACCATTGAACCAATTGTTTGCACATGTCATTTCGATGTTCATACCTATTTACTAACTTTGTCATATACCACTCAAATATAGGTGTTTGATGAAGAAGAGTGTCAACCACATAAGACTCAGATATATCTTAGTACAATTTCTAAGAGTGAATTTGCTTTCACATCACTAGTCTTAAAATCCTTACCACATTATACCTTATATATCAAATGCAAAGAAGTAGCCAGTTCTTACTCACTAGATGGTCTTCAGGAGAATCATGGGAAACACAAATGTACTACAATTGAGGCATGTCTCCAAGATACACGAGTCTCATAAGTTGCAGGCAAAATAGATTAAATTCTATATGCGCAATGAAGGGAGCAATGGTCATCCGTTCAATGTGCCACATATACATGCTGAGGATAGTTGCCATGTTGCATCTTAAAGTATCACGGTGAATGTAAGTTAGACCATGATGGTCACTGCAGCCTAAGATGAAGGGTGAGCAATTTTGACGGCTTACTTACTTGATCATCTGTTCATCTAATATGTCAAAAGAAATGGCATCCATAAATAATCATGGTTGAAATTGATGAAATTGATGTTAGTTTGGAGATAAGTTAGATATTGTATTCTAGTAACTCACAACTATAATCACAAAGCTGATTCCAACATCAATATTGTGGGCACGACTATCTGTGTACCTAGCGGACGGTGGTCGAGTCAGAGTTCAAGATGAAAATAAAGGAGCTGAATGTTCATGGGGCCATTCAATGTCTAAGGATCAAATATAATCAGCTGTCAATGCATATGAACAGCCGTACACCTACCATGCTTCCTAATCTCTCGACTCCCGCGCTCCAAGAAATATTCGCGGACCGAAACTTGGCCTTTGATTGTAAGCTGCAGGCCAAAGTGTGGGGTTCAGTTTGAAGCACTCATAATTAGTCTCCTGCAGTGAAACATTCATTTAAATATAATTTAACCCTCGTGATCTCTCCAGTCTTCAGTCAGCAAGGAGAAATGCTTGATGCCCATCAATGCCACTACAACAACAAATTACAATGCACTGCAACATGGTTTCACCATTCCAAGCAACAAGCAAGCGTTGAACATGCAATGGTCAACGTATAATTCAGTAAGTAGTGGTGGCCGGTTCATCAGTTGTTGTACTAATCTGTATACTTACAACTGCCATTCATCAGTTCAGGTATACTAAAACAAGACGGCCTCAATTAAGACTTGGATTGTATTCAAGGGAATGATTCAATCAAGGTAACAAAATGATTAATTAATGTGAGTACAGTCACAGAGAGGGACCTCTCATCAATCCAACATAAAAACTTGACGCACTATAGGTTTGTTGCCGAATTCATCTCAAATGATTTCAAATACAATAATTTGAGGTCTTTATAGCTAATTTTGGTGTCAAATCATTTAGTAAAGTAACCTTTGGGCTGCATATTATTTCAGAGTTTTTATGTTGGATGAATGAGAGGTACGTTTGTATACAATGATCCCCTCTTTGTTTACTCACTAGTGTATTGAGCTTCTAAAATTATATTATATTCGTAAACCTAGATCTTACTCAATCTTACTCAAATGCCCAGGGTGGCCATTCTTCCTTTTAGATCATTTGTTTCTAAATCACAAATATTGCTATTATGCTTTCTAATGAAATGATGATGTGTAACACAAAGGGGAGCAATATTCTTCAAGAGTGGCCATTTAGAGGAATTCATCGATACCATTTGTGTCTAGATTAGAAAGGGTTTACGCTTTCAAATATTGTTTTTAGAATTGATTAGATAGAAGCAATTTTCAAACACCCTGAGTATTAATTTTTACATTTAGAAAAATATAATAAAAGCTCACTTGTCTTGTCTCCAAAGCTCCATCAGGCCCTCGTTGTTGTTTAACCCCTAAATGCCTACCCATTGGCCACCCTGGAATGACATTGGGAAACCCTATGTGAAAATCAAAACTTTGACGAGTTTTTTTTGCCACATTTGATTAGCAAATTCCAAGTTATCGAACCATATAGATGTCTAGAGCATGTAGGGGAGGAGTATCTCAAATGTTTCAGTTGTCTAAGTATCTCCAACTATTCTGTTTAAAGTTTAAGTGATGAGGTGTCAAAAAAAGATATATTCTCACCCTACTTTCTTATTGAGTTCAATAGTACACATTAGAAATTTACCAAAAATGACAATTACATTCACCTTGCAACTCTTAAAAATGCCACAAAATGAATTTTTGAGGGCCCTTGTAGTTTCTATGGGAATTGGGCATTGCCAATTTTTTGATAGAGGTACATGTGAATTTCAGTATCCAAATGTCAATGATAGATATGGCACAAAGAATATAAGACAAATTCAATAGAACATTGGTTCATAAATTCCAAAATAAGATGGAGATGTGACCCCCTAAACCCCCTAAATCAATTGGATTGGTGCAAGGGAGGGGGGTACAATGGATTTCCCAACCAACATGCACCTGGAAGGAAAAAATCCAGGTTTCACATCTAGTGTAACGTGTATTTACTTATTTATTATTTATTTACTATTTACAACCTCTAGTTCAACTAAACTCCTTTGCTAGAAGACTAGAGGCTCCACCCTAGGTGCTATAGTAGTTCTACAAGGTAAAGGGAGTTACTACTAGTTGAGACTATGGTGTTACACTAGGTTATCACCTTGTAAGTAACGACCATGAGTTAACTATACTTAGAGTTATCCTAAAGGCATGGAGGGAGAGCTAGTGGTATATCTTGCACTACTAGTTGAAGGGAGCCTCAGCTCATAGTAGTAGCAAGTATATAAGCTCTAATGTTGGGTGGAACATGCCTCTTGAATCTCATTATTTCTGAGATACGTTACATTGGTATCAGAGTAGAAGCTCTTGAACGTTGTTGTTTCTTGGGTGTTGTTATGTTTTCCGCTGCGTAATCATGTTTTTTGAAAGATGATTTATGTTTAAGTTTTTATCGCGTGAGGGGGGGGGGGTCAGAAATCTATTTTCAGCGAGTACCTCGTTGCGCGTTTGTTAATCGCTCGTGATTTAATTTTTTTTAAGTTTTATCGCGAGAAGGGGGTCAGAAATCCGTTTTCAGCGAGTTGTACCTCGTCACGCGTTTGTTAAGCACTCATGATTTATTTTTGAGTTTTATCACGTGAAGGGGGTAATTTGAAATTTAAATTTCCTTTTATTCCTCAAGTACACCTCAAGACTGTCAAATTTTTTGCTTGTGTGGTGCTTGTCCAACTTGGTTGTTTCAAGGACGGGAGCATTTTAAATTTTGGTAAGTTGGCGGTGCTGACGTGGCGTTGACGTGGAAGTTTGTTGACGTCATGGTGACCTGTTGAACCGGTCATTTCAATGTAAAATTTTATGCAGTCTTTTCCAGTAACCTGCTGAACCGGTTACCACATATTTTTGCTCCTAGCAAGTGTTTTTGAAACATTTTCTATAATTTCAAGTGTTTCTTCTTGTTTTTCTTTACGATTACCTTCAAGGTTGAGTAAAATTTGGAAAGTATACATCAAGTTTTTGGGGTATTTGTGATTGTTTTGTCCAATGGCCACGGATATGGATACGTCCGGTTTGTCCAATGAAGGCAGCCCTCTTGTAATTACTCCAGTAGATACGGATGAAGCAATGGGACATCTGGTGGCCAGAAAAATTCGAGAGTATTGTGCAGGAAAGCTGATTGACGATCATAAGGATTGAGGCGCAATGTGACAGTTTGCTTTCAATGTATATACAGTTGGACGGTCGAGTAGACATTCATGACTGTAAGCTAAACGTTTTACAAACGTATCAAGAAGTAGACAAAGTACGTTCCACTGCGGCCTCCGCAAAGCCGGAGAAATTCAATGACAAATCCAAAATCACCATCCTTGCCTAGATAGCCCAGATGCATAAGTACTTAACTGCACGCAAGGTACCTAAAATGGAGTGGGTGGTCATTGCTTCCACTTATTTGGAAACCAATGTCGCTCAACATTGGGACGTGTTGGCAATGGAGCTTCGTACGGATGACAAAGATCCGTTACTATGGAAAAATTTCCAGGAGGCGCTTATCAGTGCTTATGGAAGTGTTAACCAAGAAATGGTTGCCCGGAACAAACTCCGTACTCTAAAACAGAAAGGTTCTATGGAAGAGTATGCTAATGACTTTCAACATCTGTGTTCTCAGATTACGAAATCACCTATTTCCAGGGAAGATACGGTTGAACGATTTCTATTTGGACTCAAAGAGGATGTTCGGAATAAACTCCTAGAGGATCCACAAGGTGACGGCGATCCATGGGAGGACATTAAGCGTTTGATCAATTATGTTGTAACGACCGATGCCACTTATACCCAAGCTGCAAAGGGACGGGGTGATGTAAAATCTCATTCAGAGGCAGCAGTTGCCAAAGGTAATGGCAATTCAAGGCCGGTAAGGGACAAGGAGTCACACCGCTCTAAGGTTCGTAATTCTTTTTTCTACAAAAAAAAATCATAAGCCTAAGGGGGAGGAATCCTCGGTTAAGAGCACTGACAAAAAAGACGGCCGTTGTTTCATTTGTCATAAGGAGGGATATCTGGCTCGGGATTGTCCTGATAATAAAAAGGGTGCAGTGCAACAGACTGTTAAAAAAAAGGCAATAAGTCTTTTCACAAGTCCGACACTTAGGCAACGGACTAGTGTCAGGACTTGATCAAGTTTCGGAGGTTGTGTTTGATTTGTCTAGTAGTGAACTGGAAGTGATCCAGGACAAAGTCAATAAACAATTTAATGTAATCGTGTGTGATATTTTGAATAAAAACATCATTTTGTCAACTCCATTACTCCTACTTAGTGATGTGTTTGATGAGAAGTCCAAAATATATGGAGTTTTTTCATTAATTATTCTATTACTGAAGGATTTGCAAAGTTTCTTAAAGTCATATTTGCACGGTAAACAGGGAGCGCCCTATGATACTAGTACTTGTTTTATTGTTGAAAAACATAGAGCAAAATGTCTTAAAAGAACTTTGCCTAGATTTAAGTTGTTGCATCAATTTGAATCGCAGTCAAAACTATGGCAAGTTTATCTGGATGAAGCCAGGCCACATGTTTTGAATCAACTCACTATTTCTTCTCAACTGATGATGAGTTTCTCTGGGCAAGTAGCTTATTGGAATGCATCTGTATTAACGGATAATGCAGCTTCACATTGCTTTGTGAGTTTTGTTTTCGCTAACATCTTTGGGTTAAGAGTGAAAAATGGCAGTAACACATTGGTATTAGGCAATGAAGATGAAGTCCCCACAGATGGGCACATTAAAGTCCATGTTGAAATACATCAATATCATAGTCAAATCACTTGTCTTGTGGCCAAGTTAAAAGATGGTGTTGATTTGATATTGGCCAACAATTGGCTAGTACAACACAAGGCACGTCTGGATTTTGAATCTAAATGTTGCGTGTTTTATAAGGGCCGTCGTAAAATGACAGTGCATGTGAACCCAATGCAAGGTTAGAGTCCAAATCCCCATAGACTCACTGCCATGCAATTCAAAAGGTCAATTTGGAAAGGAACAACTTCGTTCCTAGTTCAATTGACTGCAGTTGGAGATGAGGTAGAGGACATAGTGGCAGCTCCTTATGTCATAGTGTTGGAGGAATATGTTGATGTTTTTCAGCCTATACCTACAAGGTTACCTCTAGAGCATAAAATGGCCCATACTATTCCTTTGGAGCCGGATGGCAAGCCGCCATTTAGGCTGATCTATAGAGTCCTCTAGAGCTGCAAGAAGCCAAGAAGCAGATCAAGGAGTATTTGGAAAAGGGATGGATTGAGCCTAGTTCATCACCCTATGGGTCTCCCATCTTGTTTGTCAAGAAAAAAGATGGAGCATTGTGTATGATGGTGGATTATGGTACACTTAACAAACTAACGGTAAATAATCGTTATCCGTTGCATCGCATTGATGATTTTTTTGACCAATTAGCAGGCTCTACTATATTTTCATCTCTTGATTTGGCACAAGGTTATCACCATATTAGAATATCTGAGGAGGATGCACCAAAGACGGCATTTCAAACACCATTTAGACATTATCAATTCAAGGTATTAACTTTTGGATTGACCAATGCTCTAGCAACTTTCCAGGGAGTGATGAATCGAGTTTTTCACAAGTTCATCGGGAAGTTTGTTTTGGTATATCTGGATGACATCTTAATTTTTTCCAAGAATGAGGAGGAACATGTTAGACACTTGGCACAAGTACTTCAAATTCTACGGGAGAATCAGTTTTATGCAAAGATGTCTAAATGTCATTTTAGAAAGGATGAATTACACTATCTAAGACATGTTGTAGGCAAAGAGGGCATTAAGGTGGATCCTAGGAAAATAAAGATTGTTGCAAAGTGGCATAGACCTCTTGAAGTCGGACAACTTAGATCCTTCTTGGGGCTTTGCAATTACTTTTGCAGATTCATTCATGGATATTCCACACTAGTTGCCCCATTGACTTCTCTTACGCGAAGCAAGGTTAAGTTAATTTGGACTGACGATTGTAAGCGTGCTTTTGAAAATGTTAAATATGTCTTAACACATGCACCAGTACTGACCTTACCTAAGTTAGGGGAGCCATTTGAGGTCGTTAGTGAGGCTTCTTTACTCGGAGCAAGGGCAATATTATTTTAAGGAGGTAAGCCTATTGCTTTTGAGAGTAAGAAATTTTCTCCAGCTGAGAGGAACTATACTACTGGTGAACAAGAACTAGCAACAGTTGTACATATCATGCGAACCTGGCGGTGTTACTTAGAGGGAGCAGACTGTACTATTGTTACAAATCATAATCCTCTAGTGTATTTGAAAACACAACAGACGTTATCAAGGCGTCAAGCTTGATGGTTGGAGTTTTTGGAGCATAATTTTATCTATCATTGGGTATACCGACCAGAAAGGATTAATATGGCCGATCCCCTGAGTTGAAATCCACTAGACGCAGGTGACCAAAAAGTTTTGATGGCACCTAAGGCAGCTCCAAATAATTCGATCATTCAAATGGTGGTTGCAGACGCTATGTAAAGTGATCCCGAACAGCAAGACAACAATGTAAAGGGGTATCCGGAGTTTGTCAGTGATCAGAAGTTGTATCAAATTATCATTGTCGGGTATGCTCTTGATCTTTGGTACTCAAATCCGCACAATTTGAAATATTTTGTTTATGAGAATCACATCTGGTGGTATGATAAGGCGGTAGTGATTCCAGATGTGTCCTTCCAAAGATCGAATATCATGTCATTTTTCCTCCGGAAATACCATGATGCTATAGGAGTGACTAAAACACATAAGAAGGTGCGAGTAAACTTTTGGTGGCTTGAGATGCAATGGTCCATCAGAAGCTATATAAAATCTTGTGAGAATTTCCAAAGGAATAAGGCCCCTACTTTTAAGCCAGTAGGTTTGTTACAACCATTGGAGATTCCTGATAGTAATTGGAAAATTATGAGCATAGATTTCATTTATGGCTTGCCTCTATCTGTTAATGGTTATGATGCCATCTTTATGTGTGTGGATAAGTTGTCCAAGATAGCCCACTTTATGCCAACCATCACACATGTTACTGCTGAAGGAACGGCAAGATTATTTCATGATCATGTTTATAAGATTCATAGTCTACCCAAAGTAATCCTAAGCGATAGGGACGCTAGATTCACAAGTAGGTTTTGGGATGCGTTGCATGGTCTTTTGGGGACAAGGTTGGCCATGTCCACCGCATTCCATCCTCAAACCAACGGGCAGACGGAACGGGTAAACCGCATCCTAGAGGATATGTTGTGGCATTATGTTAACCCAGTGCAAGATGATTGGGATGAATTCCTTGCTTTGGTTGAATTTGCATATAATAACTTTTGGCAAGAATTAGTGCGGAATACTCCGTTTGTCCCTGAATTATGGTCAGCATCTCTAGACACCATTAAGTGGGAACAACATGTGTCAAGTCCATATTGCGCAAAATTTCGTCGAGCATATGACAGATGTAATTGGTTTGACCATGAAACATTTGATTGTTGCGCAACAACGACAGAAGTTCTATGCTGACAAGCACAGACGAGAGATCTTGTTTGAGGTGGACCAGCAAGTGCTTGTTAGTACTGCCAACATTAAGTTGAAGGTCCCAGGAGCTCGAAAGCTTTTACCAAAGTGGATTGGTCCGTTTCAGATAATCAAGAGGATTGGGGTCGTAGCATACCACGTACAATTGCCAAATACATTTAAGATTCACGATGTCTTTCATGTATCACTTCTTAGGCCGTATGTGGCCGATGGCAAAGTACAGCCTCCCCCTCCGCCAATCTTTGAGGAAGATGCATCTTATGAAGTAGAACGTGTGCTTTCACATGAGAATAGAAGGTCTCATTCTTGCCCCAAGAGATTCTATCTTATCAAATGGCTTGGATATGCACTTGAGCATAATTCATGGGAGCCAGAATGCAACTTGAGTGTAGAAATCCTCAAGGAGTATTGGGATGCGGTAGCCAAATTAGAAGATAGGCTAACACGTAAAGGTGTCAAGTGTGAACGCGAAGCCCCAGCTGCGTAGAAACAGTTGAGGCGGAAGGAATCTTCAGGGTAGACGCCTTCTATTCTTTCATGCTTGCACAAGATCCTGTAAACGGGGTGTTATTATTAACTTTGTTTCACCCTACCAATTGGCAAAGAGTAGGGGTACAGATACAGATCCCATGGCTCGCTTCAATTAAGTGGTGATCTTGACTCAAAGTCTTGATGTACTACAGTTTGGGATAATACATGAACGTGGACTTTCATTCCTAAATGGGGAGGTGTGTAACGTGTATTTACTTATTTATTATTTATTTGCTATTTACAACCTCTAGTTCAACTAAACTCCTTTGCTAGAAGACTAGAGGCTCCACCCTAGGTGCTCTAGTAGTTCTACAAGGTAAAGGGAGTTACTACTAGTTGAGACTATGGTGTTACACTAGGTAATTAACGACCATGAGTTAACTATATTTAGAGTTATCCTAAAGGCATGGAGGGAGAGCTAGTGGTATATCTTGCACTACTAGTTGAAGGGAGCCTCAACTCATAGTAATAGCAAGTATATAAGCTCTAAGGTTGGGTGGAATATGCCTCTTGAATCTCATTATTTCTGAAATACGTTACATCTAGTCCAACTAGCAAAGACAAATCGTTTGTGGAGTCCAAATCTTATAGCACCTCACATACTAAAATACCAAAACATATAGATAAAATCTAATTAACTACCACAAAAGAACACATCTATTTTGGCACATTTGGGCATCTTAGGCATTTAGGGGTTAATTGTTAGTTCTATCACAAAATGACTAGTAGCACGTGTTTGTTTTTTTAATAAGTTTGATCAATGAGCTTGGTGTTGATCTAGAAATGGATCTTTGCAAAGAACTTAAAATTGCTTAATATTCTTTTGCATCTTCATGTTCATCCATTCACCACAGTAGTATTTAAAAATGCAAAATTTTGGTTGCTCCCACATGATGTGCAATTTGGAGGATATGGTGCGGCATGGTGTGAACAAGGTTTTAAATAAATCTAGACTTATGCATGAAGTTTGACCATATTGAAATTGTATACATGCAATACTGTCGTCAGGCCGTATGATTAAAATAAATAATGATTAAAAAAACTAATCTTAGATGTGAAATGCATGTCTTGCTGCAAATATATTATATAAACCTCCAATTAGAAATTTTAACACTTACTGAGGTAACAAATATAAAGGGCATATTATACTTGTAACATGCACACTTTGTTCTTTATTAAAACATGCATCTATAGTGGTGTTTTGGTCACACTACTTCTCCAAATATGATGTATACTTATAAGTTCCACCATAATAGAGTCATCAATAAAGTAAAGCACATACAATTATGGGTTTAGTCCCAAACCTTGAGTTTATGAGAGTTGACACCAAGTCACCCAAGTTTTCTTAATGCTTACATTTACAATACACAAAGAGTTGCCGTTGGGCTATTAAATCCCAACTTTCTAGCTTATCCTACTAGGATGGGTGGGCCAAGCTAGCTTTGTTTTTTTTTGAGATAGAAGGCCGACAGGGCAGCACCAAAGCACAGGAGGCAATTGACCACCTGGCAAGTTTTTGTCAAGTAGAGAGGAGATTTCACAGTCGGGAATCGAACCGCCAACCTCTTCCTTGAGATTTGGGTATCTCTCCACCATGATCCAATAGTTTAGGGTCGTCTCGGACCAGGCCAAGCTAGCTTTGCATAGGCCGAATCCAAGATTTAGGATAGCGGGATGCACATGCCCTATTTTAACACCCTAAAATTCTCACAAAAAATTTGAGGTGGAAAGAGGAGGTCCCAAATGTTTCACCCAACTTTCAAAATAGGCTCCAATACATGACGATCTACCGAGCTCTTAATAGAAATGTCTCTCAAAGAAGGTTTTGTACCTCTTTGAGGGACTTTCTGGATAACTCAATACTTCCCCTAAATAATTTATGGTATGCTATGCATGTATCAATGACGCAACCAATTGTTTCATATATATTATTATTTATGAACAAGTAATTTGTCCATATTTACCGATCATGTGTTGTTAATGTTGCTCCAAAGGCGACTACAACAATGAACGGAGAAAATCGGCTACTAACTTAGTTGCAGAACAAATGGTTCGTTTCCCCAAATTACCAATGTAGAATCAACACTCTAGGAAATGGACCAAAGCATATTTCAAATTTATACTATTCTAAGTAAAAGTGCAAAGAATAACCAAAACATTTCACTGAATAACCAGTTGATAATAAAAGAAGTAAGAATAACGACTGTGTTGGCTCGAATTTCTTCCTGTTCACTATACTGCAACATGAAAAATGTTGCACATATTAACCTTGTTGATAAGGTCCGATACGACCTTAAACTACCGGATGATGGTGGAGGGATACCCAAATCTCAAGGAAAAGGTTGGCGGTTCGAATCCCGGCTGTGAAATCTCCTCTCTACCTGACGGAAAACTTGCCAGGTGGTCAACTGCCTCCTGTGCTTTGGCGTTGGCTTGTCAGCCTTCTGTCTCAAAAAAAAAAAAAAAAAAAAAAAACTTGTTGATAAGTAAGTTCGATATTATTAGGCACTTTGGTAATAGGCCAGTGGGTGTCGGCCTCCTTACGATCTACTTACCGATTTAGTGGATGTGAGAAGATTTGACGCCATAAATTCTAGAGAACAAATCCAATAAAAGACTGTAGATTGAAAGCAATTGCATTTGGTGAAGGATACCTAGCACCTACCTAGTCACTCACCTATATTATCTCCCAAATTATGCCCAAAACAAACTCATGATAATGTTTGTTGGGTTTCTTACTGTGTATTCTACACCATTTATGGTATTTAGTGTCACATGCGTAATAATGTCACTTACCTTATTTTGAGGCGTATGTTAGGTTACAATAATGATCAACAATTTCATTACTAGTGTCACCTCATGACATTTGGCATTCAAGTGCATTTATTAATATATTTGTATGAGTGTGTTCAATCGTGCAGTGAGGTATATGCCTATGTTACACAATCATGGTGTCTTTTTGCACTCGTCACAACCCATTTGACAGATGGTCACTGTCACTGGCTCCAACTGATCCGTCAAAAGACCGAGGTCCAAGACCCTCGACCCGTCACTTGACATATCACTCCCAAAATGCCCGTCATTTGACATATGAAATTTCAAAATACCTGTAAACATCTTATCACCATGAATTGTCAGTGCAGTATGCTCATAGTTCCGTGCATCCACCTTTGCAACCATTTTTTGGAGGTTACAACTTACCGAGCTTGCATTTCAAGTGTCTTTGCATGCTATTCAAAGGCAAGTGGGTTAACTCCAATCACCGTTGTTTATTTAACAATGCTCTATATTTGAAGCATAGGAAGCACTCAACACTAAAGGATGTTTTTCCTACACAAGCTCACAAGTGCATAATTTCAATCTCCATAGAGCAATGACTATAGAGGTCATTGACAACTACATAATGAAAGTGATTTAATTGCATATTGTCTCACTTCGTACTACTATTCTATATGTTGTTATGATTTTAAAAAATGGAAACTAGTAAGAGGTTATGAAGCCGTCAATTTGAGAAATTAGGTGTCAAAAGACATGTTGAAGTTGACTAACTTATCAAAAAAATCAGCGATGTAAAAATTGGCAATCACATGAAAGGCATGACCATATGTTAAAAATCAACATTGTACATAATGGTTGTAGTTCACTCCCTTGGCTTTTGACTACATGTTGGTGATTACTATGTTTCACCAACTATTTGGCATATGGTTACCTTAGGATAGAGTGCCCTACTGATGGAAAGATGTAGTAGCCATTGGGTGAAGACCCTCCTCATTTACGATGCTTGGTTTTATAGGAAACCATTTTTTATTTTATTTTTTCATTGGAAATATACCATACCCACTTAAAGACGAACAATATCACAACTCTAGCTGATGACAATATGTGACAACTCCAGAGTCATCTTATCTCAATAGTGTATGTGAAGGCATGTTTATGTTGTGGACTAGTGACCATGACCACTGCTTTCTAAAATTTGTCATTGGTTGAGAAATGAGTGGCAATACCACTTCCTTTTACATAAGGTCACCAGAAATAGAAGCGACTATGGGTCAACATGTCAAGAAATGAATGACAAAATGACATAGAAGTGACCTAAATTCCTACATGTCCATAAATGAATAATGTTTAGTGGTCACCCAAAATTTACAGCAAGGGAACTCAAATAGGTTCTTTCAGCACAAAATAAGACGACCATGTCCCGTGACCAAGATCTTTGAAAAGTGATATGGATTTCTCTTGGTCATGGTCTTTAGATCACCGACCAATGACCATGATAAAATAACCAAAATCATTTTTTCTCATGGCCCTTGGTCAGGTGTGTAGAACGACCATGCGTGCCTTCTAACAAAAAGGAACAAGCTCCTAGACAATAGACATATCATTTTGTCCAACACCATTGAATCCAAATCGTCATCTTAAGTTATAGATCGATGATGAGATCGTAGACAAGCATGTGGGCATCATATGGTATCATCGGAGAAGGGCAAAGGGCTCAATCAAATAAGCTCTCTAAGGGGCGGTATGGACGGAGATAGCGAGGTCTTGCACATGGTGACATGCGCGAAGGTTTATGAAAGATCGGATCGGATCACCATCGAATCATTTGGCAACTTAAATGCACGTAACTTAAACTCGGTGTGTTTCCAATTCCCTCTCAAGCGTGAAACTTGAAACCGACCGGGGTTGCTCGGCCACTTAGGACTCGGTCACATGGGACCCCATCAATGAGAGCAACGGTCCCACCTCCACCGTCCCAAGTCCTAACCCTAGACGTAACATGGCGAGGTTAACTGTGGCTAATGCAGCGTCCTTCGTGGACCAATCACGTAATCTTACAGGACTCGGGGCGTCCTTCGACTTGGGTACGCTCGATGAAGAGCAAATAAAATTTGCGTGATTTGTATGGTAACCTTTTAAAGTCGATGGTGATGCTCCACACCGGACCTATCTTGGCTGACTCAGCGGACCTCCTCGATCCCATCTCAAAGCCAATCTAATAAGGTACCTTAAAGTTAACTTATGGGCAATGAACGGGGAGATACCTGCCGCTAGTTACAGATGAGCTAGTTGAGTTTGAGAAATAACCGGTTGAAGTCCAAGGCCTCAGGAAAGTTACTGATCATTTTGGAGGAATCTATAGAATATATCTCGAATCAATAAAGAAATACCGAAAGATGTCTTCTTTTTTTCTTTTTCTTTTGAGACAGAAAGCTGACATGCCAGTGCCAAAGCACAGGAGGCAGTTGCCCACCTGGCAAGTTTCTGTCAAGTAGAGAGGAGATTTCACAGCCGGGAATCAAACCGCCAACCCTCTTCCTTGAGATTTGGGTATCTCTCCACCATCATCCAATAGTATAGGGTCGTCTCGGACCATAAATACCAAAAGATGTCAACATGTAACTAGTTAGATTTGAAAACACTTGGATCTTGACCAATTACGCCCAAAATCTTCCTCAAACACTGCTTGTGGGGGTCCTTTGTATCGTAAGGATTTTGTTTCATAATACATACTGAGGAGGTGATAGTAGAAAATTGTCCCTTATAAGTTGGTTGGTGCTTCATTTCAAGTTAAGTTCATTGAATTAATTCAGGTCTTCAACCCTAATTTAGGGACTCATTAGCCAGGCATAGAAATTACCAGGTTTTACAATAGTAATAAGCATTTGCATCCTCCCCTTCCTCATGTACGCCCTCTCCTTCCGTAGGTGTTGTGAATGTTCACCCGTATCGTGAGGTGCTTCATAGTTCTTTCTTTCTTTTTTAGATGCCAAACTATAATTTCCATGTGTGGATCTAAAAAATATACAACTACCATGTGGTCCAACACAAATTTAATTATAAAAGTAGAGTAATATTCTACATAAGTACATGCAACTTAGTGATAAACCAAGAATTTGGGCATTTAAGTAAGTTTAAAAATTTGTTGTGAACCCTTTGTGTTTCAACGAATTGTTTTTTTGAGCAAAATTGAGCACGGAATCAACATCATAGGCCCCGAAAAAAGATTCAATTGGGATTAATGAATCATAGCCTAATAGGAGGTAGTATTCTACTAGACCCTCCTTACATAAGTGGCACAAATCATGGTTTCTACAGCCTTGGTGATCATCCCATTATAGTCTAAAGCATGCAAGTGGAGGGAGATTTTTTTAATTTAAATATACAACAAAGCCAATGTGCTCAGAGGCAGTGGTCTGTCACCCTGCCATTGCCCATTGTTCTAGCATGGCTTGGACCATGGGGAGGATGGCACAACTGCAAGTTAGTCACTCTACACTAGAGTAAAATATGCAAATGATAAGATGAATGAAAAATATTGTGGATTATATGTGGAGATTGTATTGTACAAAATGGATAATGCTCATCAAATTCCTCTAAAGTTGGGTTAACAACAAAAACGAGAGACTCAACAATAAAAGCCTTGCAATTTTTTATATATGTATGACCACATATTACATGGATCACATCTGTAGTTTTATAAATGTAATTTGGGGCTAGGAACATTGTAATAATGAAACCTAACGCGTATGTTTGTGAAAATTTCCAGTTCTAATGTCTAGATAAACACATGTCTAAATGAAGACTTTGGTGTTGGGTGTACACAAGAATAACTTTCAAGAAAATATATTTGAACTAGATTGATAACTAGACAAGATACAAAACAAGGCAATATTGAGGATTGCTCCAAGACTGGTGTCCGTAAGGAGCTAAAGGGGGGAGGGGGGTAGGTGATACTAATATTTTTTTTCTTAAACAAATCCATTATTTGGATAGTGTACAAACTATGATCATGTGTTTTTCCTTCATAAGCATGTTTACAAATTAGTATGAAACATGATTTAGTGAAGGCCCAATTGTGGAGTTGCAAAGTGTTCCACCATTGCTTCATGTTCAAAAGATCATGGGATGAACTTGAAGACTAAAGGAGGTAAGAAACATTCAAATCTTGGTCCTCCACAATTGATAAGTGAAATGGGCTCCATAATCCTTGTGCAAAGTTGCTAAAATGTTCGTCTTTGAAAATAGATAAGAAAAGCAAAATCCATAACTCTCATACAAAGGTCACAAGTAAAAGTACTATGTTCTCCACATGTGCACTTTATTTGACCCAAGCCCATGACTGATGTCATTTTCTAGCATGAATATGTATCTTCCAACTTCCATAATTATGCACACCTTCTTTATATTTTAACGATTGAATCTTGATGTAATTCAATAAGTTCAAATATGTATATTTCTATAAATACGATTGGCAAGGACCCACATTGCTCCAAATATGAGAATATTCAACACTAATAATTTTTTAAACATGTGGGATACAATTGTCGCTTGTAAGTATGAGGGGGATGAGTATTTCAAAATGTAAAGGCATATGAATCTTTGGTTGAAACATGAGGGGTGTAGGGTAATGCATTTTCAAAGACGTGATTGACAAATGCCCTATTTAGTAAACCCGCTTTGGACTCACATATGAGCTCATGGGTATGATGAAGGTGAAGTGTCCCTTGTTCATGCCAACCCTAGAGGCTAGCATTTATCTCTTTAATTGACAAACACTTAAACTTGCTAAGAATATGAAGATGGACAATTATCTTATTTAGACACGAAGGGGTGTGACTATTCAATTGAAAATATGAACGGGCATGACTATATAGTTGAGTATGATGGGGATGATTGTTGAGTTAAAACTATGAAAGGGTAAGAATGTTTAACTAAAAGTATGAGGAGGTATGAGTATTTTACTCATAATTTATTATTGGCTTTGTGATGTAAACAAATTGTTGTAGCTCCAGAATTCTCTTTGTTTAAAATTTATAAAGTTATTGGACACTAGTACAAATTCAACTCAATGTGTCTTGGTTCTATCATGTGCGTGATTATCCTTCACAATTAACAAATACATTTCCACCATTCATATTTTGTAAATTTTTGTACCAATCAAGTCCAAAATTGTGATTAAATTTTTTAGTTTGTTGTAGAAGTAGCATATGATCAAGGGAAAGAGAAATTAAATAGTTTTGAATAATCATAGTGTTGCATCATGATATAAAAATAGTGTCCTCATAATAGTTTAATGATATATATATATATATATATATATATATATGTGTGTATGTTCTTTATATTCTTTAAACTATTACTATAATAACTATATGATGATTCAAATTGTAAGTGTGCTCATTTGAAATTGATAGTGGCTCCCATAAAACCTACCTTTGGTAATAAATTTTGTTGTTTTGTTTCATGCATAGCCCACACCAACATAGCAAGTTTAGATTTGATGTTTTGTGTGTGCAATTGATAAACACAATCGCTAGGGGAATAAAAATACAACCAAGAGGAATTCATTAGGGATTCCATTAGACTCAAAACTAGAATTTAAGTATATTTGGATTTATGCATGAATTTTGGACAATTCTAACCACCAATATGACATACACTAGATCGCAAAACTACACAAATATGATGGTTGGCAAACATGGAATACAAACATTCAAAGTTGTGGTTATTGTGTTGTTGTTGTTGTTGTTGTTGTTGTTTGATGTTTTGTTCCCATAAGTGCACATCCCTTATTAATTTTGCACATCCCTTATTAATCAAGTGGTTTGTCCAAATATACTTAATTAACAAAATCAAGTAATGATGCCCATAATTGAATCTTTAGACATCCAAGTAATTGCCAAATTGCTCTCATAAGCCATAATCGTATGACCATGCCAAGTCCTATCAAAAGCTTGAAGAATGTCCTCATGCACAACCTTAGGAGTTTTCGTGAGGAATTCTTGAGTTTTTTTGCCACTCAACTCTACCACATATCACCAACTCATCTCAAATAACATGATGAAGCTTCCGGACATGTTAGAGGGTGTCATTGAACGCAAGGTCATTCCATAGTTTTCAAATGATACATGGATTAACGCTCTAGGTGAACAACCACACGTGCTAGAACTTTCTCAAATTATTATGTAGGTTCAAAAAAACAAAAAACAGTGCATCATAAAGAAAGATCGCCGTGTCCCTTGATGACCCAGTTGAGAGAATAACTACCCAAAATGTTAGCACCAAACCTCAAAACGTGTCAAAGTAAAAAAACACTCTCAAGATTATTCTCATGGGCCACCTCCTTTCAATAAATATTAAAATCAAGTGGCCAATACAACGATTATTCTTTTTTCTGGCAATTTGAATCAACATTGGAAGGAAAGTGGGATCACAATGGACACTATTGGTCACCATATTGGTGGTTCATTATGTCAATATGTAAAAGTTACATGGGAAATAAAGTTCTCATAATTCACAAGGATGCAAACAACTAGCATAATGCATGAACAACATAACACCTAGGATGCCTAAAGTTGTTCTACATATTGTACCCTTCACACGACAATTTGTAACTTGTTGTGTTCTAAAAGAAATGTTGTTCATCCCTCATATAGTTTAGGTAGTCATCTCAATTTTCCTTTACATAATCTTAAATATAATTCCTCATTTGTTCCCTTCGAGGTAGGTTTTCTATTTTCAAAGGATTTTAAAGTTAAATCCAATAGTTGCACTTTAAGTCCAACCATGCAAATATGAGGATCTACGTCCTATAAGAAAAAATATGTAATGTAAATGAAGTTTCAGATCAAGGACCCTATAGCCTATAAACATATGTTTGTTGGTCATGTAATTTTGTGGTATTTTTTTTAATATAAGAAGTGATAAACCGTATAGTCAATTCATAAAGTCACATGATGGACATTCTTTATGTGTTAAGGTGTATATGAAAGATACCATTGTGTGTTCAAGTAGACACCCCTTGGGTTTTTAAGCCAATGGTGAGTTATTGCTTATATTTAAATCACAAATAAACTAATATGAAGGTTCAAAAGTCTTTGTGAGCGAAATGGATCTAGATGGTTTCACTAAACGCCTAAATACTTGTGAGCCCAAAGTTGAGCTCACATGGGTTGTTAACCTTAAGATGAATTGATTTTTGTGTCTAGGACAATTTAAAACTAAAAATTACACTAAAAGGGTAGTAGTAATGCAAGTCGAGTTGAAGTTGAGTTAAGTTGAGTTGGAATTAAGATTAGAATTTTGAAGATATAGGACGAACTTAAGTTTTGTGAAAGTGGAGAGAGGCTAAGTAGAGAGTTAGGGTAAAAAGCAAGTGGACGGAGAAAGGAAAAGGTCATGAGAAGCCCGTTTTTTTTTCCGGGCCGCCCGAGTAGATGCCGGGCAGCGGAAAAAAGAGAGTAGACCGGACGGGGTCCCGGGAGTCCGAGGGCTTGAGCTCATTATGCAAGTAGGAGGAGGGGTACTTCGAGTAGGACGCGGAAGCCCTGTCGCGGTGGGGAATTTTGAGAGCTGTGGATTACCGTTGCAGACAGGAGTGGGAGAGTTCGCGAGATTAGGTAGAATGAGGTGTAGGAATCACTATATTCGTTAATTTGAGACTTTCTCTTGTCTCAAATTAATATATGGACCACAACAACATAGTCTAATGTTTGGGTCGTCCTACCTAAACCATCTTGATATGAGTTCTTAATTGGGTTTTTGATATGAACACCCGCTTCAAAGTATTTGCATCTTACAACATTCTCCAATATCTGTGTGATTTTATCCATGTTCTTATATTTGTAATTGTCTCAAAATGCCGAAAAAGTCCCAAATTAACGAATATAGTGATAGGAGATATGTGTGCTTGAGGAGGTTTGTAAGAAATTAACTGACGTCCTGTTGGGCGAGGAAAAAAAAGAAATTGTTGCTATGCAGTGGCAGCACAGAGTAGGATGTGGTTGGAGATCGAGTGTGGTAAGAACGTGGAGGCACGCTTGGGAGAGGAGAGAGAGGGTTGAGGCGAAAACCCTGCCTCGGTGTGGAACAATGCTTAGTAATGACTATGATTGTGTTAGTTAGGTGAGTTTTTTTTTCTAGATTGACGTAGGGCGCAAACTGTTGAAGGGATGCATGTTGTCAAGGAGTAGGTGAAGCGGATTAGATCTCGGAAGTTCCAGTGTGCTAGGAGGGGACCAGGAGAGCGGAAGCAAATGGTAGTGCGGTCACAGGTAGATTTCATCTTGTCGCATCAAGCTACCTCCACCTGGTTGTGAATCCAATAAACAGTGAGGGTGGAGCAACGAGGCAGGTGTCATGAGGGTGAAGTCTCAAGCACCGAATCTGGATCGAGCAGGAGAGAGGTGGAGTAGATCCTACAGAGGGGAAAGGCGATCAACTTGTCAACCCAATGGTAGGTACGAGTGGGGACTGTTGTAATGGAGCACTAATGGTGGAGCGGAATATAAGAAAAAAAAAAAAAAAGTGGGATAGGTTGCGCTTCTGGATGTTCAACTGCACCCGAGGTTGCATGGGGAACTGGAGGGTGGTGATCGCATCACCTTACCATGGGTGGCAATTTAGATTGGTGGCGCAATGACAGGGTAATAGGGGACGATGAAAATGACCTCTCTGAGTTCAGAGAGAGTCACCGGTTGTAGACTCCATCCATGGATCATGCACTTGCAGTTGGAGCGGCGGTGTCCTAATCTGTTCTCATGCTGATCTTCCGGCTGATTCGAATGGAGGGAGAAAGGGAGTTGCTGAGAAGCAGCGAGAAGGCGAAGCTCCGGTCTGAATTGGAGGAAGGGGCGGAGGTGCTGGGTGTACAGCGGGCCCCTTGTTGCTAAGCTTACTTGCACTTGCTTTTCTTCTTTGTTGTTGTTTTTCTCAAAAGATGGTGTTAAGCTTGGATGGTCTCAAGCAGGGGACCTCAACACTGGTGTGACGTGGTGTGTCGAGGCTCGCGAGTAGGGTTGTCGTTCATGTGCTGGGAGTGCCGCTTCCGAATCCGACTGATACTGCTTCCACTTCGAAGGGAAGGTTCTGGTAAGGAGGAGGGTAAGAGGGGAGCCTTGCAAAACATCCCGTTGTAGGAAGGTGGATTAATGCCTCACGCCCTCTGATGGAGGTCGGTGCATGCCTGGTAGTGAAGGATTGAGGTGTGACGATTGAGTGTTGGGTAGGCAAGAGAGTGGTTGGAAGTTTTGCACAGTGGAAGTTACAACCTATTGGGTGGATGTTGTCTTGTGTCGTGCAGTTCACGGCTGTCGCAATCTAATTCCACAAGAGTCGTTGGGGGTAGTGAAGAGGTCGTTCCGCGGTGTGGTAGGAAGTAGTAGATTGTTGCAGTCAGTCGTGAGGCAAATCACAATAACCGGTGCAGCAACGCCACGGATTAGTGCGTGTGGTGGGTGGGAGCGACGGGATTAAACAACGCAAGGCCATGCATGCTGTTGTGTTTGGCTTTGCTTGCAAATTGTCACAGTGTGTGTCCGAAGTCGAGGGTCCTGCATGCAATTGCTGCTTGTGTTATCTTGCCACAATTCAATTTCTATTCTTATTCTTGCTGGATTACTGTGCCCTTGCTCCCTCAGATGGGTGTTGGGTCAACGGTGACGACTCCGTGTCAATGGATGCTCAAGGTTGGGAAGTAGGGGTAGTAGTGACTTAGAGAATTTGGGCCCAGGCCTCATCTTATCTGGACTACATGGTTGCAATTGGTGTGGCGGCCGGGAAGGCGGCGTTGCCTCTTTCCATTCTTTTTTTGTTCTCTTGCATGCTGTTGGGTGTGCAGGTGCCGCTGTGGAGGAACGTGGTTCTGCAGGTCGGCTGGCGCGAGTTTCATGAGCAAGGTGCAGGTGCGAGTGAGAGGAGAATACTGGCTGGTGAGGCCGGATGATTGCAGTCAAGATGAGGGTGGAAGCCGAGGCAAGGCTCGATCAGTGTTCAAGGTTGAAGAGGCCGGTGGCACAAGAGCTTCATTGGCTCAGACACTTTGTTTTGGAGGCTGCCACCACTCTGTCTGTGTTCCCAGTGGTCAAGGGTTGTGAAGGGTTGGGTAAGAGGTGCAGGGTAAAGGTAGGGCTAGGCAGGTACCTTAGCTGCAGGGTTAGAGAAGGAAGCAAAAGATAGGGGTGGAGCTAATCAAAATTAATTGAACCGGCCGAGTGTGATTGCTGGATGTGTAAGCAGTGGCGTGATTACTTGGAAATAGAAGAGGGCAGGTTAGGCTTGGATTATGAAATGTATGTAACTCAAGCATTTATAAATGCTCGTGTGATCTTAATAAAATGGTGTTATATACACCACTCCACCTTCATTGAATGGAACGTGAGCTTGTGTGTACTTAGTTAAGTACGAAGTGTGGAAGGAGGATTTCCCATTCGGACTAGGACGCAATTAAGGATGGGGAAGAATCTTGCCTACAATACTCCAACCCAAAATTACCTATCGAGAAATAAGCTTATTCTATATTTTAAAGAATATATAAAAACTAAAAATCATCAATGCATGCCATCCATGTCATCTTTGCATATCATCAATACATACATCTATGTCATCTTTACATGTCATCAATATATGGATCCACACCATCCATCCGCGCATGCATTCCTGACATCCATCCATCTATTTTTCATCCAATTATTTATTTTTCATTTTTGTATCCATCCATCCATATTTTCCATCCAAAATGCTAGGATTTATTTATATATAGGTGGGTAGGCCATAAAAAATTGATTGTTGAACATTTCGTATGTAGTTGTGGATATGTTGTGTTTTTAAATTTTTTTTATTGAATATTTTTTTAGTTTTTTGATACTTGTTTAGAACTTTAGGGTGCCATGTCAAGTAAAAATTTAGTGTTTCTAGAGTCAAATATGTTCGTTATAGAATATACTAGCTATAGGGACCATAAAGTTTTTGTGGGTAGGTGTCAATTTGTAGTTATGCAATTTCTAATTTGTGATTTCTGTATATTTCGTCTGAGAATTTTGTGCTAATGTCAGGTTGCTATTTTTTATAAATTTTTAGAATGCATATCTAATATTTTCCATGTATTTCAAGTGTCCATTTATGAATTTGTTCAATAAGATCTTCATTTATGATTGAATTAGATTTAGGCTTCTAGCCAATTGGAAATTATATAATTTTCAATTTCTTATTTAAAAATATTATTGAATGTTTTGGGGAATGCGTTTCAATTCCGATTTTTTCTTATTCGCTAGTTTTTATAGTATTTTATGGGTGCCTCTTAGGGAGAATTATGATAGGACGTAGTACATTTATGATCTGTTAGAGATGATAAGAATCATCAAGCTTAGTAGTTCGAATGAGGAGGTACTTGTCTTTTCCGTCGAGCGTCAAGCCGTCGATGTCTATTATCGAGTTTTTCAGCTCGAATGAGGATGAGGACGTTGCCAAGAAGTATGTATTATATATCCTAAACACGAGACTTCTTTGTAATGGTAGTTTTGTATATTTGTATGTTCATCCTTCTCAATGTTCTTACTATTCTAACTTGTTAATCTCTATTTCTTCATTACCCTTCACTAGTTAGATATGGTCCACTTTCATAACATGTAACTTCTAATTTCCAAATCAAAATCTTACAAAATTTTGTATGATGTTTTCAAACCTTGTCATTTATCCACATACAAAGATTCATGATAAAATAAGCAATAAACAAACTCTAGCAATATTTTTTCTAAATTCTAAAATTATGCCCTCAATTCTACATCAACTTTATAGGTTAAACTATTAAACGCCCGATGTACGCTGTAGGTCGTTCTTTTGCAAATTAGCTAAGAGGACTCACGGTGTGACATCATGTTAATTTATAATCGCTTAAGACCTACCGTGCCTCATTAATATACTCGGTCTTGATTTTAGTAACCTCTCTTTCTCCTTATGATTTGAATATGATTATTTGGCGTTAAACGATCTCATCCTTAATTAATTTCACTCTCAATGTAAGGCTCATTGATCGTGAGAACAACTAAGATAGAGGAGGTTCAAGAGGTGTATCAATATTCTAAAGTTCCATCCATATTATTCAAAATCATATCATATAAAATAATATCATCAATGTTTAATAACAAAATAATTCTTCAAAAGTTTACATAAGTTTCTCAAAGAAAGTCAAAACTTGTAATTATACAAGTTCCGTAGTTTGTAGACTTTAAATTCATTCATTTATACATATACTTGCGTCAATAATATTTTGATATCATTAAAAGTATGTATCTATCATTTCTTGATAGTAGTGAGGGAGATTTCATGTTCTTGAGTCTTTCTTCTTTAAGCTCAAGTGTTACTACTTAGGATATAATATTATGAACTCTATAATTGTATCAAGAATGCATACGACAAGTTGGATTATATTGTCACAATCAATTTTATTTATACTTAATTACATATTACCATAACATAATTCATACGTAGCAAAATATAATTTATAGTTCTTTGTTTATAATGATTTGCTTTCAATACTAAGTATTTCTTGATGATGAGAATAATAGTCTTGAGATATTTTTCAATTTTACTTTGCTTTATCAAAGTTTCAATTATCAAGTCATTGATGAGAGTCTCCTCGATGTTACTTTTCTCATCAAAGTTCCATTAACTCTTCGAAACTTTGAATGCTTGATCTCACTCTTAAACTACTCTCTTGAGTGTTTGCTAAAAAAAACTACTTTTCTCTCAATTGATAATCTTTTGAGTTTTGTGACATCCAATAACTCACAAAAAATCTTAAAAAAGAAAGAGTTTCAATTTGAGTAGCAATTAATTGTAAATAGATATCAAAGTTCCATTGTTTTTTCAAAATTTCGAGCACTTGATCTCTCCTTTACACTACTCTCTTGAGTGTTTGTTCAAGAGAAACTACTCTTCTTTCAACAATATCCGATCAACTATTGCAACATCCAACTACAAAGTAATTAGGAGTGAGAGAAGTTCCAATAGAAGAAAGTTGTAAGTATATTTATAAAGATGTCTCAAAGAAAGAAGATACAAGATAAGCTCAAGTGTTTTTGACATTTAATCTTAAGATAACTTCGTTGCTATGAAATGAGGTGTTTGTCCCTAAAAACTCTTTGCTTTTCCTTTGTCTCTAATCCTGAATCCACATATTGAGTGGTTGTTATCACCACTTTCCTAGATATCTACTTATTTATGACTGTAGTGTAGTTTTTGGCTATAAACAAGCCCAGGGAAACACTAAGAGAAGACTTAAAGGGTGACTTAGATATCATTTAGGTGTCACAGATAAATCCTCCCGGCGGATGCACCAATTATGTGGTGCTTTTGGGCACCCCTTTCCGAGGGGGCCTAAAAGTACCACACAAGCCCTTCGGTGAGCGTGGCCTGCTAGGCAGGTATCCAAGCCGAACCCAGATATTATGATATTTCATAAGTGCTTCGGTTTGCGGAGGGATTTGGTAATCGCATCGTATCCTTTCGGTAGGTTGTGCCTAGAACTTAAGTACCTAAGGTAATTATCTAATCTACATCAATTTCCCTAACCTAATGCCTAATCTATCCTAGTCTAAGCGCATATGCACTAGCCTTGGAATCAAGGCAACATAACCCTAATGAATGAAATAAACCTAGCCTACACCTTTTGTGTATGGCTTTTAGTTATTCTGTGCTCGAGTTGACAGGATAACGAGTGGACTTGCTTAATCAATTGGATCACATCTAATTTCTTACAACTTATGGATAAGATTTTTTAAATAGGGGACCTTAATTGAGTCCCACCATCTCAACCTTTCTTCTTAGTTTATGGTTGATTGAAAATAACCTATTTTACTAAGTTCATAGATTATGGCATCACCACCTACATGTTTGGTGCACGTTCTAACCCGAATCCTTCAAGGCCTTGTGCAGATCTCTTGAAGGTTGATTGACATTTACACCCTTTGATCTTTGCCGTTGGAGGGGTAGTATCAACCTACTGAATTAAGTTTCCGGTTGGTTTTTCGCCCATGGGAGTTGTATAAATTTTGTTGGTTGTTAATTAGTTAAATACGGTTTGACCACGAAATTTCAATTTAATGGAGTTGAGGAATAAAACAACATGTATGTTTAACACATTGTACAATCTTCAAGGATTAGGACCATTACCTCCAATCCTTGGAGCCAACAACATGATGGTCGTTTTGTTGATCATTACAATTATTAATTCCACTTCACCATACATGAACGAGTTATGAATGAAAAAATCACTATCACAATACTTAACCGAGAGGCTCCGCACACATCGGAGTTAGAATTCTCCCTCGGTGGCTAAGTGAGTGATGATCCCATAACCTTACGTAGATAGTTGGATTGGGTTAGGATTTTATCTTTGCCGCGCTCTCTCCATTCCTAAATTGAAAAGTATAAGGTTAAAATTTTATTGATTGACTCACATCTTGGCTTGGCGATGGTTGGTACGGAACTCCTACTCTAAGCTACAAGCGTCAACCCCCACTCCAACTTTCGGCCGCCCACGACACCAACTCGATTCTTCCAACTTTGGATGGACGAACCTCTTCTCTAAGGCAGCAGAGGCCCTTTCACTTAAATGCCTATAACTTTTGCTAACAAACTTCAAATGGATTATTTTTTTGTTTTTTGGAAAGCTAACAATGAGACCTATAACTCATCCAAATATCAAAGCAACTGCATGGCTTTTCTTATAAATACGAACTTACAAAATAAGTGCTTACAATTTGGGAGGCAGTTGAGACACCTTTACTCCAACACTTATAACTTTTATTCATTAATTTAGATTTTAACAAACTTATACTTTCTAGAAATCTCAAACAAAGATATGCAACTTATGAGCAATTCATCCCGTAAGACGAAGAACCCTAGAAATGGGCCGGTTGAGAGTGACGACTCTTAGGCCTTCCAAGCAATAGACTCTTTACTAAGAAGAAAACAAGAAGATACATTTATGTATACACAATCATACATGCATATGCTCCTAAAACACGGTAAGTACACATAAATGTTCAATTTGTAATCAAAATTATAAGAAAATAAGTTAATGTGATGAAGAAACAACCTTAACCAAGGCAGTTGGACCATTCGCCATTAGAATGATTGTTTCTCCCTTGTCATTGCTCTGATTGAAGCATGCAAGGCTCTACAGGAAATTAACTTTATAAAGCTCAACTGACAAAAATAACAACTTTTGATTCTCTTCTAATCGGGAGATATGGCTGGTCAAAGTCCACCTTTCATATTCTTCCAAAATCGCTAACCCAACGACATACCTCCGCTTATTTGACCACCACTCCTTCATCTTTGATTAGATGAAGGCAAGATTACGTTTCCTAGAAAGCTAACTTTAAATCGCTTATTCTCTCCAAAGATCTCCTTAAGAATCACTAGCAGTCACTCGGAATCGCCTCTCAAAGTCAGCGCTGCTAAATCGCCTCCAGCAACACGTTGCCTTGGTAAATCTTTCATATTTCCATATTTGTGCCTTTAACAATAAGTTTGGCTTGTTGAAAAGCCAACTTGACGGTACTCCTCTCCACCAAAGGGCTCTTTGATCCTTGCCTTTAATTAATCGCAATCGCCCTCCAAACCAGCACCTCCATTGTCTTAGTGAAATCTTCCACCAACTATCTTTTTTTTACTTCCTTCACACATCTATCCACACACACATCAAAATGCTTCTACCCATACTTGAACACCTATTTTTTGTATCATTTCCTTCTATCAATATGCACGATTCTCACATTTTTCTCTCATCTCTCGGAAATACACACATACACACAAGAGAGAGAGAGAGAAAGAGAAAGCCAAATCCCAAGAAGAAGGAGAGATATGCCGAAGGTAAAAGAAAAGAGTGAGCAAAAAATAAAATAAAATAAAAATAAAAAAATAAAGAAAAATGAGAGAAAAAAAAATGAGAGAGTGGAAAGAAAAAAAAGCAAAGAAAGGAAAAAAGAAAGATGAATCATCCTCTCTCATCTAAAATTCATAATTTTTCTACTATTAACTTTCATTCTTACGACTTGAACTACCACCTAATGTCTAAAATTCTCTAATTCTATTAATTTAATTAAGATTCTCACTTAATTTTATACTTTCATGTCTATTTTGCATTTCAACACAATTGTCTAAATTTTACAACGACTTCCTAGATTAAAATATACGAATCATATTTTAAGGAACTAAGCATCAAATAAACCAATGAAGTACTCTAATTAGATGTTTTTGTTATTAATTTGCCTACAACTAAATTGTGAAGCAATACGATGGCTCACACAACTCCTTTAAATATTGAAGTAACTACATTTTTTTTATAGATATGAGTTTACAAAGTCAATGCTTATAATTTGGGAGGCAACTAAGATACCTTCATTCAAATACTCATAACTTTTATTCATTAACTATGATTTCAACGAGCTAAATTTTTTAAAATAAGATTTATAATTCTTTCCAATATTGAAGCAACTGTATATTTTGTCTTATAGATATAATTTTACAAAATTACAAGCGCTTATAATTTGTGAGGCAGCTGAGATACCTTTAGTCAAACACTCATAATTTCTACTCACTAACTCTGATTTTAATGAACTTATACTTGTTGGAAAGCTAACTTTAATGGCAAAATTCACTCAAAATTTGAAAACTAAATTATAACTTTGCGTCCACACACTTGAATGAAAATGACACAACTACTTAGGGGTGTGTTTAAAACACACTACCTCACTCACAAGAATTCTAACTACAAGAATGTTAATTTATGTTTACAATGAAAGATGGAGAGAGGGTTTTTTTTTGTTGAGAGGAAGAATATTTGTTTTTTCTAACTAGAATTTTAGAGGGCTTCGCTTTACGAAATGAAGAATTGAAGATAGAATCGTCCTAACCAGAATTTTTGAGGGCTTCGCCGTGCTAAGTGAAGAAATGAAGCCATGATTATGAGGAGAAGAAGGATTTTTTACCCTCCTTCAATTAAGGGTTGGGCCCCTTCTTCCTTCTGCTCACCAAAGGATCATTTCCCTTGAACGGTGGCAACCAAATCCTCGGTGGTGAATGGGGAGGAAGAAACACCACTTCACAACTCACTTACCCAAGTCTTAAGAATGGTTTTTCCATTTTAATTTGAATTTTAGTTGGCAAAATTGGCCACATGGCCCTAGTTGGCAAATTTTTTACACTCATGGTTGTCACCTTCCTTTTTTCTTCCTTGGCGGCTTTCGAAAATATTTTTTTTTCGCCGCTGCTTGAATTTTGTCAATGAAATGCTTGCTTGAGTTGGTTGCTACTAATTTAACCTACCTACTTACTAGCCCACTCATTTAACATTTCCGATTCGGATAAAAGACATTTCTCTTTTACCCCTTCGGTTTCTAATTTCTTACTTGCTCAAGATTCTTACTCCAAGGATAAAACACACCTAACCAACCTCGTAGGGTCTTTCTTTGTAAGTCATTTTAATCTAAATGGTTTTCTTGGCTAAATTTCCCTATTTGTAATCTAATATTTTTTTGCTTAAAACCTCAATTGTGAGCATTTTTGCCGTTGGAAGCAATTATGAAGCTCACATATGTACAAACTATAGCCTTTTTATTATTACTCAAGATTACTCCATTCAAAACAATTGTTCAAAATAATATAATTGGTTATAATGAGATTTGTTCCATTCTCATTAGCATCTATCAAATCAATTATCTCAAAGATTCACTACCATAATAATCTTGCAAGTTCGCAGTTCATTCTTTTATTATGACATGGATTAGAGCAAACTCAATCACTCCATTAGAAAATATCCACTCGTTCACAATCACTCTCTCAATTTTTATCAGGCCATTGTCTTTGTTAAGATCATAACACATAATCTCATCATGCAACAAGACGATAGCCAGAATAGAAAAACACTTGCAAGACACACCACAAAGAATAGTAGAATCAGAGTAAAATATCTGCACTCCAGTACAAATCCCTTGGAGGCTTCTCCTTCAATTATATGCAGGCAATAGCTTGAAGCTATATGTCACTAAAAAAAATATAATTCTCCAGAAAATAGCCTTCATATATATATATATATATATATATTTATATATTTATATATCTCAAGAAGATGGTCCCTCACCCCCCATACACTGAGGTAACTTCCCACACCTACTTATGCCTTTTTTGAAAATCATGTTCTCCTCTGCTGGTGCCTTTTACAATCATGCTATAGTCTCTCATATTCTGGTTTTTGATATCTCAAGTTCATTGACCATTCATACCTACCGTTTTTAAGTGTTTGTGTTCACAATAAGTCATTTTCACACTTAAATCCTATTTGGATCAAAAAAATCTTAACCCAACGAATTTTTCCATATTACAATGACGTTTGTAGATTGTGCTTATCTTAAACGGTTATAACCATCAAACTACCATATGTTTGTATTTGTAAGTTTTCCACTCTATCCTTGTTGTGGCTACATAGTAAGATTGCAAATCATTCTTTGAGAATCAATCAATTCTTAACATAATTGATTGATCTAGACTAAAATGATTCTCTTTTGAAAAATTATACTAATTGAATGTAAAACTAGTCCTATATACCCTTTATTAATTTTACGTGTCCTTACATTCTATACCTAATTATCCTTGTACAAAATTTTAAGATCTCCCTTCATTAATGCTGGTGGTCCTATAGCCGTGGGTAGCGGTACCTATGACCACACATCTTCCTTCTAACACCATGCCGAGTGTCTAATCCCGTGGTTTGTATTTAAGTTGCCTCCTAACCCTTACTCCGTAGTCCTTTAGTTTTCTTCTTGCTAGCCCTCATCTCACTCCAGTTGGTCCCTTGGTCTCGCTCCAATTGGTCCCTCGGTCTTGCTCTTGCTTGCCCCTTGGTCTTGCTCTTGTTGGCCCTTGCCTCGCTCTTGATGGCCCTCGTCTCGCTACCAGCTGGCCCTCGGTCTTACTCCTAGTTGGCCCTCGGCGCGCTCTGCTAGTCGGCTTCGGCCATCTCCGTTGCCGTTCAAGTTTCGGCCATCTCCTTTGCTGTCTCAACTATTCTGATTCACTTTGTTGATTGCCCTTTAGTCAAATTTGCATATCTTTACTAATTGTTGTTGCTTTTTCGGTGCTCTCAATCACTAACTCAACATTTATCCCATCCCCTGGATTGAGATCATGCCCTTAGGATTGCTTAGATATTTTCATGTTCCCTAGATCATACTGTGGAAGGTAGAGTAGCGTTCTGGCATGTGGTGTAGAGATTTGTCTTTGTTCTAATGTATGTTTTCTATCTTCTAATGCCCTGGCGACATAGCCATGGAGTTGAATTCTGTGAAAAGTTGGAGGAAATGAATCTGCAGCAATGTCGTGTCCTCTGCTACCAGAATGTCTAATGCAGATAGAAATTATGGAAATTGATTATTTGCCATCTTCTATATCTCTTTGCTTACCTCTGGATCATAGGGTTCTAACTGGGGTAAGCTCTTTCGATTTTCGATGTTGGTATAGGATTCATCATGTTGTCTGCTAATGTGTGTGAGTGCGTCGATGCAAAATCTGGTAAGGTAAAAAGTGGGGTTGGTTGAGGTTATTTCTACTATACCCTTGGGTATAATGAGATCCTTCATCACCCACATGAAAGTAAGCAGGTCTTTAGCTGCCAAGTTTGCTTTCGCCCATATGCCCTGAAATTGCTCCTTGTTCAAGTGACTCTGAATCCTAATGTCTAGCAAGTTGCTCCATTTAAGTATCATAGGCTTGTACGCCTGGTAGTATTGAAAGATGCTAACTGGTGGTGCTAGGTTTTTCATAGTGACTATGATTAGGTTTCTTGGATCTTCAATCTTATTGTATCCTAATAGGTTCTCCCAATGCAGAGAATCCTCCCTTTCTTCTTCTTGTTGCTCCATTTTGCTTTGCAGCTCATGTCGCTCTTGGGTAACATGATATAGCTTGGTTTTCAAAGTTTGGAAGGTATGCCCTAATTTTGTTGTAACCCTTTCTAACAACACCTTTGCTGTGATATGTTCCCTTGTCTCAGGTTTAGAGGCTACCCACTGATTATAAGCTTCAATCTTGGCTATATCTTGATCCATTTCAGTGCAGGTCGGTAAGCTCTCCAATTTTGCCCTGTAATTTCCAATTTCTTGTCTGAAGTCTTGAACCTAAGTTCTCCTCTTGCAGTGAGTGGTGCAGGTTATTTTGTTTAAAAGTAGCTTCTTCCTGCATGCTGTCCTTTCTGCTAGTGGCTTGGGTAATCCAGTATCCAAGCTTCTGGCTCGTCTAGTTGTAATGATGCAAGATCTCCATTAGTTTTGATGTGTCTACTTCAGTTGTGAAACCCTTATCTGCACTTGTAATGGTTGTCCGTACTGGCTCGGCCATGACTACTAACATCTGTGGTTCTATTGATTTTGACGATTCTCCTCTGTTTTGTGTGGTATCTAGTATATGGTTGGCATTTCCTCTTTTTGGCACAAGGTGTTGTTACTAGCTCAGAAGGGATGAATATCCCTGCTTCAACTTCTTGTTGAACGGTGAGTAACTCCTCACTTATCAGAAGCATAGTCAGTGGAGGTCCTATCAAAGTCCTCAAACTGGTGGTTTTTTCCTTGTACAGTCCTTCTTTAATGTTTCTGAGCTTTGTTATCAAAATCTCCCGAAATAATGCTGGCCAATCTACTTGCTTCCCATTGAGAGCATTTGAAATGTGCATAACAGTTGGGCAAAAAATTGTGTTGGCACTGGTTTTTAACAAGAAAAACGAGTTGAAAAACCTTAAGGGCCGCCTTGCTTCTAGTATGGTGTACTCCGCAATCTTGCACGTTCCAGCTTTGTGTCGTGTCTTTTCATGATAATTCGGGAAGATATCCACAACTCTCACCTTCGAAGTACCTGGTTCTCTCTTTGCTGAAAAAATGGTGATATAAAATACTACCCTCATTTTGTTCTTCCAATTCTTTCCAAAAATTGGAAACACTTGACCATGCATGACAAATTTCATGGTATCCAGATCCAAGTTTGTAATGACCTCCTAAACTATTGAAATGTTTATAATCTCCCATGTCACTCTTGTTACAACCCAATCTAGCCCAATAAACTGCAAGAACGTTTCCTCCTCCCGAGTTGGCTCAAAATCTAAAGCTGCCATCTTTGTGCTAAATACGACATCTTCTACTGCCCTTATCTGCGATGCCTCCTAATGTAAGGACCTAGTCACCTACCTCATTCTCTAGGAAGGTGTTATTTCTATCGTATTTCCAAGGATCCGGCAAGATGGCGTTGCCTGGGGGTTGAGGATATTCTTTGCGAGGCTGTCGTCAACAAGGAGAGTGTTCTCCGGGGTGGGAAAACAATTGTGGGGCATCCCCTCCAACACATGAACGCCCACCCAAAGGTTCTCCTTGAGGACCTTTAGGAATTGCGGCCCACCGCCTCCTACAACCTTGGGTACAATTTTGCCACTACGATGTGAGGTAAAGTAAGCACCTCCTTGGTTTCCAAGCCAAAGGGTTGGTTTGCGCTTACCCTTAGTTCACAAATAATATTTACTAAGATTCGGAAGTCTTGTGAGTGAAAAGGTTTTAGTTAGCCTTCTAAACGTCTAATTAGTCCATCATAAGCTTAGTTGCCGTGGAATAGGCAATTTAGACCTTTCTAATATAGTTATCCTACTAGAACTCAATACAAAGTGGCCTAAAAGCTAATATGTAATTTAAAGATTTCTAATTATTTGAGAGAAAAGATAAGGAAATAAGATTTTTGTGAGCTGCCTCACGGAAATGTTCATAACTTCTAGTCAGATTTTTAGAATGAAATAAAACTAATTGGACCAGAAAGAGACTTCAATAGCTACCTGGATATATAAAGATCACAAGAAACGGACGCTATATGTGAGCCCAAAAGGGTGCCCACATTTAGTCTTAGACCCTTGAAACGTTAGTTGATGCACTTTGAAGTAGCATGTTACTTCACAAAAATATAAAAAGAGTGAAATGTTAGTCTTAGAAGTACCATGTTGTAAGAGGCTAGGATGTGAGTTGTTATTGTGTTTTTACCTTCGGAAGGATTTGAGTGAATGAGGATAGGTAAGGAGAACTTGGATTGAGTAGTTAGTGAGTAGGCTAGTACAAATGGATGGAGACAACCAAAGTGACTCAAGAGGCAAGTGCATTCGAATTGGGATGAATGGAGGATCACATGGAGCGCACAAGTGGACCACCTCATCATGGCCACTTAATGGGGAAGGTCCAAGGAAGAATGCAAGGTGGAGGATAAGCAAATTCTCAAAGCACCAATCAAATCACGAGTTAAGCATCGTGGTTTGAATTAAGTGGTGAGCAACGATTTGGGAAAGTAAGGGGAGAAAGTTATGGCGGCGGAAAGCGAAGGAGGCTAAGTTTGGGTTGAAGCATCCCAAGTTTGGTAAAGTGTGGTAGGTAGAAAGCCAAGGCTAGTTAAATGTTCGAATTAGGATCCTTGTTGATCATTTGAGGGAGGAAGGCTTAGAAGATAGGATTGGCGCCTACTAAGTAGGAGGAAATCTCAAGGGCTTATCGTGAGCCTTGAGGGTGCTCACCCCCTCAAGCTTACTATATAATCCCTCATTCTTCCCTCACTCATCCTCTCTTTCCTTTGTGCTCCAAGGCACCCCACGAGTTATAAGTGTGGGTGTGGGAAGCCATATTGGAGCACATGTGTGTGCTTAGTTTTTAGTTTGAGAGCCAAGGCTTGTTAGCCTTGAAGAGGGCTTGACCTCTTGGTAGAATTAGTGTTGACGTGAAGGATTTTAAAGTTAATTCATGATTCCAATTTGTGGTACTTAAAGTTCATGTTTTGAATACACGTGGTTGCAAGTTCCATGTTTAAGAGTTGAGCACTTGAGGTTGTGATGAGTGCAAAAATATACTTGTGTGGATTAGTTAGTCTTAGTGAAGTTAGGAAATTCTCTCTCCCCCTCTCCTCTCTAGGATTTTAGGATTTTAGGATTAGAGAAGAATTGTGTGATTAGAAAGGGGTTGTTAGTAGAATTAGGAAAATTAGGTAGGAAGATTAGTTAAGGGCTTGAATAATTAGTGAGGTAGTTGGGGATTACAACTACAAAGTTGTGGGTTCATGAAGGAGCTGGGTTTGTTTAGTTAGAAGCTAAGGAGCTGGGTTCATGAAGGAGCTGGGTTTATGAAGGAGCTGGGTTTGTTTAGTTAGAAGCTAAGAAGCTGGGTTTATGAAGGAGCTGGGTTTATGAAGGAGCTGGGTTTATAAAGGAGCTGGGTTTGTTTAGTTAGAAGCTAAGAAGCTGGGTTTACGAAGGAGCTGGGTTTATTTAGTTAGAAGCTAAGGAGTTGGGTTCATGAAGGAGTTGGGTTTATGAAGGAGCTAGGTTTATGTAATTAGAAAGTAAAGAGATGGGTTCATGAAGGAGTGTGAGGCCAAACCCCCCACCCTTAAGCGTCCGTAGTCCGAGTAGTGGGTTTGGGCTCACATTCCTCCGCGGTATTGGATTTGGACTTGGATGAGTCCATAGTGCAAGGTTCACCCTTCAAGTGGTCTTGGATTTAACTAGCTCCTTCATAAACCCAACTCCTTCATGAACCCAACTCCTTAGCTTCTAACTAAATAAACCCAGCTCCTTCGTAAACCCAGCTTCTTAGCTTCTAACTAAACAAACCCAGCTCCTTTATAAACCCAGCTCCTTCATAAACCCAGCTCCTTCATGAACCCAGCTCCTTAGCTTCTAACTAAACAAACCCAGGTCCTTCATAAACCAAGCTCTTTACTTTCTAACTAAACAAACCCAGCTCCTTCATAAACCCAGCTCCTTCATGAACCCACAACTTTGTAGTTGTAATCCCCAACTACCTCACTAATTATTCAAGCCCTTAACTAATCTTCTTACCTAATTTTCCTAATTCTACTAACAACCCCTTTCTAATCACACAATTCTTCTCTAATCCTAAAATCCTAAAATCCTAGAGAGGAGAGGGGGAGAGAGAATTTCCTAGCTTCACTAAGACTAACTAATCCACACAAGTATATTTTTGCACTCATCACAACCTCAAGTGCTCAACTCTTAAACATGGAACTTGCAACCACGTGTATTCAAAACATGAACTTTAAGTACCACAAATTGGAATCATGAATTAACTTTAAAATCCTTCACGTCAACACTAATTCTACCAAGAGGTCAAGCCCTCTTCAAGGCTAACAAGCCTTGGCTCTCAAACTAAAAACTAAGCACACACATGTGCTCCAATATGGCTTCCCACACCCACACTTATAACTCGTGGGGTGCCTTGGAGCACAAAGGAAAGAGAGGATGAGTGAGGGAAGAATGAGGGATTATATAGTAAGCTTGAGGGGGTGAGCACCCTCAAGGCTCACGATAAGCCCTTGAGATTTCCTCCTACTTAGTAGGCGCCAATCCTATCTTCTAAGCCTTCCTCCCTCAAATGATCAACAAGGATCCTAATTCGAACATTTAACTAGCCTTGGCTTTCTACCTACCACACTTTACCAAACTTGGGATGCTTCAACCCAAACTTAGCCTCCTTCGCTTTCCGCCGCCATAACTTTCTCCCCTTACTTTCCCAAATCGTCGCTCACCACTTAATTCAAACCACGATGCTTAACTCGTGATTTGATTGGTGCTTTGAGAATTTGCTTATCCTCCACCTTGCATTCTTCCTTGGACCTTCCCCATTAAGTGGCCATGATGAGGTGGTCCACTTGTGCGCTCCATGTGATCCTCCATTCATTCCAATTCGAATGCACTTGCCTCTTGAGTCACTTTGGTTGTCTCCATCCATTTGTACTAGCCTACTCACTAACTACTCAATCCAAGTTCTCCTTACCTATCCTCATTCACTCAAATCCTTCCGAAGGTAAAAACACAATAACAACTCACATCCTAGCCTCTTACAACATGGTACTTCTAAGACTAACATTTCACTCTTTTTATATTTTTGTGAAGTAACATGCTACTTCAAAGTGCATCAACTAACGTTTCAAGGGTCTAAGACTAAATGTGGGCACCCTTTTGGGCTCACAAGGAGCTTAGTAGATAGCCTACTTAATTAGCTCATAGACAAGTAGTTAGTTACATTATGCTAGTTAGTGTTATGTGTGGCTTTCACAAGTAAATGTATTTGAGATTGACTATAGAGAATAGTGTTTTTTAACACTTGCATCCTCTCTTTAAAAATAAACCACGTGCACAAATTAATGGAGAATGTGGAGCACTCTCGCGATGGCAAGACAAAGGAAGCAAAGACCAAAGTTAAATCCAAGACCACTTGAAGGGTGAACCTTGCACTATGGACTCATCCAAGTCCAAATCCAATACCGCGGAGGAATGTGAGCCCAAACCCACTACTCGGACTACGGACGCTTAAGGGTGGGGGGTTTGGCCTCACATAATTGGTGCGTCCGCCGGGAGCGAAGCGGAAGGTAGTTACAAGACTTGGAGGCGACTAGGAGACTTGGAGGCAACTAGGAAAAATTGGAGACACAAACTTGAGAGAAGGGAAGGAGCACCCGAAACTCGGTAAGTATTCTCTCTTTGGGTTACATTTGAATTCATTGTATTTCAACTATTCCTTGGAATGAATTGCATTGTCAATTACGCAAATTCATTTTTGAGGAAGGAGCGCGGCGAAGGTACGTCCTCAACCTTTTTGGGGATTTGCTAAGAACTTAAAAGGAACCTATAACCGAGTAGCTCATTAAAACATTAGAGGGTAAATTCACCTTAGGACATTGAACTTTGACACTCACCTCGGGGTGAGTCTCAAAGTTTTGGGAGTTGTCATTTCATGCTCTAGATTAAATTAATATTTCACAAAGTTTATGGTGTTGTTACATTGAGTCACGATTGAGGGGAGTGCTAACTCACAGGGGGATGCGATTGCTCAAGGTATGTTTATTTCTTCAAAGTGAACTCATTAACTAATTAAGGAATGCCTTTTGTACTCGTGATTGTTGTTATCCGTTGTAGAGGGTAATTCCCGAATTGTGGATGGTGTGAGAAGTTGAAGGGTGAAGCCTCGACTTTTAACATAATCTACTCGGAAGGTCACCCCCTCACAATCGGTATTGTGGTGAGTGTTAATTTGCGGGAAGGTGCGGAGGTGATGCTCCGACTTAACCAAAAAATTAACATGAACATGCCTATCCCCTATTGGGATTCTTTCACCTAAGTGGGCTTGCAGGTTCTTTTCCTCACCTCCTAAAAAAATTATAACCACACCAAGACAAGTGAAAATATTAAGAGGGGAATTGCTAGGATTATGTGTGGTCAAGTGAGGGTCGATCGATTCTTATGGAATGCAAGGTAGGACTCGCTCACAAAAACCAAGTTTGATAGTAGGACTAGAGAAATCTACTCGAAAGAGGCGGTCCTCTAAAATCAGTGATAGATTAGAACAAGATAATGTTAGAATAGAGAGTTGTTTGAACGTCGAACCTAGGACTAGGTCAATTCTAGACACCTTAGAACTTGGAGCTCAACTTGAAGAGGAGATCACTCCCTCCAAATTGAGTGGTGAAACTTCTTCGGAAAATTACACACTTAGAGAAGAATTCCCGGTAGAAGTTGATAGGGGATTGTTGAATAGTTCACCGGTCACCATGGCCGAGGAACGGGGGATGGATCCACCACCCATACCCCCAATTCCGCCCATACCTCCTATACCTCCAATAGACCCATTGGTTAGGCCAAGAGGCCTACCAATTGTGGTTCCACAAAATTTAGCGGCGATGGATATGCCATCTCATCTCCCTAAATTTTATGGGACCAAGGATGAGGACCCCTCTCGGCACATGGAACGGTATATCGAACGGTTGGCTAGCTTCCTCATAACCGACCCGGGTTATTGGTTAGTGTGGTTTCCTACCACTCTAGAGGGGGAAGCCTATGAATGGTATCGGGATCATGCCGAGGGACATTTTAGGGGATGGGAACAATTACAAAGGGAGTTTCTTAACGAATTTAGGCCGGAAGTGGGTCAAAGTACCGCATTAAGGGCATTGTCGTCATTGAAGCAAGGAAGGGAGGAAGAAATTTCGGCTTACATTAGGAGGTTTGATTTAGTGTGCACTAGATTTGTGGGTACCATGCTCAACGACGACACGCTAAAGCAATTTTTCATTCAAGGGTTTTTTAAGTCCGGAACTATTAGGGGTGTTCTAGAAAGGAATCCCTTGACCTTGGCGGATGCCAAGCGTGCGGCTAGAGATATTGAAAACTTGGATAAAGATCACGAAAGGCTATGGAGAAGGGAGGATGAATTGATCCCACAATTCATCCCCATACGCCCTAGGGTGGTAGCGGTAGAACCCGCTAAGTATGAGAACCAAATTCCATATGCCATTGTGGACACCGGCCCCCGACCTTTAGCGGTTAGGGAACCGGCACCTCTTTTGGCACTACCGGCCCCTAGAACGGATCCACACTTGGAGGAGGTTGAGAGAAGACTAGGTGCTAGCCAACTAGGATTCCAAGAGGCTATGATAAAACAAATGCAAAGCCTCACGGATCAAATGTCATTAATGATCCGGAGTCAACAACCGGGGCCTCCACCCCCGGTTGAGTCGGGTAGGCATTCTTCCGGATTATGGTGTGTCCAATGTGGCCAACCGGGCCACACGCGTCAATTTTGTAGAAGTGGACAAAACCGTGACCAAAGAGGAAACGGTAACCCACCTCAACAAAATCAACGAGGTCAAGCGCCACCTCACTATGGAAATGGAAGCAATAGAGGACCACAACCTAGAGGGCAAGGTGGCCAAAATTTAGAGAAGAAGGAATTTCATCCCTTTTGTGGAAGGTGGCACGCTCAAGGACAATGTTGGTCCGAAGGTCAAGAGTTTAATTGTAGCAATTGTGGAGGAAGTCATCCCTCGGATACGTGTCGCCAACCGGACAAAATAATTAATGTCCCTTACCCGGTGGCTAATCCACAACAACAAGCAAGGGATAATATGCGAGGTGCTAGGCCACAAGGAGTACCGGCCAATGAACTTAGGCCACCTAACTTATACTATGACCATAGTAATGCTAGGCAAACTTTTCATCCACCGGCGGGCTTGCAAACTACAACCGGTTACATTCCAATACAAAATAGACAAGGAGTTCCACCTAATGGTAGTAACGGGAGACAAGCGCCTCCAACGGATCCGGGACCATCTAACTCCCAAGATGTTAGGTTCATGGATGGAGTGTTGGAGGCCACATGTGATGACATGCTTCCTCTCCCAACGAGAATTGGAGAGGAGCAAAGTCAATGGCCTCCTCACACCAATGCTATTACATATGAGTTAGTGAAGGGTAAGGGTGTGGTTGAAGAAGCACCTACACTAGCGGTAACTACTAGGGCTAGGAGAGGGGATGCCCCGTTGGAGGTAGGAATAGGAGAGCAAGGAAATTACTCTTCGGATGAAGAGATTAATCTCTCCGAGTTGGATAGGGTAGCTAGAAGAGCTACTAAGGATGTGGAGAGGGAAAATATAATTTTACAAAATAGGGAGAGGACTAATGCGGTACATGACTTGGATAATAGCGATGTGGGTGAATGGGAAGGACCGGGGGTTCCCGTAGACGAATTCGACGTAGTGGGTAATTCTAAGGTGGAAAGATCTACCGGGTACGACTTGTGGGCGGACCTTAGTACACTCAAGGCGGATATTACTTTCGGCCAACTATTGGAAATTTCACCCACGGCAAGGAAAACATTAAAGGAGGGAATGCCGGTACACAAGAGGATGAGGAAGGTGAAAGCTAAAATAGCCGCTAGGATCCAATCACAAGGTGGAAGAGACGTGAAAGCTATAGAAATAGAAGTTGTTATAGTAGATAAGGTGGTTCCTAATGTGCTAGTCGACGGAGGGAGTAGTCTAAATATACTACCGGAGGATACTATGAAAAAATTGGGACTTGGACTCACGGGGCCTTCACCTTTGGTCATAAATATGGCAAATCAAAGTTCGACTACGCCTTTGGGGATGATCAAGGATTGTAGAATGACTACGGGAGGCGAGGAGTACTTGGTCACCTTCCATGTCATTAAAATGCACTCCAACAAGGACACCTTCCCCATTTTGTTAGGTAGGCCTTGGTTGCGGATGGCGAATGCTATGGTCAATTGGGGTGGACGTAAACCATCCATCACTTATGGTCCGGAGGGTAATAGGGTCATAGTGTCCATTGGTTCATTAGAAGGATGGATGAAGAAGGAGATGTATTTGCCATTGGAGAAGGAAATTGATGACTTAAACGAGAATGAGATTGGCAAGGCATTGGTGGGAGTCGTCCATCCCGAAGGTCAAAGGGTTGTTATAGATTCGGGCTCGGGAAGTCTAGGTCCTAATTTTTACAATTATGGGGATAATGGGGATTATGCCCAATGGCTAAGGGAGTACCCCGAGTCCGAGGTTGATGTAATGGTTACATTTCACCAAGTAGGCTTAGGGAGTGAATTTCCTAGTGTTAGTTTAGGAGAGGGCTCATTGTTGGAGCCATGTGAGGTGCTCACCGAGGAAGAGTGGGTTAGCGGTGGGTTAACACCTTGGGTAGATGACGTGGAAGAGGGTGAGGTTAGTTTAATTCATGTAGATGGGACTCAAGAGGAGGATGTGATTATTGAGTCATCGAAATTGGAGGAGCCTTTACATTTCAAGACCACGTCTACGGGGATAGTTGTAGGTCAAGATGTGAAAGATTACCCCAATGTGCCTTCCGATTGGTATCGGAACAAAGAGGAACAAGCACATGTGTCGGAAGCGGATTGGCGGTACGTGGATGTGAAATTAAAGAATGGAAAAACCCGACAAATGAAGATGGGTTCCAAATTGGGGGAGAAAGAGGTTAGGGAGTATAGCAATTTGGTGGATGAGTTTAGTGATACTTTTGCATGGTCCTACGATGAGCTTAAGGGAATTCCTAGGGAAATGGTAGAGCACCGGATTCCTTTAATTCCGGGGGCGAGGCCAATTAGACAAAAGGAGAGGAGGATGAATCCTCAATTGCAATTGTTGGTGAAAGCGGAATTGGAAAGGTTATTGAAGGCCGGGTTTATCAAGCCGGTGGAAATCACGGATTGGGTTTCTCCTATGGTCTTAGTAAAGAAAAAAAATGGGAAATTAAGGGTTTGTGTCGACTATAGGAAATTGAATTCGTGCACACAAAAGGATCACTTCCCCTTACCTTTTATCACCTTGTTGCTTGAGGAGGTTGGAGGTCATTCGCGATATACCTTTATGGATGGGTATGCGGGTTATAATCAAATTTCCATAGCCCTCCAAGATATCCATAAAACGGCTTTTACTACACCTTGGGGTACTTTTGTGTGGGTAGTGATGCCATTTGGGTTATGTAATGCCCCGGCTACTTTCCAACGATTAGTAATGTATATCTTCACCGACTTGTTGTTCAAATCCATGACCGTCTTTGTGGACGATTTTAGCACACAAAGTAATGTGGACGATCACCTACATTGTGTTAGGGAGGCATTGGTTAGGTGTAGGAAGATGAGGTTAGCATTGAACCCGGATAAGACATTTTTGGGAGTGAATAAGGGAGTGTTGTTGGGTTATGTTGTTAGTGAGAAAGGTAGAGAACCCGATCCGGATAAGATTGCGGCCATAAGCGACTTGGCAACTCCAACCAATTCCAAGGGGATCTCTAAGTTGTTAGGACATGTGGGATGGTACCGGGAACTTATTCCTAATTTTTCAAAGATAGCGGTGCCCATTACCCATTTGCTCAAAAAGGATGTCAAATTCGAGTGGACGGATGCTTGTCAAAAAGCCTTTGAGGAATTGCGGGATAGGTTGAGCACCTATCCGGTGTTGATACCACCCAATTGGGGTAAACCTTTTCACGTCTATTGTGATGCTAGTAATGTGGCAATAGGGAGTGCGCTTTGTCAAGCAACGGGAGAAAAAGAGAAGGATCAACCTATAGCTTATGCGAGTAAGCAATTGACCCCCGCCGAAAGAAACTACTCTACAACGGAGAGGGAGTGCCTAGCCATGGTGTTTTCCGTTAAAAAGTTTAGGCATTACCTCATGTGCAACCCGGTTGTATTTTTTGTTGACCACATGGCTATCAAGTATCTAGTTAACAAGGCGGAGTTAAGTGGTAGGTTAGCTAGGTGGGTTTTGTTATTAGAAGAATTCGACTACACGGTGGAATATAAACCGGGTCGTATGCATTTACAAGCGGACCACTTGTCTAGGTTGTCGGAGGAGATAGGAAAAAATCCGGTAAATGATATGTTAGTAGATGATAGCCTCTTTGTGGTCACTTCTACACCGGAGTGGTATGCGGGCATAGTGGAATTTCTAACAACCCACAAGTTGCCCAAAGAGTGGACAAAAGAAGAGAGAAGGAAGGTGAGGGTAAATAGTAGGCAATTTGTTGTAGTGGGCCATAGGTTGTTTAGAAGGGGGTCCGATGGTATTTTACGACGATGCGTGTCAAAAACGGAGGTTGAAGCGATTTTAATCGCTTGCCACGATAGCGCTTGCGGCGGTCACTTCTCGGGTCAACTCACCGGGCAAAAAATACTTAGAGCGGGCTACTTTTGGCCTACACTATTTAAGGACGCCCATGACTATGTAAGGAAATGCGACGCTTGCCAACGGTATGCCCGAAACGACCTTAGAATGGAGATGCCTTTACATGTATCATTACCCTTAATTCCTTTCGAAAAATGGGGCATCGACTATGTGGGTGAGGTCCATCCCCAATCTTCAAAAGGAATGAAATATATTGTGGTGGCAACCGAGTACCTCACCAAGTGGGCGGAAGCCAAAGCGGTGAAGACCGACACGGCGGAACACGCGGCAACATTTATGTACGAAAACATAATTTCGCGGTTCGGGGTGCCGAAGATCCTAGTAAGCGATAGGGGTACTCACTTTTTGAATGACTTGATTCGAGAGATGACAGAGAAATTTAAAATTGATCACCGGAAGACTACTCCCTACCACCCACAAACCAATGGACAAACGGAAAGGGTTAACGGAATTTTGGTGAGTATACTACGCAAGACGGTTATAGACTCGAAGCGGGATTGGGATACGAAACTAACGGCGGCACTTTGGGCATACCGTACAACCTATAAGGTAACTACGCGTGCTACACCATTTTCCTTAGTCTATGGTCTTGAAGCGACACTACCAATCGAATATGAAGTCGAGTCACTTAGGGTGGCCGTGAGTACGAGACTTACCGAAAGTCAATCCTTACGAAATCGACTAACCGATTTGGAAGCACTTGACGAAGGGAGAAGAATAGCGGCTCAACATATTGAGGCAATCCAAAGAAGGAGAAAGATTACTTTCGACAAACGACATAAGAGAAGGGCCCTAACACCGGGAATGATGGTCATGATTCAAGACGCACGAAAGCTTGAATTTCCGGCGAAATTCGATGCAATATGGTTAGGACCTTACCTTGTCTATGAGGTCTTTCCTAATAATTCAATTCAATTGGAAACGTTGAATGGTGAGCTCTTTCCTACCCGTACATCGGGAAGTAGATGTAAGGAGTACCGAGCTTGACTAGGCAACTTACCCTTGGAGCAAGAGATGTTTGGATTCATCCCCCGATGGTCGCCAATTATGTGAGCCCAAAAGGGTGCCCACATTTAGTCTTAGACCCTTGAAACGTTAGTTGATGCACTTTGAAGTAGCATGTTACTTCACAAAAATATAAAAAGAGTGAAATGTTAGTCTTAGAAGTACCATGTTGTAAGAGGCTAGGATGTGAGTTGTTATTGTGTTTTTACCTTCGGAAGGATTTGAGTGAATGAGGATAGGTAAGGAGAACTTGGATTGAGTAGTTAGTGAGTAGGCTAGTACAAATGGATGGAGACAACCAAAGTGACTCAAGAGGCAAGTGCATTCGAATTGGGATGAATGGAGGATCACATGGAGCGCACAAGTGGACCACCTCATCATGGCCACTTAATGGGGAAGGTCCAAGGAAGAATGCAAGGTGGAGGATAAGCAAATTCTCAAAGCACCAATCAAATCACGAGTTAAGCATCGTGGTTTGAATTAAGTGGTGAGCAACGATTTGGGAAAGTAAGGGGAGAAAGTTATGGCGGCGGAAAGCGAAGGAGGCTAAGTTTGGGTTGAAGCATCCCAAGTTTGGTAAAGTGTGGTAGGTAGAAAGCCAAGGCTAGTTAAATGTTCGAATTAGGATCCTTGTTGATCATTTGAGGGAGGAAGGCTTAGAAGATAGGATTGGCGCCTACTAAGTAGGAGGAAATCTCAAGGGCTTATCGTGAGCCTTGAGGGTGCTCACCCCCTCAAGCTTACTATATAATCCCTCATTCTTCCCTCACTCATCCTCTCTTTCCTTTGTGCTCCAAGGCACCCCACGAGTTATAAGTGTGGGTGTGGGAAGCCATATTGGAGCACATGTGTGTGCTTAGTTTTTAGTTTGAGAGCCAAGGCTTGTTAGCCTTGAAGAGGGCTTGACCTCTTGGTAGAATTAGTGTTGACGTGAAGGATTTTAAAGTTAATTCATGATTCCAATTTGTGGTACTTAAAGTTCATGTTTTGAATACACGTGGTTGCAAGTTCCATGTTTAAGAGTTGAGCACTTGAGGTTGTGATGAGTGCAAAAATATACTTGTGTGGATTAGTTAGTCTTAGTGAAGTTAGGAAATTCTCTCTCCCCCTCTCCTCTCTAGGATTTTAGGATTTTAGGATTAGAGAAGAATTGTGTGATTAGAAAGGGGTTGTTAGTAGAATTAGGAAAATTAGGTAGGAAGATTAGTTAAGGGCTTGAATAATTAGTGAGGTAGTTGGGGATTACAACTACAAAGTTGTGGGTTCATGAAGGAGCTGGGTTTGTTTAGTTAGAAGCTAAGGAGCTGGGTTCATGAAGGAGCTGGGTTTATGAAGGAGCTGGGTTTGTTTAGTTAGAAGCTAAGAAGCTGGGTTTATGAAGGAGCTGGGTTTATGAAGGAGCTGGGTTTATAAAGGAGCTGGGTTTGTTTAGTTAGAAGCTAAGAAGCTGGGTTTACGAAGGAGCTGGGTTTATTTAGTTAGAAGCTAAGGAGTTGGGTTCATGAAGGAGTTGGGTTTATGAAGGAGCTAGGTTTATGTAATTAGAAAGTAAAGAGATGGGTTCATGAAGGAGCTTAGTAGATAGCCTACTTAATTAGCTCATAGACAAGTAGTTAGTTACATTATGCTAGTTAGTGTTATGTGTGGCTTTCACAAGTAAATGTATTTGAGATTGACTATAGAGAATAGTGTTTTTTAACACTTGCATCCTCTCTTTAAAAATAAACCACGTGCACAAATTAATGGAGAATGTGGAGCACTCTCGCGATGGCAAGACAAAGGAAGCAAAGACCAAAGTTAAATCCAAGACCACTTGAAGGGTGAACCTTGCACTATGGACTCATCCAAGTCCAAATCCAATACCGCGGAGGAATGTGAGCCCAAACTCACTACTCGGACTACGGACGCTTAAGGGTGGGGGGTTTGGCCTCACACTATAGCAAGCCGGAGTGAAGCTGCAAAGTCAGCAGTACCAAATTGGAAGCTGTCTCACGAAAATGCCTATAACTTCTAGACAGGGTGTGGATTCCTACAAGACTAATTTTGTTGAAAAGATAATTTTAAGACTATCCAAGCATATAAAACATATTAGAATTGGATTTCAGATGAATATATGGTGAGCTTTTAAAATCTGCTGTACCTTTCAACCCAAAATCACTAACTAAGGTTACATTCTATAGAAACTAATTATGTTTTACCAACAAAAGAAAGAAAGATTGGAGTACACTTTGACACAAAAAACAAAGACTTAATAAATAATAAGAAAATATTTTTATTAAGTGCTAAAAACGCCCCACTCCATCCTAAAAATCACCCACACTCAAAACTATTAAGTAACTAACAACGGGTCGTTTGATTGAAATTGGAAGTGGTTGGGGTTGGAAAAGAGAGAGACTAAAACTTGAAGGAGTTCGGATCTCCGAAGGTCCGAGAATAAAAAGAAGTGTAAGAATAAGAGAGATACATAAATGGACTTCGACACCCCTTAAATAGGGTTGCCTCACGCGGTGGGGGTCGATTTCTCTTGTTGACTTTTGTTTTTCCACGTACCCCCTTGCATTGGATCCTTTTAGCCACCGTCGACTATTTTCATCTAAACTTCATCTATTTTTGACTTAGTAGTGTCAAAAGACACTTGCCAAAATGGATCTCACATCGTCGAGGCGAATCGGCTAAGTCAAAGGGTATCTTTGATTGTCAACGTTGTTTGCTCCACTAGTTTGATCATTTTGGCGCGTAGTCATCTCGGATGCTTGGAATATCCTACACCTTAAGCCTTGTCAACTACTCACTTATTGATTTTAGCTTAGTCAATCCTAAAAGAATCATCTAATAATCCAATTCCGCTTGTCTTTTTAGAATTTTATTTACTAAGCTAACTTCTAAGTCTAAACTTATCCAACCGACCTTATATCTTACCATCTAACTCTTATTTATCATTACTACTAGATTAATTTGATAAAAGAATCAAAATAACCCCTCATATACGGATTGTTCCACGACAACTTCAAACTCACAAGCAGAGGTTGACGGGTCCGAAGACAACTCGAACATACTATCAACGCGCGTCCGTAAACCTTAAACCTCTTGGTACATTGAACCTCTATTGCCTTGAACATTGTATTTGAACTAGTAATGAGGTACAAAGAGGTTTACGGATGCACGTCCATAAACCTACAAACCTTTGGTGCGATAGTTTAGTATGGCACGTACACTGACTTCATGACCATGTGCCATGTAGAGTATGACACTGACATTATAGGGTCATGAAGGTTTACAGACGCGCGTCCCTAAACCTACATTACCCTATGTGTCATAATAGAATATTTTGACATTGTGATAAAAACAGTAGGACGTGCATATATTAACCTTTCCAAATTCATATTATCATAAGGCCTGGGTATACATGTAGGTGGCACCCAGACCTCTTGATGTCCTAAACCTCTAGGTGTCTTGGACAACATCCAGTCTCGACATACAGATGTTTGCGGACGCACGTCCATAAACCTATGGTCTATAATTTGCCAAAGCCTTTACGCCTAGCATTGACCTCTCTGGACAGAGAAAGGTTTATGGACGCGCGTCCGTAAATTTGTGGTCTTTATGTTGTCTAGACCTTTACGCCATGGACCGACTGTCAACAGACAGAGGTATCCGGACGCGCATGTGTTTGCACTGATAATGTTGTCACATGGAGGTATACGGACGCACGTTCGTGTACCATTGTGTCTTTGTTTCCATGCCATGAAAACCACTATTGCCCACATTGTATTTTTTGATAATATGTGTTTACACTATCCATGACATACACATGGACCTCTACTGAATGGGATATTTTGACATACTCCTAATTTGGCTTTCTTGTAGTGGCCATGGATTCCAACGTCAGTGATAGTATGTTCGAGTTGTCTTCGGACCTGTCAACCTCTGCTAGTGAGTTTGAAGTTGTCGGCATTGCTGGCACCCAATGTCGATACACGTTCATGTTTGACACAAGGATTTTGGCCACAAAGCCGAGTGACAATCGTGGAGTCTAAGGCCATGTTCTTCAGTAATGGAGATGTCATGGCTGTTGATTGCTACAAAGGTTATATGGTCTTCATACGTCCTAGAAATGAGGAGCACCTTCAGCCGATTTGGTTGGTGAAAGCATTGTCATCATCGAATTTTGTTCCAACTAGTCCCAATTTTCGTCAAATTGAGGTGGAATATTGCCGTCCAAGTACCAAAAATCAAAATGTGTTCCGCACATATTTAGGTTGGGACACCAAAAAGGGTGTCAAGTGGACAATGGACTTGACGTACGAACAAGTTTGGATAAACACGGATACCATACTTTGTGCTTGGAAGCCATGTAAAGGTTCCAAATCGGAGACAATGACCATCCCCCAAAAACATATAGATTTTGCCAAAGACAACTTGGCACGTATTGATGTTGCAGAAAACAATGTCGAGAATGGAAATGAAGCTGAAACTGAAGATGGAGAATGATATTGACGTAGGTCGGGACCAAAGTTATCTGAAATATGTATTCATTTTTTCATGAAATATGACATTTGGATCGAATACTATATTAGACACACTTTATAGAAATTTTATAGATTACAATTATATTGCATGATTGTATTAGTTTACAGATGTGGAAACCAACTTTCCATGCGCTATCAAATGTTTTTAATATGTTTTTTTACGGATGTGGAATCCAAATTATATATTCCAAATGCTAATTTGCAAATTCTTATTAACACTGTCAAATTATTTTAATTATTGTTTGGTTTGGGATGTGCTGTCCAATTCAATAAGACCTTTATATTTGGGATATGCATCCAAGAGTCTATAGTTATAAAAACAAATGGTTATTTATGGATTTGATAATTCTGTTCAATACAAAACCGACAAAACAAACAATTGTGAATTTGTGTCATTTGTGAATTTGTGTTTGGCGTAGTTTGATTATCATTTAGAGAATTGCTATATTTAGAAACATATATATTCATTGCATATGGATTTCCAGAACATTATGTTGTCATTGTTCCCTATGTTCCCGATGTTCCCTACGTTCACAATATTCGCATCCGAATTATTTTCAAACTTAGCCAACTGTCAGTGGTTAAGATGACAACTAGGTTTAGATTGCAAGCATATTTAGGTGTCATGATTTTTGAGTAGGGGAATCAAAGGTTCTCAGTTTTGTAACCGATCGATGAACGGAAAGAGGGTAGCCTATATCATGAGTATAGGTCGAAGAGAATATGCACTTCAAAAAACACGGTAGTGAGAAACGGGCTCCCATTCACGTCAGAGTAAGAGTGAAACTCTGATGTTTCTTTTATTTATTTGATTTATGCACTTCAAAAATCCATAGTAATTTGGTGATTGCAAAACTATTAAATGAAAAATATGAATTGCTTCTTAATACTATTTCTCTACATGAAGATTTAAAAAAAAAAAAAAACCTAAACTGCAAATATGCTAAATTGCTTAACTAGTTGGGAATGGTCAGCTACCTTAATACTTGATTTCCCTTAGGTCCCTTGGTGAGATTCCCCCCTTGGGGGTTATATTTTAGTTTGTTTTGTGCAATTGAATCATTTCGATTGTACCCAAATTGTTTTTAGATTATTTTTCTCAAATTTTCTAAAAGTTGGTCCAATCTGTGTCAAGGTAGACATGCTTGATTTGGTTACTTATTTTAATATGATGCCTATATTTGAGTGGCATGTGGTTAGGTGTGGCTCCAAGAATGGACCCTAAAAAGGCTCGTCTTTAAAAGAGATTGGACTACATGCTCAAAATATGATAGTTGTTCTAGATTTAACAATCAATAGAACTGCCGGGTGTGGTGTGGGGGGGACCTATATGACCACTTAATGAACACGAGAATCTTCACTTTGATGATTGATGAGATATTCTTATGAAATCCAAAAATTAAGAGGAAAGTGGTTGCGGCACCAATTTGGATTTGCTAACCATCTTGTTCTTATCGTGTGTTTCATATGTTTGAAGAAAGTGGGATAGTTGAGAAAAGTAATCATTTAAGAGGCATCTACCCTAGGGCTGGTTTAAACTACAATGGAGAAGTGCACCGGTCGGTCAAGACTTTTAGCTCAAAACAAGGTTAATTTGAGGCAACGGTTGGTATGGTGGACAAGATGGAAAAACAATTAAAAATATGCCTCTCAAGTTGGAGTTCCCTGGAGGCCTAGTTCCTTGTCCGAGGGTTTGAGATTGCCCAAGAAACTTGACCACCGGAGAACTCCCCTAGCAAAAAAGTTGGCCATGTTGACCAACCATGTCATGTTTTCATCCCATGCTTGAAGTTCTCCACCGGAGAAGTATTGGTTGTAGTGTAAACCCTGGCTAGTGAGAAAACCCACTTCGTAGCCAATTATATTGCCCCATCCCCCTAAAACTCTTGACCACTGCACTTCCTCACTGTAGTCTAAACCGGCCCTTAGTTGAAGTCACGTATATAGGGTGGTGTATACTCCTTATTGAAGAGAACTGCAGCGGGGAACATCATAGAACAAGAGGTTGTTGTTGGGGGGGGGGGTTTCATTGGTGCTCCTGCCTGGGCCTGGCCGGCGGAGCTCAAGATCTCCCTTCATAATGGCGCTGCCTTCCTCACTTCACCAAAAAGACATGCACTTCTGACTCCATCACAGCACCAAATATTCTAAAGAGCATGATACTAGTGCCACTGCCTCCCCCCTCTGCCTTACATACTAACTTAGCATACCCTAGTCTCCTCTGATGATCTCCATAGCTTTTAACTTACTCGGACGTACGTCAAGTGAATGAAGAGAGGAAGATCTCCTCCGTCCGGACCCTCGACTCCACTCCACTCTCTCGATTGCCCACATACCATTATTTTCTTAAAAATCAAAGCCTCCAGACTCCATGCTTCACATCTGGAAAAGAGAGGAGGATACCAAGCTTTGTGGGGTTACAGTAACTAGGGTATTTAGTGTAACATGGTATTGTATTGTCACTGTGGTAACTTTTCTTATGACACCTTCTTATGAATACGTTTACAAGTACTGTCATTGCAACTTACTCTTAGTTTGGCTACTTTTCGTTTGGTCTTTTCTACATCCTAACATTTATGTTATGAAATATAGTCATGGATGATTAAAATTTGGATGAAAATCACCTAGTAAGTGACAGTAATTGCAACATTGTAAATCTATAATGTCCAATTTTTCGTTACATGGATTGACAAATCATGTTAGGTTTACATTTTGTGTTGCTGACATTACACGGACGGTTTACAATTAGTATTGAGCAAGACAAAAGACTCACAAATGGCTTTGTAATGTATGTTAAAGCTTATTGAGACCTAATAGTTAATTTATTGAATTATAACACATGTGAACTAAACTTTTGTGATTTGGGCATTAATCTAATCTTTCAAAAAATTAGGCAAACCATGTCAATGCCTTCCTAGAAATTTAGGCACCCTTTTGTTTATATAATTTCTGCCCAAGCTGCTAGGAAACTACGGTAGTCCAATCTTGTCATAACACATACCTTCTTGGTATCAATTCTTAGCAACAAACCTTGCCATATGCCGATCAAATATAGGGGGTGCAATTAAGCAAAGTGACCACCTAAGGCACATATAGTAGAGGCGCCTATTCCCGATCAGTATCCCATCAACAATGTGTAGGATACTGGAATTTTGATAAGGTTGGGATTGAATAATTTCAATTAGGCCGAAACCAATAGTGCCATGACACATGCCCTGGTTTTGAGTGCTAAAATGAGGAGGAATGAGTGGTTTTGGCAGACTCTAAAAATTGACAATATGTTTGGGTCAACTGTTGGCTTCAAAATTTCACAATAATTTCAATTCAAAGAATAAAATCAATGAAAAAATTACAATCCTCCCGATTTCTATCTTCCTACATGGCAAAAAAAATTTACACCGCCTTATACTGCTCCAGATCTGGTGCAAAATCTTTTGAGTGATCGGTTATGGGTGCCTCTACTCTACGTCACAACCACAAGTTGAGAAATTTCATTGCCTGAGTCCTCTCGATTCATATCTTCAAAGCTGGCCGGCTGGCCGGCGGCTGCTCACCAACTTTCATAGCAAGATGAACTTGAGCTACTCCAGTGTAGTTGGGTTTCTATTATTGACCAAGCTTTTGCAGACTTTTCAAAACTTGGAAACTTGCTTCATAAATTCTACCAATGTCCGGACCCCTTTTTTCTGCCAGCCGGGACTTGGCAACGATTGGAGTTCATCAGGAAGCCCTAGCATTGGATAGATCTCCTACTAAGAGATCAAATCTCCTACAAGTGTTGGTTTCGAAATTTCACACTGATCATCGTCTTCAGATTTGCACCCGTCAATAATACATTGCCGTGCCGAGAGGGAATTGTCACATACGAGTGTACCTCTCACCTATCTATTGTAAAAAAACTGGAGTCCCTAGTAAGTAGGTTTGGGGCAGTATATCTCAAATGATTTCGATTAGATTGATTCAAGGTCTTTGAAAGAAATTCATGTGTCAAATCAAGTTAAGAAAATGACTTTTGGAGTGCATACTATTTCAAAGTTTTTATGTTGAACTACACTAAATATTGTATTTAGTGTTACTTATTATATGGAAATATGCAATGCTCTAATTATTTACTATATAGCATTTGTGTTTTTGGTTAACAAAGGTCAAATTGGTTGTTTGGACATTATAGAACAGTAACATCTTTACTTGGCAAAGACTACATTCATAGTAAAAAAAACCATATTGTAATTCTACATAGTAACTGACACTAAACATAATATTCAATGTAGTATTAGATAAATCCAGACATTTTGGCCAATTCCCGACTAAATTGTCATTGTGTATCCGCTTTAATATGTCCACTATGGTGCCAAGTGTTTGCGCACATCATGTCCACGGTCTTTTAATATACACTCACCTACACGATGGCTACATGGTGAGTACAAATAACAACACTTGAAACACGAGTGTTCACAATTCCAAAAATTGCTTGCTTATTTTTGAACTCAGCAAAAGTCCATAATGACTCATATACTAGTTGTTGGATGAATGAGAGGTACGTTTGTATGCAATTATTTAGCTTGCCACCTTGTGATATAATAAAAACAAGGTTTCTAAACATAATAAAGTGAAATGAAATTGATTTTAAAGTCCATGAACTCAAAAGGCTCATAATAGTAGAAGCACACCAAGGTGGAGTCAAACAAGCTAATTCCAATGGGGTGATGAAGGGCAATGGCTTTTGTGCGATAACGACTAATATCGACCTTTCAAGTTGGAAAAAAAAGTGTTGAGAAAGATTTAACTCCACATTCCAAAATGAAGACACAAAATCTTCTTTAATGGAGTTGTAAAGGGGGCATTTGATTACAAAGTGCGCCTCATTTCCAATTACATTGGAAGATCAATAAAAGTGGCATTAATTTTTGTCTCTAAGGATAGGTGGCCACCAACCAATTTCAATGGCAATCTACGTTTTGAGGTTCGAAAGGTAATAATGATTTTGTGTTGTAGTGGTGACAAAGGGTGATGTGGAAGGAGTTGATTCTTGAGCCATAAAAGCTTGCTTGAGAGCATCAAACATGATTTTTGTGGTGTTAGGATGTCATGGGGTTCTTGTTGTGATTAACCCCATGATGCTCTCCATTGAGTGGTTCTTGTTTGTGTTAGGAGTTAAATCCTTGTTCAACCCATTGCCGGGAAAGTGAGGTTGCTTAAGTGACTAACCAAGAGGAAGGTAAGTGGGCTAGACGTTGTTGGAAGCCTATAGCCCCCCTTAGAGCTAGCTTGATTGCAAATAATTTCCATGAGAAGCTCTCTAACAAAATTTATAATATATGGTGCTCCATATGTAGAAGTTGGAAGCACCAAGACTTCGAATGGATGGGATTTGAGTTCCCAGCAGGTGACTCCAACTACTGCTTATTTCCTCGATGTAGCCTCAAAGCTTTCATAACTGTAATTTGCCACATCTTGATCGATGGCTTCAATAGCCACAGGAGTAGAAATCATTTTTGTAACCATCTCCATTGTAGGATTTTCTAATAAAAACCATATACCTAAGTTTGCAAAACAAAAGCATATTTAACAACAAGTGGTATGACTAGAATATACTTGTGAAAGCGACAAAAATAAAACTTATAGTTGTATTGAATTCAATATATTTATCATAGGGGTTGGTATCTTGAAGTCCAAAGAACTATAAAAAAAACTAGATACTTGTGGCAGGGGAAGGGAGCTCTAGATATATATATAGAGTTACGTTTGATAGCCATGTCTTCCTCTCTTTTTTTTTTCTTTTTTTTATTTTTACCCACACATGTCAATCCTTCATGTTGTCTTCTCTTTTTATCTTTTTTTTGTATGATTGTTTTTACATCCAAAAATTCCATACAAAAATGTCCTCCTTTCAACAATTATTTTTCATCAAATTAAAAGTAAATTAATTTCCATATGGAATCGTACTGAACCGTGCATGCATGGCATGTGCATGAAATGAGCTTTTCTTTGAGAAAACTCCAAACAAATATAGAGAATTAAAAAACGCATATTACAATTAAAAAATTAATTCACTATGATTTGACCTCCCGGAATGAGCCAGAATGACCTGACATGGATTTGTTTACATAACACCTACCAACGAAGTAATGATAAAAATCCTCAGGGGGGGTCACTAGCGAAAATCGTAGAAACAACGTGCGATAAAAAATAGGGTCTAATATATTCATTGTAGATAAATTTTGCAAAAAATATACATATAATATAGGGGGTTTTAGAATAAACACCATTTTAATTAAAATGAGACTTTTCAAAGTCTCATTTTGCCAATCACCTTAATAGCGAACATTAAGGTGAATAATTGCGGAGGATGTGAACGTGGTGGGGGAACACTTGTAGGGAACTTTTGGTACTTTATCATGTACCCACTATGTACCCCATTGGAACTTGGCTTATGGGAACAAAGTTCCCCTTGGATTTCGCCTTAAATTTCCTTTAAGGTGCCTCGAAACGTCACCTTAATTTTTTGTCTCAAAATGGCCAAATTGTCTCATTTTAATTAAAATGGTGTTAATAGTGAAACATGATTACATGTAGAATACCATCACATATAATGGCCTCTTTTATCTAGTCAATACATGTAAAATAGCGTGGAAACAATTACTAGGGGTGGCGGGTCCAGGGTAGGGTTTGTGCTAGTGGATGAAAAGAGGTAGTTTTTTGTTGGAAAAACTTGGATGGATGACTTCATAGGCTGGCTGGCTTGAACGTTACTAAACCAATGGTTCCAATGTGGAGTTAATGGTCTCTACCCACGTGCCGGGAGGGAAAATTTCAGCGCTTTGTTTGAATTGCAATCTTCTTACCAAAAGAAAAGAGCAGAGCTTGTTTTTTTTCCTTCAGGCTGCCCTGAGACCGTTGGTCACTAGGCAGTGCAAAAAAAAATGGGGTGTAACCGTGTAAGAAACAAAATGCAGTGTAAGAAAAAAATGGACAACAATTGGACTCCGAGAAAAAAAAATTGGGATAAAGTCAAAAAAATTGGTTACTTGGGGTATAAGGAAAAAAATGCAGTATAAGTAAAATATGGTATTTTTGAATGTTTCCCCCATAAATTATAAATAAGTCTTGAGCACACATGTATGCATTAATATAAGAGGTAGTGACCCCCCCCCGAGTAAAAATCTGCCCTTTCGAGATTGGTTGTTGATTCATCCTAGTTTAAGCCCTGTAAGTTAATTCAGGAACTCTGACCCCAATTTAGAGACTAATTTAATCAAAAATAGAAATCCTCGGACTCATATGTGATGATTCCCTCTCTCTCCCCAAAGCTTGCAACCTTTGTACGTACACACATATGAAAATCACCAAGTTATGTGTGAAACTCACTATCATGTGTTTGCGTTCCCGCAGGTTCCATGCAGCAGGGGACATATGTACGTGACCTGTAAAATAGGTTGCATGCCTTCAGATAGTCTGTTTTGAACGACAATCTCAAAAGGGCAGTACTACATCACTTCCCATTGATCGGTTCGATAGACCAAATTCAGTTCAATTACCGAGTCGCAGTCATTCTTCTTTGTCTTTCCAGCCACTGAAGGGCTGTCCAGTTGTGTCACATACAGGTGTTAAATCTAAGACTTAAATCAACCTCTTACTTCCAGAGCGAGAAGGAGAGTAGCCACTAATAAGTTCACTGTACGACTAAAGCTTTCGTTACACACTGGGAGTCAATCGGCATGATATCTGCAAAAGCTGGCCAAAAGAAATGACAAAGGTGTCCGTCGATCTGCCTAGTTTAAAGCACTTCAATTGGTATGAACATTGCTTCATGCAAACGACAACATAGAATTTATGGGAATCACATACTAGATACAATCAAATCTCTCTCTCTCTCTCTCTCTCTCTCTGTATATATGGGTATATATATATATATATATGTGTGTGTGTGTATGTATGTGCATGGTGGCTCCTATGGATGTCTGGTGTCTTGTCAAGGGTCGTACTCATTTGGATTTAGTCTTTCTAACTTAATTCACACCGGCTTGACAAAGTTCTGAGTCACCGCCTCTGACTCCTGCCTGAATAACACATATTGCCATAACTTGGGAAAATCAGCAGGTAAACCAATCGCCTGCTCCATTTGTCTCAACATAAGTCCAAAACCAAGCCAGGATCCACACGGCAACCCTGGGGTGTCAGCTGAGCATGATGACACACACAAACTCCACCGGTTATTTGGATTCAGTGCAGACCATTGCACTAATTGTACAAGGATTTACACAGGGAGCAGGTTCAGACTAATCATATTTATCTCCTCTACACTATCTCCGGTGGACTACACCATTTATGGTTATTAGTATCACAAAACTCTATTTTGAGACGTATGCTAGGTTACACTAATGAGCAACAACTTCATCATTAGTGTCACTTCATGACACTTGACATTCCAGTGCGTTTACTAATATCTTGGCATGAGTGTGTTCGATTGTGTTATGAGGTGTATGCCTATGTTACACTATGGTCTACAAGTTGATCAACGTGTACATAAATGACACTTGGCATTGGTATGCTCAAGAATACCTCCCTCTTTGCATACTAAATTGCAAAACTATCATCTCAAATATCCCAATGTGCTATGCTAAATGTCATAATGTAAATAATTTTTCTCTTAAAAAAGTTACTTATGTTGACATGATAGTATCATATTGACAAATAGTAGACATGCCACTTTGAGACCTCTAGGCATCTAGTTAAAAAATATACTATTTTATATCAACAAGAAAAAAAATTATTGTATATGAGCGCACCTCTCACTCATCCAACATAAAAGTCCTTCAATAATATGTAGCAGGGAGGTTATTATTATAAGTTGACTTGACATTGGAATTGGTTATAAAAGCCCATGAATTAGTGGATTCCAAAGCATTAGAGATGAATCAGCCACAAACTTATAGAAGAGGTCAAGTGTTTATGCGGAATGGGTGAGAGATACACTTGTATATGATTATTCCCTCTCTTCATAAACAAGGGAGACATATTGGAGCTTGGCTGGACATGCGAGAGTGGTATTTCTTTGTGAATTAACTGTTATTATTGATTTGGATTTGATGAGGGGCACTCATCGGGGAGAAATTTGGGCATAATCGGTTGAGATCCTAGTGTTTCCAAATCCAACCGGTTACATGTTGACATACTTCGGTTTTTCTATATTAATTTGAGGTATATTCCATAAATTCCTCTAAAGTGATCGGTAATTCTCCTGAAGTCTTGAACTTCAACCGGTTATTTCTCAAACTTAGCCGGTTCATCTGTAACTAATTGTCGGTTCTCCCCGATCGTTGATGAGGGGGCCTTTGAAGCTAATTTTGGTGCAAAATCAACTTAAAAAAGAAACATGCAGATTGCATATTATTTTAAGGCTTGAGAGATACGCTCGTATGTGATAGTCCCTCGCTGTAGCAGGGGAGGCTTAAAAATGAGTTATATGATGCAATTACCCATAATTTCTCTGCATTCACGTCTCATGTTGCCAGGTACACCAGCTTTCATGATTTGATTTGGGTTGGGAATTAGTATGGACAACCTTACGTGTCTCTCATCAATTCGAACTTCTCATGTCATGGTTTTGTACACGGCTTCACATTTCGCATCATAAGTGACATGATGTGACAATTGTTGACTGTGACGTAAGATAATCTCATGTTCCTTCTTTGGAAGGAAAAAAAATTAGCATTCTAAATGTGCCACATTACAAATATGATTATTGTTTTCCCAACAGGGTGCAGTTCAGGTTTAATGAGCCGAAGGACGTGTTGATAGTCCTTAAAAACTGTACCACCTTGACTTTGAAGTTACATTACAAAATGAAATGAATAGCAATTCACGTTTTTTCTTCGCAAAAAGTTTGTCTATATCATATATTCAATAACTAATTAGGTTTATTTCATGTAAGTAGTCTATAACTAATTTATTTTGGTGCTTACAACAATCTTAAGTAGTTGTTGACAGCTGCTTAGAAATTGCAAACGTGCTTAAGGCAATCTAAATCTTCATAATTTGTATTGAAATTTTGACAATGTTGTATTAACAACTTAATTAAGGGCAACATAACTTCAAACACCTCACAAGTTACACAACTTCTTGTGAAACTGCATCTAAAATTTTGTGTTTCAAACGCACTTTTCAACATTTAAATGAATTCTTTTGAAAATGGTGCCTAAAAATAAGTTGTTTGTTTTGTTGCATATGAGGGCATGGATGTGTTTTCAATGATAATATGCTTCATATGTATGGTACTTAATTTTTAAGATAATATATTGCCTGAAAAAATGAATTCAGTCCTTACTAAGTAGCCTTACTAAGTAGCCCTAGTAAGTGGCGGGGTTGGCTCATTAAACCAAAACCATACCCAACAATCAAAGTCAATTGTCGTCCAAAGGCCACTTCACACACGAGACTGAAGGCTTGTGACCATTGTATTCTATGATCTCTCATTGGTCAAAATGGTTGAGAACGTCCAAGTTCACTTCACACTAGACCTAAGGGTCCAAAGAAATTATCATGGATGAAAAGTCTATATGGATTCTCACATAGCAGACTATGAATAACGTAACATGGTATGCCGGAACTTGCGTTAGGACAATCTCCAAGAGGTAGGCATGACGCACATTCTGGTAGACCATGTTAGATGTATGGCCTTTGGATGAGGGCCCTCACAAATGGGTCACGGTCCATGGCTTGTGTGTGAATTGACCCTAATTATTGCAATTTGGTCTAACTTGGATCTTCGTGGACACCTGGGGAGGCCACTCTTTGTAAGATATTAAGAACTACATGCAAAAAATATAGGGTGGAAATGAGTGAGATTTAGACAATAATCAACCTAAATATAAGGTTTTAGAATTCATTTTTAGAACATAGGTATAATTCAAGAATATTTATCAAGTATATGGAATATTCATCCCATGAATATGTGCATTACTTTATAGCCCCTACCCCCCCCCTTTTGAAAATACTCTTTTATTTCATATGATTCATTCCCTACAAGGGAGTCCCCCCCCCCCGCCTTAGCCAACACATGTTTGACCTTTAGTTTGAGAATTATGAACATGGAGTAAAAAAATAAAAATGACCGTACATTGGATCTAATCTTTGGTCCATGTTTGGAGTCGGACCAATCCGTTCCAAATTGCTTGGAACCCCCCCCCCTCTCCCCCCCTTCCACATAGTTATATATCAAAACTTGCCAGATTGGAGCAAGCCAAATGTCCACTTTAATGTGATGCAATACAGTTCACCGTGGTCTACCTAGAATGCCTAGAGTAAGTAATTCAAATATAAAAAAACATGTAGTAATGTCTTTGGGGGGGAGGAGGGGGGAGGAGGGAGCAATCAACGTACTCCATATCTGGGTGTACAAAAGGTTGTAATGTACTAAGATTTTGGCTTACAAAGTATACATATGTGATAGGTATTGGTTCACCTAGTTTTATAGAAACATCTAGGGAAGTATAAATTATGGGGTAGAGATAAGCGTACCCTAAGCTCCCCCTAAGGTTTTCTCGAAAGAGGACTTTACTTCATCCAAATGTATCTTATATATCCCCCCATAGTTCATACATTTTCATCCATGAAGCAGTACTTGTCATCCCCCATGTAATATTTCACCAAATTTGTTAGTACAATGTAATTTATAAGCATATATACAACTTGTGCCATATTTTGTAGTCACTTATACTACATGTACTTAATTTGGGCCAGTTTTCTCTAGAGGTTCAAAATTACCTTATATATACATGAGACTACTATGTAGTCTATGATTGATATGTAAAGTTTTAATTTGGGCCATGAATGTAAAGATTTAAAGGCTTTAATAAGGGGTCCCGCACACACATGATGGCTCCCAACCTGAAAGAAGACCACCCCCCCTCCCCCCTCCCCCCTCCCCCCTGAATGATGTTGGTGACATGTCACACATCATGCATCACGTTAGTTGATGGTGCATAACGTGAAAAAAAACCATATGTCACATCTAATATGAGGGCATCTTCACTCATGAAGCCACAAATAAACCTCTACCATTGGCTTTTTAGGTCTTTTAAGGGGATGTCATAATTGCACATCCCACCCATAAGCTCCTATGGTGTGTGGCCTTATTGTGGGACTTCCAACTCCACAAACAATTTGGACAATTGGATTGAACATAAAATTGTCTTTTTTGGCTAGCAATTGCAAATCATGCAGATTGTCATTTCAAGTCTCAAAACCTAAGCTACTATGCAAAAGTTATGAATTGTCAAAGCGAAGATGAGTCTTTCTCTTTAAGTGATCATATAGGTCTTCCCAACACAATTGAACCTAGAACGGTGTCTACATTTTGAGCACACATTCCAATCTTATTCCAATCTTGTTATTCCACATGTCTTTTTGGTGCCCCATCTCAAATATGAAAGTCACATATACTAATTAAATATAATTGTCCGATTAAGGAGAGTGACCATATATCTTATATGTACCATTGTCCACCGAGGACCCCCATCCTCTCTTAGTTGAAGAAATAAACCAAGACATTGAGTTGTGGAACATGTGATAGTTTGAGGCAAATCGGAGAAAAACGAGTGATAAATATAATAGAGTGCAACACAAAGAAATTAACCGAGAGAGTTAAAGTGTCTGCAATTATTGGGCGATAGCCGAAGATTGATAGGGAAGACACGTGAAGAGCAGGAGGAAAGAATCCAAAACCGTAAGGTTCTAATAACAATGCAAAATGTGCAAACATAAACATGTACACGATGGAGTGGTGATTGTTTCTTCTCTAGTTTTCTTTTGTATAGGATGATATGAGTGAGGTATTTGAAAGCAATTTGTGAGATGTTGTCCATAAGTTTGTTGACTTTATGTTGAAGTATTTAAGATCTATTAGTTGTGATGGTGTGTGTATGGCTCTTGTGATCCCAATCGTAGTAGTGATGGGGAGAGGACACGGGGGGGTCACTCCATTGTCAAGTAGAATACCACGTGCGAGACAAAAAAATCTACTTTTTCCTAAAAACACCACCAAAATGAGTCAAAATTTTATCAATTTTTTTCATGTGTAGATATACACGGTATCTATTACATAGTAAAAAATGGTAACCAAATTTGATTATCTATTTTTTTAATAAAACATACCGTTTCTAACTAGAATGACGCAGAATTGAGCTAAAACAATTACTACAAAACATGAAGATGACTAAAAATTTCAAAAAAATATACAAAAGATATTATCAATGGTTATGTATATGTAGAAAAAAAATCATAATTTTAAAAATTGTCTAAGGCATATAATATAGGGTAGCAAAATTGTCTCGCACGTGGTATTCACTCGACAATGGAGTGACCCCCCCGTGGGAGAGGACAACCTATCCTTGTTGTTCTAGGAGGGGTTGTAGTATTGCATATTTATTTTTTGTGGTGTTTTTCCGGCCTCAAGGAATCTGTCTTTGCAATATGTGAATTTAAGGATTTGGATTGGTGTAAATGGGGACTTGACATTTGGTGACACACCTATTATGCAAAGGATATATGAGCATAGTTTGGCATCTTGAAAGGTGGCATGTGCATGGGAGGGGCCTTGATGGGATAGTGTTGTCTAGGGGCGGAGCCAGGATTTTGACCTAGGGGGGATGACCTCAGAATATGGAAATATCCAATGTATATTTTATTTTCAAATTTCAATGGGTGGTCGAATTTGATTATTATTGAGAGATTTGGACTCATCGAGCTAACATCCCTATAAAAAATTAATAATGTCGTTAATATCCAAAGCTTTGGCAATGGTTTTTTTGATATAGATGATCATCGACCATCCAATCATCGCCAATAGGCATCGTCAATAGTAAGCAGATGCCCAACTTTCCTTCAATGCACTTGTAGAAAACATTGCGAAAAAGAACCGTAATCGTTTTCCCATTGCGGTTCTACCAATTGCAATTTTTTTGGGTTTTACCAATTGAAAGTTTAGGAATTTGGGGGCTTATAATATACCGTTGGAAAGGTCTTGAAAACACCTTTCCAACGGTGTTTTGCATGCCCTCAAAAATTTAACAGTGCAGTCGCAAAACAAAAAAGAAAAACTTTGTAGTCGTTTTGGGATAGTTTTCTACTAGTGATGTCAGGGGGGGGGCTGAGCTCCCCCACCCCCCCCCCTTTTGGCTCCGCCCCTGTGTAAGACATGTATCGCTTTCTTTGAGGTTGCAAAGGTCGCATGTTGGGGAGATGTTGTGTTTGAGTACATGTTTTCTCCTAGATTTTCCCATATATTGTCCGTATCGGAATCTTAATATTGCAAGATTTGTACGTTTGTTATTTATTTGGCATCTCAAAAAAGATTGGATCCGGTTAAGTGGAGGTCGACCGAAACACAATCGTTCAAACACTCACTTCTAAAACACTTGAGCACCTCAATCTTAATTGCACGAGACAGATTAGAGTTTCCCCTTACTTTATCCCCTCAAATCCAACACAAAATATAGAATCATCTAGCTTGTTGATGAACGTTGTCGTGCGAGAAATGGTTTAATATGTAAATATAGTGTAGAATGGTTTGAGAGTAGGGTTTAAAGAAAACAAAAATAAAACAAAATAAAAGTAATAATAAGAGTATAGACAAAAAGGAAAGAGGGAGATCAGAGGAATGAAGGAGGAAGAGAAAGATCCGTGGTTATAACCACGTAACTTGGAGTCTCTGCGTCTTCTCACATGCTCAGGGGGTAGGTGGCGCCAACTGGTAGTTACCTGCCTAGTTTTCACCAGCAGTACCAAGCCACGTGGCCATTCGCCCGCTCATACGAGTTCAAAGGGTTTCGAACCCGAACCAATGCTATGGCGCTTGAAGCACTTTACCAGTTGGGCTTCCGCGGCTTGGCGTTTATTAGAGCATGCTGAAGGGATTTATATCCCATCCATTGTTTATACATTGTTTTTTTTAATTTTGTTTGAGTGGATTTTGATTGAAAGAAAGAATCACACTTTTGGAGAAGCTTCAAGATGACGCTTTCTTGCTAGAAAGTATTTATGTTGTTAGAGGAAGGACCATTTCAGAGCTTCACCGATTTGATGTAGTTATTTTGATTTTATTTGAACATGTCGAATTGGAGAGTTCTTTTCGAGAGTCAAGATGAAGAACTTCATCCAGAGCTTGAGCTGGATTTTTCTCTATCTCAACTGCCGATTCGTACTCTTTTGCCACCTAGTATTGCACCATTGCACAAGCGTCCACAAGAAGAAGCTGGGCCTTCTCGGCCGTCAAAGCAACCTCGTGTGGAGCAGCGGTGGCACGGAAACCTTCAACAAGATGTTCGTGCATTGGTGATTTTGTTGCAGGTTGGATGTGTTGAACCTGACACTCGAGATGTGACGTTTGGAGGAATTTTTGAAGGCTTAAATAATGATCAATACTCTTGCTGTTTTAGGCCTATCAAAGGAAGTCGAGGCCATCAACGTTGGCTTGAAGGTCCAGTTAATTCATTGTCTAAGGCTGATCGTGCGGACTACATTGCAGTTATTCTTCGACGCATTCTCAAGTTCTTGCAGTTGGAGTAGAATTCATTTTGGAATTATTTTTCAACCTCTTTTTACACATTTCTTTGATGTTATGAATTTAGTTTTAATGTTTTTAAACTTCATCTTGTATGTTTGAAGTTTGTTAAATAAAAGGTAGACATAGTTTACCATTTAGGTTGATTTTTGATGCCTTATGGCTAAGATAAGGGAATGACAAGGTTTAAAGGATAGATAAGGATTAAGGGATAGATAAGGATGAAGTAAGCCTATAGGGGTTAGCCAATGACTAGTTGGAGCCCATGTGACATAGGTTTGGGCTAATGTTGATTTTGATGAGGAGGCTAAGGGGTCGGCCCCTCTCTCCTCAAGGAGGTGTGGAGTTTAGTTTTTGTGTGTGTGTGTGTGGAGAGGGAGATCTCAGTGTGTACTTGGAATTTTTCTTTGAAAATTTGAGAGTTTGTACATCTTGTCGGTGTGGTTTCGAAATGCTATAGCACGTTTCATTTGGACTTTGTATGTGATTTCTATGAGTGTTAGAGTGAAACTATGTTTGTTGTAAAGAAATTTAGAAGACCATGACTTCAAAAGCTTGTAGAAATTTATATATAGTGTTTTTGTTTATAAAATTTGAACGAGTGATGTGTTATTGTATCAGCTCTTTATGGAGCTTTAAAATTCTTGATTTAGAGTTTTGAAGAGAGAGTTATGGCTTTCAAGGCAAGAGGGTGTTAAGCTGCCAACTAGATTCAACAATGAAAGTGTGTACCAACTTCAACAGAGCATATAAAACGTTTGGTAAGGATTCTGAAAATGAATTTTGGAGAGAACATGTATGATGTTGTTAGCTTTCCAGAAAACTATCACTTGGCATTAGCAAAGCTTATATGAAACCAGAACGTCCTATGAAGTGAAAGGAGGTGTAGCTAACAATGAATTTGGGAGTATGACCTTCGACAAGCTATGAAACTTGGACAGTATTTTACTAACCTTTAATATCTATTTTATTTTGTTAAGCACTTTGATAGCTTTCCAAAATGCTAAAGCATTCTTGATTTGGAGTATTTATGTTATTTTGGTGGTTCTTCAAAGTTTGGCTACAATTTTAGAGAGAGATCCGGGATTTTGAAGATATGTGTAAAACTTATATGGATTTGTATATATGATGTATTCAAAGATGAATACTTCTTACATTATCTTAGTTTCCCATTTCTTATGCCAAAACTAATTGCAGCCAAAAATCCAGTATTTTCCCAAAGCAAAGACTTCTTTACCCGACAACGTTTGAATTCACATTGCGGTAGTTGGTTACTTAATAAAGCTATGAAGTGAGTATTTGGTTTGGGTCGATCGAGAAATCCATTGGCTACTCGTGATATTCTTGATGGCCTTGCAGATGATGCCAAAAAAAAGGCCATGTGAAAGGTGGTTCATGCTAGCCCTCGACATAATATGGGAGGAGCACGAGTCTCCTCAAGATAACTCATACAGTGACTGCCAAAACTGAGTACGAAAAAGCCTAGTCTACCTTTAGCCATTCATATTTTATAATTTATTGCATTTAATGCCAAATCAGTTGACGGCTCAAGCATACATGCATGTAAATGATGTGGCTACCAAATTACAAGTCCAACAATGCAAGATAATTTGAGAAAGATCTAGATCAAAGTAAATTAGCTCCAAAACTCAGTTATGCTCACACTTGGATTACGCAATGAATGCTACAAATCTGACATGTGGGTGGATGCATGGTTGAGTGGACCAATACCGGACCATATCCATTTCTTGAAGTCCATATTCATTTTTTGTATATGCAATTGATTATTTTTAAATTTATTTTACACACATGCTTTGAAGCATATAAAACTCAAATCAAAAGAAAAAATTGTAATACCTTCATTTTATATTTAGTTATAATATTTTGAAAAACTGATCAAAATTTGCTTTAAATATATAAATAATTCTAAAGACAATTAAGTATTTCTAAATAGAAGCCCACCTAAACCTTATAGATCTTAACATTCATAAAAAAAACTTGCCTCCGCAAACCTCTATTATGGACTTATTATGGACTTCCAAAAATATGACCACATTCAGCCTCTTCAAAAGTCCATAACTATCATTTTAATAGAAATATTATTAAAAAAATGCTTTAGCTCCAAACTATTCTATCTATACTACAACACATAGTGAGTCACTACCATAATAATATAATCATATACTTATTGAAAAAGCTACATTCATAAAAATATTTACTAGTGACCATAGTCCATACTTTTACTTTAAAAGTCCCATATTCTTTATTTATAGAACAAAATTTAAAAACAACCATGCATTCACCCATGTACAAGTGGTTTTCTGGGTCCGATTTTTTGGGTGGGCATGTTTTTGGCCTTCACATTTATAATTGTGTCCCCATTTAGTGCACATCATGTATGCAAATTGAGCAAAATGGTTTCATTGAGGTCTCTCTCTGCTGCTGGTAGAAAGCAAATAGAAGAAGCTACTTTAAAGAAGTTGAAGAGGGGTGAAAATACTAGAAATGTTGCTAGAGACTTACAGATATCCCAAAGTTGGGTTGCACAATTTCATAAGCAACATTTGAGTGAATTGAGTGATGTCAATCACAGTTTTGGTGGCAGGCCACAAGTGTACAGTGCAGCTGATCGTAGAGCTTGTGTGAGAGAAATCACTGTGGGTGGCTTAGAAACTGCACACAAAGTTGGAAATTACTTGAGAGAAGAGCTTCATGTTGGTATGAGCGATAATACTGTGAGGAGAATGTTACAAAAAGCAGGTTTGAAATGTAAAGTGGAGCAAAAGAAACCAAAGCTCACACTTCTTCAAATTTAGGGACGAGTAGAATTTGCTAGACGTCATTGCCATTGGACTGATGATGAATGGGATCGTGTAGTATTCTCTGATGAAACAAAAATCAACTGATTTTGCTATGATGGTCGCAGTTGGTGTTGGTTTCGTGATGGACAGAGTAGAAGTGCTAGAATGGTGCAACAAACTGTCAAGTTTGGAGGTGGGGGAGTGATGATGTGGGGTTGCATGACTCCGAGTGGCCCGGATATGATGTGTAGGATTGAGGGAAGAATGGATCAGCACATGTATAGAGAAATTTTAGAGCAAGAGTTGATTCATATGCTGCATGCATACAATTTGGATCCTGCCAATTTGATTTTTCAACATGATAATGACCTGAAACATACATCCAAGAGTGTGCGCCATTGGCTGAATTCGCAAGAATTTATTGTTTTGAAGTGGCCGGCGCAATCTCCAGACTTGAATCCAATCGAACACTTGTGGGCAACTTTAAAATGTCGACTAAACCAATATGAGAGACCTCCCAAAGGAATGTTAGAATTGTGGGAGCGTGTTGAGGATTGTTGGGCTTCAATTACTCCCAATGAGTGTAAGAACTTGTATGGGAGCATGCCTAAGCGCATTGCAGCTGTTATAGCTGCTAAGGGTAGGTGGACAAATTTTTAACTTTGTTCCAGCTTGTGTGAGCAAAACTGAGTTTTGGATTGAACTTCACTTTACTTTTTGTTTGTACATGCATACTTGTGTGTAATAGGCCTCAATTCCCATGGAAGTATGACTGATTGCAATGGTAATCCTATGCAATTTATGGTTTCATTTTTGGTGCATCCAATTTCCTTACATTGTTTGTTGAATTTCAATATGTTGTGTTTGTACTCAGTTTTGGCAGTCACTGTATGTGCCGAAAGACAAGCTCGTTATAAAATGGTCCAATCAAGTTGTAAGGGCGACACAAATAAAGATCCTCTTTGTGGTCAAGGTCGGTACTATGGAGCAATTCACATGGTCCAGCAATTCACATGGTCCACTTTGACAGGTTGGGAGGTAGCATTAGTGCAAGCGTTGGGAGATTTTTTAATGTTGTTATCGAGGACACAAAATTGTAGAACGTGTACATGTTCATGCACCAATTCTCTAAGCCGTTTGACACAATATGCCCTAGAGAGTCATGTATGGACCCCAAATTGTGAAACTAGAGTCAATCTTCATTGACGACATTGTTGCAAACACCAAAGTGGCAAGTAGGTTTCAAAAGCTGAAACTTGCAATGACCACCATGAATAAGGACAAGCAAGGCGAGAACAAAAGCCAGTAGATGGTGCAAAGACATCCCGCAAAAGAAGAAGGCAAGGGTTCTCTGTGCTTACAAGCTACAAAGAAACCTAAACCTATCCCCGTAGAGTCTAGAAGAACCTTTGCAACAGAGGTCCCCGTTAACAGTGATGTGCAAACGCCTACCAATAGCAAGCAAAACATCCCGTCAGAGAGAATTATAGATACTTCAAGAATGATTGACAACCTTGTTTTTCCTAAACTGGGTATGCCAAAAACCTAGGCAAGAAGTGGATGCATAAGAAAATTGTAAACACTTTCACAACAAGTTGTCTCAATTATTTTTCAATGAACATGAATTTCAAATTTGACATCAACCAATGTCATCTGGCGCCATCCACAAAGTGTGTGTAGGCCAAAGAGGATGCATACGTAGAGTGAATAATCGCTCAAATAGTGAGCAAACAATTCAAAGATGACAGAAAAATCATTGTTCTCATGCCTTAGGGTAGAAGAAGATGCCCACACAAGATATATGGATGAAACTTGAGAAATGAGAACTATGGTTGATTAATGGCTAGTACAGCATGGAGGTGTCAAGGTTCCATTTGATTATTTTATCAAATAACCTTAACATTAGTATCAATCGGGTTATCAAGGTTTTATAGATGCGATTACGATTATTTTGTAATAGAAATTAGCTTACATAGATGAGGACCTAAATAATAAATGTTATTGAGTTATTAATTGATTATTTACATAAAATTAAGCTAAAATGAATTTATATTAGAAGTTTAAATTAATCGGATAAGGGTATGAGTCAGTTTTCATAATAATGGCTCAAAGATATTTCTTTAAGATTCAAAAGCTATCTTCAAGAAGATTTGGAGTAGAGGCATTTAAGACAATTGGCTGAAGTAGGTGGCAACTTGACTATAATATGTATGGTTGAAATTTTCTCTTGATTTAGTAGAAATTTCCTCAACTCTAGAAGTTTTTATTGACACTACAAAACCAATAGATGGATGAATATTAATCAAATAAAAATATGCAGAAATTAAGTCAAAAGTGAAGTATCAACCAATCAACTGGGAGATTGACAACAAAGAAGAGGCTTACCCCCATCTCTTGAGGGAACTCTTTAAAAATGGGTTCAACATCTTATTGTTCATATTTCATTTTCCGAGTTCAACCTTCAGAGAATTCAGACCTCCAAAGGTTAATTTCTTCATCTTTATCATTCTTCAATCCTCACCTTAATTATGGTCTACTCTCATCTTTAGTGAAGGACACAATGATTAGTATTCTATAATAGAGTGTGATTCTATAGAGAGATAAGACTATCTAAGATATAGTTGGTATTAGGCATTTAAATGATAATTTAGTATTGTAAGAGGTGATAATATAATAACTATCCTTCAATAAAAGATTTATTTTCTTATGTTCGTTCTTTTTCTTGAGCTTACTTTGACTTCTAATTTATGTTCATGAGTTGTTAGATGGTAATTAGCTTCTAGAATCCATTTAAGTGTCATATGATCTAATGTTTGCATGAGAGTAATAAAAAATCTTAGACTAGTAGTGAGTAATTTGAAGGCCTTAATCCATAAAATACAAATAACTTCAAAGGCTTATCACAAGCTGCCATAGTGTTTATATTCTACAAACTTTATATATACATAAATTTTAAAGTCTTATTTTTAGACCAATTAGTCTTAAATTTATATCTAGGAGTTGTAGGTGTTTTCGTGATACTATTTTAAAATCTCATTATTTTTTATTCTATAAAAACTTCTGACACTTAAAAAGATCAAAATGGATTTTAAGCCACATTGGGTTATATTATAGTGATTAAAATATGTATTAGAGGGTTTAAGTTGCTTCTTCCACGGCAATTATGTTTGGATTGGACTTTTAACCATTTAGTATGATTGTATAGGTCTATTTCGCTCACCAAGCCTTTTATATTTTAATTTTAGTTTATTTGTGATTCAAAGATAAGTTTAAACTTTCTTTTGGCTTAGAAATCTAAGAGGTGTTTTGTTGTGAGAATTGCTACTTTAATCGAAGTAACAACCCACAAGATTAACTAAATCGGTGAACTACTCATATGCCTCCAATAAATGACCTTCTATCTCCTACAATTACTGAAATGCATCACATTCATTCGTGCATCACATTCATTCATACAAACCATCATATCGTGATCCTAAGTCTGTCATTTCATCATTCACAAAACCGTTCTTTATCCAACCTAAATCATCATAACTTCATCTAAAACACGGGGGGTGCAGTGGCGAAAATGTAGAAAACCACGTGCGAGAAAATGTAGGGTGGATTTTATTCAAGATACATAATTTTTACATTTTTTTTAGATATACAATAGCTTCCTCTAAATTTGAATTTGGGAATTATATATAATGTACAGTGTGTTTTAAGTTGTGGTATTTATTATTATTTAGATGTAAAATAGCATAAATAAAATAAAATTTAGTTTTTTTAATTTATAGGTTCAACATAAATCATATGCCATTAGTGGCATTGGATGAGAAATAGGCAAAATGTATGTGAACATGTGGATGGATTTGTTGAAACGGTCACCTTTAGATGGAAGTACCATCCTTAGGTTTTTCATTTCCATCCTTAGGTTTTTGTTTTCTCCTCTAGTTGGTTGCTCTGCTTCGGTTTAGGGTTTCTTGCTCATTGTGTTCGCTCATGTGCTCGCTCTTGTGATCATTGTGCTCGCTCTTGTGCTTGCTCATGTGCTCATGTGTTTGCTCTTGTCGTTGTCATTGGAAAAAGGTGACCGAAGGACTAATTCCGGCATTTTTTGGTGGTGCCAGTGACTCGGCCTGTCTCTGGAATTGCTAACACTTGCTCAACACTAATATTTTTGTGGCCTCTATATGAACACTTAAGACAATTGCATCTATGTTCCTTGAAATCCATCCCAAATTGGCATTTGTCATTGCATAGTGCACTATATGGGTAATGTATGTGCATATTGTTCACACAAAATTTCTACTACTTATAAATAAGATAGGGTGATTATTATTATGCGACTCTATAATTTATATATAATGATAGGGTGTTAGAAAATACCATGCAATAGAAATTTAGCTACTTATAGGGTGGAAAATATTCAACGAAGGAAAGTAAATACCCCCCATTAAATAGGGGGTTCTCGCACGTGTATACATAAAGCAAGTGTAGGTGCACCCCCCGTGATCTAAAATTTATCCATCATACCTCATAGTTGCTACCGTAAGGGGGTTGTTGTCTCAAGGTATGTAACTCCCACCAAATTCCACACCGGCCATCCTAGGTTCAGCCACCTTTCCGAGGAGTAGTACTTAAATAGGTGACCTTTTGCCACCCTCCAAGCCAAAATGAAGGCTAGAACTTTAGTCACTAATTTTAACTCTAATTTGTTACTAACCACTAACTATATTTTTAATTATTAACTTTATATCTACCTCATGCCTCTAAACCTCAAACGCTGCAAAATCCTCAACAATGAGTAATCCAACTGAAGCAATACAACCAGAAATAGTATAACAGAAGCAATGCAACTTGTAGAACTTGAAACTACAACCGGTTGTGTCCTTCACTGCAGTAGCCACATGTCCTCACATAATTTAGTCCAACATCCACATATATGTACAAGAGTTCTCTAACAAGGTTTACAAACTTTTTTTTATTCAATATTCATATGGTTTACAAACATTTTTGTTCTACATTAATTTTGCTAGCATTCTATGAACTTTGCGCTGCTACCTACACGGAGGAAGTAAGAAAGAAAGTGTCCTAACCGAAAGAAAGAGTGAAAATGAGCCCGGCACTAACCTTCGCGGACCAACCTCTTCCAACCACAAGGCCTACCGGCCGTAAATCATACTGTACCTAAATTTAACGGTTGGCATCTATGGCCGACTCCACACTAATTAAACTCCTAAATTTTAAGTTCTTTGTTCACCACCCTCTTCATCCAACGGGCTTCACCTTCATCCGCACATACATACGCCTTTATCTGTGCATGCCTTCATCCGCTCAATATTGTGCCGAGTCTTTGTGTATTGCCTAATCGTCTAACAATGCTAAGTAATTGGCGTACACCTCTCCATGAGAAGTGTCAAAACACCATGGACACAAGGGGGACCCCAGAATGACACTCGAGACTTGTGGCGCCATTGGTGAGAGGGCCCATGTGATCATAGTGTGGATGAGGGCCCCGGACATTGGGAACGCCTCCCGCCCACGAAAACTAGAAGTCACAAGAGTAAGGTCATGAGCATTGAGTAGCTTTGTGGCGTCCAAATTCTAGAATGCTCAAGAACCCCCCGATTGGAGGTGTGAGCTAGGAGATATGGAAATTTGAGTGGGGCGTTGCTTGGGACAACGCCCTGTGTCGCAACCCTCGCTAGCTCCCCTTAACAATCTTGGTCATGTTTCCAACTTTAGCAAGAATTACGAGCGCTAACCCTTTGCATTCTGCCATGTGAATGGTTAGCTCCCCATACCGCGGACCTTCTTAGTCCAAAGGAGGGGGACCAACCCTCCTACTCTTTCATTCGGGACTCGCCCTTTAATCGGTAACCAATTCTTAGATGTGGACTTCCATCCATGGAAATCCAATCTCATGTTGATCATCGCGTTGCCGGAGCAGCACTACAACAACCCGAGCCACACTAGGCAACTATGCCCTCACATTGGGCCAATGCCCATGGAGGCCGTGCCGTTCGGCCTCGGGTGGGTTCGGCCACACCACCTCATCCATATAAGCCTCTAGGACTCTAGGCAAGGTCCTACCCCACCATCAAGTAACTTTTTTGTCTTTCTCCCCAACACTTGGGGCCAAGTAGACATTTTCCCTTAGCCGCTGGGGCTGGAAGCCCCTAGCAGCTTCAGAACCCCATAACTTTCTCATATGAACTTTGATTCTAACAATCGACCATTCCATCATCATCTACGTTTCACGTAGATGCCGATGGACTACTCACTTGTTTCATTTGGACAAGTATTGAGGAAGTTATGCCAGTTCAAAGCTTTGCAGTCCCAGGAGCCACTCACAGGCCACTGCTGTACTAGGGCGTTGTCCCGGGATAGCACCCCACTCAAATTACCATATCTCCTAGCTCACACCTCTAAATGAGGTGTTCTTGAGCATTCTAGAATTGGCATGCCATAAGCTACGCATAGCTTATGGCCTTACCCTCGTGCCTCCTAGTCTCCGTGGGTAGGAAACGTTCCCAACACCCGGGGTCCTCACCCACACTAGGATCACTTGGGCCCTCTCACCAACGGCGCCACAAGTCCCAGGTGTCACTCCGGGGTATCCCTTGTGTCCATGGTGTTTCGGGCACTCCTCATGGAGAGGTACGCGACACCCTAGGACAGCAGTGACCTAGGAGTGGCGCCCGAGACTGCCGAGGTTTAAACAGTCATAAATTCCTTCAAAACTTGGCCAAATGGTGCAAGTGAGGAGTCCATTGGCATCTATACAAAGAGTAGATGTCGATGGAGTGGTCGCTTGATAGAATCAAAGATCACACCACAAAGTTATGGAGGCTTGAAGTTGTTGGCAGACTGCACTACAGCGGCTAAGGGAAAATGTCTACATGGCCCCAACTCTTAGGGGGGGGACAAAAGGTTACTTGACGGTGGGGTAGGGGCCTTGTCCAAAGTCCTAGAAGCTTATATAGGTGAGATTGTGATAAGTAAGGCAAATACTCAAAGGAGCTGAGTTATTAAACCAATGCAAGGGCTAATAGTTGATGATCAAGGCGAGGAAGGGTAACTTAAAGAACCATGCCACGATTATCTCACCTTGGGTGGCATATTGAATTTTAGTTGTGCCTAGAACAGATGTGGATGCCATGGATGCAATTCAACAAAAGAATATAGCCTTCTGGACACCTTGTATTAAAAGGATTAATTAAAGAATATTGTTTCCCATGAATGGAGATTGTATTGCCAATTCAAGTTACATTAAAATGATTAATTATTATGAGATAATTGACTACACCAAACTGCCCTTGGCTTCGGTAAGGAGACTAAAATGGGATGCTTTATACAAGACTATGGTCGATGGTTGTGCCTATGTTTGTGCACTGCACAAGGTCCAATTTAAATGAACCCTTTGTTAGATTATTGACTCGATAAATAGAGTAAGGTGTGTGAAAATCACAAATGCATGTATTGATGTCGAGAAATTTGTTACACCCATTTTGCTTGTATAAACAAATGAATTGTCAACCTAAATCCTAAATAATCTAAAACCAACCTATAATTGTCCTAATTAACTTATTTGAGACACCTAAACGATATAAGAATCGTCTTTTAAGGCTTCCTCGAGTGTTTCCTATAGTTTTTGTTTTATTCAAAATTTAAACAGTGGCTACGGACACAATTTGGAATTGGCAATCATCTCACACTATTAACGTGTTTCGTAACCTTCAAGATGTGGGTGCAGAGCTTAAAGTGACCATTTAACACATGCTTACTTTGCTTGGGTGACAGACGGTGTGTAAAAGAATAATCTGCCAAAGTTCAAATCCAACATATACGACACACATTGGAAATATGAAAATTGTTCCAAAGTGGTGCCACTCCTATTTCAATCAATGTCGACATGCATGAATAAAAGTGGAGCTTGGTCCGAGGTTGTGCAACTAGTATGGCTAGAATGGCATGGTTGCTTCAGGATCAAAATTTGGCCAAGTGGGTACAATATAAAAGGCACACATACGATAGATTCAATCCACTCCGAAGTCAGGTATTGACATTGTCAAAGGCAGCTTCCAAGAGTTCTCCAACCACTCAGGCTATGGTTTGCTCATGATCAAGTGGTGGTGACCATGTACTCAAGCGTTACATAAGCTTCAAGTTAACCTCTAAACCCCTAAGAGATCCAAAATGACCAATTGTTTATGGTTTTTGTTTCGAATGAGACCTTTGACTTTTTTTAAATGGAGGTGAAATTTCTGTCAGAATTAATGAAGTTCATTTTGCATCGACTGTCCCAAATTTTATTGGATTTGGACTAAACCTCAACTTTGTGGATTTTTTCAAAGTCATCCAACACCCCAAATTCATTGGATTTGGACTAAACCTCATGATACACTAGGAAATGTGTCATATAGGAAAACAACACTTGTATGTACTTGGAAAGCTATGAACACTTGCAAGGATTTAGTTTATTTTATGTTTCAGATATCTAGCATTGGGATTGGTAATTGGAGTTTTTGAAGTTACTCAAAAAATATTATGTAAGATTGGATGTAAATCGGAGTACTACACATTGCAAGGGATCTCAAAAAATCACATTTTGTGCAAACATAAAAAAAAAAATCAAGCCTCAAAGGTTCATAATTTAGTTTGAAATCTTATGCAAAAAGTTTCATCCCAATTGGGTCTCATCCCATCATCCATTTGATGATGTCAGCATGCTTGAAGTTTGTTCTCAATCATCAACCATGCTCATTATGCCTTCACATGTATACTAGTTTCTCATCACATTGCCACATGGACAATTGACATTTTTTTGGATAGCTCATACAAAGGCTGATATCATATCATATCCGTACGGTTGGATGCTCAAAAACACCTACATATTGAGTCCTAAATTATCTCTCTTGGAAACAATTAGTGATTCGAGGCCAATTTTGAGGAGAATGGTGCTTAGGGATTCAGGGGTTAACAACATCCTCGGCTATTCAAGCCATGAGCAGCATGTTCTGCAATTTACTTACAAATAACGGTTTATTCCAACAAAATATTTCCAGATCCCTACGGAGTCGGAAGGGGAGTTAAGATGTAGGTCGGATGCTCAAAAACACCTACAAATTGAGTCCTAAATTATCTCTCTTAGAAACAATTTGTGACCTGAGACCACTTTTGAGGGGAATGGTGCTTAGGAGTTTAGAGGTTAACAATGTCCTTGGCTGTTCAAGCCACGAGCAGCCTGCTCTGCAATTTACTTACAAGTAACGGTTTATTCCAACAAAATATTTTCAGATCCCTACGGAGTCGGAGGGGGAGTTAAGGTAGTAGTGCCGGCAGGAGCAAGTGTAAGGTACAAATTCGAACTTACTTACAGACAGAGGTGTCCTCCGAGCTGGCTGCTAATCATGAACATAGCTACGATTGTGGGTTACCTTACAGCTTCATGCGAGCCACTACTATAAGTTGACTCCACTGACATTATGCAAAACATGGACCCCATGATCAAATCGCAGGAGGGCTCGTCGTCTTCTTCTTCTTCCTCTTCTTCTTCTTCTTCTTCAAGTGTAGCTAGAAGCTTAAATGTGAGCTCCTTGTTGATGATTTGGCTTCAAGTGAAATTTGGATGCAATTCGATCAACCGTTGCAGTAAGGTACTGACACCAGATCAAAACATGGTGAAGGCCGGACAGACCATGATGGCCCCGCCTGCCTTCAGAAAAGGCACTACTATTGACAACTGGTATTATACATGAGGCCAATCCACCACCGTGCAGTAGTAAGGAGTGGATACGCTACGGTCTACGACAGCAGCAAATCTAGAGAAATCGCATTATTTTTCTTGCAGTCTGCATGCAGTCTTTGGTTTAATTCCCTTGGCCGGCTACAGCGTTTATACCTGGTATGACGTACATGGCGGAAGGCTTGAAGAGAGAGAGGCTCCATGACACCTATTGAGAGAGAGGAGGAAACACTTATTCTTATCGCAGAGCCTGATGGCTAGTATTTTTAGGCAAATCCACTCCTAAGTCAAGATCATAGACTGGCTAAAGTGCTCTGGCAAGTTTTAATTGGGTTGAATCATCCCTCCCTTGGTGGGTGTTGTGAACTAAAATCCAATAGAAGAGGAGCAGGGGGCAAAATTACAACCATGTAATGTAGCTCCAAAGTTGAACTACTTAGTAAAGGGTGGGATTAATGATGATTCATTACACTAGGGTTCAAGACCAAGAAAACTATGAAAACGAGCAATCCTATTGATTGAGAGTAGATTTTTAAAGAATATTTGATGCTAACGTTCACACCACTCTCCTTGCAAAAGTTGGCGGTCTTGATGACACAAGGAAATAAGTGGTGTATTTTTGGTGCGATACTCCACTAAATTTGAGAAGCCAAACTTCAACCTTGGCATCAAACTTGAGTCCAAAACTAAGGGCGAGAGAGATTACTGCATACCTCTCGATCATCCAACACAAAACCTTGAAATAAGCATGTGGTCTAATCAAAGGGGTTTGAAGGTTGCTTGTTTCACTGAACATTATTCAGATCCATAACAGTGTTATGTGGGACTGACAATATTCTGCGGAATATTCCTCACATTCAGCCTGAATGGTGGAATATTCTGCAAAATATTGTCAATGTTATGCAGTGGATTTCACACTACATTTATCATGCATGTATATACATATATAAATGTAGACCTTGGTGAGGCTCGTATGTGTATATGGCCGAATATTGACTCAAGCTCCTTGGGAGCCCTTTAAGCTTAAGTTTTGGGAGATTGTAATTTGTACTCATTGATCCATCTAAATTTAGGAGTGCTGGAAAATGATAAGTGCAAGAGCCAGATTACGGCCATTTAATGCAGCTCCAGGTGACTCACTCAGCCGCCAAACTACTTATTTAAATGAGTTAATTATAAGAATGAAGGTATGCGATTGAGTGGTGGGGACCTAGGTTTAAGTTAGCCATCTAAGTTTAGGAGTGATGAGTGGTGCAGCACGTGATTTATTAGTGCGAGGGCCATGCCGTGTTCACATGGAAACATAGGCAGCTGCGTGGGTGGGAGATTTTCATTGGAGTGCAGCAAACTTGAAAGCTCCTGTGCACAGACACCCAATACACATTTTATGGTATGTAGTGTCACACATACTAGATTGGCGAATAGTCTAAACTAGATGCTTCATTGAAGGCATAGAAGTGTCACATTCGCTAATTGACAATGATCATGTCGCGTCCCATTGAAAGATAATATGACATATTCCATTACCACACAATCCAAACAACTAGGAAACATATGTAAACAACCCAAGTGAAATATCACAGTGTCCAGTGACTCTTGTGTGAAAATGTGTGACTGTGACCCATGGCTTTCATTACACCATTTATGGTATTTAGTGCCACATATGTAATAATGTCGCTTAGTACCATGTTATAAGGATTTCTCTTGGTCATGGTTTTTGGCACTGCCAACCATGACCACAAGACCTAAATTATTCTTTCTCATGGTCCTTAGTCATGTGTAAAACGGCCCTTAGTATATGTTCAAGATGCTAAGTGAGATGCGATTGTGGTTAACTCAACTGGCTAGTAGGCAGGATTTGGATGAAAGTGCATAAGCAACTACCAATTTACATGGAGTGTAGATATATTCATTAATAACCTTTTGATATTATATTATGTAATTTCAAAGGTTAGATTTTGGTTAAATGAGCATGGCTACAAATCTTAGACTAACACGCTTGTTGTGTTGAACTCATTGAGCATGATCATGTCGTGTCCCATTGAATGTGCAAAAGGATTATGACCTTGTGTAAATGATGTGGGTTGCTAGTCATTTCTCAACCCATAAAAGATTTCATAATTCAACGGTCATGGTCATTGGTCACTAGTGTAAACATGCCCTAAGGTATGTGGACCTTTAGTCAATGTAAACTCTATACAGTTATGATTGTTAATGAATAAGATTGACAATTATGTCATACAGTCAACAATCTAAGGACAAATAAGGATGAATGTTATTTCAAAGTCCACGCTTGAAGTAGGAGAAAGCTATAAGAGTCGAACTATCCAACTTGAAGATTGTCTCTCTTTTAAAACGATGACATAGGCCTTCCCAATTGGAGTGCAATAAACTGGAAAGCTCTTAAGCACAAACACCACTCTGCCATTCAAAAATCTGAAATCCACAATCACATAAGTTATCATCTTGACCTTACACGAACATATGTGGTCCTATTGCGACCACATCCAATTCCATACACCTCTAATTGTTGGATCAGCTTGGAAATATGGCCATCCGGTCAACAATTTAAGGTCAAATAAGGATGAATGTCATTCCAAAGTTCATAATCAAAGTAGATATGAGAAAGTTAAGAGACTCCAACTTGAAGATTATCTTTCATCTAAAATGATCCCATAGGTATTGAACCTAGACCAATGTCTATATATTGAGCCCCACACTTCAATCTCATTGTAGCATGTGTCTTTTCAATGTATGTTTACTAGCTTGAACATGTGCCCTTCAAGCTTGTTGCACTTGTGCATATGATTTAATATACTGGCTCAACTCAACCCCATACGCTAATGCAAGTATATGCCCCATGCCCATGGTCTATGCCCATGCATACATGTATGTCCATGCCCGTGTTCATAAGCCCCCCCCCATAATCCGCCACCATGCCCCTCCACCCATGCCATGTCCGCCTCAAATATAGGTTCCCCCAATCGTCTACCACTCAAATATAGGTGCCCGATTAAGAAGGCGACCACAATAAGCCCACATACCTAAGTAGCAAACGTGAATCCAATCGACACCAATCCAAATGACTTGCATTTGACAAGTGTGTTGTTTGGAGTCGGATTTGCTACTACTCTTAAATAAAGATTTGAAGCAAAATGATGTCTAGTTTATATCAAGAGATCGTGACAATAAAACATGTAGAAAAAGAACAAAATTTTCAATCTTCAAGAATCAGAATGAGGGCTAGTTCACACGGGGTCCCAAGTCCCAAGTCCCACTCATGTTAGCAAGTCCCAACATGGAGGCAAAGTCCCAACTTGTGAGCCTCAAACAATCACTAAAATATGGTTAAATATCATTAAAATTGGATCTTGATTATTTTATGCCATAATATTTGTGGGCATTGGGTGGAGAGTGGGTATAGCTTTTTGCTCGACCCAACTCACAACACAAGTCATGAGCCTCACCTCCAAAAAGTGTTGCCATTTGAGCATCCATGTCATAGTTGGGACTTAGGACTTGGGACCCTCTGTGAAGTGGTAAGTCCCAACTTCCATGCTCTCAATAGTTGAGATTGGATGATGTGACCTCGTGTGACTTGGGACTTAGGACTTGGGACCCTATGTGAACTAGCCTTGCATTGTCGGTGTTTGTTCATTTCATATAGCATTGCTAACCAAGTCATGCATTATGTTTGAGAGGTGAACACTAACATTTGAAATGAAAGTATAGTGTTCACCCATCTTTTGTAAAACAAAATCTCAAGGTTCCCACACTATCACATAGGTGTTCACTTGATTTGTTAGGAGATGGACGTTTTGTCTAGGTAGTCACCTTTGTCCAACCATACCAACGTACACGTTCACATTATAATTTGTAGAATTTGTAGAATTTGTACACGTTCACATTATAATTTGTAGATTGCAATTTTGTGTGAAGAATCCTAATTTTACATAGATGTCATCTGCATGGTCAGATCTAACAATATTGAATAAGAGGTGCCAATTTTCTTTAGTAAGCTATGAAATTGGACTGAATTGTTTTGGGCGATTTTGGGAAGATTTGTATTTGGCCTTTGAGGATTAAATGTTGGCATTATAGTAGGGTGATATTAGTGGCATATAACTATTTTGGTGGCAACCCAAGCCTTATCCATCAAACTAAAGGCTAGATGCTTCAACAAAAACATTTTTTTATTGTATAGATGTAGTTGTACACACAAATGTCTTGATTCCTTATTTTTAAAGAAAGTAAGAAAAACAATCAGCGGTGTGGTCCCTCAAAATATAATAGTGGGATGTTGGGAGCTCAATCTGAATTTGAGTCTCCTTGTGCAATTTTTTGAGCATCCATTCATTATATTTTCAAGGCCCACAAAACAAGAGCTGAACACTAAGTAATGTTATAGACATGAATACCATTGTAATTGGTTTCATAAGTCTCTCATCTAATATCCAACATAAGAACTTGATCCCCTATAAATTTGTGGTTGATTCATCTCAAAGGACTTCAAGTTTCAATTCGTCCAAAGTGTCGGGATTTTTGAAGTTCATTATGATGTCAAATTGACTAAAAAAAGTAACCTCCAGACAACATACTATTTCAAAGCTTTTATGTTGGATGAATGAGATGCCATTTCTTAGTGAGGGCGTTTATTTTGTCTCCATACAAGTCAATAAGTTACATTTATGACCCTAAGACTACATTATTTTTTCTAATTAGTGTGGATGGGAAATTCATGTAGGTTGGAAATTAGAGTGGCCCACATTATTTCTGAGTATTTGCCTTGGTTAACATCATTTTGGATGAAATTTGTATTGTCATCCCAAATACTTCATCCATGTACGTTAGGGTTCTTTGTGTTGCGCCATTGGACAAAATTAGGACTAAGCAAAAACGTGATTTGAGCACAAACACGATTTGAGCACAAACATGATTTGAGTACAAACTGTAAAATGTCCATCTTTTCTTTGTTGCCAAGCTTAGCGGAGGAGGAGTCACTTTACACCGACTAAAGTAAGTAGGTGTCTATCTTAGTGTTGTAGTTTTGGTCTTTCGATTCATCTTTGTTTTTAGGTTGTACTTGTAATTTTGGTCCTTGATAGATAAGCAGGTCAGTTATTGGGCTATTCGTTGGGATGCCTTAAGTTACTAGATTTTGATTTTTTAATATTGCTCATCTTTGATTTTCCAACATTTCCTACAAGTGTACATGTTCGATTGAGTATAGTTGCAAAATGCATTTGGATGAAAATTTGTATCTTCATCCAAATATGCAAACGAAAAAGCCCACACCATTTTTTTTATTGATTTATTGATTTATTTTTTGAGATAGAAGGCCAAAAAGCCAACGCCAAAAAATTGAAACCAAGGAAGAATACACACCCACTTTTTTTGAGGGGAGGTGGGACCCCTTGGACGCGAAACACCGCCACGTAAAAGGTAACAACACCGACTCAACCAAGGACGACCTACCGGACCCACCAAGCCAAGGACAACCCTTGGACCACCAAGACAACCCTTCACAAAGAGTTGGACACCCTTGTGAGGCCAAACCCCCCACCCTTAAGCGTCCGTAGTCCGAGTAGTGGGTTTGGGCTCACATTCCTCCGCGGTATTGGATTTGGACTTGGATGAGTCCATAGTGCAAGGTTCACCCTTCAAGTGGTCTTGGATTTAACTTTGGTCTTTGCCTCCTTTGTCTTGCCATCGCGAGAGTGCTCCACATTCTCCATTAATTTGTGCACGTGGTTTATTTTTAAAGAGAGGATGCAAGTGTTAAAAAACACTATTCTCTATAGTCAATCTCAAATACATTTACTTGTGAAAGCCACACATAACACTAACTAGCATAATGTAACTAACCACTTGTCTATGAGCTAATTAAGTAGGCTATCTACTAAGCTCCTTCATGAACCCATCTCTTTACTTTCTGATTACATAAACCTAGCTCCTTCATAAACCCAACTCCTTCATGAACCCAGCTCCTTAGCTTCTAACTAAACAAACCCAGCTCCTTCATAAACCCAGCTCCTTCATGAACCCAGCTCCTTAGCTTCTAACTAAACAAACCCAGCTCCTTCATGAACCCACAACTTTGTAGTTGTAATCCCCAACTACCTCACTAATTATTCAAGCCCTTAACTAATCTTCCTACCTAATTTTCCTAATTCTACTAACAACCCCTTTCTAATCACACAATTCTTCTCTAATCCTAAAATCCTAAAATCCTAGAGAGGAGAGGGGGAGAGAGAATTTCCTAACTTCACTAAGACTAACTAATCCACACAAGTATATTTTTTCACTCATCACAACATCAAGTGCTCAACTCTTAAACATGGAACTTGCAACCACGTGTATTCAAAACATGAACTTTAAGTACCACAAATTGGAATCATGAATTAACTTTAAAATCCTCCACGTCAACACTAATTCTACCAAGAGGTCAAGCCCTCTTCAAGGCTAACAAGCCTTGGCTCTCAAACTAAAAACTAAGCACACACATGTGCTCCAATATGGCTTCCCACACCCACACTTATAACTCGTGGGGTGCCTTGGAGCACAAAGGAAAGAGAGGATGAGTGAGGGAAGAATGAGGGATTATATAGTAAGCTTGAGGGGGTGAGCACCCTCAAGGCTCACGATAAGCCCTTGAGATTTCCTCCTACTTAGTAGGCGCCAATCCTATCTTCTAAGCCTTCCTCCCTCAAATGATCAACAAGGATCCTAATTCGAACATTTACTAGCCTTGGCTTTCTACCTACCACACTTTACCAAACTTGGGATGCTTCAACCCAAACTTAGCCTCCTTCGCTTTCCGCCGCCATAACTTTCTCCCCTTACTTTCCCAAATCGTTGCTCACCACTTAATTCAAACCACGATGCTTAACTCGTGATTTGATTGGTGCTTTGAGAATTTGCTTATCCTCCACCTTGCATTCTTCCTTGGACCTTCCCCATTAAGTGGCCATGATGAGGTGGTCCACTTGTGCGCTCCATGTGATCCTCCATTCATCCCAATTCGAATGCACTTGCCTCTTGAGTCACTTTGGTTGTCTCCATCCATTTGTACTAGCCTACTCACTAACTACTCAATCCAAGTTCTCCTTACCTATCCTCATTCACTCAAATCCTTCCGAAGGTAAAAACACAATAACAACTCACATCCTAGCCTCTTACAACATGGTACTTCTAAGACTAACATTTCACTCTTTTTATATTTTTGTGAAGTAACATGCTACTTCAAAGTGCATCAACTAACGTTTCAAGGGTCTAAGACTAAATGTGGGCACCCTTTTGGGCTCACAACCCTACCTACATTGTTGTTTCCAATTCCATTCAATATGTAAATTGTTCCTCCTACAATGGACGCTCCTAGCACCCCATGTCTTGTCAAATCCCTCGAGCAAGGCCATAGCGGAGAAGCTACTAATCTTGATTTGCTTAATCACCCGTTTCCACGCCGCCTTAGGATACATGATGAGTTCATCCCAAATGCGATGTTTGACCTTGGACTCGTGCCATTGTTTGTGGTTGAAGACTTTGTCATTTCGTTAAATCCAAATGGTCCACAGAGTGATGCCACGAAGGAGTTGCCAAATTTTAAATTATTTGCAGAATTTCTTCCGAATCCTTTCCCCGAACATAGCTTGTTTCCAATGAAAGCTATCGTAGTTGCTGGTCCTCACCCCGCACAGCTCGTGCATGATGAACATGGCCCATCTCCAAGCCCTCCGTGCTTGAATGTAATCCTAAAATTTGTGTTTAACCAACTCACTCGTGTTAGGGAGGCAGAAGATCCATTGCTTAGAAATGGATGCAAGTGCGATGCGAACCCTCCACTCGTTAACTGCTACCGCTTTATGTCAAATTGACCACATGAATGCGGCTTCCTTCCTAGCCCGCAACGGATCCCACACCTAAGACCAATAGAATTTGTAATTCCTAGATAGATAGCCTTGCCATTTGTCCGCGGTGTTATTGACCCCCTCGGTCCTTTTAGTAATAAAGTCTCTACCCAATTTCGTGGTGTAATTAAGGAAGCAACACCCTTCAACCCAACGCCACCTATCCAGGTCCCATCTAAGAGTAGCAGTTTTACCATAGAAAATGTAATTTCTTCTTTTTCTCCTTCCTTCATTTGCCCTCTACTGGTATGAATGATTCTAACTTCATGGAAAAGACCATCTATTTCCCTTGTTGGTTTTTCCCGTTTGTTAAGGCATTGTGAGTGGGTATCCACTGTAAAGCATTGAACCGGAAGGGCATGAGTAGGTGTTGGAATTGCAGGCATAAAGACATAAAATCCCTGGTGCACTTAAGGACAAAGGTTGGGTCTTCTTTACCTACCAAATAAAAACCAATCCATTGTCCAACATAGGTAGCATGGGTCTCCACTTTTCAGCTAGTTTGTTGATAAGCATGGCCCAATCTCCCAAATCCATGGGGGTAAATTTAAACCTCTTGCATTTTATCCCACGTGAGGAAGTCCCGACATTCACTATCCCACACATCATCTACATATTGAATACCTTTGCGATACAGAATAAGCCCTTGGAATATGTGAAACCTTGATTTATGAGCTTTAAACCTTCCGACCACCAAATATTCGTATGAAGCAATTCCATCCTTGTTCAAGGAGGGAGTTGATAAATATCCTTCACCATAATCTTCAAGGCCTCACCAATATGTCCTTGTCATGCCTTTTGACATAGAGAGAAATGGTATAATGAGAGAGATAATCACATCTTTAAAGCTTTCGGAAATAGATGTAGCTCTCACCCTTGTTAAATCTTCAAGGCCGAGGCCTTAATACAAATTCTACTCATAATTTTGACACTCAACTCTATCCTGCTTAAGCGCACTTCCTACATCCCACTATCACTCACCATATGTACTAAAAGAAAGTGTCGAACTCTTTGCCGAGAGCCCTTAAATATTATTAATTAGAAAGTTTCACTTGAAATATTCTAAATCTACTCACTTGTAGATATAACACTTAAATCTATAATATAAATGTAACTAATTTAGGCAATCATATTGCCGTCATTTGATAAGATGAAGCCCTTGTCATCGTTCTATCATCTTTAGACATTAGTAAGAGATAATCACACCACCAATATCTTCTAGAACTTATCACAATTCCTAACACTTTATTTGTTTTTTAATCTTAGTTAAATCTTCATAATGCTAATAAATCAATAAATTTAACCATAACATTATCCCCACATTTATAATCAAATCCGTCATCAAAATTCTTTTAGTCCAACAAGTCTACATAAGCTTTTTTTAACTTGTCATGATCAACTCGATCCGGATAATCCGTCCAATCCAAGTTACGCAACGAATATATTTTTTTTTTCACAAAAACTTCTTTGATCTCATACGGCCCAAACTACTTGGGTAGTAGTTTTTGTGAGCCTTCTGAAATACCTCGAGTCAGAAACCATCACTAAATTCTCTGTTTTAAACACCCCCTTCTTTATTTTTATGTTCCCACGTCCTCTTCATTTTTTCTTGAACAACTTCAATCACGTGTCTCATCCTCATTTGAACCTCATCCAATTCGTTTAGTTGTATTAACCGCCTTTGTTGAGACTCGTTCAAATTCAATCGCATTTTTGTAGCCAGGGATGTGCAAATGGACGTGACGCGGCCTTTTTGCGTCACGTCGCGTCACAAATAACGTGACGCCGTCACATCGCGTCACAAATGACGTGATTCCGTCACGTCGGGGCGTGACGCAGACTGACGTGGTAAAAAAGGTTACTGTACCAATTTTTTGTAACTTTTTTGTAACTTTTTTGGACGACTGCTCTAGTCGACTGCTACGAGCAGTCGACTTCAGAAAATAAAAATTAAAAAAATTAAAAAAAATCTATTAAAAAATCTAAACCGTAAGATCTTCTTGGCAAGAAGATCTGACGGTCCAAATTTTTTTTTTGAATTTAAATTTTTTTTTGCAGTCGTCTGCTAGGTCGACTCCTATTTGCAATCGTTTGCTAAGTCGAATGCTATTTGCAGTCGACTTAACAGTCGACCAGGGGGTTGACCAGGGGGTTGACCGCGTTAGTTTACCCCTGGGAAAACTGCCGGATTTACCCCCCCTCGGACATGACGTTTTTTGGTCAGCCGTCACATCGCTGTCACAAAATGTGACGTGACGTGCAATCCCTGTTTGTAGCAGTGTGAAGGGTCATGTGTTCAAATTCTATTGGAAACAAAACCTCAATGTCATAGGCTAAACGAAATGAAAAAAATCCGGTAGCCGTTTTGAAAGTTGTGTTGTACATCCACATTGCATGATGAATCTTGAAATCCCAATCACAAGCATTTGTTATTATTTCAATTTCTTTTATAATCATTGAACACAATATCTTGTTCGTTCGTTTTACTCATTCATTAGTATTCGGTTTGTACGTAGTTGTAAACTTGTGTTTGATTGCTAATCTTTCCATCAAATCTTCACACATGTCACTTATGAATTGAGGTCCGTTATTCGATACTATCTCCAAATAAATACCAAAACGAGTGATGATTCGCTTATATACAAACCGAGCTACTTCTTTCTTTACCGAAATTTTCAAAGCATGAAATTTAACAAATTTTGTAAGATAACATATAACAACAATAATAAAATGACATCCCCTCTTGGTGGCCGGAAAATGACCCATCAAATCAATACTTCATTTTTCAAATCGTCTTAATGGAGGGATAGGATGCAAGTTGTTGGTCACCGTAGATTTATTTATAAATATTTGGCATACTTTATAACGTTTGTATTACTCAAAAGTATCTTTGAACATTATCGGCTAATAGTATCCAGCCGCAAGAATTTTCTCTACTATAACCCGTCCTGTAAAATATCCTCCACAAAAACATTCAAGAAACTTTCACAATAATTCTGAAACAACCACTTTTCCCACAATACGGCAAATAATCTCATCTCTCATACAAAAATAAAGCAATTGAGCTATCAAAGTGTAAAAATATTTTTTGTGTATAATTCTTATTCTTATTTGTTTAGTTGTACCATCTGAAAATTTATACTTTTGAGATATTGAATGATATATTCGTACTCTTCAAGTTTATTTTTAATAATTTTTAACATCAATATTGGATTGAAAAAATCATCATCTTCGGAAACGACTCCTACCTCCTTCTCTATTCGTGAAAAAAAATTGATATTTTAGTGTTTTATTCATATTCGATGTACGATCTTCAAGTCAAATTCTTAAAGACAAATATATCACCATACAATTTTTCCTCTCGCGTATGCTTTGTTAAGAAGATAAACCAAAGCCTCATGGTCTATCATCACCGTTGCTTTCATTTTCAATAAGTAATGTCAAAATTTCTTCTACGCCAATATAACTCCCAGCCCCTCTCGTTCCGTAACCGTGTAGTTGATCTCTACCGACGTGAGTTGTATATTGGCAAAGTAGATAAGGTTGTCGTATCTTTCTTTATCCAATTGTGCTAAAGTTATACATATTCTTTCTCTTGATGTATTTATAAACATTATAAACGGTTTTTTCATATTCGAAGTTCATAAGATTGATGCTGAAAATAACGCCTCCTTTAATTTTTCGGAGGCATCTAATGCTTCCGATGTAGCTTCAGCGGGAGGAACATCATTCTTCAAAAATTTAATTAGAGGTTTATCGATCATGACGTACTTATGAATGAATCAACGATAATGATTCATAATCCCTAAAAATATTCGTACCCTACGTTTGGAAATAGGGAATGAAACTCCTACATTTGCTTCAATTTTTTTTGAATTGGTATTGATTTTTTTCCTTCAAACGGATGTTATTAACCAAACTTCCATATAAAAATTTATTTTTTATTTTTTCTATACTTATTGTGATTCCCAATTTATCTATACGTTCAAAAATTCCCTCGAATTTTTCAAAGTATAAAATTCGATCTCCACATACTTCAAAGTCATCTATAAATATTCTCACAAAGTATCTTAGATATGGTTCTAAGACTTTGTTTATTAATTTTTGAAAAATAGCCGGAGCATTACAAAGTTCGAATGACGTTATCTCGTAACAAAAAATACCCCACGGTGAAGTGAATATTATCTTGAATTGATCATTTGGTGTAATTTTTACTTAATGATATCCACTATACCCATTTGCAAAGGAATACAACTCGTGTCATACCACCTCCTCTAGAACTTCATTGTAAAATGGAATATGGATCTTTCTTCGTAATATCATTGAGTTTCTTGTAGTTTATGCAAATCCTCTGTTGCCAACTTTTTTGGAGCCAAGGTAATTGGAGATACCTATTCCATATTCTCTACTGGTTGGATGAATCATGCCTCTAACAAGTTCTCCAAATCTATCTTCACAACTTCAACGTATTTGGGATTTATTCGGTAAGATTTTTGTCTTATGGCCTTGGCATTTGGTACAAGATGACCTTGGCCTTGGCATCTTGACATCTTAAGATGGCCTTGGCATCTTGACAAGATTAAGATGACCCTTACTTTTGTTATCTTCAAAAGTAACTCGTTTTAACGAAGTCCCTCCCTTTGTATCACAATCCGGAGAATCCTTTAAAATATGGTCCATTTCTTTGCAAACATAATATTGCATTTTGAGTTAATGATATAATGAAAGAGATAATCACATGTTTAAAGCTTTCGGAAATAAATGTAACTCTCACCCTTGTTAAATCCTCAAGGCCGAGGCTTTAATACAAACTCTACTCATAATTCTGACATTTAATTCTATCGTGCTTAAGTGCACTTCCTACATCCCACTATCACTCATCATATATACTATAAGAAAGTGTCGAACTCTTCACCAAGAGCCCTTAAATACCATTAATTAAGAAATTTTACTCGAAATATCCTAAATCTACTCACTTGTAGATATAACACATAAATCTATAATAACATAGATGTGACTAATTTAGGCATTCCTATCGCCGTCATCTTGATAAGATGAAGGTCTTGTTATCGTTCTATCATCTTTGGACATTAGTAAGAGATAATCACACCACCAATATCTTCTAGAATTTATCACAATTCCTAACATCTTATTTATTTTTGAATCCTAAATAAATCATCACAACGCTAATAAATCAACAAATTTAACCATAACATCCCTACACCTTGGAACCATTAACCCTTTGATGTTACGTACTGATAAACCAATCCAAACTAACTCTCCAACTTCTTCCTCTCTGTGGATTGAACCTGACCATTCTATACCTAAGCATGAGTTGTAGGTTGGACTTCCCTGGTTCCATAGCATTGACAATCCATTTGCAAAGTAAGCTAGTCTTAGCTGCCTCTGGGTCTACATTTGCAAAAGAACGGTGTTTTATTAACTCCTTATCATCTAGGGTACACATAGTGATGTTGCAAAAGCATAAATTAAAGGACATAACACTGGTAAACCTAGGCTTGAGGCTTATGCCAGGGTGTGCTAGTTGGATACTTGAAGTGGCACCAGAGGAAAGAAGTGGCTTAACTCCAATGCAACATGTTAAGTAGAAGTGGGTATTATGCTCGCACACAAGTAATATGCTAGGCTAGTCATGGAACACGGGGCATTATATGATGATAGAGTGGTTTGAATTAAATTAGAAGGAGTGGAAGGGGGTAACATTGGAATTGCATGTGTATATGCACTTAACATACTAACTGACCGAAGACACTTGTAGCGCATAATGGCGGATTCTCTCTCAAAGATTGTGATTGGATAATCGATGGGGATTTTAATATGACGGAAAGAGCACACGATAAGTCAAAAGATTGTGGTAGGGCAATTAGTGAATTAAAGAGATTTACATGGAACGGGCTCCTCACTGCATTTTAAATTCACGATACCTTTATTCATCAAGGTGGACCCAAGTTTTCTTGGAACAACGGCCAGGTGGGACAGGCTCATCGTTTTGCAAGGCTAGATAGGTTTTACACTCCTATGCATAGCAGGCTAGGCATGCATCAAACAACATACTTCATACATGGGTATCCGGTTAAGTCGGATCATTAGAAATTAGCATTAGCAGCAGCGAGATGAGGAATACAATATTCAAATGGAATGTCTCATACTTGCAAGGGGGGACCATAGATATGTTAAGGGACAGGTGGAAGGGATGTCGGAAGGAAATATCTTTTTTCTATAAACTAAGGCATATAATTAGACTATATAGACAAGTGAGCAAACCAAAAACCAAGGATTTCAAGAGAGAAGAATTAGACACAATGGCAAATCTAGAAGTGGCTACCGCACTATTACACGAAGATGTGTACAATCATGACAAACATGGAAAGGTCAACTAACTACGGAATAAGATAGATGAAATTGAGACAATGAAAGCTAGTGGAGCGGCTATTCAATCTAAGGTAAAATGGCAAAAGGTAGGAGACAAATGTACGGCGGAATTTTTTAAGTTGGTGAGACAAAAAGAACTCATAGTCAATAATTTTGGAAGTTAGGGACAATCATGGGCGAAGCTTCACGAGGATCGAGGACTTAAGCAATATTTGCTTTGACTTTTATAAAGACCTATACAAACATAAGGAGGTTTCGGAGGAGGTTATCAGAGAGGTCTTTGAGGGATTTCCGATAACATTCATAGATACCATGAATGAAAACCTATCAAAAGAAATTGTAGTAGAAGCATTCGCCTTTGCAGTCACGTCCATGGCCAAGGGGAAAACACCAGGGCACAACGGGATTCCTATGGAATTCTTTCAACAACTATGGCTCATAGTAGGGCAGGATTATCATCAAATGATCCTAAAGGGGATTGAGAGCGGAGAGCTACATGAAGGGGTCACAAAAGGTCTTATTAGTCTCATTCCCAAAGAAGGGGACAACAAGAATTTGAACCACTGGCGGCCAATCACCTTACTAACGGCGACGTACAATTGTTTTGCTAAAACATTACAATTGAGGCTCCAACCGATGTGTGAGGCCAAACCCACCACCCTTAAGCGTCCTAGTCCGGGTGATGGTTTTGAGAATCACATGTGTGATACCAAAGCTCGTGGTAACATGAAATGTGCTTCCATCTCAACAAGCTCCCAACTCACTTGAAATCATGATGCTTTATTAATGCTAGTCTCTTGAATAGGTAGAGCATTGGCCTTCAAGTCTCTACAAGTATCTTCAAGTCCCTACAAGTCTCTATGAATTCTACTAATTCCACTAACCTTCTACTAATTCCCACACAACTCTAACTCTAACACTCAATTCTATGAGAGGAACAACAAGAGGGAGAGAGAGAGAAGGAGAGGGGATGGGAGAGGATAAGGAGGCCTTGTATGAACCTCTCCCCTTTACCCACATTCCCCTCTCAATACAACATGCTCATGTGCCCACACACACGTGTGCACCCACACGTGCAAGATGGAAGAGCGCGAAGGAAGAGAGAGTGAATAGGAACACAAGTGAGTGAAGAAGGTGAGAGAGAGGAATATATAGGGGGAGGGAAGGGGTGAGCACCCCTCAAAGCTCAAGATAAGCCCCTCGATCCTCTCCTACTTTGTAGGCTCTCATCCTATCCTTTAAGCCTTCAACTCTTAAACCAACAACATAGATCCTAATTCAAACGGGGAGGGAAGGGGTGAGCACCCCTCAAAGCTCAAGATAAGCCCCTCGATCCTCTCCTACTTCGTAGGCTCTTATCCGATCCGCCAAGTAAGCCCCTCGATCCTCACCTACCTCGTATGCTCTTATCCTATCCGCTAAGCCTTCAACTCCTAAACCAACAAGATGGATCCCAATTCAAATATTTAAACTCAAGGAGCTCCCCTTGGTCCACCACATGCTACACTCACCTAACCAAAGAACTTCCTTCATGCCGCTAAGCTTCTAATTAACTACACCACATAAGCCTAAGGCCTAAACATAACTTCACACCAAGCCTCACTCTTTTTATATTTTTGAGAATAATCATAAAACATCAAAACATAACTTCTAATAATTTCAAAGGGTTAAGAACACATGTGGCCACCATTTTGGGCTCACACGATGCTTAGGGATGTTATTAGCCCGGAGCAAACGGCTTTCCTCCCTTTACGCTTTATTCTATATAATATTATATTGACACAGAAAACTTTGCATGGGGCAAAGATGGCCTTACCAACTAAAATGAGCCAATTGGGCCATTATGAGACAATCCGTACCTTGGGAATGTGTATTGGGAATGTAGTTCACGAGCAAAATCCGTGAAAATGACTTCATTGACAATGTTTAGAACAACAAGAAGGTCATCAAGATAGAAAAACACATTGTTTCAAACATATTGGTTGATTCGTATAAGCTACAAGGGCACATTCCCTACATTAAATTGAGCTTCACTAATAACCTTTAGGAGGCGGACTAACTCATCTATGTACCGTTTGTCTCCCTAACTATAAACGATGAGTCATCTGCATATTGCGATATGCATTGTTGTTTCTTTCCCCCTGGTAGAGTAATCACTCTAAGTCTCCCTTCTGAGATTGTTTTCTTGATAATGTATGTAAGTACCTCACCTACAATGAGAAAGAGGTAAGGTACAAGAGGGCACCCTTGCAAGTTATTTCCAAGGCTACCATTAAGGTTGATAGTGGCGAATGCGCCTCCAAACAACAAAAATGGTTGGTAGGATATAATTGGATGTGGGCAGAGGAAGATGACCTCTCCAAGTTGCTAGGCACCCCTTTTGGACTTAACCTCAACACTCTAGCTATTGACCAATTCCTTTACTCCAAGATATCCAAAAAGTTAGACTATTGGAGCTCTATGGATCCCACACCAATTTCTCACACTGAAATTTTAGTGGGCCACTTCAAATTATAATTAAAAAATAGTGTGGGTAATTGAAACTTAGTGTGGCCCACACTACAATAATCTTCCGCTAAAGTACGCACCCGTTTAAGTACGCATCCCAGTTAAGTGCGCAATTTTTTTGACAAAAATCAGGGTTCATACTTTATTGTTTGAACATGTCATGCAAAGTCATTTGCCGCGAATGCATGAATTTTTTACGCTTGGCATTCAATGTCAGTTTGTTAATGTTTCGTTGAAACGTCTCAAACGATCTTCGTAGTTCATCATACATATGTCTGGACAGCTTCCGTTTGAACGTTGGAGCAAAGCAATTGGTTGTCGATGTCGAGGACAATGTTGTTGTAGAGCTTCAAAGCCTTTGAAGTCGGTAGCACTTTCATATTCAACAAATGTCTTGATAAGCTGGATTTCGTCATCGATAGGTGGTTCTTCTTCAATTCGCATCATTTTCAGAACTTCATCAATGTCTTCCAGCTTAAGAGCACAATATTCTTCGTTGGTTGCGTCATCAATATTTAAAAAAACCTCTCATTTCTTCTTATTTCACATCGTTGGGCTTTGGTCAAGCGGGTTGCCTCAAGTTTCATCCATTTCCCGTTGCAATTCATCGAATAAGAAAATCTAGAGAACGTTATGAGTAAAGTGCACAACTACCAACTAAGTGCGCACCAATAGCTCCGGTTCAAAGTGCGTACTTAAGCGGGAGATTACTGTAATTAAACAAAACATTGTAGTTTGTATGGAAATTTAAAAAAATCTGTTGAAATTATTCTAACCTTGATAAAAACTTAACTATTAATATAAAAATATTTTAAAAATCACAGATTAGTGTGCATGATGGATTCCGATGGTGTACGTTTTCATTGACATTTGGTGATGCAGATCTTCATGTTTCTGTTACTTTTGATGACGGCCAAGGAAGGGGGAATTGAATGGAATGACAGCCAAGGTGACACAAAGTATTTTATTTCTCCCTGGTCACTTGAAGTTGAAGTCTGTTGCAAATCGAGTCCTGTTGAAACAACTCCCCCTTGTGTGACAGTTCCAAATAAAGAAATTTATCCTCCTAACCTATATATCCCTGACAATATTGATGTGGGAGTTGTTGACACAGGCTTTCTAGAAGGCTTTCAGTTGCAGAGGCAGGAGCACACACAAAAACGCAGATATATTTTAAGTTCCAAGTAGTAACGAATTAATTCTCGACGGAATACTAAATTTGTCTTGACAGACGTAGTAAGAGGTCCATCATAGTCCCAGCATTTATATCAAGTCCCCAGCATCATCGTCCAGGTGGGTTTCATTTCACTAGCCCACGTACATGAGGCCTACCATCATGTACCCAAAGCCCAAACAGACCTGCACAGAGCTGGATATTTAAGTTATGTAACTAATCAAAGGGATTTTACTCCAGGAGGGTTTCACCAGCACGGGTACATGAGGCCTGCCATCATACAACAGACTGCACAGAGGATAAGTTACGTAGATAACCCAAGCAACAAACTTCTTAACTTATTAGGGGAAAACGCATGCAGTGCAGCCAAATATGCTATAATATCATGACATATTACAAAGTTCAATATGCTCAAATATATACCTACTTCAAGCCACCACAATTTAGTATATCATAATGTCACACAACTCAGTATAATATGCTCGAATTGCTGCAGGAAGAATGACAGCCTCTTTGTACACAAATCTCCTTCACTTCTCGTGCCATCTAAGTACTATACATTTTGGAACTTGGAGCGGCAAGGACGAATGACTGTTGATGCAAACACCATTTCAAAACGGTCGACCATCCACAACAGCATGTGTAGTGAGATTTGGGCGAACCAACCCATACACTCGTTCTTTGTTGGATGCCTAAACCCTTGCCTCCAAGGAACCGGTGTACGGGTTGTTTCGCCCCAGCCGTGTAGTGAACAATGTAGCAATGGTCTAGGACATCAATTCGTGTGCACGAGTGCAATGGGTCAACACAACATGGATCCAAACTAATTCACTACAAGGATCACACCGAACAAATTTGCCATTGGTTCTTTGTCATTGTGAAATAGATTTTAGGTAATTAAATATATAGCACTAATAAATAGATTTGAACACCTAAAATATATGCCTTGTAATAGCAAAGAATTAGTGATAATGACATGTGATCCAACCGACCAATCATAATGCTTTATGCTAGCTGACCGGTCGATTGGTCAATTGCCAAGTCAACTTGAAAATTTAGGTCAACTAGGCAAATCAATGGATTAGAATACTCAATGTCATAGGACAAGCCGATCATCTAGTCGATCTCCCCACCCCCTCCCAAAAAAAGAAAAGAAAAACCGATCAACTTTTTTGATTAATCTAAATTTTCAGGCCGATATGCCAATTAGGCATGATGACCTGAATTTTTGGGTCAACCCGTCAACGGCCAAATCAACCATCCTGTTTGATGGGACAACAATGTTTTATATATCATATGAGAAGTGGGTACAAGGCTTAATATATCCGTTCAAGGCACACTAACCTTACCCACAATGCTAACTACTTCTCATTGTTACCCCAATATCAATAAATTGCAATGTAATCTTCGAAACCTAGTAAATGAAATCATGAGTGATCTAGTTAAATGAGGGTGCTTACCTTTTTTGCTACTCCAAATCTGAACTTGAAGTGACAATCTGTTTTTTTTTTTTTTTTTTTGAGACAGAAGGCCGACAGGCCAGCGCCAAAGCACAGGAGGCAGTTGACCACCTGGCAAGTTTTCCGTCAGGTAGAGAGGAGATTTCACAGCCGGGATTCGAACCGCCAACCTCTTCCTTGAGATTTGGGTATCCCTCCACCATCATCCGGTAGTTTAGGGTCGTCTCGGACCATTGAAGTGACAATCTGAGTGAATTGCTAATTGGGTAGACAATTCCCAATGTTGACCAATGACAAGTGGAGACGGAAGTGAATACCATAGGGCCACATACCTTATTTAACACCTTATCTTGTAAACTCTGCACTTTCTCTACAAATTCTATTGAATAGGACCCAAGGGTGGACTCATCATTGGAAACCTAAATGACATGTGTGGGTTGCTATGAAGTTAATCCCCTTATATACAAGAAGTCTATAGAGAAACAAACGTAATGTGTACTAACGGCATGCTAGAAATGGGACTCATTTATTTATACTGAGCTTTTCAATTTGATGTTGGCTCCACTACACATGTAAAATACAAATCATGAATACAAATAGGTATTTTTTAGGTATAAAATCCATCTTCACTTTCCAATTAAAATATCATTAAGTTTTTTTTTTTTTTCATTTACAACTTGTAACTCAATGATTGCATCAAACCAACAAAATTAATACCACAATAACTTAAGGGAGCTATGAGCTCTCCAAGAGCCTTCAATTTGTAAAAACCTACAACCCAAATGCAAAACCTAACAAGAATGGACACGGTAGTCATTGAGGACTATTACCATATGACAGTAATGAATGAAAAAGTATTATGGATGAAAACAACACATCTAGCATTAGTTTTTCCCTCTAAACCTTAGGGGCTTCTTTTGTACATCTACCTTTATTTCAAAATTTTGAATAGCCTTTTTAAATGTACACACTAGAGAAAATGAATGCCTCTCCCTTATGTATGTATACTATGTACGCTAATGCCTCAAACAATACCTCTGCTTGCACTCACGTATGGTCGTATGTGGTATGAAGAGTCCATCTCCTCGGGAATAGGAACACGTTCTTGAACCTTCTTGTTGATGTATCACAATTTGGTCTTGTCTACATTGATACCAAGTTTTTGCCATTTCAAGTTGGAACTCAAGATGGCTCAAGGGTGTCTTCTTTTGTTGCTCGTTCTCACAAGCCTTGTGTAGAATCCACATGTTCGCTGGCTTGGGATTCATGGTCTCTATGTAAACTCATCCATCGTGGATGAAAGGGCTCTAGTAAAAACAAATCCCTATAAAATTGAGGGCCATTTCATTCCAATTGGACTTTGCTACACTAATTTGGGGTCTCTAATGCTATTTTCGGAGTCAAATAATTTTAAAATAATCATTTACATACTCAACATAATTCATTGTGTTTTCAAGTACGCAATGGAAAAGTTTACGTAGACACCATAAATCCTAGCCTGTGTTTGCAAGTGGCATCACTTGTGTGTTTGCACTTGGCATAAATTTAGACCCCTCAAGTGGTATGCAATGTCCACCCTTTGCATGTAAGGTAGATGAGGCTAATTTGGTTAGTTTCCTAAATTGGACACCTATTTTTGGCTCCTAATTGGTAGTACAGTCGCTTTAATTCAGTGGGTTAGTAATGCGTGGTGTTTTAGCCATTGCCTTGATGATATTTGGGTTAGTCACCTTCATAGAAGTCAAACTACACCCATCATCCTCCATAATGAGGAGTGCTATCCACTGAGCTACGACATGCTTGATTTTTGTGCCTGAGGTGGGCAAATTAGGAGGTGGCATGTGGCTGTGAGGTGCTGACTAACTTGTTTATGGGTAGTCTATAATGAAAAAACAATTCAACAACATTTTATCTTACATGTGACCACTTTAGAGGTGTGACACAACCACTATTGGCATTAAACTTAGTTTTCATTGGCAAATGATCCATGTAGAATTTGCTAATGATGTTGCCACTTGCACAACATGGAACAATAAAAAAGTTCAGACCTTGGATAGCTGGCCAACTAGCATCACCTAGCTAAATTTTCCGGGCCCCTATTTGTCACTTAGCTTTAGCTAGCTAGGTTCATTGAACCTAGGATTTTTACTTAGCTTTAGCTAGCTAACTTTTCTGGAACTCTCATTTTCACTTAGCTTCGACTAGCTAAAAAGTTGTGTGACATGCATATTCATTCTAAACCATAGAGAAATCCATTCAAACGAAACCAAACAATATATATTTGGTTGTATTGCTCTCAGGTGGCTCTGTATTTTCATGTTGTTGCACAATGAAATTGAAAGGCTTAAAATCAACACATATAGTTGGCTTCCTCACTTTCGACTGACATTAGTGATAGATCATCATCATTATCATCATCATCTTCTTCTACTTCATCATCATTTTCTTCATTTTCATTATCATTGGAATCGTCAATGTCATTTGGCAATTCAGAACGAGATGGAATCAAGGTGTTCCAAATCGGAGATTCCACGACATTTGCTGGATTATTAAGAATCAGTCTCATGTTTGGTTTCAAAAACATAACCGCTTCAACGAGTCTGGGTCTAAGAGACGACCATTTGGGTGCAATGACATCATTCATTCCACCTTCAGATTCCAGCTAGCTATTAGCTAGCTTTAGCTAGCTAACTTTCCTTGCCTGGATTATCGCACTTAATTTTAGCTAGCTATTCTTTTGAGGCACCAAATTCCTGCATAGCTTTAGCTAGTTGGAGCTTTTAGCTAACTAAATAGCTGCCCACTTAGTTAGCTGTCCAAGGTCTGAAAGAGTTCCCCCCTATAACACCACATTGGGAAGTACAATTTTTTGATTCCGGAGCCTAGATCAACACCTTCCTCAACTCCAATTTCAGCAATTTCAAATTCTTTGTTCTTGATTCGCAATTGCTAACATGCTCAAGCTTCTAATGCTTGGATTCCTCAATTGGATGATTCCACAAAGCTGGAGGTGTCCACATTAGCCTCATCTACCTTATGTCATGTCTCAATATGAAAGGGGATTGTGAGGACCTCTATCCAGTCAATCACACACATCTTGGCACAGTGCATGGTGGTCCAGGTTGGGGTATCAAAATCTCTTACACTATGTTGCAATAAACATCTACCCCCTATATGTTTGTTGTTCAGTCATCCTAATTTAACCTATGTAAATGAATTCAAAATATTTGATCCCTATTTATTTAGCTTAAAATAAAACCCTTGGGCTCTCAAACATAGTAATCAACATTTTCACCCTCCCGATTGGTAGGTGCTACAAAACATCATCCCCTCAGGTTTGCTTTGCATGTGGATTGAATGCTGATCAGGACCCCATGGTGGGTGTAACATTGTCCAAGGAGATTTTTGGACATAATTAGTCAAGATCCTAGTGTTTTCAAGTCCAACTAGTTACATGCTGACACCTTCCGGTTTTCTTTATTAAATTGAGGTATATTCTATAGATTCCTTTAAAATGATTGGATTTTTTCTAAAGTCTTGAACTTCAACTACACTGATTATCCCATTTAGTGCATGTGGTACTAATTCTTGAAACACACACTATATTGCCAAATCTCAAATTTGGTGAGGGTTGAGATTTTTATTGAATGATACTAAATTCATGAATACATGCTCATTTACTATACATTTCAAACCAATTAGTGCATGTTCTAAGGTGCTTTGAAGCTCAAGGTTGCAACTTTGAGATCATTCTCAATGCAACAACAACAACACCTCTAGGCGTTGTAGAATTGTGTGGTAGTGTTGCTACTCATTAAACCTTGGCAAAAACACTTTGGACTCCCAAATCCCTAGATCTTTTGGTGGCAATTATTTCGTAGCGTAAAGAAATTTAGCACCACCTTCACTAATTTCCCATACACATTATTAGCCAACCATCACCAAATGGAATAATCAATGTGGTTATTTTTAAAAAATCAACTTGTCCATCAGTAACTAGTGGTCGGTTCTCTTGTTCATTGTGGTGTAACATCTTACAAAATTGATCTTATTCATGGGGTTGGGCCCCATAATATTATTTAGCCATGTGGGTTAGTTCCACCGACCCTGAAATAAAGCAAGTATATTATGTGCCCCCCGGAAAAAAGTAGGAATATTGGTTATTGTTCATACATGTATGCTAACACTTGGAAATTTGGGTGGACTAATATTCCCGGCACTATTCACAAGAACCATTGTTCATCCTGGTATTATTCACTGAAAATGCTGGGACTATTTACAATATTCATACTATTCAAGCCGGCACAATTCACTATATATACCAACATCAATTTCTTCCTATTCTCTAAGTTTCTTCCCTACGAAGGTAAAGATAGTGGGGCCCTTATAAGATGCTAAATATAGTGTTTGAGCTCAACCATGCGCCTGAATAATGCTATGCCAAGACATAAAAAGAGAAGGAAGGAAGGAAGAAAGAAAAGAGGTGTGGGCAGTGAGGTGAAGGGGGGCAGCCTACTTACTCACTTACTCACAAACAAAGAGGGTGCGCAGTCCCTCAGCAGTGAGCTCCCTGGCAGTCACACTTGCTGAGGTCTGAACTGGTGGAAGTGCCGGCAAAATCTGCCATGGAGTCTGATCTCGGCCTTACAACTGGTACATTCCTGAGTGAGTATCATAGTTTACTCTATAATTTGCTTTGGAGTGGATTGAAGGTAGATACGAAGTATTAATGGGTGTTAGTTAGTTGTTACTCTGGAGACTGGACGGTAACCAGTGACATTATAAGTATAAGCCTAAGCCTGCAGGCGCCAAGTGTGGGTAAACCCTAGGGCACTCGTGCCAGGCTCCTATTGAGTGATAAGTTTTTCAAGTGCAGCTTGTAGTAAGTTCATCACCATCATTAATATTTTCTTACCTAACTCAATATTTGGGTGATTAGCCAGTCACATGGCGGTAGGTACTCACTCCACAGCAACCTGATCAGATCATACCCTAGCTAATTAAGTACCAGATGTTGTAAACGTGCAGTCCCTTCCTATTATACACTGAGGCCTATTATCATGATATTTCCCAGGCTTTTCTGGGGCTGCATAACTTAATTATCATCCCAGCTTCTTCTCTTCAATTAATGATGTGTATTCCAGGTAGAAGTTAAGTTGGTGTGGCTCTGCAGCATGTCTGGGGCATATCTGATATAGCTCAGGGATTGATGTAAGTCTCAGTTAAGTTACTTGCCTGTCCAGATCTTGGATATGACATGAGCAGCTTGCAAACCCTGTCCCTCTTCTAGTGCCCAGCACATGTCATCGGGCGGTGAGTCACCGATCCCCACATGCATTTTCCAGGTGTCACATTGTGGTTGTTGGATTTTAAATTATAAGGGCTTCATGCAGCAAGTTTGGAGAATCATATTGATCACCATGCAGCAGGCCGCAGCAAGTAAGTTAGACGTAGCTGCTAGCTAGCTAGCTAGCTGCTCTGAAGTGCAACAATATTGTCATCATTTAAGCTACGAGCTGCTGACATGAGAATATTGGAATGTTGTCTGTAATTTTGCATTTCCGTGAGAGTCGTGCATCAGATGTGTACAAAGGCCATGATTCAGTGCTTGCATGCTCGTTACACAACATGAGAACATCCCAGTCACAACACATGTGCCCTGATAGGCTAATGTTGGTAAATACACCACCTTTGTGCTGACAATGTAAGAATCCGCAAGCAGTGCACAAACAAAGGATATGTACAAAGGCCATGATTCAGTGCTTGCATACTCGCTACACAACATGAGAACATCCTAGACACAACATATGTGCCCTGATAGGCTAATGGTGGTAAATACACCACCTTTGTGCTGACAATGTAAGAATCTGCAAGCGGTGCACAAAAAAGGCTCTACAATTTGGAATGAGCGGATCTTCTGGAAGACTCAGGTGCACTTGATCTGTTTGCCTAATTGGAGTGCGGGTAAATTGGGACAATGTTTTTGTAGATGGCAGACCACCTGGCACAATAGGAAGAAACTTAAGTTTTCTGGTTGTACACAGTTTAACTGAATCATTTGTTTGTGAGCTCGAAACTACAAAGATGCAACTTGGTTGTAGACAATTGCAAAAACTGTCACTTTAAGTGTCGAGTATAGTTACTATTGCCATATTTAAGGAATTTTTCTTCTTTCTTTTTAGCAATTGAAGATGGATTCAAGCGCATTAAAGCATGCCTTCTTTGATGTCCATATGCAAAAGTTACAAGTGCTCAATTTTTTATTGGTAAATGACCCAAAACCATTGGCCTGGCCTAGGGGAACTTGATATCAAGGTGGTGGATGTTCTCAAAATCAATATGTACAATATTTATAACACTCTAAAATCTTACAGTATAAGTACATATTGATTACAAATGTAATCTTGCAAGATTTTAGAGTATTGGTTTTGGGTGGGGTAATGCTGTTAGAATGCTCTATCTTATGCAATTATTCAAAAGTGTGGATATATGGATCTCGATGATGTGCGTACTAGTGGGCTGAACAAAGATGCACGTGTAGAAAGCCATATGTAAGTTTTTATTCCGCTGGTTTGAGGAATGTTTGGGGGTTTTAGATGGGATTCCTCAAACAGTGATTAGTCAATCCGCCGATGCACAACAAATTAACAAGACTCTGCCTTTGTTCCAGAGCTTACTTCCAGAATGTTACTTTGATCAATGAGTGCTGTAGGTTGTGAGTGATGAGGGATGTTGATCTGCTTCCATACAGGTGGCCCATCAAGCCTCTGACCTGAATACTAATAAAATCTTGTTCAATGAATAGCAAACAAGCTATGTAAATGCATCCTGCTCATTCAGCTTGAATTAATATAGACTGCACAAGCTCAACAGGCCTTCACAGAATGTTACACATTAAACTTGAACTGACATGTCAACTTACCTTTCCTATAAGTTCAGCAAGCTGCCTAAGCATTCAAAATTCGGAGAAACTCTCAGATGGTTTTTTTGAAAAATAATGTATTTATATAGAAATTCCTCAATGAAAACTTGTGATTCTAATTTTTTTTATATACATATATATATTGCATGACTTTTTCTGTGTTGCAAATGCTCGACCCATCAACAAGATCAGCTTTTATCAGGAAACATATATAAAGTGGGGTCAGGTGCTGTCGCTTCCAGCATCAATGTCACGTGTATGTAATAACTACCCGCCCAGTAATGAGTCACTTATTATAAAATTGCCCAGAAATTACACATGTTGAATTGCAAAAAATTGATGCACCCTCTATATGAATTGCGAATTCGTACTTGAAGGCCTTATTGATTCGGCTGCCACAAGATTTGAAGTGATATGTCTTCCAGAAGCATTGCAGATCTACAACTGAGGTGATGCAAGAAAATTAATCAGGGCCTGCCCTGCTGCCAGATTGAAGAGAATCCTATCGGATACTATCTGCACCTGCTCATGTGATTCTGTTTGCAAAGTTGAGTATTTCAAACCCTCAGGGGCACGAGTTTGGCCCAGGAAGCTATGGCTGGCAACACGAATGAATTAGCTGCAAGTTATAGTACTAATTGATGAGTTCACTTCCAAATCGTTGTGACTTGCTTTTCAGCTATGGAGGAACACATTATTCCACTACAGTTGAGAGATGTCAAAATTATGCACGATGAGATAATTTGTTTCTATTTAAGTTAGCGCAAATGCAAGAGGCACTCTGGAGGTTATTCTGCATGCTTCTGAGGTAGGCAATCAAGCAGTTGAAGAGTACTACAGGATGGGATGGATTTGAGGCCTCTGCCATTGATTCCCAACAGATTTGATCTCTCACATGACACTATCTTGAAGGCCATCAACGACAACTGAATGGAGGTCTAGGATAGAATGAGTGGCCTCGATTCTTCAAAACAAAACTTCATAATTCAAGCACAAATGCCAGCAAGCATGAATGTTTTCCTACTTTGAATTTTTGCACTCGAAACATCTCATGGGGTCACATCAACAACACCTGTCCCACTGATGTAACATGCAAACATAGTGTCGAACTACTCGTACATTTGCAATTCTAAAGATTATGACTGCAATTCGGGTGCTCAATGGTTGCTCCAAATAGGCTGCCACCAACATGATGTATGAGATGACTCTTCTTTTCCAATTAAAACTGATAAATGTGTCCCAAGACTCATCATGTCAATTGGTGACAACTTGATCACAGGGCAATCCAAAGCCTAAGTAATTGAGTCAAAACTTACATCACTTTACACTGTACTCATGTTGTTTAATATATTGAAATTGAAATGCGTAGTGCCTGTTTCCTCATAAAAGTGTTTGAGGGACTTAGGGCCGGTTACACTAAGGACCATGAAGTCAGACCATGGAAGAGGGCCTTTTTCAATGGTCCGAGTTCATGGTCCAACTTCCATGGTCTGACTTCTTAAAAAATTAGTTTTGAAAGCCTTGGGCCCCTCACTAGGTGTAAACCGAATGTGGACCAAGAAGAATGACCATGCACCAAAAAGTGAATGTGCTGATTTTTTTTAATACATGCCCAAAATGGGCAGTTTTGAAAAAAAATCAAGTTTGACCATTCTCTTGTCTTCTCTTGGGCTTCACTTGTCTTCACTTCTTGTGAAATGTGTCGAAGATGTGGCTTGCAAATCTTCTCACAACAATTTTTACAAAAAAATGAGCGATTTAATTTGCACATGTTCAATGTAATTTACATGTGACATGTACCTTGTGTTGTCACTACACTAAATAAGATAATTAGTGTTTGATTATATTTAATGTTGTTACCACCGTACCTTGCTCAACACTAATTTTCAATTCTTTGATAATTAGTGTTAGAAAGATAATTCTTTGATAATTCTTTGATAATTAGAAGATTTGCTAGAAGATATGTTGGAATTCTCCTTTTATCATTGTTATTTTTTTTCATATCCTTACTAACACTAAATTCAAACATGTAACTTCCACATATTACCATAGTTGATATTTAGTGTTTGAGTTTACATTTACTGTTACTTACTTTCATAGGGTTATTGATATTTAGTGTATGCATTTGTATTTAGTGTATCAAACACTAAATGTCCTATTTAGTGTAGTAGAAAACTATGGGAAAAAGAACCGCAATGGGAAATCTATAGTCGCTAAACAACTATAGATTTTTCTTTTTCATTTTTCAACTATCATTTTTTAAAGTTTCGGGGCGTGTAACATACCGTTAAAAAGGTATTTTCAAGACCTTTCCAACGGTATATTACAAGCCCCCAAATTCTAAATATTTCAGTTGGTAGACCAAAAAAACAAATCTGCACTCAAATTCTTGAGTTCTAGATGTCCCACGTTGTTTGGTGAAACCAAGGTTGTCTATCCCGACGTCATGACGGTGTCGTGCCGTCATGACGTGTCGTGTCGTGACGGACCCCTCCGTCACGACACAATAGGGTCCACGTAGGGTCAACCTAGGGGGAAGCTAGTAGGGTGGGTAAAATACTTACCTTCTTGCCAAGGTGGCGTCCTATGTGGCAGAAAAGGCCGACGTGGATGTGGATATGCCTAGCGCCAGGTAAACCATTTTACCATTATGTTTATCATTCTGTTAAAATCAAAGTAGTAAAATCTGAGTAAGGAGGGTGTGGGGCGGACGGGGGACGAGGGTGGGGCGGACGGGGAATGTGGGGAAACAATTACTAGCCCTCGTCCGCCCACCCCGTCCGCCCCTTTGTTCCCAGCGTCCGCCCCCCGTTCCCAACCATCGGGAACGTGTTCCCCCCGTCGTCCGCCCCAATTTGACCCCTTCACCTTTGAAGGGCCCTAGCAGCCTTATTTTTCATCCGTTTGTTGTGTTTGAGGACATTTTCGGCATCTACATTTCATGAGGATGTCAAAAATGTCCTCAAAATCAACATTTGGATCCAAAATGAGGCTGCTAGAGCCTCCCAAACCTCCCGTCCGCCCCCCGGTCCGCCCCCGTCCGCCCCCGTCCGCCTCCAAGTTTGGGAGGCTCTAGCAGCCTCATTTTTCATCTATTTATTGCGTTTGAGGACATTTTCGGCATCTACATTTCATGAGGATGTCAAAAATGTCCTCAAAATCAACATTTGGATCCAAAATGAGGCTGCTAGAGCCTCCCAAACCTCCCGTCCGCCCCCCCGTCCGCCCCCCCGTCCGCCCCCGTCCGCCTCCAAGTTTGGGAGGCTCTAGGAGCCTCATTCTTGATCCAAATGTTGATTTTGAGGACATTTTTGACATCCTCATGAAATGTAGATGCCGAAAATGTCCTCAAACGCAATAAACAGATGAAAAATGAGGCTGCTAGAGCCTCCCAAACTTGGAGGCAGACGGGGGGGGGGGCGGACGGGAGGTTTGGGAGGCTCTAGCAGCCTCATTTTGGATCCAAATGTTGATTTTGAGGACATTTTTGACATGCTCATGAAATATAGATGCCGAAAATGTCCTCAAACAAAACAAACGGATGAAAAATGAGGCTGCTAGGGCCCTTCAAAGGTGAAGGGGTCAAATTGGGGCGGACGACGGTGAACACGTTCCTGATGGTTGGGAACGGGGGGCGGACGGGGGGGGGGGGGGAACGGGGGCGGACGGGGTGGGAACGGGGGGGAAACATGGGCGGACGGGCTGGGAACGGGGGGCGGACGGGGGGGGGGGGGGAACGGGGGGCGGACGGGGTGGGAACGGGGGCGGACGGGGGGGCGGACGAGGGCTAGTAATTTTTTCCCCACTTTACCTCTACTTTGTTGACATGTCATCACACGTGGACATCTTACATCCTACGTGTCCGAAATGGGGTAATGTAATTACACACAGAATTCGGTAAAATTCAAGTCCGTCAGGATAAAGACATCATCCGGCATAATGTCGTGACGGATACGTGTCGTGACGGCACGACATTATGCCGAGATTGGCCTCCGTCACGACACAATAGACAACCCTGGGTGAAACATGTGGGAGCCGGTTTAAGGGACAGGGCAAGGTAGAAATGATATGTCTCATGGGCTATGATATGATCAAGGCACATAGAGGGTGGATTTACTTCTTAAGATTCAATATAGCACATAGATGTTGAAAAGTGTGCCTTGTGAGCCTTACCTAGTGGGAGGAGTTGTATATAATGCCCCCCCAAAAATTCATTGAAAATTTATTATAAGAGCATTTCTTTGTTATGAACCCTTGCCTTTTCCTACCATACCACCTCTCTTGCCTCTCTCACCGCAAAACCCGTTGGACCATGTCAATGGATTAATTAAGCCTTAAAATATGTCTTTTGGGGACCTCGACCTCCATGGTCACTCTGCCATTTTTTCCTTGGTGCAAACCGAAGTGGTCCCGGACGAGTTCAATAGTCAATCAACGCTCTTACAACGCCCTGGGACGACTTTTTGGTCCATAGTGTAAACCGGCCCTTAGGGTGAGTTTCCACGCAGGCTGCTTGCACACTAGATTCTAGATAATAGTGGGTCGGAGGTATTCGCATGTAGTTAAGCACAAGCTGCATCCAACCACATTATGACGGTCTACTAGAATGTGGAGGGCCGTTGACATGGGCTACTAGACTTCCATGTGGTCACTAAAGAATCTTTAACCTACAAGTGCCGGTGACCAAAGGATTAAGACCGGTTGAAGACTCAAGAGAACTAGTGATGTTCTAGAACACTATCCTTGGTAACCAGGAAGAGGAGGTTAGTAGACAAGCCTGGGTTTGAGAAGATGGGAGTACAATCTAAACTCGTTAATGCGACATTCATTTATATGACACCCTCGATATTACGACACATTTTTGTCTGACCAACCTTTTTAGTTCAAACTCCCTCTTTTATACGACTACGACACTTGATAATGCGACATTTAGAATCTATGTTTTGTCATATTAAAGAGGTAGTTAATGCTAAAATTCCTTTCATCTATGCTAAGTACATCTAAAATACATCCATTTTCACTTGGGAACTACTTGGGAACTACTTGGGAACTTAGTGATAATTAGGGTTACTAGTGTAGAATGGACAAGGTTAGGGTTAGAGTGGCCTCTTGCCTAGTATGTGGCCTTGTACATGGGTGATATAGTATCACCATTATCTTGTGCACTCTCTTGCATTCTTGTAGTCTCCAAGGGGAAGAGATTATTGAGCTAGAATTGAGTATTGATGAGTTGGTGGATGCTACTTTGGGAACCAATTATGCACAAGACTTTGATCTTAATGTTGATCTACATTCAGTAGATGTGAATGATGTTGCTCAACCATAGCAAAGCTTAGTGATGCTAAACGTCATGCATCATTGCTGTCTAGTTTCTTATTAGAGAACTCTTTATATTTTGGTGTTAATGAAATTATTAGTTTTCAAAAGTTAGTAGGGAATTTAGATAAGATGACAATTGCTAAATTGGGTAGGCAACACTGGAGATCTTTGGACTCCTATTTCAAGAGTTCTTGAGAATATTTGTATTTGTTTGGAGTTGTAAGTTATACCATCTTCTTTTGCACTTCCTATCATGAGCTACATTGCAAGCACTACATGAGCCTTAATTAATTTTGAGAATTCAAGCTGGATGAGATTTGATTATATAATATTGAACATATGTTTGCCAATAAGTTGATCAATAACGTCTCTATCTACCTCCTAACTAAACTCGGGGGCATTCAAACCTCCACATATTTGGATTTGCAAGTGCCAAGGACTCTAATTGTTTCTGCAAATTGTGCATTAAACCTCAATTAGCTTTGCACATGTTATAGTTTTGGCCATTCCAATTGATCAGTGAGTTGTGTTTGAATATGGCCCACTTGGTGGCCTTGAATTTAACCCCAAATGATTGGGTCCCCCCCCCCTCTTTTTTGAGTGTCAGTTTGAATAACATAATATATTTTTGCATGGAAATGACATCTTTCGAATGCTCACTTTGCACTCAGATAATATATATGGAAATTTTGGAAAAATGCAACTGTCGGTAGTACATAAATTTTATACGATTTTCTTACAAGGGTTTAATATTTGGCCCATTCCTAGGTGGCATTGACTAGAAATCTGTGCCACTAAAATTGTATCTTGTAAATTGAGGAATTTGTTAATGTGGCTTGAAAACAAATCCAAAATTCACATACAAAGTCTCTTAACTAATAAGATACTACTATAACAATCTCCAATACAATATTCAAATATGTACATGACACAAGTATAAATGTGGTAGCTACATGACACAACCATTCAACATGAAATGACCTAAAATGATAGGTATAGGTGTCATTTTGGTCATTTCATGTTGAATGGTCATGTCATTTAGATACCACATCTAACTAGTGTAAAGACCTCTAGCCAATGCGAAGGGTGTTTGAGAGTTGATTTGGCAACCACACCGTGGATTAAGAAGGTGAAGAGGAACTTGAGATTTTAAGAAAACTTGGGGGGTGATTTCAAATTTTGTGGGTGACGTGCTATGCTGCTATTTGTATTAAGTGTAGATAGGCGTTTTGGATTGGTCCCACTTAAGGAAAACACACATGGAACATGAAATAAGTGTTAGATTGAACTCTAAGTGTCGATATGAGGTCAATTGATAGATTACAATGCCTTTAGAAGGAGATTTGGGTATTGAACCTAGGTGAGACTCTGTTTCATGTGAATTTGAGGGATTAACATGAGATTAAGGAGTGGATTATGAGGATCACTTAGTAATACATGCAGTCGCATGGAGTCTCCCTTACATCCAACCATAGCCCCATAGTAACGACTCACTATATCATGGTGAAATGGGAATCTTCAAGAACAAGTGCATTCATCTTATGATGGTCTTGCTTCTTTGGACCATCATTTCTTGTTGATGGACGATCCCATTTATTGTGAGGAATCCAAAGGTTATGTTCTCTTCATATGTTGTCTATCCAAGTGTATATCATGTCATGACCTAAGTATCTAACAGTTTTTGTACATCAACAAAGAGGAATGAGTGTGTGCTTTAATTTTTTTTAAATGCTCTTTCAATTGACATGTATTACCGTAAGTTCACAATGGGGGTATCAAACAACCAGTACCTATTTCAAAAATCCTCACCAAAATTATTGCTTTAGAATCTTACTAATTCATGTGGGGATGCAAAAAAACTACCTTATCAAGGCAATAGAGGTTTGATCTCAAAACATGTTGTTGAATCAACGCTACTACTGGTTACATCCAGTTTGAGATTTGGTTTGAGTTCGGAATCAGGCCACTTATGGTGATTGCATGTGCAAAGTTCCGCATTTGCATTGTCCCTCATGGATAATTGTAGAACTTTATTTGATTGGCCTAAAATGTCAAGAACAACAACCAAATGAGGCTCTAAAATGCTCAAAACTTACTAGAACAACTTAGGATTGTTACTTTCTAGATCAAACCCAAAATAGCAACACATCATGTAGACGTGCATTATTTGGATATTTTTCTCTTTGCATCTACTTCTTGTAGGCTATGAAACACATAATTAGTCTAAGATGATTAGCTGATCCAAATCTTGCCCATAACTATTTGCCTCGTAATTTTTGGACCTTATGTGGTCAATATCTTTATTAATACTTGTACTTGAGTCATATATGGCAAAGCTTGTAGTTAAGAACAATCAAAAGATGTTCAAAGAGAATGAGTATCTTCACTCTTATAACTTTTCCATGTGAACCTTAACACTAAAACTTGAAATGACGATCTTTGTAATTGGCAATTGCTAATAGGATGCTAACTGGATGCAACTCTAATTTCACAATACACGTTTTGCAACCCTAATATTACAATACATGTATTGCAACTCTAATTTACATGAACATAAAGACCTTGACTTAGAGTTATTAGTACAGTAGATGTATGGTGATTGCTTTAGAGACTTTAATAGAGAATTTCACAAGCAAACCCTTGCTATGTATTTGAAGCTCAAGTATTTTAGAGCTAGGGTACAAACCAATCTCTTCAAACACAACTTCTTTAAAAGCATTCCTACAAGTAAGTATGCCAAATGCAAGCAAATACACCACAACCCTAATTTTGTAACACTTGCCATTCATTTGAGACTCTAATACATTCACAACACTAACTTTGCAATACACATATTGCAACCCCAATTTACAAAAAACATTAAGAACTATGCTTACATATAATAGATAGGGGCAGAAATTGATGCAAAAATTAAATGCTCAAATCAATATGCAATACATGTAGCAGTAGCCATACTTGAGAAGAGTAGAGAGAAAGCATATTTGCAGTGAAGAAAAGAAAGAGAGAAAAGCGGGAGATTAACATAAGTTGAGTGGTTCCCACCCAAACTCATCCACACACACTCTGTAGCTCCACGACTTCATCCGTTGTAGTTTCTAATTGGTTGTCTTGCCCAAGCCCACCCTTCGGCTCTTAAGATACCGAGGCCTTAAAGTGCCATTTTAAGAAGTAAAAGATATATTTTACGAATTTAATTAGCTTAGAAAATTTTCAAAAATCCCATAAATTAGCAAATCTATACATTTTCTACCAAATTTAAAAAAAAATCATATTCAACCTACATAAATCCTCAAAGTTGTCTTAAGGAAAGAGCCTTTAATGTCAACTAGGGGTGTCTATTGATGTTGGATTGCTAAGTAAGAATCACCACAAAATCAACCTTATTGCAAGTGAGGATCTTCTATCAAATGAAGATGTTGTCTCCCTTTTGTGGATTGCTTTTAACATTGCCTCGTTGAGTGGATAGGTCCCTTATTAGCCATTGTGATTGGCCAAAGTTGGTGCTCTTCTGAAAGCATTCTTGCATTCTTCTGACACCGCTATTATGAATGGTCGAAGTGACGCTATTATATACTTAATGTCGCATATGATTAATTGCTTTTTAACAATGACTTACTTGATGGCACCATTGCACTCACTTGTTGACGGCTTAAGAATTGAAAATAGGTGTCACCAAAGAGAAGGTGTTACTTTAAGGCCTCAGTACCTTAAGATGTGAGAGAATATCTTCATCACGAAGGTGTAGATTACGCAATACCAAGCCAACGCACATGGCGCCAGTCTGCCCTGTCAGCTGCCTGGCGGAGGTCCACGTGGCCCCCCGCAATTGGCCGGATGGGGGTGCGTGCAGAGGCTCACATGCCATGCGGGTGGAGAGCGCCTTGCGCCCCAACCTCAACCTCCTTTCGCTTCTCCTCTTCCCCGATTTTTTTACCTCCATATGTGTCTGAGTGTGAGAGAGAAAGGAGAAAGTGGGTGTTCGTAGTAAAAGTTTTGATAGAGAATTACCCGACGGAGGGCGGCGAACCCGTGGATTCTCGACTGAGGTGGACGGTCCGCTTTGCCACCCTCGCTAGTGGAGCTAGATGAGATTCATTGCCTCCGCCAAGCGGAGCGGCTGATGATTGCTCATGTGCGTGGCACTACCATTTCCACTTCACCTAAAAAGCAATGCCCTAGAGTTCTCTACCGAACCCTAATTTCCCACTTAACAGTCTAAGTTAACTGGCAAAAGGTTGGGCTTCCCACTCTCTTCCGAACCTCATTTTCTCCTCACCAAGCTTGCCTCTTCAAAGAGCAGCAATTCTCCCCACTTCTCTCCTGTCCTCTCATGTCCTCTCCTCGTGTGCTTGCTTGTGTAGGGTTTTTGGAGGATTTCATCTTGAATGCGTGCATTGGAGTGATGGTAGCCAGATTTGTGCTTGATAGAGTGATTAAATAGCCTGTGTACAATCTCTCAAAAAATTACAAGCATTGAACTAAATGATTTCCAGAATGAAGACAGAAGGAAAAACCTCAAAGGAACATTTTCGTGTTGGTGTGGTGATGCTCAGAGTATGATAGATTTTTGATAGCATATTCTTATGGTCACCATTCCCTCCATGGTTGGGATGAACATGTGGTATATGGTAGATGTTCAGGTTCTAAACAAGATCTTCTTTGAAACGCGAAGGTCAACATATAATGGACATTGTGTCACTGTAGTTTTAAAGCATCTGTACAAGATATGGGAGACAAGATTCATTTCTCTTTGTCACATTTGTTTGTGTATCATAATTTGTTGATACGATTCAACTTGAATTTGATCTTATGAGGCACATCCTTGGTGTAGATAGACCTTGCATATATCAGAGCTTTAGCTGGGACGATTGTGGTTAAATCAAATGGACTTGCATTTATGAGTAAATTGAGTCATCAGATTTTAGTATTCCAGAGTTTTCTATGCAAAGCAGTTTTCTAACAAATGATCTGGTGAGGCCCATACGAATTCATCATTAACTCACACGAATTGACTTGTGGATGTGTGTCAAATATCACCCAGTCGAATATACCATTTCATTGTTTGTCAAATTTATTAATGATGAAACTCCATCCAATCAAAATGCCCAATTTTTTTGGGTATAAGGGATGGGGATGCTCATGGGTGCAGCTACCTTATCTCATTTTGAAATCCCTTGGCTTTGATCTAAACTCAAATGAGCAAGTGGATTCAACTAAGTGTTGGATGTGTGTACATTCAGCATGTTTTTGTCCAATCTAAAAAGAACTATAGAAAGTCATCAATGCATTGTTGCTTGTGGTTTGGCTTCCTTCGTCGACCAATGTTCTAGTGAAATTGCTGCCACATTCACAAAACTCTGCAACCATGGATCTCAATCTTGTACTCCAACAAAGCCATTGGCTCCCCTCCCAGGCAGGGGCGTCGCCAGGCCTAGGCCCAGGTAGGCTGGGCCTACCCTGGGGCCCAAAGGTCCGCCTGAAAGCCTAGGTCATATATAGAAAATTACATTTTTCCTAAAAAAATATGCACTATATAAAATTTGATTTCCCAAGCGGGCCTACCTTGGAAATCAAGGCTGGCGACGCCCCTGCTCCCAAGGGTGCACTCTTCACTAAAATCATATGTCACGCACCTTTATTCTAACCCCTAATGCCTATTAGACCATTTTTTGGTCTCTCGCCTATTTTAAGCTACTACTTGAGGTTGTTAACACCTTACTCTCTCGGTTTCCCCCCTTGCCGTTGGCAAAGGGGATTCCCTACAAAATTCGTTAAGCTAGTCCTAACCCTCCTTAAGCTCAATTTTTAGTAAGCCATCATGTCCACACTACCCTTATTATGTTGATTAAGGGAAATTTTGGGTCCTATCATTGGTTGACACCTTTGTGATTAGCATAGAACAATTTCATGATCGACTAAACAACCTAGACACTTCTACCAACAACAAGTTATGTGTAGTGGTAGTGGGGACTATCGAATGGTTGGCATTCAACCAACAAGAAATTTTTGGCAAGAGTCACATTTTGAAAGTATCCCTAGATTGGTCAGTGTAAATAAATGTCTCTTGTTCCTGGTTGATGTAGTATATTTTTTATCATTGATCTATCCCTGGGACTATTACAGAGTAAGAGGAATTAAAAAACTCTTATGCCAAAGTTTCTCGTACTGGTTAGACTTGCAATCCATTGTTTAGTGAGCAATTGTGTGTACATTAGACCATCACATAAAATTATGGTTGTCAGTAGTACCAATTTTGTTAATTTTTTTGGGTGGAGAGATGGAAGAGAATGACCCTTTCCTTTTGAATGAAGAAACCTCTCTATTGGCAACTTGTCAGGTTATTCTACTCCATTATTTCACAACTTGGGTCAAAAGAGGAAAATATTTTATGCATCACTTGGTAGTGCGACCTGGTTATTGTCATAGAGGTTCATCATTCTTTGCATTGTGAAAAACATCCACATACAACTAACAATTACACATATTGCATTCATTGGACCAATATGTTCATTTTATGTATTTCATCCATCTACCAATTTCATCCTTATTCAACCAGCAACCATCCACAATGCATCTTTGGCTAGGAAGCAATTCCAAGTATTGCATAATCAAACCAAGAGGGAACACAACCCCGAAAATATTGTTTGCATTCGAAAGTAAAAAAAATAGAGAATCAATTGGACAAAGAACTCAACCCCAATTCTGTTGTGTGGTGGCTCAAATCGATGTGCACTTGCAACCAAGTGCCAATGAGCTTCTAGGCGCCCTCCTCCACCTCAGCTACTCTAAACACCAATCTGGACTCCAATCTGAGTTGAATGAACAATGGGACCTAGTTCAAACATAATTTAAACATCCACCATGTTAAAAACCAACCAAATAAATTAAATAAGTGTGTGATTTGATGCGAAGAATGAGGCACCTCAATTGAGCATGCTTCCTCTATAGCAAATCCTCTCTTGAGTCCTCGAGAAGCTCTAAATTCTCTCTTGGATTGAGCCTAGCTTGAATCATGAAATGTGGGTGAAAAGAAACTAAATGCCAGATGGGTCTCACAAATTGATGCTTAATTTGTAGTGAAAACCCAACTTCCTTCCTAATTGACCCCCCCCCCCAATCCAACGACCTTAACTAACTTGATGTTGTCTTGAGCGAGTTGGCACATTGAAGACAATACTTTCTTATTCTACACAATTAATTAATTAATTAAAACGTCAGGCATTCCGACGTGAATTTGAGCCCGTTGGCCCTACCCTTGCTCAAGAATCCTCTTGGTGAAGGATGGGGTTTACTGCCTACCTTGCGGTGGGTGGGCTCTTGGCTACCTACCTACCTACCTACCTACCTTATTCTGTCAAGTAGAGAGAAGATTTCACAACAGGAATCGAACCGCCAACCTCTCCATTCGGAAACGGGTACCTCTCCGCTATCACCCGGTAGTTTAAGGTCATCTCGGACCATTATTCTACACAGAATTACAGTTTTTGCATGCCTTAAGGTCTTACCCACTAAACCACAAAAAGGAAAGTGACCCAATATTAATCTCCAAAGAAAGTTGTGACTACATCAAGCCTATGTATACTACTGGGGCTCCAATTGGGTATATGAAACATCGGAAGATGTGAAGCCTTAAAAATCCGTAGAAGACCTTGAATCCTTTTTTAACCAATAAACCTTGTCTTTGTTTCATTGATTGAGTTTTTATTATACATGGAGTTTGCGACCGGGAGACGATTGTGGCCGTGGAAAATAGTCCCACCCCTCCCATGTAATAGTAAAATAAGTAAAAGAGACTTAACTTCCATTTGACTAAAACTGAGAAACCTTAGCTCTAAGTTTGGCAACTTGCAAATTAAACTCACATGGTAAGAGAATCACGGGCCCTTTTTTCCGCTTGTGATTATTTCCCTTCCCAACCACTTAGAGAGTCATATTATTAACTACATATGGCTAATGCTCACTAGGCCCCTACCTATTAAGACCAAAAAGGATGGAGTTGGCCCTTAGCAGGTATTTTGACTCTGTTAAGTATTATCATGGAAGCGCCCGTGATGTATCATGTGATCACCATCCACATAACTTGACAGGGGAAAAAGCAGGTGAGATGGAATAATTGCATATGAGCAGACCTCTTATTCATGGAGAGAGGGAATTATTGCATACTAAGCACACCTCTCATTCGTCCAACATACAAGCTCTGAAATAGTATGTAGCCTAGAGGTTGTTTTTGTAATTCATTTGACACATTGAAATTAGCTCTAAAGACCCCATAATAGTTTAATCTCAAAATAATAGTCTAACCCCAAAATAGGAACCACATATCCACTTAGGTTTGCTATTGATTCATCTTGATGTGAGTTCACTTGACTAATTCGAGGTCTTTTGACCCTGGTTTAGGGCTGTCTTTTTTAATGGTAAAAATCCATGGGTTCTACAATAGTATTTTACCTTTTCGGGAGTGAATTGTGAGTGATTCAGGCCATGTAAATCATCATGACCACTATCAAGGGGAAAGGTGAAAAATGTTGATTGCTATGTGAAGTCCATATATTATCATTTGTAGATAGAATACCTCCTAAATCAACATCCGAGATCCCGAATTAGTCCCAAGAAGACATTCAAAGTATCATTGACAATCATTAATGTAAAATAAAAATGCCATTATATTCATTTTTTGAACGATACAGTCGCTGAGCCAGGGTCCGGCACAGGCCATCACTACACTGTTTTTTGCATTTAGTGTTGTTACTATTCATTTACTTGCAACACTATCTACCAAACACTTGACAAATAGTGTTCAAGTAGTGGTGGTAGAGATGGTGGTGGTGCAACCATGCGGCAACAAAACACAAAACATAAAAAATATTATAACACTAATTGTGGAGATGTAAACATTAAGGGCATCACTAGCATTTAGTGTTGTGGTTCGTAATTACTGTTGACAACACTAAATGCAAAAAACAGTGTAGTATATACACAGTTGTGGATGAAGGAATGAGAGAAGTTTGTCCTAACCTTGGGAGTATGATCACAAGCTTCTCAAAGTCTTCCAATTTCAAGGTTTTCACAGTAATCAGTGCGGGCTCTTGAATCATATTGCACCAAGACAAATCCAATAAGACCAAAAATTCGTTTTTTACTCTATTTCAATTGTAATTGTTGCAACCAAAATTGTCAAACAGGAGGTTCACATCAACCTATGAGATAGGTACATGCAAAATGTATAATTACAATAGCAGCAGATCAACCTTGACAAAAATCTTGAAGTTGGTAAGAGACCACTCACTATCACTGATGAGAAATGCTTTATTGAAGCAATGGCAACAACATTTGAATAAATCTAGAACCAGCAATTTGATTATATCTGAACCACATGGACCAATAAAATGATACTATCCCACACAATTTATGTAACTATTGCAGCGATGATACTATTTCAATCTACTTAAAAACAATTTGGCTTGGTCTACTGTGCCCCTTTTGATAAGGGGCAATAACATGTCGGCTCTCCAGAAACCGGGCTACAATGTGTAGCTCTAAGACAACAAATATTGTGTCAATAAATTGCGAAATCAGCACCAATAGGCAAATGATCGCTTGGATGACTGTAATTTGGAAGACCGCCTACAAGGTCAAGAGAGTCAGCAGTAGGAAGAGCCATCAAACTAACAAAACGTAATGAATCTGACGGACAGTAAAAAATGTAGTCTAGGGTGCCAGTAAATCCAGGTGTAACATTTGTGTTGGGATGCTCTCCCAGAGCTGCTCCATAGAGACTAACCAAGGGGATTGGAGCCCTCTCTGTCTGCCCTTCATTACCATCCTTAGTTGCTGCATTATCACCATCAGATAATGAAGCACTGCGAAGATCAAGCATTGTGAGTTCTTTTTCCAGAAGTAAATTAGAGTTGCCTTCATTGCCCTGCTGTGTGTCACCTTTGTGTAAGCCTGATGTGATATAATTATAAACCTGGAGAACAAAAACTGGTCAATAAGGACTCCCATTTGCACAGTAATAATACTGGTACAGGTGTCGTGCTCTTGCACCAGAATGCAATATGAATGTTTATCAGGTGGAGGGTGACAATATATATCTACAAGAAGACCCCTAGTATGCATTTCATCTATCTGACTTTTCCTTCAATTATGTGAAAAGAAGTGTCTAATGAATTCACTCATGGAGGAAGTTCAAAATGTGATTCATTATGAAGCAAGGATTGTCACTTTTGCTAGCTGATTGTGCCTGTTTTGGGTCTCAGATTGAAACCATCTCCAAAGATTGATTATAGCAGAATGATTTACCTGATCCCCAGGAGTTGAGTTGTAGTCACCACATACAAGCACCAGGGGGGAAGCCTCCACACTGCAACGCAGGTCATGCTCAAACTTAACAATGCGGGATAATAGATATTTGGCTTGTGCCAATTTCACATCAGCCCACTCTGGATCCCTGTGAACAGTAGTATCTGTTAGCTCAGGTAAACCTATATCAAAATCACAATCATAGCCAACAATAAGAGATAGAAAGGGATAGTGATTCATTCTGCTGCTGAATTTGCAAAAGAAGTACTTGCCAATATAGGTGCGTATTCCCAAGTATAACCAATTTGCTAGGTGCCTCGATAATGCGGAAAGCAGCCAATATGGCTACACAATCCCGTTTAAGCCGGACACGTGGGTCATTTGGGTCTCCTCGCTCTTCTGCGCCTGCTGCAATAATCAGATACACAGCATTAACATGTAGTCAAATACAGATGAAGTGGCACTTGCCTTTAAAACAAAGACTGATCCCAACGTTTATAAGACCTTTGAGCCACAAGAAATGAAGACTGATTGAATCCACTTACATATATATGCAAGGATAACTTACATCTAAGAATTTTTTTACAACAATCATCTCCAGACAAATGGTAACTGCAGATGAATAATGAGGCTGCAACCACTTTTAACTACAACTCAGACAGTTCAGATTTTCTTTGCTAATAATTTGGTGTAGTCCTATTTAGATTGACAGCAGTCAAGGCCTTGTGGAAGCAGTAGTATTATTAATCCAGTGATGGTTCATACTAGAATAAGGAAAGAAATCGGTGTGGAACCTTCATGACCTGATGACACTGAGTGCCAACCAATGTTGTGCGGGTATATGGGTTCAACCCGGGTATCAAAAAGGGTACATATAAGAGTGTTTTACACGTATATATATATATATATATATATATATATATATATCACCCAGATGGCATCATCCTTCAATACCCGTATTGATACCCACTTAAAATTTGCACATATACCATTGTCAATCTCCATGATATCACCTGTATACCATTGGACAATTTTATATGTATGTTTAATACCATGACCTGAGGGTATCAAACAATAAGTTTTTTTGAATACCCTTACCCACTAGTATATGGAAAAAAACAATACCTGAAGAACTCTGGTGCCAGCCACCAGGTCTCAGAAGAATCTTAGGAGTATAAATGAGATGGAGTTGAGACATATTATAATTCACTATATTGAAAGGCACTTCCACTCTGAAGACATGCCATCAAGCGTAACCCAACTCTACATTGCAAAGCTATGACAAAGTGGGAGGTCAAAATTGGTTCCATGTAAATACAGCAACACATGAGGGTGATTCGTGACAAGTGAGTTACGAAACTCATCGCTTGAGAGACTGATTCTTTGCACAAATTACTACAGTTTCCAAGAAACAGAAGAACTGCAGCATATTTACTGGAAATTAAAAGACTCATTTGCATCATACCCTTTACAGGTGAAGATGAACGAGACCGATTTCTTGATTTTGGTGGACTTGAGTCCTTTACGGGTACAGCAATAGATTCTGTGACAGTTGAAACTTCATCCCCCGTTCTTCCCTTGCATTTGTCAACCTCCAGGAGAGTAGGCACCAGGTCATTAAAATCAACTGCTTGTTTCTCCACCAGTTCCATTCTAGTTCATAACAACCACAATATAATTTTCACAATGGTTGCAAAGTCTACATACCACAGAGACTTAAGAAAATGCACATAATAAATTGAAGGCAAATGTAATGCATTGCATTGCAACAATCCTCAAGCAAGGCTTATAGAAAAGACCTTGATATATGGCTTAAATAGACTATAAGACTCCAATTCAATGATAGACACCCTTGTTTGATTTGAAGAGAATACTAAAAAATGTACCGTTTCCGCTTGAAAAATATGCCACAGCCATCACGTTTCCTACCACTGCGTTGAATATAAACACTACTATAGCCTTCCTTGCTCAAACGGCTCTTGTAGTAGCTATCATACTCATCTAATTCCTGAATGTACAACGTTGTGCATATTAGATACTTTACCAACACAAGCATAATACCTCAGTGCTAAACCTTCAGGCTTCAAGATAGATAATTTACAACAATCAATTGAAAACAAGGAGAATTGAGAACAAGTACACATAAGGTAGACAGCCCTTATTCGGCTACTTTTCTTATTAGCACACCTATATTTAAGTAGTATGTGGTTTGGTGTGGCTCCAAGAATGGATAACAAGAAGACGTGTATTCAAAAGAGATTGGACTATGTGTTCAAAATATGATAACCATTCTAGGCTCAATAGTCAACATAAGTGGGGGTCACTATATGACCATTTAATGAGCACTAGAATCTTCAATTTGATAATGAATTATATTCATGTGAGCTCTAAAAATTATGAGGAAAGTGGTTATGACATTGATTTGGATTTGCTAACCATCTTGTACTAATCACGTGTTTCATATCGTAAGAAAAGTAGGCCAGTCAGAAAAAGTAACCATGTAATACCCATCTACCTTATATTTGAAACTGATGTGCAGCTATCCAGATTGAATGTTCAAATAGATGTTATACTTACACCCATGTGACTAATCTCCTATGTCAACACTAGGCACCTCTATACAAATTGGGGAGTGGAAGTTAAAAGGCACACCTGAAGACAGAGGACATCAGCGTCAAATGATAAAAGTCTCTCCAGAACTGCCTTTGATCGATTCTTCCATCTGCAACAACATAACCACGCATACAGAATCACTAAATTGTTGTGATCCACTAAGCATGACCTTGACAATCAACAGCATGGTACATGGAAATGCACACCAATAATCAACCAAGACCTTACTCCACAGATCAAACAGATAGACTTCGTGACACTCCATAGATTTTTGTCGACCATAGTTGCGACAAACAAATAAATGTAGCTTCATTGAACAGTTTGCTCATTACTATATGCCAGACATAATTCGCACAAGTAGATTCCTCAAGCTTTAGGGTTTTGGGTTTATATAAAATTCAGGATCAAAGAATCATGGAAGAGAATAAACTAAGTGACATAAACAGACCACCTTCGACTTCCACTTGTTTCTGTACCTGAGGCATGGTGACGGAGAATGTGGAAAAGAGATACTCTTCACATATGACTGAGCAAGAATGTTGTAAGAAACAATGCGAACTAGTGCTGCCACAGAACCACATCATTGCATCATGTTAGAAGTCATGCAAAAGTTAACCTCCATAATCACTAACTACAGTAGGGTAAAAATGTGCATACACTTCAAAATACAAAACCCTAATTGTCACTAACCCATTGCTGATTCAAACAGAGCATACAAAGGTCCCACTTATCCCTCGTACTTCTGCTTACAAGTGGGAGGAGAAACCTCTGGCTGATCTGGAAGCTGGATTGGAACAAATGTTGGAACACGACGTGGGATTGCGGCGGTCATGGTACCATACGCCCTCCGCACCTGGCACAAACAAAATTCAGGTCTTTCAGCTACAAACTCATGGAAGCGTGTAGGAACGGAAGCAGTAAGTTCGACATGCCACCATTTTTGGGATAATCCAGGAGTTGCACAAGCTCACTAACAATAAGGAAGTCAATTGATCCTTTGCCCCGGAGCAGTCCCCAAGAATGAACCAACTTCACATTCATTTCCGGAGGCCTTCAGGATATATACAAAGGTCGTCAATCCTTGTTCGAGGCACTACGTTGCAATTTAATTCAAATCATCTCACACCCTATCCGGCGACCTAAAACCAATTCATTCACAATTTTCCCCCCTGCTTTCTGCTGCAACAAGATTGTTTTCAACCTCGACCTTGTAGAAGGACTTCTGTGACATAAGCAGCCCAATTCACAAATTTTTACAACTACGTTCACACACCCTTCACCCACTCCTTCAGTTAACAAGGATGATTCACAACACACACACAAACCCCCCACAAAGGCTCTAAAGCTCAAACCCAAACCATAAGTAAGAATTTTTGCAAGAGAGTTTAAATTGGTGTTCAACAAAGTGACCCCCCAGGACTAAATTCATCAAATTTGTAGGTTTGCACCCAACTCAGTCTTTATACTAAACCTGACCAAAGTCCCAATCCTTTCCCTTCCTTTCCTATCCTTACATCGATGCAAGGAGAACTAAATCATTTCTGATGGATAAGTCAGCGACACTGTCCATTTTGTGCATCTGTAATTGGCATGAAGATCATCAATTAGAATAAGCATGTGACTTACCGTTAGCAAGAGACGGCAATGCATGAGAGTTTTAGGGTGGCAGTAGATAGTACTGAAGACATTAAGAAAAGCAGAAAGAAGAGTATCGGTAGTTTTGTTTTAGGAGATCCTGGATGGATGCAATGGGATGAATTCCAGATAGATATGATCATATGGGTCTTACGTCAGCCTAACTGGAGTTTTACCCACTGATTAGAGATACCCGGACCTGAGGCCCAACCCACACGGGAGGAAACTTGCATGAACGGCACTGAGTTGGATGAATAGCATTGGTTCAAATGAGCAAGTGGTTGGTTCTCCTTAAACCGGGGTACTTCCTCTGCCTCTCGTGTGGGTTGGGCCTGTTGAGTCTCTACTTACATATAAGTTAACCCTTAACCCCAAAGTGACATGGAGGACAGAAATTGTCCTCGACTATTTTCAATCCGAATTTGAAGGCATTTGCCGAACTGTTCTAGAAAAATCCAATAAAGAGCGATTGTACAAATATGCAAGATCAACCCAATGACACCAAAAACAACAAATTTGAGGATGGACTGTAATTTCTATGAAGCTCAAAAGTTTTGCAAACTGCAAAGTTTTAGTCCACCCAACTCTTCCCCGGGCATTGGCTTCCTACATGGTTCACGTGTACTCGGAGTTCGTTGGCCAAAGATCTAGCCGCTCAAAGTGGCTCGAAAATTTCCTGAAGTTGCACTTGCTATGAGTTGTACTGTGGCCACTTGGATTTGCATATTTCTCACTTCACAAATTCTCACTTCATAATTTGTGAAAATTATGAAGCTTCAAGTGAGATTTTTTCAAGTGGAGAGGGGAGCTAGTATGTGGAGCTCAAATTTCTTAGCTGAAGTCGCCGTGAAATTTGGAGTGTTGTTGGCCGTACCGAGGAATGAGGCGAGAAAATGACCGAGAAACCCTGCAAGTTGTTCGGTACTGACAAGTGCTTTCGATGCAAAAATATTTTTTGAAAAAGAGAATGGACAGTTGCAAATTTTTGATTTGATGTGTACCCTACTACACCCTCCCTTTATACAATTGGATTTACATCTATAGCCATCGATCTCCCCGAAGAAAATTTCAAAAATGAACACTTGCTGTAGGGATTCTTCCTCGAGGAATATCCTATGTCACTTTGGGGTTAAGGGCCAAAAGGTCTAGTTTTGGGCCTATACATGCACAAAGATGTGTATTTGAACTATAGAATTCATTTTTTACTGAATTATGTCAAAAGTGATCAAATTTAAAGTTCACTCATTTTTCATATGCATTTTCAAATCAGTTGAACTCCTTAGTGTTGGGTATTAAAAAGTTGGGTTTAAATACACAACATGAGTGCCTTTGAATGTAGATACATACTTAATATAATGATCATCAATATCAAAGAAAAAAAAATCTTTTTTTCTCTTTGACAGAAGATATTATACTAAATACAGTTTGAAACCCATCAATTTATTTATTTATGATTTAAAGACTTGGTGAGGCTTGTACGAATTGTGTATATAGGCCATAAAGTTGAGCCCCTTCAACCTGAAATGCTCTTCTATTTGCAATTTCCGACAACCCTCTATACACAACATTGAGTATAGCAGAGTTTCGTAGCTTTTGAGGATATGAAAAAAGAAATGAAGGTCAAGATTATTTGGAATGCACATATACTTAGGCCTACTGAGTTCATTGAAAAATGGCGCATTATGCTTTGGACAAAAGCATTCCAGCCATTTTTTGGTGGCATAAGTGCATTTACAAAATCTAGTCTATTCGGTAAAGTTTTTGGAGGAGGCATTGCTATCAAACAGGTGGTATTTAGGTAATCTATTTATTTTCTCTTTCATGGCTTCAATTCTTTCATCGCATGCTTGAAGGTTGCTCTGAAGTGATCCATTCACTAATTTCAATTAACTAGTTATTTTGTTTCAAAGGTACATAAAAAAATGAGCTATTGGCTTCAAACGCCATCTCCATTAGCTCCATTCCGACTTGTTTCTCTTTATGGGCTGACAAATCTAGTGACCTTTGCATTTTTACCGCAACCCATATAAGAATATGAGATTATGCCACTTTAAAGTCTTGTCCATGGTTTATTGAGTGTCTTCTTACATTTTGTTCAAGTGAGGAGGAGGAGCTCAGGAAACAGTCACGTCCAATAAACTTGCCTCCTGACGATATTGACATGATAGACGACGAGGATGTATGTGTGGTGAAAGTAGTCAAACTGGAAGGGAAAGGCAAACGTAAACGTGGCTCAAAGGTAGATGAGGCTAACCCAACACCTTCCTCTTAGACTAGTGTCGTGGCACACATTCCTAGTCCTTCAACACCCACACCTAGCACTCAAGGTAATGATGGATCTAAGTCTTCTCCCATTTCGAGATCACTATGATCTCAACATGTACCAAAAACCATTGTTAGTGGTGCTTCACCTTCTGGGCCAATTTGTTCAATGATGTTGGAGAAGACTTCAATACAAACATTGATGGAGAATGGTGGTCATGAGAATCCGTTAATGTTGAAAACATTCGAATTTGTGACTAAGATTAGTATACTGAACGTCGAACTTACTTTTATTTTATAAATATGGTGTTGTTGTTGCAACATGCTTTGGATTTTAGTGTAATTATTATTTTTGATTTTTTTTTGGTAGGTGGGTTCCGGACGCAAGAGGAGGGTTTTTTCAGAGGATTGTAGCTTTGGAGGTTTTGATCTTATTATTGCAGATTTGCCAGAAGGTTTGTCTGTGTCTAATATTTCATCTCCTCCACATGCAATCCCAGCTTGGAACGACCACAAGAGAAAGAACATTGAGGCTCTATTTGAATTTGCATGTGCATATCTCACCGATGATGGCCCCTTGCTTTTGTTTGTCCCTAAGAAGAAAGATGTCAGAGACGATGTAAGAACATTCGTGGCCTCCTAAGATTTTGTATTGCGAAATGATTGGTGGGGTTTCAACGAGTTGCCTTTATGTTATCTACTGGACACATCGTTGATGGTACACATTAAACTCTATTATTTATTTCTTTGATTTCTACTTTTTCATTGTATTGCAATGTTCTCCTCAATTTTGCAATCGATTCCCCCGCTGAAGGTTTTCTCGTGGTTCATAGACTCGTCGTTTCCGCATCATGTTATTTCTTCGTCCTACTCCCAAGTCAGAGTTTGTTTTTCAAAAGAAAAGTGCAATTTTTGAGGTGGATGTGGAGGTCTTGGACGTGTACTTCAATCTCACATCGGAAAGCACTCAACTCATGAACGGAAAAGTGTCATGGATAGATGGTAGGGAGAAGGACTCAGAATTGATACAAATCTTAATAGAGGCTTTAACAACTTCTGCATTGGTTGTCCTCGATGCTTATGCATCTACAGGTTGGTTTATCTCTTTCTCAAGGACCTATTACATCATCTCTCAATGTATCTCAATGAAGTCATGTCAGCCATAAACCCCCACCTTTAAGCGTCTGTGGTCCAGGTGGGAGTCTATGGCTCACATGTCTTTGTCTATTCTTAACCTTGGACATCTCATACCCATGCCTCAATGAATTTTTATTAAACACACGGAGCATTAGCATTGAGAAATACTTGTGCACCCATGATGTTCATTACACACCACCATACTACATTTTCTCCCTAGTCCAATCTCCTATGCAATGTGTATGCTACCCTACCAATCAATTCAATTCAAGGCTCATTGGAGGCACTCCTTATTACATTTGGAGGTTTATGCAAAATCTACTTAGTTAAACCACTAGCTACCTCCTGCCCCCTAACTTCCTGCCTCACTTAGTCCTTAGCCTTGAGAGTCCAATCTAATCAGAGTGTGCTTTGTCCATTACACTGCCGAGGCCTGTCCTCGAGCTTAGCTCTGATCCAAAAAATCAACTGCCGAGGCACCCTCGAGCTTGGCTCTGATTCACAAATCAACTGCCTAGGCCGCCCGAGCTTAGCTCTGATCCAAAAGTTCAAACTGCCGAAGCACCCTCGAGCTTAGCTCTGATCCAAAAATCTCAAACTGCCGAAGCCGCCCTCGGGCTTAGCCCTGATCCAAAAATCAACTGCCGAGGCACCCCGAGCTTAGCTCTGATCCAAAAAAAATCAAACTGCCAAGGCACCTTCGAGCTTAGCTCTGATCCAAAAATCTCAAACTGCCGAAGCCGCCCTCGAGCTTAGCCCTGATCCAAAAATCAACTGCCGAGGCACCCTCGAGCTTAGCTCTGATCCAAAAATCTCAAACTGCCGAAGCCGTCCTCGGGCTTAGCCCTGATCCAAAAATCAACTGCCGAGGCACCCTCGAGCTTAGCTCTGATCCAAAAATCTAACTACTGAGGCACCTTCGAGCTTAGCTCTGATCCAAAAATCTAACTACTGAGGCACCTTCGAGCTTAGCTCTGATCCAAAAATCTAACTATTGAGGCACATTGCCTCGCTGCCTCGTTGCCTCACTTGCTTTCCCCCCTTCCGCTCCACCAAAAGAGAGAGACTCACACACCAAAACCAAGAGGGCTTAACCCCTCACCTCTCTCCACTAAACCCTCACCCCCTAAACCAACAAGATAGGTCCCAATTCAAACACTTAAACCCAAGGCCCTTCCCCTTGCTTCATCACAAACCACTCACTTAACCAAAACACCCCTTAATGCCACTAAGCTTCTAATTAACCACACAAAATAAGCCTAAGGCCTAAAACCTAACTCCACACCAAGCCTCACTCTTTTTAACACTTTTAGTTGTTTCAATAATGACTTCAAATGCACTCCTAAGTAAATTCTAAATACAAAACAAATATGAGCAACCATTTTGGGCTCATAAGTCACTATAGTGTTATTGGTGGCTTGTGTAAATTAATTGACGTTTCAACGTTTCATTGGCAGATGCATCTATTCATGCTTGCAGAAATAGTAGCCGCCATCTAGTTGCATACGAGGAAGACTCTGTATTGTTTGATGCCATTCTATCCTCATTAAGTGATCCACTGCCAACTCCTAATGTAGGTGGATCTATGCCACATAATGTCTCCATCGATTCTGATGAAATGCCTGTTAAAAAGGTTGCGAGAAAAAATCGATTGAGTACATAAGTTTTTAAATTTTCCATATTGTTTGCCAACTTGGCCTCCAATGTCTAGAATGTGCACACTATAAGTCTAACACTTATGATTTTATTTTTCAGAAAAAAGAAAAAACATGACTTCTCTGAATATGGGTTTGCCAGTATATGCAGAAAATGTTGCTCAGATCATGGCAAAGTCAGCGACGCCAACTCCTCGCCGTATGTCTGCACGAATTGCTCGTAACCCGTATGTAGATGATGAGGCAGTTTAATGCGATGATCTGAATGATTAAGTTAAACTAATTTAGGGACATTTAGATATTTGTCAATACCATCCACTATATGTTTGATTGGATTGGATATGATTGGATTGGATATTATTTAGTTGGATGTGTGACAAAGTTTGGATTCTTCCTTTTAAATTACCACAATTAGTGGACATTGAATTGTGTGAGCAATTTCCTCTTATTCCCAAACCCTATGCCCTAAAACTTAATTATCTTCATCAATTTATTTCTCAAATTTACATGAATTTTAGAAATACAGTTTAGAGCAATATTTGGAAGGTGCTTGTATTGTTATTAAAATTGGATATTGAATCCAACAACAATATTAAAATTCTTTTTCAAATCCTCATGCCAAGCTTGCGGTTGTTGAATTTAACAGTAGAGTTAGGCATTCATTAGGATAATTGCATTTTTTTAACTCTCCATTAATTTTATTATAGAAAAATGTTATTATTTATGCCAAAATATCACGGATATAGGGTATTGGTGTGTGTATTTCCAAATATGTTTCCTCACTCACCGTTCACAAGTTACTGCTCATCACTCACCGCTCACTGCTCACCGCTCACCGCTCACATGATAGCACTCCCCAACCCCGCGTCACTGAGGCGCTGTGAACGGGCCTTGTGTGGTCGTGGGCATGGTGGATCCGGGCCGTTGATCCACCAAGGCCCATCCAAGGGCCTTAGTGGTCCTAGGTGGCGGGGGGCGGGGGGTGGTGCTTGCCACCAAGGTGGGTGGGGGCAGGGGTGGTGTTTGCCACCAAGGCGGGGTGGGGCCGTGGGCCTCATGTCTTTTTTCGTGGAGGCCAGCTTTAGGTTCTTGTCGGGGCTAGGTGGCTAAGCGGGCTCGGTGGCTAAGCGGGCTCGGTGGCTAGGCGGACTAGGCAGCTAGGTAGGTTTATTTTCTAAGTGGCTAGGCCTACTTACTAAATAACTAGTTGGTTAGGCTTACTTACTAGGTGGCTAGGCCCACTTACTAAATAACTAGTTGGTTAGGCTTACTTACAATGTGGCTAGGCCCACTTACTAAATAACTAGTTGGTTAGGCTTACTTACTACTAAATAACTAGTTGGTTAGGCTTACTTACTAAGTGGCAAAGGACAACTAAGGCTGGGTCAATTCTTTTACGTACTCACACATGAAATTACAACTTGAAAGCAATGTGGGCACTTCCAACTTCGTCCAACATTGTAAGGTAACCGGGTCTTAAACGGATATTTTCTTTTTGCACCCACTTCTTGTACTAGGATACTAGCATGCCAAACATGCAATTAGTGTGAGATGATTAGCAAATCCAATTTGTGCATGTAGTCACTTCCCTCATAACTTCAGGAGATCATATGAATATTCTATTTACTATCAAAATGAATATTCTCTAAGTTAAAACAAATATCATTTAGGCATCTCCAATTATGAGAATATGGCTTCTCTTATAAAATCTTCTGAATCGTGTAAGGTCTCATAAGGTAACTGCATGTATTATAAAATTTCTTAGTAAAAGATCACATTTTATAAGAGAAGCCATATTCTCATAATTGGAGATGCCTAAATGATATTTGTTTTAACTTAGAGAATATTCATTTTGATAGTAAATAGAATATTCATATGATCTCCTGAAGTTATGAGGGAAGTGACTACATGCACAAATTGGATTTGCTAATCATCTCACACTAATTGCATGTTTGGCATGCTAGTATCCTAGTACAAGAAGTGGGTGCAAAAAGAAAATATATGTTTAAGACCCGGTTACCTTACAATGTTGGGCGAAGTTGGAAGTGCCTACATTGCTTTCAAGTTGTAATTTCATGTGTGAGTACGTAAAAGAATTGACCCAGCCTTAGTCGTCCTTTGCCACTTAGTAAGTAAGCCTAACCAACTAGTTATTTAGTAGTAAGTAAGCCTAACCAACTAGTTATTTAGTAAGTGGGCCTAGCCACATTGTAAGTAAGCCTAACCAACTAGTTATTTAGTAAGTGGGCCTAGCCACCTAGTAAATAAGCCTAACCAACTAGTTATTTAGTAAGTAGGCCTAGCCACTTAGAAAATAAACCTACCTAGCTGCCTAGTCCGCCTAGCCACCGAGCCCGCTTAGCCACCTAGCCCCGACAAGAACCTAAAGCTGGCCTCCACGAAAAAAGACATGAGGCCCACGGCCCCACCCTGCCTTGGTGGCAAACACCACCCCCGTCCCCCACCCACCTTGGTGGCTATCATGACACCGTTGTCGATGACTAGGTGTCCGTAGACCCAACCTCGTCCTCGTCATTTAGGGTGAAAAGATCTATGTACATAGAAATGGAAACTTAAGTCTAAGTTTAGTAAGACTTAAGACTTCTAAAAGTATCTCCTAGATATTATGAATACCTTTGGGATATAAAAGAGAGAGCTCGGGGGAGGAGCTCTTAAGGTTAATACAATCTTGCTTTCGTGATGTGCTTCTGATTTTGTATTGATTTTGTACCTGTTTTATGTCACGTTATCAGCACGAAGCTCGAAGTAACGGAGTTGTGATTTTGTAGTAGATTTTTGTTGAACGGTACTATTGTTGAGTATTGTGAGATGAAGGAAAGGAATGCGTAGCCAAATATGATGTCGTGATACGAAAGAGAAAGGCGTAGTGAAACATAGTATAGAAGTATAGAACGTATACGTTATTTTTGTATAGGATTTGTAGCACTGAATTTGGAGTTAGAAATTGTTGTTTCCTTGAAGCCACTAGCGTGTTAGGGAGGAAAATAATTGTTTGAGAGTATAGTATACAATATAGAATTGTGATTCCAGAGGTAAAATGACGCACCTTGAAAAATTAAGTTTTTCTCCTCTTGCACATGATGGAGAAAATTACTTAATTTGGGCCCTTGATGTTAGACTACATCTACAGGCACGCAATCTTGCGAAGAAAATAGAGGAACCATCTCCAAAAATTCCTACATATCCTTTTGATGCTCAAGCATTAGTTTTTATGCGACATCATCTAGACCCAACATTGCAGTTGCAGTACCTTACTGTAACATCAGCTCATGTTTTATGGGTGTCGCTTCAAAATCGGTTCAATCACCAACAAACAGTATTTTTGCCGAAGGCTCGTTATGATTGGATACATCTTCGAGTTCAAAATTATCCAACCATAGCCGAGTACAATACTGAAATGTATAAGATAGCATCACAACTATCTTTGTGTGGTGAACCGATTAATGATGCGCAGATGATAGAGAAGACTCTATCCACATTTCATGCTGCCAATATTATATTAGCCCAGCAATACAGAAACATGCGATTCACAAAATATTTAGATCTCATGTCAATGTTATTACTTGCTGAGAAACAGAACGAACTGTTGTTGAAGAATCATGGAGAATGACCTACTGAAACGCTTCCCATGCAGAGTCACGCAACACATGTGCCGACGACGCGATTCATATCCCAAGAATCGCAGAGAAGATCAAAGTCGGAGAAAATAAGTCGAACACCATTGCAGAGGAAAACTCAACGACCATACAAGCGACCCGCTCCACAATCTTTACAGAAGGATCGTTTTTCAGAATCTCCATCCACACAACGGGTTTTTCGAGATACTCGTACGTGTTTTAAGTGTGGGACCAAAGGCCATATTGCAAAGAATTGCAAGACTGCCCCTCACCTTGTAAAACTTTACAAGGAGCATGACAAGCGACATGACGCACACGCCACACATGTGGAGCACATGGAAACACCATGTGATGAAACGGCGACGGATCCATTTGGAAATATGGAATCTCAAACCATCTCTCGTGACACTGAACCTAATACTTTGAATGTTTCTTTGTTAGTAGATAGTGTTACCACCGACACTATTCTCCGTGACAAGAAATGTTTTTCGTATTTAGGTCCTATGATGACAAAGCATATCACAACCGTCATTGGTAGCTATTTGATATCATATCAAATTGGTGAAGCATATTTTGTTATGCCTGGAGGTACATACATACGTATCTCTAGAGCTGTTTACTTACCAACGTCCACAAGAAATTTATTGAGTTTCCAGGACATTCGTCTCAACGGTTTTCACCTTCGTACAGCTGAAGAAGACAATCAAAAGTTGTTGCAGATTTTGGATCGTGAAGGATGCCCAATTGAAAATATTCCGGCATACTCCTGAGGCATGTACATCGTTCCTTTAATTTGTTCGTCCGAGGGGGAGGATGATGCATTTTGTGTGAACACATGACATGAATGCATGGGCCACCCGAGAATTTCAATGATGAGGCGAATTATTCCCAGCACAACAGGACACAAACTTCAAGTGTCAAATTTGCTGAAAGGTATAAAACCCTATGAATTTTGTGCTTTGGAAAAATTTATTAGTCGACCTCACAAATGAAAATTGCCACATGAACTTCCAGTTATGCTTTAAAGGATTCAAAGAGATATTTGTGGTCCAATAGATCCACCATGCAGACCATTTAGATATTTTCTTAGCTTGATTGATGCATCTACAAAATGGTCACATGTCTCTCTTTTAGCTAGTAGAAATAAAGTTTTTCCTAGATTGTTGGCGCAAATTATACAACTTCGGGCTAGGTTCTCAGATCATCCGATTCAGTTCATACGCTTAGATGGTGCAGGAGAATTTAAGTCTCAAGCATTTAAGACATATTGTGAGTCAATTGGAATACAATTGGAGCACTCATTACCATATGTCCATGAGACAAATGGTCTAGCAGAATCTTTTCTTAAAAGGTTACAATTAATTGCTAGGCCATTACTTATGAGATCTAATCTTCCTACTTCAGTATGAGGATATGTTATCCTACATGTAGGAACGTTAGTTCGCTTAAGACCCTCCTCACTCGAATCAATTACACCTACAAAAGTAGTGTCTGGACAAGTACCTAGCATAAAACACCTAAGGATTTTTGGTTGTAAGGTACTAGTACCAATTTCTCCCCCACATAAAACTAAGATGGGTCCTCAAAGAAAAGAGGGGATATATGTTGGGTGTGAATCACCTAGCATTATTAGATATTTAGATCCCCCAACTGGAAATTTACTACGAGGGAGATTTGCTGATTGTTTTTTCGATGAGGAAAATTTTCCATGTTTGGTAGGACAATCAAATCCAAGTAGAGATTTAAACTTTAATGCTTTATCTACTCAAACATGTTTCCAGATTCTCGTACCCAAGAATGTGAAAGGGAGGTTGAGCGAATTCTACATTTGAATCAGTTAGCTGATAGACTACCTGATTCATTTAATAATACAGTAAATGTGACTAAGTCACACATTCATGCTGCTAATGCTCCTGCTCATCTAGAGAGACCCGCTATTCAAACCACACCCATGAAGAGAGGTCGTGGTAGAGATCGTCAACCTCGCAAACGATGTACCCCAGGAGAGGTATGTGCGGCAAACGGAGGTGTGCTTCCAAGCATTGAGCTGGATGACTCTAAAAGAGAAGCACCGGTTGATTCAATAGAGATTGCAATCAATTTTGTGAAGACAAAAAAGGTATGGGACCGTACGCTGGTAAACCTGGATGATGCTTTTTATTTCCATATATCACAATACTTGGACGATGATTGTGATCCGACTACTATAGCTGAGGCTCGTAGTCGAAGTGATTGGCCCATGTGGGAAGAGCCCATGAGATCTGAACTAGAGTCTTTGAAATCACGGAAGGTGTTTAGTCCAGTTGAGACCACGCCAAAAGGGATTAACCCAGTGGGTTGTAAATGGATGTTTGTGAGGAAACGAGATCAGTTTGGAAACGTTTCCCGGTACAAAGCACGGCTAGTTGCCCAAGGCTTCACCCAACGTCCAGGCATTGATTATGAAGAGACGTATTCCCTTGTGATGGACTCAATTACGTTCAGGTATCTCTTAAGTCTTGCAGTTGACAAGAAGTTGGAAACAAGGTTGATGGATGTGGTTACCGCGTATTTGTATGGCAGTTTAGATACTGACATATATATGAGGGTTTCTGCGGGGTTGGTAAAATTCCAAAATTCTAAAAGACAACCACAATGCCTTAAACTTGAAAGGGCATTATATGGTTTTAAACAAGCCGGTAGAATGTGGTACAAACGTCTAAGAGATTTCTTAATAGATCGAGGTTTTAAGAATGATGAAGTTTGTCCATGTATCTTCATTAAACGGACCCCCACAGAGTTAGTTATTGTGGCTGTATATGTTGATGACCTCAACATCATTGGCACGACTAATGCCATCTCCGAGATTGTTTCACAACTCAAAGGCGAATTTCAGATGAAAGATCTTGGCGAAACCACTTCTGTCTTGGCCTATAGATTGAATATCTTGCAGGAAGTATTTTTCTGCATCAGAGTTTGTATACTCGAAAGCTACTCAAGTGTTTCTCAATGGATGCGGCTCACCCACTAAGTTCTCCGATGGTGGTACGATCATTGGACCCGAAGAAGGATGAGTTTAGACCATGCGATGAGGGGGAGAAATGTTTGGGACCTGAGACTCCATATTTGGCGGCAATAGGTGCATTGATGTATTTGGCAAATTGCACCAGACCTGATATTGCCTTTGCCGTTAATTTATTGGCTAGATTTAGTGCTAAGCCAACAAAACGGCATTGGAATGGTGTCAAACATATCCTACGATACCTCAAGGACAATGAGGATTTAGGATTGTTTTATAAAGCTGGAGAGGATAGCAACATCAGAGGATATGTGGATGCAGGTTACCTTTCCGATCCACATAAAGGAAAATCACAAACAGGTTATGTTTTCCTTAAACAAGGAGCAGCAATATCTTGGAAATCAACGAAGCAGAGTCTTGCAGCAACATCATCAAACCATTCAGAAATCATAGCCCTACATGAGGCTTCCCGTGAATGCGTTTGGCTAAGACTGGTGGATGGCTTCATCAAAGGTTCTTGTGGTTTTTCCAATGTTCCAGAATCTCCAACAGTGATCTATGAAGATAATGCAGTTTGCATTGCTCAGATAAAGGCGGGTTACATCAAAGGAGATCGAATCAAACACATCTTACCGAAGTTCTTTTTTACTCATGAATTATTAGGATCAGATATAGATGTGATACAAGTAAGGTCTTCTGATAACCTAACAGACTTATTCACTAAGTCATTACCAACAGCTAGACATAGGCAAATTGTTCAGGGAATAGGGATGCGGAGGTTTTCATCCCTACCTGACATGTAAATAATCATGTCTAGGCCCTTCCACTTTTTTTCCCTTCACTCGTGATATTTTTTACCTCAATTGTGAGGATTTTTTTTATCACAGTAAGGTTTTTAACGAGGGAAGGCAACATGATATTTAAAACTAGACTCGTTGTGTCTAGGGGGAGTATCATGACACCGTTGTCGATGACTAGGTGTCCGTAGACCCAACCTCATCCTCGTCATTTAGGGTGAAAAGATCTATGTACATAGAAATGGAAACTTAAGTCTAAGTTTAGTAAAACTTAAGACTTCTAAAAGTATCTCCTAGATATTATGAATACCTTTGGGATATAAAAGAGAGAGCTCGGGGGAGGAGCTCTTAAGGTTAATACAATCTTGCTTTCGTGATGTGCTTCTAATTTTGTATTGATTTTGTACCTGTTTTATGTCAGTGGCAAGCACCACCCCCCGCCCCCCGCCACCTAGGACCACTAAGGCCCTTGGATGGGCCTTGGTGGATCAACGGCCCGGATCCACCATGCCCACGACCACACAAGGCCCGTTCACAGTGCCTCAGTGACGCAGCTCCCCAACCCCTTGGTGGTCCTTTAAGGGTTAAGTACTATTGAGGGGCAAGGGGATGAACTCTCTCTCGTACTACACTTCCAACTTGTATAATAAAAGACATGTAGCAATCTGCCAATTCTGGATGTATAGATATTAGTATAAAGATCACATCAATCCCAGAGGCACACCAGAAGTGAGGTGGGATATGTGGGCATACGTAGCAACTCTTAACGCTTCACGAGGCTAGAAGGCACAGGCATTGAGTACTGTTTGTTGGAGCAATATCACTTTGCCCCTTGTATCTCGAGTATTGAAACCAAAGATTGTTGTTCCCAATCATCAAATTCTTCATGGTCAGCCCAATATGTGTTGATGTTAAGGTAGATGAGTCTTAAACGGTCACTTTGTCCGACTAGCCCACTTCTCTTAGGAGATGATTAGTACAAATTGGTTGGCTAATCCAATCAAGCATGTAGCCACTTTCTTCATAATTTTTGGAGTTCAAATGAATATCTTATTTATTGTCAAAGTGAAGATTCTCATGTTCATTAAATGGTCATATAAAATGACTCCAAAAATCGAGTCTATGCATCAAACAAGGACTTTCATGAGCATTTCACAAACAGATAATGATATATTTAGGAAATGTAAAATGTAATTATAAAAGAACTAGAAGTTGACTTTCAAGTGATGTCATGGTGATGTCATCAACTTCACTAGGATTTCAGTGAGAGGAAGAGAGACGTCGATGTCGCACAGACTTAGTTTTTGAGGTGCCGCTTGCTACCTTCTTTGAGAGCTCTCATTTTCTTGTTTCTTCACCGTTTTGAGTCAAAAAAAATTGAGGGTTTCGTGTGTATCGTGTTGAATACTTCTTGTGGCTTTGTGGAGGTTGTATAGAAAGATGAGACCTATTTCACGAGAGAAAGAGCAAAATATTGTAGCCTTGATGGAGAAGGGGAGGAACAGTAGAGAGATTGCAAAGAGTGTGGGTTTGGCACAATCTACAGTTAATAGAGTGAGAAAGAGGCTTTCAACGAGTGTAGCATTGTCTAAAGGAGGTCGTCTTAAGGTCCTGACAGAGTGGGAGAAGCGTTATGCTTCACAGCTAGTTACTGTTGGCGGTTTAGAAACTGTAACAGAGGCATCAAAAGTGCTTCGAAGAGAGATGGGTGTAAAGATGTGCGACAATACCTTGAGGAATGCGTTGAGAGAACAAGGATTGTCTCCTTTTACGAAGGTTAAGAAGCCTGCTTTGAGTCGGAAGAACATCAAAGACAGATTTCGCTTTGCCCAAATGCACAAAGATTGGACTGTGAGTGATTGGGAGCGGGTGGTGTTTAGTGATGAAACTAAAATATGTCATTTCAATTCAGATGGGAGGACTTGGTGTTGGATAGAGGACAATGAAAACATCCATGTGCGTGTTGTGAACCAAACTGTGAAGCATGGTGGAGGCTCTATAATGCTTTGGGGTTGTTTGACTTGTAGAGGATTGGGGTCATTGCATAATATACAAGGGCACTTGAATGCTAGAGGTTACATTGCAATTTTAGAGCAAGATTTGTGTAGTACATTGTTTGCATTTGGGTTCAATCTTGAAGAAATCATTTTTCAACAAGACAATGTTGTCGTGCATACAACCAAGATTGTTCGAGAATGGTTTGGGAAGCAACCATTTTGTGTTTTAGAGTGGCTTGCACAATCCCCTGACTTAAATCCTATTGAGCACATATGGGCTTTACTGAAACGGCGATTGAACTCATACTCTAGTCCTCCCAATGATATTCTTCAATTATGGGCTCGAGTGCAAGAAGTTTGCGACTTTATTAGTCTAGAGGAGTGTAGAGGATTGTATGCTAGCATGCCTGATCGAATTGCAGTTGTTTTAGCTGCAAAAGGGCAATGGACAGATTTTAAAGTGCCTTCTACATTGTAGTGCAAAAACCGAGTCTATGTACATACTTTTCTTCAACATCTTTATCTACGTTGTTGTAATTGAAATCATGATTTTATCATTACAGTGGTGTGTAGAACTTTATACTCTACAATTTTTGTTTTTATAGCTTTTGATTTCGATCACTCTTGTTTCCGGCATCGTCGTTTGAAGTTTCAAGTTCCTTGCATAACTCGGTTTTTGGAGTCATTGTAGGTCCTCCTAATTTTGTTGAATAATAGAGTCGAACCACCTATTCATGATTAGGACCCCATTGGGACTATGTAGGGTGCCAAAATTTCCATCAAGTTGGGACTAATTTTGGTATTTTCTTTTTGTGGGTGGTTAAAATAAGGTTCCGTATTTCACAGCTTGGGCTCTTGTGCATAGCAAGACATGATTGCCATGTGTCACATTAATTAGAGCACGAGTTAGAGAGAATGTTGTAGTTTTAATAACTAATCATAAGCAAATATTTCAAAAAAAACAAGGGTCTATAGGTCATAATCTAGACCCCACGAAGGTACTTATTTTCACTTGTACGAAAAAATTTAACATTTGCTTGCAATCCGAAAGCAACTCCAAAAGAGTGTTTAGAACTTAAAACTCTTTTAGGCTCAACTCCAAAATTGCAAATAGTTGCGGGTGCTACAATGAGGAAGAAGGATTGCATGCAATTTCCAGCATTGAAGAAGAAAGTTCACAATTTGGTGACAATGGAAGAACTATTTGATGATGATCGACATCAATGCACACCCTTCTTGCCAACTTGTACACCAATAGTTCTTGGTTTTCTAAGGGTGAGATTCCATGTAGGCCGCTCGCCCACCAGATTCTAGTGTGAATAAGGACACACCTGCTCAAATGTAGAGGGAGTCTGGTGGGGTAGGGTTCATATGTGCCAACTAGCTACTCCCATCTTCTCAAATCCAAGCCCACCTACTAACCTCCTCCTCCTTCTAAAATTGGTCTTCAAAACCTTCAGTGACCGGCACTTGTAGGTTAAAGATTCTTTAGTGGGCGCATGGATTTCTAGTGGCCCGGGTCCACAACCCTCCACATTCTGGCGGACCGCTAGAATGTGGTTGGATAGCAACTTGCGCTTAAGCACATGCAAACACCTCCAACCCATTGTTTTCTAGAATCTAGTGGGCAAGCATCCTACATGGAAACTCACCCTTAGGGTAAGTTTCCATGTAGACCGCTCGCCCACCAGGTTCTAGTGTGAATAAGGACGAACATCCCCCAATGTAGAGGGAATCTAGTGGCGTAGGGTTCGTATGTGCCAACTAGCTACTCCCATCTTCTCAAATCCGGGCCCACCTACTAACCTCCTCCTCCTGGTTACCAAGGATGTAGTTCCAAAGCATCATTGGTTCTCTTGAGTCTTCAACTGGTCTTAATCCTTCAGTCACCGGCACTTGTTGGTTAAAGATTCTTCAGTGGGCACATGGAAGTCTAGTGGCCCGTGTCCATGGCCCTCCACATTCTCGCGGACCATCATAATATGGTTGAATGGCAGCTTGTGCTTAACTACATGCGAACACCTCCAAACCACTATTATCTAGAATCTAGTGGGCAAGCATCCAACATGGAAACTCACCCTAAGTCTCCAACTTAAATTATCGTATCACCTGGGAGTCGATAGTGCCATGACAAATGTCCCTAGTTTTGAGTGCTAAAATGAGGAGGAATTCATCTCAAAATGAGTGGTTATGGTAGACTCTACACATTGGTGTAAATGTGTTCAGGCCAACTTTTGGCTTAAAAGATTCATAGTATTTTCAATTTAAGGAATAAAATTATTGAAAATGTTGCAATCCTCTTGATTCTATCTTCCTGCACAAGAAAAATTTACACCACCTTATACTTCTCCATATTTGGCGCAAAATCTCTTAAGTGATCAGTTATGGGCGGCTCTATGGTAGACGGTCCTAATATTGTGCAGTGTTGACATCGACAAGACATATCAGGCAAAAAAATTAGAATTTTTAAATTTTTTTTGGGAATATCTAGTGGGATGAAGCGTAATTTGGATGGAAGAAAAAATATTTCAGAACGGATGAAATCCAGACAAACAGTCTTGCCCGATTACCAAGGGGGTGGATATTTTAGAATTTAAAAATGCCGCCCTAATACTGCGCAGATAATTGCGCGCGCAATGAACTGCGCAATATTAGGGCATGGCAAGAATTTCTTTGAAAGACAGGTACAAATTCACTGCACAGTTCTGGTCCAAGCTTTCTTAAACTCTGGTCCAGTGTTGAAGCCCGTACATCTCTGTATCCAGCAGAACCAACGATGGTTCATATCCACACTTGTGAGAAAAATGTTGGTACAGAATTCTCCAAACTCCTTCAGAATCCATCGTCCAAGACTTCCTACATAATCTTTTCTTCCTAATTAGAATTTCACCGACAGAAGTGAGATTCTTGAAGAATCTTGCAAAATTATTATCCCTACTCCATTTATGCTATTTCAAATAAGAGGTTCCAGATAATTGTTCTAATTGTCCTTGAGAAAACTTCACAACTTATAATACACTTCTGCTCAATTTTATCAATCAAGATATACATTACATTACACCATTATCCACGTGTCTTCGTATCAGAAACCTCTCAGAAAATAGTGAACGTATACAAGTGATACGACATAAAAAGGAAGCACAAGGGAACTGTCTCCTATGAAATCGAGAACCGGTTCGAAAGCCGGCACTCAAACTAATTTGGTTCAAGTTTTGACAATGTGAGCCTTGGACATCCGCTTTAGAGGGAGGAGCAAGTGCAATTGAGCAGACACGTCCGCCTTTGCCCGCATCAAGATTGACGTTCAAGAAATTACTGTGCAAAATGCACACGGATCTTTCATACACAAAGTGGAATTATTCATCTGAAACCACTTCACAGCGACGACAGTGATTCATCATCCGCCGTCTATTTTGATGATTGCATGCACATAAAAAAGAATATTCAAGATTACTATGCTTTGAAAGCCACAATTGTACATAACTTGAGGATAAAAGAGGAGGAAAATTGTTTGTTGAACCAGGAAATGTCAAGAAAGAGCAGTCATTACCTGTGATCTAAGACTCTAAGATCTCACAGTCTTCGACTCGGATTTCTCCAAAGCGGCTCAATAGTTGTTGCCCTGTACATTGTTAAGTGCGCACTTAAGAAGTGATAGGCCAAGGTTTGATACCGAACTCCTGTGTTGTGTATAAAACCAACTTCAAGTCACAGGATGCCCAACACAGATAGATAACAAAAGTAGCAAACGATACAAAAAGGATGAGAGAAGCTATACAAATGACCACACAATATCATACCACCTCCAAACAACTCCTCTCTCCGAAGAATTTGACAATGTTAAGCAAATGCAAGAAGTAATGCTCTGGACGCAAGAATGCTCCCTAAACAGAAATATCTCACATTTCAACCCCTTTCAAGTGTTTGCACCATCTAATAACATGGTATGCATAAATAAATACATACATAAATGCATGTAGACGATGTTTGACACGAGTAAGAGTAAGGAAGCAGAATCACATAGCCCTAAAATTTGGCAAACCCTCCGCAGTTATGATGATGCATACCTGTGCTGAGATTGACATTGGCTTGCACTATCATTGCAGCAGCTCGGTTGACCCACCATTGCTTCCACTTCCTCTCCCTCTTTGCCTTTCCTTGTGTAATCTTGGGATTGATTCAGAAGAGACAACAACTGCCAACTCACAAAACGTTCGGTGTAAAGAAGGACTACACCATGGCAACAGATTCCCAGATATTCTCACAAAATGCCCACAACAAGATTACTGATACTCTCTGGAAAAGTCATCAACACCAAACATCAATTGTTCTTTCTCCATTTCCATCCTGTAATCCATCCTACGTAGCAAGCTCCTCAGGGTAGTGAACAACACACATACGCTTACACATTAAAAATAAATAAAAACAACAAAAGCGAATCACCACTGCGGTTAAGTACAGGTGAAGCTTACTTGGAGCTCATTCTCCGCCAATACCAAGACCACCAGAAACCCACAAAAACCCACCACCCAAAATGCCGTCTCTCTTCATCGTCGCACCCAATGCCTACGCTACCCCGCCCACCCCGACACTACCACACCCAAAACTGCCAAACCCAACCCAAAAAAACTGAAAAAAAAAAAAAAAAAAAAAAACTGCAAAGAAGAAGAAAACTTCGAAACACTCCACACTCCTCTGGAGCAAAGAATAAAGTTACGATGCTAAGACTTGAGTTCAATATTGTTGTGCAATTGCTGCGCAACATAAGGGCAGCATGAACATTGCTGTGCAATATTAGGACCGTCTACCATACCTTAAACTAAAAATGGTTAGCATATTTGAGCATGCAATCCAAACTCTTTTACACACATGTCTTTTTGGTATCCATTCTTAGAGCCACACCAAACCACATACCACTTAAATATAGTTGTCCAATCAAGATTAGTAACTCAATTAGGCACGTCTACCTTATTACTTGAAGCATCTCTTGTGGACAATCATGTGGGTGAGCAAAAGCACCACAGCAATGGCTTTGCCTCCTTAATGTGCGTTGTGGGATTCACATAGCAGACATGGCATCAACATCATAAGAGTGTTTATTAAGCATTTTGGTGAGTTAGAGTTCTGTACACCTCTTAAACATAAGTTGTCAAAAGTGTTGTTACTTTTGGTGAAATTACTTCAGTCATGGTCTAGCACATGTGGTTGTAAAATCACCTCCAAATATGAGGTCTCCTCCACAAACTTGTGTGAGAAGACAATTTTCTACAACATATCACAACTAAGGTGCTCAGTAAACCAAGTCACTCCAGGTAGCGCATCACATATTGAAAACTGTGTACCAGTTTTGATTGATAAGAACTTTGATATATTTTTTGCTCACAAGGTAAGAGTAGAATGCTGGCATACTCCAACCTTCAAGCATTCTGGAGTCAACCTAAGTTTAATGTTTAAATGGTACAGTAGTTCAGTAGGTAGGTACAAAGGTGACAAAAACCAGAAAATTGCCATCATAGAATTAAGGTTCTGATAGTATTGTGAGGTCCACAACAAGAAACATGCTCAGAACAAAGCCAATAATTATGTGGGATTGCTTCAGTTACAACCTCTATGACAGTGGCAGTTGGTGGTGGTAATAGACCAGCATGTTAAACAGCACTGATGGTATCCTTCACATGACTTAGCTAGGATGCATTCATCAGACAAAACAACGTTCACAATGCCCGTGTATTCATATTCAAACATCCTTTGTAGGCTAGGAATGTACCTAAAATAAATCAAGTCGTCCTTGTTCACAAAACTTCTTTGCCAGAAAGCCTGAACAAGATAAGAGTTTGCCTAATATGCAACCTTCTCAACTATGCCTATGCTACTCAATCCAAAGGAAGAATGCAGATCAATGCAAAGAACATACAATAGTGTTCAACTCAGGATTGCTCTGTGTATTGTGCAAAATTCCCTCATGCAAGTGCTCTTACTTGCCTACGCATGGAGTTGTTTCAGAGCCTACTATGAGGCTGCCGAAGGATATATTGATTGTTTCTGAACTCCTTTTGTTACAGACTTTGACCCACCTTTCTTAGTTGCACTCTCTACTTTCTGTGCCGATTTCCTCTTCTGCTTGCGTTTTCTTGGTGTTATGACACTTTCAAGGCCTGCAACCTCCCCATTGCCATTAATCTCCTCTCTCTGACTCTCCTCTCTTGCGTCAGTCATCTCTGCTTCAGCTTCGCCATCTCCCTCAGCTCCATTTTCAATAATCTTATCGTTTTCTTGAGAGGGAAGAGACCATTTGTGACCAGTCTCGTTGCCATCTATTTGCATTTCATCTTGTACTTTTGGTTCTTGAGCAGAATGTATTGTTTGGTTGTTTCCAATAGTTGGCCAACTAGAGCTCTGGAGTGCAGCTCCTGAGTCCAGAGTATCTTCTGGTAAGAGTACATTCATGCGAGCTAATGTGTAATCAAGCAAGAAAGTGCTACGTGACAGGCGATCAATCCTACTGAAGTGACGCTTTGTGTACGGGACTATTCCTTCCATAAGCTCCCGAATCCCAGGTATCTGCAAAGATCACAACAACCAGTGAGAAAGGGGGGGTGATAGATTCTGCAGGCTAACCACAAGTTATTTTAAAATGACATCGAGAACAGTTGAAACAAGTTCAAAAGCCTTCTGCCTCTAAGCAACCATAGATTGGTGCTGCAACATACCGATTACGAATTTGCAGCAACGGGTGCAAAAACTTAAAATAATGTTACAATACCCAATGTTGCAATTCTGCTTGAATATGTGACTTAAAAAAACATCAAACTTACCCTAGTGAAGAATTACCTAATTATGCACCATTCCTAACTCAAAGATCTACTCAAGCTGGTGCTGCTCTCTGAAAGAACAGACCTTAAATAACAGGATCAGCAAAACAAGGAAGCAGGATAAGCTATCAAACCTCAACAATTTTTCCAGCAGGAATTACAGAAATCAGTTCATAGAGTACACGCTGCGCAACATGACAGGACTTTGGCTTCGCATTCCAGTCTCGAATATATTCCAGTAACAGCTTATAATACTCCCTTCCAAGCGATTGCAGAATCTCTCGTATTGTTACATCAGCCCCCTCTTGCCTGCAACGTGCACCAGAATTAGACACATCATGGAGTGAAGTTTCAAGAAGAATCCTGCCTCAGAGACAAAAATGACTGCTATCTCTTTGCATGCTTTGAGAAAGCACATGAGCTAAACAATCAGTAAAGAATTTGGTAAGCACTCATATCAAACAGGTAATCATATGGCAGAAGTTAAACCTTAGAAGATCTGCAAAGACATTCAGAACTCTGAAAGGACGTCGAAGTTCAAATGCTAACTGCACTGCCTTGGCCCAGTTCGTGTCAGCTAGAGCATTTGACAAGTCTTGATCTTTCAAGGCCTCTTCTTCCTGGCATACCACCATGCATCAGTCCATGTATTGGATTTAAACACTCATTGTAAGCACTTACGATCAGCAAATGACCAGATATCATATAAGCAAATTGGAACTCAAGTATGATGAATTTGTATTATCTTAAGTCCAACAAGCTGAAATAAAGAAGAAAAAAGAGACAGGAGAACAAGAGAAATAAAAAATATAGATCTTGGAGTATATTTAACTGGGAAAATAAAATTGTGTAGAGAGTTGAAATTGGTACCTCTTGGCGTATAGCATCCTCATCATCATCAACAGTACAGTCTGTCCATATATTGACAACCGAGTCCCCTCCTCCTGTTGCCAGCTTTTCTGTTTCTGGATTAACTGCCAAAGCCCAAATCTGGAACACAACTAGACATTAGCAACTCAACAAGATCTTTTGTAAGCTTCCTTCAAGAACACTGAGAAGTTCCAAAACAGCTCTTTATAATGTTCTTGTGATATAAATGTTCTTTAGAAATTAAAACAATTAATATAAGAGGCCACTCAAAAATTATAAACGACTCCATTCAGCTGAAGATTGGCAGACTGAATTGTCATCATTGGAAGACACACAAGGAACAACAGTCGTGTAGAAACTACAAAAGCCTCGCGGAACTGTGATGATCTACATTCAGAAGATAGGTCACACCTTGTCTTCATGGTGATCAAAGGTGTTCACACATTCACTGCTCTTGATAGTCCACAGCTTTACCAACCCATCAGCTCCTGCACATTAAGAAACAAATCAATGCCCCACCTCAACACACTACATATCTTTGATTCAAATAGTCAAAAGCATTCTCATAAAGTTCAGAACTCATCACTGAGGAATTCACTAACAAGTAAATAGTAAGTACCCCAGACCTGTTGAGATCAGCTGAGTCCCACGTGTAATAAAGGAACATTTCAGAACACTTGCTGTATGACCTTCAAAAGTCTTCAAGCAGGACCCATCTGTGAGAGCCCAAATCTTGATGGTCCTATCTCCTGATGCTGTCAGAACGGCTTGATCCACAGGTGAGAACTCCACAGACCAAATCCCTCGCTTGTGCCCTTTCAATGTCAGAAGAGGTATCAACTCAGGAAGTCTCCATACTTTAGCAGTCCGGTCCTGTTATACACCTCAACCAAAAATAAATAAATGACAAAAAAATCCAACTCATCCACAGAATGTTCACTATACAGAAGAGTACAGAGGTAACCTCATCCCGGGGTCTTATGAAGACATGCAATAATAAACGTGACCATAAATAAAACCACAATCAGGGAGAGCACTGGAGATTGGTTGTACACAAAAGGAAACATATGAACTGAACTCACAAACATTACTAACAAAGCTTTGACTAAGCAATTTCACAATTTAGAAGAAGTGGATGTAACTATAATGTGCACAAACATCCTCTGGACCTGAACCCATGACAAATGATGAGTTAAATTAATGCACATGCCTCAAGACTGAAACCATCACCCAAGTCCCGTGATGAGAACAGTGCATCTCAGCAATGGAAGGATTGATTGCTTAGAGATATATGGCATTCACCTATTGATGAATCCTTATTATCACTTGACCTGCAGCTCAGGATAGATCTGCAGCTTCAGGAGGCTAGGAGGAGCGTTAACAAGGTACCGAATTTCATTTTCACGTGTGCAAGACAGAAGTGATTTGACTAAGAGGAAGTGGTGGTATGTGTGATGCAGCTCTGACATTACCTGAGAGCCACTGCACACAAGGCTGTCGTTAGGGGCAATGGCCACAGCATTGATGTCTTTATCATGAGCTGCTACAACTGCTTGTGAAGACAGTTTCACAGGCTCTTCCCTAGAATTCTCGGCTCCCACAACAGACTCTAGATTCCACAGCTTTATTGTTCGATCACTGCCAAAGAGCCCACAAAATACAATCACACCACTTCAACTTCAGCAACTTTTGCAGGCCCGCTGTTAAATGTATAAGATTTGAACTAGGTACCTAGAGTATGCATTGAGGATTACTAAGTAAATCTTGCTCATTATTTATCAAGATCAAGCATAAAGAAACATGCGAAGTACATGGAAAGTGTTGAGTGCTGTACAAGCTACCACTGACGATGAAATCCTTCTTTTTTTTAGAGAAAGCAATTGCACCAACTGCTCCCATATGCCCAGATGCAATAGCTAAGCAAGATCCAGTATCCACATTCCAGATCCTCACCTGCATGAACAGCCAAAGCACATATATTGACCAAGAGTTACAATGAGGCTTGTGCAACCACTTTGAAGACATTTTCCACTTGAAATGGTCCAGATCAATTTCAAGATCTACAGTGATATATTCTAGGATCCAGGACAATAGGCTTGTGCTACCACTTTCCAAGAGAAAAATGTTGAATTCACATGTGAAGGGAATCAAAAAAATTCATTTCCAACATTAAAACACCTGTCAAATATAAGGCCCATTGATGTCATCTTATTGAAAACAAGAGTATGATGCTTTTGACATAACAATACAAATTCAGATTGATCTTTTTGTTAAAATAGAAAAGATGCAGCAGCAGCAGCAGCAATAAAACAACTAGATACTTTTAGTGAAAGGTTACTGAGTGAGCTCAAATGTTAACACAATCCTTTAGATTCACAAGGATGCAAATGCTTCAATTTTGACCAGGAAGGTCCCACTAAACGAGGATGTATTGAGCATACATTAACTGCATAGATTTGATCAAGTAGGAATTTAACTGATAGGAAGTTACCGTGTGATCTTTGCCAGAAGATGCCAGGAGAGGCACACCTGCAGCAGATACACAAGAGTCCAGACACAACACAATGTCGGTGTGGCCTATCATTTCTTGCTGGCAGATCATGGTTGTCATGTCATAAACTCGTACCTGTAGCATCCAAGGCAGATTTAGAGATCTGAAGACATAGAAAACTGATGGCTATGAACAAAACCACCCAATTGAGCAGAAAAACATACAGTAACATATAACTTAGTGTCGTTGAAAGCAAAGAAATGAAAGCTTTAGTTGCACTTGAGACACTTATGCTTGTAGTAAGCGTGTTAAAATGTACAAGGGAACTAGGCAAACTGTTGAAACGAGGTGAGGTATAATTAAGAGGAAAATGGAAGTAAAATAAAAACAAAGAGGAGCAGATGTCTCAAGACAACGACGTAACAACTGCATCATGATGTTGGCAGCCACATAAGGTGAAGTTACAACTCATGAATAAGAACCAAGAAACAGTTTATCCTCTGCTATAGAGAGTCTCCACTTCAGGAACCTCAGATAATCACCTGCTCCAAATTTGTGGCTACAGCAAGTGATTCCAAATTCTCTCCTGCGAACTTCAGATCACTGATTTCTTCATTGTACCCTATTAAGCGCTTCACTAGCTTCAATTCACACTGACCATTTTCCAAAACTATGGATTTGTAGAATAGAAGCCGCTGATCTAAGGTCACACACATGAGTTCCTGCTGTGCTGGCAGCATAACTGCTGTCATAAAACCTCCCTTAGCATCTTCTTTATCGGAACTGATAATTGCATCTGATGTTTTCTGCTTATACAAGCACACAGCCCTGAAATCAGAAATACAGGTGAATGAGAGTGTTATACAGTGGGCTTCAATAAGAGCAACCAAACTAAAAGATAGAACATATCAAGCTTCCAAGTAGTAAGACATAGAAATGGTTCTTCTCCAATCTGAAGACCCTGGAAACTATAGGAAAAAGTGACACCTATAAAAGACCTTGCAACATAAGGATATAATGTTACAATTCTTTGATACCAGAACAATAATAGCATAAATGATGGGATCTACTCACCCTTCTGAATGCCAAACTTGAACAATACCACCCTCTCCAACTGTCAAGAACTTGACTGGAGCCTGACCACTCTTCTTAGATGTCTTTGCTGTAGAATGAGCGTTTGCTGATGTTTCAGTCTTACTACCGGGCAGATCAGACCCCTCTGGAACCACAAGCACTGTTTCTATGGCTTCATAGACAGGGACAGTTGTGTGTAAACTGTAATCCCTCAAGTCCCACACATTTACCACCTACACACATATACCATACATAGACATCACTATATAAGCTAAAAAAGAGTGAAAGTAAGTAAAAAAAACATTAAATCAATCAAAAGAATGCATGCCAAGGAACAAATTTAAATTTCCGGTTTCCTTCTATAAGGATGGAATTCATTACAAAGTTGGTGGGAAGTTATGGACTGGAATTCATACACAGCAAGTACAGAAAATGGTTGCATTGTTAGCTGTCAAGTACCTTGTCTCTCCCAGCACTCACAAGAGTCCAGCCATTTGAAGACACAGCCACACTTGTCACAGCAGAGAAATGCTTATCCAAGACCGCAGCACATGATTTTGTCACCAAATCCCAAACTCGCACTGTTCCATCATCACTTCCTGAGAAAACCTGTCATTCAAAGTTGTCTTCTTGGTCAATTATATTTTGTTCCCACTGAAACTCGCATCCCACCTTTCACAAACTCTTATCTACATTCCTTGCCACTCTTGGTTGATGCAGGTTGAGTCTTACAATTGACCATTCTGATTTCATGGTTACCTTGAAATAAATATGTATGCAAACAAGGGCAGCAACTTTTGACTGGAATAAAAGCACATCCTACAAACTGTTCCTTCACTGACGAATCACAAAACTCCACATAATTTGACCTTTATAGCAAATTTACAGATACTTCAAAGTAGCAGATGTTATACTGCAAAGACTTTTAACTGTCAACCCGAATAAGCCTAATTACCACTTTAAGTACCAAAAAGCTGTTATGACCGGCAGATGATAAAAAACACATTCGTCACCTTTGTATCCATTTCACAGTGTGGACATATGACAAATGTATTGTTACATTTTAGCCAGGTAGTTGTTGCTTTAGTTTTGTAATGTGATACATTAAACTAGAGGGACAAAGTTCACACACATATATAATCTAGCATAATTTCACGGTGATGATAGATTGTAACATTGGGTTTAAGGATGCAACCCTCAACATGGCACTAAATTTATGAATCCCCATCACCTTCATTGAGGTGACCATGTTCCTCTGATTTTAACAGTACATGTGAACAGTAAACAGCCCAGAAAACCATTGGTTACCTGCTCTAGCTGGCAATATAATTTGAATCACAGGCACCTTACCAGTAGGCGATGAATGTCTGGATGAAATTGGACACATGAGACTACTCCAGTATGGCCTTTGAAAGCATGGGTGCAAAAGCCACCATCAATGTCCCATATAAGCACTCTTCGATCAGCACTTGCTGTTGCCAACAAGCCACTGGAGGCATCAACTGCCATAGCTACAACAGGAGCATCGTGTGCCTATTTCCCAATACAGAACACCCAAAGTATAGTAAGACCTTCACCTCTCTTTCGCCTGAATCAAGTGAAAAACTAAGTCTACTTGATTTTCTCAACATAGATGTCCCTATAATTTCCTCTCAAACACCAATAAGGACATGTCTGATTGAGATTCTCTGCAAAGCCACCAATGCAAGACCACGGACTGATAGTCCCTATTATGAACACTCCTCAATTGCCATGAACATCACCGTACAATTTGATTATGCATAACAACCTAAGCTGCTTACAGCAGTTCTATTAACCACACTGACAAGCTGATCTTTGAACACATATATCATGAAACATCCAATAACCTAGTTTGTGTACTGAAAAGCTCTACAATTCAACTTTTACCGAGTTGAATCCTAGTGCAACCGAACACAAGGGAGTTACTGCATGGAAGCACTGAGCCGCACTTCAACCTTCACACTTCTACACTAAGGACCGGTTCGATGTTTGAAGTTTTCTGCTGCATTTCCAAAACCTCGCAGGCAACAATTACTTCAAATTTGCAGCTTTCATGTATACATAGATGCTGGCAAGTGCGTGCACATATCCTATGCTATATGAAGGATGACGATTTTCCAAACAGGGCCGGTTGGCTGTACATGATGATGACAATGGCATTTGAGCGGCTCAGCGATGGAGTGAATCGCATGCAAAGATCCTCGCCAAATCAGGTCAACTTTTTCATACATAGTAACACCCTGGCACCATTCGTGAGGCATGTCCTCAACCTCATGTTTACAACCTAAGTCGCCGAGAGTGGAAACGTGAAGGAGACATGGAAGCATTCAGACTAAACCTAAATTTTTTAATATCACCAATCTACAGGTGCATTGCAATAACTGGTAGGAACCAAGTTCGGAAACTACATACCTTCCATGAGCGCACGCAAGCCTCGGAATCCAAATCCCAATGCTTAATCTGAAGACTCCGACTTGCAGCGAAAAGTGACTTCCCATCAGGACTGAGAGCAAGAGCAGTGATGGGCTCCGTATCTCCCTTAAATGTCTTGCTGACTGCCCCAGTTGCCAACCTCACAATCTTCACATCATCTGTACATGCACACGCAACAAATTCGCCATCCCTGGACACCACCAGCGGACCCCCAGTGTAAAACAGCTCCAAAGCGGGTGACACCTTAAAATTCTTCTTGTACGTCAACGCGGGAGCCATTGCCCCTGTCTTTAGCGTCCTCGACAATGCATGCCACAAACTCCACTACCTCCCTGTTGCAAAACCTTGAAATTCACGTAACCCTTGCAAATCTCCTTCCGCTAAAAACTATCTTCTTAGCAGAAGCTAGCTGTTGCACAGTGATATTGTTTTTGACGCAAACCTCGCAACCTTGAAGTGATTCTCGCGCTGGTGTTCCGAGGCTGGTTCTCGGCCATCACCTGAACCCCTCTCCATTTGAGCCTTAAACCCTAAACCCTAGAAGACGACGACGGACAGTGACAGAAGAGCTCCGTCGTCGTTCGTCGTTCGTTGGTGGTGAGGAGCGGCAGTGGAGGTTCCATTCGGGCGGCGGCTGATTGGGAGATAACCGGAGATACCCGCCGGGACCGGCAGGCTGAAATGTGGATGATAAATCGTATATTCAAGTATTCATCCAACATTTCAAGGCAATTACACAAAATAGGTGCAAAGTTTTATATTTTGGAAATCTCAATTGAATTTGTATATTCTTTAACCCCTGATATTCAAGCCACGTTCTGCCTCATTGGGTTTGGGGGGGTTTGGAAGTTGGCAAGCACATTTGGCGAGCAGATTCCAATTTACTTGCTCCTACTCATGAACTCCTACATTGATGCCTATCTGTTGGTTCTCTTTAAATTCTACATTGTTATCTGCATTTTCAATTAGAAATTGATTGAATTCATAGTTCCTAGGATGCAAGCTTTTATTCGCTCTCAAGGGCAAGAGCGAAACCACGCATGTTTAAAGTATTTTGAGGTTTCGGTGACGACCGCAATGAGGGGCACCGATATTGACATTAGACTACTTGTGAATTTCAAGAGATTTATTGAAGAAGAATGTATTGTCATATTGTGCTCCATAGAGAGGGGTGGGCCATTGACCCACAAGCATTTTCAAATAGTGGTGAAGGGAAATTTTACTAGTCTTGGGGTGTTGAACAAGAAAATTAGGTTTGTTTGGGGTGGGATGTGAATCTTATAATGGGTCATGTGATCTCTTGCAAGAAATTGAGGGATAAGAGTTTGCATACCTTCTTGGGCATGGTGGGATATTGTATGAAGGACAATGGTGAAGAGTATTTTGAGGGCCGCTTCACACTATGGTTGAAGGTCGAGAGGCCATCGATTTCCACCAATCATATTGCAAGAAACCAAGAATTCGGCCTCTTGACCCTTCACACTAGAGGCCAAATTCCAAAGGTTGTCGCTCTCCAAAATGCCTACATGGCAATACTTTTTGACCAAGGCAACGGACTCTCAAAGGAAGTTTGGGTCGGACAGGAATGGAAACCCAAACTATGGTCGAGAGGCCGCCGAACTTTTTTCATAGAAAAACAAAAATAACTAACAAGATCTTGGCTGTTAGATTGGTGGGGTTGTTTTGGGCAGGGAATAAAGTACGTTGTTCCTTCTTCCTTCTTCCTTAGGTATGGGTTTGGACTTTCGGCTTGGCCTTTGGAGGCTTCACACTATGACCATCCAAGTTGAGAGGCCGTGGGAATTAATGGCCAAAGGTTTGGACTTTAGGCTTGGCCTTTGGAGGTTTCACACTATGCCCGGCCGAAGGCTCCGATTCCTACATTTTATTGCTTATTTTTAGCCCATTTCTTTGGACTCTCAACAAAGTTTGGCCATTCAATCCCATGGCCTCTCGACTTGGAAGGCCATAGTGTGAAGCGGCCCTGAGTTTGTGCATCATAATGTTCCAGTAGATGACATGAACGACAATAAAATGGAGTACAAGAAGTTTGGGAAGGTTGGTATGAACATTCATGTGAGTCTCTCGCATAGCATCAATGGGCTTACTTTCATATGAAGAACCATTCGGGCGTTAACCTTGCCGGCACTTTGTTCCATATGTGCAAAAGTGGCCAATTTTACCTAAATCCGACATGAATTGTTCCATTGAGGTTTGCGGGTATGGATATGGAAAATCACAATGAATCCTTACGATATTCAAATGAAAGACATCTCCAATGTTTTCTTTGATACAATGATGAGTGTGTCCAATATGAGGTATTTTAATGCATAAGGGCTCGTGCTTGAACATCGATCGGAGGAATGAGCAATTAATCGTGTGCTCTATTGTAAACAAGTTATTGGTTTAGATGGACATGCAAGAGCACACATTCGTGAATCTGCACAGGAGGTGGAGTGACAAGGATTTGAGAGTCAATGTTGCAAACGGCTTTGTTGGCTCATTGCAAGTTCTAGCTCATGGTGTTTGCAGTCTCCACTGCTTGCAACATTGTGTTGTCTGATGGGAGCCAACGTCAAAGTGTCGACTACAGCGGTGAGTTGGCGTTGGCGTCCACATATGTGGCAACCAACCGTGTTTTCCTCTATGTTCTTGTTCACGGCCTCAAGGAGGCCAAAGTAGAACAAGTCTTTTAAGGTTGAGACATGTAAATTATTTTTTCTCTTGTGAATCAAATCTTTGTTTAGGTAGGACTCTAATCATGTGTCTATTTGTGGGCTTACTTGTTTTGGGGTTCCTTCCCCCCTGCTGCTATAGTAATACAACATCAAATATACATCTCATTTGTTAATAACAAGGCTAAAATGGGCTTTAATACATTTTCAAACTCATGTACAACCCTCAAAATATTTTTGATTTGAATTATTCTTCCTCATGTGTATGCATGATGAAACAAACAAATTTGCCACAAAATCTTATGTCTTATGCAATGCCTCTATCCTCTAGTCTATATTTCACCTCCTACTCTCTACTTTACTTTACTCTACTTTACTCTTTTGCATACGAACCCTAGATTTCATTCTCCACTCCCTTGAATGCCTCTATCCCAAGTTTGGAACATAGCCAATAAGTTCATCCTTAAGCACCTTTGTCTAGGGCCATAGTGATCACATAGTCTATGCCCCTAACAGGTGATAGCCAATAAAACATAATCAATGTCCAATTTGAAATGCCTCTGTTATGTGTACATATTTTGTAACTCGACCTCTTTTTACGACCCATAAATTTTCCCATGTTACAAAATATATTGAATGAGAAAAGTAGGATGATTCTTGTAATGAATTAAATTGCCATAATCAAGAATGTTATGCAACTAAATAAATCAACCAATCAAATAATAATACATTGATTTAATATATATATTTGGAATATGTGGTTACTTTATGAAAGAAAGTACTTCTAACTTAATCTGACTAAGATCAATGCCATTTTTTTGTCCCAACTATACAAATGTAATCCGAAATTTATCCTTCACATCCTAGCTTCATAAAAGAACTTCAAGTTTGGTTTTTGAATATGACTTTGTGATGCATCTTTGATTTGAGGTCAAAACCCATATAGATTAGGGGTATAATTGAAACTTTGTTGGAGACCTTTGATCCTCATATCCAATGTCAATGTGCCGCATTAGCAAATGGTTTTTGGTTTGCAATCTTGAATTGGTTGGACATTGGTTAGGCTTTGATCAATCATTGTGAGAAAAATAATGACATTCAACATTATCTATTTACTAGCCAATACCATTTATCTATCATAGTTTTGCACATTCAGAAGTCATATGGAAAGTGTTGATTTTTCTTACCATGTAAGGTTATTGTAGATAGGTTTTTGGATTGGGTTCCGATTAACAAAACCACACATGGAAGACTAAATAAGTGTCATATTGAATTCTAAGTGTCACAATTAGGTCAATTGATAGGTCATAATGACTTTTGAATGGAATTGGAGTATCAAACCTAGGTAGGACTTTGTTTGATGTGAATTTTATGGGATTAAAAGATCAAGGAGGGGATTATTAGGATCACTCAGTGCAGTACATGCAATTATGCAGTCTCTCCTTCACAACCATAGTCTAGTAGTAACAACTTGCTACAACCATGGATTGCAAGGCAGGGAGTCATGGCTCATCAATATTCTTTTTGAATGACCAATAACCACATATAGTCAAGGCCAAAGGCGCCATGACTTGAACAATAGTCTCTCTTTGATCACCAAATGATTTAATGAATCATGACATGCAGTAGTAACAACCCCACGGGTTACAGTGTTCTTTGACTTATCTTCAATTTAATGAGGCAGTGGGACCATTTGTCCTTATTTGGACCGACTGAAGGACTTCTCCTTGTAAGTCTCCGGAACCATAGGCCATAGCAATTTACTATACATGCCTATGTCATGGTCCGTTACTGCTTTAAATTGTTTTTTATGGGATTATTCATTTCATTGGTATTTATCGGCAATTCACACATTTAATGGGTTAAGTCTTTCTTGCAATGAACTTTTAATTCTTTTACTCCTCAAGAATTCATATTATATTAATGTGTTTATACTATAAGTCTATCTCCTTAAAAAAATTGTTGGTAAAATTAATTTAATGCAAAAGGCAATGGTCAAGTGAGATGACCATCAACTTTTAGGGTAAGTAACTAAGTCTAGGAAATTTAGTCACCTGAATCTACGTGTATGTGGCCATGTGTCAAATCAACATACTATAGTCAAGAGATGGGGTGATAGTCAAGAACCTGGTGTGTTATTTGTCAATGGTCCTCCATGGCTTTCTCTTTATGGGAGCTACCAATGTGATGCGCATTCATTATGGGACAACTCCCATCCCAGGGGACGTCCTCTCTTTTCTAACAACCGCTTAAATATGTAGTGCCCCAAACTATGGCTTGGGCAAGGTTGGTTCTTCCTCTTTACTCTTCAATCGTTAATTTGATCATGGCCCTTCCCATGCTTCTCATTTCTTTAAAGGTTGAGGGGGACACTTTATTAATTATACTTCAACAAAACAAGCATTGGAGTAATTCTCTCTTTGCCGATTGTCCATTCATATTGCAATGATTCACCTCACAAAACTTGTACATCTCAATGTTAGGAGACTATAGTCTCAACATTGGATTCATCATAGTGAAAATTCTTCATTTTTCGAGGATTATTTTTGTCAAGAAAATTCGTCACATCCATTCTCACGTCAAAATTGATTCATGTACAAATTCAAGTTTCACACCCTATAGTTTCATTCAGACTATGGCAATAAACGAGTGTTATTCATAATTTATTTTCTTTCTCCCTCTCTTTAGAACAACTCCGAGATATCCTCAATTATATTATACCCACATGGCAACTCAATCATTAATGAAGAATTCTAACTCCCCCCCCAAGGATTTCCCCCTTAAGATTTTGGTCACAACAACTAGTTCGCACAAATTAAGCATCATTTTCACAAAATCTAGTGAAGCTTCGAACCATCGTGTGAGACTAGGTGCTAATCCAAAGCATAGTTTCATGGAGATAGACTATTGCTTGCAATCCACATGCAAAGACAATTTAACAACTTAACCTCATGATTGAGGTCTACTAGTCTCTATGTCATATCACTCAAAAGACACAATTCCATAAGAGGATTCCTAGATTTCACACCTTATCTTGCATCCAAACTATGACGTACACAATCACGATCAAACTATAGTCATAACCACCGGATAACTATTATAAATTGATTCACATAGAAGAACTTCAACATTAGTGAATTACAAAGACAATTGTATTGCAATCTTAGACTCTATCATTCAACTTCATTTATCAAAGTCAAAACGATTGCGTTCATAGATTCACAGAATAATTAATCACAACAATATATTGCTCCAAAATAAAATTACACAAAAAAAGTTTCACACCCCCTGATTATTGCACTGGGACCATGGCACGGGCAATTTGACAATTCCCGGATAACTACTCACTTCTCGAGAGGGAATTGCTCACTATTTGCAAGCTTATGAGGTCCTCTGCGACTCTCTCGACAATGGCCTACATGAAGTCTATATGGGGGGAAAGCAGGAGAATCGGTTGTCATGGGATGTGCTTGTCCATAGCCTAGCTTAGAAAGGTTTTCTTCTACTTTTTCACATGTCTATAGCCCCTCACCCCGGGGAAGTCACTCCATGCACATTAGGCCACTACGTGCAATAAAAGTTTGCTACCCCTATATTATATGTCATAAATAATTTTTAAAATGACGATATTTTTACTAGAGATACAAAACCATTGATAATATCTTTTTTATAAATTTTCAAAATTTTTAGTCATCTTCATTTTTGTAGTAATTGTTTTAGTTCAATTCTGCGTCATTCTAGTTAGAAACGGTATGTTTTATACAAAAAAGAGATCATCAAATTTGGTTACCATTTTTTACTATGTAATAGATACCATATATATCTACTAGAGAAAAAAAAATTGATAAAATTTGACCCATTTTGGTGATGCCTTTAGAAAAAGTAGATTCACTTTTATCGCACATGGCGTCAACTTGACCAATGGAGTGACTTCCCCGGGCCCCTCACTAATCCTTGCCAATAGTCAGGGCATCTGCTTCAACAAACACTAAACCGATTTTGATTTAGTATTCATTAATTCCCATGTTTCTTCACTCTATATAGGACTCCAACTAAAATTTGAACTTGAACTTCATAAAAAATCAAAATTTGAACTAAGCTAATGAAAATTTTGGATAACATAGCCCCTTCCTTTATTTGTTGGCGCCCCTACCAACCTTCATCTTTTTGGTGGAGCCTTCAGCTTTCACTTCTTCCTCTTCCTAATTGTCTTGGCTCCTTCGGGCTGCTCACTGTTTGGCCTCCTTTGTATCCAACTTGGCTATAGCCCTCTGAAGATCTTTGTCTCGAGCTACATGCTAGGGGTTATTTATCCTTTGCCACTTCAAGAATCTCTAGAATGGTCTCGTCCTTGTGAATGAGAATTCATTAATTAAACTGGTATGAATTCCTTCGATGAAGTGTATCATGACTATTGCCTCAACAAATCTCACCCACTTGGAGGGCCTATACTGCAACTTTAACAACATCAGAAATTATTGCCTCAACTCATGATGACAATTGACGTTGATGGCAAAATTCCATCTTGGACACCAATCAACTAAAGTTGCACAAAAGATAGCCACATGGAAACACACGGGGTCTTTGTGGCTGCAATGTTCTTTGTAAAACCTCTAGTACTCATCCTAACATTACACCAGGGTGTTAAACCCGGGTGCACCCTAAATTTGTGGCCAATTGTATTTGACCGAGGCTATGGTCGCATCCGGAGACCATTTATGTCGTCTTGCGCAAAGACAAAATTGGAGATGTACTTGTACAATCAGGGGCGGTTCGAATGACCATGGTCCACTCACTTGTCTATAAATCAAGTCAATTACCACCAGTTCCGTTCGAGAAAGACCATAGTCCTCCAAAATCCATGTGAGAGTTAGCCATGTAGGAATTGGACGTTCGGGTAATTGCCTAGGTACCTTTGATTTGCTGGCATTCCTCCCACTGGCACCACTAGAATTCCAAGATGTCTAAGGAGATACCCTAGAGGAGCAACTAAGAACTCCACCTACACTTGTATTGCGAAAAATGAGGCCTTCTTTGTATCAATGGCCTTCAAATATCTATCGATCATATCCATGGTCCTCTTTTTATTATAGACGTAATAAAACCTTGTGAAATCTTCTACTTATGTCTGGTTGTAGATTCGCTTCAAATTGCAGCTCAAGACCATGGTTATATAATTTTCATGCTTAACTATGTGTAGCACATTTTTCAAGCTGGACTTCCACTTGCTCATGGTCTCTCAATTTTGTCCATAAAATTGTTGAAACATTTGGATGTCATGATCTATCTAGTCCACCGTTTTTTCCTATAATTGTCTCTCCAAACTCCTACATTGATGTAATTATTCTTTGCAATCAATGTAATATGAACAAATGTGTCCTCCAACATCTTCCATTATCATATATGCCAAAAAAAGATCCAACAATCTCAAATTTTTCCTAGCCAAAATCTCAACCAATAAGTTTTTGTTATTAAAATTTCCCTAGAATGCCCACAAGGTTTGGAATTACTCATGGTTAAGCCACTCTTCTAATTCCAACCTGACTATAGCAAAAAACAAATCCCTTTGAAAACTGTAGAAGTGGTAGAGGTTAAAATTTGGTGCCACCTTATGTTCTAGCTCCCAAAGTTTGTAACAAACCTTTAAAGGTAGTGAGGTTGGCGGCAAAGATAGCTTGGTCAACTCCCTAGGGGGGAAAGGTCGTATGCGAGCAAAGAGCGGAGAGCGGAGAGCAGAGAGCAGAGGTTGAAGAGCAGAAAATAGACATTTGGAATGCCATTTTAAGATGAATCAACTCCTATAACCGTGGAATTTTTTGACAACTTCATTACTAATTTAAACTTTTGATATGTATAACTGTGGATTTTCAATCTAAAAATATAATCTTTGTACATGTTTCCACTGCTTTGGTTTAGGATTTAGGGTTCATCACAATTTCTATGCATCAATTAGGGCTGACGTCATTATGATGTCAAAGTTCAAAAGCCGCGCATCGGCCTTCACTTATATATCTCAATATCTTTTATCCATTTTCCTTTTAAAAATCAAAATTTATGTGATTGTTCATTTGTCATTGATCTCTTTTATTTATTCACTAAATGGTTAACATCCATGCCCAATCAATCTTAAACTATTTCTTATTTACATTAAAAACTTCTCAAAGACTTATTATCTTCTATGTTCAATTCTTATTTTTTTATTAACAATGATTTATCCCTTATAGAATCCTAATTCTTTGGTTGTTTAATTGTGAATCATCCCTTCTATTCATTAACAATTTTGTTAATATTTATGCCCTATCATCTTTAATTTTTATTTTCCTCACTTCTCAGTCTCAAAGACTTGTTACCTTCAATTTTTTTATCTTATCATTTTTTTTCCATTTGCCATTTCTAATTTTATAAATTTTTTATCCATTGTCCATTGTTTTTAAAAAATTTTACTTTCTTAATTTTTTTTCTATTCTTTTTCCTGTTGAGAAAACTCATTTTTGGGTTGTTTATTTGTCAATGCTCTCTTCTAAAGATTGACTCTTTGGATAACATCAATGCCCTATCTATTTTAATATTCATTTTTCTCTCTTTTCATAACTTCTCAAAGACTTCTACTCTTTAATTCTTTGTTGCTTATTTTCATTTTTACAGCCATACTAATTTTTTCTCTCAAATTCATGTTTTTTCTCTCAACTTTCAACTAATGCGTGCTCAACATTCATATCTCCTACAATGTCTAAGTAACGACATGATTGAACCCCTCGATATGTCAAGGTCAACATCCAAAATTTATGCATGAACATGATTTTGTTCTTTGGGTGGAACTCAACATTTCACTGAGATGTTGCCCCCAAAATAAAAATCAATGTCGTTATGCAAAATAAAAATTCCCAACAACATGAGCACCCAAAAGTTGGTTTCAAATATGATTGTAATTTTTTTAAAGGCTTGACAAATGGCCCCATATAAAATTTCCAAGTTATAACAAATGGCTTTTAATGGAAACCAAATTTGGTCACAAATCCTTTTTTCTTGCAATTAATTTGCAAATGGCCCTTGTAGCACTTCCTAGGGCTTGCAAAAGGATTTTGACAAATCTCAAAAACTTGAAATTAGTCACCTTGTTGCTGAGGGTATAAACATCAACATTTGGATAATTTTGAATTTCTCTCACAAGTTTATCTAATTTTCTCAAATAGTTTACAAATGGCCCTCACGTTGATTCCCAAAGACTTTCAAAGTGATTATGAAAATCTCCAAAATTTTGAAATTACCTACCTCATCACCGAGGGTACTAATGTCAACGTTTGGATAACATTTGATGCATGTGACAACTTTATTTGTTTTTCTTAAAAAAATCAAATGGCCCTTTGAATCACTTCTCAAGATTTTTGAAGTTATTTTGACAAATCTCCAAGAAAATGAAATTTGTACCTACAGTTCCAAGGATACAAATATCAACATTTTGGTAACTTTAAATTTGATTCAAGATTTAGTTTATCTCACTCAAATGATTTATACTTGGCCCTAGTAGGGCTTTCAAAATGACCTTGAAAATCTCAAAACTTGAAATTTGTATGTTCGTGCCAAGGATACAAATATCAACATTTGGGTAACCTTGAAGATAGCTCAAAATGTCATTTATTTTCTACAAATGTTTGTAAATGGTGTTGTCAAAACTTCCGTATAGGCTCTCATGGCATCGTGTTGTAATTAGCCGAACGTAGAATTAGGTTATTTTGTAAAGAGGCAACCACATCTATTGTATGTAATTTCTCTAAAAAACTTATAACTCATGCATGTTTCATGCGAGGGTTTAGGGTATGGATGTATCATAGGCAAAGATTGATGATAGTTATAATTCAGTGGTAAAAATGAGATTAACACAGTTTGAAAACATAAAAGTAACCATTACAATGGCTCTCCAGATTGGAGATATGATTGACTGGTTAAGAAAAAAAGAAATGAGGTCTATTCATTAATAGCCTCATCATCCACATAAATCAAACCGTTATCAGCGTGTCCTCACTCGCAGGGTACTTTGGAAACTTGAGGTCATTTCGAACAGCTTCTGAACTGTTCCACCACTTGAGCCAGCGCACTTTGTACTTGGGCTCAACCACTGCAGTTGCCACCATCTGCAGTTTCTCCAGTCACATCTCAACTTTGGCAGCAACGTGTGCACTGTAATGTGCAATAACCTGCATGTCCAAGGAAGTAATGCATTAGCAAATGCAGAGCTAAGGTTTTCAGTCAAAATCAAAATCCAAGTAAAATTCACTCACCTCTTCCATGAAGCCCTCTCCTACGGCTGGATTAGCAACTGATTGGGCTTTGTTGAAGTAGGTAAATAGCTCCTTCTTCTTCTTAGCAATAGCCTTGTCAACATATTCCTACATAATGGAATTCGAATCATCCTACATAATGGAATTCAAAGGACTGTTTTCAAGATGGGCTGCCGCCTCATACGGTCAACTACCTCATACATATTGCCATGGAGCAATGTAGGTTGCACATTGTTCCCAACCTTCGTTAGGCCATTAACTTACCTTCGAGCACGCTCGATAGATGATTCAGAATGGCCTCCAACACCACTACTATGGCCTTGACTAGAACTACCAGAAGGATGGTGACTATCATCCCCTACTGATTCCGTCCCAAGCGGAGGATGCGAATCATCACCGTCGTCGCGATCTCCACTCTCATTGGCCTTAGATTGAGAAATGCGGCGCAACCTTCCTTTTCCATTCCTTGGTGCAATGCCTACATGAAGACACCCAAGGGTAACCTCCAAGTCCATGGCTCCTCTGCAAACACTCCCCGAAAGGCACCCTAAGGGCACTTGAACCACATTCAGAGTTCGAGGCCTCACCTGAGAAAAAAAACCAAAAAAATGAGGAACCCCCAAAAAACCAAGTGCCCTTAGGGTGTTGGAAATGGGCGTCGGGTCCGACGCCCATTTTCAGCACCCTAAGGGCACTTGAACCGCATTCAGAGTTCGAGGCCTCACCTGAGAAAAAAGACCAAAAAAATGAGGATCCCCCAAAAAACCAAGTGCCCTTAGGGTGCTGGAAATGGGCATCGGGTCCGATGCCCATTTTCAGCACCCTAAGGGCACTTCAACCACATTCAGAGTTCGAGGCCTCACCTGAGAAAAAAGACCAAAAAAATGAGGATCCCCCAAAAAACCAAGTGCCCTTAGGGTGCTGGAAATGGGCGTCGGGTCCGACGCCCATTTTCAGCACCCTAAGGGCACTTGAACCGCATTCAGAGTTCGAGGCCTCACGTGAGAAAAAAGACCAAAAAAATGAGGATCCCCAAAAAAACCAAGTGCCCTTAGGGTGTTGGAAATGGGCGTCGGGTCCGACGCCCATTTTCAGCACCCTAAGGGCACTTGAACCGCATTCAGAGTTCGAGGCCTCACCTGAGAAAAAAGACCAAAAAAGTGAGGATCCCCAAAAAAACCAAGTGCCCTTAGGGTGCTGGAAATGGGCGTCGGGTCCGACGTCCATTTTCAGCACCCTAAGGGCACTTGAACCGCATTCAGAGTTCGAGGCCTCACGTGAGAAAAAAGACCAAAAAAATGAGGATCCCCAAAAAAACCAAGTGCCCTTAGGGTGTTGGAAATGGGCGTCGGGTCCGACGCCCATTTTCACCACCCTAAGGGCACTTGAACCGCATTCAGAGTTGGAGGCCTCACGTGACAAAAAAGACCAAAAAAGTGAGGATCCCCAAAAAACCCAAGTGCCCTTAGGGTGCTGGAAATGGGCGTCGGACCCGATGCCCATTTCCAGCACCCTAAGGGCACGTGCACCGGACTCAGACTTTAAGGCCCCCAGCAGCTTCAGAACCCCATAACTTCCTCATATATTCTTTGATTCTAACATTTGACCACTCCATCTTCATCTACGTTTCACGTAGATGACAATGGACTACTCACTTGCCCAATTTGGGCAGGCACAAAGGAAGTTATGCCCATTTGAAGGTTCGCAGTCCTGGAACAGCAGTGGCCTGGGAGTGGCTCCCGGGACTGCGAACCTTCGAATGGGCATAACTTCCTCTCTACTTGCCCAAATGGCACAAGTGAGTAGTGCATTATCATCTACGTGAAACGTAGATGACGATGGAGTCGTCAAATGTTAGAATCAAAGAACATATTAAGAAGTTATGGGGTTCTGAAGCTGCTGGGGGCCTGGAAGTCTGAGTCCGGTGCAAGTGCCCCTAGGGTGCTGGAAATGGGCGTCGGGTCCGACGCCCATTTCCAGCACCTCATTTCATTTGGGTTTTTGGTGGATCCTTCTTTTTTGGGAACTTTTTTCCGAGGAGAGGCCTCGGAGTCAGACTGCGCGGTGCAAGTGCCTTTAGGGTGCTGGAAATGGGCGTCGGGTCCGACGCCCATTTCGAGCACCCTAAGAGCACTTGGTTATTTTATGGATTCTCATTTTTTTGGTCTTTTTTCTCAAGTGAGGCCTCGGACTCTGAATGCGGTTCAAGTGCCTGTAGGGTGCTGAAAATGGGCGTCGGACCCGACGCCCATTTCCAGCACCCTAAGGGCACTTGGTTTTTTTATGGATCCTCATTTTTTTGGTCTTTTTTCCGAAGTGAGGCCTCGGACTTTGAATGCGGTTCAAGTGCCCTTAGGGTGGTGAAAATGGGCGTCGGACCCGACGCCCATTTCCAACACCCTAAGGGCACTTGTTTTTTTTGGGGATCCTCATTTTTTTGGTCTTTTTTCTCACGTGAGGTCTCGAACTCTGAATGCGGTTCAAGTGCCCTTAGGGTGGTGAAAATGGGCGTCGGACCCGACGCCCATTTCCAGCACCCTAAGGGCACTTGGTTTTTTTGGGGTTCCTCATTTTTTTGTTCTTTTTTCTGAGGTGAGGCCTCCAACTCTGAATGCGGTTCAAGTGCCCTTAGGGTGCAGAAAATGGGCGTCGGACCCGACGCCCATTTCCAGCACCCTAAGGGCACTTGGTTTTTTGGGGGATCCTCATTTTTTTGGTCTTTTTTCTCAGGTGAGGCCTCGAACTCTGAATGCGGTTCAAGTGCCCTTAGGGTGCTGAAAATGGGCGTCGGACCCGACGCTCATTTCCAGCACCCTAAGGGCACTTGGTTTTGTTGGGGTTCCTCATTTTTTTGGTCTTTTTTCTCACGTGAGGCCTCCAACTCTGAATGCGGTTCAAGTGCCCTTAGGGTGCTGAAAATGGGCGTCGGACCCGACGCCCATTTCCAGCACCCTAAGGGCACTTGGTTTTTTTGGGGTTCCTCATTTTTTTGGTCTTTTTTCTTAGGTGAGGCCTCGAAGTCTGAATACGGTTTAAGTGCCCTTAGGGTGTTGAAAATGTGCGTCGGACCCAACGCCCATTTCCAACACCCTAAGGGCACTTGGTTATTTTGGGGATCCTCATTTTTTTGGTCTTTTTTCTCACGTGAGGCCTCAAACTCTGAATGCGGTTCAAGTGCCCTTAGGGTGCTGAAATGGGCGTCGGACCCGACGCCCATTTCCAGCACCCTAAAGTCACTTGGTTTTTTTGTGGATCCTCATTTTTTTGGTCTTTTTTCTCATGTGAGGCCTCGAACTCTGAATGCGGTTCAAGTGCCCTTAGGGTGCTGAAAATGGGCGTCGGACCCGACGCCCATTTCCAGCACCCTAAGGGCACTTGGTTTTTTTGGGGATCCTCATTTTTTTGGTATTTTTTCTCAGGGGAGGCCTCGGACTCTGAATGCGGTTCAAGTGCCCTTATGGTGCTGAAAATGGGCGTCGGACCCGACGGCCATTTCCAGCACCCTAAGGGCACTGGATTTTTTTTTGGATCCTCATTTTTTTGGTCTTTTTTCTCAGGTGAGGCCTCGAACTCTGAATGCGGTTCAAGTGCCTTTAGGATGCTGAAAATGGGCGCCGGACCCGACGGCCATTTCCAGCACCCTAAGGGCACTTAATTTTTTTATGGATCTTCATTTTTTTGGTCTTTTTTCCGAGGTGAGGCCTCGGACTCTGAATGCGGTTCAAATGCCCTTAAGATGCTGAAAATTGGCGTCGGACATGATGGCCATTTCCAGCATCCAAAGGGCACTTGGTTTTTTTGTGGATTATCATTTTTTTGGGTTTTTTTCCCAGGTGAGGCCTCGGACTCTGAATGCGGTTCAAGTGCCCTTAGGATGCTGAAAATGGACGTCGGACCCGATGCCCATTTCCAGCACCCTAAGGGCACGTGGTTTTTTTATGGATCCTCATTTTTTTGATCTTTTTCCCGAGGTGAGGACTCGGACTCTGAATGCGGTTCAAGTGCTCTTATGGTGCTGAAAATGGGCGTTGGACCCGACGCCCATTTCCAGCACCCTAAGGGCACTTGCACCGGACTCAGACTTCGAGGCCCCCAGCAGCTTCAGAACCCCATAACTTGCTCATATGTTCTTCGATTCTAACATTTGACCATTCCATCGTCATCTACGTTTCACGTTGATGACAATGGACTACTCAGTTGCCCCATGTGGCCAAGCACAAAGGAAGTTATGCCCATTTGAAGGTTCGCAGTCCCGGGAGCCACTCCCAGGCCACTGCTGTTCTAGGGCGTTGTCCCGGGACAGCACCCCATTCAACTTGCCATATCTTCTAGCTCAGACCTCCAAATGAGGTGTTCTGAAGCATTCTAGAATTGGCACGCCATAAGCTATGCATTGCTTATGGCGTCACGTTCATGCCGCCTAGGCTCCGCGGGTAGGAGGCGTTTCCAACGCTCGGGGCCCTCACCCACACTAGGATCACCCCCACAATGCATCCTCAAATTTGGCATAGTCCCCAAAGGTGTCGTTCCAAGGTCCTCACAGATCCACACCTTTAGTTCCTAGTCCACCCAACCTTTCTGTTCAGTCGAAGTCTCATGTGGTTGTTTCAAATAAGTGTCCTCCATTGCAACCGCCTTCTTCATGTGTGTGCATCAGTATCGTAGACTGTTTGAAGAAGTTGGCTACTAGGCTAGGGAAGAAGAATCTCCTAAAGAAGCTTGACTACAGTTCCCTTAGACATGAGAAAGTTGAGTGAAGATGTGCCACCAGTATAGGACGGCACGGACATTGGCCGAGGCCGAGAGTCTTTACCATGGGCTGAGGGCTTGGTGGGTATCTGTTGGGGCCGTGATTGAAAAAACGTTGAGTAATTGGAGTTGTGGCTTGCCTTTTGGCATTTCCGCTATCGCCAATGGGGTGGATTTATGACAGGGGTAAGCTCATTCGATTTTTGCCATGAACATCAATCCGGACTTTGAAGGGTGATATAGTTTTGAATTTTATGCTAACTTGACCTCACATGCGATGCCTAGAAATTCACGGAGATAGAACTTGCGGAGATGCCGTCTTGCAACCTTGCGGAGACTGTCCACAACAATTGGCTTCAAGCGTCCGGCAACAATGGCGGTGATCTTTACGTCGCCACGGTGGATGACTATATCCGGGCATTCCTACAGGTCGTCAATTACTACCAGTACTTGAAGGGCGACATGGGTGGGACTGGACCGAGCAAGAAGGAGCTAAGGCTGCGGATGGCGGAACATAGGGCCTAGAAAAACGGTGACCCTAAGGTCCTCCAGGACCCCATGCTAGACATGCCCGGAGCCGACGAGTTCTGTACACGCGACCCTCACATGGCAGGAGAGGAAGTGTTTGGCTCGATGAAGCGAAAGCTAGACCTATCCCTTAGAGCTGATGAAGAGTCGCACTAGCCTGATAAGGTCAACTTCTCACATCCTCGTGGCTCTGGTAGGCATGTCAGGATTCGTTCCACTCACATGCCAATAATTCTTGAAGAGGAAGATTCCGATGTCGAGGAAGTTGCACCCCCGGCGCCACATGCCGACGATGTCATCCCGTCCCCCACCCACGAGGGACGGATCCGGCACGTCTCTGCCGTCGAGGAGACTAGGGTGAACTTGAAGGAGTGGCACATCGCTCGGTTGCCAAAGACTTCTGCCAAATGTTGTTGGGTCCAGAGAGCTGTCACCAAAAAGAAGTATACTCTCGGGGAGATCACTCCATTGTCAAGTTGAACACCACGTGCGAACAAAGTTTGCTACCCCTATATTACATGACATAAATAATTTTAAATTTTATGATATTTTTTCTACATATACACAACCATTGATGGTATCTTTTGTATATTTTTTTGAAATTTTTAGTCATCTTCATTAATTGTAGCAATTTTTTTAGTTCAATTCTGCGTCATTCTAGTTAGAAACGGTATGTTTTATTAAAAAAACAAATCATCAAATTTAGTCACCATTTTTTACTATGTAACATGTACCATTTATATCTATTCATGAAAAAAAATTGATAAAATTGTGACCCATTTTGGTGATGTTTTTTACATTTTTTACATTTTTTACATCTAAAATGATCGCACGTGGTTGTTCAACTCTACAATGGAGTGATCTCCCCGAGAGTATACTGAGAGAATCGTAAGGGGTGCGAAATCAACCCCCACCCCTACGTACACCGGTCTATGGCACAACACCATGAGGAATGTGAAAGAGTCCACAGAGTTCTTCTTCTGCTCAGATGATATCGAGAGGTGCGTCAAGGGTAGGAGGCGCAAATGGGTCGTTCAATACTCTGCACAGCAGGAGAGACCAAACATTCCAGATGTTTGGCCAGTGAAACTTGGTACAAACCTCAAGCAATGTGAGATCATGGCCCTCGAAGCGGCCGGATTCCAACTGCCACAAAAAGTGTCGGTCTCGCCCAGAAGGCTCTTTTCCACAGCCCCGTCTCTGGCAAATCTAGACTCCGTGCCGGTGCCCGCGGATGTGAACATGTATCATGGGAAAAGAGAAGGGAAAATCGTCAAGCGCACCTCAACCCGTCCAAACCCTCAACAGAGGCTATCGATGGGCTCTTCGGACTCCCTCAAAGCTCGACTCTGCTCGGTCACGATGATTCCTCACCCTGGCCATGGCTGCATCATTGCGCTAGACTCGATAACGCCACCCGACGTGACACAATATCAGATCACCATCAGCTCCTTTCCAGGTTGCACCTGCCCCGCATTCAAGAAGACAATGACCAACTTTCGAGGGAGGAATCAGTTCTCGTATTGCAAGCATGTCTACTTCATCTTTTTAAAGGTCTGCCATCGCAATCCTGATGTAGACCATTTCAAATTCAGGGCCTTTTAATTCATTTTTGGACCTATACTTTCCATGGAAATAGGTCATGAATTTTTACTATTTTAAGAAGAATCTAGAATATTCTAATAATATTAGAATATTTTTCTTAAATTAGTATGGGAAGTTTACTATTTTTACATCATTTCCGCTCTCCGCTCTCCACATCTCTGCTCTCCGCTCTCCGCTCTCTGCTCACCGCTCACATACAAGTCTCGTCCTCCTTTGGTTCAGATTATAACCGTATGTGGCTTTGTTGCAGCTCTTTTAACTGCATTTTTAAAGCTACATTTTACGTTTGCAGTTGCTCATATCGACGATAGTCACTAAAATTTTCATGGAGGAGTTGGTTTATCTGTTGCAAATAGTTTGCATTATTTTTTTGAACCTACTCCAACTTGTCATTTTTCGCTGATAATTGCATCTCCAACTCAATAACTTTTAAACTCATAGTCCCTATTTGTCTCTCCAACTCCGAGGGGCTTGGTGACATAGGTGAACCTAGTAGGGGTGAAGCCGATGGCCCGTCCACATATACCTCGGTTTGGGGACTCTCCCCCTCATACAAACATGAAATAAAGAAAGCCGCATAAAGGTGAAGTATTGCCGGATGTTGCGCTTTCCGAGTTTGTATCTATTCGTTGATTCTATGTTGGATAATGGAATACCAGTTAACTGTTACTCCTTCCCATGTGCAAATGGTTGCCACAACATACTTGTAATCCATCATGTTTTCATCATGTTTAAACAACAAGTATGAGTTTATCAACTCAAACCAAACCTTCTAGTGGTGTCTTGCTCCATTCAAGTTCTACTTGTTATCCTTTACACACTTGGTTCTGCACTCAAAGATCTCCTCCGCCTCTATCTTGGAAATGGCATGGATAGTTGCTAGAATCAGTCATGTGGAAGGTAGTTGAAAGATGTTGGCAATTGTCATGGTGGAGAAATCCACCATTGCAGGTCCCACCCTTGCGGTTTTGATCTTCAAACTATAGGCGTGGACGAATTGAGTCACATTTTTCACATCTCGTATCCATAATAGGAAATCATAGATTTCAACTCTCTCCAAATTTCTTTTATTTTTGGCCATTATCTGTTGGAATCTGTGATAGATGTCTGATAGGGGTAGAGCCTCTACAGGGATGACAGGTGCCATGGTTCCCGACTATAACCTGTCGAATTTTAGATGTAGCAGTAATTCTATAAAATCATACTATAATCACCGTAGATCTACCCCTCACAAGAATATGAAGACCTTAGTTTGTGACCAATTGTTGTCCTATCCTGCAAAAATTACAATATGCTTATTGTTAGTAGATGCTTCAACAATGATATCTTTTCAAAATTCCTTTTGAGAGTATATTATCCTTATAACAACTCATCAAGGCCATTTTTTTACATGTATCCTTTTATTTCTTCATATAAGTCACTTGACATGGTTTGTCACACGAGATTTGAGTTTCACTAAGCCTATGGTTTTTTATGAATTACTCTAGTTTATGGCCTCTCTCATTTATAGAAATTGTCTTTGTTCTTCTGAAGGGCCATTTCTTTTCAACTTGGACGATATATTTTTTCTCTCTAATTCCCGATCTTCAAGTGGATCCATATTTTTCTCTCATGCAGAGGATAGTTCTGATGTTATAACCAATAATGACACTACGATTTTTTTTTCTATCTTCCCTTGGCATTCTCACGCTCATTGCCTTTCAACAACTACCTTTATATTTTATCATTTAGAGACGAAGGAGATTTAATGATGTAGAAGAACTTTCTAGGACTGTAGAGGACCCCTCTATGAGAAGAAACACTCACTTACGGGAGTCAAGTTTGGGAATTCAAGACTATTCTCTAAAGAAAACTACTTGAGATTATAGTTGTAGTTCTGACTATTGCCTATGTCTCTCGACAGTTTCCATTTCTATTATCACTCTGGTAGCCTCTTAGTCTCGAGTACTCATTCCTTATGTAACTTCCAAGTCTTTCATTCCTTTGGCAAGCATTAAAGGTTATGGCCATAACTAATTTGGAGAAGGCTCTTCCTCATACAATTATACTTTGATACTAATTATCCTGCTTTATTTTTGCCTATTGCCTCTCTGATGAGCCTATTGACTAAGAAAAAAATAAAATAGTTGATCAAGAGAGAGAATTAGTTGGTGTTGAACGTTCTTGTCGTATGATTTTTTTTCTTTTTTGTAGCCTAAATGGAGTTTAAGTGAGAACAATTACTTATTTGAACTAGAAAGGATGAAACTACCTAGTATGAATAGTCTTGAGATAGGAGGAAGTAGGTAATGTGAAGACTATGGCCGGATGTCAAGGGAAAAATTTGTAATAACTACCTTGTGGGGTGAAGACTCGGGGAGATCACTCCATTGTAGAGTTGAACAACCACGTGCGATCATTTTAGATGTAAAAAATGTAAAAAATGTAAAAATCATCACCAAAATGGGTCACAATTTTATCAATTTTTTTTCATGAGTAGATATAAATGGTACATGTTACATAATAAAAAATGGTGACTAAATTTGATGATTTGTTTTTTTAATAAAACATACCGTTTCTAACTAGAATGACGCAGAATTGAACTAAAAAATTTGCTACAATTAATGAATATGACTAAAAATTTCAAAAAAATATACAAAAGATACCATCAATAGTTGTGTATATGTAGAAAAAATATCGTAAAATTTAAAATTATTTATGACATGTAATATAGGGGTAGCAAACTTTGTTCGCACGTGGTGTTCAACTCTACAATGGAGTGATCTCCCCGAGGGTGAAGAAGGAGGTAGGCTAGTCTTTTTGTAGGCAAGAGGCCGAGAACATGTGGTTGTTGTTGTTGAACCTCTCCTGACATTGTGACTTTTTGGGTGAACTCATTTTTGAATAGCAAAGTTATATTATAGCATATGCGTGTGATTCGCATATGCCGAGTCCATTGTTTGTTGTTTGTTATTATTATTAAATTATCTCCAAGGGGATTGGACTGGAGTGGTGGGGATCTGTTTAATTTATGAGCAACAGCTTGAGTGCAAGTGAGTTTGTAAATCAATCAGGAGAGATTCTCGAGTTTTAATTGCATGCATTAGTCTGTAGTTAATTCGCGCTTTGTCAATCTTCTCAATTGTCTGCCGTAACTGATTAATTTAACGAGTGAAACTATCGTCTGAGGTTGTGTCGGACTGGATTGTTAAATATGCTTTCTCATACTGTTATATATACAAAGGAATTTTACGGTAGTCGAGTATTTGAATAAATGACTTTCGCTAATTACTAAGCATGAAATCAGATATGGTTGAAACGACGGAGATTCAGGCTATAGTCTGTTAGGATTGTCAATTACTATTGGAATGCGAAGTTGCATGTATTTTGAATTAATCGCTTAAATGTGAGAGTGTGTTTACTTATGTAAGGGATTGAGTAACGCCAAAGGGGTCGTGTTGGTCGCAAAGTTGATAATGTATGAGCTTGGAATAAGTTCAATTAAAACTGATTCAATTAAAGTCGCATGAAAGTTATTGAAATTTAATAATCTCGTTTAGGTCCATGGTCTCAGAGATTGAGGCTCACGTAAAAGGTTAATGTTTAATCGAGGCTATGGTCTGGCCCATATCCGCGCATAATTGAAACTGCAATTCATGTAACTTGAAACCGTGTGATTTCTTTATCAGTGAATGTAGCCAACATTATTGAGTTGGTAAGTTCAATGCAATTAATTTTGAATGTGATTCCTTGAGCGAGAGTTCGTTGTTGATTTACGTATAAACCTTTAATTTAATTGAATGACAACATGTAATTGTTTAAACATATTACAAATTGGTGTGATTGCACGACATAATTAAGAGACTATAGTTTGCCCATGAATGCACTTTGCGCACTTTCTACACTTCCTCGAAACATAAATGTACCCACAAATAAAATGTTGTAGTTGTGATTCAATTCTTTAAATCAACTTGAGAGAAGAAAGTGGTGTCGTTGTAATATGTGTGAAGGAGAGCCTTGGTATTGGATACCGAAGTATAATCAAATCATTCAAATAGTAAGACTATGGTCTTTGTAGTGTAAATGGAGAAATTGTTCCATTCTAACTTTTGATAGGAAGTGAAATGTCAACCTATTGAGACTATTGACTATGAAGAGTTAACCGGATGCGGAGAAGACAAAAGGACGTGCCGCTTGTGAAATCGGTAAGTATGGATTACTAATTAAAATCTTAAGTGAATTAAGACTAATTTAGAATGTCACCATCTTTAAGTAATGAATTGCTTAAGCATTATTTGTAAGTATGATAAAGGCAAGGAACCGATCAATTCCTTGTTTTAAGAATTAAGAGTGTGGCATTATGACGTTAAATAAATAAGATCAGTTTATGAATTGGGTGAGAATATGTTAACATGCATAAGTGGTTTGGACTTATTGACATGAGGAAAGAAATTATGACTGCCTTGGCCAAGACCAGGTAAGAGACTATCGTCGGACATTATAATTAAGATTGAATCTAATTAAAGGAGACTGACAATCCTGAAAGGACGACTGTAGTGCATTTCCAAGTTACATTAAATGGATTTAATAAATGAAAGACTATCGACTACACCGAAGTGCCCTTGGCTTCGGCAAAGAGACAAAATTGGGTTACTTATGCAAGACCATTGACTATGGTTGTGCCTTTGCTTGTGCACCGCACTTGGTCCCATTAAAATGAACTCATTGCCACACTATTGCCTGAGAAATTAGAGTGAAGTGAGAGACAGTCACAATTGCATGTATTGACATGGAGAGGTTTTTAGAGTTTTTATTCCTTACCCATGAACCAATTGTCAGTCCTATTCCAAAATAAAGTGAAATATCCTTGTGTTTTCCGTAACAAAACTTATCTGAGACACCTAGATGATTTACAAGTCACCTTTTAAGTCTTCCCTGAGTGTTTTCCTAGGTTTGTTTGTAACCAAAATCTAAAGTACAGTTCTATAAAGAGAATAAGTCTGTGAGAATTAACCTTTCAATTTCCTTCATAATCAATTACTCCTCATTTTATTATGTGAGAGATTTTAATGCTATACCGAGGAATGGTCTGAGCGTCATTGTTTGAGTAAATACTGAGTGACTATGGTATGGGAGAACTAAAACTGATAAAATTTATAGGTTGATGCAACATGTTACTAGGTTTTGCCTAAAGGGTGATTGAATAACAATGGTCTATCGACTAATTAAACCAGTACATAAGGAGTAAGAGGCCATTGTCTTGAGACTAAATTGAATTGTCTTATCATATAGAATTCAATCATGCCCGAGTTTGTCTTGTGTAATTAAACTGGGATATGTGATTGTGGTTTAATATATTGTCTGTATGGATGATTTTAGCATGCTTGAAACTCTAAGTTGAGGGTATGTTCAATTCTTGTCTGATTGAGTTGCGTTATTAACTTATTATTGTCTATGTGAAATTGTTGAATGTCCATAGCCCGGTAGGGATTTAAACTAAAAACAAATGTTGAAACTTCTTAATTGTAAAATAAGATGCTATCAACTACCTACACTGCGAGTCACTTTGAATTTAATTTCCTAAATATAGTTCATGTAAGGCCGCCAGTGAGTGAAATGTTAACCGGACATGCAATTGTCTAATACTTTTTGTAACTAAATTTGATCTAGGGTGATATTACTGGATTCTACATTGTATTGTGTAATTTCTGTTGTGAGAATTGAATTGTGAGGTAAGATGTAAGTACCGCAAGGAGAGATTCCTTGGAGATTGTGATGAAATTGCATGCTAAAACAGTGATGTTGAAGACTACAACCTTATTGTCGATGAACAGTTGCGTGTCAATCGGGCTAACCTCTCAGGGAATGCGAAAAGGTAATTGAGCAAGACAATTGTCTGGAGAGGATGGGAAGTGATTTGATGGTCGCCGAAAGGATTCGACTGACCATATCTTGGTAAGTAGTGACTTTATTTTAAATGACCTAAAAGGGGAATGTTACTTATAAGTGAGAAATCATAATTCAACAATAATCAAAGAACTTATTAGCACTTATTCCAGATGATGGTCTTGAGAAATTAAGTTTAAATGAATTAAGATAAGAGGAAATCGCACGATGTTAATATGAATGCAAGCAATTTAGAATTAATTAGATAAAGAATCATGCAAGACTAGATTGACATGTATATGTGGCATGGTCTATGGTTGTAACTGAGAGAATTGTGATTACCTTGGCCAAGATCAGGTAAGAGACTATTGTCGGACATTGCAACTAAAACCATATTTAATTAAAAAAGATTGAAAATCATGTAAGGATGACTGTACGGACATTTCAAGTTACACAAAAAAGATTAATTAATACAAGATCATTGACAACACCAAAGTGCCTTTGGCTTTGGTAATGAGACAAAAATGAGTTACTCATGCAAGACCATTGATTATGGTTGTGCCTATGCTTGAGCACCACACTTGGTCCAATTAAAATGAACTCACTGCCAAACCATTGTCCGGGTAATTAGAGTGAGGTGAGAGACTGCCACCATTGCATAAATAAAATAAATAAAAGTAACATCAGAGTTTGAATTTTACTCCGACGTGAATGGGAGCCCGTTTCTCACTACCGTGTTCATGTTTGACCAAGCTTCACCGTAGGAGTACTTCCTCCCTCTTGGGAGGTGGGCTCCGACAGTTTTCGAATAGTGTAGTATCTACTACCTAACAAGGTATGTGAGAGTATGGGGGTCTGACTGAGGTCCAGGGGGGATCTAGGGGGGGTTTACTGGGGGTTGTTTTTTTGCCTAGCTTTCGTTTGTTGAGTATTAGGTATGTAAGGTATTTGATTGCAATTTGGTGTAGGTGTTTCATAAGTGTTTTTATCTTAGTTTTAGGTATTTTTAGTTTTTCTAGTTCTTTAATTGGTTGTTCATGAATAGCCCCTCTAACACCGACAGTGATGGTGATGAGGGGGTTGACTTGCCAGCTGGCTCTTCTAATTGTTTGTATGAGTGTATTGTATTTAGTGGTTTTTTCGTTGCATGCATTATTTAGAAATCTGTCGTGGCAGTAGGTAAATTCGATGAATTGTATGGCATATGATGGGGTAGGCCTTAAAGGAGGTTGGTTGTTTGTGGGAGTATCGATTATACATAATATGTCTAGTCTCAGTTTAGCTGGACATGTGCATGATGTGGTGGTACATGTGCATTGGAGTAGCCATTGTGGGACTGTATTGTCTTGTAGTCTGGAGTTTTGGTGTCCTACATTTACAAGTGTATAGTATCTTGTGTGTTTATTTGATTGGAGCGTATGTACAATTTGGTGGACTGCTTTATTATGGCGTGCTATTCGTAGGCCCTTTATGTGTGGGTTTGAGCATGTGGATAGTAGATGCGGCCATGTATCCATGGTATTGTTGGGGCATAATGTGCAATTTGGGTTTGGGTATAGGTTGGGCCAGAGTATATGTTTTCGGTGGTTACCCATGTATTGGGCGTAGCGAAATTTTAGAGTTTGTGTGATTTGGGCGTCCGTGGTCCCGGGGTTTTTCCAAAATTTATTGGAGAGTTTATGGTTTATTTGGTCATTGGACGTCCATTTGTCTATGAATGTGAATTTGGATTGTGCTAATCTCAGTTCATGGTTCCTATGTTATTTGTTGATGTATGTTTGTAGGTTTCGTATGGCACCTGAGTGGGTACATGTTGGTACCCCATTGAGCCAGTATGGTGTAGTATGGGCCGTATGTATCATGGGTGTGTTGGTGGGTTTGTTTAGGAGGTCTCCGTCATTTGCTAGTTGGTATGCTATTTCATTGCCTATTATGCATATATGTGCTTTGACTTTTTGAATTGTGATTTTATGCGTGGGCCATGTTATGTGGTTGACCATGGCGACTATGAGTAGTTTGTCCGGGTGGTTGTGTTGAGATGATGGGTGTCGTATGTGATTGTTTATCAAGTATATACTATTGAGGCTGTCTGTAAAGATGTAAAAATCTCGCGTGTGGTGTTATGTACTTTGGATTGCTATTAGAATGGCGTTTAGTTCAGCTCTGAGGATGTTTTGGAGACCTAAGAGTCTCTCTGCAATCCTAACGTTATTGGTGGGGGAGTAAATGCCGGATCCAGTTGTGTTGCCTATGCCATGTTCATCGGGGGGTATAAATCACCCGTCAGTGTATATGCATTGTTGAGGCTTGAATTCAAGGGGGTGGATATTATATAGTTCTGTTGGTAGGGGGTGCGCTAAGTGGTTGGTTTCTGAGTGATTGTATTGTGGGGCTTGGTGCCATGCACTGGTGTATTTTATTTTATTTATTTTTATATGGGGGGTTAGTTTTGGACTGGGTTATTGTTAGTTTTTATATTATATAGCCCCCATATGTTAGATGTGATTGCATTGGGTATTTGAGGGTTATCTGATGGAAGACCACGTTTGTAGATTCTTATTATGGTGGTGTATTGGTTTTTTAATTGATGTAGGTATCTCGGCCATTCCGGTGTGGGGTTGTATTGTATGGTGTTGGGTGGGATGGTTGCTATTATGTGTATTTCTACATGGGTGATAGGGAGGGTGCTCTCTTTATGGTTGATGATGATGATGGTCGAGGTGTTATGGTTTGTTTGGGCTGCCATGCGGGTCCAATGGATTGATGTCATCGTAGTTTTAATGTCTGGGGGGTGAGCTAGACCACTGCCTCCCCATTTTGATGAGTGAGCGAGGCCAGTTGACCCAAAAATTATATCTCTATTGTGTGGGGAGTGGTACTATGTGAGTGTTATTGGGCAAGTGAGGGGGTGAGGAATAGTATGAGTGTGTGATGTTGTAGGTTGTTATTAGGGTTTGCATGGTGGAAGGGTGTAGGGTATGGTGGTTGTTATTCGGGGTATGTTTTTTGGTTTTCTTTTTGGGAGGATTGTGACATATCGTTGGGTTAGCCATAGGACTTCGGTGGCAAAGTCTTGGGGCGGGGGATTGAAGAAGTGTACCATGGGGTGCGTTTGGCTTTGGTTATATCGTTCCCACAGCCATTGTAGCCTTGTGATTGGCATGGTTAGGATGTATGCCCCATTTTGGTCATATATATTGGCTTCTATTCCTTGTATTTGTATGGTGGGTTTGGTGGCAATGATATATTTGTTTGGGTTGCATTTCTTTATGTTTAGTGTGAGGTTTGGGGCGATGATGGGTGGGCGAATTAATCTTTGGTCTTTGGATTGTGAAAAGTTTATGCATGAGTTATAGGTGGCTAGGGTGTTGGTTTTGTGTTGGTTTTGTAGGAATTTGTGGAGTATATATATGTTGTGGTCTAGTGTGATATTATCATGGTGGAGGAGTAGTGATGCTTCTACCCATTTTGTTGTGCTATTTGAGTGGGTATCCCATTGGCATAAGTAGTGTTGTTTTATGGCTTTTGTTCCCCATTTATCTTTATATGTTGTGGTTTTGGTGCTTATTATGGCTTGTATTGGTTTTCCGTTCGTGGGGTCTACTTGGTTGATGGTATTTGTGGGTGGGTTGTGTGTTGTGGGTGATATTTGTTGTGGGGGAGGGTTGTGGGTTGTAGGTGGGTTATGTGGGAATAGTAATTTGGCTTGTGCCAATGCTTCTTTAATTAGCTTAGGGGTGGCTTTGAATTCTTTAGGGGATAATATTTGGTGTGTATCGGGATTTTGGATTTGGTTGAGGGTGGTGATATTGTACGTGTGTAGTTTGTTGAGGTATCTTCTAGCGGCTCGTTGTTGGTTTGGGGAGAAGAGGGCATATTCTGCAGTTTGTGTCCATGCAAGCTCTATTGTTGATTGTTTGATGGGAAAACTTTTGATGGATGTGTGTACATGGATTTCATACTCCCTTTCGAGTAGATAGAGTGTGCGGGATACGGGCGATCTTACACATGCTTGGTATTTCAAGCGTGGGAGATGGTAGGATCCCCCATATTTTGCTGTTATGTATTTTGTAAGGCCTTGATAGACTTGGCCCAACTGGCCTTGATCATTGAGGGCGTTTAATAATTGTTTACCAATGCAGTTTACATAGTCGGGGAGTATGGAGGTGGTATTAATGCCAAAGTCTTCGTTGGAGAGGTGGGTTAGTATATTTGTTGTGCTATTAGGTAGGTTACATATTTCCTTAGTTAGTTTACTAAGAATTTTGTCTAGTTTTTTTTATGTCTGGTTTAGAAAATGGGACTGCATAGTAGGCGTATGCTATTCTTGGTTTTATTATTGTATTTAAGATGTGTATTTTTTGCTTAATCGTAGCTGGGGATGTCATTAATAGCTTGCTTTGCTTTTTGGCTTTTTCTATGGTGATGTTTTTTTGGATGTTCCATTTTAATGAGGGAACTAGGTTTATACCGAGATATGTGTATGGTTCATTTTGTGTGAGGGTAGGGAAGGGTTTATTTTTGAAGTGGATGCATTGGGCTTGTATGTATGCTTTGAAGGTAGTGGGTTTTAGGTTTGATTTGTTCGGGCCACCATTGCATGCACGTCCAATCCTTGTAACCTGAAAAAATAGCCCAATCATGAAGACTTCCTGCTCATTCGAATTTATAATCCCATAATATACAATATGGTCTAAAAATTTCTTGTAAAAATTACTGAATGAAAATATTTCTTACAGTTGTATTATTCTCCACCAATTACCGGAGCTAAGACATGATTATGTGACCCATCTATTGCCCCTATAATATAAGGTATACCATGTAACAACTCAAATCTTGAAGCTAAAACCGTAAACTGCACTTCACTTGGAATTTGCACAAAAACTGGTTAAAGATGCTTCCTAACAACTCTACAGAAAATCTTTATTAATTTTGACAATGTACTCTTGTGAATTCCATATAAGTTTCCTATGTTTTGCAATCCACAAGAAAGAGACAAAAAAATAATTTTGCATATTTATAAGGTGCTAGTCATTTTCAATTGGAATAAACGAGCTTTCATATTTAATGTTGAAATCTATACTTTATATATTAAATACATTTTTTTATTATTATTTATTAAATTAAAAATTAAAAAAGATTTCGACTTTCACAACTTTAAAAAATGAATATGTGATTTCATTTATAGATCATTTGTTTAGACCAGGCTTTTAAGATGAAATTTTATGTTTTTCAGTTTGATCCTTCATGATTTTAAGCTACTTCTAAGATAATAATATAGATTGTATAAATTATTAAAATTAATTTTGATGGTATCATGTAGAAGTAGTCATTATGACTGAAAGACCTCCAAAATATTTATGTTGCAAAACCAAGCGCTAGCCTTTGTCTAACACAATTTTTTTTCTAAACAATTGGAGTATTCATAAGCACAACCAATTATAGTGCCAACAAAATTGGCTAGTGAAAGACAATCATCAACACTCCACTTCTAGCAAACTATTACACTAGTTAGTAAAAATGTCATACTTTGAACAAAAGTAAATGTTGTAAGAATGTTGACAAGACAAACATGCATGTAAAGGAGTGAGATTTCATCTTTTGTTGCATTTTTATCAAGGGGGCCATAATTATCAAAATTGTTCAATTGAGAAAAATAATTTCCTTGATTGAGATTGTGCTCCAGATCATTCCCCAAACATGAATATCAAACTATGCAACATGTCTTCCATAATATTGGTTTTTTTAAGGCATAGAATTAATTAAGCCATTTTGAGTTAATAAAATCATTTGATTTCAATATTTGCATAGAGCAAAACCTTTGACCAAATTTTAGAATATTTTGGTCAATAAGAGATGGAGAAAATTACAACATATATTGCTTACATAAACACTTATTTCTTGTAGTCTTTTTGACCACCATGTGAAAATACAATATTTTCATTAATTTCATCTAACCCTAATGAAAATTCATGTGTAATACCTAAGCTAAACTCAATAAAAAAAATATAATACTTAAAAATTATAGGTTGGTTCTTATATAAATGCAAAGCCTTAGTGCATTGGAAATATTTAAGAATTGCACTATCTAAAGAAAATCAAACATGTCAATAATTAAATATATATTTTCAACTCCATATTTTTGTAAATATATCAATTCTTCAAGATCTACTTTTATAGACATACAATTTTTTTTGTTACATTTAAATTAGCTTTTTATTGGAATCAAATCATCAATTAAATTCATGTATGAACATTAAAATTTCATATGTATATTTATTATGATTTTTATTTATTGAGACACATTAGTAAAATAACGAATTATAGAAATGAATATCCAAGTAAAAATTGTTGTGTATAGATTGCACATTAATAAAAACCATTTCATATAATCATTTTAAAATGATAGCATCAACAATTATAATCTAATGAAGATGCGATGAAACACAACAATATTAAACGTGTCATTCATTATTATTTAAACATTTAGGAGATATTTCATAATTTGTCTAATTCATTATAATGCTTTTCTTATCATGTATGATCATTCAAATTATTATATATTTCATACTTTGAGTTTTTAGATAATAATGACTTGTTTCTTGAATGTACACACATGATCTCATATTCGTTTACATGATCCAATTTAGCTTCTCGTATCAATTCTTTGTGGCCTCTGAATAAAATATTCTCCTTGCATGTTTTCTTGCAACAAATTAGAGATCATTATCCTTAGATGTATCATAATGAAAGGTCATGCTAAGTAGCAGGCTTAACAAGAATCTTGTATGAAGTATTTTATTTAACATTTGGAAGAAGATTAAAAAAAACCAAAAATTGATAATTGACTTTCATGCCTCTGAAGTGAAAGAATATATGGTTCACATGTTGTATTTGTCACATGTGAATCATCAAATGTCATATGCGTATTTTTATGATTTATATGAAAATGTGTTGTTGAAATCATAGATTATAATAATCAAGATCCTAGTGAAAATTATTATTTATTGATTGCACGTCACTAAATTCTAAGGCCATTTTGAAATTTATAGCCTCAAAATTTAGTGAATAAAATTAAGAAATTTTCATTATCTTGTGTAATATTAAATGGAAAGATGCATGTGAAGAGAAAACCAAGAAGATGTATGTTTTAGAATGAAGGAATTGATTTATTGAAATATAAACATTCAATATTTTCCATGTGAATGCAAAAGAATGACAAGGCAAAGCATAATAAATGATTTAAGATTAATCAACAAAATAACCTCCAAATATTTGAATAATATTGACAGATACTTTGTAGTATTTCACCACTTATTTATTATACATGTAATTGTTGAGGTTATAAAAGATTTAGTGAATAAAATCTCTATGTAATCTCCATCATTGAGTCACCACTGTTTTCTAAGGATGATAGTGTAATAACATCCTCTAGTTTAATCCTTTACAAAATTTTGAACTCCATGTGAGACATAGAGTGTGAATGAAGTGTTTGAGCATGCAAGGATGGCTTCAGTCCTTCAACACGAGTAATCAAAGTGTGAGTGAGCATGGGCAGGAAGAACTTGCCAGTATTGGAAGAACAAAGGAAGAATTAAACACACACACACACACCAATTCTAGTATTGTTGGAGTAAATGGTGTGATGGCCTCATCATTTGGCGCCTTGCATTGCAATATCACGAGTTAATAATTACCACTATTCCCTCCATCCATCGTATATGGATGCAAAGGAAAGCAATGCATGCACTCCACCTTGGTTTGGGAGTCCATATTCCTTTCAAAATATGCAAATAAGAGGCATTCACAAGTATGATAGCTGGTGGACCCACAACAAAAGGACAAAGAATAAGAACTCCATGTCACTATATCATGAACCCCAATATGCGTCACTAGGTTAGCAAATCAAGGGAATGTTAGAAAAGTCCTACACAAGGTAGTAGTATTTGTAACTACGCAATGAAGTTTACTTAACTGACATTTAAGTATATTTGGACAAATCACTTGTCCAAAAATAATAGGGAATGTGCACTTGTGGGAACAAAAACATCAAACGATAATAACAATCACAATTTTGAATGTTTGTTTTCCATGTTCACCAACCACCATATTTGTGTAATTTTACGATCTAGTGTACATCATATTGGAAGTTGAAATTGTCTAAAATTCATGCATGAATCCAAATATACTTGAATCCTAGTTACTAGTGAAACTCCACCTCATGATAAACTGTTGGTTGCCAGTTGCTTGGAATGAAGGTTAAATTCTTTTGAAACCATGACAAACTACACACAATTATAAACTTTACGCCACTAGGACATAAGTAACAATTGTTCTAGTGCAAAGATCATTGCATCACTATAACTTCTTTAGACACTTGAGCGACACAATTCTAGACTTTTTGCACACCAAAATTTGAATGCTTTGAATAAATGTTTATCATGTTACACATCATAATGTAGAGAAAGATGATGTCCCCGGAAGCATTGATGTATAGGGGTAATGACAAGTTGGTTTTGGTTGAAGTAAAATTGTAAAAGACCAAATTACCATTTGCAATCATGAATTTGAGATCAAACTCAATAGATTGCCATGCATATAGTATATTTATCATTTGTAAACATTCATCATTCCCTTCATTTGTAACACAAGGTTGCTCTTCATGACAATGCCATTTGGTGTATTTAGAACCTAATTTGAGAGTTGAAACTTTTGGAATCTCCTCTTGCAATCTCAAAAACTTTGTGAGATTAGGATCTAGACTAGGGTATGCGCATGGGACTCGTTGTCTTAAATCATGGATTGACTCATGCAAGACTAGCTTGGTTCACTCATCCTAGTAAGACAAGCTAGAAGGATGGTTTTTAATAGCCCAACACCACTCTTTGTGCATGCTAATCTAAGCATTAAGAAAACTTGGGACACTTTATGTTAATTGTTATAAATTTAGGGTTTGAACTAAACCCAATATTTCAACTGCTTTAGTTTACAAATAACTCTATTATGAAATATTAAGCTTTCATTGAATACATTTATGTCCTCTTAATTAATACGAGTTGAATGGTAGAAGGGCTCTTGCTTCAATCATTGCCAACCTATCCATCTTACCTCAAAGTTGTTGGTGCGTGTTGTTTAATTTTTATTCCTTGTGGCAAAATTACATGCACATGGTTTTAATCCTTTGTTAACCATTAATTACATGAGATCCATTTTTTTAATATTTTTTTGTAACTTGGCCAAGTTTGTGTTGTTTAGCTTTTGGTGTTGCTGTCATTACTATATTTGATTTCATTCAATCAAGTCTATTCTTGCCATTCCTTCAAATATGATTGATTTGATTGAGGATTTTTGATAATATTTTACAATATTTCTATCGACACAACAACGACATTTCAACAAAAGGTTCTCCTCATAAACTAGACAACTTAAGTGATATTACATGAAGAAGATTTCCTCATAGTGGTCCCTATTGCTGTTTAGTTTTTTATCACACTAAATTAAAACCATTTGAAACTATTGTATTCAAATCATCTATGTGATGCTTGTGATTGAAAGAAAAGCTTAAAAAAACATGAAGTCATGTTCATTGATAAACTTACAAATCTTAAGTGAAACGAATGTCATGGCAATAATTCAGTTTTGCCCAAAATTATAGAGCCCTCGTTTGAAACGTGGCAATAGCATGCACAAGGAGATTCTTTTCACTTATGCTTGTTTCATTAAAGGTGTCATTCGTTGCTTATCATCTTTCAAGACATCTAGATTCTTCCCCAATTCAAAACCAATCCTTGTGTTTTTTTAGCACAAGAGTGCCCTTCTAACTTTGGGACATAAAATTTTAAGTGCTTATACTAGCCAAGAGCACACAAAATCGAAACAAAAATGACTAGTACATACTAAAAAAATGCCACTACAATTGACTCCATGGTTTTCAACATTTGTGTGAGAGATGTTCACCATGTTGCCTTGAGTGATGATACAAGGGCGAGCATAATATAAACCCTCGAGCATATATTTTTCCTCCATGCAAACCAACAAGTTGCACTGCATCATAATTACATGTGCTATGTGACAATTTGTCCGCTTTGCATGTTAAAAATATATACTATGATAAGTCGTGCCACCAAAAAAGCTTGTAGAAGAAAGTTTTATGATAACCATTGCAAGTCCAACACTTGGATATTACATTGTAATTTGTTTTTGCGACAAATCATTTTTCATGCACTTCAGCCAATATTCTTATGACTGTCATAGCAACCTTTCACAAGAGCTATAACACCTTAGGTTCTTTATGTGATAATGAGAAATAAATCTTCAAAGCTTCTGAATTTTCCGTGGGGAGGGTTAAATTTATGAAGCAAGTCTAGGTTCAATAAATATATGTCAAGGATTATTTTGTGAATGCTCCCTTTTCCACTGCCTATCTTAAGGTGCCTTTGGTTGGCCAACGAGCAAGTAGACGCCATCCAATTCCCCAGCCTCGACGTCCCAATTCATATATTTTAAGGTAAATGTGCCTAATTTGGTGTTCGATCTTAATCATACACCTTTGTTTGAGTTGAGTGGTGTATGGTTGGGTGTGAATCTAAGAATGGACACCAAAAAGATGTGTGTTGAGAAGAGATTGGACTATGTATTATTATTTGGTTAATCATTCCATATGCTATTGGGGAACCTATAAAATCATTTGATAACTTAGAGAAACCTCAATGTCACAATGAATAAGATGAATACAAGCTCCAAAAATTACGAGGAAAGTGACTACGGGCACAATTTGAATTCGCTAATCATCTCGCATTTGTTGCATATTTCATATCATACAAGAAGTGGATGCAAAGAGAAAAGTGTCCATTTAAAGAACCGCTTACCTTAGGTCAATGAGGCTTGGACATCACAAACAAAGACAAACCGCCCAAAAAAAATAATCCAACCCATCTTGATTGGTTGGTAAATAATTACCCACGGTGGTTGCAATCTCTTTCTCGCTTTAAAGTCAATTTAAAGTCAACTGCACATTTCTGAAGTGGATCATTGTCATGAAGAAGGGCGATCTCTTTCTCCATGTTATATAATGTTGTGGTGTCACCTTCACTCCCAAAAATGAATGAATTTGTGTGAAAGCTGCCATGGTACTAACTTAGGTTAGTGCAAGATACAAAACAAAAAGTAGTGTTCAAGCACCAAGTGCTGATGACATCACAAGTTACTCTACTCTTTCTTCCAAAATGTGCAACATGGGACCTGAAGAGAAACTACAAGAAGGTTAAAGAACTAATAAATCGCATTACTATAACTTAAACATTCCATCTGCGAGGCTCAGGTTCTTAGTAAGCTCTTCCACAAATCATCCGGTAAGCTTACAAAAAATGCTGATTCATTGGCTTACACTCTGTTGCAATATGAGATGCATCGACCAAAAAACCTGCAAAAAGTGGGAACCTTATACTTACAGAACATTGGTGTCATACTTACTTGACAAAGCTGAGAGGGGAGATCAATCCAAGGTTGCCAAAGGACGGAGGGAGGAGATTGAATTTGTTGTGCCGAGGCTCCTAGTCTCGGCGGGAGGATACTAAAACAAACATTTTCATTACTTACAAGCAGGAGGGGAACATATACAACAAACACTCATCAGCAGACACTTAACTTACAACTGGTGGTACTTTCCTATACATGATACTTACAAAGCCTGCTTGCCGCCTATGAGTCACTGCCTGTGCCTGTTTGCATGTATTGGTTTCGTTTTGCATCTTGTGGATGTTGGGGTGAGGTAAGGTAGGTGGTCCCTCGGACTCAGCTCCTTTTTCTTCACTAGGTTGCATCATATTGGGCAGTCCTTTTCAAGGTGCTGGCACTGGGGTTGCTTGTTCTGGGAGTTAAGTATGTGATGGGTATAGTGGTCTTGGTTGTGCATTTGGGGGAGGCGGGTGGTGTGTGTGATCTGTGGTGATTCACTTTTATGTAAGTTATGTGTGGGTAATGGTTGATTATGTGATGTGTGCAGAATGAGTCATCTGTGTATGTATATATGTATGCCATTTTGTTATTTTAATTTATATGAGGTATGGTCAATGATGATGTATGTGAATCATATGGAGGAGATGTCCAGAATTATGCTGGTGATGTTGCAGAAGGTGGTATTGAGGTATTTGATGTGTAGTGTGACAATTGGAAGTGCTTGGCTTGATCAGGTGGGTTGGGTTGTGTCTTCTCTGATTTGTGGAGGATTTGTGTGGTGACAGAGTCGGCAGTGTGGAGAAAAGCAAGATTTTAAGATGTCGCTTGGATATGCCGAGAAGTTGTCATATAGGGCAGATGTGGGCGCCGTGGGCATGCCTGAGCTCTTTGACTCCGCCACCGATCTTCAATCTAAGGTAACTCTGTTGGTTGACATCCAATCTTTAATTTCGTTGAAGCTTGTTTTGCATTCCGCTGCTCCCTTATCATTTTCTTACGTGAGAGCTTTCCGGAGGTTTAGGAACGGATTGTGGGCATAGATAGACAGACATCCTCCTACTAATGGTTTCTCATTTCTTTGTGGAAAGAAATTTGGTAAAACAGTTTGTGTAGGTTGCTAGCAGGATACTATGGATTTTCGTAGGAAATGGCACAGAAGTATCCTGGGAACTCGAAATTGGTGATTCTAACCGTGGGGCTATGGTGTGCAGATTGAGGAGCTCGCAAAACTCATTTCTGAGGTTGGTACCCCCTTACCCATATCCTGCAAGATTCCACATCTTAGGTTTCTTGTGCCAAGTGAACTTGTAGGATGTTGCATCAAAGCCCTATTGATAAGGTCACTTTTCTTTGCTCCCTTTTAGCCATATATCGTTATGTCTTCCGTTTATGATGTTCTTGTTGGCAGAGTTCCTCGAGCTTGTGTCACTTTCTCCATGTTTTGGGAAGTTGTGCTGATGAGGCGACTTGTCTAGTTGTAGGAAGGAGTCTTTTCGGTTGTGCACTTATGTTTTACCACATTATCTTGCACATGATCTCCTCTGCAAGCTTGTAAATATCAGATCGGAGTTTCTCAAGCCCATTTCTGCATATGGTCTCTCCTGTTTCACAGGTTCATCACTTTTCTGACAGTTATGTCACATGCCCAAAATTGTGATACAGAGCCGACATTTAGTGGTGTTTACAGGAGCTGGCATCTCAACATCATGTGGCATTCCTGATTTCAGAGGTCCAAACGGCATTTGGACTTTACAGGTTTGATTCGGCCCTTGTTGTTGTTCCTTGCAGTTTCCCAATTCCGAGAGGATAGTACTCTGTCAGAGAATCGCATGTTTTCCAAATCTGCTAATAATTTTCTTCTCTAACAAACACTATATGGGATGCAGCATGAAGGAAAGCCGATACCCAAAATAGGGATGCCCTTCTGTCAAGCCCGACCAGGCATCACACACATGGCACTTTTTGAATTGCAGCAGGCCGGAATTCTCAAGTTTATTGTCAGTCAGGTATCTCTTCTGATGGAACTTAACCATTTCTTAGCAGATGTCTACCTGTCCACTGGGCCATCAAAGTGGTACTGTTTTCCTACCTCCTACAATTTGGAGGAATCTAGATACAACATTGTCCTTATTGCAGGTGGTATGGTATCTTTTTGTCTATTTTCATTTCTGAAAGGATGTTATTTTTGGGATTGACATTGTTGCATCTTGTGCTTGGTGCAGAACATAGACGGTTTGCATTTGCGATCTGGTATTGCAAGGTCACAGCTGGCCGAGCTACATGGGAACTGCTTCCGGGAAATATGTCCATCTTGTGGCACAGAGTAAGACCTAACAATGTGACCGTTTGGTTGTGTGTTAATTGTGGAAAGTTAAGATGCATCAGCAACATATTGGGTCTATATTATGAACTGTCTTGTTGCCTTGATTATACTTAGGGTTTATATTCTACATCTTATTTTGTTTCACAGCGGAGGCTTTAACAGCCACGCCAAATTGGGTTATCTTAGCATGTGTTGTCTTGAAACATCTTCATTGCTGTCTTGAAAAACATCTGTGCATTTAGGTATGTGCGAGACTTTGAGGTGGAGACTCTGGGATGCAAGCCAACTGGCCGCCGCTGCACAGAGGTTGACTGCGGAGGGAAGCTTGTTGATACCATTGTTGATTGGGAGGTACGACATGTCTAATTCAAAATGTTCTATTGCCAACATAAGGTCTGTCTCTTCGGGGAATCATGGAATGTGTTCGGTTAAAAACCATCAAAATTCCACCAACACCACTGAGACTCTTCACTGGACTCTCTGGAGACCCTAAAATCACTCTAAGTGATGTGCAGAAAATGGAACAAAAGTTTGTGGGTGAATGCAGAAGTTCAGGAAGTAGGAATGTTAATAGTTGTGGCTACATAGGAAGGTGTATGAACATTGTTGCTTGAATGTTCACAGGATGCTCTGCCTCCCTCCGAGTTAAAAGCAGCAGAAAAACATTCAAAGAAAGCAGACCTGGTTTTGTGTCTTGGCACAAGGTAATCCTATTCTCAGTTTGAATATTGGCAGTTCCCACCAATTGCTGGTTGTCAGACTCACTTCTTATATATCTATGTAGCAACAATAGATGCTTCAGTTCATATCGTGGCATTTAAGTGCTTGTCATGCTTATATATTGAACCACTTACAAGCATACAAAGCGACATCGTACACTAAGCACCCAAAATTTCCTGTGATCATATTGACATTGTGTATGGCAGCTTGCAAATCACGCCTGCATGCAATCTTCCACTGAAAACTGTTCGGGCTGGTGGAAAAATGGCGATTGTTAATTTACAGGTGTGTCACTGTGTATTTCCATTGGACAGGACAGTGGACAGTACTTGCCAGGCAGTTGCCTGATTGAGTCTGTGAGCCTTATTTACTGTTTACAGAGTGCATTCTCAAATACAATTCTGAAATCTAAAGACCAGGCTAATATCTGTCAGGTTGTGATAAAGCATTTGCATGGTCCTGGTAATATTAGAAAATAACGCTGCAAGTGTTAGTACTTTGTAATCCGCTAACAGGCATCTACATGCAGGCGACACCAAAAGATAAGAGTGCAGCATTGCTCATTCGAGGTCGAGTTGATGAGGTCTGTTGATTTTTTTCTTCTGCAATTGGCTGTTTGATTGCACCTTAGTAGAGTACAATTGTAAGCCTGCATATCAATCCATTCACTCAAAAATTGCTGAATGGCAAATTGTAGATGCAAGCAGATTCTCTTAATGAATTCTGGTACTAGATATGTCAGGTTTTATATGATCAAGATACAAAATAGGACACAAACTTTTCGTTTCAAGAAATCTTGGGTGTGCTTTACACTGGGGACTATGTTCAGGTGATCTTAGGTGTGATGGACCATCTGCATCGGAAAATTCCACCATATGTGCGGATCGATCGCATTCTTCTGAGCTACTACTACTATTGGACCAGTAAGATAGAGGCTCCTTTCTATTTTGTTAAGTTTAGATTTCCTGTTAATCAAAGTACATAAGCTCCCTTCAATCAATTCCCATTGGTCCATTAGTTGTTTAAGCTCACCTGAAGTTCAACATTTCCCCATGTCGTCCTTTGCATTTTCCTTCATCAAAAGTCAGCAATCAAAACCTGGCAGTCAATCTGCACTCTTCTTAGTCTTTTTGTAATCTGTTCTTGATTGTTATTTATCTTCTTATCTGGCTTGCATTTGCTAAAGTGCTGGTTACTGTGCAGAGAAGAAAAGTGTAAAATGGTATTTCCGGATTTCAAGCATTCATGGCCCTAAAGTAGCTTTACCCTTTATCAAGTCCATGGAGGTATGTTCTTTTTATAGGTGGTGGTGGTAGATATTGTTCTAAAGTTAATGTGCTAAGGGACTTAAGTAATGGATATAAGTCACCGGAGAATCAATTCAGAGTAGCAGAGATCCTTCTCAGAAGAATAGGACAATTATCTTGAGACATCAAAGAGAATATAACCTCAAGAGGCATTTAATTCTATATTTTGGAAATGATATCCATGTTAATATTTTTTGATTGTGAACCTGGTAGAGACTATGTTTGCAGTCTGAAGTTTGCATATACCTATATGGCCAGACACTCTTAGCAACATCTTCTTAATGAATGGGATCATACAGGTGACTTTTCCCGGCAGACCCGAATTCAAACCGTCCACATTCACAAAACCTCCCTGTCTTGTTCGCAGGTAAATCATGACTTTGGTTGTGTGACTCACATCCAGTGCTTTGTTGAACAATATTTGCCGTATCTTGCTCTGTTCCAAGTCAAGAACTAAACCTATTAACAATGTTAATGACATGGTTGATTTCATCCTAAGATCTTAATTTTTTTTGAATGTTTGGGGTTGGTACAGGGAGACAATGCGGCTTACAGAGCTTGATGTTTCACTGAAGCTTCATTTTGAAGAAGGGTCTATGTGCACAACTGCTGACCTGCTCCACACCTTGACATTTGAGGTACGTGACACTCAATGGTGTATATTGTGGGCCACACTGTGGGGTTACCCAAAGCAAGTCATGCTATACATCTGCCCACACTATTTGCCATAATCAGTGTAGCTAGATCTATCTTTTTCTCTCTGGATATAGAGGATGAAGTGTGTCACTCTTGCATCTTCTATTGGCAGGCACCACCAGAGCAGAAGCAGATCGTAGAAGTTGACACTGCAGGAGCTCTAGAAACTCTCAGATTGCGAGCTGTGGAGGAAGGAGTTTGTGGAATCCCAACATTAATCAGTGTGAAAGCATTGCCTGACACCAGCCAAGGCTCCGAGGCTGTATATGGCATTGTGACAAGTATTGTCAACCATACACCTACTGTGCTGCGAGAGACAAAGGTGGCAAAGGTGGAGAAGGTGGAGAAGGTGGAGAAAGTGGAGAAAGTGGAGAAAAATTTGGTAGAGGCTAAAGTATCGGCTACTGTTGTGAAAAGAAAGACACCAGTCAAGGTGGCCCGAAATAGAGGACCAAAACGACGGAGGAGGACCTGATGACTTCAAGGCCTGATGCACAATCAAACATGCATCACATGAGGACTTCATTCCCTCCACAATGGGTGGTCCTATCATGTCAATCCTTGTGTTTTGCATCTTTACCGGCCTCATTAAGTGAATCCACATTCATAGCATTCGAGAGGTCCAACTTGTATTAGTCGTTCTTTGCTGTGCCTAGTCTCATGCATTTTGTGGATATCTTCACTACAGGATGAAGGATGCAGCGAGTCTGGGCAAAAGCATTCGTCATTTCTGCACATTGTGAGAAGGACACACAGGGTCACGGTGAAGAGCATTGGGAGGCAAATCCTATGCAAATTTCAGAAATTTTGGTAGGACGGAGATGGTATATCGCTTGCATTTGAAGAGAGGTGTGTGGGCAGCACACAAAGGGGCAGTACACCCATTCAGAGTTTAGGTTTAAGTATTACTCTTATTTTTAGGAGGCTTCCAGGGCTGCCCCCTTGGACTTTCTGGGCTCTGTTTAATGGACAATCACAAGAGCAAGATTGTACCATAGATTTTTGATGAGATCAACAGATGCTCTATGCACGACACAAGGAAATATTTCTGTGACCAGAGTTGTAAAGGAGTCAGCACTCAATCTTATGTCTATTGACACTTAGTTGCATGATCTTATGTACCTAGCATCAGGATTTGACAGTTATAACTGGAATTACAGTAAGACATTGCCCAAGTGTCCATTAGGTGTGTACAAATTTAGCTCTGGAGTTGGACTCGACCAGGTCAAGTGATGCACTGAAAGGCTGATGCTGTACAAGCTTTACTTGCATGTAATTTTCTTAAATAAATGTAGATGCAGAATGTGACAAGACTTGATGCAGGACTCAAGGGGATGGCAATACACATCACAGATGGTTTGCAGTGAGTCCATACCACCTTCTTCCATAGTCTAGCAATGGACATGGCTATGGAAGAATTGATGGAGCAAATCTTCCATCAATTCTTCCATAGTCATGTCCATTCTTGTCAAACATGCAATCGCAAGATCATTAATTTTGAGAGTTAACATGTGGTGAGCAAAGTGATGAAGTGACTTGCTAGATGCTTGCCCAATACATTAAGCCATTGAGACAATCATCACAAAGGATTGCACATAACATGTCACATTGATGTATGAGTGAATAAGTGATATTGTAAGGTTTGATCATTTCTTAGTAGGGACGCAAAGACAACTTATTGCACTTAATGGGATTCACAGTTCATAATTGCTCAAGAACTTCACAATGCAAATATAAGGCAAAGTGGTGCAGAAGGGATCTCAATCTCTCTGTGCCCTTAGTTTCTTGTGGTTGGTTGCTTGCGACTTCCTATGTAAATCCTACAAAACGGAGCAAGTAAGACATGCAAAGGTCAAACATCTGCCAAGTCATACAAGTTATCTTGTTTTTGAAATTTCTTTTATGATATCTTGACGGTTTACCCCACCTATTTGAATTTTTTATGATTAAAATTTAGTAGGTAGGAGATGAGCAATAGGGAGGTACACCGTGTATGGTATTTACAGTCTAACCTCGTTAATATGACACTTGTTTATACGACACCCTTTGATATTACGACACATTTTTGCGCGACCAAAAATTTTAGTTCAAAACTCCCTCTTTTATATGACTACGACACTCGATAATGCGACATTTAGCATAGCACATTGTGATACTTGAGATGATAGTTTTGTGTTTTAGTATACAAGGGGAAAATATCATTGAGCATACTATTGGCAACCTGTTGAGCATACTATTGACAAGTGTCATGTGTTTACATTTCAGTATGCAAGAGGAAGATATTCTTGCACAAACTAATGCCAAGTGTCATTTGAGTACATGTTAGTCAACTTGTAGACCGTTGTGTAAGATAGGCATATATCTCATAACATCATTGAACATACTCATGCCAAAATATTAGTAAGTGCACTTGAATATTAAGTGCCATGAGGTGACACTAATGATGCAGTTGTTGATCATTAGTATAACCTAGCATATGCCTAAAAAATAGGGCAAATGTGACTATTAAGGATGCGAATCTAAATACCAAAAACGGTGTAAGAAGACTAGAAGGTTGCAGAAGGTGACAACTCAAGCAAATGCCATTGGTGGGTGGGGAGGGATGGGGTCCTCTGCTGCATTGGTCCCAAATCATGCTTCCGATGATGATGGAGAGATCATAAGAGTTTTTTGTTGTTGTTGTTGTTGTTGTTGTTGTTGTTGTTGTTGTTGTTGTTGTTGTTGTTGTGAGACAAAAGGCCGACATGCCAACGCCAAAGCACAGGAGGTCGTTGACCACCTGGCAAGTTTCTGTCAAGTAGAGAGGAGATTTCACAGCCGGGAATCGAACTGCCAACCTCTTCCTTGAGATTTGGGTATCTCTCCACCATAATCCAGTAGTTTAGGGTCGTCTCGGACCAGGTCATGAGAGTTGGAGAGAGGACTAGCTTTGACTGGAATTAGAGAATATGCTCGTGACAGTGTTGGCGGGTGTCTGGTAAGGGTTTCGGCATTTGGTGCAAGTAACGGAGGAGGGTGGTTTGATTTGTTTGCCTGGTTTGTAGCTCCATTACTACAGTGTGTGGGCAATTTCCAATTTAGCAACAGTACAGGCATCTGCGCCTGATAATTAATTGATAGGGTCTTGATTTACTCTTGGACATGACTACATTAAATATTGTATTTAGTTTCATATGGTGTTTCATGTCACTGTGGTGACTTTTCTAATGACACTTCTTATAAATAGAGTTGACAAGTATTGTTATGAGTGTTTAAAATTTGGATGAAATCCATGCCAACTCGCTGAAACAAAGTTTAATATATTCTCCATCCTAACAATTTTATGATGAAATATTGTCATGGATGATTGAAAATTCGGATAAAAAATCACTCAATAATTGATAATAATTGCAACATTGCAAATCTATAATGTCCAATTTTTTTTGACAAGGAATGACAAATAATGTTAACATTTAGTGTTGGGTGACACTACACAGGCGGTTTACAATTATTATTGAGCAAGACAAATAGAATTGGTGACACTAATACAGTATTTAGTGTAGTACGTGTGAGAGTTACCTTGTGTCACACTACAATCAACTCTTGTTGTTGTGCCATGAATTTTTTTGCTCACAAGGAATATTCATAACACTATTTAGCCGCATGGTTGTGTTTCATTCTATATTTAGCATCTGATATGGGTCTCCACTATCGTACCTTCATGGGAAGAAACTTAGGCAATAGGAAGAAAATGATGTCGGTACGAATAATGAATAGTGTTGCTATGAATAGTAAGAATATTGTGAATAGTGTCGGTATTTTTAGTGGTAGCACTGCTATGAATAGTATTTACGATGAATAATACCAGGATGAACAGTGAATCCTGTGAAAGTGCTAGGAGTAGCACTCCAACCAAATTTCCAAGTGTCAACTTGAATGTATGAATAATAAACGAATAAATTTCTGACATACTGCATGCACTTGATCTGGAACCAAAACTAAATATATATGCCGCCTATTCAAAATTGCGACTGCCATGTGTTTGATGTTCTGATACTCCGCAATTATATGCTACTTCCACATCCAGGGCAGATAACAAAAAACATACACCAAAAGTGTGAACAACTAGGGAAACTTAAGATATTTTCTTGAACATGTTGTTTTAGTTCCTAATTGGCCATAGCTCCATTGGCATCTAAATCTTGCCATGGCCATAGTACTCATACAGACATACATCATCAAGTCAATGCTGATCCTCGGTTGTTGCAATTAAGCACTCCAAGGACGAATTGAACTTGCGTTGGCAGTTCAACCATCGAAATCGGAACTCCTTCATCCATCCTAGTGTGGAATTTTAAATTTCTATAATAACATTTGAGCATTTTTGCAATCCCTGTGCACCCTGCAGAATTTAGAGCATCACTTTCATATTTTCACTGACCTATGTCGTATTTTCTGGTCATGACCTTTGATATTGAAAGTGGATCGCCAGGGGATTAAAATCTAGACATATAAACTTGCTGGAGCAGGTGGTCTTTTGGAACTGTTTTGGCAAGAGTTTAGACTACACATGATCATACAACCTTGGTAGCCACATCAGTGTAACCAGCGATTTGGTCACATTCAAATCATTTTTGCAACCTTCCAACCCCTTTATGAACAATTCAGAGTATGATCCAAATCACTGCTTTGAATTCCAACTTTCCAGCCAAACGAACAGAAAGTACAAGAATTTCCCAAACCCCTAAAATTGCCAGAGTTCTATTTAGGTCTTGGGTATGGGTGTCTCTCAGAACGTTAGGGATGATTGGCAAGTATGGGACATCGGAAAAGTTTTGAGTTCTAAACTGGCACTTTTGACCCAGAGAATGTTGGTGCAACAGCTTTTGCAGGAGAAATGTTGCCCTTACCTCTTCATTTGGTCTCCTCATGCGGGAAGAGCAGTTGCCAATGAACGTTAGAGTTACTTAAAATCCTCATGAGATTTTCAATGTGTTTATGAGAGGGCTTTCAGAAGTGAAATTTCTGGCTTTTGCTAATCTCTACAAAATTTGGGAGTCCCTAATTGTTAATGACTTCAAATTTTTCATTTCTCTTTTTAAAACTATGGAGCTTGTTCAGAAAGTTTAGAAAGATGTTGTAATTTCACGCTTGCCTCGCAGAAGCAACCAACCCTTCTCTTTTGATTGAAAATACATCAACATTTTCCATCCTCCAGTTCAAGAGTAAAATTGTGCTGATACAACAAAACCTAGTGAAATTAATCACATATAACGAGGTAGCTTTCAGAAGATCAAAACCATGGTTGTCAATGCAGTGAAGCCTCTGTGATCACTCTGGCCAGCTGCATGACACGGGATTCGTCACCACTTCTAAGCTCTAACGATCTGAAGTATTTTGATAGAATGGTCACATGTCCTTGAGGTGAAGGTAATCTGATTTCTTTCCCGTGAGGTGGAAAGAGTTCTGCTCTTTAGCAAGAAAGGCCTCCTTGAGAACATCAAATGAAGAAGTCTACCTTTTGAAACTGTCCAGATATACTTATCACTTATATATATACACATCACCCACGACACTCGACCAATATGCCCGACGTTCACTTACATTGTCCGCTTTGGCAGGTAGAGGAGCCCGTGCAATGTGACAACGTCCGCAGTTATTGGGGTCAGTTTGGGTGTCCCTGCAGATCCCCTTGTCGCAGCAGCCAGAAGGACACTTATTGTCACAGGCACCGCATTTGTTTGCACCAAAATTCATGTCCGTGCATATATATTTGCTCAGTTCTACAAGTGGAAAATTCGGATGGTGGGACACATCGACAACTCCCTCCCTGGCAGTAGAACCAAGGATCATCTCAAGGTGGGAACCAAAACCCGGGATGTAAGTAGTTGTTGCCGCATGTTCCACAATTGTCGTTGTCATAAATCATGTCAGTACACACGCCGTTGCAACAGGATGGCCAGTAAATTGTACACTGGTTGCCACAGGCACCGCAGTTCTTTCGATCGATTTGGTGTCCATGTATGAACATTAGAACATAAGGGACTAGTGGCAGATGTACATTGACAACTTCCCGCGACGCAATCGTGTTTCCCACACACTTGTTGCCACATGCTCCACAGCTGCTGGACTCACTTGAAGTGTTTGTACAATTCCCGTTGCAGCAAGTTGAGCCGGAGGAACACTAATTGCCACATCGATCAAAGACACGGTTACGCTGGTCGGAATATAAGTACTGCGAATCCAACTTATAAGAATGCTGAATATGATAGGAGCCCTCTCTGAAGCTCGAGATTTCGTACCCCGTCGGTCGGATTACAACCTGTCAATGTGCCTCTCAACATGTGCTGCAAATTACAATATTACTCAACTCCAGTATCGATGCTTTCAGCCAGGTAGATTAGAAGTCCCCGGATGGATCTCGCTGGTCAATATCTTCCCTAGAAACTTCACAGGCACTAGTTGTTAAGTTTAGATTTCCTGCTTATCAAAGTACATAAGCTCCCTTGTCAATCAATTCCCATTGATCCATTAATTATTAATATGCTCAACTGGAGTTCAACATCTCCCCCCCGGCCTTTGCATTCTCCTTTATCAAAAGTCAGCAATCAAAATCTGGCTGTCAATCTGCACTGTTTTTAGTCATTTTGTAATTTGTTCTGAATTGTTGTCTATCTCCTCATCTGGCTTGCATTTGTTGAAGTGCTGGTTACTGTGCAGAGAAGAAAAACGCACTCTTATGTCTATTGACTCTTAGTTGCATGATGTTACATACCTAGCACCAGGATATAATCGTTATAACTGGAATTACAGTAATGGCCTTAGTTTCATCACAGCCATGCATTTGAATTTTCAAGTCAAGCTTATTATTGAAGACAGTCACGAAGTGTCCATTACGTACGTACAAATTTAGGTCTGGAGTTGGGCTCAACCAAGCGACTTTAAACTTATTACCTATTTCAAATTCAGAGCATTCCCAGATGTTCAAATATAAGTTGCTATGTTCAAACATGTAGCTTCAGTAGGCCATTACAAAATCCTCTTATTATGATAAATTAATACTGACAGGAAGGTATGTGAGGATAAAAACAAAGGCTTTTTTAACTAGTTGTGGGTGACTTGACAGGTATCACAGATGATGAAGTTCCATCATTGCATCAATGGACAACAATGGTCACGGAAGTGAAGAATTTGAGCAGTTCATCATGCACTTGTAGCATGACTAATATGTGATGTTGACACCACAGATGGTTTGCAGTGAGGTCTTGTCCATTCTTGTCAAACATACAATGAAGTGACTTGCTAGATGCTTGCCCCATACATTAAGCCATTGAGAGAATCATCATAAATGACTCTGCAAATAACATGCCACATTGATGTATGAGTGAACAAGTTATCCTGGATTGTCTGATCATTTCTTAGGAGGGATGCAAAAACAACTAGATTACACTTAGCGGGATTCACGGGATACACTTAGAATTCCTCAAGAACTTCACAATGCAAATATAATGTAGCGTGATGCCGAAAGAGGACCCAATGTCTCTTTGCCCTTGGTTTCTAGTGGTAGGCTGCTCGTGACCTACCATGCAAACCCTCCTAAACATAGGGAAAAAAGAGTTTGCAAAGGTTGATCAAATGCTAAGGCATGCAACCGTCATGTATTAAATTTCTTGCAATTTTTTTACAAATAATCTTAAGAGTTAATTCCACATGTTTGGATTCTTATAATAAAAATTGAACAAGTTGAAAGGTGGACAATAGGGAGGTAGTGAGATTGGAAGGTTGGAGTAGGTGGCAACCCAAACAAATGGTGGTCGGAGACGGATGACGTTTCTCTCCAGCACTATGATGGTGGAGAGAGAATTTTTTTTGCTTTCTTGTTAGCTCATTAGTAATTACTACTGTGTAAGCAATTTCAGAAATAACTACAGTACGGGCATTTGCGACTGATAAGTGATTGATAGGGTCTTTAATTACTCTTGGCCTTGACTTTGTGTAACAGTTACCTCGTGTAACACAACAGTCAACTTTTGTCTTTGTGGCATAATTGCTTCGCCTGCAAAGGTAAAAGGAATATTGAGGTTTACATTGTCATGTGTGAGGCTTTATTGTGGCAGGCACCCTCACGCATTTTGACATCTAGAACTTCTGTGATACTGCATGCAATTGATCTGAAGTCTAACACTAAATATATATGTAGCCTAATCAAAATTGCAACTGCCATTTGTTTGGCATTCTGATACTCTGTAATTGCACTCTTACTATCGCATCCAACAACCTTAGACTGGTGTTCACTTAACTAGATATTGTATAATATACCAAACGAACATGTGGACAACTGAACTTTAGATGATTTCTTCCACATGTTGTTTGAATTCCTAACTGGCCATAGCTCCGTTGGCATCTAAATCTTGCCATGGCCGTAGTACTCGTACAAACATTGTCATGTCAACGCCCGATCCTGGGATGTTGCAATTAAGTAGGCCAATGATGAATCGAATTTGCATAGCCAGAAGACTCATTGACATCGGAACACCTTCATGCATATTCCTCGTGTACAATTATGTGATTTCTATAACAACATGTGATCATCTTGCCACTCATGTGCACCCTGCACCATTCAAAGCATCACATTCATACTTTCATTGAACCATGTCACCGGTAGCGTGCCGGAGGGTCCAAGACTCTGAAATTCTTCTCACGAGGATTGAAGATCTTCCAAACACCCATCCACTAGTCCTGGAATGTACCATTCCGTCTTCGCACATGACCCCTAAATTTCTTGTCACCTTTAATGTTGAAAGTGGGTTGCCGGTGGATTGTTAGGGGATCAGAGCAGTACATTAATCTCCAAGAAACTTGTCAAGCACGGTGCCCACACGACACATGGCTTAGTATCGCCACTTATGGGAATTGGACCAACAAGGAGTTGTAGATTATCGTTGAACTTGAAGTTCTTGCTCTGGGGGTGGTAGGGGTCAACGTAACTCTTAACGGTCATTGGTAGCAAGCCTTTCCGCCTGAGGAGATCAAAATGAGGAGGAAAGTGCCACATTTCTCCTGCAAAATTGCCGCACCACCATACTGAGGGTCAAAAGTGGTAGTTTTGAACTCAAAACTCACACATTTCCGTTCCTTGGCCCCCATGGGCCATGCTTCCCAATGGTATGAAATGAAATTGATTTAAACCCCTATGAGCATGGACGACCAATTTCAAGTCGCAGTGTTTTTTTTGTTGCCCGCATTCTTCGTCCCAATGAGGTCAATCCCATGAAATTTTTGGGGTAGAAGGTGGGGAAAAAATTGACTTCACCAATGACCCTGCCCTACACTTTGCCCATCTGTGGATCATTAAAGATTTTTTTTGGGCCTTGCTGACCCTTATTGTGCCATGCCCATCCTTTTGAGAAGACCAATCACATCCTGTTCATTAGGAAAAATTGAAAATACCTTGGATAAGCCCGCTCGGCCCATTGGACTGGGCACCTGCCACAACAACGGGTGTCCCCTTCTTCAAGCCGCCCCCCCCCCGGGCACTAACAACCCATCCGGGCCACGCAAATAGTGACTGTATTACGACATGGATTTTCGACCAAGCCTATTTCTTCACGTGTCATCCTCATGAAGTATCTACGTATCTACCCCACACATAGTCAATAGTGGGATTTCATGTGGCCTTGTGACGACGAACACTCGCGTCATCCACAACATGACTGCCTAAGAGAAATCCGAGGTACCTCAACCTAATCCACAATGGCTAATCCTCAAAGTTATAATCATGATCAAAAACTGCCTTGACAATTAGCAAAACAACCATGAAGTGGATCATAAACTCCGAGAATGTGTTCATTTTGCCTCCACCTCCTCTGCATTTGGCATCAACTGCTAAACACTCTGCAGTCTTCGGTGATTCATAACCAATGTGCAACCTCTTGTTAGATAGAATCCATCTTGAGCTATTTGAATAATGACTTTTTCAAGGGCCCAAAAGGACCATGATTTGGGGAAGGGCTTAGGCAGGAATGCCACCTCTTGAAACTATTGCTACCATTTTCGGAAACAAGTTGCCATGGCTCTCAGGTGGACTAATTGCAGGCTTGAGGGACACAAAATGGCTCCAGCCCACAGGCGAACACATTGATCAGAGAAGTCCTTTGGCATGACTACATTGACATGTGTGTGTAGGTAGGAGCTGAAATTTGGCATTCAAGCCCAATTGGTTGGTTGCAGCGAAGAGGCTCCACCAAAAAGGCTTGGGGTCTACCCTGGGTATGTGGTAGGAAGCAAGACGGTCAAGCCCCAACACATCTTCCCAAATAACTCCTAAACTCCTATCCTTCACTGCGAGTCCCAATTTTGGCATGTGTTATAATCTTGCCAGTTCTACCTAAGATTCAAGGCTAGCAAAACACATGTGTACTCTACATGAATTGGTGATGTGGCAATATTCCTTTGCACCCCCTCCACTATGTCGAGGAACAATCACCTCTTGGCACGGGGATTGCAATGGGTGTTGGTGAATATATTAGTGATCTACGAGGATCATGGATGTAGCGGACCAACTAAGGGGGGGGTGTACTCATGCTAGGTTAGATTGCATAAGTGGTGGCATAGGCTATTTTATTTTGTTTTGGACATCTCCATTACGAACATGTGGCTTATACACAATGACATCATAAGGAAGTGAGGTACACCCAAGGAAACCTTGTCACACCTCCAATTCCAAATGGGGATGACTAAGGCATTGACAAGCATATGGAGGGGTAGGTATGTTGCGGGCTCAATCCTAAAACCACACGCAAGGCCCACTTTGCACGTGCCATCGCAAACCCACTTGTGTGTTCATTTTCGTGTATGAACGCATTGGCTTTGTGAGCCATTTGGAAGGGTATTCATGTGCTTGAAAAAATGTTGGGCAAAAGCTGCATGTACCAAGTTTGGCATGAGATGATAATGTACTCTTATTTATGAACTACACGTATATCTAGTTTGAAAAGTTTGATCACAGTAATAGTAAAATACACCCACTGCCGGCCGGGGATTCGTGGCACTCAAGTAAAATCATCCATGCAGATGAAAAAAATGCAGGAATCATCTAAATGACTATTTTTAGGCAATTTGATTCCGGAAATAGAGTCAAAGGCCCCGAACTAGTCTAGTGATGTCACATTCGAATGAATCGGCCCTCAACCCCATAGGGGGGCTTTTTTTATTGGAGCCACTTCATCCACGATATCTTGGATGGATGTTCCTTAGTGAGTGCCACGAATCCCCAGCCCCCACTGCCCCAATTATTCGTGTTGTTCTTTTTGTTTGGTGGTTCAAATATAAAACTTTAAACACTAATGATCCACAATTATTTAATTTTATTTCATGAGTTTCGATTTTTACCTAATGAAATGGCCATTTGTTGGCCCGCAAAACAATTTATGGGTGGCTCAGGTAATTCCAACTACGTGTATCTACTTGAGTGTGATTCCGGTGATGAATGAAATTTGTGGCCTATTTAAAGATTAACTGTCTGAGCCATCCCAATGTAGGGGGCCGGGATCGGGCAAGGTTCCCGTCCTGGAGAACCCCGGGCAGGCATCCTGTGCTTTGGCTGGCCTTCTGTCTCAAATCTTAATATAATTTTTTTTTTTTTAAAAACGGGCAGGGGGTTGAGCAGGGCCTCCCTAGCTGCCCAAACAGGTGTCATGACTAGGTATGGGCAGGGTAGTGGATTTAGTTTCTTAACCAAACTCTAAAGACCTTGCTTTAGGGAAGTGGTATCCGAATACATCGACCGCTCATTTTCCCTCTCTGATGGTGTAAGAGGTGGCAAATTAATAAGCATAACTCCCCCAGTTGTCCAAATTTGTCAATCATGATGGAATTGCAAGCAAGATTAGAATGACAGGTTGTTGTTGGGATGGGCCCAAAGTTGTGATGGGACTAGAGTACAACCCAATCTTGAGGAAGTTGACCAGTTCCAAAAATAAAAAGCCCAGGGGCTAATTTTATTTTGCGATTTCCCCCCCCTTTGCCCAGGACGGACCAGAGTTCGGGAAGTTTTTGAAGCCTTAGTGGCTAATTGCCGGTAGTTGATACAAAGGGTCGGATTTTTTCCAATTTACATCGGCAAGAGCCGGTCTTTTGTAAAATCAATCGGCCAATTGCCTACATTTTCATATTTTCATTGGCCAATATCCGATTAAATGGAATTCATATCGGCACTAATTGTTTAAAAAATGTATGAAAAGTTATTAGAAATCATTTCTTAGTACAAAATCTTGAATAAGTGAAAAGAAAGGCATGTTCAAAACTTTAAATTTGAAGAGTTAATATCCTTGGCAGGAATTGAACCTAGCAATGCCAAGGATCCCCCAATTCTTCATAGAAGCAATTGGATTTGGTCATGAAAAGGTTGCATAATTCAAAAAGTTTAAGGTTTAGGGTACTTCCTCAAGTGCATCATTTGATGCCCCAGACAAATAGCGCTCTGGATTGCTATACAAATAGCGAAACTTAGCAACATCCTTCCAAAGATCTAGAGCATTTGTTAGAATGTCATCAAAATCATTGTCTGGGACTTCTATAGCAACACGCATCATACTTTCTAAGTTAGATGTAGACATTCGATTACGAAGTTTTTGTTTAATAGTATTTTGAACAGAAAACGCCCTTTCACATGTTGCAGTACTCACACATTGGCACTTAGCAATCTCAGCAAGAATCAGAAGGTTAGAATACTTCACTTTCAAAGATGGAGACCAAGAAATTGATGTCCATACATCTGCAAAAGTAAGATCCATCCACTCTGTACTTCCTTTGTACCTTGAAAGCAAAAAAACTCTTGCTTACACAATGTTGCATTCACCAACGGCGGAAGGACTTGATCTCCTTGCAATTTTTGTACACCGTATTGCTACAACAACCTATCCAACTCCACAACACCCCAAGAAGCCAAACCTACTTGTCTACGAGGCATGTGTAAAGGATTAAGAATTTTGAAACAATCTATAATGTCATTATCAACAAATCTTGCCTCTAAAGCACTACAAACCACTTCAGAATAAGTTTTTCAAAACCCTGACCTGGGCACCTGGCCTGCATCCCTCGACTTGCCGTTCGAAGCCCTGACCACTTAGATATCCATGCTCACGACCGTTTGAAGCCTTGACCACTTAGATATCCATGCTCACGATCGGGAGGGTATCGGTTACCATTTCCCGGGTATCGGCCAGTATTTGAATACTTCTTCCTGCTAAAATCCGGTAACTCACAAGAAGAATCGGCTACATTTCCGGGAAATTTTCTAGTCCATTGGCTAATTGCCGGAGGATTGAATTTACTGTCGGATTGGCATCCGATGGTTGGAAATTTGGACCGGCCATGAGGCGAAATCCATCGGCTGATAATGAACTAGCCGTCGGTTTTCCCCGACCATTGGGACGGACATGAGATGATGAGAGTTCAACAGTCATCTCCAGACTTTGGCCCCAAATAAAAGCAACAAAATCATTATGGATTTATGTCAAATATCCACACGATGTGTAATGGACCTCGTAGAAAGAGATCCTATGGTTGGATCTTCATAGATCCTCCACAATTTTGGGTTGTGCTCAGTGAAAGCACATTGAGTCACATGCCCAATTTTTTCACTATGGGACTCCCCCCGCGGGCAGATAGGGGTTCAAGCCAGAAAGCCAAAAGGCTTATGGGACTAAAAGTACATGGGGATGGTTTCAAATCGGCTACTTTCAAGTGGCAGAGTGTGGTAGCTTTAGTGAGAGGCTAATGTAACTGACTTGATGGTCTAATTAGAAAAAAGCTTTAAGACTCCCTACTACTATAATCTCAAACAGTGATAGAAACGTATCAAATAACAAACATAGGGGACTCTCCAATACAAAGTGCGCCTCATTTCCAACTACATTATAAGAGTAGAAGTGGCATCATGTATTATCTTTAGAGTTTTAATATTCCAATAAGCCCTAACGTTATGAGATACCCACCATTATATATACCCAAGACCTAATTGCAACCTTGTGACAATTTGAGGAGTTTACAAAATGGAATAATCTATGCTTCTTGGTTATTTGTTACGGAGCCCACCACTAACAAGTGGCAATAGTCTTTGGATGAAGAAACTCCTCATGTATACTTGCCATCGAGGAGGCTGGCATTTCTATATGTCTATTTTATCATTTGAATGAAGAGTTAGGGTTCAAAGTAGTGATTTGGATCATACTATGAAGTGTTCCATGAAGGGGATGGAGGGTTGCGGAGATGATTTAAATGCAACCAAATTGGTGGTTACATTGATGTGGGGACCAAGGTTCCATGATGTGTAAACTCTTGGCAAGACAGTTCCAAAAGACCCCACGCAAGTTTACATATCTTGATTTTAAATTTAAGCAATAATGAACCCAAGATTAATCCAAAGTAAAGAGCTTATTATTCATGAGCAGTAAGTCCTAGCTGGTTTAGAAGCTCCTTTGAAACCCATCCTTTGCTTTGCATCATTCCTAATAACAATTGTTAGTAGAATACAATTTTCATAAATTTTCCTCAGTAAGTCCTATTAACGTGGGCCACATTAATTTTCAACCACGCCAAATCTTTGGTTTCAAACTAGTGTGGATCATATTAATTGTTCCTTCAAGAAATTGATGTAGATGAACATTTGGTTTTATGCTGCACAAGGTGATCTTTTTTTATTTTCTTAGTAACATGTTGGTTGGTAGTTCCGAGGAAGACTAAGGTGAAAACCCGGGGTCTTGGACCCATCTTATTTCTACCATGGCTAAACAATTAAATGCCCCATATGAATAGTCCACGCCAAGTGTCCACTAATAATAAAAATCGATTATTTAGTGCACTTGTCGTTTCAACTTAGATTGGTACTCTTAAACAATATTGGACGAACCCTTATTGGAACACATGAATCGCTCATTAGACGATGACAAAAATGTGACTTCACAAGGACATAATATTTGGTACCCACCTTGCACCATTCAACGTACATTTAGTTACAAAACTCATGAAGAGAACAAACCCACCAACTAAGGTACACCTAGTATACCTAGGTGCATCTAACGGGTTCCAAGATATTTGGTGAACGTGCAACGCCAACCTATTACTTAAGTTAACAACCAACTGTGAGGCCAAACCCCCCACCCTTAAGCGTCCGTAGTCCGAGTAGTGGGTTTGGGCTCACATTCCTCCGCGGTATTGGATTTGGACTTGGATGAGTCCATAGTGCAAGGTTCACCCTTCAAGTGGTCTTGGATTTAACTTTGGTCTTTGCTTCCTTTGTCTTGCCATCGCGAGAGTGCTCCACATTCTCCATTAATTTGTGCACGTGGTTTATTTTTAAAGAGAGGATGCAAGTGTTAAAAAACACTATTCTCTATAGTCAATCTCAAATACATTTACTTGTGAAAGCCACACATAACACTAACTAGCATAATGTAACTAACTACTTGTCTATGAGCTAATTAAGTAGGCTATCTACTAAGCTCCTTCATGAACCCATCTCTTTACTTTCTAATTACATAAACCTAGCTCCTTCATAAACCCAACTCCTTCATGAACCCAACTCCTTAGCTTCTAACTAAATAAACCCAGCTCCTTTATAAACCCAGCTCCTTCATAAACCCAGCTCCTTCATGAACCCAGCTCCTTAGCTTCTAACTAAACAAGCCCAGGTCCTTCATAAACCCAGTTCTTTACTTTCTAACTAAACAAACCCAGCTCCTTTATAAACCCAGCTCCTTCATGAACCCACAACTTTGTAGTTGTAATCCTCAACTACCTCACTAATTATTCAAGCCCTTAACTAATCTTCCTACCTAATTTTCCTAATTCTACTAACAACCCCTTTCTAATCACACAATTCTTCTCTAATCCTAAAATCCTAAAATCCTAAAGAGGAGAGGGGGAGAGAGAATTTCCTAACTTCACTAAGACTAACTAATCCACACAAGTATATTTTTGCACTCATCACAACATCAAGTGCTCAACTCTTAAACATGGAACTTGCAACCACGTGTATTCAAAACATGAACTTTAAGTACCACAAATTGGAATCATGAATTAACTTTAAAATCCTCCACGTCAACACTAATTCTACCAAGAGGTCAAGCCCTCTTCAAGGCTAACAAGCCTTGGCTCTCAAACTAAAAACTAAGCACACACATGTGCTCCAATATGGCTTCCCACACCCACACTTATAACTCGTGGGGTGCCTTGGAGCACAAAGGAAAGAGAGGATGAGTGAGGGAAGAATGAGGGATTATATAGTAAGCTTGAGGGGGTGAGCACCCTCAAGGCTCACGATAAGCCCTTGAGATTTCCTCCTACTTAGTAGGCGCCAATCCTATCTTCTAAGCCTTCCTCCCTCAAATGATCAACAAGGATCCTAATTCGAACATTTAACTAGCCTTGGCTTTCTACCTACCACACTTTACCAAACTTGGGATGCTTCAACCCAAACTTAGCCTCCTTCGCTTTCCGCCGCCATAACTTTCTCCCCTTACTTTCCCAAATCGTTGCTCACCACTTAATTCAAACCACGATGCTTAACTCGTGATTTGATTGGTGCTTTGAGAATTTGCTTATCCTCCACCTTGCATTCTTCCTTGGACCTTCTCCATTAAGTGGCCATGATGAGGTGGTCCACTTGTGCGCTCCATGTGATCCTCCATTCATCCCAATTCGAATGCACTTGCCTCTTGAGTCACTTTGGTTGTCTCCATCCATTTGTACTAGCCTACTCACTAACTACTCAATCCAAGTTCTCCTTACCTATCCTCATTCACTCAAATCCTTCCGAAGGTAAAAACACAATAACAACTCACATCCTAGCCTCTTACAACATGGTACTTCTAAGACTAACATTTCACTCTTTTTATATTTTTGTGAAGTAACATGCTACTTCAAAGTGCATCAACTAACGTTTCAAGGGTCTAAGACTAAATGTGGGCACCCTTTTGGGCTCACATAATTGGCGACCATCGGGGGATGAATCCAAACATCTCTTGCTCCAAGGGTAAGTTGCCTAGTCAAGCTCGGTACTCCTTACATCTACTTCCCGATGTACGGGTAGAAAAGAGCTCACCATTCAACGTTTCCAATTGAATTGAATTATTAGGAAAGACCTCATAGACAAGGTAAGGTCCTAACCATATTGCATCGAATTTCGCCGGAAATTCAAGCTTTCGTGCGTCTTGAATCATGACCATCATCCCCGGTGTTAGGGCCCTTCTCTTATGTCGTTTGTCGAAAGTAATCTTTCTCCTTCTTTGGATTGCCTCAATATGTTGAGCCGCCATTCTCCTCCCTTCGTCAAGTGCTTCCAAATCGGTTAGTCGATTTCGTAAGGATTGACTTTCGGTAAGTCTCGTACTCACGGCCACCCTAAGTGACTCGACTTCATATTCGATTGGTAGTGTCGCTTCAAGACCATAGACTAAGGAAAATGGTGTAGCACGCGTAGTTACCTTATAGGTTGTACGGTATGCCCAAAGTGCCGCCGTTAGTTTCGTATCCCAATCCCGCTTCGAGTCTATAACCGTCTTGCGTAGTATACTCACCAAAATTCCGTTAACCCTTTCCGTTTGTCCATTGGTTTGTGGGTGGTAGGGAGTAGTCTTCCGGTGATCAATTTTAAATTTCTCTGTCATTTCTCGAATCAATTCATTCAAAAAGTGAGTACCCCTATCGCTTACTAGGATCTTCGGCACCCCGAACCGCGAAATTATGTTTTCGTACATAAATGTTGCCGCGTGTTCCGCCGTGTCGGTCTTCACCGCTTTGGCTTCCGCCCACTTGGTGAGGTACTCGGTTGCCACCACAATATATTTCATTCCTTTTGAAGATTGGGGATGGACCTCACCCACATAGTCGATGCCCCATTTTTCGAAAGGAATTAAGGGTAATGATACATGTAAAGGCATCTCCATTCTAAGGTCGTTTCGGGCATACCGTTGGCAAGCGTCGCATTTCCTTACATAGTCATGGGCGTCCTTAAATAGTGTAGGCCAAAAGTAGCCCGCTCTAAGTATTTTTTGCCCGGTGAGTTGACCCGAGAAGTGACCGCCGCAAGCGCTATCGTGGCAAGCGATTAAAATCGCTTCAACCTCCGTTTTTGACACGCATCGTCGTAAAATACCATCGGACCCCCTTCTAAACAACCTATGGCCCACTACAACAAATTGCCTACTATTTACCCTCACCTTCCTTCTCTCTTCTTTTGTCCACTCTTTGGGCAACTTGTGGGTTGTTAGAAATTCCACTATGCCCGCATACCACTCCGGTGTAGAAGTGACCACAAAGAGGCTATCATCTACTAACATATCATTTACCGGATTTTTTCCTATCTCCTCCGACAACCTAGACAAGTGGTCCGCTTGTAAATGCATACGACCCGGTTTATATTCCACCGTGTAGTCGAATTCTTCTAATAACAAAACCCACCTAGCTAACCTACCACTTAACTCCGCCTTGTTAACTAGATACTTGATAGCCATGTGGTCAACAAAAAATACAACCGGGTTGCACATGAGGTAATGCCTAAACTTTTTAACGGAAAACACCATGGCTAGGCACTCCCTCTCCGTTGTAGAGTAGTTTCTTTCGGCGGGGGTCAATTGCTTACTCGCATAAGCTATAGGTTGATCCTTCTCTTTTTCTCCCGTTGCTTGACAAAGCGCACTCCCTATTGCCACATTACTAGCATCACAATAGACGTGAAAAGGTTTACCCCAATTGGGTGGTATCAACACCGGATAGGTGCTCAACCTATCCCGCAATTCCTCAAAGGCTTTTTGACAAGCATCCGTCCACTCGAATTTGACATCCTTTTTGAGCAAATGGGTAATGGGCACCGCTATCTTTGAAAAATTAGGAATAAGTTCCCGGTACCATCCCACATGTCCTAACAACTTAGAGATCCCCTTGGAATTGGTTGGAGTTGCCAAGTCGCTTATGGCCGCAATCTTATCCGGATCGGGTTCTCTACCTTTCTCACTAACAACATAACCCAACAACACTCCCTTATTCACTCCCAAAAATGTCTTATCCGGGTTCAATGCTAACCTCATCTTCCTACACCTAACCAATGCCTCCCTAACACAATGTAGGTGATCGTCCACATTACTTTGTGTGCTAAAATCGTCCACAAAGACGGTCATGGATTTGAACAACAAGTCGGTGAAGATATACATTACTAATCGTTGGAAAGTAGCCGGGGCATTACATAACCCAAATGGCATCACTACCCACACAAAAGTACCCCAAGGTGTAGTAAAAGCCGTTTTATGGATATCTTGGAGGGCTATGGAAATTTGATTATAACCCGCATACCCATCCATAAAGGTATATCGCGAATGACCTCCAACCTCCTCAAGCAACAAGGTGATAAAAGGTAAGGGGAAGTGATCCTTTTGTGTGCACGAATTCAATTTCCTATAGTCGACACAAACCCTTAATTTCCCATTTTTTTTCTTTACTAAGACCATAGGAGAAACCCAATCCGTGATTTCCACCGGCTTGATAAACCCGGCCTTCAATAACCTTTCCAATTCCGCTTTCACCAACAATTGCAATTGAGGATTCATCCTCCTCTCCTTTTGTCTAATTGGCCTCGCCCCCGGAATTAAAGGAATCCGGTGCTCTACCATTTCCCTAGGAATTCCCTTAAGCTCATCGTAGGACCATGCAAAAGTATCACTAAACTCATCCACCAAATTGCTATACTCCCTAACCTCTTTCTCCCCCAATTTGGAACCCATCTTCATTTGTCGGGTTTTTCCATTCTTTAATTTCACATCCACGTACCGCCAATCCGCTTCCGACACATGTGCTTGTTCCTCTTTGTTCCGATACCAATCGGAAGGCACATTGGGGTAATCTTTCACATCTTGACCTACAACTATCCCCGTAGACGTGGTCTTGAAATGTAAAGGCTCCTCCAATTTCGATGACTCAATAATCACATCCTCCTCTTGAGTCCCATCTACATGAATTAAACTAACCTCACCCTCTTCCACGTCATCTACCCAAGGTGTTAACCCACCGCTAACCCACTCTTCCTCGGTGAGCACCTCACATGGCTCCAACAATGAGCCCTCTCCTAAACTAACACTAGGAAATTCACTCCCTAAGCCTACTTGGTGAAATGTAACCATTACATCAACCTCGGACTCGGGGTACTCCCTTAGCCATTGGGCATAATCCCCATTATCCCCATAATTGTAAAAATTAGGACCTAGACTTCCCGAGCCCGAATCTATAACAACCCTTTGACCTTCGGGATGGACGACTCCCACCAATGCCTTGCCAATCTCATTCTCGTTTAAGTCATCAATTTCCTTCTCCAATGGCAAATACATCTCCTTCTTCATCCATCCTTCTAATGAACCAATGGACACTATGACCCTATTACCCTCCGGACCATAAGTGATGGATGGTTTAGGTCCACCCCAATTGACCATAGCATTCGCCATCCGCAACCAAGGCCTACCTAGCAAAATGGGGAAGGTGTCCTTGTTGGAGTGCATTTTAATGACATGGAAGGTGACCAAGTACTCCTCACCTCCCGTAGTCATTCTACAATCCTTGATCATCCCCAAAGGCGTAGTCGAACTTTGATTTGCCATATTTATGACCAAAGGTGAAGGCCCCGTGAGTCCAAGTCCCAATTTTTTCATAGTATCCTCCGGTAGTATATTTAGACTACTCCCTCCGTCGACTAGCACATTAGGAACCACCTTATCTACTATAACAACTTCTATTTCTATAGCTTTCACGTCTCTTCCACCTTGTGATTGGATCCTAGCGGCTATTTTAGCTTTCACCTTCCTCATCCTCTTGTGTACCGGCATTCCCTCCTTTAATGTTTTCCTTGCCGTGGGTGAAATTTCCAATAGTTGGCCGAAAGTAATATCCGCCTTGAGTGTACTAAGGTCCGCCCACAAGTCGTACCCGGTAGATCTTTCCACCTTAGAATTACCCACTACGTCGAATTCGTCTACGGGAACCCCCGGTCCTTCCCATTCACCCACATCGCTATTATCCAAGTCATGTACCGCATTAGTCCTCTCCCTATTTTGTAAAATTATATTTTCCCTCTCCACATCCTTAGTAGCTCTTCTAGCTACCCTATCCAACTCGGAGAGATTAATCTCTTCATCCGAAGAGTAATTTCCTTGCTCTCCTATTCCTACCTCCAACGGGGCATCCCCTCTCCTAGCCCTAGTAGTTACCGCTAGTGTAGGTGCTTCTTCAACCACACCCTTACCCTTCACTAACTCATATGTAATAGCATTGGTGTGAGGAGGCCATTGACTTTGCTCCTCTCCAATTCTCGTTGGGAGAGGAAGCATGTCATCACATGTGGCCTCCAACACTCCATCCATGAACCTAACATCTTGGGAGTTAGATGGTCCCGGATCCGTTGGAGGCGCTTGTCTCCCGTTACTACCATTAGGTGGAACTCCTTGTCTATTTTGTATTGGAATGTAACCGGTTGTAGTTTGCAAGCCCGCCGGTGGATGAAAAGTTTGCCTAGCATTACTATGGTCATAGTATAAGTTAGGTGGCCTAAGTTCATTGGCCGGTACTCCTTGTGGCCTAGCACCTCGCATATTATCCCTTGCTTGTTGTTGTGGATTAGCCACCGGGTAAGGGACATTAATTATTTTGTCCGGTTGGCGACACGTATCCGAGGGATGACTTCCTCCACAATTGCTACAATTAAACTCTTGACCTTCGGACCAACATTGTCCTTGAGCGTGCCACCTTCCACAAAAGGGATGAAATTCCTTCTTCTCTAAATTTTGGCCACCTTGCCCTCTAGGTTGTGGTCCTCTATTGCTTCCATTTCCATAGTGAGGTGGCGCTTGACCTCGTTGATTTTGTTGAGGTGGGTTACCGTTTCCTCTTTGGTCACGGTTTTGTCCACTTCTACAAAATTGACGCGTGTGGCCCGGTTGGCCACATTGGACACACCATAATCCGGAAGAATGCCTACCCGACTCAACCGGGGGTGGAGGCCCCGGTTGTTGACTCCGGATCATTAATGACATTTGATCCGTGAGGCTTTGCATTTGTTTTATCATAGCCTCTTGGAATCCTAGTTGGCTAGCACCTAGTCTTCTCTCAACCTCCTCCAAGTGTGGATCCGTTCTAGGGGCCGGTAGTGCCAAAAGAGGTGCCGGTTCCCTAACCGCTAAAGGTCGGGGGCCGGTGTCCACAATGGCATATGGAATTTGGTTCTCATACTTAGCGGGTTCTACCGCTACCACCCTAGGGCGTATGGGGATGAATTGTGGGATCAATTCATCCTCCCTTCTCCATAGCCTTTCGTGATCTTTATCCAAGTTTTCAATATCTCTAGCCGCACGCTTGGCATCCGCCAAGGTCAAGGGATTCCTTTCTAGAACACCCCTAATAGTTCCGGACTTAAAAAACCCTTGAATGAAAAATTGCTTTAGCGTGTCGTCGTTGAGCATGGTACCCACAAATCTAGTGCACACTAAATCAAACCTCCTAATGTAAGCCGAAATTTCTTCCTCCCTTCCTTGCTTCAATGACGACAATGCCCTTAATGCGGTACTTTGACCCACTTCCGGCCTAAATTCGTTAAGAAACTCCCTTTGTAATTGTTCCCATCCCCTAAAATGTCCCTCGGCATGATCCCGATACCATTCATAGGCTTCCCCCTCTAGAGTGGTAGGAAACCACACTAACCAATAACCCGGGTCGGTTATGAGGAAGCTAGCCAACCGTTCGATATACCGTTCCATGTGCCGAGAGGGGTCCTCATCCTTGGTCCCATAAAATTTAGGGAGATGAGATGGCATATCCATCGCCGCTAAATTTTGTGGAACCACAATTGGTAGGCCTCTTGGCCTAACCAATGGGTCTATTGGAGGTATAGGAGGTATGGGCGGAATTGGGGGTATGGGTGGTGGATCCATCCCCCGTTCCTCGGCCATGGTGACCGGTGAACTATTCAACAATCCCCTATCAACTTCTACCGGGAATTCTTCTCTAAGTGTGTAATTTTCCGAAGAAGTTTCACCACTCAATTTGGAGGGAGTGATCTCCTCTTCAAGTTGAGCTCCAAGTTCTAAGGTGTCTAGAATTGACCTAGTCCTAGGTTCGACGTTCAAACAACTCTCTATTCTAACATTATCTTGTTCTAATCTATCACTGATTTTAGAGGACCGCCTCTTTCGAGTAGATTTCTCTAGTCCTACTATCAAACTTGGTTTTTGTGAGCGAGTCCTACCTTGCATTCCATAAGAATCGATCGACCCTCACTTGACCACACATAATCCTAGCAATTCCCCTCTTAATATTTTCACTTGTCTTGGTGTGGTTATAATTTTTTTAGGAGGTGAGGAAAAGAACCTGCAAGCCCACTTAGGTGAAAGAATCCCAATAGGGGATAGGCATGTTCATGTTAATTTTTTGGTTAAGTCGGAGCATCACCTCCGCACCTTCCCGCAAATTAACACTCACCACAATACCGATTGTGAGGGGGTGACCTTCCGAGTAGATTATGTTAAAAGTCGAGGCTTCACCCTTCAACTTCTCACACCATCCACAATTCGGGAATTACCCTCTACAACGGATAACAACAATCACGAGTACAAAAGGCATTCCTTAATTAGTTAATGAGTTCACTTTGAAGAAATAAACATACCTTGAGCAATCGCATCCCCCTGTGAGTTAGCACTCCCCTCAATCGTGACTCAATGTAACAACACCATAAACTTTGTGAAATATTAATTTAATCTAGAGCATGAAATGACAACTCCCAAAACTTTGAGACTCACCCCGAGGTGAGTGTCAAAGTTCAATGTCCTAAGGTGAATTTACCCTCTAATGTTTTAATGAGCTACTCGGTTATAGGTTCCTTTTAAGTTCTTAGCAAATCCCCAAAAAGGTTGAGGACGTACCTTCGCCGCGCTCCTTCCTCAAAAATGAATTTGCGTAATTGACAATGCAATTCATTCCAAGGAATAGTTGAAATACAATGAATTCAAATGTAACCCAAAGAGAGAATACTTACCGAGTTTCGGGTGCTCCTTCCCTTCTCTCAAGTTTGTGTCTCCAATTTTTCCTAGTTGCCTCCAAGTCTCCTAGTCGCCTCCAAGTCTTGTAACTACCTTCCGCTTCGCTCCCGGCGGACGCACCAATTATGTGAGGCCAAACCCCCCACCCTTAAGCGTCCGTAGTCCGAGTAGTGGGTTTGGGCTCACATTCCTCCGCGGTATTGGATTTGGACTTGGATGAGTCCATAGTGCAAGGTTCACCCTTCAAGTGGTCTTGGATTTAACTTTGGTCTTTGCTTCCTTTGTCTTGCCATCGCGAGAGTGCTCCACATTCTCCATTAATTTGTGCACGTGGTTTATTTTTAAAGAGAGGATGCAAGTGTTAAAAAACACTATTCTCTATAGTCAATCTCAAATACATTTACTTGTGAAAGCCACACATAACACTAACTAGCATAATGTAACTAACTACTTGTCTATGAGCTAATTAAGTAGGCTATCTACTAAGCTCCTTCATGAACCCATCTCTTTACTTTCTAATTACATAAACCTAGCTCCTTCATAAACCCAACTCCTTCATGAACCCAACTCCTTAGCTTCTAACTAAATAAACCCAGCTCCTTTATAAACCCAGCTCCTTCATAAACCCAGCTCCTTCATGAACCCAGCTCCTTAGCTTCTAACTAAACAAGCCCAGGTCCTTCATAAACCCAGTTCTTTACTTTCTAACTAAACAAACCCAGCTCCTTTATAAACCCAGCTCCTTCATGAACCCACAACTTTGTAGTTGTAATCCTCAACTACCTCACTAATTATTCAAGCCCTTAACTAATCTTCCTACCTAATTTTCCTAATTCTACTAACAACCCCTTTCTAATCACACAATTCTTCTCTAATCCTAAAATCCTAAAATCCTAAAGAGGAGAGGGGGAGAGAGAATTTCCTAACTTCACTAAGACTAACTAATCCACACAAGTATATTTTTGCACTCATCACAACATCAAGTGCTCAACTCTTAAACATGGAACTTGCAACCACGTGTATTCAAAACATGAACTTTAAGTACCACAAATTGGAATCATGAATTAACTTTAAAATCCTCCACGTCAACACTAATTCTACCAAGAGGTCAAGCCCTCTTCAAGGCTAACAAGCCTTGGCTCTCAAACTAAAAACTAAGCACACACATGTGCTCCAATATGGCTTCCCACACCCACACTTATAACTCGTGGGGTGCCTTGGAGCACAAAGGAAAGAGAGGATGAGTGAGGGAAGAATGAGGGATTATATAGTAAGCTTGAGGGGGTGAGCACCCTCAAGGCTCACGATAAGCCCTTGAGATTTCCTCCTACTTAGTAGGCGCCAATCCTATCTTCTAAGCCTTCCTCCCTCAAATGATCAACAAGGATCCTAATTCGAACATTTAACTAGCCTTGGCTTTCTACCTACCACACTTTACCAAACTTGGGATGCTTCAACCCAAACTTAGCCTCCTTCGCTTTCCGCCGCCATAACTTTCTCCCCTTACTTTCCCAAATCGTTGCTCACCACTTAATTCAAACCACGATGCTTAACTCGTGATTTGATTGGTGCTTTGAGAATTTGCTTATCCTCCACCTTGCATTCTTCCTTGGACCTTCTCCATTAAGTGGCCATGATGAGGTGGTCCACTTGTGCGCTCCATGTGATCCTCCATTCATCCCAATTCGAATGCACTTGCCTCTTGAGTCACTTTGGTTGTCTCCATCCATTTGTACTAGCCTACTCACTAACTACTCAATCCAAGTTCTCCTTACCTATCCTCATTCACTCAAATCCTTCCGAAGGTAAAAACACAATAACAACTCACATCCTAGCCTCTTACAACATGGTACTTCTAAGACTAACATTTCACTCTTTTTATATTTTTGTGAAGTAACATGCTACTTCAAAGTGCATCAACTAACGTTTCAAGGGTCTAAGACTAAATGTGGGCACCCTTTTGGGCTCACACCAACTTAGTAGGGGTTGCAATAAGAAAAACCTCCACAAAATGTATAGCTACTTTCTATATACACTCTAAACTTTGTAGTATCACACATGTGGCAACCAAAGTGCACGTGATATTACGGAGTTTTGCAGTGTTAACATGGATGTGTGATACTATAGATTTAGTGTAGCATGTGATACTATCGAATAACACAAAGTGCAACATTTTAATGGTGTGGTGTGGTCCACTCCACTTGGCCTTCCTGGGTGAGGTGGCGGATGCATGCACCAACATTCAACAAGTGGCATAAGAAGAAGAAGAAGAATAATAATAAGAATAAGAAGGTGACACTCCACATATTGACACATGGTGCAATGCGAGGGCGTGGGTTGACTTCTTTGGTGGTTTGCATTAATGACAAGTTTCGTGATATAAGGGAGAGAAATGTGACAATAAGGAGTGAGATTTGAACTACGAACATCTGTTCCCTAGGTTTTGGGATATTAGAGAGTGAGTGACATTATGGAGGTTGATATTACGGAGTTTAGGGTGTACTAAGCTACATGGAATTTTTGAAATACAGCCATTGGATTGACCTATCAATCCAAGGCAATTATGTCTGAAGGTTGCAAAAATCATAGAAGACAAAATTGTCACCAAAAGAATTCAAAGGAGTGGATGGATGACATTGTTCAAGGTCAAGAATCCTCAGTTGACTTTAAGGGTGGCACAAGGTCTAGAGCAAGTGAGAGCCACTTTGTGCCCAACTAATGTAGCCACATTCTATGACAACCTTGTGAATATGTACATGGAGTTGTGAATACAACTTCAATTTAACATGCAACTTATTCAAAAGACTTGTGTTTCCTTAAGGTCAAGCCAATAAGTCAAATGACTTTGATTGGTTAAATTTTTTTTTGAATTGTGAAAATTGTGAGTTTTTGGTATGATTTAGGAGCCACATTTATTCACACCTTTAATTGCACTTACTATGCAAGATTTGTGTAAGTAAATGTTCTACCAGAGTGAAGAGTGATTTTGATGGCATTTGATGGTTTCTTTCTACCAGATGAAGACAACTATGACGGTTCTCAACTAAGCTGAAATGTCAATGAACTGAACAAGGTTTTGGAGTGTACCAATTTGAGAAAGATAGGTGAGGCCAACAAGGCTATTGACATAGTGTTTTGCCATAGATAGGCGGCAACTTAACGCCATCGAAAACAATTAGAATAGAGAAGTCGGCCGGTAGGGCCACACATGTAGGGGCTAGTGAGGTGCAGATAGAGGTCATATCATGTACTACGCTTAAGGGTGTAGGTGGATGACATTAGGCTTAACATTGATTAACCATGTGGTGTGAAGGACTCGGTCCAATGTGGTCACTAGGTCTACCAAGTTAGCCCCTATCTATTGGGGTTTGGGAGCTAGCCTACTTTGGCTTAGGAAATTTCTATTAATTTTGATGGTAGCTTTTTTTTCTTTTCTTCCTTATTTATTGCAAAATTATTTTATTTTTCAAAGCATCCAAGCCATTACTGTTAATGTAGAAATGCCATATATATAGGCTGGACCCGTCAAAGGGAGTCCAATTTAAGCCCAACCTGTCTTAGAATGGCCTTCATGAGTTGTTCCGAATTCGGTCCATTTGCACATTGTGGTCCAACCTGGGCCATGACTAGTATAAAAGGTTGCTATGATATGGATTCGACAGTGGTAAGCTAAAGGGCACATGCAATTTTGGCACTGAAGCTTTGAAACATTTCATATTTCAAGGGCATCCTCTTTCCAGTGATGTTTTGAAGGTGAATAATCAACTTTCACAGTCCCCAACAAGTTATCCAGAGGTGACCCTAAAGAAGGACCTTTGTATTAGAGCCAGCCACATGGTTAAGTTAATAAGTTAGTAACCTAGCACTTCTTAACTTAGCGCAAATATTTGAAAGGCAATGTTTTGATTAAGTTCATGAGTTACTGACCTAGCAGTTCTTATTGCAAATGATTCAAAGGCAATGTGGACCAACTTTCACACAGCTGGGAATGGGCTCAAATTGACTGCTCACCAGACCCCACATCATGGTTTTGGTGTCTTGGCTGAAACTCTGGCAAGCCTGTGATCAACAAGCGTGTTTTAGAACGAGAGCCATGTCTAATGATTCATCTTTGTAGAAGTAAACCCTAATTCACTTTTCCAAGCCTCTTTTTTTGAAAATTCTGTGCTGATTCCAAGGAATTTCATTTCATTTCATCAAAAGAGTCCACAAAGAGCAGATAAAGGCTGAAAGTGGCGTCAAACGAGGTGGTTTTCAACATCCTAAAGTAAGTGGCAGTCTGAACCTGAAGTGCAGTCTGGCACACAAGGTGAAGCAAAAGGGTCCAAGAAAGTCAACTACCTTAGACTGTTCGGAGTTAGTGAGACCACCTGAGACTGTTCGGAGTTAGTTAGCCACTGGGGTCTCCCAAAAGCTCAAAAAAGCTCGAAAAGGGAGCAGGTGGAAGTCCAAGGAAGTGGACAAGCCTGTGGATTCCCATGGCTGCTTTTACCATGCCAAGTGGAGAATCATAGGATGAAATTTATTACCTTGAGTGAAAATCCAAGGAGATTTCTAACGTACTGCAGTAACTTTGCCTCCCCTTCCTTGTCTGCCTGCCTGCGCCGCCACTGCATCTCCATTGTGTTGACAAAGCAAGCTCCGCATCCGCCATCGCCAACTTCCAACTTCCCGGGACACTCCCACCATATTACATCAGCTCTTTCCTCTCCCTACCTCAATCGCTCCTCATCTCAGGCTCAGGAGTCACATGGGATTCCAGATTACGTAGCCTCTACATCGCAATCAATTGCAGCCAAGGTGACACGGGAAGAGTGCAATTATTTGCAGCTATAAGGTGTGTGAGCTCGGAGCGTCCGAAAGGTCCTTGGAATACAGGAACTGGAAGTTGAGGGTAATTGGGGCTTACTAATTCTTCTGGGAGAAGGAGTAGATTGTTACATTTGTGGCCGCTGGACTGGGTGGATACACTTCTGGGTTAAGTGGGCGACCGAGGATATAAGGTGTGGAATTGGGCACTGGCGTTGATGAATGTTCAGGTGACAGAAGGTTTTAGATCCTCGACGTCGGCTGTGAAATTGGTGCTGCATTTTTGAAGGGTCGATTTTTTAATGGAAGATTGTCGTGTGGCACTTTGAACTGGAGGTTAGTGGGTTTGTTAGTATCGTGGTGTGTAGTTATACTCTCGGAGGAGGGTTGGACTTTGTGCTGCATGCACACTGTGCCTACAGCATCATTTCTACTTCGTGGTACCGGAGAGGAGTTGGCAACGGAGAGTTGAATTTTCATTCTCTTCTTCCAAGGTAACGTATTCGCATTTGTCAACCTTATGCAAGTAGAACTAGCTTCTGGAATTGGGGTAGACATTCCATATATGGGGCAAGCATGCTTCCTTCGACCCTTGATCGACAAGATTCTGTATATTTGAAGATGAACAAAATATGAAGCTTTGATTGTTGAATTCCTCAAAAGCATGCAGATATTTTTGCTTGGAACATTTCGTACCAGCAAAACCCTCTGATCCGCTCGATACTCATGAGTAGCACCAATATCATTAGTGGAATTTCGATCGAATTGCAGTAGCACTTTGATTCAGTTTTAAGAATCATGTGATGTTTCTTGGATTTCTAGTTAAACCACTCTCAGATTTGTGTTGACATGGTCATGTCCAGTTGTGCGATCCGCCGCCAGTACTGGGGTTGTGCCAGCGATCATTCGGGGGAGTGACACGATGGCTCCCAGTGTGATCACGGACTCTCTGTTGGCGGAGGAGCCCGCACCGATGGTGCCTATGAGCCCTCATGCGCAAGGTGACCACCAGGATTTCATCTACATCTCCTCCGGCATGATGACGGATTCCGTAGTCGAAGAGAAGGAGGAGAACGCAGTACTGCCAAAGGATCGCTCTCCAGGACAGGATGAGTTCCTCAGCAACAGCTCCCCCGACAATAGTATCACCACAAAAGAATCCTCGCTGAGAAGCGCAGAGCCCTCGCCCGATTTGGGTTCGGAAGCACGCCAGGAATCCATTTCACTCACTACAGCCACCATCACAGAGACCTTGCTGGAGAAGAACCCTGTATCAAAAGACCCCGAAGTGCTCAATGTGTGCATTCACAGCAGCTCCCATGAAAATCTGAGTGACTCCGTGGTTGGTGAGTTCATCTACAGGTCGAAGCTGCCGGACATCGACATCCCCAACCACCTCCCCCTGGCCGACTACTGCCTCGAGAAGGCCACCCAGTGGGCAGACAAAGCCTCCCTCATTGATGGCGTCACAGGGCGGGAGTACACGTTCGGCGAGGTGGAGGTTACGTCTCGGAAAGTGGCAGCGGGGTTTGCGAAATTGGGCATTCCGCAGGGGGGAGTGATTGCATTGCTGCTGCCGAATTGCGCAGAATTTGTGCTGGTCTTCTTGGGAGCGGCCAAGAGAGGCGCCATCGTGACCACTGCCAATCCGTTCTACACCGCTGCCGAGCTCGAGAAGCAGATCATTGCTTCGGGTGCAACCACCGTCGTCACCCAAGCGAGCTACATCGACAAGCTCGCCGGATTGGACGTCCAGGTATGCCAATCGCACAAACGACCAAAATATTCATGTAAAATTGTTTGCGCTTTCTTTGGAGCAGCATGTTTTTAACTCCACATTCTATGTAGTCTCCCGTACAAATGGAAACACTCTCAGGTTATCCGGACTACCTAAGAATTAGTCTATTTGCGGCTCACCTCTTCATTTGAGCCTTGACAGAAAGACAGAAGGGTTCATGTCCGAAGATAGGGAACAATTGGGGAACAACTGTAAATTGATAGATGAGGGAACGCTTCATGTCCAAAGATTGCTCGAAGATAGGCAATATTTGAATCATGGTAGATGATAGAAGGCTTCGGTCCCAAGAATGTTCAAAGATAGGTAACAATTAAATGCTGGTAGATGACAGAAGCCTTCATGTCCGAAGAATGTTCGAAGATAGGCAACAATGACACAGGTGTTGACACTAATGAGACTTTACCACAGTTTGAAGATGCTCATGTATGCAATCAATTTATTGCTGAAGCTAGAATAGAAAGGGAGCGTCGTGACAAAGCCTAAGAATGTTACGGACATGGGAGATGAGCGTCAATCGATACGCTATCGTATTTTGCGGAAGTTTTGTAAATTTCTGTGGTTTTTCCAGATAATCGTCATCGACAAGCACGTCGAGGGCTGCCTCCACGTTTCTGTGCTCCTGGATGCAGACGAGACCGAGTGCCCGGAAGTGGAGATCCACCCTGACGACGTGGTTTGCCTCCCATACTCCTCGGGAACCACCGGTCTGCCGAAAGGGGTGATGCTCACACACAAGAGTTTGATGTCCAGTGTCTCCCAGCAAGTCGATGGCGAGACTCCGAACCTCAACATTCATGCCGAGGATACAATCATGTGCGTGCTGCCTATGTTCCACATCTACTCGTTGAATTCCATCCTTCTCTGCGGACTTAGAGTTGGCGCTGCGCTTGTGATCATGCCCAAGTTCGACCTGCCCAAGCTGCTGGAACTCATCCAGAAATACAAGGTACGCAATTTATCAGCTTCGGATTCGTTTTTTCCTTGAGTTTTTCTCGATTCTCTGGTCAGGTGGCTGAATCGTCTCATGGTGTGGTTTTTTGGGCAGGTGACAATGGGACCTTTTGTGCCACCCATTGTGCTCGCCATTTCGAAGAACCCAATCGTGGAGAATTACGATCTGTCCTCTGTGAAGATGGTTCTATCCGGCGCTGCTCCACTTGGCAAAGAACTGGAAGATGCTTTCCGGGCCCGCCTACCGAACGCCATCCTTGGCCAGGTAAGCTTGCACTCAGACTCACTACTCCCCACTTTCTTCATTGGATCTTGTTATTTATGCAAATCTAAACCCCTGGGATTGCAATCAAAACAGAGTTACGCAGAAACACAATTTCTGGGTAGGTGGGAATTCGGAATGTCGACCAGGACAGCAGTTGTCATACTTCTGGTACAAATCCGAAATGTAGAAAGCTGAAAGATTGGGGAAGCATTGGTGACTCAGTCATCACCTTTAGGATATTGCACATTTTATGCGTAGTTTCTTCCAGGTGAGCAGCATGCCAAACTGTACCTGACACCACACCTCCCATCCAGTCCTTAAATTGGGTGGTTGATGTGCAATACAACACATTTGGGAACTTTAAAGGCTATGTACGCCACTTCACAAGAGCATGACACATACCAGTACGAATGTTGATTGATTGTGCTGCTGCCCTGTGGGGTCCGTCTGGAAGAGAAATGTCATCCGCGATTTGCTTCATACATTGGTTCCGGTCATGATGTTTTGTCGCTCCTCTTAAAAGCTGTGCGCAATCTGTGGGTCGATCCAGGCAAAGGTTAATAACATTTTGGGGGATGGTTGCATTGGCAGGGCTATGGCATGACAGAAGCCGGGCCAGTGCTGGCTATGTCGTTAGCGTTTGCCAAGACGCCTTTCCCAGTGAAGCCAGGATCTTGTGGAACGGTGGTGCGCAATGCGGAGGCCAAAGTCATTGACATAGAGACTGGCATGTCATTGCCCTACAATCAGCCTGGAGAAATTTGCATCCGAGGACCCCAAATTATGAAAGGTGAATATGTGGCCATGAGCACACACTTCCCCACAATTTCAGTACTTGCTACACTGTACTATATTCGTTAATTTGGGACTTTTTCGGCATTTTGAGACAGTTACAAATATAAGAACATGGATAAAATCACACAGATATTGGAGAATGTTGTAAGATGCAAATACTCTGAAGCTGGTGTTCATATCAAGAACCCAATTAAGAACTCATATCAAGATGGTTTAGGTAGGACGACCCAAAACATTAGACCATGTTGTTGTGGTCCATATATTAATTTGAGACAAGAGAAAGTCTCAAATTAATGAATATAGTGATTACACCAAAATCTAGTTGTGACGGGGTTTACCGTGTGATTAGATGCTCACATTGGAGCAAATAAAACAAGTTGTGTTATTCTCCAGATGCTTGTTTGATGAGGACTTTGATGTTCTGGATAGCTACATTGTATGGAATGAATTAGCTTGCCCTGCTTGGTCAGCCAATTCTGAAGTGAATTTTCTTCTGTGCAGGTTATTTGAACAACCCGGAAGCCACAGCCAACACCATCGACAAAGATGGATGGCTACACACAGGAGACATTGCCTTCATTGATGAGGACGAGGAGATGTTCATTGTAGATCGAGTGAAGGAGATTATCAAGTTCAAAGGCTTCCAGGTAATGCACCTTATTTCCACCTGAGCATGATGGGAACGATATCTTCATAAGATTTGGCAACCTATCCACTTCTACAGCCTTGATGCTGATGATTGGGTACTTACGTCTCTCAATTTCCAGGTTCCGCCCGCTGAATTGGAAGCACTGTTGGTGTCTCACGAGAGTATTCTCGATGCTGCTGTTGTTCCGTAAGTATCAGACCTAAACTACTATAAGCAAAGTACCGTAGAGTGTTGTCTGGTTCAATACTTTTCAGATCCAGGAGCTAATTTCCACGTTGGATCGGTCTTGACTAACGTGGATACGACACGTGGCACGTGTCTTCCAAAAACAGTTGTTTTGTGTCTACCAGACAGCGGTCTACTGTACTTAGTATGATGATTTCTTGGACTCTTTGCTCAAGTGCTTTTGATTCCTTTGCTTCAGTGTGATTTATAGTGCTGTGGCTCCTTTTTCTAGGCGCAAATGTGACAATGCTGGAGAAGTGCCTGTGGCATTTGCTGTCCGGGCTCCAGGCTCTACCATTGGCGAAGATGAGGTGAAGGAGTACATTGCCCAGCAGGTAGATCTTGATCCTTTTTTAATATTCTTGATTCTATTCTATTTTGCACACATCTTGCTCAGAGGTTTACATGACATTCTTCTGTTTGACATTTTCATAAAGGTGTTCCAGACCTTCAGAGTAAGGGTTTTTAACACCTTGCTTATGCAGGTTGTATTCTACAAGAAATTGCATGGAGTGTACTTCATTGACTCCATTCCCAAGTCTGCAGCAGGCAAAATTTTGCGGAAGGACTTAAGAAACAAATGTTAGAGGTTAGGAATGATAAAATTGTAGGCCCCATTCTTTGTACCTATATGTAAAGAGATACACCAGAGGTGTATGTCCTATTCTTTAGCAGGCTGCCCATCAAACATCAGATAATTAATTCAATCCCCTGCTCAGAACTCCTTGGCTTCCGAGCTTAGTTGAACTCGAGGGCGAGAGAGAATGTCGCTCTTGAAACTTGAAGATGTAGGAGTACTTGAGTACAGCAATAATATTGCTGTTGGATTAGCCGAGGGTTAAATAGCCTCTTGAATGGGACAACCAACTATTGAAATTCTGGAGAGGTCGTCTTCTTGAGCAGAGCGTGGGACATACTATGTAGCACATTGAATCTTTCTCAAGGCAAATAGCCGATGAAGTGGGACTCGTCTACATCGATCCACATGCACGATGTGAAACTATTAAAGCTGTCCACAGCTTGAGTTTATACTCAGCAATATTTTCTTCCGGTGAAACTATTTTGTGTCCTCAATGTGCAGAAATGAATGTAGGTTCTAAATAATGAGATGATAGCTTGAAATGTATCATGAAGTGGCTCATTATACTGGTCATTATATTTGCAAATCATGCTAAAAAATCTGCATGATTTGATTTGTAACAGGCTTACCAAACTTTCTGCATCGGCCAAGTTCGTCATTTGTGGAGGACCATTCAGATTAGAGCTACATAGGAAGTGCACATGGTCATCAGGTTGGATCTACCTGTATGTGCGCATGGGTCTACATATTATTGGATATCCATTTTCAAGGTCGGCAGTGTGCCTTCAGAATACAAAACCTAACCCATTAATTAACACACGAATACACCTCTTGATGGCACTTTTGTTGTGTCCTCTTCATTTGGAGGTTCCAAGTGTCAGTACTTGAGAAATTACTTCAAATATTACTCAACTTATGCTTACGGTTGAAGTGACATTGAGACAAGCCACCATTAATCGCATGAGGCTGGACCTTCATGGAAACTTCAAGGACCTTTGATGACAACTCGACTGAAAAAGGAGATTTAAAAGGCTGGAAACAGAAACTTGACTGCAGACCCTGGGCTCACTCACAAAATAGGCTGCATTTGCTGCAGACCCTGGGCTTATTCAAAGACGCAAATAGAGTGCATTTGACATGGTTTCTGTGGAGTGATTGTAGACCAGGAGGATAAGATGCCTTCTTCCTTGCAGTGATCTTGGTTTCATGGGAAGTGGCATGAATTGAATTAAGTGGTTGCAGAGATTTAAGAGAGTGCGAAAAGGTTACCAGAATAGGTGAAGATGGTTGCTAAGGACAGTGTTATGGTGGCAGAGTGAAGATGAACGTGTCGCCATACGAGCTTCTCCTTCATTACATCATCTGGGGGCATACCTATATCATCTTGATCAAAAAGCATGCCAAAAAGCATTATTTTGATGCATAAATGCAAGGTTTATGACTCAAACCCCTTAATCACACACATGCAGAGATTCATGGACACCTGGGGCCAGGCAATTGAATTACACATTCTAGGCCTTAGCAACTGGAACTGTGAGCAGCAAATATTCACAGTTTCACTCACAGGGGAACTTTGTATGCACATGAATCTAACTTTTTGACATAGAAGCCAAGACGAGAACAAATTATCACCTGATAAGCATTGTAAATTAGAGAATTTCGAAGGAGGTGGAGGGTTACTTCCATTTATCAAGAAACAAGAGTTCAAAGTGGGTAGATTGCAAAGCACATACCTAGGAATGTGTAGTATTTCATGAAACTCTCTAAAGCTAAGGGCAAAACACCAAAATGGATGCGTTGATCTGCTTTAAGGTATGGCCGGCCTTATAGAACTGTCTAAAGGCCCATTCCCACATGGCTTTACCATATAACCAAAGTCTTTCCTTAAAAACTGGGTAAAGCACTCTCAGTTATAATAGAGGCACCTGGCTATCTCGGTTCACCTACAAGAACTTGCTCTGAAAAATTTCAAGTAGGTTTTAGTTAAGTAGCTTTCACACATGTTCATTGTTTTATCTACCAAGCAATGACATGTTGGACAGTTTTTGTCCCATTCTCAAATGCCTTACCATCTATCTTATCTATCCTATCATTGGTTTTTGTTAATGAAGCTTCTCGTGCCCTCATATCAAGACTAAAAGCAACCAATCACAATGGCTGGAAGAAACATTTCTAAAGGTCCTACATTCTTGCCTCATCTCTAGGTACCAATGGGAGGGTTGGTGCTTGAGGCTTAAAACCTCCACTTTTAACCATGCCACGTCCTTTGCCAACTAGACTTGGGACTAGATAGTGTTGATGGTGTGAAGGCCATGTTTTTAGAAGAAACTTTTAGGCTAAGCTAAAGTCAGGTGGGATTGGGGCATAAGCTGATAAAGGATGGTCCAGCACACCACTGGTAAGTTCGAAATCCTTTATATGATGCAAAAATATGGATTATCGGTCTTGATTTCACAAAAGATCAAGATCAGTTACTTCGCAAATTAAGTTGCCCTCCTTTAAGTTCTAAAGATCTATCGAAAAATATTGATTGCATGGGATATCCAAAGGAGAGGAATAGTTAGTATTCAAACCTACACAAACACATATTTTCACTTTGAATGTATAAGAAATACTAAGCAATTAAGGTGAAAAAGTGTGGGGAAATAACCACTTCTACCAGAGCAGCTAGAGTCCTTTTCCAGCCATTGGGAAATGGAATCTATTTGCGAACCACACAATGACTACTTTCATGCATGGTTCAAGCATCACTAGAAATAAACAAAAGGAAGGTATAAAAATATTTCAAGTACATCCACTGATCAACATCATGAGGTTCAGTTTACAGGGTAAGACATGCAACGCTTACCAATGGCACTATCTCAGGATATACACTTGCAAATCTCCCAACAAATGATAGTCTGCAATTGGTTGAGGTTGCCAACCTGGTCACTAATAATTATCACAAAAACACATGGCATTGCCGTCTTTGCAGTTCTGAATGCAACAAGCATCCATGGCCACAATCTCCCATTCAGTCATCTTAGAAACAATCCTGTTAGCTGGATGGCAATCAGAACACACCCAAAGGTCCTCGTGAATATGAACTGACTTCCCAGGGGTGTGTACATTCGTCTGTAAGCAATAGCGATAAACTTCTCCCTGTAAATGAAAAGAGCTTGTTCATTATCCTGTTTATCATATTCTGCATCAGGTATCACGAATGTAACATTCGCCCTTCATTTTCTCCGCCCATCTGTGCAACTCAGCATAAATCTCATTCACTCCTGAGTGGAATGAATTGTTTAGCGAAGTGATGCAACTTGTTATCCACTTCAATCCAGCTACAACCTGGCTCCTTGTGTATAACTCTTTCCTGCATTACAGTGCCCAGCAAAGATGCCTGGTCCCACTTGCCATCTCTGATGGAGAGAGGGGCCTCTATGCAGAAGCACCTTTCAGTCCCCAGCTTGATGAGCTCTGTAGCAGCAGCCTCACCCAATCCAGAGTAGAAGAGATGACTCCGGTGTTGCCACCAGCATGAATTATGGTGTTGCTTCATCATTGAGTTGGTCTAAGTCTATATGTAGTCTTGAAATGGGCATCACGAGAATTAGAGGCCCCTCGATGACTACTACCTTTGCCTATTTTCAAAGGTGAACGCTTTCAACGGGTGCGGACAAGCCAGCTTGCACCTATCTCCCCCAAGGACAAGCCCCTAGGTTCCAGATGGTTGGTTGAAAATCTCCGTATCACCTGGATATGCGCACTATGATTGGGTGGACCATGGTGGCAGGGTGCACCGGAAATCAAATGCTAGGAAGGTCACCCATCCAAGCACTATTATGACCTTGGAGGACTTAACACCTCGAAGTTACCATGGAATCCAGATTAAGCCACCCTTCAGTTCCAGACTACAATATGTTCTACAAGCTCCAAGCATGGCTCCTCCAAGTTGCACTTGGCTCAAATTGCATGTCATCAGATAAAGAGCTCTGCTTCCTTCAAGTGCCCTGCCTGGCCAAGAAGATCCCCTGTGCAGGTACATTGCAACACAGTAGGTTCAATGCCATGATCTTTCATCATAGTCAAAAAGTGTTGACGGCTTCATGTGTGGAGGTCTCCATGGCTACATGCTGACAAGATTGACAAATGAGCACTCATCAGGCTTCACACCATCTGCAATCACTCTTCTAAAGAACTCTAGGGCTTTCATGCCCACCCGTGTCCACCAATCATCATGTTCCTTGTGGTTTTGTCACATTCCTCCATTCTGTCAAAATGAGTTGGGCATCATCAATATTGCCACATTCTGCAAAATGTGAAGAAGCACACTACCTATATACAAATCTGACTTGAGTCCTGCTTCAACAACATGGCTGTGAACCTCCTTCACCCACTCCAAAGTCCTATGCTCGCATGTATTTAGTATACTCACATTAGTAGTTGTATTTGATACAGAACCCTCTCCTTGCATTTGGAGAATGATTTCATATGCTTTGACATCACATTGACCACTTTCCGCATAAGCACCAATCATCACATTCCATGTGATCACATCTCGTTTCTTCATACTGCTAGGGCATTGTTAATAACGTTATACTTTAAATACATGTGAACAAGGGCATTTTACAAACACAAATCTGACTAGAGTCCTGCTTCAACAGCATGCTTAAGAACCTCCTTCACCCAATTTAAAGACCCAGCAGTTGCACATGGATTCAGAATGCTCCTATAAGTAACTGCATTAGGTACAAAACCCCCTTTTTGGCATTTGAAGAAAGAGTTCATATGCTTCTTGCCCACATCCATGTTGTGTTCTTGAATACTGGCAAAAATAAATCAGGCATCATCAATACTGCCACACTTTGCATAGGTGTGAAATAGTGCCCTGCCCACATGCAAATCCAACTCGAGTCCTGTTTCAATGGCATGGCTGTGAACCTCCTTCACCCACTCCAAAGCCCCTGCACTTGCACATCCATTAAGTATGCTTACATAAGCGGTTGTATTTGATACACAACCTCTCTTTGCATCTGAACAAAGAGTTGATATGCTTCAAGACCACAACTACTTTCTGCATATGCACCAATCATTGTAGTCCATGTGATTACATCGTGCTTCACCCTGTCAAAAAGTAGTCGAGCATCATTTATACTGCCACTCTCTGCATACATGTGAACAAGTGCACTGCCAATGCGCAAATCAGACTCAAGTTCTCCCATCATAGGCATGGTTGTGAACCTTCTTCACCCACTCCAAAGCCCCTGTGCTTGCAGATGCATTCAGGATGCTCAAATAAGTGATTACATCTGGTTTGAAGCCTTCCTGTTTCATTTGGCGAAAGAGTGCATATGCTGCAGCACCATGACCACTTTCTGCATATGCTCCAATCATCACATTCCAGGAAATGACATAACGATTGGTCAATATATCAAAATCTCGCCTTACCTCCTTGATGCTCCCACACTTGGCATACATCTTACGGAGAGCCGTCCCTACATGCACATCTGATTCAAGCTCATCATGTCTGATATCTACATGAACTTCTTTGCCCCATTCTTTGCCACACATGCTTTCAGGATGCTCGAGTAGGTGATTTCATTTGGCTGTGCCCCTTCTTGTCACATTTGATTGAAAATTTCCACTGCATCTTTAGCATGATTGTGCTGAGCCTAACCTCCAATCACGATGGTCCAACTACAGACATTCTTCTGCACAAGTTCATCAAATGCACGACGCGCATCCTGCAATCTCCTGCATCTAATATACACACTCAGTAGGTTGTTTGCCACTAATATATTTTGCCCCATTCTACTCCTGATGATGCAGTCATGAACCTGCTTGGCTGCCACAAGGTGTCTCTGCTTGAAGCACCACTTTAAAATTTCAACATAGGTGTACGCGTCCATGGTGTTATTGCCTTGTTGAATACAACTCTCCTGAATGGCGATGGCTTCACTCACGGCAGTTGCACTTTGTATGTGCATACCAAAATCACTTTGTAGAATTTGCCTCGACTCTCTTGCACTAGTAGGCAGAGTATTTCTATCTTCATTGTTGTCCTTGGATAGCCTGCCTCATCAGTAGATTCTTCATCAGACCAACCATCCTATATAGTACTACATAAAATTAAGTGCAGAATAATGCCCAAAGTCGGGTATTTCAGTCTACAAAATTATTGGATACAACCATGTGCAATCTTTACATATCTTACATACATAGTGTTTCTTGAAGAACCATCTTACTTCAAGTGCACTCAATTAAAACTTGCGTAGTAACTTTTGTAAAGCGAATCGAGAGAAATGAGCATTGAAAAACCCAATCCTCATACTCATCCAGAACACAGATTTGGATGCACCCCACGTTCCGAATTACAGAATGCATGTTTGACTTCCACCTTCAATTGTTTAAAAGCTTCCATCACAGCAAGGCATGGTGGTCCAGCTCTTTCTTGTCAGTCAGAAACAGAGCTCACTTCTAGACTTACATGGTCATAGCAATACCTGATCCATCGTGTAGTGCCTCAAGTATCTCTGCTGCAATGACTAGCATGTGATTGCCCAGGGTGGAGTTGAGGAACAATCTACCCAAAGTCTTTTTCTTGTGACCTTGTGTTTGAAATCAGGTGATTTTGGATCCCTCTATAGGCATCACAACCTGCGATCAGAGCTAGAAAACCTTACTGCAATCTGCACCCAACAATCAAGGAATTATATATTTACCACTATGATGATTTAGTCATCTTCACTCCACCTCAAAAGATGCAAAAAACAGATTGAATCCTAGATGTTTCACTAAGTGCCTATAACCTCCTACAAGCAAGACATTATGTCTTCAATTGTTGCTCCAATCCTTACATGGACAACATGGTAGTAGGAGGTGATACCTTGTTAATTCTGTTGTCCCACCACCAGGAAGGATCTGCAAAATACTCCTTCCAAAGCTGTTCACTTGTCCCTGCTTCACCTACACACCACACCATATTTATCAAGTGATCCCTAGGAAAAAAAAAATTGCAACAACTCATTTCAATAACATCTTATGGGCATCAGAAATATACTGAAGCATTGGCATTCGACTGTAGTGATCTCTTCCAATCTGATGATGATGAACACCTGACTTTCCTACTGCTACTTCCTCCACGAGAGGATAAGAGCACGAATAAAGAAGGGATAGGCCATGAAGACTTGAATACTGCGATCGCCCAAACATTCTGTTCACACAAATCCGAAGAGTGCATACGAAATGGAGTATTAGGCAAATTAAGCATACTCTTTCTTCAGGGTTAAAAATTTGGTCACAAAAGTTCATGCCTTGTTACTCAGAGAAAGATGTGACGACAATGCTTTCCCGAGACATTGTAATCTACTCACCTGTGCCCCATCTCTACACTCCAACAAGCTTCTACTTTTCTGCCCATAACTTATAATGTAGGCATCCTGCAATTGGAGTCTGCTATCTAAATGCCACGAAACCAATCGAACAGGCGTTCCTCCCTGGATCGCTGTGCTGCTTTTGCTCACCCTGCCTGCCAAACAGAGACCATGCAAGTGGGCAATGAGATCCTTGCTATCAAAAACAACACCCTCGACACATTGTCATTGACCTTAGAGGAACAGCACCACAGCCCAAACTCTCAATCCCAATACCCAACTGGAAATGATTCATCGGTGGAAAATAACCAATGTTGGACCGGTATATAGGTGAATGCATGGTTTCAATATACAATATCAATAATGGTATAAAGAACCTACCCGACCGATCCCTTGATTGTAATACCAGTCAGATATTGATATTTGATGGATATCACAAGATGAAAGAATAGTTGTACGCCTAAGGCAATTATTTGGGTTGATATCATACATATTGATACTGAAGTAATTTGTTCTAGGTATGAAGGTTCTTGGATGTTTTATAGACCCCAATGTATCAAAAACAAAAACATCCTCATACCCCTACCCATACCCTACCGATGTCATAAAAATGTAAAATTCTCATTATATGTTTCCGAGCGGTATCAAAATGAGCTGATACTAGTCCAACACTGGAAATGACCCATAACCTCAATCGGCGACAATTTGATGCGTACCTGCACATGGTGAAGCCGATTGTGGCCGTCGAATGTCCGCATTCCTCTTGGCTGTCGATGTTGAGGAAATGTTCCCAGATTGCCAAGACACGTCCGTACAATGGGACGCCACAGCTGCCACCACCATCCTGAACCTGCACAAATGGATTGCAAATCGAATGCTGCACCGATTTCTTCAAACCCAGGAATATGGTCGCTTCCTTACGGATCTAATTCGGGGATGTTGGTGTTTTCTGTTTCAGCAAAAGCAAGGGACAGAGCTCAATCTTTCCATTCCCAGGTTTTGCCCTCTGGAGACTGTTCCCAGCAAGTGAACCCCGTATTTGTTCGTTCCGAACAATACACTCGGGACTAAAAAAAAAAATCACCTTGAATAGAATTCTAGGGAATTCCGTCACGTTTCCAAAATTAAAATCCTCTAAAAATCCATGATTAAGTACCTAGTTTGATCATGTGTTTGACCCATGTTTGACCAACTACAACCTGAATGTCCTTGCACATGTAAGTAACTCCAAAGGATGGAAATGGAAGGGAATACATGATACTATGCATTGTGCAGTAGAATAACGCGATGCATAAGTAGCAATGCATTCCTTAAGAAAAGATGGCCATACATGCTATGGGACTTGAACTGGATTATGCTCGCATTAAGGTAGATGAGGCTAATGTGGACACCTCCAACTTTGTGGAATCATCCAGCCGTTGGATTTGAGCATTAGAAGCTTGAGCATTATAGTAATTGCGTATCATGACCAAAGAATTTGAAATTGTTGAAATCGGAGTTGAGGAAGGTGTTGATCTAGGCTCCAAAATCGAAGATTTTTTGCTTTCCAATCTGGTGTTGTAGGGGGGAATTCTTCCATCATTCAATGTTGTGTAAGTGGATGACATCATTAGCATATTCTACATGGGTCATTTGCCAATGAAAACCAAGTTTAATACCAATATTAGTTGTATCATGTCTCTAAAGTGGTCACATGTGAGAAACTTTTTTTTGCCAATTTGACTTTGCATTATAAAACACCCATAATACAAGTTGGTTGGCACCTCACATCCACATACCACCTCATAGTTTCCCCCATCTCACGCACAAAAATTAAGCATGTCATAGCTCAATGGATTGTACTCCTAATTACGGAGGGTGGTGGGTGTAGCTTGACTTTTGTGAACATGACTAACCCAATATCATCAAGGCAGTGGTTAAATCACCATGTATTACTCACCCATTGAATTAGAGCGACTATACTGCCAAATAAGAGCCAAAAATAGGTGTCGAATTAAGGAAACTAATTGAATTAGCCTCATCTACCTTATGTCATAGAATGCATGGCTTGACACATCAATGTCAAGTTTTGAGAGCCCTCCCCATCCACTTGTGGTGGGGCTTGCACATGAATCTTCTCTTGTGATTCCCTACTAATGAATATTGAACATGCCATATCATTGGCTTTTTCTCAACAATAAATGATGATGAGAATGTGGCATGTCATGACCTAGTCATATGAAGCATGCCAAATACCAAAGTCCTCTCAAGGTTATACTACATACATATGATGAATTCAATTGAGTTTTTCTTGACCTACCTTCAATTGTGCATTGTGACATGGGAAGGTGAACATAACATCATCCAACTGCATGTTTGTGTTCTATTCTATATTTAGCATGTGACACAGGCTCTACTATCTTACCTTCATGGGGAGAAACTTAGAAAATAGGAAGAAACTGACACCGGTACGAATAATGAATAGTGCCAGTATGAAAAGTAAGACTATTGTGAATAGCGTCAGTATTTTCAATGATAGTGTTGCTATGAATAGTATTTTTAATAAATAATACTGGGATGAACAATGTTTCTTGTGAATAATACCAAGAGTATAACTCCACCCAAATTTCCAAGTGTCAGCCCAAATATATGAATAATAAACGAATATTCTTACTTTGGGGACCCCACATAATATAAATGACATATTCCAAAGTCATGGAACCAACCCACATGGTTGAATAATGTTATGAAAATGAAAGAACACCTTATAATTTAAATGTTCTCAAATGTAGATGTTTTGACATTACATACATTATTTGCATATATATATATATATATATAGCTACCACGCTCATTCTTCAATTATACACATATGTATGCAAAAATGTGTAATATCATTTAATCCAATTTCTCCCCAATAATCCCAAATTTACTCAAATATATATGGTCGGGGCTCAATTGAAACCACTAATATAATCAATGGAATCAATACTAGGACAACTAAACTTATAGACAATCGTGCCTATATAAACCAAGTTGTCCGCTACTTTAGCACATAGGATTTTGATAAAACCAAAATGTTTCCACGGACAACTCCTGAACTTCCAAAAACTCCAATTTTAGTTGAATATTTGTTGTTTCTTAGATTCACAAAACCTATTTAGATTTAGTGGGACCCAATAGAAGAATAGCCAACCACACTCCTATACAGCATTATTAGCGTCGTCCCATTCAATGACATTTTTGCTGTGGGAGATGTAAAAGGTGAGTTACAAGACTCGGAAGGAACTCACCATCCAATTCAGACCATAAGGTAGAAATACCATAACCCGTGAAAATAAGGTGAATCACATTGAAGATATGGTCTTACAATCATGAGATAATTTTCCAAGATAGACGAGAAGGATTCATGAAGAATGCAAGTTGTTTCATATTTTTCTGCCCTATACAAAAAATTCTACAATTTTTCAAAGTGGAAAGTTGTCAAATCCCCTACTCGTTCACTAGATTTTCCCTACACCGAACACGGTAATCTGCATTTCCATACGAAACATCACCTAAACTAATTAACTCATGAGTACATTAAACATGACTAAATTTGGCCAAACTAAGTGTACACGTATTGAAGTTGCCAGCCTCGCCATGATCGGTTTCAGAAATGGCACTTCACTATTCTGACGGCGGTCTACTGCACGGGTAGAGGGTGGTTAACCGGTTTGGGTATTTCTACCTTACATAAAAGGGCACAAGGATACCCACACTAATAACTTATGCTACCATTAAGCTTACCCAACCATGCTGCCTAGGAGAGGACACAAATTCGAGCGTCATGATTTGCATTGGAAACTACACCCAAATAATGGAAGAGTAAAGAATCTCTCGTATTTAGCGCGATCCACTAACTCATATCCATGGTGAGTCAACCTAGACTCGGTAAATGTTCGAGAAAGAGGAAGGTGAAACTCTTGATGAAACGACCACTCGTAACTTATTTTCCCAAGAGCGTGCACGCACACATCGTCATGTGCCATGGGTTTATTAGGGTGGATTTACATTAGGATCCAGGTCCAAGGAAACTTGGGGTCCAACATTAATAACATTTACTTTTAGACTCAAGATTGGACCCACATTTATGATTGGTTTCTCAAACAAAAAGAGGTGTAAATGTTTTTACTATAGACTGTAGAATTTTGCGGGAAAGTGATGTCACATCATAGCCACTTCATTTATCATAACTTGGACCTAGATTATGCTGTAAATTCCTTGTGTGTAAAAGTTTGCTCTTGACCAATAAGATTGCTTGGTTTTGGAGTTTCTTTGGTCTTGTACTCTAGTGTAAACCAATGTTGGACTTGATATCATTTTGAAATAAAGAGCAAAAACATTTAGGTACTTATAATGATGATTAGCACATTTTTTTGATACTCAACAAGGTACATCTATTTGAGATAGTTTTGTTTTTGATACCATGCATGTTTATAGTTTACCATGCAAGAACCTTCATACCTAGGTAAAACCACCCTAGTATCAACACATGATGGTTTAGAATGGTATTGACCCAAATAATAACTTGGGTATACAAAGATTCTTTCACCTTGACATACCCATCAAGAATCAATAGAAGACTTGGATTATAATTTTGATACCAATTGAGTAGGCTCTTTGCTACCATACTTGATATTGTGTATTGATACCATGAATTCACCTATTATACCATTCCAACATTGGTTTAAATCAGCATGGGTTTGGTGGTATCAATAATCAACATCTATAATGATACCAAAGAACCTATGTGTGGGTTGATACCATTCTTAACCATAGTGATATCATGCGGATTTCACCCAGATTTGAAAGTTCTTGCATGGTATATAGACCCGAAAGAGATCAAAATATTAAAACCGTCAAGTACCCATACCCTATTGGTATCAAGAAACGTGAAATCCTCACTATATAGATACCCAATGGTGTAGAAAATAAAGACGATTCCAGACCAACACTGGTGTAAAGCCGCCTAATAACTTAATAACCAAGAGAGGCAGGCAGTTCGAGTCAATCAGCGGCTACGGCCGTTGGCCATGGCGGCTATTGGCGGCCATGGCCATAGCCATGATGATAATGAGCGTTTACCCAGGTAGCTCGGGATTTACCTCGCCGCAGTACGTAGTTGCTGTTTTTAGGCTTCTAGGGTGGACTCGCAAGAGAAAGAGAGAACTTGACAGAAGAGAAAAACATTGCGGAGGAGGCGAGCACGAAGAAAGCGCAACCAAGATTCTCTCCCTTCCAGAGCTAGAAACCCGTTGCTCTTTTTGTATGTACACACAGCATCACGCACAATCAATCACTCGCACGCTATTGGTACTCGCACTCTCAGGTCAGTGCCTTCTTCGCCACTTGGTAACGCCATTCGTAGAGCAAAACAAAAACAACCGGAGACAGAGCGAGACATGAGTTGTTAGAGAGCAAACCGAGAGACACAAACAGAAACAGAGTGCCGTTTCTTCAGTATTTTGGTGTGTTTGAGATCCTATTGCTCTCGCGTTGTTTTGGCTTTTGTTATGTGTGTTTCGAGTGTTATTCTGTTTTTGTTGTGTTCGAGGTTGTGTAGTGTGGGAGTGCGAGGGTGTGGAAGATGTTAAGCTTAGGTTTGTCGTTGCGGTCTGATCGCTGAGGCGAGTTGATTTTGTTTTGCTAGGGTTTAGCAGGCCAGGGCAAGGTGTTGCTCATTTTGTTGTTGAGCAAGGAGGATGGAGTCCATGCGAGTGATGGCAGCTGCGTCCCCATTGCGCACTCTGATCCCTTCCTCCTCTTGCTCCACAACGTCCCCCGCCGCAGCGACCCCTCGCGGCTCTCGCCACGTCATTGCGAGCCTTCGGGTGACGCAGAAATGGAGGGCCCCGGGGATTGGCGCCTTGAGAAGGGAGGCCGTCACGCTCAAGTCGATGAGGCGGATCGCCGTTCGCGCAGAGGCAGTGCATGGAGAAGACGAGTCACTGGATGAAAAACTGGACAAGGCGGCCGATGAAGCTGGCAAAGGGGCGGAAGAGTCCAAGCAGGCGTGGAGCAAGTCTGTGGAGGATCTCAAAGCCGAAGCTCAACGAATTGCTGACGCTAGTGAAGAAAACGCTAACAAGGTAATAGCTATCATTATAAGGAATCATCCAGCTCTGTCTCTCTTTTTTTGTGCTTAATTTTTTACTTAATGCAGTGCATTGCCATTTTTGATGCATTCCAGCATGTCATGGCGAGGGTTAGGCGTCACCTTGACATGGTAGCATTTATGTGTGATCCATTTGAGTTTGAGATAGTGAGAATCTTGCACGAATCTGAAGGGTGCTGGGAGGAGATCCACGCTCTGGTCGTGTATTAGGGTAGCCAGGAGCCATGGCAAGCGAGCAATTTCGGTAGAATCATCCAGCACTCTCTCGCTATGTTTTCCAAATTTCCTGAAAATACTGGAGTGCATTGTCTTTTTCATGCATTCCAGCGTGCCATGGCGAGGTTTAGCGTCACTTCGACATAGTAGCATTATGCGATCCATCTTAGCTTAAGATTATGAGAGTCTTGCAAAGAATCAGAAGGGTACTGAGAGCAGATCCAGGCTCTGGTCGAGTATTAGGTTAACTAGGAGTCATGGCAAGCGGGCAATTTCAGTGGAATCATCCAGCTCTCTCTCTTTCTTCTTCTTCTTCGTCTCTCTCTCTCTCTCTCTCTCTCTCTCATTTCTGGATTTTCTGAAAATACTGTGATGCATTGTCATCTTCATGCATTCCAGCATGGCATGGCGAGGGTTTGGCGTCACTTTGACATGGTAGCATTTATGTGATCCATATAAGCTTAAGATTATGAGGGTCTTGCAAAGAATCCGAAGGGCACTGGGAGCAGATCCAGGCTCTGGTTGAGTATAAGGTAACTAGGAGCCATGGCAAGCTGGCATTTTCAGTTTTGCGCACCTAGGTCTTTCAGAATCTTGTTAAAAGGGATTTGGAAGGTCACCTAGAGAAGTTCCCTGGCTTTTGCGGATATGTACTAGGGTAAACTTTTGTAGAGTTTCCTGCAACTGTGAACTAAGAAAATTGTGCAATCCATCTTGGGCCAGAGGGGGGAGCTTGTCTATGTAATGCTCCTCAAGTACTTGACATGCCAACCCATGCTGTAAACGAATTGGACTAGGTTGGAACAGTAATGAGAAGGTTCGATTATTTTAAACCTAAGTATAAGTGATTCACTCATTTTAGAATGAGACACCATTTACTGGAAGTTCAATAGCTCTTGATTGTCGTGAAAGTTTGAGAAGAACCAGCCATTTGTCAATAGAGGTAGTGAGGTGGTGACATCTTCAGGTCTGGTAGCACTTGACCCTATAATTTAACCTTCCATTTAACAGGAATTAGAGAAGCTGAAAGACATCACAAACCAGCTGCTAGAGCAAGCTGAAGTTGCACGACAGAAACTAACTGCGACAGCACAGGAAACTGCCTATCGGCAGAAGGATAATCTCGAGTACGTTGCAGAGAATGGGCCCGAACCCATCAAGGAGGTTGTAGAATCGGCTCTCAGTGCGCACTATTCGGAAACTCCAAAACAGGGCTCCAAGATTCACGACTTCTGCTTAGGCATACCGTATGGGGTTTTCCTTGTTGCCGGCGGGTTACTCTGGTTCTTATTATCAGGTGCTACTTCAGGGATCCGCTTTGGCTTGTTGTTAGGTGGTGCACTCCTTTTCCTGAGTATGACCAGCTTGAAAGTGTGGAAGAGGGGGGAATCATCTCTGCCTTACATTCAGGGTCAGGCAGTTATTACTGCAGCCATCTTCATCAGGTTTCCTCCTGACCCTTTCTGCTGTGCTTAGCTACAGACTCTCACATGTTGGAGTCGCACAGAAACCCAGGTTTATATTGAAAGTGAGGTGTTCTTCAATCAAGTGTCTCTGAGATTTCTTGTGATCATTTAGTTTTTGTTTCCTTGATGTTTTAACCCAGCTCCCCTAATAATTATCCTTATTATTTGTCTTACTTGGAATCAGCAGTAGATTCATGCAGAGTCCAGGTGGTGTTTTTACGAATTTGTTGTCTCACTTGGTTGTTGGTGGGAAGTTTTATCGCTTGCCCTCATTTTTATGCTATCTTGTATTTTTGTTGATCCTTTTCCAATGACCTGGTTTTCTGTTGTGTTCAGGTATTTCCGACGGTACTCAGTGAACAAGTTGTTCTTTCCAACAGGGCTTACAGGCCTCATTAGTGCAGGAATGTTGGCCTTTTATGTGTACGTGTTGACATCTGGAGGAAATCCTCCCAAGAAGCAAAAACCCGAAGCAAGCACTTGAAAGAGCCATCCATCCACAAGAGAGTGTTCTTAATAGCTGAGATGTACATGCCATTTGTTCCAACATCCAGCTAAGCACAATAATATAGCAGTTTCTGAAACAAACAAGGTTAGCTCATTTTGACAGATTTATGAGTAGTCAAGTTTGCATAGAGATCTGGAAAAGGGCACATACGTAGTCTGAAGTATAAACAAATAGTTTACAATAGGCCAATGTTTCAGTGAGATGTCGGGAGGCAAAAGGATGCTGCTGAGCCAAGCATGGAAGCTGTTGTAATTGTGGACCTCTTTGTTGAGCAGGCCGTTTGAATGATACTTTTTAGAATAGCTCAAGAAACCCATGTGCAGATATTTGTATGTTATTGTTTTGAAGTTTACTTTGGGTCCAGCTTTTAGCAGGTAGAACCAACAAGAAGAACATCCTCTACAAGACTCAAATTGAAGAGTTGTACGGTCCCGGCTCTTGCTTTCACCCTTCTGGAGGTATTTCGACAAATAGGGACATGACGATTCTTCTAGAGCTTAGCTCATGGCTTACATTGAGTTTGGGTCTAGAAAAGTCTAGCATGATGTACACGAGTACTTCTCTCACTGGTGAGGCACCTCAAATCAGTAACAAGTTGCAACCTGTCTTGAATCATCATGACATTTCAGTAATGTGTTTTGGAGCAATTTTGATGACATTCCACAAGTCGTTCCCTTGTTCTCTTGTACATCTGATCATATGATCATAGCTCCATAGGCTTTCTCAGACCATGTGACATGTGAGATTTCTTTATCTTGAATAGGGAACTTCCATGGATATATACTTTCACCCTGGGTGCTGTCATTGCCTCAAAGCTGTTCACTTTGATGCAGATTTTTATATTGGTTGTAATGTGCCTCTTTGACAGTCTGCAGTTGACAGCCTGAGAGACTTTCTCTATTTGATTATGTAGGTGTTGATAAACCAACAATTTTTAATGGTCACTGAGGTGTTATGTGAGTGTATTTTTACAAATCGATGGAAACTTGCCATTTGATTTGGAGAGATTGAAAGAACACTTAAGATAGGACAAACTAGTTATTAGAAAGAGACCCTTCAAAGCAAATTTTGTTATGATGGATTTTAGTTTTTAAAATTGGGAATTGAATGGTGTTGAATTCCATTGAATTACCCCAAGTTGGGCTCACAAGGCAATGACAATGACCACAAACTCCCCACAATTCAATTATTGGGTATTTGAAATGAAATACACAACTTGATAAAGAAACCCCCACCATATGCACTCTCATAAGTTTAACTCAATGAACACCTTCAATGGGTGGTGTAACAAGCCATGTGACCACACAGCTAAAAAATTGGTGACATTAGCTTGGTGAGAATTGTTCACCTACTTCAAAATTCCTTTCAGACCCAAGGAGGAGACATGTTAGGTTGAGTTTTCATGTAGGTTGCTCGCCCACCAAATTCTAGATAATAGTGGGTTGGGGGTCTTCTCAATTTGATAAACAAAGCAACCAACCAACCACATTCTAGTGGCCTATTAGAATGTGCAAGGCCATGGTCATGGGCTGCTAAACTTCCATGCACTCACTAAACACTTGAAATAGAAATGGTTGGTTGACACATGCGAACATTAAACACTTGAAATAGCAATATTTTGTTGGCACATACAAACACTACCCCACTAGATTCCATCTACATTTGTCCTTATTCCCACCAAAATCTGGTGGGTGAGTGGCCTCCATGGAAACTCACCCTTAGTCTACCATGGAGTTGACAACCATGCTAAATCTTGATATCAATCATGTGCAACAATGAAAGTTATTGCAAAGTAGAAAATTTGTGGCCTTCACAATTTTATTGACAAAAATCTTGATGCGCAATATTCAAACGGTGCCTTAGTTGAGCATCTTTCCTAAGAAACCTAAAAAAAGTTACATCCTTCATTTAAGGTAACATCTCTAAACGAAGCTCATCATTTAAGTTGATGCAATTGACCAACAACAGAAATCCGTGCCATTCACGTGTCGGTTCACAGTTTAAACAAAGCTCTTGATGTGACGTTTGGAGTAATTGGGGAAGGAGCCTGCATGCAATTTGGCAATTGTAGGTGCTTGACATACATCTCCTCCCTTGAAGTAGCACACCCATTTTCCATCTTTTGGTGTGGATAGAGCGTGCCACCCAAGAAGCTGCATCGCCGCCTTCAATTCTTCATGGGTTTCACAAATATGGAAGCCTTTGACGAACATGATACGATGTCGTCGTGGTGGCCGGATGCTTACACCACAATGCTCCAACGTCCTTACAACACGCTCCAACTTAGTTCCAACCATTTTGAAGAAAAAAAATTAGAACGCCAAGTTTCGAAGCTCAACTCCTTGAGGAATGCTTCGCTTTTGGAGTCGCGACTCTACTCTCGGTGTTCCTCATTAACTGTAGAATCTCATTTCAACTTGGACCGGCTGATTTATATGGAAGTGTTGCACTTCGAAATAAAAAGTACAAGAGAAGTCAGAGATTTATAAGTTTTTTTACAAGTGATGACTCTCATCTGAATGGGAAATTTAAGTATTTTGACATAGTATGCATTATGATAACAGTAAAAAGTAAAAGAAACAGTCTAATTGAACCAATGGCATAAGTAAAAGTAAAAGTTGTGGTTGGTGTTTGAGATTGGATTTTTTTAAAGTAATTTTTTTTTCAAGAGTGACTTGGATTGATGGTTACAGGTACTGTGTGTTCTTGACACGATTGAATTAGATGAAGTTTTCTCACTGTTCGTTTTGTGGGTAGTTGTGATCTCTTGCACGGATGGGTCGAACACTCAAAGAATTCCTGTAAATTGTTGAAATGGCAGGGTGTGAAGTATTGATAAGCGCATAAACACTGTGTTTGGTTGACTACCTATACAAACATGAATCTCCAAACATCACATTCTAACTACTTTTTGTAGATTCCATCTCCTACCAACTTCTTAAGAAAACAATAAATAAGAGAACATATTGTGACAACAACTACACATGGACAGCGGCTCTGAAACAGACATTTTTAGCACTGCACCCACTCCTCATGGGATTTATTTATTTATTTAATATTAATATTTTGAGACAGAAGGCCGACATGCCAGTGCTAAAGCACAGGAGGCAGTTAACCACCTAGCAAGTTTCTGTCAAGTAGAGAGGAGATTTCACTGCCAGGAATCCTCCTCATGGGATATGAAGCATGAAATTAGTGCAAGATGATTAGCAAAACTGAATCGTGTTAGTCATTTTCCTCATGGTTTTTGGAGCTCATATTAGAATTTAATTAATAAAGTGACGATTCTCAATCTCGTAAAATGATGATTATTATAGGTCCCCCCCATTTTGTCGATATTGAGCCTAGAATGGTTGCTTTGTTTTGAGCACATAGTCCAATGCCTTCTTAACACACATCCATTCTTAGAACCACACCTTATCACACACTACTCAAATATAGGTGTCCGTTTAAGATGAGTGACCGAATTAGGTCCACTTACCTTAGAGAAGATAGTAATGCTTCGTCTCCCATGCGACCGATGCCTCTATGGTATGTGGGTCTTATCTTGTCACTCTTAAATAGACTAGAGTAGACAAACCTATTTTTGTTAACTTAAGCAATTTTGCATAGGTGTAGTACAAGTGTGATATTGGGGTGATTTTTTCACATGATTGGAAATTGATATCACAACGTTTAACAAACAAATCATAATTTATTTCCAAATTTTGAAATAATTGGGCATAAAGTACCATTAATTAGAAAATGAAGTAATAATAAGGACCATTTACTTAGTCTTAGTCATCAAAATACCCCATATAATGATACCCCTTTGCCGCACGTGATATACAAAGGCTTCTATTGAGTCACACCCCCCCCAGGCAAAGTTCAAAATGAGCACCGCATTTAGACCCCAAACTAGTGGCCAAACCGAAAGGGTGAATTCGGTGTTGGGCCAATATTTGAGAAATTATGTGAGCACGGACCAACAATAATAGGTTGACAAGTTGGGGTTGGTGGAGTTCAGTTACAACAAGGCGAAACACTTGGCAACTAGTGAGTCTCCATTCATGGTGGTGCAAGGGCTCCATTTCAATTTTTAAATATATATTTTTTGAAAATGACGTAAACAATCACAATAATGTTTAAACTAGTCTACTTTTAAGACATGTTAATAATCATAAGATTAGTTTTTTTTTACCTTTGATTCAAAACATCATGTAATCTAATGATAAATATATAAACTCATGACATTTCAAGGCCTAAATTGATGTTATTGGATTATAAAATATTTTAAATACGATATTTCAAAAAATAAAACATATAAATATGGATTTAGTTGTATGGTATGAGGGTGGTGAAAATTTATCACATGCCATCTAAGATAGATGAAAACTTAGTTAATATTAATCCCAAGGTTATCAACCGGACCTCATCCAACCATGTTAGAGCCTCCGAGTATATTAAAAAATAGTTCTAACCCCTCTCTACTTCTTTTTCCATCTTGTGAGGTGAGGTTGCCGAAGGTAGAGTCCAGATGTGTTGAGGAGAGTTGGAGTTGCTGTAACATGTTGTAAGACTCTTACATAAGAACCTCAATGGTTGTTGAATTTGGTTAATCTTCGGTGTTGAATCTAGCTCATGTTTGTTGCCTTCATCACAAATCTGTTTTTTGCATGTTGAGTGTCGGACTTGGTTCTTGATGTTCATGTCCAAGCCCTTGAAGCCCAAAGAAACTTAACCATACACATATTGTAGGCGTTTTTCTCCATTTCTATAAATCCTTGTATAATGTGGAAGGCTATTGCAAGCATTATTTATTCCATTCATATATACATATTTCTCTCTACATATTTTTTGAATTTTGTTTGTATATTAGTATTTTTTACTCTTATAAAAAAAATATAGGGGTGTTTTATAAAGGGGTGTGAATGCACGTTACGTCTCTTTCTAATGAAGAGTGCATTCCCTGGGAATCTTCTTATTATAGACATAACCTAATCTCATGGGAGTGTCACTTCCAAATATTCCATAATGACGTGAGAACAAATATAGGGTCCAAATAATTTTTTGAATGTAATTTTTAAATTGTAATTACATTAATATAGGGTGAGAAAAAATAGTTGCAAGAATCAAAATGAGAATATTACTAATTATAGCAAGATAATTACATTCATTTTTTAGGGTGCTTCTAAATACCTTGTTATCTCATGTGGTTCTTGAAAAATACATAAAGTGACTCCCCCGTGCCTAATGTCTATTTGTATAAAATAGTGTGGCACAAAGATGTATACTACTAGAACTACATTCCATGTAACATAAAAACTAATTCTAAGCCTCTAATTGCAAAAGGATATTTCAGCCAGATTACATACACAACAACTTTATACATGATTACACTGGTTGACCATTTGGAGGGAATTTGACAAGAATACCCGGTGAATGATCCTAAACGCACAAGAAATTATACAACAATGTGTATAAAGTTGTTGTGCAAGTGCAACTCACATTATTATTAGTATCACTCTTAGGTGGTAATCTTTCACCTGTAGTTCGCTTTATGTCTTACAGCGTCCCCGCCCCCAGATGGGGCATGGAGGATGCCAAAGCCATAAATGGGGCATCCTGGGTTCTTAGGTGGTGGTACCAGCATAAAGTGAGCCCCACATGTGGCCGGCCCCCCATAATCTAGATTTTAGAACTGGCCCGGGTATAGATAAGACCTTCCCCCGCCATAAATGGTTCATATAGCGCCCCTCCTCCGCCCCCCCCCCCCAAGAAATTACTCTAATATCAGATCCTCTAATATCCTACTTTATCCCATGTCAGATAATAGGTGTTGTGGTCTTATTGGCCCCAGGCTAGATCACATCTTCATTCGGTTGGGCCCTGCCCCTCCCACACCTCCTTCACTGCCCGGTCCTCCTCCCCGCATTTGCGCGTTTGAAATCTTCCTCGTTGGGAACCAATGTGACAATTCCCAAGTTGATTAGAAAATTAACTGATAATAAGAACCATTTACTTAGTCTTAGTCATCAAAATATCCCATATAATGATACCCCTTTGCCGCACGTGATATACAAAGGCTTCTATTGATTCACCCTCCCCGGGCAATGTTCAAAATGAGCACCGCATTTAGACCCCAGACCAAGTGGCCAAACCGAAAGGGTGAATTCGGTGTTGGGCCAATATTTGAGGAATTGTGTGAGCACGGACCAACGATAATAGGTTGAAAGGTTGGGGTTGGGGCTCGGGGAGATCACTCCATTGTAGAGTTGAACAACCACGTGCGATCATTTTAGATGTAAAAAATGTAAAAAATGTAAAAATCATCACCAAAATGGGTCACAATTTTATAATTTTTTTTTCATGAGTAGATATAAATGATACATGTTACATAGTAAAAAATGGTGACTAAATTTGATGATTTGTTTTTTTAATAAAACATACCGTTTCTAACTAGAATGACGCAGAATTGAACTAAAAAAATTGCTATAATTAATGAATATGACTAAAAATTTCAAAAAAATATACAAAAGATACCATCAATGGTTGTGTATATGTAGAAAAAATATCGTAAAATTTAAAATTATTTATGACATGTAATATAGGGGTAGCAAACTTTGTTCGCACGTGGTGTTCAACTCTACAATGGAGTGATCTCCCCGAGGGTTGGGGAGCTCAATTCCAACAAGGCAAATCACTCGGCAACTGGTGAGTCCCCATTCATGGTGGTGCAAGGGCTCCATATCAATTTTTCAATAAAATATCTCCTATATTTTTTGAACATGACGTAAACAATCACAATAATGTTTAAACTAGTCTAACCTCCCATTATTTAGAACTGGCCCAGGTATAGTGCAGACCTTCCCCTACCATAAATGGTTCATATATCGCCCCTCCTCCGCCCCGCCAAGAAATTACTTTAAATATCAGATGCTCTGATATCCTACTTTATCCCGTGTCAAATAATAGGTGTCGTGGTCTTATTGGCCCTGGGCTAGATCACATCTTCATTCGGCTGGGCCCCGCCCCTTCCACACCTCCTCCACTACCCGGTGTTCCTGCCCGCACTTGCGTGGGAACTCTTCCTCGTTGGGAACCACTATGACAATTCCCAAGTTAATTGATGGAGTTCCTTCACTTAAGCCATTGAGCTCCTTTGGCATGCGAAGGAACTCCATCAATTAACTTGGGAATTGTCACATTGGTTCCCAACGAGGAAGAGTTCCCACGTAGGTGCGCGCAGGAAGACCGGGCAGTGCAAGAGGCGTGGGAGGGGCGGGGCCCAGCCGAATGAAGATGTGATCTAGCTGGGGGCGTCATATTGATTGCTTCCTAAGTATGACGGGGGTATGCCTAGGCTTTGACTCATAATGAGCCGCCCCGCCCAAGATGAAGGGCTCCCCAAAGGTATAAAATATTATATTATACTTTATTTGACGTGTGCCCGGCGGTCTAGTGGAGACGCTCTTATCAATTCATGTACTTGAAATGACTCATTTTGAAACCGGGCCACTTAGACCCATGTCTTCTTGTAGTGTACATGAGCGTCATGCCTCCTAAGGAGTCGGGAATACAGACAGAGGAGAGTACTCTTCTGCACCACTCCTCCTCGTGATCGTGGCCGCTCATCTTGCAACCACAAAGGTATATAATCGGGTTGTAGGGACTTATCTCCTCACTCCCCTTCCCTTGTATCGAGCACGAGCTGTTTCTCTACTCCACTCCCGCGAGAGGGATACAGTGACGTTTTTCACAGTGAACTTGAGTCACACCACGACGCCACTTCTCAGCCAGAGTGTTGTGCAGTGAGAACCTTTCGTTTCTGGTGGTGAGAATCGACGGTCTTTCTACCAGCGTCCTGGTGGGAGTTGTTGTCCCCTGTTGTCTTGACGGATCCAGCATCCGGAATCTCATTCAAAATGGTGACACACCGTCAGGCCAAGGTGCGCATTGTCAATGAGAGTGGGCAACGCATTGAACCCAACAGCATCGTCATCGCTCACAAGTACAGTGACGTTTACACGAACGAGCTCAAATTCCCCAAAGGCTTAGCCGTCGGGTCGACTGACGATGCTGGTGGCAGCATGATTGTCGACTACCATACAGGCTTCTTAACGACCGGCGTGGACTGGTGGCTGGTGTCATGGGTGACTGCCGACGACGCTAAGATTCACATGACCACCCCTCACAATTTGACGGAGCTTCTCGACTTGATTCAAGAAAATCTTACACTTGCAATCGCTGAAGCTGCAGCTACAGCCATCGGGGGTGAAATCGCTGGGCCACCGGGGGCTGCTGTTGCTGCGGCCGCTGTGGGACTCTTCATGAAGAAAGTGATGAACACCGAAAAGGTCAGTGGTTTCAAAATGTTCATGTTAGAGTCCGGGGACGAGGGTGCTTGGGTTACCATCAGAATCAAGAACAACAACCTGCTGACCTTCGAGGCCCCGTCGGGCCATGCCGAGACTCAGCATCATGCGGTCAACTAGATCGTTCCAAGCGGGAGTTCAGTTGGCTAATAAATATCAACAACCTGGCAGTGCCGCTCTTGTACGTAAATAAGCATAATCGGTACCCATGGTACATACTGTTGATTTCGCAATGTGCGTGTATAATCTATAATATATGTTCAATATACCGTGAGTTTCATTATGTATCAAACGACCATTGCCGCTACACATTGGATCCCTCTCCCTCACAATGAGAATTTTTTTGAATGATTCGTCAGTGTGCAGTCGTGGATTCTGATGATCAATTTCACCCCATGCCGGACAAGGTTATAGGAAAGCATTCATTTTTGTTACGTGCAGGGGAAATTTTTTGGGGTCTTGCTGATCCACTCCACCTGTTCAATTTATGCACAGCTGGATGCACCCGGTTCAGAGCTTGGCAAAGAAACATTGTGGTACAAACACCACGTAAACAACTCAACCAGCCGCTTGCTTCAGAATTTAGATTTGTTTGGCACATGCATTCACAAGCACTAAATCACACTCTGATTCTGGTCCTAGGGGGAAAGTTCTTCACGTGCAAATCTGAATTTCAAGTTCATGTTTCCCACTAGGGCCTGCTTCACAATTCGACCCATTGCAAGTCCCTTCTGCATCACGAAGTCCCAGCTCGGAGGCAAACTTAGTCTCGATTTTGGCAAGTTCGCATTAGAAAGCTCAAAGCATTATTCTTCCAAAAATCAAAGTAAAACGACCAATTCTTGACATTCGTCCTTCAAGTATGTCATTCATGCCAACAGGGTGCCGAGTATGGAACACACAAATTATCCATCCAGAGCACTCAAAAATGACCCAAATCAAATGATGACAAATACTATATGTCAACCAATGTGTAGCTAGCCAGTTTCCACAAATCTTAGTGTTAGTTTGTAGTAACCTATAGACGCAACATAAGGCAAACAAATGGTGAAGATACATAATAATCGTGATGCTTCGTTGGCCTACCCCATTGCAATTTGATGATTTAATGAGTGTAATTTTGGCTCACGTGCATGGGAATGTGGTGGGGAATTCTCTTAAGGTGGATTATGTTTCCCATAATATTTCACGGCTTACCAAAACACATGGAAGTGAGGGAGATTAAAACTGCACCGAGGCCCTGTCAGATTCGTACCTCAGTGGATATTGTATGTACCAATGCTTCACTTCCACCATAGTTGTGTATGAGTGTTGTTGTCGAGACATTCGACGAGATCCATCCCCTGTGCTTTCAGTTTCATATACTGGCCCCCCGGATTGTAGGGGCTGGAAATTTCTTAGATTGGGGATGTCTTAGATTGCTAATTTGTTCAGGCTCAACCTTTTGAGTGAAACAAAGATGTCGTACTGAGGTTCTGGGGATTTCAACAATGTGGAAGAATCTTTCAAGCAACCAATTAATTATTGTTAGTTGATTGTGCTTTGCAACCTGTTGCAAATACTTTGTTGATTGTACTTGAAGATCCACTTAATTACATTGCCAATTCCTCTTTAAACTTGAAGCATGAAAATAAGCAAGGAAAAATCAAGCATTCCAAGTACACTGGCTGAGCACATTAAACAAGTTCATTTCTTGAATTGTCATCTACAACATGTTTTACTTCAATACCGAAGAGAGACAAAAAAGACATGGCGGGATCCAAGATTGAGATATACACCCGGGGTGGTCACTCCCCATATTTTATTAATCCACGTGAGAAAAAAAGTAAGGTCATGTTTATTCTTTGAACCTAAAAATTATATTTAAAAAGAAGTAATATAGGGTATCAACAAAACATTTTGAGAATATTTTGTGAATACTCAATAAATATGCAAGGAATATTACGAATATTACTTAATATTACATTTTACTTCATAGGGTGCCTTATATTGCTTGGTTTACGCACGTGGTATACAAATTGTAAGGGTAAGTGACCTCCCCGTGGATATGTACAAGACTAACCATAACGGCTACAAGCATCCAGCGGCTACAAACGCAGAAACATGAACAGAAGGTGGCATTTAGAGTATATCTTAATTCAACACTCCTTCTCAAGCTCGACACCCTCCCTTCTTGTGGTTGCTTCCAAAGCAAAAGTTGCCTTGTTGGTGCTACTCTTTTTTCTATTTTGATTGCATGTGTGGTTCACTATCTAGCTAAGAGGATTCGAGTGGTTTTAGTGAGTGAAACCCTAAATCTTGGGTTGATAGGAAGTGTCAATGAATCGTTGGTTCGCCCAATGATGATTGTTGTTGTGATCTTCCTTCAACAACCCATGTTCAAGAAAAAGAAAAAGAAAAACCAAAACCAACGTTGGCCAATCCGACATGAATTTGAGCCTGTTGGTCCTACTCTGTTCAAGAATCCCCTTGGTGCAAGGTGGGGTTTACTGCCTATCTTGCGGTGGGTGGGCTCTTGTTTGTAAAAAATAAAATAAAAATAGAATAGAAATGAGATAAAATAAATTATTTTGTTATCCATTTACAATGTGGGGGGGGGGGACTGGTTCTTGTTTATTGTCTCGTTTTCTCTTATTAAGTACTAGGTATGTGAGATATTTGATGGCTATTTGGTGGATGGTTTTCATTGCTTTCTTCATTAGCGATGTGGGGATATGTAGGTTCTCAAGAAGTTCTATGCTTCTTGTGTGAATGACTCCCCTTACTCTTGCGGTGATAACTATGAGGGGTCTAATATTCCAGCCTTGTGCTCTTATTGCGTCTACTAACGGGTTGTATTCATCTTCTTTTGTTTGTATGGCATGGTCAAGGAACCTATCATGCGTAAAGGTGAATACAATGATTTGGATGGTTAGGTCCGGTGTAGGTATTAGTGGACAATTTTGTTCATATGCAGCGCCTTGTATTTAAACGATATCCGGCCTTAGTTTTGCGAGGCATTCATATTGTGTAGTGCTGCGCGTGCAACTTAGTATCCATGGCGGGATGGTGTTGTCTTGGTGGTTGCCATGTTGGTTACCGGCATTAATGAGTGTGAGGTGTCTAGTGTATACATTTGATTTTAGTAGGTTGGTGAGTTGGTGGGCAGCGGCATTGTGTCTCGCAATTCTTAGGCTTTCAAGAAATTTATTGTTGCATAGAGAGAGTAAGTGCGGCCAAGTATCTATGTCGTTCCACTACAACAAAACACATCTTTTTTGACTGGGTTTTTATACTTCTACAAGTGAGAAAACACAAACTTCACTGCCGTTAAAAACGACCAGTCACTCAGACAAGCGGTGAAATATGGGCCTAGTCATGTCGCACGGGATGTTCCAATTGGAGACGTTGTAGATGGCAATTAAGTTTAGTTTACTACACCTACTTCATAAAGTCTTCACTACGCCTCGTCAATATAAGTAAGATAAGACACACCTCCGTATCGTTGAGCCTAGTGATATCTTGGCACTAGCACTGGTCATAAATGTAGTCTAGGAAAATTTGCACTTCACTTCACAAAGTCACATGATGTGCAATGCATAGACATATCAACCAAAGTACTAGTCGATGAGAACAATACGGTTAATACAAAATGGTTCAAGCTAACTAAAATTAGTCAATCTTACTCTCCACATTACTGCTTCTAGTAAACTCAATAACAATGGAACTCATTAATAACTCTATGTAGTAAGCGTGTGTGATTGGACATAGTGAACAAATAAGACAACATCATATAATACTCACAATACGTAGTGATATATGATTTACTATGTGGAGTAATATATTGCATATAAGGGAGGTAAAGTTCACTTCAATCAATAGTTATTGGCTTACTTTGTGAAGTCGTGTGGTAGGTATATGACTTAGTTATGTATTATTAGTAGTGAAGTTTGTATGACTATGTTAAGTACCATATTTTGGATAAGTAAGATTTTGTTGAGTAAAAGGAGTAAAATGCGTATGACTCAACAAAGTCATATGTTTATTTAATGGACATAATGTTCACTCCCATTGGTCATACGTGCATTACTATGTGGAGTCACCTAAATTCTTTTGATATCACTTGGAAAAGTGATCTACTGTACCACTTCACTATCCATAGTTATGCATGTTCTCAAACATGTTCCCAAACACGTTCTCAAATATGTTCCCAAGTGAATTTATGTCCCACTTCACTGACATTTCACTACGAAGTTAACTCGGACATACCATGAGTAGAGGCGGACAACGATCATTTCAACAATTCACTGTGAATAGTAGCAAAAATCATGTAGTGAAGTGGGTGTTGGAATAAAAGACATGTATTATTGTAGTGTTTATTTGGCATAATGTGCAATTGGGGGTTGGTGTGTGTGTGTGTGTGGCTAGAAGGGATTTTTTCTATGATTGCCCATGTATTGGGCGAATTGGAACTTGAGGAGTTGTGTGATTTGTGCGACCGTAGTTTGTGGGGTTTTCTAGAAGTGGTTAGACAATTTGTGGTGAATTTCCTCATTGGAGAGCCATTTGTCTGCATATGTGAATTTTATGGCTCTTTCTTTTGTGAGCCTATTGTGTTATGTTTTTATGAATGTTTGTAGGTTCCTCATTATATTTGTTAGGTCGGTGCTTGAGGGAGGTTTAGCTAATCTATATGGTATGGTGCGGGCTACATGTATGCGTGGTATGGGTGTTATGGTGCCTCTTGAGGTGCCGTCATTTGCCAGTGAGTCGGCCATGTCATTTGCCTTAATTCATGTGTGAGCTCTAACTTTTGGGTTGTTATTTTGTGTCGGAACCATGTTATGTGTTGAAGTATGGATGCTATTAATAGTTTGTCCGGGTGATTATGTTGGGAGGATGGGCATGTTACGTGGTTGTTGATGAGGTAGATGTTATTGAAGCTATCCGTAAAGATATGTATGTATGTCGTGATTGACTTCTCGTGTGTTGGCAAGTGCTAACCAAATAGCACATAGTTCCGCTCTAAGAATGTTTTGAAATCCTAGGAGTCTTTATGCTATTTGTATGTTGTTGAGTTGGCTATATACTCTTGATCCTGTGAAGTTCCCATTTCCTTTACCGTATGGTGGGATACATGACCCATCCGTGTAGATGCTTTGGGATGGGTTGTAGTTTTGTGGTTGGGGGGTATAAAGCTCGGTTGGTATGTGGTGGATTTGTGCTAGAGGTGGTGTGGGTAGTGGGTAAGATGTTTTGGGGGAATTTTCCATTTGTCTGATATGTTAAGTTTGTATGGCTTCATGGTAAGTGTGGGGTTATGTGTGGGTATGTGTAGGTTGTGCGATTCTTGAATGATTTGTTGGAGTTGTGGGGCGAAGGTGTAGTGCGTGGGTGGGGAGTCTTGGCTATGTATGCATATGATTGTTGTGAGTGAGGTTTCAAGTTGGTTGTAGTGGGAGGGCCATTGGGGTGCAGATGGGTATCGAACGGCGTTTGGCGGGATGGTGGCTATGGTATGAATGGTCTAGTGGTTGGGGGCTCCAAGTCTTTATGGTTTAGGGTCATGATGGTGATATTGGGTGGGATTTCTTTGGCTACCATTCTGGACCAACGTATGGATTATGTTGTTGTGCGATGATTTGCCGGGTGTGTATAGCTTGCGCCATTCTATTTTGAGGATAGTGCACAACCTTGTGAACCGACGATGATATCTCTAGTATGTGGTGAGTTGTACCTTTTGAGTAGAAGTGGGCATGTGAGGGGTGACGAGTAGTATGAGTGGGTGAGTTGGAAGGTGGTTATAAGGAGGGTTGTGATTGTTGGGTGTATGGTTTGGTGTTGATTGATTGGAGGGATGCTTTTGGGCTTAATTCTTGCTAGTATGGTGACGTATCTATTGAGGAGCCATGTAATTCTTGGGGCGATCACACCCCCTTACATTTCGTAACCACATGCGATAATGAGGTATTTAATGGGTGGGGGGGGGATATTTATGCGCCTCTCAATATTTTTTACCTCCTTATTTGTAGATAAGAAGCTACTTTGACGTATTTTCTAGCACCCTATATTTATTTGTAATTGTTTAGAGAGGCTAATTTTTGGCACAATTGTTTTTTATAAATCGTACAAGTACCAAATGGCGGACATAATACTATAACATTGCAAAACCGACTACGTGAGCAACAAACATTCAATACCATTCAAATTGTCATTCATTTGGTTTCAATTAGTAATACCAATCCCAAACCATTCAAAGTATCATTCAAAACACAACCAATAGAACTTGGATACTAGTTAAAGGTTTACCAATAAACATGGAGATAAAAAAATGTACAAGTTGAAATAGACAAGTTGTAAACACAAATAGAACAAATCAAGAAATACAACCAGTTGTGACAAGACATGAAATTTTGCACCAGTGCCTACTCCAAAAAAAAAACAAGGTTACATTCAAATCCAAGAAAGCTAAATACAATTGTGTTCATAAACACATTTAACTATAATTTCAATCATCTAGAAATGATTGTTGTAGAAAAAGGGCAATCAATACAAGATTGGCATATTGGACACTACTAGCAAGACATGTAAGAGCAACAACAAAAAATGATGAAGAATGAACCACATGCCACCCTTAATTCCCATAATTCCATGGCCAAAAAACTAGATTTTCAAATTTAGAGAATTGAACATGCTCATTCAAAAATCTATACAAGACCAAACAACAAAAAAATGTGCAAATTCAAGGTTTAGGAAAACATAATACCTAGCTTCCTCCAAATTTGGATTGAGTGTTAACTCATCATCTTCATGCATTTGAAAAGACTAATACATGCTTATCACTTCATCCATCAAGTGTTCATTAATGAACAACATCTTTGAATGAAGCAAGAGAATTTCATAGATTTAATAACACCTACCAACTTAGAAAACATATTCTACAAGAAGGTGGATCTACAAGGATTTCATCGTATCCACCAATCTCGACAATGGGATGTTGTGGCACCATATCCTCAACTTCATTACTTTGAATTGTGTTCATGAAGTGGTATTCACCTTTAAGGCGTCGTGCTTTATAGGCCAAATCTTCAACCTCCTCATAGAGGGCATGGATCATGAAAACCTTATCCTCAAGGTCATTAAGGGATCAAGACCGGTTGCCACTCTACAACATTCATCTAGATCCCAATACTGGAATTCAAAATTTAAAACCTTTTTTTCTTCTAGGCGCACTCTTAGGTCAACTAATGATCCTCCATCCTCCTCTTTCATAGTTCCAATGCATTTTGGAGATGTTCCTTCAACAGTGAGTGTATACACTTTGGTCTTCTTCATTTTCATGCCAAACTGTACCAATAAATTGAAACCTTGCAAGACCATACCTAAAACCCCAAAAATAACTCGTAATCAAAAAACCATCAAAGACGAGACAAGCCATGAAAGCTAAACCCTAAACCAAATACACGCAAAAAAACATTGCAAAGGAAGTGGCCACTCCATACCATCAATCTGCATGAAAAAAACCCTAGAATATGCTCAGTTTAAGCGTGAGCTTGACGATCGAGGACCGAGGTTGTGTCATAACCAAAACCAATCACAGGAAGCGGTTGAGGGTGACGGTGGAGGTTGTCAGATTCTAAGCATCCAACGAGGTCCCACATGCTCAACGCCGTTGTAAAACCCAACGGCCGTTGCAAAACCCAATGGCCGTTGAAAAGCGCCAACACATTCCTTCCCCCAAAAAACACCCACGACATTTCCCTCCATACTAACGCACTTGATTCAAATTTAGACAGAAACTACACACTTCGTCATCCAAGTAGTCAAACCCATAATTACTCTACGGATCCTACTAGACACTTTTAGGGGGATCCTATGTCTATGACCCTATTTTTTATATTGATTACTAAAATGAAGGAATTATCCACCACCCTATTTTACATATAATCATATGGGCGACATAGTTCCAATAATATGGTAGATCTAACGAAATTATAAATGTTACCCTAAACGAATTAAATCGACCCTACTTTTTATCTCACGTGGTTTTCTAAAATTCCGATAGTCACCTCCCCGGGATGTAATTTCAATGGCGAAGTCTTGTGGGAGAGATTGTACAGTGGCTAGTAGTGGGTTGGTTCGGTTTTCCATGTGGCATTCCCATAGCCATTTGAGTCGTTCCAGGGGGATTGTAGATATGTATGTTCCAATGTGGTCAAATGTCCTTGCTTCTTCTTGTTCTACTTGTATTGTCAATTGCAAAGCTCAGTATATCTTTTGTCCAGGTTACATTCTTGTGTAATGAGGGTGTGTGAGGTTTTAATTGGAGGGCGGACAAAGCGAGGGTTTGTGGTTTGTGGGATGTGAAAATTGTTGGGGTATTCGTGGAGTTTGTTTTTGTTGGATTTGTCCATGAGGGAAGTGTTGGCTAGTGCTAGGTTATGTTCATAGGTTAGGTTATCTATATTTAGGATGTGTTGCTCAGTGGTCCATTTTTGTATGGGTTCGTCGAGTGTGTGCCATTGGCACACAAATTGTTGGTGTATGGCTTGGGCTCCCCATTGATTTTTTTTCTTTTTTTTTTCTTTTCCTCATTCTTTCATTAGTGATTGAATGGATGAGGCTCCCATTTGTGTTGTTGGTAGTTGAATGGATGGTTCCGTGAGGTGTGTTTGTGTGATTTTGGTTTTGGTTTAGGGGGGTGGTATCTATCCTATGTTGTGGGGGGGAAGTAATGTTTGCTTGTTGGAGGGCTTGTTTAATTATTTTAGGGAGTGCTTTGTATTTTTGTTTGAATTCTTCCTTGGATATGATTGAGGTTTGGGCGTGATTTTGAATTTGATGGATTGTGGTTATGTTGTATTGGTAGAGTTTGTTGAGGTATTTTATGGATTTTTAGTTTTCTTCACTAGGGAGAGAGGCATATTGTAAGTTGGAACGGAATTGTATTTCAAGCGGAGTTTGTTGGATAGGGAAGGTTTTATTTTGGGTGTCGATGTGGATTTCAAATTCTCTTTCAAATAGGATGAGGGTTCTACCTATGGGGGATCTAGAGCATGCTTGGTAAGTGAGTTTCGGTAGGTTGAGGGAGCCACCGTATTTGGTTACAATATATTTGGTGAGTCCTTGGTATACACTGCCTAGTTGTCTTGGGTCGTTGAGGGCTTGGATGCGCTGCATATTAAATAATATGGAAGTATAGATGTGGTGTTGATGCCAAAGTCTTTGGTATTGAGGTGAGTAAGTATGTTGCCAATACTTATCGGGATTTTGCATATATTTTTGATGAGTTTGCTTGAGATTTTGTCTACATTCCTTGTATTTGATTTTGTCTACCCAAAACCTATTGGAATCAATAGGAGATAAGATTGCACAAGCATAGACACCTAAACAAAGGCATATGAACAATGCTTGGAGTGAGATGGTCTCATGCTCTGCTTGTTTTGCCTTTTATTGCTTTTCTTCTCTTTATTGGTTCATACAAACAATATGGGATAAGTCTTATCCCTCTTTGGACTAGCATGGTAGCCTTATTCTAACCTTATTCTTTCTCATGCTTCTTCCATTATATTTCTATTGACTACGAGCAATCTAATGCTCTACCCTCTACACTCCCACTTTGCGAGTAGTCAAAGGCTTCTAAACCCATTGTCTTTGTTAATGTTTGATGCCTATCCTTTGCAAGTGGTTTGGTTAGCACGTCCGCTATCATATCCTCCGTTGGACAATACTTCAAACATATCTCTTGATTTTCTAGTTTTTCTCTAATGAAGTGATGTTATACATCGATATGTTTGGTGCAAGAATGGTGTGTGGAATTCTTTGCAAGTGCTATGCATCCTTGATTATTACACATGATGGATGTCGGTCCTTCTTGCACATATTCCACATCTGCCAAAAGTTATCTAAGCCAAACCGTTGCCTTAGCACAATGGCTAGTAGCCATGTACTCCGCCTTCGTCGTAGACAATGCAATGGTTGGTTGTTTCTTGCATTTTCACGAAATGACTCCAACACCAACAACAAACACGTACCCCGTAGTGGATCCACTAGAAGAATTCTTGTCCATTCCAACCATGGTATCAATGACTCACTGTCCTAAACAACTCATTAAACGACTGTGATGCCTACTCAGCTCACCTTGTGTGACGTGGCCAACATGTGAGTCATTATTTAGTCATTTAAATGACTTATGATGAACTCTGTTGAAGGCCATACAACATACCATTTTTCTGTCAACCATGTATCATCCATGTGAGCCCAAATTGATGCCCACATGTGTTATTAACAATTGTAAAACATTACAAGTAGTGTTTTGTTGATTTATGATTATTCACAAAAATATAAAAAGAGTGAAGCTTGAAGAAAGCTAAGTTTGAAGCATTAGGCTTGTGTGGAGTGGACTTAAGTAGTATGAGGACATGCCTTGGTAAAGTGTGGTAGGTAGAAAGCCAATGTTAGTTAAATGTTTGAATTAGGATCTTTGTTGATCATTTGAGGGAGGAAGGCTTAGGAGATTAGATGAGAGCCTACAAAGTAGGAGGAGATTTCGAAGGCTTATCGAGAGCCTTGTGAATGGGATGAGTCCCTACTTAGAAGGAGAATGTTAAGGGGTTGTGATTGGAGGCTCTAATCCTCTCACCCTATCCTTACCTCATGCCCTCTCTCCCTCTCAACTCACTATATAATCCCTCATTTTTCCCTCACTCATCCTCTCTTTCCTTCGTGCTCTTTAACCACCCCACGGGTTATAAGTGTGGGTGTGTGGGAAGCAAGATAGGAGCACATGTGTGTGCTTAGTTCTTAGGTGAAGAGCCAAGGCTATTTAGCCTTGAAGAGGGATTGACCTCTTGTTAGAAGTAGATTGGGTTTAAGGAATTTGGAGTTTGATTGTAAACTTCAACTTGTTGCATTGAGATTCATATTGAAGTGAGAGAGTTCAAACTTGTTTAAACTTGTGGCATTTAGAGTGACTAGATTGTACTAGGTGCATTACTTGTAGTGTTTTATTAGTTATGAACTTGAGCAGAACTTTATAGTGAGAGATTTGTCAATTATGGATGATCAGAGTGTTCAATGGGTATGAAAATTTGAGGGATTGTTTATTATAAAGTATGGGAGTTGTGGTAAAAATTTGAGAGCTTTAGTCATTGGGATGGAAAAGTTATTAAAAGTTGAAGGGGAGGGTGTCTAGGAACAAAGCAGCAAGGTTTGAAAATATGTATCTCTTAGAGGGTTATAGATATGGATACCAAAATTTGACACTACCTTCTGAACTTATATATCTATCTTGTGTCAAAATTTTAGATTGATTGGACGTAGGAGTTGGAAGTTATTAGAGTTTTAATGACCGGATGCTTTATCACAACATTCATACTAAGTAGTTAGAGTTAGAATTTCATGCATAACTTTTGCATATGAACTTTGTTTGTGCCAAAGATTTTTGATAAGGTACTTAACAAGTGTACCAAATTTCACTTGAAGAACATAAGTTGGGTGGGAGTTATACTATTCTGAAGTTTAGTAGGAAGACATTGATAGAGATTTACATCAAGAAGAACTTAGAGAAGGAAGGGCAAGGATAAGTATATAAGTATTTTTTAATACTTGTATTTAAAGCCTATGTACTCATGGAATCCACAAGCGAAGTGTCATGTACCAATACGGAATCAACCACGATGACATGTGATAGCACGGAATCAATAAGCGAGAACTCATGTAGTAGTGTGGAGTCGACGGCAAGGACTCGATTCACAAGAGGGATATCTTTGAAGGCATGCGTGGCCAAAGCGGCCGGGTGGACATTAGAAAATGCTAAGGATATAACCTTGCCCGACATTAAGGAATGTAAAACTACATAGTGTGGTGTTAATCAAGTTGTGTATATTCCAAGGGTAGATTGGAATTATATATTGGGTTACAAAGAGAGAAGTCTCTACATGTCATTATAAACTTTTCCACTCGGGCTAGGACGAAATCGAAGGGTGGAGGATTTTTGGTGACATAAATGGTGCGTCCGCCGGGAGTTTCGAGTTTGGAGCTTGGAGCTTGGAGAGCGGACGACGGAAGTCTTGGAAGGCGGTAGGAGAGGCGAAACGTGAAGATCGATTAAAGGACGGAGCGCTCGTGAGAGGTATGGTTTGAATTTAGTATTTTTTTTCATGCAATTTCAATTTGAGGAAGGAGCACGGCAAAGGTACGCCTACTAAACCTTCTTGGGATGGCATAACGAAGATCACCTTAATAGGACCCGCACTAGAAAATTAAGAGGTAGAGGAATAATTAAAGAATTAGGATCTCAAACTTTAATTACTCACTCGGTTGTGAGAGTTTAAAGTTTTTAAACTAGAGGGTTTTAGTGTTTTTTAAATTACAATTATTTGAGTGTTGTATGTTTAGCAATTCGATCGAGGGGAGAGAGCTAACAAAACAGGAGGAAGCGAGAGCTTGAGGTAAGCAAAATCTCTTCCAATTGAAAAAATATTAAATTAAAAAAGGATTTTTGTAATTGTCTTTGTCGTGACGAACGGAGAGGGTAATTCCAAACTTGGACGTATAGTGCAAGGAATCGAAGGGTGAACCTCGATTCCAAGCACGGTACCCAAGAATGGTCAGCCCCTCACGAAGAGTCTTGTTGCAAGTGTTGAGCGTAAGGGGGTGTGACGAGGTGATACTCGCACTAACCCTGAAACTAACATGAGCTTTCCATCCCCTATTGGGATTGTTCATTGAAAATTGTATGTCTCTATTTCCTCACCTCCAAAACAATGATCACACGAACTAAGCGGAAATATTAAAGAGAGAACTTGTGAGGCTTTGGTTGGTCAATGTGAGGGTTGAACGGTGAATGATGAATGCAAGGATACACGAGGTCCCAGAAACCTAAGTTAGCATTAGGACTAAAGAAAAATGTTACTAAACGAAGATCTTCTAATATAGAGGAAAGTGGTAGAAAGGGTAGGCACTAGTGTAGAGGGTGGCTTTAGGGGTGAACCATTGGTAGAAGTATCTCCGGTCACTACTCGACTAGAGGAAGGAGATATTCCTTCCCTATTGAGTGAAGAATTAGTGGAAGAACCTAATAGGACTAGAGAAGAGAGTAGTGTAAGCTCTAGAGAATCTAGTGAAGGAGGACCACGAAACACCATGGATGATTTAGGGGGATGTGGAATTCCACCTCCCATATTACCAATCCCCCCCATCGATCCATTGGTTAGGCCGCGAGGCCTACCAATAATCGTACCTCAAGGGTTACCTTCGTTAGACATACCTTCGAACCTCCCGAAGTTCTACGGGACTAAAGATGAAGACCCGTCTAGACATATGGAGAGGTTCGTTGAGAGGGTAATTAGCTCACTAATTACAAACCAACAATATTGGCTAGTTTGGTTCCCTATGACTTTAGAGGGGGAAGCCTATGAGTGGTATAGAGACCACGATGAGGGCCACTTCCAAACGTGGGACCAATTACAACGGGAGTTCCTTAATGAGTTTCGACCCGAAGTCGGTCAAAGTATGGCTTTTAGAGCCTTAATGACAATGAGGCAAGGAAGAGATGAAGAGATTTCCGCATACATTAGAAGATTTGATTGGGTATGCGCAAGGTGGGTAGGTGATTTATTCAACGATGATACTTTAATGCAATTTTTCATGAGAGGGTTTGTTAAAGCGACTACAATTAGGGGTGTATTACAAAGGAACCCTCGCACCCTAGCCGAGGCTAAGGTAGCCGCTAGGGATATGGAACATATTGAGAGGGATTATGAGCGGCTATGGAGGAAAGAGGATGAGTTGATCCCTCAATTCATCCCTCTCCTACCTAAGACGGGAATGGACCCGATTAGGCCGCATAATCGCCCTCCATATGTTGCCATTGAAGCGGCCTCAATTCCCTTAGCGGTAACGGCCCCCCCAACCATGTTAGCATTACCGGCCCCTAGGGTAGACCCTCAAATTGAAGAGATAGAGCAACGACTAGGTGCTACTCAACTAGGGTTCCAAGAGACAATGTTAAAACAATTTCAAAATCTAACGGACCAAATGGCATTGTTGATCAAAAATCAACAACCCGGTCCTCCACCTCAAATAGAGTCGGGAAACCACACATCGGGATTTTGGTGCACTAATTGTCAACAACACGGTCATACACTACAATTTTGTAGAAACGGGCCGAACCGCAATCAACGAACGAACAATAATGGGCATCAACAAAACTTAAGGGGTCCGAGTCAAAACCAAGGGAATAATCGGGGCCCTCCGCCACGTGGACAAACTAACCAAAGTACCGAAAAAAAGGATTTTCACCATCTTTGCGGTAGATACCACGTCATAGGGCAATGTTGGTCCGAAAACCAAGGTCAAGTGTGTAATAATTGTGGGGGGCCACACGCTTCTAACCAATGTCGTCATCCGGACAAGGTAAGTGGAGCACCGAACCCTCCAACTAACCCAACCCAACCGGATCAAGAGAATACGAGGGGTTCACAAAATGAAGGTAATAATACCCTTAAACCTTCTAACTTCTATTATGATGGGAATACGAATCTTTCGGGGCAAGTTACACAATCACCTAAACAAATGGGACCGTCTACATCTCAAGATGTCCGATTTATGGATTCTTCTACCGTTCCGGTAAATTTAGAAATGTCCACAAATGGTCAAGGTTCATGTCTTCCACATGCTAACTCCATTTCATACGAGTTAAAAAGTCTTAAGGAGGAAATTGTGCATAAGGCTCCGGCATTAGCCGTTACCACTAGAGCAATGAGGGGTAATGCACCATTAGAAGTAGAGGAGGAGGAGGAAGAAGAGGAAAATCCATTGGGGGAAATTCCTTATTTTTCGGATTTGGAGAATGTAACTAGAGAGGCCAGGAAGGCCACTAAGGCATTAGAGAGAGAAAATGAAATTGCCAATGAGAGGGAGAGGTCTAATGTCATCCATGATTTAGAAGGTGGTGATGTAGGAGAGTGGGAAGGTCCGGGCATTCCCGTAGAGGAGTTTGATAGTGTTAGAAGGCCTAAGGCCGATAGAGTAGATGGATACGACCTTTGGGCCGACCTTAGCTCACTAAAGGCCGATATCACCTTTGGCCAATTGTTAGAAATTTCACCGGTAGCTAGGAAAACTTTGAAGGACGGGATGCCCGTGAATAGGAGGGCCAAGAGGCCAAAGACTGGAGTGTCGGCAAGGGTCCAAATGCAAGGAAGAACTCGGGAAGTCAAGGCGGTGGAGATTGAAGTAACAATAGTGGACAAGGTGGTTCCTCATGTATTGGTGGATGGTGGAAGTAGTCTCAATATTCTACCCGAGCACACTATGAGGAAATTGGGATTACGTTTGACCGGTCCGTCGCCATTCGTCATCAATATGGCTAACCAAAGTCCGGTGGTTCCGGTGGGGACTATTAAGGATTGTCGACTTAGCACGGGAGGTGAAGAATACATTGTGACCTTTCAAGTGATTAAGATGCACGACAATAAGGATGCATTTCCCATCTTGTTAGGACGACCTTGGTTAAGGATGTCTAACGCCGTAGTAGATTGGGGAGGACAAAAACCTTCTATCACTTATGGTCCCGTAGATAATAGGGTCAAGGTCTCAATAGCACCTTTAAGTGGTTGGGTTAGGGAGGAGATTGATCCAATGTCGGATGAAGAGGAAAATGGTGGAATTAAGGAGGATTTTGAGGATACATTGGTGGAAGTTGTTCAAGACAAGGAGAAGGCTAAAATGTATTCTTCTAGCGGGTTCTTAGGTCCTAATTTTTACAATGAAGATGTTGATGGAGATTTTATACATTGGTCAAGACAATACACGGAGTCCATTAGCGACGTCATGATGATGACTCATAGTTGTATTCTCCAAGATAGGGTGTCTAGAGAGGATTATTTGTCCTTAGAGCCGTGTGAGGTTCTCACGGAGGAAGAATGGGTGAAGGGAGGACTTACTCCATGGTTAGATGATATTGAGTTGAGTGATGTGAGTTTGGTACATGTAGATGGGACTCAAGATGAGGAGGCCATGTTAGAACTCTCAAAGTTAGAGCCCGCTTTGCATTTTAAAACTACTTCTACGGGCATTATAGCGGGTCATGATATCAAGGATTATCCTAATGTCCCCAACGATTGGTATAGAGATACCGAGGAGCAAACATGAGTGGTCGAAGAAGATTGGAAGTTTGTGGATGTTAAAATGAAGAATGGCAAGGTTAGACCAATGAAGATGGGTTCTAAACTCGATGACGAGGAGATCAAAGAGTATAGCGATTTGATAGATGAGTTTAGTGATACCTTTGCATGGTCATACGATGAGCTCAAGGGGATTCCTAGAGAGATGGTTGAGCATCGTATTCCGTTAGTTCCGGGCTCAAAACCGGTGAGACAAAAAAAAAAGGATGAACCCTAGATTGCAATTATTGGTCAAGGCGGAATTAGAGAGGTTGTTGCAGGCTGGGTTTATAAAGCCGGTAGAGATTACGGATTGGGTTTCTCCTATGGTGTTAGTAAAAAAGAAAAATGAGAAGCTTAGAGTTTGTGTAGACTATAGGAAGCTCAATGATTGTACGCAAAAGGATCACTTTCCTTTGCCGTTCATTACCTTGTTGTTAGAGGAGGTAGGGGGTCATGAGAGGTACACATTTATGGATGGATACGCCGGCTACAACCAAGTAGCCATAGCGCTCGCGGATTTGCACAAGACGGCATTTACGACACCTTGGGGGACTTTCATATGGGTGGTGATGCCATTTGGTTTATGCAACGCACCGGCAACATTCCAACGACTAGTCATGTATATCTTTAGCGACTTGCTCTTCAAGTCCATGACGGTTTATATTAATGATTTTAGTACCCAATCTAGTACTAAAGAGCATGTGCATTGTGTGAGGGAGGCCTTGGTTAGGTGTAGGCAAATGCGGTTGGCATTAAACCCGGACAAGACATTTTTAGGGGTACAAAGGGGAGTTTTGTTGGGTTATGTTGTGAGTGAAAAGGGGAGAGAACCGGATCCGGACAAGATCGCGGTCATTGATGAGTTGGAAACTCCGAAAAATGCCAAGGGGATCTCTAAGTTGCTAGGACATGTGGGGTGGTATAGAGAGTTGATTCCGGATTTTGCAAAGATAGCGGTCCCTATCACTCATTTGCTCAAGAAGGATGTTAGATTTGTTTGGACGGATGAGTGCCAAAAGGCCTTTGTTGAGTTAAGGTCCAAATTGAGCACTTATCCTGTCTTAAGGCCCCCGAATTGGGAAAAGCCTTTTCATGTGTATTGTGATGCTAGCAACGTAGCGGTGGGTAGTGCCTTGTGTCAATCCACGGGAGAGAAGGGGAAGGATCTACCCGTAGCTTATGCTAGTAAGCAATTGACTTCCGCGGAGAGGAATTACTCCACTACGGAGAGAGAGTGTCTAGCCATGGTATTTTCGGTCAAGAAGTTTAGGCACTATCTTATTTGTAATCCGGTAGTGTTTTTTGTGGATCACATGGCCATTAAATATTTGGTCAACAAGCCGGAGTTGAGTGGAAGGTTGGCTAGGTGGGTCTTGTTACTCGAAGAGTTTGATTACACGGTGGAATATAAACCGGGCCGCATGCATTTACAAGCCGACCACTTGTCTAGATTGTCGGAGGAGATGGGCACTACGCCAATAGATGATAGCCTCATGGATGGTAGATTGTTTGTAGTCACGTCCACACCGGATTGGTATGCCGGAATTGTAGAGTTCTTGACCACTCAACAATTACCAACCGAATGGACGAAAGAGGAGAAAATAAAGGTTAGAGTCAATAGTAGGCACTTTGCAGTGATAGGCAATAGATTGTTCAGGAGAGGAGCGGACACCATCTTGAGAAGATGTGTATCGCAAGTAGAGGTTCCGGATATTCTAGAGGCTTGTCATGATAGTGCTTGTGGAGGGCATTTTTCTAGTCAACTTACCGGCCAGAAAATCCTTAGAGCAGGTTACTTTTGGCCTACATTGTTTCAGGATTCACACGACTATGTTAGAAGGTGTGATGCTTGCCAAAGGTACGCTCGAAATGACCTTAGGATGGAAATGCCAATGCACATTTCATTACCACTAGTTCCCTTTGAGAAATGGGGAATAGATTATGTAGGGGAGGTCCATCCCCACTCTTCGAGAGGGATGGCATACATTGTTGTAGCTACCGAGTACTTGACTAAATGGGCGGAAGCCAAGGCGGTAAAAACCGACACGGCCGCACATGCCGCCACATTCATGTATGAAAATATCATTACTAGGTTTGGAGTCCCAAAGATTCTAGTTAGTGATAGAGGTACACATTTTCTTAATGACCTCATTTCAGAGATGACTCAGAGGTTTAAGATCGACCATAGGAAGACTACTCCCTATCACCCTCAAACTAATGGTCAAACGGAGCGGGTGAACGGGATTCTAGTGGGCATTTTACGCAAGACGGTCATCGACTCAAAGAGAGATTGGGACGTCAAGTTAAACGCGGCTTTGTGGGCTTATCGGACGACTTACAAAGTGACAACACAAGCTATTCCGTTTTCTTTGGTTTACGGTATTGAGGCTACACTCCCTATTGAATTTGAGGTGGAGTCATTGAGGGTTGCAATAGGGACACGCCTCAACGACAATGAGTCTTTGAGAAATAGGCTCGGGGATCTAGAGGAGTTGGATGAGAAGAGGCGGAGGGCCGCTCAACACATGGAAGCAATTCAAAGGCGAAGGAAGGTTATCTTTGACAAGCGTCACAAAAAGAGGGCATTAGAACGAGGAATGTTGGTTATGCTCCAAGATGGGAAGAAAAAGGATTTTCCGGGCAAATTTGATGCGGTTTGGTTAGGTCCTTACATTGTGGCGAATGCCTTTCCTAACAACACGGTACAATTGGAGACACTCAATGGACAAAGCTTCCCGACACGAACGGCCGGCAGTAGGTGCAAGCAATTCCACACATGAAGACACTTGACTTCAAGCAAGACATTCTAGGAGCCGGTCCCAGATGGTCGCCAATAATGTGAGCCCAAATTGATGCCCACATGTGTTGTTAACAATTGTAAAACATTACAAGTAGTGTTTTGTTGATTTATGATTATTCACAAAAATATAAAAAGAGTGAAGCTTGAAGAAAGCTAAGTTTGAAGCATTAGGCTTGTGTGGAGTGGACTTAAGTAGTATGAGGACATGCCTTGGTAAAGTGTGGTAGGTAGAAAGCCAATGTTAGTTAAATGTTTGAATTAGGATCTTTGTTGATCATTTGAGGGAGGAAGGCTTAGGAGATTAGATGAGAGCCTACAAAGTAGGAGGAGATTTCGAAGGCTTATCGAGAGCCTTGTGAATGGGATGAGTCCCTACTTAGAAGGAGAATGTTAAGGGGTTGTGATTGGAGGCTCTAATCCTCTCACCCTATCCTTACCTCATGCCCTCTCTCCCTCTCAACTCACTATATAATCCCTCATTTTTCCCTCACTCATCCTCTCTTTCCTTCGTGCTCTTTAACCACCCCACGGGTTATAAGTGTGGGTGTGTGGGAAGCAAGATAGGAGCACATGTGTGTGCTTAGTTCTTAGGTGAAGAGCCAAGGCTATTTAGCCTTGAAGAGGGATTGACCTCTTGTTAGAAGTAGATTGGGTTTAAGGAATTTGGAGTTTGATTGTAAACTTCAACTTGTTGCATTGAGATTCATATTGAAGTGAGAGAGTTCAAACTTGTTTAAACTTGTGGCATTTAGAGTGACTAGATTGTACTAGGTGCATTACTTGTAGTGTTTTATTAGTTATGAACTTGAGCAGAACTTTATAGTGAGAGATTTGTCAATTATGGATGATCAGAGTGTTCAATGGGTATGAAAATTTGAGGGATTGTTTATTATAAAGTATGGGAGTTGTGGTAAAAATTTGAGAGCTTTAGTCATTGGGATGGAAAAGTTATTAAAAGTTGAAGGGGAGGGTGTCTAGGAACAAAGCAGCAAGGTTTGAAAATATGTATCTCTTAGAGGGTTATAGATATGGATACCAAAATTTGACACTACCTTCTGAACTTATATATCTATCTTGTGTCAAAATTTTAGATTGATTGGACGTAGGAGTTGGAAGTTATTAGAGTTTTAATGACCGGATGCTTTATCACAACATTCATACTAAGTAGTTAGAGTTAGAATTTCATGCATAACTTTTGCATATGAACTTTGTTTGTGCCAAAGATTTTTGATAAGGTACTTAACAAGTGTACCAAATTTCACTTGAAGAACATAAGTTGGGTGGGAGTTATACTATTCTGAAGTTTAGTAGGAAGACATTGATAGAGATTTACATCAAGAAGAACTTAGAGAAGGAAGGGCAAGGATAAGTATATAAGTATTTTTTAATACTTGTATTTAAAGCCTATGTACTCATGGAATCCACAAGCGAAGTGTCATGTACCAATACGGAATCAACCACGATGACATGTGATAGCACGGAATCAATAAGCGAGAACTCATGTAGTAGTGTGGAGTCGACGGCAAGGACTCGATTCACAAGAGGGATATCTTTGAAGGCATGCGTGGCCAAAGCGGCCGGGTGGACATTAGAAAATGCTAAGGATATAACCTTGCCCGACATTAAGGAATGTAAAACTACATAGTGTGGTGTTAATCAAGTTGTGTATATTCCAAAGGTAGATTGGAATTATATATTGGGTTACAAAGAGAGAAGTCTCTACATGTCATTATAAACTTTTCCACTCGGGCTAGAACGAAATCGAAGGGTGGAGGATTTTTGGTGACAATCCACTACATCCATTCATGTATGACGTGGATAGAATATCATGACCTGGCTAATTATTTGTCATTATGTGGTTGTCATTTAACGACTACGTGTATACTATTACTCAATAATAACACAAATATGTGATGTGGCACTTACGTTCCTCCAATGACGTAGAAAATAAGAATGTATTGAGTGAACATTATTCTCGATAATGTTGATGTGTCAAAAGAATGACTACGACTTCCAACCTCAATGACTCTATGAGGCTTAGGGTTTAGGTGGCATAATACCTCCTTTACCCTACACCTTATGCTAGCTGTTTTGGAGTCATTATAGTGTCGCCTTTGCTAACGTGGCATAAATTTTTCTAACACTATGACAAGTCATGCTACGTTATGGCATAATATTTGTATTTTGTGGTCAAGCCCTTGCCACTACGTTGATGATCTCCAAATGAGACAAAAATTCTTGGGCATTCAGGGCGAACATTGTTCCGGCGTTTATTGAGAGCTTCTCATTTTTTTACGTCACCTTAGATAAGGTCATAGTTGCAATTTAGTCATAAAAACCTATACCTGCATACGACTATAAGTCAGTCATTGTTTTTGCACGTGGACTGACACGTGGCAACAAAGACATATCTTAGTCGTTTATTTTGGCCACGTGTGCTGGTTGCTAACTAGCATACTTGTGTACGATGACGTGGCTTGCCATGTTGGCAAGTGACGTACATAGAGATCATACGTGGACGGTGGAGATTTTGTCTCTCTCCTTCACCCTCGGGAGCACCCTAAACTCACTTCCCTTCTAACCCTATCATTTTCTAGTCTCCACAAGTGCGGCAGTGGAAGACCCTTGTGTGTGAGGGTCCCCGCTCCTCCGTCGTTTCACTCCGCGGCAGGATCATCGTGTGTCGTCAAATCTCTTCTCCTAGCTTCTCTGTGGATAGTTTAGTTTGTTTTAGTTTTATTTTAGTGTGTTTATCTTCCACTTCTGTTTTGTTTCTTGTGGTGAAGAATCGGAGTCGCAGAGGCGTTAGTTGTTTGTTCCGGCATTCCGTTCGCAAGATCATCGTGTCTCGTTAAATTTTCCTTCTGTGAGCTTCCTTGTGGATATTTTCTTGCTGTCCAAATCTCTTCTCTTAGTTTCTTTGTGGACAGATTGGTTTTTTGTTTTTATTTATTGTGTTTATCTTCACTTCTGTAAGTTCCTTGTGGCAAAGAATCGGAAGGAAGAGGAGTTAGTTCTGGCATTTCGTTGGTAGGATCGTGTGTCGTCAAATCCTGCCTCTTGGGAGGAGGCGGAGGAGGAGAGTAGAAGACGGGGTTTCTTGTGGCATTTCTTTGGCGAGAGGTTTCCAGGTCTCGTGACAATGCTGATGCCGTATCTGCGTGACTCCCTTGAATCGAAGTTCGACCTGCATCCACTTTGGGAACAACCTAACAAGGAACAGTACTTGGCCAGTAAAGGAGATTGTATTCGTGCCGTGGTGACTTCAAGAATCTCGCAAATTGATTCCAAGTTCATCGATAAGCTACCAAACCTAGAAATTGTTTCATCTTTCAGCGTTGGTTTGGACAAGGTGAGGACTCATGCTTTTTAACGTTTCTCTTTCTCTTTCAATGTATTTGATCTTTGTCTTCGATTGACCTGGCATACATCTAGCATTATCTTAGACATTTGATCCTAAACCTTCTGTTTACCTCCAATGTTGTTATGTTTTTGTTGCACAATATCAGGTTTGGGGTGGGTTTGTATGCAAAGTTGTGTGTTGGGTGTAGGGTGTTGGGTGTTTAGGTTTTTGTGATAGGGTTTATGAATGTGAGTTGAGGGTATGTCAGGGTTTAGTTTGTGTGCATGTATGCATTTGCTGGTCCTTTTTGTGTGTGTTGTGTTTAGGGGCAACCTTGTGATGGAAATGCTTAGGGTGTTGGTGTTTGTGTAAGTTGTAAGTGGTGTAGGGTGTTTAGGTTGGAGTGATAGGGTTGTCCAATGTGAGTTGAGGCTAAGTCAAGGTTTTTTTTGTGTGGATGTATGCATTTATGAACTTGCTGGTCCTTGTTTTTGTGTGTTGTGTTTAAGGGCAGCCTTGTGATAGAAATGCTTTGGGTGTTGAGGCTAAGTCATGCTAAGTCAGGGATTGAACTTCGAACGAGGACAATGAAAGCAGTGGACAACACAGTCATTGAAGGGCCCAATGTGCAAAGGGTAAATCCTTGACTCCAAATTGACTCCTTAGCATGTGAAGTTTGTAATTTGTTTAGGTGCATGATGTCTATGTTGGTAGACATGTTAAGCATTGGGTGGTGGTGCCATGTGTTTCATGTATGTGAAGAATATATGTTGAAGTGTATGTTGTGGATGTTGGGTTGGGGCAGTTTCACTTTGGACAGGATGTGCAGTTGATGGATTTCAAGAATCCGCGGCAGATAGTAGCATCAGGCAAGATAAGTGGTGTTTGGGGGGTAGATAAATTTTATTTTAAACCAATTCCCCAATATTTCTACAAGGTTGATGTTACACATGCTCAAATTGGTGATGCACCTCTCATGCATCCACATGCAGGAGGGGATCAATTTTTAGTAAAAGATGTGATAGGTGGTAGTGTGTTATGGAGCTAGAAGCATATGAAAGCTTAGGGGCAGATAGACATAGTTTACAGGTATTATATACATGAGTGGGGTGTAGGGTAAAGCTACATGAACATAGCATTGGACGAGGCAGGGATTGGCAGATACAACTAAAAGGATTTCTCGAATGTAGAAGTGCACATTCCCAAGGCATTTTGAATTAGTCATGTGGCGTTGATTGTATGTATATAACACACTTTCCTCACACAGTGCATGTACCCTCCAAGGATTGCAGTAATGTGGGTGTTTGAATTCGTTGTATCATTTCGTATTAGGACAAACATATGGGTGTCACCTGTTAAGTTGACAACGAAATTGTTGAATGATGTAGTAAGGATTGATTGCCAGCCAGATTATAACAAATAAATGCTTTCCAGGAGAATACTCGTAGTCATAATTAAATATATTTTGAGTCGTTGATTTGCCACCTCAACGCACCTCGTGTACATGTGTCAACTGCACCAAACCATAAACGTCTAATAAATGACTAACAACATAGAAATGTAGTCATTCTTTCAATGAGCGTGTCGACCCTGAACTCTAGTTGTCGAATAATGTGCCGACATGTCATATGTAGCCAATATAATCAATGACCAACATATGACACAAATGATGCCAACATGGCACGGTATGGGACACCCTCAGTACACGTGTCAGACCAAGCAATAGACACGTGGACTCTAATGCAAAATGAATTGGCATCGGAGTACACGGCATGAATGCCAAGTGTTGTGTACGTGGCCAACAAGTGTCCACCCGCGACTATAGAACGACTAAAAAGTCTCACACGTGGCATTATTTAAATGGATGGGCACCAGCACATGTACGAATGGGATAATGACAGCTGTTGCAAAAATGCGCTTTAAAATAGGTTATATAGTAATTCTATTCGTGACGTGGCAAAGGTATATTGTCCACGTAAGATTATATTACTTTATGATGTGGACGCCACGTCATTGCATGCATGCCACATAGCGTTGTGACATGGCTGCCTAGTCAGCGATCCCAACCACGTCGGAGCCACATGGCAACGACACCTCACGGTGGACAAATTTGGATGAAGTTGACATGGTATCCACGTCATTGTCCGGAACGACTATGTGTCCGTTACAACTTGTCCATAATAACTAAAACAGATATAGTCATTGTGGTCCTTTACGACTGGTATTAGAGTCATAAGCATAGTCGTTGATAGCTAGAATTCTTCTAGTGATCGCTGGTCGTTTCCATCTCCCATCCAATCCACATTGCAAAAACCTCTCAAGACAATATATCCACTCCAAGGCAATAATGCAATTTTCTTCTTACATTGTGGTCTCCCACTTGCTTGCATCTTCGGATCTCAACGTTTCACACAAATTCAAAGAATCATCCAACAATACCACATTGGCCCGTTCTTCACCGTGTTGGGGTAAAATGTGATTCTTCCACCACTCTCCGAGTGGATGCCGCTCCTTCTTAGGATATCTTTCATCATTGTTGAATCTCTCAATGCGGCCGTCATTCTCAGCGGAAATTTCGATTGCCTCCTCATTTGCAATCAAGTGATCTCCCACTTGTTTCTCGCATTCCTCGCCATCATCACATGAAGATGATTTGGGAGATTCGTTCACAGCAACCGCTGTGGAACCTTCATTTCTCTCATTTGGACACATTTCCAAAGCGTTTCCAACGTCCGTACCATATTCCATGAATATCACATTTCTATTTTTTATGATTTTTTTAGTTTATAAATACATTAGCCTATAGGCCTTAGTCCCCTCATAATAACCCAAAAATAATTATTTTGTTCACTTTGCATCGAATTTATCCTTTTGTTCATCCGGTACCATTGCATAGGCGACACACTTAAACACACGTATGTGTGTAATGCAAGGCTTCCTTTCACTCCACGCTTCCTCGGGTGTAATGGAATCCAACGCCCTTGTCGGACAACGATTTCGTGTGTAAACTGTATTAATCACTGCTTCCGCCCAAAATGATTTATTGAGGTTTTGAACATGAAGCATGATCCTTATCATCTCCACAATCGTACAATTCGTATGCTCTGCCATTCCATTTTGTTGAGGCATATACGGGATAGATGTTTGCATCTCGATACTATAGTTGAATGCCTTGGAAACGAATTCTCCGCCATTGTCCGACCGAAATGTTTTGATTTTATGCTCAGATTGCGTCTCTATGAGTGCCTTGAACTCCTTTAACTTCTTAAAGCAATCCCCTTTGGATTTCAACACATACAACCACACATTTCTTGAAAAATCATCAATGAAGATTATAAAATACCTTGCACCACCCATAAAAATAGTCCTCATGAGACCACAAACGTCGGAATGCATAATTTTCAAAGGCTTGGTTGACCGCCTCCCCCCTTCGTTCGGAAACGCAATCCTATATTGTTTGCCTTTGATGCACGTTTCACAAGGCAACGAGAATATAGGACAAAAAAATTTGCCAAGGTTCATACCACTCACCATGTTTTGGAAGGAATGAATACCCTTCATGTTCAAATGGCCAAGACGGTGGTGTCAAAGCTCGAGCGCGCCATTTCCTATTGGATATTGCACCAAAATGGCCGTTTCCGCTTCGTACACCTTCACAAAATTGATTTCGTACAAGTTTCGTTCGCGTGGCGCAATCGCAATGGATTCACCATCGCAAGATTTGATAATGCATTTGTGTAGATTGAATTGAACATTTAAACCGTTCGACACAAGTTTGCTCACCGAGAACAAATTGGCATACAATTTGGGTGTGTAAAGCATATTTTTTATACAAATTTGGTTGATTTTGCCTTCCAAGATTGATTCCATGATAATAAATCTCATTCCGATAACTTGGACAATGCTATTATCACCCAAATGGACATTACGTGGAGTGATTACCTCATATGTATGAAATGCGGCCCTTTGCAAAGTTATGTGCTTGGAGGCTCCCGAATCCATGATTCACTTGCACACGCTCTTGGAATGTGTTTCGTTACGCATTAAAAATGCGTAGTTGTCATCGTCTTTCACATTTTTCACTTGTTTTTGTTCCTTGTTCTTTGCTTTGTAGCAAAAACGGGCAATGTGGCCAAATTTGCCACAATAGAAACAAGATTTTGCATCTTGACGAGGAAATGAATTGCAGCCTTTGCTTTGTCGCAACAACATGACGGCATCTTTACCTTGGGCTTCTTCTTGCGCTTCAATATTTCGTGCATCAAACGCGCTGTCATGTAGTCAATTGTAAGTTTCTTCATCAATATCGTCTCCATGACGGTGATCAAGTATTCGAACGACGTCGGCAAGCTTTCGAGCAAGGTTATGACAATGTCTTCGTCTCTCACGGATACCTCCAAACAAGCGAGTTGATCCGCGAGTGTCTTGACCTTGTTGACGTGGTCCAACAAGTCGTCGTCTTCTTGCATCTTGCACGTGAAAAACTTGCGGCGAATGATGAGGATGTTGGATAAACTGTTCGTCTTGTGAATGTTGCAAAAGGTCTTCCATGCCTCCACGGGTCTTTTGCAACTGTTGATGTGCGCAAATTAGTTGTCTGCGAAGTTAAGGCTGATGATGGACATGGCCTTCTTGATGCATCTTTGATACTCCTTCAATACTTTGGGATCCGTATTTGAAGATGGAGGTTCTTCGGATCCGTCTACAATATCCCAAAGATCCATAAATGCCAACAACATTTTGATTTTAAACTTCCAAAGATTGAACTTCCCTCCATTAAACTAATCAATGATTCTAGCGGCCTCGCTCTCAAATGATATCATCATACGCTTGGATATACGCTCAAATTCCTCAAATAAGATCTTCCTCACCTCAAATGTTTTATACTCTCAAATCATTCAAATAAAAATTTTATACCTCAAGAAATTTTTAAAAACACTCAAATCATTCAAATAAGATTTTCTTCACTTCAAATGCCTTAGAATCTCAAATCATTCAAATAAGATTTTCTTCACTTCAAATGCCTTAGAGTCTCAAATCAATCAAATAAGATTTTCTACACCTCAAGAGAGTCCAAAAAATATTCAAATAACTCAAATAAGATCTCCTTCACCTCAAATGCGCCTAACACTCTCAAATAAACTTTTCCAAAAAAACTCAAGCCTCTCAAGTCATGTGCTATTGAAGTCTAAGCACCTTCAAAGCTTGAAAAAAAACCCTTGAACACTCAGAACAGTCAAGTCAAATGCTTGAAGTCTAAACACCTCCAAATCTCTCAAATAAACCTCTCAATATTCAAGAGACTCAAATCACATACTCTTGCATCAAACATATATTCAAGCAAAAACAAAAATACTTACAAACACAAAATACGCCCTCAGACACCTCCAACGTTCCGAAGCGCCAACTTCTCAAGATCTATTCCGCAAATTCAAATGCAATCAAATCTCTAGGCACTTCATTTGCATGGTGGGTCCAAAACCTATTGAAATCAATAGGAGATAAGATTGCACAAGCATAGATACCTAAACAAAGGCATATGAACAATGCTTGGAGTGAGATGGTCTCATGCTCTGCTTGTTTTGCCTTTTATTGTTTTTCTTCTCTTCATTGGTTCATACAAACAATATGGGATAAGTCTTATCCCTCTTCGGACTAACATGATAGTCTTATTCTAACCTTATTCTTTCTCATACTTCTTTCATTATATTTCTATTGATTACGAGCAATCTAATGCTCTACTCTCTACACCTCTTCCATTATGTTTTTATTGACTACGACCAATCTAATGTTCTACTCTCTACACTAACCACCTTAGTAGAGGTTCGAGGAATATGATGAATAGATACGGACTTAGTGTGTTTCCTTGCATTATACCACTACTAATGTTTATTGGCGGAGTGGTGCCGAAATAGCTTCCATGGAATGATGTTGTGGAGTTTGCATAAATGTCTCCTACTAATTCGATTGCATCATTTGGGAAGCCAAGGTCGTTCATGATTGTGAGGAATCGAGCGTGGTCTATTTATCCAAATGTGTTGTGGAAATCTATGTAGGTGATATATATATATATATATATATATATATATATATATATATTGATGTGTATTTTGCATCTATTAGAGCAAAATATAGCATTTGTATTTGTCGGGTAGTATTTTTGAGACTGATTTGGCTTGATAGTTACAGTACTGTGTGTTCTTGACACAATTGAATTAGATGAAATTTTCTCACTGCTTGTTTTGTGGGTAGTTGTGATCTTTTGTACAGATGGGTCGAACACTCAAAGAATTCCTGTAAATCATTGAAATGGCAGGGTGTGAAGTATTGATAAGCGCATAAACACTGTGTTTGGTTGACCACCTATACAAACATGAGTCTCCAAACATCACATTCTAACTACTTTTGTAGATTCTATCTCCTACCAACTTCTTAAGAAAACAATAAATAAGACAACATATGGTGACAACAACTACACATGGACATCGGCTCTGAAACAGACATTTTTAGCACTGCACCCACTCCTCATGGGATATAAAACATGAAATTAGTGCAAGATGATTAGCAAAACTGAATCGTGTCACATCCATTTTCCCCATGGTTTTTGGAGGTCATATCAGAATTTAATTAATAAAGTGAAGATTCTCAATTCCGTAAAATGATGATTATCATAGTCCCCCCATTTTGTTGATATTGAGCCTAGAATAGTTAATTTGTTTTGAGCACATAGTCCAATCTCTTCTTAACACAAGTCTTTTGGTGTCCGTTCTTAGATCCACACCTTACCACGCACCACTCAAATATAGGTGTCCATTTAAGGTGAGTGACCGAATTACCTTAGAGAAGATAGTAATGCTTCGTCTCCCATGCGACCGGTGCCTCTATGGTATGTGGGTCATATCTTGTCACTCTTCTTAAATAGACTAGAGTAGACAAACCTATTTTTGTTAACTTAAGCAATTTCGCATAGGTGTAGTACAAGTGTGATATTGGGGTCATTTTTTCACATGATTGGAAATTGATATCACAACGTTTAACAACAAACAAAAATTATTTATTTCCAAATTTTGAAATAATTTGGCATAAAGTACCATTAATTAGAAAATGAAGTGATAATAAGGACCATTTACTTAGTGTTAGTCATCAAAATACCCCATATAATGATACCCCTTTGCCACACGTGATAAACAAAGGCTTCTATTGAGTCACCCCCCCCCCAGGCAACGCTAGAAATGAGCACCGCATTTAGACCCCAAACCGAAAGGGTGAATTCGGTGTTGGGCCAATATTTGAGGAATTGTGTGAGCACGGACCAACGATAATAGGTTGAAAGGTTGGGGTTGGGGTTGGGGAGCTCAGTTCCAACAAGGCAAATCACTCGGCAACTGGTGAGTCCCCATTCATGGGGGTGGTGCTAGGGCTCCATTTCAATTTTTCAATAAAATATCTCCTATATTTTTTGAACATGACGTAAACAATCACAATAATGTTTAAACTAGTCTACCCCCCCATTATTTAGAACTGGCCTGGGTATAGTGCAGACCTTCCCCCACCATAAATGGTTCATATATCGCCCCTCCTCCGCCCCGCCAAGAAATTACTTTAAATATCAGATGCTCTGATATCCTACTTTATCCCGTGTCAAATAATAGGTGTCGTGGTCTTATTGGCCCTGGGCTAGATCACATCTTCATTCGGCTGGGCCCCGCCCCTTCCACACCTCCTCCACTACCCGGTGTTCCTGCCCGCACTTGCGTGGGAACTCTTCCTCGTTGGGAACCACTATGACAATTCCCAAGTTAATTGATGGAGTTCCTTCACTTAAGCCATTGAGCTCCTTTGGCATGCGAAGGAACTCCATCAATTAACTTGGGAATTGTCACATTGGTTCCCAACGAGGAAGAGTTCCCACGTAGGTGCGCGCAGGAAGACCGGGCAGTGCAAGAGGCGTGGGAGGGGCGGGGCCCAGCCGAATGAAGATGTGATCTAGCTGGGGGCGTCATATTGATTGCTTCCTAAGTATGACGGGGGTATGCCTAGGCTTTGACTCATAATGAGCCGCCCCGCCCAAGATGAAGGGCTCCCCAAAGGTATAAAATATTATATTATACTTTATTTGACGTGTGCCCGGCGGTCTAGTGGAGACGCTCTTATCAATTCATGTACTTGAAATGACTCATTTTGAAACCGGGCCACTTAGACCCATGTCTTCTTGTAGTGTACATGAGCGTCATGCCTCCTAAGGAGTCGGGAATACAGACAGAGGAGAGTACTCTTCTGCACCACTCCTCCTCGTGATCGTGGCCGCTCATCTTGCAACCACAAAGGTATATAATCGGGTTGTAGGGACTTATCTCCTCACTCCCCTTCCCTTGTATCGAGCACGAGCTGTTTCTCTACTCCACTCCCGCGAGAGGGATACAGTGACGTTTTTCACAGTGAACTTGAGTCACACCACGACGCCACTTCTCAGCCAGAGTGTTGTGCAGTGAGAACCTTTCGTTTCTGGTGGTGAGAATCGACGGTCTTTCTACCAGCGTCCTGGTGGGAGTTGTTGTCCCCTGTTGTCTTGACGGATCCAGCATCCGGAATCTCATTCAAAATGGTGACACACCGTCAGGCCAAGGTGCGCATTGTCAATGAGAGTGGGCAACGCATTGAACCCAACAGCATCGTCATCGCTCACAAGTACAGTGACGTTTACACGAACGAGCTCAAATTCCCCAAAGGCTTAGCCGTCGGGTCGACTGACGATGCTGGTGGCAGCATGATTGTCGACTACCATACAGGCTTCTTAACGACCGGCGTGGACTGGTGGCTGGTGTCATGGGTGACTGCCGACGACGCTAAGATTCACATGACCACCCCTCACAATTTGACGGAGCTTCTCGACTTGATTCAAGAAAATCTTACACTTGCAATCGCTGAAGCTGCAGCTACAGCCATCGGGGGTGAAATCGCTGGGCCACCGGGGGCTGCTGTTGCTGCGGCCGCTGTGGGACTCTTCATGAAGAAAGTGATGAACACCGAAAAGGTCAGTGGTTTCAAAATGTTCATGTTAGAGTCCGGGGACGAGGGTGCTTGGGTTACCATCAGAATCAAGAACAACAACCTGCTGACCTTCGAGGCCCCGTCGGGCCATGCCGAGACTCAGCATCATGCGGTCAACTAGATCGTTCCAAGCGGGAGTTCAGTTGGCTAATAAATATCAACAACCTGGCAGTGCCGCTCTTGTACGTAAATAAGCATAATCGGTACCCATGGTACATACTGTTGATTTCGCAATGTGCGTGTATAATCTATAATATATGTTCAATATACCGTGAGTTTCATTATGTATCAAACGACCATTGCCGCTACACATTGGATCCCTCTCCCTCACAATGAGAATTTTTTTGAATGATTCGTCAGTGTGCAGTCGTGGATTCTGATGATCAATTTCACCCCATGCCGGACAAGGTTATAGGAAAGCATTCATTTTTGTTACGTGCAGGGGAAATTTTTTGGGGTCTTGCTGATCCACTCCACCTGTTCAATTTATGCACAGCTGGATGCACCCGGTTCAGAGCTTGGCAAAGAAACATTGTGGTACAAACACCACGTAAACAACTCAACCAGCCGCTTGCTTCAGAATTTAGATTTGTTTGGCACATGCATTCACAAGCACTAAATCACACTCTGATTCTGGTCCTAGGGGGAAAGTTCTTCACGTGCAAATCTGAATTTCAAGTTCATGTTTCCCACTAGGGCCTGCTTCACAATTCGACCCATTGCAAGTCCCTTCTGCATCACGAAGTCCCAGCTCGGAGGCAAACTTAGTCTCGATTTTGGCAAGTTCGCATTAGAAAGCTCAAAGCATTATTCTTCCAAAAATCAAAGTAAAACGACCAATTCTTGACATTCGTCCTTCAAGTATGTCATTCATGCCAACAGGGTGCCGAGTATGGAACACACAAATTATCCATCCAGAGCACTCAAAAATGACCCAAATCAAATGATGACAAATACTATATGTCAACCAATGTGTAGCTAGCTAGTTTCCACAAATTTTAGTGTTAGTTTGTAGTAACCTATAGACGCAACATAAGGCAAACAAATGGTGAAGATACATAATAATTGTGATGCTTCGTTGGCCTACCCCATTGCAATTTGATGATTTAATGAGTGTAATTTTGGCTTCCAACTCTTCGTCTTCCACTAGGCTATTGCCCTTTTCTTTGGCAAGTAGCCTTCACTCTGTATCCGAGATCGAGTGAACCAACTCATATGCTTATGGCCATAATCAGCAATCACGCAAGACACTACTCTTACTTACAAAATATTGCAATGTCAATCACACTTCATTCAAAAAAGGTTAAGTTGATTGCCTACAATATTTTCAATCAGTCATTTAGCAAAGTTGTTGTCACATTTCTTTGAGTTTGTATCACACGACTCTTCCTAATCCACTCGTCTCTCAAGCTACCTGCTTGGGTAAACATCTATGGCCAAACTCAATCACTGAGTTTCGACACCTGGGTGCAAGCACGGTAAAGTGGACAACTCTTGATCCTTGCTCAGGTTTAAGTGAAAGTGATCCAAAACAATATACTAACTTTGAATTTTATGAAATAAAAATTCATAAACATTTAGAAAACATATGAATCTACAAAGCCAAGCAATTTATGTTCACAAAAAACAATTTCAAACAACGTATATGTATTTTAGAAGACGGTGCAAGTGGTGGTGCAAGTGGGTGTCATTGAAAAGATAATTGTCAAAAACTTGTTTAAAATACAATTACATTACATTAAATTGATGACTTTTTGAAAAAAAAATTACGATGACCTAAAGTTTATAATGAATTCAAGGAATATGAAAAGAAATTCCAAGTTCAAAATATTTAAGGTCATGAAATTTACGTTCAAAATTATATTTAGTCAGTTGCATTTACGCGTCACTTTTGATGATAGGTTTTGAAGATATCATATTGATATTCTATATTTGAGTACCTAACTTAAAAATAGAGGTCATCATGAAAAATAATATATTTTAAACAACAGTTTGCTACTACTTATAGGCGTTTGACCAAGAAAATCATGGCTTTCATATACCGGAGCACTTTTTTGGTCCACTTTACTATGCTTGCACCCACCTACTGCCCATCTCTATTCTATGCTGAGACTATGCAAGATTTTATGAAATGTAAATAGCCTGCTCATGCAATGGCCGACCTCCTCCTTATCAATGAGGAGAGGGTGGTTGCTGCAACCGCCTCAGAACGGCAATAGCCCCATGTTCCCACTCGGGATGAGTTTCCAACTGCCTATTGCCTCTAATTCTTACTAACTTTTAGAATTGAGCCCGCACGCCAGGCTATATCCAAAAAATTGAGCTTATAGGACCGACCACAAAATAATTTGCTTTGGATTCAAAACTCCATATTATGTTCCACATCACATAAGTTGAACAATCGGGGGCATTTACGGTTGGGGTACTACTTTTGGGTGTCTAACGGTTTAAGGACTGTTTTAGATAACTTTACATAGTCGGTGTGCTTAGATTTATATTGTGGAGCATACTTTGGATCATACCTATATTTAGTATTCCATAATGAGTACACCGACAAAGTTAATTTACAAGGAATAGGGTTATCTAAGCTTTCCTTTTCATTCTTTAATGGACATGCAGGACTGTTGTCATAACTGTTGACCTTAGGATTAAGGAATGAAAAGGACAACAAAAATTAATTGAAATGATCCCAATTTTCTTCCTCGCACTTATCGTTCAATTGTGTACCAATAGAACTAAAAGTGTATTGCATACCAATTGTATAGCCTTACATAACACACCAAACATGGCCAAAATTACACAATAACATGGCAACATGAAAAAGGAACGTTTAGAATTAGAATTGGACATAATAAAATATATGTATGGATACATGACACTTATACCAAGGTACTAGGATGGAAAATAGGAAAATAATGCACCCCTGATGTACACTTCAATAATGAAATTGCCATTGATGTGGCCAAAACAAGTCAAATGACCTCTCTACAAGTTTTATGACTTATCTAATTATTTCATAAGGAATTTATCTATTATTAGTCATTATTTAATATCAAATAATATCTTTCTTGATAAATCTTATAACCTATCTACTTATCTATTTAAAATTTATTAATTAAATCATAGCAAATCGTAATAAACGTCAAGATCCAATGCGACAAAGTCCTTAATTCCTATGTCCCAAAAGTAGTACCCCAACCGTGAATGGCCCCAATCAAATTTTCTTAATCTTGTGGCAGACATGCATGATGGGGCAAAGACATTAGGCAACTAGCTCCTTGTTCATATCTTTTGCATGCAATTTTCAAATCACAAAAATATTTTTTGGAGGTGGCATTTTGTTTGATTTGCCAACTTTCCTTAGTTGGACACAATTCCAAATAAGTGCATCTTCTGTGTGGAATTGAAGTCCAAGAATTTATTGAGGACATAGACCAAGTTCTTAGTACATAGTCTTGCAATTTCGTCCGCATCCCCTTTGATCAGCCTCCACAAAGAAGCGCAGCATGTTCCTCTTGCAACCCTGAGCAAGAAGTGGCATCATTCTTAGCTAAACAACCCCTTCCAAAATCCTAATACTACCTCTTCCATACATGCATGGATGAGATAAGGAAATGAGAAAATTATTCATCCTAGTTTCATACCATATAAAATACTTATCCCATAAAATCTAGTGACACTACCATACAAATACAACTGTTGAATATTTTCTAGAGGTTCTTCATACAAGTGTATAACTATGAGTTATAATTTGTGTAGCATATGTATATGTGGTATGGCGAAGTTCAAATTAATATCCGTTTTGTGCACTCACATATACTCACATGTTATGTAAGGTGCACCCCCCGGGCTATGAATCTAAAATCTAAAATCTAAAATCTAATTTTAGCTGCAGCTAACATTTACAAAAATCTACAAATACCTAGATGTGAAAAATTATTTAAAGAGGCCAACTTGAGGGCCATAATACACTTCATTCGCCCCAAAGACTCCACATGAGTGTCCAAGACTACCTAGCCTTGCAAAGCTTTCTTATAGGCACCCGTGGTGCATTAGCGACCTAATAGGCACCCGTGGTGCATTAGAAACCTAAGATTATAGGCACCCGTGGTGCATTAGCAACCTAAGATTATAGGCACCCGCGGTGCATTAGCAAATATTAGGGTTAAGCACCCGCGGTGCACTCGGACCCCTTATTGAAAATTAGGCACCCATGGTGCAAATCAAATCCGTACAAAAGTGATAGGCACCCGCGGTGCATTAGGGTCGGATTTAATACCCGCGGAAGACTTATATTGGAGAAAGGTCTTACGACGTTCAAGCAAAGCGGAAAGACAAAGGTTTTAGCAAAAGAAAGTATAGTAAAATTTGGAGACTCTTAGGTTCCAAGGAAAGTAAGGATTTTTGCAAGTTCAAAGACCTATGTGACTTAAGGAAAGGTTATTGGATTCACATAAGAGCACTAACGATTGAAGATGTGATACACTCAAGTAAGCCTTGGAATTGAAGTCTTAAGTTGGTACCGAGACACGGTATGAAATCTAATAGACGAGAATGAAACCATCAAGGGTGAGGATATCATGAAAGTGATGGACTCAGGTGTGGCCGTCAAGTGAGCTAAATCACCACCTTGCCATCGGATTGCATATCATATCAAGCCTCATATCGACCTAGGATAACTTGAAATGATTAAGGGGAATACTTAGGAATATATGGGCATTGACCAAGTATTGGAATATCTCTTTTGGGAATATAGGAGATTATTAATCAAGCACCCTTAGAGATTGAAATAACATATAATCGGGTGATTACGCACTTGTGAATAATGGAATGAGTAAGGATTCCATGTCATCAAGTGTTTCCGAAGTAGGTTTGAATTAGCGAGGGAGTATGCTTACCTTGAATTGGTGCTTATGACAAGATGTCAACACTTTGGAATTGGAGTAAGTGAATATGGTTTAAGTCATTCAAACCATGAAAGATATAAGAATGATTACACACATTACTGGATATTGAACATAAGAATGAATTTCCCTACAAAGACTCTTAACCTTGACATTAAGATTTAGGGAAACATAAACTTACAATCCTAGGACACCTAACCCCAGAAGGATTCTTGAGAGCTTTTAAAAGGGAACTAAGTATCGATACTAACATACATAGGACCACCTTCAAGAAAATGGAAACTTAGAGCAGTCTAATTTTGGTAGGAGTGACATTCATGTAAACCGGTTCAGTAGTGGGTTGCACCGTCTAAGGCCGAGGGTTTGAAGGTGGCGACACCGACGTTGACTATCCCACTCTCTAAAGATAAAAGATTATGTCACTACATTGTTCAGACAATGTAGTTGAAAATGAAGCGCACGTTGTGTTGAGTGTCCCCTCTACAACTCCATCAAAGATAAGTTTTCTTCACTATTTTAGATTGTAGTACTAGCATGTAATCCGAGGTATTTCTTCCCATTTGACTGTCAAGTTGATATTATCTTCTATCTTACTAAAGCCCTTGCACTCTGTTACTCTAAGAAATTAGCTATTTTGACACCATCTTGATGTACTTCTAGTCCTATAAGCCTTTTGGGTTCTTGGACTTTTAAGTTTTTATTTCATTCAGAGGGCACGTTTTATACAATAATAACTTGGTCAAAATTTATTTGAAATTCTACTAAGCACATTGTGTAGTTCTCACTGTTATGATGGTTGGTGTGAGTCTATTTATGTCATACTCATTTGCATTAAGCTTATGTTATCATGTCACTAGGTCTTGTCACTAACATATTGTAGATGAGCCTAAAAACAACACCTCCAATCAATTTTCTATTTCAGGTAGGTGTATCATCTTGGAAAAGTTTCAAATTTTAGTCCATGAGGTTCGCAAAACTATGAAGAACTTGCATCATAATGTTTCAAAAAAATCATATGCGACTTACAAAAATTTGCAATGACTTTTTAAGAAATGAGCATTTTACTATTCACTAGGGGTCTAGTAATATTGGATTGTTAGGTGAGAATCGTCACAAAATCAACTTTATTGTGGGTGAGAGTCTTCTATTAAATGAAGGTGTTGTTCTCACGTTGCACTCACTTGTTGACGCTTTAGAGATGAGAAATAAATGTACCAAAAGGCAAGTGTTACTTTTAGGCTCTCACTACATTAGAGTGAGCCACCATCTGGATTGCCTTAGGTGGGGCATGTCATAACTTCTTAATTCAAATTTCAGATACATTAGAGTTATCCGTAAAGTCCCTCAAAAAGGGGCAAAACCGTGGGTTTAATCCTTCTTTGAAAACACTTTCTATCAAGAGCTTGTTAGTTTGTTGTGTATTGGAACCTATTTTGAAAGTTGGGTGAAACTTTTGGGACCTCCTTTTTTCACTCCTCAAAAATTGATAGAATTCGAGGATCTAAAATAGGGTATGTGCATGGGACATGCTGAGAGCTATTCTAAATCCCGGATCAACCTATGCAACCGGCTAGGTTGGCCCCCAATCCTAGTAAGACAAGCCATATAACTAGTTTTGAAAGCCCAACACACCACTCTTTGTGTATTATAATTTAAGCATCAAGAATAAAACTTGGGGGGACTTCATGCTAATTCTCATAAACTTAGGGTTTGGGGATAAATCCACGCGTGTTCTATCTGTTTTACTTTATAAATTACTCTATTGCTTAAATAGCACATGCACAATATGGAACTTGTGAAGAGAAATTACTTGGTACAACATGACGTCCTCAATATAATTTTTTTTAACAATATTGCGTCCATGTCACTGAGGCGTTGTGAATGGAGGGTGTGTGGTCGTGGGCAGATCACATCCAAGCCATCCATTCACAAAGCCTCATTCTACAGTCTACGAAATTGCTTGGGCAGCCTGAAAAAAAAAACTTTTGACGGATGAAATTTTGGCAGTTGAAAATCAATGCTTGCAAGCCGAAGGGGTTGATTGTTCATCCCAAGGGAACTCCACTTGGAACTTAGGGAACCCTCTGGAAACCTTCAAAATCCCACACAAATGCTCTAATATAACCGATTAAACTTCATTTCATTTCAAAGTTGGTCATCCAAAGGGGCTTGGAGTTGATGGCTAGTACCCTTAGTTCTACCTTTTAGAAGGTAGAGGTAGGAGTTCGAACCCCCCCATTGGCGTCATCTCCTCTGCAAGTCATCCCCATTTAATAAAGGACTTAGTTTGAAATTTTTCATCCAAGATTTGTGAGGGATGGAGGTGGAGATTTCATCCAACGTGAAGCTTTTGAAGCTCTCTTTGAGGGGAAGAGAAGCCAGACGTTGGGGCAACATAAGAGCCTATAGATTTGTCACATCATAATCAATGGCCGAGATCTTCCTAGCACCCGACCACACAGGAGGCATTCACAACTCCTCAATGATGCGGGTGTTGCGTAACTTCAAACATTAAGTCACTCTAAAATATGACTTCGAATTCTTTTGCTTCGTTTTGGTCATCATAATCGGTTCCCAAAATCTAATTTGGGATGTCAACATTGTGTTAAACAATGTACTGTTATTGGGAGCAGTGAAGGCCAAGGATAATAAGATAACTTAGGCGATTGCCAGGCTCCTACATCCTGCACCATTGTATTGATCTTTGGCAATTTTAGATCTGCACCCACTTCTTGGAAGATCTGAAACACGCAACTAGTAAGATCCTCTCTACTTGATAGAAACTTGCCATGTGGTTAACTGCCTCCTGTGCTTTGGCGCTGGCCTATCGGCCTTCTGTCTCACAAAAAAAATAAAAAAAAAAAAAAAAAAAAAGAAAATAAAACACACACACACACACACACAATTAGTGCAAGGTGATTACCAAATCCAAATCATACTTGTAGCTATTCATCTCATAATTTCATAGCTCATATGAACATCCTATTCATTATCAAGGTGAAGATTCTCTTACTCATAAAATGATCACATAGGTCTCCCTCCCCTCTCCTCCCAATGTTATTTTGAGCCTAGGATGGCTAACAATTTTTGAGCATGTAGTCCAATCTTTTTTAAGCACCTATGCTTCTAGTGTTCCATTTTAACATCCACACCTAATCACACACCACTTGAAAATATAGGTGGTCCAATTGATGTAATTAACTAAATTACAACCATTTACTTCACCTTACGTTTGAGTAGTGTATGGAAAGGCTTATTGTTGAGAACGGACGCTCAAAAGAGATGCGGTACAATCTTTGATATCCAAGTAAAATTGGCATAAGTTGTAGTTCAGAAATATAACAAGTTGAAATGTATGGTAGGATCATCCAATAAAAAAATGTAAAGATGATTGTGATAATATTATAGAAAATTTGATATAATCTTATTATTTGTAAACTTATTATATGAAATTAACATGGAAAATATTTTTGAAATCATCATAATTTGATACCATAACATTCAAGTTACCACTCAGGATTCACACATCTCCCATAAAATTTATGTATATTGCAAGTGTATTGATGGATCCGCACCGAGAATTGAGATAACCAAAAAGTAACCAAAATTTTGAGGATGTGTTTATATTACTCAAATGCGAATCCAATGAGATATTCAACTTTTGTGCTAAAAACTTAGACATTGATTACAGGTTCAATCAATGACACAATTAGGAGGGTCTATTTGATCTTTCAAAAAGCAAGAATGTCTTCGCCGTGGACTCTTATATATTCTATAACAACTCTACTCGTTTTTTTAAGTTCAACGACAATTTTTATAATTCACGATTCTTAATATGACGAGACCATTCCTAAACCAATCCAATAGTCAAAATGTTTGTGGAGTTGCAAACGCCTACAATAGAACCACACACTTTAATGTCAAATTCCAAGCTGACAATTGTACCAAGTTGCCCCCACAATACAGCCATTCAGAAATCAACCAATCAACACTACCCTTACCAATAGAACTATACAATATCCATCCCCTTAAATTTAAACCCCAACAATGCATATGCACTGATGGTTCATTTATACCCCCCGACAAAAATGGCATAGGCAACATGGTTGGATTAGGTGTATACTGCCCCGCCAACAACCTTCAGATTGCGGAAAGACTCCCATGATTACAAAACATACTCAGAGCTGAATTAAATGCCATCCTAATAGCAATACAAGGTACAAAACACCACACGCAAGATACCCACATCTTCACGGATAGCCTTAATAGTATATACCTAATACATAACCACATATGACACCCATCTTCCCAACACAATCACCCGGATAAACTACTCATTGTTGCTATAGTAAACCGAATAACCTGGTCCACACACAAAATTACAATTCAAAAAGTCAGAGCACACACGGGTATAATAGGAAATGAAATTGCGGACCAACTAGCAAATAGTGTAGCCCTCCTAGACAAACCCATCAATACTCCCAGAATACATACAGCCCATGCTACACCATACTGGCTCAACAGGGTCCCCACCGGCAATCATATGGGCGCTATACACAACCTACAAGCATAATGTGGTGCTTTTGGGCACCCCCCTCCGAAGGAGCCTAAAAGTACCGCACAAGCCCTTCGGTGAGGATGGCCTGCCTTAGCAGGTGCCCGAGCCGAACCCGGATGTTATGATTTTTTATGAGTATTTAGATTTGTGGAGAAATTTGTTAATCGCGTCATGTTCCTTCGGTAGGTTGTACCTAGATTAATAAGTGTTTAAGATAATTATATATTTTCCTAACCTAATGCCTAATCTATCCTAGTCTACACGCAGACGCACCAACCTTGGAATGAAGGCAACCTAACCTTAATGAATGAAATAACCTTACATTTTACCTTGGCCACATCTAATTCCTTACCTCTTATATATTAAATTCTCTAAACGGGGGGACCTTGATTAAGTCCCACCCTATCAACCTTCATTCTTAGTTTATTAGTTGATTAAACAAAGCCTATCTTACTAAGTTTATATATTATGGCATCACCACCTACCTGGTTGGTGCACACCCTAACCCGAACCCTTCAAGGCCCTGTGCGGGTCTCTTGAAGGTTGACTGATATCCTAACCCTCCAATCTTTGTCGCCGGAGAGGTTAGTATCAATCCTCTGAGTTAAGTTTCCGGTTGATTTTTGCCCACGGGGGTTATACAAATTATATTGGTTATTAATTAGTTTAACATGGTTTGACTACAAAAATTCAACTTGATGGGACTGGGGAATAAAGCAACCTGTGTGTTCAACCTGTTGCACAATCTTCAAGGGTTGGGGCCATCACCTCCAACCCTTGGGGCCAACAACATGATAATGGATTCGTGGGCCATTAACCCCACCTTTCCATCAACAACATTCAGAGTGGTCGTGTCGGTGATTAATCCGACTTCACCACATACGAAACTTTCTAATGATTAAAGCTACTATCACAAACATATCAAGGGGCCCCAAAAACAATGGAGTTGGGTACCCCCTTGGCGGTCAAGTGATCAAACCACTTGACCTTACGAGATAAGTGAATAAATTAGAAATGCGTACCTTAGCCGTGCTCCCTCCAATCCTAAATGGAAGGCTAGGGTTAGTGGCTTACCTCAATTCTCCTCGTTCGATAGGACTTGATGTGGGCCGAACCGCCACCTCCTCGCCTTGCTCCACCTTCCGGACGTTGATCTCGTCTCCGTCCTTGAAGCTAACTTGGTTGCGGTTAAACTTCAATTTAGTGTATTGTAATCTTAGCCTTATTATAATTAATTTGTTTAGTTTACCTTATTAACTTTCTAGGGACCTAAAAATCACTTAAATCGGATAAGATTTGCAAAAGTTCTAAGGTTTGGAAGTACAATGTCTATTCAATCTATCTTTCAACTTCAAACATTCATATTTAATTCATTACTTACTCAAATCAAGAGTTTTAAACATATCTGGAGAGCTATCAAAAAGAACTATAAGAGAAAAATATGAAATTTGCAGAATAAGCCAAGATACATCCACCAGCCTCCTTGTAATGCAGTAGTCCACTAGACTTGCTCAAACTATGTACTGCACCTTTGGAAATTCATAATTAAATTATAACTCATTCAAATCAAGAGTTCTAAACATTTTTGGAAAGCTGTTAAAAAGAGCTATAAGAAAAAATATGATATTTTCAGACTAAGCCCAGATAAATCCAGCAGCCTCTCTGTAATGCAGCAATCAACCAGAAATGCTTAAACTATGCACCTCACCTTTGAAAATTCATAACTAATTCATAACTCCCTCAAATCACATGTTTTAAATAGTCATGGATTTCAAAACAAAAGCTGTACTTGGGAAAATATTTGTTTTTAGATTGATTTTTTGATAAGGTCAGCAGGTCTGATCTAGCAGCCACTACCTAAGTGAATATCTTAGTCTGTACCTTAACTTTGGAAAATCATAATTAATTGTTATCTTAACCAATTTGCAAATGGAAACCGGCTATGGATGGCTATAGAAAATCTCTACAAGAAAAAAAATACTAAATCTTGGTTTTAAGCATTAGCCTATGCATTCAAGCCATTAGCGGCCAGGGTCTGCAATGCCTCAATAATTGACTTGCATTCTAACCTACTTTTTTAGAAGAAGGAAATTTTTTGTGTGTTCACAAACACACATTCTAACTAAGAGAAGGTAGGGAGGTGTTTTCCTCGAGCCTTACTATTAGAGATATGCAAAATAAATATTCTTCCAAACTACATTGAAGTAGGGCTTCGTCCAAATTCTAGAGGGAAGAGGGATTTCTCTCTAACTACTTAGAGGTAGGGCTTCGCCCATCTATTGGAAAAGAAAAGAGATTTGTCTACCTACATTGAGCTAGGGCTTCGCCCATCTATCGGAAAGAGAAGGGGGGTTTCAAGGTGGCAGGAGGGGGTTTTTAAACCCTTTCACAAAAGGGTTGGACCCCTCCGCCACCAGTTCCATTTTTCGACCCCCTCCCGAAATTTTGGTTCGGGGATTTTTTCGGTCAAGGTTGCCATCCCGTCGCCGAGGTGGCTCCAACGGGAGTCTTCCGAATTCGTTCTAATTTTTTATAGTAAGTTGGCAAAAGGGCAAGGGGGCAAGTAACCCCCTTGCTATTTTTCTTCAAAGTCTTCGCGCTAATTTTTCCTTCTCACGCCGAGCACCTCCACTCATCTTACGTGACCCACACTAACTACTAAACTAACCCTTGCTTAGCTAGCTCTACTAATTTAGTTCTCTTAGCTAGTTGCTTTCACTAACTACGTTTTTTCCCCGCTAACTAGGTCTTGCCTAGATAGCTATTTTTTCTAATTTAGCTAATTTTTATTTCTAGTTAGTTTTCATTTTTACTAACTCTACCTAAAACTAGATTTTTCCCTTCACGGGTGAAGGTCTGAAATCCTCGATAATTTTCCTTCCCTTTTTTGAGCTAAACGCTAAATGAACTAATTTTTCCCTTAATTCGCTATCAATCTTAACTTCTAATACTAAAATTCTAACTAAAAGTGACCCCACGGAGTAGTGGACCACTCTGGTGGTTCACACATACATCAACAAAGAACACATGAACCAATAATTAAGATTGGCCCAATCCAAATTCACATATGTAGACAAATGGAATCCAACGACCAAATCAACCATAAACTCTCCAACCAATTTTGGAAGAAAAAAACCCGGGATTACAGATGCCCAAGTCACACAAACTCTAAAATTCCGATACGTCCAATATATGAGTAACCACCGTAAAAGTATATTCTAGCCTAACTTACACCCAAATCCAAATTGTACACTATGCCCCAATAATGCCATAGACACATAGCCACACTATCTACATGTTCAAACCCCCACATAAGAGGTCTATATATAACACGTCACAATAAAGCAATATACCAAATCACACACACCCTACAATCAAATAAACTTACGAGATATTACACACTCATCAACGCAGGCAACCAAAATTCCAAACCCCAAGATAACACAGTTTCACATTGGTTACACCAATGCACATGCCCCACTATACCATGCACATGCCTAGCCAGGCTTAGACCAGACATACTATGCGTTCTAGGCGCCCCCACAGATAGCCAGCCCCCCTTAACGCCAACCCCATCAAATGTCATATTGTACAATTCATGAAAGTCACTTATTGTCATGACAAATTTCCAAATACAGCCCACAACAAAAAAAACCACTAAATACAACCCACTCATACAAACACTTAGAACAACCGGCTAGAAAGTCAACCCCCTCATCACCAACACAGCAGGTGTTAGAGGAGCTATTCATGAATAATCAATTAAAGATTTAGAAAAACTCAAAATACCCAAAGATGAGATCAAAACACTCATAAAACAATTGCACCAAAATGCCATTAAATACCTCACATACCAAATACTAAATAAAAGGAAACTAAACAATAAACAACCCCCTATAGACCCCCCCCCTATATGTTAGATCTCATGCTTACTAAAGGAGCCCACCTTCCGAGAGGGAGGAAGTACACTTATTGTGACGTCTGGTTAAACATAAACACAATATAGAGGAATGGGCTCCGGCCAGGGATTTGTGGCACTCATGTAAAATCATCCGGTAACAAAAATCGGATGAGTCCATCAAGAAGTTCGGATGGAGCTTACTTTAGTGAAACGCCTCTGAGTTGGCATGTAAGACCCCATTTTTTCCTCATAGCTATTGTGAACTACTAACTATTTTGTAAATATCAATTAGTTGGCAAGGGGCCATGATGTGGCTTTGGATACTCTAAGCTTATTTTCTAACCTCCCATGATGTGGCTTTGGATTCCACGTGGTTATTTTGATAAATAACGCAAGTTGTCAACATGTGCAACATGTGGTTATGACGTGTCGTCATAGACCTTTTTTTGGTTCACAACTCATATATTTTGCACAGGTGTGATTGCTCAAATATTTGTAATATATTATAATAATATATATCATCTTATGATAAATTGGTGAACTCAAAAAATCAATTTAATATAATGATTATTATTATTATTAGTTTATTATATATATAATGAAATTTATTTAAAAATAACTAATATTCATCATGTGATTTTAAAGATAATATAATATGTGATGATGATAAAATATTATAATAACTCAAATAGGCTATAATCAGAAACTTATAACTTTCTGAGTATACCCCATCCATAACGTTGTCCCAAAAGTCAATTTCCAAATAACATATCATTTGTTTATACCTCATATTATATTTTCTAGAATATAAAATTGATTTTTATATAAAATTTGTTGTTATATGTTTTATGTTTTATCTTCATTGTGTCACTTTGGTCATCTTATGAACACTTGCACTAATCTATCATGAGAATGACAAAGATAATTTCAAATGGTAAGTTACAAAATTATAACTTCAATGTTAATGAGGGATTTGTAATATTTTTGACCTCCAAGTTAATTACGTGCTTCTTTGATGGTTTCACTTCCGGAACGAAATCCCAATCAATTGCTTATTTACAAATTGGAAGTGCACATATATATTGGATTTTAGACATTGAAGGTGAAGTGCACTCAATATGGGATTTGTAGTCAAGCGGCTTTCAAAAATGCAAGGGCAATATTTTTTTCGAAATTGGGCGGGATGGGCAACAATTTTTGGTCCGCCCATGCTAATTTCTTAAAAATAACCAGACTAATAGTGATGGGTTGGCAACCCATGATGCACCCACTTGTTTCCATATAAGGCATTGTTTTTATGTCTAACCCCCTTTGTATTATTGCCATAAGTATTAGATTAGACTATAATTATTTAAAACTACTAATGCTTGGTATTTGCGAAACCCTTGAGACAAGGAGCCGACGACGTAACGTAGTGTCTAAAGTAGTTTATCTCATCCGCAAAGATGAATAAACTCTCACTAATGAGAATACATGAGTGCCACGAATCCCCGGCCACGGGCTCCCATTCACGTTTGGGTATAAACTAAACCCCGACGTTACTTTTATTTATATACGTGATTGGGAGTTTGCACAGAAGACTCACACATAGTCAGTCACTTAGCGATTCAAAAAACTCTTATTAGCTCTTTTGTCTCTTAATCACGTGGTCCATATTACTAAAGTTCTTTCGCGTTCTAAAGTGCGCCATTCTTTCAGTCTGGTGCTTAGATTATTAACTACGCATTAGAGATCTCAAAGTACGGCCTCAAGACTACTGAGAAAAGTCGTGGGAAATGCAATCCTAAACATCCTCGGCCGCAACCAAGACATCACATGCTAACCAAGATCTTTCGCGTGCTAAAGTGCGCCATTTTTTAAAACTGGTGCTTACACTACTAGAAAAACAGAGTTCAAATTAACAAAATATTAACAATTTTTTGTTAATTTGGACACTATAACGTCCATTTTTACAAATTTTTGTTAATTGTACCCAAATTAACAAAAATTTGTCATTCTTTTTTGTTGATTTGGATAGTGCAATTACCATATCGGGAATCTTTTTGAATCTTTTGATAAAGTTTTGAATTATTAAAAATATTTATAAACCTTTAAAAATCTTCAATATACAATGTAGATTTAAGAATAAGTACACAATTCGGTACTTATTAAAGTCAGCAGACTTCAGAGGCGATTCAGACCTAGTAAAAAAAAAATTTGGAAAAACTTCTAACTAGAAAAAGTTGACAAATTTGATTTGTCAACTTTTTCTAGTTAGAAGTTTTTCCAAAACAAAATTTTTACTAGGTCTGAATCGCCTCTGAAGTCTGCTGATTTTTTTTTAAAAAGGAAGAAACCCGAAAAGCTAGTTAAGTAGATTCTAAATTACATATATATCACTTGTGAGTAGTTGGTGCGTTGGCAAGAGCGTTGGCCTCTAACCACGAGGTCTCCGGTTCGAACCCGGAAGGCCTCACTTTCCGTATGGCCATTGTGACGTGGCAAACGGGTGTCCCCCCACGTGGCAGTTGGATTGTTGGACATGTGGCACTGCCCTAGATGATGAAATCAACATTTTTTTGTTAAAAAATGAAACACTGTTTTGTTAAACTTTGACATTTTTTTGTTAAAAAATTAACAGTTTTGTGTTAAAAAATACTCAAATTAACACGTCCTAATCAACAAAAAAAATCAACACTTTTGTGTTGAGTTTTGTTAAATTGGTCACTGTTTTTTTCTACTAGTGTTAGATTACAAACTGCGATTAGTATCAGACTGGTGCTTAGATTAGATCATAGATATGAAGCCATTGCATGCATATGTAAAGTGACAACATTAAGCTACCAAGAAATCACAGGCTAACCAAGATCTTTCACGTGTTAAAGTGTGACATTCTTTCAGACTGGTGCTGAAGATTGCTAACTGCGCATTAGAGATCTCGAAGTACGACCTCAAGACTCTGAGAAAAATCTTGGGAAATGCAACCCTAAACATCCTCAGCCACAACCAAGGAATCACATGCTAATCAAGAAATCACAGGAAACCAAGAATAGTACTTTGCAAGAAGGCCAAACAGTGGCTAACCGGATGCAAGGGGACTCCGACGGCGGCTCCGTGCGCTGAGAGATCCAGATGTGAAACAAGAGATGTCAGAGTGGCACAAAGTCAGTCGCTCAACGATTCAGCGATTCAAGAAGTCAAACACTCAAAAACTCGGAATGGAAACGAAAATGCAAGCTACAACAAGCAAGCAACTAACCCTAAACCATAAGCTAGCAAGGCAATGGTAACTCCAAGTCTCCAAGTCTGCATAGTATTAAAAAATTTCCTAAAAAGTATATGTCTGGTCGGCTGCCCGCCGTGAAAAATGCCTTTCAATCGGTAATTTGCCGTGGATACTCTAGGGCAACTTGCCTAAATGCCGGCATTTTTTTTCTTCTAATCGGCCCATTTCCAAAAACCTTGATTTTCTTCCGGAACCCCTTCCTAAACATTTCTATTTCATTTGGAAATTCTCAAAATCAACCGGCTAGCTTGTAACTAACTACCCGTTCATTGGTGGAGTCCACCACCACGTATTCTATTCCTTTGCAATTGATTTGTTTCAATTTGTGCCAAAAATAAATGAACAAAAAAAATAGTCCTCCACTGCACAGATGTGTCCCTTTTGGGAGTTTCACTAATTAATACAATGTCACATTAGTCAAAATTTTAGACCTTGTCATTTAGATCCACATTGCTTGCAGCTGCGACTGCGTTAGGGCCACTTCACACACAAGCCAAGAGCCGTCACCATGAAATTGTGAGAGCCCAAAAGAAAGTGTCCAAAGGCCGTCCCAAGACCCCTCCAAAATCATGTAGTGTGGTCACGGATCCTCAAGTGTAGTGTGAAGTCATGTGTGACCGGGCCCTCAACCAAGTGCTATTTCAATAAATTTCTATTCATGCGAGTCCTCACCAGTGTTTTTTTTTCTGGCTACAGACTCGTGGAGGGAACAAAGATTAGTGGTGTAAATTTGGAGGGAGAAAGTTTGATTGGTACACATGACGAAGTTGTAGCCAGGAAAAAAAAACATTGGTCCTCACACACGATAAAATAGAATAAACCAACGGTTGTGAGCATTCGGAGTGCCATGGTCTCCTAGTTTTGTGTTAGGCCTACCTCCAAGAGGTGGTTTTTGAAAATAGTCCAAGTGACCATGATACATGATCCATTCGATGCCATGTAGGAATCCATGTAGACTTTACATCCATCTTGCATTCACATACTCCATTGGTCCCTCAAGCATAGTGTGAAGCGAACTTGGACCGGCTCCGCCTTTTCCACCAATGAGAGTGCTTGAAGTACAAAGGTCACGGGCTCTCAGTCTTGTGTATAAAGTGGCCTTTAAGATACTGTAGCTGGTTCTCTCTCTCTCTCTCTCTCTCTCTCTCTATATATATATATATATATATATATATACTGTAGTATGGAATGTGAGAAGAAAAATAAACAAGGATATGTTTCAGACGCGGATCTTCAGAAATGACTGTGGAGATTGAGAGATCTCCACGGAGATACACACATCCAACTTGAAGGAAGGTCAATTTTTCCCTGCAATGAGATGCAAAGTATATCTTGTCTACCTATCTATATACCCACTGAGGATGAATCCACAATCTCATGTGACTACAAGATCCACATTCTTGAGGCATCCGTTGAGCAACTTCTTTCCAAAATGTCTGAAGGTAGGGAGGTACTCTCACCAAAAATATAGTCAACGTCCACCGTCCTAGGCAGGGAGGGGCCAGGGCTCGAGGTCTGGCTCTCTTTCAGCCCGAGGTTAAAACGTGAAAACTTCCGTAACGACATGATTGGTTTGCTTTCTTTAGCTCATCTGACTCCTTCATTAGCACCGAAGATCTCAAATCATCGTCTGTGATAAACATGCTCAACAGTTTGGTGTCGAAATAGTGGGTTTTGGAAGCCACGCATGAATTTTTGCATAGATTATGATTAGTATAAATATGGCATATGACACTTTTGTTCAAATTTTGAGTTGATTGCTATTGAACGGGGGACGTTAAACCTTCCCCTATGAGCTTTCAGGCGGAGGTGGATAGGAGGCGGGACAGTCCCCTCATAATAAATTAATAAATAAAATTTAGATTTTATGAACCCGATCAAAAATTGTTGTCCGCCCTGTCCGATTTCAAAAAGAACTATTGCCTCTGCATTCTTGAAGGCCGCTTGTCCACAAATCCCATATTCATTGCACTTCACCTTCAAGTTCCAAAATCCATAACCATAATTGAACGTAATTGAGCGCAAAGCCTAAGTTTCTAAAAGTATTCATACACATTTGAACTAATTATGCCTGATTAAGTACAAGTAAGCACATTAAACCTAATTAAGCGTAATGAAGCCTAAACAAGTGGAATAAAGTACATCATTTCTCACCTCTGAATTAAAGCATAATTAATACAAGTAAGTGCATTTAAAAAAATGCTTAATTCGCCTGGTAAGCATAATTTCTGTTTTGATTAGGCCTAATTAGGTTCACCAAGCTTAATAAGGCTAAATATGCTTGATTACATTAAATCACGCTTAATTAGTTTGAATGAAATGAAATTGACTTTCAAGTTCGGGAAGCCGAAAAGGCTAATGGAACTTATGAATGCGGGTGAATACTTGTGACAGTAGAAGGCATTACCTAAACTATTGTTAAATACATACTAAAATGAACACACTAATTTAAGTTTCATTTTAGAATGACAAAGACCCCTTCAAATGGTAAGTCACAAAAATGATAACCTCCACCCTAATGAGACTTTGTATTGTCATTGACTTCCAAGTTATTTACATGGATTAGTGACGGATTCACTTTGGAAATGAAATCCTTATCAATTGCTTATTTATTGAGTGAAGTGCACTTTTTGGAAGTCGGGTGGGGTGGATAACAATTTTCTGTCGGATTCATAAATCTCAAATTCTTTCGGGGGCTGCCCCGGCCCCTATCCTCCTCCACCTAAAAGCTCATAGGGGGAGGCTTAACGTCCCCCCTATCAAACATGCTTACCACCTAAGGTTAGCAGGCCTCATTGGTTGTCCATCTTAATTGGACTCATATATATATATTGAGTGAGGTGTGATTGATTGTGGATATAAGAATAGACAGGGAAAAACTTGCATGTAAAAGAGATTGGACCATGTACAAGTTATAATTTGTTAACCATTCTAGACCCATTAGTATCTTGCTAAGTATCTTGCACTAATGAGTAGTATGTGTTCCACATCCTACGAGAGGTGGGTGCAGACCTTATAATGTCCATTTAAGGCACACTTCCCTTACCATAGTCTTGTGGACTCGGTTCGAATGGATCAACCACACACAATTATGGGATGCAAGTTTCTAGTAGACTCGTTTGCTTGGTAAGATCGGTGAGCAAGGGGGAGGGGGGGGGCAACTCAAAAAGCAAGGCATCTACACCGTTTATGGCATTTAATGTCACTTACTATCTGGAATTACATAATGCTATATAACTCTTTGTTAAGAATATAAATTCCTACCAAGTAAAGTCATTTATGTTGCATATTGTCCATATAACCTAGTTAATCTTTGTTGGTAACAAATGAAACCTCCGGTTGATTTTGAGAATTTCCGAGTGAAATAGGAATGTTTAGGAAGGGGTTCCGAAAGAAAAATCAAGGTTTTTGGAAATGGGCCGATTAGAAGGAAAAAAAAATGCCGGCATTTAGGCAAGCTACCCTAGGAGTATCCACGGCAAATTGCCGATTGAAAGGCATTTTTCACGGCGGGCATCCGACCATACATATACTTTTTAGGGGAAAAAATTAATATTATGCATAGTGGGAGACTTGGAGTTACTGTTGCTTTGCTGGCTTGTGGTTTAGGGTAAGCTGCTTGCCGCCGCAGCTTGCATTCTAAGTTTACAAGTTTGCATTCCGAGTTTCTGAGTGCTTGAAATATTGAATCGTTGAGTGGTAGAGTTTGTGTGAGTGAGTTTGTGTGAGTGTTGAAGTTGGACTGCCGGATTGTTGGACTCTTGGTTGGAGTGGTCACCAATCTTCTACTCCTTGCCATGCTTCGAGTTGATCGCCTCATCGCGGTGCTGGCCTAAACCCTACATTTCAATTGCTTGTATTTCATTATTGTTTCTTTGCTTGCCACTTCTGTCATTGTTGTTTTCTAATGCCCGAGGTGTTTCCTTGCCCATTGTCTCGATTGTCCACGTTTTGAAATCCAACTCTTCATCTAACTTAGTAGCAATGCGTGGTTCCAACGGATCAACTACAGAGTTTCATGTGCAGACTCCCGCTCGCTGTAGCATTGTATTTGTGCGATAGCATTTACTTCAAAGTTTTAGTTGTCCTCAAAAGTAATAAACTCTTCCTTGCTTCCTCTCACTTCCTTCCCAGCTTGTAACTAACTGACAGCACTCCCCGTTCATTGCTCTCTTCAATACCCACTTTCTGAGAGTATGTAACCTAATGTCTCCAACCATGTCCGTAACTAGCTTGGCTACCAGTGACAGCCTTAAGTTGCAAACAAACTTGATTTCATGACTTTCAATACTAACCAGCCTCCGGAAAATACTGGACCCTTTGTGGATCTTGTATTTTCTGAGGCTACATCCTTGGCCCTAAGATGGTAGGGGGTTTGCTAGGTTCAACTCCTGCTAAGGATATTATTTAGACACAAAAAAATAGAGAGTGAATGCCAACATTCTTAAACCCTGAACACTTGAAAAAAAGAGGGAATGAATGACAATGAAACTTAAAGGGGAAAAAATGGGGAGGGAATAAACATCCACCACCAAAATACAAAACCGGACCCATTTTAGACATTTAGGAAACTGGATAAATGAAAAAAGAAATGTCGGCTAATTGCCTAAATACATTAGGAAATGGGAGATATCAACCAATAAAATTTGCACTCTCTAGGCCCACTTCCGGGTAAAAATTGAAACATCCAAGCCACCTCCTAGAAGCTAGGAAATTATCCGTTTTCTCTACAGAACTCCCCGGACTCTGGCCTTGGGTGATGCCAAATAGTAAAGTGACACTAGCCCTCGCCCTAGCCCTATGATCTAATTTTGTATCAACTTTTATAATAGTAGCCTCTCTCGTGATGATGGAAGCGGAAGGTACACAGAAACTTGCGGTCTCGAAGGGGATTGGTTACGGGGAGATCCCATCCGTATTGTGTGAAGAAGGTGGTCCACCAATGTACGAAGCACAAATTGGAAGGCCGGGGAGGAGGCTGTATATATATAGAGGGGCCTCCAATAGGAATGGGCCCTCACTAAAAGGAGAGAGGGGAATCAACCTAGAGTGGGACCACTTCATATTTTCTGCCACCTTTTGCTCATTCCCCTTCTACTTCTTTAGCTCGTACGCTAGAGTGCTGTAGTAGGCATCGGTTGTTAGTCTGGGTATATTTAGGCCACCCCTCCAAAGTTGGGAAACCGGTTCATAAAAATTGCTTTTGAGTACAACCACGCTACTAAGGGCCACTTCACACGCAAGACTGAGAGCCCGTGACCATCACACTTCAAGCGCTCTCATTGGTGGAAAAGGTGGAGCTGGTCCAAGTTCGCTTCACACTACGCTTGAGGGACTGACGGAGTATGTGAATGCAAGATGGATGTAAAGTCTACATGGATTCTTACGTGGCACCAAATGGAGCATGTTTCATGGTCACATGGACCATTTTTAAAACCCACCTCTTAGAGGTAGGCCTAACACAAAATTGGGAGACCATGGTTATAGTATGAATTTTTTGGCTATAGTTTGTTCCTACTAGTGGCAGGAGGCTAATCACTACTAAATTTTACTCAAAAAGACATCCTAATGCTAAATGTAGTGTGAATCAGAGGCTACAAGCGGTTACCAGTAGTTGTCAGCTTGCCAACGGTTGCTAGAGAAGGCTGGCTATAAGGAGTCTCTCTCTGACAAGAGAGGCAAATCATTTCAAATAGAAAATATGATTATAGCTGCGAGAGCTAGGGAGAGTAGCACATGCTATAGGCTAGGCGCGGAAGTTAGAAGCAGATTGTAGCTATGGAATTTTGTGATAGAAGCATAGGCTATAGACAATGCTTTGTGTAAAAGGACAATTGGCTAACCAAGATATAGCATGGTAGCTTTGTTGAAAACTTTATTTGATGGATAATCAAATTGCAAGTTTTGTGGTGAATGGAATGTGATGTCGAGTGGAAGAGAGGATGCAGGAAATATGGCCAGAGCGATAATTGTGAGTGTAACTAAGATTATAACGATTGATAAGTAAGTGGTTAGGCGATAATCATTAGGAATAACAACAAGAGTGGTTGTGAGTTGATTAATCACACGGAGCAGTTGAGTGATTAAGGGAGATCGAGGAGTTAGGAATGTCATGAGTAAATAGCCTATGCTTGTGAGAGACTGAATTTGATTAATGTGCATGACTTTAGCTATAGCCAGGGCTAGGTGAAACTTCAATCAGTTACCAAAATATTAGCCACGATAGATTGTGTAGCAAGTCAATGAGTTGCAGTCTCGGGGGGGTAGTCATTGGTTGGAGTAGCAATATACGTGCGAACAAATGATAGGGTATTTTAAAAACATGGGGGCTAAAAAATATAATTGGACTTGAGAGTAATATAGGGTATCAAAAATGGCACTGGACATTTTTAAAGTACTATAGGGTATGGAATAATAGGTAATCTAGAATTATAAGTAATGCAAGCCATTTTTCTATTAAACCAAAGTAGAAATTTACATAATGATAGCATGTGAAAAAAAGAAGAGAATTGAAAGTAATACCCCCCTATAAAATAATGGTTGTTCGCACCTATATCCTTAAATTTTTAACACACTGCCCCCCCCCCCGAGGTTGCAGTTGAATCAGAAGAGAATTACGTAGAATTACCACTCAGATGGAGATTGTAGATGAGGAGTAAAGATTATACCAGATAGTCAAGTAAAAGTGGGCTATCTTCTCATTAATTGATAGGATGAGTTAGTGAGATTAGCCATGTGAAAAGAGAGAAGTATATAGACGAGAGAGAGAGAGATATCATATTACTAAGAGAGGCTTAGAAGCACAATTATTTGAGAGCAACATATATGAAGGAGAGCAATATAAATAAAAGAGAGAAAGGTGTGAGATTAATTGCCGAGCAAGGTAAGAGCAACTTGACCTTGTCGTATGGCTATATGAATTTGTTTATTGCCTATTGAATTGTAAGAGATAATGTGATTGCATAAACAAATCTACATATTATAAAGTGGTGATTACAAGCTTGAGGCGCAAGACTTTACCCTCGTATGAAAATGGTGGCTATAGTTTCTGAATCTGTTTTTGCTCAACCATGAGTAAACTTAACTATAGCCTGCCTTTCTTTGAGAAGCAATCCACAGTTAATGAAGAATTAATCAACCAACCCACACATGAGCAATAAAAGTTAATTGCATTAGAGAAATGGCATTTACAAGACTATTGCACCCGAAAGGGAGGATACAAGACTATTCGCCAAGCTTTTGAGCTTCACAATTAAGTCAAGACCTTAGAGTGATAGAGAATTCCCAAAGATAGGACGGAATCACCCACGATGGAGTAAGCACAAAAGAACCATTAAGAGTGAATGAACCTAATGAAGAAGGGAGTAAGGAATAAGAATTACCATGAATTGTTATTAGGTACCTTAATCCAGTGTGACATTAACCCTTATAGACACTAGCTCATTCTTCCCTGTGACTTAGTTCCCTGGGTTGTTTTTGTTTGAGTATTTAAGTGATAGCAAAACCCTAACTACAATGGCACTCCAAATGCTCACAACCGTTGATTTATTCTATTTTATCATGCGTGAGGACCCACATGAATAGAAATTCATTGAATAGCATTTGGTTGAGGGCCCAATCACATATGACTTCACGCTACACTTGAGGGTCCATGACCACACTACATGATTTTGAAGGTGTGTTGGGATGGCCTTTGCACACTTTCTTTTTGGCTGTCACAATTTCATGGTCACGGCTCTTGGCTCATGTGTGAAGTGGCCCTAAGGGTTGATTCACACTATGGCCATCCAAGTCTAGAGGCTATGGGATTGAATGGCCAAACTTTGTTGAGAGTCCAAAGAAATGGGTTGAAAACAACCAATAAAATATAGGAATTGGAGCCTTCGGCCAGGCATAGTGTGAAGCTTCCAAAGGCCAAGCCCAAAGTCCAAACCTTTGGCCATGAACTCCCATGGCCTCTTGACTTGTATGGCCATAGTGTTAATTAACACGTCCTAATCAACAAAAAAAATCAACACTTTTGTGTTGAGTTTTGTTAAATTGGTCACTGTTTTTTTCTACTAGTGTAAGCCTCCCAAGGCCAAACCCAAAATTCAAAGGAAGAAGGAGCATCCCACTTTATTCCCTGCCCAAAACAACCCTTCCAATCTAACGGCCAAGATCTTGTCATTTTTTTTTTAAAATTATGAAAGAAAATCAACAGCGTGTCGACCATAGTTTGGATTTCCAATCTTGTTTGACCCAAACTTCCTTCAAGAGTCTGTCATCTTGGTCAAAAAGTACTGCCATGTAGGCATTTTGGAGAGCAACGGCCTTTGGACTTTGGCCTCTAGTATGAAGGGTCGAGGGGCCGAATTCTTGGTTTCTTGCAATCTAATCGGTGGAAATCGATGGCCTCTCGACCTTCGGCCATAGTGTGAACTGGCCCTTAACTACACCGTTGATCAATGAATGGGGGGTACCAACCGCTACACTGTTTTGTCTAACGCAACGCTACAATTGTTTATAGTATATCTCATTTTTTACTAACAAAGGTCGAATTGGTTGTTTGGACATTAAAGAACATTAACATCTTTACTTGGTAAATTTTACATTTATAGTAAAAAGATATAAGAATGTGTAACTCCAAATATCATGTTTAGTGTACTTATGTTATCTGGGTAATGAATGATACTCTTAGTAAAATGTTATAGCAATGTGTACCTCCAAATGTGAAGCGAGAGAAGAAGAACTTGATATGGGCATTTAGAAGTTGAAGAGTCGATAGAACTGAGGAAGGCAATTAGCATGAGTAAGAGAGGAAACGATGCAGGGACCTAAGAGAGATAGAGTCGCAAGAAGAAGAATTTGCTAGGCCATAGGCTTCACATGTGTCTCCACCATGAGAGAGAGTGTGCACAGAGGCAACTCTAAGAGACTATAGCCTAGAAGCAGTAACTCAACTTCACTTGGTATAAGGCTAATAGTATGAATGCAGGCAAGGGACATATTTAGTAGGCTATAAGCTGCGAAAGTCAATACCATCCCAAGAATGAGAAGTTGTTGTATTAGATTACCAGATAAACTGAAGATGAAGATGATGATTATAGTCTTGGAAGAATGGCCGAATGAATGTAAGTTAAACTAAGAGGACTTAAATTTGAGATTATTGCAAGGCATAATTTATGAAACTTAAAGATGATGCGGTTACTCAAAAGATATTACCTTGGACTTTATCCTGACAAATAGCCATTGACAACTTGCCAAGCTTTCGAGCTTCACGACTAATTAGAGGATGGAATTAGAGTGATAGAAGCCCACACACACCTAGGACGGGAATCACCCACGATGGACGAAGCACAAGGAACCATAAGAGTGCGAGTTAAGCTTAATAAAGAAAAAATAAGAGAGCAAAAAACCTAGATTATTATGGTAATCCTTAATCCAACATGACATTAACCCTTATAGACACTAGCTCAATTTTCCCTGTGATCTAGTTCCGTTGATGTAGCAACACCTTAACTACAATAGATATGAGAATAAAGACTCTAGATGCCATAATTCCATTGCATCAGACTGAATCTGAAGTCAAGGTAGTTGAACACAACTTATTAGTTGAGTAATGTTATGCCATGAAAAGAATCATTGTGTAAAAAACAACTAAAAAAGGTGCATTAATAATATACGAAACCTTGAGTGAAATCAACTAGGCATGCATTGAGTGTGGAGTGCATAGATTCCTCTAGTATAATCCATAGCCACGCATGTTCTTAAGTTATGAGAGTATAACCAACATACATGGGTTAGGGTTAGATACCTACCTCTTTGAGTTGGGACCCCACCACTATTATCAAGGTAAAAAGGGCCTAGTAAACCTTGACCTCCATAGATTCGTGGTTAATGCATCTTAAGTGGGTTCCCTTACACTAAGGCAATGAACGGGAAGAATTGACCGCTAGTTACAAATGAACCAATTGAGTGTAAGAAATAACTGGTTGAAGTTGAACACTTTAGGAAAGTTACCAATCATTATGGAGGAATCTATGGAAAATACCTCAAATTAATAAAGGAAAATTGAGAGATCACAACATGTAACCAATTGGACTTAGAAACACTAGGATCTTGACCGATTATGCCCAAAAATCTCCATGGAAATTGCACTAAGGGCCACTTCACTCCACAAGATTGAAGGCTTGTGACCATTGCATTCCAAAATCTCTCATTGGTCAAAATGAAAAACACTGTCCAAGTGCACTTCACACTAGAAGATGAAGACCTAAGGGCCCAAAGAAATTATCATGGATGAAAAGTCTACATGGATTCCTACATGGCAAACTATGGATAATGTTTCATGGTCTGCTATAATTTACGTCAGGCCCACCTCCAAGAGGTGGGTCTGACGGAAATTCATACAAATCATGTGACATGTCAATTAAACAACCGATATGGTCTTCGGACAAGTGAAGGGCCCTCACAATTACATGGTCACAACCCTTGGCTTGTGTTAACCTGGAAGCCTAGGTGCCCTAGATTGTTTTCTTTGTTTAAGTGATTGCAAAATCCTAAACTACAAGGGCCCTCTAAAATCGTGAAGAGATCTAGAAGCTTGATTCTCTCCCAACAAATGGTAGGCAATAAGGATTTAAAAAACAGTTGGACCTTTGTGAGGGATGACATAACATTATTCAGATCCATAACAATGTTTTGTGGGACTGACAGTATTCCACAAAATATTCCCACAATCAAATTGAATGTGGGGAATATTTTGTACCATATTGTCAGTCCCACAAAACACTATTATGGATATGAATAATGTTATGCATTGCTTGTGCTCTATAAACAACCTAAAATATTGACTATGAAAAATAAATGTTTGCAACAACTATTATAAATAGTATTCTCATAGAGGGCTCCTTATTTCATCTTTATGTGTGCCATAATGTAGTTTCCACATGGGACACAAGTGAGTCTTAGCAAATCTGAGCATGACATGTGGCAACAAATTGAGGGGAATATATTTTTTTGTGTGGGAATAGAGAGCCTCCTACGGAATGTAACTTAATAATCACCCTAAACCTTGAGTCTACATATGAGCTTTCTGAATGCTAAATGACATTCAAAATGCTAAAAGCCCCCAAATGCCCAACTACCAACCTACTGAATGGTAAGCAGTAGGTCAGTGTTTGGAACATATAGTTTAACTTATTTGGTCCTACGTTCATTATCGCCACAAGTGCCTCTTGTGAGCATGGCAGGGATACTTCACAAGTCCCAAAATGTGCCTCCCTATTATTTTTTCCAAGAGGTTGCAGTTACTAACTTAACTTATTAGTTGTCTCTCCCAATCAACATGGACTTGCCATAAGTTGTAGCGAGCATCATCATGCCAAAAATAACATTTAATGTTAAAACTTATTGTTCACATATATAGGTGACTGGTCTTCTGCCGTTTGGCATTAAGGTAGACTAGCCTACTACGGTTACTTATAGGAGGGTTGGTGATTTTGATGCAATGTACGGGGAGTACCGAGGTTTAGTTACGAGCTAGCCGATTTTTTTTGGAGATTTCCGAATGAGTTCGTAATGATTCGGATGAGGTACTGATGTAAAATTGTCGAGGTTGGAAATCAACCGGTTCAAGGGAGAATAGACCGGCAATGTGGCCGGCTGAGGCATCATAGTTTGGGATATTTACCAAGTCAATTTTTTAATTTTAGGCAAGTAGCCGAAGGGACTAGGGACAGGGCGGAAATGTTACTAGGGTAATACTAGAGTCATGACTCATAAGGGCAAAAACCATGGAGGCTAATTTATGGTTGGTTCCGTTGTCACTAGGCCGATTAGGGTTTTGAGGCTCTAAGCAGCTAGGGACCCTCTCTCACAAGTATAAGAAGAGTTTGAGCCCCTTGGGCAAAGTACCTCACTCCTCCATTGGGGTTTTTCTGCTCTTGTATTTTTCAATTGGTGTTTTCAAGCTCCGTGTTTGGCTTCAAGCTTAGTGGGTGGCTTCCGATCTTGCACCACTTGTCAATCTCGTTCAAGGGTGCATTGAATTAAGTGTTAAAAGGCTGGTTTTTTTCTTCATCTTTTCTCTTGGTTTTGCAATTGTGGGTAACAGTAGTTATGGTGATTGTGGCCATGTCTTGACAATAGATCGATTGTAGGTTGAGTGATGATGTTCGTGGATGCATGGAGGTTCGAGGAACATTTATGCTGGATTTTCACGTTGGCGGGTTGATTGTAAGTTGTGGGTGCTTCTGGTGGTTTGGGGGATCAAATTCGGATGTCGGTTGTGAGTGATTCAAGGCCCGACGGGTTGGAAGCAAAAATTTGGAAGCTATGCTTAGAATTGCTTTGGAGGGGCCAGATGAGAACTTTGATAATATCATTGAAGAGGCAATTCCTTTGTGGAAAAATGGAACTAAGTACCAATTCATATATGCTAACCCTTCACGTTATATGTCTTCTGCAAGTGACGTTTTTTTGTCCAGTAACTTCAGTTATGTTTCCCAATTCTAAGGATGTCAATTATTTTCAAGGTTGCATGTATTGTTGTACTAACCAACCTCTAAAAAATGTATGCACCCTCTTTGGATCCATACATTTTTCAAAGGCTACATTCTTGGCCCCAACATGGTGGGGGCTTGGCAAGGTTCAACTCCTTCCAGGGATACTTGAAATTTCTTTCAACACAAATTCACTCCCTTAAAAGCATAACACCAATTTTATTTTATAAAAAAAATCCGACTCACTATACTTAACTTCGGAAATATACCGAAGTAAAATTTAGAAACTAGGAAAATTGCCGAGTGGTACAGGTAAATCTCGGAATTTAACCGAGAAAAAAACCTGGCTTTCGGTAGCTTCCGAGTGAAAAGAAAAAAAAATCCAAACAGTTTTATAAAAGGTAGGAAATGTACCGATTTCTGTATAGAACTCCCCGGACTGTGTTTTGATGTTCCTAGAGAAGAACTTGTATAGGAGCAAATCTTGTCACTGTGAATCTAATATCATAAGAATGAGATTAAGGCGACTAAACCTCAATTTGTGACGATTTTTTAAAGAGTGTATACGCAATCTTCTCAAGTGATTGTACATGTGTTCCTAAAGTGGTTAGTGTTGAATAGGTGTTAAGCATTCATTTTTTTCATTAACCCAACCATTGAGCCATTGCATTGATGGTTGAAATCATACTAGAAGTGATTGTTTTGTAAGAGGGTGCAAGCATAGTAAAGTGGACCAAAAAAGTGCTCCGGTATATGACAACCATGATTTTCTTGGTCAAACGCCTATAAGTAGTAGCAAACTGTTGTTTAAAATATATTATTTTTCATGATGACCTCTATTGTTAAGTTAGGTACTCAAATATAGAATACCAATATGAGATCTTCAAAACTTATCATCAAAAGTGGCGCGTAAAAGCAACTGACTCAATATAGTTTTGAACGTAACTTTCATGACCTTAAATATTTTGAACTTGGAATTTCTTTTCATATTCCTTGAATTCATTATAAACTTGAGGCCATCGTAAAAAAAAATTCAGAAATTCATCAATTTAATGTAATGTAATTGTATTTTAAACACGTTTTTGACAATTATCTTTTCAATGACACCCACTTGCACCACCACTTGCACCGTCTTCTAAAATACATATACGTTGTTTGAAATTGTTTTTTGTGAACATAAATTGCTTGGCTTTGTAGATTCATATGTTTTCTAGATGTTTATGAATTTTTATTACATAAAATTCAAAGTTAGTATATTGTTTTGGATCACTTTCACTTAAACCTGAGCAAGGATCAAGAGTTGTCCACTTTACCGTGCTTGCACCCAAGAATGTTGAACTATTTTGTACCTAGAAGTAGGTGGCATTTGAATAAGATTGGTGTTTGAATAAGCGTAACACATATTTGATATGAGGTCAAATCCCCGTGGCTTTAGGGGCGCTTCACACTATGGCTGAAGGTCGAGAGGCCGTCGATTTCCACCAATCATATTGCAAGAAACCAAGAGTTCGGCCTCTCGACCCTTCACACTAAGGCCAAAATCCAAGGCCCTCGCAATTTAAAATGCTTACTTTTTGACGAAGGCAACGGACTCTCAAAGGAAGTTTGGGTCAGACGGGAATGGAATCCCAAACTATGGTCGAGAGGCCGTTGGTTTTTTTTCATAAAAAAATGAATCATTGACAAGATCTTGGCCGTTGGATTGGAGGGGTTGTTTTGGACAAGGAATAAAGTGGGATGCTCCTTTGGGTTTGGACTTTGGGCTTGGCCTTTGGAGACTTCACACTATGCCCGGCCGAAGGTCCAATTACTATATTTTATTGGCTATTTTCAGCCCATTTCTTTGGACTCTCAACAAAGTTTGGCTACTCAATCCCACAACCTCTTGACTTGGACGGCCATAGCGTGAAGCGGCCCTTAGAAGCCAAAGTTGACATAGCATCATAGATCCCACAAATTGGTTTTGTGGGACCCAATTGGATTGAACTCCACAAACCTATACGGATGTCATATCAATACTATAGTTCTTTCATACTTAATCCATGAGTCCGGATGCATGGTAGGAATCCACAACCGGCAAGAAGGACGATGTAGGTACAACTTGTCCCGAGACAACCACTTAAAGACACACAACTTTTGAAGGTACACAAAAGTTGGTACATGAGTACCAAAAGTCCCATACCCCACTAGTCACTAGTGGGAAATGCGTCTCAATACGACTGCAAAATGACTACGTAATGACTAAGCGTGGGCCACTTTGACCTAAGTCAAACGAGGTTTAAGTTTTCAAGTTAGTGTCGGATGTGTAGTCATCCTGGTCACTTGTTCGTGTTGTGCAAAACCCATGACTCATGTCATGTCCGTCTCCCAAACTCATACTGAGCCTCACCAACCGATCATTAATTAAGAAAGAATCGTAATATAAAAATTGTAGCTGCCAAATCATGTCATGATAATAATAGTGCAAGGTATTTTAATTGACAACTCTTATTGGATAGCACCCACATTCAATCTTTGACACATCAAAGAATCAAACCCTAGCCAACTTCACATCCAAGCTTACTTGAAATATAGAGTTAAGAATTTCTAATTATTAAATACCGCTGCCCTGAACAACTAATTTGCATTGGCCACATTATTTATTATCATCCACATTATCAGTGTTGGAATAACTAGGTGGAACCTAGAGAGGATGTCATGTAACATTTAGTGTTTGTAAGATTTGGTGTTTGCACAATGATCCATGAAGATCAATCTAATGAACAAGACACATCAACCTTACTCTCACTCCAAATCAAAGGGTTGTCAGATTTTGAAGTGTCATGGCCTTTCGATTTTGTTTTAGAGTCATCTTTGTTAGGTGGGTTTGTCACAAAATCTACTCTAAATATTTTATTTAGTGTCACCAATTTTATTTTGTCTAGCTCAATACTAATTGCAAATTGCCCAGGTAGTATCACCAACACTAAATGACAACACTAACACCAACACCAACACCAACACCAACATTATTTGTCATTCCTTCTCAAAAAGATTGGACAACATAGATTACAACATTGCAATTGTTGTCACTTACTAAGTAGTTTTCCATCAAAATTTCAATCTTCCATGACGGTAATTCATTATAAAAATGTTAGGATGTAGAATATACCAAGAGTAGATGAACTAAAAGTAAATTGGGATGACGACAATTGTAAACTTATTCATAAGAAGTGTCATTAGAAAACTTACCATATTGACAAAAAAACCATATGACACTAAATACAATATTTGGCGTAGTAACCCTTGACACATTATCCACTTTAAGATGTAATTTTCCATTCATAGTTGAGAAGACCCACATGATCTCTCTCTCTCTCTCTCTCTCTCTCTCTCTCACACACACACACATATATACATGCACACTTACCACCACCTCATGTAAAATTCTCTCATCTCAACTCCTATTGTGAACTTGATATGACAATTTTTGCGACTTGCAATTGCTGGCTCAATGAAAAATTTCACCCATTGGAATTTTACGGATGTTAAATACCCGACGCTACACTAATTATCGCAATTAGTACATGTTACTATTCGGAGTTACATAGTGCAATAATGTCTTACTAAAGAGTTTAGTTTTACTAACGAAAGTTCAATAGGTTGTTAGGACAATATAGAACATAAATGACTTGGCTTGGTAAAATACTACACTCTCATTAAATAGACATAGTATTGTGTATCTCTGAATAGTAACACACACTGATTGGGATAATTAGTGTAGAGCTAAGATGGAAATGTGGCATGAAAAAATAATAATATCGTGTTATGCCCATAAATTAATTAGGGTAGCATGAGGAGTACATAGAAAACACTATACCTCAATCGTAGCTACTGAACCTATGAAGTAGATCACTAAACCTCTTGTCACAATCCAAACCTACTTTGACCAATGGGAACGTACCCCGATTGACCTCCCGAAATGCTATCGAAATATTCGACTCAAAACGAAAGCTGTCAGATGGTGTTGCCGTGAAAGTACTTTGTTTCTAGTAGTGGTACACATTTAGTGTCATATGGTATTTTATGTCACTATGGTAACTTTTCAAATGACACTTCTTATGAATAAGTGAACAAATATTGTCATGGATGAGTTCATCCATTGGCCAAAACCCTACCTTCTCTTGTCAGCAGCTTGTGATGAAATATTGTCAAGGATGATCAAAAATTGGATGAAATATATTGCTTGGTAACCCGGGTATGTAACTCCTGTATTATATGGCCCTGATTATAATCACTTATAATGCATTTTAGTCCAATCTCAAGTAATATAATTTGTTTTCATGTAGGAAACTCTTGTAGCCTTTCTAACAAGGAATCCAAAAATGTAATTATACATAGGAAATGAATATTCCTTGAAGCATAAAATTGCATTAAAAACCTAATTATATGAGTTTTTTTAATACAGGTACCATAGGTCAAACTACCCAACTTTTTGGGCTTTTTAATAAAAATTTAAGATTTGTTTTTTTATAAATAAAACATTGCCAATGACTTTTAATTTTAATTGGAGGCAACTACTCGTGAGGATCCTTTAAAATTATGCATAGGCATAGGTTAAAATATAGGTGTTTCAATTCTTTATATATGTTGTGGAGTTTTTAATAAATGAATTAATATGCAACCCGACTTTTTCTACATCTCATTTTATTTAATTTGGTCTTCACCCAAATTTTTGGTCATTTTAATTTTTTTATAATTTGATATAATTTTTACAAAAGCCGTCCTCTAAGCCGTTTTTAATACGATGCCCCCTGCATATAATATGGGAGTTGTGTACCCGGGCTTGGTAAGTGACAGTAATTGCAACACTGTAAATCTACAATCCCCCATAATATTTACAAGGAATGACAAATAATGTTGGGTTACCATTTAGTGTTCGTGACACTATATTGCGGTTTACAATTAGTATTGAGCAAGACAATGAGAATTGGTGACACTAAATATCACATTTTGTATAGTGAGCAGAAAGGGGTTTCAATTGACATGAAATCGACCTCGCAATTAGTGTTCAAGATTGAAGTCTTCAATGCCCTTCAAACACGATTTGGCCCTTCAAAATACGCCTCTTTCAAAACAACCCTTCAAAACGCAACCCCAAATTGAAAATGAAGACGTCACTTGAAGTCCTCAATATAATCTGCTTGCCACAAGAACCAACAAGTGTAGGACATTGTCACTACAAGAAGTGGAGTTAGATGGTTCATTCTTAATTCTTCCCATTGTACTGGAAACATGTACCATATAATTCATGCACAAGTTTAATATGAGTTTTGTATTTCATTTCTATATTCTTGGATTGACGACTTGGATTTGAACAAGCCTTTCAACTAAAGGGCTGAAATTTGAGAGCCCTTCAAAATGAAACTCATATGAGGGCTTCAATCTTGAACACTGCTCGCAATGACTCCAAAATTATAGATATGACCTGTGTCCAATGGTCTAGGAGTGGCCCCGGATGGTGTCATTTGCAGTCATCCTGGTCAAGTCTAGGTGTAGACTCTTCACCTGACAGGGTTCTCTGAAAAGAGGTGAAAACTAAAAAAAAGTTATAGAGCAAAAAGCCCTGATCATATAGTAACGGCCACTTCACACACGAGACTGAGGGCCACTTCACACACAAGGCCGAAGGCCCCTGACCATGGCGATGTAAGAGCTCTCATTGGTCGAAAAGGCGGAGACCGTCCAAGTTCACTTCACACTAGGAGGTGAAGGCCTAAAGGCCCAAAGAAAAGTTCGTGGATGAAAAGTCTACATGGAGTCCTACATGGCAGGTTGTGGATAAGGGAGCATGGTCTACCGGAATTTGCGTCAGGCCCACCTCCAAGAGGTGGGTCTGACGAAAATTCCGGGAGACCATGACTTTTTTAATATTTTTTCCGACAGGACAGATTTCAGGACAGATTTCAGGGCAGATTTCAGGGAAGATTCAAGAATAGATTCCAGGACATCCAACACCACCAAGTAATTCTCTTAAATTGAAATTTTTTGGAGACATATTATATTAAACCAAATCCTCCCCTCTTTTTCCGCCAACAAAATATGCAATGGTCCCACAACATGGTCCATTCTCACTTCACACTATGCTTGAGGGCCCGTGACTACATAAAATGGCTTTCCCAACACCTATGGTACGGCCTTTGGATGAGAGTCAAGGGTCCTCACCATTACAAGGTCATGGCTCTTGGCTCATGTGTGAAGTGGCCCTGAAAGCCCGTGACTATTACACGTCAAGCACTCTCATTGGTGGAAAAGGCGGAGCTGGTCCAAGTTCGCTTCACACTACGCTTGAGGGACCAACGGAGTATGTGAATGCAAGATGGATGTAAACTCTACATGGATTCCTACATGGCATCAAATGGATCATGTTTCATGGTCACTTGGACTATCTTTAAAAACCACCTCTTGGAAGTAGGCCTATTAACACAAAACCGGAAGACCATGGCACTCCAAACACTCACAACCGTTGGTTTATTCTATTTTAACATGTGAAGACCCGCATGGATAGAAATTCATCGAAATAGCATTTGGTTGAGGGCCCGCTCAGATATGACTTCACACTACACTTGAGGATCCGTTTCACACTAAACTCGAGGATCTGTTTCACACTACACTTGAGGATCCGTGACCACACTACATGATTTGAAGGTGTCTTGGGACGGCCTTTGGATGCTTTCTTTTAGGCTCTTACAATTCCATGGTCACGGCTCTTGGCCCGTGTGTGAAGTGGCCCTAAGAATCAGCTTGACTTCAAGGACCCACATTAAACCCTGCATTTACTCTAGGTAATTCTCTGGGAGCTAAACTTGAACCCACGCCTCCGCATGTCACTACACTAAATATCATATTTAGTGTGACTTACTATTTGGAATTACGCAATGCTATATATGTTTACTGGATGTCTCATATTTCACCAACAAATGTTAAATTCGTAGTTTGGACATTATAGAACATTGACAACTTTACTTGGTAAAAAAGTATTCGAGTAGTAAAAAAGATATAACACCGTGTAAATCCAAATAGTAAGTTACACTAAATATCATATTTGGTGTAGTCAAGTACCTTGTAAACATGCGCATATGTGCCACTATGCCAACTCAACACCTTAAGAAACCTATCAACCTTAGCATTGCATATAATGGATCTTCTATAGTTACTTCTACATTGATTATTTGAATTAGTGCGTGTAATTATTTGGGGTTACACGGTGCTATAACTATTGAATGAGAATGTAATATTTTATAAAGCACAATCAATTATGTTCTATAATGTCTGAACGACCTATTGAGCTTTCATTAGTGAAAATTGAACTCATGAGTGAGATGTTGTTGCATTGTGCAACTCCGTATAGTAACATGCACATTTTTGGGATAATCAGTGTAGTCATACACATGTATTTGCGAGTTACATGGCAAGCTTTGTAGTCAATTCTTCAACATCTAAGGGGCTCAATGACTTGATAAAATGACTTCCAAAATGACATCGAAAAATCTGAATTGGTCTAATGGACTCTAGTTGAAATGAATTGGGCCTCAACCTTGTAGGGGATTTGTTTTTACTAGAGCCCCTTCATCTACAGTGGAAGGGTTTACACCCTTTTGGAACGAAGTTCCTTTTCACAGTGTCGCTTTTGCCCTTGGTAAAAGCGGAAGAGATCCCGGGCACGGAAAGGTAAAGAAATTCCGACCTGCTGCCCTAAAGCCAGGCACGGACCCACTTCCCTGCCTGCCCGCCTCCAGAAGCGCCTGCCCGGCAGCTTGCCCTGCCCATCCTGACGCAGCGGCGGAGGGAGGGGGGCGCCTGGAATCTGGGCTCTAGGCTCCAGCAAGCGACGCTGCGGGAGATTTTGTTCTCCCGTTGTGGGCCTCTGTCTCTCCCTCTCTGTGGCGGTGGAGCAACTTGGAACCCTCTTCAAATGAACTTGGATTCATCAACAACCCCTCCCTACCTCCCGCCCTTCCTCCTTCCAACACACGAGAGCCACAGAGATTTTCAAGCCAGAGAGAGACAGAGAGAGAAATGCGCATGATTGAATGTCAGACACTAGACTTACACTTCATATTGCACAACTGAACTTCTGTGGAAGAATCCGACCGTGCGGCCGATTGGATTCCCACCCCACTTCAATGATGCTTGCTTGTTGACCAGCGAGTTTAGAGAGAGAGAGAGAGAGAGAGAGAGAGAGAGAGCGCTTGGTAAGCTTTATTAGTTTGGGTGATGTTCTCATTGCTGTAGCGGCGGTCAGTGCAGAGGTTGAAGATTTTAGTGGACTCGATCGACCTGCTGCTACTATTGGGCTCAGGGATTTGGGTTCGGACAGTAACTTGACTCTCACGAGGTTCAAGTGGATCATGCAGGGTTTGGGGATTTTAATGACCGCGTTGTGATCGTTAAGTGAGGTTAGAGTTCTGGATGTAATGCAGTGAGTGAGTGAGTGAGTGGGTTTATCAGTTTTTCCGGCTGTTGATAATCTGGAGTTTGAGGTACTTTGGGTTTCAGAGAAAGAAACCGAAGAATCTTCATCTTGGTGTTGAAGTCCATCGACGGGAATCCGGTGCTAGGCCTTCCTTGCAGGGACAGTTTAGTCGACTGGAATGTGACTCAACATGACGCTTGGGTTGGCTGGCGTCGTTCGAAGTCGGCGATCGCAAATCGGTCTCTTCCAGTTTATTGAGCTTCGCATGATACTGTATTGTTGTTCATCGCCTGCGGTCGATATGGACGTGGTTTCTGTTTTTGGCTTCGGAGAATGACCAGAAACAAAATTCTCAATTCTTGCAAGTGATCGTAGTCTGCGTTTAATTGTCACCCTAGTTCTGGAGGGAGTGGTTGTCGCCGCTGGACCCCCCCTCCCCCATTGACAGTTAGCACAAACTTGACTTCAAGTGTGGCTACATCTTCATTCACAAAATCCAGGCGAGCCGATCTCGCTCCTTCTCTAACCTGTTTCTCTGGCTTCGGAATTACGCCCACAGATTCGTGGCAAAATACGATGCTCTGGTCTGAGAGGTTGGTACAGACAGCTTTGCGGTAAGTCAATCATTTTCTTGCCAAAATGTTCTGGATTTGGCTGTCCTACTTACAACTTAGTGGTTGGCTGGTTTGTTGGTCCTGAATTCTGTGGTTTGCAATGCCATGGAGGGAAGATTCTCGGGGGAGCTTGCTAGTACAGGCGGTTTTTAAGATTTTGATGAAACAGTGGCATCTTTGCATTCTGGGTACCTCGCCAGGCTAAACATTCACATTACTTCGGAGGATTTTTTTTCCCTTGACTATGTTTTTCTCCGCACTTGATGTACTTTGTACTGAGCTTAGGAAACCCCACTTTGGCTTTGACTAGTTGCAAGCAGCATACATTAATTCAAGTTGATGGCGGAGGAAAACCTTGCCCAGAACTTCCAGTAAACATTTAGGGTCATTAACAAATCAGGAACGGAATTGTGAAGAATATGAGGCGATTTCCTTACCACAATTTTTTCTTCTCTCATAATCCATGTTAACTCAAAATTGTCAAGTTTGTCGAGAGGAGAGCCAAGCAGAAAATGTAGCCAATTTTCACATGAGCAATTAGCAGCCCGTGGTAACATCCTAATGGATGGGTGACAATAAGGAACCTAGAATGCTTCCAGCATGAGAGATCCCTGCCTGGGTATTGCCGAATTCTCATGCACTCCCTTCCCGGATTTCAACATTAGTTGTCTTCAATCTGTGTCCTTTCATCAATTCTGGATACTATATGTGACCAGCCTTCCTTCCACTTAACTTTTAAGGTGCGTGCCCGCAGGATAGATCACCTTCTGGAGGGGTTAATCTCGCTAACTATTCCCTTTCCCCAAATTAATCTTTGAGAGAGAAGATGGAATCTGCTAGTGATGCCAGAAGAGGCTTCGTGACGCCGGGCACAGAAGGAGATTCGTTGCAAGCTGATAATTCCGCCATGGTGAATTGGGTTGGTGGTGGAGACTCACATCGGGTGCTTGTGGTGGTCGATGCGGCCAAGGATCAACATTCCAGCACGGCTCTGGATTGGACCCTAGATCACGTGGTGCGACGTGGGGATGACTTGAGGCTCCTCGCCGTTCTTCAACAAATCTATAATCCGAGTAAGCGTGGTTTTCAAGGAGGTCTTTCAAAATGTAAGCAGAATCTGCCTGTTCTGCAGAATCTGGAATATTCTTCTAGGTCCTTGCTAGGCTGCCCTGCTCGTACTAAATAATGTACAGAGATTAGATCATGCCTCACATTACCTGGAGGTGCAAGACGTTAACAACGCTGGCATTCGTCTGTGATGTGTTTTTTCCTAATTATAAATTTGTGATTCGAAGTTATAATTCATCTGCTAACATGTGACTTTTGGCAGTGGGATACAAGTCGTGGGCTGATGAGAAAGGTTGGAATGGGGTGAACCGATCTGTCCTTGACACAGAGATCACCACCAAGAAGCAGAGTCTTCAAAACAATCTGGACCTTCTCTTAAGATGCCAGAAACTTGGGGTAAACTAAATTACCCTTAAAACTAATGATGTGTTACCCGTTGGAGGGTAGGTAATCATAATCAATTGGGCGTGAGTCAGAAATTATCCAACTATGGTCAATCATGTGGATTTTGAAGACTTTGCCGATCAATGTCTGATAATTTATGGGTTTGTTCAGGTTACCCTAGACATTGACGTGCAGGTTAGCCGCGACCTCAAGACTCTCGTTGTCGAAGAGGCCAAGAGTTTTGGTGCGCACCATGTGGTTCTTGAGAGGTACTACATATTATTATATTTCTCCATGGATTTGTAACAATATGAAACATTAGAGAATCATCAAAAGTTCTGACATAATTTACAGTATTGTATCAGAGTGACCTAACCAGTGTTGGACTGTTGTCGTCTTTGTTTTGATATGATTCGGGTCTATATATAATCATGCAAAAACCTTCATACCTAGGTTAAATTGCCCTAGTATTAATATGGTTTAGAATGTTGTCGACCCAAATAATAACTCGGATATGCAAAAATTCTCTTACCTTGACATACCCATCGAATATCAACAATTGACTGGTGTGACAATTTTGATACCCAGTGTAAGTTCTTCGATACCATTATCGATGTTGATGATTATCGATACCATGCATTCACACATATACCGGTCCACATTGGACCTACCAACCCTGCACTGATTTTTCTAACATATGTCAAATAATTCACTTTCAGGAGCACGAAGAAAGATAAGAAACACTACATTGACAACCTCACATGCTACGTTACCCGTGTGAAAAGCCTCGACGTTTACGAGCCTCTTCGCCCGGGCTTGCCCCAAGTCATGATGCAGCGCCATGCAGAGCTTCCGCCAATCCCCCCCGTCAAGGCTCAAGATTCAGTTCCCGGGCCTGGTGCTCTGATTGCCAGAAGTAATGGTGATATTGCTGCTGCACCCTCCCATCGCCGTTCTTCTGCCTCCTCCTTCATGAGTTGCCTGGCGGACAGTGACCTCCTCAGCATCGAGGGCTCGGAGGCCGACGAAGTGGTTGAGGCAGACGTCGAATCTGAGCATGAGGAGAGCACAGTTTTTGGCAATCGAGGGACGATGGAGGATTCGGCAGCAGTTCGGCAGTGGTTGCGTGATCATGGAAGCCCAGAGCATGGTAAGTTTCATATTGTCAATCTCTATTAAATTATTTCATGTCGGCCTTATCATGTGTCACGCGTCTTCTTGATCGGACACTTATATTTGATTGGTATATTATGACAACCTGTTTGTAGTTAAGAATGGATACCATAAAGACACTAGATCGTGCGAAGAGATTCGACTATGTGCTCAAAATACAGACATCGTTCTAGGTACAATAGTGAAACACAATTGGGAGCCTGACCTATGATCGTTAAGGGCGAATTAGTTTTCGAATTAGTTTCTCAGTTGATGATCACCATCGTGAGACTGAACGATTTCTCTTGATCGTTCAACCTTCGAGGTCCAAGCACAAAATGGCACAAGGATGGCACAGGGAACTCTGGGCAATGGACCACCTATGAGGGAAACATGTAGTAAATTGGACAAAACCTGAACCATTGAACCAAAACAGGCATGTCCCTTGAACCACTGAGTAGTAATTCTACTCAGTCTCCCAAGTTAGATGATCGGAGATGGTTGTCGACACGTTGACGAAGTCAAGATGGTTGGAGAGTTTAAGCGCGATTGCGATGATCCTCGCTAACCAATTAGCTCACGGGTTGACGAGGACAATTCCATCCGTTTAGAGAACAAAATTCACAGGGAATTCACAGGGAACTTTGGGCGATTCATCACTTAGGGCAACTTGTGGTAAAGTGGACAGAATTCCTTGTGGAACAGATTCGGTGAATTTGTTTCACCGTTCTTGGAAAGAAGCAAGCACACACTAGAAAAGGCTAATTGCAGCGTTTGACACTTGATCTTACTTACAATCTGCAATTCAAACCAGTGAGCAAATATGAAATCCCAAGTCCGACTCTTTCTTTGGAGTTAGGGTCCGAAGTCTGAAGTATCTTCTCATGTGTCGCCAAATATCACCTAAAATTTGAATTTGATGTTGTGGAGTCTGTAATTGTTTGGCTTGCAGGGATCTATCCACGTGAGGAGTCATTGCAATTGAGCACATCACCGAGCTCAGACATCGTCAGCCCTTCCACAGAGGCTTCTTTGTTTCCAATTAATAGGCGTGGCAATCCGGAGTCCACCGAAAACCAAAACAAATTCCCAGTGCAGGCCACTTCACCCGCAGCCTCCGAGGATTCCCCCGGCAGTACCATTGTCTCCAGCTCTTCGCTGAGCACAGAGTCGATGTCGATGGTCCCCTCCGTCAGGCCAGTGGCGAGCACAATTCCACCCGCGACCAACTCCTTGTCGTCCATGAACGCCACTCCCGTTAGTATTCCTTCCGTTGGGAGGCCTGATCATCTGCAATGGTCGTCTCCCGTGGACAACAATAACCTAATTTGCGATCCCAGAAACGGCAACAGCAATGGCGCCACGCAGCAAGGGCCGATCTCCGTGCAACCGCGGCGAGTGGATGCGAGCTGGACGTTGCATGGGTTGAATGGGTTGTTGAATGGAGATCATCATGGTGGAAGAAATCACCATCATCATCAACAGCATCAACAAAAACATCAAAATCAACAACATCAACAACATCAACAACATCAACAAAATCAACTGCAATATCAACATCCTCAACATGCTCATCATGCCCCGGCACCCCCAGAGAAGGTGAGCAACTGTCCGCTTTAGAACAGCAGTTTCTACGTCACTTCGGATGCTTTTAATGAATTATACCTTTATTTGTTGATTTGTTATTTCACAAAGAGGAGCAGGTGACATTGAGAGGGATCCATGGGTGAACCATTTGTGCCTGAATTTGAAAAGGTTCATACTTTGAAATGTGGACGTTGTTAAAACCGATTAGAATCAAATTTTCTAAAGCAGGGTCACAATCCAGACTTCCCAGGTGTTTCATTTTTGGCACTTCTAACAAAATTAACATATGTTTAGGGAGTGTTGAGAGAGTGTAATGATTATGCAAAGTGGCAGATATGGAGGCATAAAATTGTAAATAGTAAAGTCACCTCTCATTCCATATCTGACTCAAGTCTAAAGAATGGTTAGGATGGCCCATTATTCTTGATTTGTGGCCAACGATTTTTCCAGAGCAGGAATCCTTCCCAAAGGAGTTGAACAATGTTAAATGTACAAAAGTTCTTGAAACTTAGGGTGGGTTTACATTAGGGTCTCAGTCTAAGAAACTTGAGGTCCAAAACACCCCTTTATGGATCTTACTTTTGGAGCCAAGATTAGACGTAAGCTCAAAGATTGGTTTCTCAAACTAGGAGTACTTTCTTGAATGAAGAATGTTTAGATTTGGCAAGAAATAATATTAAATTAGAATTTTTAATAAAATTCCAAAATAATTTCTCATACCTTGGACCTAGACTCTATTGTAAACTCCTTGGGTCCAAAATTTTGCTCTTGATTAATAGGATCACTTTGGTCATGGACCCTAGTGTAAACCCACCCTCGTAGTCTAGAAAATGATGTAGCCTTGTAACTCCAAACTAGTTCTTTTTTCTTTAAAATGTTTTATCAGCTCCAAATCATGGTTTGGTTTAAGACATTGACCCCTGCAGGCGCTACAGATAGTTGCTACTCTGGGGAGAGTGAAGAAGATGGAAAACGTGGGGATGAAGTTGTCATCTCCATCGAAAGGATTCAAACACACGTCCCACAGTCCCCACCACGAGATACCGGAGCCCATGGAAAGGACGTCGAGTGTTCGACGAGCTGTGTTCATGAAGAAACAAGGCCCCATGGCTCCACCGCTTTGCACCATCTGCAAGCACAAGACGCCTGAGTTTGGGAAACCCGTGAGGAAATTCGCTTATGCAGAGTTGTCGGTGGCCACTGACAGCTTCAACCATCACAATTACCTGGCCCAAGGTGGCTATGGCTCTGTGTACAGAGGCATTTTGCCAGAGGGCCAGCTGATTGCTGTGAAACAGCACAAGATTGCGAGCTCCCAAGGCGACCACGAGTTTTGTGCGGAGGTCGAGGTTCTCAGTTGCGCGCAACATCGGAACCTTGTGACACTTATTGGGTATTGCATCGAGAACCAGAAACGGCTCCTGGTTTACGAGTATGTCTGTAATGGCTCGCTGGATAGACATCTATCTGGTAAGTACTGCACATGCAATCGACAAGCTGAAATAATATTTTATTGATGATCATAACTTTTTTGGGGTTAACCCCTAAAGAGGCCGAGGCGAACGTTTTTGTACAGCCAACCACCATTGTCCAACCATACTAATATACATGTTTACATTATAATCTTCGGATTTTGGACACATGGACATCTAAAAATTTGTGTAAATAATCTTGACTTTGCAAAGATGTAGTCAAAACTACTATGAGAGGTGTCAATTGTCTTTAATAAGTTGTTTTAGGTCATTTTGGAAGAATTAGCTCCAGTCTTTAGGGGTTAATTAGTAGCAATGTCAACTTAGAGATGGTTTAGATGGCTCATTATGGTTGCTTAAGCCTTAACAACATGAATGTTCCAAAATGGTGCTCTCAATTTCAAACGATTGGACTAGCTTGCCCAAAAACAAGTATTTTGTAAACGGGTTTTCCTGGCTAAGATGTAGCTATTGAAATTGTCCATCTCCAAAAGCTTGGTAATAAAAGCTTCATCAATGGGTTATATTCTCTATGCCTTTTGAAATGTTCACATCTTAAGAGACATTTTGATAGTGTGATCACTTCAAGATCATATTATCTTTGTGATTTTTCACTAGTCTATAGTATTTTTGTTTTAAAGCAATCATATCAAGTTTCTTAATTATTACAATGAGATTTATGAATATGAAAAGTTATTAATTCTTTTACTTTTAAATTCATCATAAGAAGAGCTAGACCATAAGTATATTTATCCATATGAATGTGATCCTTTGATGGTGCTTCACACCTTCTCCTTTGTGATACCCTTGTAGTTCTCAAGAAATTAGGAAAATGCTCAACCCCTCATGCACTAGGGTTTAAATTGCATTTTTCTGCGCATGTTGCAGCCAAAAATAAGGAGGGATTACAATGGAAATACAGACAGAAGATTGCTCTTGGTGCTGCAAGAGCACTTCGGTACTTGCACGAAGAGTGTCGGGTGGGTTGCATCGTCCATCGGGACATGCGACCCAACAACATTCTTCTCACTCATGACTTCACACCCATGGTGGGTGACTTTGGCCTTGCCCGGCGGCAAATGAACGGAGAGATGGCGGAAGAAACACGTGTCCTTGGTACTTTGGGGTAAGTCACAATGCCTGCACATTTGTAGCTTATTTAGGGATCCCAATGCGAGATGAGGCACTAGAAGTGGAGAACAAACAATCTCCTATCGTATCGGTTGTCGATTCATGTAACCATGTGATTCACCACAGGGAGGAGGCTCCACTTGTGGGTGAATTACAAGGAGCCGGGCGAGTATTCTTCATAGCGAGTAGGGAGTTTGACTTTCCAAGTAGCTCAATTAGCGTAACATTTAGGTTCTTGAGGATGGAAGGTGGTTGACTGCCAAGTTAGTCATCACAACATTTGGATGTTTGAAAAATGGAAGGCAGTTATGTACTCACATACAAGACAACAACCTTCTACATGTGCAATCGAAAATTTGCACACTTTAACAAATTTGTCATGGCATGATATCTTTCTTGTTTTGATTTCCTTCTACTAAATCTTTTCAGTATGTGAGAGAGGCATACTAGTGCTAAGAAATGAAGGTCAGATTAAGGTGACCAACAAACATAATTTCATAGTTGTTCTATCACATTCATTGCAACGAATAAATCTTTTACAAGGAAAAGTGTGTAAGACTCGTGCCTTCCAAAATTTGGTAGTAATACATATTGACTTGACATGTGTTGTGGTGGTGTACTCAGCTATGTCGCCCCGGAGTATGCACAAACTGGGCAGATCACAGAGAAAGCGGATGTGTACGCTTTCGGTGTGGTGTTGTTGGAGATCATCACAGGGCGGAAAGCAGTGGACCACCAAGGCGCCAGAGGAGGGATCCTTCTCACAGAATGGGTTAGTCACATAACTGTTTATGAGGGTTTAGGGTTTAGGGTTTAACCAAAGTCCACCTCAACCTTGACCTCAATACCTTATGGAAATATAGGTTGGGGAAGAACCACATTCCCAACCCAACCTCAATGTCCAGTATCTCAATATTGGATGACAATTTAGGTTGAGGTCGGAGACATTTCCACCCCAATTTGAGTATCCAATAATTCAATAGTGATAGTGGATGACAATATAGGTTGAGGTCAAAGACATTTCCATCCCAACTTCAACACCTTAAATTGACCTCAATGTTATTGAGATTTTGAGGTTATTTTGAGGTAAAATGAGAATGTCTCCAACCTTGATCTATATTGTCATCCACTATTGAGATGTTGGGTACTGAAGTCAGGGTTGAGATTGGGGTGGGAATGTGGCCCTTCCCCAACCTTTATAGCCATCCCGGTGTTGAGGTGGAGTTGAGGTTAGGGTAGCCTTGTTACCAGGCATGATTATAATGGTTATAGTGTACTTGCATTTTTTTTTCTACATTGTGGTCTCCATTGATGAGTGTTTCACTGACATGAGACAACAACCTTGTGGATAAATCAAACGATCCTAATATGAACTCCTTGCTACTTTGAAATATTACTGCAGGCAAGACCGTTGCTGGACAACCCTGACCTCAACCAGCTCGTGGACCCTCGCCTCAAGCAAGGAGACTATGACGTCTTTGAAATGTATTGCATGATGCATGCAGCCAGGCAATGCATCAAAAAAGATCCCGGAATGCGACCACGCATGACTCAGGTGAGCACTGCATAACCCGTAAAATGCCCGAGGAGTAGAGTATTTTTTAAGAGGTGTTATTATAAAATACCATTTCCAAGGGCTTCTTGAGAATTATCACAATCAAGACCAATTTGTGATGCAGCGTCAGGGACAATCCCTGTGGTGCGGATTTGTAATATTAACATGATCTCGAAAATGATCAAAATGTCAAAATTTCTCTCAAGATGTGAGCAGTTGATGAGGTACAGAGAATAACCATGCATGATTCTTTACAATCAAGCTTTTGGAAGTGATGGATGAAAAATTACTGAAAATTTGGGTGTGACGGGAATTAGGTGCTACGGATTTTGGATCCAGCGCAAGACAACGGAGCAATATACGGTCCGGGCATGGGAGGGAGGAAAATCACACCTGACATTCTTCCCGCCTACACGGCTCCAGTGCCCCCCACACCTGATTATGGTCCCGAAAAGACGCCCGATTACGGAAAGCTTCTGAGCTCACCCACTTCAATCTCTGACACACAAAGTGACACTACTACTACTAGTTTTAGCAGCCGAACAGCGAAGCAAAAGCTTAGCAGCAAGTCAAAAAAATCAAGCAAAATGATGTTCAAGACTTCGAGGAGCTCGTCGGCCCCACGCCTCTCGTATGATGAAGAACGGAACTTGGAGGATGAGGATGATGGGTTCAAAAAGGATGGGGTGCTCTTGTCGTACAATAGTATGCTGGAATTCGTGTGAAAGAAGCCCAACCTAAATAGTAATATGATCACCTCGAGCCACCATGAGGAAAATTAATTAAAATTTTGAGGAACACTGCAGTGTTCCGTATTCAAGGGAATAGCAATTGTAAGATTATTTGTAGAGATTGGGTAGTAACGTCTAGCTGGTTCTACCTTTGTAATTGTAACTTTTTAGCTAGGCTAGTGAGTACAATTAATCAATTGGCTCGAGGTATTGCAAAGGAGACCCCATCTCTTTCTTCCCTTAGTTTCTTGGGGTAGGCTGGTTGCTTGGACCTATCATGCTTTGCAGAGGGTTTGCAAAGGCCACCAGGGCGTGTAGGCCGTCTATTTAAAGGTGTTTGCAGGGAATCTTAAGGGTTGACCCCACATGTTTGGGTTTTCTATATATAAAACAATATGAGCAAGTAGAAGGTGAGCAACAGGGAGGTGGTGAGTCTGGAAGGTTTAGGAGGCGACAACCCAAGGAATCTACGGGTAGATAGAGAGTGATGAGGTCGTCTCTGGAATACTTGTCCTCATGATTGCCATGCGGAGTGACAAGTGATCTAAAGACAGTGAGGATGCAACAATTCAAGCACTCTGCAAGAATTTGAGTACCAACTTTGCCGATCAAACACGGATTGGTGACATTGTGGATTAGGTGACCCTCGAAGACCGGGAGTCCTAGGGATACTGAACATAACCATTTGGACGCCATTTGTTGTAGACCCTCCGATCATTGAGATCTACGGCTTAGATTGAGGATGGAGGATGACAAAGATCATGCTCTAGGAGATTATCCTCTTCCACAATCTTGGAACCCCAGCAAATGGTTATGAGAATCTCGCCGCCACCAGATGGACAAGTGCAGTGCCTAGAATCCTCACTTATATGGAGAGGGAAAGGGTGAGAGTGGAACAAAACTTGCTCTTGAGATTCAAAGAGCATTCTTTGAATCTCATTCTTTGAATTGCAGCCAATGGGATTTTACATGTCCATCTAATTCTTATGGTCACTTTTTATGGTTTCGACTTGCCCAAAGTTTGCACAACAGATCGAGACAGTCTCCTACTACATGGTGTTGCCAGCTACCAGTGATTGATTGTTTTCATGTTCTTCTGACTGATAGAACAGTTGCAACAGGGTAAAATGCTTCGCATCATACAAGGAGGTGACAAATTGGTTGATTCTGGGCAGATCAGAAAAGAATTTGGTGGTGGAGATGGGTTCCATGGAAAGCTCTTTCTAGTCTCCACAATTCAAAACAGTCCATTCAATGTATGTAACAAAGATTCGAGAACGACATGGGTGTTGGCAAAGAAATCGTGATGACAACCTCCCAGATTTTCTGAACATGTTTGAAGTTTCAAATTTGGTGATTGAGCATTGGACAATGTCATAGGCTTATGTGGAGTTGGTTTAGCAAGAGTTTTGTATAATTGTGCCTCGTGTCTAACCTCCACAATGGCCTCTTACTAATCATTTAGCTTGTCACATATCCGGCACATTTACTTAGTGGTAGATAGATGGGCAAGTATGCATTTAGGTAGATAGGTGTGTGGGTCAATGGGTCAATAGGTGTGGATTTAGGTAATGTCAACATCAGTTCTAAATTGAGATTTGTGAGCTTGCTAAGTTATGAAACATTCATAAAGCAAAATTGTCGATACAAAGTTGAAGAACATATCCATACAATTGGACCTTCTATATAAAGTGATGAGCTTCTTGTAAGCATTTTCAAATCAAGAACTTAAGAAAAACATCATAAAATGAAGATGACATTAGTTTGCATGGGTATGTTGTGGATATGTTCATCTTATGAAGACTTATGGCTTAGTTCAAAATGCATGAATGAATATGATCTTATGTATAGAGTTTGAACAACATTTGGTCATGAAATAAAAAACTTGCCATTTACTACACCAGAGATGGTATTTTCTTTCAAAATATTTATCATGCGTACATAATCACCTTGGCAATACATTACACACCAAATTTCAAATAATAATGTTACATTTCATCTTTCTTATGAATTATTTAAATCTAATGCTTTGAGAATTAATGTCATGTCTTTCAAACGTAGAGAGGAAAAATAAGAGGCATGATCCATCCACCCTTGAGCCTTATATACTTGTAGGAACTAAGAGTTGAAGCTCTCCTTCACTAGTCCTGAAGCATATAGTTAACCAGCTCTCCCTCCATGCCTTTGGGGAGAGTTAAGTTCTCTTAGCTAATGGTCATTACTTACGAGGTGAGAACATTGTGTAACAACATAGTCCCAACTACACTATTGTGTCTAATTAGTGTGGGCCACACTAATTCCCAATAAAACACACTAATTTCAAATTATAATTTAGAGTGGCCCACACTAATTTCAAAGGTGAAAATTTTGTGTGGGCGTTGTCGTTTCCACAATTGGATGATACTTCATAATTCCATCCCGGGAAGCACCTAACACATCCCACGGAGGTTGTTTGCGGAGAACCCTAACACACATGGATGGATGACAATACGAATTACATCCAAAGTGATGCAAACACTTGAAATTTAGTGTGGACCACACTAATTTCCAACCCACGTGAATTTCCCACCCACACTAATTAGACACAATAGTGTAGTGAGTAACTCCGCTTTACCTTTTAGAACTACATTGTTTATGGTATTTAATATCACTTAGTATTTGGGGTTACACACTGCTATAACATTTTATCGTTGAGGTAAGTTTTTACTAGTATGGATGTTGATGTTCTATAGTGTCCAAACAACCAATTTGACCTTTGTTGGTAAAAAACTATATCTATATTAAAAAGTTATAGCACAACGTAAGTCCATATACTAAGTGACATTAAAAACCATAAATAACATATTAGATCTCGGAGGGTGGAGTCCTCTAGTGTCCAAATAGTTACAAAATCTAATTGGAATTAGAGATAGAAAATGTAACTAATAAATAGATACATGTTACACATCTCCCCAGTTAGAAATGAAAGACCACGTTCATGTATTGCAAACCCCAAATTGTAGTGCATCAAAACAACAGTCAAGACCACCATTTAATTTCAATCAAGCCATGGGATCTATATGTACCCATGCTCCATGCCACTCGCAGGGTGAGACACAATAATAATAATGCCATGTTTACATGATCTTGTGCAAGTATGGAAGCCCGGGGAGATCACTCCATTGTCAAGTTGAACACCATGTGCGAACAAAGTTTGCTACCCCTATATTACATGCCATAGATAATTTTAAAATTTATGATATTGTTTCTGCATATACATAACCATTGATAGTATCTTTTGTATATTTTTTTGAAATTTTTAGTCATCTTCATTTTTGTAGTAATTGTTTTAGCTCAATTATGCATCATTCTAGTTAGAAACGGTATGTTTTTATAAAAAAAACAAATCATCAAATTTAGTTACTATTTTTTACTTTATAATAGATACCATGTATATCTACTCATGAAAAAAAATTGATAAAATTTTGACCCATTTTGGTGATGCTTTATGTAAAAAGTAGGATTTTTTTAGATGTAAAGTGTTCGCACGTGGTTGTTCAACTTTACAAGGGAGCGATCTCCCCGAGTATGGAAGAATAAATTATGCTCAAATGCATATCCAAGCCATTTAATGAGATAGAATTTCTTGGGTCAAGAACGAGACCCTCCATATTCATGTGAAAGCATGCATTCTACTTCATAAGATGCATCTTCCTCAAAGACTAGTGGAGGGGGAGGCTATACCATGCCATGGGTTGTATTTGACCAAAGAAAAGACACATGTAAGATATTGTGAATCTTAAATGTGCCTGGTAGTTGCACATAGTATGCTACGGCCCTATCCTCTTGGTTATCCAAAATGGGCCAATCCACCATGGTAATAATTTTCTAGCACCTGGGATTTTCAACGTAATGTTGGCAATACTTACAAGCACCAGTTGGTCCACTTCACGACAAATTTTCCATCTCTTCTCATCAACATAGTATTTATGCCGTTGTTGTGCAATAATTAAATGTCATTTAACCTAGCCAATTACATCAAACATGTGCTAAGTAAATTCTTTGCAACAAAAACTTGACACTTGCTAATCCCACAGATGGTGCCATGGGATGATGACCTGTGTTTAGGACAGACGGAGTATTCCGAGCAAACTCTTGTCAAGAGTTATTATATGCAAACTCCACCATAGCAAAGAATTCATCCTAGTCATCATGCACTAGATGTATATAATGTTGTAATATGTCCTCAATGATGCGGTCAACCCGTTCCATCTATCCATTGGTTTGAGGATGAAATGCGGTGGACACGGCCAACCTTGTCCCCAAAGGACCATGCAATGCATTCTAAAACCTATTTGTGATTCTAGTGGCCCTGTCACTTAGGATTACTTTGGGTAGACCATGAAGTTTATACACATGATCAAGAAATAATTCTATTGTTATTTTAATAGTAATGTGTGTCTTGGTTGGCATAAAGTGGGCCATTTCGGACAACTTATCCACACACACAAAGATGGTATCATAACCATGAGTAGAAGGTGTCAAGCCAGAGATAAAATCATGATGACCACCTCCCAATTCTTGTTAGGAATATCTAGTAATTGTAACATGTTTGTTGGCTTCAGAGTAGGAGCTTTATTCCATTGGCAAATCTTACAAGATTTTATATAGCTCTTGATGTACCCTTGCATCTCAGGCCACTAGAAGTTTATTCACACTCTTTTCCAAGTCTTAGTTATCCCAACATAACCATTGTACATTGCAGCATGATGTTCTTGGAGTAGAAAGAGACATGATATTCGACCCTTGGAATGAAACATCTAGAACCACTACCATTTTATTATGTTACTAGATGTGATTCACAAAAACAAAATGCATCAGATTGTCCGAGTTTGAGAACCAAGCATCAAAAACATACCATGCAATGATTGTATGATAGAACTTAGAACCACTAGCGAACTCAAGATACCCTTTAGTTTAATTGTTTGGCTTGTCAGGATCTCCTCGCATAGTGTCGGTTGCCACTAATTGAAGGACTAAGTTACTTAAAGCTACCTCATATGTCATTAAGGCCTTTTGAACACCCATGTCTAGCAGATTCCTACCTAGGGGATTAGCCATATTGATCCATCTTGGGTAGTTACCCACTTATAGACACAATTTTGCTCCAAGAATTTCAACCATCGAGCTTGAAGCCTTGATAAACTTTGTTTTGTTTTTGAATACATGAGTGGTTTGTGATCTATCATCACATAGAAATTAGCCCCCTCCAAGTAACAACACCATGTTCGCATGATGTGCACAACTTTTGTTAATTTTTCCTCTCCAATGGTATAATTCCTTTATGCAAGGGAAAATTCCTACTTTCAAAGACTATAGGTCTTCCTCCTTGAAGCATGATTGCTCCTGCGCTTTTCAAAGGAGCATCATTGACGACCTCAAATGGCTCCCCTACGTTGGGTAAGGGCCAAAACTGATGCATGTGGTAATGCAAATTTAACATTTTCAAAGGCACATTTATAATCTTTTGTCCAAATGAATTGATTGATCAAAATTTATATCAATGAAAGGTAACAGATAACACTTCTTTACCATTTGCTTATTGAGTGCACAATAATCGTCCACCATCCGCAGTGCTCCATTTTTTTCTTGACAAATAATATGGGAGACCCATAAGGACTTGAACTGGGCTAGACCCATCCATTTTCCAAATATTCCTTGATTTGCTCTTCGTCTCTTACAACTCTAGAGGATTCAACCTATAGATCAACTTGAAAGGTGGTTTCCCATCCGATTCAAGAAAAATAGTACGGGTCATTTCACCATCTGGAGATAATTTACTTGGTAAAGGTTGAAACACATCAACTTATTCCTCCAACATTGTGGCATAAGATCATGCTACTATGTCCTCTACATCATCTCCAACTGTAGCCAAATGAACTAGGAATGAGGTTGCTCCCTTCCAAATTGACTGTTTGAATTGCATGGCAATGAATCTATGAGGATTTGTACTATGACTTTGCATTGGGTTCACATATACTGTTATTTTATAATGGCCCTTATAAGATATGCAACATTCAAATTGAAAATTCAAGCATGCCTTGTGTTGTACTAGCCAATCATTGTCCAATATCAAATCATACCATCGCTCAACTTAGTGTCGTGTACCTCTCCATGAGGAGTGCCCGAAATACCATGGGCACAAAGGGACCTCGGAGTGACACCTGGGACTTGTGGCGCCATTGGTGAGAGGGCCCAAGTGATCCTAGTGTGGGTGAGGGCCCCGGGCGTTGGGAACACCTCCCACCCACAGAGACTAGGAGGCACGAGGGTAAGGCCATAATCTATGCGTAGTTTATGACGTGCCAATTCTAGAATGCTCAAGAACACCTCAATCGGAGGTGTGAGCTAGGAGATATTATGGCAATTTGAGTGGGGCGTTGTCCTGGGACAACGCCCTGGTATAGCAGTGGCCTGGAAGTGGCTCTCGGGACTGCGAAGCTTTGAACAGGAATAACTTCCTCAATACTTGCCCGAATGGACAAGTGAGTAGTCCATCGGCATCTACGTCAAACGTAAATGATGATGGAGTGGTCGATTGTTAGCATCAGAGATCATATGAAGAAGTTATGGGGTTTTGAAACTGCTAGGGGCTTCCAACCCCAGCGGCTAAGGGAAAATGTCTACTTGGCCCTAAGTCTTGGGAGAGAGACAAAAGGTTACTTGACGGTGGGGTAGGGGCCCTGTCTAAAGTCCTAGAGGCTTATATGGGTGAGGTGGTGTGGCCGAACCCACCCGAGGCCGAACGGCACGGCCTCCATGGACATTGGCCCAATGTGAGGGCATAGTTGCCTAATATGGCTCGGGTTGTTGTGGTGTTGCTCCAGCAACACGATGTGCAACATAAGATTGGACTTCCATGGATGGAAGTCCACATCTAAGAATTGGTTACCGATTAAGGGGTGAATCTCGAAAGCAAAGTAGGAGGGTTGGTTCCCCTCCTATGAACTATAAGGTCCGCGGTATGGGGAGCTAACCATTCACATGGCAGAATGCGAAGGGTTAGCGCTCATAATCCTTGCTAGAGTTGGAAAAATGGCCAAGATAGTTAAGGGGAGCTAGCAAGGGTTGCAACACTTAGAGACAAGGCAATTAATTTAACTATGATATTGTGTATTTTAACATGAATTTTTAATATGTCCGTCCATATGAACTTGATCACCACTGCCTTATACCAAAGTGTTACTACCTTTCTTTACTTTCAACCCAAAGGAATTAGCAAAAACATAACTCATAAAGCAATGTGATGCAACATTGTTCATTAAAACAAATGCATCATGATGCACTACTTGTTTTGAGAAGTTCATCATCAATTGGGATGATAGAGTGAGCTTATTCAAAACGTGTGGTTTGGCCTCATCCATATATACTTGCCATAGTTTGAATCATACTCAAATTGATGCAGCAATTTAAACCTTGTTAGATTTCTCTTGAAGTACTTTGCTTTGTGTTTTTCAATAACAAAACATGCATTGATATCATAGGGTATCTCCTTTTTAACATGCATAATTATAGGCCCTTAATAAATTTTGCAAATCCTACAATGAGAGAATAATTAATGAACAAGTCCCAAATACATTGGATTTTTCATCATAAAAGACCTTTCGTGGGATTAACAAAGTTAGCAAAATGATGTCTTTATTCATAATATCACACACAATTACATCAAATTGCTTATTGGGTTTACCCTAGATAACTTCCAGTACACTTAATAGTAAATCAAACAATTGTTCTGAAACTTGATCTTGTCTAGACGCCAACTCATTGTCTAAGTGTTGGACTTGGGAAAAAAACTTCTTTATTATATATGAAGTCTTGGGTGCCACGTCCTTTTTCTAAGGATTTTTTTGGGCAATATGATCTTCCTGAGGCAAATAAAACAATGTTTGTCCTTCATGTCTGTGTTCTTTGTAGATTGCTCCTTTGCAATTTCCCCTTCTTGTAAACATTGGAGCGGCTGGAGTGTGACCGACAAATCTCCTTTCCTTTCCATGCACATGTCTAGAACTAACAAGTCCCTTTGTTGACATCATGTTGGATTGAGGCTTGGTGTCCTTTTTTTCCTTTTTCTTTTTTGGCTTGAGCATAAGTGGCATCAATAGTGACTGCATAGTGAATGAGCGTTTGATGCCCTCCCAAGGACCACCATTTTCTTTTGGATCCACCAAGACTTTGTTTCTAACATCTTCCTTGAGCCCCGCAAGAACCTTTCCACCTTATCACCAATGGAGACAAGAAACTTAGTGATGCAAGAGCACAAATGTCGAAACTCATTGGCATACTCTTCCATAGACATTTTTTGAGAAAGAATGTGGAGTTTGTAAGATGCATACATCGCTAGATTAACACTCCTATAAAAATGGATTAGAACTTCCTTAAAATGTTGGCAATCCACTGGGTCCTTCCCATTAGCTTGCAGTTCTTCTACCATTATGTCCCAATATTGGGCCACATTAGTCTCCAAATAAGTGGAGGTTGTGTTGATCCAGTTATCCTCTGGAATGCAACTTACAATGAGGAACTTTTAAATTAGGGCCACCCAAGCCAAAATTGTCAAAATTGGGCGCTCTTTGAACTTTTCGGATTTTGTTGAGGCGTCAACAAATTTACCTTTTTCAGCTTCTTGCATTGTTTCCAAGACACAAAGCTTTGATCCTTGGAAAATTTGGACATCCTCAAGCTTTTCCATGAAAATCTTGAGTTTCTCATAATTTAATTATGACATTGCAAATTGATCGTGGTCATCGATCAATTTATTTTCACAATATTCCCGTATCTTCCATGTAAGCAATCTTTCCACAATTTCCTCAGTTGTCTTAGATGTTGGGAAGGTAGAAACGAGGCTTTAACCGTGGAAGGAGAGGCCTCTTCATTAGGAGTAGAGATATCCATAACTATTGCCATGGTGTCCCACACCATGTATGGAATCAATGCCCTAAGCTAAAGAGCTCTAGGACTAATTCAAAAGCTTGACAAGTCTTAATAAATTCAATGAAAAAATAGAATAACTCAAAAGGAAACACTTGAATATTCTAAAAACCTTCAAGAACACTTGCAAAAAACCAAAATTTGCGGATCACTTGTTGGTTCAGTAAGTGCCTAGGTCCCATGTACAACCATAACCGGGTATCACTGTGGCGTGGGTATTAGTAAGTTGGCCAGGTTTTGCAGTAGTGTCGGATATCAATCTCGGACCCAAGTATGGAGGCCTAGCCAAGTATCAACTCGAGTATCAATCCCCGGTATCCGGGTATGGGGTCCCCTTGGGTATTGCATCAAGTGCCAATGTGTGTCGGATGTTAGCCAACCCTATGTGCAAATGTACCTCGTGCGTTTTGAATTTTCACCAACCACCCTTTTCCTAAAAATATTTTCAAGACTTGTTCACATTTTGTTCTTTTTGTGGGAATTGAACAAGAATTTTGTGGTCTTGAGCGGGGTATTACCCTTAGCACCGGTTGGAGGCCCTTTTTGAGAAGATAATAATTTTTTGGAGAGTGTCCTAGGTTTACTTTGTAATGATGTTTTGAAAAGCGGATTTGGGTTTCCCATATTATTTATGATTTTCTATTGAGCTCATAGACACCCTCCAAAATGGCCCGGGGGATGCACTCCATTGTCAAGTTGAACATCACGTGCGATAAAAAAAAATCTACATTTTCTAAGTTGCATCACCAAAATGGGTCAGAATTTTATCAATTTTTTTTCATGAGTACATATACATGGTATGTATCACATAGTAAAAAATGGTAACCAAATTTGATGATAATTTTTTTTCATAAAACATATTGTTTCTAACTACGTAGAATGACGCATAATTGAACTAAAACAATTACTACAAAAATGAAGATGACTAAAAATTTCAAAAAAAATATACAAAAGATATTATCAATGGTTATTTATATGTAGAAAAAATATCATAATTTTTAAAATGATCTATGGCATATAATATAGGGTAGCAAACTTTGATTGCACGTGTGTGGGACAATCGTATGGAGTGCATCCCCCGGGCAAAATGGTAAACAATTTTCCCAACGGAATCACTATATTCATAAAAAGTATTGGCTTTCAACCCTCGAGTGGTGTTTATATCCAAAGATGATTTGTTACGTATAATTTTCTCTATTCACGCAAAATATCAAAGTATAATAAAGAACTTAGTTGAAATGATCCAAATATCGATTTTCAAAGCATCAAACGGGAATAAACCATAAGAAATGCAATTTATATCAATTTTGTTTCAAATTTAGTAGGTGCATCACCAAGATGGTTATGTAAAAGACAAAACCAAAAACAAACTAAACAACAAGTTGTCAAATATATTAACAAATGTTGTTCACACTCTATACATATGATTTTGTTCTTTCATGTATATTACAACACAATCATAAGTGTTTATAAGATGAACATATCTAGAAAATATCCAAGCAAACTCACTGTCAATTTCCATTTTTATTAAGGCTTTCTTAAAGTTTTTGCTTTGAAAATGTATCCTTACACGAAGCTCATGGCCCTCATATAGAAGGTCCAACCATATGGATGTGTTCTTCAACTTTGTGTCAACAATTTTTTTGATAAATGTTTCATAAAGCAAGCTTGCAAATCTCATTTTATAAATACAAACTTCAAAAATACACAAAAGGGGTCACAACGGTAAACACATGTTTTTTGGAGCCCGTTCTTGGAGCCACACCTAACCATCAAATATAGGTGTCCGACCAAGTTAAGCAATTGGATCAGGCACATCTATCTTCCATCTTGATCACCACCCTCACCGCATAATATGCAAACTAATAAATATACATTGATGTAAGGTTGATGGGTCTTTAACTGATTTGTTTTCTTAAATTGACCACTAGATTTGATTGGCACGTGGTTTGGTGAGAATCAATGAGCAAACATCACAAAGACACATGTTTAGAAGAGATTGACGACGTCTTCATTATTAATAACTACTCTATACTCAATAGTGAACATAATTGAGAGGACCTATGTATCTAGTTAAGAAATCAACAAGACGAACTTATGATAATCGTAACTAAATTAGGGATGGTCTGATTTTCAATTTGTTTTTTTGCAGATGTTTCATTGTAGATTTTCTAATGCAACACGGGTTTGTTGTGTTAATCTAATAGGTAGAAGTTGAAGAACATGGAAAACGAACCAAATAACACCACATTCCTTACATAGAGTGATGGAAAGATACCAACTAATTGGATGACTATATGGACCCATGTAACTTAACTATCTCAGAACGAACGGTATCTTCGCAAGCACGCAGCGGAATCCGGTCGAAGCTCCAAAACCCTATCCATCTCCTCCATCGCCCTTCCCGCTTGCGATTCTGCCACACGAACCGCCATCCCCATAACACGAGCATTCCCATGGCATCACCACTCGCTGTAACTTAACGGAATGGTACGGCGCCGTCACACATGAACAAGAACACAACTCTGAGCAGCTGTGTGGTGCTCAATTGTTGGCAATTTGTATCACAGGTGTTAATTCTACCTGCCTAGGGTTACATAATTTGGAATTTGGTGCATTCTAGGGTTCCGCAGAGTGAATGATGATGGCAGTTGCGCAGTCGGCTGTTGTGGTAAGAGCAGTTGGAGCTGCGGCAGTGATTCAAGCAACCTGTTCCGGCGTCTCGGTCTCGATGTCGCTCACCAGGGCGCTCAAGCCAGGGTTAGGGTTAACAGCTTCGCGGCGGTGTTTGATTTCCTCTTTGCGTTCGCCTGTGGTTGTGGCCAATGCGAGTGGGGTGCCATCGAGGTCGTATATGCAGAACTATAAACCTATAGCAAGCCAGTGGAAGCCGGAGGATACCGAGGGTTTTGGACGGGGTTTTGAAGGGCACGAAGTGGAGTTGGATAGTAATGAGTTTCCTAGACCGAGTTCTGTGGCGTGGACGAAAGATTTGGCCAATACAGTGCACTTAATTGGAAATGTTGGCCGTGACATGGAGATTAAATATTTGGATACAGGCAAAGTGGTGGCTAAGTCTAGTCTTGCCGTGTCGAAGCCCTCCAAGAAGGACGAAACACCCAGCTGGTAAATTTAATTTGTCCTAAAACCCAAAGGCTGTTGATTTGAGGTTTGCTAATTGTGTGAAATTCTATGGGGAAAGAGAATAAATGAAAGACAAGAAAGATGACTTCGATGATGTTGCCACCGGCGTGAATCATGAATTTATGCTTTATATTCAAGTTGGTCTAAGTCTATATGTAATCCCGAAACAGGGATCAGGAATCTCACGAGTATTAGAGGCCCCGCAGACATAACTATATGTCTTCGTTTTGAACACCTTCAAAACCTTGAACAGATGGCTTTGCACCTATTTATCGCCCCCGCAAGGGCAAGCCCCTAGGTTCCCACACATGGTTGGTTGAAAATACCCGCTGCACCTACTGTATGATTGGGTGGACCATAATTGATGGTAGGGTGCACTAGAAATCAAGTGCACCAGAAGGTCACCCATTCGAGCACTATTCCGGCCTTAGGTGGCTGAATTGCGCAGTTCCCATGGGACATTGATTTAAGCGACCCCTTTCTGTGTGGATGGGTTTTCCTTTGGTCCGTCGGGAGCCAATGTTTTGGGAGGTGGAGGTCTCCCGTGACTGGACCTTGTGATATGCGAAGAGCAAATGCAGGCTTCTGGAAATAGGGGTTTATAGGTGGGAGATCGATAATTTCATTGCTTGGTTCTGGCTACACAAGAATTTTTTTTTGAAGTTTATCAATAAATTTTTGCACATGATTGTGATGAGATTGCCTTTGAAGATAAACTGAGAATAATGTTTGTTTGCAGGTTTGAGATGGAGTTCTGGGATTCTCTAGCAGAGATTGCAGGACACCACTTGAAGAAAGGGGATAGGGTGTATGTAACAGGGCGTGTGGTGGTTGACACATTTATGAAGAATGAAGTAAACCAAAGGACTGCTAAGGTGTGTAAAATTTGGATCCTGAAGTTGATGTTCAGATTTGAATTCCTTTGTACTAGCTGTAGAGAATTTGTGAGCCAGGTGATGGGCAGTTCTAGTTGACTGTATTGACAAATGTAATAAGTAGTTGTATTGGAGATATGGTTGTACCCTTACTACCTTTCCCCTTCATGGAGTGTGGCGCAAGGGCAGGCTGCTGACCTTCTTAGATTGTTGCAATTGGTGGTTTAGGTTATGGTGCAAAATGTGCACTTTGTGGAAGATACCCGAAGTGCTACTACACCAGGCTTTTCTCAAGGTGCTGTACAAGGATCTGGTCGGAACACCTCCTCATCATGGGCACAACCAACACAATCGACACAATCACGAGGAACCCAAAGTTCAGGTGAATCTCACAAATCTTTGTGAGAGGCAAGCAAGTAATGGAGTCTTGTTAACTGTTTATTGACCACCAGTCTCTTGTTGGTCTTGTGTATAGCATAATTTTTATGTTCTCATATAGTTGCAAGGCAGCAATCAACTCAGAGAATGGATATAGCTTCATGGGTGCGTTCAAGTCTGTGGGGCTTGCAGCAACTATGATCTGATTCAAAATATCAGTATGCATTCGAATGTTGCAAACTTGCTGTAGAATAGGAGCTTTCACAAAGAAGTTTTATTTAAATTAAACTTCTGCCCAACCAAGGCAATTTCCATCATTAAATCCTTAGAGGTCCGAGGCACTTTAGCTTGGGAAGGCCTGTCTCCTTTATATTGGTCTTTCCTGGTCTCAAAAATATTGGGGGTTATGTCATTCTTACATGATACCCTATAGATATCATATCAAGATTGAGGTGTGAAGATCTACATCCAATTAACTTATAATTCAATTTTAGAAACTTACGCAATTTGCAATTACACCAAATTTGCAATTTAGTGTGGGTAAAAGGATCAGTGCATGAAATCAGAGGTATGTTTTGGACTGGAACTTCTCATTTTGCTTCAGCACAAGGAAATCCCTAGGGTTGTGGCACCAATGTGAGGGGTGGTAAAATACATTCTGAAACATTAGTGCTTCTAAACTATGTGAATTGCTGTAGTGATTGATTCCTCTGTCCGATGTTTTGATGAAACTACCTTGATATTAGAGTAGGTAGATTCTAAAAATACCAGACACCCATTGCACTGCTCTGGTTGGGATCAATGAAGGTTTGTTGTGTTTTCTGCACTATCAACGTTTGCATCAGAGAGCATCATGTTTAAGGTTCATTGTTCTCTATGAAGCCCTATATTGTCATAATTGGGTTCTTGGATGCTCAAGCAACTCCCATTTGACTGACTCAAGGAGCAAATTGGGCCCGATTGACCTTTCAGCACTAAGATCAGCTTGTACAGTTTAAAATATTCATGGATTACTTTTTAAGTGTGCTATCATGTGCTCTTGCTCATAAACTATTCTGTACTTTCACTTTTCTTTTGGCTCCATGATCACTTGCTTTGATATTTGGGTCCATATTCCGGGACGCCAAAACTGTCCTGTATTTACATGTGCCTTCTGTTGTGGCTGTGCTGATACAGGCTCAAAGCCACGTGCACCTGGAAGCCCAGACGTGGAGAGGCTTTGGAATGAGTACTTTTCAGACCCCAGACAATGGTGGGATAACAGAGCCAAGAAGGTGAGAGCTATAAGATGAAGTTCAATACATACAGAATAACAGCTTAATTCCGGTCAGATTATATCATTCTCATTCTTTGGATTTTTTCGAATTAATGGAGTAATCTGGTCATGTGTTATGGTCATGGTGCGGGCAAATCTTATGCCATCATTAGGCATCGGCTGAAGTACATGGGATTTACTGATGTGCAGGCTAGTCCAAAAAGTCCGGATTTCAAGCATAAGACCACAAACGAGGCACTGTGGGTGGTAAGCAGGAATACCCCAACATGGGTGCCACTTCAATTGGAGAAACTGGAAGCAGCAAGACAGGAATTTATTGCAAGTGGTGGAGGAAATGGCGGCCAGAATAACCGGTTGTTTTCCGGAGGGGAATTCAAAGACTTCTGATGTGGCAGTCTATGCATTGTCCATGTTTCTGCCATGAAATTATTTGAGGATTAGCAGTTGCATTGCATCAGTTCACCAAGAATTTTGGCCTCCTTGCTCTTCAGTCTGGCAGACTTCGCATGCAGGTGCAAGGGGAACAACCTCCACACCTGAAAGGGTACAAAAGTTATATCTGAGTGATTCAAAAAGGAGCTGCATGGGTGCATCATTGAAGGTGGTAAATTTTTCAACAGATTTGGCTTGAGTTTGTTTTTTTGCTCAGATGTTAGCAGAAGAATATAGTAGGTTTAGAAGCATTTAGAAGGAATCAAGTTTTAGATCTATTACTTCACAATGGCTCACTATGTAACTAGTTCCTTACCCTCTGTACATGAAAACGCTCAATATGAGAGTAAGCTTGACTGTCAATGAAGTGTGGCACACTTTCAGTGTGCTGTAAATTATTTCTTTGAAATTTTCCTGCCTGTGAGCGGAATCCTCAAATCTCTTCTTGCTCTGTAAAAGCAAAGCAATGCCAATTCTAAGTAGCAGCACTCTAAATTAGTCCACCCTGCACACTTTCCAAGACCAGAAATTTCTTTCCACTTGAAAGGATGCCACAGCCCTTGACTGCTTTCTCAGGATGAAACAATGTGAACTTGCAATCAGTGTATATGAAATTGTGCACGACCTAACTCCACCTAGAATGATTCAAAACTAATTCTCCATGATTGCATGCTTACGACTTCTCTTCCCATTGATCTTCACGATTATGTCTCCCTTCGTCTTGCACAGAAACAAACAGTGGAGTGACAGTTTGACTCAGGGATATAAAGATAATGCACGATCTTTAAAAATAATGGTCATGACCGTTATGCATTGCAACAATCAATGCAACAACAGGCACGTAGTCTACTTGATTTTTTCTTGTGGCTGTAGATCAGCATGGGGGGCATTCCCATATGTTAGCAAGCAATTCGTGGAGTCTTATGTGTCACCAAATGAGGAGATTCATGTATTGTTTTTGGCTTTCATCAACATGAGCGAGGTCTTGAAACTAGAGATGGCTCTTCCATAATGTGAGGATACCGCCATGGCTAAGGGTACCTACATGACAACTTATCCACAAAAACAAACGTGTGTTCACTCAATAGTCTCTCAATACCATTATGAGATACCTCTTGGGTTTGCTTCGCTTGACCCCGGAAACCATCCCAACCATGTATGCAGTAGATGTGCCATAGAAATGTTTTAGTTAATGGCCCCGTGTCCAAAGAGCCTTAGATTGCATTGGGCATCGGGGGAGTGGTGATAACAATAACAATAACGAGCAAGGACCCACCTCAACCACTTAATATGGGCCGACAAGGTATTAAGAATGACCCGACACTACTCCATGTAGCTATTGATGGTTTGCAAAGCCCACGTGCAAACAACATCCGGGGCAATAAACTACGAGTGGGGGATGGGCCACGTTGGGCTTCAACACGGGCACTAATCAAGCACTTACATGTCCATCAATGCACAACGGATTTTCTTGGACATTTTTGGGTTCAATCGTCGAGTAACTTCGTTGCAAGTTTATGGGGGTTGACATGTGGCATGAATCGATAACCTCTCTATCTACAACGGTCGGGTCACACTAATCTCTACGAGCACCGCCTATCAATGTGCCCACACGATCGTATGAAATGTGCACTAAGTCCCAAGCCCATACTCACACATCTTGATCATTAAGAACGAAAGGTTCATGCATATTTGATAGATCGAGTAGAATATGGCACTTACAAGTCAAGGAGGATGACAAAGCCCTCATTCCGGAATCCGGTAGAATTTGATCGTTGGATCTCACGGCACCAAGGGCATGGGCTTAAGACCCAAGCTACTGTGGCAAGGACTTTTGACACAACCTGTTTGGACCAATTCTTGCTTAATGTTCACTTTCAAAACTTATCTTCTCTGAATCCATTCCTAGTGTTGTCAAGTTTGAAGAAATCATCCAATGAGCTCGTAATCAAAGTTCAAACCTAGGGAACCGGTTAACTTGTCTCCATGCAACTTTTGAAATGTAAAGTCTCGCGTAGGGTTAGGACACTTCACTTCACTACCATTCGGCGTCAAATTAACGTTAACTACCAAATCAACGAAAGAAACACTTGGAGAGGGTTAATACTAGTGATCATGGTGATGGGGGTTAAAGAGCCCATCCATGATCATGCAATGTTGGACCAAGTGAACCGACTTTAGCACAAGGGTTTGCCCGGCCGCCCCCGCCTCGCCTTACTTAGATCCATTCCGTAGGACCCATAGAATGAGTCACCAAGTACTTGACGTACTACGATACCCGAGTGGAGCAAGTATCCTATGAAAATTGAACTAGGATGGCTGCATACGAGTCTTACCACGACATTTAGCCACAAAGCTCACGACCTTTTCATGCAAACACTACCGCACCACCTTGTAATATGGTCCCCCTCCCTTCCTTGTCGGCTCCTTACGTCACCCCCCACCCCCCCCTTGAAAATTACCCCTTCCACTTGCTTACCCCTTTGTGACTCAACTTCATGATGATCTCACCTTGGTCCTCCGGAGAGAGAGAGAGCAATCGCATACGAGCGTACCTCTCGTCTACCCAACATGAAAACTTGACCCCTAAGTTCATGGCTGATTCATCTCAAATGATTTGGACTAGACTAATTTGGTGGCTTGAAGACTATTTCCGGTGTCAAATTGCAACAAGTGTTGCACCAATTTTCTTAAAGAAAAAATAAAAAGGAACATTAATGTTTTTACACTAATGTCCGAATGGACCTAGGGGACGGAGTTGGCTTAACGCCTATTTCATACTGTAGGTGGACCGTAGGTTAGTAATAGTATCAATTAGTACATGTGGGGCGGTTTTTATAGTTTAGTATCAAGTTTAGTCTAGTGGGACCAGGGCTTGTTTCTCTAGTTTTCCTTTGCTGAGGATGATAAGGGGTTAGATATCTTATTGCAATTTGTGAGAAGGTCTCCATTTGCGGGTTTGAGGATGGGGATCTGGAGATCTTGGAGACGTTTGGTAGTTGTTGTGTGTATGGTTCCTCTTATTCCTGATATGATGATGATAGGGGGAGGTACTTCCCAACCTTGTTGAGATAAGAGAGGTTGAATCAACTCTCTTAAATATCAACGTGCACCCAAAATTGCACCAATTTGTACACATATACGATGATCGGCGTTGAAACATCCTACACTTGAAGTGCCTAATGCATTTATACACCTAAAAACAACCTACTTAAGCAAGAGAATACATCCAAAATGAACATCATTGCTTAAAAATACGACTCATATAATTACACATTCAAGTACAAATAGTTAGGTAGGGAGGTTGGCGCCTTCAAGCACCATTAGTGCGTTCCACTCCAAAACATGAAATCTGGCACCCAAATTTCATAAACTCCACTACAATCAAAAAATGGTGCCACTAATCGCCACTACATGAATAAAGAGGCTACAAGGTACAAGATGAGAGAGGAAGAGGGTGGCGACCATAGGGGTGGAGAATGGAGGAAGTAAGTGGCGACACCACTCACCCCACCCAACTAAACCCTAGGCAACGTGAGCCCTTGGATGGGCTCCATCCATGTCTCACAATGGAGCTCCTTGGCTACTCCAAATAATGGAGCTTAGAGGTGGGTCCTGATTTTTAGGCGACTCCACTCCACCCATGTGAAGTTAGTTGGCGCCACCTTTGACCACAAAGAGTGGAGGTGGCACCTTAGAAGGCAAGAATCCAAATTTTTTTAACATGTGTGTGTAAATCAATTAACTTCACCGTACCAAAGTGGCTACTAGTAACCGGGGAAAAAAGGTTGATGCTCACGTTATCTCGACTTTTTAGTTCAAAACTCCCTCTTTTATACGACTATGATACTCGATAATGCAACATTTAGAATCTCCGTGTTGTCATATTAAAGAGGTAGTTAATGCTAAAATTCCTTTCGTCTATGTTATGTACATCTAAAATACATCCATTTTCACTTGGGAACTACTTGGGAACTTCACTTATTATTGGGACTTAATGATAATTTGGGTTACTAGTGCAAAATGGACCTAGTTTTCAGAAGTTAGTAGGGAATTTAGATAAGATGACAATTGCTAACTTGGGTAGGCAACACCAGAGATCTTTGGACTCCTATTTCAAGAGTTCTTGACAATATTTGTATTTGTTTGGAGTTATAAGTTATTATTTCATACTATCTATATTGCTTAAACTCGTTGTATATATATTTTAAGCTCATGTTACTTATGTTTTTGTATTCCCTCAATAATATGACAACTTTACATCATTTATCATATTAATGAGAAGACGACACCTTGATAATACGACTTTTTTGTGTTTCCCAAACGTGTCATCCTAAAGAGGGAGAACAATATTACCATGGATAATTTGAAATACTATCAGTCCATTGTTGATTTTTATTATAATAATCCAACCCAATACATGTCATTTTTTTGACATTCTTAAACATGCAACCTAAAAAAACCCTTCTATAAATACTCACACTATACAACACCAACAAGTTCAAGTAGTTGCATGACCTCGTTGAAGGTGTACGTTGGAGTGCAAACAAACTTGTCACTGTTGTAGTCCACCTTGCACAAAAATCTAAACACATAATAAAGATGTTTGTAGTACACCCATTTCCTTTCTTTTCTAAAGCCTAAGATGACATTTTTGTGAAGTCAAGGCATGTGCAATGCGGAATGTCGCCTATTGTGATACAGTAAGCAATGTCTTCATTGGAGATGATGTTGATCAACACTCCAAATCCTGGATATGGAATGGTAGTGACTTCAACCACATAGTAGCCATCCATGAGTTTAGTATTATCCCATTTGTTTTTATGATCCACCATTGGTGTTGCTAGATTGCGACACATTGTCTTCCCAAACCTGGAAGTTGGGTGGACGTTTGGGAATGGTGGCATGTGGAAATACGATCGAAGGATTGGGAGTGTACCAATTACAAAAAATCTATGACGAGGAGAAAGGGCCTCCCTTGGCTACAATTGGAACTTGGCGTCTTCGAGCACCAAGACCTCGTCCCTTGAGAGATTTGTACCTATCTTCATTGGCCATGTGCTGATACTATAGGTCTGTCCAACACATACCTCTTCTTGCTTCCACTCACACAACTTTTGATGTCATCATGATAGAACCAAAACTTACACTCCACATTGTTGGTGGAGCGAAACTCCTTCAAAACTTTATATGTTGGAGCAGGGTGTCTTGTTTGCATGTTCCAACTTTGGCATTGCACAAAGTCCATGTATTAGCTTGCATAGCCCAACAACGTTTGGAAGAGCTAGGGGGAATCTAGCAATGCGCCACTACAAAGCAAGGTAGTCAGTCTCTAATAGAGATTTGGCATAAGCCACACCATGCTCTATAGAATTCAAGAACTGCTCCATACATGCCATTTTTGCTCTAGTGTTAGGGCAAGGAATGACATAGTTCACTTTGTCGGGTTGATGTGAATCACAATCGGCATTGGGTGGCAAGTCAAGTTTCCATTTGGTTGATCCAAACAACTCCAAGCTCTTCAAGGCACAATCCCTATTGTTAAGATCTTTTGCACCCAAAAAACTTCATGGCATCTGCGAGCAACTTTGGGTCTCCAAACCTTGCAACAACTTTTAGTTTCAAGGATGTTAAATCAGGGTCTTTACCAATAGAACCCCCTTTCAACCACGACCTATAATTTTTAATTTGCATGAACACAACATGCAATCATCAAGACCTTATAATACTTGTTGTCATACATATGGTATGTTGAGGTGGTCTAGTCCTTCAGGCATTTGACGTGGTCAAACATTATCCATGAATTTTTCATGTCTCAACCAATTTGCATACGCTTCACAAGATCCATACCACTTTTAGGAAGATCCATTGACATCTTGAAACAAACACTATGTCTTTGGATTGCCCTGGGAACTTGCTACCATGGCCATAATTGAAACCTAAACGATCTTTGAATGCCATAATGCTATCCATTGTACCCATCCCACTATGAATAAAACATTTTGAACTAGACAAAAAGTCATGACAATTTGGGGACGCAAGAATAGTAAATTTATCCATAACCACCTCTAATGATGAATATGCAAGGTGATGGTTTTCACCATTTGATGGAGATTTAAGAAGGTAGTCCGCCAAGAACTACTTGTTTGTTGTCATAACAATAGCAAAGTTCTTGGCCATAGGTGTTTTCATGACCTTCTTGGCCACACATTGGTAAGCCCAGTTCAATGTCTCTCGACATGTACCATCAAAGATTGGGTGGCCATGCCCACCCAGATGAATGCAAATCCCTGGACATTGCAGGAGATGTGGAGTGCACATATAGTTAGCAAGCATGGCACATAGCAATGCATCGATGTGGAACGACGTACCTTACACTCCAATTGTGGATTTCCTAGGGGCCATATTTCCTACAAAAAATGGATAAGAGTCAATCCTATCCATTCAATGCATTTGCAAACACCCCCATTGTGATATATGTAATCATAATAGTCACTTGGGCATTGGAGATGACCCATAAACAAAATACATTTGAATGAAAATTCAAAATCATTTTGAATATTGGATGTTTTTGTTATGCACCAAGGATGTTTGTCACACATCATATCCATGGACTGGCCATACGCGCTTGGAACTCCCAGTGCAAGAGGGGGTGACACAAACAAATTGTCACCATCAAAAAATGATGGTAAGTACTTGACATCTCAAACCTCAATGTTGTCAAAGTCAATAATGGCAAGATTAGATTTAGACCGCTTTTTAGACTTTGTTTGTTTCAAAGCCTTGATAATAGTCAAACGTAAAGATGATGAAAGAAGGTGCAAAATCTGCTCTTTTTCCAAGAGGTGACTCTGAATCTGCACACACTATGATTGTCTATATCTTGAGTCTTCCCAAATTATTCATTGAAATCACTCTACTCCAATAACTACACAAAACATCGCTCTTCTCAAGAGAAATTCTAATTTTCACAGGCACACACATACTCTCAGTTATATCAAATTAGTCATTCACACAAAGAGTTTCACAATTACTATAACAAAATCAATCAGAAGAACTTGAGGATAATGATTTGTAATACTTTTATAACAAGAAGATAAATCTGATACACATCAAAGGGGCTTCACACCCGAAAGAACAGCCATGCTCTGGACATTTAGAGTTACTGGGACGAAGGAGGCTCTCTTCTTGAGAGGAACTGCCTATCCTCCTTATTCCTTCTTGTCTATATCCTAGGAATTAACCTTTCCAACTACTATGCCCCTCCATAGCCAGATATCATGAGTCCCTTCAAAATAATCACATGACTATAGTCCTGCCCAAGTGACTCTTCATTTCTTGAGACTTGGTCTAGGTGAGTAAAGTAAAGTCACTCCTTACTCACTTCTGATAACTAGTCACTAATTTCCTATTTCATTGTTCATTCTACATTCTAACTTACATTTTGAGTTCATATTTAACCAAAATTCAAAAATTCCTACTTCTTGACCAAAAATTTGTATCACAACTCTCTAGCATCAAAAGTCTTCACTCAATTTCTATAGAAGGTGCATATTGGTTTTATTTTCTAGGAATTGTATTTGGTTTGCTCTGAAAAAATAATTGATACTCATGCACTATATGTTTTCTATACAGTGGGAGATAGCTTCTATGACTAAAGACACATATCGTAAATATGACAAGAAAACTCTTTTTTTTTATCAAAAATAGAGAAGAAAGTATGGAATGTCATGCAAATACTAGCAAAAGATTAATATGATAAATATGTGCAAAAGAATTTGAGAAAATTATGGGAGTTTAAATCCCGCTGATAGCACAAGTTTCTTGGATGAAGTGAGTGGCTTTGTTTCTATTTATGACAATTATTTTCTTAATTTATTTTTATTCACTTGGTTTTTTACATCTTGCATTTTGCAAATTCATTGACATTTTGGAGTTCAATTAGATCCCGACATGATTATAAAAAAATTGCAGATGATTATCACTATACCAGTGAAATCTATCTATAAGATACATTGGTTCAGGTGGTAGAATTCGAGTGATATGTCAGATGAGTCTCTTTGTTTTCTATTGGGGGATATCAAGAAGAAAGTTATGGAGAAATGATTAATCAAAGTGTCATTTTGGCCCAAGTAAACCCTTGTTTATTAATGTTATTAACATTATTTTGTCAAACACTCGTATGTGGTTGTTGACATCTATTTCATATGTATGCATTGTTTTGCAGTTGGAGGATGGATTTGTGAAAGAATTTCAAGGTATGAAGGAGAATTTGGACAAAATATCAATTGGGATATGGCTATTTTGGAACCTTTTGCCTACGTTGAGAAATGACATATTTTACTATAAACAAATTCATTCCGGTTTTTGGCTAATGAGCAGGTTGCATTCATAAAGTGTTGTATGATAGGCAAAGTCTATGATGAAGGCATTGCTATCAAACGAGCATGATATATGTATTTCATTGATTTTCCTACCATATGAATTTCATCCTTCATTCATAATAAGAGTTTTATTTGGTTTAATCTTTCCATCATTAAAATGTTCTTTTTGTTTGGTAGATATTTGATTCGGGAGCTAGTGCCGTCTAATGCAATATTTGTAAACACCCTTCTAAACAATTTTGCCTTGTAGATTGACAGATCTTCAAATATTTGCACTCTATTAACAAATTAACAAAAAAATTAATATATTGAAATATTCTCCTTGGTTCCTTTAGAGTCCCTTTACATTTCATACAACAAAAGAAAAAAAATCAAATTTGTTTCATAGACTTGTCTGAGGATGATGTTGATATGATAGACAATGAGAAGCAGATGGTCAAAAAATTAATATACCAGGTATGAAAGATAAACATAATTATAATGTTATATCCATAGCAAACCATCTTATCATATCGTTGTTGCATTTAGTCTAGTCCAAGTCCACATTTGTAAAGGGTTAATTTGATTTTTTATCAATTCACCTAGTAGTATTGATTAATAGAAATTAGGGAGTAAAAGATTGGGTTGGTTGGAAAATTTTATATTTAGAAATTAAATTTTTTAAACTAAAAAAACAATCCCAAAGAATTATTAGATGATTTTTCTAGGATTGACTAAACTAAAGTCAATCAATAAGTAGTTGAAAAGGATAAAAATTTAAGATATTCCGAGGATCCAAAGTGATTACGCGCCAAAACAATTAAACGAGTGCAGCGAACAACGTGGACTATAAAAAAATGCCTTGTGACTTAGTCGATTCACCTCGACAATGTAAGATTTATTTTGACAAGTATTTTTTTAATATTACTAAGTCAAAAATGAATAAAATGCTTAGATAAAAATAATCACCAGCGGCTAAATCTTTAGGAATAGGATCTAATACAAGTGGGATATGACGAAACAAAGATTTACCACCCCCAGCCGCGTGAATCAACCCTACTTAAAGGGACGTCAAATTTCTATTAAAATATCTCTTACTCTTCATTTTCGTTTTTCTTCTCATTCTCGAACCTTCGGAGGTCCAAATTTCTTCATTTATAATTTTTCACTTCTTCAATCCCAAATGTTTTTTTCTCGATCAACCTTACCCTTCATCGAAGAAATCATTGCTAGATATTTAGTAGTTTTGAATGTTAGTATTTCTTAAAAATGAATGAATTTGTTGTCATTGTTTAATAAAAAAATTATTTTTCATTTAATTATTTTTTGTGTTAAAGTTGCATTCTAATTTTTCTTTGTTTTTTTGTTAAGTATAATTAGTTTCTATTAAATATCGCATTAGTTAGTGATTTTGGACTGAAAAAGACATCAGACTTCCAAAGCCTAACATATTTTATTCTTAAGTCCAATCCTAACATATCTTATATGTATAAATAGGTATTAAAATTTTATTTTCAAAAATATTTGTGTTATAAAAATTCATAATTGTTTCTAAAAATTATAAGCATTTTTATGAGATAACTTTTGTTTTGGTACTGCTAATTTTGTACCTAAATCCGGCTTGCTAGGATGTCTAATTCTATGATTATTATATTCCTAGATAGATATTGAAGTTATTTTTCTAGTTTTTTTAGCTTTGTTTCATTTTAAAAGTTTGACTAGAAGTTATGAGCATTTCCGTGAGGCGGCTCACAAAAACATTCTGTCCTCATCTTTCTTTTCAAGTAGTTAAAAATTTTAAAGTCTCAAAATTTCTTTTAGGCCATCTTGTATTGAATTTTAGTGAAAACTTAATATGAAAATGATCTAAATTGCCTATTCCATAGCTACTACGTTTGTATTGGACTAATTAGACGTTCAAAATGACTAACTAGGACATTTTCATTCACAAAGACTTTCATATGTTTAAATAATATATTTGTGAACTAAAAGATAAGTGTAAACCTACCATTGATTTGAAAATTTAAGGAATGCTTACTTTACTTCACAACCTTTCTCTAGTCCTTAAACACCCATTTATAATCCCCATTTGGAGGATGTATTCATTCCTCCATCTATTTCACGTGATTTGTGTTATTAAGAGGTACCAAAATTTATTGTGAATATTGCCTCACTTTTTTGGTTCAAAAGTTTTGGTGTTTGAAAATATTTCAATAATAACAATGATGGATATTGTTGCCTATGAGAACTTGTTATTAGAGAAACTTTTAACTTTGTACAAAATGTGAGTTTTTTGTAATTTGTCATTTAGATTCAATGCTTTTGATTATGTCAAATATATTGTTATTGGTTTTAATTTTTGCAACGATTTGTTGTTTAAAGGTGAATTTTAGGCAGAAGATAAATGTGCATTTGAGGGCTTGTACATTTGGAGGGTTTGACTTAATTGTTGCAAATTGTTCAAAATGATTACATGTGTCCAATGTTTCATATCCACCTAATAAGCATCCATTTTTAGAACATCCACAAGAGTAAGAACATTGAGGCACTCTTTGAATTTGCATATCTCTTTGATAATGGCCCATTGCTACTCTTTGTCCTTGTAAAGAAAGATGTTAGGGACGACATGAGAATGTATGCGATGTCTTATGATTTAGTATTGTTGGAGGATTGATGGGGTTTCAACGAATTGCCCTTGTATTCTCCACTAGATTCATCTTTGACAATACATTCTCAACGAATTGTATTTTATTTTCTCCACTTCATTTTGTAAGCCCAATTTATATTTTACATTTAACCACTTACCACTAATTTGTGCTTCATAGATTCACCATTTCCGCATTATGTTGTATGTTTGTTCATATACGAGATCAAAGTTTGATTTTCAAATGAAGGATGTAAATTATGAGTTTTTTCTCATTTTCATGAATCATTTTTGTTTGTTTACATTATATTTTGATTGGTTTGTCATTTTACTTTCTTTTCATTTATTTTGCAAATAATCAAACTCACACTCTCTTGCTTGTTCACTCTTTTCATAATACTTCTAGATTAAAATGCATACATTTGCCTTTTCAAATGAATATCGACAAAGATCTTGTGGAGAGTTGTATGGATTTGGATTCCCCTTCAACAAATAGAAAATCTAGACATTATAATCGGTGGATTTTTTATTTCATAGAGTTAGAGGCCGAATCATGTTCATCATCCATCGGGGGGGGGGCACTAGTAGTATTTTAGAAACGAAGTGGGACAAAATATGGGGTATTTAATATTCATTCGAAGAATTTTTTTGAAGAATTCTATATAAAATATAGGGGGAAAATTAATGTTGGAAACCAATTATAAAAAAAATACCATGCAATATAACATGTGTAAGGGTCCACATTTTGCTTCATCAAAGAAGATGGAGGGCTCAATTTTATTTCATGGAGGTTTTTCTTCATTTAGGATACTTTGAATTTAAACGTTGACACGAAGGGGTATATTTGAGACAATATTTGATGTTTGAAATTCACTTGCAAATGTTGTACGAACTCTTGCTATCCTGCAAATGTTGTACGAACTCTTGCTATCCTGCAAATGTTGGATTGTTGTGTTTCTTAACACACAAAATTTTAAGGTTGCGCTCTACTTGCATTCTCCATTACAATCTTGTTGGTGTAATTAATTTCTATTGTGTTTTCTTCTTGCCATACCTGCAATCTCCCCCCCCCCCCCCGGCTAAAAATTAAAGGCTATCAAAAATTTGTAAGAAAAATAGGGTATTTAATATTGAATGCATTTTAGATTTCTAATTATCAATAGGGTATTAAAATTTTAAGCTCAGTAGATTTTTTTCTACTTTAAGGACTTTTAATATTCTAATTCTTAAAGATACTACCCCCCTTGAAAATAAGTGGTTGTCGCAAGTGTCTCCAAAAGTTTACTATGAATGCCCCCCCCCCCCGGATCATCCATCATGACAAGTTATAATTATGGTTAGTTTTTTGTTAGCATATGTTCAACTATCACTACAGAAGGTTTCATTATTGGTATCATTTCTTTAATATACTTTCACTTATGCTATACCTTGGAGTTACACATGTTTTGTGTCCAACTCTATCTTCTCTGCACTCTCCATGTTTGTGTTGCATCATTGACCTATTTCAAGATTAAATATCTTTTGCAATATGTTTTGTTTCAAATTTTAAATTATTCATACTATGAATTTCAAGATGTCATAGACATGCAATACAACTATGAAAATTTGTATATGATATATATATATATATATATATATCCATAGTCATGTACATATTGTTCTTTTCTCATTGTTCACTACTCAATGCTCATTTCTCACTACTCACAATCTAGCATTCATGTTGTTTATCCTCCCCGCCTTTCTTTTTACTAAACCCTAAAATTTTATTCTTCATGCCAAAATAACATGGTTATAGGATACCAGTGGGCATGTGACCAAATATTTTGCGTTCCTCATCACTCACAAGATAGCACTTCCGAGCAAATGTGGATAGAGCGGAGTTCCAACCAAAGTAATAACATCGGGAGATCTTCCGATGCATTTTCTAGGGTCTCACAATGCTTGTTGAGGTCGCCTTACGGTCATGTAGGTTTCCTTAGCCTTAGACAATGTAACCCACTACTGACTGGTTTACACAATCTTTATGACTTAGGAGATTAGATTAGCTCATATGCCTTTGACCAGTTCTTATTTCCATAATTTTAGAACCTTTACGCTTTAGCCCAATAATGTGTCTCTAGGATTCCATAACCTATATTTCATGAATAATAAACCCCTTAGAAATTTAGCGAGTGGAAGCCTTAATTCCTAAGAGTGAGGAGAAGTCATCTCTTCCATGTATATTTTGCACTACTTGTTACCAAACACACCTCGATGTGAATATTTATGGGGATTTACTTCTAGGATTCTAATATGTTGAATATCTTTAGCCTTAGTAATTCAGACGGATTAGATGCTCAAGCATCTCAAGGTTAAGTTCCCCTAAGACCCTAATGTCTCTAGGGTAATAAGGAATCTTGCATGCCCAATATCATTCTTAACATGTAAGTATGTTTATCCCATTTATGACCTACGAATTCCAAATCAACATTTTTCCAAGATTCCTTTGGTTAATAATTTCTCATAACTATGTTGAACATGATTCAAAACATTCGCCCCTAATTAATCAAATTCCAATTTACCTAGTTGATAGGACATTCCTTGTTTGAAATTCTAAGTTGTATTGAATTCCTAGACTTTGCAATTTTTCTACGGGGTAAGTGTCCAATACTTTTCAACTCACGTTCTCCTATGGCCTTAATGTCAAGGTTAGGTGTCTCTAGGATAGAACTAGGATTTTGTCTTCCAATATTATTCCCAAGTATAATATCAAGGTCAAGTGATTTTTCATCTCTTTGCGACTTGTATGGACTAAGTTAAGTTCCTCCTATTTTAATTATTAATTAATTGGTTTTAAATATTTCCTTCAAATTCTTTCATAAGTTACCGAGTTTAATCATGGGCTTATTCTTTTATTTATTAATACTTGACTTGATTCAACTTATTAAGGACCTTCATGATGTGAGATCTTAGCTTAGAACTTGAAGATGTGATGATGGCGGATTTGGCCTACTTGACGGCCTTGTACGAATTCCTTCAACTCTTGAATTCTCTTTCAAGTGAAATCTTCTGTATTAAATCGAGTAAAATTTGTACAAACTTTCAATTTCAAGTAATTCTAATTATCCTTGAGAAAAGACTCAATTGTGAGCTTCTAAGAAATCTCAAGCATCATTGAGGAAAACTCAATTTCAAGCCTTCGGATGCCGTGCAATTTCTTTGAGAAAGACTCAATTTTGAACTTCTATATTTTTCTAAGTAATTTCTATTCGAAACCTCAATTTGGAACTTCCGGACATCCAAGTGTTCAAGTGTCAAAGGTCTTCATGAGAAAGCTCAAATTGGAGCTCTTAGTATTTCTATGAAATCGGCTCAATTTGGAGCCCTAAGTGTTTTAAACAGAAAGCTCCGATTGGAGCTCTAAGTATTTCTATGAAATCGGCTTAATTTGGAGCCCTAAGTGTCTTCATGGTAGTAAGGTAGCATTCCAAGTCCCAAGTGGTTTCCCACTTTCATTGAGATCTCGGTTGACACTTCATGTAAAATAATTTGGCCAAAGGAAGTACATTAGGGTCCTTAAGTTCCCCATCTATATAGTCCATGGCATCTAGGAATATCCTAATTATATTATATGATTATAATGACTAAATTTAGCATATTCATATCTCCACAATCTAAACTTAGTATTTGTAGATCTATTTATTTGAAGATGATTGTAACCGTTTCCTAGAATCTAGTTTCCACAAACATGTCGTGGTTGATGTAGTTATTCCTCACTACCTCTTTAAGTCTGAGACTTCCCAAATTCTAAGTCTAGCCTAGGTCTTGACTTACTTTAAGATTAAAGTCTTCTTTCCTATCAAGATTGGGGTCTTGAGCTGGGAGTCTTAGACGAAAATCTTCAATGTAGTCTTGGGCCGGGGGTCTTGGATGAAAGCCTTTATGATGAACACCGTGGGTCATTCCTTTGCAAAATAGCTAGGAAGACTCACAATATAAGATCATGTAAATTTATAATTGCTTGTAAAATACCATGACTCATTAATATGCGCAGTCGTAATCCTTTTATAATTTATAAACATTTCTTTCTCCTTATAATTTGAATATATCACTATATTCGTTAATTTGAGACTTTCTCTTGTCTCAAATTAATATATGGACCACAACAACATGGTCTAATGTTTGGGTCGTCCTACCTAAACCATCTTGATATGAGTTCTTGATTGGGTTCTTGATATGAACACCCGCTTCAAAGTATTTGCATCTTACAACATTCTCCAATATCTGTGTGATTTTATCCATGTTTTTATATTTGTAACTGTCTCAAAATGCCGAAAAAGCCCCAAATTAACGAATATAGAGATAATATGATTCTTTGGAGTTAACAATCTCAACTTTAATTATTTCCACTCTCAATGTAAGGCTTATTGATCATGAGAACAACTAAGATAGAGCGAGTTTTGAAGGTGCATCAATATCCTAAAGTTCCATCCATATCATTCAAAACTAAATCATATGAATTAATATCATTAATTGTTGATGACAAAATAACTCTCCGAGAGCTTGAATTAAGTCTCCCAAAGAAGGTCAAAAGTCGTAGTTCATTATATGATTTCCTTAGTACATAATTTTCAATATCAAATCGTTCAAACACATATTTGCGTCAATAATCTCTTGATATCCTTATAAGTATGTGATCTTACAAAAATCATTTCTTTGATAAATTATAATAATAGAGAGAATTAATGTAGAAAATGCATGTTTTTGAGTCTTTATTCTTTTAGTTCAAGTGTCACCACTTGAGATATAAATATAGTTTTTATAATTATATTGATAATGCATGTGACAAGTTTAACTTCATTAACATAATCACAAAATCAAATTTTCTTATACTTAATCAAATATCATCATAACACATCTCATTCATAACGTGATAACAAAATATTCTTCCGTCATTACTTACACATAATACAAACTATAGTTCATGTGTTTAGGAAAATTAATTTCAACACTCCCAATTGAGGAATTTAATCATAAGTGTTCTTTAATGAAAAGAAGAATAGACTTGATTTATCAAGAAATCGATGAAATTTGATTCAACGTCACTTTGTTTATTAAAATCTATTTATTCTATGAAAAAATTTGAGCACTTGATATCACCTTTTACTACCTTTTTGAGTGTTTGCTAAAAAAACTATTGTCCTCTCAATTTATAAATCATTCAAGTATCATAACATCCAAAAAATCATAAAGTATTTGAGAGAGAGAGAGAGAGATTCCATTTTTAGTAGAAAATAGTTGTAAGTATATTCCAAAAGAGTGTCTAAAGAAGGATACAAGGTAAGCTCTAGTATTATTTGACACTCTATTTTGAGACTTCATTGCTATGAAAAGAGGCATGTCTCCTAAAAATATATCCTTATATATAGTCTTTTCTTTTCTTACGAGAATCTATGCTCCAATTGATATTCATCTTCTTTCTCTCTAGATCATATTTTATATCTAACATTCCTAGGTGAGAGTTTTTCTGAAGCGGTTACAACCGTTAAACCTCTTGGATGTTTATAATCCTAAATTCTTACTTTTATCTTTACCTTGGCTACATATTCAAAAATCCGTATAAATATAAATTTATCAATACACTTTACTAACATAATTGGTAGTTACTAATCCTCAAGGTATAGCTGAGGTGGCTTCAAAATTGATTGATTTGGCAAAAATTCCTCATTTGTATACTAATCACTAATCCTATATTTTCCTTCCTCTATGGCCTATATTATCCTTATAAGTTGTTCTTCCAATTGATGGCATTAATATTCATAATTTTCTTTGTATATTTATGATCTCCTTCATCAAAGTCATTGCCTACCTTATTCATGGATTAGCCCTCCTATAACCACGCGTCTCCCTTGTATTTCCGTGATCGGGTATCTATTTTTGTGGCCAAGTATTTCTTTCTGTGGCCGCGTCCCGATTCGGCTTCTTCTTGTTCTTCGTGCATACTCCTCTTGCTCCAGCGTGTTGGCCCTCTCCTTCATCTTCTTAGTTGTGATTTGTTGCTCCTTGGGGTGTGAAACTTGGAGTTTCTCTAACTTTCAAATGAATGTCTCATTACTTTAATGTAGTCTTGGGCCAGGGGTCTTGAGCTAAGGGGGGTCTTATCTTAAACCCTTGCTCCTCCTCCACCTAACCCATGGCTTAAGTCTTCACTTCGTCACTCTCGCCTAAGCCTTCACTCTTCTACTCCACCTAGGCCTTAGCTCCTCTGGTCCGCTTAAGCCTTGATTTTGCCACTACAGTACTATGCTATTTTTAGGTTTCAAGGAGAAGAAGTTCACTAAAAAGAAATGAAAGAGGTGATTTTCCTTCCCCCCAGATAGTGTCACGGAAAATTTCCCAGATTCTTGTCCCCACTCTAGAGAATATTGTGAAATCACACTCCTAGGTGTAAGTTCTTATGTACTTTGGGTACGCTGGGAGTATCCACACAGGCCAATTACTTTCGGAATGCGGTTTGGCATATTTTCATCAGATATCTCCATGTCCTCGAGTTCCCCTTAATATGGCATGGAGATGGGCTTGGATTTACACAGTTTTTAGATTCTTTCGAGATCCTTTACTCTCTTTTTGGTATGTAAAACTTTGATCAATGACTTTGACATCTTATATCTTTTAGACATTTATCTTGGAACCAACTACCATGACTTATATTTGTAAATACTTTCATGTCCTTGTAATTGCTTCTTTAATCATTACCAACAATGGTTTGAGTTTCCATCAATCAATATGTATGAATATTTTTGCTACTTATTCCATATATTTGCAACACATGTATTTCTTGATATTAAGATTGGGAGCTCTTCTGATGCATTTTCTCCAGAAGATTTTAAGATTTCTATCACCCATGTCCGGCCCAAGTACCAACCCCAATACATGCCATGCAAGTTGGTCATTCTCTCCATCAATGGTCTACTTTGTACTCACACTTCGCAGAGGGCGAGATAGAAGGCCATTATGCGTTTTAATGGACACAGTAATATTGGATGGGATAAGCTATGGGATCTCAAAGTTTGTTCATGGGAATTTATGTCACTACTCTGACAAAAACTCCATGTCGTTTTGTGGTCATGCATGGAAGATGTCGTCCTCGTAATGTTCTTCAACGCCTATCTCCAAAGAATCTTATTTGTAGACTGGCATTTGTGTGGGGTAGATTGAAGTGCACGAATACGACAAGGTTCATTAGTAAAGACACTTATTTCCTCAAAGTGAAAGAAGTCCTCTTTAGGTACCATAAAGATTTTGCAGGGAGGGCAATATCTTGTTTGTTGATGATCAACTTAGCAAATAAATTAAGAACAAGGCCTTGGAGTGTTGGTACATCCCCCACACTTGGCCCAGTCCTAGAGTCATAGATAATATCACCACCACTTATTACCTCTACATTGAGAAACTTATACATGCACCAAATGTTCCATAATTTGACACACTCTAGACTTTGTATTTTGTTTGTATCAAAGTATCTACAAATGTGGCATTGTTAGGCACCACATTTTTGAAACCCATAAAATCTCCAAAGAAGCTCATGGACTTGCAACCCACACAGCTATCAAAGTGTAACTCTTATGTTGCTTATCACATAAGGCAAATCATTGCAGTTGAATCTTCCTCACCACAATCCAAGAGGTTGCATGTTAGACAACATCTACAACTTTCGGGAGGCAGTTTGACTTTTACTTTTGTAAATATCTTCATTTGATATACTCTACTATGTCGACTATATTTATACGAACTCACATCTTTTGTTTTCTTTCTTTTGCAAGTTCAACCAACTCATCCCTTTTTGAACTGTCATTTGCTTCCCACACCTCAAGATTTTGCTCAAAGAGAAGTTAACCACTCTAGAGGATTCAATAAGGAATACCTAGACATTGGGAGCTCTCCCGGTCCTTTGCTTATTTCACATAAAAGGTACGAAATTCAATAGGAGGCACAAGGACTACATGGCCTCCAGGAGTTCTCCCAATCCACTGCTCAAATTAAACATCATCCAAGCAACTTTAGAGATGATGGTCAATTTAGGATTATTTAGCCATCAGGAGTTGTAGTTTAGAATTTGGATAAGACAAAATCCATGGAAACACTCTAGGAAGTTTTAAAAGGTGATTTTTGGTCATCTAGGTGTCTCAAATAACTTTAATTAGGACAAACATAATTATTTAGGATTTAGATTGGCAATTATTCATTTATGCAAGTCAAAGGGAGTGGGATTACTCTCAATTTCAGTACATGCATTCTTGACAGTCACACACCTCCTTCTATTTACCTAGTGAATAGTCTAGTAGTGGGTTCATTCAACTTGGACCTAGTGCGGTATGCAATCATAGGCACAACCATCAACAATAGTCTTACATACAATAACATAATTTAGTCTCTTTTCCAAAGCCAAGGGTACTTTGTTGTAGTCAATTATCTCTTAATAACTAATCCCTTTTAATGTAACTTGAAAGGTCAGTATAATTTACCCTCATGGTGAGCAATATTCTTTGATTTATCATTTATTATGAATCAGTTGTCAAACTATAGTCTCTTGTGGAACTGCATCCGCGGCATCCACACATGATCCCACCATTACTATCATCCAACATACCCTCAAGGTTTAAAGACCATGGACCTCTTCTTTGGTCTACCCTTGTTAATTCTCAAACTTATGCTACTAACTCTTCTTCTTAACTGGATAGTTCAACTCGGTGAATGTACAACTCATTTCCCAAGTACTAGATCAATCCTTGACATATTTTAGTTTCCCATTCAAGTGAAACGAAACTCATTAACCCAAGAAAATCAATATGAAAACCTTCACCTTCATCCATTTGAGATTTGGGTCTTAGCCCCTAGATACTTTGACCTTTCCAGCTTCCAACGTTGGTCTTCCTCCTCAGGCCATGGAAATACCTTGTATAATGGATAGCCAATAGTATTCCTTGATTTTCCCTTCGGCTACCAATCCTGCCAACAATTATAGGGAAAGACAACATGGCACAACCCCTCCACATTGACTATGGTATTTTCCTCTCTCATAGCCTTTTTTTTTTTTGAGACAGAAGGCCAACATGCCAACGCCAAAGCACAAGAGGCAGTTGACCACCTGGCAAGTTTTCCGTCATCTCTCATAGCTTTCCATCGCATTATGATTCATTCAGGAGGGGTAAGTTCGTATAGCACTACAACAACACCACTCCCTATGAACCTCATTTTATTAGCATGCTCTAGAATATTACAGATATCACATTTATTATTGAACTCCAAAAAAATTCCCAATTTCAAATTTTCATCTTCTTCACTCAAACTAATCTAAACCAGTTTGTAGCTTTAATAAATATCCTCCCTTCTCATATCATTCTCTTTGTGATTATTGATTTTGATTACTTCATGAAGACAATCGTCTCCACAATAATTACTCTCCATCATCTAAGCAATGTATCTCCTAAATGTTACAAATAATTCTCATAACGAGAAGGAAGTGAATTCCTCAATATTTTGGTTCATGGAAGTTGTTATGCTCATGACAATCTAACTCCAAGTTCATTCTATCTCAATTCTGACAAACAATTACTCGTGTGGAGTGACTGGGGTAATTCTCTTAGCCCTATAATCACTCAATCCTTGAAAGAATTATTGATGGATGTTGAATTCAATATAGGCCATTGTCAATAGTTTCTTTCCAACAACATATGTTCATACCATTTCACTCTATAATGCTATTCATCTAAGATACAACCTTACGCACAATTACTCATCAATGTTGTAGATACAAGAAGGTAAATAATTCAACCCAACCACTTTGACAATAGTCATAGTACAATGCATACCTCACATACATTCACGTCCATCAACAAAGGTATCAACCTTCAACCATACTTTCGAGTGGTTACAATTGAGATCTAAAATAATTGCTTCAAAAGACAATTGTCTATGCTTATGTGAATTACTCCTCAAATCTAACAATATTCCTTTGAAGGCAATGCTTACAATCAAAATCAAAAAGTTTCACATGCAAGGGACTAAGGAATCGCTCCTCATCCAATTCCTTAAAAATTCTACAAGGATCGATCTTTGATCATGCATTAATGTCACAACTTTCAAAGGCTATCGTCAATCTAGTAGAGGTTCAAAGTGAATAATCCAAGTCTGTCTCTCCCCTCTTCGAAAAGATATAGGCTATATATTTATAGAAATACATGTGCTCATTCCTACAACTATACCTTCTCCAATCAAACCATAGTCTTTTGATATCATCTCCTTTCCCAATATCCTAGACTATGGTCCTAATTTGCACATGTCATTTAAGTATCAAACTCTATTTGAGTTCTTTTTACATTGTTTTTCTTATCTAATTGGAATTTGCAAAAAATGACTCAACATGAGCCCTCCCAATCTTTTGCTGATATAGTAGAAGTACATAGTCTATGATTACTATTGCTATTTGGACTATAGTTTATTTCCTAGTTTCTTCTACATTGCTTGATGCAATGCACAACTTGTGTTAGAGATTTTATGAATAAATTTGTAATTCCTAACTCTCATTCCTATCCTCCACACGTGCTTCATTTTCCGTATGTTGTTGAGTGTATTTTATTTCAAGTGATATGGCTGGGGAGACCTTCCAATGTTCTCAAAGGTTAATTTTGTTGTAATAATTTGGCGTCAAATTTGTAAGATACTTTATTGCTTCTCATTTCTTATAAATACTTGTTCTTTTAATTGAAGCAAAGAATAATTTGGGCATCGGGAGACCCCCCCCAGTTTCAATCTTGTTTAATATTGATTTAGGACTTCTATTCATTAATTTCCTCATTAACTTAACATTAATCATACTTAATTGATAATTTTTGAAGTTTATACTCCTTAATTGTCTGCAATTAGTTAAATACTTGTTAATGGGTCTATCACATGAATATCTCCAAGTGCTTCATGCTTGAGAAATTCATGTAATATTCAAGTTGTTGAGTCATAATTTAGTTCTATGAAGAACCCGTATAGTTCGACAACTGGATGTTGAAACTCACCCTAACTTCCAATAGCATGAGACTAACCACAAGGTGAACAAAATAGATCTTAGTTCTTGAAGGATTCAATCTACCATTTGCATGGTCTACATGAGAGTTTGCACAATGCCTCTTGACAAATTTCTATATTCAATTTTCACTTGGTTTAAGAGATTGAAATTTGGGGCACATGTGACAAAAATGATGAAATGTACATGGCATGTCTTTAAATCTAGATCATTTGTATAAGTTCAAATTTTGTTGTATTTCTTTTCATATGTATTCATCAAGTTGAAAGAGTATAATCAATAAATCTGTAAATTTTAGATGGGTTCATTTTGGACATCCATCAACTTAAAATAACATTGTGTAACCTTAAACATTTTTGTATGACACCTTTGGGTCCCAAACTAGGCCTCTGGGACCTTTACAAATTGCCTCTTAAGTGTCCAAGAGGCCCAATTTGGATCTTTTTTCATGCACAAAATCATGTAATTGAACTACATACCCTATTTTTTAGTCAATTGTCAAAAGTGGCCCCATCAAAATTAGCTCATTCTTCTCATGCACTTTTCAAATCGGTTGAATACCTCGATATTACTGAAGATTGGGTTCAAACACACAGTTTGGGTGCCCTGAAATGTAAACACTTTTTTTTTTAATGTTTTGATCATCACTATCAGATGTGAATATGATCTTATTATCACCTTGACAAGGAACAATATATTGAATAACAATTCAAGCCCATAAATTGAAAAGTATGATTTCAAGACTCGATGAAGCTCGTAGAGATTGTGTATATAGGTCGTACATGAGCATCTATTTCTTTTAAGGGCTAACTTCCACCATCACCTTGAAATTTTGGTGCATTTGAATCTAGGGTGGACTCATTCCCCAAAGGAAAAAAAAAGGGAAGAAAGAGACTCGATGTCGCCAATACCTAACCGTGTTGGTTGTCCGAGCTCCACCAAGGCTAGGTTAGAACGGTCTTGTTTGGCATGATACCATCTTCACCCAATCCATTGAGTCCGGGAGCACAAAACGAAACTATCAACGGGCGCGGTCACCTTTTTATACTAATAAGTGGCATCCTTTGGCCCCCACATTATGGGAAGGAAACTCCAAAGTAGTACGTAGCTAGGGTGGTCTCCTCGCCACCGCGCTACCCAAAGCCTTTTTGGCTCATTAGCAATGGCTTGCTCATTTTGATGTCACACCTAAATTGCATAAACGACCAAGTGGTTGATTGTTGCTCTTTTCATTGGGGCGACCCCCTCAATGAGGGTCATTGGATTTGAAGCTCGGGTTTGGCCCCAAAAAGTCCGCCCTAAAAACACCATGACATTCTCGAGACACGGTGGATGTTGAGGGACATGATCATGATCATATTGTACCTAGTCGAAGATGACAAACCGCTACCAACAATTTTTTGGGAGCAAAAAGTGCCACCGCACCATAAGTGGAGAAAAAGATCTTGAATGCGGCTTTAGGGTTTTGGTGACCAAGGTGGAGGACGAAGATTGTTTGCTAACATGATGTGGTTTGAGAGTCTCTTCACGTATTTCCAAGGTGTGGGTCTTTCTAGAGACGGATGCAAAGATTTTTTTATAACAACTTGCACATGTTGACAAATATATTGAAGAGATATTGTATCTTAGGCTCTTACAATGACCACAGCTATTGCGTTTATGCAGTGAAGTTCACCAAGATCTAGGAACTGAACCTTGTAGCACCCTTGTGGTATCAATGTTTATAATATTATTCTGGGATTTGTGGAAATTTCTGAAAATTATTGTCATCCAAAAGTCTTGAATTTGTGAATAAATATGTAAAAATCTATTGTATTATACCTTTCATCAGAATGGAATCTTTAAAAGTAATTGATTGTTTGATAAAAGTTTGTCTAAATTGTTCCGGGAGTATGATATTATCCAAAGAGGAGGCCTCGGGCTAGATCACATCTTCATTCAGATGGGCCCCGCCCCTCCCACGCCTCCTTCATTGTCTGGTCTTCCTGCCCGCACTTGCGTGGGAACTCTTCCTCGTTGGGAACCAATGTGACAATACCCGGTCACTTAAGCCATTAGGCTCCTTTGGCATGTGAAGGAACTCCATTAATTAACTTGGGAATAATGAAAGTTATGTCAACTCGAATATTTGTAATTTTGACCGGGTATTGTCATATTGGTTCCCAACGAGGAAAAGTTCCCACGCAAGTGTGGGCAAGAAGACTGTCAGCCATAAATCTCCACTCTTTTGCGTCTGTAGTCCGAGTGGAAGTCTATGGCTCACATGTTGTTGTTGACTCTCAGCCTCGGAAACTCCATACTCATGTTACAATAAATTGAAATGCAAAACACACTCTTTTTATTTTAACTCCACAAGGCATTAGTATTAAGAAATACTTATGCACCTATGTCGATTATCACACCACAACCGCACCAATGTACCATTCCTCTACTAATCTCCTATACACTTCATGTGCTATCCTATTAACTAATCTAATCCTTAGCACCAAAGGGCCTACTCCTACCTTAGAATTTTATCAAAATCCACTTAGCCTAAATTCTACTAATACCCTTTCTCCCCTGCCCGTATTGAGCTCAGCCACGGCCCTGGCCCAGCAGCTACACTCTGAAATCTTGAATCCTCAGCCAGCTAGCCTGGCTTCGGCCCAGCAACCACATTCTGAGATCTTGAGCCTTCGGCGACTACCCTAGCTTCGGCCCAGCAGCTACACTCTGAAATCTTGAATCCTCAGCCAGCTAGCCTGGCTTCGGCCCAGCAACCACATTCTGAGATCTTGAGCCTTCGGCGACTACCCTAGCTTCGGCCCAGCAGCTACACTCTGAAATCTTGAATCCTCGGCCAGCTAGCCTGGCTTCGGCCCAGCAGCTACAATCTGAATCTTGAGCCTTCGGCGACTGCCCTGGCTTCGGCCCAACAACTACACTCTGAAATCTTGAATCCTCGGCCAGCTAGCCTGGCTTCGGCCGCCTATGGTTCTCTCATGCTCAACCCCCTTTCACCTTGATCAAATCCACTTCTAGCTGCCACCTTTTGCTCTCAATTTTGACTACTCTCTCGCATCCAGCGCCTCGTCCCCTACCCTTCTCGGCCATTTTTGAGCTTGGACAGGGCAGGCCCTTCAATCCCTTGCCTTCCTACCTTTGCAGCCGCCCCCCTTTCTCCTTGGAGTCCAGCCACCGAGAGAGTGTACCAAAGAGAACCCCAGCCCCAACGCCCAAGAGGCCCAGGCCCCTTCCTCTTCCTCACCTGAAAATCCGGGCCTTACCCATTGTTGGGCAACTGCCTGCCGCCCACAATGAACCAGCCCTAGGCCTAAACTAAACACACATGCAACCTAAGCAAGAGCTTGATTAAAGCTCAAAACCACACCCTAGGCATTCCAAACCAAACCATTAACCCAGCTAAAACCACAACACAACTAACTCTTCATCTAAATTCTAACCTAGCTAACTCAAATCTTGATTTAACCCTTAACTAAACCACACCACAAATCCCTTCACCCCAATCCCAACACAACACCTGCTCAACACTTCAACTAAAGCCTAAATTAAAACACAAAAGCTTCACTCTTTTTTATAATTTTGAGTAATAAGAGAAATGTCAAAGTAAAGTCTTAATGAACTTTTGAGGTTAAAACCACATGTGGGCACCATATTGGGCTCACAAAGACCGGACAGTGAAGGAGGCGTGAGAGGGGTGGAGCCCATCCGAATGACGATGTGATCTAGCCCGGGGCAAAGAGAAGTCATGCCATAGAAGGAAAGGGTAAACAAGATATCTTATGGTTTTCGTAGGTACTTCACATTTCGTTCAACAATAAGTGTGTGTTTTTCTTCTTCTTATATTGGTTGAGACCTTGTAGAATCTCTCTTGAACATGATATATTGCAGGACTTGAAGTGCCGCCCCAGAAGATAAAGTGAGGTAAATGACCTTTGGGGAAGATTGTAAGGAACGTAAAAATTCACACCCCATTTTTTCTCTTTATTACTTAGGAAAAAATAAGAATAAAAATAAGCATCCTCTCCCTCAATATTAGGATGCTAGCATGGTTGGAAGGGTCTTTGGATGAAAATGAATGTGGGTTTGAATCGTCACGGGAAGGGGTGGACTCTTCATACCACATACAAACCAATGTGAGTGTAGAAAGGAATTTATTTGAGGTACTAGCGTAGATAATATACATAAGGGAGAGGTGTTGATTTCCTCTAGTGTGTGCATTTAGAATGTTATTAAAAAGTAAAGGTGGATGTACGACCTGGAGGATGAACTCTTATCACCACACACAAACTAACTTGAGTGTAAGAAGGGGTACTACTTGAGGCATTAGCATACATAGTGGATGTGGTAGTTCCATCCAAATTCACATTTCTAACCATTGTTGTCATGTGGTAGTAGTCCTTAATGACTCCCCTGCCCATTCTTGTTAGGGTTTGCATTTAAGTGCTAGCCTTTTACGCATTTGAGGCTTTTGGAGCGCTCTAAGGGCTCCATTAAGTTTTTCTCTCCTGATTGTTGTTGTATTATTATGCTCTTGTCTTTTTTTGTTTGATGTAATCGTGGAGTTACATGCTATGGATGACCAAAAAACAATTTTATCACTTTCTCATTGGAAAGTGAAAGTGCATTTTATATGTAATATAGGCTTATTTAATTTGTGATTTATAATTTTTATATGTAATGGAGGCATTTATCACATTAAAAAAACAATTACTATAAATACATGAGTCCATTTTTTAGCTTGTTGTTAATATCCATACCATTTTTTCTCTTTAAACTTCCCATATATATGGGGCTTAATCTCATAGTAGCCCACACATGTCATTTAGGTTTCCAATCAAAATGGGCTAGTGTCATCTAATCTATGATTTCGTCCATTGTTGTCATATGGTTATAATCCCCAATGACTTATATATGTAATAAAGGCCTATGTATTTCATAATTTGGAATTTGTGTGTGTAGTGGAGGCATTCATCACATTACATTGAAAAGATTATTATAAATACATGAGTCCATTTTCCAACCTTCTGTTAGTACATACACATTTGGTTTTCTCTGTAGAATTCACATATATAAGGGGTTTTATTTCATAGTCACCCATGCACGTCATTAAAGTTTACAATGAAGAGTCCACCCGCGGGGAATCCTTCATATATGCCTACGTACTCAAGAAATATAGATCATGCACATGTAAGTCAACCGGAATATGGCCTCTCAACCCATCTCGGCCATGGACGGGAAGATGCAACCTGGCGAAGTGTATGCTCAAGTGGAGGAGGAGATTGGGAGCCAAGAACTTGAGGTGAAAGAGGTTGTTGATGATGCACTAGAGTGTGTGCAAGTGGGCTCAAACACATGTCATTACTTTGTGGATGTTGATGAGGAAAAGAACCACACTAGGGGGACACCACATGAGGACATTCAGGACAATCCTAATTTTGAGGAGGCATCATTGCATCATGAAGTTGTGGAGAGAACCAACATGGCCAAGTTCCTCACATTGACATTGATACTGGCTCCAACCACTCAGAGGAAAAACACATCCACACCCATCATTGATTACTCCAAATCTTGGATCATGACAAATGACAAATACTTGGCTCAATTGGAGCAGAAGGCCCAATTGAAAGATGAGGCGGAGGTGGAAGATTGCCAAAGAAGGAAGTGATGGAGAGGAGCAAGCTCAAGAGACAAGCCGAGAAACTAATAATAATAATAATAATAATAATAATAATATTGTTGGATCAACTAATGGAGAATTTTGATGAGGCATGGATGCTGAAAAGATGTGAGGTTGGAGAAGCTCTCCACAAGGCCATTAGGGAGAATCGCGGAGGCCAACTACTTGCATCGGGTACTTCGCACCGTTCTGTGGTTTTACGCCCTTGATATGTAAACACAATATGAGGGTGGCTATTGCAAAGAGGAGGATACAAAAGGCGGGGATGTCAAGTGATGGATGTCAATTGGTGGAGGTGAGTTGGGGATACAAGCCCCACCAAATGAAAACACCGGCCCCATTCACATTGTGTGAGATTGAGCCAGAGTAATTCCAATTTGGAGTGAAGCATAAATGTAATGGCGTCACTTATTTGGTAATCATTTAGATTGAGTTATGTTGTTCATTATGAAGAGGTCATAATCTCCATAATTGTAGATAGGCACTTAACATTTTTTCGAAGTACCGGATATGTTTTTGGCACATTGCATAGGAAGGCGTATTGTCAATCAAGCTTTTGGCAAGGGCATTGAGCTTGTATTGGAGTGACGATGCTGCCAACAACCGCTTGCTAGATGCAGTCACCACCCAATGCCTGGCGGCTATAAGTGGGCCCAATCCGTTTATTCTTGCATCATTGGCCATTAAACCAATTGTCTATCTTAGCTAGGCTAGGACAAGCTTGTTGCCAAGGCTGGCATGGACACGCTTTACCCAAGGCCTCCCAAAAATTAATATAAAGAAGATTTTTACATTTCTTTTAACACATTTGTCAACCACACGGTGGCCCATATTTGAACAGGTGATCACAATTTCCTCAATCTGGTTCTAGAAACATAGGAAACAACCAATAGTGTATGTTTAAGACCCAACTACCTTAGGCCTTCTTTACACTAGAGGCGAGAAGTTGTGGAGAAAACCTCACAAGGGCCATGGCTCATCCTTGAGAAGCCAACCTTTGAACTTGATGGCCTTTGGATATAGTGTAAATTGAGAAGGGGCCACAAAAATAAAGTGTTGATTTTTAGAGTGGCCATTCTGAAATATTCTTTAAAAAAAATGATTGGCTGTGAGAATTTTGGCCAAACGGCCTCCTGGATTTGGCATCAGGCCCACCTCTCAAGGTGGGCTTGACGCAAAATCCGGGGGCCTTGAAAAATGAGCACTTTTGCTGCCACGCAGGACAAAAGTGTTGTCCATGTCATTTTCTCCTCCTTCCGTCCCTTGGGCTGAAATTTTCGGGTGTAAAGTGACATTCTTTGGTCTTCTCAGTTTCTAGGCCTCCCATTGGCTGAAATTTCTCTTCTCACGGCTTCTTGCCTCTAGTGTAAAGAGGCCCCTAGTTATCGGATTGATGTTTGTTGTTGAAATTGATTCGGCCCAGTAGTGGTGCCAGGGTGTTATGGACTTTGTTTCTTGACCTACATTGTGAATAAACTAACATGGCCCAACAATACACATTCATCCACATCTATTCATCTGCCTATACTCATCCGATTGCATTTACATTCATTGAGATCCAAAATTCCAGAAAATCTTTTTTTTAAAGCAACAAAGTGTTTCTTATCCAGATTTCATAATGCCAACAAAAAAAACTCGGGTAGCTGCAGTAGTGGCCGCCTTGGATGTGAGTTCCCAACCTCACAAAATAAGATGGAAAGATATATATAGAAGAAGTTAATAGGCTTTCATACACGTCCCCGTTCGAGGCATAACTAATTCTTAGAAAACCACGCACATGCAATACACATCACTAAACATTGATTTTGTGTCGGTTATTCTGACATTCCTAGCCACTTCGATCTTCGGCGTCGAGGTTTAATATTTGCACCGAGACATCGTACTTGTGGCATTGTTGTTGTGGGCCTCCCAACTAACTTAATTCATGACACAAAGAGGCTAAAACTTCACACACATTCATACATAACAGTTGTTTCAGTCAGGACCCGACCTCCAAGGCACTGCATATCAGGTAGCTAGGCAATAGGTTTATGGTATGTAGCTAGTAGTAGACTCTAGACTAGTGGAATATCCTTTGGCCACCGATACTTGGAAGATGTCGCCATTGATCGGCAAACTTGAGCGTTTTTTTAAATTCCTTCATACACTTCCATGCCTACAAAGTTATGTGAGGCAAGCAGGCCTAATATGGCTACTTGCTTCAATCGGACCATTAGGAAAAAAAGAAGAAAAAAGAAGAAGAAAAGGAACATCAATGTGTTTATATGTTAACATGCTGCATTGTCTGTTTGTTATCTCTTATCCACATGTGGACACTCAAACATATGTATTTAAGTGCAAGGTTTTCTTTTTAGGTTTTCAAGGAGTCTCCACTTGCTATCAATTTTCTAGCGAAGCCGATTACATTATCATGGATGAATATTATAGATGAAAACAAAAATGTTCATTTATAAACATGAATATTCACCCCAAATATGGCAATCTCATCCCTTTTTGGATAGTCATTTGGCGATTTCATCCATGAAAGAAAAACCAAGAATTAACTACCTGATATTCCTTTGGAGGAATTGATGTCAAAATTTGGCGAATATTTGCCAAGAAAAAACGTTGTTAAAGTAGCACATGGTTAGTTGTGGATCTATGCATTACTCCCCTTTTATTATTGGTTACCCCCACATTTTGGGTGTACTCCACCAGAGTATTGTTCAACACTAGACAAGTTGCACCAATAGTTGGTCCAGTGTGAATATTTTACCGGGAAAAATCAAGCATGTGGGCTAAAAATAGAAGAGAAACAAATAAAATACAAATACAAATACAAACTACAACATATGTTGGGATGCGACTATTGGCTTTAGAAGTTTTAAATCCAACCGAACTTTGTAAACATGTTAGGATTCTCTACGTGGCTGGATATTCCCAACATCAAACACTTGTTACCCACTAGTCTCCCTTTGGAAAGGGAGCATGCCATATGGCTTAAGTGATTTAGTGTGGTCCACACTTTATTTATTATCGACCCACATTAATTCTCTTGCAATCATTGGTTGGCAACTAGAGAGGGCATCACATAACATTCAATGTTACACGACAAAACACAAAGACCGCTCTTACTAACATCTCACACCAATTTTTATGCCACACTAAATCTGATGTTAAGTTTACCTATGAATGTATTTCTTTTTGCAAGAAAACAAAATTATAGAGATTTGTAATTGATTGTTATTTTGGCAATTTTGGGACAAAGAGTATTTGAGCTACCTTATGACGTGGTCACTATATTTATTTGGGCACCTACTTTGGAATGGTATATCGTTAGGTTTGTAGTTAAGAAATGACACCAACATGACATGATGAGATTGGATTATGTGCTCAAACTATGGTAATTATTATACGTTTATTTGGTTACAGTGTTTGCAGTGCGGCCTATGTGATCAAGTAAAGAGCAATAGAATTCTCACCTTGACCTCTTATGACTTTTGTCTCGCAAAACTTGAATTTATTAAAATGTCACTCTACATGATTTTCAATTGCTAATCGGATGAGACAATTCTTGATTTGGTTCTAAATGTAGATGTTTTTCATCTTTTCATTAGACGAAGGAGACATATAATAATTCCTTTTAAAAGTTTGTGTGACATGATATACAAGAAAACCACCTCTAGTTGCATTAACCTTTGATAATCATTGCTAGAATTATACATCGCATTCTTACACTAGTAGAAAAAGGGGTCATTTTGGCATGGCCCATTTGACATGTAAAGGAGGACCCATCAAATCTAATATGTTGATAGGCCCTACATGACAATGTGTCAAATGGACCATGTCAAAAAGAACAATGTTGGATCAATTTCATTTTTTTAAATACCATTTGAGTATCTTCGATGCATAATATGAACTAGTATGACACACTTCATACTTGTTGATACTAGCACGTGTGGGTAATTGAGTATATTTTTATTTTCAATACCACTTGGGTTTATATACCATCCAAGAAACTTCATATCTATGTAAATTCACACAAGTATCAATTTGGTTAGAATAGTACTAACCCAAATGACAACTTGGGTATACAAAGATTTTCTCACCTTCAGATATCTACCAAATATCAATGCACTTTTGTTACCAATCATGTAGGTTCTTTGAGACCATTATTGATAATGATTATTGATACCAAGCACTCAACTATATATTGGTCCAACACTGGAACTGACTCCCTTCCCAATAGTATGGTTAGTGCATATGAAGAATGATGTCGGCAATCATCCATGTCACCCAAGGATTGAAAGTTGAAAGAAAAACCAAGCTTAGAATGGTTACTAGAATGCTAATGCATGTGTACATTAACAACATATAAGTTCTAAGCAATAATCCTATGTCAGTGAACTACATATATATATATACACACACCACTATGATTTCCCAATGACATAGGCCAAGTCTTCAATGATGCATGATAATTTTCCAAGACTTATATGCTTGTAGTGTCACGTGTTTATGGAACATGATAATATGTTGATTTAGACATGAGCAATGACTCAAAGAAAGGCTCTCAGTGATTGCTGATATAAACCCTAAACTGCTTAACTTTGATCTATTTGAACAAATGGGGATCCATTTTTGGGGCTTAGAATAACCTCAAACAATATACACCCTAGGGAACTATGAGTGACATTGGACTCCAACCAATACCATTGAATCCTGACAAGATAAGAGAATATTAAAAAGGAAGAGGAAGAAACTACACCCTAAACTCTGTAGTATCAACCTCCATAATGTCACTCACTCTCTAATATCCCGAAACCCTAGGGAACGGATGTTCGTAGTTCAAATCTCACTCCTTATTGTCATCTTTCTCTCCCTTATATCACAAAATTTGTCATTAATGCAAACCACCAAAGAAGTCAACCCACACCCTTGCATTGTGTCAATATGTGGAGTGTCACCTTCTTCTTCTTCTTCTTCTTCTTGTCCCACTTGTTGAATGTTGGTGCATGCATCCGCCACATCGCCTAGGAAGGCAAAACGGCATGGACCACACCACACCATTTAATATGTTGCATTTCGTGTTATTCCATAGTGTCACATGCTACACTAATTCACTAGTATCACGCATCCATGTTAACACTATAGAACTCCGTAATATCACGTGCACTTTGGTTGCCACAGGTGTGATACTATGAAGTTTAGAGTGTATATGACTTGTTATCTTTGCGGTGTCAACAAACATTTTTGGTGAGAGAGTTTGGTGTGGAATGGGTCAAAACTAGGTGCACCTAGCTAGAGACAAATTTGGGAGGCGTTGACATGGGAAGTCGTTCAAGAAGAAATCGCAATACGAAGACCTTGCAATATTGAGGTTTTCAATGTGAGACAACGACATTGGGCTCAAACCTCAACACGGGCCACGTGCACAGTTAAGGTTGTCCGCCTTGGGATTAGAACTACACCCGGAATAGAATAGGATATTATAGGGTGGCTGAGGAATTAATATGGATACCCTTGTGTGAATACAAGGTGCCATGATTGGAGTCGTGCAAAGCGGCACCTCAAATGTCACCAAAGTATCATAACTCCCCCCTAAACAATCTCTCAATTAGTGTAGACCACATGTTTGGAGCCACGTGGGATTTGGTGATTGCACTAAACCCACCTTGCATCATGGTGGATGGATGGTAATCGTTTTGATGCAAACGAGTTTTGTATTCACGACGGGGCAAGAACATTGACATTTCTTTTCTTTCCTCATTTTATTCTTTCTTGATCATTGCTTACCGAATTCCCCAACAAGGGTTATTGCACTCCTAGTGTTTAGGAGGACTCAATTGAACATACGTGGTTTATTGGTGTGCAACATTCACCCTACGAATTTCATCGTGTGTAAGTCTAGGAGTTTTGGAACGACATCAACATTCCATGAGGACTTTAGTAAAATGATGAACACAGGTGATGAGTACATAGGAGAAATAGGGTAAATGGGCTCCCATTCACAACAACAAACATGTGCAAATGAAAACTACATGTGTTTAAAAGAGAATGGACTACATCCCCAAAATATGTTAATCATTCTAAACTCAATAATCAACATAATTGAGGAGACCTATGTGACCATTTAATGAGCATGAATATGTTCACTTTGACAATTAATAAAATATTCATATGAGCTCCAAAATTACTAAGAAAAGCTGCTACGGCCTTGATTTATATTCACTAACCATCTTGTACTTATTATGTGTTTCATATCCTAGGAGAAGTTACAGGCTAGTTGGACAAAGCAACCATGTAAGACCCATCCACCTTAGATGCAACTAGAAATGCAAGATTCTAAAGACTTCAAGGTCCAAGTACAAATTGTTGAGCTCGGATCGATTGAATTTGCAAGTTGTACTAAGGTAGAAATACCATAACCTCCTTCATTAGATTCTGCTCACACTGAACACAGTAATGCTCATTTCCACACAGAACATCACCTAAACCGGTTAATTCACGAGTACATTAAACATGACTAAATTTGGCTAAACTAAGTGTACATGCATTGAAGTGGCCAGCCTCGCCATGATCGGTTTTAGAAATGGCACTTCACTATTCTAATGGCGGTCTATTGCACGGGTAGAGGGTGTGTCAGCCATAAACCTCCGCCCCTTTGCGTCGTAGTCCGGATGGGGGTTTAAGGCTAACATACATTCAAATGACTCTACTCAGCTAGGGAACTTAGCACCCACTACCCATCATCATAAACACTTAACACACAATTTTTATTCAACACCCAAGGTTCCCAAGCATTTATAAATACTCCGGTTCCTTGTGGTGATTAATGACCACAATCCAAACAATGGCTTGCATTGCACATTCCTGAACCACCCTTTCTAAGTCCAAGCCTGAACACAAACCAATGACACACTTGGTTTGCTAGCGCCCATCACCACACTCTACTGGCACAACTTAAGAGTTGTTCCACTACACCACTTCCTCCTTTCCACTCCTAGCTAATCCCCTACCCTAATCAACCCTTAACCCCTAATGCCAACAATTCTACTTTTCCTTAAAAACTCAGCTTCACCCTACTGGAACCCTTAGCACCCAGTGGCAGGCTACTGATTCCAGCAACCGAGGCCCAACCGCTTCAACAGTGGGCTTGCACCCCCTATACCAAAATGTACTCACTAGCTCCGAACCAACATCTCAGATTGGCTTCAACCATAACCCACCTCAGGCTTCGGAGCCGAGTTCGCACTCGCTCCGAACCTGAATCTTACATTTGCTTCAAAAATCAGACTTCAGATAGCTTAAAAATCAGAATTTGCATAGGCTTCGGAGCCCCTGTTTTCACTTGCTCCGAACCAACATCTCAGATTGGCTTCAACCATAACCCACCTCAGGCTTCGGAGCCGAGTTCGCACTCGCTCCGAACCTGAATCTTACATTTGCTTCAAAAATCAGACTTCAGATAGCTTAAAAATCAGAATTTGCATAGGCTTCGGAGCCCCTGTTTTCACTTGCTCCGAACCAACATCTCAGATTGCTTCAACCCAGCATTAGCATTAGGCTTTGGAGCAGAGTTCGCACTCGCTCCGCCCTGAAATTCACATTCGCTTCAAAAAAAATAGGATTCAGATAGCTTCAAAATCGGAATTCGCATAGGCTTCGGAGCCCCTGTTTTCCGTCCCCCTCTGAACCATCATCTCAGATTGGCTTCAACCAGAACCCACCTCAGGCTTCGAAGCTGAGTTCGCACTCGCTCCGAACCTGAATCTTACATTTGCTTCAAAAATCAGACTTCAGATAGCTTAAAAATCAGAATTTGCATAGGCTTCGGAGCCCCTGTTTTCACTTGCTCCGAACCAACATCTCAGATTGCTTCAACCCAACATTAGGCTTCGGAGCAGAGTTCGCACTCGCTCCGCCCTAAAATTCACATTCGCTTCAAAAAAACAGGATTCAGATAGCTTCAAAGCCAGAATTTGCCTCAGGCCTCAGCGCCCATGTTTTTCGTCCCTCTCCCTCGCACTAGAGAGCCCCCCCTGGGTGTGTCCACCTCGAACCAGAATTCAGATAATCCCCCCTTCCCAGATCCGAGAAATCTGAATGCGATCCATCCGAGCAGATCTAACCCCCCTCAAAACTACCTCCTAGGTATCCTAAACCAAACAATTAACCCGGCTAAAACCCACAATTCTCACAAAATCCTTACTCAAATTCTAACAAAGCAACTCAACTCTTAACTTAACCATTACTAACAACCCCACTAACTCCTCCAACCCCAATCCTAACACTACACCCGCTCAACTCTTCAAACTTAACTTAAATTAAAACACAAAAGCTTCACTCTTTTTATAATTTTGAGTAATCAAAGAAATGCCAAAGTAAACGGTCTAATGAACCTTTGAGATAAAAACACATGTGGGCACCGTATTGGGCTCACAGGGTGATTAACCGATTTGGGTATTTCTACCTTACATAGGCACAATTTAACTATTTCTATGGGGCCTTGGAAACATGCACCCATCCCTATGAGATGGATACACCTAACTTACATACAAAAACATTTAGAGGCGACTCAATGGACACCGAATGACCATACCTCTAAATTGCACATATTAATTGTAAGAGCAAATTTTTGGGCCATAGTCTGAAACAAGACTTTTTGAACCAAGTTTTTTGAAGATTAGATGAAAATGACGGGCTATAGTTAGATGAAACGACCTCAGTAGCGGTTTTAGTAACCGAGTGACATTAGGAAGGAGTTACAACCGTTTCAGAGAAGGTAGGATAAGAGACTATTGCCGCAAAGAGGAGACATGCCATAATCAAAGAGTATTTTCGGGCAATAGGCTAGAGTAGTCGCAGATAGCGAGGAACTTGTAGAAACGGCCAAAGTGCCGAAGTTGAATGACATTGCTGTAACTCTGTGATAGAGTGATCACTATATTCGTTAATTTGGGACTTTTTCGGCATTTTGAGACAGTTACAAATATAAGAACATGGATAAAATCACACAGATATTGGAGAATGTTGTAAGATGCAAATACTTTGAAGCAAGTGTTCATATCAAGAACCCAATTAAGAACTCATATCAAGATGGTTTGGGTAAGACGACCCAAACATTAGACCATGTTGTTGTGGTCCATATATTAATTTGAGACAAGGGAAAGTCTCAAATTAACGAATATAGTGATAGTGAAGCGAGGCATTGTAATCAAGCTATAGCCATAATGTAATTGAGTTATTTTGATGTATCAAAGATGTCAGTGTACAAGAGCAACACCATGTTGTAAAGGGAAGGTTTGAAATGAATATGTTAAAGCAGGAAATTGGAGCCACAGTATGAGTGGGAATCCCAAAGATTGAGTGTCTGAGAGTAAGCAAACTTATAGAGCAGGTGGGAGTGAAGGCATCTCGGAATAAGAAGAAATACAACAATGAGAGAGAAATTGAAACATGAATGTTTGAGATCGGTGAGAGACTGAGTGACCCAGCGTGAAGAGGAATAGCGTGATGATAAAAAAAACCCAGACTATAGCCGAATAGAGTCCAGATACAGAGAGAAAATACATGAATGCAATACCAAAGCCTAACCTAATTGATATCGCCGAGAACCAGCAAGGATAAGAACCTCCGCTCAAGAGCAAAGCTAAGAGAGAGAGCACTAGAGGACTGAGACGCAACCTTGATATGAGCAGCCAGAGAGAAAGATTGTCGCCAGTTGAGAAAGTCGGTAACCTACAAGTGGGAAGGTTAAAGAGAGCAGAGAGCGAGAAGGACTATCGCCAGAGAGAGATGTGAGAATATTGAGAGTTAGTTAGAGTGAGTGGCCGAGAGGGAGCGTTGGCTAAATGGAGATAAGTGTAGTCTTATGAAGGGATCAGGGACGTGTTAGCCCTAGATGTGAGAGGGCATGGGCTGAGAGTGTAGCATTCATCATTACTTAATATGTGAATCGGTCACTTGATGTTGAAATGATGAATTAAGAAATTAGTGGTTGATATTACTTATCTTATTTGAGGTGATTAACACTTGGCCAATTAAGCAATATGCTAATACAGAATATAGCCATGTATGTTTGTTTTGTCTTGAATTGTGCAGAGATTGCAGACCAAGATGTTATGTGCAATGGTTCATGAATGAGATAAGTTCATAAAGAAATATTAATGTAAGGAAATGAACCATTGTGTTGAATGAAACCATTTGAATCAAGATTGATGGCATTGCATTATTGTTTTATCGAAGCAAATTGGTGCTAACCCCAATAGGATGAAAATCCATTGGAAGACTATTGCCAAGATACGAAAAGACTATTGCCAAAGCTTTTGAGCTTCACAACGGAATTAGAAAGTATGAAACTAGAGTGATAGGAGTCGTCTGATAGGACAGACCCACACATGACTCAAAGCACCAATGAACCATAAGAGTGGCAATTAAGCTTGATAAAGAGGAAATAAAGGAGTAAAAGACCTAGATTGTTATTAGAACCTTAATCCAATGTGACATTAATCCTTATAAACACTAACTCGGTCTTCCTTGAGACCTAGTCCTTGGGTTGTTTTCTTTGGGTTAGTTTGAGCCCTAGCAAAAACCTTAACTACATTAACATACTATCATTCTAAAGTTAGTAGTAAATGCAAAATACACAGTGTCACAATAGAAATGACTTTAGACAGCCATCACATGTCACGTACATATGGGCTAAGATAAGGGGGCCCTAAATGGACACTTTTCTCTCTACACCCACTTCTTGTAGGATATGAAACACACACAATTTTAAGTGCAAGAAGAATCATTGCTTAATCCAATATTGTGGTTGCAAACATACTTTTTTTTAATAAGTTTAAGAGCTCCTCTAAATATCTTGAGGCATGTTTACATTACACTTAATAGTCCTATTACTGTGGGCCACACTCATTTTTTGGGACCCACACTATTTTCATGATAAGAATTAGTGTGGGCTACAATGATTCCAACCCATGTGAAACCTCTAGTTTAAAATTAACATGACCATGTTACTTGTTTTCCCACATTGCAAAGTTGATGTGGACTTGATTGCTTTATGTTATGTTAATTTTTCCTCTAATTAATATTCAATGTGTTGGTCAAAAGTCTTCATGGGTACTCAAGGAAAGACATAGGCTCTTGGACCCACATTATTTCCACCATGACTAGAAAGTTGCTTGTGGCCGAAGTTAATTATTTCCATGCTAATTTTTCACCCACACTCGTAGAACTATTTAGTGCAGTGACCACATACCTTGACCACCGTTTTCTTAATTCCCTCATTGGTTGAGAAATGAGTGGTGGGCCCACTTTGCTTTAGATAAGGTCATAAAAAACAAAATTGAGCATGTCAAAAAATGGATGAGAAAGTGACATGAAATTCTAAATGTCTATAAATTGATGATGTTTGACAGTCACCCGGATTTTGCGGTGAGACAACCTAAATAGGTTGTGTTAGCCAAAAATGAAGGTGACTATCAAAAGAAGAACTATGTATTTGTATTACTATGTATTTTTTAAATCATGATTATAATAAATGATATATTTTTTCTTTAAAAACACTATGTCCCCGGTCCAAGTCCACTTTACACTATGTCTCATGACCAAGGCTTTAAGAACATGATATAAGATTTCTCGTGGTCATGGGTTTGGAACGCCAACCATGACCATGAACAATCCTAAATCATTTTTATTCTTGGCCCTTGGTCACATGTGTAAAATGGCCCTTCTTCAGTGAAAATAGTGTCCCCATAATATTTACCATAATATGCGTAATCAATAAAATTATTTTTGTTTCTCACTCTTATAACCAATGACCATTCCTCAAAATTCAAAGTTCATATAATATTTTTTGAAGTTAAATGTATATAATCAATTGATGAATTATGGAATTATGATACAAATAGGGGAATGTTAAATTGACCATGTAGTTTGTTAAAACAACTGCATAGACACATTGTGGGATTACATGACCTGTCAAATTTTGAAATTTTTTATCGCACACATGAAAAGGAGAAATGGATTAGTCGTGCTTCCTCTTTCCTTACATTTTAGCTTAGAAGTAGAATTGTTCAAATTTTGACATGTCAAGTGAGCATGCAACATGTCTTTGTGGTCGTTTTAACTAGTGTGTGGATGATTTAACAATCCCCTAAAAAAATAAAAAAATAAAAATCATATCAATCATCTTTGCATATGAGATTTTCTTAGAGTATCCTACCATGCAACTCAAGAATGTTGTAGTTCCGTATTAGACCTTGATTCATTTTTACTTAGACACCCAATATTTTTCGTAGATAGTATTGCTTGTGATGGGCATGTCATAATGTTGTTTGAATGTTGAAGAGTTCAACATGTCTTTTAGATAGTGAAAGACACCAAATGATATGTTAATTGGTCACTCCACTGTAGAGATATGAAATAAAAAGAGGTATTTTATTGGGGGGGGGGAGGTGGACTCTTCATATGTTGCAGAGAAAAAATTAGTTACATTATTAATTAAGTGACATGCATGGATGACTATGGCATAAAATCCCCTATATATGAGAAAGTCATAGAGAAAAAATAGATGTATATGTATTAAGAATAGCCTAGAAAATGGACTCGTGTATTTATGTTAAGCTTTTCAATTTAAGGTGATAAATACCTCCACTACATACACAAAATTAAATCATGAAATTAAGTAGGCCTTAGTTACATAAACAATCCACTTTCACTTTCCAATGAGAAAGTCATTGAACATTTTTATAATTATAGGATATAATATATAATAACTTGACCGTGAAACACATGTCATTTGGTTATCAAGGCAAATCGGATGAAACTAGCACATCTATTGTTTTTTTTTGCTTAAACCTTAGGGGGCCCCTTTTGTACATCTACCTTTGCTTTTAAAAAAGCCTTTCTATATGTACACACTAGAGAAAAGTAATGCCTCTCCCTTATATATACTATGTACGCTAATGCATCAAATAATACCCCTTTCTACACTCATGTTAGTTCGTACATGGTATGAAGAGTCCACCCCTAGGGGGGTAATAGCTATGAAGAATGCGCATACTTCTGGGATATTATGCAATATGCCTTTTATAATCTGAAAATGAATTTTCAATACCCTAAATTGATCTATGACTTTAAGTTCAAAACATTGCATAAGATCATGTCTTTTAACACACCAAATTTTATAGTATCTCATTGTGGACACAATAGTGTTTTCATTGATTTATATCATCCATATCAAAAGCACATATTTGGTGTGGGTTAGCTATCTACACCAAGTAAGAATGAAAACCAACAAATCACTTCTCTCTCTCATCCATACATACACATGGGTATGCACGGTGGGAATCCACATGTAAGGTAGATGTGCCTAATTCGGTTTCTTAATTGGACACCTATATTTCAGTAATATGTGGTTAGGTGTGTCTTTGAAAATGGATACCAAAAAGACATATGTTTAAAAGAGATTGGGTTATGTGCTCAAAATACGATAAGCATTCCAAGCTCAATAGTTGACATAATTTGGGGGGGGGTGTATGATCATTAAATAAGCACAAGAATCTTCACTTTGATAGTAAGATATTCACTCCAAAGATTGTGAGGAAAGTGTCTACGTCCTTGATTTGGATTTGCAAACCATCTCATACTAATCGCATGTTTCATATCATATGAGATGTGGGCTAGTCAGAGAAAGTAACCATTTAAGGCCTATGTAGCTTATCTAGAGTTTGGAGCCATTGTGAAGACAATCAAAAACTGTGCGGGTGCCACTATAAGTGTGTCACTGAGAGTACAGATATATACAAAACCAACATTGAAACTAAAACGGACACTCTGTACATCATAATCATACATTTGGGCATTTTAAATGAAGGACATCGATATATACAGTTGGCCTTAGGTTATGTGTTGGTGTTGGGTATGCCTACCATATAATCAAAAGAGGCCAATGAACTTGGCCTCGTTTGATTCGGAGATTGTTGAGGCGGCGGATGCACGTGCCCTTTGCAAAAGTGTTGAGCTTTGGAAGATGTGTAGAGCGAGAATTGGGATATCGGTCTCGACTTGACAAACTCCATACGAGTGACTCAATACGTGACTTATTCAAGTTGCTATATCCAAAACCTAGGGAAGTGGTATGTTACTTACTAGTAAGGGTATGGACAAGTAGACAAGACAATTACTCATATATTAACAACTGAAAGTGGACCCAAGGCCCAATTCATAACTTTACATCATGTTCAAGTTGGAAATTTGTGTGGTAGGATCCTTCGATAGAATTGCACAATGTGCAGACATACATGATTACGATACTAGTAATGGATTTGATTTATTTATTTTTCTTATATTTAAGTGTTTATTGATTGAATGTGTAGACATTCAACATAAAAAAATAAAAAAATAAAGCCCATTTTTGGCTATCATCTACTTTTGATAACTCCATGTTGCAAGCATCCGCAAGTTTAGGGACGATTTAAATCCGAGGCCTTAGCCTAAAATTGATAAGAACATTTCCATATTTAAGTAACAAAGGGCATAATTATGCTAGAAAGGGGTGTTAAAGTTTTGGTCGTGATCCTCCCAATTATATTGGGGATATCTAGGTGAATCGGTTATTTTCAATCACATGTGTGGGAATGTGGGAGCCCATGGGTTTGTCCCCTTGGTGGAGTTAGGATTTAGTTGGCTTGTCGGTGCCCATTCTCACTCACATTCAAAAGGATGCAATAGACTTTGAGATCCCTTTGATTCTCATAAAACTCTTTTATTGGGATTGCATCTAGAATTACACCCACTCAAAGTAAAATCATCCTTCAAATCAGTGGTAGCGCCAAAACCAGCTTTATCTTCTTTTGATGAAAGAAAGGAAAAACTAAAAAGGAATGTCAATGTTTTTTTAATACCGACATGCGTTGATTGTTCACCCAATCTTACCCTTGTTCGCGTGATCATGGGGGAGAGGTGGCTAAGTACCTATTTTGAGTAGGTAGATTCCAATATATTATAATCCATTTCCAACATCAATACCCAACATTCACATCCAATCTTATTTGCATCAAGTTTCAATTTTCTTCACCATATATACTTGTGTGTAGAGTCCACCCTCCAAAAGGATGGCATTTCTCCTTACCATGTGTCATGGGCAACCATAATCAACTTAACGATAACGGGCTCACATTCTGAACATTGATGTTTCGTTTCTATATATATATATATATATATGCATGTATGTATCATAGATAGATTCTTGTTATGTGAGTAAGTAAAAATTGATGGTTATTTTACATATGGAAAATCCATTATGTATTAACCCTTGATATCCGGAGAGACTCACATTAGGTTCAACCCTTTACTGCCCCGAGTGACCTGAGGGGTCATCTCATGCCAGGAGAGTGTTCAAAATCAACACCTCACATCATTATCTAGGTCTCCCACTTGGCATAGTGATTCTTACATATTTCAAGACAAGATAGGTGCAAATCCCGTTAGAATTTGATTTGATATGAAGGAGAACGATGCTCCAAGGTGAATTTGATCCTCGTAGAAGGTCACTAAGACTTGAGAGCAACAAGGCAAGTTTTCTTGCCTATGGGTGTTGTCCCTTGTAGAAATCGGCTATGTTTAGCAATTTTGGCAACAATCCAAAGCAAACATCCTCCAAAGATGGCACTCAAGTCCAATATGTGAGACACCCATCATCCGGTCAATGAACTTTGAGCGCCTCTAGAAGAAGCATTTGAACTTTCAATTTGAGAATTCAAATTCTCACATGTATTTTTACCGATTTTGTAAATGTTTGTATATTTTTATTGAGGGTATTTATCTATCTTGTCATCCAAAGTTAGAAAAACAAGATTTTGACTAGCTGCCCCAACTTGGTAACTGCAACTTTGCGACCGTTGGATCTTCTCAAATATTGTTTCCACATCTTCATTGTGAAGTTGTGTGAGCCCAATATGGTGCCCACATGTGTTTTTATCATAAAAGTTCATTAGATGGTCACTCTTGCATTTCTTCAAATTACTCAAAATTATAAAAGTGTGAAGCTTTTGTGTTTTAGCTAAATTTAAGTTGAAGGGTTGGTGGGTGTAGCGTGGGAATTGAGGGGGGTTGGTGCATGGTTAGGTTAGTGTGCGCCTCATTTTGATTAGAATTTGAGTAGGATTATGTGGAGTGCGGCTTAGGCCACGTTTAATTGTTCGTTTTAGAATGGTATGACTTTCCTTTAAGGGTGGAGTTTTTGTGAACACCCGGATGAGGCAGGGATTCTAGGATCCAGGGAAGAGCTCCCTGGATCGTGTGTGTGGGGTAGAGTTTTTCCGTTAGCTCTCGAGTTGGCCGAAGCCAGGTTGCGACCATGAAAGATTTACAGAGTTCGGCGAGGGCAGCTGGTCGAAGCCAGGCTGCGGCAGGAAAGATTTACAAAGTTCGGTGAGGGCAGCTGGTCGAAGCCAGGCTGCGACCAGGAAAGATTTGCAGAGTTCGGCGAGGGCAGCTGGTCGAAGCCAGGCTGCGGCAGGAAAGATTTACAGAGTTCGGCAAGGGCAGCTGGTCGAAGCCAGGCTGCGACCATGAAAGATTTGCAGAGTTCGGCGAGGGCAGCTGGTCGAAGCCAGGCTACGGTAGGAAAGATTTACAAAGTTCGGTGAGGGCAGCTGGTCGAAGCCAGTCTGCGACCAGGAAAGGTTTGCAGAGTTCGGCGAGGGCAGCTGATCGAAGCCAGGCTGTGGCAGGAAAGATTTACAGAGTTCGGCAAGGGCAGCTGGTCGAAGCCAGGCTGTGACCAGGAAATATTTACAGAGTTCGGCGAGGGCAGCTGGTCGAAGCCAGGCTGCAACCAAGAAGGAATTCACAGAGTAGGAGGAGAGGCCAGGAGCCTATGCGAAGCTTAGTTATGGTTTTTTTTTTCTGTTACAAGGTTGGGGGCCCTTGCAATGTGGCAAGGTGGTAGAGAAAATTAATGGGTAGTGGGGTTAAGTGGATGTTAATAAACCCTTAGTTAAGAAGGGTTACCTTAGGGTGTCAAGGATCAAATTAGGTAGATGAGTGGCACATGAATGGCATGGAAGATTAGGGTAGAAAGAATGTGTTGACATTCGTGTGGTGTGATGATTGACAAAGGCGCATAAGTATTTTTCAATGCTAATGCTCTATGAGGTTTAATAAAAGAGTGTGCTTGCATTAAAGTTTATTGGAGCATGAGCATTGTGAGCCAAATATGATGCTCACATGTGGTGTTAACCCTTAAGTTCCGTAAAACTTGACTTTGACAATTGTTCAAGTATTCAAAATCATAAAAAGAGTGAAGTTTTGGTGTTTTAATTTAAGATTTAGTTTGAAGTGATGTGCGGTTGTTGTGTTGGGATTGGTGTTAGAGGAAGTTAGTGAGTAGTAAGTATCTTTGGTCAAGTAGTTAGTATGAAGGAAGACATTGAACGACAACGAATGACAACGAGCGAACGGAGACGAACGGAGGATGACATCAAGTGGAGGAGTTTAGGGCGGATGAAGGCCGTTGGATCTCGAGTGGCGGCCGTGAATGCCAACCGGTGGATCTTGGGGTTTGATCAAGGGTTAGGGTGGTGACGGCCGTGGGTGCCAACCATTAGATGTAGGTATGGCTTGATCTACGGTGAAGAATGCATGGGGGTTGGAGGGGGTAGTCCCTTGGAGGAGAGTACGGAAGCTCATTCTTCCTCACTCCCTCTCTCTCTCTCGGAAACACTAGGACCTCTCACACATTAGAATCTATTGCATTAGGATCTCTCTTACTAGGATCACTTCACTTGTTACTTGTTACTTGTGATTTCTCTATCTCTCTCCTTCCTCTTTAGGTAGTTAGAGCAAAGAGTTGTAGGAGGATAGGAAGAGGAAGGTAGGACAAAGAGGGTTTATGAATCTTATGAGTGTTGAACAAAAGGGTTTTTGAACCCTATTGGAGAGTTATGTTATTGCTTAGGTTACATTTGCTTTGACATTATGAGTTAGTAGTTGTGTGAGTTGTTACTTCACCTCTTCTTCCATTAGTTTCAGCCTTAGTCTATGCATCAATCTCTTGCATTCTATTCTGTATTAATCCTCTGTTTGAGCCTTGAACTAGAAACCACTGGTTGATGTAAACATTACTCCATTCAGTAAAGTGGATGTCATGGCATGAAGTAAAAAATATATGCAATTGTCATGTTTGTTTACTATCAGCAGTCATAGACGCTCACCACCAACTTATTGACTTTCCACTTGTTGTACATGATTACTGGAAACAGTAATGTGGGAAAACTAATTCAACTAATCACCACCACATGAGAACTAATTGATTCAACTATGTTGTTAACGTTGACTAGCAAAGAGGAATGTGTGTACATGCATTACACATGATATGACTTCTTGTAGTGAAGTGCAAATACTATATATGACTAGTGCCAGTGAAGTGGAGTGTATGTATGTGCATTACACATGATATGACTTCTTGTAGTGAAGTGCAAATACTATATATGACTAGTGCCAGTGAAGTGGAGTGTATATATGTGCATTACACATGATATGACTTCTTGTAGTGAAGTGCAAATACTATACATCACTAGTGCCAGTGATATGAGTCCACTAGCCTTAGTTATATGGACGCGTGTATGATCTTACCTATATTGACGAGACGTAGTGAAGTAGGACATGACTTCACGAAGTAGGGCATGACTTCACGAAGTAGGGCATGACTTCACGAAGTAAAGTACGTTGAGCATCCAAACTTCACTGCCATCGGGAACATCTTGTCCGACACGACTACGGCCACACTTTACTGCTTGTCCGAGGTGACTGGTCGGTTGTCACGGCAGTAAAGTCCGGATTTTTTCTCACTTGAAGAAGTTAACACACCCAGTTGTAGAAGACATGTGAGCCACAGACTTCCACCCGGACTACAGACGCATAAGGGTGGGGGTTTATGGCTGACAAGCATGGAGTTCTTGAGGCCAAGTGTCCACAAAGACATGTGAGCCATGGACTCGCACCCGGACCACAGACGCCAAAGGGTGGGGGTTTATGGCTAACAATTTGGCTTCTACATGGAAGTGGTTGATCAAAACAAATGTCTCGAGGAAGACTAGTTCAGTGTCTATAAGAACCAATGTTACATTGGTTTTAAAAATTCTATAACAATCTAAGGTTCTTTTCATTTGAAATCCCATTTGACAAGGTTCATTAATTATTATTTTTTCTCTTAGGTTTCATTTGTGTTTATATTGGTCATGAGTAACTATGTCATGTATGAGTTTAACATATTAATGACATTCTCCTAAGGTTATCGAGTAACTATTTTGAATTTGGAAATAGTCTTTTGTGTTGGCAATAGTATGCCAAAGGACTTTCATCCATTTGGGGTTAGTGATTTTTCCTTAATTAGAATGATATTTGGTTCATTCTAATCATAAATCAAATTCCTCATTTATTTTTTTATATTTCATTAAATTCAATCTATTGCTCCTAAATTGTTTGTCTCGTGTCATGAATTTCCATAGAACACACACTGCTTGTTCAAACTTTGCAATATCTCCAAATATATAGGTATGGGATATATATAGTTGTGGCGCTTTTGGGCACCCCCTCCGAGGGAGCCTAAAAGTGTCACACAAGCCCTTCGGTGCGGGTGGCCTGCACTTGCAGGTGCCCAAGCCGAACTCGGATGGTGGCTGTATAAGTTGAATACTTAGATACTTGGAGGGGAATTAAAATTGCGTCGTAGTACCTCCGGAGGTTGGGCCTTAGTTGTTATTATTGTGGATCTAAACTCCACTAATTCACTTCATACCTAATTCTAACCTAGACCTACAACCTAGTCTAAGCGCAGACGCACCAGCCTTGGAACCAAGGCAATCCTAACTTTCGAAATGAAATGGCTCGGTATACACCAACCGAGTGTGACTTATACCACCTCTAGTAAGATGGACAACAATTTAGTTTAATACTTGAAGGAATGATAGCCAAGGTTACAGACGCGCGGTCGTAAACCTTGCACATATATAATACGGGGAAATTCATTCTGCCCTACGCAAATATCCCTAAAAAGTTACGGACGCACGTCCGTAAACTTTTACGAGAGAATTGTTTATGTCCTACGCAAATATCCTTAATATTTACGGACGCGCGGTCGTACACCTTGCACATATATAGTGCGGCAAAATTCACTCTGCCCTACACCAATCCCCCCAAAAAGTTACGGACGCACGTCCGTAAACTTTTACGGGAGAATTTTTTATGTCCTACGCAAATACCCTTAAAGGTTACGGACGCGTGTCCGTAATTTTACGGGAGAATTTTCCATGTCCTACGCAAACACCCCTAAAGATTACGGACGCGTGTTCAAAACTTTACGAGAGAATTTTTCATGTCCTACGCAATTAGTCCTAAAGTTTACGGACGCACGTCCGTAACTTTGCACATGTACTGGAAACGGCCTTGGAAAAATCACAACTAATTGTTATCTCAACCAAATTGCAATTGAAGACTGGCTATGGATAGCGATAGAAAATCTTTGCAAGAGAAAAAATACTATATTTTGGTTCCAAATGGTAACCTAAGCATTTATGCCATCAGTGACTAAGATCTATAATGCCTTAATTTTTGTCTTAGATCCTAACTCATCTTTAAGAAAGAAAGAATTTGTGTGTGTTCACAAACACACATTCCAACTAGGATAATGTAGAAAGGGGTTTTCTTCAAGCCTTACTACTGAAGAAATGCAAAAGAGAGATTTTCATAATTGCATTGAGGTAGGCTTCGCCCAACTATCAAGAGGAAAGAATTTTCTCTTAACTACAGAGATGTAGATTTCGCCCACTAACCAAAAATTGAAAGAAAGATGATTTTGCCTAACTATTTAGAGGCAGGGCTTCGCCCAAATTCAAAAAAAAATGAGAGAGGAGACTTTCCAAACTACTTAGATGTAGGGCTTCGCCCTGATATCAAGAAAAAGAGAGAGAGAGAGAGAGAGAGAGAGTGCAAGGTGGGAGGAGGGGGTTTTTAAACCCTTTCAAAAAAGGGTTGGACCCCTCCGCCACCGGGTCCATCCTTCCGAACCCCTCCCGAATTTCGGCTCGGGGGTTTTCCCGGTTGAGGTTGCCACATTTTTCCGAGGTGGCTCTACAAGAATCCTTCAAAATCTTTCTAAATTTTTACCACCTAATTGGCAAGGGTAAGAAGACAAGAGGGCAAGTGGCCCCTTGCTATTTTTTTTCTTCAAAAGCTTCACGCCAAGTTGTTTTATCGTGCCGAGCGCCTCCACTTGTCTTGCGTGGCCCACACTAACTAAATAAACTAACCTTTGCCTAGCTAGCCTCTACTAATTTAATTTTCTTAGCTAGTTGTTTCTTACTAGCTAACATTTTTTCCCGTTAAGTTAGGTTTTTTCCTAGCTAGCCATTTTTTCTAACTTATCTAGTTTCTACTACTACTAAGTTTTCTTTTAAACTAATTTTACCTAAACTATATTTTTTTACCTTCATGGTAAAGGCCCGGTAATTCATCTTTTCCTTTTCGGGCTAAATACTAAATGGACTATTTTTCTCTTAATTCTCTATTAATTCTAACTTCTAATGCTAAAATTCTAACTAAAAGTGACCCCGTGGAGTGGTGGACCACTCTGGGGGTTCACAATACCCATGTGGTTATAAAAAACCGCCACTTACACTTAAGCCTATTACAAAATATATTGAAGTCATATTTTTAAGGGCTAGCTCACATGGGGTCCCAAGTCCTAAGTCCCAAGTCACTTGAGGTCATTTCATGCAATCTCAGTCGTTGAGAGCATGGAAATTGGGACTTACCACTTCAGATGGGGTCCCAAGTCCTAAGTCCCAAACATGACATGGATGCCTACATTTTAACCCATTTTGGAGGTAGGATTTGGGACTTATGTTGAGAGTTGGGCCGAGCAAAAAGCTAGACCCGTGTCTAAACACAACTCTTGTGATTCTTTTTTGCATAAAATAATATAGTTATGACTTTAATGAATATAAAACATGCTTTAATGGTTTCCCGAGGCTCAAAAGTTGGGACTTTGCCCTCATGTAGGGACTTGTTGACATGAGTGGGACTTGGCATTTGAGACCCCATGTGAACTAACCCTAAGGGTATGCTCTTCTTTACTAGACTTCTTGCCCATAAAGTAGCGTCATTTGCCTTTGCTAAACTTTCTCTCCAAACACTTTTTAACCGATCTCAAGTATCTCATCTCTCTTGTCATGCATGTGCTAACAACCTAATAGACTTACGATTGCTTCCTCCTCTAGCTTAAACTCTTCTTCCTCTTTGCTCAACCTCTCTCTCACACTTGACCGCTTCGACCTTTCTTGCAGGCTCTTTGGCGCTACTCTGTCATTACAACAAATTGCTCTTCAAATGGATCATTTCCTAAGCATTTTGGTTCCGACTCTAGAACTACATACACCATATTGAATGTTGAGTTATGTTTGCCAAGGCTATGGTCATTACATATCTCAAGAAGTTCATATTCTTTTATTAATATGGCCTCTTCTTTTTTATTTCACCATATTCCTTCCAAAAGGAAATACTATAGCCTATTTTTGGCTCTGCCTCTATCAAGAGTAGATTACAACTCCCCAAATCTTGCACTTACTCCATCTATTTGTCATGCGTCCTACTCTCTTCAATCACTAGATTCATATGCAAGCAAACACACATAACCGACAAAGTGCACACTTAGGGCCGGTTTACATCATGAACCATGAAGTCAAACTATGGAAGATGGCCTTTTTCCATAGTCCGACTTCATGGTCCAACTTCCATGGTCCGATTTCTTTAAAAAATCAATTTACGAAGCCTTTGGGCCCCTCACTAGGTGTAAACTGAATGTGGACCAAGAGGAATGACCATGCACCAATAATATATGTCCAAAAAGGGCAATTTTGAAAAAATACAAGCCTGACCATTCTCTTGTCTTCTCTTGTCTTCATCTTCTCTTCCTCCCAAAATATTTACTAAAAAATGATTATAACATCATTTCTCTACCACGGGCCCTTGCTTTTCTACGAGAGCACCTCTTTTGCCTCTCCCACCGCAAAAGATGTTGGACCATGTCAGTGGATAATGTAAGCCTTAAAATATGTCTTTTGGGGACCTCGAACTCCATGGTTACTATGACATTTTTTCCTTGGTGTAAACCAAATTGGTCCCGGGACGAGTTCAACAACCGATCATAGATTTTACAAGGCCTTGGGATGACTTCATGGTCCATGGTGTAAACAACCCCTCAATTGCACCAACTGCAAACAATTACAAAATGAGTTCAAGACCAACAATACTTGCTATACCTCTCAATGTCATTTATGTGTATATGTATCAATGCTCATTGCCCTATCATAGGTGGTAATGACATAATCCTAATCTCTCTATATGAGTGTAGGCATCCACCGGAATCTCCTGCTTTATGCCTATAGTCTTCTATCTAACTATGACTAGCGGATTATTCTTGAATGCCCCGCTATCTTTGGCGATGGCCTTCTTAACATTTTGAACTGCATGTCGTTATAACAACCTTGAACGACTTCCTAACAAACTATAGCCTCACTAATCTGCTTCAAAATGAATTTCATCTATTATTTAATCCAGATCGTCATCAAATTAGTTTACATTCATCCAAAGGCTATGGCAACATAATTTATTATACTACAATTTTCTTATGGAAGAATGGAAGCCCTCTTATATTTGCAAATTTGAAGGGGTGGAAGAATTTAACCCTTAAAGGACATGGGGTCTCAAGAACTGCCACATACATAGTTCATCATGCCTCATCAACTTCCTTAAACCGCATGCCATATGTTTATGGGTTCAAATGCTTATTATGTACATTGTCTTATGTCAAGAAGAAAATAAAAATACACTCATACTTGACATTGATGATCAAAATGTACAAATGTAAGGATTTGCATCCAAGAACACCACATTGCATATATGAACTTAAATATTCAATAACATCAACGTATTTAGCCAATTTAAAGAGTGCATTTGAAGAATGGATAAGTGTTGGGATGCTCTTAGGACTTTTATGCAATTATATTGGTTTCACTTCGTATTTGCTAACTACCAAACATTTAGATGCTTTAATTCTTGTCTACCATAAGCATGTGAATTCTTGGAAAGTGTTCATACACTAACCTCTAGGCACACATACTATTTACTAGGTTTCGTTTCTCCAAGACAACTTTACATGACCCAATGACCACAAATAGGTAGAGTAGAGGCACCCATAACCAATCACTTAAGAGAAATTGCGCTAGATCTGAAGAAGTATAAGGCGGTGGAATTTTTTCCCTATGTAGGGATATTGAAATCAAGAGGATGGCAATTTTTTCAGTATTTTTATTCCTTAAATTAAGATTCTTGTGAATTTTTGAAACCAAAAGTTGGTCCGAACATACCACCAATGTCTAGAGTCTACCATAACCACTCATTTTAATCACTCATTCATCCTCACTTTAGCACTCCAAACCATGACATGTGTCATGGCACTATTGGTTCTCAATTCCAGTACCCTATAGATTGCCAATGGGGTTCTAATCAGGAATGGGTGCCTCTAGTATAGGAAGGGTCCGATTAATTTAGTGGCACCTTGAACCTTCCTCCCACATGATGTGTAAAAGTGATCTGGTTGTCTCCTAACCCTTATGTGGATGGATTCTCCTTGTCTCCCGGACTCGGCTTGATTAATTAAGTAACCCGGATGCGTTTCAAATTTGAAGTGACACCACTACTCTAAGGGAATGAGCTTGCCCAACGCCCCCCCCCCCCAAGACGGAATATGCCATGCCTTTGGGGACGTGGCTGCCAACAAGGCTCATACTCAGGGCGTGCCTGTCATAACAAATCACAACTGTAAGATAACGTGGATCATAACATTACTAAGCATTGTGCGTTCGTTCATGTGGGCCCTTAGAATATGGCCCACATGAACAAACGCCCACTCCTTGATAATGTTATGGTGTTCTGTGGTTCACTTTTCAACTTCTACCAGCTAGATTTACAAAACATAACTTGTGTTGTATTAGCAAATCTATGATGAAAAGTCTGTAAAAATCGGATTGAAAATTGGACCTCCCCTTATTTACTTATGGTTATCGGAAAGTGTGTGTTTGTTGATTTCTTGACTGGGTTACATAGGTCCTCCCAATTGTGTTCATTATTGAGTGTAGAGTAGTTATTAATATTTGAAGATGCAGTACTATCTCCTTTAAACATGTGTCTTTATTATGTTTGCGCGTTGATCCTCACTAAACTACATACTAGTCAAATTTAGGGGTCCGATTAAGAAAACAAGCCACTTAAGACCCACCTACCTTAATGTCAATTAGCTTAGAAACACTTGGATGTTCATGGTTGGCCAATATTAAATTAAGGAGCAACGTATCTTGTCACCTACTAGAAAGTACCAAATGTAGGCGTCCGAATGAGAAGAATGACCACATACAATCAACATACTTTAGACGATCGTTAACACCTTAGAAAGTATGTGGAGTCATATACACGAAATCACTAAGCAACTAGATGATGGTCTCTTTCCAAACAAATAGGATGTGATTGAAAAAATCTCATCTCATGACATAACATTACTCAGATGATGAGTTGTGTTTAGCTGCTCTAACTTCAAATGTAGTTTGAAACAATGGGATTCCAACATTTGGAGTCTTTATTCTTGAATGTACCGTCAAGCCCATGAACACAACTCATCAACTGAGTAATGTTATGGAATTATATTCGCTTGTTGAAAATTGTATAGTACACAACCTGATTGCTCCCCATAAACGGGGAGTCCAAGAATTAAAGGAGAATTATGCTTGCCAAGACATGGTCCCATGGAATGCAACTAAGGAATAAAATAAAATATAAATAACATCGGTGTTACTTATTTGCACCGACATGAATGGGAGCCCATTCTTCTTTACCATGATCCCGTTTTACGGGTGATAAGGTAGGCATACTTCCTACCTTCCGAGAGGCAGGTTCCATTAAATAACAATATCAAGGGGGTGTCATTTATGAGTTTTTGGTGAATTAGGTGTGGGTGCTTGGGTTCATGGATGTAGGTCGACTGGGGCTTGGTTGTTGTTGAGCTTTGTTTTATTTAGGACAAGGTATGTGAGGTATTTTATGACTATTTGATGCATGTGTTTCATGAGTTTTTTGACTTCTTCAGGGGTATTTTGAGTTTTTATAGGGCTTCGAGTGATTGTTTGTGCACGGCTCTTCATGCCCTTGTTGGGACGGTAACAAGGGGGTGAACATTCCATCCCGCAATAAGGGAGTCATATTTGTTTGTTTTTTCTCTTATGGCGGTACTTGGGAATCTATCATGGCAGTAGGTGAATTCTATGTATTAATTTGGTGTTTGATGGGTTTGGTGGGATTGGTGTATGGCTATCTATGGGGACCCTTAGCAAACATAAAATGTTGGGTCTTAGCCAGGCCATGCATGTGCATGTGTTCGGGAGGCATGTGCATTGTATTAACCACTAGAGGATCATGATGTCTTGGGGAGGGTTGTGTCCATCTGCACCCACCCACAATTAAATGGCCTTTGCATAGCCCAACACAACGAAGAAATACACCAAATAGCCCACACACTTCAATTCAACAAACACACAAGGTGCTATACCCTAGTAAATGTTGGCAACCAACAACCCACATACACCAGAGAAGCTATCCACTAGGCAAGAATGGCCACCAAAGAAGACCATCCACCACAACCATAATCATATGCAATCAACACGCCCAAAAAATCACAGAAACACACAAAGATATGCACCCAATCCTCAACATCCCCCCAAACACCGTACAATACAACCCCACACCTGAATGGCCTCAATATCTACACCAACATGAAAACCGATACACATCAATAATATGCATCCATAACCAAAGACACCTCCATGAAACCAACGACCAATTCAAACCCCCATAGCCAACATCTTGGAACTTTACAATACACATGTGAAAACCAACCCCACACAACCCACACCCATAGATTACAGAGTCAAATTCACAAAACTATGGCGAGCAACCCCCAAAACCACCCCATCAACCTTACATAGCAATACAACCCCCTCCCTAAAATGTTCTACCACATAAATACCCCCAAATACAACCCACAACAATGCATGTACACAAATGGTTCCTTCACACTGCCATACGAATACGACAAGAGAAACATTGTTGGCTTAGGAGTATATAGTCCAAATAATGACCTCTGTATTGAAGAAAGACTCCTTAGACTACCAATATACTATGCTCAGAACTCTACGCTCTATTGATTGCCCTGATTGCCACAATAGACCAATCGCAAAACACATACATATTTACTGACAACCTCAACAACATATACCTCATTAACAATTACATCCGCCATCCCTAATCCCAGCACAACCACCCTGACAAACTATTTATCTTAACGAGGGAAGCTAAGACATGAGCAATGAGCAGTGAGCGGTGAGCGGTAAGCAATAACACATGAGCAGTGAGCGGTAACACGTGAGCAATGATGCCAAATTTAGTAAGTGGGCACAGTTTAAGATATATATACTCTAAAATTGGCATTTGTATTTTTGTAATTTAGGAAATATAAAGTATTTTGATTGAAGAAGAGGGAAGGGAACCTATTACCATGGATACTTTCAAAACCATCAATCCATTGTTGGTTTTTATTATAAAAATCCACACTAATACATGTCACTTTATGCCATGATACTATCCATCGTGCCCATTCCGCTACGAACAAAATGCTTTGAGCCCAATATGAAGTTACGATGATTTGGAGAGGCAAGAGTACTGAATTTATCCATAATGACCTCCATGGACGAACCTGCCAAGTGATGTCCTTCACCGTTTGATGGACATTTTAGGAGATAGTCTGTTAGGAATTGTTTGCTCATTGTTATTATTATAGCAGAGTTCTTGGCAGTGGGTGTTTTCATGACCTTATTGGCAACGCATTGGGAAGTCATGTCAAGTGATTCACGCCATGTACCATTTGATACAGGGTGTTCATGAATACCAAGATGTATTTAAGCCCTTGACATCCCAGGGGATGTCAAATGAACATATATTATGCGAGCATAGCATAACATAATACGTACTAGTATGAAACGACATACCTTATATTCGAGTCTTGATTATTCTTGGACGATATTTCCCACATAAAATGGGATAGAAGTCGATCCAATCCATTCCATACAATTGTGGACACTTCCATTGCGATACATATAATCACAATATTTACTTGTGCATTGCAAATGACTAGCACAAAAAGAACGTCTAAAGATAGTTCAAAATTATTTTGGATATTTCTTATTTTTGTTGTACATCAAGGATGTCCATCGCACATCTTATCCATTCCATTTATAAAATGGTCATACACACCAAGAACACCCATACTTACTAGGGGCAAAATATACAAAACATCACCATTAATATCCATAGAAACCAAATTGGATTGGGAGTCCTAGTTCTATAAGGAAAATATGATGTGACAGAAAGATGAACAACATGACAAACATCATTATCCGAATCCAACAACAACAACAAAAAATTATTGTCACTTGATTCTATCTTAATAGTAGCCACATTAGGTACATGGACAATAGATGTGTCAGACTTGTTTGTTAACACTTACATCTAGAAATCAGGAAGACCTATAACTCCATATGATCCTAGACCCAAAATACAAACATGACCATCTCATACATATTCTTCTGAATCAAGTTTGTTTCAAAAATATCACCGTCCATGGAATACATCTTTTACTCCACGTACATGGTTTCTATCTAGACATTGAATCTCAAACTAAATATTCTCTAAGACACTCACATGGCCATCATCTTCAAGAGACAAAGTGAAGGACACAAATAATTCATAAGCTTTAATGATAGCCATTTGGAAGTAAGAAAAAAAATGAGAGACTTTAAATGTGTGGGTGAGACGCTATTTGTATTGGTAGTATAAGGCTAATTTTTCTTGAATCAAAATACGGTTACTGTATAAACTGGTGGAATGTGAACATAACACGAAAATATCAACAAAAAAATGCAACCCAATAATTTATTCTATAAGTGTCTATCAAACATAAAAATTGAATCAATATTATTATTAGTAGGATAATTATTATATGGGCCTGCGCAACAAACCATAAATGCCAAAAAAAAAGGAACCCAAATATCCAACAACTATGAAGCTCACCACTTACAAACAATAAAAAAATTCACTTGGCAAATCTCTACGTAAAAATAAATGAAAGACAATTACAATAGATGCCTATAAATCAGTGTTCAAGTTTTTGCTTGTAAATATCTTTTTGATTGTACATCACCAAAACAATAAGGAAACTGTACATTGTCAAAATATTTTAAAATAAGTATTATAATCAATAGAATAAAATTGGACATTGATAATTTTTAATACATATAAGTACAAATATACATCAAACTTCATGTGAATATTATACAGAGTGGGTTGTATAATGTTTAAATTTTACCATCATACATGCAATAGGCAGAACATCATGAAACTAGTATGCAATTGATTGGAAAAGAAGAAGATGAAAATGATTATATTTCACTACAAAAAAATTCAAAAACGAGCAAGTACTATAAGGAAAAATCCCACATTGTAGTGTACAAATATATTGGCGATTAAGCAGAAACACAAATAAGTAGCCAAAGAATGAATTAGCCAAAGAAAATGAGGGACCATGAAAAAATCTTGATCGAGATATATCCAACAATATTGTGGAGCAGTTTGAAGTTCAAGAAGAAGAGGAAAAAAACAAATACACCAACATGTCGGAAGAAGATGAAAACAACTCCGAGCATGAAAAACAAATGTAGCCGGAGACCAAATCCACATTATAAGTATTCACCTTAAACTTTTTATGTTTCAAACAATTTATATCAAATCATAACCAATTTCAATAAGAACTCACAAGATATGGGCGCCACCACCCATATCCTTCGGAATATAAAAAATACAAATGAAGCACAAGGGCAATTGCCGGCACCACCAATATCCTCAAATAAAAAACAAAAAATACTTGTGAGAACTCTAGAGGTATTGGCGGCGACACCAATACCCCTCTGAATATGAAACGAAAAATACATATAAACGCTCAAGGATATAAGGAACACTGCAAATATCGCCCAGATACAAAACAAAAAATCCTTATGAGAGTACAAAGGGTATTACCGGCACCGCCCATACCCCTCGGAATACAAAATGAAAAAATATGTGTGTGAACTCAAGGATATTGGTGGCACCGCAAATATTCCTCACTATGTGAAATAAAAAATTAGTATGAGAGCACAAAGGTATTGCCAACACTGCCAATACCCTCTGGATACAAAACGAAAAAATACTTGTCAGAACATAAGGAGTATTGGCTGCACCGCCAATACCCTCCGGATACAAAACGAAAAACATTTGTAAGAGCCCAAGGAGTATTGTTGGCATTACTAATACCTTCCGGATACACAACGAAAAATATTTGATAGAGCCTAAGGGGTTTTGATGACACCGCCAATACCCTCCGGATGCAAAACGGAAAATATTTGTCAGAGCCCAAGGGTTTTCACTTCACCACCAATACCTTCTAGATACAAAACGAAAAATATTTGTTACAGCCTAAAGGACATTGGCGGCACCGCCAATACCCTCCGGATACAAAACGAAAAACATTTGTTAGAGCCTAAGGGGTATTGGCGGCACCGCCAATACCCTCTGGATACAAAACAAAAAATATTTGTCAGAGCCTAAGGGGTATTGGCGGCACCGCCAATAACCTCCGGACATAAAACAAAAAATATTTGTCAAAGCCCAAGGGGTATTGGCGGCACCGCCAATATCCTTCGGATGCAAAACGAAAAATATTTGTTAAAGCCCAAGGGATATTGGTGGCACTTCCAATATCCTCCGGATACAAAACGAAAAATATTTATTAGAGCCCAAGATGTATTGGTGGCACCACCAATACCCTTCGGATACAAAACGAAAAATATTTGTCAGAGCCCAAAGGGTATTGGCAGTTCCGCCAATACCCTCCGGATACAAAACGAAAAATATTTGTCAGAGCCCAAGGATTTTGGCGGGACCATCAATATCTTCCGGATACAAAACGAAAAATATTTGTTAGAGCCTAAAGGACATTGGTGGCACCGCCAATACCCTCCGGATACAAAATGAAAAATATTTGTCAGAGCCCAAGGGGTATTGGTGGCACCGCCAATACCCCCGGATATGAAGAATAAAATACTTCTGAGAATGCAAGGGGTATTGGTGGTGCCGCCAATACCCCCAGATACAAAAACAAAATACTAGTGTGAATGCAAGGGGTATTGGCAGTGCCGCCAATACCTCCAGATACGAAATAAAAATACTTGTGAGAGCGCAAGGGGTATTGGCGGCACCGCCAATACCCCGGATATGAAAAATAATCAATTTGTGAGAGTGCAAGGGCTATTGGCGGTGCAGCGAATACCCCTCGGGATACGAATTGAAAAGTACATATGATAGCGCAAGGATATTAGAGGCACCGCCAATACCCCCGGATACGAAACAAAAATAACTTGTAAGAGCATAAGGGGTATTGGCGGCACCACCAATACCCCTCGGGATACAAATTGGAAAGTACGTATGATAGTGCAAGGGTATTGGCGGCACTGCCAATACCCCCTGATACGAAACAAAAATAGCCTGTAAAAGCACAAGGGGTATTGGCGGCACCGCCAATACCCCTCGGGATACGAATTGGAAAGTATGTATGATAGCGCAAGGGTATTGGTGGTACCACCAATACCCTTTGGGATACAAAATGGAAAATATGTATGACAGCGCAAGGTTATTGGCGGCACCGCCAATATCCCTTGGGATACGAAATGGAAAATACGTATCATATCGCAAGGGCATTGGCATCACCGCCAATACCCCTGGGAATACGAATTGGAAAATACGTATGATAGCGTAAAGGTATTGGCGGCACCACCAATACCCCTGGGGATAGGAAGTGAAAAATACGTATGATAGCGCAAGGGTATTGGCGGCACCGCCAATATAATTTGGGATACAAATTGAAAAATACATATGATAGCGCAAGGGTATTGGCGGCACCGCCAATACAATTTGGGATACAAATTGAAAAATACATATGATAGCGCAAGGGTATTGGAGGCACCGCCAGTACCCCTTGGGATACAATGGAAAGTATATATAATAGCACAAGGGTATTGGAGGCACCGCCAATATCCCCAGATACGAAACAAAAATAACTTGTAAGTGCACAAGGAGTATTGGCGGCACCGCCAATATTCTTTGGAAGACGAAATGAAAAATATGTATGATAGCGCAAGGGTATTGGCGGTGCCGCCAATAACTCCGGATACGAAACAAAAATAACTTGTAAGAGGACAAGGGGTATTGGCGGCACCGCCAATACCCCTCGGGATACAAAATGAAAAATATGTATGAGAGCTCAAAGGTATTGGCGGCACTGCCGATACCCTTGGGATGCAAACTAAACAGTGTCCAAGATTAGTAGATTTGGGTTTTTGAGGATGAATTTTGAAAATTATAAAAATTTCTTGGGTCAAGTGGAAAAATAATATGAGTATACATAAAGATGATTTAAACATACCTGATTTTTTGTAGGAATTTACACATGAATGTAAATTTTTGGAAAATTTCCAAAATCTAGTATTTTTGTTTGGATATCCTAGAATGCATCTTTTGTAATACATTTTCGGATAGGCAACTTTGAAGGTCAATAACAATTTGAGATTTTGATAAAAAAAATATGAAATAGTTTTATTACGTTTGTTTTGTTTGGTTGTACATTTTATCTAAATAAAGATATTTTATGTGACTTCATCTTCTATTGTTGAACAATTGTTAAATGTCTATATGTGACACATTTTTTGTCTTCACTTCATTTAAATGGATCGAAAGTTTCTTACTTTATAAGTCTTTATATCTTTGTGTGATCATACATTTTATTCGAAATCCGTGATTGAGACACTGTAATGTTAACCACCTTTAAAGTCAGGCTTCTTCATCCTTTTATGTCATTTATTCTCAATGCTTTTGATTCGACCAACTTCAATGTCTTTGTTATTATTTGTTTTATTTTCATACAACAATTGACTAAAAAAACTCTTGCTTTTGATGGATTCGCAGTTTCTGAATTAAACATCATCATTGAGATCGTCCCTGATGAACGGTGTTTCGCCATTTTTTGTTGATTATATATAGTCTTGAAGGGTCATTTGTTGGGAAACGTCATTTTTCAAAATATTCAAATTGAATGATGACATTATGAATAAAAATATTTTTAATAACTAACTTGGGGGATTTCAAGCTATGGATATTTTACTTATTCAATACCTCATTTTACAATACCTTCTTGGAATGAAAAGTTTGATAAATTTCTTCTTGTTTTTTTTTCTTGTAATATTTCATGACGATAATGATTTGTTGATATTTCATCTTGAAGATCCAAAGTGGACGAAAGAATTATCTTCTTATTTTTACAATTACAATTATTTTAAGGTTGGTCATAAACCTTGGACTTGTGTAAACCCACTTCATCTAGCCAATCCTCGCAATCCAAACAAAATGGTTAGTCTTACAATTCTTTTTCATCACATGCTCTCATTGATTATTCTCTTGATAATTGTTTATTATCTCTTTCATAGGACCCATTCATATATGTTTGTTGCTCTTTGAAGCATCACCTCTTATCATAAGAAGGTGACAAAGATGTTTTCCATTCCGTCTTGAAGCCTTTGATTACACAATCTCCTTTACCTATTGGCAAAGACACCAATTCTGAAGACTTGGATGATTCTTCAATTGTTAATCGCAAGGCCATCAATTTATTTTGTGAATAAATTTTGTTTATTTATCTTGTTCGAAAGTTTCATATGGCTGATTTCATAATTTTGAGTTGAAGTATATTGTATATGTGTTTTTTTGGATTATTATGGACATTAGTAATTATTAAGACATCCATGTTGTCATGTGCTAGGAATGTGATACCACAATGGCGCCGACATTGGCGACAATTTTTTGAAGATCCATAATTTGTAGCAAGTCCATCACCCCCGCGAAGCCTCCTTATCTATGCCGCAACCATGGCTTCCGTTATTGTTGCTCAATCTTCCCCTTCTTCTACCCATAACAAAACTAGACATTATGATTGTCAGGTTCTGAATTTCATAGATTTAGAGTCCGAATCATGATCAACATCCATTACTTCAAGTTATAGTGATGATTAGTTTTTTGTCAGCACGTGTTCAACTGCCAGAACGGAAGGTTTTATTATTGGTATCGTTTCTTTAATATACATTAACTTATGCTATACCTTGAAGAACTTATACACGTTTTGTGTCCAACTCTATCTTCTTTGCACTCTCTATATTTGTGTCATATAATTGACCTAGTACAAAATTGAGTTTCATTTGCAACATATTTTGTTTATTTTTTAATGTGTTCATATTATGAATGTCAATGATAATCGTTATCATGAGCATCATTTACTTCAACTTTGTCCATTCCACTCTCATACGGCATGCAATACAACTATAAAAATTTGTAAATGATAAATACATATATGCCCATAGGCGTGCATATATTGTTTTTTTTCTCGTTGCTCACTGCTCACAATCTAGCATTCATGTTGTTTGTCCTCCCCAATCTTATTACTGAACCCTAAAATTATATTTCTTTAGGCCACGGTTATAGGATACTAGTGGTCCTATTACCAAAGATTTTTCTTTCTTCACCGCTCACAAATTACCGCTCACAAGATAGCACTCCCCTTATCTTAACAATAGTCGACCAAATTCTATGATCCCAAGTTGCATGTAAACGTTTTGTTTTATATAGTTAGTGTATTCCAAATGACTCAATCTTGAACAAGAGTTAGCTATGGCATTGAAGCATCTTCTGCCAAAACAAAACTTGAAAATGTGCAAGCCCCGGACTTGTGGGCTTCATAAAGTGGTGGTCCAACCTCCAAGCATCTAAGGTTAATGGTGCCCGGTGTCCGGAGAGATTTTTGGGCATGATCGGTCAAGATCCTAGTGTTTCCAAGTCCAACCAGTTATGTGTGGACATCGTTCATTTTTTCTTCATGAATTTGAGGTGTATTCTTTGAATTCCTCTAAAATGATGGGTAAATTTCCTGAATTCTTGAACTTCAACCGGTTATTTCTCAAACTCAACTGGTTGATCTCTAACTAGCAGCTGGTTCTCCCCATTCATTGATGGTACCCAACTAGGGTGGGTCAAACGGGGATTTCAATCACATTGATCCCACTAAGGTCAGCGTTTCTTCTCTCACTTCTCTCTACCCAACTCATTGACGGGTCCATTAGGTTTGCGTTAATAAAGCCACTAAACTATTGCATCCATGCGGTAGAGGCTCCCTCACCCACCCTAGTTAGTCCTTCTAGGTTTAAGGGAAGTGTTGCACCTTGCCCAATTCCTACACATGAGGGGGCACAAAGCACAACACCGCGCCCATCGGTGCCCATTCACGAGGGTGTCGGCCCACCATTGTCCCTACGATCCACAAGCTTATTAAGTTTAAAACTCTCGTTTATTAGCCCGGGGGGGGGTGGACTCTTCATTGGAAACCTAAATGACACGAGTGGGTGATAATATACAGGGAATTCATAAAGAAAACAAATGCATACATACTGACGATAGTCTAAAAAATGGACTCATGTTATTTGTACTAAGCTTGTCAATTTCATGTGATAAATGACTCCACTACACACACAGAATGTAAACTATGTAATAAATAGGCTTTGATTACATGTACAATCCACTTTCACTTTCCAATGAGAAGTCATTGAACACTTTTTCATTCATAGGGTCAGTCTTGAAAACCATAGTCTTGAGAATGCCGGGGGTGTGAATCCCTCTCCATCCATTGATGGGGTTATTAGTTGTGTTTGAAACAAAAATTTAAACTCATGATAATTTGATCCTGAAACACTCGTCATTGAATCTAAGACGATGAAACTAACACACTTGATATACTCAAATTTTTCCTTTGACCTTAAGGCCCCCTTTCGTACATCTACCTTATTATCATACCCCCTTATTACATTCGCGTTAATTCGTACGAGATATGAAGAGTGTGTGACCCCACAAGATTATTAGGCCCATGCTTTCCCGTTTCACTTCCACAAACTTGAACTCGGGGCACTACTTGGTTGCATCCGAGTTCATTTGAGTTCATATTGCCCTTGAACCCAATGAACAAAATCTTTGGCGTTGAAAAGTGTGGGGCATCAAATTGTGTGTGGGCATCAAAAGTTGTGCGTGGTAAATTTATGGTATCAATGATAAAGAATCCGGAGGCCGGGCCCCGAGAGTCACCTACTTTTGAGGGAGTCTAATAACAAGGTATATGAGGTCGGGACCTTTCACTCACCTTCGCCACATGGCGTCACGGTGTCTCCACGAAGTAACATAGTCTATCTTGTGGGAAGGGTTTCACAAGTTTATCTCGCGCCATTGAACTTGGCCGAGATGTTGCAAACATTGGGCCCCTCTTCGAGAGTATGAGTAGGGTTTTAATCCATTATCTCGACTTTCTTAGCATGTTCGGGTTTGAGTGTCATGAGGTTGTGGTCCCTATGAAAAATATCTAACAAATGTGTCATGTTCCATTAGAAACACAAAACACTAGAAACATGCGGTTTATGCTAGACAATTTTTTTGGTCATTGAATCTACACCCTTATATTTTACTCAATACTAAAACGATTCGGGGATCTTCGATGACAAAAAGAATCAAACTTAAATATGAATGCAGGTGTTCTTATTTGCGCTCCATCCACATATTTCTAGGAGAGATTGGAACGGTTTTATTGAATCGATTGGGTTTTGCAAGATGGATAATGGCATTTAGTGTGTGTCGTAAAACTCACCACGTGCATGCCACCCAACGGAAGTCCGGTTGGCCACAATTATAAAGCACTTATGTGGCGCTCACACCAATTCCTCGTGCAAATTGAAAGTAGCCGACATCACATCACATTATGTTTTCAATTTGTGCAAAAAAAAAAAACACATCACATTATATTCTCTTTTTAAGGCATGCGGACCTTTTACAATAATTTCCAAGAGGATTGACCTATTCTAATGTGTAACAAATTCAAGGAAACAAACCCAGTAAATTAGCATTTATTGTACAAAATATAATGCTATAAGGATGGGATTAAGGTGACAAAACCTTCAGTTTGCGACAAGTTTTCAAAGTGAAAAACATGGGATCCCTTTAAGTGGTCGTATAGGGTTTATCTCAAGTGATATGTGTTGAGGGAGTGTTAGAGATTGGCTTTTTGGAAACACCAATCAAAGAGCCGTTATATTAATCCTTGTAGTAATATTAGAATTGTTAGGAAAAACATTGAAATATTTTCACCCAACATTACGTTTTTGAATGAGACATGTCTACCTTATCTCAATCCTTGACATTAAGCTAGGGATGTTTCTTGCATGGATAATCCAAAAATATCTACGGGATTGAGACCTAGATTACATGACAACTTATCAACAAATTCAAAAGATGATTGTTGCACATGAGAACTAAAAGCAAGTTTATTTTGGAATCGGGGTGAAAGTTTTTAAACCTTTTATAGCCCATTAGCTAGTTGGGCTAGCCCATATTTTTTTGGCCTCGATCTAGCCATAGCTAGGCTAGCCCATATTTTTCTGGCCTCGATTTAGCCATAGCTGGGCTAGCCCAAAATTTTTAGGCCTCGATCTAGCCATAGCTAGGCTAGCTCATATTTTTCAGGCCTCAATCTAGCCATAGTTGGGCTAGCCCATATTTTTTCGGGCCTCGATCTAGCCATAGCTGGGCTAGCCCATATTTTTCAGGCCCTTGATCTAGCCATATAGCTGGGCTAGCTGACCTAAACAACTAGCTCAACTAGCTCATATGTTGAATTCAAGGAGGCGTTGTTTCATCAAGCGCCTCACTGTGTGTTGGGTCACCTTAAACCCAATTGGATCCTCTTCTGTGTAGATGAGGAAGTTGATCCTGGCTCAGTCAAATTGTTGAGCTTAAAGCTCTCCCCCACCAAGCGCTAGCTTATCCTAGCTTGCTACTAAAGTCCTGCAAAAATGTGGTTTCAGGGGAGGCCATCTTCATAATGGCTAGTGGTATTTGCAATGTATATGAAGCAGAAGAAAACTCCACAACAAAGAGAGCCACTTTGGTGGTGGAGGGAGCGATACCAAAACTAGGAGACTAGTTTAGCAATAACCAAGGGAGGTTTAGAAGGTAGGGAGAAGACGGCAATGTTAGGGATGACGTGGCAATTCCTTGGCTAAAACGACCCACAAGTAGGAATACATATAAAATTAAAACCAACCATTAAGTACCGGGGCCACAAAATAGCCCGAACTAAACCACAATGTGTGTGAATAGGCCCAACCCTACAATTGGGGCAGGTTTTAGCATTTAAAACCACAATGCCCTAAAGTCAGGTGGGACTGGGCCTTAGCTTGAGCCGATTGAGCTACCTGACCTATCTTTAGCTAGCTAATAGTTAGCTGGGTTAGCCCATATTTTTCAGGTACCATTTTCAACCATAACTCTTAGCTATTGGGTTAGCTCCTAGCCCAAAAAATCCGTGGGCTAGCGGCTATACAAGGTCTAAAAGTCTTTTAAATTGATGAAATGTTGCTCATAGATTTTTTTTTCAAGTATACGTGAAATATATATTGGAACATGTTTGACCTGTTTGTTTTGTAACATTTAGGGTCATTATTTTTTTAAGGACCACTTTTAAACTATGGTTTGTGAGGTCCAAACCTTATTCAACACAACCTACCACAAAGAGGAAGTAAAAAAACAATCACATGTAACGACAATGATAAGATATGTGTGATATGTACTTGAAGCTGAGTCATTTATAGAAGTTCAAATCTCCCATTATATCTTTTAACATATATGTATGCTCCAATTGGAAATATGCAATCAACAAAGAAGTGGATTTTAGATGGGTTCGTTTTTGAGAATTCCAATTTAGTCCTTAGCTTCCCAAGTAACCAAAGTTCACCGGTTGAAAGAAAAAAAAAGGCTTAATTGACCCAATCGACACAAATTCAGAGAGATGATGAGAAGGGTGTGAAAAGGTTCAAAGCTATCATTGGGATTCACAAAATGTGTCCACCTTCTATGCTTGTTGTGAGATGTGCACAAACCCTCCCAACCTCATTGCAAGGCCCTTGGGAAAGTCACACAAGCAGAAACTAAGATGAATTTTAGCTCATTGCAAGTGGTAGTTTATTTTATGTAATATTGCAGATTCTATACCAAATGTCTTCAAAGACAATGTTTTTTGAGAAAACCACTTTTAGCTCGAAATGAGCGCATGAATTCAAAATTTAAAATAGCATCTAGAATGAAACCTATTGCAATGCATCATGCTCCAATAATTTTAACTATATTGATCAATTATGCCACTTCCTAATAAACATGATAGCTTTTGAGTTATATTAGACACCCTTACAAGTATGACTGTAGTATGGGTTTAAGCCGTCCTTTGTACCCATGCATACTTGACACATTACTTTAACATGGTCCCCCACTTTCCTAGAATGGTGGGCGACGGTGAAGAACTGCGGGGCAACGACCACTACCACCACCACGTTGAATGTTGTATAGTAAATCTATGAGACCTAGGACCCCTTGGACTTTTAAGGGATAATGAGAGATGTTTCAATGGCCACTGTGATTCATATAGTACCCGTTTATGCTACCATGTTGCCGCAAATATGAGTGTGTTGCACCACTCAACTTGATATCTTTGGGATAACTTTGACACGAAGTTTAAGACACTAATGTGCCAATCGATTGTATGTATGAAAGTTGAAGCCTCCTTCCACACACACACACACACATAATATTGGTTGGCACATTACCTAAGTATTATGCAAGTCCGGTGTCATCAATCTCTCACATCCCACCACAACCTCAAAGTACTTTAGTCCAATTACGGAAATGTATTAGGGTTTCGTGTGGCCATTCAACATAAACAAGGTTGCATGGTCCACATGAAATGCATGATTGTGTAAATAGTATTGGGCCACCTTTATCAATACAAGTGTGGTCTACACTAAATGAGTAATCTCTTAAGTTGTGGCACTACGAGTCTCACAAGTTGAACGCCACAATAGGTAAATTGAAGGTTATATATGATCAATGAAATTACACCACAAACTTTGCATGTGGCTCTTGGTGATAACACACAACGCGGGGACTTTGTCAAAATTTTGGGTGCTCAAGAGAATTCTAATGAAAGTTGAGGCTTAAGAATATTGTGAAACCCCCCATGGTAATTTAACATCAGACAACACGTAAGAAGCTAACAAAGGTGAGGTCACAATGTGGAGCTTTTACCACACCTCTCCTTATATTCATAGTCAAATCATATAAATTTTTTCTTTTGGAAAAAAAAGCTAAGCACAAATGAAGAAACGTCATTGTAGAAGAAACACCAAGTGCAATGGAGAAGGTAACAATAACATAGCCGGCTCTAGACATCTCAAAGATATATTACAAACCCATATTGTCATTACTCTCATTAGATATCCCAACATCTTAGGAGTTGAGTGACATGCATTGTTTTTTTGTTGTATAACCTACATAGTCCACTAACACTTTCACTTTCACCAAATGGTCTAAACAACACATGTACTTACTTCACAACCATATCCAAATCCCCTCCTCCCATATAACCATCTTGATAAACTTCTCATTGCCCATATTATCGTTGCCATCAACAACTTTGCAAATGCTTATGTCATACGCAAAGTTTGAGCACACGCAACATTTTTGAGAATGATGAAGCAAATTACAAATGATCAACTAGCTAGATATGGTGTGTAAGAACCTTAAATTCTTGACTCTCCCTTCCATCATATTGGACATTAGGCACTATTCTGGCCCTCCATTCCTCCCACATCTAACCAACACGAGGCTTTGTTTGCAACCTCAAAAGATATATTGAAAATGAATATAAAAGTGCACCAATCTCCCTTGTAACAAATGTATACCCATATGTTGACATTCATCACTAAATGGCTATCCGACATTGAAATTCACTCTCAATGACTATCCAACATTAAAATTCACCTCGAATGGCAAAATCTTGAGTTTTCAAAGTACAAATCATATGAAAACTTGAATTCTCATATGGCAGATGTGCGGGCAACTATTGAAAACAACATATACTTAAACAAACATTCTTCCTTTATGTAACTTATATACCCTTAGGAAAAATGACAATTTTGTCCATTTTCTCTCTTGTTATATAACTAAGGATTTTTGAAACAATCTACACACCAACTGCCATAACAAAGTGGATCATGCACTGCTTAGCAACCTCCTCGACCTTAAAGCCCCCGCCACCAAAGTTCAAAAACTTATAGACACCTTTTCATAAATTGCCCTTCGATGTACCTTCGTCACCTAACCCATATTATACTTAACAAGCGCAAACTTAAAAAGAAACAAACCCCAACTCCCTTAGATTAGTTCATCGCATTTCCCCAATCCACCTATGATTATAGACATTAAGCTACTCCATGTGCCCCCTGTGCTCACATGGGTATGGACATGAGATGGCGAACGGACATTGCATGTCAATGTGATATCTTCTTCTTCCGATGTTGTTGCTTGTGTACACTGATTTCCACTGTCCCGCATGTATCAACTCTCAATATTGATAAACTAAAGCTATCTTATGCATGATGTGAGTCTTAAAGTGGCATAAAACACATGTATAGTGACATATCACGAAATATAATACAATCAAATTAAAAGGCCATTATATGTACAATGTACTCGACATGTTCAATTAATTCCCCTTTTGTGCACTTACAAAAATTGGTATTGCAACGTAGAGTGCACCCCCGGGCACCGCACTAAATCAAGGTAACTGAATTTCAATCATTTGAATTCGGCAAAGATTTCTTTTCTTGGCAAGTAAATCGGTTTCTTAAAGACACAAATGCTTGATTCATCCAAAACCGTCTCTCCAATTGTATTTTTGGGCCTGGGGGGTGGACTCTTCATTGCAACCCTATAGGACGTGTGTGGGCCAATATGAAATTAAATCTCCTATATGCGAGAAGTTTATAGAGGAAAAAAAGTGCATACGTACTAATGGCATGCTAGAAAATGGACTCGTGTATTTATACTAAGCCTCTCAATCAAATATGATAAATGCCTCCACTGCATATAAAAATATAAATTATGAAATAAATAGGCATTTATTGCTTATACAATCCACTTCTACCTTTCAATGAGAAAGTGATTGATTTTTCTTTACATCTATAGAATGTAACTCAACGCTTGCATCAAACAAACAAAGATGAGAGCACAATAACTTATCCACAATATGGAGAGCTAAATCCAAGGGATCCCATGAATGCTCCAAGAGCCTCAAATTTCTAAAATCCTATAACCCAAATGCAAACCCTAACAAGAATTGATAGGATAGTCATTGAGGACTATTAACATACAAAAATAATGGACAAAAACAAGAATTGGATGAAACTAACACATCTATTGTCAATCTATTCTCTAAAGCTTAGGGGCCCCTTTTGTACATCTACTTTTAATTCATAATTCTTTGTAGCCTTTTTATAATTTACACACTAGAGAAAGATAATACCCCTCCCTTAAGTATATTATGTACACTAATATCTCAAACAATACCCCTTCTTACACCCACAGTAGTTGTAATGATATGAAGAGTCTAACCCCTCCCCCCTACCGGTTTTCTAGAAATATACATACACATGTTTATTTGAATGTATAAGTTAGGGTTGCCCATGATAGAGCCTCTTGTGGAGAAAACTACTATAGATCTACCTCCAAAATATATCATTGTCATCACTAATTAGTGTGGATTACCATTTGGAGTCACACATTGCTATAACATTGCACTAAGGAACACTGCTTCCTACCATTTTTAACTAGATGGTAACCAAATAAAGTAATAGGGAAAATTGGTGTAGTTATTTACAATAGGCTTACAACTTTGGGGGGGGGGGGTAGGTTTACTGAAGCCCCTTTAACCCACGATGAGTTTACATTAGGTATGTGGTCCTATTGTGGCACTTCTTACTAAATAACCAATCTTGGTTGTTGGATTAGATTGGCATTTTATCTCATTTCATTAGCAATTGAAATTCAAAGATTGTTATTCAAAGTTTCAGAAATATAATATAAATAAATCACATGGACTCTCTCAATTATGTTCACTACTGAACCTGGACGATGTCTACATTTTGAACACACAATCCGATCTCATTGTGACACATGTCATTTGGGTGTCCGTTCTTAACTACAAGCCATGTGCCATACCACTCAAATATGGGTGTTTGGTGAAGAAGAGTGACCATGTAAGGCCCACATACCTTAGATGCCACAAATTCTAATTGAGCTATGCATATCACGTTTTACAAATTCAAATTATGTCAACATTCCTTGAAAGGAACTTGGTAGAATGAGGGCCATATGTTCTAACAAAACAATAAATAGTGGAAGAAGGACTCGGTAACAATTTTGCATTCTTCTTCAATCAACTCAATCAAATGAAGTTGACATGGTCGCGTGCCATATGATGCTCAACGTGGAAAATGTTCCCTTTGTTGACAGAGGATGCATGGGAAAGCCCTCAAGGACTCAAAGAAAGTCCATAGTGGGTGTCCGAGGATTCTCCAATTCTAACTAATTTCTTGTAATTACCCAACCACCCAACCACCCAACATAACTTATTCCCACAAGAATTCAAACCCTCCCCAAAACTAATCAAAGAAGTCTTGCAACAAGCTAAAATCCTATTCCCACCCCCTACACAACCAATGGCCGCACCCCCACCACAAGAACAAACACATGTTCTAAACACAAAAAACGACAATCAAGGCATTGGAAACAAATACATCTCATCACCAACACAAAAACCACCTCGCATAAAGATAAATAGGGAGCCCAAGCCATCAATAAATCCTACCTGTGCCGATGGAAGACAACCCTAATCACCACCAAATGAGCAGAGAATCCCAACTTCTCCACACATACAAAATTTCCTTAGACCACAACCTATTCCTACTTCGTAAATTTACACAAGTTACATACAATAAAAACACACTAGCCACCTATGACTCATGCATCAATTTCTCCCAATCCAAAAATCAGGGTTTCGTCAAACCCCCTATAGAAGCCCCACACTTAACCCTGAACATCAAAGAATGCAACCCGGACAAAAACATCCACGTATCTCAACTGATTATCCAAATCCAAAGACGCAACGCACAAATATTTGACCACACAGGAGCATACATCGTTTCCATCCCACTTAGAAGACGTTAGTGGCTATGGTAAAGATTCACATAAAATAAAGCACATCATATGGCTAGCTTCCTCAACCACCCTCACAAGACTTTGCCACTGAAATACTTTGGCTAACTCAAAGATACGTCATAGTCTTACCAAACAAAAATCCATAAAAACATAACCTTAACAACAACCACCAAACACTCCACCCACCTACATTAAACATACTCATAGAGCCCTACCAAATCACACAATCATACTACTCCTCACCACTTACATGTCCAATACAACTTGCCACATAATGTTGACATATTCTTCGGCTTATCCGAACTAACAAAATCCTCTAAATGGATGGGTATCGGAATAGGCGACCTACCATATCATAAATCCACCACATAAGCTATCCATTGGGCAAGAATGGCCGCCAAAGAAGACCCCTACAACACAACCATAATCATATGCAACCACCACGCTCAAGAAATCCTAGAATTACACAAAGATATGCACCCAATCCTCAACATCCCTATGAGCCCAAAATGGTTGTTCATATTTGTTTTATGTTTAGAATTTACTTAGAATTGCATTTGAAGTTGTTATGGAAACAATTAAAAGTATTAAAAAGAGTGAGGCTTGGTGTGGAGTTATGTTTTAGGCCTTAGGCTTATTTTGTGTGGTTAATTAGAAGCTTAGTGGCATTAAGGAGTGTTTTGGTTAAGTGAGTAGTGTTTGATGAAGCAAGGGGAAGGTCCTTGGGTTTAAGTGTTTGAATTGGGATCTATCTTGTTGGTTTAGGGGTGAGGGTTTAGTGGATAGGATAAGATCCTATTATGTAGGAAAGGGTTTAAGGGGTGTGTGGTCTTGGGTGCACCTTCTTCCTCTCTCCTCTCACCCTCCTCCTCGCACTCTTCTCCTCTCATTTTCTCTTCCTCTCTCTCTCTCTCCCTCCTCTCTAGGAATTGGGAGCTCTTAGAGCTAAAAAAGAATGTGTGAATTAGGTAGTAGTTTAGTAGAATTAGTGGGTTTTGTGAGAGTAATTAGTTAGGGGGCTTGTAGAAATTAGGTAGGTACGGGTTTAAGCAGTTGGAAGGAGAGTTTATTCAGACTGGGAGCTGCCCTCGGCAACAGCTGGAGGGGAGAGTTTATTCAGACTAAGAGTTGCCCTCGGCAGCAGCTGGAAGGAGAGTTTATTCAGACTGGGAGCTGCCCTCGGCAGCAGCTGGAGGGGAGAGTTTATTCAAACTGGGAGTTGCCCTCGGCAGCAGCTGAAAGGAGAGTTTATTCCGACTGGGAGCTGCCCTCGGCAGCAGCTGGAGGGGAGAGTTTATTCAAACTGGGAGCTGCCCTCGGCAGCAGCTGGAAGGAGAGTTTATTCAGACTGGGAGCTGCCCTCGGCAGCAGCTGGAGGGGAGAGTTTATTCAGACTGGGAGCTGCCCTCGGCAGCAGCTGGAGGGGAGAGTTTATTCAGACTGGGAGTTGCCCTCGGCAACAGCTGGAAGGGAAGTTTATTCAGACTGGGAGCTGCCCGCAGCTTATAAGGGGAATACTTAGCTTGTTGGATTAGGAGAACGGGTTGGGTTTGGAGCAAGGTTGCATACCTTGAAATAGTGTGGGATCTATGCAATTGTCCAAGGGGTTGAGATTGCAATATTATAAAGGGAGGAAGAACATACTAGGTTGACAATAGATTATGTTATCGCTAGTTCATAGAGTTAGCACATAATGTTAGTTAGATGATTAGTCATTAGCAAGTTGGTTGACCACTAGACATTATAAGGTGGCAATAGGAGATGGACTTGTGATTGAGTTGTGTGGAATTGTACTTGAGTACGCTAATAGAACCATGATAGAGAAGAGTGTTTCTTAACACTTGTAATCTTGTTATGGAATAAATTGGTGTGCAATGATTGATGGGAAATGTAATGGATTTTTACGAAGTTGGGAAGAGGGAGTTATGTGAACATGAATGTGATCCCCATTCCCTCACCCGGACTAGGATGCTTAAGGGTGGGTGGTTTGGCCTCACAATCCTCCCCCCCCCCCAAACACCTTACAATACAAGTATGCGGTATTAAAATTTTGTTTTTTAAGAAGTTTTAGTGGAAATCCAGTGGAAACAAGACTTTATGTAAACTAGAACAATCTAAACAAGTAGTATGAAAAGGTTATTGTCTTTATATATAAAAAAATAGTGATAGGGATGATCATGACATGAGGGGAACCATAACATGAGGGGTGTGGTGACAATTGCTACTCCAAGCAAAGTAGCAACCCACAAAATTGGCCGGATGTGTGTACTACTCTAGTGCCTCCAACCAATGACCTTCTAATTTCTATAATGCAGAACACTAATGCAGAATACCAATGTAGAACACTGATGTAGGACACCAATGCAGAACACTGATGCATGATACCAATACAGAACATTGATGCATGACACCAATGCAGAACACCGATGCAAAGGATTAATGTAGAACATTAACGCAGAACACTGATGTAGAGAATTAATACAGAAGACAAATGCAAAGTCTAATGCAGAACACTAACGCAAAGTCTAACGTAAAACCTAATGCAGAGGGATAATGCATGATATAATGCAGGAGAATAATGTAGAAGAATAATGTAGAAGACTATTACAAAGCCTAATGTAGAATCTAATGCAAAAGATTAATATAGAAGATTAATACAAATGATTGATGTAGGACATAATACAAAAGACTCATGTAGAAGAATGATGCATAAGACTAATACAAAGTCTAATGCATAACCTAATGCAAGACACTAATGCAGAGGACTAATGTAGAACATAATACAAGAGATTATGCAAGGGCTAATGCAGAAATATTGCAAAGACGAATGCAGAACCTAATGCATAAGACTAATATAAAAAATTAATGCAGAAGACTAATGCATAACATAATGCCGAAAACTAATGCGGAGGCTGATGCAGAAATAATGCAAAGACTAATGTAAGGACTAATGCATAGACTAAGGTAGAAACTAATGGAGCAAGAAATGAAGTAACAACTTATACAACCAATAACTTAGAATATAAAAGCTAATGTAACTAGGCAATAATACAACTCTTCAATAGGGTTCAAAAACCCTTTTATTCAACAATCATAGAGTTCATAAATTATTTTATCCAACATTCTTATTCCTCTCATTCTACAAACTCTTTGCATCTACCTACATAAAAAGGGAGGGGAGAGAGAGATAGTCCTAACCGCGAGAGTGAGAGAAAGAGAAGTGAACCTCCGCGTTCTTCTTCGTGGAACTACTCCTTCCCATCACAAAGCCTTAACGGCCATAGATCTAGCCATACCTATATCTAATGGTTGGCATCAACGGCCGCAACTATCTTAGCCACATTTCTTCAACCCCTAGATCCAATGGTCTTCGTTCGCCACCCGTTAGATCCAATTGCCTTCATCCACCCCAACTTCATCCGCTTGATATCATCCTCCATTTGTCTTCGTTCGTCTTTGTTCGTAGTCCTCCTCCATTCGACGTTATCATATATTGTTCTTCATCCATTTGACGTTGTCCTATGTTGTTCTTCATTTCTTTGACGCTATCCTACGTTGTTCTTCATCCATTCGATATTGTCATATATTGTTCTTCATTCATTCAACGTTGTCCTATGTTATTCTTTATTGTCCTTCGTTGTCTTTGTTTAAATTTCTTCATACTAACTAATTGATCTAAATCTAATTTCTACCTACTAGCTTCATTTCTAATTAGACCGCAGACCTAAACCCAATCTCGAGTGGTTTATTAATTTACGTGGGTAAATAATAAAATCTAAAAAATAAATAATAATTGAGAAGATTTTATGTACACATGTGTAGTAACTTCTTCTCTGTATCTGCCTACAAATTATTCATGCTTTAATACTAGCTCAATTTGGGATAGTAATAGTCAATGTAACCAACCACATTCGAACCCGAGTCGGTTCAGATGTAATACCAGTCTCTTATACAACTCGCATCCACAAGCGGATGTCCCAAAATCTAGTAGCCACCTATATATTAATTGTTCATAATATCTAACTTCCTTGTTTTTGTAGACTGTAGGCCTTAATTCAAACCGCGAGCAGTTTGAGTGGCTCACAAGGGGAAAAGACGTACGCCTTGAAATCTATAGAAAGTTGGGAAGAAAAGATAAAAATTGAGTATTCTAAAAAAATACTCAAAGATATACATTTTTTTAGATACTTCAATTTGGCAAGGACATCATAATTTCTAGTCAAAGTTAATCTGATGCAGCTTATGTGATGCATAATCGCAAGTCAAATTGTCTTGTAAACTATGCGTGATTCATAGTGCGAGGTTTTCCTCTAATAATTAACTGAAAATCTCAAAGTTGTGGTATTGATTGCAATTGTTTTGATATATATTCACATCCAAGTTTAATTGCAATTTGAATTATATTAGAAAAAGAGTGATTCCTTTGTCTGAAACTATTGACTTATTCTTTTCACGTGAGAATTATTGTTGCATCAGTGGCGTAGGCTATATTATGAGAGAGTTCCATGATATAATATCTTTGAATACTTAATTGAATTATCCTTGCATGCTTGTGCTATGGTTTATAGAGAAGGAGAATCCCAAATATTGGTAAATTTATGAATAAAACCATATTGATTGATTTGGTGTTGTAGAAGTTTGTTTTAACAAGAAGTGAATCCTCGGAGTGAAGTAATTTATGCCTTTAAGAAGTTGTATCGAAGGCTCGTTAAGACTATAGTCATCCCAAATACCAAATTAGGATGAAACATTGATGGATCACACCATTGTTAGTAATATGATGGCAGAAGAATTCATTCATTTTGGGAAGGATGTTAGATAATAATTTGAATACTATAGTCTAAATTGACTATGACCAATGAGATGCTTGAGTCGTTGAAGGCAATGGGAGAAGGCCATGGTTTGGGTACATTGACATATGGTCGTTGTGGTATGCTTGGATAAATCCCTATCTAAACGAAGAGAATGCCATTGGTGAAAAAAATAACATATGAAGGAGGAAAGGCTATAGTCTCATGGTAATGAACTGAGAAGGTTCCATTTTCTTATCTTAGATAGAAAAAGAGAAGATTGCATCCCGGGGAGGTCACTTCATTGTCAAGTTGAACACCACATGCGTTAAAAGTTTGCTACCCCTGTATTACATGTCATAGATAATTTTAAAAATTATGATATTTTTTCTACATATACATAACCATTGATAGTATCTTTTGTATATTTTTTTGAAATTTTTAGTCATCTTCATTTTTTGTAGTAATTTTTTTAGTTCAATTCTGCGTCATTCTAGTTAGAAACTATATGTTTTATATAAAAAAAAAGATCATCAAATTTGGTTACCATTTTTTACTATATGATAGATACCGTGTATATCTACTCATGAAAAAATTTGATAAAAATTTGACCCATTTTGGTGATGCCCTTTAGAAAAAGTAGATTTTGTCTTAACGCACGTGGTGTTCAACTTGACAATGGAGTGACCTCCCCGAGGATTGCATGAAGAAACGATTGCCCATGAAGAAAACAAGAATAACTTGAGAAGGCAAATAGTTGCAAGGGTTGAATCGATAACATGTTATAGTTACCTCAATTCCTGATAGGTAAATGATAATTGCCAGACAGTGAAACTGACATCATGATTAAACCAATAAAATTGCTAACCCTGCAAGGGTGACTACACTACAAATTCAAGTTATACAAGAAAAAAAATTAACTAATATGAGACTATTGCCTATATCAAAGTGCCCTTGGCTTTGGTAAGTAAAACTCAAATGGGACCCTATGGTAGATGCTATGTGTAGTTAGGTTTTTGCTATCACTTAAAAACAACAACCCAGGGAACTAGGTCACAGGGAAGACTGAGCTAGTGTCTATAAGGGTTAATGTCACATTGGATTAAGGTATCTAATAACATTTTATGACTTATCTCCTCCTTTTCTCCTTTCTCCATCAAGTTCATTCACTCTTAATGATTCATTGGTGCTCATTCCGTAGTGAGTGTTTTTGTCCTATCTTAGGGAATTTTCTATCACTCTATGTCTTTGACCTATTTCTGTCGTGAAGCTCAAAAGCTTGGTGAATAGTCTAGTATCCTCCCTTTCGGGTGCAATAGTCTTGTAATGCCATTTTTCTAATGCAATTAACTTTTATTGTCTCATGTGTGGGTTGGTTATTAACTCTTCATTAATTGTGCATTGCTTCTCAAAGAAAGGTAGGCTATAGTTAAGTTTTACTCACGGATTAGCAACAACAAGTTCAGAGACTATAGCCACCATTCCCGTACAAAGGTAAAGTCTGGCACCTCAAGCCTGTAATCACCACTTTATAATATGTAGATTTGTTTATGCACTCCTAATATCTCTTACAACTCAGTAGGCAATAAACAAATTCATATAGCCATAGGACAAGGTCAGATGGTTCTTACCTTGTTTGACAATTAATCTCACACTTTCTCTCTTCGTTATTTATACTGCTCACGCTCACATGTATGTGGCTCTCAAAGAACTGTACTCCCAAGTCTTTCGTAATAACCTGACATCTCTCTCTCGGCTATATACTTCTCTCTGTGCTTACGGCTAATCTCACTGACTCGTCCTATCAGGTAAAAAGAAGATAGCCCGTTTTAACTTAACTGCTTGCTATAATCTTGACTCATCATTTACATTCTCCATCTCAGTGGTAACTCTCTGTAATTCTATTAGGATTCAACTGCGACGCATTGACCTGCTACACTGCCTATCGTGGCTAGTAATATGATAACTCATCAAAGTTTCACCTAGCCCTGGCTATAGCTACAACCATGCACAGTCATCTCATTCCATCTCTCTCAAACTTAGGCTATTTGCTCATAACATTTCTATCTCATCAACCTCTCTTAATCATTCAAATACTTTGCTCAATCAATCAACACATAGCCACTCTTGCTTATATCTCTCATGACTATTGCCTAACCTCTCACTTATCACTCATGATAATTTCAGTTACGCTCACAAGTATCACTCTGGCCATATTTCATACATCTTCTTTCACTCGACATCATTACATTCCACAAAACTGCACTTTGATTATCCATCACATCAAGTTTGCAACAAAGCTACCAGGCTATATCCTAGTTAGCCTACTGTCCATCTACACAAACACTGTCTATAGCCTATGCTCCTATCTCAGGATTCCATAGCTACGACCTGTTTCTATCCTCGCGCCTAGCCTATAGCCTGCGCTACTCTGCTAGCTCTCACAGCTATAATCAGATATACGATTGAAAATGATATGTCTTTCTCGTCAGAGAGAGACTCCTTATAGCCAGCCCCTTTCAGTAACTGCCAGCAGGTTGACAACTGCTGGTAATTGTTTATAACCTCCATTTCACACTATGTTTAACTTTAAAATGTCTTTTTGAGTCGATTTACTAGTGCCTAAGCTCCTGCCACTAGTGAAAACTAAATATAGCCAAAAAATTCGTACTACACTATGCCCCACAAAACATGTACGCTCCTAAATGGTCAAAAGGTAGTTCAAATGTTTCTCCCTACTGGAACCAAATGGACGGATATCTTGGTGGATTTCAATGACATTGGCATCAAGATTGGATGTGAATAAATTTTTTTGGTCAAAGTTGAGTGTTATAAAGAAGCAATATTTCAGTGAATATATTACAAAGAAGCATGGGGATAAATTTGACTAGTGTAGCAACTGCATTCAATACGTATTATTTTGTGATGCACATCATGTGGGATCGGATCCTTATAACGCCCATCAACAAAATGATATGAAATATGTAACATGGAGGAGCCCCATCATCATGATTATTACAAAAATAAGGTGTTGTCAATTGCTCAACCATTTGAGATCATGACCACTATTCACGACAAAATGGATTATGCAAAGATTACATGCATGTGCTATGCCCATAGGGACAAAGACATAGATGGTCTACTTAGAATTTTTGTTTCTATTACATGTACAATTCAATATTTTCTAGTTAAAATTTGTACATTATTCAGAGCGGGTGTATCCAAAAAAATTGGTGATGTTTAATTATTTTGAAAATTATTTAAAAAAACATTTTGGCGTCTAGCCTAAACTGTTGGATTTGCTTGCAAATGCCTTTGTTCCTTTTAACATCTCGAGAGTATGGTCATGTTTAGGCCTTCAAGGTCTAAACCTCTTAAGGATTGTTTTATTATGTGGATGATAATATTAATGGCTATGAGCAATTCACCCCGCAAGGTGAAAAACCCTAGAAATGGGCCGGTTGAAAATGAAGATTCCTAATCCTTTCAAGCAATAGATTTTTAACTAAAGAAAAAATAAGAACATACATCCATACACATACAATCATATATGCATATACTTATGAAATATAACAACTACACATAAGTTTCCAATTGTAATCAAAATTATAAGAAAATAAATTAATGCAATGAAGAAGCAACCTTAACCAAGGCAGCTCGACCTTTGGCCACTAAAATGGTTGTTTCTCTTTTGTTTTTGCTCCACTTGAAGCGAGCCAGGGCTTTGTGAAAAACTAACTTGAAGATAATATTTCTTCCAAATAATTCTTCAAGAATCACCAACAGTCAATCGGAATCGCCTCTCAAAGTCAGTGCTGCCAAATTACCACCAGCAATAAGTTGTCTTGGTAAATCCGCCATAATTCCTTCATTGTTGCATCTATGATAACAATCTTGAACTTGTTGAAAAATCAACTTGAAGGAACTTTTTTTTACCAAAGGGTTCTTCAAGCCTTGCCTCCAAGCAATCGTAATCGCTCTTCAAGTTAGCACCTCTATTGTCTTGGTAGAATCTTTCACAAGCTTTTTTTCTCCCTACTTTCTTCACACATCTATCCACACACACATCAAAGTGACTCTATCTATGCTTTAAACCCTATTTTTTCTATCATCTTCCTCCATCAATATGCAAGCCTTCTATATTTTTTTCCTATTCATTAACAAAATACACCACATAAAAAAAAAAGGGACAAACCCCAAGACGAAGGAGAGAGATGAAGAAGGTAAAAGAAAAGAATGAGAGAAAGAAAAGAAGAAGAAAATGAAAGGAAGAGAGGGGAAGAAAAACAAAATGAATCCTCCTCTCTCATCTAAAATTCTAAATTTTTCTACTATCAACTTTTATTTTTTTCTACTTGCACTACTATCTAATGTCTAAAATTCATTAATTCTAATAATTTAGTTAAGATTCTCAATCAATCTTATGCTTTTATGTCTAATTTGCGTTTCAACATATTTGCCTAAGTTTTGTGATGGCTTCCTAGTTTATATCTACAAATCATATTTTGAAGGGCTAAATATAAAATAAACCAATGAACCACTCTAATAAAAAAAAATTGTCATTAAATTGCCTATATCTAAATTGTGAGCCAATATGATGGCTCACAATGGTCTTGTTTTTTATGCACATGTATGATAGTGCATGGTCATGTGGATGTCAAGTACGGCTATTATGTCCATGATTTTTACCTTGCGGATTCCAATCATACCATTGGATCAATTGCGAAGTTGCTTTGGGATATGAAGAAAACTCCTATTAGTTCCTCAAAGACTTCTTTTTTTTATAATTCCAGGACCTACAAAGTATTTTTAAATTTGTAAAACATCATTGCCGTTCTAGTGCCAAAGAAATCATTGCCTGCAATTCTACACATTGAAATGGACAATTATGCAAAGGATAATAAATGTAGATATGTATTTTATTTTTTTATCGTTATTAGTGACAAAAAAAATTTCAAGAGATTTATGTCTCTATTTTGATGGTTGGACATACACATGAAGACATTGAAGAATGAAGTTGCATGAAGAAGATTTTCCAACCCATGTATTACTTATGAAATCTTACATGGATTTGGACATTATCCCGGTGATTCCCCATTGGGTCAAAGAGGTTCATGACTTCAAAGGTTTTATAAACTTTATATTGTTGATGGCAAGGACCACCTTGTGGGACACACCAAATTTGAACAATTTCGGTTTTATATACGTGATTATGGTTTGTGGGACAAATACTACTCCAATCGAAATAACAACCCACAAGATTGATTGAATGGGTGGACTAATCTAGTGCCTCCAAGCAATGACCTTTTATCTCCTACAATCATCCAAATGCATCAATTTCATCCGACCACTTCTTCATCCATGTAAACCACCCTAAGTTCATCCTAAGTCCATCGTTTCATCCATCACAAAACCACTCTTCATCCAACCTAAAGTATCCTAACTTCATCTAAAATTCATCCATCATACCTATTATTTGTTATCACAGGGGGGGGGGAAGGTTGGCTCAAGATACCTAACTTCCACCAATTTCCACACCAGCCACCTTTGGTTGGATTGGTTGAGTAGTAGAAGGATTGAGAATTAAACCATTCTTCTAAGGAATAGTACTTGGATGAGTGACCTTTTGCCACCCTCCAAGCCAATTCTCCAATCACTAACTTAATCAATAACTACTAACCCTAACTACTAATTCTATCTTTACCTCATGCCTCTAAGTCCCTAAGCCTCTAAATCCTCAACAACCATCAATACAACCAACATCAATGCAACGAAAGCAATACAACGAACAACAATGAAACATAAGCAATACAACCAACAACAATGCAACAAAAACAATACAACATGTAGAACCTGGAACGGCAACCGACTGCGCTTTCACTTTAGCAACAACATGTCCACATATAGTTCATCTAGCAACCGCATATCCAACAACAATTCACTTCGGCAGTCACATATCTATACAACAATTCTCCAACATGGTTTACAAACCATTCCATACAACATTAGTAGGGTTTATAAATTCTTTATTCAACATTAGTAGGGTTTATAAATTCTTTATTCAACATTAATAGGGTTTACAAACTCTTTTATTTCACATTGTTTTTGCTAGCATTGTAGGAACTTTGCGCCGAGAGAGTTGTCATTTTTCAAAGCTTTTCAAACTCAAAGCTTGATCTTCCTCTTTTCAGAGGCCTTTTCCTTTGTATTCTTCATCAAAATGAAGCAAGGGTGGGTGGGTGGGATCTTTTTTCATCACAAGTCTGTTGCCTCCCTAAACATAGCATCCAATATTACAACTATAGATTTAGTGCTATGTTTTACATCATAGTAAGTTGATTGAACTTTCAACTAGGAATATGTATGCTTATCAAAGTAGTTAGATGCTCCACTATGTTTCCTTGCTTTTAAATCAAAGTTTAATAGCATGGGTTGTCATAAAGGCATAAAGTACTAAGATGTTATAATATATGTCATGGTAACAAATATCCATCACATATGACAACGGAGTTCAAAATATAGTTTAATATATGACTGCATTGTGCCCAATGAGTATTGTTACAACGAAGTAATAAAGCAAAGATGTGATATGTAGACTTACATACCCCATTTGTATGTATTCTCAATGTCTCAACTACTTTCTGGAATTTGTGTATACATCAAGATACTAATTCAAAGTAACATGATAACTTTCACAAGTGTAAAATTTCAAGAGTGAAAGAGCATCCAAACATGAGTAATGCATTATTATTGGTGTTGAAAATGTGAAGAGCGAGCCTCACTTGCACCCGTGCCAACCCAAGCATACATTTGTGTGTTAGAAAGGCGTGTGTCAGGTGTCTTCAGCTAAGCTCAGTTGCATTTCATGTCATACATTTACCTCACCTATCAAGTCCAGTGAATGTTTGCAAACACTTGTACTCAATACAAAACAATGAGTATACTAATTTGCTCTTTTGCCATATTGTGTAACTTTCTTGAACAATAACAACCTTTTGTACACCAAACACCATGCGCCTCCACACTGATCGTGTATCCACTTAGCCTTATTGAACAATTCTAAGCTAAGTGTTTCCTCCTCCAAGCGTGTAAAAGAGTCTTCACATGGAAGAGTCTAGGGTTTAAGTATTGGTTTAATAAGGTATAGTGGCCGCTTTAGGTCACTGGAACCCTAAATTGTGGAGCGTGGTAACTTCCTTAACCATGGTCAATTAACTCATGGTTAAGTATAGTGTAATGTTCTAACTTTGGTGTAAAGCCTACTAAATTTTACAAGCTTTGTAGGAGGTTTTAATCAAATTGTCAAGAGTATCACATTTTACTATTTATATGGTTGAAAGGCAATAACGAGAGAGAGAGAGAGAGAGAGAGAGAGAGAGAGAGAGAGAGTTTGGCATGCCTTGAACAAATCTATGCTTATATTCAAGCTTAGTCACGTCTGAATACATCCTCTTGTTCAGAGGCCAAACCATTCTTCCATCATATCTATGTTCCTCTCAAAACCCGGGAGGGTGGGGACCATCCCTCATGTAAATCTCTTTAACCATCAACTTACATATCTCGGTTCAACTTCTCAAAGTAAAAAATTACAACTTTAATCACTAGACTAGTAAAATTTTGCTCTAAATACACTAAGTAAAGTGTCATACCTCATAACTAGCTTTTACATGGTCAAATTAAAAATGTATGCAAGACATACTCAAAAGAACTTCAAAGGTCTATTCCAAATCAAAATTGCTATGTATTCCAAACTTTCTTGTAGAATATCTAAGCAAAATATACATATTATTTGCAAAAGAGGAGGAAATACAAAACTTAAAAGTGCCGCCAAGTTTGTGAAGGGTTTGCTTCACCTGTGCCCATGCCACCAACCAAATCCACAGAGGGGGTTAGTAACGTACATGAGGTGAATAACAGCAGAACCCAATTGTTATTTATGTCACACAAGCATGCACGGTATACATTTCCCTTCACTTAATATAGGATTAGGTAACAATCCTGGACCATAGATGCATAGAATCACATCTATGGTGGATATGTGTTAGATAACTTTTACCTAACCTTAATTTTCCTTTAGGATTATATTTTGTAACATGGGCGATTCATGTAAGCTAAAGTAAAAACAGAGTATGCAGAGACTAATATTCACGGACCACCCCTTCCAACCACAAGGCCTACTAGCCGTAGATTTGGCGGTACCTAAATCTAATGGTTAGCAAATACGGCTGATTCCACCCTACCTATCCTTCTTCTAAACCCTTTAATTCAACAGCCTTCATTCGCCACCCTCTTGATCCAACGAGTTTTGCCTTCATCCGCACACGTCTAACATTGCTAACTAATTGATATTAACCCAACTCCTAACAACTAACTTCCTTTCTTAACTAAATAGCAAGCCTTAACTCTAACCGCAAGCGGTTTGGGTGGCTCACATGGTCTCAGTGAAATGAAGTACAAACTTCTTTGCACCACACCCAATTGGAGCCCATCTGAAGAAATCTTAAGGGAATTTTTGGATTTGTCAAATACCATGAAAGTTTGTATGAAAAGGACAACACCAGAGTTATGCTTGGACAATATGGACAGTTGATACCATATTGGGAATGCGTGCTTTCTAATCTGGGAAATTCAACATATGAAACTTCAAGTGTGTTAAAACAAGGATATTAGTCGAAGAGTTGGGCCAAAATTTTGTAGTCCCAAACCATATATTTTTGCAATGGAGATATTTGTCAGGAATTAAATATGAATGAATCACCCAAAACCATATTTTTGAGTAGCAGTGGATTGTCATGAAAGCTAAATGGTGTTGTTACACCCCGGGGATGAAGAGTTTTTCAAAACTATTTGGTTGGCAAGAGCTTTGACGGAGCCAAATTTTGTGCCAACTTGTCAACATTTTTGTAAAATTAAAGTGGAATATATTGTCCTTGTGGGAAGAATGTGGACACCCTCCATCATTACACTGGATGGGACACCAAAAAGTCCTTCAGACCTTGGACAACTAACCAACTAATTCAACTATTAGTTAACTAGTTGCCTTTCGTAACTATAGTTGTTCGTGATTTGACCTGCCAAAAATTGTAGTTAACTATAGTTGTTTTAATTTTGGTCTGCCAAAAAATCTAGTTAACTACAGTTATATCTAGTTAACTAAAGTTGAGTGCAACTTGCAATGTAGTACCATGACAGTTTAGAACATCTATATCTTTTCCTTTTCTTTTATTTAAAATTTAAAATTTGGGACTTGATTCCATTTATGACTTGGACTCCATCAACACCCAATGAGCACAACCTCATTATCTATAAGTAATTTAAAATATAATGGGTTCAACCGCCACAAGGAACAGTGGGTTCTATTTCTTCTTGGGATGGGCCAGCATGGGTGACAAGCATTGATTCTTACATAAGGTCTCTTAAAAAAAGTTATTGTAATATATTTCATTTCATTTTTGGGATAATTGAAAGAACTTGCCAGCTGGCTCCTTATAGATTTTGGGACTCTCAAGTTATAGTTGTCTAAATTTTTTCTAGTTAACTGTAGTTGTTTTTGAATCTGATCTTAAAAAAATTTAGTTAACTATAGTTGTTTTTCAAATCGGTTTGAAATTTATCTAGTTAACTATAGTTGTTCCCTAAAATGTATTGAGAAAAATCTAGTTAACTGTAGTTATTTTGGCAGTTGTCCAAGCTCTGAAGTCCTTTAAGTGGATAGTTGATTAAAGTTTCTCTTAGTTTGGGTGGACACATACATAATGCTCATTGCTTGGAAGCTGCGAATAAAGGAAAAAGACCATATTAGCATTCCAACAAAACATATGAAATTTGCAGAGGACAATTTGTCTTGTATGAATGTGTTTCGAATTGTTAATTAATCCGACAAATCTAATGAATGATTGTTTATATAGATGTGAAATACATTTAGTCTGTTCAAATTATAGATATGGTATGTATTAAAGTTTTTTAAATTATAAGTATGGCACAATGCATTTCACTTTAGACAACATAGTATTATAAAAGAGGTCACAATTGATTGCTTTTGTTAGGTTTGCATTTGGATAATATATTCTATATATTTCATTAGATGTCTTGATCTTTTGCATTTGTGATTACATGGCATTTTTAGTGCATACTTTCAAAATCTAGTAAGTGGTAATACTAATAATTTTTTTTTTTACTAATAATTATTTTGAAACTAATTTTGATTTCATTTGTCGATTTAAATAACTAGCTTACCAATGCCGCAATGTTTTACATGTGAATATCCTATATTGATGTTTGCCCAATATTATGGTATGATCAAGGGTGGTAACTTAAATTGAGACTTGAGATAATCTCAAATTAATGGAAATAATGTTATTGGTTCAGAGTGTTATGGGCCCCCAGCCTAGGTTTACATCAGGGTGGTTTTGGACTACAACCCATAACATTATCAGTAGATGAAAAATCTACATGGAATCCCACGTGGTAAGTATGGATAATGTTGGCCAGGATTGTAGGGGAATTATTTGGGACAACTCTTGAAGGTAGGTATGATGGAATGTGAGGTAGGAATGTGGATTTACACTAAGGGTTTGTGACTCTAGAAGACTTGGGGATATAGTCCATGGACTTCTCTATGCTCCCCCTATGTTCTCATTCAAAAAGTAAGGTACCATGGGCATTTTGAAGAGCCATGGCCTAATGCATGTAGTGTAATCATGTCCTAAGTTAACCCCTATGTGCCTGAGAGACCAATTTTGGTCTTTATTTACCTTTTGGAGGTTGAAAGGTAGTTCAAATGTGGTTGGTTTTTTTGAAGGTTGATATGAAGACTTGAGGTTTAGTTGAGCCCTTCTCCCCCCCCCTTCCCACAACACAACATTGAGAATAATTATTGATTTTTAATTGTGTGGCAAGGTTAGGCACACCGCAATTTTGTAGTGTGCTGGGAGTGTAGCTAATAATAAAGAATATTAGGGTTTAGGGTTGTTTTTGACACTATGATAAATTTTTCCTTGCAACTTTTTTTGACACATAATTCTTTTATATATATATATATAATTTATGATAAAAAATTGCCTACTAAAACAATCCAAATTGTATTATGAAGTATTTTTAGATGAATTTTCATTTACAATGCCCATATATGTATTAAGCTTCATTCTAAACACCAACATTATAGATTTGTGCACCGATCCTTTTATGAACAACTTGATTGTAAGAAGCGTTCTCTTTCATATAGAATAACACACTTCTTTCCCTGAGTAGATTTTGGAATTGCTCAAAACCCTCGGGCATTTCGGGGTGCAGTTAGCTGTCGGCTTTATCCCGGACATATGTCATCTGACTTGGTTTGCCCTCATCATCAACACTTGGAGCACATCAGCTTAGCTTAGCTTAGGAACAGAAATTTATGTATCTCGCAGCCTGAGGCTCGATTGTTGAAACCCTAACTAATTAATCAATGTCCGAATGGTTCAAAGTCAAACGACTTGCACAAACTTAGGTTGTATGTATGTTAGTAGTGATTGAAGGGTTCAAAACATTCCGCCCCAAAAGGCGCTAGGAAAGTCACCCTCATCATCATGAATTGAATTGCACAAAGCTACTCGAATTTAGTTGACCGATGTCTTTCTTTCTTTCTTTCTTTCTTTCTTTCTTTTGTATGTGATTTGGTGCAATACCTAAACTAGTAGTACTAGCCTACACGTGGAATGTCACTTTGTGGCCATGGATTTTTCGTTTTGGCTTTTGGGGGGCCCTAAAGCCAAGCTGACTATGCAACACGCAAATCATGTAAAGTGTGCCCCATTACCGTGTGTCGGATTTGTACTATATTTGGTGGAAATGAATATGAAGGCACGTATAAGTGACTCTCATTTTGGAGTCGACGTGGGTGTTGGTGTGAGGTGTTAGGGTTTGAGAATCTACGACGAAGGGCGTTGATACTAAGCAACGGGTAAGTACGTGCTCTCATCAACATGGATCTTTGGAACAAAGTGTCGATACAAGTTTCGGGAGTTGGGCCGAAGATGTATTTAGGAGTGAGTGCAAACATCATCCTACTAGGAATCCTTTGGATATTCCATTGGATGGTACTAACCTACAAGACATCACATGTCAAAGCATGGCAAGGGAAGGGGGCAGATTTGCTTGTACAAGGGTTCTTTGGGCCTAACTTACATGTTTTTAAATGCATTGAGGAATATGCATTTTTGCACAAAGCAGGCCACCCTTTCTCTTGTTCTATTTGACAAGAAAAAAGAAGTATGAATATCGGTGTTTCTGCTGACGTGAATATGAACATGTTAACCTTATCATGTTTAAGAGTCTTCTTTATCTTTTCTTTCTTTTTATGGGGAGGGTGCCTTTCTGACACTTGTCATAACGTTTGATACAAATTATTAAGTTGTATAGCAAAACTCGATCTTTATTTGTTCTTCAAACTTCACACACTGGGCACACACGGATAATATTTATCAAGTCATGTTGAAGTTATACATGAACTTGGATTAGGAAAACATAACAAATTTATTGAAACACTTCTAAGTACAAGTATATTATGGGTTCAAGTTGTCCTTAAAGACCCTACACATGGAACAGATGCGACTGCGAAACATGGAGGTCCCACGGGAGTTCATACATACAGTCGAAATGCACTAGGGTTGGTGCATTACACAATATAATGCAATAGTACCCATGCATCATGTCCAATAGCATGCATTGGCACACATTAGTGAAATCCAAGTGTGCATGTTATGTATGGACAAGGACCCCAAAAAGGACATGGAAAATTAATGTAGTTGTGACTCATGAAAGGTCCAAGGGGGTTAATGCATGCATGTGAAACACACTAGGACCAATGCATTACACCACATAATGCACCAGTCCCGATGCATTTTGGACAATAGCATGCACTCACACATCTAAGTGAAACTCCATATGTGTACTTTGTGTAAACATTCCAATCACAAACATACAAAAAGGTGCCCCAAATGACCCTAGACATGGAAGGAACGCAATTATGAATCATTTATGTTCCAAGGGGATTCTTACATAGTACATGTGAAATGCACTATGGCCGGTGCAATCCGCCGCACAATGCATTGGTACATAATGCACCAATACCAATGCAATATTTTGTGTGATAGAATGCATTGGCACATATCCTCACTCAAACCCAAGTGTGCATACATAAAGTGCAAAATTTAATTGCAAGCTTAAATACTGTACACCACCAAAAGTTGCCCCAAAGGGCCATGGACATGGAACAAATTGACACAATTGTGAATGATGAGGCCTTGAGGGATGTCATAGGGTGCAAATACCCAAGGAAATAACTTACGACAAGATGGAGGTCAAAGATTTAAAGTAGAACCACCACAAGTGCACCATACATAAAAGCGATCATGAAGCGGTGCATGGGGCGGCACAAGACGAAGAGACTTCGACAACCTTATGTTGGGGTCCAATAGGCTAGAAGTGCAAAGAAGGTTGTCATCACCACTAGTGACCATGGTCATTCTACGCGTTTTGGCATTTACAATCTTATTTTTGCAAAAGGCTCCACAATGAAAAAAAACAAAAAAAAACACATATGTTCACATTGAAAATTTTGTATAACTCTCCAAGTTTTTTGTGAAATGTTCTAGACAATTTGCATTGCATGGTCTAATATCTAATCGACAAGTGGCTTTCTTGCCTTTAAGTCTTACTCAACAAGTAACATTTATCACTTTGACGGGAGCACATGCCTAATGAAAGAGTTGCTCGCCACCAAAACCAACCTTCAAGAAACACCATTAGTTGCTTCAAATGGTGATATCTCCTTCAGAACTTGCTTGTTTCCCACAAAACAAGAGTCCATATTGTAGCGGTTCTCATGATCTATTTCTAGATACCAAGCACACCTCCTAACTCCTAGTCATTTGAGTGCAATGAGCATTCAAAATCTAGCTCCTCTTCAAGTTGTCCTTATTTCTTGAATTCAGGACATGAGCATAACCTCTTTGGATTTGCCTTTTTAATCTACCTATAATCACCAAGCTTGCCTTCTACCTCTTAGGTGTTTTGGGAGCAGTGACCATTCAAAGGGTATCTCCACTTCAAGGTGTTTTTCAATGTTTTCTCCCTCATTTTTGGACTTAGCACTTAAGATTAGGCTTTTTGCATTTGCATTCTCTAGCTCTATCCATCAACACCAAGTTTCATCTCTTAACTCTCGACCGTTTGGGTGTGACGACCAATCAAAGAGCAAATTCTCTTCATGTTTGTATTTGATGTTTTCTCCCTCGAATCTTAGACTTTGTAAGTGTGTTTGGGCTCTTTGGATTCCATTCTCAAGAGCTTTGGTTTGGCACCCCAACCGCAACTAGAATTGAAAGAATTAAAACAAAATGATTGGTTGACGATTAATGTAAAACTGGGATGATACACCCTTAATTTTTGCCACAATAGCTTACCAAATTGTAATGGTTGATATTCCACACATTTGCAATTTGTGGATTTGCATGGTCTAGTAAGAGTTATTTCTTTACTGCGCTCTCATAACGTGCCCAATTTGAGTGTAATTTTATAGCAACCCATAATCTCTACACATTTAAAACTGACCAAATTTTGTAAAAGTCTCGTAATTTTTTCATGTAAGGTGCATGTTTTGGGATGTTTTCTCATAGTGCATGGGAACCGGACCAACTTCAGAATGTTGATACATGAACAACTACATGTTTTTGTCACCATGGGAGAATTCTCAAATCTACAACGCTCTTAGATTTTGGGACAAACACTCGACGTTTTGCATTTAACCGCATGTGGTTCAATTGTAGTGGTCAAGCCTCATTCTTTTTCTTGCTAGTAGTAGCATAGCATGCAACATGACAACATTGTACCCGAAGTGCAAAGACGGCGGCCATTGGGAACGGGACCAACACTAGAATGTGGACACGAGAACGACTACGGGATTTTGTCAATGTGGGAGACTCCTTAAACCCACACCCCTCAGATTTTTTGAGACAAAAACTCAACGACTTTATATTAACCCCCATGTGGTTCAATTGTAAAGGTCAAACCTCATTTTCTTTGCTAGCGAGAGCATGCAACATGAGCATCAATTTCACCACAATCTCAAAATTTTCTCTCGCGACAGGCAAATCTAGATGGCCAAGACTAGGTCAACAATTTGATTCAACATAGAGTCGGCCTTCCAATTTTGAAGCAACCGTGACATCTTTGCTCTTGAATGAGAAAGTAATATTATGATAGATTCAGCTAACGTTGCTAAGTTTGTCGCTTCAAGCAGAGATCACTTGCACCCAATTACTGCCACATGATTTCTCATCAATTAAATGTCAAACGAGCTAGTTTCCTTAAATAAATACTCATACGCAATAATTGAGCAATATGTGTGGCACTACTTAGAGAAGTGCCAAGTCTTTATCTCAAACAATTCAAAACACCATATGGCAAAACCTTTGTGTGCTTGCAATAACATCATCATCATGAGTATATAAAACCAGTGGTCATCGTGGCCAACCCTACAAGTAGACTCCTTCAAGACACATAATAATAATACTTATAATAATAATAAGTTTTTCATATTGATGATCTCTAGTAACATTGTGTACATGCCACATAATCAATTGGATTGACTAGATAATAACTACGACGCAAAATTTAAGGTACTACAAGCTAGAAGATTATAGCTTTAATACGACCATTCAATGTACAACAAGTGAGTGAGGACACATGATCAAGTGATCCACATGTTTTGACACTTTGGTCTAGATTACTGGCTTGCAACCGGAACAAAACCCGAAAGGGGCCAAAAAATGCAGCCACTTCCTTGATTGGACTAGTCTTCATTAATTGGCATGATGATGGAACTCATCAACTTTCATCAACAATACCAAGTCTCAAAGGATTATGTAAACTTCTTACCAAGGTGACATTACAAAAAAACATTAAAAGAGGAAATAGAATAATAATAATAATATAAGTGATTGTTAAATCGACCATGTAGATTGTTAAGTCGACTACAAAGACTCGTCATGTAATCAAATAACCTGTCAAAATTTGAACAATTCTACCTGTAAGTTGAAATATAAAGAAAGAGGAAGGAGAGTTGATACATTGCTCTTCATGCGTGTGATGAAAAATCAAATTTTGACAAGTCGCGTGACTACACAACATGTCTATGTGGTCGTTTTAACAAACGACGTGGTTGCTTCAAGAATAACCTAAAATTGATTTAGTGCTTTACTAGCTGCTCGAGTAGTTACTACTAGTCATGGTGGTGAGGAGCATGACATATTTTATAATAAAAAGGTACTCACAACTTAAGCAACAACTTGTCTGTGATGTATTCAACGACATAATGGTTGGTTGAGAAGTGTGGAACCACATGCAACAAGCTCGGTTCACAAACATCTTGGAACAACATGAATATGGCATCTATAAAATACATTTTTATTTTATTTTATTTATTTATTCCGGGTTGAATGGGACAATCATGCCGTTTGTGTGGACAGATGACACGCTTCAATACATTCAAACATACAAATGAATACTAAGCTCCTAGATGTGGAAGCCAAGTTGATTGAGCGCCAATATTGAGCTGACTTGACTTCAACTTATGCTAGTTGTAGGACCATTCAACAAATGCATCAATTTTGGCTCTAAGAAATGCCCAAATTTTCTTTATTTTTATAAGTGCGATACTTCCACATCGTAATTGACATCATTTTAGGTGGAATACATAGTCTCTACCATGAGTGAACTAAAGGCATTGGCTGTAAGTGTGCTTTTCTTTCAGAAGATTGTAAATTGCGGCGTAGCGACGATCATGTTGAGTGTTCTTGACCATTCTACTTAATACTACCCTCGCATACGAAAGCCAGCTTTTGTGGCAAAATGGACTGGGAGAACCAGCTGCTAGTTACAGATTAATCGGTTGAGTTTGAGAAATAACCGGTCGAAGTTCATCAAGACTTCAGGACAGTTACCAATCATTCTAGAGGAACCTGGAGAATATACCCCAATTTAATTAAAGGAAATCCAAAAGATTCCAACATGCAACCGGTTGGACTGAGTTGGAAACACTAGGATATCGCCCAATCATGCCCAAGAATCTCCCAGGGCACTGCTCTGTGGGGGCTATATTGAAATTGTCAGAATCCGCTCCATTTCTCATGACGGATACAGAGGGTGTGACAAAATCACTTACGTACCCTTCTTCTGCGCTTCATAGCAGTGTGATCCGGTGGAGATTTCTGGGGCATAAGCGGTCAAGATCCTAGTGCTTCCAACTTTGTCCAACCGGTTCCATGTCGGCATCTGTCGGTTTTTTCTCTTCATTATCCATTCGAGCTTGTATATTCCCCAAACTCCTCTAAAATGATCAGTAACTTTCCTGAAGTCTTGATGAACTCCAGCCGGTAACTAGCGGCCGGTTCTCCATCCAGTGCATTTTTGCCTCAGAGATCAAGCCCTGCCAGGGTTTTTCCAAATGTAAGACTTGATCGAATCCGCTGCTGTCTGACTGCATTGGTGGAGATCTTGCAATAAATATCCCCCCCCCGCCCTTTTCTTTAAAGCTAGGCTGAGGGGGTCTAAGGGATAGAGCGCCACAACAACTTTGCATGCGGTGCTGCTCACTGTTGCACGAGATTCAATGGGATCTAAAACATATTTATAGGATTCATAGAATGCCCCTGTGTATACTCTGGCATTATGACGTAATATCGCCCACCCATTGAGTAACTTCTTATGTAAGGAAGGGAGAGGGTGCTAAACAATGAATCGGGAGAAACAACTGCTCGCTCGTTACAATTGAACCGGTTGAGTTTCAGAAATAACTGGTTGAAGTTCATCAAGACTTCAGGGGATTTATTCATCATTTTAGAGGAATCTACATAACATTATTCAGATTCATAACAATATTTTGTGGGACTGGTAGTATTTTAAGGAATATTTCATCATTTAGGTTGAATGTGAGGAATATTCTGTAGAATATTGTCAGTCCCACAGAACATTGTTATGGATCTGAATAATGTTATGTATGGAATACACCTCAAACCAATAAAGAAAAACCAAAATATTATAACATGGAACTGGTTGGACTTGGAAACACTAGGATTTTAACCAATTATATATTGAAAGTCTTCCCGGACACTGGTGCTAAAACCGTCACTTTAAGCGTTGAGTAGTAGTACATATACCACTATTAGATTCGAAGAACTAAAGTGTCTCTTGCTAGCAATTCAAAGGGAATTCTAACGCACCAAAGTCATTTGCCTTCTTTGGATTTCATATGGGAAAAGTTATAAGGGTTCAAAGTTTCATTGGCACATTACCCAAAACCATTGCAAGGGGGGCATTAATGTTCACATGCTAAACATTTTTATAATCCATGTGTGTTTATTGTGCAAGATTCCAGGGTGTTGGTTTTAGCACCCTCTACCTTACAAATTGAAGGCTTCAAGACTACGTTGTTATTTAGGGGTTCCAAGTTAATAAAACCTTTGCACAAGATCATGACACATATGACCAAGGGCCAGGAGGGAAAATTGTTTTGGGAAATTTTCACATGGTCATGGTCCACAGTTCGAAGACCATGATTAAGAGAAACCCATGTCACAAAATTTGGGTTTTCTTGTCACAAAATCTTGGTGATCATCAACCATCATTGAATTCTGGACATGTGGGACTCCATACCACTTTCTCATGCATTTTCCTACATGGTCACTCTTATTTTTGGTGACCTTTTGTAACCAAAGCGGGATTGCCACTCCACTCATCTCTCAACCAACGAGGGAATTTAGAAGCCATGGTCATGGTCATGGTCATTGGTCGCTAGTGTAAGCATTATCTTAGACACATGACCAAGCCATGGTCATGGTCATAGTTGGCAAAGTCGCATCATGCTATAATGGTTTACTCAAATTGCAAATCCCTTCCAAGTACAAGGATAACAAGTACAATGGTCAAACTAACCAATTTTTTCCCCTATTAGTGTGGATAGCATTGGGAGTTACACGTTGATTTATTTGCAAAGCATGTTTATACCATTCTTTATACAAATAGCATAATAGCTGCACTAAATAGTCCTATTAATGTGGGCCGGATTAAATTTTGTAAAAGCCACATTGATTCTCATAGTGGGAAATAACATGGACCACGTTAATACTCAACCCAAGCCAATTCTCTAGTTTTAAAATGATGTGGCTGAATATTTCATTTTGTGCTATTTTGTAATTTACTTTATGTAAGGCGACTATATATACTATTATGTCATGTGTTGGTCAAAAGTCTCAAGGAAGATTGAAGTCTAAGGGGAAGACTCGGGGTCTTGGACCTATGTTTATTCACTTCGACTAAACAATAAGAGTGGCCCACATTATCATTTTCATGCTAATTTTTGATATAACAAAATAGGACTATCCAGTGTAGTGTGCATATCATATGACAAGAAAGAGCTACTTTGGCAAAGAATGGTATTCTAAATAACAATGCAAAATTCTAAATGTTGACCCGCACTAATAGGAAAATGCATGATCTTTGTCAATAATAATAGTAAAAAATATAGCAATAAATATTACATGCAATGAATAGATAAATATACAATTCAATGTGTTCTCTAAAAATTACTACTAAATATTGAGTTAATTTTTTCTCACCTTTCCCTAAGTTTGGGTTAATATTAATTTGATAAAGCATTATGATAATACTTTTGGTCTCACATGAATAATTTAAGAAGGAAGAAGAAGATAAAATGACAAAATTATCACACATAATATGAAAAAACAATTACTTTTAGAAATCTCATGTAAATCTTAAATTTACAAAATCTCGTGTGAACATATTGTGTAGAAGTCTAGTGCACTTCAACTTATGCAATGTAATGAAAGTGAATTCATGTATCTAGTGTACAACGGACAATGTGGTGGTGATGTCAGTGGTTGTCACCCTACTCTCTACTATTCACTGCCATTATGAAAAGCTAGGGGGACCACATTAAAGTGATGTGTTACATGTACAGGTGGAAAGGGCCAGGATGACATAATTCCATAGTACATATGTGTAGATGGGTGGGTTGGGTGCTCCTGCTTGTGGATACTATGAAGAGAGTGGAGGTTGGAGATAAACGGATTGAGACTTACCTATTTGTATATAAGATAAGTGAGTATCTAGTGAGTGTGAATGATCGTGAAATAATCCAAAAAAAATTTGGGTTTAAAGTTAGCAAGAATTATGTTAAGAGATCATAAAACAAAACAAATCATATACAGTGACTCCAAAAACCAAGCCTATGCATCAAACAAGGACTTTCATGGGCATTTCACAAAAAGATAGTGATATATTTAGGAAATGTAAAATGTAATTGTAAAAGAACTAGAAGTTGACTTTCAAATGATGTCATAGTGATGTCATCAACTTCACTAGGGTTTCGGTGAGAGGAAGAGAGACGTCGACGTTGCATAGACTCAGTTTTTGAGGCACCGCTTGCTATCTTCTTTGAGAGCTCTCATTTTCTTGTTTCTTCAATGTTTTGAGTCCAAAAAAAATTTGAGGGTTTCGTGTGTATTGTGTTGAATACTTCTTGTGGCTTTGTGGAGGTTGTATAGAAAGATGAGACCTATTTCACAAAAGAAAGAGCAAAATATTGTAGCCTTGATAGAGAAGGGGAGGAGCAGTAGAGAGATTGCAAAGAGTGTGGGTTTGGCACAATCTACAGTTAATAGAGTGAGAAAGAGGCTTTCTATGAGTGTAGCATTGTCTAAAGGAGGTCGTCCTAAGGTCCTAACAAAGTGGGAGAAGCGTTATGCTTCACGGCTAGTTAATGTTGGCGGTTTAGAAACTGCAACAAAGGCATCAAAAGTGCTTCGAAGAGAGATGGGTGTAAAGATGTGCGACAATACCTTGAGGAATGCGTTGAGAGAACAAGGATTGTCTTCTTTTACGAAGGTTAAGAAGCATGCTTTGAGTCGGAAGAACATCAAAGACGGATTTCGCTTTGCTCAAATGCACAAAGATTGGACTGTGAGTGATTGGGAGCAGGTGGTGTTTAGTGATGAAACTAAAATATGTTGTTTCAATTCAGATGGGAGGACTCAGTGTTGGATAGAGGACAAAGAAAACATCCATGTGCATGCTGTGAACCAAACTGTGAAGCATGGTGGAGGCTCTATAATGCTTTGGGGTTGTTTGACTTGTAGAGGATTGGGGTCATTGCATAATATACAAGGGCACTTGAATACTAGAGGCTACATTGCAATTTTAGAGCAAGATTTGTGTAGTACATTGCTTGCATTTGGGTTCAATCTTGAAGAAATCATTTTTCAACAAGACAATGATGCCGTGCATACAGCCAAGATTGTTTGAGAATGGTTTGGGAAGCAACCATTTTGTGTTTTAGAGTGGCATGCACAATCCCCTGACTTAAATCCTATTGAGCACATATGGGCTTTACTGAAACGGCGATTGAACTCATACTCTAGTCCTCCCAGTGGTATTCTTCAATTATGGGTTCGAGTGCAAGAAGTTTGCGACTCTATTAGTCTAGAGGAGTGTAGAGGATTGTATGCTAGCATGCCTGATCGAATTGCAACTGTTTTAGCTGCAAAAGGGCGATGGACAAATTTTTAAGTGTCTTCTACACTGTAGTGCAAAAACCGAGTCTATGTACATACTTTTCTTCAACATCTTTATCTACTTTGTTGTAATTGAAATCATGATTTTATCATTACAGTGATGTGTAGAACTTTATACTCTATAATTTTTGTTTTTATAGCTTTTGATTTCGATCACTCTTGTTTCCGGCATCGTCATTTGAAGTTTCAAGTTCCTTGCATAGACTCGGTTTTTGAAGTCACTGTAAGTGAACTATTTAGCTTCCCGACATTGGAATAGAACGAAGCTAGATTAATGTATTGTAGACTATGAAGAGGGTCTATATTCTAGCATGTAAAACACCTTCAAATGAAACTTTGTACATGAAATACTCTTTGAACAAGGGGTCCCATTTTGCATGAAGGTATGATACCTTTGCACATCGTATATGCATGTGCATTTTGTGTGAAGGCCTTGTCAAGTGGGGGCCGGTGCAAAATAAGGCGTTTGGTTTCCCTGTAGACACCCACCATGCTAGCACATATTTAGGGGGATCGCAAAAGCAGAGTTGGTCCAAAGCAAGCCCGACCCAAAGAGAGTTTAAGAACGAAACAATAGAGTTAAGTTATGTGTAAAGTCTCCGAGTTATGCAAAAAGTCCCTCAAAGAGGGAGAAGATCATGGGTTTGATTCTTCTTTGAGAGAGCTTTCTATTAAGAGCTCGTGACCTCATCGTGTGTCGGAGCCTATTTTGAAAGTTGGGTGAAATTCCTTGGATCTCCTCTTGTCATTCCAATTTCTTTTGAGAAAACTCTAGGATCTAAAGTAGGATTTGCCCATGGGCTTCGCTACCGCAAATTTTAGATCGATCTATTATAAGGCTAGTATGGTCCACCCATCCTAGTATGATGAGCTTGAAAAACCCGGTTTTTAATAGTTTGACACCACTCTTTGAGAATTTTAGTTTGATAAGTTTTAAGAAAAATTGGGGGGACTTTATGATTACGCTCTCAAACTCGTGTTTTAGTCAACTCAACAAGAGTTCGATCCCAAGACTTTAAGCATAATTGTAACATAGTTACCTGTAAAATAAAGTAAATGAAACCATGGGTGTAGTCTCAAAACAAAAACTTTACGAATAACTATAATGTATTGCAACTTGACTCGAAGTTTTCCGCAAGATCTGATAATAATTTGGGATTTCCCAATTATGTTATTCTCGCCAGTCGCCACTCAATGTTTATTTTGACATCAACTTATTAAGGTAGATAGGTCTTGAGTGGCTCATTTTCTTAATTGGACCCCTATATTTGATTGGAATGTGGTTCGGTGAGGATCAAAGAACAAACATCATAAACATACATGTGTTAAAAGGGATTGGACTACGATTTCAAATATTAATAACTACTCTACACTCAACAGTGAACACAATTGGGAGGACCTATGTATCCAATTAAGAAATCAACAACCATGCACTTCTGATAACCATAACTAAACTAGGGAAGGTCTAATTTTCAATACGATTTTTTTGCAGATGTTTCACCGCAAATTTGCTAATGCAACACGCGTTTTGTTGTGTACATCTAATTGGTAGAAGTTGGAGAACATGAAAAACGAACCCAATGACACCCACATACCTTAGGGTTAGCGGGATGGCACAAATGGAAGGTGGAGTAATCAAGGAGGAGCCGGCTCACGACCAAGTACTTGCGCTTTTTGACACCTAATAGTGCGGACCACACTATACGGGTTGTCTACAACTGCTATAGAAGGTGATGCACAAGGCTAACATGTCAAGTTTTAATAGGAGGACAACCATTGGGTGAATGACACCCAAAAGCTTGTTTTCACATATCCACACACACACACTAATACTATGTCGCAACGCGTAGCTTAGAGAATGGGACATACGGTACACAAAAATTGTCCTGTTAGTGTGGGTGGAAATTAATGTGGGTATAATTAATGTGGGCCATTCCAATTGTCTAGTTAGGGTGGAATTGATGTGGGCCAAAGACCTCGGGTCTTCCCCACTGGCGAGTATTTGAGTGTTGGTTGAAGGATAGAAGTAGTATGTAAAAAATAGTCACCTACATCAATTCCCTACAAAAGCTTTCAATGTGACTCACACTAATTTTAAACAAGAAATTCGACATTGGTTGGAAAATTGCATGGCCCACTCTAGAGTACTATTCTGGCTCACACTAACAAGACAATTTACTGTAAGGCATGAGTGCCTCATCGGTTAGTACTTATCTTAATTGGACACACGTATTTGAGAGGTTTGTGGTCTGGTGTGACCCCAAGAAATAGATACCAAACATGTATGTGTTCTAGAGCAGTTGGGTTGCATGTTCAGACTATGATAACCCTTGTGAGCTCAATAATCAACATAATCGGGGGAGACCTATATGACCATTTCAAGAGCACACAAATCTTCACTTGGTAATAAATAAGATATTCATACGAGCTCCAAAACTCCGAAGAAAATGATTAGTACAGCTAGTACGACATCGACTTGGAATTGCTAACCATCTCACACTAATTGAGTGTTTCATATCATAGGAGAAGTGGGCTAGTGGGAAAAAGTAACCATTTAAGACCCAATCACCTTCAAGTGAGCACTTGAAAGTGCTAATTTGATTGTATGGAGCCCTACGGGTGGGTGTAAGATACACATAATTATACCCACCATTCCAAAAGGACATGAAAGCAAGTGTCATGTAAAGCTAGGAAGACAAGGGACGTACATGAACACATCGAATTTCTCAACAAGTGTTTGTTTGTTGTTCTTATTATGTTTTCTCGACCCCACTAGTTGCATGTAAGGTACCGTATGCTTGGCCATTTGAATCAAGTAAGTAGAAAACAAGAGAAGGGCACTAAACTATATAGGCAGATGGCACCAAGAAATGGCCAATGGACAGACACATAATCAGGACAATTGGAAGAAAAATAGAATTTTTTTATTTAAAAAAAATCACAATGTATGGTAGGAGTGTTGCCAGGCGGACATAAAGATGTGTTGCGAGTCTTAATTTGCAAAATAGAATTGATTGGGTTGACATTGGCATCATCATGATTTTGACGCAGGGGATGCACTTGCTTTATCGTACTTGTAGCACGTGGGTGCATAGAACGGGTATTAATTGAGACTATGGGTTACTGTTGCATATTGTACATAGAGTTAGGGTATTTTAAATTTTTTCGGGCAATGATATATATCATGTCCTATGAAACATTGAGATTTGGAATCCATACATAAATTTGCAACAAGGGCATACATATATCAAAGGATATAGGAAGTCAGGTAGGGCATAATATGTTGGAGATCAACATCCAACATCTCCATAGTTCATTTAGTTCATGAATGGCCTACTTGAATACCCTTTAGGTTTCAGCATTTGGGGTTTGGTTTTTGAAGCTTTTGAGATGTCTTGAGTAAGGGTCAATCATTGAGAAAATTGAGGGGGAATCTACCACTTGGAATGTATCATGAGATGAAGTATTTTTTGCTTACAAAAATTGGGCACTGCTTTTTGCAATTTTGTTTTTCTCCTTGTACACACATGTTATGCTCTTACCCCTTTTCTTGGTGGTATTATATGCTTCTTACTATTCCTTAGATGTAGGCTTGTTTGTATATTCCTTCTTTTGTCCACTCAAAATTTGTATTTTAGATGATTAGATTATGAGGGTGACATAACATTATTCAGATCCATAACAATGTTATGTGGGACTAACAATATTATGCAGAATATTCCCCATAGTAAGCATGAATGATGAAATATTCCACAGAATACTGTCAGCCCTGTAGTACGAATTTTTTGGCTATATTTTGTTTTCACTAGTGACAGGAGCTTAGGCACTAGTAAATCTACTCAAAAAGACATTTTAAAATTAAACATAGTGTGAAATGGAGGCTATAAACAGTTACCAGCAGTTGTCAGCCTGCCGGCAGTTACTGAAAGGGGCTGGCTATAAGGAGTCTCTCTCTGACGAGAGAGACAGATCATTTTTCAAGTGTATATCTGATTATAGCTACGAGAGTTAGCAGAGTAGCGCATGCTATAGGCTAGGAGTGAGCATAGAAACAGGTCGTAGCTATGGAATCCTGAGATAGGAGCATAGGCTATAGACACTGCTTGGTGTAGATGGACAGTAGGCTAACCAGGATATAGCCTGGTAGCTTTGTTGACACTTTATTTGATGGATAATCAAAGTGCAGATTTGTGGAATGTAATGATGTTGAGTGAAAGAGAAGATGTATGAATTATGGCTTGAGTGATATTTCTGAGTATAATTGAGATTATCAGGAGTGATAAGTGAGTGGTTAAGCAATAATCATGGGAGATATCAGCAAGTGTGGCTGAGAGTGATTGATTGAGCAAAGCAATTGAGTGATTAAGAGAGATGTAGAAGATAGAAACATCATGAACAAATAGCCTAATTTTGAGAGAGATGGAATGAGATGACTGTGCATGGTTGTAGCTATAGCCAGGGCTAAATTAAATTTATCTAAGTTATCAGATAGCTAGCCACGATAGGCTGTGTAGCAGGTCAATGAGTCACAGTTGAGATATAATGTCATTACAGAGAGTTCCCACTGAGATGGAGAATGTAAGTGATGAGTCAAGATTATAGCAAGCAGTTAAGTTAAAACGGGCTATCTTCTTTTTACCTGATAGGACGAGTCAGTGAGATTAGCCGTAAGCACATAGAGAAGCATATAGTAGAGAGAGAGAGAGATGTTAGATTCTTACGAGAGATGGAAAGTACAGTTCTTTAAGAGCAGCATACTTATGAGTGTGAGCAGTATAAATAACAGAGAGAGGAAGTGTGAGATTAATTGCCGAGCAAGGTAAAAAACCGTCTGACCTTGTCCTATGGCTATATGAATTTGTTTATTGCCTACTGAGTTGTAAGAGATATTAGGATTGCATAAACAAATCTACATATTATAAAGTGGTGATTACAGGCTTGAGGTGCCAGACTTTACCTTTGTACGGGAATGGTGGCTATAGTCTCTAAACTTGTTATTGCTAATCCGTGAGTAAAACTTAACTATAGCCTATCTTTCTTTGAGAAGCAATTCACAATTAATGAAGGGTAATTAACCAACCCACACATGAGACCGTAAAAGTTAATTACATTAGAAAATGGCATCACAAGACTATTGCACCCGAAAGGGAGGATACTAGACTATTCGCCAAGCTTTTGAGCTTCACGACTGAATTAAGTCAAGACCTTAGAGTGATAGAAAATTCCTTGAAGATAGGACGGAATCACTCACTACTGAGAAAGCACAAAGGAATCATAAGAGTGAAGATTAAATGGAATGAATAAGGAATAAAGCAAGAATGAACCTGAGATGTTATTGTAATCCTTAATCCAATGTGACATTAACCCTTATAGACACTATCTCAGTCTTCCTGGAGACTTTGTTCCCTGGGTTTGTTGGTTTAAGACATAGCAAAAACTTACTACAAGCCCCATAGAACACTGTTATGGATCTGAATAATGTTATGGACGCACACACGTGACATATGGTTTTAATAAATGATGCACCCTCCAGACATCTTGATGACCTCATTGAAAAGATTCTTAAAATCTAACTGCAAGGGGGCGGCCAAATCTATAAATAAGAAGATCATGGGATAAATCTTCCATTCTAAAATCTTGGGATCAAACAACCAATTCGGAGACCATAGTGAGTGTTATGAATAGAAAAAAGGTCTCTAATTGACAACTGCCACCCATGAAACCACAAAATATACAAATATTTCTAATAATCAAGTAATAACAAAACAAAAAAGCAAACTTCAAGGTGTAGAAGCTAGGATCCTACCATTCCAACCACCTAGAATGTACCAACCTAGTACATATATTACCAACCATTAATAATTGTCAAATTAATGGCCCCTCCCCTTTTGCCGATTCTTGATGATAGTGGTTGCGGCCATGTCCTAAGAGGATCTCAACAAGGTCTATATATGGATGAATGAATGATCTTTGGCATTCATGAATGGTTGTCTGAAGAGAATTTGAGCAAGACAAAAGGTTGAATGGGTGATCACAACATTGCCTTCATCCCAATTTTGTGATACTCATGGCCCTTGAACATAACATTATTCAGATCCATAATAGTGTTCTGTGGGACTGACAATATTTTGTGGAATATTCCATCATTCAAGTTGAATGTGAGAAATATTCCTCAAAATATTGTCAGTCCCACAGAACACTGTTATGGATATGAATAATGTTATGATTATGTGAGTTGGGACACTAATGATAAATTTAACATGTGTTAGATTTTTGACATGACATGATGTAGGAACCATGGTAAAGAGTAACTCGGTGTACAAATATTGTTGATGGAATATCCATTATTAAGTTAGGTATCTCTACCTCATGGGGGTGACTGGCCGAAAAGTAGAAACCACGTGAGAACAACTGTAGGGTGCTTTTTATTCATTGGCAAGAAAAATTATATGAACTTTGGATCTACCATAGCCTACTTAAATTGCGAAACATGTGATCATATATAATTTAGTATAAGAAGAAAACCCCCACTTTAGGTTTAAGGTAGAAAGAAATTAGTATGACAAAAATAATAGAGGAATTATAAAATAAATAAAACGAGTATATTCACATATAATACATGCAAAATGGATGAAAATTTGCATGACTGGGTTGTGATGTGTACGCTCTTCTTTCACCAATATATAGCAACATGGATACATGCCATGCCATATTGGAGTTTTAAGTTTGCCTTCATTCTAAACGAGTAGATCAAAATTTTATGAGTAACTTAGCATCATTTGAAATAGTTTAGGTTTTCTTTTATAATTACCTACAGGGTGCTAGATATTTGGTGAAGTAGTTTTTTTTCTACTTAAAGGGTTCCTTAAAATCCAAATGAGGTAAATAGCCCCCATAAAAATACCCTTTGCACGCACGTGGTTACATAACACAAGGGGGAGTGACCCCCCCCCCCAAGATCTCTACTTGTTGAGGAAAAATAGGATTTGGAAGAGGAGGGATGAAAATCTTGGCCTTGGGGAGATGTGGAGTGATAGATGGAAGGGGGATGTGGAGAGTAGTTAGAAAAGACTCTTAGGAGCCATGACGGGCCAACATCATGGGGCATTCACAAGCGATTGTAGAGGTCTATTCCATAGTCAATACCAAGAGGAAATTAATAAATTATGACATGAAAATAGTTAAATTACTCCAAATTTGGACTTTTAACATGTGTCAAATGCGTTGGGGAGTGCTCTAGCCAGTGTCAAACCATAGTTATTTTGGACATTAAATCTACATGTTAATGGTAGGTGCAAAGAAAACTCTCCGAACATGTTGGTTGTTATGCCCAACCCCACACAATATTGTATTTGTTTTTCCTACGGATTTTGGCTCAATCCCAATGCAAGATGGATGAGGTACATTGGTCGCTTCTCTATTCCCATAATTGTCTTGTATGGACAAAAGGACATATGACTCCACACATGCCTCTTGTGTGTTGACACTAGAAGCATGACAAATTGCCATTGATCCTTGTTGGCAACCTCCTAAATATTTATACACCCCTCTACTACGTATTTTGGGAGTTAAGCAACTCTATGGTCAACTCTATTCACTAGTCTTCCAATGTTAGATAGATTTTTTTTTGCTTGGGTGGATAGATAGCTTTGTTTTCCTCTATAATTATTGAGTTATTGTTTAGTTTTGTTCTCTCTAGGAACATGGATTCTTTTGGGGTCTCTATGGTTTCATTTCACTAGGATATTGACCTTTTTCTTGGCAATCACTTGTGGCCTTGGTTGTACGAAAGTTCTTTCTAAATCCTTGTGGGATCATTCAGAAGACCAAGTCACCTTGCATTTGATATGTTGGTGACAATGCAAACTTTATGTAACTATATTGCTTACCATTAGAGTAAAATACCACACATGAACCTTTTGAACATAGAGGTACAAAAGCTACAAAGAAGGGTCATGAGCAGATTGAACATACCTCAAAACACAGGCCAATGTTCTACTAGCACATGTGGCAACGGATTCAAAAGACCCAATAATTCATCAAAGTAACTAAGGTATGTGGTCCTCTTGTGGGCACTTTCAACTTCATCTACAATTTTGGCCCTTGGATCAAATTAAGAAGTGTTAGGGAATTGTGGCATCGAATTGGAACATGCAAATTGCCATTAAGGTTTTAAAATTGGAGTTGAATGGAACAAGTTATGAGAGCTAATGGTGAATTCTCTTTGTTTTTTAATGATCACATAGTAGGTCCTTCCAATTGTGTCAATTATTGAATTTAGAATGCTACTTAACATAAGTTGAGCACATATGCCAATCTTGTTTTAACATGTGCCTTTTGGTGTACATTTTAAACCGTAACATGTTTCGCCATATACCACTAAAATAGATGAGCCATAGAATCTCATTCTCTATTCGAATGACCATAATGAGAACCGTATACTCTATATACGAGCGGCACACGGCAAGGACCTCGTGGCTAAGATTGTACACCAAAAAGACATTGTTACAATGAGATTGAATTATGGGCTCAAAACATAGAAATCGTTCTAGGTTCAATAATAAATACAATTGACAAGGTCTACATGATCACCTAAAAAGAGACTAAGGTATGTGGGTCTTATTCGGCTACTTTTCTTAATCAGATGCCTAATCTTTTCGATTGGCGTGGTTTGGTGAGGATCAAAGAACAAACACCATAAAAACGCATGTTTAAAAGAGATTGGAATACGTCTTCAAATTTTATTAACTATTCCACACTCAATAGTGAACGTAAAATGGGAGGACTTATGTATTTAGCTAAGGAATCAACTAATATGCACTCCCGATAACCATAACTAAATCAAAGGAAGTCCAATTTTCCATCCAATTTGTGTTGATGCTTCAACATAGATTTGTTAATGTCACACAAGTTCCATTGTGTTATATATGATTGGTAGAAGTATAGAGAACATGAAAAACTAATCGAAAAACACCCACACAGTTACTTTTGAACTCTTGTAATTTTTACATCTCAACTCCAATTCTAAACTTGAAATTCCAATCTTGTGATTTGCAATTGCTTATCGGATGAAACAATTCACCAATTGGCTACCAAGAAAATTTATACAGAGGAAACACATAACACACATAAGAGACAAATGACCGAACCTCACAAGTAGCCACCCAACCTAACAAGTAGTTGCCGAAACTCAACAGTAGCCGCCAAACCTCATTTAGTAGTTGCTGAGCCTCCTGTAGTAGTTGCCGAACCTCATTTAGAAGTTGTCTAACTGCACAGTAGCCACCCAACCTTCCTTGGTAGCTCCCGAACCTCCCTACTAGCTACCCAAACCTCATATGATCATTTGCCAGGCCTAGCTAGGCAACACATCCAGCAGTCATGAAAAATCAACACATATGCTTATGCAGATCTGTTAGATTCAGGAATCAGGTGTTAAAAAACCCCCGACCTCTTTCCTACTAATATTGTACGTAGGCAAGGCCTATAAATTGGCCGCTGACAAAACGGTGTTAGAAAGCAGCAGTAATAAACAACAGCTGCAGCAGTAGCTTAAGATTTTGGGAAAATGGTAAAAGAAAGTTGGGGTAACTTAAAGTGAGAGAGAGGCACGCACTACTGCAGTGGTGGTGGTGGTGACTGTAACTCGTCCTGCTGCAACCTCCTGTTTACCTGCTGCTGCATCGATCGCTGTGGCGGCGGCGTTACAGTTGGGATGATATTGGAAGTGGGTATGTGTGTAGGGTAGGGAGAGACTAGAGCCGCTGCAGCTGGCCATGGGGGGATAAATGAAATGATAGGCAGGATAAGTGGTTGAATTAATTCAAGCTTGCTGCTGGGGTTTTGAAGCGGGGGAGGTGATTTAAAAAGGGGAAAAGAGCCGTCGAGGATTCGGAGCAGGAGGATCGGGTGTTGGGTCGAAGATCGATCCGCCCCTCGTGATCCAGTCGCAGGATCCTGTCGCACTAGCCGCCTACTGATTACTGGCTGCCTTGCCAGGCCCCCCTGACCCGCTTGTCGAAAGCTGCAGCCTGCTTATTTAGCATATTTAGCCGCTGGGTGATGGCCCAGGATGTCAACTCGTCATCATCTCATATGTTAAGTATTGCATAAACATACCGATTGGGAGCTAACTTACTTACTTGTGTGCCGAATAAGCTTCATTGAAACTTATTAGTGTGGAGGCTCCGAATGACGGCGCTGATGATGACGCAGAGGAGGAGACTCAGGTTGAAGAAGTTGGTGATTTGGGAGTAGTGGTAGTGAAAGTGGACTGAGAGGAGTGAAGTGAGTACCCAGTGAGTGACGGCTCAGACAGGAGAGAGATTGATGGTAAGGCGGGAGGGGTCGATTGAGACCGTGGTGCTGCTTTGAAGATCTTGGCTAAATCAGGCCGCCGATTGATTAGGTTGAGCAGCGCGGGCGATTGTGGGAACATTCGAGTTGGGGAGATTTTAGTGGAGTGGTGGTGGGGAAGATGAGTGTGCGACGGAGGGGGTTGTTGATGGCGGCCTCCGATCCTGTCCAGCTTGCAGTAGATGTGCTGGCTGGTGCTCCAGGAGGTTTGAGCCGCGTTGATGATACTCCGGGACGTTGCTAGGTTCGGATAGAAATAATCGTGGTTGCGGATTTGAATTGTTTATTGTGCTGCCGACGACGACGACGACGACGACGGCAACCTCAATAGCTTGAGGCTTGTTGGCGGCAGCAGCAAATGTGAGGATCTGGCGCGAGTGGTGGCGCTTGTAATTCCGGAGAACGGTGCTAGTCATGTTCGATCATCAGCAAGTGATGGACACCGAGTTCGGGCTTCAGGTAACCATTCGCATGTTCAGAGAGAAGACTGACATTGGCCAAGTGGAAGCGCTTGAGCGGCGGTGCGAGGCCGGCCCAGCTGGATCCAGTTCTCTTGGCTTCGACTACCTGGGCGATCCACTTGCCCGAGTTCGACACCTGCCCCGTTACCATATGCTGGTGAGCAGCTTCACGTCAAGCAATCCACCCGCCTTGTATTTGCTGTTCCCGAGACTGTTATGAGGATCCTCGTACTTGTTGACCTCGGTTGACATTGCCAAGAATTTTATTTCATGAGCGCCGTCTTAGATGCCAATACTCTGTTTCTGAGCTCTCAAGTGCTGGGAATAATTGAATGTGTACCGAACAGGTCGCTGAAGTGGGCAACAGCATCGTAGGCGTGATCAGAGGCGGGGTGAAGGATGTCGTATGCCACCACAGTGCCGTGGTGCGCTCTGAGAAGGGCTCAATTCGCATTCCCCTTTACGCCCGCGTCGGGTATCTGCTCGGCCTTCGCGTTTGCCCGTCCCATAGGTACGTTCACAATTTCCTGACCACCTCAGAATAATGTGAAGGTCTCCGCAATTTGTGATGATGAATTTCGAATCATTAAGTCTCATGCGCTCTCACCCATTCTAAATAAAAGAAAGGCATGGCACGTTCCGTGGGGCAAACCTTGCCGTCGTTTTTTGAGAATCAAAAGATGTATATTCCTGGCCCATTTGGCCGGATTATTCTCCTGGCTAAGGTCATGTAAGTGGCAGGCGGAGCTGAGCAATGTTATGCTGTTTCCTCGTACTCATTACAATTGAGTTCGGAGCACAATGTTGATGCTGTTATTTTCATCTCATCCTTGTTTTGCTGCTTGCAGGAGGATGGGCATAGCTCGGAAGCTGGCCGAGAACATGGAGGACTGGTGCGTAGACCAAGATGCCGAGTATGTATATATGGCTACCACGAAGGGCAACGTTGCGTCGCTCACTCTGTTCACGGAGAAGCTCAACTACGTGCATTTTCGAACGCCCGCACTGTTGGTGCATCCGGTGTTCGTGCATGAGCGGCCTATTTCGCCACGTGTGCAGATCACCAAGGTAACATCCGACGTGGCGACCGCCATGTACCGGCACACAATGGGCACGGCCGAGTTCTTCCCCAAAGACATCGATGCAATCCTCAGGAACAAGCTGTGCGAAGGCACATGGGTGGCCACGTTTGTAAATGACAGTCTTAAGGAACTGAGCAGCTTGGGCTGCGAAGGGGGAAGAGGAGGCAAAGTGATGGGCGGCGATGGTGGTGGTACTGGGGGATCGTCATGGGCCAGGGGAGCGTCATGGGCGATGCTGAGCGTGTGGAAAAGCAATGAGCTTTTCAAGTGCGAGGTGAAAGGGGCATCCTGGTTGCGCCGCACGTTTGCGGCTGCGTCCCGCTGGGTAGATTTCCTGCTCCCCTGGTGTAAGGTGGCTTCGGTTCCCAACTTCTTCGCACCGTTCGGTGTGCAGTTCATGTTCGGCCTGCATTCGGAGGGGGAGAAAGGCCCTGAGCTGATGCAATCCCTTTGTTGGCATGCGCACAACTTGGCTCGGAAGCATGGATGTCAAGCGATCATGTCGGAAGTGGCTCCTTCCGATCCCGCCCGCAATAGCATTCCCCACTGGGAGGTTCTGTCCGCCACCGACGATATGTGGTGTATCAAGTCGTTGAGGACGACGACGAAGAAGAGTGCACCGCTGCAATCGGTTTTTGAGGACTTCGACTGGTGTGAGGCGCCTGAGAAGCCTGTGCTTTTTGTAGATCCTCGAGAAGTTTAGTGTTAGTGTTAGACTGAATCGACAATTTCCATTTTGTACAATACAGTTTCTGTAGCTCGTTAGTTAGTTAGCCCTTGGAAATTAGTTGAGACGTGGTACCTCACACATCACTGCTGGGGTTTGAAGGAAGAATGCATCACCGGAACTCTTGCATTTAGAAACTTGTGTCGATATTTCGCATAAATGACGATGATCCAATGCTGCTTCGAAGTTTTGTAAGATGAGTTGTGCAAGGAACGGACGCCCTCTGGGAATTATGATAAAAAAAACCTTCTCGACCACTTTACTGTTTCGCTTTCATGAGGTTCTTTTTTCAATCTCCCTGCAAGATGCAATGCACTGCATGTTTGAAACTAACCTCTTCCAATCTCAATTATGCGGAAACGTGTAATGTAATTTGTTGTAGAAACATGAATTGGAGAAACAAGTTTCACCAAGTGAAGACCAAGTTTTACGTCTCTAAAGTATGCCGTAGCAATCAGGATCAATTTAGACAGGATAATTTAGTCAATGAAACAGGAGTGACCTGTCTACATCCCCCCACTCCCTCTTGGAAATTGGAATTTTAGCTGTAGAAATTCTACCAGGATTGTTATAACCACCTGTTATCTTCTCCAGGATAGGAATTTGTGTTTGTCATTCAGGTGCAGATTGCTCCAGATGTCAATGTTGGCATGCTGTCAATGCATGGCCGTCAGCTTTGAAAAACGAAATAGACAAAGATTGATTTTATTATAAGCCACATGTGATTGCTGCTGCTCACATGGAAAATTTTGGTCCAACATTGCAGGAATGGTACAATCTGCTACAACACTGAAGGAAGATGTTGTTCATAGTTCTGTACGCTGTTCAGAACAATAGAGGCTTAAGTATCTCTGTATAGCTGTAATTGACAACAGTGTTCAATCAAAGTGCTTGAGAATCAAAGTAGACTCCGTTCAACAATCTCGTTGAGCGCAGACCTATGTAGTACTGACAAAAAAATTGCTACAAAAGAAGAACTGTTCGGTTCCATTTGGGCATGAGCCAAGAATGGCAACTTCCGGAGTGCTCGCCCACTCAACCCCTGCAGCATGATCAATTTTCAGTACTACCGACAGGCAGGACAATAGGTGCAGTGACGTGCAATATCTTAAAACTAGGTTTTCACAATATGGCAGTCGACTATCTTCACTTGTGATTCTCTATGATAACATAATTCAGAAATTTTGTGGCCTGGTGACTCAGCATCATCTTGGCCTCCTAGTACATAACAAAATTGAATTAGACAATAATGTCCCAAGAGTAAGGCAGACCTGACAGGCAGTAGCTGTGGTAAGCAGAAGTTCTGAGAGCTTGAAACTTGCATCATGCACTTGGTTACCAGCTATCTGGGACTGGAGAGTGTCAAATGTCAACAGTCTTGCATCGGTCCCTGCCTGCTCCACATAAATTTACATCAATTATACATTCACTTGAAACTGTAGATATATAGAACCAAACAAGTCTTAGAGCATTAAATATCTGGATGCAGCAAGTTTAATGGTCATCTTAGACTTTCAGATGATTCAACAGCCAGCAAACAATTTGACAAGCACCCGGGCTATTTGGTCCAAGTAGTTTGTTCAACAAGGAGAACAAGTTTTTATTAACCTACCATGGAGATAACATCGGCACGGAGTAATTCATTTATGCAACTATGGAGGATAGCATAACGCGCAGCCAGAGTAGGTGGTCCTATGAAGACTTTAATGTCCGCACGATCCACAAACGCAACATCTGCATGCCCGAACCAACCCTGTCACCATGTTATGCTACACATTTCTACCCTAATACTTTATGAGGAATCCCAATCTACTTACACATCCCTAAATGATGTTTTACATGGAACTCATGTTTCTGCTTACCAATTGCAGCAGTTATGTTTGAGGTGGTGAGTACAACGACATTTGACCATGTTTTCAGCCGGTCCAGTTGTGTCAGAAGTGCATTGACTGCCTGTACAAATCACTAAAACATAGTAAGACTATTTAGAAATAAGACACGGATTGAAGACATCCAGGATAGGTGAAAAAAACATCATTGCTCATAAAAAACAGGATCCACTTTTTGCTTCTAGTCTGGCCATTCTCCTGACGTCAGTTGCCAGAATATGTAAGTCACTCTCAGCAACTGGATTGAAGTGATTTTGACAGCCTGAAGATCATTAAAGAGCAAACTTACTCTGATTGAATCCGAGGGTTCTGAGCCAGACAGAGCAGCCTGCCTAGCTGCTGCCAGGCTTTCTACCTCGTCTGTTTAAAATTCACCATCACAAAGAACTGATTCATCATTGAAGCATGTATCAATTTTCCCAAGATTACAGAACACATTTGCAAGGATGCTGAAAAAGACATTGATTACCTAGTAGATCTAATTTCAACAAATCCATAATTACAGCTTCTTACATGCATCTGCATGCAAAACTATAGAAGGAGAACGATACCAATGAGGACAAAGACCAACGTATCGCCCTCCTCTGCAAGTTCATATATTTTCTGAAACAGCTTGGTAACCTGTACACATAACATGAGTTGGTTTTGTCGTCATCAATACATGATCCAGAGGTTAATTACTTAGTCGTCCTCCATGCCTCTCCAAAACAGAAAATTGGTCAGGAGCACACCAGCTTGCCACTTTCGGAGAACCACTTGCTGAAGAGAGAGTGTGCATCTACTTCCACCAGCTGGGTCTCCGCAAACCTGACATGTGTGGTAACAATCAAGAAAGTAGTCTTTGTGAAGAAAGAGTCACAAACCACATCTGCGCAAAACAAGAAAATGTAGGAAAAGGTTTCAGGAAACACAATGAAATAGACAGTACACCTGTGAGAGAACCGGATGGACAACTTTTGTGCGAGTGCTTTGCATAGTGAAGTCTTCCCAGAGCCAGGAGGACCATGCAGCAATATCACCCTGAACAAGGCCTCACATAAACTTTGTAAGCATCTCGAATAATGACTTTCATAATGGACTGTGTTACGTTTCTCCATAATGCAGGACATAAACCTAAGGAGGGAAGGCCTAAACCCCAGGGGTTAATACCGATTCCAAGAAACAAGATGTGGATTGACGCCCTTGTCTGCAAATAAGAGTGCACTCGTTGCATACTGCAGCAACCGCTGCTTCAAGCCTTTCTCCAAAATCAAACTGCACAAGAAAGAATATAACAAGTTTTTGTGATAAAGGGCTTCGGCCGAGGTTTTAAGCACACACAAGTTCATATGTTTTTCATCAGACATTACCGGCGTTGTCTGCAAAGCATTGAACTGTCATCCAAAACACAATCACATCATACCTCTCCCATAGACCATGTATCTCTTTAGCAGGCAGCACCCAATCTTGAAAGCTTGCAATGGAATCACCTCCCTGGATCTCCTCCTCCGGGCCCTCCTCATTGAGCTGCCTCAAGCACTCAGGTTCAGATTGTCGTAACATAAGTTGCATGTAGAAGTGTGTTTGTCAAAAATATTGACAGAAAATGCACAGCGGTATGCGCACCTGGTACACAAACACCTTAAAGGCCACTTGCGAGAACCGTAGACCTTGTTCGCTGGCCGCCTCTATCCCTGCCATAACGCAGTGAGATCTATTGTTGATGAGAGGTAGGGAAATTGATGCGAATGCCCTATAGGCAAGCAAATAAATTGTCCGGTTGATATATAAGGTATGAGGAGTTATTCGGTTACGTTTCTTTATCGGACACCTGTATTTGAATGGTGTGTGGTTAGGTATGGATCTAAGAACATACACCATAAAGACACATGTTCATTGGACTACGTCTCCAAATTATATTGACTACTCTACACTCAATAGTCAACACAATTGGGGGACCTATGTATCCATTTAAGAAACAATACACATGCAATTCTGATAATCATAATCAAATAAGGGGAGGTCCATTGTTTAATCCGACTTCTGGTGATATTTCATCATTGACTTACTACTGCAACACAAACTTCATCTGATCAATAGAGGATGGAAACCAATAACAACTAACCAACGAACACAAGCATACCTTATAGATAAGTAGAATATCAAGAGAGAAAAATCAATTCAACTTTGCTGAGACAAGTGCCCATACCACTGTCACAGATGGAAATGCATTGGACATTCTCATGCAAAAGCTTGTCATCTTCCTCTGTTAAAGCAATCGGGCCATCTGCATACTTCAGGGTTCGACTCTGTCTCTCCAGCATGCTGCATTCAAATTCTCAAGACTAAGTGAAGCAAATCACTACACAGTATATTGCTCCACCTTGGTTGTATTCTACATCATGACTATTCCTAGCAACCAACACCAATATGCCTTCTTAAGCAAACTCTACTTTGAGTATTAAGTAATTGGGGGAGGCACCTCTCCACAGCAACAAGGATAACATCACGTCGAGCAGTGCTGGTCGACTTCAAACACACTTCCACTGCATAATATAACACCATCACTAGGCCAATTTAGAAACAATGTTATCCACGTTAATGCTTAGCAAACGCAAAATACTGAATGCAATCAAAGTCATTTTGCACCACAATCAATCCAAGATATTTTTGACTGAAGGAGCACTGAATTGGTTTCTCTGAGTGTTTTGGGAAGCACGATTTAAGTGAATTGAATGCAGCTCCTTAGCTACCAATGATACTACACTGTTTATGGTATTTTGTACACTAGCATAGTACCTTTTATAGTATGATAAACAATGTCATGTTGACATATAGCAGTCGTGATACTATTGAACACACTATTGAGCAATACTGCTTATCATTGTATCTTTTATACCACACTAAGATTGGTATTTTCCAATATGACATTTAGCACAACACATTGAAATACTTGAGATGACAATTCTACATTTTAGTATACAAGAGGAAGTGACATGTGCATATACTAATGATCAACTTGTTGACCATTGTGGCACCAAGGCATAAGCCTCATAATAATATTGAGCAAACTAATGCCAAGTGTCATGTGGTGACACTAATGGTGAACTTAGCATAATAAGGCAAGTGCACTATTGGGCCGGTGACACTAAAGTACCATAAAACAGTGTACTGCTATTTCTGCAATACAAACAGTTCAGTTTCAACTTGCAGATATTCTCAGATCATCACCAGTTTGCAGATCAAGAAAACTAAGGGAATTCAGTACTGCGAACAAGGATACAAAGAGATTCTCAATTGTCCGCAAAGGAGCTACTCGACTTTTTCAATGCTCCAGATATAATCTATAATTCTCATCCGAGTGGAACTTGATTCTACGGCCAATTCCTGGCCACAACTCCCACTCTCATACAAACGAACGGATACGCACCGGGTAATACTTTTTTCCCATTGGAATTCAAGCTTAGACACGACGGAGAAAAATCCTGGCGCATGGAATCCGCTGCCTGCGAAAAATTTCTTGCCACCTCCGTGACGGAATTCTCGAGGCCCTCGCTACGTTTACCCTCCATTTTCCGAGCATGCGCTCCTGTCCCCGCAATCAATCGCTGCTGCGAACACCTGAGAAGAAAAACTCCTGAAACTAGAGTTTCCATACACCAAAACAAACCTAGTTTTTTTTTTTAAACAAATAATGCATGAAGAGAGACAATGATACTTTCTCCTTGAACGTCATGAGTGGCATTGCGGGTTTGGATCTTACGGGAGAAGAAAGCGAGGTTGCGGATTTAGCTATGGCGGACGGGAAAGCTAGAGGAGAAGAGAGATGCCCTGCCTTTTGGCGGGAAACCTACAAGAGGATCCTCCTTACGAATTGAAGCTGGATGATTGATCTCGTCGACATTTTTCATCCATCCAGAATCACCACTCTGTATGAGCATATCCACCCATGAGAGCAACCCTCAACCCATAGAGAGATGGGTAAGGACACAAGAAATAGACCAAAAAAAAAAAGGAAACTCCTATTGGGCGTCAATTCATTTAACCATGTGAAATCCAGGGAGGAACGCCTCTTGCAGGTGATTTTAAACCGTAGCAAGACTTTAAGGAAAATAAATTTTTCAAATAGGTTAGTCACTACAATATTTTTGATGCTTGGGAGTGGGAGGCAACCAACAACAAGTGCTCTATGTTTAACATCACAACATTCAAAGGCTTGAAAAATGATTATGTGGGCACATACAAGAACTTAGGATGATAAAATTTCAAAAGATGAACTCTATCTTTAGGAGTTGACCTCTCTCTGCTCATGGTGAGCTAGTACATAACTTGCCTAGGATCGCACATGTCATTGGCCATTGTCAAACATTCACTAAATGGTTTGCCCTTCAACTTTGAATAAAGTATTCCGGACTATAACGAACAATTCCAACTTCACATATCAAAGTTTTGATTGTTGGATTGGATCACGAATTGTGTCATTTAGTTAGCAATTTGGATAATGAAAATTGTTGTTTCAAGCGTCAAAATCAGAATTTCGGTGCAAAAGCTATAAAAAAAAATCAAAGTGAAGGTTAATAATCATTCTCTCGGGATTACATAGGCCTTCCCAATTATGTTAACATGTAGACCTAATGGGCATCTTTATTTTGAGCACATAGATCGATCTCCTCATAACATGTGTCATTTCGGTGTTCATTCTTAACTACAAGTCTTGCTCTGATTGCTCAAATGTAGATATATGCATAAGACTACACTAAAAATTGTATTTAGTGTCACTTACTACTTGGAGTTACACAATGCTATATCTTTTTGCTATTGATGTAATTTTTTACCAAGTAAAGATGTTGATGTTCTATAATGTCCAAACAACCCATTTGACCTTTGTTGGCAAAAAATCAATACAATAAATAGTTATAGCATTGTGTAATTCCAAATAGTAAGTGAAACTAAATACAATTTTTAGTGTAGTATTCAATTAAGGTCTGCATACCTTAAAAGCAACCTTTGTTCTGCAAGTTGCTTATCGGACTAGGTATAGAACATAGACAAAACTAAGCACAATATGCAGCACACTAAACCCGTTTCTAGGTTGCCTTGTCCACAGTAGAGGAGTCATGCCCTTTATCAGCAGTGTTATGGTCTCTATAATCATTGAACTTCATCTTAGAAAGCCTTCCCTAAGGCAATTCCTATACCAAGTAGAACTTTATATTGTAGGCGGTGCTCATTCTAAGAGTTTCACAATACGAGTTTGATGCATGCAATATAATATCTCCTTTCGAAACACTTTTGATCACTTAGATCTTCAATGTGTGGGTCGACCCCCTGCCAATCGCAAGTTCTAGAACAATTCAATAGGGTGTTGAAGGCCATGCTCAAAAGAGACCATATGAGCAATGTTTAATTATGGCCATTAAAAGTACCGAGATGAATCACTCGTATGTACATTATATGTCAAGATGAACCAGCCATAAACCTATAGGGTCAAGTTTTTATGTAGGATGGATGAGAAATATGTTGGTACGTGACAATTCCCTCAAGATTGATAAAGTGAGGCGTCTTTCATTTGACATGCCAACTTGGAGGAAAGTCATCTCGAGCTCGAGTCAAGTTTATGTTAAAAGTCCGTGGAAAGATTGAAGGATTCGAGAGGCATTCCAGCTTTCGCAATTGCAAGTTGATCACACTCTTTGCTGCTTCTCTTTAGCTCGATATATATGTTTCTCGCCACTAACTAGCAACTCCAGGGTGCAACGTTCTATGTTTGCTGTGATGTCAGATGTGTTTATTAGACAAGATCCAAGGTTCGAATCGGTTACAGTATGTACAAACAGTTTCGTTAGATTCCTCGTGTTTGCAAAATCTAGTTGTGCCATATCAGTGAGTGTCCAAAGCACTGCCAGTCATATCAATATTCGTTGCAGAAAAGCAACCAGCAAAAAGCAAGCCCGGCCTTCAAAGGCATGGTGGTGTAGGTGTCTTTTTGCTGATTTCCATCTGCACTCAATCTTTGGGGCCGTGCTTGTAACAGCGTATCAGGTGGCCAACCTTAGTTTGTTAGGCTTAGCTTTACACTTACAGCTACTCGTGTAATTTTTGTAGGAAGGCTCATGATGGTGAAAGGCAGCGCCCTTGGCAATGCTGGTGATGGCCTCTGACATTTCTCTGGTTGCTCTCTTTCACCCCTCATTACTTTCCCCAGTCATCCCCTTCCCAAAATAATATGCAACCCGGAGGTTATTAGTTTTAGTTGATTTGACACCGGATTTAGGGTCTAAAGACCCGAATTGATTTAGTCCAAGTCATCGGAGATGAATTGGCCACAAACCTATAGGAGGTCAAGTTATTATGTTGATGGATGAGAGGTACACTCGTATGCAAAAATTCCCTCTCTCCATGGGAGTGTCTCCGTGCTTGTAATTTTACATCCTTGGAAATGAGATTAATTTTCCAGTTAGTTTATTTATCATTTTAAAAGAAGAAGAAGAAGAAGAAGAAAGCAGCAACAAGTCTGGGTTTTGAAAATGTGTTGAGTTCCTAGCACAAATCTTCGTTGCATTTTTTACCTCGTCCTTTTGATTCTAGGAGCTCTCTGCACAGTTGTTTCATATCCTCACAGTTTCAAATACTGGAGAGATGAAGTGATGCACAACCAGTAATAAGGCTTTCACAATATAAATTGGCCCCCTTGTCTCATAGAGTTTGAACCCACAGTCAATTACACTAACTGATAGACTAGAAAAGATAATGCAGCAAGTAGGAAACAACACAGTTTAGAGAATCTGTGTTCGTTGCTGAAAATTTGATAAACTTCATAAACTGATAACCTTTGCTCACTCGGAACCTCCATCATAAATTAGAGTTGTATCATCTTGCACCTTAAAACTTGGAGATCTCTGGAGCAGTGCTAATCATTGAATATGTCAAGAGCTTACAAGCATTCATAAATTAAAATGACAAACTTGAAACACAAACCTGGATAGCATTCGTCAAGTGATTGTGAGAGTCGGGATGCCTGTGGTAATGTGTACAAAGCTCACCAAAGTTGGGCATGGTATGAATGTTGAAGGTGATATGCAATTGATACCGCATATTATGAGGTAGGCCATGGTATGAATGTTGAAGGTGATATGCAATTGATGCCACATATTATGAGGTAGGCCATGGCAACTACAGAGAAGTATTATATGCCTAAACCTTAGAAAGTCCATGAATAAACCCCACAAACCTCTTTCAGAAGCACCAAGCTATGTTACTAAAATCAACACCCTAATGTCTTGCACAACAAGTACATTGTGATTTTTGAGAATGTTCACTATCTTAACATCATGCTTAGGCTCCCGTAGTGATGATTTGGGGTCATCTACCAATAAAATCTTAGAACCCTCATGAGTCTTGCATACGGATGTCAAATAAGGCACAATTTGGTGCATTCACTTCCTAGCGAGAAACATGTAGGACTTTATCAACGCATTCATAGTATAAAAAATCAGCACCTAATGTGACAGTTTTAAAACTATCTACCATTTTAGAAAGTCCATGAATAAATCCTACAAACCCTTTTGAGGAGTAGAAGATGTGTTGCAAGCACAAATTCATCATCGACACCGGTTAGTTTGGTTAGACTGCCTCCTCTCCAGCTCCTTGCAATAATCTGCCTCTTTCATATGATCGGAATGTTAATTTCCAATATGCTTCGGCTCCCAGATCAGGCATTGCAATGAGGCATATCCGAGGCTAAATAAAAGCATAATTCAATCTAAGAAAAAATTGTTACACTCACCAATTCTGAACAAATTGCTTCCTGGCCAACCTGTGACATGTACGACATGCGAGTTACGCAATACCTTTCACGAATGTACAGATACAACTAAGAAAGTCGACATCAACAAAATTTATGCAACGAACTAGAATCTTCTGCCCATGAGTACATCTGCATAGTCACTATTGTCGGGATCAAAACAGCTGCTGATCTCATAGATGTCTTGTTGCAAAACAGCAAGCTGCAAGAACTCTGGAATTCGGTAACCCTTATGTCGACGCAACTCTTCATTAAAACTTATCTGGACCGGTGAATCCTTGAATTATTTGTACATACTTAGCAAATTAGGTTCCAGAGCCTCTGAACACGATGAGGATGGAGGCGGTGGCAAGAAATCAAGCTCTTCTTCTTCTTCTTCTTTCAACACTAGAAATAGGAGTACCCTCAACGTTTTCACCTATCTCTTCTTGTACTACCTTATCATCATATCTTAACAAACCCTTGTCAATGATCCAAACTGCAATTTCTTTTTTCTTTTTTTGAGACAGAAGGCCAACAATGCCAGCGCCAATAACATAGAGAGATAAGAAAGAAAACACGCCCACTTCGAGGGGAGGCGGGGGCCCCTCGGACGCGAAACACCGCCACGTAAAAGGTAACAACAAACAACCCAACCAAGGACAACTCCCCGAACCCACCAAGCCAAGGACCACCCCCAAACCACCAAGAAAATCCTCAACAGATAACTGGACTACCTACCTACATTGTTGTTTCCAATTCCATTCAATATAAAGATTGGTTCTCCTACAGAGGATGTTCCTAGCTCCCCACGTTTTGTCGAAGCCTTGGAGCATAGCCTTAGCAGAAAAGCTACTAATCTTGGTTTGCTTAATCACCCGCTTCCACACCGCCTTGGCATACATAATGAGTTCATCCCAAATGCGGTATTTGACCCTAGACATGTGCCATTGTTCTTGGTTGAAAACTTTGTCATTGTGCTCGAGCCAAATGGTCCAAAGAGTAACTCCATGAAGGAGGTGCCAAATTTTGATTTTTTTTGCAGAATTTCTTCGAAATCCTTTCCCCAAACAAAGCATGTTTCCAATGGAAGCTATCATAGTTACCAGTCCTCACCCCGCACAACTTGTGCATAATGAACATGGCCCATCTCCAAGCCCTTCGTGCTTGAATGCAGTCCCAAAATTCGTGCTTAACCGATTCATTTGTATTAACAAGGCATAAGATACATTGTTTAGAGATTCCTTCCCATACCTCAGCGGATCCCACACCTGGGACCAGTAAAATTTGTAGTTCCCCGGGAGATAACCTTGCCATTTGTCCACGGCGTGATTGACCCCCTTGGTTCTCTCGGTGATAAATTCTCTACCCGGTTTAGTGGTGTAGTTAAGAAAGTGACACCCTTCAGCCCATCGCCATCTATTTGGAGAGTGGTTGACTTACCATAGAAAAATGTGATTTCTTTTTTTTCACCTTCCTTTTTTGGCCCTATGGTGGCATGAATGATTTTCACCTTGTAAAATAAGCCTTCCAATTCCCATTAGGTTTCTCCCATTCTCTAAGGCAATGTGAGTGAGTGCCCACTCTGAAGCATTGGACTAAAGGAGGCATGGAGAGGTGTTGGTGGAGCATGCATTGGGGAGTGAAGTCATGCATACACTGTAAGACAAAGGCCATGTCCTCCCCCCCTGCCATGTAGAATCCTATCCATTGACCAGTGTAAATGGTAGCCATGTTGTTTTCCAGTAGTTGTCTCCATTTTTTCGAGAGTTTGTTAATGAGCAAGGCCCAATCTCCCATTTCAATGAGCGTAAGTTTAAACTTCTCTTGCGCCACTCCCCATGTAAGGAAATCATGGGTATCGTTATCCCAAACGTCATCAACACATTGAATGCCTTTGTGGATGAGGTTGAGGCTTTTGGCATATGTAAAACCCTGATTAATGAGATCCAACCTTTGGCCTACCAAACATTTGAGTGGAGCATTTCCATCCTCGTGTGTGTGTGTGGGGGGGGGGAGTTAGTAGATGCCCTTAACCATAATCTTCCAGACTTTATTGATGTGTCCCCAAACCTTGGAGCCCGCGAAGCCTTGATGTTGTTTATTGGTGAACCAATTCAAGCTCACCCCCCAACTTCTTCCTCTCTGTGGGTTAAACCTAGCCAATCTATACCTAAACATGAGTTGGAGGTTGGATTCTCCCGGTTCCATCACTTTGACTATCCACTTACAGAGCAAGCTAGTCTTAGCTACCTCCGGATCTACCAATCCAAGTTCTCCGTGTTTCCTTTTCATGCAACAAACCCTCCAACTCACTCTAGTCCTAATATGCTGCTATTTTCCAGACCAAAGGTAATTACGGATTGCGCCCTTAATTTTTCTAAGAATTTTGTTCAAGCCTCCCTCCTATACCGTAATAAAGAACCACAGTGTGGAGAGTAGAACATTGTTGCAAATAACCACTTTGCCCGCCAAAAAAAGCTTCATGGTGCTCCAATAATCTAGCTTTTCGGAGATTTTGGAATACAAGAATTGATTGATATCTGGGGTGTTAAGGTTAAGGCCAAAGGGAGTACCCAAACTGCAGTTTCATCGGCAACAGTCGTAGCAGGATTGTCGTCTTTGACATCAAAGCCATAGCTAACCTTTTTTAGTTCCCCTCAAAAACGAACACCCTAAAATCAACAACAACTCTTTGACTTGTAGGTTGATTCTCCAAGTTGAAGTGCTTATTTTTGAAGTGTCATGTGACTTGCAATAATTCAAATGACTTGCTTGTCAAGTGACACTTATTTATAATGAAAAAACTATGCGTCAATTGTCATACAACTCCCTCGTAATTCCCTTGTAATTTAAGGGGTCACATGCAATAATGGGATGATTATTGAAGGGGTATTATGTTTTTTAGAGAAATTTCTAGCACTCTTGAATTATGTATTTTTTAAAGACTAGGTATTTTCAAGACCCTACCAATATTAAAAATGGCTAAAACATGGATTTTTCTACACCCTATAGTTATTAGATATAATATTGCTATTTTATTTTTATGTAAATTTGGATTAATTTTAGGATGTGAATGTCACATCAATCACTAACTAAGCTTGTGAGCCTCAACTACCATCCTCATTGAGTTTTATTCCAACATTGCCACAAACATTGTTGTGTACACTGCAACATAAAAACATCACATTAACCTGTGGTGGAGGATGGAGTACCAAAGTTTGCATTTTGGTATCACTATGGATAGGGACCTAGTACTTTCTAGGAAAGGTTTGCAATATTTCCATGATATTTGGGATCCTAGCATACATAATTTTTTGGGATGCGAGGAAGCTCAAACTAAATTCTCCCTTTCAAAGATTTATTATGATTTTTGGGCCAAGTTGTTGGAGTTCCATGGACCCTTCCGTGAGAGAATGCTCAACCCATTTCTCAGGAATGGATTGGTTTGTACATAAATCTTGATGTGAAGATACCTAAGTGGGTGGTTAGTGCAAGCTACCTTAAAGATTTTAGACTTGGTCCAGTGCAATTTAGTGCATTGTTCATGGGTACCTTCCCTAAGTCTATAGTTGGGTCACAATACTTAACTCTTTCTGAGGTGAAACCGAATGCGCAGAATGCAGCTCCACCCACGGCTTTCCCAAGGTGGATGTCACGTGTTAGGATGAATAGACTATCACATGAAAGTGCTTGGATCCAATTCATCATGTTCTTTGGAAAGTTGAATCAACTTTTCTTTGACCCGGCGAGTTGGTGGTGGCCTAAGGTTACCCCTTTCCTGGCATATTTGGCCAAGCTCAGCCGGAAGTGGATTACTACTCAAAAAGCTCTTAAAAAATTGATCCCCGAGAAATAGTGGAATGAAATTTTTCCCTCCACTTCTCCAAGTTGGAAATTCATTTGGCATAAGCACAAGGCACAGAAGGAAGCAACTTTCCTTTAGTCAATTATTCACAAGGTGGTGGTGATGAATAAATGGTGCGGACAAATTTCAACGGCGATTGGCAAGAGTTGTCCCCATTGTGGCAATAGTATGTGGAATTAGTGGAGCACATGTTCTTTAATTACATGTTGGCTCAACAAGTTTGGCACTATGCGGCTAACATTATTTGGCAACTCTTTGCCAAAAGAGGTAACTTTGGTCATTGGGTATATTTATCAATGATGTAGTTCCTCTTTGATTGGCCTCTTAGCAAATCGCTAAAACCTTTCAATCGCATTTGGTTTTTCTTGCAATTGAATTTGTTTTCAATTTGTGCCACACACCAAACAAAAAATTAAATTAAATAAAATGAAAACAACAACAACATCAACAATACATACTCATAAATATTTTGTAAATTTGATATTCAACACAATTGGGACTCAATGTCTATGTCATCATTTGAAGATATAGAGAATCTTCACTTTGATAATTTACAATCATGCATGGGGTTGCTATTTTATGAACACTCTAACATGACCATGCTCATGTCAAAGTGTACAAATATAGGTTTCAAAGGTCTTTAACACACATACATAGGCAGTGCTAATGTATTGGACATGACTCCCCTTCCCTCCCAAAAAAACATCATAGGATGTCCAATTGGAGCATTGTGCAAAGAAATTCAATAATATAATCACTAAAAATAAATACCTTGTTCTTGCTATTTTAAAATGTAAACATTATCTCGGTGCCAACCAAGATAATATTTGTCCGGTAAGTAAAGTGTCCACCAATCCCACACGAATTGCATCCGTTGGATATCGTTGTGGTTGAAGTATAGTAATTAGTCTCATTTAATTCACGAACCCCCGGAACTTCGAACGAGTACCGTCGAACTTTTCTGGAAGGCTAACTCGTGGTTCTTTGGCTTTGTTACTGGATGTTGCTGGTGCTTGTTGTTGAAGTGATGCTGGCAGTGACACTTTTGCAGCATGTACTTGGCCTATTGCGTTGTGCATATATGTCTCTAAATCACAAAGTCTCATATTTAGTTCTATGTTTTGTTTCAAGATTTGATCACGGTCCAGACTCATTGTTGCTAAAGTTGTCATAATGGTGTCTAATTTGCCATTAAACACGAGTGTTTCTTGCTTTGTCGTCATTTAGAGACGATGGTCTATTTAATGAAAATGGTAACAAAAATAGTATGATCTCATATAACTGGAAAAATAAATGAAGTATGTAATGCTAATCACATTCTAAGGCTTTGTTTTGGTCTGCTAATTACATGAATATCAAGGTATGAGTTGAACTCTTAAACATGTAATCTATTCAAGCCCATGAACTAAAACTGACACAAGAAAAATATCATCAGCTTGAGGGTGGGTAATCTACTGCCTTCCAAAGTACCGTATGTATCTAATAAAAGGGTAATTTACACTTTATATAGATACAATCAGTTATGATGACGTTTTAAGTGGTAAGTCTCGATAAACTATCATGGACGTATTTGGGCAAGATTTTTAGTACTTCAAAAAAAACTTAATATGAACAACTGAAAAGAGTAGAGATAAGAGTTTGACATAAGTATACTAGTAATACTTTGGAGTATATTCAAGAGAATCCAGGATACAAAAACCGAGAGAGTCACGACTGAGACCTACGAACTAGGCGGTTAAAATAAGTTGTCAAGACTGAAGAACTCTTCATCTTCGAGTCCTATATATACTGGAGGTCCCTGACCAACTTAAAAGTTGCCTAAGAATCTTCTATTAGCTATGAAGTTATTTAAGAACCTTCTAACAACTAGAAACATCAAATGTAAACACCCACATTTAATGTTCATTAGAGAGGTTTTTATTATATAATCTAAATTCCATAATATTATGACAATTACATAATTTAATAAAATAATATATGACATTTAGGTATTAAAAATTAAACATAAAATATTACATATTGTATTTGATATACAAAAATCAATAATAAAAGGTTAGGGAGCATTAAAAGATAACATACCTCAATATTTTTATCCATCCTATCCGGTTTAATAATTTTCATTGAAAATTCACACCCATAATATTTTGCTTTGCTATATTATTATTTATATATTATTTGTTCGATAAAGTCTTTAATTTTCTTTTTTTCCACGCTTATATGTGACCCCTCGATTATACCCATAATGTGTAATTGTGGCCGGAAAAGGTATAGAAGATATCATATACACATTGCATTGCCGCAAATATATCTATATTTTTCAAAAAAAATAGTATTAGATTATATGTAAAATCCGACATCATTTAAAAATACCAAACAATGAATGTATAAAATATGTATTATAGTTGCAACTTAATTGCATTGGCGTTAAATTAAGATAAGTGACTAATGAAATTCATATGCATATAACAAGTAACATATAGTAATGGTAGGCCTTCATGATTTCAAGGTACATTAATTGACTAGGTATAGTCAAATTTTGATTAAATTTATAAAAAATAAATGCATTGATAATGTGAAGAGCAAAAAATTACTTGGTACTTAAATATTAGCTCTTTCATTTTGTTGTCAAAGGGCTTCTGATGGAATTTTAATAACATCCTCAAACACATATCTTTTACGTTTATTTCGAGTTGGTATTTGAATAACTTGTGAAGACTTTGTTAAAATACAATGAACACAATTGTGAATAAATTCTCTAATATATTCTTGTGAAAGACCGTGATTCCGTACCCCTACCAGCTAGCCTTGAGTCCTTGACCCACAATATGGTCTTGGATAGCTGTTATTCCCAAATGTGGGTCCCGACAAATATGTGAGAGGGTTACAATTTTTTCCCACTCTTCAATGAAAGGGAGTATAAGATGAAAAAATTCAGATTTTTATTGTGTAATCTATCCTCGTCATTAGCCAATGTACGCACAGCTAATCCAGCTGAAAGTTTTTTTTTAATTTTTTTAATGCTTCACGTTCCATCACATCGGTGGCCCAATCTAAATTAATGAATTTAGGATCCACATCCACAACCATATTCCCAGTGGAAATGATTCTTCCTTAATGCATTGGATCATAAATCTATAAGCCTTAAATGGAAACATGTACCAAGTGGGAGATAAAAATTGAAAAGGATTAACCATATTGTTTGAAACTCCAATATTCTCTTACGATTCTTTATTATTGTCAAATATTATACAATCAACATCTCCTTCCTCATCGCTAACTTCTTCAATATCTTCATAATTTTTTTGATTTAAATCAATGTCCTCCATTCCTACAAAGTCCAATCTATACTTTAGGTTTACATACAAATACCAAGTGACCAATTTTATTTTAAGAGTTTGACAACTCGTATTTCCATTTAGTTGCATGCAGAACTCTTATTCTTGGGAACATGCTTCTTTGTGATACCCAATTTTGCATTATCCTAAAGAGTATATATGGAAGTTAAAGAATTGCACAAATCTCATCCTCTTAGAAATTCGTAAAGAATTTGAATTGTTAAGCTAGCCCAATAAAATAGAGCAATTTGTTGCCCACTTTGGCTCCCATTACAAATTAGTTTCACGCACATTTGCAAATATTATTTAGTACTTGCCTTAATAACTTGAGAAAAAATTTCACGACTTACAAGAATTAGAAACCAAACTTGGTTGGAAGGTAGAGAAATTTCAAATTTTGGAGGTCTATGCACAATTTCGAGCCCATAATGAATGACATCAAAATTCCTAGATCTTATAGAATTCACCAATTCATCAAAATAAACACAAACACCACCATTTTCACTCGGTTCATGAATGACTACTTAGAAGGTTTGGAAATTTCCTCTACATCCATGTACTTTCGGCCCTCCTCTAGATTCTAACGCAAAAGCGAATATGGACGGATGATCCTGAATCCATGCATAAGCGCATGGTGTCTCCTTGCCACGGTGAAACACTGTAGCAACGACAAGGTGGGCCGATATACATTTGACAATTTAGATCAAGGACACTTTATAAATTAAATAGCAACTTGAACTTATGGCCATGTCCTTACATTTTTTTTTGATGAAAGAAGGTATCTTATATGTAACTAGATTCACTACTGCCACTGTAAGATTCGGGCATGTCTCTCATCCAACATCTCTTGGATGTCTCCCTTGTGCAACTCCACATCCAGAGTTACAAGAATGCGAACTTGTGTCCAAAATTTTCACATGCCATAACAGATGAAAATATGTTAATGATAACATTAGATTTTCATATATCTACACACAATGCGAGATTAAGATCTCATTGCCTAACAAAGAAATATTGTACACCTAAATGTGTTTTCAAATAATACTTTTGTTGCAAGAAAAGACTATTAAAACATGTCCAATGGTCAATGACTCCAAATCCAAACTTAAGCATCCACTCATCCATGTCAATTTTTTGAGTAATATGTGATGTCCACAATATTAAAAATATCAATATCATAAAAAATTATGTGCAAAAAAACAAATCAACTTTCAATCCCAATTGTTGTACTCATGAAACCAATGGCATGATGGATATTGATGGATCTCTCATAGATGTTATCATATTCATAAAAATTGGATCAAGGTTTGCCAAATTGGCAATATGAACTGAATGTGTCATTAAAGCAGGAGAAGACCTCTTAGTGGTCTTGTCCACAACAATTTCCAATTTATACAAAAGAGAGCAACTTGGTTTAAAAATTAAAAATTAAAAAGCCTCAAGTGCAAGGCCTAGAACAATCAACAAGAAGCTTAAGGCCAACAGATGAAGAGAAGACCAAAGTCACAACAACTAAGAACCAAATAAAACTCAAGCTTGAGGTTCAAAAATGTAGCCAAGAAATCAAGACAAGATCCAATGCCACAAAAATCAAGGACCACATTGTAAAGAAAAACAAGCTGCAAGCACAAGGCTTGAGGCAAATACTATAGTTGAAGTCTAAGCAAGCAACCAAGAAATTTTGTGACATATCACATCTCCATAACCTTTAAAATGGTCACAAGGGGCAAAATTCATATCAATGTAGAGAAGAGAATACATGCATATTAAAACCAACTTGAAATTGGAATACCTTGGACTTTATGTAAAATTTTGGATATTGAGGGCTTGAAGTCAGGACTAGTATTGCATAGTACTAATGTTAAATGAAAAACCTCATATATATATATATATAGAGAGAGAGAGAGAGAGAGAGAGAATTTCATCAAAATAAAAAAATGAATCAGAATTCGTTTGTAGTTTGTATGAAATTTGGACATTGAGGGCTTAAGGTCAACACCAATACCACACACAGTACTAGTGTTCAATTTTTTTAATAAAATATAAAATAGAGGAAAGAATTTCATCAATGTTGGGAAAAAATTCAATAAATCAATAAGTAAATAAAAATCGAAGTTTGTTTCCACTGTATATGAAATTTTGGATATTGAGGGCTTGAGGTTAGCATTATTACTACACAATACTACTAGTATGGATAGATAATGCTTGTTTAACATAACATTAAGTAGCAAGCCTGGAATGACCTTCTTAAAAGAGCATCAAACCAGCGCGTGCCGTTTGATGCTCTTTCAAGAGCAAAGGTAGCATTACTTTTGAGTTTTACCTAGGCTATTTTAAATTCATTTGGGTGGTTACTTTCAATGCTTAGAATTAATTATGTCGATTTCTAGGACAAAACTAATGTAAAGGTTCTAATCTAGGCTAAATTACGATCTAAACAAATCTAAATAGCTATAAAGCAACGGGGAAGTTGGTGAGGTCAAAAAGGTAGTTGCACTTTTTGAAAAAGTCTTCCGACACCCGCATTGGAAACCTCTTTGATGCCTTTTTTAAGCTACTATATTTGATTAATTATCCATTCATTCACCCTTGCTTTGCAAGCTTTTCCCTTCTTGTTGAGGTAATATTGCGGGTACTCAAAGGGTACCCTCCTAGCATTCATAACATTAAGTAGCAATGCTAGGAGGGTACCCTTTGAGTACCCGCAATATTACCTCAACAAGAAGGGAAAAGCTTGCAAAGCAAGGGTAAATGAATGGATAATTAATCAAATATAGTAGCTTCAAAAAGGTATCAAAGAGGTTTCCAATGCGGGTGTCGGGAGACTTTTCAAAAAGTGCAACTACCTTTTTGACCTCACCAACTTTCCCGTTGCTTTATAGCTATTTGGATTTGTTTAGATCGTAATTTAGCCTAGATTATAACCTTTACCACCACTTGGCATTAGTTTTGTCCTAGAAACCGACTTAATTAATTCTAAGCATTGAAAGTAACCACCCAAATATATTAAAAATAGCCTAAGTAAAACTCAAAAGTAGCGCTACCTTTGGTCTTGAAAGAACATCAAACTGGCACGTGCCGGTTTGATGCTCTTTTGAGAAGGTCATTCCAGGCTTGCTTACTTAATCCTATGAAATGTAGAGGAGAGGATTTCATCAATAATGTAAAAAAATTAATATTGCACAAACTAACATTTAAGTATATTTGGACAAACCACTTGTCCAAAAACAATAAGGGATGTGCACTTGTGGGGACAAAAACATCTAACAACAACAACAACAAAAATAATAATAACACAACAACCACAACTTCAAATGTTTGTATTCCATGGTCGCCAACCGCCATATTTTTGTAGTTTTGTAATCTAGTGTATGTCATATTGACAGTTCGATTTTTCCAAATTTCATGCACAAATCTAAATCTACTTAAATCCTAGTTCAATGCCTTGCGTGAGAACCAATAAACAAATATTCAAAACTAAAATTCATTGGCAAATCAACTCCTAGAGAGGTTCAAACACAACCATTCAGAACCAATAATTATATTAACAATTTTTTTTAAACAAAACCCTAATTCATCAAGAGCTTTATGTGAGCCAAAAAGCAAATGTTTGAAACTAAAAAAATTATGCCAAAGTAAATCTCAAGTGGTCCAAAAAATGATGAAACCCCCTAACTATAACCATGGGGTCACTTGAGGGATCCCAATTCAAATCATAAAAGATGAGCTCTTGAGCTCAACCGTATTAATGTATAGTACTAGGGTTGAGCTCCCAAGCTCACAAGGCTGCCTCAATCCTTGGGACCATTATGTGAGCCAAGAAGCAAATATTTGAAAGTTATAACCAATGAAAGCCTAAGTTTGAAATGGTCCAAACAAATTAAAAAGCCCCTCAAGTTGCAACTAAAGGGGGGGATTGGGGTTTTCATAAACAAATTATAAAATATGTTCTTAGTGACATGTGGAAGTACAAAGACTCGGAATAGTACAATGTCTTTGGTAGTGGGCAATTGCTTCCATTAGAATAGGTTGTGGACAGTTCTTCACTTCATTCTTCCCTCTGGCCACATCCTCTTGCTTTCTAAGGCTTGCAACACCCACCAAAGTAGTATTAGCATGGGCTTTGTTTTGCCTTGCCTCCGATTCCAAATGACCTATTCTTGGAGCGCATTTTGAAGGTGATTATGAAGTGGAGCCATGTGATTAGGAATCACCCAGAGTGGCTTGCTTGATTTTAGAAGATGCGAGCCAACCAACACTATGCAATGCATGTTGTTGTTTTTGGTTTGCAAGTGTTGGAGGAGAGTCTAGAGCCGAACCCCCACCATGACCATGAAAGGCAAGACTTGGAATACTGCAACTATTTTGCCCCAATTGGTGGAGAATCAATTTCTTAAGGTTGTTGCTACTATGACATGGCATAGTCCTCATCCGTGGTTGGAGCTTAGGGTTTTGGAGTTCAGTGAGGGAGCAACGTTTTGGACCTTAGGGTTAGAGATGTTCAATCCAGGCTAGTTCTTTTCTTGCAGACATTCAGTAATCTAGTGAGGTTGTTGGTTGTTGTCAAGTGTGCTACATGTGAACAATATGTGCCATGCCCTTGGGCTCTAGGAATGTGCATGTTGTAAACATTCATCATTGTTGTTTGGTGTTGCTCATTTCAATGCATGTTGCTTGTTGTTAGACATCATTGTGAAGATGTCCTATCTGAAATATAATTAGGGCCAACTTCAAACCATAATCCATATGAACCCTAACCATATAACATAACTCCAAACAACATCATTCAGGCACACAAAAAATTCATTCAGGTAGCCAAAAATTCTTTGGGCAACACATTGAGTATGTTGGCGGCTACTTCTACAACATGGTTATAGGGGTTGATGTGGCCTTTAAAATAGTCCCCCCCAAAAGGCGGGCAGGCCCCAAAAATGTTGGTAATAAGGGCATGCTCGTTCTCAAAATCTAGCTTCTCTCACTAATTCAAGTAAGGCATCTGAATGTTGTTGACAAATAAACATTATTAAATATTCAAGTGCCAAGAAATTGTATACATTATATGCCATGGACTTCAAAAAGTTAGAGAAGTGATGGAAAAGGATAATAAGCCTTAGTTGTATATATGCCCATAAGCTATATGAGTTTTGCACTTCATCTAGCCTTGAAGTCAATTTATCTAAGACTAAAATCATGATATCTAGCTGCAACAAAAGGAACTAAGAGGCATTTTACATAGACAAGGACCTAGTTGAGATGACTCATGAATACAAATACCTCGGGATTGAATTTTATTGACATGGATACTTTGAGCCATCTCGTAAAAGGCAAAGCACTTTAAGGAAAGAAGTAGTAGTCCGAATCACATGTTGGAATTCAAATCCCATCTATTCAAGGCTTTAGTGCTACCAACTTTCACATGTGGCATTGAAATTTGGGGAGGCGACTTGAAAAACTCTCATTGGAAGGTTTTCGAGAAGGCCATGAAGATGCATATGATGTTCATCGATGGCTCACCCACGTACCCCCCCCCCCTTTTGGTTAGTCAAGGGGAGGCCACACACGTTCAGAAACGTTGGTTTCAAAACAAAGTTTGGTAAGCCAAGGTAAAAGAATTTTGGCCTTGATATGTGCCTAACTTCGCGGAGTTGGGTTTCAAGGTTGGTCCCTCTTTTTCTAGGTTTAAACTGTTCGTTTCCAACTCCAATTGGAAATAGAGGTCTTCATCCTTGCAAAAATGGATCGGAGTTGAAAACGGGCAGTTAAACCCCCCCCCCCCTCTCCACAAATAAAAGAAAAAATGGACCAACCTTGAAACCCAACTCCTTGAAGTTAGGCACATAATCAAGGTTGAATTTCTTTTACCTTGGCTTACCAAAGTCCATTTCAAAACCAATGTGTTTTAAACGTGTGTGGCCTCCCCTTTAGTAAAGCAACCTCACTTTCCCAACACATGGCCAAACATGAATTCTAACACTTGGCACAAATCGACAACCATGTGGAAGACATCATGGGGTCTATCTCACTAGGAGACACATGACAACCCAACCACATCTAAAATAACATATGATGATATTAGGAGGCCTTTCTTGCTAAAGAGTGGAATTTTTAGGATTACCTCCACCTTAGATTTTCTCAAATACAGATGTGAATTGTACTTGAAGCAACCATTGACACCACCAGGAGGCAAGATCATTGCCGCTTCCTGCACCTTAAGTCATAGATTAGCCATTGAAATTGGTTGATGGTCAACTATCCCTAACTCTAGAGATACTAGACTATGCCACTTTTGCTTGTACAATACAATTGAAAAGGAGGCAATTTTGTGTTGGAATGTCTCCTATATAAGCCCATTACAGATGAGTTTGCATCACTATTTGAGAATGTATTCCTGGGGAGCCTCAAGTCTTTCAATTGGACCATCAAGTTGATATTAGCCTCTATCTCATGGAGGCTACCGCATTCCGCCACTCTAGAAAATTAGCTGGTTTGAACCATCATGGTGTGCTATCAGGCCCATTAGCCCTTTCAACTTCCTGGACTTTAAAATCAATTTCATTTCATAAGTAAAATTTCATTCACAAAGTCATTTCAGAAGGCTTTTTAATCCATTTGATGAAGCTCATGTACATATTTCTCTCCATTACATACGTAAGTGACGTTAAGACAATGATTGCAATCAGTTTTACCATTGTGTGGATGATGCAAGTTTTTCGTTACTTTTTTGTCACCAAGTTTAGAAATAATTATCTTTTGCTACTTCACAGTGTTGCAAAATTTGATCAAGGTTGTTAATCGTAAACTCGTGAGTCAACACCTGATGCCTACATGACTCCTGCACTTGACCCAAAGCTTCTAGTACATGAATTGAACCCAATATTTTGTACAAACCTGCTATCATTGTATCATTGCAGACATAATCATATGACAGTACAATGCCACAAATTAGAACAGGAATCAAATCCACAAGATGCTTCACAAACTCTTCATGCACAAGATTTTGAACACAGTTGTGGAAAAAAACAACTGAGTGTTCCTTATGAAAGAAATTTTATTCATTACTTCTGCTCATAAGTAGTTATGAATGCAATTTCGTTCGCATCCCCATCTCATCTTCCAAAACGACTTCTCAGTTGAACAAGCTGATCGTTTGATATCTAAAACAATGCGGGTTAATGATGTCTGCAATTAGTGCACTAAGTTTACATTAGGATCTAAGACAAGAAACTTTAAAATCAAGCAATTTTATTGAACCCAAAAATCCACACGCCATGGTTTCAATCCAAAGCACGAAAAAATGGAGTTGCACAGTTGCACTAAACCTTGTCGGTCCTAATTAGTCAAGAAAAATACTCCATCCAATTGGAGAAACCCAACTACTTGGAGCATGGTCCCAATCTGGAGTCCAAAAGCACCAGGAGGTCCATGAAGGGGATCACCATGTTTTGGAACACCCCACAAGTTGCTTGGACCTGGAGCCGAGAACGTAAGTTGCGCGCCCTCAGTTCACCAATGCGCAATGCTTGCGGATTTCTCCGTGCTTCCCGGTAAGCACTCCAATGTTGGCCATCGCCACCATGGCCTCTCCGAACTCGTCAAGGAAGAAGCCCGGGTTCAGATTCTTGTACACAAAGGGCCGCGTTCGGTCGTCGTCAAGGAGAGCTTGGTCCGACGTCTGGAGGCCCTCCTTGTTCACGATTTCATGGAAGTATTGAGTGTCGAATATGTTCGGGGTCTTCAGGTCCAAGTTGAGGGGGTTCAATACGCTTGTGTTGGTGGGGCACTGTTTCTGGAGCGACTTGAGGAAGGCCTTGGGAATAACGGGGTCGATGTGCGATTTGCTCGGGTAGGTGAAAAGCCGGTTGTTGATGTTGATACAGTGGGAGATTCCAATGGTGTGTGCCCCTGTCATGTGTAAACGCAAATTAGCGGGTCTCAGTTACGTTGGTAACATGCATCTTAATGACAAGATTTCGGTATCAAAAAATAACAACATTTTTTGAAAATGCATTCTCCATTGCACTAGTCATCACAAAAGTACACTTGAGCCATGCGGTCAGGGAACACTTTCAGCTTTGTTATCACGTGCCGGATTTCTTGCAGGGGTTTCTTTCCCTTCTGTTCAATCTTCTTGGCATGAGAGTCGGGCACTATCGTACTAGTGCCAAATTTCCGACATGGGTCCAGCAAACTAACAAAATATATGCACAAAACATCTAGACAAGGTTCAGTTACCAAAATTTACTATACGTTTGAAACTTCCAAACGGTGAGGGCCGCTGCACACCGTTGCAAAGTTACAAAACGAACGATGAGGGGATGCATGGCCCATGACATGAATTCATGTGCGTAGGTTCAACGGACTGCAACGGAACGGGGACCGAACAAGTTAATATCCAAATGCACTTGATCTAAACCCTAATTTGTACCTGAGAGAGTGGTCATCTGCTTAGCACTCAACCCCTTGCGTTTGAACACCTTGATTTGCTGACTCGCGTCCATGGTGGGCGAGGGCAAGTTCAAGGGAGGCTCCGATATGTTGGAAACCGTCCCGTCCCTCCGCCCCGACGGCACCTCCCATCTTCTCCCTCCCGCTAGAACCACGCTATCCCGACTAGCAAACGCCAGGATGTCCGCGCACGACACCACGCCCGGGCACACCTTCTCCAACGCAGCCTTGGCTGCGTCGATGGCGTCGAACCCATGGAGTCCCGCATTGATGATAGCAAACTGCTCCGAATTCGTCCCGTTCAGAAGAATGGAAGCATCGGCCCCCTGCATGAAAACAAATCAAGCGTTCAGTAGAGAGGGATAATGCCAAACGGCCGTAGGTTGTCATGAATGAGAGATGTTTCGCCCTTGATCAAAATCGCAAACACATGTAAATCCGAGTCGAATCGGGTTTACGGAGCATAGATGAGGGTCAAGGTGTAGTGCCTCGCACATGATCAATATCGCAAACACATGTAAATCCGACTCGAGTCGGATTTACGGAGCATGGCTGAGGGACAAGATTGAGTGTCTCACACATTTTGAATATCCGAGTCGGGTTTATGGAGCATGACCGAGGGACGAGGTCCAGTGCCTCTTCTTGGAGGTGGTCTCTTTTGGGAAGCGATTAGTAATCTTAAGTCCCCCCAAAGTACAATCAGGCATTCACATAGAGATTTTAAATAAATGTTGATAACTTACTGGTTGAACCAAGCTACATTTCAGAACACTCCGATCATAGTAGTGACCACATCAACATCAAGCCCTTCTTTCATCACAGATTCATTACAAACCTCTAAATTCATCATCATTCTATCTCATGACATTCGACACTTACATTTCACTTGATTCAAGTACACCATTGAATCAATGCCCTCCAAGCGATAGGGTTGCAGTATTAAGCTTGGGACGCTTCTACATAATTTTAACATCTAAAGAGTGGATCGTTATGAGTTGATGAATCAATGTTGATAATAATCGCATGCATCAGCACCAAAACAATATCAAACCTTGAAGTGGGGCATGTATCTGCAACACTGACTCAAGAATAAACGCTGGTCGCTTGCATTTTGATGAAATGATGTTTTCAACTGATTGACAAGTCGATGAAATTGATCAGCAGCTGCTGCTGTCAAGATGATCAGTCAAGTGAATGCATATGTATACGAACATCTGGTAGAAATGAAATGAAAAACTTACCCTCACGAAAGCATCGTGGAACATGAGGCGCAAGACTCCAGGGGCGACGGTCTTGTCCTTGGCATAATGCTCCTTTATCTTTTGGAACACAATCGCCTCCGCATTCTTGCAAGAACGGTGGTAAAAATCATACTTGAGACCTGAATTAGCCTCGGCCCCGCTCATCGACAACATCGCGACCATCACCATCAGCAATGAGGCGGCCTGCAACAGCACCACCATAGAACTCTGCATTCCGGCAGCCATTGTGATGATGGATGAATCAATCAATTCACCCCGAGTCCACAACTCCTCGTTGATGACGTACAACTGGGAGTGGAGAACTTGTCGCACTGATATTGTGAGTAGGATGACTCAGTCGATCGATCTTATACTGCCAGTATATGATTTTGTTAATCCAAAATTCCTGCACACCGATACCCCCGGCCCCCTGCATTCCCAGATTAGTATGCACGTCAACTCCAGACGAGGCCACTGTTTAATTTGCAGATTGTTTGCAGGTTTGTTTTATATATGTATTTTATTTTGGGGGGGGGGAGGGGGGTTGAGATCGACAGAAGGACAACATTGTCCGGGGAGATTTCTGGGCATAATCGGTCAATATCCTAGTGTTCCCAAGTCCAACCGGTTACATGTTGAGGTTTTTCTTTATTAACGTGGGTATATTCTATAGATTCCCCTTAAATGATGAGCGATTCTCCTAAAGTATCGAACTTCAACCGGCTACTTCTCAAACTCAACCGATTCATCTGTAACTAGCAGCCGTTCCTCCCAGTTCAATACTGTTTCTGTTTTCCTCTATAAAAATTAAGAAATACTAGTTTATAGAGTGCTCCAGAATGAATGGCAACTTGCCTAAAGTCTTCATCAACTTCAACCGGCCAATCTGTTCCAGCTAGCGGTCGGATCTCCCTGTTTGAAGGTTCTACAATTCCAAAGTTGGCAAAAGTGGTAAAGCAGTGGAGGTTAATATCGTGCACTGAGAAAGCCTTAGATAGCAGCTAGCTCACTCCAGGAAATGGTGGTGGCTATCAACGCCATTAACTTACTCCTTGTAAATTCAACACCAACTTCCGAAGAAGCCTGCAAGAGCTGTAGAAAATGATCATGCTGCGCGTGCATGAGAACAAGTTTCTAATTTGAGAATGTATGACAGGGTCTTATTTTGAACTAGCCCAGTTATTTCACAATAAATACTAGGAGACGCGGATATACGGTTTCAAAATCCTATGAGATGCACTTGCACATTCTCTCGACCAATGACCGGGGAGAACTGAACGCCACACTAATTATGGCATTTAGTGTTAGTTACTATTTGGAATTACGCGATGCTGTAATTGTTTTATGTGCATCTCATTGTTTACCAATAAAGGCCAAATTGGCTGTTTGGACATTATAGGACATTACCATCTTTGCTTGGTAAACAATTACATCAACAGTAAAAAGATACAGAGGAATGTGCGACTCTGAATAGTAAGTGACACTAAATATCATCTTTATTGTAATTACAGATGAACTGGTTGAGTTTGAGAAATCACCAGTTGAAACCCAAGACTTCAGGAAACTAATGTACTGGTCATTTTAGAGGAATTTAGATAATATACCTCAAAATAATAAATAAATACCGAAACATGTCAACATGTAACGGGTTGGACTTGGAAACACTAGGTCTTCACCGATTATGCCTAAGAATCTCCCCGGATATTGCTCTCAATATCGTTAATTTCTTCCCTCTGGTTTGGCTTTTCCGTAGTAACTTTCCATTGGTGGTGTAACTTTGGAGGTGGTGAAATAGGGGTCGAGGGGCGGTAATTACAAATACAAATGTACCTCTCATCCATCTAACATAAAAACTTTATCTCCTATAGGTTTGTTGTTGATTCATCTCAAATGACTTCGAGTAGATTTATGCGGGTTTTTAATACTAATTCCAATGTCAAATCAACTAGAAGGAGTAATGTCCGAGATGACCCTAAACTACCGGATGATGGTGGAGGGATACCCAAATCTCAAGGAAGAGGTTGGCGGTTCGAATCCTGGCTGTGAAATCTCCTCTCTACCTGACGGAAAAACTTGCTAGGTGGCCAACTGTCTCCTGTGCTTTGGCGTTGGCATGTCGGCCTTCTGTCTCAAAAAAAAAAAAAAAAAAAAAAAAAAAACTAGAAGGAGTAATCTTCAGGTTGCATACTACTTCATGGTTTTTATGTTGGATGAATGAGAGGTACCATGCTCGTATACTCTCTCTCTCTCTCTCATATTGGTAATTGAAACTAGTCAATTGTGAATGAAGAGATTATAGTAAAAAATAAATGTCCTCTATTAAGTTGGTGAGAAGGAAAAAAAACACATATTATGAGCATATCTCTCATTCATCCAACATAAATCCTTAAAATAGTATGTACTATGGAGGGCATTTTTTTGCTCCTTTGACACCATCATTTGCTTCACAAAAACCCCAAGTTATTGTATACAAAGTCATTTGAGATTAATCAACCACAAACCTATAGGGGTCAACTTCTATGTTGGATGGACGAGAGGTATGCTCGTACTATGTGACACCTTCCTCTTGGCCTATGAGTTGAGGAATGAATTCCTTTCAATTGGGTGCCATTAGACTCCTGAATTAGAGTTTCTAATGTTATTAATTTAGTCAACATATGCTTCCAATGGAGATATTTCTACAATAGTATAGTTCACTACATTTTCAGGATTCCAATAAATCTTTTATCTATGTACATCACAGAGCTCTAACCCTACCCCCCCCCCTTTTAATTGTTGGCATCTATGATCCATCATACATGTGACATGTCACATTCACACAAGTTTTCTAGGACCTAAGGTATGTGCCATGCCTTATGTGGTCATTCCTCTTAATTAAACCCCTACATGTGAGGGTTATATGACATGATTCGTAGTTAAACTGGACATTGAGGAGACATGTGCCATAAAGAGATTGGACTATGTGCTCAAAATATAGACACCACTATAGGATCAATTGTTAACTCAATTGGGAAGATATTTGTGATCATTTTTTTAAAAAGAAAAAGAAATATTCACTTTGATGTCCTATAACATTTGTAGCTAAAGTCCAATTCTAGAAAACTAGAAATGATATTCTTGGTGATTGCTCAAGGAGGTCACTCCATTGTCAAGTTGAACACCACGTGTGTTAAAAGTTGCTACCCCTATATTACATGCCATAGATAAATTTAAAAATTATGATATTTTTTCTACATATACATAACCATTGATAGTATCTTTTTTATATTTTTATGAAATTTTTAGTCATCTTCATTTTTGTAGTAATTTTTTTAGTTCAATTATGCGTCATTCTAGTTAGAAACGGTATGTTTTATAATAAAAAATAGATCATCAAATTTGGTTGCCATTTTTTACTATGTGATAGATACCATGTATATCTACTTATGAAAAATTTTGATAAAATTTTGATCCATTTCGGTGATGCCCTTTAGAAAAAGTAGATTTTGTCTTAACGCACGTGGTGTTCAACTTGACAATGGAGTGACCTCCCCAGTGGTGATTGCAGTTGCTAACTCAGTGAGATAATTTTCAAGCTGATCCAATGGCCAAAATTGTACGTGGATTTGAAAGTGTGCCACTTACAAGCAGCCTACGAGAAGTATATGTGCACGCACTATTTGCACATGTGTTTTTCTTCCCCCCCCCCCCTTGTGTGTATGGTGTGGCATGTATTTGATGAGGTGAGACAAATTTGTGGTGAAGTCTTGAATGCAAACCCATGAATAGCATACTAAGCAATAGAAACATAGTGTAGGTGCCTAGTCTATTGTGTGTGTCGGTGGTTTATTATGAAGAAATTATCACCTTTTTAAAGTGGTATGTATCCCAAAAAGAAATCTACATGGATTGACATGTGGGCGATGAAAGGTGACATGTGGGGGATGAAATCTACAAGAATTGATGGTGACTTAATTATTACCAGGGTTGAGTAAGTGTAAAAGCAAGGTGATTTTTTCTTGAGGTACCACCTTGTTTTGTCCTAGTCTGAGCAATGCACCATCGTTGATATATATATATATATATATATAAACCAATCGCTCCTTTAAAACCACCCCCATTTATTGAAACAAGGACCTCGTGTCCATGGCACTCTTAGAGAATTTATCAACACTTCGGGTGTTGTTAATGAGCCCTTGTACTCTAGTGTGCCCTACGATCATGTGCACTCATTACACCAACGACGTACCAATACTATATCAAGAACACGCAAGCTATAATCGGGGAGAACTGGCAGTTACTTACAGATGAACCGGTTGAGTTTCAGAAATAACCGGTTGAAGTTGGAGACTTCAAGAGAATTACCGATCATTTTAGAGGAATCTGTAGAATATACCCAATTTAATAAAGGAAAGCCGGAGGATGTCCACAGTAACCGGTTGGACTTGCAAACACTAGGATCTCAACCGGTTATGCCCAAAATCCTCCCCGATCACTGCACACAGGGAACAAACAGCAAAGTAAATTTCGTTTTTCTTGGTGGTCAAAGGCAAGTTCGAGGACCGAGACGGTGTAGAATCCAAAAGGAGGCTGGCGATGCCACCAAAATGAATGCTCATGAACACGTTGCCAAGCCTGCAAACACTGTTCGATCAATAAATTTGTTCTTGAATGGCTCGGCAGGCAAAATAGGCATGCAAGATGAGTTCCATCATGTGGTGTTGGTTGCCAGTTAGTGCACTATTTGCTTACAAGGTATATCTGCCATTAAATTTGCAAGAAGTTCAACAGCAACTCCACAGACTCGGTGTTTTTCCACAAAGAGCATGAGCTCAGAAATTGGATGATGTTCAACATTACAGGAGTTGGTCCGAGACGACCCTAAACTACCGTGTGATGGTGGAGGGATACCCAAATCTCAAGGAAGAGGTTGGCGGTTCGAATCCCGGCTGTGAAATCTCCTCTCTACCTGACGGAAAACTTGCCAGGTGGTCAACTGCCTCCTGTGCTTGGGCGCTGGCCTGTCGGCCTTCTGTCTCAAAAAAAAACATTACAGGAGTTATAACAAGGAATTAGAAAATTGAACAGCTACAAAAACCTTGAGGTCATGTTGAACAAGTCTCAGGGCCGCTTTACACCTAGAGGCCGGGCCAATTCGTTGTGTAAGAGGCTTGAAATCCTCACTTGTGATTGGCCACAAGGCTCAAATCGGTCCCAACCCCTTTACACCTAGAGGCCAGGCCGATTTGGTGGTATGATTTTTTTAATTAAAAAATGTATGTTATGACACGGCCCGAGCTTGTTGAATTGGGTGCACCCAAAATGGAGGGCCAATTCTTGGCCTCGGGCCCAATTTCATATTTCACTAAAAAAAACCTTCTTAAATAAAGTATGATTTTTTTAGCGAACTAGATCCGTTGGATTATGTGGAAATCTAAACGGCTCTATGCTAGATTATGCTAGATCCGTTGAATTATGCTAGATTTATTGAATCGGCCTAGCTTCTTGGCCCTAAGGCCTTTACATATGGGAAAATTGGCCCCCGTTATAATCTTATTATAATGTGTAGTTGAGGCTGGCCTCCAACCCAAAAAGGGCTGAAATTTCATGCAATCGGCCTCAAGGGGGTTTGGCCCAGCCTCTAGGTGTAAAGCGGCCCTCAGTTGAGCTGCACGTACATTTCCCTCCTCTCACTATTGCTCCATAATTTCTCCTTGCTACTTGTAAGGTAAATCATCCATTTTGCAGATCAAAAAATAGAAACCTTGGAAGTACACAAAAAGTTCCAGTACAATGAACATGAACATACCAAAGGGAACTGAAGGGTGCTTCTGCTGCTGACAGTGTATAGTTGCTTTAACCCGAGCTAGCTGGATACAGAAAGATATATTCTCCTAGGCTATGAAACACGAATTAGCACAAAGGTGGTTTGTAAATCCAAATGGAGGCCATAGCCACTTTCTTCATAATTTTTCGGATCTCATATACAGTCTAACCTCGTTAGTACGACACTCGTTTATACGACACCCTCGATATTACGACACATTTTTGCGCGACCAAACTTTTTAGTTCAAAACTCCCTCTTTTATATGACTATGACACTCGATAATACGACATTTAGAATCTCCGTTTTGTCATATTAAAGAGGTAATTAATGCTAAAATTATTTTCATCCATGTTAATGTATATCTAAAATACATCCATTTTCACTTGGGAACTACTTGGGAACTTCACTTAATCATGGATGAAACTGGATTGTATTTTAGAGCACATCCTAATAAAACATTAGCACAAGGGAAGGTGAAGGGTCGGAAGTTACAGAAGGAGCGTGTAACACTTGCTCTTGTTGTTAATTCAACTGGGACTAATAAGTTGAAGTTGCTTGTGATTTATACGTCTTAGCAACCACAATGTTTTGGGAGGTGGCAACCTAACGAGTATGTTTGGTGGCATTCAAATAAAACAACTTGGATGAAGGGGGGTATATTTGAAGCTTGGATTTTGTAGCTCAACAATCAATTCAAAGGCCAAAATCGAAAGGCGATTATGATTTTGGATAATGCATCTTCACATGTTGTTAGCTCTGCCAAAGTTGGTAAGTCTCGTGGTTTTTCAACCTTGGAATTGAGCAACATGACTTTGGTAATCCTTTCTCCCAATGTTACAAACGTAGTTCAACCTTTGGATCAAGGTATAATAGCATCTTTCAAAATTCAGTACAAGAAGAAACTTTTGTAGTGGGTTTTATCACACTATGATGATGCTACATTGAAGGACTTAAGGAAGGTGGTGCCCAACATCTGACATGCTATCATGTGGAGTTATGAAGTATGGAGTGAGTTGGATGCACAAATAGTCAAGAATTGTTGGAGGATGGCGCATATATTACCTGCAACATGGAATGTTGATTTTTCCCTAGTTGATGAAAGGGAGAAAAATAGAATGCAAGAAGAATCAAATGAACTTGGTGCTCTGATTTCAAAGTTGTGATTGGGTGATGATGAGATGTCAACCGAGACTTGCATTCAGATGGAAGGGAAAGAGATTACTAAGCTAGATTATTACTGAGATTACTGAGTATTGATGAGTTGGTGGATGCTATTTTGGGAATCAATTATGCACAAGGCTTTGATCTTAATGTTGATCTACATTCAGTAGATGTGGATGATGTTGCTCCACCTACAACTTAGTGATGCTAAACATCATGCATCATTGTTGTTTAATTTCTTATTAGACAACTCTTTACATTTTGGTGTTAATGAAATTATTAGTTTTCAAAACCTAGTAGGAAATTTAGATAAGATGATATTTGCTAACTTGGGTAGGCAACACCAGAGATCTTTGAACTCCTATTTCAAGAGTTCTTGAGAATATTTGTATTTGTTTGAAGTTATAAATTATCATTTCATGCAATCTATATTGCTTAAGCTCGTTGTATATATTTTTAAGCTCATATTGCTTATGTTTTTGTATTCCCTCGATAATACGACAATTTTACGCCATTTGTCATATTAACGAGAAGACGACACCTCGATAATACGACATTTTTTGTGTTTCCCAAACGTGTCATACTAAAGAGGGAGAACTGTAGATGTCTTATTCATAATCAAAGCGAAGATATCACGCTCATTTAAGTGGTCATATAGATTCCCCCAAATATGTTGACTACTGAACCTAAAATGAAAGGCATATTTTGAGCATGTATACCAATATCTTTTAAACACATATTTTTGGTATTCGTTGTTGGAGCCACATCAAACCACATACTGTAGCTCTCTACAGCTTGGGAAAAAAATAATTATTTTAAAGATGCCTAAATTTTTAGGAAATTAATTTCGTTGAGTGTCCCCCAAAAAAGAAATAACATTCAAAGAGTGCCTAAAATCACAATAATGCAAGTGACATTCATTGGAATCCAACAATGTAGCATCAAATAACTTCAACAAGTGACATACAAGAAAAAAACAAACTTTACGGTACAAAATGTTGGTTAAGGGAAGTGTTTAGGTTAATTGTTGCCGCCATAGAGGAAATTAGGAAAACCATCCATGAATTATAGAAATGACTTGGATGAATGTCTACCTTATTTTAAATTACCTTTTGAACCTGTCCAATTCTAGAATATTATTTTTTGGGCTACCTAACTTGCTTTCGTACATTAATTATTAGGCAAAAAGGTGCCCTAGCTGCTAGAGAGCTATGGTACTACTCAAATACACTATAACCTCCCTAATATCATGCCTTAGACAACCAAAGTGCACATGATATTAAGGAGGTCTGCAGTGTTAACCCTTAAAGGTCAAAGGGGGGGTGAGAGGGCCTCTCCCATCAGCCTATGTTTACCCCATTTCAGACCTCCATGTAATTCTTTTAGTGCGATCGGGATATATATTTAGATATGGAATTTTGAGATACACATTTTGGGGGGGAAAAATTTGCAATTCCAACATGTTTTGACGCTATCTTATGCTCAAATAGTTTAGGGTCAACGCGGCCCTGAGAGGGCCCCTCCGTTGTTTAAGGGTTAACATGGATGCATGATAATAGAGAATTTCTGTAGCATGTAACGTTATGGATTGACACAAAGTCAACATTGCAATAATGACAAAAAGGACAACATGATGCATACATGTCGTCAGACTCCTTTGGTTGATTATTTTAATGTCAAACCCCGTGACAAATGAGAGGGATATGTGACAACAAAGAGGAGATTTAAACTGCTCACATCCATTCACTAGGGTTTTGGGCATAAGAGAGGGGTGACATTACGGAGGTTAAATAAAGATATCCAATAAAGATAAGTAACAGAATTAGGCTCGTCTACCTAAACCCGTAACCTGCTTGAAAAGATAACTGAATCCGCACATGCAAGTTGCAGAGACTGAGGAAATAAGTTAATGAGTCAGGACAATACAGTACATACTGTAAATTTCACAATTCTAATCTTCCCTAAAAAATAGATAAACTTAGTTTATTTCCACCAAAATCTAATAACTGCTATACTTGCGTGAAAGACAGACAGAAGCTGTACACCCTTGATCCTGATGTCAAACTAAGATGTCACATGAAACGGATCCAAAATCAAACATGTCCCTCAAATTTTGGGAACAAGAATTGGAATGTCAAGCATTGAAATTAGTGTCCACATTGCTAACGTTAATTTTTCCTTTACACTACAGCCAGGTACTTTGGCCCACACTTCAGACAATCAACAGATATGTTCATGTAGTCAGGATTAATTGTGCAACGTCGGTAAACGTGAAGGCTGATCCATATACTCCAGTTTATCCTGTCTGTGACCAGAGTTGATTTGGGAGGTTTAGAGTTCTCATGCAACATCTCAAAGCATAAAGCCTTCAGAAGACTTCCTGTTCTTGCAGCAGCACTGAAACTGAGGAACCACAACTAGTACTCTCCATGAACCATTAACAATACACAGGATAGGTGACCTGCTTCTCAACCACTGCTTAAAAAGAGCTCCTCAAAAGCACCACCAAAATAGTTGTCGAAGTAGCCCACAGGTTCTGACACAAAACAGCCAATAATGTCTCGCAAAGTGATCACACCAAGCAGTCGAGTGGTCTCATCCACCAGGTAAATTCGATAGAGATTCTTGCTAGCCAAAGTGTTGATCACTTGGCCAATAGTATCTGTTTTTTGACATGTCACAGGGGGCAACAGGCCTGCTTGTGGCTCCACCTCGAGGATTGTCTTCATAAATTCCAGCACTGTCAGATCCCTGACACATGGATTTACACCGTGGTTCCTTTCAGAAACTGCAACTTGTACCCAAAACCAACACCTATAAATGTTGCACAATGGGTGCATATTGATTACGAGGATTTACACCCTTTGAACCTCTGATATAGGTGTTGGTTTTAGGTCACCTACAAATACAACTTCAAGCCCTTATAACTTTTGCATACGAAATGGAAATGATGTGTTTGGAATTCTCTTGATCTTCTGAAGAAAACTATGCTCAGTGCTTATTAACTCAGTTTTAGGTGTGCTGAACAGACTGCAAATCCCTTGTATACACCAATTACATTCAAATTGTGAAACACATACTTTAATGAATTTAAAACTGGCATGGAGTCAACCCTTGAGCATCTAAGAGGCCCAATATGGGCCTCTCCATGCACAAAATCTTGTCTTTGAGACACATACTTCCATTTGTTTTGTGTCAAAAGTGACACTATCTAAAATCAACTTATACTTCAAGAGCACTTTTCAAAGCAATGGAGTACCTTAACATTTTGAGGATTTAGGTCCAAAACCACAGGTTGAGTGCTCTTGGATGCAAATACAAGCTATTTAGTTTGAACATCAACATCACATATGGGTATAATTTTATTTTATCCTTGACATAAGATAATGTACTAATTTTTTTTCAAAACCATGATGTAAACAATATGAATTTACGACTTGGTGAGGCTCGAAGAAATTGTGTATATGCGTCTTATATGGGTTAATGCTCACACAACTTACCGTCGTCGTGAAAATAGATGAGGTTGCAATAGCAAGAAGCGGACATCACGGACACTGATACTCCCCACAAGATGATTCTCAGCGCCTGCCACAACTGGAAGCCCTCCAATACCATTGTCCTTCATGAGCCTGAAGGCTTCCAGCACCAGCTTGCTTGCATCTACTGACACAATCTGGTCCAATCCAACCAGCAATTTCCTTGATAATTAGTTCCACTTGATAAAACCAAATCACGTTCTCACACACAAAAGGAGCTTGAAAACGAATGCCCATTTGTGGCACAATCAATTTTAAACAGAGGTTGACTGTCATGTATACAACACCTTTCATGTTCGGTAAGTTCAGTGCATGCTTAGAGGTAGTGTGGAGGTTTGAACAAGGAAAATTCTATATTGGTTCATTGAGGGTCAAACTCAGTTTGACATGCCAAGAGGTGCTAAAATGAGTGTTGCCCTGAATAAACTGAATCAGGTTGCTCTTCATTCAGATTCAAATACTAACTCCAAGCATGCACACAAGTGGAAATTAATTATTAAATTTCTATGCAAATCAACCGATGGAAAATCATGGGCCACCAACTACTGACGAAAGCTCCCATTGAGAAAGAATAAGTCTATTGGACCTTTACAAAGACTTAAAACCAAAAATAATCTCTCTTGGTCAGTGTAAATGTTGCAAACATAATCTTCAAGCATTCACGGAAGGATTCTTTGAAGGGGTTGCCTCACACAACTTGAGCTCAAGCTCAAACTTGTTAGTTTGGTGGTCCAAGGTAATAGACTTTAGCCATTACATTGGCCTAAGATGGTGGAACTTCGTCTCAAGGTTAGTCCCCTCCTTATTTCAAATTAATGTTCAAGTTCAAGCCGGAACTTGAAGTCTTGAACTTGTAGTCATGTCAAGTCCGATGACTGCAAGTTCAAGTTTCAGCCCAAACTTCAAAATCAATCCAAAATAAGAAAGAACCACGCTCCACCATCTTAGGCACACATAAGAGCTCACATTCATTTACCTTGACCCACCAAACTTGAGCTCAAGCTCAAGCTCTGTGGGGCTGGGCCTTTGAATCCATACCTTCTCAGGCTCCATAACTGGCAGACCTAGCTGGTGCAATGATTTGCCTGCAAGGCTGTCAAACCAGTCCCGACCTTGGCATTGAGACAGTCCTTTGACGACGGATGACTGAGAGATCATGTTCTCCACAACACCTTCATCGAGGTCTATGACTGGGATGCTACGCAGCCGGAACTTTGTGAGGAGTAAGAGTACAGTGAGCATTGAGTCATCATTCTGGATCGGTAGAAATGGAGCCCATCTGTAAGATTTTGTGATCTCTGCCACCTGCATGATTCAGCAGGAAGGTATAAGAGAGTCACTCCAGATTCACAGAAGAACAAGTACAATAACATCATGATCTGTTACCACATAAGGATGTGGTATGTGATCAGTTCGTTTTTCATTTCTCCAGCTTCTAAGGAATAGATTTACACAACAAAACTTGTGATGCATTAGCAAATCTATGATGAAGCATCAGCAAGAATCGGACCTCCCCTGATTAAGTTATGGTTATCTGAAGTACATGTTTGTTGATTCCTAACTGAATACACTAATCCTCCCAATTGAGTTCACTATTGAGTGTGGAGTAGTTGATAAAATTTGACGACGTAGTCCAATCTCTTTTAGACATGTGTCTTTATCATGTTTGTTCTCTGATCCTCACTGAACCACACACCAATCAAATATAGGCATCCAGTAAGAAAAGGAACCGAATAAATCCATACTTTTGGTGGGATGAGTGCTGCATAGGGTATCTACCACTTGAAATGCATACCCCTAGTACATTCTCTCCATAGAACATACACAGGGTGTCCCCTAAAAGGTTGTTTACACTACAAAGGTTGTTGTGGTTGTGGTTGTGCCTGTGGCTACCTACAAACCCTAACTTCAACCACAACTACAATTTTTCATTTTTCATTTACACACAGCCACTCTTGTAGTTGAAGACTGGATTTGGATTGCACCAAAAGGACGACAATCATTGAGATTGTGGAGTGGAGACAAAAAAATTATGGATTGTAGTGGAAATATTGTCCAAGAGTAACTGCCTCCTACAAATCCTCTCCCATGCTTTGGACTTGAAGTTCTCTCCCAGTGCCACTAGGTAACTACAACCACCACAACTACTCCCAACTACACCTTGCATTGTAGTTGGGCAAGGTAGAGTAATTGTGGTTGCGGTTGTCATCAATGCACCTTACCCCTCTTTATCCCTCAAAAATAGAGCCAAAGAGAGTACACTACAACCACCAACCACCACAACAATGGATATGTGTATACACACTCTTACCACTTTGGTTAACCTACTGAAACAAAACAAAAGTTGCAAGCATACCTTAGTAGATTTGAAAGGCTCATTTTCAAGGATAACCTTGTAGAAGTCCTCTCCGAGGGTGTCTGCAGCCGAGGGTCCATCCTTCACTCCTCTCTCTGCTACTACTCCCCCTGCATATTCACCGTCCAGTTTTCATCAACACAGAGCAAAAAAGTGGAGAACTTCTCGCCAACAGCAAATAGTCATCATGACATTGGCTAGCCGTGGTTAAGGAGCAAGAATAGTGGAAATGTAAGTATCCACTAGGTGACATAATGGCTAATTAAGATACATGGGGAAAAGATAAATGTGTTGTTCCCAGATAATAAGGATGTACATGGGAGGTATGTTTGTCAGACAACATGGAACTTACTCCTTAACCTCTTAAGGTTCAAGCCCAAATTTGCCAATTTTAGTATGACAAATATGTTTTCTCTTGACCACTGTTAAAGATTGTTTCCTTCACGCCAAATCTAAAGTGAATTTGAAAACGAACTTACTAGGATAAGAACAGGTCCACAAACTTTAAGGTCAATTCAACCACATAATCTATGTCAGATTAAGGTCTTAAGTCGGCCTCACACCCTTGGGCAACACAAAAATTGCATATTCTTCATGTTTGTCAAATGGACAAAGTAGACATGCCTATATCAAACACAACAATAATCTGGACACCTACATTTGAGTGGTGTGTGGTTAGGTGTGGATCTAAGAACTGGCACCAAAAAGACATGTGTTAAATAGAGATTGGACTACGTGCTCAAAATATGGTAGCCATTCTAGGCTCAATAGTCAACATAGTTGGGGGGACCTATATGACCACTTAATGAGCATGAGAATGTTCACTTTGATTATGAATAAGATATTCATATGAGCTCCAGAAATTGTGAGGCAAGCAGCTACAGGCACAATTTGGATTTGCTAATCATCTTGCACTAATTGTGTGTTTCATATTATACAAGTGGGTGCAGAGAGAAAAGCATCTATCTAAGGCATGTCTACCTTAGTGGATAATGATCTGGATACAATTTTCGGTTCCATGTGCTTCAAATGGCGAGCTTTGATTGGAAGATGTGTGGCCTGATCCTCAAGGATTGTGGGAATTGGGAATAGTTGGTTGCTAAATACTAGGTATAAAAACCTACCTAATTAGTTGGATGTGTATTGTACACATATATACACAAAGCAATTGCATACTAGGCATTGAACCACCACCTATCATTGCAATGTCACTCCTTGACTTACTTTCAAACCCAACCAATGGCACCAGGATTCCAATTATAGATTCTATCAAAATAATGATCAACATTTGACAAGATCAACAAAAATGGTATTTAGATTTACATAATACATGAGCCTCCAATCCCAGAATTACAAGAGCAAATCTGACCTGCCACTGCAGCTCCAACAGCAACAGTTGCAACACCCGCAAGGGCAATTGGACCAGTCAATCCAAGCACGAGTGCCCCAAGTGCACCTAAGGCTCCTGCTCCCATGCCCACAGCAGTAGCCGATCCAGTAGTTATGGCAGCAGCAGCCATCTCAGCCTGCTCCAGCACCCATAAAATAACAGATGCGTAATCAACTATGCCAATATACCGCACCGACCAAGCATCAGTTGAAGATGAAGCTGGGTTTTTCACTGGTGCAGAAAATATCCTATTCTCCGCAAGAATGTGCACAGCTTCTGAAATGGATGCATCACCTGAAATTTCCACCACTGCAGGACAGCAAGGTAATTAATAATCGAGCATTTGCATGGCAGACAAACTCTTAAAGGTGAGGTCTTGTCACAAAACATGGAGATTCGATCAAAACCAAATTATGGAATCCCTGAGGATGCTGATCAGAAGGTACAAAGTTGCCAAACAGTTCAATTAAGACTGCCTGTGAGTAGATAGCAGCAATTTAATAAGTACTCCAATTGCAAAACGCTTCAGGATTCAGGACAGCAAAGTAAGCAATTATTAAGCATTTGCAAGACACACGAACTCTTAAAAATGAGCTCTTGTCACAGAAACACAGAGATTCCATCAAACTCAAATTATGGAACCTCTGAGGAGGCTGATCAAAAAGTACAGAGTTGCCAAACAATTGAGACTGCATGCAAGTAGCAGTCATGTACCTAATAAGTATTCCGATTGTGATACACTTCAGGATTCAGGACAAGCATTTCATTACTAAGCATTTGCATGACACATGAACTCTTTTAAAAATGAGGTCTTATCACAGAAACGTGGAGATTCAATCAAACCCAAACTATGGAACTCCTGAGGAGGCTGATCAGAAAGTACAAAGTTGCCAAACAGGTCAATTAAGACCACCTGTGAGTACACACTGATGTGATTAGTATTCCAATTGCAAAATCACTCAGGATTTTCATAAAGAAATTATTTAAAGCCTAGATGGATTTCTAGCCCGCCATTTGCTCTCAGGACTCCATAAAAAAAAAGTTACAAGTGCATGACAAGCTCAAAGACTTGATTAATAAATACCTTTGCCATAAGCAAGCTTGGGAAAAGAGGAGACAGGCACATTCGCAAATGCTGTATTCAGAAGCTCTCGCACTCCTTCAGGTACTCCCACACTGTCACCTTGGTTCTCCCAAAACTCTCGGAGCTGTTCCTCCGTTGACACATCACTTTTACCCATGTCGAGTAATCCAATATTTCTGAAAATAATCAACCAGGTCCACACACATGAGCAAAAGAATAGATGACTCCGATGTTGCCACTGGCATGAATTATGGTGTTGATGTTTCATCTTCAAGTTGGTCTAAGTCTATATGAAATCCCAAAATGGGCATCACGAGAATTACAGGGGCCCCCAAGACTACTGCCTCCTTTCAAAGGTGGAACACCTTGAATGCCCACACCTATCCTATCTCCCCCAAGGGCAAGCCCCTGCGTTCCCCCATGGCTAATTGGAAGTATCCAGTTCACCCGGATACCTCCACTCTGATTGGGTGGACCATAGGTGGTGGGGTGCACCAGAACTCAAGTGCTAGGAAGGTCACCCATCCTAGTACTTCTTCCAGCCTCAGGCAGCTAAACCTCAGAGTTCCCATGGGATCCAGGTTAAGGCCTAGGGTTTGAGGCACCCTTCACAGATAAGCATCATTGCCTTCACTGGAAGGCAAACATGTCGACAAGTTTAATGTCTTTAAGATTCCAATTACTCTCGGTCACCATGTGGAAGTTGCCTTGCAAAGTTAGGTAGTCCTGCAACAGTGCATTCACTAACCTCCCCAGACACTAATTGAGCAAAATGAAACAGGACACACAGTGTAATTTGCAAACAAGATCAACTCCAACCCTTCGACACATCACCTGTACGCATATTGAGTGATTTGGATTTCCTGAAAATGATCAACCTGGTGTACACAAAAGAATCATTGCCTCCAATGGAAATGAAATATGTTGACAGGTTTGATGCCTTTAAGATTCCAACTGCTCTCAGTCGCCATGAGGAGGTTATCTTGCCAATTAAGGAAGCCCTCTTGCAAGAGTGCATTCATTAACCTTCCCACACAATTGAGCGAAACAAAACAGCACACAATAATTTGCAAAAAATATCAACTCCAAACCCTTCAAACCGTGACCAATACCACTCATCTTAACCCCATCTCTCCCTGAGATGTGCAACGCCGGACAACAGAATGGTCGTTGTTTTAAAACCCCACACATACATACATACATAAAACAGAGGAAAACATTTGGATCTCTTTTTTCTTCTACTCCATACTTTGAAATGTGATACCTTCTAAAGAACAATAACTTCCCTTGGGGTTGGTCAAGCTCTAGGCCACCCTAACCCATTGAGTGCTCTAAGTTACCTCATGCTTTTTTGAGCAAGAGCTGTAGAAGCTCCTAACAAAACCGTTATTGCCCCCATAGAAGAAATAAAATTCATTGTAAAAGGCAAAGCTTGACTCAAAGAGAGGAAATAAACTATACCATACAAGAAAACTTTTCATAGAGAACACCTGCGATCCAACACAGCTTGTGATTCTCTCTCCCTACCACACAGAAAGTAGCACACAAATCGCCAGTTTCAAACACTTCGCAGACTGAACCTTGAAACCCTTTCAGATTCCAAAGTTGCCAGTTGAACTACGGAGACGTATATTAAAGAATAAAATCAAAATTTTAAAAAACCTCCACGCCCAACATTCCTCCCAAGTTTTAAATTCATCCTTGTGAATCCACTTAGTTATTGGACTCACGGAAGAAATGATGACCACACTCACTCAGATCCTTGGCAATGGGTTGACTCAACAATTGATTGCTAATGGATGGCAGCATTGGATTGTTTCGGACTACCTTACCTCTAAAACCGCCCCCACCAACTTATTGAGCACAGGCGAAGCAATAAAACTACCTCTGAGATGGAAGATCCTTGGCTGCGAGATGTGGATGAACTGAATGCTAAAAGTGTCGACTTAGGCTCCAGATCACCACCCTAAAACTCAAACTCAACTTCACCCTAACCTAACCCTCAGGTTCAAGAACTCGAGTAGCTCCGAAACCCGCTACTCTAACTTCAAAACATGAAAGCGATGAAGTCGCCCGCGTGCAGGAGATAAGTACCGATCCCTGGGATTGAAATCCGGAACAATGCAAGTGGTGGATCATGAAACAGTCTTGATTGAAAGCTAAAGTAGCCTAACCCTGATGAAACCCGCTTTAGAGTTAACTTAATTGACCACACGAACGAACAAACAAAACAAACTAACAAAAGGGAAGCAATGGAATGGAGGGAGTGGGTCACCTGAGGAGAAGTGTCGGAGGTAGTGATGATGGTCGTTGAGATGCTTGCAGTGAATTGGAGTGTGAAGGATGCGATGGAGTGTCACGGGATTGGAAAGCGCGATTAGAGTAAAGTAGAGTAGGGCAGAGGAGAGTTGGGACTCTTCAAGGGAAACAGGTGAGTGAGCATATAAGAATGCGTTGGGGGAAGTTGCGAGAAGGTCATCAGGAGTGGTGACGAAGCGAAGGAGACAAGGGATGGGAGAGAGACGTGTTGGCAGACTGAGCGTCATGGCCAAGTGCCGGTCTCCGCTCACCGGACCGGCCGGTGGGCAGCGAAGGGAAGGAGGGAAGGAGGGAGGAATGGGTGGATGGATGGATGGGTGGATGATAACATTTTTGCATCCGGGACTCCTTTCCCTTTCCATGTCCGTCTCTGGTTCACTACACTAAATATTTATATTTAGTGTCGCCAATTCTATTTGTATTGCTCAATACTAATTGTAAACCCCAGTGTAGTGTCACCAACACTAAATGTTAACCTAGATAAGTAGAGGAAGAAAAAGAATTTTTCCATTAACATTATTTGTCATTCCTTGTAAAAAAAACTTTGGGCATTATAGATTTACAGTGTTGCAATTACTGTCACTTTCTAAGTGACTTTTTGTCCAAATTTCAATCATCCAAGACAATATTTCATCACATATTCATTAGGATGCAAATAATACCAAACTTTATTTCAAATTACGACATTTTGCTGAATTGAGAGTAAGTTGGGATGACAATATTTGTAAACTTATTCATAGAAAGTGTCACTAAAAAGGTTACTATGGTGACATAAAATACCATATGACACAAATTCAATATTTAGTGTAGACAATAGTGGGGTTGGATGTGTTCTCATGAAGATAATAAAATCAACCAACTAATCATATTTTGGTTGTCTACTAGAATGTGGAGGGCCGTGATCATGGGCCACTAGACTTTCATGAGCCCACTAAACACTTAAAATAACAATAGTCGGTCGGCATGCATGAATCCTACCCCAAGAGATTTCATCTATATTTGTTGTTATTCGCACCAATATCTGATGGCATAACATTATTCAGATCCATATCAGCGTTTTGTGGGACTGGCAGTATTATGCGGAATATTCTATGATATTCCCACATTCAGTCTGAATGTGGGAATATCATAGAATATTCCGCATAATATTGCCAGTCCCACAAAACGCTGATATGGATCTGAATAATGTTATGCATACGTGGAAACTCACCCTAATAGCATGCCCACACTAGAGCCAATTGTAGCTCCTTGGCATCACGAGGAGCCCTCTCAATAGGGAAAGTTCATCTCTTTCCAAAATAAGGCTACTCTCAGTAAGGATTTTGTGTCCTACTCACAATAACCTCACTAGATGTAATGTATTGTTGTTTCACCCATTCATTTCATTGCATACTAGACAAAAGCTCTAGTCAAGATGGAAACTCCCCCATTGTTGTGGGCCAGTCGTTGGTCCTAGTGTGGGCATGCTATAAAGGAGCATTACATTGATTATCCCAATTAGTGTGTGTTATTGTTTGGAGTTACACATTGCTAAAACTATTTAATGAGAATGTAATAATCTACCTAGCAAAGTCATTTATGTTATATAATGTCTGAACAACCTATTGAACTTTTGTTAGTAAAAATAGAACTCCTTAGTAAGAGGTAATTGCCTTGCATAACTCCGAATAGTAACATGTACTAATTGGGATAATCAGTGTAGTAGCAGCCTTAAGCATGTGGGCAAGCCCATCTATGTCTTATCCACAAAACAAATCCTCCTTCCACTTTTTGCATTTGCGGATACGACTGCAATGCATTTTTACCACCAATTGCCATATCCATATTCACATTCAAGGTAAAAAAAAGAAACTTTACTAATTTCACGTTGTCTTGCTTAAATACATGGCAAAGAGCTCATCAATCATAGTTTCTTAGATTGCTTTAAGTAAATGACACGTTTTTGGAAAGAAATGAGTAACATTAAGATAAATGAGTCATTTTTAGAGCTATGCTACGGAGGATAAGTGCATACCTTGACACACTTATCATCCGTAGTTGGTGTTTGTTATGTGGACACGGCAACATGTGGGCTTGCCTAGACGTCCTCTTTCTATTATGGCGTCAAGAATAATTCCAAAAATCAAAGTCCTCTGATTACATGCATGAAAGCCAAGCATATAAGTCAAGTAGCAAACTCTCATTAGTTGACAACTCATTGTTACCTATCTTCGGACAAGGATTTTCTCATGGACAAAATATTCCCCAAGTGCCTCTGCTTGTTGGGAATGGCCGGTGGAAAGAGATGGAGGGCTAGGGCCACTTCACACATGAGCCAAGAGCCGCGACCTTGTGATGTCGAGGACCCTTGACTCTCATCCAAAGGCCGTACCATGGGTGTTGGGAAAGCCGTTAAGCATAGTGTGAAGTGAGAATGGACCATGTTGTGGGACCATTGCATATTTTGTTGGGGGGAAAAGAGGGGAGGATTTGGTTTAATATAATATGTCTCAAACTCTATCTATTTGAGAGAATTACTTGGTGGTGTTTGTCTGTCTTGAAACTGTCTTGCTAGAAAGAATATTAGATAAAATCACGGTCTCCCGGAATTTTTGTGAGGCCCACCTCTTCGAGGTGGGCTTGACAAATTTTTTGGGAGATCATGAAACCTTATCCATGGTCCGCCATGTAGGACTCCATGTAGACTTTTCATCCATGAAATCTTCTTTGGGCCTTTAGGCCTTCACCTTCGTGTGTGAAGTGAACTTGGACGGTCTCCGCCCTTTCGACCAATGAGAGCTCTTAGATTGCAATGGTCATGGGCCTTCAGTCTTGTGTGTGAAGTGGCCCTTAGATGGACGAATGGTAAAGTATTTGCATCCGGGACTCTACCTTTCCCCTCCAAGTGACGAAGGGAGAGTGGTCTTAAATGGTTACTTTTTCCAACTAGCCCCCTCCTCCTAGGTTACAAAACATGCAAGTAGTACACGATGATTAGCGAATCCAAATCAAGTCCATAGCCACAACTCTAAATGCCACAAATGGTGTAGTTGTGGGTAGCTAAAATCATCCATGCACATGGTCACCCTTAGGACAACTTCCAGGTGTTCATGTGTGAAGGGTCTAATATACTAACATTAGAGATAGAGAAACCATGTTTTTTGGTCGCCTGGGCCTTTGAAGGGTTAGGTCATGAATCACGGTCCATGCATGCTACCTAGTTGACACATATCACATGGATTCGAGGAAAACAATTTCCACATATATATCTTGAATGGAATATTCTTCATGTTCTTTAAGTGGATTAGTGGATAATGATCTACACACATGGGTACAAGTTTTCGGTTAGATGTGGTTTCGACGAGGTGGCCTTTGATTGGAAGATGTGTGACCTAATTCCCATGGTTTTTGGGAATTGGGAATAAGTTGGTTGTTGGGTGGGTATATGAACCTATCCGATTAGTTTCGGATTTCATGCATTGATGATTAACATACATATTTAAATACAACTTGGTTGCATACAAGGCATGTAGAGAGTGGTCGATTATGGACTATTGTGATTGGTTCCATGCTCTTAACTACCACGTATCATTACATTATGGCCACTCTTTGACTTACTTTAACACCTAACGGTCGAAGAGCCACTTCACACACGAGACTGAGAGCCCGTTACCATTTACACTTCGAGCACTCTCATTGGTGGAAAAGGCGGAGCCAGTCCAAGTTCGCTTCACACTACACTTGAGCGACCAACGGAGTATGTGAATGCAAGATGCATGTAAAGTCTACATGGATTCCTACATGGCATCAAATGGATCATGTTTCATGGTCACTTGCACTATTTTCAAAACCACCTCTTGGAGGTAGGCCTAACACAAAATCGGGAGACCATGGCACTCTAAATGCTCACAACCGTTGATTTATTCTATTTTATCATGCATGAGGACCCACATGAATAGAATTTCATTGAAATAGCATTTGGTTGAGGACCTGGTCACATACGACTTCACACTACACTTGAGGGTCCGTGACCACACTACTACATGGTTTTGGAGGTGTCTTGAGGCAGCCTTTTGGACACTTTCTTTTGGGCTCTCACAATTGAATGGTCACAGCTCTTGGCTCATGTGTGAAGTCATAACATTAAGTAGCAAGCTTGGAATGACCTTCTCAAAAGAGCATCAAACCAACACGTGATGGTTTGATGCTCTTTCAAGAGCAAAGGTAGCACTAGTTTTGAGTTTTACTTAGGCTATTTTTAATTTATTTGGATAGTTACTTTCAATGCTTAGAATTAATTATGTCAGTTTCCCGGACAAAACTAATGCCAAGTGGTGGTAAAGGTTCTAATCTAGGCTAAATTACGATCAAAACAAATCTAAATAGCTATAAAGCAACAGAAAAAGTTGGTGAGGTCAAAAATGTAGTTTCACTTTTTGGAAAAGTCTCTCGACACATGCATTGGAAACCTCTTTGATACCTTTTTGAAGCTATTATATTTTATTAATTATTCATTCATTCACCCTTGCTTTGCAAGCTTTTCCCTTCTTGTTGAGGTAATATTGCGGGTACTCGAAGGGTACCCTCCTAGCATTGCTACTTAATGTTATGGTGGCCCTAAGCCCTTTCCACATGGTAACACATATTTTCTAGATACTATGAAATGAAGGTTGCAAGGATGGAAAGTGAGAACTTTGTGAAGCAAATATGTTGGTGTTGATTTAGAGTGCACATTCAGAAAGTTGGTGTCTTGAACTAACTTGGTGAACACCATGTAAATATTTTGTAGTTTCAATTTTTTTTTAAATTCTTAATACATCAAGATTATGTAGCTCTTGGTTGAAACTTCTCAGGTATTATGAGCATATGTAGGTTTATGATGTGTTAAGACATGAGAGTTGACTGTGACATTTTATGAATGTTAAAAAAAAAAGCATTAGTTTCAACGTAACATGATACCAATTTCAGACATTCTTGAGTGAATTTTATGTTGGGTACACTTAATAATGATAAAGGTTTATATGTCAAGTTTCATTCAAGTGTGATTTGAAGTGCAATTCCTTATGAATTATGAATGTCTAAACTAGTTTACATCAATTTTGGCCGATAAATAAGTCCCGAGCGCACGTGTATGCATTAATTAAAGAGGGAGTGACCTCCCCGTGGGTGTAAACAACCTCGTATGTTTAAAATTTTGATCACATGACATTATTCAGCTGCTATCAACCGTTCTATTCTAATAATATTCAATGGTAGTGCTTCACCGAATCTCACTTGCTTTTCAGGTTGAATCTACTTACTAATAAACATATGCAAGTTTTAATTCTAGCACCTTACATGACATATTCTTGACCCCACCCAACATGGCCATTCACTTCAATAATGTTAAGCAAGGATGTTCCCTTCACTTAATCTGTAAAATTTGAAGGAGCTTATGGTGGGATTAAAGTTTTTGCTTGTTGTCCACTACAATTTGTAGATGTGTGTTTTTCATATCTTGATTCGACATGCATAACATTACTCAACATTAGGGTGCTGCACCTAGTGCTGGGAATTTTACAAGCTTGATTCCCCACTTATCTTGGGCCATCCTTGCAAAATGAATAGTATTGAACAACATGAATATTATTCAATGTGCAAGGGCGAATAAGTAGGTGACCTTTTGAATGCTCGATTCCTATTTAGTGTCAATATTCCGGCTAGTCAGCTCGCCGTGTCAGTGGTGGTCATCGGCTAGGCCCTGTCGAGGTCACCTTCAACCCTCAGCCTTAGACGGTGTAACCCGCTACTGAACCAGTTGACATGGAAGTTACTCCCACCAAAATTGGATCATCTTAGATTTCCATACTTGTGAAGGTGTTTGTACTCTCTTTGTTATCTTAATTTTGTAACATGCTCTTTTGAATTCTCAAGGAGTAGTTGACCTAGTTTTTCAGTTTATGTTCTATTAAAACCTAATGTCAAGGTTAAGTGTGTTAAGGGATAACAACATTCTTACATACAATATCTTTCATAGTTTGAATAATCATGAAATATTCTTATTTCATTTCAATTTTAAGAAAATCCAAACATACTCCTTCGCTAAGGTAATTTGAATACACTTACAATTGTTGTATTCCTTTTCTTTTTGATTTATGAATTTATTCTTAGTCCACAAAGTTCACATTCCCTTGCTTAGGTGTAATTCCGAATTCTCAAGACCTATTGAGTAGAGTCTTCCAAGATATCCTTGTATAATTCCAACACCTTAACTCACCATCCCTAAGTTTCCTTAGATTGGAATGACGTGAAATCTTAGTGTAGGTATAATGGTGACAAGATGTGGTAATCGCCTACTTGGCGGCTTTGCTTGAGTGGAAGACCTTGGTTACAATCCTTAGCCTAATGCAATGGATAGCGTACCTCTAGTCAAGATTGCTCAAGTAAGTGAAAGGTAACTCAAGTCCTTTTTCAGCTCAAGTGTTACTAAACACAAATCTATGATTGATCATCCAGAGAATTTAGCCTCTCTCGGGCTTCTTACAATGATGTTTCCATAATGAGCTTCTTCTTAAGTAAATCACCAAATTTCTTCTAAGTCCTTGAAGATTTCCACCTTAATTAAGCTCCACTTGGTTGGCCTTGTAAATGTTCGGCCGTTCCTCAAGCCTCTTTAGAGCCCAAATGAATATCCGTTGATTTTATATCTTTTCTCTAATTTTGGTTCACTTTGTGATTCCTAAGAGTTTAGCTCAATTCCCCTTTTCGGGGATATTTGGCCTTTCTTTGGTCCTTCAAATTCTTCAATCCCTAGCATTCTAAATTTGATTGCTCATTAGTTTGTTCGAGTGGTTTTCCCACTTTGTTTCCAAGTTTGTTCGAGTGGTTTCCCACTATCTATCGTCCTAAGTTTGTTCGAGTGGTTTCCCACTATGGATTGACGCTTCACGTTGGAATGCCTTGTATCAAATGAAGTGTGATAGGGCCCTTAACTTGGCCTCTTTATATAGTGTTTTAAATCTACCATTTGTCTAATTTCCTAAAATATCAGTATCGGCTATAAATAGCAATGTATCTAAAAATAGCATGGATTTTAACTTCCTAATCTAAATGCTAATAATCTACCACCTTAGATATGTTCTAACTAGGTACATATCTTCGGTTGTGAGTTCATTCACCTACCTCCATTCATTACCCTAATTCTAGCACGTGTCATAATTGAAATGCCTCTTCGGCTCTCAAGTGGTTCCCGGCCGTTCTCCACTTGTTCTTAGCCCGTTCCCGCAGGCGTTCCCGAGTCTTCGCCCGCTCTCGGCCTGTTCCCGTCGGCGTTCCCGATCTTCGCTTGCTCCCGACCCGTTCCCTTAGTCGTTCCCGGGCCTCGCTTGCTCCCGGTCGTTCCCTTAGCCGTTTCCAGGCTTCGCTTGCTCCTGGTCCGTTCCCATCATCGTTCCCGGGCCTCGCGTACGTTCCCGGCCTCTTCTTCGCTCCCGGGCCGCTCTCGTACGTTCCCGGCCTCTTTGTTCCCGGGCCGCTCCCGGCCCGCTCCCGGTGACGCTTGGCCACCTTTTGTGCCAGCCCTAGGTCCCATTGACATCTCGGTCACTTCACCGTCTTCTCTCCCGCGCTCCATCTTCGGTGTGGGCCCTCAGCGCTCTGCCTCCCAAGCTCGATGCCGCTCCTCTCTGCTCCTGGCACCGCGGCCGGTGCGGTGCGAGCCTGAGTGGCTCCACAGGCCCATTTGCCTATAGTACCATATCCCTACTAACAAAAACAAGCCTCCATCAATTCACAACCATTACTAGGGCACCCCTTATAGAAAAGAGACCAACCCTAGTAGGTTGTTTAATCTTTTGTGGGGGCTAACTTCCAGTTTTTGGTGTACATAACATCACTCAAGCTATGGAGCTTGGTCCCTTTTCCAAACGGGGAAGGGTGCTCCATAGTTGAGAATCCAACATTAGGTATTCCCTCGGAGTTTCCAACGATGTCACGCTTCACTGTGCCAGCTTGTGATGATCCCAAGCAAGCTAGCAACGGCTCTTTTGTTTATTTTTAATACAAAAAACAATTGCCGGTTACAAATTTCGGGATAGCTGGCCCAACCACCAATTTCTCTCACATTGTGAATAGTACTCATGCTCAAACTATTCATTTTGTAAGGGAGGCCGACATAAAAAGGACGTAATGCTTTCCTAGTGTTGAGTAATGTTATGTACCCACACCAGTGGGAATAAATTAAAAATTATGAAATGAATTTTCACACATATATCAATTTGAGAACTCAAATCAAGAAGGAATCCCACTTACTATTATGGTAACCTGGCCTATGACCGAGAGCTACACATTGGTGAATTTTCACAATGACCTCTTCTATGCTAATGAACGATTTAAATTTTTTCGTGCAAGTTAAAATGAAATATTTGTCTATTTCAAAAATTTGGAAATTTTAAAAATTAATTTTGAATTAAATATGATTTTTAAAAGATGTTCCCTAGGGTATCTTATGATAGACCTATCACTATATTTGTTAATTTGGGACTTTTTCGGCATTTTGGGACAGTTACAAATACAAGAACATGGATAAAATCACACAGATATTGGAGAATGCTGTAAGATGCAAATACTTTGAAGCGGGTGTTCATATCAAGAACCCAATTAAGAACTCATATCAAGATGGTTTAGGTAGGACGACCCAAACATTAGACCATGTTGTTGTGGTCCATATATTAATTTGAGACAAGAGAAAGTCTCAAATTAACGAATATAGTGATACCTAAAGAAGTTTGACGTCGATGCTAATACAACTTATGAGCATTCTATAATTATCCACAAGCAAGTAAGAGGTTGTAAGAAATCCAACATTACTAAGCCGTAGACTGACTTTGACCTTACTATGTCAAGAGACATCCTAAACGAATAACTAATCTCATCCAACACGTTGTGGCAAGGTCTCATGTGCCTTGAACCGAGACCTATGGGCCTCCTCCTTCTTCCTCCTTCCCCCTCTCTCTCCTCTCCTCTCTCTCTCTCCCTCCACGTCATTAAATGCATTAATGTGAGGTTAGTTGAGCTACGGACACGTCATCCACCTAGGGAACATTATTTCTAATTCGTTCCCTAGAGCTTGGTTTAAGGTCACATATCGGTAATAGGCCAGGTTACCATATACTGTAAGGTGCTCCAGTTTATGAGTTGGAGACAAACATTGCATTCCTTGCAGCAGTGATTTGTCAGTTCAACCAAGGCCACATTTCCACAGTGCCGAGCCCGTGATGCAGATTAAGTCCTAAACTATAAAAATGTACACATCAAGTCCACTTGTGGTTTCCCAGTGTCGCAATGTCAGTCGAATCCTAGACTGCTCATCTTTCCCAAATCAAAATGTGCAACACAAACGCTACTTTGTGTACCACACGACAGTGAGGAGATTGGTCGACGAGCTCCGACATGGACTACACTAAATACACCAATTAGTGAGCGTGGGAAATTATTGAAGGTGATACAAAAGTCTTTTATGCTATGGAATTAGTGCCACCAAAAGACGTAGGAAGCATTGTTCATACCAGCACTGGACACTATTCATTGAAAGTGGCATGAAAGTATCGGCACTTGGCACTTGGCACTATCCACTGACAAGCATGTGGCAAGCACTAATTACATGCATGCACTAATATGTTTGAAATCTATGGTACATGAACATGTATTCATGAATTTAGTGTCACTTAGTAAAAAAATATAGCTTCGGTAACTTTGAGTTTTGGCTAGATTGTGCGTGTGACTTGAATTAGTACCACCCTCACTAATTGGTATATTTAGTGTAGTTATTATACACTAAGAACCATGTTACAACCCGTAGCAGGGCAACATGTGTATGATCTTGAACGTAACTCTCACCATGTCGCGATCTAAGGTCACTAGCTATAGTCTATATTTGTCGTGTCCATGTCCAATGAAGGTAGGACACGTCAACAAGATTCGAGATAATAAGCGTTGCGAGCAAGACATCCACCTACTCAAGCCCATTCTAGGGCATAAATGGTTTGTTCATAGACAAACATTGGACGTAATGGATAGATAGATATACATGCCGGCTCCTGACAATTCAAGCATGAATGAAGAGCCTCTTTGCATGCGGGCTCAGGTCATGGATGAAATGCTCCTTGTGTGGATAGAAAAGCATGGGGAGGTCCTTGAAGTGCCTCCCCTTGACGAGCAACTAGATATGGAAAGTGAAGTTTGAGCCCAAAGAGGGAGCAATATATTACTAGTATCATCTACAATGTGTGTGCCCTATTTGTTCGCTCTTTTTAATGAGACACCTATGTTTGAGTTGACAACTTAGATTTCTAGTTAAGAATAGGACACAAAAGTGACATGTGTTCCAATGAGATTGAAAAGCATGTGCTCAAAGAACGCTAACCATTCTAAGTTCAATAGTGAACACAATTGGGAGGGCCCACCTCATTCATTACTTAAGAGAAAGAGCTGAATCTTCACGTTAACCTAGTATAACTTTGGATCGTAACTCCAATTTTAAAACACTATAAGAAAACTGCGTTTTTTGATGATGTTTTTGAAATTTTAGGCGACATCCAATAAAACATGCAGATGTTACAGTGGACGTCATTTTTGACATTTGGATGTTCTATTGGATGTCGCCTAAAATCGTCTGCATTGTCCAAAAACGTCATCAACAACGCAGTTTTCATCATCAAAAACGCAGTTTTCATCATCAAAAACGCAGTTTTCATCATCAAAAACGCAGTTTTCTTATAGTGAAACTTGAATTGCCAATCTTCGTGATTCACAATTGCTCCCATGATGGCACAATCCCCATTCCGATCCAATGGTCCAAAGTGTTTGTGGAGTTGGAAGTGCCCATAATAGGACCACATAACTTACCTCACTACACCCCATCTTGACACTTGTCAAGCTTGACCACAATACTCTTGAGTTGTTTTGCATACCACCCTAATTTGCAAAGGAGATAATGCAGGAGGAGAGTTCTCTTCAATATATATACACACCTTCAAAACCATTCCAAATTACAAGAAGGGTATGCTAAATTGTGAGATACTAAACAAGATTGAGAAACTAACAAACAAAGTGTGCTAAGAAATGAAGCCTTTATTGATGTTGGCAGACAAAAGAATATCTAGAACTGTATGCATAAGTGATTCATCCTTTGAGCAAAGATGCCCAAAAATGCTCTGAGCTTTGTCAAAACCATGATTGAAGTAGTCTTGCTCAACACAACTGCTCATAAGGCATGGCGTGCTTGGCAAAGGGCAATCCATGCAACAAAATGATCAATTGCACAATACATTGTGCAATGCACTAGGTATTACATTCGAGAGCTAACAATCATGCTAAGTAGGTACCAACACCACTACTTAGGAATAAGGCTCCTTGAAAGAAAAGGAAAGTGAAAACCATGCAGTTTCATCATGAACTCCCTAGGTACGACAAAAGGGACAATTCTCTTCTCAACATCTTCCAAAAGATTGAAAGAGACTAATTACCATGTGCACACCTACATGTCAATATGTAAGGTGTCGACTTGGCTTTGACTTGTCATCCAAATTGACCAAGTTTATTTATTCTAACATGAATTTCATCGGTTGCAGCCGTTCATGGTCACATTACGATTCTCACCACCAGATCATTAGAATACAATAATCAGATTTTTATTGCGTACATGTGAGGCTGAGAATTGATCCAATGCGGACCTCAAAGAGAGATCCTACTGGACCTCAGCTCCCTCACATAATCCGTTTATAGTGTACATACAACATTGAAGGATCAGCTCACTGTTTCAATTTGTGTACATAAGTTATCACTTGTGAAGCTGTAGGGGGTGAGATTCCTAAACCTTGCCGATGAACAACACTTATTCAGGCGCCTACATAAGTTCATCAGCTACAATGGAGTCATGTCCGATCTACTATGGATCTTATTAACCTACTGCAGTAGTACTCAAAGCTGCATCAACCGCACATACTAGGTAGCTAAAGATCTGTCCTTGCTGCTACGCAATTCTACACTGGAAATCTAAACCAATTCTAAAAAATTATACTGCTTGTTACATCGACAGTCACATCAAATCTCTAACTGCATCCGTGGATTAATACATCGGATGAGTCATCAGAGCTCACAGAAACAACAATGCCTCTTGAACCTCATCAATATCACAACAGTAGCCGGCTGAAACGTGCTCAGCCACATCGATCCATCACCAGGTGATAATTATGGTCATGCCACAGGTGATGGCATACATGAATTTAATCATGCTCTTTACCCTCACCGTACCCGCACAAGCCACCCTTACACGGCAGGTTGTTCTTGCACTTGTTGCCACAGAAGCCGCAGTTGTTAGCATTGCTCTGGAAGTTGACACACACACCGCTGCAGCAAAAGGTCCCGAATGCACACTGGGTGTTGCAGCTACCGCACATGTTGTTCAGGTAGGCTCCCACGTCGTAGCACTGCTTGCTGTTGTCTTTTTGAGTGCAGCAGCTTGCGTTCTTGAATCCAGGGAAAATGTTTTTACATCCGTAGTCCGGTGCAGATCCTGATCCGCATGCGTTGAAGTTCAGAAGGCTACGTCGGCCTCCTCCTGCAGTGCTTGTGTCAAGTAAGAACCGGTTTCCTGTCCTGGCCATACCTGCAACATTTTCCTGCACATCAGAGCTGGCCATGGCCATGGCCACGAACACTAGGCACAATGCCACCGTCATGGAGCTGGTGAATGAATTACGAAGGGAAGCCATGGCAGAAAGCTAGGGTTACAAGAACCTCCAAGAAAATTAGCTATGCAAGTGCAAACACAAAATCTGCTGCGCAAGATGTGATCAGCGGAGCAGACTGTGTGCTAATGGCTTGAAGGTTCAGATGAATGGATGAGAGATTGGTGAGAGCGCTGTGGATTTTATATGTGACCAATTCATCGTACTTTGAGGGCTAAGTCTGCACTCTTGTTACACATCCTCACGTCGGATCGGAGTACTAAGTCGTGCGCTTCTGTCGTGATATCTGATGCTGAATTAGCGGAGTTTTGTCTGAGGCGTGGAGTAGATTCCAACGAGCTGAAGATTTAGCAGTGAGCGGGGATACAAAAAAACGTGCTCTAATTATCGTCTCCTCAAACGTACTGAATGATCACATGCAACTGATGAACTCGAGAGGTATAACCGGGCAGCCCCTACTCAGCCTAATCTTCAAATACCGTTTCGGTCAAATCCGAATTGAAGTAAGTTATATGCGAAATGTGTAAAAGAATTGCAAGACCAGTGAAACTAAGGCCTGTGCATCGTGTTACATTATATTAATGATACAGTCTCCAAGAAACGATTTGACAGCCTACAATTTCAAGTGTAATGCAGTGCGTACTAATGGCATAGTCTGAAGAAATGGCACTAGATCTGGCGTGTTGTTACTAATACGATGAAGTCAGGCACTGGATCAGTAAGTTCCATACGAATCTTCGGAAGAATCGCTAGAGCAATGCATATGTATGTGTTCGAACTGGGCTACTGCATCGTGTTACAGAATATTAATGCAGACTCCAATATTCGATTTGACAGCCTACATATTTCAAGTGCAATACAGTGCGTAGAAATGGCATAGAACAAATGACACTGGACCTGGCATGTTGTACTAATACGTTGAATTCAAACGCTGGATCAGTAAGTTCCATACGAAATCTTTGGAAGAATCGCGAGAGCAGATGCATGTGTATGTGTTCGAACTAGGCTGCTGCATCGTGTTACAGAATATTACTGCAGACTTCAAGAAACGATTAGACAGCGTACGAACTTTATGAAGTGCAACACATACAGGGCGTAATAGTTAGTTTGCATACAACAAAAATCACAGACAATGTATATTTCGATGAAAAAATGACAAGTGTAGACCTGGCATGATGATGTTGTTACTAACACGATGCAGTTAGGCGTTGGATCAGTAAGTTCCACGCGAAATCCTCAAAAAAATTGCAACAGCAAACACATCTGTATCTATTCGAAGTAAGGCTGCTGCATCGTGTTCACTAATGCGTTTTGACTGCTTTAATGTCAACTTATTGAGCACAATAATGTTACAAATATGACACTTTCTCTCTCAGTGGAAACTTAGAATGTCACAAAATTGACAAACGAATATGACATTAAATCCACTGGATTTCAGTAGTGGTTACAGAATGTTAAAGCGGACTCCAAGAAACGATTAGTCAGTGTACAAATTTTATGAAGCGCAACACATAAAGGGGCGTAGAAACTTAATTTGCATACAACAAAAATCACAGACCATGCATGTTTCGATGCGTAACAAATGACAAAGTGTAGGCCTCATGGCATGATGATGATGTTGTTGTCACTAATACGATGCAGTTAGGCTTTAGATGCAGTTTGAGAGGAATGAATGCGGCAGCCGTACAGGTTCATATTATATTTGTAAACGACTACTGTATGATCTGCGCCATGACATGCACACGTCCAGAGCGTCGGTTTTGGCAGACAGCAAGTTTTGCAGAATCCCGTGGGATTGAGGAGTCGTCTGGTTTGGCAATCACGGCAGCTTTTGTCCACCTGGTTTAATGAGGGTCGTGCTTCAAGCTGTGCATCATCCGGGTCGTGCTTCGACCTCTCCTCCATATATGCATGTCTCTCTCTCTCTCTCCTCAGTTAATTGCAAGACACAAGTAGCATGTATGTCAGACGTATACAATGTATAGGTAAACATTCTTGAGTCTGCGTGTCCTTCCCTTTACCCTTTTCGAAGGCCCCTTTTACACTAGAGCTTGGCCAATCCTCAAGTTCTCAACAGTTTGAACAAGTGCAAAGGAGCCATGCTCCAAGTGAGATCTATCTAGTTTATACGAGAGCTCGAGTTGAAAGCTTGAACGTGCCATTTTCGGGGTTGTGGAATTGACAAGCAGCTTGAACATCTAACGTTCAAAATTATTGAGAGATTGACCAATTTTCAAGCTCTCAATAGTTTGAACGAGTGTAAAGGTGCCATGCTCCAAGTGAGATCAATCAAGTTCACGCTAGAGCTCGAGTTGAGAGCTTGAACACGCCACTTTCGGGGTTATGGAATTGCCAAGTTCTGGACATCTGTAGTTCAAAATTATTGAGGGATTGACCAATCCTCAAGCTCTCAATGGCTTGAAGTGCATTAAAGTTGCCATGCTCCAAGTGAGATCTGCAAAAAGGGGGAGAATAATGATATCAGCCCTTTAAGGTCTAGGGGGTGTATTAATATGGGATTTGTATGAACCGAGCCATAATTGGTAAGTATTGAAATGAGAAACCATGTTTTGCACAACTTGTTACAAAGAGGAAGTGAGTACATAGTCAAATGTGAGGATGGTTATTAGATATGGGGGGTATATATTTGAGTCTAGGTCATTGATATGAGCTTGAATCTTTCTATGGTTCATTAAAATACGTATATGCTCTGATTGGTAGATTGTTTATGATAAATGGGATAATTTTAGATAAATCATTTATGAAGTTTTAATTCTAAAATATCAATGGTTAATCTTAAGCCCCTCCATACAACGCCTTCAAGTCCATAATGATGGGCTTCTCAGGTCTTTAAGGGTTGATCAAAGGAGAAATCATGACAAGCCAAAGAATGGTTGTAAGCCCATTGGCTTGGGATCCACAAAAACAAGAGTTGAAACTCTCAACACTCCTAAACAACCTCCACAAGACGACTTTGAGTTTTGAGAGAGAGTTTGTAGAAAATGACAAAGTGTTTGTTATAGTTATTCCACCTGGGATGCATGAAAGCACCATCTAATCATTGAAAGTCCACTATAAGGTTCAAGCTCTCAAGTTGAAAGCTCAAGTGTAAGGTGAACTTAAGTAAACAAAAGTAGTATGGAGCTCCCAACCAATGAGAAGGCTCCTTTCTTCAAGTTCTTAACCTCTCAACCTACCTCTCTAGTGTGAAGGGGGCCTAATTTGTTACTTAACACATTTTTTACCTTAGCATAAGTAGTGTAGAGTGCAAGCATAAATGCTCCCAAGTGTTGCATGAGTCCCTATAACTAGCCTCAAATATCTTGAAAGGAGCAACATGTGTTCCCATATTTAGTTATATATATTGGATTACATGCAACTTTGTGCTTCTTTGGTGCACTTTGATTCCTTGAGTTGGAGGATTGGAGTTACACAATCTTTAAAATTTTGTGAAATTTAGAGAGGACAAGAGTCTAATTGCTTTGTCTCATGCTCAACAATAGGGTATCCATACAAATCTTTAGATTGACGTTGTTATATTTGAGACATCATATAGGTCAATAGAGTTAATGGTGGTGCCCCTGTAAACATCTCAAGTGGGTTAAAGAATGCTAGCAAAACTATTAACCATTAACCCTTAAGTGCCTAGAGGAGTAGACCAAAATAAAGAATGTATCATACAGTGTATGTTAAAGGTTCAATTCGATCTTGGCTTCCAAATGGATCTCATCTTGATGAATCTCATTTCAAACAAATCTAGTCTAGGATATCTAAAACCTTCACAAATTCCTCATATATTGAGTTCTCCAATGAAAGAACTTTTTGGATGTGAACCTCTCTTACTTTCTGAACTATGCATATGGCATTTGATCATGAGACATAATATGCCATTCGAAAACAAATTTTCTTGTGAATCTAGTGATGTATGAATCTAGTGACTTCCATGAAGCCTCCAAACGGGAAAGGATTGTTTGATATACCACTATGGTATCCTAGCCTATTACCGATATGTGACCTTAAACCGAGCTCTAGGGAACAAATTAGAAATAATGTTCCCTAGGTGGATGACATGTCCCTAGCTCAACTAACCTCACATTAATGCATTTAATGACATGGAGGGAGAGAGAGAGAGGGGGAAGGAGGAAGGAGGAGGAGGAGGAGGTCTCGGTTCAAGGCACATGAGACCTTGCCACAACGTGTTGGATGAGATTAGTTGTTCGTTTAGGATGTCTCTTGACATAGTAAGGTCAAAATCAGTCTACGGTTCTCGAACATGTTCATAAAAGATAATTATAGAATGCTCATAAGTTGTATTAGCATTGACGTCAAACTTCTTTAGGTCTATCATAAGATACCCTAGGGAACATCTTTAAAAAATCATATTTAATTCAAAATTAATTTTAAAAATTTCCAAATTTTTGAAATAGACAAATATTTCATTTTACCTTGCATGAAAAATTTTAAATCGTTCATTACCATAGAAGAGGTCATTGTGAAAATTCACCACTGTGTAGCTCTCGGTCATAGGCTAGGATACCATATATGGCTTTGTGGGCAGTTTCATACATACAATACCTACCTCCATAGAAATGGTTCTTTAAATATGCAAGAGTATATAAGAAATAGAATGTAAAAATTAAAACATAATCGAATCCAAATTAAGTCATGACGCTATCACCTCTAACCCCTTCTTCTATGTTACAATTTCCACATCAAATAAAGCACCTACCATAGGCTATTCAATAACACACAACATTATTGGTGACTACACTAAATATGCAATTTAGTGTCACTTACTATTTGGATATACACAATGCTATATCTTTTTACCATTGATGTAATTTTTTACCAAGTAAAGTTGTTCTATAGTGTCCAAACAACCAATTTAACATTTGTTGGTAAAATACGAGATTTATAGTAAATAGATATAGCATTGCGTAATTCGAAATAGTAAGTGACACTAAGTATCATATTTAGTGTAGGAAGAAATAGCTAAGCAATGCTCTTCAACATTTCATTGGGTCAACTCGTTGAAGGTTTCCTTGTTCTTCAAGGCTCAAGGGCTTGTGTGTATGTCTATTCATATACTTCGTCTTTTTGCACAAGTCACACAAATATGACAGCAACCTTGAATACAACAATGTGTTGACCATGGATTTTGATGCCCATGCACATTATTATTATCTACATTATGAATGCCACATCCCATATTCAGAGATAGTTCAACAATCTCAGAATCAATAACTAACGAAATCGGCTATCGACTCAGATTCCCTTCATTTCTCTCTGCTTAGGGACATTCCACAACCGGAAGAAACTACGCTCTGGGTTGTCTTCATCTTCACCTGAATCACTACTACTGGAATCTGAACTGCTTACCATGTCCTCATTTGCCACGTATCTCACAACCTGCAATATGTCAAATTACAAGTGAACCACATGAGGCAACTTAGGGTCCAATACAAATCTATACATTTACAAGCTTACTACCAATTCTAGACGTCAGTGACATATTTATGATTTTAATTTAGTAACTTGACCCGCAGTAAATCCTACATACATTTGGGTGGCTAAAAATGACATATGACAACAAAATGCTTGTAACACTAGGTGAACAAAGAATACCTTGAAGTTTTTAGGAACCCGGTTATGACCTTGACGAAAATGAAATGAGCTTCAAACCCATTCAATATGGACTCACTACATACTAAGCCCATTATTCTTTGCACAATCTTAAAAAATGAGTGAAGTACATGGGTACATGGGTGAACCTGGCTGGGAGTCAAAGGCTTTGGAGAATGATGGTCCAAAATTTGTTTTCTGACAACACACTTGCCCTTAGCAGGTATATGAGGGGGCTCTGCTAGCCATATAATTTCGTTGCAAACCTGGCATTGACCTCTATTTGACATGAACAATGCAGATGAGCGGCCTGCATACAAAACCATCAATTGAATTCAGACTAGGTCCTTACAATAGAAGTCATTTGTGCAATCAAGAAATTGAAGGACCTTGTACACATTCAGACGAATTACCAGGAACCCTAAGTCAAGTGTCATGAAAACTTTCCAACTCAAAATCATATATGGAAGATAGTCACAAAACAATCCTGTAGCGAAGATTTTACCTTTTCTTGCAAGGTGGAAGGCTTTGCGCCAAATTCCAACGGAGTCATTGTGCTGCTCTTGCAATAACTGTTCAATTCTGTCTACTTGACCTGCTCCACCATTGTCTTTATGTACACCATGAACTTTTGTTGAATTTGTGCTCTCTTTTGAGGTGCCAAAGAGAGATAAAAAATGCCTATGCCATAGTCGATCATCATTTGCGGCAACATTCCATGCCCTGCCAGAGACCAAATAGTCACTGCACTGTCAGTATTAACTTTGAAGATTTTAAAATGATGTCCCAATAGCATTTACATCCCCAATGTAATGGACCATAATTAGACTCCAGACTAAGATTTTCAAAGGTATCAATCTTCAGTCCATGACATACCTGCAAACAGCTGAAGCTGTGGCCAGAGAGCAAGCATTTAAGTACTCAAATACATGGAGAAGAATATCCCCAGACAGCTCCAAATATTCTGCAAAAGAGCAACCAAAGATATCAATAAGGTACGCATGCCTTTCATGATCACTGTTTTTAATCGAACAACTATATTTGAGTGGTGTGTGGTTAGGTGTGCATCCAAATACAGACACCAAAAAGACATGCATTTCAAAGAGATTGAACTACATATTCAAAATTTGTTAACCATTCTAGGCCCAAAAGTCAACATAATTGGGGGGGACCTAGATGACCATTTAATGAGCTCAAGAATCTTCACTTCGATAATGAATAAGATATCCATATAAGCTCCAAAAATTATGAGGCAATTGGCTACGGGCATGATTTGGAATTGGTGATCACCTTGCACTAATTCCATGCTTTGCATCCTAGGAGAAGTGGGTGCAGAGCTAAAAGTGTCCATTTAAGCCTCCTCACAGAAAGCAAAGAAGCTATGCACACAGCACAAATATAAAGCCTTATAAAACACACTGCATCACGGTGCCTCTCCTTGTTATACAATAACCAGACAAGATTTCTCGAATGGCCAAAATAATTCAGAGAGGAAGATAAACCAGGTAAGGGTTCTCGGTTTTTAAATTGACGGTGCCGTGCTATTATTGAACTTTTATAAAGTTGGGCGGCTGCAGCTCGGCGATGCTTAGGAAAGACATCCTCCACCGTATGCAAGAGCAATTTTGCAGCTGCCAATTGACGGCTTGTCTCTAGTCTGCCATCATAATGATATCCACATGTTAACCTCAACCACACAACCTTTTAATCCCATTGTTACCAACACAAATACAAAGACCCGTTACCACACAGGCTACCAACCAGGAGGCCTTCTTTCACTAGGGTGGCAACCTTGTTGGCATCATAAGGCAAATTATCCAATGGAAACACCCCTGTCTTCCAACTCCTACTATTCCTCTCCATTTCTGAGATTTCTGGCCAATAGTGCTCAGAAGTTTCTAGTGCCACTCCTTTGCCATGTTGCTTGTCTTTTTGCCACATGAGATTTCCGAACCTAAATCCAAACCGAAATAGTATTTATGAGTCATCAAGCCCGCACCATTGCCTTTCCTCTCATGTGGTAGCAGCACTAAATAGTCCTATTAGTGTGGAGTGGAAATTTAATGTGGAAATAATGTGGGCCACTCTAATTGTCTAGTGAAGATGGAAATAGCATGAGCCCGAGACCCCAGGTCTTCCCCTAAGTCTCCTTGACACCTCCCACGAACACCTTGGGTATTAGTCCAAGGACAAAAGTAGTATAAATAATTTCAAACTTCAGATTTAGCGTGAGTTGAAAATTAATGTGGGTCCTAAAGAATTACTGTAACTTGCAATAATAGGACTCTGTAGTGTACTTGCCCCCAATTACCAATGAGTGCTATCCCTTTTCAGAAACCTCCAGTCATGTGATAAGGACCCAAGTTTGTAGAAAGAATGCATGTGTGCCATGGGCATAACAACACCTCCCAATAGAACTATGGTAACTATTAACAGGTAACCTAAGATTCGCAAGTTGAACCTCAGCCATTACACTAAGAAAGTGCACAGAGCCTCATGTACCAGTGCAATTGCTCAAGCAACATTATTGACTCAATGATCAAACTTGTTTGTTGATCTAGCCAAGTAGCTTACCAGTAGCTCCTACTCATGTTTGTAATGTCTCCCAGTAGGAATAAGGTGATTCCACATCCACATTGATAGATATATCACCTCATCCCGTGGTTATCTTAATTATGCCTGCCTGAATGCTTCAAATGGGCTTAAGACCAATAAAATACTGGAGAAGGTTAAGGTCTGTACTGTGGCAAAGTGCGGAAGGCATGGAGAATGTCCTCAAAAATGAGTGCTTGTAACGCCTTTGATGTGTTTACATAAACAGCTTTCACAACACCTTGTAGCTCCTTACATGCCTCTACGTAGTCATTTCTGCAATTGTCAATCTCATTGCGTAAGAATGCTGTACTTTTACTAGCAAATAAATTCCATCACCACTCGCTTGGATGCATGTGTCCACAAGATTTCAAGCTCAACTTGGATAGATGGGTTGCTTAGAGTGCACAAATATCATCTCGCACAAAAATGGGCTTACAAGGTGGCTGTCCTTAATTGCAGACGGATTGTAACTCTCAAACCTAACAGCATTCCACGTGCAATTAAAAGGGGAAAAGATTTATCTAAGAAAGCATAAACATATTAATCTTCCCGTTTGACTCACTATCAACAGTGACAGCACCACTCCAGGAATTTCACTAAAACTAAGGGAACGTGAACGTGTACTCTGTCAACCACATTCTAGCGCTAAAGAATCAACAGAACTAAATCTGATCCAACAATTCTACAGAGCCTGCATGGGATGGTTTGCTTGCTCAGAGATGGCAAGAACCCTGTTAAACCATAGACATAGATATGCAATTCTATGGGCTGAAAATCTGTCACAAATACTAGAGCTTTGATGAACCGGATCAATGTTACTGACATCATTATGAAGTAGAAAGAGAATTATTTTATCGTACCTTCGAAGAATAGCATCATGCAGGTGCAACTCTTGATATCGCCTTTGCATACTTTGGCTGCTCGACAGATTCTACAATTAAGTGACGACATCATACAATTCAAATGAGGATATGTATATGAAAATGTCTGACAGTGGCAGAGACATTTCAAATATTAAGGACGACCATACAGTCAAGAGTAACCACTTATACGAATCCTTAATTCCCAACTCCAAAACAAGCCAGTTCAACCAAAATCACACAGTAACCTCGACACAATACTGTGAAAACTAGTTTGAAAGCCTAAGATGATGTACCCATATTACACAATCACTGCACTAATATACAAGAAAAGGACTTGTTTATCTCTCTCAAGGCAAACTATACCGTAAATTACACTGCACTTGATTGTGGCACTTTCTGAATTGAGATTTCGACACTTCTAGATTGATATTTGAGGTTTGAGCACTTCAAAACTTCTGAAATTCGGCAGAAGATTGCAAAATTCTCATCTGAGCTTAGTGGATTTTCAAATAGATTCCATTTCTATTTGAGGTTTGGACACTTTTGAGACATTCAAAACTCTGCCTATCAGAGTCCTGATGACATCAGACACTAACTAGAAGGCACTCTTTTGCTTGCTGCTGTGGAAACTAAAGAAGGAAAAGACTGGCCTGACGTTGAAAATAAGTGTGGAGTGCCAACTCAGCTCAACTCAACTGAACCTAACTCAGCTTCCGAGCAAGTATGCTTACCCTAAATCTTATCACACAAAGAGGTTACACACAGAGAGCAGTGCCAGAAGGATACTTAAAACTTTGATTTGTTCCTCCGAGCCCTGCATGTTGCAGGACCAAATTAAACTTCTCAAGATTTCAATAGGGGGGGGGGGGGGGGGGGGTGAGACGGACTGAGATGATAAATTATATTGAACTTTTTTAGCTTGGAACCTAACCCTGAGCGTCAGAGAATCCGACGAGATCCAACTCCAAACAGAACGCCTGTCAAGGCTCCTGTAAGTGAAGGGTTACACGAGAATTCCCGTGAAGCGCCTTACAAAGAACAAAACTCGAGCCAAAAAGACAAAAATGGTTGAAAATGAGAAAAATTCACACCTTGTTGAATTGTTGTTGCAGATTTCAGTATCAATTCCTTGTAGATTAGCTTGCACTGTATTGTGCGCCTCTTGTCTTCAACAACGTACAAGGAGACAACCTTCAGGATTTCAGAGCAACTTACGATTCAGCAGGAGTTTGACCTTCCCGCACAAAGCGGAGGGAGCGAGACAAAATTCCAAGGAGCGTTCCCTGACGTTCCCAAGAAAGTTCTCAAGTAGAGAGAGAGAGACAGAGAGAAACAGAGAGAGAGGACACCAGCTTTTGGAGCTGGCGTGAATGAATCTTACCATAAGATTTCCCAAGTAAAGTTAAGGTAAGATGTGGCTTTATTGTGGGCACTTTCAAAATCACACACAATTTTGGTTGTTGAATATATAGGAAATTGTCTTATTTGGTAAGCACTTGTCAATCATGAAGATTGATGTTTCAAGTTTAAAATTTGGAGTTGAGATGCAAAAGATATAAGAAGTCCATGATCAGGGTTTTTCAGGGGAGAGGCCACAGTAGACCTTCAACCTTGCACATGCGCATTCAGTGATCTCGAACGCTCTGCAATGGTGACTCCGGGAGGAAGTTGGCAATTCGGTGGCGCTCAACTACCTGCATGCGGCAACAACGTTGGGTCAGGTACGTAGCTTTTGCATTGAGTTTTCATGTCAATTTGGGCTACCCAAATCTGCAGACTTGCCCAATAGCATTTCACAGTTGAGATTCAGCTGTAAGGTTACAATTTTGGCACTTGCTGGGGTTTGAAAACTCCCACCTCAAATCGCTTGCATTGTCTTCGCAATGAAAATCGGGCAATCTCTCTGTACTTGCTGCCGAATGATTCTGAAGTCCAATCGGCAAATTATCCTGCTAGCTGCCAAATAATTCCCAACTGAGCATGCGTAGATTTGAGGGTTAGGGTTGGAGCACAATTAGGTCAAGTATTTGGATAGGGTTGTGTGCAATTCCTTACTCACATACATGTACTCTTCTAGCCCAAGCCTTTTGCATGTTGTTGTTGTTGTTGTTGTTGTTTGTTGTGATTGTCCACATATGCATTTTGGACTCTCCTACCTTGTTGTCAAATGTTTCCTAAGTCAAACCTGAAAGATAACTTTGAACCTTTGTAAATTCAAGGTCATGATTGCCGTAGGTTCATGCCAAAAAATTTGGGCATGGGTGGGCACTTTATAGGTGGGGCAAAATTTTGTGCACCACTTGTGGCGGAGGGGTATTTGTTTAGGGGTTTGTTTACTTCCAATGCATGAATCAAAGGTTCGCTATAATTCTCTAAAACGACTTATTTGTTTGCACCCTACCATTACCACTATTTCCCATGCCAATGTAATTTATCGTAATCTATATTCCATTTCAGTAAAAGAAGGAACCATGTCCATACATACTATTGCAAACATGGTTTCATACAAGCCACTGCAGAAAACTTGTGCTTGAGGATCATATTACATAACACAACAACACTATTTGACCACGTAATACAATCTTGAAACGAAAACACCAACTTCCATGTGTTTCATACCTAATAAATTCCTTTAACAATGAAGACTACATATTCACTATTGGCAACTAGATAAAAATGAAGCATAAAGAAGACTATATCATTCTAATACATCAAACAAAACATAGCCATATCACACTTGCATATCATGTATAGCTATATCAACAACTAAAATATCATACATCATATACAATACAAAAATGTAGATGTATTCACAAAAACAAAATTAAAAAAATGATTGTGCATTAAAAAACACAACACTTGCTCAATACAAGTCTGTCCACAAGCATGGAGAAAATCCTATTTGAGCACCAAATAAAACTATATAACTATGTTTGAGGATTTGGGATCCAACTACATAGTCAAAAAAAAAAAAAAAAAAAAAGCTCATGTACATCAAAACATGATAACCTCATATTTGCAATTAGGGGCTACCCAAACTTGCACATTTTGTATTGTAATATGGCCATCACCATGAACATACTCATGTTGCCAACCTAATTTCAGGTATAGATGGATGGCATAAAGGTCAGTGACGTCAAGGCGTGAGAATGGACAAATGCATAGGTGGTCAAGCATTGGGTTGTTGAAAACCCATGACTATCTCTAGCAACTCCATGTGGATGTCAATCCAACATGCAGAATGCTTATAGACAAATCGTACTAAACATAAATTCTAGGATCCTAAAATTCAACCCCTATATTTATTCTACTAAAAAGTAATGGCCCACATTTTATACCTATCTACTTTACTTGTAATGGGATTGTTTACTTTTTAATGGACCCTTCAGAATTGGAATTCCTTTATAATTTTTATTACCAAATCTAATCCTCCCTATATTATGTCACATGTTGTTTGTAAGATGCACTAAGTGCCCACCCAAGAAATTTGGTTACCCCTTCCAATTTTTTGTCATTTCTTAGTCAGCATCTCTTATGTCTGTCCCTTGCTGTCATCAATTAGATGCAATCAGTTGCCAGAATATGGGACATGCTACGTAATTATGTTCACTCTCCTTCTTTGATGTCTTGTATGAAGTACGTAGATTAGAACAAAGATAAACCACCCCCCCCCTCCTACCATATCTTAGTGACATGCTATAATAGAGCTATGTGGGTGTTATTCGGGATTTTTCATGTTTTCAAACTTTTGCCATATAGATTGCCATAACAAAACTTACATACAATTAGAAGATCTAGGATGAAACATCAACAAAATCTAGACATAAACTTGGACCTCCTATGATTTAATTATTGCATTGTGTAACTCCAAATAGTAACACGCATTAATTAGGATAAACAATGTAATGATACCATCTAAGGAATACATTTTAGACTAGATAACCAACAAGAGGAGAGTGGGTGACGAGCCACTGGAGCTCCAAAACCAACTCTCAGCCTTCCTACACATCTACTTAGAAATATTTCTAGGCTCCATAGTGGTTGTTGTATACAACTGGACAGGATAGGGCCATCCTCCCTTTAGCATCATTTGATGACTTAAAAAAACAGGTAAGCTTAACAATGTTGAAGTGGATGGCCATTTCACGGTGTAACCTGTACACAGGAGACTTAACTACACCAGGTACTTGACAGTTCCCAACTCTGATGATCATGGATTCAACACATAAAAATTCCGGCCCAAGCTGGACTTAGATTCTGAGCTTTGAATAATAAATAATACAACAACAATGACGAAGAAGAAGACATTCATTGTCGAAATGATATTTAAGTGGTTATAACTTAAATAGGGCCTCTTGCCACATGTTGACAAACATACTATCAACATATGTCATTCATGGGTTCAGATCGTTGGGTTCTGCTTTTACAAACAACATATCATCACAATTCCCCCCAGTGAGGGCTACAAATAAGATAATTCTCCACCTATCAATACAAGGAACTGGCACGCAGATTTGGTAATAAAAGATGCAACTCTAGTTGGTCTAATTGCTGGTTTATCAAAAGGTGTGAGCTACACATAACTTCTGGGGGCTTTTTAGTTGGTGTCCCTTATAAAACCAACAGGAAAAATTTGAGAATCTCCAGTCCCCAGAGTTCAACAATGAGATCGTGTTTTCAATTGTGATGTTCTTTGTCCTCTCAATTTCAGTGATACAAATGGTGACCCTGCTACTTTTGTCACACATCATCAAACACTCATACTGTGATGTGATTAATCTTGCAATGTAGATAAGACTAAGAATACCACAAAAAACCCGGCAAACCATCATAATCCCAGCCCTGGTACTCAGCTTGGAAAATAGGTCAAAGCCTGAAAGAATCCATAGGTGTTGAGACCAACTTTATTTGATGAAGATAATGTGCTCTAAAGAGTGGAAATTGTTTGGAAGTCAATAAGTTCTCTGGACCTCCAAGATGTTGTGTATGGAGGTGAGAGTTGTCACCCTGTTTCAGAGAAAATTATTGATGTCCCAAAATATCACTGTACAAGCACGAACAATGTCACGCGCGTTTAGTGCGCTTGCCTACTTCCACTGCCAACTCTGTGTCCACATTCAAGGAAATGTCCAGTGCCTTCACCGAATGCGTCAATGCGCCACTGTTCACATTCCAACATCAATCCTTTAACCCCTAAGTGTTCAAAAGGCCCAATCTGGGCCTCTCCATTGCAAAAACATGTGTATTTGAGATACATAATTCTATATTTAGGTAATTGCGTCAAAAGTGACCCTATCTAAAATTAACTCATTGTTCAAATGCACTTTTCAGATTGGTTGAATACTTTAATGCTTTTGGAGATTTGGGTTCAAATACACAGCATGAGTGCTCTTCGACGCAAACACATACTTTATATATTTGATCATCAATGTCCCATATATATATAATCTCCTTGACATAAGATGTTGTACCAAACATGATTTTGAGACTTGGTGAGGACTCCTAGAAAATGTGTATATAGATTGTGCATTGGGCCCCTTGGTCATTTAAAATTAAGGTCAAATGAAGTTCATCAAATGGTGGTCTAAATGGCCAGAGATTCACCTGGAAATGTAGGTTACACGAGTAGAACCAATTTTTGAAACTGTGTCCAGTGTGACATTGCCCGACGCCTGTAAAACAACAAATAACATACTTATTTTCTGAGGTCTTCATCAGCAATGAAAAGAAATATGCATCTGCATGAAAGGGATCAATATTACTGCTTTGGATACAGGTTTAGGGTTTAGGACAGTTACCTCAGTTTCAATTTTTCCACCAATAAGATCAACGGCTTCTTGAAGCATGGAAACATCCACATCCCCATTGCCTAATGGCACCACCATGTTGTCAAGCATGACACGTGTGACACGTCCGTGACCCTGTGCCACACAGTCCAAAACCTCTTGCACTTCTTCTAATGTCCTTGTCTCAATCTACACCAGAATTTCCACCGCCAATTATGTGGGCAATTAGAACTTTTAAAGTTAGGAATCCAGAAAGTTACCTATATCATTAAATTCCCAACACATGCTCAAGATGACATTTTCAAGAGTGACAAAGGTTAACAATAGATAGCAGTTTGGAATGAGAGTTAGTAGAGACATTAAGAACGATCAAAACAGTCACCACACTGAAGTAATTTGATATAACATTAGTAATCAACAATGTCAGTTGCACCATAACAAAGATCAACATCATTGAGCAAGATGGAGAAAGCTACACTACTCTCAAGCTTAGATTAACACATAGGCAAAGTATGTGCAATACCTCAACACCAATGTCCAAATTTTTGGAAGTTAAATAGTTTTCCACAGCTTGGATTGCTTGTTTGATGCCTCCAGCAACAGCTATGTGATTATCTTTGACCATAACCATATCATATAAACCCATCCGGTGATTCTCTCCTCCTCCTATTAATACCTGCACCCACAATCCCGAAACTTGTTCCCTTATCACATCACACCTGTAAACTTATGAGGGAATTACATGTTTCAAGGGCACACAAACTATAGTGCAAAAACCAGGTATAGAAAGTTCAAGAATTCTTCATTAGAAGCACACATCAATCCATGAACCTAATGACATTGAAAGTTTTAAAATGCGTTGTCTATGACAACTTTTACAGTGGCAAACACAAGAGTGCGTAGGAATCATAGCAGCAGACAGATATCTCTAATAGTCTTCCATGCCTCCCAACAACCAGAAAAGACCTCCCTTTCCACAAAGGGCACAACAGCCTGAAGGGCAATAGGGTTCCTGAAACTGAATGATATAAAGGAGTGCAAGTACTTACAGCCCATTTATCAACTAAACGTAATCCAGGTGCAGTCTTCCTTGTCTCAAGTATGCGAGCAGGTTTGGCTGCTTCCGCCATAGCCTGTATCCACAATTGAAGTTGGTCAAACAGCTATTTCCCATTGTCATGTATAGCTTTCACCAGTTTCCATCCACAGATACAAACATATCACCTAGGATGCTCTTGCATTGAAGAGCATATCAGGAACAAGATTCAAAGATTGAGCTCCTGCCACTATCCGAAAGTGACATTTTGATTTGGCCAAATTATTGCATGAACCCCAGCAACTTCAATGATTTTCTGATTGGTCCTCAACCCAGCAACAGCTAGTGAAGTTTGGCTTTTCCTTTTCCTTAGCTTCTTCCAGTTGAGAAGATTCTTTGAAATTGCAAGTACTATACAGGCTCACTAAATGTGACAATAGGCAGTGGACAACAACACATGACACATCTTAAAAAGTGGAATGTGAACTATTTCTGAGGGTAATAAAACAAAAGCAATCAAGCTCTGAAAAGTAATGAGGTTGTCATCAAGGTATGGCTTAAACCCCAAGGCCTTAACCCAGATCCCATAGGTTAAGCCGCCTAAGCCCGGAATAGTACTCAGATGGATGACCTTCCTAGCACTTGATTGCTGGTGCACCCTACAACCTATGGTCCACCCAATCATAGTGGGGAGATTTTCAACCAACTGTGCGGGAACCTAGCGGTTTGCCCTTGGGGGAGAAAGGTGTTGGCTGGCTTGTCTGCGCCCATTCATGGTGTTCACCTTCAAAGGCAACAGTCTTCGGAGGCCCTCTAATCTTGTAATGCCTTTTCGGAATCACATATAGACTTAAGACCAACTCGAAAATGATGCAACACCATAATTCACACTGGTGGCAACATCAGAGTCATCTTTCTTTTGTTTCTGAGGTTGTTATCAGATGATCATGGGACTGTTTTCATACCTTAGTTAAAGTGGCAATACCACTCATTCGCTGCATGAAATTGAGGGCAATCCTTTCAGCAGTCAGTATACTTCGAGCCCGTCCTGTGCAGACGAGAAAACTCTGGATTAGCATGAACACTTGCAGACATGATTACATACAGAAATAATAGATTAAAGGACACAGATAACAGCAATATTGTAGCTATGCATCAGAGACTTTGAAAGCCAGATTGGGAAAGACAACAGATTCAAAAGAAGGATTATTTCTGGCATGAGTGCACATCTTCTGCCATTAAATTCAATACAAGATGCTCTTCTGTTGATGAGTTATCAAAGCTTTCTGGCCTACGGATTTTCAGGGCAAATATGAACCTTTAACTGTTCCAAAGTGCTGCCCCTTTCTTAAGGGATCACCATCCTTCACGCTCCATTCCACCTGCCAATGCACCCCAATTGCTGCCTTTGATTATTTTCCACATGGTTGCCATAAGTGTATGCTGATTCTGAAAATCAGAACAACTTCAGGTTGCAGCTAACTGGCTCAATGGTGTTGGAGAAGTGAGTACCGATAAACTGGAAACCTTAAACCTAGCCAGATACTATCAATGGCATTCATGTCTCGAGGGATAGGGTTTAAATTACTGGGCTTCTCAGTCAATATCAAGTTAAGTGGGCCTAAAATGGAAACTTTTAGCTCTGCACCACTTCTCCTAGGATATTGAGCACTTAAGTACAAGATGATTATCAAATCCAGGTCAGGATGAGTAGCTCATATCTCATTCATTTTTCGAAGTGAAGATTCTCTTTCTTCTTAAATGATCATACATTATGTTGACTGTTCAACCTAGCATAGGTAGAAAATTTCAAGCATGTAGACCAAACTTATTCATCACATGTCTAGTTGGGGTTTGTTCTTAGATCCACCCTTAAACACACATCACTCAAATACGGCTGTCCAATTAAGCTAAGTAACCGAACGAGGCCCACTTACCTTCCCTGAACTACTCCACACCAGATGGCCAATTCAACCACCTATAAAACATTGAAGAATCCTCAATGCCATAATCCTCAAGCACTAAGATATGCGGGTGTTATTCAGGTACTTTTCTTTATCAAACAACCTATATTTGATAGGGGTGTGATTATGTGAGGATCAAAGAACATACATCATAAAGACACATGTTTAAGAAAGATTGGACTACATCTTCAAATTTTATTAGCCAGTCCACAGTCAATTGTGAACACAATTATATTCAATCAAGGAATCCACAAACATGCACTTCCGATAATAATTAAACCAGAGGAGGTCCAATTACAAACTGGTTTTGTTCATGTTTCAATCTAGATTTGCCAATGCAAAACAATTTTGAAATCATAAATCTGATCACTAGAAATGGAGGACAAGAAACAAATCAAATAACATCCGCAAACCTTAAAAGTGGTCCTTAAAAGATCAGCAAAAGTGCATAGAAGGGTACAATATTATGCAGAGAAGATAATCACCTTCAACGAAGGGTCAACTTCGTTGAAGACCATGTCAGCTAAAGCAATGCCAGCCACTACTCCATTCGCTTTGGCCAGAAACTGAGCTTCAGCTTGAATGTCTGGAGTCATCGTTGCTAAGCAAGTTACATCTCCTGCACATTTTTTGTTGCACATGTGAGGCCACACATCATCATCACCAACACTAAAACCCTGAAGCCTTGACCTTGAAGTATTTCACCATTTTTTGATACCAGTAGGATATGGGTAGTTGACGGTATTTTTGTTTACGTAACGATTTGGATCTATATAGCACGCAAGAACCTTCATACCTAGGCCAAATTGCCCTAGTATCAATATGATTTAGAATGGTATTGACCCAAAAAATAGCTAGGGTATCCAAAGGTTTTCTCACCTGGACATTCCCACCAAATATCAATATTTGACTGGTACCCACGGGTAGGTTCTTTGATAACACTATTACTGCTGATTACTGAAACTATCCGTTCACCTATATACCAGACCAACACTGGTACATACCCTTGAGGGTTTAATATCTTATCGGTGCCAACTCAACATTTAGCTCATGATTCAGTCAAATTGATTCAACTCATCATCCAACCTTTTAGGTCTTTAAACAATAATATACAGAAAGAGATGAAAAGATTACAATTGTAACCCAAGTATCATTGTGCCCATGATTGTAACCCAAACATCAAAGGCAACTTATTCCATGTTGTAGTCTGGTGTATTTGAATCAATGTGAACTCAGTGTTGACCTTGATCGCCGGCATCCTCAGCAAGAGCTAAGCGAATTATGTGCAGTAAATCGTAGGTCGGGTGCGCCGGAGGTGGGATTCCTAAATTCGTCTCCGGAGTCATTGTTTCCGCGACGGCCATGGCTGCCCGTGCCCACGACCTGATCTACCCAAAATTTGTCACATCCCAAAATCCCATTTCATGAGAACAAAAAACTCAAACCAAAATAAAAACATCAAGAACCCAAAATACCAAACACATTTCACCTTCTACAGGAACCCCAGAACCCAAAACCCACATAGGAATTACTCACAATTCAGCCCTCAGTGGACAGAATGCTAGAAAATCGCCGAATACCACGCACCTGACTGTAGCTTGTTGGCACCGATTGGGAGGGCTACAAAACAGAGTGGGTGTTGCTACAAGACGACGCAGGAAACAGCCTCGTGATAACGATGAATGCGCAGTCAATGAACCCAAAGTGCTGGCTATGGCGGAATTGGCCCAGCAACTTGAATGAGCCAATTTCATCTGCGCCGCTTCCATTGCAGAAATGTCTCAGAACGAGATTGAAACTGCTGTGTCCTTGAGTTCTAGTGTCACAAGAAACTGGATGCGTCTGCATAATGAACGGATTCTGAGATATACTACATCCACCAGCATCCCGGTAGATGAAACGTCAGAGGTACTTGTGATACACTACACTGTATGGCAGCATTGTGGTGAATTGAGGCTCGGATTTCAGGCTAGGGCGAACCGACCCGTACATTGGTACCTTACCGGATGTCTAGTGATGTCACATTCGAATGAATCGGCCCTCAACCCCATAGGGAGTCTTTTTGTATTGGAGCCACTTCATCCACGATATCTAGTATGGTTGATTTTAAGTGAATGCCATGAATCCCCAGCCGTTCGCCCTCCCCGGTAAGGTACCAATATATGGGTTGGTTCGCCCCAGCCCGGATTTCACATCGTTTAGGTGTTCTTAGTCAATTGAAAAGGTTCATAGAGTGCAAATGGAGTCTAATTAGCTTCTTACTTTAATTGTCTCAAGAGTGTAACATAACATTATTCAGCTGCTATCACCCATTTCATTCTAATAATATTCGGTGACAATGCTTCACCCGAGTTTATCAGGTTAAATTTCAAATAGTAGTGTCGGTAAGAAAATAACCATGATATAGTTTTCAAATAGTATATGGCTTATTCCTGGTCCCACCCACCCTCCATACGCAGCTGGATGATGTTATGAAGACGACTTCTTGTCTAAGGGTTAGAAATTTTATTATGACTAAATTTTGGATTAATAAGCTGTTGATTCTGTATTTATAGGTTTAGCTGTCCACAGTAACATGCCTCAAGTCTTGATAAGGGTGCCCATGAGCCCACCCAGTCCCACCCTCCACCCAAGAGACTTGATAGGAGGGTGTTGGGTCACTTTTCTTTTTCTTTTTCTTTTTCTTTTTTCTTTGCTCATACTTTTAAGGCTCTTGGTGGTTGTGGCTCTTGCGTTTGCAGTAGGTTTTTTCCTTGTGAAAGAAGTGTTTGTGACTCTCTATTTGTGTAGGAGTATGCTTTAATGAGCTTGGCTTATGCTTTGAGGAGCTCTTGGTGTATACCCTTGGTGGTGTGCCTGTTTGTTTATGATCTCGGAGCTCTTGTATTTAGTCTCAGTACCCAAGTGATTTCTTTTAGTCTATTAGCTTTGAATCATTAACAAATCTCTCTTGGTATCCTAGTTTTGGGAGCAGTTTTGGGATCGTTATTGGATATCATTGCTGGATCTACCTTAGGTCATTGTTCTTTTTCTTAGTCTCCTAACTTAAAATCATTGTTGAATCTCTTTTAATCTTGGATTTCTCATAGTCTCCTCTCTTATAATGGCAATAGGTGGTGGGTTAATGGTTAGGGTAACCTCTTATAAACACCTCCCATTTAATACTCTAACAAAGGCATACGAGCATGTTCAACAAATGAATTGTGATTTAACAACCTCATATATTAGTGCTTATTTGGGAGTTATGATAATTTAATTCTTACAGTAGGAGTGTTCTTATTACCAACAGAGTAACACCATCAAAATTATAATATTTGTATGAGAAAATATGTGTGTGTTTCTCAACAATTGAAGGATTAAAAAATAATTTTCAATATAGTTATTAAGAAATGTCAAGCACCCACTAAGCAAGGTGGATTAGCAATAAACATCAATGAAAATATCTTAACAATGAGTATTGATTTACTGTCTAATTTAACAAGAAGGATCAAAAGCCACACCATGCACACCTTCTCATCCACTTCAACTCAATGATTTTGGAAAACATAAATCTAAGCTCATCATATGCACATGTTTTCTTCATTTCTTTGAGATTATTGTAGAGGGGACAAAGAGGCCTACCCGCCAACTTGCAACCCACCCTCTAAAACAACCACATCCCACACACCCGATGAACTCATTTGGAATTTTGTACTGGACAAGCTTAGATAGACATTGCAAATCCTTGGTTGTGAATTGGTCGTTTATATTGTTTTATACCAAAATTAAGTATGCTAACCACTTAGGTAAGTCAAATGGGTCTTAAAATGTTTGCTTTTTTATCTAGCACACAATTTTTCAAGATACTCAAAGTTTAGCACACTATTGTTAGCAATTCCAAATATCGAGGTTGTAGCCATTTTCTATGAATATTTTGGAGCTCATATGAATATTGTTTTCATTATATAGGTTCCACAACGCTCCACCTACCATTGACAATGATATATGATATTGATATCAGAGAAAAACAAAGATACATTTATGTTGAATGTATGATTTGTATTGTCAAATATGTTTTAAATCAAATGTGGATATTGAGACCATTTATAAGTTGTTTATTTGAATACTGACATGTACCATTGGGGGCGGGGGGTTAGTAAAAATTGTCCCTACATGTTCACTTTGCAAAATCATGTTCACAATTCCGTTGATAACCTAAAGTTGGGGATGGCTTATGTCCATTGTGATGAACTTCAAAGTGCTCAACCACTAGAGTTTCAACCTCAAATTTTAAACATGTTGTATACACGTACATTTCAGAATTTAGAATTTGACCCAAGGGTTGAACTGAACATGTTCTTCACACTTGTAGTAGTCATGGCGGAATAGATCAAGGTGGAAGGATAAAAAGAGGAGAGATAAAGTGAAGAGGAGAAGATAAATTGTGCGTTTGCACATAAGTTGGGTATGGGTTGGATTGGCTTCAAATTCGGTGTGCACACAAGAAATAGAAGAGGGGAGAGACAAGAAGTAGCAAGAGTTTGTGAAGTCCCTTCATCCTGCACTCGTTCTTTGAAATCCAAATTTGGTGGTGCATTCATTTCTATTCTTTTACACAAATTCTTCCCATTTCGACCAAACCCTTGGCATATGTTATGCCACAATCGCACACTTATGGTGTTCCTCATCCTCCTTGCAATATTCTTGTGAACTTCCATTAGGTATAACCTCATCCTAGGTGTAGTTTAGAATTTCAAGTTTTTCTTCGAGGTAGTGATTTGCCGATTTGGGCAAATTAACCCATAGACTCGTTCTTTGTTGGATGCCTAAACCCTTGCCTCCAAGGAACCAGTGTACGGGTTGTTTCACCCCAGCCGTGATTTGCCCTTAGCAGCTTTGCTTTTGGTGTTTGCCTACACAGGGAAAATCTTGCCCATGTAATGATACCTAGTTCAACGCTTTGAGTGTTGAAAGCTAATTTCCACGTTGGATTGAACCCGGTCACGCCCCATGTGTTTACAAAGCATGGTAAAGTTGTTTCCAAAACCAATTCTTTTTGTGTGGAACTAGACAACACTCTACGATATTGTCCGGCAACAATGCGTGATTGGGTTACTCGGGGTTTGAGCTCCACCAGTGGACTATGAGCATGTTAGCAACTGTAAACCCCAAGTTGTCCCGAGGTGGGACGATTTTGTAGGAAAGAAAACACCTTCACACAATGAATAGGAAGAACCGTTGCTAGTTACAAATGAACCGGTTAAGTTTGAAAAATAACCGATTGAAGTTCAAGACTTCCGGAAAATTAACGATTGTTTTATGGGAGTTTATAGAATGTACCCCAATTTATCAAGGGAAAACCGAAAGATGTCAACATGTACTAACCGGTTGGACTTGGAAACACTAGGATATCAACCGATTATGCCCAAAAATACCTCCCATGGACCAGTGATCGGGGAAATTTTTGGGCATAATCGGTTAAGATCCTAGTGCTTGCAAGTCCAACCGGTTACATGTTGACATCCTCCGGGTTTCCTTTATTAAATTGGGGCATATTCTATAAATTCCTCTAAAATGACCGGTAATTTTCCTGCAGTCTTGAACTTCAACCGGTTATTTCTCAATCTCAACCGGTTCATCTGTAACTAACCGCCGGTTCTCCCCAATCATAGCCAGCCGCGGACACTACCTTCACAAGCGAAGCATGGTCGTGACACTAAAAGTGCCCCGTCACTAGTGGTTATTGTCCTATAGTGATCCAAAAGCACCACTACACTATTGTGTCTAATTAGTGTGGGTGGGAAATGCACGTGGGTTGGAAATTAGTGTGGCCCACACTAAATTTCAAGTGTTTGGGTCACTTTGGATGAAAAATGTAATGTCATCCATCCGTGTGTGTTAGGGTTCTCCGCAAACAGCCTCCGTTAGGTCAATGTGGGGAAAGTCTTCAAACACAATTGGATGGAATTATGAAGTTTCATCCAATTGTGGAAATGACAAAACCCACACAAATTTTTCACCTTTGAAATTAGTGTGGGCCACTCTAAATTATAATTTGAAATTAGCGTGTTTTATTAGGAATTAGTGTGGCCCACACTAATTAGACACAATAGTGTAGTGGGTGTTGTCCCGACCTAGTAGATACTTTGGTGGCCGCAATGATCGAGGTGCAAGAATTAACTTGTAAGTGTAAATGGCCTTATTGTCTTTCGTGCATCAATAACACATAAAGAGACGCATATGATTTTTATGTCCCTCCAAGTGAGTCCAAACTAGGTTTCACGTCTCCTCGTGCTCTCTAAAGCATGAAAATGGTGGCACCCTTGTCATTGGTCCATATGACATGCTCATGTTGTGTAACATGAATGTGGTGAGCATATATCGATATATAATTCACTTTTCTATTTTATCCCTTAATATGTTTCAATTTACAAAAACATAAGTATGATTGGCCATGATGATCACTATTAAAGGGTATAACTTTAAGTAACATCTCCATCTCATCTACCTACTAGAAGACAAACTACATGCTTTGCAACTCGAACCCTAACCATCATTGTTCAAGATTGAAGCCTTCAATGCCCTTCGAATGCGATTTGGCCCTTCAAAATATACCTCTCTCAAAACGACCCTTCAAAACGCAGCCCCAAATTGAAAATGAAGACGTCACTTGAAGTCCTCGATATAATCTGCCCATCACAAGAACCAACAAGCATAGGGCATTGTCGCTACAAGAAGTGGAGTTAGATGGATGATTCTTAATTCTTCATATTGTACTAGAAACATGTACCATATAATTCATGCACAAGTTTAATATGAGTTTTGTATTTCATTTCTATATTCTTAGATTGACGTGTTGGATTTGAACCAGCCCTAACGTTAGAAGTAGATGCACATAACCCACCCAATCAACCTACATCCCAACATTGTTGTTTACCTAATTAGTGTGATGGGTAAAGCCTCGACAATAGACTAAATTATTAACCACTCCCAACAACACTGAACTCGTCTAGGAGTTGTCGGCCCTATTCAATTTCATAAACTATGGAAATGATGTAATTCGATACATATTAGATAATCAGATAATTATCTAACTATATAATTCAAATAGAAAACACAAATAAATCGGATAATTACATCATTATAAACCTTTATCGATCCACTAACAAAATTGACTGAAATGCACTCAAAGGAACCCTTTCATAGCCTTGGGAAGTTAAGGATCAAAACATACACTCTTAGCACTAGACCCGCTTCTCCCAAGACACTAAACACAAGATTATTGCAATATAATTACACCATTTGTGGTATTCAATGTCACTCAATATTTGGAATCACCTAGCACTTTCACTTTTTACTACAAATCTCACATTTTCCGAGCAGAAGTCAAGTAGGTTATTTGGACAATTTAAACACCAACAAATTTACTTGGTAGAAACTTACGTTCTTAGTGAGAAATTATAGTATTGCATGACTCAGAATACTAATTGACACTAAATACCATGCATAGTGTAGCTTATCCAAATCAATGCCCTAGTCATTTTCCTTGTAATTCATTAGCCATTGGTTTTTGATGTTTACTATCAATTTCTACTCAAAGTTATGCGTGTGCTATAGTGCTTCAATTATAATGTAATTCCGCACCAAGTAGAGTTTTTTTTATGAGCATCTATGTCCAAACAACCAATTGGGCTTTTGTTGGTAGAAAATGAACTCTATAGCAAGACTCTATAGCACAAAATAAAATGACAAGGTAAACTACAAATAATTAACATTGCGATGTATATTGCATGTGCAAAGAAGTGCTCGTGACTAAGAGCTTGAAAAAAGAAAAAGAAAAAGAAAACGTCATAGTTTTTTACCCTGACATATGATGTCCGTTCACCACCTCCCTCTCATGTCGGCGTGAGCACAAGAGTAGGTGCGGCTTAGTACCTATTTTCATAGATGGACCGTGTGGTTAGTGTCACAGCTATGTGTTCTATGTTAGTTTGGGGTTTTAGTGTTAGTGAGTGTGTTTAGTTAAGTGGGATTGGGGCTTGTTTCTTTTCTAATTTCCTTTTATTTAGGATTATGTGTGTTAGGTACCTTACGACAATTTGGGAGAAGGATTCCATTAGTTTATGGATTTTGGAGTTGGGGATTTGTAGGTCTTGGAGGAATTTAACAATTGTTGTATGTATAGTGCCCCTTATTCATGCCGTGATTATAATGGGCGGTAGTACTATCCACCCTAGTTGGGATAGGAGTGGGATGGAGAACGGCATGTTTATCAAGTTTTTGGTTGCTAGCTTTTGTGGGGAATCTATCGTTGTAGTAAGTGAATTCAAATATTTGTACTTGGAGGTTTGGGTTGCGTGTGAAGGGTGGTTTATCTATAGGTGGGGCTCCTGAGTTGCATAATATATTAGATCTAAGTCAAGCTGGGCATTTACATCTTGGTAAATAGCATGTACATGGGAGTAGCCACGAGGGTATGATGTTGTCAAGTGTGCAGTCTTTAATATTACCGGCATTGATGAGGGTAAAACAACAGGTTGTGGGGTGGTCTAATAGTGTGTTCTTTAGTGTGTGTATTGCTTTATTGTGTCGGTTTGTCCTTAGATTGTTTATGTTTAATAATGCAACATGATAGTCGGTGGAGGCATGTGTCAATTTGGTGGATGTGCATAGGTTACATGTTGGGGATATGTCTTGTTTGAGAATGTGTGTTTTTTCAGTAGTTCCCTAAGTAAATTCCATATCTAAATTCGAAGGTTTGTGTTATTTGCGCATTGGTAATCCAAGGGGCATCCCAAAATAGAATGGACCATTTTATGTGTATGTTTGTGTTGGAGAGCCATTTTTATATGTAGGGTATTGTATTTTTTTGCATGGTAGATGAGTGAGCTTATGTAGTTTTTGAGGTTGCAGACTGAGCCGTCATGTGGTGTGGATGTCCGGGGGCCGATATGGTGTTTTTGATGGTTGCTGAGGTGGACATGGGATTGTGGAGCCATTTCTTTGAATTTATGATTCACTTAGAAAAACAATGTGAAAAGAGATAAAATTGAGTTAGCCATTCAGTCAACATGTGAAATTTTAGGCCATAAACTAGGAGTTTTTAAAATAGAGGTTTTAAAAGGCTATGCTCTGATAGAAGTGGACATGATCCTTCATTCCTATAATTGCAAGGCAATGGTCTGGAGTTCATAGTAACTTAAATAAATCTAGGGTGTTTGTACTAGATTGCAAGACATGTTCATTTCATTTATCATTCCCAAGGCTATTGACTGGGACGTTCAATTGCCCATTATGGCTTAATTCAAAGTTGCCACTTATCCTAATTAAAGGAATTGAACTCTAGGTTCCACTTAATATGCACTACACTAGATATGATATTTAGTGTGACTTACTATTTGGAATTATGCAATGCTATATCTATTTTCTATACATCTCATATTTTACCAACAAATGTTAAATTGGTAGTTTGGACATTATAGAACATTGACAACTTTACTTGGTAAAAAATTATTTCAATGGTAAAAATATATAGCACCGTGTAAATCCAAATATTAAGTCACACTAAATATCATATTTGGTGTAGTTACCAATTTCTCGTTAAGCAAGTCTTTCGGTCTCCTCTGCATCGTGTTATCCTTCGTAGCCAATTGTCTCGGTGTATTGCCTTTTCAGTCTCTGCCAAGGGTTAGGATCATATAATATACACATTTCACATTGTCTAGGCCATGGCCTTTACGACTATTCAATTATAATCTTTTACATGGTTGGAGTTCCAAGCACACTATTTTTTGCATTTAGTGTTGTGTTACATTTAATGTTGTTACTATTCATTTACCTGCAACACTATTTACCAACCACTTGACAAATAGTGTTCCCTGCGCCGCCACCTTCTCTACCTTGGATTGTGACTCAATCACAATCCACTACAATCTACCTTGGAATTATAACACTAATTGTGGAGATGTGAAAATCTGAACATGGCCAAATTTTACATTAGTTCACAATTAGTGTATAGGTTGGCATTTAGTGTATGCAACATTAAGGGCGTCACTGGCATTTAGTGTTGTGGTTCGTAATTACTGTTGCTAACACTAAATGCAAAAAACAGTGTAGTGAGAATGTTGGTCTTCTCAGCCACTTCACAGTCAATGGCCTCGTCCAACTTGTCCTTTCGTTTCCTACCAAAAGTTAAGACAATAGAATACTTGTGGTTCGAAATTGTTGAGCAAAGACCGTTGCCTCTTCATCTTCTAAGACACGTCGTTCTCTAACTTTTCATTATTCAGGCAAGAATTTCCCCACAACATATTACAACGACACAAGACCAATGTATTGACCTTGCCATATATCACTTAGAACATAAATGTCCAATTAGAAATTGTGGCCATATAAGACCCCCATACCGTAAATGCCCAAAGAAAGATCCTCAAAACCCAAAAGCCTCACATGTAGTGTACTAGTTATTAGAATGATTAAAATGGTTCCATTGCAAACATAACATTCTTTAGGTGGGGGTTGGGTTTGGCGGACCCAAAAACAAGCCCTCGCATATCCCTGCATAAACATCACAACATTCAACAATTTGTGATTTTCAGGCTGATTTTAAAAGTGGAGAAGATTATTATTACTTTGAATAATAAGCACAACACTACATAGTTGCCCGTGACAACCAATGCAACCTATGAATAATTTGTAGAGAACATTAAATCGTCAATGCCCTAGGACTTAGATTGTGACCGAAGAATGGCGACTGATACAAAGTTATGGGTTTTTGGTGTCTATTCATAAACACAACCCTTGCCATATACTACTAAAACCAAAGCATCCAATTAAAGAGAGTGACCTAGTAAGACCCATGTACCTTGATTGCCAACAAGAGAGAGATTCTCAAGACTCAAAAGCCTCCCAAATAGACAACTACTACTAATAAATCCTGAAATGATTAAAATGGTTCAATTACTCCAAGCAATGACTTATGAGTTATAACTTATATCATGGCCATCCATATAATGATGGAGTTGTTGAAACTTGAGTGGGAATGGCAGCTTTTAGGCCAATGTTGTGAAGCAAGGGACATGTGGAGGAGGAAGCATGTGGTTTCTCTTTATGACTTAAAATGGACCAACCCCGGCTGTGATGGCCTTGGAGAGCTTTTACTATTACGGAAAGCCCTTGTAGCTTTTCTGCTTCTGAGGTAGAGGGTGCTAAGAGCATCGCCAGTGGGCGCCGTTAGATGCGCCCGTCAAAGGTCATTTGATGGGGCCCCGGGGCAGTGTGGGCCAGTGGCATGGGGAGGTGCCGGGCAGGCGCCTCAATGCGGCACTCACCATGTAGTCCTGGTACCCATTCCCAAGGCCACGGTGGTGCCACGGGGCGACCACAGTGGCGTGGGCTTGTAAAAGTATGAAGAGCAACACAAAAGTGAAACAAATTAAAGTAAAAGTCATACACAAATCACAGTAAAAAACTTTAAAAAATAAAAAAAATGCAATGAATTTTAGAATGAATATGTGAGAGTTATGGATGATTTAGTACATTGTGATTAATGCCTTGCTAAGGCATTAGTCACATTAGTCACATCGCTCTAATGTGATTAATGCCTTGTTAGGGCATTAGTCGCATTAATCATAACTCACTAATGTGGTTGTGATTTTAGCGAAGTTGGAAAAATAAACCAACATCACGACATGAAATGAAGATGGAAAAAAGCCAACATAAAGACATGAAACGAAAAGCAAAAAATCAAGCCAACATGAAGATACAAACGGAGAGCACAAATGAGACCAACATCGAGGCACGAAACAAACACCAGAAAAAATCATGATCAAGAAGACAAGAAACCATGACAGGGAATTTTAAAAAAACCGTGGCTATAGTTGTGACATCAACCGAACAAGGCTGAAAAAAACGAAAATGTTGCTATAGCTGTGAAACCAACAGGGAGTTGCAATACAATTTTCGACTACACATGTAGGTGTGAAATCAAGAAAGAACCCAAAAAATTTATATATTATAGCTAGAGTTGCGAATTCAACAAAAACGCAGCTACTACTGCCATCATGGCATTTACTTTGTCTAGTGAGAGGAACAAAGCTCACGGCAAAGGGACAAAACTTGCCGAGACGCGGGAGACTAACGGGAGTCTTCCCGAGCCCATTGAGGAGCGCTGAAATTGCCACGCCCACCAAGCGCAGTTGACGGGAGCCGTTGGCGGGCACGTTGCGGATGCTCTAAAATTAACTACTCACTCAAAACCAACACTTATAAATGCTTCCCAATTGCCAACACACTACTACCTTGAATTGTTCTCCATGGAAAAGGAGTGCCTAGGTCCACGGAATGACGGGTTTAGGTGTCATTAGTGGCGCATCTAATACCGGTCTCCACTACCTTCATTATAGGGTAGGTAATGGGCTCTACTCTATCTCATGTTGGTTCAAGGTGGGTTTAGGTGGCTTGTCAATGCCTATTCTAGCCATTCTATTCATGGGGGGGGGTAGCCATTCTGGAGTAGAGGCACCCATAACCGATCACTTAAGAGATTTTATGCTAGATCTGGATAAGAATAAGGTGGTGCAAATTTTTCTTGTGTAAGAAGATAGAAATCAGGAGGACTACAAATTCTTCGGTAATTTTATTCCTTAAATTGAGATTATTGTGAAATTTGAACCAAAAGTTGGCATGAACATACCACTAATGTCTAGAGTCTACCATTTTAACTGCTCATTCCTCCTCACTTTAGCACTCAAAACTAAGACATGTGTTGTGGCATTATGCGTTCTGACTTGATCGAAACTCAATCCTAGCATGATTGAAATTCCAAGACCCTACAGACTGATGATGGAGTTTTGATCATGAATAGGTGCCTCTACTATATTCACAAAACCAAGGAAGTAGGCCCACAAAGCCCAAAGGGAGTTGGTTATTGGCATAAAGCAGGTCAATACCAGGTTTTGCAACCGAACCAAGTGGAATCATGGAGGTGGCCATGTGGCTTTGCACACCATTTCTAGTTGCCCGGCTTTGATCTAGGTTGGGTCTAGTACCCAAATACTGTTCTCCCTCTTTAGTATGATACGTTTGGGAAACACAAAAATCTTATTATCGAGGTGTCGTCTTCTCATTAATATGACAAATGGCGTAAATTGGTCATATTGTTGAGGAAATACGAAAACATGAGTAATATGAGTTTAAAAATACGTACAATGAGTTTAAACAATACATATGGTATGAAATTATAACTTCTAACTCCAAACAACCACAAATATTCTCAATAACTTTTGAAATAGGAGTCCAAAGATCTTTGGTATTCTTGGGGCGATCACACCCCCTTACATTTCATAACCACGTGTGATAATGGGGTATTTAACGGGGGGATATTTATGCACCTCTCAATATTTTTTCCCCTCCCTATTTGTAGATAATAAGCTACTTTGAAGTATTTTTAGCACCCTATATTTATTTTTAATTGTTTAGATAGGCTAATTTTTGGCACTATATATATATATCGTACACAATCATTACTTTGAATTGTGTCCATGCAGTGGTACTCACCTCCAAGGCGCTGTCGTTCACAAGCCAAACCTTCAACCTCCTCATAGAGGGCAGGGATTATGAAAATGTTATCCTCAAGGTCATTCAGGGATTCAAGATTGGTTGCCGCTTTATAACACTCACGTGGATCGTAATACTAGAATTCAAACTTCAAAACCTTCTTTTCTTCTAGGTGTACTCTTAGGCCAGTTAAGGATTCTCCATCCTCTCTCTTCATAGCTCCAATGCATTTTGAAGATGTTCCTTCATCAATGAATATATACACCTTGATCTTCTTCATTCTCATGCCAAATTATAACTCTAAATTCAGACCTTGCAAGATGTAAGCCCACAAGGCATCACTATGCATTAAAAAGATAATAAATAGATAATAGTGACATATAGTAAAGTAATTTGTATCAATTATAGTTGATACTAATAATATAAGGTATTTTAGCAATGACCGTGCCAAAGGAACGTTGGCACTTTCATCTTATTGGGTAAAATCCTGATATTTTGACTAGTTAGAATGTTACCAAGTAAAGAATTAAAATAGGTTCCGTATTTGAAAATATGATGGTGAATGGGAGGGCCAATCACAAGAAGATGCGCAAAGTGCAAGGAGATAAAAAATGGAAAGCAAACGGCAGAAGTTGATTGGTGGTTTTAAACACCTTATCATTTTATCATCTCCACATTTTTTCCCACCACCTCCTTGACCTCCCTTCATCAATCAATCATTAGACACAAGTCTCCTTGGCCGCCAAAGCTCTCACTCCCTCCTAAGTTGATGCCCCAATTTTCTTTGAGCATGGCGAACAACTACCTTATTATTTAGTTTTCAAATTTTAGGGGAATGTAGATATTGAGGTTAGCTTTCCAGAAAGCTAAAGCTTGTAGTAGTCGGAGCTAACAAATGAAAGTTATGAGTGTTTGAATGAGAGTGGCTCAACTGCCTCTTAAATTGAGAGCACTGACGGCGGAAGTCCATAACTTCTTGAGGACACATGCAGTTGCTACATAATTTGAGAGAGTTAGAAACATTTGTGTTAGCTCTTCAACAAGCTAAAGCTTGTGGTATTTGGAGCTAGTAGCTAAAAGTTAGGAGTGTTTGAGTGAGAGTGGCTCAACTGCCTCTTAAATTGAGAGCACTGACTTTGGAAGTCCACAACTTCTTGGAGACACATGCAGTTACTATATAATTTAAGAAAGTTAGAGACATTTGTGTTAGCTTTCCAACAAGCTAAAACTTGTGGTATTTGGAGCTAGTGGATAAAAGTTAGGAGTTTTTGAGTGAGAGTGGCTTAGCTGCCTTTTAAATTGAGAACACTGACTTTGGGAGTCCATAACTTCTTGAGGATACATGTAGTTGCTACAAAATTTAAAAGAGTTAGAAATATTTTTTGTTAGCTCTCCAGCAAGCTAAAGCTTGTGATATTTGAAGCTAGTAAATAAAAGTTATGAGTGTTTGAATGGAAGAGTGTCGCTGTTTTATAAACTAAGAGAATCGATTTCCTAAAAGTATAATTCTTGAAGTCTTTGAATATTTTTCTTTGAAGTTGATTTTGTATGAAACTATTCGAAATCTTTAAAATATAAATATATAATTTTCATATAATTTTTAGTATTTTTCATTGTAAGTGGTCTATTGCTTGGAAGGCACAATATACGCCATTGTTGAACCAAGTTCTTTGTGAAGCCAAAGTTCCAGTTGATCAATATGAACTTTGGTACCGACTCAAGTGTCTTTATAAGGACCAAGGTCCAGTTGATCAACAAGAACTTTGGCACCGACTCAAGTGTCTTTGTAAGGGTCAAGTTCCAGTTGATCAACAAGAACTTTGGCACCACCTCAAGTATCTTTGTAGGGGCTAAGTTTCAGTTGATCAACATGAACTTTGATACCACCTCATGTGTTTTTGTAAGGGCCAAGTTCAAGTTGATCAATAGGAACTTTGGCACCAACGAAACTCCTTAGTCCAGTTTAAGTTCATGTTGATCTACATGAACTTTCATAGTATTCAATTATTATAAGATAATTCATCAATCTATCTTTTTTATCACGTACCACCCATTTCGTATTAGGCCCTCATTTAAATCTTGTGTATAACCAAACTTTCACTAGTTTATAAAACAAAGGGAAGATAATTTGATTGACATATTTTGGTGCGTCCGCCGTTAGTACTCTCAATTTAAGAGGCAGTTAAGCCACTCTTGTTAAAACACTCATAACTTTCACTTGTTAGCTCCAACTACTACAAGCTTTAGCTTTCTGGAAAGCTAACCTCAAGATCTATACTCTCCTAAAATTTGAAAACTAAATGGTAAGGTAGTTGTTCGTCATGCTCAAAGAAAATTGGGACATCAACTTAGGAGGGAGTGAGAGCTTTGGCGGCCAAGGAGACTTGTGTCTAATGATTGATTGATGAAGGGAGGTCGAGGAGGTGGTGGGGAAAAATGTAAAGATGATAAAATGATAAGGTGTTTAAAACCACCAATCAACTTCTTTCGTTTGCTTTTTCTTTCTTATTTCCTTGCACTTTGCGCATCTTCTTGTAATTGGTCCTCCCATTCACCATCGTGTTTTCAAACACGGAACCTACTTTAATTCTTTACTTGGTAACATTTTAACTAGTCAAAATATCGGGATTTTACCCAATAAGATGAAAGTGCCAACATTCATTTGGCACGGTCATTGCTAAAATACCTTATACTATTAGTATCAACTATAATTGATACAAATTACTTTATTATATGTCACTATTATCTATTTATTATCTTTTCAATGCATAGTGATGTTTTGTGGGCTCACACAAAACCATACCCAAAACCCCAAAAATAACTTGTAATCACAAAATTAACAAAGAAGAGACGAACCATGAAGGCTAAACCCTAAACCAAATACACGCGAAAAACATTGCAAGGGAAGTGGCCACTCTACACTATCAATCTGCATGAAAGAAACCCTAGATAATGCTAAGAGAAAGTGTGAGTTTGACGATCAAGGAATGAGGTTGTGACAAAACCAATGCCGGTCATAGGAAGCGGTTGAGGGTGACGGTGGAGGTTGTTATGTTCTAAGCATCCAGCGAGGTCCCACATGTTTAGTGCCATTGCAAACTCAACGCCCGTTAAGGAACTCTAGCACATTCCTTCCCCCAAAAAATCCCACGACATTTTCCTCCATATCAACACGCGTGATTCAAATTTGGACAGAAACTAAACATTGTTTCATCCAAGTAGTCAAACCCATAATTATTTTATTGATCCTACTACACACTTTTAGGGGGACCATATGTCTATGACCTTATTTTTTTCTACTGATTACTAAAATGGAGGAATTATCCACCACCTTATTTTACATATAATCATGTAGAGGACATATTTACAATGCTATGGTAGATCTAACAAAAATTTACCCTAAACGAATTAAATTGACTCTATTTTTTTTATCTTACATGATTTTCGAAAGTTCCACCAGTCACCTCCCCGAGTTGGTGTTGCCTACCCAAGTTAGCAACCATAATCTTATCTAAATTCCCTATTAACTTTTGAACTAATAATTTCATTAACACCAAAATATAAAGAGTTCTCTAATAGGAAACTAGACAACAATGATGCACGACGTTTAGCATCACTGAACTTTACTGTAGGTGAAGCAACATCATCTATATCTACTAAATCTAAATCAACATTAAGATCAAAGTCTTGTGCAAAATTGGTTCCCAAAACAACATCCACTAACTCATTAGTACTCAATTCTAGCTCAGTAATCTCTTCCCTTTCCATATGAATGTAAGTCTCAATTGACATCTCATTATCATCCAATTGCAACTTTGAAACCAGAGCGCTAAGTTCATCTGATTTTTTTGCATTCTATTTTTCTCCTTTTCATCAACCATGACAAAATTAACATTCCGTGTTGCAGGTAATATACGCACCATGCTTCAATGATTCATGACTATTTGTACATCTAACTCATTCCATACTCATAACTCCACATGATAGCATGTTTGATGTTGGGCACCACCTTCTTTAAATCCTTCAATGTAGCATCATCATATTGTGATAAAACCCATTGCAAAAGTTTCTTCTTGTATTGAATTTTGAAAGATGCTAGCATGCCTTGATCCAAAGGTTGAACTACGCTTGTAACATTAGGAGGTAGGAATACCAAAGTCATGTTGCTCAATTCCATGGTTGAAAAACCACAAGACTTACCAATTTTGGCAGAGCTAACAACATGTGAAGATGCATTATCCAAAATCATGATCACCTTCCGATTTTGGCGTTTGAATTGATTGTTGAGCTACAAAATCCAAGTTGTTTTATTTAAGTGCCACCGAACATACTCATGAGGCTGCCACCTCCCAAAACATCGTGGTTCCCAAGTGAAAATGGATGTATTATAGATGTACATAACATAGATGAAAGGAATTTTAGCATAAACTACCTCTTTAATATGACAAAACGGAGATTCTAAATATCGCATTATCGAGTATCGTAGTCGTATAAAAAAGGGAGTTTTGAACTAAAATGTTTGTTCTCACAAAAATGTGTCGTATTATTGAGGGTGTCGTATAAACGAGTGTCGTATTAACGAGGTTAGATTGTATGTTGTGTAGGTTCTAGGCAATGAAGGTGGGGTCCTCATCATATGCAAGGTCGTCGTACATGAGGCCTAGAAATTGGTTCAAGGAAGCTAGTGGTTTTGGCTTTGAATATTCTTCAAATATTCAATTGAGACTACAAATTTATTTTCTTTCTTTATACAGTGACTCCAAAAACCGAGTCTATGCAAAGAATTTTAAACTTCAAATAACGATGCCGGAAACAAGAGTGATTGAAATCAAAAGCTATAAAAACAAAAATTGTAGATTGTAAAGTTCTACACACCACTGTAATGATAAAATCATGATTATAATTACTACAAAGTAGATAAAGATGTTGAAGAAAAGTATGTACATAAACTTGGTTTTTGCACTACAGTGTAGAAGACACTTAAAAATTTGTTCATCGCCCTTTTGCAGCTAAAACAGTTGCAATTCGATCAAGCATGCTAGCATACAATCCTCTACACTCCTCTAGACTAATAGAGTTGCAAACTTCTTACACTCGAGCCCATAATTGAAGAATACCACTGGGAGGACTAGAGTATGAGTTCAATTGCCGTTTCAGTTAAATCAAGGGATTGTGCAGGCCACTCTAAAACACAAAATGGTTGCTTCTCAAACCATTCTCGAACAATCTTGGCTATATGCACGGCAACATTGTCTTGTTGAAAAATAATTTCTTCAAGATTGAACCCAAATGCAAGCAATGTACTACACAAATCTTGCTCTAAAATTGCAATGTAGCCTCTAGCTTTCAAGTGCCCTTGTATATTATGCAATGACCCCAATCCTCTACAAATCAAACAACCCCAAAGCATTATAGAGCCTCCACCATGCTTCACAGTTTGGTTCACACCACGCACATGGATGTTTTCTTTGTCCTCTATCCAACACCAAGTCCTCCCATCTGAATTGAAACAACATATTTTAGTTTCATCACTAAACACCACCCGCTCCCAATCACTCACACTCCAATCTTTGTGCATTTGGGCAAAGCGAAATCTGTCTTGGATGTTCTTCCAACTCAAAGCAGGCTTCATAACCTTCGTAAAAGAAGACAATCCTTGTTCTCTCAACGCATTCCTCAAGGTATTGTCGCACATCTTTACACCCATCTCTCTTCGAAGCACTTTTGATGCTTCTAACGCAGTTTCTAAACCGCCAATAGTAACTAGCCGTGAAGCATAACGCTTCTCCCACTCTGTTAGGACCTTAGGACGACCTCCTTTAGACAATGCTACACTCATGGAAAGCCCCTTTCTCACTCTATTAACTGTAGATAATTGTGCCAAACCCACACTCTTTTGCAATCTCTCTACTGCTCCTCCCCTTCTCTATCAAGGCTACAATATTTTGCTCTTTCTCTCGTGAAATAGGTCTCATCTTTCTATACAACCTCCACAAAGCCACAAGAAGTAATCAACACGATACACACAAAACCCTCAATTTTTTTTTGACTCAAAACGATGAAGAGATAAGAAATTGAGAGCTCTCAAAGAAGGTCGCAAGCGGCGCCTCAAAAACTGAGTCTATGCGACATCAACGTCTCTCTTCCTCTCACCAAAATCCTAGTGAAGTTGATGACATCACCATGACATCACTAGAAAGTCAACTTCTAGTTCTTTTACAATTACATTTTACATTTCCTAAATATATCATTCTCTTTTTGTGAAATGCCCATGAAAATCCTTGTTTGATGCATAGACTCGGTTTTTGAAGTCACTGTACCTATGTTTAGCCGAAAGGCTCATATGAATTTTTTTATATCAACCACATGGCCATATATATGTGCAATAGCTTAAAGTGTTGGTTTAAGCACCCTCTACCTTTTGTGGGTAGGCAAGTTATATACAAAAGTTCTCGTTGTGATTCATGCAAGCATAATTCTCCTTTATTCTTAATATTGCCCATTTATGGGGAGCACTCATGCTATGTAATGTAGAGTTTTTAACAAGTAGCTATTATTTATCATAGTTTTCTAATCTCAAATTCTTTCTTGAAAAGAGACCATCATCTAGTTGCTTCGTAATGTTATGCTTTTCTTAACATGATGACTATTGCAAGGTGCTTCAAGGTTCGATTCTTTGTGGCATGGATAATCATTATATTTTAGAAGAAAAAATGAGTTCGTCTTATTTCTAATATCAGAAGATGTTGGCACATTGAGTATAGTTGGTTCATCTAGTTAGGAAGTGGGAAGTGAGTAGCATAACATTACTCAACTTAGCCATGGTGTTCTGTGGGCCATGGCTAAGTTGAGTAATGTTATGAGTGTTCTAGCGATGTATACTTGCCTTCCCGCCCACGAGGTGGAGGGTTTGAATCCTTGTGGAGTCCAACATAATTTGTTGGAACTAGATACTTTCAACAATCTCAGTCATTAATTAATGTATCAAAGGTTGAAGCAAGAAGAGCCTTACGGTACATAGTAAACATACATGTTTCCATTAATTTAAGAAGTTTTGCATAAGTGTAGTACATGTGAGATATCGAGGTGATTTTCACAGGTTTGGAGATTTATATCATAATGTTTGACCCAAAAAGGTCATAATTTATTTTCAAGTTTTGAAATCATTGTAAATCTTTGAAGGAAAGATTCTCTCCCAACCCATATTCATAGCATAGGTTGACCAATTTCCAATAAATAGGAGACAAAAACTTGAGTACAATCAGTGCCCCTTTCAAAGGAATCCAAATCCGTGCCCTTTTAACTTACTTTTTTTCACACCGAATGAGACAACTACATGTGTGATTCTTTGTGACTTTTTCCATCACGTTAGAAAATGACAACTCCTACATGTGTGGAACTTCACGACTTTAGGGGACTCTATGTATTAAGATTGGGAGGGTATTGGAAATGGATCTCTTCACTCTATGTATCAAGATTAGGGAGGGTATCAGAAAAGGGGTCTCTCTACTCTATGTATGAAGATTGGGGGGGGGATATTGGAAATGGGTATGTCTACTTTGTATTAAGATTGGATGGGTTATGGGAAATGGGCATGTCTACTCTATGTATGGTAAGATTTTCTTCTTGACAATGGATACCAAGAAGGCACGTGTTACGATGAGATTGGACTATATGCTAAATAGATAGATAGAGACAATGGCTGGCTGGGTTATATTTTAGAGAAATAGACACCAATCTAGGTTCACAAGTGAACACATCTCATGTGTTAAAGAGATGAGAATAGGTTGGTTCTAAGTGGAATCAGAGGTTCGAAATACAAGTTCTTCAAGTGAAGTTTACTTCTTTGGATGTGCCCTTATATACATTTCCAAGTCGGCCCTTAGTAGGGACACGTGTCTAATCCAACCTATAGTAGACTAGCTTACTCACTTGAGATAAGTTCATTATCTCGGAATATGCTTTTAATAGAAGATACCATGGACCTTAATGTGGTGGTTATCCTTTACTTTATACCGGCGACTACGGTTAAGTCTAACCCATGTGACTAGTATAAATGCCGGTGAAGCCTAACCGGATTTAGCTAGATTCCCACATGGGTCTCATTAATACTTAACGAGCCGGTGAGGTTGACTAATGGATTGTTTAACCTCCATAACACTCCTCCTCAATCTATTGTTAACCTCGTTAAAAACTTTATCAAGTAAAACCCGTATTCGGGATAAAACCTTGACAAAGAAAAGGGTATTAACAATTTACATTAGTGAGGTCTTGGAGTGATCTCATCCCGGCCGCATAAACTAACTTTTTATGCTTATATGCTGGGAGAGCTTTGGTTAACATGTCGGCCACGTTATTTTCTGATTCTACCTTTTGTATATCAACTTGACCTTTATCAATCAAGTCTTGGGTAAAACTGAAAATATAAGGACTAATGTGTTTAGTCCTATCGGCCTTAATGAAACCTGAGGACATTTGTCTAATACATGCGGCATTATCCTCGTAAATCACCATGGGCTTCATCTCCTCCTCCTGGATTCGGCATTGCTGGTTTATGATTCGTTCCAACGTCCTCAACCAGACACATTCACGCGCCGTTTCGTGAAAAGCCAACAGCTCCGCATGGTTGGTCGAGGTTGCGGTGACCGTTTGCTTCATGGATTTCCACGAAATAGGCGCTCCGCATTTGAGGAAGATGTAGCCAGTCTGCGATTTTCCCGCATTCGGGTCTGTTCGGAATCCGGAATCTGCAAAACCTCTAATTTCGGTTGGGTTAGACCTTTGGTAGTATAATCCGAGGTCTGACGTACCTTTCAAATACCTTAGGAGGTGTTTGACTCCGTTCCAATGTCTCATTGTTGGGTTTTGGTTGTGCCTCGCCAAAATGCTTGTGGCGAATGCAATATCGGGTCTCGTGTGAGTCGTGAGGTAGGTAAACGAACCAACCGCAGTGAGATATCGTTGTTTGTCGATCACCTCCTCCTCCTCCTCCTCACGAGGTTGGTACGGATCGTCATTCGTCTTGCTCCTCCCAATCATCGGTGCGGCCATTGGATTGGCTTGGTCCATCTGAAACATTTTCAACATTTTCTGCACATAGGCCTGTTGGTGTAAGAAAATGCCATTGGGTGTGTGATGAACATGTAGTTCCAAACAGTAGGTGGTGGGTCCCAAAAACTTCATATCGAAGGTCTTGGTCAAAATGCCTTGTGCAAACTTACACATATCGGGGGTCCCGATAATGTTTAAGTCATCAACATACACGGCAAGTATTACAAATCCGTCATTTGTACAATAAGTAAAAATGCAAGGTAAGGCTGTGTTATGGATAAAACCTTGAGAGATGAGGTAGTGACAAAGATGGTGGTACCAGACTCGGCCTGATTGTTTCAGGCCATACAAAGCCTTGCATATCCTCAAGCCTATGAACCGTCCCGGTTTCGGCTTTGGCACGGATTTCAGGAATCCGGGTGGAGGATTTATGTGCAAAATCGAGTCCAACGTACCGTGGAGGTACGCAGTCACTACGTCCATCAAGTAGATTTTCAGGGCTATATGAACTGTTAGAGCGAGTAGGTACCTGAAGGAGACACAATCCATAACAGGTGAGTATGTTTCGTCAAAATCAACACCTGGCCTTTGCGTAAAACCTTGAGCAACTAGTCTTACCTTGTGTCTAATGACCCGTCCTTGAGAATCAAGCTTGCGGGTGAATATAAGCTTGTGCCCTATAGGTGGTTTCTCTAGGTCGGTTGAAATTTCAGCAAAAACATTATGCTTTCTTAGAGATGAGTATTCGGTTTCTATGGCCTCCTGCCATTTAGGCCAATCCGGCCTCTTCTTCGCTTGATCCAGGTTGGTCGGATCGGCTTCGGAAGTCGAGTCTATTGACTCGGTTGTAAAGTGGACCTTGGGTTGTTTCGGTTGTCGTTTGTTTTGGGTTTTCGGGGCGATTCTCTTGGCGGGTAAGGTTAGGCCAGTTCCTGGAATTGCATTTCGAATGATCCGGTCTTCGGTTGAGAATCCATCCGGAGTGTTTTCGGCCAAGGCTTTGAGGTTCATGAGTTTGACGGTCTCGGTATTAGCGAGTGAGGTGGGTGGGTCGGGATTTTGGGTCAAAGTCTCCGGTGCACCGAAGTTTAAAGGTGGGGATGGTTTGGTTTGTCTTAGGGTCGGGAATACCGACTCTAAAAATTTACAGTTTGCGAATCTTGCCTTAAGCAAGTTCCCGGTTGTGGGCTCTAGGTACCGGATGATTGAGGGTGAGTCGTAACCAACATATATGCCCTCTTGGCGGTGTGGTCCTATCGTGTGGCGTTTAGGTTCCGGGAGAGGTACCCAAACCTGGCAACCAAAGGTTCGGATGTGGGAAACGTTAGGAGGTCTCCCGGTTCGTAACTCGTAGGGAGTTTGGACATTCAGTAAGGTTGGTCTTAGCCTGAGTAGGGCTGCGGCATGAAGCACCACATGGCCCCAAACCGATGATGGTAAGTTGGCATGAAGGAGTAGGGGTCTTGCTATGAGTTGTATTTTCTTGACGAATGCCTCTGCGAGGCCATTCTGGGCATGCTCATAGGGTACCGAGTATGTAAGGTTAATCCCGGATGCGGTACAGAAATCCTCAAATGTGTGAGACCTGAATTCTTGCGCATTATCCATCCGGAGATGTTTGATGGGAAATTCAGGGAAATAATTTTTATATCTGAGGAGGATAGTTAATGTTTTTGGAAAAACCATATTACGGGTTGGTAGTAACGAAACTTCCAGGTGGCTCCCTGATGCATCAACAAGTACGAAGTAGTAGCGAAATGTCCCGGATGGTGGGTCTATGGGTCCGCATATATCCCCGTGGATCCTGTGTAGCGGTTGAGGTAGTTCCGTGGGTAGGGTCCAATTTGATGGTTTCCTGATGAACTTGCCCTGTATGCAGGCAACACATTCCCGTGTTTTCCCGGCATCGGCGGCCGTAAGGTTGTGACCTTGTGTCAATGGGACCATCCTCCGAAACACCGTTGTTCCTGGATGCCCAAGTCTTCGGTGCCAAATATCAGGCTTGGCGTCTTTAACATCAAAATATGCCCCATGCGCCAGGTTGCGCTCCGGCGTGGGGCCTCCCCCCCACGCGGCCATGCAAACATTTTCCTCGTCTATGACGGGGCTAGATGCCAAGGGTTTTATGGCAACCTTGTAAAGTCCATCGGAGCCCGCGCTAGCGGTGCCAAGGACCTTCGGTCCTTGCCTAAGTTCGATGACTTCTTCATCACCGTGCATCTTCGTGCAGGCGTGGATATTCCTCGCCCTCAGATCCCGATAGCTGATCAGGCTTCTCGGTGCATCTGGGGTGTACATTGCCTTCTCGCAATTGAGGGGGAATCCCCCGGGCAAGACGATTGTTGCCCGGCCCTCCCTGAACCGTAGGGTTCGGCTTCCGGCCATTGTCAAAATTTTACAATATTGCCAGGACTTCTCACTTTGAAAGTGGAAGAATTCTGCCTTTGTGAGAATTGTATGGGTTGATCCACTGTCTAGGAGGGCCACGTCCTGGTTTGGCGTGGTCTCCTCATAGACAATCATGTAATTCTCGACCTCATAATCCAGGTCCGGAAGGTCTGATGCTTCAAAGTTATAGTTCTGCCGTGGTTTATTGCGTAACTGTTGCACCTCTCTATACAGTTCTACCAAGTATTGGGATGCCCTGCAATCCTTTGCAAAATGACCTTTCTTCCCACATTTGTGGCAATTACCTTGTACTTGTTTGCGTTGGTAAAACCTAGGCTGGTAATTCCTTGGTTTGTTTTGGTAACCTGTTGCGGGGTTTTTATGCCATTTTGGGTTAGGTTTACGGAGAGAACCTCTAGGTGGTCTTCGTGATGCCTCGGCAACGTGGATCTCGGCGTGATGATCCTCATGCCGGTTGTCTCTCCGTGATCCTCCTCCTCCCGCGGGTGCTCCCGTTGGTTTGTTCGGCTCCGCTGGTTCCGCGGCTTCGATTTTGGCTTCAAAAGGAAAACTTCAGAAAATGAAAATTTCGGCATTATGACATTTCTGTATATAGTAAAACCAGAAAACATACCTGCAGAAACTTCAATATTGGAAATAACAGAGACAGAATAACAGAAAGTAAGTTAACGACCTTCATCTTTATACTTGAATGGTTAGTATAAATGTAGTTCAGATAGGTGATTGCTATATTTTCTAGTGAAATTTCAGCATTATGACGTTTCTATAGTGAGATAAGAAGTTCTAAAGAGAGAAAATTGACTGTATTTATGTAGTTAGTGTACAGTTATAGTTTCAGGTATACTTCTACAGCAAAAATAAGCTAACTAAGTAGTGATCAGAAGATATATACATAATTTGTAAGCTAATCTTCTAAGAACATATTTCGGTATATCTGTAATGTATCTGCACTGTATCTGCACTGTATGGTCTGTATGTACTGTATCTGTACTGTATGCACTGTATGTATTGTATATGTACTGTATTTTGGGCAGTATTTCGGTATATCTGTACTGTATCAGAATATAGGAAAGTAGAGTATGAGATAGAAAATACTACTCTATTGGTTGCGACTAAATTTTGGCATTATAACAGTTATGTAGCTATGGTCCAACAACAAAAATAGTTAGTATTTCAGACAGTACTTTAGTACTAGCTTGAGAAGTCCAGAAAAGCAAATATAAAGCAAGTATAAAGCAAGTAGAGATTGTATCTCTAAGTGTAGATAGTTCGAACTATATAACAGTGCTATAGGTAGCTCAGTATATACTTGTAGAGAAAACTAAACACAAGCAAACTTCCTTCTCTCAAAATGTATCAACTAAGTATGATCAAGAGTGCTCTCAAAATCAAGTCTAATGCTTGGAACTTGTCTAAGTGAGAAGCTAGGAGCGTGCTGATAACGTGTTAAAGAGATGAGAATAGGTTGGTTCTAAGTGGAATCAGAGGTTCGAAATACAAGTTCTTCAAGTGAAGTTTACTTCTTTGGATGTGCCCTTATATACATTTCCAAATCGGCCCTTAGTAGGGACACGTGTCTAATCCAACCTATAGTAGACTAGCTTACTCACTTGAGATAAGTTCATTATCTCGGAATATGCTCTTAATAAAAGATACCATGGACCTTAATGTGGTGGTTATCCTTTACTTTATACCGGCGACTACGGTTAAGTCTAACCCATGTGACTAGTATAAATGCCGGTGAAGCCTAACCGGATTTAGCTAGATTCCCACATGGGTCTCATTAATACTTAACGAGCCGGTGAGGTTGACTAATGGATTGTTTAACCTCCATAACATCATGGAAGAGCATACACAAAGAGTGGTGTCAGGCTTTTAAAAACTGGCTTTCTAGCTTGTCCTACTAGGATGGGTAGGCCAAGCTAGCCTTGCTTAGACCTATCTGACAAGCTAACGAGCTCTTAATAGATAGTTTTCCCAAAGGAGGATCAAACGCATGGTTTTGTGCCTCTTTGATGGACTTTACAAATAACTCTACCTCATGTGTTTCTGAACATCCACAAGTGGCATTGTGAAAACAATGTAAAACAATTCAATTGTTTTCTTAGAAAGTAGTACAATGTGATGAAGAGTTCAATGGTTACAAAATTGTGACCATGTGATGTGTCTTGTTTGTAATGGATTGTATGGGGGACATTTATAAAATATTAGGCTCCTACATAATAATAGCATGACCAACATGAATGTGGGGTGTTGTCGATTGGTGTCTTGAAAGCTTTGATGCATCATGAATTGCTAGAGCCATGACTTGCACTAGTAGTGGGGAATCGGGATAGAATCACATGGGATGTTAAATTGCATGTGAATGAAAGTGCATGTTGTGGCAAGGTTGTGAATGAGACACATGTGACATTTTGTGCTTTGAAGTGTTTTATTTATTTATTATAATAATAATAATAATAATAATAATAATAATAATAATAATAATAATAATAATAATAATAATAATAAATGTATTGTTTTTTTTATAATTTTTGGGTCAATTAACCCAATAAGCATGTTGTGTGGGAGCTCATGGTCATTGTCATTGAGGTTGTAACTTTTGGTAGCTCATAAATAGTGTGGTGTTGACCACTCAATTATGAGTTTTTTTCTTTTTTTCTTTTTCTTCATGGCCTCCCTCCTGAACTTGACTTTGAGATAATTGGGTTTCATACCTATGTGATGTATTATATCTTCTAATATAGAATAATTATGTTACATGTGACACTGTTGGGGGGTGGGGGGGCACTAGTATGTGTCAAGAAAAAAACATGTTTAAAACAATAGTTTGAAAACAATTGCCTCGGTGAATTGACATGTCCAATATAGACACAACATTAGTGGCAAATATGGTCCCTAAAAAAAGGTTCCCAAACAAACTACTTTGTGAAGTTGACATGCCTAATCTAAACCCTTCATATAACGGTTGCGCCACTTTTACAAGCACACTAATAAGTTGTCTTTGTGAATAGGTTGCCTCTCTTTACCCATGCAAATGGCCTTGGGTCGAAACCAAATCACACAAAACTTAGGACTTTGTTTGGTCATCTGCATAGCAACCACAATAGAAATATAATTACTAAATTTTGGAATGATGATAGTGTGGAGGAACCTAATTGCACATGATTGCATTGACAACCTAAAGTCAAATATGGCTTATGCCGTTTATGATGAACTTTGAAGTGCTCAACCATTAAAATTCCACCCGCGGTTTTTAGGCATAATATTCTATACATTTACATTTCATATTTGAGAATGATGAAATCACATTTTAGATTACATCTTCAATTTGACTTGGAACCCCAACACTCTTAAGCGGTCATTTTACCCCCAAATTCTTTCATTTGTGTTCATGTAGGGTAATATCATGAAACATCATATTTTATTTCTATTGCATGCTTTGTGATGCTCCACCCAGTCATTGATGACATTATATGATTTAGGTGGTGGCAACAAAAACCAAATAATATTAATATATTTGTTTGTAATTTATGATTTGTATTTTCAATCATGTGTTAATTTAAATATGGACATTAAGACCGTTTATAAGTTGTTTATTTGGATATTGACATGTACCAATGGGGGGAGGGGCAGTGAAATTTGTCCTACATGTTCACTTTGAATAATCATTCTCAAAATAATAATAAAATAACATGTTTCATGATATTTTCCTTTGTGAACAAAAATGAAAGAATTTAGTGGTTTAAAAGTATTTAAAATATTGTTGGGGTTCCACGTCAAATAAAAGATGTATTAATAAAATCATAATTCAATTCAAATGTTTGCTTTGGAGTGAACATACAAAAGAAAGTTGCCTTACAAGGTGAACTTCGAAACTACATCCATATGGTTGGAACTAGCAGCATCATCATTGTTTTTCATCAAATATTTTTAGGGACCATTTGATTGCAAATTAAAAGATATCAGTCAATATGGCCCCTTGAGTGGATTCAAAGATGGGTAATATTTCTTGCCTTGCAAACTCTTGGTATTTGCTGTCCCAACCCATGTGTAGACAAGCAATTTATCTCCTATTGACTTGATCTCTCCTCTTTCTATCCCTACACCTCCACCAATTCCACCACAACTACTATAAATGTGAAGAACATATGCCATTCAACCCTCATGGACAAATTTAAATTTTGAAATGTACATGTATACACATGCCCAGAAATTGTGCTTGAACACTTCAAAGTTCATCACAAAGGGCATAAGCTATCTCCAACTTTAGGTCATCAGTAGAATTATCAAAGTAAGGATTCTCATGCTCATTAGATGGTCATATACATACCTGCATTATGTTGATTATTGAGTCTAGAACGGTTATAATATTCTGATGGAATCCAATCTCTTTCAGTCATCTGTCTTTTTGGCATCTGCCCTTGGACTACCCACATACCACTCAAATACAGGTGTCCACTTAAGATAAGTAACCGATTTAGGCACATCTACCTTAGGTGGCATGGCATTGGGCCCTTTGGGTCCCTAAAAGAGAAAGGATTCTCACTTATAACTTACTGTTGTATCACAACTCCAATAATAAAACAATAAATGGTGATCTTTGCAATTCGCAATTGCTAACCAGATGCAATGACTGCCAACCCAACTCAACAGTCGAAAACATCTGGAGTTAAAAATGCTCACAATACGGCCACAAATCTTAATGTTTTTACCAGTTGCAAAATATGCCATCCAGTTGATGCAAACTCTGGATAGATGTATCCATGTGGAAGCAATGACATAAATTGAAGGAGATGTTTCCCTTGATCAGTTGCACACTCAGCAACAACTACACACTGGGGCAGAGCATTTACATTAATTTGGATCAAAATTTGTCAGTACTCTAACACACTTCTTGTTCAAAAGAACAAGACATCCTTTTGAAGCACCTTCATTTCCTGGTTGAAGTTCTCTTTCCCTCGACCAAAAGCCTAAAATATTTCACTAACCAACTGCAAGAAAGCTGGACCAGTGCTAATTGAGAATCTTGATCCATTACCTCCATAATTTGTGCTTCTATCATCTTCTAAGTATTAGAGAAGGTGCAAGATCAATTTTGTGATACATGGTACAACCAGGACCAGAGAAGGAAGGTTCACAAAAGCCATGGAAACCCTGGTTCCTCACAACTAGAATGCCTAAATGGCTCATTTCCTCTGATCCAAATGCAGTGCAATCTTGCATTCCCGGAAATACAAGACTGAACATCCTGTTAGAGAATTCCAAGGACAATAATAAACATTGGAATCACCATCCAGCACTCAATTTGAGGGTTCAGTGAGATCAACGCCATGATCCTTCAAAAATGTCTTAGCTTCTATAATGTCCTGCAATTTTAACATTCATAAGTTTCAATTAGAATAGACAAATAACACAATTGCATAGCACGCTCTGACTTCCCAAGGGACTGGCAGCACTATAACCCACACATGTCAACATGTCAACTCTGCACGCACAATAGAGATAGATTGTCTACATTCTTCTCCATACCCTAGTTTATGTTCATCAGCAAGCACAAGCTTTTCCCCCGGAAAAGCAAACATAATTTCTCTCTCCATGATGGATATGCTATATGTACGTGAGAACATATAGAGAAGTAGAAACCACGCACCTGCTGTAATAGGACGGCCTCCTCAGGGCACACCCTGAACACCAGCATGCCGTAGCCCAACATACCAAGTCCGTAGCATCCTAAAGACGCGATCGCATACATAGGTAGCTGTAATAGCCCACCAAAAGTCAGGTCATCTCTCTGAGTAGTCCTTCGATCATATCTTCAAACGCGAAGAAGTTGATAACCAAACCCTAAGAGCATCAAATACATTGCACAATACCAGCCACATCTGCGACGAGGTTATTTCCTCATTTGCCGATTATGAGGCTACAATATTTAATGTAACCAGAGAATGTCCTTCGACCATGCCATCGAATGCGAAGAAGAAGGCGAAATGCCCAACCCTAATCACTGATGACATGTCAAAAGGAGGTTGATAAGGAAGAGGGATACTTACAAAAGGGACGATGAGATTGAGGGAGGGAGGGAGGTCTCGGGAGGTGAAGAGGAGAGACACCCAAATGGCGACCGCAGCGGCAAGAAGACTTCCGATCTTCCACACCTGCTTCATGGTGATGGTCGCTTTGGTCGATGTTCGATTGGAACAGATTGCGTGAGCCTGCACTCAGACCAGCGTCTTTGAGACAGCGTGGTTTCGAATTTGAGTCCAATATGCATGAAACAAATTCTAAGGGCCACTTCACACATGAGCCAAGAGCCGTGACCTTGTAATGGTGAGGACCCTTGACTCTCATCCAAAGGCCGTACCAAGGGTGTTGGGAAAGCCGTTTTATGTAGTCACGGGCCCTCAAGCATAGTGTGAAGTGAGAATGGACCATGTTGCGGGATCATTGCATATTTTGTTGGCAGAAAAAGAGGGGAGGATTTGGTTTAATATAATATGTTTCAAACTCTATCAATTTAAGAGAATTACTTGGTGGTGTTTGTCTGTCTTGGAATCCGCTCTGCAATCTGTCCTGCTGGAAATTTTATAAAAAAATCATGGTCTCCCGGAATTTTCGTCAGGCCCGCCTCTTGGAGGTGGGCCTGACGCAAATTCCGGTAGACCATGCACCCTTATCCACAACTTGCCATGTAGGACTCCATGTAGACTTTTCATCCACGAACTTTTCTTTGGGCCTTTAGGCCTTCACCTCCTAGTGTGAAGTGAACTTGGGCGGTCTCCGCCTTTTCGACCAATGAGAGCTCTTACATTGCCATGGTCAAGGGCCTTCAGCCTTGTGTGTGAAGTGGCCCTGAGTTAACCTCAAAGGACGTGGGGTCTCAATATATATATGTGCCGGGACTCCATGTATTCCATAGCAAGAGCATTATTCATTCGCTTTCATTTTAGTATCAATGATAATGCCAATTTTATTGCAAGCAATTTAAGCAATAAGCAATGAGGGCCACTTCACACACGAGCCAAGAGCCATGACCATAAAATTGTGAGAGCCCAAAAGAAAGTGTCCAAAGGCCATCCCAACACACCCCCAAAATCATGTAGTGTGGTCACAGACCCTCAAGTGTAGTGTGAAGTCATAAGTGACCGGGCCCTCAACCAAATGCTATTTCAATGAATTTCTATTCATGCGGGTCCTCACACATGATCAAATAGAACAAACCAATGGTTGTTAGCATTCGGAGTGCCATGGTCTCCTGGTTTTGTGTTAGCTCTACATACAAGAGATGGTTTTTGAAAATAGTCTGGACAAGTGACCATGAAAAATGATCCATTTGATGCCATGTAAGAATCCATCTAGACTTTACATCTATCTTGCATTCACATACTCCGTTGGTCCCTTGAGCATAGTGTGAAATGAACTTGGATTGGCTCCGCCTTTTCCGCACATGGGGGTCACTCCATTGTCAAGTTGAACACCACGTGCGAGACAAGTTTGCTACCCCTATATTATGTGCCATAGATAATTTCAAAAATTATGATATTTTTTCTACATATACATAACCATTGATAATATCTTTTGTATATTTTTTGATATTTTTAGTCATCTTCATTTTTGTAGTAATTGTTTTAGTTCAATTCTACGTCATTCTAGTTAGAAACGGTATGTTTTATTAAAAAAACAGATCATCAAATTTGGTTCCCATTCTTTACTATGTAATAGATACCGTGTATATCTACTCATGAAAAAAAATTGATAAAATTTTGACCCATTTTGGTGATGCAACTTAGAAATAGTATATTTTTTTGTCTCGCACGTGGTGTTGTACTTGACAATGGAATGCACCCCCCGTGCTTTTCCACCAATGAGAGTGCTTGAAGTGTATTGGTCACGGGCTCTCAGTCTTGTGTGTGAAGTGGCCCTAAGCAATAAGATATTCCCAGGTCTTGTGTGGGATAATATTACATGCATGTTGGCAAATTCTTAAAAAATCTAAACTAGCACACTAGGTTCTTGACTTTGCAATTTCACTTGAAGGAAATAGGCCATCGGCTGCAGGGGGGTGCAAGGATGTTGCTATATGTGGGGAGCCACGTTGTCACAAGGTGTCATTGGCGGGAGAGGGTGCTTGAGGCAAGGGAATTCTTATATGTAAAAAAATGCAAACCACAATGTAATACCATTCAAGGGTCATATAATGCACATGGTCAATATAACGCCCCCGAGCAATAACCTTATGATATCCTTTCAAACCTTGAACATTTATTTCCTTGAACACATCCAACTCCTCATCATTGGTTAAGTACAACTCAAAGGAATCTAAATAATTTGCCATTGCCCATCCCATGATTCATAAGTGCTTTGCGTGACCTTTGTATATTTTCCTTTGTCATTCATGATGGAAACATACAATACTTGACCACCTTCTCTATATCCATTGACAAACTTGGTCTTGAGCAACTCAACATCCACCTTCAAAATGAGTCGTACAAATGGTCGTGGGAAAAGGTGATATAGTTACCGTTATACATATGTCAATTTAGTCATTATGTTCCTTATTGCTAATAGTTTCCAACTAATTGCTCATAAGTTACCAATCATTAATCATAAGTTGTTGCTCTCTGCTCATTGTTCATGTCTTAGCTTCCCTCAAATCTCATCCACTTATATGGACACATTCATCCATGTCAAAGAATTGTGGTGTTTATGTATACGCTTTCATTAGGAAGGTGCAAACACAATGAACTATTGTGTAGCATGAAAGTGATTGTTATATTATGAATTGACTATGAAATTACTATCAAAAAACCCCAAATTAGTTTAGGGAACCGTCTATTTGGAATGAAATGAAGTTGATTTTAAAGTACGGGGAGCCAAGAGGCTTATGGCATTAGAGGTACATTAAGTTGTTATCAAAAAGGTAGATTCCCTATAGCAATGGAGTGTAGTGGGCCTCTATGAGAAAGCAACTAATATCAACTACATGGTCCACCTGAGAATGCTCAGTGTTGCATTATGAAATAGGGAATGTCTTAATATGGAATTGTAGAGGGGATAGTTTAACATAGAACATGTCTCATTTTTCAACTACATTGTAAAAAAAAAAAAAGATGGGCATGATTTGTTATCTCTAGGGATTGGGATAGTCAAGCATTGAGCAATTTCAATCGCAAGTCTATGATTTGAAGGTGCAGTAGGCAATAACGATTTTTTGTGTTGGGTAGTGTCAATGGTTGCTTCAAGTAAACTTCACATTGAGAAAGTCCTCGAGGTAAATGTAGGCTATTTTCTTACCCTTGTGGTGGAAAGAGTTCCATTCTATAGCCAAAAAAGCCTGTTGAGAGCATGAAATGTGATTTTTGATGGTGTTGGGATGTCATGTACATGTTTCCTAGTGTAATTGCAAGGTGTCAAATCATTGTTCAAGCAAGTGTTGAGAAAACGAGGTTGCTTGACTAACTAACCAAGAGGAAGATAGGTGGACTAGATGTTGTTAAAAACCTACAACTAGCATAAAATGCATACAACTCCATGAAAATTCTCCAAATTCAGCCAACAATCATATAATACGTCCACAAGTAAACCTTATGATATGAGTGATGAGGACTTGGTTGGATACAAAACTCTGTAGCTCAGGATTTTAGGGTTTAAGGATAAGAGCGATTGCGATAGCTTGTTTATCGAGCATCGCTTAGTTCGCGTGATTACAAAGCAACAACTGATCGGAGGAAAGTGAGACTGGGAAAGAAGAAGAATAATCGGTACCTACTTACCTCTGTTGCGTTGCTGTGGAGTCAGCGAATTGAGGGGAGGTTATAAGATTGATAGGGGTTTATGTGAACGTAAAGCATGGTTGGTGACATCTCTCTCTATTGTTGGCACTTCCAACTCCACATTAAAATTTGTCTGTTGGATTGTACCGGAATTCTTTCATCCGGTTAGCATTTGTGAATTGCGAAGATTGTCATTTCAAGTTTTAGAAGAATCAGATTTTAGATGCAAGAGTTGTAGGAGGTCAGAGTGAGGTGGAGAGGAAATTAGGGTTGTGGGGCCTTCACCAAGATGAAATTGGATCTTATAGGAATTGTTTCAGCCGGGTAGCAATTGTGAGTTGTGAAGATTGTCATTTCAAGTTTTAGAAGAATTGGATTCTAGATGCAAAGGGTAATGTAGGGAGCTATTTAGGGTTGGGGTCTTCATTAAGCTGCTGTTTATTATATTCGAATTGTCTCATCCGGTTAGCATTTGGGAATTGCGATTCAAGTGTTAGAATAGAAGCTGAGATGCGAAAGTTGTGAGAGGTCAGAGTGAGGTCCGGAGGAAATTAGGGTTGTGGAGGTGTTCATCAAGATGTAGTGGGATCATATCGGAATTGCCTCATCTGGTTAGCACATGTGAATTGCGAAGATCATTACTTGAAGTTCTAGAAGAATTGGAGTTTCACGAGATGCAACAAAAGTTGTAAGAGGTGAGTAAGGTGAAGGACCAACTTAGGGTTGTGGGGTGTTCATCAAGATGCCACGGGTGAGGGTGGTGTCGAGGAATTTCATGGAGATGGTGGCTGCATTGCCTGCTGCCAAGCTGGATCTGCTATACGACCGCCACTGGACATGCCAAGCCGTCCTCCGCTCTCTGCCACCTCTGGCGAAGCAATATGCAATGCGTCTCTTGTATGTAGAAGCTGCCATTCCCAGTAAGTCATTGCAAGATTGGTCACTTCCAGGCTCCCTCACTAAGCATCAAGTTGCAATTGACCGGCTGGAGCAATTACGCGTCATATTGGCCGAGAGGAAGAAAGATGTGTGCTATAGGATGAATCCGAAAATACAGAAGCAACTTCGACAAGCATTAAGTACTGGCGGAGGGCCTCCGAGAGACATAGTGGCTGGAAACATTGCTGCCAGGGTGCCTAACCCTGTGGACCTTGACAACTATGCCATGAAACAGTGGGAGACAGTATTGTTGCAACTTGTGAGCTCCGCATCTGCAGATGGACCTACTGGCCCTCAGAATCCATTCATCATTCGAATCTTCCAGCGAGCAGGGCTCCTCGCAGCTGCCAAAGACAACGAGTTGCCGTCCATTACAGACTTAGGGTTTCAATTCCTGTTGATGGACACGAACTCACAGCTATGGCAGCTTGTGCGGGAATATGTGGTGGTTGCAGAGGAACAAGGGACAGATAGCGGCGAGCTCATAGGATTTCTTCTTGAGCTTGGATTTCATACCGTCGGAGAAGCATACAGTGTTAGCCCTTTGTCTCCTGCTTTGCAGAAGGTGTTGGAGGAGCTTGGGTCTTTAGGGCTTGTCCAGCTTCAGAAGGGGATGAAGGAACGGTGGTACATTCCTACCAAGCTTGCATCCAATCTCTCTGCAAGTCTTTCTGAATCTGCTGACTTTCAATCAGAAAAGGGTTTTGTTGTTGTGGAGACCAACTTTAGGGTTTATGCATACACATCCTCCAAGCTGCAAACTGAGATACTGCGGTGCTTCACAAGGTTGGAGTATCAGTTACCGAATCTGGTTGTCGGCGCACTCAACAAGGAGAGTGTCAACCATGCCTTTGCAAGTGGCATTTCCGCTGAGCAGATCATCTCGTTTCTGCACAAGCATGCTCATCCTCATGTTGCACAGAAGCTCCCGATCGTTCCCGAGACTGTCTCAGACCAGCTTCGGCTTTGGGAGAGTGATCGAAACCGTGTCGAGCTCGAGCCCGCATACTTTTATGATGACTTTCCTTCCATGGACGTTTACGAGGCGGTTGTGTCACATGCGCGAGACCTCGGCGGGCTCATGTGGGAAAATTCCTCTGCACGGAGGCTTGTTGTTCGTGCAGATTTGCATGAGGATATGCGGGTTTTTATTCGACGCCAGAGCAATATTGCACCTGTGAACAGGAAATAGCATGGCTTCCCATACTTTCCCATTTTCTCTCTTCTCTGTGGAGTCCTGTTTGGAGCTCATGGATCACTCTCATGCAGTGTATTAGGTGGATTTTGTAAACATGGCTGATTGGGGTGAAACTGAGAAGGATGTAAAGAATGATTCTTCTATTAGAAGTGGCTGGTCTTCCATGGACATTCACGGGACCGTCTTCACATGTGTGAGATCCTTGGCGAGCCCCTATGGGAAAATCCATTTGCAGAGGTTTGTTGTTTGTGCAGATTTGCAGGAGGAAATGCACCTTATTATTTGATGCCAGAGCAACATGCTTTGTTGTTCTTGTTCATCTTGTTTGAAGCTCATGGATCACTCTCAGCATGCTTCCAAGATGCAGCATATTGGATCAGTATTGGGTGCTCTCAGCCTATTGGAGACTCAGCATGCTAAGAGTATTGGATCTGTATTGGGTGTATTTTATAGTTATTGCTGATTGGGATCAAACCGAGAAGGGTGTGAGAAATGATTCTTTCTCCACAAGTGGCTGATCTTCCATGAATGATTAACATGACCTTTGTGTCACACTTTTGAGACATGGCGAAACACACAGATTTGCACAAGGATATGGGCCTCTGTATTCAATGCCCAGAGCAATATTGTGCCTGCACATAAAGAAATATCACAGCCTTGCATACCTTGCTGTGCGCCCGAGTCTCGCTTGAAGTGCATGGATCAGTCAGCATGCTCCCAAGACGCAGCATAATAGATGTATTTTTGTAGACATGGCTGATTAAGATGAAATTGTCAAGAACAGAAGTGAAGAACGAGAATTTCTTGGAAGTAACTGGTATTAGCTCATCTCTATGTGAAAGCAGGTACTCTTCCCTCTTTCAATTAGTCTGGAATTACCGAATGGTGTGAATTCTAATCACACTAAATTCTAGATTCATTACAGTTGGTGACATTAGAATCACACAACTTGGCAGGATTTGGATATTGATGACAGCAGTGATAGTAGCACATTGTGATGCACACTATTGAACACAATGTCATCATGGCGTCCATTGATGGATGAACAAGATTCTTTTTATTGATTCAATTCACAAGACACAATTTTCTTTATGTTCTGTTCTACACAATGCACACCAAGTCTTCATAAGCAGAATCAGTGTGCACCCCACTGATTTCTGAAAGTGGAGTCTTAAGAATCAATGTGGTTAAATTGCAGTAAACATAGTAGTTTGATTGTTTTTTTATTACATAAGTACTCTGTTTCACAGCAGGTAATCCTTGATTTTAGCCACAATTGGGTGTGTGGCACTGTGGTCACCCTTCTACGAGTAGGTCACAACAATTGTTTTGTGGCATTGTGATTAACCTGATCAGAAATTGATTTGTATAAAAAAAATTGGACACCTAGATAATGGTGTCCCAAACTTAACCCCTCAGCATCTAAGAGTTCCAGACTGGGCCTCTCAAGAAAAAATTACACTAAATATTGTATTTAGTGTCATATGGTATTTTCTGTCATTGTGGTAACTTTTCTAATGACACTTTTCACAAACAAGTTTATCAATACTGTCATCCCAACTTACTATTAGTTCATCTAAATGCCAATTATTCAAACAATGTTTGGTATATTTTGCATCGTAACATTTATGTAACGAAATATTGTTATGGATGATTGAAATTTGGATGGAAAATCAGTCAGTAAGCAACAGTTCTTGCAACATTGTGAATCTATAAATCCCAATTTTTTTACAAGGAATGACAAATAATGTTGGGTTTACTTTTAGTGTCGGTGACACTACACGGGCAATTCACAATGTTACATCATGAATTGGATGGTTTGTTTCTTAAGGAGTAAGGCTTAATTAAATACTATATACTAGAAGCAACTCACAGTATTAGATATTTGTTTGCCCAATGATACTGAAAAAAATGTTTCGTGTGTGTGGCTCCACTGTTAGCCAACTTAGGCAAAATGCGAGATTGGGCCAGGGTCCAGGGAGATTTTTGGACATAATCGGTTGATATCCTAGTGTTTCCAAGTCCAATCGGTTACATGTTGACATCTTTCAGTTTTTCTTTGTTATATTTGGGTGTATTCTATAAATTCCTCTAAGATGATTGGTAATTTTCCTGAAGTCTTGAACTTCAAGTGGTTAATTCTCAACTTAACTGGTTCATCTATAACTACTGTAGTAGCCGGTTCTCCCCATTCATTGAATTGGGCCATGTAATATGCATGACTTGGAATTAATCTCCAATGTACCACATTAAATCAACATTTGTATCAAGAGAAGAGGGCTTGGGATTCGTGGCGTCTACGTAAACTTATCCATCGTGTATGAAGGGGTTCCAATATATAAAAGATTCCCTACAAGATTGAGGATCAATTTGTTCCAGTTCAACATCACTAGACTAATTTGGGGTCATTGATTCTATTTATAGAATCAATTTGCCTAAAATAGGCATTTATAGATTATAATATAATCCATTGCACTTTCACCTTCATAACGGATGAGTTTACGTAGACACCACGAATCCCTAGCCTATCAAGAGTCCTCCATACTGAAACATTGCCACCGCAACTCCACCATGTACATGCAGTTAGTAAGCCATGTGCAAATCAATGAATGGGGAGAACTGACTGCTAGTTACACATGAGCCAATTGGATTTGAGAAATAGCCAGTTCAAGTTCAAGACTTCAGGAAATTACCAATCACTTGAGAGGAATCTCTAGAATATACCTCGATTTCATAAAGAAAACCCAACAAGTTCACAACATGTAACCAGTTGGACTTGGAAACACTAGGATATCAACTGATTAGGCCCAAAAATCTCGCCAGACGCCGATGCAAATGCACACTCTTGTACCAAAGTCTATAGGGTGGTGGGTAAAAAATATGTCAACCACATCTTGAAAATAAACAACCGCGGGAAAAAGAAATAAAGAAAGAAAAGGATAACATAACATTATTCAGATCCATAATAGTGTTCTGCGGGATTGACAATATTATGCAGAATATTCCATCATTCATGTTGAATGTAGGGAATATTCCACATAATATTGTCAGTCCCACAAAACATTGTTATGGATCTGAATAATGTTATGAACCTAAAAATGGCACTACATGAAAACTTAATTGGCCAAAGTTAGTTTAAATTGTTGGATTTTGTGTGCTCACCAGACACTGATGGGGGGAAGCAAGGTGGAGTGTGTAGTGTATAATTGTTCTTTGCCTCAAGCACCTTTTCCCCCCGGCCAGCTCACACCATCATCCGGGCTTCCCACTTGGCATGGTGGATCTTAGGGCCACTTCACACACAAGCCAAGAGCCGTGACCATGAAGCTGTGAGAGCCCAAAAGAAAGTGTTCAAAGACCCTCCCAAGACACCTCCAAAATCATGTAGTGTGGTCACGGACCCTCAAGTGTAGTGTGGAGTCATATGTGACCGGACCCTCAACCAAATGCTATTTCAATGAATTTCTATTCATGCGGGTCCTCACACATGATAAAATAGAGTGAATCAATGGTTATGAGTGTTCGGAGTGTTGTGGTCTCCCGGTTTTGTGTTAGGCCTACCTCCAAGAGGTGGTTTTTGAAAATAATCCAAGTGACCATGAAACATGATCCATTTGGTGCCATGTAGGAATCCATGTAGACTTTACATCCATCTTGCATTCACATACTCCGTTGGTCCCTCAAGCGTAGTGTGAAGCGAACTTGGACTGGCTCCGCCTTTTCCACCAATGAGAGTGCTTGAAGTGTAATGGTCATGGGCTCTCAGTCTCGTGTGTGAAGTGGCCCTTATATGCTTCAAGAAGATATAGGCCCAAGTCATGTTAGATTTCAATTTGATATGAAGGAGAACAATGCTACGAGGTAAACTTGATCCTCGTAGGAGGTCACTAAGACTTGAGCAAGGAGGCAAGTGTTCTTGCATGTGGGTGTTGTCCATTATAAGAATTGGCTATCTTTAGCAGTTTGGAAACATCCCAAAGCAAACAAGCTCTAGAAATGGCATTCAAGTTCAATAAGGTAGAGACACCATCATCCCCTCAAAGCACTTTGACCACCTCTAGAGGAGCCATATGAACTCCAATTTTGGAAATTCAAATTCTCACATGTATGTTTTTCAATTTTGTATACGTATATATGTTATGCTCCAAGGGCCACATCCATCATGTCAACCAAGTTTAGACTTAGCAAGATTTTCACTAGCTGCCTCAACTTGATAAATTCAACTTTGCAACTGTTGGATCTTCTCAACTTTTGTTCAAATGATGATACTTTGTGTTCCCACACCTTCATTATGAAGTTGGCTTCTAGATGAAAGTGGCCGATCAAAACAAATGTTGATGATAGTGAATTCGAATGCCCTCGACATCAAGGGTGATATGAAATTTCCAAGTCATGCACCTTGAGACAATAAAGGGTGCTCCCAACCTTGAGAAATTACATGCACAAGGCCGTCCATGTCGTCATGGATTATGAGAGAGAGAGAGAGAGAGAGAGAGAGAGAGAGAGTTGTGTCATTGGGTGGCCAGAAATATGTCAAGTTGGGTTCCCGGACAATCCCATTGAGGTGCTTTACTATGGAGATTCAACCTAGTTAAAAGAAATTGTCAAATGTACACTAAGGGGTTGTTTACACCATGGACCATGAAGTCGTCCCAAGGCCATGTAAGAGCGTTGATTGGCTGTTGAACTCATCCCGGGACCACTTCGGTTTACACCAAGGAAAAAATGTCAGAGTGATCATGGAGGTTGAGGTCCCCAAAAGATATATTTTAAAACCTACATAATCCACTAACATGGTCCAACGGGTTTTGCGGTGAGAGAGAGGCAAAAGAGGTGGTTTGTTAGAGAAAAAAAAAGGACACATGGCAAAGAATTGCTGCTATAATAAAATTTTAATGAAATTTTTTGGGGGGACTTTAGATACAACTCTTCCCACTAGGAAAGGCTCATGAGGCACACTTTTCAACATTTGTGTGTTGTAATAAATCTTGAGAAGCAGGTATGCCCTCTATGTGCCTTGATCACATCATAGCCCATGAGACATACCAATTCTTCCTTGCCCTACCCCTTGAACCGGCTCCCACCTGTTTCAGCAAACAATGTGGGACAATATTTCCAGAAAAGGTATTCCCACAATCATTAGATTGTTATGATTCTGGTACTTAATGCATCAATCAACAACCAATGCCCATGAGATTGATTCAAAGCACAAGCTGAAACAACAGGTGCTCGCCCAAAGATATGAGTCCCTGTCTGTCAGCTGTAGCACAAAACAATCACTTCTCGATACTGCAATGCATCTTGAAACATAACCACTCTACTTGCAAATATGTAGATACAACATAATGAATTTAGTTACAATAGCAATATATCAGAACCTTCATGATGTCAAATTATTCACATCTCTATTACAATTATGGAATATTCAGAATTACACCAAATCCAGGGATCCAACAAATCCAACACATCTAGAACTCCATAATTCGAGTACACATGACTGTAGTACAATGTAGGGAAATTTTAATTCACCAAAACCCTGAGCGCTGCTTACAAATGAACCGGTTGAGATGGAGAAATAACCAGTTGAGATTCAAGACATCAGGTTCGTTACCGATCGTTTTACAAGAATCTTTAAAAATATGCCTCAAATCAATAAAGGAAAACCAAAAGATGTCAACATGTAACTGGTTGCGGTTGGAAACACTAGGATCTTGACAGATTATGCCCAAAAATTTCCCCGGACACTAATCAAAACAGACTTGACCACGTGACAAGAAGCGGGTTGCAAATAATGTACAACACAAGGTACATGTCACATGTAAATTACATTGAACATGTACATATTGAATCGCTCATTTTGTTTGTAAATTTTTTGTGAAAAGATCTGCAAGCCACATCTTTGACACATATAACATGAAGAACTGCATGAAGACATTATTGAAAAGAAAACAGAAAACTTGGTGCCTTTACATGTTCATTGGGATGGCAAAAGCAAGTCTAGAAATCCCAAAATGTGTATATATTTTTATCAACTAAGACGACTCACCTAGTCTTGACAAGAGTGCTCAATTTCCGTGGTCACAATCTTGAATCGATGCAAGCCTTTGTCCATTTTTTACGCCCTTTTCCAGACTAGCGAAAACAAGAAGTGAAGACAAGTGAAAAGAAGAAGTAACGTTGACCTTAGTGGGATCAGCGTGATTGAAATGCCCATTCGACCCACCCTTGGTATTATGTCCACTGGACATAATATCAGTGGTGCAGGACTACTAACCCCTCTCGGGGTGGGCACTGTAGTAACCAAGGTAACCCAAAGTGACCATAGGAACTTAGTGACTGAATGATCTTTACATTGGTGGGGGTTAGTGTGGTTGTGGTGTTGTAGGGGTATATGATCACTTTTCTTCGTGAGGTCGGTGGCTGCCAAGTCATGGGACTTCTCAGTGGCTCATTGTATGTGAGGGTTAATATCACATGTTTAGTGGTCTGGGTTCAATTCTTGATGGCCTCGTACGAGCACTGTGTTGTGATGTAAGTGACTTGGCATATGCTATGTGAGTTATTTGACAAGAAAGTATGGCCACTAGCCCCTACCGTACGTTATGACAATTCTTTAGCTAGTGTTGACAATTTATTCTTTTGTAATCTTAATTATTTATTGGTTGGTGGGTACTTGGGGTTGCTATGGTGGTTGTGTGTCTATTGGTAGTGGTTCGTTGTTTTCTATCCTTCTTTTGTGTAGAATTATGGACATAGCATATTGTATGGCAAAAGACGTTGATTTCCTCAAATGTGTGTTTGATGCTTAGCTTAGGGATTTTAAATGTTGTTTCAATACTTTCCATAGAAGGGGTGTGTGTGGCTACCCTAACACTAGTTGTGATGACTATTAGTGGATCAACCTTCCATCTTTTGTTGATAATATTGTCTATTAGTGGTTTATATTTTTATATTTTTATGATTATAGTTTCATATGGTATTCTACCATTACAATATGTGAATTCAATGAATTGTATTGTTAGGTTATCATTAGGTTCTACTGGTGGTGGAGATTGATATGGTAGTACTTTCACACATAGGAGCTATGGTTTGAATCTGGCATTGCAGTGACATCTTTGTTGGCCACATGTGCAAGGTAATAGCCATGGGGGGACGGTGTTTTCTGGGGGGTCATTATTGAATGTGCATGCATTCATGAGAACATAGCACCTTGACTTTTTTTTGATGTCACTATAAGTTTTCTTAATTCCCATACTACTTTATTATGTCTTTTGGTTCGAAGGGCATGTATGTTTGCACTTTAGAAGCACATGTAGCCATGTGTCAAGGTCTAGAGTTACATATGGGGCATGTAATTGATGGGAAGGCTTCCCTGCCAAAGCACAATTGTTTCATGGCGTTCACCATGTATTGACCATGTCTCAAATTTAGAAGACATATTTTTTGAGAGTCAATTGTGTTTTGTTTGTCCATAATTTATTGGATAGCTCATCATCTATTTTCTCATTGGCTATCCATTTATCTATGTTGGGATATAGTATGGGGATCAATTCTATGTTTACATTCTTGTCGTACTTCATGAGATGTTTTTCAAGGAATCTAATAGGTCCTTAGTCAAGGGTTGTTCCCCTTGACGGCCAATCGTCTCTTTGGTAGTAGTACGGTGTTGAGTGGGCAAATTCATGTGGTTGTGAGGCATTGGAGTGTTCTTTTGATGTACCTTCTTTAGCAAGTGAGTCGGCTTCTTCGTTTCATGTGATGTTTGCACGTGCTTTTATGGCCAGGGCGAACCAACCCGTACATTGGTACCTTACCGGATGTCTAGTGATGTCACATTCGAATGAATCGGCCCTCAACCCCATAGGGGGGCTTTTTCTATTGAAGCCACTTCATCCGATATCTAGGATGGATGATTTTAAGTGAGTGCCACGAATCCCCAGCCGTTCGCCCTCCCCGGTAAGGTACCAATATACGGGTTGGTTCGCCCCAGCCGTGCTTTTACTTTGTATAGTGTTGTGGGTTGAGTTCTTTGTATGAGAAAGTTAACTATTTTCACGAGGAGATCACTCCATTGTAAAGTTGAACAAGCACGTGCGCTCATTTTACATGTAAAAAATGTAAAAAAATATACATAAAGCATCACCAAAATGGGTCAAAATTTTATCAATTTTTTTTCATGAGTAGATATACACGGTACCTATTACATAGTAAAAAATGGTAACTAAATTTGATGATTTGTTTTTTTTAAAACATATTGTTTCTAACTTGAATGACGCATAATTTAACTAAAAAAATTACTACAAAAATGAAGATAACTAAAAATTTCAAAAACAAAGATACCATCAATGGTTATATATATGTAGAAAAAATATCATAAAATTTAAAATTATCTATGGCATGTAATATAGGGGTAGCAAACTTTGTTCGCACGTGGTGTTCAACTTGACAATGGAGTGATCTCCCTGAGACTATTTCTTTTAAAATGGTTTTTATCAAGGTGGTTGTTGTGTAGTGTGGGGTGTTTTATTTGGTTTTTTTTATCACATATAGACCATTAGGCAGTATGTGAAGATATGTGCGGGTTCATTTGGGAAGTCTTTATTTATTATTGTAAGGGTGTGATGTATGGCCATATATTATACTCTAAATATATTTTGTAGGCCTGATACTCATATTGCAAGTTTAATATTTTTTCCATGGTTATATATACCGTATCCAACTTTTCATGTAGCCATATATCTCCTACTTTTTTTGGAGGGTTGAAGGATCCATCTATGTAAAAGCAATATTGGGGAGAGAATTTAAGGGGTGTTTCGTTCTCGTAGTTAGGGATTGGTGGGATTGTGTTATGGGAGTGTGTATTTGGAATTGGGTAAGTGAGGGCGTTCCATGTTTTACATTTGTTAACTTCTATGTTTTGCGGTGTAGGAGGGGCAATTTGTGTGATTGTGCGGGTTGTGTTGAGGTTATTGCATATATTTTTTCATTGTGTTTATTTGTTCTGTGGTACCAATGCTATTATTCTAGTGGTGTACGTAAAGGATTCTTATAGTAAGTGATTTTATATGTAGCTTGCTGAGTTTTGATGGTTTAGTTGGTCCCTCGTACTTAGTGGTGTCTGCTGGTATGTGAGTAATTACATGTGTGTATGGGAAGGGGCCTAAATATGGGGTGAAATTTTGATATAAGTCTATATCTGGGATGGTAAGTATTGTTATGGTATTTGGGTCGTGTTTAGCTGCTAGCCTAGCCCAATGGATGGTTGTTTGGGCTTCAATTTCATTGTGAGGGTGAGCATAACCTATTCCTTGCCATCTATGTGAGAATGCGCTACCAAGAGATCCAAATTTTTTGTCTCTAGGAAATGATGAGAAGAAATTTGTTAAATGAGTGGAGCATGTGACTAGTGAAGAGAAGTAGGAGTGTGTAATATTAAAGGATGTTGTGATGTAGTCTAGTAGTGCTTTGAGTAGGTTGTGGTGCGAGTTTTTGAGTGGGTCATTTTTTGGGATTATATGTTTATATCTTTGATATAGCCATGTTATTTCTATTTCAAATGATTGGGTAGGGGGTATTAAGTCATGTGGTTGGTGTAGCATTCGATTATATTGGTTCCACAACCATATAAGTATGTTGTAGGGAATGGTTATAAGGTGTTTGCCTAATTCGTCATATATGTGGACAATATCATTTTGTCTGTATTAACATTGATATCTTTTTAGGGTTGCATTCATGTGTTGAGGATTTTATGAGGGGGATGTTTAGGGGTGAAGATATGTGTCTTGGATCTTTGTTTTGGGTAAAAAAATCATTTTCTTTTATGGTATTTTCGTATATTGTATGTTGTTTTTTGGTAAAGTATGTGAGTATTATATTTGTGTTGTGTTGTGTGACGCTTGGGAGATTATAGGGAAATAGTTCTCTTTGTGGGAGTTTTTTTTGTTGTAGATTGTGCCATTGGGTAGTATCCATTGGCATAGGTATGTGTGTTGTTTTTTTGTATAATTTTGTATTTATCTTTGATTGGTTTTATGTAATGGTCTATTATTGAGTGTATGGGGTATCTTATTGGGTTGTTTTTTTTATGTGTGCGGGTAGTTGTTGTGTTGTTTTTTAATGTTTATTTTATCAGGTGTGTTGGTTTTTTTTGTAGTAGCTTGTATACTTAGTATGGGACATCAAGTGCACCATTTCGTATAGTGAGTTGTTTTATGTCATATATGTTTTCTAGGAGTAATTTGTATATATATATATTTTAGGTTTTGAGTAGAGAGTTTTATGGGGAGGGAGGTGTTGTGGATAGTTTATGCCATTTTTTTTCAAGTGGTGTTGCTTCCAAAGGAAACTTTTCTATCTTGCTTCTAAGATGGGCTCCACTTGCTACTTTGATAAGGTATATTGTTATAGTGGTGGGTGATTGGTTACAGTCGTGGTGTTTGATTCTAGGTATATTTTCTGCACCTCCATGTTTAGCTAGGACCCCTGTATATTATTCCAAGTTTGCCTTTATCATTTAATGCATTTTTGAGTTGTTCCCCGATACATCTAAGGCAGGTGTTTTTTTAATGGGAATGCTTCTATTCCAAACAACTCATGGGCTAGTTGGGTGACCATGTTTGGTGTGCAATTAGGGAGTCCAAATATTTTCTTTTGATTGATTATTATTAATTTTATCTAGTTTTATGATTCCGGGTAGTGAGTATGGTACTGCATAAAAACTGTATGCAATTCATGCTCTGATTATTATATCTACTATACTAATTTTTTGTTTGATTGTTGCTAGATAGTTTGCTAATTGACTGCATTGGTTGATAACTTTGGTGGTTGTGATGTGTATTTGTATTTTCCATTTGAGGGATGGGACAAGTTGGATTCCTAGGTATACATATGGTTCATTTTGATGTAGTATTGGGACGGGTTGGTTTTTATAATGATATTGGTGGTTTGTATTTGTGTTTTAAATGTTACTTGGTTCATTTTGGATTTATTTGGGCAGCTTGTGATTGCACAATTTGATATTCCAAGGTCCATACATGCCCATTCACAAAATCTTTTTTTTATTGTGATTGTAGTGATGTGAGTTTGTTGGTGATGGCTGCTAGATCGTTTGCGTATGCTACAAAGCTAATTGTGAATTTAGACGTTCCAAAGGTGTATCCACAATTTCCTTTTTGTAACCATCTCAGTAGTGGTTCCAAAAATATGATGAAGAGGTATGGGCTAAGGGTGTCTCCTTGTATAGTACCTCTTTGTATTGGTATTTCTTTTGTTTGGCCAAAGTATTCTCCAGTAAATATGGTGTTGGAGTGTGAGTATATATTACCTACCAGTTTAATTGTGTCTTTATGGTATCCTAAGTCTTTCATGATAGCTAATAAGCGTGCATGATTTATTGATCCAAATGCGTTTTTGAAGTCAATGTAAAGTAAATAAATGTCATAGTTGGTGAATTGGGGGTCTTCTAATGTTGTTATTAGTGTATGTATTTGTCTTGATGTGCACCTTTCTGCTCTAAATCCTTCTTGGCTATCTTGTACTATTTGGTATTTTCTCCATATGATGAGAGTATGGATGTTAAAGTGTTGGTAAAAAGTTTGTATATAGTGTTAGCAAGTGCTATAGGTCTATGGTTGGATAGTAGGGAGGGATTTTTTTTTTATAGAGTAATATTATTAGGTTGGTTTTCCAAGTGGTTGGGATTTGTTTTTATTTATAGCAATGTGTGAAAAATAAAAATAATATGTGTTGGAATTTTTGGGGCATGTTTTTGAGTATGGAGTTGAGTATCTTACCTAGGCCTAGAGTTTTGTTATTTGCTAGGTTTTCAAAGCAGAGGTTGTAAGTTTCTTGGTCAAAATATGTATATAAGGGTATCTGTGGTCATCATGTTTTCAAGAATAAGCCCTTCTAAGTCGTGCCATGGGTATTGTCTAATTGCACATGTACATTCAAGGGGGTGGTTTGGTAAGTAGTAACATGTGGGCACGGTGGGTTTATTACTGATAGATTGTTGTATGTGTATTTCATTTGCTATGTCTTCTAGATTTCGGTCAATGATGTAGTCTAGTGGTGGAGTCTTGAAATTTTTAAAAACTTTTTTGTTTATTTTTTGGGGGTTGGTTTTATACAATTTCCTATATTTGGATATGGCTTTCTTAATACACTCTCTGGTGTATTCAGTGGTGATTCTTTTGGCTTGTAGGTTTGCTATTTTAGCTAATGTTGCTATTTCTTTAATCCATGTATTTTGCAATAAGTCATCTTCGGGCGGGGGGGGGTATACGTATGTGGTTATGACTCCTTAGTGTAGCAATTATAGGGTGCGTGTGCGATTTCATTGTATTTTCTATGATGTATATTGTTTTCCTTATTAGGTGGTAGGGTGCTGTGAGCCCAAATTGATGTCCACATGTGTTGTTAACACTTGTAAAACATTACAAGTAGTGTTTTGTTGATTTATGATTATTCACAAAAATATAAAAAAAGTGAAGCTTGAAGAAAGCTAAGTTTGAAGCATTAGGCTTGTGTGGAGTGGACTTAAGTAGTATGAGGACATACCTTGGTAAAGTGTGGTAGGTAGAAAGCCAAGGTTAGTTAAATGTTTGAATTAGGATCTTTGTTGATCATTTGAGGGAGGAAGGCTTAGGAGATTAGATGAGAGCCTACAAAGTAGGAGGAGATTTCGAAGGCTTATCGAGAGCCTTGTGGATGGGATGAGTCCCTACTTAGAAGGAGAAGGTTAAGGGGTTGTGATTGGAGGCTCTAATCCTCTCACCCTATCCTTATCTCATGCCCTCTCTCCCTCTCAACTCACTATATAATCCCTCATTCTTCCCTCACTCATCCTCTCTTTCCTTCGTGCTCCTTAAGCACCCCACGGGTTATAAGTGTGGGTGTGTGGGAAGCAAGATAAGAACACATGTGTGTGCTTAGTTCTTAGGAGAAGAGCCAAGGCTATTTAGCCTTGAAGAGGGATTGACCTCTTGTTAGAAGTAGATTGGGTTTAAGGAATTTGGAGTTTGATTGTAAACTTCAACTTGTTGCATTGAGATTCATATTGAAGTGAGAGAGTTCAAACTTGTTTAAACTTGTGGCATTTAGAGTGACTAGATTGTACTAGGTGCATTACTTGTAGTGTTTTATTAGTTATGAACTTGAGCAGAACTTTATAGTGAGAGATTTGTCAATTATGGATGATCAGAGTGTTCAATGGGTATGAAAATTTGAGGGATTGTTTATTATAAAGTATGGGAGTTGTGGTAAAAATTTGAGAGCTTCAGTCATTGGGATGAAAGAGTTATTAAAAGTTGAAGGGGAGGGTGTCTAGGAACAAAGCAGCAAGGTTTGAAAATATGTATCTCTTAGAGGGTTATAGCTATGGATACCAAAATTTGACACTACCTTTTGAACTTATATATCTATCTTGTGTCAAAATTTTAGATTGATTGGGCGTAGGAGTTGGAAGTTATTAGAGTTTTAATGACCGGATGCTTTATCACAACATTCATACTAAGTAGTTAAAGTTAGAATTTCATGCATAACTTTTGCATATGAACTCTGTTTGTGCCAAAATTTGGTGTGGAGATTTTTGATAAGGACTTAACAAGTGTACCAAATTTCACTTGAAGAACATAAGTTGGGTGGGAGTTATACTATTCTGAAGTTTAGTAGGAAGACATTGATAGAGATTTACATCAAGAAGAACTTAGAGAAGGAAGGGCAATGATAAGTATATAAGTATTTTTTAATACTTGTATTTAAAGCCTATGTGCTCATGGAATCCACAAGCGAAGTGTCATGTACCAATACGGAATCAACCACGATGACATGTGATAGCACGGAATCAATAAGCGAGAACTCATGTAGTAGTGTGGAGTCGACGGCAAGGACTCGATTCACAAGAGGGATATCTTTGAAGGCATGCGTGGCCAAAGCGGCCGGGTGGACTGTCACCTTTGGCCACGCATGCCTTCAAAGATATCCCTCTTGTGAATCGAGTCCTTGCCGTCGACTCCACACTACTACATGAGTTCTCGCTTATTGATTCCGTGCTATCACATGTCATCGTGGTTGATTCCGTATTGGTACATGACACTTCGCTTGTGGATTCCATGAGCACATAGGCTTTAAATACAAGTATTAAAAAATACTTATATACTTATCATTGCCCTTCCTTCTCTAAGTTCTTCTTGATGTAAATCTCTATCAATGTCTTCCTACTAAACTTCAGAATAGTATAACTCCCACCCAACTTATGTTCTTCAAGTGAAATTTGGTACACTTGTTAAGTCCTTATCAAAAATCTCCACACCAAATTTTGGCACAAACAGAGTTCATATGCAAAAGTTATGCATGAAATTCTAACTTTAACTACTTAGTATGAATGTTGTGATAAAGCATCCGGTCATTAAAACTCTAATAACTTCCAACTCCTACGCCCAATCAATCTAAAATTTTGACACAAGATAGATATATAAGTTCAAAAGGTAGTGTCAAATTTTGGTATCCATAGCTATAACCCTCTAAGAGATACATATTTTCAAACCTTGCTGCTTTGTTCCTAGACACCCTCCCCTTCAACTTTTAATAACTCTTTCATCCCAATGACTGAAGCTCTCAAATTTTTACCACAACTCCCATACTTTATAATAAACAATCCCTCAAATTTTCATACCCATTGAACACTCTGATCATCCATAATTGACAAATCTCTCACTATAAAGTTCTGCTCAAGTTCATAACTAATAAAACACTACAAGTAATGCACCTAGTACAATCTAGTCACTCTAAATGCCACAAGTTTAAACAAGTTTGAACTCTCTCACTTCAATATGAATCTCAATGCAACAAGTTGAAGTTTACAATCAAACTCCAAATTCCTTAAACCCAATCTACTTCTAACAAGAGGTCAATCCCTCTTCAAGGCTAAATAGCCTTGGCTCTTCTCCTAAGAACTAAGCACACACATGTGTTCTTATCTTGCTTCCCACACACCCACACTTATAACCCGTGGGGTGCTTAAGGAGCACGAAGGAAAGAGAGGATGAGTGAGGGAAGAATGAGGGATTATATAGTGAGTTGAGAGGGAGAGAGGGCATGAGATAAGGATAGGGTGAGAGGATTAGAGCCTCCAATCACAACCCCTTAACCTTCTCCTTCTAAGTAGGGACTCATCCCATCCACAAGGCTCTCGATAAGCCTTCGAAATCTCCTCCTACTTTGTAGGCTCTCATCTAATCTCCTAAGCCTTCCTCCCTCAAATGATCAACAAAGATCCTAATTCAAACATTTAACTAACCTTGGCTTTCTACCTACCACACTTTACCAAGGTATGTCCTCATACTACTTAAGTCCACTCCACACAAGCCTAATGCTTCAAACTTAGCTTTCTTCAAGCTTCACTTTTTTTATATTTTTGTGAATAATCATAAATCAACAAAACACTACTTGTAATGTTTTACAAGTGTTAACAACACATGTGGACATCAATTTGGGCTCACATGGACATTAAAAAGGCTAAGGATATAACCTTGCCCGACATTAAGGAATGTAAAACTACATAGTGTGGTGTTAATCAAGTTGTGTATATTCCAAGGGTAGATTGGAATTATATATTGGGTTACAAAGAGAGAAGTCTCTACATGTCATTATAAACTTTTCCACTCGGGCTAGGACGAAATCGAAGGGTGGAGGATTTTTGGTGACACCCCCCCACCCATCCGAACCCGGTCCCCCCTAATCCGAACCTGGGCCCCCCTAATCCGAATCCGTCCCCCCCAAATCCGAACCCGGGCCCCCCTAATCCGAACCCGCCCACCCCCAACCAATCCGAACCCCCCCCACCCATCCGAACCATCCCCCCCAACCAATCCGACCCCCCCACCCATCCGAACCCGGCCCCCCCTAATCCGAACCCGGCCCCCCCCAATCCGAACCCGGCCCCCCCCCCATCCGAACCCCCTCCCCCCCCTATCCGACCCGGCCCCCCCCATCCGAACCCGGCCCCCCCTAATCCGAACCCCCTGCCCCCCCAATCCGAACCCCAATCCGGCCCTCCATCCGGCGTTCCCCCCGTCCGCATCCGTTCCCGCCCCCGTTCCCGTCCCCGTCCGCTCCGTTCCCCTCCCCCCCACACCCTCATTTGTCATATTTTACTACTTTGATTTTAACAGAATGATAAACACAAAGGCAAAATGATTTACCTGGCAAGGGAAATATGCACATCCACGTCGGATTTTTCTGCCACATTGGATGCCACCTTGGCAAGAAGGTAAGTATTTTACCCACCCTACTAGCTTCCACCTAGTATGACCCTACGTGGACCCTATTATGTCATGACGGAGGGGTCCGCCCCGACACGACACGTCATGACGTCATGACGGTGGCAGGACGTCGCGATAGACAACCCTGTGCCTAATTCTAGCCCGCAGACAGTCAATCTCCCTTTGCATCTCGAATCGGGTTTGCCCTTCCGTTGGCGATTTCGAACGTCGTCTCGCGCTTGCTCGTAATACTTCCTCCAGCTCCGCGATACGTGCTCGAAATCCTTCAGTATGGCCCACCGCTTCAGCCAATGCAGTTTCCCTCTCCGTCAATCGAGTGTTCAGCAGTTGAATTGTTCGCTGCTGGTTCTGATTTGCGGTTTCGAGGTTGCCCAATTGAGCCTCCCGGGTTGCAGCTTGCTGATTTGCCGCCTGCAACGCTGTTTGGAAACTTTCTGCTTGCGATCGCCAATACTCCTTCTCCTTTTCCACCGCCAACCTTGCCGCTTCTGCAAGGTCTGCCTCCCTATGTAGCGCAGCCATTTGTCCCACCAGCGTCCTCCTCTCCGCTTCTCGGGCATTGATATCTCTTTTGAGCTGCTCTTCGGATCCCCGAACTTGTCCTAGCAACCTATCTCGATGGGCCAATTGTTGCTGCAGCTTCAAGATCTCCTTATTCATCCCTGCCATATCCCAATCAGCCTTCTTCTTGATGTCTCGGTAGGCATTGTCGATTGCTTCCTTCTGATCGTTGCGGAAGCGATCTCGAGCTTCTTCGGCCGACATTCTTAGGGCTGTCTCCAATTCCATCTTCTCCCTAAGTTCCCTTGTGGCCGTGCTCACATCTTGGACCACCTTCTGATATTTGTTTAGCGACCCTAAGACCTTGTCCAATTGTTCTAGGGCTGCTTCCGGTATCAACTCGCTTGGTGGCTCCAAATGGAATGCTGCTCTATTCGATCCCGGTGATTCGAATAGTGGTTTCTTTGTTCCCGAAGGTGGTGTCTTGTGAACCACCATTTGCTTCCCCTTCCCCGGACTTTCCTTCACTGGAGTGGTTGAGGGTAGCATCTGCGCGATGGGGGCGGGACTTGCTTTCTTCTTCTTCCTCTGTCCTCTCGAACTCTCGCCACCGTTCGTCTTCCTCTTCCCCCGTAATGCTTCCCAGGCCGCTTTTCTCTTTCGTTGCTTCTCACCTTCCGATTCCTCCTCCGTTTCTTCATCGTCGTCCACCGGTCCTTCCGTGGCCTGGATTGCCCTCGAACTCTGTCCTGGCCCACTGGTTGACAAGGGTGGTTGCGAAATGGTAACTGGAAACCATTTCCGCAGGAGAACATCAGTCACCTGTGCGGCCACCAAAATTGGTTGTCCTGTTTCCGCTCCTGACCTAACTCTCACCGGTGTGCACAACCTTTCTAGTTCCTTTACTAAATTCCGATAGAGAATCGCCGCCCAATTGAATTCCCTACCCATCCCTTCTGCTAAACACACGCACTTCACTAAATTATGAGCTGCATATGTGAGCTTCTTCTTGAATACTATCGCCTGCAAAATAGCGTAGATCCTTGGAATGTAAGGTCTCGCGAACTTGATAACTGACCATCCCTCCCTGGTCAGTGAGTTTGCTCCCGAAATGTCCGATACCTTTTCGCCCCATTCATCTACTGCAAACCCTGGAATCTGCGTGCTGCTAAAATTGTGCGGTAATCCCAAAAATTCTACTATCAACTCCTGGTTGATCGTGATTATCTTCCCCTTCACTATTGACTTAATGGATTTCGTATCGAACGATAAGTCTAATCCTTTAATGAAATCTATAACCAAATCCCTCCTCAGGTTTCCCCACCTGATATGCTTGAACCCATCTAATCCTACCTTCTTGGCCCACTCATCCTCCTCTGCCATCGCTGCCCACTGATGAAACTTCCGCATTGTCCTTATCTCGAACTCCTCAGGAATAACGTAATTCTTCGGCGTTGCTGGCCTTATCATATGTAGTGGTTGTGGCGGTGTGTTGGTTTGCCTCTGCGGCCTTTTCAACCGCCTATCCAACACCACTTCTTCTCCGCTCTGCTCACTTCCGCTGACTACAATTCTCTCATCCTCTCCTGCCATTTTTCTTGCTGCTTCTATTGCTAAAATCTGAAGGTTTGAATGGCGTTTGAAATTTTTGCAGCGCTTCGCCCTCTCCTTACACTTCTTGCGTTGTGTGCTTGCAAAAATGAGCGGTTTAAATAGATCGTTTGAGGGTCTACCCCCCCTCATATCTCGTCATAACTGCCGTGATAATGAGACAACTAACTGGTGTCGCTTCAACAAAATTAGTTCCGCCGCCGTTGTGGGTTGCCTCTTCATATTCCGTGCTATTATGACGGCTAAAGTTTTTTAGGCTTCTGACGTGTATATTATCTATTTTTTCTTGCCTATCACCCATACTGGCCACGTCTGGGAAGCCGTCTTTGTTATGATTGTTACCCCCACTACCTCTTGCTAGGTCTAGGGTAATGGTGTCGTCATTATTACCATTGCTACCCTTACTATCTCTTTCTAGGTCCAGGGTAACCGGGTCGAGGTTAATTTTGCTACTGTTTTTGCTACTGGTTTCCCATAGATTACCGGTACCTCCTTTGTCTACCGGGTACTGCTCATCCACTCCGTTGGATGATGTCTCCAAGACCCGATAGGGTTTCAGTTTGTTAATGTTTACCAGTACCGGTTTAGGGTCAAAATTCTCTTCATTCACCAGTAGTACAGTGTTATTTGGTAAGACATACTGCACACGAAATGGACCATGCCACCGTTGTTTAAACTTACCTGGATGGTCCTTCGCGCCTTTGGGGAACCACAGGACTCTATCTCCGAGTTGAAATTGTTTAGGCCGGTAGTGATTCTGACTCCAAAGTGCTCGCTCCCATTGTCAATGAGTCTGAGTTTGTCGAGCTTGTTCTCTTGATTCGTCCAGCAGTTCCAATTGTCGGTGCCTTGCTTGTATGATTCGCGCTGGTTGTTCCTCCCGATTCAGGTCTACTGTAGGCAGAATGTACTCGGTAGGCATTAACGGAGTCATCCCATAAACCAGCTGAAAGGGCGAGAAACCGGTAGCTACCTTGAAAGAAGTTCGGTATGCAAACAGTACCGTGGACAAGTGTTCGTCCCAGTCGCTGCGAAGGTCACTAATAAGTTTAGTGAGCAATGTGCCAATAAACTTGTTGGAAGATTATGCTTGGCCATTACCTTGAGGATAGTAAGTTGTGGATGTACGGTGTTTTATCATGTAATGGTCCGTGAGGTACTGAATTGCCTCGTTGATGAAATGAGTCCCTTGATCACTTACCAGATACAAAGGACAACCGAAACGGGTCAGAATGTTTTCGTATATGAAGCGGGCGGTGACCACCGCCGTGTTTGTTCATAATGCCTTGGCCTCAACCCACTTGGTCGCGTAATCGGTTGCTACCAGGATATACTTATTGCCGGTATATCTTCCTACCGGTTTAATTGGTCCCACAAAATCCAAACCCCATTTCATGAATGGTTCAACTGGCAAGTTCGTAATTAACTGGGCCATTGATCGAGTATTCAGGCCTCCCGTTTTTTGACATTCGTCACAGCTACGGCAATACTCAATAGTATCTTTGTGTAATGTAGGCCACCAGTAGCCGGCATCCAAAATTTTGCGTATCGAAATGTGGGATGCCAAATGTCCGCCACCTACCCCCTTGTGTAGCAGTTCCAGTACAGCTCTAGCTTCCCTTTGATCAAGAACTCGCCTTGGTATCAGATCTTGCCCTTGCTTAAACAAAACCCCGTCCTTCACAAAGAAACGGAAACTTTGAAGTGTTAATCGACGCTTTTGCTCTTCTGATAAATGAGGTGGGTACTCTCCGGTAGCTAAGTACGTTCTGAGATCTGTGTCCCATGGAACGGATATTGTGAAAAGTGTGGCATCCGTAGGTTGATCCGGAACGCCTATTGGAGGTTCAGACTTTGCTAAGCGTGTTAAACCGTCAGCTACCGTGTGGGTTCTACCGGGTTTGTATACAACCGTAAAATTGTACTCTAGAAAGAGAAGTAACCATCTAGCAATTCGTCCTGAAACCTGTGGTTTGTTGACAAGGTGTACCAAGGTCATGTGGTCTACATAAAATACAAACTTGTTTGCCATTAGGTAATGGCGAAATTTATGCAACGCATAAACCATAGCTAAGGCTTCCCTCTCGGTAGTTGTGTAGTTTCGTTCTGCCTTATTCAACAGTCTAGAGGCGTAAGCTATGGGCTGATCACATTTTCCACTAACATTTTGTGCTAGCATAGCCCCTACTACTAAATTAGAAGCATCCGTATGAACGTGAAACTCTAATTCCCAATGCGGTACTATTAGTATTGGGGCATTGACATACCGGGATTTGATGTGATCGAAAGCCGTCTGACATTCTTCGGTCTACTTGAATTCTTCAGCCTGCCACATCAGCTTGGTAATTGGAGCCATGATGAACGCGAAGTTCTTGATGAAGCAACGGTAGAATTGAGCAATTCCGTTAAAAACTTGAATATCATGAGGGTTTTTAGGTGCTGGCATCGATACTAATGCTTCCACCTTTCTTGGATCGGGCATTTTTCCTTCCTTCGAGACGATGTACTCCAACACAATACCAGAGAATACAAAAAATAAACTTTTCTCCGGATTGAGGCTGATACCTGACTGTCGACATGCTTCGAAACATTGCCTCAGTTTCTCCAAATGGGAATCCATGTCGCTGTAGATGCTGAAGTCGTCTAAGAAGATTTTCATGAATTTGTTGAGAAATTCTTTGAAGACAGTGTCCACAGCGCGTTGGTATGTTGATGGTGCTCCAGTTAAGCCAAATGGCATATTGATCCACGAAAAAGCTTCCCATTCGGTTATGAACGCTATATGGCGACGATCTTGCTTCCTGATTTTGATCTGGTAGTATCCTGAGTATCCATCGCAAATGGAAATTGCATCGTGTCCAGTTACCTGGTCCAAAACTTCGTCTGTAAACGGAAGAGGATAAGGATCCTTTTAGTCGCGGCGTTCAATTTCCGGAAATCAACACATATTCGTAGTTTCCCATTCTTCTTTGGAACTACCACAATGGGGGACAACCACGTGGCTTTCTTTATTGGCTCAATGAATCCTGCTGCCAATAGTTTGTCAATGTCATGTTTGACTATGGCTGCATAATTGGGGTTCATTCTGTAGCGTGCTTGATGAGCTGGTGGCATCGAGGTATCCAACTCGATCCGATGTTCTGCAATGTAAGATGGAATGCCCTTGAGTTCCTGATAAGACCATGCAAAAACGTCCTTGAATTCTCTTAATAATTCCTCAGCCTCTTTTGCGTACCTTGGTTCCAGAGCTGCATTCAATTTGACCCACTTGGGCTCTTCTTCTGTTCCCAAGTTGATTTGCCGAATCTGCTCTGTTTCCGGTAACGTCCAGCCTGCAATCTTCAGGTTTTTAACCCTTTCGTGTGCTGGTGTATCATCCACATCAATGTCCCCAATGATTGGTTGTGAAAAATGGCTTGGGTAGTTTTTCGATGATTCCTGATCCAGTAAGCAGGGTAGAGTAACAGTGCCAATCGAAAACAATTGAGGTTCGGTTTCAAACAGGGTATCTTCTTCCTCGTCCGTCACCCCTTCCTGGAAGTCATAGCAAATGAGCACCTCCGGTCTCCTGGTATTAAGTCCTAATTTCTTGGTTACTGGGATCACACGAGTAGTGCCATTCCCTTCAATGGTCACCATGTTGTTACCCCAATCATGGAAAACCTTAGCATTCCGTAGCCATGGCCTTCCTAACAACATTGAATAGGAATCATCAACCACACTACTATTCATGACGGTAAATGTCACAGTGTAAGGTATGCCATGGATACCTATGCGAACATCCCTGATCAACCCTACCGGTTTAATGGTAGTTTGATCTGCCATTCTTAAATTGTAAGGTGCAGGTTTTGGGGTTGGTAATCCTAACCGTTTTCATAGATCCTCCGTGATAATGTTCACACCCGATCCTCCATCCAGAAGAACATCCTCCACAGTGTTTCTCCCTACTTGAACCGGTATGACTGTCATTTGATGATCAATTGCTACCGCAACTACAATACCTTCAGGGAGTCGTTCTGTATTTTGCTGACGTGACGTACCTGGGGCTGTTAAGTATTCACGCAGTGCGGGAGCTAATTGCATCAATTGCTTCAATGTCAGCGTATACTTACTATCCAAGACCTGGGATCCCAAATCCATCAATACATCCTTCAGTTCAGTAGACGGGGCTTGCAAGATTACCTTGGGTGATTCCATCTTAGGGAGCCCTATCCATTCCGTGGATTGATTGACTACTGGTGTGTCCTGAAGTTGATGAATGGTTTCAATGAAATCATTCTTCAATTGCTCTTCCCTTTTCCAATCTTCTGGGGATTTCGTCTTCAAGGGTTCCTTCTCCTTGAATGCTACCTCCTCGTTCACTTTGCTTCGAGTGGTTACCGCTATAACCATGTTTACATTTGCCTCTTCAACTCTAGGCGGATTCCTAGGTTCCTGCTGCGGTGGTTGGTTTTGCCTATTTCTGAACATGGCCTGAGCCTCGTCCTTGTAAGGGCAAAAATATGCCTTATGTTCTGTCCTACCACAAATATAGCAAGGTAGGGGTCTGTCGTTCTGCCTAAAGGGAGGTCTTGCCGGTATCCCTCGATTATACTGTGCCGCTACCTCATTAACCGCTACCGTGTTTTTTTCCTTTAGTCTATTTAACGGATTCTCTGGATTGAAAAAACACTTTTCCATGGTGTGTCCCTTCCGTTTGCAGCAAGCACACACCTCCTCATTGGGTTTTAAGATTTGTTTTCTCTTCTCCTCCGGTTGAAAGGCACTAATGATTTTATGCCCATCCGAATCTGCAGTATTTTCTTCGCATAACACTGCCGCTTCTTTCAAGGTTACTAACGAGCCCTTTTCTCTAGCTGTAAGTAGCCGCAAGTATGATTTCAACCCCGTTCTGAAAAAGGTAGTTAGGAATGCGTCCTGTGACGGGTCTTGCAAACAGTTTGCCAATTTGACTAACCTTTCAAAATAAGACTCTACCGTTTCTATCTCCCCTTGTTTAATGTTTCGGAGAGCCATATAGACTTGTTCATCTGTTTGCACTTTCCTATAGCATTTACAAAACGCTTTTGTCAATAATTCGAAATTACTATCTGGGTAATTGTTCAAAAAATTCTCTCCCCATTCTGACTCTTTGTCCCTCAATGTATAACAAAATAGATTTATCATCTCTTCATCCTCTGTTTCACGATTTGCTTTGATAGCTTTTCTAAACACTCTAATATGAGCGTCTGGATCTGCACCCGACTGATACAGTGGATATGGCAATGATTTACGAGATGGTAAGGGCGTAGGTGTTACCGGAACAGGTGGTGGCATTGTGGTGTACCATGGTGGAAAGTAACCGGGTCTCATCCAAGGTGGTGTGTCATTCTTGTTGTCGTCATCTTCTTCCCCGTCATCACCTCCCGGTCCTCTATCCGATGGTTCTCCTCCCGGTGGTCCAGCAGGTGGTCTTCCTTGGCCTCGTCTGAATTCGTCCTCTCGATCTCGCGAGGTCCCCTTCTCCTTCCGTTGGGCTCCTCTTCTTCCCATATCCTTTTGATCATCATCCGATCCTCCTTCTGGTGGTCCTTTTCCTGGTGGTTCGATAGGTGGTCCTCTTCTACCGCCTCCTGTGTCTGCTACCGTTTTGTTTTTTGTATATTGTTGTTCCATGTTCCTCTCCAATCCTGGAAAACTTCGCTGATCCTCATTTCGTCCCCTGTTTGGATAATGTCTCACTCCTTCTACGCCCATCGATTCATATACATGTGATTGTGATGGCACGGTGTCCTTATTATACGTGTTCTTCCTTTTTTCTGTTTTTCTTGCTACTTCTGGATTGTCCCCTTGGACATTGTATTCTCCCCTTTGGTGAGAAGCTATGGTTCCCATATACCTCTCATTCGGATAGTATGACGACCTATCCATCCCCCCTTGAAAACCGTATCTACCTCCTGGTAGAGAATGTGAGGAACTGTATGGAATCACAGGGGGTGTAAAATAAGGATTAGAGAAATGAATGATCGGTGGGTTTGGAATAATGGAGGTAGTGGGAACAAATGTAGTAGGGATTTTTGAAGAGTCGTTGTGAGGAAACGACTTGGTACCTAGATGATGATCATCTAGGAGGGATCTGACAAAATGACACTTAGTATCTCGATGACCCGGAAGAGGGCAGTATGTGCAATAGGGGGGAGCATGGTGAGAACCGAATTCATCGTCCCATAGATTTGGAAGAGTAGAAAATCTTACATGGCGTTGCTCGGTAGGAATGGTCGCCGTAGGCGGCGCCATCGTTTGGAATTCGTGAAGTTGCCGAAGTTGTTGGATTCGGGAAGAAACGCCACGAGATGGTTCCTGAGTAGACAGGTCTTCCATAGTAAACCAGAGTGGTGGAGGATGCCGTGTAGGGTGTACAGGTTGTTGACCGGAATGCTGTGAAGCTAACTGATTATCATCCTCTTCACTACTAAAACTCATACTGACCTCTGGGGTGCTGGTATGGTCGTATGTTGATGAAATTGTGATGAAGGGTGTTGTAGCATGCATCACTGTGTCGGGTGAGCCGAATCTACTGGACGACCCTGACCGATGTTTCCTCCAAGAGAATTGTCGTTGCCGACCTCGTCGTTATTGTGAATGTCATTTATGTTTTTCTCCTTCCTGATTCATCTCTCCTCTATGTGGCTTGATTTGTCAAGCATGTACAGAAGAGGAGAGTCACTTGTTGTTGCCTCCTGGATGGGTGGGTTGTAGTTCCATTCCTTCCATGGGTGTGCAGAATTTCGATCGCCGTCTGTTGAGGGAGTCGGTCCGTCAACGTGGACGAAGCTATTTTGCGAGCGGTGAGCGGTGAGCAGTAACTATTGGATATTTTGGATCAAAATTCAGTTCAAAGTTGATTAATGATTTATCTAATCTTTTTTTGGTATTTTTTTGTCTAATTATAATAAAATTTGGGACCTATTACCGTGGAAATTTTGTCCACCGTGATCAATGCAAATCTATTTTTTGGATGCACTCCATGAGTGGAAAATGATTAAATCTCCTGGTAGTTTGTTAGACGTCGTTAAAGGCAATTAGTTATATTCTACTTTTAAAGGAAATGTCCATCGTTTATATGCTGCAACTGAAAGATATTTAATGTTTACAAATTATGGGAGAGAAATTTGTATGCTGCTTTGAGGCAGAAAAAAATAGTGATACTCCAAATATCTTGTAGTGGCCCTTTTAGTCTCACTACTTCATGATTGAATCAAAGGCTGCATACATACGTTTCCATGATGAAACAAAAAACTCTAAGAAGGCAAGTGCTTTAGTAAGCCACTCTCTAGAACTTGCTTTACTTCGTTGAAGCTAAAACTAGCTGCGTGTATGAAAGAATCTGTTTTTGAATCCAAACCACAAACGACTGTAAACAAATAGTACAAGTGTTTACAGTTGGCCCATTGACCCTGCTTTCCAATAGCTTTTGTCGCCATCTCCTTGAAATTTGGGCAAGTGCATGCTGGCAGTTGCGAAATTGTCAAGTAGTACTGCTGGACCTTTGGAGGCGTGCCCGAATCCAAAGAGACAATGCATCCAAGGGCAGGGGCCGGAAGCATGCACAACTTGTGCACAGTGCCCTTCAATGATAGGGCAGACGCACAATTATTGGCATGCTTGGTTGACGGGGCCTTCTTGTTGCGCCGGATATTCTTCCCTGAACGGCGGGTAGGAAACTCGTCAGGGTATGCCGGGGTCGGGTAAGCCAATAGGTCCACTGATAATGGCTGGTCCTAAAAGAGTCTTCTGGGTGACATCTCCATTCGCTGAGGTAGCCTAAAGCCTGCATTCTCCAGGGATAGGATTTCTTTGGTCGATAAGTTGGTCCCCAACTTAACCGGCCATACCTCTAGAACCTCGGGCCTTGACACCACCCACTTCCGTTTTGTACCCTTCACGCATCTCTCAATGTCGTCGTTGCAGAAGAAGAACTGCATAGACTCCTTCATATTCTTCCTGTAGTTGTCCATCAGGCCCGTGTAGGTCGGAGCAGCAGTACTCTTCCCATCTTGCACAATCAGAGCGATGCATTTCTTCTTCGTGATTGCTTGTTGAGCAAAGCATGCCTTGGCGGATGTCTTCGGGAGGCGTGCGATGTGCCACTCAGAAGGATTGCATGCGGTCTCTTCTACAGCAGTAACGTGGTAGCGGTCGTCTTGCTGAGGAGATTGGTGTGGAGGAAGGAGCTGCTTCTCCTGCTCTGTAGTTGTAGGAGATTCCACCGCCACCACTGTTGCTGCAGGGTCGCTCTCTTTGCGTGCTGATCTCGTATGGATGCGAGGTATGGAGATACTGATTTTGTCCGGCCTGTGTGACTCACGTTCATCACCAAAAGCAGTATCTGGCTTTCGCTTCAGAGAAACAAATACCTCTTCCCCTTCAAAGTGAGGAATCCTGGTGCACCACTCATCGGCACCTGGCATCTTCAAGATCGCTTCGTGAAGTGGTTTTGAGTTTCCAGTCCTAGACGCCGACCTCTGCGCGCGTCTGAGCTTCAGCTCTTCCTTCGACGATCCGTTTCCAGGGCGCTCTCCTTTTAGGAACTGGTAGTATGCTACGCACTGCATGAAGGCTCGCACTAAGTCATCCACGGCTGCCACGTACAAGTCGCAACCCCGATCGCCTGACTGTTGTTTCCACTTGTTGTGGATCGATTCAGCTAGGTTACAGGATGGCATTTCTGCAAGTTCTGCTTCACTAAGGTCCTGTAATCGTAACGTGTCACCCAGTTAGCTATATGGGTGATTTATGTAAACATTGCCTGGAAAGAGATTTTAGGGACAAACGTTAAAGAAGGTTAAGTGTTTACTAGCTCCATGAAGCCACCCCATTGGCGGTAACGAAAGTGCCAGAAGGCCAGCCAGAGCTCCAGTCGAGGAAGGCAGTGTTCGGTCGCAGCGCCGGATGCCATCCACCATGCTCGAATTGCAAGGTACTTGGTCTCGGCCTCCGCCATTGACTTGGCATTCTTATACTGCTGGCAGAGTTTCCGGTGTTGTGCTTGGAGATCTTGACGGATGTCAGCCTTCGTGTGTTTTTCCAAGGACTGAGTCCAGTGGAAAAGGCAAGTCCTCTCTCTGTCAACCATCTTCTCGGCCGCATCTCCGCTTCCATAGATCATGCGTACAACGTTCCAATTAGCTTGGGCACTGTCGGCCATGAATCCTTTGAAATTGACGTCATGCACACCGTGGCCCGCCATGACGGCATTCAGATTCTTCCACACGACTGATTGGGCTGCTACGTCCTCGGATTGCATGTCACATACAACGATTGTCATGACCCGGCAATAAGTGGAATCGTACACATGGCAAGCCATTGTTGTCCAGGACCTGACACGTTTGACGTGATCAAACATGATCCAGGCATTCTCAAGGTCCCCACCCGCCTGCATTCTCTTCACCAAGTCTACTCCACTCCCCGGGCCAACTTCGGACATCTTGAAGACGAATACCTTGTCCATGTCCTCTCCTTGCCCCGGAAACATATTCTTCTGAACAAACTTCCAATTGCTGGAGCCGCGTAGCATGGTAATGCTGTCCATGATTCCAAAGCGTAGTAGTGCCTTGAATGAAGTGACAGAATTCCTAATATTGGGTGAGGTTAGATGCTTGCACCGATCAAAAATGGGGAGCAATTCCTCCAACTCCAATATCCTGCGTTCTTCACCTTCTTTGGCCAGAAGTAGCGGGCCCAGTAATTCTTTCGCCGTTTCCAACACAATGGACGAACGAGTTGCTGACGGAGTCCGTTCCACCTGCTCGCCTATCAAGGTCTCTGTCTGCTCAATGAAGTCTCGATACTCGCCAAACTTCACAGGGTGGTCGTGAGTTCCCAAGTGAACACATGCTCTTGTCATGTGTGGCGTTGCGGTCACGTAGTAGATCTTTGCAGGGCATACCGCAACGCATGTAGGTGGAATATTACACGATTTGCAAACAACTGTAGAACCCGCAGGAGGGTTGGACCCCACAACAAACACTTTCTCAGACAGCCCATCCCATTCAGTCTCGTTCACAACGGCGGTTCTGTGGTCTCGTGTTAGGTACTCACAATCAACATTGACACAACGGAGGTGGCCCAGACACGACGATGTCCGAAATGTAAGCTTCAGATCATTCTGAATATTGGACGTGATAGTTCGAGACCAAGCATGGCCATCATATCTCCTGTCCATACCACGTAGCTGCTTTGCAGCAGACTGTTGGTCGTGGAGTCCTAAAGGCGGAAACTCAAAAATAACGTCGCCATTATAATGAGGTGGAAGAAGTCGAACTTGCTGTAGCCTAATCGCATTGAAATCAATGCGAGAGAGAATACTCTTTGACCTCTTACGAACACTAAGTTTCATCAAGCATTGGACGACGCTACCTGGAGGACTTGGTGCAGGTTTAGACGAATCAGAGGGCTCTATCAGACTAACATGATCCTTGTGTATGACTTGCATAAGTGGAACTGTACTCTTGTCACTGATCTGCGATATTGGCAAAGTAACTTCGATGTCGTCGCTATCAGAGTCATCACTCAACTCATAGATGGTCTGAAGACCTGGCTCAATTTTGACTTTGGTGATCAATGGTGCTTCAACACTAACTGTAGAGGACGTTCGAGGAGTTAGGAGTACAGTAGATGCAGCTAGGATAGACTCAGAGAGACCGTATGCACGATACTTACCCGGTTTGAGCAACCAGAACGTACCAACGTCGTTCTTACTCGACAACTGACCTATTGCATGCGAGAGTGTACCCGTATCATCGTCAAAAATCTCCTCCTCCACATGAAGTGATTCTTCACGAAATTGAAACCTGAGACTTAGAGTGGTAGAAGTGACCAGAGCATGACCATCTTCTCCCAACGGAAAGGTAACTGGCACAGAATGCAAATCAGCGCGAATGAAGGCCATTGTACTCCTAGCCAAATGCAACCTCACAATGACAAAATGAAACCCAAATCAAAGAGGGAGGTCAGCAAAGACACAAAAGAATATATACTTGCACACAATGAAATCAACAGGGATGAATGCAGAGTTAACTATAAGTAAATATTAGGGGTACACCAAAATTATATATTTTGAAACCGAGTTGGTTTAAATTGAAAAGAAAAAGTTGAGATTTCGTATCTTTCTAAGTCCTAATCTACAAAATGAAAGACAACGGATAGATGCACTTATAGAAATTTAAAAAAAACAGACAGCATTCCAGCCCACTAAAAATAATTGCATTCTGACTGCAAAGTCACATTATAATGAGAGTTAAAGTTTGACAACGCATAAAGTGATTGATTATTTTCAGGCATTGGAATGACGGCGTTAAACCAATAATAACAATTTTTGCATATCGTATATTAATCAGTAGGACATAATATATATATTTTATACATCCTGCCATAGGCTGGAACCACAATTGATTTAGGATTTCACCCTAGGCTGTGCTAATCCTATCATCCAAATAGAATGCGTAAGTAAGACTATTAATTACGTATGACAGCTAAGTTTGGCGGCTCCATCCGCATGATCGCTATCCCTATTACGAATGCGAGGTACTCCATCATTTCCGCTGGCACCACGGCGTGTTAAAGATTTTTCAGCTGTACTGCGTATAGCTGAACATCCAACTGAGATAAGCGTGGCCCCTTTTGGTTTAGGGGTACTCCGTAATAAGGCTCTTGAGTAAGTGCCAGGCTTGATGACTCCAACTTTAGAGTAGGCATGTCTCGTTGTCGTCACCGAATTGTATTCACTGCCAAGAAGTGCGATCTTCTCTAAAGTTCTAACGGAAGAATATTGACCTCTGTTCGAATGTATAGTCGATGCAGGACTTTGTGGAAGATCAAGGAGAACATCATATCTCACAGTTGCTTCCGCAATCTGATCAAATGGACCGCAAAATCTATCCAACGAAACTGCATCGTCCTCTAAACCTATATGAGACAGATTGAGAGCACCGTTGGGCATGTCTAAATTGCCGTCCATTATAGGAAAAGAGAGGTGACGAAACGAGAGGAGGAAGATGTGGGAATGAGTTTGGAGAGTACGATCCATTTATGTAGTGGAAAATCGCAGTGCAGTAGCTTACAACTGTAACCCTGCAAAATGGTAAAATCTAATCACAGATATTGTTAGTAAAAAAGAAAGACCGTTATTAATTTTTAGTGTTGAATATATCATTCCAAAATTGTTCAATGGCTATTGAATAACTCTTGCGTATGACGCTTGCTATTTTGAAGCCTAAAGCAACTTAAAAGGTTCATGGATTTTAAATTTTGGGAATGAACTCATCTATTATACTTATATTATACAATGCAATAAATACATCGCGCACGATCCTTTATGCCTATGAATGATAAATTTTCATCCAAGTGACTTAGATGTCCAAGTGATGATTAATTTGAGAGGTATGATGAACATGCATGTAGTTAAATGATGCGAAGAGGTTAAGCTGCACAAAAGATGTTCACACGATTGTGTGCAAGAGCTGAGAGAGAATTGAGTAGGACTATTGAAAAACAGAGACGAACAGATAGGAAGAAAAAGTTTGCTAGAAGCGAACAGTTTGTGACTCCGTATAACTTGCGCTCGGCTATGGGGAAGAGAGGGGGAAACTCTAATAAGGGTACTGGAAGTCGTCTAAAGAATGTTGATCGTTCAGACGCTGCACCTATTCGGCTATTTTCTATGGCGGAAGATGATAACAGCCCAGGCGACCCACCTCGCACGGTCCGTTTTTGTTTATACCGAGAACAGTGCTATGATTAATGTGTGAGATAATCATGATGACTTAGTGATTAATCTCGGGCTTTGCCCTTTTCAACTTATTGAGTAGGGCATGATATTGACCAGGGGAGTCCACCTAGTTCTAGGGTGATTGCTAAGCAATCTAGGTTCAACCAGACTATCAAACTTTCACTTGTTAGGGTTTAGGGAAAACGAATAGGTTTGAGATAGTTTGTTGCGCTTCAGCTCTTCTTTGATTCTGGTTTATCACCTTTTGGCATTCCGCAGTGGTGGCGATACATTTGTTTGGTAACTGATAGGAATGTTGGGTTTGCAGCGTGGGCGGCGGCAGAGGATATCTGAGACGTCAAGCTCTTCTAAATCCAATAACAACAATCAACAGGTCGGTTCAATAGATAATATTGAGGTGTACCATAGAGCTTGTTGTGTTTTCTGAATCGTAAAGCTCTTACAATTTGTGCAATTACTCTTTGGATTGCAGACACAGAAACCCCGCGAGTCTGAAGAGGAGATGGAGCAGGATTCGGGAAACGTTGTTGAAGATAATTCAGACATGGAGATTGATCTCCACAACTCGGCAGAACCGGTAAGCAAGAAAACCGAAAGACTACCCTAAACCTAAGTTGTAATGCAGAATTCATGCCATACTTGATTAGGGTTTTTAAGATTCGGGAAACCCTAGCACCTTTTGAAACTGTTCATTCTTGTTTTTTATGTGAAGATCTTGTCTCCTAGGGATTGCTTTCGGGCCCGAGCCGTATCAAAGTACTCGTATACTTTGATATGGCAGAATGTAAATAAAATGCATAATTTTTTTTCTTCTAATTTATGATTCCTTGTATGTTGCCTTGAATCAAAACTCGTCATCATGCTAAGGTGATTCGGCGCCGAATTAGTTATAGAAGATCTATTGTATGTTCCATAGAAGTTAGTAAATTTTTAGATAAATCTTAGTGCGCATCAAAGCTATGTAATCATGTGGAATGATTCGGCCCCGAAACAAAGTATGGGGCTGCTCAACTTCAGCAACGCTAAGGTTGGAAACTGGTGTAAGTTGATTTTCATCGGAGGACGTCAAACCTTATTCGGGCCCGATACACAATAAGAGCTCTGTCAACTTTGATTTAGTATGCACTGTTTCGGAGTCTCAGGTTTTCATATCGGAGTCTTAGGTTTTGGTCTCGGAGCCGAGGGATCAGGTCTAGCAAACGACTTAGCAAATGACTGCAAATAGCAGTCGACTTAGTAGTCGACTGCAAAGAAAAAAATTAAAAAATTCCAAAAAAAATTATGGACCGTCAGATCTTCTTACCAATAAGATCTGACGGTCCATAATTTTTTTTGGAATTTTAAATTTTTTTTTTGCAGTCGACTGCTAATTCGACTGCTAATTCGACTGCTATTTGGAACTGTGAAGCCAAAAGTTCCAGTCGATCGACAGGAACTTTTGGCTTCACAATTCAGTGCCAAAGTTCCTGTCGATCGACAGGAACTTTTGGCTTCACAGTTCCAAATAGCAGTCGACCTAGAAGTCGATTGCAAAAAAAAATTCCAAAAAATTCCAAAGAAATTCTGGACCGTCAGATCTTCTTGGCAAGAAGATCTGACGGTCCAGAATTTCTTTGGGAATTTTGGGAATTTTTTTTTGCAGTCGACTGCTAATTCGACTTCTATTTGGAATTGGGAAGCCAAAAGTTCATGTCGATCGACTGGAACTTTGGCACTGAACTGGGAAGCCAAAAGTTCATGTCGATCGACTGGAACTTTGGCACTGAACTGGGAAGCCAAAAGTTCCTGTCGATCGACATGAACTTTGGCACTGAACTGGGAAGCCAAAAGTTCCTGTCGATCGACATGAACTTTGGCACTGAACTGGGAAGCCAAAAGTTCCTGTCGATCGACAGGAACTTTGGCACTGAACTGGGAAGCCAAAAGTTCATGTCGATCGACAGGAACTTTGGCACTGAACTGGGAAGCCAAAAGTTCATGTCGATCGACAGGAACTTTGGCACTGAACTGGGAAGCCAAAAGTTCCTGTCGATCGACAGGAACTTTGGCACTGAACTGGGAAGCCAAAAGTTCCTGTCGATCGACAGGAACTTTGGCACTGAACTGGGAAGCCAAAAGTTCCTGTCGATCGACAGGAACTTTGGCACTGAACTGTGAAGCCAAAAGTTCCTGTCGATCGACTGGAACTTTTGGCTTCACAGTTCCAAATAGTAGTCGAAATAACAGACGACTGCAAAAAAAAATTAAAAAATTCCAAAAAAAATTATGGACCGTCAGATCTTCTTGGTAGGAAGATCTGACGGTCCATAATTTTTATTGGAATTTTTAAATTTTTTTCTTTGCAGTCTACTATTATGTAGACTGCTATTTGCAGTCGTTTGCTAAGTCGTTTGCTAGACTTGAGCCCTCGGCTCCGAGACCAAAACCTGAGACTCTGATATGAAAACTTGAGACTCCGAAACAGTGCATACTAAATCAAAGTAGACAGAGCTCTTATTGTGTATCGGGCCCGAATAAGGTTTGACGTCCTCCGATGAAAATCAACTTACACCAGTTTCCAACCTTAGCGTTACTGAAGTTGAGCAGCCCCATACTTTGTTTCGGGGCCGAATCATTCCACATGATTACATAACTTTGATGCGCGCTAAGATTTATCTAAAAATTTACTAACGTCTATGGAACATACAATAGAAAGGTAGGCCTAACCACATACTAATTCGGCGCCGAATCACCTTAGCATGATGACGAGTTTTGATTCAAGGCAACATACAAGGAATCATAAACTAGAAGAAAAAAAATTCGGAGTCCCAGGCAGGTGTATCGGGCCCGATACACCTCTGTCGGAACTCATCTATAATCGATTTTTTTTGGGTTCAGTATCAAGTCTTGGCTCAACGGGTTAGTCATTCGGTACCGATACACATTATCTACGCACATTTTCTTGGATGTTGCAATGTGAGTAATAGTAGAGGATCATGATACGGGGTCTGGATTATTGTATCGGTTCCGATACTGTGTGCACGGGGTTAGGATTTATGATGCCCATGCAAAATCCTTCCAGAACCAGGGTATTCATTCGGTACCGAATGACCTTCCTAGGCAGGCTTATTTTGATGTGTTTCTATCATCTTCAGTGATGAGTAACATGTGAATCTCGTGCCCAGCTCCATGCACAGGTTCCCATTAACGCTGGAGCATCACCTCCAGCAACTCAGCCCTCCTTTGGTGTTGGTGGGGAAGTAGATGCCAATGATGACGGAGTAGATGAAGAAGAAGAATCCCTCGGTGATGACGAGCATTTTGGAATTGACGAGGACGAGATTCGAGCTCGTCGAAAATTGAACTCAGTGGCTACCATATCCAGTTTGAGAGTGCAACCCACGAGTTTTTCACGTTTCCCAATTCCGCTTTGTAGGATGGTTGCTATGCCTGTGGTTAGGCCTACCTTGCAGAGCGATCTAGCCAAGCTTGAACAAGAGTTTGTGCATGGCTATCGTGAGGGGGCTTCGGTGTTCTATGTGACAGTGACTAACGAAGAAGGCAAAAAACAGGAGGTTACTGAAGCAGACAAGGAGAAATGGGGACCCATCTGGAATGCTAAGAACAACGATTTCAACACCTTTCTCCTCTCGGTACCAGAATTGGCAGGATTAACCAATCTTATGTTTTTTGTGTGCGATGGCAACCACAGGTGACAAGCTTGGCTAAATCACATTGAACGTCTCCACAAGAGCGATGCTTCTTGGCATTGTTTGGTGGACTCAATTCTTCTTAATACCAAGGACAAAATTGGTGTGGTTATGCAAGTCATGCATGACATCAATAAGTAAGTTCATTTGCCGAATTCCTTCTTGAATTGCACTTGCTTTATAAACAATTCAGGCCTTTGAACTGAATATGTTCTTTATACTCAGGCATACTGAGGACTCGCACGTTAAGACAAATACCGTCCATACCCTGTTTAGAGTCCGTAAGTACGGACTTATGGAATTGGACAAATTCAAGGACATATTGTCTCCTTCCGACCTTAGGCGATGCAAACGATCCCAGAAGAAGACATGGTACACATTGCCTTTGAATGTGTTCACCTCTTTCATTTTTCAGGTGCATTCTCCCTTCTTACTTGGAGTCGTATATGTTTTCCTTTCACTTGTGTTTGTCATACTTGCAATGATACTTGTAAGTTTACCAATGCCATAATCTCGAAGCTTACCTGAGCCAAATTAATTGATTTCTTTCAGCACGAAATTAATATGTCTGCGGACGAAGGCGTTCGCCAACTGACTGAACAATCTGATGGAGACATCACTGCTTCTGATAAAGCTGCTGCGATGAAGTCTGCCGTGGAGAAAAAATGCATTGCACTACGACAGAAAATGGGAAAGCTTGTAGTTGTAGCCAACCCAGATCTCACCGATGGTTGGTTTCAAGAGGTTAGTGCACTACAAGATTGGCCAATTAATAAATATATCTGTTTCACATTTTGGTTGCCACGTATATAACAAACGCATGTATTAACCAAGAGGCGTGGTACCTGTAGATTGAGCGACACTACACTTTGAATTCGATATCACCAGAGCTTAATCTTGAGAAGCTGCAGCTCATCGCAACTTCAAGGGCATCACCGAGCTTCAAAATCAAGTGGCTCGAATATATCAACTCATCTGCGGCTACTCGCGAGGCACGAAGACTTCCGCCAAAGCCAATTAATGAAGAGAAACTTTCCCGATTCCTAGCAAAAGCATGCTGGTGGGCTGGGGTAAGTGTCTCGTTGTGAAATACTTCTTGTCCAGCAGGTGATTTCTAGCCTAGGGAAGTCGATGTTTTGTAAATGCTTGCATACATAAGACAATCTTTTGGAGACACATGTGCTGGATTTATTCGATTTTTTGTTTGAACTAATCTCAATTTTTTCATGTTGATGCTCAGATTGCAGAGCAAGCGATGAGTTCATTCGATAAAATCATGCGCCAGGATAGAATATCGATTAATATGAATGTGGCTAGTGAGCCACTGACCTTGTCGGCATACATTGAAGATTGTCGAATGAAGCTTTGGGACCATGCATTCTCGACCTATTTTAGAGGCCACGATTCCTTCAAAAAAATTGACGACTTCGTTGGGTTCAAGGGAACTGACCTTGTTGTGCGAAGAGTCATTTTCAGGTATTTCCCACTTTATCTCCTTTATGCAAATTCAAAGCGTTGATTGCATCAATCCTTTCGGATTAAATTTTTTGCAAGTATTTTTCATAACTTCTAAAAGTATCATCTATTTGTCAGGTACTTCAAGTATGAGCTCGGACGACACTTGTATGTGAGCGTAGAGCGGAGAGCGGAGAGCGGAGAGCGGAGATTTGGAGAGCGGAGAGCGTAGAAGATATAATAATAGCAAACTTGAAATGCCAAAAAAAGACATTTGTAAATATAGACTGGAATATACCTGGAATATTCTTGAATCTGCCAAATATAGTAAAAAAATGACCTATTTCCGTGGAGGGTAAAGGCCCGGAATTTGGAATGGTCTCATTAAGTTTGGAAACCGTGAGGTGGTTGAATTATTAAAACCAAGGATGATCACAAGAAAAAATCAATGAAAATTGATTTTCGGAGATTGGTATAATTGAAGAATGAGTCAATCAAAATACAAAGGAATCAAAATAATTAACTTCCTTTGTTTGGATTCATCACTTTTCTCTTTGTCTTATATGTGAGTCAACTCTATAGCTTGGACTTTAGCAATTATTGTGTGTGGCCGAATAGATTATATATTGGACTCTTACCCAACATCATTGTATATACACTTGCATACAATGGGTGATGAAAGAGATATGTTTGCTGGATTAGGATGGGAGAAGGAAATAAGGAGTCTAGCAGATCCTCATATTCCGGTTAATTTATCGCCGGAATTTTCGTTTGCTGCTGGAAATCGAAGTAGTGATGACTATGACCTGACTCCATTTTCGCAGTCTACACAAGCATGGAGGTGGAGGACGCGGGAGGAGCAAAAGCAACGCGAGCAAAAAGAAAAGAGGCAAGAAGATGTGCCGGAGAAGGACGCTGATTTGGATGAAGACAAATCGAACGAGACGGAGGAGGAGGTGAAGGTTATAGGGGAATCTTCGAAGTCTCTTTCATTTCGCGAACGGATGAGGGGAATGACGCCGCATCATCTTCCGCTAAAGGAACGAATGAAAGATAAGACAGTTTCTTATATGGATTTGCTTCGACCGGGTCCACCTCCCTCGGATTCATCCAAGAAGTATGCAAAACGGAAATAGAGTTGATAGACATAGGAAGCATTGTAATCATACCTTTAGTATATCAATAAATTATTGCAATTGGTTTCGGCGGTGACGGTTCTTGGAAAGGAGGGATCTGGAAGAGATAAGAGTACCCAAAATGTAGTGAACCATGAAAGGGACATGGTTGAAAGAGGTGTGTCCAAATTCGATGACTCGAATTTGGCCACACCTCTTTCAACCATGCTCCTTTCATAGTTCACTACATTTTGTGTACTCTATGCGGAGTAGAGCTACAGATGAAGAGTCACTTCAATGCGCTGGAGGCCGAAGAGAAACGTCATGTATCTTAAATTGTTGATGCTTGAATGTGTATCCAGATAATTTAGGCAGTCTTGTAAATATATATTTTCTGCCTAAGCTGGTAGGAAGCATTGTAATACACAATTTTGAAGTAAATAAAAATAATCATTGAGATTATACCTTTATTATATCAATCAATTATTGCTTCACAAGATGTCCAGAAATGGACACAAATATCATAGCCTAATGTAGTGCTAGGCTGAGAGGAATTCTAGGAAGTTGAATGTGTCAAGAGACCTCCCTCCATGATGAGTTTGACCTCATTGAAGCTAAATGTCGGGGCGTGTATGAACAAATTTACATCCGCATCCAAATTAGAAACCTTGACGTAGATGTAATACAGATGCTTACAATTCATATAAGAATTCCGTTTGCGGCCGAACTTGGAAATCATATCCAAGAAGTATGGGCAGTTGCATTCTGGAAGAGAACTCACTGTGACTTGGTAGATGGGTGGCTGCGGTTCTGACTTGGACTGCAGTGTGATAATGCAACCAAATCCCGGTTGAGGGATCATAGTTAACTTGAGAACAGTAGCATGCATAGCTTCAGCAGATGCCACCATCTGCCTCTGCTTTGCGGAAGGAGCGCTACTGGATCGCCGAACAAGTTTGGACAATCTTGTCGTAGGGATGGCGTCGGGGTTTTCTGGAACACGGATTCGAGACATATCCAGCGGGGTCGCAGAGTTGGTGAAGAGTCGAGACGGTGTGATGCGCTCCTTTGGTGGGAGTTGAAAACCTGCGTTCTCAAGCGCGAAGATCTCCGAGCGGGTGAGGTTGGTACCAATCTTCACGGGCCAGATTGGGGGGATAGGAGGCTTCTGGTCATTAGCAGAGAACGGCATGACCCATTTCCGACGAGGGCCCTTGACGCAACGCTCGATGTCGTCTGGGCAAAAGACAAAGTCTGTGCGCTTCATAGATTGGAGTTTGTAATGATGCCACATACCGGTGTAGGTGGGCGCAGGGACGCTCTTGTTATTGGTGACGATTCTTGCGGTGCATTTTTTTTTCGTGCCCGCATGATTAGCCCAACAAGACTTTCCAGAGGTATAGGGTATGCGGGCAATATGCCAAAGAGAGACATCTACTTTGGTTTCTTGCACTGCGGTGACACGCTGGAAACCAAGTCCTGCAGGTGAAGGCACTTGAACCTCTTGTACAGAGGGGGAAGACTCCTCAATGATAGTAGGCAGTGTTTCAGGTTGAGAGCGAGTGACTCGCTTAGCAGGGGGAGGGCGAGAGAAGTTCACTGTATCGGGACGGTGGGTCTCGCCATCATCACCAATTGGAGTGTCGGGTCTTCGCTTCTGCGATCCAAACACCTCGGCGCCCTCAAGGTGGGGATCGCGAGTGCAAAACTCTTCCCCACCGGGCATTTCAAGCAAGACCTTCTGCAACACTGTCGGGTCGCCAGTACGCTGAGCTCGACGTTGAGCACCTCTCAGCTTTAGTTCTTCTTTGCTTGGACCATCACCGCCACTTCCACCTTTAAGGAATTGGTAGTATGCCACAACCTGTAAGAAGGCGCGAATGTAGTCGTCAACCGTAGCCACGTATAAATCTCCACCCTTGTTGCCGGAGGCTTGAAGCCACTTGTTGTGGACAGACTCCGCAAGATTGCAGGACGGCATCTCGGCCAACTGGTCTTGGGTTAAAACCTTTTCCTGAATGGACAAATCAAGTATTAATATAAATGTACACAGAGAGGAAAACGAAGCCAAGAAAAACCAATAATGAATTATGACGGAGATGTACCAATTCCATGAAACCACCCCATTGAAGGTAGCGGAAGTGCCAGAAAGCAAGCCAGAGCTGAAGATGCTTGAGACCGTCTTCACTTGTACAATTGGATGAAGCCCACCAAGCTTTGATAGCTAGGTACCTAGTCTCCGCCTCTTGCATAGATGAGGCATTTCGATATTGAAGGCAAAGGTGTCTATGTTGGTCTTGCAACTCATGCTTTATATACGATTTCGTATGTTTCTCGAGCGATTGTTTCCAATGAAAAAAACAAGTGCGCTCACGACCCTCCATTGGAACTTTGGGATCTCCAGAACCATACACAGTGCGAACAGCGTTCCAATTGGCTTGGGCACTGTCGGCCATGAAGCCTATAAAGTTTGGATGTGGGATACCGTGGCGGGCCATGACGTGGTTGAGGTTCTGCCAGAAGAGAACTTGGGCATCCTTATCCTCCGATTGGAAATCACAGCATGAAATGGTCATGACCCGTTGATAAGTCCCATCGTATACATGAGCGGCCATGGTGGTCCACCCTTTGACCCGCTTCACGTGATCGGACATCATCCACGCATTCTCGAGGTCCCCCCCCGGTTGCATCCGACGAACCAAATCCACACCACTTCCAGGACCAACCTCGGACATCTTGAAGACGAACACCTTGTCTGTATCGTCACCTTGTCCTGGGAATTGGTTGCGTTGGACGTAAGCCCAATTGCTAACGCCCCGGAGCTTTGCGATGCCATCCATAACCCCGAACCTCCTCAAATATTTGAAGGAGGTAACCTTAGAGCGAAGGTTAGGGGAATTTAACTCTCTACAACTTTCGAACACAGGTTCGAGCTCTTTCAAGGAGAGGAGACGTTGCGTGACATTATCGCCAGAAAGAAGGAACTCACCAACAATGTCCTTGCTGGCTTCAAGCACGATCTTGCTGTGAGTGGCTTGAGGCATACGCTCAACATGCTCCTCGATAAGTGCATTGATACGCTTCCGACTATCTCTGCAGTCTCCAACCTTCACTGGGTGTTGATGAGTACCGATATGAATGCAGGCTCTTTGAGAAGACTCCTTCCCATGGACGTAGAAGATTTTGGCATCGCACAGAGCAATGCATTTGGGGGGTTGTTTGCAGATCCTGCAGACAAGAGTAGATCGGGATGGCACAATGCCAGAGAGAGGGAAAGGATCTTTAGTGAAACCCTCAAATTCCGTGTCATTAACCTTAGAGGTACGATGGGCGCGTTGAAGGTAATCACAACTAGGGTTTTGGCATTGGAGGTGGCCAACACAGGCAGAGGAACGAAAAGCAAGGCCAACGTCGTTGGTAATGTTGGTGGTTTGAGTCTTGGTCCAAACATGGCCATCATATTGCTTGTCCATGCCGTCCAACGACTTGGCTCTCGATTGAGATGAAGAGAATTCAGCGGCAGGGAGGACAAATAACTGGGTACCATCGAAACGAGGGGGGAGGTGATTAACCTCTTGGATTTTGAGTTTATCGTAATCCAATTTCTTGAGGACATTCTTACAACCAGGCATAGAACCAAGACGACGAAGACATTGAACAATAGGTTGAGGAGGTTCGGACGCAGACGGTACAGAAGGAGTGGAAGGAAAAGAGGGAGAAAGAGAAGGCGTTACAAAGGAAGCAGAAGGAAAGAAAGAAGGGGAATCATGGAAAACAGCCTTCTGCAATGATACATCATCATTCGAAGAATCAGACAAGTCTATAACGTCGTCTAAACCGGGCTCTGTCTTGACACTTATTACCGGCGGGGTGCTAAAGTCAGCAGTCGACGATCGAAGAGGAGCAAGGATTTTTGTTGACTCTCCCAGCTGAGAATCTGGCCAGCCACAAACCCTATACTTTCCCGGGCCAAGCTCCCACACTACATTGCCATTGTCAGTTACCTTGGAGGTCTCATGGAAGGTATGAATAAGCAATCCAGTATCAGGATGGGAGATCTCACGTTCTACCCATATTGTATTTGCCTGCAAAGAGAACCTAATGCTAAGATGAAGGCATGAGACAACAGCAATACCTGCTGCATCAATAGGGAACAAAATAGGGACCCCGATGCCATTGGAACGAAGCTCGGCCATCTCAGAGACGGGAGGAATAATTGAGGTGGAAGCCATGAAGGCAGACAATGAAAACGTAAAGGAACAAAAATTTGAAGATCCATAAAGAAGGAGAATGGTGATAACGATGAGGTTATAAAGAAATAAGCATAATTAGCAGAGAGAGACAAACTTGTCAGGCATACTAAAAAAAGATAGCCCTAATTAGGAACACGGTTGGGCGATAGTGAAGCGCGCCTAACATCGGGAGTTATCGCAATTATATACGGAGAGGAATGAGATTGCCCACTTTCTTTCCAATGTTTGAGGTTGATGCGGTGAGGTTGTGGAAAGGAAATAGAGCGAGTAGGTTTGAATCACGGGAGGGTTGAACACATGAAGGAAATAGGGAATTCACAACCTCCGACAGCGGAACCATCTAAGAAAAAGAAGAGGAGGCGAACGTCTACACATTACACCGACAAGAAGAGAAACAGGGTGAGGACACAGAAGACACAGGCAAGGAAGGCGCCAATCGAGGGCCGTGGGACGCCTGAGGATTTGAGCGAAAGCATAAAAGACCTGCGGAAACCTTCGTGGAGGCTAGATTGTGAAATTCCGCCTTTTCACTTATCACCAATTGTAGAAGAGGCGGACGGAAGTAAACCGCGGTCAATGGCAGAAGGGGAGGAGTTGGGAATTGACAGCATCCAAGAAGATTCACGCGAACACACGAACTCTAGCAGTGTCGTACGTATTCTTGGGATCTACAAATATTCTGTTGATTTAGCACATAATGAAAATGGTAGTACAAATTCAACGCTGAATTTACTTTTTTTTAAGTATTCGGGTTTCTTATCATTGTTATAACCATTGGGACGCTGGTAAATATAGGCGGATGGGGAAAGTGGAGATAGTGGAAATATCCACGAAGAAAACAACGAGGAGGTAGCACAAGAAATTGAGAAGGGGTTAGATGAGCGAGAACCGGTGTCGGGACAGCCAACAATTCAAGGAAGAGAAAATATGAAGGCGTCCAAGAGGAAAGTGGCAAAGGAAGAGCTCAGATCGAATTTGATGGGAGACCGAGAAAGAGAGGAGGGAGGAGACTTAGGAACTGAAACCCTCGTTCAAGATAATATGACACATGCTCCAAGAATTCTGCGAAGCAAGGCGGGCGGAACACAACCAACATCAAGGCGAGGGCGTGGACGCGGGAGAGGAATGGCAGAGGTAAACCTCGGCGATTCGAGGAGCACTCCACTAACGCCGCCAGGGGACGGGACATCTGAAGACAGTGGAGCCGATGTCGGGGCAACAGTGGAGGGCATACTTCAAAATCTGGTAAGGCGTCGGCTACATGGAATGTCCACTTAACATACTGACGGCGATGTATTGTTTTGGGTTTAGGAGGATTTGAGATGTAGGGTTTCAAGCAAATGAGAGGGATTATGCGTTCTCAAACACCAATGAATGTTCCAGTGGCATGCTGTCGGCCATCCAGTTTGGCATGCTCTAGGCCAATCACCTTATTTACTTGCGGCCACTCCTCTAGACTTATTCGCGGCCATTCCACTAGATTTACTTTCGGCCATTGCGCTATACTTAGTCTTGGCCAATCCAAGTAGGGTTTGGGTGAGAGAATGTGTTAGAACAACCAAAAAGGTAGGTGCATGGAGGAATACTTTCGGCCTTTTGTTAGGCTAGTGGATAAGGAGCATTCGGATGAGAAGGAGAGTTGGAGGTGCTCTCGGCCATCTCAAGTTTGAGGTGCTCCCAGCCATTTCAGGTTTTGAGGCACTCTCGGCCATTTCAGGTTATACTAGGATATGTGTATGAATGTGCAAAGAGGCGAGGCCTCATTCTAGAGTGCAAAATTTGATTTCAGAATATTGAATATATGTTTGGATTTGAGGCACTCTCGGCCATTTCAGATTATGCTAGGGTATGTGAACGAGTTGTGGGAAGAGGCCTCGGATCCGAGGCCTCATTCTAGAGTGCACAAACTGATTTCTTAACGGGGGCTAATATGATGATTTTGAGGCCCTCTCGGCCATTTCAGGTTATGCTAGGGTATTTGTATGACTTGTGGGAAGAGGCCTCGGATCCGAGGCCTCATTCTAGAGTGCACAAACTGATTTCTTAAGGGGGGCCAATATGATGATTTTGAGGCCCCCTCGGCCATTTCAGGTTATGCTAGGGTATTTGTATGAATGTGGGAAGAGGCCTCGGATCCGAGGCCTCATTCTAGAGTGCACAAACTGATTTCTTAAGGGGGGCCAATATGATGATTTTGAGGCCCGCTCGGCCATTTCAGGTTATGCTAGGGTATTTGTATGAGTTGTGGGAAGAGGCCTCGGATCCGAGGCCTCATTCTAGAGTGCACAAACTGATTTCTTAAGGGGGGCCAATATGATGATTTTGAGGCCCTCTCGGCCATTTCAGGTTCTGATAGGCTAAGTGTATGAGTTGTGGGAAGAGGCCTCGGATCCGAGGCCTCATTCTAGAGTGCACAAACTGATTTCTTAAGGGGGGCCAATATGATGATTTTGAGGCCCTCTCGGCCATTTCAGGTTCTGATAGGCTAAGTGTATGACTTGTGGGAAGAGGCCTCGGATCCGAGGCCTCATTCTAGAGTGCACAATCTGATTTCTTAAGGGGGGCTAATATGATGATTTTGAGGCCCCCTCGGCCATTTCAGGTTCTACTAGGGTATTTGTATGAATGTGGGAAGAGGCCTCGGATCCGAGGCCTCATTCTAGAGTGCACAAACTGATTTCTTAAGGGGGGCCAATATGATGATTTTGAGGCCCTCTCGGCCATTTCAGGTTCTTATAGGCTAAGTGTATGACTTGTGGGAAGAGGCCTCGGATCCGAGGCCTCATTCTAGAGTGCACAAACTGATTTCTTAAGGGGGGCCAATATGATGATTTTGAGGCCCTCTCGGCCATTTTAAGGTTCTGATAGGCTAAGTGTACGACTTGTGGGAAGAGGCCTCGCATCCGAGGCCTCATTCTAGAGTGCACAAACTGATTTCTTAAGGGGGGCCAATATGATGATTTTGAAGCCCTCTCGGCCATTTCAGGTTCTGATAGGCTAAGTGTATGACTTGTGGGAAGAGGCCTCGGATCCGAGGCCTCATTCTAGAGTGCACAATCTGATTTCTTAAGGGGGGCTAATATGATGATTTTGAGGCCCCCTCGGCCATTTCAGGTTCTGATAGGCTAAGTGTATGACTTGTGGGAAGAGGCCTCGGATCCGAGGCCTCATTCTAGAGTGCACAAACTGATTTCTTAAGGGGGGCCAATATGATGATTTTGAGGCCCTCTCGGCCATTTCAGGTTCTGATAGGCTAAGTGTATGACTTGTGGGAAGAGGCCTCGGATCCGAGGCCTCATTCTAGAGTGCACAAACTGATTTCTTAAGGGGGGCCAATATGATGATTTTGAGGCCCTCTCGGCCATTTCAGGTTCTGATAGGCTAAGTGTATGACTTGTGGGAAGAGGCCTCGGATCCGAGGCCTCATTCTAGAGTGCACAATCTGATTTCTTAAGGGGGGCTAATATGATGATTTTGAGGCCCCCTCGGCCATTTCAGGTTATGCTAGGGTATTTGTATGAATGTGGGAAGAGGCCTCGGATCCGAGGCCTCATTCTAGAGTGCACAAACTGATTTCTTAAGGGGGGCCAATATGATGATTTTGAGGCCCTCTCGGCCATTTCAGGTTCTTATAGGCTAAGTGTATGACTTGTGGGAAGAGGCCTCGGATCCGAGGCCTCATTCTAGAGTGCACAATCTGATTTCTTAAGGGGGGCTAATATGATGATTTTGAGGCCCCCTCGGCCATTTCAGGTTCTGATAGGCTAAGTGTATGACTTGTGGGAAGAGGCCTTGAAGGAGATACCGGAGGCGTTGGGGGCTTTGACCTCCTTGACCACCTTAAATTTGAGTGGTTGTACGGGCTTGAAGGAGATACCGGAGGCGTTGGGGACTTCGACCTCTTTGACCACTTTGCATTTAAGAAGTTGTACGGGCTTGAAGGAGATACCGGAGGCGTTGGGGACCTGTGGAAGATAGAAAACCTGCCTTAAGATGTAGTAAACCACAGCTGAAATCCTAGAAATAGCAAACAACTGACCATTACGTCGAAGGAACATCATCCCCCTTTCTCCAAGTAGATTCATGTAGTTCGATGCATTCAGCTTTGTGACACGAATTACAGATAAAACTCTACAAACAGCAAGTACTGACCACATGAAGAGTTGCAGAAACTTACATGATTCTCCTTGGAATTTTTTTCACATCCTATACACTAATATTGATCGAGTGATCAATCCCGGCGGGGGAACCCTGGTTGAAGTCTGACTTGGCGGTCTATCAACAAACCGATCGAGGCATCGAGCCTGCCGTTGTGGGAATCTATATGGTTCACTGCCCTACCGTATTATATGTACAATTTGACCGTCTGAATCTGTCATTCTCAGAGCTTCGTTGCAATTCCATGCCAATGGTCCTTGTTCAGGGGATGAGGTTGTTTTTCTTCATCTCGTCGATCACATTCATGAAAGACTTCTCGGAGTTGCGCCAACCAAGGAACCCAAACTCGCGGCTCTTGTTCATGCTACTCACATTCTCGATCGGCTGGTTAAGGATGATGTCAGAAAACCACCAATGGCCAATATCCGCAAGCTTCACAGGATGCAAACCATTCTCCTTCACAATCTTATCCCAGACAGGCTCCTTCCCATGCATCAGATCCACCAGCGAAACCGATTTGCCACTATACTCCGGAATTTCCAGGCCAAATCTCTCCGCCAGCAAGTGCCACAACCTTTTCCACTTGAACACATCGCCATTGGAGCTGTTGAACGTTTGGTTCCTAGCCTTAGGCTCAACACACGCCCAAATCTCTTGCTCGGCAATAAGCTCACCATCAGAAGCATCGAACAAATAGTTCCATGACATCTCGTTACCAGGATACACAAGCTTCATGCCCTCATGCTTGCAGATGACTGCGTAGACTGCCAATGTGCCTACCATGTTCATCAAGTTGCCAGCTGCGAAGCCAAAGATCACAGTGGGCCTGTGAATGGAGTATGAGATCTTAGGGTTATGTTTCACAAGTTCAAAGATGATGTCCTCTTGTGCGTGGTAGAATTGATCACATGGGAGGCGGGGGCCATCTTCCACAAATGGAGTCTCCTTAGGTTGAATCTTTCCTCCGAGCTCGAAAGGGCCGGTGTAATGTTTCCCTCCGGTCTGCAGCACAATGTGTTGTAAGTTTTTTGCATGCGGGATGAGACCGTCCAGAGTATTTTGTAATAGTTTGCTATTACTCACGATACTCTCTGCCTCGGAGGCTTCCGCCACCCATGTGACAAAGAATATGTGTGTTATATCTGTGAGTTTTGAGAGGTTGGCTAGGGTTTTCTCCCTGTCCAGAAGGTCGCATTGTACGTACTCCAGCTCGGGAAGGTGTGAGAGCCATGACGGTCGAGGCCTGCGGGCTAGGCCGTAGACTTTCCATGGTCCCCCGGCTGCGTCTGGGTGGGATAGCAGATTTGCAAGATAGTTTCCAACGATTCCTGTGACTCCGAGGATCAGAGCAGCCTTGGGCTCATAGCTTGCGGATGATGCCTCCTGCTCGTGAGTTTTGCTGTGATCTATGCCCAATCTTCCCTGCCATTGCATAAGAATTTGAGCTCAATAATTTGTTACTCATTCTGAGACTCCGAACACCATGCCAATCATCTTGTGTATAACTTCATCATTCGTCATCATTCAGCAATCTAATAGAAAATGAACACACGCATCATTTCTGTGACTCGGTTTGGACATTCCTTGAGCTGAAATTATAATGGTTGTGCACCACTCGATGTACTCTCACGGAAGCACTTGTCCGCTGGACATTCACATACACTAACGTGCAATCCTGGAGAAGAATAAATAGCAATTGCATCCTATTGAATTGCACAATACCATAAACCAGGAATGTCAGATGCGAACCCCAGCGCGCGGATTCAACCGACCAGTCTGCCACGGAAACAACCCCATCGTCCCTGAGCCAATTCGGCACTGGCTATTGCCTAATTCACAGCAACATCAAACAGAAACAGACATCAGCCTTGGAAACCTCCACAAAATAGGAAACATTCCAATACCTGAGTGTGAACGAAAGAGAATCTATACGAACGACTTATAATGTCGACCATAGCCACTAAGAATAAATTACGCCACATGATCATCACGCTACACAAGTTCTCGGTTCCTAGCCCAGATTCCTCGCCGAACGTAAAAGCTACAACTCGTACCGCAAGTTTAATTCACTCCGCCACAACAGAATGTACACAGAATGCTCATCCCAATCTCAAATCCAGACTTAGACTAAAATCCCATGGACATCCATCAAGACTAGAATCTTCAGAGGTTTCGTCTCCTCAAACTGATGATGATAATTGACGAGCTTCAGCCTGAGATTGAGAGGATAATCCGGCGAAAGCTTTTGCCAGATTTTGACAGGATAATAATCACAAATTGAGCATAACATCTTCAACATATCACTTTCTACGGACAATCTACCCAAATCATTTGTTCTCATGATTCTTCTATAAAATATCAATAATGTGCAAACATAAAAACATCAATTGCATCCACTAGAATTAGCTTTGAGGTAACTTATGATGACAGATTTGATACCTCCGAGATTGCAAAATGCTCTCAGTGTAGATCAGGATCAAGGATGAATTAAGTCCTGCTCCTAAATGGGTACATTCACAACAATCTCACAGACAATTGAAGAATAAACAAGGAATTCAGTCGCCTTGGGAATAGTGATGCTGGAAATCCTCGGCAGTGACATGCACAGAATTGAATCCTGAAGATTGCGAAATGCAACTACTTCATCGGAAACCCAGGGGGCACAAGTCTGGGCGGTGAGAGAGAGAGAGAGAGGTCGCCGGTCGCCGGTGACCGGTACAGAAGGTCGTGTTACGTGGACCTTAGTTAGCATTCTGCGGGCATGTACCAATAAGAAGAGAACAATTAATCTTAACTATGCATGTAAATAGATAGTTCTACTTTTTCCTTCTTTTAAGTTAGTATCTTTTTAAGTACAATGCATGCATAAGGTTATCCAGCTGAAGAGCCCCATCCCATTTCAAAATCAAGTGCCTTAGGGCCACTTCACACATGAGCCAAGAGCCGTGACCTTGTAATGGTGAGGACCCTTTACTCTATTCCAAAGGCCGTACCATGGGTGTTGGGAAAGCTGTTTTATGTAGTCACGGGCCCTCAAGCATAGTGTGAAGTGAGAATGGACCATGTTGCGGGACCATTGCATATTTTGTTGGCCGAAAAAGAGGGGAGGATTTGGTTTAATATAATATGTCTTAAATTTTATCAATTTAAGAGAATTACTTGGTGGTGTTTGTTTGTCCTGGAATCTGTTCTAGAATCCGCCTTGGAATCTGTTTTGGAATCCATCCTGCAATCTGTCCTGAAATCTGTCCTACTGGAAAAAATATTAAAAAGGTCATGGTCTCCCAAAATTTGCATCAAGGTGGGCTTGACACAAATTCCGGTAGACCATGCACCCTTATCCACAACTTGCCATGTAGGACTCCATGTAGACTTTTCATCCACGAACTTTTCTTTGGGCCTTTAGGCCTTCACCTCCTAGTGTGAAGTGAACTTGGATGGTCGCCGCCTTTTCAACCAATGAGAGCTCTTACATTGCCATGGTCAGGACTTCAACCTTGTGTGTGAAGTGGCCCTTAACTAAATACTTAAAAAACAATAAGGTATTCATAAATACCACCAGAAACATAGAAAAACTCAACCACAAAGCAATTAACCAACAACCAACACAATCCTCTAGGAAAAATATTTAAAAAATCTCTTTATAACTAAACTAAAAATTATATAAACCCAAAGTCTAAACACCAACCTAAAATATCCAAAAAATGGTACACTCAAACACACAAAAAGACCAACAGAGAATACCAAATCATAAACGCACGGGCCAACAAAAATCATAAAACTAAGAAAACACACACAAATTAACAATAACAAAAACCTACATAAAATTATACACATAATTCTACAAAAATGTGGGGATATAGAATCAAATTCGGAACCTATGCCTACTATTTTGAATGAACACTTGCCAACACATAGACGAAGATCCAAAACATACTTCATACCATGTACAATAAAACTTCACCCATAATACCAACACATTACAAAAACTTTCTCCCCATTACTAAAAACAAATCACCCTAACCACAATAACGCCTTTAGAATATTTCTAAACCTTTCATTGTATATTAGCCAAAAAAGACAACACCCAACACCAAACATATTATTTGCACTAATCATAATCATAAGCTCAAACATAAACACATGCGAACATCTCATTCGAAACTCAAATCCAAACTGGCCTCAATACTCCTAATTAAATTAAACACCCTAAGAAACCCCCCTGAAAGACATATCAACACTATACACCCACACACTCAACTCATACAAGGTAACCAACATATAATCAACCCACCAATTACCATACATAAAAATATCTATAAATTATACACCAAAATCCTGACCCACCAAACCTCCAAGCACTAAGAGATAAATTCCCTTATTTACCTGCAAATTTCCTTCATAAAACACTAAGAATATTTGAACCCCTAACCGAATACACATACCCTTCACCAACACCACCGCTACCACCACCCCCACCGCCACAACAACCTTGCCATCTATAGGCAACTGCAAGGTGCAAAAACAAACAATATTGAGATGTATACACCTAGTGCATGGACTACTACCAGATCATGAAGGAGCTGCAACCTACAATGAGAACTGATACAACTACAATGCGAACAATATTTCACGGATTTAAAACAGCATATTTTGCTCAAAGAACACATAAATCCATGCAATATGCACCTAAATTGATTTTCAGCCACGCAGCAGTTGACATCTTGATAAAAATTTAAAGAAAAGAGACTAGATAATCACCTGAGGTGGCTTCATAGCAGTATAAAGGCCATTTGAGACCAAGAAAAGCTTGGCAACTACAGCATCTCTGATAGGTAATTGCCATGGCACTGGCTGAAGGGATGCAGAAGAAGAGGAATCTTCAGAAGGATCAGAGAATCGAGATGCAATGCCAGCACCATCATAGATATGAAGCAAACCAGGTGAACAGAGTACCAGAATCCCTGCCACTGGTGTGCTTAGGTTGCCACCTGGCCGTGAAAGCACAGCAGCATCTGCAAAAGGTCCATGAAGGGGCAGCTCTAATATCTGCAACTTCTCACTAGCCTCTCCATCTAGAGACAGAACCAGGAAAACAGATAAGTCAACACAAGAGTTTCTAGCAGCTCCTTGCTAGTCAAGACAGCATATTACCACTCCAGGAAGAAGAAAAAAATGGGAACAAACAAGGACATTTCAAACTGCACGTCTTTGATGGATCAGACCTGTGCTTCAAGAGAACATTCACATATTTTGACCCAATATGATGTTCACAAGTTGATCTTTGGAAGTAATTATTTGAATACATGGAAACGAACAGGAGTAAAGATCGTACAGATCTACATGTTGCTTCTCGATGTAACTTTCATACAGGTCAACTGAATATTGAGTAGATTCTAAGTAGGAAAGTCTACAGGCATTATGGAGTTGACCATCGGTATTATTGACCATGGGTTTATTTCACAAATATAACAAGTGGAAGGACTCACTGTTAAAGCTTGAGTAGCTCCGAGATCAGAACCCCCATAGACAAATAGATGACCATTGCCACCCTTGCCTCCTTTACCACTTGCAGACCATTTCAGTAGAATCACAGGCATTTTCATTGATTTTCCTGGCACCAGGTCAATCTTCCGAACAGGTGACCCTGACACAGAAGGTAATTCTGGCTCAGAATTCTCCCCTTGAAGTTTCTCTTTTGATGAAGTAGGGAATTTCCACAGCCAAATATCACCATCAACATAACCAGCTGCTACAGTGCTTCCACTTTGACAGGCCCAACAGATGGTGCATATTTCCTTCTCGTCCTCTTCTTCCTCTGATGAGGCAGATCTCACAGGAGATGTACTTGATGAAAACCGTTCTCCAATATTAATTGCACTGTCGGCAACCCTCTCCGTGAACGTGCGTGGCCGATCCAGACTGCCTGTGTAGTCTTTCAGCTGCTTGCGCTGCACTTTTGTGCCACCCCGTATCGCCAGTACCCGAATCTCATGAAGACCCCACAGAACTATCAAGCCATTACCGTATGCAATCACCAGCCTGTGCAGAACATGTAGATAAATATAAGTTGGATCAATGTCGATCCTTAACAACAGCAAAGCTCCTTTAAAACATGAAGCTGATGAATGCAGCACCAATATATGACCTTGAGGTGCCACCTTGCAAGAGATTACCTGCTGAACAAGGCATCCACCTGAGGGAGGATACCAACAACTGAAGGGGCATAGGAGCTTCCCGGTTTAACTAGCCCACCTGCAAGAAAATAAGAACAAAATGTTTCACAAAAATGTATCTATGACATTTGTCGTGATAAGATTCTAGTGTACCTACACCGCAATTACATAGGAAATCACCTCTTGTTATTCCAAAGTAACAGGTTAGATAAAAGCTTACCCAGCGTGATATGAGCAGGAATACAGTAAGGCAATGTGGTTACTTGCTGTGAGCTCTCTTCATATTGGAGCACAGAAACAGTTCCATTATCATCTCCAAGGTACCTGCACAAATCGAATGCCAGCAGCAATATGCATGAAAATTGCACTACCAGAAGGAGTATCTACCCCTAAACAACAATCTCAAATCATTCAATCTCAAATCATTCAATGAAGAAGCCTCGGATATGTACATTTACCATTCCATCTGTAAGCCTATATTGAGCAAAATATAATGAGAAATATTCAACAAGCCATATCACAGAGACAAAGTTTAGAGAATTGCCAATCAGTACATTGAGAGGTTGCTTGCTCACACATACATGTAAGTAGTTCCTTGAAGTACAGAAATCGCAGTAATGTCATGTTCCCATTTCTGTGAATAGACAACCTCTTGGTTTTCCATATTCCATACCTAGAGAAAGAGGTGAGTTAGTAGAAATAATGTCATGAAATATGTAAGCTTCACCTCCAATTTGAAACATATTGACTCACAAAGAGTACATTACTCACTTGAAACATCACGGCACCAATATAATATAACTACATCCACTACATGCCGACATATGAACAGACTGAGTATCCTTACCTCAATATCATTTTGAGTGGTGATGTTTATTAGTTGCCCTCCATTATTCAAAAACTGTAGTAACAGAGACACACAGAATTAGTCAGAGATTATATCCCAATGCACACTATTCACAATATGCAGTTGAAAAAGTGCTCACCTCAAGATACTTGCACGGTGCTCGTAAAGGTGACTGCAACAGCACTTCAACACCAGGTGCACCAAACAGCTTGATCCGTCCATCCCTGTAGTCATTGTGAATTACCGTTATATCTATATACGGGAGCTTCCTTGGGGTAAAGCACACACAGCTTCTTACCACCAGAATGCTTTTCTCAATATTCCCCTTCACATGGAAGTTGTGACACAATTGATGATTTGGAAGACTAACAATGGCCATGACATGACATAGATTATCCAATGTGTAGTCATCCGGATTGTTAGATTATTAATTCCATAATGAATCTCCTAGTTATTGAGCTCATGATTTATTAACTTGGAATATTTTAAACTAAGGCAGGAATTTGAAGGATGTAAACAATTGACCTACACGCTATTTCTATATACATGAAAAACTTTGCACCTACTACTCCTGTACCTTGTACTATCAGAGTAGAAAGTACATTCACATTCACATTCAAAACCAAAAATCCCTTGTTGATGTGATTATATAGATAACATGGAAGAAATAAGGTGAGAATAGACCTACAAGGAAGCTACAGCAAGCACTCGTTGAATAGGTTCAAAGGCGAGGATCGAGGCTGCTGCCGGAACCCCTTCATGTCCTACAGCCCGTATTTGCAGCTGCTCCAATGTCAATTTACCCTCTGGTACTGGAACCTGCGCTTGTTCACGAGTAAAATCCATGCTTAATATTCCTCATCCCGTTTAGATTACTTTACAGCTAAACAAACATTTTAGAATCTCCAAAGGCTCAGTAGGACTACCGAACAAAACCAGACTAGACTAGACTATTTCCCCCTCAGAAGTGCACATCAAACTGAAATAAAGGCAGCAATAATCGTTGATCCAATTTCAACAGCATCGCATGTTAAATCATCTCTCCGCACATACACCAGAGCCAAAATGACACCAGGACCAGATGCAGACGTCACATTGTCTCCAAACCTTCGGTGTCCGATAAGGTTTGCATTCTCCGACAATCAAGCAACCATAATGCCCACAATTGCAAGACTATTTAGCGGCCAATCCCTCGCATTTTCGCATAGCATGACATACACGAATCTAAGTATCTATCCTATATAATAGCTACGACTCCTCAGCCGGCTGTCGAAGTAGGTTCTACAAGAACGAAAGCAATTTGGATTTCGCGCGTCGCAAATCCTTCCACGCTTAATTTCTGACTGATCCGATAGAAATTAATCCGTCCATAGTGTTAAGGCAGCAGAATTCCGTTCACTAAACCTCGACACGAAAATTCTTCCCGGGAAATCGTCTAACCTACGTACCTGCGGAACCTCTATGGCTACCGCCACGGGGGGAGATCCTGCCTCCGATTCTCCTACGATCGCTGTGGAATCCGTCGCCTCCGACACTGCCTCGCCACGCAACTTCCCCTCGCGCGAAGCTCTCCCCTCACCGGAGGAGGCAGAGGCTCGATTAAACAGCTTAGCGAACATGGTGAGGACGATGGCCACGGCGCTGCAATAGCACCGATCCTCCTCCTCCCTTCTCCTCGTAACTTCACCGATCTCGGCGCGCTCCTGTTGCTCACCAAACCCTCGCCATTCAATCGAGGGAGGGTTTGGCCTTGTATGTGGCGATGAGCGTGGCGTGATTGATGTTTCTCTCACTTCGTAAGTATTCCTTCCTTCCTTCCTTCCTTCTATCCTTCCTTCCTTCCTTTCTTTCTTTCTTTCTTTCCTTCGGAGAGCAGAGGGCGTCTCAAGCTTCTTCTTCTTGAGAGAGAGTTGAGAGAGAGCGAGAGAGAGATGAGCTTCTTGCCTTGCCTTGGGGGTTTTCCGTTCATCCAATTGGTTCACCATTAAGTTACTTTGAAACCCATTTTATTTATGTTTTTGGAACATAGGAGGCGCATAGTCACCTAGCTGGTTTTTCCGTCAAGTAGAGAGAAGATTTTACAGCTGGGAATCGAACCGCCAACCACTCCATTCGATTTTGGGTACCTCTCCACTATCGTTCAATTGGTCATCTCAGACCAATTGAAACCCATTCTACGTATGCACAAGTTTGCGCACACTTGCAATTTCAAGGTGGTAAGCATTTGTTGGGTTACCAATATATTGGTGCATACCATTGTTGGATTGGTATCATCTTTTTGTTTATGTCATTCAGATATCAATAATGAGGATTTTCACATTTTGATGACATGATATTTGATAGTATTTTTATTGTCAATATCATTCAGGTCTATATATCATGTAAGAACTTTCACGTCTAGGTAAATTTGTCCTGGCATCAATATGGTTTGCAATGGTGTTGACCCAAATATTAACTCGGGCATACAAAGATTCTCTCGCCTTGACATAACCGCCAAATATAAATATTACACTAGTACTACCCACTCGCGGTTTCAAGGTGGTAAGTTATGTTGGGTTATGATAATATATCGGTGCATACCTCTATTGGATTGGTATCATTTTATTTTATTTTTTAATGTCATTCAAATATCGATAAATGAGGATTTTCACATTTTTTTGATGCCAATATGGTATGGGTATTTGACGGTATTTGTATTGTCGATATCATTCAAGTCTATATATCATGCAAGAACTTTCGTGTCTAGGTAAATTTGTCCTAGTGTTAAAACGGTTTGCAATGGTGTATCTCGAATAATAACTTGGGCATATAAAGATTCACTCACCTTGATATACCCACCAACTATCATTGTTTGATTGGTATTACAATATTGATACCCATGGGTAGGTTTTTTTTATTTCATTATTGATGTTGAATATTCATACCATGCATTCACCTGTATAGTGGTCCGACATTGGTGCATACATGTCCCACTACTTAGGCAACCTTGATAGAAATTGCATTATTTCATAAAATATGGAATTTTGCTATTTTATTATTAACAATAACCATTTTTAACATGGAGAATTTTGGACAAACCGTGATTTTATAGTCTTGTGTGAGCCCAATATGGTGCCCACATGAGGTGTTAACCTCAAAAGTTCAATTGACGGTTACTTTTGCATTTTCTTCAATTACTCAAAATTCTAAAAAGCGTGAACCTTTTGTGTTTTACTTAAAATTTGTTTGAAGTATTTAGTGTGTGTCGCATTGGAATTGGGGTTGTTAGTGAATGGTTAAGTTAGTGTGTAAGTTGGTTAGGTTAGATTTTGAGTGGGATTATGCGGAAGAGTTGTTTGGCCCAGGTTTGGTGTTCGTTTTAGGTTAGGTTAGGTGCAATTTTAGGGGAGGGTTGACCTTCTCGGGGGAGGCTTGAGCCCAGCGATTTCCGGCCAACAGATCAGGCTCTCGAGGCTCGAAGGGGAAGAGGGGCAGGACTCTGGAGGCAGCAGCGGGAGAGGGAGAGGCTGGCTCCTAAGCCAGGGGAGAGAAGATGAAGATTCAGGCTAGCTACACCGAAATGCTGCTGCTTCAGGCGAAGCCAGCTGTACCGAATTGCGGGGAATTCAGGTAGAAAGGAGAGCGCCGAAGGCAGCTCGCCGAAGCAAGGCCAGGGGCTAAGTGAGATCTGATCACAGGTAGAGGGGAGCGCCGAAGGCAGCTGCCGAAGAGGGATGGCAGGGGCTAATCAAAATCTGAGGCAGGGTGAAAGGTGAGTGCCGAAGGCAGCTCGCCGAAGCAAGGCCAGGGGCTAAGTGAGATCTGATCACAGGTAGAGAGGGGAGCGCCGAAGAGGGCCAGGGGCTAATCAACATCTGAGTCAAATTGAAGGCGCTAGTACTGAAGGCAGGGGCCTCTCGGGGCAAGGAGGTGCATTCCAGTGGATACTGGTAGATGATTTGAGTGTGGCCCAGGGGAGGTTTAGAGTTAGAGCTCCCACAGTGGGGCAAAGTAGAAGGAAGGATTAGTGAGGATTATAGTTGAGCGAAGGTTAAGGAACCCTAATGTGTTGAGGGTTATCTTAAGACTCTAGAAGCTAGATAAATTAGCCAGATTGCACATGCATTTAGGTAGGAAATTGGAAGTGGGAAGATGTGTTAGGGTGGTTATGTGTGTGGACATCACAGGTGCACAAGTATTTGTCAATGCTAATGCCCTGTGCGTTTGAATAAAAAGAGTGTGCTTTGTATTTGAATTTATTGTGCATGAATGTGGGGTCCCAAGGCTAAGCGTCAACAAAGACATGTGAGCTATAAATCTCCACCTGGACTATAGACGCATAAGGGTGGGGGTTTATGGCTGACATCTTGTTGAAGTTTGTTTTTGGGAAATATATCCAAAATCACCAAGGAAGGATGGTGATTGCGCAGTAAAATGCATTAGATTCAGTTCACTCCATATGGAATAAATCCCTCCGAACTTCATTGGTAATAATAACTAGAATAAGCCACACTAAATATCTTGGGGATAATAGTGCGGATGCACATAATTTTCTAGCCCACAATAATGGATTGCATCAATCGTGGTGCATTATGAGGTGAAATGCACTAGCATGGGCTCATTCTAGATGGAGTTTTAAATCCATCATAACTTCGCCAATAATGATAAAAAGTTGTGTGCCATATTGGGTTTTTTGAGGAGAATAGTGTCCGGTGCACATTATATCCCAACCACAAACATTTTGTGAATTGTATCAAAATTGATGCATTGTGCAATGGAATGCACCATGCTTTATTTCATTCCACATGGCAGAAGCCACTCTGGACTACACTCTAACCTCGATAATGTCACCCTTGTTTATAGAACACCTTGATATTGTCACCCAAAACTTCGAAACCAAATTTTCTAGTGTAAAACTCCCTCGTTATTATCCCTATCACCCTTGATAATGTCACTATTTTTTCCAAAATCTGTAGTGTCACAATTGACAGTCTGCAAAGATAGAAGCTTGGATTGAAGACTATTGATATGGTGTCGCTTATCAAGTTGCAAGTATGTTATCATGTCTTTCTGTTGCTTTTTTTATCTCATAAGCGAGGACCATGTCTCTCTTAGAAAGCATTTTGCACCTCGTTTACATGGCTAGTTGTTGTATTCATGTTTACATGTAAACCATAAGTGTAGCTCCAGCTTTGTCGATAATTGTTTTGTTGATTGTATTCTTCTTAATTGACCGTGTATTTCTTGTTAATTGAGCTTGTATGTCTTACATTTTTTAACAAGAGCTAATTGAGCTAAAGCTAGAGCTCCTTAATTCCTGGGATTTTTACGTGCTCATTTGGGTGAATGGTTTGGCAGAAGAAGGTGCTCGCAATGACAAGCAATTCCACACGCAAATGAGTGGATTTATCTGCGTCTGATAAGAGGAAAATTTGTGAAGTCCACAAAGCTCATCCAGGTTTGAAACATGAAGACCTTGCACAATATATGGTGGATCAACACAAATTCAAGCTTGTGGATCGTACCACAATTAGCAAGATTCTTTGTGCAAAAGAGAAGTGGTTGAATGTAGATACAAATTTGCGTGGAGGCAGTGTACAACGTGCTCGAGTTGGAAAATGGCCTCAGCTAGAAATGCTTTGGTTTTATGGTTTGGACAGGTAAGAGCACGGAGGGGAGTTGTGATTGATGATGTCATTATGCATAAGGCTGATGAATTGAGGAATTCATTTGGCATATCTGATACTGATTTCAAGCTTTCTCATGGATGGTTGCAAAATTTCAAAACTCGACATGGAATCAAGTGTTATTATCTACATGGAGAAAGTGGAGATGCAGATGCAGTTGGAGCTGCATTGGCCACGGCAAAGATCCCATTTATATTGAAGAAATATGATCCGGAGGACGTCTTCAATTGTGATGAGACATGTTTGTATCATAGAGCCTCTCCTTGCAAGACTTTGAATATTGGAAAGGCTAAAGGAAATAAGAAAAAGAATGACCGTGTCACATTGGGGCTTTGCACTAATATCTCAGGCAAGGAGCGATTGAAGCTTGTTTTCATTCACAAATCAGCGCGTCCCAGATGCTTTCTTCGAAAATTTGATCCAAATAGTGTAGTGCACTATTATTCTAGTAGTTTAGCATGGATGAACAATGAAGTTTTTACGCATTAGGTGAAGAGTGAGAACCGACGAATGGCATTGAAAGATAGAAAGATTTGCATTATCATGGATAATGCAGGAAGTCATGATATTCATGGTGAGGTCAAGAAAGTTGTAGATGGCTTTAATGCTTTTGTGCTCTCCCATATCACTATCTTGTTTCTTCCACCAAATGTGACTTCAATTGTTCAGCCTTTGGACCAAGGAGTGATTGCAACATTCAAAATGTGCTATAAGCACAAGCTTGTTGCTTGGACTTTGCAACAAATTGATAGCAGTTTAGTTGAAGATTTAGGAAAGTTGAATGTTGATGTATTTCAAGCTATGCTATGGTGTGTGGCGGCATGGCATGAGGTAGATGATCAAACCATTAGAAATTGTTGGAAAAAGTCCGCCATATTGCCTGCAGAGTGGAATGCAAATATTAACAATCTTGGTGAACGTATGAAGACCAAAATGGAGGAAGCAACTTTGGAATTGGGAAATCTCATTGCAGCATTGAATTTGGGCTTTGATGTCCAAGGCAAGCCTCTAGAGAAGTTTTTCCATTGGAGTATGTAAACATGGAAGGTGAAGATGATTTTGAGGTGGAGTATTCTACTGAGGAGCTTGTGCAATTAGTGCGAGATGGCTAGGAGGTACATGATTCCGTAGAAGTAGACCCATTGATTGATGATAGCAATGATGTTGAGTCTAAGGTAGTGAAGTTAAGTGATGCACAAAAATCTACTAAAGATGTTTTGAACTTTATGGCTAATCAAGGTTCTCAAATTTTCAACACTATGGAGTTGTTAGGAATGGAAAAAATCCATGACAAGCTCATTAGAATTGGTGGAGGAATGCAAAGATGTGAGCGTAGAGCTTAGAGCCTAGAGTGTAGAGCGATGTTATGTGAGCATGGTTTATTGTGAGGCACCATTATGGGAGCCTATTACTGTGGATTCTTGCATCCTCTCACCATTAAAAAAAAATATTATATTTACAACAATATGCCCTATCACCGTGCAATCATAATATTATTCATTTGAATTCTTTTAAAAAATAACCTCTAATTATCTCCTCAACATTACAAGGGTTTGAATTTTTAAATATGCAAACCACATTCAATATGAATGATGCACAAACTATGCATGTTGGAAATCCATATTCAATAACGATGTTGATGCAATAACAACAAGGAAGATTCAATAAAATTAAGATAATCACACATATAGAATTCCAAAGAGGAAGTAAGAGAATTAATATACATTGTGAATTAAATTCAAGAATGTGCAAAGTTTAACAACATGAATCATTGAGCACTAAGAAGATCATATAAAAAACAAGAAAAACATATATATTGTAATCTTTATTTAAAGAAGGTTGTGTTTCGAAACACAACCAAAGGTTCATAAACCAAAATGAAGTTAAGTATAATGCATATAGTTCCACATTAAGAAACAAATTTTAAATATATTAGATGGATAAATATCAATCATTTATTGATGATTACTAGTGTTGGAAGAAGAAGTACTTGATTTTGAACATTCATCGGCGGACAAATCAAGATATTGTTTAACTCGAACATCATATTTAATCCGATTGTAGTAAACTTTATCAGGCCTAGATGCTAAAGCTCTTGCCATATTTTCTTGCCAAGGGGGGAGTGTAAAAGATTGAGAGGGACTTGTCCACAAATCCGAGTGAAAAGAAGAAGTTGCATAACGAGGAGTCCTGGAAAAAAGAAATCATAATCAGTATTTGATGAAAGATTATGATTAACTAGAAAATTTTGAAATAAACAATAAAAATAAAACTATTGACTAACTTACGTACAAAATTCATCGAGCTCAATATCCTCATAATCGTCATCGTCATCCTCAAGGTTTTCCACGTCTGCATCAAGTGCAGATGGGCCTGCCAACAAGGGTTTAAGAACATCATTGAATAAAGTGATGTCCTCCTCAAACCCCAAGAAATGACGACCTGATGCTCGACACGCATGAAGTGCAGCACCTGTGAAAAAGAAACTTTAGAAAATGATTGAAGAAAAATGATGTATAACATATGATGTATGTTTGAGAAAAAAAATTGCAAAGAAATTTGAGGAGGAAATAAATATGAGAAAACCAGTTTGTAGAAATTGATACATGTTCCAATAGTCAAATCAACTATCCTACTACCCGGAGCAGAACATGCTTCAATAAGCATTTGCATAAATATGGAGGTTTTCTCCCGAGCACCTCTCCATGGAGTAACACCATCAGAATGCATAGTTAGCTTACTTTTATCAATGAAATTTGGAATGGATAGACCGGAAATAGGATCAAAATCAGTGTTAACCAGGTCTTTGTCAGACAACACAATTTGAGGAAAAAGATGATTTCATTTGCATCCTCATCCACCCTTCCAAATTCTATCATTTGGATTAAAATGTCCTCCTAATACATTAGGGGTTCAACTGCAACCAATGGCCTCGAGATTTTGATGATTGATTCTATGATAATGATCATGAACATTTGACAACATCGACAATAACAATGGTGTGTATTTAGGTTTAAAGATAAATGATTAAGTTGGATGGAGACATTGGTGAAAATTAGAGATCATTGGCAGAAAATCAATAAGGGATTCTATGTATATAATGTGTCATGTGCCATTGAACACATTATGTCCTATTAGTGTGTGTGAATATTTAATGCATGCCACTTTAATTGTCTAGTCATAGTAGGAATAATGCCCTAGCATAGTTTCCTTCACTAGTCTTGAATGCACACACTCATTATGGCTCTGTCAGGCTCTACAAAAGTCATCGCCTCAGGAACCGCACATGCATACTTTACCCATCGTAATTTTCAATGCTTCAATGTTTCAATATTACATAGTAGTAATATTATAGTGCTACAATATTAAATCGCATAAATGTTTCATAACCAAGATAATTGTACATGGTACATCAATGTTCCCATTTTGTTTCCTAGAGGGTTGTAATAATAAAGAACAAGATGGGAGTGGGTTATGATGTTCCCCATGATATTCCCCTCCAAGGAACATCAAAATCCACTCCCACCTTGCACTTTATGACTGTATAAAAGTGTGAAATTTCCATCATCTCCCTTAAGAATATTTGGATAGCATAGTTTGAATAAAATTTGAGAGGAAAAAGACGTAGGTTTGAATCCTACCACCCGCACTTGTAATTTTTGTAACTTAAAATATTAGTTTCACACAAATGTTCTATGTTTAAGCATCCCAAATTAAAACAACAATAATGTCCCTTGAGTTTTTGCTCAACTCTAAAACACTAGAACATTGGAACATTAAAACATTGAATGTGTGTAATTATTGGTATAATGTGAACATTTACCCTTATGTGGTCCCCAAGGTGATATGCTTTACCATTTCTAACATGGTCATAATTAGCTCATGCATTCAAGACCAATGACATAAACTATGTGTGCCCAAGACTCCACGTCTTCCCTAACATTGTCCTGGAGACTAAGTTTCAACCAACAACTTACATAAATAAAATAGTCATCCATGTACCAAGAAGTACACTCTAAACTCCGTAGTATCACACTTGTCGCAACCAAAGTGCCGTGATATTACGGAGTTCTGCAGTGTTAACATGGATGCGTGATACTAGTGAATTAGTGTAGCATGTGACACTATGGAATAACGCAAAATGCAACATATTAAATGGTGTGGTGTGGTCCACTCCGCTTCGCCTTCCCATGTGATGTGGTGCATGCATGCACCAACATTCAACAAGTGGCATAAGAAGAAGAAGAAGAAGAAGAAGGTGACACTCCACATATTGACACATGGTGCAATGCAAGGGTGTGGGTTGACTTCTTTGGTGGTTTGCATTAATGACAAAATTTGTGATATAAGGGAGAGAAAGGTGACAGTAAGGAGTGAGATTTGAACTACGCACATCCGTTCCCTAGGGCTTCGGGATATTAGAGAGTGAGTGACATTATGGGGGTTGATATTACAGAGTTTAGGGTGTACCATAAACATGCCTCATCAACTTCGACACAAAATAGTTATTTTCTCAAGTGATGGAAGTTGTCATAACATTACTCAGCCTATTCCCTTTGCACCCTTTCTAAAAGGGGAGATGATGGGATTATTGAGCCCATTAGTCTTGATGATTTTGGATCCCCTCCCCTCCCCCCCCCCAATCCACTACTTCAATTGGGTCCAATTTACGTTTGACCTTGATGCTTTGGACATGAATCACGATGGGCGTTCCTCAATGCCTCCCACATCGCCTGTTGGAACCTTGATTTTCATGTTGCTTGCGGATGACCTAGGGGTGCACCTTTCATAACACAATGAGTATATGCGAGTGCACAAAAGGGGTATCAATTTGAACTTTGCCGTACTACTTATGCATATGCTACACAAATCATAGCTTGTAGTTATGCACATGTATGAAGAACCTCTAGAAAATAAACAATATATGTATTTATATGGTAGTGTCACTAGACTTTATGGGATAAGTGTTTAATTTTGGACGAAACTAAGATGTATAAATTTTTCATTTCCTTACTTCATCCGTGCATGTATGGAAGAGGCAATATTAGGGTTTTGGAAGGAGTCATTGAGTTGAGAACGAGGCCACTTCTTGCTTAGGGTGTAAGAGGAATGGTTGCGCTTCTTTGTGAAGGTTGATCAAAGGAGCGGGTGGTTGATGTAAGTACACTAAATATGATATTTAGTGTTTGATTATATTTAATGTTGTTACCACCCTACCCTGCTCAGCACTAATTTTCAATTCCTTGACAATTAGTGTTAGAAGATATGCTAGAAGATATGTTGGAATTCTCCTTTAACCATTGTTGTTGTTTTTTCAATTCCTTACTAAAACTAAATTCAAACATGTAACTTCCACATATTACCATAGTTGATGTTTAGTGTTTGAGTTTACATTTAATGTTTACTTACTTTCATAGGGTTATTGACATTTAGTGTATGTGTTCGTATTTAGCGTATCAAACACTAAATATCCTATTTTGTGTAATGATTTAGAAGTTAGGTCTTGTCGAAAAGGTTGACAAAAGAGTTTGTTGATATTGCGAAGGTGCTCAAACCCCTCCATTTCTCATTACTTTTATGTGTTCCACATAGCCCCTACCTTGTCTTGGGTGCTTGTCACATTAGTGGTTTTGTGTATTGGATTGTCGAAGCAACAATAAGTGTTTATAGATAAACTCTTCCATCAATTGAATTTTTGGTTTTGAACCAAGGGCATATTGTTTGTCTTTTCTCCAAATTAAGTTGTGGCTATTATTAAAGCATGCATGGTAGAGACTAATTAACAAGTGGAATAAAATGGGTCGATTAGTTTTTTTTGTTCAAGATACTTTTAGTTTTGAATGCTATCAGAACTACAATATGTAGGCAAGGAAAGTCGAGACAAGAAAACACATGAACCTAGAATTTTTTTAAATGTGGTAGACCAAAAAAATCAGCTCTAGTTAAGGTTTGGTTTGTTGGGAGAGTTTATAAGATGTGTAGAAAATTTGGTAATTGTTGGGTGGAGTATAGGGATCTAATTGACTTGATGGACCATTCATCAAACATGGACATTGGCTTATGTTGATATCAAAAGGCCAACAACAAGTGGACTTACGATTTAACTAATCATTTAATGAAAAATTTCATATGATTTTAAGGATCTTTTGAACAATAATTGCATTAGCTTCTATGACATATGTTTTAGACTTAGATGCTTCTGAGTTACATCCGGGGGATGAAAAATCTTCAACGGCTTTATGATGAATGCTTGGGTTTTGCATTTTACATATGATAGGGGTTGATTGTTATTCAAACGTATATTTGTACACTTATGTTAATGACTATATATGGATGTAATTTTTTTAATGTATACATATTGTCACTTTTATTTTTACCATTGAAATTGCACGTGTATTGCTTGATTGAAAGAAAGAAAAATGAAAAAAGAAACTAGTATATAGGGGTTTTTTTAGAGTATGTTGGGAATGCATATGGTTTCTTGGTTTTTAATGAAAGGTGCACTCCCGGGGGCAGATGGGGCTCCAATAAGTGGGCAAAGAACTTCCCATCATTTTACACCTACATCAAGGTTAGGTCCCCCCCCAAACACACACACACCCGACACTACGGAGGAGTCAAATTTTGAGCAAAACATGTTGGACAATGTTAGTAATTCTTTTAGGTTGTACACATATGATAAGAACGTTGATGATTGTCCATTAGTGGGGTCCATCCATCAAAGAATTTATATTGACGACTTGTCTTGTGGACGTGCATCACATGAAAAAAAAGAAGGAAATGGTGGTTGGGAATATGTTTTGTAGCAAGTGTTGCTAGAAGTACGCCACTCTAGCAAGTGTTTGTTGCATACGTACTTGAATCCATCCAATACCAAGGTGCAACTCAAAGCAGAAGCAAACACCTTGGGCTCAACTAGGCTATACATGGATGGTCCATTTGGGATAATAGTTGAGGTGATGCAAAGGAGGCTTTGTGTGTTCGTGCGTAGTTTACATTATAGGTATTTGCACTACTCATGGTGGACAATGGCATTACACATAAGGTGATACATGCGTTGAAGTCTATTGATACTTTTGGACTCTTCAATGGTGTCACAGGTGCCAACATTTGTGCACGAAAGCAAGTCCTCTTTTGCATGCCATGTAGATCAATGGGATTTTGGTGGCAAATGCACTTTTCTTTTTGATGCTCATATGCATTATGACGTGGATTTACATCAAAGATGCCTTTTTGAGGTTGAATTTTCCCACACCACCTACAAAACCTTCTGTTTATTTTTGATTTTTTTGATTTTTTGATTTTTTAGAAAAAAAACATTGACGATTCCATCACATACCCGAGTGAGCCATTACAACAGTCCCCCCACCCAAGTGTTTCTTTGTGGTTTGTGTGCATTATATCTATTTTTTCTATTAAAATATTTTCACATGTGGATATGCTTCCAATTTGGAATTATTTTTTAAATTAACATGTTGTCTTGGTGTTCACAGACATTTTACAACAATGCAACGAAGGATGGTCTCCATTGGGAACACATAGATGATGACACATTTGGTGTCCAAGTCAAGTCCATTGCAAACTAGGCTTCATGCATGGTTAAATTATATGAACAAAGGTCGGGGGCCAACTTGTTAGATATTGTCTATTTCAAGCTTGCCATTTATGCCCGTTGCCATTGGAATCATGGTGGGCGTGTACAATTCGACAATTCATGAACATCTATTGTTTATACAAATGAACCATTCCACAAAAATATGCTTTGTGTATTTATGTCTTGTGTTCAAATTTTGTTGTTATGTTTGTAGGTGTGTGAAGTTTTTTTTATGGAGCTCCTTCATGACATAATGCTCTTGTACTATGTGTTATTGGCGAAGTTTGAAGGAACAGATTCAGAGCTGGAGGTTCTTGTTCACGTTGCCGATGGAGAGGCCCTTCGAAAGGTAGGCCGCATGTTTGATCAGATGAGAAGCTTGATGGATACTAGACTCCATTTCATAGATTGTTTTGTTGCATTCAGGCTTATTGAGTGGCATCTACGCTTTAGTTATGTATGGGTAGGTTGAGGCTCTTGCACAATAATTTTGCCCTTTGTGTTCTGCCACAAAGGGCACCTATTATGATATTGTCATTACGACACTTATTGGGCAGGAGGATACCATTGCAAGTGTTATGGGCAATTGGGGGATGTCAGAGACTTTGTTCATAGTATGGAATATACCTATTATTATATGCATATCATTGACGTCTTCTAGTTTGTCATGCGCATTTCACGTTGCATTAACATTTCCAAATTTCTCATGTGTAGAAATCAAATAAGGTTATTCCATCCAAATTTCCTAACGACATTGCTCTTGTGATCCTCTCGTTTTTGCATGATTGTGTTACCCCATTGGTGTTAGTCGTGTGGAATTGGCCATCGGATCAGGGAAATGTTCTTAAGGTATACATTTGTTGCATGTTGTTACCAATACAAACTCATGGATACCGATGATGTGCATTGGATGTTTTTTGTATATACATATATAGAGAGAGAGAGATTGCACAAAAAACTGATTTCTTTGTATTTGAAATGTGCATATCACCCCTCCCTTCATTCAAGATTTGGTTTATTGCATGAGACACACAAGCATCAAGAAAATTTGCAAGTTTATCACACATCTTGAGAGATTTGCTTAGGACCTGGATGCGGCCGTTCTTGTTCTATCCAGTCTTACCCGGTTCCACACGATGTCACAAGTTCTCAGTGTACAACTTCACATCTGTTTATGTCTCTATTGTATCGTGTTTTATGTATTGTGGTTCAAAGGTGCAAATACTTATTTATTGTTATACTCTGCACAACGTCCTCCCTTTGGGTATACAAGTCACATTATCGCAGAAGACGCGTGGGGGCTCAACATTTGGTAGCCTTTAATATAGCCAATTTGATGGTGTCATCGGTGGCCGCATTTTGCAACACCACTACACTATGTATGATATTTAGTGTTTGATTATATTTAGTGTTGTTACCACCCTACCCTTTTCAACACTAATTTTCAAATCCTTGATAATTAATGTTAGAAGATATGCTAGAAGACATGCTGGAATTCTCCTTCTATCATTGTTTTTTTTTATATCCTTACTAACACTAAATTAAAACATGTAACTTCCACATATTACCATAGTTGTTATTTAGTGTTTGAGTTTACATTTAATGTCACTTGCTTTCATAGGGTTATTGACATTTAGTGTATGCGTTTGTATTTAGTATCAAACACTAAATATCATATTTTGTGTAGTTGCTATTAGCTATGAGCATTCTACCTCTGAGGCGAATATGAGATCCATGGCAATGGGGTGCAATCATAAGGATTTCAAACAATTTTTTTTCCCTTGTTCATCATATTTTGATTGGTAATTGGGAATGTATTTGTAGCGCATATAACATAAACAAATCTTGTACAAGTTTTGAGGAAGCACCCAACACCATTGCATTGGGACACATTTTGCGCACATGAGAAGCTTTTAGACGGTTCAATGAGCAGCAACAATGCTATGAACCTCCGAATCATGTCCTGCACATATCCTTGTCACATATGTATGTCCTCAATTCTTGTTATATTTGTTCAAATTTTAACACCATAAATTGTGTTGAAGGCTACAATGCCTATGTATAGTGCCCTCGCTCACGTAAATTTTTATTTTGCAAGGCTTCTATTGCAACAAAATGTTCAAATATTATGCATCTTAGTGTTTCACCCCCTTTACAACATGATACATCCATATTTAGGTTGTGCACACATCCTCCACATCTCAAATATTGCATGATTTTCTTAGTTTGGGAAGATTGAAGGATGAAATGGTTGAGCGCAAACACCAAGAAGCAAAGAATCTCCACACAATGCATGGTGCCGGGTGAGGCGGCCCCTCCGCAGACATCCGCATGGATTCTGCAAAACTACTCGTATGTTGTTATGACACTTGTTGTTGTTGTTACCACATCAATCTTCATGAATGAATTTTTTTAAAATCCTTATCTGCAAGGAACACGAAGGACCTCCACAAAGGATTCATGTCCCAATATATGCACTTGTGCATGGCATATGAAGATGTACTCCCGGTAGGGGACTTGCAATTGAAATTTATGATTTTCATACTTCAATTGTAAGACGGGCGTGCATACAAAGCTTCACTTATGAACGTTTATGGTGTAGATGAAGCAAAAAAGACTACACACACGAGCGGAACCTAAAGATGGCGTTAAAAATGACATACAGTATTTCGAGCAGCAATGCCAGAGATTGGAGTGGGAGGAAGTCAAGTTGCTATCCATGTAGCTTGAAGGCGTTGCCTCCCCTGCAACACGTTATCAAGCATTTCAGAATTGGGCATCTGAGTACACGCAGGGGAGAGTGGGCCTTGTTCCGATTCGTCATGCTCCTGCGGTGATTTCTGCGACTCATCCCATATTTTCACTCCCACGAATATTTTTGGTTACTGATTGTTTCCTCGTAAACCGTATGAAGACCTAAAGGCTTTTGTGGAGGTCGTGAGATATCACTACATCTGCAGTGGAAACCGAAACTGCGCATAATTTGTTTAGATGGATGATGATGAGGCCGCTTGTGGTGGTCGTTGACGTTGTCGGCAATCACATGTCGGTGACGCCGATGGAATTTGTCGGTCATGGAATGGTAGCTGGGAGAAATGGGCAGAGGGGAGGGTGCTGGCAACAGGGATGAGGTGCATGAGCGTTGAGTTTCACAACACATAGATCCATTAGCTCTCTATGCCAGAGGAGGGCATCAGATTTCAAGCCTACTGCATTCTCTGTGGCAGAGAAAAACCTGAAATTCTACAAACATTCACATCCTAACAAAGTAGATCCCATATTTCTTTCCGTTCAACTCTGACAGTCAAAAACCTACCTTAAACCACAAGCTGCAAGAACAAACAGCGATCATAACGTCGAGAAAGTTTTTTCGTATATTCCATATCTACTGCGAATTTCTGTGTGGAAGATAGAAAACCTGCCTTCAGATGTAGTAAACCACAGCTGAAATCCTACAAATAGCAAACAACTGACCATTACGTCGAAGGAGCATCATCCCCCTTTTTCCAAGTAGATTCCATGTAGTTAAATGCATTCAGCTCTGTAACATGAATCACAGATAAAACTCTACAAACAGCAAGTACTGACCACATGAAGAGTTGCAGAAACTTACATGACTCTCCTTGGAATTTTTTCCACATCCTATACACTAATATTGATTGAGTGATCAATCCCGGCGGGCGAACCCTGGTTGAAGTCTGACTTGGCGGTCTATCAACAAACCGATCGAGGCATCGAGCCTGCCGTTGTGGGAATCTATATGGTTCACTGCCCTACCGTATTATATGTACAATTTGACCGTCTGAATCTGTCATTCTCAGAGCTTCGTTGCAATTCCATGCCAATGGTCCTTGTTCAGGGGATGAGGTTGTTTTTCTTCATCTCGTCGATCACATTCATGAAAGACTTCTCGGAGTTGCGCCAACCAAGGAACCCAAACTCGCGGCTCTTGTTCATGCTACTCACAATTTCGATCGGCTGGTTAAGGATGATGTCAGAAAACCACCAATGGCCAATATCCGCAAGCTTCACAGGATGCAAACCATTCTCCTTCACAATCTTATCCCAGACAGGCTCCTTCCCATGCATCAGATCCACCAGCGAAACCGATTTGCCACTATACTCCGGAATTTCCAGGCCAAATCTCTCCGCCAGCAAGTGCCACAACCTTTTCCACTTGAACACATCGCCATTGGAGCTGTTGAACGCTTGGTTCCTAGCCTTAGGCTCAACACACGCCCAAATCTCTTGCTCGGCAATAAGCTCACCATCAGAAGCATCGAACAAATAGTTCCATGTCATCTCGTTACCAGGATACACAAGCTTCATGCCCTCATGCTTGCAGATGACTGCGTAGACTGCCAATGTGCCTACCATGTTCATCAAGTTGCCAGCTGCGAAGCCAAAGATCACAGTGGGCCTGTGAATGGAGTATGAGATCTTAGGGTTATGTTTCACAAGTTCAAAGATGATGTCCTCTTGTGCGTGGTAGAATTGATCACATGGGAGGCGGAGGCCATCTTCCACAAATGGAGGCTCCTTAGGTTGAATCTTTCCTTTGAACTCGAAAGGGCCGACGTAATGTTTCCCTCCGGTCTGCAGCACGATGTGTTGTAAGTTTTTTGCATGCGGGATGAGACCGTCCAGAGTGTTTTGTAATAGTTTGCTGTTACTCACGATCCTCTCTGCCTCGGAGGCTTCCGCCACCCATGTTACGAAGAATATGTGTGTTATATCTGTGAGTCTTGAGAGGTTGGCTAGGGTTTTCTCCCTGTCCAGAAGGTCGCATTGCACGTACTCCAGCTCGGGAAGGTGTGATAGCCATGACGGTCGAGGCCTGCGGGATAGGCCGTAGACTTTCCATGGTCCCCCGGCTGCGTCTGGGTGGGATAGTAGATTTGCAAGATAGTTTCCAACGATTCCTGTGACTCCGAGGATCAGAGCAGCCTTGGGCTCATGGCTGGCGGATGATGCCTCCTGCTCGTGAGTTTTGCTATGATCTATGGCCAATCTTCCCTGCCATTGCATAAGAATTTGAGCTCAATAATTTGTTACTCATTCTGAGGCTCCGAACACCATGCCAATCATCATGTGTATAACTTCATCATTCGTCTAAGTTACATCATGATAGAAATCCAAGAAATGTAGAAACGCAACAGTTCTGTGGCTTCGTACATTTAAATTTGAGATGAAGGATTTCTTGCTAACACTGACGCTCCGAACACCATGCTAAATATTTTGTATGAATTCTTCCTTCGTCCAACATCAAGATCGCAATCTAAGAAATGAACAGATGCAATATTTCTGTGGCTTTGGACATTTCTTGAGCTGAATAATTTGTTACAAATTTTATTGCTCCAAACACCACGCTAATCCTCACGTATTAATTCTTCCTTCGTCCGAACATCACCATAGCAATCTAAGAATTGAACAAACGCAAAAATTCTGTGGCTTTGGACATTTCTTGAGCTAAATTGCTACTAACTTGTTGCTCCGAATACCACGCTAATCATCATGACGTGATTATTCTTCGTTCATCACGATAGCAATGTAATAAAAAATGAACACACGCAGCATTTCTGTGACTCGGTTTGGACATTCCTTGAGCTGAGATTATAATGGTTGTGCACCACTCGATGTACTCTCACGGAAGCATTTGTCCGCTGGACATTCACATACATTGACGTGCAATCCTGGAGAAGAATAAATAGCAATTGCATCCTATTGAATTGCACAAGACCATAAACCAGGAGTGTCAGATGCGAACCCCAGCGCGCGGATTCAACCAACCAGTCTGCCACGGAAACAGCCCCATCGTCCCTGAGCCAATTCGGCACTGGCTATTGCCTAATTCACAGGAATATCAAACAAAAACACACATCAGCCCTTGGAAACCTCCACAAAATAGGAAACATTCCAATCCCTGAGTGTGAACGAAAGAGAATCTATACGAACGACTTATAATGTCGACCATAGCCACTAAGAAGAAATTACGCCACATGATCATCACGCTCCACAAGTTCTCGGTTCCTAGCCCAGATTCCTCGCCGAACGTAAAAGCTACAACTTGTACCGCAAGTTTAATTCACTCCGCCACCAACAGAATGTACACAGAATGCTCATCCCAATCTCAAACCTAGACTTAGACTAAAATCCTGTGGACATCCATCAAGACCAAAATCTTCAGAGGTTTCGTCTCCTCAAACTGATGATGATAATTGATGAGCTTCAGCCTGAGCTTGAGAGATAATCCGGCGAAAGCTTTTGCCCAGCTTTTGACAGGATAATAATCACAAATTGAGCATAACATCTTCAACATATCACTTTCTAGGGACAAACTACCCATGCCATTTGTTCTGATAACTCTTCTATAAAATATCAATAATGTGCACACATAAAAACATCAATTGCCTCCACTGGAATTAGCTTTGAGGTAACTTATGATGACAGATTTGACACCTTCGAGATTGCAAAATGCTCTCAGTGCACATCAGGATCAAGGATGAATTAAGTCCTGCTCCTAAATGGGTACATTCGCAACAATCTCAGAGACAATTGAAGAATAAACGAGGAATTCAGTCACCTTGGGAATAGAGGTCCTGCAAATCCTCGGCAGTGACATGCACAGAATTGAATCCTGAAGATTGCGAAATGTAACTACTTATAATATTCATTGGAAACCCAGGGGGCACTCTGAGAGAGCGAGAGAAGAGAGAGAGAGCGCGCCGGTCGCCGGTCCTCGTCTCTAAGGGCCCCTCAAAAGCGGGCCCCCGCCTCTGCCCGCCCTGCCCCGCTTCTGCCTGCCCCGTCCTCCTTGCCCGCCCGCCCGCCTTGCCCGCCCCGCCCTGCCCTGTCCGGTGGAGCCACTGGGGCTTAACCGGTGCAGCTTCCAGTGTTTTCAAGTTCAACCGGGCACATGTTAACATCTTCTGGTTTTTTTTTATCGAGAATTTTTTTAAACATGAAAAAAGATTGGTAATTTTCTTAAAGTCTTGAATTTCAACCAGTTATTTTCAAACTCAATCAAATAATTTGTGATTATACTACATATTGTATTTAGTATCACTTACTATTTGGAGTTACACAATGATATATCTTTTTATTATTAATGAATTTTTTGACCAAGTAAAGATGTCGATGTTCTATAATGTCCAAACAACAAGTTTGACCTTTGTTGGCAAAAAAAGAAGATAATATACAATAAACTATTATAGCATTGTGTAATTCCAAATAGTAAGTGACACTAAATACAATATTTAGTGTAGTGGTCGGTTCTCCCCGTTCATTGGTCTACAAAACCCATCTTAAGTGCACCTCACCTCAAGGTCCAAAATCCAATATATATGTTCACTTTCACTTTCACTTTCACTTTCACTTAGTAAATAAGCATTTGATTGGAATTTCATTTCCATAATGCATTGCTCATTAAACTTTTAACCCTTGATTGCTCAAGCACTTTCTTGAATTATTAGATTCATGAAAAACCATCATTTTTTTGTTTTAATTGCTTTAATCATTGCTTTAAGCAAGGTTATTACGACATTATTGATGATTCAATTTGCATGACTTGTTATGTTTCATTAAAACTCTGAGGGTTTAGGGTCTAACATGTATAACCTATAGCCCATCATCATAGCCCATGAGATAGGAAATTTTGAGATGAATATAGATATACTAAGCATATTATTTCAAGAAGCTTGTTGTTGGAGGATAAGTACTCTAAGTCTCATTAATCAACCCAAAAATTATCACATGGGCAATTGAGATTGAAGTATCATTCCAACATATTTTGCATAAAATATGTGCTAAATAAAAGGTGAGTAAGTTGGTTTCAATCTCCAATTTCTCAAAAACATTAATCACACAATATTTTAATACGATTGATATTTGATTATGAAAGTATTTGAAAATTGTGATTGATGATATGAACCACCTCAACATCATATGTTTAACCTTCCATGAATCATTATTGACACATAGAAAAATATTATTGGATAACATTTTCATCATGTATGTCAATGGATAAGTTGAAAATGTACCATTGCAAAATTGTTGTAAGGATGTTCAAAAGCTTTCTCCATATATATGCACATTAACAGTGTGTATTACATTGAATACTAGTTTTAAAAATTATTGAAGCATATTTAATGCGTTCACAAACACAAGTTGGTAGGCAACCTACATACACCCACAAAAACAAACGTTAAATTTCTTTCAATCTTACAAATTTAAACTTTTCATGAATTACAGAAGTACATCTTTAGTCCTCTTTGAACCCTAAACCTCACAAGTACCAACTCACCTAAACCACAAAATTTACATTTTGAAGCACACAATGACAATATACATTACAATGCATTTTGGAACACAACATAATTATTTTTAAAGTACACAAATAGAAATATTCTTAAAAGTACGTACCTCTAAACTTCCTATGCTTGATGTCTTGAATGCAAAGCTTATTCTCTTTTGGTCTAGAATGCACTCCTTCAAAAGAAATATAATCCATTGAATATGCATCACAAGTTTAGAATGTGGTAAAAAAATCAATATTGAGAATGGTTGCTAGCTTGCATACCCACGAAACCATACATCCAAAAATAAATCGTCAAAGTATACAATGACAATGTGCATATAACTAAATAGCTTCAAACTCTCATATCTTCACCCTAAAACTTACACTCATATCTTCACTTCAAAGCTCGCACTTTTGTTTTTCTAAGGTTGAACTTCAATAACTCAATCATTCATTGAATAGGCATCACAAGTTTAGAATGTAGTAAGAAACTGAATAGTGAAATTGATTGGTAACTTATTCATCCTAAAACCGCACATTCATTTATATCTTGAAGTACACAAAACAATATGCATTACAAAAATGGAATGTGCTTAGAAACTATTGAGGCCAGACTGGCCAGTGCAATTTATGCTTGAATACCATGTGATTTAAATATGAACCATGAAAAGCAAGATGCTATAAAGTTTGATTGCCCCTTGTATTGCATAATGTTAAGATTTACATTCAAAGTCAATGGTGTGATCTTTATGTCTTATCCTTCAATTATAAATAATTGTTTTACTTCTACTCATCCTTAAGTCATATGATTGAAATGTCACACCCATGAAGGTTAATTCATTGATATCTTTGACAACATAAATATAATTGTACAACATATTGGAGTACTTATCTTCAAAATCGTATCTCTAATCCGTAAAAACCTAATTCTTTGCGCTAAAAGCCAACACTATCCGTACATGTATTGCACAACTCTGAGAAGGAGTCATATTTTGCATACTTTTGCATAAATCCTGAAAGTGTTGGTGAAGTTACTGTTGTCTCAAGATTTTGAGATGATTCTACTTCTCCTATTGGCTGTACAGTATATAAACAATGCATGTTAAATTTGCAAAGCAATAGTGTTGCTTGCAAAAATTTCAAACTTGATGAATTGCAAGGATATAGAAGATATATTTAACTAGAGAACTATTTCAAGAGAGAGGGAGTTGAATGTACAAGAAAGAAAGGAGCGGAGCATTCGAGAACAATACCCTCAATTGGCAGTGATTAACTTATACATGAGAATCTCAAACCAAAAGAGATTAATGCACAAAGTCAATCAAACTGCACTTCTCTGCATAGCCAAATTATACAAACACATACTTTTGCCCTACCTCAACTCATTCTTTCTAAAGTTTTGATTCGATGAAACACAAGAGATGCTTTTGGTTCATGCATGACAAATGATGCACATATGTATCAACCTTCCGCACATTGTAAAAATCTCGATGAGGAGCACTAGTTTGCGCCAAAAACTCGCGGTCTGCATTTAGCAAAATGTCTGCACCAATAGAGAGACACAAATTGGTACAACAAATCTAGTTCTCGCACTAAGACTATTTCCAAATACACTAGATCAAGAATAACAACACTTCTATTACATCTTTCCAATATACAATTGACTTCCTGTACAATCCAATTTCCAGAGAACTTTACGCGTCGTGTGCGAAACTTGTGAAACCTGTGAAACTTGTGTCTCAATTTCTCAATTCGGCGCCAAAGGAGTAGCACGACGGATTGCAAAAGGGAAATTTGAGAAAGACAATCCACCACATGTTTCTTTCATGTTTGTAAGATCTGCACAGCCGAGTGTCTATCTAGAACGCTTCACTATATGAATCTATGAAATATACCTGAAATAAACAAAGAAAACCTGAAAGATCACAATATGTCACCGGTTGGACTTGGCAACACCAGGATGTTGGCCAGTTATGCTCAAAAATTTCCTTGGACACTGCTCTTGGCACAAAATAACTATTTTCTTGACAATAAGCCCTAAACCCCAAACGTGGAGAACCGACCGCTAGTCACAGATGAACTGGTTGACTTTGAGAATTATCCAGTTGAGGTTCAAGGCTTCAGGGAAATGACCTCTCATTTCAGAAGAATCTATGAAACATACCTCTATCAATAAGAAAACCTAAAAGATCACAAAATGTCACCGCTTGGACTTGGAAACAGCAGCACCTCGGCTGGTTATGCCCAACAATCTTCCGGCAACTAACATAATTGTCATACCTGAAATCAATAAATAAAACCTGTAATATACCTCAAATCAATGAAGAACACCTGAAAGATCACAACATGTCACCACTTGGACTTGACAACACTAGGATGTCGGCCAGTTATGCCCAAAAATCGCCCTGCAACTTCTTCCTCCGCGACTACAACTACAAATTCTGAGTTCAAGGTAGTTTCTGGTTATGCCCAAATTCTGACAATATTCGTTGATTTGAGTGAGAGAACGGACATTTGTCACTGCAACTGTATACTTTAAGGCTGGAAAAGAAAGTGCAAGGCTCCGGCAGTAGTCAAGTAGGTAGCGATTGAATACTACTACCTTCTTTCACCTCAAGATGGCATTGTTACTTAGAAGTAGTATAAGTAGTTCCAGAAGGGATAGTAGAAGACTTTTTGCTATAAAACTGTATAAGATAGGCTTGAAAAGAAAGTGGAAGGTATTCAAATGCAGTCAAGCGGATTGTGATTGAATCCCAAATTACCTCCCTCGTACCCACAAGGTTCCTGCACCCCAAAATTTGGCGCTGCTACCCAAAAATAATGCAGTTCTGGAAGAGATAGTACCATACTTTTGCCACTGCAACTGTGTGCGAAAGGCTTTAAGAGAAATTCGTAGAAGACATCTAAATGCAGCCAATGAACCTGTTGACAAGGATTCTGGAGCTGGGGTACAACTTTGTCTTCACTGATGCGGACATCATTGTCACTTTAAGCACGAGTACAGTTACTATAATGAGATTGATTAAAAAAACCTTCGAAGAGTATCCTGTTAGCAAATTAAAGGGGATTCTAACACACCAAAGTATGCCTTAATTGGGTGCTGTATGCAAAAGCTAAAAAGGCATGGGATTATCATTCCTGTCAGGCACTTGCAAGGTTAATGGGTCCAAAACGAACACTTTTCTGCGCCCACTTCTCCTAGGAAATTTAAACACACAATTTGTACAAAGATGTCCAGCAAATCCAAATCAAGGCTGTAGCAAGCTTCCTCGTATGAATATCTTACCCATTATCAAAATGAGGATTCTTTTTCTTGTTGAATGACAGACACACAGGTCCCCCCAATTATGTTGGCTATTGGACCTAGAATAATTACCAAGTTTGAGCATATCGTTCAATTTCCTTCAAAACACATGACTTCTTGGTGACCGTTCTTAGATCAACACCTAACCCCACACCACTCATATGTAGCTGTCTGATTAAGATAAGCAACCAAATTAGGCCTCTTAACTCTATATACAATCTCCTACAACCCAAAATGTTACACCCTAAACCCTAAAGTCAGGAAGCTGCTCACATAGATAAGTTACAAGAATGAAGCCAGAAGACAGAAGGGCTACTTGCATGCTAGGAATTCTTTAGCAATCCAGCGAATTCCTCACTTTGGAGGAGGCAAGTGGTATTATCTTTGTAATGAGCCTGATTGGAGGCTTCCAATGATTCCAATTGACAAAAAGAATCATGAAGAAAAACAAAAACAAAAAAAATCCTTAGAGTCACTTTAAAACAATGGATTCTGATCTCCTTTACTTTCTTTCTCTTTTCTGCTTCTGTGTTGTTGAGCTCTTTGAGCTCCAACAGGCATGGGATCATTTGCAATCCCTCAGAAACATTTCCCACCAAGGGCACTTCACTTCCTTCCTCAACTGAGCTTGGAAGTGCAGAGAAAATTTGATATTTGGCATTCGGTGGGTAGCTCATACCAATTGATCTACTTACACCTTGTCGAAAAGGTGTTAAGTAAAGAAATGTGCCATAATTTGACAAGAGAGAGAGCATTCTGGTCATCTCCCTGACGGCTTGCGTAGACGTCCAACAGGTGAAGGCCATTTTGAATGCCAGCAGGCAGCTGGAACACGCCACATGTCAACAAATTCCTCTGGTGGAGGAATAGACTTGTTTCTCTCCCAACTGTCTAGTGCCCGACGCAAGTCCTGGATTTTGTTGCCCAGGCCTGTGCAACAGTTTGCATGTATTGTGACAATCTTCGTCATGTCTCTGCTTTTCTGCAAGATAAAGGTAACTTCGAATCAATACATGTCAATTTAACTCCGAACTACATAACTCGGAAGCAAGTTCTAAGAATGTAGACAGAGAAATAATGTAATGTCATAAGTTTGCATGCAATGTGACAACCTTCACCATTATTTTCCTTTTCTGCAACAAATAGAAAAGCTTGACTCTACAGATGTTGATTTGACTCTGAACCATAGACCTGACTCCAAGAGAATGCAAATGGGGGGACATGAAATCAGACAGCGTCGTCATGTGTTGCCTGTCAACAAATAGAAAAGTTTGAATCAACAAATGTTGATTTGGCTCCGAACCATATACCTAAGGGGGCATTCACGGTTGGGGTACTACTTTTGGGTGTCTAACGGTTTAAGGACTTTTTTAGATAACTTTACATAGTCGGTGTGCTTAGATTTGTATTGTGGAGCATACTTTGGATCATACCTACATTTAGTATTCCATAATGAGTACACCGACAAAGTTAATTTACAAGGAATAGGGTTATCTAAGCTTTCCTTTTCATTCCTTAACGGACATACATGACTGTTGTCATAACTGTTGACCTCAAGATTAAGGAATGAAAAGGACAACAAAAATTAATTGAAATGATCCCAATTTTCTTCCTCGCACTTATCGTTCAATTGTGTACCAATAGAACTAAAAGTGTATTGCATACCAATTGTATAGCCTTACATAACACACCAAACATGGCCAGAATTACACAATAACATGGCAACATGAAAAATGAACGTTTAGAATTAGAATTGGACATAATAAAATATATGTATGGATACATGACACTTATACCAAGGTATTAGGATGCAAAACAGGAAAATAATTCACCCCCGATGTACACTTCAATAATGAAATTGCCATTGATGTGGCCAAAACAAGTCATATGACCTCTCTACAAGTTTTATGACTTATCTAATTAGTTCATAAGGAAGTTATCTATTATTAGTCATTATTTAATATCAAATAATATCTTTCTTGATAAATCTTACGACCTATCTACTTATCTATTTGAAATTTATTAATTAAATCATAGTAAATCGTAATAAATGTCAAGATCCAATGCGACAAAGTCCTTAATTCCTTTGTCCCAAAAGTAGTACCCCAACCGTGAATGGCCCCCTAACTCAAAAACAAGCTCTAAGAGAATGCAGATGAGTAGACATGAAATTAGATAGAGTTGTACCTGACAAAAGCTTGAGAATTGATCGGTATCCAAGTACCTAAACTTGACACCAAACTTGGCAAGGTCCTTCCTCTTCAACATCACATTAAGCAAAGACTGCTCATCAATGTTGGGGTTATCTTCCCCACCTTTACACCACTGCTGGTACATGGCAATAATGCGCTTATTTGAGCGAGTATACTGATATCCACAGTTGGGCTTGTTGGATTCCGCCACGGGACCTTTGAACCTGTCACACGAGATTTGGAAGTCCATGTCCTTTGCAAACTGGTTGAACGGATTGCGGAAGGAAGGATAGGAAATTTCCAACTCAAGTTTCTGAGCTTTCTCCTTTCATTTCGTTTGATCCGTGTTGACAGAAGGCAATGTTGTGGATGGGTCAGTTTTTGGGGTTAGCATTTTCTGTGTTTTGGTATGCCAAATGTCTGGTAAGTTAGACTATCTGGAAATTTTGTCAGTGCAATGCTTTTGATCTTGATTAGCAATTGAACATAAAAACTTTGATCAGTTTCATATGGAGTCGTTTACGTAATTCAACAGGAAAGGGAGGAATAACTGGAAGTTTCGGAGCTTTTTATTTTATTTCTATCGATCCGCATTGATAGGAGGCAATGCCGTTGATGAGGCAATTTTGGGGTTGACATTTTTTGTATATTGGTAAATAGACCAACAGGACCTTTGTCATTGCAATACTGAATGTAGCAACTTTGAAACGTTTTATTCATGAAATCAGGAGGAAGAACAGGAAGTCTCCAACTCAAGTTTCTGAGCTTTCTTCTTTCATTTCTATTCGATCTGCATGGACAGTAGGTGATAATGTTGATGAGCCACTATTAGGGTTCGCATTTTCTGTATCTTAGTTTGCCAAATGTCTGTTAACTTAGACTAACAGGGCCTTTGTCATTGCAATTGCAATCCTGATAAAATTTGATTAGCAATTAAAGGTCGGATTGTGCACACAATTCAACAGGAAAAGGAGGAAGAGCAGGAAATTGAAGTACCTGAATCAGGGGACGGGTTGGAGGAGATGCTACTGAAAGCAGCCACACCAGACAAAACAGCGATCATCACAACCTTGAACCAAGCATGGGTAGCCAACAACACGATGATCGATGTCTTTCTCGACAGCTTTCACCGGGGCGAAGGAACAAAACAACTTCTGAACCATCTGGTGATTGTGGCACTGGACCAAATCTGGTATGACCGGTGCAAGCAATTGCACCATCACTGCTTCATTTTGATCACTGAAGGGGTGGATTTTGCGGGAAGCAAACAATTCATGAGCAAGGATTTCCTGAAGATGGTGATTGAATCCCTCGTACTCACATTTGTCCCAGGTTATCTTGTTCGAGTTGAATTCATACATGCAAAAATCCTCGACGTACTTACTCAACCTTGAGAACCTTGAGTACATTGTTATGAAAAGTGGACATGGAGGAAACTCACAAGCTGAGGGTGGCGCTGAAGAATCTGAGCCTGATGAGAATTTTCCCTGCCATAGCCAACCAACAATTCGCTCGAAGGGAATGGGCGCGGGAGCCTGTCCCGACCAGAGCAGGGCGGGCAGGGCGGAGCGGGCAGCTGGTTCGGGCGGGCAGGACGGGCAGAGGCGGGGCCCACTTTTGAGGAGTCGCCGGTACAGGAGGTCGCCTTACTTAGCACTTTTCGGGCATGTATCAATAAATGTCCCCTTCCCACCTGACTTGACCAAATAACCAAAGTCTTTCCTAAAAACCGGGTAAAGCTCTCTTGGTTATAGCAGAGGCATCCGGCTATCCAGAGGCACCTAAAAGAACTTGCTCCAGAGATTTTCAAGTAGGTTTTAGTTAAGTAGTTTTCACACATGTTCATTATTTCATCTACCAAGCAATGAATGTTGGATAGTTTTGTCCCATCCCCAAATGCCTTACTACTCATCTATCTTATCATTGGTTTTTGTTAATGGAGTTCCTCATGCCCTCATAGCTACGACTAAAAGCAACCAATCACAAGGGCGGGAGGTGACACTTTTAAAAGTCCTACATTCTTGCCTCATGTCTAGGAAATGATGCGAGAGTCGGTGCTTTAGGTTTAAAACCTCCACTTTCAAACATGTCACATCATTTGCCAACTAGGCTCAGAATAAATAAAATAATAAAAATAACACCCGTATCTAAGTACCGGCATGAATGTGAGCATGTTGGCCTAATGTTAATTACGGGTATCGTGATGCAGTATAAGGCGTTATGTCTCCTTTGGGAGGTGGGCTCTGGGGTGTCGCGCACCTTTCCTTTAGGAGTGCCCAAAACACCATGGGCACAAGGGGGACCCTGGAGTGACATCCGGGACTTGTGGCGCCATTGGTAAGAAGGCCCAAATGATCCTAGTGTGGGTGCGGGCCCCGGACATTGAAAACGCCTTCCACCCATGAAAACTAGGAGTCACGAGGGTAAGGCTATGAGCTATGAGTAGCTTATGGCGTCCGGATTCTAGAATGTTCAAGACAACCTCAATCGGAGGTGTGAGCTAGGAGATATGACAATTCGAATGGGACGTTGCCTAAGGACAACAATGACCTAGGAGTGGCGCCCGGGACTGCAGAGGTTAAAACAACCATAACTTCTTCAATACTTGCTCAAATGGGACAAGGAGTCCATTGACATCTACGTGAAACGTAGATGACGATGGAGTGGTCGATTGTTAGATGCAAAGACTAGATAAAAAAAATTATGAAGGTTTGAAGCTGCTGGGAAACTGCACCTCCAACGGCTAAGGGAAAATGTCTACCTGGCCCCAACTCTTAGGAGAGGGACAAAATGTTATTTGATGGTGGGGTAGGGCCCTACCCAAAGTCCTAGAGGCTTATGTGGGTGAAACAGTGTGGCCGGCCAAACCCACCCAAGGCCGAACGGCACGGCCTCCACAGGCATTGGTCCAACATGGGGGCATAGTTGCCAAGTATGCTTTCGGGTTGTTGTAGTGTTGCTCTGGCAATACGATGATCAGCTAAAGATTGGACTTCCATGGATAGGTACATCTAACCATTGGTTACCTATTAAGGGGAGGGTCCCGAATGCATGGGTACGAGGATTGGTCACCCACCTATGAGCTTGAGAGTCCAATGTATTGGAAGCTAACCATTCGCATGGGTGGAATGCGAAGGGTTAGCACTCGTGACCCTTGCTAGAATTGAGAAATTGTCAAGATAGTTAAGGGATGCTAGCAAGGGTTATAACATGGAGATTGTATAAATTATCCCAGACTATGGGGGGGACATGTGGTTGTTTATTGTCAAGTTTTTTTTCTTTAAGACAAGGTATGTGAGATATTTGATGACATTCTGATGTATAGTTTTCTTCAAATTGGCTAGTTTGTTAATGGAGTGCTCATGTATAATCCCTCTCACTCCGGCTGTGATGGTGATGAGAGGGTTAGTTTGTCATCCCTGATTTTGTATGGTGTTAATTATAAAATGATATTTGGTGTGTTTATGTGTGAGGATATAGTCAGAGAATTTATTGTGATAATATGTCAATTCAATGAATTCAACTGTGAGTGTGGGAGAATGTAATATAAGTGTTTGTGTTTGGTATTGGTTGTGATAACAATTGCTACTCCAAGCGAAGTAACAACCTACAATATTGGTTGGATTGGTGGGCTACTTTAGTATCTTCAAGCAATGACCTTCTAATTCTTATAATGCAGTATACTAATGCAGAACCTAATGCAAAACACTAACGCAAAGAAGACTAATGCAGAGGACTAGTACAAAACACTAACGCAGATACTAATGTAGAAGATTAATGTAAAAGACTAATGCAAAACATTAACGCATAACCTAATGCAGAAGACTAATGTAGAAGACGAATGCAAGAGAATAATGTACAGGGTGCAAGCATGGTAAAGTGGACAGCTCTTGATCCTTGTTCAGGTTTAAGTGAAAGTGATCCAAAACAATATACTAACTTTGAATTTTATGAAATAAAAATTCATAAACATTTAGAAAACATATGAATCTACAAAGCCAAGCAATTTATGTTCACAAAAAACAATTTCAAACAACGTATATGTATTTTAGAAGACGGTGCAAGTGGTGGTACAAGTGGGTGTCATTGAAAAAATAATTGTCAAAAACTTGTTTAAAATGCAATTACATTACTTTAAATTGATGAATTTTTGAAAAAAAAATTACGATGACCTCAAGTTTATAATGAATTCAAGGAATATGAAAAGAAATTCCAACTTCAAAATATTTAAGGTCATGAAATTTACGTTCAAAACTATATTTAGTCAGTTGTTTTTACGCGTCACTTTTGATGATAGATTTTGAAGATCTCATATTGATATTCTATATTTGAGTACCTAACTTAACAATAGAGGTCATCATGAAAAATAATCTATTTTAAACAACATTTTGCTACTACTTATAGGCGTTCGACCAAGAAAATCATGGCTTTCATATACCGGAGCATTTTTTTGGTCCACTTTACTATGCTTACACCCTACAAAATTAATGCAGAGGACTAATGTAGAGCCTAATGCAGAACCTAATGTAAAAAACTAATATAGAAGACTAGTGCAGAGGACTAATGTAGAATATAATATAGAAAACTAATGTAAGAAACTAATATAAAAAACTAATGTAAAAACTAATACATGAGACAAACGTAAAACCTAATACAGAACCTAATATAAAAGACTAATATAAAATATTAATACAGAGGACTTATGTAAAAGATAATGTAGAATACTAATGCAAAGGCTAATGTAAAAATAATGCAAAAACTAATGCAGAAATTAATGGAACAACATGTGAAGTAACAACTTATACAACCATAAACTTAGGACATAAAAAACTAATGCAACTAGGCAATAACACAACTCTTCAATAGGGTTCAAAAATCTTTTTATTCAACATTCATAAGGTTTATAATTTTTTTTGTCCAACATTTTTATTTCTATCTTTCTAAAAATATTGCATATCTACCTACATAAAGAAAGACGAAGATAAAAATATTCCTAACTATGAGAATGAGAGAGAGAAAAGTGAGCATCCGCATTCTCCTTCATAGGACTACTCTTTCCAATCTCAAAGCCTTACTGGCCATAGATCTAGCTATACCTACATCTAACAATTGGCATCTACGGCCGCCACCACCTTAGCCGACCTTATCTAAACCTCTAGATTCAACGGTCTTCGTTCGCCAACCGTTTGATCCAACGGCCTTTATCCGGCCGACTTCGTCGGCTTAACGCTATCCTTTGTTCGTCACCGTCATACGCCTTTATCCGCTTGACGTTATGCTCTATTTGTCACCATCATCCATTCGACATTGTTCTATGTTATCCTTCATCCATTCGACGTTGTCTTATGTTGTCATTCGATGTCATTTGCTGTCATTTGTTGTCCTTCATCCTTTGTCTAAATTTCTTCATACTAACTAGTTAATCTTAATCTAATTTCTAATCACTAACTTTCTTTCTAATTAGACCGCGAACCTTAATCCAACCGCGAGCGGTTTGGTCGATTCACGCGGATAAACAATAAAATATCTCTAAAAATATAAAAAATAATTGAAAAGATTCTACGTACACATGCGTAGTAAATTTTTTCTGTATCCGCCTACAGATTATTCCTACTTTAATACTATCTTGATTTAGGATAACACTAGTCAATGTAACCAACTGGATTCGAACCCGGGTTGGATCAAACCTAATATCAGTCTCTTACACAACTCACATCTACATGCGGATGTTCTAAAATCTAGTAGCCACCTATACATTGATTATTCCTAATAACTAATTTCTTTGTTTTTGTAGGCCATGGGCCTTAATTCAAACCGTGAACGGTTTAAGTGGCTCACATGTGTCGGCCGTTAATACATAGGATATCTGGTCTTAATTTGGCTTGACATTGGCATGTTTATATACATGTGCATTTAAGGAGCTGCTCCGGAATTGTTTGTTTGGGTGTTGTATTATTAAGGCGGCTTGCATTGGTTAGTGTGAAAAACCGGGTATTTTTGTTGGCTTGTAATGTTTGGGTAATGAGATGTACCGTTTTGTTGTGTCATGCGATTTTTAGGCCTTTTAAATATGGGTGTTTGTATGTTGATAGGAGATAGGGCCATGTGCCTTTGTCATTGCAATGACACAATGTGCAGTTGGGGTTTTGGTATGTGAGGGGCCAAAATATATTCTTTCTGTGGTTACCCATGTATTATGCGTATCTAAATTTTAACGTTTGGATAATTTGGGCGTTTGTCACATTTTCATTTTTCCAAAAGTGGTTGGATAGTTTATTTATTTATTTTAGTGTTTGATAACCACTTGTCCACGTAGGAGAATTTGATGTTGGCTATTTCAATTTCACGATTTATGTATTCTTTCATTATGAATATGTGTAGGTTACGGATGGCTCCATCATGTGTGGTTGTTGGGCAGCTTGGTAGCCAATAGGGAGTAGTGTGCGCCGTGTGTATGTGTGGGGTGGTGGTTGATTTTTCTATAAGTGTTCCTTTGTTGGTTAGTGTGTCAGCTATTTCATTTTCAGTTATGCCTAAGTGTGCGCGTACTTTATGGATGTGAATTGTGCGTGTGGTCCAGTATATCTGATGTACTGTACAATAGATGTTATTAGTAGTTTGTCGGGGTGATGGTGTTGTAATGTCGGGTGCTGTATGTGATTGTTGATTAAGTATATGCTATTTAGGTTGTTTGTAAATATCTGCATGTTTATTTGGTTGGTTTGTATGGTTTTGATGGCAATGAATATTGCGTTAAGTTCAGCGCGTAGGATGTTTTGGTAGCCTGGGAGTCGCTCTGCTATTCGGATGTTGTTGTTGGGGCTATAGACTCTTGACCCTGCTATATTGCCCTCTATTTGTCCTTCGGCATTTTGGTGGGTGGGATGAAAGAGCCATCTGTGTATAGGCATTGTTGTGGTGGTATTTAAGGGGGTGAGTGTGGTAATATTTGGCTGGTGGGGTGTCGTAGAGGTGTTTATTGGGATGGGGATACTTGTTTTGGGGGTATCTTTCTATGCTTTGGAGATTTTAACGTGGTAGTTTGTGGGGGTGGATTTAATGGGGTACGTGTCTATGTGTATGTTGATTGTGTGCTTTAGGACTTGTTGTAATTCGTGTGGGGTTTGTAAGTTTGTTGTGAGGTTTACTTGATTATGCACGCATATTATTGATGTTAGGGATGGTTCTACGCATTTGTAATATTTAGGCCATTTTGGTGTGGGGTCGTAATATATAGCATGGGGTGGGATGGTCGCTAGTATGTGTATGTCTACGTTTGTGGTAATTGGGAGTTGTTGTGGTGTCCAATCGTTGTGGTTGACAATTAGTATGGTAACTGTGTGTGCGTCTTCTTTGGTTGCCATTCTGGCCCAATGGATGGCTTCCAGGGCCGTGTTGTGGTCAGTGGGGTATGCTAGGCCTACTCCATTCCACCTAAAGGATTTTGCATGGCCCAAGGAGCCGAATATTTTATCCCGGTTGTCAGGTGAATTATATTGCGTGAGTTGAATGGGACAAATAAGTGGAGAGGAGTAGTATGAATGTGTTATTTTAAAGGAATTTATTAATAGTATGGTAATGTCCGGATGCAGTGTATGGTGGCTGTTGGTGGGTTGTATGCTTTTTGGTTTTTTCTTGGGGAGTATAGTTATGTATCTTTGTGTTAGCCATAGGGTTTCAATTTCGAAGTCTTGTGGTGGGGGTTGTAGGAAGTTGGTTAGGAGTGGGAGGTTATTGTGGGAGTATCGGTTCCATAGCCAATGTAGTCTATCAGTGACCATGTAGTTTCCACCTTGATCGTATGTATATGTGGGACTCTAAGGCTTGTATTTGTATGGTTGGTTTATTTATGATAATGTCTTTATCCGGGTTGCATTCTTGTGTGGATATTTTGAGGTTGGTGATTTTTAGGGGCGGGGGTGTGTGTGTGAATTTGTTGTCTTATGTTTGGGTATGGTTGAGGTATGTAGCGTAGGCTTGGGTGGTTTTTTGTTTTAGAGTTCCTATATGATATTGTGTGATGAGGAGTAGATTGTGGTCTAGTAGGATGTTGTCTGGGTGTAGGAGGTCTTCTTCTATGCGCCATTGTTGTGTGGCACCACTCGTGGTTTGCCATTGGCATAGATATGTTTTTTCATGGCTTGAGCTCCCCACTTATCATTTCTGGTGGTGGTGTTTTCGTTGATTATGGCGTGAATTGTTGCCCTAGTATGGGTTATGTATAGTGATTGTGGGTGTTTGTTGTGTTGTTTGTGGGTGGTTTCTTTGGGGTGTGGGTGTTGTTTGGGGGGGGGACAGTGAGTGAGCTTGTTGTAGTGCACCCTTGATGATTTTGGGCACGTGTTTGTGTGTTGTTCGGAACTCCTCCGGGGTTAGTACGGCTCTAGTTTCTTTGTTTTGGATTTGTGGTAGTGTTGTGATACCGTATGTGTGAAGTTTGTGTAGGTATTGTTGGGATTTTGCTTTTGCATTGTCCGTGAGGTTGGCGTATGTCGGATTGGATCTCCATACTTGTTCTAGTGGGGTATTTTTGATGGGACAACTAGGCTCGGAACTAGATAGTGTCAATGATGTGAAGGCCGTGTTTTTAGAACCAACTTTTAGGCTTAGCTAAAGTCAAGTGGGAAGGGGGCATAAGAAGAGAACATTTAATCTTAATTATGCATGTGACATAACATTATTCAGATCCATAGTAGTGTTATGTGGGACTGATAGTATTCTACGGAATATTCCCTGATATTTCCCACATTCAGACTGAATGTGAGAAATATCAGGGAATATTCCGCATAATACTATCAGTTCCACAGAACACTGCTATGGATCTGAATAATGTTATGGAATAGATAAGTTGAACTTTCTCCTTCTTTTAAGTTAGTATCTTCTAAGTACAACGCATGCATAAGATTATCCAGCTGAAGAGCCCCGTCCCATTTCAAAATCAAGTGCTTTAACCCACTGTAAAAGGAGCAAGGGGAAATAAGAGAAGGTAAACCTTTCATTAGGCTTTGCACAAAAGGAGCTATAGGTCACCACATGCTACTACCCTTCTTATTATGTCCCAATCCCACATGACTTTATCTTAGCCTAAAAGTTTGTACTAAAAACATGGTCTTCACACCTTCAATGCCATCTAGTCCTAAGTCTAGTTGGCAAAGGACTTGGCATGGTTTAAAAGTGGAGGTTTTAAGCCTCAAGCACCGACCCTTGCATTGGTACGGAAAGTTGAGGCAAGAATGCAAGAATGTAGGACCTTTAAAATTGTTGCCTCTAGCCATTGTGATTGGCTACCTTTAGTCTTAGACATGAGGGCACAAGGAGCTTCATTAACAAAAACCGATGGTAAGATAGATATGTGGAAATGAATTTTGGGGTTGGGACAAAAACTATCCAACATGTCATTGCTTGGTAGACAAAACGATGAACATGTGTGAAAGCTACTTAACTAAAACCTACTCGAAAAATCTCTAGAGCAAGTTCTTGTAGGTGCACCGGGATAGTTGGGTCCCTCCACTATAACCAAGAGAGTTTTTACTCGGTTTTAAGTAAAGACTTTGGTTATTTGGTAAAGTCATGTGGGAATCGACCTTTGGTCACTTTGAATGGTGAGGCATTTAAATAATCATGCCTATTACTAGTTAGCTATTACTAATAAGTGTTGAGCCTAGCCACAGAAGTGAGTCATCTAAACAAATATTTTAGTAATGATATTAATGGCCACAAGTAGGCTACTAGTAGGCCAGCAACAGAGGTGGGACTATAGTGCCGCGCACATGAGCAACCATCAGCCGTTCCGCCTAGCGGAGGCGACGATTCTCATCCAGCTCCGCCCCAACCTGGAACCCACAGATTCTCCGTCCTCCGCCATGTAATTCTTTGCAAGTTTCTTACTGCGGCACTCAAATTTCCTCTTTCTCCTTTCTCTCTCATGTCACCGAGATAGGGTAAATGGGAGGTAGGGGAAGGCGGAGGCGGGCATAGCCCGCCTAGCGTATCAACCTCCCCCCGTTGGCCAACCGCGGGGGGCCACCTGGCCGGCCGCCAAGCGGAGGTCAAGGCGGGCATGCGCCATGTGCCCAGGTCTTATAAGCATTTGGTGTACATTTGATGGTTTCTTTAACCATGTTGAATCTCCATCATAAAACACCTCAATGGGATTGTCTAGGAACCCAACCTGACATACTCATGGCCCACCCAACAAGGCTCTTTAGTTGGATAATGTTATGTGAAGAACATGCTCTCATTATATGCTTCTCAAGTCAACACAATAATTATATTGGCAATGATCTCTCTCTCTCTCCGTCTCTAGTTCTTGATCAATGCCATGCCACTAAAATTTTGATTTTAAACTCTTATATTAATCTACCTAGCAATTGTCCTCTTTATAAATATGCGACTATATGCTCATGAGATTCGAAGTCTACACACATGGAAAGAAGTCATACTTACCATGAAATGAATGTAACAAGGATGTAGATGAATAGAGAAAAATAACCATAGTAACAACCGTGACCCACGTCTCTAACCCATGGTAAAAATAGGGTTTGCAAAAACTTACCATAGGTAAGAACTCCAATATAAACCCTTAACCCTAAAAGGAGCCTCCTTTTTACCATTCACGCAAGTGAGAGGTGTGCTTTGTGTATACTTGTTGGGGTAGTAGATACGTGCTAAAAGTGAGAGAAACTAGGGCTAATCACCAAGAGGAGTATTCTACTTGGTGCAACCCAATCATGGCCAAGGAACAGGTTTGAACACCCATATGTCGTTTTGCAATGAGTGTTGTAATTTGAAATACTACAATGCATTTGAAATGGATTAAGTGTGTGCGACATGGATGACAACTGGGTCCTGCTGTCATTTACCTCATGTACGTAACTAATCCTCAAATGTTTGTTGGTTGGTTGCATGGGCATAGGTGGACATGCCCTTCACACCTTCAATACAATGATGTATTGTGATTATGACATTTTATGCATCTTTATTGGTTGAAGTTACTAGGAACATTTCCCTTGTAAGTACTTCATACACGTGGTGGATTAGCTATGTGTACTTTGAGGTGAAGCAAGAAGATAGTTGATTGAACTTCCAAGGTATGGGACAGTCAAAATCAAACCTTTGTTGTTGGATATCATTTGATAGCAGAAACCCTAAGTAAGGTACACATTCTTGCAAAACAACTTAATCTATGACACAACTTGTCTATATTGTATAGCACATCCAATTAGGCATAATTGCAAACAATTCTATTATGCAAGCTATCATTGTGTTACTGTTAAATAATACCCTCTTCACTTTCCACCGGTACCACCCTACTTCCGGTAGTACCTTACCGGTACGCGAATAGGCTTAGTCCAGTATTCCTTACCGGCATCCTAAGGTCTCGCCTGCTACCGTTCTATGTTGGAAGTCTCATTCCATACATCCTTGTTTTCTCCATACTTCTCTGGGGGTATGCCACTCTTGTACTGCCCTTACTGGTGGTGTATTCCATCTGCCAGTCGAGTCGACCAGTACCCCTACCGGGTTTTCTACCTAGTTCCCGGGTTCTCTACCGGGTTTCCTGGGGATCTACCGGGTTCTCTACCGGGTTCTTAACCGAGTTTCCTGGGGATCTACCGGGTTCTCTACCGGGTTCTTAACCGGGGTTCCAGGGGAGCTACCGAGTCTGACCGTACTACTCAATAATATGGTTAACACGAGTTCTAGCTTCCTACCATGAGGTCCCCCTTACTCCCCTTATTTACCGGGTCAACCGTCTTTTATACTCGTATTACTGTTAGAGTATTACTTGACCTATTACTGGGGTGGATTTTAACACCCTACCGCACTCTTCATTGATACTCCTAAACTATTGCTCTCTTATACTACCACTCTCATAGTCAGTGTACAATCTATTCTTCTACCGGTACTCAACTCATGTAGTAGCAGGACTCAGCTAGGGTAATACCATTCACCTCCTACCGTATATACATCCTGGTACTACCGTCTTCCAAGACTCCTCTGAGATGATTCCCTAACCCTTCCTTAGCCACTTGTTAACAACCCTTTTGTCAACACAAGTAGTCAATCACCAACTTCCATTCTCATACACCAACATTTACAAGAGGTAAGGCAACTACCAATATGAGATAACCCATAAGTTCCTTACATCAGTTCAACAGTATCTTATTCAAAAACCACCAAACACTCCATTGATATAAATCCTAATACACATTTCTAAGAATGAGATAGAGAGAGAGAGAGACGACTCTCCCCTTAATTACCCTCTCCTCATCTCTTTAAATCCATACTAACCACTCACTGGGATTACCCTATCCACTACTATCCATTCCTTATCAGCAACTACGGTTCAATCTTATCCCTAATTGCTATCTCTGATACTACTACCAAAAGTAACTTAAAAACCACTTCAACCTGATAATGCTAAAAGTTACTGTCTACTACTCTGCTTTAACATTGCCCCCCTTCTAATTTAAATTCCGCCCTCGGAATTTCTAAATCCTTGCTACCGGTTACCTAATGCCCATGCTAGTGAGACCGGCTTGAAGGCGCTCTTGAGGACTCGGCAGTCCGCTCAGCTTGTGGAATTGGCAACGTTCCTTGATTCACTGTTGGAAACACGGCATGTCCCCTTCCATAATGTGACGGTGACCCTTGTCGGGGCCCTGGCGTCCCCGATCGTGATCGTGACGTCCTGTCACCTACCGGAGGTCGAAGTGCCGGATCTTCTTCCGGATCGAGTGAATTGTCTCCTTCAGTTGCTGCTACCGGACTCCGTTGTCGCTCTTGGCTCCTACCTTGAGAGGGTGGTCTTGGACTTTTGGGCTGGCTGGGACTTCGTGGCTCCTCGTGGGTCGAGAAGGAGGGGATCTTGTCTGGCTCCGACTGCGACGATCTGCTCTAGAAGAATGAGGAGAGCTCCTCGGTTGACTTCGGCTTCTGCTTCGAGGTCGAACCGGTGGTGAGGATGGTGTAGGATTAGTTGAGGCTGGCGGTGCGGAATTTGATGGACCAGCTCCGTCACTTGCTACTTCGTCATCTGATTCTTCCTGGTCTGAAAGGAGTGCTTCAGGCATTTCAAACTCCGGAAATGCTAAGCGGTACTCTCTTAGCTGACGAACATACTCCGCTTCATCCCTTTTAAAGGAATCAAGAAGCTCCCGGTAGATTTTGGTATAACTATCTTCAATCTCCCGAGCTTTCTTCTTCCTTTCCCCACTCATTTCTACCGCTAATTGCCTTGCCAACAAAGTAGTATAATTCTGCACTACTTCGTGAAATTCATCTAAGCTGTTTTTACACAACACCCTCACGCTCTCCATTTCCTCTAACTGCCTAATCAGGGTTGTCTATTGTGTCGTGACGGAGGCTAATCCCGACATAATGTCGTGGCGTCACGACACGTATCTGTCACGACATTATGCCGGATGCCGTCTTTATCCTGACGAACTTGAATTTTACCTTATTTTTTTTTGTATAATTACATTACCCCAATCAGGACACGTAGGATTTATGATGTCCACGTATGGTGCCATGTCAGCAAAGTAGAGGTAAAGTGGGAAAAAAATTACTAGCGCCCGTCCCCCCCCCGTTCCCCCCGCTCCCTACGTTCCCCTCCCCCCTCCCCCGTTCCCCTCCCCCATCCGGCACCCCATCCGGCCCTCATCCGGCCTCCATCCGCCCCCCCTAATCCGAACCCGCCTCCCCCCCCCCAATCCGGCACCCGGCCCCCCCCAATCCGAACCCGGCCCCCCCCTGTGAGCCCAAATTGATGTCCACATGTGTTGTTAACACTTGTAAAATATTACAAGTAGTGTTTTGTTGATTTATGATTATTCACAAAAATATAAAAAGAGTGAAGCTTGAAGAAAGCTAAGTTTGAAGCATTAGGCTTGTGTGGAGTGGATTTAAGTAGTATGAGGACATACCTTGGTAAAGTGTGGTAGGTAGAAAGCCAAGGTTAGTTAAATGTTTGAATTAGGATCTTTGTTGATCATTTGAGGGAGGAAGGCTTAGGAGATTAGATGAGAGCCTACAAAGTAGGAGGAGATTTCGAAGGCTTATCGAGAGCCTTGTGAATGGGATGAGTCCCTACTTAGAAGGAGAAGGTTAAGGGGTTGTGATTGGAGGCTCTAATCCTCTCATCCTATCCTTATCTCATGCCCTCTCTCCCTCTCAACTCACTATATAATCCCTCATTCTTCCCTCACTCATCCTCTCTTTCCTTCGTGCTCCTTAAGCACCCCACGGGTTATAAGTGTGGGTGTGTGGAAAACAAGATAGGAGCACATGTGTGTGCTTAGTTCTTAGGAGAAGAGCCAAGGCTATTTAGCCTTGAAGAGGGATTGACCTCTTGTTAGAAGTAGATTGGGTTTAAGGAATTTGGAGTTTGATTGTAAACTTCAACTTGTTGCATTGAGATTCATATTGAAGTGAGAGAGTTCAAACTTGTTTAAACTTGTGGCATTTAGAGTGACTAGATTGTACTAGGTGCATTACTTGTAGTGTTTTATTAGTTATGAACTTGAGCAGAACTTTATAGTGAGAGATTTGTCAATTATGGATGATCAGAGTGTTCAATGGGTATGAAAATTTGAGGGATTGTTTATTATAAAGTATGGGAGTTGTGGTAAAAATTTGAGAGCTTCAGTCATTGGGATGAAAGAGTTATTAAAAGTTGAAGGGGAGGGTGTCTAGGAACAAAGCAGCAAGGTTTGAAAATATGTATCTCTTAGAGGGTTATAGCTATGGATACCAAAATTTGACACTACCTTTTGAACTTATATATCTATCTTGTATCAAAATTTTAGATTGATTGGGCGTAGGAGTTGGAAGTTATTAGAGTTTTAATGACCGGATGCTTTATCACAACATTCATACTAAGTAGTTAGAGTTAGAATTTCATGCATAACTTTTGCATATGAACTCTGTTTGTGCCAAAATTTGGTGTGGAGATTTTTGATAAGGACTTAACAAGTGTACCAAATTTCACTTGAAGAACATAAGTTGGGTGGGAGTTATACTATTCTGAAGTTTAGTAGGAAGACATTGATAGAGATTTACATCAAGAAGAACTTAGAGAAGGAAGGGCAATGATAAGTATATAAGTATTTTTTAATACTTATATTTAAAGCCTATGTGCTCATGGAATCCACAAGCGAAGTGTCATGTACCAATACGGAATCAACCACGATGACATGTGATAGCACGGAATCAATAAGCGAGAACTCATGTAGTAGTGTGGAGTCGACGGCAAGGACTCGATTCACAAGAGGGATATCTTTGAAGGCATGCGTGGCCAAAGCGGCCGGGTGGACATTAGAAAAGGCTAAAGATATAACCTTGCCCGATATTAAGGAATGTAAAACTACATAGTGTGGTGTTAATCAAGTTGTGTATATTCCAAGGGTAGATTGGAATTATATATTGGGTTACAAAGAGAGAAGTCTCTACATGTCATTATAAACTTTTCCACTCGGGCTAGGACGAAATCGAAGGGTGGAGGATTTTTGGTGACAGGTGCTATGTGTTGTTTCCATGTTTTTTGGATTTTTCTGGGTAGGTAACCTTCTCGTTGAATGATTATGTTGGTTAGTGTGGGTATGGGTGTGGCATTACACGTTTTTTCTATGTTTTTTGAAGTCTTTTGGGTGATATTGTCCATTTGTGTACATGCTATATATCATTGTTCATTTGTTAAGTGATTATTAAATAATAGAGTGGTTATTTCATTGAGTTGGGTTGCATTTTCTTCAAAAAACTTGGTGTTAAATTTTTTGAGGTTTTCTTGTGGGATGGGGTTTAGAATTCTGGTTATTTGGGGTGGTGAGGGTTGCGCTACTCGAGCTATTAGGGTGTTTGGTGGTATTTTTAGAACTAGTTAGTAAATGGTCGGAGTTTAAGTTTTGTTCTTGGAGTGTGATTGATGAGTATGTTGTTGCATGTTGTGTGTTTATATAGAAACCATCTATTAGACTAGTGTTTGTGTAGTTAAGTCCACCTTGTCTAGAGTATGTTGTATTGGTAGGGATATAGGAGAATGCCAGATTATTGGTGTATGTTCTTCACCTAAGTCCTCTTCTTGTGTGTGTGTGTGTGTGGGGGGGGTTACCATGTTCATTTTGCATGCCTATTAGTGCAATGTCTTTATTGAAGTCACCACATAGGGTGTGTGTGTGATTTGGGTGTGCAGTTATCTGTGTATTTATGGTATGCATTATATTGGGGATTAATCTAATGTCATCTTCGTGTGATGGCATATACATATGTATTAATAACCATGGTTGTAGTGGGTTGTTATTTATTAGGATAATTTATAGGTATGATGATATGTTGGCGGGGAAGGATATTTTTGTGATGTTTCCTTGGAATGCAAATTTTTTTGTGTATGAGTCCCGGGGAGTGCACTTAATGCTAAGACTAGGAATCACGTGAGTGCGTACTTTCGACCCCCCTATGTATGTACTAAAAAATCATTTAAAATTTGTTAAAATAATATGAAGTTGTTAAACACAATCTAAAGTTCTTGTTGTATAAATTTCAAAAAAATACTCACTTGTAAATATTTTTAAATTGATTTTTGAAGCGAAAAATAACACATTTCAGTTCAAACTTCTATAATTTTTTTAATAAGATTTTAAAAACTTTTGGTCCTGAAATTTACACCAAATGATAGATATATACGTAATGATTTAGCACCTAAAAAATATTAATTTAAAAACTATTTCAAGGTCAAGTACATAGGGGGGTATGCTATTAAAACGCACTCACGTGTATTCCTAGTCTTAGCATTAAGTGCACTCCCCGGGGTATGAGTGTAAGTAGGCCTCCTCTAGTTGGGTGTACGGCATTCTTTGTTGGATGCACCTGGTTAGTGCATGTGTGTTATTAAAGATTAGTTTATATTGTGGAAATATGTTTTGAATGTATTTAGTTGATTTGGATGTTGTCAGTTTAGTTTCTTGTATGGTGATTATGGCTGGTATGTCTTGTGAATGGTGGATAATATCTTGTATGTAGGGTAGTGTTGTGTTTAATGATGATGCATTCCATTTCATGATTTGAATGTGATCTATTTACCTTGTAGAAACGATTTTAAGGTATGGTATTTTTCAAAATAAAGGTAAATTCTTGTATTTTAATACACCCTATTAGTAATTATAAATTTTGGGGGGAATTGTTTTAAAATACCCTATTTTACTTATACTACATTTTTTTCCTTCCTGGCACGTGGGTAGAGACCATTAACTCCACATTGGAACTGTTGGTTCAGTAACATTCAAACAAGCTAGCCTGCGAAGTCATCCATCCAAGCATTTTCAATAGAAAATTACCTCTTTTCATCCACTAGCACAGACCCTACCCTAGATTGCTACCCCTAGTAATTGTTTCCACGCTATTTTACATGTACTAACTAGATAAAAGAGGCCATTATATGTGATGGTATTTTACATGTAAACATGTTTCATTATTTTAAAACCCCCTATATTATATGTACATTTTTTGCAAAATTTACCTACAATGAATATATTAGACCCTATTTTTTATCGCACGTTGTTTCTACGATTTTCGCCAGTGACCTCCCCGTGTTTACACCATGGACCATGGAATCGTCCCAAGGCCTTGTGAAATATGTGATTGGTTGTTGAACTCGTCCCGGGACCATTTCGGTTTACATCAAGGAAAAAATGTTAGAGTGACCATGAAGTTCAAGGTCCCCCCCAAAGACACATTTTAAGGCATGCACTATCCATTGACATGATCCAACAAGTTTTGCGATGGGAGAGGCAAAAGAGGTGCTCGGGTAAAAAAAGGCAATGGCCCATGGTAGATCAATAATATTATAACATATATATTTTTTAATTTGGGGAAGAAAAGACAAAATAATGGTCAATTTTTATTTTATTTTATTAATTTTTCCAAAACTACCCTTTTTGAACATATATCAAAAAAATCAGCACATTCACTTTTTGGTGCATGGTCATTCCTCTTGGTCCACGTTCGCTTTACACCTAGTGAGGGGCCCAAAAGCTTTGTAAATTGACTTTTTAAGAAATCGGACTATGGAAGTTGGACCATGAAGTCGGACCATGGAAAAAAGCCATCTTCCATGGTCCGACTTCATGGTCCATGGTGTAAACCGGTCCTAAGACAAAATGAGAAACATCTCAGTCTCTTCAGACTGACACAAGACTACAAAGGGCGATGGCAGATCGCATTCATACTATCCAGATATTGCTAGAATGTATGAAAGCAATGCCAATATAAAGCTGTAAGTAGGAAAAAGTATGGCTTTAATAAGCCCATATATGACAATCAATTGGTCCGAGATGACCCTAAACTACCGGATGATGGTGGAGGGATACCCAAATCTCAAGGAAGAGGTTGGCGGTTCGAATCCCGGCTGTGAAATCTCCTCTCTACCTGACGGAAAACTTGCCAGGTGGTCAACTGCCTCCTGTGCTTTGGCGTTGACCTGTCGGCCTTCTGTCTCAAATATATATATATATATATACGACAGTCAATTTTCCTTCGAGCAGTGCATCAAAACTTCTCAAAGAATCTTTTTGGAGAAAATTTAAGGCCATAACTGAGAGACTTCCCCAAACTTTGTATGTGAAACCTGTCCAGTTATGCACTATATTAAACACATACGACTATACATGAGTGCACCACGGGGGGGTCACTCCATCGTCAAGTTGAACACCACGTGCGGCCAAAAAAAATCTACTTTTGGTAAGTTGCATCACCAAAATGGGTCAAAATTTTATCAATTTTTTTTCATGGGTAGATAGACACGGTATCTATTACATAGTAAAAAATGGTAACCAAATTTGATGATATTTTTTTTAATAAAACATACCGTTTCTAACTAGAATGACGCAAAATTGAACTAAAATAATTGCTACAAAAAATGAATATGACTAAAAATTTCAAAAAACTATACAAAAGATACTATCAATGATTATGTATATGTAGAAAAAATATCATAATTTTTAAATTTATCTATTCCATGTAATATAGGGGTAGCAAACTTTGGCCGCACGTGGTGTTCAACTTTACATGGAGTGAACCCCCCGTGGAGTGCACAAAAAGAGTTTTGATTTGGACTCTGCCATACTACGTATACATACGTTACAAAATTTAGCTCGTAGTTATATACATAACATACGGAGGATCTTTAATGTAAAAGAAAATAATTACTTGTATGGTGGTGTCAGTAGACTTTATAGCATTACAACTTTTTATTTTGGATGAGACTATGATGAAAAAAATTATTTCTTTATCTCATTAGGCATGTATGGAAGTAGCAGTACTAGGGTTTGAGTATTAGCATACATATGCAAGAACGTTGTCATAGAGACTGAACGGGTGCAATCACAAGCTCAAAATGACTTACATGAAGATGTCAAGATGCAAAGTGAGCTTCAATGTCCTTGGATGTTCTAGTTGATGAAAAATGAAAGCGATGAAATCCCTACTTAATCTAATGTGAAGTCCATTGTGATTTATGTAGACGTAGGCAATTCTAGATTTTTCAAAAGTACATTTGTCATTGATTGAATGGCAATTCAACTTTATCTAAAGATTGACGATTCATATTTAAGGTTGGCATATTATATATGAAGCCTAAACTCTTTACCATTGCAAACCATGATGCTACATTAAACCTTGGTTGTCATTGTGGTGTGTTTGAACACACCTGAGACTAAAATAAAACAAAAACGAGGTAGACCAAATAAACGACTCCGATTAAGGTTTGGTTTGTTGCGAGGGTTTATAGTATACATAGAAAGTTTGGTATTCACAAGGTGGAGTATAGGGATCCAATTGACTTGATGGGTTGTCCATCAAACACAGAGATTAGCTTATGTTGGTATCAAAAAGGAGCCAACAGCAAGTGGACATATGATGTGATTGATGACTTGATGATAGAAACAATAATAACATTAGCTTTCCATGACATATACAGTAATACAAACTTAGATGCTTATGAGTTACATCCAGGGTCCAATGAAAAATCCTTCAACGACTTCATTGATGAATGCTAGTGTTTTGCATTATACATATGAAAGGGGTTAAATTTTATTCGAAAATATTTGTGTATACTTAAGTTAATGACTATTTATGAATGTGATTTCTTTTATGTATACATATTATCAAACATTTTTATCATTGAAATTGTACGTGTATTGCTTAATTTAACCCAAAAATTAAAAATTGTGTGTAGGGGTTTTTAGAGTATGTTGTAAACACACGTGATTCTTGGTTTTAATGAAAGGTGCAGCCCGAGGAAACCCGAGAATAATGTGCCATTGTGCTCCAATCGTGGCACCCTTGTTATCCTAACATTCTTCTTTATTCAGTCTGGATATGTGATCTTATGCCAACAAACGAGCGCCTTCGAGAATGGATTAAGGACCAAGACGACAAGCTTGTCAAAACGCCACACATCACAAACCGCAAAAGGTCAAAGGAAAGTGGCCCGCACATCCACTTTTGGCCATTTGGATGCTAATCAGTGTTCAAGATTGAAGTCTTCAATGCCCTTAAAACGGGATTTGGCCCTTCAAAATATACCTCTCTCAAAACAACCCTTCAAAACGCAACCCCAAAGTGAAAATGAAGACGTCACTTGAAGTCCTCAAATATAATATGCCTGTCACGAGAACCAACAAGCATAGGGCATTTTCACTACAAGAAATGGAGTTAGATGGTTGATTCTTAATTCTTCACATTGTACTGGAAACATGCACCATATAAATTCATGCACGAGTTTAATATGAGCTTTGTATTTCATTTCTATATTCTTGGATTGACAGTCTTGGATTTGAACCAGCCCTTCAACTGAAGGACTGAAATTTGATAGCCCTTCAAAATGAAACCCATATAAGGGCTGCAATCTTGAACATTGATGCTAATCATGAAGGGACCTTTGAGATACTCCAAAACAATTACTACCAGCATTGAATGGGGAGAACTAACCACTAGTTACAGATGAACCGGTTGAGTTTGAAAAATTACCAGTTGGAAGTTCAGGAATTCAGGAAAATTACCAATCATTTTGGTGGAATCTATGGAATATGCCTCAAATCAAATAAAGAAAAAACCCGAAGATCACAACATGTAACCGGCTGGACTTGGAAACCATTAGGATGTTGACCGATTATGCCCAAACATATCCCCAAACATTGGCTAGACCCCCACATCTTTGAGTTGGGCCTTACCACTATTACCCGAGGTGAAAACACAATCAATTCTATTACAACATGCATACTTACTTTTTAAAGACAATTTGGTCCTGGAATTAGTGAAGAAGGACCCACTCAAGATGAACTAACCCTAAATCTATGGGGATCATGTTTCTACTAGACTTCCTTTAGCTCGGTAACAATAGTGGAAGCAAGCTCAATAAGGTGGGCATGCACGATATTATCCCCAATGTTTTTAGTGTTGCTTTCCTTTGTATATAGTGTGGCCCACATAAATTACCATCAGCCATGTAGTTGAAGTTTTTAAAAAACAATCCTTCTTATTATTAAGTTGACTATGGCGTATTCTCCAATGAGTAATGATTAAGGTCCAAATTACCCACACATGAGACACTATCGATTTCAAGTTCTTAAGAATTCTTCCTTTCAACACAAGCGCTTGGTGATCATCTAGGAATTCGCATCTATTTATGACGGGTTTTTGACACTTTAGCAAATTTGGATACTTAGAGTGATTTGATTTATGTGTCGATTATATCATTGGAATAATTTTTTCACAATTTCATAAACCTCATCATTGTGAGATTCTAGGACCACAAAGGGGTGACATGCAACATATTCTTATGATGCCCAATTCTATATAGTTTCCTAATACAAAGTTGGCAAAATATATAGCCCTGCCTACATTGGAGCCTCCACTCAATTGTCTCCCCCTTTGTCTCCTTCATTGTGTGCTAATGTAGGTGCACCTATTTCAGTTTGTCTCGTTTGTCTATCATGGACACTTAAATCAAAAGTGTTTTGGACACAAAACATATGTTACATACACGGGGGGTTCACTCCATTGTCAAGTTGAACACCACGTGCGGCCAAAAAAAAAAAACTTTTGGTAAGTTGCATCACCAAAATGAGTCAAAATTTTATCAATTTTTTTTCATGGGTATATATACACGATATCTATTACATAGTAAAAAATGGTAACCAAATTTGATGATCTATTTTTTTTAATAAAACATGCCGTTTCTAACTAGAATGACGCAGAATTGAACTAAAATAATTACTAAAAAAATGACAATGACTAAAAATTTCAAAAAAATATACAAAAGATATTATCAATGGTTATGTATATTTAGAAAAAATATATCATAATTTTTAAATTTATCTATTCCATGTAATATAGGGGTAGCAAACTTTGGCCGCACGTGGTGTTCAACTTTACATGGAGTGAACCCCCCGTGGTTACATAGTTCTCATAAACATAATTTTAACCAAGTGGAGGCATAGCATAGAATGTGTACACACTTCAAGTCCACCACTTAGAGCGTTGCCACCAGTAGTGGACTGAACTGCAAAACAGATGTAGAGTAGTTTAGTTCGGTTTGGAATTGGCCCACCCATCTGAAAATTGTATGAGTTGAACACCGAGGGCAACCTCAGTGCAGTGATTGTCCTGCAAAACGGAGCAAGTTTTCAGTGCACCAAGCTGACCTGAACTCCAATGAATTAAGAATAAGACAAGAGTATTATACTCCACCAAGACTTACTTCCTAATAAAAAATTTACTGGGTTTGAGGGTGCTCGTTGAAGTCGGACTCAAAAGCAAGTTTGTGGGTGGGGCATATGCCTCCTACCCAAACTGAACTTGGATGAATCTCTGTTTTGTGTTTAAACTTTTGCAGTTCAACTTCATTCATGGGTGGTGATGCTCTTAGCACGCATGACATAAATAAGTGAATGGAGTCTCCAACATGGGTCGGGCCATGGATCTGCCATATTTACACTTGATGAGCAAGTGTGGCGTGTAACTCGATGTGGTCCCAAAGTCTCACAATCACGAGGGTTAGCCAAGGCCGTGATTGGTTATTCAAAGAGCACTTTATCACATGCATGGAATGTTGGACCATGACCAAGGTGGGTAGCATAAATGGATGCCCCTACGTGACCACAATAAGGTTTGAAATATTGCAACTTGGATTCCGTGAGAAGTTAGGATATGGTCCAAACATTTTGAGTCGCATGTCTTCCAAAACACTTTAAAGGCTAATTGAACGAGACAATTGGCACATAGCTTGGATCACTCTAAGTAAGGTAAGCAATTCTAATTTGGATACTTATCTTAATCAAACACATATATCTGAATGGTGTATGGGACTAAGTGCGGACACTAAATGCACATGTGTTTAAATACATGCGCTCGTAATCGGTTAATTGGTCTAGGTTAAATAGTACACGTAATTTGGAGGACCAATATGATCATTTAAAGAGAGCTCGGGAATCCTCACTTGGATAATAAGTCCGATATTCAAATGAAGTCCAAAAACTATGAGAAAAACGGCTATGTTGTAAATCATCTCGCATCTATTGCATGCTTATCATCCTAGAAAAAGCAAGATAGTTATAAGAAGTGCCCATTCAAATCATGCCCACATTATTCAAACTAGCCAAAATGGCAAGAATAGGTGCAACTACCTTAACCCTTAAATTCTTGGAGCATTTTGTGGTTTCATTAGATCATCTATAAAAAGCAAGCTTTCTAGAGCTCAATTTTTATTGTACCTAAAAGAAAAGTTGTTGCTAATGATTCTAAGATCACATCAATATAATAGTAATATTTATATATATTTTTTATCAATTCAAAACCATTGAACTCCAAGAAACTGTGATAACTATATGAAATAAAATTATAGTCCAAAATTTCAATATTATATTAAGTATTGATATACACTTGGAGGTAAGTCCGGGGGGTGAACTCTTCATAGTACGTACGAACTAACATGAGTGTAAGAAGGGGTATGATTTGAGGCACTAGCGTTATAATATACATAAGGGAGAGGTATTATTTTTCTCTAGTGTGCCATCCAAAAAGGCTTTTAAGAAATTTGAAATAAAGGTAGATGTACAAAAGGGGCCCTAATCTTTAGAGAAAAAACTTGAATATAGATGTGTTAGTTTCATCCAATTCACATTTTCATCCACTATTGTCATATGGTAATAGTCCTCAATGGCAACCTTATTCATTTTGGATTTGCAATTTGGTTCTAGGTGTTTACAACTGGAGGTGCTTGGAGTGCTCATGGACTCCATTGAGTTTTGCTCTCCATATTGTGGCTAAGTTATTGTGCTTTTGTGTTTGTTTGTTTGATGTAATTGTTGAGTGACATGCTATGGATGAAAAAATGTTCAATAATTTTCTCATTGGAAAGTGAAAGTGGATTTCATATGTAATAAAGGTGTATTTAATTCATGATTTATATGTTATGGAGGCATTTATCACATTAAACTGAAAGCCTTAGTATAAATACTTGAGTCCATTTTCTAGCATGCAATTAGTATTTATACATTTTTTTTCTCTATAAACTTCTTGTATATAGGGGTTTTAATTTCATAGCGACCCATGCACGTCATTTTGGTTTCTAATGAAGAGTCCACCCCTCGGGGAGGCAAGAAAAAAGGTCCATAGAAAATTGACATTTTTCAATCAAAACAATATGAAATCAAGTTCTACATATAGTAATTACTTGATAATGGGAAAAATTAGTTCATTCTTGACTTTAGAAATTCTTGTGAACAACCAACTTTCGGAATAGGATCATCGCCATTGCCAAGAAAATTTCATGAGGAACACAATGATATCTTATGTGACCTTCCTAGCACCTTCCTTTTGGATGAATTTTCCTTTAAGTGTCATTCATAAGCTCAAAATTGGCCTCTCATGAAGTTAAGGGTTAAGGTAACAATGCTTTAAAGTAACACCGTCCTTTTGGCAACACCTTGTTTTCATCCTTAAGCCTATGAATGCAACAATGCCATTGAGTAAGTCATTGTTTAAAAGTGATTAATCATATCATGCATTTAGTACAAAATAACACCACTTTGGCCATTCATAGTAGCGGTGTAAGAAGGATGCAAGAATGCTTTAACCCCGAAGAGTTGGGGAGACCATATTTTGATCTCTACTCTTTTTTTAAGTATGCCATGCTCCTAGCCGTCTATTGAATTCTCAGTATCTTTGTTGGGGATGAGACTACAAGTAATTTGCCCTCATAATGTGTTTGTATTACCACCCTCATTCATTAGTAACCTCCCTAAATTATTTTTTGTGTCCTTTTAGCCCTAACTGGCACTACCCACTATGGGAACTAGCCTATCATATATAGGCTACCTTGCCCACCCAATATGGGCACTTTCCTCAGCAAATCTCCTGCCCTATTGTCAACCTTCCTCTCCCTTTGCAACGGGTAGAGGAGGCGGCAACGGTAAGAGATTGTTCCTTCCAAACATCACCGAGCCAAGCCTTGCCACATGGCATCCCTACAAGGCCTACTACGATTTTCCAAGTTGCACCACCTTTGATCTTACGGTTGTGGATGACAAAGAATAGTGCCAACCATTGAATATTCGAAATGCCTTAACCTCATCAACATAACATTATTCAGATCCATATCAGCGTTCTGTGGGACTGACAGTATTTTGCGGAATATTCCCTTATATTTCCAACATTCAAACTGCGATCGTCGTGCTGCGCACCGCCAATATCCTGCACATCCACGGATTTATCACACGGCGTTAGAAGTTTCACAGCAGGGTTGTTGCGCCGTTGCGGGACACTGCGAGGTTGCTGTAATTTTCGTCTCTTGGGAATCGGGCAAACACTATGAATTGCGCGTTTTTGGGCATCGACGTCACGTAGAGAACTTCCAATTGACGAGCTTGCTCCTGTAGAAGAGGATGAGGCGGACCCATCCCCTCCGGGCAGTCGTGGAAAGTACCGCTCTAAAGCAGAGACAGTCCCCAATGTCCCCATCTGAAACACAAGCGAATCAATAACGAAAACCGTAAACCCCAACACCCCAATTGATATCGGAAGATCAAAACCCAAAAATGCAAACCAAACCCTCAGTCCATGACTCCCTACGAGTTACAAAATTACAAAACCCTACACCTTACCGCAATGCCCGTGAACATCAAGAGCGCATGTCGCGCGCCCTTCCCGCGACCATCCCCGTAGTGGCAATAATCGTCAAGGACCATGTTTGAAGATCAGCCGCCGTTGTGATCACAACGTTCCAGGAGCGAACACTTCCCATTGCACCAGCGCACCCCACTACAACAAAGGAAACTTAATGCAGTAAAATCCCACAGTCCCACTACGTCCATAACACCATGCACAATCGCAGATGGCTACAAGTTTCCAAAAATAAATGTGTGCACTGTACAAACACAGTGTGGCACCCTAAACCATGACTCAGGAGAAACTCTGGCTCCAGCGGCCAGAAGAATGAGGAAGCTTCCCTCAGAACCCTCCCTGTTCAGTGGCCATGAACCCCCCCCGGATGGCCCAGATCGTTTCCGCTTGGCTCCATCATCCTGGCCGCAGGCTCCAAAAGTGACGTGTCACGGGCTACGCTGACAGGTTGGGTCGCGCAAAACTGGTCACTCAATCCTTTCAAGTCTGTGATTTCTGGCCTCACGGATACCTAGTATAGCAGAGTTCTGTAAACTTTTCTAAATTCCTGTAGCCATGTGGCCACATGGTGCCAGTAAAAAATACTCTGGTCTGGACCCATCCTGAACCCTAAAACCAATCCCAAACCCTGCTTGAGGCCTAAGGGCCACTTCACACATGAGCCAAGAGCTGTGACCTTGTAATGGTGAGGACCCTTGACTCTCATCCAAAGGCCGTACCATGGGTGTTGGGAAAGCCGTTTTAGGTAGTCACGGGCCCTCAAGCATAGTGTGAAGTGAGAATGGACCATGTTGTGGGATCATTGCATATTTTGTTGGTGGAAAAAGAGGGGAGGATTTGGTTTAATATAAAATGTCTCAAACTTTATCAATTAAGAATATTACTTGGTGGTGTTTGTCTGTCCTGGAATATGTCCTAGAATCTATTTTGGAATCTACCCTAAAATCTACCTTGAAATTTGTCCTGAAATCTATCATGCTGGAAAAAATATTAAAATTTGTCCTAGAATCTACTTGGAGGTGGGCTTGACACAAATTCCGGTAGACCATGCACCCTTATCCACAACCTGCCATGTAGGACTCCATGTAGACTTTTCATCCACGAACTTTTCTTTGGGCCTTTAGGCCTTCACCTCCTAGTGTGAAGTGAACTTCGACGGTCTCCGCCTTTTCGACCAATGAGAGCTCTTACATTGCCATAGTCAAGGACCTTCAGCCTTGTGTGTGAAGTGGCCCTAAGTATACATGCTAATTAGCACTCAGGATGTCTGATTAAGGAATTGTTTGCGCATTTAGGCAGTTGTTGAGCTATGATTGGGAAGAACCGGCAGTTAGTTACAGATGAACCGGTTGAGTTTGAGAAATAACCGGTTGCAGTTCAAGACTTCAGGAGAATTACCGATCAACTTAGAGCAATTTATGGAATATACCTCAAATTAATGTAGGAAAACCGAAGGATGTCAACATGTAACTGGTTGGGCTTGCAAACACTAGGATCTCAACTGATTATGCCCAAAAATCTCCCCGATCACTGTTGTTGAGTAGTCTGACACATTCATTATACAAGACTCAAATCTGGGCATGTTTTGATGCTTTTTGAGGCAATGTAAAAAAGCCAATGCATGTGCATTTTATTCATGTGCACCTAGTTGCAAGCTATTATTAGGTGACATGATCTTATCAAACTGAGCCCATTTTCGGCACTCTGGTAGAGCAGGACTCACATGTGCAGGCTAGCTAAGTCGAATTCCAAAATTCCATGCTTGTATTCACGATAACTTTATGGTTTTTAGGGGTGGTTGCCCGCGACAGGCGGGCCCAAGAATATGTAAATGGTCGTGTTCATGGCTTATAAAAAGCAATGAGGCATTGACCGATTTGGATGAAAATTTCGGCGCTTGAAGTTGAACCACCCTGCTAGAGGATCCAACGGTTGGATCTAACTCTAGGCGCAGTTCTAGACAATTGTTTTTTAAGACCCTGATTTTATGGAAATTTTCATTTTTACCTGGTTGTCCCCTCCCTGGGCTTAGGGGTTAAGAAGAGCACCAACTTTGCCCAATCATAATGGTTAATAAGGGATCTATCCTCCCAACAAGGCGGGTGTAAGAAGCGATTCACAAAAGGGGGACAACACCTTCATTTCATAGAAGACCCTCACCCGCAATAAGGTTGATATTGTGGTGATTCTCACTTAACAATCTAACATCAATGGACTCCCCTAGGGGAGAGTAAAAAGTTCAATTCTCAAAACGACTTTGCGAATTCTATAGATTGCATATGAATTTATTATTCTTTGGAAAATAAATGTGGACTCTCTATATATTTGCTAATCTATGGAAGTTTTTTGAAAATTTTCCAAGCTCTTTAACCTGTCTGAATTAGCAAAAGTCTCTTAAAGTGTCGCTTTTAGGCTCAACTGCCTTATCTGGCATTTGGCGGACTTGCCGGGCTTGTGCACATACTGTAGGCCTCCACTTGCTCTTTTTATTAGAAGAAAAATTATTCTATAGGAATCCATGTCATCATGTCGGATCCTTCGTACCCTTCATTAGCCGCCTCTTTCTTAAGTTAGCAAAGACCTCAAACTACCCAACCCAATACTGCATATTTTCTAATCCCACCGCAAGCATGTGTTGAAAGTCGTGCAAAATCCCATTCATTTGGCATTTAGCATCTAGCATTTAGCATTCATTGATTTTACGCAATCAGGAATCATACTAGATTACCTTAAGTCGGAGTGTAAGGTGGTAGTGTGAGAGCTTGTGGATTTGCGAAAAGCAAGAGAAAAGAGTGACAGATTGCTCACAAAACCTGACCCCTGGGAGTTCAAGCGCAGATTTTTAGTGCCGAATCACCCCAAAAGGTAGGACAGGCCGTGACTGGGATCTTTTGGAAGAAGGTGAAACCCCTGGCTCCCAACCTCCACAGCTCTCTGTGAACCAATACTAATCCGAGTCTGGGGAGGCTGGAGTTAAGTTACATGCAAAAATTGTAACACTGGTCTGTTTTGTCTGTGAATGCTGCAAAGATAGCACTCTCTTGATTTTTCATCTTGAAGCTTCTTGAACGAATAAGTAGTTCTAAGATTTCTTTTCAAAACTTGGAAACCCCATGTAGCATTATGTTTGCACAACAATCCATCGATTCTTAGGTCTCTTACTCATAAGCTCATGTTCTTGTGATGATTGTCATATTCTAAAAGTGTTGTAATAGATGGAATTTATGATATCCTCATCCCCCCAACCATGGAGTAGTCAACCCTCTTGGGCAGAGAATTCAAGGCAGTTGGTGCGACTAGGAAAATATTCCTGAGGTATGTTTTTGATGATCTAGTAGATTGCTCTCCTGTGCAACAATTTGGCAGGTTGTTAGGAACGTGGGGCTAGTGTTTCCTTGGGTTATGGGTATTGAGGAATCTTGGCTTTCTGTCCTTCTCTTGGGCTCCCATGTTCTCCTTGGAGGGTTAAACTTGCTGATTGTGTTGACACATACACAGATCCTTGCTTTCTTTGCTCTTGGATTGAAAATGTCGTAATAGTGATGTGCCACTTCTCACCTTTCCTCTTTCTTCAAGATTCAGAAGGAGGTATTGCATGGATTCCTGTGAAGCAAGCAGCAATACCACCTGTTTCTCCTCTGTGAAAAGCTATGCGAAAGGAAGGTTTTTTTCCTGTAAGAATTCTAGAACCTGCGAAATCAACATTTGAAGTTCTGTGTTGATGAATAGTGAAACTTTCTTCCTATGTGGCACAGATTCCTCTTGTGCATTAGTTTTGTTATTTTGGGAAGAACATGTGACCCTTTTCCCTTGAAGGAAATATTCCAAATCCTTGTATTTGAGTCAGCAATGTATTTGCTTCTGTGATAGTTGTAATTATATCTCTGGAAATTGCACTGCTGTCCTTCTCAAGTGACATTTTTCCATCTCCTACTTTGGCAGCCTGAAATCTACAGATAACACGATGAATATATATATATATATATACACACACACACGCCTGTATATGTTTCACCAGCCTTTATTTCACTACCATTCCAAATCACTCCAACAAGTACATGACTCGGAGGAGATAGTTTGATGATAGATGTGTTGACAGAGTGGGGCACGGTCACGTCTCTTGGCTTGGAATCTTCATCAAATAGCAAAGAAATGGACGACAACTCAAGCTCAGACAGACGGTATGTCATACCTATCATGTGAGAGAATATTATTTGTCCTCACACCTAGCTTTCTTTCATGCACATGTTGGGTATATTGCTTTTGAAAGTGAGAGACAACATAAGGCAACTTGCCAAGCTTAGACAGCGTTAGAGAATCTAATCTTGAGAAGTAGCAAATTGGGGTCAATCAAGGCATCCTCTTATCTCGTTCCTAAGGTAATTTTTTCAAGGCACTAAGTGTGTATTCGGTTGGGCAAACAAATATAGCTATGTTTCTGACTGATTCTTTACTCTTTGTATAAAGCAGTTCGGTTCAAAGGTATACACCAACGTCAGGAGCTATTGATGTCATTGATTGGGTTTGTGTTATACTCATCCTTGCATAATTGGGAAAATGTTGTCCAGGTACAACATATTTCTGAGTCACAGCGGTCGCCAGAAGGATTTTGTGACCCAACTTTCCGTGGACTTGGAAAAAGAGAAACAATTTGCATTTTCTGAGAAGAGACCAGATAGTACACAAAAAGGAGAGATCTATGCATCTTTGATCCAACAAGTAGCACGACAATGTTCGATAGTGGTGATCGTTTTATCGAAAGACTATGTATTTAGCAAGTGGGCCATGGTAGAGCTGACTGCGTTTGTGCAATTTCAAAGGACAGAGAACCCTGATTTGAAACTCCTCCCACTTTATTACCATTTCTTGCCAAGTGACCTTAGTGAAGAGCACCTTTCTAAGGAACACTGGGAAGAGTTGGTTGAAGGAGATGAGACGATCAACATTGCACTGATGATACAGGCAGTTGGTGTTTTGCGTTCAACCAGAGGTTTGGTTTTTGATGGAAATTCAGAACATCAGTTTAGGTCAAATGTGGTGAGTGCAATAACAAATATCACAAGGCCATTCTTGGCAGATGGTACATCTTCCATACAAGCTCCTCCTCGCTCGAGCAAGGTATACATACTTACGGACAGAGTCTTTATCTTACAATAATTGGGAACATCACAAATTCCCAGAGAAAAAATTATTTAGTTGAAACAAACATGTATTGAAATATCATTGCATACTATCACACATCTTAGCGTTGACTAAGAGTTCCTTGAGATCTTAAAGCATAGGGTGCAGAATGACAAAGTGTCACAATTGTTTATTTGATTGCTGTCATCTTGTGGGGGTGTGCAGATGGTTTTGTGCATGTTTGAGAAAGAACATTCAGATATCACAAAGCCTGGAATCAAATTCTTGGGAGTATATGGCCTGGGTGGCATGGGGATGGCAAACTTGTACAAAGCCTTTCGCAATCAATTTCAATCTGATTTCCAGGGAAGGAATAATCCAGTGATCTTGTCAAAGAGTGCTTTGAGGACATTGACTGGCCTTATTGAAGCCGTTGTGGACCAGATTCATTCAAAACCACCTTTATCCTTTGGAAATGAAGAACAAGAAGTTTTGAGAACGTGTCTTCAAGAAGGGCCTTTTCCTATTGATAATTCATCCCCCAAGCAATATCAAGTGGTGGCATTAAAGGGACTGGAAGCATTACTGTATGCTGACCATAAAGATAACAATCTGAGTCGTTTCAGCCAGGTATCGCAAAATGTGTACGTCCTTCCTCTGTTGCAAGGTTCCCGGTAAGTTTTCTCCTTCCTTGAATCTTTTTTAGACAAAAAAATTATACTTCTTCCTATACGTACTTGATTGGAGACTAATAGCTGCATTATCATTGTTGTCCATTGCTACACGAGTTTGTTAAAGGAAGTAATCTGATTTTTGCACATAGACCTTTTGGTTGTTGACAAACTATATGTCTTAGTTTTTGAGCGAACATCAAGAGAGCATGAAAAACGTACTGCCAAGTGCTGTCCATGCTTGTGTAATTTGTGACTAAAACTTGGTACAAAGATTTTTGCATCATAATTTGCATACGTTTGAAGGTAGATGACGATACTCTCGTTAAATCCACAACTGGAAACTGCTGAAGTTAGTGAATATGACTGGGTCAGAGTAACAAAGATACCATTAGTTCACTTGCATTGACTCTGCCCCGAACTAAACCTTTGGACGAACCCAATGGCCAATGACCTACCTGTTATTCCTTTGTATGGCTCTCTACACCGATAATTTGTGACGTTGAAAGAGGGGTTTTTAGAAAAGCACTTTGGAGGATCTAAAACTAAGATCTTCCTGCACTGGACCCATATTGAGAATTTACACATTTTGGGAGTGAAAACAAATTAAACAATAAAGATGTGCATATGTACTAACTGTTCCAATGTTTTCAGGGTTCGAATTGATGTGATCTAGGTCAACAGGAAGGATAGTGAATGAGATTTTATAGAACAAAGATGCTTGTTGACGTTCTGCTTGAACTGCAGAGATATACTTGCGACTCCAAACAACAATGTTCCGCGAGCATTGAGATTAAGGGATGTTGAGGATCCTGACAGGACATGGTTAGTAAAGTTCAATACTTGTGGAGGAGCCTCTAAATCTAATCAGCTTAACGTAAATAGGAACATTGTCCGTGGACAAAACGACTTCAATCTAGCAGTACACTCTATCATTCAAGCAATGACAATATGTGAACGGATGCTTGAAGATTTGCGTCTGGGACAAAAATTTGTAATGGTCTACTCCTCACAATGGCAGTATCTTGTTACCTCACTATCAACAAGAACGGTTGAGCAATTCACCCATTATCACTCTATAATGACGAGACTCAGAGAATTGGTTCCAAAAGAAGGGGATAAAGATCTGGAAGCGGGGATAAAAGTGCTTACATTTTGTATTCAGTCGCTTGTTGAGTTGGCTCAATCACTTGAGCACGGGTTAGTACTTCTTTCAACATGTAGGAGAAAGGAATGGTGGAGGACAGTTTTAAGGATGCCAAATGTCACATCGAATCTCACAAAGGGACGAAGAAACTTGTTTTGCGTCGTGTTACAACAATGTGAGTGGAGCTTGGATCTCGTAAAGTTGGCATTTGGTGTTGTCCAGGAGCACTTCACATCTTCTCATGCCTTCAAATTGGAGACAGTATCATTCAAGTGTTCAAATGTGAAACCTAGGCTGTTGTTCATCGATGGACATGACTCTCATGTAGAAGATCAAAGAGATGAAATAAATAAGGAATCCTTGGTGGAGGTAGAAAAGAAAGATTGTACAGAATTGATTGCAAGCCTCGACGATATTTTGCACAAGTTCAAATCGAATTGCTGGCCGTGGCCCTGGGTAGTGAAAGTGAAACGACAAGAACAGAAGATCATAAGTTTCTTGAAGATGAAACTCGAAGGACCCACACCATATCCAACTTACGCTTCGTACAGTATTCAAGTTGATCCTCAAGATCTGATCTATAAGGATGTTGTGGGTAACGGAAGTTTTGGAGTCGTGCTGAAGATGGAGTGGATGGGAGAGGAGGTGGCAGTAAAACAAATGAAAAACATTCACAGAAAAGTTTTCGAGGCTGAGGCGGCAATTTTGGCAACTGTTCAGCACCCAAACATCGTGCATCTAATAGGATGCTCGTTCGTCGAGAAAGACTCAACCGGAAGGCTTGTGATGGAGCTCATGGAACGCGATCTACGAAGCCTAATCGACGGTCGTAATGGACCCGACAAAGTGGGCCCTTTTCCTGTTATTGTTGCCATAGATATAATGCTACAAGTTGCAGAGGCAATGCAACACCTTAGAGAATGCAGAATTTTGCATAGGGACCTGAAAGCAGCAAATATTTTGGTGAGTCGTCAAAACCCTTGTGAAAGCCCGGTGTCGAGAAAGAAGGAAGCGATATGTGAGGAAGTGAAGCAGTGGATGTTGCGTGGAAAAGAAGACCACTTTGTAGTGAAGCTTGCAGATTTTGGGTTAGCCAAGTATCAAGCTCATACCTCAAGGTTTATGACAAAGATGGCAGGAACAGGGCCATGGAGGGCCCCTGAGGTTTTCAAAGCTGACATCAGCTCAACAGAGTACAAGTGGCCTGCTGATGTGTATAGTTTTGGGGTGACCTGTTTTGAGATACTCACAGGTGGCATGCCTTTTGACGGCGTCCCACATAGTCAGCTCTACGGGAAGATCAAGTCAGGAGAGAGACCAAGCATAGACTCTAGGTTTCCCACCTGTGTCACCCAACTTATCAAGAGATGTTGGGCCACAGAGCCCCTCGATCGACCCGACTTCTCAGAAATCTGCAAAGATTTGTGGCTCTGCAAGCTTGAGCAATTTGGGTTGGAAGTATGTGCAAATTGAAGTCACTTGCATTCAAAAGTCCTCAAGTATTGCCATGATGGTATGTGGTGACTTCAAAACCTGAAGAAACAGGTAAACCGGTTGGATAATCCAGATATTGCATCTTGTTTCCAGACTTTATGTAAATTTACATAATAAGCTAGATTGGTCGGGCTAGCTTTATTGTTGCAATCAGGCTCAGCATCTTCACTATCCTGTGTTGTTTCAGAGTAAAGAAGCGTTTAAGAGTCATACCTTAAAATAACTATGTCATTTATCAATAAGGTCGATAAATGGATGGATTGTTGCCCTGATCATGTAGGTATGTGAACTTACAATTGTTCTTTTCTTTTTGGATAGTATAAATGGTTTTCCCTTCATGGTTGAACACCACAGAGGTCTTGACTATTGTTGGCATCTTTGTATTACGCAGTTGATTGATCTAGAAGAGGTTATTAGACAAGGAGCTATAATTCATTGCTAGTTCGTGATTTTGTGTCAGTAGATATTGATTTTGAAGATGTCAGGTGTTATCAAGAGTTCAACAATATAGTAGCTGCAGTCTTTTCAAACCTCAACGTACTTGCTGTCAACAATAAGAAGGTAGTCTCTCTCTCTCTCTCTCTCTCTCCCCCTCTTTCCTTGTTTGGCATGTTGACAGCACAAAACTCCAAGTCTTTAGAAGAGCTTTTCCAGCAATTAGGTAGTGCATAGTAACTAAACCAAGGGATTGATTCCCAGTGCATGAAGACACACAAGATTACGATGCTTGTTATTCTGATTATATGGCATTATGATATAACTGGGGCACAATGAACACTGTAGAGCGATAAGTCTGATATTGGCACCCGGCATTAAGATGGTGTCGCTTCATCTTGAAGTTGGTGTGACTCTGTAATCCCAAAACAGGCATCAGGAAAACTAGAGTGCTTGCAAGGACTCCTGCCTCCTTTCAAAGATGAACACCTTAAACATGCACGGATAAGCCGGCCTTATCTCCCCAAGGGCAAGCCCCTAGGTTCCCACATGGTTGGTTGAAAATATCCAGCTCTCTAAAATACCTCCACTCTGATAGGGTGCACCAAAATATCAAGTGTTAGGAAGGTCACCCATCCTAGCCCTATTCCGGGCTTAGGCCATCTAACCTTGGAGTTGTCTTGGGATCCAGGTTAAGGCCTTGGGTTTCAGCCACCCTTACAACACGCACTAGAACATTGTGGACATGCAAACTAAAAGCGGTTGAAACTTGTTACTAGAGATGGATTCGACAACTGATAGATATATTTTTTCAATGTTCTTGGCAGGTCACATCAATTGGCACACATTATGGCAACATGAATGCTCCGAGTTGCAGTGCTACAGCTTCTTTGAATTCCAGTGCTGTAGAAATTCTCAATCTGTCGCAGAAATTCCCAAATTATGTCACCAAGAGGTTTGCCATCAACTTATCGGAGCAATTAACACATCCTCTGCATTTTGGTGTACTTCAATGCTAGACGTTATCATATCTAAGCGGCCGGAGTCATACCAATGTTCAATTGGATAGTGCACAGTGAGCGACAAATGTTCATCAGAGGTCGAAACATTTTTATTGTGCAACCTCCAACGTGATCACATCCTCTTGCAGTTTCTCCACATCTAATAAGTAGTTTCTCAATGGTATGCTCTTCAGTGTCAATTTGATTTTCATTCAAACACCAAACTTTTGTTGAATGATTCCCAATACTTTTCACGAACTGCAATAACCACAAACTTGTGAGGTCATTGAGATATTTTAGAATTTTGTTCATTCAGTATCATAAACCTACACATCTAAATAACATCTAGAAATATAATTGTAGTGGTGACGGTATAAGCAGCTCAAATGTATAGAGTAATCCACCTGACCCTATGTAAGCAGCTCCCAAGCAGGTTTCGCCAGTCCTTTATAATTTGCAATATAATATCGGTGCATTCCCTGCAAGAAAATAGTGGACCAGCAAAACCTTTGTGAATCCAAGAATGCAATAGAGTTAAGTTTAAAGCCACCAAAAGAAGGTTCTTTCAAAGGAGGGGTGTCTGTAAAGTCACCAAAAGTATACTACACTTTCATCACAAGTACACCTAACTTACCTTATACACTGCTCGCACATGCTGGAATGTTGGACATTTCAGAACTTCTGACATCTCAAAATGCAGCCACCTGTGTGCAAGTGCAAATAACTTTTGAGCCGTTGAATGATCTGAAACGTCCACTAACTCAGGTAAGGAGTTATGGTAGAAAGTCACGACTCGCATATCCAGATGGGAAACCAAGTTACTCTGAATAAAGCTATTACAGTGTTTGCAAAAACACCCTTTGCATACATGTAGCAAAGATGAATTTGGTTCAACCCACGCTACTTGAAGAAGTAAATGAGAAAACATTGCACAACGTGAATAATGTTACATGTTTTTATTAAATTGGCATCTATATAACATGACAAATAGAATCAAATGTTACTATTTTATGTTTTGGACAGACCATAAACATGATCAATAAATTTTCATGCATCCATAGCAAGGATTAGTGTACATTAGCTAGCTTAATATATAACTAGTTTACATTAAACTAAAGGAAGATAGGGAACCACCGATTACTTTTAATATTCTCATTATCATGGAGATGAATCATCATTATGTTTATCTAATAACAATTATAACCTAATATTATTTACTTCTGTAGATTCTCTTAACTCATAACACCCCAACAAAGGTTGGAATTTTTAAAACTTACCACCTACAAATTGCAAATTTGTGGTGAGAAAAATCACTTGGTCTTCTGTCTTATTATGTTTCGAGAGTCGTCAAATGTTTCGAGTCAAAGTGGCCAAAAGTGTAAGGAAGTCCCCCCCAACTTCCGAAATGTCCGCATTTGCAAGCAGTATGCATTAGGCACTTTTTCTCGAACTACTAGCCGAACCCCAATTGTATTTTTATTTTCTATTCCCAACGCAACAAGCATCCGAATCATTTCATGTGAAAGTACATACAATCTAATCCCGATAATACCACACCTCGATTATACGACACATTTCCTGTCACCAAACTTTCTAGTGGTAATTTAACCCGATATTACGACTACAACACTTGTACTACGGCATTTTTTTAAGCCTGATTTGGCATATAACAGAGGTAATAGTGTGTGCATGTGGTAAGACCCACTTTATGATTTGTCTTGGGATTGGGGAGTACATGGTGAATTCATCAATGGGCTAACTTGAGTTAAGTCTAGTTAACTATTTTAAAACTTTGGTTTCAAAACATATGTTGCATTTTAAAGTCTTTGGATTTGGGTGGAGGTTGAAGGGTTTAGGAATTGCTAGATTTGCAAACTAGAATTTTGAAGTCATCGATTTCTCTTCTTGAATCTCACATCTCTTTAGATTGGAATATTTAGTCCTCTCTGACTTTTACTCCTAGATTTACCCATACCACTCTCAATTTCTTCTTCTTCTTCTTCTTTTGTATACACAATGAAGATACATTATTTAAGTATGAAAGATTTTTTTCAAAGAAATATGCTCACAATGTCACAAGATATGGAATTAAAATATATATATTGTCCATGATGATGTCTTCACCATATCACACACTACAAAAAACAAGAATCTATTGTCTTCTGATATGGAATTAAAAAAAATATTGTCCATGATGATGTCTTCACCATACCACACACTACAGAAAACAATAATATATTGTCTTTTGATGATGTTTGTTGATGTTGGAAAATGACATCTTGTTCAATTTATTCATGAAAACATTGCATGTCCATCAAATCTACAACTAAAAAGTCCAAAGGATGCTCCACTACAAAATTGATAGTAATTGGGCATACTCACATGCTTGAGGAGTTGGTGTTGGCTGGTCATCCACATCGCTCCCCTCCATTGGCTCTTCATTCAAATCTAAGCTCAAATGGATTTCTCTACCCCATGCCAAATCCAGCAACTCAGCCATGTTGTACCCTCCATTAACAATTTCCTCTCCTACTAATTGCACATATTTGTCAATATATAGACCTAACACATAGACCTAACACTAATTACACGGTCCACCTATGAAAATAGGCACTAAGCCACCCCCATTCTCGTGCTCACACCAACATGATAGACAGGTGGTGAACGGACATCACATGTCAGGGTAAAGACTTTGATGTTCCTTTTTCTTTTTCTTTCTTGCCATTTTCTTGAAAAGCCTCAATAGTACGATATTTGAGACCAAAATGTCATATAATGCAGAGAATGACACTTTCTTGCGCAACCAAACGTGTCATTTTAACGGGGGAGAACAGTACACTATTGTGTCTAATTAGTGTGGGTGGGAAATTCACGTGGGTTGGAAATTAGTGTGGCCCACACTAAATTTCAAGTGTTTGCATCACTTTGGATGTAATTCGTACTGTCATCCATCCGTGTGTGTTAGGGTTCTCCGCAAACAACCTCCGTGGGATGTGTTAGGTGCTTCCCAAGGTGCTTCCCGGGATGGAATTATGAAGTTTCATCCAATTGTGGAAACGACAACGCCCACACAAAATTTTCACCTTTGAAATTAGTGTGGGCCACTCTAAATTATAATTTGAAATTAGTGTGTTTTATTGGGAATTAGTGTGGCCCACACTAATTAGACACAATAGTGTAGTGCCAAATTCTCATCCATTTGTCATCCATAGGAAGTATCTAGAAGGGAGGCTTAGCATGGAATCACCATATGTTGCGCAACCAAACGTGTCATATTAAGGGGGAGAACAGTAGTGCTTTATTCTCATTCATTTGTCATTCGTAGGAAGTATCTAGAAAGGGAGGCTTACCATGGGATCACATTGTCGGTTTTCGGTAACTCACATAGTGTGAGAGGCTGTTCATCTACGAAAAGCAAGAGCGAAGAGTGGCGGATTTCTGATCAAGTGCACAATGCATTTGGTTTCGAATCCCGAAAGGTAGTTCACGCTTATGGCTGGAATCTTTTGGAGGAAGGTACAGTAATCTGCACATCTGTCTAAAGTAGTACCTGATCCGAGTGTGACACTAATTTCAAGCAATAATTATTGTAACACTGGTCTGTTGTGTCTGTGAATGCTGCGAAGATATCACCCTAGTTGTTATCGTCAATTTCAAGCTGCTTGAAGAAAAAGATTCCACATTCTATTTCTTTCCAAAATAAGCGAACCCTACGTAGTAATATGTTGGCAGCATAATCAATCAATCAATGAGCTCCTGCGATACTTGTGCTGATTGCCATGTTCTAAGTTATAAAGCTCTTGTTGTGTTGTCATAGATGGAGCTTATGATACACTTGCACTGACGAGATCCTCATTCCACCAACCGGCCATGGAGTAGACAACCCTCTTGTGCTGAGAATCTACGACACTTGGTGCAACCAATGAATCTTCCGGAGATATGGTTTTGGTGATCTGGTAGATTGCTCTACTGGGCACCAATGTGCAGGCTGTGTGGTATGGATTTTGTTTTTGTTTTTGTTTGTTGGGGGGTATTGAGGAATCTTGAAATTCTGTCCTTCTCTTGGGTTGTGGTGCCCTACTTATTACATTAGGTACTCCAGTGCACCTTTTCCTAAACTGATCCTTTCTTTAAGCTTGGAATGAAACAATGCTGATAGTGATGTGCCACTTCTCACCTTTGCTCTTCATATTTCACAAGGAGGAAGGAACTGCACAGTTTTATGTGAAGCAAGCAGCAAAGGACCCCATTTCGCCTTTGTGTGAGAAGCTATGTCAAAGGAAGTATCAAATTGTGTTTGAGTAATCTGCCAACCTTACCATTTGAAATTATGTGTTAATTTGTTCGAGTGTAACTTTTCCTCTGAGGGGCAAGGAAAATGAACATTTCTTCCTCTGTAGCAGAGATTCTTTTATGTATTAAATGTATTGAGAAGGAAACGTGACCCCTTTTCCTTGAAGGAAAATACTCCAAATCCTCCTTGTGTATGAGTAAGTGATGTATTTACTTCTGAGATGGTTGTAATTATTTCTCTGTTAATTGCACTACTTTCCTTCTCAAGTGACAAATGTTCCATCTCCCAGTATTTTTCACCAACCCTTCTGTTACTACCATTCCAAATCGCTCCAACAATTATATGACTCATAAGAGATATTTTGATGACAGGTGCGGTGACAGAGTAGGAAACCGACCATGTCTCTTGATTTGGAAATTTCATCAGGCAGCAAAGGAATGGACGTTTGTTCAAGCTCAACCCAACGGTATGTTATACCTTATCATGTGAGAGAATGTTGCTTGTCCTCACACCTAGCTTCCTTTAATGCACATATCATGTAGATTGGTTTTGAAAGCGAGTGACAACATGAGGAAACTTGTCAAGACTAGACAGGCTTAGAGAATCTAATGTTGGGAAGGGGTCAATGGATCCATTTTCTCACCTCTGTCCTAGGCCAGTTCTTCATAGCACTAAATGTGTATTCAGTTGGGCAAACAAATATAGCCATGTTTGTGACTGATTCTTTACTCCCTGTACAGAGCAGTTCAATTCAAAGTTGTATACCAACATCAGGAGCTAATATTGATGTCATTGATTTGATTTGTGTTATACTCATCCTTGCATAATTGGGAAATGTTGCCCAGATACAAAATATTTCTTACTCACAGCGGACAACAAAAGGATTTTGTGACGCAACTTTGTGTGGATTTGGAAAGATTTAGCTACTTTCCATTCTTTGAGCAAAGTCCAGACCTTTTCCAAATAGGAGAGAGCTATGCATCCCTGATCCAACAAGTAGCACGACAATGCTCAGTAGTGGTAATCGTTCTTTCCAAAGATTATGTGGTTAGCAAGAGGACCATGGTAGAGCTGAGCACTTTTGTGCAGTTCCAAAAGACGGAGAACCCCGATTTGAAACTCCTCCCACTTTTGTACCATTTCTCGCCAAGTGACCTGAATGAGAAGCGCCTTTTTAAGGAACACTGGGAAGAGTTGGTTGAAGGTGACAAGACGATCAACATTGAATTGTGGATACAGTCCATTCGGGTTCTGCGTTCAACCCTCAGTTTGGTTTTTGATGGAAATTCAGAAGTGGAATTTAGGGCTAATGTGGTGCATGCAATAAATCATATTATACAAGATTCTCATCATGCAAGCAAGGTACGTGTACTCATGGACCCATTCTTTATCTTACAATAACCAGGAATTTTTTGAAGTGCTTTATATTGACTTGAAAGTGTTCTAGCACATCTTACTGTCAGAAAATTCTTTGAGGTTGCAAGGATGACAAAGCATCACAATTGTTTATTTGATTATTTGATTAGTGTCACTGTGTGGGTGTGCAGATGGTTTTAATGATATGGGTGTGCAAATTCTTGGGAGAACAGGGCATGGGAAACACGAGGGTGGCAAACTTGTACAAAGCCTTATCCAATAATTTTCCTTCCGAGCAGGGAAGAGATAATCAGGTTGTCTTGCGTGCTTTGAAGACATTAAGTGGTCTTAGCGGAGCCGTTCAGGACCAGAGTCCACAACCACATTTGTCCTTTGGAAATGAGGAACAAAAAGTTTTGAAGACGTGTCTTCAAGAATGGTTTGTCCCCAAGGATTATTCACCCCCCAAGCAATATCATGCAGTGGCATTAAAGGAACAAGATACATTACTTCTTGCAAGCCATACAGATACCCCTTTGAGTGATTTTAGCCCAGTTTCACAAAATGTTTACGTCCTTCCTCTACTGCAAGATTCCCAGTAAGTTTTCTCGTCAGTTGACTCTTGGTTAGAAAAGAACACTACAAGTTCTTCCTCTACATACTCAATTGGAGAATGATAGTTGCTACACGAGTTTGTTGAAGGAAATGTTAAGTAGATCTTTGCACGGTCTTTAACAAACTCTGTGTCTTAGTTTATGTGTTAACATCAAGAGAGCATGCAAAATGTACTGGCGAGTCTTCATGCTTGTGTAATTTGTGATGAAGACTTGGAGCAAAGATTTCACATCATAATTTCACATCACAGGACCCAAAACTAAAATCTTCACGCATGGACCCTAATTGAGAATTTGCACTCTTGGGGATTGGGAGAAAATCAAAAAATAAAGATGTGCACATGTACTAGCTGTTTTGATGTTTCAAGGAGAATAATATCTGATGTTCTTTAGGCTAACATGAAGGATGGTGAAAGAGAATTTGTGGATTAAAGATGCTTGCTAACGGTATGCTTAAATTGCAGAGATATATTTGAGAAGACTTCACTCAACAATGTTCCGCGAGCATTGAGATTAATGGAGATTGAGGATCTTGACAAGACCTGGTTAGTACGGTTCAATACTTGTGGAGGAGCCTCTAAATCTAATCAGCTGAACACAAATAGCAATTTTGTCTATGTTGAAAAACACTTCAATTTAGGATTAAATACAATCATTCAAGCCATGGCTATATGTGAACAGATGCTTGAAGATCTGTGCCTTGGACACAAAATTGTTACTGTGTATTGCTCACAGTGGCAGTATCTTGTTAACTCGCTATCAACAAAAACTGTTGAGCAATTCACCCATTATCACTCTATAATGGCGAGACTCAGAGGATTGGTTCCAAAAGAAGGGGATAAAGATCTGGAAGCGGGAATGAAAGTGCTTACATTTTGCATTCAGTCGCTTGTTGAGTTGGCTCAATCACTTGAGCATGGGTTAGTACTTCTTTCAACATGTAGGAGAAAGGAATGGTGGAGGACAGTTTTAAGGATGCCAAATGTTGCATTGGATCTCAAAAAGAGACGAAGAAACTTGTTTTGTGTTGTGTTACAACAATGTGAGTGGAGCTTGGATCTTGTGAAGTTGGCATTTGGTATTGTCCAGGAGCACTTTGCATCTTCTCATGTCTTCAAATTGAAGACAGTATCATTCAAGTGGTCAAATGTGAAACATAGGTTATTGCTTGTGGATGGACACTCTCACGTGGAAGATCAAAGAGATGAAATAAATAAGGAATCCTTGGTGGAGGTAGAAAAGAAAGATTGTACAGAATTGATTGCAAGCCTCAACAATATTTTGCACAAGTTCAAGTCGAATTGGTGGCCATGGGTGGCGAAAGTGAAAGAACAAGAACAGAAGATCCTAAGTTTCTTGAAGATGAAACTCGAAGGACCCATGCCACATCCAACTTACGCGTCATACAGTACTCAAATTGATCATCAAGATCTGATCTATAAGAAGGTTGTGGGTCACGGAAGTTTTGGAGTCGTGCTGAAGATGGAGTGGATGGGAGAGGAGGTGGCAGTAAAACAAATGAAAAACATTCACAGAAAAGTTTTCGAGGCTGAGGCGGCAATTTTGGCAACTGTTCAGCACCCAAACATCGTGCATCTAATAGGATGCTCGTTCGTCAAGAAAGACTCAACCGGAATGCTTGTGATGGAGCTCATGGAACACGATCTACGAACCCTAATCGACTGCCGTAATGGACCCGACAAAGTGGGCCCTTTTCCTGTTATTGTTGCCATAGATATAATGCTTCAAGTTGCAGAGGCAATGCAACACCTTAGAGAATGCAGAATTTTGCATAGGGACCTGAAAGCAGCAAATGTTTTGGTGAGTCGTCAAAACCCTTGTGAAAGCCCGGTGTCGAGAAAGAAGGAAGCGATATGTGAGGAAGTGAAGCAGTGGATGTTGCGTGGAAAAGAAGACCACTTTGTAGTGAAGCTTGCAGATTTTGGGTTAGCCAAGTATCAAGCTCATACCTCAAGGTTTATGACAAAGATGGCAGGAACAGGGCCATGGAGGGCCCCTGAGGTTTTCAAAGCTGACATTAGCTCAACAGAGTACAAGTGGCCTGCTGATGTGTATAGTTTTGGGGTGACCTGTTTTGAGATACTCACAGGTGGCATGCCTTTTGACGGCGTCCCACATAGTCAGCTCTACGGGAAGATCAAGTCAGGAGAGAGACCAAGCATAGACTCTAGGTTTCCCACCTGTGTCACCCAACTTATCAAGAGATGTTGGGCCACAGAGCCCCTCAATCGACCCGACTTCTCAGAAATCTGCAAAGATTTGTGGCTCTGCAAGCTTGAGCAATTTGGTTTGGAAGTATGTGCAAATTGAAGTCACTGGCATTCAAAAGTCCTCAAGTATTGCCATGATGGCCTGCGGCTAAAGCAGTTTGATAATCCAGATATTGCATCTTATTTCCACACATTTGGTAAAATTACATAATAAGCTAGACTTGTTGGGCTAGGTTTATTGTTGCAATGAAGCTCAACATCTTCACTACCCTCTTTTGTTTCAGAGTAAAGACGCGTTTTGAGAGCCATACCCATACCTGAAAATAACTACGCCATTTATCATTCAGGTCGATAAATGGATGGATTGTTGCCCTGATCTTGTAGGTAAGTAAACTTACAATTGTTCTTCTCTTTTTGGATAATTTGAATAGTTCTCCCTTCTTTCATGGTTGAACACCATAAAACCTTTGACTATAGTTGGCATCTTTGTAATATCTTGGAGGTGATGCATCTGATTGATCAAGGAGCTGTAATTCATTGCCAGTTCATGAACTTATGTCAGTACATATATTCTGTTTTCTTCCAGGCCATTGCAGGGGCTTCCTGATGAGTTGTTATCAAGAGTTCAACAATATAGTAGCTGCAGTCTTTCCAAACCTCAACTTACTTCCTGCGAACACTAAGAAGGTGATCTCTCTCTCTCTCTCTCTCTCTCCTTGTTTGGCATTTTCACCAAGAGATTGAATCACATCACACGTACACTACACCATTTGTTTTAATTATGCAGCATCTCTTTGGTTAGAGAGTGGGAAGAGTGGGATGGATGTAAAGTCTACATGGATTCCTACATGGCATCGAATGGATCATGTTTTGTGGTCATTTGCACTATTTTCAAAAACCACCTCTTGGAGGTAGGCCTAACACAAAACCAGGAGACCATGGCACTCCGAACGCTCACAACCGTTGATTTATTCTATTTTATCATGTGTGAGGACCCACATGAATAGAAATTCATTGAAATAACATTTGGTTGAGGCCCAGTCACATATGACTTCACACTACATTTGAGCGTCCGTGACCACACTACATGATTTTGGAGGTGTCTTGGGACGGCCTTTGGACACTTTCTTTTGAACTCTCACAATTTTCACGGTCATGGCTCTTGGCTCATGTGTGAAGTGGCCCTAAGCCACCGTAAGTACAATGAGCACTACAACACCCAAACTAAAGCAGCCGATCACTTGTTACTAGAGATGGATGGATTAAGCAACTGACAGACATTTTTATTCAGTGTTCTTGACAGGTCATATCAACTGGCACAGGTTTTGGCAGTAGGAGCACGCTGAGTTTGTAGTGAGCTACAACAACTTTGGATTGCCAGTGTAGCAGGAATCCCCCGACCATGTTACCGAGAGGCTTGCCATCGAATCATCAGTATTTTGCACTTCCTCTACACATTGGTGGATTTCAATGCTCAGCCACTATCCTATCTATGCCGGAGTCACACAAATGTTGAACTGCATGGTGCATATTGAGCAACAAATTTGGAGGAGGATGCTGTTATATCTGTCGAAGAGACAGTCAAGTGGTGGGGGGTTAGTATCAATGTTTTGGAAGACTTTCCTGTTGATGTGCTTGGGGCTCTTGTTGTATAGATGTTCAGCAATAGTTGCTTATAAGAGGTCGGAACATTTGATTGTGCAACCTCCAAGTCAATCACATCCTTGCATTTTTTCTGCATCTAGTAAGGACACAATGCTAGTCTTATTACTGTAGGCCAAAGCAATGTTCTAGAGCCCATACTACTTCTCAAAATGAGAAAAAATGTGGGCCAACTCACCCTAAATTTCTCATAGAAAAGTAGCGTGGGCTGCATTGAAATTTTGTTTCTGGTGCTACTTTTGATGTAAAATGAATGTGTATTTTATGTCAGGTGTTGATTGAAAGTCTCAAAGGAGTACTAAGGGGAAAACCTGGGGTCTTGAACCCACGTTATTTCCACCCTGACTAGAGAATTAAAGTGGTCTGCGCTAATTATTCCATGCTAATTTCCGCCTATATTAATAGGACTATTTAGTGTAGTTTCTCAATGGTGTACCTATCCTCAAGTGACTTTGTTTTTCATTGAGACACCAAACAAATATAGAACAATTTGCACTACTTTGCGATAACCAGAAAATAAACAGCCGTGAAGTTTGTGCGATTGGTCGAAGATGTAAACGGGATGACATGTGGCTGTTTAGGCATATCATTTGTTACATTTTCTTGCATGGCATTTGTGATGGAAGTAGGTACCACAAAAGACGATAATCCTACATTGATTATCTCAATTAGTGAGGGAGGCTAATAGTGAGCGTGGGAAATTAGTGGAGGTGATATTAAATTTCTTAATGCTTTTAAATCAATCCCACCAAAAGACCTAGGATGCATTGTTCATCCCAACACTATTCGATGAAATACTGAGTTATTCATAGCAACACTATTCACTTAAAGTGTTGGCACTCGGCACTAATCATTGATAAACATGTGTTTCCATATTATTTATTTTATCACTCTACAAACACCTTAGAGCACGCATTGATTTTCATGAAATCTATGGTATTTGAGCATGTAATCATGAATTTAGTGTCACCTCATATTTGGCTAAATAGTATGTGCTTCATGTTTAGTACCGCCCTCTCTAATTGGGATAATGGGTGTAGCATATTCACTACATGAGAACCTATAACATTTTTACTATTGCCTCAAAACAAGAGGTGTAACATTCATATCAATTGTCATACCTCTACAACTTCTTCTAACAATCTCGATTGGGAGATTTTCAAGAAAGAAAAAAGAAAGAGAATGCAAGTGTTTCTTGGCACTTGCAAGAATTGAAATTCATTTGTCACTAGAGAGTATCCATGCATTCTGGTGGTGTAATGCCCACTTGTAAGTAGGAGGATTTTGCTCACCCATGGGTGTAGCCATATATTGGGACCTTTATAATATGATGTTTACTAGTTTATGTCAAGGGTTGGATGGAATGTTGGTTTTTTTCTAGTTTTCTTTTGTTGAGGATGACGTAGGTTGGGTATTTGATAGATATTTGGTGTATATTTTCATTGAAGTTTTAGTGTGAGGTTTGGGTATTTTGAGTTTTTGGAAGTATTTTGTAGTTGGGGTGTGGATTGATCTTCTAGCCTTGGTTGTTAATACAACAAAGAGGGTAATTTTCCAGCCCTATTTGGAGATTATCTATGAGCAACATGGTTTTTCTTTTTGGTTTCATGAGCATTTGCATGTTGGGTGCACAATCGATAATGACAAATGTCATTTGGCAATTTGTTTGTTTTATCCAAATTTATAATTGGTGACATGATGTAGGGTTTTCCCTTTAAATTGGAGTTAGGCCACAATGGAGAAGCTATAACAGTTGACTTGTTGGTGACAACATAGATTGCGTATATTACATTTGATGCAGAATTGCCACTAACCCACCAAGCCACGTTGCTTCATTGATTTTTTCCCTCCTTTTCATTTTTTTTGTTCTAAAGGGATAAAAGGCACATTACTTATTTTAATTGGGCATTGTGAAGCCCAAAAAAACACATTGATGAGTGGATTGAACTTGTTGTGTTATTCTTGGACGGAGTATTCCTTGATCTGGTCATGGCATTATTTCAATTCAATGAATTGGGAAATAGTTGTTGGTGTTTGGAACAAAGGAGATGTCTCTTCTTTGGCTATCCCAATTACATTTGAAATGGTTGGATGTAGGCAAGCTAGGCATGTGCATTGATGGGTTGTGCATGTGCATTCTCACAAGCCATGGTGATCTGATGTTATCTTGAGGGGTATGGTTTCTTGTGGAATTGTTGGATGATAGGGTTGTGATAATGTCATAAATTATTTTGTTGTTGTTATTTATGTGTAAGCTTTTTATGAACATGTCTGAACAATTTAGGAGGAGGTGGGGCCATGTATTGATGGCATTATGTGTCCATAGTGTGCAATTTTTTGGTGGGTGTCGGGACCCCTAGATGTTCATGTTCTTAGGTTGCAAGATTTTCAACTAATAAGTCTTGCAAGAAGGATAAATACATCTTGGATGTATAGGTCGACGGCATCTAGTTAACTTTGTGATGATTTTGCAACCTAACATGTTGTTGAAGTGGTGCAAAGTAGACAAGCCTTACATGTTTGCTTTAAAAAATAAAAAATAAAAAATGATTAGCCCACTTCTCCCATTGCATTAACCATATTGAGGCCGTATTCTAGTATGGATGATTAGTAAGTCCATATTGAGGCTGTAGCCATTTTCCTCATAAATGTTGGAACTTGTATGTATAACTTAGTCATCGAATTCTCTTTCATATTAAAAGATTATATAGGTCCCTCCAATTTTGTTTGACTATCAAATCTAGAATAGTATTAATATTTTCAACATCTAGTCTAAAATATTCTTGAAAAAAATCATTTTGGTGTTTGTTCTTGGATCCACACTAAAGTAACACATCACTCAAATATAGTTGTCCAAACAAGATAATTAACCAAATTAGGCCCACTTATTGTAGTAGTAATTAGACTTGATGGATCTTGCTGCACTAAATGGTCCTATCAGTGTGGGCCACAACAAATTTCTAGAGCTCACATTACTTCTCATAACGAGTGTGGGCCATGTTATTTTTCAATTTACCCTAAATATCTAGTTTTAAATTAGTGTGGGTCACATTAATTGTTTTTCTATCAAATTTTTACTTTATGCTACTTTTGATGCAAGGTGACTATTTTATTTTATGTATGGTGTTGGTCAAACATCTCAAAGGAGATCGAGGGCAAGACCCAAGATTTTGTTTCTACCCTAATTCACAAACACGTAGAGTGGCATGTGTTAATTATTTATACACTAAATTTTCCACCCACATTAATAGGACTATTTTAGTGTAGTTGAGGGCCTCTAGGTAGAGCCAACGTATTAGAGTTGTTGTCAGTGATGATTGTGCTAGTTAATGTACAAGGTGTGCGGGTGTTATCTGGTGCATTTGTCATGTTCTCCCATTTCTACCGATTAGATATACACCAAAAATAACTCGTGTTGCTTTAGCAAATCTATGACGAAACATTTGCAAACACTAGATTGAAAATCAAACCTCCTCTAATTGAGTAACGGTTATTGAAAGTGCATGTTTGTCGATTACTTAATTGAATACATAGGTCTTTCCAATTATGTTCACTATTGATTGTAGAACAATTATTAATAATTGAAGACATAGTCCAGTCTCTCTTAAACATGTGTCTTCATCATGTATGCTCTTTGCTCCTCACCGAACCACATACCAATCAAATCTAGGGGTCCAATTAAGAAAACAAGCCACTTAAGACCCATCTACCTTAGTTGTTAAGAATGGCGGCTCATGACTCTTGCATTCAATTGACGCTATAACAAGGCTCTACGGTACTCCTACTTATTGCATGCTTTAAAATTACGAGGATAGAATTTGTACACAAACTCGACTTTTAGTGAAATTTCAATTGCAATTTGAAGATTCCCTTGGTGTAAAGAGTTTGAAGACTACACTAAATATTCCTATTATTGTGGGAAAAATTTTATTTTTCTAGATCCCATGTTAATTCTCATAATGAGAATTGATGTGGGCTAACTTTCTAGTAGGAAGTTAGTGTGGGTTACAACAATTGTTTTTCTAGAAAATTAATGTAGATCATTATTTCATTTTGTGTTATTTTTTCCATATAACAAATACTCAATGTGTTGGTTGGAAGTCTTCATAAAGACTTGATAGGGAAGACATGGGGTCTTGGACCCATTTTGACTAGAAATTTAGTGTGGCCCATGTTACTTCATGTTAGTTAGTATGTTTCCACCCTAAATTTTCACAATACTAATACAACTATTTTGTCTACCTACCTTAACCATTGCTCTTTTAGGGATTTAAAGGGATATGTTGTCTTCCCGTGTTTTACTTTGTGTATTGGATAAAAGTCACCTTTAAATTATTAGACTATACATCTTGTTTGTGAGTTACATTAATAAATTGGAGGGACATAATAAAGAACTAGGAAAAAAATCACATCCAAAAAAGACATGCAAAAAAAATGTACCTTTATTTACACATAAAACTTGTGGTTGTTAAAAGGCCTCCTCAATACTTGACTGCAAGCTCACAACTTCCAAAAACACACCTTACCACCCACCCAACAAATGCACATCATAAGAACTCCAAACTCACAATTGAGTGTCAACCAAGAATAGTTAGTGAAAACAAACCCCAGTGCAAGCAAGAGCTCCAAACTCACAATTAGAAAACTACATGGAATAACCTAATGCACACAAACTCCAATGTATACCTCCAGAATCTCACATCCCTCATACCATTGCTTATTTAACTTGCACATCTACAGTGCACATGTTTGGTGCCCAAGCGTATTATATCGAACACAAGCAATACCCTATACACAAACAACTCTGCATATTCCCAAACACAAAGAGAACATCCTCGCATGAAAAATGTTACAAAGCACTAGTCCAAGTGGCATGCGACCACCCTCGAAACTCCAGTAACATCAACCCCCCCTCTCTCCCCCAAGCCAATAGCTTGGAACAAGTCCCATGTATTTGGGGTTGTTTCACATGGTGTATTCAACATCAAACCACAATACTTGTCTTGAGAGGTGCAGAGAGGGTTGGGGATTCGTGGCACTCACTAAGAAACATCCATCCAAGATATCGTGGATGAAGTGGCTCCAATAAAAAAAAGCCCCCCTATGGGGTTGAGGGCCGATTCATTCGAATGTGACATCACTAGACTAATTCGGGGCCTTTGACTCTATCTCCGGAATCAAATTGCCTAAAAATAGTCATTTAGATGATTCCTACGTTTTTTCATCCGCATGGATGATTTTCTTGAGTGCCACGAATCCCCGGCCGTGTAGAGAGGGTACCATGAAGGGGGAAAAAATGGGGAAAATAGAGAAAAGGAAGGATCTTTTCTACTAACTAACTAAATCAATCATGAATGGATGAAAAAATTTCAACCGTGAGTCATGCAAAGTAAAAGTCTTCAAGAGAGCATAACAAACACATCACTTTATGCAAAAAGTAAAAATGTTGTGGAGATTTAGCACGTAGGAGACATGCTCTTGTACTCACTAACATACAAGGTGTTGCTCATCGCCTCGCTTAAGTGAGATAAAGTAATTAACACTATACCCATTTTATGGTATTTAGTGACACTTACTATTCGGGGTTACAAATATATTCATCCAGATGCAGATGCATTTGGATGATCTTGCTAACACGCAACATGATGTTGATAGCCTCCATAGATGATGTGGATCTGCATCTGTATTGATGATATTGCTAACATGCAAGATGATGGTTTAGAGTTCCATTGATGATGTTGCCAACAAGCAAAATGATGTGGATTTGTTAATGTATATATGTATCCGCATCTGCATCTATATATGTATCTGCATTTGTATTACATATGTATCGATGATGTTGCTAACATGTAAGATGATGGTTTAGGATTCCATGGATGATGTTGCTAACATACAAGATGATGTGGACTTGTATTTGTATATACAATTGCATATGTATCTGCATCTGTATATGCATTTATACATATATTTGCATCTGCATCTGTATTTGTATCTACATCTGCATCTGTATGTGCACTTGAGATATATATGTATCTGTACCTACATATGCAAGTGCATTTGAATAACAAGCACGTCATCGTATGTCATACATGAATGTCATCAATGCATGACACGCATTTCATTTCTAAATGCTATGCATGCTAGGGATGTCATCAATGCATGACATATATGCCAGGGATGTCAGCGATGCCATCTATGTATGTCATGCATGTCAAGAATGTCATATATGTATGTCAGAGATGATATAAATGTCATGCATATCATTTACATGATCCGTGGATATCATCCATGTCATATACATCATCCATGGATGTCATGCATGTCATGTATATCATTCATGGATGTCATACATGTCATCTATATCATATATATCATACATGTCATCTAGACATACCATGTATATCATCCATGCATGTCATGTATGTAATCTACATCATCCATGCATGTCATGTATGTAATCTACATCATCCATATCATTTTATGTATGCCATCCATATCTACATCCATGTCATTCATGCCTCCATCCATCTAGGTCTCTAATTTCTCATCAATTTTCTACATTTCTGCATCAATTTCAGTATTTTTCATCCAATTTCATTTTTTCTATTTTTTATTCATCCATCCATCCATCCAATTAGTCTGTATATAGATGTGCCGTACACGAAAAAATTCATTCTTGAACGTTTCATTCATGAGTGTTAGGTACGTAGTGTATTTTTTTGATTTTTTTATAATGTGTAATTTAAGGATTTTTTACCAATTTTTTTAGCTATCAGATTAGATCACAATCAATTTTTTTGGGTCGTATCTGACTAGTATAGAATATGCAAGCTAATGGGAACAATAACTTTTTGTGGGCATGTCTCAATTTTTTGTTATGCAATTTTTAATCTGTCAGTTTTGTATATTTTACGCAAGAAATTTTTGTCCAATATTTTTTTGTATTTTTTTATCATTTTTTAATGCCTAACTAGTGTTTTTTTTTATTTCAAAAGTTTATGTAATAATTTGTTTAATTACGTTCTCAATTCCACATCAAGTAAGTTAATGGTTGTAATAAGTCACAAATTATATAATTTTAAATTTCTATTTTCAAAATGTAGTTGAATGTTTTAGGTATTAATTTTTCAGGTCTCATTCTCTTTGTTTCGCGTATTTTTAGAGTTTTTGTTGGATGTCTCACAGAGAGGTGTCTTATATGATAAAATAGGATCTACGATTCGTGTAAGATGAATGGAGTCATCGAGCTCAGCAGGTTGGATGATGAGGTTCGGGCCTCTCATGTCGGTCGGTGTTATGATATGGGCCAGCTACTAGTTAAAACATAGGCATTTATATATGTTATTATTATTTTTTAAATAGAGATTAATATGATGTTCTAGTTAATTGTTTAAGTTGAAAACCGGTTTTGAGTTCAAGACTAGGAAAATTTGGTAGGAATGACTTTGTAGAAATAATTTGGTAGAAAGGACTTGGTAGAAAGGATTTGGTAGGTAGGACTTGAGAAGGTTAGAGTTTACCGGTGGCGGCCGTTATCTAACCGCTTACGAGTTCTAGAATTTCTAACACCAATGGTTTCTTATTGGCCGAATGAGGCAAGGGAAAAGAGGATTTAAGGGGTGGAAGAAAGGTGTTGAGGCATTTGAGTTGGCATTTGGAATTGTTACTTGTGTGGGATTTAGAGGAGGATTGAACCTTTGAGAGAGCACTACTAGAAAATCGACAAAAACGACTTTGTTTATGACTGTTATTTGAGTCATTGAGGACTACAATGACTATTAATTTTTGTGTTATAACGGACGAGTAGTAACGGACAGACAGTCGTTGGGGACGTGACGTGGGAATTTGGATGATATAGTCGTATAGGACAGTCGTAAACATGGACAGCGGACGTGGCAAACCGAGATGACTGGTATTTCACGTGGTATTACGTGGCATCCACGACACGACCTCACATCCAAATCATCATCTATCGTGACATCCATGCCACAACCTCACATCCAGGTCATCATTTGACGTGGTATACACGCCATGTCATCACATCCATATCATCACATCCATGTCATTATCTAACGTGGCATGGACGCCATGTCAACAAACACGTGGCTCTCGAGTCAATTAGCCACTTCATCATAACATGTGGGCAAGTAATATAATGCCACGTGTTCATAAACATAGTTCTTATGTAGTCATTTTCCAGTTGTATCCTAAACGCCTATTATGTTACTATTGAATGACTATTGAACGACTATTGAATGACTATTATGTTACTATTGAACGACTATTATGTTGCTATTGAATGACTAGTGAACGACTATTGAATGACTATTATGTTGCTATTGAATGACTAGTGAACAATTATTGAATGACTAGTGAACTACTATTGAATGACTGTGGAATGATTATTGAATGACTATTGAATGACTATTATGTTACTATTGAACGACTATTGAGCGACTATTGAATGACTATTGAGTGACTGCATGCTCGTGATGTGTGCACGGGTTTAGGCCATCCGTCAGCATATTGAGGCATGGTTTACTCATTCATTAGTAGGCCATCTGTCAGCACATTGAGGCCCTGGTTACTCAACGACTACAAAATTGCTACTCAACGATTTTAAAGTTGTCAATCAACGCATGTCAATGACAATGAGAAATTGCGATCGTATTTGAAAAACAATACATATTTCAACTTCATTCATGTGTTCCCAACAAAATACATGGGCTCAAAGTTTACAATACGAAAGCCCTCTAGGACCTCCCTAATAAGTTCGTGGGGGGGGGAAATCATGCTGCTCTCAGGTTCCTTTCGTTCCATAGTGTGCACCCTCCTACCACATCTTTTATTACCCATTGGTCTTCGTCTTCATGTGGGTATGCAAGTTTCACGTCACCTAGGTAAGCAGTGGTCACGTCCACTTTGTAGCAAAACTCCGGAATGACCTTGAAATGAAACTTATCCACACCCCCCACACCGCTGATTTTCCCAATGGCCACCTTCCGTTTCTTGTTTTTCGGGCTCATCATATGCACGGATTGCCCAATATTGAACTGTACCTATACACCATCCACAAAACAAACAATGACATACCTCATACAATGTAAGTATCTAATTAGCAATGTGTCAGCAATCAGGGCTTCATGTGGCACTAACCAGTGTTTTCGTTGCCTTCCAATATGACTTCCACAATGGACTCAGAAATCCACACCAAACAATGCATACGACATTTATACGGTTCTAAGAATGTTCAGGGATGACTGCTGAATGTCTGATAAATGATTGCCTAATAACTGTTGAATGACTGCCAAATGACTACTATCTGACTGCTAAATGACTGCTAAATGACTGCTGAATGTCTTCCAAAATATTAAGGGATGGATTGCACAAACCGGGCGTGCAGGCAATGTTGTATTGCCTGATGTGGTATCCCCTGTTTTCGCACGAATGATACTTTAGTAGGGTATAATCAACAATGATCAATATGCAAAGACAAATAGGGGCTCACTTAGGAGGATTTGATTAAGGAAAGAAGATTTACCATTAGGCCGAAACCATTGGAGAGGCCTTGCCACTCAAAAATCCATTGGAAATTCCTCAAGGCTCCGATTTAGACGAAATTTTTTTGTGTTGGAAGTTAACTTGAGCATGCTTACTCACACCAAGTTTCGTAGGAAACCAACTTTGGAGTCGTGAGATATGAATTCACAAAGTACAATTACTTAATTGTCTCTACTGCAGACCTTCTTCCATTCAAAAATTCACCAAAAATCAACCAAGAGCTCAAAGAGAGTGAATTTAATTTTCACAAAAACTAGACTTGATTGCGCATCTAACATAACCATTCACAATAAAATCGAGTAAAAATTCACTGAATGACACATTTTTGAAGTTAATGCTTTGAAACTGCTGAAGCCAGAATCCTTTGCCACTTTGAAAATCTACCAAAATTACATCCTAGCTCCAAATCACTCGAGAATTGCAGTCATAGGAAGCTACTGATTAAGAAAACAACTACTCAAAAGCTCATCAAAAAGCATAAGAGACAAGAGAAATGAGAGGTAAAAGACCAAGGCAGCTACAAAATGAGGGTTTCTATCAGATTTTAACACAAACAATTGGGCATGGCTTTGCCCTACAAGAGAAAGAGAGAGAGAGGGAGGATGGCTGACTAAGGCCTCTTCTCTTCAAGGAAAATGGTCAAGGAATGGCGGCCACATCCTCACCTTCACATCCACAAATCCCTAATCTAAATCAAAGGTCTCAAATGACTCTAAGCCTAAACCCGATTTTAGGGCTGGTGGTGCCCGTATCTAAAAATAGAAGGGTTTTTTTAGCAAAATTAACACCACCATTGTGTTCACAACACATTTTTACCCTGAGATGGACTATAACCATGCTTAATTCCGACTCTAAATACATAATTACTAAAATAATTATAATTCTACTATGTTTTTTGCAATTTTATCTACTACATAGACTAAGGAACATAAATTATAACAAAAATTAGTCCCAAATGTCTGTAAAAACACAATGGTGCTATTATTTTATTTTTTTTGAAACATACAAGTAGTGGCTTCCTGGATACCCAGGGGTACAACTATCAAGGGCATAATGGTGTTATTTAGAGCATTCACATATGCAGTCCTTAAAAGATCAGAAACTCTCATAGTTCTTGACAATATCTTCAAAGAATGGCTCCGATTCCAACAGATTTTGGAACTTCTCAATGAAATACATTGAGGTTATTTAGTCATAGGTGTCATCAATAGTCATCGATATCGTAGACATATCTATACAATACACTATTGCATTTAGAATATGACACGTAACCTTGAGTCGAGGATAACGTCATTTAAGCGAGTTAAGTAGCTCAAGTCCAATATTCATTATCTTTTGTTATAAAATATTTAGGATATAATTAGAATTTGAGGATTATTTTATCTACAAATAACGGAATAGTCGTTTAGGATACACATGGGCACATGCATGCACCTAGCGTACTGCATGTCTGGAACACATCATGTTCAAAAAATGGAAATGACTACAAAAAAACTACAGAAATGGTCACGTGGCAGTATAGTAAAGAGTACAGGCTCATGCCTCCCATCCATGAATACCATGTGTGCATTATAGTACCTCCAGAATGAGACAAAACTACTAGTCATTGTAGCCATCACCGACGTATATGAACGTCATAATTACAGTCGTAAACACAGTAGCAATCATAGTCGTAATGACAGTCATAATCACAGTCGTTCTTACACGTCCCCTGAACTAACCAATATATGACTATATTGGCAGGATCTGCTCATACGATATACGCTGGATGTTATGCATTGTGAGCAAAACTTTTCAAAGAACATTTTGAAGACCGTCACTGGACATAAGGACACCGTGAAGGTCCGCCGGGACTTGCAACGCAGAGGCATCAGGCCGCATTTGTGGCTCATTCCCCAGCCAAAGAAAAATGGCAAAATGTTGAAACCGGCGGCCCCATATGTGTTGACCAGCGAAGAGTTCGAAGTGTTTTGTAGTGTTATGGAGAACTTGAAGACATCATCAGGACATGTTTCCAACATGGCTCAATATATACGCAAGAGGACGTATGGGGGTTTAAAGTCACATGATTACCATGTGCTTGTGCAACAAATCATGCCGCTAGCCTTAAGAGGTTTTTTACTACCTGGTCCACGAATGGCGGTAATGAGGATTTCGAAAGTGTTCCGAAGGATATGTGACAGTATTTGGAACCCATTGGAATTTGAAGCTCTACAGGCGGACGTTGCACGGAGCATGGCACTTTTGGAGATTCATTTCCCTCCGTCTTTTTTTGACATTATGACGCATTTATTATATCACCTAGTCGATGAATTGGACATATGTGGTCCTGTCCAGGGTTGTCTATCCCACCGTTGTGACGGTGTCGTGCCGTCACGACGTGTCGTGTCGTGACGGACCCCTCCGTCACGACACAATAGGGTCCACGTAGGGTCAACATAGGGGGAGCCGACTAGGGTGGGTAAAATACTTACCTTCTTGCCAAGGTGGCGTCCTATGTGGCAGAAAACGTCGACGTGGATGTGCATATTTCCCCTGCCACGTAGACCATTTTGCCATTGTGTTTATCATTGTGTTAAAATCAAAGTAATAAAATATTACTAAGGAGGGTGTGGGGCGGACGGGGGCGGACGGGGGGGGGGGGGGCGGACGGGGGAGCGGACGGGTTGGGAACGTGGCGGGGGACGTGGGCAGACGGAGGTTGGGAACGGGAGCGGACGGGGTGGAACGGGGATTGGGAACGAGGGCGGACGGGTGGGAACGGGGATTGGGAACGGGGGCGGACGGGGGAGCGGACGGGGGAGCGGACGGTGGAGCGGACGGGTGAGCGGACGGAGGTGGGGGGAGCGGACGGGGGGACGGACGGGGGGGCGGACGGGGGAGCGGACGGGGGGGGGGGGCGGACGGGGGAGCGGACGGGGGGGGGGCGGACGGGGGAGCGGACGGGGGGGGGGGGCGGACGGGGGAGCGGACGGGTTGGGAACGGGGCGGGGGACGTGGGCAGACGGAGGTTGGGAACGGGAGCGGACGGGGTTTGGGTACGGGAACGGACGGGGGGGAACGGGAGCGGACGGGTGGGAACGGGGATTGGGAACGGGGGCGGACGGGGGGGCGGACGGGCGCTAGTAAAATTTTCCCCACTTTCCCTTTACTTTGCTGACATGTCGTCACACGTGGACAATGTAAATCCTACGTGTCCGAAATTGGGTAATGTAATTACACAAAAAAATCGGTAAAATTCAAGTCCGGCAGGATAAAGACAACATCCGGCATAATCCGGCATAATGTCGTGACGGATACGTGTCGTGACGGCACGACATTATGCCGGGATAAGCCTCCGTCACGACACAATAGACAACCATGGTCCTGTCTCCACAAGGTGGATGTATCCTATTGAAAGATACATGAAAACATTAAAGCATTATGTTCGGAACATGGCAAGACCGGAAGCAAGCATGGCGGAGGGTTATGCGAGAGATGAATGCCTAGGTTTCATCACGGAATATTTCCACAAGTTTGAAGTGGTTGACCGTCGAGTTTGGGATGCAGATGAGGAGTACGGAAATGCAGAGGAGGTGCTAGAAGGGGCAGGAACAAAGTACGTGATGACACCAACATTGAGAGATGTTGCCCACCAATATGCTTTGACCAATTTATCCCTCATGGCACCCTGGCATAGGTGAGCCTGATTATGTATTTGTGATTGCACGTTCATGTCTCAGTGTGCCCTGTTGTTTTCCTAAACATGATCGCCGCTGGGAAAGGGTACTATCTGACCAGGTGGATGAGTAGTGAAGGACTAGTGAATGACTACCGTCTGACCAGGTGGACGAGTAGTGAGTGATGAATGACTAGTGAATGATTACTGTCTAACCAGGTGGATGAGTAGTGGAAGAGTAGCGATAGACTACTGTCTGAGCATGTGTACGAGTAGTGAATAGTGAAAGATTAGTGAATGACTACTGTCTGACGAGGTGGAAGAGTAGTGAACGATTAGTGAGCAACTAATATTTGACTAGTTGGATGTGCAGGCAATGGAAAGAGGAACAGGTACAGAACCCCAGCATTTCCACGTTTGAGACTTGGATTAAAGACGTAGTGCACAATCACCCTATTGACCCGAACGATGAGGATGACATGGACAGGGTTCTGTTGTGCAGCAGACCATCACAGATAGCCACACGATATACGAGGATGAAGGCCTATGGAAACCACTTTCGGGTGGAGGACCAACAATCCAGGACGCTAAAAACTTACGACAGCGGTGTTGCCTCTGTGTTTCACATGCCTTCCGTGGGTTCGGAGGAGGTGACATTGAACTATGTGGGAGTACTAAAGGATATACTAAAATTGAACTATGGGCCACTTCATACACCAGTCATAATTTTTAGGTGTGAGTGGATGAAGCAATATGACAACCGGGGCAACCCTACGTATGTAAGAGACGAGGCTGGATTCATGGTTGTAAATTTCCGCCACAAGGTTCCTCAAATGTTGGAACCGTTCATATTCCCCAGCCAAGTGACACAAGTATTTTGGTCAGACGAAGTGCAAAAACCGGGGTGGAGAGTAGTATTGGCGAAGGAGGCACGCTCCCAAAGACATGAACAGAGCACAACAGATGTCTTCATGACCACCACCGAAGAAGCGCGTGGCATGCAGTTGGTGAACCATGTGCCTCCCCCGCCCACCACAGCGTCATTGGTGGGAGCCATAGAACTATCAGCTTTAGATAACTCCTTGGCACTAGCTAAATTTTAGGTGTTCGTCCTTTCAAAAGCCCAGCTGGCCTTACAAATGTCATACGTAGGTTGTACTCAACAATACTATGATTGTACTTCAACTCCACTACGATTTACACGTCCACGTCATTGATTACGTGGCATGAAAAATGAAATGCATTGTTCATGCACAATGCCCGCCATTAAACTTATAATTTCAGACCTCCATCACATGTGCACCTTGGCAATGAATATCTTCCATATACGTCAATAAATGTACTAAGCTTATGTCATCGATGACACGGCATGCCACCTCATCGTGTCAAACATGTTTAGTGACCAATATGTTGCTTGCACATGTCATCCATGAGTCATTTCAGTAACTCATACAATGACTAAACGCTTATACACGTCATCCCAATCTCAACGTGCATGTGAGTCAGTCATTGAGTTTGGAAGTCGTAGTCATTCTTTTGACACGTCAATATTATCGAGAATAATGTTCACTCAATACATCCCTAATTTCCACATCATTAGAGGGATGTAAGTGCCACATCACTAATTTGTGTTATCTCTAAGTAATAGTATACACGTAGTCGTTAAATCACAACTAGATAATGACTAATAATCAGCCAAGTCATGATATTCTATCCACGTCACACACGAATGGATGTAGTGGACGATATTTGGTAGACATAAAATGAGTATGTTATGCGGTCGTCAACAGAGTTCATCATAAGTCATTAAAATGACTTAACAATGACTCACACGTAATCCACGTCACACAAGGTGAGTTGAGTAGGCATCACAGTCGTTTAATAAGTTGTTTAGGACAGTGAGTCATTGATACCATGGTTGGAATGGACAAGGTTTCTTGTAGTGGAGTGAGGTATTTAGAAAGCTTCACTATATTTGAGGATGTAAGAGTAAGAATTTTAGAATGAATAGGTTGCACTAAGTGTATTACTTGTATAATTTCATTCATTATTAAGATAGCAGAACTTTGGGATGAAAAATTTCGTGGATTATGAATGATTGAAGTGTTCAATTGGTATGAAATTTTGAGAGGTTACAACTTATGAGTTATGAAAGTTGTGTACAAAATTTGATGGCTTCAATCTTTAGAAAAGAAAAGTTGTGAAGAGCTGAAGTAAAGGGTGTCTAGAAACAAAGACAGATAAGAAATCAAGGTTTGGAAACATGGATCTTTGAGAGTATTGTGACTATGACTACAAGAATTTGAGAGTACATTCTTACTTTATTTATCTATTGTATATCAAATTTTGAGGTTCATTGGACTTAAAAGTTAGAAGTTATGAGAGTTTTAGTAACTAAATGATATAAGACATCGTTGATGCTAGAAAATTAGAGTTAGTAAATCATGCATAACGTGTTGGTTAGATTTTTATTAGTGCTTATTTTTTGGTGTATAATTTTTTAGTAAGGTATTCTATAAGTGTACCAAGGTTCACATGAAGAGAGTGAGCTGATTGAGAGTAATGTGCATCTAAAGTGTAGTAGATCAACATTGAGAGAAATCTAGAACTATGATGTAAGAAAATAAGAATGTATTAGGGAGGGAACTTAAACACTACTATGAAGAGAGTCATGTGCTTACCAGATAGTCCATAATCTTTTTGACAGCGGACAGTGCATGTTATCGAATTTTTTAGCTCGGACGAGGACATGTCTGCTCTTCATTTTGAGTTTCATGCCTTTATTCCGCAACTGTCAGCAATTAGAAAGGTCTGAAAATAGCTCCCGAGCGCCTACAAACAGCTCCTAGAGTGAGGATGCTAGTGTTGGAAGCTAGCAATTCGGAGGACGAAGCACCAAATTCTATGCCGACACGATCTGCTCTAGTTTCGTAGTCTGTACTAGAGCTCAACTTACTAGTTATGTAATTTTTTACTAAGTAAAGTTGTTATTTGTAATATAATATCCAAACAACCAATTTTCTTTGTTGGTAAAAAAAATGCTAAGTATTTTCAATCATAAACCAAAAAATGCTAAATATTTCTCACCATTTTGTAGAATACCTAAGCATTATATACATGATAATTTTGAAAGAAGATGATATTCAAAACCTAAGATTGTTGTCAAGTTTATGAAGGGTCTGCCTCACATGTACCTATGTCACCAGCCAAATCCAAAGAGAGGGTTAATAACGTACACGGGGTGAATAACAACAGAACCCAATTGTTATCTATGTTACACAATCAAATACATCATAATCATACATTTTGTAGCATTGCATATCCAAACTATCATTGAGTATTTTATTTGTTCCTTAGTCATTTGAACTTTGTGTGATTGAAGATTGAGGCAATTAGCCCACACCTCCTGCAAGTCCGCACGTTTTACACTAATCCCAAAAGTTACTTAGGGTAAACTGCCAAAGCGGCTTAGCCTTTGAAAGGAAGTTCTCATGTTTCCCTTCACCTATTATAGGATTAGGTAACTATCTTTGTTTGTAGATGCATATCATCGGATCTATGGTGGACAATCGTTAGGTAACACTTACCTAACCCTAAAATAATTATTCCTTTGGGGTTGTATTTCATTATCTGTGTGTTCCATTTATAACAAAGTAAGAACATAGTAGAGAGAGAGATTCCCCTCGACTTTTACCACGTGGCATTTCTATTTAGTTGAAACTCACTTGAATCCCACATTGAAACTTCATTATGGCACTACACTAAATATTGTATCTAATGTCATACAGTTTTTTTTATGTCATTGTGGTAACTTTTCTAATGACATTTCTTATGAACAAGTTTACAAATATTGTCATCCCAACTTACTTCATTCATTCAGTTAAATTTTGATAAATTTGCATCCTAGTATTTATGTTATGAGTATATTGTCGCGATTGATAGAAATTTAGACGAAAATCACCTAGCAAGCGACAACAATTGTAACATTGTGAATCTATAATCTCTAATTATCTCAACAAGTGATGCCAAATAATGTTAGGTTTACATTTAGTGTTGGTGACATCACATGGGTAGTTTACAATTAGAATTCAGCAAGACAATTAGAATTGGTGGCACGAAATACAATATTTAGTGTAGTAAGATGAAATAGAGCACCCTCTATGGCATGCATAGCTTCATTTGAAAAAAATAAAAAGTCGTGCGACTATAACTAGTTGGTTTAGTTGGAAAGAGGGAATTATCGTGTACGAGCATACCTATTTTTCATCCAACGTAAAACTTCCAAAATGTTAGCAGCTCAAACATTAATTTTCTAGCCGATTTGACACCACAATTAGTTTCAAAGACCATGAATTAGTGTACTTGAGGTCATTTGAGATAAATTGGCAACAAGATTTTAAGGCGTCGAGTTTTAATGTTGGATGGATGAGAAGTACATTCGTATACGATAATTTGGCACCTTTGACCCTAATTTAGGGGTTAATCTAGCTCAAAATAATATCCAAAGCTTACTATAGCAATCCCCCTCTCCTCCCCTGGTCCGCCATCCCCATCAGTAGGTGTTGTGAACATTTACCATACGTAACCATCAAGTGAGAGAGATTGAGGAGCTTAGTTTACATTAAGCAACGTTAGGAGAGAGAGATGTTTCACCTTCTACATACTTAGAAGGTCCAGTTTGGGGATTATTATTAATTTCCCCTCAAATTATACCACATGACATTCCTACATTAGTTGAGACCAACTTCAATCCCGCATGGAAAATTCATGTCAAACTAACTTAGTAAAGATGGAAAAGCAAACACCCCTTACGTCATACCTAGCATTATGTGAAAAGCAAATGTCATGCGTGCATCATGAGAGATATTAATCTCAATTATGTGGCACTAATGAGAAGCTCCAGTTAACAGTAAGAATAATTAAGAAAGAGAGAGCGAGGACGAGGGTGTGATGCTTAGCCTCCAACATACGTTGGAGGTCTAGTTTGGGAACTATATGATTTCTCATATTATGCCACGTGGCATTCCTGCATTAGTTGAGAGCCAACTTCAATCCCACGTGGAAATTTTATTTCGGGCTAATTTGGTAAAGATGAAATGGAAATGGCAAAGCCATATGAAAAGCAAAGGTTGTGCGGCCATCGCCTATGTAGCACTAATCATGAGAGATATTAATCTTGATTAAGTAGCACTGATGAGGAGCTTTAGTAAGAAGTAAGCAGAATTAAGAGAGAGAGGGAGAATGAGGACGCGATACTTTGCCTCCTAACTACATACTTAGGAGGTCCAGTTTGAGGATTGCACGATTTCTTAGATTATGCCACGTGGCATTCCTGCATTAGTTGAGAGCCAACTTCAAGTCCACATGGAAATTTCATTGTCGGTCAACTTAGGCCCACTTTATACTTGGGGCCAAATTGAGGGCCAACCCAAACTCTCAACATGGGCCGGATTGGGCTCATCCGTTGGATAATGAACAACTCAACCGTTGATCCATAAAAGGTTAATTCTCTTCACTGCACTTTCTCCTCAAGAACAGTGGGACCTAAAATTGGGCCTCTTCACTTTACATGTGACAAGGTTGGGCCCGCAAAAAATCGATAAAGTTGGGCCAGATTGAGGGCTTAATTGCACATGAATTGGGTCAGTGCTCGGGCTAGCCCCAAGCCATGTATAAAATGGGTAAAGATGAAATGGAAAACACCCTCTATAGTATAAGTACACTAAATATCCTTTTTAGTATCACCAATTCTATTTGTCTTGCTCAATACTAATTGTAAACCACATGTGTAGTGTCACCAACACTAAATGTAAACCTAACATTATTTGTCATTCCTTGTAAGGAAAATTGGGCACTATAGATTTACAATGTTGCATTTACTACATGATTTTTCATCCAAACTTCAATCATTCATGACAATATTTCATCACATAAATAGCAAGATGCGGAATATATTAAACTCAAACTTTGTTTCAATAATTGGCATTTGGATGAACTAAAAATAAGCTGGAATGACAATACATACTTGTAAACTAATTCATAAGAAATGTATCGCAGTGACATAAAATACCATATGACACTAAATACAGTATGTAGTGTAATTTTTCTTACATAAGAGTAAAAATTGGCAAAATCATGTGGAAAGCAAAAGTCATGCCACGGCCATGATTAGCTATGTAGCACTAGGTAATCGTGAGATATATTAATCTCGATTAATTAGCACTGATGAGGAGCTTAGTTAGCAGTAAGCAGGGTTAAGGAAGAGAGAGAGAGAGAGCGCGCGCGCGATGCTTCGCCTGCTACATAGTTGGTCCAGTTTCAGCCTCGCACACGTTCCTCATCCGCGTTCGCCATCGCCACAATCGTCGGGGCGGGGCAGGGCAGGGGCATCAACATAGCACGTTTAGTTAAGCTAGCAATAGGATCGGAGGGGAAGGTGGAAGGGCGCGCCGTAAGTAGAGGGATTGCGGGAGGTTCGCTGGGCTTCAGGGAGCAAGGGTGAGCAGAGGCACCGAATTAGGGTTTGTAAGGGTTTGGTGGCGAGTCGAAACAGAGGGGGGGAGGAGGAGGAGGAGGAGGATTGGAGCCTCGATTGCGCACATATTGTGGCGTTTGATTTGATTCACGAGGTCTTTTTTTTGTTGTGCAGTCAGTTTGAGGGTTGTTGGGAGAGATGGAGGAGTGCTGCGCAGTGTGCGCGGAGCCGCTGGAGTGGGTGGCCTATGGCCCCTGCGGGCATCGGGAGGTTTGTTTCACGTGTACTGCCCGCATGCGGTTTGTGCTGGAGGACAAGAAGTGTTGTATCTGCAAGCAGGATTGTCCCAGTGTGTATGTGACCAAGGTGAGTTTTGAATCTGTTTGTGGATCGCCAGCCAGTGGTGGTGGATAATAGGATGCATCCTGTTTATGATCTGGTGTGTGAGGGAATTGATGGCGCGACTAATCGCTTATTGAGGTTGGTGGTGTGGTGTGGGACAGGCGCTTGGCGATTACACAAAAGTGTTGACGGACTTCAGCGGGTTGGAGGAGCTTCTTCACCGGAAGGAGAAGGGTGGAGTACATCTGTGGTATGAGAGTAACGTTCAGGCTTACTTCGACGATGAGGAGCCTTTTCGAACTATCAAAGCCATGTGTAGGCTGTACTGTAGTGTCTGCGAGAATGCCGCACCTGCAACCCCTGAGGAGCCCTCGCCTAAGGGTAGTGTAAAGAAGGGATATATGTTTAAGAGCCTGGAGATACTTCGTCGCCACCTTTTCTCAACGCACAGGCTCGTCATGTGCGAATTGTGTTTGACGGGCCGAAAGGTGAACTATCATATCCCACTGAAGGGCTTGTGTGGGTGCATTACATACTTTTGCGGTTGAAAGTCCAGCTCAATTTTGTCAATTTTCGAATGTTTCCTAGGTGCAGTAATATTTGGTTTGCTTGTTGTGATGATGGCTGTTACTTTTGTAAGTCAGTGCTCCTGCGTATCCGTTTGCTAATGGCATATTGGAATAGCAAATTGGGTGTACGTTCTGGCTTCTTTAGGCTCTAGGTGGATAAAAAGCAATACAAACTGTGTTGTAGAATTTTTGCAAAACCTTTTAACTGTTGTATCTGATGGATGGTGTTTGGGCTCTGGGCTATGGTGGTATGGTTTGTGCACAGATATTCATATGTGAGCAAAATCTATTCACAAAAACGCAATTAGAGCGACATGCTGATAAGGGTGACTCAGAAGTGGATGGCACTGAAGAGGAAAGAGGGGGTTTCACTGGTCACCCAATGTGTGAATTCTGTAGGAAACGCTTCTATGGTGAAAATGAGCTTTACCAGCATATGTCCACTGAGCATTACACTTGTCACCTTTGTCAGCGGTAATTTCCTATGGTCGCTTTTTGATACTATGATGCACACTGCAACTTTGTTGTATCGCAATATCACTCACTAGGATTGGTGATGTTAGGATGAGTATGGAAATTAATGACCCTCTCTTGAAAATTTTGGATCTGCAGGGCCAGGCCTGGCCATTTTGAGTATTACCGCAATTATGACGACTTAGAGGTGTGAATCTCAACTGATCTAAGTTCAGTGACTCTGTGGTATGCATTTGCTATTTGTTGGGAAGGTGTTAGAGACACCTTATCCTCCAATTACTGCATGTCTTACATGCCTATTCATCATGGACAGTAGGAAATATGCGCGTACTTTGGGTTTTACATCTCTTTGCCATGTGTAGGTGGTCAAGAATTAGTATTATGGGCCTATATATGTGGATGTCTTACTAATCTTTTGTTGAATGTGTTTGTGTTTTGTGCTGTGTGTTGGAACAGATGCATTTTCGAGATAAACATTCACTCTGTGAGCACTCTGATTGTCTAAACAAAAAGTTTGTGGTCTTCACAAGTGAGGCGGAGTTGAAGGTGTGTTTACATTACAGTGGAAGCACTTGTAGTATGGTTTATGGTTGGTCATCTATATATGTAGAATCTTGTGATTGTGATCTAATATATGTGATATATTTTGTTATGATAATACAGTTTGAATTGTTGTCAACCATATCTGATGTAAATGGTTTGTAACAGCGACATAATGCCACAGCGCATGGAGGCAACATGTCACGCTCCCAACGTAATGCAGCATTGCAGGTTTGTGTTCTCTCACTTTTTCCTCCTCTGTCCATTGGATTAGGAGCAGGCTTGAAATCATTTAGGCTACAGCAAAGAAGATTATCTCCTCCAAACCTCATTCCTAGCAAGTGCAAGGTCTTAGTTGTCCCATGAAGTTCAAATTAGAGTTGGCTGGAGTTGGTGCTGTCCACAATTTTTGGGAGGAGAAAATTGGTGTACAACCCCCATCTGAAGTAGTTGCAGCTGCTGCAAGGTCTAGCATGGGTAGTTTGGCTTCTCATATTCTCTGGTATCTTTCCTTCTGACCTACTAAGTGGCTGGTGTGCACACATGAAGTGGGCCTGCCCTTGTCACCTATACCAGCTTTTTCTTATCAAAATGTCTGCTACACACAGATTCTGTGTTGGTGTGGAAGTGTAAACCTTGTCCCTTGCATGTGGATAGATTCCGGTGAGTTTCCAGTTCCGACGTCCAGGGCAGGACAGTGGAGAGGGCAGTAGCAGTGACCGACGTGGATATGGGCGTGGGTCTCGAGGCCGAGGCAGGGGCTCTCCAAATGTCAATGTTGGAGGTGATTCTCTTGATGTTGCTGTTCAAGCCAGTCTGGAACAAGCAGTTCTTGATGATGCCGTCCGTGAATCAGCTGCCATGGCTGCAAGTGTTGACTCAGGGTCAGTTAGATCAGGCACTGCTGGGACTTCACTAGAGGGTTCAAATGCTTTTGCTGCATTGGACACAGAAGTTAGTGAAGGAGAAGTTGTCCCATCACGATATGCATCAGCTGTATCTGGCACTGGTCCCTCATCATTGGTTGACTCAGCGTTTCCCCCGCTTCCTGGGGTATCCAAGAAAGGCAAGCATAAGCCAAAGAATCACAATGGTCCAGCATCAATGGCTGCCCTTTTAGGTGGTGGAAGGTTACGTGGAGGATTGCGAGTACTGAATGCTGCAGATCCTAGGCTGTCGGTAGGTTCATCGAGTTCACGGCCATCTTCAAATGGAGATGCTAGGGCTGGTAGTTGGGCAAGCAATAATGCACGGCCGGCAACAGCGGGTGGTGATTCGAGGCCTAGTGGCTGGGCAACTCCTACTCCAAGTAGGGGATTTGCAGGTGGGGGCAGTAGCAGTGATGGAGAAGGTTTTCCGCGTACAAGTGCTGTTAGTGAACCGGGCCCTCCGTCAGCTGCTGGTGGGGCATCTGACGGGGTAAGTGCAAGCAACGTTGTTAGACAGATATCTCCTTCCAATTCTCAAAGAGAGAATGAGGAGGCTCTTCAGAAGTTGAACATGGAACAAATACGAGTTGCAAACAAAGCTCTCATTGAGCGAATCCAGGCAGGATTGGAAGGCAATGAACAGCAGTTTTCAGATTTTAAGGAAGTTTCTACTCTTTTCAGGAAAGGAGAAATGAGTGCTTTTGATTATGATGGACACATCACACGACTCGGAATCTCCTATTTGGTACCAGAGCTTGCCAGACTTCTTCCAGATCCAGTGAAACGTGGAGAGTTGCTTGATGCACACAAAGCTGGGCTTGCTCGCAATCAAGCCTTCCCACCTGTTGCTAGTAGTAATTCTTCTTCAGGCCAGGTGTCCAGGAGTTCAACAGATGGTAAGAAAGGTAAAGAAAGAGAAGGAGGCTCTGCTTCCACCAGTGCACCTGCTCGCCAGGTAGCATCACCTTCTTCTGGGGAGGTAGAGGTGCTCTCTCAAGATGGCTATCGCAGAGCCAGAGGAAAGGTTAGAGTAGAGGAATCAAATCCAGGCAGCTCTGGAGAGGGGGTTACTCCCAGTCAAGATCGAAAGTCGCAAATTTTGGTCAAAGCAACTCAGAGTATGTTAGAGTCCTCAGATGACCCTGTGAATCCTGCTGGCAGTTCTGGGCAAGCTAAAGGTTGGACCTGTGAAATTTGCACTCTAGAGAATGTAGCTGATGCATCGCGCTGTGCGGCATGTGGTATCGCGGGCACACCAAGGGTCTCCAACGGCATGTTAGAAACAGGTGTTGAAAGTGGTGGGAATGACAAGAGAAAGAAGAAAGTCTCCAAGTTTCAGCGGGTCCGACTTGGTGATGGCTCTGCAGCTGCTCTTTTAGATAGTGTCAATCCGAATCCTTGGGGACCCAGTACTCCTGATACTAATAATCCTGCCCCTCCTGCTAATGGAGGTAGATCATTTGGTCGTGGAGCCTGGAACAATGGTGGAGGGCAGCGTCTCCTGTCTAATGCGCAGCGGGAGTCTGTGATAGAGTCTGCCTGGGGTAGGAAGTAGCAGTGGGTAAATTGCTCCCTGCTTTGTAATCCTGGTAGTTGGTGTATTGGTTTTTGCTCATTTTTTTGACCTGGACGATGGTTACCCTTTTTGTTTATCATGAGATCCAGTGTCCACTGACTTTCTATATGTATGGTTAGAAATTTTGTGGGTCAGGGAAACCATTCATTCTGAGAACATCAAACGCCTTTGATGGCTCTTTGTATGTATGCACCTCCAATAATTTTGAGAGGTTTGCACCACTAAGTCTATTACTTCAGACACAACTGTTACGCTTATATGGTCCATTTTGGGAAGCTAGACAAACACGTTACCATTGAAATGGGAATTGTGCACTTTCAGCGGGCTCAATTTTGGGCTCCATTGTTTTGTATTGTCCTTGGCTTGATTTTGGTACTTTGGATATCAGACTCAAGGAGGTAAAGTGTGTGGTGCCTTCAATAGTACCCTGCATTTGGGAACCGTCTTGCAAGATTTTAGCTTAAGATGTGCGGGTGTTATTTTGTTTCTTTTTCTTATTGCAAACCTATATTTGATTGGTCTGTGTTTAGTTGTGGATCAAAGAACAAAAACCTTGAAGACACATCTCCAAAAGAGAGTAGACTATGTCGTAAAATCTACCAGCTACTCCAATAGTGAACATAATTGGGAGCAGGGCTTCCCTTTGCACCCGTCACAAGCCAAAAGAAAGGCAAATACAGGCTGAAATTAATCTTGCCCGTCGAAAGAAAGGCAAAATGAAAAAGTGTCTGTCACATGGAAAGGCAAAAAAAAAATGAGCCCGTCAAAAGAAAGGTACCCTCAACCATTGCCCGTCAGCCATATCCCATAAATATGGGCAAACAATGTTGTATCCCGTAGTATATAAGTCACGCTTTGAGTTCATAGTGACTTAGGAGATACGAGTCAACTTCTACACTTGTAAGTGGCACCTAACTAAACCCAATTTGAGTTTGTGTTGAGTTTGTTTTTAGTTTGTGTTGAGTTTGTTTTTAGTTTGTGTTGAGTTTGTGATTGTGATAATTGAAGAGGCTTTCATTAAAAGAGTAGATGTGAGGTAATTGAAAAATTATTGAATTGGGGGCTTTTCTTGAAGTCTTGAACTTCAACCGCTTTATATGTAACTAGTAGTCAGGCATTGGATGCTATTATGGTGTACATGTGACGGTGTAGTAGAGAGAAAGTATCGTGTAAGGAAATTATGAATATGCAAAGAACAACCGGATGATCACATCATGTAACCGGTTGGATTTGGAAACACTACGAACTAGCTATCATTTTGATCGGGAGGACACACTAGAAGAATGCAAGATGATGGGAGCTATGTATGTGCAAGCAATTGTGGATAGCTTGAATGAAAGGTTTCCTGATTTACCTGTTTTCAATGCATCGAAACTTTTCAGTCCAAAGTATTATCCAAGTGATGAAGAAATTCGTATAACTATGTCAGAGCAATGGTTGGAGAGATTGATTGTAAAATTTGGATTGACAGTGGTTGAAAGCGATGCAAGTAGAGCTGAGTTGCTTGAGTTTGTAGAAACTTTGAGGCATGAATGTGAAAACGAATCATTGTACGAGGCATGGCAATTTTGTGGGGCCATCAACGAGTGGTATACCAATTGGCCACATCTCATGAAAATTTGGCAAAAAATACTTGTCATTCCCTGAAGTATTGCAATTTGTGAAAGGGGATTTTCCAAACAAAATGCTATCAAGAGCCACTTGCGAACTTCATTGAAGTTGGACACTTTGGATGCTTTGATGCGGGTATCATTATGCGGGATAGAGATGGAGAATATGGATTGGAGGGCGGTATTTGAGTTATGGCGCAACATGAAAAATCGGAGAGTTCTTAGTTTGGACTAAAGAATGTAAGAAGTTCATACTTCTCAACATTTGTATTTGAAAAACATGATTTGATCTTCAAATTTGTGTGAAAGATGAAAATTTTCTCAACCCGTCATTTGAAAGGTAGTTTTTGATGTTGCCCGTGACATTGAAAGGCAAAAAAAGAAGTAGCCTGTCAAATGAAATGCAGACGGACCCGTCAAAAGGAACCACTGATTGGGAGGACCTATGTATTCAGTTTAGGAATCAATAAACATGCACTTCTGATAACCATAATAACTAAATAAGGGGAGATTTGATCTTTAATATGGTTTTTGTTGATGTTTATCATAGATTTGCTAATGCCCCACACATTTGAAGATGTAAATCTCATCAATAGAAGATGGAGAACAAGAAATGCTAATTGAATAACACCTGCATACTGTAGTCTACACTGAACTTTCAGATCAAAGATTGGAGGCTCTCTACACTTCTTAGTACGACCTGTTGATTGTTGTAGTCACTTGCTTTCCACACTCCCTCAACAGTGAATTTCAGTTGGTTAATTGATCTTGGCATAAGGAAAGGAGTAAGTCAACAAGTGAATAGTTAGAGTTGTAATTGGCAATGTGGTGGCTTGTAATAGTTTCCCACAATTGTGAACCTTCTTACTAGATCTTAGCAGAGTTTATGCTGGACCATCCTAGCCAGAAATTGAAGGTCTTTACATCCGCCACAAGTGCACCTGTTGATTGTTCTGGGACTTGCTTGAGGTTACATGCTCCCTCAACTGCAGTTCAGTTGATTGAGTACTCTTTGCATAAGGATAAGGTAGAAATACCATAAAGCGTTAACCACCCAATCGCGGTGCACTAGACCGCCTCATAATGGTAAGTGCCATGTCTTAAATGGCGCGGCAACTTCAATGCAGTGTAGCCAATGGGAGGCAAGATCTAACGTACTCATGATTAACGGGTTTAGGTGATAATCTGTATCGATATGAGGAGAGCCTAGTGAACGGGAAGTGGGTTGGACAAACTTTCCACTTTGAAAAATTGTGGAACTTTTTGTACAAGGCAGAAAAATACGAAACAACTTGCATTCTTCATGAATCCTTCTCGTCTATCTTGGAAAATTATCTCATGATTGTCAGACCAGATCTTCAATGCGAATCGCCTTATTTTAACGGTTTATGGTATTTCTACCTTAGGAGTGAATGAACAACTATATTAAGTGATTTTCATCATTCCTTCCTGACATGAACCACTTTATGCATCCACAAAACTTCCTGACACTTTGTGCATGTTATATATTCTATATATATATATGTAAAAAACAACTACAGTCAAGACTCTATAAATGTTACAGGTCGGGAGTAGCAAAAAAATAACATATATAGAATTATAACAAGTAACACTTATAGAATTCATACCGATGATTAATAACATTTATAGAAATAACACTTAAAATTTCCAAAAATGAAGAACATAACGTTTTATAAAAATAAAAAATGAAAGTACAAATGATAATACATAATTCAACTAAACTAATTGAAAGAAATAATCTATATAGTAGTAACTTGACGAGATTCTTCCAACTAAACTAACCAAAAGAAAGAGTCTATAGTAGTATGATGAGATGAAACTTTCTTTTGGAGTCCTTGAATGCTCCTGATGTGTGATAGGGCATCATTTGGTCTTTGTTCAAAGTATTTCTTCAAAGTCTCTAGAGAACGCTCAACAACACTCAATCCTACAACTTCTTCTACAACATCAACCATAACCTCATCAACATCAATTTCTTGATGTTTTGAGGAATACATATCCAAAAACTTCATAGGGGTTGTTTAAATCAAACTCCATCTCATAATTGAGGTATTCATGAGCATTCATCACGTCACCCACCTCACTATCAGATGACAACAACGTCAGTTGATGAAGTAGAGTAGCAACTTCATCAACCTCTACCAAGCGCCTAGCTTCCTCTATCTCCCTCTCATTAGAGATCAAAAGAACACCCGTGTGCCTCCAACAATTTTGAATTGTTTGCAAAGAATATGGGATAAATGTGATTACATGTTTAAAATGTATGCTCTCATATATTATTACCTTGATTTTCTCAAAATTAACACTTATAGAGGTGCAATTAACAAAGAAGGGAGTAGAGCATGTTATAACACTTAACACATAACACTCACTAGTCTTACCAATTGTGTTTTTGTAAGGGAGTAAAATTTTCTTAACATATATGAAATTATAATGCTTATAGGGGTAACACTTATAGAGTCTTGACTGTACCCAACATCGTTGGCCCAGCGGCCACCTTCTCAAAGCAAGCTGAAATCATATGATAGCCTCTGGTGGATAAGACCATGACCTCCGTTTTGGTTCTCACATGGTGCTATCTGTATTCTATGCCAGCTCCAAATTTCAATGTATAAAGGAGTGGCACAAGAACAAGTTCTGTTTGAAGTCACATTTTCCATGAGAAGAAGACTCCATCCTCCGACGGCCATCCCAGCAAGAAGTGTGCTTGCGACTTTCATATAGATTTATGCTTGCATCTGACAATCATCATATATAAAGATATGATAATTATATCATCGTCATGTGGTCAATTGCCACAAGAGGCAGCAGCGCTCATTCTTAACCACTTAAGTGTATCGGTTTTCTGTTAAAAGTTGCATGACTTCAACAACGTGACACATGAAAAGTATATAAAAACAGCCACGATGTCAAAGCCGGCCTCGAGGTTTGTGATTTGTGCTTCAAGGTTTTTGCAACTGGAATGATCAGTTTTTTCCTCCAATGAGGAGTTTCGATCTGATAAATTTATTCTCACAAGCGATTGTGAAGAATGAGACTAGATACATAACCGAGTGCTCATCCAAGCGCAAGAGGGTTATGTGGACTCCGTCACAGCGTTTCATCTGTGTAGGGATGATGTCATCCATGATTCCAAGATTATGTCCACAAGTTGATTGGTTAGACTAGATAACTAGCTTGAGTAGGTGGATGGCTCGCTGTTTTCGCAGCTCATCACGATTCTCCTCTCGATGGTTATCTAGTTCATATCTATTTGATGCATGAGGTGGCGTTTTACAATGGGGAAGATGTTGACTTCCCTAGAGCATAACCCTTGTCTTCCCACACACTCAATCTCCATGATCGGAGGGTCCAAAATGGACGACATCCAAATGGTTATGTCTAGTGGTAACCCTTGGGCCTCCAAGCCCTTAGGGTTGCCTAATTCATAATTTATGTGTGAACTTGGGTGATTGGGGGGGGGGGGGGGGGAGTGTGGATTGGAAGTTTGGTGTTGGAGACCTTAACTTAGGAATTAGGCATTCAATGACAACACCATACCGATATGTATAATTAGGTTGCCCCATATTAATCTATCAACATTTCACACTATTTTGAATATTTATTACGACTAAAATAAATCTTGTATGTCGTTAGATTGTGGTTTCTATACGGATGAATAATAAAGTTATAAGTTTTTTCTGATATGATTTTTACCCAGGGTGATTTGCAAGTTTGCATGGGTAAAGAGGGCAACCTAATTGCATGTATCAGCATAGTTTTCTTAAAACCATGTCCACGTCATGGTGGGGAGCAGAGTCTGCCAAGTGTTTGGCTTCATTGCGTGATGCATTTAAATGGATGTTTGTAAAAACCTGACACAGTCGAAGTGATAGCTAGAAGAAGAGCATGTATCAAAATCCACAAATTTGACCCCTAACTTTCTAAGCCTTTGAGAGGGTTGTTTTGAGCGCATTTCACTCAATGTTGATTGTGGAATTTTCATGGACAAGTTTTGAGGTTAAAATGGGATTTATTGACATGAGAGATGAGCTATTTCAAGGGAAGAAACTGAGCCTGAATGGCCCTTTAGATTTTCAGATTATGCCAATTGAAGGAAGGGATGCACAAGAAATTGCCATGTTTTATCCCCACCAAAAGGACCTTTGACCAATCAAATTCACATGAAAAACGAGAAAAATGCTTGTGTGATTCACTAGATGGGAATAACTCAATAGTTGAGCACCTCCACAAATTTTCATGCCAAAATGTGTAAACCACAATAGGTTAGCCACCTTGCATTTGGAGCATGTAAACTGTCCCATATTTCTATCCACATATATGCAAAGAATTCCCTAAAAATCAGGATGTGTCCAAATGTTAAACTAATGGTCAATGTGAGTGTCCTAGAGGTGGACTCTTTGTTGGAAACCTAAATGACGTGTGTGAGTCACTATGAAATTAAAACCCTTACATACAATAGGTTTGTAGAGAAAATTAATTGTATACGTACTAACAACATGATAGAAAATGGACTCATGTATTTATACTAAGCTTTTTAATTTCATGTGATAAATGCCTTCACTAAGTATACAAAATATAAATCATGAGTTAAATAGGCCTTTATTACATATAAAATCTACTTTCACTCTCCAATGAGAAAGTGATTGATTGTTTTTTCATCCATAGCATGTAACTTAATGACTGCATCAAACAAACAAAGACACGGGCATAATAACTTAACCTCAATCTGTAGAGCAAAAATCAAAGGAGTCCGTTAGCACTTCAAGAGCCTCATGGGTAAAAATCTGGAACACAAATGCAAACCCTAACAAGAATGAATACGGTGGTCATTAAGGACTATAAACATATGACAAAAATCGATGAAAACATGTATTGGATGAAACTAACACCTCTATTGTCAATTTTTTCCTCTAAACCCCAGGGAACCTTCTTGTACATCTACCTTTACTTCAAAATTCTTAATAGCCTTTTTTAATGTACACACTAGGGAAAAATTATACCTCTCCCTTATGTACACTAATGCCTCAAATAATACCCCTTCTTGCACTCACATTACTTTGTATGTGTAATGAAGAATCTACCCCCCCGGGGTGAGCACAGAGTCCGCGTTTACATGAACATCAAAAAGCAATTCACTTTTACCAAAATAAACATCAATGTGCATCCAAAGTTTTCATTGAAGTGTCACCCCCTGATTGGAGTCAACACCTTCACATGAGCTCTCAACACAACAAAAACATGACCACTTTCCACTAGAAGAATTCTAGCTATCAACGACTATGCTTATGACTCTAATACCAGTCGTAAAGGACCACAATGACTATATCTGTTTTAGTTATTATGGACAAGTTGTAACGGACACATAGTCGTTCCGGACAATGACGTGGATGCCACGTCAACTTCATCCAAATTTGTCCAACGTGAGGTGTCGTTGCCATGTGGCTCCGACGTGGTTGGGATCGCTGACTAGGCAGCCATGTCACAACGCTATGTGGCATGCATGCAATGACGTGGCGTCCACATCATAAAGTAATATAATCTTACCTGGACAATATACTTTTGCCACGTCACCAATAGAATTACTATATGACCTATTTTAAAGCGCATTTTTGCAACAGCTGTCATTATCCCATTCGTACACGTGCTGGTGCCCATCCATTTAAATAATGCCACGTGTGAGACTTTTTAGTCGTTCTATAGTCGCGGGTGGACACTTGTTGGCCACGTACACAACACGTGGCATTCATGCCGTGTACTCCGATGCCAATTCATTTTGCATTAGAGTCCACGTGTCTATTGCTTGGTCTGACACGTGTACTGAGGGTGTCCCATACCGTGCCATGTTGGCATCATTTGTGTCATATGTTGGTCATTGATTATATTGGCTACATATGACATGTCGGCACATTATTCAACAACTAGAGTTCAGGGTCGACACACTCACTGAAAGAATGACTACATTTCTATGTTGTTAGTCATTTATTAGACGAGTATGGTTTGGTGCAGTTGACACATGTACACGAGGTGCGTTGAGGTGGCAAATCAACAACTCGAAATATATTTAATTATGACTACGAGTATTCTCCTGGAAAACATTTATTTGTTATAATCTGGCTGGCAATCAATCCTTACTACATCATTCAACAATTTCGTTGTCAACTTAACGGGTGACACCCATATGTTTGTCCTAATACGAAATGATACAACGAATTCAAACACCCACATTACTGCAATCCTTGGAGGGTACATGCATTGTGTGAGGAAAGTGTGTTATATACATACAATCAATGCCACATGATCAATTCAAAATGCCTTCGGAATGTGCACTTCTACATTCGAGAAATCCTTTTAGTTGTATCTGCCAATCCCTGCCTCGTCCAATGCTTGTTCATGTAGCTTTACCCTACACCCCACTCATGTATATAATACCTGTAAACTATGCCTATCTGCCCCTAAGCTTTCATATGCTTCTGGCTCCATAACACACTACCACCTATCACATCTTTTACCAAAAATTGATCCCCTCCTGCATGTGGATGCATGAGAGGTGCATCACCAATTTGAGCATGTGTAACATCAACCTTGTAGAAATATTGGGGAATTGGTTTAAAATGAAATTTATCTACCCCCCAAACACCACTTATCTTGCTTGATGCTACTATCTGCAGCGGATTCTTTGAAATCCATCAACTGCACAACCTGTCCAAAGTAAAATTGCCCCAACCCAACATCCACAACATACACTTCAACATATATTCTTCACATACAGGAAACACATGGCACCACCACCCAATGCTTAACATGTCTACCAACATAGACATCATGCACCTAAACAAATTACAAACTTCACATGCTAAGGAGTCAATTTGGAGTCAAGGATTTACCCTTTGCACATTGGGCCCTTCAATGACTGTGTTGTCCACTGCTTTCACTGTCCTCGTTCGAAGTTCGATCCCTGACTTAGCCTGACTTAGCCTCAACACCCAAAGCATTTCTATCACAAGGCTGCCCCTAAACACAACACACAAAAACAAGGACTAGCAAGTTCATAAATGCATACATCCACACAAAAAAAACCCTGACTTAGCCTCAACTCACATTGGACAACCCTATCACTCCAACCTAAACACCCAACACCCTACACCACTTACAACTTACACAAACACCAACACCCTAAGCATTTCCATCACAAGGCTGCCCCTAAACACAACACACAAAACAAGGACCAGCAAATGCATACATGCACACAAACTAAACCCTGACATACCCTCAACTCACATTCATAAACCCTATCACAAAAACCTAAACACCCAACACCCTACACCCAACACACAACTTTGCATACAAACCCACCCCAAACCTGATATTGTGCAACAAAAACATAACAACATTGGAGGTAAAGGGGCCATTCACGGTTGGGGTACTACTTTTGGGTGTCTAACGGTTTAAGGACTTTTTTTGATAACTTCACATACTTGGTATAATTGGATTTGTATTGTGGAGCATATTTTGGATCATACCTACATTTCATCCTCCATATTGAGTACAATGACAAAGTTAATTTAGAAGGAATAGGGTCATCTATGATATCCATTTGATTCCTTAAAGGACATTCAGGAGTGTTGTCTTACTTCCTGACCTTAGGATCAAGGAACGAAAAGGACAACAAGAATTAATCGAAATGATCCCAATTTTTTTCCTCACAATTATCGTTCAAGTGTGTACCAATAGAACCAAATATGTATTGAATAGCAATTGCCCAACTTTACATGTGGCACCAAACATGTCCAAATATACATATACTCACGGCCACACGTAAAAGGAACGTCTAGTATTAGAATTGGACAAAAAAATTTATATGAATGGACACATGACACTTTTACCAAGGTACCAAGATACATAACAGGAAATAATTGACCACCAATGCACACCTAAATAGCAAAAAAATGCCACTGATGTGGCCTAGGGTTTAGGGTTTAGGGTGATTATTAAATAATAATAAAAATCTTTCTTGATAAAGCTTATGAACTATCTACTTATTTATGTAAAATTTATTGATCAAATAATAATAAATCATGATAAAAACCAAGATCAATGCGACAAAGTCCTTAAGTCCTTTGTCCCAAAAGTAGTACCCCAACCGTGAATGCCCCCTAAACAGAAGGTTTAGGATCAAATGTCTAAGATAATGCTAGACGTACGCCAGGTCAATCGAAGACGAAGATCAAATACATTGAAAGAGAAAGAGAAACGTTAAAAAACATGAGTCCTCACCTTGTCCAAACCAACGCTGAAAGATGAAACAATTTCTAGGTTTGGTAGCTTATCGATGAACTTGGAATCAATTTGCGAGATTCCTGAAGTCACCACGGCACGAATACAATCTCCTTTACTGGCCAAATACTGTTCCTTGTTAGGTTGTTCCCAAGGTGGATGCAGGTCGAACTTCGATTCAAGGGAGTCACGCAGATACGGCATCAGCATTGTCACGAGACCTGGAAACCTCTCGCCAAAGAAATGCCACAAGAAATCCCGTCTTCTCCTCTCCTCCTCCGCCTCCTCCGAAGAGGCAGGATTTGACGACACACGATCCTGCCAACGAAATGCCGGAACTAACTCCTCTTCCTTCCGATTCTTTGCCACAAGGAACTTACAAAAATGAAGATAAACACAATAAATAAAAACAAAAAACCAAGCTGTCCACAGAGAAACTAAGAGAAGAGATTTGGACAGCAAGAAAATATCCACAAGGAAGCTCACAGAAGGAAAATTTAACGAGACACGATGATCCTGCGAACGGAATTCCGGAACAAACAACTAACGCCTCTGCGACTCCGATTCTTCGCCACAAGAAACAGAACAGAAGTGGAAGATAAACACACTAAAATAAAACTAAAACAAACTAAACTATCCACAGAGAAGCTAGGAGAAGAGATTTGACGACACACGATGATCCTGCCGCAGAGTGAAACGACGGAGGAGCGGGGACCCTCACACACAAGGGTCTTCCACTGCCGCACTTGTGGAGACCAGAAAATGATAGGGTTAGAAGGGAAGTGGGTTTAGGGTGCTCCCAAGGGTGAAGGAGAGAGACAAAATCTCCACCGTCCAGGTATGATCTCTATGTACGTCACTTGCCAACATGGCAAGCCACGTCATCGTACACAAGTATGCTGGTTAGCAACCAGCACACATGGCCAAAATAAACGACTAAGCTATGTCTTTGTTGCCACGTGTCGGTCCACGTGCACAAACAATGACTGACTTATAGTCGTATGCATGTATAGGTTTTTATGACTAAATTGCAACTATGACCTTATCTAAGGTGACGTAAAAAATGAGAAGCTCTCAATAAACGCCGGAACAATGTTCGCCCTGAATCCCCAAGAATTTTTGTCTCATTTGGAGATCATCAACGTAGTGGCAAGGGCTTGACCACAAAGTACAAATATTATGCCATAACGTAGCATGACTTGTCATAGTGTTAGAAAATTTTATGCCACGTTAGCAAAGGCGACACTATAATGACTCCAAAACAACTAGCATAAGGTGTAGGGTAAAGGGGGTATTATGCCACCTAAACCCTAAGCCTCATAGAGTCATTGAGGTTGGAAGTCGTAGTCATTCTTTTGACACATCAGCATTATCGAGAATAATGTTCACTCAATACATTCTTATTTTCCACGTCATTGGAGGGACGTAAGTGCCACATCACATATTTGTGTTATTACTGAGTAATAGTATACACGTAGTCGTTAAATGAAAACCACATAATGACTAATAATTAGCCAGGTCATGATATTCTATCCACGTCATACACGAATGGATGTAGTGGATGATACATGGTAGACAGAAAAATGGTATGTTGTACGGCCTTCAACAGAGTTCATCATAAGTCATTTAAATGACTAAATAATGACTCACATGTTGGCCACGTCACACAAGGTGAGCTGAGTAGGCGTCACAGTCGTTTAATGAGTTGTTTAGGACAGTGAGTCATTGATACCATGGTTGGAATGGACAAGAATTCTTCTAGTGTTCCCACGTTGACATTTTTTTCCCACATTCTATTCATCTCCAAATTGCACGGCTCATGTCTCTATGGGTGAATATCCATGTAGGCGTGATGTTTGTAGTTATTTTGATTCCAAATAAATGAGTTAGGCAATCCATCAACCCAAAATGGGTTGCTTGGGAAGTTAGTGGTTAAGATTCAAGATCGCCATCAAAGCATACTAAGAGATAATCCTTCTTATTGCTTATCAGCACCCAAGGCTTGGTAAGCTTCTTCCTCCCTCTCCGTTTGATCCCTCTTGTCGATGTAGTTACCCCTCTCTTTATTTGCTACTCCATGGGGCCTCCCTTGCCTAGACCCACCACTTGCACTCCTTGTCATCCCAAATAATGAGATAAATTTCAGTCATAACATTAAGTATTTCATCCATTGACAGAAACCTTAGAAGAGAGGGAAGACCTCTTGGAACCCCTAATGGGGGCTCATTTCTACCTCCCTCTCTCATGTGTTGTGTGGTGAACAAGGTGTGTGAGCTCAAAGGGGTGTGCACATTTTGTTGTGTTGTGTTCGTTGTGAGGGCCACATAGCCACTATTGCTAAGATGTCCTCCGGAGTTGTGTGTTGCAACCCATTGCTGGTGGCATTGCTCCCCGAGGTACTTGCACGGAAAATTGAGATCGTGTGTTGTTTAAGATTTAGATTGGAATCATTTGTGTGATTATTGAGACCCTCTCATGACCATATGCATTTGCAACAGGAGGAAGTTCCAAACAAACCATCTTTCTCTTGGCTTGGTGCTCAAAGCCCATGCAAGTAGAGTTTGCCACCTTCGGTGTTTTATATTACATGTTGTTCAATAGGTCTTTGAGCCCCCATTAACACTACTAGTTTTTGGAAGTTGTAGCAGTGAGTTTCTTGTGGTAAAAGTTCGAGCTTATGGCCTTGTGCTTGATGAGGGAGGCCTTTGGAGGAACATTCAAATGATTACGCAAGTGATGGGGTGGTGTGGTGTGGTGTGGTCCCGGCATGATTAGGCTGTGAGTATTGCCTCTCCCAGGTTGGTGCTCAAAGCCCATGTGAGTAGGAATTTCCACCTTTGGTGTCTTGTATTACTCGATGTTCAACATGCTTGCGAGCCCTTGAAAGGCACATGTCGGAGTCTATTATATATCTTCCCTTGAGTTGTTGTATCTTATGAGAAATAGTCTGTTTTCACCATGTTAGTTTTCAACAATATGAATTTTAACCATGACAATCAATGATTTTAATTTCAAAATTTCAAGTGAGGAGCATTGGTTACAACTATTGGAGTTATGAAGCTACATATGGATGGTGATACATATTTTCATCCAAATTTGTACACATTCGTCCAAAAGTTGGCCATGCTGCCCAAATTTTATGATTTAAAGATATTTTTGGCCATTTCATCTCCAAAAATCATGGAATAATCACAAAATATTACATTTTCTATTTTAGAATCGCAAATCACCGGCGCATAACCGGATTAAAAATCATTGGTGACAATGACATATCAACCATCTTCTAGGTTGTATGCATTGGATAGCAATGATGTTGAGTGTCTGGTAGAATTTGTTTATGCTCGAGGTTAAGTTGTCTATGTGTTTGCTAGACCTTATTCATTCATACTTGAATCATTTGTGACGCAATGTTTACACTAAATATCATCAATAAATGTATGCGAAAAGCAAATTTCATTGCTATACTTTTACTTTCCACCATTCGAATGGTTTTGTGTATTTAAATCTTGACAAATATTTCCTTTATTAATTTTAGTCCTACTTTTAAAGTTTTTATTTTTTAAGATAAATATATGGTTATGAATTTAAAAGCTCTAAAAATTTACAACTACGATACCATCCCATCAAAAGGCTTGCTTTTTAATATTTTGTAACTATAAGGTCCTCAAAATGTATGCCAAAAAAAATCCCCCCTAAAATATGTTGGATATCGCATGTATATGTAACATTCTTCACTAGGTGAGCTCCTTGAGCCTTTGCCTTTCCATTGCCTTTGCCGCTGCTTGGTTACCCTTCACGGCCAATTGGAGACCTCCCTCTGCGTTTGCCTCCCTCCCCTTGCCCCTAGCCGACGTTGCATTCAATAGTAGCAATAGTGTGAGTTGGGGTGGTGCAGTGGGATTGGCGTTTTGATCGGCTGGGATTCGCTGCTGAACCATTGGGATCGAGCATTGCGGTGAGTAGCGCTTGTTTTGTACCATCTGACAATACTTTCTCCCCCCCTTGCCCTGGCCAGTACTGGCTGAGGCCATCGTCCACAGATTGTGCGAATTTTCATTGGCCACCCAAACCAAAGAGTGCAACACAATTATGCTGCCATACATACCTTTCGAGGTAAGGGGTCAAGGGGTCAACTCCGGCATCCGAGTGTGCAAGACTTGCTCACGCATCAAGTCGAGCTTTGTAAAGCAAATCCAAAATCGTGGCCTTCATGCTCGGGCATGCTCTAATATACTTTAACCAAATGCTCACAATGCTGTGGAATTCATTGTTATCGCCATTTTCAAGTAGTAGCTAAGAATTGTCTAAAATTGTATGCCTTTTTAATGGATCTTTAGTGGGTTGTGTTATCACCAAGGATTGCACGTCACGTCACGTCACATTTTGTGACAGCGACATGACGGTTGACCAAAAAACGTCACGTCGGAGGGGGGGTAAATCCGGCAGTTACCCCAGGGGTAAACTGACGCGGTCAACCCCCTGGTCGACTGCTAATGGCAAGAAGATCTGACGGTCCAGAATTTTTTTGGAATTTTTGGAATTTTTTTTGCAGTCGACTGCAAAAAATTACTTTTGCAGTCGACCAAGACCAGTCGACTGTAATTAGCAGTCGGCTAGCTGGTCGACTGCTAAAAGTAGTCGACTTCAAGGAAAACCTAAAAAAAAAAATCAAAAAATTCTAAAAAAATCATGGACCGTTAGATCTTCAATCCAAGAAGATCTAACGGTTCAGATTTTTTAATGGATTTAAAAAAAATTTAATTTTTGTTTCTGAAGTCGACTGCTCGTAGCAGTCGTCCAAAAAAGTTAAAAAAAGTTACAAAACATTGGTACAGTAACTTTTTTTTACCACGTCAGTGCGTGTCACGCCCGACGTGACGCGACGTGACGGCGTCACGTCATTTGTGACGCGACGTGACGAAAAAAGGCCGCATCACGTCCATTTGCACATCCCTGGTTATCACTTGCAAATTTCCTAAACCCCCAAATTCGCCTTGCAATGAGCATTTTGAGAGAAGTTGTTGCAAACAAACACACATTTGTTGCAAACAAACACACATTTGTTGCATTGTTTTGGGTTTTTATGTGTGGTTGTCCAAGGCTTGTCTTTGCTTGTTGATTTTCATCCCCAAGTTTGCATGGATGGATGCACTTGAGGACCTGATTTTGCACTAGCACCATTATTTTTTTAAATTCAGGAGCATTACCTTGTGGGTTACCTGGGGATTGCTACTTCATGAGGCACTCTGACATGAGCATGTTAGAGTGCACGGATATAGGTTTTATAGGTCTTTGACACACATATATAGGCGGTGCAAGCGTATCATGTAGGGTTGCGCAACAGAAATAAATTTATGCCAAGACATCCAATTGGAGCATTGTGCAAAAAACAATTCTTTGATTTTTCCATTTTTAAATTTTTTAAATTTTTAAATTTTTTCTACACAACAACTTGTTACAAAAGGATTCCATCAGCTAAGTGACCAATGTTGTTATTTAAGTTTGGCTACTACCATTTTCAATTAGTTGCATGCAACATTCATATTCTTGGGAACTTCGTCCTCACGATATCAAAATGTGCACTTATGATGAGCGGTTGAAATTTGTTTATTGAGCAACATATTATGAGGTGATCTAGCGAAGTCATGTCCAACAACAAGCTTATTATTAACAAGCGATAGTTCCACAATTCAACCTTCTAAGTTTCACAAAAGGTTGAAACAAATTTCAATTTTAATTTTAATCTTTCTATATTCATGAAATCTTCTCATCTACATGTATATGAGCTTTACCACTCAAGACTAAGGTAGATGGGTCTTAAGTGGGTTGTTTTCTAAAAATAGTCCCCTATATTTGATCGGTATGTGGTTCGGTGAGGATCAAAGAGCAAACGTCATAAAGACACATGTTTAAAAGAGATTGGACTACGTCTTCATATATTAATAAATACTCTACACTCAATATTGAACACAATTAGGAGGACCTATATATCCACTTAAGAAATCAACAAACATGCATCTTCTGATGACCATAACAAAATTAGGAGAGGTCTGATTTTCAATTTGGGTTTTGCAGATGTTTTCACTACAGATTTTCTAATGCAACATGAGTTTTATTGTGTAAATCTAATTGGTAGAAGTTGGAGAACATGAAAAATAAGTCCAATAACACCCACATACCTTAGTATTGTGCAACTATAATAGTGCCGACCTCAAGCCCTCAACCTTCAAAATTTCACAAGTTGTCTAAACAAACTCCTTTTTAATTAAAAAAAGAGAAATAAAAATTCCAATGTGCATAAAAATATCTCATCTACATGTATATGAGCTTTGTCATTCAAGACTAGTACTGTGTAGTACTAGTGCTCACCTCAAGCCCTCAACCTTCAAAGTTTCGCAGAAGGTCCAAACGAACTCCAATTTCATTATATATTTTAAAATATTTATGATATTCTCTTATCTACATTCTTTGTGAGCCCCCTCAAAGCAATCCAACCTTGTTTGTCACACCCTACCATGTCGTGAAACGAGCATGTGGATAGGATTTTGGATACGACAAAAACTAGGGGAAACAATCGGGGAAGATTTAAAAGGTGATTCGTATATCATCTATGTGTCTCAAATAAGTTTTATGAGGACAATCACATGATTATTGAAGGTTATTTCAAGTTTGATAAGTATCTTTGGTCCATTCTAGCCTAAGAATTATAAAATCACTCAATCTCAGTACATGCATTTGTGATAGTCACTCACCTCACTCTAATTACCGGGGCAATAGTATAGCAGTGAGTTCATTTTATTTTGACCAAGTGCGGCGCACAAGCATAGGCACAGTCATAGTCAATTGTTTTGCATGAGTATCCCATGTGAGTGTCTTTACCAAAGCCAAAGGCACTTTGGTGTAGTCAATAGTCTTGTATTAATTAATCCCTTTTAATTTAACTTGAATTTGCAATGTAGTCAACCTTTCAAGATTTTCAATATTCCTTGATTACTTATGAATTTTAATTCACATGTTTGGCAATAGTCTTTTACATGATCTTGGCTTGGGGCGATCACACCCCCTTACGTTTCATAGCCACGTGCGATAAAAGTTTGCTACCCTGTATTATATGCCATAGATAATTTTAAAAATTATGATATTTTTTTTACACATACATAACCATTAAAAGTATCTTATATATATCTTATATATATTTTTAGTCAAATTCATTTTTGTAGTAATTGTTTTAGTTCAATTCTACGTCATTCTAGTTAGAAACGGCATGTTTTATTTTTAAAAAAAAAACCATCAAATTTGATTACTATTTTTTACTATGCAATAGATACCATTTTTATCTACTCATGAAAAAAAATTGATAAAATTTTGACCCATTTTGGTGATGCTTTATGTAAAAAGTAGATTTTTTTTTATCGCATGTGGTATTCAACTTGACAATGGAGTGCACCCCCTGGAGGTCTTGGCCAGAGTAACCATAGTATCCATGAATTGCAGCAATAGTCCAAACCACAACAAAGTTAAATGAACATGGTTTACATCTTGAATTTATCATATTAGACTTGAACTTTAATTTGTACTTCCCTTTCCTTCATCAATGCACATTTAAATATTCCTTTCACTTACTATGTTGGCAAGACAATTGCTTGATATGCTTGATGGATATATTTCAGTTAATTCCTAGCCATCATCCTAGCATATCTTTCTTGATTCTTCTTTAGTTTAATTAGAGATCCAATACTTACTAAAGGTGGGTCACGGAGTCTTTTGACCTTCTCAACTGCTGGCACGTTCATGAATAGTCTTTAGTAATTTCATGTTGCTTCCTTTCTCTTCGCATACAATGGTCTTCTTCCTTTGACCTTTTGGCTTCAAACTTGTCAGAGGTTAGGGTGATAGAATTTGTAGGATTGGAACAACAAAAAGACGTCTCTTTCATTACCTCACTATATAGATTTTCATTTTAATACTTAGAAGTTTTAATTCATCAATTCTTGTCTTAGTTCATATGGAGAATTCTTTGATATGATAAGGGCAATTTAAGTTCAATTAATACCCAAGCCTCTCAGCTTCTTCTTCAAGTGTTACTGACTTCTCGAGCACAACTTATTATTCGTCTCCAGTTAGTATATGATTTTTGGTGAATTCATTACCTACTCAAGACTCATGAATTTCATTCAAACCCTTCAATCATTCATAGAGAATTGAATCATGGCATCGAGACAATTGTCATAAGGATAGGTTGGTTGCATTTTTTTCTCTTTTACAGACCCTTAAGGTTCAGTACCTTAGAATTTCTTCCAATCATTCTTAATTCGATCCCCACATTCCCATTTAAACCTGCAATCTTAATGCAAGGTGTAATCTGATTTCACAATCTTGGCTTATTGGCTATTCATTCGAGTTCTAAATACAAACATAGATTGGATTGCTTCTGTTCTAGGATACCTTCCTCTTACTTTGCCAAGACGTATTACCATCAACACAATCTCTCTGATGTATTAAAGAATCAATCATTCCCCGGTTTTTACACCAAGACTATAGCTTGATAATCAAAGAAATGTTCTTGGCAATAAATTTTCAGCAAGGCTTTAATTCAGATTGTAATGTGATTATTTGTTATACCCATAGGTTAAAGTAAAAGGACAACAGAAGGAATCCCTCCTTTATGGAAGTTACAATTAATTTACCATATCAATTTCAGACATCACCCTTGGCCATCTAGTAAAATCACCTTGGATATAATTCTCGAAAGACAATAGCCTGATAGCTATGAATCTCTCATACTTGTCCATTTGTAAAAAAATAAAATTGATTTGAAATATTACTACACTCCAAACATAGGAGTTTTGTGACTTATTGCAAAATCAGTCATTCACAAGACTTTATACTCCAGACCATATTACAGTCTTATCACAGTAAATCATCCATTTCAAGTATCCAAGACAATAGTCAAAAACATAAATTCTCCCAAATTACTCCCAAAAAAAAACGCCAAGGAATCATTCTTGGTCGATTCTTCAAATTAGTTCTCAACATCTAAATCAATATAAAAATGCGATACAATATTCTGCAATCCAATCCACTAGCCCTAGATGTATTCTGATTACTTGGAACTCAAGACAATGGACTTATAACAAATCAAATTAATTCTTGATAAAAGTTGCTTAATAATTATAATAAAAATGACCAACACACTAGTACACACACCTTGGTTGCTATCAAACAAAGCTTCAGTCAATAGACTTGTAAAAATCAAACAATGAAATACACATGAATACTTACATAGTTCAAGAAGTGATCCTCAAGTCTATTGTCAGTTCTATTGTCCAAAAAATTTAGAGCCTCTCGTTTAAAAAAAAAATTAATTCTCTACCACTATATCTAAGCTACACTTTCATATTTGTATTTTAGAACCTTTCCTATCAAACTATGGCCTTACTTTTTGAAATCTCAAGGCTATAGTCTTTTCATGCTTGCTTGCTAGAAACATTCTAGTTCATTTGATAACCTTTTCCCACCTAATTTCTATTTTGAAGTAAAAAACCAAAAAAATACCACATGGCATCATAAAAATTACAATAAATAATAGAGGGAGCAATCTTCACGAAAGTTAGTACGAAACTAGGTTTTAGGGGTCTAAGGATCACCTTAAATGATTCCCATAAATTACGGGCATGTCCCAAAAAGTTGGCATTAGGGGCGTACTTATGCTCATGCTCATGTCTGGTTTCTCTCCGGGGTACCCATCTCCATTTGCATACTAGCTGAGACAATCACCTAACGATTCTGTTAGCTTTTGTCACATGGTTCGTAGATGAGTGCAATTGGAAAAAAAACAAGTTGTTGGGGTCAGCCTGGGCTTGGGGTAGGCCATCCCACCCGATTGTGCAAACGTGGGCACCACATAAGCCCAAATAGGCAGTCGATATCAATTTCAAGGCAACCACCATTGCCACATTGAGTCTTGACAAAGACCCATTGATATTGTATTTAAGTATATTTAGACATTGTCTCAATATCCGGACTTTTTGATTGCTTCAATCTGTCGATGTACTTCTAAATAACCTATATTTCATGGGAGAAATGTGAATCCTCAATGATTGCTTAAACACCATGTTTTAAAAATATGATAGCAATTATCTTTATGTAACATGATGAAAACGTAAATAAAACAATCGTTACAAGATTATCATATTCAACTATGCATATTGTATTGGAGGATCCAATCATAAAATCTTATAGGGGGATCCTACGATAATATTCAATATGTTGTAATTTTGGACTTTGACTTAGTCCAATGTTACTTAAACATCCTTTATTGGCTTTGGGCAACAAATCTGGGTTGTTGGTCTACTATGCAAGCCCCCCCCCTCCCCCCCCCTCCCCCCCTATTGGCCACATCATAATATACACCCTAATAACCCCCACTATCACACAAATAGTTGGGGTTGCCCTAACCCCCAATTGGTTACACCTAAACTCCTAAAAATTGTCCCAAAGTGTTGGACGCAACCAAAATTGGTTGCGCTAGTGGTCAGGGGTTAACATTCCACGTGGGGGAAAGAAAGTTGCAACATAGGAAGGAGTGAAGGAGGGGAGGAGGATTGACTCTGCGATATGGCTTCATTGTTTTAGACCTGGTGTTGTTGTTTGGCCTTCCATACACACTTACAGGAATGAGGGGCCATGAGATAGATGAAAACCACTTAAGATGTGTGAGCTTTTCATGATCATTTTTTTGATTGGAAAACTATGTTTAAATCTTGTATGATTAGATGTGGGTCTAAGAAGAGGCACCAAAAAGACATGCGCTTAAATAATATTGGACTACGTGCTCAAAATCTGTTACAACTATATTAAGCTTAATAATCAATATAAAGGGTGTGGGGACCACTTAATGAGTTCCCATCCTCCATCGTCCTGGACGGCACTGGAGGGGCTCCATTTCTCATCTTTCCAGAGGTAGTAGTTCCCCGAGGGAGGGTTTCGTCTTGGCGGAGTCAATCCCGGCCTTTGCAGCGGATAGGACGGACCTTGTACCGTCGTCTCGTCTCAGATCATTATTGTTGAGGGCTAAAAGGGAAGAAGACATAAATTGTTGATCATCACTCGCCAGTGCGGCCGGGGTTGAAGTGACGAGCGAGGGTTACAATTCGGAATTGAAGTCGGTTGGGGAATTTGAGACGAAAGGGGGAGCAGGAGGGGCACGACGAGGAAGCGGAGGCGGAGTTACAAGCAAGGGGCAATTTGTCGTTAAGGTGTTTCGGCATATGTGTGTGGCGGTGGCAAAGGATCACTGCAGGTTCTCGTACTGCCAATTAATCCTTCTTCCAAAGCCTCAATCATGGGCCCGACGATCAGTGGCCTGTCGATGGTGCAATAATTGGTTATGCAATCCAGATTTAGACAAGCGTCAGAGTGGCAGAAGTGTTCAAGCATCATGTGTAAGAACTGTTAAAGAGATTTGTGAAGGCAAGCACGGAGACCGAGAAAGGTAGGTTGAGGAGCCGTGATTTCAGGTATGAGCCTGTGGCGTCTGAGTTGCAGCTTGCATTGAGGCGCATCAGATGTGGAACAACGATGTATTGGTACATACGGTGTACATACTGCGAGACGTCAATTATCTACTAACCTAGACCTTGACGAGAAAGAAGTACAAATAGCTCTCAGTTCATGGGATATAAGTGAGGCTAGGAAGAGACGCTGTGAGGTATTCCTGCCTTGGATGCACAATACTTGCTGCGAATGGCTGAAATTGAATTAGGATCAAAATATTGTGCTGTGATGTTCACACTGGTTCCATGAACATTACTTTCGGCTCGGTCATGCTTCGGAGTCGTCCAGTAACATGAGGTTGCACGCACTGACTGGACTAATTTGTGATGATAGCTCGCAGGTTCGAGGTGCTGTTCGCGGTAATACTCAACCGATCTGGTAGGAGATAAGCAGAAGGATCTCTGTTTCCTCATGATGATAGTCTTGGTCTAGATTATGATGCAGATTCTTCATTTATATCTTCAGTTATATAGATGAAGAACCTGTATCGTAACCTTGAAAAAGTCAATCGATACTACCGATCGCGAATCACGGATTCCTGTGCCCACTCATGGCGCTTAAAGCCTCACTAGTAAATGCCTTCCAAACGATGGAGGAGGGAGAGTAGAAAGAATTTCAAGATCTGGTGCAGAAATTCCAACACAATTCAGATAACAGTACATCAGAGTATGTGGTGGGATACTCGTTCAAATTTGGGCTTCTTTAAAGAACTTAAAGATCGCTTGACAACACAATCAATGGAAAATTTTAGTTCTGCAAAGTTCTATGACATCAACAACAACCAGGTTGCAAAAGAGAGACCGCGCACTAAGGCTCAAAGGTTAGCTGCAGGTGACCTTACACGTTCTCGGCTGTAGTTGCCTAAGCCAACTTATCAATGCCGATTGTGAATGTATTGTGATCTTAATTCTTTGTTATCTTTGGTCTCCTAAATACGTTATCCTTGAGTAAGCTTCAGATGTCTTGATTTTCTAAATGTGCAGAATGGAGATGTGGCTTTGTAAGATTCTTTAGACGATGTTTCCATTTGATAAGTATGTATTTATAAAGTTCGTGACCATTGGACATGGTGCATGAAGAAGAGGAACATCCAAAACCATATGTGGTCTTAGTCTTTAGCATGTATGAGGATTAAATACAACCGGCCATCCTAGGCACGAGCAATATATGGCATCCTCTCAACGTAACAGGATCCGAGGTCCAACAACATCGTATAAGTGCAGTATTGAAGGTGTTTTCGCGTAAATCGTATGGTCTATATAAGCAGATGTGGTACATATGCAGCGTACAGAGTTTCTCCTGCTTGATATGTTGCTAGTACCCGATTTCCACCGGGAGCAGAATTGGTACTCGTGCACAACACTTATGTCAAGATTTGCTAGGCACTTATCATGACATGTTTTGCTGTCCTGCAAGAACCTTGGCTTTTGTGCAGACCTACATGAGCTCACTGACTGCAAATGCATCAACAACGCTACATCTCGATTTGGATCTACTTGGAGCGTCAGAAAACTTAAGTTGCAGTGCACCTTGCCATGTTCCTTTGATAATTTTGCACCATACACGTAGTAGGAGATTGTGAAGTGAAGGATAAGCAGTTGAATGGATGTTACGACGTCAAACTGTCTGAGATTTGAGTATTTGGAATAAAGTTATACGTGGCGCTGATTATCAATGGAGTGGGTGCCTCCACAGTGCGTATCATAGCTAGGAACTCAAAAGGAGTCAATATCTGAGTTAGATCTCTAGTTAATGAATAAAGCTTGCCATTATATATGTGTATATGTGCTATTTCTTACAATCATTATATAGTTTAGGTACATAATTTGAACCGTCTGTGCTTCTCCTTTGTTACGTACACAAACGTACATATTTATAGAGTTTTACTGAACATGGAGATAGATAGAGATTGGCAGCCATATTGGCTTCGAAGTCATTCTCATGTCGAGCTAATTCAGCTCAAAGTGCAATAGCATGTGATCCTTAACTTTTATGCAGGAGATGATCGATTGATGGAGCTCTACATGCAAATATCTACGTAAATAAATGGTGTTCATTTGAATGAGGTGAAGTAAAAGACATATGTCCTTCAGTCATTCGTGAAATATTTGACATTTTGGTTCCAATGCGGATATGCAATTAATTTTGGTCTTGATACAATTTTGGAGATGATGTCTTTATCGCTTTAGTTCAGAAAGTTTTAAAGTTCCTCATGTCACGAGTATATGATGTACCATGTTTGAATCTGTACATGTGGCGAGAAAGGTTGCGAGGAGTTATGACGACCTCTGCATTCCGACCTTCGTTCGTACGTGAACGGTGAACTGATCATTTCCTGCATCTCTGAACGTCTGGCTTCAGCGCTTCCGTGATATCCGAGTCTTTCTCAAATTGTGTGCAGATATATTTTCAGTCATTCCCTCAACGTCTTAGTCCGGTCATAATCATGAATGACACGATGTTCACAACCGTTGTCCAATTAATCTATTCATGGAATGCCAAAATGGCTTTTTATGAGATTCTTTTTATTTATCTTTTGTTCTTTTCATGTACTTTCAACGAGATGTGGCTCATAGTCGACCGTAAAAGTACATGTGCCTCTTTCTACATCTTTTCTTTCTCCTCGGATGTGACCTCCATCGCTCGCTCCAGGTTTGTATTGTCTAACACCGAAATAGTATGACATCTACGTTCGTGCAAATCTTTTCATCCTGTTTTTCAGAATTGCCTTGATTGTGCTTGAAATGGAGTGACAACCTGATTATTCAAGTGACCAAACTTCTGAAAGAGGCTTCACAATCGGTTCAGAAAAGATTATCCCTCAGAGTTTGACCCAAATATGTTGCAAATTGTGACGTATTCCATTCTGACTACGGTATGCCATTCTTTTATCTTGATCGTAACCAGGTCACTGCACATGTCGGCAGATAGCAGAGAGATATACCAGAGCAGCCAGCAGATGCTTTGGTCATGACCATGCCTATCATGATTTTGTTATCATACTGCATATAGGGGTCGAAGTAGCACTAGAATTCATCGATTCGGTAATTTGTGCCACGTTCTTCGTGTAATCAAAAGCATGTCAATCACTAAGGATAAAGACCTGATGCATGTTGACTTGTTTTTATTCAGGAATGTTCGTGTTGATTGCTTGATAGCATGTAAAGCGCAGGGGTTGTAATCGAATCAAGGCAGGCGATAGCCGTACTGATCGACCGATACACTTTTTTATTCTTTAGCGAATTCCGGATCCAAACAACGAAGAATGTCGAAAGTGCAAGCTGATTTAAGGTATGAAAACATAAAGAACATTTTCTACCATACATTTTAAATGGTAAAGCAATGTCCATACCTCAACTATAGTACAGATGGATTATTGTAGACATTTCTGGACGGTCGTGCGGAGCTCAAACTAGAACCCTCTTCGAATTCTGAGTCAGGTTCAACCAGAGGTGCATGTCCATACAAAAACGTGAGGTGAGTTTTCAGATTGTGTTTCTTCCAAGTAAAAGATTTTAATGGACTTGGTACACACGATTTGTCAAAGTCCGGAAAAAGCTGGAGATGATTTTGAACAACGAATAGTAATACCTTGATGCCAAAGCTGGTTATCATCTAACTCAGCTTAAATTTCATGTGAGCATGCTATTTCATTCCCAGAAGCTCAACCCTGATGAACCCGAGTACAATGACTTTAGAGGTTCAATAGCCCCAGGGGAAGAATTACCAAAATTCTCAGGCTACATGACCAGTACACATGATGCAGCACTAAGGCCACACATGTTGTGTCAATCATTCTGCAAATCTCGCTTTTCGAGAACGAATATCCGTTGGGAGCTTTATTATATTTTTGAGTCAAGTGTCCCGTACAGTACTGTACATTATGTATTGCTCTGCCAATCACTGGACGAAACAACCCTCAGTGATTGGCCGCGATCAATGTACTAAGTGAGAAAATACTAGGAGTTGGTATATTCTCCAGAAATCAAAGACTTGTAGTGTATTGGATAGATTACTCGAACAAAGTGATTCGAAACAATACTGTCGAATACTCAAACCCCACGCCAGATGCACCAAATTCATGTGTGTAACAGTGTGAAAGTACAGGAGCAGAACTTTAAACAATGTGGTAGGTACACAAAATCATGTTCAACTTTGAGTAAGAAGAACCTTCATGTATCACTTCCAAGTACTATCAAACATAGTGATAGATCGATATCTCATTTTTCAAACCACGAATAGCTGCATATGCAGAGCAATGCAGCTAGTTCGTGACACATGTGTATATATAAAATGTATCCTTAATCACGTGGAAACTACTACACTTCATGTACAGGCGGTGCAAGATACATCTGACATTTATATGAAATTTGAAGTTAATCCCAATATCCCTTATGCAAAATTCTATTGCCAAAAGTTGCAGGCATGGCTTTATTTTTTAATATTTGGAAATTTTATGTTCTACAGCAATGATGACAATGGCACAGTAAAATGGATTGTAGAAGCGAGGGTAATAGAAACCAGTGTAGAAAGTAGTCTCTACATAGGTAGTAACAGTTGCTTTAGAAGCACCTACTCGAGTTTTCTATCGCGACGCTTTCCTCAATCAAAGTGGATCATGCAAGTGATTTGAACTTGAGTCTCTATAATTGCTCTGCAGGGTGAATTACTGACCTTTTTTCTTGATTCCTATTAAGTGGTGACAGGCCCGGTGGATTTCAAACATGAAACCTACCTCACAAGTACATTAACATATGTGTGCCTAAACCTTAAAGAAATAGGTGAAGTAGGGGGAAGCACTTGGAACGAACCATAGAAAGATTGCTACACATTGGAAATCTGTATATATAACAATGCAAGAAAATTTATGTCTTCATCAAGTTCTCACGAGTGGATGTTCTGTTATGAACATCAGTGTTGAGCTGGACTTGTTTGGCCATGGCTCCATTGCACACCAGTGTACTCTCAAGTTTCAACGAATCAAGAGCACAAAGCGGTTTATGAACCTACTCCAATTCAATACTCTAATTAGCGTCCAATGAACAGTATTTAAGGTAATAAATAGATCATTTCTGTTGTTATACAGCAAAAATGCGTAGGTTGGTATGCTCTCCGTGGGGAAGAGGCTAGTCGTGACATAGTCTTGACAACACATACTTCAAGTGCATTCACATATGAGTTGCAGAAAGGTCAAGGTCGGAAACTCGAAGCTTGAAGATTCCATACGTGTTGACCTTCATGTAAGTTATCTTCAAGAGTGAACTGTATGCTTCTAGGAAGGAGAGCGAGTCTAGGTTTCTTGCGAATCTTGTGGTTAAACATTTGTCAAGTACGAATTAAGAATGTAAAATTTTATAACATGTTGACATGAGAGTGAAGATGGGGCCACACATATTTCATGAGGATAGGCACAAGAATTTGGAAGTCCTAGATTGGGTCCATCAGCTCGATCAACCGTTGATATCAAAAATTCACCACTTGAGAATATTGCACTCCAAGTTTGCTCGTTCCACCATTTAAGGTACAGTGCTACATGAACATAATGCATTGCAACCAGTTCTTTGATACTTCTTACAGATAGAATTTCACATAGCCGCATTTTGTGAAGTGATATAGGGTCGATAAATTTATTCTCACATGCTGCAATGTAAATTCTAATGGCTAGCACAAAGACTTAGTTTCTATCAAGGAAGCTTCTGTCAGGTTGAATTGTTATATCCTGACAGTTCAACCTGACAATTCTGGACAATTTGTCAGGTTGAACTGTCAGCAATTCCGAAGTGGAGATACTTGATTCCAAAAGTTTATAATCAATATCAAGACCCGGTAAAGGCAGATATTACTTTATGTTGTATATTTGACCCTCGTGTTTGAATGAGCTGACAAATTGAGAGTGTTTCATCAGACGATCTTCTACTATCTGGTCACTCAGGTAAAGTCAAAAGCATGGTTCAAGTTCTTCCTCTGGAACTCTAACCACTTACTCATGTTTACAAGAGTTCTTTGCACTTTGATTATATCATAACATCTGCATTTACAGTTATGCGTGTGTTCAAGTGCATCTCTCTGTTTCTCCCTCCTCCACTTAGGGCGCTCTTAATCAGTAGAAAAGAAGTCTCTAGATTCACTACATGCCATAATTAAGAACAAAGAGAGACATCACTTTGTGCTGGAGCATATAACTAGTTAGGAATCATTGAGGTATCCATCCCTATTCTAATGTCCACTCAATAATGGCCGTTGTGTGTTTCAGGTGCTCAATATCAAGTCAATGGGGATGCATAATTAACAACAGTATAGACAGAGTTCAAAGTCTTGATCCCTCTCAACAGCTACGGGTGAGGAGGATGTAATTTAATGACCATGTGCATACGATGTACAACTGTTATTGGCTCCTGCTCAACATACTCGTGCCAACCACTCTGTAGTCCTATTAGAGAAATCTAATTTATTATTAGTAATTCTTGATGAAATAATTTCAATTCCAGGCTTGGCATTCAAAACGCTTACTATATTCTCACTGTTTGAAATTCCACTTTGGTGAATACATCTGCCTTGGCATTTTACTCTAGTGGATGTATCTTCATTTTCATTGATAATATCATGTGGACATTTTTATGACAGGAAAATATTCTGAAGAGATACGATGAGATTCAGGTAAACCAACAGATTTTATTACATTGTATGGACCTGAATGCATTATTTTCAACACATTACCTCTTGGAATTGCTGAAAGGATCTCATCTCAAAAGTCGGGACATATCTATCCCGGAAGTCTTATCTCCTTCAGGCTCCTCTGGTCTTGATGATCGTGACTTGAAAGTGTGTTTTGTCATCTCTCCATGTAGCAAAATTAGGTGTATGGATGGAGAAAATGGAGAAAATATTGAAAGTTCATGGGTCTCTCACTAGCATTGGCTTCTCTGATGTTGTTGTCCCCTCCGCACACTTAAATGTTGCCTCTCTTATAGCACTAATTCCGTGTACACTAGTTTTCAAGTTCATCATAGATTCATCGGTCTTGCTGTAGTTTCAAGTACAGTGAAGGTGTCATGCCCAAAATGCAGCTCTTTCACGTTTGCTAGTGTCCATTACCTGCAGTCAAAGTCAAGCCACTCGGTGAGAATTAATGTGCAGAAAGCCGTTGCGGACATGCGTGGTAGGCCAGTTAGCCATGCCTTCACCACTGTGCCAAACACGCACGAGATTGGTCAGACTCAATGGTACAATTATGAGTGTCGCAGCATGTTCTGAAATGTATTCTTTCCACCACTAGAAATCGCGTGTGAATCAACCCAAGCCCTAAATTAACTTCTAAAGTGCCGAAGGATTTTCTGCAATTCCAGCGGTTGATGATAAAGAGAGGGTTGCTTAATTAACCCCTGAATGCGTTAGGGCTTTCTACATTTACTCGAAAGATTGTTCATAAAGAGAGGCTTGCTTCGCATAAGTGAGAAATAACTCAACATATAATTGTCAAGGATGATCAAAATGTACATCCATAAGTCAAATCTAAACATTAGGCCTTAAAACAATCATTTGAGTACTTGACAATTTGAAATTTTCTCATAAAAATAAATTATATCACAATTTTGACTTGAAGGGTTGAGCTGATTCAGACCATATTCTCAGTTCAAGGCTGTTGTGAATAAACATTGTCTAAAATTTACTGACATCTGTTATGAGAGAACACGTATTTTTGGACTGGATGAGTTGATTACGAGCTGCAGTGAAAGTCACCACATGTGAAGTATACATGCAACGTATTTAAATTTTTTTCTCTAACCCTCTTTTTTAGGGACTTCACTGCAGTCTGGCATGTCAGTACAAAAAAAGCAGGTCAGGCTTGTCGACAGTGTAGGCAGGTCTGCTGCCTCTTTTGATTTCTGACCATTTCAATAAGTAAGTCACAGGCTCAATCCCCAATGTTGGTTCTATGTAATCGTACATTGTCCTTGACCACTAAAAGTTTTTTTTGGTGCAGAACCAGAGTTCCAACTTCTTCATAACTTACAAAAAAATTGGAAGGCTATCAGAAACAACCAACACTTGGGTTAGATTACTGTTATCCTCGTGTTACAGATCCAAGTCAAACTACAGCTGAAAGGAATTGCATCCCAAGCAATCAAAACTGACTTAATTAAGTTTAGTCAAAGTTCACCATGATCATTCAAATGATATGTTGTTCCAATCTGGTCAGAAATTTAGCACACCTAATTCTTAACAAACTCTAGTCATAATGTTTTTAAGATTTTCATTCATGAGGTTATTAATGGTCGTCATATTGAGAAATCTCCCTGTGATGTCTCGATCAGTGATGGGGGAGATTTTTGGGCATAATCGGTTGAGAACTTAGTGTTTGCAAGTCCAACCGGTTACATGTTGACATCCTCTGGTTTTCCTTTATTAAATTGGGGCATATTCTATAAATTTCTCTAAAATGATCGGTAATTTTCCTGCAGTCTTGAACTTCAACCGGTTCATTTGTAACTAATTGCCGGTTCTCCCCGATCATTGGTCTCGATTCATTGGAGCCCATGGTTGTTCTCACATGACAAGTTGCAACTTACAGTACCTAACAGAATGGAACTGTGTCTATGGTGCATGTGAGCAGTCACATGAAGTCGATGCCCAGTTGATATGGACCCGTGTATGATAATTTCAAGGTCCTGACTGCGGGCAATTGTGAGTGATCCTCTAATCCGTAGCTGCTTGTTGGGCCATTCGACACAACAAATTTGTAAGTATACAAACCGCATCATTTCTACTAGATTCACAACAGTGTGGGATGGTCCAAAGTTCATTTCCATAAGGACCATGGAAGTGTACATACTTGGAAGAAAACAATTGAGAAAATCTGTGACCAACAATGTAAAAGTTACAAAAGCAACAAGCTTAATTCCCATGTTCCTTTTTGAAATTCCCCTCCAGTAGATAACAAGTTTTTTTTTAAAAATAAGACAAACAAATTGCTTCATGGAATCATTGTCAAAACCATAAAAGACCACTTGGGTTAGAATCTTAGATATAAATTGCATCTTTAATAATTGATAGGTGGCAACCAATAAAGTTAGAATCCCGGGGGCATTGGCATTAAAATGGCTTAGTAGTGGACAACTTTTGTAAAAATATATATCAAATTATACAAAAATAAAAGGACCAAAAAGTTGGGTGAAAATCAAATCAAATAAAATGAGATGTAGAAAAATTTGGCTTGCATATTTATTATAAAAACAAAAAAAACTCCACAACATATTTAAAGAATTGAAACACCTAATTCTTTAACCTTGTAGAGCATCTAATTTTAAAAGATCCACACAAGTAGTTGCCTCCAATTAAAATTGAAAGTCATTGGCAATTTTTTATTTATAATAAAAAATATTAAAATTTTATTAGAAAGCCCAAAAAGTTGGGTAGTTTGGCCTATAGTACATGTATTAAAAAAACTCGTATAATTCAATTTTTAATGCAATTATACGGTTCAAGAAATATTCATTTCCTATATATTCTTACATTTTTGGATTCCTTGTTAAAAGGGCTAGAAGAGTTTCCTACATTAAACAAATTATATCACTCGATATTGGACTAAAATGCATCATAAGTGATAATAATCAAGGCCATATAATACGGGAGTTACGTATACAGGGTTAGTGTCTATTCATATGCACTGTAACAACAAATCCAACATAGTGTGGGTGTCTGAAATTACCAATAGATCCACACTATTGTCAGTTTATTTTAACTTTCATCTTACATTGGGTTGTTTTATTTGTATCTTGTTGAGTCCCTTTTGCATTCAAAATCCAAATAGATTTGTAGAAGGGCAATTGATTTCAAAATATGCAATTTAATCAACCCTCCCTAACCTACAAATATGTCAAATAAAGTGATTTAAAATAATTGTTGTTTTGTAAAGTGTAATGTGTGTTCAATTCCCATTCAACTAAACAATGAACTTTGAGAATGTAGAAAACATTTTGATGTTATACTAACATTGTTTGATGTACATAAAATTATAGGCAAAGTTTTATGTATCAATTATAGATTGCTATAATTAATTCTCATATTTTGATATATCATAAACCTACATGTGGTTAGAACATCAATTTAAAAAAAACCTAAAGCTTAACCTAAAGCTTCAAAGCTTCATCTTAATTCCATTTTAAACTAAAAAAAATATTTGGATGGAGTTTGGAACCAAGTTATTTGAGAACATGCAACATTAATTCTCCACCAATTGTATGGATATGATCTTAAGATAGAGTTCAACAAATTTGCTACATAAAGATTTTTCTTTCCAGCCTTATAATTCCCTTAGGATCCCCTTGCAACCTTCATATTATAGCCCATTAGCAATGTGTATATTTATTTGCTACATGTTGGAAGTTTTAGAGATTTACCCTTACTCTAGACCTCCCCTTCAAATCCCCTTAGACCACCTTCGACCACTCTTGGACCGAGCTTTTGTGGGAGTTCAATGAACACTCATTGAACATTTGGGACACGTCCCAAGCAAATTTTTTTCTTTGATTTTTCACTTCAGATTAAATAAAAACTCTCTTCTTAAAGTTTTTTAATTTATAAATTTTAATATTAAAATTGTTTGAAATTGAAGTGCCTTGCCCTAGGATCCACACTTTAGAAAAATATGTATAATCTAGTTTTTTATGACAAAATCGTATATTTGATCAAATATGTTATTCTTATATTTGAAGCTACATTTTATGATTTATACATGTGATTAATATTGAAAAACTAGGGATATAAACAAACTATACCTTAAAAGATTGCACTATAATACAATAGAAGCCATTAAAATTCTGCATTTTGATTCATGGAGTGGCAACCCCAAGGATATTAATATACAACAATAAAATTCTAAAGTTACATACATGTAAGGACAAGGTAAGGGCATTACAATAAAATATTGACAATGGATGGATATGTGTTGCAATTTTGTGCCCAAACTAGAGTTTCCACAACTTTGAATAAAGAATCAATGACAAGAAAATGGTTCATGTGCAATGTTTTAGTTTGTTCATATAGTGAAAAAATCCCATGCATGTTTAAGGGTTCAAGTAACTCCCTCAAGCGTGAGCTTCACATAAGTTAATTTTTGTGTTTCATTAAACTATGAGTAACTTATGGAAGCATGTATACCTTTAAAAGTAGGTTCAAGGTGGGTTTTTTCAAATAAAATGTCCATTGGATACCTAAAAAAATTTAATTTAAATAAAATAATGTTAAAATTACACAATTGCACATTATGTAATTTGTCAACTTTCAATTGCTTGTATAATAGAGGAGGGGGCATAATACCCACAAATTATAAGTTTAGCGTCAATGATCATCTCACTTGGTATGTTAAGTGGCCTACATACTAAATTTTGAGGTCTCTTTAAGGGAGGTCTACCTTGTGGACGTTTGGGTGATACATTATCCTCCACTTCACCCCTAAATCTTTGCCCATGAAAGCCTTTCAATGTCTCAAAATAAGGTCCCAAGTGGTAGATTCCCCCAATTTTCTCACTGATTAAACCCAAACAAGATGCTCAAGGATACATGCCCTTTCCTTAGTAATTCAAAAGTGAAAACATGATGTGGGATTCATAAATTTAGCTTAATATCAAAACATATTAAAAATCATATATATATATATATATATGGTTATCAAAATATAAATTATATGTTTTTATTTTTACTACAAAGTATCTAGGGCTAACCACTTTATTCTCAAATTAATTTTACAAGAATACATTTTCAAATATACATAATATTAAATTTTTAGAAGAGGAAATTTTTGTTTATTAATCTAGAGAAAGGTGTTTAGGACATGCCTCAAATGTTCAATAAATGTACACTGAACCTTGGTTTAAGAACCATCTAAGTGGATTTTTTGGGGAGGGGTTGTGATATACCTGGATTAAAAGATTTAATGTTGAAAGAAAGACTAACCATATTTTGATGTACTTAGTATGTGAGCAGATGGTGTTTGGAGTCAGACAACTCCAAAAAGATAATCGGGTCATACAACCCAAGAAGAATGGTGCACAAAGGCTAGACAACCAATGAAAAAATTGTGCATGGGAGTTAAACAACTCCCAATCGAAGATCTTTGCATTAGAGTTAGACAACTCCAACTAGGAGTTAGAAACCTCCCTCTAGAAGATCTTTGTGTTGGAGTTAGACAAATCCAACTAGAAGATATGATTTGGAGTTAAACAACTTTGAACAGATTGATGTTATTCATTGGAGCTAGATATTGTGATTGCTATGAGCTTAAACCACCTGACCATAGGAGAGACAAAAGATCCTCTCTCCATCCCCGAGCTCCCTTTTATACCAAAATACTACTTTCAATTTCTATTTCTCATATAATAAAAGTCTTCTATTCATAACTCTATCTTTGGTGGCACTCTTGGGGGGTGCACTCCATTGTCAAGTTGAACACCATGTGCGAACAAAGTTTGCTACCCCTATATTATATGCCATAGATAATTTTAAAATTTATGATATTTTTTCTACATATATACATAACTATTGATAATATCTTTTTTATATTTTTATGAAATTTTTAGTCATCTTTATTTTTGTAGTAATTGTTTTAGTTCAATTATGTGTCATTCTAGTTAGAAACGGTATGTTTTATATATATATAAGATCATCAAATTTGGTTACCATTTTTTACTATATTATAGATACCGTGTATATCAACTCATGAAAAAAAATTGATAAAATTTTGACCCATTTTGGCGATGCAACTTAGAAAAAGTAGATTTTTTTTGTTTGCACGTGGTGTTCAACTTGACAATGGAGTGCACCCCCCGAGGTGGCACTATGAATCTTCTATCTTTTGACTCAATCACAATCCATTAGTTGGAACTATCTAATTTCAACTTGACACATTCATCTATTCTTCTAGTTGAAACTATCTAATTTCAACTTGATGCATTCATCTATTCTTCTAGTTAGAATTGTCCAATTCTAACTTTATCCAATCATCCATTCTTCTAATTGGAATTATCTAAATGATTCATTCATTAATTCTTCTAGTTGGAACTGTCTATTCCTTGAGAGTTGTCTAACTCCAATGAATAACATCCATCCGTTGGGAGTTGTCTAACTCCAATTCATATCTTCTAGTTGGAGTTGTCCAACTCCAACACAAAGATTTTCCAAAGGGAGGTTTCTAACTCCCGGTTGGAGTTGTCTAACTTCAACACAAAGATCTTCAATCGGGAGTTGTCTAACTCCCGTGCACAATTCCTTCATGAGTTGTCTAGCCCTTGTGCACCATTCTCTCTTGAGTTGTCTGACACAATTCTTTCTTTGAAGTTGTGTGACTCCAAACAGTCTAGCTCACATGCTAAGTACAACAGAATATGGTTAGTTTTTCTTTCTTGCATGATACAACATTACAAGATTTTAATCCAAATATATCATAGGAGAAGCCTAGCATCATTGTCACCTGCGAATTTGCCACCAAGTATTCTCAAGTTTGTGTGAGCTAGGCCAGCTAGCTTCAAATTTACATGACCCGACTAGCATGCAGTTGGATGGTTGGGGTTTTAAAATCATTATACACCTGCAACATTCGGTTACTAAGTAAGAGGTCCGCCTAGCTGTCGGAGTCACCTTGTGAATTTAAAAATACTTAAACTAAATATTGTTCATTTTGCAAGGGTGACCTCACACAAGTGGAAACAATTCTTTCAAATTCTTAGCATTATGAATGCAACACCCTAGTGCTAAGTAATGTTATGTGCCACCGTGAGCTATGAACACTTAAGGTAAAACACCCATCCAAATTACTCCAACGGTTAAAGGTTAAAATATCTGAAATTCTTTTTCATTGGGTTGGACTTAGTAGGCTTGGTGTATAAACATTATCCAATGAGTCCTCAACATTTTGGTGTGCAATTCGAGCATGTTATTGTTCTAGTGTACCATTGAAATTCCAACTACTGTAATTAACCCATAATGACCTGTGGGTACCTTTGGTCATTGGCCAGCTTGTAGATTTCGCCACAATTTAGTACAGTTCATCAAGTTGTAAGTTGGAACAATTAAGTCAATTTTTTAAAAGGTGATGCTATAAAGTAGAAATACCATAACCCATGAAAATAAGGTGATTTGCATTGAAGATATGGTCTTACAATCAGGAGATAATTTTCCAAGATAGAAGAGAAGGATTCATGAAGAATGCAAGTTGTTTCATTTTTTTTGCCCTGTACAAAAAATGCTACAATTTTTCAAAGTGGAAAGTTGTCAAGCCCCCTACTCGTTCACTAGATTTTGCTCACACCGAACACGGTAATCCGCATTTCCATACAGAACATCACCTAAACCGGTTAACTCATGAGTACATTAAACATGACTAAATTTGGCTAAACTAAGTGTACACGCATTGAAGTGGCCAGCCTCACCATGATCGGTTTCAGAAATGGCACTTCACTATCTTGACGGTGGTCTACTGCATGGGTAGAGGGTGGTTAACCGGTTTGGGTATTTCTACCTTAACCTATTTGTTACTTTGACCCCAGTTGTGTGGGAGCTCTGCGTGGGGAAGTGTGCAAATCAACCAAGTGCATACACACTCATATCAAGTAGTTTAATATCTTAAACTAATTTTATGGACCCAAGCTCAAATGTTTGTCAAGGAATCAAAGTCACTTGTGGCTTTAAGTTGACTTGATCAAGTATAAAAGATTTGCTCAACACCACGACTTAGGCAACAAACGTCCATGGCCATGCAAAAGTTGCAAACCAATTGGCAAACTAAACAATGGACTCGACCTTTGAAAACATCCCACATGGTAAGTTAGAGTAGAGGTGCCCATAACCGATCACTTAAGAGATTTTGTGCCAAATTTGGAGAAGCACAAGGTGGAGCAAATTTTTCCCGTGTAGGAAGATAGAAATAAAGAGGATTGCAAAAAAATTGGTAACTTTATTCTTTAAACTGAAAATACTGTGAATTTTTTAAACCAAAAGTTGGCCTGAACATATTACCAATTTCTAGAGTATGCCGTAACCGCTCAATTTAACTGCTCGTTCCTTCTCACTTTAGCATTCAAAATAGGGACATGTGTCATGGCACTATTGGTTCCGGCCTAATCAAAATTTAGTCTCAACGGGAATAGGTAGCTCAACTATACCTATTGCAACACTTGAATAGGTTTGACATTATTATTAAGATCCCATAAAACATCAATTGGAGCTTCCATATATATGTATATATATAAATTCTAGACTCTCAAATTAAATGAATAAGTCATTTCCTTAAAAACGAAATGTTTTCAAAATTATTGATGTTATGTCTAAAATTAATGAATTTTTTATTCTTAGTAATAATTGAACTTGCTCCGGTGGTATAGTTAACCCTATTGTTAGGTTGGATGATCATTTATAATCTTATCATTGTTGGGATCGTACATCACCCCATTTCACGTTGCAACTTTTGTTTTGTCCACAATGTAGGTTGGTCAATGCCAAATGGTCGGTGGCTACCGGAGTTTAATTATAATGAAATGTTTTGCCTTGAGATGACTCGCATTAGTACATCCGATTGGAATTCTTGAATTTGGTGTTGAGATGAGAACATGGTATTCGTGAAAATGTCACATGGCAATGTCATAGATGTCATTTTCTCGAATGCAAGGGAGGCCGGCTTGAATTGGTCTTTGGAGATAGCTTTTGCCAACTACACAAGTTTTTACCACCTACAACTTTTTTCCAAAGTTCAAGTGCATTCCACAAGACTAGAAACCAGGGTTGTCTATCCCGCCGTTGTGACGGTGTCGTGCCGTCACGACGTGTCGTGTCGTGACGGACCCCTCCGTCACGACACAATAGGGTCCACGTAGGGTCAACATAGGGGGAGCCGACTAGGGTGGGTAAAATACTTACCTTCTTGCCAAGGTGGCGTCCTATGTGGCAGAAAACGTCGACGTGGATGTGCATATTTCCCCTGCCACGTAGACCATTTTGCCATTGTGTTTATCATTGTGTTAAAATCAAAGTAATAAAATATTACTATGGAGGGTGTGGGGCGGACGGGGGCGGACGGGTGGGGCGGACGGGGAAGGGGGGTGGAGCGGACGGACGGGGGGGGGGGGGTGCGGACGGGGAAGGGGGGTGGAGCGGACGGACGGGGGGGTGGTGCGGACGGTGGATGGGGGTGGAGCGGACGGACGGGGGTGTGGAGCGGACGGGGGAGGGGGGGGTGGGGCGGACGGACGGGGGTGGAGCGGACGGGAGAGGGGGGGGAGGGGCGGACGGAGGAGGGGGATGGAGCGGACAGGGGAGGGGGGTGGAGCGGACGGGAGAGGGGGGGGGGGTGGGGCGGACGGACGGGGGTGGAGCGGACGGACGGGGGGGTGGAGCGGACGGGGGAGGGGGGGTGGGGCGGACGGACGGGGGTGGAGCGGACGGGAGAGGGGGGGGGTGGGGCGTCCCACCCGTCCCACCCGTCCGCCCCGCGTTCCCTCCCGTCCGCTCCACGTTCCCTCCGTCCGCCACACGTTCCCCGTCGTCCGTACCCCGTTCCCATCCTGTCCGCACCCGTTCCCTCCCGTCCGCCCCGCGTTCCCCCCGTCCGCCCCGCGTTCGCTCCGTCCGCTCGGAGTTCCCCTACGTCCGCTCCGCGTTCCCTCCCGTCCGCTTTCCGATCCCTTCCGTCCGCCCGCGTTCCCTATCGAGTTCCCTTCACGTCCGCTCCACGTTCCCTCCGTCCGCCACGTTCCCTCCGTCCGCCCGTTCCCCTCCCATCCGCGCCTCGTTCCCTCCCGTCCGCCCGAGTTCCCTATCGCGTTCCCCACCCGTCTGCTCCTCGTTCCCTCCGTCCGCCCCCACGTTCCCTCCGTCCGCCCCCTAGTTCCCGCCCGTCCGCCCCTAGTTCCCACGTTCCCCATACGTCGTTTTCGTACCCTAAACCCTAATTCCGACCGGGATCCCATAATGATTGGGCTCCTCGTTGCCTATATAAAGCCGTGAGGCTTTAGTTCCTACCACTTTCCTCTCCTCCCACCACATAGGGACCCGAGACCTTGTTGCGTCCCAAAGGACAGCATCACCGCGCGGGTCTCAAGGGGTTTGGGAGGGCAGGGCAAATTGTGGGGGAACCCTCGCAATTTTTTTTTCAGATTCACTCGCTCCCGTGATTTTTATCACGAGAGATTTTCACACTCACTTATTCACGTGATTTTTATCACGACTCATTTTCAGATTCACTCACTCACGTGATTTTTATCACGATGGAGGGGGAGGGCATTGCTCCTTACGAGAACGAGGATTTGAGGGTGCACCGTGCTTGGCTCGTAGGCAATGCATCGGCGAATACTGCCGAGGGTACGGGAAGCGATCCTGGAAGTGGAAGTACTGCAGCACGTCCACCACGTCCAGATCCCTTTCAGTTTGACGAAGAGTTCTTGGCTGTTGGTCATTCGGGAGGCAACCAAACACGGGGAAGCCGTGGAACACGTGGGAGTCGGGGAAACAGTGGACATAGAGGGAGAACTGGAAGGGGACCAAGCTCAGGCAGTTCCACAGAAATACATGCACCGGCTCGTTCGGAGAACGTGCCACCACAATCTCCGACACGGCGGACATCAAGACCGGAGAGCCCTGCACGTGATGTACCTCAGGGTTCGGAGCAGACTGAAAGACGGGGATTAAAACGCCCAGCAGTTTCGGAAGGGACGGAGGACGGGTCCGCGGCATCGGGTTCGCAATCAAAGAAAAGGAAACATAGAGGCAAACGCGACCCGCGGACCGATGAGGCTTGAAATCATTGCAGGATCGTGTTGTTGGATTGGTTTAGAAGTAACAGCATGGTTTATTTGGAGAAAAAATACCTCAATGATGGTACAAAGGGTTTAGAGTTGGCGAGGAACGAGTTGATGCTTATTCTCACGGAAGCCACGTCTGGACCGGAGTTTGAGGAAGCTAGGGGCATGAGCGATTGGAACACATGGATTGAAAAACAAGCTGTGGAAGCAATCTACAATCCAACGATGTCATATGAGGCTATGCATCCTGGAGAGGGAAGTAGTGGTGGGAGGAGGTCCGAGCTGTACATTAAGCTAGAGAATTGGAAAAGAGGCGTAATAGCAGCAAAAGGCACATCCGCCCGCAACCTTCCCGTTTTTATTGACAGGCAGCTGGCAGACAACATTGCCACTCAGGGCCGGCAGGGTGTCATTTGGTTGCCTAGGAATGTGGAGATCAAACCCTTGGATAGGGAAATCTTCCAAGGGACCTTCGGAGTGGTGCGGAGAGTCACAATTCATGGAGCATCATTCATCCCTAACTGGATAGAGTGGGCTGGGAAGACCATGAAGGCCACGAATAGTCTGGAGAACCGAAAAGAGCGTTCGGTTGAAGCATTGGCATGCCCAGTAGATCATCCTGGGATAATCAAGCTATAATACCTCCACCCGAAAACATACGAATCCTATTCGATGTGGTGGAATGGAGGCTCCTTGAAGAACATGAGGGTCTATGACCACCAAGTTCCGGAAACCCACGAGCGCACAATCCTTCAAATGCCTGGGGCAGACTTTGAAGCACGGAAACGGTTGGTTGTATATCGAAGGCATCGAGCTTATTTGGCATGGGCTCTAATGTGCATTGTGGATGTAGTGCACAAGCATGACGTGTTGCACAATGACCTTAATTCCAACAATGTCATGCTGCATTTCCCACAAGACCGTGAGAACACGGTTTTCATTGGTGTGTGTGATTGGGGGATGGCATCATGGGGAGATGAAGACGCACCCTCCAACTATGGAAAAGAATCAGTGGATGAGATGAACAAGCACCGCATAAAATAAAACTGTGTTGGTCCAGAATTATTCCATGTACGAGGGCAGCGTGGAACATCTACCTCTCCGGTGAGGATGGCTCGGAAACATAGGCACACGTTTCTCTCGGAGTCCTTCTCAGTGGGTGCTTTGGCAAAGAAGATTTATGCCAGGGATTCGACTTCCTCGTTGTTTCAGCTAAACAGTGATCCAAATGGCTTGAAGATGCGGTTTGAGATAGCATTGGATGCATTGACGAAGCCCAATCCAGCGGAAAGGTCAACCATCACACACGTAGTGAACATGTTGAAGTCGCCTCTATACAACATGGTTAACCCGACAATGTGCTTCCGTGACACTGCAAAATAGTTTTTTTTTGTTTTCTTTGCAGCAATTTTGGATCATACCAATTTTGTAACCGTTGGAGATGTAAATAAAGCCATCATTTTTTCGTACACAACTTGTATATTGTATGAGATTTATGGATCTTAGTGCAATGTTCATACTCCATGAGGATTTTTGCTTCATAATCGAGAAGAAGTCTATGGGAGACTAACCAAGGTTCTCGCCTCTCGTGAGGCCACATCATTCTTTCACATCGTTGTTATCACATCCATGTGCTAAGTTCAAGTTAACTATAGTTGTTCGTGATATGTCTTGCCAAAATGCAATTACCTATATTTATTCTAATTTTGGTATGCCACAAAATGTAGTCAACTATAGTTATATCTAGTTAACTAAAGTTGAGCACAATGTTGCAATAGTTATATCGGTTGTACACGTGATCCTAAACATCTCTAAATGTTTTTTCTTGTACTCCACACATATTGCACACATACTTCACAATTGCTTATATTTATATTTATATAATTCACAATCACTTTTTTTTGGAAGTTTGGACATAGTCTCGGTTTTTTGGCTCTCAAAAATTCATATGAAGTCCAAAAAATGAGTTCTTGGTATCCATGGATAGGTAATAAAATCCTCTACAAGAATATGCAATAAAAGTCCTCTACATAATAGTCCCCCCATCCACATAATAAAGTACACTAAAATAGCAATAATCAACTAAGGGTGAACGTAAAGTGGTTAAAAAAATTTCTCTTGGAACTGAGAAGTGGATGCATAGTTTCATATTGCTTTGTGCTTGTTTATCTCAACAGAAACTGTTCGGTTGATGAATTATAAATAAATAAATAAATCATAGAAGTGATACAACATATTATACAAGTCATAACTTTATTATTGCGACAACGTTACAAATGCCCTTTATTAATCATATACATGAACAAACCATGCAAACTATAATATTCCACTTCATTCCGTCATCCCAACCTCGTAGATGCTCCTGGCTTCCGGCGAGGCTCCATTTTTGGAAGAGGATTCGGCTGAAGTAAATCAAAATAGCTAATCGTTCGGTCTTTCATCCGTTCCTTCAATGGTAGCCGATGAGGCGACAATCCTCTCCTCTTCTTACGAATAGACATAGTCTTTGAAGATTCTCCCGCTACCTTGACTATTTCAATGTCGATTGAAGTCTCCTCCACATCCACATCCACATCCACATCCACATCCCCGGGCTTCTCCAAAATATCCGCACACAAATCAATTAGATCATTTAGATCTCCACCCACGCATTGTGTGTGGTCCTTCTCCACCGCATCGATCTCAAAGTTGTCTGCATATCGTCGTTGTTCTTCCGCCGCCCTCATCCTCCAAGCTTGTGTAGATTGTGAGAAGGGAGTCATGACATACTCATCACGAAATCGATCCCTAGCACTTCTCTCATCTCTCTCACGCTCGGGTGTTGCATTGAATGGAATATGGGGATCGTCTAAATTGTGTATCTCCTCATCGCATTCTACACCCTCAAACATGACTCTCCCCTTTCCCATCCTATCCATGATACTCTACCTTCGTTATATGTATGAGTCTCAATGATCTACTTATATATTGACCTCTAAGGACTTGATGACCATGACCAATAATTGATGTAATCCAATATGTAGAGGATCCAATTTTCGTTAGTAAGATAAAGTCAACGCAATCGGAATAAAAATAAAGTTGGTTAGGTTAAAAATGTACACTTTTGAAAAAATCTTCCGACATCCGCATTGGAAACCTCTTTGATACCTCTTTGAACTTTCCATATTTGATTAGTTATCCACTCATTCAACAAATCACCAATTTGTGCTTCAATCATAGTGGTTCATATGGTTTCATAACCGATGTCACCCATCCGAATGCACTTTCCTTCAATAAATCATTAATTTGTGCTTCAACCTTAGTGGTTCATATGGTTTCATAACCGATGTCACCCATCCGAATGCACTTTCCTTCAATAAATCATTAATTTGTGCTTCAACCTTAGTGGTTCATATGGTTTCATAACCGATGTCACCCATCCGAATGCACTTTCCTTCAATAAATCATTAATTTGTGCTTCAACCTTAGTGGTTCATATGGTTTCATAACCGATGTCACCCATCCGAATGCACTTTCCTTCAATAAATCATTAATTTGTGCTTCAACCTTAGTGGTTCATAAACCCTAAACCCTAAACCCCTAAACCCTAAACCCTACGTCATTCCAAATTACTACCACATATGTGCCATTGATTTGTTCTCACACTCATGTAGAAGTGTTTCCATACATGGTTTGAGGGTTTAGGTTCCTAGCTTTCCAACGAACCCACCTGCTTTTTTTTTCGATGCCTACATTTTTTTCATTATAATAATCAATCATTGACAAGATCTTGGCCGTTAGATTGGAGGGGTTATTTTGAGCAAGTAATAAAGTGGCATGCTCCTTTGAGTTTGGACTTTTGGGCTTGGCCTTTGGAGGCTTCACACTATGCCCAACTAAGGCTACCCTTGGTCCCTTACTATATTTTATTGGCTATTTAGGGTTCATTTCTTTGGACTCTCAACAAAGTTGGGCCGCTCAATCGCACTTTGATCCACTCCCGAGGGTTAACATTTATAGATGGTGACTATAGTGTCCGTTTTTTGGCTCTAAAAAATTCATATGAAGTCCAATTCATATGTGGTCGCAATTCTACGCTGTTCCCCTGCCGCCCCGTTCCCTCCCGTCCGCTCCGCGTTCCCCACCCGTCCGCTAATCGTTCCATCTTTCATCCGTTCCCCCCCGTCCGGTCCACGTTCCCCACCCGTCCGCCCCGTTCCCCTCCCGTCCGCGCCACATTCCCTCCGTCCGCTCCTCGTTCCCCACCGTCCGCTCCTCGTTCCCACCCGTCCGCTCAGCGTTCCCCACCCGTCCGCCCCGCGTTCCCTCCGTCCGCTCCTCGTTCCCCACCGTCCGCTCCTCGTTCCCACCCGTCCGCTCAGCGTTCCCCACCCGTCCGCCCCGCGTTCCCTCCCGTCCGCGAACATGGAGCGGACGGGAGGGGAACAGGGGGCGGACGGGGGGAACTGACGGCAGGGGAACGCGGAGCGGACGTAGGGAACGCAGAGCGGACGGCAGGGGAACGCAGAGCGGACGGCAGGGGAACGCGGAGCGGACGGAAGGGGAACGCGGAGCGGACGGCAGGGGAACGCGGAGCGGACGGAAGGGGAACGGTGGCGCGGACGGGAGGGAACGCGGGGCGGACGGGTGGGGAACAAGGAGCGGATGGGTGGGAACGAGGAGCGGACGGGATGGGAACGAGGAGCGGACGGGTGGGAACGAGGAGCGGACGGGATGGGAACGAGGAGCGGACGGGATGGGAATGAGGAGCGGACGGGATGGGAACGCTGGAGCGGACGGGATGGGAACGCTGGAGCGGACGGGATGGGAACGCTGGAGCGTATGGAGAGGAGCGTACGGAGGGGAGCGTGGGAGCGGACGGGGGGGAACGCTGGGGGCGGACGGGAGGGAACGGGTGCGGACGGGGGGGAACTCTGGGGCGGACGGGCGGGAACGGGTGCGGACGGGTGCGAACGGGTGCGAACGGGTGCGAACGGGTGGGGACGCGGGAGCGGATGGAGGGGCGGACGGGGGTATATAAGTGGAGGGGACCACTTACATACCTTACTCCACTCCTTCTGGGCGCCCAGACAACCCTCCTCTAACACAGAGTGCGGGGTAGCGGGGCTCTCGGAGGAGTTAAGGATCCCTTTTTTGGGATCCTTTTACACTACTTTTGGCAGGTTGTGGCCGGTTTTGGCAGATCCACGTGGCCGTTATTTGGCATATTCCTTGTGACGCGCCCAGTCAACTGGCCTCTGCGTGAGCGCCGGTAGCGGGGTGCTCGAAGGGTGTGCCGAATAGTTGAACTTTAATTTTTAGGGACATTTTTGAACTAATTCCACAGCAACACTATTTTGAAGTGTATGCTTGGATATTTTGTAGCACTATTATGAAGTGCAATTAGTATTTTAAAAAGTAGAGTTCTAGATTAGAATTAGAAACTCCAATTTGGGTGGAATTAGAATTAGAAACTCCAATTTTCAGACATGGCAAGTGGAGGAACTGGAGACATGGCAAGTGCAAGTGGAGGATCTAGTTCTGGGTGTTCCAGAGGACATGGACGCAAGGCCGCTGATTTGGAGTGGAATGTTTACGATGATCCCTCCCAAAAAGCCAGGGTAGGTTGGGAGAATGTACCACAACCGTGGTCAGCGAAGACTGCAATGCAGTACGTGGGTTTCCCTCACTTTGATCGGTTGTGGCCAAGACATTGTCACGAGCGACATTGCAAGGTCGTCAATGCGAGCTATACGCAGCTTGAAGACGTGGAGGCAAAATGGAGATTCCTAACGATACTTAGAAGTATCTCCAATTTGGATAGATGGCCCAAGAGTGCAATTCCAAAGTCGGTGGCGTGTATGATGTATGCGGAGCACGTGTTGCGAGTTAGGGTGGATTGGTCAAGTTTGGGTGCTCTGCATGATCAAAAATTTGGGGGTATTGGAATTGCATTCACTAAATGCACAGTTCCGGATATTCCATACACTCCCGTTCCGGAGTGGTTCAGGAAGAATCCTAAACTAGTGGATGAGCCTGGGGCACCAATTCCAGAAGGTCGGGAACCAAAAAAACCACGTACTCGCAAACGACCAGCCAATGACGTGGAGATGGCCATCGAGGAGGCGTTTGAGCATATGGATGAGGAGGGCATGGAGGTAAATGTCGATGTGGTTAACGAGTTGGTTAACCAGGTGGTTAACGAGGCCCTAAACGAGGTAAACCCTGGTCAACTTGGTGCGGACACGATGGAGAGCAGAATGGAGGCATTGCGCCAGCAACATGCCGAGGAAATTCGTGAGTATAAAGCAAGGATTCTCGAGCTGGAAAATCGACTTGCAACGCTTACAATGGGGGAGGCTGGCAGTTCAAGTAGTACACCAATTAACATCCAGTCTTTGGAAGCAGAGAGGGATACAGCTTTACATGAGGCCATGATTGCAAAGTTACAAGCAACGGACGTATGTACGAGGAATGAAGTAATGCAAGGAAAGATGGAGGCTTTGCAAAAGGAGGTGGTGGACATGCAACAACAATTTCAAATGGTCAATGAAGTGGTTGTCGATCACGAATCCAAGATTGGCACACTGGAGGAGCAGAATGCAAGGTTGAGGAAATTTCTATCGGATGCGATCGTGGAGCGAACCAATATGAGGACAGGGACATTGCTTTCTATGGCCAAGGCTCGTCAATATGAAGCTGAATTTGAGAGCATCCAGCGAGAATGGAACCGCAATCATAGATTGCGGAACTTGATGCTCACGTCATGGCCAGATCAGGAACATATGTACCCTAGTAGGTGGGATGATGAGGATGACTTGAAATTGCCTAACGGGAGCTTGGATTGGCGGCAACTGATCGACTCCGATCACCATTGGGATGTGACCCAAGTGCATGAATATCCATACAACATGAGGGGTGAGTTGTTATGGCCGGGTCCACATCCAATGGTCTTCGACGGATCCGTGTGTGGGATTTGCGGCAGTCCATTTGGCCCAGAGGGATGCTTTCAAGTTGGATCGTGTGGGGGCCAATTCCATCCACAATGTCTGATAGTGGCAATGATCAGGAGACGGCAATGTCCCCATTGCAGATCACCCTTCCACCCTCGTTTGTACCTCCAATTTGGCCTTCGGGATTACATGCCTAAGGACTGGGTGGTAAGGCCAACGGACTATCCCTTCAACCTTTGCGAGTTTGATGGGACTTCTGTTGAGTGGAATTGGTTATTCAATTGTGCAACGGTTGAACTTTGGAACGATAACAAAGATGGCGAATGGACACAAAATCCACGTCAAATTTTGTATGTTGCAGACGAGTTGTTTCCCAACAAGCCCCCAAACCATGGCATGAAAAGATTTTTGTACCAAACTTTTGGTTGGCATTGGGATGCGACAACCATGCAATTACGGAGAGGCATTCAACCTCCTTTTTACAATGCAAGTGGTGAACCATCAATATCGGAGCATGAGTTGGAAGAAGATGCACATGAGATGCCCATGGAACGGGATTCCCATTTTGAAGCGCACTTAGAGCAGTCGTACCACAAACACAGAACGCAATTGGAGGCAGTTGAAGCACTCTTGAATAGAGTTACGGATGATGCGGTATTGAGATGGCTAAATGGGGGGCCTAGACCACGTAATGCCACTCCACTGTCTCCTGGAAGTCGTCCATATCTCACCCGTGAAACCACGCGAATGATGGAAGCCGGGGAATCATCACGAGCACGACGAGGATCTACTTCAGCTGCAATAGACCTCGATTCAGATTCGGATTAGGCATTTTTGTAGCATGTTTAGAAAGTTGTATAGGAACGGAGGAAGACTTTGTACACATTGAACATATTTCATGTTCAAAGAATATGTAATATAAAGAGGAGTTACCGACAAGTTGTCATTTCTAAGATCGTGTAAAAGATAGCATATGGATGTCACATGTTTTAATGTTATTCGAAACTTTTAAAAACTCACTTGAATATTTGTAATTCATATGATAGTCTAACCAAAAGTACTATTGACTACATAGTCAATATTGAATACCACATAAAGATATAATTATATAAATATGCAATAAATAATTTTAAAAAACATGCAATAAATAATTTTATTACTATAATAAAATGATACAACTTCGAACGTAACGTTCGCTTTGTGGTCTAAATGTCTTACCGAAGGCCCTAAGGTTGTAACTTGTATCAATTTTGACGGAAGTAATAAATTATGGGAGTACGTGGGAGCACCGAAAGAACTCATTTGTGCAAAACCATTACGTTCGAATCCGTACTGTAGGATCATTTGCTTCGACACATCTTGGGTCCTCTTCAGACTCGTCTGTGCTGAAATCATCATCCGTTTGGGGAGTCGCGCTTCGAAGATGCAACTCTCGGTCACGTTGTGAGAAAATTATCCTCTTGGTCGGCCGGGAGCCATCTGCATCCTGTATGCCATTTTCATCTAGATGTGGTCTACCCTCATCTTCATTGTAGTCTTCAGCAGTAAACGGAAGCGATCGTCCCTGATACCTCTTTCTAGTACGTTTGACACCTCTCGTAGTTCTCTGGCGCCCTCCACCCGTACCACGACTTGAGTGCACTTCATCTCTATTTCCATCTATAAAAGCATCTCCCGTTGTACTTCCGCCTCCAACTCCAAGACCACCTCTTCCATTGGATTGACTGTGTGGAAGTGAAACAGACGCGGGTGGAATTGCAATTGGTATGTTCTCAACAACATGTCGACGTACAGAAGGACGACGTGGCGCCTCTATAGTAACATTTCTTGAAACATTGTGCATAGCAACCAAAGTAGCACCCACCGCAGTTGCACGTGAAACACCCAATCTAGAAGTATTGGCAATACTTCGAGTGAGAGGACGATGTTGACCTTGTGCATGCAATTGCACCGTAGAGGTGGATGCAATCCTTTGAAGAGCACGGAATCGAGTTGTAGGCATTTCAGGAACATTGGGCGTTGGATCTTCTATACGATGGTTGGATATGAGGGAGGCATCCATGGATTCAGAATGTACTCGGGTTGGAAGTGGATCATGTTGAACGTGCGTTGGCTCATTTACGGGTAGTACATTGTCGCCTTCACCAAATGAAAGAGAATCGCTCCGATGTTGCAAGGAATCTACTTCAATTCCCACATTCTCACTTGCCCCCATAGCAACATTATGGTCAGATGGAAACCCTTCTCCAGTGTGGAGAGTTTCAACATGCGGTCTTCCAATAGACCCCTCATGATCGTCATGCATTCCGTCGTTATGTTGGGGGACATCCGGTTCATCAAACTCAAACACCCCAAGGTTTCCATCACTACCATTGCCATCCTCATCTTCTGAACCATGATTCTCGGAATCGAGGTCATCCAAATCAAAGTCGATGTCATCAACATTGTTGTCTTCATCATTTCCAGCCCTACCAGTTGGATCCACGTCATCTTCGTTGTCATCTTCTTCGTCAAGGTCATCGTCAGAATGGACCTCATTCAATTCGTACCATTGAGCAGGTCTTGGGCCCCTCCGATGTCGAATGAGCCTACTATTGGTATATATGTAGACGAGGTCCTCAGCACGACTATGCTTCAAGCGATTGCGACTCTTGTTGTGAACGTATGAGTACATGCTCCAATTGCGTTCACATGCGGATGCGGAACATACTTGTGCAAGGATACGTCTTGCTATTGTTTGGAGGGCTTTAGCTCCACCTCCCATTGCATCCCACCATTCATGGAGAGGTGCGGCATGCACGCTCGGGTCAGTAGAATCAGCAAAAGGCCCTCGATTTTCAAGAAAATCTTGGTACTGGTGGAGGATTTGGACATAAGTGTCCTCATCTTGAGCAAGCCTGCGAAGAACTCGATTTAGGATTGTCCTCGAATTGTCATCCTCATGGAGTGGGGCCCAACCACGTAGAAGCGGATTTAACATCGCTCCAGCCCAGTGTAGATCATTCAACATCAACCTCCATCTATTTTGAAACGTTACCATAGCATTTGCAGCAAGCTCAGGGCTTAAGCGAAATGGAGGTTTACTGAATCCACGAATATGGGTTTGTAAATCATGCATGACCCTCCAAGCCATTCCCATTGCAGGCGCCTTGCCGTCAAATACACGAAGAGCTTTAACAACCGGGATCACCATATACAAGAAATTTTCGCACGTGTTCTAGAATCCATCAGAACGTATAAAGCTTCGCACAGCAGAGCCCTTCATGTAAGAGGTGCCAGATCTCCTCCTCATATCACGCATTAGAGTGATCCAATCCTCATCAACCACCATTCTTTCCAAAGCATTGCGTACTTGGAGAAGACGTTCAATCATGATGAAGTTCGTAGCAAAACGGGTCTCTACAGGTAGGCGGAGTGAGAGATTTGGTGACAACCTCCGGAATATAGCTTGAGAAGCATGATGGTTTTTAACAAATACACAAATATGGCGGGATTTTTTTACCAATTTTTTCACCCATTCCTCCTTCCCCCAATCTTCTAAGAGGAGATCTAGGCAATGTGCAGCACATCCTTGAAAATATAGATCGGGATTTGCTCGAATCAAGTCGCGAGCAGCGGAGGCCATAACTGGGGCATTGTCGGTGCAAACTTGGACCACATTATGTCGACCAACCTTTTCCACAAATGGTTGAATTTGAGCAGCAACGTAGACATGATCCTTGTGATTTCCCGTGGTGTCAATGGTACCCAAGAAAACGTCTCCCTTTGTGCCACATTGAAGAACGTTTAGGAGAGGTCGGTTTTGCACGTTGTCCCATCCATCACAACATATTGTAACACCGTATTTTTCAACGGAATTCCCCAGCTTCTCCTTCACTTGCCTATCTAGGTCAACCTTTATATCAGTTAACAACTTCGTACGGATGGCATTGTACGATGGTGGTGTGTAGGCTGGCATTCGATGACGGGCAGTTTCACGCACAGCATGAACAAATGCAGGATGTCTCACAATGTTGAAAGGAATGTTAGCTTCATAAAAAGCCGTTGCCCATGCTCTATCGAGGAGTTGTTTTGTTGACACATTGAACCCCTCCGTTATGTTGAGTTGACGTAGTTCACGAGGAGGAGTGCCATATATCACAACATCAGAATGTTGAGTGGTTTGGGACATAAGCAAAGGCTCTGTTTCACTAATTACGGAGTCCGCTATAATAGGCTCCAAAGGTACAATATCTGCCACCAGAGAGTCCTCATTTACAATGCCTACATGTAAGGGCACAATGCCTCCGCAATGTTCAAACAAGGCCCTAATATGCGGGGGTACCATCCTACATGTGGAAACATCAGAAGCACCCCCTACATGAGGTCTATAACCAAGGTGGGCCAACATTCTATCTCCTCGGTAAGATATGACGAACGGGCAAAACCTACATTTAACCTGCCTTTGTGATTTACCGGGAACCCTCCCCTTATCCTCGTACCAATGATCCCATGCATCGTTTCGGCGTGGCATGACTTCAACAAAACCTGCAAATACAAACAAGTTAGAGCAAGTCACTTTGATCGCATACTAGGTCCTGTTCAAGAGTGCCACGAGGGCAACCCTAATTCACAGACACTAGATTGGACAAAGTATACTCTGCATTCGGGTCTCACGCATTCAATCCTCACTCCTCAAAGGAGAATCAAAAGACTTGAGACACACTATGTCAGTGGAGGCAAAAATGGCACCTTGCACCCTCAATTTATAGTGTTCGAATCGGACGGGGGAGCGGACGGAAGGGGTGGGAGCGGACGGGGGTGCGGACGGGGGAGCGGACGGAGGGGGGGGGCGGACGGGGGAGCGGACGGAGGGGGGGGCGGACGGGGGAGCGGACGGAGGGGGGGGGCGGACGGGGGAGCGGACGGAGGGGGGGGAGCGGACGGGGGAGCGGACGGGGGGGGGGGGGGGGGGCGGACGGTGGAGCGGACGGGTGAGCGGACGGAGGTGGGGGGAGCGGACGGGGGGGCGGACGGGGGAGCGGACGGAGGGGGGGGAGCGGACGGAGGGGGGCGGACGGGGGAGCGGACGGGTTGGGAACGGGGCGGGGGACGTGGGCAGACGGAGGTTGGGAACGGGAGCGGACGGGGTTTGGGTACGGGAGCGGACGGGGTGGAACGGGGATTGGGAACGAGGGCGGACGGGTGGGAACGGGGATTGGGAACGGGGGCGGACGGGGGGGCGGACGGGCGCTAGTAGAATTTTCCCCACTTTCCCTTTACTTTGCTGACATGTCGTCACACGTGGACAATGTAAATCCTACGTGTCCGAAATTGGGTAATGTAATTACACAAAAAAATCGGTAAAATTCAAGTCCGGCAGGATAAAGACAGCATCCGGCATAATCCGGCATAATGTCGTGACGGATACGTGTCGTGACGGCACGACATTATGCCGGGATAAGCCTCCGTCACGACACAATAGACAACCCTGCTAGAAACTGAGTCGGCCTTGAAAAAAAAATGTCACATGTGAATGTGACATTTTCACAAATATTGTGTTTGAGGCTGGGAGAAACTTTTGACGTGAGCTAGGGCCAAGTAGAGTTGTTTGGTAAGGGTCTTGTCCACGAGGGGGGAGGTCACTCCATTGTCAAGTTGAACACCACGTGCGAGACAAGTTTGCTACCCTTATATTATATGCCATAGATAATTTTTTAAATTATGACATTTTTCTACATATACATAACCATTGATAATATCTTTTGTATATTTTCTGAAATTTTTAGTCATCTTCATTTTTGTAGTAATTGTTTTAGTTCAATTCTACGTCATTCTTGTTAGAAACGGTACGTTTTATTTTTAAAAAAAATCATCAAATTTGGTTACCATTTTTTACTATGTAATAGATACCATGTATATCTACTCATGAAAAAAATTTGATAGAAATTTGACCCATTTTGGTGATGCAACTTTAAAAAAGTAGATTTTTTTTGTCTCGCACGTGGTGTTCTACTTGACAATGGAGTGCACCCCCCATGGTTTTGTCCAACCAAGTATCCAATGCTCACGAGTTCGCAAATTAGGCAATGGAAGAAGGCGATACGACAATTTAATATAGAGTGTACAAATCATAATTTGAAAAACTTAATCATATTATACCCTACATCTAATACATTGCTTAAATTATTATTTATTAGAACACTTAATACCTTTTGACAAATGAAAGGGGCAACGACTAGCATGGGGAGTGCTATCTTGTGAGCGGTGAGCAATGAGCGGTGAGCAATGAGCAGTAACTTGTGAGCGGTGAGGAAGGTGAAATATTCGGCAATAAGGCCACTAGTATCCTATAACCGTGGAATTTTGGCATAAAAGTTTACAATTTTAGGGTTTCATAATAAGAGGTGTGGGGAGGATAAACAACATGATTGCCAAATTATGAGTAGTGACCAATAAGAAAAAAAGAAGATGTACACGACTATGGGCATATATACATTCAATAAATATAAAATATTTATCTACATACATCTTTAAAAAACTATAGCCAAATTATTGCATGCACATGTTTATTTTGTTTTGTGGCTCAGTGATATCATCAATTGTAGCAAAATAATCAACAAGGAGTTTAACATACATACACATTCAAATTTAACACAAAGCCATCAATACTGGAAATTTTATTTATTTCAACTTATCAATTGTAGATAGGTTTTTGGTTCGAGTTCCAATTAAGAAAACCACCTAGGGAAGACCAAATGAGTGTCAGATTGAATTCTAGATGTCACTATTAGGTGAATTGATAATTCACAATGGAATGGGAATGAATTTATGAGGTAAATCATATGAGAATTACTCTTTAAGGTAATTATGGGTCTTATTAGACGGGAAATTTGGGAAGAAGGGCCGTTCACCACTGTACATGCAATTGCTTTGTCACTCCCTCACAACCCACACTCGTCAGTAACATCACTCTTATTGTGTTTTTCCAATACAGGGAGTCACGGCTCAACAATAGTCTTTCATGTAACCAGTAATCCACCCTAACTTGAACAATCGTCTCTCCTTTATTTAATGATATTTTAGTGGATCATGAAATACTACAACTCAACCCACGGGTTGTAAAATTCCTTTATTTATATCCCAAATTTAATGAGGCAGGGGGACCACCGTCCGTACCTGTTTGATGTAATGTAACATCTCTGTGAGTGTCCAAGGACTATAAGCCATACCACAGGTTAGCATTCTCCCACAATGTATTTCAATTACGTCCTTCATCTTTTAGAATGATTAATTAAAATGGAGTAGGCGATATTCAGTTTCTCTCTTTATCACTTTAAACTTAATAATACAACACTTTAACTTAATGCTTCAAAATTGATTGTTATGACTTGCAAAAGTCTAGTTACAAGTAACGAGAACTAAGTACCGGAACCTAAGCAAACTGTAAGTAAGCGATCGACCTAATCCTAGAGTCCATAGTCCACTAGAGGTCGGCCATAGTCTCAGTAACAGTCACAAGTTCCAAGTGTCAAGTCTCGTAGTGAAGGTCATAGTCTTAGTAACCAAGAACAGTCCAAGTGTACTCATGAGAGGTTCGGCAACCTTTACCTTATATGGTTGCCCTTGAACGCCATCCCAAGCGATATGGGATAATTGTCCCGCTGCCCTCTTTTCATTTCATTTCTGATTCAGTTCATTCATTCCTTCGAGGGCTCAATCAAATATTTCGTTAACCTCATCGAACACAGAATACAAATTAAACTTCTCAAGAAAGGAAACTGCTTCGCTCAAATATTGGTTTATAGGATGCCAGCTCCACCGCTTGTCCTTCAAAGACTTGACATCTCCTTCACAGAGATGCAGCAAAATTTTAACCCTCTCTAACAAGTATCGGTTCACCTGGGAACACGGCTTTATCAAAATCTATTATCAGGTGCAATTTGTATGCCGAACTTACGGATCAAAATTTGTCTCTTCATGACCAATTTACTGATTTGAAGCTAATATCCTGTTTGGTGACTTGAGACAAAAGGAATCTGTCCCATTGCTTCTTTTTTCGGGTGTAAGACAATGGCTCACAAAAAGTCACTTGACAATTTGGCTCAATCCGATATTACTCCAGAACGAGGAAATTACAAAATGCATAAGGCTTCATGCCTAATGGAGATATTGAAAATATGGCCTCTACACGGGGATGTATGATGGCAAGCCCTATGCTTTACTCAAGAGGAAATCTCACACTGGAGCACTTTTTTCCGAGTCATGCCTCGATTGTCACTTTAATTAGGCCAGAACTTACTTCAATATAACATGGAGATTCACACCCTGAAATTATGCGCAGTCAATCAACTTCAAACCTCCAGCTAAACTCACCCTCTTCACGAGAGAGAAATGCAATTATTCATCTCATGCATTCATGAATTATACTTCCTTATTGCATCTAGACATTTGTCATTTCCGAGCAATTTGAGACAACCAAATTACAAACTCACAATCCATTCAACCATTTTTCGATAAAATCAAGGCTTCACACCCAACAGTTAATTTAACTTCAGAGCATTCACAATTGGCACACACATCTGCTCTCTTTACGAGAGGGAGAGGAAAAAAACAGTTCTAAAAAAAACTCTACTGCTTTTAAAAACTATTTCTCTTCTCTCAGCCTCCTCGCCTGACTATAGCCCTTGAGTGACAAAAGATCCAGTTATAACCGCTATACCTGTCTATAGCCCTACATCGAGATGATAATAGTCTGCCCACTAATTATTTTTCATTAACCACTGACTATGGTCATACATTCTGACATGAGTTAACTGTTACTAATTTCAACAATTTCGGCTTCTAAGTACTAATCCACGAAACTTGTCACTATTTCAAAATTTTAAAGTGACAAAAAACTCCTCCTACTAACTCAAAACTCGAATTGATATATATGAAACCAAGAATTCGGTTTACATCAATTAACATGAAATCCAATGAACACGAAATTTATTCATCGCTAGTGGACATGCTACTATCTTTTGCCTCATCATCTATATATATTTGAACACTTCTACGTTGCGAATTGATTTTGGAACTATAACAAAATTCTTCATTTGAATCCGAATCTTCGATATTTAACATTGCAAGTGCAACATCCTCGGCGTATGATGGAAGACGCGGGCTAGTGCTTGGACTTTGTAGGAATTGTCTATGTGCCCAAAATGGGAGGCATTTCCTCTTTCCATTCATATTCCTGAAACCAAATCAATGAAATCTGTAAATAAATTTGAAAATTTAAAACTGAAGCAATGAATTCAATAAAATTCATGAATTGAATAAACAACTATTGTATTGAAACTTACTCACACTCAAATTTAAGCATCTCCTCATCTGATAGATCATCATCTTCTCGTGCAAGATCTTGAATATTCTCCTTGGAGGACCCCTCTTTTGGAACCTTTTCCAAAAGTGGTTTCAATATGTGCTCAAAAATGTCACTATCACCCTCAAATGCAAGATGTGAACCATCAAAGTGGTCCACCACTCCGTGGGGTCACTTTAGTTAGGATTTTAGTATTAAAAATTAGGATTGATAGCGAATTAAGTGAAAAATTAGTTCATTTAGGGTTTAGTTCAAAAAGGGGAAGGAAATTACCGAAGACTTCGGACCTTCACCCGTGAAGGAAAAAATCTAGTTTTAGGTAGAATTAGTAAAAATGAAAACTAACTAGAGATAGAAATTAGCTAAGTTAGGAAAAATAGCTATCTAGGCAAGACCTAGTTAGTGGGAAAAAACGTAGTTAGTGAAAGCAACTAGCTAAGAGGACTAAATTAGTAGAGCTAGCTAGGCAAGGGTTAGTTTAGTACTTAGTGTGAGTCACGCAAGACAAGTGGAGGAGCTCGGCGTGAGGAAAAATTAGCGCGAAGACTTTAAGGAAAATAGCAAGGGGGCCATTTGCCCCCTTGCCAACTTGCTATCAAAAATTAGAACGAATGTGGAAGATTCCTGTCGGAGCCACCTCGGCGACGGGGTGGCAACCTCGACCGGGAAGACCCCCGAGCCAAAATTTCGGGAGGGGGTCAAAAAATGGAACCGGTGGCGGAGGGGTCCAACCCTTTTGTGAAAGGGTTTAAAAACCCTCTTCTTCCACCTTGAAAACCCCCTCTTCCCTTTAGAATTTGGGCGAAGCTCTAGTTCAAGATAGTTAGACAAAACTCCCTCTCAATTTGATTAGCGGGCGAAGCCCTACTTCAAAATAATTAGGAAAAAATCCTTTAGCATCCATTATCAATGGCCTAAGAGAAAGGCTTGAGAAAATCCTCTACTTTCTCTCCTAGTTAGAATGTGTGTTTATTAACACACCAACAAAATTCTTCCTTTCTTTTGTAGAGGTAGGTTGGATTGTAGAATTTCGAGTGAAGGCATTGTAGACCTCAGCTGCCAATGCCCTGAAGGCTTAGTTCAAAAGCTAGAACAAAATACTTATTATTTTCCTCTTAGAGAGATTTCCTATAGCTATCTATAGCCGTTTCCCATTTGTGATTTGGCCAAGATGACAATTAGTTATGGATTTTCAAAGATGCAGCAAAAAACCGGGTGGTCCTGTGGGTAGCGGCTGCTGGATCAGACCTGCCAGCCCAATCAAAATTTAAATTCTAAAAAATTATATTTTTTCCAAGTAGAACTTTTGTTTAGCTTTCCAGAATTGCTTGAAACGTTTGATTTAAGCATGATTTGAATTAGATATGAATTTTTGAAGACGGGATACATAGTTTGAGAGTTCTTGGTTGACTGCTGCATTACAGAGGGTCTGCTGAATTCATTGTGGCTTAATTTGTTAATTGCAGATTTTTATCAGATAGATCTTTTCAATATCTTTCCATGGTCATATAGAACGTTTGATTTGAGCATGATTTGAATTAGATATGAATTTTTGAAGACGGGATACATAGTTTGAGAGTTCTTGGTTGACTGCTGCATTACAGAGGGTCTGCTGAATTTGTATTGGCTTAACCTGCTAATTTTATAAATTTTCTAGTTAAAACTTGTCAATAGTTTTCCAATGGTATAAAGAAAGCCTAAATCCAAGTCGTAATGAATTCACTATGAATTTTTGAAGTTAGAAGTTAGATAGGTGGGTTGGAAGGATCGGTTGAATCGACCTGGCATTTCCAACCCTCATAACTTTTGCATTTCTTATCCGTTTAAGGTGATTTTTAGATCGTTGGAAAGATAATTAAGTGCACTAAGTAGATATATTATGCTTAAGTCTAAATTATAGTGCAAAATAAATACTTTATATTTTAATTGTTAACTAAGGTACGCTTTACTATCAAACTAATTACAAAGAAGGAGGCAAGGTCGACGCCCGGGAAGTGGAGCAAGGAAGGAGGTAGCGGCTCGGCCTACATCAAGCCCAAATCAACCGAGGAGAATTGAGGTAAATTAATTAACCTTAGCTTTCTATTTAGGGTTGGAGGGAGCGCGGCAAAGGTACGCATTTCTAACCCACTCACCTATCTCGTAAGGTCAAGTGGTTTGACCACTTGACCGCCAAGGGGGTACCCAACTCCACTGTTTTTGGGGCCCCTTGGTATGTTTTGTGGTAGTAGCTTCATTTATTAGCAAGTTCCGTATGTGGTGAAGTCGGGTTAATCACCGACACGACCACTCTGAATGTTGTTGATGGAAAGGTGGGGTTAATGGCCCACGAATCCATTATCATGTTGTTGGCCCCAAGGGTTGGAGGTGATGGCCCCAACCCTTGAAGATTGTGCAACAGGTTGAACACACAGGTTGCCCTATTCCCCGGTCCCATCAAGTTGAGTTTTCGTGGTCAAACCGTTTCAAACTAACTAATAACCAACGTAATTTGTACAACCCCCGTGGGCAAAAAACCAACTGGGAACTTAATTCGAAAGATTGATCCCAACCCCTCCGGCGGCAAAGATCGGAGGGTTAGGGTATCAATCAACCTTCAAGAGACCCGCACAGGGCCTTGAAGGGTTCGAGTTAAGGCGTGCACCAAACAGGTAGGTGGTGATGCCATAATTTATGAACTTAGTAATATAGACTATGTGTAATCAACCTTAAACTAAGAAGGAAGATTGAGAGGGTGGGACTTAATCAAGGTCCCCCCGTTTAAAGAATTTAATTCATAAGAAGTAAGGGATTAGGTGTGGCCAAGGCAAAAGGTAAGGTTATTTTATTCATTAGAGTTAGGTTGCCTTGATTCCAAGGCTGGTGCGTCTGCGCGTAGACTAGGATAGACTAGGCATTAGGTTAGAAAAAAATAGATAATTCACTTAAGCACTTATTAATCTAGGCACAACCTACCGAAAGGACACGACGCGATTGACAAATCCCTCCACAAATCTAAATACCCATAAAAAAATCATAACATCCGGGTTCGGCTTGGGCACCTGCTAAGGCAGGCCACCCTCACCGAAGGGCTTATGCGGTACTTTTAGGCTCCTTCGGAGGGGGTTGCCCAAAAGCACCACACAAGAAGATGCCTGCCACATGCGCGTGTTGCTAGGATAGAAGCTCCAGTGGAACATGTCAAATCAACAACGCGTCCATTTGTTGGTGTAAACAATTCAATAAGGTCTTGAAAGAAACGTGGTGATTTTTGATATGGCCCCCTCCAAGGTTTTCCTGATTTTTGAAGAGAGATGTTTTTCTCATCCACAAAATTGAAAAGCAAGTTTTGGTTTTTAAATTCAGTACCCAAAAATATGGACTCTGGTTGTCTTGTAGATTTTGGGGTTGTAAAATCCCTTACCAAGACATGAGCCATAAATGCCGGAGTCTGCAGAAAAAATATAAATGGTGTTTAGACATAATTTAATACAAAAAACATAAAACAATTACATGAAAAAAATGATGTGTAATACTTACGGTGTAGGTAGGACATTCCGGATCCTTGAAAACCATGTACGAATTGAGGCAAATGAAAGTCCTAAGAACTTTCATGTTGCCGTTGTATAAGGTTGAATTCAACACCTTTTTGGTTTGCATATCGATAGCAGAAAATACTATAAGGACACCGTTGTCAGACAAGATGGACTTGCAGAAAAATATTGTTGCTATCATCCAGTTTTTGTCATATTTATTCCATAGAGGAATTTCAGTAGGTCTGTTAGAGAGGTTGAAGTCAAGACCATCGGGAAATTGAAGAAACACCATGTCAACAGCGTAGGGGGTCGGATTTCCCATGACATAAAATTCTCGATTGTCATTGAACTGGAATACCACAACACATTATAACATTAGAAGAAGAAAGAAAATAAAATACAAATAGAAGTCAAATTAAAAGACAATATGAAAGAATTAAGGATACATACATTTTCAATGAATGCTCGCCACTGGATCCACTCAAGAGGGCCGACATCCGTCCCTGCAGACTTGTTCTTAACAGCAGTAGATCGAGCAAAAGAAAGTGTGAGAAAATTCTTGAGAATGAATAATTCTTTTCTCAAAAAAGTCGTAGGTGCACGATGAATAGCGTCATAGGTGCTCGAGTAACGAAATTCCAAAATATCGCTCGCAGATTTTGAACTTTCGCCGCCGAGGGTATTCTTATCCAAATCATTGGAGAGAACAATAACCTCTTCAAGTTGGGAAATATCTGATTGAGTTTGTTTTCTATTTTCTCGAATTGCAAGTTTTTTAAGACGCTTTGGCTCTTTTGGTTCTGGCTCTCGAAGTTTGAGCTGAACAATGTGCGTTTGTAGAATTGCAGCATCGCGAGGATCTATTTCCTTTGCATCATTCATTTGACGGATTGCCTTCTCATTTGAAGGGCATGCATCATGAGGACAATCAAGATACCAACCACAATCCTCGTAATGCGCGGGCGACCAATCCAAACAAATCTCAGTAGTGAACATGCAAGAATCTTTTGTCCCCGTATCACGTCAATTTGGAAAAAAAAAGTTCCCTTGTAACACACTTGTGCGGAATCAAAACATATCGGAAATACCTGCAAAAAAATAGTATGAGCTAAATATTGAATGATAATTTAAAAATGTAATGAAAAAAATCAAGGAAAAAAAACAAAGAGTAGGATGTACCTGTATAATACACGTTTCATAGCGAAATCAATATTGGGTTGCTCAACCCAAGAGTTGTGTTTTTTGACTTTCCCACTTTTGAACTCACGAAAAAATATGGAATTAAAAGCTGCAAACTTCCAGGTTTGGATATATCGAGAGAGAGTAGGGACATCTGTTGGCAATTGAAGAGGAGATGAAATAATAGTGTGAAGCTCTTCAATGGCTTTTTTTTCCAATTGTGTCCAATATGTAGACTTTGATAACCAATCATCAAGTGCAGAATCAGAGAAGGGAGATTTTGGAAAATGCAATGCATCTTTGTCAAATCTGTTGCCATTCCAAAATTTGAGCCATCCAACTTTGACTTCTGCGTCAACATTACTTACGGCAACACGATGAAGCTTCTCTTGTAACATTTCCGGCACCGAAAATGAACCCCAATGGTGTTTAACTTGTTCAAGAAAAGCAGGCGTGAGGTTGATGTCCGCAATCGCTAGTTGTTTTGTAAAACCAGAAGACAACATGGCACGTTTTTTTTTTACAGCAGTGGACATTGCTTTTGAAACTCCTTCAGATGTTTTTTCAAGAGGATGGGTTTCATTGTATTGGATAAGAGCAATATCACTGGCCTCGGCAAGTTCTTGCTGAAAAAAAAAAATACAAAATATGAGTATATATATGTGATATGAAGAGGAATAGACATAAAATACACAATATGAAAAGAGTGGAAAACTTACACTGTACATGTAATCCAAGAAAATTGGTCGTGTCAAAGAATACCAAGTCTCGAGAGACTTTTCTTCACATCGTTTATAACTTTTTGGATCGAGTTGTTTTTTGAAAGAAGTCAAAGGCATCGTGCCAATGCTTTGCATCCGATATAAAGTGTGCACCAAATTGGTAGAAACATGAGAATTCTCTGTGGACCTGAAAAATGATAGAATTGATTATAATTATGATGATATAATTCAATGAATAGGATACAAAATGTAAATAAATAAAATAAAAACAAAAGTTTAGAATAGTACTTGTTAATGTCGTGCATAGCAGTCAACAAGCTTGGAATGTCATCAGGTTGGGGGGCCAAAATGATAGAATCCACAAAGACATGACGTTCATAATCTTCAGTATAGACGCGATCAATGTAATTTTTCCAAACAAGAAACCTGTGATTACCATCCCATATGAAGAACATTTTGTTCTTGTATGATGTGAAAGAAGGGTCTGAATCTAATTGAGATTCAAAATCGGCATTGGCTTGAGACCAATTTGAACTCCAAGATGCACGGACCTCATCATCCACAAATTGAAAATCTCCTTTAGAATTAGTGGACGAAATGTAGAACACACGATCACCATCACGATAGCCATTGAAAAAATCACCTTCCAATTTAGTAATGTCACCCTTTAAGGCATGACGCACAATAGGCATAGCAACCATACGACACAGGGGTACACGTAGGCGGGACTTGGGTGTAGCACGGATTGCAAAAATAATTGCAGCTGAGTTCACTTTTATTTTGTCAGTAAGCTCAGTGACAATTTCTTGATAGGTTTTTCCAGCACCGTCATTATTTTCATCAGAGTCCAAGTCATTGAGGGGTTCAGGTAATTTTCTTTTTTTCTTATTCAGTGGATGTGATGACATCTCTTGGCCGCGATGAACTTGGGAAGATTGAAGATCTTGATGTGATTGGTTCGGGGAATCGTCATGAGCAGAAGTTTGGAGTATTTTCTCCACATCCATTGCTTGGCCCTAAAATGCATAAGGAAGGGATTTATGTTTGAATGTCAATGCATGAAATGGCATAAAGAAGGGGAAGAAAATGGAAGCATAAGGAAGAGGAAGAAAATGGAAGCATAAGATAGAGGATAGACATGCTTGGAGAAAAAGAAAAAGAAAAAGAAAGCATAAGAAAGATGTTATATATGTGTGAAGGAAGAAGAAGAAGAAATGTGCATAAGGAAGAAAACAAACATGTATGAAGAAAGAGGTAATAAGTTTAGAAAATTACCTAAATGTTTATAAGCACCAATAGCAGCAATAGAACTACAATAGTAGTAGCAGCAATAGCGGCAAGATCAGCAGCAACAGTAGTAAAATGAGCAGCACCGGCAAGATCAGCAGCAACAACAGCAAGATCAGCAGCAGTAGCAGCAGTAGTAACAGCAGCAGTAGCAGCAGCAGTAACAGCAGCAGTAGCAGCAGCAGCAGAAGCAACAGCAGCAGTAGCAGCAGCAGAAGCAGCAGCAGCAGTAACAGCAGCAGACCGAACAATAAAACCAACAACAACGGGAAAAGAAACACCACCAATAGCAGCAATAATAATACCAAAAGGATCAGCAAAAAAAATCCAGCATGAACACCAGCGGCAGCAACAGTACCAGCGACAGCAACAGCACCAACGGCAGCATCAGCACCAGCGGCAGCAACAACACCACCAACAAACAAAACCAGAAAACAAAATTTTAGAGCTTAAATATGTGAAAATTAGGGTGGCGGCTGGTTGCCCTAAACTACATACGCGGACCCTGTGCGTTAACGCACAGGATCTGCTGGCCTAGCTGCAGGCCTGTCGCAGCTGCCAGCGGGGACCCTGTGCGTTAACGCACAGGGTCTGCAGGCCTAGCTGCAGGCCTGTCGCAGCTGCCAACGGGGACCCTGTGCGTTAACGCACAGGGTCTGCTGGCCTAGCTGCAAGCCTGTCGCAGTTGCCAGTGGGGACCCTGTGCGTTAACGCACAGGGTCTGTTGGCCTGGCTGAGACTGTGTGCGTTAAGCGCACACGGTCTCAGCTGGCAACTCTAACCAGCATCCAGCTAGGCCAATAGACCCTGTGCGTTAACGCACAGGGTCCCCGCTGGCAGCTGCGACAAGCCTGCAGCTAGGCCAGCAGACCCTGTGCGTTAACGCACAGGGTCCGCGCATGCAACTTTGAAGAAGAATAAAAAGAAGTTTGAGGTTTTTTTTTTTTTTTTTTTAAAGTCTGGAATTGGTAGATTTGGCAGATTTTGTAAAATCTATAACTAATTCATATTACCTCCAAAAAAATTTAAAAAAAGTTTGTATATTATCTAAATCTCCTTGGCTACAATTTTCTCATATATTTTTCTGTGGTTTGGAATCATCTTCCCCACTCTATCTTCTATGGAATTCGGTGTTTTTGGCCACCTCATAGATTTCGTGTTTTCGGAGAAAAAAAAATTCTCAATATTTCACATTTTTTTGAAGTCTCTCTTACATACTTCATATGTGTACATTTCCTACTTGTGACATTTCACCACCTTTTCCACAAATTTGATAGTTTAGCCCTCTCTATGTTGCAACAAATTCATATAATATGACTTTTTCTTTAATTTTAAGCTCCATAATTCGCACTCCAATACCCTGTGCGTTATTTAAGTGTGAATTATATAGTTCAAAGTTAGGAGGCAAAACCCTGTGCGTTAACGCACAGGGTTTTGCCTCCTAGCTTTAAGCTACATAATTCGCACTCAAAAACCCTGTGCGTTAACGCACAGGGTTTTGCCTCCTAGCTTTAAGCTACATAATTCGCACTCAAAAACCCTGTGCGTTAACGCACAGGGTTTTGCCTCCTACCTTTAAGCTACATAATTCGCACTCAAAAACCATGTGCGTTAACGCACAGGGTTTTGCCTCCTAACTTTGAGCTACATAATTCACATTCAAATATCCTGTGCGTTAACGCACAGGGTTTTGTCTCCTAACTTTAAGTTACATAATTCGCATTCCAATACCCCCATATTAGAAATTCGTATTACGTATCAGAGCCCCAAAATTATTTTTGCGTATTACGAGTTTAGTACCCGGGAGATAATGACGGTGCTGGTAGCAGCCCAGCTAGAAGAGACCATAAACCGTAAACAAATGTATATAAGTGAGACAATAAGGGTTTAGGACATCCGTCTGTGGATGCGAGTTGTCTAAAGAGACTGATGTTTCGGTCTGCGTCAACCCGGGTTCGAATCCGGTTCGTTGCATTGACTGGTGCTATCCCCTAATGAGCTAGTGGTTAAGCAGGAAATAAAGTAAGACGGATACATAGAAGACTTTCCTACGCATGTGTGCATAGATCCTTCTTAATTATTTTTTAGTGAAATTACTTATTGTGAACCAACCAAACCGTTTGGTTTCCTATCCGACTGACTACTACTCTCATCAAAAAATTCTGATTTTGTATCATGAGGATTTAAAGAACAATGCCAATATCATGTGTATTCTCAAAGATTTTCTATTTTCTATGACTTGCTTAAATGATCACAAGTGTAAGGTCAGTACTTACGCAATACATTTCGTCTCTTGCTTCATCTTCATTGTTTTCGTGCAGGGAGTCGTTTTCATCTTCTGTAGACATCTTGATGTATTCGTTTTCTTCGTCTCCATCATTTTCTGCCTCTTCAATCTGATCGACAATATCTTTCGATACATCCTCATCCAGCTCTTCTCTTGCCTCTTCATTCTCTTCGTCCAAATCATTCAAACCTATATTCTTTTGTCTTTCTGTTAAATCGTTCATATATTTCTGTACTACAATCTGGGATTTTTTCCTCATACTACTCGCTCGATCTCGAACTCTCTTTGTTGTAAAATACAATCATTTTCGTCTTTTTCTTCTCCCATTCAATTGTGTACTAGTCTCATGATGATCTACTTCTTGCATCTGTGATAGTGAAATCTAAACGCTACACAACCCACTCTCTATAACACTCACATGAAGTGTGATGCATACTCATATATATATATGAATTGAATCTTATCAACGTGTCGTTCTATTATATTCATTATAATACTTATTTCAAAATATTTTAACAGCGTACATTTTTTTTGTTATTTTATTGATGTATAATTTAAAAGCTAGTTGCAAGTAATAACTTAATTATCAAATTTTAAATGGCATGGAGGCTTGTAGTATTAAATTGGGTAGGGTTAGGGTTAGGGTTTGCGAATTTCCTGCACTCTTTTTGAGATAATTATCATACTCGTTTTCTTGTTTTTTTCACGCGGAGACTCTCTTATTGCTTTTTTATTTTAATATTTGAAAGTAATTACCTTCATAGCTGTTGGATATTTGGGTTGTTTCTTATTCTTTTCCTCATTTAGGGTTTGTTGTGTAAGCCCCCAAACTACCACTACAAATAGTGTCTCATCTACACATTCGAATGTCTCTCATTTTTCCCTTGCTTCCAAATGGCTACCATTAAAGCATATGGATCATTTGTGCCCTTCATTTTGTCTCTTGATGATGATAATCATGTGAAGGTCTCAGAGGATTTACTTAGTTTGAGGTTCAATCTCCGGATAGGATCCATGTACGTGGAGCAAGAGATGTATTCCGTGGACGGTGATATCTTGGAAACAGTTTTGATTCAGAAGAACATGTGTGAGGATGGGTATGTTTGGATTTTGGGTCCAGGATCATTTAGAATTATAGGACTTTCTGATTCCCAGATGCAAGCATCCACTGTTGTGTTGACAAACGAGTCTGGCGCATCTACTGTCAATGTACCTAGTGTGGCTACTGTCAAGATAGAACCAAGTGACGATGATGGTCTTATGCTGTTGGATTCGGATGATGGTGTTTGTCCTATTGTTGATCTTTCAGATACATCACATTTTTCTTATAAAACTAAGAGTTCCAATCCAGTTTTGGTCTCTGTGGATATTGATAAAACCCCTCAGAGTCCGTCGTACGTGAATTTGGCTCGCCATGGATCTCCGTCTCAACGTCCACCTCTGCATCCTTCATCATCTTCTTCAGGTTTTACTATTGTCGATGCATTGAAACTGACAAAGTCTCGAAGAAGGTCTAAATCCGATCTTACTACAATTGATTTTGACAGTATAGATATACGTGATGTCAAGTACTTGCCACCATCTTTTGATGGTGATGTTTTATTTATCTTGCCTCCAATAAATATGAGTGTTCCTAGTACGTATAGTCATTTCATGGATGGTATGGATAAGATGTGCGACGGACATCCTTGGTGCACAACAAAAACAACAAATATCCAAAATAATTTTGGACTTTCTTTCAGGCGCTCTTCTTGTGCCGGTCATTTGCAGTGCACAAACAAATATTGTGATTATATGTATCGCAATCAGGGATTACACGTCACGTCGCGTCACGTCGCGTCACGTCCTGTGACAGCGACGTAACGGCAGACCTGAAAACGTCACGTCCGTTTGGGGGGGGTAAAACAGTTTACCCTGTCGTCACACAGGGTAAACTGTCGTCAACAGTGTCGACTGCTAGTGGGCAGTCGACGAGTTACAGCGACTGCTACTAGGCAGTCGACACACTGAATCGACTGCTAAAGGGCAGTCGTATAGGTGTGTCGACTGCTGACGGCAGTCGAATTTCCATGTCGACTGCTCAAGAGCAGTCGACTACCATAACTAGTCGACTGCTAATAGCAGTCGACTTGGCTTGTCGACGGCTCTTGGGCAGTCGACATGGAAATTCGACTGCTATTAGCAGTCGACGACAGGCGGGCAACTGCTTGTGAGCAGTCGTCTGCCCTTCAAGTCGACTGCTATTAGCAGTAGCCTTGGACTGTCGACTGCCCAACTGCAGTCGACAACCCAAGTCGACTGCCCAACTGCAGTCGACAACCCAAGTCGACTGCTAATAGCAGTCGACAAAGTGCGGACGACTGCTGGTGAGCAGTCGCACCCTATGGTCGACTGCTATCAGCAGTCGACTTGAATGGGTTGCGACTGCTCGTGAGCAGTCGCACCACATGGTCGACTGCTAATAGCAGTCGACGAAGGGGTGCGACTGCTCACGAGCAGTCGCGTAGAGACACCCATGGGCACGTGGCGTCCATGGGTTGGTCCAGGGGGCGTCTAATCGAAAGGACGCCTCCTTGGGGTATATATGGACCCCACTTCCCTCATTCCCTCACTCCCACCTCCCTCCATTTGGGCCTAGGTTGTTAATCAGCCCTTGCCATTTGGAGATAGAGGTGAGCTGGAGGGCTACAGGTGGACATACGTACTGAAATACGTATACGGTGCATACGATATACTGTTATTGCCTAACGTGTGTATTGCAACCCACCTACATACGGTCTACATTGTACCCCATTGCGGTTAGTTTGAACCATACCGGAAATTGTTATATGTGAACACTTATTTTGAAAGTGGTTTAAATCTAATTATGTAGTTTGAACTTTGAACGGCCTTAATTTGGTTTTAGTGGATTGGGAAAAAAATTGTGGGTGGTGGCGCTTATTTTGGAAGTGCTACCATATTAGGTTTAATTTATAGTAGGCATACAAAGCTAGGGGTTAGGGGCAACGATGGCAGACGAAGATAACTTGCCGCCGGAACCTCCACGTGGCGGGGATTTGGATCCGGGGGGGACTCCGCAATCGAGACCGGGGTCGGCAGGCGCTAGAAGACGCGGCAATGCGCCGAGGGGCAGGCCGCAACCAATCAATTTGGAGGTGGCGCGGGACCCGAACATTCTCGCCAATCCCGGCTGGCAAAATGAGAGGGGCATGTGGTTGTATAGCACGGTCCGAAGGTACGTAGAGTGGACCCATTTGACGAGGATGTTCGTTCCTAGCGCGAATGCTGAACGGATGTCTAGACAACGCTATGGCATATGGAGGGAGGTGAGCCATCAAATATTTGGAGAACGGTGCAAGGAGGTGTGGGATTTCTTGTGGGGTGCACCGAGGGAATTTGATCGCGGGCATATGCTAATGTGGTTATGCCAAATGGTCTACGCGGAGGTAATTTTGGGAGTGGATATCGACTGGTCCACCATACCCCGCACGAGCCCGGACTTGAGGCAGGCACGCCGGGTCACGGTCATACCAAGTGCCGTGCTAGGACGGAACGCTGGCCGTCCGATTCCATTGGCATGGCAAACTCCAATGAATCCTTTGAGGGTCCGATCTTATTTTGATTTCCTTGCGGGACCAGATCATCAAATTGTGGGGACTCCACCGGCCGCCGAGTCAAACATGGACGAGCACAACATTGTCATAGGGTTGCCGGTTGAACCACCTAGCCGGCGACAAAGGGTCCACGTGACACCGCCACATGGTTCCCGGTTGGTTTGTCCTCCATCTTCGCCCGTTGATGTGGAGATGGCATCGGCGGTGCCATCCCCACCACTGGTAGTTGCCGACAACGACGTTGTGGAGGCGTTGAGGGCGGAGTTGGCAAAATGCAAATCTGACCACGAACGGGAATTGGAGATGGTCCGACGTGCACACGCCGAGGAGGTCCAAGGGTTGAAGGCCGAGATTGCACGTTTGACCGACCTTGAACTTGCGAGGGCTGATGCGCCACAACTGCCGCAAGCAATGTCTGGTAGTGATGGACAAGGGCGGGAGCCGTCGCCCACAACAAACTTGGAGGCAATGAGGGTTGATTACGACCGGGTCATTAGGAGGAACCGGTTGTTGGAGGACGACTACATGGGCATGGTCACAGCCACTATCATGTTCGCCACGCGTGAGAGGGCATTGATGGACGAGCTGACACACTATAGGGACCACGGCGAACAGTGGCCCGAACGACGGCTTCTTTTTACCTCGTGGCCGCCATTGGATTTCATGTATCCTGAGAACCTCCCGGTCGATGACGACCATTACCCCAGTATTGCGTGGACCAAGAGGCCCGAGGATGAATTCCAATGGGATACCGCAGTATCATCCCGCATCGTGATACCCCCGGCCAGACCAGCCTTGTTGTGGCCATGCGTCCCCGATTGGATCAAGGACGGGAGCATGTGCCCCATTTGTTCCAATCCTTGGGGACCCGAAGGCGCATGGATCGTTGGGTCGTGCGGTCACATGGTCCACCCGAATTGTTTGTTGCCACACATGTTGCAAACACGCCGTTGTCCTACGTGCCAAGCCCCTCTGCATCGAAGGTTGTACGAGCAATTCGGAGTGCAATGGGGAATGCCTCCCGATTTTGAATACACAATAATCCATGGTGTGCCGCCCGCAGAATACGGCGATCCTCCTGCTTATAGCTGGCGTGCACGGAGGTATTTGAAGGACCTGCGAGGCTACCCGACAAACTTCACGCCTGAAATGTACACAAGGGTTGCTCATGAGTTTTACCCCGGCTCCTCTCCTCAGGCCGTAGGTTTGAGGGCATTTTTGTACCGTGTTGTGGGTGGGCATGCCGGAGAGACGGGTGAATACGTCCCAGGTCCTCACCCCCACGGATACGTGTATGACTCCAACGGCAATGTGACAGTGGGGGTATTACCACGGGAACCGGTCCCGGGCGAGGAAACAACTTGGGATGTGGAACACGTGTTGGACACAACAAGTTTTGAGGCCGATCTGGAGAGGCAGGAGGCCGTTACACAAGAGGGTAGCTTCAATGAGGTGGACGTCCAAATCCGGATGAATGAGTTGAAATACGTCAACGGCCTTTTGGACATCCGTGACGGGGCCTCTAGCCCCACCATGCAAGACGTCCTGCGCCATCCGAATGCCGCGAGGGGGTTGCACATTGGAGACCGCGCGCGTGCTCGTGCACAAGCTGACCGGGAGACTGCGGCGCAAGAACTATGGGCCATCACCGAGAGCAGGCGTGAGGCGAGGCGCCGGACACTACGGCCACCAAATCTGAACGGTGCAAGCTCAAGCCGCGGACCCCCCATTGCATTGGATAGTGATTCGGAGCCGGATTAGGAATGTTGGCTAGTGTTTGTGAGATAGGCGTTGGACTAGGAGGCATTATTTGATACTCAATTGTACACAATGCGGGAAAAACCATGATTTTGGAAATGTTTATAAGTGAATTATTGTTCACTATCAATTTTGGGAGTAATGTACAAGTGTCGCACAATGATCATTTCTTATGTTTGCCCACACAATCGGTTGCCACAAACATCCAATTAAACCATGGACTTTGCATCTACATGCATTTGCACTTGAATCAAACACGTATCGATGCAAATAACTGTGACAATGATTCCATGTGGCATGATTATAAGTTCACACCAAGCGGAAAACATCACCGCAATATTGCTGGGAATTCATATATTGCGCATTTCCAACTTACCAACATACGTAAGTATACGTGCAAGTACAAACTTGATACTACGCTCTCACCATATTCGTGGGCAAATCTTACATTGACGACCTAAGTGTGTACTCTCTATACACCCGGTATTCCTTTTGGTGCGCGGTGCACCGGTTGAACCCCCAATGAATTGCGTCATGCACCGAGTGTTTTATGGTTTGGTAGAACCTCCACAAGGTCCCATAGTTTTTTCGAAAATACAATTGATTTTTCCCCTTCGTGAGAACGTCGCTAAGGTCCTGAAACAAGTGCCATGGGAAAAGTTTTTCCTTGTAACCGATGCGGCATGCGGGCCTTTCTTGGGCGTCCAAGTATCCGCGGTGGTGACGATCAACTTGTCTCCTAGGCAGTCGAACCCAATAGAATTCAGTGAACCCTTGAATCGGACGTAAAACACTGCGCAAATCGTCCTCATTTCGAGTGTTCTCTGCAACCACCTCGGGTGTAAATTCGTCCGGTTCGTCCGGCAAGCCCCATGCGTGTCGGGGATTGTAATACATACTTCTTGACGAACCACCCGCATCCCGTATCTTGCCACTCCCAGCCATCGCAATCCTATGGATTGCCCACACCGTAGTTGATCTTGGGCAATGTACGCGACGCATACAAGGTCCTCAAAATCACTACGAGGCAAGGTGGCCTCATGGTGGGTAGCACACTTGATTTTATAGGGATATCGCAGTGTGGGCCCTCGGGTGGCATCCAATGATTTGGCAGGTTGGGTTACGGGTGTGTCTAATTACTTGTCTAAATTAAGATGCAAGGCAGTCGACTGCTGTGTAGCAGTCGACCATCCACAGTCGACTGCCTTGTAGCAGTCGATTTGCATAGTCGACTGCTGCACAGCAGTCGACTGTGGATGGTCGACTGCTGCACAGCAGTCGACTGTGGATGGTCGACTGCTGCACAGCAGTCGACTGTGGATGGTCGACTGCTACACAGCAGTCGACTGTGGATGGTCGACTGCTACACAGCAGTCGACTATGCAAATCGACTGCTTCATAGCAGTCGACTATGTAAATCGACTGCTGGGCAGCAGTCGATTGATAAATGCCCAGCAGTCGACTGTGGCTGGTCGACTGCTACACAGCAGTCGACTGATAAAATCGACTGCTTCCTAGCAGTCGACTAAGATGGTCGACTGCTGGAAGGCAGTCATTCATCCACAGTCGACTGCCTTCCAGCAGTCGATTTTATCAGTCGACTGCTGTGTAGCAGTCGACCATCCACAGTCGACTGTTGCCCAGCAGTCGAATATGCGAATCGACTGCTGCCCAGCAGTCGAATATGCGAATCGACTGCTGCCCAGCAGTCGAATATGGCAATCGACTGCTGCCCAGCAGTCGAAATTAGGCGTTAGGGTTTGGGAAGAGCGTTAGCTTAGTCAAATCATGCATTAAATGCATACAATCATGACAAAGGATGCATATATATAGCAATCCAACCTCCCATTTCCCTCATTCCCAAGTTCTCCATTGGCCATAGCCTGTTTTAGCAAGCTTTGCAAACGGAGAACAAAGGGAGAAGGAGCGGAGAAGCTGCTATTTCAGGGTTGTGCCAAACATGGCACCGTCGACCATTTTACCCGGATTGACCGCGGAAATTGTGGGGGAGCACATATTGCCGAAGGTCCTAGAGCCTATTTTGGAGCCATATCACCGAGGAGAGTATGGGCGGGGGTGTGAAGTGAGGGCGAATTTTTTAACTCTCATATGTATTTTTAAATACATGGGAGTTAACAAAGCTTGGCGGGAACATTTTGGTATGGGAGAAGTCTACAATGCGTTGCGTATGTCGATTTGGGACGTAGACATACCAATGGGGCATCGATTTAGGGGCGTGAGAGGGACTTCGGAGCTCGCCGAATTGTTGCGAGCGTTCCGACTGAACCTCTTCATGTTCAGCCATACGCAACGCATTGCCATCCCAATTCGATGGCAAGTTCAGCATGCTCGGCTCAACGATATTTTCATAATGGAACTTGAATACTTGCGGGATATGCTTGTGGAGAATGGAGAATATTGGCTTCAAGTCGACAAACGTTCTGCCGAATATCGTCGATGCACCAACTTTTGGATTTGTCCTTCGGAGCGACTATTGACATTATAATTTTTCTATGTAGATGTAGCGGTTCATGTTCTATATAGTTCGCCGATTTAATCCTAGCAAACACATTGTATATGTGTTTAGGCCTAGTGGATATAATCGCACTATGTAAAAGATATGATCCGTAATGTGAAATAAAAGTGGATCGCTATTTAAACAAATGATAACTTCCTTATTAGCTACACCCGTGTGCAATATGTATGTCTAACATGTATGGGTGTACGTGCAAATTGCAATATGTATGTGTATGTGCAATATATATGTGGGTTCCCGGTATACCGTATGTTCTATATGTATGCGCTATATATATGGATGTATGTGCAATATATATATATATTTGGGGGTATTTGCAATATATATATATATGTGTGTGTGTGTGGACATTAATTCCATCCTCGCCCATGACATAGGGCCTATTGGCATTACAAATCAATTCCATATGTCCTACTCCTAACCTTAGTGCACATTGGACATTCATTTCATCCTCCCACATGACATAGGGCTAGAGGTGCATTTATTTTTACTTTATCTTAAAATACACATTTAAAATGCATTTTAAAATCCTCGACAAATTTCTACGGCATTTTTAAATGTTTATTATAAGTTCACGACTATAGCCAATCCATGGCAATAGGGCAAATATAGACACGCTCAACTTTGACAATTGTTCCATATTACCATATAGCATTAGTACATTCAAACTCAATGGCAATGTTTGAGCCTTGAGCATTGCCAATTTGCCACACAAATTGGCAAATATTGGAATACATAACGCCCCACATGGCACATCGGACAAGTCGTGAATGGTGGTCTGCATTTACAATGTCATCATTCTTGGATCAATATTTGGGCGGAGAAGAGCTCGATGACCTAATCCTAGAAGAGGGGAATGTTTTCGACAATGATTTGCCATAAAGGACCTCACGGATTGATGTCTTCGATGATTTTCAATAATAAAAACATAAAAGTAGTCTTAAATATTCTTAAAATTATTTTATAATGCCGCCTCCGACCTATAGAATAAAAAATGCAACACTACATAGGGCCTATTGGCATTACAAATCATTTCCATGTGTCCTACTCCTGAGTCCTAACCTTAGTGCACATTGGACATTCATTTCCTAAACCCTACATCATACATGTAGGCTCAATTTCTAGTCAACATCCAACATACAAATTTGAAATTCACATTATTTTTTCAACAAACATACCCAAAAATAGTTATTACAAAAATTGATCACCAATACAACTAAACCCATTGAACACCATAGGACATTTGACATTACTATAAATATTCATTCATGAAGGGGCATTATCGTTGTCTTGAGGAATAGAATTCCTTGTCCTGCGTGGCCCTCCCACAGCTACCCTTGGGGGCGGTGCTTGGTAATCACTATCATCGGGAGCTTCGCCTACGCCGGATTCATCGTCCGTGCTGGCATTGTCATCTGTTCGGGCGTCGGACTCGTGGCCATCAATTGCCGGGCCGGGAATTCGACTAAGCCGTGTGCCAGCCCTTGGCATTCTAATCGATACCATTGGTCTTGAACCCGTTGCATTCATAACGCCGTTAGTTTGTGGACGTGCAAGTGGGGTGGCCCCGGTAGTCCTCCATTCTCGCACATCCCTTTGTCGTTTTCTTTTTTGACCTCTCGTGGTCCGACCAAAGTTTGTCAATGCAATATTAGGGGGTGGCCTAGCCGGTGTGGGGCATGGGGCGCGCATGCCGATGGTGGCACCAACCAACCGGGAGCCCATGCGTGGTATTGTTGGGGCCCGACGCGCAATGTGTTGCGCCAATGTGTCATCCGAGTCGGATTCCGGTGCTCGCGCAACGGCCGGGCATTGCCCAATACCTCGCAATGGACTAGTGTTAAGGACAACATTGGACGTGCCCTCTCCGTGGGGCTCGGGAAAGGGTGGTGTAGTTTGCATGGGTTGTGCATATATTGTCGGCACAATAGGAGTGGGCACAACATCCGTCGGTGGATGAATGGGGGAAGCATGTGGTGGGACTTCGTCCATGTCCATCCGGTTCGGAGCCGCTTCAAGAGCTTCATCCACATGTGGTTCGGCCACTACATCTTCATCCACTACGGGTTGAATGTCTACCGGTACATCGGGTATTGTAGTTGTCGGCGTAGCGGGACGCACATACGTAGTGGAGAGAAACTCCCGACCGGCTATGTTGGCCCACATGTGAAGATCACCATCGTCCTCGGCGTCAAGTCCATCGTATGCAAACGGATCATTGTGGTTGTCAAGGCCCAAATTCCCTCCACCATGTCCCCCATCGCTCTCGTTGTCCGAAGGCCCCGAGGAATCCCCGCCGGGTCCCGCGGGGGGGTCACCATTTATATCCTCGTCGGCCGAATAGTCGGAGTCTTCGGACATCATGTTCACTAGATACCATGCGGCCGAGTCCCGATCAACCCTCTCCCGTGCCAACCGTGAATTGGTATAAATGTACACCAAATTTTCGGCCCTCGCCGAACTCAACCGGTTCCTAGTCTTGTTGTGCACAAACGAATAACTACTCCAATTCCTTTCGCAAGACGAAGAGGAGCACACTTGGGCCAATATTCGCTTTGCCAAAGGGGCCAAGTGGGTGCCACCTTCGCCCACGAGGTCCCACCACTCGTGGGGTGGGATGTTGGCTTCCATGGCTAGGGGCATATTGGCGAACGCGCCCCTACGCTCTTTGAATGCTTGAAATTCGGCCACAACCCGACCGTAATGACCGTCCTTGCCCGTGGTCAACCTCCTCATGGCGTCCAAGAATCCGGATTTAACGGCCGCGTCTTCGTGGACGACGTTATCGTCCAATAAATAAGGATTCAAGATTGCACCGGCATGGTGTAGGTCCGTGGTCATCATACGCCACCGGCTGTAGAAATCTTCTTCGGCCAAGGTAGCGAGGTTGTGTGCTAGGTTGAAAGGAGGATTCCTTAGGCTAAGCACATGTTTCTCCAAGTTCTTCATGGTCAACCAAGCCTTGCCCATTGCCGGTTCAACGCCATCAAACACTCTCAATGCTTTCAACACCTCCTCCGACATGTGGCGGTAATTATCGCAACTTGTCCAAAAACTGTCGTCATTAACCGTTGTCTTGATTTGACGTGCCTCCATTGCACTTCTCCTTCGATCATCGCCTCCTCTATTTAATTTGTTCACGTAGGCGGTCCAATCGGGATGAATAACCGTTTGTTCCAAAGCATGTCTCACCTTTAGAAGCCGGTCAATCATGAGGAAGTTGGTGGCGAATCGTGTGGACCTGGGCATCTTCAAGCCCAAATTGGGCGAGTAGGTGAGGAAGACCGCCGTCGGACATTGGTGGGCCCGGATGTATTTGACAATGTCCTTCGCCTTGTCTACGACGTCCTTCGCCCATCGTTGTTTACCCCAATCCTTCAACAACAAGTTCAAACAATGCGCCGCACACCCTTGCCAATATATGTGTGGCCATTCCCGGCTAATATTGCTCGCCGCGGTTTTCATGGCCGCCGCATTATCGAAGCAAACTTGAACAACCTTTGTGGGGTCCACTCCAACGATGTAGCGTTTGACCTCGGTAGCCACGTAGGCGGCATCCTTTGTGCTACCGGTGGTGTCGATGGAACCAAGGAACACGTCGCCCGCCGGACAAATTTGCATGACGTTCATCAAAGGGCGGTGGACAACATTCTCCAATCCGTCCGAACAAATAGTGCACCCATATTTGTGGATGGATGATGTTGTCTTCAACTCCACGATTTTTTGTGTATTGAACCGTGCATCGTCAAGTAAACTCTTGCGCATTGCATGGTATGTTGGGGGTTTGTACATAATTCTAGCCTCGGCGGTTGCCTTAACGGCCTGGATGAACGCGGGATGGCGGACAATACTAATGGGGATATTAGCCTCATAAAAGGCTTGCGACCATTTTGTATCCAAGTCTCGTTTTGTCGAATTTTGCATCCCTTCTTTTAGTCCCATTTGCCGTTGGGAACGTCGGTGGGGTTCGGGAGTCGTCCCGGACACCAACTCCCTTGCCACTGACGGTGCGGGCGATGGTGGAGCGGTTTGGCTTCCGTTCGCGTTCGACAATGCACCGCATGACGCTTGTTGTTGGGACCCGACCACAGCTTCTCCCCCGTCCTCAACGCACTCGTCCACAAAGTCATCCGGAATTGGCGGCCACGATCCGCCGCACCTCGAAAATAAAGATTTTACAATCGGCCCTTGACGTTGACACAATGCCACCCCCCGCATCTTGCCGTCATTTTTTTGGTATCCCAAATGGGCAACCATGCGGTCCTTCCTATAAACTAATTCCAACGCGCAAAATTTGCACTCGACCTTCTTGGACGTTTGAGTCCACTCCTTGGGCACAAACCAAGGCTTCCATTCGTTTCGCGTGCCCATCCCAATATAACCTACTACCTCTCTCCACTTGCAACGAATGCCAAAAGGCAATCAAGGCCAACTAGAGCGAGGGGGAATGATGAATGCTAATGAGCGGTGAACCCTTTATAGTCCCGACGCTTGAACGTGCACTAAATATAAAAGATGCTATGATATTAAAAGTGTTTAGAGTAATCTGCTATAGGATCCATTGCAAAAGCAATTTGTTTATGTTTGGAGGGGGGAGGTCCAATGTCTGCCATTCGCAGCGGACTTCGGGGGTCGACTGCTGCTTGGCAGTCGACGTGGCAGTCGAATTCCAGGGTCGACTGCAAACTAGCAGTCGACATGGCGGTCGACTGCCACGTCGACTGCCATTCGCAGTCGACATAGGGGGTCGACTGCTGCTTGGCAGTCGACGTGGCAGTCGACTTCCAGGGTCGACTGCAAACTAGCAGTCGACATGGCAGTCGACCGCCACGTCGACTGCCATTCGCAGTCGACATCGGGGGTCGACTGCTGCTTGGAAGTCGACGTGGCAGTCGACTTCCGGGGTCGACTGCAAACTAGCAGTCGAAATGGCGGTCGACTGCCCGTCGACTGCCATTCGAAGTCGACATAGGGGGTCGACTGCTGCTTGGCAGTCGACGTGGCAGTCGACTTCCAGGGTCGACTGCAAACTAGCAGTCGACATGGCAGTCGACTGCCATTCGCAGTCGACATCGGGGGTCGACTGCTGCTTGGCAGTCGACGTGGCAGTCGACTTCCGGGGTCGACTGCAAACTAGCAGTCGACATGGCGGTCGACTGCCCGTCGACTGCCCGTCGACTGCCATTCGCAGTCGACATGGCGGTCGACTGCCACGTCGACTGCCATTCGCAGTCGACATCGGGGGTCGACTGCTGCTTGGCAGTCGACGTGGCAGTCGACTTCCAGGGTCGACTGCAAACTAGCAGTCGACATGGCAGTCGACCCCCGCAGTCGACTGCTAAATGCAGTCGGCCCACACGTCGACTGCCACATAGCAGTCGACGCCGCGGTCGACTGCTAATTGTCGACTGCCTTATCCAGAGTCGACTGCTATCTGGCAGTCGACTGGATGGTCGACTGCCGTATAGCAGTCGACCAATCGTCGCATCCATCCTGGCCGTTGGATGATGCACGGTCCAACGGTCAGGATCCAGGGGCGCGGCGTCCGGTCGTACCGTCGGTGTGAGGCCCACCCAACCTATATATATAAGTGGGGAGGCCTCATTGACATCATTTTTCAACCACCCCTCCTCAAGCGGGACATTGGGACTAAGCATGCCTAGCATCCTTTGCCTAATGTTTTGAGAGGGCCTAGGGGGCGGTTGGAAGATTGGTTTAGGGTGCAAACTCTTGCCAATTTTGGATCCGATTTTTTGCGGTGGAGCGGTGTGAATACGGCCGTGTTTGTGAACACATTTGAGTTGTGTTTGTGAACACAATAATAGCGTGTTTTTAAACACGATGGAGGATCGAAGTTGGAGGATGCCGGAGGACGAGCCGGATGCACCCGGCAGGGTGCACAAACGGCCCCCTAAGCGGCAACGACATTCCGATGTGGGATCAGGAAGTGCTTCGGGAACGGGAGCCAATATTACCCCCCGTTCAGATACTACCGTTCCCGTCCGCCCAAATGCCGGTGCCCCTACGAGCAGCCAAGGAGGGGCTTCCGCGGCCTCAGGGTCGTCGAGTAGGAGCGGGAAACCAAGGGTAAAATTCTCGGATGCGATAACGGCAAAGGTCCACCAAGCCATAGTTGACTGGTATTTGAGGAATGGGGAGGCCGGCATCAAATTCCGTTTTTTGGAGCAGCCGAAACACAAAAGGGTTGAGATAATTAAAAGGGACATGGAGGTTGCTATTCGACAGGAAGTGGATGGCCCCGAGTTTAGCGGTGATAGGAATCTTGCGGGGTTCGATTCATGGGTGAAGAATAAGGCCCAAAATGGTATTTTCAACCTCAAGCAATTGGTTGAGAACATGTTCCCGGAGGGCGAAACAGGCGAGGTGTTGAGCCCTCGAGCTGTAAGAATCCGGGAAATATTTTTGTGGTGGGATCCCGTGGCCAAAGGATTGTCCAAGACGGCCTCCAAAATAATTCCTTGGAAGGCGGAGAAATTGGAGAAGTGGCTAAGGGTGTCGGGCCCATGCCAACTATTGTGGATTCCCGATACGGCAAATGTCGTGAGTTTGAAGAGCATAAAGAAGGTGGGGGGTTACGGGGAGGTGAGGAAGGTGAGGATCGAGGGCGACGATCGTCTCCCACCGGAGATTACGTGGGCTGAAAAGACCCCAAAGACGTCGGATAGGCAAAAAGCTCGTATCCAAGTAAGTGCGGAGGCATGCGTTTTAAAGAGCACGCATCCAGGTTTCATCAAGTTTTGGTTAATCAACAGTGTGTCCAATGCGGGCTATACACTATGGTGGAACGGGGGCACTCTACGAGAGATGTTCATTCGGGATAGAGCCCACCGCCCAAATGCCAACATTTTGACAATGGACGCAACCGAATGGCAACTCTATGACCAAGTCCAAAAGTTCCGGGCGAAGAGGGTAAAGTTGGCTTGGGCATTGTTATGGATCATGGAGGCTTTGCACGCTGCAAATGTGCAACACAACGATCTATCCATTGACAACATTATGTTGCATTGGGAATCGGACGGGAGCCTCAAGATTGGGGTGTGCGATTGGGGATGTGCAACGCATTCGGGTGAGGATGTCCTATCGCTATGGCATGCGGAAACCGTAGAAGCGAAGGAAAAATTGAGGAAGGAGAAGTTTTGGGTGGCGCCGGAACTGTTTTACATCCAAAACAGGAGACACCATGATCCCGATGTATATTACACCGCGGAGGCTGAGTGTTATGCGGTCGGCATGATTGCTCGACAACTTTGCAACGATGGTGATGACCGAATTCTCTTTGCCAATGAAGGAAGGAAAATTTGGGATGTCACTTTGAGTGCATTGACATGCGAGAACGTGTCGAACCGCATTTCATTGACCATCGCCAAACTACGGATGCAGATGCCGTTTGTGGGGTGGGATGAGCCGATAGACTGCTGGAGAACTGAGGTTAAGGATAGTGTTTAGTCTGTTTAGTTCTTTAGGCAACATCGTAGGGGTTAAGGTAGTATGCGTGTATCATTGATAAACCCTAAACCTTGTATATTTTTTATATCTTTACGATATACTTGTTTTAATACAACGCGGTTTTTTTTCCTTCTACATATCATTGTTGGCTTTAATCACATTTTTCCTAAACTACTTCCATCCATCCATATTCCACTATACCCAAACCATTAAAATTTAACCCAACAAACATATGATGTTGACTGCATTTGTCTGTTAATAGTATCAGTCGACGGCAATGGTCGACTGCTACAACTGCAGTCGACTATCTTCGTCGACGGCAACATAGCAGTCGACTATCAACCATGGTCGACTGCCAATGTAGCAGTCGACTACCATGATCGACTGCTACATTGGCAGTCGACCAAGGTAATCGACTGCCTATATGGCAGTCGACCATGGTAATCGACTGCCTATATAGCAGTCGACGGTGGTAGTCGACTGCTACATTGGCAGTCGACTACCATGGTCGACTGCTACATTTGCAGTCGACCATTGTAGTCGACTGCTAAGTTAGCAGTCGATTAAGTGGTCGACTGCCTATATAGTAGTCGACCACTTAGTCGACTGCTACATTAGCAGTCGACCATTGTAGTCGACTGCTAAGTTAGCAGTCGATTAAGTGGTCGACTGCCTATATAGCAGTCGACCACTTAGTCGACTGCTACATTAGCAGTCGACCATTGTAGTCGACTGCTAAGTTAGCAGTCGATTAAGTGGTCGACTGCCTATATAGCAGTCGACCACTTAGTCGACTGCTACATTAGCAGTCGACCATTGTAGTCGACTGCTAAATTAGCAGTCGATTAAGTGGTCGACTGCCTATATAGTAGTCGACCACTTAGTCGACTGCTACATTAGCAGTCGACCATTGTAGTCGACTGCTAAGTTAGCAGTCGATTAAGTGGTCGACTGCCTATATAGCAGTCGACCACTTAGTCGACTGCTACATTAGCAGTCGACTACAATGGTCGACTGCTAATGTAGCAGTCGATTAAGTGGTCGACTGCCTATATAGGCAGTCGACCACTTAGTCGACTGCTACATTAGCAGTCGACCATTGTAGTCGACTGCTAAGTTAGCAGTCGATTAAGTGGTCGACTGCCTATATAGCAGTCGACCACTTAGTCGACTGCTACATTAGCAGTCGACCATTGTAGTCGACTGCTAAGTTAGCAGTCGATTAAGTGGTCGACTGCCTATATAGCAGTCGACCACTTAGTCGACTGCTACATTAGCAGTCGACCATTGTAGTCGACTGCTAAGTTAGCAGTCGACTACAATGGTCGACTACTAAGTTAGCAGTCGATTAAGTGGTCGACTGCCTATAGCAGTCGACCACTTAATCGACTGCTAACTTAGCAGTCGACCATTGTAGTCGACTGCTAACTTAGCAGTCGACTAAGTGGTCGACTGCCTATATAGCAGTCGACCATGGTAGACGACTGCCTGTATTGATGTCGAAATAATTACTTATCCGAAAAAAAAATCCCATTAGTAAATTTTTTTTACTACAGTAACGTCCGTTTGGCGTCACACCTTGGACGTGACGCGACGTGACGCGTTTAGGCCGCGTCACGTCCATTTGTACATCCCTGATCGCAATGGAGGTGTCCACAACTGCACTGAATGGATTGGATCGACTCCTATCCCATTTTCTGTGGGAGATGTCGCCCCAGAAAAATCAAGATTGGAATTCAAGGTATGTCGTTCCACGCCAGTGTGTATTGCGTTGTGTCATGCTCGTATAATATATGTCCATTCTACATCCCCTGGGATGTCAAGGGCTTGTATACATCTTGGTGTTCATGAACACCCTGTATCAAATGGTACATGTCGTGAGTCACTTGACATAGCTTACCAATGCGTTGCCAATGAGGTCATGAAAACACCCACTGCCAAAAACTCTGCAATAGTTATGGCAGCGAGCAAAAAATTCCTTGCAGATTATCTCCTCAAATCTCCATCAAACGGTGAAGGACATCACCTGGCAGGTTCGTCCTTGGAGGCCGTCATGGATAAATTCAGTACTCTTGCCTCTCCGAATTGTCGTAACTTTGTTTCGGGCTCAAAGCGTTTTGTTCGTAGTGGAATGGGTACGATGGATAGTATCATGGCGTTCAAAGACCATTCGGGCTTCAAGTACGTCCATGGTAGTAGATTCCCGGGACAATCCAAAGATAAAGTATTTGTCTTCAAAATGTCAGTAGATCTACCGGGAAGTGGTGTGGATCTTGTTAAACGTATGCAGGTGGGAGGAGATATGGAGAATTCATGGATAATGTTTGACCATGTCAAACGTCTAAAGGACTGGACCACCCTTGCATGTCATGTGTACGATACCAAGTACTGTAAGGTGCTCACCATTGTGTGTTGTGACATGCAATCTGAAGATGGTGTAGCTCAGACTCTTTTCTGGGAAAACTTGAATTCCGTCATGGCGGAAAATGGAGTGTCAACCGTGAATTTCAAGGGTTTTATGGCAGACAGTGCTCAAGCAAATTGGAATGCGGTCAGGAAGATATATGGTGGAGGTGACCCAAGTTTGCCAATGGTGGGTCGTGAGCGTACTTGTCTTTTCCATTGGTCGCAAAGCTTGGATAAGGTGACGCAGAAGTATATCAAGGCATCTCTGCAGTTTCAGCACAAGCAGCTATGCAAAGATTACAAAGACGCGAAAACAATAGACGAAGCCGAAACTAAATATCATGTCATTCGTTCATGGTGGTTGTCCTCTGGAGTTGCTACAGAAGAAGGCATTCTCGGCTTGTCCGAGTGGTTGTCCTCTGGAGCTGCTACAGAAGAAGGCATTCTCGGCTTGTCCGAGTGGTTGTCCTCTGGAGCTGCTACAGAAGAAGGCATTCTCGGCTTGTCCGAGTGGTTGGGGTTCTGGCACTTTCGTTATAGGCAATGGGGTGGTCATATGATTCTTGTAAGTGCATCGTCACTATATATCTCTAATGTTCTTTTACTTTTGATTATTCATGATATATTTGTACATATACAATCTACTATAATTTGTGTGATGTTTGCAGGATATGACTATGGATGAACGTGCAGAAATGCCAACGTGTAATCTTGCAGAGACGGTGCACAACAAATGGCTCCAGCAGTCTGGAAACAAGATGACTTGTCTGTATGAAGCGACAGTGGACGATTTGATCCGTGCATTCATGCAGATTGCAAATTACAGATCATGGTTGAGGGGTGGTTCTACTGGTAAAGGCCCTGATTTTGCGTCCTTGAAATTGAAGGCTGCTGCCAGATGTGGAGATCCAAAATTACTCGCAGATGCCATGAAGTCCTATCCAGGGGTGGAAGATCTCAATACCAGGGATTGTGCTTTGGAGGGGTCTGAGTTGTTTGGATCCACCAAACGAAAGCTTGATCTTCCACCGGGTGCGGATTGTGACTCACATCGACCTGATAAAGTGAACTATTCGATTCCTCGCCCTAACACTAGGGTTAGAAGGGCATGCATAGAGGAGTCTTTGAATTCTGCAGAGCATTGTGTGGCACATACCACATCAGTGTTAGAGACCGATTGTATTTCTTCTCTTTGGCATATTGCAAGATTGCCACCCAACTCTGCCAAAAGATGTTGGGCAATGCAAGCCAATACAGGAACTTTGTGCAATGCCAAAGTTGGAACTGGCAAACATGGCACACCAGCTCCCACGTACAAAGGATTGAAGAAGGAGTACCGCTCCACCAACAATGTGGAGTAAGAGTTTTGGTTTTGCCCTGATGACATCAAACGTTGTGTAAGTGGCAACAAGAAGAAGTATGTGCTAGACTGGCCTGTTGTACCTAGCATATGGCCTGTGAAGATAGGTACCAATCTCTCAAAGCAGGAGGTATTGGCACTCGAAGACGCTGGGTTCCAATTGCAGCAGAGAGAGGCTCTCTCTCCTCGCCGTAGGCTTTCAACAATTGCGATGCTCCCAATCCCTCGGACAAATTTCCATGTGCCACTAAACCCAGATGCCCACCCAACTTCCAGGTTTGGAAGGTCAGTGCGCCGCAATCTAGCAACACCGACGGTAGATCATAAAAACAAATGGGAGAGCGCCGGGCTCATGGATGGTTATTATGTGGTTGGAATAACTGCCATTCCATATCCAGGATTTGGAGTGCTCATCAACATCGTCTCCAAGGAGGACATCACATATCGTGTCACAATTGGTGACATGCCGCATTGCACATGCCCTGACTTCATTAAAATGTCATCTCAATCTTTGGGAAAGAAAGGGAAATGGGTGTATTGCAAACATCTTTATTATGTGTTTAGATTTTTGTGCAAGGTGGATTATGATAGTGACAAGTTCATTCATGCTCCAACGTACTCCTACAACGAGGTCATGCGGCTACTTGAACTTGCAGGTGTTGTAGAATGTGAGTAATATTCCAAGTGTTGTATTCAACCGTATGTTTGAGAATTTGAGTAAGTGACATGTATTAGTGTGGATTTTTATAATAAAAACCAACAATGGATTGATGGTTTTGAAAGTATCCATGGTAATAGGCTCCCTTTATTCTTCTTCAATCAGAATGTGAGTACATTATATATCCTAAATTGCAAAAATACAAGTACTAATTTTGGAAAATATATCCTAAAACCGTGACCAATTACTAAATTTGGCATCATTGCTCATGTGTTACCGTTCATTGCTCGTGTGTTACCGCTCACTGCTCATGTGTTACCGCTCACCGCTCATTGCTCATGGCTCATTGCTCATGTGTTAGCTTCCCTCCGACTAGCATTCGCAAAATGATTGCCCCCTCATACCTCCATTGTTAACCCTTAAATGCTCCTAGGATTGTATTTGACTCCGAATCATAGGGAAACCCTTGTTTAGGGATTCCAATTTTAATGAATGGGTTGAAATTTTGGCAAAAGTTAGGTGGCCCCATGTGGACCTACCGCAAAAAAAATTGGGTTTGGGTGTGACGTGCGGTGTAGGGATTTTTTTCTAGTGGGTCATGGGTTAAGTGGTCTAGCAAGAATTTTTCCCTGTTGAACCCAATTTGTTGACCAACCAATGGGCTGTTGACACGTGGTGTGTATATTCTCGAGCCAAGCAGACTAGGTTTGAGCTTTAGACATGGTTTGCGGAATGTAGTCTAGATTTTGGTTACAAACAAACCCAAGGAAACACTCAAGGAAGACTTAAAAGGTGACTTTTATATCATCTAAGTGTCTCAGATAAGTTTTGTTACAAAAACACAAGGATATTTCACTTTATTTTGGAATAGGACTGACAATTGGTTTATGGGTAAGGAATAAAAACTCTAAAAGATCTCCCCATGTCAGTACATGCAATTGTGATTGTCTCTCACCTCACTCTAATTTCCCAGGCAATAGTCTAGCAGTGAGTTCATTTTAATTGGACCAAGTGCGGTGCACAAGCATAGGCACAACCATAGTCAATTGTCTTGCATGAATAACCCATTTTTGTCTCTTTACCGAAGCCAAAGGCACTTTGGTGTTGTCAATGATCTTATATTAATTAATCATATTTAGTGCAACCTGAGAGGTCCGTGTAGTCATCCTCTTAGGATTTTCAATCTCCTTCAATTTAATAGAATTTTAATTATAATGTCCGACAATAGTCTCTTACCTGGCCTTGCCAAGGTAATCATAAGTTCTTCTCTCGTGTCAATGAGTCCAAACCACTTATGCGTGTTAACATATTCTCACCCAATTCATCAACTCATCTGAATTCTTTAACATCATAATGCCACACTCTTAGTTCTTGGAACCAAGAATTGGCCGGTTACTTCCATCTTTCTTACAAACAATGCTTAAGCCAGTCAATTCTTAAAGGTGATGGAGTTATAAGTTAATCTTAATTCACTTAAGATCTTAATTATCAATCAATACTTACCGATTTCACAAGCAACACGTCCATTTGTCTTCTCCACACCACGTTATCCCTTCGCAGTCAATCGTCTCAACAAGTTGACGCTTCACGTCTTGTCAAAGGTTAGGATGGGACATATTCTCCATTTACGCTACCAAGGCCATAGTCTTAATCTTAACATGATAAAACATTTCAATGCGATGACAATGCTACCTCTTTGCGTTATCATCATAGCCCCGGAAAATTAGATTGACTTATACGAGGTTGATTCTTTATGTTGACTTCAAATTGGGTTAATGCGAGTACGAAGCAATATAGAATTGATTGGCTTAAGCATTGTTTGTAAGAATTGCACACTTGAAGATCTTAATTATTATCAAATCACAATTTAACAGAACAATCAATAGACTGTAATCTCAATACTTGCAACATCTACATATTTTCACTCTCCAATTTCTCTCAGACCGCTATCCTTTCTCATGTAGGCTATGCCATCATGGAAATTACTTCCGAAAGGCCTCAGACAATAGACTCACCTATCCAAGCTACCTGATTTCATTCTATGTAATTATGGACAAAATCCAAGCCTAATTTATACGACCATTTCTCTCAAAAACAATGGCCTCACACTCGCTCGCATCAGTTTAACAATCCCTGTAACTAATACAACCCGACAATAGCAGAAAATAAGACTATTCTTAACTTTGCAATTATGGTAGATTCAATTACTTAAGGTCCCTGCCTTGCCCTGCAGATAATACAGAAATAGCTTTATAGGTTCGGAATCAGGGTAGGCAAGACCATAGTCTTAGATTTAGACTTGAGGCTTCTAATTTGATTTTTTGATTTCTTTAATACTCAGCACTCGCAACACAGGGAAATTCATATCCACTTAACCATATCCCATTTCCACCGAGACAATCCAGACAATGAAATCTGCCAAACTTATTTACTGCAACTACACACAAGCACAAGACGATAGACTCAAAGTATAAATCCAGTTTTATCTTTTTATTACTGTAAATTCCACTTTCAAAATCACGTTGACTCACGCAACTAGTCGGATACAAAGATAATATCTCAACACAATCCGAATTCAACCATACTCCAGTACGTACACCCTGGAGTTACAACAAATTACCACAAACTGCAGATAAAGCTATTTGAACTAGCAAATGGAATACAGTGTAATTTCAGAAAATATGATATGTAGAAAAACAATTTTTCTCTCTCTCGGCTCTCCCAACCTCGCTCTCTAATTTCTCGACTCTCCCTATATTCCTGAGAGTCCGCCGAGTTCCTGTAACCACCTCGGCTGCCAACAAACTATTGCCCTTACTACTGACTTTTCTGCTCTCACAAGACTATTGCCCGTTCTCACTAGTCATGTTAGGCAATATCTAGGTGAATAAAGACTCTGTTTCCACATTTTTCAATAATGAACCAGAAAATTCAAAATTTACTACTACACGGAATAGGGCACAATTTAGGAATTATGGCGGGATCAATCATTATGAACACCCAATCTTAAGATTTGGTGCCATGTAAATGCCAGGGCCACGTGCTGTCATATAAGAAATCAATGCTAACCAGATAGAAGGCTCCAAGACCTTCGAACATACTAGTGGTAGCAGGAGTTGAGGACAAGATGACGAAGACAATATGATGTTTATGGAGTGAGTGTACATGAGTTTCAATCATCTTGGGATCGCAACAATCAAACTAGGAGTCTTGAACCCTAAGCACCTACAGCTTCAGGGGAGTTGGAGAATTCACTAAAATGTGGATTCCCATTCAATGTGGTACTTGCTTCTAAGCATTACCATGTGAGGGACGTTGCAATCAATCACAACTCCATTCTTGAGTTGCACTCCTCTTCTTATTCCATCTACGCCATCGCTCATCTTGACGTAGAAATATTGAGGTTGTCGCTTGCGCCAAAAGCATGGGGAGGTCACTCCATTGTCAAGTTGAACACCACGTGCGAACAAAGTTTGCTACTCCTATATTATATGCCATAGATAATTTTTTCTACATATACATAACCATTGATAATATCTTTTGTATATTTTTTCGAAATTTTTAGTCATCTTCAATTTTTAGTAATTGTTTTAGTTCAATTCTACGTCATTCTAGTTAGAAACAATATGTTTTATTAATAATTAAAAAAATATCATCAAATTTGGTTACCATTTTTTACTATGTAATAGATACTGTGTATATCTACTCATGAAAAAATTTGATAAAATTTTTACCCATTTTGGTGATGCTTTTTGGAAAAAGTAGATTTTTTTTTGTTCGCATGTGGTGTTCAACTTGACAATGAAGTGACTCCCCCGTGGCCAAAACACGGTCCAAGATTGTTAGCAACGATTGTGGCAAGGCTCATTTACGGGGGGCCTTGATGTGCAAAACAAACAAAATTTGGCATTGTTAAATGACAAATACATGATCGCCCTCCCTCGCTAGTTTAGGTCCCCCTCCCCAACCAAGGCCGCCTTACAATCTTAATGGATTCCACTCTATGTTCTAGCGCCATGTCAATTACATCCTCAGTTGGGGACCACTACAAAAATTCCATGCACACATCCAAAACTCATTGGCCAACAATCCCCGAGCCAAAAGAAGAGGCAGTGAACTTGTTGGTAGATGCAGCAGTGGGTGATGCCAAATAATGTTCACTCAACCAACTTGTGTTCACCAACATCCCCAACATTGCACAAAAGCTTCCCAACAACAAAGTCTCTGACTTCAAGTGCAGCGGACCTAAAGGTGAGACCTCTAAAGAACCGATTGATCAGGATTGGCTAGTAGCACTAATAGAGATCATCTCTCGCCCTGCCATGGAGGTGGTAGTGTTGTGCCATTTACCTTAGTAGGAGAATATTTTAACCTTGGTAACATTTTGAATTGTCTATCATTTCTTTGACACTAGTTTACAAATCATTTTAAAATGTACATGGCAATGATACTTTTCATTGTTGATATTTTATGTCATTGCATTTCTAGCCCGGGGAAGTCACTTAGTGTATTCTTTGGGGACACATGAGCGTACAAAGTTTGCTACCCCTATATTATATGCCATAGATAACTTTAAAAATTATGATATTTTTTCTACATATACATAACCATTGATAATATCTTTTGTGTATTTTTTTGAAATTTTTAGTCATCTTCATTTTTTGTAGTAATTGTTTTTGTTCAATTCTGCATCATTCTAGTTAGAAACGGTATGTTTTATAGAAAAAGAAGATCATCAAATTTGGTTATCATTTTTTACTATGTAATAGATACCATGTATATCTACTCATGAAAAAAAATTGATAAAATTTTGACCCATTTTGGTGATGCAACTTAGAAAAAGTAGATTTTTTTTGTATGCACGTGGTTTCAACTTTACAATGGAGAGACTTCCCCGAGATTTCTAGCATATTTTTCTTCAGTCATTGTCTAGTCGAGGAAATTTTTTTAAGAAGTAGAATAAATTAAGCAAAAAACAAATTAGAAAAGGTTAAAAAAGACATTGGGTCTCATTAATTTATCAATTATAATATAAAATGTTATTAGAAATAAAACTCCCACATAAAACCCACATAAAATAGAATATTATATAACTTTAGATAAAGATAAGGGTCCCTCAATCCCTAAAGTCCAAATCTAATAGACCCCATTAAATTGGTCTTCAAATGTAGGTACCTGAAGCTCTTACATACCAATGATCTCCCTATGACACATGTGGTATTCGCATTCCAATGACTCAGAATTTGACATGTATAATTCTCATTTTAGTTCAAAAACACCTACTCTTGGGATCCTAAAGTTTGAAAGTGAGATTGTATGTGCATTTCATGTAAGCCCCACCACCTTGGTTGTTGTTGTGACATTTTTTTCGAACACTTAGTGCCATCACAACACAACTACTAATTACCTCATGTATTGAGGGCCAAAGAAATGATTTATCCAAGAAAATTAGGAAGTGTTTGGTCTTAAATTAGTATAAGTATTTTATTTGCATTGATGGGACAAGGTCTCTACAAGGTTTGATGCCACAAGGTGTTTGCTTCACACCTACTTGGGATGAGGGAAAGCCCGCCGCCCCCTCTTTTTGACCTAGAAATCATCTTACCAACATCAAGGTCTTGTGGGGTCTAGTTATGGTCCATAATAAAAAGTCTAAAATCGAAGAAGTAAAATTTTATGGATAAGAAGGTTTCAATTCAACAAGTCGTGGCAAAGGAATTCTAATCCAATGTGGCATTTTCAGGCTTCTAGTATGCAAGCATGAGTTGCCCCCACCTAATATGAAGCTAACTCAATGACACTAATATATAAAAGTTATTCTTGTATGTATATGGTGTGTACTAGGCAATGCCACCACAACATTGTTTTGGGCCCTCCTTCAAGCTCTCCATAAGACTAGCACAAATCATGTGGCCACAACACTCATTGCGGGTGCCCCTCCTAGCCACACTTTTATGACAAAATATTGGTGATGACGGGCCCACCAACTTTAAATTCCAAAAGCACGCCGAAAACCATGACAACATTTTGGTGTGCTTCCATTGGAGGGAGTTGGTAATCTATGCAACTCGAGCTTGGGTTTCATAGCTAGGTAATCCTACGCTCCGAGTCCAATTCGAAGTGCCAATGACGATCCATGGGCTCACATGTTCGATGAACTCTGAAGAATCCCCAGGCCATAAGTAGTAAGGTAGACACACCCATTTCTGATAGCTTCAACAATTTTGCATAAGTGTGGTACGGATGTGATAATGGAGTGATTTTTTATAGGCTTGAAAATTGATATCATGACGTTTAAATCAAAAGAAAAAAAATTACAATTTATCCTGGAGTACTGGAATTATAGTGAATTTCCAAAGGCAAGAATCTTTCCCCATCCATATTCAGAGCATAGGTCAATCTATTTATGATAATTGGTCTAGACAAAAACTTGAGTATAGTTGTGCCCTTTAACTTACTTTTTCCATCATGTTGAATTTTTCAACAGCTAGAGAGTAGAGGCGTCCATAACCAATCACTTAAGAGATTATGCACCAAATTTGGAGAAGTATAAGGCGGTGCAAATGTTTCATGTGTAGGAAGATAGAAATCGGGAGGACTGCAAATTTTTTGGTAATTTTATTCCTTAAATTGATATCATTGTGAAAATTTTAAGCCAAAAGTTGACCTGAATATATTACCAATATGTAGAGTTTGCCATTACCTCTCATTTTAACTGCTCATTCCTTCCTTCTCACTTTAGCACTCAAAACTAGGACATGTGTCATGGCACTATTGGTTCCAGCTTGATGGAAATTCAATCCCAACCTGATCGAAATTCTGGTACCCTATAGATTGCTAATGGAGTCATGATCGAAAACATGCACTCTACTATAACTCCTCTCTCACCTAGTCACTACCTATTTCCAACATTCCAAATTAGAGAATGACGGCTACATGTGTGGAACTTCACAGCTTTAGGGGACGATTTGGGCGAACCGACCCATAAACTCGTTCCTTGTTGGATGCCTAAACCCTTGTCTCCAAGGAACCAATGTATGGGTTGTTTCGCCCCAACCCTTGCCCATTATAGGTTTATAAAATCTTCTCAATTTGTAATGTCTCTCTGAGGCAAGCCTAATGCAAGAAACATAAGTGAAGTCCATGCAAATGACACTTTCACAATCGCTCACGATCCTTGATATTCTATGTTTGACTTATTTTCTAGATCAAGTCCGTAAAATGTTACCAAATGTAAGGTTCTCTAACTTATTCATTGGACTTCATGTATATGACTTGAGAGGTACAATCATGTGGGTCTCTTTGTAGCAGCCATTGACCAAGTATGCATGATAAGACAAAACTAGCTTATAGATAAACAGGTACATCTTTTTGAACCTCTCACGGAATGGAAACCACAAAACAATTAAAAATCTCTCCAAATCCGTGGCCACCACACGACGTCTTTGGTTTTGTTCTTGATGCCAATTGACTCGTTCAAGAATTTCATTACTTTGCGTATGCAGGAATGTCATAGGGGCACACAACGCATTGATTATCATTTTACTTGTATAGAAACATGGTAGGGAAGGCATTGGAAGACAGGAAGGTCGACACCGACCGTGTGGCTTTTTCGTAAGTTATATGTAGGAAATTAGGGAGGTTGCACTCCGATTAGCTTCACCTAGACTCTTGACATCCACCAAATGAAGCATGTGTGGTTGTGACATTGTCTGATTATGTGTATATGTAGACATTTGAAATGTCAATCATGGGCACCGACACTTAACTTAGAACCTCATTCTTGTGGCCATGCAAGAAGGTGCCTGCCGTGACTCCCTAGGTTAGTTTGTCAGTACATCGAACGATGCGTGGTTTCATTGACAATCAAAGATGCAAAAACAAAATTTTGCACTTTCTCGATCAAAGTAAGAATTATGGCTGCACTCACATACTTTTCCAGGCTGAGGTTAGGCAACGTATTCCCTACTCTATATCTGAGGGCCTACATTGTCAAGGTCTACTGTAGCCAAGTCTTAACTCTGAACAAGGACTTGCAGAATTTTACTTTTCACCATATCACAATTACTTTCATGGCAGGTGATCACAGGGCTGGGGCGAAACAACCCGTACACTGGTTCCTTGGAGGCAAGGGTTCAGGCATCCAACAAGGAACGAGTGTATGGGTTGGTTCGCCCAAATCTGATCACAGGCTCAACAAGCCTTTTGCAAGACTGAATCTTACTGGAAAGCCTGGATACTACACTAAATATGATATTCAGTGTCACCAATTCTAATTATCTTGCTCCATACTAATTGCAAACCGCGGCATAGTGTCACCAACACTAAATGTTAACCCAACATTATTTGTCACGTGATTTTTCATCCAAATTTCAATCATCCATGACAATATTTCATCACTAGTTGCTGACAAGAGAAGGTAGGGTTTGGGCCAATGGATGAACTCATCCATCATCCATGACAATATTTGTTCACTCATTCATAAGAAGTGTCATCCAAAAAGTTACCATAGTGACATAAAATACCATATGACACTAAATATTATATTTAGTGTAGCAAGGTTGAAGGTCACAGATAATCATATAAGAGTGATACTTACAGTTTGAGGTGTCTCGCACGTTGAGCTGGGAAAAAACTTGCGGTTTTTGGGATCACATTGCTTGTGGACATTTTTTGTGAATGCGGTCACCAGCTGCTTTGATGTAAGGCAGATGGTGATGCTCAATTTGGTGTGTAGATGCTGAAAGAGCATAGAAATATGCTGGTTTTTAAAGATGCACACTAATTTTGCATCCACACTAACTGCCATATCAATGTTCTTCTTCGGTATACTGCAGACTTCACCTACCATTTAATTGTAAGTTACCTTGATTGTTTTCTCAACGTCCTATCACATTTCACAAATTTACTGACACAAGCTTGCAAAGTTGACGGCCGGAGATAAATAATTTTTATATTGGGTCAGATGCTTGATTACCTAGAGGTCATCACACAACCAGGTGGAAGAAAGGCTGGGGCGAACCAACCCCTATATTCGTACCTTACCGGGGAGGGCGAACGGCTAGGGATTCGTGGCACTCACTTAAAATCAACCATCCTATATATCGTGGATGAAGTGGCTCCAATACAAAAAGACCCCCTATGAGGTTGAGGGCCGATTCATTCAAATGTGACATCACTAGACATCCGGTAAGGTACCAATGTATGGGTCGGTTCGCCCTGGCCGTGGAAGAAAGTTCGCGGTTTTTTTGGTGGGCGTTTTTGTGAAAGTCGATCATCGGCTGCTTTGTTATCTTGAACAGTTCCTCAACATCCTATCGCATTACATTACAAGTTTAATTACCAACACGAGAGCTTGCAAGGTTGAGAGTCAGAGAGATAATTTTATAATGGTTCAGATGTTTAATTACCTACAGGTGGCTCACAGGTCGAGGTGGAAGAAAATTTCGTGAGTTTTGGGATTTTGCTCCTGATGGCCATTTTTGCTAATGTTGATCAACAGCTACTTTGTTGTAATTCAGATTTTGACGCTCGAATTGGTGAGTGGATGCTGAACCAATGAGCATGGAAAAGGCTGCAGAAGGATGCTGACGGGGGATGTCAGAGCCTGAACAGCAATTATTGTTGCGGGGGGTGTGGCGATGGTGGCTGGCTGGTCGCTGGAAGGTCTGTCTCCCTGTCAGTGAGTCTGCGTGGGTGGTCTGTTTCTCTGTCTGTCTGCCTGTGTCCGTCTGTGAATTGCGTCTGAATGTAGCTAACTTAGAGCAAGAGAAAGAGTCTGGGTAGTCTAATTCGGAAGTGAAGTAGGCAACTCCGGGTGGGTACTAAAAGCTGCATCTCAGTTGCAGTAGCAGCACTGAGAAATTCAAGGAGTTTAGTGTGTACTAGGTATGTATGCCATCTTGGAACTCCTTTCCGATCAGCAGATTAAGGGAGCTTCAGAATCGATCTTGGGCCTGAGTGAGATCACATGATTGCTAAGAAATTAAGCTTGAGCAAATCCTGCATGCATTATCATACCCTGAGAGTCTGGCAGTATGTTTGAGCTGGCTGCAAGGTAGTTACAGCTCTGTACGTGATCCTAGTAAGCAACTCATGAGCGAAACAATGAACTAACTCCAGGCCTAACAAACCTAACTGCAATGTATGCATGCAGGGCCAACGATTGATTTTGGGATCTGAGGGATTTGGTTTGCTGGAGCGGTAGACTGCGACTTTGCAGCTTGCAATGGAGGCAGTAGAAGTTGCTCCTGGGAAGGTGCTGTACACTGGGCCTGCGGAAGGGGGGCCGTATCACCACCGACACCGCGCATTCCACACCTGCTCCAACTTGCTCCTCCGCCTGCTCACGGTCGGCGCCACAGCCGCGGCGATCATCGTTATTCTTAAGTCCTCGCAGACTGTTCACTACTCCGGCGGTGGCCACAATACTGCGCGGTGGACGGAGTTTTCCGCATTTAAGTAAGTGGGTCCTCGATAATACTTGCATCTGAAATTTCTCTGTTCGTGTTAGTTAATGGACCAATTCAGGTCACCAGTACTTTAGTAGCATTAATTTCCTTGTGATTCGTCACAGCTGCCCTTTGGGAACTCAATGTCACAGCCTCGAGGAGAAGCGGAGATGCTTGCTTTTCCGTTGGTTCGAAGCTTTTGCACTTGCAGTTCCACTAATGAGATAAATTTCCCAATTCTCCTTTTTGGCGACCTTCACCACTTGCAAATTCTAGTAGGTCACCACAGCGCCCAAGAGTTCTTCTGCTAAATGAATATAGCTAGGGTATGGCTACTTGGAGAGCATTGTGTGGATTGAGGCATGAACAAAAAATGCAACCGAACAATGTTGCGAGGAACAAGCTGTGATTCTAGACCACAATGGAAAAATCCAGGAGTTAATAAAACCTGAGGTGATTTCTATTCCTTGAAGAAATGTCCGTACAGAATCATATGTCTAACGTCCTTCGATATTTGGACATAGCGCAGGTGGCTTCTGGTCGCCAATGCCATCGTCTTCGTGTACGCTGTATTTGCAGCCATCGTGGCATTCCTGGCTGTGTGCATCCGCCGAGGTCCCCTCAGCTACGGCCCGAGCGCATGGATCACTTTCCTCATCGACTTTGTAAGCCCCATCACCCTTCCATGTAGCCCTACAATTGCAGAACAAAAATTCGTGTACAGTGGTAAGGGAAGCTTGCAGTAAGCAGGACATATATCATTCCAAAATCTTACGAATGGACGGTATTTCGGCTTGAGAGTCACGAGACATGAGCAAATTTTATCTAATATAAGGGCGTTACTTGTGTAAACTCAATATGGACTCAATCGGTTCCTCTTATGTGGTTCGCAGCTTGCCGCAAGCGCTATCATGTCGGCTTCCTCGGCAGCACTAGCCATCTTGTGGATCAAGCGAAATGGTCAGCCAACTGCAGGATGGGGAGCAACTTGCAGTTACGTGTCCAAATTCTGTGACTACATCCAAGGTGCCATCATCGCCAGCTTCTGCGCATGGGCTTTCCTGGGTCTCTCCACTCTCTTGGCCGTGGCCGCCCTCCACCACCTGGCCATGCCGAGGTACTAAACCCCAAGACTCTTCAGGCCCGGGATCGCTGTGAAGGCACATATTGGACACAGATTTGAAGCTGCACCGAGAATTATTAGTCTGTGTGCAGATTGTATCATCAAACCTAAGAATGTATAACTGTGTGGAAAATTTAACTTGTGATTAAATAGTTTAGCTGTCTGTATATGGTCATTCACTCTTCTGTGGACGTGGTTGTATCCAACCTTGCAATCTCCAGCAAGAAGATCCAATAAGGTCACCGGGACGGTGTCAACCTTCAAGGTCTGACGCACTATAAGTGCTACACTATTTACCCATCGACTCCTGTAAGTAGTATCTGCATTGCACTCCTGCTGTTCCGGAGTCTTTGCCAGCAGTAAATGTCCATGTCCACAGGAACACTGCCATTCCACCCAATTCGAAGCTCCAAACTGGGTTTGGCATGTATCAAAACACTCTGTTATCTTCATATCCAGGTGGTGAATCTGCCGAAGTCTTTCTGATGCATTGTGTCCAGTTCATTGCAGCCCTCCTTCAACGTTGTTGCACCATTTTGAAAAGAATGAATTATTTACTGTCCAGGTGGTGATAGGGCTGCTTGCAGATTTCTTCGTCGTTCTGCAAATACAGCCCTAGTCAAACATGTTGTAAGAGCCTTTGTCATCGAGATGTAAACCCAAAAAAAATATGAGGCTAAGCTATTGCCTGATTGCAGACCATGTGCAGTGCACACAAAAGCCTCAGACTTGATCAGATGAGTCCTTTGGAGACTTGACTTTTTTTTTATTCATGCATCCATCCCTCCGGAAGAAATGAAAGCATTCAAAATATGAATGCTACCTGGATATGAGGTAGCAAAATATTCCATATCTTTCTGAAATAAATTCCTAGAGTTCGAACTCCTAATTGTGTTCCGAAACAGTAGCTACAAAACCTTGCTTGAAGATAAATAAATTCATGGCAACCAGGAAATCATAACCTTAACTTAGTGGACTTTGCAAAATACCTCTGCAGGCATTTTAGAAAATAGTTGATGCATAAAGATGAAATTTGAAAACCATATACTGGAACACTTCAAAAGCTACTTGTGCTCACAAAGTCAGTCACAGCCCACCACCTACTTTGTCTTCACAAACAATTGCAATCAATCAATTTGTTGCAAGAATATTGGGCAGATTTGCAGATTCATATACATCTTGACGGCCCATCAGTTGCTGTGATGCACCTCTGCAAGTACTGGCTGATGAGACATTGCTGCCCTTTGGAACATTTCCACTTTGGACAGAGTGCACGTACTAATGACTTCCATTGCTCGAGGATGGAAGGGAGCACCTACTTAATTCATATATTCTCTAGAGGTTCGCGTTCCATACCTAAATCATTTTAAAGGCACCGGGCAGCGCAAAGCACGATACACCCTCCCAAGGCCCACCTTCAGCCTGTTCCAGATAAATTTAAAATGCCTGACAAAACTTCCCAAGTCCTGATAATCAGACAAAAGAGCATCATAACTTCCCAGTAACATACATATAGTGGGGGCTGGATGTTAATTGTGGGACACTGAATCCAGTAATTATGGAGTATAAAATTCCTGAGAAGAGTTTTGCACTTGAGCAGCACAGAGGCATACATGGAGGTTATCTAAAACATGATCATCATGAAGTTGGGTGGTTGGAAAGACTCGCAAATGCTTGCAGCACTGAAGTACTGCACATGCACTCAATGGAAACGTAATACATTTGAACAAGTCAATCACAAGTATATCGCATCAAAGAAAAGGACACTATCCTAGTGGTGCGTGAGTGGACATGACGCACTGCAGCACCTCAAAGGTAAGAGTAAATAATTGCACCTACTGACAGGATTGCTCAACTTCTTCCAAGTAAGAGTCCAGGCCATACCGTACTCTTTGCATTTAGTCAGATCACCTTCAGTGTCAACGTATAATTTCAATTAGGGCCCCAAGAAGCTGCCAATCAAGCTCATCTAGACTCCAGAATATGTGCCATGCATGCCCAAGTATGACACAAAAGCATCTGTGGATTCTGTTGCAACTTTGTAATATTGTCGTAATCATGTTGCATGGCAAAGCAGGTACAAACAATTGAAAATTTAAAGGAGGAATGAGGAGGGTGAACATTCAAAAAGGACACAAGGATCCATCATATTGTCTACTTGCTGGTATGTATTCAAGAGCAGATCAAAATTTAATTTATGAATAAGAGGTAATTCACTTTAGAGCAGTTCATTTCCTTGTGTCTATGTAAAGTACATGATAACAGATTCATTACCTCAAGGAGAATTGTGGTCCACAATATTAGTATCAAATATTTCAAATCGGTCAACAAATTAGTGCCAATGTGGACTATTCAACAATCTTCTTGCATATTTAACTAGCCAATTTTCAGGTGCAATTTCAAATTCCATGCACACTTGCTTTTATTTCCTAACCACGAACACCCAGTCTGCTTGATAAGCTATCATGCATTGAGTTCCTCAGATGGGGATGCAGGCACGAGTAGCCTCGGTGTACGAAGGATCGACTTAAAAGGAATCTCATAGAATTTACAAGCTTGCTGTTGAAAGCAAGAAGAGATTGATGTGAATTAATGAAACAATCCAATTCAAAGTGGCGCTTGTAAATTACTCTATATGTCCTAGAACCTGGGAAGTGTTTTTAAAAAAAAATTGTTGCAAAGAGGATCAGAAGTCATGTACTGCTATGAAATTTTCACATAAGGTTTTAAAGGTAATTGAAGAGGCTTCCCACTAGCCATCTTGCCGACATTCAGTTTGAGACAATATGGGCCAATCTTGAATAGTTGAATGTGTACTTGGGGCACAAACTTAGAGGGACTACAGTGTGGGAGAAATTATCTTTAGTTGGGGATTTGTCAATTGACACCATGTGCCTGCCATTATACTGTACATACTTAATGTATAAGGTCAATAAATCTTTGAGTGTGAAAAGGTGAACAGAAAAAGCTGAATTACTTACTTTACAAATTGCAAGGACAAGAGCTTTCACAGCCTGATACGATGGAGCCCCAACCCGACCCGTTACCTTCATCATTATAAACAACAATAAACATCAGTGTCCTGTGTACCTGGCTCTCACTCACTTCATAACCGGGTCTCGCCCACACCTCTCATTGTAAAAATAAATTCGTCCTCAAAACTCTGGAAAATTGCAGTGGACCCTAGGTAAGTTCCTGCCAGCAGCTTTGTCATCATCCCATCATCACAGCCTGTAAGTTAGGATATATAGATGGTTTCTTGGCCATCCGATGCCCACCCAGAAAGTCCAGCAATATTAGTCTCAGAAAAGTCTGTATCACCATGGAAACAAATTAGTCAGCCTACAAAATTGCCTCGGGATTATAAAACAATGGAGGACCGGGCATGTCGACGTTTCTATCTAGAATGGTGACATCTGGAGAGGCTAGCCGTTGTTTATTGCGGCCACTGTTGACGCTTTAGAAATTGTCAGTAAGTAATGCTCCCAACCCGAGCTTCTAGGGCATCTAAAGGGGCAATTATTGTCGTTGCGGGGAGGGGCTAGGGCGTGGTACAGCATGGTAGGCGCTACTAGGGTACACTCATGAATGTGTGAGTGTGCTCTTGCATGACATGTATGATGTGTATATGTGTGTTCTTCGGAAAAACAGAACATTCTAGTGAAGCACGATTGCGCGCGGGTGGCAAAGTGAGGACTAGACGCAACCCCAAGAGTTATTACCGCTAGATTGACAAACAACATTCTGGTACTGCAGCTCGTTTGTGTTTTCGGTAAGACTAAATCGTGTCAGCTATAAGTTGCAACTGTTGCTTCTCGCAGCTGAATGCTGATCCTGCAATCTTCATATTCACGGACTCTTTGTTGTGAGTCTAGCCATGTAAGCGGCACATATAAACTCTAGAGTGGGAGTACGTGAGGTGATCCTGTTGAAAGTAGCAGATAGAGTTTCGATTGATGGTTTGGTCTCCGCGGAATCATGTGTTTTAAAAGAGGATCATCCGCCTGGATTGCAAGGAGTAATATAAGAACCTGGGATTGATGGTGTGAACCTACCTTTGTGTGCAGACGAGCAGAGAGTTCTCTGGCGGAGCAGCAGGCCATTAGACATTTGAGGAGTTTGTTTGGGACGTGGTTCACAGTCGGCTGTAGCGATGTCGGAACCGAAGGTTGTATACACTGGAGCTGAGGCCCTTCCAGGCCGACTCAGACACCACGCTTACCACACCTGCCTCAACCTCACGCTTCGCCTGCTGACAGCCGCCGCTACTCTTTCTGCAATTGTTGTGATCCTTAAGTCGAACCAGACCGTCATCACAGTATCCGGTTACGCAACTGCGAGGTGGCGCGATTTTCCTGCATTCAGGTAAGCGCGCAGTACTTTTGGTGCAACTGGCCAGCAGTATTATCTCTAGACTGAATTGATGCCGTAGCTGACACTAGTGTAAGCGAGATCTAGAAAATATGACACTACTGCACTTGGTATTTTTAAGAGAAGGGAGATTTCGGCCTAAATATTCCGGTCCTCAACGCCATTTATATATGTCTTGGCAAGTCTTGCGTCCTGCTGGGTATAAGACCATGATGAGTGGCATAGTTGTGCCCGATTATCAGTCGGGGCCGCAAGATTAAATTTTCGGTGCTTCGAATGCTACTAGGATAATACATACCTCTAGGTGTGGAGAGCAAACTTCTGACCTGGCAAATTGCGTGTGGTACTGCAGGTGGTTGCTGATTGCAAACGCCGTTGTCTTCGTGTATTCTTTACTTGCAACCCTGGTAGCATGCATCGCCGTAGTCGCCCGACGGGGCCCCCTCAGCTACTCTCCAAGCGCATGGCTCACATTCATTGTGGACTTTGTAAGGCCGCCACCTTTTCAATTTCTCACTTAATATCCAAGAACAATGTAATCCCGGTACTAGACGTTTAAGACCGAGACGTTAAACGGTAACCAAGAAATGATGATAGCGAAATATACAAGAAGCAGAAGCAGAATGCAACTAATTTAAGTTTGAATTACTACCGAGTGGTTTTCAGTGACTTCCTCCGCAAGAAATTCTAGCCCCGCACATTTCGTCACAGCTGAGGTCTTGTTATCATTTCTTGTGATAAATCAAAGTGGTTGTTGTTCCGTGTCAAAGTTCTCACTTGATATCCAACGACAGCATACTCACGGTAGACGTTTAGAATGAGACCTTCATTAAACGTTAAACAAGACATGACGGAAGATGATCATAGCGAAATACAAGAAGCAGAAGCAGAATGCAACTAGTAAGCCAACAAGCTTGATTTATTACCGAGTGTACGTTCTCAGTGACTTATTCCTCCGCAATAAATTTTAGCCCCGCACATTTATATCCTTACAGTTGAGTTTTTGTTGTCACTTCTTGTGATGAATTCAAATGGTTGTTGTTTGTTTTGAAGAAATTCGCTTAATACCCAAGAACATACTTACTGTAGGCGTTTGGAATGAGACTTTAAACGGTAACCAAGAAATGACGGAATCTAGATGATAGCGAAAGACATGAACCTCCAGAAGCAGAATGCAACTAGTAATCCACCTGAATATTTACCGAGCGTACGTTTTCAGTGACTTATTCCTCCACAAGAAATTTTAGCCCCGCACTTATTTTTACGACAGTTGAGTTCATGTTTTCATTTCTTGTGATAAATTTAACTGGTTGATGTTGTTCTGCAGCTCATGGCAAGCGCCCTCTTCTCGGCGGCTTCGGCAGCTTTGGCGGTAGCGTGGATTGGGAGGAACGGCGTGCCATCCGCATCATGGCCAACGACTTGCGGTGTAGTCAGCAAGTTCTGTGACTACATTCAAGGTGCTATCATTGCCACCTTCGGCGGATGGCTGTTCCTCGCTCTCTCCACACTCCTGGCGGTTTCGGCTCTTCACCACCTCTTCTGGAGGAGGCTGTAAATTGATCTCAAACTCCTCGACTGAGGATCATTAATGCTCTCCTACCACAAATTATATATTGCACACTCGCAGACAGGAGTAAGTTGTATATGCCGATCAGTAGTGTATGATAAGGGTTAGACATGCCGGCACTTCGGCACTGTATCTGATGAATCTGTAATTACCTTCTAGTATGTAGTCGCTGTTTATATCCGTCTTATCCATGATCATCGTTCCTTAATTCTGCGCATGCAGGGCTGTATGTAACCTTGCCATATCTAGCTCGCAGCTTCAATAATTGTTTTCAATTTTTGCTAATCAAAGAAAGCCATCTCCACTTCCAAATCGCCGATGTCGCCTCTGCGCAATTTTCTTGATTCGCTTCAAACATTAACACCAAGATTCCTCACATAACAGTTAGAGAAGTATGTCCACCGCGTGCAGATAGATCATTCCATTTACCACTTATTGAAGTATTTCACACACCGATCTATCGATGCATCTGACAAGGATCAGCCGCGTGGGTGGCACTGGTTCCTGTCAGTCAATCTGTCAGTTATATGTAAGTTATGATTGCTCGTCTGTACTCATGCATGTTTTGTACAAAACCTTGCCATATCCCGTAGAATAATCCCAGCGTAATCGAATTTCTCCACAAACCGCTAACATTTACGAATGTAACACTCTTTCGTCGATGTCCCCTCGCAATATTTACTTGAACTCCTCTTCGTGACATCAAGAATCTTAACCAAGAATGTCCATGGCGGTTCTTATCAAGAACTGCAATTATTCTGCTATCATTTCCCGGCTTGTACATTCGTGCACACGCTTGATTGTCAATCCCCGGCTAATCGACCACCGTCGCCGAAGTTCACTATCTATAAGAGATTTGCCTAAAGAACGAAACCGAAAATTAACCGTCTCCGCTTCCAGAACAATCTCCTGTATTAGCCTAACCCCCTGTACAACAATTTCCAGTAGCCTTGTACATGTAATATCTAAACTTTCTGAAAGCTTTATTTTGAGTGGTAAGCAATTGAAGAGTCCGGAATGCAATGGCTACTAAAGAATGTCATCACTCCAGATTCCAGAAGCTGGACGCTGTAGCTTTTGAGTACGCTAGAGTTGATGCTTTCGACATTGCAATCAATAAAGACGTGCAAGCCCTAAGCGATGAATTTCAGTGATTCTGCTTGATTGCCAAAAGGAGTGAAGGATGAAGATGATATGAATGAAAGTAGTGACAGGGGCATCTGGTTGGATGAAAAGAAAAATAATGTCCATACATAGGTATTATTGTTCCACTTCAACATGTTCCATCATGAGTGGTGGGAGATGAACAAAACGAATGTACAGAAAATAAAGAAGCTTTTCTTCACCGTAAATTCATAACATTCTTCACCCTTTATACGGGCTTCACCAAGTTCATAAATCAAAATTTTAATACTTATGTGTTTCAAACCTTATTATATACATTGTCTTGTGTCTAGCAGAAAATAACTTTATACTTATACTAGACATTGATGATCAAAATACGTATTTGCTTCCAAGGGCACCCACTTGCATATTCAAACTGAAGTCTTCTATAAAATCAAAGTGTTTAACTAATTCAAATAGTGGAATTGAAAGAGAAACTGTTGATTTCGGATAGGGTCACTTTTGGCGTTATCTAAAATTAAAAGTGTGCAGCTCAAATACACTAGTTTTTGCCTGGAGAGGCCTGATCGCTTAAGTGATCTTCGGCTACGGCGTCTTAAATGCTTAAGAATTAAAGAGGCCCACAACTTGACGCCAATGATGGCTATACATAGAGGTTAATCATACTTCTTGATATGCTTTGCAAGGACATGGTTTCTCCAACCACATTTGCAGGTCAGCCAAAATCTAGAATTTGCCAATCAAAGTTGTAATTTATAACGAATAAGAAAAACAACCAATTAACCCCCTAAATGCATATTTGTTTGCCTTTCCCAAATGATCATGAAACCCCCCTTGTCAATAAGTAAAATTTGACGATTTGTATCTCGGGTAATTGAATGTCAAATACTAGCATAGAGATGTTAGGCCTTGTATGTGACTTGTACCTTAACATATTTCAGCCATCCAAGTATTTGCATGTGGAATGTAATATGATAACATTGATGAGGTGCCCCAAAATGTGAGAATGTTTACCTTGTTTTCTTATTGAGTTGCATACCTTATGGGCACCAATTTGAGGCACTGGGTGATTAACATTACGAACAGACACTCTATTCACGCCAGCCTTGAAAGAGGTCAGGAGTTTCTATCTATCTGGGCACCAATTGAGCCAAGAAATAAACCATTGCAACTTTAATAGTAAGATACGGCCACAAACTTTGTTATGCCAACTAGACATAGCAAAGCCCTTTGTTTTGGGGCGGGTACTTCATAATATGTGCATATTTGCACATCTCAATGGAAAATTCAGCCCACACAATACAAAACTAAATACAAAAAAAATTGGTGAAGAAATTTAATCCATTGAGGAAGATGACCCTTGTACCCTTGGCTAAGAATGTGGCAGGCATGGGTCATGTTTGCCATGGCCATTCATGAACGGGAGGCCAAAACCCAATTAAATTTTTTTTAAATAAAAATAAAATTTTGTGCATATTTTTGGTTTGTATTTAAATCTTTCATCACCCAAACATTTCCAATGTTATGGCACCTCGCATACCCCAAAAACAAATCAGATAATAATGGTTAAATTTAATCAACAAAAGCCCATGCAAAATGCATGCATTTCGGCACATTTTGGCTTCTTAAACAATTTGGGAATAACCCTTAAAGGATGCATGGTCTCAATCTACAACCATTATGTATATTGTATACGAGCCTCGCCAAGTTTAGAAATTATATTCTATATATTTATGGGTTTGAATCTTTATCCTATACAATGTCTTATGTCAAGGAGAAAATAATAGTTGGCATCGATGATCGAAATACAATGTATGTATTTGCATCCAAGGGCACCCAAGTCGCGTATTTGAAATTAAATCTTCAATAACATCAAGGCATCCAAGTGATTCCAAATGAAAAACACAGTGGAAGAAGAAATTGATTTTATACAGGGTCACTTTTGACATGATTAGCTGGAAATGAAAGTATGTAGCTCAAAATTCATGTTTTTGTGCTCTGAGAGACTCAATCTAAGCCTCTTAGACACTTGAGGGTTCAAACCAATGTTGGTATGATATATAGGTGAATGCATGGTCTCAACAATTAATTCTAACAATGGCATCAAAGAACCTATCCATGGGTATCATAATTGTGATGCCAATCATAGATTGATATCTTGGTGGGTATCTGAAATTGAGAGAATTTTGGTATACCCAAGTTATTTGGGACAATGTCATTCTGAATTATATTGATTCTAGGACAACTTTACCTGGGCATGAAGGTTCTTGCATTATATATAGACCTAAATGGTTTCAAACACAAAATACCGTCAAGTACATGTCTATATTAAACCGCTATCAAAAAATGTAAAAACCTCATTACATATACCCAAAGGCATCAACAAGAGATGATACTAGTTCAACACTAGTTAAGACCCGTTTACCTTATGGCCTTTCCACGTGGAAAATTGTTGCAAAGTTCAATAAGTTAGATCATGATAATATTGATTCTCGCATGTGGCCAATATGCATCACATATGACCATTGTAGGCGTTTTGAAGGACTACACTAAATATTGTATGTTATGTCACTATGGTAACCTTTCCAACGACACTTTTCATAAAGAATAAGTTTACAAGTGTTGTCATCCCAACTTACTTTTAGTTCATCCAAATGCCAAGTGTTGAAACCAAGTCTGATATATTATGCATCTTAACATTTACGTAATGAAATATCATCATGGAATATTGGAATGTGTTGCTTAGTAAGTGACAACAATTACAACATTGTAAATCTATAATGCCCAAATTTTATTTTAAATTGATGACACTAAATACAATATTTAGTGTACTTATATTCAATTGGCTTCAAAAAGGCCATACCCAATCCAATTTTCACCTGTAATAAGAAAAGAAATGAAATTAAACATGTGGAGGCCTCTTGTAAGGTGAATATCACATATCTTAAGTAAAAGGAGGATACTAGAGCTACAAAGCTAGAATTCCGAAGCTCCATTCCGTAATTTTCATCCATAATTCATCATAGTTAAAGTTCATCCTGTGTTTTCATATATTAAATTCCATCCATTTCCGTCCAAATATTATCATACCTCACCGTGACCCAATTCCTTTTTCACACAAAGATTTTATCCATTCACACAAGTACTATGTAATCATTGGCATGCAACTTTCGCCCTCCATCATTGAGATTTGTGCATTGCAAGGGCTTCATGTATATGTAACCCTACTACTTGATAGGTGCGAAAAGGTTTCACTTTAGTCTTTTTCTCCTTCTTGTAGGAATCATCGTTCTTTGATTCATATTCACTTTGATGAAAGTGCAATTCACCCTTCATACAAAGAAATAGACTAATTTATTAAAATATTATTTTAATAAAGTATTGTTTACTTTAACTATTTAAAATAGACGTTATTATTATTATTATTATTATTGTTAGTATTATGCATGTGCAAATGGTGCCCATGGACCGCTTCTACGTGCACGGGTAGGTAGAAATCGTAAGGTGTTGAGAAAAATCCTTAGCAATGCCACAATGAGAAGTTTGTGGTACTTGGAGCAAGGCTTGAAATGATAGGAGGAATGCATGTGACCCTTTTGGAAAGTGAACCCACGGAAAATGTGAAGGCTCGTATAAGGTAGAAATACCCAAACCGGTTAACCCTTAAACGTCCAAGGGGGGGTGAGAGGGCCTCTCCCATCAGCCTATGTTTACCCCATTTCAGACCTCCATGTAATTCTTTTAGTGCGATCGGCATATATATTTAGATATGGAATTTTGAGATACACATTTTGGGGAAAAAAAATTTGCAATTCCGACATGTTTTGACGCTATCTTATGGTCAAATAGTTTAGGGTCAACGAGGCCCTGATAGGGCCTCTCCGACGTTTAAGGGTTAACCACCCTCTACCCGTGCAGTAGATTGTTGTCATAATAGTGAAGTGCCATTTCTGAAACCAATCATGGCGAGGTTGGCCACTTCAATACGTGTACACTTAGTTTAGCCAAATTTAGTCATGTTGAATGTACTCATGAGTCAACCGGTTTAGGTGATGTTCTATATGGAAATGCAGATTACCATGTTCGGTGTGAGCAGAATCTAGTAAACGAGTAGGGGTTTGACAAACTTTCCACTTTGAAAATTTGTAGAATTTTTTGTACAAGGCAGAAAAATATGAAACAACTTGCATTCTTCATGAATCCTTCTCTTCCATCTTGGAAAATTATCTCATGATTGTAAGACCATATCTTCAATGCGAATCACCTTATTTTCACGGGTTATGGTATTTCTACCTTAGAAATTTTGAGTGGAAAGACAAAGAGAAATGGCAAATCATTCCGCCGATTAAGTGAGGGAAGTGGATCTAATTCAATTTAAGCCGTCTTCTTAAACGGGCGCTTTATGTTTGAGTGGTGTGTTGGTTGTGTTTGTGTGGATATAAGAACGGATACCAAAAAGACATGTATTTAGAAACATATTAGATGATGCGTTTGAACATTGTTAACTGTTCTAAATGCAATAGTCAACATGATTGGAGGGGCGTACAGGTGCAGAGACTCTCAGATCATGTTTGTGTTGGTGGCAATCACTTCATCACTCTTTTCTTTGCTTTTGAGGTGGGGAAAAGAACAAAAGCTTGCCAATATGTGGAGACAACACATCAAGTTTTGAGGGTACCTCCTAGGTAGCACCCTAATCAATGTTGTGTGGGGTCGAGACTTTTTCGTACTACCACAAAATCCATAACATTATTCATCGATGATAGGAGAATTCCATTAAGTGGGCCAATGAAGCTTGACAGTTGGTTGTGCTTAGCATTGCAAGCTGAAACAATTTTAGATTGAATCTATAGTTTGTGGTGGGCCATTCGGGAATAATAGAGCATGTCTCTTTATAAATTCCTGGCCCCATGGAACTACGGAACACTACTAGATAATGTTATGATGTATGTGTAATTCCTATATGTTGTCACTTCGTATCAATCGAGTCATCATACATATTATAAGTTAAGTTAGTACCATGGGAGCTTCACTTAGTGGATCCTTTATGGAGTGAAAGTGTCATGTATCACATGTTATTGACTATAACCCGTAATAAAGTTGACATGGCACAAAACAAATCCCAATTCAACATATGAAGTGTGTGAACTTCCCATGCCATTATTCTATTAACCCTTAAATGTTCGATAGACCCAATTTGGGCTTCTCAATGTCATATGGAGGGGGTTTTAATTACTTAATGATATTTTAATTTATAAAAACCAAATGTGATCCTATATGAAACTAATCCATTTATCATATACTTTATTTCAATTGGAATGTAAATATATTTAAAATTAATAATGAGAAGATTTGAGTTAGTATAAATGATGAATTCAAAATACACACTATGTATAGCTAATGCTCATTGTCACATACGTTTTTATTTTTACTTGGGTTTATGATAGGGTAACCTAAATTTGGATTCAATACATGTACCATATAGGAATATTATTGCAATACTTGTTGAGGTTTGTATAAATTGTCACATATTTTGTATAACAGACCCCACATCCTTTGAGGGTTAAGGTGTGTGGCCTTATTGTGGGCATTTTCAACTTCATGTACAACTTTGATTGTTGGATGTATTTCAAGATTGTCTCATCTAGTTGGCAATTCCAAATCACCAACTCAAGTAGGTGGATGACTCACCGCCCCCTCGGCTCATCATCCACTCTCCTTTCATCGGTCATCTAGTCCACATACGCTCCCAATTGTGTTAACTAATCCATAATTGTGTAATTACTTTCAGCACATAGTCCAATCTCATCATCACACATGTCCTTTTGGTATCCAATTTTAACTGCAAAGCTTGTCAATATACCACTTGAATATAGATGTATTAGAAAGAGTGGGCACATAATAGAGTTATGTGCAAAGTAAAGTGAAGCAAATGAAACCATGGGTTTAATGCCAAACCCCAAGTTTTCTTAATGCTTAAATTAACCATACACAAAGTGTGGTGTTGAGCTATTAAAATTTTGGCTTCCTAGCTTGTCTTACGAGGATGGGTGGGCCAATCTAGCCTTGCATAGGCCGATCCGGGATTTAGGACAGCATGTCCCATGTGCATAACCTATTTTAGATCCTAAAAATCCCTCAAACTTTGAGAGGTGAAAAGAGGAGGTCCCAAAAATTTCACCTAACTTTCAAAACAGGCTCAAATACACGACAAGCTAACAAATTCTTAATAGAATGTTTTCTCAAAGAAGAATCAAACTCACATTTTGTCCCTCTTAGTTGAGGGACTTCACGGATAACTCTAATGCACATACATTATGATTGTCGCGAGTCATTTTGCGATGATACCAAAAAACTCTTTGTATTCAAAATTTGTTAAGCAATACAGGAACAATACCTAGTCAACATAATTTGGGGACTTGCGTGACTTTTTCATGGCTCATTATTAGTAGACTTTGACAACTCATAACAATTTAAGATTATTTCGATAATTTTACGGGATTGATCATGGCTTATGTAGTTAAGGTTTTGCTATCACTCCAACTAACCCAAGGACAATAACCCAAGGTATAAGGTCTCAAGAAAGATTGAGCTAGTGTCTATAGGGATTAATGTCTCATCATATTGAGGTTACTAATAACACTCTATGTCTTTTATTCCTTCATTCCTTCTTCATTAGACGCAATCACCTTGTCTTGGTTCATTGGTGTTTTCTCAGTTGTGTGTGATTCTGTCCTATGTGTGTGGACTCCTATCACTTTGATTTTGACTTTCTACATCAATTGTGAAGCTCTTGCAACTTTGGCAATAGTCTTTGTATTGGCAATTATCTTTTATAGTGGCCATAGTCTTCCAATAGATCTCCATATGTTGGGGTTAGTGTCCTCATCCTTAATTAAAAGGCTCACTTGATGTCATCAATCGTAAATCAAAGTGCATTGCCAAAATATCCATTCTTTTTTTAATTCATTTTATATTCTTCCCATGAACTTATCTCATTCATGAATCATCATATCCATATAACATCTTGGTCGGCAGTCCTTACAAACATCCAAGGTAACATACTATTTTTTAGGGTTTATTCTTAGTTAGCATAAAGCTCGACTAGCCTAGTCCTCATCACAACATTGATCCAAACATAACATCCAATCATAATCATAAGATCCACCTTTCGGTGCCTTCTTACTTATCTCTGCAATTTCAATATTGTTGTCGGAACTTGACATGTTTTGGCTCTTTCCTCCCATTCACTTTGTCCTCACCACATTAATCTTAGGCTATCGTCTCTTAATATTTAACCCTCTCAACTCAATTTCTCGGCATCATGCACAAGCCATCGCCCCATACTTGAGGCACTTCTACCCTTCTTAAATAGTTTTTGTATCGCATTTTGATCTCGTTGCTCTCTCTTTATCCGCTCTTGCTTCTTATTCTTGTTCTAATTTTGTTTATAGTCAGTCAATCTGCTTACATATCTTCATCTATCTTTTGACTTCATTGACTTGCATTCTCTCAAAGTATTTCATCACTTATTCTAATAACTCCACTCATTCTTTTTCTTGGGATTAAACATTTATTCATAATCAACCATTTTGCTTTATTCCACATACATCCACACTTACCATTTTCTTTTGAAATACTTTGACCGATTACTTAAACTCTCAACTATAGTGCTTCAATGTACAATCACTCCTATATGTGATAATATTTCATAATATTTCATATAATCAAAGACTATTGCTCCCCTATTGAAGGTGGTAACAAGCTACATCAATCTTGGCAAACTGCCGCACTCTAGTTGAGTATGGTGTGAGCCATTAAAACCGCTCGCGGGTTGAGTTAAGGCTCATTGCCTACAAAAACAAAGAAGTTAATTAGTAGGAATAATCAATATATAGGTGGCTACTAGATTTTGAGACATCTGCCTATGAATGCAAGTTGTGTAAGAAACTGGTATTAGGTCTAGACCAACCCGGGTTTGAATCCGGTTGGTTACATTAACTAGTGCTATCCCAAATTGAGCTAGTGTTAAAGCATGAATAATCTATAGGCGGATATAAAGACAAAGTTACTACGCATCTTGACGTAGAACCTTCTTAATTATTTGTTACCTTTTTAAACGCATTTTATTATTTATCCGTGTGAATTAACCAAACCGCTCGCGGTTTGATTAAGGTTCATGGTCTAAGTAGAGAAAAAATTAGTAATTAGAAACTAGATTAAGGTCAACTAGTTAGTATGAAAAAATTTAGATGAAGAACAACGTAGGACAACGTCGAATGGATGAAGAACAACCTAGGACAACGTCAAATGGATGAAGAACAACGTAGGACATCGTCGAATGGATGAAGAATAACGTAGGGCAACATCGAATGAATGAAAAATAACATAGGACAATATCGAATGGATGAAGAACAACATAGGACAACATCAAATGGATGAAGAACAGCATAGGACATCATCAAAGGGATGAAGAACAACGTAGAACAACCTCAAATAGATGACGGTGACAAACGGAGACGAGTAGAGGAAGATGACAAGCGGATGAAATTGAGGTGGATGAAGGCCTTGGATGTAACGGATGGCAAACGAAGACCGTTGGATCTAGGAGTTGGAGAAAGATGGCTAGGGTAGTGGCGGCTGTTGATGTCAATCATTGGATCTAGGGGTTTGAATCAAGGTGGCTAGGGTGGTGGCGGCCGTTTATGCCAACCGTTAGATGTAGGTATGACTTGATCTATGGCCAGTAATGTTTTGTGGTGGGAAGGGATAATCTCATGAAGGAGAGCGCGGAGGCTCAGTTCTCACTCTCTCATTCTCGCGGTTAGGACCAATGTTGGACTAATATTATTATTTTTTGATACCAGTGGAATCCTGGTATGCAATGATTTTGTAGCTCACGATTAAACCTTGTCAAGGTACTAGGGGGGTCATGAAATATAGAGTCTGGTATAATATTAAACATGCAAGAATTATGGCTTTCCAATGGTATCAAATACCAGTTTAAGCGTCTTGCTGATAACATCCAAGGCTAAACAATGGTATGTTATGATTTTAACTCGGGGAGATCACTCCATTGTCAAGTTGAACACCACGTGCGAACAAAGTTTGCTACCCCTATATTACATGCCATAGATAATTTTAAAATTTATGATATTTTTTTTGCATATACATAACCATTGATAATATCTTTTGTATATATTTTTGGAATTTTTAGTCATCTTCATTTTTGTAGTAATTTTTTTAGCTCAATTCTGCGTCGTTCTAGTTAGAAACGGTATGTTTTATAAAAAAACAAATCATCAAATTTAGTTACCATTTTGTACTATATAATAGATACCGTGTATATCTACTCATGAAAAACAATTGATAAAATTTTGACCCATTTTGGTGATGTTTTATGTAAAAAGTAGGATTTTTTAAATGTAAAGTGTTCGCACGTGGTTGTTCAACTTTACAAGGGAGTGATCTCCCCGAGGATTTTAAATCTTACTTTTCAATGCGTGATGAAATTCAATAAAATTTTCAAGCTCCAATTGTTATTGAATTAAAAGTTCAAGACAAACATATCGATTCATCCACAAAATAGATGTACATTGAGCTTCAACATTATGCAACACACATACATCAGACATGTGAACAACAAACCCTCAATGTCCATGTGAGCCCAAGAAGGTCATGAATGACAAAAAAAAATTGATGTGTTATTTAATAAATATTAGAAATTTATATATAGAAATTAATGTATTAATGTCTCCACCACAACCTACTGTACTCACATCTGAACATTTTGCAATACAAGTCTCCAACTCCTTACCAATTTCAAATTCATATGCACTAACAACATAGCTAGCCAAAGTCTGATCACATCTAGTAGGTGTCCGTCCTACCTACTTGCAAAGCATATAAGAGATAGAGGCAGAATTAGCTTCCTGAACTAAAACACTCAAAAAAAGCTTCAATCAAAATATTTCAATCCAATTTCTTTTCGCAGTCCCACGGTGAACAACCACAGTGGTCACTACTGTCAAAGACCGTTTAACTGCATAAGAGGTTGTCAATGACATCAATACTCTTTGGGTCCATATTAGCAATTGGCAGTGGTTCTTTCATAACCTCGTCCAGATTAGAAAAATGTTGGTTGGAGAGTTTCTGCTCTGTTGGAAACAATGTACATTCTTGAAGATTGTGTAGGCCATTGTGATCTCTTCGCTCCACCTCATATAAGAATTGTTGCTGAACCAATGATGTACAGAAACATGTTCCAACGCTCAAGCTTGGAGGAATACTAGGTTCACCATTAATCCAATCCACTGCAGAGTCATGTGTCCTGCCTTGCAAAGTGTTTGGCAAGCTTTATAGTAGTTTGTTGTTGCTCAGATAATAATTTCTAACTACTTGAGGGTCAGAATCAAGCTCACAATGCAATAAGGATGTCAGTCTTTGAACACGGTGATAATGATGCCGAATGAAGGATAAGATATATTAATCGCCATTGCATACTCTTGTGTTTCCTACAACATAACAACAAAATTCAGTAAGTTATGTGCGTCTTACATGGTCATTCTTCATAATTATATGGTCATTATAATTGTTAAGTCTGCAATTAGTAGTCCATGAGGAAAACACATCAGATTACATCAACTTATATATAAATCAAAGCACATCATATTACATACAAGACCAAGTACTTCCCATAATCATTGTACATTCCCTTTTAGGTACTCTTTTAGAAGAAGAAAAACGGAGAAGGAGAAGGCGAAGGCGAAGGCGTAGGTTCAGGTTCAGATTCACAAATGTTTTTAACTTTCGAGAGGCAAGTCTCACTTTGATCTTCTTTTTCCTTTGGATCACGTCGTAGCACCAAACGCCGCAACAATGGATTCCCTACTGCAGACAATGCAATGTACTACTATGGTATTCAATTATGACACAAAACACACCTCTTTGTCGTACCTTTATATCAACATTTATTTTTTGCAGATGCAACAAGAAAAATGTCCACACTAAAGAGGTTATATGATAATGTATCTAAAACATGTCTTGTAGATGAGTGAGTCACACATGCCAAACTGTCAACTCCTCTATAACATGTAATTACAGCATCCACAATGGTGTCGTGTGTGTCTTCTGTTATTGGAATATTCTCCTCTTGGTAAACCATGTCCTCCCCATTCAAATTGAACTAAGGTTGTTGTCATATTTGCTGAAATCTAACTACAAAATCCTAAAAGGGAAAACCTAGTCTTTGATTCAAGCTAATCTTTGCAAAGAGATCACATCTTATTCATGCGATCTTCCAAGCCATGAACACAAGGATCTTGTTAATATGTGTTGGTCACAACTAGAAAACGAAAATAACATCCATCAACCAAGGAAAAATAACATAAAATCTTGAATCTTCAATAACTAATGTAGCAAATATTTTCCCATTCTGCATCAAAATCAAGGTGGGCCGCCAATATCTTCCATCCCTATCTGCTTAACTACAACCTTTGAATGCAAGCCTAAGAAAATGAGGAACAATACTATGAAAAAATAACGTGACCATGTGCACAAGAATGGTCTTAATATTGCATTCTAAATCCCTTCTTGGTATTGGTATGTTCATAAATATCTCTTTCTCATGATATATAGGTATGAGCTAGTGTATTGTTTCCTTTTATACCGGTTGGTTATGATCTGCGATATCCTACTTGATATCAGTGCTTATACTAGGTCCTAACATATATACCGGTCCAACACTGGTTAGGATTATCTCTCTCCCCCTTTCTATGTAGGTAGATGCAAAGAGTTTATAGAATGATAGGAATATGAATGTAGGACAAAAGGGTTTATGAGCCCTATGAATGTTGAATAAAAAGATTTTTTGAACCCTATTGAAGAGTGATATTAGTGCGTAGTTGCATTAGCTTTTTATACCCTAAGTTATGGTTGTACAAGTTGTTGCTTCACTTCTTACTCCATTAATTCCTGCATTAGTCCTTTGCATTTATTTCTGCATTAGGTTCTGCACTAGTCTTTGTATTATTTTTGCATTAGCCCCCCGTATTACTCTTTTGCATTATGTTTTGCACTAGTCTTTTGCATTAATTTTCTATATCAGTCTTCTGCATTAGACTCTGCATTAGTCTTCTACAACAATTTTTTGTACTATGTTCTGCATCAGTCCTATGCATTAGTCTTCTACATTAGTTTTCTGTATTAATTTCTGCATTAGACTTTGCATTAGTTTTCTGTATTAATTTCTGCATTAGACTTTGCATTAGTTTTCTGTATTAATTTCTGCATTAGACTTTGCATTAGTCTTCTGCATTACGTTCTGCATTAGGCTTTGCGTTAGTATTTAGCGTTAAGCTCTGCGGTAGTGTTCTGCATTAGTTTTTTGTATTATGTTCCATGTTAGACTATGCATTAGTGTTATGCGTGTTCTGCATTAGTGTTTTGCGTATTCTGCATCAGTGTTCTGCATTAATCCTTTGTATTAGGCTCTGCATCAGTGTTCTACGTTAGTGTTCCGCATTACAAGAATTAGAAGGTCATTGCTTGGAAAGCACTAGAGTAGTCCACCCATCCAGCTAATCTTGTGGGATTGTTACTTCGCTTGGAGTAGCAATTGTCACTACATATGGTCAAAAAACAATCTTTGTTAATAACTTTTTACTCAATACTCAACTACATGCCAACTTTACTCGTTGAAAATGACATTCTTTGCTACCTCATGCAATAGTCTTTTATCCTCATCTATGTAAGATGGTTATAACCTCTACCTTATACCTATTACATGCTATAACCACTCCTAAATGACATTCATCCAACTATAGCATGCTAATTTCAACTTAAGTCCAAAAGTCAAGAAATCAAAAATTCTTATTCAAACTATCGCCTAAAATTATGTTCTACAACTTCTTCATATACATTTTGTGGATGCATGAAATTTGTACCTCACGAATTGGGCTTTGCTAGCTCATGAGCATGTCAGAGAGCACGGACATAGGTTTCATAGGCCTTTGACACATTAATACATGGGTTGACATGGTTTCGCAGATGCTTGCCCTCCCCCCCCCCCCTCCCCAATTTGTTTTGATGTGAGGTTGGTATTGCAACATGGTTGAAATGGAAATCCAAAAGGAAAACCATCACACTTTCTCCAATAATGCAAATAGAAATTCTTGAGATCCCAAATCTATGAAGAGTACAAAGACTTTGCATCATGATAGACTTCTCAAGGATCTATTGGCCTTAGGTTTTTTGAGTCCCTCCTCAACATGTTTCATGGAAACGATTATGTGTTCCTCCCCCTTCTCTAGTTGTACCATTTTTGAAAACCTTTAATTTCTTCAAGAGTTCAACTAGGCTTAACCCATTCAACGTATTGGTCCCCTATGATAGCATACCCAATCAAGAAGAGGGCAATAGGCACAAAATCCTCTCCAACCTTGGCAACGCTTTCAACTCCCATGGACAACTTTGGAAGCCAACAAGGCATGTCTCGGACATCCAAATATCATGGTCCACCCCACCTTCTCTATACAAAATAGCCCATACATGTTTCTTTACATACAATTGGCATGTATGGGAGACTTCACAAAGCCTTGATAATTGGTACAAGCACTTCCAATGTGTGCTCATAATATAATAGCCAAGCATTCCACGACAAAATAAGAGGAAAAATTAAATATCACGAATATTGATTATTATTTTTTGAAATCGGAGTTCCTTTGCACTTGGTATGAATTATTGGAGATTGGGGCTTGAAGCCAAGTATACTATTGTGCAGTACCATGTTGGGGCGCAAAATCCACATAAGTGTAGAGGAAAGAATTTCATGAATATTGAAAAAAAATGAAAAAATGAAATTGGAGTTCATTTGCCATGAATTTTTGGATATTGGGAATTGAAGCCATGTATGGTACAGTGAGTACAATCCACATAAGTGTAGTGGAGACAATTTTATGATTATTGAAAAGAAATTTGAAATTAGAGTTCATTTGCACTTCATATGATTTTTGGAGATTCAGGCTTGAAGCCAAGTATGGTATTGTGTAATACCATGTTGGGGTGCCAATTCCACATAAGTGTAGAAGAAAAAAATTCATGAATACTGAAGAATTTTTTTTTGAAACGAGAGATTGTTTGAACTTGGTGAGAATTTTTGGAGATTAGGAATTGAAGCCAAATATGGTATTGTACAATACCATGTGTGAGTGCACTTGGAGCAGCCCATAGCAAGCTCAAAAACAAATAAAATAGGGGTCCAAGCCAAAGGCTTGGGGATGTTCCACAACTAGAATCGACTTTTATGACATCACAAATTGACGCCAAGTATGGTATTGTGTAGTACCATGTGTCAATGCACTTGGAGCAGCTTATAGCAAGCTCAAAAATTCAAAAAATAAATAAGGACCCAACCTAGAGGCTTGGGCAGGTTCCACAAAAGGAATCAACAATTTGTGCAGTATTTATGTTTGAGTGCACTTGGACTATCCTACAACAAGCTCAAAACTTCAAAAAAAATTAATTATAAAAATCCCAAAAATAGTTAGCATTTTTTAGAGCATAAATTGGAGCCAAGTATGGTATTGTGCAATACCATGTTTGATTGCACTTGGACTAGCACACAACAAGCTCAAAAATTCAAAAAATAAAAATAAAAATCCCAAGCCAAAGGCCTAGGAGAGGTTCCGCAATTGGAATCAACATTTTTTATTCATTTTTTACATTGCAAATTTAAGCCAAGTATGGTACTGTGTAGTACCATGTATGAGTGCACTTGGAGCAACCCACAACAAACTCAAAATTTTTTTTAAAAAGAAGGGGCTGAAGCCAAATGCTTGAGCTAGGTTCCACGAAAGGAATCAACAATCTTGAGAGCACAAATTGGAGCCAAATATGGTATTGTGCAGTACCATATGTGAGTGCACTTGAAGTAGCCCACAACAAACTCGTGTTTTGAAAGTTATCTAAATAAAAATTCTTCCACAACATACGTTATTTTCATTGGCCACTATAAATAAATAAAAAATCCCATATACACGGATATAGATATATTATCAGAGCGTACTTGGCACTTTCTTATCTTGACTCTCAATCTCAAGGTATTTTATTTTTATTTGTTGTTCTACTCAATTTTGAGTTGTTAAATTAAACATTTGATCCTCCTTCAATAGTGTTTTGAGTAGAATGAAATTGATTTAAAGTATGGGAAGCCAAAAGGCTAATGGGGACTAAAAGTACATCAACATGATGTCAAATTGGCTAATTCCCTAGAGTGGTGGAGTGCGGTAGTCTCCTTGAGATAAAGGTTGATATCGACTTGATGGTCCAAGTGAACAAAAGAAAAAAAGAAAAAAGAAAAAAAGAAAAAAAAATCTTGATCAGACTCCCTATTACTACATTCTCAAATAATGATTGAAATATAATGTAATTGATTATTTTTGACATTAGAGGTATCTATTATTGACATTTGCATTTACACACTAATTTAAAACCTATCCATATCAATTGTTTATATATGTGGTCAATGTCAATGCCATCTTACCCATAAAACTTTGACAGTAATTATGTTATTTCCAAACGTTAACAAAAGCTTTGGAGATTCTATATCTTGAAAACTATTGGCTTAAGTTTTTAAAGAAAATTCACGATGTCTCATTTATTGATATGGTTAAAGAAATGTATTCAATTTTTGAATATGAGATTTGAAAGCCACCCAAGAAGATGGTAAAGAATTGGATTATTACTTTTGCAAGAAGTCACGAGTACCTGTAGCCCATAACCATATGATAACTAAGTTCATAACATGCCATGTATAACCAACCAACACTAGTATTAAGTTCTACCAAAGGCACGCTACGTAACAACATGTTGTAGCTCACTTGCTATAAAATTGAAGGTCGTAAGGTTGGCAAAATACTTAAAATTGTGTGAAGCAATGTTCTTAATGTTCATATTAATGACCACATCCATGCGGTTGATTGCCTCAAACAATTTAGTGAAATCCTTGTAAAAAAAATGTAATCCTATTTTTTCAAAGTAAATTAGTCATCATAAATGAGGATTAAATAGGTTTGGATACTTTTAAAAGCGCGATGAGCGCAAACATGTTCGTAAACTATCAAGTTATGAGGATAAAGAAAAAGGTTTGTTTGTGGATCAAAATGGAAAGACATGGGAATTTGAATGAGAAAATTATAATACTGATTCAACGCATTTGTAAGTGATTGCTATCTTGGGGGGTGACATTCATAAAGATGATTAAGATGAAACTCTCATTTCTTATGAATCGTGAGCATTTAATATGGGTGCAAGCACGGTAAAGTGGATAACTCTCACGGGGAAGTCACTCCATTGTCAAGTTGAACACCACATTAGAAAACAATCAATCAATTCCAACACACACACACACACACACACATATATATATATATATACACACATACCAATGCATTTACATACATACTGCCTAGATACAAACAGACCCCCATGAACAAACAAATTAGGAAATAATAATAATAATAATAATAATAATAATAATACTAATAATTTACCTACCCACCAAGGATAACCTTATCGGTTGCTCCTACTGATCACTGATCACTAAAGTGTCTATTCTCGAACAGAGGAGAGTAGTATTGTCCTAATGACCCTTTGTCCGGTGGACACTGGGCCATTAACATTATGAACATACACTTTCTTCACGTTGGCCTAGTCTGGAGTTTCTATCTATCTATCTATCTCTTGAACACCACGTGCGAACAAAAAAAATCTACTTTTTCCAAAAAGCATCACCAAAATGGGTCAAAATTTTATCAATTTTTTTCATGAGTAGATATACACAGTATCTATTACATAGTAAAAAATGGTAACCAAATTTGATGATCTTTTTTATATAAAACATACCGTTTCTGACTAGAATGACGCAGAATTGAACTAAAACAATTACTACAAAAAGAGAAGATGACTAAAAATTTCAAAAAATATATACAAAAGATATTATCAATGGTTATGTATATTTAGAAAAATGTCATAATTTTAAAAATGATCTATGGCATATAATATAGGGGTAGCAAACTTTGTTTGCACGTGGTGTTCAACTTGACAATGGAGTGACCTCCCCACGAGAGCTCTTGATCCTTGCTCAAGCTTAAGTGAAAGTGATCCAAAACTATATACTAACTTTGAATTATTATGAAATAAAAATTCATGAACATTTAGAAAACATATGAATCTACAAAGCCAAGCAATTTATGCTCACAAAAAAAAATTCAAACAATGTACATGTATTTTAGAAGACGGTGCAAGTGGCAAAAAAGTGGGTGACATTGAAAAGATAATTGTCAAAAATTTGTTTAAAATATAATTACATTACATTAAATTGATGAATAAAAAATTTACGATGACCTCAAGTTTATAATAAATTCAAGGAATATGAAAAAAATTCCAAGTTCAAAATATTTAAGGTCATGAAATTCACATTCAAAACTATATTTAGTCAATTGCTTTTATGCATCACTTTTTATGATAGGTTTTGAACATCTCATATTGATATTCTATATTTGAGTACCTAACTTAACAATAGAGGTCATCATGAAAAATAATCTATTTTAAACAACATTTTGCTACTACTTATAGGCATTTGACCAAGAAAATCATGGCTTTTGTATACCGGAGCACTTTTTGGGTCCACTTTACTATGCTTGCACCCAATGGCATGCATTTTATTAAAAAAAAGGTTTTCCTACTTTGGAAATGCTAACACTAGGCTCATGACCTTATATAGAAGGTTCAACTGTATGCCATATATAATCGTTGCCTTTGTATCAATAATTGTACTTTGTAAATGTATCACAATGAAGCTTGCATCTTACATTATATAATTGATCTTGAAAAATATCTATTAAACGTAAAGGTTGGTTAAAATTTTAGAGGAAGAAAACCACATTTGGACCTCACATAACTACCTTTATCAATTGAGGTGATTGTACATGTATGTTAGAAACCATTATAGGTCAATGTTAAAATTGGTCCACCCTTGTAGCCGTCATCGTGATTCACACACCTTTTAACCCTTAAATACCCAAACCTATGAAAGGGTTGTTTTGAAGCGCATTCTCCTCAATGTTGGTTGTGGAATCTTCATGGACAAATTTTGAGGTTAAAATGGAATTTATTTGTAGGATCTTGAAACATGGGAGATGAGCTACTGAAGGATGGGATGCACAAGAAATGCCATGTTTTATCCCCCCCAAAAGACCTTTCACCAATCAAATCCACTTGGAACTTGAGCGGAATGTTGTGTGATCCACTAGATGGGAACAACTCAACAATCAAGCACCTCCACATATTCTCATGCCAAAATGTGCAAATCACAATAGGCTAGCCACCTTGCATCTGGAGCATGTGAACTATCCCATATTTATAAGTATGCAAAGAATTCCCTAAAATTAGAGAGTGCCTAAATGGTAAACTAAACAGTTGATGTGCGCACAAGACTGTTTTTACATGAACATCATAATAAATTCACTTGCTCCTAAACAAACATCTTTGATGTTCATGCAAAGTTTGCATTGGAGTGGCAACCATTGATTGGAGTCAACACCCTCACATGAGCTCTCAACACAACAAAAACATGACCACTTCCCACTTTGACATATTTTTCCCGCATTCTAATAATCTCCAGATTGCATAGCTCATATGTCTATGAGTAGATATCCATGCAGGTTGATGTTTATAGTTATTTTAATTGTGGATTGATGATTTAGGTGGGGTTAATGTAGGGGAAGAAATCATCCATCAACCCAAAATGGGTCGCTAGAAAGGTAGGGGTTAATGGGTTCATTATGCTAATTGATATATCCATGGACCGTTGATATGCCACCTTGCATGTGGGCCATGCCACCCTAATGATGGTATTTAGTGTAATGAACGGATAGAAATTGGCAAAACCGATACAGATCCAAAACTTTCCAAAACGAATGGGTTCAATGTTGGATTTTCTAAATTGTTTATCATACACAAGTAAATTCAAGAAATTCCTCTAAAATGAGTGGAAACCTACTCAATGTCTTTCAACATGGAATGGTTAACGTAAATGTGCCTAGAAGTAACACCACTCTTTTGGCAACACCTACATCCATCCTTAAACCATCAACAAGAAGCCTCAAATGTGCATGAAGTCAACGTTGAAAGCGACTAATCATATGCAGCAAAATAACACCACTTTGGCCAGTCATTGTGGCAATGTAAGAAAGATGTAAGAACGCTTTCCGAAGAGCACCAACTTTGACCAATTACAATGGCTAATCTAAGATATGCATGCTCGATAAGGCGATGTAAGTGGTGTTTTCTGCAAAAGATGTCGCGATACTCTCATGTCATGAAAGACTCTCACCCATTGAACACTTGCTATAAGGTTGATTTTGTGGCAATTCTCAACTAACAATCCAACATCAATGCGACCCCCCAATAGACAGTAAAGGGCTCATTTTTTAATGACAAATCTATGAATTTTTGTAGGTTATATAATAATAATAATAATTGCTAGAAGTGTTGCTTTTAGGCACGCTTAAGGTAGACATACCTAATTCATTTACTTTTCTTAATTGAACACCTAGTTTTAAGGGGTGTGTGTTTAGGTGTGACTTCGAGAATTGATACCAAGAAACATGTGTATAAAAAAGATTGGACTATGCCTCAAAAGATGATGACCATTCTAGGCTCAATTGTCAACATATTTAGGTGGGGGGGGGGAGGAGGAGGAGGATGGACCTTTATGACCAATTAATAAACACGAGTATTTTCACTTTGATAATGAATGAGGTTTTCTTATGAAATCTATACATTACGACAAAAATGGCTACAACCTCAATTTGGATATGTTAACTATCTTGTGTGTTTCATATCCTAGGAGAAGTGGGCTAGTTGGAGAAAATAACCATTTAGGGGCATGGCTGCACTCAGGGGTGCCAACCCAAACCAATGTGGTAACCGGCATGTAACTCAATACAATACCTGCACTCGGAGGGCCCAAAATGGAGCTTAAATGACTGTGTTAGAGGTTGTTGTATGCATGATCATGCCAAATAATGGAGACAAAGACACCAAAATGAAGGTTTCAACCTTTGCTCCAATGAAATTAGATGTTCCAAGTTGGATGAATGGATGTATCTTGGGTTGGTTGGACAGATTCCATGTGCAGTCATCCCTCTAGTTGATTTGCTTATCTTGTATTCAAGCATTTCTTTGTTTCTTAAAATGCGGAATCTATTTTGTAGTGTGGTGGATTACTAGAAGGGTACAAGTTGTTATGCTATGCATACTATTTGCACTCAACGGGTCATTTTGCTAATCCAAATTGGGTTTGTGCTTATCCTTCATTTATGAATTTTGTCATTTTTTCTTTCCGTTCAAGGTTTGTGTGCATGGATGATGTGTGTATGTCTTAGGATCTCCACAATGGTTGTGTTTACGCAAGCAACTTGTGCAGCGCCATCATGTTCATTTGTCTTTTCCTTCCCACCATGAGGTCCGTGCCACATCCGTGCATCTTCTTCCCCTTGTCAAGATACACTGCATGTGGGAGTTGGAGGAGGACTACGCCAATCTTTGAGCTCTCATGCTTTGCTTTGACTCTGAGCTAAAGTTGCATGGGTTGAGGCACTCGTTTTTGTTCACATTTCAAGATAATGACATTGGTTTGGATAGTTTGTTGTGGCGCATTGACCTCAACCCTTCCAATCTCGTTAGGGAAGGGGTGGCCGCAGTTGATCTTGCATTTGTAGATGTTCATTCATTGGTATGCCTAATTCTAGATTTTTTTTTCCCAAACGTGAATTTCGTTAGAATATTTTCTTTGGATTTGTAATGATAATCAATTTGGCACTCACCTTGCTTTGAGATTTGTAATGTCATTCAACTTGGGATTTAGTTCAGTGTGAAACTTAAAATGTCATTCAACTTCACATTCAACTTGCTTTGAAACTTATTTAGACATTCAACCTCAAAGTTTACTTGCTTTGAATCTAGAAACGACATTCAATTTCACATTCTACCATCATTTCTGTGTGTGCCTCCAAACTCGCCATGATCTCCACCTCCATCTCGACCATATATTCCATGCATTCCACCACCGTTCCATTGTTGTAGCCTTGCCAACATCTTCCTTCAACATGTATCACACCGAGGGTCAACGAGCACATTGGATATTGCCTATGCCATTCTCATAATGTTGACATGCATTGACATGGCGGCTGTCACTATGATGCACATGTACATCACATCAATGGAGGCAAACTGAGTGCATTTTGTATATAGGGAAATAATAATAATAATAATAATAATAAGGAAGATACTTTTGCTCGGACATACACTTCATTAATAAGGCATGAACTTGAGAAGGACACATTGGAGCATCTATATGAAAAACAAATTCTTGATCTACTTACTTGTAACATTGATATTGTAAATGCAAAGTGGTATGTTAAACCTATGTCCACATGTTAGTTCAAAAAAAATACATTTTCAACATCTACACTTTTGACATGTTCTATGACATATTGTGAATGTGGAGGAGGACTTTTAATAGGTTGATGCATACTTGAAGGTAATATTACATATTATAAACAACCTATTGGAGTAGAGAAGAAAGAGGAAGTCTTTTATTAAATTGATTTTGAATTTATATGTTTACAAACAAAGCTGAATTTGAGCTTATACAAGTGTAGCATCACAAAGACCAACTAACATGTGATTGAATGTAACTACATTCAACCACATGTAAGCTCTATTTCTCATAGAATCCTACTTGTAGCTAGATTTTGGATTTTCATATGTTGAATCAAAGAGGCCAATTGATATGTGATTGAAAAAGACCTATTTCAATCCAACCCACATGTGATCAAAGATGCGTCTTGAATCACATGTGAGCTCAATCTCTCACTAAACCCTAGGATTCAAGTTGAAATTGAGCCTATTTGTCTAAAATCAAAGCAACCAACACATGTAATTGAGTGTAGCCAACTAAAATACATGTGAGTTGTTTTTGTCATTGAATCCTATCTTAAACTAAAATACATGTGAAGTTTAGCCTACGTGCCATAATCGAAGAGGCCAACTCACATGTAATTGAATGTATCCAACTCTAAAAGTAGATGTGAGCGTACATATTCATTGAAACTCCTTCTGAACTTGGTGATAAACTTACGTGTGTAGAGTAAAAATTGGTTTTAATCTTATATGTGTGAAATGAGAGAGACCAATTCATATATGATTGAAAGAAAAGACCCGAGAAGACCATGACATTAAGGAAATGAGAGAGACCAATTCATATATGATTGAAAGAAAAGACCCGAGAAGACTATGACATTAAGGAAATGATAGAAGACAAGTGAGGAAAGTAAAATGTATAGCCTTGTAAATGCATCCAGAGACGACGCCATCATCAACAAAAAAAGATAGTCATGTTTCCTACATTTTTTTCTTTCTCCTTATAAAATTTATGATATTTATTCAAGGCTTGTACCTCCTTTTGCGCAATTCTTGCTTCACTCGCCATGTCAAATGCCAATACTTCAATCCTCCAAGCATGTTTGTTCCTATATTAGACCTCCACACATGCAAATATTTATATTTAAAGTCATTGACAAAGTCAACCAAATTGTCAGCATCGACAACTCTCTACTTGTGGCCAGTACTCCCCGGCATGTTGTCTTCGGGCATAACTTCTAGTAGAGACATAGATGCATGAACAACGATATTGTCATGCTACCTACTCCAATAGACAAAGGAACATGAGGAGAAGGGGAACATTTGCCAAAATGTCTAGGAATTAATAGTGAGCCAATAGTGCCATCGTATTGAAATCAATCACATTTGACACATGGCCAAGGCAAGTTGAATGTCAAGGCAGATTGAATGTGTAGTTGAAGAGGCAGTTCAAGTTTCATTGGCCATTTGATTGTGAAATTAAATGTCATTCCAAAGCTTCAAAGCAAGTTGAATGCCAACATGAATTTGAGAGCTATTTTCTTTTTGTAAAAAATGATATGCTTTATACTTCAAATCGAGTTGAATGATAACTTACATTGGAGGGAGGGCCAGCATGATCTCAAAGTTGAGAGCTCTCTTTTAATTGTGAGAGGTGTCCTCGGGGAAGTCACTTAGTGTATTCTTTGGGGACACATGAGCGTACGACACATATTTTTTGGGGGGCTATGTAGTTCATTTCCTGCATTTTAGTGGACCCTATATTTTTTAATAATTCTATTTTCTTCAATTTCTTACCACCCTATGTGTAATTATAAATTAAAATCTCCGTAATATTTCAGACCCTTCATTATTTATATTTATTTGAATTTTCCTTCGTGGACAATAACATTGTACTATAGCATTAGAAATTAAATTCATCACGCAACAAAAATTAAGTGTGTATACAAGAAGCAAGTTATTTACATAATTGGTTACATGTCTAAACCCATTGATAATGGCGTACTTAATTGTTTCATCCAAACATTGAAAGAAGTCCACAAATTCCAAAACAAACCAGCATCACTAAAGTGTCCATAATGTGTTCACTAACACAATTGCACTAACATTGCACATGTTATCATGCAAAGTGTGAAGACAATTTGAAATGCCTACTTATGAGTCCTACGTGAAAATTGAGAAACGATCATCATAAAAGATACCACAGCCTCTCGCCTAGAACAAATCCACCAATCCACCATAGATTCACCAAATATGGCCCCACATAGCTCTTTAAACGCGTAAGGGTCAATGCACGATGATAGAATTCTTGTCTTGCGTGGGAGGAACAACCATAGAATTATACAAACGTCAATGAAATGTTCCTCAAAAGTACACTTAATAACCCTCATCCAACGAGTTCATCCATTTTGTAGATGGATTTGTGATCATTTTTCATCTAGTTCTTAGATTTTTCTTACCCTAAACTCAACCTAAAAATAATAAAAATTCCCTACCAATTACTATAATGCTATTTTAGAAATACTATAAACATAATTTTGGGTATTACAAGTGACCCTATATTATATATAATGTGCTACCTCACATTTCTTCAAGGCTATGGTATATCAAATTTTTTTTTTTTTTATCAACCATGAATAAATGTCACCCTATATTTGTTCTCTCATAGTTATCTAAATTTTCGACAGTGACTTCCCCGGGGAGGTGTCATTTAAAGCCAAATTCCAAATTGAACTTCATGATCATCGCAAGTCGTTTATAATGCTTCCATTATCTTCCATAAACACAACACCTCTATTTTTTATGATTTTTTTTGTTTTCAAAGATATTAGCCTATATGCCTTCATACCTTCGCAATATCCAAGAAACACACATTTGATTCCTTTCGCATTGGGCTTGCCTCTCTTCTCATCCAGAACCATTGCATATGCAAAGGTTTCGAACACATTCATGTGTGCAATATAAGGCCTCCTCTTGTTTCACGTTTCTTTGGATATAACGGAGCGCAAGGCCCTCGTCGGACATCAATTTAGTGTATAAATAACATTTGTCATTGCTTCTGTTCAAAACGATTTCTCAAACTTTTGAGCTTTGAGCATGTGCTTTGTCATTGCGACAACGGTTTGATTTGCACATTCTACCGATCTAATGTCTCGAGGCGTACTCTCAATGCCGTGTTCCATAAAAAAATACTTCAAAATCCTTTGAACTGGAGTCCCCTATGCTCATCCACCGAATGCCTTGATTTTGGACTCCGATTGCATTTCTATAAATGCTCGGAACTCCTTAAACCTCTTAAACCACTCTCATTTGGATTTCATCATATAAACCCATACCTTCTTTGAATAATCATTAACAAAATACTTTGTCCTTTCCACAAACATGTTCTTCATGAGGCCACAAACATCCGAATGGACAATCTTCAAAGGTTTTGTTGCTTGCCTCTCTGTATTGTTGTCACGTACCTCTCCATGAGGAGTGCCCAAAACACCATGGGCACAAGGGGGACACCAGAGTGACATCCGGGACTTGTGACGCCGTTGGTGAGAGGGCCCAAGTGATCCTAATGTGGGTGAGGGCCCCGGGCATTGGGAACACCTCTTACCCACGGAGACTAGGAGGCACGAGGGTAAGGCCATAAGCTATGTGTAGCTTATGGCGTGCCAATTCTAGAATGCTCAAGAACACCTCAATCGGAGGTGTGAGCTAGGAGATATGACAATTCGAGTGGGACGCTATCTTGAAACATCACCCTGTGACAGCAGTGGAAGTGGCTCTCGGGACCGCCAAACTTTGAACATGAATAATTTTCTTAGTACTTGTCCAAATGGGACAAATGAGTAGTCCATCAACATTTACGTGAAATATAGATGACGATAGAATGATCAATTGTTAGCATTAGAGACCATATGAAGAAGTTATGGTATTTTGAAGTTGTTGGAGGCTTCCAACCCCAACGGCTAAGGGAAAATGTCTACTTGGCCCCAAGTGTTAGGAGAGAGACAAAATGTTACTTGACGATGGAGTAGGGGCCCTGCCTAGAGTCCTAGAAGCTTATATGGGTGAGGTGGTGTGGCCGAACCCACCCGAGGCCGAACGACACGGCCTCTATGGGCATTGGTCCAATGTGAGGGCATAGTTGCCTAGTATGGTTTGGATTGTTGTAGTGTTGCTCCGGCAACGTGATGATCAATATAAGATTGGACTTCCATGGGTGGAAGTCCACATCTTAACAATGGTTACCAATTAAGGAGTGAGTATCGAATGAAAGAATAAGAGGGTTGATTCTTCTTCTATAGACCAAGAAGGTCCGCAGTATGGGGAGCTAACAATTCGCATAGCGGAATGCAAAGGGTTAGCACTCGTGACCCTTGCTAAAATAAAAAGTGACCAAGTTACTTAAGGGGAGCTAGCAAGGATTGTGACAATTAGCAAGGGTTGCGACAATTGTTGCCCAAATTTGCCTCATATTGTTTATCCTCCGTGCATGTTTTGTAAACCGAAGTAGAAGTGAGATGAGAGGTTTTATCTAGATTCATGCCCCCCATCATGTCATGGAGTGTAAAAATATTCTTCACATCCAAATGTCCAAGTCAGCGGTGCCAAAGCTCTATCGGACCGCCGCCCTCACGTGAACACATGAAGTTGGCCACATCCTCTCCGCATACCTCCGTGAAGGTCATTTGGTACAAATTTCCTTCACATCGAACTTTTGCAACCACATCATTGTTCACACCTCCCACAATGCATTCGTTTACATGAAATCACACCTTCAACCCTTTCGATAAAAATTTGTTCACTGAGAGCAAGTTGGCTTACAACTTCGGTGCGTGAAACACATCCGTGATGTAAATTCTAGTCATTTTGCATTTCGTTTCAATTCCAATGGCAATGGACCTCATTCCAATGGCTTCGGCCACGCTATCATTACCCAAGCACACATGTGCTTTGTGGCTTCCGAATCCATGATCCATTTGCAAATGTTCCTCGAATGCGCTTCGTGTTGCGTTGCAAATGCAAATTCATCCTTCTCTTTCATATTTTTGGCATTTTTCATTTTATTGTTCTGCGTTGTGTAGCAAAATTGTTCAATGTGGCCCAGTTTGCCGCAATAGAAACATGTTCTTATGCCTTACTGAGAAGGTGGATCGCTCGCTTTGCTTTGATGCGACACCATCGCCACGTCTTTGCCTTAAAGCTCATTCTCCTTGTGCTTCGACATCTCATGCATCAGATGTGTTGTCATGTACTCCATCGTCAGCTCTTTCATCGGCATCATCTCCAAAGCGGTGATCAAGTACTCGTACAATGCCGGCAAACTCTCGAACAAAGGTATGACAATGTCTTCCTCTCGCACGGATACCTCCAAAAATGCGAGGTGATCTGCATACGCTTTGACCTTGTTGACGTGGTCCAACAAGTCTCTCAAGTCAACGTTTCAATACTCAAATGACTAAGTCAAATCATTCTAAACTCCAAATGAACCTTTTTGCCTTCAAACATTGTGATTCCATTCCAATCCATTCAAATAAGGTCCATTTGGACTCAAAAATGCTTTCATAGTGTCAAATCACATTCAATGCACTCACATAAGCATTTTTACACTCAAGACATTCAAGCAACACTTCCTTCAACTCAAAATACCTTGAATGGTTTCAAACAAGCATTTCCACACTCAACACTCACAAATAAATTTTTAAATATCCAAAACACTCAAGTCATGTACTTTTGAATTCTAAACATTTCCAAACCTCTCAAGTAAGCTTTTAAACACTCAAAACACTCAAGTCATATGTTTTTGAACTCTAAACACCTCCAAACCTCTCAAATACATCTTTAAACATTCAAAACACTCAAATCATATGCTTTTGAACTCTAAACACCTCCAAACCTTTCAAATAAGCCTTTCAACATTCAAAACACTCAAGTCAGATGGTTTTGAAGTCTAAACACCTCCAATCCTCTCAAATAAATTTCTCAACATTCACAACATGCAAGTCAGATCCTTTCGAAGTTTAAACACCTCCAAACCTCTCAAATAAACTTTTTAACACTCACAACACTTAAGTAAGATGTTTTTAAAGCCTAAACACCTAGAAACCTTTCAAATAAACTTCTCTACGTTCAAAACACTCAAGTCAAATGTTTTGGAAGTCTAAACACCTCCAAGCCTCTCAAATAAGTCTTTTAACCCTCAATCCTCACAAGTCACCACTCTTTGCATCAAACAAACATTCAAACAAACATGGAATGCAAAAAAACATTTACAACAACCAAATGTGCCCTCGGACACCTCCAACGCTCTGAAGCCCTAAAGCGCCAACCCCTCAAGATCCACTCCGCAACTTCAAAACAATCAAATCTCTAGGCATTTCACTTGCATGCGTGGGCCCATAACCTATTGGAACTCAATAGAACTAGAGATGAGATTGCACAAGCAAGAACACATACACAAAGGCATATGAACAATGTTTGGAGTGAGATGGTCTCCTCCACCCCTTGCCTTGCCTTTTATTGCTCATTTTCAACATGGTTCATACAACCAATATCGGATAGTTTTTCTCCCACTACGGACCAACATTGTAGGCTTATTACAACCTTATTTTCTCTAATATTACATTTCTATGACTACAAGCAATCTAATGCTCCACCTTCAACAAACATTGCCACCTTAAACCATTTATACCCCCTACTCAATTCCTAATTCCCCAACCCACCTACTCCTTCACCGATTCTACATTGGCACCCCTTGCAAAGCCCTACATTGGGTGCCCATACCCATGCCCAAACCCACCCATGCCCATGGGTTTTGGGTGGGCATGGGTTCTATATTATTGGGCATGGGTGGGCAAGGGTTCGATATTATTGGGCATGGGTGGGCATGGGTGGGCAAGGGTGGGCATGGGCATGGGTGGGCCAAGACTTGGTGTAGGCGGGTAATACACATTACACAATTTTTGAATACATTGGCGGCAATTTTAATAGCATGGGTGGGCACGGGTCATGCTATGGGTGGGCATGGGTGGGCATAGGTCATTGCTGATGGGTATGGGTGGGTATGGGTACAAATTCGAAGGAAAATGTTGGGCTCTAACCCCTTGGTACGGCTAGGCCCTAAGACCCATCTAACTTACATTGTTTTTCAAACTCAACCGGCTCATGTCCTCGATCATAGATTTAGTGTAACAACCCTTCTTTCCAATACCGAACTGGAAGCTATGGCTTTGGTGGTGGTGCCAATTTCGATACTTGGTTTTTGGATGGTCATGGTCTGAGGGACCACACTGGAAACTTCTAGGAAACGCAGAGGGAACCCTGTCACACTACCCATCACCTTAAACCATTTCCGCCCTCTACCCGGTTCCTAGCTCCCCAATCCACCCAATCCTTCATTGGTTCTAGACTGGCACCCTTTGGTACAGCTAGGCCCTACAACCCATTTAACTTATGTTGGTCCTCAAACTCAACTGGCTCATGTCCTCAATCATAAATTTAGTGTAACAATCCCTCTTTCCAATACTAAACCTAAAGCTCTAGCTTTGGTGTTGGTTCTGGTACTTGGCTATTGGATGGTCATGGTCGGAGGGAGCAACATTGGAAAATCCAAGGGAACATGAAGAAAACCATGTCACACTGCCCGTCACCTTAAACCATTTCCACCCCCTACCCAATTCTCAACTCCCCAACCCACCTAAGTCCTTCACTTGTTCCGGGTTGGCACACCTTGATATATCTAGGCCCTAAGACCCATCTAACTTATGTTGTTCTTCAAACTCAACCCGCTCATATTTTCAATTTTAAATTCAGTGTAGCAACCCCTCTTCCCAATACCAAACCTGAAAGCTTTGGTTTTGGTGCCGGTGTTGGTGCCAATTTCAGTGCTTTGGCTCTTGGGTGGTCCTGGTCTGAGGGGTTGATCACACCGGCCACTTCTGGCACCATCTGCTGGCACCATCTGTTGGCATCTTGGGCTGAAATAGTGTGAAAAGTGGTGGGCCAACATCTATTTCTCAACATAATCCCCAACAATTTCATGGCTAGAACCGGATGTGAAATAGTTGGGGATGTCACCACGGCCGGATGCCAACATCTCGGCTTGCTCAACATTTTTGTTGTGATGTATAGTTGCTGCTCTACCTCCCCAACGGTTAAAAACAAGTGCGGGGCAGCAAAGTTGGGCCACGTGGACAAATCACAAGTTTGGGCCCCATGCGTCTGACGCGTGTTCAAACGTGGACGTCTGATTGCAGGATATAACCATTGCCGTCATATAGGTTGGATGATGATGGCCCATCATGACTAATTCACCTACAGAAAATGCACTTTCAGTTTGGTGTGATCAGGGCATGAGGAAGAACACTGGAAACTCCAAGGGAACGCAGAGGAGGGAGCCCTGTCACAGCGCCCGCCCTCTCCTTCACCCGTCACAGCACCGTCAAGGTCCCCGTCACCTCCCGTCAGCAGCGCCCTTCCAAGTTCCGACCAAAACCTGGGAGCCAGCGTACCTAGACTACCTAGGTTATTTGCTTTCGCTTTTTCTTTTCGCGGCCACTGCGCACACGCGATCGAACAACCCTTGAAGTGAGAGGAAGAAGAAATCAGTTCACGGAGCATTTTCAGAGCATTTCACTCCCAGACCTAGCACCTCGGGCTTTTGGTGCCGTTGTCGCTTCTGTGCTCCGCTTTTTGCATCGTGTTCTTTCTTCATCTTTTCCGGCCCGGGTTGAGCTAGCTTTCGGGCAGGGGTTTAGTAGAGTGGTTTAGAAGCGGGTCGTGATGTGGTCTGGTCCGCGGGTTTGAACTTTGAATGAAAGCAAATGGTAAGTTAGACGTCCCGGTGCATTAAAGCGGGCTACGGTAAGAGGACGATGTGTACCGGCTGGAAAGGGCGCGTGTGGTAGGGTATGCTGTATCGGGACTTATATTGAGGAGAGAGGAGAGGAGTGGCGTAGGGATATTGTTGCCGTGGTTTTTAGAAATGATTTTTTTGATAGGGACTGCCACGGGTGAGGAGATTAAAAAATCGCACAAAAGCATGTGCGTACACGATTGTCGTGATCGGCTATGGCGTTTGTTATTAAGTGCATTGCCGCAGCAGGAGAGCTATTGAGGTGGCAGAAGGAAATTGTATACAACAAGTCTCTGTACAGTGAAGTGGATCTGCATCGGCAGGGGGAACCTTAAACCTTCTTGTCTTCTCTTGACCATTCCCATGGGTGCACCACCAATCAGTGCGAGCGAAGGTTCTGAGGGAACGACGATCGATGCGACGATTGATGCAGCAGGGGAAACAACTACACGTCAGCAGCAGCTGCTCCATGATTCCGGCCTCGATTTAGAGTGGAGCTCTTCTGAGCAATCCACTCTCAACGAAGGCCTGGAACGGTGAGTCTCTCTTTATCGAGGTTCTCGTTTTAACAATTACGAAGAGCCATTCTGCTCTGTCTCTTTGTGTCTGTCCGCCAATTTACGGGAAATGTCCTTGTACCTTTTATTTTCAACACCCACTTTTAAAGCTGGCATGCTATTTACCGTTATTGGAAGCTGAGCCTGATTTTCATAGAAACACACATTGAATGGACATTTGGTACGATGATTTTAGCTTATAATCATAATTGACTTCACTTTGCCTTAAGCCGTTGGTGATAGAGAGTTGATAACGGTAGTCTCTCATCGAGATTCTCATGTTCTTATGCGTTTAGTTTGTATACCTACTTTTAAAGCTGCATGCTATTTGCTGTTGGTCGAAGGTGAGTCCGCTTTTAATGGAAACACACACTGACTGAATGGACATTCATACGATGCTTTTAGTATGCTGAAAGTGACCTTCACTGATAATTGACTTCACTTTGCCTCGAGCCTTGGTTACAGAGAGTTGATCACGGTAGTCTCTCAACAAATTCCTCATTCTAAAATTATGAAGAGCTATTCTGCTCTGCTTTTTTGTGTCTGTCCGCCACTTTATGAGAACTGTTCTTGTGGCTTTAGTTTAAATACCTACTTTTAAACCTGGCATTTTACTGTTGTTCGAAGGTGAGCCCAATTTTCATAGAAATACACACTCAATGGACATTTGGTACAATGATTTTAGTATGTTGGAAATTGACTTCACTTTTGTCTTGAACCTTGGTGACAGAGAGTTTAGCCTTAGCAATTTATTGGTATTTGATGGCAGATATGCAGATGAGTCGAGCAATATTGCAAAGTATGTGAAAATTGCTGCCCTTCTGCCAGACAAGACAGTTCGTGATGTTGCCCTGCGATGCCATTGGCTCATAGTAAGACTTCTTGAACATACTCGCATTACTTCTAGTGTTGGTGGTAATAACTGAGGAGGAGTGACATGTCTTGGGATGACAATGAGGGGTCACTGGCAAAAGATTACACAAATTTCTTGGCATAGTAATGGCATATTAAGCTTGCAAATTCATGTAAGTCGGTTCTGATTCAGAAGTTCAAATTTTGCAGAAAAATGAAGATGCTAAGCGTAAAGCAGAGGAGCAGAAGGCTGCCAAAAAAGCTCATGACAAGAAGGTACTGACTTTGACAGACCAATGACAGCCTCGCAGTTATTGGAGGGTTAACCTTGAGTGTAGCAACTTGTATTGACGTGGTGCAACCCAGCAAGTGATATTTCCACAATACTCTGTTTGGATCTGTTGTGACCCCTTTAGAATTTAGAAAAAAAGCAGTAATAGAACTGAAACTTCATATTTCAGGAGAATGTGGAGGCTTCATCAAAACAGGGGCAAGCGGTTGTTCCTATGTACATGGCCCCTCCCCCACCAACGGAAAGTGATGATGGTATCACCTATGAAGGTGTGCAATTGTGTCAGGGTACTTTGCTGTTGTTTTTGGCATGAAATTACTCATTCTCAGGGATTTCCAATTTAAAAAATTTAGATATGTGGTTCTACATATGCTCTTTCACTCTAAATCAAAGTTCGATGCTGAACTTTTTTTGATAAAAAGACGGTGTGCTTATGAACAAGTCAGCCCTTTTTCTTTTCCACAATCTCCTGTAGATGTGTGTTAATGCTTATTCTTTGAGTCTCTGAACCCACGGAATGGTTGGTCTGCATATTTCTATATGATGGGAACAGTGCAGTGTTTGGACACTGATTGCTAAGAGTTTAATTTGGAAACAGCTATAGGTGGCACGACTGGTAAGTTACTGGAGCAAAATTCAAAGGTGATTGTGCAGATTAAGGCAAATCTTTCTGCATGCCAGGTATTGATATATTTAACTATATTCCTCTTTTAAGTTGTGTATTAACTTTTGACTTTGTAGCTTTGCAACATTGGAACTTTGTCAGGAATTAGGGCCAACCTTAGCTAATTTGCTTCTTTGTTATTATTATTTCTGCACACTAAGAAATTGGTGCAATATTCTCGGCTTCTCTAAGGATATTGGAAATTGATTTTTTGAGACATTTGGTTGGTTTCTTCATACAGGTGCAGGAAAACACTGACTTGTTGGTGCAGTTGAGGGACAACATCACTGCGATCTTGAATGGGTGAGTTCTATGAATTAGTGTGAGGACCTTTTGACGGGAAATAAAACATGAACTCTTCCTGAGCAATTCATATTTTGGGCGAGTTCTTGATTTTTGGGTTTAGGAAAGGGTCTCTTTGTAGGTTCAAACTTTTCTCATACAGTTTTTTTAATTTTTTTTTTTTCATGCAGAATGATGTCTATGCCAGGTATAATGAGCCAAATGCCTCCCTTGCCAGTCAAAATGAATTCAGAGCTTGCTGATAGCATTCTTCCTCAGCCTGCAGCTCAACCTTCAGCAGCATAGACTGGACATTGGAGATAAAAGGATTTCCTGACGCAACTACTTCCTCCATTGAGCAGAGTAGATGTGGAACCGTCAAAATCATGTGTATGCCAATAGTTTTACATTTTTCAGAAATCACTAAATTGACCGCAGAAGAAAAAATCGGAGAAGTGGTTATATGAGCAGATCCAGAATATCTATACTCTAAAGCGGCATATTACAACATGGGATCAGCAATGGAGGAGCACAGATTATTATCATCACTGTCTGCTTCCATTCTAGGCACATGGTCCCTTTCTGAATTTATATGACAATAGCAACAAACATTGTACAAACTGTATTTAAAGCAGTTTAGACTTGACTTGCCATCTTAAATTTCACAGATATCAAATATTCTAGCAATCCTTTCATGTTTTGCAGAAGCAACAATTTGCTGTCATAGCATGGTGTTGAAAGAATTCTATTGTATTTTTTTGAGGGGTTCTTAAAAATGCAAAGTGTGTTTTCATTGCAGATGTTGCAAGCTCACATGTCAATTGATGTATGTGTGAATAGATTGCAAACTTTTCTGTGCATCTACATTTTTTTGAAATGAAACTCGTGTCTTTCTGGAGGGTTGTTGGGATGTCTTGCTGCAATACTTTTCTGTGGTCACTGGTGAATTGATTTCACCATTTTGGAAGGTTGTAGTAAATGTATGCTTTATTTGGATTGTAGGAGATATCCACAGAATCAGTGATGATAGATGCATGGTTTGAGTGTTGCCTGAAATTATCTGTCTCTGGTGACCACATTTCCCCAGTGGCAACCATGAATATTTCCACAAGTTTGGGTTCTGCTCTCCAGCAGCGAGCAACTGCAGACCCACGATCAGTCCGGTACGCAAGATGTTGTTTCTACGTGTTCAATTTTTAGGAACACAGAATTATGATGGCTGGAAGTCTGGAGTCCAGATGCAACAAAAGGGCCATGTCACATTTTGTCCGCAAAAGTGTCCCTGCAGAAAGCGGTGGAGAGCTCGGTGATGCATGCCCTAAAATTCTTGTAGACGAAGTGGAAAGTAGTAAGTCCAAAGCGGAGATTTCGTGATTGGAGTTTTGGTGGACGAGCTTTATTGACGGCAGCTGCACAACACTATCTGCCAATTCAGACGATGCTCAAGCGAAGTTTTCAATTCTTCCACCGAATATCTTAGCTGATTGAAACATAAACGAGAGAAGTGCGTAAATATGGCTTAATTTGTTTCCAACACCCACGAAGAGCACTGCGAGAGTTGCGGCAAATTTGAGCCATTCACACCACTTCAACACACAATTGAAATTTGAGTGAGTAGAGGTGGCAGGTCAAGTGAGTCCTACATTTAATTCCTTTTGGCAACGGAGCATGATTTGTATTCTGGTTCAGGACGGTTGACATTAGTCTATTCTAAGATTGCCATATAGTGTAATTTGCAATTACTGACCACAAGAACTTGCACGCAATAACCATAACAGAGAGAGTACCTCAGGCTACGGCAAAGAAAGTCCGCCTATTTCAGAATGAAAGACCGGACACTCGTGTGTGATTAGGAATGTCAAATTAGTTCATGATATGATAAAGGAGAGTAGTAGCAACTGGTCTCAGAGGACGTCAATAACGCGCATAGGCCACTCGACCGTGACATCAACAATTGAGCGGTTTGTGATTGCAATTTCTTAGACTGCTCGGGCGGCGAAAATGAATGCTTGGAGGCGCATTTTTCCACGGCCATGGAGACTATACAACGAAGCTGTGGTCGTGGTAAGTAGCATCTTACCAATGTTTCTAAGTGAAGATATCGCTGTGTCATTGCATTTGAATTGCGGCATATATTTCTGCGGTTTGTTTCGTTGCTCGTTGTGAAACTTTTCTGAAATTTAGGGCGGGAAGCGCAAGTGCTTGTCGATTAGCAAATGTCTGTTCCTGATAACTGCACGGCAGTAGTAAGAAGAGCCATACGTTAATACTCAGTTGCGAATCTTAACAACCTGAAATTTTTTAAACCCACCACGGGAAACTTAATGAAACTTAAACACCAAAATGCCTTAAAAATATCTTATATACCTAATCAAGAAAATTTGACAATTGTCCCGCCTCCACCTTAACCTTCCGAAAGGTGGCAATACACCTTATCCAGGATCACCATGATCTGTATAAGGAGAACGGGCTCACATTCACGTCGGTACACGATCATCAACATTTCTTTTTCTTTTCTTTTTTCTTTCCTGATAACTGATGGAGCGCAGACTTTATGGCCCCGGAAGTGGCAATCGGTTGGGGCAGTCCGCTTTTATTCGCAACAATGGACGGCTTCATACGATGCGGGGCAACCTACATTTGAGACACACCCTGAGGTACATGTTTTTTGATCACTGCATGAATTAATCACTTTAGCCCTTTCCAATGAACGAAAGACGAGTGCAAGAGAAGCCCCGTTGGAATTTCACCTTTCGTAGATTGGGTCAGAACAAGTAATGAAAGGAAAATTAGGGTTAGTGATATTTTGTGGATATGTGCAAGGAGGGCAGTTGCTTGCAGCAGAACAACTATTTCCGGGAATTACTCTTGCTGAATTTGCTGATAGGAGAAAAGCTCTTCGGTCCTACTTACCTACCGAGAGCCTGGTCATCCTAGCAGCTGCCCCTGTGAAACAAATGACGGACGTTGTGCCATATCCATTTCGACAAGATGCTGACTACCTTTACTTCACAGGGTGCCAACAACCTGAAGGCATTGCCGTGCTTGATGACCATACTGATCTGTGCATGTTTATGCCAGACCGAGACCCCGAGGTATGAAGATCAGTGCTTATAGCTGGCTGCTAATCTGATTTCAAGTAGCACTCATAACCTCATGGTTAGAGTAAATTTCTGAACTACCTGTTTGTGCAATCTGTACTTCGTTTGTACCCTATGTTGTGCATTGATCGTCAATATTGAGCCCTGCTACATACTCTGTATTTAGCAAGAGCAAGTGAAATCAAGTGTGGGCAACGAAGTTGTACACATTGACACACACATATTGACATAAAGCACGGGCTCTCCATAGAGGGAGGTCTGGGCAGGTAAACTGGCAGGCACCGAGGAGGCCAGTCGTGTCTTTGGAGCCAGCCGCACTCACTCATTGCAACTTCTTCCGCAGGTATTCCAGTCTATTGGCCCCAATATGCTTGTCAAGGGTTTTAGAGAGGTGCTAGCATTACTTTTAGCTGCAACCTTTACTAGCACCTTACTGATAACTGGCTTATGCTACAGGTGTTGCCAGACATGATTGGAAGCGTGAAATCAATATTTTGTGATTTATCTACACTTAATCCACTTGTTGAGAGGCTACCAGTATTTCAGACTGCATTGCAGCAAGGTAAAGTTCGGAGCCTCAGCAGGTATACTCACATTGTGCGGTGGATTAAATCAACTTCAGAGCTGCAGCTTATGCGGCAAGCTGCATCAATCACCTGCCAGGTTTGTTTAATGCCTGCTTCAGTCAACATTACCAGGATCAAATGACTTTGCAAAAGCTTTGAACAACATTTTGGTGTCATGCTGCTGATGCATGCCCTGATTTACCATTATTAACGGAAATTGATGACATGAATGTTTTTTGAACTGTTGAATGGCTAATGGGTGCTCTATGGGCAACAGGCTGTGCGGCACAGCATGCAAATCTCAAGAGTTTGGCAACACGAACGCTTCTTGGCAGCCACTGTGGAGTACGAGTGTAAAATAAGAGGAGCCCAAATGATGGCGTAAGTAGTTAGATTTGAGTTGGATGTTGACAAGTAATGTCTGTTGAGTCCTTTGCTGATGAACATTTTGTATTTTGTATTTTGATGTGCCAATTTTATGCATGGTCTTAAGGAAATTTGTCCATGCGTTGTAATGTAAGCAATGGATGATTGGCAGGTTTCCATCAGTTGTTGGTGGAGGAGCAAATGGGACTGTCATCCACTACTCTCGAAATGATAAGCAAGTGAGTCTATTGCACCCTCTCTACTTCTGTAATCTCAGCAGCGAAGAGATGTATTTTATTAAAGCACAATGGTATTAAAGTTCAAATACACTGGTAGTTACACACTGGAAGCTGTAAGTAGGATTCTAGCACTACAAATGGAGAAACAGAGTGTGTATATTTAGTGTTTGGGAAAGAATTTGGTAGTTTCCGTCCATGTGGTCACTTCTTCCTGGTGGAAGACCTTTTAGGATGAAGTGGATTGCCACTATGCAGCTTCACGGTTGACTGAAGGAACATAAACAACTCCTATATAAATCACCTTTTTGGTCTGGATAAGCAGATTGCACGTGAAAGTTTGGTGCTCATGGATGTGGGTTGTGAGTTACATGGCTACGTCAGTGACATGACTCGGACTTGGCCTCCTTGTGGCTACTTTACTGCTGCTCAGGTAGTCCACCCACTAACATCCTTCATACTGGCTTGCCCGATGTGATATTGAACCATAAAGAATGTATGGAGATTCATTTTTTTAATTGATATATATGTCAGTTGCAAATAAGGGCAGGTCTAGGAGTAGCTACCAGACAAGATGATTTGCATCAGTATGTGGTGCCGCATGAGAATTGGAGTATCCTTGCTCTAACGCATTCTATTTACTGAGCCAAAGTTTGATGCCATAAATGGAGTGACAGTCAAATTCATGTTGTGGATCATGTGTTTGAGACTGTTCGAATGAAGATTTCTGAGACTTGGTTGGCTATTCTCCTGGCAAGCTCAGAGAGAAGTATACAACATCATTCTGGATGTAATGAAAGAGTGTTTCAAGATGTGTCGTCCAGGTGTTACATTATCACAAATACACAACCACTCTGTAAGTTCTTCCTCCCGTTTCATATTCATTGAAACAGTAGCAGTACTGTCACCTCAAAGTATTTGAGACATAATGAAAGAAAGTGCTCATTTTGTTGCACTGCGTTTTCATTCTGTAGTCTTGATTGAACTTTAGCTAATGCAGTGATCTATACTCCACTCTCATCTATAGAAAACGTCAGTTAAGACTACAGGAATGGATGCACACGTCACTTTGCTTGATGTTCAAAATGTTCAAGTCTGAGTGCAGGGGACATTGCTGTTACAGCAGTGCACTTGATAGGTCTCATGCAAGGAAAGGCCATCAGTTCCTATTATGGAAGGATGCAGATTAAGCCATTATTGTAAAAAATGAAATGTGCATTTGCAGGTTGCGCTGCTTTGGGAAGGTCTTGTGCAGTTGGGACTTGTTAAAGGCCCATTTAATTTACTGCAGTTCTACAACTTCAATAGAACCCAGATTGGTGAGTTCTCTTCACCCCCAATCCCCTTTGTCGCTTTCTTTAATTCCCTTGTCTCTTTCTTTGGGGATAAAATCATCACAAGTTGGATATGGTGGTCATGACAGGGCATTATCTTGGCATGGATGTCCATGATTGCTCTACAGTCAGCTTGGATCGACCACTTCAGCCTGGAGTGGTAACTTCATAGTGACCTACATGAATGCCTAATCTGCTACTTTTGCAAGCATTGACAATGTCGACCTTGGGAGCTTGAGCTCAACTCTTCTGACCTATTCCATTGTTAAACTGTGACATAAATGATTGGCACACGGTGATATCCCATATTTGTGACTTGCACTTTTAGTGAAAGTACTCATAATTGGACAACAATTGTACTTGAGCAGGTAATCACTATTGAACCTGGCCTCTACATTCCTGTCAAGCAGATTATTCCTGATAGGTGCGTCTTCTGTGTCTATCTGAAAGTTTGGTTTGGTCATAAGTGGAGGAATTTTTAAGGCACAATCATTCTATTAGAAAGAATCTTGTTGAATATGTCTTGCACTTTTCTTTCCTTTTTCAATTATTTGTGACAAGTCATGTCCAGGCTCACACATCTATAGTCCATAACCATATGAAAGGTCTCTCGAGTTACGTGAAATCTACTGACTTCAGAATGCAGATGTGAACACCAAAAGAATTCATGCAGGCTTTTTTTCTTCTCTTTTCCTTTCGCAGATTCCGAGGTATTGGAATCAGGATAGAAGATGAGATTCTCATCACTGCTACAGGCTACGAGGTACTACTTAGCATTTACGGAGCAGTACTATTTGGATGATAAGATGGTACGTTTTTGTTTGAGAAGCAGAAATCAAAAAAACTATATGTATTCAAACTGACTTGCACCCTCTGCTATTTCCAGGTACTCACAGCCTCTGTACCAAAAGAAATTGAAGAAATTGAATCATGGCTAGGTGAAAGCAAGCAAGAGGATTCAGATGTACTTGGAAAACCCTTCATACCTGGCAGAAAGGTTGGTGTCTACTAAGTACAACCGTGTTGGTCTACAATCTCCTACACAAAAGCAAGGTGTGAGCCCAAAAGAAGGTTCATCAATACAGCTATACCCTATATATAAATATCCTTAACTGGGATTGCTTAAGCAGCGGTGTGTGTTGGACTCGCACTTTTTGGCCAAAGGAATCAACTTGGGGAGATCAAGCTTGTTTGATACTGCTGTATCTAGTCGATTTTGCACTATCTTGTTTATGTGCACTAATCCGCGTACAACTGTACAATGTAAACAACGTTTATGACGACAGCATTAGTCACATAATCACACCTCAGCATGGTCTGAACAACAGACCTAACACAGGATCTGTGTGCCTTGGATTTTGGGTACAAAAGGAACGTTGACCTTCCACTTGACATCATGCCAAAATGCATTGATGACTCACTTAGGCAAGTGGGTTGCCTGCTTCTTAAGCAACACTTAAGGTAGCTCATAGCTAGTGAAGGCCAGTTGTGTAGAGAGCCACACCAAGATGCCTAAAATGACTTTTCATCAATACACAGTGGCGGACGTTTCGTATACAAATAGGTTCCATGCAAATGTGAATCCATCTTCAACACTATAATAGTTGTTGTGAATTGTGGTGTTTAAAGTAACTGTTATGAATGCAGCAATTATAATGGTCATTCCCATTAGCCTTTTTGGCTTCCCAGACTTTAAAATCAATTTTTTCATTCCAAAGTTTGGTGTTACAGTCCCAGAATAAATTAGTGGTATGTAGTGTTCACGTACACTATTTGCAAAGGGCCTAAACTAGATGCCTAGAGGTCTTAGCGTCATGCCCGTTAATTGCCATATGATACTATTCATCAACATAATTAACTCTTTCAAGTGAAAAAATATTCACATTATGATGTTTAGTGCAACACATTGGGATACTTGAGATGATAGTTTTGCTTTTTAGTATGCAAGGGGAAGATATTACCGAACATACTATTGGCAAGTGTCAAGGGTGTTTGAATTTTTTTATGCAAGAGGAAGATATTCTTGAGCATATTATGCCAAGTGTCATTTGTGTACGCTTTAGCCAACTTGTAGACCATTGTGCAACATAGGCATACACCTCATAACAAAATTGAACATACTCATGCCAATATATTTGTAAGTGCACTTGAACACCAAGTGTCAGGAGGTGACACCAATGGTGAAGTTGATGGTCATTAGTGTAACCTAGCATACGCCTCAAAATGGGTAAGTGACACTATTACGCATGTGACACTAAATACCATAAATGGTGTAGTATGCTAAGCTAAAAGCGTCTAATTTTGTTGATGACCCAATTGTGACATTTTTTGGCCCCGAAGTGGTCAATTGCATGTTTTAAAATGCATAACTAACAATATGATTCCAAGGATTAAATGACTCAATTTGTTGAGTGAGTTACAAAAAGTCAACACTCAACACTCCATGGTTTGGGTGGCCTACCAACACCTACCATTGGGGGGGGGGGGTGCGGTAAAAACTTGCCCCCTATATGTTTATTTCATATTCATCCTAATTTAACCTTAGTAGATTATTTTGGAGTCTCTGATTAAACTAAGTGTTAATTTGGCTTTAAAAAGGAAATCTCTTGACTCTACATAACAATCAACATTTTCACCCTCCCTCCTATTAGGTGTTGCGAAACACCACCCTTGTGTGACCACTTTAAATCACAAAGGGTAACCTTGACTTTTATTAATCATATCTAATCCATATCATGTCAATATTTCATAAAGTCAATTGCATTAACCTCTATATATATTTAGTAATATTTTCAAATTTTACATGACATCTTTCATGCTCAAAGCGTCACTCATAGGCTTATCAACTTATCAACTTCTACTTATTGTGTGGGAGATTAGTCACTCCACATAGGAAAATGAGGCACACTTTGTGTTGAAGTGTCCCTTATATAACCCCATTAGAGATAAATTTCCATCAATATTTGAGAATGTAATTTTAGGGAGGCTCAAGTCTTTCTTTGAATTGGATCAAGTTGAAATTAATCTCTATCTCACGGAGGCTATTGTACTCCACTTTAAAAAATTAGCCGGTTTGAAATTCTCCTAATGTAATTTCAGTCCCATTAGCCTTTTGGCTTCTAGGACTCTAAAATCAATTTCATTTCATTTCATTTCATAGGCAGATGAGGCATATTCACGGGAGGTAACTTTTCAAACAAGAAAACACAAATCCACAACAAATCATGCTTTCTCCATTCACATTGCAAAGTGCAGAAGAAAGGACACATTCTCTCACTTCAAGCTACAAACCAAAGAGTAGTACAAATGTACAGAAAGATGGGAAAAAGTTTGTCACAGAAAGATGTCTTTCTGGAAAGCAAAGAGTACAGGTAAGAGATGAGAATCAATACAAGAAACATGGTACTTTATTCACCAGAATCACAATATGTTATAATGTGAAGTAAATTTTTACAGAAGAACATATACATCCACTACAAACCATGACTTTTCCGTGCACTTCAGACCCTTAATCAGAAGAAAGACAAATTTCCACACTAGGCCATAAGAAAGGACACAAGTTCCAAAGCACTAATTCAACAGAAAGATGGGATCACAGAAAGATGCGGCTAGATGTGGGAATTGATACAAGAAACATGGAACTTTATTGACCGGAATCACATTTCATGTAGGAAAGTATCTTCGTCACCAAGAAAATTGTGTAACACTCAGAGAGAAGCTCTGAGTGGTAAGCTAAATCCTAGTGATTCTATCTGTCGTACTTACATGTCCAAAAGGTGGTGTAGGTCAAGGCAAATGATGAGAGGTTCAGCTAAGAGTCGACTACTGACTAACTGACTAGCTAACTGACTGTAGGTTGGCAGTGTCAAAAGTGCGTGCAGCCTAGAGGCACCCGCTGAGCGAGTGGGTAAGTTCAGTGTCAAAATCTGGGCAGCTCCTTTACTAAGGCCGATTTGCTTGTTGCGGGATTCGTTGATTCATCGGTGGTCATAAATTATATACAAGCTAGTTGAAGCAGGTTAGTGATGTGGCAGCCAGCAGAAAGCTCTATATGATTCAGTAGGCGCGATGCTGATGCTGCTGATGCTGTATAACTAGAACCTGCAGTTGTGAACTTGAAGCGACCAGAGATCAAAATTGTTAATCCTCGTCTAAATCAGTGGCACGTAGCGGACACCCAATTCTTTGTGCTTCCTCACTGAGCCGTCCAGTAGTTTGTCGACAATCATCAGGTCCTGCATCACCAGCACCACCAACAGCAGCAACGTCTCAGTCAATACTAATGACGCGTATTATGCATCAAAAACCGCAACAAGGTTTAACAGTACTTCTACTACTACAAGAATCTTGAATCTTTCAATGCTGATGCTGATGGCACATGACACTGTCTTGTCTCAGTCAAGATTGTTTCCAACTTCTCAATTGCATGTGTCGGAGCATAATTCGGGGCATAATCAGCATTTTTTATGTTTACCTGGGACATTGTGCCCACTGGGATGACCATGCGCCCACCACGCTTCAGCTGTTTCACCAACGCCTCGGGAAGCTCTGCAGCAAATAAAAATTGGCACAAACGCCGAGACGATTAGCTACTCATCCACACCCTATGGCCTACATTCATTTCCACCGTGACGACACATTCTATTCTATTCTATTCTACTCTTTTCTATCATATTCTATGCTAATACTTTCCGGTTGTTCTCTTCTAAGTGTGAAGTGTTTGACGGATTTAGATTAGATAGATGCACTGGGAAGGAACAACAGATCCAGATTCGTTGCCATATCCATACCTGCTGCAGCTGCCCCTACATGAATAGCATTGTAAGGTGCACCTTCTTCATTTCCAAGTTTCCCATCAGCACCTGCACAGATGAACCCCAGCTTGCAAATGAGCTCCCGAATCTCTAAACCCCACCTCTTAAACCTATCTCTTAAATCCCAGCTATGAATCTCTAAATTTAGAATCGCTGAACATCACTTCGAGGTATGCTTCCAATGCTTCCGTAGCTCCGGGGATGTAGCTCAGATGGTAGAGCGCTCGCTTAGCATGCGAGAGGTACGGGGATCGATACCCCGCATCTCCAGTTTTTTTGCAAGTGTTGGTCGACCTTTTCGACGAACTGCTACTTAAGGTGTGGTTGGGAGCATTGTGATAAGTGGTAGCAATCAAGGTCCCTAAAGTTTTGCAGGTGCATTGTGAGTAGAGTACACCGACAAGATGGTTCGGAGATTGATTGTAGAGTAGGTTTGGGTGAGTTGTAATGCCAATTGACGAAGTGCATTGGAAGCAATGAATGCAGAGAGATGTGGGAAAGGGAGAAGTGCGTACAGTGAACGACGAGGTTGCCTCCGTCCATGAGATAGGCAGCGGGAGTTTTCTTAATTGCTTTGATCGACCTGTCCACGAGCTCAGGAATGTGTTCCACTCCTACCGTTCGGCCAGTCTCTCCCACCTGAAGCATTCATCCATTAACACGACAATTAGTGTCGCGGTTAAACCCCCGGAAATATCAAGAATTTAGCGGCATTGAATTGGTTCCAGAGATTTTAGCATTTCATAATCCATAATTTAGCAGCATTGAATTGAATTCGAGGAATTTTGCATTTGCAATCCAGAATTTTTGTTCCTGCATTATTCTTACCATGAGTCCGAACACGGCTGTGAGGTAGCCTGATCCGGAGCCGATGTCAAGAACCGACATTCCGGGCTTCAGATAATCGGCCAGCAGAGACAGGCAGTACGAGTGCTGCAAGATATTGAAGTATGCAAATGTCAGAAAATTCTATGCAGTTAATTGTTCAGAAGCAATGAAGGGATCGACAGCTGATGATGGGAAGAATTACAGGGCAACTAGCACAGAAATAATGCTTACCATATGAGGGGCCGAGATTGTGGCTCCATAACCTGAATTGTTCAACAAAATGCACAACGTCTCCTATGTCAGTATATTACATTCACCATCCACACAGAAGAAACTTAGATTGCGTGGGTTTAACTCAAGTGCAGGGGAAACCTAGTGTAATGAAAAGAGCAATGTAGGTCCACTGCTCAGAGCTTACGTAATGCTCGCAAACCTATAACTCTTTTTGCAGCAATGCTCTGGGCAGCTGGGAGGAAGTCTCAGTGTAACGGTTACATTCTGGTAAAATTTGGAGGTAGGGATTTATTGGGGGCGGAGACCAAGTTTCTTAAACCCTGGACCACCTTTTTTGCATCCCAATGCCGCCAAAGGCGCCACCAGACAGGGCGGGGATTGCAACTCGCACACCAAAAATTGTTGAAAGGGTAATCATAATCAATAATGCATCGTCAATGTGTGGGCTCACACCACGGTGATAGCATTACTTACCAATTACTTGAGGTGCGTCCTTGTACGCTAGCCTGGGGTCCGGGACGAACAGCTTCCTGTCCACTTGCGACATGGCATCGGCGGCACCCGACGATGTCAAAATATTTTGCTCTGCACAAACAAAAACTCTCACATCAGTTTGCAAATCATCACAAAACTCCCTCGAAGAGATGGCTCGATCCAATTTTCCCAAATTTTGGCGCCCAAAATTGCTGGCTCCTAAACCCCGCCAAAAGGGCTTATGAAACCAATCCAGGCGCCAAGGAAGAAATCAACCACTCCACAACACCATCAACCTCCCCTATACAGCTTCTACAATCAGAGCAGAGGACTAATTCCAAACCCTCAACCTCGATTTGAGGAGGTGAGTGAACAAAGGAGCATAATAATCTGAGGATCATTTATGTCTAAACTTGTTGATGGATTTCGCGGCTGATGAAATTGGCAGATCGTGACGATGCATGCTTCCAACCTCAACTTATGATGTGATCATGTGATTATGTGAAAATGCACAAAGAAGGATTGATTGATTGATTGATTGATTGATTGATTCAGGAGATCCATTAAGGAAGGAAGGCAGAGAAAGTTAGGTGGACGGGACGGACTCTGTAAATTGTCAATGAGCTCTTGGTTGGAAGCACCATGGCATCTCCACATTTTGTCATCGCCAGGTGAAGATGGCGCCGGTGGGTATGTGCCCGGGGGGGCACATGGTGCGAGATACGGCTTCCCTATTTTCGCCTCCTTCTGTTCCTCGATGGCAAATGGTTTACCTATTTTTGCTGCCTGCGGGTCCTCGGTGGCAAATGGCTTCCCTATTTTGACTACCTTGACTTCCGCAACGATTGGCCTGACGATTTTCGCTGGCTTCCTCGCTCCCTCTGATCCGCACATTCCCTAACCCCTAAGTGCCTTGCGCTTCAACGAAGAAAATTTGCCCTCGCAAATACAAACACCGCCCCCTGGGAGAAGAGCTGGAAATTCAAACGAAGCTGGAATCGCAGTTACAGCTCCAACCCACTTGCGCAACTTATGTCGATGACGAGATTTCTCACAAGCAAAAAAAATCTGTTCTGTTAGCTCGCAATATGTTTTCGAATCTTGCTGCAGCCCACGCTCAAGAAGAATTCGCCACTTCGCAACAACTTACCGATCAACGTCGATGTCACCAATGGCAGCCCCCAAGAACCCGATCATAGACTTGGATTTTTCCTTTGGATCGACGACAAGTAGAAGAAGAAATTTGGACAGATTTTGTTGCTGCGCCTCAGAGTGATGGACACTCTTGGAGGGATATATTCTCCTATGACGATCACATCTCCCGTACTATTAATCCACTCCGCCCCTCAAAACCCACCGCCACAAACCTCCCACACCGCTTCACTCTAAACTTGCCACCTCCAACTCCTCTACCTCAAACTCAAACTCTCAACACCCAAGTCGTTCGCCAACCCCCCACAAAATGCAACCTCCACTCAAGATGATGTTCAAGAGTGTTCCTGCAACCGCCCTCGGGAATGAAGGAAGGAAGGAATGTTGCATCAACACTTGTTGATGCGAATGATGAGTACTGATGAGCTAAGTATGAAAGATGAGAGACTGATGCAACATGTATGTGGCATATGTTTCAGATGCTCAGTATATATGTGCACAAGCTGCGGTCGCAGATCGTGGATGGAGATCTTGCATGAAGCACGGATCGATGGAATGGGAATGAAATGAATGAAGTCAGTGAATAAGTAAAGACTTAACAGGTGAGGAGAAGGTGAAGAGGAACTCGATGGCAGCTGGAAGGGATCACGGCCGCTGCTTTATACTATGTGCAGATGTGGGTCGAAGGAACTTCACCCAAGGCTAACTTAGCTCACTGATGACAGATCCTCCCTCTTCTTTCTTTCCTAATTTTCTTTCATTCCTTCTTCTGCAGTGTTTTCGTTTGTTAGTTTTTGGTTTTTTTTGTTTTTGTCTCTGTTTTTTTTTACTTTTTTTTTACACTGCTCATCAATGTGAGTCAGTGATCTTGATCATGTCAATGCTGCTCCGCCACCATTTTCATGTTCAATCGCATCGCTCCACTCGAGCTAAGCTGTTGGCGACTCTTCTTCCTTTGAACTGCAGCCTCGCTCTCCGTTGTCTCGATGTGATTGACTGCGGTACTGTAGTGTGTAAGTAGATGAGCACATTTGTACACCTTGTGTTGTTCAACATCATCCATATTGACGTCAAGTGAATCTGTTATGTTTGTAGTTTTCCGCACCTTCAAAAGTAATGTTTTGTTAAGTTTGTGGTTTTGAGCTGTTCTCGATTGTAACCAATGCAAGGTAATAAACATGCCTTATTCAAACGTCACTTGCAGTAAATTGGTATAGAGTATGCTGAATAGTGCAGAGTATGCTGAATTATAAAGTCAGTACCCATTCTTCGTTGAAGGCAATAAAAATTACATTGTCTATGATATTTAGTGTCACTTGCTATTCGGAGTTACTCAGGGCTATAATATTTTACAGAGAATCTAAGATTTTATAGAGTAAAGTCATTTATAATCTACAATGTCCAAACAACCTTTTTAACTTTTGTTAGTAAAAAATTAATTATATAGTAAGAAGTTATAGGATTGTGTGATTCCAAATACTAAGTGACACTAAATACTATAAATGGGTGTAGTGTCATTGTTTGCTTCACCACTATGCAAGTATGCAAGCATGGGCTATCATTCTAAAGTTAACTAGATGCCACCGAGTTGTGTAGCTATTTCTCTTCACTTAATGATGTTATGAAGTCTTAATTTGCCTTGTTTTCATCGATGTTGGTGACTAGTAGTTCGTTTGCATAACATCTATATTAAAGTAGATCCTACAATGTTCCATGGTTTCATTATCCTCCCGAAAAATATGCAATGAAATCTCTTTAATAACAAAGCAATAACATGCTTTTATTGTTTGGAGAGGAGTTCTAGACAAATTCATAAAACCAAAAGATGGTTAGAATTTCAATCCAACAACATGAAGCCACGGGGGGGTCACTCCATTGTCAAGTAGAATACCACGTGCGAGACAAAAAAATCTACTTTTTTCTAAAAACACCACCAAAATGGGTCAAAATTTTATCAATTTTTTTTCATGTGTAGATATACACGGTATCTATTACATAGTAAAAAATGGTAACCAAATTTGATGATCTGTTTTTTAAATAAAACATACCGTTTCTAACTAGAATGACGCAGAATTGAACTAAAACAATTACTAAAAAAAATGAAGATGACTAAAAATTTCAAAAAAATATGCAAAAGATATTATCAATGGTTATGTATCTGTAGAAAAAAAATCATACTTTTTAAAATTATCTATGGCATATAATATAGGGTAGCAAAATTGTCTCGCACGTGGTATTCACTCGACAATGGAGTGACCCCCCCGTGCATGAAGCAAGTATCTCATTCTCCAAAGGCCTAAACATGACACAAGACATGAAAATGACATGCTAATGAGAAGATTTTTACATGTCTCTTGGATAATGCAACCTATGTGGGGTCAATGCTACAATTTTCCACAAATACAAACACAATTCATATTTCTATTGATTTTGCACTAACATGCAATGAACTCTCACTTATTTGTTGTTTGCTTATTTGTTTGTTTGCTTTCTATGAGAGAGAGAGAGAGAGAGAGAGAGAGAGAGCATTCCTAGAACCAAAACATCAATATGGCAACTAGGGACAAACGGAAGGGCCGAGATTAGAGAAGTTGCCATGGCAAAGTACCTCATCCGGCACACTTGATTTTGACAAAATCCAATTGAAGGGTGTGTTGTTTTTATGCACTCTTGATTTCAAGTGGGTAGAGAGATTTTAGTGGAAGGATATTTTGCATATACAACACAATTATGCAAACATATGTGCTATGAGTTTAGACACTCCATTTTGAAGATGCAAATGATATTGATATCTATAAACACTCAAACTATATTTGGAAAGAAAAAAGACATCATGTTAACATGCTAGCACATGTTAATTCAATAGATGCCCAACTTCACATGGTATTAAAATGGTTGAAATAATATAAATAATCTTCATACTTATAAAAATTGGAAACAAATTGGGAACGACAAATGGGCAAGATGCAAGTCCAAGGACAAAGGAGATGCCAAGAATGCAATTTTTTCTTTTTCTTTTTTTTCTTCCTTATGCTCAAAAAGAACTTAAAAAAACAAATTCATTGCCGCCATGAATAAACAATTGAAATATGAAGCAAAGGGGATAAGCCATAAGATGCGCGAGAGGTGGCGCACCGTCACAAGTGTGTTTAGGCGCGTTGGGAATTGGTCACTAGATTTAGAAGTTCGTCAACCGGAGGGAGCCACAGTAGGGGTCCATAGAAGGATGGTCTTGTGCGAATGAGACAAACGAGAATACAATGTGATTGATCTTTAAATCGTGGTGCAAACATTGGTTACACATTTTACTAACTAGAGGTGCACATTTGGTAGTGTTTGTGTCAACTTCAAGATACCAAAGAATGCAATGATTATCTTCTTAGACACACCTTTGAGATTGAACCAAGGATCACATGCAAAGTTTGTCGTTTCAATGTGTCGTACTACGTCCTTAACCTTCCACTTAAACTAATTAATCAATCAATCAATCCGGACCCGGGCTCTCCTTTGATGCCTCCCACTTATTAATTACTCGGGTTGCCAACAAGTAAACCAACCAACAAGCGCAATTCTAGAAATTCTTTTGCCATGACTCGTGGGTTACATGCGATTCACTTGAGAGAGCGAGACACACACACACGTCAAGTCCACGCAATTGATTGCATCGAAGCATCTCCAAGTTCTATTTTAGCTGCGTCAAGCACCATGGGTTCCACATCACATCCTTGTAAGCTACCATGTCATTCAATTATCCTTTGATGTTAAATCTCCATTGTACGAGGGTTAACCCTCACTACACATCACCTCTACAAAGATGACATAAGTTAAATCTTGTGACATGCATATCATATGCGGCAATTAAGCCGAATGTTTTGTATATCAATCGTGTTAAATATTCAAACTCTTGTGTTGATTGTGAAGTCCCGCATCTCAAGAAAGTCACCACCATTTGTATTTGCATGCAAAGTGCTTGCCCACTTCAAATATAGTGTCAGCCACACTAAATGCCATGATCAATGTGCATCAAATAAAATACAATTACCGAGTGCAGCCTTAACCTTAATTAGCAAGCAAAGGATTATGTTTACAATAAAAATGATGTGTTTTATAGTTGCTTAAGTTGATCAACCAGTCCTTGGTGCCATGCATACCTTAAACTTTTATTATATAATAAATGTGAGTGGTCACTTGAGGAAATTCACATGCTTTTTTTTTCTTGGGGGGGGGGGAATCCAAATGGCAAGGGCTAGATGTCTTGCTCTTTGAGATGGGGCCTCAAAAGCATTACAAATATAAAATAACAAGCCTAGTAGAATTTGTCGCTTGTAAGTTTTTTATTTAATCCATATAAGTCTAAATAAAATGATATGAGGTTTCTGCTGCTAATTTGGGACTTGAATTGATTCAAGAAAGTAATTTATGTGTTATACTAAAGTTGACTACTTTGTCACCTTAGGTATTCATGGGCCTACAATCAAAGAGCAAAATATTTAGTTTGGGTGAATGATCACAACACCTATGGAGAGGGAGAGCAAACAAGGGAAGGGGTGGATGAAAACCATGATTATTGTTCTAGAGCCTAGAAATTACTATTTGACCTATTTAAAACCCTAAATTGGGATCAATGAGCCCGAGTTAGGCTACACCATTTATGGTATTTGATGTCACATGCATAACAATGTCACTGGCCTTATTTTGGGGCGTATGCTAGGTTACACCAATGATCAACAACTTCACTATTAGTGCCACCTTATGACACTCGGTGTTCGAGTTGCACTTACTAATATCTTGGCATGAGTATGTTCAACAGTGCTATGAGGTGTATGCATATGTTACACAATGGTCTACAAGTTGACTAAGTGTACACAAATGACACTTGGCATAGTATGCTCAAGAATATCTTCCTCTTGCATAATAAAATGTAAACCCCATGACGTTTTCCAGGTGTATGCTCATTAATATCTTCCCCTTGCACGCTAAAACACAAATCTATCATCTCAAGTATCCCAATGTGTTGTGCTAAATGTCATAATGAAAAAAATTCTCACTTAAAATAGTTACTTACGTTGACGAAGAGTTTCATATTTTCAATTAATGGACGTGACACATTGAAACATCTATGCATCCTAGTTTAGGCCCTTTGCAAATTGTGTACGCGACAATAAATACTATAAATGGTGTAGTGAGTTAAAATTAGGATGAATAAGCAACTAACCTATAGGGACATGTTTATTTTTTTATTTATCTTATAACTATTACCCCCTAGTAGATGTTAGGAAATTAAACTAATGTAGGCTGAGGAGAGGGAATTATTGTATATGAGTGTACCTCTCATCCATCCAACATAAAAAAAACTTTGACTCCCTGAAGGTTTGTTGTTGATTTCATCTCAGATGACCTTGAGTACTAAAGTAGACTAATTCATGACCTTAAATGCTAATTCCGGTGTCAACTAAAAAGTAACCTCCATGCTACATATACTATTTTAGGGCCTTTACATTGGATGAATGAGAGGTACGTTCATATACGACAATTCACTTTCCCCTCCATAAGTAGTGGCAAACTTGTGAATACTTGTGAGGGCCACTTCACACACGAGCCAAGGGCCGTAACCATGTAATTATGAGGGCCCTTGAATCTCGTCCAAAGGATGTACCAATGACATGGTATGCCCGGATTTTGCGCCATGCCTACCTCTTGGAGGTGGACCCAACACAAATCTATGCATACCATGAAACATAATCAATAGTTTGCCATGTAGATTTTTCATCCACGATATTCTTTGGACCCTTACACCTTCACCTTCTAGTGTGAAGCGAACTTGGACGGTCTTGGCCTTTTGAGTCAACCAACAAGAGATATTTCATTGCAATGGTGATGGGCCTTCATGTTTTGTGTGTGAAGTGGCCGCACTTCACACACAAGATTGAGGGCCCGTACCATTGCACTTCAAGCACTCTCATTGGTGGAAATGGCGGAGCCGGTCCAAGTCGCTTCAGACTATGCTTGAGGGACTAACGGAGTAATTGAATGCAAGATGGATGTAAAGTCTACATGGATTACCACGTGTCATCAAATGGATCACGTTTCATGGTCACTTGGACTATTTTCAAAACCCACCTCTTGGAGGCAAGCCTACCACAAACCGGGAGACCATGGCACCCCAAACTCTCACAACCGTTGATTTACTCTATTTCATCATGTGTGAGGACCCTGCATGAATAGAAATTCATTGAAATAGCATTTGGTTGAGGGCCCAGTCACACATGACTTTACACTACACTTGAGGGCATGTGACCACACTACATGATTTTGGAGGTGTCTTGAGACGGCCCCTGGACACTTTCTTTTGGGCTCTTACAATTTCACGGTCACGACTCTTGGCTCGTGTGTGAAGTGGCCCCAATACCCCCTCCCCACCTGACTTTAGCTAAGCCGAAAAGTTGGTTCTAAAACCACGGCCTTCGCACCATCGACATTACCTAGTCCCGAGCCTAGTTGGCAAACGATGTGGCATGGTTTAAAAGTGGAGGTTTTAAGCCTCAAGCACCGACCCTCCCATCGGTACCTAGACATGAGGCAAGAATGTAGGACCTTTAAAAGTGTCGCCTCCCGCCCTTGCGATTGGTTGCTTTTAGTCTTAGCTATGAGGGCACGAGGAGCTCCATCAACAAATAACTGATGGTAAGATAGATGAGTCGTAAGGCATTTGGGGATGGGACAAAAACTATCCAACAGGTCATTGCTTGGTAAATAAAACAACGAACATGTGTGAAACGCTACTTAACTGAAACCTAACTCAAAAACCTCCGGAGCAAGTTCTTGTAGGTGGCATTGGGATAGCCGGGCGCCTCCGCTATAACCGAGGAAGCTTTACCTGGTTTTTAGGAACGACTTGGGTTACTTGGTAAAAGTCAGGTGGGGAGGGAGGGGGCATGAGTGAAGCAAGCAGTTTAGCAGCAACACACCATGAGCACGCCTATTAAGCTGCATAGAAACGAGCGAGCAAATTAGCAAAGAGTGGAGGATGATCTGGAGTGAGGGTGTAACATAAATTTGGCATCACGGCCATGATGAGAGAGCCCCCCCCCCCTCTTTTTAATGCACATTCCAGCTAGCTACTGGAAGTGTGGAGCGAGGAAACGGAGGCGGTGGTGATGTTGGAAGTTGTTAGTAGATCATGTGGACATGATGGAAGCCTATATTTAGAGAGGCCGTTGTCGGATAGTGCATGGCGGCCCGGCCTAGCCCATGTGTGACGTGTCCCACTTTGCACTTGGCTACAGGATCCGCCTTAATTGGAAGCCATCCCCCCGCCCTTCCGCTTCCCCTAATTAGGATCCAGCAGATAAGTTAGGGATACCATTCTTCATGTTATGAGCTTATACTCCTCCCTTAAACCCATGTCTAAGTTATATTTTGGGAGACTCGGTAACTTGCCACAGGCACCAAGTTGACGAATGCTGCGGTGGCTACTATGTGACATCTTTTGTGCGGAAGCCGCCGTTAGGATGTAGGGTGTATAGCTGCTACTATACTGGTCTTCCCCAGCTGTTGGATAGAATCATGTTTCAATTTGTGCCAAGGTCAAATACTATAAAATATGATGGTAGGCTACTACCCCGGATTCTCTTCTCCCCCCGCGGGACTCGAATGGCGACTTTCCATTGATCACAAAACACCTCGGTGCATAACATTATTCAGATCCATAGCAGTGTTCTGTGGGACTGACAATATTCTGCGAAATATTCCCTGATATTTCTCACATTCAGTCTGAATGCGGGAAATATCAGGGAATATTCTACATAATACTATCAGTCCCACAGAACACTGCTATGGATCTGAATAATGTTATGTGATCCCAATTAGCCGGGTTTGGGATTATGATGTCATTGTTTCCGCTGAGTATGTCTCGTGCACTTGTGTTATGTGTGCACGTGCTACTATATAGGTGCTTCTATGATATGGAAGGTCCCGTGAATTCCATGGTTGTAAAATTCCATATTTTGAAACATCACTTGCGCACAACTAGATGATAAGGAATGAAGTGTTTTAAGCATTTGCGCAGTGCCAAAATGGCCACGGTTGATATCGACACGATGACGACGACATGGTCCGAGATGACCCTAAACTACCAGATGATGGTGGAGAGATACCCAAATCTCAAGGAAGAGGTTGGCGGTTTGATCCCTAGCTGTGAAATCTCCTCTCTACTTGATAGAAAACTTGCTAGATGGTCAACTGCCTCCTGTGCTTTGGCACTGGCCTATTGGCATTCTATCTCAAAAAACATATGTATATATATATATATATATCGACACAACCTCAACGACAAAGTTTTCCCCAAGTTGCCGGTCCCTTTGACGTTTGTGGGAATGACCAAAATGTGTCAATTGTAGCTCAATACTATTGCCGTTTAGGCCCAAGGATCTTACTAGTGCAATCCGGGCTTGGGAGAATGATGTCATTGTTTCCACTGAGTATGTCCCATGCACCCGTGTTACGTGTACATGTGCCATGCGAATATGCCATTAGGTAAGCATGTAGTTGTGAGTAGGTAGGTCGGTAGGTTGCTACACTAAATAGTCCTATTAATGTGGGTATACAAAATATCTAGATCCCACACTAATTCTCATGTTGGTCTCATTCCAAAGAAAGAGGCTGCAAATAAAGTAAACTATGAATTTATAGATGCTTGTCGAAAATTCCACAACCTAAATGCTCTCCCATAAACGAGGATTCCCGAAATTAAAGAAGGAACATTCTCGCCCAATACTTGATCCTGCGGAATGCAACCAAGGAGCTAAGTAATCTCATGTTCATGTAATTTTGTGACCTTTGGAACCTTCTCTAATTTCACGTCCACGACTTTATAACTTCCCAAGATACCGATTTGGTGGTTGCAACTGTGGTCCATTTGTGTGGGGTGGAACTTAGGGCTAGTTTACACCATGGACCATGAAGTCAGACCATGGAAGATGGCCTTTTCCATGGTCTGACTTCCATGGTCCGATTTCTTGAAAAATCAATATACAAAGCCTTTGGGCTCCTCACTAGGTGTAAACCGAGTGTGGACCAAAAGGAATGACCATGCACCAAAAAATGAACGTATTGATTGTTTTAATATATGCCCAAAAAAGGCAGTTTTGAAAGAAACAAAATTTCAAGTTCAACCATTCTCTTGTCGTCTCTTGTCTTCTCTTGCCTTCATCTTCTCTTCCCCCCAAAAAAATAATTAAAACTATATTATAATAGCATTTCTATGTCATGGGCCCCTGCCTTTTTCTACCAGAACACCTTTTTGGCCTCTCCCACCGCAAAACCCATTGGACCATCTCAGTGCATAATGTAGGCCTTAAAATATGTCCTTTGAGGACCTCAAACTTCATGGTCGCTCTGACATTTTTCCCTTGATGTAAACCGAAGTGATCCCAGGACGAGTTCAACAGCCAATCACATATTTTACAGGGCCTTGGGATGACTTCACGGTCCATGGTGTAAACAACCCCTTACTTACATGCTTGGAATAAGATAGATGTGGAAGCCTCCATTAGGGTAAACATTACATTTTCCCCTCCAATCTCAAATGATCGTTTCCAACTACTAAGATAGTATGGCCCATGCTGTGTATGTGTATAAAACAAAAAGGCGGTTATGTAAGTAGATATATATATACATGTTAGTAGCAGTCCCCAGCAGGGTCCGGCAAGAGCCTAAGGCTAATACAAATGCAGCCTACAAAATTTGTGACTTAGCCTATAAAATTTTGAAAGTGTAGGACAAAGAGCCTATGGACAATTTAAAAACATAGGATATCAACCTATGTGATAAAAAACATGTAGGAAATTTTGCCTACAAATTTTTTTAAAGAAAGGATTTTAGCCATTCATCCTTCTTCAAATTGGGAAATTAGTTGGCCTAAGTACATATCTTTAGGCTAATACTCGGGGCTCTTGGGTGGCACATAGGCGGATATCAATAATAGCCCTGACTCCCTCCCCGCCGATCTTTACAAATACCACAGCCCAAGCCATGATTCGGGATCCTAGTGGGGCTGATTTAGAAGTTGCTCTGTCTTTTCAAAGGTTGTATGCTCAAGCAGTTTGTGATGCATTAGAAAATAGATTTGTTGACAATGATCTTATTGATTGTTTAAAGATTTTGAGCCCTACTAATTTGCCTCAAAGGCAAGTTGGCTTGAGTTCTTATGGAGTTGTGCAATTGGATTTGCTTCTGAAACAGTATGGAGAAGAAAAGCGTATTGGGGGCACAACATATCCTCCATTGGTAAATGCTGCAACTTGTAAGCAAGAATTCTTTGCTTTCAAAGTGCAAGGTAGTTGTGAATGGAGTGATCGTACCTTCGAGGATTTGTGGACATCTATAAGTTGGAGTCCTTCTTTGAAACTGAAATTTCCTAACCTACTAACGCTTGCCGACATTGCAAGATGCCAATGTGTTAGTACTGCTACTTGTGAGAGAGCTTTCTCTGTGCAGAATAACATCAAGCAGAAGAATAGGAATCGAATGACAACAACACACTTGGATAGTGTGATGCGGGTGGCGATTGAAGGACCAACCAAAAATTTTGAGTTTATTTTGCAGGAAGCTATATCTTTGTGGAAGGATTCAAGAAAGTTTCGATTCTTGTTTACTAATCTTGAGAAATATCTTGCAGGAAGAGTAGAGGTTGAATCAGAAGATGGTGAGGACTTTCACCAACTCATTTGAATTTTAGCAACTTTTCATAACTTATAATCAACTCTTTAAAAAAGAGTTGGTTAATCCTTGGCCTTCAAACGTGGTGAAGGGCTTAGCCAGGTTCAATTCCTGCCAAGGATACCACTTAGTACTCAAATTTTGAATTTAAAGCCTACAACATTAAAAGATATGAAGGTTTTAACCTACTAAAAATTAGTTTTGAAGGCAATTGGCGGGTAACTTAAAAACTCAAAAGGTTTTCAACTTACAAAAATTTGATATTGTAGGATGCAACCTATGCCATGAGGGAAATAGCCTATGCCCTTTTAAAGAGGTAGGCAATTAACCTTAATAACTTCAAAAACTTTTCGGACGCTGGTCCCCAGGGAGATTGTTGGGCATAAATAAGCGGTCGAGATCCTAGTGTTTCTAAATCCCACTGGTTACATGTTGACATCGTTCGGTTTGTCTTTATTAATATGGGGCATATTCTATAAACTCCATTGAAATTATCGGTAATCTTCCCAAGCTCTCGAACTTCGACCCATGAACTCAAACTTAACCAGTTCATCTAGAACTACACTAAGTATGATATTTAGTGTCACCAATTCTAATCGGGTCAGGGCGAACCAACCTATACATTGGTACCTTACCGGATGTCTAGTGATGTCACATTCGAATGAATTGGCCCTCAACCCCATAGGGGGGCTTTTTCTATTGAAGCCACTTCACCCACGATATCTAGGATGGATGATTTTAAGTGAGTGCCACAAATCCCCAGCCGTTCGCCCTCCCCGGTAAGGTACCAATATACGGGTTGGTTCGCCCCAACCCGTATATTGCCCCAACCTCAACGACAAAGTTTTCCCCAAGTTGCCGGTCCCTTTGACGTTTGTGGGAATGACCAAAATGTGTCAATTGTAGCTCAATACTATTGCCGTTTAGGCCCAAGAATCCTACTAGTGCAATCCGGGCTTGGGAGAATGATGTCATTGTTTCCACCGAGTATGTCCCATGCACCCGTGTTATGTGTACATGTGCCATGCGAATATGCCATTAGGTAAGCATGTAGTTGTGAGTAGGTAGGTCGGTAGGTTGCTACACTAAATAGTCCTATTAATGTGGGTATAAAAAATATCTAGATCCCACACTAATTCTCATGTTGGTCTCACTCCAAAGAAAGAGGCTGCAAATAAAGTAAACTCCGAATTATAGATGCTTGTCGAAAATTCCACAACCTGAATGTTCTCCCATAAACGAGGATTCCCGAAATTAAAGAAGAAACATCCTTGCCCGATACTTGATCCCATGGAATGCAAACAAGGAGCTAAGTAATCTCATGTTCATGTAATTATGTGACCTTGGAACCTTCTCTAATTTCATGTCCACGACTTTATAACTTCTCAAGATATTGATTTGGTGGCTACAATTGTGGTCCATTTGCGTGGGGTGGAACTTAGGGCCAATTTACACCATAGACCATGAAGTCGGACCATGGAAGATGGCCTTTTCCATGGTCCGATTTCTTGAATAATCAATTTACAAAGCCTTTGGTCCGAGACGACCCTAAACTGTTGGATGATGGTGGAGAGATACTCAAATCTCAAGGAAAAGGTTGGCGGTTCGATTCCCAGCTGTGAAATCTCCTCTCTACTTGACATAAACTTGCCAGGTGGTCAACTGCCTCATGTGTTTTGGCGCTAGCCTGTCGGCCTTCTATCTCAAAATAAAAATAAATAAAAATAAATAAATTACAAAGCCTTTGCCCCCCCTGACTAGGTGTAAATTGAGTGTGGACCAAGAGGAATGACCATGCACCCAAAAATGAATGTGCTAACCTTTTTTAATATATGCCTAGAAAAGGCAGTTTTGAAAGGGAAAAAATATCAAGTTTGACCATTCTCTTGTGTTATATTGTCTTCATCTTCTCTTCCCCCAAACAAAATTAGTTTAAAATATTATAATAGCATTTCTATGTCATGGGCTCTTGCCTTTTTCTACCAGAGCACCTCTTTTGCCTCTCCCACCGCAAAACCCATTGGACCATCTCAATGCATAATGTAAGCCTCAAAATATGTGTTTGAGGACTCAAACTTCATGGTCACTCTAACATTTTTCTCTTGATGTAAACCGAAGTGATACCAGGACGAGTTCAATAACCAATCACAAATTTTACAAGGCCTTGAGATGACTTCACGGTCCATGGTGTAAACAACCGCTTACTTACATGCTTGGAAGAAGATAGATGTGAAGCCTCCATTAGGGTAAACATTACATTTTCCCCTCCAATCTCAAATGATCGTTTCCAACTACTAAGATAGTATGGCCCATGCTGTGTATGTGTATAAAACAAAAAGGCAGTTATGTAAGTAGATATATACATACATGTCAGTAGCAGTGCCCAGGGAGATTGTTGGGCATAAATAAGCGGTCGAGATCCTAGTGTTTCTAAATCCAACCGCTTACATGTTGACATCGTTCGGTTTGTCTTTATAAATATGGGGTATATTCTATAAACTCCATTGAAATTATCGGTAATCTTTCTAAACTCTCGAACTTCGACCTGTGAACTCAAGCTCAACCAGTTCATCTAGAACTACACTACGTATGATATTTAGTGTCACCAATTCTAATCGTCTTGCTCAATACTAATTGTAAACTGCGGTATAGTGTCACCAACTCTGAATGCGAACCCAACATTATTCGCCATTCCTTGTAAATTTTTTGGGGGATTATATATTTACAGTGTTGCAATTACGGTCACTTACCAAGTGGGTTTTCCATCCAAATTTCAATCATCCATGACAATATTTCATCACAAGTCGTTGACAAGAGAAGGGTAGGGTTTTTGGCCGATGGATAAACTCATCCATCATCCATGACAATATCTCATCACAAGTTGCTGACAAGAGATGGGGTTTTGGCCAATGGATGAACTCATCCACCACCCATGACGATATTTGGTTCACTTATTCATAAGAAGTGTCATCTGAGAAGTTAGCATAGTGACATTAAGTACCACATGACACTAAATATCATGTTTAGTGTAGCAAGTCGGTTCTCCCCTTCATTGGTCCCTAGGTTGGATCGAGCATTTTGTAGGCCGCAAGGTCGGTAGGCCCATCACATGGCACTTGCAAATGCAAGTCCATGGATGGACGCATGATAAGCCAATTCCATGGATGGATGCATGATAACCCAACTCCGTCGGGTACGTTTAGTTTATGGTATATTCATTGTCACTTACAATTTTGTGGTTATAAGACATTGTAATGTCTTAGTGCAAATCTCATGTTTTACTAAGAAAGTAAGAATACACAAGATTACACAACAGTGCCTTGAGGTTTTGTGGGTCGTATCATTTGCTAACCATGATTCGGGTATAAAATGGTCGAGTGTGAATCCCGGGGGTTGGGTCGATTTGAATCACAACTGGTCCCTAGGAGCGCGAGGATGAAGTGCATAACATTATTCAGATCCATAACAATGTTCTGTGGGACTGACAATATTTTGTGGAATATTCTTCACATTTTGTTTGAATGATGGAATATTCCGTATAATATTGTCAGTCCCATAGAACACTGTTATGGATCTGAATAATGTTATGTGACCGGCAGTTTGCCCAATAACTTTATATTTGTGACCATGGACAACCAATCTAAGGGCCACTTCACACACACGAGATTGAGAGCCCATGACCATTACACTTCAAGCATTACACTTCAAGCACTCTCATTGGTGGAAATGGCAGAGCCAGTCAAGTTCGCTTCACACTACACTTGAGGGACCAATGGAGTATGTGAATGCAAGATGGATGTAAAGTCTACATGGATTCTTACATGGCATCAAATGGATCATGTTTCATGGTCACTTGGACTATTTTAAAAAATCACCTCTTGGAGGTAGGCCTACCACAAAACCGGAAGACCATGGCACTCCAAAGGCTCACAACCGTTGATTTATTCTATTTTATCATGTGTGAGGACCTGCATGAATAGAAATTCATTGAAATAGCATTTGGGTTGAGGACCTGGTCACATATGACTTCACACTACACTTGAGGATCCGTGACCACACTACATGATTTTGGAGGTATGTTGGGATGGCCTTTGGTCACTTTCTTTTGGGCTCTCACAATTTCATGGTCATGGCTCTTGGCTCGTGTGTGAAGTGGCCCTAAAGAGTTTTGGCAATTGCGTACCTTCAAGTATTAAGTGGCATTAAATACCACAAACATTGCAATAGATTTCAAATGGTGTCATAGAGCATGGTGAGGGTAGTTGAGCATTGATGTCCAAGAGAAAGTATATTTGGTTTCATTATGAAAACTCTATGACAATATTAATCTATTCCATAACACAATGTGGTCATATATCATCTTTGTTATGTGGAATTTGAAAGAAAGAAAAATATATATGTTGTCTAATAATTTAGAGATTGCAAGTATGCCAAGGGAACAATAATAATGACATGAAATAAATTTGTACATCAAACAATACATGTTCATAAATAATGTTATAGATTTCATGCCTAAAATCTACCCTCGGGGAGGTCACTCCATTGTCAAGTTGAACACCACGTGCGTTAAAAGTTTGCTACCCCTATATTACATGCCATAGATAATTTTAAAAATTATGATATTTTCTCTACATATACATAACTATTGATAGTACCTTTTGTATATTTTTCTGAAATTTTTAGTCATCTTCATTTTTGTAGTAATATTTTTAGTTCAATTCTGCGTCATTCTAGTTAGAAACGGTATGTTTTATAAAAAAAAATAGATCATCAAAATTGGTTACCATTTTTTACTATGTGATAGATACCGTGTATATCTACTCATGAAAAAAATTGATATAATTTTGACCCATTTTGGTGATGCCCTTTAGAAAAAGTAAATTTTGTCTTAACGCACGTGGTGTTCAACTTGACAATGGAGTGACCTCCCCGGGAATCTACCTCGTAGTAGCAAAGAGCCAGTGGCAACGATTTGTGATCCCCTCAGTGAAAGAAATCCTTGTGACAAGTTGGTAAGGCTTGAATTTGTGCATGTGGCACCTTCACGAAGGATGTATCATTCTTTGGCATTTGATAATCCTCAATGTAGAGTCACACTTAATTATAAACTTTGAGGGACTCTTCATGAAACGATAACAACAACTAATTACTATAAAGGGTAATTTGTTGAGGTGCACTATTGTATATCATTACTTATGAAATGTGTGTTTCCAAAAAAACATTTGGGTCTACTAGGACTTTTGAGGGTTAACAAAATGTAAACCATAATGACATTCATGCATAACAATATTTAACAATGTTGCCATGCTTTTGTCCAATGTATCTATGGCAAGTTATGCGTGAGTAATATCCTAAGGATTTCCCCTTACACCTGAATGCAACTTTACTCTTTGCCTTTTTTTATGGATCATTATTTTTTATAGACAAAAGGCCAATAAGCCAACGCTGAGTCGAATAAAGAAAAACTAGACACACCCACTTCAAGGGGAGGCGGAGCCCTTTCAAGCTTGCCACACCGCCACATATAAAAGACAAGTCACAAAGTGAACAATCCCTACGGACAACTCAACACCAACCAAAAACAAGAGCCCCCCCCCCCCAATGTTTTTTTTTTTGGGGGGGGGGGGGGTTGGGAGATGACATATAATCACCCAAATCAATGATAGTGAAGTTCCTAGTTCCACCGAATCTTGAGGTTGTCCTTACATGGATTCACCCTCTGGACTCTTTGTATTGATTGGAACGACAAGGTCTTCATCCGTGAAGAATGGCACAAAAGACTCTATGCTTTTTGGAAGGCAATTGTCTAGGCAATATATTGACTAGACCAATACTGAAATTATATTTATAATTGATTCATTTCAACTGTGGGTCATTAGTTGAGGGGGTATCATAAATGTTTAGAGTTTAATTGGCGGTAACCAATCAAGGGGAAGGGGGCAGACTTAGAGGAGTAAGTCATCCTTTGTCTAACATATCCATGTGGAATAGAGGTGAAGTCCTAGTAGAGGGTGAAGTGTTATTGGAAGCGAGTATACATTGTTGTCAAGAGTGGTCATGAAGGGTTAGTTGATATCTTTGATGACGATCACCATAAGTATTTCATTTGTTGACTACATGGTAACTATTAGTATTAACTTGATTATATACTCCTTGTTTGTGTCATTGCTTATTGTCATTCGTTGGATCAATCCTCTACTTACTAGAGCTTCAATGAAGACAATGTATACAAGGGCAATGAAGACCCAAGGAAGGCATAAGGTGGGTAGGAGAGGGGAGAGAGGAGAGAATAGGAGGAGAGGGAGGGAGGATTGATACACTTTGGTTTTGTTACAATTTACTTGGTTGTAGTTGGGTTGCCAATTTTTTGTAATCTTGCACTCAACTATGGAAGTAATTAGCAATGGTTGTAGGCGAGGGATGGGGAAGGATCTCTTGTTTTCCTTTAGTTTTTTCTCATATGTTATAAATATAATTCCAATATTAAAATTTGTAAACATTTTTGGTCGGCACCTAAGCCCCATTTTGAGATGACATGTATGTGCCTAGGCTTCATCCAAGTGTTTGATTAATAAAATATCAACGGTGTTTTCCTTTTTGAGGGGTCCACTATGTTATGATTGTCTTACAACATACATGTTGAACAGATGTTTTCATACCAATCCAAATTTTAGCATACGAGTCTCAATTTGCACTAGTATTGTACATTGCTTTATAGAATGTCTTTTGATGAACATCCTTGACAATCATTGATTTTCTTCCATTGGTTGCAAGCCATCCAATTTCAAGGGGAATCATGGTTTGACATTGAGATTATGGACCCAAAGATGCACCTTATAAGTAAAATCACTACTAGCATATGAGTCTGCAACAATTTTCATCTATGGCTGGAAGAAATATGCAAATCTATTAATGTGGTAGATTTGCAGGGTTTCCAATGACATAGGGCAATATTCCAGTGATGCAAGTCAATTATTGAGGACTTATAAACATACTTATAGTGGATGCCTTACTTCTACGCAACACTTTTGACAAATTTTGAACATCACCTTCTTCATAATTATCACTTAGATATGTTGCAAGTTCTTTGATTGGATCCTTTTCTTCTTCTTTTTGTTAACATGATGAAATATAGTGCAAAAGATGATTGAATCAGCAACCTCGAGCTTTAAGATGATTAGTAAGTACTCATACATATCTAAGATGTGGAAGAAATCTCACAAAGATGCGGGAATCTCACGTTGGTTTTTGTGACATTTCTTGAAGGACAATTGTAGGAGCGCTTTGTTCCAATTAAAGACACGAATGTCCCAAGTTGTAGCCACATAAAGCATTCCACACATGTGCACGCTATCCATTCAAAATGGAGGACGGATGTGGTAAAGGCCCCATCATCCATGCAAAGTAACAAGTGTTTTCGGCCGTTCAAACTTGATGGTATGAGGGGGAGGTTATTAGATTAGATAGCCACCTCGAGACGTGAACTAATACGTTGTGTTTGTTGAACATGTCATAGTAGGTACCCAGTCATTGTACATTAGGTACTACGGTGAATGCTTTTTTATTGTACCTAGTCTACGCAAAATTTGGGTGGAAGTTAGATGTCTTGGAGGTTGTTGAATCTATAAACAACCTTGGAACAACAGAACGAGGAATTAACGGATGCATCACATAAGATGGATGAAATAATTGGAATCGTTGTTGCTTTATAAGAGTGGATCTAAGTTCCATCCATGTAGAGGGCTAATGTGCAAGAACATTCAAGCATCTTCATCTGCAAATCATTTTGTGAAGAATATAATTGGACCCCACAAAACAATTGAGGGTGTCAATTTTGTATTGCTATCTCCATGTCGCTTTATTGTTGTGACAATATGCATATGTTTGTAACATCGAATCTATACAATAGTAACACCATGAATACATACCGACAACATGTTTTAGATATCATAATTGTTTCAGAGACCACACCACAATTATAAATATATTGTGAAGACATGAAGTGATGTGCTTAGATGAAGTTGGTAACATCAACAAAAAAATTTTTTTTTTTTAAAAATGCTACACTAAATATGATATTTAGTGTCACTTACTATTTGGATTTACAAAATGCTACATCTTTTACTATTGATGTAAATTTTTTTACCAAGTAAAGTTGTTCATGTTCTATAATGTCAAAACAACCAAATTAACATTTTTTGGTAAAATATGAGATGTTCAGTAAATAGATATAGAACTGTGTAATTCCAAATAGTAAGTGACACCAACCAATCATGTTTAGCATAGTTTCCAAACTAACATAAATTAGAGTATAAATTATTATACTATTTTAATTATAGTATCAAATTTTGGCTTTGAAGAAAAGTGTAATCTACAAATTTTATCTACAATCAATAATATTGTAACCCATTCACCAATAACTTATAAAGATCACTATATTCGTTAATTTGGGACTTTTTCGGCATTTTGAGACAGTTACAAATATAAGAACATGGATAAAATCACACAGATATTGGAGAATGTTGTAAGATGCAAATACTTTGAAATGGGTGTTCATATCAAGAACCCAATTAAAAACTCATATCAAGATGGTTTAGGTAGGACGACCCAAACATTAGACCATGTTGTTGTGGTCCATATATTAATTGGAGACAAGAGAAAGTCTCAAATTAACGAATATAGTGATAAAGTAGTTCACATAGTTTATCCCTTGAGCTCTTGATGCACATTGCCCCCACATATTGCACTCTAAGCTTTCACAAATGTCATATTGAAGAAACCTCTTGCAATTAAAGGATTGGGATCCATGCATTATGTAGTGTAAGAGCGCCGTTGGGATCCGCCCTTGGGAGTTACTCACTCTACATGTGAATTGGTTACTTGGGCTCGTTATGACCATGCATAGATTAAGTATGCCCATTAAACCAAAACACTTCAATCTTCTCTTTTGTCATGATAATAGACAAGAAGGAACAAGTGCGTTGTATATTGAACTTTAGAACTAATTTTGTCCTTGTGTCATCCGCACTAGTGGCTATGGTTGCCTAGGGAAGCAAATGAATGACGACATGGCCATCCTCGAGGATTGCATGCCATCCACACTTCAAGCGTCCACCCATGCGTCCCAATGTATCCAAATTAGATAGTTGAGGCATACTAAATTCTATAGACATGTGAGCCTTGAACTTAGATACACTCTTGCTAAGTAAAATATAGCGAATGGGCCACCACATTCGTTGCCCGGTCAAGGACACGTGGAAACACCACATCGGGGTGTGTGTGTGTGTGTGTATGTGTAAGGTCAATGCACCTATCACAAGGTATAATGGCAAGTATAGTAGTTCTAGATTTGTTTGTGTTTTTGAGAATGAACGTACATGCTTGACCGTTGTCCACTACGAAGGGCTTCAAAACCATGGTAAGGTGTGCTCACCTTAACCTTAAAGTAACCAAGGGCAATTGATGTCCTCTTGCCGATGGATGAGCGGTGACTTGACAAATTATTCTATGCTCCTAAGTTTTCTTGTTAAGGTGTGTGGTCCTATTCGGGCTCTTCCAACTTCACAAAACAATTTTGGTCGTTGGATCAGATCGGGAATTGTTTCATTTGGTTAGCAATTACAAATCACGCAAGATTTTTACGTTGAGTTCCAAAATCAAAGTTGTATTGCATAAGTGATACAAGATCAAAGTGAATATCTTTTTTGTTTTGTTTGTTTGTTAAAGAGTCACGCATGCTTTCCTAATCATGTTCACCGGTGAGTTTTATAACGATGTCTATATTTTGAACGCACAGTCCAATCTCATCGTAACACATGTCTTTTTGGTGGCCGTTGTTAACTACGAAGGTTGTCGTTTTACCGCTTAGAGATGATAGATGGCTAATTAAGACAAGTGACCACAAGGCCCACATGCCTTATACGCGACACCTTCCGCGGTGTAACAAAATGCTAACACTAGAAATCATCATGTGGCAATCCCCACGTGCCTCGAGCCCCTCGCCCAAACCCATTGCTCCCCATCACATTCCTCGGGCGCCGCGTAAGTTATCCTTTCCTCACTCACCTCACCCCGACCCACCCCCACTTTTCGATCTTCCGTTGTTTCGGACACGAGTTTCCACATCCTAGCGCTTACCATTCACGCTATCATCTCAATCAATCGTTGTGTTATGTGTTCGTATCAATGAGTCCAATCAATTTAAGGGATGCTTCACAATCCCTCTCTTGCTAAGAAAGCGGTGCCAATTACAACTACCATGTTGTTGTGTGAGTTTTCCCCCCCTTGTTCAGCCCTTCCTAACCCCTAGAAGCCCTTAAAGCCATACTTGACTTTTCCATACTTGACAAAAGTTCAAACCGTTTCATGAGGTTTTTGAACGTAAGCGTCCGTATTTAAGGGCCGCTTTACACACAAACCAAGAGTGGTGACCATGAAAATCTAAGGGCCCTTGAAATCATCCAAAAGCCGTAGGGTGGGAAATAAAAGTCCAATCTTGCAAGTGATGGTCCCTCAAGCTTACTGTAAAGTGAAAGTGAACCATGTTAAGGGACTGCAACGAATGTCCAAGTTCGGGTCTTCACCTTGACAATATAATATTTATAAGAGACACTGTCGTTTTAATTGATTGTCACGGTCCCTATTTTTATGTTAGACCCATCTTTTTTTATTGGGCATGACATAATGTCATGTAGACTATTAGCATGCCCACACTTACTAGTGTGGGTGACCAACAAACATCTCCTACTAGCAAGGTCCACTTTTAGCTTCAATTTGACCAATGATAGCCACTGGATATAACCGTTGTTGGTAGGAACCGTTCACTGGTGGCTTGCACCAGTAACTATGGGTGGGCTATATGAAACATTAACCACTTTCTACAATGTGGGACATTATATAGATTGTTCACCCATTTGAAGTGTTTTGGTCCCTTAAGCTTTCAAGGTGCAATGCAAAGTGAACTTGGACCATATTCGGCTTCTCGATTAATCACATAGATTGTATATCATATGTCAAGGGCCCTCAAGCTCTAGTGTAAAGTGACCCTAACGAGTTGGAGCTTATCAAGTTTGTCATCCATTGCGCGTGACAAACCAAGAGATATATCCATTGCAAAAAATGTCTCCTATCCCGAGTTTAACCGGAAACGAGTTGTGTTGTACAGCTTCCACTCACATCATGAACTACCTAAGGGTGATATATAGTGTAACTATTGCACCAAGTAGTGGGTTGGGGCGAAACAACCTGTACACTGGTTCCTTGGAGGCAAGGGTTTAGAGATTTGGGCGAACCAACCCATACACTCGTTCCTTGTTGGATGCCTAAACCCTTGCCTCCAAGGAACCAGTGTAGGGGTTGTTTTGCCCCAGCCAGGGTTTAGGCATCCAACAAGGAATGAGTGTATGGGTTGGTTTGCCCAAATCCAAGTAGTGTATATTACAATTGTCATGTCATATATGTTAGTCGTATGTACAAGTTACTTTGTAATAGTATAATGTGGCACACTATATAAGAATGATGACAAAAGAATGTAAATTTATCACAACATTGATTAAGATTGATGATGTAAATTCAACATTTTATTATTCTTACATTATTATTTAGCATTTAAAAGTTTGTCAAATTCTATGCATCACCGTCAACATAATTAATTCATATTAATTGTGTGTTAGGATATAAGATTACTAACGTAGTTTATAAACAATGAGTTATGGAAATGGTTTGGCACTTTGTTTCATGTGACTATGACAAACAAGGTTGAAGACAAAAAGCCATATGCTCCTTGTTTTTCACGAGTGTAAACCCAAGAGAGACCGTAGTGGGGGACCATACCTATTTGTACTTTATATCCGACAATGTATGATCCCGATATGAAGCATATCTATACTAATAAGATTCCAAGGATTTGTAATCTCCTATAATTTCCTTAGGCATGAGGTGAATACCAAAATGTAGATAGCCTAGTAAAATTCAACCAAATTGGTCAAATTTTCAAATTTTATGTAATGTTCAAAGTAGGTTATGACTAATAACTCTCACTTGTGGTGTTGGGTTACATTTTTATATACGGATGTTTAAGAAATATAATTTAGTCGTGCAGGTTTGAAAACACGTATTTATTCGCACTTTGGAATAAACATGAATGTGTAACATCTCATAGTTTTATGAATGGAATGGTCAAAATCCATCAACTTTTTCACAACTATATTTTTAACATGTTCATGTTCCACTCGATAAGTTCCTAACCTTTTTGCTATCATAGAACTCTATAGATCAATAAGAAAATAATGTCAAGGGTCTCGATTCTAGGGATATTTGGGAACACTATAATTAGTTTAATTTATTTTTTGTTAGGCACAATTTTATCTAAAATTTATGACACATGACACTTAGGGTCTCTTGGTCACATTGCAATAATATAGATGTAATTGACTCCCCAAAATTGCAAACTTGATACATAAACTTACCAAGTATGTCAGTATAGTTTTCCTCTTTCAATATATATATATATATATGAATATATGAATGATTTCCTCATCAAGTGGGCCCATCTCAACATTATTCAACAATATCGTTGAAACCTCTTCTTCATTTAGACAATAATACCAATTCCAAAATCATTGTTGGGCAATGCATCCATTTTTTACCCCCTTGGTATTGTTGTGCTCAGGGGAATGTTACCGCTTGGTTGGAAACTCAAAGGCCGGTTTCTTTGGCTCGAAGGTCACCAACAGTGAGTGCCATACTTTGCCACGTTCCAACCTATCGTTTCCTAATCTACCCCGGCGGGGTTGACTACGCACACCACTCCATTCCTTGATATCAAGAAAATGATCACCATTCTCGGTGGTGATGAATTCCAAAAAAATCTAGGTGCGCAAAAGGTAAGATTAGATTAACTTCGAATGGCAAACTTGTTAGTTTTGAAGCAAGCTGTAAATGTTAGGATGTTTTGGGCCATAGCACATCCTTGGGCGCAAATCTTGTGCAATGGTGCCAACCATGTTGTGGATTGTGTACAATGTTTTCTTTGCACAAGTATAAATGGTGACATGTGACCATGGGCACTAAATGTGATCCACTAGAGAAATACGTCGATAAATGTCAAATTGCAAATGACTTGCCTCGCCTTGGAGTAAATGTAGATGAATAAGACATCAACAAGGATTTCCGCCTCATGAAGGCAATATGCAATGCACAGTCACTAAATCGCCCTTCAATGCTAGAACAAATTCTGAGTCACTTCTCTCCCTTCATTTTCTTCTCGTAGTTTCTTCTTCTTCTTCTTCTTCTTCTTCTTCTTGTCATTGGTCATGTTGGTGTCGGTGTTGTTTGTCTTTTTGTTCTTCCTTTGGGTGTATGGTTGGGTCATTTGGTTGTTGTAGTGGTAGGATTTATGTGCTTGGATGCAACTCTTAATTGTGGAGCTCAAAGTGATGTGGGTTACGTGCATATAGTTGGGTGTAGGTCCAACAAGAGTAAAAGGTAATAGGCAAGGAAATTAAAGAAGTTTACCATAGTGTTCCACATGCTCCAACATGGCCACCCCAAGTTGGAGTATGAAACAATGCAACAACTTCTGACTTAGTTTAAAATGCCTCACATGAGCAAAACTATTGATTGGACTAGTCAAGTTGGCTCAAACTAGTGATGAGAAAAAAGTCTAGAGCTCCTAGCAACCGCAAGGCAATAACCACAAACAAGGTACACTGCAATAATCACAAACAAGGTAACAATGATTGACAAACAAAGTTGGATATCAATCCATGCTTATGTGGTTATTATTTTTCATCACGCTTCCATCCTATGTTACTATTGAGGTTGACCTTGGGAGCAACAACCTCAAGGTTAGCCTCCACCATAGTCAGTGTGAGGGAAGCTAAGACATGAGCGATGAGCGGTGAGCAATGAGCGGTGAACGGTAACACTTGAGCAGTGAATGGTAACACGTGAGCAACAATGTCAAATTTAGTAAATGGTCACGGTTTTGGGATACATACTCTAAAATTGGTATTCATATTTTTTCAAATTTTCAATTATAAAGTATTTTCATTTTGATCGAATGAAAGTGAAGGGGGTCTCTTACCATGGATACTTCCCAAAACTATTAGTCCATTGTTGATTTTTATTATAACAATGCACACCAATACATGTCACTTACTAACATTGTTAGACATGTAGTTGAACACAACACTTGGAACATTGCTCACACTCTACAACACCTGCAAGTGCAAGTAGCCGCATGACCTCGTTGTAGGAGTGTGTTGGAGCATGCATGAACTTGTTACTATCGTAATCCGCCTTTTACAAAAATGTAAACACATACTCAACAAAAAAACTAAACATGTAGCACACTCGTTTCCCATTCTTTCCCAAAGAATGAGATGACATTTCATGGAGTCCAGGCATGTGCAATGTGGTATGTCGCCAATTGTGACACATTATGCAATGTCCTCCTAGGAGACAATGTTGATTAGCACTCCAATTCCTAGATATATAATGGCAATTACTCCAACCACATAGTAATTGTCCATGAGTTCGGCGCTCTCCCATTTGTTTTTGTGGTTTGTTTTTGGTGTTGCTAAATTGCAATGCATTGTCTTTCCAAACTTGGAAGTTGGATGGGCATCCGGTTTGGTGGCACATAAATGCGTCCAAGGGATTGGGAATGTCGCAATTGTGGAAAGCCTACAACAATGAGAGAGAGCATCCCTTTGATGTAATTGGAACTTGACATCCTCCCTTCAGAGCTTGGTACCTATCTTCATCGGCCATGTGTTGGGTACTATAGGCCAATCCAACAAGTACTTCTTCTTGCTGCCACTTACACAATACTTGATATCATTAGGGAAAAACCTAAACTCGTACTCCTTCTTCATACCCTTGTACGTGGGAGCATGGGTGCTATGTTTGCCAATTCCGACTTTTGCATTGCATGAAATTCTTGTATTAGCTTGTATTGTCCAACAACTTTTGGTAGAATTGGGTGGCTATCTTGCAATGTGCAGTTGGAAAGAAGGGCAATGAGTCTCTAACACCAATGTGGTATGTGCCACACCACGCTTTGCAAAATTCAAAGACTCTTTATGCATGCCTTATTAGCTCTAGTGTTAGGATGAAGAATTAAGTAGTTCATTTGTTGGGTCAATGTGAGTCGAAAACAACTACTAGTGGCAAATCAAACTTCCATTTGGTGGATCCAAACAACTCATATCCCTCCAAGGCACAATCGTTAGTATTAAGATCTTTTGCTCCCATATAAGATGTCATGGCATCTACTAGCAACTTGGGATCTTCACACTTAGCAATAGGCTTCAATTTCAAAAATGTGCAATCATGGTCTTTACTGGTAGAACCACAACCATGACATGAAATCATCCACTATCACTTTGTACATGCAAGTCATCTTGTTGCCGGATTGTTAGATCCACTTGTTGTGCATTGTTTTTACAAGGTTACATATTGGTATAGTAATCTCCCACTAAAGTACGCATCCCGGCTAAGTGCGCAATTTTTTTGACAAAAATTAGGGTTCATACTTTATTGTTTGAACATGTCGTGCAGAGTCATTTGCTACGAATGCATGAATTTTTTACGCTTGAAATTCAATGTCAGTTTGTTAACGTTTCACTAAATGTCTCAAACAATCATCGCAGTTCATCATATGTTTGTTCATCTTCCATTTGAACATTGGAGCAAAGCAATTGGTCGTTGATGTCAAGGACAATGTTGTGTAGAGCTTCAAAGCCTTTGAAGTCGGTAGCATTTTCAGACTCAACAAATGTCTCGATAGGCTGGATTTCGTTGCGATATGTTCTCCCGATTGTCCCAAACTTTCCGGATGTCGCCTTCACTAACTTTATGCTCCTGCCCAAGTGCATGCTTGTTTGGCACGTTCGGTTTCCTCAACTTTGCAATGATTTCACATCGTTGGGCTTCGGTCAAGTGGGTTGCCTCATGTTTCATCCGTTTCCCGTTGTGATTCATTGAATCAGAGGGTTTAGAAAGCGATATGAGTAAAGTACGCACCTACCAACTAAGTGCGCACCAACGGCTCCAGTTCAAAATGCATACTTAAGTGGGAGATTATTGTATTTTTGCATGCTCATCCAAAGTCATATTCTACAAACATCATACAAATTATGGTACATTGTATATATATTTCACATATATTCAAAACTAATTAACATTGTTGAATACATGGTGGTGATGTACTTACAAAAATCATATGACCACCTCATTGTATGTCATGGAAGTGCCAAAACCCCAACCATTTGGAGAGGATGAGAATGTCTTCTTTTGTGGCAACTCTGAATGACAACTACCATGAACAAATCACATGGTATTTAGTTTTGGCTTTGTCCATTGTTTTTGTATCATTGTAATCCACACCACTACATGGAAGGTCCACTGACATTTTAAGGAGAAACACTTTGTCTTTGGATTGCTTGGGAATTTGCTACCATGGACGTATTTGAATCTCGAATGGTCTTTCAACACCATAATATAATCCTCTTTACCCATTACACTACGAAAAAACACTTTTAATCATAAACAAAGCTACGACAATTGGGAGGTGTGAGGCCAAACCCCCCACCCTTAAGCGTCCGTAGTCCGAGTAGTGGGGTTGGGCTCACATTCCTCCGCGGTATTGGATTTGGACTTGGATGAGTCCATAGTGCAAGGTTCACCCTTCAAGTGGTCTTGGATTTAACTTTGGTCTTTGCTTCCTTTGTCTTGCCATCGCGAGAGTGCTCCACATTCTCCATTAATTTGTGCACGTGGTTTATTTTTAAAGAGAGGATGCAAGTGTTAAAAAACACTATTCTCTATAGTCAATCTCAAATACATTTACTTGTGAAAGCCACACATAACACTAACTAGCATAATGTAACTAACTACTTGTCTATGAGCTAATTAAGTAGGCTATCTACTAAGCTCCTTCATGAACCCATCTCTTTACTTTCTAATTACATAAACCTAGCTCCTTCATAAACCCAACTCCTTCATGAACCCACAACTTTGTAGTTGTAATCCCCAACTACCTCACTAATTATTCAAGCCCTTAACTAATCTTCCTACCTAATTTTCCTAATTCTACTAACAACCCCTTTCTAATCACACAATTCTTCTCTAATCCTAAAATCCTAAAATCCTAGAGAGGAGAGGGGGAGAGAGAATTTCCTAACTTCACTAAGACTAACTAATCCACACAAGTATATTTTTGCACTCATCACAACCTCAAGTGCTCAACTCTTAAACATGGAACTTGCAACCACGTGTATTCAAAACATGAACTTTAAGTACCACAAATTGGAATCATGAATTAACTTTAAAATCCTTCACGTCAACACTAATTCTACCAAGAGGTCAAGCCCTCTTCAAGGCTAACAAGCCTTGGCTCTCAAACTAAAAACTAAGCACACACATGTGCTCCAATATGGCTTCCCACACCCACACTTATAACTCGTGGGGTGCCTTGGAGCACAAAGGAAAGAGAGGATGAGTGAGGGAAGAATGAGGGATTATATAGTAAGCTTGAGGGGGTGAGCACCCTCAAGGCTCACGATAAGCCCTTGAGATTTCCTCCTACTTAGTAGGCGCCAATCCTATCTTCTAAGCCTTCCTCCCTCAAATGATCAACAAGGATCCTAATTCGAACATTTAACTAGCCTTGGCTTTCTACCTACCACACTTTACCAAACTTGGGATGCTTCAACCCAAACTTAGCCTCCTTCGCTTTCCGCCGCCATAACTTTCTCCCCTTACTTTCCCAAATCGTTGCTCACCACTTAATTCAAACCACGATGCTTAATTCGTGATTTGATTGGTGCTTTGAGAATTTGCTTATCCTCCACCTTGCATTCTTCCTTGGACCTTCCCCATTAAGTGGCCATGATGAGGTGGTCCACTTGTGCGCTCCATGTGATCCTCCATTCATCCCAATTCGAATGCACTTGCCTCTTGAGTCACTTTGGTTGTCTCCATCCATTTGTACTAGCCTACTCACTAACTACTCAATCCAAGTTCTCCTTACCTATCCTCATTCACTCAAATCCTTCCGAAGGTAAAAACACAATAACAACTCACATCCTAGCCTCTTACAACATGGTACTTCTAAGACTAACATTTCACTCTTTTTATATTTTTGTGAAGTAACATGCTACTTCAAAGTGCATCAACTAACGTTTCAAGGGTCTAAGACTAAATGTGGGCACCCTTTTGGGCTCACATAATTGGCGACCATCGGGGGATGAATCCAAACATCTCTTGCTCCAAGGGTAAGTTGCCTAGTCAAGCTCGGTACTCCTTACATCTACTTCCCGATGTACGGGTAGGAAAGAGCTCACCATTCAACGTTTCCAATTGAATTGAATTATTAGGAAAGACCTCATAGACAAGGTAAGGTCCTAACCATACCGCATCGAATTTCGCCGGAAATTCAAGCTTTCGTGCGTCTTGAATCATGACCATCATTCCCGGTGTTAGGGCCCTTCTCTTATGTCGTTTGTCGAAAGTAATCTTTCTCCTTCTTTGGATTGCCTCAATATGTTGAGCCGCCATTCTCCTCCCTTCGTCAAGTGCTTCCAAATCGGTTAGTCGATTTCGTAAGGATTGACTTTCGGTAAGTCTCGTACTCACGGCCACCCTAAGTGACTCGACTTCATATTCGATTGGTAGTGTCGCTTCAAGACCATAGACTAAGGAAAATGGTGTAGCACGCGTAGTTACCTTATAGGTTGTACGGTATGCCCAAAGTGCCGCCGTTAGTTTCGTATCCCAATCCCGCTTCGAGTCTATAACCGTCTTGCGTAGTATACTCACCAAAATTCCGTTAACCCTTTCCGTTTGTCCATTGGTTTGTGGGTGGTAGGGAGTAGTCTTCCGGTGATCAATTTTAAATTTCTCTGTCATCTCTCGAATCAAGTCATTCAAAAAGTGAGTACCCCTATCGCTTACTAGGATCTTCGGCACCCCGAACCGCGAAATTATGTTTTCGTACATAAATGTTGCCGCGTGTTCCGCCGTGTCGGTCTTCACCGCTTTGGCTTCCGCCCACTTGGTGAGGTACTCGGTTGCCACCACAATATATTTCATTCCTTTTGAAGATTGGGGATGGACCTCACCCACATAGTCGATGCCCCATTTTTCGAAAGGAATTAAGGGTAATGATACATGTAAAGGCATCTCCATTCTAAGGTCGTTTCGGGCATACCGTTGGCAAGCGTCGCATTTCCTTACATAGTCATGGGCGTCCTTAAATAGTGTAGGCCAAAAGTAGCCCGCTCTAAGTATTTTTTGCCCGGTGAGTTGACCCGAGAAGTGACCGCCGCAAGCGCTATCGTGGCAAGCGATTAAAATCGCTTCAACCTCCGTTTTTGACACGCATCGTCGTAAAATACCATCGGACCCCCTTCTAAACAACCTATGGCCCACTACAACAAATTGCCTACTATTTACCCTCACCTTCCTTCTCTCTTCTTTTGTCCACTCTTTGGGCAACTTGTGGGTTGTTAGAAATTCCACTATGCCCGCATACCACTCCGGTGTAGAAGTGACCACAAAGAGGCTATCATCTACTAACATATCATTTACCGGATTTTTTCCTATCTCCTCCGACAACCTAGACAAGTGGTCCGCTTGTAAATGCATACGACCCGGTTTATATTCCACCGTGTAGTCGAATTCTTCTAATAACAAAACCCACCTAGCTAACCTACCACTTAACTCCGCCTTGTTAACTAGATACTTGATAGCCATGTGGTCAACAAAAAATACAACCGGGTTGCACATGAGGTAATGCCTAAACTTTTTAACGGAAAACACCATGGCTAGGCACTCCCTCTCCGTTGTAGAGTAGTTTCTTTCGGCGGGGGTCAATTGCTTACTCGCATAAGCTATAGGTTGATCCTTCTCTTTTTCTCCCGTTGCTTGACAAAGCGCACTCCCTATTGCCACATTACTAGCATCACAATAGACGTGAAAAGGTTTACCCCAATTGGGTGGTATCAACACCGGATAGGTGCTCAACCTATCCCGCAATTCCTCAAAGGCTTTTTGACAAGCATCCGTCCACTCGAATTTGACATCCTTTTTGAGCAAATGGGTAATGGGCACCGCTATCTTTGAAAAATTAGGAATAAGTTCCCGGTACCATCCCACATGTCCTAACAACTTAGAGATCCCCTTGGAATTGGTTGGAGTTGCCAAGTCGCTTATGGCCGCAATCTTATCCGGATCGGGTTCTCTACCTTTCTCACTAACAACATAACCCAACAACACTCCCTTATTCACTCCCAAAAATGTCTTATCCGGGTTCAATGCTAACCTCATCTTCCTACACCTAACCAATGCCTCCCTAACACAATGTAGGTGATCGTCCACATTACTTTGTGTGCTAAAATCGTCCACAAAGACGGTCATGGATTTGAACAACAAGTCGGTGAAGATATACATTACTAATCGTTGGAAAGTAGCCGGGGCATTACATAACCCAAATGGCATCACTACCCACACAAAAGTACCCCAAGGTGTAGTAAAAGCCGTTTTATGGATATCTTGGAGGGCTATGGAAATTTGATTATAACCCGCATACCCATCCATAAAGGTATATCGCGAATGACCTCCAACCTCCTCAAGCAACAAGGTGATAAAAGGTAAGGGGAAGTGATCCTTTTGTGTGCACGAATTCAATTTCCTATAGTCGACACAAACCCTTAATTTCCCATTTTTTTTCTTTACTAAGACCATAGGAGAAACCCAATCCGTGATTTCCACCGGCTTGATAAACCCGGCCTTCAATAACCTTTCCAATTCCGCTTTCACCAACAATTGCAATTGAGGATTCATCCTCCTCTCCTTTTGTCTAATTGGCCTCGCCCCCGGAATTAAAGGAATCCGGTGCTCTACCATTTCCCTAGGAATTCCCTTAAGCTCATCGTAGGACCATGCAAAAGTATCACTAAACTCATCCACCAAATTGCTATACTCCCTAACCTCTTTCTCCCCCAATTTGGAACCCATCTTCATTTGTCGGGTTTTTCCATTCTTTAATTTCACATCCACGTACCGCCAATCCGCTTCCGACACATGTGCTTGTTCCTCTTTGTTCCGATACCAATCGGAAGGCACATTGGGGTAATCTTTCACATCTTGACCTACAACTATCCCCGTAGACGTGGTCTTGAAATGTAAAGGCTCCTCCAATTTCGATGACTCAATAATCACATCCTCCTCTTGAGTCCCATCTACATGAATTAACCCCTAAAGGACCAAGCATGATTTGGACGGATGTGAAGGAAATTCAAGCCACTATCATGTATGGGATGGTGCATAGAGCGTGGCAAACATTCGATGGCTTCCAACCTTATGGAATGGTTGTTAGCTTTATCAAGTACGATAGGGAAAAATATCCATCCCTTTATGTGAATTTCGTCCATTAAGATTGATATGTCTTTCGATGGTTCAATGGTATTCTTGAGTTGCCCGAACATTGCCTGACCACTTTGAACATGTCTTGCCATTATTATATTCATTTTTTAGGCAACATTTTGCAACGACACTGAAAGTCACGGAGTTGGGCAACTATTAGTGTTGACAAACCGTCATTTCAATCTAATTTGCTGGCTATATGGGCCTTGCTTTATATACAACTACAAAATCATGAAAATATTGCGATTGTTTAAATAATATACATGTATAAAACTGCACTGAAATCCGTACGGTGGATGTATGCAACAAAAACCAATAAGGGTATGCATCATTTTTTTGCAAATTTATGATGTCATTCTTGAATTTAAAAGTAATTTAAACTATTTGGGAAGTTGTGGATGGCGGGCACACAAGGAAAAAGGGTGTGGACAATGGAGATTCTCATCCCACCCTTTCGTGCCGTGGCCCACAACCATTTATATATTCCATTCTCAATATTGCATGCCCCATACCACCCTCTTTCATGGCTATAGTGTCATTATATACCCCCTCTATGTACGTGCCCCCCCTCCCCCCATGCATCGCACCCTTTACATAATAGAAAATGAGGCCACATAAAGGCTGCCCAAGATTCAACCATGGTGCAAGTTCATTGGATACTATGAACAGTTTCGGGCAGTTGTATAGTGCCAAATAGTGCATTTTGAACATTTACATCACATTTACAAACACCAAATTATCGTTTTTTTGAAAAAAAATTTATGGGTTGCATTTCTCTGTCCATTGCGCATCCATTGCAATTGTTTTCATTCACATCGGTGCAAATCTATGACTTTTGGCCTACACAAAAATACCAAAAACGTCCAAAATTGGACGCCTGGTCCTTTAGGGGTTAAACTAACCTCACCCTCTTCCACGTCATCTACCCAAGGTGTTAACCCACCGCTAACCCACTCTTCCTCGGTGAGCACCTCACATGGCTCCAACAATGAGCCCTCTCCTAAACTAACACTAGGAAATTCACTCCCTAAGCCTACTTGGTGAAATGTAACCATTACATCAACCTCGGACTCGGGGTACTCCCTTAGCCATTGGGCATAATCCCCATTATCCCCATAATTGTAAAAATTAGGACCTAGACTTCCCGAGCCCGAATCTATAACAACCCTTTGACCTTCGGGATGGACGACTCCCACCAATGCCTTGCCAATCTCATTCTCGTTTAAGTCATCAATTTCCTTCTCCAATGGCAAATACATCTCCTTCTTCATCCATCCTTCTAATGAACCAATGGACACTATGACCCTATTACCCTCCGGACCATAAGTGATGGATGGTTTAGGTCCACCCCAATTGACCATAGCATTCGCCATCCGCAACCAAGGCCTACCTAGCAAAATGGGGAAGGTGTCCTTGTTGGAGTGCATTTTAATGACATGGAAGGTGACCGAGTACTCCTCGCCTCCCGTAGTCATTCTACAATCCTTGATCATCCCCAAAGGCGTAGTCGAACTTTGATTTGCCATATTTATGACCAAAGGTGAAGGCCCCGTGAGTCCAAGTCCCAATTTTTTCATAGTATCCTCCGGTAGTATATTTAGACTACTCCCTCCGTCGACTAGCACATTAGGAACCACCTTATCTACTATAACAACTTCTATTTCTATAGCTTTCACGTCTCTTCCACCTTGTGATTGGATCCTAGCGGCTATTTTAGCTTTCACCTTCCTCATCCTCTTGTGTACCGGCATTCCCTCCTTTAATGTTTTCCTTGCCGTGGGTGAAATTTCCAATAGTTGGCCGAAAGTAATATCCGCCTTGAGTGTACTAAGGTCCGCCCACAAGTCGTACCCGGTAGATCTTTCCACCTTAGAATTACCCACTACGTCGAATTCGTCTACGGGAACCCCCGGTCCTTCCCATTCACCCACATCGCTATTATCCAAGTCATGTACCGCATTAGTCCTCTCCCTATCTTGTAAAATTATATTTTCCCTCTCCACATCCTTAGTAGCTCTTCTAGCTACCCTATCCAACTCGGAGAGATTAATCTCTTCATCCGAAGAGTAATTTCCTTGCTCTCCTATTCCTACCTCCAACGGGGCATCCCCTCTCCTAGCCCTAGTAGTTACCGCTAGTGCAGGTGCTTCTTCAACCACACCCTTACCCTTCACTAACTCATATGTAATAGCATTGGTGTGAGGAGGCCATTGACTTTGCTCCTCTCCAATTCTCGTTGGGAGAGGAAGCATGTCATCACATGTGGCCTCCAACACTCCATCCATGAACCTAACATCTTGGGAGTTAGATGGTCCCGGATCCGTTGGAGGCGCTTGTCTCCCGTTACTACCATTAGGTGGAACTCCTTGTCTATTTTGTATTGGAATGTAACCGGTTGTAGTTTGCAAGCCCGCCGGTGGATGAAAAGTTTGCCTAGCATTACTATGGTCATAGTATAAGTTAGGTGGCCTAAGTTCATTGGCCGGTACTCCTTGTGGCCTAGCACCTCGCATATTATCCCTTGCTTGTTGTTGTGGATTAGCCACCGGGTAAGGGACATTAATTATTTTGTCCGGTTGGCGACACGTATCCGAGGGATGACTTCCTCCACAATTGCTACAATTAAACTCTTGACCTTCGGACCAACATTGTCCTTGAGCGTGCCACCTTCCACAAAAGGGATGAAATTCCTTCTTCTCTAAATTTTGGCCACCTTGCCCTCTAGGTTGTGGTCCTCTATTGCTTCCATTTCCATAGTGAGGTGGCGCTTGACCTCGTTGATTTTGTTGAGGTGGGTTACCGTTTCCTCTTTGGTCACGGTTTTGTCCACTTCTACAAAATTGACGCGTGTGGCCCGGTTGGCCACATTGGACACACCATAATCCGGAAGAATGCCTACCCGACTCAACCGGGGGTGGAGGCCCCGGTTGTTGACTCCGGATCATTAATGACATTTGATCCGTGAGGCTTTGCATTTGTTTTATCATAGCCTCTTGGAATCCTAGTTGGCTAGCACCTAGTCTTCTCTCAACCTCCTCCAAGTGTGGATCCGTTCTAGGGGCCGGTAGTGCCAAAAGAGGTGCCGGTTCCCTAACCGCTAAAGGTCGGGGGCCGGTGTCCACAATGGCATATGGAATTTGGTTCTCATACTTAGCGGGTTCTACCGCTACCACCCTAGGGCGTATGGGGATGAATTGTGGGATCAATTCATCCTCCCTTCTCCATAGCCTTTCGTGATCTTTATCCAAGTTTTCAATATCTCTAGCCGCACGCTTGGCATCCGCCAAGGTCAAGGGATTCCTTTCTAGAACACCCCTAATAGTTCCGGACTTAAAAAACCCTTGAATGAAAAATTGCTTTAGCGTGTCGTCGTTGAGCATGGTACCCACAAATCTAGTGCACACTAAATCAAACCTCCTAATGTAAGCCGAAATTTCTTCCTCCCTTCCTTGCTTCAATGACGACAATGCCCTTAATGCGGTACTTTGACCCACTTCCGGCCTAAATTCGTTAAGAAACTCCCTTTGTAATTGTTCCCATCCCCTAAAATGTCCCTCGGCATGATCCCGATACCATTCATAGGCTTCCCCCTCTAGAGTGGTAGGAAACCACACTAACCAATAACCCGGGTCGGTTATGAGGAAGCTAGCCAACCGTTCGATATACCGTTCCATGTGCCGAGAGGGGTCCTCATCCTTGGTCCCATAAAATTTAGGGAGATGAGATGGCATATCCATCGCCGCTAAATTTTGTGGAACCACAATTGGTAGGCCTCTTGGCCTAACCAATGGGTCTATTGGAGGTATAGGAGGTATGGGCGGAATTGGGGGTATGGGTGGTGGATCCATCCCCCGTTCCTCGGCCATGGTGACCGGTGAACTATTCAACAATCCCCTATCAACTTCTACCGGGAATTCTTCTCTAAGTGTGTAATTTTCCGAAGAAGTTTCACCACTCAATTTGGAGGGAGTGATCTCCTCTTCAAGTTGAGCTCCAAGTTCTAAGGTGTCTAGAATTGACCTAGTCCTAGGTTCGACGTTCAAACAACTCTCTATTCTAACATTATCTTGTTCTAATCTATCACTGATTTTAGAGGACCGCCTCTTTCGAGTAGATTTCTCTAGTCCTACTATCAAACTTGGTTTTTGTGAGCGAGTCCTACCTTGCATTCCATAAGAATCGATCGACCCTCACTTGACCACACATAATCCTAGCAATTCCCCTCTTAATATTTTCACTTGTCTTGGTGTGGTTATAATTTTTTTAGGAGGTGAGGAAAAGAACCTGCAAGCCCACTTAGGTGAAAGAATCCCAATAGGGGATAGGCATGTTCATGTTAATTTTTTGGTTAAGTCGGAGCATCACCTCCGCACCTTCCCGCAAACTAACACTCACCACAATACCGATTGTGAGGGGGTGACCTTCCGAGTAGATTATGTTAAAAGTCGAGGCTTCACCCTTCAACTTCTCACACCATCCACAATTCGGGAATTACCCTCTACAACGGATAACAACAATCACGAGTACAAAAGGCATTCCTTAATTAGTTAATGAGTTCACTTTGAAGAAATAAACATACCTTGAGCAATCGCATCCCCCTGTGAGTTAGCACTCCCCTCAATCGTGACTCAATGTAACAACACCATAAACTTTGTGAAATATTAATTTAATCTAGAGCATGAAATGACAACTCCCAAAACTTTGAGACTCACCCCGAGGTGAGTGTCAAAGTTCAATGTCCTAAGGTGAATTTACCCTCTAATGTTTTAATGAGCTACTCGGTTATAGGTTCCTTTTAAGTTCTTAGCAAATCCCCACAAAGGTTGAGGACGTACCTTCGCCGCGCTCCTTCCTCAAAAATGAATTTGCGTAATTGACAATGCAATTCATTCCAAGGAATAGTTGAAATACAATGAATTCAAATGTAACCCAAAGAGAGAATACTTACCGAGTTTCGGGTGCTCCTTCCCTTCTCTCAAGTTTGTGTCTCCAATTTTTCCTAGTTGCCTCCAAGTCTCCTAGTCGCCTCCAAGTCTTGTAACTACCTTCCGCTTCGCTCCCGGCGGACGCACCAATTATGTGAGGCCAAACCCCCCACCCTTAAGCGTCCGTAGTCCGAGTAGTGGGTTTGGGCTCACATTCCTCCGCGGTATTGGATTTGGACTTGGATGAGTCCATAGTGCAAGGTTCACCCTTCAAGTGGTCTTGGATTTAACTTTGGTCTTTGCTTCCTTTGTCTTGCCATCGCGAGAGTGCTCCACATTCTCCATTAATTTGTGCACGTGGTTTATTTTTAAAGAGAGGATGCAAGTGTTAAAAAACACTATTCTCTATAGTCAATCTCAAATACATTTACTTGTGAAAGCCACACATAACACTAACTAGCATAATGTAACTAACTACTTGTCTATGAGCTAATTAAGTAGGCTATCTACTAAGCTCCTTCATGAACCCATCTCTTTACTTTCTAATTACATAAACCTAGCTCCTTCATAAACCCAACTCCTTCATGAACCCACAACTTTGTAGTTGTAATCCCCAACTACCTCACTAATTATTCAAGCCCTTAACTAATCTTCCTACCTAATTTTCCTAATTCTACTAACAACCCCTTTCTAATCACACAATTCTTCTCTAATCCTAAAATCCTAAAATCCTAGAGAGGAGAGGGGGAGAGAGAATTTCCTAACTTCACTAAGACTAACTAATCCACACAAGTATATTTTTGCACTCATCACAACCTCAAGTGCTCAACTCTTAAACATGGAACTTGCAACCACGTGTATTCAAAACATGAACTTTAAGTACCACAAATTGGAATCATGAATTAACTTTAAAATCCTTCACGTCAACACTAATTCTACCAAGAGGTCAAGCCCTCTTCAAGGCTAACAAGCCTTGGCTCTCAAACTAAAAACTAAGCACACACATGTGCTCCAATATGGCTTCCCACACCCACACTTATAACTCGTGGGGTGCCTTGGAGCACAAAGGAAAGAGAGGATGAGTGAGGGAAGAATGAGGGATTATATAGTAAGCTTGAGGGGGTGAGCACCCTCAAGGCTCACGATAAGCCCTTGAGATTTCCTCCTACTTAGTAGGCGCCAATCCTATCTTCTAAGCCTTCCTCCCTCAAATGATCAACAAGGATCCTAATTCGAACATTTAACTAGCCTTGGCTTTCTACCTACCACACTTTACCAAACTTGGGATGCTTCAACCCAAACTTAGCCTCCTTCGCTTTCCGCCGCCATAACTTTCTCCCCTTACTTTCCCAAATCGTTGCTCACCACTTAATTCAAACCACGATGCTTAATTCGTGATTTGATTGGTGCTTTGAGAATTTGCTTATCCTCCACCTTGCATTCTTCCTTGGACCTTCCCCATTAAGTGGCCATGATGAGGTGGTCCACTTGTGCGCTCCATGTGATCCTCCATTCATCCCAATTCGAATGCACTTGCCTCTTGAGTCACTTTGGTTGTCTCCATCCATTTGTACTAGCCTACTCACTAACTACTCAATCCAAGTTCTCCTTACCTATCCTCATTCACTCAAATCCTTCCGAAGGTAAAAACACAATAACAACTCACATCCTAGCCTCTTACAACATGGTACTTCTAAGACTAACATTTCACTCTTTTTATATTTTTGTGAAGTAACATGCTACTTCAAAGTGCATCAACTAACGTTTCAAGGGTCTAAGACTAAATGTGGGCACCCTTTTGGGCTCACAAGAGGCAAGAGTACTAAATTTATCCATATCCACCTCCAGGGACAAACTTGCCAGATAATGTCCTACACTGTTTGATGGAGATTTTAAAAGGTAGTTTGTCAACAAATATTTGCTCGCTGCCATTACAATAGCAAAGTTTTGGCAATGGATGTATTCATGACTTTCTTGGTAATGCACTATTAAAGTATGTCCATTGACTCACAACATGTACCATTTGACACAAGTTGTCCATGAATACCAAATGTATATATGGCCTTGACATCCCAAGGGATGTCAAGTAGACATATATTATGTGAGCGATATACAACGCAATGAGCACTGGTGTGGAATGACATACCTTACATTCCAATCTTGATTTATTTAGGGCCACAACTCCCATACAAAATGGAATAGGAGTTGATTCAATCCATTTGGTGCAATTACGAGTGCCTCCATTACGATACATATAATCACAATATTTTTTTGTGCGATGTAGATGAACATCACAAGAAGAACACTTGAAGGAGAACCCAAAATTATTTTGGATATTTGTTATTTTTGTTGTGCACCAAGGGTGTCCGTCATACATCTTGTCCATGTCATCCATAGACTGGCCATATGAGCTAAGAATGTTTGTTGACATAGGGGGCAACACAAACATAAAATCACCATCAAATGATGGTGGCAAGTACTTGACTTCATGCACATCAATGTTGTAAAAATCAATAGTTATTAGACCATATTTTGATATTTTTATAGACTTTGTAAGTTTCAATGCATCAACAATACTCAAACTTGAAGATGAAGACAAAAGGGTGCAGATGTGGATGTTGAGATGGAATGCCCCGACTGGGCAACCTTAAGTAAAGAGGATTGTAAGGTGATTTATGAATATCCACTGACACTCAAGAAGGTGTGGGAGTCACACTTCTAAAAGGGAAAAGTGATGTGTTTGACAAACCAATTATTGGACAAACTTCTTCATCACATTTAGACAACACAAGAACATCATTTTAGTGGACTCCAATTTAACGGCGGCTACACTCGAGATTATATTTGTTGACGTGTTAGGTTCATTTGTTAAAACAACAATGGAAACTTGCATCTATGAATCATGAATTTTTATAACCCAAAACGAACCAAGACCCAAAATCCAAATATGACCATCCTTACTCCTGGTATTTTGCATCAAGATTGTTTCTAATATATCACCGTTCACATTGTATATCTCATGCTCAATGTATATGGTTCCAACCTGGAGATTGAACCTCAAACTTAGCAAATCCTCTGAAACACCAACATGGTGCCATCATTCTCAAGAGGCAATGTGAAGGGCACCAAAAACCCATAAGCTTGAATGGTAGCCATGTGGAAATTGTGGAATATGTGAGTTGTGATGAATGTGGAGGTTGTTTGGAACAAACATAGAAATTGTATTTGGTAAAGGAGCGACAAAGAAGGTAGAAAGTAAATTAAAAAATAATTTATTATCAATAGTTGCAAAAGATAGGTGGCGGATCACAAAAATATACAAGCAATTTCACAACACACAATCCTTCTACTAGAATTGATATTTAGGGTTAAGGCCATGGCAAACATGGGTAAGGGTTTTAATTTGATAATCATATTTAAAGAAAAAAATGAAATCATGGAAGGCAAAGATTTTTTTGGTTTGGAGAAAATATTTTTAATCAATTGACATGATCAAACATATAATAAAAAGGGAATAAACAAAGATAATAGTGAGCACTCTTACTTAGAATGATGCTAGATAATATACATATATAATAAACCTAAAATCAAGCAACGCTAAAGAGAGAGTGTCTATGTGGTTTCCACAAGGATGGAACCCATGTAGTGAAATAGTGTAGATGTTGTTGAAATTCAAATGCAAGCATGAGATAATGTGACGCATGGAAAGAGACAAAAACAAAAGACGGCGTTTAAGTACTCTAGTTCCAAAAAACTAATAAGGTCCAAAATGGAGAAAAGGTTTGTGTAGAATTAAAGGGAGTGACATCTGCAAAACCACTTGTATATGGAAATTTGACTCAAGTTTTGATGGGAAGATTGTTGGAAATGATTGTGTTGAGTGAGTGAGTGATACGGCACAACAATCATTCAACAATGACAAGGAGGAAGACACACAAAACTCCTTAGAGGTAAGACTATTTTTTATTCCATTGTTGAAGTTGGGAATGAATGTAATTTGACGGTGCTCCACATGTGTGAAAGCGTGTGGTGGGCTCTGTTGGGCTTATTTTTCTAGAGAGGATACCCACAACAACATGACCTCTCCCAAAACCCTAAACCCTTCATTATTGTGCCCTTCATTTCGAGGAGAGAGAAGGTGAGTTTAGAGAAGGAGGGAGAAGGAGGTGGTAAGAGGAAGTGATGGTGAAAGGGGAAGGAGGCAAAGATGAAGAAGGGATGGAAGATGGTGGATTAGAGGAGATGGAGGACTTGGGAGGAACTCTTGGATGTAGGATAGGTTGTTGGTTTCCATCATGGTAGGGCTAAGATTTTCATAGGAGCTTGATGTGCATGGCTTTAGGTTGCACTTTAATGTGATCAATGAACATTATTTGTCATTCTTTGTAATTTTTGGGGGGGATTATAGATTTACAGTGTTGCAATTACTGTTACTTACCAAGTGATTTTTCATCCAAAGTTTCACCATCCATGACAATATTTCATCACAAGTTGCTAACAAGAGAAGTAGGGATTTGGCCAATGGATGAACCCATCCATCGTCCATGACAATATTTGTTCAGTTATTCATAAGAAGTGTCATCCGAAAAGTTACCATAATGACATTAAATACCATATGACACTGAATATCATATTTAGTGTAGTATTGTATGATGGCTTGCGTTTCCCATTTATCTTTCTGGGATGTGGTTTGGAGGCTATGATAGTATGTATTTGTCCGCCTGTGGTGTCGTGGTCTTAGGTGTGATTGTGAGCATGGGGGTGTATAGGATCTGGCATGTTGTTAGTGGTTGTGGGTAAAGGTGTTTGGAAATAAGTTTTGAGTTTGTTGGAGAGCTGCTTCAGAGGGCCTTGTAGTGGTTTTCAAATTCATTTTAAGGAGAATATGATTTTGTTTAGTGGGATTTTGAATTTGTTCGATGGTGGTAATGCAATACATGTAAAGTTTGTCAAGATATTTCTTTGCATTGTTTTTTTATTCATTGGGGAAGGTGTTGTAGTGTGGTGAGTTTTTCTAGGTGTTTTCGATCTAGGTTTGGTTTATTGGGAAGGTATTTTAAGCGAGTTTATGTGTGTTTTGTATTCTCTTTCAAGTATGAGCATGGTGCCTGCAATGGGTGATCTTGCACATGCTTGGTATATGAGTTTGGGAATATGATGAGATTCTCCATATTTTGCGCATATATGTTTGGCTAGTCCTTGATAGATGATGTTAAGTTGTCCTTGGTTGTTTAAAGCTTGGATTAGTCATTGCCCAATGCAAATTATGTAATCTAGGAGTAAGGATGTATTGCTTATGCCAAAACCTTTGTGCAAGAGGTGGGTTAGGATATTGGTTGTGTTTTTGAGGAGCTTGCAATGTTGTATTTTTTTAAGCCATCTTAAGAGTGGGTCTAGGAAGATGATGAATAGGTATGGACATAGTGTGTATCCTTGGGTTGTTCTGCAACTTACTGGAGCTTGTCCTTAATGGGATGGTACGAAATTTTATACAGGTGCTGCATGGTTGTCGTCAGCTCGTGTCGTGAGATGTTGATCATAAGTATAGAGCCGAAGTGGCTACCATGGAATGCAGTGGTGGAGTTTGTGTATATGTAACCGATCATTTTGACTGCGTCTTTGGGGTAGCCCAAGTCTTTCATTGTTGCGAGTTGGCATGTGTGGTCTTTGGAGCCAAAGGCGTTTCGGAAGTCGATGTAGGTTAGGAATATGTCTTGGTTGGTGAGGCGGGCATCAATAATCATTTGAATTTGTCTTGTGGTGTTTCTTTGTGGTCAAAATCCTTCTTGATTGAAGTGCATGATCTGGAATTCTTTTCCATAACTAGTAAGGAGTGTGGTTAGCATGGTCGTGTATAGTTTGTAGATGGTGTTTGCTAGGGCTATAGGTCTGTACTTTACAAGAATGAGGGGTTCAATTTTATTTTATGGAGGAGTATGGTTTTGCTATGTTTCCAATACTGTGGAATGTTTTCTATTGGTAGCATTGTTGGAAGAAGAGAAAGAGCATGTCATGGAAGGTTGTAGTAGAGCTTTAAGGATTTCATTAGGATGTTGCATGAGCTTGGGGCTTTGCCACGGGCAAGCTTTTTAAGATTGTTGTCAAAAACTTCCCTTGAGAAGATTTGTGCGATCTTTGTTTGGGGGGGGGGGCTTGTTTTTCTAGTATGAACATAATCCTATTCATTGGCAAGTATGTGGGGGTTGCTTAACATTTGGGTGAGAAATTTTATGTTAAGGTTGGTGGTTTCTTTATACACAATGAGTAGTTTTGTATGTTTGTGTGGTGAGATGGGATATGTCATGCTTGGGGAATATTCAAGTGTTGGTTGGGTCTTTTGATTAAATTGGTGGAATCAAATTCTAGGCAGATGGGGGTAGTGAATGTTGGTTTTAATCAGTGAGGTGTAAGGTGGGGGATTGATGGAAGGTTGGTGAAAACTCCGTCAATAAGATTGGCTGATGTGTAGTTTTGGCTGCCTTTGTCTGGAGAATATCTTAGTGTTATGGATCGGGTGGATGTTAGGGCATGCATGTGTTATGCCCATGCATTGTCCTCGCTATTGGGTGGTTGAGGGATTCCATCTTGTATGTGGCCACGGAGGGTGATATCTTTGTTAAAGCCTCATACTAGGATTATGTTGTGTGTCGGATGGTGTTTTGTGAGGATTTTGATAAGGTGGATGTCTTAGGGGTGTGATGGCATGTAGAGGTTTTGTGGGAGATTTGCCATCTATAAGAGGTCCGCAATGTGTGCACATAGTTACTATGGTTGTGGTGCATAGGAGAGACCTTTGAGGGGGGTGGTGATAGGAGGACATTATGGTGATGGTAGTGTTGCGACTTGTATTGTGTGAATTTTTCTGATGGGCAATGTATGGAGCATTGTGGGAGAGGGCCATATGATTTGTGGCAACTATGTTGGGAGCTTTGTATGAATTATTCAATGTGGCATTGTGAAGAATGCTGCATATGAGGTGTTATGGGGCAAACTCTATATGATGTACTTTGTGGAGTGTACATACACACTTCGATGTAAAGAAAAACAAAGAAAAACACGAATATGAAAGAAAGGAGGCTATTCCACCTTTGTGCAAGTTGACTCTTGCTCCCAAGTGCTCCATCAATGTTGTTTTAGATTGCTAGGGTTGGTGGTGTGTTGTTCTTGTGGTGCATGGAATCATGGCAAGCATATCCCTTGTGTATGGTGTGTTGGATTTGCAGTTTATGTGGGTGACATGCCTAAGTCAATTGCTCTTGGTGTTCGTGTTTGTGTGGTGCTTGCAATCATGTTAGGGTTTATGGTGTAGGTGGATATGTTTCTTCCTGGCGTGAGAAGGTGGAGATTGTCCTCTAGGTTGTTGTTATAGGATCCTCTCTTGGTGTTGCGCCACACATGTCTCGGCATGTGTATGTTGTTGCACAACGTGCTTGTGTATCTCAAAGCTTGGTGATGGAGTGGCGTTGTTGTAGTGCAACCTCATCATGGCATGTTTCGTTGTGGTCATTTGTTTTTTTATGACATAGATAGCATGGAATATACTTAGTTAAAGAGTGCAAGGTTTTGGGCTTTTTGATTGCATTTGCAACATTAAGTTTTAATTGTCCCCTTGAACTAAGTGCATATGTGATCAAGGGTTGCTTGATCCTACATGAGAGGTGAATAACACCCTGGCCTTTTTTTTACAAGCAATATTGATTATGTAAGACCTAGAAGTGGTCATGAAAAAGCTCATCAGCGTGTGGTTGAGCCAATACTAGGGGTATAGTGCCCCCAATGTGTCCAGGAGGGATAATATCAATTGCTCATGCAAACCACATTCCCCAACATACAACACATTAGTCCTTCGTGTAGGGGTTAAAAATGGAGCTCAAGTTACAACAATAGGAAAAACAACAAAGAACTCCAACCAGGGGTCATGATTTTGAAATTTACCCTAGCACAAACATTTCATGTCCTCTACTATGGTGGCAAGGACTTTTTGGGTAACCTCACAAGGCTTCCTAGTACTAATCAAGACAATAGGATGATGGATTTGTATGTCCGCATTGGAATGCCATAATTTCAGCGATTGTATCATTCAAGTCAAGAATCTTTGATGCATTTTGCACCCATGTAAAGCTCATGGTGTCATGCATGCAAAGTAATCGTTCCTTCATCTTAGAGAAGACATCCGATTAGAAGCAAGATGTGGGATTATAATAAGTGACCTTGACATAATTTAACCTCCACCAAATAGTCGCATATGAATATGTATGTTTGCTACAAACATTTCACCAAATAGTGCATGGTTTGCGAGCGAGCGAGTGAGAGAGAGAGAATCTTGATCGTAGCTGCAAGCTCATATGTGAACTTGAAACAAGTTCATGGAGCAAGGCTATGGGATAAATGTCATTGCCTCATGTTGGAGGTGGTTCCTTTTGGTATCCAATTTTAAACAGGGCCCAAGGTAGGCTTTTTGTTGGTGGAGTTTTGTATATTAGTGTGTTGTGTGTTTCATCCAAGTAATCACCATAATGTTGGATAATTCCTTTACCACCAAGTTGGGTTGGTGGGAGATGCAATGAATGCCTTGCATGTGTGGGTTTTTAGTGTCTTGCATAATCTTTGTAACATTACACCTTGCACCAAGTCCCAAATCCAAGGAAAACTAGGTACTCCCATAGACTAAAAAAACCCACCACAAACCAACATAGAGTAGGGATCACATGTAGGCAACAACATCAACTTAAAATGGTAAAATAACTCACTAGGAATAATGAAGGGAGTGCTATCATGTGAGCAGTGAGCAATGAGTGATAGCACGTGAGCAATGAGGTAGGAAAAATATTTAGAAATACAACCACAAGTACCCTAAATTCATGGTATTTTAGCATAAATAATTACATTTTTTCAAAATAACCCCAACCAAACCCAAAACCTACAAAAATAGTTGGTGGATGCCACCATTTACACTCAATTAAGGGATAGCACTTTCCTACGACATTAGCTTCCTAAGGGATCTCACAAGGTTTTTGAACTTGGACCTTAACAAACATTACACCACGACACCCACCAACTAGCTTACTCAGCCCCAAGGTGACCACATCCAACATGACCATGGCCTTTATGTCATAATAATTTGAATGGGGAGTTCCAACATATTGTAATTGTCCAAGTGAATGCCTAACAATGCTTTAAAATTCAACAACTAGAAAGCGGCACACGAGTTTGGAATAAATTTTCTTGAAGTGATGTAAGAGTCAACATAAGGATATCCTCACATGCCAAGTATTGAGAATGTTGTACACAAAATGTTCCAAATGTTTAAGAATAATGAGAAACTGCACACACAAATCCAAGTCCACAAATTATGGTAATGTAAAAAAAAGACTATAATTCAAACATTATCATGCCTTCAACTAAAAAACACCCAAACATTCCTACCCAATCCAAACAAAAATGTAGTGGATGGTTTTGACACCTATCTAAATGTTTGCAACCTAATCATCAAGATTAACACACTCAACCGCCTTGTTGACTATGTAAGGGTTACAAGCAATTAAGGTGGACCTACATGAAGGAGTTGGCATCGATGTGTTTGCCATAACATCAGCCATATTCTCCGCATGTACTAGCAAACCCCTTTGTGAAGATTAATTGATGTTTTGGTTTTTTTTTCCTGCAAAACCATTTCATATTTTTCATATTGAAAATTGAAGCAAGTGAATACAAGTTGGCAAAACTATAGATTGATTGTAAACTTATGTACTCAATCAATTTTCATCGCAAACCTTCTTCACATGCTCTTTGTCGAAATTGATGTCAATGATTGTGACTTAGATGCATTTGTGATAGGATTCAAAATTGGATCACATAAACACTAGTAGAAAACTATGCCAAAAAGAACCGCAGTCGATTTCGGCTGCAATTTTTTTGACCAGCCTGATCTGTAGTCGCTAAACAACTTTTTTTTTTGGTTTAGCGACTAAAAGTTTAGGAGTTTGAGGGTGTATAACATATTTTTGGAAAGGTCTTGAGAATAACTTTCCAACAATATATTACACGCCCCAACAAATTAAAAATTGCAGTCACAAAATGAAAAAATGTAGTCGTTTAGCAACTACAGATCAGGCTAGTCAAAAGAATTGCAACCAATTTTGGTTGCGGTTTTTTTGGGCACAGTTTTCTACTAGTGAAAGGAAATAAAATAGCATCAAACAATGTTGAGTCCTCCTTGTACACAACTAGATGAAGTCCACTACATTTGCGAACATGAACAGATGCACATGCCAATGAAACACGTGTTGAGTCAATTATTTTGCACAAGCCTCTAAAGATTCCACAAGGAATACAATTGGATATTTTGAAAATATGTCATAACCCAACATGCAGATGTATAGGCATCAAGGACAAAGACATGCAAGAGTTGTCAAAACCTCAATCAAAATTTGCATTGATTCATAGTCTTTTTCTTTACCACCTCTCGATGGCATTTCTTTGTTCATAAGTTGTGTACTTGCAAATGTCGGATCAAAGTATATATCTAGTGCCTCAACATCCAACTCAAACTGTGCACCTTTCTTTTGAAAACAAAATTTGACTTGGGATTTAAATGGACATACAATACAAATGTGGAAATGGCAAGTATGCAAAGTAAAAATTAGATTTAAGTGGTTGAAAAAAAAATAGAATCGGACATATAAAATGAAGAGGGTAACAATAACTACAATTTTTTTTGTAGAGTTTAGAATTTACTGTCAAGGATGAGTCCAATGGAGAGCATAATGGCAATCCATTGAAACTCTGCCAATATTTCCTCCATACAAGACCACAAGAAGCCACATACGTCCTTAAATTGTCCCTAACTTCTTTCTTCTTAGGGACAAAGGGTAGCAAGGGACCATCATTGGTGCGATACAAAAAAATAAATTCAAAGAGCTCCTCATTGTTCTTACTCTTATGGACATTCCCAAAATGAATGCTATTAAGTGGAAAGGAAACCTTAGGCACATGTAGACCTCCTGGAAAATCGGCAACAATTAGGTCAAACCCTCCAAATTGGAAGCCTATGAAGACACCTTTATGTTGCATCCAAGGCCCACCTAATAGAAAATAATAAAAATAACAAATTATAACCAATAACAATGTACATGGCATATATTGAATAGATTGAAATATAAAGGAAAGGTTCCCAAAGTGTAACGGACTAACCTTCTTGACAAAATCGAATATTTTCATGATCAAGGGTTTTTACTATTGAAGTTTTATCCAATAACATGGAACAAACTTTCCCTGGAGGTGATGTACTACTTGCAATGGTTGTGGACACCTGTCGAACGCAATAACCACACAAACTAAGAGGAGGCATAGATATCATGTACAAACATGGACTAGGATTGGGTGCCGAAGGACTAGAAATAGGTGTAGTTGGACTAGACTTGGGTGCAACGACAACAACCTAAGAGGCACCTTCTTCAGTCTTTGCACCATGTTTTTGTTTACATTTCCCATCTGTTTTTCAACTTTCTTGGCCACCTCTTCCTTGTCGTCTAACATATCAACATCATATGTAGGCAAATCTATTGGACATGCATGTTGCCTAACCTATTCTTCCTTTGTTGCATGAAATGTAAGGGGACACTCAAGAAACCGAGGGCATTGCTTCAATGTGGCAAAATCCCAAATTTTAGTTGATTTGTTGTGAAATTGCGAAGGTGTGTAGATTTATCAACCCAAAAGGCGAAAATGCTTGGAAGGGCGTTACAGAAAATTGCATTAGAAAGCATTAACTCCTGGATGAAGTACCTACCAAACAAGAAGGAAAATTTAATAACAAAACGATCAATCTTAGAAAACCATTTGGTTTGTGGTTGATGGACCATATGCTTGCTAGAGGAAAAATAATATGTTACTTGTAAATTTGCTCGCTTGATAGCAATCCCTATGCCACAAATTCTGATTATAGTGGACTTTGTGAATGCACTATGCCCACTAAAAAAAAGACTTCAATGGCTTCATCCAAAGTAATATACGTCATTTTTCAACGTAAGTAGAAAGTTTCAAAATAAGCACATTCCAATCAATCTTCTCATCCAAGTCATTTTCCATCCTTTCAAATTCCTTCATGAAACCAACCTCCAACTACAAATCAATATATATATACCATAAGGATGTCAAAAAAACATATACAAGTGTATGAATAAAATATTATTGAACAAATTAATCAAAAGGAATTTATTAGGGCCCAAAACAACGCTTTGATAAACCATTTTTCAAGTTCTTACTCCTTGACATCCCCCAATAGAAAATGAAGATGCTCTTGACACATGTCACTCAAATTCCATTACCTCAACCATTTCACCTTGAAGTCTACTGGTGTAGTGGCAATCAACTACTCTAGAGTCATGTGGGTGCAAGCATGGTAAAGTGGACCAAAAAAATGCTCTAGTATCCTAAAATCATAGTTATTTTGGTCAAACGCCCAAAAGTAGTAGCAAAATGTTGTTTAAATTGAACTTTTTTCCATGGTGACTTCTATTGTTGTACTAAGTTCTTAAATGTAGAATACCAAGATGATATCCTTAAAATTTGTCATCAAAAGCAATGCCCAAAAGAAAATGGCTACATTTGATTATGGACATAACTTTCATGACCTTAACCTCTGTTTTTTCCCCCTTTCATATTCCTTGAATTCATCATCATTTTGTAAATATAATTTTGACAATTACTTGTTCAATGTCACCACTTGCACCGTTTTCTAAACTATGTAGATTTTTTCTTGAGATATTTCTTGTCAACATAAATTGCTTGGCTTTGTAGATCAATACGTTTTTTTCTAAACCTCTATGATCTTTTTCTCACAGAATTGAAAGCTAGTATATTGTTTTGATTTACTTGCACTGCAACATGATCGTGCAAGGATCAAGAGTTGTCCACTTTACTGTGCTTGCACCCAATTTCACGGCTGGGGCGAACCAACCCGTACACTGGTTCCTTGGAGGCAAGAGTTTAGAGTCTTTAGACATCCAACAAGGAACGAGTGTATGGGTTGATTCGCCCCAATCCCAATTTCACTTCCCTTATTACCGCATTCCCCAAGAGCATTTCTACCCCATCATGGCATTAAAAAAATTCCAATATTGGTGAAGTCCACATGCCACACCTCCGGCTCCCATCCCACCTGGCTGCTCGTGTTTTTTTATAATGCTCCCGAAATGGCTCGTAGACGCTGCTGTCTGCTTGTAAATAGCCAGAGCTGCGATTTGTCGCACTCCCCGGACACAATGCGTTCATGCAGCCAACAAGCGTTTCTATTTCGATGGTATTTGTGCGCGGAGTTGGAAGAATGTGGGTAGACAACTCTCTAAGCTTGCCAATATATATAGCCCGCGTTTGTCCCACACGAGATCATGCGGGCTGGCCCATAAATGATAACAAGATGGGGTTTATTTGGAGATGGACCCATGTCCTTATACATTTTACAAATAGGGCGGGTCATGGGTTTCGGGTAGACTTTCATAACAAGCGAACTAACTTAACTTAATTAGTAGGTGATGAGCCCCTGGATTGATTATGGCTTATGGTTCCACTTGGGTGTAACTTGGTATTAGGGAACACCGAACACGAGACGGTTTACTAAACTCGATCATCGTGTCTCCTATAGGTTTGTCTTTTGTTCATCCCGATTCAAGTTCAATAGGCTACACCGATCATCCCAATTAGTGCGTGTTACTATTCAAAGTTACGCAATGCTATAACTATTTAATGAGAATGTAATAGTTTACCAAGCAAAGTCGTTCGTGTTCTATAGTGTCCAAACGACCTATTCAACTTTCATTTGTAAAAAATGAACTCATGAGTAAGATGCTATTGCATTGTGTAACTCTGAATAGTAACACGCACTAGTTGGGATAATCGGTGTAGTTTGGGATACCTAAGGGGTTAGCTTGATTACAAATAGCAATGTACACTAACGAACAATAATGAGTACACTTTTTGAACAAACGCGTCTTCAACAGACAACCACGAACAATTCACATGCTCTTTGTGAAATTTGAAAATTAGACATGATACCGCACAAACTTGCGCACGTGTATGCAAAATTTCACATTACATTGATAGTAAGAAAGTATGTTGCAAAGCCAAATGAGAAACTATATACAAATACTCAGTTTTGTTCAAGTTGCCTACAAAATCTTTAGTAATTGGTTCAGTAACCCATGCTCTTCAACACATCGTCAATTCTTCGTGGCATGCTCTCATAAAGCGTCATTCACTGAAATCGGGAACCACTGAACACACACGCTCCCACAATTCTTAGATACCTCTTGGAGGTGTTGCGAATTCGTTCAAGCGTCATTTGAAAAGTGACTAGAAGTGTTCAATGGGATTCAAATCCGAAGATTGTACATGCCATTGAAGGAGTTGAAATGGTTGTGATGCCAACCATTTTTGCATGATCTTGCTCGTGTGCTTGGGATCATTATCATGTTGAAGGATCAACCTACTTGGATCCAGATTGTAATTTTGTATAGTGGACCACAAAAAAGATTTTTAAATAAATTTGTACGAATGCCTATCCATCCAACCTTCAATTCTGTACCATGCTCCCAGCCCAAAAGTCGTCATGCATCCCCAAATCATCACTGACCCACTACCATGCTTCACGGTCTGATGGGCATGTTGAGGTCCAACGCGTTCTCCATTTCTAGTCCAATACCATGACCTACTGTATGAGTTAAACCTATTTATGTTTGTCTTGTCACTAAAAATCACGCGTTTCCAATCATCAATGGTCCAATTCTCATACCCTTAAGCAAACCTCATGCGTGCGAGAACATGTTTACGACTCAAAAACAACTTCCTTTGCTGCACTTGTGCACCCAATCCAACCTCTCTCAAAGCACGCGCTCACTGTGATGTTAGACAACAATTTACATGTTTTATATCGAAGTTGTTCTGTTGTCGCAAATGCAGTTCCAAGTCGACCTTCAGTAACAAGAGTGACACAACGCATCTTCTCTCGGTTTGCAAGTAGCTTTAGACGCCCTCCTCTTTGTCTCTCAATCTCTCCCCCTACATCCTTCCTCAAATGCTCTACAAAAGATTGGCTCATGCCCACTAAAGTGGCAACTTTGCGTGTAGAAATACCGCTTCTAAGTTGCACCAACGCTTGGTGCTTCTGTCCTTGAGACAACAAAGGCATACGGCTACAAACGATTTTACAAATTGTGCCTCACATACTAAGGAACCAAGGCTACACAATGCACAAGAAATCTCACGACATTCTCAACTACGCATTGCACACAAAGATGTCGATGTTGGAAGAGTGGCGGCGAACAAAAGCGAGTATTGTAACCCTAACCACTTCAACATTTCCTATTTTAGAAACCCAATCCCCTTTTCACTTTTTGGTTTCACATTTATGCAATTAATTACTTGGACTCTTGCTTTGATCACTTGATCACTTCCCGGGGAGTGCACTTAATGCTAAGACTAGGAATACACGTGAGTGCGTTTTAATAGCATACCCCCCTATGTACTTGACCTTGAAATAGTTTTTAAATTAATATTTTTTAGGTGCTAAATCATTACGTATATATCTATCATTTGGTGTAAATTTCAGGACCAAAAGTTTTTAAAATCTTATTAAAAAAATTATAGAAGTTTGAACTGAAATGTGTTGTTTTTCGCTTCAAAAATCAATTTAAAAATATTTACAAGTGAGTATTTTTTTGAAATTTATACAACAAGAACTTTAGATTGTGTTTAACAACTTCATATTATTTTAACAAATTTTAAATGATTTTTTAGTACATACATAGGGGGGTCGAAAGTACGCACTCACGTGATTCCTAGTCTTAGCATTAAGTGCACTCCCCGGGGATCACTTTTGTTTTCTAATATGAATCGGTTGACAATGGGAGCCGAAGTTGAGTTTGTGTACAATGTACTCAATTTTGTTCGTAATTATATGTGCTCTACAAGAGTAAACTTACACTTTCCCCATTCATTTCAATAGGGGGCATGTTCACAACACCTACTGAAGGGGAGGGCGAACCTTGGGAGGGGAAGGAGAAAACGTTGATTACTATTATAGAGCTTGGATTTTCCTATTCATATAAATGAACTTCTAAATTGGAGACAAAGACCCTGTATTAGTCCAGTAAGCTCAAATTGGGATGAATTAATGACCAAACTACGGAGCGTCAATATTTACTACGACCCCTCGGTATATGTTAGGACACCAAACCACTCAATAGGCGTCACAAAACTTTACCATGCATGAGTGTTACCTCTACGCATTTATGATATGTAATGTCACATGTGTAATAGTGTCATTTACCCTGGTTTGAGGTGTATGCTAGGTTACACTGATGATCAACAATTTCACCATTAATGTCACTTCATGACACTTGGCATTCAAGTGCGCTTACTAATATCTTGGCTTGAGTATGTATAGTAGTGTTAAAAGGTACTTGCTTATGCTACATAATGATCTACAAGTTGACAAAAGTGTACAAAATGACACTTGACATTAGTATCCTCAAGAATATCTTTGCCTTGCATACTAAAGTGCAAAACTATCATCTCAAATATCCCAATGTGCTATTGTTCTCCCTCTTTAGTATGACACGTTTGGGAAACACAGAAAATGTCGTATTATCGAGGTTTCGTCTTCTCGTTAATATGACAAATGGCGTAAAATTGTCGTACTATTGAGGGAATACAAAAATAATAAGCAATATGATCTTTAAAATATATACAACGAGTTTAAGCAATATAGATTGTATGAAATAATAACTTATAACTCCAAACAATTACAAATATTCTCAAGAACTCTTGAAATAGGAGTTCAAAGATCTATGGTGTTGCCTACCCAAGTTAACAATTGTCATCTTATCTAAATTCCCTACTAGCTTTTGAAAACTAATAATTTCATTAACACCAAAATGTAAAAGAGTTGTCTAATAAGAAATTGGACAACAATGATGCATGACGTTTAGCATCACTAAGCTTTACCATAGGTGGAGCAACATCATCCACATCTACTGAATGTAGATCAACTTTAAGATCAAAGCCTTGTGCATAATTGATTCTCAAAGCAACATCCATCAACTCATCAGTACTCAATTCTAGCTCGGTAATCTTTTCCCCTTCCATCTGAATGTAAGTCTTGATTGACATCTCATCATCACCCAATCGCAACTTTGAAATCAGAGCACTGAGTTCATCTAATTCTTCTTGCATTCTATTCTTCTCCCTTTCATCAACTAGTACAAAATCAACATTCCATGCTGCAAGTAATATACGTGCCATCGTCCAACAATTCATGACTATTTGTGCATCCAACTCACTGCATACTTCATAATTCCACATGATAGCTTGTTTGATGTTGGGCACCACCTTCCTTAAGTGCTTCAATGTAGCATCATCATACTGTGATAAAACCCACTGCAAGAGTTTTTTCTTGTATAGAATTTTGAAAGATGCTATTATACCTTGATCCAAAGGTTGAACTATGTTTGTAACATTGGGAGGAAGGAATACCAAATTCATGTTGCTCAATTCCAAGATTGAAAAACCACGAGACTTACCAACTTTGGCAAAGCTAACAACATGTGAAGATGCATTATCCAAAATCATAATCACCTTTCGATTTTAGCCTTTGAACTGATTGTTGAGCCGCAAAATCCAAGCTTCAAATATATCCCCTTCATCCAAGTTTTTTATTTGAGTGCCACCGAACATACTCATGACGCTGCCACCTTCCAAAACATTGTGGTTTCTTCACGGGGGGTGCACCTACACTTGCTTTATGTATACACGTGCGAGAACCCCCTATTTAATGGGGGGTATTTACCTTCCTTCATTGAATATTTTCCACCCTATAAGTAGCTAAATTTCTACTGGATGGTATTTTCTAACATCCTATCATTATATATAAATTATAGAGTCGCATAATAATAATCACCCTATCTTATTTATAAGTAGTAGAAATTTTGTGTGAACAATCTGCACATACATTACCCATATAGTGCACTATGCAATGACAAATGCCAATTTGGGATGGATTTCAAGGAACATAGATGCAGTTGTCTTAAGTGTTCATATAGAGGCCACAAAAATATTAGTGTTGAGCAGGTGTTAGCAATTCCAGAGACATGCTGAGTCACTGACACCACCAAAAAAAGCCGGAATTAGTCCTTCGGTCACCCTTTTCCAACGACAACAACAAGAGCAAGCACATGAGCACAGGAGCAAGCACAAGAGCGAGCACAACGATCACAAAAGCGAGCACATGAGCGAACATAGTGAGCAAGAAACCCTAAACCGAAGCAGAGCAACCAACTAGAGGAGAAAACAAAAACCTAAGGATGGAAATGAAAAACCTAAGGATGGTACTTCCATCCAAAGGTGACCGTTTCAACAAATCCATCCACATGTTCACATACATTTTGCCTATTTCTCATCCAATGCCACTAATGGCATATGATTTATGTTGAACCTATAAATTTTTAAAAACTAAACTTAATTTTATTTATGCTACTTTACATCTAAATAATAATAAATACCACAACTTAAAACACATTGTAAATTATATATAATTCCCAAATTCAAATTTAGAGGATGCTATTGTATATCTAAAAAAATGTAAAAATTATGTGTCTTGAATAAAATCCACCCTACATTTTCTCGCACGTGGTTTTCTACATTTTCGACACTGCACCCCCCGTGGGTTTCTTAGATGTAATTACAAGCAACTTCAACTTATCAGTCCTAGTTGAATTAACAACAAGAGCAAGTGTTACACGCTCCTTCTACAACTTCTGACCCTTCACCTTCCCTTGTGCTAATGTTTTATTAGGATGTGCTCTAAAATACAATCCAATCTCATCCATGTTGCAAGCATCTTCAGGCTCATAATTTGACAAAAGAATAGGAAGGAGGCCACTCTAACCCTAACCAAGTCCATTCTACACTAGCAACCCTAATTATCATTAAGTTCCCAATGATAAGTGAAGTTCCCAAGTAGTTCCCAAGTGAAAATGGATGTATTTTAAATGTACATAACATAGATGAAAGGAATTTTAGCATTAATTACCGCTTTAATATGACAAAACAAAGATTCTAAATGTCGTATTATCAAGTGTCGTAGTCATATAAAAGAGGGAGTTTTGAACTAAAAAGTTTGGTCGCACAAAAATGTGTCGTAATATTGAGGGTGTCGTATAAACAAGTGTCGTATTAACAAGGTTAGACTATACACTGAATGATATCATATTGGCAATTAGTAGACATGACATTTTGAGACCTCTAGGCATCTACTTTATGTCCTTCGCAAATAGTGTACGTGACATTAAATACAATATAGTTAAAATATGCCCTTCCCAAGCTTGTTTTTATTCCATTTGAATTGGATCCCACCAATGATTTCTAAAATAGAAACCATTGGCGTATACAATGTTTATGTGGATTTTCACCTCACCCCCAACTTGACAAAATAATGAGTAGTCGACCGCGAGTTGTTGCATTCATGAGGTACATGAATGACACTTGGAGAGCCAAAACAAAAATGTGGTGTGTTGAAGCACAACAAATACACATGTTGGCCAAAACACAAACGCTGCCATTGATTTATATCACTCCAAATTGAAAAGCATTCTCGGCTTGCAAAATTGAAAGGTTTGTGGGAAGGGTATGGACTGACTTATCTATCATCTAATGGGGTTGTTGTTACCCATTATTGGTATGGTGTTCAATGCAAGGCATTTGGGTACATACACAACAAAACCAAGAAGGCATTGTTGTATCAATGATCATAAGTGCTAATGAATACATGATATGAACGTCATGGGTTGCATGGACAAAGATGTTGCTTACACTGGATTTAAAAACAATCGACCAAAAGTTTGGACCGTTCACTCTTTGGACTTCAAGTGGGCCCAATGTAATTACCATGTCACCAAATAGGGCATGATAGGATTGGGGACAATCCCCTCATTGCTAGAAGGAGCTAGAAAGACTCGTGCATGCACAAACCCCAACCTAGTGCCTTTGAGATAACAACTTTGTTTATGGTAAGTATTGTAGGCACACTTATAGTGTGACTTACCCTTCTATGCACTATAGTGTGGCTCACAATATACACCATCATGCATTAAAATAGTGTGGAGCCTTATATTCGAGGGAATGTTTTTGCATCAATATTTCCACACAGATATTTGGAAGTCAAAGTGTGGCCCACATTATATCCACGTGATATCCACAAATGCACCACCTATATGGAAGTATGCTTACTTTCCATCCGATTGAATATTGTGACCTAAAACATAGGCCTCATCTTATATACTGTGGGTTGGAAGGAGGTAGTAGTCATCAGGACCCCTTGACTTTTCGTAATGTCCATTTCGGAATTACATATAAATTTAGACTTCACGCTAGTGGCAACATTGGAATTGTTTCTTCTTCTTCTTCTTCTTTCTTCCTTAAAAAACAAATTTGTGGATTAGAATACAATGTACACTTGCAATATCATCCCCAATGTCATAAATGTTGGTTTCCTCGTATATAGTGTGGCCCACAATATTTACCATGAACAATGTAGCTAGTTACATTTGGGGATTCAATTAATGGACACCTCTCACTTGACACGATTGTCGAAAAAACAAATGCCAAGCAAAGGGCACCCGTCCTTCTCAAGAGAGAACACAAAAAGTTGGGACAACCTATCAAGCAGTTACCCTCTTCTCTCAAAGCTCGTGGTTTAATGTTTTCATGCATGAACTAGCCCAATAGTGGACACACATGGATTCGCCCTAGTCCCTCATCAATGACGAAGGGACCCCTCTCCTTCTTGAAATAAGTCAAATGTTAGGGAAGATCACCCATCCAAGCACTATTCAAGACTCAGACAATTTTAACCCCTAAAAGCTGAAGCAAAATCTTTCAAAATTGTCTAAAAAAATTCAATTCAATTTAATAGCTTATCGAAGAGGCTTAGTACCTCTTATGATAACTCTTACCATATAGATGACACCCTCATGCAGTTGGAAATTTTCACACAAATTTTCAACCATCCATGTGTCCAAAATTAGAAGATTATAACATAAACGTGCATGTTAGTAATGCCATGTGGCGATGACTGTCTGAACAAAAATGTCTATCTTGGCCTTTAGGGTTGACCTTAAATTTCTTACGAGATCCATGTTAACACCTTGGGTTACACCACCCATTAGATTATAATGATTATTTTATAGTTGATGGAAAAGGAGGGGGAGGGGAAGCTGACCATAATCAAATAACAAAAATGAAGGGTCCCTTCAATCTTTTCCATGGTTCACATCTTGTGAAGATCGAGCGTCCAAGAACCAAAGCTTCATGTTCAAAAACAAAACTCTTGATGAACTTATTCTTTTGCACCAAAGATTGGATCCAAGCTTGAAGTATGGTCTCTCAAACAATAACGATTCTTTCTTGTGTTGGGTCTACATAACATTACAAAGACTATGTGATGGGCCTCCTTTTCTAAAAAGGATGGTCTAGTAATTGTCCGCAAATAAAGTAAGCGAGACCCTGACACCATGGTCCCGCAACTTCTATGACCACCCTAGCTTGTGTTGGGCCCCATAATATAGGCAAACCAACAAATTTAAACCCCAAAAAAGAAAAAAAACATGAGTTGTATTATGGTAATAGAAGTCCACATGTCTGCTCACCCTTGTAGAGTGACCAATTCTCAAGCTGAGTACTGTTCATTTTTTTTTGCAAAGCTGACCAAACATAAGTGGAGAATCATTCTTTCAAAATTCTCGACACTAAGGATACATCACCCTAGTGCTGAGTAGTTTTTGTGATGAGATTTCCCAATGTTATCACACCAAAAAGAAGGTCACTATCAAGAAACTTCACACTCTTACGAACCCATGCCCTACTATAAATGCCTTGAGTCCAACAACGATCCATTGTTGATGAATAGGAATGCTAGGTTTGGGAGTTTCTTAGTTTTGAAACCTTGTGGAAGCCACCCTTAAGGCTTAGATATCTTCTTAGAGAGGGGGTCCCGAATTCGTTAGATTTGCTAGTTCAAACATTTGGAAGTTAATGGCTATGGTCATACTTGGCATATTTGTACCTCCACGCACTTTGCCTTCGACAACAGACGGGCGAGGCAGACAAAATTTCCAACCAACGGCCAATGCCCGTCCCGTCCTTTGCCACCCCCGTGAACTTTTGAGCAAGTACTCATGACTCCAATCTTTGCTTATGGTACCTTCAATGCTTCCAAAGCCTACCTCCCGAGATATATTCGCATCAAACTCCAAGAACGTTGTTATTGTTGTCGTGTTTTGTTTTCTTAAGCCTTTGTTCACGTGTCATGCCTACCATGACATTTGATGACTCGTATATGAGCTACCCAATTTCGGACACATTCAACTCGTCACAATGTCATTTCATTGCTTTCCTTTCTATTTTTTTAAAGAAAATTCACATGTATACGGTAACTAGAGTCCCAAAGAATTGTTGTTTGAAATACAATATCATTGTGACCAAGTTTGTTAAAAACTTTGGAAGGTCATCTTGGATTTACATACAAGCCTAGTTTATATCCACATGGAAAATAGAACTTACCAATTACAACAATTAACTACACTAAATATGATATTTAGTGTTTGATTATTTTGAATGTTGTTACCACTTTGCCTTGTTGAACATTGATTTTCAATTGCTTGATAATTAGTGTTAGACATAAATATGCCGCTACCTTCCCACTGCCACCTCCCTTCATGTGAAACATGGATTTCACTGGACTTGTGATTTTAAGGATGGCACCCCTTGCTCGTTGATCTTTCATCTGCTGAAGTCGATGGCATTTTTTTTCATATCCTTACCAACACTAAATTCAAACATGTAACTTCCACATATTACCATAGTTGATACTTAGTGTTTGAGTTTACATTTAATGTTACTTACTTTCATAGGGTTATTGACATTTAGTGTATGCATTCGTGTCTAGTGTATCAAACACTAAAAAGGATATTTAGTGTAGTGGTATTCTTCTTGCTTTTGAGACAAAATTTAGATCAACAACATAAAATAATCATATTAAGACCACTTTATCTAAACTACATGACTAATAGCATGCATTGAGATTGCTCAAAGTTACAATTTCATCACACTGAACTACACTCCATATGATATTTAGCGTCGTATGGCATTTAATGTCGCTATAGTAACTTTTCGGATCACACTCATTATGAATAAGTTTACAAATACCGTTGTCATGGATGACAGATGAGTTCATCCGTTGGTCAAAACCCTACCTTCTCTTGCCAGCAACTTGCGATGAAATATTGTCATGGATGATTGAACCTTGGATGAAAAATCACTTAGTAAGTGACAGTAATCGCAACACTGTAAATTTGTAATCCCCCAAAAGATTTACAAGGAATGACAAATAATGTTGGGTCAACAATTAGTGTTGGTGACACTATACTGCGGTTTACAATTAGCATCGAGCAAGACGTTTAGAATTGGTGACACTAAATATCATATTTAGTGTAGTTCACATGAGAAAAGAGTAAAGATGATAGCTATACTTTTAGTATTATTGTTCTAAAGGTTTCAATTTGGTAGCACAAAAGTGGCCGTAATGTTTGTATAATTTAAGCACAAGAGCGGCCCCTCAACATTAATCAAAGTTGATCAATGCTTAGAATCAACCTTGACGAATGTTGAGGGGCCACTCTTGTATACCGAGTCGAGGAATCCACCAAAGTTGCACAAGGAATAATACACTTTTTGAGGCGCATATAACCGTATAACTAGATTCCAATGATGAGGAAGTTCATTGGCAACTTGGGATCCGAATAGGGACAAACATCCATCCCAAAACATGTAGCGTAAGTTAGCGGCCCCAACAGAATTCTTGCTTTGGAGTGTATCTACCTAGACTACTTACCCTTTTGGGGGAATGCAAAATGGAGGCTCCCAACACTACAAGCACATGAGTCCTAGGCAACTGACCTGCGTCACTAGAAACTCGTCCTATGTAACTAGAACATTTGCAAATCTAGCACAGTGGTAGATTTGCATTGCTCTTTCGTTGACGTAGGATGATTGCGTAGGACTCATATGCTAGTAGTGCAATTCAACGGAAGTCAAGGGCTTGCATTAGGCTTTGTTACCTTGAAAATATGAGGTATTTAAACCCTAAGGGCCACTTCACACACAAGACTGAGAGCCCGTGACCATTGCACTTCAGGCACTCTCATTGGTGGGTGGAAAAGGCGGAGCCGGTCCAAGTTCGCTTCACACTACGCTTGAGGGACTAATGGAGTATGTGAATGCAAGATGATGGATGTAAAGTCTACATGGATTCCTACATGGCATCAAATGGATCATGTTTCATGGTCACTCAGACTATTTTCAAAAACCATCTCTTGGAGCTAGGCCTAACACAAAACCGGGAGACCATGGCACTCCCAATGCTCACAAATGTTGATTTATTCTCTTTTATCATGTATGAAGTCCCGCATGGATAGAAATTCATCGAAATAGCATTTGGTTGAGGGCCCGGTCACATATGACTTCACACTACACTTGAGGATCCGTGACCACACTACATGATTTTGGAGGTGTCTTGGGATGGCCTTTGGACACTTTCTTTCGGGCTCTCACAATTTCGTGGTCATGGCTCTTGGCTCGTGTGTGAAGTGGCTCTAAACCTTCGGCAAGCTTGGTGACCAATTACAATGTTATGGGTGGAAGCACCCATAAATGTCATGCACCTAATTTTGTCCTCTATAAATGCATCTGTGCTTTAGACAAATGTGAGTTTTAGTGGAGGCACCTACTTCCGATCATAACCCCATCGGCAATCTATAGGGTACTATAATTTCAATTAGGTTGGGACTCAATTTCGATTAGGCCAGAACCAGTAGTGCCATGACACATGTCCTAGATTGAGTGCTAAAGTGAGGAGGAATGAGCGGTTATGGTAGACTCTAGACATTGGTAATATGTTCAAGTTGACTTTTGGTTTCAAAACTCCACAGTATTTTCCATTTAAGGAATAAAATTACCCAAAAATTTGCAATCTTCCTTATTTCTATCTTCCTACATGGAAAATTTTAGCACCGCCTTGTACTTCTCTAAACCAGGCGTATAATTTCTTAAGTGATCAGTTATAGGTGCGTCTACTCTAAATATGTCACTTATAAAATGAGATAATCTTATCAAGATGTAACATCATGTACATATTCTAGGACCTTGAGGGGGTGAATGTGGGTTCACATGTCCCCATGTTTCTTAGAGCATCTCCACCCTTGCGCAAAAAGGCAGACTCTCGAAATGTGCTTTGAAGGGCTCCAAGCATGCACTAAATTTTTTTAGGGTGGCACTCCCCCACCCTTACCTTGCATACCGGCTCTTCAACCCGAAAAACCGTCAGGAATATTCCCTGTAAAGTGGCTTCAACCCAAAAGTGGCACGATTCAAAGATCGCAAGTGGATGAGCTCCCGGAATTTGGGCGCAGCAAGAGCAACGCTCACCCGGGAGGATAGTGAGTGGAGTCGAAAGTTTGAAGAGCCCTGGCAAGTTTGAAGAGCCCGGGCAAGAGGGGTGGGGCAGATTTTTCTGCCAGGCCGCGTCAAAGGGCTTGCCAAGACCCTTTGACGCGCAAGGGTGGAGATGCTCTTAGCTTCAAAATTCTATGAGAAATTCATTTTAGGGTTATTGTATTGGATCTTATCAATTTAAATTATTAGTATATTTTCCTTTCACATACATGTTCAATTACTTGAACTACATGAGTATGTGTTTCTACCATAATCAATAGTAGAAAATTGTGCCAAAAAGAACCGCAGCCAAAATTGGCTATAGTTCTATTGACCAACCTGACATGCAGTCGCTAAACGACTGCAAATTTGTTTTTTTGGGTTTAGTGACCGCAATTTTAGGGATTTGGGGGCGTGTAATATACCGTTGGAAAGGTCTTGAAAAGACCTTTCCAACGGTATGTTACATGCCCCCCAAATCCCTAAAATTGCGGTCGCAAAATGAAAAAGTAAAATATGTGGTTGTTCAATGATTGCAGATCAGGCTGGTCGAAAGAATCGTAGCCGATTTCGGCTATGGTTTTTTTGGGGTAGTTTTCTACTAGTGAATTCAATGAACGTGAGTGAACCATAAAATCTTCAATGGTGTGAATCGTGAGTACCTATATTTATCCATCAAAGTAGATATTCGCATGTACCAATTATATTTTTGTCCATGATTAAATTGAAAATAACCCCTACATGTTTTCAATAGATTCATTTGCACTACTTGCATACGAATAGGTTTTGGTGACATGCACACACACACAATCAATCTATATAAAATCAAGAAAGAAGTCGAATGCTTCTTGTAGTTGTGTGAGGTGGACACGGATTCTTGGGCTTCAAAACACATTAACAAAAGGCATGCACACAATACATTTTCTCAGGTTAAAGTAGTTAATCATTCAAAAAATTTACAAAGTTTGTGGGGGTGGTCAGGTCTAGATTTCGGTCCACAACACCCAACCACGGGAGGCGTGGTAAAGACACGCCCCTCCCCATTTTGTCACTAAAATTATTTCAACCGACTCCCACTAGATTAAATTGGGGCCTCTAACTCAAAAAATGATAATCAATTCAATTCACTAGAGTAAACAACGTTTTGTTGTGTTTTCATCCTCCCATGTGGTTGGTGTCGCAAAAAAATTACTGTCGATAAGCTACAAGTTTTTTTCCCCTAGTGTATTTTTGTCTTTTTTTTTGAGACAGAAGGCCGACAGGCCAGCGCCAAAGCACAGGAGGCAGTTGACCACCTGGCAAGTTCCTGTCAAGTAGAGAGGAGATTTCACAACCGGGAATCAAACCGCCAATCTCTTCCTTGAGATTTGAGTATCTCTCCACCATCATGCAGTAGTTTTTCCCCCTAGTGTATTTGATTTACTCCAAAAGCAATGGAAATTTCTAGAAACTGTAAAAGCAAACAAGATAGTTTACCTGGAAAAAGAAAGGTTCGTTTTCAAGGCAAATTCATCCCGGTGTAGGAGGCATAAGTATCAATTGCGCTTTGATTTTGTGTCACGCCGCCAGTGGGATCTCTCTCTATATATAAATGCTTCTGAGATTCAGGTGTATGGAATCGACCACGGAATCGAGGCGGAAAGCTAAACATTCAAGGCCCTAAGTAATGCCAAGTGGAATGAATCCAAAAAGTAACATTTTGTCCATGCTAAGTTGACTTTTGATTTTATGGTATTGGCGACTTTACTACTCGAGATAGATCCAAGGTACTCGCTAGTAGTTGTATATACATACATATATAGTCGGCGGTTGATTGTCGCATACTCAACATGATCATGTCCTCCCTTTTTATGCATGGTAGTATTTAATGAGGGGATGCATCGGTGGAAGAATATTATCACTACGCCGCATGCCAAATTGGATGGGTCCATGCATTCATTTGATTCTCGTCGACGGAATAAGTTCTCGGATGACCCGAAGTTGACGTCGAAGTTGCTTTAGCTTTAGAGCATGTTGAAAACCACCGATAATAACCTTCCGTCTAGGTCACACTTAACTCGGTTATTCCCCATTATTCATTAATCGACATCCAATCTTACCTTGACCACGACATTACGTACACACAATGCTACTTTTAGCATTTCCGCCCTAAAACTCGTGAAAATGTTCCAAATGGAAACAACATCGTGACATTCTATAGTTGTCCATGTGAGCACCCGTTACGAAACGTAGTTAGAGTTTAATATGTATAATATAGTGATTATTTGTCTAGGGGGTGGGGGCCACTCATATGGCCTATCCACCGTTCAATGAACTTGGAAATCCCTATTTTGTTAGCCTTCAGTTAGGGTTTAACTCATACCACTTTAGCTATTGTAAAATGTTTCTACACCATGGGCGTGTTTACACTAAGGTGATTATCCTCACAAGTGAGTGAGGGTGGGCTAATAGTGTCCATGAGAAGTTAATATCTTTACGTTATAAAATTAGTGTCATCAGAAGATCTAGGGTTTCGGGAGCCCAAAGTGTCAAATTGTTGGAGACTCCATATCATTACTCAGCTAATGAGTTGCGTTCGGTTGTCCTGACTTCAAGGTCAATTCGAAGCACCAGGATTCTGAACGCCGGAGGCTTTATTCTTGAATGAACTACAAGGCCCATGAACACAACTCATTAGCTAAGTAATGTTATGTCTCAATACAAGCTCTCCTTAGTTGCTTAGTGTAAGGAGACGCCTCATGAGTGATCATGAATGAGCGGCGTTGACTAGAAAGAAGAAGAAGCCCTTTGAGCTCACCAAACCAAATGTATGCATTCTATGAACACCTTAGAACACACACTAAGGTTCTTCTTCTTCTTAAAGGTATGGTAAATAAGCTTGTATTCATGGATTTAGTATCACTTACAAAAAAATTCAGCCCTCGCTAGTTTTGAGATTTGGCAAAGTAGTTTGTGTTTTGGGAATTAGTACCACATGCACTAAAGAGGATAATCAGTGTAATGACCACGGACCAAAACCACATCTTTTTAAATGCTCTCATTTGGTTGAGAAATGAGTGGAGGCTCCACTTAAACAAATGGTTTTCTTTTTGGGTGTAAGGTAAATGTGCATAATCTGGTGTATGATCTTAAATGGACACCTATATTTGAGTGTTGTATAGTTAGGTGTGAAACTAAGACGAACACCACAAAAATATGTGTTGAAAAGAGATCGGACCATACTCTCAAATCTTATTAACCATTATGGTTGCCATAATCAACATAATTGAGGGAGCCTATATGATCATTGATAACTCATATAATTTTCACTTTGGCAATGAATAAAATTTTCAAACAAGCTCCAAAAATTACAAGGAAAGTGCATGTGGGCACGATTTGGATTTGTTGGCATATGGCACTGATTGTGTGTTTCATATCCTAAAAGAAGTGGGTGGCTATATATATATATATATAGAGAGAGAGAGAGAGAGAGAGAGAGAGAGTCCGTTTAAGACTCTCTTGCCTTGTGCCCTTAGATCCACAACACACCACTTGTGGACAATTGATACTAGTGACCAAGGGCTGATAAGAAGAAGAAAATCAGGGTTTCTCATGGTCTTGGCCCTTGATCTGGAGCCATAAAGAAGAAAATCCCACTTCACAATTTTCTAGACAATTGGTCGGGCACATAATGTAAAGTGGATGACTGCTCTTGTTTATGTTGACACATCTTTATTCGGGTGGTCTCTCTATAGAACCCTAGTGACCACCAACATTATCTATTCCATGACATGTAAAATTTCATTTCACTTTCTCATTCATTCTCTGACAAGATTATTTATTGGTGACCTAGTGTGAAACAAAGTGAAACCGCAACTCATTTTTTACCAATGAGAAAATTTAGAAAGCAATAGTCACAACCCATGCTCACTACATTGTTTCTAGTATTTAATGTCACCGGTCTAAAAGTGTCACATACCCTATTGTGAGGTCTATGTGTAGGTTCCACCAGTGATCAACAACTTGATGATTAGTGTAACCACATGGCACTTGGCACTCATTGCTAATTTCCTCTTGCATATCAAAATGTAAAACTATCATCTCAAGTACTCTAGAATTCTGCTACGTTAAATGTTGTAGCATTAAAAAAACATTCACTTTAAAAAGTTTCTTATATTGACAAAGAGCATCATGTTGACAATTAGTGGATGTGATATTCCTAAGGTTTTTAGGCACTTATTCTAGATTTTCGCAAATATTGTACATGACATTGAACACCATAGTAACATGGTTAGCATGGGTTGGATGGAATGGGTTATTGAGTTTTTTACACAATTATGGGACATCATAGGAAATGACTACTTTCAAATGATCCAAGAGGCTATCCAAGTAGGGAAATTTCCATATGGGGTAACTAAAGGGTTAATCACACTCTTATTCGAACAAGGAGTATAGGCTTGGAAACTGGAGACCCATCACTCTTCTTAACGTCACCTACAAGATATATGCAAAAGCCTTACCGAGGAGGCTACATCCACTATTATGGAAATCATTAATATGAATCAAATTGTTTTCTTATTACCCATGTACATAATAGATAATGTGTTACTCACACATGAGACATTGGTATGGGTAAAGAAAAACAACCAAGAAGTAGTTTTCACGAAGTTGGACTTCATGTCTCAAGCAAGAAGTAGTTTTTATGAAGTAGTTTTCACGAAGTTGGACTTTATGTTTCAAGCGTTCGGATTTCACTTAATGTTCATTACCATGACTAAACTACTTTTACAAGAGGCAAGTGCGGCAATAAATATAAATGGCCATCCCTCAAAAAGTTTTGAAATCTAGAGAGGTATTAGGCAAGGGTGCCCGTTGGCACCATATCTTTTTGTCTAATTATGGGTGAAGTCCTTAAGCATATGGTTAGGCAAGCACTTACCAACAAGGAGGTTAAGGGATCATTATACCCGGTAATACCCAACAACAAATCATTGCGCAATACACGGATGATACATCCTTTACTATAGAAAGGGAGGAACAACACAATTATAAATCTCATTAGACTCCTCCACATGTTTAGTTATGCCTCAGGGATAGAGATTACTGTAATTGGAGTAAGTCATCCACATATTGGCATAGTAACTTTAGAGCGAAACCCACATGGTTAGACACCCACCAATGGAAATGAACTCAAGAGGGGGAGCTCTCTAAGTTATTAGGCGTGACATCCATGCTCAAACTAGAGGTCTAGGATGTGGATAATCTTCTTATAAACAAAATTAAGAAGAAAATCACATATTGGGGATCAAGACACCTTTCATTAGCAAGGAGGTGATTGATTATTAACCAAGTCCTAGCTTCCATGCTATGGTTCCACGGGGGGGTCACTCTATAGGATTTTTGTGCTCCACGTGCGGCAGAGGGGTATTTGTTTAGGGGCTATTTACCTCCAAGGCATGAATTAAAAGCTCCCTATAATTACTTAATTTTCTAAAATGGCCTATTTTTTTGCACCCTACCATTACTTATAATGTCCATGTCATTGCAATTTTTTGTAGTCTACATTCTTTTTAATTTAAAAGTGCATGCAATGCCAAAGTGGTGGAAAAAAGCATGGCAAGAAAAGGTACAAAGAGTACCTACAAGAATCTACCTACAAGATGTTGAGATTGCACAATGAGAGAGAGCTTGGAGCGATCAAAGATGGAAGTTGGATTGAAGGCAACGTCACCATGATCTCGCAAAAAGATCGGAAAATAAAGAAAATTGAACAGTTGGGCAAATATGGCAAGGACAACATGCAAATCACAAAAGACTCAAGCATTGAATAAAACGTGTGTGTTGTGAAGAAATGGTACTGGAAATGAACATACATGTTGGAGATGACGATGTCAAAGTAGAGAAGTCACCGAAAAATGAGAAGCCACATGAAAAATGAAAAATAAGAGGCCACCAAGAGAAGGGAGAGAAGCCACCAAGAGAAGGGAGAGAAGCCACCAAGAGATGTCGGGAAGAGAGTTAGCCACCAAGAGGTGTCAGGAAGAGAGTTAGGGTTAGGCTTACAATTTCATCCATTTTTGGGTAAATGATAAGTCATTTTTCATCCATCCCTCGTGAGGCATGTGTACAAAATTGATTCTACTAAACATACATCCTAAGATCCTTATTTTCAGCCCCTATATTATTTTTACAAAAAAGGAATGGCCCATATTTTATACCTATCTATCTTACTTGTAATGAGATTGTCTACTTTTAATGGACCCTTCATTATTTGGAATTCTTTTATAAATTTTATGTCAAACGAATTTAATTCTCCCTATATTATGCCACACGTCGTTTTTAAAATGCACTAAGTGAACCCCCCGTGTATGGTTCTTTGTCATAGTTTGGGCAAGAGCTTGGAAAACCTTCAAAAACATTAAGGCCTACTTAGGGACTACATGTGGGGAGGACAACCAGGACATGTTAGAGCTAGGGTCGTGTGGACCGACTATTGTGTCAAGCTCAAGAAATGAGGCCTCAGTCTCATTGACATGGAAGCAAAAACCATAAGCCTCTTAGTAAAGTGGGTGATCAAGGTGTTTGATGGCGGCAAATCAAATCTCCATCTACTTATCCAATTCATGTTGAGGGATACACATCCTAATAAGAAAAATAAATGGAGTCATGGACTTGCCTGGTTGTTTCTTAAACACCATGTCCCAACCTAGGGATCCAACATTGAAAAGAGAGTGGGAGAAGAATGGAAAAATATGCTTGATTGTGTGACGATCCTTCCTCCAAGTGATAACTTCGAGGTGCTTAATTCACAAAGTTGGGGGAACCTTGACATCCAAAGAATTGGATTTGGATTCTCTTGTAATCAGGTGGTGCAACTTGATAGGAATGGCCTTCGGAGGATTGAGTACATGTAGGACTTTGAGAACAACCAATTCTTAACAGTAACTGAAATTGGAAGGAGATTTAAATTGTATCATAAGGAATGTAGGACATTGTAAGGTCCATTCCCAATCAGTGGAGGACTTTAATCCAACAAGGCAGTGAGCAAGTACCTAATGGTATCTGGGTTGGATGCTTTGAGGACCATAGGCATCATGCACATCTAGTGGTTGGTTTCCAAAGTTGTGAGTTGTTTAGACATGTCCTTGATGTGTGTTTATGGGCGCCCTTTCCCTCCCCCGACGCTAAAGTGTTTTTTGATACAAGTCAACACTTGTAGCCTAAACATGGGTGACCCTGAGGAAGATAATGCTAGTGTCAAGGCTAGATGGTTTAAATTAGTGCAAATTTGCATCATTAGCAATGGGGAAAAAAACCTAGTAGGGATGTGTGCATTGGGAGAAGGGATATGTTGGAGGTGGACCCAATGTGTCTTAAGTGGAGCTTAGGGGAGGACTTCCTCAAATTGTAGCTCCGCTCTTGGTAGGAATCTCTTGCAGACACAAAATCTATAACCCATATCAATTGTTACTAAGTTGCATAGTCTCATTACTCCTAGGCTTAAATTAAAATGGGAAATGTGTGGGATAGAGCTTGTAGCCGAAAAGAAAGAGCCTTCATTTGGTACATATGACACAAAGCGGTGGTGGTTAATTCATGGAAGAGCACGGTTCATTAAGGACATTGATGATAAATGTCAAATTTTGCAACGTGGACATCTCATAAACTAATGTACAAAAACTATGGAATTGTAGGATTGCTCATAGGGCTCGGGACTTCGCCATTCATATTATTAATACCATTCAAGCTTGACTAGGGCAAAAGGGCCCTTGGAAACCACTCAACTAGCAACATGGGGAAAAAATTCCATCCTCGTTGAGCAGAGTTTTCTAGAGTTTGGCTTTTGTTAAGAGGGGTCACTTTGCGGACTATTCGGGTGAAATGATATGATCTTACCTCTAATAACAATAGATGGGATGTGAACAAAATACAACACATGATTTGGCATAGCATCCTTGATTATGCCAATATTGCATTTGACATCACTTGTTAAGAAGCGAACAAGGTGTCGTCTATGATGACATGATTGGAAAATTTGATAACATATGGGGAGGTTATGAGCTTATGTACCACAAAGACAATACTAGACATATGCATTAGAACACGAGATTGCTGGAGGTTGGCTGAGTCATGCATGTTTAGGGGTTTTACACAAAGAGGTCTCCTTTGGTTCCATCAACACCCAAGAGAGCCCACGATGCTCTCTTTTTCGGGTCCTTGGTGGCTTTGTATGGTTGATTGGCAAATAAACTTGTTTCAATTGTCTAAGAAATACAAAAAAAACATCGATTACCATAAACAATGTAGTGGATATAGATGTCCAAATAAGATAAATAACATAATTAGACTCTCATGTGGAGCCTTCAAGAGGAGGGCGCCCAAGAAGCATCACCCCTGCTCAACGACAAGTGTGTGTAAGAGCCATCACAATTGCTAGACTAGATAATGTAGTAGACGCGAGGAATGCTTTGAGTGAGCATTTGCATGTGGTAGTGAGCACCAACATAGTGAGGCGTGCACTTCATGAAGCAAGTCTTGAGTCATTAGAGAAGAAGAAACCGTTGCTCATGGCCAAGAATGTGCGTTGCAGGTTGGAATTTGCTTAACGTCATCGAGATTGGACTATCCATGATTGGTTTAAAGTGATTTTTAGTGATGAGACTAAGATGAATTGATTTCAGTATGATGGTTGTGCTCGGTGTTGGGTGAGGGATGGAGAATCTCAATTACAAGCTCATCATGTGAGTCAGACAATTAAACATGGAGGTGGTGCAATTTTGTGTGGGGTTTGTATGACTTCCCGTGGCATGGATTACATGTGCAAGATAAAGGGGAAGATGACACAAGCTTTGCATCTTAGCATTCTTCAAGATGGGGTCATGAAGACAATTGAATGGTACCGTTTTAACCCTTCTTGTGTCATATTTCAACATGATAATGATCCTAAACATACTACAAGAATTAGTCAAGCAGTGGTTGTCAATGCAAAATTTCAATGTACTTACTTGGCCTCCTCAATCACATGAATCAATCCAGTGGAGCATGTGTGGGCACTTGTGAAGCACAAATTTAATGAGTATCCAACACCAACCAAAAGAATGCTTCGATTGTGGGAACTTGTGCAAGCTTCTTTCCATTTCATCACTTCTTAGTAGTGTCAAAAGTTTTATCATAGCATGCCCAATCGTATCCAAGTTGTTCTAGCTCCTAAAGGAAGGAGAACAAATTATCGATCTATAGGTAGATGTAAGTTACAAAACTAAGTCAATGTAAATAGTTCTCTTCAAATCATTGTTTTTCCATGTGTAGTTTTGCGATAGACATGAGGCTTTGAAAATGACGTGCTAAGGTAGAGATACCATAAACCTTGAAAATAAGGTGATTCACATTGAAGATATGGTCATACAATCATGAGATAATTTTCCAAGATAGAAGAGAAGGATTCATGAAGAATGCAAGTTGTTTCATATTTTTATTCCTTGTGAAAAAAACTCTACAATTTTTCAAAGTGGAAAGTTTGTCAAGCCCCCTACTCGTTCACTAGATTCTCCTTACACTAAACACGGTAATCCTCATTTCCACACAGAACATCACCTAAACCGGTTAACTCATGAGTACATTAAACTGTGATTGATGGTAGTCAAACATGACTACATTTGGCTAAATTGACTGTACACGCATTCAAGTTGCTAGCCTCGCAATGATCGGTTTCAGAAATGGCACTTCACTATTCTAACGGAAGTCTACTGCACGGGTAGAGGGTAGTTCACCGGTTTGGGTATTTCTACCTTAGACCATGACTATTAACTTACATAAGTGAAAATTTGTATGATGTTGTTTTTATTTGCCTGGCATTGTGTGTAAAAATTGATATAGTGAGTCACTGACTCAGTTTTTTAAGAGACGGTGTAAATAACTCAAGCGCACGATGTAATTGTTGAACCACACAGTAGTACTTTTGTAGAAAGCATGGGCCAGGCCCTTTAAACAAGGTCGGAGGTTTTCATCAAACGGTTTTTAAATTGGGAAAAACGAACTGTTAGGATGTTGTTAATTCTCATGGTGTAGTAAGTTATCATGTATCAGGAGAGCCGCTGCCAAGTGGTGTTATTCGGCAAATAGTATGCATATCATGGGCCATACTGGTCTGACACTACGTGGTGGAGATGTAGTGAGATCCAACGGTCCATAGTTGCCAGATGATTGGTGATCTATTTTGGATAAGGTGGGCCCTCAGTTTGCATGCCGTCTCGAGGCCCCCTGGCTGCAAATGTGCATTAATAGTAGCAAATGCACATTTGTAGCTAATGTGCATTAATAAGTAGACCCTCCTCCCTTAGTAATTTCTTCTTGGGGCTGCAAGGGCGGATTTGGGCGAACCAACCCATACACTCATTCCTTGTTGGATGTCTAAACCCTTGCCTACAAGGAACTGGTGTACGGGTTGTTTTGCTTTTGCCGCAAGGGCGGGTGTATGAGGAACTAACTACATTGATTCTCCTAATTAGTGTGTGCTAGTGTTTGGAGTTACGCAATGCTGTAACTATTTAATGAGAATGTAGTATTTTACCAAGTGAAGCCATTCATATTCTATAATGTCATAAACAACCTATTGAATTTCGTTAGTGAAATTTTGAACTCTTGAGTAAGACGTGATTCCACTGCGTAACTTCGAATAGTAACACACACTCATTGGTATAGTTGGTGTAATAACCTAAGTGGATGGACTTCAACAACCATTCCTAGTGCTTCCCAAGGGGCTGATCACACCTGCTACTTTTGGCACCATCCGTCAGCATCTTCGGTTGTAATAGTGTGAAAGTGGTGGGCCAACATCTATTTTTATACATAATCCCCATCAGTTTCACGGTTGGGACTAGGTAGAAAGTTTGGTGTGATTGGGGCATGAGATGGTAGGCACCTCTACCCATCCATACAACTGATACACACGTTTAAGGTATGTGAGTGTTAATTGGTTCGTTTTCATTTTCTCCGACTTCTACCAGTTAGACTTACACAACAAAACTCGTGTTGCACATAGCAATCTACGATGAAACATCTGCAAACACTGGATTGAAAACTAGACCTCCTTTTATTTAGTTATGGTTATCGGAAGTGCATGATTGTCGATTTCTTAACTGGATACATAGGTCCGTGTTCACTATTGAGTGTAGAGCAATTATTCATATTTGAAGTCATAGTCCAATCTCTTTTAGACACGTGTCTTTATGATGTTTGCTCTTTGATCATCACTGAACCACATACCAATCAAATGTAGGGGTCCAATTTAGAAAACAAGTTGCCTAAGACCCATCTACTTCATGTTATACTCTATTGAATTTTTGTGTGAACAATCTTACTTGGGGCCACTCCACACACGAGACTAAGGCCCATGACCATTGCATTCTAAGATCTCTCATTGGTCGAAAAGGTCGAGACCGTCCAAGTTCACTTCATACTAGAAGGTGAAGGCCTAAGGACCCGACGAAATGTTCATGGATGAAAAGTCTACATGGATTTATATGTGCTAGAGTATAAATTATGTTTCATGGTCTACCGGAATTTGCGTCAGGCCAACCTCCAAGATGTAGGCTTGACACAAATTCCGGCAAACCATATCAATGGTACGGCCATTGGATGAGAATCAAGGGCCCTCACATTTACATGGTCACGGCCCTTGGCTCATGTGTGATGTGGCCTTTAACCCTTTAAAGACGTGGGGCCTCGATATACGGCCATATATACAATTTATACATGCTTCACCAAGTTCATAAATCAAAATATATATACTTATGTGTTCAAAATCTTATTATACACAATGTCTTTTTGTCAAGGAGATTCTACAAATATACTCATACTGGAAATTGACGATCAAAATACAATGCATTATATTTGCATCCAAAGGCACCTAGGTTGCATATCAATAACATCAAAGTGTTTAACTTATTCAAATAATGCACTTGAAGAATAAGCTCATTTGAAGATATTGTTGGTTTTGACATGACTAGTTAAAAATGAAAGTATGTAGCTCAATTACATTAATTTTTTGCTTGGAGAGGCCCAAATTAGGTCTCTTAGATGCTTAGGGGTTAACTTTACATGCATTCCATTCGTACAACAAGATAGATATTTACACCCATTCATTAGAGATGGATATTTTCTTTATTAAGGTGTTGAACTGGGATGGTTTTTTTTTTTTTTTGCTGATTTGGGGGAGATATGGATAGGTTTTTAGGGGTTAATCTACTAAGCATCTGAGCCCAACCAAAACAAAACAAAACAAAAACAAAAACAACTATGAGCTACATACATTCATTTGAAGCTAATTGTTCTTATTAAGTCTTAGAATCACTTTTCTCATAATTTTGGTTACATTTCTTATGACAAGGACAATATGAAAATATGGTCATGTGTGGTGAGTTGATACAAAGGCATCCACAAACTTTTTGAACCCGAATCTTCATACCAACTAATTAAGTGTACTTGGTGATCGAGTTGATTTTAGTTAGGATGAATTTGATATGATTCACTTAGACATAACAATGCTCGGTAATGTGGGCCCTCGAAATATAGTAGTGGGATGTTGGGAGCTCAGTTAAAATATGAGTCTCTTTGCATAGCTTTCTAAGCATCCGACTATTATATTTTGAGGGCTCACTGAACGAACACTAAGTGCTAAGTATTGTTATGGAATGGAATATACAATAAAAGAAAACATTATTCACTTAATATAGAATGGACAACATGGTGGTGGTGTACTTGTGGCGGGGAGGCCGTTGCCCTACCATTCCACATAGTTGCCCGCCATTCCATACCAATCAGTAATATATCCCAAAGAATATTCCTTGATATTCCCCCACATTCAATCTGAACATTCCTTGGAATACTTTCGGTCCCACAAAACACTATTATGGATCCGAATAATGTTATGTAAGCCAACATTAGGCACTTTCGTATTTCCAATGCATAGTTCTAGTGTTGTCTATAAAGAAATTCATTTTATCATAGTTCAAGCTACTTTATGTATATATGGAGATGGTCACATTGGGCATTATTGACGCTTATGGGTTAACTACAATTGAGAAGGTTGCAATAAATGGCAATAAATTTGTGGCATCCATGTAAGATACGTGTACACAAATCTACCAACATAAACAAAAATTGGCATCATGTAACCCTTTCATACATTTCAAACCCCAAAATGTATGATGATGCTATGTAGTGTCGGTTCTAGGTTATGTGTTGGTTTTGGATATATCTTCCTTAAGGTGAGGGTGAAAATGATGGGAACTCCTTATAGCTCACGTGCCATGGCACTCATGTCAAGGGATCCAATGACAAATACGTTTGTTGTTGATCTTTCCCAACTTAACTCCTAAATAAATGCCCAAGTGGCCCGTATCGGACCTCTCAAATTCACACTAGTATGTATTTTACAACCACCGGATGTCATTATCACTTATTCTTGCCAACTATGATCCTAGAACTTTGAATGAACCTTTCAAACTATTGTGCTCTTCCCAACCAGTGCAATTCACAAGTTTTGTTTTGTTTTTGTTTTTGTTTTTGCACAAATTGAAAATTCAATTGCAAGAAAGGAACCAAAATACAACCAACCCGGGCAAATCAATTCACAAGTTTTGATGAAGAGTTGAATTTCAAACACTGAACACATACAAATACGCTAGTGTTATACTAAATATTGTATTTAGTGTCGTCAATTCTATTTGTCTTGCTCAATACTAATTGTAAACCGCCCGTGTAGTGTCACCAACACTAAATGTAAACCTAACATTACTTGTCATTTCTTGTAAAAGATTGTGGGCATTTATAGATTTACAATGCTGCAATTATTGTCACTTACTTAGTGGTTTTACATCCAATTTCAATCATCCATGACAATATTTCATTACATAATTGTTAGGATGCAGAATATACGACAAGTGGATGAACTGAAAAGTAAGTTAGGGTGACAATATTTGTAAACTTGTTCATATGAAGTGTCGTTAGGAAAGTTACCACAATGACATAAAATGCCATATGACACTAAATGCAATATTTAGTGTAGTTTTCTTTCTATAAATGTGGCACATTTTAATCATGATTGACAAGTGTGATTGCACCTTTGCTTACCTTATAAGGAATTGTCACACCAATGTGAGTTGAAAAGGTTGAAAACCTATTCTTATTTGGGATTTATTGTTCTTAGGTGAGTTCAAATCCAAGAATAACACCAAAGGCACTAGCCTAGTGAAACCAGGTTGGGTTGAAACATCCATAAGTTATAGAAGGTAAGTTATACTTGACCCCTCCAATCACAAGCCAATGTATACATATTCATCACCTTCCTCTTGCGCAAGTGCCTTCTAATGCGAAGCATAGAGCCGCACAATCACGAGTGATATAAACCTATTATTGATGTTCTTGTTGTTCTGCCTTTTTTTTAATTGTTAGATTATTTGGGTCTGTGTGTTTACCTTGAAGCGTTCCTAAAGTGTATGGATACTTCCATATATAGGTAACTTAGTGCAACATGGGAGGCTTAGTTTAAAACAAATGAACAATGTGTTGAGAGAAAAGAACAATAAACCCACCCACCCACCCAACTCTTTCTTTCTCACATGCACACACAACCATGCATTGCGAGTGTGTTGGGAATAATTAGTGATTTGGAGACAACAAGAATGATAGTATTATTAGTACACAAATTATTCTCATTCTTACGGATAAGGAGTTAAGGGAGCCTTTCAAACTTCAAGCCCATATTCTTATTTGTTTTAGAATATCTTCGGCTCATGGGAGGTCGATAGACGACATCGTGTGCACAAATATAGTTTTAAAAACTCCGAAGCTATTAAAAAAAATTCCAAGATTGACTCCTCTCGAAATGCCTCTTCAATTAGGTGACTTTGGTGTTAAGAAATTGTCCATGATTTAGTTTTCTTGGCTATAAAATGATGGATTGGTGAATGTGATAGGACCCCAAGGAATACGAATTATGAGAAAGAGGCTTGAAATGGGTTTGAGATGTACGGAATGGTCCCCCGTGACCGACTCACATAGTTATTGTCAATGGCCCGAGGCCACGACAAGATTGGGAAGGGAATTACAAAGCATGTGAGTCATTGAGAGAAGGCCCCGAAAAGGCCCCACAATCAATTTGGTTCGTTGAATAAGTGGCGCCAATCATGGTTAGAATTGGAATCATGGGTCGCTTTGGACAAGGAATTTGCGCGTCATGTACATGGGGGCGTCCACCTCCCGAAGCCCGGGCGACGATCCCAACCCAATACGTGTGAGCGATGGGAGCACCGGAACTCGAAACACACCTCCGGCCACACTTTTTTTCGACCCAAACCCACACGGCCATGTGGCCTTGTTTCGACGAGCTTTGTCAAATTATGAGAAAAGGTCCAAGGCTAAAAAAGCCCACCATTTTCTCATCGATCCAAACGAATTTTAAAACTAATATGGGTGGCCACTTATTTTTTTGTCACTCCACCAAAATGGCTTCAACAATTTCAACTTCTAGCCCGGCCGAGCATGGGATTGCCCCAATGACAATTTCCGATTCGCTGGCACGCACGGCCACTCGTCTACTCCCCCTCTCTAGCCCCCCTCGCCTCTCGTCTCCCAACACCGTCCTCCGGTTCACCTCGTGAACCCCGTTCATTATCTTTCGCGTTTGGGGCCGTTTGAATCTCTTCGTTTCGAATGCCCAATCGAGAAGAACGTTCAACTCTTTGACAGGATCTCGCACTTGCCGTTCCTTGTCCGAATGGCCGTCGTCAAGCCTCAACATGACGTTGGGATTCCCTTGCTCTATTAATATACTATCTATCACCCTCTCCCCACTCAAATAGCAGACTCCAGGTCAAGTTAGAGACTCAATAACCATGCTAATATTGGCAAACATAGGCGTTTATTATGATTTATTCTATGTTTGTTTTCCTTAGACCGAAAACAAAAACCAAAACATAACTTATTGCATATACTTGTATATAATTAACACGGCCTCCTACATCCACAAGATTATTTGTGTCCGTGCATACAAAGCATACTTCCATACCATGATGATCTCACGCGCTTTGTGACACTACTTACCGACCCACTCCCGAGAGGATCTTGAGGTTTAAGTATATATCCACGTAGGTAAAGTAGGGAATGCTTCCATAATTGGAAAGTTGTTGTCTGAATGTGTGAGACAAAACTGAGCCGAGTTGAGTCGGGGATAAGCTACACTAGCCAAGCCCGTGATCCAAGGTGAGAACAAGAAGCTTCTTTCCAAATCCTCATATACACCAAGTGGCTTCTTGTAACAATATGGAAGCTCTAGTACGCATGGTTGTGGTGGTCAAACCTTTGACAAGTATCAAAGCGTACGGCCTTATCATGAGCAATGAGTTTTTGATGTTGAATTTGTCACTTGTTTATTTCACAATGAAGGGAATTACATGGTGTTGGGGATCATGGTTTGGTTCTTACATAACCGATTGCTCATCAAAGAGCAGGAAGGGTTATCAAAACTTGTCACCAATTTTCATCCGTGGAGGCACGATATGATCCACAAATTTTCACCTAGTTCTTGTCCATGGGTTGATCAATTATGACTGATAACCAACTCAACTAGGTGGATGACCCGCCTCTCCTATGGTTTGTCATCCGCTTTCCTTCAAGATTAATGACGATTTGGACATCAAACACTTGCAAGGGTCAGTTTTCTTTGATTGGTGGATTTGACAAAAATCATAAAGTAAAAAGGAGCTAAAAACCTCAATTCGGCCTCCGAATTTCCTTATCTTTAGCACACGAGGGCCAAGGAGGGTCTAGGAAAAGTCTTTGTGTAAGGACCAACCCCACGAGTAGTACCTAGTATGGCCGCCCACCTCATTTGGGCTCATGGGCTCCAAGTTCCCATGAGAGAAAAAGTAGCCCGGATTAAATATCCGGCCTTCATCTCGTGCAACCACTTACAACTACCCCATGTTGGAGCTCAAGAGGAAGGGAATGAATTTGAATTTACTATTGAATGATTCATCGAATAAGACATGAGAATGACAAGTCGGTTAAGCCCCACGTGCCCCTCACACGATGACTAAGCAACACAATGTTCAAGGAGCCACGTAGTTTAGCTTATCAATGTGTCTCCAAATAACTGTCCCGTTTATGCGGCGTGACCCATGATTAGGGGATCTTGCTTTTGATTAACCACAAGTGCGACAACCCACTTTTGATCTATTGCTCGTCACTTGCAATCATATCAATGGCTAGCATTGAGACCGCCTTTGCACTATTGAGGTTGAAGAGCCTTCTCAATGGCGGTGAGCTTATTATACACGTTTTTTTTCACTCAAGTGCACTTTATACTTGAGCTTTCATCTTAAGAACTTGAACATGTCAATGGGCTTGATAACGACAAAGACACTTGGCCGCACTTATTATCTTTGTGTAACCATAAATTTCTCAAAGGTGTCATAAGTGCATGACACAATGGTGCCACTCAATAACTAGCCAACCTACTTAAATCATCTATGTACACAAGGCACCGTACACTTAAAATGTTGACAACAAAGGCAACCATCCACAAGACAACACCATCCCATCATAGGTGTTATAATGCACATGTCCAGGCTTTGTCCAAACATCATGTATATCCAAAGGTGCACCACAAGAACAATCCGCTCCATACAAATTGACTCCTAATCTAACCATACAAATAATAGAAATCACATTCACGCATGACAAGTATACAAACCAAGCCATTGAAGCAATTTTTTTTGACAATTACAACCCCCTTATTGAAGCAATCAAAGTACAAGGATGGAAAGTTAACCCATACATAATCATTACTGTGGGAGTCCGCAACTCCATACATACAAGGAGCATTGAACTACTTGAAGGCCTTCACATATCCCCCAACATTATCAAAAAATCAATGAAAACCATCTGCCATATTGCAATCACATGCCTCACGTACTTGGTTGCCAACAAGCGGAAATTAAATAATAAACAAGAGCATGTATAGCCGGCCACATAAAGAGCATCATCCTAAAACTAACTTACTAACCCAACTGAGCCCACCTCTTGCAAGGATAGGCAATAAACCCTACCTTTGTAACAAGGGGACTCTTCAATAAAATAGGGTCAACGAGCTCAAATTCATGTCGATGGTAACACTAATGTTCATCCCCCCCCCTTTTTTTTTCTTTCAATGGGCTTATAACGATCCTTGGATGGTGCCTCAATGGGATCTTGTAGGGGATGTCTATTACAAACTTTTGGTCAAAATCCTAAGTTGCCTACCTCATGGAGGTTGCTTAGGAAGATCCAAAGCTTGATATCTCCTCTTGTGCATCCCAACTTCCCGAGTCAATGGACTTTAAAGTAAGCTTTGGGCTCGTCATGAACTCTCTTATGTGTAGTATCCTTCCCCTTTGATACCTCACTTTGAAGTTTGAACATGGCCACAAACCCTACATTTCCTCAAACCATTACAAGCTTAGAGAATGGTGACGCTCTCAAATGTTTGAAATTTGGATGAAAGCAAAGATATTCAACTATCAAACTCTTGAAAATTGCAAGTTCAAGCTCACAACTTGATTTCTAATTTGAAGGGCCTTGAAATTGAGCTACTATGAACAATAACCGTGCCAAAGCCTTACTATTGGGTGTGAGGTAGAAGCACTATTGTGGACACATTGAGCACTACAATCCCTTACCTAACCCATACAAATTATCCAACTACTTATTTGAATTAGCACTTACGTTATGAGTACAACAACATTAGGGCCACATGAATAAGATCACATCTAATTTTTATAGAAATGTTCAAAGTCATAAAACCCCATTGGACCCTTCCTAATCACATACCCCCCCCAAAGTGGACAATTTTGATCGTTAACATTTTCTCTCCAACCAATAATTTGTGTTTTTAGTCCTTAATATGACATAACTAGTATTCATGTTAAAGTAATGAGTTTCCCACTTTGACCCCCCCCCCAAAAAAAAGAAGTGTTGGAATTGGGATCACTAACAAAATTGAATACTTCTACTTTGTAATCACATATCTCATGTGTAGAGAGTCATGATACGATCACGCTACCCAAAGGGGCTAGAAAGAACATATTTGAAGGATTCACATTCCCACTTGAGTCCGTGCAATGTATTAAAAAGTCAAGTTCATTCATAATAATATGAAAATAAATAAAAGGAACGTCAATAGTTTCTACCCAAATGCAATGTCCTTTCACCATCCCCTGGCCCATGTCCATGTAGTCAAGCCCGCTATGACTAAGCTTGCAAGCACTCAATATGATTCAAGGTGTTGCTTTCACCCAAATTAAGTATGTTCTCAATCAAGAGGTTGACACTCTCTAATGGCTAGACCTGGAACAACTTAGGTTGTCAATTGGTTAATATGTTAAATAAAGATGCTTATTTCTCTCTCACATAACATTCTTATAGTGGCTCACTTAAATCCTAGATGCAAATTACATTTTGACATTAATAAAGTGAAATTGAGGGTCTTCTAAAGTATTCATACATTCTAAATGACCAAATGACTACACTAAACATTGACTATGTGTGGTCCACACAATTCATCATCAACTCACATTAGTTTTTTTAAAAAATCATTGGGTGGTAATTGGAGAGGACGTCTCACATGACACTTGATGATACATGATAAGTCATGAAGACCATTCTAGTAAAATAGCACATCTTTCTTATTGCCACATTAAGTCATATAGTTAGTGTAGACGATCAATATTATTTCTGAGTGGATCATAGCAAATAACAAAAACATGGGTTGATAAAGGTTGGAACTCACACTCAGGTATGTCACCAACAATGAACACGATTATTTTTGTTATGAGAATAGATTGTAAATCCTTTATCCATTATATATTGCAAATATGGATAGTTTTAGATGGTGACCATATCCAACCGTGTCCATAGTGGATCACCACACTAGACATGAATCCTAATCACAAATTACTGATTTTATGTTTGACTTGTCCCTATATGATAGATTGAGTCTCTATGTGTGATTCTAATTGTGAGGTCTCTCTCCAAAATAGAAAGAAAAAAAAAAAAACACAAATGAAACAAGATTTGATTTCATTGCCAAAAACACAAACATGGCTATGGGGATCTAAAGAAGACATCTTGGGGAATCTCTTGTGTGTATTTGGTGAAACCACAACATCCCATGAAGGGTGACAATCCTAAACACATGATTAACTAAGCCAACATTAGGGGTGTGGTTGTGCCACATGATCTTAGTATTCGACCTGTGATATATAAGATTGTTGTCTCCCTGCGACTTGTCAAATTCCACAAGGACATCATCATAAATAACATTTCTTTTTCAATCCAAAACAACAACATCACATGCAATTCTATCATAATCCATAGGACCCTGCCAAATGTTACAACGAACTTGGTTTACTCCCACTTTGTGTTATTGAAGGCAAGATCATCCCTTTTCAAGCCAACTTATACTACCTCATCACATATCCCATATGAAACCACCCTTTATCCATTTAAGGTTAACAATGAGGAAAGTTACGATTTAGTTGAAAATGCAAGAAGAAATAATAGAATTTTGTTGAGACATTCCAATCCATTATAGCCCCCATGAACCACTTACACTATAGATAAGTTCCGGCTTTTGCACTTATCAAAGCACAAGAAGAACTCAATGTGCATCTTATTATCCACACAACCTTTGCTAATGGGTTGACTAGACTTCAACACATACTCCCGGTCTATTGAATTTGACGAGGCATGGTATATGTTCACTCAATATTTTTAGGTGGTGGAACTCTCTCAAGGGTCCGTGAGCCTTACCAAAGGCATGTTTATCAATTGTTAGCATTGTACAACCATCTTAGAATTTTGTTATACAATCAATAAACATGCTACATTCTAGAAGATATTGACCGCTTTAACAACCATGTCCATTTAGACCTCTTACATTCTTTTTTGGTTTTATGAATTCACTTCAATTCGTTCAATGTTTAAAAATAAATAAATAAACCAAAATAAACCAATCATATGTTATGGAGGTGATGAATTCACCAGCCTAAAGTAACCGGGTCTTAAATGAATACTTATTTTGTCTACACCCATCTCATATAGGATATAGAACATGTAATTGGTATGAGATGATTAGAAATTTTAAATCGTGCCTGAAAGTAGCTTTCCTCATAATTGTCGGGGCTCGTATGAATACCTTATTCATACCCAAAGCGAAAATTCTATGAGTTGAAAAAATGATCATATACATCCCCCTGATTATGTTGACTAAATATTATGTCTAGAATGGTTAACAAATTTTGAGCACACAATAGTCCGATCTCTTTTCGATACATGTATTTTTGATGTTTGTTCTCAGATTCACACCCAACCATGCACCACTCCAATATAGGTGTCCATTCAAGATCATAATCCAAATCAGGCACGTCTACCTTTGTAGCAGGGAGCAAAGAGGATTTGAAGATCCTAAAAGTCTTCCAAGGGAAACAAGTTTTTGAGTAGTATATTGATTTTTTCTTTCATAAAATATAGAATAACCTCTTTATTCTTGGAAACTAGTGAATATTTTCCTACCCAAGATTTCTAATTGAAACTTTTGTTTTTTGGGAGCCATTTCAAAGTGGATGGCTTGTACCTACTTGCCAATTCTATCCATTGCTTTGTCTAGTAGGAGATAGAAATATGAAGTTTATTCAAAAACCTCCACATGACTCCACCCGCCACTCCAAAAGGGCGGCTTCTAGTTTGATTTTGAGAATAATTCGTTCGTAATATGATTTATACAAATACTAGCATACACTCTTTATTTAGCATTGTTCTTGCGAAGTTCGTAGTTAGTGAACATGTCCAACTAATTTGGCAGGTCGCCACGACATTTTCCACTTGAAGAGCCACATTTATAACTTTTGTTTGTGGCCATGAGCTTCAAATTCATAGCCACATGGGTATTGCCACTCTCCATCACAACCACAAATTTCAAAACCAAAAAGGACAATTTACAATTCTCTATGTCGCGATGTAGTAGCTTCGACATATACTAGGTCCCCCAATATCATAATGGATAATGAAGCCAACTCCCTTATCCCTTGGGAATGAGTGTAGCTTAAAAGGAAATGAAGCCTCACGGGTGGCCCACAACCGCCTCACCTCAATAATACTACTAACTCCTATAATAATAAAATTAACAACAACAATAATAATATTATGATAAACTCCTTGATCGCCAATGGTCAAGGAGAGTGAGTTGAGATCCGGTCGCATGTTATGAGGACAAAATTCAACTTGCCATGGGCCGGGACGCCACAAATCCGAAGCCCTTGTGGCGCTACGCCGTTTAGGGTATTTAGTGACACGTACACTATTTGCAAAGGGCCTAAACTAGATGCCTAGAGGTTTCAAAGTGTCACGTCCGTTAATTGCCAGTATGATACTCTTCGTCAACATAAGCAACTTTGTAGGTGATACGTTATGTACATTATGACATTTAGCATAGCACATTGGGTTACTTGAGATGATAGTTTTGCATTTTAGTGTGCAAGGGGAAGATAGTATTCAGCACACTAATGACAAGTGTCATGTGTTTGCATTTTAGTATGCAACAGGAAGATATTCTAGGGCATACTAGTGCCAAGTATCGTTTGTGCACATGAATTCCAAAGCTTTGGAATGAAAACTCGTACTTGCATAGCCGCCAAGCGTAACAAGTGTTAATATTTAACACTTATTGTTATCTCCTCAAGTTAAAAGAAAAGAAAAGAGAGGGTAATATACACTATTTGTCTACGATGCTCATCAACCATTTATGTGTATCAATTGAGCAATACCTAAATAATATGTTCCCACATATAGTTATCACATGCTCTAGATTTATCTAGAAAATTCTCATGCCATGGGTCCATGCACGGTTATAATACGATTCTTTACATAATTTAATTTACATGAAGAGACACACATTCAAATTATCAATGGGTTTTATATGAAATAGACAAAACATCAAATTGAAGACTTGAGTTGACTTTACATAAGCATATGGGTGTGCCCGCTATTGTGCTTATAATGACATGTGGTTCTCAGAGCAAGACCACTCATTCCTTCAAGTCTGCATCTTGGATACCCATGATCAGTACACAGAGAACGGGCTCACGTTCACTTTGGTGCTTGAAGCAGCCTTTTTTTTGGTTTTTTCCATTTGTAGAGAGGAAGGCTACAAGTTGGGTATTTTTGTTGAGAAGTTGGCTACAAATACATTCATAAAGGAGTTATTTTCAATTTTAACTAATAATATTTTAGTTTGAAGTGGCTACAATTGAGTTTTTTATTTCACCATATGTGGCAAAAATGACATTCAAAATATAGTAAAGTTGGGCGATAATTGAAATAATAGAGTGTAAATTTTGGCTATATCTCAAAAAATAGTGTAGCACATTGGCGAAGTTGCTTTTCTAAGAACTAAATTTTTCTAAAAACTAAATTTCCCTCAGTCCAGCTCTCTGCCGCATTTGTCATTAGTCGTAGATGAAAACCTCCAGGATACACTAAGTTCTAACATAAAAATTGAAGACATCAAGACATCAACACATTAAGACATCAAAACATTAAGACATCAATACAACTCACACTGCATAAGCACTGAACTTGTGGCAAACTATGTCAATTCAGACTATGTGAATTTCAGATTGCATTTGTGAATTCAAACTATGTGAATCAAGACATCAAGACAACCAAGACATCAAGGAAATTGCACTTCAAACATTGAACACTTGAGACTTCAAACATTGAACATTACACACTTGCAACTTCAAGGAAATTGCACTTCAAACATCAAACACTTGCACTTCAAACATCAAACACTTGCAACTTCAAAATGACCCTCATAACGAAATGGTATAAGGGGCCGCATCAAGACCTGACTTCACATAGGCTGAATTCACTCATAGATGACCCAATAGATGACCCAATAGAAAGACCAACCAATACCCAAACATCAAACCATAATGCAACCACAATACCAATACAACAAAATCGGCAGAAGACCTAATCCTGGAGGTAAACATCTACAACGACGCAACATCACAAAGCTGCGGTAGTTCATCCTAGTGAATTTGAGAACATGGCTACACAAACTGCATAATCTAAATTGCAGTTCTACATGGAGGCATGCATCACAATGTTAACAGTCTGGTTGCCTCCTTCTATCTGCATGCCACTCATCATAAACTTTGTCAATTGGGAAATCCTCCAATTGGTAGAAATTTTGGCTGTAGATACCCACACATGCGGGAAGATGCTCACTCAAGCAGTTGCAAAGCCTCGATTTAGAGAATGCGACTGTGGAGAAGGTTCTTTCATCCTCCACTGAACCAAGAACCTGGACGGCGGCAAGTTCCGCCACCTTGAACCATTCCTTGAAATGTTTCTTCAGGACCATGCTCATAGACAATGTCCGCCACAATTTTATCAGAGGGTTCAAAGTGATGGGTTTCTGAAGGGCATCAGCCGCATTGGCTTTCATAGCCCCTTTGAACTGGCTACATTCGTGATTCAAGGCTGAGAGGTCTAGTACAGGAGGCGAATATACATCACCTACTCTTCTCTCATAGCAATAATGGTTTTTCAGAATGGCAAAATGACCCTCAAAAAGCTCCTCTGCATGGGGCTGCAGCCAGTACTGGGGGTACACCACTCCCAGTGCATCCATTAGACTTGATGCCGGAAATCGGCTTGACAACTCCGCAATTAGACTTGCGGCAGCCCCTGCAATAACATTCGATCACTGCAATCAGGGAACAAGTGCTGGCAGCAGTCGGCAAACTTTCAATCAAAAAAACCAATATCTAACAAAGTCGGCAACATTCAAACACAAAAATGCAGAAAGAAGGGGTGAAGTGTTTACCTTGGCAGAGGGATTTCACCTCATCTACAACTGTTGTCAGAGCCTCACGTGAGACTTGTTGGGGTCTGCCGAGGGTATCCAAGATTGTAGCAGGGTATGTGTGCTGGCCGCAATTGAATGCAAGATGCTCCCCATACTCATTCAAGTCCAACAATGAGGTCTCCCAAACCATGGAGATGGTGCCATGCCGACACCCTAAAAGGTCGGTCATCTCTCTAAAAGAGTCGGATCGAAAAGAAGTTTGAGGGTCAGAATACAACGTATACAATTGTGCTTGGCACACCTTGACTGCTCCAAGGTAGTCACAGATGAATATATCCCGCTGCTGGGAAAATTTCACCAAGTAATGCACTGTCTCAAGCAATGGCAGAAAGCAAGTAAGTGCAATGGGAACTGACACATCCACAAGCAAAGAGAAGTTAGTCTTTGCCTGTTCCCGCGATGCATGCGGGGTGGTGGCATCCTTACTATCTTCTTGCATTTTTTGAATTAAGGTCCGATATTCGCTCATGACACGTTTTAGAGGTGAAACCATGCTTAGCCACCTTGTTTTTACATCTCTAAGAATCTTGAGACCCTTAGTCTCCATAACCTCTGCGAGCTTTGTGAACTCAATATGTCGTTTTGGGCTCCGAGCGAAGTACTTGTGCAAAACATGGAGCATGTTCTCAATTTTTTGAATGACTGGCAAATGGGACAACTCCTTCACAGCAAGGTTAGTCCTGTGGCTTACACAGTGGACCCCATGCATGTGAGGAGCTATGGTATCCTGTAGGAGCTTGGTCACACCCCCCCTGGACCCCTGCATCCATCCCACACATACATCAGATGAATTCACATACCTGAAATTCACATTACCTGAAATTCACATTAGGCTGAATTCAGAGATGAATTCACATTACCTGAAATTCACATGAGCAATCTGAATCACATGAGCATACCTGAAATCTGAATCACATGAGCAATCTGAATCACATGAGCATACCTGAAATCTGAATCTTATGAGCAACCTGAAATTCACATGAGCATACCTGAAATTCACATTACCTGAAATTCACATGAGCAATTTGAATTCACAAATGCTTGATGAATTCACAAATGCAATCTGAATTCACAAACACAAATCTGAGTTCACATGACCTACTGAGATTCACATACCCTGTATTCGCAAATACAATCTGAATGAGCATGAGCAATGTGAAATTCACAAATACAATCTGAATTCACAAAGGGAATCTGAAACTCACATGAGCATGAGCAATGTGAAATTCACATAGACTGAATCCACATGAGCAATCTGAATTCACAAATGCTTGATGAATTCACAAATGCAATTCTGAATTCACAATCTGAATTCACAAATGCAGCATGAATTCACAAACACAAATTTGAGTTCACAAACACAAATCTGAATTCACAAACACAAACACATAGGCTGAATTCACAAATGCAATCAGAAATTCACATAATTGGAAAAAAATAATAGAAGGAAAGGTTTAAGGGGTTTACCTGAAACACAGAAGCTCCGTTTGCCCCGAAGGACGTGAACTTCTTGCGAAGGTCATCCTTATCAAGACCACCATGGGTGGCGAGTGCATCAACAATTGTTGTTGCCAAGCGAGGTGCGGATGCGCCTTCAGTTAGCCGCTCAAGGGACACAAGCACCGGCTGCCTGTAGAAGTCATGGACATAGTAGGCATGGATAGAAATCCATGACTGATTGTCCACTGTTGTCACCTCATCGCAGGTGACCGCAATGTACTGTGCAGATGCTAGAACCTCCTTTGCTCGCCTCTGGATTTGAGCATGCAAGTAGTCGGCGATCATCCAACCACTATTGTCCGACCAATGCTTGATGCTCAAATGTGGCATCTTCAGAAATTGATAAAGTCTCTTTATGCTCTCATACTCGAGCATCGGACGCCCAGTTTGCAAGAGGTGAAACACGGTTGCAAATTGGTTGATCTTCCGAGCTCTATCACCCTTGAATTCCTTTTGCACCTGCCATACACCCACCAAGTTAGTCCTTACAAAACACAACCAAACATGTAGGCAACAATAGAAACTACAAAAAGGGTTAGCAAAGAATGGTGGCAATAAATGCAGCAATAAGGGCAACTTGCAAGCGCATAAAGAAAATGCAATTGTCTTACTTGTTGCAACACACTGGGGTGGCCCTGGCTCTGAGAACTATAAGATGCCGCAGCCCTCAGGTGACCGCATTTTTTGTTGACATAAAACTCATCTTTTTTTACATTAATATGTGGCAAATCTGATTTTGCTTGTCTCTTACCAGCATGTTTTTCCAACGTGTCGGATTTGGCTCCCATGGTCACCACACGACCTTTGACATGACTGCATACTATGCATTTCACTCTATCCACAATTCCATCACCACCTCGAAGCATTTCAGCCCAAGGATGGGCGATGGCCCATGCATCCTGACACTTTCGGGATACCTCATTTGTTTTTTTTTGGTCTTACAGGGTGTAGCAACTGGAGCATCAGATGTCACATCAATTATTTCAACGACATCTGATGCAATTGAGGAGATGGCAGGCTCAGGGAGGCCACCAGGGCAAATGAGCTTGACTGCGGCATTGGCACGGGGCGGAGTAATCAAGAGATTGCTACTTACCTTGCTGCCGGATGAGGATGCCTCTGCATCACGGGCAAACCTGGCACATTTGCGGGCAGAGGGCATTTCCAACGGACCAGGGTCATTACCGTTCCGAGAAGACGCAAAGTAGAGCTCAAGCACAGAGTTGCGCTTTGCCCTGGCGATCCGCTCCATCCCGTTATTCACCTTGCGACGTGTTGTGCACAGGCTGCCCGTGGCGAGTCGCGACCACCCAACACCCAGATCGAGCAGCAAGGGGGCGAACACGAAGACCAGCAACCCCACACCCAGATCGATCAGCAAGGGGGCGAGCACGAAGACCAGCAACCCAACACCCAGATCGATCAGCAAGGGGGCGAGCAGGAAACCCAGCAACCCAACCCCCAGATTGAGTGAGTCACCAAGATTGAGTGACCAACATTGAGTCACCAAGATTGAGTGAGCAAGATTGAGTCACCAAGATTGAGTGAGCAAGATTGAGTCACCAAGAATCGAAGATGCTCACAAACAATCACCAAGAATTCACAAACACAATCAGCAAGATTTAACATAATCACCAATATTGCACAAACTCAATCACCAAGATAATAAGCTCCAAACATACTCAACAGGAACAAACATAATCACCAAACATATCGCATTGAGTCTTGACACAAGAATGGACAATGCAAACTGAAATCATACAAAAACTTGGGGGATGGAGGGTTTTGAGTCTCCCTTCTAATAAGTTCACAGAAAATGCAGGTCTCCATTGCAGTTGCCGTCAAGCAGGTTGCACAATGCCAGGTACAGATTGCACACAATCAAAGTTCTTAGCAAGCTAGCAACACTCCTTCCGCCTTGCTCTCACTCCACCAGGACCACCACTCCTCCCTCTCATGAATGAAACCCTCAACAGTCAACAGATTGCGACAACAATCACAAGTTCACAACACCCTCCCAAGATTCAAGAAGCAGGGTGAATGTGCAGTGAATGGAATGTTTCCATTAGCCAATGACAAATTGCAGGCTCCACCCAAAACACAAAGGATGGCGATGAAAGCAGTAAGGAGGGCATAAGTTACTGGCGAAGAAGGCTGTACTTAGTGCCGCAAAACAGGCGAATTACTGGAGAGTGGCAGAATTACTGGGCGAATTACTGGAGAGACAGATTGAATAGCTGGCGAGGGAGTCGAAGTGGGGAGAGGTTTAGGGCGCGATGTGGCGCCACCTCAGTGAGCAGGTTCGCGGCGAAGTGAGTTGGCAGGGCGAGACATCCAGGTGGGCGGGGTTATCATGGCGCAGAGTGGCGAGTGGACAGAGTGGCGACTGAGACACCAGAAGGCGGCCTTAAACCCTTATGGCTTTTCGTCACCCCTCATAATTTTTCGTCATGTGGCTATATTTAGCCACCACAAAAAAGGTTGGCTTGAACACCAACATGTTTTTTTCTTCTTTCTTTGGAATCCTCATTTGAGATAGAAATCGGTCCCATTCATATTATGCAAATGCATCAATAAGACGAATAATCAATAGGTCCAACCATCCGTTGTGACTTGGCCATAGCGACTCATGGCAAGAAAATGCATACATAAATCATTATGGTTGTCAACTGAAGGTTTTTGGTTGCAGTCTTTGGATGTTTGCCAACTAAAACCCTCGGTTGACAACCAAAATGTTTTATTTATGCATTTTCTTGCCATGAGTCGCAATGACCAAGTCGCATGTTTTGTTCTGGTGATATAAGCTCACTAGACTATTTTAGGGTTTTTGACCCCATTTAGATGTCAAATTGTCTTAAAAAAGACATTCATAGTAAAACCGTCTCTCTATAAAGTTTGTGGTTGATTTATGCCAACTTAATCTCATTGGAGTTATTTGGGATCTCTAGTGTTAAGTCTACGATCATCTTTTTTTTGAATGTAAACATCCCAAGCTATAACATGTTCCCAATATAACCTACTCCCTATAGGTTTATGATTGATTTATGCCAACTTAATCTCATTGGCACAATTTGGGATCTATAGTGCTAAGTTCAAAATCACCTTCTTAAAAACACTTCCAAGCTATAAATGGTTCCCAAGATTTCAGCTTCAACTGTGCCTTTCATGGTCATTTTTTTTTCCAATCGCACATCTATATTTGAGTGGTGTGTGGTTAGGTGTGGATGTAAGAATGGAATATGTGTTTAAAAGAGATTGGACTATGTGCTCAAAATGTGGTAGTCGTCCTAATCTCAATAGTCAGTTTAAATATGACCATTTAATGTCATCGTTTATATCCATTTTGACAATGAAGAAGATTTTCATATGAGCTCCAAAAATTATGAGGAAAATGCCATGGATGCGATTTGGAATTGGCCATCATCTCACACTATTTGTGTCATTTGCAACCTATGAGAAGTGGGTGCAAAGCTTAAGGTGAATATTTAACACATGCTTACCTTAATATACGTAGCCGTCACAAATCCTTGGTCACACTCTAGCACATCATAAAGCATGTGGGTGTTATTTGGCATGTTTCTTTAAATAGACACCTAAATTTGATTGGTGTGTGCTCATGTGAGGATCAAAGAACAAACACCATGAGGACACATGTTTGAAAGAGATTAGACTACGCCTTCAAATTTTATGAATTACTCCACACTCAATAATGAACATGATTGGGAAAACCTACACTTCCAACAACAATGATTATGTAAGGAGAAATCAAATCTCAATTTGGGTTTTGTTGATGTTTCATCATAGAATAGCTAATGCAACACAAATTTGAAGACGTAAATTTGATCTAAAGAGGTCAGGGAACAACAAAACGAACTTGCATACCTCAAGTATGCATATGCATAATTAATATTCATTTGAAAGTGGCCGTGGTGACATAACATGACACAACTTCTTGGTTGTGTTCCGAGGGACCGAGTATCACATGATTGTAATTGTCCTTCAATTTTGGGATTCCCCGTCTATGGGGGGCATTCATGTTGGGTGTATACCGTGAACTTTTCGACAAGCAACTGTAAATTATTGGAGTTTTTTTAATCACAACCTCGTTTTGGACAAAGACCATCGTATAGCTGCTTAGGGCCACTTCACACACGAGAATGAGGGCCCGTGACCATTGCACTCCAAGCACTCTCATTGGTGAAAAAGGCGGAGCCAATCCAAGTTCGCTTCACACTATGCTTGAGGGACCAACGGAGTAAGTGACTGCAAGATACCTGTAAAGTCTACATGGCATCAAATGGATCATGATTCATGGTCACTTGGACCATTTTCGAAAACCACCTCTTGGAGGTAGGCCAAACACAAAACCAAGAGACCACGGCACTCCAATATCTCACAACCATCGAATTTAGTATATTTCATCACGTGTGAGGACCCCGCATGAATAAAAATTCATCGAAAATAGCATTTGGTTGAGGGCCCGGTCACATATGACTTCACACTACACGTGAGGGCCCGTGACCACACCACATGAGTTTGGGAGCGCCTTGGGACGGCCTTTGGACACTTTCTTTTGGGCTCTCACAATTCCACGGTCACGGCTCTTGGCTCGTGTGTGTGAAGTGGTCCGAAGGCTCGACTTGGGAAAAGGGGGTCAACCTCCGGACAAAAGCTCCCCGAATGTGAGGCCAAAAATCCGTTTACCACGTCACACTTGGCCCACAATATACTTCTTAAGGTGCGAACCCGAGCTAACCCCAAAACTTTGGCCCTCCAGTTTGGCTTCTGACATTCTCCTCTGCCACTGCACTATGACTTATAGATCTCATAGCCCACCTAGAGTTTAAGTTAGCTCCTTTTTCGAAACTCCCACCCCCGGCTCGGGAGATGGTCCGAGAATCTCGTCCAAGTTCCTTCGAATTATTTAACTCCCACCGCTCCCACTCATATGACGCAAGGAAGCCCTATTATACATACAAGGCCCCGTTCGTGGACACTTGGAGTATGAATTGGTCCCCAATATACACTCGCCCTAGAATTGCGGTGTCTAGTACAAACAAGCACACTACAATTTTAAAATCGTTGTTTTGAACACTAGAATCATGCGTACAATGTGTGTCACACACCTTGAATCATAAAGGTCGTAGGTCTCCATGTACGGCTTATTTGCCTAATTTCTACGAGCCATCGCCAAGTCTCAAAAATCAAGTTCTCGTTTTAATAATAGAATGACATTGCAAGGTTTGAAACTTTATTTACCACACTGTCTTATGCCAAGGAGAAGATATTTGGTGCTCGTATATGTGACTCTGCTGATCCATATTATATGTATAACTCATATTTAAGTAAATTTGGACAAGCTTTCTGGTTACTTCAATTCTATGGGCGGGAATCATTCAACCACTTCCGATATATCCAAATTTCAGGACGAGGGGTGAGAGATGTGTGAATCCTCAATGATTATTCAAATGCTATGATTTAAAATTTGCTTTACAATTAATATAATATTAATCATATTAAATGTGTATAATTAATCGATGAGTAATGAAGATCTAAGCACAATAGTTTTTTGAATATTATCATCATCGTCTATGTATATCATATTGAAGGATGCTACTATACATTTTAGCATGTTGTAATCATGGACTAGGTTGTGGTCAAGTTTCACTTAAATGTGGGCTTGTGTATTTGAACTCAAAGCTTCAATGAACCTAAGATCACTATATTCGTTAATTTGGGACTTTTTCAACATTTTGAGACAGTTACAAATATAAGAACATGGATAAAATCACACAGATATTGGAGAATGTTGTATGATGCAAATACTTTGAAGCGAGTGTTCATATCAAGAACCCAATTAAGAACTCATATCAAGATGGTTTAGGTAGGACGACCCAAACATTAGACCATGTTGTTGTGGTCCATATATTAATTTGAGACAAGAGAAAGTCTCAAATTAACGAATATAGTGATTAAGCATTCAACTGATTGGTAAAGTGTACTTGATCGATGAATTAACTCTAGATAGGTCGCTTTAGACATAATTCATTAAAATGGTATTTAGCTCAAAATAAATAAATGATTTGGTTTTATGGAGAGGCCCAAATAGACCATTTCAAATGCTTATGGATTACCTTTCATGGGATTCTACATGGTCTCAACCTATGCGATAACGACACATGCAAGGATTGTTGAAACACTAATCACTTTCTACATCACCAAATACTACACTTATCATTCCAATTAGCGTGTGTGGTACTAATTCCCAAAACACACACTATTTTGCCAAGTCTCAAAATTAGTGAGGGCTGAAATTTTTACTAAGTGATACGGAATCCATGAATACATGCTCATTTACCATACATTTCAAGAAAATTATTGCGTGCACTAAGGCGGTTGTAGAGTGATCATTTAAAAAATATGCAAACACATGTTTGTTAGTAAATAATGATGCTATGAATAGTATTTTCAATGAACAGTGTCGATATGAACAATGCTTCCTAGACCTTTTGGTGGGACTAATTTAATAGCATAAAGAAATTTAGGATCACCTTCACTAATGTCCCAGACACACTATTAGCCCTCCCTCACAAATTGGGATAATCAATGTAGTAGTTTTTTTAAGTATCTTTTGGAGCCCTAGTTTCAAGCACAACAAAGAAATTGCATTTAACATATGGATCGGGTGGCCCATACTATTCATGCTTGACCCACATTAATTGTGTTGCAGTCATTGGGCGGCAACTAGAGAGGGTGTCTTACAACACTTGGTGTTACATGACAAGTTAAGAAGACCGCTCTAATTAACATAATACACCAAATTTTAATAACACACTGAATAAGACGGTTAGTGTAGTATGTCTATTGGGTCATAGAGAGAGAAATGATGTCAACCACTGGTGCTAGCATGAATGAGGGACACTTCACCTTGAGCATAGCCACAAGCTCATAAGTGAACCCGAACCGGTTTGCGGAGGAGGGTCAAAGTTTTGTTCATTATATGATGCATATTTGTCAAGGTCGGTCATATGGGCCTCTTTAAATTGACTTGGTACAACTTTTGTTCACTTTACCATGCTTTGGCCCATGATTTGTTTGTAAGCATGCACTAAGCCATCTCGTGCCAATAAACTGGAAATGCTACTAACATTTTTGTCTAGAGCATATGAAGGTTCATGGTGGGTTGGGAGGATGCACACCATGAAGTGGTGTAATGGGGATACATTTGGGGTACTAAGGCACCCGATTGACCTCTTGGTCCAAGTCCAAGAATTTGGGAGGCGAAATCCTTACAATCTCTATATTGAAGTAATGTTGCAATATTATAGGAAACATCTAGGCCGTAACAAATTCAAATATGATCACACCAATAGCGAATGGATTGATGTGGATTGCATTACTTCTACTGTAATTATAAGTTGCAATGCTATCAACAAAGCATTCGCACCGTATAGGATTGATGCAAAGGAATTGGAAAAGTTGTTTATGATATTTTAGTTGTTGATACGGTTGTGTATAATATGCAAGTGTGATGTGGTTGTGTTTTGTTTGAAGCCCCTTTGAAGTTCATGACTTTAGGAACTGTTCTTGCAATAGTACGTATGCTATGTTATGTATGAACATGGATTATTTCTTATTTCTTATAAGTAATATAGACTATAATAAATATCATTGGCAAGGGAATATAAGTAATGGTAGGGTGCAAACAAATAGGTTATTTTAGAAAACTAAGTAATTATAGGGAACATTTAATTCATGCCTTGAAAGCAAATAACCCCTTAGAAAATCTGTCCATTGCACATGGTACACATAAATCCTATAGAATGATCCACCCGTGACCCTCAAATGTTATTATGTCATTATTTTATGATATCTTAAAGTCAGTTTCCTTTCATTTAGAATCATGAAGCTCATGAAGCTTTTTGGAACATTACAAGTGTAAGGATGTGGTTTTAAAATAGTCATCCACAATTTTATAGAACAGTGACTGTATTTTGAAACCAAAAAGTGAAATTCTTTAAGTAATCTACGGTTTGCTGGAGCATTTTAGGGGTTGAATTTGAAACATGCGCATTGCCATTCCAAAAAGGCTTAAGGATATTGTTGCATGTGAGGATTCCAATGTTGTGCACATTCAACCTAGGTATCAAAAAAAGGTACGTGTATGGGTATAAAAACTCCCGGTTGGTATCACATCTTGATACCCACTTTCAAAATTCCATGGTATCACTTGTGTGTTATTGAACATTGTGTGAACAAGTTTAATACCGTGATATGCCGAGTATCAAGTACACTGTTTTTTGCATTTAGTGTTGTCAACAGTAATTACGAACCACAACACTAAATGCCAGTGACGCCCTTAATGTTTACATCTCCACAATTAGTGTTATAATATTTTTTATGTTTTGTGTTTTGTTGCCGCATGGTTGCACCACCACCATCTCTACCACCACTACTTGAACACTATTTGTCAAGTGTTTGGTAGATAATGTTGTAGGTAAATGAATAGTAACAACATTAAATGCCACGCAACACTAAATGCAAAAACAGTGTAGTTATGAGTCTTCTCTCAATATCCTTATTCATTGGTATATAGCCACATGACATTGAAGCAATCCGGTCATTATCCAAACTATAAAAAGCATGTCCATTGTAGATTTGTTTGTTGATTCATGTGCATTGGATTTTCGATTCAAGATTTTTGAAAGTGGATTCTAATGTCAAATTAGTGTATGAAAATAAATCCCATGTCAAAATTACTTCCCAATACTTTCACCACACCGTTCGAACATGTAAATTTATGGATTAGGTCAGCAGTTAGAGCAACATCATGTGGTGAATGTTCACAACATCTACCGAGGGGGAGGGTGAACCAGGGGAGGGGGGGGTGAAAATGTTGATTATTGTTGTGGGTCTTGAGGGTTATTAATTTACCTTGATCAACTTTCAAATTGGGGTCATAGAGCTTAAATGGGTATGAAACGATAATCAACCCATAGGGGGATCAATTTTTATTATCACCCCCTTAGTAGGTGTTAGGAACTCAAACCGCAACACTTGAGAAGGAATCATCTTGACCAATAGTTGTTTATACACTAAAGATGATCCTACCGATTTGTATTAAGGTGAACATGCTTGATGTGGACACTTCCAAACCCACAAGCATTTATATGGCTGTTGAATTCAACTGGAAATTGTTTGATCCCAGTTAGCACTTGTACATTGCAAAGGTTGTCATTTCAAGTTCCATAATCAAAATTGAGATTCGAAAAATTATAAGAAGTCAAAAGTGAAGGTTTTTTTATAAAAAATTTAATTAAAGTTTTTAAACCTTAAGTGGTGAAGTAGGTCCTGTCAATTGAACATATAATGGTGTCTATATTTTGAGTGTACTGCCCAATCCCATCCAAACACATGTCATTTGGGCCTCCGTTCATAACTACAAGCTAGCCATATACTACTCAAATATATAGGTGTCCGATTTAGGGGGTATTACCAAATGAGCCGTGTCTACCTTACACTCATAAAACAAAATTACATCATCAATGAGAATGTGTAGTCTCCGGCACCCTACATGCTAATCCACAACAATTACACGTTTTAGTTTGGATGAATCATGTCTAGAGACACATAATTATCCCCCGCTGCCCTTCAAAAATATAAGAAGAGAGCTACACTCATCCATTAACTACACTAAAAAGGATATTTAGTGTTTGATACACTAAATACGAACGCATACACTAAATGTCAATAACCCTATGAAAGTAAGTAACCTTAAATGTAAACTCAAACACTAAATATGAACTATGGTAATATGTGGAAGTTACATGTTTGAATTTAATGTTAGTAAGGATATGAAATCCATGCTTCACATGAAGGGAGGTGGCAGTAGGGAAGGCAACGGCACATTTATGTCTAACACTAATTGTCAAGGAATTGAAAACTAGTGTTGAGCAGGGTAGGGTGGTAACAACATTAAATATAATCAAACACTAAACATCATATTTAGTGTAGTTTTGAAAACCAACATATACTTGTCTCTCTTTGTCTAAAATAAGGCCACCAATGACTGAAGGATGGCATCGACCTCCACATGATCCCTTTCCCAAACCTTAAAAGATCCAAAATAATATCTAGTCTTGTTGTTGAACGCACTTGTACTAAGACAAAAACACTCACATCCTCCCAAATGGAAATCCACACCAAGACTATACGCATTTTAGTCTAGTAGATGAATGTGTAGGACACGTACTAATGATCCCCGAGGTCCTCAAATATAGATGGAGAGAACTACCTACATTCATCCATAAACCAATCCCTAACCAACATATACTTGTCTCTCTCATCTAAAATAAGGCCAACCGTGACCAAAAAGACGGCTTTAACCTCAATGTGGTCCTTCTCTTACCCATGAAAGATAAAAAAATAGTGCCTAGTCTTGTTGTGAGCCCACTTGTACTAGGGAAAAAAACGCTTACATCCTCCCAAATGGAAACCCACACTAATTCTATATTTTAGTCTACATGGATGTGTAGGCACGTACTAACGAGGACCTCAAAAATAGATGAAGGGAACCACATTCATCCATAAAAGAATGACTAACCCACCCAACACATTCTTTGTCTCTCTCGTCTAAAAATAAGGCCACCAATGACCAAAAGGGGGCATTGACCCTAAACATCATTCCGTTTCCTAACTATAAAATACTAAAAATAGTGTATAGGTAGTCCGACGAAGGTGGTTGTTGAACCCACCCACTTGTACTCGAAAAAACACCTCAAAGCTCACATCCATCCGCCTCCATCCATCCCAAAGGCTAAAGTTAACTTATTATAGGAATGTCTTGATGACCCTTGGTCTGAAAATATCTCCGGTCATGCACTAATAAGCCATAACTGTTTGCGGGTTGGTAGCTAGCTAGTAGTATGGCCCTTACATTCCCCTTAATTAATGGGACCCCTAGGGCCTACCACTAAGCTTAGTGAGCGATTGAAGGAGCTAATGTTATTTAGGCCATGACCCTTCTCCCCTCCTCAAGCCTCCAATGCCATCAAGCCCATGACCCGGGCTCATAGGCCCGGGCTCTTGGTTGTAAAACGGTGGTGGGCTATTAGTACACGACTACATTTGGGGCAACGGTAGGGTATTTGGAGCCCGATAAAGAAATCCGTGTGTCGAGCATGGGTTTAGCATAACACACTATTTATGGAACTAGGGCGGGCGGGCCCAAGCACGATGTGTTTGTGATAGATTTTTGAATTAGGTGATGCTATCTAAGGGCCATTTTTACATGCGTGACTAAGGGCCGATCTAGGCTGTGGTGAAGGAGTGCACCGGTCAAGAATTTTAGGGGAACGGAGCAATATGATTGGCTGTGAAGTTGGGTTCTTCACCGGGCGGGTTTGCACCGCGGCCAAGGCTTCTCCAGTGGAGAACTTCCAGCATGAATGGAAAATGACATGGCTACCAACATGGCAACACTTTTTGCTACGAGAGTTTTAGGGGGTTCAAGTTTCTTGGGCAACCTCAAACCCTCGGACAAGAAACTTGGCCTCCATATCACTCCAACTTGAGGCATTTTTGGAAATTGTTTTTTCTTTCTGTCCCCCATACCAACCATTGCCTCAAATAACCTCCTCTTGGGTTGGAATTCTTGACCGACCGGTGCACTTCTTCACCGTAGTCTATCCGGCCCTAAAGGCCGTGAGAGAAGTCTTGTTGTCATAGTTGGTGGCCCAAAGACCACGACCAAGAGAATTCCACGTCACTTTCTAAAAGCTTTGGTAACATGGACTTAGACCAAGACATACTGCTTTTAATGAAAATGAGAATGAAATTTGCTGCATGGAATTGTAATGAAATTTAATTTGAATGTTTTTCTTCTTTTGACATGGTCACCTTATTTTCGATTGGGACAACCTATATGGGTTCTCTCATTGTAAAATTTGTGTAACCACTAAATATTATCCATTTCTGGACATGTAGTTATGTCACTTTCTCATCCATTTGTTTAGATATGCTCACCCATGATCACTTTTATTTATTGTAACCTTGTGTAAAACGAAGTGAGACTGCCACTCATTTCTCAACCAATGAGAGATTTTAGAAAGCGGTGGTCATGATCATTGGTCACTAGTGTATACTGGCCCTAAGTAGGGTGGCATGCCAACTTCACAATAAAATGACATGAATTAGTGAGTTGGGTCGATTATTGTTATGATGTTTGGCGACTACAAATGGAGTTGCTATCATTGTTAGTTCTTTTCGGAGCTTGTTGTAAACTATGATACATGCTTATTGATAAGAGCATCCCTAGCAACTCCTCTAAAGGTAGGAGCACCTTAAACCGAGAAGTTGAGTGAAAATTGTGTTGGCATCCAAGATCGCGGGGGGATAATGTTCACGCGGTGAACATTCATAAAATCAACATGTATTTTTTATGCAAGATTTCAAGGGTGTTGGTTTTGGGTATTGCCTTTTAAGGTACTCCCACCTTAAGGTATGCAGGTGTTATGCAATTGTTTTTCTTAATCAGACCCTAAATTCGATTGGTACATGGTTCCACGAGGATCACAGAGCAAACATCATAAAGACACATGTTTAAAAGAGATTGGACTATGTCTCCAAATATTAATAATCACTTTACACTCAATAGTGAACACAATTTGGAAGACCTATGTATCTAGTGAAGAATCCAACAAACATGCACTACTGACAACCATATCTAAAGCAGGGAAAGGTCCAGTTTTTGCATATGTTGCATTGCATATTCGCTAATGCATGTTGTTGTGTAAATCTAACTGGTAGAAGTTGGAGGATGTGACAAAGGAGCCAAATAACACCCACATACCTTATGTCATACGCCAACACCATCATGATGTTTACAATACTTGCTCAAATACAATGAAAGCCATGAGTGGGTTGGTCGCCATAATTGGACCTACACCAATACCGTGGAGGGACCAAGACGCCATAAAAGCCAACTTATGGCAAGGTTGCTTCGACCTACCACATAACATTACTTAGCATTAAGGTGCTACACCTTAATGCCATGAATTTTGCAAGCACGATTCCCCACGTACTCTATGCCACCCTTGCAAAATGAATAGTACTAAGCTTGAGCATTGTTCATTTTGTGAGGATGAACATGCAAATGGATTTCCAAATATTTAAGTCACCAATAAAAAAATCCGATTTAGTATTTATTTCTTGACTAGCCAACCAACCTAGTGCGTGGGTTGTGGGTATTGACTAAGCATATCACACTGCAATGCCATATTATGCATAGAGAATATTTCATCATGAATTTGTGGCGAGTACCAGGGCATCCCCTTATAGAAAAGGGAGCAACCCTAGTAGGTTGTCTAATGTTATCCACTACACTTGTTTAATCAAGAGATTGTTTATTCTCATGATAGAATATATGTGTCGCCCAAGCATCAATGGGGCACCATAGTTGCTGGGAGGATGCCGAACAATTCATGGGCTTTAGTCATTAATGTTGGGACCGGGCCATGTGGCAACCTCCCCAAGGTCATGAAAGCCTTGATGGGCACCTTAAGGAAAGAAGCAATAGTTGGAATCGCATGTTGGGAACTCAAATTCCATCTATTCAAGGCTTTGTTGCTCCCAACTTTCACATACGGCACCAAAATTGGAGGAGGCGACTTGAAAAACTTTCATTGGAAGGTTTTCGAGGAGGGCATGAAGATACATATGATGTCTCACATGAAAGTGCAATCTTCGACAATCAATTGCATTTTGTTGGCTAAAATTGGAGAACTTCCTATAGAATTATACGCTCTTAAGCTCATTATGGGTTTTCAACAATGCCTTGTCCACCTACCATCCTCTTCGCTGGTCAACTTTCCCAACACCTTGCCAAATAAGGATGTAACACTTGGCACAAATCGACGACCATGTGGACGGCATCATGAGGTCTATCTCGCTAGGAAACACATGAAAACCCAACCACATTAAAAATCATACTTGATGATATCTAGGAGGCTTTTCTTGCTAAAGTGTGGAACTCTCTTTCCATCTCTCATGGAAGAAACTAGATTACCTCCACCTCAAGGATTTTTCTCAAATACGAATGTGAATTGTACTTGAAGCAATCATTGACACCACCATAATGCAAAATCATTGTTGCTTACTGCACCTCAAATTAGAGACCTGCCATTGAAACTGGACGGTGATCGAGTGTCCCTATCTCTAGAGACGAAAGATTATGGCACTTTTGCTCTTATAATACAATTGAAAACGAGGCACACTTTGTGTTGGAATGTCCCCTATATAACCCCATTAGAGATAAGTTTACATCATTATTTGAGGATGCAGTATTAGGGAACCTCAAGTCTTTCTTTCAATTGGACCAACAAAGTTGATATTAGCCTCTATCTCATGGAAGCTAACACACTCCGCTACTCTAGAAAATTAGACGGTTTGAAACCATCTTCATGTACTTTCAGTCCCATTAGCCTTTCGGCTTCACAGACTTTACAATTAATTTAATATCATTTGTTTTATTATGTTAGGCATTGCTGTTCGAGTTGCTAGGGACGCTCTAAGTACAGATTGCATAAAGTAAAGTGAAATGTATCTTAGTTGGAATATTTATCTTCTAATTGGAAAAATAATTCAACATGTCGTTGCTCATATTGCAAGAGTAGAAAGCTTTTGAAGGATTGATGTCATAAAGTATTCATGGTCACCTAAAATGGGTACTTTCCCCCATAAGTCCGCTTCTTCTAGGATGTTAAATACGTAGTTTCTAGAATGACAAGTTAATTGCGAAATCCGCATCGCCAACTTCTTCATACTTTTTTGGATCTCATATGAGTATCTCAGTAGTGTTAAAATATTCATATGATATTTTGTATTCACACCTGATGGCACACAAGTCAATTATATATAGGTGTATAATAAAGATTAGTGACTGCGTTGGGTGTGCTTACATTAATAAGCAAGGGCTTAAGGTAGAAATACCATAAACTGTTAACCACCCAATAGCGGTGCACTAGACCGCCTCATAATGGTAAGTGCCATGTCTTAAATGGCGCGGCAACTTCAATGCAGTGTAGCCAATGGGAGGCAAGATCTAACGTACTCATGATTAACGGGTTTAGGTGATAATCTGTATCGAAATGCGGAGAGCCTAGTGAACCGGAAGTGGGTTGGACAAACTTTCCACTTTGAAAAATTGTGGAACTTTTTGTATAAGGCAAAAAAATACGAAACAACTTGCATTCTTCATGAATCCTTCTCGTCTATCTTGGAAAATTATCTCATGATTGTCAGACCAGATCTTCAATGCAAATCGCCTTATTTTAACGGTTTATGGTATTTCTACCTTAATCAGCTACAGATTCCTGTGTTTCGAAGAATATGATTTGTTTTGTTGACCTAAATGTGATATATGTACTGTTGAAACTTGTATTCATAGTGCGTGTGATATGAAGAGAATCAAATTTTATGATTTTAAATTTAGAAGTTCCAATAGTGTTCAATAGTGTAGTTTATTGCCTATGAGCCTATATTTAGCACACCATGTTATAAGGAGCAGTTATAGAGATGGCATACAAAATATGAGGATCAAGTGTATTACACATTCAAAAGCCAACATCATGATATTAATAGGCATCAAATTTTTATATCGAAGTCACTTAGTAAACACATGTACATAATATTCTTAAGAATCTAATGAAATATCCCTTAATTTTTGTTTTGTAACAATGCGTGGCTCCCTTCAAGTTCTAACTTGCCATGAACTCAGAGGTTTTTGGAAGAAAATAAACTCTAGAATAGGATACATGTTATCACTCAGTCTTCAAATTGAGATTAAGAACACTTTTATTCTTCATGAGTGCAACTTGATTCCTTTTGAAAGGGCCAATGTTGGAGTATATGAAGAATGTCATGTATCACACCAAGCAAAACATAAATTTAAATTGAATAGAATGGATTATTCAAATGCATTGATAACTTACATTATGGATTGAAACATAAGTAGGAGATTAGGATTTAGGGGATTTGGTCAAAATATACCCCTAGAGATTTATGGCTGATTCATTGGACAAATTGACTATCCCTATCTCTAGAAATGATAGATTATGCCACTTTTCCTTTTACAATGCAATTGAAAATGAGGCACACTTTGTGTTGGAGTGTCCCTTATATAACCCCATTAGAGACAAGCTTCCATCACTATTTGAGAATGTAATATTAGGGAGTCTTTCTTTCAATTGGACCATCAAGTTAACATTAGCCTCTATCTCAGAGGCTATTGCACTTTGCCACTCTAGGGAATTAGCCGGTTCAAAACCATCATGATGTGCTCTGAGTCCCATTAGCCTTTTGGGTTCTCGGACTTTAAAATCGATTTCATTTTATTGCAACTTAAACTCAATTTACTAATTTGAGGTCTCTGAAGTTGCTTTCGCAATTAATTCTGCTAGAAAAATAAAATTTCAAGGTGCAAAGTAACTCTCAATTTTTTCACCTTCAAACTTACACGGTTGCCATGAATCCTTGGCCGTGGGCAAGTGTCAAATGCACAACCAATACAAAATAGGCCCAGATTGAGCCTCTCAGTGACTTGGACATTTAAGCTCAAGAGTCGGGACCAATTTCAATAAGAATTGATACAGACCAGAAGTTCTGATTAACGCATAAGCATGTTCGTGTTAGCTCGACAGCATATCAAATCTTACACTGCAAACCCAAAAAATGACAATTTGCACATGCTCATCGAATCTCACAGGTACATTATACAAGTTTCAAAGCATTGACTCATGCCGTCCTTTACGGGAAGATCAAAGCAAATGTTTGGTAGAGCTCATTCTGTGGACCTGCTTCCACCTGGACCAACCCAATGTCAATTTGTCATGTACTCAAGGACATTAGTATTAAGGAACACATTTCATGATGTAGAGTGCAAAGTCTACATTAATTATACCTGCAAATCAACATCACACAAGGGTTTCCATGCAATGAATCAATTTTCATGCCAGAGGATCTTCCACATAAGTAATTATCTTCATGTTGTTGTCGTCTACGATGAACAAGTGGCACAGAAAATGATGCTCAAATTCTGTCATATCATTTGAAGATACTTGAAACTGCTCAAACTATCAGGTTGTGCTACAAATTGGCTGGTGGAACTTCCGAAGCACTTGGCTGGTTTCCAACTATACAAGGTTTTGATCTCCAAAGGACAGCCCAGATTTTTGTAAAAGATCTACAAGGAATCTGAGTGGGGCTGTGTCTTGCACAACTGAACTGTCACAAAAGACTACTAGGATGCCCTGGATCATACCAAAGGTTGGGATTCAGTGGTTATAAGTTGACTGCAGTTCTTGTTGATTCAGATTTGATATGTTTTATGAGATAAGCATATTAAACAAGAAAGTTTGCCCTCAGAGGGCATCCAAAAGCTCCAGACCTTTCTGAGCTAAAGATGGATTCTGATTTAATTCGATTCAAATGAGCCAACTGCTAATCTCTGGGCATAATTGATCCGAGATGACCTTAAACTACTGGATGATGGTGGAGAGATACCCAAATCTCAAGGAAGAGGTTGGCGGTTCGATTCCTGGCTGTGAAATCTCCTCTCTACTTGACAGAAACTTGCCAGGTGGTCAACTGCCTCTAATTCTTCACTTCGAATAACCTTGATATTTCAGAGTACCTTGAAAGAGCCAGGTGTGTGATTTATTGATCATCACAGATCTCCCATCAACGTACGACAGGGGTGCGTAAGGCATGCACACATCAATAGGGGACCTTTTGAGGCCAAATTGTCCGAAAAATTAACATATGGATGATACCCAAATGGGAGTCGTAGTCATCAGACTACTTGTTCCCATTCTGCATCTTGTTGCTTCAATCTCCTCAAATGTCTTTTCCAGCTCTCCTTTGCAGAAATCTCCCAAACCCACAGAATTATCTGCAGATACCTTTAGAAACGACTTCTCCTCAGCTGTTAAGATTCCTTGAAATCTTACAGGATTTCCTGCCCAAATCTGCAACAGAGCCTCACAAGTAAATAATCCATGACTTGTCCCCATGAATTGCCAACTCAATGGAGCACAAATTTTATTTTGATCAATGCTTGAAATCTACAGCAAGTCGACTAAGAGAAGTTTGTATTACCATGTAAAGCTTCTTTGGGATCTCAACCATAGGATATTCTGCAAGACAAACGCATACAAGGGACATCCTCGTTTCAAAACCTGTTGGTGCAAATGAGACGCAAAGAGCAAGTAAATACATAAAAGCCTTAGTGAAGCATCATGCCGGTGAGGAATTTGCTTGAAACTCTTGGAACACAATTCAACCTCTAAATAAAGCTTGAAGGTGAGCTTAAAACATCAATTTGGATCTTATCCACAACAACTGTACAGACTCCTCTAGATATACACTGCACGGCAAATCATCCCAGAGAAAACATGTCCTGAGCTTAAAGCGAGGACATCTGATTCATTCCTGCTCCTTCATGACCTACCTAGACAATAGTCCAACATGAGTACAAACAGCGGCCCATGGCCTCTATAGCAAAAAGACACACTTCACCGCCACACAATGCATGCACATACAAGGATATAGGTAGAGGAAATAATAAGGATAAAACCAACCCAATGTGGCAGTGGAGTCCTTATCAGCAGTGAATTTATTGCCGATGATTGTCAGGGCCACTTTGCCACTCGCATTGATTTTTGGCGGTGAGTACCAAAGTGTCATGCTGGATATCTGACTGTAAGTCCAATTGGATGTGTTCACATCACCTGCCAAAGAAGGAACTACAATAACACATATACAAAAAGAGACATCGTGACAACAAATCAGGGCTACACCTCCATACCCATGGCCCAGGCATGAGATAAAATGCCAAAGTGCATATCATATCCCTCTATCATTGAGGATTAGCCCTACTGAGGAAGAAAACATGCCTGGGATAATCTATGCCAAGTTATAATGCATTTAATGTATAAATCTGCTGCAGGCTAACCACTTGTGACAAGCAAATTGTGGAGGACAGAGAACTACAAGGCTGTATCACCTCAAAAGTTGCAGCCATACCAATGGAAGACTTCTCTCCAATTTGCACATCGCCAATTATAGAAGCACTAGGAACCATCAAATGTGGAATCCTTGATCACGCGTGTCTTATCAAACAGGTTCATCATGTGTCGATGCATTGACGATGAAAACACACAAATAGACACTGTCAGCTTTCGGGCATAAACCATGGAGCCCAAATCACGCAAAAATTTGAATTTGCCTGAAAGTAACGATGGTACACTTGAGAAAGCAAAGTGAACCGACTTACAATCCTCCTTGATTGCGTGGACGCCTTGCAAGTAGTAGCCGTGGCGGCCTGGTCCCACGAGACGCCTTGCCGATCGAGTAGCCCACCCCCTCCCAAGCATCCCCATGGCCGCCCTGCAAACTCTGGCCCTCAATTTCTTCCCCTGTGTCTGTGCTGCAACCCTGGCCCTAATGCGAGAAGGCAGAGAGTGGAGCAACTAGGGGACGGAGTGCACCTAACTAACTTAGGGGAAGGGTTGGCACAAACTATATTAGCAAATGCATTAGGAGGTCCATGCGAATTAAAATTTTATGGTTTCAGACTATGGGCTATTTAGGGCCCCTTTAGGTACACTAAGTTAGAGAGATTGAGAGCTTGAAGAAAGGAGGCTTCTCATAAGTTAGCAGGAGCTTCTTACACGCTTGATTTTGAATTTATTGCAAAAAAGGAAACAAAACATGCAGCAATCATCAAATGATGGCAAATTGTTTTGACTTTAATTCATCCAACTCAACCTATAAGAAGGAATCCACCTTACAGAACACCAGTGACTTCAGGGGTTCCTGGATTTCTACAACATTTCCGGAGGTAAGAGGCAATGGGAAGACTGAAGCGAGTTGTTGTCTGACAGGTGTACAAGATCCTAAAATTCAAGAGAAAGAAACAAAGAAACAAATTAAAATATACCCACAAGTCCACGAAGAGAAAAACATATAAAGAAAGTTGAAACTGCTCAGATCATCCAATTGTATCACAACAGACTCTCACATGAGTTATGGAACTTACAAATCACTCATTTGGGGTCCAACTACAGAAGTCTTGGTCTCCACAGGAGAGACAAATATATGAAGTTTTGAGAGGGGAGTGGATTGAGTTCTTTTCAAGCCTACGTGCAATTTTTAAATCACATGACAACCTGAATTATTCTAGGAAGTGGTAAGGAGTTGCCCAAAATCTCTGTTACAAAATTGCACTGATATACTAAGATAGGTAGCCATTAGAAAGAAATCAACTTCCAATCTGTCATGTCATCTGAGATTATGTCAGATGGATTTTGATTAAATTGCACTCATTCAAGCTCCAACACCATCTAATTCTACACTAAACTGTTGATGGCACAACTGGGAAAAAAGCCCATCTCTGGGAATGTCTCATATATTCTGAGACATTAAAAATTGACTTCGCCAAAGCACATGAAAAGCAACAGCTCCATACTTCAAGTTGGGTTACATTCCAAAAGTGAGCAAGCCTCAACACATGAAAACTAATTTGCACATCCCCTGATCAGGAGCATCCAACAATGTAAATTACTCATCTTCATTTGGAGAATGCGGAGTCATGTGAGAGAGCCAATCCAAGTCTCTGATTTATTAAATACCACAAATATCCCATCAAATTAATGGGGACCCTTTGAGGCCATGTTGTCTGGAAAGGCAACTTGTGGAGCCTTAGAACGGATTATACCCAAATGGGAGTCATAGTCATCAGACTGTTGTTCCCATTTCCTTCTCTGCGTCTTGTCTGCTTCAATCTCAACAAAAGTCTTAGAGTTCTCCTTCGCATGAACCTCTCCCAAACCTGTATAATTATTTGCAGATACCTTTATGAAAGACTGCTCCTCAGCTGTAAGTTCCCTTAAAAATTTGGCAGGGTTTCCTGCCCAAACCTGCAGTAATCCCAACAAACTTACGAGTCAGTCTAAATAGACTCCCAAGTTAGTGGAGCACAACTCTTATTTTGATCGATCATAGATCCAGGCTAGTCAACTAAGTTTAGTTTGACACCTGTTCAATATATGGACTCTGGATAGAATAACTTGTTCAACACATACAAATGATCTGGAATGTCAACCAGAAGCGTTTTAACTAAGAAGGTACAATCCTCCTTGCATATCCCTCCCAGTCATTTCTAACAAAAATCCATAAATAATGCACGCAAACAAGACCCAGAGAGTAGTCCACGGGATTAATTCTTGTAGCTCTCTAAGGCTTCAATTACAATAATTACAATAACTTTACAGATCCTCCTGGATACATCTCTCAGGTTCCAACACTCCTAAGATAGAGTACATAAAGGTACAGTGTGGTTGGTTCACCAACAGGTTCTGAAACCTCAAAGGAAAGAAAATAGAAGAATGGATAGACCTGTCCACTAGGTATGCGGGTCTTCTGTGTCACCAGAGAGCCAGCCGCCACCATGGCACCTTTCTCTACCACGGCACCATCCAAAATAGTGGCACCCATCCCTACAAATGACTCATCCTCCAAGGTGCAAGCATGCAGAACAGAACTATGTCCTGCAATCCAACACAGGGAAAAACATTTGTTGAGCTGAATAAAAAATACCTGATTCATTCCTGCTCCTTGATGACTAGCTAGACAATTGTTCAACATGACTGGAAACAGTAGCTTTAACCACCTTTTGTTAATATACAGACCCAACCATATCCAGCATAGTAGAGGAGCACTTACCAACAGTGACTTTATTGCCAATGATCGTTGGAGACACATGGCCACTGACATTGGTTTTTGCAACATGGACCAAAGTGTTGTCCTGAATATTTGTCTCTGAGCCAACTTGGATGCGGTTCACATCACCTGCCACAGAAAGAAACTCCAATTACACAGTTAGCAGGGAAGACATGATCTCAACAAATCAAGGCTACATCAACATTCACACTTTCATGCATGGATTGATCGTAAGGTAGATGCTCATGGTGAGCCACATGCCCACCTCAATCCAAGGTTATCTCTTCAAAATAAGGAGCAATCAAAGGCCAGTTCTAACATACACTCGAATTACACATCTGCTCCAACCAAAAACTTGAGAAAGGCAAATGTACATTACGAACACAGAACTAGGTGAGAGGTTTACCTCGAAGAACACAGCCATACCATATGGAAGACTTCTCTCCAACTTGCACATTGCCAACTATAGAAGCACTAGGAGCTACAAATGCAGATTCCTCGATCACAGGTGTTTTATCAAACAGATTCATCAAGGTTCGATGCCTTGACACTGAAAACACAAACACACACAAAAAAAACACTCGGACATGAATTGTTGAGCCCGTTTTAAGAACAAAATTGAATATACCTGACACCAATGATGGTAGAGTTCAGAGTCATCTACTCTGTAACCATGTTGTTCATCTCCCCAAATGCCTAATTGCATCACATTCACAAGCTCAAGCTGAATCAAGCTTGATACCCGGGGCTTTACAGTAACAGGGAAATATGTGAAATATTCTAAATCCTCCATTGCTTCGCAACATTGGCAGACTTGCGTGGTCTCTGTATCATCATCATTAATCCTAGCCACTTCGACACCGTCGACACGGAGAATGTAACCTCATCTGGTTGGAAACACAACAAATTGACCATATTCCGAGCCCCGACTGTGAGATCCCTTCATCTATGCGCATCCCATCCCTTCCCATCCCATCTCAAACAAAACCAAACCCCTGAATGCATCACATTCATAAGCGCCAGCTGCTTCCAGCTTGATACATGGGACTTTCCAGTAACAGAGGTCTACGTGAAACAATCCAAATTCTCAACTGCTTCGCAACATTGGCAGACTCGCATAGTCTCTGTATCATCACAAACCCTAGCCACTTCCGACACCCTCGACATGGACAACGTAGCCTAGTCTCGATAGAAACCTAGTCTCGACAAACACAACCACATTGACCATGCTCCGAGCCCCGACTGTGGGATCCCTTCAAGTATGGACATCCCATCCCATCCCATCCCAAACCCCTAATTGCATCACATTCACGCGCTCCAGCTGCTTCCAGCTTCATACCTAGGGTTTTATAGTAACATACACCTAGAGGTATATGTAATGCATTCTCAATCCTCGATTGCTTCGCAATATTGGCAGATTTGCGTAGTCTCTGTATTATCATCACTAACCCGAGCCACTTCGACATCCTCGACATGCCCAATGTAGAAATAGTCTTGATAGAAACCTACTCTCGACAAAATACAACATCCCATTGAACACATTCCGACCCCCGTTCGTGAGATCTCTTTATATATGGGCATGCCATTCCAGCGGATCGATCGAGGGAGAGTGAGGTGACTTACGCTCCTCTTTGAATGCAGTGACGCCTTGCAAGCGGCAGCCGAGGCGATCGAGGGCCTGGCCGGTCTCGCGAGCCGCCTTGCCGAGCGAGTAGACCACTCTCCCGAGCGTCCCCATGGCTGCCCTCCCAAACGGTCGTCGTCAAAATTCCTTCCCTATGTGTCTGTGCTGCAACTTGGATTGCGAAACCCTAGTCTAATGCGAGGTCCACGACGAAGAACTTCTGATTAGCTCGAGGAGCCCAAATGGAATGGAATATGGAGTTAGTGGACCCACCAACTTTGAAGTGAAGTTAGTGGTGATCCACTAAAATGGTGGATTTACATTGAGGGTCCAAGACCAAAGAAACTTCGAAATAAAGTGAATTATTGGTGAACATGTTTAAAGGGTCCAAAATGAGCCTCAGAGCTCACATTCTGACTCAAGACTAGTCTCAAGCTTCAAGATTGGTTTATCAAACTAGGAGAAGTATTTTTGTGTAGGGATTGTTGAGATTTGGTGGGAAAGTGATGCCAAATTTTTTTCACTTCGATTTTCATACCTTGGGTTCAAAATATTGCTCTTGATATAAAATTTAATTGTTTCTTTGGTCATGAACCCTAGTGTAAATGCACCTTAAGATTGAACCCAACAAGTTTATGGTAGGGTTCAAGTCCTAAGGAAATGGACAAAGTCGTAGCAATGTCATGTGACATCACCTTTTGGAGTTTTTTGTTTGTTTTCTTTTTCTTTTTCTTTTTCTTTTTCTGAAGTAAGACTCCATATTGAGAATAAATCTCAAAATTGGGTCCAAAGTTTAGGTTCTTTGGCCCAGAGTAAGAAAAAAAGAGGTAAGTTTCTTATTAGACTTGGAGGTGTGTGGGGCCATGGAGTGTGCAAAGCCTCCATGTGAAAGGGGTTTGTCCATAATAGCCATAAATGATACAATGTGCACGGAACTGAAAAACTACGTTTAATTTGAAATAGAAGCTAGAGGCACATAAGGAGTTACATAAGGATCATTCTTCTTCATTTTTCATGAAGTTTTCTCTTGAAGGTCCAACCACACACATATGTCCACTACCAACTTTGACAAGCAGCAGCAGTGAATAGCATGTCAACCAAGCCCGTTGGACACAACTTGCAACTACCATGGGCCCGAGATGGGCCCGAGATGCAACTACCATGGGCCTTACAGACTTGCAATCTCTTGAGATGGTACCAAAAGATATATTTTTATATATCATAAAATACTTTGTGGGATAAGGAGTGCCAATAAAAATGCATGGTTTTGTTTTTCTTGAGCCAATGCAAAAATTATGCTATTGTTATCGCAACGAGCAAACAATTATTAACATATTACTTGCTATAAACACCTTATGCAATAGAGAATAACCACTTTCACGGACATCCTTAGAGGTGGTCATGGATAAATTTTCCACCTTGGTGTCTCCCAATTGTATGAACTTTGTGGTAGGGTCTAAGCAATTCATTCACAGTGGAATGGGTACAATGGATAGTATCATGGCATTGAAGGACCACTTTGGGTTCAAGTTTGTTCACAATAGTAGGTTTCCCAATCAACTCAAAGAATAGGTCTTTGTTTTCAAGATGTCGGTTGATTTCCCTGGGAGTGGCGTCGAGCTGGTGAAGAATATGCAAATTGGGGGCAACATAGAAATTCCATGGATCATGTTTGGTCGTGTGAAGTGCCTCCATGAGTGGACTACAATGACATGCCATGTCTATGACAATACATATTGCAAGGTACTCACATAGTTTGTTGCAATATGCAATCCGCAAATGCACATGCCCATATGATATTATGATAAAATCTCAATGTTATGATGCACGCAAATGGTGTCTTGAATGTGGATTTCAAAGGTTTCATGGCGAATTGGATTGATGTGAGGGAGATTTATGAATGTGGCGATTCAACAATTCATGTGGAGGGACGTGAAAGTACTTGTCTTTTCCACTAGTTTTTCAACCTTGACAATATCACCCAAAAGTACATCTGTCCTTCTTTACAGTTCTAGCATAAACAACTTTGCAAATAATACAAAGATGCCAAGAGTTTGGAAGGGCTGACATCAAGTGCCATGTAATTTGAGATTGGTGGTTGTCATCAGGAGCCATAACAATGGAGGGCATGTTCAGTTTGTATGAGTGGTTGGGATTATGGCATTATCATTATGCATAATGGGTGGGCAAATGCTCATAGTAAATCTTCCATTCATTCATCCACCACACTTGCTCCTACACCATAGTCTGTACTCATCTCATTGCTAATGATATTGAAGGTTTGTTTTGTTTTTTGTTTAATGTCTTGTTTTTATTATGCTTTGTAAGATCCGACTTTGGAGGAACGCGTTAAAATCACCTCTTGCAATCTTGCGGAAACTATGCATTCCAAATGGCTACAACAATCTAGAAACAAGATGACATGTCTTTATGAGGTCACCGTTGATGATGTGATTTAGGCCTTCATGCAAACCATTGATTACCAAGTTGGATCGAGGGTGGTACATCTAGTATAAACCTTGACAAATGAGTTAAGGTTGAAAGTTGCAGCATACACCGAAGACCCTAAGCTTCTGGCCGAAGTGATGAGGTCATGCCCCAGAGCCCAAGAAAAGAACACAAAATATTGTGCATTAGAGAAATTTGAATTGTTTGGACCAACAAGAAGAAAATTGAACTTGCCTTGTGGGTCCAAATATGAATCTCATTTTCTAGACAAAGTCAACTACTCAAGCCCTCGACCAAACCCAAAATCAAGAGGGTCTGGATTGAGGAGTCATTGCAAGTTGCAAGATAATGAAGTGGCTTACATTACATGTATGTTGGAGTTAGAATGCCCAAAGTCATAGTGGCATATTGGTCAGTTATCTTATATGTCCAAGAAAGAGTGTTCGTTTTTTGATGCAAACATAGTGTCAAAGACGCAAGATACAAAGATACTTGAATTAACATATGAGAAACGAACAACAATAAGAGGGGTGAGCGAGATCTCTAGGAGATGTGTTGTCGAGACTGAATGACTCTTCAGCCTCGACCCCTATAAATACCTAACCTAAGGAACTAGAAGGTCCCCTAGAAAGTTCTAGTAAATTCTAAAAGCATCTAACAAGTCCTAAAAGGTTCTAGCAAATTCTAGAAGGTTCCAGCATGTCATGTTTCTAATATTACCTCCCTCTCAAGCGACGAGTCCCAATAGGAGCCATAGGTTTATCGAATAAAGTCGATGAAATTCATGTATCAATTCAGACGCGTTCGCAAGGTTCTCAGCCGATTTCCACGTTCGTTGGTTGATATCATAACTGGTCTAGTGCACTAGATATTTCAATTTGTCCCACCTTCGTTGCGAGTCCAGTGTTTTTTCCACATCATATTCTTCGTAATTCTCAATCTCGATACTAGACAGTAGCTATTATACTCTTCTTGAAAATATGATTCTCGATAACGTTTTAAAATAGAGACAAGAAAAATTAGATGTACCTTCATGGAAGTTGGCAACTCAAGACGAAATGCCACTGGATTGATTTGCTTCTAGATGATGAATGGTTCTAATCTTCGATAGTCCAACTTGTTACAAAGCCGCGTGGTCTTGATATTTCGTCGAAGAAGCCATATTTTATCTCCAACTTGAAAAGTAGGTGTTTGATTGCGAAATTTGTTTATAAATGTCTTGTATAACTTTTATGCAGCTTGTAGTTGAAGCTTCAAAATATCTTGAATTTGCGATAATTGCCGTGCAAAATCATCCGCTTCCGGGTTATCATTTGCTAGTGAACTCAACAGATTAAGCTTCAGATAGTAACCATAATTGGAATAAATTGACGTTTGTTGAGTTGAAGCATGAAGAATATTGTTGTAAGTAAATTCCGCTAGCAATAAGTATGTCGTCCAGTTATCTTGTTGATAGTTGATGCTGCATCGTAAATACTACTCAAAGACTTGATTAATCCGTCATGTTTGACCATCAATTTGAGGATAGAAAGCTGAAAAGATGTTGATATCCACTCTTAATATTTCAAAAATAGAACTCCAAAACTTCGATACAAATTAAATTCCCCGATTAGATACGATATCGTCTGGTAGACCATAATATCGATACACATTATCAAGAAATAATCTTGCTGTGTCTTCACTTGACGAAAACTTCTTGCAAGGAACAAAGTGTGCCATCTTTGTAAACCGATCCACCACAATAAAAATGTTGTCAAATAAATGTAATGACGGAAAATTTGTAATGAAGTCCATAGAAACCGAAGATCATGGCCGACGTGGAATAGACAATGGTTGTAAGAAACCGTAAGGGCGATGCCGAGGATTCTTGGATCTTGAATAAATGTTACAAGAGGTAAATTTTTTTTTACATCTTTCCACATTTTGGGCCACCAAAAATGTTTAGAATGAAGTTCTAAAGTGTTTTTGTATCTAAAATGACCCGCAGCTGGGAAGTCATGACGGGACTGAAGAACTCGAAGCCGTGTCGGGCCTTCTAGAATAAATAAACGTTCTTCAAAGTATAATAAATCTCCCTCCAAATTAAATTTGTCGTCTTTTCCGAGGTGACATTTGATGTCGAGGGCCACAAGATCTTCAATGGTTGCAACACGCACATGATTGAGGAAACCAACATCAATTGGGGTATGCGTTGGGTCTCATGCAAACCGTGTCATGTACTAGGTATCATGCAAATTGTATTATACGATGGGTGTCATGCAAACTATGTGATGCGTTGGGTGTCATGTAAATTGTATTATACACTGAGTGTCATGTGCAAAATATCATGTAAATTGTGTCTTGCGCTAAGTATCATGTAGAATATGTTAGATATATAAAATTCAGGATAATTTTTTTTCTTCCAAATATCTGTGTTTTTTGTTTAATCCAACATTGATAAATATATATTTATTTGTGGGCATGTATTTACAGATTTTATCATAATGCTTATCGATAAGAGAAGATGTCGATGTCGGTTATTTTTTAATTGGATTATTGTCAGTTTCAAATTAAGAGGTTCAAGTGAAAATAAATGAATGCAAAGATGTTATAATTTTTTAATGCAGAATACAAGTGAAGATATCCAATGAATCATTGAGAGTGGATGCAGATGACAAATCTAAATTCAATGACAAAATATCCGAGCCATTGAATATTGATATCACTGTACTTGCGTCCATGAATGATAACACCGATGTGATCCAAGAATAGAATTCTTCAGTTGTAAAAATGAACTGACATGTAGAAGTCACCGAATCATGGTATGTTGGGATGGCCTTTTAATTTTTATAAAATATATTATTATATATATAATAATATATTTGTTTGTTTAATACCCTCTTTTGAATTATATACGTTGGATACACTTGTGAATGAGCTTATCAACGCAACGGATGGTAATTTTTCCTCGTATATCGATTTTGATTATTAGTGTCTATATTGTTGTTTGTCATATATATATGATATTCTTTACTTAAAATTAGACCGAAATAGGCTATCAAATCATCTCATGAATTGGTTTCGAGTGTGATATTAAATGTCATGTCATGAGTCCTTACACATTACATGTTCTTATTGGATGGGTGAGATCATCAAGAAGTGAAGGTAGTGACAGTTTTACTGCATGAATAGCGAAGAAGTGGAAGGTGGTTGTTCTTGAAGTTGACGTTTTTTTGTTCCATACTATGACAAAATTTATTAGAGTTTTTTTATCTTAAGTGATGAATGTTTTATACATATATGAGGTATGGAGTGTAGAAGGTGAATATGTAGGAAACACGAACAATTCATGGAGAGAAACCTTTAGTGTCATGTTTGTAGAAGTTGAATAATTTTGAGTCATGCAAAAGTGCACAATTTTGACCTCTTACATAAAGCATGCAATGATGCACCTTTTTTTTGCCCATTTTGTTGCAAGGTGACAATGTTGTGTTTGTACAATGTAACTCATTTGCACATTTGGATTAGGGTTGGGATTCATATGTTTTTGTTGTCAAAATTGAAATTGGAACCAACTAGCTTGGTCACTCCCAAATGTAAAGCCAACATTTGTCTCTTTATTGAAGAGGAAAGGGCCATATTGCCAATTCCAAGAAGTGGTTGGAGCCGCCCCATATCACATAAAACAATAAAGTAGCCACATACCATAGCACCATAGCTGGTTCGTGCAAAAATAATTCCCAAATAAAAAACTGAAAAAATAAGAAATTATGAGCCCAATCAAACGAATAAGTGAAAAATTATATTAGAAAAAACTAATTAATGGAAATTTGGACTCTTCTAAAGTCCAACCACGTCAATGCACCATAAGAGGTTGCATGCTAATGCATTAATGGCTCAACGCCCTACTCACGAGCTCCACGAGGTTGCTCAAATCACGGGAGAAAAACGCCGAGCACTTCCCGACGCTACCCATAAAAAATGCCTTGCCTTTGTCTTGCCTAGGCAGTGTAGAGGCGGGGCTAATGAGGGCGAGGAGACCCAGAGGCTTATACATGGGTAGCGGTGTCATGCGAGAAATAGTTTAATATGTAAATATAGTGTAGAATGGTTTGAGAGTAGGGTTTAAAGAAAACAAAAATAAAACAAAATAATAATAATAATAATAATAATAAGAGTATAGACAAAAGGGAAGGGGGAGATCAGAGGAATGAGGGGGAAGATAATGATCCGTGGTTATAACCACGTAACTTGGAGTCTTTGCGTCTTCTCACATGCTCAGGGGGTAGGTGGCGCCAACTGGTAGTTACCTGCTTAGTTTTCACCAGCAGTACCAAGCCACGTGGCCATTCGCCCGCTCATACGAGTTCAAAGGGTTTCGAACCCGGACCAGTGCTATGGCGCTTGAAGCACTTTACCAGTTGGGCTTCCGCGGCTTGGCGTTTATTAGAGCATGCTGAAGGGATTTATATCCCATCCATTGTTTATACATTGTTTTTTTAATTTTGTTTGAGTGGATTTTGATTGGAAGAAAGAATCACACTTTTGGGGAAGCTTCAAGATGACGTTTTTTTGCTAGAAATTATTTATGTTATTAGAGGAAGGACCATTTCAGAGCTTCACCGATTTGATGTAGGTATTTTGATTTTATTTGAACATGTCGAATTGGAGAGTTCTTTCCGAGAGTCAAGATGAAGAACTTCATCCAGAGCTTGAGCTGGATTTTTCTCTATCTCAACTACCGATTCGTACTCTTTTGCCACCTAGTATTGCACCATTGCACGAGCGTCCACAAGAAGAAGCTGGGCCTTCTCGGCCATCAAAGCAACCTCGTGTGGAGCAGCGGTGGTACGGAAACCTTCAACAAGATGCTCGTGCATTGGTGATTTTGTTGCAGGTTGGATGTGTTGAACCTGACACTCGAGATGTGACGTTTGGAGGAATTTTTGAAGACTTAAATAATGATCAATATTCTTGTTGTCTTAGGCCTATCAAAGGAAGTCGAGGCCATCAACGTTGGCTTGAAGGTCCAGTTAATTCATTGTCTAAGGCTGATCGTGCGGACTACATTGCAGTTATTCTTCGACGCATTCTCAAGTTCTTGCAGTTGGAGTAGAATTCATTTTGGAATTATTTTCAACCTCTTTTTAGATATTTCTTTGATGTTATGAGTTTAGTTTTAATGTTTTCAAACTTCATCTTGTGTGTTTGAAGTTTGGTAAATAAAAAGTAGACATAGTTTACCATTTAGGTTGACTTTTGATGCCTTATGGCTAAGATAAGGGAATGACAAGGATTAAAGGATAGATAAGGATTAAGGGATAAATAAGGATGAAGTAAGCCTATAGGGGTTAGCCAATGACTAGTTGGAGCCCATGTGACATAGGTTTGGGCTAGTGTTGACTTTGATGAGGAGGCTAAGGGGTCGGCCCTCTCTCCTTAAGGAAGTGTGGAGTTTAGTTTTTTTATGGGTGTGTGTGTGTGTGTGGAGAGGGAGATCTCAGTGTGTACTTGGAATTTTTCTATGAAAATTTGAGAGTTGGTACATCTTGTCGGTGTGGTTCCAAAATGCTATAGCATGCTTTATTCGGACTTCGTATGTGATTTCTATAAGTGTTAGAGTGAAACTATGTTTGTTGTAAAGAAATTTAGAAGACTGTGACTTCAAAAGCTTGTAGAAATTTATGTATAGTGTTTTTGTTTATGAAATTTAAGCGAGTGATGTGTTATTGTATCAGCTCTTTATGGAGCTTTAAAATTATTGATTTAGAGTTTTGAAGAGAAAGTTATGGCTTTCAAGGCAAGAGGGTGTTAAGCTGCCAACTAGATTCAACAATGAAAGTGTGTACCAACTTCAACAGAGCATAGAAAACGTTTGGTAAGGATTCTGAAAATGAATTTTGGAGAGAACATGTGTGATGTTGTTAGTTTTCCAGAAAGCTATCACTTGGCATTAGCAAAACTTATATGAAACCAGAACGTCCTATGAAGTGAAGGGAGATGCAGCTAACAATGAATTTGGGAGTATGACCTTTGACAAGCTATGAAACTTGGACAGTATTTTACTAACCTTTAATATTTATTTTATTTTGTTAAGCACTTTGATAGCTTTCCAAAATGCTAAAGCACTCTTGATTTGGAGTATTTATGTTATTTTGGTGGTTCTTCAAAGTTTGGCTACAATTTTAGAGAGAGATCCGGGATTTTGAAGATATGTGTAAAACTTATATGGGTTTGTATATATGATGTATTCAAAGATGAATACTTCTTACATTATCTTAGTTTCCCATGTCTTATGCCAAAATTAATTGCAGCCAGAAATCCAGTATTTTCCCAAAGCAAAGACTTCTCTACCCGACAGCGGCTAAACCAATCTATACCTAGCCATCTTTTGTGGTTTTATAGTTGCAAATCATGTTGTTCTCATTCGTTATGGGGAATAGGGCTAATTCCCGAGGTTTTGACCTGCCACTTTTCCATTTGCTTGAATGATCTTTTGATGTAATTGCTAGTATGACGTTGTTTTGGAGGCTTGCAGATAGAGGTTGTCTTTTCCTCGTCATCAGCAAATGGCATGAGGCAAGCTGCTCAAGATTTGATACAACGACTAGCACAAACTGCCAAGGAGACTTTCGGTGATTTTGAGGATGTTGTAGCAACAGATGCGACGAAAACAGAAGACTTGGATAGGACAATGCATCCGCTCACAAGTTATGCTATCAACTATGTGAAATTCCTATTTGAGTAAGTTCTACCTCATGGTTCATCCTATTGAATTGTTTCGTGTTATGTTATTACTTTATTTTTGCAAACATGTCTGGTCATAATCTCATTTGAATTAATGGTGAGGAGGTCTCCCTCTTGTTGGTTTGTGTGATCGCAACTATCAAAACACTTCGAGTCATCTCTTTGGCGGAGCGCAAGGTCAATCAAATGATTCCCCATCTCACTTGGCAGCAGCTACTATGCGCATCATGTCTGTTCTTCAAATAAACTTGGATGGAAAGTCAAGATTATATAGGGATCCAGCTCTCACTCAGCTCTTCCTCATGAACAACATTCATAGCATGGTCCGTTTTGTCAGAAAGTAAGCAAATATAAACTCATATACATAACCCTTGCATTCATATGTATGTAAGTTTCACATACTGTAGGTGGGACATTTTCCAGACTTGGGTGTGCTCAAGATCATGTTTCTAATGGCTATTACACATATTATTTTAATCTTTACATCATGTACATGCCATTGATGTTTCTTATCAACCAATGTATAGAGGTTGTCACTCAGTTACTGACATCCATCTCTCTTGATTCCATTTATACAAAACCTAAGCTGAAGAAACATGTTAAGTTTGAGATTTTGTTTGCTTACATGAATGCACCCATGATGTGGCAGATCAGAACCCAAGGATCTGTTGGGGGATGATTGGGTTCAAAGACAACGGCGTATTGTGCAACAACATGCTAATACATATTAGCTTGATGTTTGGGCCAAGGTGATAGTTTTATTCTTTTTCGTTGTTTCACATGATGAACATGTATACCTACTGCAAAACTTGTGTGCACCATATGAGATAGTCTTGCGTTCAAGCACATTTTCTCTGTAAATGCGTTACAATCAAGATTGACCATCATTCTGAGCTCCAATTTGTAACTTGGTTTTGCAGGAGTACCGAATTCTTTTCCCATGTGTCATCCCAGTTTGATGCGTAATACTATATTAAAGATGTTGGATTTTTGGGCATGGAAAGTTGGCTGCATGAATGAATATGTTGGATTTCTAATCAGTGTGCTCTATTCTATTTACATCTTGTATCGAAGAAGTTCCTCTCTATGTGTCTTAGGTGATCTATCTTCTAACTACATTCTTAAACCATATTGTTTTGGACAATATTATTGATTTTGTTTTTTTGTAGAAGTGCGTGTTGTGAGATATGTAAAAATAGTTGCATTTTGAGTTGAATTCTGTCTAGGATGATGAGGTAGGTGGGAGGTGGTTGCAGTTTGCTTCGCCTTGGCATAACTCACCTTCACCTTGTCTTCAATGGTCTTGGTTGTATGAAATCCACACAGAGGAATGAGTTTAGTAGTAATCAATTGTTTACATATATATGAAATTATGTTCTCTAAAATCCATATAGAGCAATGTGTTCAGTGGTAATCAATCGTCTACATAGGTTACATCATATTGTCATAGAACTATGATTTATCATGAATGCAGTAGAGGGGCAACCTGATTTATCCTTGTTCGTTCAGCAGTTAGAACTTTGTGGTAGTTGTAATGTAGAAGTACATGTCAATGAAAAATCCATTAGTGAACATTATAGTTCTGAAAAACATATTAGAAAAAACCAATTGGCTTGCTTGGAAAATGACTTGATTTTGCAAAGAGAAACCTAGGATGCATGGAGATCTCACATTTATTGTGCTAAAGTAATAATAGGTGTTGCAACATCCTTGATTCCTTGCCCATAAACCCGCCTCATGATTTACATAAAGTTTGCAGCTTTAATCAAGGGTGAATAGTCTTTTAAGTGTCAAGTTATGGTGTCGTGTACCAATTAAGAACAAAACCAATAAATTGAACCAGAAAAATAAACAATACAAACAAAACATGAGTGCACGATTGCTAGTTTGATGCATCCTCTTCGTCAGGGGGTTTCAAACTTTAAATCCAGCCAGTCTATTTTTTGAGCTTCAACTCCTAATTTTGCTTGGGATACATTGCGGCATGACATGTAAACCCACCCCCCCATGCAAACCATAGTAACTATATTTTATCTATTAATTGTTGTTTAGCTCTTTGCAGTTAAGAATCCTAGGCTACATATGATATTTAGTGTCACTTACTATTTTGAATTAAACAACACTAAATATTTTTACTATTGATATTTTTTTTACCAAGTAAAGATGGTAATGTTCTATAATGTTTGAACAACCAATTTGACCTTTGTTGACAAAAAATGAGATATACAGTAAACAATTATAGCATTGTGTAATTTTAAATAGTAAGTAACACTGAATAAGCCATTTAGTGTAGTAGCTTACAATAACTTTGCCTCAACGTGAAATTTAATTCAATAAATGCGGGGTTCATTAAGCCCTTTTGCAAATTTTTGTTTTCCTTTTCCCCAAATAATTTGGGATTTCAATTTAGTATGTTTGAGCTCAAGAAAAGATTATGCACTCCAAATGTGAAGTTCATATCAAAGCTCTATCTTTGCATCCTCGTTTCTTGTGTCATCACAAATTTGGCAATTTGATCATACATTTTTGCCATATGCATGTTACATCTATGGTATGTGTTTATGTGAATGGTTTACAATATTTTTGTGTGGTTTTTAGCATCATTGATACAGACCCATGCATCTTGGCACCTATTAACGCAAGACTGGAATTAACGACCTACTTTTGAGGATTGATGATTCCTTTATGGTTAGAATTGCAAAGCCATGCACTTAGCGTTGTGATGAGGCCTTGTGTAACATGGGCCATTATTGGCACATGTTGACTAGAACTAAGATAATGGTACTCTAGAATGAGTTTAAGTAAAAGCATAGAATACAGTTCATTATAGTTGAACTTGCTTTTTACTTAAGAAAAAGCATAGAATTCATTATAGTTGAACTTGCTTTTACTTTAGATAAACTTAAGACAACCGGGCCTGGTGGGGAGGTATATAAAGGGCTCTTGTACAAGAGTAAAGGGCTTTTTATCTTACCTTGTGGTTGGGTGGTTCATGCCAAAGAGACTTCCAACACGGAATTAGAGATTTGTTACACCTTGTTCAAATGAGGATGATGTGCACTCTATTTCAATCCTTATATGTTCGATGAATGAGAGGTCTAATATGCATGTACGTGATGATTCCCTCTTGCCTTGTGGCATCATGCCAAACCTCATGAAGTTGGGATTTGTTTGCAAAAAAAATTAGGATTTTTTTTTTAATCACAACCTTGCGAGAAGAATAACTCTGGTTCATTAAAGGGTCACTAGAAAGGACTAAAGATGAAGTTATCAACAACAAAATTTCACTCTTCGGGTGTCCAAAACCCCATTGGAATTTTTTAAAGAGATGAAATGGTATATTCCTCTTGGATTTGACATACAAAAGAAAGTTGTGAACTTTTTAATAATAGTAATACTAATAATATTATTATTATTAGCAAACTACATCTATACAGCTACAGTTGGAACTAACAACATAGTCATTGAACTCCAAGACACCTATAAGACACCCAATGCTTTAAAGTTTTCCTTTTTAAAATTTTCATAATGAACCAAAGGCTTTTCATACTTGCTTTGGGTGGCTCAAAACCAAGCTGTATAAATCGATGGAGAATGACAAAAACTATCATATTAATAACCAAATTCTTCTTCTCTTTTAAGTGGTACACTAAATATTTTATTTAGTGTCACTTATTATTCAAAGTTACACAATGCTATATATGTTTACAATTGACGTAATTTTACCAAATTTTATCAAAATGTGAATGTTTTATAAATGATCAAATAACCAATTTGACCTTTGTTGGTAAAAACCCGAGATATACAATAAATAGTCATAGCATTAATGATTCCAAATAGTAAGTGACACTAAATACAAAATGGAGTGTGGTACATTTTATAAGGAAGGAATATTTCAACACAAAAGGTCGACTTGAAAACATGTGATCACACACTTCGGTGGGGACTCGATGGCCCTCTACTCATGGAAAGGGAGATTTACCAAGGCACAGAGAGAGAGAGAAGGTTAAGTTCCAGATTGCTTTTCAGATAAGGTAAGACGGCGGTGGCAGTGAGAGAGAGAGAGAGAGAAGGTTAAATTCCATATTGCTTTTCAAATAGGGTAAGTTCTTCCTCTCGCTTTGCAATGACCTCCTTCAACATGTGCATGGCCTCTTGATCATACAAAGTTTTCTCTTCGGCCATTCTCTTGTATTGTCGAGCTTCCATTTGAATAGCCGCCTTTTCTTCTTGAAGCCTTGCAATCATTGGCATGGTTTCATTTGTCGCGGATGCTGAAGCATTTCTTTCTTCTTCAAGTTCAAGGTGAAGGGTTGAGATTGTGTCGCAGTCACTTCTGACCACTTCTCTGAGTCGTGCAACTTCATCTCCACAATCTTGTGCATAATTCACATAAGCCTTCTGTTCAAACTTGCAACAACTATTGGCACAGAAGTTCAAGGTTATTGTGTTGAGTTTAGCCATGCAGACTGACATTGTGTATGTTGCAGCTGTAGAAGGTTTAGATTCAACTTTTGCTGGTCTGAAGAAAAAGAAAAAGAAACCCCATGTAAGTTCTACAATCTACGTGTTTCCAGCATTTGTGAAAGAACCTGTGTAGTGTGCCTCCTGGGACTGAGTTGGTCTGACAGAGTGCTCCGGAGTAGCTTTGGAAGTTGATTTTACGATTAGCCTCGAAGAAATTCAGATTAAACAGCTTCATCTCCAGGTGTGCATAGATCTGTGTCTAGCTTGGCTCTGTACGTAGCATGAAGACACTTGTCGATGAAGACAATCTATGGTAATTTCATGGTCTTGGGCTTGTGCTTGATTTAAGTTTCATTTTCCTTAACCTAGAACTCGTACTACACGTGTGTTGACAAATCCATTATGAAAGGCGATGCACAGCTTCGGTTGGTATATGATTGAATATAGTTGAATCTAGAGTCTTTACTCCACCTTGACACCATCGGCGGATGATGTGTGGGCACTTTAAAATGCGTGCCTGAAATGGAAATTTCATTTGAGAGTTTGAGGCATCATGGTAATCAAACCCTGACAGTAGTAGGTATGGTTCATTCGATTCTTATTTCTCTAGGCTGATGCAAGCTGTTGCTTTTGAGCAGAATCCACCTTCAAAACGTTGCATACTTTTCAGAGCAACACGCGGATCAATCTATGAAACACTTCAGTGCTATTCTTTTTACAATTTTTTTGCAACAGGGCCATCGTTGAGAATTAGCACACCGGTGCAATCATTTCAACATTGTTGGGATTCGTGATCTATACAAAGAGACTTTATTTTCAGCCACTACTACATTGCCTACTATACATATATGACCGAGTTGGTACAAAGTTCAATATTTTCTCATAATACGGCTCCCGACTATAAAAATTAAGTGAATGAAGACTGCCTTGAATTATGGTAGAATTGGGGTTTTTCATTCAAATGTCAGTGATGCATTATTTAAGTAGTTTCATGAAATTCACATCGAGGTATCTTCTTCTGAAAACAGTTAGTAAACCAGAGGCTGAAATAAGAGACTGGGACTGGCTGGGCTTCAGTGTCTATTCTGGTTTATGGAACCTTGAGATATAATAAAATCAAGGAAAATTGTCCATGTGGTCAGCTTTGCAAGTCTTTCCCTGTTTCTGTTAAGCATTTTGTTGGGACTTTTAAAGTATTCTTGACTGTGTAGGTCCAAATAACGAGGGAAGCTATCTCATAAGCAATGAGCGGTGAGCAATGAGCGATGAGCAGTAACACATGAGCAAAGAATCCAAATTTAGTAAAGGGTCACGGGTTTAGGGTTCATAATTAACTTTGGTATTGCAAATTGCAAATTGCAAATAGGAGACATTTAAAATGAAGTACGAATGAAGGAGGCCTATTACCATGGATCGTTTTAAATACTTCGGTCCATAGTTTTTTTTATTATAAAAATCCAAACCAATACATGTCATTTAGTGACATTCTTATACATGTGGCTTAATAGAAAACTTGCAATACTACTCACATTGTACAACACCAGCAAGTTCAAGTAGTCGCATGACCTCGTTGTAGGTATATGTAGGTGCATGAATGAACTTGTCACTCTCGTAATCCACTTTGCACAAAAATCTAAACACATAATAAAGATGTTTGCAATACACCCATTTCCCTTTCTTTCCCAATGCCTGAGAAGACATTTTCGTGAAGTCTGGGCATGTGCAATGCGGGATGTCACCAATTGTGACACGGTATGTAATATCCTCTTTGGAGACAATGTTGATTATCACTCCAAAACCTGGATATGGAATGGCAGTCACCCCAACTACAAAGTAACCATCCATGAGTCCGGCGCTCTCCCATTTGTTTTTGTGATCCGCTGTCGGTGCGGTCGGATTGCGACGAACTGTCTTTCCAAACCTGAATGTAGGGTGGGCGTCCGGGTTGGGTGGCATACGAAAATGCGAGCGAGGGATGGGAAGGGTTGCAATTGTAGAAAGCATACGACGGGGGGATAATGCTTCCCTTTGTTGTAGTTGAAATCCGGCGTCCTCAAGCGCCAACACCTCCTCTCTTGATAGATTGGTGCCTATCTTCACCGGCCAAGTGTTAGGCACTACAGGCCAATCCAACACATATTTCTTCTTACTACCACTTACACAACGCTTGATGTCGTCAGGGCAGAACCAAAATTCATACTCCACATTGTTGGGAGAGCGAAATTCCTTTTTGAACCCTTTGTATGTTGGAGCAGGTGTGCCATGTTTTCCAGTACCGACTTTGGCATTGCACATCGTCCCTGTAATGGCCTGTAATGCCCAACATCGTCTAGCTGAGTTGGGTGGCAATCTTGCAATGTGCCAATTGGAAGCAAGACAATCAGTCTCTAACACGGATGTAGTATGAATCACACCATGTTGTGTAGAATTCAACGATTCCTCTATGCGTTGACGAGTTGCACGGGTGTTAGGGCGAGGAATTGAAAAATTCACTTTGTCGGGTCGATGAGAATCGCAATCAGCACCCGGGGGCATGTTGAGTTTTCGTTTGGTGGACCCAAATAGCTCAGACCCTTCCAATGCACAATCTCTAGTGTTGACGTCTTCTGCCCCTGGGAAAGACTTCATGGCATCAGCCAAAATTTTTGGATCTCCACACCTGGCAGCCGCCTTAAGTTTCAAGGACGCCGAATCAGGTCCTTTACCATGAGACCCTCCTTTCAACCATGCACGGTAATTCGCGATTTGCATGAAGGCACGGATCATATCGTCAACAGTAGCTTCATACATGCAAGTCATCTTGTTGCCGGATTGTTGGAGCCATTTGTTGTGAACAGTCTCGGCAAGGTTGCATGTTGGCATTTCAGCACGCTCATCTATTGTCATATCCTACGAACAACGTACAAATATGGAGTTAAGAAAAACAAGACACAAAATTATAAAAATTGAAAAAATACGGGGAAGTTCAATAACATTGAATAATGCAGTGTGGTATGCACTTACAAGTAGCATATGACCACCCCATTGTCTATAACGGAAGTGCCAAAATCCCAACCACTCCGAAAGGCCAAGGATGCCTTCTTCTGTGGCAGCTCCAGATGACAACCACCAAGAACGAATCACGTGATACTTAGTCTCGGCATCGTCCATTGTCACCGCGTCTTTGTAATCCTTGCATATTTGCTTGTGTTGAAACTGCAAGGATGGTTTGATATATTTTTGTGTCACCTTATCCAAGCTTGCAGACCAGTGGAAAAGGCATGTGCGTTCACGTGCGACCATGGGCAGACTTGGATCGCCGTCACCATAAACCATCCGCACCGCATTCCAATTGGCTTGAGCACTGTCTGCCATAAACCCTTTGAAGTTTGTTTTTGGAACACCATTCTCGGCCATAACAACATTCAGATTTTCCCAAAAAAGAGTTTGTGCTGCACCATCTTCAGATTGCATGTCACAACACGCAATGGTCAACACCTTACAGTATCGACTGTCGTACACATGACAAGCCATTGTCGTCCAATCCTTCAAACGTTTAACATGGTCAAACATGATCCAAGAATTCTCCATATCTCCCCCAACTTGCATCCTCTTTACAAGCTCCACACCACTGCCTGGAAGGTCTACGGACATCTTGAAAACAAAAACCTTGTCTTTCGATTGCCCTGGGAACCGACTACCATGGACGAACTTGAAAGCAGAATGGTCTTTGAGTGCCATAATACTATCCATAGTTCCCATTCCACTACGCACAAAACGTTTTGATCCAGAAACAAAATTACGACAATTTGGAGAGGCAAGAGTGCTGAATTTGTCCATGACCACCTCTAAAGAAGAGCCAACCAAGTGATGGCCTTCTCGAACTGTGGGAGATCTAAGAAGGTAATCGGCCAAGAATTGTTTGCTTGCGGCCATAACTATGGCGGAATTTGTGGCTGTGGGTGTTTTCAACACTTCATTGGCAACGCACTGGTATGCCATGTCCAATGATTCACGACATGTACCATTGGATACCGGATGATCATGTACACCAAGATGAATGCAAGCCCTGGACATCCCAGCAGATGCGGAATGAACGTATATAATGCGAGCAGGGCACAAAGCAATGCACACAGGTATTGAATGACATACCTTACAGTTAATAGTAGATCTAGTAGGGGCAACATTACCCACAAGAAATGGCAGAGGGGTTGAACCGGCCCACTCGGTGTTGTTACGCAGACCCCCATTGCGATGCATGTAATCACAGTAGTCATTAGGACATTGGAGATGACCTGCACAAGTCGAACGCCGGAAGGATAATCCAAAATCATTTTGGATATTCGTGGTTTTGGTGGTGCACCAAGGGTGACCGTCGCACATTTTATCCATACCATCCATGGAGCGGCCATACGTATTTGGAACTCCAAGTGCCACAGGGGGCAAGACAAATAAAACGTCGCCGTCAAAAGAGGATGGCAAGTATTTGACATCACGGACATCTATATTGTCAAAATCAATGAATGCAAGATCTGACTTTGACCTTTTCCTAGACTTTGTGAATCTCAAGGCATCAACGATAGTGAACCCTATAGATGACGGTGAAGGGTGCAATGGAGGGCGTTGAGAAGGTGTCGTACGATGAACCAATGTGTTGCACATAGGACTGAATGGGGATTTGGGAACTTGTGAAGGAGTGGAGGTTTTACTTTTAAATGGAAATGGCGACATGTCTGAAAGATCAACAGCAGCACAAATATCATCTTCTGAATCTGACAGCACCAATACACTATCATCATTGGGCTCCAACTTAACAGTTGCAATAGTGGGCATTTGAACTGTGGATGTACCGGATTCATTGGTCAATATGACAGTTGGAGCTTGCATCTGCGACTCAGAAAGACCTATGACCCTAAATGAACCGGGCCCTAAAATCCACACAGATCCATCTTCAGTTCTGGTCTTTTGAACCAAAATCGTTTCATACACCTCTCCATCCGTAGAATACATCTCTTGTTCTAAATACATGGTTCTTAGTTGGAGATTGAATCTCAAACTAAGCAGATCTTCCGAGACACACACAAAACCATCATCCTGAAGTGGTAGCAGGAAAGGAACAAAGGATCCAGGAGCTCTAATGGTAGCCATGGAGAAAGAAAGCAATAGATGCAAGTCGCAATAATATTGGATGGGCGGAGATTAATATACTGAATGGTATATACTAAAAAATGGGGTTTAGATCAAAACGTTGAATACTATAGCATCCAATAATACAGAAGTAGACAGCTCACACTGATAGTCAAAGAATAGTTTAGGGCCAAACATAGAACCCTAAACCAAACCCAATAAACTATCTCATTTGGAAACAAAACTATAGCGAATCCCAATGCACAAGTGAGATGCGGATCTTAAGTCCATGACACCATAAGTCATGTCCATTATAACATTGAGAATATTATATGAAGAAAACATTGAAATAATGTATATAACTTAATAAAAATATAGACTATTGAGAATATGGATCTATTTGTCTATATGTCCATATCTATATATCTATATGTCTATATGTCAATATATCTATATGTCAATATATCTATATGTCAATATATCTATATGTCTATATGTCTATATATCTATATGTCTATATATCTATATGTCTATATATCTATATGTCTATATATCTATATGTCTATATATCTATATGTCTATATATCTATATGTCTATATATCTATATGTCTATATATCTATATGTCTATATATCTATATGTCTATATATCTATATGTCTATATGTCTATATATCTATATGTCAATATATCTATACGTCTATACGTCTATATGTCTATATGTCTATATGTCTATATGTTTATATATCTATATGTCAATATATCTATATGTCTATATAGATATATGTCTATATGTCTATATGTTTATATGTCTATATGTCTATGTGTCTATATGTCAATATATGTATATGTCCATATGTCTATATGTCAATATATGTATATGTCTATATGTTTATATATGTATATGTTTATGTTTATGAAGTCCTAAATGAAAATGGAAGAAACGCGGGCGTGGACATCATTGGAAAACGTGTTATATAATGAACAAATACATATGAATCGATAATAAGAATTTGGTGAATAATTTCACTTTTTATATGATGTTGGGGAAGTGAAGGATTTAAACCCTATAACATTCCTAGAATGTTCCCCAATCATGTGCAAAAAAATGATTTCGGAAAATTTCCAAAATGTACCGTATAGGAAGATTTCGCAAAAATCTACGATGTCATCAATTTCAGAGTTTTTAGAAATTCATAAGAATTTGAAATTCAATGAAAAAAATCTAAATTTTTTTAACATCATTAGAGATGATGGGTTTAACTATGAGAAAAAATTTCAAGCTAATTCATTCTAATATGTAGGAGATATACCTATCTAAAGTTTTCTAAAATCTATGGGTTTTGTACTTTTTCTTTTTTCTTTTTTTTTTTTTTTTTTTTTTTGTGCCCCCCCTAACCTTTCATTCCCGTCTAAACCTAAACCTAAACCTAAACCCCTCCGCGTTCATGGCCGTCACGTTTACGACCGCCGCGGCCGAGACGTATATATAAGGACTCAAAGGTGTTTCTACAACACACTTACATGAGCGAGCTTCTGTTTAGCACCGCGTATGAGAGCGACTTTGTAGAGAAGGTGTTGCTTGGACCTGCTTGTGCGCTAGCGCACAAACCTGCTTTAGGACTGATTCTGTTTTTTTTTCCTCTCAATACTGTCATTTACATAAGATTTGGTTAGCCCTGCTGCTGAGAGTTGTTTGTGCGCTAGCGCACAAACATCCTTTAGGATCTGTTGCATAGAATCTGTTGCACCCTTCTGCTAGAAGTTGTATGTGCGCCAGCGCACAAACATCCTTTAGGATCTGTTGCATAGTATCTGTTGCACCCTTCTGCTAGAAGTTGTTTGTGCGCCAGCGCACAAACATCCTTTAGGATTCTTCTTCTTCACTTTGTTCTTTAGATCTATCATTTGCATAGGATTTGTTGCGTTTTTCTGCTAGAAGTTGTTTGTGCGCCAGCGCACAAACCTTTCTTAGTGCTTCTATTCATTTTTATGCTTTAGTTCTTACATTTAGTTTAGGCTTCATTCCATTTTATCTAGTTTGCACTTCATCGGCTTTGCTGTTGGCTTCTGCTTGTGCGCTGGCGCACAACCATTATTCAGGTATTTTTCCATTTAATTTTTTTCTTACTTCTATCAATGTTTTTAAGCTTCTTTTGCCCTGCTCTTCTTTTCTAGTTTGTGCGTCAGCGCACAACCATCAATGAGGACTAGTTTCACTATTTTTTTGTTGTTGTTTTGCTTTGTTGTTTATAATTGGATTTTTTTTAAATTGATGTTCTAAACTTCTTGTGTAGTACTGCAGCTCCGATTTGTTTGTGTGTCAAGGCATTGATTTTCATTCCAGGTATTTTTTCACTCCACTTTGCTTTGTTTTCTTTCGCTTTGTTTTGTTTTGTTTTACCTTGTTCTATTTTTTGTTTTGTTTTGCTATGTCTTGTTTTGTTTTGCTACTAATTTCCGAATCATCTCAGCTGGCATGGATGGATGCGTTATGCTTCCTCACGTCCTGGGTGTTAGGACCTTTAATAACATCGTACCCATCATTTCCAGCTGGTATGGCACACATGATTATAATTCTCATGTGCATATCCTGGATTTGATTTTTTACATTCAACTTCAAATGGCCCTAGCTGACGTGGATGAATGTTTCATGCATTCTCACGTCCTAGGTGTTCATATATGTAATTTTATAATATATTTTCTTTCTATCTGTATACCAAACAAATTTCTCACTAACTTTCAAGATGTGTATCCAAATCACGTATTTCATTTTCTCAACGTTAAGTATACAACCCATATTATATAGTAATTTCATGTGGTTTTATTGATTCTTATATGCAGGTGTTCATTGTTCGTTGATGCTATCTTCAAAACTATTCAAGGTGATTTTTGCTTACAACTATGGAACCTCTTCTCAATAAGCCTAGTCCGATGGTTACTTTGAATGTGCAAAGTTTCCTTGTAGAATGGTGGGGTGACATGTCTTGGGATCTATTCATCAAAATTTTGTGTCGATGGGAATGTCCGGCCCTATCATTTTGCGTGAGCGTGTGAAGAGCATGATTGACGATTGCATCTCAAGACGTTTTCCATCATGCAAAGAAATGACCAATTATAATATTTGGAAAGACAACGTCTCTTCTAATTTTGTTGGACAAATGCCCGATGTGGTTTCCAAGGTGCATCGGAAATTCACGCATGGTTGGACATTGGAAAAGTTAGAAACGCAAAAGTTTAATTCCGATCGGTGGCGAGTGGAGATTCCACAACTCTCTAGACGTAGAAAAACACATGTCAAAAATTTGAACCGTGTCGATCGACACGTCATTCCTGGAGGTGGTGCATTTCTTTTTGCTTGGAGAGATGTTGTTATTGAGAAGCATGAAAGACTAGGCCGTGGTTCATATGGAGTGGTGTGGAAATGTTTCATTAAGGACATTTCGGATGTGGATCCATTCACACCTTATGCCATTAAATTTTTCTTGGATCATAATGGGAGTCCTCATATGGCAAGCATGAAGGAGTTCTATTCGGTGGCTTCCATAGATCATGGTGGTGTTATCAAACCGTTTGCTTTCCAAACGACACCCGCACCCGCCATCTTCTTGCCCTATTGGAATGGAGGTACATTGGGAGATATGTTCAAAAGTATGAAAGACCATGGAACTAATGAGTATGATGTTTTTAAACGTCTCACAATACTCAAGAAAAATCACCCGGAACAAATCTCCAAGATTCAAAAATTGGAGCGGTTGAGGCTCTTCTTGTTAAACCGGTGTACCCTTGCGATCACCTTCATTCAAATAATGGCCGATGTACTTACCATTCACAATGTATTCCATTGTGATTTATCCTTTACAAACATTCTGTTTCATTTTGGTGAGATGGATGACAAAGATGAAATTTACATAGGCATTGGTGATTGGGGATCGGCAACAATATCGTCGGATAGGCGACATTCAAATCATTTCTTGCAGTCTGAATCTTTGAGACATTCTAGGCTTCAAGAACGTTGGTGGGTAGATCCTGAGTTGTTCTTTACCAAAGATCACAATGCGCGTCCGTGCCACACCGAAAAGACAGAGTCATACTCTGTATCGAAGATTGCAGAGGCTATTTGGGGTCTATATGTCGATCCCATATATCTTAAAGTCATTCATTCTCGTTCTTACAATCTTTTGCTACATTGTATTCGTCGCATGTCATGCACTTCAACCACGGAGCTTCGCATGACCCCTACTGATGTCATGAATCGATTGTCTCGCGAACCAGATTTCCATACTTATCCCTTCAACAAACACATCCGTCAACGTTATCTTAGTCTACCAGAACGGAATAGGGTTCATAGTCGTCAAATTGATTGTGATGATGAAATCCCTTTCAAACGTCGGAAATAGATTATACATTTTCATATTATAGGATTTGTAAAATCCATTATGTATTATTTTGAAATATATATACGATGAAGTTATTTCTATCTTTTTTTTGTTTGTATTTTCATTCATGTTTTTTATTTGCAGAAAATATGATTCCTAAAGGAAAACAAAAAGACCCATCCTCCAATGCGTCACAACCTCTCTCGCCAAGAATACAAACTATCCATCAACAAGGTGTTAAAACAACAACTAGGAAAAGAAGACAAGGTGAAAACTCCACCCTACACGAAGGTCTCATCGCAACAAAGGACTTCAACCTGATGTTGTTCTTGAAACAGTGGAAGAAGATTGTGCATCTTCCATGCATTCAAACGATCAACCACAAGTCCATTCTAACGAAAAGACAATGACAATGTCACACAGATTGGAGCCACTTTTTGGACAAGATCAAAATATCATTGAACATGTTGCAACAAAAATTGTGGATAATATTGTGGATTTAGTTGCGGAACAAGTTATTGAGGAATCCACTTTAGAGAAATCGCATCAAGAAAATCAAGACAATCTGCAACATGATGATACACAAGACTCTCAAGAGATCGAACACTTTCAAGTGACACAAACTTCTCCAGATAATCAACAGTTTCAGGAGACACAAACTTCTCCAGCAAATCAACACTTTCAGGATACACCAGATTCTCAACATACTGAACAATTCCAAGAACAAACATTTTCTCTTCTGAATCAACGATCAGAGCAGAGAGAGCATTCTTTGACATTGTCTCAAGGGACAATATCTACATCTCAATTTACTGGAGGACCTTCTGAAGGTGTAACTAATCGACGCAAAAAAAAGAAGGTAAATTTTAATTTCATGTGTGTTGAACGGTTTGAATTTTGAATTTATATATATTGTGTTATTATTATATTTATGTTCTCTTACATACATGAACATTGTGCAGAGTGGGAAAAATGATATTCATGAAGGATTATGGACACCTCCTCCTACATTGGAGAACCCAGCTGAACATGAAGGAAAATCCATCAAATACACGAGAATGAGACTTTTGGAGCGAAAACAAAAGATCAACTCGACCTTGAGTGATATATGTGTCCTGAAATATCATGTGCCTATTCCTTTGTGTCGAATGATTGGCATGGAGGTAGTTAGGCCCGCATTGGACGATGATGTATCAATTTTGTCACGTTCATTTCTCAATGGATATATCCCTGGGTCTGCATCATTTTATGTCTCGGTAGAGCATGAAGAAGGATACACAATTGATGTCAATGAGGACATTGTGAATGAATGGGATGAAATTTGGAAACAAAAAAATGAAGAATTTGAAGCCTATCTGACAGAGCATGGTTTGCAAGCATTCAAAAATAAAATGTTTCACATTTGGGATGGAAATCATCGTTTTAAAGCGTGGTACAATACCAAAGAGATGAAGTTGGGTGGTGTTGAATATCATATAAGCCCTGCATCGATAATCCTTGATGGACGAAAAGAAAATCACTCTGTTATCACATGTCTCTGCGATGATATCAACATGTAAGTATTTAAATCATTTATATTTTGATTACCTTATATTGTTACTTTTCTTTACTTATTTTATCTTTAAGTTTTTCATATTATTATATTTATGTTTATATTTTGGAATGATTCAGATCAACAGAGAAAAATGTTGTCAAACCCCGATTCATTCACACACTCTTCAAAGTGATAAAATATGGAAGTCAACCGCTGGAATGGTGGGAAGGAAGGATTAGTCCTGAGCAAATGACTTTGTGCAAAAAGAGAAAATCAGTAAATTCCAAAAAGTGGTACAATGTCACACAAGAGATCCTAGTCGAACATATTTACAAGGTAAATTTGGTATTTCTTTTCTTATTTAACTATGTCAATTCATATTTATGGATTTCTACATTTTCTTTCTTTATACTCATCAATACTTTGTATTGTACAGAGTGAAATTGAGGACGAGGTTGCGAAAGCAACTGAAAACTATATCAACTTGGAGGTTGCAGATCACATCGGATTGCAACAAATAATTGCAACAGCTTCACAATCCATCAAAACCAAAAAACGGTCAACACTGGTTAAAATTTTGGCCATCGCTGATCCCGAAAATGGCACAGAGTTTTTTGATGAAATCAAAAAACACTATGACAAAAATGGAGACAATGTGCAGATGACTCTTGATCGCCTTCATCGTCTTTGTCAATCTCAGGTTGATTCCAAAGAGAAAACAAATTGGCTAAAGCTCTGGAATGCTAATGATGACACAAAACATGCTGCATCGTTTCCTTTAGAAATTGGAGGAAATGATGCATTGGATCCATGGCTGACAAGAAGAACATTTTGGTGGCAGGTATTTATATCTAAAGTTTACTATTTGATATGTATCAGATATATAATATATATGTATGTTTGATATATGTATTATGATACAAAACTATTTGTGTATTGTATATTAATTATTGTTATGTATGTTATACAGCTCAAAGAGGAGGCATACAAAAAATTTGACTACTACATCAATCATGATGATGCAACACAACGATTGGTGTTGGACAATATGACTTCGGATGTTCCGGATGTTGTTTCATATATCAGAACATGGGAGGAAAAAATTGGGAACATGGCATTTTTAGTGGAAATACCCACTAAGGTGAATGCAAAGACTGTGTGGAGGAACAATATATGGAAAGATCAACCAGGTTCTGCTGCAATCATGTGTCGTGTAATTTATCGATACATTAAATTTATTCTGATTGCAAACGGAAAACTTCGAGGTCGTCCATCATGGTGGTCTTCTTGGACACTTGCAGAAGGAATGCTTTGGAATATTGAACAAAGAAAATGGCCATCTGCACATCGCGAAGGGGGGGGTTGGTATTTGGACCTTCCCAACGGTTCTTTACCAGAAGAAGAAACACAATTGTTTCAAGATTGCAATGCAAGAGTTGAAGAACAAAGAAGTGTTGGTATTAATGTGGGTGAAATGCCAACATTTGAAACCGAACAACCATCAGAGTCCTCCAAACAACCATCGGAGTCCTCCAAACAACCATCGCAGTCTTCAAAACCACATATTCAATTGAGGAAAAAAAGAAAAATAATCGATACAAAAAATGACGAAGAAGATATTGTCCCAAATCCAAAGTCACCAAGTGGTCGAGTGTCGTCAAGATCACAAATTGCAACTGTACCAAAACCGGGGAAAAATCTTGATTTTATTCCCAAGGTAGGCCTTGTTAAAGGTGATTGGTACGATTGTCATGTTTTTTATGAAAAACACAAAAAAAACATCTCCTGATTTCAAAAAATTGATGTCATGGATGAAAGATGTTTCTTTGGGAAAAATAAACAACGTGAATGGAATTGTTACCAAAGCATGTGTGGACCTAATTATCGTTGATATTCCGGATGGGATGCCAATCCATGGTATTGACGAAGGGCGTACTATTCCTTCTTGGATGCAATTGAAGACAGATGAATGGTGGGAGACATTGTTTGATTTTTTGGAATCAATACTTTCAGACAATGGTTGCACGCTTATCATGTGCAATGCCAAGATGCCAAGACTACAAGAAAAAATTGTGAGTTATGCACTAGGGACCAGAGATCGTCCAAAACATTTTTGTTTAAGGGAGCATGTCAAAACATTCACAATTGTGAACTGTTTACCACAAAATGCTCCTAACGGTGTCCAAACTGCTCTTTCCAACATTCTTCTCTTGAAGAAACCATCTAGTTCATTTGCCCTCTCGGATGCTGCTAGCTACATAGATCCATTTGTGGACATCAAACAACTGGATGTTCTGTTCAATCAAATAACGAACACAAACATGTGTTTGAAACAATGTGGACAACCTTGGAGGGGAGCTAAAGAAAAAAACCCTTTGGTTATGCAACAACTCATTGAAGCATGTTCTCCATTACATGGTCGTATATTGGATTTGTCCGTGGGTACAGGTGCAAGTTTTCACGCTGCAAAAGAAAGTGAAAGACATATTTTTGGTTTTGAAGCAGACGAAGAAATACACATGGGGTTATTGGATGCTTTATTACACAGTTTGAATGTTGAAGCATCCAATGTATTTCAAGCACCCTCGGAACCTTCCTCAAGTATTGGTCCAAATTTTGAGGATGTAGCTCCAAAGCAAGGGCGCAGATTTGTGGCCATCGATGTATCTGATTCTGAATAGTGAGTAAGTCTTCAAGCTAATTCCAAATTTCATACAATGATTTTGCATGTGTACATTTATTTTTCAATATATTATTTAAACTCATATTAATATTGTTTTTTTTTGGCATGATTAGCATTGGATTGAAAGATTGGTTTGCGAAAGTACCAACAACTCCAAATTTTGGTGTTAACCTACCAATATATGCAAAGTCAATGGCACAACACATGGCACGACAACAAGAAGTTTCACTAGAGTCATCAAGCCAATCAACGGATCTCCGTCCTAGACGATTAGTAGAAGTGTTCATGGATATAGAGGCCCATGAAGAATGAAACTTTACATATATATTATAAAGATGTATGTTGAGAGTAATCCAATGCCAAGTTTTCAATTAGGTTGTAATAATTAAAATCATTATATATCTAATGTTTTGACTCTTCAATGTTTGTTGTTGTACGTATAGTCTTCAATTTTCCACAAATATATATATATATATATATATATATATTCAATACCACGGTCATGAACATGCACCTGTGATTAGGTTTGGTTGTGATGAAATTCTTTGTGGTATTTTGTACAAGCCGCATATTATGCACCCACTATATTTGAGTGCACACATGAATGCACTCAAATCCATGCACCCATGCACCAATTCATTGTTGATTATTGTGCTACAATTGATGATATTATTGAACCGCAAAATAAAACATGCAGATGCAATAATTTATCTATAGTTGATTTAAAGATGTATTTATATATGATAAATGTATATATGCCCATAGTCATGTGGGATTTTTTTTCCCATTGCTCACTTCTCACAATGTTGCTTATCATCCCCACACCTCTCCCTATTAAACCCTAAAATCAAAAAGAATTATGCCAAAATTCCACGGTTATAGGATACTAGGGGCCTTATTACCAAATATTTCACCTTACTCACCGCTCACAAGTTACCACTCATTGCTCACCGCTCATTATTCACCGCTCACAAGATAGCACTCCCCTCCAAATAACCTGGGCTCACAGTATAATATCCTATTTACTCATGTGGGCAAGTGGGTGGTCGAATAAGAAAATTCAGTCAAAAGATGATATGCTAAAACACCCAACTTGTCCTCCACCATCCAATGAACATGACAACTTTATGAGGCTTGCCCACAAGAAAATAGTACAATGTTACAATGACAAAGGATTGTCAATAGGGAGACAAATATTCATGCCTCTTTTATATGAAGGTGTCAAAGTTTGGGATATCAATCATCACATACTTCATGTTCAGTTTTCTGAATGGAACTAAATCTACCTTGAACGGATGAATGGGGTGAGATGTTCAGTGCAAGTTCTAATGAGCTATGGCTGTGTGTCCAGGTTGAAGCTGAAGACTTGGAAGAGGATAATGGGAATGTGGAGGAGGAATTTGATGGTGAGTGTCCTCAGTTTCAACTTTTTCCTTGAGATTAGAAGCCCAATGTATGCAATTTTAGTGGTTCTGGAACAAGATCATATAATTTTTTTGAATTCTGTAGAGGATCACTTGCTCGTAAGTTCATTCATCATGCTTCTTTGGATGCCTTTAGAGTTTCTCAAGTGTTGATGTTGATAATATGTGTTCCTAAAGCATCTGAGTCATAAGTAGCAGCTAGCATGTGCTACTTTTTAGAAGTATTCACTTCTTTTATCAGCTAACATGTTAATATGTAAATTGGATATTGTAGGTGAAGATGAGGAGGCAGTCGGCATAGTGTTGGAGGCAGAATTCCATGAGGAGGGAGCAGACCGAGACTACAAGTAGGAGGAGGTGGGTTCGTAAAACAAAGCAATAGGGTGTTTCATATCGGTTGGGTGTTTATGCACTGATCTTAATGTGGTGGAGCTCATCTTCGCAGTATTTGTAGTCCATGTCACCATCTCAGTTTTTGTCTGTGCTTTCTGTAGGAATGCTATATAATGAAAAGTAGATAAACCTAATTACTGTTTTTATATGGAATCTAGTTTGTACAAAGAGTCTGATATTTTTTTTTATTCACACATCCAAATCAAAACTGTCATATTTTTGTAGTGAAGATTTTTAGGTTCAATTTTTGATTATGTTGATTTTTGATTATGTTGATTTGCCCTTAAAGCAATGAAATGATTTTTAGATTAAGTTCTAAAAATCAAAGTAATTGTTATTAGGGTATTTCATTTTGAATATTATTCTTTGAAATGGGTTATGGATTAAGTTCTTTAACCTAAAGTAATTGAATGGTATTCATGGGTAATCTTAATCTTCATTGTAATAGTTGTTGGAATCTTTATATGCGAGAAGTAGATATAAGTTTGATGTTAAAATTTATGTTGTTTTTGTGCAGGTGTTTTTAATACTATGGGTCATAAGAAAAAAAACAAAAGATCTTACATGAAATAAAGGAATGTAAAGAGCGTTCCCATATAAACTAGGTAAATTCATAGCCTTACTTATGTTGAAACATACTAATTGTCATGTTTATATGATTATTTTTTGAAATATAGTTTAGATTGGGCATCAACGGGTAAATCTTATTGGTGTAGTACTTGTAAAAAAGAGTTACCTGTAAATAGTGAGGTTTTGATTACACATATTCAAAAGTATTATATTGAAGAATATCCCGAGAATTTAGATAGTTTTAATATTGTGCTACCTACTCACAGCAAAGTTTTAGAGGTTGACAAGATCAAAGTTTGGATGTGTGATTTTTCATCCACACGTATAACATTAAATGAATATTTACTTTTATTTAATGAAATCACTAGTCCGCTTGGTTTAATTGAAAATGGACCAAAACGAAAGTTACTAGACGATTTGCGTAACTTTGTCTTTAGTCATTCTGAACTCAGCTTAATCACCAAAGTTGCATCTTATCTGAAAAAACAAGGATCATATGTTCAACGATCACACAAAAAAGATGGATCAACAATATGTGCGTTTGGCATGCGGTCAGCATATGGTGACACTGGATGGTAAGTATTTTTGTTGTTTTTTATGATTTGTTTTAATTTATCAATTTTAATTTATCAATTTTAATTTATCAAATTTTTTTATCTAATGTTTTTTTATATGGCAGGTACAATCATAGAAACAAGCACTACTACAAGTTCAGTGAAGAATTGGCGTCATTTATAAGTATTAGATTATCTAATTCTTTTCCAAGTATTTTTAAACACTTTGAAGCAATTAGAGTTCGTGAGGGTATTGGAATTACGGAAGGCAACATTGGGAAATCACCTTTTACCAGTTTTTTGATTACGAGAGACTATGACTGCAAGCCTCATTTAAACCATGATGACTATGATTGGGGTTTTATTATTTAGATACAAGAAGGTAATAATTGGAATCTGATTTTGATTATTATAATTGTAGTGAAATTTGAATTATTTTATATTTTATACTATATATTTTAATATGTGATTATGTTTTTGCAGAATTGATTGAAGATGATGACCATCTGGGTTTTTTTGCGATGCATGATATAAAATGTTTTTTTTATCTCAAGTATGGTGACGTTCTTTGTTTTAAACCTAAATCCATATATCATTGCACTAGACGATTAACAAACAAAAATCAATTAGGTTTAGCATTTTTTCAAAAGTGCTCATTATTCAGGCAACTTGGTAAAATTATCAGATCGAGAGAGAGCCAAGAGAATATAGACTTTCAGATGAAACAAAAAAATATGAAGAGGAATACATAAAGCCACTCACATATGTGAGGCTTTAGTTTGCTCATTTTAAAATCCATGTGTACATCCTCACATGCCTTCAGTTGTTTTGTTATAGCCTCCATAGTATATTTGTTAAATGCTTGGCGAAATGCATGTTTGAACAGTTGTTGAATAATAACATTTGCAGGTTGATAGATATTTGTGCAATTTGCTGGAGTGTAAAGAATATGAATTTTGGGGTGATGATTCTTCATCCACCCCCGAAATTCCTTGCTGATGTGAACACTCCAACAATTGATGAGCCAAATCATCTCTTGTATTGTTGGAAGGTTCAATAGTTCCACCTGTGAGTCTTTATTGTTCACCACAATCTCAACGACAAAAGGGGAGAATCACCAAAATCACCGCATGAGAAGGATTATGTAATGAGTTTACGAGGGCCGACGGACCGGTTACCAAATTAGTGAAGATATTAAATTAATAATTACGTAAAGTTAAATGGCCGAAATTAGTAAGCCATTTAGATTAGTAGGTTATGTAGGAGGCAAGTAAACATTAGTAGCATTATTAGAGAAATTAGTAAGACACATAGCAAGCCACTTAGGATTAGTGGGCTTCATGGTGAAAAACACTCACCTAGGCCACATAGGTGAGGCAAAAGGAGGTGGAAGTAATTAAGGGCCAAGAAACGACTTCTTGGTTAGCCTTGAGAATCCTCCCTTACCTAGATATTACATATGTAGATTTTAGGCTACAATCTACTACATCTTGAATGTGAAAGAAGATGAGGATTATATGTGCCTTCTTTGAGGAATCCGGAAGAGTTATCTTCATCTTCTTAGAAAAATAGCTAGATAAGGTAATATAGGAGAGGGGCACATGTTAGGCACCTCTTCTCACTATATATAGAGTTAGGATTAGAGTTAGCATACCTTACCTTATTTACGTCGATATGCTACACAAGAGCTAGGTCCTTTGTATCTTTACCATTTTGGAATACAAGAGCTTCAAGCTCACACCTTCATCTTAATTATTCAAGGTAGAGACAAAGTAAAATTTTAGCTTAGATATAGTCAAGTTGAGCGATTGCGATTGAGACTTGAGATGATCTATAGCCACTCACATGAGGTGAGATAGTTGCGAGAGATTTTATAAGGACTCACATGAGGTGAACTTAGACAATTGAGTGAACGAAATCATGATGAAATGTATGACACAAAGGAGTGAGTGAACTTGAGAAATTGAGGCATGAGTGATTAACCATTGAAAGTGAATAGTTAAAGATGTGAGGGAATTGTTGTTGACACACAAGACAAATTATAAAGAAAAGAGAGAGAGGGAGAGGTAGAAGAAGGCAAAAATTGTGTGTGAAAGCAACTAAGACATAACAAATTAACCTTAAAATACTTCTCCACATTCTTTGATCACATAACTCCCTTCACAAAAAGAAAGATGATTGATTAACAACATGTTTGAAGTATTTCATTTCCGAAGCTTTTCAATTATGAGTATATTATTAACTTATGATATAAATGTCTACTACTAAGTGCTAATGTACACAATATATCTATATTGCTAAAAGAAGTCAATTAATCGTGACTCAAATGCTTTGAAACATAAAAACGGATAATGAATGAGTCTTTGACTAACTTTGTTATGACTTCATTATGATATTACTTTAACCTTGATTGGTTATATTGTGATTATGCTAAAAATAGGTTGCGGTCATCTATATTAAGTCTGTGCTAAAAATATAATATATTAAAAATAGTATGTGTTAATTATAGGCGGGAATGAAACTGAGGTAGAACATAACTAATCTAAAAATAGACTGTGGCTAGTTACAGCAGAGACTGCATGGAGTGATCTAAAAATAGACTGTGCCTAATTAATGACAGAGACTGTAGGACTGATCTAAAACATACTGTTTTAAATATAGATGATATTGAGTTATAATTGGACTGAGCTAAAAATAGACTGGACCTAATTATAAAGAATTAATCGACTACTCACGAAAAGATTACTTGAAGAACTTGAAGATGGTTATGTGGCTACTTGAAGATAGTCACTTAAAGAAGAATATTCAACTACTTAAAGATTTATTTGGATACGTAGTTGAAAGGATTACTTGACACTTGAAGAAGGTTAGAGCATCCGCACCCTTGCTCTCTATACCCGGCCGCACTGGCTTTTGGCGGGCCCGGGCATGACGGACCCCCCACCGCAACCCGGGCAACGGCTCTTTGAAGAGCGGGCTCGCCAAAATACTCCTATGTCGCGCCATTTTCCAGAGTCTGTGAGTTTCCTGGGCGCGGCAAATGTCTCAAGTCGGGTTACTATGGTCCTTAAGGGTTGGAAGCAGACTGGACTCTTATGTGCTTTTGACAAAGAATTTCAGAAGCAAGCTATGTTGGACAACATAAAAACACCATTGTTCAAGACAATTGAAGAGGAGGTTCAAGCATACAACACAAAGTACAACGGGGAGATAGATGTTGAAGTGTCCTTAGACATTGTTATGGAAGAGAGCTTAACAAAGGTTGTTGAATTGCCAAAGTTCATTTCTTCCAGCCGTATGATTACTATTAAAGATCTAGCTAGAAAGAAATGACAACTTTGATTGTGTAAGTTTTTTATTTCAAGTATTTTCATTTGCATAGACATGTATTCAGAATTTTCGCATGAAATTGAATGTTATACAAGTCATTCAAATAACCACCATTGTCTACGTAACATTGTCACCATTATTTACGTATGATGTTCATTTTTTGCACAACTCACCTTCTCTAGTCTATGCGCGTCCAATCTTCATATGTGTATCTTATATATTTTTCTTTGCTCACTGATAGAGCACACTTCCCATCTACCTCATTAGCCCAGATAGAAATCAACTCAACAGAATGCAACCATTTCCATTCATTTCACAAACATTCTTGCAAAAACTCAATTAATAATAGCTGCAACCTACCATTCGCATGTAAGTGAAATGCTAACTGCTGAATAAAGGAAGACAAACTAAGTTATCCCTTGCACCTTAGGCCACAACATTATTTTTATGAATGTAATAGAGTTCTCTCACAATGTGAAATAACCTACATACACAATTAATTTCTACTGCATCAGTTTGGATTCAAAGAACATGATATCTCATAACCAAGAACATTCAAGGCAAGATAAAGTGAGCTATGCCAAGGCAAAACAAGCTACAATCATCAGCCCAGACATAAAATTCAACTCAAAACGTAACTTTTTTCACATGATCTCACTCACAAGCACTTCTGCAAAAACAAACCTATCCTTCCATGTTCATCTTCCCATCTAAATCAAATGCCCAAAAGCCGGGTGTTTTTTGGGAGATTTCGTTCTATTTATTTTTTTGCTGTTCGAAGTGTTTGCTGGAAGAACAGACAGACAGTCTGCAAGAGTTCGAACGTTGTATCGGGAGTCAGACTGCAGATTTATGGAGCGAGAGTGGGGGTCTTTCTTTTTGGCGAGTCACTCAACCCTTGTGGAACCCTCTACTAGCCCTTTGCTGAGTGGTGGATTCAGAGCAAGGGTGCGGATGCTCTTACTTAATTATATTGAAGACGGTTACCCGGCCAAGTGAAGAAGGATACTTGAGCACTCGAAGGCGGTTACTAAGTTACATTGAAGACTTGAAGTAGATTACTTAGGGGTGCAAGCATAGTAAAGTGGACCAAAAAAGTGCTCCGGTATATGAAAGCCATGATTTTCTTGGTCAAACGCCTATAAGTAGTAGCAAAATGTTGTTTAAAATAGATTATTTTTCATGATGACCTCTATTGTTAAGTTAGGTACTCAAATATAGAATATCAATATGAGATCTTCAAAACCTATCATCAAAAGTGACGCGTAAAAGCAACTGACTAAATATAGTTTTGAACGTAAATTTCATGACCTTAAATATTTCGAACTTGGAATTTCTTTTCATATTCCTTGAATTCATTATAAACTTGAGGTCATCGTAATTTTTTTTTCAAAAATTAATCAATTTAATGTAATGTAATTGTATTTTAAACAAGTTTTTGACAATTATCTTTTCAATGACACCCACTTGCACCACCACTTGCACCGTCTTCTAAAATACATATACGTTGTTTGAAATTGTTTTTTGCGAACATAAATTGCTTGGCTTTGTAGATTCATATGTTTTCTAAATGTTTATGAATTTCTATTTCATAAAATTCAAAGTTAGTATATAGTTTTGGATCACTTTCACTTAAACCTGAGCAAGGATCAAGAGCTGTCCACTTTACCGTGCTTGCACCCTTAGACACTCGTAGAAGGTTACTTAGCTACATTGAAGACTTAAAGATGGTTACGTGGCCGATCGAAGATAATTACTTGGCCGAAAAGAGAAGATCATTTGGACACTTAAGAAGGTTACTTGGATATATGTAGAAGGTCACTTGGCTACCCTTGAAGACGGTCATTTATAAAAGGAAGTTATTTGTTACTTAGATACTTGGCTACTTGATAGAAGGTTACTTGGCTATTCAAGGAGGGTTACTTGGTTACTTGGAAAGTGTTACTTGATTACTTGAAGAGTGCAACTTGGTTACTTGGATAGTGTTACGTGATTACTTGAAGAGTGTTACTTGGCTACTCAAAGATGGTTACTTGGACATGAGAAGACGGTTACTAGACTAATTAGTGATTTTGAGGAAGATTTACTAAGATAGTTAAGAAGAAGAGGAGACAACTACGACACATGGAGAAGATACAACACTTCGACATACGAGGAGAAGTGAACAAAATCTAGATTTAGAAGTAACACTTGAGCTTAAAGGGACAACTACGGCACGTGAAGAAGTTCGACACAAAAAGAAAGTTACAAACAAACAAGTTGATAAAATTGAAGCAACACTTGGACGAACAAAACTTCTTGACGAGATATCATCAAGAGAAGAAATGGAGAGATGACTTTTAAGTAACTTAAAAGTCCATGATTAATATAAGGTAGAGGAGTTTTTAAAAGAAGAACGAAGACACCTACCAACGCAACAAGGAAGACAACCAAGATAGAAAACAACAAACAACAAGGAGATTAGGTAGTTTAGTCATCATAATCCGGACGACTCTCTGTGGGAGCACACGGACACCAAAAGTTCCGGATAGGCGCTTTTCAGTGCCTAATCCGGTCTGTCCGGATGATCCGAGTATCGTCCAGGGATTCTGTGAAGTGCAGGATGTCAAGGACCCTCTTTTCCTGCTTGAAGATCGACCACCGGCCGGATCGGCTTTCCGGATCCGGATGGTCCTTTGGAAGTCCTTATCCCGGGACTTGCCTTCCGGATTGAATCTCTACCAATAAGTCTTACTCCTACATAACTCTCTCCTCAATATCTACCTACCTATATCCTACCTCCAATGATGATTGGGTTCATCCGGCGAAGACGTCCCTGTATGGTCAGAATCCGGATTCTCTCACAACCAGTCCGGATCGGCCTAATCTTTCCTGGCAGGTCACACAGAGAACCCGGATGGTGAACCGGAACTACAACGACAGAAAGGTCAAGATTCGTCCGGAGATCTGTCAATCCGGGATAACTGGGCGATCCGTGCCACTTTCCGGATTGCCCCGCCCAAGGACAGTGAGACCTCTTCAGAAGATCGGATGGCGTAAGTCCGGCACCTCCGGATCCTACCCAGTCCTAACGACGGCTATCTCACATGGACGTTACCAAGGCATCCGGAATAATGAGGTTTCCTTCCCACTACACGCCGGAGAGATCCTTCGGACCGGAATCCTAACCGTTCCGGTTTCTCTCCTCCTTCCGACAGACCGATCCGGCTACAGCGAACTTAAGCTCTACTGAATCTGAGATAACTGGGCGATCCGTACCACTTTCCGGATTGTCCCGCCCAAGGACAGTGAGACCTCTTCAGAAGATCGGATGGCGTAAGTCCGGCACCTCCCTGATCTTACCCAGTCCTAACAACGGCTATCTCACATGGGCGTTACCCAGACATCCGGAATAATGAGGTTTCCTTCCCACTACACTCAGAAAGGATCCGTAGTACTGCAGTCGGATCTGATCCGGGTTTCCTCTCCTTTGCTCTATCCGTACTTCCTACTCATTCATTCCCTCTAGATCTGCAACATTCTCCTAACAGTCCGTGCACAAAACAAGTCAGAATAGATTGAGAACTAGAGCTTTATTGAGTGGGAAGCAACACAATACAACAATGGAGAAGGGAACCCTTCTCCTGCCCCTTATTCAGCCTTAAGTAGAGGCTGTAATCCCTAACTGAAGGTGGCGGCGAAGTTGGCCGCCCTCAGAAAACCCCTAACTGCGAGAAATCCGGAACTTCGCCCTTCGCGGAATTTCCGGATCTCGATCCGCTTTTTGCGCTGATAGAATTTTGAATTATAAGTTTGCCAAAAGTCAAAATCTGCCTATTCCTGCCTTTCCTAATTCTGATCTAACTACAGCTGCACGCCTAACTCTAAATCAAGTGGTGCGATGCTTTTTCGAAGCCGTCTCGTCCTTGGTGTGGCTCGCGGGCCCACTGATGGCAGAAGAGCCTCCCCCGGGGGTCAAAAGTCGACGTTCTTGCAGCCTCGTAAATACCCTTCGCATGTTTGGGGAAGGGGCGATCTCCTCCTCGGAGTCTCCTGCAGTGGACGGATCCTCCTCCGATCCGTCACCCAATCCGGATCGCGCTGGTCTGGAAGCCTTCTTCGCCTTCCGAGGGCGTTGGACGGCTGAAGGGTCGCCTCCGGTGGTTCTCTCCCTGTTTCGGCCGGTGGAAGCTGAAGTCGCTCGGGGACCTCTGGCGGACACTGCTCGTGAGGGTGCATGCGCCCACTGCTCCACGATCATGCACTCCGGAGCAGGCGATGGAGCGGCCGGCGACATGGGTGCCTTACCCCGATCCGGAGACTTTGTCCGATCCGGTGTCCTCATCCGTGCTGGAGTCCTGGCCCTCTCCGGTGTTCTGGACCGTGCTGATGTCCTGCCCCGATCCGGATTTGGTGATTGCCCTCGTCCTGATCTGGCCGACCGTTCTGTGCTCTTCCGTCGAACCTGGGAGGAGTGTGTCCGCTGCGGAACAGGGGTCTTCTCCCGATCCGGAAATCTTCCGGATTCCGGTGGCTGGGGAGTTCCGGCTGGCTGACTGGGTCCCGCACCTGCTGGAGAGGCCTGAACTAACTCCACCTCCCCTACTACCTCATACAGTGTTCCCGTTGGCGATCCGGGTGGGCCCGGATAAAGTACCCGCCTGGGGGTCCCACCTGAGGGCAGGAGCTTCTGGATTTCCTTGAGCAGGTCCTTCATCGAGCGGGAATACTTCACCAGGATTTGGAGCGTTTGACGGGCAGAAGACGGATCCGCTGACTCCATCAACTGGTCATAGAGGTGCGCCTTGTTGACGACCTCTCCCGGATGACCCACCAGCTCCCGGACCCGGCTTAGGACTACTGCTTGCTCTGCCTGGTGCTTCCGGATCTCCTCGCTCTTCTGGGTGAGCTCCCGGGTCATAGCAGCCACCTGTGCTGCGAGCTGTGCCTTTTCCGTCTCCAGGGTCTCCACCTGTTTCCGGTCCGTCCGCTTGGCCAACTCCCGGAGAATATTTCCGGGTCCACAGTGGTCCAAAGCCCGGTTCACCCCTCGAATGATGTGCTCCATCCGGAAGTATTGTTCCTGGAGTGCCGTCAACTCACCCCGGACGCGCTTGAAGGGGGATTCCGGAAACTCAAACGTGGAGAGGTCGATGTCTCTCCAGGGTACTTCCCGGCTGGTTCCGGCTTCCTGTCGTGGTGGTGGGGAGGCTGGCTTCCGGACTTTCGGAGGGGACGGAGCGGGAGGCGGTTCCGGAACCGCTGTGTCACTGGAATCTTCTGTTCCGACTTCCGCAACCCCTGCTTCCGGATCGATCCTGTACGCCACCTCGTCCTCTGCAATCGTCAGTATATCCTCTTCCGCTTCATTGATGCAGCCCTGGTGCTGGTAGAGATGGAGGATGTAGGGAGAGAGATAGGAGGGTTTCCGGCCAATGTGGGGGATGGACTTCTCTACGTATTCCTGAATTAAGCGACCCCAATTGACAGCTCGGACCCCTGACATTGCTCCAAACAGGGTATTGGCCATGGTGATGCTAAGACGTTTAGGCTTTTCCGGACTAAGGATGGGCAGGATGAATTCTATGACTCTCCGCTCTCGGTGATTCCGGCAATTCCCAGGATGGAATTCGTCTTTTGGGTCCGGCTCCGTTCGGAATTTCCCTAAATAAAAATTGTCCTTGCGGCTAGCCCAGCCCTCACCCTTTCCTCGCGGAAATCCGTAAACTGTAGCCCATACCTCTGATGTCCACTTTTCCGGATCCTGCCGAACTATCCTAAACCATTGGTTGCCCCTCTCGAACAAGAACTCCCGCAAAGTGGCCTCCGCCCTGAGATTCCAGGGCTTGGAGAGCAATCCCTCACAACCCATCCGGCTAAGATCCTCTACCAGCTCGTTTAACTCCGATTCTCTCGTTGGGACGGCTGGTGATACGGGTTTCACTGGAATGGGGACCTGCTCCCTCTCATCTCCCTCTCTTGCTTCCGGCATTTTACTTCACGGCACAAAGCTCTCAACAATACCCGGATTCTTCCCTCCGGAACTCTGCCCGCTAATCACTACAGAATCCCAGCAATCCAACTGCTGGTGACTCGAAAAAGCAACTCACCACTCGTTCTCTCAACAATGCCGCTCGCACAAATGGCCCGGAGAAGGAGAAAAACTCGTTTAAGTACTTTCCCTCTCTCCCAACGGGTCTAGTTCCTCAACCGTCTCCTTGTAACCGTTCGGATTCCGTTGTAACCGTTTAACGGTCCGGACGCTCCGGACCGGACCGTTCCCAAACGGTCTTCTCATGCTAATTTCCGGTCCGGCCAAAGTATCTGTTTTAACCATTTTAACGCGTAAGGCGGATGCCTAGAACCTTATTTCCTAAAACAACTAACCTACCCTAGGAAACCCTACTTTAATAACAATCTCAGGGTATTATCCGGATATTAACCCGGTTCGGAAGCCAATCCGTACTTCCGTGGATTTTCGGACTCCCACACTCTCGAAGTCACTACGATATGATCAACCCTAGGAACAAGTGGAGGTAGTTGAGCTCTACATTTATACGGTAGCAATATTTTCTCCACGAACTCTTTGCATGTGTTTAAAGTAGACCAATGGTTATGGATGAAAGTCAAATTCCATCCTGCATGTTCACAATTAGATCTTTCCCCTTCTAACTTCGGTAGACTTCTATTATTTATCCCTTGAAAAATTGCCTGAAAAGGGAGGCATTTTCCACTGGCTGCAGAAGATACTGCCAAAGTAATATGTCGTTTGTCATCTTGTCCGTGTATTTTAATATGTTTAACTCCTTTCGTTTCCCATGTTCTACTACCACATGTAGGAACAAGATGTATTCCGGTTTGGTCAGTGTTCACGACTAATTCCGAAGGAATGTTGTGAACACTTACCAAATATGCACATCTTTGAGCCATAGCCTTCCCTTGGTCCTCATAATCTTTTGGTAGTTTTCCTACTGCACTGGTTGCTGCTCGGTAACTCCAATCTAGTTCAGTCTTCACAAAATTCTTAGTCCAAGCATACGAAACACTAAACGAGGTCTTGTGCGTGCCTTCTAAGAGTTCCGGGGTTTTTTCTTGGGTTATGGCCTTTATAAGTGGTTGAATGCAAACCACATATAAAGGTTGCCATGTTTTTCTTTGATTCTTAAGAATGGCACAAATCTCATCCTTTAGAACTGGATTAGATTCTAAGATTGGGCAGCGTTGTGCAGTTTTAGCAAAGTATGTGCCAAAATCGACACAACGTTTATAGGATTCCTCCAAATCTCCATTTCGATGAAACCATTTCCGCATAGAGCTCTTAGATAAATTGTCATAGATACAAGAAAGATCTCCTGGTTTTCTATAAGCTGACCTCAAAAAACTCCATGCCTCTGTCATATTACGATGTTGTTTTATAGCTTTGTAAATAAGAGGCCAGAGAGTAGGAGTGAACCAATTGGTGTATGAACCTCTGACCTTTTTTGGCTTGATAATTGGCTTCATCCTCTCAACCTTTGGCTTCAGTAACACTGCTTGTCTCTCCTTCCTTGGTCTCCCTACTGGCCGCTTGAACGTCTCTTTTTTGGACCTTGATTGCTCCTCCTGCAATCTCTCATTCAAACTGGCAAACTCCCTTTCTATATCCATCTCCCTCTCTTCCTTGCTAATAGGGATAAAAGCAAAATCAACCCGTCATTGTTTTGGTGCCATTTCTAACACTCTTCTCACACATGTCAGAGTGCAAATACATACAAAAGACCTAACACATATATTGTGCAAAGACAAACAAGAGCCACACTAAGTGAGGTTAAGGTGGATACTTAGGTTTAAGGCCAAGGAGCCGCCACGAATGAATGAAAAAAACAACAACCTACTTGCAGTACTACTCGACCTTACCGAAAAAACGAATTATTATTTTTTAAATCATAGGACTAATGAAATTTCATAAATTATATTTTTAGTTGATGAACATTAATTTTCAAAAAATAAATGAATATTCATTTTGAGGTGCACGAACCAACTATGATACTACGGTAATCAAATTGAGTGTGAAAAAAAAAAACTCATACACAATCTATAAACCATATGTATGTAATACGGGACAAGAGAAGTGTGTGCACTAAGCTATGAAATATTCGCATCACTTAGAGATGAAGATCACTTGATTATAAACAGGGATGTATAAATGGACGTGACGCGGCCTAAAAGCGTCACGTCGCATCACGTCCAGGGTGTGACACTAAACGGACGTTACTGTAGTAAAAAAATTACTAATGGGATTTTTTTTACAGATAAGTAATTATTTCGACATCAATACAAGCAGTTGTCTACCATGGTCGAGTGCTATATAAGCAGTCGACCACTTAATCGACTGCTAATTTAGCAGTCTATTACCATGGTCGACTGCTAATGTAGCAGTCGACTAAGTTGTCGACTGCCTATATAGCAGTCGACTACCATGGCCGATTGCTATACTGGCAGTCGACCATGGTAGTCGACTGCCTATATAGCAGTCGACCATGGTAGTCGACTGCCTATATAGCAGTCGACTACCACCGTCGACTGCTATGTTGGCCGTCACGGAGATAGTCGACTGCAGTTGTAGCAGTCGACCATTGCCGTCGACTAATACTATTAACAGAAAAATGCAGTCAACGGCGTATATTTGTTGGGTTAAATTTTAATGGTTTAGGTATAGTGGAATATGGATGGATGGAAGTAGTTTAGGAAAAATGTGATTAAAGCCAACAATGATATGTAGAAGGAAAAAAAACCGCGTTGTATTAAAACAAGTGTATTATAAAGATATCAAAAATATACAAGGTTGTCCATATTAATGATACACGCATACTACTTTAACCCCAACGATGTTACCTAAAGAACTAAACAGACATAACACTATCCTTAACCTCAGTTCTCCAACAGTCTATGGGCTCATCCCACCCCACAAACTACATCTGCATCTGTAGTTTGGCGATGGTCAATGAAATGCGGTTGGACACGTTCTCGTAGGTCAATGCACTCAAAGTGACATCCCAAATTTTCCTTCCTTCATCGGCAAAGAGTGTTCGGTCATCACCATCGTTGCAAAGTTGTCGAGCAAGTACGCCGACCGCATAACACTCAGCCTCCACGGTGTAATATACATCGGGATCCTTGTGTCTCGTGTTTTGGATGTAAAACAGTTCCGACACCACCCAAAACTTCTCCTTCCTCAATTTTTCCTTCGTTTCTACGGTTTCCGCATGCCATAGTGATAGGACATCCTCACCCGAATGCTTTGCACATCCCCAATCGCACACCCCAATCTTCAGGCCCCCGTCCGATTCCCAATGCAACATAATGTTGTCAATGGATAGATCGTTGTGTTGCACATTTGCATCGTGCAAAACCTCCATGATCCATAATAACGCCCAAGCCAACTTTACCCTCTTTGCCCGAAACTTTTGGACTTGGTCATAGAGTTGCCATTCGGTTGCCTCCATTGTCAAAATGTTGGCATTTGGGCGGTGGGCTCTATCCCGGATGAACATCTCTCGTAGAGTGCCCCCGTTCCACCATAGTGTATAGCCCGCATTGGACACACTGTTGATTAACCAAAACTTGATGAAACCTGGATGCGTGCTCTTAAAACCGCATGCCTCCGCACTTACTTGGATACGAGCTTTCTGCATATCCGACGTCTTTGGGGTCTTTTCAACCCACGTAATCTCCGGTGGGAGACGATCGTCGTCCTCGATTCTCACCTTCCTCACCTCCCTGTAACCCCCCTCCTTCTTAATGCTCCTCAAACTCACGACATTTACCGTATCGAGAATCCACAATAGTTGGCATGGGCCCGATACCCTTAGCCACTTCTCCAATTTCTCCGCATTCCAAGGAATTATTTTGGAGGCCGTCTTGGACAATCCTTTGGCCACGGGATCCCACCACAAAAATATTTCCCGGATTCTTACACGTTGAGGGCTCAACACCTGACCTGTTTCGCCCTCCGGGGACATGTTCTCAACCAATTGCTTGAGGTTGAAAATGCCATTTTGGGCCTTATTCTTCACCCAGGAATCGAATCCAGCAAGATTTCTATCACCGCTAAACTCGGGGCCATCCACTTCATGTCGAATAGCAACCTCCAGGTCCCTTTTAATTATCTCAACCCTCTTGTGTTTTGGCTGCTCCAAAAAATGGAATTTGATGCCGGCCTTCCCATTTCTCAAATACCAGTCAACTATGGCTTGGTGGACCTTTGCCGTTATCGCATCCGAGAATTTTACCCTTGGTTTCCCGCTCCTACTCGACGACCTTGAGGCCGCGGAAGCCCCTCCTTGACCGCTCGTAGGGGCAGCGGCACTTGGACGGACGGGAACGCTATTATCTGAACGGGGGGTAATATTTGCTCCCGTTCCCGAAGCACTTCCTGATCCCACATCGGAATGTCGTTGCCGCTTAGGGGGCCGTTTGTACACCCTGCCGGGTGCATCCGGCTCGTCCTCCGGCATCCTCCAACTTCGATCCGCCATCGTATTTAAAAACACGTTATTATTGTGTTCACAAACACGGCTGTATTCACACCGCTCCACCGCAAAAATCGGATCCAAAATTGGCAAGGGTTTGCACCCTAAACCAATCTTCCAACCGCCCCCTAGGCCCTCTCAAAACATTAAGCAAAGGATGCTAGGCATGCTTGGTCCCAATGTTCCACTTGAGGAGGGGTGGTTGAAAAATGATGTCAATGAGGCCTCCCCACTTATGTATATAGTCTGGGTGGGCCTCACACCGACCCGACGTCGCGCTCCTCGATCCTGACCGTTGGATCGTGCATCATCCAACGGCCAGGATGGATGCGACGATTGGTCGACTGCTATACGGCAGTCGACCAATCCAGTCGACTGCCAGATAGCAGTCGACTCTAGATAAGGCAGTCGACAATTAGCAGTCGACCGCGGCGTCGACTGCTATTTGGCAGTCGACGTGTGAGCCGACTGCATTTAGCAGTCGACTGCCGGGGTCGACTGCCAAGCAGACATTGGACCTCCCCTTCCCAAACAAAAACAAATTGTTTTTGCAATGGATCCTATAGCAGATTACTCTAAATACTTTTAATATCATAGCATCTTTTATATTTAGTGCACGTTCAAGCGTCGGGATTATAAAGGGTTCACCTCTCATTAGCATTCATCATTCCCCCTCACTCTAGTTGACCTTGATTGCCTTTTGGCATTCGTTGCAAGTGGAGAGAGGTAATCGGCTATATTGGGATGGGCACGCGAAACGAATGGAAGCCTTGGTTTATGCCCAAGGAGTGGACTCCAACGTCCAAGAAGGTCGAGTGCAAATTTTGCGCGTTGGAATTAGTTTATAGGAAGGACCGGCTGGTTGCCCTTTTGGGATACAAAAAATGACGGCAAGATGCGGGGGGGGGGGGGTGGCATTGTGTCAACGTCAAGGGCCGATTGTAAAGTCTTTATTTTCGAGGTACGGCGGATCGTGGCCGCCAATTCTGGATGACTTTGTGGACAAGTACGTTGAGGACGGGGGAGAAGATGTGGTCATGCAAATCCAACAACAAGTGTCATGCGGTGCATGGTCGAACGCGAACGGAAGCCAAACCGCTCCACCATCTCCCGCACCGTCAGTGGCAAGGGAGTTGGTGTCCGGGACGACTCCCGAACCCCAACGGCAAATGGGACTAAAGAAAGGGTTGCAAAATTTGACAAAACGCGACTTGGATACAAAATGGTTGCAAGTCTTTTCTGTGGCTAATATACCCATTAGTATTGTCCGCCATCCCGCATTTATCCAGGCCATTAAGACAACCGCCGAGGTTAGAATTATGTACAAACTCCCAGCCTACCATGCAATGCACAAGAGTTTACTTGACGATGCACGGTTCAATACACAAAAAATCGTGGAGTTGAAGACAACATCATCCATCCACAAATATGGGTGCACTATTTGTTCGGACGGATGGGAAAATGTTGTCCACCGCCCTTTGATGAACGTCATGCAAATTTGTTCGGCGGGCGACGTGTTCTTTGGTTCCATCGACACCACCGGTAGCACAAAGGATGCCGCCTACGTGGCCACCGAGGTCAAACGCTACATCGTTGGAGTGGATCCCGCGAAGGTTGTTCAAGTTTGCTTCGATAATGCGGCGGCCATGAAAACTGCAGCGAGCAATATTAGCCGGGAATGGCCACACATATATTGGCAAGGGTGTGCGGCGCATTGTTTGAACTTGTTGTTGAAAGATTGGGGTAAACAACGATGGGCAAAGGACGTCGTAGACAAGGCGAAGAACATTGTCAAATACATCCGGGCCCACCAATGTCCGACGGCGGTCTTCTTCATCTACTCGCCCAATTTGGGCTTGAAGATGCCCGGGTCCACACGATTCACCACCAACTTCCTCATGATTGACCGGCTTGTAAAGGTGAGACATGCTTTGGAACAAACGGTTATTCATCCCGATTGGACCGCCTACGTGAACAAATTAAATAGAGGAGGTGATGATCGAAGAAGAAGTGCAATGCAGGCACGTCAAATCAAAATAACGGTTAATGACGACAATTTTTGGACAAATTGCAATAATTCCTGCCACATGTTGGAGGAGGTGTTGAGAGCATTGAGAGTGTTTGATGGCGTTGAGCCGGCAATGGGCAAGGCTTGGTTGACCATGAAGAACTTGGAGAAATATGTGCTTAGCCTAAAGAATCCTCCTTTCAACCTAGCACACAACCTCGCTACCTTGGCCGAAGAAGATTTCTACAGCCGATGGCGTATGATGACCACGGACCTACACCATGCCGGTGCAATCTTGAATCCCTATTTATGTCGTCCAATAAGACGCGGCCATTAAATCCGGATTCTTAGATGCCATGAGGAGGTTGACCACGGGCATGGACGGTCATTACGATCGGGTTGTGGCTGAATTTCAAGCATTCAAAGAGCGTAGGGGCGCGTTCGCCAATATGCCCCTAGCCATGGAAGCCAACATCCCACCCCACGAGTGATGGGACCTCGTGGGCGAAGGTGGCACCCACTTGGGTCCTTTGGCAAAGCGAATATTGGCCCAAGTGTGCTCCTCTTCGTCGTGCGAAAGGAATTGGAGTAGTTATTCGTTTGTGCACAACAAGACTAAGAACCGGTTGAGTTCGGCGAGGGCCGAAAATTTGGTGTACATTTATACCAATTCACGGTTGGCACGGGAGATGGTTGATCGGGACTCGGCCGCATGGTATCTAATGAACATGATGTCCGAAGACTTCGACTATTTGGCCGACGAGGATATAAATGGTGACCCCCCCGCGGGACCCGGCGGATATTCCTCGGGGCCTTCGGACAACGAGAGCGATGGGGGACATGGTGGAGGGAATTTGGGCCTTGACAACCACAATGATCCGTTTGCATTCGATGGACTTGACGCCGAAGACGATGGTGATCTTCACATGTGGGCCAACATAGCCGGTCGGGAGTTTCTCTCCACTACGCATGTGCGTCCTGCTACGCCGACAATAACAATATTCGATGTACCGGTCAACATTCAACCCGTAGTGGATGAAGATGTAGTGGCCGAACCACATGTGGATGAAGCTCTTGAAGCGGCTCCGAACCGGATGGACATGGACGAAGTCCCACCACATGTTTCCCCCATTCATCCACCGACGGATGTTGTCCCCACTCCTATGGTGCCGACAACATATGAACAACCCATGCAAACTACACCACATTTTCTCGAGCCCCACGGAGAGGGTACGTACAATATTGTTCTTAACACTAGTCCATTGCGAGGTATTGGGCAATGCCCGGCCGTTGCGCGAACACCGGACTCCGACTCGGATGAAACATTGGCGCAACACATTGCGCGTCGGGCCCCAACAATACCACGCATGGGCTCCCGGTTGGTTGGTGCCACCATCGGCATGCGCGTCCCATGTCCCACACCGGCTAGGCCACCCCCTAATATTGCATTGACAAACTTTGGTCGGACCACGAGAGGTCAAAAAATAAAACAGCAAAGGGATGTGCGAGAATGGAGGACTACCGGGGCCACCCCACGTCCACAAATTGACGGCATTTTGGATGCAACGGTTCAAGACCAATGGTATTGATTAGAATGCCAAGGGCTGACACACGGCTTAGTCGAATTCCCGGCCCGGCAATTGATGGCCACGAGTCCGACGCCCGAACAGATGACAATGCCAGCACAGACGATGAATCCGGCGTAGGCGAAGCTCCCGATGATAGTGATTACCAAGCACCGCCCCCAAGGGTAGCTGTGGGAGGGCCACGGAGGACAAGGAATTCTATTCCTCAAGACAACGACAATGCCCCTACATGAATGAATATTTATAGTAATGTCAAATGTCCTATGGTGTTTAATGGGTTTAGTTGTATTGGTGATCAGTTTTTGTAATATCTATTTTTTGGTATGTTTGTTGAAAAAATAATGTGAATTTCAAATTTGTATGTTGGATGTTGACTAGAAATTGAGCCTACATGTATGATATGGGAGGATGAAATGAATGTCCAATGTGCATTAAGGTTAGGAGTAGGACACATGGAATTGATTTGTAATGCCAATAGGCCCTATGTCATGGGCGAGGATGGAATTAATGTCCAATGTGCACTAAGGTTAGGAGTAGGACACATGGAATTGATTTGTAATGCCAATAGGCCCTATGTCATGTGGGAGGATGAAATGAATGGTCAATGTGCACTAAGGTTAGGAGTAGGACACATGGAATTGATTTGGAATGCCAATAGGCCCTATATCATGTGGGAGGATAAAATGAATGTCCAATGTGCACTAAGATTAGGAGTAGGACACATGGAATTGATTTGTAATGCCAATAGGCCCTATGTCATGGGCAAGGATGGAATTAATGTCCACACACACACACATATATATATTGCAAATACCCCCAAATATATATATATTGCACATACATCCATATATATAGCGCATACGTATAGAACATACGGTATACCGGGAATCCACATATATATTGCACATACACATACAAATGTTACACATACATATTGCAATTTGTACGTACACCCATACATGTTAGACATACATATTACACACGAGTGTAGCTAATAAGGAAGTTATCATTTATTTATATAGCGATCCACTTTTATTTCACATTACGGATCATATCTTTCACATAGTGCGATTATATCCACTAGGCCTAAACACATATACACGGTGTTTGCTAGGATTAAATCGGCGAACTATATAGAACACGAACCGCAACATCTACATAGTAAAATTATCATGGCAATAGTCGCTCCGAAGGACAAATCCAATAGTTGGAGCATCGACGGTATTCGGAAGAACGTCCATCGACTTGAATCCAATATTCTCCATTTTCCACAAGCTTCTCCCGCAAGTATTCAAGTTCCATGATCCAAATATCGTTGAGCCGAGCATGCTGAACTTCCCATCGAATTGGGATGGCAATGCGTTGCGTATGACTGAAAATAAAGAGGTTAAGTCGGAACGCTCGCAACAATTCGTCGAGCTCCAAAGTCCCTTGTGAGCCCAAAAGGGTGCCCACATTTAGTCTTAGACCCTTGAAACGTTAGTTGATGCACTTTGAAGTAGCATGTTACTTCACAAAAATATAAAAAGAGTGAAATGTTAGTCTTAGAAGTACCATGTTGTAAGAGGCTAGGATGTGAGTTGTTATTGTGTTTTTACCTTCGGAAGGATTTGAGTGAATGAGGATAGGTAAGGAGAACTTGGATTGAGTAGTTAGTGAGTAGGCTAGTACAAATGGATGGAGACAACCAAAGTGACTCAAGAGGCAAGTGCATTCGAATTGGGATGAATGGAGGATCACATGGAGCGCACAAGTGGACCACCTCATCATGGCCACTTAATGGGGAAGGTCCAAGGAAGAATGCAAGGTGGAGGATAAGCAAATTCTCAAAGCACCAATCAAATCACGAGTTAAGCATCGTGGTTTGAATTAAGTGGTGAGCGACGATTTGGGAAAGTAAGGGGAGAAAGTTATGGCGGCGGAAAGCGAAGGAGGCTAAGTTTGGGTTGAAGCATCCCAAGTTTGGTAAAGTGTGGTAGGTAGAAAGCCAAGGCTAGTTAAATGTTCGAATTAGGATCCTTGTTGATCATTTGAGGGAGGAAGGCTTAGAAGATAGGATTGGCGCCTACTAAGTAGGAGGAAATCTCAAGGGCTTATCGTGAGCCTTGAGGGTGCTCACCCCCTCAAGCTTACTATATAATCCCTCATTCTTCCCTCACTCATCCTCTCTTTCCTTTGTGCTCCAAGGCACCCCACGAGTTATAAGTGTGGGTGTGGGAAGCCATATTGGAGCACATGTGTGTGTTTAGTTTTTAGTTTGAGAGCCAAGGCTTGTTAGCCTTGAAGAGGGCTTGACCTCTTGGTAGAATTAGTGTTGACGTGAAGGATTTTAAAGTTAATTCATGATTCCAATTTGTGGTACTTGAAGTTCATGTTTTGAATACACGTGGTTGCAAGTTCCATGTTTAAGAGTTGAGCACTTGAGGTTGTGATGAGTGCAAAAATATACTTGTGTGGATTAGTTAGTCTTAGTGAAGTTAGGAAATTCTCTCTCCCCCTCTCCTCTCTAGGATTTTAGGATTTTAGGATTAGAGAAGAATTGTGTGATTAGAAAGGGGTTGTTAGTAGAATTAGGAAAATTAGGTAGGAAGATTAGTTAAGGGCTTGAATAATTAGTGAGGTAGTTGGGGATTACAACTACAAAGTTGTGGGTTCATGAAGGAGCTGGGTTTATGAAGGAGCTGGGTTTGTTTAGTTAGAAAGTAAAGAGTTGGGTTTATGAAGGACCTGGGTTTGTTTAGTTAGAAGCTAAGGAGCTGGGTTCATGAAGGAGCTGGGTTTATGAAGGACCTGGGTTTATTTAGTTAGAAGCTAAGGAGTTGGGTTCATGAAGGAGTTGGGTTTATGAAGGAGCTAGTTAAATCCAAGACCACTTGAAGGGTGAACCTTGCACTATGGACTCATCCAAGTCCAAATCCAATACCGCGGAGGAATGTGAGCCCAAACCCACTACTCGGACTACGGACGCTTAAGGGTGGGGGGTTTGGCCTCACATCCCTCTCACGCCCCTAAATTGATGCCCAATTGGTATGTCTACGTCCCAAAGCGACAAACGCGACGCGTTGTACACTTCTCCCATACCAAAATGTTCACGCCAAGCTTTGTTAACTCCCATGCAGGGTTGTCTATCCCGACGTCATGACGTGTCATGTCGTGACGGACCCCTCCGTCACGACACAATAGGGTCCATGTAGGGTCAACCTAGGGGGAAGCTAGTAGGGTGGGTAAAATACTTACCTTTTTGCCAAGGTGGCGTCCTATGTGGCAGAAAAGGCCGACGTGGACGTGGATATGCCTAGCGCTAGGTAAACCATTTTACCATTCTGTTTATCATTCTGTTAAAATCAAATTAGTAAAATGTGACTAAGGAGGGTGTGGGGCGGACGGGGGACGAGGGTGGGGCGGATGGGGGTGGGGCGGACGGGGGGCGGACGGGGGGGAACGGGGGTGGACGGGGCGGGAACGGGGCGGACGGGGTCGGGAACGGGGCGGACGGGGGGGAACTGGGCGGACGGGGGGGAACAGGGGCGGGAACGGGGGCGGGAACGGGGGCGGACGGGGCGGGAACGGGGCGGACGGGGCGGGGCGGACGGGGTCGGGAACGGGGCGGCAACAAACATTTCAAAAACTGCTTCTTGAGCAAGAAGTATCCACCTCTGTGCACTGACCACAAAACTGATGCCTATGCTATCATTACAACAATGTTTTGATGAATATAGATCAATGGCTCAACCTGACACTTCTGTAAAAAAATCCATGACATTTTTTAGCACCACAATAGCACTTAACCCTTTCCCCGTCCATTATGTTATTAATATCGACAACAGATCTTGAATGTAGCCATTCTCTAACATAAGATGAAGCTTGACTTCTTCATTTTGATGTGTCTCAGGTTACTTTGTATTTTTTTTCTTGCATAGCATTGCATACTAATCCAAATGTTTTTGTTTTGGATTTATTTTTTTGCACTTCCTGTAGAAATATGTGTAGGTGTGCTGAAATTCAAGTTCACCTACATATATGGAGCAAAAGCCTCACGGAGTAGGAACATTGCACTAAGATCCATAAACCTCATACAATATACAAGTTTTGTATGGAAAATTGATGGCTTTATTTACATCTCCAGCGGTTACAAAATTGGTATGATTCAAAATTGATGCAAAAGAAACTAAAAAATTCTATTTTGCAGTGTCACGGATGCACATTGTCGGGTTGGCCATGTTGTATGGAGGCGACTTTAACATGTTCACTACATATGTGATGGTTGACCTTTCCGCTGGATTGGTCTTCGTTAATGCATCCAATGCTACCTCAAACCGCATCTTCAAGCCATTTGGATCACGGTTTAGCTGAAACAAGGGGGAAATCAAATCCTTGTGATAAATCTTCTTTGCTAAAGCACCCACTGAGAAGGACTCCGAGAGAAATGTGTGCCTATGTTTCTGGGCCATCCTCATTGGAGAGGTGGATGTTCCACGCTGCCCTCGTACATGGAATAATTCAGGACCAGCACAGTTGTATTTTGCTTTGTGCTTGTTCATCTCATCCACTGAATCTTTTCCATAGTTAGAGGGGGCGTCCTCATCTCCCCATGATGCCATGCCCCAATCACACACACCAATGAAAACCGTGTTCTCACGGTCTTGTGGGAAATGCAGCATGACATTGTTGGGATTAAGGTCATTGTGCAATACGTCATGCTTGTGCACTACATCCACAATGCACATTAGAGCCCATGCCAAATAAGCTCGATGCCTTCGATATACAACCAAGCGTTTACGTGCTTCAAAGTCTGGCTCAGGCGTTTGAAGGATTGTGCTCTCGTGGGCATCCGAAACTTGGTAGTCATAGACCCTCATGTGCTTCAAAGAACCTCCATTCCACCACATCGAATAGGATTCGTATGTTTTCATATTGAGGTACTATAGCTTGATTACCCCAGGATGATCTACTGGACATGCCAATGCTTCCACGGAACGCTCTTTTCGATTCTCCAAACTATTTGTGGCCTTCATGGTCTTCTCAGCCCACTCTATCCAGCTAGGGATGAATGATGCTCCATGAATTGTGACCCTCCGTACCACTCCGTAGGTCCCTTGGAAGATTTCCTTATCCAAGGCTTTGATCTCCGCATTTCTAGGCAGCCATATGACACCCTGCCGGCCCTGAGTGGCAATGTTGTCTGCCATTTGTCTGTCAATAAAAACGGGAAGGTTGCGGGCGGATGTTCCTTTTGCTATTATTACGCCTCTTCTCCAATTCTCTAGCTTCTCGTACAGCTCAGACCTCATACCACTGCTACTTCCCTCACCAGGATGCACAACATCATATGTCATTATTGGATTGTAGATTGCTTCCCTGGCTTGTTGTTCAATCCAGGTGTCCCAATCGCTCATACCCCTAGCTTCTTCAAACTCCGCTCCAGCCGTGCCTTCCGTGAGAAGAAACATCAAATCATTCTTCACCAACTCTAAACCCTTTATACCATTATTGAGGTATTGTTTTTCCAAAAAAACCATGCTGTTATTTCTAAACCATTCCAAGAGCAAGGTCCTAAAATGGTTTCAAATCTCATCGCTCCGTTTATCGCGTTTGCCTCTATTTTTCCTTCTCTTTGATTGCGAACCTGATGCCGTGGACCCCTCTTCCATCCCTTTCGAATCTGCTGCGCGTTTCAATCCCCGTCGTTCATCAATATCCGAAGCCTGAGGTACATCACGTGCAGGGCTATGTGGTCTTGATGTCCGCCGTGTCGAAGATCGTGGTGGCACGTGCTCCCCACGAGTGGGTGCATGTATACCAGTGGAACTGCCTGAGCTTGGTCCCCTTCCTGTTCTCCCTCTATGTCCATTATTTCCCCGACTCCCACGTGTTCCACGGCTTCCCCGTGATTGGTTGCCTCCAGAATGACCAACAACAAAAAACTCCTGATCAAATTCAAAAGGATCTCCACGTGCTCTACGTGCTGCAGGACTTCCACTTCGGGGCTCGCTTCCCATACCCTCGCCAGTATTCGCAGATGCATTGCTTTGGAGCCAAGCACGGTGCAGCCTTGAATCCTCGTCTTGGTAAGGAGCAATGTCCTCCCCCTCCATCGTGAAAAAAACCGCGTGAGTGAGTGAGTGTAGAAATGAGTTCGTGAATCTGAAAAAAAATTGCGAGGGTTACCCCACAATTTTGCCTGGCCTCCCAAAACCACTGAGACCCGTGCGGTGTCGCTGTCCCTTGGGACGCAACAAGGTCTCGGGTCCCGATGTGGTGGGAGGAAAGGAAAAGTGATTGCAACTAAAGCCCCCCCGGCTTTATATAGGTAAAGGGGAGCTTCATCATGATGGGGGCTTCATCATGATGAGATCCCGGTCGGATTTGACGGGGGGAACGGGGCGGACGTAGGGGGGGAACGTGGGGGAGCGGGGTGGGCGGACGGGGGGGGAACGGGGCGGACGGGGGGGGGGAACGGAGCGGACGGGGGGGGGGGGGAACGGAGCGGACGGGGGAGGGAACGGGGGGGGAACGGGGTGGACGGGGAGGGAACGGGGCGGACGGGGCGGACGGGGCTCGGAACGGAGCGGGAACGGGCCGGACGGGGGAGGGAACGGGGCGGACGGGGGGGGGGGAAGGGGTGCGGACGGGGGGGAAGGGGTGCGGACGGGGGGGAACGGGGGCGGACGGGGGGGGGAAGGGGTGCGGACGGGGGGGAAGGGGTGCGGACGGGGGGGAACGGGGGCGGACGGGGGGGGAAGGGGTGCGGACGGGGACGAACGGGTTCGGACGGGGGGGAACGGGTGCGGACGGGGGCGAACGGGTGCGGACGGGGGCGAACGGGTTCGGACGGGGGGGAACGGGTGCGGACGGGGGGGAACGGGGGCGGACGACATATGAACCACTAAGGTTGAAGCACAAATATGTGATTTATTGAATGAAAGTGGCCTTCGGATGCGTGACATGGTTGTGAAACCATATGAACCACTAAGGTTGAAGCACAAATATGTGATTTATTGAATGAAAGTGGCCTTCGGATGCGTGACATGGGTTGTGAACCCATATGAACCACTAAGGTTGAAGCACAAATATGTGATTTATTGAATGAAAGTGGCCTTCGGATGCGTGTGGGTTGTGAAACCATATGAACCACTAAGGTTGAAGCACAAATATGTGATTTATTGAATGAAAGTGGCCTTCGGATGCGTGACATGGGTTGTGAAACCATATGAACCACTAAGACCGAAGCACAAATATAGAAGCTTCAAAGAGGTATCAAAGAGGTTTCCAATGCGGGTGTCAGGAGACTTTTCCACAAAGTGCAACTACCTTTTTGACCTCACCAACTTTGTTTTTATTCCAATTGTGTTGTCTTTATCCTACCAACGAGAATTGAATCCTCTACATCTTGGATTACATTAATTATTGTATACTTCATGAAGTCCTTTGAGCTCAATATATAAGTAGAGCATTTAGACTCATACATATAACGAGGGTAGAGTATCATGGATAGGATGGGAGAGGAGAGAGACATGTTTGAGGGTTTAGGACGGGATGAGGAGATAGAGAATTTAGGAGATCCCCATATTCCATTCAATCCATCACCCGAGCGTGAGAGAAATGAGAGAAGTGCTAGAGATCGATTTCGTGATGAGTATGTCATGACTCCCTTCTCACAATCTACACAAGCATGGAAGTTGAGGGCGGAGGAGGACCAACGACGATATGCGAACAAATTTGAAATCGATGCGGTGGAGAAGGACCTAACAAAATGCGTGGGTGGAGATCCAAATGATGTGGTTGATTTGAGTGCGGATATTTCACGGAAGCATGGGGATGTGGATGTGGAGGACAATTCAATCGACATTGAAGAAGTCAAGGTAGCGGGAGAATCTTCAAGGACTTTGTCTTTTCGCAAGAAGATGAGAGGATTATCGCCTCATCGGCTACCGTTGAAGGAACGGATGAACGATTAGCTATGTTGATTTACTTCGGCCGGATCCTCTTCCGCCAAGAATGGACCCTCGACGGAAGCCACGAGCATCTACGAGGTTGGCATGACGGAATGAAGTGGAATATTAGATTGTGCATGGTTTATTTATGTATATGATTTATAAAGGGCATTTGTACCGTTGTCGCAGTAATAAAGTTATTACTTGTATAATATGTTGTACCACTTCTATGATTTTTTATTTTTATTTAAAAATTCAACCAACCGTTTATTACTGCATACTTCTATGATTTTAGTACAGCAAAGCAAACACATAGAAGCTCAAGAAAAGTGGATATTCTCATTGACAATCAAGTAAATGGACCTATTGCTGCGAGCATAAATTTCAATAAGTGAAGCATACCTCAATACTTCAAAATAATAATAATAACGACCTTTTGTATCACTGTGAGCCCAAAGCGGAGCCCACATTTAGTCTTAGTTCTTTAAAACATTAGTTGGTGTGCTTTGAAGTGGTATGTCACTTCACAAAAATATAAAAAGAGTGAATGTTAGCCTTAGAAGTACAATACGGTAAGATGCTAGGAGATGAACAAGTCATTGTGTTTTTACCTTGGAAAAGGATTTGAGTGAAGAGGGGTAGGTAGGGAGGACTTGGATTGAGTAGTTAGTGGGTAGGCTAGTACACATCGATGGAGACAACCAAGGTAACTCAAGAGGCAAGTGCGTTCGAATTGGGATGAATGGAGGATCACATTGAGCGCACAAGTGGACCACCTCATCGTGGCCACTTAATGGGGAAGATCCAAGGAAGAATGCAAGGTGGAGGATAAGCAAATTCTAAAAGCACCAATCAAATTACGATTTAAGCATCGTGGTTTGAATTAAAGTGGTGAGTGACAATTTGGGAAGGTAAGGGGAGAAAGTTATGGCGGCGGAAAGTGGAGGAGGCTAAGTTTGGGTTGAGCACTCCCAAGGGGGTCCGAGGTAAGGTGGGGGATTGCTCTCATTCTCTCTCTCTCTTGTTGATGTTGGGAAGTGGAGCTCTTAGAGCTCATGAGGAGGATGTGAGTTAGTAGTAGGAAAAACTCTTGGATTTAGAGGCAATGTGTGGGAAATCAGTGGAGTTAATTAGTGTGGTTAGTTAGTCTATCAACACAATCTCTTTACCCTCTTGAGGGTGTGTGTGTGTGTGTGTGTGGGGGGGGTGTGTATGAACACTACCCTTTCTCTCAATTTTTCTTTACACAAGGAAAATGAAGTGTAATGCCGGGTTCAATCCCTGCTGGTTTTTTGGTGCTTGAGGGAGAAAATCATGAGTGCACCGGGAGCAGCACCAATAGCGAAGTCCGAAGTGGTATGGGCAGGGAATGTACCTCTGTTTTATGAGAGCAAGGAAGGAAGCTGGGCATTGGGGGTGAGCTTAACTACTGCGCCTTCTCTTTGGGGATAGGTGGGTGTTAGAAAGTGGGGTGAAAACATCTAATGTGGCTGCTCTCAAAAGGATGCTTCACTGAGGTCTCTCTCAAAGCAAAGGACTGGAGTTACACGGAAGACTAACCACTCTTTCACGGGAGGTAGGATTCCAGCGGAGAATCTACCATTGCTACCTTGGAGCTGCAAGGTAAAATACTGGGATTCCGGTAAGAGGAGATTGACTAAGTGCTCTGAGGGGGGTTTGAGACTGTGAATTCGGTGGAATTCTTGCACTGAAGGAGGCGGGGAACCTGGGACTCCGGAGCTGCAGTCAAGAGCAGTGATCAGGGAGATTTTTGGGCACAATCGGTCTAGATCGTAGTGTTTGCAAGTCCAACCGGTTACATGTTGACATCCGTCGGTTTTCCTTTATTGATTTGGGGTCAAGAGTGCCGAAGTGGCTAGAGCAAGGGAAGGATTGCGGCAGTACACCAGCTACCAAGAAAAAGTTCATTGCTACAGTCTAAGCGCACGTCCAGGGTACCTCAAGAAGAATGCGATTCCAGGTAATTGAGAAGCCGCAATCGGCAGCTCAGTAAGCCACAAGGCTGTAAATTGGGTAAAGAGGCTTCCTGAGGCCATGCGCGGCAGATTTGGTGGAAAGGCAGGTGGTTGAAGCTAGCAAGCTTCTGGGCTTGTACAAGACCATCGAGATTAACTGGTGGAAAGCCCACAGAGAATAACCACGACTGAGAAGAGCTGCAGCTGTGACATCTGTCTTCGGCAGGTGACGGGAGAGGGATTCCCGAAAATTGACGGGCAGTTGACGGGGAGATGACGGGCAATGACGGGCCCAGTGGCTGGGTGAACAGCGTAGAATAACTTTCGAACACATTTTTCTGTCGAATGGATTTTTGGACCATGATGTCTGACTAACTAAGGGGCATTGTTGGGCCAAGTATGATCGCGTTTGGAGTTGACTTCATTAGGATGCTAGCGAGCCCGCCCACGAAGCTTAGGCTAGCTAAGTTAAAGACCAAGGGAATTGTGTAAGCTTGATCATGGTAATGGCTCCCACTCTATAACTCAGTGACTTTCACTAGTGCATAAGAGGGCATGTCTTTGATGCAACTAGAATTTAGCATAGTTGGAGTTAGTTTGGATACATGATTAGGTAGGGGAAGTGGATTGACATTTAATTTGAACTTGGTGTGGTGTGGCGTGGGTGACTTGTTGTGTGAAGTGTTTTTTAACATTTCTCATCAATGACCACGGAATAAAAAAGAGTTGTTTTCTATGTTTATGCATTGTTATGTGAAGGAGATAAAACCATAAAATTACACAAAGAGTTGAACAGTGTCATGGAATCTACAAGCAAGCCTATGGATGAGCTCAAGGACCCAAGGGAGGTGAAGGTGACTAATGGTAAAAGGAAAAGGGGAATATCCGCTTGGGCTTGTGCATACAAGGCAAGGAATTGGACACTTGAGTCATCAAAGGACTCATCCAAGCCCAAAGCCAATGCCACGGAAGAATGTGAGCCCAAACCCACTACTCGGACTAAGGACGCTTAAGGGTGGGGGGTTTGGCCTCACAATCACCACAACAGATTGAGCACACGTTTTTGGAAATGGTTAATTGGTAGGAAATGTTGTATCCGTCAATCACTGGCCCTTAACTCAACCTATGACAATGTCTTAGCCAGTATTGGCACTTATTTTTTTCTAAACATATTGCATGTTATTAGTTGTTGGGTGATTCGGTTCTTATGGTTGTGTGAGTGTGTGGTATTGGTTCATCGATCCCTATGGTATTTTATATTAACAAGAAAAATATAAAAGTTCATGCAATTAGAATACGAAAAAAAATGAAATGAAATGGACGATAGCTTCTTTATATGTTAATATGTACCATTTAAAACCAATTTCATCAAAATTATTAATAAAATAACATACATATGTCAAATTTTAAATCAAATAGGAAAATTGGAAAAATAATTGACGGGGCGGACGGGGTCGGGAACGGGGCGGACGGGATCGGGAACGGGGGCGGGAACGGGGCGGACGGGCCGGGAACGGGGGCGGGAACGGGGCGGACGGGCCGGGAACGGGGGCGGATGGGGTCGGGAACGGGGCGGACGGGGGGGGGGGGAACGGGGCGGACGGGGGGGGGGGGGGGGGGGAACGGGGCGGACGGGGGGGAACGGGGCGGACGGGGGGGAACGGGGCGGACGGGGGGGGAACGGGGCGGACGGGGAGGGAACGGGGGCGGACGGGGTCGGGAACGGGGGCGGGAACGGGGCGGACGGGGCCGGGAACGGGGGCGGATGGGGTCGGGAACGGGGCGGACGGGGGGGAACGGGGCGGACGGGAGCGGGAACGGGGCGGACGGGGAGGGAACGGGGGCGGACGGGGTCGGGAACTGGGCGGACGGGGGGGGGGGGGGAACGGGGCGGACCGGGGGGGGGGGAACGGGGCGGACGGGAGCGGGAACGGGGGCGGGAACGGGGGCGGGAACGGGGGCGGACGGGGTCGGGAACAGGGCGGACGGGGGGGGAACGGGGCGAACGGGGGCGGGAACAGGGCGGACGGGGGAGGGAACGGGGCGGGGAACGGGTCGGGAACGGGGAGCGGATGGAGGGGCGGACGGGGGTATATAAGTGGAGGGGACCACTTTATATACCCCACTCCACTCCTTGTGGGCGCCCGGACAACCCTCCTCTGAAAAAGAGTGCGGGGCAGCGGGGCACTCGGGGGAGTGTGGGGTCCATTTATCGGGACCCTTTTTCACATACATGATTACTCACGTGTTTTGTGGGTGTGTTCACGGTGGCCGTATTTTTGGCACATTCCTTCTGACGCGCCCAGTCAACTGGCCTCTGCGTGAGCGCGGGTAGCGGGGTGCTCGAAGGGTGTGCTGAAATTTTGAACTTTATTTTTGAACAGAATTTTTGAACTCATTCCACAGCAACACTATTTTGAAGTGTATGCTTGGATGTTTTTGTAGCACTATTATGAAGTGCAATTAATATTTAAAAAATTAGAATTCTAGATTAGACTTAGAAACTACAATTGGGGTGGATACATGGCAAGTGGAGGATCCAGAGACATGGCAAGTGGAGGATCTAGAGACATGGCAAGTGGAGGATCAGGGGAGCCCAAGAAATATGCACGCAAGGCCGCTGGGTTGGAGTGGGATGTTTATGATGACGACACCCAAAAAGCCAGGACATGTTGGGAGAATGTACCACAGCCGTGGTCAGCGAAGACTGCAATGCAGTACGTGAGCTTCCCTCACTTTGATCGGTTGTGGCCAAGACCTTGTCACGAGCGACATTGCAAATCCAAGGGTGCGAGTTATGTCCAGCTTGAAGACGTGGAGACAAAATGGAGATTTCTAACAATACTTAGAAATATCTCCAATTTGGAAAGATGGCCCAAAAGTGCAATTCCGAAGTCTGTGGCATGTATGATGTATGTGGAGCACGTGTTGCGAGTTAGAGTGGATTGGTCAAGTCTGGGTGCTCTGAACGAGAAGAAATTTGGGGGTATTGGAATTGCATTCACTAAGTGTGCAGTTCCAGATATTCCATACACGCCCGTTCCGGAGTGGTTCAGGAGGAATCCCAAACTAGTGGATGAGCCTGGGACCCCAATTTCAAAGGGTCGGGAACCAAAAAGGCCACGTCGTCTTGGTCGAGCAGACAATGATATGGAGACGGTGATCGAGGAGGCGTTTGCAAATATGGATGACGGCATGGAGGATATGGAAGACCAAGAGAACAGGGTAGAAGTTGAGGTCAACAACTTGATCAACGAGGTGGTTAACGAGGTAAACCTTGGTGAACTTGGAGCGGACACGATGGAGAGCAGAATGGAGGAATTGCGCAAGCAGCATGCTGAGGAAATTCGTGAGTACAAAGCAAGGATTCTCGATTTGGAAAATCAAGTTGCAACACTTACGATGGGGGAGGCTGGCAGTTCAAATAGTTCACCAACAGACATTAACCTTCAATCTTTGCAAGCAGAGAGGGACACAGCTTTAGAAGAAGCCAATATTGCAAAATCACAAGCTTTGGAAGTATGTACGATGAATCAAGTAATGCAAGGAAATATGGAGGCTTTGCAAAAAGAGGTGGTGGACATGCAGCAACAACTTCAAGTGATCAATGAAGTTGTTGTTGATTACAAAGCCAAGATTGACCTTGACGTTCTTGGTCAACTGGAGGAGCAGAATGCAAGGTTGAAGAAATTTCTGTTGGATGCGATTGTGGAGCGCAAGAATATGAGAATAGGCACATTGTTTGCTATGGCAAAGGCCCGTCAATTTGAAGCTGAGTTTGAGAGCATCCAGAAAGAATGGAACCGCAATCAGAGAATGCGGAACATGATGCTCACGTCATGGCCAGAAGATGAGCAGATGTACCCTAGTAGGTGGTGTCACCAAAAATCCTCCACCCTTCGATTTCATCCTAGCCCGAGTGGAAAAGTTTATAATGACATGTAGAGACTTCTCTCTTTGTAACCCAATATATAATTCCAATCTACCCTTGGAATATATACAACTTGATTAACACCACACTATGTAGTTTTACATTCTTTAATGTCGGGCAAGGTTATATCCTTAGCCTTTTCTAATGTCCACCCGGCCGCTTTGGCCACGCATGCCTTCAAAGATATCCCTCTTGTGAATCGAGTCCTTGCCGTCGACTCCACACTACTACATGAGTTTTCGCTTATTGATTCCGTGCTATCACATGTCATCGTGGTTGATTCCGTATTGGTACATGACACTTCGCTTGTGGATTCCATGAGCACATAGGCTATAAATACAAGTATTAAAAAATACTTATATACTTATCCTTGCCCTTCCTTCTCTAAGTTCTTCTTGATGTAAATCTCTATCAATATCTTCCTACTAAATTTCAGAATAGTATAACTCCCACCCAACTTATGTTCTTCAAGTGAAATTTGGTACACTTGTTAAGTACCTTATCAAAAATCTCCACACCAAATTTTGGCACAAACAGAGTTCATATGCAAAAGTTATGCATGAAATTCTAACTCTAACTACTTAGTATGAATGCTGTGATAAAGCATCCGGTCATTAAAACTCTAATAACTTCCAACTCCTACGTCCAATCAATCTAAAATTTTGACACAAAATAGATATATAAGTTCAGAAGGTAGTGTCAAATTTTGGTATCCATATCTATAACCCTCTAAGAGATACATATTTTCAAACCTTGCTGCTTTGTTCCTAGACACCCTCCCCTTCAACTTTTAATAACTCTTTCATCCCAATGACTGAAGCTCTCAAATTTTTACCACAACTCCCATACTTTATAATAAAAAATCCCTCAAATTTTCATACCCATTGAACACTCTGATCATCCATAATTGACAAATCTCTCACTATAAAGTTCTGCTCAAGTTCATAACTAATAAAACACTACAAGTAATGCATCTAGTACAATCTAGTCACTCTAAATGCCACAAGTTTAAACAAGTTTGAACTCTCTCACTTCAATATGAATCTCAATGCAACAAGTTGAAGTTTACAATCAAATTCCAAATTCTTTAAACCCAATCTACTTCTAACAAGAGGTCAATCCCTCTTCAAGGCTAAATAGCATTGGCTCTTCACCTAAGAACTAAGCACACACATGTGCTCCTATCTTGCTTCCCACACACCCACACTTATAACCCGTGGGGTGCTTAAGGAGCACGAAGGAAAGAGAAGATGAGTGAAGGAAGAATGAGGGATTATATAGTAAGTTGAGAGGGAGAGAGGGCATGAGGTAAGGATAGGGTGAGAGGATTAGAGCCTCCAATCACAACCCCTTAACCTTCTCCTTCTAAGTAGGGACTCATCCCATTCACAAGGCTCTCGATAAGCCTTCGAAATCTCCTCCTACTTTGTAGGCTCTCATCTTATCTCCTAAGCTTTCCTCCCTCAAATGATCAACAAAGATCCTAATTCAAACATTTAACTAACCTTGGCTTTCTATCTACCACACTTTATCAAGGTATATCCTCATACTACTTAAGTCCACTCCACACAAGCCTAATGCTTCAAACTTAGCTTTCTTCAAGCTTCACTCTTTTTATATTTTTGTGAATAATCATAAATCAACAAAACACTACTTGTAATATTTTACAATTGTTAACAACACATGTGGGCATCAATTTGGGCTCACAGGTGGGATGAGAATAAGGAGTGGGCATTGCCAAGCGGGAGCATCGATTGGCAGCAAGTGTCCGTTGAGGATCACCATTGGGATGTGGAACAAGTGCATGAATATCCATTCCACATGGCTGGTGAGAAGTTATGGCCAAATCCACATGCAATGGTTTCAGATGGATCCGGGTGTGCGATTTGCCAATGTCCATTCGGCCCAGAGGGATGCTTTCATGTTGGATCATGTGGGACCCAATTCCATCCACAATGTTTAATAGGGAATATGATCAAGAAATGCCAGTGTCCTCATTGTAGATTACCCTTCCACCCTCGTTTGTACCTCCAATTTGGCCTTCGGGATTACATGCCTAACGTGTGGGTGTTACAGCCTGAGGACTTTCCCTTCGAACTTCAAGAGTTTGATGAGGAGAATGTTGAGTGGAGTTGGTTATACAATTGTGCCAAGGTTGAGCTATGGAACGAGAACAAAAATGGAGCGTGGACACGGAGTGCACGTCAGATTACGTATGCTGCAGATGAGTTATATCCCAACAAGCCCCCCGAGCATGGCTTGAAAAGATTTTTTTACCAATCTCTTGGTTGGCATTGGGATACAACAAGCAAACAATTAAAGAGAGGCAATCATCCTCCTTGGTACAATGCAGCAGGTCTCGAATCAGTATCGGAGCATGATTTGGAACAAGATGCAGATGACATGCCTATGGAACGGGATCCGAGAATTGAATTGCAGTTTGAACAGGGGTACCACCAGAACAGGCTGCAGTTGAGTGCAATTGATGCACTCTTGCATAGACTTACGGATGATGCGGTTTTGAAATGGCTAAATGGTGGGCCTAGACCACGTAACGCCGTTCCATTGTCTCCAGGAAGTCGTCCATATCTCACCCGTGGAGCAGCGCGAAGCATGGAAGGTGCAGGGAAATCATCACGAGCACGACGAGGACTTCAATGGCACGGCGGTCTTGATCCAGCTAATCTAGTTGCAATAGACCTCGATTCAGATTCAGATTAGGAATTTTTGTATGATGTTTAGGAAGTTGTATAGGAAGGGAGGAAGACTGTGGACACAATGAACATATTTCATGTTCAAAGAATATGTAATATGAAGAGGATTTACCGGCAAGTTGTCATTTCTAAGTGATTAGAACGTGTAAAAGATAGCATATGGATGCCACATGTCTTAATGTTTTTCGAAACTTTTAAAAACTTACTTGAATATTAGTAATTCATATGATAGTCTAACCAAGAGTACTATTAACTACATAGTCAATATTGAATACCACATAAAGATATAATTATATAAAACACATAGAAAGGTTCTCAAAAAGAGGAAGTCACCAACGAAGCATGTACAATCGAGCAATAGGGGGCTTGCAATATTTCTAAAAGCATTTGCTCTAAGAAGCTCAATAAATAAAAATAAAACTCCATTCACTGTAAGAATAATACAAAATCTTGTACTAATAATGGCATAACATTTTGTTGGAGATTAATTGCATTGACAACCATATGGTATTTTTAAATTTTTAAAAAACATGCAATAAATAATTTTATTACTATAATAAACGATACAACTGCGAAGGTAGCGTTCGTTTTGTGGTCTAAATGTCTTACCGAAGGCCCTAAGGTTGTATCAATTTTGACGTAAGTAATAAATTACGGGAGTACGTGGGAGCACTGAAAGACCATATTTATGCAAAACCATTATGTTCGAATCCGTACTGTGGGATCATTTGCTTCGACACACCTTGGGTCCTCTTCAGACTCGTCTGTGCTGAAATCATCATCTGTTTGGGGAGTCGCGCTCCGAAGGTGCAACTCTCGGTCATGTTGTGAGATAATTATCTTCTTGGTGGGCCGGGAGCCCTCTGCATCCTGTATGCCATTTTCATCTAGATGTGGTCTACCCTCATTTTCATTGTAGTCTTCAGCAGTAAATGGAAGCGATCTTCCCTGATACCTCTTCCTAGTACGTTTGACACCTCTCGTAGTTCTCTGGCGCCCTTCACCCGTACCACGACTTGAGTGCACTTCATCTCTACTTCCATCTATAATTGCATCCCCCACTGTACTTCCACCTCCAACTCCAAGACCACCTCTTCCATTGGATTGATTGTGTGGAAGTGAAACTGATGCGGGTGGAATTGCAATTGGTATGTTCTCAACAACATGTCGACGAACAGATTGACGGCGTGGCGCCTCTATAGCAACATTTCTTGAAACATTGTGTATAGCAACCAAAGTAACACCCACTGCAGTTGCACGTGAAACACCCAATCTAGAAGTATTGGCAATACTTCGAGTGAGAGGACGATGTTGACGTTGTGCATGCACTTGCACCGTAGAGGTGGATACAATTCCTTGAAGAGTACGAAATCGAGTTGAAGGCATTTCAGCAACATTGGGCGTTTGAACTTCTATACGATGGTTGGATATGAGGGAGGCGTCCATGGATTCATAATGTACTCTGGCTAGAAGTGGATCCTGTTGAACATGCGCTGGCTCATTTGCGGGTAGTACATTGTCACCTCCACCAAGAGAAATAGAATCGCTCTGAGGTTGCAAGGAATCTACTTCAATTCCTACATTCTCTGTTGCCCCCATAGCAACATTATGGTCAAAGCAAAAACCTTGTCCAGTATGGAGGGTTTCAAAAGGTGGTCCTCCAATAGACCCCTCATGATCGTCATGCATTCCGTCGTTATGATGGGGGACATCCGCTTCATCAAAATCAAACACCCCAAGGTTTCCATCACTACCATTGCCATCATCATCTTCTGAATCATGATTCTCCGAATCGAGACCATCCAAATCAAAGTCAATGTCATCAACATTGTTGTCGTCATCATTTCCGGCCCTATCATTTGGATCCACGTCATCTTCGTTGTCATCTTCTCCGTCAAGGTCATCGTCAGAATGGACCTCATTCAATTCGTACCATTGCGCAGATCTTGGGCCCCTCCGATGTCGAATGAGCCTACTATTGGTATATATGTAGACGAGGTCCTCAGCACGACTATGCTTCAAGCGATTGCGACTCTTGTTGTGAACATATGAGTACATGCTCCAATTGCGCTCACATGCGGATGCGGAACATACTTGTGCAAGGATACGTCTTGCTATTGTTTGGAGGGCCTTAGCTCCACCTCCCATTGCATCCCACCATTCATGGAGAGGTGCGGCATGCACGTTCGGGTCTGTAGAATCAGCAAAATACCCTCGATTTTCAAGGAAATCTTGGTACTGGCAGGGTTGTCTATTGTGTCGTGACGGAGGCTTATCCCGGCATAATGTCGTGCCGTCACGACACGTATCCGTCACGACATTATGCCGGATTATGCCGGATGCTGTCTTTATCCTGCCGGACTTGAATTTTACCGATTTTTTTGTGTAATTACATTACCCAATTTCGGACACATAGGATTTACATTGTCCACGTGTGACGACATGTCAGCAAAGTAAAGGGAAAGTGGGGAAAATTTTACTAGCGCCCGTCCGCCCCCCCGTCCGCCCCCGTTCCCAATCCCCGTTCCCACCCGTCCGCCCTCATTCCCAATCCCCGTTCCACCCCGTCCGCTCCCGTACCCAAACCCCGTCCGCTCCCGTTCCCAACCTCCGTCTGCCCACGTCCCCCGCCCCGTTCCCAACCCGTCCGCTCCCCCGTCCGCCCCCCCGTCCGCTCCCCCCACCTCCGTCCGCTCACCCGTCCGCTCCACCGTCCGCCCCCCCCCCGTCCGCTCCCCCCCCTCCGTCCGCTCCCCCGTCCGCCCCCCCGTCCGCTCCCCCCCCTCCGCTCCCCCCCCTCCGTCCACTCCCCCGTCCGCTCCCCCGTCCGTCCGCTCCACCCCCATCCACCGTCCGCACCACCCCCCCGTCCGTCCGCTCCACCCCCCTTCCTCGTCCGCACCACCCCCCCCCCCCCGTCCGTCCGCTCCACCCCCCTTCCTCGTCCGCACCACCCCCCCCCCCCGTCCGTCCGCTCCACCCCCCTTCCCCGTCCGCCCCACACCCTCCTTAGTAATATTTTATTACTTTGATTTTAACACAATGATAAACAGAATGGCAAAATGGTCTACGTGGCAGGGGAAATATGCACATCCACGTCGACGTTTTCTGCCACATAGGACGCCACCTTGGCAAGAAGGTAAGTATTTTACCCACCCTAGTCGGCTCCCCCTATGTTGACCCTACGTGGACCCTATTGTGTCGTGACGGAGGGGTCCGTCACGACACGACACGTCGTGACGGCACGACACCGTCACAACGGCAGGATAGACAACCCTGGGTACTGGTGGAGGATTTGGACATAAGTGTCCTCATCTGGAGCAAGCCTGCGAAGAACTCGATTTAGGATTGTCCTCGAATTCTCATCCTCATGGAGTGGGGCCCAACCACGTAGAAGCGGATTTAACATCGCTCCGGCCCAATGAAGATCATTCAACATCAACCTCCATCTATTTTGAAACGTTAGCATAGCATTTGCAGCAAGCTCAAGGCTTAAGCGAAATGGAGGTTTACTAAATCCATGAATATGGGTTTGTAAATCATGCATGACCCTCCAAGCCAATCCCATTGCAGGCGCCTTGCCATCAAATACACGAAGAGCTTTAACAACCGGGATCACCATATACAAGAAATTTTCGCATGTGTTCCAGAATCCATCAGAACGTATAAAGCGTCGCACTGCAAAAACCTTCATGTAAGCGGTGCGAGATCTCCTCCTCAAATCACGCATTAGAGTAAGCCAATCCTCATCAACCACCATTCTTTCCAAAGCATTGAGTACTTGAAGAAGACGTTCTATCATGATGAAGTTCGTTGCAAAACGGGTCTCTACAGGTAGGCGGAGTGAGAGATTTGGTGACAACCTCCGGAATATAGCTTGAGAAGCATGATGGTTTTTAACAAAAACACAAATATGACGCGCTTTCTTTACCAACTTTTTCACCCATTCCTCCTTCCCCCAATCTTCTAAGAGGAGATCTAGGCAATGCGCAGCACATCCTTGAACGTATAGATCGGGATTTGCTCGAATCAAGTCGCGAGCAGCGGAGGCCATAACTGGGGCATTGTCGGTGCAAACTTGGACCACATTATGTCGACCAACCTTTTCTACAAATGGTTGAATCTGAGCAGCAACGTAGACATGATCCTTGTGATTTCCCGTGGTATCAATGGTACCCAAGAAAACGTCTCCCTTTGTGCCACATTGAAGAACGTTTAGGAGAGGCCGGTTTTGCACGTTGTCCCATCCATCACAACATATTGTAACGCCATATTTGTCAACGGAATTCCCCAGCTTCTCCTTCACTTGCCTATCTAGATCAACCTTTTTAGCAGTTAACAACTTTGTACGGATTGCATTGTACGATGGTGGTGTGTAGGCTGGCATTCGATGGCGAGCAGTTTCACGCACAACATGAACAAATGCGGGATGTCTCACAACGTTGAAAGGAATGTTAGCTTCATAAAAAGTCGTTGCCCACGCTCTATCAAGGAGTTGTTTTGTTGACACATTGAACCCCTCCGTTATGTTGAGTTGACGTAGTTCACGAGGAAGTGTGCCCTGTGCCACAACATCAGAATGCTGAGTGGATTGGGACATAAGCAAAGGCTCTGTTTCACTATCTACGGAGTCCGCTATAATAGGCTCCAGAGGTACATCATTTCGCACCGGAGGATCCTCATTTACAATGCCTACATGTAAGGGCACAACGCCTCCGCAATCTTCAAACATGACCCTAATATGCGGGGGTACCATCCTACATGTGGAAACATCACAAGCACCCCCTAAAGGAGGTCTATAACCAAGGTGGGCCAACATTCTATTTCCTCGGTAAGATATGACGAACGGGCAAAACCTACATTTAACCTGCCTTTGTGATTTACCGGGAACCATCCCCTTATCCTCGCACCAATGATCCCATGCGTCATTTCGGCGTGGCATGACTTCAACAAAACCTGCAAATACAAACAAGGTAGAGCAAGTAACTTTGATCGCATACTAGGTCCTGTTGAAGAGTGCCACAAGGGCAACCCTAATTCACAGTCACTAGAGTGGACAAAGTATCCTCTGCAATCGGGTCTCACGCATTCAATCCTCACTCCTTAGAAGAGAATCAAAAGTCTTGAGACACACTATGACAGTGAAGGCAAGAATGGCACCTTGAACCCTCAATTTATAGTACTCATGGAGGAGGACTACGAATCTAATGGGGGCGGATGGGGGGGGGGGAACGGGGGCGGACGGGGGTTGGGAACGGGGGCGGACAGGGGTTGGAAACGGGGGCGGACGGGGGGGAACGGGGGCGGACGGGGGTTGGAAACGGGGGCGGACGGGGGTGGGGAACGGGGGCGGACGGGGGGGAACGGGGGCGGACGGGGGGGAACGGGGGCGGACGGGGTGGGAACGGGGGGCGGACGGGGGCTAGTAATTTTTTCCCCACTTTACCTCTACTTTGCTGACATGTCATCACACGTGGACATCTTACATCCTACGTGTCCGAAATGGGGTAATGTAATTACACACATAATTCGGTAAAATTCAAGTCCGTCAGGATAAAGACAACATCCGGCATAATGTCATGACGGATACGTGTCGTGACGGTACGACATTATGCCGAGATTGGCCTCCGTCACGACACAATAGACAACCCTGCTCCCATGTATTTATAAATACATATGAGAGTAAAAAAATTGGCCCTCACTTCACACCTCTGTACATAGTCTCCTCGGTGATATGGTTCCAAAAGAGGCTCAACGACCTTCGGCAATATGTGCTCCCCCACAATTTCAGCAGTTAATCCGAGTATAAGTGATGACGGTGCCATGTTTGGTACAACCCCTAAATAGCAGATCCTCCGCTCCTTGTCCCTTTATTCTCCGTATGCAAAGCTTGCTAAAACAAGCTAGGCCAATGGAGAACTTGGGAATTTTGACTGCTGAGCAGCAGTCGATTTGCATATTTGACTGCTAGGAAGCAGTCGACTGTGGATGGTCGACTGCTACACAACAGTCGATTGCTTCCTAGCAGTCGATTTTATCAGTCGACTGTTGTGTAGCAGTTGACCATCCACAGTTGACTGCTGTGCAGCAGTCGACTATGCAAATCGACTGCTACAAGGCAGTCGACTGTGGATGGTTGACTGCTACATAACAGTCGACTTGCACAGTCGACTACCTTGCAGCTTAATTTAGAACACTAATTAGACACTGCCTAACCCAACCTGCCAACTCATTGGATGCCACTCGAGGTCCCACACTGCGATATCCCTATAAAATCAAGTGTGCTACCCACCATGAGGCCACCTTGCCTCGTAGTGATTTTGAGGACCTTGTATGCGTCGCATACATTGCCCAAGATCAACTACGGTGTGGGCAATCCATAGGATTGCGATGGCTGGGAGTGGCAAGATACGGGATGCGGGTGGTTTGTCAAGAAGTATGTATTACAATCCCCGACACGCATGGGGCTTGCCGGACGAACCGGACGAATTTACACCCGAGGTGGTTGCAGAGAACACTCGAAATGAGGACGATTTGCGCAGTGTTTTACGTCCAATTCAAGGGTTCACTGAATTCTATTGGGTTCGACTGCCTAGGAGACAAGTTGATCGTCACCACCGCGGATACTTGGACGTCCAAGAAAGGCCCGCATGCCGCATCGGTTACAAGGAAAAACTTTTCCCATGGCACTTGTTTGAGGACCTTAGCAACGTTCTCACGAAGGGGGAAAATCAATTGTATTTTCGGAAAAACTATGGGACCTTGTGGAGGTTCTACCAAACCATAAAACATTCGGTGCATGACGCAATTCATTGGGGGTTCAACCGGTGCACCGCGCACCAAAAGGAATACCGGGTGTATAGAGAGTACACACTTAGGACGTCAATGTAAGATTTGTCCACGAATATGGTGAGAGCGTAGTATCAAGTTTGTACTTGCACATATACTTACGTATGTTGTTAAGTTGGAAATGCGCAATATATGAATTCCCGGCAATATTGAGGTGATGTTTTCCGCTTGGTGTGAACTTATAATCATGCCACATGGAATCATTGTCACAGTTATTTCTCGGGGAGGTCACTCCATTGTCAAGTTGAACACCACGTGCGTTAAGACAAAATCTATTTTTTCTAAAGGGCATCACCAAAATGGGTCAAAATTTTATCAAATTTTTTCATGAGTAGATATACACAGTATCTATCACATAGTAAAAAATGGTAACCAAATTTGATAATATCTTTTTTATATAAAACATACCGTTTCTAACTAAAATGACGCAAAATTGAACTAAAAAAATTACTACAAAAAATGAAGATGACTAAAAATTTCAGAAAAATATACAAAAGCTACTATCAATGGTTATGTATACGTAGAAAAAATATCATAATTTTTAAAATTATCTATGACATGTAATATAGGGGTAGCAAACTTTTAACGCACGTGGTGTTCAACTTACAATGGAGTGACCTCCCCGGGAGTTATTTGCATCAATACGTGTTTGATTCAAGTGCAAATGCATGTAGATGCAAAGTCCATGGTTTAATTAAATGTTGGTGGCAACCGATTGTGTGGGCAAACATAAGAAATGATCATTGTGCGACACTTGTACATTACTCCCAAAATTGATAGTGAACAAGAATTCACTTATAAACATTTCCAAAATCATGGCATTTCCCGCATTATGTACAATTGAGTATCAAATAATGCCTCCTAGTTCAACGCCTATCTCATAAACACTAGCCAACATTCCGAATCCGGCTCCGAATCACTATCCAATGGAAGGGGGGGTCCGCGGCTTGAGCTTGCACCGTTTAGATTTTGTGAGCCCAAAATGGTGCCCACATATGGTTTTAACTATTAAAGCTCATTAAAATTCAACCTTGACAATTCTTCAATTACTTAAGGGTACAAAAAGAGGGAAGTTTTCATAGTTGGCTTAGACTTTTGATTGAAGATTTGAGCAGGGTAGTGTTGGAATTTAGGCTTGAAGGACCAATGGAATCGTTAATTCATGATTAGGTTGAGAATTGGATTAGTCTTGATAGAATGTGGGTGAAGATTTAGTGTGAGTTGTGGGTTTTAGTTTGAAGATATTGTTTGTTTTAGAATGTGCAAGGGATGGTTTAAAGCAGGCTCAACCTCTCGGGGGGATAAGGCCTCGAGATCCTCGGACCAGGGGAGAGGCCCAGGGGTCCTGGAAAAAAGACTCAGAAAAGAAACGGCACTTCGGGGGAACATGAGGCGAGGCGGTGGAACAGAAGGAGCGGAGCGGCGCCAAGGTTTAAGCCCAGACTGAGCCGGTTGTGGGCTCAGATCAGGGTTAGTGATAATCTGATATCAGGGTTAGGTTCGGTCTTAGAATTAGTGAATCTGATATCATGGTTAGGTTCAGTCTTAGAACTAGTGAATATGATATCAGGGGCAGCTCAGACTGAGAGCATGGTTTAGGCACAAGCTTAGATTCTGTTGAATTTGGCACCAAGGTTTAAGCCCAGACTGAGCCGGTTGTGGGCTCAGATCAGTGTTAGTCATAATCTCAAATCAGGGTTAATCATAATTTCAGATCATGGTTAGTGATAATCTGAGATTAGGGTTAGTGATAATCTGATGTCAAGGTTAGGTTTAGTCTTAGAATTAGTGAATCTAATATCAGGGTTAGGTTCAGTCTTAGAACTAGTGAATCTGATATCATGGGCAACTCAGACTGAGAGCAGGGTTTAGGCACAGGCTTAGATTTTGTTGAATTTGGCACTAAGGTTTAAGCCCAGACTGAGCCGGTTGTGGGCTTAGATCAGTGTTAGTCATAATCTCAGATCAGGGTTAGTCATAATCTAGTATCAGGGCTTAGCTTAGACTGAGATCAGGGTGAAGCTCAGGCTTAGAGTTGGCCGTATCTGAGAACAGGGTAAAGCGTGGCCTGGGACCGAAGCTAGGCAGCATACTAATGAGGGTCCGAAGGGGGCTTGGCTGCGGCCAGGGGCCTCACACCTGGCTCAGGCTGTGTGGGAAGGAGCTTCAACACAAATTCAAAGCATGAAGACCTAGGTGTTAGCCAGGTTGAGAGAGGAAGAGTTGGTGGGCAAGTGGCACATCCAAAATGCAATGCATTGAACCTCTAAGGGAAGAGAGGCAAGCTTATGCTGCCAAGAATTAGAGTAATCCATTGGATAGTGCATAATTGGCATAGAATGGTTGAAGAAGAGAAGACATTAGTGTGGGTGTGTGTGATGAGCATCATGGATGCATAAGTATTTTTTCAATACTAATGATTTGTGGAATTGAATAAAAAGAGTGTATTATATATTCAAGCCCATGGAAGCATGATTATGAGGTATCTGTGGCTAGGGAGTAACAAAGACATGTGAGCCATAAACCTTCACCTGGATTACGACGCTCAAGGGTGGGGGTTTATGGCTGACAAATTTCGTGGCTGTAGCACGGGGGGTTCACTCCATGTCAAGTTGAACACCACGTGCGGCCAAAGTTTGCTACCCCTATATTACATGGAATAGATAAATTTAAAAATTATGATATTTTTTCTACATATACATAGCCATTGATAATATCTCTTGTATATTTTTTTGAAATTTTTAGTCATCTTCATTTTTGTAGTAATTATTTTAGTTCAATTCTGCGTCATTCTAGTTAGAAACGGTATGTTTTATTAAAAAAACAGATCATCAAATTTGGTTACCATTTTTTACTATGTAATAGATACTGTGTATATCTACCCATAAAAAAAATTGATAAAATTTTGACCCATTTTGGTGATGCAACTTACCAAAAGTAGATTTTTTTTGGCCGCACGTGGTGTTCAACTTGACAATGGAGTGACCCCCCCGTGGGCTGTAGTGTCTGGCGCCTCGCCTCACGCCTGCTCTCGGTGATGGCCCATAGTTCTTGCGCCTCAATCTCCAGGGCAGCTTGTGCACGAGTGCGCGCGCGGTCTCCAATGTGCAACCCCCTCGCGGCATTCGAATGGCGGATAATGTCTTGCATGGTGGGGCTAGAGACCCCGTCACGGATGGCCAAAAGGTCGTTGACGTATTTCCACTCATTCATCTGGATTTGGACGTCGATCTCATTGAAGCTAGCCTCTTGTGTAACGGCCTCGCGCCTCTCCATATCGAACTCAAAACTTGTTGTGTCCAACACGTGTTCCACATCCCAAGTTGTTTCCTCGCCCGGGACCGGTTCCCGTGGCAATACCCCCACTGTCACATTGTTGTTGGAGTCATACACGTATCCTTGGGGGTGAGGACCTGGGATGTATTCACCCGTCTCTCCGGCGTGCCCACCCACAACACGGTACAAAAATGCCCTCAACCCTATGGCCTGAGGAGAGGAGCCGGGGTAAAACTCATGAGCAACCCTTGTGTACATTTCATTCGTGAAGTTTGTCGGGTAGCCTCAGAGGTCCTTCACATACCTCCCTGCCCGCCAGCTATAAGCAGGAGGATTGCCGTATTCTGCGGGCGGCACACCATGGATTATTGTGTACTCAAAATCGGGAGGCATTCCCCATTGCACTCCGAATTGCTCGTACAACCTTCGATGCAGAGGGGCTTTGCACGAAGGACAACGGCGTGTTTGCAACATGTGTGGCAACAAACAATTCGGGTGGACCATGTGACCGCACGACCCAATGATCCATGCGCCTTCGGGTCCCCAAGGATTGGAACAAATGGGGCACATGCTCCCGTCCTTGATCCAATCGGGGACGCATGGCCACAACAAGGCTAGTTTGGCCGGGGGTATCATGATGCGGGATGATATTGCGGTATCCCATTGGAATTCATCCTCCGGTCTCTTGGTCCACGCAATACTAGGGTAATTGGCGTCATCGACCGGGAGGTTCTTAGGATACATGAAATCCAATGGCGGCCACGAGGTGAAAAGAAGCCGTCGGTCGGGCCATTGTTCGCCGTGGTCCTATAGTGGGTCAGCTCGTCCATCAATGCCCTCTCGCGTGTGGCATACATGATAGTGGTTGTGACCATGCCCATGTAGTCGTCCTCCAACAACCGGTTCCTCCTAATGACCCGGTCGTAATCAACCCTCATTGCCTCCAAGTTTGTTGTGGGCGACGGCTCCCGCCCTTGTCCATCACTAGCAGACATTGCTTGTGGCATTTGTGGCGCATCAACCCTCGCAAGTTCAAGGTTGGTCAAACGTCCAATCTTGGCCTTCAACCCTTGGACCTCCTTGGCGTGTGCACGTCGGACCATCTCCAATTCCCGTTCGTGGTCCAATTTGCATTTTGCCAACTCCGCCCTCAACGCCTCCACAACGTCGTTGTCGGCAACTACCGGTGGTGGGGTTGGCACCGCCGATGCCATCTCCACGTCAACGGGCGAAGATGGAGGACAAACCAACCGGGTACCATGTGGCGGTGTCACGTGGACCCTTTGTCGCCGGCTAGGTGGTTCAACCGGCAACCCTACAACAATGTTGTGCTCGTCCATGTTTGAGTCGGCGGCCGGTGGAGTCCCCACAATTTGATGATTTGGTCCCGCAAGGAAATCAAAAAAAGATCGGACCGTCAGAGGATTCATTGGAGTTTGCCATGCCAATGGAATCGGACGGCCAGCGTTCCGGCCTAGCACGGCACTTGGTATGACCGCGATCCGGTGTGCCGCCCTCAAGTCTGCGCTCGTGCGGGGTATGGTGGACCAGTCGATATCCACTCCCAAAATTACCTCCGCGTAGACCATTTGGCATAACCACATTAGCATATGCCCGCGATCAAATTCCCTCGGTGCACCCCACAAGAAATCCCACACCTCCTTACACTGTTCTCCAAATATTTGATGGCTCACCTCCCTCCATATGCCATAGCGTTGTCTAGACATCCGTTCAGCATTCGCGATAAGAACGAACATCCTCGTCAAATGGGTCCACTCTACGTACCTTCGGACCGTGCTATACATCCACGTGCCCCTCTCATTTTGCCAGTCGGGATTGGCGAGAATGTTCGGGTCCCGCGCCACCTCCAAATTGATTGGTTGCGGCCTACCCCTCGGTGCATTGCCGCGTCTTCTAGCGCCTGCTGACCCCGGTGTCGATTGCGGAGTCCCCCCCGGATCCAAATCCCCGCCACGTGGAGGTTCCGGCGGCAAGTTCTCTTCGTCTGCCATCGTTGCCCCTAACCCCTAGCTTTGTATGCCTACTATAAATTAAACCTAATATGGTAGCATTTCCAAAATAAGCGCCACCACCCACAAATTTTTTTTCAATCCGCTAAAAAACAAATTAAGGCCGTTCAAAGTTCAAACTACATAATTAAATGTAAACCACTTTCAAAATAAGTGTTCACATAGTACAATTTCCGGTATGGTTCAAAACGATACGCCGATAACCGCGATGGGGTATAATGTAGACCGTATGTAGGTGGGTTGCAATACAATACAGACAGTACGCATGTACAATATACAGAAGACTATATGTTCCGTATACATATTACAGTATGTATGTCCACCTGTAGCCCTCCAGCTCACCTCTATCTCCTAATGGCAAGGGCTGATTAACAACCTGGGCCCAAATGGAGGGAGGTGGGAGTGAGGGAATGAGGGAAGTGGGGTCCATATATACCCCATGGAGGCGTCCTTTCGATTAGACGCCCGCTGGACCAACCCATGGACGCCACGTGTCCATGGGTGTCTCTACGCGACTGCTTGTGAGCAGTCGCACCCCATGGTCGACTGCTATTAGTAGGTCGACGAAGCAGGGCAGACGACTGCTGGTGGGCAGTCGCACGCCTTCGTCAATTGCTATTAGTAGTCGACACGAAAGGCGGGCGACTACTTACAAGCAGTCGCATCCCTTCGTCGGCTGCATTAATGCAGTCGACTAAGGATTGCGACTGCTCACAAGTAGTCGCCCGCATGTCGTCGACTGCTAATAATAGACGAATTTCCATGTCGATTGCCCAAGAGCAGTCAACAACCCAAGTCGATTGCTTATAGCAGTCGACTAGTTATGGTAGTCGACTGCTCTTGGGCAGTCGACATGGAAATTCGACTGCCCTCAGCAGTCGACAACCCTATACAACTGCCCTTAAGCAGTCGATTCAGTGTGTCAACTGTCTAGTAGCAGTCGCTCTAACTCATCGACTGCCCACTAGCAATCGACACTATTGACGACAGTTTACCCTGTGGTAAATTGTTTTACCCCCCCTAACGGACGTGATGTTTTCAGGTCTGCCGTCACGTCGTTGTCACAGGACGTGACGCGACGTGACGTGTAATCCCTGATTACAAACACTATTTGTATGGAATAATTGTGGACACTAATAAGACCGGATCCGTTAATTTTGTTACACAACACATTTGTAGAAATGGTACATAACACATTTGTAAATTTGGATCTGTTGCAGAACATATTTGTAAATCTGGATCTGGTACACAATACATTTATAAATCTAGACATGGTGCATAACACATTTGTAAATCTGGATCTGGTGCACAACATATTTGTAAATATGGACTTGTTGCATAACATATTTATAAATCTAAATATGATATACAACACATTCGTAAATATGGATCTAGTGCATAACATTGTAAATTTGAATATGACGCATAACACATTTGTAAATATGGATTTAGCGCATAACACATTTGTAAACATGGGACTGACACATAACACATTCCACATATTTCGATGCATAATACATTCTACAGATTTCTGTGCATAACACATTAGCAAATGTGGTTGAGAACCGATGGGAAGGGAGCAGGGAACATCTAGAAAGTTTTGGTTTGGGCATTGACGCGTGGCCAGGGGACGCGAATTCTTAGGCGCACAGAGCTCGCTAGGGGTTTTTTAATGTTCGGCTAAGAGAATGTTCGGCAAGGGCTAATTTTGGAGAGCTGCCGTTTTTAGGTGGTGGACCCACATATCCAACCCATGTCTAAACGTGGATGTCAGAATGTAGGTGGTAAAAGTCACCGTGGGAGAATGCACCTAAAAAAAATGCACTTTCCGTTTGGTGTGATTGGGCCCTCAGCCTGATCTCGCATCCCCTTTCGCTCAATCTCAGTAGTCTAACCTGGCAACGACGAGCAGGGAGCTTCAAGCATTCCGGGGTGCCGGTGGTGCATTTGTCAAGCAAGTGGAGTGCCGATGCATGGGAGGAAGAATCAGGATTGGATGGTGAGTCGGTAGCCCGATTCCTGAGTCTGACATTGTTGATCAAATGTTGCTTCTCCAACCTTGGGCGCATAATACGATATCCTCGATAGCGCGTCAGATAGTTCTTGTTGTTTATCCGGTCGATAAGTAATAACAAAATCAAACCGGAATAATGATATATTCTATCGAGTTTGTCGCCGATTCAAAACACGAGATGATATGAAGTACTCCAAATTCTTGTGATATGTATATACAATCACTGGATGTGCAATTCATTTAAATAAATGATCTCACTTTAGAATATAATCCACGATAGCAAGAAGTTTTTTTATCATGGATCTCATAATTAATCTCGGCAGCAAAAAACTTACGAGAGTAAAACACAATTAGATGAAGCTTCTCATTCTCCCCCATATGTGAAAGTACAGTTTTCAAAGTAAAATCCGAAGTATTAATATCCAAATTGAATGTCTTCATAAAATCTGGGTGCACCAAAATTGGTACGGTTGTGAATGCCCCCTTAAGATCTTGAAATACTTTCTCTACTGACGGCCCCCAATCATATTTGTCTTTGCATGTTAACCAAGTGAATGGAGTAGCTACTGGTGAATAATTCTTGATAAAAATCCAATAGAAATTAGCAAAGGTAAAAAAACACTGTACATCTCGAATCGTCTTCGGAACTTCCCAAGATATGATAGCTTCCACCTTCTTCAGGTCCATCTTCAAACCTTCCATAATTGTAATAAATCCCCAAAACTCCATTTCGGTTTGGTGAAATAAACATTTTTTTAGTTTAGCGTAGAGTCCTCGCTCGCGTAATTTTTTCCAGAACCAACCGAACATGCTTCTCATGATCTTCTTCATTCTTAAAAAATATCAGAATATCATCCAAATAGATGACAACAAAGTCGTTAATGTACTCTCGAAAATGTCATTCATCATGTGCTGAAAAACTACTGGGGCATTCATAAGACCGAAAGGCATTGTACTTGAAATGGCTATATCTTGTACGAAAAATTGTCTTCCATTCATTTTCTTCCTTAATTCGTACAAGGCTATAAGCACCATGTATGTCAATCTTGGTGAAGATCTTCGCACTCCCGAGTTGTTTCAAAAGTCCAGAGATTAGAGGCAATAGATAACGATTTTTTTTGTTACCTTGTTGAGACCTTAATAATCCACGTATATTCATAATGAGCCATTTTTCTTCTTCATAAAGAGAATGACGCGTTCCAGCTGATGACTTGGAGTGGTGAATGAAGTTCTTGTCCAAATTATCGTCAATGTACTTCCACAATTCTACCAACTTCATTCACGATAGGTTGTAGATCAAGCCAAAACGCAGTTGCGCTCCTTCTTCCAAATCAATTGCGCAATCATATGGACGGTGCTTCGGAAGTATGTCGGCATTCTTCTTAAAAAACGCATCTTCAAAATCCTTATACTGCTCCGGAATACTGGCTGTTGAGGTCTTCTCTTCGCTAGTTGGAGCTGCATAGATGACAAATGGTGTGCCCTCATAGGACGATCGTATAAATGTTCGTGCTCCAATGAAGAGGGGATTCTTCATTCGTGAGTTTTTAACACATTTGTTAACATAATTTCTAATAGAGTTATTGTCTGGATATTCCAAGGAGAAAAAAAAAGTCATCTTTCGCAACTTCCAGTCTATAGATGAGTTGTATTTTTCTAACTAGGAGATACTAAGAATAACAAGGTTTGATGGGGTTTAATAATATTAAAAATAATGTGGCTATTATGGCCTTCAAATGCCACCTTTAAAGACATTGTTTCATGTGTAACACTGTATGAGGACAAAGGTCGTTTATCTATCATTTCTACATAGACATGTTGAGATTTTTGAACTAGAGGAAATTTGTGACTCTTGACAAATTGTTCATCTAAAAAATAAGCAGATGCTTCTAAATCTAACAAGGCAGTGATTTTAAATTTCTAAAGATTAAAAGACAAGAGAATTGTAAAACAAGATGCATATTGAGCGGGAAGAGAGGAATCTAAATATTGTTGTGAAACTGAGTTATCCAACCGCATGGTTTCTATATATTATGGTTGGACGTCTTCGTTTTCTTGGACTATGGCAACGTTGGTCTTGTTAATATGTTAATTTGGTTTCTTCGGACAGTTGGAGACTTTGTGACATTCTTTGTTGTAATACAAGCATAGTCCCTCCTCCATCCGACGTTTTGTCTCTTCTGGAGTAAGATATTTGACACATATTGTGTCGATCTGCATATTTACAACCTCCGAATGAGAACTCGGATTGTGTATTGATATAGATAAGATTTGGCGAGTCGTCTGCTTCCTTAACGAAATCCATGAGCTATGGTTTTGGCGACATTAAAAGAGTCGATTGTCACACTTGACTGCTTGACTGATTGCCGCATTGAGCGTTTGCGGATCAGAGAGTGATAACAATAAATTCTTCACAGTATCCTTCAAGTCCCAAAAGAATTGGCTCATAAGTATTGCTTCATCCTAATTAATGTCGCACATAAGTTGTTGGAAATCTGAGGGTGAACGTGTTCCTTGCCGTAGGGACCAAATCTTCGTTGTTGTCCAACAAATCTCATCATATTCTCCAAATGCTTCCTCAAAGGCCTTTAAAAAAATATCAAAATTGTTCAAGATGGGTGAATTTTTTTTAAACATAGGAGCAAACCATGATAAAGCTTATTCTGTAAGCAATGTCCCAATCAATTCAACTCGTGACGCTTCTGTTGAGTAGCGCTCTGACTGCAAAATGATTATTAGTCGAATTTGATTTACAAATCCTCGAAACTTGGAGCGCGTGCCATCGAATTTTTCAGGTATGCTTACACGAGGTTCCTTCCGTCATGGTAGTGGATCTTAAATCAGAGACAAAACTCCTCCATCTAGGTTGGCGGGAGATTAGTGTTGTTGAAGGCCACCAATGACTCCTTCAATCATTGTGGTCCGGACCGATAACGTGTTGATAGCATTAAGGATAGCCTCTAACTTAGCCTTGGCGGATTCAAGTATAATAAGTTCTGAGTCCCAACCATACTAAACGACAAGAATAACCGAAAATAAAATCTTGACTCAGTGGAGGATAAATCCCAACATCTAAACCTTCAAACCTTCGGGGAAAAAGATTATACGCTACTTTCACATGAAGAACAAGACTCAAGTGTCGTGACAAAATGAGATATCAGATTAAAAAAAAATAAAAAAAATAACTACGACCTCAAAAAAATGCTTAACTCTGATATTCAAATGAGGTCAGTCTCGACAAATTGTTAGAGACGCAAGATACAAAGATACTTGAATTAACAGATGATAAACGAATAACAACAAGAAGGGTGATCGAGAGCTCCAGGAGATGTGTTGTCGAGACTGAATGATTTTTCAACCTCGATCCCTATAAATACTTAACCTAAAGAACTAGAAGGTCCCCTAAAAGGTTCCAGCAAGTTCTAGAAGGTTCGACCCTTATAAATACCTAACCTAAGGAACTATAAGGTCTCCTAGAAGGTTCCAACAAGTTCTATAAGGTTCTAGCAAATTCTAAAAGGTTTTAACAAGTCCTAGAAGGTTCTAGCAAATCCTAAAAGATTCTAATAAGTTCTAAAATGTTTTAGCAAGTCATGTCCCTAACACATAAGACATCCGTACAAAGCTAAAGTCAACAAAGGCACATGACACTCATGAACCAACTTACATTGGAATGAAGAAGGAATTTTGGTCCAACAACCACATTCCGTACAACTTTTGGTTTCGCAGTTATAACATCAACCAATGTGTGAGGGGAAACAAGAAGAAATGGTTGCTTGATTGGCCAACATTCTGTCCATATGGCCAGTGAAGGTTGGCACCAACCTTTCTTGAGAGGAGGTCTTTGCATTGGAGGATGCAGGGTTCTAGTTACAACAATGGGAGGCATTGTCTTCCCACAATCGATTGGGTACTATGCTGAACCTCCCCATCCTATGGGTGAATTTTCATGTGCCTTCAAATATGGAAGCACATCATAACACCAAGTTTTCAAAGACAACGTGATGCAACCAATTTGCACCGGCACTGGAGCACAAGAATAAATGGGAGAGTGTTTTACATATGGATGGGTACTATGTGGTTAGAGTACCTACCATTTTGTATTTTGGATATGGAAGCATTACAATGTTTGTCTTCGAGGAGGGAAAAACATGCCTTGTGACCATAGCTAATATTCCATAGTGTAGTTGCCCATACTTCACAAGAATGTCCTCAATTGTCTGTGGGAAAGAGGGTTCAATTGGTTTCGTGCAAGCATCTATACTATGTGTTAAAATGTTTTTGCAAGGTTGACTACGCCATTGATAAGTTCATTTACGCCCCAACTTTTAGTTACAACAAGGTCATTCGTCTACTTCAGCTTGTTGGTGTGGTGGAGCATGCATAAGTACACCAAGATGGATGATGATTAGGTATACGCTTAGTGAGTGCTAGAGTTGGCATTGAATAATGGTGTGTTTTTTTTTAACATATGTTCACATATGTATAAAGAGCCTATAACTATGGTAATAGGTTTAGTGCTTTCTTGTCATGCCAACAAGGATTTTTTTCGTATGAAACTAAAGTTGAATTTATGTTGAGACTTATTAAAAATGCTGCATGCTGAGATCACCGCTCATTACTCACCTTTCATCACTCATCACTCACCGCTCACCACTCTCATGCTAGCTTCTCTCACACACAATAATATAGGTTAACATGTATGATATGTTCTATATTTTGCATAATATGGTGTTATAAGGTGTTGAAAACACATAGATATCATATTAAATCTTCATGTAACAAATATATCACTATATTCGTTAATTTGGGGCTTTTTCAACATTTTGAGACAGTTACAAATATAAGAACATGGATAAAATCACACAGATATTGGAGAATGTTGTATGATGCAAATACTTTGAAGCGAGTGTTCATATCAAGAACCCAATTAAGAACTCATATCAAGATGGTTTAGGTAGGACGACCCAAACATTAGACCATGTTGTTGTGGTCCATATATTAATTTGAGACAAGAGAAAGTTTCAAATTAACGAATATAGTGATATATATTGCATCATACTACATGATAACCTATGTACGGTTCTATTATAGAGTTGCTAAACACATTGACTTTTGCATAAATGATTTTAGTATTAAAATGTATAGGTTTGTGTTTGATTATGACCTTGAAAGTAAAAACGTGAAGGACTAAACATATGAATAGAATGAGTAGGAGAAAGAACGAAGGAGGAAGTGACATAAAAATTGGATTAAAAAAAAAATTCTAGTTGAAGCACCATGCCGCAATTTATCACTATTGTGATATTATTTTCAATCTAATTAAAAATAAAAATTTAAGTGTTTAAGTTGCACAATCTGAATCATGCTTTGATCAAATTCAATGACATAACATACTTATATAATATATATTTAGAATGCACCTCTTTGAGGAAATTACTTATAATTTCTATATATTATCTTGAGGTTTGATTTGTGATTACTCATATATGTGCACTAGGGGCTCTACACCGTTTATGGTATTTAGTGTCACGTACACTATTTGCGAATGGCATAAACTAGATGCCTAGAGGTCTCAAAGTGTCACATCCACTAATTGCCATTTAGTGTAGCATATTGCCATTTAGTGTCATGTCCACTATGATATTATTCGCCAACATAAGTTACTTTTTTAGTGAAAATTTGTCTACATTATGACATTTAATGTAGCATATTGGGATACTTGAGATGATAGTTTTGCATTGTAGTATGCAAGGGGAGGATATTATTGAACATACTAGTTAATGACAAGTCTCATGTGTTTACATTTTAGTATGCAAGAGGAAGATACTCTTGAGTATATTGATGCCAAATGTTATTTGTGTACAGTACACTTTAGTCGACTTGTAGACCATTGTGTAACCTAAGCATATACATCATAAGTTCATAACACACTTGAACATACTGATGCCAAGATATTAGTAAGTGCACTTGGATGCAATATTAACCACTTGTTGAAGTTGTTGTTGTACTAGATTGCACCCTTTCCGGATGAACTCCACTTCATATGCCCATGCCCATGCATAACCGCCATATGCATAGGCCAAACTAGAATCTATATAAATCCAAATAGCTATAAGCACTAGGAAAAGTTATTGGGGTCTGAATGGTAATTGCACATTTTGGAAAAGTCTTCCGAAACCTACATTGAAAACCTTTTCAACACCTTTTTGAAGCTATGTGATAATTTTGATGAATTCCACACTCATTCACCCTTGCTTTGCAGACTTTTCCCTTCTTGTTGAGGCAATATTACAAATGCTCAAAGGGTATCCCACTAGGATTGCAAATGGGGTGTTGGCTTCATCCCCTCATAGCCATTTAACCCCATATCTTCACTACTTTATACACATAGCATACTACTTTATACAATGAAGGACATCCAACAACATTTCACCTTATGTGTTCCACAAAGAGTGTCAAAGCCCTAGTGGGAGATATAAGAGTGGTCATGTTTACACTTCGTGGCCAAATTACTCTCACTTTTCAATAAGGTTTCACTTACTTGCATTGTATTTAAAATTATTTATGTTTGTTATATATAACATTTATATGTTTGGTTCACCACTTAATCAAGGCATTGAGAATTTTCAAAAACATTTTGATAATAAAGCGAACATTGTGTTTTAATCAACCATAATAAACACTTTCACATCTAAATGTCAATTCAAATATACATACTATTGTATTATACTATATCATCAATACAATTTATCAAAAAATTAAACAGATAAAATAAACATTGATGTTATCATGGCTAATTAACAAGTTTATTACATAATTATTACATATTTTATTTTGATCTAGGATGGATGAAACACATCTATTACATTATTATCTTTATTATAGCTTATCATAATGTGTTGAATAAGCATAGGTTTAGAAATGGGGGGGGGTGACTAGCCAAAAAGTAGGAACCACATGAGAACAACTATAGGGTGTTTTTTTAATTCATTGGCAAGAAAATTTATAGAAACTTTGGATCTACCATAGCCTACTTAAATTGCGAAACATGTGATTATAGCATAAGGGGAAAACCCCCACTTTAGGTTTGAGGTAGAAAGAAATTAGTATGACAAAAATAATAGAGGGTTTTAAAAAATATATATATATAATGAGTATTCACATATAATACATGTAGAATGGATGAAAATTAAACAATTGGGTTATGATGTGTGCACTCTTCTTTCACCAATATATAGCAACGTGGATATATGTCATGCCATATTGGAGTCTTAAGTTTGCCTTCGTACGGAAGGAGCAAATCAAAATTTTATAAGTAATTAGCATCATTTGAAATAGTCTAGATTTTCTTTTATAATTACCTATAGGGTGTTGAATATTTCGTGAAGTTGATTTTTTTCTACTTAAAGGATTCCCTAAAATCCAAATGAGGAGGTAAATAGCCCCCATAAAAAAACCCTTTGTACACATGTGGTTACATAACACAAGAGGGAGTGACCGGGGAGTGCTATCATATGAGCGATGAGCGGTGAGCAGTGAGCGGTGAGCAATAATTATCAAGCCAATTAAGGTGAAAATATTTCAGAAAATATACCCATCACCGCGGGTTCGGTATCCTATTACCACATATTGTAGGTCAAACATCAACATATGTTATGTGCCAAAAATTGCCTTGCGCAATTGATTACTTCAATTCATGTAAACATTTTAAACAATAAAATCATAAAGCAATGATGCAAATGTGGAAGCATTAGGGTTTAGGGAGTCTAGATAATGGTCACACAAATGAATGTCCACTCTTAGTGGTTATTTAATAAAGACTATATAAGTGTCATGCAAAATAAATAAATAAACATGTGCACATATATACCAAGTCATGTGCAAGACCTCTTCATCTACCTATATTGTATCATGTTATTTATTACTCTCCTCATTATTACAAACATGAATTACACTCGTCTGCCTCTATATCCATGAATGTCAAGATACGAAGATCATAACGTTTAGATCTACGTCGCCTTGGAGGTGTTCTAACATTTGCTAATTGTATTGCCTCACACTCGGCATACATAGGGAGAATGAATTCGTGAGGGGGGGACATCGATTCCTTCATTTTTCTACACACATTATGAAAAATAGTTAGAAACAATTGGTGAGAGACTAAGTAGTCCATAAATAAACCAAAACCTTAAAATCATTCAAAACAACAAACTTACGCACTCAGGCGAGATTTTCTTGGAATTTTCCGAACAGGTTCATCATCATCTTCATCTGGCATGTTGAATGATTGCAAGCCATGAACATTAGGAGACGGGAATGAATTGCACAAAGGGGCCAATATTGTGTCAAAAATTGCCAAGTCTCTCTCGAAGGCAACAAGGTGTCGGCCACTACGACTACAAGCATGAATAGATGCACCTGTAACAAACACAACCGTGTATATCATGATTTATTTATCATTTATATAAAATTCAAAACTCACAACTTACAAGGAAAAAAAAACTTGTTTCTTACCTGTGGATGCATAAGCATCAAGAACAACATCTCCCGGTTTAGTCAATGCTTCAATAAAAAATTGCAATGACTCTGGATCTTTCTCCCGCGCACCTCTCCATGGAATGTTGTCATGCATCATTTGAGTTTTGGATGTAATACGGTTGAAAAAGATATCTAGATTCTCCACTTCCATTGAAGAGAGACCACCTGCTTTGTTGAAAACAAATTATGGACGGGGCTCCAAACGGAAAAACATCATGATTCGAAATCGTCGAGTCTATTCACAAAATTGCAAACTTATTATTAAAAAAAATTATCATGACATCAAACATAAAATAAAAACCACATAAATTGGGAAAATACTTGACGATTAAAGATAGAGATGTACCGTAAGCTTTGTGTTTGTTGGCAAACACAATGGCAATTCATTTATTGCCCACCAATCTTTTGCCAATGCAAACCCATATGAAGCAGCATATGTCCTAACATCATCCCTAACCATTTTGAACTCCGAAAGAAATAGCAATAATGGAGCATCATCGGTGAGAAAACCATCTGCAAACTCAAACAAAGCCTCTATGTCTTTTGAGTTGTGTGCATTCCAAGATGGAATCAAATATGGAGGAGAAGACACATTCGGAACAGGTAGACCCTCTGGCAAATCCGCGATGATAAGATCAAATCCGCCAAATTTATAAATTTCAGATGAAACACGAGTTTTGCGAGCATGACCAACCTATAAACCAAATTGAAATGTATTAGAACACCATAAAAAAAGAGTTATTTTCAAACACAAAAATTTTGCACAAAAAAACAAAATTAAATAATATTGTTAAAGATCACTAACCTTTTTGACAAATTCAAATGCAGACATTAACACGGGGTTGTCGGTTGCACCATTCTCCAACATGTTGGAGATGGACTCATTCCTCACAAATGTAGAGACCTTGTGCATATTGGATTCATTAGAAGCTTCAATAACCACATGTTGAGTTTGAAAAATAGAATTTGAAGGTGTTGAAGCAATGACAACATGGGGTGGACTAAGAGTTAATGCAATATCATCAAGGTGCAAATCAACATTGTTTTTAACTTGTTGTGACATTGATGCAGATGGTGGTGGCGGCGGTGGCGGTACAAATACTTTTGGTGGTACATGAGGTGTTGTCGTAGTTTGTGCCTTCCGTTTGCGCTTACCTCCTCTCCCAGCATGTTGTTGCTCCTCACTAGGTTCATTCACCATTGGTTATGATGGCTCCATTGACAACCGAAGAGTTTTTTCCTCCGCGGGAAAAAAATTTGTTGGACATTCAATAAACCATGGACAGTGAATCAATAAATCATGAGTCCACAACATCAACTGCAAGCTTGAAAATATGCATTGGTCACTTGAGGTGTCAGACCATGAGTTCAAGAATGAAGGTAATGCTTGCAATGAAATTGCTCTTTGGGCTTCAAGCTCCCTTTTTAGGTACCTACACAAAATAAACAACTAAATTCAGTTTGTTATCATTAATGGCCCTAAACTTTATTTCATGAAATGATCCAATGAAAAAAAAATACCTATATATCACACGTTTCACTGCCGATTCGCCCTCAAGATTCTTCATCAATATTGTGGATTTTACAAATGGTATTGAACCACGTAACAATGGAGTATATGCCTTGTTCCAAAGAAGACAACGCCATTTTTCTATATAATCTCCGATCTTGAGGACGTTATCCCAAATCACGTCTCCCAATCGTGGTAGAATGCCATTGAACTCATTGATGGCACCTTCCTCCAACTAAATTAGAATGTTGACACAAAACTTTATGTCAAATAACTATCTTAACAAATATTTAAATATATAACAATTATGTTGCTTCCATAAAAATAAATACATGAACAATGAATAAAATTCACCTGAGCCCAAAATTATGCTTTCACCAACCACAAGTCAAGGTCATTGTCTATGAAATTAGGAGGCAAAAATCGCAATGCCTCACGTGTCATCGGAGATGAATTCCACCACCTTAACCACTTCACTTTATACTTGCCATCCACAGGAGTTATTGCAATTTTTTGCAATTTTTCCAATGTCATTTCTGGTTTAGGATTAGAACTCCAATGTTCGTTTACCTAACACCAATGAATCCAACATTAAATGTAGTACACAAAATGTAACAAAAATATATTACAAAATCCAAATTCAGTTTCAAATGTACCCTTCTACCACTCACTCGTTTCTCAGACTCAAGCCTTCACAACTAATATACAAACCCTAGCAAAACCAAATTTGTTTATTATCAATCTTGAGAGGAAGTTTTTATAGCATGAGATTTTAATGATCGAACAAGTTCTCACCAAGGACAAGGCCTCTATCTTGACGACAATGACATCAACCTCTTAAAGGTTCCTAGACCCTAGTGGTTGAGAAAGTCCGACAACATTGGCCATTACAATGCATTTGGTCAATTTCTAATAGAGAATTTGTCCTTCTCCGAATCCCAACAAGAATGGACAAAGTAGTCATAAAGGACTATGACCATATGACAACAATGGATATAAACGTGAATTGCATGAAACCAACACATATCAAAATTTTCTCTAAACCTTAGGGCCCCCTTTTGCACACATGCCTTTACTTCAAGATAATGTAATAGCCTTTCTAGATGTATACAATAGATAAAATGAATGCCTCTTCCTTATGTATACTATGTAAACTAATGCATCAAATAATACCCCTTCCTAAACTCATCTTAGTTTGTACGTGATATGAAGAGTGCGGCCCGTGGACATTATGACTATGTTATAGAGAAAATAATTAGTTGATGGGCGGAATTGAAAGGGATCAAAGCGAGAGGACAAGCAGGTTTCAAAGAAGGTAGTACTACTGTGCACCAGAACCTTACAATATGTACTTGAATCGAACAAGAAATATTTGCATGTCAATGTCTCTATTCTTGTTTTGTTGAATATGAAAATTACCTCTTTCACAAAATCAACTCCATTCGCGGGATCCGCAACTGCAAGGAGTTTATCAAACTCCTTTGACCTGTATGTCCTCACTGTTTTTTTCACCGCATTTGCTATAGCCTCCGACTCAAGTCTAGAGGATCTTTGGGGCGATGGAGTGTTTTCTTTGTACTCACGACATGCCTCTTCTGATGCGGCCACAATATTGCGCTGAAACCAACAATAAAAGTTTGAAGTTCAATAAAAAATTAGACAATTCAATGTAAGAACATAAAACTTATATAGTCATTAAGATGTTGAAGGATTACCTTGTAGATGAAAGCCGCAAAAATATCTGCGGTAAGAGGATACCATGTGGTCAATGGGTGTTTCTTCTCACATTTAGCATAATCCTCGGGGGACAAAAGATTTTTAAAATCTTGCAATTTCAAAGTCCCAAAGATCCGAATGCGATGAATTTTGTGAACCAAATTGGTTTTCATATGATCATTCTCTGTGGATCTACAATTCAACAAAAAAATAGTAAATACAAAGATGAATGAATGGAAGAAAAAAAAATCAATACATAAATGGATTTGAGACCTTTACCTATTGACGTCATTCATCGCATCCAAAAGAACGCCAGTCGCATCTTTTGCATCAAGACATATACAATCCACACTGTAATGCCAATTCTCGTCATTAGCATGAATTTTATCTATATGACGCCTCCATGCTGTAACTCGGTGGTTACCCTCCCATACCCAAAACATTTTACCCTTAAAAATTTGAAAATCGTCATCTTGAGAAAGGGAGTGCTCAAAAATATCATTCGCTTGTTGCCATAGTGGATCCCAAGAACTTGACATGTCATTTGTCACAAATAAACTCTCCCCACGATCGTTGAGAATGGAAACATATAAGACACGGTCACCCTCTCTATATCCATTGAGAAACTCATTCTCCAACAATTGAACATCAATTTCTAGAATTGGCCTAACCAAAGGTAGTGGCTCCAAGCGGCATATAGGAATGGATAAACGAGATTTAGAGAGGGGCCGAATTCGCAAGCTATTGATGATGGAATTAAAATCCGTTTTCACCAACTTCTTCTTTGAGGTTTCCTCGATTTCAGCGTCCGCCAAAACACCATCCTACATGTCAACAACGGAATCAAAGTCTATGATAAATGAAAAAAATTATGCCACGAAATAACTATCCATTCCACAACAAAATGTTAACCACATAGTTATAATGAACTTCACATCAAAACAAAAAGTAGTGTACAAGATGAAATGTACTTGGCATTCATAGTCTAATACAAAATTGAATGAGGAAAAAGGGTTTCAAACCCGAAACCCTTATTCCAGGAAAATGTTCTCTTTGAAACAAAGGTGTGGAAGAAGGGTTGCGGTACCCTATTGCAGAAATTTGTTCAAAGAGAACGAAGGTGTGGAATAGGGGTTTCGGTACCGAAACCCCTATTGCAGAACTTTGTTATGTTTGAAAAAATGTGTGGAATAGGGGTTTCGGTACCGAAACCCCTATTGCAGAACTTTGTTATGTTTGAAAAAATGTGTGGAATAGGGGTTTCGGTACCGAAACCCCTATTGCAGAACTTTGTTATGTTTGAACAAATGTGTGGAATAGGGGTTTCGGTACCGAAATCCCTATTCCAGAACTTTGTTATGTTTGAACAAATGTGTGGAATAGGGGTTTCGGTACCGAAACCCCTATTGCAGAACATTGTTATGTTTGAAAAAATGTGTGGAATAGGGGTTTCGGTACCGAAACCCCTATTGCAGAACTTTGTTATGTTTGAACAAATGTGTGGAAAAGGGGTTTCGGTACCGAAACCCCTATTCCACAATTTTGCTCTCTTTGAAAAAATGTGTGGAATAGGGGTTTCGGCACCGAAACCCCTATTCCAGAACTTTGTTGTGTTTGAATAAATGTGTGGAATAGGGGTTTCGGTACCGAAACCCCTATTCCAGAACTTTGTTATGTTTGAAAAAATGTGTGGAATAGGGGTTTTGGTACCGAAAGCCCTATTCTAGAACTTTGTTCTCTTTGAACAAATGTGTGGAATAGGGGTTTCGGTACCGAAAGCCCTATTCCAGAACTTTGTTGTCTTTGAACAAATGTGTGGAATAGGGGTTTCGGTACCGAAACCCCTATTCCAGAAATTTGTTCAAAAGAAAACAATGGTGTGGAATAGGGGTTTCGTTACCGAAAGCCCTATTCCATAACTTTGTTGTCTTTGAACAAATGTGTGGAATAGGGGTTTCGTTACCGAAACCCCTATTCCAGAAATTTGTTCAAAAGAAAACAAAGGTGTGGAATAGAGGTTTCGTTACCGAAACCCTTATTCCAGAAATTTGTTCGAAGTGAAAAAATGTGTGGAATAGGGGTTTCGGTACCGAAACCCCTATTCCACACATTTTTTCAAACATAACAAAGTTCTGGAATAGGGGTTTCGGTACCGAAACCCCTATTCCATAAATTTCTATGAATGGAAGTACATGTTATAAGCACTTGTATTTGAAGGCGTGTGTTGAGGAACTTACATTTTGTTTTGAGGAAGGATCGGATGATGGTGTTGTGTTCTCCATGTCCACGCCGGTCATGTCCTCACAATCGCTATCGGACGCTCCGTGCGCTCTGGCCGATGTGTGTCCCGTGCTAACTACCGGATGGAGGACGTCATTCGCCATCGACATCGCATTGGCCGTGGGTCTGCCGCCCATGTTCCTCATGGGCGCTCCACTAAGAGCACTCTCCTCCGTCTGTGGTCTATGTGCCTTCTGCGCCACAACCCTTGTGAAATGGTCGTTTTGCCAAAAAGTACTCTCCAAAACGTTAATTTTCCCTTAAAGATTCCGAAAAGATGATGTCTATTTTTAGATTCTGGGAGTGGATCGAAACGGAAGAAAATCCCTTCCGGAAGTGGATCGAATTCCAAACAAATCCTTTTCGGAAGTGGATTGCAACAAAAAATCCCCTTCATGTGGAGTATGCTAGAACTTCAGAAATGTCCCCCTATAAGTTGTTTCGTAATGACACAGAATTTCTGTGTTGTTTGTAGGGTTTACATTTATGTGTTACGCAGTCGCATGGCTCTAATACACTATAACCAGTGTGCACACAATATTTGTAATTGGTAAAATTTTCAATTTTTCATGCAATTGTACGATTCCAAAACCTTTTCCTTCAAATGTCTCATCAATAATACGAATTTTGTGTTTATGTACTTTACAAATTTTTGTCATAATATCAATTGATGACCTACCTCACATATGGAAGAAATCAATGCAAAACTTACCGGTCCATTGTACATGGAATCGCATTCTTCTTCTTCTTCAGCATCCGACATATTGTTGGCAGTGTTGCTCTGTCCTTTGTCATCGTCTCTTGCAAAAATGAGTGGTTGTTTGCTTTCATGCGCCTCCATTTCAACATTCTCGTTTTCTTCAATTGCAGGAAATTCCAATATACGTGTTGTTTCTTGCATCTTGCATACACTGATCCTACTCATTTGCCGCTCCATTTTTGCCCTATGTAATTGCTTTGTGCTAGAAATCTTCAAACCCCTCTTCTTTCTTCTCCTCTTTACTAGTGTCGTGCATCCTTCTTCTTGCATTTCTAAATTCCCTGTTGTATACGTTTGGTGTTGCTTATTGAAAATGTTATGATGTTCTTAAATCCACATCCCAGTTGTAGGTTGAGATTTGTACAATTAGGTTTTCATATGAGATATTTTTTAGGTTTAGGTTTAGGTTTCCTCTTTTCTCTATAAATGTTTTTGGTTGTTATTGTGAGCTGTCTAATTCTATATTATTAGATGTTGCGGTGTCACGTATTTCAAACCTCATTTATTATTAGAGTACACAACACTCAATACAAAAACTTGTCACATCCACTGTTATTGTCAAATGTATCTTTTGCATCGATTTCTATGGCCACCATTAGAGCTCCTGGATCTTTTGTTCCATTCACGTTGCCGCTTGAAGATGATGGTCATGTTTGTGTCCTAGAGGATCTTCTAAGTTTGAGGTTTAATTTCCAGATAGGAACCATGTACATTGAGCAAGACATGCTCTCACAGGATGGACAAGTTTATGAAACAATCTTGATCCAAAAGAATAGAACCGAAGATGGTTCAAGGTGGATTTTGGGGCCCGGTTCATTTAGGGTGATAGGTCTTTCTGATTCCCAAATGCAAGCTTCAACTGTTGTATTGACAAACCAATCCGGCACATCCACAATTCAAATGCCGCATGTTACAAATGTTAAATTGGAGCCTGATGATAACATTGTTTGTGTATTGTCAGATTCTGATGATAACATTTGTTCGATCGTTGATCTTTCGGACACCTCCCCATTTCCCTTTAAGAATACAAATTCTGCTCCTTCTCAAGTCCCTTCGCTTGCATCCAAGTCCTCATGCAATCCTTTCTTCAACAGCTTTCTTTGTCAAAATACACCTCCTCAACGTCCTCCACTACACCCTTCGTCTTCATCAATAGGGTTGACTATCATTGATGCCTTGAAGTTCACAAAGTCTAGGAAAAGGTCAAAGTCCGATCTTGCATCCATTGATTTTGACAACATAGTTGTTCGTGAAGTCAAATACTTCCCATCTTCATTCGATGGTGATATTTTGTTTCTCTTACCTCCTATTCCACTTGGAATTCCAAGTGCATATGGCCGCTCAATGGATGGTATGGACAAGATGTGTGATGGTCATCCTTGGTGTTCCACCAAAACCACGAATATCCAAAACGACTTTGGATTGTCCTTTCGACGTTCTACTTGTGCAGGTCATCTTGAATGTCATAATGATGACTGCAATTACATGCATCGCAATGGGGGTGTCCGTAATAGCACCGAATGGGCCGGTTCTACCCCTCTCCCATTTCTTGTGGGTGATATTGCCCCTGCTAGATCTACTCTTGAGTGTAAGGTATGTCGTTCACCACCAGTGTGCATTGCTGTGTGTCATGTTCGCATATTTTATCTCCACTCCATATCTACTGAAATGTCTAGGGCATGCATTCATCTTGGTTCACATGATCACCCTGTGTCCAATGGTATATGTCGTGAATCATTAGACATGGCATACCAATGTGTTGCGAATGAAGTATTGAAAACACCTACGGCAAAAAACTCAGCCATAGTTATGGGTGCGAGTAAAAAATTCTTGGCCGATTATCTTCTTACATCTCCCACTATTGCTGAAGGCCATCACCTAGTTGGTTCATCTTTAGAGGTGGTCATGGACAAATTCAGTACTCTTGCCTCCCCAAATTGTCGTAACTTTGTATCCGGATCAAAACGCTTTGTACGTAGTGGAATGGGAACTATGGACAGTATTATGGCGCTTAAAGACCATTCTACTTTCAAGTTTGTCCATGGCAGTCGGTTCCCAGGGCAATCAAAAGACAAAGTTTTTGTTTTCAAGATGTCTGTAGATCTTCTTGGTAGTGGTGTGGAGCTTGTAAAAAGGATGCAAGTTGGGGGGGATATGGAGAATTCTTGGATCATGTTTGACCATGTCAAACGTGTGAAAGATTGGACAACAATGGCTTGTCATGTGTACGACACTCGATATTGTAAAGTGTTGACCATCGCATGTTGTGACATGCAATCTGACAATGGTACAGCACAAACTCTCTTTTGGGAAAATTTGAATGCTGTTATGGCAGAGAATGGTGTTCCAGTGGTCAATTTCAAAGGATTCATGGCAGGCAGTGCTCAAGCCAATTGGAATGCAGTGAGGATGATTTACGGGGACGGTGATCCAACTTTGCCCATGGTCGCACGTGAGCGCACATGTATTTTTCACTGGTCTGCGAGTTTGGATAAGGTGACACAAAAACATATCAAACCATCCTTGCAGTTTCAACACAAACAACTTTGTAAGGATTACAAAGATGCAAAGACAATGGACGATGCGGAGACTAAATACCATGTGATTCGTTCTTGGTGGTTGTCATCCGGAGCTGCCACCGAAGAAGGCATCCTTGGCCTTTCAGAGTGGCTGGGATTTTGGCACTTCCGTTACAGACAATGGGGTGGTTACATGTTACTTGTAAGTGGACATATTTCTACATTATTCTATGTCATTCAATTTTTGTTGTTTTTTTTATTTCTACATGTCTTTGTCATTTTTTTTAACCCCGTACTTGTTTGTTGTTCATAGGATATGACGATAGAAGAACGTGCAGAAATGCCAACATGCAACCTTGCAGAAACTGTGCACAACAAATGGCTCCAACAATCCGGCAACAAGATGACTTGTTTATATGAAGCAACTGTTGATGACATGATCCGTGCCTTCATGCAAATTGCAAATTATCGGGCATGGTTGAAAGGGGGGTCAAATGGTAAAGGCCCAGACTCTGCGTCTTTGAAACTCAAAGCAGCTGCTAGGTGTGGCGATCCAAAAATGTTGGCCGATGCTATGAAGTCTTACCCGGGGGCAGAAGGTGTCAACACCAGACATTGTGCATTGGAAGGGTCCGAGCTATTTGGGTTCACCAAACGAAAACTCGACCTGCCACCCGGTGCTGATTGCGACTCTCACCGGCCTGACAAAGTGAATTACTCCATCCCTCGCCCTACCACCCGGTCAACTCGTCAACGCATAGAAGAATCGTTGAGTTTTGCAGAACATGATGTGGTTCATACTACACTTGTGCTGGAGACCGATTGTCTTCTTTCTAATTGGCATATTGCACGATTGCCACCCAACTCAGCTAAGCGATGTTGGGCATTGCAGGCCATTACAGGGAATATGTGCAATGCCAAAGTTGGGAGTAGTAAACATGGCACACCTGCACCAACATATACAGGGTTCAAGAAAGAATTTCATTCCACCAACAATGTGGAGTACGAATTTTGGTTTTGCCCTGATGACATCAAACGTTGTGTAAGTGGCAGTAAGAAGAAATATGTGTTGGATTGGCCCACACTACCAAACACTTGGCCGGTGAAGATGGGTACCAATCTATCAAGAGATGAGGTGTTGGCGCTTGAGGATGCCGAATTTCAATTGCAACAAAGAGAGGCATTGTCCCCTCGTCGAAGGTTGTCAGCTATCGCAACCCTTCCAATCCCGCGTTCGCATTTTTGTAGGCCAACAAACCCGGATGCCCACCCTACGCTCAGGTTTGGGAAGAAAGTGCGTCGCAATCCAACAGCACCAACGGCGGATCACAAAAACAAATGGGAGAGTGCCGGACTCATGGATGGTTATTTTGTGGTTGGTGTCACTGCCATTCCATATCCAGGCTTTGGAGTGATAATCAACATTGTTTCCAATGAGGATATCACATACCGTGTTACAATTGGCAACATCCCGCATTGCACATGCCCAGATTTCACAAAAATGTCCTCTCATGCATTGGGAAGGAAAGGGAAATGGGTGTATTGCAAACATCTCTATTATGTTTTTAGGTTTTTGTGCAAGGTGGATTACGAGAATGATAAGTTCGTTCATGCACCTACATATACCTACAATGAGGTCATGTACCTACTTAAACTTGCTGGTGTTGTAGAATGTGAGTAGTGGTGCAAGTGTTGTCTTTAACCACATGTATAAGATTGTCAATAAATGACATGTGGTGGTTTGGATTTTTATAATAAAAATCAGCAATGGACTGAAAATAATTATATGATCCATGGTAATAGGCCCCTTTCATTCTTGCTTCATTTTCAAGGTTCGCAATTAACGATTGAAAATATACAATTTTTTTGTGAAAAATTGCAATTGTGTGTCCTAATTCCGTGCATCTTTACTAAATTTGGACTCATTTCTTACGTGTTACCGCTCACTGCTCATAGGTTTTTGCTCACCACTCACCGCTCACTGCTTATCGCTCATGAGATAGCTTCCCTCGGGAGTGACCTCCCCGAGATTTAGAATATGATGTACATGTAGTTTGATGTGTTAACATAGATTACATTAATCTTTAAAAAATATATTGAATTCAGTTGTACTATAATGGTACTCACAATCTTAAAAAAAGTTGATCTCTTGAAACATGCATTTAGCTTCATTTAATGGTATTGAATATCATCAAGGATTATGGTTTTACATGATAAACATTTCATACATATTATTTCATAATGAACCTTAATATAGACCTCCAATTCTAATGATCATCCAATAAAACTTATTTTTGCAGTTTTATGAAAAGGACCATCTCCACAACTCATGTAAGTGTTATGTATTTGCAAACTATAAAACAATGATAGATTTTATTTATCTTGAGCATTTTCAAAATGTTGCAGAGTTTTCCCACACATGAAGCTCATACCATTGTTGGTTGCACACATGATGTAACATAGATGAGGGTTGAAATTTTGTGTTTACATACATTAGTCTACTTATGATAAAAGTAATGGATATGTATTGAATATTTGAATCAACAGAAATTACTATGTGTAATCAAAATGCACATCAATGATTGTTTATTTTTTTGTACTTTGCCTTTAGTTTCTCTCTTTCATGAATGATTTCTAACAACCAAGCTTATAGAGCTCGAAGACAAGTTCACCTCATGATTTATATGCAAGGCTTTATGGGTCAAATGTGGAAGATACCAACAATGCTTCTTGAAATTTCTTATCTATCTAATTGATAACTACACCCTGTCCATTCACAATGACATCCAATAGTATGTGGAGATAAAATATTCAAGTGCATAAAAAATTCACCTGGATGGAATTTTATAAATTGAAATTGCCAAGAAAATGTGGGCCTGTCAAGGAATAAGATCAACTCTGGCAAAATACAACACCTTGTAAGACGTGGAATTTAGATGACAGATAACCAAACTCTAATGTCAAAATCTCAGAAGTATCTCTTTAAGGTTCTGCAGATTTTCCTTAAGAGATGGGCAAATCTCTAACATTCCCCAAGTGCTCTGCATTACCCTCGGGAAGAAAAAGGTTTTTTGGGGAATAATTGTCAGTTTTAGGGCACTTCATCTTGAAGATGATTATCTCAGGTTTTAGGATAGAATGTAGAGGATAACATTCACAACATTCATACTCTTTGCAACACAAGTGCAGCACTGAAGATGAAATGATGAGTGAATACCATATCATCAAATTAATCAAAGTAGAGAAACCTTTGAAAGCTCATGGAGTGGCTTTGAACTACCATAACCAACACAAATGGCCTGTTACTGGAGATGGAGTTGAAAGAAGAACAAGTGATGGAATATACTAGACAAGAAACTAGCGAAGTGTTGAACGAGCATCATCGAATTCATACAAGTCACCAATTAAGATATCAAAATGCAGTTCAAGGTGTTCAGACGTTGACAGCAAATAGCATTTAAAGCTAATGTACAGTCTCAGAACTGGAAATGAAAAGGAAAAGATACGCATTGTCATACAAGCTGGTAGAATTTACATTTTTGGCAGAATGGATTGAATTCACATCAGCGATGGACATAGGCACGTACATGTAGGTAATATGTGCAAGTATATAAAACAAACTAAGGTGTTCTCCGAGCCTTTTCACAACCATATGGAAAGCTCTGAGAACATTGAGCCCACGGTCACAGTAACCTGTACTGAGCAGAAGAGGGATTACAGGCTGCACAAAAACAAGGATCCTCTGAACCTTGAACCTTCTCAAAGGTTAAACATGACCTTTATGGCACTGCCACCCTTGGCACTAGTTTCAAAAGCATCAACGACATCCTTCTGGTTGAATCCATAGCGGTGGGTAATGAGGGGCTTCACGTTGATGCGGCCACTGCTCAGCATGTCCAAGCACAGTGGGTATGTGTTGCGGTACCGGAATACACCAAGAATGTCCACTTCCCTATTAAACACAAACAAACCCTCAAAATGTTAATCCATGTCACAGGTATCAGCTCCATGTACAGGTTGCAAACAAAGATAAAGAGATGACTCCAATGTTGCCACTGCCGTAAATTATGGTGTTGCTTCATCTTCATGAAATTCTGAAACAGGCATCACGAGAATTAGAGGGACCTTGAAGACTACTGCCTCTTTTCACCTCCTTTCAATGGTGGACACCTTGAACATGTGCAGACAGGCCGACCCACGCCTAATCTCCCCCATGGGTTTCCACATGGTTGGTTGAAAATATCCGGTTCACCCAGATGCTCCCACTATGATTGGGTGGAACATAGTGGTAGAAGGTGCACCAGAAATCAACTTGCTAGGAATACTAGCCATCCAAGCACTATTCCAGCCTTAGGCGCTTAACCTTGGTGTTCCATGGGATCTGAATTAAAGGCCTGTGGTTGCAAACCACATCCAATGCTTCTACTGCACTTAAATCTACGAACTTCACTCTACAGCTCAACAAGGTGGGGCCATCGGAAAGTGGATGTCTGCCAGCTCGTAAACACAACATTGAATGAAGAACATCATAGGATGTCATGTGTAGAGAGCATGTCATTGTGAAGCCTTCTATTTTTCTGACAACAGAAGATTTGTGAACACATAACCTTCGTAACATTCCAATCACCCAAAATCTTTTCCACCTAGATTGTGTGACAAATTTGTTGACCACCTGAACATTGTAAAGATAGAAGTCTGCCGAATGTTGAAGATGCTTTTGGTTGATGTAAGAAAATGACAAATTTCAGACTATTCAAAGTTTGATGATAAGAGGAACCTACCGCGCTGCAGCAGGTGTAAGTGGCACTGTCATTTCATTGTGACCCATGCCAACGAGACAAATGCGCCCACCAGACCGGGTGGCTCTTAAGGCAGTGTTCATGCTCTTATTGAACCCAACACAGTCAATCGTAACGTCGATGTTGGCGTTCATTGCTTTCTTCAGAGCCAGCACCTCCGAATCCACATCCTGTTTATTACCCAGAACTCATGCCGCTTCAGTACACCTTTCCATTTGATGCAACAAGATCAAAGCAATCAAGCTTCTTTGCACGCGCAAAGAAACCCATTCACAGATAGTAGATAATAATCGCAATAGCAGTACATTGCATACACTGATTTCATATTAATTCAATTACATCAAACTACAACATTGAATGAACGCCTACCTGCCTACCAATCATAGGGTTGCATAATTACGATTTTTTGTTTCTCTATTCCATCATTGCAAAACCTCAAAGGTTGAAAATGAATTGCATCAATGTTGAATGAATCAATAGAAAGATGTTGAGTTAGCACTGAAAAGATACCAAACCCTGAAGGATATGTATCAACACCAAATAAACATAAAAAGCTGGTCACTTGCAGTGCATTTTGAGATCCATACACCCAATTTTCAGAAAACAGTAGTTTACTCACACTGTCTAGAGTTGATAGCAGCACTGTGGCATTGGCGCCCAACTCTTTGGCAACCTTCAACCGCTCTGCTGAAACATCTGCAATGATGACCTTGGGACTCCCGTAAGCATGGGCTGTGAGCAATGTGACTAGACCAATGGGCCCTGCTCCCAGAATCAAGACTTTTGTGGTTGGGCCGACGCTTGCGCGGTTGCATGCATGTACTCCCACACTGAGAGGCTCACACATGGCTCCCTCCTCCAGGGTAACATTTTCTGGGAGCTTGAAACACATGTCCGCTGGATGCACAACCTGGATCCATCCAGAAACAACATGCATGCTTTTGAGTGTCACAAGGGTCATAAACTTGTTCATGAACTTGCACCATTTAGGTTCGGTCCCCTATTCATTAGCACTAATACCCCTCTCCCATGCCAAAAAGATTTAGTAAAAGGAAAATTAAAACAAGGGATCCATGTCATGACAGAAGGAAAGTATTCCCAGGTCACATGGCTCAAGTGCAAACTTTGTGATTGCACTTGAAGAAAATTGCTCTCTAATGTGTGTGCACACAACCGCCTTTCATTTCTCAAGCATCTAAGTGTTAAGGGGACTAATGTATTTGGGAGTCATTTTTTCTGCTCGCTCCAGGTCACTATTCACATGTCAATTCAGTTTCACCTACCAGTGGTGCTTCCTAACCGCGGTTCACATGGTTAAATGCTCTTTTCTCCACTTCAAGTGCCCCCATTTAAAAAATAAATACATCTCAGTCGCATTATGACCCCTATCCTTTTCATCGTCAATTCTGATCATGGAAAACAACTTGAGAAATTGACACAATTCAATGAGAGCAGAGTGAGTGATGAGCAAGGTACACACATGGTTAGCAAGGGAGCCGTGGACTGGGGGAGTGGCGAAGAACTCCATCTCCGGGCACAAATTGTAGAAGCCCTCTTTGCACAAGTTGCATTTGTTGCAGGCGATGCCTGGCTCAAGGGCCACGCGATCTCCAACTGCCAAGCTCTTCACGGCCTTGCCAACCTCTTCAATGACTCCGGCGCACTCGTGTCCGATCACCATCGGCTCCTTCACAATGAAGTCCCCGCACCGCAAGTGCTGCACCACATCCAAGAAACTTAACATTATTTCGACTCTTCCCACATTGACATGTGCTAACTTGCCTATTCCCTACCATGCCAAAACTGTTCAGCAGAAAGAACCAGAAAACAAGGGATCCACGTGGAAAAATTGAAGTATTCCCCGGCCACATGGCCCAAATGCAATCCTGTGAATGCACAAGTGCAAAGAACAAGTCCTCTTGAAGAAGGTTGCTCTCACACACAACCACCTTCCTTTCTCAAGCATTTGAGTGTTTGAGAGTTGCGGTGACTAGCCGCTTACTTGGGAATCACTATCCGGGATTCATTTTCCCTACTCGCTACATGTAACTATCCACATGTGGGTTCAGTTCCCCTACAAGAAGCGCTGCCTCCTCCCCGTGCTTCACATGGTTTATTGAACCAATAGACATAGGAGATTGTTAAATTCCTCGGCTTCTACTGCTCCGTTTAGGAAAGCCCCCGTCTTATATGCTAAGCATGCATTACCTACCTCGGTTGTTTTCTTCATCCCTATGCATACACACTATGCACTTGCAACTCAAGAAAACCCACAATCTCATACTATTCTGGAAAGAAAGAATGAAGACGCCACAACCAATCTGTTCTGTGCTCTACCTTCAGATAATGCACATCGCTGCCGCAGATTCCCACAGCCTTCATCGCCACCTTCACTTGGTGGTCACCTATCAATCAAACAAGGAAGCAGAAACAGAGTGGGTAAAGTTCATCATCCAATATACTAAGTAATCATCACAGCTGCAAGATTAACAATGTAATCACTCCCTTAAGTAGTGAGTAGTCATTGCTAATTGTGTGCATTGAAACTCAATTTCATCAAAGACTGATGGGTAAAGAATGCTTTGGAAATGAGGTAAAGTACTTACCAAGAACTGCAGGAAGCTCATAAGGTTGCACTTTCAAATCGTTGATGCCACACACATATGCTGCTAGATTAACACCCTCCGCGGATCCATTCACCCCCGCCGACCCCATCTTCCTCAATTCCCCTCTTGCAATCACTCGCTCTTCGTCAAGAAACAACTAATTAAAAACACTCTGAGCTGCACACAATCGCCACAATTGCAAATTAAGCAGAACCCCACGAACCCACAACCTCAAAGCTCTCACAAACTTCCACGCAAACACCAAGGTTTTGGTGTTGACCTCACGAGACCCACCACCTCAAAGCTCAGTCTTAAAACTCCAGAATTTTTGTTCTCACAACAACCCAGTGGAAATCTTACAGAAGAGGGAGTGGCAATCGGATGTATACCTACCAATAATCTTGTCTACCCTGAAAAGTCAAGAAAGCAGAGTGGCAAATGGATGTTGGAGTGCAGATCGGTCTGGCTCTGACGAGTAAGCTGATTTGGCAAAGTTCGGAGGAGGATGGTGAGTAGACGAAAGACAAAGATGTGGGATTTCTCAAAGAATGACAGGTTCAAACAACCTTTTCCTCGCTGCAAGATGCTTCTGACAATTGTTCACCCAATCTCTTAACCCCTTTAGCTTGAATCGAAGATGTATTATAGAGTATGAATTCAAAACTTTATTTTGTGTTGGCATAGAAGAGAAAGGTTTAGAGAGGTAATTTCAAATCACATCCGTGCGGTTGGATTATGGATCTTTATCTTTGGTCTCCACCAAATCATTATACAAGCATTTTCCTTCATAAAAGAATAAAAATTCCAAGATGATCCAAAACCACTTGATCTTTGGATACGATTGGCTAAAATTATGAGCTGCATAAATTGGTGGGGAAAACCAAAAATATTGATGTCATTGATATCATTACTTTCCCAAAACAGTTAATTTTGTAACAAAGAAGGAAAAATTAAGGGTTCCAACCACTTCAAGGGGTCATTGATACAAAATTTCGATCGGTTTGCTCTAGATGGTGTAGGACTTTATTACGTCAAGGTGCAAGAAAAGAAAAAGAAAAAGAAAAAAGTTTGCCTTTGGAAATGTATTTTGAAAATGGCTCGCAACCACTTTTTGGGTTCTTGGGCATTTAGGAGTTGATGATCAAGTGACCGCGTACTAACCCAAATATATATATACTTCATGTCCCACAAAAGTTGAGCAAGAAATTATCGTTCATATCGTTCGGAAAAGTTATCTAAGAATTAAAAGCTATCCAAAAGTTACCTTCTACTTTTAATGATACAATCTACCCTCTCTAGAAGTGTTATTTTGCCATTTTCCATACTCCCTTGAAAAATACACTATGCTAATTATCCCACATGTTACTAATTCCTGAAACATGTATTATTTTGCCAAGTCAAATTAGTGAGGGCTAGAAATTTTATTGAGTGATACTGAATACATTCATGAATACATGCTCATTTACCATACATTTCAAGAAATTTAGTGTGTGCTCTAAGGTGCTTGTAGAGTGATTAAAAATTTATATGCAAACACATGCTTGTCAATGAATAGTGCCAAGATGAATGGTGCCAATTTTTTTAGTGAATGATGTTGCTATAAATAGTATTTTTAGTGAATGATGCCAAGATGAACAATGCTTCCTAGATCTTTTGGTGGCATTGATTTCATGGTGTAAAGAAATTTAGTATCACCTTCACTAATTTCCCACATGCACTATTAGCCCTCCCTCACTAATTGGGATAATCAATGTGTATAAGTATTGTTTGTTACTAAATTATGAAAAATTTACTCCCTTCTTTGTTAATTTACATTGTATAACTGTTACTTGCACCAAAATCCATGAAACATGTAAATCAAGGTTGTGGGTTTATGACCATTACTATAAGTGACAATGTTGGAGGGTGGAGGGCGAGCCAATGCTAGATAATGTTGGACAATGGGTAAATACGGTGAGTGGTTGAGAATGAGCCAATCCCTGGTTGAGTCATTGTTATGTTTATCAATGTCTATTTCTTACCTTGGTTTCATTTCTTATGACTGTACACATGTCAAATGCTATTCACTTGGATTGTTGTATAATCCAATCAAGTATTACAAGTACAAGTTAAAGTTACCACTAGTATCTTCTATAGGCCTTGATTTTGCTATGGGATCAAGTCCATTAGAGACATCCATCATTATTTCCCGTATTCAAAAGTCTCATCAAACAACAATAGAATCTTAATTTGGTCACTAAGCAAAGTAAGTTTTTTGTTTTTGTTTTATTGATGTACATAATGATATTTTATAAGTGTTACTAATGATTCTATTTTTAACACACAATTGTTGCATTTATTAGTGTTATTTATTGAACTGCCCACCCTCTCTAAATGGTACTATGTTAGAATTCCATTAATGTTACAATTATATATTTTGGGGGTAACACTTATAAAGGGTAAATTGTAGAGCGTAGGGCTTGCGTAAGGGAGTGACATGTGATGGCCAAGAAAATGATCTGAACCTGCCAATTTGTGTATTCCAGGTGCACAAGTCAACCTAAAGGATTAATAAGAGGTGACATAACAGTAGGACATGTGTCACATTAAGTAGTTGTTGAAACTACACCTTAGCTTACAAATCTTGCTAATTTATAATTTATATGCACGTGTGTCATGTGTCCGTACAACACAAACCAAGCTAGTAATGTGCAATTACTTTCATCTTTGTAGGGAAAATGGCTACTCATCCTTTTGTTCAATGCATGTTTACACTAGTGACGGGAAACTTAGTAGTGTGAGCGTAGAGCGGAGAGCAGAGTTTGGATAGCAGAAAATTTTGAGTTTGTTGGGTAATTTTAGGACAAGGTGTGCCTATTTCCGTGGAATTTATAGATAGTGTAAGGGCAATTTGTTGGAAAGGTACCCCATTCCCGTGGAGATTATAACACATCCTAGTTCGAGAAACGAGTAGAACTTAAAGGCGTGGAAGAATGTATTTGTTATCAAAGATCTTATAGTCTAGGTTTGAAATGGTTTCATATTAAATTAGGGTTGACGTCAGCAATTGAAATCAAACATGAACAAAACATATAGAAGGAGTTGAATGGGGATTTGCAAAATGCACAAGGAAATACAACAAATGAACTCAGAAAATATTTTTGAAAAACAATACATATGAGATAGAGTTTCCAAATGCACGAGGCGTAGTCAACAACTTGCACTACCATGACTATCACGATAGTCTATCACTATCCTCGCCCTCCTCGCCCTCTATGTCTAGGAAATCCAATACTAGGTTGTTGAAAGGTCGAATGCGACTAAGAGGTGGAGACGGAGCTTCCGCTAAAAGATTGGCAAACTCAGCAGCATACGAAGGGAGCTCGAACGTCTTGGAAGGACTCGAACACATGCCTCGACGAAGGATTGCATTTTCCCCTGGCACTCTGAACCCCCAAGACAAAAGATTAGAAACAAAATGACACAAGAAGATGGGAAAATGACATGAAGGTAACATGGCAAAACATATAAAGCAAACTTACGCACAAAGAAAACCGAATGCGCGTTTGGTCATCTTCTGAGGCGGATCAAAAATAGAGGTAGACGGTGGGGCAACTGAGCGGGGAGTACGCGCAGGCTGGGGATCGCGCATGGGGAGTAGGATTGCATTGAAAATGATGGGATCACTCTCAAGGGCCACAATATGCCGCTCAAGTGAGCGACATGCTGTAATCGAACCACCTAAAGCAAAGAGAGGGAAAATGTTAGTATGAAAACTAGTGAAAAAAAAACGGAAAATTTAAAGTAAGGATGATGCTGAAAGAGAATGCGTACCTACACCACACTGCCAATCCATAATAACATCATTCTTGTCGGTAAGAGTAGCGAGGAGGATAGAGAAGAAAACGTGATGCTTTTCACGAGCACCTCTCCAAGATATTCCATCAGTGCGCATCGCCTGGCTCTTCTCATCGGTGAAGGCATTCAACCATCCATCTCGCTGGAGGTTATAACCATACTCTTGCATGGCCTCCTCACGCACTCTTAGAACGGAGTTAACACGAACAAGAACCTTGATGCTGAATTTCCGAGTCTGAAAAAATTAAAACGATTTCATAAGACTTGGAAGAAGTGAAATAAAACACAATACATAAGCGTAGTAAGAGACAGAGAGTTGCTTACCACTCCCGAGAGGACCACAGGGGATTGGAGGTCCAAATCATTCATACCAAACCAATCTTCAGCGACGTAGAAATCGTAAGTGTGTGCCCAATCAAAAACAGTCTTGGAAACAGAGGCACTTGCACAATGGGCAAGGACAAGGACACCATGATCATAGAGGTTAGATTTCGCAAATGCAAAAAGACACTCATAGTATGATTCATGGAGCTTGTTCCAAGCAGGAACATCGGTGGAGATGTTGGGCACCGGCAAATTCTCGGGAATGTCTGCGAAGAGAAGATCGAGGCCCTTGTGAGTTGTAATCGAGGTGTTCACACGGGAACGACCTGCCCCAACCTGCAATAAAAACTTCATGAGAAAACAAGAGCAAGGAAAAAAAGAAGCAAACCAAAAGGAAAGGAGCCTGAAAAATGACGAAGGGATAGATACAAACCTTGGCAATGAACTCCTGGATGCGGGTATATGTTGGGAGGGGACCTCCTGCAAACTCAGAATCCAGCATGAGTTGCACCATGTCCACATTTTCGATGAGGGCAAGCGTGGTAGGCGACACCGAAGAGGTGGCACTCGTATCCAAAAGGGCGGCCTTCCTCTTGTGAGGCAAGGAGAGAAGAGAAGTGCCACTGTGAGAAGGAATAGCAATAGTTTGTGGACGAAAGGCTGAGGGAGTACCAGAGGGAGCAGTTGATGGAGCAACGAAGGGAGTGCTAGATGGACTCCGTAGAAAGGTGGGTGGCTGAGCAGGGGTCTTTGAAGCAGACCAAGTGACAATGTGGGAAGAGGCTTGAGTGGCGGTCTTCTTTACTTTGCCCTTTCCCTTTGGTGCCTTGGGCGGAGGAGGAGGAAGCTCAATGATGTCGGGCTCCTCAAACGGGACAATGTTATCCTCGGGAGCACTACTCACAAGGCTGGCAAAAAGAGGCTTCTCTTCCCCATGCACAAATCCTCCAGAACAATCCAAATACCATCCCCCAGCCTGCAAGTGAGGTGCAGGCAACTTGGTTGTTTGCGTGGTCGTGTACACGCAGAGGCTAGAAAGCACGTTCACCCAGTCCGAGAGGTAGGTGGGCAAGGAAGATGATGCCAATGCATTCTTTGCAACCAACTCTCTCATGATATAACTAAAAAAAATGAGATTAGCATGGGAAAGAGCAGGAAATAGAGTGCAAGAATGCAAGAAATGAAGTGCACAAGAGCAAGGAATGAAGAGCAAAAATGAAGGATAAGTGCATTACCGATAGGCGACGCGCTTGATAGCCAGAGCACCCTCCTCGAACTCCAAGAGGTTATCCCCTTTGGAAAAGGGAATGGAAGGCTTATCGCCGAGGTAAGGCTTGAAAGCTCTATCCCAAAGGAGAATCCTCCAGTGATCAACATATTCATGAGGGCGCAAGATAGTCTCCGATGCGTCCCAATCGATATCGACGGTGAGGTCGTCCTGAAATGATTCAATCTGGACCGAGACTTCTTTCTCCAACTGAAATGAAGGAGAAAGAGAGAAATTAGATATGAAACAAGAGGAATAAAAACAAAATTAAGAAGGCCAAGGAATGGATATACCTGAGCCCAGAATGATGCCTTGTGAAGCCAGTCATCCAAAGTTTTTTCCCTCATAGGCTTGTCGATGGGAAACTTGTTCTCCGACCTCTCACGAATGGAGGCGTTCCACCAATGAAGCCACTTGGCTTTGAATGAAGCTTCGACTGGACATGTGACAATTTTTTGCAACTTTTCAATTGTCATGTCGGTCGAGGCAAATTCATTAAAGTGTCGGTCAATCTGCACACGTCCAAAAAAATGAAATGAGTTCAGGAGGGTACACAAATGAAAAGATTATTCATATAAAGGGAGACATAGATACCTCGTGGAAGAAGTCCTCCCCATTCTGAGGGTGTGCGACCGAGATATATTTTTCAAATGTGCGTGCCCGAATGCTCTTGATTGTCCTCTCCTGGGCCTTGGTCATGACATTCCAAATCTTAGTAGCAGTCCTCTCGGCAACCGGAGTGGTTTCACGGTAATGCCTCACTGCAAGGTCAGCTTGAGCCGAAATGTCTCTCTGCAAAAAATGACCTTGTGAGCAAATACAATCGGCATGGAAATGCAAAATGGAATGCAGCTCGGGAAATGGAAAAGACGGGATGCAAAATCATACCTTATAAAGGAATTTGACGAAGACATCCGCAGTGAGAGTGTACCAAGTAGGGCGACTCTCCTTAATCTTCTCACATGCTTTGTAATCAGCAGGAGAGATGAGATCCTTGAACGTGGATAACTCCAACCTCCCAAATGTACGAATTCGAAGGAGTTTAGCAGGAATGTTCGCCTTCACGTAATCATGCTCGGTACACCTAAGGGAAAAAAGATGAGAACCGGCCAATGAAAAGAACGGAGGAAATCAACAAAAAAATATGCTTACCAATTAATGTCGCTCATTGCATTGAGGAAGACACCGGTGCATCCCCTGGGATCGACCACAATACAATCCACCGAGACATGCCAACTCTTGTCGTCGGCGTGGTTGTTGTTGATGTGCCTCCACCATGCTGTGAGTCGATGATTTCCTTCCCAGACGAAGAACATCTTTCCACAGAGATGTGCAAGATCCGGGTCCTCCTTCAGCTTGACATCGAACTCCGCAGAGGCCTCTTGCCAGAGAGGGCTCCATGAGGCCATTATGGCAGGGGAAACCGGGAGGTCTACGGGAATGTCATTGAAAACCGAAACGTACATTACCCGATCTCCCTCTCGGTATCCCATAACAAACTCACATTCCAAACGCTGCACCTCTACCTCGCTGATTGGACGGACAAGAGGGAGGGCTCGCAAGCGGCACAAGGGAATGGAGAAGCGGGACTTATTGGTGGGCTTAATACGGAGGCGTTGGATAACGCCGTTCGAGTCCACCTTTTGTGATTTGCGGAGCTCAAGCTCACACACAACAGGATCCGTGTCGGCAACAGCACCGACGGTATCATGGCCAATAGACATCACCTCTCCTTGCATTTGGCCTTGCAATTTGGCACTCTCAACCTGGGCAGCCTCAACTTCGACCGCGGGGACAACAATAACAACGTCCTCTGCAGATTGATGTTGCTGCTCCGCAACCCCAAAAGATTGAGAACCCTAAGAACATGAAACTATATTAGAACTTCCCTACGAACAATCAAATGAGAACACATACAAGTTAACAAAATCTTCCTCAAATGAGAACACATACATTTATATTCGAGTCGAGGATAAACGGCACTTTGGAATGTCGCTATGTAACAAATATCGCAAGGAATGCAAAATTTTAAATGAAAGAACGTGGACATTTATCTTCGAGTCAAGGATAAATGGGACTCTTGGTAGACATTTATCCTCGAGTCGAAGATAATTGGGACTCTGGGTAGAAATTTATCTTCGAGTCGAAGATAAATGGGACCCTGTGTATACATTTATATTCGGGTCGAAGATAAATGGGACCCTGGGTATACATTTATATTCGGGTCGAAGATAAATGGGACTCTGGATAGACATTTATCTTCGAGTCGAGGATAAATGGGACACTGGAATGTCGCGATGTAACAAATATAGCAAGACATTCAAAATTTGAAATAAAAGCACGTAAACGTTTATCTTCGAATCGAAGATAAACGAGACTCAGGAAGGCCTCCCTAGTGGCCTGGGAGTGGCTTCCGGGACTGCAAACCTTTGAATTGCCATAACTTCATTTTTACTTGCCCGAATGGGGCAAGTGAATAGTGCATCGGCATCTACGCAAAACGTAGATGCCGATGGAGTGGTCAATTCTACAAATCAAAAATCATACAAGAAAGTTATGGGGTTTTCAAGCTGATGGGCTCTTCTTATCCCAGCAAAGACCTCAAAAAAGAGGCCTCGGATCCGAGGCCTCCTTTCCAACCTCTCACATATTCACCAAAACAACGTATACCAAGGCCGATAACAAAGTCAAGTACACATTTCATGTACATTTACAAAGCAAAGACCTTCTCAAAAAAGAGGCCTCGGATCCGAGGCCTCCTCTCCAACCTCTCACATATTCACAACCACAAAGCATACCAAGGCCTAAAGCAAAGTTAAGATGACATTTCATGTACATTTAGAAAGCAAAGACCTTCTCAAAAAAGAGGCCTCGGATCCGACGCCTTCTCCCTAGTGGCTTGGGAGTGGCTTCCGGGACTGCAAACCTTTGAATTGCCATAAATTCATTTTTACTTGCCCGAATGGAACAAGTGAGTAGTGCATCGGCATCTACACAAAACGTAGATGCCGATGGAGTGGTCAATTCTACGAATCAAAAACCATACAAGAAAGTTATGGGGTTTTGAAACTGATGGGCTCTTCTTATCCCAGCAAAGACCTCAAAAACGAGGCCTCGGATCAGAGGCCTCCTTTCCAACCTCTCACATATTCACAACCACAAAGCATACCAAAGCCTAAAGCAAAGTCAAGTTGACATTTCATGTACATTTAGAAAGCAAAGACCTTCTCAAAAAAGAGGCCTCGGATCCGAGGCCTTCTCCCTAGTGGCCTGGGAGTGGCTTCCGGGACTGCAAACCTTTGAATTGCCATAACTTCATTTTTACTTGCCCGAATGGAACAAGTGAGTAGTGCATCGGCATCTACGCAAAACGTAGATGCCGATGGAGTGGTCAATTCTACGAATCAAAAATCATACAAGAAAGTTATGGGGTTTTGAAGCTGATGGGCTCTTCTTATCCCAGCAAAGACCTCAAAAACGAGGCCTCGGATCCGAGGCCTCCTCTCCAACCTGTCACATATTCACAACCACAAAGCATACCAAGGCCTAAAGCAAAGTCAAGTTGACATTTCATGTACATTTACAAATCAAAGACCTTCTCAAAAAAGAGGCCTAGGATCCGAGGCCTTCTCCCTAGTGGCCTGGGAGTGGCTTCCGGGACTGCAAACCTTTGAATTGCCATAACTTCATTTTTACTTACCCGAATGGAACAAGTGAGTAGTGCATCGGCATCTACGCAAAACGTAGATGCCGATGGAGTGGTCAATTCTACGAATCGAAAACCATACAAGAAAGTTATGGGGTTTTGAAGCTGATGGGCTCTTCTTATCCCAGCAAAGACCTCAAAAACGAGGCCTCAGATCAGAGGCCTCCTCTCCAACCTCTCACATATTCACCAAACCAAAGTATACCAAGGCCAATAGCAAAGTCAAGTACACATTTCATGTACATTTACAAAGCAAAGACCTTCTCAAAAAAGAGGCCTCGGATCCGAGGCCTCCTCTCCAACCTGTCACATATTCACAACCACAAAGCATACCAAGGCCTAAAGCAAAGTCAAGTTGACATTTCATGTACATTTAGAAAGCAAAGACCTTCTCAAAAAAGAGGCCTCGGATCCGAGGCCTTCTCCCTAGTGGCCTGGGAGTGGCTTCCGGGACTGCAAACCTTTGAATTGCCATAACTTCATTTTTACTTGCCCGAATGGAACAAGTGAGTAGTGCATCGGCATCTACGCAAAACGTAGATGCCGATGGAGTGGTCAATTCTACGAATCAAAAATCATACAAGAAAGTTATGGGGTTTTGAAGCTGATGGGCTCTTCTTATCCCAGCAAAGACCTCAAAAACGAGGCCTCGGATCCGAGGCCTCCTCTCCAACCTGTCACATATTCACAACCACAAAGCATACCAAGGCCTAAAGAAAAGTCAAGTTGACATTTCATGTACATTTACAAATCAAAGACCTTCTAAAAAAAGAGGCCTAGGATCCGAGGCCTTCTCCCAAGTAGCCTGGGAGTGGCTTCCGGGACTGCAAACCTTTGAATTGCCATAACTTCATTTTTACTTGCCTGAATGGGGCAAGTAAGTAGTGCATCGGCATCAACGCAAAACGTACATGCCGATGGAGTGGTCAATTCTACGAATCGAAAACCATACAAGAAAGTTATGGGGTTTTGAAGCAGATGGGCTCTTCTTATCCCAGCAAAGACCTCAAAAACAAGGCCTCGGATCCGAGGCCTCCTTTCCAACCTCTCACATATTCACCAAAACAAAGTATACCAAGGCCGATAGCAAAGTCAAGTACACATTTCACCAAAGACCTTCTCAAAAAGAGGCCTCGGATCCGAGGCCTCTTCCACGCCCTCCTAAAGGTGCCCTAAGGCAACCCAGAAAAGGCCGAGAGCAAACAAATGAGCACATCACACGTTGAAATTCTCAAGCACAAACGTTCAACCAAAAGAGGCCTCGGATCCGAAGCCTCTTCCACGCCCTCCTAAAGGTGCCCTAAGACAACCCAAAAAAGGCCGAGAGCAAACAAACGAGCACATCACCCGCTAAAATTCTCAAGCACAAACGTACAACCAAAAGAGGCCTCGGATCCGAGGCCTCTTCCAGGCCCTCCCAAAGGTGCCCTTAGGCAACCCAGAAAAGGCCGAGAGCAAACAAACGAGCATATCACACGCTGAAATTCTCAAGCACCAAAAGAGGCCTCGGATCCGAGGCCTCTTCCACGCCCTCCTAAAGGTGCCCTAAGGCAACCCAGAAAAGGCCGAGAGCAAACAAATGAGCACATCACACGTTGAAATTCTCAAGCACAAACATTCAACCAAAAGAGGCCTCGGATCCGAGCCCTCTTCCACGCCCTCCTAAAGGTGCCCTAAGGCAACCCCGAAAAGGCCGAGAGCAAACAAATGAGCACATCACACGTTGAAATTCTCAAGCACAAACGTTCAACCAAAAGAGGCCTCGGATCCGAGGCCTCTTCCACGCCCTCCTAAAGGTGCCCTACGGCAACCCAGAAAAGGCCGAGAGCAAACAAACGAGCACATCACACGCTGAAATTGTCAAGCACAAACGTACAACCAAAAGAGGCCTCGGATCCGAGGCCTCTTCCACGCGCTCTTAAAGGTGCCCTAAGGCAACCCAGAAAAGGCCGAGAGCAAACAAACGAGCATATCACACGCTGATATTCTCAAGCACAAACGTACAACCAAAAGAGGCCTCGGATCTGAGGCCTCTTCCACGCCCTCCTAAAGGTGCCCTTAGGCAACCCCGAAAAGGCCGAGAGCAAACAAATGAGCACATCACACGTTGAAGTTCTCAAGCACAAACGTTCAAGCAAAAGAGGCCTCGAATCCGAGGCCTCTTCCACGCCCTCTTAAAGGTGCCCAAAGGCAACCCAGAAAAGGCCGAGAGCAAATAAATGAGCACATCACACGTTGAAATTCTCAAGCACAAACGTTCAACCAAAAGAGGCCTCGGATCCGAGGCCTCTTCCACGCCCTCCTAAAGGTGCCCTAAGGCAATCCAAAATAGGCCGAGAGCAAACAAACGAGCATATCACACGCTGAAATTCTCAAGCACAAACGTACAACCAAAAGAGGCCTCGGATCCGAGGCCTCTTCCACGCCCTCCTAAAGGTGCCCTAAGGCAACCCAGAAAAGGCCGAGAGCAAACAAATGAGCACATCACATGTTGAAATTCTCAAGCACAAACGTTCAACCAAAAGAGGCCTCGGATCGGAGGCCTCTTCCACGCCCTCCTAAAGGTGCCCTAAGGCAACCCCGAAAAGGCCGAGAGCAAACAAATGAGCACATCACACGCTGAAATTCTCAAGCACAAACGTACAACCAAAAGAGGCCTCGGATCCGGGGCCTCTTCCACGCCCTCCTAAAGGTGCCCTAAGGCAACCCAGGAAAGGCCGAGAGCAAACAAACGAGCATATCCCACGCTGAAATTCTCAAGCACAAACGTACAACCAAAAGAGGCCTCGGATCTAAGGCCTCTTCCACGCCCTCCTAAAGGTGCCCTAATGCAACCCCGAAAAGGCCGAGAGCAAAAAAATGAGCACATCACACGTTGAAATTCTCAAGCACAAACGTTCAACCAAAAGAGGCCTCGGATCCGAGGCCTCTTCCACGCCCTCCTAAAGGTGCCCTAAGGCAACCCAGAAAAGGCCGAGAGCAAACAAACGAGCACATCACACGCTGAAATTCTCAAGCACAAACGTACAACCAAAAGAGGCCTCGGATCCGAGGCCTCTTCCACGCGCTCCTAAAGGTGCCCTAAGGCAACCCAGAAAAGGCCGAGAGCAAACAAACGAGCATGTCACACGCTCAAATTCTCAAGCACAAACGTACAACCAAAAGAGGCCTCGGATCTGAGGCCTCTTCCACGCCCTCCTAAAGGTGCCCTAAGGCAACCCCGAAAAGGCCGAGAGCAAACAAATGAGCATATCACACGTTGAAATTCTCAAGCACAAACGTTCAACCAAAAGAGGCATCGGATGCGAGGCCTCTTCCACGCCCTCCTAAAGGTGCCCTAAGGCAACCCAAAAAACGCCGAGAGCAAACAAACGAGCACATCACACGCTGAAATTCTCAAGCACAAACGTACAACCAAAAGAGGCCTCGGATCCGAGGCCTCTTCCACACGCTCCTAAAGGTGCCCTAAGGCAACCCAAAAAAGGCCGAGAGCAAACAAACGAGCACATCACACGCTGAAATTCTCAAGCACAAACGTACAACCAAAAGAGGCCTCGGATCCGAGGCTTCTTCCACGCCCTCCTAAAGGTGCCCTAAGGCAACCTTGAAAAGGCCGAGAGCAAACAAATGAGCACATCACACGTTGAAATTCTCAAGCACAAACGTTCAACCAAAAGAGGCCTCGGATCCGAGGCCTCTTCCACGCCCTCCTAAAGGTGCCTTAAGGCAACCCCGAAAAGGCCGAGAGCAAACAAAAATGAGCACATCACACGTTGAAATTCTCAAGCACAAACGTTCAACCAAAAGAGGCCTCGGATCCGAGGCCTCTTCCACGCCCTCCTAAAGGTGCCCTAAGGCAACCCAGAAAAGGCCGAGAGCAAACAAACGAGCACATCACACGCTGAAATTCTCAAGCACAAACGTACAACCAAAAGAGGCCTCGGATCCGAGGCCTCTTCCACGCGCTCCTAAAGGTGCCCTAAGGCAACCCAGAAAAGGCCGAGAGCAAACAAACGAGCATATCACACGCTGAAATTCTCAAGCACAAACGTTCAACCAAAAGAGGCCTCGGATCCGAGGCCTCTTCCACGCCCTCCTAAAGGTGCCCTAAGGCAACCCCGAAAAGGCCGAGAGCAAACAAATGAGCACATCACACGTTGAAATTCTCAAGCACAAACGTTCAACCGAAAGAGGCCTCGGATCCGAGGCCTCTTCCACGCGCTCCTAAAGCTGCCCTAAGGCAACCCAGAAAAGGCCGAGAGCAAACAAACGAGCATATCACACGCTGAAATTCTCAAGCACAAACATACAACCAAAAGAGGCCTCGGATTTGAGGCCTCTTCCACGCCCTCCTAAAGGTGCCCTAAGGCAACCCCGAAAAGGCCGAGAGCAAACAAATGAGCACATCACACGTTGAAATTCTCAAGCACAAACGTTCAACCAAAAGAGGCCTCGGATCCGAGGCCTCTTCCACGCCCTCTTAAAGGTGCCCAAAGGCAACCCAGAAAAGGCCGAGAGCAAACAAATGAGCACATCACACGTTGAAATTCTCAAGCACAAACGTTCAACCAAAAGAGGCCTCGGATCCGAGGCCTCTTCCACGCCCTCCTAAAGGTGCCCTAAGGCAACCCAAAAAAGGCCGAGAGCAAACAAACGAGCATATCACACGCTGAAATTCTCAAGCACAAACGCACAACCAAAAGAGGCCTCGGATCCGAGGCCTCTTCCACGCCCTCCTAGAGGTGCCCTAAGGCAACCCCGAAAAGGCCGAGAGCAAACAAACGAGCACATCACACGTTGAAATTCTCAAGCACAAACGTTCAACCAAAGGAGGCCTCGGATTCGAGGCCTCTTCCACGCCCTCCTAAAGGTGCCCTAAGGCAACCCAGAAAAGGCCGAGAGCAAACAAACGAGCACATCACACGCTGAAATTCTCAAGCACAAACGTACAACCAAAAGAGGCCTCGGATCCGGGGCCTCTTCCACGCCCTCCTAAAGGTGCCCTAAGGCAACCCAGGAAAGGCCGAGAGCAAACAAACGAGCACATCACACGCTGAAATTCTCAAGCACAAACGTACAACCAAAAGAGGCCTCGGATCCGAGGCCTCTTCCACGCGCTCCTAAAGGTGCCGTAAGGCAACCCCGAAAAGGCCGAGAGCAAACAAATGAGCACATCACACGTTGAAATTCTCAATCACAAACGTTCAACCGAAAGAGGCCTCGGATCTGAGGCCTCTTCCACGCCCTCTTAAAGGTGCCCAAAGGCAACCCAGAAAAGGCCGACAGCAAACAAATGAGCACATCACACGTTGAAATTCTCAAGCACAAACGTTCAACCAAAAGAGGCCTCGGATCCGAGGCCTCTTCCACGCGCTCTTAAAGCTGCCCTAAGGCAACCCCGAAAAGTCCGAGAGCAAACAAATGAGCACATCACACGTTGAAATTCTCAAGCACAAACGTTCAACCAAAAGAGGCCTCGGATCCGAGGCCTCTTCCACGCCCTCTTAAAGGTGCCCAAAGGCAACCCAGAAAAGCCCGACAGCAAACAAATGAGCACATCACACGTTGAAATTGTCAAGCACAAACGTTCAACCAAAAGAGGCCTCGGATCCGAGGCCTCTTCCACGCCCTCCTAAAGCTGCCCTAAGGCAACCCAGAAAAGGCCGAGAGCAAACAAACGAGCATATCACACGCTAAAATTCTCAAGCACAAACGCACAACCAAAAGAGGCCTCGGATCCGAGGCCTCTTCCACGCCCTCCTAAAGGTGCCCTAAGGCAACCCAGAAAAGGCCGAGAGCAAACAAATGAGCACATCACACGTTGAAATTTTCAAGCACAAACGTTCAACCAAAAGAGGCCTCGGATGCGAGGCCTCTTCCACGCCCTCCTAAAGGTGCCCTAAGGCAACCCAAAAAACGCCGAGAGCAAACAAACGAGCATATCACACGCTGACATTCTCAAGCACAAACGTACAACCAAAAGAGGCCTCGGATCCGAGGCCTCTTCCACGCGCTCCTAAAGGTGCCCTAAGGCAACCCAAAAAAGGCCGACAGCAAACAAACGTGCACATTACACGCTGAAATTCTCAAGCACAAACGTACAACCCAAAGAGGCCTCGGATCCGAGGCCTCTTCCACGCCCTCCTAAAGGTTCCCTAAGGCAACCCAGAAAAGGCCGAGAGCAAACAAATGAGCACATCACACGTTGAAATTCTCAAGCACAAACGTTCAACCGAAAGAGGCCTCGGATCCGAGGCCTCTTCCACGCCCTCCTAAAGGTGCCCTAAGGCAACCCCGAAAAGGCCGAGAGCAAACAAAAATGAGCACATCACACGTTGAAATTCTCAAGCACAAACGTTCAACCAAAAGAGGCCTCGGATGCGAGGCCTCTTCCACGCCCTCCTAAAGGTGCCCTAAGGCAACCCAAAAAACGCCGAGAGCAAACAAACGAGCATATCACACGCTGAAATTCTCAAGCACAAACGTACAACCAAAAGAGGCCTCGGATCCGAGGCCTCTTCCACGCCCTCCTAAAGGTGCCCAAAGGCAACCCAGAAAAGGCCGAGAGCAAACAAATGAGCACATCACACGTTGAAATTCTCAAGCACAAACGTTCAACCAAAAGAGGCCTCGGATCCGAGGCCTCTTCGACGCCCTCCTAAAGGTGCCCTAAGGCAACCCAAAAAAGGCCGAGAGCAAACAAACGAGCATATCACACGCTGAAATTCTCAAGCACAAACGCACAACCAAAAGAGGCCTCGGATCCGAGGCCTCTTCCACGCCCTCCTAAAGGTGCCCTAAGGCAACCCAGAAAAGGCCGAGAGCAAACAAATGAGCACATCACACGTTGTAATTCTCAAGCACAAACGTTCAACCAAAAGAGGCCTCGGATCCGAGGCCTCTTCCACGCCCTCCTAAAGGTGCCCTAAGGCAACCCCGAAAAGGCCGAGAGCAAACAAATGAGGACATCACACGTTGAAATTCTCAAGCACAAACCTTCAACCAAAGGAGGCCTCGGATCCGAGGCCTCTTCCACGCCCTTCTAAAGGTGCCCTAAGGCAACCCAGAAAAGGCCGAGAGCAAACAAACGAGCACATCACATGCTGAAATTCTCAAGCACAAACGTACAACCAAAAGAGGCCTCGGATCCGGGGCCTCTTCCACGCCCTCCTAAAGGTGCCCTAAGGCAACCCAGGAAAGGCCGAGAGCAAACAAACGAGCACATCACACGCTGAAATTCTCAAGCACAAACGTACAACCAAAAGAGGCCTCGGATCCGAGGCCTCTTCCACACGCTCCTAAAGGTGCCCTAAGGCAACCCAGAAAAGGCCGAGAGCAAACAAACGAGCATATCACACGCTCAAATTCTCAACCACAAACGTACAACCAAAAGAGGCCTCGGATCTGAGGCCTCTTCCACGCCCTCCTAAAGGTGCCCTAAGGCAACCCCGAAAAGGCCGAGAGCAAACAAATGAGCACATCACACGTTGAAATTCTCAAGCACAAACGTTCAACCAAAAGACGCCTCGGATCCGAGGCCTCTTCCACGCCCTCCTAAAGGTGCCCAAAGGCAACCCAGAAAAGGCCGAGAGCAAACAAATGAGCACATCACACGTTGAAATTCTCAAGCACAAACGTTCAACCAAAAGAGGCCTCGGATCCGAGGCCTCTTCCACGCCCTCCTAAAGGTGCCCTAAGGCTACCCAAAAAAGGCCGAGAGCAAACAAACGAGCATATCACACGCTGAAATTCTCAAGCACAAACGCACAACCAAAAGAGGCCTCGGATCCGAGGCCTCTTCCACGCCCTCCTAAAGGTGCCCTAAGGCAACCCAGAAAAGGCCGAGAGCAAACAAATGAGCACATCACACGTTGAAATTCTCAAGCACAAACGTTCAACCAAAAGAGGCCTCGGATCCGAGGCCTCTTCCACGCCCTCCTAAAGGTGCCCTAAGGCAACCCCGAAAAGGCCGAGAGCAAACAAATGAGGACATCACACGTTGAAATTCTCAAGCACAAACCTTCAACCAAAGGAGGCCTCGGATCCGAGGCCTCTTCCACGCCCTTCTAAAGGTGCCCTAAGGCAACCCAGAAAAGGCCGAGAGCAAACAAACGAGCACATCACATGCTGAAATTCTCAAGCACAAACGTACAACCAAAAGAGGCCTCGGATCCGGGGCCTCTTCCACGCCCTCCTAAAGGTGCCCTAAGGCAACCCAGGAAAGGCCGAGAGCAAACAAACGAGCACATCACACGCTGAAATTCTCAAGCACAAACGTACAACCAAAAGAGGCCTCGGATCCGAGGCCTCTTCCACGCGCTCCTAAAGGTGCCCTAAGGCAACCCAGAAAAGGCCGAGAGCAAACAAACGAGCATATCACACGCTCAAATTCTCAACCACAAACGTACAACCAAAAGAGGCCTCGGATCTGAGGCCTCTTCCACGCCCTCCTAAAGGTGCCCTAAGGCAACCCCGAAAAGGCCGAGAGCAAACAAATGAGCACATCACACGTTGAAATTCTCAAGCACAAACGTTCAACCAAAAGACGCCTCGGATCCGAGGCCTCTTCCACGCCCTCCTAAAGGTGCCCAAAGGCAACCCAGAAAAGGCCGAGAGCAAACAAATGAGCACATCACACGTTGAAATTCTCAAGCACAAACGTTCAACCAAAAGAGGCCTCGGATCCGAGGCCTCTTCGACGCCCTCCTAAAGGTGCCCTAAGGCAACCCAAAAAAGGCCGAGAGCAAACAAACGAGCATATCACACGCTGAAATTCTCAAGCACAAACGCACAACCAAAAGAGGCCTCGGATCCGAGGCCTCTTCCACGCCCTCCTAAAGGTGCCCTAAGGCAACCCAGAAAAGGCCGAGAGCAAACAAATGAGCACATCACACGTTGAAATTCTCAAGCACAAACGTTCAACCAAAAGAGGCCTCGGATCCGAGGCCTCTTCCACGCCCTCCTAAAGGTGTCCTAAGGCAACCCCGAAAAGGCCGAGAGCAAACAAATGAGCACATCACACGTTGAAATTCTCAAGCACAAACCTTCAACCAAAGGAGGCCTCGGATCCGAGGCCTCTTCCACGCCCTTCTAAAGGTGCCCTAAGGCAACCCAGAAAAGGCCGAGAGCAAACAAACGAGCACATCACATGCTGAAATTCTCAAGCACAAACGTACAACCAAAAGAGGCCTCGGATCCGGGGCCTCTTCCACGCCCTCCTAAAGGTGCCCTAAGGCAACCCAGGAAAGGCCGAGAGCAAACAAACGAGCACATCACACGCTGAAATTCTCAACCACAAACGTACAACCAAAAGAGGCCTCGGATCCGAGGCCTCTTCCACGCGCTCCTAAAGGTGCCCTAAGGCAACCCAGAAAAGTCCGAGAGCAAACAAACGAGCATATCACACGCTGAAATTATCAAGCACAAACGTACAACCAAAAGAGGCCTCGGATCTGAGGCCTCTTCCACGCCCTCCTAAAGGTGCCCTAAGGCAACCCCGAAAAGGCCGAGAGCAAACAAATGAGCACATCACACGTTGAAATTCTCAAGCACAAACGTTCAACCAAAAGAGGCCTCGGATGCGAGGCCTCTTCCACGCCCTCCTCAAGGTGCCCTAAGGCAACCCAAAAAACGCCGAGAGCAAACAAACGAGCATATCACACGCTGAAATTCTCAAGCACAAACGTACAACCAAAAGAGGCCTCGGATCCGAGGCCTCTTCCACGCGCTCCTAAAGGTGCCCTAAGGCAACCCAAAAAAGGCCGACAGCAAACAAACGTGCACATTACACGCTGAAATTCTCAAGCACAAACGTACAACCCAAAGAGGCCTCGGATCCGAGGCCTCTTCCACGCCCTCCTAAAGGTGCCCAAAGGCAACCCAGAAAAGGCCGAGAGCAAACAAATAAGCACATCACACGTTGAAATTCTCAAGCACAAACGTTCAACCAAAAGAGGCCTCGGATCCGAGGCCTCTTCGACGCCCTCCTAAAGGTGCCCTAAGGCAACCCAAAAAAGGCCGAGAGCAAACAAACGAGCATATCACACGCTGAAATTCTCAAGCACAAACGCACAACCAAAAGAGGCCTCGGATCCGAGGCCTCTTCCACGCCCTCCTAAAGGTGCCCTAAGGCAACCCAGAAAAGGCCGAGAGCAAACAAATGAGCACATCACACGTTGAAATTCTCAAGCACAAACCTTCAACCAAAGGAGGCCTCGGATCCGAGGCCTCTTCCACGCCCTTCTAAAGGTGCCCTAAGGCAACCCAGAAAAGGCCGAGAGCAAACAAACGAGCACATCACATGCTGAAATTCTCAAGCACAAACGTACAACCAAAAGAGGCCTCGGATCCGGGGCCTCTTCCACGCCCTCCTAAAGGTGCCCTAAGGCAACCCAGGAAAGGCCGAGAGCAAACAAACGAGCACATCACACGCTGAAATTCTCAAGCACAAACGTACAACCAAAAGAGGCCTCGGATCCGAGGCCTCTTCCACGCGCTCCTAAAGGTGCCCTAAGGCAACCCAGAAAAGTCCGAGAGCAAACAAACGAGCATATCACACGCTGAAATTCTCAAGCACAAACGTACAACCAAAAGAGGCCTCGGATCTGAGGCCTCTTCCACGCCCTCCTAAAGGTGCCCTAAGGCAACCCCGAAAAGGCCGAGAGCAAACAAATGAGCACATCACACGTTGAAATTCTCAAGCACAAACGTTCAACCAAAAGAGGCCTCGGATGCGAGGCCTCTTCCACGCCCTCCTAAAGGTGCCCTAAGGCAACCCAAAAAACGCCGAGAGCAAACAAACGAGCATATCACACGCTGAAATTCTCAAGCACAAACGTACAACCAAAAGAGGCCTCGGATCCGAGGCCTCTTCCACGCGCTCCTAAAGGTGCCCTAAGGCAACCCAAAAAAGGCCGACAGCAAACAAACGTGCACATTACACGCTGAAATTCTCAAGCACAAACGTACAACCCAAAGAGGCCTCGGATCCGAGGCCTCTTCCACGCCCTCCTAAAGGTGCCCTAAGGCAACCCAGAAAAGGCCGAGAGCAAACAAATGAGCACATCACACGTTGAAATTCTCAAGCACAAACGTTCAACCGAAAGAGGCCTCGGATCCGAGGCCTCTTCCACGCCCTCCTAAAGGTGCCCTAAGGCAACCCCGAAAAGGCCGAGAGCAAACAAAAATGAGCACATCACACGTTGAAATTCTCAAGCACAAACGTTCAACCAAAAGAGGCCTCGGATCCGAGGCCTCTTCCACGCGCTCTTAAAGCTGCCCTAAGGCAACCCCGAAAAGGCCGAGAGCAAACAAATGAGCACATCACACGTTGAAATTCTCAAGCACAAACGTTCAACCGAAAGAGGCCTCGGATCCGAGGCCTCTTCCACGCCCTCTTAAAGGTGCCCAAAGGCAACCCAGAAAAGGCCGACAGCAAACAAATGAGCACATCACACGTTGAAATTGTCAAGCACAAACGTTCAACCAAAAGAGGCCTCGGATCCGAGGCCTCTTCCACGCGCTCTTAAAGCTCCCCTAAGGCAACCCCGAAAAGGCCGAGAGCAAACAAATGAGCACATCACACGTTGAAATTCTCAAGCACAAACGTTCAACCGAAAGAGGCCTCGGATCCGAGGCCTCTTCCACGCCCTCTTAAAGGTGCCCAAAGGCAACCCAGAAAAGGCCGACAGCAAACAAATGAGCACATCACACGTTGAAATTGTCAAGCACAAACGTTCAACCAAAAGAGGCCTCGGATCCGAGGCCTCTTCCACGCCCTCCTAAAGCTGCCCTAAGGCAACCCAGAAAAGGCCGAGAGCAAACAAACGAGCATATCACACGCTGAAATTCTCAAGCACAAACGCACAACCAAAAGAGGCCTCGGATCCGAGGCCTCTTCCACGCCCTCCTAAAGGTGCCCTAAGGCAACCCAGAAAAGGCCGAGAGCAAACAAATGAGCACATCACACGTTGAAATTCTGAAGCACAAACGTTCAACCAAAAGAGGCCTCGGATCCGAGGCCTCTTCGACGCCCTTCTAAAGGTGCCCTAAGGCAACCCAAAAAAGGCCGAGAGCAAACAAACGAGCATATCACACGCTGAAATTCTCAAGCACAAACGCACAACCAAAAGAGGCCTCGGATCCGAGGCCTCTTCCACGCCCTCCTAAAGGTGCCCTAAGGCAACCCAGAAAAGGCCGAGAGCAAACAAATGAGCACATCACACGTTGAAATTCTCAAGCACAAACCTTCAACCAAAGGAGGCCTCGGATCCGAGGCCTCTTCCACGCCCTCCTAAAGGTGCCCTAAGGCAACCCAGAAAAGGCCGAGAGCAAACAAACGAGCACATCACATGCTGAAATTCTCAAGCACAAACGTACAACCAAAAGAGGCCTCGGATCCGGGGCCTCTTCCACGCCTTCCTAAAGGTGCCCTAAGGCAACCCAGGAAAGGCCGAGAGCAAACAAACGAGCACATCACACGCTGAAATTCTCAAGCACAAACGTACAACCAAAAGAGGCCTCGGATCCGAGGCCTCTTCCACGCGCTCCTAAAGGTGCCCTAAGGCAACCCAGAAAAGGCCGAGAGCAAACAAACGAGCATATCACACGCTCAAATTCTCAACCACAAACGTACAACCAAAAGAGGCCTCGGATCTGAGGCCTCTTCCACGCCCTCCTAAAGGTGCCCTAAGGCAACCCCGAAAAGGCCGAGAGCAAACAAATGAGCACATCACACGTTGAAATTCTCAAGCACAAACGTTCAACCAAAAGAGGCCTCGGATGCGAGGCCTCTTCCACGCCCTCCTAAAGGTGCCCTAAGGCAACCCAAAAAACGCCGAGAGCAAACAAACGAGCATATCACACGCTGAAATTCTCAAGCACAAACGTACAACCAAAAGAGGCCTCGGATCCGAGGCCTCTTCCACGCGCTCCTAAAGGTGCCCTAAGGCAACCCAAAAAAGGCCGACAGCAAACAAACGTGCACATTACACGCTGAAATTCTCAAGCACAAACGTACAACCCAAAGAGGCCTCGGATCCGAGGCCTCTTCCACGCCCTCCTAGAGGTGCCCTAAGGCAACCCCGAAAAGGCCGAGAGCAAACAAATGAGCACATCACACGTTGAAATTCTCAAGCACAAACGTTCAACCGAAAGAGGCCTCGGATCCGAGGCCTCTTCCACGCCCTCCTAAAGGTGCCCTAAGGCAACCCCGAAAAGGCCGAGAGCAAACAAAAATGAGCACATCACACGCTGAAATTCTCAAGCACAAACGTACAACCAAAAGAGGCCTCGGATCCGAGGCCTCTTCCACGCGCTCCTAAAGGTGCCCTAAGGCAACCCCGAAAAGGCCGAGAGCAAACAAATGAGCACATCACACGTTGAAATTCTCAAGCACAAACGTTCAACCGAAAGAGGCCTCGGATCTGAGGCCTCTTCCACGCCCTCTTAAAGGTGCCCAAAGGCAACCCAGAAAAGGCCGACAGCAAACAAATGAGGACATCACACGTTGAAATTCTCAAGCACAAACGTTCAACCAAAAGAGGCCTCGGATCCGAGGCCTCTTCCACGCGCTCTTAAAGCTGCCCTAAGGCAACCCCGAAAAGGCCGAGAGCAAACAAATGAGCACATCACACGTTGAAATTCTCAAGCACAAACGTTCAACCGAAAGAGGCCTCGGATCCGAGGCCTCTTCCACGCCCTCTTAAAGTTGCCCAAAGGCAACCCAGAAAAGGCCGACAGCAAACAAATGAGCACATCACACGTTGAAATTGTCAAGCACAAACGTTCAACCAAAAGAGGCCTCGGATCCGAGGCCTCTTCCACGCCCTCCTAAAGCTGCCCTAAGGCAACCCAGAAAAGGCCGAGAGCAAACAAACGAGCATATCACACGCTGAAATTCTCAAGCACAAACGCACAACCAAAAGAGGCCTCGGATCCGAGGCCTCTTCCACGCCCTCCTAAAGGTGCCCTAAGGCAACCCAGAAAAGGCCGAGAGCAAACAAATGAGCACATCACACGTTGAAATTCTCAAGCACAAACGTTCAACCAAAAGAGGCCTCGGATCCGAGGCCTCTTCGACGCCCTCCTAAAGGTGCCCTACGGCAACCCAAAAAAGGCCGAGAGCAAACAAACGAGCATATCACACGCTGAAATTCTCAAGCACAAACGCACAACCAAAAGAGGCCTCGGATCCGAGGCCTCTTCCACGCCCTCCTAAAGGTGCCCTAAGGCAACCCAGAAAAGGCCGAGAGCAAACAAATGAGCACATCACACGTTGAAATTCTCAAGCACAAACGTTCAACCAAAAGAGGCCTCGGATCCGAGGCCTCTTCCACGCCCTCCTAAAGGTGCCCTAAGGCAACCCCGAAAAGGCCGAGAGCAAACAAATGAGCACATCACACGTTGAAATTCTCAAGCACAAACCTTCAACCAAAGGAGGCCTCGGATCCGAGGCCTCTTCCACGCCCTCCTAAAGGTGCCCTAAGGCAACCCAGAAAAGGCCGAGAGCAAACAAACGAGCACATCACACGCTGAAATTCTCAAGCACAAACGTACAACCAAAAGAGGCCTCGGATCCGGGGCCTCTTCCACGCCCTCCTAAAGGTGCCCTAAGGCAACCCAGGAAAGGCCGAGAGCAAACAAACGAGCACATCACACGCTGAAATTCTCAAGCACAAACGTACAACCAAAAGAGGCCTCGGATCCGAGGCCTCTTCCACGCGCTCCTAAAGGTGCCCTAAGGCAACCCAGAAAAGGCCGAGAGCAAACAAACGAGCATATCACACGCTCAAATTCTCAACCACAAACGTACAACCAAAAGAGGCCTCGGATCTGAGGCCTCTTCCACGCCCTCCTAAAGGTGCCCTAAGGCAACCCCGAAAAGGCCGAGAGCAAACAAAGGAGCACATCACACGTTGAAATTCTCAAGCACAAACGTTCAACGAAAAGAGGCCTCGGATGCGAGGCCTTTTCCACGCCCTCCTAAAGGTGCCCTAAGGCAACCCAAAAAACGCCGAGAGCAAACAAACGAGCATATCACACGCTGAAATTCTCAAGCACAAACGTACAACCAAAAGAGGCCTCGGATCCGAGGCCTCTTCCACGCGCTCCTAAAGGTGCCCTAAGGCAACCCAAAAAAGGCCGACAGCAAACAAACGTGCACATTACACGCTGAAATTCTCAAGCACAAACGTACAACCCAAAGAGGCCTCGGATCCGAGGCCTCTTCCACGCCCTCCTAAAGGTGCCCTAAGGCAACCCAGAAAAGGCCGAGAGCAAACAAATGAGCACATCACACGTTGAAATTCTCAAGCACAAACGTTCAACCGAAAGAGGCCTCGGATCCGAGGCCTCTTCCACGCCCTCCTAAAGGTGCCCTAAGGCAACCCCGAAAAGGCCGAGAGCAAACAAAGGAGCACATCACACGTTGAAATTCTCAAGCACAAACGTTCAACCAAAGGAGGCCTCGGATTCGAGGCCTCTTCCACGCCCTCCTAAAGGTGCCCAAAGGCAACCCAAAAAAGGCCGAGAGCAAACAAACGAGCACATCACACGCTGAAATTCTCAAGCACAAACGTACAACCAAAAGAGGCCTCGGATCCGGGGCCTCTTCCACGCCCTCCTAAAGGTGCCCTAAGGCAACCCAGAAAAGGCCGAGAGCAAACAAACGAGCATATCACACGCTGAAATTCTCAAGCACAAACGTACAACCAAAAGAGGCCTCGGATCCGAGGCCTCTTCCACGCCCTCCTAAAGGTGCCCTAAGGCAACCCCGAAAAGGCCGAGAGCAAACAAACGAGCATATCACACGCTGAAATTCTCAAGCACAAACGTACAACCAAAAGAGGCCTCGGATCCGAGGCCTCTTCCACGCCCTCCTAAAGGTGCCCTAAGGCAACCCCGAAAAGGCCGAGAGCAAACAAACGAGCACATCACACGCTGAAATTCTCAAGCACAAACGTACAACCAAAAGAGGCCTCGGATCCGAGGCCTCTTCCACGCCCTCCTAAAGGTGCCCAAAGGCAACCCAGAAAAGGCTGAGAGCAAACAAAGGAGCACATCACACGTTGAAATTCTCAAGCACAAACGTTCAACCAAAAGAGGCCTCGGATCCGAGGCCTCTTCCACGCTCTCCTAAAGGTGCCCTAAGGCAACCCAAAAAAAGCCGAGAGCAAACAAACGAGCATATCACACGCTGAAATTCTCAAGCACAAACGTACAACCAAAAGAGGCCTCGGATCCGAGGCCTCTTCCACGCCCTCCTAAAGGTGCCCAAAGGCAACCCTGAAAAGGCCGAGAGCAAACAAATGAGCACATCACACGTTGAAATTCTCAAGCCCAAACGTTTAACCAAAAGAGGCGTCGGATTGGTAAGCTCGCATTCCCTCCCCCGAGACGGAAGAGGAGGTCGGGAAGAAAGAAGCCGAGGAGCGCAACAGAGGAGAGGCGAATCGGAGAAGGGGAGAGGAGCAGCCGCGTGGCGAAAGGGGCCCCTGGGAGCGGTGCGTAAGGGGGCCCGAAGAAGGTAAGGAAGGCCTTGGAAGCTGAGGGAAGGTTCTGGGAATTATGGAAGGCCTTGGAAGGTGATGGAAGGCCCGGGGAACTTATGGTAGGAGCCGGGAACAAGCAAGGAGCCGGGAACAAGCAAGGAGCCGGGAACAAGCAAGGGAACAAGTAGGAGCCGGGAACGAACGGCTAAAGGAGGCACCAGAAATAGCTAGTGGGAATAGGGCTAGTTAAGATTAGAAGAGGCATGCTTTAGGAGCACATGTTTAATTGAATAGGCTCGGATATGAAAGGATATGTACGCATGAACTACATATTAGGCTATTTAGATTTGAACTCTACGGAGTAAAGACATTTTAATTCGGCTATTAATAGATACATAGCTAAAATTAGCCGAACTAACATTTACAAAAATCCTAGAAAATTATAGATTTGTAAGACTATATAAAGAGGCCAACTAGAGGCCCCTAATACACTTCATTCGCTCAAGCAAATTTTACATGAGTGTCCGAGCCGAGTCTTGAAGTCTTGAGTTCGTCTTTATATAGAAAACGGCACCCGCGGTGCATTAGGTTGTGTCTAGGGATCGCCTCTAGATAGAAAACGGCACCCGCGGTGCAATAAGTTTGAGTCTAGGGTTCGCATATAGATAGGCAACGGCACCCGTGGTGCATTAAGTCCGTGTCTAGGGATCGCATTCGGAAACCTCGACGCGGTAAGCAAAGATGCGGCATTCAACGAGCAACATATTTACATAGACTTAGGCGATTACCGAATTGAGGGATGGCCAAAGTATTGGAAAAGAAATGACCCGAGAACTTGCACGCAATTCATTGGCAAAGCAACTCCAACTTATACTTTGTGAATTCATATGAGGTGGAGTAAATCGCATGCGTCAAACTTGAGGTTATATCATAAAGCAAACTTGGATTATGCATGCAAAGTTCGAGGCAAGGGAATCTAAGCACAAATAAACAAATTACCTAGGAAATTGCTCGTTGACGAGAAAGATAATGATACCTCAAGCCGAAGCTTGACACCTTGGCATAAGATCACATCATTACCTTTCACGCCGATGGATGTGAGGCACCGAATTTAGTCTTGTCCAATCATAAGAGGGATTGGAACCAAAGGTGGCCGATATATGGCCTTGTCACCAAAATTCCCTATCATAAGCACTTAGAGATTGAGGCCGGCCTAAGAGAATATTCTGGGAATATTGCCGACCTTAGCTAAATGAATAGGATCTTCTAAGGTATAGCAATTAAATGCAAGGCCTTAGGAAATCGGCTTGAAAGCATGCACCTATGATTAGTAGAATATAAAGGGATTTTTAATTATGTCTCCCCGAGCTAGGTGGTCTTAGCGAGGGAGTATGCTACCTTATGAAAGTACTTAGGCAACGGTTTGAAAGCTTGAACGGAACAAAGGATATTGCATTAAAGGAATGAATAAAGATTCTATATAAGAATGTAAGTTGATATGATATAGATTCAAACCATGAAAGATATTGTAGGAGAATGTCTTTCTCAGAGAAACACTAAACCTTGACATTACACTTTTAGGTGACATTAACTTAAGTTCTAAGGTACTTACTCATACAAGAGTTATATAAAGACATGGAAACCACTTTTGCATATTCCTTGTTAAAGACACTTCAGGGGAACATAAACTTGTGAACTGAGAACAAACTACTTCTAGGGAACATATAAGCACGTTGGAATTATTATGTTACGATATTGAGACACAGAAGATTTCGAACACCTTCACAAGACTTCGAGAGAAGAAGATCTAATTTTGGTGGGAGTAACTTCCATGTAAACCGCTCCAGCAGCGGGTTACACCGTCTAAGGCTGGAAGGTTGAAGGTGGCCTCCACACGGATCCGAGGCCTCTTCCACGCCCTCCTAAAGGTGCCCTAAGGCAACCTTGAAAAGGCCGAGAGCAAACAAATGAGCACATCACACGTTGAAATTCTCAAGCACAAACGTACAACCAAAAGAGGCCTCGGATCCGAGGCCTCTTCCACGCCCTCCTAAAGGTGCCCTAAGGCAACCCTGAAAAGGCCGAGAGCAAACAAATGAGCACATCACACGTTGAAATTCTCAAGCACAAACGTTCAACCAAAAGAGGCCTCGGATCCGAGGCCTCTTCCACGCCCTCCTAAAGGTGCCCTAAGGCAACCCAAAAAAGGCCGAGAGCAAACAAACGAGCACATCACACGCTGAAATTCTCAAGCACAAACGTACAACCAAAAGAGGCCTCGAATCCGGGGCCTCTTCCACGCCCTCCTAAAGGTGCCCTAAGGCAACCCAAAAAGGGCCGAGAGCAAACAAACGAGCATATCACACGCTGAAATTCTCAAGCACAAATGTACAACCAAAAGAGGCCTCGGATCCGAGGCCTCTTCCACGCCCTCCTAAAGGTGCCCTAAGGCAACCCAGAAAAGGCCGAGAGCAAACAAATGAACACATGACACGTTGAAATTCTCAAGCACAAACTTTCAACCAAAAGAGGCCTCGGATCCGAGGCCTCTTCCACGCCCTCCTAAAGGTGCCCTAAGGCAACCTAGAAGAGGCCGAGAGCAAACAAATGAGCACATCACACGTTGAAATTCTCAAGCACAAACGTTCAACCAAAAGAGGCCTCGGATCCGAGGCCTCTTCCACGCCCTCCTAAAGGTGCCCTAAGGCAACCCAGAAAAGGCCGAGAGCAAACAAACGAGCATATCACACGCTGAAATTCTCAAGCACAAACGTACAACCAAAAGAGGCCTCGGATCCGAGGCCTCTTCCACGCCCTCCTAAAGGTGCCCAAAGGCAACCCAGAAAAGGCCGAGAGCAAACAAATGAGCACATCACACGTTGAAATTCTCAAGCACAAACGTTCAACCAAAAGAGGCCTCGGATCGGAGGCCTCTTCCACGCCCTCCTAAAGGTGCCCTAAGGCAACCCAAAAAAGGCCGAGAGCAAACAAACGAGCACATCACACGCTGAAATTCTCAAGCACAAACTTTCAACCAAAAGAGGCCTCGGATCCGAGGCCTCTTCCACGCCCTCCTAAAGGTGCCCTAAGGCAACCTAGAAGAGGCCGAGAGCAAACAAATGAGCACATCACACGTTGAAATTCTCAAGCACAAACGTTCAACCAAAAGAGGCCTCGGATCCGAGGCCTCTTCCACGCCCTCCTAAAGGTGCCCTAAGGCAACCCAGAAAAGGCCGAGAGCAAACAAACGAGCATATCACACGCTGAAATTCTCAAGCACAAACGTACAACCAAAAGAGGCCTCGGATCCGAGGCCTCTTCCACGCCCTCGTAAAGGTGCCCAAAGGCAACCCAGAAAAGGCCGAGAGCAAACAAATGAGCACATCACACGTTGAAATTCTCAAGCACAAACGTACAACCAAAAGAGGCCTCGGATCCGAGGCCTCTTCCACGCTCTCCTAAAGGTGCCCTAAGGCAACCCAAAAAAAGCCGAGAGCAAACAAACGAGCACATCCCACGCTGAAATTCTCAAGCACAAACGTACAACCAAAAGAGGCCTCGGATCCGAGGCCTCTTCCACGCCCTCCTAAAGGTGCCCTAAGGCAACCCAGAAAAGGCCGAGAGCAAACGAACGAGCACATCCCACGCTGAAATTCTCAAGCACAAACGTACAACCAAAAGAGGCCTCGGATCCGAGGCCTCTTCCACGCCCTCCTGTGAGCCCAAAAGGGTGCCCACATTTAGTCTTAGACCCTTGAAACGTTAGTTGATGCACTTTGAAGTAGCATGTTACTTCACAAAAATATAAAAAGAGTGAAATGTTAGTCTTAGAAGTACCATGTTGTAAGAGGCTAGGATGTGAGTTGTTATTGTGTTTTTACCTTCGGAAGGATTTGAGTGAATGAGGATAGGTAAGGAGAACTTGGATTGAGTAGTTAGTGAGTAGGCTAGTACAAATGGATGGAGACAACCAAAGTGACTCAAGAGGCAAGTGCATTCGAATTGGGATGAATGGAGGATCACATGGAGCGCACAAGTGGACCACCTCATCATGGCCACTTAATGGGGAAGGTCCAAGGAAGAATGCAAGGTGGAGGATAAGCAAATTCTCAAAGCACCAATCAAATCACGAGTTAAGCATCGTGGTTTGAATTAAGTGGTGAGCAACGATTTGGAAAAGTAAGGGGAGAAAGTTATGGCGGCGGAAAGCGAAGGAGGCTAAGTTTGGGTTGAAGCATCCCAAGTTTGGTAAAGTGTGGTAGGTAGAAAGCCAAGGCTAGTTAAATGTTCGAATTAGGATCCTTGTTGATCATTTGAGGGAGGAAGGCTTAGAAGATAGGATTGGCGCCTACTAAGTAGGAGGAAATCTCAAGGGCTTATCGTGAGCCTTGAGGGTGCTCACCCCCTCAAGCTTACTATATAATCCCTCATTCTTCCCTCACTCATCCTCTCTTTCCTTTGTGCTCCAAGGCACCCCACGAGTTATAAGTGTGGGTGTGGGAAGCCATATTGGAGCACATGTGTGTGCTTAGTTTTTAGTTGAGAGCCAAGGCTTGTTAGCCTTGAAGAGGGCTTGACCTCTTGGTAGAATTAGTGTTGACGTGAAGGATTTTAAAGTTAATTCATGATTCCAATTTGTGGTACTTAAAGTTCATGTTTTGAATACATGTGGTTGCAAGTTCCATGTTTAAGAGTTGAGCACTTGATGTTGTGATGAGTGCAAAAATATACTTGTGTGGATTAGTTAGTCTTAGTGAAGTTAGGAAATTCTCTCTCCCCCTCTCCTCTCTAGGATTTTAGGATTTTAGGATTAGAGAAGAATTGTGTGATTAGAAAGGGGTTGTTAGTAGAATTAGGAAAATTAGGTAGGAAGATTAGTTAAGGGCTTGAATAATTAGTGAGGTAGTTGGGGATTACAACTACAAAGTTGTGGGTTCATGAAGGAGCTGGGTTTATGAAGGAGCTGGGTTTGTTTAGTTAGAAAGTAAAGAGCTGGGTTTATGAAGGAGCTGGGTTTGTTTAGTTAGAAAGTAAAGAGCTGGGTTTATGAAGGAGCTGGGTTTGTTTAGTTAGAAGCTAAGAAGCTGGGTTTACGAAGGAGCTGGGTTTATTTAGTTAGAAGCTAAGGAGTTGGGTTCATGAAGGAGTTGGGTTTATGAAGGAGTTGGGTTTATGAAGGAGCTAGGTTTATGTAATTAGAAAGTAAAGAGATGGGTTCATGAAGGAGCTTAGTAGATAGCCTACTTAATTAGCTCATAGACAAGTAGTTAGTTACATTATGCTAGTTAGTGTTATGTGTGGCTTTCACAAGTAAATGTATTTGAGATTGACTATAGAGAATAGTGTTTTTTAACACTTGCATCCTCTCTTTAAAAATAAACCACGTGCACAAATTAATGGAGAATGTGGAGCACTCTCGCGATGGCAAGACAAAGGAAGCAAAGACCAAAGTTAAATCCAAGACCACTTGAAGGGTGAACCTTGCACTATGGACTCATCCAAGTCCAAATCCAATACCGCGGAGGAATGTGAGCCCAAACCCACTACTCGGACTACGGACGCTTAAGGGTGGGGGGTTTGGCCTCACATAATTGGTGCGTCCGCCGGGAGCGAAGCGGAAGGTAGTTACAAGACTTGGAGGCGACTAGGAGACTTGGAGGCAACTAGGAAAAATTGGAGACACAAACTTGAGAGAAGGGAAGGAGCACCCGAAACTCGGTAAGTATTCTCTCTTGGGGTTACATTTGAATTCATTGTATTTCAACTATTCCTTGGAATGAATTGCATTGTCAATTACGCAAATTCATTTTTGAGGAAGGAGCGCGGCGAAGGTACGTCCTCAACCTTTTTGGGGATTTGCTAAGAACTTAAAAGGAACCTATAACCGAGTAGCTCATTAAAACATTAGAGGGTAAATTCACCTTAGGACATTGAACTTTGACACTCACCTCGGGGTGAGTCTCAAAGTTTTGGGAGTTGTCATTTCATGCTCTAGATTAAATTAATATTTCACAAAGTTTATGGTGTTGTTACATTGAGTCACGATTGAGGGGAGTGCTAACTCACAGAGGGATGCGATTGCTCAAGGTATGTTTATTTCTTCAAAGTGAACTCATTAACTAATTAAGGAATGCCTTTTGTACTCGTGATTGTTGTTATCCGTTGTAGAGGGTAATTCCCGAATTGTGGATGGTGTGAGAAGTTGAAGGGTGAAGCCTCGACTTTTAACATAATCTACTCGGAAGGTCACCCCCTCACAATCGGTATTGTGGTGAGTGTTAATTTGCGGGAAGGTGCGGAGGTGATGCTCCGACTTAACCAAAAAATTAACATGAACATGCCTATCCCCTATTGGGATTCTTTCACCTAAGTGGGCTTGCAGGTTCTTTTCCTCACCTCCTAAAAAAATTATAACCACACCAAGACAAGTGAAAATATTAAGAGGGGAATTGCTAGGATTATGTGTGGTCAAGTGAGGGTCGATCGATTCTTATGGAATGCAAGGTAGGACTCGCTCACAAAAACCAAGTTTGATAGTAGGACTAGAGAAATCTACTCGAAAGAGGCGGTCCTCTAAAATCAGTGATAGATTAGAACAAGATAATGTTAGAATAGAGAGTTGTTTGAACGTCGAACCTAGGACTAGGTCAATTCTAGACACCTTAGAACTTGGAGCTCAACTTGAAGAGGAGATCACTCCCTCCAAATTGAGTGGTGAAACTTCTTCGGAAAATTACACACTTAGAGAAGAATTCCCGGTAGAAGTTGATAGGGGATTGTTGAATAGTTCACCGGTCACCATGGCCGAGGAACGGGGGATGGATCCACCACCCATACCCCCAATTCCGCCCATACCTCCTATACCTCCAATAGACCCATTGGTTAGGCCAAGAGGCCTACCAATTGTGGTTCCACAAAATTTAGCGGCGATGGATATGCCATCTCATCTCCCTAAATTTTATGGGACCAAGGATGAGGACCCCTCTCGGCACATGGAACGGTATATCGAACGGTTGGCTAGCTTCCTCATAACCGACCCGGGTTATTGGTTAGTGTGGTTTCCTACCACTCTAGAGGGGGAAGCCTATGAATGGTATCGGGATCATGCCGAGGGACATTTTAGGGGATGGGAACAATTACAAAGGGAGTTTCTTAACGAATTTAGGCCGGAAGTGGGTCAAAGTACCGCATTAAGGGCATTGTCGTCATTGAAGCAAGGAAGGGAGGAAGAAATTTCGGCTTACATTAGGAGGTTTGATTTAGTGTGCACTAGATTTGTGGGTACCATGCTCAACGACGACACGCTAAAGCAATTTTTCATTCAAGGGTTTTTTAAGTCCGGAACTATTAGGGGTGTTCTAGAAAGGAATCCCTTGACCTTGGCGGATGCCAAGCGTGCGGCTAGAGATATTGAAAACTTGGATAAAGATCACGAAAGGCTATGGAGAAGGGAGGATGAATTGATCCCACAATTCATCCCCATACGCCCTAGGGTGGTAGCGGTAGAACCCGCTAAGTATGAGAACCAAATTCCATATGCCATTGTGGACACCGGTCCCCGACCTTTAGCGGTTAGGGAACCGGCACCTCTTTTGGCACTACCGGCCCCTAGAACGGATCCACACTTGGAGGAGGTTGAGAGAAGACTAGGTGCTAGCCAACTAGGATTCCAAGAGGCTATGATAAAACAAATGCAAAGCCTCACGGATCAAATGTCATTAATGATCCGGAGTCAACAACCGGGGCCTCCACCCCCGGTTGAGTCGGGTAGGCATTCTTCCGGATTATGGTGTGTCCAATGTGGCCAACCGGGCCACACGCGTCAATTTTGTAGAAGTGGACAAAACCGTGACCAAAGAGGAAACGGTAACCCACCTCAACAAAATCAACGAGGTCAAGCGCCACCTCACTATGGAAATGGAAGCAATAGAGGACCACAACCTAGAGGGCAAGGTGGCCAAAATTTAGAGAAGAAGGAATTTCATCCCTTTTGTGGAAGGTGGCACGCTCAAGGACAATGTTGGTCCGAAGGTCAAGAGTTTAATTGTAGCAATTGTGGAGGAAGTCATCCCTCGGATACGTGTCGCCAACCGGACAAAATAATTAATGTCCCTTACCCGGTGGCTAATCCACAACAACAAGCAAGGGATAATATGCGAGGTGCTAGGCCACAAGGAGTACCGGCCAATGAACTTAGGCCACCTAACTTATACTATGACCATAGTAATGCTAGGCAAACTTTTCATCCACCGGCGGGCTTGCAAACTACAACCGGTTACATTCCAATACAAAATAGACAAGGAGTTCCACCTAATGGTAGTAACGGGAGACAAGCGCCTCCAACGGATCCGGGACCATCTAACTCCCAAGATGTTAGGTTCATGGATGGAGTGTTGGAGGCCACATGTGATGACATGCTTCCTCTCCCAACGAGAATTGGAGAGGAGCAAAGTCAATGGCCTCCTCACACCAATGCTATTACATATGAGTTAGTGAAGGGTAAGGGTGTGGTTGAAGAAGCACCTGCACTAGCGGTAACTACTAGGGCTAGGAGAGGGGATGCCCCGTTGGAGGTAGGAATAGGAGAGCAAGGAAATTACTCTTCGGATGAAGAGATTAATCTCTCCGAGTTGGATAGGGTAGCTAGAAGAGCTACTAAGGATGTGGAGAGGGAAAATATAATTTTACAAGATAGGGAGAGGACTAATGCGGTACATGACTTGGATAATAGCGATGTGGGTGAATGGGAAGGACCGGGGGTTCCCGTAGACGAATTCGACGTAGTGGGTAATTCTAAGGTGGAAAGATCTACCGGGTACGACTTGTGGGCGGACCTTAGTACACTCAAGGCGGATATTACTTTCGGCCAACTATTGGAAATTTCACCCACGGCAAGGAAAACATTAAAGGAGGGAATGCCGGTACACAAGAGGATGAGGAAGGTGAAAGCTAAAATAGCCGCTAGGATCCAATCACAAGGTGGAAGAGACGAGAAAGCTATAGAAATAGAAGTTGTTATAGTAGATAAGGTGGTTCCTAATGTGCTAGTCGACGGAGGGAGTAGTCTAAATATACTACCGGAGGATACTATGAAAAAATTGGGACTTGGACTCACGGGGCCTTCACCTTTGGTCATAAATATGGCAAATCAAAGTTCGACTACGCCTTTGGGGATGATCAAGGATTGTAGAATGACTACGGGAGGCGAGGAGTACTTGGTCACCTTCCATGTCATTAAAATGCACTCCAACAAGGACACCTTCCCCATTTTGCTAGGTAGGCCTTGGTTGCGGATGGCGAATGCTATGGTCAATTGGGGTGGACCTAAACCATCCATCACTTATGGTCCGGAGGGTAATAGGGTCATAATGTCCATTGGTTCATTAGAAGGATGGATGAAGAAGGAGATGTATTTGCCATTGGAGAAGGAAATTGATGACTTAAACGAGAATGAGATTGGCAAGGCATTGGTGGGAGTCGTCCATCCCGAAGGTCAAAGGGTTGTTATAGATTCGGGCTCGGGAAGTCTAGGTCCTAATTTTTACAATTATGGGGATAATGGGGATTATGCCCAATGGCTAAAGGAGTACCCCGAGTCCGAGGTTGATGTAATGGTTACATTTCACCAAGTAGGCTTAGGGAGTGAATTTCCTAGTGTTAGTTTAGGAGAGGGCTCATTGTTGGAGCCATGTGAGGTGCTCACCGAGGAAGAGTGGGTTAGCGGTGGGTTAACACCTTGGGTAGATGACGTGGAAGAGGGTGAGGTTAGTTTAATTCATGTAGATGGGACTCAAGAGGAGGATGTGATTATTGAGTCATCGAAATTGGAGGAGCCTTTACATTTCAAGACCACGTCTACGGGGATAGTTGTAGGTCAAGATGTGAAAGATTACCCCAATGTGCCTTCCGATTGGTATCGGAACAAAGAGGAACAAGCACATGTGTCGGAAGCGGATTGGCGGTACGTGGATGTGAAATTAAAGAATGGAAAAACCCGACAAATGAAGATGGGTTCCAAATTGGGGGAGAAAGAGGTTAGGGAGTATAGCAATTTGGTGGATGAGTTTAGTGATACTTTTGCATGGTCCTACGATGAGCTTAAGGGAATTCCTAGGGAAATGGTAGAGCACCGGATTCCTTTAATTCCGGGGGCGAGGCCAATTAGACAAAAGGAGAGGAGGATGAATCCTCAATTGCAATTGTTGGTGAAAGCGGAATTGGAAAGGTTATTGAAGGCCGGGTTTATCAAGCCGGTGGAAATCACGGATTGGGTTTCTCCTATGGTCTTAGTAAAGAAAAAAAAAGGGAAATTAAGGGTTTGTGTCGACTATAGGAAATTGAATTCGTGCACACAAAAGGATCACTTCCCCTTACCTTTTATCACCTTGTTGCTTGAGGAGGTTGGAGGTCATTCGCGATATACCTTTATGGATGGGTATGCGGGTTATAATCAAATTTCCATAGCCCTCCAAGATATCCATAAAACGGCTTTTACTACACCTTGGGGTACTTTTGTGTGGGTAGTGATGCCATTTGGGTTATGTAATGCCCCGGCTACTTTCCAACGATTAGTAATGTATATCTTCACCGACTTGTTGTTCAAATCCATGACCGTCTTTGTGGACGATTTTAGCACACAAAGTAATGTGGACGATCACCTACATTGTGTTAGGGAGGCATTGGTTAGGTGTAGGAAGATGAGGTTAGCATTGAACCCGGATAAGACATTTTTGGGAGTGAATAAGGGAGTGTTGTTGGGTTATGTTGTTAGTGAGAAAGGTAGAGAACCCGATCCGGATAAGATTGCGGCCATAAGCGACTTGGCAACTCCAACCAATTCCAAGGGGATCTCTAAGTTGTTAGGACATGTGGGATGGTACCGGGAACTTATTCCTAATTTTTCAAAGATAGCGGTGCCCATTACCCATTTGCTCAAAAAGGATGTCAAATTCGAGTGGACGGATGCTTGTCAAAAAGCCTTTGAGGAATTGCGGGATAGGTTGAGCACCTATCCGGTGTTGATACCACCCAATTGGGGTAAACCTTTTCACGTCTATTGTGATGCTAGTAATGTGGCAATAGGGAGTGCGCTTTGTCAAGCAACGGGAGAAAAAGAGAAGGATCAACCTATAGCTTATGCGAGTAAGCAATTGACCCCCGCCGAAAGAAACTACTCTACAACGGAGAGGGAGTGCCTAGCCATGGTGTTTTCCGTTAAAAAGTTTAGGCATTACCTCATGTGCAACCCGGTTGTATTTTTTGTTGACCACATGGCTATCAAGTATCTAGTTAACAAGGCGGAGTTAAGTGGTAGGTTAGCTAGGTGGGTTTTGTTATTAGAAGAATTCGACTACACGGTGGAATATAAACCGGGTCGTATGCATTTACAAGCGGACCACTTGTCTAGGTTGTCGGAGGAGATAGGAAAAAATCCGGTAAATGATATGTTAGTAGATGATAGCCTCTTTGTGGTCACTTCTACACCGGAGTGGTATGCGGGCATAGTGGAATTTCTAACAACCCACAAGTTGCCCAAAGAGTGGACAAAAGAAGAGAGAAGGAAGGTGAGGGTAAATAGTAGGCAATTTGTTGTAGTGGGCCATAGGTTGTTTAGAAGGGGGTCCGATGGTATTTTACGACGATGCGTGTCAAAAACGGAGGTTGAAGCGATTTTAATCGCTTGCCACGATAGCGCTTGCGGCGGTCACTTCTCGGGTCAACTCACCGGGCAAAAAATACTTAGAGCGGGCTACTTTTGGCCTACACTATTTAAGGACGCCCATGACTATGTAAGGAAATGCGACGCTTGCCAACGGTATGCCCGAAACGACCTTAGAATGGAGATGCCTTTACATGTATCATTACCCTTAATTCCTTTCGAAAAATGGGGCATCGACTATGTGGGTGAGGTCCATCCCCAATCTTCAAAAGGAATGAAATATATTGTGGTGGCAACCGAGTACCTCACCAAGTGGGCGGAAGCCAAAGCGGTGAAGACCGACACGGCGGAACACGCGGCAACATTTATGTACGAAAACATAATTTCGCGGTTCGGGGTGCCGAAGATCCTAGTAAGCGATAGGGGTACTCACTTTTTGAATGACTTGATTCGAGAGATGACAGAGAAATTTAAAATTGATCACCGGAAGACTACTCCCTACCACCCACAAACCAATGGACAAACGGAAAGGGTTAACGGAATTTTGGTGAGTATACTACGCAAGACGGTTATAGACTCGAAGCGGGATTGGGATACGAAACTAACGGCGGCACTTTGGGCATACCGTACAACCTATAAGGTAACTACGCGTGCTACACCATTTTCCTTAGTCTATGGTCTTGAAGCGACACTACCAATCGAATATGAAGTCGAGTCACTTAGGGTGGCCGTGAGTACGAGACTTACCGAAAGTCAATCCTTACGAAATCGACTAACCGATTTGGAAGTACTTGACGAAGGGAGGAGAATGGCGGCTCAACATATTGAGGCAATCCAAAGAAGGAGAAAGATTACTTTCGACAAACGACATAAGAGAAGGGCCCTAATACCGGGAATGATGGTCATGATTCAAGACGCACGAAAGCTTGAATTTCCGGCGAAATTCGATGCAATATGGTTAGGACCTTACCTTGTCTATGAGGTCTTTCCTAATAATTCAATTCAATTGGAAACGTTGAATGGTGAGCTCTTTCCTACCCGTACATCGGGAAGTAGATGTAAGGAGTACCGAGCTTGACTAGGCAACTTACCCTTGGAGCAAGAGATGTTTGGATTCATCCCCCGATGGTCGCCAATTATGTGAGCCCAAAAGGGTGCCCACATTTAGTCTTAGACCCTTGAAACGTTAGTTGATGCACTTTGAAGTAGCATGTTACTTCACAAAAATATAAAAAGAGTGAAATGTTAGTCTTAGAAGTACCATGTTGTAAGAGGCTAGGATGTGAGTTGTTATTGTGTTTTTACCTTCGGAAGGATTTGAGTGAATGAGGATAGGTAAGGAGAACTTGGATTGAGTAGTTAGTGAGTAGGCTAGTACAAATGGATGGAGACAACCAAAGTGACTCAAGAGGCAAGTGCATTCGAATTGGGATGAATGGAGGATCACATGGAGCGCACAAGTGGACCACCTCATCATGGCCACTTAATGGGGAAGGTCCAAGGAAGAATGCAAGGTGGAGGATAAGCAAATTCTCAAAGCACCAATCAAATCACGAGTTAAGCATCGTGGTTTGAATTAAGTGGTGAGCAACGATTTGGGAAAGTAAGGGGAGAAAGTTATGGCGGCGGAAAGCGAAGGAGGCTAAGTTTGGGTTGAAGCATCCCAAGTTTGGTAAAGTGTGGTAGGTAGAAAGCCAAGGCTAGTTAAATGTTCGAATTAGGATCCTTGTTGATCATTTGAGGGAGGAAGGCTTAGAAGATAGGATTGGCGCCTACTAAGTAGGAGGAAATCTCAAGGGCTTATCGTGAGCCTTGAGGGTGCTCACCCCCTCAAGCTTACTATATAATCCCTCATTCTTCCCTCACTCATTCTCTCTTTCCTTTGTGCTCCAAGGCACCCCACGAGTTATAAGTGTGGGTGTGGGAAGCCATATTGGAGCACATGTGTGTGCTTAGTTTTTAGTTTGAGAGCCAAGGCTTGTTAGCCTTGAAGAGGGCTTAACCTCTTGGTAGAATTAGTGTTGACGTGAAGGATTTTAAAAGTAATTCATGATTCCAATTTGTGGTACTTAAAGTTCATGTTTTGAATACACGTGGTTGCAAGTTCCATGTTTAAGAGTTGAGCACTTGAGGTTGTGATGAGTGCAAAAATATACTTGTGTGGATTAGTTAGTCTTAGTGAAGTTAGGAAATTCTCTCTCCCCCTCTCCTCTCTAGGATTTTAGGATTTTAGGATTAGAGAAGAATTGTGTGATTAGAAAGGGGTTGTTAGTAGAATTAGGAAAATTAGGTAGGAAGATTAGTTAAGGGCTTGAATAATTAGTGAGGTAGTTGGGGATTACAACTACAAAGTTGTGGGTTCATGAAGGAGCTGGGTTTATGAAGGAGTTGGGTTTGTTTAGTTAGAAAGTAAAGAGCTGGGTTTATGAAGGAGCTGGGTTTGTTTAGTTAGAAGCTAAGGAGCTGGGTTCATGAAGGAGCTGGGTTTATGAAGGAGCTGGGTTTATAAAGGAGCTGGGTTTGTTTAGTTAGAAGCTAAGAAGCTGGGTTTACGAAGGAGCTGGGTTTATTTAGTTAGAAGCTAAGGAGTTGGGTTCATGAAGGAGTTGGGTTTATGAAGGAGCTAGTTAAATCCAAGACCACTTGAAGGGTGAACCTTGCACTATGGACCCATCCAAGTCCAAATCCAATACCGCGGAGGAATGTGAGCCCAAACCCACTACTCGGACTACGGACGCTTAAGGGTGGGGGGTTTGGCCTCACAGGTACCCCTCTTGGGACCTATGTTTTGAGAAGTAAAGGTACGAGCGGAAGCACCGGGACGAATACCCCGGGAGGAGAAGTGCACGATAAGGGTAAAGCCCCTCAAGGTAACACCACCAAGGACGACCTTTTCACCCGAAGGAGTTGGGAGGAATTGAAAAGGAATTTTGGAGAACAATTTAGCTATGAGGACTCCGGCTTCTCCGGAGAAAGCACGCAGAACAACACGGACCAAGAAGTGAAGAAACCCATCAGTCAAGAAGAATTTGACGAGTTAAGAAGGAAATTTGAGGAGAGACTCAGGCAATTCCAAAACTTTGGAAATAACCCCGGAGTCAGCCCACCACCAGCCAACAACAACAACACAGTACCAAGTTTTGGAAGTAATCCATCTAACCCGGCCAATATGGCCGCTCCACCACGAAGAACGAAGGTTCCCTTACCGACCTATAAAGGTAAGACTGATCCTGACACTTACATGCAGGAATTTAACAATGTTTGTCTTGCCAACCAGGAAGACACCGATGCAATCAAGCTACAATTATTTCCAGTTACCTTAAAGAAGCGGGCACTAGAATGGTATTCACAATTTGGCCCACACCATTTTCCGGATTGGCCCTCCTTGGGAGCTGCTTTTCTTATGAGATTTCGATCCAAGAAATCCGAGGGAGAGGTGATCGAAAGCTTAGGATCCCTCAAACAAAAGAAGGACGAAACTGTCGAAGAATTTTACGAACGGGTGATGGTGGAATCATCGAAGATCAATCCACAGCCCAGTGATCATTTCAAGAAGGCATGGTTTCTTAACGGCCTCAAAAAGGAGTACGCCAAGCATATTGATCTCATGCCAACTGATGACTTAGACGAAGCAAAGGCCTCAGCTCGGAAATTGGAGCTGGGACAAATGAGGAAAGGAAGATTCCTCGATGAAAGTGATAGCGACGACTCGAGCGATGACTCGGAAGAAGAACGCAAGAAGAAGAAGAAAAAGTCAAAAGGTAAGAGAACCGACTCTACCAAAGATGACATAAAGACCCTCAGGGAGGAGATTGAAGGACTGGCTCTAGGGAGCAGGAAGTTTCGTACGGGCATCATCTGCCGGAGATGCCGAAATGAAGGACACTACGTGCAGGAGTGTCAGATGAAGCAGTGCACCAACTGTAACAGCCTAACACATAACACAAGTGAATGTGTCTATGAACGGCACGAATCTCGGAGACCTCGGGAGAGGAGATATGGGGTAAATCAAGTACAACCCCAAACTAACCGAAGGCCAGGAGCGATAACTCCTAGGCGAGACATGAATGATCGAAAGGTTCGGTTTGAACCAAGGACTGAATTTAGAAGAGAAGAGAGATCCCCTTATAGGGAAGGCGATTACCGGCGGGAGGCGGGAGGCCCCTACCGGGGAAATGAATATCGCAGAGAGGATCGGCCTTATTACAGGCCCAATGACAGCTACAAGGATGATTATAGAAGGGATGGTTATCCCCCTTACAAGACCCAAGATTTCCGGAGGGAAGATGGATACCCCTACCGAGGAGGCCCTAGAGGACCTATCAACCATGACAGGTATGAGTATACCAGAAGCCTGATGGATAGTAACAACACCAAGGCAGCGCCGAGAACTGGGTTCACTGGCGGACCACAGCGAGAGGGCAACCCCGACGAGTGTTTTTACTGTCATCAGAAGGGACACCGGAAGCCGGATTGTCCGCACTTTATAAAGCACCAACAGGAGTTGAGTGGATTTAGAAACACGAAGCCGGCAGTAGGAGCCAATGTGGTGTCCCCTGCGGTTTGTGTAATGACGAGAGCCCAGCGGGCTGCAGCCGAGAAAGGCAAGGAGAATAGTGAAAGTGATGACAGTGATGATGATGATGATTCGAGCAGTGGCAGCTCTGAGGAGCAGGAAGACCACCAACCAAGAGATGATAACTCTGATGAAGAAAGAGGGGTGGTGCGCGAGCAGGACGCACACCTTGATGAAGATAATGATATTGAGGAAAGGCCGATAGGAGCCAATAGTGAAGAATGGAAAGCAGATAGGGAAGTCCACCGGGAGGTGAGTAAGACTATCCATGAGATACAGGAGGAAGAGGGCGAAGCTCTACCCACGCCAGAGGAGTTCGCACCTTGGTACCCAGATAAGGAAGAGGCAGAGAAGCCCACAAAACGGGGCCCCGAGAAAGGAGGCGTCCCAGTAGCTACCCAGGCACGGGTAGATAAGATATTGGAGAGTGTGATGAATCACACGAAAGCGAACATATCAATTGGACAGTTACTTGAGATAGCCCCTTATTGCAAGAAGCGGATAATGGCGGCGTTAACACATGAAGAGAAGACGAAAGAACCGACTCAATTATACTAAGTTACGGCAAAGGCATTTGATGAAGAAATGCCTATGATATCCGTAATTGTGAAGAACCGGCAGGTACCGAATGCCTTAATCGATGGTGGTTCAGGAGTGAACATCATCATGGACACGTTAAGAAGGAAATTGGGACTCAAGAAGATAGAGCCCGCACCTTTTACCATAAAAATGGCTGACCAGAGAAAGGTCATGCCCAAAGGAATTATCCGGGATGTACGCCTTGATGTTGGCGGAATTGTGATCCGGACGACACTCACAGTTATAGACATGGTGAGCACTGAAGACAGTTATTCCCTGCTACTGGGAAGACCTTGGTTGAAGGAGGCTCAAGCTCAACATGACTGGCCCCTCAACAAACTAACCTTGACCCAAGAAGGAAACAAGGTAGAGATAAGTACCCGAAGAACTCCAGCACTATCACCTGCAAAGAGACCTTTGAATTGGGAAGATTACGACTGGGAGATGGGACTATCGGACGAGGAAGAAGCCATCGTTTATGAGGCCTTCCCTGAACTACTCCCTATGGGAGGTTTCGACCTAAAGAGCTTGAGGAAGCTCAAAGGACCAAGTTGCAATACAATGGAGATTGTTACTACCGGAACACCTACACCACCGGGAGGTAAATCTGAGAAACCTCGGTCGAGGAAAGCGACCAAGAAGGAGCAAGAGGCTATGGAGGAGAAACCTGTATATCCCTCCCAATTTTACAAAGCAAAAGAAGGAGATATAATAGTGGACCGTACCCCTGCCTCGGAGGCGGTCAAAGGGAAAAAGATAGCCGGATGGACGGTTGAAGATGAAGACTTGGTCAAGAACTTGAACTTAGGTACTCCGGAGGATCCTAAGTTGGTCAAGATAGCCAAGGATTTGGGTGACTATGAAGCCCACGTGAAAGAACTCTTATTAAGATTTAAGGACGTATTCGCATTTACATACAAAGATATGAAGGGAATACCTCCGCACATATGCGAGCACAGGATCGAGTTACAGCCTGAGGCCAAACCTGTAAGGCAAATGCGCTATAGAATGAATCCCAATTATGCCGCCAAGGTCAAAGAAGAAATCGACAAATACTTGGAGGCAGGATTCATATACCCCGTTGACAAAACGGAATGGTTATCACCAATTGTGATTGTGCCCAAAAAGAATGGGAAACTACGAGTGTGCGTCGACTACCGCAAACTCAACGCAGTCACCAAGGTAGACCCTTTTCCTCTACCTTTTACAGAATCGATTTTGGAAGCGGTTGCATGACACGAGATGTACACGTTGATGGATGGGTACAGCGGCTACAACCAAATTATGATCGCGCTGGAAGACCAGCTGAAAACCTCTTTCATCACTGAGTATGGAGCATTCGCGTATCGAGTAATGCCCTTTGGATTGATGTGTGCACCAGCCACCTTCCAAAGGGGTATGATGAAGATATTTGCCGATTACCTTGACAAATTTATGAAGGTCTTTCTGGATGACTTTACCGTATACGGCACCAAGGAAGACCATATTGAGCACTTGGAGAAGTGTCTCATTAAGTGCCGCGAGAATGGAGTAAGTTTGAACCCGGAGAAGTGCTATTTTTGTGTAAACTCTGGGAGGCTCCTTGGACATGTAGTATGCAAGGAGGGATTGCTAGTGGACCCTAAGAAGGTGGGAGTCATTAAAGAACTACCCCCACCAACCACAGTACGGGGAATCCGAAGTTTCTTGGGACAAGCCACTTACCACCGCAAATTCATATGGATGTATGCGGATATCACACGGCCTTTGTACTTATTGCTCAAGAAAGGAGAAAAGTACATTTGGACCAAGTCTTGTCAGGAGGCCTTTGAAGAAGTGAAGAAAAGGCTTACGACCACACCCATACTTATAACTCCTAATTGGACCATGGACTTCCACGTACACTGTGACGCGTCCAACATAGCTATTGGAGCCGTTTTGGCCCAAAACATACATGGAGATAGAGATTCTCCAATTCATTATGCAAGCCGACTGTTGAACAGTGCTGAAAAGAACTACAGCACAACGGAGCGCGAAGCTCTAGCAATGATTTATTCGGTGGGCAAATTTAGGCACTACCTACTAGCCAACCATTTTGTCTTCTACGTGGACCATCAAGCGTTGATATACTTGGTCAATAGACCAGTAGTATCTGGGCGTATTGCACGATGGATGCTTTTGCTTCAAGAGTATGACTTTGAAGTAGTATACAAGCCCGGAAGAAGCCATGTCATGGCTGACCACCTCTCCAGAATTGAAAGTGGAGAGGAACCCTCAGGGGTGCAAGATCAGTTTCCGGATGCGAGCCTATTCATGGTACGTGTGCAACCTTTTCAAGACTGGCGAGCACCTTTTATTGAGTATCTTACACACGGAAAACTATTGTCCGTACTCACTACCCTGGAAGCACAGAAAAGAATTCGACAGCTCAGTGAACCGTTCATGTTGGACGAAGGAAAGCTCATGCGAGTTAGTATCTCCGGCAAAATACATGAATGTATAGCCGGGGACATCATCGAAGAAATTATAAGTGAAGCTCATGAACAAGACGGAGTGCATTACACTCTGTCTACGACATGGCAATATGTATTACGCGCACCTTATTGGTGGCCTACACGGCGAAGAGACGTAGTAGGATACTGTGATGAATGCCCAGTATGTAAAATGTCAGACCAAGCTGACTTAATTGGGGAACCCACCCCACATGACTCCGAAGACGACGATGATCCACTCCCCATCAAACCTTTGGAAGCACAAGAGGACCTAAATGGGAGAGCGGAACCGGATTGGACAACACCATATGTTCAATATCTAACCTGTCAAACATACGGGACCCCATGGGTAAGTTCCCTACCCCTGGAAGAAAGAAAATTGTTGGTTTACCGCAGTCGATTCTTCATACTCAAAGAAGGGGAACTACATCGCTTGTTTCACAACAGCATCATAAAGAAATGTATACCGGGAAGATATGTGAGGAGTTACATCAAGACCCTCCATGTAAATGAAAACCGGCATTTCTCGATAGATGCCACCAGACAACTGGTACTACAAGGCCCTTATTGGTGGCCAACCATAGCGGAGGATGTTTCACTACTCCTCACACTATGCACTGAATGCAAGGGACAGGGAGAGGAGTTACCAACAGGAGAAAGCTCTTCACAACCTAGTCCGGAGACGGAGATAATACCTTACAAAGAAACCTTCAATGATTGGAGAACACCCCTGGTTGAATACAAGACACGGGGAAAATTCAAGATGGACATGGAGACTCAAAGAAGTCAACGAGAGCTCATACGAGAAAGCGAGTTTTTCACAGTGGAGAAAGGGAAACTCCGAAAGTTGGAAAAGAATGGAAGGGCGAAGATATGCATTGCGGACTACCAAATAAAGCATTATATAGCACGAATGCATGTTTATCGGAATGTGCACATCAACGATCAATACACTTGGCTCCGATGTTTGAACGGGAACAGGTGGTGGCCCACGATGGGGCTAAGTGATATACAATATTACATTGAGTATGATTGTCGAGCCTGCCGAGAGCGATTTATAGGCCCATACCATAACATAATCTGCGGTTCCATTGCCGCACAACCGCAAGACAACAAGGATTGGAGGAGGTTATTGATAGAATACCTCACTTACGGGTACCTTAAGGGGCCCCACATCTCGAAAGGACAACAGAAGAAGATTGCCCGCCAGAGCCGGGAATACTTCATCGAAGAAGGCAAATTGAAAAGAATACTATCAAATGGGGAAATCAAGATATGTATTGCCGGACATGAGGTAAACAAATACCTACAGGAATTACATGTCACGGACTCAGGAGAACATCTTAGCATGGAAACAACATGGCACCTATCCATGTTTGGGCCGTATTGGTGGCCCACGTGCGGGACCGACATCAAAAACTTATGCAATGGGAAATGCCCGGTATGCAGCAACCAAGTAGGCCTTGCGAAGGAAAAAGAGACACGAACTCTAGGTGAAGAGAACCTAGATTGGAGACGTCCCTACTTGGAATACCTTACATGCGGGAAAATCTTTGACCATGCCTTACCACCAGAGGTGAAAAGGGCGGTAGAGCAAAGCCATAAGCACTTTGTGTTCACTAACGGTACTTTGCAACGGATACGCAAAGGAGGGAAGAGTAACCAAATGTGTATACCGGAGACTCAAGTACCCGCACACTTGGCCAAGATTCATGGACAAAGCATGCCCCATTTGGCAGCCATAGAAACCTGGAAGGCCGTAGCCACCGGGGCATATTGGTGGCCAACGTGGGGACAGGATGTGTGCGACTACCTAAAGCATTGCGAGAGTTGTACAGGGACGGAGACCCTAGGGAAATACACTAAAGGTGGTCAAAGCGCACCGGCCCCAAAATCAATATCCGAGCCGGATTGGAGGCGCCCAGTTATACAGCGACTAGAAAGCTTTGAAGATTGGAATCTTGTTGACACTCATGAGGATATGGGTATACTTGACTCTAACGCTGAGATGTATTTTAAAACCAAGGATGGTTTGAAGTATCAATTACCCAATGGCGAGGTGAAAATGTGTATCACAAAAGGAGACGCCATCGTTTGGGTAAGACGGGTACATGAATATCAAATTCCACACTTCACGGCGGAAGAAACCACCACTCAAGTGCACGAAGGCCCGTATTGGTGGCCAACTATCTCTTTGGACGTGAAGCATTTAGTTGACGAGTGCCGGACATGTCAACTGGGAACAACGTTAAGCCTCCAAAAGGCAAAGTATGGAACCATACCGTACAGAAAAGGTGAGGCACATGATTGGCGGGAACCAATCGTACAACACCTCAAACAACCAATGGAATTAAGCCCATTGACATTCCAAGAAGATTTGGGAATATTGAAAGAGGAAATACCTGATTACTTCCTAGAAAAGGACTTATTGAACCGAAGGTTAAACAGAGACATCAAATTGTGTATCTCTCAAGATGAGGGAATCAAATGGCTAACAAGCATTCATAAACAAAGAACCCCACACCTCTCGATGGATGAGATGATCTCGCGGGTCGCGTCAGGACCTTACTGGTGGCCTACGATACCGCCAGACATCGATCAACTTTGTAAGAACGGTGTGCATTGTCGGCCTCGAGGATCCCCAAAACATGTGATCGTCTGCAGAACGATCACAAGCCAAGACAAGGAGGAACCTGATTGGAGAGCTCCTTTCATTGATTATTTGAAGCATGGTCGATTGACCACGGAGGCGTCGACCACCCAACGACAACAAATAGCAATACGCAGTAGGCCATATTGGTTAACCCCCAATGGGACCTTGATTAAAGAAGGCCCTGATGGCTTACGAAGAGTATGTGTAAATGGGCCAATAACTACTGCCATTATTGCTGAGGCTCATGAGGGAATTGCCGGAGGGCATTTCTCAGCCAACATTACTTTGCACAAGGTATTGACCGCCTTGTATTGGTGGCCCACCATGAAAAGAGATGTTTATTTATATTGCACCCAATGCGATATTTGTCAAAGAGTTGGCCCTAAGATTTCAACCAATCTCCAACCCTTACATCCCACAATGCCTACTGAGGTATTTCAAAAATGGGGATTGGATTTCATTGGACCAGTTAATCCGCCAGCTAAAGGTACCAAGAATCGATATATTATCACTGCGACTGATTATACCACCAAGTGGGTGGAAGCGAGAGCTTTAAAAGACAACACGGCTAAATCGACAGCCAAATTTCTTTTTGAAGAGATAATTACGAAGTTTGGATGCCCATTGGAGTTTGTGAGCGATCAAGGAAGTCATTTTATTAATGACACCATCAAAGTACTCACTCAAGAATTTATGATTTTGCATCGAAAGTCAACAACATATTACCCGCAGGCTAACGGGCAAGCCGAAAGCACCAACAAGGTGATCAAGATCGCCTTAACCAAAATGGTTAACGCCAATCGAACGGATTGGGACACCAAGTTGCATGCAGCACTTTGGGCATACAGAACAGCCTACAAGGTGACAACAAAGCACACCCCATTCTCTTTAGTGTTTGGGACAGAGGCTCTGTTACCTATGGCCTACCTACATCCTGACGTTCACCAACAAAGAAGCCAGGATATACATCCCATTCTTAAGAAAAGGATGGAACAACTCCAAACCATTGATTTAACTCGACATGAAGCAGAAGAAAACATGAGGCACATGCAATTATTGCGCAAAGAAAGGCATGACCAACCTCAAAAACGGACACATTGTAAGCAGTGTCACCACGAGACAAGCAAAACTTCCCAAAAGAAAGCCAAACGGCATGATACTTTGGAGAAAGACATTATGCAAGACATGAAGAAATCCAAGCACTCTCCAAAGAGTGAAGAAGCCGAGGTACCGGCCGTAACCAAAACACGATTTCACCCCGGCCAACGAATCTTGTGGCACTTACGCCATAAAATACCCGGGCCGGGCAAGTTCAAAATAAGATGGGCGGGACCTTACCTCATCAAGCACGTTTATGACAACGGATCAGTTGATGTCACCACTCTGCAAGGAGAAGACTTGGGGCGAGTCAACATGAACAAGCTCAAGCCTTATCACGAGCCAGAATCTACTCAAGCGTATGCTTTACAAATCTTGGCATGTCGTATTTTGGAAGCCGAGATTAAGGAGAAACAAAACCAATTAACCAAAAGGAGTGGCATAACCCAATCTCCAACTATCCCACCTAAGGCAAAGATTACCTCACGCACCGATCCTACCTCTCACCCGGATCAGGCAACCTTAGACGCAGAAGACTTAGAGGTCCATCGAGTCATGCTAGAAGTATATTGGGTACAACCTTCCACCCTAGAAGACGACAACCTCCAACACATGAGGGATGGAGAAACCAATTCACGGAGAGGAATTAATAACCCCATAAAACCCCTAAAAGACACCTTGGGAAATTTAAGCCTTAGCCTAATAGAAACCCCAAAGCAATATGCTAACACGACTTACCCCAACCCCATTAGACTGGATAGAGGGGAAGACGGACCATTCTCCTAAGTAAATAATGTAGGAAACGAGGCGCCTAGGTAACAACTCACCTAGGACTACCCTCTAGAACCATAAAGAGTTGTTTACACTGTAGCTAAAAACGAGAGATAGTGACAAGTAGATCATAATTTGGAGAGAATGAAAACCAACCATAGGTCTAGAAATTGATACATGACGTCCACCTATTTAGGAATTATTAGGAAGGGAGAAAAGTTTTAGTGACCACATAGTAACGACACTTAGGATACACCCATGAGTGACATACAACGTCATAGTACCCTCCAGGGAAAGATAGAGTAGCCAACGGGGAAATTGAGATACTCATCCCAAAAAGGAACCTAACCTTACCTTAAAATACATCCAAAGAAAGTATTTAGCCATAACGGACATACGTACAAATACAAAGTTTCATAAGGAGAAAAGCTGGGAAATATTTTAAGGAAAGCAGCTGGCGAGTAAGTTTAAAAGGATGGAGTATTGAATGTAGTGTGTAAGATGTGGACGAAGTCAAACGAATGCGGGATGGATGGCGATCCATAAGCTGCAACCACTTGCGAGTTTCTGGAGGAATGCGCAGGGGAACGTGACGTGTCAATAAGCAAATTTCGACTATCGAAAGATGGAATACGGACTGACGCACTCGGAGTAGGATGAAGTTCAACAAAGGACAAGCAAGAGGCACCCTTAAGAAGTGCAGGGATGAAAGTCCCCTCAATAGCACCACAGTAGCGGATGAATGAAGTCTGCAGAGCAGGAAATGAACGCGGTTCCAGGAAGAACACCATCGTGAGGGATGAATGGATTTTTGCAGAATGAATGAAGTTGGGATATGGATGATTTTTGTCCCCGGTTACGGATGAAGTTTTCGAAAGGAATTTATACAGGTGTTCCTATGGATGAAACAGAAGCACTTGGACGAACCAAGTGTATGGATAAGCTCAAAAGAAGCTCTTTTGAGAAGCAACTATGAACCAACATATTGAGTGCGCCAAGTTATGAGAAGAAAGTAATTTGGGAAAGAAGCAACCGATTAAGAAAGAAACAATTATACAACCAAGAGTTGTGGGCAGATTGCAAAATAAGCAAGGAAACAAAAGAAAACTTTCACAAGTAAAAGCAAATACCGCAACTTCGGAAACCGTCTCAAAAATGGATACATGAGGGACTTGAAGCCACTTACAAGCAGCTGGAAACCAAGGTGGAATGGAAATTACCAAAAATCAGCTTAAGACATTTATATTACAGATATGGATACAAGTGTGCCTAATTTATCTGATTTTGTTGTCTTTGATGACAAATCTATGACATTGCCTACGAAAGAGGACATGAGACAAGTGCAGATTCCAATTTGTGTTTGGTTGGAGGGGTCCAACAAGTGGACCCCAAAGAAATGGGGACTCAACCCACCAAGGTGGGGAGTCCCACTAAAAGAACTGACAAACCTGTGACAACCCACTTACACATAGTCAGTAAAAGTAAAAAAAAAAAAAAATTTTAACTTCAAGAAGAAAGCCAGGGAGGAGGGGGAGTACCTGAAATTTGAATTGTGGGCCCCTCAGCTGTGAACCAAGGGTCCAGCTGGCTCTTCGCCTCCAACCACCATTTTCAAGAAGCCCAACTGCTCTCTTCAGCTGAAGAGCTTTGGAGACCAAAAGGCAGGGACCCCATAGCCGGAGATCCCACAAGCTCTCGAAGCAAACCACCCACAGTTGCAACATCAAACTGAAGCAGGAAGTTAACGCGGGATTCAACTGCAAATCAGGAGCAGCTGCAATGGAGTGCCCGAATACTTATCACCCAAAATTAAGCAAGAGGGAGGAATTCTGGAAGAAGGTGCAGGAAGCGTGCCTACAAACTTTCTCAAGCATACAGTGGCAGGCGGGTAAGTCTCATTGGTATTTCCCCGTTTGCAAATCTCACATATTCCAGGCAGTGCTTAGAAAGGCATTAGCAACAGGAGAAGGAGATTCAGAATTCATAGAACTCATGAAGAGAGGGCAGGAGGCCGAATCGGCTGCTCTCTATGCTTTCAGCATCGATCCAGCTCTCAAGTATCGACTCACCTCAGGTGAAACAGAATTCCTGAGGAAATTGAACCTCGAAGAATTCATCACCTCAAATGCATGGGGTGTCTTGCATACACAGTTAGCCACGGAGGCTATTGCTTCTTTGGACCCGCACACATTCTGGACCACAGTGACCGAAAAGAAAATCCAGATTATTGCCAAGGAATGGCGGGAGCAGTTTCAGAATACATTCCACTTGACCAAAAAGGAGCCGCATCCAGTTGCCCAGACATGGCAGCTCACGGAACTGTTTCCCTCCTTAAAAGAAGCTACAGAAACCACAGAGATAGTGAAAATATCTGATTGCCAGCACCCGGATGCAAGAAGACCCTTACGTCTTCTCAGTTCACTTTTCTGCCTTAACCCAACACATCACAATCAGTTAGCTCTTGCATTCGTGGAAATGGTGGTGGCAGCCCTGAATGGCCTCGAGGCAGACTGGCCACAAGAGTTCTACTGCGAGCTCACAGAGGAGCTCACTACTTTACACAACAAAACGCTGGCAACCAAGGTCAGGGTGGAAAAGACCTCCATAGGGCCCCATCTTACTCTGATTCTCAAGGCCGGAGGGTTGCTGAACATCAAGGAAGAGTTAGAGGCAGGCTACAGAAGTGAAAAGGGCCTCACCCTCGAAGAGCAGCTACCTTTTCCAAAGAAATCAAGGACCAAGCCAGCAAAAGAGGTACCTGAGACGCAGGCTACGGTTCGGCTGGTGCAGCCTCGGCCAAAAGCCACTGCCACACGCCACGCACCTCAACCGACAACAGCTGTGTACTCAGTTGCAGCACAGCAGGCAACAACCTCACCACAAAAGCGAGTGGTCTTAGAGACCACAGAGAAGCGGCAGCCCCCGAATGCTCTACCCACGATGGTAGAGCAAATATGTCAGGCACACCGCAGATTGGAAAATCTGTTATTTTCCTTTACCAGCAAGGCCCCACAGAAATTGGTGAACCAGGTAAATGACCAATTCTTCAAAATTCAAAGAGAGGCCACACTCAGTGAAGGCATGGAGACGCCACCAGAGGGAGGCTCCGACACATTCCTCAAATTTCAGGATGTCCAACTTAAGCAATTAGCAAAGCGGCTAGAAAATGCAGAGAACCTCAATGAAGTCAACATTGAGACCATTTTCCGCCTGCAAGAAGAAGTAATTGCAGTCCAGAATAAATTGGCCCAATCGGAGGAGGAGGTTCTGTTTTTGAAGGGTCGGAAAGGAGAAACCATTTCCACAGGGACAAGCCCTTTGATTGCACAAATCACCAAATTAGAGGCCAGACTCACAAATGCGGAGGAGTTGATTGACCTATATGTGGAGAACTCTTTTGAGACACAAACCCTCCTGGCAGAACAGGACGAGGAGATGACAAGCTTGAAAATGGAAGTTCAGGCTGTCACTGATGGAAATCGGAAGGAGTTGAACGCCCTACAGGAAAAATTGACCCTAGCTGAGGAAGAGGTGCTGGGGCTGAGAAGCCAGAAAGGCGAAGCCTTACACCAGATCGGCCAACTCCGAAAAGAAATCGACAACCATGCCCAACAGATGCGAAGCAAGGACGAAGAAATTACCGACCTCAGTGAGCACATTGCAGACTTGAACGGCCATATGACAAGGCAGGATGCGCTGGAGGCTCGGAGAAGGGATGAAATCCTTAGACTCGAATCCCAGATAACCGAGCACCAGCAACATATCGCTCAACTCAAAGAGGATAAGTGCAAATTAAGAGCAGAAAATGCAGCAGGTCAAGAAGCCGCGTACCTGCACCAACCGGGCGGCCTCGCCGAAGGCAATCCAGAGTCGCACCCCATCCTAGGCAGAGAGAAACAAACAATGTCAACAGGGGTGGCAAGCAAACTCTTAAATGAGTTACAAAGGGATCTGGCCAGAACTCGGCAAGAGAAAACAGATCTGGCACATAAACTCACCCAGAAACAAGAGGAATTCCGGAAACTCAACATGCCACATGCAGCCACTCATTCCAGTGCAGAGTTATTCCAACAAATTATGAGCAGTACAAGGCCAGGTGAATCAATCATGCACTACCACCGAGGATATGGCGGCTTGAACCTCATAATCAGTAACATCCCTTTACTCAAATTAGGGTGCAATTTGGACTTTCACCAAATACAAGAGATCTGGGGCCAAGCGAATGCCGCTGCCCGAGACACATTGGTTTTCATGTGGACATTGGGTGATCTGAAAACACCCTTAGGAGTAATGGAGGTGCTCACAGGCTCTCCTCCCTTCTACATCAGGAGATACGTTCTCAGGTGTATCAAATTGCTGGGACAGCACCACAATGTGGCAAGATCACCAAGAGAATCACTTCCTACTCTTAAATCCTACTCTCATGGCCAATATCACGCCATCAAGAAGTTACAGCAGAGCAAGCCGGAATGCTTTCACCAAGCTCTCACAACCCTGGCAGCGGAAGACACGGCCATTTGTTTTGAAGCAGTGCAGCAATACCAGGCCCTCACCAACAAGCACCCTAATTCCCCTCTGCAACCCACTTTGAGTCAGCTCAAAGACTTCGTGAACGCCACCCTCGAAGCGCAACAGACCACTCTCAACACCAAACGATTCGGCCACATAACCAGCGGAACTCTGCGATTTCAACCTCGGAGTTCGACGAAGGACCAGGAGGCAGATCAACAAAGCATGGGGACATGCTTTCTCTGAGGGGAGGGGGTAAATGGTAAGCTCGCATTCCCTCCCCCGAGACGGAAGAGGAGGTCGGGAAGAAAGAAGCCGAGGAGCGCAACAGAGGAGAGGCGAATCGGAGAAGGGGAGAGGAGCAGCCGCGTGGCGAAAGGGGCCCCTGGGAGCGGTGCGTAAGGGGGCCCGAAGAAGGTAAGGAAGGCCTTGGAAGCTGAGGGAAGGTTCTGGGAATTATGGAAGGCCTTGGAAGGTGATGGAAGGCCCGGGGAACTTATGGTAGGAGCCGGGAACAAGCAAGGAGCCGGGAACAAGCAAGGGAACAAGTAGGAGCCGGGAACGAACGGCTAAAGGAGGCACCAGAAATAGCTAGTGGGAATAGGGCTAGTTAAGATTAGAAGAGGCATGCTTTAGGAGCACATGTTTAATTGAATAGGCTCGGATATGAAAGGATATGTACGCATGAACTACATATTAGGCTATTTAGATTTGAACTCTACGGAGTAAAGACATTTTAATTCGGCTATTAATAGATACATAGCTAAAATTAGCCGAACTAACATTTACAAAAATCCTAGAAAATTATAGATTTGTAAGACTATATAAAGAGGCCAACTAGAGGCCCCTAATACACTTCATTCGCTCAAGCAAATTTTACATGAGTGTCCGAGCCGAGTCTTGAAGTCTTGAGTTCGTCTTTATATAGAAAACGGCACCCGCGGTGCATTAGGTTGTGTCTAGGGATCGCCTCTAGATAGAAAACGGCACCCGCGGTGCAATAAGTTTGAGTCTAGGGTTCGCATATAGATAGGCAACGGCACCCGTGGTGCATTAAGTCCGTGTCTAGGGATCGCATTCGGAAACCTCGACGCGGTAAGCAAAGATGCGGCATTCAACGAGCAACATATTTACATAGACTTAGGCGATTACCGAATTGAGGGATGGCCAAAGTATTGGAAAAGAAATGACCCGAGAACTTGCACGCAATTCATTGGCAAAGCAACTCCAACTTATACTTTGTGAATTCATATGAGGTGGAGTAAATCGCATGCGTCAAACTTGAGGTTATATCATAAAGCAAACTTGGATTATGCATGCAAAGTTCGAGGCAAGGGAATCTAAGCACAAATAAACAAATTACCTAGGAAATTGCTCGTTGACGAGAAAGATAATGATACCTCAAGCCGAAGCTTGACACCTTGGCATAAGATCACATCATTACCTTTCACGCCGATGGATGTGAGGCACCGAATTTAGTCTTGTCCAATCATAAGAGGGATTGGAACCAAAGGTGGCCGATATATGGCCTTGTCACCAAAATTCCCTATCATAAGCACTTAGAGATTGAGGCCGGCCTAAGAGAATATTCTGGGAATATTGCCGACCTTAGCTAAATGAATAGGATCTTCTAAGGTATAGCAATTAAATGCAAGGCCTTAGGAAATCGGCTTGAAAGCATGCACCTATGATTAGTAGAATATAAAGGGATTTTTAATTATGTCTCCCCGAGCTAGGTGGTCTTAGCGAGGGAGTATGCTACCTTATGAAAGTACTTAGGCAACGGTTTGAAAGCTTGAACGGAACAAAGGATATTGCATTAAAGGAATGAATAAAGATTCTATATAAGAATGTAAGTTGATATGATATAGATTCAAACCATGAAAGATATTGTAGGAGAATGTCTTTCTCAGAGAAACACTAAACCTTGACATTACACTTTTAGGTGACATTAACTTAAGTTCTAAGGTACTTACTCATACAAGAGTTATATAAAGACATGGAAACCACTTTTGCATATTCCTTGTTAAAGACACTTCAGGGGAACATAAACTTGTGAACTGAGAACAAACTACTTCTAGGGAACATATAAGCACGTTGGAATTATTATGTTACGATATTGAGACACAGAAGATTTCGAACACCTTCACAAGACTTCGAGAGAAGAAGATCTAATTTTGGTGGGAGTAACTTCCATGTAAACCGCTCCAGCAGCGGGTTACACCGTCTAAGGCTGGAAGGTTGAAGGTGGCCTCCACACGGATCCGAGGCCTCTTCCACGCCCTCCTAAAGGTGCCCTAAGGCAACCTTGAAAAGGCCGAGAGCAAACAAATGAGCACATCACACGTTGAAATTCTCAAGCACAAACGTACAACCAAAAGAGGCCTCGGATCCGAGGCCTCTTCCACGCCCTCCTAAAGGTGCCCTAAGGCAACCCTGAAAAGGCCGAGAGCAAACAAATGAGCACATCACACGTTGAAATTCTCAAGCACAAACGTTCAACCAAAAGAGGCCTCGGATCCGAGGCCTCTTCCACGCCCTCCTAAAGGTGCCCTAAGGCAACCCAAAAAAGGCCGAGAGCAAACAAACGAGCACATCACACGCTGAAATTCTCAAGCACAAACGTACAACCAAAAGAGGCCTCGAATCCGGGGCCTCTTCCACGCCCTCCTAAAGGTGCCCTAAGGCAACCCAAAAAGGGCCGAGAGCAAACAAACGAGCATATCACACGCTGAAATTCTCAAGCACAAATGTACAACCAAAAGAGGCCTCGGATCCGAGGCCTCTTCCACGCCCTCCTAAAGGTGCCCTAAGGCAACCCAGAAAAGGCCGAGAGCAAACAAATGAACACATGACACGTTGAAATTCTCAAGCACAAACTTTCAACCAAAAGAGGCCTCGGATCCGAGGCCTCTTCCACGCCCTCCTAAAGGTGCCCTAAGGCAACCTAGAAGAGGCCGAGAGCAAACAAATGAGCACATCACACGTTGAAATTCTCAAGCACAAACGTTCAACCAAAAGAGGCCTCGGATCCGAGGCCTCTTCCACGCCCTCCTAAAGGTGCCCTAAGGCAACCCAAAAAAGGCCGAGAGCAAACAAACGAGCACATCACACGCTGAAATTCTCAAGCACAAACGTACAACCAAAAGAGGCCTCGAATCCGGGGCCTCTTCCACGCCCTCCTAAAGGTGCCCTAAGGCAACCCAGAAAAGGCCGAGAGCAAACAAACGAGCATATCACACGCTGAAATTCTCAAGCACAAACGCACAACCAAAAGAGGCCTCGGATCCGAGGCCTCTTCCACGCCCTCCTAAAGGTGCCCTAAGGCAACCCAGAAAAGGCCGAGAGCAAACAAATGAGCACATCACACGTTGAAATTCTCAAGCACAAACGTACAACCAAAAGAGGCCTCGCATCCGAGGCCTCTTCCACGCCCTCCTAAAGGTGCCCTAAGGCAACCCAGAAAAGGCCGAGAGCAAACAAATGAGCACATCACACGTTCAAATTCTCAAGCACAAACGTTCAACCAAAAGAGGCCTCGGATCCGAGGCCTCTTCCACGCCCTCCTAAAGGTGCCCTAAGGCAACCCAAAAAAGGCCGAGAGCAAACAAACGAGCATATCACACGCTGAAATTCTCAAGCACAAACGCACAACCAAAAGAGGCCTCGGATCCGAGGCCTCTTCCACGCCCTCCTAGAGGTGCCCTAAGGCAACCCCGAAAAGGCCGAGAGCAAACAAATGAGCACATCACACGTTGAAATTCTCAAGCACAAACGTTCAACCAAAAGAGGCCTCGGATCCGAGGTCTCTTCCACGCCCTCCTAAAGGTGCCCTAAGGCAACCCCGAAAAGGCCGAGAGCAAACAAATGAGCACATCACACGTTGAAATTCTCAAGCACAAACGTTCAACCAAAGGAGGCCTCGGATTCGAGGCCTCTTCCACGCCCTCCTAAAGGTGCCCTAAGGCAACCCAGAAAAGGCCGAGAGCAAACAAATGAGCACATCACACGCTGAAATTCTCAAGCACAAACGTACAACCAAAAGAGGCCTCGGATCCGGGGCCTCTTCCACGCCCTCCTAAAGGTGCCCTAAGGCAACCCAGGAAAGGCCGAGAGCAAACAAACGAGCACATCACACGCTGAAATTCTCAAGCACAAACGTACAACCAAAAGAGGCCTCGGATCCGAGGCCTCTTCCACGCGCTCCTAAAGGTGCCCTAAGGCAACCCCGAAAAGGCCGAGAGCAAACAAATGAGCACATCACACGTTGAAATTCTCAAGCACAAACGTTCAACCGAAAGAGGCCTCGGATCTGAGGCCTCTTCCACGCCCTCTTAAAGGTGCCCAAAGGCAACCCAGAAAAGGCCGAGAGCAAACAAATGAGCACATCACACGTTGAAATTCTCAAGCACAAACGTTCAACCAAAAGAGGCCTCGGATCCGAGCCCTCTTCCACGCCCTCCTAAAGGTGCCCTAAGGCAACCCAAAAAGGGCCGAGAGCAAACAAACGAGCATATCACACGTTGAAATTCTCAAGCACAAATGTACAACCAAAAGAGGCCTCGGATCCTAGGCCTCTTCCACGCCCTCCTAAAGGTGCCCTAAGGCAACCCAGAAAAGGCCGAGAGCAAACAAATGAACACATGACACGTTGAAATTCTCAAGCACAAACTTTCAACCAAAAGAGGCCTCGGATCCGAGGCCTCTTCCACGCCCTCCTAAAGGTGCCCTAAGGCAACCTAGAAGAGGCCGAGAGCAAACAAATGAGCACATCACACGTTGAAATTCTCAAGCACAAACGTTCAACCAAAAGAGGCCTCGGATCCGAGGCCTCTTCCACGCCCTCCTAAAGGTGCCCTAAGGCAACCCAGAAAAGGCCGAGAGCAAACAAACGAGCATATCACACGCTGAAATTCTCAAGCACAAACGTACAACCAAAAGAGGCCTCGGATCCGAGGCCTCTTCCACGCCCTCCTAAAGGTGCCCAAAGGCAACCCAGAAAAGGCCGAGAGCAAACAAATGAGCACATCACACGTTGAAATTCTCAAGCACAAACGTTCAACCAGAAGAGGCCTCGGATCGGAGGCCTCTTCCACGCCCTCCTAAAGGTGTCCTAAGGCAACCCAAAAAAGGCCGAGAGCAAACAAACGAGCACATCACACGCTGAAATTCTCAAGCACAAACGTACAACCAAAAGAGGCCTCGGATCCGAGGCCTCTTCCACGCCCTCCTAAAGGTGCCTAAGGCAACCCAAAAAAAGCCGAGAGCAAACAAATGAGCACATCACACGTTGAAATTCTCAAGAACAAACGTTCAACCAAAAGAGGCCTCGGATCTGAGGCCTCTTCCACGCCCTCCTAAAGGTGCCCTCAGGCAACCCAAAAAAGGCCGAGAGCAAACAAACGAGCACATCCCACGCTGAAATTCTCAAGCACAAACGTACAACCAAAAGAGGCCTCGGATCCGAGGCCTCTTCCACGCCGTCCTAAAGGTGCCCTAAGGCAACCCAGAAAAGGCCGAGAGCAAACGAACGAGCACATCACACGCTGAAATTCTCAAGCACAAACGTACAACCAAAAGAGGCCTCGGATCCGAGGCCTCTTCCACGCTCTCCTAAAGGTGCCCTAAGGCAACCCAAAAAAAGCCGAGAGCAAACAAACGAGCACATCCCACGCTGAAATTCTCAAGCACAAACGTACAACCAAAAGAGGCCTCGGATCCGAGGCCTCTTCCACGCCCTCCTAAAGGTGCCCTAAGGCAACCCAGAAAAGGCCGAGAGCAAACGAACGAGCACATCCCACGCTGAAATTCTCAAGCACAAACGTACAACCAAAAGAGGCCTCGGATCCGAGGCCTCTTCCACGCCCTCCTAAAGGTGCCCTAAGGCAACCCAAAAAAGGCCGAGAGCAAACAAATGAGCACATCACACGTTGAAATTCTAAAGCACAAACGTTCAACCAAAAGAGGCCTCGGATCCGAGGCCTCTTCCACGCCCTCCTAAAGGTGCCCTAAGGCAACCCAAAAAAGGCCGAGAGCAAACAAACGAGCACATCACACGCTGAAATTCTCAAGCACAAACGTACAACCAAAAGAGGCCTCGGACCCGAGGCCTCTTGCACGCCCTCCTAAAGGTGCCCTAAGGCAACCCAAAAAAGGCCGAGAGCAAACAAACGAGCATATCACACGCTGAAATTCTCAAGCACAAACGTACAACCAAAAGAGGCCTCGGATCCGAGGCCTCTTCCACGCCCTCCTAAAGGTGCCCAAAGGCAACCCCGAAAAGGCCGAGAGGAAACAAATGAGCACATCACACGTTGAAATTCTCAAGCACAAACGTTCAACCAAAAGAGGCCTCGGATCCGAGCCCTCTTCCACGCCCTCCTAAAGGTGCCCTAAGGCAACCCAAAAAAGGCCGAGAGCAAACAAACGAGCATATCACACGCTGAAATTCTCAAGCACAAACGTACAACCAAAAGAGGCCTCGGATCCGAGGCCTCTTCCACGCCCTCCTAAAGGTGCCCTAAGGCAACCCAAAAAAGGCCGAGAGCAAACAAATGAGCACATCACACGTTGAAATTCTCAAGCACAAACGTTCAACCAAAAGAGGCCTCGGATCCGAGGCCTCTTCCACGCCCTCCTAAAGGTGCCCTAAGGCAACCCAGAAAAGCCTGAGAGCAAACAAATGAGCACATCACACGTTGAAATTCTCAAGCACAAACGTTCAACCAAAAGAGGCCTCGGATCTGAGGCCTCTTCCACGCCCTCCTAAAGGTGCCCTAAGGCAACCCAAAAAAAGCCGAGAGCAAAGAAACGAGCACATCACACGCTGAAATTCTCAAGCACAAACGTACAACCAAAAGAGGCCACGGATCCGAGGCCTCTTCCACGCCTTCCTAAATGTGCCCTAAGGCAACCCAGAAAAGGCCGAGAGCAAACAAACGAGCATATCACCCGCTGAAATTCTCAAGCACAAACGTACAACCAAAAGAGGCCTCGGATCCGAGGCCTCTTCCACGCCCTCCTAAAGGTGCCCTAAGGCAACCCAGAAAAGGCCGAGAGCAAACGAACGAGCACATCCCACGCTGAAATTCTCAAGCACAAACGTACAACCAAAAGAGGCCTCGGATCCGAGGCCTCTTCCACGCCCTCCTAAAGGTGCCCTAAGGCAACCCAGAAAAGGCCGAGAGCAAACAAATGAGCACATCACACGTTGAAATTGTCAAGCACAAACGTTCAACCAAAAGAGGCCTCGGATCCGAGGCCTCTTCAACGCCCTCCTAAAGGTGCCCTAAGGCAACCCAAAAAAGGCCGAGAGCAAACAAACGAGCATATCACACGCTGAAATTGTCAAGCACAAATGTACAACCAAAAGAGGCCTCGGATCCGAGGCCTCTTCCACGCCCTCCTAAAGGTGCCCTAAGGCAACCCAGAAAAGGCCGAGAGCAAACAAATGAGCACATGACACGTTGAAATTCTCAAGCACAACCTTTCAACCAAAAGAGGCCTCGGATCCGAGGCCTCTTCCACGCCCTCCTAAAGGTGCCCTAAGGCAACTTAGAAGAGGCCGAGAGCAAACAAATGAGCACATCACACGTTGAAATTCTCAAGCACAAACGTTCAACCAAAAGAGGCCTCGGATCCGAGCCCTCTTCCACGCCCTCCTAAAGGTGCCCTAAAGCAACCCAAAAAAGGCCGAGAGCAAACAAACGAGCATATCACACGCTGAAATTCTCAAGCACAAACGTACAACCAAAAGAGGCCTCGGATCCGAGGCCTCTTCCACGCCCTCCTAAAGGTGCCCTAAGGCAACCCAGAAAAGGCCGAGAGCAAACAAATGAGCACATCACACGTTGAAATTCTCAAGCACAAACGTTCAACCAAAAGAGGCCTCGGATCCGAGCCCTCTTCCACGCCCTCCTAAAGGTGCCCTAAGGCAACCCAAAAAGGGCCGAGACCAAACAAACGAGCATATCACACGCTGAAATTGTCAAGCACAAATGTACAACCAAAAGAGGCCTCGGATCCGAGGCCTCTTCCACGCCCTCCTAAAGGTGCCCTAAGGCAACCCAGAAAAGGCCGAGAGCAAACAAATGAGCACATGACACGTTGAAATTCTCAAGCACAAACTTTCAACCAAAAGAGGCCTCGGATCCGAGGCCTCTTCCACGCCCTCCTAAAGGTGCCCTAAGGCAACTTAGAAGAGGCCGAGAGCAAACAAATGAGCACATCACACGTTGAAATTCTCAAGCACAAACGTTCAACCAAAAGAGGCCTCGGATCGGAGGCCTCTTCCACGCCCTCCTAAAGGTGCCCTAAGGCAACCCAAAAAAGGCCGAGAGCAAACAAACGAGCACATCCCACGCTGAAATTCTCAAGCACAAACGTACAACCAAAAGAGGCCTCGGATCCGAGGCCTCTTCCACGCCGTCCTAAAGGTGCCCTAAGGCAACCCAGAAAAGGCCGAGAGCAAACGAACGAGCACATCACACGCTGAAATTCTCAAGCACAAACGTACAACCAAAAGAGGCCTCGGATCCGAGGCCTCTTCCACGCCCTCCTAAAGGTGCCCTAAGGCAACCCAAAAAAAGCCGAGAGCAAACAAATGAGCACATCACACGTTGAAATTCTCAAGCACAAACTTTCAACCAAAAGAGGCCTCGGATCCGAGGCCTCTTCCACGCCCTCCTAAAGGTGCCCTAAGGCAACTTAGAAGAGGCCGAGAGCAAACAAATGAGCACATCACACGTTGAAATTCTCAAGCACAAACGTTCAACCAAAAGAGGCCTCGGATCCGAGCCCTCTTCCACGCCCTCCTAAAGGTGCCCTAAAGCAACCCAAAAAAGGCCGAGAGCAAACAAACGAGCATATCACACGCTGAAATTCTCAAGCACAAACGTACAACCAAAAGAGGCCTCGGATCCGAGGCCTCTTCCACGCCCTCCTAAAGGTGCCCTAAGGCAACCCAGAAAAGGCCGAGAGCAAACAAATGAGCACATCACACGTTGAAATTCTCAAGCACAAACGTTCAACCAAAAGAGGCCTCGGATCCGAGGCCTCTTCCACGCCCTCCTAAAGGTGCCCTAAGGCAACCCAGAAAAGACTGAGAGCAAACAAATGAGCACATCACACGTTGAAATTCTCAAGCACAAACGTTCAACCAAAAGAGGCCTCGGATCCGAGGCCTCTTCCACGCCCTCCTAAAGGTGCCCTAAGGCAACCCAAAAAGGGCCGAGACCAAACAAACGAGCATATCACACGCTGAAATTGTCAAGCACAAATGTACAACCAAAAGAGGCCTCGGATCCGAGGCCTCTTCCACGCCCTCCTAAAGGTGCCCTAAGGCAACCCAGAAAAGGCCGAGAGCAAACAAATGAGCACATGACACGTTGAAATTCTCAAGCACAAACTTTCAACCAAAAGAGGCCTCGGATCCGAGGCCTCTTCCACGCCCTCCTAAAGGTGCCCTAAGGCAACTTAGAAGAGGCCGAGAGCAAACAAATGAGCACATCACACGTTGAAATTCTCAAGCACAAACGTTCAACCAAAAGAGGCCTCGGATCGGAGGCCTCTTCCACGCCCTCCTAAAGGTGCCCTAAGGCAACCGAAAAAAGGCCGAGAGCAAACAAACGAGCACATCCCACGCTGAAATTCTCAAGCACAAACGTACAACCAAAAGAGGCCTCGGATCCGAGGCCTCTTCCACGCCGTCCTAAAGGTGCCCTAAGGCAACCCAGAAAAGGCCGAGAGCAAACGAACGAGCACATCACACGCTGAAATTCTCAAGCACAAACGTACAACCAAAAGAGGCCTCGGATCCGAGGCCTCTTCCACGCCCTCCTAAAGGTGCCCTAAGGCAACCCAAAAAAAGCCGAGAGCAAACAAATGAGCACATCACACGTTGAAATTCTCAAGAACAAACGTTCAACCAAAAGAGGCCTCGGATCTGAGGCCTCTTCCACGCCCTCCTAAAGGTGCCCTAAGGCAACCCAAAAAAGGCCGAGAGCAAACAAACGAGCACATCCCACGCTGAAATTCTCAAGCACAAACGTACAACCAAAAGAGGCCTCGGATCCGAGGCCTCTTCCACGCCGTCCTAAAGGTGCCCTAAGGCAACCCAGAAAAGGCCGAGAGCAAACGAACGAGCACATCACACGCTGAAATTCTCAAGCACAAACGTACAACCAAAAGAGGCCTCGGATCCGAGGCCTCTTCCACGCTCTCCTAAAGGTGCCCTAAGGCAACCCAAAAAAAGCCGAGAGCAAACAAACGAGCACATCCCACGCTGAAATTCTCAAGCACAAACGTACAACCAAAAGCGGCCTCGGATCCGAGGCCTCTTCCACGCCCTCCTAAAGGTGCCCTAAGGCAACCCAGAAAAGGCCGAGAGCAAACGAACGAGCACATCCCACGCTGAAATTCTCAAGCACAAACGTACAACCAAAAGAGGCCTCGGATCCGAGGCCTCTTCCACGCCGTCCTAAAGGTGCCCTAAGGCAACCCAGAAAAGGCCGAGAGCAAACGAACGAGCACATCACACGCTGAAATTCTCAAGCACAAACGTACAACCAAAAGAGGCCTCGGATCCGAGGCCTCTTCCACGCTCTCCTAAAGGTGCCCTAAGGCAACCCAAAAAAAGCCGAGAGCAAACAAACGAGCACATCCCACGCTGAAATTCTCAAGCAGAAACGTACAACCAAAAGAGGCCTCGGATCCGAGGCCTCTTCCACGCCCTCCTAAAGGTGCCCTAAGGCAACCCAGAAAAGGCCGAGAGCAAACAAATGAGCACATCACACGTTGAAATTCTCAAGCACAAACGTTCAACCAAAAGAGGCCTCGGATCCGAGGCCTCTTCCACGCCCTCCTAAAGGTGCCCTAAGGCAACCCAAAAAAGGCCGAGAGCAAACAAACGAGTAGATCACACGCTGAAATTCTCAAGCACAAACGTACAACCAAAAGAGGCCTCGGATCCGAGGACTCTTCCACGCCCTCCTAAAGGTGCCCTAAGGCAACCCAAAAAAGGCCGAGAGCAAACAAACGAGCATATCACACGCTGAAATTCTCAAGCACAAACGTACAACCAAAAGAGGCCTCGGATCCGAGGCCTCTTCCACGCCCTCCTAAAGGTGCCCTAAGGCAACCCAGAAAAGGCGGAGAGCAAACAAATGAGCACATCACACGTTGAAATTCTCAGGCACAAACGTTCAACCAAAAGAGGCCTCGGATCCGAGCCCTCTTCCACGCCGTCCTAAAGGTGCCCTAAGGCAACCCAAAAAAGGCCGAGAGCAAACAAACGAGCATATCACACGCTGAAATTCTCAAGCACAAACGTACAACCAAAAGAGGCCTCGGATCCGAGGCCTCTTCCACGCCCTCCTAAAGGTGCCCTAAGGCAACCCAGAAAAGGCCGAGAGCAAACAAACGAGCATATCACCCGCTGAAATTCTCAAGCACAAACGTACAACCAAAAGAGGCCTCGGATCCGAGGCCTCTTCCACGCCCTCCTAAAGGTGCCCTAAGGCAACCCAAAAAAAGCCGAGAGCAAAGAAACGAGCACATCACACGCTGAAATTCTCAAGCACAAACGTTCAACCAAAAGAGGCCTCGGATCCGAGGCCTCTTCCACGCCGTCCTAAATGTGCCCTAAGGCAACCCAGAAAAGGCCGAGAGCAAACAAACGAGCATATCACCCGCTGAAATTCTCAAGCAGAAACGTACAACCAAAAGAGGCCTCGGATCCGAGGCCTCTTCCACGCTCTCCTAAAGGTGCCCTAAGGCAACCCAGAAAAGGCCGAGAGCAAACGAACGAGCACATCCCACGCTGAAATTCTCAAGCACAAACGTACAACCAAAAGAGGCTTCGGATCCGAGGCCTCTTCCACGCCCTCCTAAAGGTGCCCTAAGGCAACCCAGAAAAGGCCGAGAGCAAACAAATGAGCACATCACACGTTGAAATTGTCAAGCACAAACGTTCAACCAAAAGAGGCCTCGGATCCGAGGCCTCTTCCACGCCCTCCTAAAGGTGCCCTAAGGCAACCCAAAAAAGGCCGAGAGCAAACAAACGAGCACATCACACGCTGAAATTCTCAAGCACAAACGTACAACCAAAAGAGGCCTCGGATCCGAGGCCTCTTCCACGCCCTCCTAAAGGTGCCCAAAGGCAACCCAGAAAAGGCCGAGAGCAAACGAACGAGCACATCCCACGCTGAAATTCTCAAGCACAAACGTACAACCAAAAGAGGCCTCGGATCCGAGGCCTCTTCCACGCCCTCCTAAAGGTGCCCTAAGGCAACCCAAAAAAAGCCGAGAGCAAAGAAACGAGCACATCACACGCTGAAATTCTCAAGCACAAACGTTCAACCAAAAGAGGCCTCGGATCCGAGGCCTCTTCCACGCCTTCCTAAATGTGCCCTAAGGCAACCCAGAAAAGGCCGAGAGCAAACAAACGAGCATATCACCCGCTGAAATTCTCAAGCACAAACGTACAACCAAAAGAGGCCTCGGATCCGAGGCCTCTTCCACGCCCTCCTAAAGGTGCCCTAAGGCAACCCAGAAAAGGCCGAGAGCAAACGAACGAGCACATCCCACGCTGAAATTCTCAAGCACAAACGTAGAACCAAAAGAGGCCTCGGATCCGAGGCCTCTTCCACGCCCTCCTAAAGGTGCCCTAAGGCAACCCAGAAAAGGCCGAGAGCAAACAAATGAGCACATCACACGTTGAAATTCTCAAGCACAAACGTTCAACCAAAAGAGGCCTCGGATCCGAGGCCTCTTCCACGCCCTCCTAAAGGTGCCCAAAGGCAACCCAGAAAAGGTCGAGAGCAAACAAATGAGCACATCACACATTGAAATTCTCAAGCACAAACGTTAAACCAAAAGAGGCCTCGGATCGGAGGCCTCTTCCACGCCCTCCTAAAGGTGCCCTAAGGCAACCCAAAAAAGGCCGAGAGCAAACAAACGAGCACATCACACGCTGAAATTCTCAAGCACAAACATACAACCAAAAGAGGCCTCGGATCCGAGGCCTCTTCAACGCCCTCCTAAAGGTGCCTAAGGCAACCCAAAAAAAGCCGAGAGCAAACAAATGAGCACATCACACGTTGGAATTCTCAAGAACAAACGTTCAACCAAAAGAGGCCTCGGATCTGAGGCCTCTTCGACGCCCTCCTAAGGGTGCCCTAAGGCAACCCAAAAAAGGCCGAGAGCAAACAAACGAGCACATCACACGCTGAAATTCTCAAGCACAAACATACAACCAAAAGAGGCCTCGGATCCGAGGCCTCTTCCACGCCCTCCTAAAGGTGCCTAAGGCAACCCAAAAAAAGCCGAGAGCAAACAAATGAGCACATCACACGTTGAAATTCTCAAGAACAAACGTTCAACCAAAAGAGGCCTCGGATCTGAGGCCTCTTCCACGCCCTCCTAAAGGTGCCGTAAGGCAACCCAAAAAAGGCCGAGAGCAAACAAACGAGCACATCCCACGCTGAAATTCTCAAGCACAAACGTACAACCAAAAGAGGCCTCGGATCCGAGGCCTCTTCCACGCCCTCCTAAAGGTGCCCTAAGGCAACCCAGAAAAGGCCGAGAGCAAACGAACGAGCACATCACACGCTGAAATTCTCAAGCACAAACGTACAACCAAAAGAGGCCTCGGATCCGAGGCCTCTTCCACGCCCTCCTAAAGGTGCCCTAAGGCAACCCAGAAAAGGCCGAGAGCAAACAAACGAGCACATCCCACGCTGAAATTCTCAAGCACAAACGTACAACCAAAAGAGGCCTCGGATCCGAGGCCTCTTCCACGCCCTCCTAAAGGTGCCCTAAGGCAATCCAGAAAAGGCTGAGAGCAAACAAATGAGCACATCACACGTTGAAATTCTCAAGCACAAACGTTCAACCAAAAGAGGCCTCGGATCTGAGGCCTCTTCCACGCCCTCCTAAAGGTGCCCTAAGGCAACCTAGAAAAGGCTGAGAGCAAACAAATGAGCACATCACACGTTGAAATTCTCAAGCACAAACGTTCAACCAAAAGAGGCCTCGGATCCGAGGCCTCTTCCACGCCCTCCTAAAGGTGCCCTAAGGCAACCCAGAAAAGGCCGAGAGCAAACGAACGAGCACATCACACGCTGAAATTCTCAAGCACAAACGTACAACCAAAAGAGACCTCGGAGCCGAGGCCTCTTCCACGCCCTCCTAAAGGTGCCCTAAGGCAATCAAGAAAAGGCCGAGAGCAAACAAACGAGCATATCACACGCTGAAATTCTCAAGCACAAACGTACAACCAAAAGAGGCCTCGGATCCGAGGCCTCTTCCACGCCCTCCTAAAGGTGCCCTAAGGCAACCCAGAAAAGGCAGAGAGCAAACAAACGAGCATATCACACGCTGAAATTCTCAAGGACAAACGTACAACCAAAAGAGGCCTCGGATCCGAGGCCTCTTCCACGCCCTCCTAAAGGTGCCCAAAATCAACCCAGAAAAGGCCGAGAGCAAACAAATGAGCACATCACACGTTGAAATTCTCAAGCACAAACGTTCAACCAAAAGAGGCCTCGGATCGGAGGCCTCTTCCACGCCCTCCTAAAGGTGCCCTAAGGCAACCCAAAAAAGGCCGAGAGCAAACAGACGAGCACATCACACGCTGAAATTCTCAAGCACAAACATACAACCAAAAGAGGCCTCGGATCCGAGGCCTCTTCCACGCCCTCCTAAAGGTGCCTAAGGCAATCTAAAAAAAGCCGAGAGCAAACAAATGAGCACATCACACGTTGAAATTCTCAAGAACAAACGTTCAACCAAAAGAGGCCTCGGATCTGAGTTCTCTTCCACGCCCTCCTAAAGGTGCCTAAGGCAACCCAAAAAAGGCCGAGAGCAAACAAACGAGCACATCACACGCTGAAATTCTCAAGCACAAACGTACAACCAAAAGAGGCCTCGGATCCGAGGCCTCTTCCACGCCCTCCTAAAGGTGCCCTAAGGCAACCCAGAAAAGGCCGAGAGCAAACAAACGAGCACATCCCACGCTGAAATTCTCAAGCACAAACGTACAACCAAAAGAGGCCTCGGATCCGAGGCCTCTTCCACGTCCTCCTAAAGGTGCCCTATGGCAACCCAGAAAAGGCCGAGAGGAAACGAACGAGCACATCCCACGCTGAAATTCTCAAGCACAAACGTACAACCAAAAGAGGCCTCGGATCCGAGGCCTCTTCCACGCCCTCCTAAAGGTGCCCTAAGGCAACCCAGAAATGGCCGAGAGCAAACAAACGAGCACATCACACGCTGAAATTGTCAAGAACAAACGTCCAACCAAAAGAGGCCTCGGATCCGAGGCCTCTTCCACGCCCTCCTAAAGGTGCCCTAAGGCAACCCAGAAAAGGACGAGAGCAAAAAACGAGCACATCCCACGCTGAAATTCTCAAGCACAAACGTACAACCAAAAGAGGCCTCTGATCCGAGGCCTCTTCCACGCCCTCCTAAAGGTGCCCTAAGGCAACCCACAAAAGGCCGAGAGCAAACAAACGAGCACATCCCACGCTGAAATTCTCAAGCACAAACATACAACCAAAAGAGGCCTTGGATCCGAGGCCTCTTCCACGCCCTCCTAAAGGTGCCTAAGGCAACCTAAAAAAAGCCGAGAGCAAACAAATGAGCACATCACACGTTGAAATTCTCAAGAACAAACGTTCAACCAAAAGAGGCCTCGGATCTGAGGCCTCTTCCACGCCCTCCTAAAGGTGCCTAAGGCAACCCAAAAAAGGCCGAGAGCAAAGAAACGAGCACATCACACGCTGAAATTCTCAAGCACAAACGTACAACCAAAAGAGGCCTCGGATCCGAGGCCTCTTCCACGCCCTCCTAAAGGTGCCCTAAGGCAACCCAGAAAAGGCCGAGAGCAAACAAACGAGCACATCCCACGCTGAAATTCTCAAGCACAAACGTACAACCAAAAGAGGCCTCGGATCCGAGGCCTCTTTCACGCCCTCCTAAAGGTGCCCTAAGGCAACCCACAAAAGGCCGAGAGCAAACAAACGAGCACATCACACGTTGAAATTCTCAAGCACAAACGTACAACCAAAAGACGCCTCGGATCCGAGGCCTCTTTCACGCCCTCCTAAAGGTGCCCTAAGGCAACCCACAAAAGGCCGAGAGCAAACAAACGAGCACATCTGACGCTGAAATTCTCAAGCACAAACGTACAACCAAAAGAGGCCTCGGATCCGAGGCCTCTTCCACGCCGTCCTAAAGGTGCCCTAAGGCAACCCAGAAAAGGCCGAGAGCAAACAAACGAGCATATCACACGCTGAAATTCTCAAGCACAAACGTACAACCAAAAGAGGCCTCGGATCCGAGGCCTCTTCCACGCCCTCCTAAAGGTGCCCTAAGGCAACCCACAAAAGGCCGAGAGCAAACAAACGAGCACATCACACGTTGAAATTCTCAAGCACAAACGTACAACCAAAAGAGGCCTCGGATCCGAGGCCTCTTCCACGCCCTCCTAAAGGTGCCCTAAGGCAACCCACAAAAGGCCGAGAGCAAACAAACGAGCACATCCCACGCTGAAATTCTCAAGCACAAACGTACAACCAAAAGAGGCCTCGGATCCGAGGCCTCTTCCACGTCCTCCTAAAGGTGCCCTAAGGCAACCCAGAAAAGGCCGAGAGCAAACAAACGAGCACATCCCACGCTGAAATTCTCAAGCACAAACGTACAACCAAAAGAGGCCTCGGATCCGAGGCCTCTTCCACGCCCTCCTAAAGGTGCCCTAAGGCAACCCAGAAAAGGCCGAGAGCAAACAAATGAGCACATCACACGTTGAAATTCTCAAGCACAAACGTTCAACCAAAAGACGCCTCGGATCCGAGGCTTCTTCCACGCCCTCCTAAAGGTGCCCAAAGGCAACCCAGAAAAGGTCGAGAGCAAACAAATGAGCACATCACACATTGAAATTCTCAAGCACAAACGTTAAACCAAAAGAGGCCTCGGATCGGAGGCCTCTTCCACGCCCTCCTAAAGGTGCCCTAAGGCAACCCAAAAAAGGCCGAGAGCAAACAAACGAGCACATCACACGCTGAAATTCTCAAGCACAAACATACAACCAAAAGAGGCCTCGGATCCGAGGCCTCTTCAACGCCCTCCTAAAGGTGCCTAAGGCAACCCAAAAAAAGCCGAGAGCAAACAAATGAGCACATCACACGTTGGAATTCTCAAGAACAAACGTTCAACCAAAAGAGGCCTCGGATCTGAGGCCTCTTCGACGCCCTCCTAAGGGTGCCCTAAGGCAACCCAAAAAAGGCCGAGAGCAAACAAACGAGCACATCACACGCTGAAATTCTCAAGCACAAACATACAACCAAAAGAGGCCTCGGATCCGAGGCCTCTCCCACGCCCTCCTAAAGGTGCCTAAGGCAACCCAAAAAAAGCCGAGAGCAAACAAATGAGCACATCACACGTTGAAATTCTCAAGAACAAACGTTCAACCAAAAGAGGCCTCGGATCTGAGGCCTCTTCCACGCCCTCCTAAAGGTGCCGTAAGGCAACCCAAAAAAGGCCGAGAGCAAACAAACGAGCACATCCCACGCTGAAATTCTCAAGCACAAACGTACAACCAAAAGAGGCCTCGGATCCGAGGCCTCTTCCACGCCCTCCTAAAGGTGCCCTAAGGCAACCCAGAAAAGACCGAGAGCAAACGAACGAGCACATCACACGCTGAAATTCTCAAGCACAAACGTACAACCAAAAGAGGCCTCGGATCCGAGGCCTCTTCCACGCCCTCCTAAAGGTGCCCTAAGGCAACCCAGAAAAGGCCGAGAGCAAACAAACGAGCACATCCCACGCTGAAATTCTCAAGCACAAACGTACAACCAAAAGAGGCCTCGGATCCGAGGCCTCTTCCACGCCCTCCTAAAGGTGCCCTAAGGCAATCCAGAAAAGGCTGAGAGCAAACAAATGAGCACATCACACGTTGAAATTCTCAAGCACAAACGTTCAACCAAAAGAGGCCTCGGATCTGAGGCCTCTTCCACGCCCTCCTAAAGGTGCCCTAAGGCAACCTAGAAAAGGCTGAGAGCAAACAAATGAGCACATCACACGTTGAAATTCTCAAGCACAAACGTTCAACCAAAAGAGGCCACGGATCCGAGGCCTCTTCCACGCCCTCCTAAAGGTGCCCTAAGGCAACCCAGAAAAGGCCGAGAGCAAACGAACGAGCACATCACACGCTGAAATTCTCAAGCACAAACGTACAACCAAAAGAGACCTCGGAGCCGAGGCCTCTTCCACGCCCTCCTAAAGGTGCCCTAAGGCAATCCAGAAAAGGCCGAGAGCAAACAAACGAGCATATCACACGCTGAAATTCTCAAGCACAAACGTACAACCAAAAGAGGCCTCGGATCCGAGGCCTCTTCCACGCCCTCCTAAGGGTGCCCTAAGGCAACCCAGAAAAGGCCGAGAGCAAACAAACGAGCATATCACCCGCTGAAATTCTCAAGCACAAACGTACAACCAAAAGAGGCCTCGGATCCGAGGCCTCTTCCACGCCCTCCTAAAGGTGCCCAAAATCAACCCAGAAAAGGCCGAGAGCAAACAAATGAGCACATCACACGTTGAAATTCTCAAGCACAAACGTTCAACCAAAAGAGGCCTCGGATCGGAGGCCTCTTCCACGCCCTCCTAAAGGTGCCCTAAGGCAACCCAAAAAAGGCCGAGAGCAAACAAACGAGCACATCACACGCTGAAATTCTCAAGCACAAACATACAACCAAAAGAGGCCTCGGATCCGAGGCCTCTTCCACGCCCTCCTAAAGGTGCCTAAGGCAACCTAAAAAAAGCCGAGAGCAAACAAATGAGCACATCACACGTTGAAATTCTCAAGAACAAACGTTCAACCAAAAGAGGCCTCGGATCTGAGGCCTCTTCCACGCCCTCCTAAAGGTGCCTAAGGCAACCCAAAAAAGGCCGAGAGCAAACAAACGAGCACATCACACGCTGAAATTCTCAAGCACAAACGTACAACCAAAAGAGGCCTCGGATCCGAGGCCTCTTCCACGCCCTCCTAAAGGTGCCCTAAGGCAACCCAGAAAAGGCCGAGAGCAAACAAACGAGCACATCCCACGCTGAAATTCTCAAGCACAAACGTACAACCAAAAGAGGCCTCGGATCCGAGGCCTCTTCCACGTCCTCCTAAAGGTGCCCTAAGGCAACCCAGAAAAGGCCGAGAGCAAACGAACGACCACATCCCACGCTGAAATTCTCAAGCACAAACGTACAACCAAAAGAGGCCTCGGATCCGAGGCCTCTTCCACGCCCTCCTAAAGGTGCCCTAAGGCAATCCAGAAAAGGCCGAGAGCAAACAAACGAGCATATCACACGCTGAAATTCTCAAGCACAAACGTACAACCAAAAGAGGCCTCGGATCCGAGGCCTCTTCCACACCCTCCTAAAGGTGCCCTAAGGCAACCCAGAAAAGGCCGAGAGCAAACAAACGAGCATATCACACGCTGAAATTCTCAAGCACAAACGTACAACCAAAAGAGGCCTCGGATCCGAGGCCTCTTCCACGCCCTCCTAAAGGTGCCCAAAATCAACCCAGAAAAGGCCGAGAGCAAACAAATGAGCACATCACACGTTGAAATTCTCAAGCACAAACGTTCAACCAAAAGAGGCCTCGGATCGGAGGCCTCTTCCACGCCCTCCTAAAGGTGCCCTAAGGCAACCCAAAAAAGGCCGAGAGCAGACAAACGAGCACATCACACGCTGAAATTCTCAAGCACAAACATACAACCAAAAGAGGCCTCGGATCCGAGGCCTCTTCCACGCCCTCCTAAAGGTGCCTAAGGCAACCTAAAAAAAGCCGAGAGCAAACAAATGAGCACATCACACGTTGAAATTCTCAAGAACAAACGTTCAACCAAAAGAGGCCTCGGATCTGAGGCCTCTTCCACGCCCTCCTAAAGGTGCCTAAGGCAACCCAAAAAAGGCCGAGAGCAAACAAACGAGCACATCACACGCTGAAATTCTCAAGCACAAACGTACAACCAAAAGAGGCCTCGGATCCGAGGCCTCTTCCACGTCCTCCTAAAGGTGCCCTAAGGCAACCCAGAAAAGGCCGAGAGCAAACGAACGACCACATCCCACGCTGAAATTCTCAAGCACAAACGTACAACCAAAAGAGGCCTCGGATCCGAGGCCTCTTCCACGCCCTCCTAAAGGTGCCCTAAGGCAATCCAGAAAAGGCCGAGAGCAAACAAACGAGCATATCACACGCTGAAATTCTCAAGCACAAACGTACAACCAAAAGAGGCCTCGGATCCGAGGCCTCTTCCACGCCCTCCTAAAGGTGCCTAAGGCAACCCAAAAAAGGCCGAGAGCAAACAAACGAGCACATCACACGCTGAAATTCTCAAGCACAAACGTACAACCAAAAGAGGCCTCGGATCCGAGGCCTCTTCCACGCTCTCCTAAAGGTGCCCTAAGGCAACCCAGAAAAGGCCGAGAGCAAACGAACGAGCACATCCCACGCTGAAATTCTCAAGCACAAACGTACAACCAAAAGAGGCCTCGGATCCGAGGCCTCTTCCACGCCCTCCTAAAGGTGCCCTAAGGCAACCCAGGAATGGCCGAGAGCAAACAAACGAGCACATCACACGCTGAAATTCTCAAGAACAAACGTACAACCAAAAGAGGCCTCGGATCCGAGGCCTCTTCCACGCCTTCCTAAAGGTGCCCTAAGGCAACCCAGAAAAGGCCGAGAGCAAAAAACGAGCACATCCCACGCTGAAATTCTCAAGCACAAACGTACAACCAAAAGAGGCCTCGGATCCGAGGCCTCTTCCACGCCCTCCTAAGGGTGCCCTAAGGCAACCCAGAAAAGGCCGAGAGCAAACAAACGAGCATATCACCCGCTGAAATTCTCAAGCACAAACGTACAACCAAAAGAGGCCTCGGATCCGAGGCCTCTTCCACGCCCTCCTAAAGGTGCCCAAAATCAACCCAGAAAAGGCCGAGAGCAAACAAATGAGCACATCACACGTTGAAATTCTCAAGCACAAACGTTCAACCAAAAGAGGCCTCGGATCGGAGGCCTCTTCCACGCCCTCCTAAAGGTGCCCTAAGGCAACCCAAAAAAGGCCGAGAGCAAACAAACGAGCACATCACACGCTGAAATTCTCAAGCACAAACATACAACCAAAAGAGGCCTCGGATCCGAGGCCTCTTCCACGCCCTCCTAAAGGTGCCTAAGGCAACCTAAAAAAAGCCGAGAGCAAACAAATGAGCACATCACACGTTGAAATTCTCAAGAACAAACGTTCAACCAAAAGAGGCCTCGGATCTGAGGCCTCTTCCACGCCCTCCTAAAGGTGCCTAAGGCAACCCAAAAAAGGCCGAGAGCAAACAAACGAGCACATCACACGCTGAAATTCTCAAGCACAAACGTACAACCAAAAGAGGCCTCGGATCCGAGGCCTCTTCCACGCCCTCCTAAAGGTGCCCTAAGGCAACCCAGAAAAGGCCGAGAGCAAACAAACGAGCACATCCCACGCTGAAATTCTCAAGCACAAACGTACAACCAAAAGAGGCCTCGGATCCGAGGCCTCTTCCACGTCCTCCTAAAGGTGCCCTAAGGCAACCCAGAAAAGGCCGAGAGCAAACGAACGACCACATCCCACGCTGAAATTCTCAAGCACAAACGTACAACCAAAAGAGGCCTCGGATCCGAGGCCTCTTCCACGCCCTCCTAAAGGTGCCCTAAGGCAATCCAGAAAAGGCCGAGAGCAAACAAACGAGCATATCACACGCTGAAATTCTCAAGCACAAACGTACAACCAAAAGAGGCCTCGGATCCGAGGCCTCTTCCACGCCCTCCTAAAGGTGCCCTAAGGCAACCCAGAAAAGGCCGAGAGCAAACAAATGAGCACATCACACGTTGAAATTCTCAAGAACAAACGTTCAACCAAAAGAGGCCTCGGATCCGAGGCCTCTTCCACGCCCTCCTAAAGGTGCCCTAAGGCAACCCAGAAAAGGCCGAGAGCAAACAAACGAGCACATCCCACGCTGAAATTCTCAAGCACAAACGTACAACCAAAAGAGGCCTCGGATCCGAGGCCTCTTCCACGTCCTCCTAAAGGTGCCCTAAGGCAACCCAGAAAAGGCCGAGAGCAAACGAACGACCACATCCCACGCTGAAATTCTCAAGCACAAACGTACAACCAAAAGAGGCCTCGGATCCGAGGCCTCTTCCACGCCCTCCTAAAGGTGCCCTAAGGCAATCCAGAAAAGGCCGAGAGCAAACAAACGAGCATATCACACGCTGAAATTCTCAAGCACAAACGTACAACCAAAAGAGGCCTCGGATCCGAGGCCTCTTCCACGCCCTCCTAAAGGTGCCCAAAATCAACCCAGAAAAGGCCGAGAGCAAACAAATGAGCACATCACACGTTGAAATTCTCAAGCACAAACGTTCAACCAAAAGAGGCCTCGGATCGGAGGCCTCTTCCACGCCCTCCTAAAGGTGCCCTAAGGCAACCCAAAGAAGGCCGAGAGCAGACAAACGAGCACATCACACGCTGAAATTCTCAAGCACAAACATACAACCAAAAGAGGCCTCGGATCCGAGGCCTCTTCCACGCCCTCCTAAAGGTGCCTAAGGCAACCTAAAAAAAGCCGAGAGCAAACAAATGAGCACATCACACGTTGAAATTCTCAAGAACAAACGTTCAACCAAAAGAGGCCTCGGATCTGAGGCCTCTTCCACGCCCTCCTAAAGGTGCCTAAGGCAACCCAAAAAAGGCCGAGAGCAAACAAACGAGCACATCACACGCTGAAATTCTCAAGCACAAACGTACAACCAAAAGAGGCCTCGGATCCGAGGCCTCTTCCACGCCCTCCTAAAGGTGCCCTAAGGCAACCCAGAAAAGGCCGAGAGCAAACGAACGAGCACATCCCACGCTGAAATTCTCAAGCACAAACGTACAACCAAAAGAGGCCTCGGATCCGAGGCCTCTTCCACGCCCTCCTAAAGGTGCCCTAAGGCAACCCAGAAATGGCCGAGAGCAAACAAACGAGCACATCACACGCTGAAATTCTCAAGAACAAACGTACAACCAAAAGAGGCCTCGGATCCGAGGCCTCTTCCACGCGTTCCTAAAGGTGCCCTAAGGCAACCCAGAAAAGGCCGAGAGCAAAAAACGAGCACATCCCACGCTGAAATTCTCAAGCACAAACGTACAACCAAAAGAGGCCTCGGATCCGAGGCCTCTTCCACGTCCTCCTAAAGGTGCCCTAAGGCAACCCAAAAAAGGCCGAGAGCAAACGAACGAGCACATCCCACGCTGAAATTCTCAAGCACAAACGTACAACCAAAAGAGGCCTCGGATCCGAGGCCTCTTCCACGCCCTCCTAAAGGTGCCCTAAGGCAACCCAGAAAAGGCCGAGAGCAAACAAACGAGCACATCACACGCTGAAATTCTCAAGCACAAACTTACAACCAAAAGAGGCCTCGGATCCGAGGCCTCTTCCACGCCCTCCTAAATGTGCCCTAAGGCAACCCCGAAAAGGCCGAGAGCAAACAAACGAGCATATCACACGCTCAAATTCTCAAGCACAAACGTACAACCAAAAGAGGCCTCGGATCCGAGGCCTCTTCCACGCCCTCCTAAAGGTGCCCTAAGGCAACCCAGAAAAGGCCGAGAGCAAACAAATGAGCACATCACACGTTGAAATTCTCAAGAACAAACGTTCAACCAAAAGAGGCCTCGGATCCGAGGCCTCTTCCACGTCCTCTTAAAGGTGCCCTAAGGCAACCCAAAAAAGGCCGAGAGCAAACAAACGAGCACATCCCACGCTGAAATTCTCAAGCACAAACGTACAACCAAAAGAGGCCTCGGATCCGAGGCCTCTTCCACGCCCTCCTAAAGGTGCCCTAAGGCAACCCTGAAAAGGCCGAGAGCAAACGAACGAGCACATCACACGCTGAAATTCTCAAGCACAAACGTACAACCAAAAGAGGCCTCGGATCCGAGGCCTCTTCCACGCCCTCCTAAAGGTGCCCTAAGGCAACCCAGAAAAGGCCGAGAGCAAACAAACGAGCACATCCCACGCTGAAATTCTCAAGCACAAACGTACAACCAAAAGAGGCCTCGGATCCGAGGCCTCTTCCACGTCCTCCTAAAGGTGCCCTAAGGCAACCCAGAAAAGGCCGAGAGCAAACGAACGAGCACATCCCACGCTGAAATTCTCAAGCACAAACGTACAACCAAAAGAGGCCTCGGATCCGAGGCCTCTTCCACGCCCTCCTAAAGGTGCCCTAAGGCAACCCAGAAATGGCCGAGAGCAAACAAACGAGCACATCACACGCTGAAATTCTCAAGAACAAACGTACAACCAAAAGAGGCCTCGGATCCGAGGCCTCTTCCACGCCCTCCTAAAGGTGCCCTAAGGCAACCCAGAAAAGGCCGAGAGCAAAATACGAGTACATCCCACGCTGAAATTCTCAAGCACAAACGTACAACCAAAAGAGGCCTCGGATCCGAGGCCTCTTCCACGTCCTCCTAAAGGTGCCCTAAGGCAACCCAGAAAAGGCCGAGAGCAAACGAACGAGCACATCCCACGCTGAAATTCTCAAGCACAAACGTACAACCAAAAGAGGCCTCGGAGCCGAGGCCTCTTCCACGCCCTCCTAAAGGTGCCCTAAGGCAACCCAGAAAAGGCCGAGAGCAAACAAACGAGCACATCACACGCTGAAATTCTCAAGCACAAACTTACAACCAAAAGAGGCCTCGGATCCGAGGCCTCTTCCACGCCCTCCGAAATGTGCCCTAAGGCAACCCCGAAAAGGCCGAGAGCAAACAAACGAGCATATCACACGCTGAAATTCTCAAGCACAAACGTACAACCAAAAGAGGCCTCGGATCCGAGGCCTCTTCCACGCCCTCCTAAAGGTGCCCTAAGGCAACCCAGAAAAGGCCGAGAGCAAACAAATGAGCACATCACACGTTGAAATTCTCAAGAACAAACGTTCAACCAAAAGAGGCCTCGGATCCGAGGCCTCTTCCACGCCCTCCTAAAGGTGCCCTAAGGCAACCCAGAAAAGGCCGAGAGCAAACAAACGAGCACATCACACGCTGAAATTCTCAAGCACAAACGTACAACCAAAAGAGGCCTCGGATCCGAGGCCTCTTCCACGCCCTCCTAAATGTGCCCTAAGGCAACCCAGAAAAGGCCGAGAGCAAACAAACGAGCATATCACACGCTGAAATTCTCAAGCACAAACGTACAACCAAAAGAGGCCTCGGATCCGAGGCCTCTTCCACGCCCTCCTAAATGTGCCCTAAGGCAACCCAGAAAAGGCCGAGAGCAAACAAACGAGCACATCACACGCTGAAATTCTCAAGCACAAACGTACAACCAAAAGAGGCCTCGGATCCGAGGCCTCTTCCACGCCCTCCTAAATGTGCCCTAAGGCAACCCAGAAAAGGCCGAGAGCAAACAAACGAGCATATCACACGCTGAAATTCTCAAGCACAAACGTACAACCAAAAGAGGCCTCGGATCCGAGGCCTCTTCCACGCCCTCCTAAATGTGCCCTAAGGCAACCCAGAAAAGGCCGAGAGCAAACAAATGAGCACATCACACGTTGAAATTCTCAAGCACAAACGTTCAACCAAAAGAGGCCTCGGATCCGAGGCCTCTTCCACGCGCTCCTAAAGGTGCCCTAAGGCAACCCAGAAAAGGCCGAGAGCAAACAAACGAGCACATCACACGCTGAAATTCTCAAGCACAAACGTACAACCAAAAGAGGCCTCGGATCCGAGGCCTCTTCCACGCCCTCCTAAATGTGCCCTAAGGCAACCCAGAAAAGGCCGAGAGCAAACAAACGAGCATATCACACGCTGAAATTCTCAAGCACAAACGTACAACCAAAAGAGGCCTTGGATCCGAGGCCTCTTCCACGCCCTCCTAAAGGTGCCCTAAGGCAACCCAGAAAAGGCCGAGAGCAAACAAATGAGCACATCACACGTTGAAATTCTCAAGCACAAACGTTCAACCAAAAGAGGCCTCGGATCTGAGGCCTCTTCCGCGCCCTCCTAAAGGTGCCCTAAGGCAACCCAAAAAAAGCCGAGAGCAAACAAACGAGCACATCACACGCTGAAATTCTCAAGCACAAACGTACAACCAAAAGAGGCCTCGGATCCGAGGCCTCTTCCACGCCCTCCTAAAGGTGCCCTAAGGCAACCCAGAAAAGGCCGAGAGCAAACAAATGAGCACATCACACGTTGAAATTCTCAAGCACAAACGTTCAACCAAAAGAGGCCTCGGATCCGAGGCCTCCTTCCCCAAACCTCTCATTATGCACAAGTCTAAATTGCCTTACCCTTACTAGAATTTGGAGTATGCCATCCACTGAAGCCCCTATATCCGCACCACTATCTTCCGAGGTCCCGGCATATGTCGGCGTTATTGGAGTGCTCCTCGAGTGACCGGGATTTACCTGCACTTTTCTTCTCCCGCGGCCACGCCCTCGCCTCGATGTCTCTTGTGTTCCGCCTGGTTTGCTTCGCAGATATCTTGAGGCAGGGGTCAGAATATCCACATTTAGGGTTTCAGTGTCTAGGCCTCCTCCTTCAGCTCTTTCGCAGCCTCCCAGAAAATTTGATTTCAGATCTTCATGTGCCGCTTTCCTCTTGGACGCCCTCATTTTTCCTGTTCTTTGAATCGTTGGTTGTCCCGACAGCGGTCCTGGCTTTTCTAACGCATTCTCAGTTTGTTGTTCTACCTCCACGTTGTCTTCTTCTTCGTAGCTATTTCCACTATCTCCACTCCCCCATCCTCCTATATTTAAGATATAACAATATTTATAACAATGATGACAAACCATAATATTTAAGAGATAGTTGTTTCACAATTGAATATGTTCTACCATTTCAATTTTGTGCTCAGACAACTCAATATATGAAAAACCCGAAGAATACGTACAACACTTGTAGAGTTCGTCTCTTCGCATGAGTCCTGTTGGATGCTGTCCTTTCCCAACTCCTCCACTTCTGCCATTGTCTGTGCTTTACTTCCGTCCGCCTCTTCTACAATCGGTGATAAAAGAAATGGCCGAATCTCACAGTCTAGCCTCCACGAAGGTTTAGGATTTAGGTACTTGTTGCTTTGGCTCAAATCCTCGGGCGTCCCACGGCCCTCGATTGGCGCATTCGTGGACTGTATCTTTTGTGTCCTCACTGTCTTCCTCTTCTTGTCTGTGTAATGTGTAGACGTTCGCCTCCTCTTCTTCTTCTTTGATGGTTCCGCTGTCGGAGGTTGTGTATTGCCTATTTCCTTCATGTGTTCAGGCCTCGAGCAATTCAGACAAAATCGCTCTATTTCTTTTCCACAACCTCACCACATCAAACTCACACATTGGAAAGTGAATGAGCTTGCATTCTTCTCTATATATAATTCATGTTTAGGGTTTCCCACTTTCTAGCAAACGTTCCCCGTTTTCCTTTTTTGGCATCCTTCATCTATTCCGTATATATCTCTATGGCTTCCTCGTCCTCCGTGCCTTCTTTGTCAGAGATGGCGGAGCTTCGTACCAATGGCTTTGGAGTGCCCATCCTCTTTCCTATAGATGCAGACGGATTTACACATGTCTCTTCCCTCCACCTTAGTATCAGGTTCTCCTTGCAGGATGGTTCAATCTGGGTCGAATGCGAGATTTATGATCCCCTTACCTCTTTGTTGTCCTTGACCATGCGTGTGAATCCCATTCTTGCCGACAACGGATCATCTGTGTGGAAACTTGCCGCAGGTAAATACAGAGTCTACGGACTCCCTGAATCTCGGCCAAACGTTTCCACCGAGATCCGTACCCCTCCTTATTTGTCCGCTTCCACTTTCAACACCCCTCCCGCCGTTCGTGTCAAGATTGAACCTGTTATTCATACTGTCATACATCTTTCTGATTCATCTGATGGTGATGAGCCCGTTCATTCCGCTCCTATGGTCGAGCCATCTTCGTCCTCCCTCGGTCCCCCCTCCGTGACCCCCCCCCTTGTACGCCTTGATCCCAAGTGTCATCTTCCCCCATCCCCTCCTAAACCCACCCTTTCCATTCTTCAATGTCTTCGTTCTCTTGCTTCCATGCCCGGTAGGAAAAACATCCTCAAGAAGCTAGATTATGACACCTTGCGAATTGAAGAGGTGAATTTCCTCCCCCCTCGCTTTGATGGTGATCTTATGTTTGTCCTACCCCCAGTTGGTGTTTCTTCCTCTCATACGAAGGCCCAATCCATGGACGGCATGGACAAACGCTATGACGGCCATGTTTGGACCAAGACCCAGACCACCAATATCACCAATGACATGGGCCTTGCTTTTCGCTCTTCCATTTGCGTTGGCCACCTCCAGTGCCGAAATCCTCAGTGCGATTACCTACAATGTGCTCATCGGACCTCCCCGGTCAATGATATTGATTTCGACGGATTCACCAAGGAGCCCTTCCCTGTTGGTGGTCCTTTGCCTTTGGGGTCCACTCTAATGTGCCGGATCTGTAAGCAGCCTCCCAAATGCATTGCACCATGTCACGCCAAAATCTTCTACGTCCATGGCAATGACACCACTCAGCGTGCCTGTATTCATCTGGGCAACCATCGTCATCCCGTCAAGGTCGGCAACTGCAGAGATAGCCGCAAGCGCATCGACGCCCTCATCGAGGAGCACGTGGAGCGAATGCCCCAAGCCACTCATAGCAAAATCGTCCTTGAAGCCAGCAAGGACCTTGTGGGTGAGTTCCTCCTCCGCAATGATAGTGATCGTCATCAACTTCTTTCTTTGGAAGAACTTGAGCCCGTTTTTGATCGTTGCAAAGAGTTGAATTCCCCCCACCTCCGTAACAAGGTTACCACCTTCAAATACTTACGTAGGTTAGGAGTTATGGATGGCATCGCCAAGCTTAGAGGTGTCAGCACTTGGGCCTATGTCCAGCGGAATCAGTTCCCGGGCCAAGGTGATGAGACGGACAAAGTTTTTGTTTTCAAGATGTCCGAAGTCGGCCCTGGTAGTGGGGTCGACTTGGTTAGGCGCATGCAACCTCGCGGGGATCTCGAGCATGCTTGGATCATGTCCGACCATGTCAAACGCGTCGCCAAGTAGACCACCATGGCCTGCCACGTATACGACGGAACCTACCAGCGCGTCATGACCATCGCTTGCTGCGACTTCCAATCCGAGGACAAGGATGCTCAAGTGCTTTTCTGGCATAACCTCAACCACGTCATGGCTCGCCATGGAATCCCCAAGCCTCACTTCAAAGGCTTCATGGCGGACAGTGCCCAAGCCAATTGGAATGCCGTCAGGATTGTCTACGGCTCCGGAGATCCAAAGGTTCCCATCGAAGGGCGTGAGAGAACATGCTACTTCCATTGGACCCAGTCTTTGGAGAAACACACCAAACTCTATATCAAGCACGACTTGCAAGACCAACACAAGCGTCTCTGCCTCCAGTATCGCGACGCATCCTCTATGCAGGAGGCTGAGACGAGGTACCTCGCCATCAAGGCCTGGTGGGCTTCCTCTAACTGCACCTCCGAGGATGGACTCAAACACCTTCAACTTTGGCTTGCCTTTTGGCACTTCCGATATCGACAATGGGGTGGTTTCATGGAATTGGTGCGTCCTTAGTCTTATTACTCCTTGTTTTTTGTTTTCTCTTTTTCTTTCCCAAAACTTTGCTTATTTCTTACACTGCCATTCCATTGCACAGGAGAAAATCATGACTGCCGAGGAATTTGCACAAATGCCCAATTGCAACCTTGCCGAATCCATTCACAACAAATGGCTTCAAGCGTCTGGCAATAAGGGTGGCGATCTTTACGTGGCCACTGTGGATGACTACATTCGAGCATTCCTCCAAGTTGTGGCATACCGTCAATTTCTAAAAGGTGGCATTGGGGGCGATGGCCCTAGCAAAGAAGAACTCAAGCTTCGATGCGCTCAACGTCGTGCTCAACGTACTGGTGACCCCGCTGTCCTACAGAAGGTTCTCCTGGACATGCCTGGCGGGGACGAATTTTGTACTCGTAGTCCCCACCTCGAGGGTGCCGAGGTATTCGGCTCGCAGAAACGCAAGCCCGACACCCCAATTGGAGCTGACGATGAAACCCACCGCCCCGACACCATTAACTTCTCTCGCCCTCGTGTTGCTCAGAGAACCACAAGATCTCATGCTTACCCTTTGCCTACCATCGTTGAGGAGTCCTCCCCGACCGTGATCGAGGTTCCACCACCCCCTCCTATTGGTCTGGATTTTTGCCGTGTCACTGCTGTACAAGAATCCAAAGTGGACGAGAAGCTCTGGCATATTGCTCGCGTTCCTTACAATTCCTCCAAGGTATGTTGGGCCATGCATGCTATCACCAAGAAGAAATGCATTGCCAAAATCGTCTCCAACTCCAAGAGCACCCCTGCACCATCATACCTTGGAGTTTGGAACTATTACAAATTTACAACACCTAAAGTCGAGAAGTTCTTTTTTTGCCCCGACGACATTGAACGTTGTGTCAAAGGATCACGTCGCAAGTGGGTCGACAATTTCTCTGTAGACCAAGAACGACCTCCAATCCCGCCCGTGTGGCCTGTCAAGCTTGGTACCAACCTCACTCGTCCGGAGATCCTGAAGCTGGAGAATGCCGGCTTTCAGCTCCCTCAAAAAGAACGCATCACGCCCACTCGCCTCTTCAACACATCGGCTCCTCCCCTCGACCTCTCCGGAGTGGACGTTCCAGCCAACCCAGACTCTTATCCTTCTTCCAGGCAGTCCAAGACTACGAGACGGTCTGCCACCACACCATCAACAAAACAAATGCAGATGGTGGCATCTGCACGAGCTATGGACGGGACCATATTGAAGGTCACCATGATTCCACGCCCTGGATTTGGTTGCGTTATCATGTTGCAGTCCAAACCTGCACCTACACAATCAATTTACCAACTCACAGTGAGTTCCTTGCCCGAGTGTAATTGCCCGGCCTTCAAGGATATGATATCAAAGTTTGGCCGCAAACGAAATTCATTCCTACATTGTAAGCACCTCTACTTCATATATGTCAAGGTCTCTAATGTAGACCCTGAAGTTGACTTGTTCATTCACGCCCCTACATTTAGCTTCAATGAGGTCAAACTCATCCTCGAAGGGGGCCTCTTGACACAATCTACTTCCTAGAATTCCTCTCATCCTAGCACTACATTTTGTCCTAATGGATGTGGTCATTCCACGACCTCATGTGAACTCATAATTGTTTGCTATAATAAATATAATCTCATGGATTATTTTTATTCCCTCCAAAATGTTGTATTACAATACTCAATTGTGCCATGTGTCTCTCTCCCGGTTGAACATTTCATGTTCAATTTGGAGGTGCTTCCTATGTCTATCAAATCTACTTCCGTGTTGCCAACCTCCTAGATGTTTCATCGTCCCTTCTTGATGGAGGTGGACCCGGTCGAAGCAAATCAACGTACGAAATCGTTTTATCCCTCATTCGATCCTTCAATGGACGACGATGCGGCGATAATCCTTTCATTCTCTCGCGAAACGACAAAGGCCTCGAAGATTCGCCTACCCCCTTGACCTCTTTCTCCCTGTCGTTCGACTTCTCTTCATTCAACTCAGCTGCATCATCTGCCTCACTATTCATGCACATTGTGGCGTCCTTCTCCATCACATCGGCTTGCCTTTTATCATGTTTTGCATATCGTTTCTGCTCCTCCTGCATCCTCCACCTCCGGGCTTGTGTGGACTGCGAAAATGGAGTCAGCTCATAGTCATCACTATATCGATTTGCAGCACCTATGTCATGTTCCGGCGATGGATTAAAGGGAACATGGGGATCTCCTAGACTTCTAATCTCCTTCTCCCATCCTAGGCCATCGAACATGTCTCTCTCCTCTCCCATTGTGTGCATATGTCTCTACATCCGTATTGGATACGAGTCTAACTTATGTCCTCATATATATTCAGCTGAAGATAATCTCTTCGACCACATACAATAATTGTTGGAGTCCAAGCTCTAGAGTTGACTCACACATAGGACAAACACAAAAATGATGGAATAAAAACGAAGCAAGTTGGTCGTCTTTTGTATTTTCGTTGACTCAATCTTCAATCACACCAATCTTAAAAAACCATTATCATTTATTTTTTCTTAAGATCATCGTGACTTTCAATTATATATTTTTCTATTATGTCATAATTTGTCCATCATTTTAGTATTTCCCGCTTCCCAAACTGAATCAGACCTTTTCAAATTCAGTGCCCCTTTATTTTTTTGGCCTAAATATTCCACGGTTATAGGTCAATAATTCTTACTGGTTTTAGTAAAAACCTCCAATATTTTTGGCATATTCGAATCTTATGCCCAAAAAATCTCATATTACTAAAAATATGTTACTATTTTTACATCTTGTCCACTCACCGCTCTCCAAATCTCCGCTCTCCGCTCTCCGCTCTGCGCTCACCGCTCACATAGCAGTGTCGTCCCACTAGTGACCAGTCATTGGTTGAAAAATGAGTGGTGGTCCCACTTCGTTTTAAATTCGGTCTCAAAATTAGAAGTGGCATGCTAGAGAATGGGTGAGAAAGTGACATGGAAGTGAACATACAATCCTACGTGTCCAAAAATGGATCATGGTTGGTGGTCACCCAAATGCGAGAAAATCCGAAAAGGTTGTCTCAACATAAAATAAAGGCGACCATGTCAAAATATTAATTTTGTCACCTTCATTTCTATGAATATCTCATTTAAACAATACGTCCCGGTCTAAGTCTACTTTACACGTCATGTAACCAAGGCCTTTACAGAAGGATGTAGATTTCTCTTGGTCATGGTCTTTAAATTGCTGACCATGACCATGACCATGAATTTATTTATTTAATTTTCCCTTATTCTCATGGCCCTTGGTCACATGTGTAAAATGGGCCTCATTATTAACTGAATTGAACTTTGTTCACTTCAACTTAACTCAAGTTAATGTTATTCATTGCTTTGGCATTTCAAATTTTTTTCCCTCATGGATTAGAACAAATTATAAAACGATGGTTGTGCAAATACACAAGTGTTATCTACAACCATCACATAGAAGGGATTATCGCATAAGAGTGTACCTCCCAATCATCCAACATAAAAGCCTTGAAATGATATGCATTCTGAAGGTTATTTCTAAAAGTTGATTTGAACTTGAATTAACTTTAAGAACTCCGTATTAATCTTCCTCGTCCAAGTCATTTGAGATGAATCAACCACATGCCTATAGGAGGCCAAGTTTTCATGTGGATGGGCCTCGGGGGGGGGTAGTCATTGGTTGGAGTAGCAATATACGTGCGAACAAATGATAGGGTATTTTAAAAACATGGGGGCTAAAAAATATAATTGGACTTAAGAGTAATATAGGGTATCAAAAATGGCACTGGACATTTTTAAGTACTATAGGGTATGAATAATAGGTAATCTAGAATTATAAGTAATGCAAGCCATTTTTCTATTAAACCAAAGTAGAAATTTACATAATGATAGCATGTGAAAAAAAGAAGAGAATTGAAAGTAATACCCCCCTATAAAATAATGGTTGTTGGCACCTATATCCTTAAATTTTTAACACACTGCCCCCCCCCCCGAGGGATGGGCATGAAAGGTACGCTCGTATGCGACATTTCCCTCTCGCCAACCATGACCATCCCATCCAACTTGGGATACGATATACATAATCTAAATCAACACCACTTCACATATGCGTGCTTGTAAATGCACTCACATGCAATCAAATATTCTACTCTCCAAGCATGCATTCACTTAAGTAGTGTTTCAACAACATGTATGCTTGTCCTTGACACGATATGAGTGTTGGTGTGGCCATGGAAAGAGCACATATTTGAACAGCCTTGAACTTTCGTACAATGGCCACAAAAGAAAATTCTTTCCATGTGTTCTCAGTGAATGTTACTTGCAGTTTACCCTCCAAAAATGAAGCAAAAGGTGTGCACAACTTTTGCTTTAACTCAACAACAGTTTTTTAAAAGCAAACTCCAGTAACTCCTAGGCTAACAGACATGGGACGTACTTAAATGTTTCCTTTCATTTCCTGATAGAGGACTCTTATTCCACAATCTCGTTGTAAGGTATGTGGGTGCTGTTTGGTTCAATTTCCATGTTCTCCAACTTCTACCATTTAGATTTACACATTGAAACCTGTGTGCATGAGCAAATCTACGATGAACCATCAGCAAAAATCAGATTGAGGATTGGACTTCCCCTATTTAAGGCATGATGATCGGAAGTGCATGTTTATTGATTTCTAAACTAAATATATAAGTTCTTCCAATTATGGTCACTATTGAGTGCAGAATCATTAATGACATTTGAAGATGTAGTCCAATCTTGTTTAGGCACGTGTCTTGATGCTGTTTGGTCTTTGATCCTCACTGAACCAACACCAATCAAGTGTAGGTGTCCGATTAAGAAAATTAATCAGATAACACCTGCATACCTTAAGGTACCAACTGGAATTCCCTGTCCGTTCACTCCCATTCAAAACAAAACTTGGTGTACCCGTGCCCAGTCATCTAGTGGGTAAGGCCTCAAAATTGGAAAAATCTACCACGAGTACTTTACATGCGATATTTCTGGATGCATGGACAGTCCCGTTGAAACCAACTTGGCACTAATTGACAACCATATATACCGAGTCCATTCCAACCAAGCTATGTACCAATGACTGCCTTCTAAGTAGTTGCACACACACATGTTTTGTCAATTAGAATTCGCTCCAATTGTCAACAGGGATCTGTAACAAAACACGTGCTGTGTACAACCTGCTGCAAGTGTGGTTTGCAAGATCTTTGAGAATTGATGATACATGCTGCCATCTTCATGATTCGAACGGCTCTGCTATTCTGTAACCCGCACTAAGTCATTCAGAGAACCTGATAGTACTTATTTGGGCTGAATTGCTGTTGAGAAGAAATCCGAATGTTGAAGATGGAAGTGAAGTTGATGCAATTGTTTTCTGGACGTTGAGTCTTTCAAAAATTGGGTCTTTTGTTCCTTATTGAGGTTTGGAAATCATGAGATAGGAAGCGTCTGAAATTCATCCAGTGAGGTAGACCTGCCCTCCACTACAGGATTACAGTCAAGTCCTGGGGTGGCAACACTTGTATAAGAAGCAGGGGTCACCGGCTAAGAGATTTGGAGAAAAGAGCTGCACTTGCTAATTCTAATAAGTCATAAATGAGAAATTGTTTACCATGAGAATGACTTGAAACTTAGAAATGCTCAATCCATTTGAAGTTGTTACCTGGACTTTATGGAAGTTTGATATACACCTACAATCATTTAGCTAGGTAGAGCACACATAAAGTTCGGACTTGGACATTATCAAGCACTGGAATTTGATGGATTATTACGATGTCAGTCAGGAGTGCAAATGCAAATCGATATTCATTTGCAAATCCAAAGTCATAGTCTAATTTTTCTGTAATATATGAAATGGACTAGACATGCAATTGTAGATTGATGAGATTAGATCGTCATCTCCAACCTCCTTTGTACCAATCTGAAAAGCAGAGATGAGCCAGAGACACCATAAGCATCTATAATATGACATAATGTTTATTTGTGAATGTTGGCTTAACTAGGATTTGCAAGGCGTTCAAACCTAAATGCAGAGAAAAAGTCTAACAAACATGAGTTGTGAAGATACATAAGAAGATACATCTGTGAAGTCAACTCTAAAGTTTTTACAAGAGAAACGGCTTGGGAACAACTTCATCATGTTTAGAGATAATGAATCACGAGAACTTAAAAGATCTCATGTTTTCTTCATGAGTTGATTCAAGCAAAAGGTGTTATGTCATTGTTGTTTATGCTTCAATCAAGGACTCACATATTGCTACATAATCTAAACTCATCAGCAACATAATCTATTACTCAAGCAGTTGCCCATTCCCCCCCTCACACATAGGTCACACAACGCCAACAACACCAACACTAATGCAAGCCCAAGCCCCCTCGTGGCCCTCAAACCCTATACCCTAATATGTGCCCTAAGTCCCCCTAGAAGTTGCCCTTCTCAGAATTTTCTAATTTTTAAAAATAAAAATACAAACTCTAAGAAAGAAAATATAAAGTTGGGGTCCTAGACGATGACCCCTACATAAGAAAAACTACTTATAATAAGTTCTAAATTTAATTTTTGGAGGTCCAAAAATTTTCTGATTTGAATGTATATTGTATCATTGGATTCCTCTCATTGTTCTCTTTCTAGGCATGTTGTTTGTCTTTACATAATAACAAATTGTAAACTCTTAGGAGTTGTTTTTGAAAGAAGAGTTGCCACCCTGGGCAATCAAGTAATGTTGCATATTGAGACATTGGCTAGTCTAGGAGATGAGGCATGTGTCCATGATCCTAATGTTTAATGCGAGACAGTTTGTAGACATTGGGATTAAGGATGTCCAGAGTGGCACACTTTGGTTTGATGACCCAGTTTTACAAAAGCCGTCCTCTAAGCCGTTTTAATACCGATGCTCCCTGCGTATAATATGGGAGTTGCGTACCTGGGGGTTGAGCTTGCTGAGTTGTGTGGCTGATGGCCTACGAATCTCTTTGAAGCAGGCTTTGTGCTGACTCGCAAGAGCACTTGCACATCAACCCACTACAACCCTTCGACGTCAATTGAAAGAGACAAAGCTTCCCGTACTTTCTTCTCATCGTAAATCACCTCCTTCTTGGGCGCTAAGAGAGGGGCATCTCAAGTGAGACCGTCTGCCCGAGTTTTTTGATGCTAGCACTTCTCCTGCACATCACCTCCTCACCCCTGTGAGCTTGTTGAAGTTGATGCCATATGACGGTTGTCAGAAATGGAATCATCGAAGAATTGACAATAGGAGTGTTGTAGGCGTGGAAGTGAGAGAGCACCTGGTGAAGGTCAGGTCCCTCGAGCCTGCAACAGATGAGGTTGCATCCGTGGCCCACAAGCACTCATCGCTCCGGAGTTGGGCGTTCTAGGGGGTGCAGCCAATCGATCCGCATTGCATGCTTATCGCAGCCCCTGGTTAAGATGCAGAAGCATGGTAACTTCGTCACGTAATATCGTAGGTGAATACAAGAAGAAAGGAGGGAAAATGGTAACTTGGGAAAGCCTGGAATTTCTCAGCCTGGTCTACTTCGATGTGGAAGGCCGGAGACATGGTGACAGTTTTGGTGATCCGTAGACATTTCCGTAAAGAGATCCTAAACTGAGAATCGTGATGAGAATCGTGACATTGATGAGACATTCCCCCCCTAAACTTTTTGAGTACCTCCAAGACATTCATGCCAAGACATTCTCCTATTATTTGAGACATTACCATATGAGTTCTCCAGTAGTACTCCTTCAACATAGCACTAACCTGGACACTTATATTTGGGTGGTATGTGGTTAGGTGTGGATTGAAGAACGGACACCAAAAAGATGTGTTGAAAAGAGATTGAAATATGTGCTCAAAATATGCTAACGATTTTAGGCTCAATAGTCAACATGATTGGGAAGACCTATACGACCACTTAATGAACATGAGAATTTTCACTTTTGATAATGAAGAAGATATTCATATGATCTCCAAAAATTGTGAGGCAAGTGGCTACATGCAGGATTTGAATTCATTACTCATCTTGCACTGAATATGTGTTTCATATCCTACAAGAAGTAGGTGCAGAGAGAAAAATATCCAGATAACACACGTCTAACCTTAAGTAGGAGAGGCTGCTCAATGTAAGTTTACCAAGTTGCATCAAGTGCAGGGATCCTGCTGTAAAGCAATCCCAAACAGTAGGGTACGGCCGCACGATGGATATCTACTCCCCTGCAAAATCTTCACATGTAATATTTGCACCAACATATATAAACATATGTTTATATATATGTACAGATGACCTAAACTGCAGGACAAAATAGCGTGCATGTTTGTGGGCTCTTGATGAAAGTCAATAAAATATTCACAAGTGTTGCACTGACATTAAACTGACCAGAAAGCATTCATAACACATCACATCAAACATGAAGTGTTTCATTTTGCGGTCCTGTATCCATCACTGCCTTTGAGTAGCTTTAAATGCTTTCACTCACAGTTCTCAGAATGGGTGTCTTCATTCAACATCAGCCAGGAGCATATAACATTGATCGCATTTCTTTGGATCACACAGGAACTCATGGTGTACTCTGAAACCTCCCATGTTTAAAGAGTGCTCGTCTGTGTGCTCTTGATGATAGTCGATGGAATATTCACAAGTGCTGTATTGACATTAAATTGACTAGAAAGTATTCGAGTATTCACAATACATCACATCAGACATGAAATGTTTCGTTTTGAAGTCTCGTCTCCGTCACTGCCTTTGAATAGCTCTCAAATGCTTTCACTCACAGTTCTCAGGAAGGATGTCTGCAAAACCCTACAACTTTATTCAACATCAGGCAGAAGCATACATTGACAGCATTCTTGGATCACACAGAAACTCATGATGTACTCTGTAACCATCCTGTGTTTGAAGACTATCTCATATCCTGCACACATCACACAACAAATCATCAGAACCAACCCACCACCAACTTCAAGCAAATCTTCCAATTTTGTGATGGATGACATGTTCGTTGGAATTGAAGAGCAGGAGCTTAGGATTTTGCTAGTTGATGTCGTTGTACTCGAGAACTTAGTTCACCTGAACACGGAATCATCCGCCTTGTATGTGTTGCCAATATCAACATTTCTATTGTTGTTGTTGTTGTTGTTGACGTCTGTGGCGTCCCAATTTTTTAGGGTCCAGTATACAAAGTTAGCTGTAGTCGGGCCATCGTCCAGAGCGATAGCCCCGAAAATTGCGTAGAGGGCGCCGGATAGAATTTTCTCGTTGAGCCTCGTGACACTTTTGCCGACCATGATGAGTGATTCGAGTCCCAGGTCAAGGGCATAACTGGCACAAGATTTCGCGCTGCATATTTCCACAATGTGCTGCTCCAGCTTGCCTTTGGCGGTTTGTGGCTTTGTGAGGATGAAGTGCGCGGCCACTGCCTGCTGCATCACTTTCGCTCCCAGGACGTGCAGCAGTTCGTTGTTCGCTTCCGAGAAAGAGGAATGTGTCAAAGCGTCCAAGAGAAGATTCACAGTTCTGAATCTGTACCTGCCACATAATATATTCGTGTGAATTGCAGCAAGATTTAAGAAAGCACCATGTAATACACCAACATTCCATGTGCCTTTGATATCAGATTGAACTCATCATCTTCAATAATCAACTTAATGTACGCCCAATTTCAGACAGAAAGATGTCAGCATCACTCGCTGCCAATATGCCATTTTGGACCTAGGATGAACCAAAGACGACTAACACATGTTCTTCGTTTGACCTGGACATCAAGATTTGGATAACCCTTTGCGTCCCTTCTTATAATTCGGATAAAAAGACTTTGGCAGAAATCCGTCTCCGATCTTGCCAGAAATTTTGTTCAGAATTACCCTTTCTTGCGTGTGAAACCTGATTCAGCAAACAGAGCATCAAGTGTTCTTCAATTGCTATGTATCTATAGTAGCCCTTCCCAATAATTTCGTAAACTTATCAGCTCACCGACATCGGTCTTGGACACAATGATTTGTTGCAACGTGATCTATGTCCTCATATCTCATGCAGCGAACATAGTCCATTCCTATCCAAAGTAACCCTTTCTCAAAGGTGTTGTAAATATGTCAGCTCTCCGACATCGATCTTGCACACAATATTATGTTGCAACCTGATGTCTCCTCATATTTGTTGCAATCTTACCATGAATGTTAACCAACACTGCCCCTGGCGTATCGACATTATGCTTGAACCCCAATGGAGCAGACACAGTAACTTGCTATCTACAGTAGCCCTTTGTCACGGATGTGTGAATTTGTGAGCTCGTCGACATTGATCTCGCACAATTGTTTTTGTTGCAATCACAAAATGCACATTCATGAACACTACCCCTGGTATATCTATGTTGTGCGTAAACCCTAATGCAGCAAACGACGTCACTTGCTACCTAAAGTAGCACTCAAAGATGTTAGAAAACTTGTCAGCTCGCGCGCGCATAATAACTGCTGGAGTGTGATGACAAGCTCTGAGACTATCCAAGGAATTTGAGGAGGTTGCAGAAAGACATAAGTTACCCGAGCTTCTCCTGGAGGACTGCAAGCTTTGCCTCTGTAGGGCGGTGTAACGTTCCCTTCATCTCCGTCATTGTGCTTGGCGCCGTCTGCGACACAAATCAAAGTAGTTTTCCCAACATATACCAAAACAGTTTGGCAGCAGTGCTTTAATTATGTCACCAAGAGTGTTCTGGCAACAGTTTAAAGATTTCAACTAGACTCAACTTACCTTCTGAGAAAGGGCAGATCCTGTGAAGAATTAGGCACAAAGTTCTCAACACACATTCGTCGCCATGGCTCACTAAATTTTCTAATCGCTCCCAAGCATATCAAAGATTCACAACATCCAGCTTCTGATCATGACCATGCTAGGAAATGTCACGTACACATCGCTTCAATCGTCATGGAGTGCGATGGGACAACTAAGTTAACATATTACAGAAGTGATGCTTCAGGCACAAGTATTTGAGTGGGCAAGTGAAACTTTATGATCAACACACGAGATTGTCATCTCCACATGCGTCCACAAAAAATGACATAAAGAACTACGTAGAGCTGGGACACCATCTTTTAATCCTCCATTGACACCGAGGGTTAGGCGAGTGAATTTGTCCCCATCTGCAATTGCCAACAGGCACCAAAGCAGTTGCGAAGGACTTGAATTGGAGATGGCTCCTGTCCATTCACTCAAAAAAGCTAGATGCAATTACCTCCTCCAAATTGGCCGATCCTGCGACCGTGGATCACATTAAGCTACGGATTAGTCTGGATACAGAGATTTACAACAACCAGTTTCTGCTTGTCGCCATGCCAGGAAGATCACGTACACATAGCTTCCATTGTCACGGAATGCGATGGGACAACTAAGTTAAATCATTACAAAAGTGATGCTCCAAACACAAATACTTGAGTGGAGACGTGAAACTTACTTTTATGATGAACACAAGAAATTATCATCTCCACACGCGTCCACAAGGAATGACATAAAGAAGTCTGTAGAGCTGGGACACCATTTTTGAATGCTCCATTGACACCGAGGGTTTAAGTGAGTGAGTTTGGCAAGCATCAAACTAATTGTGAAGGGTTTGCACTGATCTGATATCAATTTTGAATTTGGGACAAACACACATATACTTGAGAGAAAGAGATTTCATTGTATTTCTGATTCAGGAATTTGTAGAGTGTTTATTACAAGTTCATGGCTAGTCTTATACAAAATGAAGAATTATGAATAGTGAAGAGTTGCCATATTTCATATCACATATCCTTTAGCTACTTGAATAGTTTAGATGATAATTATTCTATTGATGAATGTCTTGCAAACTACTTTCATCTAAATTTCCTATTTTAACACTCCCACTGAATTCAAAATGTAAGTTCTTCTTCTTCTTCTTCTTCTTCTTCTTCTTCTTCAAGTTTCATCAACTTCCTTCTAGACATGCGTGTAACAGCTCGGGAGCTTGATATTTATGGGCTTGATGCTTGTTTTGCTCAAGGCTTCGTTTTGCTCCCACTAAAGCCCTCCTTTCCTTATGCCGAAATTGGATGTACACCATACATGTTTGGCTTTGGGAAGCGCCTTAGTTAAAACATCGACCACCATTGATTCTGTTGGACAACATTGGAATTTAACTTTAGATTTTTTAGTGTGCTCTCTAATAAAGTGATGACAGAATTCAATATGCTTTGTTCTCGCATGATACTTGGGATTTTTTGTGAGTGCAATTGCACTTTGATTATCACAATGAATAATTATTGGTGATGTTTGAGGCTCATTTATGTCATCAAAGAAATTCTTTAACCATAAAGCCTCTTTCACAACTTGTGTGCAACCCAAATATTATACTTCAATGCTACTTAGAGCTACGGTATTTTGTCTTTTACATCTCCATGAAATTGTTGTGCCATTGATTAGGAAAGTGCAGCCAGTTGTGGATCCTCTGTTATCAGTTTCTCGAACCCAATCTAAATCAGTGTAACCAATTGGGTTGATTGAATGCTTCAATTTTTCTTCATTTAATTCTCCAATGTATGTTAAGCAATAATATAGGGTACGTTGTAGGTATCTCATAATACGCTTCACTGCCGTCCAATGTGTAGGCTCGGGGAGATCACTCCCTTGTAAAGTTGAACAACCACGTGCAAACACTTTACATCTAAAAAATCCTACTTTTTACATAAAGCATCACCAAAATGGGTCAAAATTTATCAAATTTTTTTCATGAGTAGATATACACGGTATCTATTATATAGTAAGAAATGGTAACTAAATTTGATGATTTGTTTTTTTTATAAAACATACCATTTCTAACTAGAATGATGCAGAATTGAGCTAAAAATATTACTAAAAAAAATGAAGATGACTAAAAATTTCAAAAAAATATACAAAAGATACTATCATTGGTTATGTATATGCAGAAAAAAATTCATAAATTTTAGAATTATCTATGGCATTAATATAGGGGTAGCAAAATTTGTTCGCACGTGGTGTTCAACTTGACAATGGAGTGACCTCCCCGAGAGTGTAGGACCCAGATCAATCAAGAATTGGGAAACTACTCCCACTACGTATGCAATATTGGGTTGTGTGCATATCATTGCATACATTAATCTGCCGACTGCGTTTGGTAGGGCACATCCTCCATCTCTCGTTTCTCTTCATATGTTTGAGGACTCATGTCAAGTGTCAACTTTAGTCCGCTAGCAAATGGCATGTCAATTGGTTTACAATATGCCATATTGTATTTTTTTCAAAACATTTTGTATGTAATATTTTTTATTCAATTTGAATTCTTTCTTTATGAAATTTCTTTCAATTTGAATTCCTAAGAGAGATTGAACCATACCTTGATCTATCTTTTCAAATTCAACACTTAACAATTTCTTAAAATTTTGAACTAACTGTCTTTTATCATTGCAAATTATCAAACAATCATCAACGTAGATTGCTTAATTACAATGAGAGGTGGTTTTGTGTAGATATACACAGTTGAATCAACTTTACTTACACAAAAATCAATACTTTTCATGTAATTCTTTATCCGATGATACCAATATCATGCCGACTGTTTGAGCCTGTAAATTGTCTTGTTAAGTTTACAAACCCAATGTTCATATCCTTTCTTAGCAAAACCGGGAGGTTGCATCATGTAAATATCTTCATCTAGGACACCATTTAAGAATGTTGTTTAATATCCATTAAATGTACTTTGTATCCTCTTTCTGTTGCAATGGCCAATAAGGCTCGGAGTGAAGCGATTTTCATAACTGGAAAAATGGTCTCGTGAAAATCAAGTCCATGCATTTGGGAAAAACCCTTAGCTACTAATCTGGCTTTGTGTCCATCAACTTTCTATTTCAATTTAAAAATCCACTTACAACCAATCAGATTTCTATCTTATGGTGGCTCAACGAATGACCATGTGTCATTCTTTACTAAGGAATCGTACTCTTGTTTCATAGCCTCCATCCATTGAGATGCATCTTTCCTTTGTGATGTTTCTTCAAGGGTCTTTGTTTCAGAAAGTAAGTCCCTCGCGATTAAAACTTGAATGTAGGCCAAATATTTATTTCCATTTAATTCAAATTCTCTTTAGCCTTCATATTGAGTTTACAAGTTCTCTAAGACTTTCTAATTCTTACACTTGGACTTTTTGGAGTTTCTTTCATTAAGCCAAATGAATTTTCTCCATGTACTACAACATCATGTTGCCTATCAATACTGTCCAAATATGAATTGTCATGCAAGAATTGAGTTGGATCAAATTCATAAATCTCATTACTAAGGTCATCACTCGATTCTTCAATATTTGTTGAACTGGGTCCTTAAAGTATCAAAGTTTCAATCTTCATGAAATAATTGTTGTGGAATTGAAGGAATAGGTGCATTTAATTGTAGTAGAAGTTGAGGATGTACTTGATTTATTTGATTTCCTTGAAAAGTTGACACAATACTTCCTCCACATACTACATGAAAATCCTTATCCAAGGATATGACCAGATTTTATAATTTGGATAAAGGTATTTATTTATTGAAATTGACATCTTTATTAACTATTATCTTATTGGACTTAGGATCAAATAACCTATATCCTGTAGTGGTTTCACCATAGCCTAGCAACTTACACACCAGTGACTTAGGATCTAGCTTATGTCTTATTTCGGATGGTACATACACATATGCATCACATCCAAAAGTTCTAATGTATTTTAATGAAGGTTTAATCTTGCCCACAATTCTTTTGGAGTCTTGTTGTCTAAAGCATTATGTGTAGATCTATTATGTAAATAACATGTTGGAGAAATAACTTCAACCCAAAACTTGTCTGGTAACTTTAATAGATGTAACATACACCTTGCACTCTCAACTAAAATCCTATTCTTTCTCTCGGCAACTCCATTCTACTGCGGAGTATAAGGGATTGTTAACTCTCTAGCTATTCCATGTGTATTACAAAATTCTGACCATTCTTTGGACACATATTCCCTACCATTATTGCTTTTTAATTTTCTGATTTTTTTTTGTAATTGGTTTCTAGTTGAGATTTGTAGATTTTGAACTTATCCAAAAGTTGTAATTTCTTGAAAAAAATAGACAATAGTCTTGAAAAAACATCAATAAAGGTGACAAAGTATTTTGCTCTTCCGTGTGACAAAGTTTACATCGGATTGCACACGTCAAAGTGAACTAACTCCAAAATTCTTGATGATCTTCTGCCTTGACCGATAAAAAAATCTCAAACATTATTGTCTTATGTGAAAACAACTTGGACAAAATATTAATTTGTGTGGGGATCTTAAGTCTAAGCCTTCAATCATGTAATGTCTAGACATTAGTTTTAGATGTTATTTACCAATGTGACCCATCCTATAATGCCATATATTTATATCCGGATTTTGTTTGATTAAGTGACTTACCTATTTCTGATTTTGCTCTTATACTTCATTGTGTGCCCATGACTTTTGCAAACAATATCCAATTTGTAGATATTCCTCCCAGGTACGCTCGGGGAAGTCACTTAGTGTATTCTTTGGGGACACATGAGCGTACAACACATATTTTTTGGGGGGCTATGTAGCTCATTTATTGCATTTTAGTGGACCCTATGTTTTTTAATAATTCTACTTTCTTCAATTTCTTACCACCCTATGTGTAATTATAAATTAAAATCTCCATAATATTTCAAACCCTTCATTATTTATATTTATTTGAATTTTCCTTCGTGGATAATAGCATTGTACTATAGAATTAGAAATGGAATTCATCATGCAACAAAAATTAAGTTGTGTATACAAGAAGCATGTTATTCTTATCTTGCGTGGGAGGAACAACCAAAGAATTATACAAACGTCAATGAAATGTTCCTCAAAAGTACACTTAATAACCCTCATCCAACGAGTTCATCCATTTTGTAGATGGATTTGTGATCATTTTTCATATAGTTCTTGAATTTTTCTTACCCTAAACTCAACCTAAAAATAATAAAAATTCCCTACCAATTACTATAATGCTATTTTAGAAATACTATAAACATAATTTTGGGTATTACAAGTGACCCTATATTATATATAATGTGCTACCTCACATTTCTTCAAGGCTATGGTATATCAAAAATATATAATTTTTATCAACCATGAATAAATGTCACCCTACATTTGTTCTCTCATAGTTATCTAAATTTTCGACAGTGACTTCCCCGGGCGGGTACGCAACTCCCGCATTATATGGCCATGATTATAATAACTTATAATGCATTTTAGTCCCATCTCAAGTGATATAATTCGTTTTCATGTAGGAAACTCTTGTAGCCCTTTTAAAAGGGAATCCAAAAATGTAATTATATATAGGAAATGAATAATTAAAAACCTAATTATATGAGTTTTTTTTAATACAAGTACCACCGTACCATAGGTCAATATACCCAACTTTTTGGATTTTTTAATAAAAATTTAAGATTTTTTTATTATAAATAAAACATTGACATTGAATTTTAATTTTAATTGGAGGCAACTACTCGTGAGGATCTTTTAAAATTATGTAGAGGCATAGGTTAAAAAATAGATGTTTCAATTCTTTATATACATTGTGGAATTCTTTATAAATAAATTAATATGCAACCCAACGTTTTCTACATCTCATTTTATTTAATTTGGTCTTCACCCAACTTTTTGGTCTTTTTAATTTTGTATAATTTGATATAATTTTTACAAAAGCCATCCTCTTAGCCATTTTTAATCCAATGCCCCTTGCGTATAATATGGGAGTTGCATACATGAGATATGCCTCTTGCTTCTGTCCTACATAAATAATTTGACAAAGAGATAAATCTCTTACGATACAGTCATTGGATGTGAATATAATATCATACCCAAAGATTGTCACTTTCCTGACAAAATCAAATTAATCCATAAATATGACACACGAAGAACTTTATTAATGCACCGGATTTGTCCACTTGGTAATTGGATTATGATAGATTTTTTCCTATTACATCACATTAAATATTGTCTCCTAGATACACATTCTCAAGTTCTACTATTCTTGTGTATTGAATGATCCAATTTCTATTTGGAGTTATGTAATACAAAGCACCTGAATCTAAATACCAGTTATTTTTTTCATCACTTAAATTCAATAACGCGGCAATGAAAAAATTTGGTAGTTCTTCATTCACTATATTCAATTTGTGACCACTTGGTTCTTCTCTTGTTTAAGATTTGTATAATTTTTTGCAATATGATTATACTGGTTACAATTAAAACATTTTATTCTTATGTTTTTATTGTAATTGGACTTTAATGGATGATGGTCCGTATATTTTATGAGTGTTTATATTTTTTCTTGTTTGAAAGTTGGACTACTTTTTAGTCCAAAGAATATCCAAAGATGATTCATCATTAAAATGATCATCTGACTTTCTTCTTAATTTCTCCTACAATAACTTTAACATTGCAAACGATAAAGTAATGTCAACAGTGTTACTTAAGACATCAACCATATTTTCATAGGATCGTGAAACACTTTTAAGAAATGTTTCAAGTTGTTCATCACCTTGAATTGTTGCACCAACAACAATCAATTCATCAAGACTTGTCTTGAATATATGTATAAGTTCAGTCATGCTCTTATTATCATCCATCTTTGATTTGATAAACCTTCTTTTCAAATAGACTTTATTTGAGATGTCGTTCACTTGATAAATTGCTTGCAATTCATCCTAGGCCTCTTTAGCCATTTCAACTCTAGTAATGTGATGAAGACATAAATTCTTCATACTATTAACCAATATCATAAGGGTGGACATGTTTCTATCCTCTCAATCAATGATACTCCCCGGCCCGGTTGCAAATAAAAGAGCAATATTTATGCCTATAAGGCCACTACACTGTTTTTTGCATTTAGTGTTGTCAACAGTAATTACGAACCACAACACTAAATGCCAGTGACGCCCTTAATGTTTACATCTCCACAATTAGTGTTATAATATTTTTTATGTTTTGTGTTTTGTTGCCGCATGGTTGCACCACCACCATCTCTACCACCACTACTTGAACACTATTTGTCAAGTGTTTGGTAGATATTGTTGCAGGTAAATGAATAGTAACAACATTAAATGCCACACAACACTAAATGCAAAAAACAGTGTAGTTTTATTTCATTTCCATCCACAATGGACCATAACTTCTCCCTCCTAAAAATAGAAGTTATTTGAGTTCTCCATATTGAATAATTCTCCCCCATCTAGTTTATCAACATAACGTAATTCATAGGAAAAGACTTGAAGGTTCATTGTCACTTACTTGACAAGAGAATGTTGAAGTTTTTGCTGTTAGAGGTCAATAAGACTAGAGATGAGATTGCACAAGTATATTACATATATACAAAGATATATAAACAATGTCTGGAGTGAGATGGTCTCATGTCCTTCTTATTTTGTTTTTTCTTTTTCTTTTCTTTTCCTTAGGCTATACAAACAATGTGGGATAATTCTTATCCCTCCATTGTTGTTTCTAATGCTCCCACTATTTTCCGTGAACATAACATCTCTATATTTTATAATTTTCTTTGTTTCTAAATACTTTTATGATTAGTCTATACGCCTTCGTACCTTTGCAATATTCAAGAAACATGCATTTGATTCCTTTTAGATCAAGCTTGTCTTTCTTCTCGTCCGGAACCATTGCATAAATAATGCTTCCGAATACACGTATGTATACAACGCAAGGCCTCCTCTTGTTCCATGTTTCTTCAGGTGTAACGGAACGCAAGGCCTTCGTTGGACATCGGTTTAGTGTATAAACAACATTTGCCACCGCTTCCGTCCAAAGCAATTTCTCGAGCTTTTGAGCTTCAAGCATAAACTTTGTATTTGCGGCAACAACAGTTTAATTTGCACACTCTGCTAGTCTAATGTCTTGAGGTGTCCTCTCAATATTGTGTTTCATAAAAAAATGCTTCAAAATATTTCGAAATGGAGTCCCATTGGCTCATCCACTGAAAATCCTTGATTTCATGCTTTGATTGTTTTTCTACAAATACTCAACACTCCTTAAACCTCTCAAACCATTCTCCTTTGAATTTCATCATATAAACCCACACCCTCCTTGAAAAATCATCCACAAAAATAACAAAATAGTTTGCCCCTTCTACGGACATGTTTCTCATAGAGCCACAAATACCCGAATGTACAATCTCCAAGAATTTTATTGCTTGCTTCTCCTTATTATCGAACAATTTAACCGCATAACGCTTACCCTCCATGCATGCTTTGTAAACCAATGTAGAGGTGGGACAAGAGGTTTTACCTAGGTTCATGTCCCTCATCATGCTTTGGAGTGCATAAATGCTACTCACATTTAAATGTCCAAGTCGGCGGTGCCAAAGCTCCGCCGGACTGCCTCCTCCATGTGAACGCACGAAGTTGACTGTATCCGCTCCGTATGCCTCTATGAAGGTCATTTGGTATAAATTCCCTTCATGTTGAGCTATTGCAACCACATCGATGTTCACACCTTCCACAATGCATTTGTTTACGTGAAATTGCACCTTCAACCCATTTGACAAAAACTTGCTCACCGAGTGCAAATTGGCTTGCAACTTGTGTTCAATATTGGAAACCCACCCCGTCCCCAATAATGAAGGATCTCCTATACTAAGCATGGTGAGGGGGTACTAGGGTATCTCTTCTACCAATACCCTCACCCTACAATGGGTGACATACCCTTATCTTACCCCTACTTCATACCCTCGAAACTCCTATATACCGGTCCAACACTGGTGTTAACAACTACCATATATCAATCAATCCCTCTTCATTCGTTGCAATATTGGTGGCAGTGGTATCTCAAGGTCGCTCGAAGCCAATTAGTTTGTTGCTAAGGAAAACCTCAAGGTGAGCAAACCTCTAGGGCAGGGGACTTCAACCAATAATTGCAAAGAGAAACTCCTGATGATGAAATGTTTTGTTACACATTCCTCTACCAGACAAATAGACCCTTCTTAACAACCACCTTCAATCCTCTGTAGTGGTACAACTCCTCATGAACTTTACCCGATTCAATCAAATGCACCCCATCCTCTGTCAAAGTTTGAGCTGGGTAGATCCCCATCCGCTTGATATCATCATAATAAGAAAGCATTTTCTCGAAATCGTCTCCGTCGATCTGATATGGCCATGCTAAAATCACAACACTGTTCAACTTATGTTCAAACTGAAAATACGGCTTTTCGTACTTGTACCTTATCAAATGTGTGTCAAGATTCACTGCGAGTTCATACGTATGCTCGTTGCCATCCTTGTTTGCAAGGTTTTTGCTGGTATGCTTAACCTCAATCACTTTCTCCACATAGGATGGTAAGATACAAGGCTCCACGACATAGAACTCACAAACATCAGTGTGATAAGATTTGTGACTGCTGAAATCCGAATACATGAACCCATCAGATATGCTGGAGAGGAACACATGCAAGTACTGCCTTGTATTGAGGCTCATCTTCCCAATCCATAATTTTGAGAAGTAAAATAGTTTTTTCTTGAAGTGTTGCCAGAATACGTTGGGATAGTATGAGAAGAAATCAAAAACTACAATCAGGAGAGAAGCCACAATGGATGCGCTGTTTAGATTCTTTGCCTGCAGGTAAATGGGAATTACACTAACCAACTTCATAAAGTCTTGGTTCAGCTCTAGGCCACTAGATTGGTCGACGAAACAATGTCCCTCATACAACTGGGGCCTGTAACCTTCCAAGTACAACTCGAAAACTTCAGACTTACTAATCGATTTCACAAGAGCCAAGCCTGGTAATAGCAGATCCATATCTTTTGAGAAAACAGTATCCGTCATCATTGAATTCAGAGAACGTAAATCTCCTACCTCTGTAAGGTCAACTAGTGTCTTTAACAATGTGCCATTCCCATCCATGGAAGTCACAACACTCCTGCCCCCTGTTTCCACCGATTCAAAAAGTCCATTGTGACGTCTACACTCTAGTATTAAGGGCCCATCGTGCACCATATTCGCAATCTTCCTTTTGAAAGGGAGAGATGCCAATGGCCCATCATGCCAGAAGGACGAAACCAGAACATAAGGGATCTTAAAGAACTTGGCCGATCTTACAACAACCCAAACGGTGTAAGCTGTTTGAAGATACAACATAATTGTTATGGTTTTATTTGAGAAAAACTCCATGTTTCTTTGATTGCCTGAACAGGAGAAAGGATTCAAGAATAGGGTCCTTGTCGCAACAAACTACAGGATTGGAGGTTACAAGGTCACGAAGTCACGGAGTCATTACAGCAACTAACCTGGGCAGCTTCAAAGAAAAACAAATGAAACACACCTGCTCCAGAACAAACCACAATCACAACCTGTTCTAGTGATAAGAATGAAAATGGACATCATGTAGAATACATCCTGAATATGTACAAAAATCTGACTTTGAAGCTAGATATGTAAATCCACGATCGACGGAGCCAGGGACTCAGGTTATCTAACTAAGACCTTTGGAGGGAAGTCGAGGATCTCAGGGTCATTCACGCTCCTTATCGTCTCTAATTCGTGAAATAAAAATCAACCATAAACACTACTTGACTCGGTGAAGAGAGTTGCGAACTGTATCGTCCAGTCACAGGTCTACAAATACAAACAACTTACAGAAAGCTCTCTCACACAAAAATAAGAGACTGCCGATCTCAACTTCAGATAAGATAATAAAGAATCTATAGAGGATAACGGGGTGATTATTAACAACTCTAAGTACATATATTTGAGAGAGAGAGAAATCACTTCCGCAGACTTCTCCAGGCTACAAGAAGATGGCCCTCAGCCACGAAATCAACTAGAGGATCGTGATTTGCAACTAACCTAACCACCTTGCAGACAAGATGAGACACCGTGCGACATATCGCATTGAGAACAGAGACAATTTCCCTCCATCTCCAATGATAAATAAGAAGTAGAATTTCCAATTAATTAGGATCTAGATACAAAGTGCGGATCAAAATTGCTTATGTCCATGCAGTGCAGGAGGAACCCAAGAAGAAGAATAGGTAAGTCGACCGGTACTTAGGTGAAGGCAGATATGTTCGGCACGCAAGAAACGCTCCGTCGAAGAAGCTGCGCAGGGTAAAGTTGCACCCGAACAGACGAACCGGCTACCGCGGAGCCCGGGTGTATTATAAAATATTTCCCAGTTCTTTAAATACTAGCCATCAGTGTTCAAGATATGAGTTTCATTTTGAAGGGCTCTCAAATTTCAGCCCTTCATTAAAGGGCTGGTTCAAATCCAAGACATCAATTCAAAAATATAAAAATGAAATACAAAACTCATATTAAACTTGTGCATGAATTATATGGTACATGCTTCCAGTACAATGTAAAGAATTAAGAATCAACCATCTAACTCCACTTCTTGTAGTGACAATGCCATGCACTTATTGGTTCTTGGCAATCTCTTACGTCCATTACCATCCCGTTGGCCATGGCTGAAAAATCAGATGTCATTTTACACAAGGAGCCCGATTTTATAAAATCTCAAACAAGGCTTGTCACAAGAAAATTCTATAAGCAGACGAGAGAAAATGCCCTCGCACCTGGATCACATTCGTCTGATATTTTCAGTTTCAATAGAATCTCCTCTTTGAATATGCAGCAATTACAAAGTAGGCCTATTGACACCGATTAACCGCAGTAGGAGCTCCAAGATCCATCCAGGCTAGAGATCAAAGAGAAAGATCTCTCACCCTCTGCAAGCAAAAGCAGGCAGACTATATTAGACACTCACACATGGCCGCCGGTGGGTGATGAAGTTCATCCACTCCCGTTGACGGCCGCCCTCCTTCCGCCGGCGAGGGTGGCGAAGCGGACCGGAAGGCACTTTTAAGTATTGAAAAACACTTTAAGTATTGTAAAATGCTTTAAGTATTGGCAAATACTATTAGTATTAATAAACACTTTTAGTACTAATATATTATTAATGTTGAAAAATGTTGATGTCGTGTTTCAAATATCCCTGCATTGTGCACTTCCACATAAACACTTGAATGCTGGGAAAGGGTGTGATGAGTACTTAAATTCTATACCATAGTCCCATGTCAATTCCTCTCCACTTGCAACCTCACGGTTTGTAAAAAACGCGACCTTCACATACAACAATGAATCCAGGTTAGTAAGCATGAACTTTGGAGGTCAGAATTTGGTTGTACGCTGTCGAATGCATGGAAATCATGTAAGGTTAGGAAACACACATGGTAGTAGTGTGGGTTAGGTGTGTCGATTCGCACAGGCATGTCTAACAGGTTTGCATCGTAGCATTTGTGGTTCAAAAATCTTGCAATGTTCCCAAAGTACCGGCCATCCAAACACAAGGCATCTTCATCTGACACATTGCACTCTAAAGCCCAATCACCATCTAAATGAAGTGCAAAGTGTTGTCCCCCTTGGCCTTCAGCTTGCTCCTCCATCAAACGCCTGGATAGCTCACTATTGGATATTACTTCGCCAAGAAACTCAAACACAAAGGCCCCAGCTTCTAGTTTTTGTAAGGTCTTGATTCCCCAACCCTTGTCATTGCTTATCCAATAAACCTTCAATGATAATAATCCAAATATTATGGACAATAAGTACATTTCAACTTATGGCTTGAAACTTAAACACAGTTTCCCTTGAAATGCAAGTACACATACTTGTAGTGTAGCCGTAATTCCTCGTTGAACCACACGATTTCCACAGTTTATGCTACATGTGCACATGTAGCACTCTTTAATGAAAGTTCGGATAGCATGCCCTTTGCATTCCACACCAATGCACATACCCCAGAGCTGCAAAATGTTGTGTTCATGGTGCCGTCCAAATGCTGTGAAATACGGACATTCAAATAACTAAGTTAACCCAAAGCATATTATGAAGTAAACATAAATGAACTAGTGATAGAAAACTTACCTCTTTGATGTGCACTTGTCGAAGAAGCCCATTTTTGGTATATCCAGACTCACCCCCTTCAGACATGGCACATTGACAAACAGTAGGAAATCCCAAGCAAGTATTTCCACAATCATAACAACCAATTTCATTTAATGAAGAATAGCTGGGATCAAGTGAAGTACTAGAATGAGTTATGTTGGTAGATATGTAATGAAAAAATTTGGGCAGATGGGGCTTGGTCGAGTGCCATGCAATGGTTATGGGGACAGGTTCCAACCCTTGACTCAAGTCGCGAGGATCGAGGTCAAGGTTGTTCTCTCCAAGAATTGGAATCACCTGTACCAAATTCTTTTCCAATTGCAAAGGGTCAAGCACACAATACAGCGAAAATACACACCGTCCTACAAACCTATGAAAGTTCACAAGACATGCACACATAGATTTCCGACCATTGAAATCACACAGTAAACCATGCTTCAACAAACAACCCCTTTCATTGCCTTTTGATTGACAGATCCTTGCTCATGTGCTTTCAAGTGACACTTGAAATTATTTTGTCCATAATCAAAATGCAATCTGCAGGGTTGCAACCATAAAAAACACAACATGAAAATACACAAAGACAAGCCTCTTACACAAAAACCTCTTGTGAATATGCACTAAGTATATATTTCAAAAGTGGATCATACAAGTGTGAATGACAAAAGCGAGCACATCTGCCAACACTCTTCAGCGCCAACATTCCATGCATCCTACAAAGCTTGAAGTGCAGGTGGAGGTAACCATGCAACATCAACTATCCCAAGATTCCAACATAACTACAAGAAATGATCAATGCACATTGTGTCCAAAAATGTCACATTGTGTCATTTCTTACCACCACCCTTTATTTTGATACCTTCTTCATTTTGAGTTTCTTGGACCCTTTGTGCTCGTCGACGTCAACATCATGTGCAGGGCCGTTATGAGCCCAAAATGGTTGCTCATATTTGTTTTATGTTTAGGATCTACTTAGAATTGCATTTGGAGTGTTATTGAAACAATTAAAAGTATAAAAAGAGTGAGGCTTAGTGTGGATTTAGGTTTAGGCCTTAAGCCATTTTGTGTGGTTCATTAGAGGATTAGTGGCATTAGGGAGTGTTTTGATTAGAGGAGTAGTGTTTGATGAAGCAAGAGGAAGGTCCTTGGATTTAAATGTTTGAATTAGAACGTGTTCTTGTTGGTTTAGGGGGTAAGGAGTTAGTGGATAGGATAAGGTCCTACTAAGTAGGAGAAGATTGAGGGACTTGTGGTCTTGGGTGCCCTCCCCTCCTCCTCTTTTTCTCTCTTCATTCTCTCCTCTCCCTCTCCTCTTGCTCTCTCTCCCTCTTCTCTAGGAATTTGAACTCTTAGAGCTAGAAAAAAATGTGGGAATTAGGTAGGGGCTTAGTGGAATTAGTGGGTTTGGTTAGGGTAATTAGGTAGGGGGCTTGGTAGAATTAGGTAGATAGTTAGTGAGGCTGCTAAGATTTGAGACTGTGGAGCTTAGGCTACTGGGATTTGAAGCTGCCGGGCTTAGGCTGCTGGAATTTGAAGCTGCCGAGCTTAGGCTGCTAGGATTTGAAGCTGCCGGGCTTAGGCTGCTGGAATTTGAAGCTGCCGAGCTTAGGCTGCTAGGATTTGAAGCTGCCGGGCTTAGGCTGCTGGAATTTGAAGCTGTGGGACTTAGGCTGCTGGAATTTGAAGCTGCCGAGCTTTGGCTGCTAGGATTTGAGACTGTGGGCTTAGGCTGCTGGGATTTGAAGCTGCCGAGCTTAGGCTGCTAGGATTTGAGACTGTGGGCTTAGGCTGTTGGGATTTGAAGCTGCCGAGCTTAGGCTGCTGGGATTTGAAGACTGTGGCAGCTTAGGCTGCTGGGAATTGAAGATTGTGGCCGAGTTAGGAGCCGGGTATGGAACCTTGATGGGCCCGGTCGTGACTGAAATGGGTTAGGCCAGCTGCGACTGCAGCTGAGGCTTAGGGAGCTCGAATGGTGGGCTAGCTATGTCTATTACCCCAAGTTGAGAGGGATGGTTTGGTTAGATAATTAGATATTCATATAAGTTGGTGTGCATTTGTGTGGGAAGTGATAGGGGTTGTTAAGAGAGCACTAATAGCATAGTGTTTTTAAACACTTGTAACCTTGTTATGGAATAAATTGGTGTGTACGAATTAATGAGAAATGTAATGACTTCCAATGAAGTTGGTAAGAGGGAGCTATGCAAAACGAATGTGACATCCATTCCCTCACCCGGACTAGGACGCTTAAGGGTGGGCGGTTTGGCCTCACAGCCGTCAGATCTTGTTAGTCGCTTCCCTTGGTGTGATTTTCCTCTGGTTGTCACCACGGGCTCAACCACCTGCACTTTTGTTTTTTTTGGGAACCCCTTCCTTACAAGTTTGCTGAGTAGCACAAGAGACATGTACACCCTCACTGCCATCAACACACTTACTTATTTTCTCACCTCCCCTGGTCACCCCCTCGGCATTAGAAGTTTTTAATTCAGTTGGTTTTTTACCAACATGTCCCACAAGGTCATTGGGGGTGACCAAATCCTTCTCAACTCGTATACCCTGCCTCTTCTCATGGCTCATACCAGCAACCCCCAAAGTACAAGGAGAATTTGACCCTGAAGCTTTCCCAATTACTGATAAGACTGCCTCCTCCTCCTCCTCCTCCTCACCAACAGAATGCACACCATCAAGTGAGTCACCATCATCAGAGTCACCCTCATTTGAACTTTGAACATCATGGGACAAAACATGAGGTGGGGTTACAACAACTGTTATTTCTTTCAACTTGGCATTGGGGGAAGGAACAACACATGTTTTTTCTATCACAACCTCATACGATTCTGCCAAATTTTTCTGGGGCACAACTTTTTTAGGAGTCTCAAGCCCAGACATTTGCAATGCCTTAAAAGGACTAGTGGCCATTTGGGACTCTGGGGTATGCACTTCACGGGTGTGTGAGTCAGGTGGCAGTTTCTCTTGTCTTTCTTGCCCTGCATTATTCACCCCACACCCTGATATGTAGGTAGCACGAATTGCACCTTTTCGCACACCTACATGGCTTGATTCTCCAATGTTGAAATTTCCAGTACATGCAGATGAAGGCTCTGCAAACATCTTCTGTGCTGATCCTACAAAAAAACCACATAAATATTGCAAGTAATGAATACATAGTTCAAAATATTTGACAAACAATAGACAACAAATATTATACATTATGCAAATGTTACATTTAATCTATGTATTAGTGCATATGACTTGCAAAACACTTGGTAGTAAGGTAAATGTACCTATGGCTCCACGAGTGGCAGGCATCACTGCTGATTTTTAAGAAATCAGGATTGAGCGCGAAACCTTGTAATCCAAATCTTGAGTCTTCTCATCTAAGTCAACATGAAGATCCTCAAAGCCAAAGCTTTTAAGCCATTCTGGATCCACAAGTCCCTTGTAATTGTTGTTTTTGCAACAAGTATTTATTTTGAACCACATCGCCGCACACCATGGATGATACATATGAAGACAACTACAAACTACAATATCAAAAAGGGGAAAAGGGAAACCACACAAAGCACATGTTGTCACACATAGAGTCTTGGGAAATGTATCTACATCCGACATATTGGGCATTGGATGAGGATGGGTAGCCAAACCATCATCACCTCTCTTTAGATGCAACAACTGTTCAGATAATGCATCAAATTGAAAACCTAGATATGAAACCTTTTTTCCAACTTTTGAAGTTCTCTTTCCCGGAGACCATCTTCCCGCTGGACTTCAGCAAAGGTTGCCTCCGTCCTGGTGACCATCTTGCAATAAAAATCACAGGTCATGGCCTGATGGGCAAGCGTTTGTGTGTCCAAATTCCCACTCAACTGCAACTTCTTTATCACATTGTCTTCATCTTGCTTCATACCTATGCAATTGTCTAGCATCGACTTTGTTTGAACGACCTTTGTTGTCATCTCGTCTTTCTTCTTTTGTGCCTTTGTGACCTCCACCTTCGCAACTGCCAACTCAGCCCTCACAACATAATGCAATTCTTCAACTTCAGAAATATGCTTTTGCTTCCTTTCACTGATCTCCAAGACCTTCTCCATGTCAGCTTCAGTTTCAGGTTGTGTGTCTTCATGGAAATCAGAGTCGTTGTCTTCCTCATCCTCCATTTTCACTTTTGCCTCAAATTCCACCTCATGCTCCTCTTGCACTTCCTCTATTGTCTTACCCAACAAGGTTGTTTTTTTCTTAATAATGTAAGTTTGCAACCTAGAACCCCAACTATGCCTCTGGTTCAAGTTTGTCTCACTTCCAAACTTTGCCCAATTCATAGGCGCCTCTTTCACCACCTCAGCAACAATCCCCTTAGCAAACTCCACTCCAATCAAGTGTGACCTTGGCACCTCTGATTTCTCATATATGACAGGATAAAGTGATTTAATCCTATCCATAATTTTCTCATCCACCACATCGTGAAAAGAATATCCACCCCTCCCCTACACTTTCCAAAAACACTCGTCAAATCCGATTCCAACACCAAGTTGGACGTTCTGAGCCTGTGAGGATTGGTGCCAACATGTGGCAGGTTGTGTTTGTCTTTGAAATCCTGGAATGTACATGCAGGAGGGGTGGGTTGTTCTTCATGTGTGTAATCAATCTTGTGAGTTGGTCAACAGTGAGTGATTTCCTGTTGGCTCCCGAACCCCCACTTTTCTTCGATGAAGCTCTACCCGTGCACTGTGTCTCATCATCGCTAACATCGATCTCCCTCCCTTTTTTGGTAGCTATCTTTAGGGCCTTAGTTTTTTCTTCATGATTGTAGTCCCAGTTCGCACCTGCCAATCCATGTTGAAAATTAGTTGATTATACTACATTCCAGCAAACTTCAAATAGAAACAAGAGAAATGCTTGTACGCACTTTGATATGTGCTCACAAAACACACCTGAAATACCCATTAACTATCATAAACATACTTGACATGTACAAAAACACAAGTGACCTATATAAAATATCCTTGGCATATATACAATATAGCTTCATATAGAACATCACATATACATAACATACATGACATACCCTAAACATACTGTATGTACCACATTGGATATACAAACAACACTTGAAATATACCAAACACACTTGATGTACATCTAACATACTTGATATACACAAAACATATTTAAATAGCAACATAACATACTTGAAGTACAGTAAGTATACTTGAAATACATAAAACATATTTAGATAGCAACATAACATACTTGGAGTATACTTGGAGTATACTTGAAGTACATAAAATACATATAGCTTACACAAAACACGCTGTGCATACGAAACAACAAACTTGGAATACACAACACACTCATTCTGAATACACATTGTAGACCCCCAAGCATTCAGGCACCTGTAGGGGAGAAAATTAAATGAAGCAGGGATCCCCAAATGAAGGGCTGCAAGGGTACATCAGATCTCAGAGAAGCAAAACCAGGTAACAGAGCAGGGAGGGAGCCGTTCAGAGCTAGCGGAGACGGAGCGACGTCGGAGGAAGAGCGAAGCACCAGGGACAGGTGGAGGGCAGAGAGCAGTGACAGCTCATCGAGACGTGGGGCAGCGGGTAGCCAAGGAGACCCGGGTAATGAACCCCTGGGCCGGGTACTTAAGAGCAACCAGAGAAGACTGAAGGCCGGCGAGAAGACTGAAGGCCGGCCGGATAACGAAGGGGGCATTAAGTTAGGGTTACAGATTAGTAAGCCCGGCTAAACCTATTAGCAAGAGCCCTGGTGATTAGTAGGTGACGGCCAATTTTCAAGTAGACTTATTAGTGACTCCTTACACTAGTAGGTTGGGAGCCACTTAGTAGAGTAGCTAAATAGAATTAGTAAACACTTAGGATAAAAGGGGGATGAAAGGACATACCCGAGGGGGATGAAATCCCTTCGGATGAACATAACTACCCATTTCTTTTAATGAACTCATGCAATGTGAATGAATGGATGGGTACAATGCGGATGAATGGTTGAAGGAAGGTTGTAACTACCCATGCACATCTAGGCGGTTAAAACATGGCCGCATGTACTTAATGAGTAGATCTAATTAAAGCACGTGCCCGTCTAATTATAGATCCGACAGAGCCGAATTTAGACTGTAAGAAGATACAGGGCTAAAATTAGTAAATTCAGACATTTAAAGGCCTAACCGCCACATCTTAGATTACCCTAAATTCAAAGCCTATTTAAAGGGGCCACATATGGCACCTAATTACCCTCATTTAAAACGCAAGCACTCGAGGTGGAGGACTACAAGACCTAAAGGATTGAAACATTATCCTCAAGCTTGGAAACTAAAGGATTGAAATATTATCCTCGACGTCAAAAGACTAAAGGATTGAAATATTATCCTCGGCTTGAAGGCGCAAGGATTGAAATATTATCCTCGACTTGAAGAACAAAGGATTAAGACTAATATCCTCGAGCAACAAAAGGATTGAAAAATTATCCTCGAGGCACAAAGGCTTTTAAAGATTAAGAAGAATATTCTCAAAGAGATTCAAGACTTTGGAGGATAGAAAATCATAGATTCTTCAACCACGAAGAGAATCAAAGGATCCTTAGATAAATTAGGATTTTGAGGAAATAAACCGGAAGAACTTTTGGAGACATTGATGAATCGAGTAACTTGAAGGCGAAAGGCCAAAGTGGAAGTACTCGAAGGAGTTAGACATGGAGGAACCAAAATGGATACCTAAGCTACTTGAGTGTGATTGGAGATAAATTGAGCCAAGTGGCGAAGTCGAGATCATGATTTAGAGAACCATGATGGATACAACATGGAGATTATGAAAACATGAAATCAAATCAACTTGAGTACACGGAATGCGGCCGGCAATTGAGCCTCATCAAAGATCAACTCGAAACGAGATTAGGATTCTAACTCATTGAAACTCTACCTTCTAGATTTAAAAGAGAACTCTAGAATCATGGCAATCTTGAAAGCATAATAAAGTTTTGATGGAAACTTTTCATGAGAAATTATGTGGACTCTAGAATTTGGATATGGAATGAAATCTTGAAGATGAAACTTTAGCGAGGAAGTATGTTTTGACTATTCTAAGGAATTGAAACCTTTTCATAAATACATATTCTTAATGGTTTAAGAATCTTTTATGATCGTTCAAACCATGAAAGATATTGTATATATAAGAAATGTTTTCCTTAAACACTTAACCTTGACATTAAGGTTTAGGGGAACATAAACTTGACAACTTGAATACTTTACTCCTAGAGATTCATAAAAGGATCTCGAACACAATATTCTTGATTAAGAACAATATTGGGTTACCAAATCTATTTAAAGGTTTAGGATCACTTAACCTGGACATTAGATTCAGGGAAACATAAACTGGAAAACTTAGGACATCTACTCCTTGAGAATTCAAAAGAGCAATAACATTATAAGAGAGTACAAACACCTTCACAAGTATGGAAATCTAAAAGAAGTCTAATTTTGGTGGGAGTAATTTCCATGTAAACCGGTTCAGCAGCGGGTTACACCGTCTAAGGCTGGAAGGTTGAAGGTGGCCTCCACATTTTGGCGACCATGCTGGGGATTTCGCCACATGGATGTTACACTTACCTAGATTAGAAATTAAAAATCTACAACATACAATACTTGGGGAAAAAGATGGATGGCAGGCATCAATGGAGAACATGTACTACCTATATTGTGGGAGACTCCAACAGGAAATAGATGAAAAATGTAAGTGGGCGGAAACATTTGGACCACGCAAACAAGATCGTATAGAAAGAGCAGTGCAGCGGCGACTTGAGCAGTTTAACCTCCGTGGATTTATTGTGCAGGAAAATAGAGAAGGAGAAGAAGATAACTCCAAACAACAAGAAATCTCAATCCTAGGCAGGTGGCCATGGGATTATCCAAAGTATAACACCAATAAAACAACCTTGAGAAAATGGGAAGGAACGAAGAAATTCCACGACTTGATGTGGGACATGCAAAAATACTACGAAGACAAAACATGGCAGTTGTTTAAAGAAAAAGAAATAGGCTTTACTTACCGGTCTCAATTTGAGAGAAGCATTGAGGAATTACCAGAGGAACTACATGCATTAATTTATTCCAAGGTATGGAACAACGGAAAAGAAGGAATTAGAGCTTACGTGTTAGGAGCAACCAAACATCGATGATACCACTACAGACAAGAAGGTTTGTTGTATGACTTATATGTTAAAAGGATATTTTTACCTATGTATGGTGGTTTGAATGGTAGTGTGGGAAACCATGATTCAGAATAGAAGCAGGAACAAAGAAACAAGACATTGAAAATTACTATCCAAAGTGATCATCCATAGGCAAACATGTGAAGTACGGGTGCATTGAGGCGACAGTGCCTGGAGGGCCGGCCAAGACCATGATCCCGAAACACTCTCAGTAGCGTACATGGTTGATCATGAAGATACATCTAGTACGAGAAGTACATCACCAACTCCTAGAGAACAGGAGGCAGAGAAGAAGCATGTGGAGCGCATGCATTCCAGAGAAGACCGCATAAGACGGACCGAGCAACTCAAGAGAGAAAGAGAAGAGAGGTACGCTAGGCGTACGAGACAAAGAACCACATGAAATGAAGAAAATAGATATGCTTCTGAACCACCAGCAGTAGGTTCCCACACCCCTAAACCCATCCACAATAGAAGCCAAAGTGAAGGAGGAGGTAATGGTGAAACAAGCAAAGGACATGAAAACTTGGATGAAGAAAACTTGAACCAAGAAAGTGAGAAAGATGATGATGATTTAATAATAGGTACCCCTCTTGGGACTTATATTTTGAGGACAAAAGGTACGAAAGGGAACACCGGTACACACACTCCAATAAGCGTAACTCAAGACAATCAAGACAAAGGTAAAACCCATCAAAGAAACACAACCAAGGAAGACCTTCTCAACCAAAGGAATTGGGAAGGATTGAAAAGAAATTTTGAAGAACAATTCAGCTACGAAGACTCCGGTTTCTCCGGAGGGAGCACACAAAACAAAACGGACCAAGAAGTGAAGAAACCTATCAACCAAGAGGAATTTGATGAACTAAGAAGAAAATTTGAAGAGAGACTTAAGCAGTTCCAAAATTTTGGAAATAACCCCGGAGTCGGCTCACCACCAGCAAATAGTAACAACTCACCCAACCCAGCCAACATGGCCGCACAACCCCGAAGAACAAAGGTTCCCTTACCGACCTACAAAGGTAAGACTGATCCAGACACTTATATGCAAGAATTTAACAATGTTTGTCTTGCCAACCAGGAAGATACAGACGCGATTAAATTACAATTATTCCCTGTTACCTTGAAGAAACGGGCCTTGGAATGGTATTCTCAATTTGGCCCAAATCATTTCCCGGACTGGCCAACTTTGGGAAATGCCTTTCTTATGAGATTTAGATCAAAGAAATCGGAGGGAGAAGTGATTGAAAGTCTAGGATCCCTCAAGCAAAAGAAGGACGAGACAGTTGAAGAATTTTATGAAAGGGTTATGGTGGAATCATCGAAGATCAACCCCCAACCCAGCAATCAATTCAAGAAAGCATGGTTCCTTAATGGATTGAAAAAGAAATATGCTAAACATATTGACTTAATGCCGACCGATGATTTGGATGAAGCAAAAGCATCGGCCCGTAAGTTAGAGCTAGGACAAATGAGGAAAGGAAAACTCCTCGATGATAGTGATAGTGATGATTCAAGTGATGACTCGGAAGAAGAGAGGAAAAAGAAGAAGAAAAAGAAGGAAAAAGCAAAAAAAAATGATTCGACCAAGGAAGACATCAAGGCCCTCAGAGAGGAAATAGAAGGGTTAGCTTTGGGAAACAGAAAATTTCGAACGGGTATAATCTGTCGGCGATGCCGAAACGAAGGGCATTACGTTCAAGAATGCCAAATGAAACAATGCACAAATTGTAACAGCCTCACTCACAACACAAGCGAGTGTGTTTATGAGAGGCATGAATCACGGAGACCCCGAGATAGAAGATATGGGGTAAATCAAATACAACCCCAATCTAACCGAAGGCCAGGAGGAATAACCCCTAGGCGAGAAACAAATGAAAGGAGAGTTAGGTTTGAACCGAGGACGGAATTTAGAAGAGATGAGAGATCCCCCTTTAGGGAAGGCGATTACCGGCGGGAGGCGGGAGGCCCCTACCGGGGAAATGAATATCGCAGAGAAGAACGGCCCTACTATAGGCCCAACGATAACTACAGAGATGATTTTAGGAGGGAGGAATATTACCCCTACAAAAGCCAAGATTACCGGAGGGAAGATGGATATTCCTACCGAGGAGGCCCCAGAGGGCCTATCAACCATGACAGGTATGAATATACCCGAAGCCTGATGGATAATAACAACACCAAGGCAGCGCCGAGAACTGGGTTCACTGGCGGACCACAGCGAGATGGCAACCCCGACGAGTGTTTTTATTGTCATCAGAAGGGGCACCGGAAGCCGGATTGTCCACACTTTATTAAACATCAACAGGAGTTGAATGGATTTAAAACCACAAAGCCGGCCGTGGGAGCCAACGCGGTGTCCCCTGCGGTTTGTGTGATGACAAGGGCCCAACGGGCTGCAGCCGAGGAAGGCAAGGAGGATAGTGAGAGTAACGACAGTGATGATGACGATGATTCGAGCAGTGGCAGCTCTGAAGAGCAGGAAGACCACCAACAAAGAGATGATAACTCTGATGAAGAGAGGGGTGTTGTGCGCGAGCCGGACGCACACCTAAATGAAGATGACGAGATTGAAGAAAGGCCAATAGGAGCCAACAGTGAAGAATGGAAAGCCGATAGAGAAGTCCACCGGGAGGTGAGTAAATCCATCAAGGAGATACAGGAGGAAGAGGGCGAAGCTCTACCCACGCCAGAGGAGTTCGCACCTTGGTACCCAGAAAAGGAAGAGGCAGAAAAGCCAGCAAAATGGAGCCCCGAGAAGGGAGGCGTCCCAACGACTACCCGAGCAAGGGTAGATAAAATTTTAGAAAGTGTGATGAATCACACAAGAGCAAACATCTCAATAGGACAGCTGCTGGAGATAGCCCCCTATTGTAAGAAACGGGTAATGGCGGCCCTTACCAGCCAAGAGGAGGAAACGGAGAAACCAACCTCTACATATCACATAACAGCAAAGGTGTTCGACGAAGAAATGCCCATGATATCAGTAATTGTTAAAAACAGAAGAGTACCAAATGTTTTGATTGATGGTGGTTCAGGAGTGAACATCATCACGGATACACTAAGGAGGAAACTAGGGCTGAACAAAATAGAGCCAGCCCCATTTACCATCAAAATGGCGGACCAAAGAAAGGTCATGCCCAAAGGAATCATTCGAGACGTACGCCTCGATGTCGGCGGAATCGTGATCCGGACAACACTCACCGTCATAGACATGGTGAGCACCGAAGACAGCTATTCCCTACTATTAGGGAGGCCGTGGCTAAAAGAGGCCCAAACACAACATGATTGGCCCATGAACAAATTAACCTTGACTCAAGGAGGAAGCAAGGTTGAACTGAGTACTCAGAGGACTCCAGCACTATCACCTGCCAGGAGACCCTTGAATTGGGAAGATTATGACTGGGAAATGGGACTGACCGATGAAGAAGAAGCGGTAGTCTACGAAGCATTTCCCGAGTTATTACCTATGGGAGACTTTGATCTAAAAAGCTTAAGGAAATTGAAGGGGACAAACTGTAATACAGTGGGGGTTGATAACCCTAAGAAACCGGGAAGGCCTAGAGCAAACCCCGGCGAACAAGAGAAACCTCGACCTCGTAAAGCTACCAAGAAGGAGCAAGAGGCCATGGAAGAGAAACCCGTATATCCGGACCAATTCTACAAAGTCAAGGAAGGGGATATAACGGTGGACGTTACTCCTGCCACGGAGGCAGTGAAAGGAAAGAAGATAGCGGGATGGACCGTAGAAGATGAAGACCTAGTCAAAAATTTAAACCTAGGAACCCTTGAAGATCCTAAGTTGGTGAAAATTGCCAAAGACTTGGGAGAATACGAAGCTAAAGTAAAAGATCTTTTGCTACGTTTTAAAGATGTGTTCGCATTTACATATAAGGACATGAAAGGAATACCCCCGTATGTTTGTGAACACAAGATTGAACTACAACAGGAGGCCAAGCCGGTGCGGCAAATGCGGTACAGAATGAACCCCAATTACGCCGCTAAAGTGAAGGAGGAAATCGATAAATACTTGGAAGCAGGGTTCATATACCCAGTTGATAAAACAGAATGGCTATCACCGATCGTGATTGTGCCGAAGAAGAATGGAAAATTACGAGTGTGCGTCGACTACCGCAAACTCAACGCAGTCACCAAGTGTGAGCCCAAAAGGGTGCCCACATTTAGTCTTAGACCCTTGAAACGTTAGTTGATGCACTTTGAAGTAGCATGTTACTTCACAAAAATATAAAAAGAGTGAAATGTTAGTCTTAGAAGTACCATGTTGTAAGAGGCTAGGATGTGAGTTGTTATTGTGTTTTTACCTTCGGAAGGATTTGAGTGAATGAGGATAGGTAAGGAGAACTTGGATTGAGTAGTTAGTGAGTAGGCTAGTACAAATGGATGGAGACAACCAAAGTGACTCAAGAGGCAAGTGCATTCGAATTGGGATGAATGGAGGATCACATGGAGCGCACAAGTGGACCACCTCATCATGGCCACTTAATGGGGAAGGTCCAAGGAAGAATGCAAGGTGGAGGATAAGCAAATTCTCAAAGCACCAATCAAATCACGAGTTAAGCATCGTGGTTTGAATTAAGTGGTGAGCAACGATTTGGGAAAGTAAGGGGAGAAAATTATGGCGGCGGAAAGCGAAGGAGGCTAAGTTTGGGTTGAAGCATCCCAAGTTTGGTAAAGTGTGGTAGGTAGAAAGCCAAGGCTAGTTAAATGTTCGAATTAGGATCCTTGTTGATCATTTGAGGGAGGAAGGCTTAGAAGATAGGATTGGCGCCTACTAAGTAGGAGGAAATCTCAAGGGCTTATCGTGAGCCTTGAGGGTGCTCACCCCCTCAAGCTTACTATATAATCCCTCATTCTTCCCTCACTCATCCTCTCTCTTTCCTTTGTGCTCCAAGGCACCCCACGAGTTATAAGTGTGGGTGTGGGAAGCCATATTGGAGCACATGTGTGTGCTTAGTTTTTAGTTTGACAGCCAAGGCTTGTTAGCCTTGAAGAGGGCTTGACCTCTTGGTAGAATTAGTGTTGACGTGAAGGATTTTAAAGTTAATTCATGATTCCAATTTGTGGTACTTAAAGTTCATGTTTTGAATACACGTGGTTGCAAGTTCCATGTTTAAGAGTTGAGCACTTGAGGTTGTGATGAGTGCAAAAATATACTTGTGTGGATTAGTTAGTCTTAGTGAAGTTAGGAAATTCTCTCTCCCCCTCTCCTCTCTAGGATTTTAGGATTTTAGGATTAGAGAAGAATTGTGTGATTAGAAAGGGGTTGTTAGTAGAATTAGGAAAATTAGGTAGGAAGATTAGTTAAGGGCTTGAATAATTAGTGAGGTAGTTGGGGATTACAACTACAAAGTTGTGGGTTCATGAAGGAGCTGGGTTTATGAAGGAGCTGGGTTTGTTTAGTTAGAAGCTAAGAAGCTGGGTTTACGAAGGAGCTGGGTTTATTTAGTTAGAAGCTAAGGAGTTGGGTTCATGAAGGAGTTGGGTTTATGAAGGAGTTGGGTTTATGAAGGAGCTAGGTTTATGTAATTAGAAAGTAAAGAGATGGGTTCATGAAGGAGCTTAGTAGATAGCCTACTTAATTAGCTCATAGACAAGTAGTTAGTTACATTATGCTAGTTAGTGTTATGTGTGGCTTTCACAAGTAAATGTATTTGAGATTGACTATAGAGGATAGTGTTTTTTAACACTTGCATCCTCTCTTTAAAAATAAACCACGTGCACAAATTAATGGAGAATGTGGAGCACTCTCGCGATGGCAAGACAAAGGAAGCAAAGACCAAAGTTAAATCCAAGACCACTTGAAGGGTGAACCTTGCACTATGGACTCATCCAAGTCCAAATCCAATACCGCGGAGGAATGTGAGCCCAAACCCACTACTCGGACTACGGACGCTTAAGGGTGGGGGGTTTGGCCTCACATAATTGGTGCGTCCGCCGGGAGCGAAGCGGAAGGTAGTTACAAGACTTGGAGGCGACTAGGAGACTTGGAGGCAACTAGGAAAAATTGGAGACACAAACTTGAGAGAAGGGAAGGAGCACCCGAAACTCGGTAAGTATTCTCTCTTTGGGTTACATTTGAATTCATTGTATTTCAACTATTCCTTGGAATGAATTGCATTGTCAATTACGCAAATTCATTTTTGAGGAAGGAGCGCGGCGAAGGTACGTCCTCAACCTTTTTGGGGATTTGCTAAGAACTTAAAAGGAACCTATAACCGAGTAGCTCATTAAAACATTAGAGGGTAAATTCACCTTAGGACATTGAACTTTGACACTCACCTCGGGGTGAGTCTCAAAGTTTTGGGAGTTGTCATTTCATGCTCTAGATTAAATTAATATTTCACAAAGTTTATGGTGTTGTTACATTGAGTCACGATTGAGGGGAGTGCTAACTCACAGAGGGATGCGATTGCTCAAGGTATGTTTATTTCTTCAAAGTGAACTCATTAACTAATTAAGGAATGCCTTTTGTACTCGTGATTGTTGTTATCCGTTGTAGAGGGTAATTCCCGAATTGTGGATGGTGTGAGAAGTTGAAGGGTGAAGCCTCGACTTTTAACATAATCTACTCGGAAGGTCACCCCCTCACAATCGGTATTGTGGTGAGTGTTAATTTGCGGGAAGGTGCGGAGGTGATGCTCCGACTTAACCAAAAAATTAACATGAACATGCCTATCCCCTATTGGGATTCTTTCACCTAAGTGGGCTTGCAGGTTCTTTTCCTCACCTCCTAAAAAAATTTATAACCACACCAAGACAAGTGAAAATATTAAGAGGGGAATTGCTAGGATTATGTGTGGTCAAGTGAGGGTCGATCGATTCTTATGGAATGCAAGGTAGGACTCGCTCACAAAAACCAAGTTTGATAGTAGGACTAGAGAAATCTACTCGAAAGAGGCGGTCCTCTAAAATCAGTGATAGATTAGAACAAGATAATGTTAGAATAGAGAGTTGTTTGAACGTCGAACCTAGGACTAGGTCAATTCTAGACACCTTAGAACTTGGAGCTCAACTTGAAGAGGAGATCACTCCCTCCAAATTGAGTGGTGAAACTTCTTCGGAAAATTACACACTTAGAGAAGAATTCCCGGTAGAAGTTGATAGGGGATTGTTGAATAGTTCACCGGTCACCATGGCCGAGGAACGGGGGATGGATCCACCACCCATACCCCCAATTCCGCCCATACCTCCTATACCTCCAATAGACCCATTGGTTAGGCCAAGAGGCCTACCAATTGTGGTTCCACAAAATTTAGCGGCGATGGATATGCCATCTCATCTCCCTAAATTTTATGGGACCAAGGATGAGGACCCCTCTCGGCACATGGAACGGTATATCGAACGGTTGGCTAGCTTCCTCATAACCGACCCGGGTTATTGGTTAGTGTGGTTTCCTACCACTCTAGAGGGGGAAGCCTATGAATGGTATCGGGATCATGCCGAGGGACATTTTAGGGGATGGGAACAATTACAAAGGGAGTTTCTTAACGAATTTAGGCCGGAAGTGGGTCAAAGTACCGCATTAAGGGCATTGTCGTCATTGAAGCAAGGAAGGGAGGAAGAAATTTCGGCTTACATTAGGAGGTTTGATTTAGTGTGCACTAGATTTGTGGGTACCATGCTCAACGACGACACGCTAAAGCAATTTTTCATTCAAGGGTTTTTTAAGTCCGGAACTATTAGGGGTGTTCTAGAAAGGAATCCCTTGACCTTGGCGGATGCCAAGCGTGCGGCTAGAGATATTGAAAACTTGGATAAAGATCACGAAAGGCTATGGAGAAGGGAGGATGAATTGATCCCACAATTCATCCCCATACGCCCTAGGGTGGTAGCGGTAGAACCCGCTAAGTATGAGAACCAAATTCCATATGCCATTGTGGACACCGGCCCCCGACCTTTAGCGGTTAGGGAACCGGCACCTCTTTTGGCACTACCGGCCCCTAGAACGGATCCACACTTGGAGGAGGTTGAGAGAAGACTAGGTGCTAGCCAACTAGGATTCCAAGAGGCTATGATAAAACAAATGCAAAGCCTCACGGATCAAATGTCATTAATGATCCGGAGTCAACAACCGGGGCCTCCACCCCCGGTTGAGTCGGGTAGGCATTCTTCCGGATTATGGTGTGTCCAATGTGGCCAACCGGGCCACACGCGTCAATTTTGTAGAAGTGGACAAAACCGTGACCAAAGAGGAAACGGTAACCCACCTCAACAAAATCAACGAGGTCAAGCGCCACCTCACTATGGAAATGGAAGCAATAGAGGACCACAACCTAGAGGGCAAGGTGGCCAAAATTTAGAGAAGAAGGAATTTCATCCCTTTTGTGGAAGGTGGCACGCTCAAGGACAATGTTGGTCCGAAGGTCAAGAGTTTAATTGTAGCAATTGTGGAGGAAGTCATCCCTCGGATACGTGTCGCCAACCGGACAAAATAATTAATGTCCCTTACCCGGTGGCTAATCCACAACAACAAGCAAGGGATAATATGCGAGGTGCTAGGCCACAAGGAGTACCGGCCAATGAACTTAGGCCACCTAACTTATACTATGACCATAGTAATGCTAGGCAAACTTTTCATCCACCGGCGGGCTTGCAAACTACAACCGGTTACATTCCAATACAAAATAGACAAGGAGTTCCACCTAATGGTAGTAACGGGAGACAAGCGCCTCCAACGGATCCGGGACCATCTAACTCCCAAGATGTTAGGTTCATGGATGGAGTGTTGGAGGCCACATGTGATGACATGCTTCCTCTCCCAACGAGAATTGGAGAGGAGCAAAGTCAATGGCCTCCTCACACCAATGCTATTACATATGAGTTAGTGAAGGGTAAGGGTGTGGTTGAAGAAGCACCTGCACTAGCGGTAACTACTAGGGCTAGGAGAGGGGATGCCCCGTTGGAGGTAGGAATAGGAGAGCAAGGAAATTACTCTTCGGATGAAGAGATTAATCTCTCCGAGTTGGATAGGGTAGCTAGAAGAGCTACTAAGGATGTGGAGAGGGAAAATATAATTTTACAAGATAGGGAGAGGACTAATGCGGTACATGACTTGGATAATAGCGATGTGGGTGAATGGGAAGGACCGGGGGTTCCCGTAGACGAATTCGACGTAGTGGGTAATTCTAAGGTGGAAAGATCTACCGGGTACGACTTGTGGGCGGACCTTAGTACACTCAAGGCGGATATTACTTTCGGCCAACTATTGGAAATTTCACCCACGGCAAGGAAAACATTAAAGGAGGGAATGCCGGTACACAAGAGGATGAGGAAGGTGAAAGCTAAAATAGCCGCTAGGATCCAATCACAAGGTGGAAGAGACGTGAAAGCTATAGAAATAGAAGTTGTTATAGTAGATAAGGTGGTTCCTAATGTGCTAGTCGACGGAGGGAGTAGTCTAAATATACTACCGGAGGATACTATGAAAAAATTGGGACTTGGACTCACGGGGCCTTCACCTTTGGTCATAAATATGGCAAATCAAAGTTCGACTACGCCTTTGGGGATGATCAAGGATTGTAGAATGACTACGGGAGGCGAGGAGTACTTGGTCACCTTCCATGTCATTAAAATGCACTCCAACAAGGACACCTTCCCCATTTTGCTAGGTAGGCCTTGGTTGCGGATGGCGAATGCTATGGTCAATTGGGGTGGACCTAAACCATCCATCACTTATGGTCCGGAGGGTAATAGGGTCATAGTGTCCATTGGTTCATTAGAAGGATGGATGAAGAAGGAGATGTATTTGCCATTGGAGAAGGAAATTGATGACTTAAACGAGAATGAGATTGGCAAGGCATTGGTGGGAGTCGTCCATCCCGAAGGTCAAAGGGTTGTTATAGATTCGGGCTCGGGAAGTCTAGGTCCTAATTTTTACAATTATGGGGATAATGGGGATTATGCCCAATGGCTAAGGGAGTACCCCGAGTCCGAGGTTGATGTAATGGTTACATTTCACCAAGTAGGCTTAGGGAGTGAATTTCCTAGTGTTAGTTTAGGAGAGGGCTCATTGTTGGAGCCATGTGAGGTGCTCACCGAGGAAGAGTGGGTTAGCGGTGGGTTAACACCTTGGGTAGATGACGTGGAAGAGGGTGAGGTTAGTTTAATTCATGTAGATGGGACTCAAGAGGAGGATGTGATTATTGAGTCATCGAAATTGGAGGAGCCTTTACATTTCAAGACCACGTCTACGGGGATAGTTGTAGGTCAAGATGTGAAAGATTACCCCAATGTGCCTTCCGATTGGTATCGGAACAAAGAGGAACAAGCACATGTGTCGGAAGCGGATTGGCGGTACGTGGATGTGAAATTAAAGAATGGAAAAACCCGACAAATGAAGATGGGTTCCAAATTGGGGGAGAAAGAGGTTAGGGAGTATAGCAATTTGGTGGATGAGTTTAGTGATACTTTTGCATGGTCCTACGATGAGCTTAAGGGAATTCCTAGGGAAATGGTAGAGCACCGGATTCCTTTAATTCCGGGGGCGAGGCCAATTAGACAAAAGGAGAGGAGGATGAATCCTCAATTGCAATTGTTGGTGAAAGCGGAATTGGAAAGGTTATTGAAGGCCGGGTTTATCAAGCCGGTGGAAATCACGGATTGGGTTTCTCCTATGGTCTTAGTAAAGAAAAAAAAAGGGAAATTAAGGGTTTGTGTCGACTATAGGAAATTGAATTCGTGCACACAAAAGGATCACTTCCCCTTACCTTTTATCACCTTGTTGCTTGAGGAGGTTGGAGGTCATTCGCGATATACCTTTATGGATGGGTATGCGGGTTATAATCAAATTTCCATAGCCCTCCAAGATATCCATAAAACGGCTTTTACTACACCTTGGGGTACTTTTGTGTGGGTAGTGATGCCATTTGGGTTATGTAATGCCCCGGCTACTTTCCAACGATTAGTAATGTATATCTTCACCGACTTGTTGTTCAAATCCATGACCGTCTTTGTGGACGATTTTAGCACACAAAGTAATGTGGACGATCACCTACATTGTGTTAGGGAGGCATTGGTTAGGTGTAGGAAGATGAGGTTAGCATTGAACCCGGATAAGACATTTTTGGGAGTGAATAAGGGAGTGTTGTTGGGTTATGTTGTTAGTGAGAAAGGTAGAGAACCCGATCCGGATAAGATTGCGGCCATAAGCGACTTGGCAACTCCAACCAATTCCAAGGGGATCTCTAAGTTGTTAGGACATGTGGGATGGTACCGGGAACTTATTCCTAATTTTTCAAAGATAGCGGTGCCCATTACCCATTTGCTCAAAAAGGATGTCAAATTCGAGTGGACGGATGCTTGTCAAAAAGCCTTTGAGGAATTGCGGGATAGGTTGAGCACCTATCCGGTGTTGATACCACCCAATTGGGGTAAACCTTTTCACGTCTATTGTGATGCTAGTAATGTGGCAATAGGGAGTGCGCTTTGTCAAGCAACGGGAGAAAAAGAGAAGGATCAACCTATAGCTTATGCGAGTAAGCAATTGACCCCCGCCGAAAGAAACTACTCTACAACGGAGAGGGAGTGCCTAGCCATGGTGTTTTCCGTTAAAAAGTTTAGGCATTACCTCATGTGCAACCCGGTTGTATTTTTTGTTGACCACATGGCTATCAAGTATCTAGTTAACAAGGCGGAGTTAAGTGGTAGGTTAGCTAGGTGGGTTTTGTTATTAGAAGAATTCGACTACACGGTGGAATATAAACCGGGTCGTATGCATTTACAAGCGGACCACTTGTCTAGGTTGTCGGAGGAGATAGGAAAAAATCCGGTAAATGATATGTTAGTAGATGATAGCCTCTTTGTGGTCACTTCTACACCGGAGTGGTATGCGGGCATAGTGGAATTTCTAACAACCCACAAGTTGCCCAAAGAGTGGACAAAAGAAGAGAGAAGGAAGGTGAGGGTAAATAGTAGGCAATTTGTTGTAGTGGGCCATAGGTTGTTTAGAAGGGGGTCCGATGGTATTTTACGACGATGCGTGTCAAAAACGGAGGTTGAAGCGATTTTAATCGCTTGCCACGATAGCGCTTGCGGCGGTCACTTCTCGGGTCAACTCACCGGGCAAAAAATACTTAGAGCGGGCTACTTTTGGCCTACACTATTTAAGGACGCCCATGACTATGTAAGGAAATGCGACGCTTGCCAACGGTATGCCCGAAACGACCTTAGAATGGAGATGCCTTTACATGTATCATTACCCTTAATTCCTTTCGAAAAATGGGGCATCGACTATGTGGGTGAGGTCCATCCCCAATCTTCAAAAGGAATGAAATATATTGTGGTGGCAACCGAGTACCTCACCAAGTGGGCGGAAGCCAAAGCGGTGAAGACCGACACGGCGGAACACGCGGCAACATTTATGTACGAAAACATAATTTCGCGGTTCGGGGTGCCGAAGATCCTAGTAAGCGATAGGGGTACTCACTTTTTGAATGACTTGATTCGAGAGATGACAGAGAAATTTAAAATTGATCACCGGAAGACTACTCCCTACCACCCACAAACCAATGGACAAACGGAAAGGGTTAACGGAATTTTGGTGAGTATACTACGCAAGACGGTTATAGACTCGAAGCGGGATTGGGATACGAAACTAACGGCGGCACTTTGGGCATACCGTACAACCTATAAGGTAACTACGCGTGCTACACCATTTTCCTTAGTCTATGGTCTTGAAGCGACACTACCAATCGAATATGAAGTCGAGTCACTTAGGGTGGCCGTGAGTACGAGACTTACCGAAAGTCAATCCTTACGAAATCGACTAACCGATTTGGAAGCACTTGACGAAGGGAGGAGAATGGCGGCTCAACATATTGAGGCAATCCAAAGAAGGAGAAAGATTACTTTCGACAAACGACATAAAAGAAGGGCCCTAACACCGGGAATGATGGTCATGATTCAAGACGCACGAAAGCTTGAATTTCCGGCGAAATTCGATGCAATATGGTTAGGACCTTACCTTGTCTATGAGGTCTTTCCTAATAATTCAATTCAATTGGAAACGTTGAATGGTGAGCTCTTTCCTACCCGTACATCGGGAAGTAGATGTAAGGAGTACCGAGCTTGACTACGCAACTTACCCTTGGAGCAAGAGATGTTTGGATTCATCCCCCGATGGTCGCCAATTATGTGAGCCCAAAAGGGTGCCCACATTTAGTCTTAGACCCTTGAAACGTTAGTTGATGCACTTTGAAGTAGCATGTTACTTCACAAAAATATAAAAAGAGTGAAATGTTAGTCTTAGAAGTACCATGTTGTAAGAGGCTAGGATGTGAGTTGTTATTGTGTTTTTACCTTCGGAAGGATTTGAGTGAATGAGGATAGGTAAGGAGAACTTGGATTGAGTAGTTAGTGAGTAGGCTAGTACAAATGGATGGAGACAACCAAAGTGACTCAAGAGGCAAGTGCATTCGAATTGGGATGAATGGAGGATCACATGGAGCGCACAAGTGGACCACCTCATCATGGCCACTTAATGGGGAAGGTCCAAGGAAGAATGCAAGGTGGAGGATAAGCAAATTCTCAAAGCACCAATCAAATCACGAGTTAAGCATCGTGGTTTGAATTAAGTGGTGAGCAACGATTTGGGAAAGTAAGGGGAGAAAATTATGGCGGCGGAAAGCGAAGGAGGCTAAGTTTGGGTTGAAGCATCCCAAGTTTGGTAAAGTGTGGTAGGTAGAAAGCCAAGGCTAGTTAAATGTTCGAATTAGGATCCTTGTTGATCATTTGAGGGAGGAAGGCTTAGAAGATAGGATTGGCGCCTACTAAGTAGGAGGAAATCTCAAGGGCTTATCGTGAGCCTTGAGGGTGCTCACCCCCTCAAGCTTACTATATAATCCCTCATTCTTCCCTCACTCATCCTCTCTCTTTCCTTTGTGCTCCAAGGCACCCCACGAGTTATAAGTGTGGGTGTGGGAAGCCATATTGGAGCACATGTGTGTGCTTAGTTTTTAGTTTGACAGCCAAGGCTTGTTAGCCTTGAAGAGGGCTTGACCTCTTGGTAGAATTAGTGTTGACGTGAAGGATTTTAAAGTTAATTCATGATTCCAATTTGTGGTACTTAAAGTTCATGTTTTGAATACACGTGGTTGCAAGTTCCATGTTTAAGAGTTGAGCACTTGAGGTTGTGATGAGTGCAAAAATATACTTGTGTGGATTAGTTAGTCTTAGTGAAGTTAGGAAATTCTCTCTCCCCCTCTCCTCTCTAGGATTTTAGGATTTTAGGATTAGAGAAGAATTGTGTGATTAGAAAGGGGTTGTTAGTAGAATTAGGAAAATTAGGTAGGAAGATTAGTTAAGGGCTTGAATAATTAGTGAGGTAGTTGGGGATTACAACTACAAAGTTGTGGGTTCATGAAGGAGCTGGGTTTATGAAGGAGCTGGGTTTGTTTAGTTAGAAAGTAAAGAGCTGGGTTTATGAAGGAGCTGGGTTTATTTAGTTAGAAGCTAAGGAGCTGGGTTCATGAAGGAGCTGGGTTTATGAAGGAGCTGGGTTTGTTTAGTTAGAAGCTAAGAAGCTGGGTTTATGAAGGAGCTGGGTTTATGAAGGAGCTGGGTTTATAAAGGAGCTGGGTTTGTTTAGTTAGAAGCTAAGAAGCTGGGTTTACGAAGGAGCTGGGTTTATTTAGTTAGAAGCTAAGGAGTTGGGTTCATGAAGGAGTTGGGTTTATGAAGGAGCTAGGTTTATGTAATTAGAAAGTAAAGAGATGGGTTCATGAAGGAGCTTAGTAGATAGCCTACTTAATTAGCTCATAGATAAGTAGTTAGTTACATTATGCTAGTTAGTGTTATGTGTGGCTTTCACAAGTAAATGTATTTGAGATTGACTATAGAGAATAGTGTTTTTTAACACTTGCATCCTCTCTTTAAAAATAAACCACGTGCACAAATTAATGGAGAATGTGGAGCACTCTCGCGATGGCAAGACAAAGGAAGCAAAGACCAAAGTTAAATCCAAGACCACTTGAAGGGTGAACCTTGCACTATGGACTCATCCAAGTCCAAATCCAATACCGCGGAGGAATGTGAGCCCAAACCCACTACTCGGACTACGGACGCTTAAGGGTGGGGGGTTTGGCCTCACACCAAGGTAGACCCTTTCCCTCTACCTTTTACCGAATCAATTTTGGAAGCTGTCGCAGGACATGAAATGTACACGTTGATGGACGGGTATAGTGGTTACAACCAAATCATGATCGCACTGGAGGATCAATTGAAAACTTCTTTCATTACTGAGTATGGAGCATTCGCATACCGAGTAATGCCCTTTGGATTGATGTGTGCTCCAGCCACATTCCAAAGGGGGATGATGAAAATATTTGCAGACTACCTTGATAAATTTATGAAGGTTTTTCTAGATGATTTTACTGTCTATGGAACCAAAGAGGACCATATTGAGCATCTAGAAAAATGCCTTATCAAGTGCTGTGAAAACGGAGTAAGCCTGAACCCGGAGAAATGCTATTTCTGTGTAAATTCGGGAAGGCTCCTTGGACATGTGGTTTGCCAAGAAGGCTTGTTAGTGGACCCCAAAAAGGTGGACGTAATCGGAAAGCTGCCTCCACCAACCACAGTACGGGGAATCCGGAGCTTCTTAGGACAAGCTACTTATCACCGGAAGTTCATCTGGATGTATGCGCAAGTCACCAGACCATTCTACTTACTCCTAAAGAAAGGAGAAAAATACATCTGGACTAAAGTTTGCCAAGAGGCGTTTGAAGAGGTGAAAAAAAGACTCACAACTACGCCTATACTCATAACCCCCAATTGGTCTATGGAATTTCATGTACATTGTGACGCCTCCAACATAGCCATTGGTGCGGTTTTGGCCCAAAATATACATGGAGATAGGGATTCTCCAATATACTACGCCAGCAGACTTCTAAACAATGCCGAGAAGAATTACAGCACCACCGAGCGAGAAGCTTTGGCGATGATTTACTCAGTCGGCAAATTTAGACATTATCTTCTGGCTAACCACGTGGTTTTCTACGTGGACCACCAAGCTTTACTATATCTAGTCAACCGACCGGTGGTATCTGGCCGAATTGCTAGAAAGAATATGACTTTGAAGTAGTATACAAACCTGGGAGAAGCCATGTGATGGCGGACCACTTATCACGGATAGAAAGTGGAGAAAATCCCTCAGGGGTCGAAGACCAATTCCCGGATGCAAGTTTATTCATGGTACACGTGCAACCTTTTGAAGATTGGCGAGCACCTTTCATTGAGTATCTTACGCACGGAAAATTGTTGTCCGTTCTAGCTACCCCAGAAGAACAGACGAAGATTAGGCAGTTGAGTATGCCATTCATGTTGGACGAAGGTAAACTCATGCGAATTAGTATCTCCGGCAAAATACATGAATGTGTAGCCGGGGACATTATCGAGGAACTTATAAGTAAAGCTCATGAACAAGACGGAGTGCACTACAATTTGTCTACTACATGACACTATACATTATGCGCACCTTATTGGTGGCCCACACGGAGGAGGGACGTACTGGAGTATTGCGATGAATGCCCAGTATGTAAGATGTCAGACAAAGGTGACGTAACTGGGGACATCATCCCACATGACTCTGAGGACGACGATGACCCACTTCCGGTCAAACCGTTGGAAGCACAAGAGGACATGACGGGGAAAGCAGAATCAGATTGGACGACCCCATATGTCCAATATATAACATGTCAAACGTACGATAGACCATGGGTAAATTCCCTACCCTTCGAGGAAAGAAGATTGATTGAATATCGCAGTCGATTCTTCATACTCAAGGAAGGGGAATTACATCGCATGTTTCACAATGGCATCATAAAGAAATGTATACCTGGGAGATATGTGAGGAGTTACATCAAGACCCTCCATATAAAGGAAAATCAACATTTCTCAGTAACCGCCACCGGCCAACTGGCGCTACAAGGCCCTTATTGGTGGCCGACTTTAGCGGAAGATATTGCACTATTCATCACGTTATGCACCGAATGTAAAGGACATGGAGAAGAGTTACCCGTAGCAGGAAGCTCTTCAACCTCTGATGAACGGATGGACATAATCCCTTACAAAGAAACCTTCAGCGATTGGAGAACACCCCTTGTCGAATACATGGCTCATGGGAGGTTCAAGATGGATGCAGAAACCCAAAGAGGACAGAGGGAAATCATGCGAGATAGTGAGATTTTCACCTTGGAGAAAGGGAAGCTCCGAAAACTCGAGAAAAACGGTATGACAAAGATATGCATTGCCAATTACCAAATTAAACATTTGATTGGAAAAATGCACGTATACCGACAGAGACATCTGACTGATCAACAGACTTGGCTACGATGTTTGCAAGGAAACCGTTGGTGGCCCACGATGGGACTAAGCGACATACAAATGTATATTATGTATGATTGCCCATCCTGTCGCACGCGATTTCAACGCCCACTCCATAATATAATTTGTGGATCCATCGCCATACAATCACGGGACAACAAGGATTGGAGGAGGTTATTGGTGGAATACCTCACATACGGATACCTTAAAGGACCCCGTATCTCCAAAAATCAACACAAGAGAATAACCCGTCAAAGCCAAGAATATTTCATCGAAGAAGGGAAACTAAAGAAGATATTCCCAATTGGAGACATTAAGATATGTATTGCCGGGCATGAAATCGACGAGCACCTAAAAGACTTACATATCACCGACTCGGGAGAACACCTTAGCATAGAGTTGATGTGGCACCTAGTCACATTTGGACCCTACTGGTGGCCCACATGCGGAGCCGACATTAAAAACTTGTGCAATCATAAATGCTTGACCTGCAGCAACCAACCGGAGTACTCAAAAGGCAAGCAAAACCAATCACCCCTAGGCAAGAAAGAATTCCACGGAACGCCCACCACGGATTGGAGACGTCCCTATATGGAGTACCTGACATGCGAGAAAATCTTTACCCAAGACTTAACACCAGAAGATAAAAGGGCTGTGGAACACAACCATAAATATTTTGTGTTCACCAATGGTACTCTACAAAGAATTCGTAAAGGTGGGAAGGATAACCAACGCTGCATTCCGGAGGCCCACGTACCCATGTACTTGGCCAAGATACACGGAGAAACTGAACCACATTTGACCGCCATAGAAACATGGAAGGCCGTGGCCACAGGAGAATACTGGTGGCCAACATGGGGAATTGATGTATGCAACCATCTAAGAGATTGCAAGACTTGCAAAGGAATGGAACGTTGGGAAACGCAACCAGCGGATAATCAAAACTCGGTTGTGCAAGAATCAACACACGAGCCAGATTGGAGGCTCTCAGTTACACAACAACTAAATAGCATCGAGAAACTGGACCATATTAACACCCAAGAGGAATTGGGGTTAACCAGTTTCGACACGGAGACTTATTTCTTAACCAAGGATGGTCTGAAATACCGATTACCAAACGGAGAAGTAAAAATGTGCATCACTAAAGAAGATGCCATTGATTGGGTGAAAAGAATATATGGATATCAGGTACCTCCTCTAGCAAAAGAAGAGATATTCACAGAAATACACAAAGGCCCCTATTGGTGGCCAAATATTCCCCAGGACGTGGAATATACAATTGACGAGTGTAAAAGGTATCAGGATAACTTACTACCAGGTGTTGAAATTGAAAACTATGGAACCATCTTACGAAACCAGAAGACTCATGATTGGAGAAAGCCAATCATCCAACACCTCAAGAACCCCATGGAACTTAGCAATTTTGCCTTCCACGAGGAATTGGGAGTGTCGCGTGAGGAGTTACCCCAGTATTTCCTGCAAGAAGAAAAATTAAAACGGAAGCTCACAAATGGAGACATTAAACTTTGCATCTCCAAAGACAAAGGGAGTAAATGGTTGGCAACCATGCACCATCAAGGAAATCCACATCTCTCAATGGACGAGATGATCTCACAAGTCAACACAGGACCATACTGGTGGCCCACAATTCCTCCTGATATTGACTATTTATGCAGAAATTGCAGGATTTGTTGGCCCGAGCAAACCACAGGACGAATGGTAGAGTGCACCACGATCACGGCGAAAGGAGAAAACGAACAAGACTGGAGAACCCCTTACATCGATTACTTAAAACATGGTCGGTTAACCACGGAGGCGTCAACTACGCAAAGGCAACAGATAGCAATACGTAGCCGACCGTTCATGTTAAACCAAAATGGCACACTCATCAAAGAAGGTCCAGATGGCATACGAAGAACATGCGTTGCCGGACCGGTGACAACAGCTATCATTGCGGAAGCTCACGAGGGTATCGCTGGAGGACATTTCTCAGCTAAAATTACCCTCCACAAGATTTTGACCGCTTTATATTGGTGGCCCACCATTAAACGGGATGTGCATTTGTATTGTACTCAATGTGATATATGCCAAAGGGTTGGCCCTAAAATATCTACAAGTCTCCAACCCTTACATCCTACAATGCCTACTGAGGTATTTCAGAAATGGGGCTTAGATTTCATCGGCCCAGTCAACCCACCAGCCAGAGGCACCAAAAATCGATACATTATCACGGCCACTGACTACACCACCAAATGGGTGGAGGCACGAGCGTTAAAAGACAACACGGCCAAGTCAACGGCTAAGTTTCTTTTTGAAGAAATCATCACGAAATTTGGATGCCCTTTGGAGTTCGTGAGCGACCAAGGGAGTCATTTTATCAATGACATTATCAAGGTGCTTACCCAAGAATTCATGATTTTACACCGAAAATCAACGACTTACTACCCACATGCGAATGGGCAAGCTGAAAGTACTAACAAAGTGATAAAAGTTGCCTTGACCAAAATGGTTAATGCCAATCGAACAGATTGGGATACCAAGTTGCATGCAGCGCTTTGGGCCTATAGAACAGCCTATAAGGTTACCACAAAGCACACTCCATTTTCATTAGTTTTTGGCACAGAAGCCTTATTGCCTATGGCTTACCTTCACCCTGATGTGTACCAAAAACGGAGCCAAGAAATTCATCCCATTCTCGAAAAGAGAATGGAGCAACTCAGAGTTATGGACTTGACCCGACATGAAGCGGAAGAAAACATGAGACACATGCAAACCTTACGCAAAGAAAGACATGACCATCCAAAACCAAAGACACGTTGTCACCAATGTAAACAAGGGGCAACCAAGCCATCACGAAATGAGGATAAGGACTCCGCAATTGTGGAGAACGAATTGGCGCAAGCATCTACATCTAAAACACGTTTTTACCCCGGCCAAAGAATCTTGTGGCATTTACGCCATAAAATACCCGGGCCGGGTAAATTCAAGATACGGTGGGCAGGACCGTATTTGATTAAACAAGTTTATGACAACGGTTCGGTGGACGTCACCACCTTACAAGGAGAAGAGTTGGGACGAGTCAATATGAACAAGATAAAACCATACCAAGAGCCAGAATCAACTCAAGCCTATGCTTGCAAATTCTAGCATGCCACATTTTGGAAGCGGAAATTAGGGCAAAACAAAATCATTCGAAGAAGAGTACCACCAAATTTCCAATTACCGCACTTTCTCAACCAAGTGAGGAAACCATCTCACACACCGAGTCCACGCCTTACCAAGACCAAGAAACTTTAGAGGCAGAAGACTTAGAAATACACCAAATATTAATAGAAGGGTATTTTGCTCAACCATTACAACAAGAGAAAGATACCTTAAATCTCATAAGGTATGACCAAAGGGGAGAAAAGGAAACCAACCTACATACCATACAATTACAACAAGAGAAGGATACCTTAAACCTCATAAGACACAACCAAGGGAAGGAAAAAGAAACCAACCTACATACCATACAATTACAACAAGAGAAGGATACCTTAAACCTCATAAGGCACAATCAAAGGAAAGAAAAAGAAACCAACCTACATACCATCCAACAACCCTTATCCCAAGGGGAACCCTTACCAAGTTCAGGAGAAAATTCGGGAACCACAACACTTATGAGGAATACAACCCATGCCCTAGTCAACTCCCAAAGGAAACACGCATTGCATAAACCAAGGCAAACCCTTCCAGAAACAATCATGAACAATACAAATCCTGCATACCCCACCCCCTTACAATTTAAAGGCGGTAGGGAAGTGCGGTTTTCCAAATAAAGATATCAAACAAATAATCCCTGGGTAAAAGCTCACATAGGGCGACACACTGGGTTAGTAACCAGTGAGAGCCTTTTTACCACCTAAACATGGTAAAAAGTAATGGGAATAAACCATAACATGTTTATGCGACCACAACAACAAAATGTCAAATCAAGGAGGGAAATCAAGACCACGCGAAACTCGAAAGTGGAATGTTACAACTAATTAACACCACACAAGGTATTAAGGAGCGAAACCTAAGCATGTGGAGAAGTACATAAACTTAGCAGTCATGTTAAAATGGATATATGAATATTGGAGGACAAAAGAAGTTACGAAGAACCAAAGATCAGTGAAACTAGATGAACACATCATGGAGGGATGTTGATTCGAAGATGAAATCGTAAATGTGTTGTAACAACTTGAGGAATAAACCTTACGGAAGAAAACAAAGATAGATGAAGGATGAAGACGATTTTGGATGAAGTTTTTGTTTACATAGCAACTGTGACTAGATGGAAATTTGAAGAATGGATTTTGTTGAAGATCAAAGTAAATCTAAGAGAAGCGTTGTGGAGAAGGAGGTCTCCATAAGAGAAATAAATACGAATTGGATGAACAACCATTGGAAAAGAAGTACTTAATATAGAGCAGGGGGAAACTTCATCATATAACAACCTTTTAAGGCGTACCTTATCTACAGAAGCAGATAAAAACGGAGGATGAGCTGTTCAAGAAGAATTCTTATTGTTATATGAAAGACTCAAGTGTGGAGGAGATGTATGAAGAGAAACTTTTTGAATGAAACCTTACGAGTCTAATGAACACTGTTGTAATTAAAGCTTTATTGCCCATATCCATATAGTCTCGAAAGCGAAATGGGTGAATGACAACAAAAGTACATGAAGCACTGGTGAAAGCATTAATCAGAGATCAGTTAAGCTGGAAAACCGGATGTAGCGGCTTGATGAAAACTTCAAGGCTAAAGTTACTGGACGACAACTATGGATGAAAGTTGGACCCTGAACGAATCCACGGAGATCTTGAAGAACCAATTGATCCTAAATCCGAATTCAATAGGGGATGATAAGGCAATTCCGCGGATGAATTTTGGAAAACTCAGTCACCAGGGCAGTTGGTTGTTGTTCGTTACCCAAAAACTTTACAAATTTACAAAATTCGTACTGTCAAGAACCCTGGGCCGAGTCCAGGCCTATTAAAATTCTTCAAACGAGTAAGATACACTGGGAATTTGACAAGTGGAAACTCCTCGAAGGATTCAAGTCGGAAACAAAAAAAAATTACAAACCCAAAAATCATGGGTTAAGCCAGAATTACAAAACTATGAAATTATCCATCAAATTTTCATCCGACAGGACAAACCAAAGGCAACACTATTCACCAGATTACTCTAGAGAACGCATATAAGGACTGGGAGAATCTGAATACACATTTCGGATTGAATCATTAACATACAATTTTGTTTCCAACCTGAGAAATGCGATATAAGTACAGCCATCAGATGCAACCTGAGAACCAAAGGTGCTTTGACCTGTTCAAAAATTCAACAATGAAGGAGAACTTACCAGCGATTTAACACAGTAACCAAGCAGAAGCAAACCAATATCTTCTACCAATTCCATGATTTTCTAAGAATCACAACAAGAACACTGAAATCAACTCAAGACCTTTTTGAAAAATACAAGATATGGTACAAGCAAAATTGATTTATCTGATTTTGTTGTCTTTGATGACACAATTTACCACACAGTCCAGTTGAAAGGGAAACTGGTACAAGCGTAAAAAAAAAAAAAAAAAAATTCCAATTTAATTTTGGTTGGAGGGGCCCAACAAGTGGACCCCAAGAAAAATGGGGATTCAAGCCCCGAAGGGCGAATCCCACTTAAGAGTAACCATGGTACCTACATCAGCCCACTTACACCAAGTCAGTCAAGGTTTAAAATAAAACTGACAAACAAGAAAAGGGTTGGAAGAAGAGAGCTTACCAGCTGCCACCTCAGATGCCAGATTGGCAGGAAAGCCAGCTCGGCAGCAGAATCAAGAACCCACACTTAGGGTTGAAAGCTCGGGGATGGTCCAAAGACACTTTCTCTTTCAGCTGAAGCTCGAACGGTTGCAGCAGTTACCTCGCAGCCCTTAGCAACTGTCTCAAAGATAACAGAATCCTCCGTAACCATGGCTCTTGTCACTGAAGGAGTATCCACAGGAAAGCTGGCTTCAAAACGAAATGAGGCTCTGGGTCTGATTGCATCAGAAGCGCTCAAGGCCCTCACTTCCATCACATTTAGCACAGAGGATACAAAGTTGTACCCACCATTGTGTAAACAACACCTTTGGCAGCAGGTTCTCAGTAAGGCAGTGATTCAAGCGGCCGGGTTACTGAAGGATATCCCGAGTTTCAAATTGATGCACGGGTTGCTTCCCTATACACCAATGGAGTAGTTCTCTTTCAGCATGGATGCTGCCTTTAAGAGCACTCAATTCAGCAAGGAGGAGTTGGCTTTCTTGCGCAAGCTGCGACTGGAGGAGTTCCTGTGCGATGTGCCATGGGGAGTGTTGCATTCAGTCAGAGCAGCAGAGGTTATCAACACCTTGCAAGAAGAAACTCTGAAAGTTAACATTAAAGGTGAAACTTTTCCTCTGTTCACTGAAAATTGGAGGGACTTGTTTCGGAGCATTTTTCATTTATCACCCAAAGGGGCAGGTGAAGGAGAGACACGGCAGTTGCATGAGCTCTTCCCTTCTTTAAAGGTCATACAAAAAGGGCAGGTCACAGTGAAGGTGAGTGACTGCCAATTGGCCGGTTCCAAGAGGCCATTGCGCCTTCTCAGCTCATTCTTTTGCCTCAACACAACAGGTCAGTATAGTGTCACCATCCATTTTGCTAAGCTAGTGTTGGCTGCAATCAATGGGCAAGCAGTCGATTGGCCTCTGGAGTTCTTTGATGAGTTCAAAGCGGAAGTAATCACTTTACATCGAAACCAACAGGAAGATAAAGCCAAAGTAATTAAAACGGCAATTGGACCTCATCTGACCATGATCTTAGAAAAGACTAAGCTCCTGGACAAGCAGGAGAGGAAGACAGCAGGGTATGGCACCCCAGCAGAACTGTCCATGGTCGAAAGAGAGCCCCCAGCCAGGAAACGAAAATTGAGTGACCAAACGGGGAAGGGAAAAATGGATGCAGTCATTCGAGTCACCCAACGATTCCCTCACCCCTCCAAAAGTCAGGCCCAGGCAGCTCGAGACGCCGATGCAGCGGGGGAGCCTTCCAAGCGGCGAGTCATACAATCTGCAAAGAAATGGCAGGTACCAGACAGCACATCCAGCATGCTCAATCAAATTTGTTTCACCCATCGCAGATTGGAGCAATTGCTCACTACCTTCACAAGTCAAGCAGGGCCGGAATTCGTCAAAAAGATGGATGACGAATTTCAGCAACTACAGGTTGAGGCTGACCAGCATTACAACCAGAATTTGAGGTTGAAAGAGCCTTTAACCACAAATGAGCACGCAGTAGAGAAAGGCTTACTGCACACAGAAATTAGCAAACTCAAAAAGGAGTTAGCCACCCTTAATGAGGGATATGCCGATCAGGTCGAAATAGTTTTTGAGTTGCAGGACCAATTGTCTGCATCAGAAGACATGGTGGCTTCTCTCACAGAAGCGAAGCGGTCCCAGCAAGAACAATATGACCAGATGACAAGAGAAGTGGCCAAACAAAGTCAAGAATTTGAAGCCACAAAGAAGAAATTACAGGATACCCAGCAACAACTGACGGCTTTGCAAGCCGAGCATGACCAGCAAGCCATCAATTTGGCCACTCTTGAAGAAGAACTGAATCAAACTTTGAAAGCCTCCTACAACACCAGCCCGGTTACACCCAGGTCGGAGGAGGCAACACCGCAGGCCAGCGGGAGCATCACACAAACAGGCACATCGGCACTTTACTCTCTGATTGAAGAAGTGATGAACCCGGCAGAGGACCAGAAACGCTCAGTCACCGAGTTACAACAGGAGCTTCGTTACATTACCAGGGAGAGGGACGAGTTGCAGGTGACGGTGGAGAGGATCTTTGAGAGTCCTCCAGATCCAAATGCGGACACCCTCCCCAATGATCTCAGCCCCACAGACATTCCCAGGACATGCATTTCACCAAGAGCAAGCATTTACCAACAGCTGATCGCCAACATTCCTCCATTCAAAACCATAATGCAAGCTTACCATGCTCTGAAGGGATTGAACCTATTGATCAGTCAGGTACCTCTCCTTAAAACCGGTGTCACTCTTTCCAAGCCGCAATTTGAGCAGATCTGGTCCAATGCGGACGCTACAGCAAGAAACACCCTTGCATTTATGTGGGTCAAGGGTGAGATAAAGTTGCCAACAGGAGTTATGGAGGCGGTAACAGGCTCTCCGCCGTTTTACATCGGCCGATTCGTGCTCCGCACCCTTAGTTTCATTAGCCACCACCATTCGGAGTATTACAATCACACTCCTGTCACCAGATTACCAACCATGAAACCCTACCCCAGTAACTTGTACCACCAGATCAAGGAGACAGTCAAAAATCAGCCCATCACATTCAACCAGGCACTCAAGACACTCACAACAGAGGATACCAGTATTTGTTATGAGGTAGTGCAACAATTCACATGGCTACGGGAGAGACACCCAAATCGATTACCAGGACCCTACACATTATCCCAGATCAAAGAGTACGTGTTGCGAGTGATCAGGGAGAAAGAGACCACCATTTCCACCAAGAGGTTCGGCACCCCCAATTCGCGAACCATATTGCAACCTGTTCAGTGAAGAGCATGAGGACATGCTCTTTTCCGGGGGAGGAGGGTAAAATGTAGACCCCCAAGCATTTAGGCACCTGTAGGGGAGAAAATTAAATGAAGCAGGGATCCCCAAACGAAGGGCTGCAAGGGTACATCAGATCTCAGAGAAGCAAAACCAGGTAACAGAGCAGGGAGGGAGCCGTTCAGAGCTAGCGGAGACGGAGCGACGTCGGAGGAAGAGCGAAGCACCAGGGACAGGTGGAGGGCAGAGAGCAGTGACAGCTCATCGAGACGTGGGGCAGCGGGTAGCCAAGGAGACCCGGGTAATGAACCCCTGGGCCGGGTACTTAAGAGCAACCAGAGAAGACTGAAGGCCGGCGAGAAGACTGAAGGCCGGCCGGATAACGAAGGGGGCATTAAGTTAGGGTTACAGATTAGTAAGCCCGGCTAAACCTATTAGCAAGAGCCCTGGTGATTAGTAGGTGACGGCCAATTTTCAAGTAGACTTATTAGTGACTCCTTACACTAGTAGGTTGGGAGCCACTTAGTAGAGTAGCTAAATAGAATTAGTAAACACTTAGGATAAAAGGGGGATGAAAGGACATACCCGAGGGGGATGAAATCCCTTCGGATGAACATAACTACCCATTTCTTTTAATGAACTCATGCAATGTGAATGAATGGATGGGTACAATGCGGATGAATGGTTGAAGGAAGGTTGTAACTACCCATGCACATCTAGGCGGTTAAAACATGGCCGCATGTACTTAATGAGTAGATCTAATTAAAGCACGTGCCCGTCTAATTATAGATCCGACAGAGCCGAATTTAGACTGTAAGAAGATACAGGGCTAAAATTAGTAAATTCAGACATTTAAAGGCCTAACCGCCACATCTTAGATTACCCTAAATTCAAAGCCTATTTAAAGGGGCCACATATGGCACCTAATTACCCTCATTTAAAACGCAAGCACTCGAGGTGGAGGACTACAAGACCTAAAGGATTGAAACATTATCCTCAAGCTTGGAAACTAAAGGATTGAAATATTATCCTCGACGTCAAAAGACTAAAGGATTGAAATATTATCCTCGGCTTGAAGGCGCAAGGATTGAAATATTATCCTCGACTTGAAGAACAAAGGATTAAGACTAATATCCTCGAGCAACAAAAGGATTGAAAAATTATCCTCGAGGCACAAAGGCTTTTAAAGATTAAGAAGAATATTCTCAAAGAGATTCAAGACTTTGGAGGATAGAAAATCATAGATTCTTCAACCACGAAGAGAATCAAAGGATCCTTAGATAAATTAGGATTTTGAGGAAATAAACCGGAAGAACTTTTGGAGACATTGATGAATCGAGTAACTTGAAGGCGAAAGGCCAAAGTGGAAGTACTCGAAGGAGTTAGACATGGAGGAACCAAAATGGATACCTAAGCTACTTGAGTGTGATTGGAGATAAATTGAGCCAAGTGGCGAAGTCGAGATCATGATTTAGAGAACCATGATGGATACAACATGGAGATTATGAAAACATGAAATCAAATCAACTTGAGTACACGGAATGCGGCCGGCAATTGAGCCTCATCAAAGATCAACTCGAAACGAGATTAGGATTCTAACTCATTGAAACTCTACCTTCTAGATTTAAAAGAGAACTCTAGAATCATGGCAATCTTGAAAGCATAATAAAGTTTTGATGGAAACTTTTCATGAGAAATTATGTGGACTCTAGAATTTGGATATGGAATGAAATCTTGAAGATGAAACTTTAGCGAGGAAGTATGTTTTGACTATTCTAAGGAATTGAAACCTTTTCATAAATACATATTCTTAATGATTTAAGAATCTTTTATGATCGTTCAAACCATGAAAGATATTGTATATATAAGAAATGTTTTCCTTAAACACTTAACCTTGACATTAAGGTTTAGGGGAACATAAACTTGACAACTTGAATACTTTACTCCTAGAGATTCATAAAAGGATCTCGAACACAATATTCTTGATTAAGAACAATATTGGGTTACCAAATCTATTTAAAGGTTTAGGATCACTTAACCTGGACATTAGATTCAGGGAAACATAAACTGGAAAACTTAGGACATCTACTCCTTGAGAATTCAAAAGAGCAATAACATTATAAGAGAGTACAAACACCTTCACAAGTATGGAAATCTAAAAGAAGTCTAATTTTGGTGGGAGTAATTTCCATGTAAACCGGTTCAGCAGCGGGTTACACCGTCTAAGGCTGGAAGGTTGAAGGTGGCCTCCACACACATAACAAACATGTCCTACAGAAAACACATTTGGCATACACAATACACAGTGGAATACAGAAACCACACATTTAGAGTGCACAAAACACACTTAGAATACAAAAACTGTAATTGGACTACACAAGACACACTTAGAATACACAAACCCTACTTGGACTACAAAGAAACACACTTGAAATACCCTAAGCCATACACATATCAAACCTTCCAACTTACTTTATTCCTCAAGATTTGCCCCTGGCAAGTCTTCAGTACTTAAAAAACCAGAACTTTCTCTAATAGATTTGCGTACTTGACCAAGGTCTCATAGCAGCGGCCACCACTGCACATCTAACAGTCCCTGCAAAAAGGATTCAAAGGACTACCTCAATTATCTTGCTTGACGTAGCTAGGTGCAGAGGGACAAGTTCTAAGAAGAAATAATATTCAAGTCAATAAGTTGTATATTACATGCATGTTAAATCAAGGACATGCTTACATGGTCTTCGAGGAGAATTGGAACTATCATCTGACGAGGAAGCCTGAGATACCAATCAGTAAAGTCAATAACAGATTACTAAATCACAAACATGACTTCCTAAAATAAAGACCCAAAAACTTAGAAGAGAACCCATTAAATTTCATTTCCTATACAATTGAACTTGTACAATTGTCAGGTTTCCACAAGAAGGCTGCTTCTTTTAAACCCTGAAACCTCTGCCCAACCGTCGAAGGCCATAATATAACCTCAAACTGTACTAAATCATATGTATTCGAATCTCAGTTGTCACTCTTAACTCCCTCTTAGGGTTCCTGGGGCTCCTCCAAATAGTTCACTGCATACCATACATGCGGTGACCGCAAATATTCCCATGCAATGCTCGCATTCCAAAGCCACATTAGGTTAGACCGTAAAATCTCCTAGTTACAATTTAGATAGCATGATATATAATAATACAAGGTTCAGATCTTCAACACTCTTCTTCTGTAGAGTTCTTCACTCAATGTACTTACTACGAATTTCAAGAAGCTTGGACAAAAGCATGTATACCTATAAATAGAATACCCTTAACCTCCATATTTGCTATTCAATAAAGTTGCAAAGAGTTCAACATTCATCCACCAAGACCATTGATAAAAACCAGGAGAGTCAACATGCCGCTTAAGTAGCAATAAGTTACATCGTAACAGTCATCCTTTAAGGAGCTCCCAGAGCCTCCACTAAGTTAAGCATTTTGTATGATCTTTCTCTTTACACAAAGACTAAAACCTGAACACCTCCTTAACCGCTCTCTTGAAATGCACTATATCCTTAACAACGATCATCTGCTAACGATAAGCTCCCAGAGACTAACTTACTCCAAGCACATGAGAATCACCATGACTAATTACTTATCACCATGTACCATAATCCGAGAGCATCGTGGTACAAGCCCTAATACAAACTTGGTCCACTAAAAGGGAATCCATCGAGTAGTAAAACCTACATACATGCGATGCACGACACATGATCACCAAACCCTAAACCCTTGGAAATGTAGGATGCCCAAGTTGAAGAGGAGGATCTTGCCTTTCAGGTTGTGTGTCTTCGCTGTGCCTCCCTCCACATCCCTCCGCCTCGCTCCGCGACAGCGGCTCCGCCTCCCTCCAACAAGCGAAATGGAGAGCGAAAATGAAAGGCCTCCGACGACACCAGGCTAGACCGAAGGCGGGAGTCCAATCGACGGCCAGTGGTCTACCACGTGGCCCAATCTGCAACGGCCTTTAAGAATTTTCGATTTGGGATGGGACAAAGTTCCCGCTTTCATCCACGGTGGTCCATCTTCCACGCACCGAAGCCTTTATGACGTCCAGCCACTTTTTAGTGTTCCAAAAATAAACCCTAAACCTCATTATTTTGCCGCCCAAACTTCAAATTCTTCATTATCTTCAAGTACATTCCATACTTTTGGTACATCAAGGAGGGGCCACAAGTGGCATAAGCGTAGTGTGCTTTCACCCACTTTGTAGAAGTAGATGCATGTAGTATACCTACACAGTTGTAGGTAGGCAATTTTGATCGTAAGGGTGATCCAATGGACTTTGTTGTGTGCAAGATACCAAACCCCTACGGATATATTATAATGGTAGTTATATGAGTGTGAGCCCAAATTGATGCCCACATGTGTTGTTAACAATTGTAAAACATTACAAGTAGTGTTTTGTTGATTTATGATTATTCACAAAAATATAAAAAGAGTGAAGCTTGAAGAAAGCTAAGTTTGAAGCATTAGGCTTGTGTGGAGTGGACTTAAGTAGTATGAGGACATACCTTGATAAAGTGTGGTAGGTAGAAAGCCAAGGTTAGTTAAATGTTTGAATTAGGATCTTTGTTGATCATTTGAGGGAGGAAGGCTTAGGAGATAAGATGAGAGCCTACAAAGTAGGAGGAGATTTCGAAGGCTTATCGAGAGCCTTGTGAATGGGATGAGTCCCTACTTAGAAGGAGAAGGTTAAGGGGTTGTGATTGGAGGCTCTAATCCTCTCACCCTATTCTTACCTCATGCCCTCTCTCCCTCTCAACTTACTATATAATCTCTCATTCTTCCCTCACTCATCCTCTCTTTCTTTCGTGCTCCTTAAGCACCCCACGGGTTATAAGTGTAGGTGTGTGGGAAGCAAGATAGGAGCACATGTGTGTGCTTAGTTCTTAGGTGAAGAGCCAAGGCTATTTAGCCTTGAAGAGGGATTGACCTCTTGTTAGAAGTAGATTGGGTTTAAGGAATTTGGAGTTTGATTGTAAACTTCAACTTGTTGCATTGAGATTCATATTGAAGTGAGAGAGTTCAAACTTGTTTAAACTTGTGGCATTTAGAATGACTAGATTGTACTAGATGCATTACTTGTAGTGTTTTATTAGTTATGAACTTGAGCAGAACTTTATAGTGAGAGATTTGTCAATTATGGATGATCAGAGTGTTCAATGGGTATGAAAATTTGAGGGATTGTTTATTATAAAGTATGGGAGTTGTGGTAAAAATTTGAGAGCTTCAGTCATTGGGATGAAAGAGTTATTAAAAGTTGAAGGGGAGGGTGTCTAGGAACAAAGCAGCAAGGTTTGAAAATATGTATCTCTTAGAGGGTTATAGATATGGATACCAAAATTTGACACTACCTTCTGAACTTATATATCTATTTTGTGTCAAAATTTTAGATTGATTGGACGTAGGAGTTGGAAGTTATTAGAGTTTTAATGACCGGATGCTTTATCACAGCATTCATACTAAGTAGTTAGAGTTAGAATTTCATGCATAACTTTTGCATATGAACTCTGTTTGTGCCAAAATTTGGTGTGGAGATTTTTGATAAGGTACTTAATAAGTGTACCGAATTTCACTTGAAGAACATAAGTTGGGTGGGAATTATACTATTCTGAAGTTTAGTAGGAAGACATTGATAGAGATTTACATCAAGAAGAACTTAGAGAAGGAAGGGCAAGGATAAGTATATAAGTATTTTTTAATACTTGTATTTAAAGCCTATGTGCTCATGGAATCCACAAGCGAAGTGTCATGTACCAATACGGAATCAACCACAATGACATATGATAGCACGGAATCAATAAGCGAAACTCATGTAGTAGTGTGGAGTCGACGGCAAGGACTCGATTCACAAGAGGAATATCTTTGAAGGCATGCGTGGCCAAAGCGGCCGGGTGGACATTAGAAAAGGCTAAGGATATAACCTTGCCCGACATTAAGGAATGTAAAACTACATAGTGTGGTGTTAATCAAGTTGTGTATATTCCAAGGGTAGATTGGAATTATATATTGGGTTACAAAGAGAGAAGTCTCTACATGTCATTATAAACTTTTCCACTCGGGCTAGGACGAAATCGAAGGGTGGAGGATTTTTGGTGACAATGAGAACCAATATTTCTTGTGACATGTTTCCATTATGCCGTGAGATGTTGCATTTTTTGTTCACATTACATTTCACCATTACTAGTCCCAATGTATGTTTGTCGTGTTTGCCAACAATAGTGTGGTCATGAACACATTTGTTGCAAACCATGTCAAATTATTACCACATGTAATTGTCTAGAAAATTTGGAGCATACCGTGACTTAAAACATGTCACATTTTAACCAAATTTGTAGTAGATTATAAATAAATTGTCCCACATTACCAAACAATCATTATCCCATAATGAACTTTGAAAATCCTTGCTTGTATTATCATTTGCAATTTGGATAACACTTATATGGACTTGGATTGACCCATGCAGCTACAAAGTGTTGTAATCCATGGTTTTTTTACTTCCCCATTTATGGTTACCATTTGCAGTTGCAATGTATGTTGACGTAAATCACGTATGCTGGTAGTGTGTGTTCAACATAGTTTGGTTGCAAATTTCAATCAATGGGGGCTAAGTTATTGTGCCTAAACCTCAACACCAAAGTAGGAATGAGAAATAAGAAATAATAGGACAACATTCAACGGGAGATTTGATGCACTTTGTTCACTAGCTCAAACTTTGAGTTACTTTGTAAATTGAACTTCCAGCAAAATCACTAAAGTGACACACAATTGAGAGATTATGTAGAAGCTCAATTATTCACCGCGTATTCTTTTTATAAGGTGTATGTATGGATTACATAAGTGGCGAGACGAGAGTGGATGATGAATTGTGATAGCAACAAGACATCCATTCACTCATCCTTGTTGTGGGACATAATTGGTATGTTTGTTGATGTGAATTATATGTTGTGGTTGAAATGTTCTCCATGTGGATAGAAAAATATGAGGGAGTTGTCTCGGGGGGGACACTTAGGAAAATTAGTAAACATGGTGCGTTAAAATATAGGGTGTGTTTTATTCATGAGCAATAAAATTTAGAAAATTATTGGATATAACTATGGACTATTTAAATTGAAAATCCATATTATAAATAATATTGGGGTATACTAAGTATTGAAATTTATCAAGATTTTAGATATAATATAGCATAGGGATTTTGATAGAATGATAGTTTGTTTCTGAAGTTCTTCCTTCCACTTGTGTGCAACAGACTAAAGTGTTGATTTTGGAAAAAAACAATGTTGTTTAGACTCTGTTTTCTCAGCAATAGATTGCAACCAACTTCGTTCACCCTAAACCTTGGACCCTAAAGTTCTAAATTTGTTGGTCTGCTTGTGACTGCAGTGCACAAACTTGTGTTTCTAAACACAAACATTGTTGTAGTTCATGCTAGTAATTCAAGTTCATAGTTCATTGATTCTCATGGTGGTGATGATTGTTTACATTGTTATTGATTTGTGGTGATGCTTGTTCATGCTAGTTCTCATTGCATGTCAAATGAATTTTGTAATGAACATAGGCAATCCTTAAACACAAATTAGGGTGAGCTAATTTTTTATAATGAACATAGGGTCGAAAAAAAAATCTTATGTGAGTTATAACTATAGTAAGGCATCATAATAATACACCATATTAGGGAATTATATAATTAAATGGTGTGTTCAAATCTAACATCTAGACATAATACCCCTACATTAAATACCCCTTTAACGCACGTGTTCACACAAAGTATAGTGAAGTGTCCCCCCCGAGGGAGTTGTTGAAAGTTCCCTTCATTAGCTGAGAGGTCATTGCATCGGGAGCACGTAAGACTCCAACGAGTTGAATTATTGTGGGCACTTCCAACTCCATAAAAGAGTTTGACATTTGCATTGGATTGAGAACTATCCCATCTAATCAGCAGTTGCAAATCACAATATATATAAAAGAGTTTTGTTTTAGTTTCATAATATTGAAGGTAAAATGCTAAAGTTATAATTGATCAAAATGAAAATTTGATTTGTCTTCAAATGATCACATAGATCTTCCCAACTGCACTCACTGTAGAGCCTAGATAATTTGGTGTCTATAGTTTGAACACATAGTCCAATCTCATCATGAAAGGTGTCATTTTGATGTCCGTTATCAATTTCAAGCCATGCCACATACCACTCAAAATATAAGAAGAATGCTCATAGGTTTAAGGCTTACATACCTTAAGTTAGTAGCAAACCTAGTAGTCGAAGAAGGAGGGAGGAATAGAGGATTGTTATCTTCAAATCAAGAGTGGAAATCCTAGGAATTAGGTGACTTTGACCATTAGGATCTCATCATCTACATAGACTTTTGGTTTTTCTAAAATAAAACTTCAGTGCCATCTTCAATTTAGAAGCCAAAAGCCATCCCGCCAAACCTACGCATCTAGATCAAATCGGAAAATAGAAGCACTCCCATGAGGGTACTTAGAGCCATTCACTCTTCTTCTCATTTGTGCAAACATTCACGACTTGGATTTTGGCACATTTGCAATGCCCTTGAATTAGTATTTTCTTGCACAATTCCTTCGGGTCAAAGTTGACAAGTGTGAACGCACACCAAGTGGAAATTTGTCGTAACATGGATCAAGGTACATACATGAGCTCTTGAGTGAGGAAACACAATCGCCTCTATGTTGAGACACCCAACAATCTAGCATGATAATTATGCTTGCAAAAGTTGGTGTGTGTCACAATCTTGTTTCCAAATTTGGAAGAATTGGTCAAATGATCAATTGATCTCAAGAAATGGTGATGAAACAAGTGTCTAGGGTTTCGCTAATTGTGAACCAATGAACCAACCAACATGCACATCACATGTGGCACAAAGTTCAATGAATCAAACGCCTAGTGTCACCGGTACCTTGTGGCTCCATGTGCTTTAAGATCATATATATGTGCAATATGATACAATGAACAATCATGATAAGTATTGTTTGACCAACTTGAAAGTACATACTTCCTATGTTATCATGTATCGGCCGTCATGTATCCTGTAATATTAATATAATATCATTGAATTGAAATGGCCATGCAACTTTGCACATTGATGTTCATGTACACACCACTTTGAGAGTGTGCTGGAGAACACCATTCACATGAGCCATTTGGCTTATTGGTAGACACAATCAATGTCATTAAAGTTGGGTGATTGTCGTTGGGACCTTCACCCCTTTGAAATGTGTGCACTTCCATGCTAAACGTAAAGAGTGCCCCTGATCCAATACTAATGAGCGACTAACATCTTCAAAGTATAACCTAACATCCTATGAAAAATTCAAATCCTACATCCACATGCAAAATGTCAGATTTCAAAAGCTTACATGTGGCATGCTTTGATGTTGGGGTTGGATTTGCTGGAGACCCAATATTGCACACCCTTTAGCTAGAATGCTCATCTCCCAAGAACAAATCCAAGTGCGGCCACTCCTCAAGTACATGTAGAAGTGAGTGCACAACATTGCACTCTAAATCCCATGAATGTCACAAATGAGGCGATCATGCCCTTAGATGGCAAGAGGTGGGTTTGTTCCTTGCCACTCAAACCTAAGGTCAATCTCCTTGTTTACCGGGAATAGACCACCAATCAGTTTGATCCCATATCCATTTTTCAGTCCATGTCACATAAGTACGGGGTTGCTCTGAAATTGAACTTAGGATCAAACACCATGTTTCATGTTGGGATTGCTCTGACCCATGCATGACTTCTTAAGGATAACATTATTTGATTCAATAGTTTCCCGAATTTTGTTTTCAAGAATTCTCAACAAAAACAAATTGGAAATTTCATAATTGCCCAATTGTATTTCAAAGTGTTATTTGGAGCTCCCATTTTATTCTATTACCAGACTTTACACCCATAATTGGCTATTAATTGAGTTTTCATACTAATTTATATTATAAGCCCCTCATGATCTACCTAAAGTCATGAAATATTGTCACTTCTTGTTCCTTTACCCACCCACCTCTCTTTGTGAATATTTTGACATTATATGTCCTCAAAGAAAGATATGACATATAGAGTTAGAGTCGAACATTTACCATCAGAAATCAAGATGTAAATGCAACATTTCATGAATGTATGTACCTTCATACCTTTGTGGGAAGTAATTACATTTTTTTAATATATGCTCCACAATTTTCCGTAATAATAGTACTAACTAATTGATTGAGAATTTTCAAAACCTTCAAAGTTTTCAAATTCCTTAAGATTAACCTTTATGAAATATGGCTTGCCAACTGGTCTAAGAATTTAACATCATCAATCAATCAAACCCTAATATACGTTCATAATATTTAACACAACCCATTAAAATAAGAAAATGAAAATAAAGTCATATATGATAACATATTTAAACCATTTATATGAGCTCACTTCACCCTCTTAATCTATATGTGTGTGTGTATGTATGTATGTATGTATATATATATATATGCATGTATGTATGTATGTATGTATGTACATCTTGATTAAAACCAATCATTTAGTAACTAGACTAATTTTGCATAGGTTTTGTTTTGACATTTTAAGCTAAAAATCAAGAAGTATTCATAATTGGTTGCTCATCCAAGTGGAGGGCACTTCCAACAACCCTCTTTGCACTTTTCTATCCACATAGAAGACATTTCATCCATTATCTCTACATTACATCTATGAGCAAACTTATCATGTCCCATAACATGATCTGAGAGTCGATGAACGTTTCGTTGCTATTGCAACTCATCATCCACTCTCCTCTAGCCCGTTATGTAGTCCTTCGACTCCTCCATATGACACCTTCAATGAAACCCGAATAAGGTAGAAATGCCATAACCCGTGAAAATAAGGTGATTCACATTGAAGATATGGTCTTACAATCATGAGATAATTTTCCAAGATAGACGAGAAGGATTCATGAAGAATGCAAGTTGTTTCATATTTTTTTGCCCTATACAAAAATTCTACAATTTTTCAAAGTGGAAAGTTGTCAAACCCCCTACTCGTTCACTAGATTCTCCCTACCCGAACACGGTAATCCACGTTTCCATAATAAATAAAATAAAAATAACGCCCGTAGCCCGGTACCGGCGTGACTAATGAGCCCTTGACCCAATGTTGATCATGGATGTCCATGATGCAACATGGGGTATTATGCCTCTTATGAGGTGGGCTCTATTGGTGAGCAATATAGGTGGTGAGGAATCAGGTGTTTTTGCTTGCTTGTAGGGTTTGGGTAATGTAGTGAACCGCTTTGTTGTGTCGTGCGATTCTCAGGCCTTTTAAGTATGGGTGTTCACATGTTGATAGTAAGTGGGGCCACGTGTCTCTGTCGTTGAGGTGGCATAATGTGCAGTTGGGGTTTTTATGTGTGAGGGGCCAAAATATGATTTTCCAATATGTATTGTGCATATCAAAATTTGAGCGTTTGGGTGATTTGGACGTCAGTCACATTCTCACTTTTCCAGAAGTGGTTGGATAGTTTTTGGTGTATTTGGGTATTTGATAACCATTTGTCTACGTACTATGGGAATTTGGTTTTGGCGGTTGCCGATTCGCGGTTGCGGTGTTCTTTTGTTATAAATGTGTGTAGATTGCGGATGGCTGTGGGTAGTTGTGGGGCAGCTTGCTAGCCAGTACGGGGTGGGATGTGTTGTGTGTATGTATGTATGATGTGTATGTGTGTATGTTGGTTGGTTTTTCTTTAAGTGTTCCTTCGTTGGCTAGCATGTCGGCTATTTCGTTTCCTGTGATACCCGAGTGTGCACGTACTTTGTGTATGTTTTCATACAAAACATCACCTAAACTGGTTAATTCATGAGTACATTAAACTTGGCTCCCATTGGCTACACTAAGTGTACATGCATTGAAGTTGCCGCCTCGCCATAATCGGTTTAAGAAATGGCACTTCGCTATTAGGACGGCGGTCTAGTGCACGGGTAGAGGGTGGTTAACCGGTTTGGGTATTTCTACCTTATGCAAGTGTTAATCAAGCATCAAGATCAATTTTGGTAAAAGTTTGCTCACAAAGGAACTCATCAAGACAAGTGGCGGACATCGAGGTGGCAAGAAAATTTAATCAGGTGGGATATTTTCTGGACTTAGGGCCGGTTTACACTATGGACCATGAAGTCGGACCATGGAAGATGGCCTTTGTTAATGGTCCAAGTTCATGGTCCGACTTCCATGGCATGACTTCATAAAAAATTAGTTTTGAGAGCCTTGGGCCCCTCACTAGGTGTAAACCGAATGTGGACCAAGAAGAATGACCATGTACCAAAAAGTGAAGGTGCTGATTTTTTTAATACATGCCCAAAAAGGGCAATTTCAAAAAAAATTCAAGTTTGACCATTCTCTTGTCTTCTCCTAGGCTTCACTTATCTTCACTTCTTGTTAAATGTGTCGGAGATGTGGCTTGCAAATCTTCTAACAACAATTTTTACAAAAAAAAATGAGCGATTTAATTTGTACATGTTCAATGTAATTTACATGTGACATGTACCTTGTGTTGTCACTACACTAAATAGGATATTTAGTGTTTGATTATATTTAATGTTGTTACCAACCTACCTTGCTCAACACTAAAGCTTAATTCTTTGATAATTAGTGTTAGAAAATTTCCCATTGTAGTTCTTTTGACCACCCTGATCTACAGTCACTAAACGACTACAAATTTTTTTTCTCATTTTGCAACTGTAATTTTAGAAATTTTTGGGGCGTGTAATATACCGTTGGAAAGATATTTTCAAGACCTTTCCAACGGTATATTACACGCCCCCAAATTCCAAGCATTGCAGTTGGGAGAGCCAAAAAAAAATATGCACTCAAATTCTTGAGTTCTAAATGTCCCCGTTGTTTTGGCGAAACACGTGGGAGCCGGTATAAGGGGTAGAGCAAGGCAGTAATGGTATGTCTCATGGGCTATGATATGATTAAGGCACATAGAGTGTAGATTCATTAAAAATATATTAAAATGGCATTTTTCTGTCATGGGCCCTTGCCCTTTCCTACCAAACCACCTCTCTTGCCTCTCTCACCGCAAAACTCATTGGACCATGTTAGTGCATTTATTAGGCCTTAAAAATTATATTTTGGGGACCTCGACCTCCATGGTCCCTTGGAAATTTTTTCCTTAGTGTAAACCGAAGTTGTCCCGGGACAACTTCAGTAGCCAATCAACTACCTTGCAGAGCCCTGGTCCATCTTCATGGTCCATAGTGTAAACCGGCCCTCACTTTCACTTTACAAGTATGCCAACATGGTGATGTGGCGCATGAAGCCTCCACAACTCGCATCCCAAATATAAGGCATGAGCACATGGCAGCGGTCCGCCTCGGCCTCTGCCTGGCGGATTGCCAGGTGGCTCCCTGCGGTTGGCCGGCAGGGGAGGTTGATACGCCAGGCGGGCACAAAGCGCCTTGATGCACCCGCCTCCGCCTTCCCCCACCTTCTATTTACCCTATCTCGGTGTCGTGAGAGAGAAAGGAGAAAGAGGAAATTTGAGTGCCATAGTAAGAAACTTGCAAAGAATTACTTGGCGGAGGACGGCACATCCGTGGGTTCCAGGTTGGGGCGGAGGGTCCGCTTCGCCACCCTCGTCGGCAGAGCTGGATGAGAATCATTGCCTCCGCTAGACGGAGCGGCTGATGGTTGCTCATGTGCGCGGCACTATAATGATGCAGGCTGGTGGCCACATGGGTGGGGTCCACCACTGCGTACCTGAACACTCCTCATTCCGGATGGGCCCACCATCCTGCCTGGTAAGAGGCGGGTATCTGGACGAGGTATCTGTCGCGGTCTTCATGGAACCTATGCATGCCCGGGCTTTGGTGCCTATCAGGTGGGGCCCACCTAGAACTGCCCTTTTTAACGACTCCAGAGTTGTGACCAATGTTGGATTGGTTTCTAAGGTGTATGTGGGTGTTATTCAGTTACTTTTCTTAATCAGACAACGGACACCTCTATTTGGATTGGTATTCTATATGTGGTCAGGTGAGGATCAAAGAACAAACACTAGGCAAACACCACAAAGACACATGTCTGAAAGAGATTGGACTATGTCTTCAAAATTTACTAGCTAGTTCACACTTAATAGTGAACACAATATTGGGAGGACCTTTGTATTCAATTGAGAAATCAATGAACGTGCATTTCAGCTAATAATAACTAAACCAGGGGAGAACCGATTTTCGATTATTCTTCATCGTAGTTTTTCTAATGCAACACACGTTTTGTTGTTTAAATTTTATTGGGAGAAGCTGGAGAACCTCCATAATGAACCGAATAACACCCACATGCCTTGGGTGAATGCATTGTATTGAAAATTAGCATCAAATATGACATCCAAGAGCCTACCCAACAAGTTTCAAAATTGTAACACCAATCTAATATTCATATTTGGCGAGTATCTCAAGGTGAGAGAATCTTTGTATACCCGAGTCATTATTTGGGTCAATACCATTTCAAACCATAATAATACCATGACAATTTTACTAGAGCCTGAAGGTACTTGCATGATATATAGAGCAGGGTGATATCAATAAAAAATCATCAATTGCCCATACCCATTGGATTGTTTTGAAAATTAAATCTTCATTATAAATATTCAAAAGGTGAAAAAAAAGTGAAACCAATCCCACATTGGTCATGACCTTGGTTGGCACTGTTGTTCAACTTGAGGTTCAAGGGAACGTTGTGCAAGTATATAAGGTAGAGGGTGCTTAAACCAACACTTTAAGCTATTGCACATACATGTGGCTACATGGACGATATAAAAATATATATATTCATATTAGCCTTTGTTCTAACCATAGGTATAAAGAAAGAAAATTTATTTTTAGCCTCAACTAGATATTTGATGAATATTCAAAGTCAGAACCACTAGCTTCCTTGAACCAATATATAGGTCCCGTGTATGACAACCTTGGATATGATGAGGACCCCCACCTTAGAACCAACACAACATAGTTGGGTACTAGATCCAAGCTAGATCAAAGACCAACTAGTAACGGTGCGCAAAGCCACATGGCCACCTCCATGATCCCACCTAGTGACTTTGTGAATAGAATGGCTATACCCCCCCCCCCCTGTGTATAGAATGGTTAGAATAGGCATTGACAAGCCACCCTAAACCCACCTTGAACCAACCCGAGATAGAGTGGAGCTTGTTACCTACCCTACATGAAGGTAGTGGAGGTCGCTATGAGGTGGCGCCACTAATGGCACCTAAAAGCATCACTCCGTGGGCCCATACACTCCTACACCATGGGGAACACTTCAAGGTAGTAGAGTGTTGGTGATTGGGAAGCATTTATAGGGTGTTAGTTTTAGCACCCTCTACCTTACAAGGGAAGAAGTCATGCAACACGAAATGAGAATGAAGTGAAGTAGATGCAAGAGGCATGGAATGAAGAATATGCATATATAATGTAACGTGCAACTTTGAAAGTCCAGAATAGCTAGCTTCCAAGATGCATAGTAGGAAGTATAGAATCCAACAAGACACAATATCATTTTTGTGCTCGTAGTGACATCTTGCAAATTGTCATTCTAAAACATAGAGCTAAATGTCATGACAATGCAAGATGGAATCAACAAAAAAGCTAAACAACAACAAAGAATATTACATGGGAAAAAATACATTTGGAAAATATTTTTTTTTGTAAATATGAAGTGAACGAATTTCTGTGATTTTTGGAGTATAGAAGTATGGTGTATGTTATCAATGAAATCAATAATATCATTACATCAAATGTGCAACGACATACATTAAAACATTGAAAACCAATACTTATAGGGTTCGCATGTGAAATGAATGACATATTGGATTATGATGCATTTATTGTGGATGGCAAAGTCATTTGCATATATTTTGCTGTGTCATGTGCAAAACACTATAATTTACAAAACACTATATTTGACTACTAAATTGAAAGCAACACCTGTTCCACAGATGGCCCAATCAATGAAAAATATTCTATTTAGGGCATCAGGCTATCATAATATACATTGGAAGACGTCTAAACCCCAAATCACATCGTATGGACGTGCACATAACACATCAGATGGCAATTGTGGCACATGATCTTACATGGTGGGTGACTCTGCAATGCCACCGTGGCTACTGACATGACATGGAGAGTGCAACATGGCAACCTATTTCGTGAATTACATTGTGGAAAATCATCGTGGCAAAAAAATTACTGATGAAATGAAGAAAAAAATTGTCCATAGTAATAGAGAGCAACATGCCTATATGTAGGTTATGTCAGATAAAGCTTTGTCGTATACATAGCAATGCACAAATGTTGAAAAGTATCAGCACCTCTTATATAGCAATTTTCTAGTTGGGAATGGGGAGTATCCCAGGGTAATTATCAACACAAAACCTATTGGAAACCCACCCAGTCCCCAATAGCGAAGGATCTCCTATATTAAGCATGGTGAGGGGGTACTAGGGTATCTCTTCTACCGATACTCTCACCCTAGGTTAGGTGACATACCCTTACCCTCCCCCTACTTCATACCCTCGAAACTCCTATATACCGGTCCAACACTGGTGTTAACCATACATCAACCAATCCCTCTCCATTCGTTGCAATACTGGTCACCTTGATATCTCAATGTCGCTCAACGCCAGTTAGTTTGTTGCTAAGGAAAACCTCAAGGTGAGCAACCCTCTAGGGCAGGGGACTTCAACCAATAATTGCAAAGAGAACTCCTCCTGATGATGAAATGTTTTGTTACACATTCCTCTACCAGACAAATAGACCCTTCTTAACAACCACCTTCAATCCTCTGTAGGGGTACAACTCCTCAGTAACATTTTCCGGTTCAATCAAATGCACCCCATCCGCTATCAAAGTTTGAGCTGGGTACATCCCCATCCGCTTGATATCATCATAAAAAGAAAGCGTTTTCTCAAATTCAACTTCTTCGCACTGATTTGGCCATGCTTGAATCGCAACACCGTTCAACTTATGTTCAAACGAAAAATATTGATATTCGTACTTGTACCTTATCACATGTGTGTTGAGATTCACTGCGAATTCGTACGTATGCTCGTTACCATCCTTGTTTGCAAGGTTTTTGCTGGTATGCTTAACCTCAATCACATTCTCCACATAGGATGGTAAGATACAAGGCTCCTCGACATAGAACTCACAAACATCAGTGTGATAAGATTTGTGAATGCTGAAATCCGAATACATGAACCCTTCAGATATGCTTGAGAGGAACACATGCAAGTACTGCCTTGCATTGAGGCTCATCTTCGCAATCAATAATTTTGAGAAGTAAAATAGCTTTTCCTTGAAGTGTTGCCAGAATACGTTGGGATAGTATGAGAAGAAATCGAAAACTACAATCAGAAGGGAAGCCACGATGGATGCGCTATTTAGATTCTTTGCCTGCAGGTAAATGGGAATCACACTAACCAACTTCATAAAGTCTTGGTTCAGCTCTAGGCCACTAGATTGGTCGACGAAACAATGTTCCTCATACATCTGGGGCCTGTAACCTTCCAAGTACAACTCGAAAACTTCAGACTTCCTAATCGATTTCACAAGAGTTAAGCCTGGTAATAGCAGATCCCTATATTTTGAAAAAACAGTATCTGTCATCATTGAATTCAGATAACGTAAAACTCTTACCTCTGTAAGGTCAACTAGTGCCTTTAACAATTTGCCATTCTCGTCCGTGTAAGTCACAACACTCCTGCCCCCTGTTTCCACCGATTCAAAAAGTCCATTGTCACGTCTACACTCTGGTATTAAGGGTCCATCGTGCACCATATTCGCAACCTTCCTTTTGAAAGGGAGAGATGCCAATGGCCCATCATGCCAGAAGGACGAAACCAGAACATAAGGGATCTTAAAGAACTTGGCCGATCTTACAAAAACCCAAACGGTGTAAGCTGTTTGAAGATACAACATAATTGTTATGGTTTTATTTGAGAAAAACTCCATGTTTCTGTGATTGCCTGAAAAGGAGAAAGGATTCAAGAATAGGGTCCTTGTCGCAACAAACTACGACAGGATTGGAGGTTACAAGGTCACGAAGTCACGGAGTCATCACAGCAACTAACCTGGGCAGCTTCAAAGAAAAACAAATAAAACACACCTGCTCCAAAACAAACCACAATCGCAACCTGTTCAAGTTAGTGATAAGTATGAAAATGGACATCATCTAGAATACATCCTGAATATGTACAAAAACCTGAATTTAAAGCTAGATATGTATATCCACGATGGACGGAGCCAGGGACTCAGGTTATCTAACTAAGACCTTTGGAGGGAAAGTATATTGCTTGGTAAGGAGAGTCGAGGATCTGAGGATCATTCACGCTCCTTATCGTCTCTAATTCGTGAAATAAAAAATCGACCATAAACACTACTTGACTCGGTGAAGAGAGTTGCGAACTGTATCGTCCAGTCACAGGTCTACAAATACAAACAACTTACAGAAAGCTCTCTCACACAAAAATAAGAGACCGCCGTTCTCAACTTCAGATGAGATAATAAAGAATCTATACAGGACAACGGGGTGATTTTTAACAACTCTAAGTACATTATATTTGAGAGAGAGAGAAAACGTTTCCGCAGACTTCTCCAGGTTACAAGACGATGGCCCTCAGCCACGAAATCAACAAGAGGATCGTGAATTGCAACTAACCTAACCACCTTGCAGACAAGATGAGACACTATGTCACATATCGCATTCAGAACAAAGACAATTTCCCTCCATCTCCCACTACTAGAATTAAAGCAAATTAGAGCCACTTTGGAACACCTCTGCAACGCTTTTGTAACGAAAATGAGGTTTTTAATGGGCTTCTTTGAAGTTCATTTTTGAACAAATCTGTTGCAAAATTGAACCAACAACATGGGAATCTCCGTTAGGGACGCGACGCAAAAAAGAGTGCTTGTCCCATTCCAAATCCGTTGTTATTTGTCCGCTTGCAACGTTATTGGAACATTATTGACATCCTTTTGTGACAAGATAACAACAATTTCGACAAGAATGATATTGGAACGTTTTTGTTGCATCCCCAAACCAATTCATGCACTGAGGAGGGCAAGTTTTTGAACGATTGTCCAACAAGCTTCCCACACAACACACATGTTTGTTATGTTGGTTTTCCCCACTCTAACTACAATATTTATACATCATTCACACTATATTCCAATGTGTTTTAGTTGATTTACAGATGTTCTAGATACGATAACAATCCGAAATTGGATCTCCATATACCACCCATTCTCACCGGATTTGCATCATTTCTTTCACAACAATGAACAACATTTCTCACATTCTTTGTATGGTTCTAGGGTTGTTTCATGACACCTTTTTTCCAATTTTTATTCATTTTTGATACAACATCTCTTTGTCTATTTCCTTAATTTTAAACACTTCTTATACACCAACGGAACAAAGGAAAAGCACTACAAGTATGTTGCAAATATGTTATTAGCTTGTTTATATACCGTGAGCAAAAGTGGTGTTAAAAATGTGTTGTGCCTCTGTTTAAAAACTGTTGCTAATAGAGAAAGGAATGCACATATCGTGCCCACCTTTATATCGGTTTTGCAATGGGTTAGCAATAGGTTTGAAATGCGTTTGTAGCACTTTACAAATGTTGAAGACATACCTCTACATCAAAGGAAGAATATAACATTGATGGAAAGTTGATGGTAGACATTAAATTTATTGACTTTCTTTTTGAAATACAAGTTAACTATAAAACCATGTTTACAAATCAATGGAGTATCATACACTTGTGATATAATACAACTAATTTTGCAAAACCGATGCAAAACTGTTGCAAGCATGTTTCAATGCTTTTGTAATCTAGAGGCCTAGAAACTAGTGCATGAAGCATATCAGTGGCTTGATTTTATCTACAACTGCAACTGGGCGCCGTGAGTTCATTCCCTCCAGGATTATCCACAGGTAGCACCTTTTGCTTCTCCTTACCTGATCACACGTCCATGCCACGTATTCATTCACAATTGAAGTCCAGACCTCAAAAGTAAAGGACACCTATACAATAAGAGGTAGGAGGAGTTTTGACTTGCATAGCAACACAGTAGCATGACACAAGAACTAGCTTGGTTGCCTTGTGGTTGGTGGCTGCACCCTCATACACCTGATGGATGTAAATGATGTCAAGTCAGAGATCCTCACATCTTACGACATTTCTTTCACAACCATAACAAGTAGCGCACACAAATGGGATCCAGTCAGCTATAAAAAATGAGACCCAAAGCATTGAATAAGTTACTTACTTTCCGCAGTCTGCCTCCCTTGCCATCATCCATCATCAATTTGTAGCTGTACACATGCCAAAAATCACTCTTAGGAAACACGCACATCTCCTCGCATATTCCCCATATTATGTTCATAAGTCGATCGGTTATGACTGATAACCAAGCCAAGTAGGTAGATGAGTCGCGGCTCGTCATCCACTCTCCTCTCATTGGCTATCTACCTCAAGGCAAAGGGAAGGGAAGGGAAAGGAAGGGGGAACTACTTAGGAAAGGGAAGGGAAGGGAATTTGTGGTTGTACACATGCCAAAAATCACTCTTAGGAAACACGCACTGCAATCTGTGGCCTTGTCACAAGGTGTGCTGGTGAGCATCAACTTTCAGAAAAGAATTACAATAAACAAAAATCTGTGGCTCATCCACAAGTATCAGAGACATTGAGAAAGCCAAAACTTCACATGCACAAAAAATCCATGGATTCACCAAGGAGTGTCAGTCTTCTGAAGTACACTACATTGGTGAACGCTCAAAGAAGTGACTAATAACATGTTGCAAAGTGTGTATGGCTGTTGCTGATGTGGAAATGGAGTAGAATACAAAACAAGAGCTTTACCTAGTAACTGGGATCCCATTGTCACAGGCTGGAGCCGACCATCGAATGCGCACACTGGTTGGAGTAATGGAGCTGAACAAGGGAGATTGGGGTGCTTCAAGAGCAGAAGCTAGTGTGGTGAAACCAACACTTGGACATGCAGGAGATGTACCCATATCATTATGGGCGGCCACTCGAAAATTGTACTGAGTAATAGGCAATAAGTCCACAATATTGTACCTGCCAGTCACAAAGATCAATTGGCAAACCATTTCAATAATTAGGTTGATATACAATTTGCAGAGTCATACACTTTTCAGGATCACAAATGTAAATAGAATGTTCTCCACAGCTCCCACAACTATCATAATGATTATGAACAGGAAAGACATCAGAAACTTTGTCATGCACAAATAAACTCACTATCCATCCACAACCAAAAATTAGTATTTAGAAGGAAATCCTCTTAGGTAGTTCACATGGTTTCTGGTTGTGTGACCACATCACTGCAGCACCCTTAACAATGAAGTTGCTCAAGTGAGAGAGAGATGTGCAAGTGACAACTCTTCAGTTTAAAGAGTTGCTTCAGTGAACAAAATTCCCACCAAACTTCGTACCTGTGAAACGAGGAAGTAGAAATGGTGGGCAAGTAAAGAACATTACTGCACCCAAAGTCAGCCACCACCACATTTGGACTATGAGACTTGAGCCAATCCATGAACACCTGCACTGGCAGCTTTGGCCACTGAGACATCTGCTCTTGATATCCTGCATGATATTGTGTGCCAAATCCACCACATAATATTGCCTCATCAGTGAAAGTTATATGCACACCTTGCATCAGGAAAAACACCAGTTCTTGGAAAAAATCTCAGAATACAAACGATTGCGTATATGTAGCTCTAAACTGAACATTTGTGTTGTCATACACCTGATATTTGCTTGGCATGGTGTTGCTTCAGCACTATACCGTAGGTGCAGCAAAAGAATAAGAAATTCCTAAACAAAACAACAGATCACTCAAACCTAAAGATTGACCCACATCTGCCAGAATACATGTACATATGGCAGGAACAATCAGGTGTTCAATCCTGTATATATTAACCACAAATACATGTGAAGTGAACAGTCAGTTCACCGGATCAAATGCCCCCTCGTCTTTTCGGAACAGTTCAAACGCATCCTCCCATCTGCGGAACCAAGAGGATCCTCATTTTCAAATGCCATGCAAGTAAATTTCACTTTTATATACAAACTAAACAGCTTCATATTCCTGCCTCGCTTTCTGATAATTACCTGCTCGTATACAGAGTCTCATTGAGCATCCGGAATTGACCACCACTGCGATGTGCCCGCATCTGCAACAAAACCTCAAAGTATTAAGAAGGGATCTCAAACCCATGCATGATTCTTGCAATCCAACATGATTCCCGGACACTGCCTTGAACCCAAATATCCAAAAGCTTGGTCTCCTTTCTCCTGCAAAGCAGAGTGCTTTGTACCCAAACATCCCAAAACCCTAATCACCTTTCTATATGAAGTTTAAACTGCGTTGAACCCAACCATCCCATTACCCTAGTGACCTTTTCTCTTTCTTTTCAAAGTGATCACATAGACCCTCCCAATTGTAATGTTCACAAGTGAACCTAGAATGGTATCTATATTTGTTTCACATACTCCAATTCCATCGTAGAACATGTCTTTTTGATTCCATTATCAGAAACAAACCCCACCACTCAACTACAGGTATCCAATACAGAAGAATTATCGAATAAGGCCCACACACCTTATCCCAAAACCCTAGTCACCTTTCCATCTGCAACTCAAATTGCCTTAACCCCTAAAATCTCCAAAAACCCTTCCCATCTTTCCACCTGTGTTTCAGACTGTCTTGAACCCAAACTCCAAAACTCCTGAGACAATTCAGAGGCACACAGAGAGAGGTTTGCTGACCATTAAATGTTGACCCCAAATAGGGCATATTCTGTTCCAAATTGCGAAGGGGAACCAAAAAAAACGATTCAGGCTCGGAATCTTAGGAGATTCAGGCTGCATTAGCCAACAGAAGAGGCCAGGGAAGCATGACAAAGCATACAACTGCGCAAAACTCATCAAATACGTGCTAAGTGTGCGGTGTGAAATTAGAAAGAGCATTGTGAAGGAGAAGAAGTAAAGATGATGAGAAATATGCGACTGAAATAACAGAGATCATCATCGCGACAAGAAAACGATGAGGCGGCATAACTGCGAATGTTTGTTTGTCAGATAGACAAATTCAGAGAGAGACAGACAGAGGATTGCGAAGCCGTGTGGTGACCCAGAAATGCACCAAACAGACAGACACGCAGCTTTACCCATTCTGGTTGAGCTTCGGGGAAGAAAATTGCTAAATTCTATGGTCAAGGGACTCGAGATAGACAGGATGCCTGGAACCCAAAAATCCCTAAAAACCCTGGCCATCTTTCTACCTGGATTTCAGGGCCACTTCACATGTATACTTTACATCCATCTTGCATTCACATACTCCGCTGGTCCCTCAAACGTAGTGTGAAGCGAACTTGGACCGGCTCCGCCTTTTCCACCAATGAGAGTGCATGCTTGAAGTGCAATGGTCACGGGCTCTCAGTCCCGTGTGTGAAGTGGCCCTCGTTCTTGAACCCATATCATTTTCATTGGATGTATTGTAATTGCAAAACATCATGTGTTTACACTACATTCTTGTAATACGATGCAATATTGATGATTCATTTGCAACGAAATTAAATCATACAAAGAGTTTCACAATAAAACAATTTAATATCTTCAAATATGATTAAGTGGTTTTATACTATAGAGGGTGCTATTTCATCTTTACTAATGCCGGAATGTAGTTTCTACGTGGGATTCAAAGGGTCTCAACTAGTGTAGGCTTGATAAGTGACAAAACTCAAGGGAGTTGTAATTATTTTTGTCATAATAGAGAGCCATTTATGGTTATCATAGAATATGAAATTGTTCAACCCTAGAACACCCAAATTCAAGTGTTTTATCAACTACAAAATGAGTCATACGAGAGTGTTGCAATACCGTTACAAAATTGTAAACTAGTGGACATACCCAAAATGCCTAAGTGGAAAACCATTGCTAACTGGGGCCCTAGGTACTAGTGAAACTACATTTATTTGTTCAATCATTTTCCAGCCTCATTCTCGCTATCCGTATATATTCCAAGAATACTCTTGTATTGTAGTTCTACTAGTTTTCAACCAATTTTCATGCATTCCTAGTTCAAATTTGCAACGCAATATGAGCCCCATGCACAACACAATTGTTTTAGTTTCAAGACATGCTATACACAACCTCCCAATGTTCTACATCCACTTTTCCCTTGTTTAGGGACCTCTTTCTCATAGCATCCATACATTTTTGCTAAATTATTGTCATTTCTTGTGCTAATTTGCAAACATTTCTGACACATTTGTAGTTCAAATTGAATACATTGTTGGGTGATCTTTTGCTATGCATATGTTTTATTTTTGGATCTAAATTGTACAACTTCCCCACATGTCACATCTATTTCCTTCATGTTTTCATTCCCACATTCCCCGTTCACAATGTGAATCCCACTACAATAGTAATAAGTTATTTTTTATGCATTCTTTATGAGATCCAATTTTCAAATCATGCATACAATTCCATCCTGATTTGTGATATTTTGCATCGATTGAGGAGTTTTGTTGCATATTGTCTAGATCACACTCCAATTGCAACAAATCCGCCACTATGTCTGCACAATCATTTACATTCATACAATCCATTGCACTCTTAATTTGACCAATGATATGGACATCCATGCCATGCGTACAAGCTTCAACATCACACAACAATGCGTAAACAACAAACTTCATATCCACACAATGAGTATAGAGAGAGATATATAGATATATGTATATAGAGAGAGAGAGATATATAGAGATATATATATATAGAGATCTCTCTCTCTCTATATATATATATATATTGAATATAGAGCCTAGAATGGTTATCGTATTTTGAGCACATAGTGCAATGTCTTTTACACATATATTTTTGGTATATGGTCCTAGAGCCACACCTAACCACATATCACTCAAATATAGGTGTCCAATGATAGAAAAGTAAATACATAAGGGTTGTCTACCTTATAAAGGATACCCTTGAGCACTTGAGACCCTTATCAGGTTCTTTACATGTCATGAATTCTTTAAAAATATATATATTAGATCCATGATGAGGGGGTCCAAATGCACTCTACATAACATTATTTAGCGTCGTGCTTTCATTCTATGACTTAGATTTAGATTGAGCTCCCAACATCCCGTGGTTATATTCCCATGGCCCACATAACGGAAGCACATCGGTAAGTAGCTCGTGACATTTTGACATTGTGTGATTTGGATATGATTCCTGAGAGTTAAAGAGTTAATTGCGATTGCAATGGCTACATGGAGCCTCCAAAACACATGGTCTTGAATACCGACACTTGGTCTCCCGCAACCAATGAGTTTTGTTCCTTTGAATAGTATCCATCTCTAAAGTACATAACATTATTCAACATGCAAGATGTGTTCTTTGTTTTATTTTATTATGATGGACACATCCAAAAGTACATCATGGCACTATTGTAGCCACTTCTCGCTTCCAATTCCAGTTCTTTTGATTGAATTCGAACCAAGGACATTGATATGTGTGTCAAGTACCATCAAGAAGTTATACTATGTTGTGATTGTATCTCGAGCATGTTAGGGATAATTTGAATTTTCTAACCACAAATTTTTATCGTGCCATTTATGTTAATTATTGAAACCAAAGAATACTTGCTTGTGGCTTAATAATCCTATATACATAGCTTCTCAACTTTGACACAATAGAAATAGGCACCAAAAATTGAGTCAATGGGCACTTCTTCATGAAGCCCTAATGTTCCACAAGGACATTTTAGCCCAAATGAAAATTTTCAGAAGGATTGATGGGGATCCAAATGAAGTCATTTTGCTCAATTTTTGTGTGCCAATAGATGGTATAAGTATCTACTCTTGACCCCCAAAAAAATTCTATAAGGATTTTTTTATTATATAAGGATGTGAGCCCAAGAAATTGTATAGGGATAAAAAAATGAAAGATGGTGGTTTACTTGTACGAGTGAATTCCATAAATATGGGCCTTACCCTTTGGGGGAGGACTATGCATGCACTCAAGTTGAAGAAGAACTTGGAGTTCTATCGTAATGTTCTCAATAGTTCCCATATGATGTTTGTACAATGTGGGGTCCAAGGGTGATCGTGCATTTACAAAGTCTTTGATGCCTCCATTGGGTATATCCAAAAAGTTTAAGTTCTATAATATTTTCAAATATTGCATCCGTTTTCAAAGTGCGGGTCCTAGACATGAGGTTATGTGGCAACAAAAATAATGCAGTCAATGTCCATGGTGACATGGTGTGACATGGCGACAATTATTTTGCCCATTATGTTTATTTCACAATGTTGCCCATTAAGTTATAAAATCTTGTTGATACAATTAATTTTTCAAGTTTGGCTTATAGTTCAATTATGAAGTTTTGCTTATACCATTCAATTATGCCTATTTTGCCCATGAAGTTTAAAAGTTATAAATTTGTTGCGTTATGAAATTATGAAGTTATAAAGTTATAAAGTTACGTCCGTTGTGCATAACATTATTAATCAAATACAAGGAGGTGTCCATTGTTAGAAATCTCCTAGTTTGATTTGAAAGTCTTGTTGCACTAACCATGATTCTCCTAGCGAAGGGACACATAACGTTTTGGGAGTTCATAAAAAATCTAAAAGCGAAAAGAAAGTAAACAAAATACAAACTAATATACATCTAGTTGTTGATAATAATTTCTTTGATATCCTTCTTGTATTGCTTAACAATGTTGTGTGTTTATTGGGTTTTGAAACTCCATTATAAAATTCACTCATAAAGTTATGTCAATTTGTCAGTCACAATTGGGTTCTTGTGCCACATTCTTGAAATGTGGCATAGAATTTGGGTTTCATTTGTTTTTGAATTCAACCATACATATTCAAGTAAAGTCAATACCATTGATTCCAATTCTAATTATTTCAATCATATCACTTCAACAAATACATGTACATGCTAATCATATTTATCCAAAAATATCAATACACATGTACTTAAATTATGTTGTCGTGCACTAAATTAATTAATATGTAAAATGAAAAATTTCCATTGTAAAAGATGATACAATTGTTACAAAAATATTGGCTTCAAGTTGTTGGACTTGGTTCAAACCTATTCAAAGAACCAATGACTATTGCACATGTTCAATAGAGTTTTACTCAAATCTGTATTCATGAATCCTACAGCTACATTTCATGAATATAAAATCCAACCATATTATCATAAACTTTAAATTATTACATTAATACAAATTGTGTTGTTTTGGATAAATATGTAATTTTTTTTCATCATTGTTGAATTTGTGTTGTAAATAACAAAAGCTTCAAGAAATTAACATCATGTATACAATGGTATTAAGATATGTCTCATTTTCATAGTGATAAAATTGTGTACTCTATATCAAAACAAAACATTTGTAATTTTTTTTGACAAACCGCAAAATTTGAATGAATACTTTATTCATGCACTCTCATGAGAATTGTGCACCCCTAGTACATCCCAATTCATGCACACTTTGTCATGCACTCCATATAACATTCTTGCTTAAAGATTGAAAGTTACAATCTAAACAATGCTCTATTGTGTGAGGTTAGATATTTATTTCAAACACTTTGGGTAGGACCCTTGTGTGTATCCACGCCTTGTTAATGGAATGCAACAAGTATGTTCAATCCATATATATTGAATAAATGACAATTCGTTTTTTTTTGCATTAATGTTGGTACATTTCTTGATACATGATGTTATTGCACACACTTTGTTTGTGGGATTGAATGATTAAGTTCTATTTTCATCGTACATATTTTTCATTTTTCATTCCAAGGAAAATTTGATTTATTGTAGTGGTACTCGTAATAGAAGGTTATTAAAAATTATCTTCATGAAATGATTGTTAGTAAACATAGGAATGTTTGTAATAGTATCATTTGCCATTTTTGCAAATAAAAAGGTTGGCATAAAATCACTCATGCATTTATAATTAGGGCCTAAAGAATACTTCCCTAGACACACGTCTGTATATTGATGTGACCTTAAGTTGTATGCATGTGCACTAGACACGCTACATCATCCATTATTATAAATGCATGTTCTATTAATGCTCTCGGGGGGGGCAGTGTGTTAGAAAGTTAAGGATATAGGTGCGAACAACCACTATTTTATAGGGGGTATTACTTTCAATTCTCTTCTTTTTTTCACATGCTATCATTATGTGATTTTCTATTTTGGGTTAATAGAAAAATGGCTTGCATTACTTATAATTCCAAATTACCTATTATTCCATACACTATAGTACTTTAAAGATGTCTAGTGCCATTTTTGATACCCTATATTACTCTTAAGTCCAATTATAATTTTTTGCCCCCATGTTTTAAAAATACCCTATCATTTGTTCGCACGTATATTGCTACTCCAACCAATGACTACCCCCCCCGGAGTTAATGCTCCATAATGTATTGTGGTGTTGAACACGACAACATAAATCACTCTTAATGTTAATTATAAATGAATTGTGATTTTGTCATATATCTGCACATAAGCCATCAAGATAATGATATGAAAATATTTGTATATCAATATACTTGCATCTCTTCCAAGATTGTGATATGTATGAAAATACAATAAAAAACATTACAAAATTGCAACAAAAACCAATGAAACACGATGTGCTTATAGTAAAATTATGTCATAGAACCATATGAGAACCGTTGGAAACTCAAACGGCAAAAAAATATCGCAAAAACGTTGTAAAAATGAAAGTGTTCTACACATTTTATGATGTAGTGGTGTGTTCTAGAGTTGTTCCAGATCTATGGTAACAGATTTCGTTGGAAACGAGCACGTTGCAAAAACGTTCTTATTTGCCCTCATTGTAGTAGTGTCCAATGATAAATAAGAAGTAGAATTTCCAATGAGGATCTAGATACAAAGTGCAGATCAAAATTGCTTATGTCCATGCAGTGCAGGTGGAAACCAAGGAGAAGAATAGGTAAGTCGATCGGTACTTAGGTCAAGGCAGATATGTTGGCACATGACTTACGAGGATCTACAGACTAACTTAGAGTACTCGGCACGCAAGAAACTCTCCGTCCAAGAAGCTGGGCAGGGTGAAGTTGTCTGTGCTCTTGCACCCGAACAAATGAAGCGGCTACCGCGGTGCCCGGGTGCATCATGAAATATTTCCCAGTTCTTTGAATACTAGTCACCCCACACAGAGTAGAGGCGCCCATATAGAAATCAGGAGGACTGCAAATTTTTCGGTAATTCAATTCCTTGAATTGAAATTACTGTGAATTTTTGAAGCCAAAAGTTGGTCCAAACACATTACCAATGTTTAGAGACTGCCATAACGCTCATTTTGAGACAAATTCCTCCTCAATTTAGCACTCAAGATCCGGGACATGTGTCAAGGGCATTATTAATTCCTTGGTGATATCATAATCGAAGTTAGAGACTTAGGGTTAGTTTCCACCTAGACCACTTCGCCCACTAGATTCTTGTGGAAATGTAGATTCCACTTGGTGGCATCTACACTTCCACTAGAATCTGGTGGGCAAGCAACCTACATGGAAACTAGCCCTTAGAAACTGTGAAACGCGTAACCTTATTTTAACCACCCACGAAAAGAAATTACCAAAATTAATCCCAGCTTGATCAAAATTATGGCACCCTATAGATTCCCGATGGAGTCTTCATCAAGAATAGGTGGTTCTACTCTAGTACAATGATAGATGGGTCTTATATGCTTATATTTTCAGCTAGCCCACTTCTCGTAGGATATGAAACATGCGTTTAGTACGAGATGGTTACCAAAGTCTAATTAAAGGTTGTAGCCTCAACCCTCATAATTTTCAGAGATCATATGAATATCTTATTCATTATCAAAGTGAAGATTAGGCTTGCGCTCCTTAAATGGTCATACAGGTCCCTCCCACCCCAATTATGTTGATCATTGAACCTAGAATGGTAATCATATTTTGAACATGCAACTTTGTCTCTTTTAGACACATGTCTTCTTGGTATGTGTTTTTTGGAGCCAACACCAAACCGCATATCACTCACATATAGATGTCCCATCACGATAAGTAACTGAATTAGGCACGTCTACCTTAGGCACCACCAAGTCGTTTGTATCAATGATGTAACTGTTACATTGTTTAAATGGTTACCAGACTGGTGGTAGGAAAATTCAAAGTAAAGCTCCTACTAAACCCCTCTTATTCATGCTCCAATGCAAGCGTACAAACACCTTACCGAGTCCACCCACTTATTCATGTTCCAGTGCAAGCGTACAGACACCTTACCGAGTCCACCCAAGTCTTAACCTGGCAGCTTTTTCAATGAGAGTTTATTGGGTGCCAAAATTTGCTTTTAAGGTAAGCGGTCCTTAAAGTGTCATTTATGTGATAGCGATGTCTATAAATCATTCCAAAGTTGACAATGAGTGTGACAGTGCATATAAACCGTCTTACCAGTAAGACAGGGTAGTGGTAGTACAGACCCAAGAGAGGTAGGAGAGAAAGCAATGGTATGGAAGGATAGTTCATACCTAAACCGGTAGTAGGCAAGGCCTTAGGATGCCGTCTGGAAGACTGGACTAAGACACCTTGCGTGCCGGTAAGTGTGAGGCCAAACCCCCCACCCTTAAGCGTCCGTAGTCCGAGTAGTGGGTTTGGGCTCACATTCCTCCGCGGTATTGGATTTGGACTTGGATGAGTCCATAGTGCAAGGTTCACCCTTCAAGTGGTCTTGGATTTAACTAGCTCCTTCATAAACCCAACTCCTTCATGAACCCAACTCCTTAGCTTCTAACTAAATAAACCCAGCTCCTTCATAAACCCAGCTCCTTCATGAACCCAGCTCCTTAGCTTCTAACTAAACAAACCCAGCTCCTTTATAAACCCAGCTCCTTCATAAACCCAGCTCCTTCATAAACCCAGCTTCTTAGCTTCTAACTAAACAAACCCAGCTCCTTTATAAACCCAGCTCCTTCATGAACCCACAACTTTGTAGTTGTAATCCCCAACTACCTCACTAATTATTCAAGCCCTTAACTAATCTTCCTACCTAATTTTCCTAATTCTACTAACAACCCCTTTCTAATCACACAATTCTTCTCTAATCCTAAAATCCTAAAATCCTAGAGAGGAGAGGGGGAGAGAGAATTTCCTAACTTCACTAAGACTAACTAATCCACACAAGTATATTTTTGCACTCATCACAACATCAAGTGCTCAACTCTTAAACATGGAACTTGCAACCACGTGTATTCAAAACATGAACTTTAAGTACCACAAATTGGAATCATGAATTAACTTTAAAATCCTCCACGTCAACACTAATTCTACCAAGAGGTCAAGCCCTCTTCAAGGCTAACAAGCCTTGGCTCTCAAACTAAAAACTAAGCACACACATGTGCTCCAATATGGCTTCCCACACCCACACTTATAACTCGTGGGGTGCCTTGGAGCACAAAGGAAAGAGAGAGGATGAGTGAGGGAAGAATGAGGGATTATATAGTAAGCTTGAGGGGGTGAGCACCCTCAAGGCTCACGATAAGCCCTTGAGATTTCCTCCTACTTAGTAGGCGCCAATCCTATCTTCTAAGCCTTCCTCCCTCAAATGATCAACAAGGATCCTAATTCGAACATTTAACTAGCCTTGGCTTTCTACCTACCACACTTTACCAAACTTGGGATGCTTCAACCCAAACTTAGCCTCCTTCGCTTTCCGCCGCCATAACTTTCTCCCCTTACTTTCCCAAATCGTTGCTCACCACTTAATTCAAACCACGATGCTTAACTCGTGATTTGATTGGTGCTTTGAGAATTTGCTTATCCTCCACCTTGCATTCTTCCTTGGACCTTCCCCATTAAGTGGCCATGATGAGGTGGTCCACTTGTGCGCTCCATGTGATCCTCCATTCATCCCAATTCGAATGCACTTGCCTCTTGAGTCACTTTGGTTGTCTCCATCCATTTGTACTAGCCTACTCACTAACTACTCAATCCAAGTTCTCCTTACCTATCCTCATTCACTCAAATCCTTCCGAAGGTAAAAACACAATAACAACTCACATCCTAGCCTCTTACAACATGGTACTTCTAAGACTAACATTTCACTCTTTTTATATTTTTGTGAAGTAACATGCTACTTCAAAGTGCATCAACTAACGTTTCAAGGGTCTAAGACTAAATGTGGGCACCCTTTTGGGCTCACAGTAAGGTACTACCGGAGATAGGGTAGTACCAGAAGAGAGAAACGAAGGAACCATTTTTAACAGTATGAAATAATAACTTATAACTCCAAACAAATACAAATAGGAGTCCAAAGATCTCTAGTGTTGCCTACCCAAGTTAGCAACTGTCATCTTATCTACATAACATTAAGTAGCAAGCCCGGATTGACCTTCTCAAAAGAGCATCAAACCAGCGCGTGCCGGTTTGATGCTATTTCAAGAGCAAATGTACTACCAAGTTTGAGTTTTACTTAGGCTATTTTGGATAGTTACTTTCAATGCTTAGAATTAATTATGTCGATTTCTAGGACAAAACTAATGCCAAGTGGTGATAAAGGTTCTAATCTAGGCTAAATTATGATCTAAACAAACCTAAATAGCTATAAAGCAACGGGAAAGTTGGTGAGGTCAAAAAGGTGGTTGCACTTTTTGGAAAAGTCTCCCGACACCCCCATTGGAAACCTCTTTGATACCTTTTTGAAGCTTCTATATTTGATTAATTATCCATTCATTCACCCTTGCTTTGCAAGCTTTTCCCTTCTTGTTGAGGTAAATGTGCGGGTACTCAAAGGGTACCCTCCTAGCATTGCTACTTAATGTTATGTAAATTCCCTACTAACTTTTGAAAACTAATCATTTCATTAACACCAAAATATAAAGAGTTCTCTAATAAGAAACTAGACAATAATGATGCATGACATTTAGCAACATACTAGGCAGGAGGTGTGAGGCCAAACCCCCCACCCTTAAGCGTCCGTAGTCCGAGTAGTGGGTTTGGGCTCACATTCCTCCGCGGTATTGGATTTAACTTTGGTCTTTGCTTCCTTTGTCTTGCCATCGCGAGAGTGCTCCACATTCTCCATTAATTTGTGCACGTGGTTTATTTTTAAAGAGAGGATGCAAGTGTTAAAAACACTATTCTCTATAGTCAATCTCAAATACATTTACTTGTGAAAGCCACACATAACACTAACTAGCATAATGTAACTAACTACTTGTCTATGAGCTAATTAAGTAGGCTATCTACTAAGCTCCTTCATGAACCCATCTCTTTACTTTCTAATTACATAAACCCAACTCCTTCATGAATCCAACTCCTTAGCTTCTAACTAAATAAACCCAGCTCCTTCATAAACCCAGCTCTTTACTTTCTAACTAAACAAACCCAGCTCCTTCATAAACCCAGCTCCTTCATGAACCCACAACTTTGTAGTTGTAATCCCCAACTACCTCACTAATTATTCAAGCCCTTAACTAATCTTCCTACCTAATTTTCCTAATTCTACTAACAACCCCTTTCTAATCACACAATTCTTCTCTAATCCTAAAATCCTAAAATCCTAGAGAGGAGAGGGGGAGAGAGAATTTCCTAACTTCACTAAGACTAACTAATCCACACAAGTATGTTTTTGCACTCATCACAACCTCAAGTGCTCAACTCTTAAACATGGAACTTGCAACCACGTGTATTCAAAACATGAACTTTAAGTACCACAAATTGGAATCATGAATTAACTTTAAAATCCTTCACGTCAACACTAATTCTACCAAGAGGTCAAGCCCTCTTCAAGGCTAACAAGCCTTGGCTCTCAAACTAAAAACTAAACACACACATGTGCTCCAATATGGCTTCCCACACCCACACTTATAACTCGTGGGGTGCCTTGGAGCACAAAGGAAAGAGAGGATGAGTGAGGGAAGAATGAGGGATTATATAGTAAGCTTGAGGGGGTGAGCACCCTCAAGGCTCACGATAAGCCCTTGAGATTTCCTCCTACTTAGTAGGCGCCAATCCTATCTTCTAAGCCTTCCTCCCTCAAATGATCAACAAGGATCCTAATTCGAACATTTAACTAGCCTTGGCTTTCTACCTACCACACTTTACCAAACTTGGGATGCTTCAACCCAAACTTAGCCTCCTTCGCTTTCCGCCGCCATAACTTTCTCCCCTTACTTTCCCAAATCGTTGCTCACCACTTAATTCAAACCACGATGCTTAACTCGTGATTTGATTGGTGCTTTGAGAATTTGCTTATCCTCCACCTTGCATTCTTCCTTGGACCTTCCCCATTAAGTGGCCATGATGAGGTGGTCCACTTGTGCGCTCCATGTGATCCTCCATTCATCCCAATTCGAATGCACTTGCCTCTTGAGTCACTTTGGTTGTCTCCATCCATTTGTACTAGCCTACTCACTAACTACTCAATCCAAGTTCTCCTTACCTATCCTCATTCACTCAAATCCTTCCGAAGGTAAAAACACAATAACAACTCACATCCTAGCCTCTTACAACATGGTACTTCTAAGACTAACATTTCACTCTTTTTATATTTTTGTGAAGTAACATGCTACTTCAAAGTGCATCAACTAACGTTTCAAGGGTCTAAGACTAAATGTGGGCACCCTTTTGGGCTCACATAATTGGCGACCATCGGGGGATGAATCCAAACATCTCTTGCTCCAAGGGTAAGTTGCGTAGTCAAGCTCGGTACTCCTTACATCTACTTCCCGATGTACGGGTAGGAAAGAGCTCACCATTCAACGTTTCCAATTGAATTGAATTATTAGGAAAGACCTCATAGACAAGGTAAGGTCCTAACCATATTGCATCGAATTTCGCCGGAAATTCAAGCTTTCGTGCGTCTTGAATCATGACCATCATTCCCGGTGTTAGGGCCCTTCTTTTATGTCGTTTGTCGAAAGTAATCTTTCTCCTTCTTTGGATTGCCTCAATATGTTGAGCCGCCATTCTCCTCCCTTCGTCAAGTGCTTCCAAATCGGTTAGTCGATTTCGTAAGGATTGACTTTCGGTAAGTCTCGTACTCACGGCCACCCTAAGTGACTCGACTTCATATTCGATTGGTAGTGTCGCTTCAAGACCATAGACTAAGGAAAATGGTGTAGCACGCGTAGTTACCTTATAGGTTGTACGGTATGCCCAAAGTGCCGCCGTTAGTTTCGTATCCCAATCCCGCTTCGAGTCTATAACCGTCTTGCGTAGTATACTCACCAAAATTCCGTTAACCCTTTCCGTTTGTCCATTGGTTTGTGGGTGGTAGGGAGTAGTCTTCCGGTGATCAATTTTAAATTTCTCTGTCATCTCTCGAATCAAGTCATTCAAAAAGTGAGTACCCCTATCGCTTACTAGGATCTTCGGCACCCCGAACCGCGAAATTATGTTTTCGTACATAAATGTTGCCGCGTGTTCCGCCGTGTCGGTCTTCACCGCTTTGGCTTCCGCCCACTTGGTGAGGTACTCGGTTGCCACCACAATATATTTCATTCCTTTTGAAGATTGGGGATGGACCTCACCCACATAGTCGATGCCCCATTTTTCGAAAGGAATTAAGGGTAATGATACATGTAAAGGCATCTCCATTCTAAGGTCGTTTCGGGCATACCGTTGGCAAGCGTCGCATTTCCTTACATAGTCATGGGCGTCCTTAAATAGTGTAGGCCAAAAGTAGCCCGCTCTAAGTATTTTTTGCCCGGTGAGTTGACCCGAGAAGTGACCGCCGCAAGCGCTATCGTGGCAAGCGATTAAAATCGCTTCAACCTCCGTTTTTGACACGCATCGTCGTAAAATACCATCGGACCCCCTTCTAAACAACCTATGGCCCACTACAACAAATTGCCTACTATTTACCCTCACCTTCCTTCTCTCTTCTTTTGTCCACTCTTTGGGCAACTTGTGGGTTGTTAGAAATTCCACTATGCCCGCATACCACTCCGGTGTAGAAGTGACCACAAAGAGGCTATCATCTACTAACATATCATTTACCGGATTTTTTCCTATCTCCTCCGACAACCTAGACAAGTGGTCCGCTTGTAAATGCATACGACCCGGTTTATATTCCACCGTGTAGTCGAATTCTTCTAATAACAAAACCCACCTAGCTAACCTACCACTTAACTCCGCCTTGTTAACTAGATACTTGATAGCCATGTGGTCAACAAAAAATACAACCGGGTTGCACATGAGGTAATGCCTAAACTTTTTAACGGAAAATACCATGGCTAGGCACTCCCTCTCCGTTGTAGAGTAGTTTCTTTCGGCGGGGGTCAATTGCTTACTCGCATAAGCTATAGGTTGATCCTTCTCTTTTTCTCCCGTTGCTTGACAAAGCGCACTTCCTATTGCCACATTACTAGCATCACAATAGACGTGAAAAGGTTTACCCCAATTGGATGGTATCAACACCGGATAGGTGCTCAACCTATCCCGCAATTCCTCAAAGGCTTTTTGACAAGCATCCGTCCACTCGAATTTGACATCCTTTTTGAGCAAATGGGTAATGGGCACCGCTATCTTTGAAAAATTAGGAATAAGTTCCCGGTACCATCCCACATGTCCTAACAACTTAGAGATCCCCTTGGAATTGGTTGGAGTTGCCAAGTCGCTTATGGCCGCAATCTTATCCGGATCGGGTTCTCTACCTTTCTCACTAACAACATAACCCAACAACACTCCCTTATTCACTCCCAAAAATATCTTATCCGGGTTCAATGCTAACCTCATCTTCCTACACCTAACCAATGCCTCCCTAACACAATGTAGGTGATCGTCCACATTACTTTGTGTGCTAAAATCGTCCACAAAGACGGTCATGGATTTGAACAACAAGTCGGTGACTAATCGTTGGAAAGTAGCCGGGGCATTACATAACCCAAATGGCATCACTACCCACACAAAAGTACCCCAAGGTGTAGTAAAAGCCGTTTTATGGATATCTTGGAGGGCTATGGAAATTTGATTATAACCCGCATACCCATCCATAAAGGTATATCGCGAATGACCTCCAACCTCCTCAAGCAACAAGGTGATAAAAGGTAAGGGGAAGTGATCCTTTTGTGTGCACGAATTCAATTTCCTATAGTCGACACAAACCCTTAATTTCCCATTTTTTTTCTTTACTAAGACCATAGGAGAAACCCAATCCGTGATTTCCACCGGCTTGATAAACCCGGCCTTCAATAACCTTTCCAATTCCGCTTTCACCAACAATTGCAATTGAGGATTCATCCTCCTCTCCTTTTGTTTAATTGGCCTCGCCCCCGGAATTAAAGGAATCCGGTGCTCTACCATTTCCCTAGGAATTCCCTTAAGCTCATCGTAGGACCATGCAAAAGTATCACTAAACTCATCCACCAAATTGCTATACTCCCTAACCTCTTTCTCCCCCAATTTGGAACCCATCTTCATTTGTCGGGTTTTTCCATTCTTTAATTTCACATCCACGTACCGCCAATCCGCTTCCGACACATGTGCTTGTTCCTCTTTGTTCCGATACCAATCGGAAGGCACATTGGGGTAATCTTTCACATCTTGACCTACAACTATCCCCGTAGACGTGGTCTTGAAATGTAAAGGCTCCTCCAATTTCGATGACTCAATAATCACATCCTCCTCTTGAGTCCCATCTACATGAATTAAACTAACCTCACCCTCTTCCACGTCATCTACCCAAGGTGTTAACCCACCGCTAACCCACTCTTCCTCGGTGAGCACCTCACATGGCTCCAACAATGAGCCCTCTCCTAAACTAACACTAGGAAATTCACTCCCTAAGCCTACTTGGTGAAATGTAACCATTACATCAACCTCGGACTCGGGGTACTCCCTTAGCCATTGGGCATAATCCCCATTATCCCCATAATTGTAAAAATTAGGACCTAGACTTCCCGAGCCCGAATCTATAACGACCCTTTGACCTTCGGGATGGACGACTCCCACCAATGCCTTGCCAATCTCATTCTCGTTTAAGTCATCAATTTCCTTCTCCAATGGCAAATACATCTCCTTCTTCATCCATCCTTCTAATGAACCAATGGACACTATGACCCTATTACCCTCCGGACCATAAGTGATGGATGGTTTAGGTCCACCCCAATTGACCATAGCATTCGCCATCCGCAACCAAGGCCTACCTAGCAAAATGGGGAAGGTGTCCTTGTTGGAGTGCATTTTAATGACATGGAAGGTGACCAAGTACTCCTCGCCTCCCGTAGTCATTCTACAATCCTTGATCATCCCCAAAGGCGTAGTCGAACTTTGATTTGCCATATTTATGACCAAAGGTGAAGGCCCCGTGAGTCCAAGTCCCAATTTTTTCATAGTATCCTCCGGTAGTATATTTAGACTACTCCCTCCGTCGACTAGCACATTAGGAACCACCTTATCTACTATAACAACTTCTATTTCTATAGCTTTCACGTCTCTTCCACCTTGTGATTGGATCCTAGCGGCTATTTTAGCTTTCACCTTCCTCATCCTCTTGTGTACCGGCATTCCCTCCTTTAATGTTTTCCTTGCCGTGGGTGAAATTTCCAATAGTTGGCCGAAAGTAATATCCGCCTTGAGTGTACTAAGGTCCGCCCACAAGTCGTACCCGGTAGATCTTTCCACCTTAGAATTACCCACTACGTCGAATTCGTCTACGGGAACCCCCGGTCCTTCCCATTCACCCACATCGCTATTATCCAAGTCATGTACCGCATTAGTCCTCTCCCTATCTTGTAAAATTATATTTTCCCTCTCCACATCCTTAGTAGCTCTTCTAGCTACCCTATCCAACTCGGAGAGATTAATCTCTTCATCCGAAGAGTAATTTCCTTGCTCTCCTATTCCTACCTCCAACGGGGCATCCCCTCTCCTAGCCCTAGTAGTTACCGCTAGTGCAGGTGCTTCTTCAACCACACCCTTACCCTTCACTAACTCATATGTAATAGCATTGGTGTGAGGAGGCCATTGACTTTGCTCCTCTCCAATTCTCGTTGGGAGAGGAAGCATGTCATCACATGTGGCCTCCAACACTCCATCCATGAACCTAACATCTTGGGAGTTAGATGGTCCCGGATCCGTTGGAGGCGCTTGTCTCCCGTTACTACCATTAGGTGGAACTCCTTGTCTATTTTGTATTGGAATGTAACCGGTTGTAGTTTGCAAGCCCGCCGGTGGATGAAAAGTTTGCCTAGCATTACTATGGTCATAGTATAAGTTAGGTGGCCTAAGTTCATTGGCCGGTACTCCTTGTGGCCTAGCACCTCGCATATTATCCCTTGCTTGTTGTTGTGGATTAGCCACCGGGTAAGGGACATTAATTATTTTGTCCGGTTGGCGACACGTATCCGAGGGATGACTTCCTCCACAATTGCTACAATTAAACTCTTGACCTTCGGACCAACATTGTCCTTGAGCGTGCCACCTTCCACAAAAGGGATGAAATTCCTTCTTCTCTAAATTTTGGCCACCTTGCCCTCTAGGTTGTGGTCCTCTATTGCTTCCATTTCCATAGTGAGGTGGCGCTTGACCTCGTTGATTTTGTTGAGGTGGGTTACCGTTTCCTCTTTGGTCACGGTTTTGTCCACTTCTACAAAATTGACGCGTGTGGCCCGGTTGGCCACATTGGACACACCATAATCCGGAAGAATGCCTACCCGACTCAACCGGGGGTGGAGGCCCCGGTTGTTGACTCCGGATCATTAATGACATTTGATCCGTGAGGCTTTGCATTTGTTTTATCATAGCCTCTTGGAATCCTAGTTGGCTAGCACCTAGTCTTCTCTCAACCTCCTCCAAGTGTGGATCCGTTCTAGGGGCCGGTAGTGCCAAAAGAGGTGCCGGTTCCCTAACCGCTAAAGGTCGGGGGCCGGTGTCCACAATGGCATATGGAATTTGGTTCTCATACTTAGCGGGTTCTACCGCTACCACCCTAGGGCGTATGGGGATGAATTGTGGGATCAATTCATCCTCCCTTCTCCATAGCCTTTCGTGATCTTTATCCAAGTTTTCAATATCTCTAGCCGCACGCTTGGCATCCGCCAAGGTCAAGGGATTCCTTTCTAGAACACCCCTAATAGTTCCGGACTTAAAAAACCCTTGAATGAAAAATTGCTTTAGCGTGTCGTCGTTGAGCATGGTACCCACAAATCTAGTGCACACTAAATCAAACCTCCTAATGTAAGCCGAAATTTCTTCCTCCCTTCCTTGCTTCAATGACGACAATGCCCTTAATGCGGTACTTTGACCCACTTCCGGCCTAAATTCGTTAAGAAACTCCCTTTGTAATTGTTCCCATCCCCTAAAATGTCCCTCGGCATGATCCCGATACCATTCATAGGCTTCCCCCTCTAGAGTGGTAGGAAACCACACTAACCAATAACCCGGGTCGGTTATGAGGAAGCTAGCCAACCGTTCGATATACCGTTCCATGTGCCGAGAGGGGTCCTCATCCTTGGTCCCATAAAATTTAGGGAGATGAGATGGCATATCCATCGCCGCTAAATTTTGTGGAACCACAATTGGTAGGCCTCTTGGCCTAACCAATGGGTCTATTGGAGGTATAGGAGGTATGGGCGGAATTGGGGGTATGGGTGGTGGATCCATCCCCCGTTCCTCGGCCATGGTGACCGGTGAACTATTCAACAATCCCCTATCAACTTCTACCGGGAATTCTTCTCTAAGTGTGTAATTTTCCGAAGAAGTTTCACCACTCAATTTGGAGGGAGTGATCTCCTCTTCAAGTTGAGCTCCAAGTTCTAAGGTGTCTAGAATTGACCTAGTCCTAGGTTCGACGTTCAAACAACTCTCTATTCTAACATTATCTTGTTCTAATCTATCACTGATTTTAGAGGACCGCCTCTTTCGAGTAGATTTCTCTAGTCCTACTATCAAACTTGGTTTTTGTGAGCGAGTCCTACCTTGCATTCCATAAGAATCGATCGACCCTCACTTGACCACACATAATCCTAGCAATTCCCCTCTTAATATTTTCACTTGTCTTGGTGTGGTTATAAATTTTTTTAGGAGGTGAGGAAAAGAACCTGCAAGCCCACTTAGGTGAAAGAATCCCAATAGGGGATAGGCATGTTCATGTTAATTTTTTGGTTAAGTCGGAGCATCACCTCCGCACCTTCCCGCAAATTAACACTCACCACAATACCGATTGTGAGGGGGTGACCTTCCGAGTAGATTATGTTAAAAGTCGAGGCTTCACCCTTCAACTTCTCACACCATCCACAATTCGGGAATTACCCTCTACAACGGATAACAACAATCACGAGTACAAAAGGCATTCCTTAATTAGTTAATGAGTTCACTTTGAAGAAATAAACATACCTTGAGCAATCGCATCCCTCTGTGAGTTAGCACTCCCCTCAATCGTGACTCAATGTAACAACACCATAAACTTTGTGAAATATTAATTTAATCTAGAGCATGAAATGACAACTCCCAAAACTTTGAGACTCACCCCGAGGTGAGTGTCAAAGTTCAATGTCCTAAGGTGAATTTACCCTCTAATGTTTTAATGAGCTACTCGGTTATAGGTTCCTTTTAAGTTCTTAGCAAATCCCCAAAAAGGTTGAGGACGTACCTTCGCCGCGCTCCTTCCTCAAAAATGAATTTGCGTAATTGACAATGCAATTCATTCCAAGGAATAGTTGAAATACAATGAATTCAAATGTAACCCAAAGAGAGAATACTTACCGAGTTTCGGGTGCTCCTTCCCTTCTCTCAAGTTTGTGTCTCCAATTTTTCCTAGTTGCCTCCAAGTCTCCTAGTCGCCTCCAAGTCTTGTAACTACCTTCCGCTTCGCTCCCGGCGGACGCACCAATTATGTGAGGCCAAACCCCCCACCCTTAAGCGTCCGTAGTCCGAGTAGTGGGTTTGGGCTCACATTCCTCCGCGGTATTGGATTTGGACTTGGATGAGTCCATAGTGCAAGGTTCACCCTTCAAGTGGTCTTGGATTTAACTTTGGTCTTTGCTTCCTTTGTCTTGCCATCGCGAGAGTGCTCCACATTCTCCATTAATTTGTGCACGTGGTTTATTTTTAAAGAGAGGATGCAAGTGTTAAAAACACTATTCTCTATAGTCAATCTCAAATACATTTACTTGTGAAAGCCACACATAACACTAACTAGCATAATGTAACTAACTACTTGTCTATGAGCTAATTAAGTAGGCTATCTACTAAGCTCCTTCATGAACCCATCTCTTTACTTTCTAATTACATAAACCCAACTCCTTCATGAACCCAACTCCTTAGCTTCTAACTAAATAAACCCAGCTCCTTCATAAACCCAGCTCTTTACTTTCTAACTAAACAAACCCAGCTCCTTCATAAACCCAGCTCCTTCATGAACCCACAACTTTGTAGTTGTAATCCCCAACTACCTCACTAATTATTCAAGCCCTTAACTAATCTTCCTACCTAATTTTCCTAATTCTACTAACAACCCCTTTCTAATCACACAATTCTTCTCTAATCCTAAAATCCTAAAATCCTAGAGAGGAGAGGGGGAGAGAGAATTTCCTAACTTCACTAAGACTAACTAATCCACACAAGTATGTTTTTGCACTCATCACAACCTCAAGTGCTCAACTCTTAAACATGGAACTTGCAACCACGTGTATTCAAAACATGAACTTTAAGTACCACAAATTGGAATCATGAATTAACTTTAAAATCCTTCACGTCAACACTAATTCTACCAAGAGGTCAAGCCCTCTTCAAGGCTAACAAGCCTTGGCTCTCAAACTAAAAACTAAACACACACATGTGCTCCAATATGGCTTCCCACACCCACACTTATAACTCGTGGGGTGCCTTGGAGCACAAAGGAAAGAGAGGATGAGTGAGGGAAGAATGAGGGATTATATAGTAAGCTTGAGGGGGTGAGCACCCTCAAGGCTCACGATAAGCCCTTGAGATTTCCTCCTACTTAGTAGGCGCCAATCCTATCTTCTAAGCCTTCCTCCCTCAAATGATCAACAAGGATCCTAATTCGAACATTTAACTAGCCTTGGCTTTCTACCTACCACACTTTACCAAACTTGGGATGCTTCAACCCAAACTTAGCCTCCTTCGCTTTCCGCCGCCATAACTTTCTCCCCTTACTTTCCCAAATCGTTGCTCACCACTTAATTCAAACCACGATGCTTAACTCGTGATTTGATTGGTGCTTTGAGAATTTGCTTATCCTCCACCTTGCATTCTTCCTTGGACCTTCCCCATTAAGTGGCCATGATGAGGTGGTCCACTTGTGCGCTCCATGTGATCCTCCATTCATCCCAATTCGAATGCACTTGCCTCTTGAGTCACTTTGGTTGTCTCCATCCATTTGTACTAGCCTACTCACTAACTACTCAATCCAAGTTCTCCTTACCTATCCTCATTCACTCAAATCCTTCCGAAGGTAAAAACACAATAACAACTCACATCCTAGCCTCTTACAACATGGTACTTCTAAGACTAACATTTCACTCTTTTTATATTTTTGTGAAGTAACATGCTACTTCAAAGTGCATCAACTAACGTTTCAAGGGTCTAAGACTAAATGTGGGCACCCTTTTGGGCTCACAGGAGGCCACTCTAACCCTAATTATCATTAAGTTCCCAATGATAAGTAAAGTTCCCAAGTAGTTCCCAAGTGAAAATGGATGTATTTTAGATGTACATAACATAGATGAAAGGAATTTTAGCATTAACTACCTCTTTAATATGACAAATCAAAGATTCTAAATGTCGCATTATCAAGTGTCGTAGTCGTATAAAAGAGGGAGTTTTGAACTAAAAAGTTTGGCCGCGCAAAAATGTGTTGTAATATCAAGGGTGTCGTATAAACGAGTGTCGTATTAACGAGGTTAGACTGTAATATTTAGGCCGTGGTTCGCATGTATGTGTGTCAATGACAATCTGAAGTCCCAATTCCAAGGCGTGGGAGATCCAACGCGATCACTAAACAATTGTTGTGAAGGTGGAAGTCCAAAATATGCACCTCCCCATCCCTAACATTACCAAGTCCAATGGTATTTACTGAGTTCCGGAAATCGAGACCATGCAGTCGGACGTCAGAAGTGACACCATAGTACTAGCGAACACTGCTGAGCAGGGCCTCCCTGTATGGGAAGCCGGTCCCATCCCCTCCCGGGCAGCCGGGCTGCAGCACCAGCATGTACCCATCTTTGCCACACTAGCAGCCACGCTAGTGTTGAGTACAACATTAGCTCAATTTTACATCAGTCTAACATCAGAAACAAGCAAGTGAAGCAGAGGAAGAACACCGAAATTCAAGAGAATGGCCGAAGAAGACACCCTGGAGCGAGGAGCTCTCGGCCACGGCTATAGGGCCTTCTTCCACGGAATTACGAGGACGACACGCGGGCATAAGACCCCTTACCCACGGCTATGGGGTAACCAACAATTAAACTAGGGAATTTTTTAAGATTTTGTTTAAAGGACCATTATGTAAGAATGAAAGGACATATTATGAGGAGTATATAGGATTATATAGGAATATTATGAAGTATATAGGACTAGGATTACATCCCATTCGTAGAAGTACACGAGATTTTGTTAAGGATAATTATAAAAGGAGAATATTAAGTAATTATGGGGTATATAGGACTTCATATACAAAAATCAAAGCATTATAAGATTTAATCAATCAAGTATGTAAGCATTGATTAAATTCTTATGTAGCCACGGCAAGGACATAGCGAAATCTTAGAGATACGAACATTAGAGTGGTAGAACGGTTATAACCGTTTATGATAGATATCATCTACATACGTCGGAGATAGATGGTTATCTAGGGAAGTGGAGTTAACAACCACTCTAGATGTAGATTTTGAGTTAGGAAGAAAAGACTATATAAAGGGAGCAATTTTAGGAGACTACACCTCATTTTCTACACAACGAAGTTATCTTAAATTTGAGTGTCAAAAACACTTGAGTTTCTTTTGTATCTCTCCTCTCGGAGCACTTTTGCAATACATTATCTTTTCTACAAATATGCGTGTGATCTTTCTACCTCTCTCTCAAATTGTCTTACAAAGTTTGTCAAGCGGTACTTGGAACTTGAGTGATTGAGCAACCGAGAGTAGAGTAGATTGAGTAGACTCTTTTGAGAAAGAACTCAAAAGATAGTGTGAGGGTGAGAACAAAGCGCTCAAGACAAATTGGAGAATCAATGGGACTTTGAGAGAGATTGAATTGAGAAAGCGATTGTCAAACTTGAGTGAAGGAAACAAGATTATCTCTCAAAGCGGAACTTATCATTGATCTCCTCAAAAGGGAATTATAAATATACATGTGATTGAATGATTGAAGAATTATATGCATGTTATGCTTTAAGCAAAACCACTTAACGATTACAAACTCCTTCAAAAGAGGAGGAACTTATTATCATAAACTACATAATTGACTTACAAGTATTATGCATATTATATTATATAACATATGTTGGAGTATCGAACTTATTTTATGATTAACAAGAATGATGAAGACATAAATTTATATCAAAGTATGAATCTATATGAATGAAGTAATATTGATATGAAATAATCTACTTACTACAATTGTTATTGCAACTTCTTTCTTTAAGTTTCTTTGTGAGTTGTTGGATGTCATTACAATTTGAAGGATTATCTATTCAAGAGGAGATCTCTCTCTCTCTCTTGAGCAAAACTCAAGAGAGATAGGTTTACTTCTCGTCATCAAGAAACACTTTGTAGTAAAAGTGCTTCTTCTCTTAAAATTCTTTGTGAGTTGTTGGATGTCATTACAAGTGAAGGATCAACTATCAAAGAGAAGAGTTCTCTCTCTTGAGTAAAACTCAAGAGAGTTATAATTACTCTCGAAACTCTTTGAAGTAAAAACGTGACATTGCAAAACAATCAATGGTGTTTTGGATATAAGGTTACAACTACTATATGTTACACATATCAAAGTTACAATACTATAAGTAGTAACACTTGAGCTGAAAAAGGAAGATTCAAGAACATTAGATCTTCTTCATCATTATAAGATTACTATCATTTGTGTGATTGATGTTTATGAACTACGAATCTTAAGGATTCATATAACTTATTGAAAACTATATTGTTATCAAACATATTGTATACCTCTTGAAATCTTCTCTAATCTAATGGTTCTTATTATCAATGATGCCTTACATTGAGATTGAGAATTAAGATAATGATATTGTGTTCACTCCAATAATATATTCATATCATAAGGAGAAGAGAGGGATTGTTTATTCAAGACCGAACATATTAATGAGGCACGGTAGTTCTCAAGCGAATATAAATTTACGTGATGTCTCACCGTGAGTCTTCTTGAGCTAAATTGCAAAGGAACGACCCACGGGGTGCATCAGCTAGCAGCCATGCAGGCCACTCGTTCGACTGGACAGCTGCATCCCACCTCCCGAGGTAACAATCAACCTCCCATCATGAGCCCATGCCTTGCATCATGCCATCGTACTGGATGGAGTATCATGTGGACCATGACCCACATCCATCGATGGGTGGTAACCTAATCGCCCTCGGGGATTGCGCTCTCTATACTATTTGAAAACCTCCCTTCAGCCACCCTGCATGATTCTTTGTAACCTGCTCCTTCAATAGGCACTCCGGATTTCTGCCGCAATGGAGTGTGATTCCTCTTCTGTTGCAGTGCATGTGGCGTTTTCATGCATGCTTAGGCTTTCTCTGTGTTTTTCGTAGTTCTTTCTATGTTTTCCTGGCACTTCTTTCCTCCACCCTCTTCTTCTGTGGCAGCGCATATCGCGTTTTCATGCATGCCCCGGTTTTATGTGTTTATTTCGTAGTTCTTCATATGTTTTCCCTCCATTTTTTTCCTCCATCCTTTTCTTCTTTGGCAGCGCATATGGCGATTAGGGTGCATGTTTGGGCTTTCTCTGTGTGTTTTGGTAGTTTTTTTTCTTCGAGGCATTGCATTGTTATGTCTATACTATTTAGGGTTTAGTGTGTGGTGCACGCTCTCGCTGACCTTGTTGGCCATGGCCGTTGGCGCATGAATGGTGGGCAGAGTTGCACATGTGGTGTAACTCAACCCGGTGCAAGGCAGTCCAAGACATGGCCTTTCACGACAGGCAAACGTGGTTCAATGCCAGGGTGATTCGTGATCGTCCCCCTGCCTCTTCGCCCCCCCCCCCTTGCATGTTACGAACGTTGGCTACAACATCAAGAGGACCTGGACATCGGATATGTCCTTGCGAACCCAGGTATTTTTTTGGCAATTCCATATGTTACATGATGTTCTGCTTCAAAAATCCCTTCCTAAGGTGTTCACAATAACTATACCAATGTATGTATGTTTTGGTAGATGTCATGGTCCCCCTGCTAGAGCGTAGTGAGTACCTGTACGAGCTCCGAAATATTGCAGAGAATATTGTGCGAGAGCGTTGCGAACACTCTGAAGTCCATCCGCCAGGACATAGTGGGCATGAACCTGATGAACGCGGCGAGGTGCACAAGGCCTTTCATGAAAGCGACGGCAATTTGGGCAAGGCAGAGGCCTTGGAGGATGTGCAGCCCCCGCCACATTCCACACATGGCACAATGGACTCCCCCTTTGCAGATGGAGACACGCAAGTCGGACCAGCATTCCACATACCGATGACCCAAGAAAAGACTCTGCAAGACTTGCCCAGTCAACTAGATTTTGACTGGCAAGATTCGGTGTCTCCTAATCCCATCCTTGCACTGGCTACAGCTCGAAATTTGAGCGAAGAACTTGATGTTGTGGGCACACCCCAAACTGTCGTGCCGCCCGAAGTCACGGAGGTCAACGCATTTGTTGAGGTTTCGCAAATTGCACAGGAGGCCGTCGTGCATGCCACACAGCAGCTAGCCGACCAAGATACAGACCCTCCGAGCACAAGCACGAACGTTTCAAATTAGGGTCATGTTACAACCGCAAAACATAGATAGTTGGCACCGTGGACTTATTCATGAATAGTGTTAAGGTGGGGATACAAGAGGAAACCAAGGTTAGTAATAGTGAATAGCTAACCCTTCCCATACCATCTACACCCAAGAATCATGTACACGTACAATGTGTAACATCTATAACAATGGCAACATTTTGTTCACTTAGTTGCATACGGGGAATGAATCCAGCTTCTAAGTGACGGCGTTGAATAGGTGTAAAGGACATTAAGTTTTGTTGTGTATGAAATAATGATGTCGCAAATGTGTTGCAATGCCTTCCATGTACCCTAAGGTCAAGAATGGACATTGTGAACCCACATGTGGGTTCATTGTAACATGTGTAACATGTGGCTTCATTGTGTCCATTTGTTTGGTTAGGGTAGGGTGAATGCATTGCAAACATTGCATGTGTCACATGACAGTTGTAACATGGGTGGAATTCTGTACTAGGAGGTTACTATTGTACTCTTGCCCATGTGGGGAAGTGCAAAAATGGGGAACTTTATGCATTCCCCATATGGCCAATAGGTGACGTTCCCCACATGGAAATAATTGTGGGAAAAGTCAAATTTCCGGGATTTGGGGAATGGCTTTCATCCTCTATGCCAAGGATGATGTTAACAATATTTCATCCTTCAAATGTGGATGGTTTTCATCCATAGAATACGCTATGATGTGCACTACTTCTCATACTTGTCAACATATTGTCGTGAAGAAAAATAATTTTTTATTTTGAATATCGAATATGTACATTCAAGATTCGAATGCATAGCATTCACGTCGACCAGTTCTAATAGGCTCCGACAATTTAAGAAGCCACTCTATCTATGCACAATTTAAGAATTCCTTCAAACGATGCACAAAAACATTTGCAAAAATTGTTGACAATATAAAAAAAGATTGATCAACACAACTGAGCAGGTTAGCAAGATACATACATGAGTAGATCTGCCTGCTAATTCCCTCGAGGGATACACAGAAACATACACAAAAAAAACAGTTCAAACACATACCAAAACTGTTGAGATGGACACATGTATACACAAATGTTGCAACTAACATAAGGTTGACACATGAGCAGATCTGCCTGCACGAGAAGTTGCCAAATCCAGTCATCCAGACATATGCAACTATGAAAACCCGAATTGTGTTGTAGAATTCTTGCGCTTCAAAATCATGGTACATAAGAAATAGTACCTTGTAGATCAGACAATTGCACATGCGGAGTATAGATTGAGTATAGAACACCAACTTTTCAACTCCGCAAACACCAGGTAACTCATCCAACATGTGGTAGGACTTGCCAAGATGCTTAATGAATAACACAAGATTTTAAAGAGTACATAAAGATCACAACCTAAGAAAGAGACATCAAACATGGCATGTGTGCATCATGAAGAATAGCAGAGTCTCACACTTGCTTCATCTTTCCAGAAAGAGCATCTAAATTAAGCACACGTGTGCTCAAGTTCTGATACTCAAGTAGGAAGGAGAACATAATGTTGAGAGAAATGTAAGAAAGTACAGGTGTGTATTATGCAGTCAACAATTAAAAATGCAAACAAACGCAAGAGGATTGGAATTTGATGGACCTGCATCCAACCCTTCCATTCTTCGGTCTGATGTCTGTTGAGGTATAGGATAGATTATCCTGTTGCAGCTGATTTCTCGACATGCTTCTTCAAGGAAGTTAGGGCTGATGCTAATACCAAAAGGAGATACACAAACAAGAATACATCCCGGCTGTAATGCTGCACAAAGTATTCAGACATCACAATTGTCAGACAAATTTCTCAAACTTTTGTTCCAGCTACCGAGCAGGTACATTATGCAATTTCTCTTCTGAAAGCAGACCAAGCTCAACAAATGTGAAATTGAAAAGAAGAGCCTTTGCATGCGGTACCTTTCTAGATGCAGCAAAGAGGTTTGTACGATCACAGACATAGAAGTAACAGAGGAGCCCCACAAACTCAGCACTACGAACAAGTCACCACATTCCTCAGGTTAGTTGTGTATACAAAATTGATCTTCCATTATCTTTGTTAAGATACACAAGGTGTGTCCCATGACAATGCCTATAGCAAATCCCAGGTACAGTGTTCCTCACAGCATTTTGAACAATGCTATTTCTTCATACCAAATATTGCCCATCTTAGGTTCAATTGATCATGATTCTCAAGCAAACAGTCAAAATCTGGAAGAATAGAAATGTCAGAATTTCATACATAGATCGAAGCGTGATCTAGTTCTCCACCAGGAAAGACTCGTTCAAAGTTATCAACCTGCACATTCACCCCAGCATTCTACTCAATGAGCATGCACTAGATGCACTCTTTTCTACACCTACATTAATCATTGCCTTTGACTGCCAAAAAGGATCCAAAGACAATCTTTGTCGCATTTTTGTGATGAGAACTAGTTTACCTATACCTACCTGAAGAAACAGTTTGGGCACTAAATAAGAGCAAGCAAGACAGGTTAATGAGTCATCTTAGCAATCCCATAATCCCAGTCTTCCAGTATTCACAAATGAGATTCAACTCCTCGTTCTCAGAGACTTTTTGTAATATAGCAACCAAACCTAAAAGAGTTTTAATAACTTGTAGTGCCGGCAATATTAGGGACAGGGTTGATACTTTCCAACATAATAAAGCCAATTATCACATGAATAAGACAGACTACTTCTTACACTAATAAACTGTACATCAAATTAGAATGGGCAAATACTTGATGACTTACTGAAGGAATTATATAAGGTATCACTTACTTCAGAAGAGATGATTGGATTGAAGAAGGCCCTCCTTTTACCGTCCCACTCAGGGGGAGACCAGCCTCAAGAAGTGCAGCTTTCTCCTCCTCCTTACAACCCTCCTTTAGGTCATTTAAGCTCGCATCTGAATGCCTGTAACAGAACATTTAGCTTATATGAGAAAACTACACTACATGCCTTGTTCGCTCTTCTGTTCTAATTTCTAGAAATTCAACTCATCAAAGCCATCACACTGGCCTGGAATTCAGCTGTGACAATTCTGCAAGCAATTCAAGAACCATGCGCCGGTGCGCATCCTGAGCAACTACGATCCTATCTCGCAGCTCTCGAGGCATCACCACCCGATAGAAGCCATCTAAGCCTTGGGTCTCACGCGAACGAAACCCTAATCCTTTGCTCCTGTGCGTTTTAGATGAAACATACCTGGTTGCAATATTGTAAAAATAGAACTATACTATTCCTCATGGACGAAATCAACATAAACATCTTCAAAATAGTTAATATTGGATGAATTTCCCCACCTTAGGATGAAAATGTGGAAGTAGGGACTTGTCCAAGTGGGGAAATGAAATCCCCAGTTGGAGGCTCCAACCCACATGGGGAATAGGCCACATTTCCCACATCTCCCATGTGGGGAAACGGCCTCCAGTGCAGATCTTGGTAGTAGTAGCAAATATTCAAATGAGAACTTTCAAGACTCAAGTGGAGAACAGCAAGGGTTAGTCGATCCTAAGAGAAGGGGCAATGCGCGCCGTGTATTGAAAGGGGATCGGGTCAATATTCCCGAACCGGACCTCGGCAGCGGACGGTAACCTCAGTCTTCCCTGCACCTGATTCCTGCACCACCTTCTTGATGGAATTATTGAATTTCGCCGAAGAAGGCATGCTCTCGTTGACGAGAGCATGCCTCATCTAACCTTAGCTACGTGGACACCCTCGACTTGGCCAATGTAGCCGCCATCTACGTGCATGCAGACAAAGAGAACAAATACATTGAGGATGGTCCGAGCCTTCTCGGTGTGGAGATCCTGTGGCATCCCATTCCAGGATGGATGGATGGATGGATGGAAGCAGAGTGGAGTGAGGTGAGATGAGGTGACTTACAATCCTCTTTGAAACCGGTGACGCCTTGCAAGCGGCAGCCGAGGCGGTCGAGGGCCTCACCGGTCTCGCGAGCCTCCTTGCCGAGCGAGTACACCACCCTCCCCAGCGTCCCCATTGCTGCCCTCGCCACCAAACCCTCGTAGAGTCTCTACCTTGATTCCTTCCTTGTTTCCTTCTTTAGGTCTTGTCCGTCTTGTCTGTCTGTGCTGCAATTGCGACTGCGAAACCCTAATGCGGGTTCAGCAACAACTTGGAAACGTAGTTCGCCCAACTACACTTAAAACCTTAGGGGAAGGATTGTTGTGTTAGCAAATGCCCCTCCGCCAGTAAGTACAGCCTTCCCTAGGTTGCCCTTTGCCCTTCGCAATGCTGATGTTGTACGATGAGTGATCTAGCGCAATCTGGATACAAAGCAAGAGATAGAAGCTTCGCCCGCCAAGGGAATCTCATGTTTACGAATTGGAATAAAAACATGCTCTCGTTGACGAGAGCATGCTTTTATTGTACCCCAATGCATGATTTTATTGCACCCCAATTTCGCAAATCTGTGGAGATTCTAATCCCCGTTTGACACACTTATAAGATTTATGCTTTTTTGAGAATAAAACATGCTCTCGTTGGCGAGAGCATGACTAATTCTCCAATTCCACACTATTGTGATGGTTCCTGTGAATGGCCGGGAAGACATTATGCTCCGGGTTATCGAAGCTTCATGCATCCGTTAACATGTTAGTGGTTGTTTTTGTGCTCCTTCCATAGCTTAGATGTTCAATTCCCTCTGTGGCACCCCATTTAGTGGAAGCAATTGGCGCCTAAATGTAATTGTGGGATCAAAAACCTCTCGAAGTGTTTGATTGTTGGTACTATCTCCATTTGGTCGTTTCTCCTGAAAATGGCGAGGTTTTTGGGTACTAAAAGAATATGTCCCAAATCATGTCAAATGCTTTGGTAGTCAGGTCTTGGAATGTTGACTGTTCCTGTGAATGGCCGAGGATGTCAATGCCACTCTTTGTTATTCATATACTCGGTAAATACCATTGGGTTTGGTAATGTTAAGCTCGCGGATGTGCGTGGACATGTGTGTCCCTTTCCATTTGGAATGTATTTGCCCTTCACGTCGAGTTTTCGTTTCTTCTGGTACATGTCATTTGTAACCACCGGTATGTGCGAGGCATTGTCATTTGGTCCATATTGACAGTGATACCTGTCACTCGAGGATGGGGAGAACAACAGGTGGTGGAGGTGAAAGTCATATATAACAGGGGAGGAACGTGGCAGGATATTGTAACATTGGAACATACACAATGGAATTCAAATTGCATATTACAAATACATCTAATGACGGCAAAGTAACTGTTCCACCAAGGGAACGTCAATTTTTCTTTTTCGTCTGATGGAGTACCCTGGCAAACAAATTTGCAAGGAGCATCACTGCGCGTCTCCTCACCTTTTACAAAATCCTCGACTCTTGCCCAAGGTATGTACGCAACCGATACTGGAGCAAGAATCATGGGATCGGTCCTCCTCTTTTTCACCTGCATGTGGCTTGCCCATGTAAGATCAGTGTACATAAAAGTGCCTATGTTTGGAGTTTGAACTAAACTGCGGATCCGATGAAACTCTGCCTTGTGTACCTTTTGGTATGTAGACTCGTACGAGGGCTTCACGTCTTGCGGCGGGCGAAGTGTTGGTTTCGTGTCATGCTCTCCATGTACGAGAACGTGGATTTCGCTGTGCAATTCAATAAAGGAGTGAACAACGGCATCAGTTACAAAGGATCCCATTTAGGCCCTATACCTCCAATGACAACATCCACATACCAGGTGGAAATGCTCCACAAATCCATTTCCGGCACTATGGTCACGGAACCGCCAGATCATGCTCTATATGTTCAAATTTTTACTTCGTCGGTCGTGTTGCGCCAAAAGTACCACGCACAAATCCCGGGATGCTACAAAGACCTCCACATCGTTGTGATCATAGTCATGAGTTCAATCAACCTAACGCGGCAGTGAAAGTTAGGGTTTGCAATTATGTGATGTGTAACATGACTAGAATGATTGAAGAATGAGGAAGGAAGTACATTCATAGCACGGCAATCATTATGAGAAGATCTTGCATATATAGCATCACAACATCATTGTTGTAGTTACATCACTTCATGGGAGACAGTCGATTGCAGCCTAAATGTGGACTGCGCAATAAAAACAAGTCTCAATCAATCAAGAAACATGATTGAATGTAAATCTTCTAAAATATTAGGAAAACGTAGTTAGCAAGGGTGATTGTAACGACCATGTGTGGGTTGAGTGCTCGCCAAGGTGATTTTGCCCGTATAGCTTCGCTACATCATTGTTGCATTCGCATCACTGCATGCAACACACTTCATTGCGGTAAACTTTTGGACTCTTTGGTAAGTGTCTAGGTTACGATCAATCATAAGCATAGCAACAATGGAGCTCTGAAAATAAGTGTTGGTGAGGTGATCTTGCCCACAAAGCTTCTCCGCATCATTCTGCAATCGCGTCATTTCTGAAGGAAGGTTTTCAAATAGTATGGAGAGCGCAATCCCTGAGGGCGATTAGGTTACCATCCATCAATGGATGTGGGTCATAGTCCACATGATATTCCATCCAGTACGATGGCATGATGCAAGGCATGGGCTCATGATGGGAGGTTGATTGTTACCTCGGGAGGTGGGATACAGTTGTCCAGTCGGACTGGTGGCCTGCGTGGCTGCTAACGTGGCAGAGACGGGTACAGGCTAGCGCTATAGCCCGGGAGGGGATGGGACCGGCTTCCCATATAGGGAAACCTTGCTCAACAATGTTCGCTAGTACTATGGTCACTTCTGACGTTCGACTGCAAGGCCTCAATTTCCGAAACTCGGTAAATACCATTGGGCTTGGTAATGTTAGGGTGCATAAACAACTCAGTTAGCAATATCGATGTTGTAGCCATGGTGAAGATTGAAATGCCACCTCATCCAACAAACGCCCTTGACATGGCATAACATATTGTACAAAGAGGTGGCCATAACATGCACAACAATATTGTATGCATAACACAGAGTGAGATCAACACAGTTGCACATAATCACGTGAAGGTCCACATACACAATTGTATCAAACAGTAAACTTCAATATATTCGAAAATTGTGTGTAAAACACATGACATCACCACAGAATGCGGCATGCGTACATGGTCCCTTTGATACATGCCTCAAATACATAACTTGCCCTCCACAAAAATAATTATATCATTCTTTACTTCTCTGCTAGTTCCGTTTCTTGCATTGGCTCACAAACAAGACCTACTGGCCTCTTCAACCAAGTTCACTTTGGTGATTCCTTGCACAGGTTCCCATCCGTCTCCCGGATTCCACACAAAAGCTTAAACAAGTAGCCCGCGATGTATTGTCACACATGCTGCAAAAACAGCCACCCACCTTACGCTTTGCACAACAAAACAACACATAACTACCATAGCACATGCAGCCGTGTCCAACCAGGGCACATGACGTTAAATCATAAGGGACGCCTAAGAAATTCCATTGGCCACACAATCTGATATCCAACAACTTCCTCTAGATTTTTGGGCGTGGGCTTAATGTCCACTTCTAGAAGCAATGTTACACCTTCTTTGAAGGCCTCTATGATTTGCCACCATATGAGCACCGACAAGATTGCGGGCAACTCCTTTACCCGAGCTCCCAAAGTGTAGTCATGTTCTACTTTTGCCAATGGCATCTGACCAAAGTTGGGGATGAAGCAACTCCAATAGTGACCCAACACCATAGCCCACCTGGGCCATTAAGTTTGATGGAACCCTCACAATCTTGGGATACAACAATGCACAACATTATTAGGGAATAACAACCCATTTGCCAACCAACTAGTACAACTACAAAACCATCGACTTCCTCAAAAATAAAGCCCAATGTGGAAATACCTCTTCACAAACTTTATTGTTGGTGACCTCTGCTTCGGGATTCAGCTTCCTCACGCTCGTTTGTTTCAACCCAGATCCATGCATAAACTTATCCCACACTGGCACATACATAGTCCAAAGAAACTACAAACTTCATACTTTGGCCATTGACTTATCACTATAGTGTAGGTGTTCTTCTACATCTACCAACATGCAAACATACATTGAGAACCATATGGGAAATATATGCCAACATTACCTACTTGACAAATAGTTGCCAAATAGTTTCCATGCACCGAGTGTAGGTTAAATCCATTGCCAACATTCCAAGTGTGGGCACCATCACATGCAAAGTCCCTTCACAAAAGCATAAACAACTTCTTCGCTTTAGTGCACATCACCACATGCTTACAAAGGTGGACGACTCCCAATACTCTTACTTTTACCACATTCAGCATCCTCAAGGCCATAACTCCAAAATGCCAACAACATTACAAACATTACTACGAACCTATGAAACTACCAACAATACTACCATCACAACAAGCATGATGGGTGACCGATCCATGTTTGTGGAGGAACTACGATGGCACAATACTTATTGAATTGTAGCTCCTAGGAGTGCCGCTCACGATTTGACCTTTGGTGTGGATGCCGCGACCACCTGGCGATGCACGACGACCTTGGCCCCTTCCTCGTCATCGCGCACAAGGACACACAACCACATGGTTGTGGGGTTTAGTGCAATTCTCCGAGCTTGGGTTGAAATTCGGATTGGCAACCATGTTCCAACTGCCCTCTACGCCATCTTTGACAAAATTCACTCTAGACATGATTGTTATACACGATTTGGTACGGCTGTCCGATGCATGCGAAGCGGCACAAAGGGAGTAAACCTCACACACAACCTTCTTGGATTGTTGCTCCTACCTGTGAAGAATGCATGCACATAGATTGAAAGGAAGGGGCCGAATTGCAGTGAGGACAATGAGTCCCAATCGGCAACAAAAAAGGTGAACTGTGACAACGCTCTATCAACATGATTAGACTCATGTTTAATTGTGTGATTAATGTGTAACCTACCACAATCATGTAGCTCCCCCCACCCCCAACCCCCACCTGCCACCACGCAGCCACATAATGCCACCTAGGTGCAATAAGGAGCACTCCCATTCATGGGAACCTTGCCTCAAAAACCCAGGTGCAAGGTGGACATGCCACCTCATCTTAGAAGGTCAAGCACACCTTGACAAAGCTGCCATAGGTTTCATGTACATTGCACAAGATACCAGAGGCAATTCACGCCACGCCCGCAATAAGATGCACCATGTTGCGGCAACGTCATGCACTCAAGTCAGTGCAACTCTAGCATGTGGGATTTGGCATCCACTCAAGCTTGTCAAGCCACTCCAAAGCACATTCCCTCTCTCACAAAGCAAGGAATTCACTAAGATTGGGTTAGAGGGATTGCTCACTTGTTGAATGCAGTTAGGCCAAGCAATCAAAAAAACTCCTCATTCCATTTTATCTTCGCGTTGCAGATCACTTCATACTCATAGGGTGGTGTGACCAGCTCTCCTCCCGCTCCCATTGCTAGATTGACATCATATTCGGGCTCCATGGTTGACACCGCTTCGAAACCCTGCAAACGGATGGAAGTTTACTTCCCATGCAAGCACATCGCATTGCAATGTCTAGAAACCTATTAGGATTTTCAAGTAACGGTTATGAAAAGCTACTATACCACATTAATATCTTACATGTAGGTTGGTAGGCCAGGGGGTGGTTTGAGCGCCTTCATATCCTTGGAGGATTCGCCAAAGCTTGACATGCCTCCACCATGTGGAGTTGGGGGTTAGTTGCAGCATCCAATTGCTCACCCTACGTGCATTCGGCGAAGGGACAAGAAGTTGTGAGCTCGAGATAGAGAATGGGCTATGGCAGAGGATCATATCACGATGTGGTTCATTGCTTTGCGGGGGGACTATGAAGCTCAAGATGGACGTCATTGGTCAACATGTGGATGACGTCGGGTGTCATCAACGTTGCAAAGCAACACTATGGGTGAGGGTGAGATCTGCGGACATCCACCTCTTCATGTTTTGCACGCACATTTGTCAGTTTGGGTGATTTCCATTGATCCGCCAATGTCCACATCTCTCTATGTTTTGCTATTGATGCAAACCTTGCAAACATGGTGCATGTGTGGAGCTCCACGGCCCCCAAGATTTTAGGGTTTAGGTTGGTGTGTCATATCTCCTTACCGTGAAATCTTTATGCCATCAATCTTTTTCCACTATATGATCACCACATCTCTAACCTCCTATAATTTGTACTTGTGATGGCATGGTCATGAAGTGAAAGCCGTTTGTGAAAGATGAGGGGACTTGACTCGACTTGTCAAATAACCTCATTCACGTGTTTTTTTGATTTATTGATCATGGTGTATGTCCTCATATTTGCAGTGGATCTCCCCGACCACATTTCAGCAATGACGAAGGAGCTCTACAAGAAGAAAACGTAATATTCAATGAAGGTGTTGAGGAGGCCTACATATGGACATTGATGTGAGCCCAAAAGGGTGCCCACATTTAGTCTTAGACCCTTGAAACGTTAGTTGATGCACTTTGAAGTAGCATGTTACTTCACAAAAATATAAAAAGAGTGAAATGTTAGTCTTAGAAGTACCATGTTGTAAGAGGCTAGGATGTGAGTTGTTATTGTGTTTTTACCTTCGGAAGGATTTGAGTGAATGAGGATAGGTAAGGAGAACTTGGATTGAGTAGTTAGTGAGTAGGCTAGTACAAATGGATGGAGACAACCAAAGTGACTCAAGAGGCAAGTGCATTCGAATTGGGATGAATGGAGGATCACATGGAGCGCACAAGTGGACCACCTCATCATGGCCACTTAATGGGGAAGGTCCAAGGAAGAATGCAAGGTGGAGGATAAGCAAATTCTCAAAGCACCAATCAAATCACGAGTTAAGCATCGTGGTTTGAATTAAGTGGTGAGCAACGATTTGGGAAAGTAAGGGGAGAAAGTTATGGCGGCGGAAAGCGAAGGAGGCTAAGTTTGGGTTGAAGCATCCCAAGTTTGGTAAAGTGTGGTAGGTAGAAAGCCAAGGCTAGTTAAATGTTCGAATTAGGATCCTTGTTGATCATTTGAGGGAGGAAGGCTTAGAAGATAGGATTGGCGCCTACTAAGTAGGAGGAAATCTCAAGGGCTTATCGTGAGCCTTGAGGGTGCTCACCCCCTCAAGCTTACTATATAATCCCTCATTCTTCCCTCACTCATCCTCTCTTTCCTTTGTGCTCCAAGGCACCCCACGAGTTATAAGTGTGGGTGTGGGAAGCCATATTGGAGCACATGTGTGTGTTTAGTTTTTAGTTTGAGAGCCAAGGCTTGTTAGCCTTGAAGAGGGCTTGACCTCTTGGTAGAATTAGTGTTGACGTGAAGGATTTTAAAGTTAATTCATGATTCCAATTTGTGGTACTTAAAGTTCATGTTTTGAATACACGTGGTTGCAAGTTCCATGTTTAAGAGTTGAGCACTTGAGGTTGTGATGAGTGCAAAAATATACTTGTGTGGATTAGTTAGTCTTAGTGAAGTTAGGAAATTCTCTCTCCCCCTCTCCTCTCTAGGATTTTAGGATTTTAGGATTAGAGAAGAATTGTGTGATTAGAAAGGGGTTGTTAGTAGAATTAGGAAAATTAGGTAGGAAGATTAGTTAAGGGCTTGAATAATTAGTGAGGTAGTTGGGGATTACAACTACAAAGTTGTGGGTTCATGAAGGAGCTGGGTTTATGAAGGAGCTGGGTTTGTTTAGTTAGAAAGTAAAGAGCTGGGTTTATGAAGGACCTGGGTTTGTTTAGTTAGAAGCTAAGGAGCTGGGTTCATGAAGGAGCTGGGTTTATGAAGGAGCTGGGTTTGTTTAGTTAGAAGCTAAGAAGCTGGGTTTATTTAGTTAGAAGCTAAGGAGTTGGGTTCATGAAGGAGTTGGGTTTATGAAGGAGCTAGGTTTATGTAATTAGAAAGTAAAGAGATGGGTTCATGAAGGAGCTTAGTAGATAGCCTACTTAATTAGCTCATAGACAAGTAGTTAGTTACATTATGCTAGTTAGTGTTATGTGTGGCTTTCACAAGTAAATGTATTTGAGATTGACTATAGAGAATAGTGTTTTTTAACACTTGCATCCTCTCTTTAAAAATAAACCACGTGCACAAATTAATGGAGAATGTGGAGCACTCTCGCGATGGCAAGACAAAGGAAGCAAAGACCAAAGTGAAATTCCAGTTAAATCCAAGACCACTTGAAGGGTGAACCTTGCACTATGGACTCATCCAAGTCCAAATCCAATACCGCGGAGGAATGTGAGCCCAAACCCACTACTCGGACTACGGACGCTTAAGGGTGGGGGGTTTGGCCTCACAATTGACGATGGCGTTGATGAAGGTAATGTGAGTGGCGATGTTGGTTTTCAAGACGATGGCGAGGAACCTTTTGCTTGCAACACATTAGAAGGCGGTGGTAGAGACAACGAGGTTGAGTGGGATTTCCCAGTTGCTACCGCTAATGGGATGGAGGATGCCATGGGTGACGAATTAATAAAAAGCCTACGTGAAGCAAACAAAATTCCCATGTGCCCCAATAACCCTTTGCCATGACTTGGAGTTGTAATTGTATTGATGACAGTCCTAGCCCACAATGCCCTTACCGACAAGCTCCTCATCGTGCTTGCAATGTAGTTCTTTCCACGGCCCAACACACTACCTACATCAGAGCACATTGCCACCCATGTGCTCAATCTTTGGGTTTATCCTATTACACTATACACGCATGCTTGAGAGGTTGCATTCGTTTCAAAGGCAAGTATGGGCGCATGAATTAGTGTCCAAAATGTGGCACACCATGTTTCTATCACCAAGGTCGTGACAAAAAACCTGTGAAAGTCATCAGGCATTTCCCACCTGCTCCAAGATTGCAACACATGTTTGGAACAGAGAGGTTGTCTTCTTTGATGCAGTGGTGGTTGATGAATTGTAGCTCAGATGGCATGATGAGGACCATGGCAGATTTTTCAGTGTAGAAACATGTGGACAACACATTCTTCGACTTTGGGGGTGAAATTTGTAATCCCTGCATCATAATCGCCATAGACGGCATCGATCCATTTTCGTGGAAATTTTTTGGAATTAATAGGAGATAAGATTGCACAAGCATAGACACCTATACAAAGGCATATGAACAATGCTTGGAGTGAGATGGTCTCATGCTCTCCTTGCTTTGCCTTTTATTGTTTTTCTTCTCTTCATTGCTTCATACAAACAATATGGGATAAGTCTTATCCCTTTTCGGACTAGCATGGTAGCCTTATTCTAACCTTATTTTTTCTCATGCCTTTTCCATTATATTTCTATTGACTACGAGCAATCTAATGCTCTACCCTCTACAGAAGAGTTGCATGTGGTCCACATGGCCCATTCTCATACTCATCGACAATTTGCCTCATTAGCTTCTCATAAAAAAATTCTTTGTGCTCTTGTCCCTGATCATAACTAGACCTCATGCCCCATCATTAGAATCCTTCGATGTATACCTCAATCCCTTGTTGATGAGTTAAAGTCATTGTGGTGGCTCGGTCTCTAGACATACAATGCACTAAATTGTGAATGGTTTCTTATGAGAGTGATATACATGTGTACAAGTTACGGGCTTCCCTGGATTAAGCCCAATTGGTGGTTGTGCCACAAAAGGTTACAAGGCATGTCCACATTGCAGCCCCGATAATTCGAACCAAAAGTATGTACTCCATATTCCTTCAAAAAACGGTCTACAGGGGGTAGCACAGGAAGTGGTTGGACGTAGAGCACCCTTTAGGTGGGGGAGTCTTGCCTTTGACTTGTAGAAGAATGAGGCATGGCTCCGCTAAAAGTGACCCCATGAGAAATTTTGCAATGGGCAACCAAGCGGCGTGCCTACTTCATTGCCAAGGGCAACCGCATGGATGGTTGATGAAGGGCAAGGTGGAAGGTTTTTGCAAGATGACCATGTGCCGCAAATAGGAATTAAACGCATGAACATTTTGTGCAACCTTCCTTATTGGGAGTAATTGCACCACGTTCTAGCCTTTTGTATTTCCCCAATTATTGTTTTATCATTACAACAATTGTAGAAGAGGTGTCTCCAGGATGCGCATTTTTTTTTGAGGTTGTTCATGGTATTGATATGTAGGGGTTTAGGCCTTCAATATGTATGTTTGGGTGCAAGAGTGCAAGTAGCATGGAAGCAATGATGTGGCATGTCACATTATGGGACTTCATCCGCCTGATGAGCATAATGGAACTCCCATCAGCAATGTTAAGTGTGGTCACTAGAACATACATGGTGTTGAAGTGGTTGTTGTTATTGTACAATGGAATTTTGCAATTGTTGCATGAGTACGGCAAAGGACTAGGATGCACAAAGAAATGCAGGGGACCGTAAAAATTGGCAAGTGTTGTACTACATTCAAAGATGTGCTATTGTGCAAGATTTGCTTGTTAGGCATACTCTAAACGTCATGCATGTAGAGGGCAACATGACGGACAACCTACTGCAAACGTTAATGGGAGAGAAAAACATGGTTGGTGTGCGGGAAGACATGAGGGAAGCTCACATTTGTCCTTCGCTTTGGTTGCAAGATCATGTAAATATCCCTAGGGGCATGAAACTCAAAATTGCATGCTCCATATGTGTTGTCCTCCAATGAGTTGGTGGCATTTTTGTCGACCGTAGGAAAATTAAAATTGCTTTAAGGCTATAGTGTCAGCATGAAGAAACACGTGGTGAAGGGCAAATTGCAAAGCTTAAAATCCCATGACCTACATGTTCTTTGCTAGCAAGTCCTCCCAATGGCTTTGCATCATGTCCTTCGTCCCACACCATGGGTAGCAATAATCCGTCTCAACGTAGTTTCCAAAAAAAATGCTCGAAGGTTATTAACCCCATTGACATGTTTTAGCAATATACAACTAAAATGTTGTGTTTGTTCGAGGCATGGTCTCCCCCATCATTTTGGGAAATAATGTCACACGTTGTCATACACTTAGTTGAAGAATTGAGTGTATGTGGTCCGGTGGCATACGGGTGGATGTGCTTGATCAAGAGGTGCCTAGGTGTGTTGAATGAATACGTATTGCAATAGGTCTTCCCAGAGGGGTCTATAGTTGAGGGATACGTTTTGGATGAAGCCTTAGGCCTATGCACATAATACTTGAGCAATTTTCCCCATACAAGACTGTGAGGCCAAACCCACCACCCTTAAGCGTCCTAGTCCGGGTGATGGGTTTGGAGATCACATGTGTAACATAAAAACTTGTAGTAACATGGAATGTACGTTCTACCTTGATGGATTTACAACTTACTTCAAGTCATGACATTTTATTAGTGTGACTCTCTTGCATAGGTACATCTTTGGCTTTTTCAAGAGTCCACCCCACCGTCTTTGCCACGCATGCCCTCAAAGATTTCCCTCTTGCACATTTGGTCCTGGCTGACGATTCTTCACTAGTGCATGACACCTCACTGAGGCTATGACTTGTTGATTCCATGAAGCACATAAGTCTTTAATACAAGTGTTGAAAAACACTTATATAACTTATCATCGCCTTCTCTTCTACAAGTCCCTCACAACAACTTCCCAAGTTCACACCTTAATGCGACTATGAATCTAAATATCGCAAGTTTAAATACTATGAGAGTAAATACTATAAGAGTAAGTACTATAAGTCTCAATACTATAATTCCCAACACTAGAAGTCTAAATTCTAGAAGTCTAAATACTAGAGCTATGCACTTGTTTCTAAATGCTTTTAATCTAACATTACATCTAACAATGCAAAGCTAACTTCAAGACTAATTGACCTTGGCTCTTCACCTTGAAACCTTGCACACATACGTGCCTCTCTCTTGCTTCCCACACACCCACACTTATAATACATGGGGTGCCAATTATTAATGCTAGTCTCTTGAATAGGTAGAGCATTGGCCTTCAAGTCTCTACAAGTATCTTCAAGTCCCTACAAGTCTCTATGAATTCTACTAATTCCATTAACCTTCTACTAATTCTCACACAACTCTAACTCTAACACTCAATTCTATGAGAGGAACAACAAGAGGGAGAGAGAAAGAAGGAGAGGGGAAGGAGAGGGGAAGGGAGAGGGTGAGCACTGTGAACCACCAAAGTGGTCCACCACTCCGTGGGGTCACTTTAGTTAGGATTTTAGTATTAAAAGTTAGGATTGATAGCGAATTAAATGAAAAATTAGTTCATTTAGCGTTTAGTTCAAAAAGGGGAAGGAAAATTACCGAGGACTTCGGACCTTCACCCGTGAAGGGAAAAATCTAATTTTAGGTAGAGTTAGTAAAAATGAAAACTAACTAGAGATAGAAATTAGCTAAGTTAGGAAAAAAAATAGCTATCTAGGCAAAACCTAGTTAGCGGGGAAGAAACGTAGTTAGTGAAAGCAACTAGCTAATAGGACTAAATTAGTAGAGCTAGCTAGGCAAGGGTTAGTTTAGTATTTAGTGTAGGTCACGCAAGACAAGTGGAGAAGCTCGGCGTGAGGAAAAATTAGCGCGAAAACTTTGAAAAAAATAGCAAGGGGGCCACTTGCCCCCTTGCCAACTTACTACAAAAAATTAGAACGAATGTGGAAGATTCCCGTCGGAGCCACCTCGGCGACGGGGTGGCAACCTCGACCGGGAAGACCCCTGAACCAAAATTTCGGGAGGGGGTCGGAAAAATGGAACCGGTGGCGGAGGGGTCCAACCCTTTTGTGAAAGGGTTTAAAAACCCCCTCCTTCCACCTTGAAAACCCTCTCTCTCTAATTCCCAACTAGTGGGCGAAGCTCTACTTCAAGATAGTTAGACAAAACTCCCTTTGAATTTGATTAGCGGGCGAAGCCCTACTTCAAAATAGTTAGAAAAAATTCCTTTAGCATCCATTCTCAATGGCCTAAGAGAAAGGCTTGAGAAACTCCTCTACTCTCTCTCCTAGTTAGAATGTGTGTTTATAAACACACCAACAAAATTCTTCATTTCTTTTGTAGAGGTAGGTTGGATTGTAGAATTTCAAGTGAAGGCATTGTAGACCTCAGCTGCCAATGCCTTGAAGGCTTAGTTCAAAAGCTAGAAAAAAATACTTATTATTTTTTTCTTAGAGAGATTTTCTATAGCTATCTATAGCCGTTTTCCATTTGTGATTTGGTCAAGATGTCAATTAGTTATGGATTTTCAAAGATGGAGCAAAAAACTGGGTGGTCCTATGGGTAGCGGCTGCTGGATCAGACCTGCCAGCCCAATCAAAATTTAAATTATAAAAAATTATATTTTTCCCAAGTAGAGCTTTTGTTTAGCTTTCCAGAATTGCTTAGAACGTTTGATTTGAGCATGATTTGAATTAGATATGAATTTTTGAAGACGGAATACATAGTTTGAGAGTTCTTGGTTGACTGCTGCATTACAGAGGGTCTGCTGAATTCATCTTGGCTTAACTTGTTAATTTCATATTTTTATCACATAGATCTTTCCAATGTTTTTCCATGGTTATATAGAACATTTGATTTGAGCATGATTTGAATTAGATATGAATTTTTGAAGACGGGATACATAGTTTGAGGGTTCTTGGTTGACTGCTGCATTACAGAGGGTTTGCTGAAATTGTATTGGCTTAACCTACTGATGTCATAATTTTTCTAGTTAGAAGTTTTTAATAGCTTTCCAATGGTATAAGGAAAGCCTAAATCCAAGTCGTAATGAATTTGCTACGAATTTTTGAAGTTAGAAGTTAGATAGGTGGGTTGGAAGGATCGGTTGAATCGACCTCGCACTTCCAACCCTCATAACTTTTGCATTTCTTATCCGATTAAGGTGATTTTTAGATCGTTGGAAAGATAATTAAGTGAACTAAGTAGATATATTATGCTTAGGTCTAAATTATAGTGAAAAAATAACACTTTGTATTTTTATTGTTAACTAAGATACGCTTCTTATCAAACTAGTTACAAAGGAGACAAGGTCGACGCCCGGAAAGTGGAGCGAGGAAGGAAATAGCGGCTCGGCCTACATCGAGTCCAAATCAACCGCGGAGAATTGAGGTAAATCAATTAACCTTAGCTTTCCATTTAGGGTTGGAGGGAGCGCGGCGAAGGTACGCATTTCTAACCCACTCACCTATCTCGTAAGGTCAAGTGGTTTGACCACTTGACCGCCAAGGGGGTACCCAACTCCATTGTTTTCGGGGCCCCTTTGTATGTTTTGTAGTAGTAGCTTCATTTATTAGCAAGTTCCATATGTGGTGAAGTCGAGTTAATCACCGACACGATCACTCTGAATGTTGTTGATGAAAAGGTGGGGTTAATGGCCCACGAATCCATTATCATGTTGTTGGCCCCAAGGGTTGGAGGTGATGGCCCCAACCCTTGAAGATTATGCAACAGGTTGAACACACAGGTTGCCCTATTCCCCGGTCCCATCAAGTTGAGTTTTCGTGGTCAAACCGTTTCAAACTAACTAATAACCAACGTAATTTGTACAACCCCCGTGGGCAAGAAACCAACCGGGAACTTAACTCGAAGGATTGATCCCAACCCCTCCGGCGGCAAAGATCGGAGGGTTAAGGTATCAATCAACCTTCAAGAGACCCGCACAGGGCCTTGAAGGGTTCGAGTTAAGGCGTGCACCAAACAGGTAGGTGGTGATGACATAATTTATGAACTTAGTAATATAGACTTTGTGTAATCAACCTTAAACTAAGAAGGAAGATTGAGAGGGTGGGACTTAATCAAGGTCTCCCCGTTTAAATAATTTAATTAATAAGAAGTAAGGAATTAGGTGTGGCCAAGGTAAGAGGTAAGGTTATTTTATTCATTAGGGTTAGATTGCCTTGATTCCAAGGTTGGTGCGTCTGCGCGTAGACTAGGATAGATTAGACATTAGGTTAGAAAAAATAGATAATTATCTTAAGCATTTATTAATCTAGGCACAACCTACCGAAAGGACACGACGCGATTGACAAATCCCTCCACAAATCTAATTACTTAGGAAAAAATCATAACATCCGGGTTCGACTTGGGCACCTGCTAAGGCAGGCCACCCTCACCGAAGGGCTTATGCGGTACTTTTAGGCTCCCTCGGAGGGGGGTGCCCAAAAGCACCACAAGCACCCCTCAAGGGGGTGCCAAAGGAGCACGAAGGAAAGAGAGAGTGAATAGGAACACAAGTGAGTGAAGAAGGTGAGAAAGAGGAATATATAGGGGGAGGGAAGGGGTGAGCACCCCTCAAAGCTCAAGATAAGCCCCTCGATCCTCTCTTACTTTGTAGGCTCTTATCCTATCCTTTAAGCCTTCAACTCTTAAACCAACAACATAGATCCTAATTCAAACGGGGGAGGGAGAGAGAGAGAGAGAGGGAAGATATATGAGAGAAGAAGGAGAGAAAGAAGATAGGAGAGAAGGGGAGGAGAGGGCATCCAACCACAACCCTTTAAACTTTCTCCTACTTAGTAGGACCTTATCCTATCCACTAACTCCTCACCCTCTAAACCAACAAGAGCATGTTCTAATTCAAACATTTAAACCCAAGGCCCTTCCCCTTGCCTCATCAAACACTACTCCTCTAATCAAAACACTCCCTAATGCCACTAATCCTCTACTTAACCACACAAAATGGCTTAAGGCCTAAACCTAAATCCACACTAAGCCTCACTTTTTTTATACTTTTGATTGTTTCAATAACACTCCAATTGCAATTCTAAGTAGATCCTAAACATAAAACAAATCTGAGCAACCATTTTGGGCTCATAAAGACATTGTGTGTGGGATGAAGAAGAGGAACCCGGTGTGCATGGAATTTGACTTCATGGGTGTGTGCACCAAGAGCGTTGATGGTTGTGGAGATACGTGCAATTCATTTGCATGTCATAACTAACTCTAGCACACTGGAGCTATACTTCACATAAGTGTCGTTGGCCATGGCATTTGTGAATGAATGTTTGTGGGTATTGAATACACATTGCACTTTGCAGGCATTGTATGGCTACAATGCATGCTTTAGAAGAACAACATAGGGAGTATGAAATGGCAGGAAATCATCGTGGCCATATTATTTACCCCAACCACCTAGCTCCACTCCCGGAGTTCCTAGCATGGTTGTAGAGTACAATGCAATTGCAAATGGCATGAGATGAGACTCTTTATGAGACAATATGTGCGCTAGCATTTCCCCCAAACAAGGAGGTATTGTCGTACAAAAGTTGCACTATGTACGACAACCACTACATGGTCTCAACATACGATGTTGTGGAAGGGTTCACTACTTTCAACTACATAATTGCATTAATGTGCATACAACCATGTCACTCATACCAAGGGGACATAAATGTGGTAGAGGGTGGTTGTCATATGTTGGAGTTCTACGAGAAATTTTGCAGGTTATGTATACACATTACCCCATAGTGATCTTCAACATCTCATGGGTGTCATCAAATATGAGAGAAAATGTGAGCATCAAATGCGATGCATATGGGTATTGGTTGGTTGATTTTAGGAGGAGGCAACAAGTAGATGACCAACCATACGTCTTTCCCGGCAGATGTTCTTCGGGGATGATCTAGCTAAACCTGGTTGGAAGGTGGTGTTGCAAAGTAACCTACGGAGCTTACGGATTTTGAGTGATAACCCGAATGCATATTTAGGCGTGAAGGTTGTGAATGTGGACCTTGACATCATTCCGCTTGCATACGCAACTGAGAATGTGCGTGGCTAAGGTGTTGCATTAGGGGAGGTTGTGAATGAGGGGGCCACTCACACTCCAAGAATTCCATGGGCATTGTGGAGGGACACAATTTGGGATGGAGATTGGAGTTCCAGGGAGTCGGACTAAGCCTTTGCCCGTGATTGTGACGTAGAGGACGGTGAAAACATCAATGTGAACGTTGATTATTGATGCCCCGACATACTTTGTAGAAGTAGATGCATGTAGTATACCTACACAGTTGTAGATAGGCAATTTTGATCGTAAGGGTGATCCAATGGACTTTGTTGTGTGCAAGATACCAAACCCCTACGGGTGTATTGTAATGGTAGTTATCTGTAAACCAATATTTCTTGTCACATGTTTCCATTATGTTGTGGGATGTTGCATATTTTCGTTCACATTACATTTCACCATTATTGGTCCCATTGTATGTTTGTCGTGTTTGCCAACTATAGTGTAGTCATGGACACATTTGTTGTTGACCGTGTCAAATTACTGCCCCACGTAATTGTATAGAAGATTTGGAGCATACCGTGACTTAAAACATGTCATATTTAACCGAATTTGTAGTAGATTATAAGTAAATTGTCCCACATTACCAAACAATCATTATCCCATAATGAACTTTGAAAATTCTTGCTTATATTATCATCGGCAATTTGGATAACACTTATATGGACTTGGATTGACCCATGCAGCTACAAAGTGTTGTAATCCATGATTACGGTTACATTTGCAGTTGCGGTGTATGTTGACGTAAGTCACGTATGCTGGTAGTGTGTGTTCAACATAGTCTGGTTGCAAATTCCAATCAACGGGGGCTAAGTTATTGTATCTAGACCTCAACACCAAAGTAGGAATGAGAAATAAGAAATAATAGGACAACATTCAATGGGAGATTTGATGCACTTTGTTCACTAGCTCAAACTTTGAGTTACTTTGCAAATTGAACTTCCAACAAAATCACTAAAGTGACACACAATTGAGAGATTATGTAGAAACTCAATTATTCACCGTGTATTCTTTCTATAAGGTGTATGTATGGATCACATAAGTGGCGAGACGAGAGTGGATGATGAATTGTGATAGCAACAAGACATCCATTCACTCCCGCTTGTTGTAGGACATAACTAGTATGTTTGTTGATGTAAATTATATGTTGTGCATGATATGTTCTCCATGTTGATAGAAAAATATGAGAGAGTTCTTGAAAGTTCCCTTCACTTAGATGAGAGGTCATTACTTATGTTTCGGATCCTCTTGCTGGAAGAATAAATGCTCAATCTTCATCACGAGCACGTAAGATTCCAACAAGTTGAATTATTGTGTGCACTTCCAACTCCATAAAAAAGAGTTTGACATTTGCATTGGATTGAGAACTATCCCATCTAATTAGCAGTTGCAAATCACAATATATATAAAAGAGTTTTGTTTTAAGTTTCATAATATTGAAGTTAAAATGCTAAAGTTATAATTGATCAAAATGAAAATTTGATTTGTCTTCAAATGATCACATAGACCTTCCCAATTGCACTCATTGTAGAGCCTAGATAATTTGGTGTCTATAGTTTGAACACATAGTCCATTCTCATCAGGAAAGGCGTCATTTTGATGTTCGTTATCAAATTCAAGCCATGCCACATACCACTCAAAATATAAGAAGAATGCTCATAGGCTTAAGGCTTATATACCTTAAGTTAGTAGTAGCAATGCTAGCAGTCAAAGAAAGAGGGAGGAATAGAGGATTGTCATCTTGAAATCAAGAGCGAAAATCCTAGGAATTGGGTGACTTTGACCATTAGGATCTCATCATCTACATAGACCCTTGGTTTTTCTAAAATAAAACTTCAATGCCATCTTCAATTTAGAAGCCAAACGCCATCCCGCCAAACCCACTCATCTAGATCAAATTAGAGAATAGAAGCACTCCCATAAGGGTACTTAGAGCCGTTCACTCTTCTTCTCATTTGTGTAGACAGTCATGACTTGGATTTTAGCACACTTGCAATGCACTTGAATTAGTATTTTCTTGCACAATTCCTTCGGGTCAAAGTTGGCAAGTGTGAACGCATACCAAGTGGAGTTTTGTCGTAACATGGATCAAGGGTACATACATGGCTGAGGAAACACAATTGAGACACCCAACAATCTAGCATGATAATTATGCTTGCAAAAGTTGGTGTGTGCCACAATCTTGTTTCCAAATTTGGAAGAACTAGTCAAGTGATCAATTGATCTCAAGAAATGATGATGGAACAAGTGTCTAGGGTTTCACTAACTGTGAACCAATGAACCAACCAATATGAGCATCACATGTGGCACAAAGTTTAATGGATCAAATGCCAAGTGTCATTGGTACCTTGTGGCTCCATGTGCTTTAGGATCATATATATGTGCAATATGATACAATGAACAATCATGATAAGCATTATTTGACCAATTGGGAAGTACATATGTCCTGTGCAGTCATGTATCGGCCGTCATGTACCTTGTAATATTAATATAATATCATTGAATTGAAGTGGCCATGCAACTTTGCACATTGATGTTCATGTACACACCACTCCGAGAATGTGCTAGAGGTCAATATTCACATGAGCCATTTGGCTTATTGGTAGGCACAATCAATGCCTTTAAAGTTGGGTGATTGTCAATGGAACCCTCACCCCTTTGGAATGTGTGCACTTCCATGCTAAACTTAAAGAGTGCCCCTAATCCAACACTAATGAGCGACCAACATTTTCAAAGTATAACCTAACATCCTATGAAAAACTCAAATCCTACATCCACATGCAAAATGTCATATTTCAAAAGCTTACTTTGATGTTGAGGTTGGATTTGCCGGAGACCCAATATTGCACGCCCTTTAGCTAGAATGCTCATCTCCCAAGGACAGATCCAAGTGTGGCCACTCCTCAAGTACATGCAGCGGTGAGTGCACAACATTGCACTCTAAACCCTATGAATGTCGCAAATGAGGCGATCATGCCCTTAGATGGTAAGAGGTGGGTTTGTGCCTTGCCACTCAAACCTAAGGTCAATCTCCTTGTTTACCCGAAATAGACCACCAAGCAGTTTGATCCCATATCTATTTTTCAGTCCATGTCACATAAGTACGAGGTTGCTCTGAAATTGAACATAGGGTCAAACACCATGTTTCATGTTGGGATTGCTTTGGCCCATGTATGACTTCTTAAGGATAACATTATTTGATTCAACAGTTTCCCGAATTTTGTTTTCAAGAGTACTCAACAAAAACAAATTGGAAATTTCACAATTGCCCAATTGTATTTCAAAGTGTTAATTGGAACTCCCATTTTATTCTATTGCCAAACTTTACACCCATAATTGGCTATTGAAAATCCAATTGAGTTTTCATACTAATTTATATTATAAGCCCCTCACGATCTACCTAAAGTCATGAAATATTGTCACTTCTTGTCCCTTTACCCACCCCACCTCTCTTTGTCAATAAAGGTTTTGACATTATATGTTCTTAAATGAAGGTATGACATATAGAGTTAGAGTTGAACATGTACCATTAGAAATCAAGATGTAAATACAATATTTCATGAATGTATGTACCTTCATACCATTGTTGGAAGTAATTACATTTTTGAATATATGCTCCACAATTTTCCGTGATAATAGTATTGACTATTTGATTGAAAAAATTCAAAACCTTCAAAGTTTTCAAATTCCTTAAGATTAACCTATATGAATTATGGCTTGCCAACTAGTCTAATAATTTGGCATCATCAATCAATCGAACCCTAATATACATCCATAATATTTAAGACAACCCATTAAAATAAGAAAGTGAAAATAAAGTCATATATGATAACATATTTAAACCATTTATATGAGCTCGCGTCACCCTCTTATTCAATGTGTACGCACATCTTGATTAAAACCAATCATTTGGTAACTAGACTAATTTTGCATAGGTTTTGTTTTGACATTTTAAGCTAAAAATCAAGAAGTATTCATAATCGGTTGCTCATCCAAGTGGAGGGCACTTCCAACAACTCTCTTTGCACTTTCTATCCACATAGAAGACATTTCATCCATAATCTCTACATCACATCTATGAGCAAATTTATCATGTCCCATAACATGATCCGAGAGTCGATGAACGTTTCGTCGCTATCGCAACTCGTCATCCACTCTCCTCTAGCCCGTTATGTAGTCCTTCGACTCCTCCATATGACACCTTCAATGAAACCCGGAATATGCAAGTGTTAATCAAGCATCAAGATCAATTTCAGTAAGAGCATCCGCACCCTTGCTCGCTACACCCGGCCGTGAGGTCCTTTTGCGGGCCAGTGCATGAACGAGTCCCGCACCGCAACTCGCCAAACGACTTTTTCAAGCGCGGGCTCGCCAAAATCCTCTCCGGCCTCGCCACCTTTAAGAGTCTCCTTGTTGCTTGAGTGCGCCCAAAACACGCGTTTTTTTTTAGAGCTTGCTATTTCCTTCTAGATTGCGATGGCAGGTCGTGGGCGTGTAGGGTCGGTGCAGCGAGGCCGTGGTCGCGGTGGTGTTGTCACAGGGGAGGTTAGCCGGAGCGGGAGAGGCTAGCCTGCTCAGATTAGCGGCACCTCCCTGTTGATTCCCGAGCAAGGGTGAGGGTCTCAAATTTTGGCGAGTCCCTAAACCCTTCCAGGGCCCTCCACTCCCCCTTTCCCGTGTGTGTGATTCCGCGCAAGGGTGCGGATGCTCTAAGGGCCACTTCACACATGAGCCAAGAGCCGTGACCTTGTAATGGTGAGGACCCTTGACTCTCATCCAAAGGCCGTACCATAGGTGTTGGGAAAGCCGTTTTATGTAGTCACGGGCCCTCAAGCATAGTGTGAAGTGAGAATGGACCATGTTGTGGGACCATTGCATATTTTGTTGGCGGAAAAAGAGGGGAGGATTTGGTTTAATATAATATGTCTCCAAAAAATTTCAATTTAAGAGAATTACTTGGTGGTGTTGGCTGTCCTGGAATCTGTCCTGGAATCTATTCTGGAATCTTCCCTGAAATCTGCCCCGAAATCTGTCATGTCGGAAAAAATATTAAAAAATTCATGGTCTCCCGGAATTTTCGTCAGACCCACCTCTTGGAGGTGGGCCTGACGCAAATTCCGATAGACCATGCTCCTTTATCCACAACCTGCCATGTAGGACTCCATGTAGACTTTTCATCCACGAACTTTTCTTTGGGCCTTTAGGCCTTCACCTCCTAGTGTGAAGTGAACTTGGACGGTCTCCGCCTTTTCGACCAATGAGAGCTCTTACATCGCCATGGTCAGGGGCCTTCGGCCTTGTGTGTGAAGTGGCCCTAAGAGTTTGCTTACAAAGGAACTCATCAAGACAAGTGGCGGACATCAAGGTGGCAACAAAATTTAATCAGGTGGGATATTTTCCGAACTCACTTTACAAGTATGCCAATATGGTGATGTGGCTGCATGCAGCCTCCACAACTCGCATCCCAAATATAATGATGCAGGCTGGTGGCCACATGGATGGGGTCCACCACTGGGTACCCAAACGCTCCTCGTTCCCGTCTGGGCCCACCATCCTGCCTGGTACGAAATGGGTATCTGGATGAGGTATCTGTCCAGGTCTTCGTGGAACCCATGCATGCGTTCTCTTTGGTGCCTAGCAGATGGGGCCCACCATCATGCCTGGTAAGAGGCGGGTATCTTGTCAAGTATCTGTCCCGGTCTTCGTGGAACCTATGCATGCCCGCGCTTTGGTCCCTAAACGGCTGGGCCCACCATCCTGCCTGGTAAGAGGCGGGTATCTTGTCGACGTATCTATCCCGGTCTTCGTGGAACCTATGCATGCCCGCGCTTCGGTAGCTATTAGGTGGGGCCCATCCAGAACTGCCCTTTTTAACACTTCCAGAGTTGTGACCAACGTTGGACTGGTTTCTAAGGTGTATGCAGGTGTTATTCAGTTACTTTTCTTAATCGGACGGCGGACACCTCTATTTGGATTTGGTATTCCGTATGTGGTCAGGTGAGGATCAAAGAAAACAAACATTGGGCAACCACCATGCAAACACATGTTTGAAAGAGATTGGACTATGTCTTCAAAATTTACTAGCCAGTCCACACTTAATAGTGAACACACTATTGGGAGGACCTATGTATTTAATTGAGGAGTCAATGAATATGTATTTCATGTAATAATAACTAAACCATGGAAGAACCGGTTTTTTATTATTCTTCATCGTAGTTTTTCTAATGCAACACACGTTTTGTTGTTTAAATTTGATTGGGAGAAGTTGGAGAACCTCCATAATGAACTGAATAACAACCCACGTGCCTTGGGTGAATGCATTGTATTGAAAATTAACATCAAGAATGGTATCCAAGAACCTACCCGACATGTTTCAAAATTGTGGCACCAATCTAATATTGATATTTGGCGAGTATCTCAAAGTGAGAGAATCTTTGTATACCCAAGTCATTATTTGGGTCAATACCATTGCAAACCATAATAATACCATGACAATTTTACTAGAGTATGAAGGTACTTGCATGATATGTAGAGCAAGGTGTTATCAATAAAAAATAAATACCATCAAATACCCATATCCATTGGTATTAAAAAAATGAAATATTCATTATAAATATCCAAAAGGTGTAAAAAAAATGACACCAATCCCACATTGGTCATGACCTTGGGTGGCATTGTTGTTCAACTTGAGGTTTAAGGGAATGTTATGCAAGTATATAGGTTGAACATGAATATGAATAAGGTAGTGAACCAACATAAAATACTTCGACTCGGATGGTATCACATTCTTCAATACCAAGATCAATATCCACTTGATATTGCACATATACGATTCACTATAAACTTTTGTGATATTACTTCTATATCCTTTAGACATTTTATGCATGATTTCAATATCAAGATCCATCATAACATTATTCAGATCCATAACAATGTTCTGTGGGACTAACAATATTCCACATAATATTTCCCCTATTCAAACTGAATGTGGAGAATATTCCATGGAATAATGTCAGTCCCACATAACACTGTTATGGATCTGAATAATGTTATGATCGGCTACTAAAGTTTAAGTTTTCTTTCAATACCCTTACCTTTTGACATATATTAAAAAAAGGGATACAAACACAATACAATGTTAGAGAGTGTATGTGTGTGCATGTGCACGCACGAACCCATGTAATCTACTCGTCATGCAAGGAGGATGAAAAGAGAGGCATGCAAGGCATCCGGTTCTTCAACCTTTTGACAATGTTAGAGTTGTGGTGGTTTGCCCCACTATTAGTAGGGGTGTTTACACAAAACTACAACAAAGTTACAACAATGGTGGTTGATGGTTGTAGTTTACATTCTTTGGTTATTTTTCCAAGGATATGGAGAGATAAGGTGCATAAATGACACCCACAATCAGAACTGCTCTCACTTCATCTATTATGATACATAGTTTTAGTTGAGGTTGGTTTGCTTTATTTGGAGTTTGTTTTATTTGTAGTTACTATGTGGTATTGGAAGAGAGCTTCAAGGCCCATGATGGGAGATGGTTTCTAGGAGACAATACCTCTTAAACAAACTATACACGAGGATTCCTAAATTGTTTTGCCTCCATTCCATGCATTGCACCAATGAGTAGTATTCTTTTGCCTTTATTAATTGTCTAGGAGCACACAATTGCAATTGAAAGCTTGGGATGCCATAGAAGGGACAATAATTGAGGTCAAATACACACTTCACTACAACTACAATCAAACAACTACATCTATTTTGTGTGTAGTTGGGGTTGAAGGTGGACTTGTCATAAGCACTGTGGCATTTTTTTTTCTTTGGTTTCCAACACCACTAGCATACAAGTCCTATGCACTCGTCCCATGTCAATGAAACAACAACGTAAATCTACCATTGCGCTAGATTGCAAATTTTCCAGTTACATAGAACAAGTGTCCAGTGACATAGGTCAATTGCCTAGGACTCGTATGCTTGTAGTGCGAAGTCATGCCCATGGCGTCCTACTCCCAAGGAGTCACTTGGGGTTCACATTATGTATTTGTAGTTGCAGTTGAAGTTTGTGAAGTGGATGCTCACATGTCACAGGTCCTACTTACTACCTTACAAGAAAACAAAAGAGTTGGGAAAAGACAACACAAACCCTCTAACAACTAAGGGTTAGTTTCCATGGTGACATCCACATTTCCACTAGAATCTAGTGGACAAGCGGCCTACATGGAAACTAACCCTAAGTACTCTATTAACATAAACTATGGAAGTTAGCAAGAGTTGAGTAAATGGTGGGTTTTATCATATGATATCTTAGTGACAAGGCTGCAAATATTGGACCTTTCACTAAAAATCTCATGTACAAATATAAGCATTGTACCAACAAGCTCCCAAGACAATCACAATGAACCTTAGGCCCACTTCACACACAAGACTGAAGATACGTGACCATTGCATTCTAAGATCTCTCATTGCTCGAAAATGTTGAGACTATCCAAGTTCCCTTCACACTAGAAAGCAAAGACCTAAGGCTTAATTTTTTTTATCATGGATGAAAAGTCTACATGATGCCTACACGACAAACTATTTATAATGTGTTCATGTTCTAATGCAAAATTCAGCAAACTATGTCAATGGTACAACCTTTGGATGATAATCAAGGCCCCTCATGACTGCATGATCACAACCCTTGGCTTGTATGTGGAGTGGCTCTTAGACCCTCAAGTAGACCTGCATGTGTTGGCTATTATAATGAAACAAAGTTTTGTTGGACGAGTGAAGGGGGAAGGGTGGCATATGAGAGAGTAGATTTGTTTTAGCATTACACATGCAAATCAAAATGTGATTGTCGTTTCATTTATCCATTTTTTCAATCATTCATTTTCTTAAAGAGGCTCTTCATTTATGTTGCTACCTCATGCAGTCATCGCTACCAACAAGTGCTAATATTATTGACATTAAGAAAGTTCAATGTAAAACATCTACATCAACAAGTTAATAATGTTGATGGATTATTTTATGCTCAAATCAATGTCATTTTCAAGTTCCAAAATATAAAGGTTTTCAAACCCCTCCAAGCTTCAAAACCTCAAACTTCTTAAACTTCAACTTTCCCCTACAAATGCTAGACACCAATTCTTGCTCTCTAGGCCACAACTTCTATGTTGAGATGGAGGCTCGATTTTTGTCATCCAAAGGTTTTCCCCGGCTGAGAATGTGCCATGAGTTAGGCTACCCACAAGTTAATATTGTTCTCTGTCATTTTTTTGTGCTTCCAACATGACCACATGCGTGATACACATACCAAATTTGAAATTAAAGTGATACAATTGACATTGTGTATAAATGATTAAAACACAAAGCTTTGCGGAGTAAAAAACTTGAATGATTCTAAGTTACTTATTTCTTAGAATATATGTGCAAGTGTTTTCAATGGCCCTTCTTTGGAGAGATGTTACATTTGAGAAAAGGTCACCTCTTACATTGATTCTATGATTTTAACGTTGAGAAAAACGTTTACATGTTGGCTATGAGCTCAAAGGAACTACAAATAATAATAATAATAATAATAATAACCATGTTGAAAGAGCATCACGAAGGAGGGGTTTTGAACACTTCTCACTCCGCTTTCCAAAACAAACCTCCAATTGGTGACAAGGGGGTTGGTCACATTCTAGCCGTAACCATTTGTTTGGAGGGTCTCACTGACGTGGCTATCTACTATTGGCTCATGAGCATGGTGGGAAACAATCCATAACATGTGACCCTCTTTCTAGTTTCCTTATTAACGTCTACTTCACGCCAATCCATATTACCCCCAAAGTTTCGGCTCAATTCCATTGCCCTTAGTACAACACGCCCAACTCCAAGAAACTAGGGATGAGATTGAATGCATAATTGAGGTTCAATGATACTAGTCTCAATGATACGTCTCTTTTGCTTGAAGATGAGAATTTATTGAACCCCATGAAGAAATTCATAATCGACAATGTCGGATAGTGTTCATTGGAATTCTTACACAACATCATGAAGAACTTCACAAGTTCCTCACCAAATGTTTTTAGCGGTATTTTCTCAATTTCAACAATGTGATCAAGTTTCATGTGTTCCCACCATTTTCAAAACTTATTACATGCCCAATTGTCGTTCTTGTGCGATGGATTATGAATCTCTGAAAGCAAATTATCCCATTCTAGTTCGGCGTTTCTTTCTGGAATAAAAATGCTTGGAGGTTCATCATCAATTTTGTCAACAACATCATTCTCAATGCCCTTGGGAATGATAGATGGACGCCAAGAGATGGCCATAGGTGGTTCTTGAATTTCAAAATTCAATTGATGAGGCACTACATAGTCCTCATTAGAAGTGTCATAAATATTCCCTGGATCCGGATTAGCCGGGGAAACATCACATGTGAGACCACATATGTTTTGAACCCTCTTTCAAAGTGAGCAGAGAGAAGGAGATCCATCACCAACAATTTGAGGAACATTTCCTTGTTAATTTAATTCAAAAATGTTCAACAAAAACATATCCTCCACGTTCTCATCATCAATATTTACAATTTTAGAGGGATTGTTGATGTTCACATCTGGATTGTTGGCTTTGGTACAATCCAAGCTAGATGTAAACCTTCCACGACCAGATCTAACTCTTCATGGCATGATTCATGAAAATGGAACGAAATTGACTAAAACACCTGCAAACCGATCCCAAACTCCAACAAACCAACTCGAAACTATGAAGCAAACTTTCCACAAAGACCTACTTGTATTACACTAGAATAGCAATAGTATGCGAAGCTCGACCCTTTGAAGAGACGTCCCACAAACTCGCCACTGGATCCATCATCTTGCCTTCCAAACACAACCAAAACCCTAGTTCCTCCTCCTCCTCCTCCTCTCTCTCTTTCTCTCTCTCTCTCTCTCTCTCCTAACCCCCTTGAAGATGGTCAACCATTTTCACCATCCCTATACATCCAGCGCGTGGCCGTGACGCTCCCGGGTTGTCCATTGCCTCACACGATTCAAGAATCCCATGGGCTCCAAGAACCTCCACCTCTGAGCCCGCCATCACCCCTAACAACGTAGAAGGAAGAAGGAAGAAAGAAGAGCAGACAATCCAAGCTAGTTGTAAACCTTCCACGACCGGATCTTCCTCTTCGTGGCATGATTTGTGAAAATGGAACGAAATCGACTAAAACACTTGCAAACCGATCACAAAACTCCAACAAACCAGCTCGAAACTCTGAAGCAAATCTGCCACAAAAAACCTACTTGTATTACACCGGAGCTCAACCCTCTAAACAGATGGTTACGTCGGGTAACCGGCTCGAGGGCTAGGGTTACCACCTGGGGCTGGGGATGCTCACGTGGCTCGCCCTCCGGGCTCGCCGCATGAGCATCACCGGGCCCAGGTGATAACCTTGGCCCTCGAGCTGGTTACCTAGTTCTTAAAAAACTTCAAGGGTTAATAGTTCAACTTGCACTGAGTTGTCATTCTACACAATATGCTTCGGCCACATACTTGTGTCCAAGGTATCTCCGCACCAAATTTGCCCTAACTTAAATGAAATGAAATGAAATTGATTTAAAAATTTGGGCAACCGAAAGGGCTAATGGGACTGAAAGTACATGAGGATGATTTCAAACTAGTTGATTCTCTAGAGTGGTGGAGTGCGGTAGCCTCCATGAGATAGAGGCTCATGTTAACTGGTTGGTCTAATTGAAAGAAAGACTCAAGGCTCCCTGGAACTACATTCTCAAATAGTGATGGAAATTTATCTCTAATGGGGTTGTATAGGGGACATTCCAACATGAGATGTGCCTCATTTTCAACTGCATTATAAGAGCAAATGTGGCATAGTCTAGTATCTCTAGAGATAGGGGTAATCATTCACCGTCCATCGTCCAACGGCAAGTCTATGGTCAGAAGCACAATAGGCAACAATGATCTTGCGTTGTGGTGGAGTCAATGGTTGCTTCAAGTACAATTCACATTTGTATTCAAGAAAATCCTTGAGGTGGATTTTCTTATGTGCATGCTCTAAGTGGACCAAACAACTTGAAAGTGAGAGGTGCATTATTGATACCCTACTATGAGTCACAAGGCAAATACTTATTTGTGGTCATAGGTAAGTTCCTATGAACTTTGGGTTTAATATGAAAAGAGGGAGTTATCATGTACAAGCATACCTCTCATTCATCCAACATAAAAAGCCCTGAAATATTATGCAATATGGAGGTTATTTTATTTCAGTTGATTTGACACCGGGATTAGCTTTGAAGGCCCCAAATTAGTCTACTTGAAGTCATTTGAAATGAATAGGCAACAAACTGTAAGGGGTCAAGTTTCAATGTTGGATTGATGAGAGGTACGTCATATATGGCAATTCCCTCTCTCTCTATTTAGTATGAGGGTATCACCCTTACCTAACTAGATGGGTAAAACTACACTAAATATGATATTTAGTATCACCCATTCTAATTGTCTTGCTCAATACTAATTGTAATCCATGGTATAGTGTCAGCAACACTAAATGTTAACCCAACATTATTTGTCATTCCTTGTAATTTTTTGGGTATTATAGAATTACAGTGTTGCAATTACTGTCACTTACTAATTGATTTTCATCCAAATTTCAATCATCCATGACCATATATTCATCACAAGTTGCTGACTAGAGAAGGTAAGGTTTTTGCCAGTGGATGAACTTATCCATCATCCATGACAACATTTGTTCACTTATTCATCAGAAATGTCATCCGAAACATTACCATAGTGACATAAAGTGCCATAGGACACTAAATATCATATTTAGTGTAGCGTGCTCCACAATCAGTGCACATAGCTAATAACCGCCAGGAGCTGTCATTCTATGCCACTCCCGGGTATCTCCACATGTATTCTGCTTTATGCCCCCTCCCCACCTGACTTTAGCTAACCCTAAAAGTTGGTTCCAAAAACACGGCCTTCACACCATCAACATTATCTAGTGCCAAACCTAGTTGGCAAATGATGTGGCATGGTTTAAAAGTGGAGGTTTTAAGCCTCAAGCACTGACCCTCCCATCGGTACCTAGACATGAGGCAAGAATGTAGGACCTTTAAAAGTGTTGCCTCCCGCCCTTGTGATTGGTTGCTTATAGTCTTAGCTATGAGGGCACGAGGAGCTTCATTAACAAAAACCGATGGTAAGATAGATGAGTAGTAAGGCATTTGGGGATGGGACAAAAACTATCCAACATTCATTGCTTGGTAGATAAAACAATGACCATGTGTGAAAGCTACTCAACTAAAACATGCTCGACAATCTCTGGAGCAAGTTCTTGTAGGTGCATTGGTGTATTGCCTCCGCTATATCTGAGGGAGATTTACCGGATTTTTAGGAAAGACTTTGGTTACTTGGTAAAGTTAGGTGGGGAGGGGGCATTAGCTATTGGACCTCCACTAATTAGAGAATAATGTTCTCCCTCTTTAATCAGACACGCTTGGTCGCGCAAGAAAGTGTTGTAATACCCATATATTGTATTCTCGGTAATATCATATTGTTGCCTCACATGTCATATTTTCAGGTTTTTTTTCAAGAAAATGGCATACAAATCAATATAAAATGTTGTTTTGTCTACATAATGAAGACACATAATTATGAAAGAACATTTGTATTGAAGAAATGTGCTTACAACATCACGTGATATATACGGAGATAAAAATGAAATAGTCCTTGGTGATGTCTTCACCATATCACACACACTACAGAAGCAAGAATCTATTATCTTCAAATTATGTTTGTTGACGTTGGCAACTAACATCTTAATCAATTATTCCATAGATGATTTCATCTTCATCACATATGCAACTGAAAAGTCCGTAGAATTCTCCACTGCAAAATTTGATAGAAATTGGGCATATGCACAGGCTCGAGGAAGCTTGACTACTGGTGTTGGTTGGTTATCCACATCTTCTCCTCCTTTGGCTACTCATTCAAATGTAAATCCAAATGGACTTCTCTACCCCATGCCAAAATCATCAACTCAACCATGATGTTCTCAACATCAACAATTTCCTCCTCTACCGAATGCACATGTTCCTCATATAGACATTTCTTTGCTTTTAAGATTCATAGATGAATGAAACTTGCCCTGGATGCTTCAAAATACGAATCATGTATGAATCTTAAAATACATGTGGGTCCCACCACTCATGCACATTAATTACCTCTACTATATGAAAATTCATACCTAAAAATTTGTAGTTGCAAAATAGAAGTAAATTAACACTATTGTTCTCCCTCTTTAGTATGACACATTTGGGAAACACAAAAAATGTCGTATTATCAAGGTGTCGTCTTCTCGTTAATATGACAAATGGCGTAAAATTGTTGTACTATCGAGGGAATACAAAAACATAAGCAATGTGAGCTTAAAATATATACAACGAGTTTTGAGCAATATAGATCATATGAAATATTAACTTATAACCCCCAAAAAATACAAATATTCTCAAGAACTCTTGAAATAGGAGTTCAAAGATCTATGGTGTTGCCTACCCAAGTTAGCAATTATCGTCTTATCTAAATTCCCTACTAGCTTTTGAAAACTAATAATTTCATTAACACCAAAATGTAAAGAGTTGTCTAATAAGAAATTAGACAACAATGATGCATGACGTTTAACATCGCTAGGCTTTACTGTAGGTGGAGCAACATCATCCACATCTACTGAATGTAGATCAACATTAAGATCAAAGCCTTGTGCATAATTGATTCCCAAAGCAACATCCACCAACTCATCAATACTCAATTCTAGCTTAGTAATCTCTTCCCCTTCCATCTGAATGTATGTCCCAATTGACATCTCTTCATCACCCAATCACAACTTTGAAATCAGAGCATTGAGTTCATCTGATTCTTCTTGCATTCTATTCTTCTCCCTTTCATCAACTAGGGCAAAATCAACATTCTATGTTGCAGGTAATATGCGCCATCCTCCAATAATTCATGACTATCTATGCATCCAACTCACTCCATACTTCATAACTCCACATGATAGCTTGTCTGATGTGGGCACCACTTTCATTAAGTTCTTCAATGTAGCATCATCAAACTGTGATAAACCCACTGCAAAAGTTTCTTTTTGTACTGAATTTTGAAAAATGCTATTATACCTTGATCCAAAGGTTGAACTACGCTTGTAACATTGGGAGGAAGGAATACCAAATTCATGTTGCTCATTCCAAGGTTGAAAAACCACCAGACTTGCCAACTTTGGCAGAGCTAATAACATGTGAAGATGCATTATCCAAAATCATAATCACCTTTCGATTTTGGCCTTTGAACTGATTGTTGAGCTGCAAAATCCAAGCTTCAAATATATCCCCCTTCATCCAAGCTGTTTTATTTGAGTGCCACCGAACATACTCATGAGGTTGCCACCTTCCAAAATATCGTGGTTGCTTAGACGTATACCGTAGTACCATAGGAGGTTCGTCCTAAAATAATTCTAAAAATAAAAAACGTAAAAATTAGAAAATTCTGAAGACAAAAAAACGAAAATAGAATAAATTAGTTTTTGAAAGATTTTGCTATTTCTAAGCTATTTAGGGTCATTTTTACTTATTTTTTTTTGCTAAAAAACGAAAATTGAGAAATTCAGTTTTTGAGAGGCGAACCTTATTTTTTCAAAAAAATTAAATATTCGTTCGCCAGGTGGCGAACCTGCTATGGTGTTACAGTATATCACAAGCAACTTCAACTTATCAGTTTGAGTTGAATTAATAGCAAGAGCAAGTGTTACACGCTCTTTCTGTAACTTCCGACCCTTCACCTTCCCTTGTGCTAATGTTTTATTAGGATGTGCTCTAAAATACAATCCAGTCTCATAATCTGACAAAAAGAATAAGAAGGAGGCCACTCTAACCCTAGCCAAATCTATTATACACTAGTAACCCTAATTATCATTAAGTTCCCAATGATAAGTGAAGTTCCCAAGTAGTTGCCAAGTGAAAATAGATGTATTTTAGATGTACATAACATAGATGAAAGGAATTTTAGCATTAATTACCTCTTTAATATGACAAAACATAGATTCTAAATGTCGTATTATCGAGTGTCGTAGTCGTACAAAAGAGGGAGTTTTGAACTAAAAAGTTTGGTCGCGCAAAAATGTGTCTTAATATCAAGGGTGTCATATAAACGAGTGTTGTATTAATGAGGTTAGACTGTAGAAAGTTTGGTCAATGGGAAATGAGTCGTGTAGTCGTGGCATTGTATAATCAGGTGTCATTGTAAGGGTAGACTGTAGCCAGGTTGATAGATATCCTGATATGCTGATACCCATGTCCATATAGAGTCAGCAGTGGTTCCGGTATATAGGAACGTTCAAAGGCGATACCGTTAATAACCGCCAGGCGTTTAACGTCAACCTGATACCCTTACTGTCAGGGTATCAACTACGGTAGAGGCGCTCAGCGGACTCCGGCCCTGAGTTTTCTGACAGAGTGCCGGAGGACGAGGGGAGTTGCAGAGGAGTTGCAGAGGAAGATCAAAGAAAGCAAGCACGAAAGGAGGGGACTCAGACCGGACAGAGAAGACGAAAGAGTGACAGAAGAAGAAGTGATCGAATCATCGACACCGAGGACTCGGTGCAGGTGGAGGGAGGGAGAGAGAGAGAGGGAGAGAGAGAGAGAAGAGGAGCACTGCGGATTCCCTTTCTTTCTTTCTCTTTCTTTCCTTGTTTCTTTCTCATTTTCCCCCTTTCAGGCTGCCTCGGGGCTCGTCCCACAGGCTAAGTAAGTAAACTTAAGAAGCGAGCGAGTGAGGCACGGAGATCCACGCGCCATTCGTGGCAATCCACCAATCCACCAATCCACCATCCCTACCAGGCTCCCAGGTACGGGAGCAAGCGAACGTCCAGCTGCTGTTGTTTTGCAGTGGCGCGGTGACGCTATTGTTGTGGTGCGGTAGTGGTGGTGGACGATTGCGGGGCTTGGTGTGGAGCGGAGCAGAGTTGCGTGCTGTATGTGGCCGTAGGGATCTTTCTTGCGGTGGATAGGATTGGAGAGCTTGGAGGGAGGAGGAGGTGTTAGGGTTGGCAATGGCGAGTCCACTCGAGAGAGGATGGCTGGTAAGTGGCAACAAAGTAGCGACAATCGAGTTTGCTGGCGTCCTGTTTCTTTGCCCTTTTTTTTTGCATGCAAACGGATCTACGGTGGACATTTCTACCGAAACGCCTGTGGTTGAGGTATTCGTCATCGTACTTCAATGGTGTGAGAAGAGAAAGGATATGAGGAAGAGAAATGTTGCGGGGAATATAATGCAAGCGAGGTAAGCACGGAGATAGACAGAGGTTTTGGTGCACTATAAATCGTTTGTCCGTGTTACATGTTCCTGTGATCAACCACGGGAACAAATCGGTTGAATGTGTGGTGCCTTGGAAGTTCGCCTTGTGTGACTGACGAAGATTCTTTTAAGATATCTCTTAGATTGAAGGATATATTAACTCGAAATATGAAGGCTAGCGTTTGCTCATGTGTGTCTCTCGATGCTCCACTCCAGATCTCTTATGGTGCATCTCACATTCTCTGAACGTTGATAGCATCAGTAAAGACGAGCAGATCAAACTGGTCATAAATCAAGCGAATGTTGCTCACACTGATATTATTGTAATGGGACCAACTACATTGCAGCTCGTGTAGTTAAAAAGGTCTACAACCAGCACATCAGATTACTACAAGTGAGATTGTGAAGCTTAATTGGCAGGCTCCAACTGGAGCTTGCAGTTCTTAGTGATGAGGCTTTTGAACCCTAATTGTGAGCTTTAAGGCTTCAAGGCTTTACAATGCTTTTAGAAACTCCTTTGGGCATTCGTGGCATCTCTGCCATGCAGCCCCTGCCATTTCATTTTCTTGCTAAATACAGGCAGAGCATGAGGTCGGAAGCTGCCAAAGTCTTATTCATAAATATATGAAGCCAATTTTCTGGTTCTGGCCAAATGCAAGGATATGGGGTTTGGAATGATAGAGTTGATCTGTTGCTACTAAGCTCTAGGGTACTGCCATTGAGCATTCCAGATTTCCAAGCTTAAATTGTAGCAATGTGATAAAGGTCTTAGAATTTCTGAACTTCCGCTCAAGGATGCTGGCAATGCCACCTCCTCTTTTTTCTGGAAAATAAGTTCGATACTTTTAGCACTATCAATTCACTCCCTCAAATTGAGTAAATTTTTTAAATACTGGGTATTTACCACTAGCATTAGTTCTTTTCCTGAGGTGGGTGATGCAATCAGGTGCTTCAATGTAACATTTTTCTTGGTTAGAGGTTATCTGTCATTTAATTTGATAGATATCTCTTAACTTTGAATGAGAAACGAGGAAACTCTATACTTAGTTGTCAGAGGCCGATATGACGACTCTGCTCCTGAGAGCTCTTTCGCAAGTCTGTAATAATTCTGAGTCTGAAAGTGAACAACCTTCAATAATAAAGCAGTGGAGCTGTGCGATTGTTGATCCTTTACGATTTTCTCCTTTTTGTGGCTTCTTTGCAATTAGCATGTGAAGTTGGTGGAGGTAGGTGTTTTTTAAGTCTGTCATCTCATCTCCTATTCCATATCCTTTAAATGATTCTACTTCTTGCTGAGCTTCCTTTCCAGCAGGCTATCTTGATCTTGTATAATATCTGAACTGTGACCCTTAAGGCTCTTATGTTTCTTAAATGTACTTTGGTGGCCGTGAATTACCTGTCCCTACATTCAAAGATTGACACAGAGGCAATTGGTTTTGGTGCAGTACCTTATCAACAACTTCAGCGATTTCCAGCTTGCATCAATTGGAAGCTTTGTCATCCATGAGAGTGTGTTCTTTCTTTCAGGTCTTCCATTTATTGTTATGGAGAGGTTGGGTTATCAACAAAAGTACAAGATACAGGTACACCTTGATGTGATAGGAGATTGTGGTTGCTCTTTCTTGCCTTGTTATTATCCCTTCCTCTGCCATACTGTTGGGTATCTAACAAGATAGAAAGTGATTGATTGCTTGTATGGCCTTTGGAGATTACAGGGAAAAGTGAACTCTGTCGCAGCACAAGAGAAGTGTGTTATGAAGCTACTGCTTTATCATATCTGTGTGAATCTCCCCCTCATGGTTATGTCATATCCAGTCTTCAAGTACATGGGCTTCACGAGCCAATTGCCCCTGCCTTCTTGGTGAGTTTTCTCTATGGGGAGGGAAAACTTTCAGATTTTTGCTAACTGTCCTTGTAAATATTCTCAAGAGAATGTGTTTGCTTGGTTTTGACCTTATGCTGATTGAGTAGATTGTTTGCTTCTCGCTGAAGTGGAGTTCTACAAGTGCTGAGGGTTCTTGGAATTTGTTGGTAATTCTTGCTTGCAGGAATGTTGTGTGCTTTCAAATCTTGTCATATTTCATTCTGGAGGACTTCATCTTTTACTGGGGACACCGACTATTGCATACTAAGTGGCTATACAAACACGTGCATAGTGTTCATCATGAGTGTGTGCTCTCTTCCCTTAACTCCAATTCTTGATACTTTTATATTGCAATGTGATTGTGTTGCCACCTGAGTTGAAGATGCCCTAGTTTTGTTGATTTATTCATGTTATTTTGAAACGTCCTCTTCAAGGCTGTGTGATTTGGCAGCAAATGTGTCTCAGATGACATCTCATGGCTTCCATGGGTGCATAAAATTTTCATTTAGTGTGACAACAACTTTTACACTGACTGTATGTTACAACGACTCCGATTGTTTTGACAAAGTTCAATAGGTCAATCCTGTGCGTATATGTTATAGCAGAGAATGGGCTGATTGCAACCTGTATTGATGCACTTCAGGTATGCTACTCCATTTGGGTTGACCTCTGAATATGCCCATCCTGCGGAAATCTTTTTCCTTGGATTTGCCACTATCTTTGGACCAGCCATCACGGGTCCCCATCTTTTGACACTCTGGATTTGGATGAGTTTGCGAGTATTAGAAACTGTGGAAGCCCACTGTGGCTATGACTTTCCATGGAGTCTTTCCAGATACGTGCCCATCTATGGAGGGTATGTCACTTTTAAAGACTTGAAGCAATTGAGTGCCTATTATCTTCGTCCTGATGTTATATGACAGTTCCTTTCTATGTTTTGAAATTGAGGAATGTTGAAAACGTGACTTGGCCATGAGCAGGGCGGACTTTCATGATTATCACCATCGGCTACTCTACACAAAATCAGGAAACTACTCGTCCACGTTTACTTACATGGACTGGTGAGTATTTCAATGCTATCTTTGTTTCAGGCGATGTGAAGTGAATGCGATTTGAGTATGAGAAGCCAATATATAAATCATTCCTTGTTCCTGCACCTCAAATATTTTAGTGCAACTCATATGAGACCTTGTGCTATTCGAGTATGAGAAGCCAATATATAAATCTTTCCTTGTTCTTGCACCTAAAATATCTTACTGCAACTCAAAGCAAACCTTCTAAGCCTGTTTTGCCAACCTCTGCACATTTGAGAAGGACTATTCTGTAGTTCTACATCAGTGGTGTATGCCTTGTCTGACAATATAGGCTCTGAGCATACTGAGGGATGAGTTTAATGTTGAGTGGAGTATATGGCTGGAGGCTATACACTAATTTGACTTAGATAGTGATACATACATACATACATAGTTATGATGTATCAATATTTAATCCAGGCTACATGAAAGTACTCACATGGTGCAATATCTGACCACTATAACTTCCATGCAATGAACAGTGAGAACTGACTGCTAGTTACAGAGGAACTGGTTGAGTATGAGGAATAACTGGTTAATATTCAAGACTTCAGGAAAATTACTGATCATTTTAGAGAAATTTAAAGAATATGCCATAAATTAATAAAGAAACCAAAAGATATCAATGTTTAACTGGTTGGACTTGGAAACACTAGGATCTGAACCGATTATACCCAAAAATTCTCCCTGGACACTGCTTCCTTGAAAGGTTCCTTCTCTCAGGTTATCAGGTTATTCCATTGACATTGGTTCTTGTTATTTTCAGGATCTTTGGCACTGACAAGGGCTACAGGAAGCTGAAGGCATTGAAGGAGGCAGAGCACAATTATGACTTTGTGGAGGAAAAGGTTGCCAAGACAGATTGAATGGAGCATCATCGTAGTTAGTGATCGTCCCTGTAACTCTTTGAATTAGCAGTGGAAAAGTGGTGAGACATTTGTGGATTTCCAAAGGCTTTTTCTGCCGCATGTGCCTGGCCGTCTGTTGCGGCCATGGGTCGTTTGTATATGGGAGTGTAGAGCAGCGATTTATGGTGGAAATGTACGACCCAATGGGTGTTGGTGTTACGAAGGCCATTTGTAGATTAGAAGAGATGGGAAATACTTGACAGGTCATTTTTTGAAAGCTGAATGCTGCTGGTGGCGTGGGAAAAATAGGAGAAGTGCCAGTTCAGATGTCTGTATCTATAGTTAGGACTTGCTCAAATGAACTTGGTCCACACAGGAATAAATGTTTGTCAATTTGTTCATCTCGATATTGTTCCTAATTTGCATGCAGAGTCATTGCTGGCTGATTGTGAGTGGCCAGTATGTTAAAAGAATCATTCCTTGGCTTCAATCTCCATTATTGTCCATGCAAACTCCCAAAATTGGGCACTTTTGCCTTTCCATGTTTTCCGAATCAATCTCTTTCTCCTTTTCTGCAAGAACCAGTCTTTCAGGAACCTTTCAGATGAAGGTTTCTTTCCACATTCTTTTTGTGCCTAACATCTGGACTTTGAGTAGGTGCAATGGTGGATCCTTTGAAGAGAAGAATGCGTCAGCAAAATCCCCTAAGCTTTTGTACACCAATTTGCTCGAATTCATTGAAATCTAAGCTGATACTATAAGTAAACTGGAATTTTCAAGTCTAATTATGTAATACGTTCCACAATCTCTGTATTTATTGAGTTATCCTTTCCTTCACAATACCCAGTGATGTTTTTTTTGGTACATTGCCCTACTAGGCAGTATAGTTCTTACACAAATCGCCAAAAACAAATCCACCACCTAATTGACAAAAACTTTGACTACAAAATCATCTATAATAACACGAACCACAACCCTCCTGGACAAGGAAGATGTTATGCTCCACACATCACCCCATGGGCCGGGTCCCTAGCAATGATTTATAAAAGACATATATACCACGGAAACACCACAAAAATCCCCACTCCAGCCAGCATCTCACCATATCTACAAGGCATCAAAATCAACAACAAAATCCATCACACCCATCCTTATACTCAATATGTATGTGCCTCATAGGCGGATTCTACACCAACCTACGACAACCCAATCAAACGACATGTTAAACATTGCTCAACTAAAACCAAAACTTAGATCATTACCCAATTAGCCTGGAACTAGGGACCAATGGCCTTATAAAAGCAAACCCATATCAATAATAACCATCCCTTCCCAAAAATAAACTACCCCATCCCACAAGAAAACATCCAAAAATTACTTATCATGTTCCAAGAATCAACAACGTACAAATACAAACACTCACCCAAACAATACAAAACCAATCCCTTACACCCAACATAGGGAAGAAGCTCAAGACCAATTCCAACAAATCATTAACACTCTTAGCACATGCATCGAAAAAACCTGCATTCATGACAATTCACCCCCTACACTCTCACATAGAGCCCTCAAACAAGGAGACTTTCTCCCAAGCAAACAACGATCCTACATGTACCATAGCATTAGAAAAACAATAAGAATAATACACACCCACCCTAGCAACCACCGGGCCCAACATCCAATGACTCAACTCTCTACAACACACACCCATCCCACCTACCCCCACTAACCACACAATAGCTCATGCATGGATAGAAACAATTCAACCATTGGAAAAATACCAAAACAAAAGCCCACAATCACGACCAAACAAATGGCCATAAAGTGCAAAAAATCGATCACCAAAAATTGCACACTCCTTACCACCAAACCCAAAACTATCCACAAAAAAATCTTCAAACCCACCATCAACACCCCCCTAGACTGCCTCAAAGACAAAAACAATAATATACTAACAGACCCACAAGTCATAGCACAAGAAATCATGTACACACAATAAAATCCTTCAAAAAACGAACCCCCTCTGTGATGACACTGTGTACCACCCGCTAATGTGTGATCCATAAATACCCATGGCACAACCCCCAGTGGTTTTATCCTCAAGAAAATAACGTGGTCCCACCAACCACAAAATTGCAAAGGACTTCTCAAGAGAAGTATTTGATAACAACCTAAAAAAACTCGCTTGAGGCAAAGCCCAAGGACCTAATAACATCCCAAGTGAGATAATCAAAACATTACCACCTCCCTTCCATGACATACTCTACCACTTCTTTCAACAATGCTATCACCATCAAAATATCCCAACATAAAAGAAAACACATCAAAACAATACCCCTACACAAAACGATGACCCATTGCTCATCTCCATTTACCAACCTATTGCCCTAACTAACACAATTTACAAACTCTACAACTAGCACACTAACCTCATTTTTGAGAAGCTATGGAGAAAAATATAAAATACTCCACTTCAGCCAAGAAGGCTTTTGCCCACAAAGAAACACCACTTGATAGCTTCAAATGAGTAATGCAACACTAGAGGACGCCATACTCACCAACGATGATGTCTATCTTACACACCTAGACTTTCAAAAAGCATTTGGATCTATAGACCACGCCTAACTCTTAGACACAATGGGAGATATAAGCTATCCAATTAATGCAATCAATCTAATAGGCAGTATATACACCAACTCCACCACATCCTTTCACGGCAACCACTTCGGCACCATACCCCCTATCCAAATTAGTAGAGGTACTATACAAGGAGATACACTCAACCCTTATCTCTTTATCATATTCCTAGACCCGCTACTCAGATGGCTTGAAAAAGACAATCTAGGCTACCGCTTTAACAAATTATCCTCCATATTTACCACAACCACATACTCTGATGACCTCGCTATCATCACCAACAATGTCACACATATTCAATCACAAATCAATAAACTTCAACAATTCTATGAATGAGCCCACCTCAACCTAAACCTAGCCAAATGTGCAATTACCGGATGCCCAACACTTCCCCACACTATCACAAAATGAATCTTATACCTATCTAGAAATACATCTAGTGTCCTCCCCTTAGGAAACCATCAAATAGCTAACATGCTCAAACACAACATGATGGAACTCTACCAAGTCAACATCACAATGCACCCATACAAGCCACATCCCATGACTACAATGTAAAACCTGACATGCATGGAACCTTGCCCCAAAGACACTCACGAGTCCCGACCTAAATACCAACCCCACACCCACACTACTCCCCACTACCTTCCACGCCACCAATCCAGTTAAATATAACCCACAACATTGCATCTACATATTCGGACCATTCATTCCACCAGAGAACGTTGCAAGGTCCGGAGCGTATAGCCCACGGAACAACCTCTGGATAGCCGAGAGATTTCCTGGCCTCCAAAACATATTATGTGCATAATTATACACTATCCTCATAGCCTTGATTGTCACACAAAAACCACCCACACGGATATATAATACTGAGGAACAACCTGAACAACATCTACCTTATCAATAACCACATCTCACACCCATCAACACAACATCACCACCCAAACAAACTCCTCATCACAACCATAGTCCATTTAAGAGCTTGGACCCCACACATAATTACTATCCAAAAAGTATGGGCAATCGCAATCACTGGGAATGAAATTGTAGACCAACTCGCTAATGAAGTTACCACCCTAGCCAAACCCAACCTCATGCCATACATCCACATAGCTCATACCATCCTATACTAGCTAAACATAGTCCCCACTGGCGCACACAATGGTGCAATCTGCAACCTCCACACATACATTAACAATGAACACATAACACTCGAACTTGCAACAACCAAAAAAAAGAAATGCATATATTGACAAGTGGATCTCCAACCAAGATTTCCATCATAAACTCTCAAACCACTTTTGGACGGCCAAAAACATCACTAACGCACAAACCACACAAACACTAAAACTCTGCTATGCCCAATACATGGGCAACCATAGGGAAAACATATTTTGGCTAACCACCTACCCCAACCCAAATTGCACATTATGCCCAAACAACACAATTGATGCATGGCCCTACTCTTTCATTGCACCAACCAACATATTAACGGCTTTGTGAATAGCAAGACATAACAAAGGAGTCCATCAAATTATACACACACTACAAACACACTTGATTCTATACACTTGCAAATGCATGCCAACACAACAATTTACCACAAGACATCACAATCCCCAATTGGTTACTCCAATGCTCATGCCACCTAACCACATGCACATACCACGCCCTCAAACAATATATCCTATGCATATTAGGGCCTAGAGGGAGGTCACTCCCGTATTTGAGAAAACTATGTGAGAACAAATATAGGGTCCACTTTAAAGTTGCGACCTACAAATTATAAAACATGTACTTATAACAAAGACCAAGTTATATAATGAACTCCATGGTATAAATAAATTAGGGTGTTTACAAATTGATCACATAACATTATTCAGATCCATAATAGTGTTTTGTGGGACTGACAATATCCCACAAAATATTCCTCACACCAACCTGAATGATGGAATATTTTGTAGAATATTGTCAGTCCCACAAAACACTGTTATGGATTTGAATAATGTTATGCATGTTAGAGAAATTTTAAAACTAACATACCATAGGGTTCAATAGGGTGGGGAATTAAAATAATATATATTAGGGCCCTGCAACTTAGGAAGACCTTATGCTATTTGCTTGATGAGAATGATCTCCATCTCGTCATCCCAAATAGTGAGACTAATTTCATTCACAACATTCAATATATTTCATCCATAGAAGTAAACCCTTAAGGAAGGAGGAATGACCTTCCTAAAACCCTAATGGGGCCTCATTTCCACCCCATCTCTCTCATGTGTTGTGTGGCTAACAAAGGTGTGTGAGCTCATAGGGGTGTGCAAGTTTTGAGTATGACGTGGTGCCGTGATGGTGTGGTTAGGTTGTGATTACGCAAGTGGCATGGTGGTGTGGTTAGGCTGTGAGTACCTCTTTTGTTTCCTTTGAAATGCTTCAAAGATTGCTCGTGGAGTGTATGATTTTAGGGTTTAGGAACTTGTCGTATGAGGAGGACGCGTAGCTTTTGGATCTATACTCCTAGATGTGTAGCATCAATTACATGTGTAGCGCCGTGATCTATACTTTTGTTTTCCCCGTGATTTAGTTTGAGTGGTGTGAAGTAAGTTCCCATTCCACCTCATCCAGAAGGAAGGAAAGAACTTCTTCATTGCAGAAAGAGAACAATTTGTACTCAACTCAATGAGCATCATGCCTTACCCTTTGTAGCAGTTTGCATTTGCTAGCGTTGATGTTTTGGAGCTTTTCTAGTTTGGATCTGCTTTATGTTTTGGATCCATTTCGAATTTTTTTTTGTAGTCTAGTTTAATGATTAAGTTTTTGTGAGAGCCGATCAATGTTCGAGGAGATTTTTTAGTATACTTGGTCAAAACCTCAGTGTTTCCAAATCCAACTGGTAATTTCTTAAACTCAATGCTATAAGATCAGTAGCTCCAATATATCAACACCACCAAATGCAAAATACCAAATAGTGTTGATGTTATTTCACAAGATCGGTAATATTCGTGAAGTTTTGAACTTCAACCGGTTATTTCTTAAACTCGATGGTTCATCTGTAAGTAGCAATTAGTTCTCCCCTTTCATTAGAGCTGATTATGTGTGCAATTCACTGAAGATGGATCTCTCTTCCTGATTGGAAAGTTGGTGATCTCTTTGAAGTTCTCTCATATTGTTTGGTATTTAGTCTACATGAAAGTAGTATGGTGAAAAGGTACCGATATTGTAGAGTTGTTGTTGCTTGCAAGTTAGTTGCAGTAGCTATGGTATTTTATGTTATTTTATTTTATTTTATTTAAAAAAATCCTAGCTTTATTTGAGAATAAGTGTAATTAGGGTCTAAGATGAACTAGTAATTTCTAATCGAGTAAGTCTGAAAAGGCTTTTATCTCAAGATATCAGAAAGTAGTGATAGGAATGGCCATGGCATGATAGGATAGAGCATGTTCTTTGATGTCTATATATGACCTTTTTAAAAGTATATAAGGCTAGGAGGTTTAGAGAGAACAGAGCCCAAAACTTTTTTTTTAGTGATACTGGAACTCCGCCGGATTTTCTAAGATTCAATTGAATTTGAATATCAAGTACAAGTGTGTCTTGAAGCCTTTATGTGTGATACATATTCTCCTAAGTCAATTGTCTAGTGCTCGGAGTAAACACTAAAACACTATAACAAATACACACACCAAAATCCAAAAATAAAAGATTAATGAAACAAATCCACCAAATAGTCATTAAATATTTGCCAAAACTAATCCTTAACAAATGAAAACTAGATAACAAACAAGCCCCAGTGGACTCACCATGAAGACAACCCCCCCCCCCCTATACATATTATTCAGATGGTGAGCACCCCCCAAAAGGCCGGAAGTGCACTTACTTTGACGCTTGATAAAACATGACCAAAGTAAGTAGAACAGTTGCCCATTCACGTTGAGGCAAAGATCGATGTTATTTTATTTTATTTTATTTTATAGTTCTTATGACGCATGGGGTTTTGGTGTAGTAGCTTTGTGGTGTTAGGTAAGCTCATCCATTGTGAAGGTAAAAATACAGTGACCTACTCAATGGTTTGAAAAATTCTTCAAGAAAAAAACATATATGATTTGGCTCCAAAAGTGGCTTCAAAGACCTTGAATCACCTAGTCTAAGGTAGAGGGTGCTAAACTCAGAACCCTATTCAAAACCAACACCTTAAAATATTAGGCAATGAGCACGTATTGTTCTCAGAATGTGCACTTCCTTAACATCAGGCTCCCCTAACTTTTTCAACTTATCTACCAAAGAAGCTTTGAACCCTTATACTAGTTGCATACATAATCCAAAGAAGGCATATTTGGTGCATTGTAACCCCCTTTCAATTGCTAATAGGAAACACTTCAAGTTCTACCAATATAATAATAGCGTTTATACTCGGTGCTCGTAGTCATGATGTCAACACCCTCTTCCTTAGTGGAGTTAAGTTGGAATGAATCGGCTCTCAACCTATAGAAGATTTGTTTTCATGAGAGTTCCTTCATCTATGATGGATGAGTTTTCCTAGATGCCATGAGTCCCAAGCTAGGTGGGTTGTGAACCTTTATAGAGGGTTTTGACCCCTAAATGTTTTTTTGAAAAAAATAATAATGAACAAAGATCATTTTTTGAAATTATTTATCATTCTTGTGTCATTCTCAGCTCTTTTAGTTTCAAGTCCTTAAGATGTCCAAACACCTTAACACCAAACCCTAAACCATTCCGTTTATGATAGCGTTCTTGGTAGTGTTGGTTTGTATATTTGTGTTGTCCATTGTTGAGAGCCACCCGTGGCGGCGGTTCACTTGTGTGGCCTTGTGGCCTTGGAAACTATTTAGGCTTTGTTACTTTTCATCAGCCTCTTTTCATCAGTTGGGTCGTGGGTGGTTGCTTTGTTTGTGCTTGTGTTTGTTCTATGTTGGTTGGCTTTCTTTCACATGCGGACCTTGGCTTTGGTATATGGTGTCTTCCCATGGCCTCTCCAAGTAAGTATTCCGGGTCATATATGATTCCCGGTGCATTTAGAGTCTAACTGTGAGATCAATGCACCACATTCAATTCCAGTTTCTAACATTAAAAATATCGTCTAGAGTGTAACATATACTTTCATTTAGAACATAAATTTTGAAAACTTGGACTACATTCAAAGGAAATATGCACTTCATGACATGTGAACTCACCTTAACAAATGCCTCAAATTTGATGCTCACCCACTTACAACGTCTAGCATGATTTATTTGAATAGTTGCATGTAGCCAAAAAATTTAGAAATTTAAAAGTTTCTTTTTCCTTCCTTTTGCCATTTGTGGTAGTTACAAAGTTGGAGTTAAAAAGCGGCCACCCAATGACTTGGAACAACTTTTTGGATTTAAAAGTTTCTATTGAATATTCCATCTTAGCCCTCTTTTATATACTTTTCCCTTTCTCTTTGGGCAGTCAAATGGGGAATATCTTTCATTGGTAACATGTAAACTTGTCCCCAAGAACTCCATGCCAAGCACAAGAAGCCAAGGGTAGAGATTTACTTTTCCTTCTACGGGCCTCAATTCTACTTCACAAAGCATTCCAAAAGAACCCTAAACTTAGTTATACACAATGCCGTTGATGGAATTTAGTGTCACTTATTATTCATAGTCATGCAATGTTACAACCTTCTACTTTAATATAAAACTTCACTAGCAAAGGTTGAATAGGTTGTTTGGACATCATAGAACATAAATGACTTACCATAAATGGTGTAGATAGGATGACATTGTAGGCTGAATAAATAAATAAAATACTGATTAAATAAAAAGAATGTCAATGTTTTAATTACATTGACGTGCGGTGTCTGTTCACCATTTCCTGTTCTTGCCTGCGTGGGCAAGGGATGTGAAGATGGCTTAGTAGCTATTGTTAGTAAGTGGACCATAATGAGGAGTTGTGTCAGTTGTGTTTGGGGGCTTTTAGTCCAGTGGGACCGGGGATTGTTCCTTTTCAAGTTTACGTTTGTTAAGTATGTTATGTGTTAAATATTGTATGGCTATTTGGGAGAAGGTTTCCATTAGATTGTGGGTATTATGGGGAATAATATTGAGGTCTTTGAGGCTTTGGACGGTGTGATTGTGTATGGTTCCTCTTATACCTGCAATAAGGATTATGGGCGGTAGTACGTTCTAGCCTTGTTGGGATATTAGTGGTTGGAGTGCACCATACTTGTTGAGTTTGCATGCTATCACGGTTGTGGGGAATCTATCATTACAATATGTGAATTCAATAATTTGTATGTTTAAGGTGGAGTCTGGGGAGAAGGGGGGGGGTGAGGTGTTCCAAGTACACATAAAATGTATAGGCGTAATTGGGCCGGGTATTGGTAGCGTGGGAGGAAGCAGGTACAAGGGAGCCATGAGGGTATTGTATTATTTGGTGTGCGGTCTTTAAGTTTACCGGAGTTAATGAGTGTGAAGCAATGTGTCATGGAGTGGGCTAATAGAATGTCGGCTAGGGCATGTACCACTTTATTGTGCCACTTGGTTCTTAGGTTGTTTATGTGTTTGTTTTTGCAACAAGATAATAAGTGGAGGCGGTTGTCATTTTGGCGGGTGTTGCATAAATTGTAGAGGGGTGATATGTTTTCTTTAAGGACTTGTATTTTGCGTTAGTTGCCAAGGCACCTTTCGTATTGGAATTTGTGGACATGGGTGATTTGGGCATTTGTGATCTAAAGGACATCCCCAAGAAGGTTGGACCATTTGGGGTGGAGACCCCTGGTATCTAGCGATTTATTGATGTTTGGGGTTGTATTCATTGCACGTGATATGAAGGCATTTTTGTATTCTTTTTCTATGTTAGGTGGAGGTTGTGGGGATTGAGGGCTAGTATGGTGTTGGGTGGCCAATGTGGTGGAAGGGGATATGCATGATGCGCGGTTGTTTGGCTCTGATTTTTGGCTAATTTGTGCGCTGCTTCATTGCCTAGGATATTTAAGTGGGCTTTAATTTTTTGAATATAGGTGTTGTGTGATGAGGTTTTCATTGTATGTATAAGATATATTATGAGGAGTTTGTCCTGGTGGTTGAATTGGGAGGAGGGTTTTCTAATATGATTAAGTAGTAGGTATATATTGTTGACACTATCTGTGGAAATGTATGTGTCACGAGAAGTAGGGCATATAATTCAGCTTTGAGGATAGTTGGGTAGCCAAAGAGTTTGGTTACTATATTATGTAGAGGGGGTTGTTGAATACACTGGAGCCCACAATGTTTCCTTGTAGGCTAAATACAACTTGTTTGAGTAGATTAGTTATAAATTATTCAAGAATAAAAATATTAAACGTGAACCAATGGTGATGATAAATTGCTACCTCATGTTCAACTTATGTAGTATGTAGTTTACAATATGATGCAATGTCCATATTTAACCATTCATTTCAAACTTTGGAAGTGATTTTGATGATGCATGTGATTACTATAAATTCTCACTCAACCCCTAAAGGCCGAGGGAGACGTTTTTGTCGAGGCAGTCACCGTAACCCAACTATACCAATGTACACATTTACGTTATAATCTTCCAATTTTGAACACGTGGACATCTAGAAGTTTGTGTGAAAAGGCCTAACTTTACAAAAATACCAACTATACCATAGGAGGTGTTGGTTTTCCTTTAATAATTTGTTGAATTGAATTGAACTATGTTAGACAATTTTGGGAAGAATTTGCTTTGGCCTTTAGAAATTTAAGACACTTCAAAATTGATTTTGAAAAGTTGAAAGATTTGATTGATCATTCTAAAAATATGGAGGTCATTTAAAACCCACACATCATACATATTTCCTTCATGATCAAATTACTCTCTTAACTAGCAAATTTCAGTTTGTCTTCAATTTAATGCTCAAAATTAATGTTCAAATTTAAATCCTTGGCAATCCATAGTAGACATCTATTCTTAAGGTCTGAATTCCACAGTTACAGTGATTCAAAATTACACAATAGCCTTGCCATTTGGATCTTCGAGGATGGGTTTTTAATTTTTTTAATTGTTTTAGTGTTTTGGGGGCAGGCTGGAGAATATGGAAATCCTTTGCAGACCTCATAAGTCAACAACAATTCTAATTTTAAGATAATTAATGTGCATGGATGTCCACAACTTCTTTCTCCTCAATGGAAAATAATGTGTATCATTTGTTAATATGATGTCATATATTTGTTGGCTTTTGAATATATCACATTCCATATTACTAGTTTGCCACAATAGAGAAGTCTTTGGTGACAAGTTGAGAGTTTTTGAACATCATCAACAAGTGACTTGGGGTGGTGACGTGCTGATGATCGTCATGTCTAGTGACAATTGGCTACACTATTTGGTCCACCTCAACTCCAAGCGACTTTCAAATTGATGTAACCCACCTTGATTATTCTACACAACTAAATTTGACAATTGCATCAATTAGTATAGAAACTATGATGATGGAAGAAGACGATATGACAAGCCTCAATTTGAGGCTAGGTGAACAATAGACCAACTAGACAATGCATTACCCAAAAGGCCCAACCCCTTGATTGACACCAAAAATAAAGAAATATATGTGTGTGTGTGTGTGAGAGAGAGAGAGAGAATAATAATGATAATTACAAAAAAAAAACCTTATCTCCATTGCACACATGATTCATACATTCAAGTTGGAGTTCAAGTGTATCATCTTGACACACAAATTTTGACAACTTTGATTTGTTTTGGATAAATTAAGGGCAAAACACAAAAAATAATTTGGTTACAGCTGAGGTCAAATAATACCTCCAAGTGCATAGAAGGAAAAATTCTTTTGAATAGATGGACTGCTCAAAAACACATAGGATCGTTATGGTGGACCATGGTGCTTAAGATTGACTTCGGATTGACTTAATCAGAGTGAGGATTTCTAAACAAATCGATCCCCGAATCCAACATGTCGGAACCTAGAGACCAAAAAAAATCCTCTAGAATAATAAGGAGACCAATAGATTTGCCTGCCTAGCTACAAAACTACAAACACCGTTTGAAGGAGGAAAAAACAGCCCTGAAGATTCCGTGAATGGTGATGATTTCTATGAGGAATGTGGTCCAAATCTAACTGCAAAAACCAATGTGGTGAACCTTCGCTGGAATGATTTCATGGCAGCTCTGAGCAGTCAAGTCAACCTCCTCATCATTTTCAACTTTCTCTTCGAAGGCTACTAACTTAACTGCCACTTTTGGAGCTACCACTGAGGCGTTTGAAACTTTTGTTTGTAGAGAAACTCGCCAAATTCAATGATCTATAGTAGTACGTACATCTGGTTGCAGGAATATTTTTTTCCCTGCGGTTTTGAAATCAGCTCGCAATCCACCTCTCAACTGAACGTAGGCATCAAATGCATGCAGATCATTACAGATGACAAATTCTTGGTAGAAACGGCCGTGAGAAGACATGTGTTATTCAAACACCAGCCTCGTTTGGAAACCTTCTTTTGAGGTTTAAAATGGTTCAAAAGTCTCTTTAACTGATTGCTTCCAATATTATTCCAAGGAACCATACAACAGGTCTTAGGTTGGGATGGCCAGAACATGAATGCTTAACAGCTACTCAACACTAATTATTTTATTAAATATCTATATACGAATTATAATCAGTGAAGGAGGAATGCACATGTGATTTTTGGAAATTCATCGAATATTGACATTTTGTCACTTTCATCCCATTCTCATGTCATTGGTTTTGTACAAGGTTTGTTGAATTTTTCTTCTTTTTTAAATAGAGTTTATTACACATTAGAAGGGCCAAACCACCCGGGAGTAACTGTAGTAGGCTTATCTACGTTAACCCCATGGTAGGACTTTATTGATACATGAGGGATGCATGTAGACTCTAGAGCAAGAACTAAAGCCTCAATTTAGAAGTATTTTATCCAACTTGAGTGACTATGAGGACATTGGACATCAAAATGCCAAGTTGCCATTGATTACACCCCACAAAGACACATGTCACAATGATATTGGACTATGTGCTCAAAACATGAATACAACTCTAGGTTGTTCATAGACACAATTGGGAGAGTCATGTAATCATTAAAAGAATGAGATAATCTTCAGCTTAGAGTTTTACAAAAATTTGCATCTCTACTTTGGTTTTGAAACTTAAGAGACAATCTTCGTGATTCACAAATTGTTGAGGCAATTCTTAAGCCGATTCAATAGTTGAAAATGTTTGTGGAGTTTAGTGTCCATATTGTTGTACCCTAAAACCAACAAAATGTATGAATCCTAAACCCTAAACCACAAAATGTTTATCGATTATGGGTATATTCACCTTACCTTTTACAAGAAGTGGGTCCAAGTAGGGAGTGGGTCTAAGATGGAATTGTCGCATACATGTGTACCTCTCATCCATCCAACATAAAAACTTGACCCTGTATAGTTTTGTGGTTGATTCATCTCAAATGCTTACGACTATACTAATTCGGGGTCTTTGAAACTAATGCCGGTGTCCAATAAACCAAAAAACAACCTTTGGAATGCACGCATTTATGATGAACTAGATAACCAACGAGAGGAGGGTGGATGACTCATCGCTTATGCGGCTCATCATCCACCTACTAATCTAGTTACCAGTCATAACCGATCAGCTCATGGACATAATCATAAATTATGGATGAATAAATGCCTACATGGATGAAACATTGTGACGAGCCCTTCCGCTCTTGGATGAGCGATCAGTTATGTTGGACGAACGAAGATTACCCTCATACATGTGCAATAGTTCCCTCTCGCCAACCGGGAGATGGAGGGAGAGCCGGGGTGCCGGGTGTCAGCGGCCCGTGTGGGGTTTGTTTATGAGGCGGAAATTGATGAGAAGTTGGGAAGCAGATTCAACAGTACTTACTTCACTACATCAATTGGCAGGCCAGCTATCTAAAATCATACCGAGCTAGCTAGGGAAGGGAAGTACAAAGTGCCTGACGTCGTCAATCGGGAGCTTGGGGGAGTGACAACAATTCTTACCTGGCAGTGAGTGGGGGAATCAATCTGCAGTAAACAAGTGTATTTCCCATTAAAAGATCCAGGGCACCTCAATCCGGCTCATTCCAGGTGGGTAGAATAGAGCAGAGGCGCCTGTAACTGATCACTTAAGAAATTTTGCGCCAGATATGGAGAAGCATAAGGCGCGGTGCAAGATTTTCCTGTGTAGGAAGATAGAAACCAGAAGGATTGCGAGAAATTTGATAATTTTATTCCTTACATTGAAATTACTGTGAATTTTTGGAGCCAAAAGTTGGTCCGAACATATTATCAATGTCTAGAATGCCATAGCCGCTCATTCCTCCTCACTTTAACACTCAAACACAAGGCATGTGTCATGGCACTATTGGTTCCAGCCTAATTGAAATTCAATCCCAGCCTGCTCAAAATCCCGGTATGGTATAGATTGCTGATGGGGTCCTGATTGGGAATAGGTCAGGCCTCATAAATTTATGCATTCTATAAATAGACGCCTAAAACGCATAAAATAATTTGAGCGGCGTGCATAAATTAAGAAAAAAATTCAAAGATGCCCAGAGGTTGTGTAGTCCGACGTACAATTTAGGGTTTAGGGTTGGTCATCTACGTTGATCACAACCTTCTATCCCGCTATATAGATGGGAGCATGTCAACACAATAAAACATGCCACACACAACGCCATACGAAACACACTCCAGTTGTCCAATTCCTAGCATTTTCCAGTCATTTCTTGAAAAATGGTTATTTTATGCGCCTCGGATGCACGGCGTGCATAAATTAAGCTAATTTATTTAATTTATGCGAACGCCTAATTTTATGAGGCCTGGAATAGGTGCCTCTACTATGGTTGACAGGACTTAATTTGGGGACCACCTCCACCTGCCATTCAATCGATTTTCAACTCTCTCTTTTTTAATTCATTTCTCATCAGCCCAAGTGTCGGCTCGACCGTATTCACCTCCCACTTTTGACCTAAGTGGATCTTGCAGCAACAAGCCGGGCACTGCTCTTGCAACTGAAGGCATCTTTGGTAGATCCAGAAAGGAGCAGAGCAATGTTCCTGTATCAGGAACTCATTAGGGTTTTGAAGAGAGATTTTGAGCCAACGAGATCCGGCAGCTGTGAGACAGAGTGGAGGATAAGAATCAATTGGCATTGCGCTACATCTACAAGAACATGGTATTATTCCATGGTGTCAGCATCTCATCGATGTCCAGTTCCATTTCCATCTCTTTCAATTCAAACCCTCGATACCAAACTGTCAATGTCAACATCTCGAATTCCCAGTGGAAGATTGAGAGGTAGGTTACAGGGTCTTTTAAGCAACCAAGTTCAGTTTTTTCCATACGTGATCCCACGCAGATCACGATTTCTTTTACTAGATGCTCCATACTGGATACGCAGCAATGGTGTATTGAGCAATTCGGCAGTGCAAATTCGGAAGTTAGGCAGAAAAATCACCCAACATATGGCCATAGCCATGTGAAGCTACCGTTTGTTCGCACGAAATCCAAAAATTGCGGAACAGGAATCAGCAAGCTTGACATTAACTACACAATTAATGGAGCATGCTTCCTCCAACCCAGATCGAATTGCATTTAATCGTCTCCGGATTGCAACGATTTGGCAACATATGCGAGGATGCTTCATCGAAAAAATGCTGAACAGCTAACCAATGACATCGAACTACATTCCTCCAGGCTACACTTTACATCGAAAGGGTTTCGTTGCAATGAAGAGGAAAGACATCCAAGAATGCTGAATAGGAGATGATACAAGTTTGACATCGGAAAACTACTCAAAGGAAGTATGCTTTTGATCCAAGCCCCACTTGACATTGAATAGAGATTTTATTGCAGTGAATCTTCTCTGAATTGCAATGCATCGGCAAGACATTCATCAGGCTTGCCAGCGCTTAAAGAGAAACTATATGACAAAATGTAGCACCACATTCATGGGCCTCTTCCCTCCCTCCCCCCCTCCAACTCGTCAGACCTGTCTGAAAGAAAATTCGTTCAGATCCAAGCTGCTGCTGCTGCTGCTACAAGTACCGAAGCAGTGAATCATCCAGTTCCAATCAAGTATGTACGCTATTTCCTCTGTAGATACAAATTTCTAGTGCCTATATAAATCATCCTCTACTCTAAGCTTGGGCCAAATTCTGCACGCCAATTCGGTGCAGAGCGAGATGCCTGCTGCTGCTATTTACCGGCCATGGATTGCCACGTTGAGTTTATTGAAGCATCTTGCTAAGGGCTCGCCGACGTTGGGCTGGACCGGGGGTTAGGTGACCGAGGGCTAGGGCTAGGGCTATTGGCCGTTGTCGTGTTATTGTTGCTCTGCTGCTGCTGTTGCTTTTGAGGAGGACCTTCTATGGCTAGAGCTTTCGGAGGAGGCCCTTCGATTGCAAGCTTGGGCTCCGGCGCAGGCAAGGCAAGCTTGGCTGGCGATGGCGGGCCAAGGGCATAAGTCACGCGGGGTTTCACAGGGGGGAGAGCAGGGAGAGGAACTTCTTGAATGAACCACTGGCGAACAAAGCTCATGGGTGGCCTAGCCTCTGGATCAGGATGGCAACAGAACAAACCCATTTGCAGCAACGTTCGCATCTTCTCAGGCTCATGTGCACCTTGCAGCTTCGGATCAGACATGCTCAACAAGTCATTAGCCTCATGTGCCTTCCACACCGTGTCCACTAACCCCAAGTTCACATTCTCGGGCTTGTTCTTCTCCAACGGCCTGCGTCCCGTGGCAACCTCCAAAGCCAACACCCCGAAACTGAACACATCCGATTTCGTGGAAGCTTTCCCCACTTGAATTAGCTCCGGGGCTAGGTACCCTCGGGTGCCCGCAATGATGGTGGTCTGCACATTCTCGGTGGTATGATGAATCAACCTCGCTAACCCGAAGTCTGCCAAATGTGGGCTGAAATTCTCGTCCAGAAGCACATTGCTTGGTTTCACATCCCGGTGAAGCACACATTGCTGGCACTCTTCATGCAAGTAAGATAAAGCACATGCCACACCCCGCAAGACGCTATGTCGCACATCCCACCCGAGGGCAGAGGTGGCCTTGGGGATTGAATCATCGCCATTAGCAATATTGTTACTAGCATTGTTGTTGTTGTTTTCCAGGAGCTTGTCAAGGCTCCCGTTGGGCATAAAGTCATAGACAAGAAGCAAGTTACCTTTCTCATGACACCATCCCTGCAGCTGCACCAAGTTGCGGTGGCGGATGCGGCTGATGATGGAAACCTCGGCCAGAAATTCGCGCTCTCCTTGATTGGAATCATGTGCGATCTGCTTCACTGCCACCACAGAGCCGTCACTCAGGGTGCCCTTGTACACGCTTCCGAAGGCGCCACGGCCTAGAAGTTCCTCGCTGCTAAACTCCTTGGTGGCAGCTGTAAGCTCCTTGTATGTGAAGATTCGGGGGCCATAGAATGTGTTGTCCACTGGCTTCTGCACCACTTGCCCCTTCTTCCCCTTCACCACCTTCTTCTTCGCTGTTGCGGGATCTGACCCGGGCCCTCCCGCTGCGGATGATGACTTGCCTACACATGCTGACCCACAACACAGCGAACGCCAGGAGAAAGTCATCCAGAACCACAACCTCTAAATGATGATACAATTCGGTCCACCACCCCCACCTCCTAGGATCGCTGGCCCGCGTTGAGTTGCTGAAGATTTTGTTGTTGTAGTAGCCTGGCTAGCGCACGGGCGGCAGGATCAATCATACTGCTCCTCCCACCCTGTGCATTGCTCGGAGCTTTGGCTCTCACCGCAACTCGGACACAACCTGACTACATGGAGAACCACCCCACTTGAATCCTCTAAAGCCCACGCCTCCGACTCCGAGATCCAAAAACCCCCCTCACCACCCACCTCCAAAATCCTCGCAATAATATAATATGCAACCTCAAATCGCGACCTTGTTGATGAATGAATCAAAATCAATTCATTGATCCACGCCAGAGACTAAAACCCTCAAGCTTGAGATCTGGAAACTCGCGGGAACACCTGGATTTCCAATCTCCCCGTAAACCTCCCAAGGTTTAAGCTTCCCGGCACCGAAGCCACATCAAATTCCTTAACCCCAGCAGCAGCCGCCGCCGCCGCCTCCCCCTAAACCCCCACCCCAACTCAACAATCCTCCTCCACCTGCACTCCTAAACCCACACACCTGGTTGCAACTACGATGCACCTAAGCAAATGCTCAACGCCAGCCTGCCACCTAACGTGGTCCCTAATGCCCGCCTGTGGGGCACCACGACGAGGGCGAGCCTGTTCCCCTGGTGGTTGTTGTGCGGACGCTACTACAATGCCCTGTGTTGTATGCTGCGAGGGAGGAAGAAAGCTGTCCGTGCTGTGAGATCCGGGCCCAGGAGGGACGCTGATATGGGCAATGGCGATGGTGGTGGTGATGGTGATGATGCCAGGAGGAGCAGCCCCCCCTGTCCTCCTGTAGTGGCAGCGCAACGCGTGACGGATGGCAAACGAGTACGGGTGGGTGGGTTGCGCCCCAGCCCAACCCACCCGGAGGGCAGGGAGGGCAGGGGAGGGGAGCCTGGGCTGCGTGCCTAGGTGCGAAGCGCGCTGATGCGGGAGGGGCGGCCACCATTCTCGCACTGGGCTGCCGGCCGCGTTGCCTCTTCATTCCACCCCATTGCCAGGCTTGTTACTCCACCCTCCCCTCCGCTGTCACTTCTCCCCCTTTGCTAATCTCGGTCCGCAGCTAGCTCCCTCGCCAGCCCATCCCCCCCTGCCTCCAGTGTCCGGGGACATTTTGGGCAGAATCGGTTGGGCTCCTAGTGTTTCCAAGCCCAACCGGTTACATGTCACATCTAACTCGGTCTCGCTTTACTAATTTGAGGTATGCTCTCTAAATTCCTCTAAAATGATGGGTGCTTTTCCTGAAGTCCTGAACTTCAGCCGGTTACCTCTCCAACTCAGCCCGGTTCATCTGTAACTTGCGGCCGGTTCTCCCCGTTCATTGCATGTCTCCGCTCCCCCTTCCCGTCCCGTCCCTGCCCTGCCTGCCTGCCTTCCCTTCTACCCTCACTCCCAGAATACCCTTTCTACCCTCTGGAGACTGCCCCCGAACAGCAGCCTTGAAAAGCAACGCCCCTCCCCTACTACCAGTTGAGAATGAGTCCAATCCCAGCAACCTCACAAGCACCAAACTGCCATGCCTGGATCTACAGTTGCAACCCCCCCCCCCGGGGCGCTTTTGACAAGCCCTGTCATCATTAGCAGTTGATTTGTAGCTTAGCATTGCTTTGTTTTGTTTTGTTTTGCTTTCCATTCGGACCGTTATCTTGAGTGAGGACCATTAAGATTTGGTGGGAAAGTGATGTCACGTTAGCACCATTTCGTTTTTTTCATACCTTGGATTCGGACCCTAGTGTACACTCCTTGAGCCCCTCCCCTACTACCAGTTGAGAATTTCGATCCCAACAACCCCCACAACACATGAAACTAACATGCCTTGATTCATAATTGCAACCCCAAACCCCTTGCTTCTGGAAAACTGTGTCATCATTACTAGCCAAAGTATTCTCTCGAATGAGGATTGTTGAGATTTGGTGGGAAAGTGATGCCACATTTGCGCCACTTCGATCTTTTTAGAACTCGGGCCCAAACCCTAGTGTAAACTCCTTGGGCCTATCCCCTACTACCAATTGAAAGTTCCAATCCCAACAACCATACAACTGCCATGCCTTGGTTCACAATTGTAACCCGAAAATTCCTTTACGTTTGGCAAGCCATGTCATCATTACTACACTAAATATGATATTTAGTGTCACCAATTCTAATTGCCTTGCTCGATACTAATTGTAAACCGCAGTGCAGCGCCACCAACACTAAAAGTTAACCCAACATTACTTGTCATTCCCTGTAATTTTTTTTGGGGGGGGGATTATCGATTTACAGTGTTGCAATTGTTGTCACTTACCAAGTGATTTTTCATCCATGACAATATATTCATCACAAGTTGCTGACAAGAGAAGGTAAGGTTTTTGCCAATGGATGTACTCATCCATCATCCATGACAATATTTGTTCACTTGTTCATAAGAAGTGTCATCCAAAAAGTCACCATAGTGACATAAAATACCACGTGACACTAAATATGATACTTAGTGTAGACGATATACAACCCTAATTTGTTATTCTTTTATTTTCCGGCCTAAGTGTTTCCTTGAGTGAGGATCGCCGAGAATTGACATGAAAAAGCATCCATAAGATATAATTCTAACACCTTACATGACATATTCCCGGCCCCATCCAACCTAGTCATTCAGCTAAATAATGTTACTACATATCAGATGTTTTCAAAACACTTCATAGTCATTTATGAATGCACTCTATGAAACACATGTTGAACACCACGGTGGTATTAACTTAGGTTAATATGATAGCCGGAAAATGTCAGCCTCCTTAGGAATTTCAAACACGGCCTTGTGTAAGAGGCAATTTTTGTCAGCTTCCGAGTGCCACCGCTTGCTTCCCATCAATTCGGGCTTCCAGAATGAGGGAGGTCCATGTGATTGAAGACATTAGAGTTATTTTGTAAAGTAAAGCAGATGAAACCATAGGTTTAGTCCCAAATCATGCGTTTATGAGAATTAACACAAAAGTCACCCAAGTTTTCTTGATGCTTAAATTACCCTACACAAAGAAGTGGTGTCGGGCTATTAAAAACCGGCTCTCTAGATTGTTCTACTAGGGTGGATGTGCCAAGCTAGCCTTGCATAGACCAATCCAAGATTTAGGATAGTGGATCCCATGTGTGTACCCTAGTTTAGATTTTATAGTTCTCTCAAAATTTGAGAGGTGGAAAGAGGAAGTTTCCAAAGTTTCACCCAACTTTCAAAATAAGCTTCGAAACATGACAAGCTAAGGAACTCTGAATGAAAAAAAGTCTCAAAGAAGGATCAAACCCACGGTTTGGTTGCTCTTTGACTCTATTGTTCTCAGCTAAGCATGAAATTCCAAGAAGGTTCCTAATAGACATGCGAGGAGTTTCGTCATGAGTAACTTGTTGTTGGATCACGAGGTCAACCATGGTCAATATAAGGCCGATGAGCTTGCATTTGCATTGGTGAAAAAAAATCGAAGCTTTCTTTTCTTTTCTTTTCTTTGTTGGATCATGACACGTCAAGAACTTCTATTATTATTATAATATTTTTCTTAAGAAACATGTTGGACCTTATTGCGAATGATGTCTTCCATCCTATGCATGAGCTTTTCACAACAATAACCTTATTTTCATATCCATCTCCACGCTTAATGGTGAGCTTGGAGTTCTCAATTTTTGGTGTTATCGACACATACACATACCAGACAAAGAGGTAGAATACCTTAAGTTGCATCACGGACAACCGTGATCAACATTAGGTTAACAGGCTCACATTCACGCCGGTACCTAGTTACGGGGCGTTATTTTTTCTTTTTCTTTTCTTTCTACACATAACAAACGTGTTGAGGTACACATTCACCTCTTCCCAATGGAGTTTCATACGTCAGTTAAAAAGGGATGGTTTACACCGAGGCCGGAGCAAGGACCACTTGCGTTTCTTAAGTTGTGATTGGGTGAGAACCGTGGTGTGGTCTTTGAAGTTGAGTGTGCACTTAAGCCGAGGCCCATGTCATTCTATACGGACGAGAAGTCTACTTGGAATCCTGCATGGTCAACATAGATAATGTTTTGTTCCAGTTTCCAAGTCACATATCTTTTCTTCACCATCTCTTTTGAGATATGCATGGAGCATGATACTTCAAATCTCACAGCTGTAGATGTAGAAATTTGACATTGATCCCAAGTCATGTAGGGCAAAAAACCCACAAGCTTGGCACTTTTGCAATTGCGTGTGTACGAGTGACATGTCCTCGCCACTTGTTTTCGCTGCAGTAGGATACACACTGAATATTCTCTCAAACTATGCTTGACACGTAGATAAGCCTAATTGACGATGAGATCTAACCCATGTTCAAGTTCAAGTCAAGACTTATTTTATCAACCTCATGAGTCCATAGCTCTTTATGTACAGTAGTAGGAACATCTCCGAGCCACTTTACACACGGTCCAAGAGCTGTGAATCGTGATCGTGAAAATGTAAGGGCCTTTGAAAATCATCCAAAGGCCATCGTGTGGGAAATAGAAATCTATTCTTTCAATTGATGGGCCCTCAAGGTTATTAGTGCGAAGTGAAAGTGGACCATGTTGAAGGATTGTAACATATTTCATAGATAATTCAAAATAATAGGTAGCTCGGGATATCTAACATGGCAATATAGGTATTTTTAGGAGTGAATTGTAATTTAACCTCCTTAAATGCATGGGTGACCGTTGGGATTGAGCGAAGGACCTAATTTGTATATTCTACACGATTGAGAACATTGAAATTTGAGTGCCCAAAATGCAAACTGAATTCTAGGGATGTTTCAATTATGTATTTTGTGTAAATATTTCCTTTGCAACTTCTTACCTACTAATGAATGCGTACATACTATCTCTACCATCAATGAAACTTTGGGTGATATTTTATGCTTACAATATATTTATTTTTAGTTTCTTTTTCTTTTCACATGAAAATAATCACAACTAATCCAAATATGGTTCAATCATGTTGAAATTTTGGTTATAGCTCCAAAATACATTTTCCTACTTATATAGGATACTACTTTATAGTTTACACTCCTTCAAGTAAACAAAATTTACACATATGCTTTTCTTTGACTTTTTGGAAATAGGCTCAAGCATTTAAAGGTTAGCTGCTTCCCCATAGCCCCTGGTTTTATGTTAGACTCACCTCTTTTTGATGGGTCTAAATATCCGACAGAGCATGAAACATTATCAACTTGATGCCATATAAGACACTATCTATTCAAACTTATTTGATCCCTCAGGCCCTCAAGCTCTAGTTTAAGTGGCCCTCACTCTCAAATCATGTAATTTTTCTAGCAAGGATGTGCGTGGAATCTTTAGTCATTATTTGTGTTGCTCTTCTCATTATTTGTGTTTTCACCCTTCCTCTCATATTATGACAAATGTTGTGTTGCTCTTTCTTTCTTTTCTTTTTTCCCACATGATTACTAATGGATAAGGATCATATTGAGAAGAAAAAGTTTATGGCACATTGCAAATATCAATAAAAATATAAATAAAAAGAAATGTGTGCAAATATCAAGTTTTCTTAAATAAATAAATTTACGAAGTGAAGTGTGTGCAAATATCAAGTTCCCCCTCCCTCCACAAAGTGAAGTATGTGACACATGTTTGTGACTCGTGTTGCTGATTGAATACAAGTCATGCTCTCTTGTACTTATGTCATGCTCACACTTACTAGTGGGCATAGCTAGTGAACGGCTCCCCACCTGATGGGACACTTTTTCATTTTCTTTTCGCTAGTCATTGAATGTAACATAGTCGGATTGTTGGTTGAGACAATTAGCAAAGCATGTAAAATGGGATGATACTATGTGTTGTGATAAAAGCTATCCATTGCTTCCTCATTCTCATAGGGGTTAACTCTACAATTTGATTTTTTTAGTGTAATAAAGCAAAGTTTTTGCCATCCTATCTTACCATCATCAATGCTTGATTTGGATATCGCACCTAATCTTATTGAGGGTTAATATGTAAACATTAATATCCTCTTGTTTTTTAAAATCTCTAGGGTTACATTGACTATGTAGCATATTGACAATGGTTAATGGTGTTGGGTTTCCTTGCAAAAAATTCTCACTATATCTACCTAAGAATTTCACAACCATAGAGCCAACACCATCTTTCAAGCTACATACACGATATGAAGTTAGTGGATACAACATTTAACCATAAATTGTATGCCCCTAATTCTAGCCATAACCTGTAAATTTGTTGTGAACTTTTGGGTAGAAGGTGCTGCTAAAAATTCAATTAAGCATGAGCATGTGGATCAACCCATTTAACTCTTTCTCCCCTATATTCTTAGATGCACATGTCTAGCAAGATTGAGACCAAACATTGTGCGCATAAATAAATAAAAAGCAATGAATTAATTTAGTTCACTTCCACACATGATGGAAACATGATTTGTAAGCGTCATTCAAACCAACTGAGAATATAAATCACTCATAGACCGCACAAAAGTTCAAGGGGCAATTTAAGCCCTCCTCATAGAAATAACAATTGGGGTAAGAGGGCTAACAAATATAGCCCAAGTATTGTACTACTACAACCTTGATTCTATATCCCCCCCCAACATCATATTCATGAGTGAGTCATACATGTTAATGGGTACATGTTCAGCTCGGTGAAGAACACTTGATGAACCCCGATGTTACCTTTTCTTTCATATCTAGGCCTCAACTCTCTACATTATGGGGCCGTGTGAATGAGCATGGAATTACCAAAGAAGAAAACCAAATACTCGCAGTCTTTATAACCACATTCACCTCATTAGTCATGTGTGGTGATAAGCACTCAATTTAAGGTCCGAGATGACCTTAAACTACCAGATGGTAGTGGAGAGGTACCCAAAACCGAATGGAGTGGTTGGCGCTTCGATTCCCATCCGTGAAATTTTCTATCTACATACTTGACATAAAAATTAGTCAGGTGATCACACACCTCTTGTGTTTCAAAAATAAAGAAAGAAGAAGAAGATAGGCACTCGATTTGCATTCATTTAGGCAAGTGCATATCACTCTAGAGGGTATTCATTCATGAGACAAGTGCTTGAATGTTTTGTCCTTGGACCCACTCTCAGTAATCAAGGTACCCTCTCTTTTTGTCCCTTCCGTTTCAATGCTTTTACTCCAAGCTTCCGAAATCAATGACATCATCATTGCAACATTTTATTTTGTTTTGAAACCACGTGACTAGATTTTCCATCAAGTAGAGAGAAGATTTCACAGTTGGGAATTGAACCGCCCAACCACTCCGTTCCGTTGTGGGTTTCTCTCCACTATCATCCAGTAGTTAAGAGTCATCTCAAGACCAACCACCACTGCAACATCGGTATTGAAGAGAGTGCACCGGTCAACATAGACGGTCAATATGTATGACCAAGCAACATGCAAGGCAAAGACTGGTAAGACAGGAGACCCCTCGGGTGGTCCAAGATTTGCACCTCCATGGGAAAAACATGCTGCAAAAGAACCCCGGAACTACACTAAATATTGCATTTAGTGTCACCAATTCTATTTGTCTTTGCTCCATACTAAATGTAAACCACCTGTGTAGTGCCACCAACACTAAATGTAAACCTAACATCAATTGTCATTCCTTGTAACAATATTTGGGCATTATTGTCACTTATTACGTGATTTTCTAACCAAATTTCAATAATCCATAACAATATTTCATGACATGAATGTTAGGATGAAAAATATATCAAATTTTGTTTCAGTATTTGGCATTTGGATGAACTAAAAGCAAGTTGGGATCGTGAAAGGAGGTTGAGAGAGAGAGAGAGAGAGCACTAGTCAAATGTCATCGTGAAGGTAAGTCACTTGTCAAATATAGGGTCCCACAAGGTTTACAAAAAACATTGCTCTACATTCTACCATAGGACATTATCAATTTAGGCACTTTGCTTGCTGAAGTTGAATCTCAGGCCCTTGCCACACCACCGGCAACTTCCATGAACCGGTAGCCCTGATTGGCCGAGCAGCCTTGCCGCTTACCACACGAGCGGCATTATGAGGGGAGGCGTGATGACGTGTCCAAGAATTTAGGCCATCGGAACTACCAGGGGATTCCCACCGGAAACCCATGGAATCCGGTGGTGGCCACCCCCGGCCCACCGAGACCGTCCTCTCCCGTTCTCTCCCACCCTCTCTCGCCGAATCTCCGTGCCTAGTCGTCGTCAATGATGAGGAACTTCCTACCGCTCGTGTGGTGGCTCTAGCGAGATTGGGGTGAAGTGGCTATAGCGAGCCTACAGGTTTTCCTAGCTTGCACGGCGAAATTGCGTGCCGGCCGTGTGGTAAGGGCCTCATTTCATGGCACGTCGAAGTTTTAGGCACCAACCAATGAAGGAATGACACATGGCACCATCACCAAAGAGAATAAGTTTATTTTTGTGTCGAAACTAGTAAGGTGCTTTGGTAAACATCGAGAGAGAGAGAGAGAATGGCTCAATTATAACCAAATTCACTATATGGATTTATGTCCGGGAAATTCAACTAGTGTTAAGACCACAAGACCCCCCATAGTGACTACAAGTTTGTGCAACTTCTATGTTCTCGTCAAGCAATTGGTTTTTATATCCAAGAACAACGTGGTTCCATGTTCTCTAGGTTGCCACTCGGTCTGGTGAAAAGACAATAAAGTCAACTATAAAGTCCTTTGCAGGGGTCAAATGATGAAACTTAACTCATGGTTCCCACCAACAACTAGAACTACACCGTTTATGGTATTTAGAGTCACTTACTATTTGGAGTTATGTTGTGCTATGCTTTTTTTACTATGGATGTAATGTTTTTACCAAGAAAGGTCAAATTGGTTGTCTGGACACTATACAATAATAACACCTTCACTTGGTAAAAATTTACATTACTAGTAGAATGTTAAAGCAATGTGTAACTTCATATAGGAAGTGACACTAAATACCATAAAAGGTGTAGTATTTAGATAGTTTCAAACTTTTGGCCAATTTTGGACTAAATTGTAGTCTCATACGCATTTTATTATCTCCACTATGGTGCCAAATATTTGCACACATCATTGTTCATTGTCTTTTAATATATAATCACATAATGGCTACATGGGCGAGTACAAATAACAACACACAAAGCACGAGTGTTCACATTTTCAAAAAGTGCTTGCTTATTTCCAAACTTATCAGAGTCCAAAATTACTAATACTAGGTTGAAGGTTCCTTTGTCGAAGTTTATAATCAAACAAGGGGTTGAGCACCTATTTGAAGTCCACCAAGAAGCTGTTTTTTAACTATAAATTGCACTAATTTTGTCATGTGTGTTGGAACAACTTGCTCCCATAAGTCATGAAATCCTCATTTTGGTACCTTCCTAAAGGCAGGAGCAACACTACTAAGACACTTAGTTCTTCTTAACACAAATCAAACGACACCATGTTGAAAGGGACGTGTCAAAGCATACCATTATGTTTGACACAAAATGTGGTCCTTTGGGTGATTTTGCTTTGTGTGGAGAGAACCACATTTCCTAGTAGTGCAAGTTCCAAAGGAATCCCCAATGATATTGCACATACAATATGATTGGTCCTCGTTGCACAAAAGTTGGAGCTTCACGAGTCACCAACGTAGATGGAAGTGCACAAGGCGTTTTTGGGCAACTTTCATCCATCTTCATGAATCTCAGTGCACAACTTCAAAGGTTGTGTTTAGGTAGTAAAGTACCATGTGAAGATTAAGAGTTAGGCAATACTACAAGAAAAAAGGGGTTTAGATGACACCTCCCAATGCCAAGAGTTATAGGAGGCGTGTTGCGAAAACCAATCTTTATATTGTTTATGTCAACAAGGTCTTCAACACCAAAAATTGGTACTTAATGACATGCCTCTTGTGAATCTTGTCATTTGGGAGATGTCATCTATCTCCCCCCCTCCTTTCCCCCTTGTATTCTAATGACACCCTTCACTCAAAGTTGTGAGAACATTGTGCGAACCTTGCTCAACCACAATGACCTTAAAGTTTGACTTTGATGAGATTTTCATAAAACTTTTAATATACTTATGGGTAAAAATCCTTGATATACTTGATGTAGTCAAGTGTTTGGCCAACGATGCTTATTTTAGGTAATCTAATTTTGTATCGAGAATATTCCGAAAATGCACATAGTAAGCCATGAGGATAATTTATATAAATTTATGTGTCAATTTTATATGATTATATATTTGCAAAATCAATTTGGATTCCAATGCATCATTTGGATACTATATACAAAAGATATCATGGTTAAAGGTTTGAGTTGTAAGCGACCTAAAACCAACACCTATATTAGATGTTCAAAAGGCATACTTCTTCATAATCGATATGTACATATTGTACAAGATTTCTAGATGTCACTTTTAGGTCATATGTTTGGGTATACTTAGGGCCACTTCACACACGAGCCAAGAGCCGTGACCATGAAATTGTGAGAGCCCAAAAGAAAGTGTCCAAAGGCCATCCCAAGACACCTCCAAAATCATGGAGTGTGGTCACGGACCCTCAAGTGTAGTGTGAAGTCATATGTAACCGGGCCCTCAACCAAATGCTATTACAATGAATTTCTATTCATGCGGGTCCTTACACATGATAAAATAGAATAAATCAATGGTTGTGAGAGTTCGGAGTGCCATGGTCTCCTGATTTTGTGTTAGGCCTACCTCCAAGAGGTGGTTTTTGAAAGTAGTCCAAGTGACCATGAAACATGATCCATTCGATGCCATGTAGGAATCCATGTAGACTTTACATCCATCTTGGATTCACATACTCTGTTGGTCCCTCGAGCATAGTGTGAAGCGAACTTGGACCGGCTCCGCCATTTCCACCAATGAGAGTGCTTGAAGTGTAGAGGTCATGGGCTCTCAGTCTCGTGTGTGAAGTGGCCCTTAGGGCCACTTCACACACGAGACTGAGAGCCCATGACCTCTACACTTCAAGCACTCTCATTGGTGGAAAAGGCGGAGCCGGTCCAAATTTGCTTCACACTACGCTTGAGGGACCAACGGAGTATGTGAATCCAAGATGGATGTAAAGTCTACATGGATTCCTACATGGCATCGAATGGATCATGTTTCATGGTCACTTGGACTATTTTCAAAAACCACCTCTTGGAGGTAGGCCTAACACAAAATTGGGAGACCATGGCACTCCGAATGCTCACAACCGTTGATTTATTCTATTTTATCATGTGTGAAGACCCGTATGAATAGAAATTCATTAAAATAACATTTGGTTGAGGGCCCGGTCACATATGACTTCACACTGCACTTAAGGATATGTGACCACACTACATGATTTTGAAGGTGTCTTGGGACGGCCTTTGGACACTTTCTTTTGGCGCTCACAATTTCATGGTCACGGCTCTTGCTCGTGTGTGAAGTGGCCCATGCCTTAAACCCGAGCCATTTCAACCCACTCTTGACATCCTTGTATCCATTTAGAGGGATTTACAGAACATTCCTCCAATTTCGAAAGAAAAACGAAAGATGTCAACTTGTAACAGTTGATATTGGAGACACTATGATCTCAACCGATTATGCCCAAAATCTCCCCTGACACTGAATCAGTGGATAAAACCTCAGTGTTGTTTGCAGTTTAGTACTTGTAAATGAGAGACAAAAATATATCATCATGTGGCTTTGAATGTTCTATATAGCCCCATGAATATATAGACATGGGCCATGGTTGCATAAGCTGATTTGGAAATTCGACGCTTTCTTAGCTGATTTCAAAAACGTTGGTTGCCTCTCTTGATCTCGGCCCACAAATACTGGCCACTTTGACTCTTAATTAGCAACAAGACGGGCTTCGATGGCCTTATAAAAGGATCCTTTCAAATGCAGTGAACTACATTATAGCTGCTGCGGCTGCCGGTAGGTTGATTTCTTATAAAGTGAAACGAATGTGAAAGAAATGGGCCTTGCCACTTGGGGAGAGGGAATCATCGTATACAAGCGTAGTAGCATACCTCTCATTCATTGAACATGAAAGTCTTGAAATAGTATGAAGCCCAGGGTTACTTTTTTCAAGTTGATTTGACGCCAAAATTAGTTCCAAAGACCCTAAATAAGTCTAGTATTTGATGTCATTTGAGATGAATCGGTAAAAAATATTAAAGGTGTCAAGTTTCTTTTGTTGAATGGATGAGAGACGGTATGCTCGTATGCCATAATTCCCTCTCTACTTGCCATTTGAAACCGACAAGCATGCCAACAGCTAGTGTCTGGGAATTTTTTTGGGCATAATTGGTCAAAATCCTAATGTTTCCATGACCAACCGGTTACATGTTGTGATCTTTCAGTTTTTTCTTTATAAATGTGAGGTAGATTCCATAGATTCCTCTTGAATGATGGGTGATTTTCCTGAAGTCTTGAACTTCCAACCGGTTATTTCTCAAACTCGACCAGTTCATATATAACTAGTTTCCTAATGTTTCCTAGTCAAAATCCTAATGTTTCCATGACCAACCGGTTACATGTTGTGATCTTTCAGTTTTCTCTTTATTAATGTGAGGTAGATTCCATAGATTCCTCTTGAATGATGGGTGATTTTCCTGAAGTCTTGAACTTCCAACCGGTTATTTCTCAAACTCGACCAGTTCATACATAACTAGCAGTTGCTTCTCCCCATTCATTGCCAATTGCCTCTCACATGTCTTGACCCTGGCATGAACAACTTGTGTGCTAATTAGCAATCCACCCCGCCTTTGTCCGGCTACTAAAAACAGGTATCCAACATGCCTTTACGTGATGGTAACTTTAATGTCTTTGATGATAAAGTTCCATGGAAAGCCATGAGAAGTTGAAACACTCGTTCACTTTTAGAACATGGGTGTCCAGTCTCCAGAGATGCAGGATCCATGGGTTGCAGCATTCTTCACATGAGTGGAGGTTTTAGGGTTTAAGGTAGACGATCCTTAAATGGTTACATTTTCCAACTAGCCCACACCACCTAGGTTATGAAACACAGTGACGATTAGTACAAGATGGTGAGCAAATACAGATCAAGGCCGTAACCACTTTCCTCGTGATTTTGGGAACTTGTATGAATATCTTATTCAATATCAAAGTGAATATTCTCATGCTCAATAAAGATCATATAGGTCCCTCCGCTTATGCGGACTATTGTGTCTAGAATGGTTATCGTATTTTGATCATGTAATCTGATTTTTTTAAAACACATGTCTTTCTAGTATCCGTTCTTGGAGACACACCTAACCCACGTATCACTCAAATATATGTGTCCCGATAAGAAGAATTAACTGAATAAGGGTTGTCTACCTTATGTGTTCTTGCCCAATTCAAGTCTTCAATAGTGGGTGTCAATGTAGAGCGTAGTTGGCACTTGACACGTCACTAGAGACCCGCAATCTAATGGATGGAGTCTTTGAGGTGGATGACATCTTTTAAAACTTTTGATAAAGTTCCATGGAAACATATGAGAATTTGAAGTCTTCATCCACTTTTGCAACATGGATGTCTAGAGTTGCATGATCCATGGTTTGTAGCATCCTTCACATGGGCGGAGGTTTAAGGTTTATGTGTTTTTGCCCAGCTCAAATCTCCAACAATTTGATGTCAAGGTAGAGTGCATTGATACTGGAGATAGCACCAAAGATGCATAACCTGGTGGATGGAATCTACGAGGCGGATGAAATCTCTTAAGGTCTTTGGTGAAGTGTTGTGAAAACTTATGAAAACTTGAAGTTGAAACCCTCATTCAATTTGGAACATGGATGTCCAAAGTTACATAGTTCATGGTTTGTGGCATGCATCAAATGGGTGGAGGGTTTGGGATTATGAAATATACATATATATACATATATATATATATACATAGAGAGAGAGAGATTATTTCAAAGTTTTTCAAACTCGAAGCTTGATCTTCCTCTTTTCAGAGGCCTTTTCCTTTCTATTCTTCATCAAAATGAAGCAAGGGTGGGTGGGTGGGATTTCCTTTAATCACAAGTCTATTGCATCACTAAACATAGCATCCAATATTGTAATCATGGATTTAGTGCTATGTTCTACACAACTAATAAGTTGATTGGAATTTCAACAAGGATGTATGTTTATCAAAGTCATTAGATACCCCGCTATATTTCTTTTGCTTTCAAATCAAATTTTAGTAGCAAGGGTTGGCATAAAGGAATAAAATAAAGTACTATAATGTTATGATACATACCTTGGTATCAAATATCCATCTCTTATGGCAACTATGTTTAAAAGATAGTACAACAAATAACTATCACTACAAGAAACCTTGTCCATTCCAACCATGGTATCAATGACTCACTGTCCTAAACAACTTATTAAACGACTGTGATGCCTACTCAACTCACCTTGTGTGACGTGGATTACGTGTGAGTCATTGTTAAGTCATTTTAATGACTTATGATGAATTCTGTTGACGACCGCATAACATACTCATTTTATGTCTACCAAATATCGTCCACTACATCCATTCGTGTGTGACGTGGATAGAATATCATGACTTGGCTGATTATTAGTCATTATCTAGTTGTGATTTAACGACTACGTGTATACTATTACTTAGAGATAACACAAATTAGTGATGTGGCACTTACATCCCTGTAATGATGTGGAAATTAGGGATGTATTGAGTGAACATTATTCTCGATAATATTGACGTGTCAAAAGAATGACTACGACTTCCAAACTCAATGACTGACTCACATGCACGTTGAGATTGGGATGACGTGTATAAGCGTTTAGTCATTGTATGAGTTACTGAAATGACTCATGGATGACATGTGCAAGCAACATATTGGTCACTAAACATGTTTGACACGATGAGGTGGCATGCCGTGTCATCGATGACATAAGCTTAGTACATTTATTGACGTATATGGAAGATATTCATTGCCAAGGTGCACATGTGATGGAGGTCTGAAATCATAAGTTTAATGGCGGGCATTGTGCACGAACAATGCATTTCATTTTTTATGCCACGTAATCAATGACGTGGACGTGTAAGTCGTAGTGGAGTTGAAGTACAGTCATAGTATTGTTGAGTACAACCTACGTAGGACATTTGTAAGGCCAGCTGGGCTTTTGAAAGGACGAACACCTAAAATTTAGCTAGTGCCAAGGAGTTATCTAAAGCTGATAGTTCTATGGCTCCCACCAATGACGCTGTGGTGGGCGGGGGAGGCGCATGGTTCACCAATTGCATGCCACGCGCTTCTTCGGTGGTGGTCATGAAGACATCTGTTGTGCTCTGTTCATGTCTTTGGGAGCGTGCCTCCTTCGCCAATACTACTCTCCACCCCGGTTTTTGCACTTCGTCTGACCAAAATACTTGTGTCACTTGGCTGGGGAATATGAACGGTTCCAACATTTGAGGAACCTTGTGGCGAAAATTTACAACCATGAATCCAGCCTCGTCTCTTACATACGTAGGGTTGCCCCGGTTGTCATATTGCTTCATCCACTCACACCTAAAAAGTATGACTGGTGTATGAAGTGGCCCATAGTTCAATTTTAGTATATCCTTTAGTACTCCCACATAGTTCAATGTCACCTCCTCCGAACCCACGGAAGGCATGTGAAACACAGAGGCAACACCGCTGTCGTAAGTTTTTAGCGTCCTGGATTGTTGGTCCTCCACCCGAAAGTGGTTTCCATAGGCCTTCATCCTCGTATATCGTGTGGCTATCTGTGATGGTCTGCTGCACAACAGAACCCTGTCCATGTCATCCTCATCGTTCGGGTCAATAGGGTGATTGTGCACTACGTCTTTAATCCAAGTCTCAAACGTGGAAATGCTGGGGTTCTGTACCTGTTCCTCTTTCCATTGCCTGCACATCCAACTAGTCAAATATTAGTTGCTCACTAGTCATTCACTACTCTTCCACCTCGTCAGACAGTAGTCATTCACTAGTCTTTCACTATTCACTACTCGTACACATGCTCAGACAATAGTCTATCGCTACTCTTCCACTACTCATCCACCTGGTTAGACAGTAATCATTCACTAGTCATTCATCACTCACTACTCGTCCACCTGGTCAGACGGTAGTCATTCACTAGTCCTTCACTACTCATCCACCTGGTCAGATAGTAGCCTTTTCCAGCGGCGATCATGTTTAGGAAAACAACAGGGCACACTGAGACATGAACGTGCAATCACAAATACATAATCAGGCTCACCTATGCCAGGGTGCCATGAGGGATAAATTGGTCAAAGCATATTGGTGGGCAACATCTCTTAATGTTGGTGTCATCACGTACTTTGTTCCTGCCCCTTCTAGCACCTCCTCTGCATCTCCGTACTCCTCATCTGCATCCCAAACTCGACGGTCAACCACTTCAAACTTGTGGAAATATTCCGTAATGAAACCTAGGCATTCATCTCTTGCATAACCCTCCGCCATGCTTGCTTCCGGTCTTGCCATGTTCCGAACATAATGCTTTAATGTTTTCATGTATCTTTCAATAGGATACATCCACCTTGTGGAGACAGGACCACATATGTCCAATTCATCGACTACGTGATATAATAAATGCGTCATAATGTCAAAAAAAGACGGAGGGAAATGAATCTCCAAAAGTGCCATGCTCCGTGCAACGTCCGCCTGTAGAGCTTTAAATTCCAATGGGTTCCAAACACTGTCACATATCCTTCGGAACACTTTCGAAATCCTCATCACCGCCATTCGTGGACCAGGTAGTAAAAGACCTCTTAAGGCTAGCGGCATGATTTGTTGCACAAGCACATGGTAATCATGTGACTTTAAACCCCCATACATCCTCTTGCGTATATATTGAGCCATGTTGGAAACATGTCCTGATGGTGTCTTCAAGTTCTCCATAACACTACAAAACACTTCGAACTCTTCGCTGGTCAACACATATGGGGCCGCCGGTTTCAACATTTTGCCATTTTTCTTTGGGTGGGGAATGAGCCGCAAATACGGCCTGATGCCTCTGCGTTGCAAGTCCCGGCGGACCTTCACGGTGTCCTTATGTCCAGTGACGGTCTTCAAAATGTTCTTTGAAAAGTTTTGCTCACAATGCATAACATCCAGCGTATATCGTATGAGCAGATCCTGCCAATATAGTCATATATTGGTTAGTTCAGGGGACGTGTAAGAACGACTGTGATTATGACTGTCATTACGACTATGATTGCTACTGTGTTTACGACTGTGATTATGACATTCATATACGTCGGTGATGGCTACAATGACTAGTAGTTTTGTCTCATTCTGGAGGTACTATAATGCACACATGGTATTCATGGATGGGAGGCAGGAGCCTGTACTCTTTACTATACTGCCACGTGACCATTTCTGTAGTTTTTTTGTAGTCATTTCCATTTTTTGAACATGATGTGTTCCAGACGTGCAGTACGCTAGGTGCATGCATGTGCCCATGTGTATCCTAAACGACTATTCCGTTATTTGTAGATAAAATAATCCTCAAATTCTAATTATATCCTAAATATTTTATAACAAAAGATAATGAATATTGGACTTGAGCTACTTAACTCGCTTAAATGACGTTATCCTCGACTCAAGGTTACGTGTCATATTCTAACTGCAATAGTGTATTGTATAGATATGTCTACGATATCGATGACTATTGATGACACCTATGACTAAATAACCTCAATGTATTTCATTGAGAAGTTCCAAAATCTGTTGGAATCGGAGCCATTATTTGAAGATATTGTCAAGAACTATGAGAGTTTTTGATCTTTTAAGGACTGCATATGTGAATGCTCTAAATAGCACCATTATGCCCTTGATAGTTGTACCCCTGGGTATCCAGGAAGCCACTACTTGTATGTTTCAAAAAAAATAAAATAATAGCACCATTGTGTTTTTACAGACATTTGGGACTAATTTTTGTTATAATTTATGTTCCTTAGTCTATGTAGTAGATAAAATTGCAAAAAACATAGTAGAATTATAATTATTTTAGTAATTATGTATTTAGAGTCGGAATTAAGCATGGTTATAGTCCATCTCAAGGTAAAAATGTGTTGTGAACACAATGGTGGTGTTAATTTTTCTAAAAAAACCCTTCTATTTTTAGATACGGGCACCACCAGCCCTAAAATCGGGTTTAGGCTTAGAGTCATTTGAGACCTTTGATTTAGATTAGGGATTTGTGGATGTGAAGGTGAGGATGTGGCCGCCATTCCTTGACCATTTTCCTTGAAGAAAAGAGGCCTTAGTCAGCCATCCTCCCTCCCTCTCTCTCTTTCTCTTGCAGGGCAAAGCCATGCCCAATTGTTTGTGATAGAAACCCTCATTTTGTAGCTGCCTTGGTCTTTTACCTCCCATTTCTCTTGTCTCTTATGCTTTTTGATGAGCTTTTGAGTAGTTGTTTTCTTAATCAGTAGCTTCCTATGACTGCAATTCTCGAGTGATTTGGAGCTAGGATGTAATTTTGGTGGATTTTCAAAGTGGCAAAGGATTCTGGCTTCAGCAGTTTCAAAGCATTAACTTCAAAAATGTGTCATTCAGTGAATTTTTACTCGATTTTATTGTGAATAGTTATGTTAGATGCGCAATCAAGTCTAGTTTTTGTGAAAATTAAATTCACTCTCTTTGAGCTCTTGGTTGATTTTTGGTGAATTTTTGAGTGGAAGAGGGTCTGCAGTAGAGACAATTAAGTAATTGTACTTTGTGAATTCATATCTCACGACTCCAAAGTTGGTTTCCTACGAAACTTGGTGTGAGTAAGCATGCTCAAGTTAACTCCCAACACAAAAAAATTTCGTCTAAATCGGAGCCTTGAGGAATTTCCAATGGATTTTTGAGTGGCAAGGCCTCTCCAATGGTTTCGGCCTAATGGTAAATCTTCTTTCCTTAATCAAATCCTCCTAAGTGAGCCCCTATTTGTCTTTGCATATTGATCATTGTTGATTATACCCTACTAAAGTATCATTCGTGCGAAAACAGGGGATACCACATCAGGCAATACAACATTGCCTGCACGCCCGGTTTGTGCAATCCATCCCTTAATATTTTGGAAGACATTCAACAGTCATTTAGCAGTCATTTAGCAGTCAGATAGTAGTCATTTGGCAGTCATTCAACAGTTATTAGGCAATCATTTATCAGACATTCAGCAGTCATCCCTGAACATTCTTAGAACCGTATAAATGTCGTATGCATTGTTTGGTGTTGGTTTCTGAGTCCATTGTGGAAGTCATATTGGAAGGCAACGAAAACACTGGTTAGTGCCACATGAAGCCCTGATTGCTGACACATTGCTAATTAGATACTTACATTGTATGAGGTATGCCATTGTTTGTTTTGTGGATGGTGTATAGGTACAGTTCAATATTGGGCAATCCGTGCATATGATGAGCCCGAAAAACAAGAAACGGAAGGTGGCCATTGGGAAAATCAGCGGTGTGGGGGGTGTGGATAAGTTTCATTTCAAGGTCATTCCGGAGTTTTGCTACAAAGTGGACGTGACCACTGCTTACCTAGGTGACTTGAAACTTGCATACCCACATGAAGACGGAGACCAATGGGTAATAAAAGATGTGGTAGGAGGGTGCACACTATGGAACGAAAGGAACCTGAGAGCAGCATGATTCCCCCCCCCACGAACTTATTAGGGAGGTCCTAGAGGGCTTCCGTATTGTAAACTTTGAGCCCATATATTTTGTTGGGAACACATGAATGAAGTTGAAATATGTATTTTTTTCAAATACGATCGCAATTTCTCATTGTCATTGACATGCATTGATTGGCAACTTTAAAGTCGTTGAGTAGCAATTTTGTAGTCGTTGAGTAACCAGGGCCTCAATGTGCTGACAGATGGCCTACTAATGAATGAATAAACCATGCCTCAATATGCTGACGGATGGCCTAAACCCGTGCACACATCACGAGCATGCAGTCACTCAATAGTCATTCAATAGTCGCTCAATAGTCTTTCAATAGTAACATAATAGTCATTCAATAGTCATTCAATAATCGTTCCACAGTCATTCAATAGCAACATAATAGTCATTCAATAGTCGTTCACTAGTCATTCAATAGCAACATAATAGTCGTTCAATAGTAACATAATAGGCGTTTAGGATACAACTGGAAAATGACTACATAAGAACTATGTTTATGAACACGTGGCATTATATTACTTGTCCACATGTTATGATGACGTGGCCAATTGACTCGAGAGCCACGTGTTTGTTGACATGGCGTCCATGCCACGTCAGATAATGACATGGATGTGATGACATGGCGTGTATACCACGTCAAATGATGACCTGGATGTGAGGTTGTGGTGTGGATGGCACGATAGATGATGATTTGGATGTGAGGTCGTGTCGTGGATGCCACGTAATACCACGTGAAATACCAGTCATCTCGGTTTGCCACGTTCGCTGTCCATGTTTACGACTGTCCTATACGACTATATCATCCAAATTCCTATGTCACGTCCCCAACGACTGTCTGTCCGTTACTACTCGTCCGTTATAACACAAAAATTAATAGTCATTGTAGTCCTCAATGACTCAAATAACAGTCATAAACAAAGTCGTTTTTTGTCGATTTTCTAGTAGTGTATACTATGCTCAATGATTATTGTTACAACCAAGTGGTAAAGCAATGATGCGATATGTAGGCTTACATACATGCTATTTGCTAGAAGATATTCTCAATGACTCAACTACTATTCTGGAATTTATGTATACATCAAATCACTAGTCAAAGCAATGTAATAACTTTCACTAGTGTATTATTTCAAGAGCAAAAGATCATTCAAACATGAGCAATGCACTATTGTTGGTGTTCAAAATGTGAAGAGCCAACCTCATTTGCACCCGTGCCAACCCAAACATACATTTTTGTGTTAGAAAGGTGTGTGTCAGGTGTTTTTAGCTAAGCTCAATTGCAATCCATGTCACACATTTATCTCACCTATCAAGTTCATTGAGAGGTTACAAACATTTACACTCAATACAAAATATCGAGTATACAAACCTGCTCTTTTGCCATATTGTGTAACTTTCTTGAATGGTAAGAACCTCTTGTACGCCAAACACCATGCGCTTCTACACTTAGTATGTATCTACTGAGCCTTAGTGAATAAAATAGTCTTCACATGGAGGTGTTTAGGGTTTAAGTATTAGTTAGTAAGATGCAGTGGTTGTCTTAGGTCATGGAAATCCTAAATCATGGAGTGTGGCAACTTCCTTGACCATGGTTAGTTAACTTATTGTTTAGTACAATGCAGTGTCTAACATTGGTGTAGAGCCTATTAAGCAATCCAAACTTTGTAGGAGGTTTACTCAATTTGTCAAGAGTTTCACTTTTTACTATTATATCCAAATTTGATGAACAATTTGCACGTCAATATCGCCATGAGCCTCCACCACAGTTTCCTTTGGCTTCGCAGTTTAAAGGCAATAACGAGAGAGAGAGAGAGAGAGAGAGAGAGAGAGAGAGAGATTCATGTTGGCATGAATGAGGGATGCTTATCTGATTTACAACATTGTTTACATTGGGGGGGGGGAAGGGTTTAGAGTTTACATGTTTTATGCCCAAATCAAGTATCAAGGTAGAGTGCATTGACACTAGAGATAGCACATGGGACTCATTGCCCAATGATTGGAATCTATGAGGTGAATACATATTTTTAATGTCTTTGAAAAAGTTCCATGTAAAGCCATGAGACATTGAAATTTTCATTCAATTTGAGACATGGATATCCAAAGTTACAAAATCCATGGTTTACAAAATTCTTCACATGAGTGGGAGGGTTTAAAAATCTCTTTGTTACTACCTGACTGAAGTTTCCAACAACATGTGTCAAGGTAGAGTGTATTGGCATTGGAGATTATAGCACTGGAGACCCACAACGTGGTGAATGGAATCTCTTAATGTCTTTAATGAAGGTTCATGCAAAGTCAAGAAAAGTTTAAAACAACGTTCAGTTTGAAACAAAACTTGAAAAGTCTAGAGCTGCAGGAGCCAGGGTTTACAGCAATCTGAATCTTCACATGTGTTGAGGCTGCATATGGGGAACATTTGTTCCTGCCAACTCAAGTTTCCCAATAAGGAGATAAGATTGTGTTGGGAGGGTAAAATCTCACTCTAGAAAGCATCGGAGAATTCCTGGCTTTGACAGAATATCCACATCATCCTCATCGTCGTGTTTGTTGGATAAGGGTCATCCATAGGGCACAGTCACCCACCATGGCATACAATATAACAAAGAAATCCATACACTACACTAAATGTTGTATTTGGAATCACTTACTATATAGGACTATGCAATGCTGTAACCATTTATTCTGTATATCTTTTTTTCTTGCTAACAAAGGTTGTATTGGTTGTTTGAACATTATAGAACATTAACATCTTCAGTTGGTAAAACATTACATTATGAGTAAAAGATATAGCATTGTAACTCCAAGCAGTTGGTGACACTAAGGGCCACTTCACACACGAGACTAAGAGCCCGTGACCATTGCACTTCAAGCACTCTCATTGGTGGAAAAGTCAGAGCTGGTCCAAGTCCGCTTCACACTACGTTTGAGGGACCAATGGAGTATGTGAATGCAAGATGGATGTAAAGTCTACATGGATTCATACGTGGCATTGAATGGATCATGTTTCATGGTCACTTGGACAATTTTCAAAAACCACCTCTTGGAAGTAGGCCTAACACAAAACTGGGAGACCATGACACTCCGAATGCGCACAATTGTTGATTTATTCTATTTTACCATGCATGAAGACCCACATGAATAGAAGTTCATTGAAATAGCATTTGGTTGAGGCCCGGTCACATATGACTTCACACTGCACTTGAGGGTTTGTGACCACACTACATGATTTTGGAGGTGTCTTGGGACGGCCTTTGGACACTTTCTTTTGGGCTCTCACAATTTCACAGTCACAGCTCTTGGCTTGTGTGTGAAGTGGCCCTAACTATCATATGTAGTGTACTGTTTTGCTGTCTTGTACTCCAGCTGATTAGTGTCGATTGGATTTCAGTGTTGGACATCTTGCATGGATTTTTGAACCAATGAACGGGGAGATCCAACAAGCCAGATACCGATGAGCCGGTTCATTTTCCTAGAGTGCTAGTTCAAAATAAAAATTGTAGGCAAGTCATCATTTGGTATTTCATGAGAAAATAAAACTTGAGGTAGAAGTGTCCCGTTTCGTAAGAGACCCAATTTCGACCCCTATTCTGGTCCCTTTCCATGCTGCTAGCATCCCTTAATCAGTTAGGCTCACTCCCATGGGATCATTATAGTCTTGTTGGAGTTTGTCATGCTTGAAAAGAGACTCCATTGTTAGCCACTGTATTGGTTATAATGTAGTTCTCGGAAAGTTGAGTATATGGATTTCAATATTTCTAGTTAATGTTGCTTCCAACTATTTAAAGGGTTTCAGCCCCAATTCATGATGGGTTGGTGTTGAAGGACTTCTACAACAAGATGCATATTACTCACATAAAAGGATTTCCACACATTCTAAGACTTGAACTTAGGTTAGAAACAAATCAAGAAGCTTAACCAAGCATACTGATTACATGGACACCTTAATTGGCAAGTTCTAGTCAGCAAAGTGATGACCTGGACAAACCCTAAACAATAGTTGGTAGTCTATTATGTGGGCAAGTGGGTGCTTGAATTAACAAACTCAGCATAAGTTATTGTGTTCTCAACCACCTAAACTGTTCCGCAGTCCAAATTGTCGTAGTATTTATATGTATATATACACACACACAACATCATAGTAGATTTGGATAATTGGATGCATATAATGTGAGGAGAGAGGGAATTATTACATATGAGTGTATCTCTCATCCATCCAACGTAATTTTGATTTCCTATAGGTTTGTGGTTGATTCATCTTAAATGACTTGGACCAGACTAATTTGGGGTCTTTGAAGCTAATTTTGGTGTGAAACCACCTTAAAAAAGTAACCTCCAAGATGCCTACTATTTCAAGGTTTTATGTTGGATTAATGAGAGGTACAGTATGCTCGTATGCGATAATTCTATCTCTCCCATATGTAAACTCAATATTATTACAACTACAATGTCGGAAGATGCAAAGTGACGACATTAAGTACAAAAGAGTGAAGTGAGAGGAAGCACTTTAAGCAAAACTTGGAGCCATGACATGGCTAACTATGAAGGGCACGACGTTGCATCATCACACCTAAGAACAAAACCCAATCCCAACTTTTATCCCCCTATCAACTTGCATTGATATCACCTATTAGTGCGGATTATTATTTGGAGTTTCATGTTGCTATGGCTCTATAACGACAATATCATTGTTTTTCCATATAACATAAATAGCTACATTATTTACAATAAATGTTGTGGGCATACCTATAGTATGACTTACCCTTTAGTGCACTATAGTGTGCCCCACAATATATACCATCACACATTAAAATAATGTGGAGCCTTATACTTGAGGGAATTGCTTTGCATGAATCCCTCTGCGTACCCAAAATTCATGGAAACCCCATGGAAATTCTATCTTTTAAAATGACACTTAACAAGAAAGATTTGGGGAAATGATTATTTCAACAGGGTTAAAGTCCATTTTGGAAAATAAATTAAATATTATAATTTTAGATTCAATTTAATCATCAAGGTAGGATGGCATGAATTGGATCTCACTTTGTTGGAACTCTGTGAAATGCGCATTATTTCCCATCCAATTGAATTATGTGCCCTACAACATAGGCCTCTGATGTTATATATTGTGCATTGAAATACAATGTCCCACCACAAGTACTATCCCTAGTGTTTTTAGTGTGGATTTCCTCGTATATAGTGTAGTCCACAATATTTACCATAAACAATGTAGTGTGCACATCAAGGAGCATGATATAACTTGGTAAAGAACCATCCTCTTAGTAAAAAGTTGTAGTGAACTCCAAATGGTAACCCACACTCATAGGCAATACTAGTGTAACATGGGTCAAACCATTTCTACATAAATTCAGTCTACTTTGATTCATGTGATCTCAATGTTGTTGTGCTCACACCATAATTTTGTGGGTTAGATAAGGGACTGTAGTGCTCAAAGTGTCTGCCATAGGTGCTTCTATGAGGAATAACTGAAACAATGCAATGCACAGTTAATTGATGCTGAAGAAATAAGGACAGTGGAGTTGTTGATTCGAATTTCTCCCGTTTTACTGTTCAAAATGCTTCAGCTGGCACCACAGTAGCCCATGAGATGACTCAGTCACCTTGAAATTATGAAACCATTTCTTTTTCAGCTGAGAAGATCTTGCATGCCATGCAATTTCTCTTATTGTAAAGGTGATGTGCATCAGTCCCACCTCCTGGAATTTTATGATCACCATCACAACTCCCAAGTTTGATCCGAAATTCTCAAACAGCTCCATTACATATTCATATTATTTTATTTTATTTTGCAAAGATAAGAATCTTGCAAATTTTAGGTCCAGTGGGTCCATCATAAGTTGAGTTTATGTTTTGAGTTATTTTGTGGTGAGATTATCACTTTGTTCGACTTGTATGTCCTGGATGTTCCCATGTTTACATGTAAGTGAAAAATTTGTGCAAAATTTTCTACTGATTTAAGCATGAATCTCCAAAATCAAATTAAGTAAAGTGATTGATGTTGTACCCCGATGTGGTTTCTGTGCTATCCTACAGAAATCAACTGCAACTTAGGTAAGCGAATTAGCAACTAGAGCAACTCACTGAGAAACCTGACTTCATTCAGGGCTCTGGTAGTTTTTTGTACTTCTGCAATTCCTAAACACTACAAACAGAGTACCGGATTGAAAAATCCCATCTGTTTGCTAACCTCATAACCTTCATGTCCTTCAAATGATACAGGAGAGCCTTCATATTCAAGTGCTCTCTGATGTTTGATACATTTGGATGTTGTACAATTGAACCTTTAGGTATCTCAACTCCTCAAACCAGGTATTAGAAACAGTGGATACCTTGCTTGGCACGAGCGATCCAATTTCATAAGTTTCTTCTGTCTACTGTGAGTTGGGCAGCCTTCTGACAGAAATGTCGTGTAGAGTAAAATTTGCTGTGGGTTGGAATTACAATGTCATAGGCTCAATGGGGATATGTCCACTCTTGATACAAGTGGAGCGTTCCAGCAAAATCTGTGAACAGACCATCCACACAGATCTTGTGCACCCAGTACTCGTATTCCTGATATGGATCTTGATGGAAGTCAAAATGCACATATTGAAATTCATTGCGAAACGTGTAGGGATGCACCTGCAGTATCATTGCATTAAATCTCAAAATGCAGGATTCAAGGTAGTTTCTTCTGAAAGTGACAAAGTGAGGATACAGGTGATGATTGTGGATAACTGCAGCAAACTTGTCTGTGCCATTGTGTATTTAACAGTAGCTAAATTCACAAAACAGATAACCAAAAGAAATCACGCTCTCGTCGACTGCGCAAAAAAAGAAAGAAAGAAAGACGACTCTCATGTTGCCACTGGCATGAATTAAGGTGTTGCTTCATTTTCGAGTTGGTCTAAGTCTATATGTAATCCTGAAACGGGCATTATGAGAATTAGAGGGTCCCTGAAGTCTACTGCCTCCTTTCAAAGGTGAAAACTTTGAATGGGGGCGGACAAGCAGGCTTGCACCTATCTCCCCCTAGGGCAAACCCCTAGGTTCCCACATGGTTGATTGAAAATATCTACTTCACCCAGATACCCCCACAACGTTTGGGTTGACCATAGGTGGTAGGATGCACCGGAAATCAAGTGCGAGGAAGGTCTCCCATCTGAGCACTATTCCAGCCTTAGGCGGCTTAACCTTGGAGTTCCTATGGGATCCAAGTAAAGGCTCAGGTTTAAGCCACCCTAGACTGTGCAATGAAAGGCATAGGAGGCTCATCAAAATTAGAAAGGGATCTTGCAGATTATGACAACATTTACATTTACACACATGCACCCGAGAAGAGAGCAACGAAGCTCACCTGAAGATCATGAGCATGGGCCCTTGTTACGAAATCAGTTGGTTTGGTAATATAGTTGTGGTTATCAGGGGGCGCAATTGTGTCCTTCCAAGGGCCCAAGCCCACCACATACTTGCTGATGAATCGAAAGTATTCATCAGACGTAATCTCGCTGAAAGTCTGCGAATTTTGCAACCAGATCGACATGAAGAGCACTCTTCACTCCAAATCCTGGTGAGTTTCAAATATGTGGTACAATTATGAAAGCAAGCAGGAAAGGGGTTACTCACCTGATTAGTATCTTGAGTGAATTTGTCGACGCCATCGATCAGAAAGATCAATGGCGAGTCCGTGAGCTTGGAGGCCTGGATGAGAGAAGTGGGTGCAAAAGATTGTATAAATAAAGGCTGCTCTTTCCACTCCTTTGATAAATACTTCCCCTTGTAACCATGCTTCAACAGTGTCTCAACAAAGATGTCTTCGTGTGTTTTGCCCCCGGGCCATTTGACCTGCCATAAGGGAATGCCTGGTTCTGGTTAAATGGCTGTAGAGGGAAAAACCCAGGATGCATCACCACACCAATGAGAGAAGTAAAATTCATGTGAGTGGCAAGTAAACTCACATGTCTGTTCACAAACACAGGGCTTTTGATTTCAGGATATATTCCGACCACTCGATCAGCATTTAAAGCAATTGCAATGTATTCCTCAAATGTAAGGACCTGGTATTTACCTGCAAAGGAGACCCCAGCTTACCGTCATGCTCTTGTCACCTTTTTGCTCTCTTTGGATCCACGAAGGAGCAAAACATGGAGGTACATAAAAACCTAAAAGTCCTTGTTTAAAATCCAACACTCATGGATACATAGTGGTCATGCCAAGCAATTTTACTGACGTGTCTATTCCAATGCTGGACTGGTATCATCTATTTTGATACCCTTCGGGTATCAATAATGAGGATTTCACATTTTGACAGTATTTTTGTTTTCGATACAATTTGGATCTATGCCATGCAAGGATCTACATACCTAGGTAAAATTGCCCTAGTATCAATATGGTTTAGAATGGTATAGAATGGTTCTCAAAGATTATCTCACCTTGAACATCCACCAAATATCAATATTTGACTGGTATTACCCATGGGTACGTTCTTTGATACCATCATCGATGTTGATTATCTAAACTATGTATTCACCCATATACCAGACCAACATTGGTCAATTCCTTGTTGGATATGAGAAAGCACATTATCACCCATAATTGATGACCCTACCATGACATGACCACTACATCCAGTAAAGGACACTTGTCGCCCTGCCACAGGCTGTAATAGGCAACCATTACCTACCTTGGCCTTAACCGCGGCTTGGTAGATTGGGCTGGGCGAATACTACAGCCTGTGGCAGGGGTCCTCACATGCATGACCTAGTTCAAAAGCATTCTGCCAAATTTGGACCAATAAATTGCATGCGCTTGCCAGAAGCATGTACACATCCTCATTCGGAAAGGGCTCCATAAATATTTTCCTCAAACATCAGGGGTGTCACCCAAACTCTGACTAGGATGCAAGAGAAGCCTCACCATTGTAAGACTGGTCTCGAAATGGGAAGCGTTGGCGGGCTCTGAGAGTCTTGATCTCTTCCAATGTGAAGTCCACTGCAAAAATCAGCAGGCAAGCAGAGACTTTCAGACAATTAGCTTGAAGTGGCATTCAATTTATCAACAACAACCATCCACAATAGATTGGCTCACAAATTATGATCCACGTGATGAGTCTTTACCTGTAAAATAGCCAGTCACTGTCTCCCCCTCGACTTCATAAGTGCGAATTCGATCCGCAAATTCAGTGTGGTTGGCAACATCAGTGATGGCATCCAAAATCAAGTCATGAAAGCATATAAGCTTGCCATCCTTAGTGGCAGTGATGTCTGTCTCTATAAAGTCCGCTCCTTCGACAATAGCTCTCTGCAGTTACACCCATAGCTTGTTGAATTTCTACTTGCAATGGAAGTACCACATGCTTTCCCCAAAGAGTGTTCGTCCTAATCATATACATATGCTTGTCACAGGAATGTGTAGAGCGGACTTAGATCATGCTTCACAACCTAGAAATGAAAAGTACCAGAGGCCATTATCTCTTAGTCTACTGTGGTGCGCTAGAAGATTTGGTCAAGATATCCAAGCTTGGGACAGAATAGCATACTGACACTTTCAAAGCACGAGCAATTATGAAACACTTGTTGCACAACTTTGAAGGTTCTTTCCAAGACTTGAACATGGTGTCAACCACAAGAGAGTTGCCATCAAAGTCATCATGAGGGATTATCAAGGAGCCTTTGAGGACTTCAGCAGAAGCCCATAACCTGGACCCTGACTTATTCACTATAGGAATGTAGACGTCTGTTTGCTTGAGGAAAAGCTAACGACTATCAGCGCTTTGTGTTCAATAATATATGAAGTGTCAAACAAATGTCAAAGGATTAATTGAAAGCTATAGCAGAGCTGCTGCAAATGGATTTTCATCACATCAACATGGCAGGGTTGTTGCAAATGGCATCTCATCATATCAATGTGTTGGGAGAAGATGATATTTCGGAAGGTACAACGACTATTTCTGAAGTATGTCATTTCTGTTGGAATTAACAATATTTGGATTTCATATGTAAACCTACAATGTTGTGTCATCAAGCATTGGTGGGCTATGTGGAGGAAGGCCAATGAAGCAGCAGGCCAATCATTTAGGGTTCGTTGAATACGTGGAGAGATCATGTGGCAAAGAGATTGAGAAGATGACCAAATCACTTACAAGGTAAGCTCCGGCGGTGGCCTCTGGAAATTCACCATTGGAGCCTCGGTGGGCAATGTTGAAAGGGCGCTGGGTTTGCAAGGGCTGCCGAGCAGGGCCCTCCTCTTCACTTGACAATGGGAAGTAAGGATACCGCCTTGACGCATTTGCAACCTCAGGCGCAGATGCCCATAACAGCAACAGCAACAAAACAGCATGTACACCTTCCATGCCAAAACCCAACTCCAAAAGCCCTTGTTAGGCCAGTGAACCCTAAAATCCTAAACCAAAACTCATACCATAGCAATCTTCATGGGCCACTGATTGACTTCTAAATCAACCCACTTTGCATTAATTATAAACAAACACCTACACATACTAATTTCAACATAAAGCATACATCTGATGATGCAACCAAGACTGTCTGCACCATCACTTGAATTAACCCAACCCAAAAGACAGTATAAACAGAACACGCAATGCGTAGATTAGAAAACTCACAATAACCAGCCCCCGGTTTCGGCGAAGCCATCGTGCTATGCTATGATGTTCGAGTACAACCAGTCTCCGAGACTTGTCCCAATGCTCAGATTCCTGCTCACAAAATTTTATGTTACCCTAATCTTCTCCGATACAGCGAGACAAAAGAGTTGCTCAACATCTAAGTACGCTGGCCACATCAACAAGCTGCAAGATGAGTTATTTCACATGCTACCATGCATTTCTTGAGCTCTACAAATTGCTGGACTTCATGTGCGGGTGGCCTCCGTGCACACCGAATCAAATCCTTATTCTTTCTTTTGTTGCAAAAAGACCAATCCGATTTGTTGTCCCATTCTCTTTGGTTCCGTGCACAGGCGATGCCGTATCTGACAGCCACAACTAAGATTGCTTATTATATCCTGTTCAAGTCAGACTCAAGGACTGACTGGCTCTTTGATTGATTGGGATGCCATATGCTTACCAAGTGTTTGAGCTTACGTTAGTAGGTATTGCCGGACTGATTGAGATCTCTCTAAGTTACTCAACTCTGCTGGCTGTTTCTGTCCCTAAGGTATGTGAATTTCTTCATTCTCTTGTACTGTGTAGATTCCATTTCATATTTTTTATAAAAACTTGAAGTTGCAACTTCATACACACAAAAATTTAACCTATGTATTGAAGGTTTCCTCTCTAAAAAACAAGGAATCAACCCACTTCCATGTCACGATTTCACTCAAGATTAGTTCTTTAGGGTTGAATAGGTATTACAGATGCATAGGAATGTCAAGAATCAACATCATTTGTACTACACGATGAGCGCAGAAGTACACAACCCAAAAAAAACTTAAATATAGAAAGCAAATGAAAAAGTAAGCTTTTTTGCTATTTTAAATAGATTTTACTTTTTTATGTGCTTTAACTTTTAAGAGCCTAACAAAGCGGGTTGTGGCTATTTTTTATGTCACTCTATAAGGTGTACATATGAATTTATGAGTTTGATAATGTTTTCTTGATCCACTAATAGTTTTTTTTTTGTAAACATCTGCTACCTCCAAACTTTCTATATGGCCTTTGAACTGCTTAAACATCAAAAACAGTCTTTTCTTTATCAAAAATATCATTTGAAAGCTAACACATTCATTGATATGATAATGAAGTTTGCCATCTCCAACATACTATAGAATGAAAGCTTTATCAAACCGCATCTCAAGAGATTTTGAGCAAATGTGAATACTTGGTGTCAGTGAGCTTTTAGACCGGATTGTTCTTGTTCCAGTTACAATTGGGTTCAAGATTGTGGGTCAAATTGCCTAACACCCGCTAGCTAGTTTGGAAGTTTTTTTTAAGGTCTGACATGAGGTGCTTGCAGAGAATATCCCCACTTCAAAGGTTGTTCTTACTAAAGTAGTTGAGTTTATCACAGTTACTTCCATGAGGTTTAGCCTCCTATGATGTGCAATAAATCTAGAAAAAGAACCTAGTTGATTAACAAATGTTGCACAAATCAAATACCATAAGATTTGAGATTTTAAGGGTGACTAAACCTCAATTTGTGACAAATTTTGAAAGGGCATATATGCAATCTTCTAATGTGGCTATAGAGTTAGGTGTGACTAAAGTGGTTAGTGTTGAACGGGTGTTGAGCATCAACTTTTTGGCTATCCCAACTAATGAACCGTCATATTAAAGCTTAGAATAATACAACAAATGTTAGTTTTAGAAGAATATTGAGCCATTTTGCACCCCAAATCAAGTGTTTGAATAAGGCATATCTATCTTACAGTCTTTTGAACCTTACAAAATTGATGGGTTTGAGAGCCTTAAAGACACCAACAAGAATGTAACACTTCCTGCAACCCAACATAGTTTAATTTATGAAGGCATGTTATGCCATACCATGAGTAGGGACACCACGCCTAGTTCCGAGTAGGCTTGAGATGATGGGCAAGCAAGTTGAGTGGAGGCTGCATGCAAATTCTAAAAGAAGAGCACATATTTGGAGTTTGGTGCAAGGCTTGCTTTAGGAACCATTGGCCCGTGGAAAGGAGCTACATTGGTTTGTGCAATTAGGTTGTCCCAGGATAATTTATCGACATTCCACACTATGATTTTGAATATTTATCATTGCTGTAACAAAATGCACTAATTATTTCTTATTGGGATTGCTCATGGATGAAGAAACAAAGATATAAGTTGTTATCATCTGATTTTGTCCCAAGGTCATTTGCATGGGTAAAGGGGGGAACCTATTTGTGAAGGCAACCTGATCACACATATCCATGTAGAGTTCGTCAACTCCTCTCCTTTGGGCTGGGGCGAACAACCCGTACATTAGTTCCTTGGAGGCAAGGGTTTAGGCATCCAACAAGGAACAAGTGTATGGGTTCGTTCGCCCAAATCTCTCCTTGGTGGGTGCAAGGAGCTAAAACAACAAAGGAGACTAGTCACTTTTTCTCATATGATAAGTCTAGAACTTAGATTATTTTCACCTCAAGGACCTTCAACTATAAATGTGACATTACTCAAATCATACACTCGCCATTGAAGGTGACCAAGGGTCAACTATCCCAATCTCAATAGAATATGTCACTTATGCTCGTACTATGTAGTTGAAAATGAAGCACACTTTGTGCAAGAGTGTTTTCTCTACAACTCCGTTAGAAATAGGTTGTATTCCCTAATTCAGAATGCAGTATTAGACAGTCTCAAATTTTCCTTCCAATTGCACCATCAAGCTGTTATTAGCCTTTACCTTGCGGAGGCCACTACACTCCGTTACTCTAGGGACTGGTCCTTTTTGATACCCTCTTGATGTACTTTCAAGAGTTCCATGAGCCTTTAGGCTTCACGGACTTGGAATCAATTTCACTTCATTTCACAATGTTGCTGTATTTTCCATTGCCTGCCATTTGTAGACTGAATTCCCAACCAATTTGCACCAGGACAAAGAATTTTGGAAAACCCTTTTGCCAAATTTGCAACAATATCTTCATCTTTGGGAGCACACGTTTCCAAAGCCAGATCCATTGCCAGTAAAAAGCCTATGAACACCAGATCCATAGTTGAACAAATTGAACAATCAAAAACACATCAACCATTAGTCTGAAGTGGACAACTCGAATGATATTGACTTTACCTGAAACCTCACGGTTACATGAATTAGAAACTGCTAGCTTTGAGCAGCTTTTGCTGCCACTTTGTCGTGGTAGACTAGTTGCGGTGGTTACAAATTGCCAACAAAGAATCTGATTAGCCGTAGCTTTGATGAAAGGATTAGAAATTGCTCTCCTAATAACTCGATGCTGTCTCTCTTCTCCATGCCCTAATCCTTCCAGATAATACTACATGCACCATGAAAAGAAAGGCACGTGCAATTTGCTGCTTCTCATCCTTTCCCTTTTCTTGGCATCTAAACTAATCTTCACTCCTGCCAGAAACGGTGAACTAAGCGGCAGGTGCACAGGCAGTTGTTCCTGAAGTTGTGTCTGGTCCGTCTGGGATGCTTGTATTGCTACAAAGATTGCAAGGAAAGCTGGAGATGTGTTGAATTCCCCTCTTAGACTTCCTCGGTGACCATGACCTCCTTTGATTGCCAGAACTCCTTTTGGCAAATGGACAGACCATTGGAATCCTCTGGACCAAGCTCAGTGTCGTATCGTGTGCACTTCCACCTCATGGCCTTGGCCAGGGTTTCACTTTGTTCCAAGTAGGAGTAACCATCGCGAATGATAACAAGACCGCCTGGTCGAAGAATTCGATCCATCTCCAACATCACATCCTTCATTTCACATCTGCCATCCAATGAATTCATATGAGTACTTGTACATATTTAATACAGACCATCTCTGACACTTGATGTTAAGTCTGTGATGATATTCAGTACTAGCTCAACATTTAGCTAAAGATTCATTCAACGTTCAAACATTTCATAATTCAACCTTGAGTATAATATATCAAAACCAAAGAATAAAATTGCAACCCTTCGTTTGACAAGTAAGGCTTCAATGTTGTAATTCGAGGTCAAATCAGTAATGAAATATCATTTCAGGTTTATGATGCATGTCGTATCAATACTAGATTACTGCTAATAACCTGATGAAATACGTGTTTGAAATACCTGTGACCCTCAGCTGAGAAGAGACCAGCAGCATGAAGGAGATCGTAAGTTCTGGGGTATGTAGAGAAAGCCTCACACCTGCAATGAGCATAACATCTCACAATAAGAAACAATTTAAAATAGAATATATTGACTTTGTACAGCAGCTGCGTCAAACCAAAACAATCTAACCTCCTGACTGAGGTCCTTACCGATTCATTTCAGATTAGTTGATGAGATTGACCATTGAGCAAAATTCCACACATATGGTTTGTGTCACTCACCAATCGTTATAAGTACCAATTAGTCCACGATCGTAGACGACTCCAAGAGTGTTGGTAGCATAAGAAGAAACGACATTCATAACCCACACAGGGTCGTCCTTGAGAGCAGCTGCGAAGCCTCCGAAGGAAGTGTACATGTCCATCACATTACGGATGACCTTGCGCTTGAACTCTGGCACCAACTGCTTGTAATACTTCACACTCTCCCTCCACGCCCGTGTGTCGGAGTTGAACTTGTTGGATCCTCCGGAAGCTTGGATGTACTTGAGCCTCTCTGGTGCTGTTGTCAGCCTCTCTGGCCACTTGGGAGTTTGACCCACACCTAGCTTCTTCACGCCAGAGTGTTGGGGAACAACGCAAGGCCTCATTGGCACATACCTGGTAGAATAAGAATATTAAAAAACTCATCAAAAACTTTAGGATTTTAGAAGAGAACAATGTTGCCAATTTGCAAATCTTCTTTGCTAGATTTGAAGCACAATAGGCCTAAACTACATTACTCAGTCCAGTATCTAGAAAGAAGGTAGATAATACCACGGGTGAAAGTGGAAAATCTACCAGTATCCCATATATTCAAGGAACAGAGGTGATGAACTTGTGAAGTAAAAGCAGAAACATTTACTGCTTGAGAAATGCTCTCAATCCCGTGAGCCGACCCACAAAATAGAAATTGATTCAGGATACAAAAACATTAGCTCACCATGCGGCATCAGCTTCAATGGCATCATCACAGACTGGTGGGTAGACATCCTCGGCACGCTCCTCGTAGCAAGAATTGTCCAAGGGCTTCTGCCACACTGCAATGTCATCCTTCATGGCGTATCTCTTATAGCACATGTTGCCCAACAAGCCCTCGATCTTGTCTAGCAAGTTCTTCTCCGCCTCCTCGCTAGACTCCCATCCCTTCCAGTGAATCTCGTAGTTGATAGGTGGTCCGGACAACACCCAGAAACCACCTGGCCTTAAGACACGATCCACCTCGAGAAGGAAAACTCCACCTGAAAATTTGATACAGATTGCATCATCAGAATTGGTTGAATTGATTACAAACGAAACTACTCCTCACTGTAAAACAACAAAACCTTAAGACACTAAACAAAGACTCACCGAATTCGGTCCATGGAATGAGGCATCTGGAGCAGTGAGCCATGTCGAAGGAGTTGGCAGGGTAAGGCATGCGCTGAGTGGAGATGATTCCCAACATGGCAGGCACTCCTCGCTCCAACGCGAATTGCACTTGAGCTTCATGGTTGTCCCTTGGTGCAAGTGACATTGTCAAGATACCCCTCTCAAGCAAGTAACCTCCCCAACTTGCAACCTGTGCAACACCCGGAGTTGATACTCTCAGTTATGGGATATAAACAGCACCTCCATTCAATGATTACCAAAAAAATATAGTTTACATTGTGGCACATGTCTGCTTTGAGAAAATTTCATGCTTTGAAATGATAACCCACCCCACAACCGGTGTCGAGTGCAGTTCGGACAGTTCCATCCTTCATTCCTGGGATAAGCTCCTCCATATGGTCAATGTACTCTCCCACACCGTTGGGAAACATGGTGCCTCCTCCGGGGAAGATGAACTTCTCACCCTGCTTCTTGAGCCAGTTCTGATTGGCCTTCGCACTGTTGATCCACTCATATGGCACATTCCTGCAATTCCATTCACAAACATGAACTCAATTAGGCCAAAGGCCATCGCTGCACCTCCTAATCCGAGTTGGATCCAGAACTTCCTCAAGTTGACATTGCATGCCACGATCTAATTCAAAAAGCTTTGACATGAGTCCCGAAGTAAAGATCTAATTGCTCCTGTGTTGACTATCAGACTGACGACTGCAAAATAAATTTTCAAGAGAAACTTACTTGTACCAACATTCGTCACGGCTCTTTGGCCATGGAATGGGTTGCTTATAACCTGTGGGAGGAGGAATCAAACACTGGAGACGCTCGGTGCGGGGAGGGCAATGTCGTTCTCTGAAAGCCATCCGCTGCTTGGAGTACTTTGACCATCTCTGCACACAAGAAACAAAACAACACATTAACCAGAGAAAGTTAACTGCCATTACAAATTCATGCTCAGAAAAGGGCCACCGCTCAACACAACATATGTACTAAGCTGATTCCTCGCCTCCGAAGAACATCAAAACAGAGTTTCACCACAAAATAGGTGTAGTTCACCACTTGTTTCAGGACTAAGACAGGAATTTGTGTCCATTTTGAAAAGAATTGGGAGAAATATCTGGAGCCAAAAGGACGTGGTGACCTACCTTGGGATCCTGGCAAGGTGTAGCATCCTGGAGAGTGATGTTGCATACTGGGAAAGCCTCTACTTTCATTATAGGGATACACCCTGTTCGCTCTGCGGCAGCTGATCCATCCGCATTCTCCCCCAGCATCTTTTCTTGAGTGCTGTAGAAGGCGCCCCCGAGGTAGAAGGAGACGGCGCACAGACCAAGCACCATGAGAGCCAAGGACCAAATGCTCCTGCCCGTGCCAAAGGCACCAGGCCTCGTCGTGTTTTCCTTCATCCTCACACTCTCCTGTGGCCTGCCTAATCTGTGCAAAGGAACATTGAAGTTTCAGTAAACCTATTTGAAGAGTTAAGCAACCAAAATCATAAATCTCTTCACAAAATCTGCAAATAGATTTTTTTAGTAGGTGGTGATAAATCATACCTTCAAGAGAAGTCAGAGCCGGCTAGTCTTGAAGATTCAGCCCTCCTGCTTGATAAATATTCTGCGCACATTCAAGCTCCTGGGTTAGAGGAAGCTGGCGAATGTAAACAATTTTGGCATTTGGTGATCCGGAGTATTGGATGCGCAAGAACAGAGATTCAATTCGAAGGAACAATGTCATCAAAAACACCTTGACAGATTTCCCTCCGTGGTCTGACCCAGTAAACATTGCTACATTACATTCTACAAATCCAAGAACCTAGATCCAAAATGAACCACAACTCCAGCAATCCACAGAGCAACCACGAGAGCTGCAAGGCGCATTGTTCAATAGCCACAGCAAGTCAGTCTAAGTTCGAATCCTCCAGAAACACAGCAAAGACAGCGCTCCCGACACCGACCAAACCACCCGCACTTATCGAAATGTCATAAGCTTTCAGAGTCACCTCCTAAACCACATCCAAAACCCCAACAACCTCATCCAACTAGAAACAAAGCGAGAAAAGCAGAACTAGAAACCCACTTCAACTTCTCAAGCACTCATAATGAATGAAACCTGAACTACACTAAGCCATGGCACACTTATCCAGTTCAAACCAGAAGCCAAAGCCCAAAATCTTCAAAAACATGATCCAAAAACCGCCCTGCCCAAATCCCCACACCTCCAAATTCCAGATCTACTCAGCACTCAGACGCAAAATATGAGCTAGATAGTGCCATTGCAGACAGATTTACGCAAACCAATCAGGCAAGCAAATCCCAAAGCCTAGATCCAACAACAACAACAAAAGTACAAACATTCCAATCTAGTCAAACAATCACAGACACAGAATCTGATGGACTCAAAGGCATTGCAGCACCAAAATCCCCCAATCCTCTAAAAACAACCCCCTGGCCAAACGCACAACCAGACACCTAACTTCCAAATCTATTCAGGCACTCAATACACAAAACCTGAGCTACACAGACTCGCCATTATAGAGACTTGCCTCAACCAAAAATCCAGCACGAAAAGCCCAAAATGCTTAAACACTTGATCGAAGTACCACCTAGTCCAAAATGCACACACAGAGACTAGATTCTTCAACAGAACCAGGTACTGAAGAAACTTCCAAATCTAGTGAAGCAATCAGAAACACAGAAGCTGAGCTAGATAGACTTGTAATGCCTCTCTTTCTCTTTCTCTCACCCAGAAACACACAAAGTATAGATTCAACAAAACCAGGTACTTTTCCGAATCTAGTGAAGCACTGACAAACACAGAACCTGTAACGCGTCTCTCTTTCTCTCTCAAACGTCAGGTATGGAGCAGGAATGCAAGCTGATATGCACGATGATGAGTTGAAAGGTACCAACCGTGCAGAGCGGTGCAGAGAGCGCTCTTCCGACACGGAGGAGCCTGGAAGAGGCTGCAAAGAGAGAGCGGCAGAAGAGGGAAGACTTGGAACGAGCAGGGGGAGTTGTGATCTGAATGAGGCAAGGCAGCTACACTTCCTTCCTTCCTTCCGTGGACTTGCTAACGTAGTTCCAGTGGGCGTGGTGGTAGGTAGATTCGGAATTCTAGGGGACCAGGCTATTGGTGCTGCCTGACCACTACAGTAGACAGACAGGTGAACTTTCCTCCCTCCCTCGTCCTGCAAACTCCTCAGTGTGGCAGCAGTAACTTATGAGTTCTGTTTGGTAATTCTTCTGTCAAGTTGCAGACTCGGTTTCAACCTGTCAGCTGCATTCTCCTGGCCACCATGCTGGGGGCATGGTTGAATTCGCGGTATAAGTTATGCGCTGCACTTGCGTGAATGTACCTCTTGGCTCAGATCCACCAATATGATAGAATTCCTTGCAAGTGCTCAGAGTCACAAGTTGTTTTGTTTTGAGAAAACACTGAGAGCGAACTGTACCTCTTGGCTCATAGGGATCTTTGCATCCGGCCAGCCGGGATTCGAACCGCCAACCTCTTCCTTGAGATTTGGGTATCCCTCCACCATCATCCGGTAGTTTAGGGTCGTCTCGGACCAGCCAGGGGACCTTCGGACGGTGTCCTTAGTGCCCCGGCATCCCGCCTGGATGGCCGGCATGTGTTCCGGGGGGCCCCGCACCGGGCAGGCTGGCTGGAGCCCCCGGTGTGGCAGCCCTATCAGGTCCACCGATATGATAGGATTCCTTGCAATTGCCCTCGAGTAGGAGCGTGCCATTCCTCCGACAAGGCCAGCTCAATACTACACTGGTATCCCCAATTAGTGCAAGTAACTATTCAGAATCATGCAGTGCCCTAACCATTTGATGAGAATGTAGTACTTTACCAAGCAAACCCATTTATGTTCGATAATGACCAAACAACCTATTGAAGTTTTTGTTGGTAAAAATTTAACTCTTGAGTATGACATTATTGCACCGCATAATTTCAAATAGTAACACCCAGTAATTAGGATAATTGGTGTAGATTGTTACTCGTGAATGAAGTGAAATCAGTTTAAAAGTCCGGAAAGTCAAAGGCTCATCAGACTAAAAAGTACATTAAGATGGCGTCAAAAAGGCTACTTCACACTATGTCACTTTATGGAATTTGCAAAACTCATAAGCCATGAAAATCGAGTTAGCACTTGAGGTTTAATCTCTTAGGATGTGGTGCACCAGCGAGGTGCTTTGTACAAGCATTTTTTTCTCATTTTCATTAGAATTATATCCCCTGCCCCCCCCCCCCTTGTTGCTACTAGCCCATATGATTCCCAACCCAAGAAGCCAAACAAGGTAACATGGACCTTTTTTGGCTTCATAAATTCACTTCAATTCCTTTATGAAATAAACACTTAAATTCTTCTTCTTCTTCTTCTTAAGAAAACGAAGTCCCTAGAGTAACAAAGTGCAATGGCCTCCATGAGATAGAGGCTAAAGTCAACTTGATGGTTTAATTGGACAGAAGACTTGAGACTACCTAGTACTATATATTGAAATAAGAAAGTAAGTTTAAATGTCTATGTTGTAGAAGGGACACTCCAACACAAAATGTGTCTTATTTGAACTACTTTGTAAGAGCAACAATTGTGACAAATTTCTAATATGTAGGGGTTGGGATAGTCAACTACTAGCCGTTTCAATGGCGAGTCTATGATTCGAGGTGCGGTAAGCAATAATGATTTTGCATTGGGGTGGTGTGAATGGAACTCCTATTATATGCTCATATGGAAGAAGTTGGACATTTGAAAGAGATGCATTCTTAGATCCACATCTAATCGTGTGACACCACTCAAATACATATATTTACAAGAGGTTGGACGAGGTGGGGTGCTTGAAATTGTTAACAATTCTATATTCGATATAAAAGGGGATGGTATTTCATCATCATTTAAGAACGAATAACAGCTCAATTTGGATTTATCAGAAGGAAAGAGAAGGAATAACTTTGAGGTTGCCACCAATGTGAATTTGGTGTTGCTTTATCTTCAAGTTGATGTAAGTTTGTACATGTACTCTCAAAACATGCATCACAAGAGTTAGAAATTTATGAAGACCAATGCCTCCTTTTAAAGGTGAACACCTTGAATGGACACAACAAGTTACCTCATATTTATTTCCTACGAGGGTGTAACAAACCTCCCACAGGTTTGCCACCAACTTTCACAAGAACCACTATCCAACAAAATGATGAGTTGAAGAACTCTCTTTATTTTCCTTATAGCGTCTAATAACAATGATGGACCAAGTAAGTCTTGGTCTAAGCTCAACCACATGACCATAGGAGAGAGACAAAAGATCCTCTCTCCTCCCCCGAACTTCTTTATATACCAAAGGCACTATTTTTACATATAGTACAATTATTATATTCATAGCTCTATCTTTTAGTTCTACTATAAATCTTCTATCTTTGGTTCTTCTAGAACCTTCTTCCATCTTTCAGATCAATCACATTCCTCTAGTTGGAGCTGTCTAATTCCAACTGAATTCATCCATCCATTCTTCTAGTTGGAACTGTCTAATTCCAACTTGATTCATCCATCCAATCTTCTAGTTGGAACTGTCTAATTCCAACTAGACTCATCCATCCTTTCTTCTAGTTGGAACTGTCTAATTCCAACTAAACTTATCTATCCATTGAGAGTTGTCTAGCTCCAATGAATAGCATTCATCTTTCCAAATATGGAGTGGTCTAACTCCAATGCACTTCATCGAGAGTTGTCTAACTCATGTGCACATGTTCTCAATTTGGAATGGTCTAATTCCAATGCACTAAATGCAGAGCTGTCTAACTCCAGTGCACATGTTGTCCATCTAGAGTTGTCTAACTTCAGTCCATTCCTCTTCAACTGGGAGTTCTCTAGCTCCCGTCATCCTCTACTTACACACTGATACATGTGGTTAGAATATTCAATCATCCATCAACATTTCTAGTTGTATTATAGAGGACGAGCCCCTAAGTTCCCACATGGTTAGTTGAGATAATGTTGGTTCACCCATATATATATACTTCTATGATTGGATGGACCATAGATGGCATGGTGCACTAAATATGAATTTGTCACATATCTCAAACAAGCTATATCATATTAAAGCAATCCAGTGCATTCTCCCTACTTGAGCAACTTTTTGTATAAAATATAGTTGGACCATTGGCCTTTTGGCGTCATAGATGTGCAATTCAAATTCATATAATTTCATGGATTGACATAACATTACTTAGTTATGACCAAATTCGTTAAATTGAGACTTTTCATAGTCTCAATTTAATGCTTAATTTTATGTTTTTCATTAATTTCTTGATTGAATCTATATTTGTAAGTGATTTTTTGACTATATATGGGAAGATTATCCTCGAGTCGAGGATAGTCTATAATTAGAAAGTCAAAAAATATGAAAATTGTCTCTAAACAATTGCTGAAATTGTAGGCAAAAAGTCTCAAAATTATGATATTGTCTCAAAATAATGAATATGGTCATAGTTGTTGAGTTGTGTTCATGGGCCCAATAGTAGATTCAAGGATAAAAACCCCAGATGGCAGAATCCTAGTGCTTTAGACAAAATATGAAGTCAAGGCAATTGAACATAACTCATCAACTAAGTGATATCATGGAGGATTATGATATGGGATTAAAAAAATCAAGCATGTTTGTGTCCCCAAGGCCTTGAAATTCTGACCTTCAAACTACATTGTGCTCATGGTGTCAACAATGCACATTATTTAAAAGCACATGCACTGAAATGTCATTCATAACATTATTCAGATCCATAACAATGTTATGTGGGACTGAAAGGCTTAATGATAGAATATTCCACAAAATACTATCAGTCCCACAGAACATTGTTATGGATTTGAATAATGTTATGTTGCTTACTCGAACCCTAACAATGTCATGTATAGTACCAATTGTCAACTTGAGTTTATTTTTGGCGTGTTTGTTTCTTCATAATTTAATTGAATGTTTGAGGAGGGAGGTGATAGTTTGAGGTTGTTGCATGTGCCCTCCAAACCTCCTTATCACCCACTAAAAAGACATGCTTAAGTTATATGTAGTGTATATGGTCCCCATGATATTTGTAGCAATGAATGAATGGAACACTGATGTAGAATGTGGTGTGATCTTCAATAATAGTGTTATAGTCACCTTTTCGTTGGGGCTCTATGACAACGACTGACGATACTTAGGGCCACTTCACACATGAGCCAAGAGCCATGACCACGAAATTGTGAGAGCCCAAAAGAAATTGTCCAAAGGCTGTCCCAACACACCTCCAAAATCATGTAGCGTGGTCACAGACCCTCAAGTGTAGTGTGAAGTTATATGTGATCGGGCCCTCAACCAAATGCTATCCATGTAGACTTTATATCCATCTTGCATTTACATACTCCGTTGGTCCCTCAAGCGTAGTGTGAAGCAAACTTGGACCGGCTCCACCTTTTCCACCAATGAGAGTGCTTGAAGTGCAATGGTCATGGGCTCTCAGTCTCGTTTGTGAAGTGGCCCTTATTACAAATGTTGCTTCCCTTGGTGCTTCGATTAAAATCAGTATTATTGGATTTTTATGTTAATCCTTCAACTTGAAATGTTTCTAATGATTCCACTGGTTGGCATTTGTTCTCATGAGATATATACTTTGGGTTGTGAAGAAAGATAAGATACTTTAGTATTACAAAGAGTTGAATGTTTTGAAGCCATCACTAGTACCAAACATGGTTCTTTCAAACACTTGGCTTCCACACGGATTTTTTTGTGTCAAAATCTATGTTTTTTTGGATCAGCGTTGAGCCATTTTGTCATTTGGACCACCATTAATTTTGTGCTTTTAATCTTCTAGATTATAGTCACATTTTGTGGGCCATGGTGTTGTTTTGCTATTTTGTTGCCCATGCAAAGGTACATGAAGTTTTTGTTATACTTATGGCTACTTATTTTATTAGATTTCATTCAAGATTATTATATCTAGATCCCTTGAACTTATGTTCTTTTTTTGTTTAATTTAGATATCTTCTTATAGGCATTTATTTCTCCTCCTCCAAATTGTTATATTTTTGGCTATTCATTCAAGCTTATACACTAGATTCCATGTTTATTATTGAATGCCCATGAAGGAATGTTCTGTCTTTGTTTAGTTTTAAAGATCTTATAGATCTAGATGCAGTTCTAGATGCGAATCACCTTCCTAAGTAATTACTAATGTAAGAGATAGGGAATTACCAAATGCAAGTGTGTCTTTCATTCATCCAACATAGAAGCACTGAAATAGTAAACGGTCTCTATATTGCTATTTGTGGTTATTTAGACACCGGATTTAGGCTCAAAGACACAAATTAGTCCAATCCAAGTCATTTGAGATGAATCCACCAACAATCTATAAGGGACAAGTTTTTATGTTGGATGGATGAGAGGTATTTTACTTTCCACATCCTTGCATTACAAGGTAAAAGGCGGCTTCACATATAGAGTGCTTCAAAGCCCTTTATTTACAAAATGTGATATGAATTGGTGGCTAAGATAATCAAGTGGGAGCCATGAGGTTCAAGGCTTGAATCCCTTGACCACCACCTTTGGCCTAACCTTGTAGGTGGCAATATATCTTAGGCAACTTTAGTGTGGAGGGCCTACCAACGTGTCAAACAAGCTTTTTAATGATATAAATATGATTATTCATTTTCTATAAATTACCGACATAAATTGCTAACAAAAATTAGTACATATAAATTACCATGGATCAAAATATACTATGTCATAACAAAGAAATTGTTAAGGCTTAAATGAATTTGGTTTGTGTCAAAAGGGGCATGACCCTTAGCACACAACCCGCATGATGCTCTTTGGACCACCTTAGGAACTATGGACCAAATTTCAAACATGTGTGAAATGGACCCTTTTTGGCTCTTTTTGTGTCGAAACAGGTGTCCAAAATAGCCATGTTTTGTACTACACTAAATATGATATTTAGTGTCACCAATTTTGACTGTCTTGTTCAATATTAATTGTAAATTGTGGTATAGTGTCACCAACATTGAATGTTAACCCGACATTAATTGTCATTCCTCTTATTTTTTTGGGGGGGGGATTATAGATTTATGGTGTTGTAATTACTGTCACTTACCAAGTGATTTTTCATCCAAAATTCAATCATCCATAACAATATTACATCACAAGTTGCTGACAAGAGAAGGTAGGGTTTTTGGCCAATGGATGAACTCATCCATCATCCATGGCAACAATATTTGTTCACTTATTCATAAGAAGTGTCATCCAAAAAGTTACCATGGTGACATTAAATGCCATATGACACTAAATATCATATTTAGTGAAGTGCATGTACGTAAGCATATGGCTTTCAACTATTGTCATGTGGTCTTGTTGGCAACATAGAATCATTATATAGGGTTCAAGTTCGCAATCTATTGAGTGATTGATTTGACATTCCAACCAACATCGTAGAGGGATGGCTTGGCGAGTGGAAGGGCATCAAATACACTCTTTTGTGCGTGGCATTGATTCACGCACGTTTTTGCACAAATTGCAAGTATGTTTGGAGTCTGAGGGCTGGTTTACACTACGGTGGATAAGGCCTCCGGTCGGTCAAGAATGCTTGGCCAAGACATGGTTATATGAGGCAAATGGTGGATGTGCCGGAGAAGAATTAAAGGCAATAAAATATTTCTTAAGGAGTCTTGACCGGTTGAAGTCGAAACACCTAGAGGAGAAGTTTAGCGGAGAAGTCCACCGGTGAAGAGAAGTTCACTGTTCACCTAATGGTGAAGATTTTTTGTGATAAAAAACCATAATTCTCTACATTCACATTGTATCAAAAGATTTCAACAAGAATTGTATTCATAAGAATTGTGTAATATAATGTTCAATTTTATTCAAAAGATAATGAAAATTGCCAAATTGCCAATTGTCAAGTTTGGCCCATGTAGGAAATGAATGTCTCCTTGGGTGTTTAAGAATGAAGAGGGGAAAACCCATACACATTGGACAAAGCACTACTCTTTGGTATTATTTAAGACATGCTCTCCTCTTAATCATCCTCATCAATTTCTCTCTTCTTATCTTTGATCTTCAATCATGGATAATCGAAGAAGAGAGATTTTGTGCTCTTTTATGATCTTTATGGTTTTGAAGTATTTTATCGTTTCAACTATGGCGATACAAAAAACCATCATGTATCACCATAATGCTTCAATTATGATGATGGCATATTTTTTTGTTTGGGAGCAAGGAGAGGGTGGTGTGGAAATTTGACCGGTCAAGTGAATATGTGTTACAATTTCTTCTTGGATCATATAATACAAAAATGTTTAAAGATCGTGTACGGGTGAGTAAGCCTACTTTTTATTTATTTATGTCGTTTGTTTGGACCCATGTTGAACAAGAAATATACAAAATTAAGACTTTGTATTCCAATAGAGTGTAGACTTTCTTTGACATTGCATCGATTGACAACCGGTGATACTTTGCATACACTTGCCGATTTGTATGGTATTTCAAAGTCAAGTATTTCAATCATAGTGAGAGAAGTATGTGAGGGTATTAAAAGTGTTTTGAGGCCTTTGGTTTTTCCGAAACCAACATTGTCAAGAATGAAGCAAATAGCTTTAGAGTTTGAGAGTTTGCATGGAGTTTCATACATTTTAGGGGCAATAGATGGGAGTCACATTCCAATCATAGCTCCTAGTATAGATCTTGCTTCATATTATTGTAGGAAGGGATTTTATTCGGTTTTACTTCAAGGTATAGTGGATTCTCAATGCAAATTTTGGGATTATGATTTTGGTGGGCCGGTAGTATACATGATTGGGTCCTATTTCAAAAATCATAAATTAGAAAGAGAACTATGAGTGAAACATTTTTACCATATAAGCTTATTGGAGATGCTGCATATCCTATGCGTCCATGGTTCTATAGACCATTCAAAGGAGAGAAGACCGGTCTTTCAAGGGAGAAACAATATTAGAATTTCATTCAATCAAGCACAAGAATGGCGGTGGAGCGTGCATTTGGAATGTTAAAGGGGAGGTAGAGGATTCTACTTAAGAAGATTGACATGCCACTACGTAGCATTCCGGGTATGATAACCGCTTGCCTTTGCCTTCACAATTTATGCCTAATTCATGCTGATAAGTTTGACATGAATTGGGCAAGAAGTGTTGAAGAAAAATTGAAGAAAATATCTCTACAAAACTTTGGTGATTTTAGAGATGTGGATTTGTTCCATATGTTAGAATCCGGCATTAGTAAGATGAGGAACATACAAAGAGAAGTAGTACAAATAGAATTCAATGACATTGACACAAGTGAAATGGACATGGCTTTTGAGCTTGAAAAAAATGTTGTTGAAACAAGAGGAGATAGAGATGAGAGGACAAAAATTATGTTGAAAGAAGCAACTGAATTTCACTTGATGCTAACAGATATCTATTACAAAGAGCAGTTGAAGAGAAAAGCTAAGGTAGTATTTTCAGAAGATGTTAGCATAGAAAATGATAATATCTAAAGCTTCTCAATAAGGCGATCCATTTGCTGATCCACCTTTTGAAGCAATTCATTAGTTCTAGCAAAGTGATATAACATTGCTACACCGTTATCTACCATTTTATCAAAGTAATGCAAAGTTTGGTCCTAGAACTTGTTCTTCTTTGAGGCAGATGATGATTCGGATTGAAGGGTACTAACCGGTTGTAAAACATCGTCATTAGCATTTGCTGAATTTTCTTGTCATCCTACACTAGTGATGTCCATTGTAGTAGCACTAACGTGTTTCATAACGGAACCGGCCTGATGCCACCAATGATCAATTGAATCATAAAACTTACACTCGTGCCGGTCATTTCCTGAAATCGAGTTAGCAAGTTTATCCTCCTTATATTGCTTAAAAACGGTCTCGAATTTCTTTCGATATGCCTCGGCCGTGCGTAAAAATCCTGGAATTGCCACTATCATCCGTGTTTGAAGTCGAACCCATGTATCAACACCTAATCAATATCAACAATGCCATTAGTACCTTACATGCTCATGTATATGAAAACATGATAAAATGCCCAAAAAATAAGCTCTAAGCCTTCAAAATGGCTTTGAAAAAATTACTTCAGCTTGTGGAGCTAGAGTGAGAAGTGTATAAATACAATTCCAAGAGGATTGGGACACAAGGAGAAGGTGGGGATGGATGGCTAGCTTGAATGGCTTGGGTTAAGTGTGGGCATGAGGTCCTTGGGTCGATCCTTGTTGGAAGTATTTTGCCAAAATTCCTCCAAGGCCAATTTCAAACTCCAATGGGGGGGAAAGGGGGGGCCAATACTGTGGCCTTTACTCGACTATGAGCGAAGGCAAAGGCATCAGCCTTTTGCTGAAATCCCTAACTTCTTACAAAAAAAATTTGCAAAAAAATTTAACAACGTACCTTTTTTTGCATTCTTCTCAAATTCTGTATGCATCTCCCCACGCATAGAAATCAATTGCTCAACTTCGCTATCCAACCAGTTTTTCTTCTTCTCTCCTTCTCCTTCATCTTCTTCTTCACCTTCTTCACCTTCTACCTTCACCTTGGTGGCTCTCCTCTTGGCCGGAGCTTTCTTCTTTGCTATTGGAGCTCTCTTCTTCACTAGAAGAATTATTGTCCATTCCAACCATGGTATCAATGACTCACTGTCCTAAACAACTCATTAAACGACTGTGATGCCTACTCAGCTCACCTTGTGTGACGTGGCCAACATGTGAGTCATTATTTAGTCATTTAAATGACTTATGATGAACTCTGTTGAAGGCCGTATAACATACCATTTTTCTGTCTACCATGTATCATCCACTACATCCATTCATGTATGACGTGGATAGAATATCATGACCTGGCTAATTATTAGTCATTATGTGGTTGTCATTTAACGACTATGTGTATACTATTACTCAGTAATAACACAAATATGTGATGTGGCACTTACGTCCCTCCAATGACGTGGAAAATAAGAATGTATTGAGTGAACATTATTCTCGATAATGTTGATGTGTCAAAAGAATGACTACGACTTCCAACCTCAATGACTCTATGAGGCTTAGGGTTTAGGTGGCATAATACCTCCTTTACCCTACACCTTATGCTAGCTGTTTTGGAGTCATTATAGTGTCGCCTTTGCTAACGTGGCATAAAACTTTCTAACACTATGACAAGTCATGCTACGTTATGGCATAATATTTGTATTTTGTGGTCAAGCCCTTGCCACTACGTTGATGATCTCCAAATGAGACAAAAATTCTTGGGCATTCAGGGCGAACATTGTTCCGGCGTTTATTGAGAACTTCTCATTTTTTTACGTCACCTTAGATAAGGTCATAGTTGCAATTTAGTCATAAAAACCTATACCTGCATACGACTATAAGTCAGTCATTGTTTGTGCACGTGGACCGACACGTGGCAACAAAGACATATCTTAGTCGTTTATTTTGGCCACGTGTGCTGGTTGCTAACCAGCATACTTGTGTACGATGACGTGGCTTGCCATGTTGGCAAGTGACATACATAGAGATCATACGTGGACAGTGGAGATTTTGTCTCTCTCCTTCACCCTCGGGAGCACCCTAAACTCACTTCCCTTCTAACCCTATCATTTTCTGGTCTCCACAAGTGCGGCAGTGGAAGACCCTTGTGTGTGAGGGTCCCCACTCCTCCGTCGTTTCACTCCGCGGCAGGATCATCGTGTGTCGTCAAATCTCTTCTCCTAGCTTCTTTGTGGATAGTTTAGTTTGTTTTAATTTTATTTTAGTGTGTTTATCTTCCACTTCTGTTTTGTTTCTTGTGGTGAAGAATCGGAGTCGCAGAGGCGTTAGTTGTTTGTTCCGGCATTCCGTTCGCAGGATCATCGTGTCTCGTTAAATTTTCCTTCTGTGAGCTTCCTTGTGGATATTTTCTTGCTGTCCAAATCTCTTCTCTTAGTTTCTCTGTGGACAGCTTGGTTTTTTGTTTTTATTTATTGTGTTTATCTTCACTTCTGTAAGTTCCTTGTGGCAAAGAATCGGAAGGAAGAGGAGTTAGTTCTAGCATTTCGTTGGCAGGATCGTGTGTCGTCAAATCCTGCCTCTTGGGAGGAGGCGGAGGAGGAGAGTAGAAGACGGGGTTTCTTGTGGCATTTCTTTGGCGAGAGGTTATGGGGATATTAACTAAAATGAGACAAATGGTCCGCTCATTTTAATGTGGGGAACGTGATGGGAACGTAATGATTGCTTTTTTGTACGAGAGAATACCCGTAGAGGTTTTAGGGACCACAAACAAAGTGTTCAAACGAAACCGGGCAAACAATCAATTGGAATATGGAGGATCCCATCAAGGAAGACAAAAGGATTGTGCCTACACTCCATGGGTGAACACCCGTGGATAATTTATTCCCACCATGCACATTGGAGGACTCCCACATATTAAACATGTTGGCAAATATGACAATGCACATGAAAATTCACAAAAAAAAGATGCCTTTAAAGGTGATAATTTGAACATCCGTGGGACAAATGTCAATGTCTCTACCAAGTATGGCTCTCTAATTAATGCTCACAAAATTAAAATTGAGCACCAAACATGCTAGATGGTGTCTAGCCCACCCACGAGAGTCCACCCGTGGATACCGAGGAATGAGCAATGCAACTTTAATCTAGAGGTCTTCTGTTGGTACCCCATCCTCGAAAGTATCTCCATCAGTCATTTTCTCACCTCTGGTGCATCGATCTAAATTATCCTTTGCGAAAAGAATTTGCCGAGCTGGGATGAGTACATTGTCATCGGACGCATTCCTTTGTCTTGCCCATGATGCCACAACACAATCTAGGGATTGATGAGCTGGTGCATAGTCCTTGAGCCTCGTCCATCGAAATTTTTTTGCCGTGTCCCATTCCTCATAACGTTCATCTAAGGTCTTCTTGTTCCTTTGGCCAAGGACCGGTACATAATAGACAATCTCAATGGAACGAGGATTAGGACCAATATGTGCCAAATTCGGCTCAGAAATCACTCATCCCATCCACACTGGATTAGGACAATCCTCACTAGGACGTAGTAACACATAATGGCCGACCCTGATATGTGTGCCGGGACGGAAGGTCTCAACAGGCCGAGAACTAGCTGGTCCGACATAAGCATAGTCAGTGATGTTTTCCTCAAATAGATGCTCATTGTCCACATGTAAGGCAGCTGCAATGGAGAACCGTGTAGAAGGCCAAAAGGGCTCGCTAAGTTCAGATGGAGTTGGGGATAAAGGATGATCCATAGCCGCAAGCACCTTCTCCCAATATAAAATTGTTGGCGCAATGGACTCCCTATATTGGGGTGCAGTTCAGGTTTAATGAGCCAAAGGACGTGTTGACAGTCCTTAAAAACTGTACCACCTTGACTTTGAAGTTACATTACAAAATGAAATGAATAGCAATTCACGTTTTTTCTTCGCAAAAAGTTTGTCTATATCATATATTCAATAACTAATTAGGTTTATTTCATGTAAGTAGTCTATAACTAATTTATTTTGGTGCTTACAACAATCTTAAGTAGTTGTTGACAGCTGCTTAGAAATTTCAAACATGCTTAAGGCAATCTAAATCTTCATAATTTGTACTAAATTTTTGACAATGTTGTATTAACAACTTGGTTAAGGGCAACATAACTTCAAACACCTCATAAGTTACATAACTTCTTGTGAAACTGCATCTAAAGTTTTGTGTTTCAAACGCACTTTTCAACCTTTAAATGAATTCTTTTGAAAATGGTGCCTAAAAAGAAGTTGTTTGTTTTGTTGCATATGAGGGCATGGTTGTGTTTTCCATGATAATATGCTTCATATGTATGGTACTTAATTTTTTAAGATAATATATTGCCTAAAAAAATGAATTAAGTCCTTACTAAGTAGCCTTACTAAGTAGCCCTAGTAAGTGGCGGGGTTGGCTCATTAAACCAAAACCATACCCATTGACCGGAACTATCTTGATCTGCCGTATCATTCCAATACTTAATAAACCCTTTCAGTCCAAGCTTTATGTTCACGGAATCTTTCATCTCCCTTTTTGGAACGGGACGGGGACAACCTAACAAAACAAACAAACATTCAGGTTAGAGCAAAGCCATGGACTAATGGCCCACGAGTGATCACCCGTGGGCCACGTACATCACACCTTGTATTTGGACGTGCACTTCCAAAGCAATACGAACTAGACACCCACTAACCTGGTGGGAACATGGTTTTCTTTGTGACAGGGTCCACATTCCATAGAGCAATTCCTCCTTCTGGCGCCCAACTCGGATCTGTACAAAACACTTTGTATTGCATCAATGGCACTCCTTGAGAGTCTACATAAAAACGGAATTGGTGTGCCTTCGAATGCCCTATAAGTCGGTCTTGACCAAACTCATGGTAGTATCCCTTCACCCATTCCTTGAAATCAGCAACCTCATGAATCAAGGACGGGACAATAGTGGGATCCCCAGCATTCATGAACGATGCCATGAGGTCCGGGAGTGTATGGCAATCCTCAATCTTCAACCTTTGTCCAAACCGGCCGAACATTGCATCCACATCCTCATGCGTGTGTCCAACAATAAGGAAAGACACCCGGACTTCACGAAAGATTCCCTTTGCGGTCAGAGCAGACCAAAACAACATGTTGTATTTTGATTTGTTATCCTTCGCACAATTGTCCATCTGAATAAGCAAGAGGGGTGGCAACCCCGTAGGTGGAATAATTTCGGGCGGTGGCAAAGGAAGTGCTCCTGAACATTTCTCTACGCCAACCACCAATGCGTCGTGCAAAGGGTCACCTATGGAAGAAATAGGAATGTGTCGACTAGAGCAGACAGGCGGGACCTCAAGTTGACAAAGCAACTTCATTATGGATGTGATAGTGAAGTTCGCATCGGATGGGTACATATCAAGAACATAATGCGCATAATTCACATCAGAGTGACCATGCGCAATCATTCCCGCAATGGATATTGGGAAACGCTCATATTTGTCAACACGTTTGTTTTTGTGCGCGAAAACAGGAAGCGCCGTTTTCCCATAATCCATTTTGTCATGGATGATACAAAGGACCTCTTTGGGAGAGTACTTTGACATGATCCTATCTTTATAGTAATTGTTTCGATGAGCCTCCTGCAATGCTAAATGCCGATGGCTAGCCTGCGAGATGGCCAAGTACCCAGTAGTGTTTTTTGTGTGTATTCGCAACAAATCCTTGAAAGCTGCGCAAGTTCCACAACGCGAGAAGTTGTCACCAAGGCTCTTCACAACATATTGCTTGAAATGTTGTCGATGTAAGCGGCTAAAACTTGACATTGACACAGGCGTGTACCCGAGGTCTTTGTCCAAGTTGTTCACTTCCTCCAGTAGGCTTGACCAAGTTGTTCCGACAGGGAGCATCTCCGTACCTATCTTTTCACCAGTTGGAAGAGTCCGAGTCATATGGGGCATGGAGTCCGCTCTACCCTCAATCAATACTCCAAGAGTTGCTTGTGCCTGCACTGTATTCGCCCTGGGCTTTTTGGTTCCTGTATTTCCATGATCTCGAGATCTAACCCCCATCAAGCTGTCGGCCTTGTTCCTATTAAATTGTGCCCTTTATATCATATAGATGTTCATCCATGCACGAGTGCAAATTGTTCTTCCTTCCACAACAACCGTTTCCCTACCGTTGTGCTCTTGTTTCTGGATCGTTTGGAACATTGCAAGGGCCATGAGCTTCCGAGCATTGAATGGCAAGGCAAAGTAGTGTTCCCGAATACTCATCAACAAAGGCCTTGGAAACACCTGGCAACAATGCTCCTTGCAGCAATCCACCATGGATAACATTCGTGCTGCCTCCTCAGTGGCCCCCCAAGTTTTTTTCCCAGGTGCCCGAGGTGCACATGTCCTCACAGTGTTGTATCGGCGTTTTCCAAGCAAACGCCGACGACTCTCAGCTTCGCATGTCGCATTATGATGGACCCACAATATTTCCGCCAATGTGTGTCCTTCAAATTTCGTGAGTGAAAGGGGCCAGCGGTGTAGAGTATTCTCCCAATCCATCGAAATGACAATGCCAGTTGGGTTCAAGATAATAACTCCAACATCTTCATCGCCAAGGATGTGATTGTCAACACAATCTAGCGGATTGGTGTTGCAAATTAACCCTTCACACAACGCACGATCCTCATCATCAAAGAGGACAACCGCCTTACCCTTCAAGTCCTTCCTCGACAATCCAATGTAATGCGGAATCTGAATGTAAACATTAATGTATATTAGTGCACCATATAACTCTAGCCCGAACACATATCACTCTAGCAGAACACATATCACTCTAGTCAGAACTCCCATACTCATGAATGGTCATTAATGCAGGTGCACGTCAATATGAAGGTCACATTGCCTTGAAATTTCTAGGTCACATTCACTATATGCACTGAGTTCCAAATTCAATGATATCATCGTAACCAACATTGTAATACATGTGTCAACTCCAACTTCATAGTCACATGTCCTAAATAACCATGGCCTACAAAATGTCACGTAAATATTGAAGCTCACAAATAGGCATGGAAGTAATATTATAACACCCACGAAGAAACATTCAATACATATGAAGTAACTTATTCCCACACACGAGCAAAGAGCTTTAGCGTAGTGTAAACATACAACCCATATACTCTCACGGGCGAACGCCCGTGAGGGCTCCCAATTGGTGGGCATAGTCTCGCACGGGCGATCGCCCGTGGGGGATCTTAACTGGTGGGCGGAGTCTCTGACATGCGGATATGAAGGTCACATTGACTTGAAACTTCTAGTTTACATTCACTATATGAACTAAGTTCCAGTTTCAATGACATCCTCTCAACCAACATTGTAATACAAGGGTCAACTCCCACTTCATAGTCATATGTCCAAGTTTCACATGGACTACAGACGAACACCTAATTCTTAGTCCTACACAAACATGCATGTAAGTATAATTATAACTCCCGTGAAGAAACACGCCAGACATATGCAGTAGCTTATTTCTACACATAAGCAAAGACATTTAAGCAGAACAGAAATACATCCCGGGACTTCCACAGGCGATCGCCCGTGGGAGCTCCCACCTGGTGGGCGGAGTCACCCACGGGCGATCGCCCGTGGGAGCCCCAACCTGGTGGGCGGAGTCACCCACGGGCGATCGCCCGTGGGAGCCCCAACCTGGTGGGCGGCGCCACCCACGGGCGATCGCCCGTGGGAGCCTCTCACGGGCGCACGCGTGAACCGTGTCTACTACTCTTCGAAATTTGGGGACACCACCGGCGCACCCGTGAGATGTTGCTACTAATGTGCCCAGTGCGATTTCATATCACCACGGGTGCAACCGTGGGGGACCCCACGAGCTCACTAGCGCGCTAAAGTGCACTAACCTCTGCATCCATGTGTGGCATGCTCTCCATGGTAAGATCCTCAAGAGTCAAGGGGATGGGCTCCAATGCCTTGAAAGAAATGAGCTTCCAAATGGTTGCCTTATATACAATGTGAGCATTCCCTCCAAATTCAAATGTACATAGTAGGCATTCCCTCCAATTCCTAACACCACAAGGTCATCACGTACTAACCCTCTACCATATATAGTAATCATGTCCGATGGTAGTGGAGTTCTATGTCGTATGTCCATGAAGTACGAATAGATTACAAGGGCAAGATGATCCTTCCTTGGTACTAATTGGGCACAAGCTTTTCACCACCACCACTAATGATTGCTCCTCATGAATGTAAACTAATATGATCTTCATAATTTGGCCGTTCATAGCCCATAGTGAAGCTAATTCATATTGATACCCTATTAAGCTTAGAACCCCACTTAGGTACGTCTCCAATAGCAAAACATAGACATGTTTAATTCCAACACATCATTGAACTTAAGGACGCCTTCATTTGACGTTCAACTTCACATCCAAAGTGGCACGTGATGTTATAGGTGACAAAAATGAAAATCAATTGACATAGTGTACCTTTATTCTAAAAAAAATTGGAGTATGACTCCCACAACACACACATTATGACACACAACTATCGAATCTAGATTATGCGACGATTTTTGGGCACATCACATGATCTTATGCTTGTATTTTAATACACCCTATCAATATTTATAAGTTTTGGGGGAATCATTTAAAAATAGCCTATTTTACTCATACTGCCAAAGAAAATTGGAGAAAAAGAATGCAATTCAAACAACGCATTGAAATTTTCCCTCTTGGCACATAGGTAGAGAACATTAACTCCACATTGGATACATTGGTTCAATAATGTTCAAGCCAGCCACCTTGCGAAATCATCCATCCAAGCTTTTTCACAAGAAATTACCTCTTTTCATCCTCGCTGCACAAACCCTACCCTAGACCCGCTACCCCTAGTAATTGTTTCCGCGCTATTTTACATGTACTGACTAGATGAAAGAGGTCATTATATGTGATGGTATTTTACATGTGAACATGTTTCACTATTTTAAAACCCCCTATATTATATGTATAGTTTTTGCAAAATGTTATCTACAACGAATATATTAGACCCTATTATTTTATCGCATGTTGTTTCTATGATTTTCGCCAGTGACCTCCTCGAGGCACATGTAAATCTTGGTCACAAGCAAGCCCTTAAGTTCACACGTGTTTAGTTGAAATTATTGTTATCGGAGAGGACTCCTTATTTTGACTGGGTGTGCAACATGGCTTATCAAAAGTAATATACAAATCCATTTGGTACGGTCATGCATTGCAAAGTAGTCTATTACAGTTCACCTAAATACCCCACTACGATTGAATGGTCCATAGTGGTAGAATGCACTGGAAATCAAGCCCTAGGATGGTAATCCATGTCATTACATTATTTCCAACTTTAGGTAGCTAATAAATGTTTTATTTTTTGTTGGTTATGAAAATGACATCATGAACCGAAAATCAGTCTGATGAAGTCTAGGGGGAATGAATTGACCCTCAACCTTTAGGGGACATGCTTTTATTGGATTTCTCTCGTCCATAATGGATGAGTTTACACACATGCCACAAACCTCAAGCATGTATGCAAGCATACTTTGCATTATGCACAAAATTAATATATATTATATATCTACATATATGTATAATAGATTAAGGATTATTAATTTAAATATATCATGTATAATTACCTAATGACATTTAAATATACCTAGTGATACTATCTTATTACAATTTACGATTGCTATATTTGGAGGTTAGTTCTTGTACATCGTTTATGTTATTTAGTGTCATAGACAGTAATATATGCAAAGGGCCTAAACTAGATGCCTAGAGGTTTCAAAATGTTACATCTAGGGTTTGCCAATATCATTACTATTTGTCATCATAAGTAACTTTATTCAGTGAGAAAACATTAAGACATTTAGCGTAGCACATTGGGATACTTGAGATGAAAGTTTTGCATTTTAGTATCCAAGGGGAAGATATTATTGAGCATACTAATGGAAATTGTCATGTGTTTACATTTTAGTATGCAAGAGGAAGATATTATTGAGCATACTAATGCCAAGTATCATTTGGGTACACTTTAGTCAACTTGTACACCATCGTGTAACATAGGCATACACCCCATAACACTATTGAACATACTCATGCCAATATATTACTAGGTGCACTTGAACTCCAAGTGTCATGAGGTCACCCTTATGGTGAAGTTCTCGATCATAAGTTTAACCAAGCATACGGCGCAAAATAGGGGAAGTCATGCTATTACACATGTGATGCTAAATACCAAAAATGGTATAGTTTTATTGTACTCAATCATGTATGTGGAGTATAAATACATCTAATATAATGACGGAATATATGTATTGAGACATGAAGACTGAAATACATGTACCATGTATTTGGTAACATAAGAATCCAACATATTGTCGGAATTGATCCATATGGATTTATATGAATTGATCCATATATTTTCATTGGAAAATATGTCATACATCAAGCAATCCTTGTTTTGTTTTGTAATGCCCATACTTCTAATTAAGATAGGGGGTGCAAGTATGTGGGAAAATTATATTTTCCTTAGAAGTAATATAGGTTCTCCAATAATGAGTCATAACATTACGTAGCAATGCTAGGAGGGTACCCTTTGAGTATCCGCAATGGTGCAAGGATAATTAATCAAATATAATAGCTTCAAAAAGGTATCAAAGAGGTTTCCAATGCGGGTGTCGGGAGACTTTTCCAAAAAGTGCAACTACCATTTTGACCTCACCAACTTGGGAGTTGCTTTATAGCTATTTAGATTTGTTTAGATCGTAATTTAGACTAGATTAGAACCTTTACCACCACTTGGCATTAGTTTTGTCCTCGACACCGACATAATCAATTCTAAGCATTGAAAGTAACTACCCAAATAGATTAAGAATAGCCTAAGTAAAACTCAAATGTAGAGGTATCCTTGCTCTTGAAGTGCATCAAACCGGCGCGTGCCGGTTTGATGCTCTTTTGAGAAGGTCTTTCTGGGCTTGTTACTTAATGTTATGGTGTTAGAGGAAAAAAAATTGGTGAAAATATAAATGAGTTGAATTGAAATAAATAGATGAAATTGTTGTCCATTTTGGACCCACAGAGGGTGGATGACAAGGGCATAGTTGCCAACGTCTTTCCCCTCTATCATTGTGTCAAAGGGTTTCCAAGTTCTCCCTACATTGTAGTTGTGGGTTTTGTGTTTGCTTGAGATTGTTGGTGCATCTATAGGATTTGTTGTGACAAATATTTCTAATTTTGGTTTAGAGTATTGGAGCAACTGGAGGTTTATTGTCGTTGATAGCTTGATTGTTGGGTTAGAGTAGTCTTGCGGCTTCAGGTTCTTCAACCCTAAACTCTAAACAAGCATGATGTTCTCCATTTTTTAATGGGTTTCACATGGAGTGTTGTGTATCAATTTTCTGTCCGGGTAGGCTATATGTGGACATGAATATATTTGACCCGTCCATATGAAATGATTGGATGGGAGGGTATCTTAGATGGCAAATGTTGGTTACTTACGGAGGGAATTGTAATATGTTTGTACATATGATACGAATAAACATGCAATACCATCCCGATACCATCCCATATTGAATATTCGTTGATGGACTTGCAAGGGACCAACTACACATTCAGTGTCCGCGGAGGGTATCCGTAAACCCTAAACCCTAAAACCCTAAACCCTAAACCCTTCTTGGATGGACATTTCTTAGTTTGGAAGGTGGGGAGGTCATTACTAACGGAGTATTTATTTGCATCGATATATGTGTACATGTGATCAAAGGTACATAATAAGCATTCACTCCAATTCCTAACACCACAAGGTCATCATGTACTAACCCTCTACCATATTAGCAACCATGACCGATGGTAGTGGAGTTCTATGTCGTATTCCATGAAGTACGACATAGATTACCAAGGCAAGTAGATTCTCCCATGGTACTAATTTGGCTCGGGCTTTTCACCACCATGACTAATGATTGCTCCTCATGCGTGTAAACTAATATGATATTCATAATTTTCCAATCTCATCTTCCACAATAATTGGGGGCCATACATTACAAAACACACATCACCCCACACAATTATCGAACCTAGAACATGCTACGATTCTTGTGGACATTAAATGATCATTTGGGCAACTCCCAATGACGGAGGTCAAAGGAAAATATACATTCCTTATGAGCTCGGGGGTCAAATCGGCAATTCATTGGGATTTCATTCCGGAAGTGAAACCATCAATGGAGCACGTAATTAATGACGGATGTCAAACAAACATGCAAATTCCTTATTGACATTGAGGTTATGATGTTTATGGCTTACCATTTGAAATTGTCTTCGTCATTCTAAAATGACACTAAAATTTAGTGTGGTGACTTAGTATGTACATTTTAGTATGTTTTCGTAATGCCGAGTACTTTCACAAGCATTCATACACATTCAAACCAATTAAGTGCGAGTTAATGAAATCAAGTGTAAGCAATTCCAATTAATCCTAATCAAGCCCGAATAAATAAGAAAGTATGCTTACCAAATGAAGGTCGACTAATTAATTATAAAATGCAATTACTATAATTAAATATAAATAATTCCAATAATTAGATACTAATAATTCAAGTATCTGTTTAATTCATGTTGAAATGAATGAATGAATGAAATCCAATAAATTACATTAATTAATTAATGAAGGTGAGCATATCCCCCATGACCATACAGAGGGTTGTTGACATGTAGTGTGTGCGTTCGTATTTGTTGTATCAAACATTGTATATGATCTTTGGTGCGTTGCACATAGCTATTTAATGAGAATGCAGTTGAGCATGCCAAGCAATGTAAATTATGTGCTATAATGTCGAAACAACCTATGGAATGTCCGGGTAGGCTATATGCGGAGATGAATATATGTGACCTATCCATGTGAGATGATTGGATGGGAGGGTATCGTAGATGACAAATGTTGGTTAACTACATAGGGAATTATCATATTTGTGTGCATATGGGACGAATAAACATGCAATACCATCCAGAGACCATGCCATATTGAATGTTCGGTTTGTGGACTTGCAACGGAACAAATACACATTCAGTGTCCTGTCACCAAAAATCCTCCACCCTTCGATTTCGTCCTAGCCCGAGTGGAAAAGTTTATAATGACATGTAGAGACTTCTCTCTTTGTAACCCAATATATAATTCCAATCTACCCTTGGAATATACACAACTTGATTAACACCACACTATGTAGTTTTACATTCCTTAATGTCGGGCAAGGTTATATCCTTAGCCTTTTCTAATGTCCTCCCGGCCGCTTTGGCCACGCATGCCTTCAAAGATATCCCTCTTGTGAATCGAGTCCTTGCCGTCGACTCCACACTACTACATGAGTTTTCGCTTATTGATTCCGTGCTATCATATGTCATCGTGGTTGATTCCGTATTGGTACATGACACTTCGCTTGTGGATTTCATGAGCACATAGGCTTTAAATACAAGTATTAAAAAATACTTATATACTTATCTTTGCCATTCCTTCTCTAAGTTCTTCTTGATGTAAATCTCTATCAATGTCTTCCTACTAAACTTCAGAATAGTATAACTCCCACCCAACTTATGTTCTTCAAGTGCAATTTGGTACACTTGTTAAATACCTTATCAAAAATCTCCACACCAAATTTTGGCACAAACAAAGTTCATATGCAAAAGTTATACATGAAATTCTAACTCTAACTACTTAGTATGAATGCTGTGATAAAACATTTGGTCATTAAAACTCTAATAACTTCCAACTCCTACGTCCAATCAATCTAAAATTTTGACACAAGATAGATATATAAGTTCAAAAGGTAGTGTCAAATTTTGGTATTCATATCTATAACCCTCTAAGAGATACATATTTTCAAACCTTGCTGCTTTGTTCCTAGACACCCTTCCCTTCAACTTTTAATAACTCTTTCATCCCAATGACTGAAGCTCTCAAATTTTTACCACAACTCCCATACTTTATAATAAACAATCCCTCAAATTTTTATACCCATTGAACACTCTGATCATCCATAATTGACAAATCTCTCACTATAAAGTTCTGCTCAAGTTCATAACTAATAAAACACTACAAGTAATGCACCTAGTACAATCTAGTCACTCTAAATGCCGCAAATTTAAACAAGTTTGAACTCTCTCACTTCAATATGAATCTCAATGCAACAAGTTGAAGTTTACAATCAAACTCCAAATTCCTTAAACCCAATCTACTTCTAACAAGAGGTCAATCCCTCTTCAAGGCTAAATAGCCTTGGCTCTTCTCCTAAGAACTAAGCACGCACATGTGCTCCTATCTTGCTTCCCACACACCCACACTTATAACCCGTGGGGTGCTTAAGGAGCACGAAGAAAGAGAGGATGAGTGAGGGAAGAATGAGGGATTATATAGTGAGTTGAGAGGGAGAGAGGGCATGAGATAAGGATAGGGTGAGAGGATTAGAGCCTCCAATCACAACCCCTTAACCTTCTCCTTCTAAGTAGGGACTCATCCCATTCACAAGGCTCTCGATAAGCCTTCAAAATCTCCTCCTACTTTGTAGGCTCTCATCTAATCTCCTAAGCCTTCCTCCCTCAAATGATCAACAAAGATCCTAATTCAAACATTTAACTAACCTTGGTTTTCTACCTACCACACTTTACCAAGGTATGTCCTCATACTACTTAAGTCCACTTCACACAAGCCTAATGCTTCAAACTTAGCTTTCTTCAAGCTTCACTCTTTTTATATTTTTGTGAATAATCATAAATCAACAAAACACTACTTGTAATGTTTTACAAGTGTTAACAACACATGTGGGCATCAATTTGGGCTCACATTATTGGCGACCATCTGGGACCGGCTCCTAGAATGTCTTGCTTGAAGTCAAGTGTCTTCATGTGTGGAATTGTTTGCACCTACTGCCGGCCGTTCGTGTCGGGAAGCTTTGTCCATTGAATGTCTCCAATTGTACCGAGTTGTTAGGAAAGGTATTCGCCACAATGTAAGGACCTAACCAAACCGCATCAAATTTGCCTGGAAAATCCTTTTTCTTCCCATCTTGGAGCATAACCAACATTCCTCGTTCTAATGCCCTCTTCTTGTGACGCTTGTCAAAGATAACCTTCCTTCGCCTTTGAATTGCTTCCATGTGTTGAGCGGCCTTCCGCCTCTTCTCATCCAACTCCTCTAGATCCCCGAGCCTATTTCTCAAAGACTCATTGTCGTTGAGGCGTGTCCCTATTGCAACCCTCAATGACTCCACCTCAAATTCAATAGGGAGTGTAGCCTCAATACCGTAAACCAAAGAAAACGGAGTAGCTTGTGTTGTCACTTTGTAAGTCGTCCGATAAGCCTACAAAGCCGCGTTTAACTTGACGTCCCAATCTCTGTTTGAGTCGATGACCGTCTTGCGTAAAATGCCCACTAGAATCCCGTTCACCCGCTCCGTTTGACCATTAGTTTGAGGGTGATAGGGAGTAGTCTTCCTATGGTCGATCTTAAACCTCTGAGTCATCTCTGAAATGAGGTCATTAAGAAAATGTGTACCTCTATCACTAACTAGAATCTTTGGGACTCCAAACCTAGTAATGATATTTTCATACATGAATGTGGCGGCATGTGCGGCCGTGTCGGTTTTTACCGCCTTGGCTTCCGCCCATTTAGTCAAGTACTCGGTAGCTACAACAATGTATGCCATCCCTCTCGAAGAGTGGGGATGGACCTCCCCTACATAATCTATTCCCCATTTCTCAAAGGGAACTAGTGGTAATGAAATGTGCAATGGCATTTCCATCCTAAGGTCATTTCGAGCGTACCTTTGGCAAGCATCACACCTTCTAACATAGTCGTGTGAATCCTGAAACAATGTAGGCCAAAAGTAACCTGCTCTAAGGATTTTCTGGCCGGTAAGTTGACCAGAAAAATGCCCTCCACAAGCACTATCATGACAAGCCTCTAGAATATCCGGAACCTCTACTTGCGATACACATCTTCTCAAGATGGTGTCCGCTCCTCTCCTAAACAATCTATTGCCTATCACTGCAAAGTGCCTACTATTGACTCTAACCTTTTTTTTCTCCTCTTTCGTCCATTCGGTTGGTAATTGTTGAGTGGTTAAGAACTCTACAATTCCGGCATACCAATCCGGTGTGGACGTGACTACAAACAATCTATCATCCATGAGGCTATCATCTATTGGCGTAGTGCCCATCTCCTCCGACAATCTAGACAAGTGGTCGGCTTGTAAATGCATGCGGCCCGGTTTATATTCCACCGTGTAATCAAACTCTTCGAGTAACAAGACCCACCTAGCCAACCTTCCACTCAACTCCGGCTTGTTGACCAAATATTTAATGGCCATGTGATCCACAAAAAACACTACCGGATTACAAATAAGATAGTGCCTAAACTTCTTGACCGAAAATACCATGGCTAGACACTCTCTCTCTGTAGTGGAGTAATTCCTCTCCGCGGAAGTCAATTGCTTACTAGCATAAGCTACGGGTAGATCCTTCCCCTTCTCTCCCGTGGATTGACACAAGGCACTACCCACCGCTACGTTGCTAGCATCACAATACACATGAAAAGGCTTTTCCCAATCCGGGGGCCTTAAGACAGGATAAGTGCTCAATTTGGACCTTAACTCAACAAAGGCGTTTTGGCATTCATCCGTCCAAACAAATCTAACATCCTTCTTGAGCAAATGAGTGATAGGGACTGCTATCTTTGCAAAATCCGGAATCAACTCTCTATACCACCCCACATGTCCTAGCAACTTAGAGATCCCCTTGGCATTTTTCGGAGTTTCCAACTCATCAATGACCGCGATCTTGTCCGGATCCGGTTCTCTCCCCTTTTCACTCACAACATAACCCAACAAAACTTCCCTTTGTACCCCTAAAAATGTCTTGTCCGGGTTTAATGCCAACCGCATTTGCCTACACCTAACCAAGGCCTCCCTCACACAATGCACATGCTCTTTAGTACTAGATTGGGTACTAAAATCATCAATATAAACCGTCATGGACTTGAAGAGCAAGTCGCTAAAAATATACATGACTAGTCGTTGGAATGTTGCCGGTGCGTTGCATAAACCAAATGGCATCACCACCCATATGAAAGTCCCCCAAGGTGTCGTAAATGCCGTCTTGTGCAAATCCGCGAGTGCTATGGCTACTTGGTTGTAGCCGGCGTATCCATCCATAAATGTGTACCTCTCATGACCCCCTACCTCCTCTAACAACAAGGTAATGAACGGCAAAGGAAAGTGATCCTTTTGCGTACAATCATTGAGCTTCCTATAGTCTACACAAACTCTAAGCTTCCCATTTTTCTTTTTCACTAACACCATAGGAGAAACCCAATCCGTAATCTCTACCGGCTTTATAAACCCAGCCTGCAACAACCTCTCTAATTCCGCCTTGACCAATAATTGCAATCTAGGGTTCATCCTTCTCTCTTTTTGTCTCACCGGTTTTGAGCCCGGAACTAACGGAATACGATGCTCAACCATCTCTCTAGGAATCCCCTTGAGTTCATCGTATGACCATGCAAAGGTATCACTAAACTCATCTATCAAATCGCTATACTCTTTGATCTCCTCGTCATCGAGTTTAGAACCCATCTTCATTGGTCTAACCTTGCCATTCTTCATTTTGACATCCACAAACTTCCAATCTTCTTCGACCACTCGTGTTTGCTCCTCGGTATCTCTATACCAATCGTTGGGGACATTAGGATAATCCTTGATATCATGATCCGCTATAATGCCCGTAGAAGTAGTTTTAAAATACAAAGCGGGCTCTAATTTTGAGAGTTCTAACATGGCCTCCTCATCTTGAGTCCCATCTACATATACCAAACTCACATCACTCAACTCAATATCATCTAACCATGGAGTGAGTCCTCCCTTCACCCATTCCTCCTCCGTGAGAACCTCACATGGCTCTAAGGACAAATAATCTTCTCTAGACACATCATCTTGGAGGATACAACTATGAGTCATCATCATGACATCGCTAATGGACTCCGGGTATTGTCTTAGCCAATGTGTAAAATCTCCATCAATATCTTGATTGTAAAAGCTAGGACCTAAGAACCCGTTAGAGGAATACATTTTAGCCTTCTCCTTGTTTTGAACAACCCCCACCAATGTATCCTCAAATTTCTCATTACTTCCGCCATTCTCCTCTTCATCCGACATTGGATCAATCTCCTCCCTAACCCAACCACTTAAAGGTGCTATTGAGACCTTGACCCTATTATCTACGGGACCATAAGTGATAGAAGATTTTTGTCCTCCCCAATCTACTACGGCGTTAGACATCCTTAACCAAGGTCGTCCTAACAAGATGGGAAATGCATCCTTATTGTCGTGCATCTTAATCACTTGAAAGGTCACAATGTATTCTTCACCTCCCGTGCTAAGTCGACAATCCTTAATAATCCCCACCGGAACCACCAGACTTTGGTTAGCCATATTGATGACGAATGGCGACGGACCGGTCAAACTTAATCCCAATTTCCTCATAGTGTGCTCGGGTAGAATATTGAGACTACTTCCACCATCCACCAAAACATGAGGAACCACCTTGTCCACTATTGTTACTTCAATCTCCACCGCCTTGACTTCCCGAATTCTTCCTTGCATTTGGACCCTTGCCGACACTCCAGTCTTTGGCCTCTTGGCCCTCCTATTCACGGGCATCCCGTCCTTCAAAGTTTTCCTAGCTACCGGTGAAATTTCTAACAATTGGCCAAAGGTGATATCGGCCTTTAGTGAGCTAAGGTCGGCCCAAAGGTCGTATCCATCTACTCTATCGGCCTTAGGCCTTCTAACACTATCAAACTCCTCTACGGGAATGCCCGGACCTTCCCACTCTCCTACATCACCACCCTCTAAATCATGGATGACATTAGACCTCTCCCTCTCATTGGCAATTTCATTTTCTCTCTCTAATGCCTTAGTGGCCTTCCTAGCCTCTCTAGTTACATTCTCCAAATCCGAAAAATAAGGAATTTCCCCCAATGGATTTTCCTCTTCTTCCTCCTCCTCCTCTACTTCTAATGGTGCATTACCCCTCATTGCTCTAGTGGTAACGGCTAATGCCGGAGCCTTATGCACAATTTCCTCCTTAAGACTTTTTAACTCGTATGAAATGGAGTTAGCATGTGGAAGACATGAACCTTGACCATTTGTGGACATTTCTAAATTTACCGGAACGGTAGAAGAATCCATAAATCGGACATCTTGAGATGTAGACGGTCCCATTTGTTTAGGTGATTGTGTAACTTGCCCCGAAAGATTCGTATTCCCATCATAATAGAAGTTAGAAGGTTTAAGGGTATTATTACCTTCATTTTGTGAACCCCTCGTATTCTCTTGATCCGGTTGGGTTGGGTTAGTTGGAGGGTTCGGTGCTCCACTTACCTTGTCCGGATGACGACATTGGTTAGAAGCGTGTGGCCCCCCACAATTATTACACACTTGACCTTGGTTTTCGGACCAACATTGCCCTATAACGTGGTATCTACCGCAAAGATGGTGAAAATCCTTTTTTTGGTACTTTGGTTAGTTTGTCCACGTGGCGGAGGGCCCCGATTATTCCCTTGGTTTTGACTCGGACCCCTTAAGTTTTGTTGATGCCCATTATTGTTCGTTCGTTGATTGCGGTTCGGCCCGTTTCTACAAAATTGTAGTGTATGACCGTGTTGTTGACAATTAGTGCACCAAAATCCCGATGTGTGGTTTCCCGACTCTATTTGAGGTGGAGGACCGGGTTGTTGATTTTTGATCAACAATGCCATTTGGTCCGTTAGATTTTGAAATTGTTTTAACATTGTCTCTTGGAACCCTAGTTGAGTAGCACCTAGTCGTTGCTCTATCTCTTCAATTTGAGGGTCTACCCTAGGGGCCGGTAATGCTAACATGGTTGGGGGGGCCGTTACCGCTAAGGGAATTGAGGCCGCTTCAATGGCGACATATGGAGGGCGATTATGCGGCCTAATCAGGTCCATTCCCGTCTTAGGTAGGAGAGGGATGAATTGAGGGATCAACTCATCCTCTTTCCTCCATAGCCGCTCATAATCCCTCTCAATATGTTCCATATCCCTAGCGGCTACCTTAGCCTCGGCTAGGGTGCGAGGGTTCCTTTGTAATACACCCCTAATTGTAGTCGCTTTAACAAACCCTCTCATGAAAAATTGCATTAAAGTATCATCGTTGAATAAATCACCTACCCACCTTGCGCATACCCAATCAAATCTTCTAATGTATGCGGAAATCTCTTCATCTCTTCCTTGCCTCATTGTCATTAAGGCTCTAAAAGCCATACTTTGACCGACTTCGGGTCGAAACTCATTAAGGAACTCCCGTTGTAATTGGTCCCACGTTTGGAAGTGGCCTTCATCGTGGTCTCTATACCACTCATAGGCTTCCCCCTCTAAAGTCGTAGGGAACCAAACTAGCCAATATTGTTGGTTTGTAATTAGTGAGCTAATTACCCTCTCAACGAACCTCTCCATATGTCTAGACGGGTCTTCATCTTTAGTCCCGTAGAACTTCGGGAGGTTCGAAGGTATGTCTAACGAAGGTAACCCTTGAGGTACGATTATTGGTAGGCCTCGCGGCCTAACCAATGGATCGATGGGGGGGATTGGTAATATGGGAGGTGGAATTCCACCTCCCCCTAAATCATCCATGGTGTTTCGTGGTCCTCCTTCACTAGATTCTCTAGAGCTTACACTACTCTCTTCTCTAGTCCTATTAGGTTCTTCCACTAATTCTTCACTCAATAGGGAAGGAATATCTCCTTCCTCTAGTCGAGTAGTGACCGGAGATACTTCTACCAATGGTTCACCCCTAAAGCCACCCTCTACACTAGTGCCTACCCTTTCTACCACTTCCTCTATATTAGAAGATCTTCGTTTAGTAACATTTTTCTTTAGTCCTAATGCTAACTTAGGTTTCTGGGACCTCGTGTATCCTTGCATCCATCATTCACCGTTCAATCCTCACATTGACCAACCAAAGCCTCACAAGTTCTCTCTTTAATATTTCCGCTTAGTTCGTGTGATCATTGTTTTGGAGGTGAGGAAATAGAGACATACAATTTTCAATGAACAATCCCAATAGGGGATGGAAAGCTCATGTTAGTTTCAGGGTTAGTGCGAGTATCACCTCGTCACACCCCCTTACGCTCAACACTTGCAACAAGACTCTTCGTGAGGGGCTGACCATTCTTGGGTACCGTGCTTGGAATCGAGGTTCACCCTTCGATTCCTTGCACTATACGTCCAAGTTTGGAATTACCCTCTCCGTTCGTCACGACAAAGACAATTACGAAAATCCTTTTTTAATTTAATATTTTTTCAATTGGAAGAGATTTTGCTTACCTCAAGCTCTCGCTTCTTCCTGTTTTATTAGCTCTCTCCCCTCGATCGAATTGCTAAACATACAACACTCAAATAATTGTAATTCAAAAAAACACTAAAACCCTCTAGTTTAAAAACTTTAAACTCTCACAACCGAGTGAGTATTTCAAGATTGAGATCCTAATTCTTTAATTATCCCTCTACCTCTTAATTTTCTAGTGCGGGTCCTATTAAGGTGATCTTTGTTATGCCATCCCAAGAAGGTTTAGTATGCGCACCTTTGCCGTGCTCCTTCCTCAAATTGAAATTGCATGAAATAAATACTAAATTCAAACTATACATCTCACGAGCGCTCCGTCCTTTAATCGATCTTCACGTTTCGCCTCTCCTACCGCCTTCCAAGACTTCCGTCGCCCGCTCTTCAAGCTCCAAGCTCCAAACTCGAAACTCCCGGCGGACGCACCATTTATGTCACCAAAAATCCTCCACCCTTCGATTTCGTCCTAGCCCGAGTGGAAAAGTTTATAATGACATGTAGAGACTTCTCTCTTTGTAACCCAATATATAATTCCAATCTACCCTTGGAATATACACAACTTGATTAACACCACACTATGTAGTTTTACATTCCTTAATGTCGGGCAAGGTTATATCCTTAGCCTTTTCTAATGTCCACCCGGCCGCTTTGGCCACGCATGCCTTCAAAGATATCCCTCTTGTGAATCGAGTCCTTGCCGTCGACTCCACACTACTACATGAGTTTTCGCTTATTGATTCCGTGCTATCATATGTCATCGTGGTTGATTCCGTATTGGTACATGACACTTCGCTTGTGGATTTCATGAGCACATAGGCTTTAAATACAAGTATTAAAAAATACTTATATACTTATCTTTGCCATTCCTTCTCTAAGTTCTTCTTGATGTAAATCTCTATCAATGTCTTCCTACTAAACTTCAGAATAGTATAACTCCCACCCAACTTATGTTCTTCAAGTGAAATTTGGTACACTTGTTAAGTACCTTATAAAAAATCTCCACACCAAATTTTGGCACAAACAAAGTTTATATGCAAAAGTTATGCATGAAATTCTAACTCTAACTACTTAGTATGAATGCTGTGATAAAACATTTGGTCATTAAAACTCTAATAACTTCCAACTCCTACGTCCAATCAATCTAAAATTTTGACACAAGATAGATATATAAGTTCAGAAGGTAGTGTAAGATTTTGGTATTCATATCTATAACCCTCTAAGAGATACATATTTTCAAACCTTGCTGCTTTGTTCCTAGACACCCTCTCCTTCGACTTTTAATAACTCTTTCATCCCGATGACTGAAGCTCTCAAATTTTTACCACAACTCCCATACTTTATAATAAACAATCCCTCAAATTTTCATACCCATTGAACACTCTGATCATCCATAATTGACAAATCTCTCACTATAAAGTTCTGCTCAAGTTCATAACTAATAAAACACTACAAGTAATGCACCTAGTACAATCTAGTCACTCTAAATGCCGCAAATTTAAACAAGTTTGAACTCTCTCACTTCAATATGAATCTCAATGCAACAAGTTGAAGTTTACAATCAAACTCCAAATTCCTTAAACCCAATCTACTTCTAACAAGAGGTCAATCTCTCTTCAAGGCTAAATAGCCTTGGCTCTTCTCCTAAGAACTAAGCACACACATGTGCTCCTATCTTGCTTCCCACACACCCACACTTATAACCCGTGGGGTGCTTAAGGAGCACGAAAGAAAGAGAGGATGAGTGAGGGAAGAATGAGGGATTTTATAGTGAGTTGAGAGGGAGAGAGGGCATGAGATAAGGATAGGGTGAGAGGATTAGAGCCTCCAATCACAACCCCTTAACCTTCTCCTTCTAAGTAGGGACTCATCCCATTCACAAGGCTCTCGATAAGCCTTCGAAATCTCCTCCTACTTTGTAGGCTCTCATCTAATCTCCTAAGCCTTCCTCCCTCAAATGATCAACAAAGATCCTAATTCAAACATTTAACTAACCTTGGCTTCCTACCTACCACACTTTACCAAGGTATGTCCTCATACTACTTAAGTCCACTCCACACAAGCCTAATGCTTCAAACTTAGCTTTCTTCAAGCTTCACTCTTTTTATATTTTTGTGAATAATCATAAATCAACAAAACACTACTTGTAATGTTTTACAAGTGTTAACAACACATGTGGGCATCAATTTGGGCTCACAGATATGGAATTCCAGCAAACACGACTATGGGATTAGGGTTTAGAGTATAGGAACTGGAATCCCCATACACTAGTATGGGGTTGTCCCATGGGCGATTGCCCGTGGGCTCAAATCCCAATACCAGTGTATGGGGTGAAATCCACATATAGTGTATGTGGTTGTCCCACGGGCGTTCGCCCGTGGGCTCAAATACGCAGACACTCGGCATACAATAAAAACATTTGGCGAATGGGCGTTCAATCGGAAGAAGAAGAACGAGACATATATTGCAATGGCAGAGTGTCTCAACCCCATCCCATATTTTCTTGTACAGCATGACCAGAAGAAGAGCATTGACCGGGATAAATGGAAAGCGTGGAAACAGAGTAACAATTTTGGTCGATTGCAGAGAGAACGACTTCTAGACTTGCTGGGAGTAGATTACCTTGCTGCCGCTTTGAATCCAGCCAAGAAGAAAGTGCCGATTCTTGGACGGTTTAAAGAGGGAGTCAACAATATCCTAGTCACTACCGTTAGTGAGGTCTCTGAAGACCATATATTGTTGACCCTTGACAACACTTATCATTGTAGTGGTGTGGGCGAATCGCACATCGGGCCTATAACCCATGCTCTATTGGACACACGGTTCCTTCCGGGACTCCAGGCGGGAGTCGACAGTGCCAGGAGAATTAAGGAGGTTCTTGAAAACACTCTTGAAGGTCTTCGTCGGGATCTTCCCGGTATTTTAGATGCCCCGTAATTGTGGACAGTCGTTTCGGAGTTTCCAGATCGACACTTCACACACAATGTCTTGAAGGCGTACCTCCCGGCGAATGTCAGATTCTGTGAGGCCTTCTACCATGGTTGCAATGAGGAGAAAATCGCATCCCGGGACAACTTCTTCGAAGAAAGTGTTCTTAGGGTTACGACATGCATTTTCGCATTCAAAGGCGAGTCTACCTCGGAGGTTGCTGTGCGGCTTTGCGGAGGACGGAAGATGTTGAATATGCATGACCCGAGGCGATATAGGAGATATTCAGTGAAGAGGGCGTATCTCAATGAGTCGTCAAGGTCCATTTTCAAGGGGGAGTTGAGGATGCAGACGTACATTGACATCATCAAACCATCATGTCTGGAGCGCACAATTTTCGTAAATATTTGTGGAGGAAACAAGGCCCATATCGTTGCACATGTTAGTAATCTCCAACCATTTCCCCCTTCATATTTATTGAGTTTTTGGTTTCCATTTCTGCCTTCTCTATATGTATGTTTTCGCCCCTCATATAGTGATCTTATTTTATTTTTGCAGGCACTGGGTATGTTGCTGAGAACGCCAAGGTGAAGATGTTTGCAGCTGATGACTGGAGCCTGCAGAGGTGGTATGAAGAAGGGCGGGATTCGGACGACAATATCGAAGAAGGAGATGGTGATAACGAAGTGGACTCGGATATTGATCGCGCGAGGAGAAGCACGGCAGCGAATGTCACATATGAGGAGGAGGAACAGGAGGTCGAGGAGGAGGAGGAACAGGAGGTCGAGGAGGAGGAGGAACAGGAGGAGGAGGAAGAGGAGGAGGAGGAGGATGACGACGTACATACGCCACCTCATGTCCCATTACACGAGGTAAGGGAGTCTGGTGAGGAAGGGGAGGAGTTTCAGGATGTCCCCCACGGGCGTTCGCCCGTGGGATATATACAGGAATTGGGGGAGGATATACTCCCCCACGGGCGATCGCCCGTGGGAGATATGCAGGATCTGGGGGAAGATGTACTCCCCCACGGGCGAACGCCCGTGAGAGTTGCGGAGGGGGATGGGGGAGATGTGGGTCCAGGAGCGGATCAGAGCCTCCACCTCCCTGTCGCATCTTTTACGTCCGGGGTCCCACCTACACCGGGTCGCGGGTTTCGACATGATGATATGTCACGAACAAGCGAAGAACAAGAAGAACATCAAGAGGAACAACGGCCATCTGTTAGAGAAGAGTCTACGCAAGAGGCCACGCAAGAGGGTATGGCTGGTAGAAGTTTGACATCAAAACCAACTTCTCGGAGGAAAATGAAGGCTAGCCGAAAGGGGCGAAAAGACCTACGCCCTCCTAGGGGTGGAGAGGCTTCTTGTTCGTTGGATGATAGCGCACCTACTAGTCAAGATGGCGAGGGTGAGTCCGGCGGAGTTTGCGCAGATTTAGATGCAGGCGGCGTCCCCCACATTGATACTCAGTCACAGAATGTGGAACCTCTTCCGGCAGGGTTGGGGAGGTCGGATTTGGACGTGTCCTCACCTGTGGAGGAGGTTGCTGCTGCCGTTCTCGAGGTTCTAGGACAAGGGCGACCCGATGTTGAGCCCACTGCAGTTGTGGTGGAGGAGGAGCCTGCAGCCGCGTCACTGTCCACGGAGGTAGAGGTGGTCATTCGAACCGAGGTCATTTGCTTGGACAGTGATGATGATGTGCCCGAGAAACGCGTGAAGTTGGATGTGAGGGTTAAGGTGAAAGACCGGGTTCCATATCGGGTTCGTGGAACCTTTGCCGACTATATGACAGACGATTCGGAAGATGAGGACTACGGTAAACCCAGGTACAGCAGGGTGAAGCTCAACTTCGTTGATGATCCACACCCGGTTTTTGCTGGAAGAACTCCACCGAATGCAGCGGACAAGGAGAAGGGCAAAGGCAAAGAAACAGATGAGAAGGACAAGGTGCATTTTGCTCCATTCGTGGACAAATATTTATCCGAGGTTCCTGAGAATGTGAGATTGAACTTGGCCCACATGTACAAGTCATATGATTACCACAAGGCGTTTGCGTATCTATCTACTCCAGCGTTTTGTGAAGCAGTAAAGGTGAAGCATATTCTTCATGCCGCTTCATTGCAGAAATTTCGAAAGAGATGGAAAGCCTTCGAAGCTCCACGAGAACGTCATGGACGAGTTCAATTTCCGGGATCAACGGCCGCGCAAGCCCAGAGTGTGGTGGACTCTACCTTGGAGATAATCGACATTACTGGTGTACAGGAATCTCCGATCCGTGTGGTCCATGTTGAAGCTGTTGAGTCCTCAAGCCCTCATGGTTGTGCACCGAGCTCTGCTGTCCGCGTCGAGCATGCGGAAAATCCTGCCGGCCCCCAAGCCCAAGGTACACTATATTATGTAATGTGAAAGATGTTGGTCCCACGGGCAAACGCCCGTGGGGCCACTGGTTCATGCTTTCCAATTGTCACTCCAATCATTTTGTCAATGCTTCTATTTATGCCTTCAGGCTATTTAATCTCATGCCCACGGGTGAACGCCCGTGGGAGAGCTTGTGTTTGACCATGTCAGACTGATCACTCTTTCTGTGGATGTGGTCACAGGTCATGTGACAGAGGATCAAGTGCCTCCTACGGTGCGTTATTCTGTCTGAATTCGCAGACCTATTTGAATGTGTCAAAACTTTTCCATCTTACATATGTATTACTCATATCTACCCATACTATTCTTTCACTAGATGAATAAACCTTAGAATGACTTTCAATTTTGTCATCGCCAGATACTCACCTCTCCAAGTACAGTTGTTCATCGGAGAGAGAAGATATGGTTAGTGCTGGATGTCAACGAGATTCTTGTGAGGTCAGCAAAGTGCGACAATGTCAACACCAAGAAGGCTCTGGAATCACAACATAGCCCCATGATAAGTGGGGAGGTGGCTCCACTATTTCTCCCATATAGTGCCATCATACCTAGGAAAGGATTGGGACGCTTTCACTACTAGAAAATCGACAAAAAACGACTTTGTTTATGACTGTTATTTGAGTCATTGAGGACTACAATGACTATTAATTTTTGTGTTATAACGGACAAGTAGTAACGGACAGACAGTCGTTGGGGACGTGACGTGGGAATTTGGATGATATAGTCGTATAGGACAGTCGTAAACATGGACAGCGGACGTGGCAAACTGAGATGACTGGTATTTCACGTGGCATTACGTGGCATCCACGACACGACCTCACATCCAATCATCATCTATCGTGGCATCCACGCCACAACCTCACATCCAGGTCATCATTTGACGTGGTATACACGCCATGTCATCACATCCATGTCATTATCTGACGTGGCATGGACGCCATGTCAACAAACACGTGGCTCTCGAGTCAATTGGCCACGTCATCATAACATGTGGGCAAGTAATATAATGCCACGTGTTCATAAACATAGTTCTTATGTAGTCATTTTCCAGTTGTATCCTAAACGCCTATTATGTTACTATTGAATGACTATTGAACGACTATTGAATGACTATTATGTTACTATTGAACGACTATTATGTTGCTATTGAATGACTAGTGAACGACTATTGAATGATTATTATGTTGCTATTGAATGACTAGTGAACGATTATTGAATGACTAGTGAACTACTATTGAATGACTGTGGAACGATTATTGAATGACTATTATGTTACTATTGAACGACTATTGAGCGACTATTGAATGACTATTGAGTGACTGCATGCTCGTGATGTGTGCACGGGTTTAGGCCATCCGTCAGCATATTGAGGCATGGTTTATTCATTCATTAGTAGGCCATCTGTCAGCACATTGAGGCCCTGGTTACTCAACGACTACAAAATTGCTACTCAACGACTTTAAAGTTGTCAATCAACGCATGTCAATGACAATGAGAAATTGCGATCGTATTTGAAAAAAATACATATTTCAACTTCATTCATGTGTTCCCAACAAAATACATGGGCTCAAAGTTTACAATACGGAAGCCCTCTAGGACCTCCCTAATAAGTTCGTGGGGGGGGGAATCATGCTGCTCTCAGGTTCCTTTCGTTCCATAGTGTGCACCCTCCTACCACATCTTTTATTACCCATTGGTCTCCGTCTTCATGTGGGTATGCAAGTTTCACGTCACCTAGGTAAGCAGTGGTCACGTCCACTTTGTAGCAAAACTCCGGAATGACCTTGAAATGAAACTTATCCACACCCCCAACACCGCTGATTTTCCCAATGGCCACCTTCCGTTTCTTGTTTTTCGGGCTCATCATACGCACGGATTGCCCAATATTGAACTGTACCTATACACCATCCACAAAACAAACAATGGCATACCTCATACAATGTAAGTATCTAATTAGCAATGTGTCAGCAATCAGGGCTTCATGTGGCACTAACCAGTGTTTTCGTTGCCTTCCAATATGACTTCCACAATGGACTCAGAAACCCACACCAAACAATGCATACGACATTTATACGGTTCTAAGAATGTTCAGGGATGACTGCTGAATGTCTGATAAATGATTGCCTAATAACTGTTGAATGACTGCCAAATGACTACTATCTGACTGCTAAATGACTGCTAAATGACTGCTAAATGTCTTCCAAAATATTAAGGGATGGATTGCACAAACCGGGCGTGCAGGCAATGTTGTATTGCCTGATGTGGTATCCCCTGTTTTCGCACGAATGATACTTTAGTAGGGTATAATCAACAATGATCAATATGCAAAGACAAATAGGGGCTCACTTAGGAGGATTTGATTAAGGAAAGAAGATTTACCATTAGGCCGAAACCATTGGAGAGGCCTTGCCACTCAAAAATCCATTGGAAATTCCTCAAGGCTCCGATTTAGACGAAATTTTTTTGTGTTGGGAGTTAACTTGAGCATGCTTACTCACACCAAGTTTCGTAGGAAACCAACTTTGGAGTCGTGAGATATGAATTCACAAAGTACAATTACTTAATTGTCTCTACTGCAGACCCTCTTCCACTCAAAAATTCACCAAAAATCAACCAAGAGCTCAAAGAGAGTGAATTTAATTTTCACAAAAACTAGACTTGATTGCGCATCTAACATAACTATTCACAATAAAATCGAGTAAAAATTCACTGAATGACACATTTTTGAAGTTAATGCTTTGAAACTGCTGAAGCCAGAATCCTTTGCCACTTTGAAAATCCACCAAAATTACATCCTAGCTCCAAATCACTCGAGAATTGCAGTCATAGGAAGCTACTGATTAAGAAAACAACTACTCAAAAGCTCATCAAAAAGCATAAGAGACAAGAGAAATGGGAGGTAAAAGACCAAGGCAGCTACAAAATGAGGGTTTCTATCACAAACAATTGGGCATGGCTTTGCCCTGCAAGAGAAAGAGAGAGAGGGAGGGAGGATGGCTGACTAAGGCCTCTTTTCTTCAAGGAAAATGGTCAAGGAATGGCGGCCACATCCTCACCTTCACATCCACAAATCCCTAATCTAAATCAAAGGTCTCAAATGACTCTAAGCCTAAACCCGATTTTAGGGCTGGTGGTGCCCGTATCTAAAAATAGAAGGGTTTTTTTAGAAAAATTAACACCACCATTGTGTTCACAACACATTTTTACCTTGAGATGGACTATAACCATGCTTAATTCCGACTCTAAATACATAATTACTAAAATAATTATAATTCTACTATGTTTTTTGCAATTTTATCTACTACATAGACTAAGGAACATAAATTATAACAAAAATTAGTCCCAAATGTCTGTAAAAACACAATGGTGCTATTATTTTATTTTTTTTGAAACATACAAGTAGTGGCTTCCTGGATACCCAGGGGTACAACTATCAAGGGCATAATGGTGCTATTTAGAGCATTCACATATGCAGTCCTTAAAAGATCAAAAACTCTCATAGTTCTTGACAATATCTTCAAATAATGGCTCCGATTCCAACAGATTTTGGAACTTCTCAATGAAATACATTGAGGTTATTTAGTCATAGGTGTCATCAATAGTCATCGATATCGTAGACATATCTATACAATACACTATTGCAGTTAGAATATGACACGTAACCTTGAGTCGAGGATAACGTCATTTGAGCGAGTTAAGTAGCTCAAGTCCAATATTCATTATCTTTTGTTATAAAATATTTAGGATATAATTAGAATTTGAGGATTATTTTATTTACAAATAACGGAATAGTCGTTTAGGATACACATGGGCACATGCATGCACCTAGCGTACTGCACGTCTGGAACACATCATGTTCAAAAAATGGAAATGACTACAAAAAAACTACAGAAATGGTCACGTGGCAGTATAGTAAAGAGTACAAGCTCCTGCCTCCCATCCATGAATACCATGTGTGCATTATAGTACCTCCAGAATGAGACAAAACTACTAGTCATTGTAGCCATCACCGACGTATATGAACGTTATAATCACAGTCGTAAACACAGTAGCAATCATAGTCGTAATGACAGTCATAATCACAGTCGTTCTTACACGTCCCCTGAACTAACCAATATATGACTATATTGGCAGGATCTGCTCATACGATATACGCTGGATGTTATGCATTGTGAGCAAAACTTTTCAAAGAACATTTTGAAGACCGTCACTGGACATAAGGACACCGTGAAGGTCCGCCGGGACTTGCAACGCAGAGGCATCAGGCCGCATTTGTGGCTCATTCCCCACCCAAAGAAAAATGGCAAAATGTTGAAACCGGCGGCCCCATATGTGTTGACCAGCGAAGAGTTCGAAGTGTTTTGTAGTGTTATGGAGAACTTGAAGACACCATCAGGACATGTTTCCAACATGGCTCAATATATACGCAAGAGGACGTATGGGGGTTTAAAGTCACATGATTACCATGTGCTTGTGCAACAAATCATGCCGCTAGCCTTAAGAGGTCTTTTACTACCTGGTCCACGAATGGCGGTGATGAGGATTTCGAAAGTGTTCCGAAGGATATGTGACAGTGTTTGGAACCCATTGGAATTTGAAGCTCTACATGCGGACGTTGCACGGAGCATGGCACTTTTGGAGATTCATTTCCCTCCGTCTTTTTTTGACATTAAATACTATATTCGTTAAATTGAGACTTTCTCTAGTCTCAAATTAATATATGGATCAAACAACATGAAGATGCCCGAAACTATATTGTCAACAATCTCAAATATATTATATGTTCTAATTTTCCAAAATGTATGATGTCCCGACATGAGCACATTGGGTAGAGCACTTGATACCAACTTCATCAACAAAAACATACTCAAATCAAATTGGGTAGAGCACTCCAAACCAAATTCACCCAACAAATCACATAGAACCATGGCTATTATTAGCATGTTTAATAATATATAGACATTGCGACGTACATAGCATAGGGTTTAGGGTGCATATTTAATCGACCCGACAATCTAGTCCCAAACTTAATCATAAAAAGAAATTCACATTTGTTATGAAATATAGTATATGGATATTCATCCAACCCCAAATAATATAGCATTCGTAAGTTCTACCCAAATTCTACCCCTACTTTTAGAAGTACACATATGACTAATATATATTGCTAGAATTACATATGAAACTATAATCAATGCTAAAACAATCCTACCAACTTCTCATTCAACGGGGGTTGTTTCTTGTGCGATCCGAGCAAGGTTGTCTTTTGCAAAAGTTATTTACTTTTGAGGGATGGACACTGATCCACTATGATTTTTCCGTGGTTTCCATGCTATGAATATGGAATCTGTATCTACCCAAGATGGACCATGCTCTGAATCCACCTTCCACCGAAAATTATGGTTTGTATCCCAGCCTGTATAATGCCGAATCACATCTTCATTCCGTGCCGTCGGTCGGTAGTACTCCACCTGAATTTGTCGAAAATGCGGGCTTGAAGTTGCGAAATTTGGTTTGGACAAAGCTCTTGCCACCCATACAGGCTTCGCATATGTCTCATCACCAGGACGTAGAATGAGCATATAACCTTCATGACAATCCACCGCAATGCGGAAAGAAGGTGGGGGACGTTGACTAGCATGCCCAACGTAATGGTCGTCCACATCAAACTCCTCACGAACCTCTCCATTTTCCAAAAGTCTAACCTCGGAAGCTTGTACATCGACACGAGTTTGAGGCCAAAATCCGTGCCTCAAAGTAAGGGGGCTATCTTGGTGAAGGTCTGCCAAAGCGGCACGAACACGTGTCCAATACTGTATCCAACTCCCATAACGATGCCAACATGATCCACCAACGTCCGCTATCTTCAAACTCTCCCAATATTGTATGAAGCCTGATATACCTTTCAAAATATCCTCCAAATTCTTCATGGGTATTGGCTTGCAAGGCCTAGGCTCTCCATCCGGTAACATCGTCTTTCCATCCGCATCCACGCGCCACACAAGGAGACCCTCCGGCGGGCTCCAATCTTGTGTCGTGCACAACAACTTGTATTGCATGGCGGGTACACCATCGTTACGCATGTAGAAGCGGAATTGTTGTGCCTTCGTATGCCCGATCAATCGGTGAGCTCCGCTTCGAATATAAGGTTCTATAAATGCCTTGAAGTCTGGCACCTCCTCAATCATATGGGGGATGACGGGAACGTTCTCCAAATCCATCTATGACTTCATCAATAACGGGATTGTTGGAAAATCCTCCTCCCTCAACTTCATGCTCCACCGCCCAAAAGATGCATCAATATCATCGTGCGTGTGGCCTACCAATAGGAAGGACACAAAAACCTCCTTGAAAATGCCTTTTGCAACCAACAACGACCAATATGCAAATACATATCTACTTTTATTGTCCTTGGCACAATTGTCCAATTGGACACGCAAAGTGGGGGGCAACTTCTTCGCAATCACGGGTTCACTGGGTGGCTCTGGCAACGAATACAAGCATACATCTTTTCCATCCAACACCGCTTCATATAAAGGTGTTGAACCCGACGTATTGTCAAATAACAATCCTGAAGAATAGGCCGGCGGTTTCTCCAAATCACGTAAAAGCCTTGCGAATGATCCTATCGTGTGGTTTGAATCCGCTGGATACAAATCAAGAGCATAATGAGCAAACTTGACATCACCATGTCCATGTGCAATCATTCCTGCAATGCCAACCCAGTGTGATTAGTATCTATGCATAAATAAACCAATTTGCGTGAATCCATGTTCTGAAGCACATCACGTAATAAAACGCCACAACATTTAGGGTATGCGATGACATTGTTTCCAAATTCACATGTAACCAATACAGGCAGCTTAAAAAATCCATCCGTGGCCTTGATTCGATTTGCAAAACATGGGGAGGCTGTTTTGGCATGGTCCATTTTGTCATGGATGATCGTAAGAACCTCCAAGGGCCTGGAGATGGACAAAGCTCTATTTGTGTAGTAATCATTACGGTGTGCCTCTTGCATGTTTACATGCTTGAAATAGTTCAATTGATGTGCCGCATAAGACTCGGTACCCATCGTGTGTGCATCCCGAAGGCGCTTCAACTTCTCGCAAGTAGAGCACCGTGCAAATTTGTCCCCTCGTCTTTTTGTAATGTATTCGCTAAAGTTTGCTTTCTTGATTGCACTCAATTTTGACAATGAAATTGGCTCCAAACCGACCTTCTCGCCAACAGCATTCACATCCAACAATATGTCTTTCCATTTTGTGCCTGTGGGAAGAACTTTCTCCACAACCTTTTCCCCGGTTGTGAGTGTGCGTGTTTTGTGTGGCATTGCATCGGCAAGCGGGACGATGATGGTCGCCAGAGTGGCCGTTGCTTGCCTTGTTGCTTCCCTGGGTTTCTTTGAGCCCACGTTCCCATGGTGACGAGACCGTCGGCCTTCCTTGGCATAAGCAGCTTGTCTATAAAAGTCCGCTTTTGACACACCGTGAATGGTGTACCATGCCTTACAACACACGTCTATGCTTTCAATGGTGATGACCTTGCGACCCGTCCCATTCACATGTATCGCCCTATGGACATCAAGTTTTTTGGTGGATCTTAGACGGAAATCTCCAAGCCACATTTCTTCGCGGATGGCCTTCAATTTATCCCTTGGAAACAATTGGCAACAACGATGCACACAACAATCCTTTGTGGCAACTTCTCTAATGGACTCCTCGCCGAGCAACCTTTGGCGTTTACAATCAGTTGCAGAGGGAGTAGGACGTGCCAATGTCTCGTACTTTCGTAAGCCTTTGCGGGGCCGAATGTTTACTTGGAGCTCCATTTGGTTTTGCATGTATTGTCGCTCATGGTCACGCAAGCTAACTCCATCAATCGTGACATTCCTCAATGGCCACCTGCGGAGGGAGAACCTATGAGTGGGATCCACCTCGGAATGAATGAGTGACTCCAATATGACAACCCCAACGTCCTCTGTGCCAAGTGGGTTCTCATCAATGCAATCTTGTGGATGGGTGTTACGACAAATACCATCCGCCACAGCAACTCCACTATCATTAACGAGCACCACCTCCAAATTCACCCACGAAGCCCTTGAAAGTCCCGTACATTCAACAATGGTTTCGTGCGCTACGGAAGGCGAAGGTAAATCCAAATGATCTTCGTCTGCACTGTCATCCATAGTAGCCTCCCCGACGATGTCTAGCTCATCCTCAGATGCAGATGGCCAAGTGGCCATGTCTTCAGATGACCAATCCCCTCTTTCACTAAACCCATCCATTGTGCCTACACACATGAACATTGAACCTTGTCAAAAAAAGCACAAAAATTGTAGGTTCCAATCAAAGAATTCAATACCATCTTATATAATCAAAATGACTGCTATGCCATTGGGTTTGTAAAGGTTTGGGTTGTCCAGCGGACACACTGTCATCCAGAGCCCATCCACACTGTGGGGATGGGTTTGGGTCGAGCGACCCAAACCTTGTGGCAGGATGGGATCATGGTCATCCATAGCCCATCCACAATGTGGGGATAGGCTTGGGTCGAGCGACCCAAACCTTTTGGCGGGATGGGGTCGTGGTCACCCAGAGCCCATTCACAATGTGGGGATGGGTTTGGGTCGAGCGACCCAAACCTTGTGGCGGGATGGGTTCATTGTCACCCAGAGCCCATTCACAATGTTGGGATGGGTTTGGTTCTATCAGGGTCAAACTAAAAACCACCCACACTAGGGCAGGGGTTTGGGTCGACCGACCCAAACTTTATAAGGGTCATACTAAAAACCGCCAACACTAGTGTAGGGGTTTGGGTCGACCGACCCAAACCTCCTCAAGGTCATACTAAATCCGCCCACAATGGGGTATGGGTTTGGGTCGACCGACCCAAACTCACCGCAAAATCCGGCGTATAGTGCGGCGGAAATTGCGAAGTGGGTTTGGTTTGAGCTCGTTGCGAAGTTCACAGTGGGGTTGCATGCTGTGGATAGGTGCTCATGAACGGCAAACCTTGAAGTACAGCTCCGGCTGAGAGTTCTCCCTACGATTTCAGGAGTGGGAGAAGAGCAAAAAGAACCGACTTTTGGGGGGTGCGCCCCTTTATACTATCCACCTCCGCTTCCCCAACTTCCTCATTGGATGCCTTTCCCGCCTAGTTCTCCTGCAGAGATTATTTTCAAACTTCATGACAGAATTCCCCGCTTTTTGTTGATTATAAAAATTGCGAATTTAACCTGGCTCTTGGATACGCCAAACGTCATCTGACTTAGTGTGTGTTGAGAATGTCTATTGAAAGTAATGTGGATATTTAATCCGTTTTTTATTGTTTGATGTGGATATGACAATTTACTTATATTGACATATTATATGTGTCGTGAATAAATGTCCATTGACAATATTTGAAATGTTGAGTATCGTTGTGATTATATTATGTGAATATGACATGCATCATTGGGAGGAAGGGTGGCCGCCACATGAATTTTTATAAATATAATAAGGGAAGGGGCATCTGATAAGTGATTTACAAAAACCATCCCCTACGCGTTCATTTTCATGTATCCAGAATATTACCCTACATAAACTCAAACAATATAGTATATTTCAAACAATATATTGACAAACGATATACCAACATTATGAAACTTCATATAGTAAAACTCAATAAATACAATACTTAATGTAGTTATTAAAACTCTCACATGTGGAATTGTATATTGAAAACAATGAAGAGATGTGATGTCAAATTTGAACTATTTGGCCGACTTTCAATTTGCGCTAATACAAATGAGAAAAGCTTTAAAAGGACATATGTCATTTGTAAGGTGTGCACACAATGTTGCTTCATTCCAAGCATGCAAATGTGGCAATGTTTAATCTATGTTAGGACAAGTTATGAATGGGATCCTAACCAAGAGTGGCATTTTTTTGTTCACTCTTTCAAATAATGTTTCAATCTAATATCCTCAATTACACTTCAACTCTAACAATGTTTGCAAGCAAAACTTGCAAAGTTGGAAATGTACGTCCTCATAACATCCACAACATGAAAGGTTCCTTGAATTAGTATAGATTCTTGAATTGTCTCAAATAATATAATATGAACATGCTCAAGATCGTATCTGCCCCTGAACTCTTCTTGCTATTAAGATAAGGTTACAATTGAATTTTGGATAACCTAATGTTGAGCACTATGTCACATGTTCATGTTAGTGACTTCATTTCTACACCACCATACAACCACCTTCCATGTTTGGCAATGAAAATGATGTGATGTCTATATACATTTGTGTCTAAAACTATGATCAGCAACGCCCCATCATTTGACCTACGTACTGCTCATTTATGGCTTAAACCCTAAACCCTAAACCCTAAACCCTGAATTTTGTACATGTTCATTGATGCCTACATATACAAATAACAACTACTATATTATGTGCCATTATATAATATATGTCGTTTCAAACATGTGGAGGAAACATGAAACATCAAAGTTTTTGCTTGCTTGGCTGCATATTATGATGTTCACCTTGGGTTAAGGTGGATACATTTGTATTCATCTTGCTTCTCCTGTAGACTTTAGGGGTCAACTCCCAAGTAAATATATAAATGTTTCATGATATAAATCAATCAACCGATTCGGTGCTTTTGGCAAACAAAAATTGGTAATAAATGACAATACATTAACTTGTAGTGAATTAGTGTAATGGTACTTGTTAGGTGATGCACGGTAAGCTAGAGCCATGCCCTCTAGCAACATACATCATATAAATCTCAATACATATTATTCATATTCATTTATTGCACCATGTAAAGGGATACCATATCCATTTTAAAAGACCGTGTAATTGCAACATAATTTTTAAATACCCCTCTTAGACTATCATGTATCATTGTTGTCTGATTCCATATGTCTAGATGGCGGAAGCTATACACATAATGGATTCATTTTACAATGTTTTGTCACTGGAGACAATTGGAGTTGCATATCATGTGCTTCAGTTGCCCTAAATCCTTAGTAACTTGTCTGTTAAAATCATTTTACTTTAGTTTAGTCTTGTGATATATTATGAACCATGGTTTATTGTGCACTACATGATTCATCAAAGTGAATATGTAAGGGTTGACTATAAGCTCAAGCATGTTAGCAATTCCATATAAGGACCATGCAGAACAAAACCATTAAAATTGGAGTTGGGGATGGTACTCAACAAATATTACATACTAGTTGAAAGTCAAATGAATTATTTTATTTCTCTAAAGTGGTCAAACAACTTAACCCTTAAACGTCGGAGAGGCCCTATCAGGCCCTCGTTGACCCTAAACTATTTGACCATAAGATAACGTCAAAACATGTCGGAATTGCAAATTTTTTTTCCCCAAAATGTGTATCTCAAACTTCCATATCCAAATATAATATATGCCGATCGCAGTAAAAGAATTACATGGAGGTCTGAAATTCGGTAAACATAGGCTGATGGGAGAGGACCTCTCACCCCCCCTTGGACGTTTAAGGGTTAAGACCCAACGAGTTTAATTTGTTCGCAAAATTAGGCTATGGTTTAGGGTGAATTGATAATTTTAAGCAATACCTTAGGCTATGTAGCTGATTGAGAAAATTAATTGGTGCTAAGGAATAGCGGGTTAGGGTTTGGGAATTAGGGCTGGCCCGTAATCCCATTTGCGTGTGTGCTCTAAACACGTGGGTGCCCTAATCCCGTATTGTAGGGCCTTTTCCCGAGGGGTACAAATCTCGAAATGTCGCCCTCTTTCGCCCCTTTTCTCGTTCTCCGCGCCAAGCTTTGCTTCGCTAAGCGCCGCCTCCACGAACCGCCGCCTTCGTGAAGCGCCGCTCCCGCGCTTTCTCTTGCGTTCTCTCTTCCTTTCTCGCATCTTCTGATTCTTCTCCTCACTCTCCTTTCTCTTGCTTTCTCCGATTCTCCTTTCTCTTGCTCTCTAGGTTTATGAGTGTAGTGTGAGTTGTTTCTGATTTGAAAAAGCTTGCTCTCTTTTTCCGACTTGAGATTGAGAGAGTTTAGGGTTGCATTGTGTGACAACATTGAGTGGTATAGAGTGTTTGCTCATTTCGTTTTGGTCTATGTTGTTGAGTATCCCTCACACTCCACTATGGTGAGTGTTTGCGATAGAGGTTTCTGTTAGTAACATTCAGAGTGTTAGAAATCATTGAGAAACGGCATTGAGTGGGTTTTGCGAGGTTCATACTTTTCTGATATTCAGGTGTAGTGTTCTTTTAGAGTATTTGTGACATTGAGCTTGCAATACCCACCTGCAAGAACAGATTGTTCTACAGCTTGCACGCAAAGGTAATTTTTCAATGACTCAATGTGTTTCAGTTGCATTAGGGTCTTGAAGCATACACAATGCATAAGCATAAGCATTGTGTATGTTGCGTGCACACAAAAAGGAAGCTCTCCTGAAACAAAATAGTTTCGAGAGGCGACCGAAACAGTAAGTCTTATCCAAAACCACGGAAGCATTTTTTGCCTAAATTTGCTTCACTTTCTTAAAAAAACAATATTTTTGTTCTCTCACTTGTTTGGGTCGATCTACCCAAACATAACACCTTGTTTGGGTCGGTCGATCCAAACCATACACATTCCTTAATAACAGATACTACATTTCAAGACTTGCTCTTCAAAGCTGTAGTCAACAATTGACTGATATTGAAATCCACAAATAATCCAGTGGGGTTTGGGTCGATCGACCTAAACCATATACACAAAAACACCCCAAGGTTTGGGTCGATCGACCCAAACCATCCAAACAAAAAACCCAAGGTTTGGGTCGACCGACCCAAACCAAAGAAACAGAAATGCCGCAAAGTTTTGGGTCGATCGACCCAAACATGGCGTTAAAAAACCCCTCCCCAATAATCCATCCATACTGGTGCCCAAAATAAAACATAATTTGGATATTCCTTATAATACAAGGATATGGATAATGTACACTCATAAGAACAAGGAATAACGATACGGACAATCATCCGAAATTTTCCCCTTTGATCATTATATCCACCTTCATTAAACTCTAATGACCCGGTCATATCTTGAGCAGAAGAGAAAATTAATTACCAAATTTTCAGAATTCAGCTGGCTTGTGTTTGGGTCGATCGACCCAAACCTGTCCATAGCTGACACTGACATATTCAGCCTCTTGAAAATTCGATAACATGCCTATCTCTACATGAAAGAGTTTGGGTCGTCCGACCGAAACTAACAGTTCCCATCCTTTCCTTGCAGATGGCCCCCAAAAAAAGACTGGAGAGAGGTGGTTCATGCAAACACCAGATGTGTTATGCGAGGAGTACGAAACACCTCCAGACGACTCCTATGTGTCCAAGGACGGGATTGTGCTTCCATGGTCACTTCAGGTGGTCAAGGCGTCGCAATACAAAATCATGTTCGTGGTAAAAGTTGGGACATTTGAGCAGAATACTTGGGCGACTCTGACGGGGTGGGAGGTGGCGTCAGTCCAGGCTCTTGGGGAGCACGTGGACGTCATCCTAGAGAACTCAGCGGTGCAAAACGTCCACATGTTCATGCACCAGTTCTCCGAGCCGTTTGACACCATCTACGCCAAAGAGTCATGTGCCGAACCAGAGGTGGTGAAACCAGAGGCGATATTCATTGATGGGAATTGTACGAACACGAAGGTTGCAAGCAGGTTCACTAAACTAAAGCAGGCAATCACCGTGATCAACAAGGCCCAACAAAAACCACAGCAAGTGGTGAGACGGAAGGCCACCACTGAGGAAGGTGCAGGGTCGTCCAGACCTCAAGCAGTGAGGAAGCCACGAGCGGTCCCGGGTGATTCAAGAAGGAGCACTCCCTCGGAAACACCGGCTGACAGCCAGACGCCGACGCTGTCGACCAGCCGGCAGACTACACCGTCGAGGAGGCAGTCATCGGTGATGACTGACGAGGTAGTTCCCCAAGAGCTGCGGATGCCCAAACCTGGGCAAGAGGTGGATACAGGGGAGATTCAAAGAATCGTCGACAACTTCACGACGAAATGCTCCCACTGCTTCTTCATGGGCAGGGATTTCAAGTTCGACGTGAACATTGCCCAGTGCCACCTTGCGCCTCCAAAGAAATGTGTCCAAGCCAAGGAGGACGCCTACGTCGACTGGATGGTCGCCCAGATCGTGGGCGGGCAGTTCAAGGACGACAGGCAGACGATTGTGGTCATGCCTCAAGGGCTGAAGAGAATGCCGACGCCTGATATGTGGCCGGCAATTTCAAAAGGAGATTTTTGGCTGATTGACGGCCAGCACAGTGTGGAGGCGTCGAAAAAAATCCAGCTGATGACTGAGTGGGACGACCCCAACAAGCAGAAGGAGAAGCTGAAGGTGTGGAAAGCACTGGTGGTATGGTCTGACAACGAGACCATACTCAGCGACATCTCCCGGTTCTTCAACATGGGGAACAAGAAGAGGGCGTACCAGGCATCGTGGATCAGGAACATCATGGCCTCGAGGGAGGTGTGGGAGTTCTATGGCAGGCCTCCCAAGGAAAGGGAGAATGCAAAAGATAAGAACCCCAAATGGGAGGTGAGTATGGTTTGGGTCGATCGACCCAAACTCTGCCATTGTGTTATGTCTTCGCCATATTTATAGTTTGGGTCGATCGACCTAAACCCTTGTAATGTTTTATCGTCTTTGTCAATTTTGTAGTTTGGGTCGATCGACCCAAACTGTTGTTGCAGTTGTTGTTTCATGACATGTTGTCTAACATGTGTTGTCTGCTTCGTGTGCAGGACTTCAAATATCAAATGATCAATAAATTCTCCTCCATAGACAACGCCAGCCACAAGCAGAAAAAATACAACGAGTTGCGAGGAGAAATTTATTTGATCACAGCATCCGAAGTTGTTTGGAAGAAGTGGAAGAGGGTGTTCGAAAAGCATGAGACGGGGGAACTCACCGATCCCGACACAGGAATGCTTTTCAACGCAACCGCGCGCTTCAAGCAAATGAAGCCTCTGGTGAGAGAGTTCTTCCGTTCTCTCCAAGGGCTTTCGGAGACGGAGATGGGAAAAGCGGCTTCCCATATCTTGCACGTGCAGCCGTCGGCAAAGAGGTGCTGGGTGCACCCGAAGATCGTCTTCACCAAGCCAAAGAGCTTCGTTCCTTCATGCTACACCATGAAGGAATGGACGGAGAACAGGAAAAAGAAGACGATAATTGTGCAGGAGCTGCACAAGTTGGTGCCCGAGCGGAATATTTTCGTGGACGGCGAGGTCCACGAGGCGCACTGGAGAGCATTCAAAGAAGAATACAAGTTCACCAGTGCGTCGATGGCGGCTTTGATGAGGGAAGCTGGAGAAGACTTCCTCAAATCCAAGTTGGTGAAGGGCGGGAAGAAGCGGGAGCTCCCTGAGCACACGGCGCGGGCCTTCTCCAACTTCGTGAAGGAGAAAAGGATCGTTAGTTTTGAGGGGGACGCACATTTCAATCCCGTCACCCTCGAGCCGTTGAAAATCCAGGGCTGGCCTGGAGTTGAGCCTAGGAAGGCTATCCGGACAAGAGCGAGGGACCACTTTCCCTTTGCCATGATAGACTTCAGGAACATTCCGGGGAGCTCATTCGAGGGCACCATGAGCACCCTGTTCCACGAGCCTTTCATGGCAAAGTTCGTGGATTATGCCAGCCCCAAGCTCAGGGAGGTCAACATATGGCTGTGGATAGTGGAGGAAAGGAGGGCGGAGCAGGTATACGAGATTGTGCGGAAACTGCAGCCGGAGTATGCGGTTTCGAAATCTCACTACATTGCAGCATCAGCGGAGGGGGCGTACAGTACGATGAAGGACAAAAAAACCAGGGTCGTCAACGTGCTGTGTTTGTACTTTGTGTACAAGGCGGAGTTTATCAAGGTGCCGAACCACCCTATAACCCGGATGGAAAAGATATTCCAGGTTCCAGAAGGATTGGGTGCCAGCAAAACCTTGTACGACGAGGCCAAGTACGCCAATTATCCTTCGGATGAGCTGCGGATGGAGTTCTACCTGAGGATCCTGAGGACACTGACGAGAAGAGGGGACTGCATCTTCAACGTCTTCGGGGGGTCCAAGCCAGTCTATGCAGCCATGGTAAGTGTCATCATGTAGCTCCTGTGCAGTTTGGGTCGACCGACCCAAACTGAGAGTTGATTTGGCTATAGTTTGGGTCGATCGACCCAAACTAAGAGTTGTTTCAGTTTGGGTCGGTCGACCCAAACTAAGAGCTGGTTTAGTTTGGGTCGGTCGACCCAAAGTAGACATTGTATTAGCCATTTGTATCCCTTCGTTTTCGTCGCCTTCTCTTCTTTTGCTATCTTAGTATTGGCGCACCTAAAAAACTGATGATGTGGGAATGTGCAGATGTTGGGGTTGAACGTCTACTCCTACGTAGAAGACACGGATGTTCCATTTTACAAGACCCAGAAATCGCTGGCGAAGAAGATGGACATCCTCGACTGGATACCAGGGGGCTACGGGGAGGAAATTGTTCAAGGCGGTGAAAGCCCGATCGATAGGGCGAGGCGCGTGAACCCTGAGGAGGTCACCATGAGGGCTCCGGTTGTAGAACCCGAACCTCTGGTGCTATTACATCCGGGCGAATCGTCTCGGGGGCCGGGCGAGGAGGTGGAAGAGGAGGAGGAGGAGGAAGAAGAAGAAGCAGAGAAGGCAGAGGGGGAGGTGGAAGAAGGGGCAACCGGATTCACGCAAGAATCCCAGGCGCCCCAACGGAAGAAGGCCATGCGGGTGGCCACTCCGACCAGCAGAATGGTGCCCGTGCTCACGGTGGATGATGCGCGGGACATGTACTCGCGGGACGCAACCTCCACGTTCAGGGAGAAGAGGAGGATGAAGGGGAAGAAGCTTTATGGCGACTACGCAGTGGACGAGACAATCGCCATAAGCAGCGAGGACGAGGACGACATGGAGCTCGCCAAACGGCTCAGGTCGGATCCTCCCTCCCCAAGAGCGTTCGCTGGCATGGTCATGGTGAAACCCGAAGTCCTGACTGTGGAGGAAGCCAACGAGAAGATGCGGCGGGACGAGGAGCAGCGCCTCCGGCTTCAGAAGGCTGCGGCTGAAGAACCTTCAATGCGGAACGAGGTCGCAGAGTTGAGGGCCCTCCTATTGGATCAGGAGCGGCAAAGGGCGTTGGCCCAGCCTCCCTCTAGCGCAGACCTGATCTCTCAGGTCATACAGGGGATGTGGGCGCAAGGCTTGGTGGTCGCTCCCCCAGGAGCATTTCCACACCTGCCCCCCGGGTTCCCACCTCAGAGCATCCCACAGCAGCCTGTGCCGCAGTCGTCGTTCAGTTTTCAGCACATGATGGGGTCCCACGTCCGACCTTACGCCCCAGTGCAGCAAATCGACGACCCCAGCCTCTGGAGCGTGGGCGGATCCTCCAGGCCTTTGACGCCCCCACCATTGCGGCCTCCCGTCGACATGCCCCCCCCTCACCAGCAGGACGACCTCCGCATGTTTGGGTCGTCCGACCCAAACCCGCCAGAGCCTGTGGTTCGCCAGGATGCAGAAGGGTTTGGGTCGGTCGACCCAAACCTCGACAATGCGCAGTCCCCTGCTGCCCAGCATGGTTGCGAAGACGCAACCATGGTAGACGTTGAAGGCCCGCAAGGGCCTGGTGATACATCTAACCCTAATCCAATCGATGAACACATGCATGATACGCATGCGGAGGTTGGGTTAGGACAAGGGCCTCATGCTGAGCCTTTGCAGGAGCAGGTCGCTGACGTCGTTGGAGAAGGCGGGGCCATGAGAGGCGGGGCAGCGGAGATGGCGGAAGCGTCCACAGCATCCAGACATGACCAGGAAGAGGTAATGTACTGAGACCTCTAGTTTGGGTCGTCCGACCCAAACTTCCTGGCCATTGTCTTGTTGCCGTGGTCGTGTCCCCCTAGCTAGGAGGAACTGCCCCACCCCCCACCGCATCCCCCTACCTCCCCCCCGCTCTCGTTCCTTTCATCCCCCGACATGGCCCCCCCCCGCGTGCGACGATTCTCGATCTCTGGCGGACGCAATCAGATTTTGTAGATTTACATTTAGGATAGTGTGAACGACTCGTTCAACGCGGCTCCCCTCATTCAAATTGTACATAGAGATTTTTATAACAAATAAAATCATTCCTTTTGGTGCCCATACGCTTGCTCTTGTGTTCCGAATGTATGTTGTGAGTTTTCCCCATTGTATGGTGTCGTTGCCACAGCTACTTCAATTGTTTCTTGTCTTTTACACAAACAATTTTCGATATGCTTGAAAATGGACATAGCATGACATAGCCTTCGCCGCCTTCTCTCGCTCGTCTCCACAGGGATCGGAGCGTATCGTTGCGGCTCCCCGTCGATCCTCTCCCCGAAGCGTGGACGACAGCGCGGCGGCCTCCCCGATTTTACCCGCGCCGGCCTTGCAGCCTAAGACCCGGTTCCTGGTGCTAGACCTCAACGGGGTCCTTGTCCAATGCGTGCATTGCCCAAGGGCCCCCACGGTGTCTTTCTCCAAGCCCGAGGACACGAACTACGATGGCCCCCCCACGTACATCAAAAGCAAGCTCGTGTACCTCCGGCCGTGGCTTCGGCGCTTCCTGCAGGTCGCCCTAAAGAAATGGTGGGTGATCGTGTGGAGCTCCATGAAGTCCGAAAACACCCAGGTGGTCGTGGAGTTCATCTTCAAGGGCCTCGAACCCCCGTGCTTGGTCCTAGGACAGGAGTCGTGTAGGACTTTGACCACCCCCGAAGGCAGGGTTGTCAGGAAGCCCAACAACCCCGCCGTGAGCCAATACCTGAAGGTCTTGAAGCCAATCGTGTGGGACGTCCGTCCCTCAATGGTCGGCTGTCCCTACGACGTCCGCCCCACCCGCGACAACACCCTCATGGTGGACGACAGCGCGTCCAAAAACATTTTGAACCCGACCTCCAACTTCATAGTGTGCCCTACGTGGACGGTCGGGAAGGTCCAAGACCGCTTTTTGTTAGACCTCCTTAAATACTTGCAGGCGCTCGCGGGGAGCGGACTCCCCGTGCCCAACTTCGTATCTCGTAATCCAATAGGCGAGAGATACTTGGATCCGAGGGACTATTTGTACAGAGATTTGTACGCTCACGCGAAATATAATAAACTCATTTGAGATAGTACTTGGTGTGACATTTGTGTGTGTGTATATATGCCTTAAATGTATATGGATTTTCACATGCTCCCTCCCCCCCCTTTCCCCTGGGTTTTGTTTGGTTCTCTTGTTTTTGTCATCAGCGCTTGGAGCCCTCTATTGACATCGTCAGTGAGTCAAACTTGGGAAGCTTCTTCTACGAGACCGTTTACGATGCCGCGTCCACCATCGACTACTCCAAGGAGCCTCTAGATGCCGGGGTCGTCGATAGCCCCCCGCCCAAGCAAATCTTCCGACAATCGCCGTCTCCGTCCCCGCTCAAGGGCATAGATCGCTACTGCGTCCGGGCGTCCCCCTCGCGGGAAGGCGGGAGTGTTACACCTCAACGGCGGCTATGTATGGACGCTCGGCCTACAAAGAGTGGACCCCTCCCTATCCCTTTGCGGGACGCCTTGCCCCTCCTCGCCAACTCGGACGCGAGTGCCCGTCGTGCCAAGGTAAGCCCCCCTCCCCATAAATGCACCATGCGTTACAATCATTCTATCCTTAAAAGACCGTGCGACATGTTTGGGTCTTTCTCCTCAAACTAACACATGTTTGCCGGTTCTTAATTGGTTGCAGGTTGCGTCCGGCCTCAAACCTCCACGGTCCAATGCGTCCATTGAGCTGGAGCGCGAGTACGCCATGCGCCGATATGCCGGACAGTCTACGTCGTCGTATTCGAATTCCTCGTCTTATAATTCGGGCGGTCGACGGAATCCAAAATGTGTTATGGTGGGCCCGCATCCAAAACTCGGCTACAGTCGCGGGCCAGAGATTCTCAGAAATGTTGAGGCGATGCGAGCTAAACAAGCGGCGGCAAAAGAAAAAGATGCGGTCTCCAAGCCTAGATAGGCCATCGTAGGCGTAGACATTGCATGTAGGCGGGATGATTTTAGGCCGCACTATCCAATTGATTTGTGCCATTAGTATGCTATTCAATTTCTCATGCCATACATTGTATATTCTACTTGCAATAATATAAGTGTTATGGGATTACCCCTTCAATATGGTCTAAGGTTTGGATTGCCCTACCTAAACCATCACAAATATGAGTTCTCATATCTTGTATGCAATATTATATTGGTTAACATATTTCCCCTTCAATATGGTCTATGGTTTGGTAACCCCTACCTAAACCATATCCATACAAGCTCTCATGTTTTGTGTGCAATAATATGAATGTTTTAAGATTTCCCCTTCAATTTGGTCTAAGGTTTGGATTGCCCACCGTAAACCATCACAAATATGAGTTATTAATGGGGTTCTTGGTATGAACACCTCTTCAAAGTGTTCGCATCTTACAACTTTCTCCAATATGTGTTCCATTTATCCTTGTTCTTATTTCTGTGAATGTCTCAAAATGCCCAAAAAGTCTCAATTTAACGAATATAGTGTTATTATGACGCATTTATTATATCACCTAGTCGATGAATTGGACATATGTGGTCCTGTCTCCACAAGGTGGATGTATCCTATTGAAAGATACATGAAAACATTAAAGCATTATGTTCGGAACATGGCAAGACCGGAAGCAAGCATGGCGGAGGGTTATGCGAGAGATGAATGCCTAGGTTTCATCACGGAATATTTCCACAAGTTTGAAGTGGTTGACCGTCGAGTTTGGGATGCAGATGAGGAGTACGGAGATGCAGAGGAGGTGCTAGAAGGGGCATGAACAAAGTACGTGATGACACCAACATTGAGAGATGTTGCCCACCAATATGCTTTGACCAATTTATCCCTCATGGCACCCTGGCATAGGTGAGCCTGATTATGTATTTGTGATTGCACGTTCATGTCTCAGTGTGCCCTGTTGTTTTCCTAAACATGATCGCCGCTGGGAAAGGCTACTATCTGACCAGGTGGATGAGTAGTGAAGGACTAGTGAATGACTACCGTCTGACCAGGTGGACGAGTAGTGAGTGATGAATGACTAGTGAATGATTACTGTCTAACCAGGTGGATGAGTAGTGGAAGAGTATCGATAGACTACTGTCTGAGCATGTGTACGAGTAGTGAATAGTGAAAGACTAGTGAATGACTACTGTCTGACGAGGTGGAAGAGTAATGAATGACTAGTGAACAACTAATATTTGACTAGTTGGATGTGCAGGCAATGGAAAGAGGAACATGTACAGAACCCCAGCATTTCCACGTTTGAGACTTGGATTAAAGACGTAGTGCACAATCACCCTATTGACCCGAACGATGAGGATGACATGGACAGGGTTTTGTTGTGCAGCAGACCATCACAGATAGCCACACGATATACGAGGATGAAGGCCTATGGAAACCACTTTCGGGTGGAGGACCAACAATCCAGGACGCTAAAAACTTACGACAGCGGTGTTGCCTCTGTGTTTCACATGCCTTCCGTGGGTTCGGAGGAGGTGACATTGAACTATGTGGAAGTACTAAAGGATATACTAAAATTGAACTATGGGCCACTTCATACACCAGTCATACTTTTTAGGTGTGAGTGGATGAAGCAATATGACAACCGGGGCAACCTTACATATGTAAGAGACGAGGCTGGATTCATGGTTGTAAATTTTCGCCACAAGGTTCCTCAAATGTTGGAACCGTTCATATTCCCCAGCCAAGTGACACAAGTATTTTGGTCAGACGAAGTGCAAAAACCGGGGTGGAGAGTAGTATTGGCGAAGGAGGCACGCTCCCAAAGACATGAACAGAGCACAACAGATGTCTTCATGACCACCACCGAAGAAGCGCGTGGCATGCAATTGGTGAACCATGCGCCTCCCCCGCCCACCACAGCGTCATTGGTGGGAGCCATAGAACTATCAGCTTTAGATAACTCCTTGGCACTAGCTAAATTTTAGGTGTTCGTCCTTTCAAAAGCCCAGCTGGCCTTACAAATGTCCTACGTAGGTTGTACTCAACAATACTATGACTGTACTTCAACTCCACTACGACTTACACGTCCACGTCATTGATTACGTGGCATAAAAAATGAAATGCATTGTTCGTGCACAATGCCCGCCATTAAACTTATGATTTCAGACCTCCATCACATGTGCACCTTGGCAATGAATATCTTCCATATACGTCAATAAATGTACTAAGCTTATGTCATCGATGACACGGCATGCCACCTCATCGTGTCAAACATGTTTAGTGGCCAATATGTTGCTTGCACATGTCATCCATGAGTCATTTCAGTAACTCATACAATGACTAAACGCTTATACACGTCATCCCAATCTCAACGTGCATGTGAGTCAGTCATTGAGTTTGGAAGTCGTAGTCATTCTTTTGACACGTCAATATTATCGAGAATAATGTTCACTCAATACATCCCTAATTTCCACATCATTACAGGGATGTAAGTGCCACATCACTAATTTGTGTTATCTCTAAGTAATAGCATACACGTAGTCGTTAAATCACAACTAGATAATGACTAATAATCAGCCAAGTCATGATATTCTATCCACGTCACACACGAATGGATGTAGTGGACGATATTTGGTAGACATAAAATGAGTATGTTATGCGGTCGTCAACAGAGTTCATCATAAGTCATTAAAATGACTTCACAATGACTCACACGTAATCCACGTCACACAAGGTGAGTTGAGTAGGCATCACAGTCGTTTAATAAGTTGTTTAGGACAGTGAGTCATTGATACCATGGTTGGAATGGACAAGGTTTCTTGTAGTGTTTCTGCGATTTGTGCTCTCAAACTTCCATGTTGTCGTGTGGTCCTCGAAGCTTCTGAAGAATCTGAAGCCACTTGTCCATCACTTCTTCAAAGGTTGTAGGCAGCCGGAGTTTGTGTTTGGGCAAGAGATGTGTCACATTCTGGGCGATGAGAACGGAAAGAATCTTCCTAGTCCTGTGAATGCTGATTCAAGCTTCTTCATGAAGGACCTGTGCGCATTTTTTGAGTGGAGCCGGATGCATCCAGTGCCGCATTCAAAGCAACCCACTCATAGAACAACATTACTTGTTGATGACTCCCCTTACAAATGCATCCCGAACCCTCCAGGGAGCTACATTAATCCTCCTCCTTTTTTGTCGAACCAGAGCTTGGATACTCTCCATAATTACCTGCAGAACCTCTTGAATTCTCAACAATATGTACCAGATTTTGTGGGGAGCAACCCTTATCCATCAGGCCAGGGACCCTTCAATCTAGATTTACCAAACTCGCAGATATATAAGCATGCGTTGGCTAGACATAGCCAACTGACCTCTGACCGTAGAAATCCAGCGGCGCGGTTGTCCATGTAGACACCCAAAGGGCGTCTTGCCATAGTGTAGATGAAATCAAGCTGTACATTTCATTGGATTTATGTGGAACTCAAACTGTATTGGCTGCGCACTTCACTTGAAATGTGTTTTGACGTTGTTGTTTTTGGTCATGTAAGGTTGTTGTATCGGCACAGTCATCTAAACCTGTATATATGTCATGTAAGTCTACTAGTTTGCAACACTGGGTAATCGTCTCTCATTGTCCCACGGGCGAACGCCCGTGGGAAGCATGTTGTGGATGTGACTAATGTGTTAGATCACTTGGACTTAGTTAGTTGCGTCTACGGTCCCCCTATTTGTTATTAGGGTTTAATATTTTGGACTCTTTGGGCTATATTCCATTTTTGCTGCACTTGTTCAACTTCCCCCCGGGCCATCGCTCGTGGGCGCCTGCTTCACACAATGTCCGTCTGGCATGCAATAACCTCCATGTATCCTGACAGCGTTCCCCATTGCATACACGTCCCAAGAATCATGTTCCCACTCCACCTCGTCGACAACATGTTGCAGATGCTAATGCGGAGTTCGCCGAAGTTTCGTCACCATGTCCTAAGGTAATTCATGAACCATTTGAATGTCCTTTTGCAGTTGTCTCTTTATCCTAGGGTTTTTAATATCAACATGTCCTGCTGTTGTCATGGACACAGATGCTGCAATCATGTGATGTTGCGGTTGAAGCTCCAGTCACAAATCAACCCCCTCGGGCGAAGAGACAGCTTGCTCTCCAAGCGCCTCACCCCAGTGAGCCCATGGGTTCTGGAAATAGTTCTGGATGTTGGAAGTGCGGTTCTCCCAATACTGCGTCATCAATGTCTGATTACATGGCTGCAAGGGTGAAACAACTTCGAGAAGCTACAATTTTGATGAAGGACAATCTTCGTTTGGAAGAGCTAAAGCGCAAGCAAAGGAGTGCAGCTCAAAGAGAACCCCATGACAAAAATTTGAAAAGGATTAAAGATTCGTACTCCTCTTGTGCTTAGGCGGACCTTTATGGTTATAGATTTGCACCCGTGTAATTAGCGTAGTGTTGGAACTTTACGGGTGTTTACCCGTGGTACATTTATCCGTCTACTTTGTGTAATATTATGTGCCCACTGTGGTATCTATGGTTCAACCATTTATTTTTTGACATATATGTTGTCATGTGCATGGTGGAGTCATGGTTGTGTTCACCTATCATTTGTGTTGTTGGGTTTGTCATCGCCTGATTCCTGCATGTGTTGTGCAATGTTCCCGCATGTGACACCTGCTATTGGTTTGTGACGGGCTTTCACCCGTGGATACAAGTATCCTTCTACTTTGAGTAATATTATGTGCCCATTATGGCATGAATGATTAGACACATGATTTCTTTAGCACACATACGTTGTCATGCGCATTGTTGCTTCTTAGTTAGCCATGAACTTCGTTTGGTTAATGAGGCTTGTGTTATGGATTTTCATGCATGTGTTGCGTTGTGTTAGTTGGTGACGGGCGTTCACCCGTGGTTAGATGTATCCTTCTACTTTCAGTCCACAGTAATTTGAGTACTGTTAGTTGAGGCTTCTATGATTAAACCAATAATTTGGTTGCACGGCGTTGGTTGGTCACGGGCTTTCGCCCGTGGTTAGGGTTAAACCTAAGTGCTGGTTTGTGAAGCAATATGTGCCCTTCTAGCAAATATGAATCAACGCTGATCTTTGAGACAATGTGTAATTCTCGCTTGATGACCTTCTAGATGTGGATAACATTGTAAATGACCGTATTTTCACGGGATTTTGCTCGTGAACTATGTTCCCAATGCACGTTCCCAATGTACGGTTTGTCTCATAATGGCCCAATTGGCTCATTTTAGTTAATAAGGCCATGGTTTCCAGGTCTCGTGACAATGCTGATGCCGTATCTGCGTGACTCCCTTGAATCGAAGTTCGACCTGCATCCACTTTGGGAACAACCTAACAAGGAACAATACTTGGCCAGTAAAGGAGATTGTATTCGTGCCATGGTGACTTCAAGAATCTCGCAAATTGATTCCAAGTTCATCGATAAGCTACCAAACCTAGAAATTGTTTCATCTTTTAGCGTTGGTTTGGACAAGGTGAGGACTCATGTTTTTTAACGTTTCTCTTTCTCTTTCAATGTATTTGATCTTTGTCTTCGATCGACCTGGCGTACATCTAGCATTATCTTAGACATTTGATCCTAAACCTTTTGTTTACCTCCAATGTTGTTATGTTTTTGTTGCACAATATCAGGTTTGGGGTGGGTTTGTATGCAAAGTTGTGTGTTGGGTGTTGGGTGTTTAGGTTTTTGTGATAGGGTTTATGAATGTGAGTTGAGGGTATGTCAGGGTTTAGTTTGTGTGCATGTATGCATTTGCTGGTCCTTTTTGTGTGTGTTGTGTTTAGGGGCAGCCTTGTGATGGAAATGCTTAGGGTGTTGGTGTTTGTGTAAGTTGTAAGTGGTGTAGGGTGTTGGGTGTTTAGGTTGGAGTGATAGGGTTGTCCAATGTGAGTTGAGGCTAAGTCATGGTTTTTTTTGTGTGGATGTATGCATTTATGAACTTGTTGGTCCTTGTTTTTGTGTGTTGTGTTTAAGGGCAGCCTTGTGATAGAAATGCTTTGGGTGTTGAGGCTAAGTCATGCTAAGTCAGGGATTGAACTTCGAACGAGGACAATGAAAGCAGTGGACAACACAGTCATTGAAGGGCCCAATGTGCAAAGGGTAAATCCTTGACTCCAAATTGACTCCTTAGCATGTGAAGTTTGTAATTTGTTTAGGTGCATGATGTCTATGTTGGTAGACATGTTAAGCATTGGGTGGTGGTGCCATGTGTTTCATGTATGTGAAGAATATATGTTGAAGTGTATGTTGTGGATGTTGGGTTGGGGCAGTTTCACTTTGGACAGGATGTGCAGTTGATGGATTTCAAGAATCCGCGGCAGATAGTAGCATCAGGCAAGATAAGTGGTGTTTGGGGGGTAGATAAATTTCATTTTAAACCAATTCCCCAATATTTCTACAAGGTTGATGTTACACATGCTCAAATTGGTGATGCACCTCTCATGCATCCACATGCAGGAGGGGATCAATTTTTGGTAAAAGATGTGATAGGTGGTAGTGTGTTATGGAGCCAGAAGCATATGAAAGCTTAGGGGCAGATAGGCATAGTTTACATGTATTATATACATGAGTGGGGTGTAGGGTAAAGCTACATGAACATAGCATTGGACGAGGCAGGGATTGGCAGATACAACTAAAAGGATTTCTCGAATGTAGAAGTGCACATTCCCAAGGCATTTTGAATTAGTCATGTGGCGTTGATTGTATGTATATAACACACTTTCCTCACACAGTGCATGTACCCTCCAAGGATTGCAGTAATGTGGGTGTTTGAATTCGTTGTATCATTTCGTATTAGGACAAACATATGGGTGTCACCCATTAAGTTGACAACGAAATTGTTGAATGATGTAGTAAGGATTGATTGCCAGCCAGATTATAACAAATAAATGCTTTCCAGGAGAATACTCGTAGTCATAATTAAATATATTTCGAGTCGTTGATTTGCCACCTCAACGCACCTCGTGTACATGTGTCAACTGCACCAAACCATACTCGTCTAATAAATGACTAACAACATAGAAATGTAGTCATTCTTTCAGTGAGCGTGTCGACCCTGAACTCTAGTTGTCGAATAATGTGCCGACATGTCATATGTAGGCAATATAATCAATGACCAACATATGACACAAATGATGCCAACATGGCACGGTATGGGACACCCTCAGTACACGTGTCAGACCAAGCAATAGACACGTAGACTCTAATGCAAAATGAATTGGCATCGGAGTACACGGCATGAATGCCACGTGTTGTGTACGTGGCCAACAAGTGTCCACCCGCGACTATAGAACGACTAAAAAGTCTCACACGTGGCATTATTTAAATGGATGGGCACCAGCACGTGTACGAATGGGATAATGACAGTTGTTGCAAAAATGCGCTTTAAAATAGGTTATATAGTAATTCTATTGGTGACGTGGCAAAGGTATATTGTCCACGTAAGATTATATTACTTTATGATGTGGACGCCACATCATTGCATGCATGCCACATAGCGTTGTGACATGGCTGCCTAGTCAGCGATCCCAACCACGTCGGAGCCACATGGCAACGACACCTCACGGTGGACAAATTTGGATGAAGTTGACATGGCATCCACGTCATTGTCCGGAACGACTATGTGTCCGTTACAACTTGTCCATAATAACTAAAACAAATATAGTCATTGTGGTCCTTTACGACTGGTATTAGAGTCATAAGCATAGTCGTTGATAGCTAGAATTCTTCTAGTGCTTCCTTGTGGTCTCAATCGGCCGTTCCACAATTTCTACATCATTCTCTTCCTCTATCTCTCTTCCTCCTTCAAACTCTTCCCTCAAATTCCTTGCAAGTGGAGAAGGGTGTTGAACATAAGCCCTAAAAACACTTCCTGGAAATCGCCTTGAGGGCTCAAAATAATTCTCACTACCAATGAGGTCATCCTCATCTTGGCTACTACCAAACTGAAATTGTGAGTAACCAGCCATTGCGAAAAAAAATTGCACAAAAAAAATCGCTAAGGAGCTACTACAGCAAAGAGAGAGAGAGAGAGAGAGAAGCTTGCCAACACCTTAGGTTTTGAAAAAAACCAGATATGAAATCTACGGTCCAGATTTGTTTTTGAAAATTAATTTTTTATTGAGTTATGCTTCTCCGGAGGAGGAGTTTCTTGTCCGGCCTCTTGAGGCCGGAGAAGCCCAACTCCAAAAACTGCCGCCATGTAGGCGGCCATGTCATTTTATCATCCATGAGAAAAGTTCACCACCATTGTTTTCTTCACCTAGTGTAAACACCCACCGGTCAAGAGTTGCATTTTCGACCAATCACAATTGAGAAACGCCCTTTTTTTCATGACTGGTGGACTTCTCCACCATAGTGTAAACCGGCCCTGAGCTTGGAGATCAATACTCCATCCATAAGGACAAATTCAATAACATGAGGCCTTAAAAATCAATCATTCTATCCATAAAAATGGATTGTGAAAATCCAGCCCTTGGTCACATGTGGTGTTATCCAACATTATCACATTGAGCCCTCCAATGACTTGCTATTTTGCAACCAACATTGGGCAATAATGAATACAAAATATGCACTTTGTGGTGTTGTTTTTAGCAACAATAGAGCATAATGTGTTTCATTGGCTTGCCCAAAGTCACAAGGCATATGCTCAACAATAACTACTTTGACCCCATAAGACCACAAAGGTTCTTGAATTGATCGATGTTTAAAATGCATTGCATGGACCAAGTCCTTGATACTTTAACTTGATATTTGAGTAATCCACAGTGTCATGAAACTTGTGATGAAACACGGAGAGAGGGAATTATGGCATACGAGTGTACCTCTCATTCATCCAACATAAAATCCTTGAAATAGTATGTAGCCTTTAGGCTACTTTCTTTTGTTGATTTGACACCGCTATTACAACATATAGTCCTATTAGTGTGGGTGGAAAATTAACATGGAAAAAAACTTAGTGTCGGCCACATTAATTTCTAGTCAAGGAGGAAATAACATGGGTCCAAGACCCTAGGCTTCTCCTAAGTCTTCATGAAGACTTCCGATGAACACTGTACATTAAAAAGTAAATTATCACTTTACACGAAAAGTAGCCTTAAAATAACTAATCATCGCGGGGAGGTCAATGTCAAAATTTTATTAAACCACTTGAAAACAAATATAGGGTACTTTTAATTCAAGAGAGATAGTTTTTTTTGGAATTACTATAACTTGGATGGATTGACCCATATGATATTTAATCTAAATTAGGATAGGTGAAAAACATAGGTAGTATTTCATTTTTATTAATAAAGTAGGATTTGTTATATTTGAAGGAGCAAAAAAATTATGTGAGGTTCAATGAATGTCTTTATTGGATGAGAAGTTGCCTCAATTGACTAAAAGCCATTGAATTTAGATGTTGACAAGCTGGGGGTGGTCATTGAGAGTTTCAAGATAGTGTTGCAACCAAGTACCATTCAATTTTATTCGCATGTACTATTAATGCATTTTTGTAGTTACAAATCTCACTACTTACAACAATGAAGGGCAAGCAGTAGCTATGAACAAAATTTATGTTTTTTTCTTGTAACTTCAAAGCGGGTCTTATGCATGATACAAGGAGTTTTGTTCTTATGAAATCATGAATTGTGTTTGGCAAGTATTGCGAGTTGATAGGTGATCCGGCACAGCTTTGGCAATTTAGAAGTCAAAAACATATAACTTCTGCAAATTTTCTACACAAGTCATAAAAGTCATGCAAATTTTCTATACAAGTTTACAACATGATACAACTGATTTCTTATTAAATATTAAAGAAGCCTTCCAGTATAATATAATTTTGTGTATTTAGTTTACTCTAAAATTTCATTTCATTTTGGTTGTGTTGGCCAGTAAATTTAATCTTTGTATCCTAATTATTCCGTCTTTTATCAGGCAACGAAGATACTCAAAATCCTCAGTGGCACCCACCATGGCCAAGTGGGCCAAACAAATATACAATTGTGAAGTTAATAGCTCATCTAACTTTACTTACTATAAAAATATAAAGTCAACCTTGAGCGGGGAGAAGCAACTGCTAGTTACAGATGAACCGGTTGAGTTTGAGAAATAACCTGTTGAAGTTCAAGACTTCTGGAAATTTACCCATCATTTGAGAGGAATTTACAGAGTATACCTCGAATTAATAAAGAAAACCCAAAGGACGTCAACATGCAACTGGTTGGACTTGGAAACACTAGGATCTCAACCGATTATGCCCAAAAATCTCCCCGGACACTGACCTAACATGAGAGATAGATGTCAATAACATAAAGAAGAAAGCGCATAATGGGTAAGTCAAGTAGATACCAGCTTACCAAGTACCACCATCTTTGCACCACTGCTCAGGAAGAACTGGCGGTTAGTTACAGATGAACCGGTTGAGTTCGAGAAATAACCGGTTGAAGTTGGAGACTTCAGGAGAATGACCAATCATTTAAGTGGAATCTATAGAATATACCTCAAATGAATAAAGCAAAACGGGAAGATGTCAACATGTAACCGGTTGGATTTAGAATCACTAGGATCTTGACCGACTATGCAAACTTCGGCCAGGGCGAACCGACCCATACATTGGTACCTTACCGGATGTCTAGTGATGTCACATTTGAATGAATCGGCCCTCAACCTCATAGGGGGTCTTTTTGTATTGGAGCCACTTCATCCACGATATGTAGGATGGATGATTTTAAGTGAGTGCCACGAATCCCTAGCCGTTCGCCCTCCCCGGTAAGGTACGAATATAGGGGTTGGTTCGCCCCAGCTGCAAACTTCCTAGGCACTGCAAAGGAAGTTTTTGGGCATAGTCGGTCAAGATCCTAGTGATTCTAAATCCAACCGGTTACATGTTGACATCTTCCCGTTTTGCTTTATTCATTTGAGGTATATTCTATAGATTCCACTTAAATGACTGGTCATTCTCCTGAAGTCTCCAACTTCAACCGGTTATTTCTCGAACTCAACCGGTTCATCTGTAACTAACCGCCGGTTCTTCCCGGACTATGCGCTAGAACCTAATAAGTTATTTGGTGGCAGGAGAATGCAACAAGCAGCTCATAAACTTCCACCCACGTGAGAAACCATGCTCTGACACCGCCCCCAGCAAAACAGCTTACAAAAAGTAACTTCGCAGCAAACAACCTGTCTGACAGATGGTAACTTATTGTTTTCTTTGTATCAACGGAATATTCCACTTTTAAATATACATTATTATCACTTTGAACTTGGTGGAATCTGGCAGTGATGGGCATGCACAGTAAAAGGGGAAGCCGCGTGACAGCTCTACGTGGGCTGGGGGCTGAAGTCTGCAGTTCCCTAAATAACCCACATTCTCTTCCACCATTGGTCAACTACAGGGGAACGTGGACACTGGAATAAGGGTGAGTTTCCATGCGGGCCCGTCGCCCACTAGATTCTAGGAAATAGTGGGTCGGAGGTGTTCACATGTACTTCAGCGCAAGCCACCATCCAACCACATTCTGGCAGTCCGCTAGAACGTGGAGGGCCGTGGACACGGGCTGCTAGACTTCCATGCAGCCACTAAAGAGAATCTTTAACCTACACGTGCCGGTCACCGAAGGTTTTGAAGACCGGTTTTAGAAGAAGGAGGGAGGAGGTTAGTAGGTGGACCTGAATGTGAGAAGATGGGAGTAGTAAGTTGGCACATATGAACTCTACCCCACCATATTCCCTCTACATTTGAGCGGGTTTTTCCTTATTCGCACTAGAATATCGTGGGCGAGCTACCTAAATGCAATGCCTAGCAAAACTACGACCGGGTATCATATGTATATTAGGAGCCCCCAATCAAAGCCAAACACCATTAACCCCTCCCTTGCCCACACATTCCAATTCATTCAATTCACATATTGCCATGATAAATTCCCTGAATGAGCCCTTAAACACAAACCCACTAAATACGGCCACTAATCAACACACTACAAAATTGTGGATGGAAAGTAAATCCCCTCATAGCCATCATAGCCAGAGTAAGGGGAGCCATACACGAACACTCTATGCTAAAACCCAACAAACTCAACCCACCCCCTCCCTAAAAACCAATAGTTGTATTGCTACTTATCCCCCCCTTGAGCCCACCTCCCAAAAGAGGCATAACACCTTATATTGCATCATGTGCAAACATGATCAATATAAAACTAACGGGCTCACATTCACGCTAGCGCCACTAACACAAGTGTTGTTTTTTCTTTTGTGAGTGTTGGAAATTAGTAAAGGTGATACTAAATTTCTTTACAGTATGAAATCAGTGCCACCAAAAGATATAGGAAGCATTGTTCATTCTGATACTATTCACTAACAAGCATGTGGCATTCAAATGTATGGTAAATGAGCAAGTATTCATGAATTCAGTGTCATTCGGTAAAAATTTCAACCCAAATGTTTCCCTAGATTAGTTTTGTGAGTTTGATAATTAGTTTGTCCATTTTGCAAATGTTCATGATTGAGAAGGGGCAACACCCACGATATATACCATAATTAATGTAGTTGCGTAAACTCATCCATCATGGATGGAAGAGGTATGGTGACGTCTCTCTTAGTGTGGATTTGTGCTCCATTCACACCAACTATGCACACTAATATGTGCAATTAGGTTGCCTTTGTGAACAAGTTGCAAATTACCTTGGTTATAATTCAAGTATTACAAAATGCTTTGGAAGAGTTTGAAGTCTTTTGTGAATACATAACCCATGTAAGCATCAAATTAAAACCATGTAAGGTATGTGGGCCTTATGTGGTTTTTATTTAGAATTTTGTTTGTATTGGTATAAGGTAAGTATACTCAAAATTAACACTTAGAAATCTTGTACAATAGGTACATATGAATTATGAGGATGTACACCATTTGAAGATTTGATATAGGTGTTGGTCGTCTAACTGGAATTTTGAACCCTTATAACTTTTGCATACAATGTCCAAATGAATGCGTTGGAATCCTCTTGATCTTGCAAAAAAGAAAATAATTAAGTTCAACTTAATTCTAATAATATAAACTTTGCTCAACACTTATTGTGTGGTTTTAGGTATACTTACCTAATGGCAAGGCTTGTAGTTAAGAGTTGATACAAGAAGGACACATATTATGATGAGATTGGAATAGGTATATGCACAAAACATAGACATGGTCTATTCTAGAGTCAATATTATAGAGAGAGATACCTGGGATGGTGGATGGGGTCACCCTCTTTCAAGGCACTACTATTTTGCCAAATTTTATAACATTTCCTTCAAACGTTTCGAGAACAATTCTTACACCACACATCTATATACAGAATTTGTCATGGACTTGCAACCAACTTCAAACAATCAGTGATAACCACCAAGGAACTACTTAAGTTTGTTTCATATCACAACTAGAAAACCATATAATTTCGGCACAAAGATCAGGGGTTCGGTGCTTGTAGCCATAACCGTAGATAGATACAAACTTCCTCATTTCATAGCCACAACAAAACCAAGTGAGTATCCACGTTAAGTTTTAGTGCAATTAAACAATTGTTTTATGTGTATCCCTATGGTCAAGTATGTAATCCACTTGCATGCAAACAAAAAACATAAGCTCATTTCCTTTGTTTGCATCCTCCTTAGCTTTCCGTACTTTAAGGAACTGCCTCACTTGTGCCCATACAACCATTCATCACAAAATGAGGTTAGTTATGTACACCACACGTCCACATTAGTGTTCCACTTGTTATCGAGGTCACAAAGGTGAAGATAGAAGAGTATAAAATAAACATGCTTGATTTTGCGTGTTAATGGGTTTTCGCACTCTTTCCTTGCTCCATTAACTAGTTCGCCGCTAGTCACGTCCAAGCCTTGCAGAAACATCTCCCATGCTAGTCCTCCATCCCTAGAACGTTCCTTTGACGTATAATCCCCTAAAACTTCCGTTTAAGGCTCGAAAATATGCCCTGGACACTACCTACCAGCTCACGTTTTTGGCCCAATCGGCCAACTTCCGGATGTCGTTTCCACAATCTAAGCTTGGATCTGGCATCTCTAACCTTCTACCAACCTATGGTAGAGTTTTTGGGTCATTCTGACTACTTTCATATTTTCGACCAGCTCACGTTTTTTGTCAGATCCGCCAACTTCCGGAGATGGTTTTCGCAAACCGAGTCCGGATCTGACCTCTCTAACATTCTTCGACCTATGGTAGAGTTTTGGGGTCATTCTAACCACTTACATATTTTCGACCAACTCACGTCTTTGGTCAGATCAACCAACTTCCGGAGGTGGTTTTCGCAAACCGAGTCCGGATTTGGCCTCTCTAACCCTCTACCAACCTATGGTACAATTTTCAGGTCATTCTAACTACTTGCTCTGGACGTCCTCCCCTGAGCGTCATGTCCGCGCATATCCACCATTCCTACTTTCTAATGCATTCCTTGATACTACATCACAAACTCTCCGATGCACATTTTCAGTAACACACTCAACACCTACGTCATGTCAACACTAAGAACTAAGTTAGCTTACAAGAAGAGTAGTAATAAGAGAATGCCAATAATGAATCTACTCTCTAAATCCCTCTTTCAACACTTTATTGCTTGTTTTCCAAAACTGTTGTCCGTCCGGACTGCCACACATTTTCAGGATGCTACACGTCCAAATCTAAAACTTACAAGCATACACATCTTCTCGAAGAGTCTAAGCTAGCTTCGCATATGTGTACTAAGAGAGCCAAAAGGCTCTAGAACAACCCTTATATACTTCAAAACAACTACCTACTAGGTGGGTCAACTTGGTAGGTTGTCACCTTGTCAAAACGCTGCAACTAGTTGTCCTGACGCGTTTTTGCCCTCTGTCCAGTTCATGACCAACTGGCACACTGTCATCAAAACAATCAACTAGTAAAAGACTCGCAATGGCATTTTAATAACTTTGGACCTACAAGTCATTTTCTGACCAGCTAAGTTACTAACACCGAATAATTACTACTACTGAATAGACTATTTAGTAGTAAAACAATAAAAACCAACTAGTGGACGTCCTAACAACTTAGTTATATTAAGGGCAGAATTGACATCAACTAGTAAAATGGCATTTTTTTGCCCTTATGACAATCTGTGAAACATAGTGCTAAATCCTACCTTAACATTGCGCATCAATATCTAAAAACTTGGCAATCGACTCAACCTTGTTAGCCATGATACGTGTGAGGTTGTGAGGTTCCAATGATGTTACTTTGTAACACATTGCAACATGTGAGCTCCGGTTACCACGCTCAAAGAGTTCAAAGGTTACCACCAGTTCACATCTGGGGCCTCTCTCACTTAGTCACGTGGACAAGTGGAGGTCATTTGGTTTAACCCTAACTATGTGGGTTAAGGGCTAACCCTAATCCTTAATCATAGAACACGGTATCTTGAATTGCGCCAGGTGTCCCTTCCTCCCGATTTAGTAGGTAGGGATATCCCCACCTTTCTAGCTCATGGGGTTGGATGAAGGGGTGGCCTTGAACAACATCCGGGGAGAATTTTTGGGCGTTAATCGGCCAAAATCCTAGTGTTTCCAAGTCCAACGGGTTATGTGATGCGATATTCCCATTTTTTGTGAGGAATATTCCACATGTTTTTCATTAAAAAGATGGGTAATTTTCCTGGAGTCTTGAACTTCAACTGGTTGTTTTTGCAAACTCAACCGGTTCATCGGGAAGCTTGCGGTTGGTGCTCCCTGTTCATTGGCCTTGAAGGAGGGAGACCATGAGAAAAGTCTCGGGGGGCCAATGATTAAGTCCTTCACAACAGGCAGTGGATAGGAAGTGGAACCAGTCCCTCTTGTTCCATAGGAGGAGAGAGAGGCTAACCTAGGCTAGGCTACCCTAATAATTATGCTGCACAAATAATTGACCCCCCTGCACACAGACATGTGAGGAAAATCGCATATTATCGGCAAGTGGGCGACCGTCAATACACTACCATAGCATCTCTAGTAGAGGTGCCTATTCCCGATCTAGACCCCATCCGCAATCTATAGGGTACTTCAATTTCAACCAAGTTGGGACTCAAGTTTAACCAAGTCGGGATTTAATTTCGGTCAGGTCAGAACCAATAGTGCCATGACACATGTTCCTGATTTTGAGTGTTAAAGTGAGGAGGAATGAGCAGTTATAGTAGACTCTAGACATTGGTAATATGTTTGGGTCAACTTTTGACTCCAAAAATTCACAATAATCTCAATTTAAGGAATAAAATCACCGATTTTTTTTGCATTGCCTTATACTTCTCTAGAGCTGGCACAAAATCTCCTAAGCGATCGGTTATGGGTGCCTCTGCTCTATACTAAGTTAAGCCCACCTCGATTGGCCACCTTGAAGGATTTGTGGTGTTTACCAATGAATGGGGAGAACCGACCGTTAGTCACGGGTGAAGCAGTTGAGTTTTGAGAAATAACCGGTTGAAAATCAGGACTTCAGGAAATTTAACGATCATTTTGGAGGAATTTAAAGAATATACCTCAAATTAATGAAGGAAAACTGAACTATGTAAACATGTAACCGGTTGAACGTGGAAACATTGGGATCTTGACCGATTGTGCCAAAAACATCTCCTTGGACACTACACAAAGTTTTGTATTTAGTATCACTTACTAATTGGAATTATGAAATGCTATATCTATTTACCATATGTCTCATATTTTATCAACATATGTCAAATTGGTTGTTTGGACATTATAGAGCATCAACAACTTTACTTGGTAAAAAGTTACATCAATAGTAAAATGAATTGCATTGTATAACTCCTAATAGATAAGTGACACTAAATACCATATTAAGTGTAGTGTTTACATGTATTCATCCATTAGGAAGGTGAAAACACAAAGAATTTATTCCATGGTTTGGAATTGGATATCTCTAGATGACTTTGACTATGATTTGACTAGATACTCCTAAGTGAAACAAAATAACTCTCAACCTTGTAGAGGAATTCTTTTCATTGGAGCTCATAATGGATGAGTTTACATACTTAGACACCACAATGATCTATACTAACCTTGATCGGCCATGAATTCATGCTGTTACATATTCATCCATTAGGAAGGTGAAAACACAATTTAGTCTGGAAATGGATCTTTCGAAATGATTTTGCCTCGGATCGTAAATAAGCACTAGAGACCCCAATTTAGTCTAGTGATGTCAAGTTGAAATGAATCAACTTTCAAATGACAATACTTGTAAACTTATTCATAAGAAATTTAGTCCCAGCTTGATCGAAATTCCAGTACCCTCTAGATTGCTGACAGGTCCCGATGGGAATAGGTGCCTCTACTATACGTACATACTTAGACACCACGAATCCAAGCCACCTCGATCACACCATCCCCCTCAATAATACAACACGAACACACCTCAAAGTGAGTCTAAACTTCACGTGTCCAAAAAAGTGTACAAATTCGACAGCTGCACATTGAAATCACTTGTACGACACTATGTTGAGAGGCTAGTCACGAATCTTCAAGTTTACCCAAAAACTGTGTAGGGGAATATATCCAAGCAAGTTTATCTGCATGGATCTGCTAATCGCGTAAATGCATCACTTCTCTAAGGAAAACAGTCGGATGTTACGTGATGTAACTTCATCAGAATTATGTCGAGACAAGAGTTATGTTGGATGATGTGTAGATGTGGTTGCAAACCCTGGTAATTTGAATAACATACTTGACATTGTGCTTCCACAAATACGTGTGAGACCTTCAAGGGTCCCTCGTTGAATGTAGGCTTCTAAGGTAGAAATACCATAACCCGTGAAAATAAGGTGATTCGCATTGAAGATATGGTCTTACAATCATGAGATAATTTTCCTAGATAGACGAGAAGGATTCATGAAGAATGCAGGTTGTTTCATATTTTTTTGCCCTGTACAAAAAATTCTACAATTTTTCAAAGTGGAAAGTTGTCAAACCCCCTACTCGTTCACTAGATTCTCCCTACACCGAACACGGTAATCCGCATTTCCATACAAAACATCATCTAAACCGGTTAACTCATGAGTACATTAAACTTAACTCCCATTGGCTACACGAAGTGTACACGCATTGAAGTTGCCGCCTCGCCATGATCGGTTTCAGAAATAGCACTTCACTATTATGACGGTGGTTTAGTGCACGGGTAGAGAGTGGTTAACCGGTTTGGGTATTTCTATCTTATATCCTTCTTTTTTTCTTCTTCTTTTTTTGACAAATGCGAAGCTTCAATCCGTTGCCAAGAATCATACAAAGCCACAAGTATCATACCTGGCCGGGACCCGAAGCAAAGAGCTGGAGGCCGATAATTCACTGCACATCACTAAACCATGTGTCGGAAGATGCTTCATTCTCATTATTGGCAAATATGTATCTAGATCAAAGTAGTGACTTTGAAATTAATAAAATAAAATTGGATTGAAACTACACTCAATATTGTATTTAGTGTCATATGGTGTTCTATGTCACTGTGGTAACTTTTTCAATGACATTGTTTATGAATAAGTTTACAAGTGGGGTGCAAGCATAGTAAAGTGGACCAAAAAAGTGCTCCGGTATATGAAAGCCATGATTTTCTTGGTCAAACGCCTATAAGTAGTAGCAAAATGTTGTTTAAAATAGATTATTTTTCATGATGACGTCTATTGTTAAGTTAGGTACTCAAATATAGAACATCAATATGAGATCTTCAAAACCTATCATCAAAAGTGACGCGCAAAAGCAACTGACTAAATATAGTTTTGAACGTAAATTTCATGACCTTAAATATTTTAACTTGGAATTTCTTTTCATATTCCTTGAATTCATTATAAACTTGAGGTCATCGTAATTTTTTTTTCAAAAAATCATCAATTTAATGTAATGTAATTGTATTCTAAACAAGTTTTTGACAATTATCTTTTCAATGACACCCACTTGCACCACCACTTGCACCGTCTTCTAAAATACATATACGTTGTTTGAAATTGTTTTTTGTGAACATAAATTGCTTGGCTTTGTAGATTCATATGTTTTCTAAATGTTTATGAATTTCTATTTCATAAAATTCAAAGTTAGTATATAGTTTTGGATCACTTTCACTTAAACCTGAGCAAGGATCAAGAGCTGTCCACTTTACCGTGCTTGCACCCAGTGCTGTCATCCCAACTTACTATTAGTTCATCCAACTTTGGTATATTCTGCATCCTAACATCTTGTAATGAAATATTGGCCTGGATGATTGAAACTTGGATGAAAAATCACTTAGTAAGTGACGGTAATTGCAACCTTGTTCATTTGTAATGCCCGAATTTGTTTACAAGGAATGACAATCAATGTTAGGTTTACATTTAGTGTAAGTGACTCTATACATGCGGTTTACAATTAGTATTGAGCAAGACAAATAGAGTTGGTGACACTAAATACAATGTTGAATGTAATAAATGTGGATTAAAGATACATAGTACTTGATCGACAATATATGAACCTTGTGGCGGGACCCCGGTGTCCCATAATGCACCGGTTCTCACATAAAGCCCGTGTCGATGTCAAAAATGGTCAATTGAAGGCAATCAAAGCGGCGTTGAGCTTATCTCAACGTTATGTACACAATGTGATGTTCAAAATTAGTTTTTGTTTTCAATCACTAACAACCACATATCCAATCATTAAGGAGGTTGCTGAGCAACCATCGCCAACGAACGCTTGCTCAAGAATGGCTAGGATCGACTTCTGGCCATAACTTTTGGCATCAACAATCATCGTGTTCTTCTTGGGGCGACCCACTTTGGCCTTGGGTGGACGAACAACTGGATCATCAGTCACCATCATGGCAATCGCCTCGACCTATCTTTTCTAATGACTTCTAAGTTCGTTGTTCCCACCGCATCGCTATAAAGTTTGAATCGAAGATCACCTTAAACTTCTCGATCTCGTCCAGGGCAATTTGAAATTCGATTGAGCGTTTGTTCCAGTCCTCCTCACGGTAACTGATGAGGGTGTTGCATTCTCTCATTTAGCTCTTAACTACACTCTTCCTCGGTCTCCTTCAACGCCATTGCAAATGATGGGGGTGGCAACACCTTCCCCCTCTCTCTATATAGGAGATACCCCCCTAAACCCGAAAATAAATAATTAATGCATTTTTGGGTTCTGATTTATGTGGGACACCGGTGTCCCGCCACAAGGTTCATATACCAACATGTAATATGTTTCACGATTTTCCTAAAGCTTTAGTTCCAAAGTTTTAACTTGGATTTCCTTAAACAAAGCCAACTCACTTGGCAGGGGGGAGGGCGAACCAATTCATACACTGGTTCCTTGTTGGACGACTGCCGCCCTGTCAACAAGGAACTGGTGTACGGGTTGTTTTGCCCTAGCCTTGTGGTAGGGATGGCTATGGATGAGACATGACTGTAAAGAGAAAACTCATGTTTCTATTTTAACAAGTATGAATAATAGATGCAAATTGTAGTGCTATGAGCTATCAATGGGATGTCGGATGCGGCAAGGGTGAGAGAAGCAATACATGAGCACTGCATTGAAGACTGAAGTGCTCCAAAACATACCTGTACCACCACATGAAATCTAATGCAAATTAGACAGCAAACTACACTCTTTATAGTATTTAGTGTCACGTACGCTATTTGCGAAGGGCCTAAACTAGATGCCTAGAGGTTTCAAAGTGTCACGTCTCCTTATTGTCAATATGTTACTAATTGTCAACAAAAGCAACTTATTTAAGTGAAATCTATTTACATTATGACATTTAGTGTTGCATGTTGGGATACTTGAGATGATAATTTTGCATTTTAGTTTGCAAGGGGGGAAAATATTATTGAGCATACGACACTCTAACCTCCCTAATATCATGCACGTGACAACCGAAGTGCACATGATATTAAGGAGGTATGTAGTGTTAACATGGATGCATGATAATAAAGAATTAGTGTAGCATGCGACATTATGAAATAACACAAAGTCAACATTCTAATAATGACAATAATGACCACATGATGTGTGTGAGTGTGTGGTTTGAATTTTTTGGTGGATTATTTTAATGTCAAAACCCATGATATATGAGAAGGATGTGTGATAATAAGGAGGGAGATTTAAACTGAGCACATCCATTTCCTAGGGTTTTGGGATATGAGAGAGGGAATGACATTACGGAGGGTGACATTATGGAGGTTAGGGTGTAATGGCAAGTGGCACACCTTACATTTTAGTATGCAAGAGGAAGATACTCTTGAGCATATGGATGCCAAGTTCCATTTGTGTACACTTTAGTCAACTTGTAGACCATTGTGTAACAATAGGCTTACACCCCATAACACTATTGAACATTATTACTCATACTAATGATGAAGTTGTTCATCATTAGTGTAACCCAACATACACCTCAAAATAGGGTAAGCGGCACTATTACACATGTGAGACTAAGGGTTAGTTTCCATGTAGGCCGCTTGCCCACCAAGTTCTAGTGGTTCCACTTGGTGGAATCTACATTTCCAATAAAATATAGTGGGTGGGTAGCCTACATGGAAACTAAGCCTAAATACCCTAAACGGTGTTGTTCTTGTAGATCCCCAACACACTGACCTATTGTTACCCCCTTGGCTTCCACTATGGTGATCACCTTCCAAAAGGAGGGCAATATTCTTATTATGAAGCTTGGTAAAATATGATGAGAATAAGTTAGAATAGTCACCCACTCATCCGGTGTACAAACACACCGATGATTATTTTAGTTTATTTTATTGGGATGCGGCTTTTTTCATGAGCTTGTGTAATGAAGAAGTTGTGCACTAATATGTGCAATTAGGACTGTTGCCTTTGTGAATAGGTTGCCTTTGTGAATAGGTTGCCTCTTTATCCATGCAAATTACCTTGGGTCAAAACCATATCACAAAAACTAATAACTTTGTTTATTCATTTGTGTAGCAACCACTATATTATTTCTATTTATTTTTATATTGTGGTAGCAAATATTAAGAAAAGTGTAAATCGTCAATAAATTAGCATGGGGCAACCTAATTGCACATATCAATGTAGCTTCTATCTACTCAACAATTGCATAAAATTTTAAGAATCCCTTTATATAAAATGTTGTTGTCATGTTTTTACACTTTCTACATACAAAAAAACCAATGCAATAAAATAGACTTGAGAGAAAGTGAATGACATTCTAATTCAACTTGCTTCAATTATGGACTACATAACAGACGAGAAAAGAGTGGATAACAAGTTGCGATAGCAGTGAGACATCCATTGACTCTTGTATGTTATGAGACTTCACTGATTTGCTCATGGAGTACACTATGAGTTATAGATGACATATGTGGATAGAAAAGTGTAAGGGAGTTGTTGGAGGTGCCTCCACTTGGATGAGTAACTGATTATGGTTATGCAGGGGCTCAATGGCTGAGCTGAAATCTAAGCCTTGATCTTTGATTTGATGATCTCATAAATGTAAATTTCTTGCTGGTCGTGCATAACCTGTTTCTCAAAGCTCATAAGGTTAGGTTAATAAATAGGAGGTTAAAGCTTTGAAGGTCCTTTTGGCGATGTAGGACCCTGGAATTGGTATTTCCACCACAGATCTATCAAAGCTTGGCGGAGGACGTTAAATACCCCCCCACGAACTTTTCGGGGTGTCAGATCCGGGCTGGGGCAGCCGCCCGTCCAGAAAATGTGGATTTTCTGGACCCGACCGAAAACTGCTGCCCGCTCGCCCGACTTCGAAAAAACCATCGCCCTTGCATTCTTGAAGGCCACTTACTCACAAATCCCATATTGAGTGCACTTCACCTTCAAGGTCCAAAATCCAATATATATGTTCACTTCCATTGAGTAAATAAGCAATTGATTGGGGTTTCATTATCAAAGTGAAACCGTCAATAAAACATGTAATTAACTTGGAATCCAAAAATATTACAAAACCCTCACTAGCACTGAGGTTATAATTTTTGTGACTCACAATTTGAAATTGTCTTTGTCATTCTAAAATGAAACTTAAATTTAGTGTGCTGATTTAGTATGTATATTTTATAATATTTTAGGTAATGCCGTCTACTTTCATAAGTATTCATACGCAATAATTAATCAATTATTAGAATTAATTCACTGGAATTGATTATTCGAATTAGTTCACTGGAATTGATTATTAGAATTAATTCACTGGAATTGATTATTAGAACTAATTCACTGGAATTTATTATTATAATCAATTCACTGGAATTTAATTCCAGAAATTAATTATTATAATTTATTCCAGAAATTAATTATTAGAATTAACTCACTGGAATTAATTCCAGAAATTAATTAATTACAATAAATACATTTTATAATCAATTAGGTTTACTTAATTTGGTAATCATAGTTTCTGATTTATTTGGGATTAATTAAGATTAATCAAGATTAATTATATTTAATCACACTTAATTCATTTGAATGCGTATGAATACTTATGAAAGTAGACGGCATTACCTAAAATATTATAAAATATACATACTAAATCAGCACACTAAATTTAAGTTTCATTTTAGAATGACAAAGACAATTTCAAATTGTGAGTCACAAAAATTATAACCTCAGTGCTAGTGAGAGTTTTGTAATATTTTTGGATTCCAAGTTAATTACATGTTTTATTGACGGTTTCACTTTGATAATGAAACCCCAATCAATTGCTTATTTACTCAATGGAAGTGAACATATATATTGGATTTTGGACCTTGAAGGTGAAGTGCACTCAATATGGGATTTGTGAGTAAGTGGCCTTCAAGAATGCAAGGGCAATGGTTTTTTCGAAGTCGGGCGGGCGGGCAACAGTTTTCGGTCGGGTCCAGAAAATCCACATTTTCTGGACGGGCGGCTGCCCCAGCCCGGATCTGACACCCCGAAAAGTTCTGAAAATATAAATGAATTGGATGGTGACATTTTGGTGGCTCTAAGAAAGTTTCAGGAAGCTTTCTACAATGGACCACTAATGCCTAAAACCAACAAGTTTTGTCTTTGCAAGTGCACATCGATGTCTGGAATGAGTTGGATTACAACTTCTTGTCATGCTTTTGGGATTATTAACAGAATTTCTGGGGAATATTCAGCACCCAGATTATTTCAGAGAGGTGTCATTTAGAGATTGGAGTTCCAAACTGATGGGTAGTAGTAGCTTACTGAATGGTTTGCCACTAATTTGTGACCTACTCCACAGGAGATGTTTGCAAAGTGCAGTGAGGCTAATAATACTGTGCTAGTATACAGTCTAACCTCTATAAATGTTACACCTATAAGTGTTAACCCTCTATAAATGTTAACTTTCTTCTACTCCCCACATATTGCACACTATAAATGTTAAACGTGTTAACTGTTAACAAAATGGTACTCCCTTCTTTGTAAATTTGACTCTATAAATGTTAACGAATGAAATACAACCATAATATGGATGATAAAAACTACACATCCAGTTACATTCCTCTCTCTCTCAATTTTCCTCAATTCACATGTGTTTAGGGTTTAGGATGATTACGAGGATGTCCAAGTATGTGGGTTTGTTGGTGCAGATTGAGAAATATTTGGAAGTTGTGCATGCAGATGAATCTCACCAAAGAACCATTGATTCATATTTCACCCTTGATTTGTAAACTTCATATTGAATAAAGTTTTGATTGGGTTTGCAATTTTATGAATGGCATTCTCTCACAAGGACTCTTCACAATTGCTTATATTTATAAATGTTAAGATTTGTATATTGCTCAAAAAAGTAATTTTATAATTGTTAACTTTTAACACCTCTATAAATGTTAACTTTGATCCACTCCCGAGGGTTAACATTTACAGAGGTTTGACTGTATGTAACAGTTCGCCATGTCACAGCCCCACCCAAGTTGCGCAATGTAAGGAGTCCGACACTTAAAATCTGATTTAATGTGTGCCATTAAAGTCTGGGTTGCAACTCTTCTTTCTGGACTGGCTCCTTATTATACCCTTCTAATATTAAATCTTAGAGTTTACAATTTGTTATGTAAAGACCTGCAACATGTGTAGAAAGAGGACGCTGAGAGGAATCCAATTCAGACACACAAGTGTCTAAATCAGAAGAGTTTTGGACTTCTAAAAGTTAATTTCTGAACTTATAATGAACTTAAATTTTTTTTTTATCTAGGGGTTAGTGTCTAGATCCCCTAGTTCTCCAAATTATTTTTAAAGAATTCATTACGAGGAAATTTCCTTCAGTTTTATATTTAAATATTTCCTGGTAATGAGAGAATAGTATTCTTCTTATTAGAAGTTTAAATAACTTGAACGTCAGTTCTGATGGACTTTCTTGAGACGGTGACCCGACGGTGACCCCTGCTTATTATAGGATAGGAGCTGCCACCCCGGGCTTTAAAATTCTGGTGCCGTGGTTACCAGAGTGGTCTTCTTGACTTGTTGTGTAGCACCAAGTGTTGTATAACACCTTCTCTTGATGCCACCCAGAGATTGCAAGGCAATTAATTGATGTGGGTCGAGGATGAATAGTTTGCGCCACACTAAATCAGATGTTTAGTGATATACTCCCAAGGAGTGCTTGCGGCACTGTTGCCTGACTATTGTATTTCGCGCAAGATTCTGTTGAGATTGAGGAATGCAACAAATTAATGGAATTGCGAAATTTGACAAGAGAGGATACCCCATGCTGGTGCTACACATAACTGGCATAACTGTCATGCCGGAAGCATGTATGTTGCGAAGGGCAATGCCATAACTACAAATGGAGCTGGTTGTGATGCAACTGCAGAAACATTGAATCAGTAGTGATCTCGCATTGACAGAACAGGATATTGCTATGATACGACTGGTGACACGTTTAGTCCCGGCAGGCTCCATCGGACCGAATGGTGAAATATTTTTGGGCTCGAATACTAGTCACTAATTTTCTTTCAGGAGGTGCAATTCAGTAGAGAATGCCAAAAGGATCCGGAGTCCTCCCAATCCATGGTTCCAGATCTCATGGAAACTCATCAGTCCCGGAATTCTCCCAACTTGCAACAGGGTGAGTGATCGGCCTGGAGAGGCAACAAAATGGTATATTTATAATACGAAAGGAGCTCCAATATAGTGCCTTTTAAAAATAATTCATCAAGCTAGGTTCTAAAGAAGCTGGTAGCAATTACCTGGCTTGGTGAAACTGTAAAATTGTATTGATCTCACATTGACAGGACAAACATTGCCATGGTGATCTAGCGACATAATAGAATGTTCATAAGACGATGAAGATCCAAACCAGCGCATCTTAAAAATGTTTTAGCAGCTCCGAGCTAAGCTCTAAAGAAGTTGACCCCTGCTGCTGGTACTACAGATAGTTTCCAATAAATTTTAGTACCGGAAGTATATATTATGTTGCGAAGGGCAACGCCATAAACACAACTGCAGGAGGTAGTGATACATGAAGTGCAAAAATATTGCCTCAGTTACAGTCCCACGTTGACAGAAGAAACATTGCCATATTGATCTGGTGTCATTTTTAGGCCGGCGGGCTTGATCGGAGCAAACGATGAGAAATTGTGAGGCTCATCACTAATTTCTTTCAGCAGGTGCAATCCAGTAGGGAAGGCCGGAAGGATCCGGCACCATGCCCATCCAGGTCTCATGAAAAACTCACGGATAGCGTGTCCCGGCGCTTCCCCAACTCGCACAACGAGAGATTCTTGGAGCTCCTTCAAAATTCACAGAAATAGCACGAAAGGAGCTCCAAAATTGTACTTCCTAAACATGTTTTAGCAGTCTCGGTTCCAAAGTCGCTGACCCCTGTTGGTGCTACAGATATCTGTCAACACTTGAACATCCGGACCTATGTATGTTGCAAAATTGAAGGTTCGGGTAGAAAACTGCCTCGGTAGTCGCCTATAGATAGAACAGCATTGCCATGAGCTGCAAGTTGACATGTTTCGGTCGGAGCAAATAATGAGATTTTTTTGAGCTCGAGTACTCCGAATCACTGATTTCTGTCGGCAGGTGCAATCCAGTAGGGAAGGCTGGAAAGATTCGGCACCCTGCCAATCCAGATCTCATGGAAACTCACGGAAAGCAAGTCCCGGCGCTTCCCCAACTCGCACAACGAGAGATTCCTGGAGCTCCTTCAAAATTCACAGAAATAGCACTAAAGGAGCTCCACAATTTTGCTTCCTAAAAATGTTTTAGCAATCTCGGTTCTCAAGTCGCTGACCCCTGCTGGTGCTACAGTCACCTGCAATTAATGTACTTCCGGAACTATTTATGTTGCAAAATCGAAGGTTCAGATGCAACTACAAAAATACTGCCTCAGTAGTCTCCTATAGGTAGAACAAACATTGCAATGAGCTGCAGGTTGACATGTTTCGGTCGGAGCATATTATGAGAATTTTTTTGAGCTCGAGTACTCCGAATTACTGATTTCTTTCGGCAGGTGCAATCCAGTAGGGAAGGCCAGAAAGATTCGGCACCCTGCCAATCCAGATCTCATGGAAACTCACGGATAGCATGTCCCGGAGCTTCCCCAACTCGCACAGGGAGAGTTTCTGGAGCGGCTCCGACATGAGGCGCGGATCATCCACATGCGTGGAGATATAACCTGAGGTTGAGAAGAAGTGCACAATCTGGGTGAACTGCTTTACCAGAAACTCTTGGGAGTCATAGCCCATCCAGGCGTAGTCCTCGGCGGTGAGCTTGGAGACGCAGGCATTGGCGAGACGCAGAGCTTGGTACTCCACCGACCCGTCCACGAGCTCCTTCCAAACTTTGTTCACGCTCCGGAGCACTAAGAGCGTCTCCAGCATCTTCACGGACTCTGCCACGGAGAAGCATTCCCCGGTGCACACCATCTGACATTTCGCCAACACAGCTGGGAAGATAATCTGCACGATCAGGTCTTCGGGCAGGTCCCAGCACAAAAACGACGATGCCATGCTCACAGAAGATTGCGCTGAAATTGTTGGTGCAAATTATTTGATGGTGGTCCTGCACGGCGACCACGAGAAGGGTTGAGCTAATTTTTTCTTCCAGTACTTCAAGAACAAAAAAGAGAAATTAAGTGTTGCCGATCACTATCTGGAGATGCACAAACTGAGATGCAGTTAATTGAATCAAATCACCTCTTGGATGAAGTTTAAGATTTTTCTGTGAACATTTCAACAAGAGTTGCACACTTTCACTTTCATGAATCACTATCTGAGGAGTTCCTGAGAACAGGGGAACCATGGAGCCGTGAAACAGAGTGTCGAGTCACAACAGAATTAGCGAGTAGGAGTACCAGGACCGACCACTCGGCGACTCACTGCAAGCTATATAGCTATATATATGTAGTGCACCACAGGACTGGTAGGAGCACTTACAGATCAAAGTCACGCAGAATTTTGCAGCAACGAGATGCATAGAAAACCAGAGAGTTTGCTAAGGAGCTATGTCGGTGTGTGCCCCTGAAGAACCATACGAGCCTGCACACAAACCAGCGTTGAAGAAGAGGGTTGTTGTTTTTATTTTTTGTTTTAAATTTTTTTTAAGCGTGTGATACTTGAGGAAAAATTAAAGAAGTTGAAGGGTAAGACCAGGCTGAAAAGTTTCAAAGATGGAGCAGACGACGTTAATATGTGCTAAAAGGGAACACATGGAGAATCTGACACAGTGATCCTTCAGTCCATCCGGAGTTCATGATGCAGCTAGATAGCTCCAACAAGTGTACATCTTAAGGAGGGGCAAGTCATGTGAGCGAGCACGCAAAAAGAGCCGGACGAAGAATAAATCAGGAGAAGAAGTTATCAAGAACTGTTCAATGTACGGAAATAGTACCTCTGGATGCGTCACTGGGATGAAGAAGCAGTCATCCTAGCCCTTGCACCCATAGAAGCTGCATTAGAGAAGAGAATATTTCTACGTGAAGAGCAGTGAATGGGAATCTCTTGAAGAGAATGAGCTGTAGTATATGTTGGAAGTGTATGTTGAAACAGAACCGGTCAGATAGTGCCGCGATACATCAAATTAAATCTCTCTCACGCAGTCATCATCCTTCAGACGTCGGTCATCTAATTTATGTTGTAGCTAGCTCCAAGAATTAGTAGATTCTTGGGGAGGAGCACGACCGATCACACATAATTGAGTAAGGCATCCGATCGACCAAGGAGAAAACCTGGTGACACAAGGAAACACAACTACTTCTGTACACGTGGGGTACAGAAACAAGCATGGTCCAGCTCACACAATTAACATTGCAGCATTGAAGAGATCAGAACATAATCGGTGTGGAAATAATGGGAATTGAAGCAGCTCAGTGCACAGCCATCCTTCAGCCCAGCAGTTTCAAGTTGTAGTTCCCACAAGAGCAAGCTTGAGGTCCCCTTGAGGTGGGGGCCAGCGGAAGACCAAGCACATGAGAGTCGCAGTAATGCCAATGTCTCTTTTTGGGTCCCCGATAGCATTGTATGTTTGTGGCATTGGAGCATATAAATTAACGACTTGAAAAAGAAAGAAAAAGAGAGTCGAAGTAATGACGACCAGCAAGGAGCAAGATTTGGGAGCGCCGGGACAAGCATCCGCACGTTGACAAAGTAGAAACCATTATCATCCTCACACGTCGAAGCATAATTGCACAAGTTAACGTGAAATACATATATTTAGGGCACTTGATTTAGGGTAGCGACATGGAACCTGCTCATCATAATAGTTAGGATGCAGCTTGACATGATCGAAAGGTAGCTATGTCACCCAGCGATCCCATCGTTATGTCGTAGCTGTAAGGGTTGGGTGTTTCGAGGGTCAGGGGAAATTAGAATCAGAGCGACACAGCCAAAAATAGTTCAGTGATGTCATTCAGAATTATACTACAAGAGCGCCGAATTACACTACCATGATCAACTTAAGAAATTATGTCAAGCCTGGTGCACATGAAAGAATCTGAGTACAGTGCAAAATGATGATTATGAAAGAGTAGTATAACTTGTATTACACAATTATGATGATGTTACACAGTTGCATACACACTTGTAGTTTTCATATCTGCCTGCTATCAGAGTCACCGATCTACGGCATGATGCTCTCCGTCACCACCGAATTAACGACTCTCCTTATCTGTTTTCTTTATTGAGGACACATCTAGAACCAAACTTGAATATTTTCTTCACACCTCGAGAGGCATAAAACAAGTGCTCATGGACTATCGCACATTCTACAAAAACCTCTCGATAGATATTTGCCCAAACCCTTACGTTCGTAGAACCAGATACTCCACTTTTGTCATCTACACACGGCGGAAGTCTAACTCAGGAGATTGAGGCATATCTTTCCTAAAAGCTAGCCAGCCGCAAATGCGCATCTGAAGCTGCGATGATTCCACCTTCTCGAGGACGGTATAAGACTGATCATGATGAAGTCAGTGACACTTCAACGCATGAAGATGATCACCGTTATTGTCAATTAGCTTCAGGGGCCACCGATCCGCAATGACCGAGATCTCATACCATCGGTGCCTCGGCGGGTGGGATGGTGATCGTAATATGATTTCTGGCATGATGATCCGCAACATCATGAGGGATCAAGCGAAGTTCCATTCGATTGTGGATAGCTTCGACAGTGAGCCTCACAAATCTCCCGAATGCGTGGCCCAAAATAGCAGCATGGAAGAAATTTATGCTTTTGCACATCGCAATGATCATGAGCAAATAGGTCGCTGTATAGTCGAGGCCGTGCGAAAGTGACTCCCAAATTCGCTGCCTCAGGGAGGGTGTTTTCAATGGTTCGGCATCGTCAATATCGGTATGGTCCGGTTTGTGTTTGGCGAGGAGCTGGCCGGCTTCTAGTTGATCCAAATATGAATCATCCTCCGAATCACTAAACTCAACAACGCCCACTCCTGCTGCATTGAGGTCGTCGTCGAGTGGTGCCGGGTGAATTATTGATGCGTATTTCCAGCGACCGAACTTGACGACTTCCTGGACTTGCTTCCAAGGCAATGAGAGAATGTACTCAAAGCCAGCTCGAGAGAAAATCTCGAATGCGGTCGAGAACAGAAAGACGAGGAGTATCGCCATTGTATTCCCCTCGGGTGTTGATGATGTTGCAGGCATAAATGCAAACGGGCTTTTCTCCTCCATCGTCGAGTTTCACTCCCTCGAGGGATCCGAACCCCGACACGCACAGGCAAGGTATGTTGAAGAAGATGCGCTCGAAGGTCCTCTCGTCTGCCCGGATGATACCCGTGTCCCAGATCGTCTTGTTGGTCACCGAATTAGACCACACAATCATCTGCACACAGATTAGCACACAGATTCAGCAACAAGCGAATTATTTATGGCACCAGAATCCTTAGACATTTTAAAATTAAATTTCTACAGGAACTCATCGAATCATACTGCAGTGTGAATCCGCTGAATTGAATTAACTTGACAAACAGCAGTACAGGAGAGAAGCGAACATAATGTTTCACAAACTTTTCTTCTTGAGAGGCTTGAGTCTACTGGTTAATGTTGCAGTGTTGTACATACAGGCGCCTGATCAACCGGGCGATGGTCTTTACAAAATCTTTGAAGAAATCCCTACAAAGGTCTCACAAAACTCAGCTACTGCAATGTGATGTATCAGATTAACTTGGCAACATAATAAAACAGGGCAGGAACACACTCCACAAATTCTTGATCTTGTCACTTGACAGGTTTAATTTGCAAGTTGTGGCCGTATGGTCAACATCTAGTCTCATCAGCCAGGTGACAATCCCAACAAAGCTTTACAAAAATCTCGACAAATTGTATACAGCCTTGAACCTGCACTACTGTGGTGATGAATCGAGTTTAGAGATTGACAAGCGACAACAGGGCATGAAGCAATAACAGAGCAGGCGCAGGATTCTTCACAAATTCTTGACAGGCTTGTAACTATAATTGTAGGAGGATCAACCAGGTGACGATATCAACAACACCTCTACAACAATCTACTCTACAAATATATCTTCACAAACTCAGATGCTGGCTGCAGTGTGATGATGCACCAGGTTAGCATGACAAGCAAAAACAGAGGACAAGATCAAAAACAACAAAGAATTTTGTTAGGCTTGGTGATGGAGTGTGGTGTACCTGATCAACAGGCGATGATCTCAAAAACTCTCCGAATCCTAAAGACTGTGCCAACTCCAGATCACTGGAGCTGTGTTGGAAGATGAAATGAATTTGGTAAGGGGCTTGTGTGCAATTTGTACTGCAAGGAAGATGAAGGAGATGACCCCACCCATGACATGATACATCCCATCTCTGCCACACACATGCCATGTCATGCTTGAACATGCAAGTCCCAATCCACAACATTACTCACCTGTCAGAGACCCAATTTACTTAGCTTGAATTTTAGCACAGGATGATTTGAAGTTTGTGGCAACTAGACTAGTGTACTGTGTCCTTTCACCGTGTGTTATTTATGAATTCGACCTACAACAATATCCATATCATTTAAGAAAATCTCTTGAATGTCAGCTCCATGCTTGAAGCCTAAATCAAAGATGTGCTAAGAATGTTTCAGTTTCAGTCGCTAAGTATGATTATGTTGCATTTAGAGGTTGTATCATGCAATCTAATGAAGTACTTGGGTGCAAGTCAGTGGAAATTTATAGAAAATGCAGACATCAATATCATACGCCCTCTACTTTCAAAAATCTATAGTCTGAACTTAACAAATTACCATTGTCATGCTGAGGACTTAGTTGTATATACTTCTATGTTCACAAGCCTCCCTGGGGTCGCAACTCTCGTCTTTAACACAATTGTTTCTGAATCACTTCTAACGCTTTTAATGGACTGATGACTTGTTATTTCACAAAGTAAGACAACATGATTGAAAAGAGGGCTTTGTGAGGAACCCAATGATCTGAATTGTGTTTGGATAAACCAAAAAAGGGTTTTAGTTAAATTCAATATCATTCTTACAACTAAATAGAAGATTTTTTGGAAGGGGGGGTTGGGTCATTGATTCCTGGGTACACAACTCCCATATTATATGGCCCTGATTATAATCACTTACAATGCATTTTAGTCCAATCTCGAGTGATATAATTTTTTTTCTAATGTAGGAAACTCTTGTAGCCCTTCTAACAAGGAATCCAAAAATGTATATATATATATATGAAATGAATATTCCTTGAAACATATAATTTCATTAGAAACTAATTATATGAGTTTTTTTAATACAGGTACCATAGGCCAAACTACCCAATTTTTTGGACTTTTTAATAAAAATTTAAGACATTTTTATTGTAAATAAAACATTGCCAATGACATTTAATTTGAATTGGAGGCAACTATTCGTGTAGATCTTTTAAAATTAGACGCTCTATAAGAATAAGAAAATAGGTGTTTCAATTCTTTATATACATTGTGGAGTTCTTTTTTAATAAATTTGCAACCCAACTTTTTTTACATCTCATTTTATTTAATTTGGTCTTCACCCAACTTTTTGGTCCTTTTATTTTTGTATAATTTGAGATAATTTTTACAAAAGCTGTCCTCTAAGCCATTTCAATGCCGGTGCCCCCTGCGTATAATATGGGAGTTGTGTACCCGGGCATTGATTCAGCCAAACTCCTAGGTATTAAATTTCCCTCTCTTATATCTTGAAACCCTAAGGAACAGATGTGTTCAATTTAAATCTCCCTCCTTGTTGTCACATTTCCCTCCCATATATCACAAGTTTTGACATTAAAATAATCCATTGAAGAATCCAAACCACACGCTCGCTTGCATCACGTTGTCCTTATTGCAGTATTGACTTTGTGTTATTCCATAATGCCACATGCTACACTAATCCTCTATTATCACGCATTCATGTTAACACTACAAGCCTCCTTAATGTCACGTGCACTTTGGTTGCCACAGGCATGATATTATGAAGGTTAGAGTGTACTAGATATTGTTGGGTTTATGCAAACTATTATTGCTAGAAGTGGCCCATAGTAAATCTAATAATATTTGAGGCGTGCAGAGGCTAACTGAGAGTGAAAAAGCACAAGGCTAAGGACAATGGAGCCCAACCCATAATATCCATTGTCCTTGGCATGCCTATGCTCATTAAAATGGATGCATTTGAAGCTCTTTATAAAACTAAGATACTCTTATCTAACCAAGTGGCCTCGAGTGAGCTTCTTGGAGTCATTCTTGGTAGAATCGATCTTCTTACATAATACTACATGTCACCCACAACATAACATCCACAACGGTATCACCTATTAATGTGAGGTACCAAATGGAGTTACATGTTGCTATAAATCTATGCTGAGAATATCATTCTCTTACCTAGATAACATAAATTGCTATTATACGTATCAAAGAACATTAAAGAACTTACTTGGTGAATAATGATATTCTTAATAAGAATGTATTAGAATGCGGAATTCCTGATGGTAGCCCTGGCCACATGAAGGCTGGGGATTCGTGGCACTCACTTAAAATCATCCATCCTAGATATCGTGGATGAAGTGGCTCCAATAAAAAAAAGCCCCCTATGGGGTTGAGGGCCGATTCATTCGAATGTGACATCACTAGACTAATTTGGGGCCTTTGACTCTATTTCCGGAATCAAATTGCCTAAAAATAGTCATTTAGATGATTCCAGCATTTTTTCATCTGCATGGATGATTTTAAGTGAGTGCCACGAATCCTTGGCCCCACATGAATAGGTGATATCAGTATAGTAGCTCACCCGTTCCAAAGATCACCAATCATGTTTGGAATCTCTACTATCACCGTTGACCATGAGTTAAAAATTGCATACATGTATTTGCAGTACTTATAAGGCTAATGATTCTATTAAATTTGAAAGTTGTATGGGGTAAAATTTTGTGACGCCTACCAGGGAGAGGGTAAAAATACTTGGAAACATTGTACACCCTAGTAGCTTTTATTTTCATTTGATCAAATTAACCCCTAATGACCCTAACAAAACCATTTGTTGGAATGAACTAACAACATATTCGGGAGGGACTGGTTCTGAATCCCTGGCAGGTGTTGTGAATCAACATCCATTGTACGCAGGAGAATATCTCAGTCTCTCAGGAATTGTCAAGCAGATAAGAATCTAGATCATATATTCAACTTGGTATGGAGTTCATGGGTAGAAAGAGAACAGGATGTAAGACAATGCGTAACATTTTAATTACATATCACATTTGTAGAGTTCATCCCTGTCATTTGGTGAAAAGGTTAAAACTCTGATCAGGGACTATTGAGCCTAAACATTCTTCTAGAGCTCTTCACCATTAGAGAATAAATTTAGGGTGATATGTTTTCTTCTTTTTTTTGGGGGGGGGGGGGGTAACAATTTATAAGGTTACATTTTAAACAGAATTTTTTTAACCCAGGTTAGGCTCAAAAGTGGAACACTTCATGATAGCTGCAGAGCTGGACTGCTGAATGTCCATGTCTATACTCTAAAGATTTTAATGCCCAGTAAAATAGAAAACCTCTTATTACTAATGCCTTTTCAGATCCCATGAATAACTTGGAATCTCGACCAGCCAATATCTTTTGAAATGACACATACATGATGATCATTGATAACTAGTTATACAATCATGCCAATACCTAACCCAATCTTTGGAATGGTGGCAATTCTGCTTACGAGATGCAAATTCAGCATTCTTTGAGCCCTTGGATGCAAATGCAAGGATACTTCACAATGACTGAGTCTGTATGAAGGTAGAACGCAGTCAGACTCTCACAATTTGTGGGCCTTTAGAGCACCTGCTCTGTGTCGGTACCAAGTTTCTCAAACCATCCATAAAATGAATCACTACAAATCACGGTTTGCATGGGCAAGAGGGACTTGTTTCTTACCAGCATACTTCTCATCCATCCAAATTAAATACGTCTTTTCTACGTTTGTGGTTATTTTATCTCAAATGTGTTTCATTAGACTAATTTAGGGTTTTTGAAATGAAATTTGGTGTCAAACAACAACAACAAAAGTAATAATTAGTGACAACAATTTTGTAGAAGATTTGAAGCAAGGACCCAGTGTAGAACCGTAGATGATGTTTAAATCAACACTTGCACAATGAATACATATAGTCATGAGAATATCCATAACTTATAATGAGGCTCTTATGTAGCTCAGTTTTGAGTCATGTACCAATAAACAATTGAAACCTTATAAGTTTTGCATAGAAAATTCAAATTAAACATACTTTGGTGCGTTGAAAACCCCTGTCAATTGCTAATGAAAGAAATTTAATTTTCTGAAAATCAAATAACAGTATGTAAGCTCAATGCTTTAAATGACAATCTTAACACCACCTATCTTACTAGTAGCTTGTGAGGTCTTACTAGCTAGCCACAAAGCCATAGACATAGGGTGGGGTTAAAAGGGTGTGTTCAGATGTCGCTGTTACTTGCAGAGCAAAGAAAACGTGAGCTAATCAGCAGTCAAAAGTTTTGGAAATGGTCTTGACAGCTCCTAAAGGATGGAATCAAGTGGGTGGCATGCAGTAATGTCGGTTCCTCACATGTGCTGCTCCTTCGAAAACACCTCACCCAAGGCAGTACATGAAATGGACGTTGATATTATTCATCAATTAGTTTCACCCCAAAAGAATCTCTTGGCCTTGCTGACTCAGCCTTCAGGTAGGACATGAAGAAATTTATCAGGTTCTGATCATCTCCAACTCAATGACTTGGTAAGGATTTTACATACTTTGAGATTATGTGTGTGGTCTTTATGTCGTCACTTCTCTTTCTTAATTGGAGAACTATATTCAGGAGTGGAAAATCAGAATGGTGAGAGGTTGTGGTGAAGAGCAGACACTCAAAAGACATGTGTAAATGATGAGATTGGGCTCCGTGCTTAAAACATAGTCATTATGCTAGGTTCAATAGTATGTTTACGCAATTGAGGGTTGAAGCCTCTGTGATCACTTGAAGAAAAAGAAAATCTTCACTTTGTGTCAGATTATAATTTCTGCATTTCCACTTAAAACTGATTGTAAGACTTAGATACAACAATCTTTGTGATTTGCAATAATTACTAACTGGACGTGACGATTCCCATTAGGATTCAATGGCCCAAGTTGTATGTGCAATTGGAAGTGCCCACAGTAGGACAACAAGCCTCAACTGTTTAGCTCCAGGCACTCGGAATTATGAGAAGCATGTCCCTTTGGATCTCATGATGAGGCTGATCACCAGGCTGAATACTTCGCTACACACATTGTTCTGAAAACTTATCCCAAAATGTTGAGTGTGGATCTTTAAGTAGGGTGTCAACTTTGGATGATTTGAACTGATTGTTTATTATAGGATGATAAGTATGCAGAGTGGATCGCATGGCCTACATTCATAATAACTTGTGCCCACAAAACTAATTATCAAGTATCATCTTTGTGCCCACGAAACTCCATAAACGAAAGTAAGTGTTAAGTGTATTTTGTAAACCTGTCTGGAAATTATCATCATCGTGATTCCATAAACTGAGCAGAAATTAACCTACACGTACTTTCCACAAAGTCTAGTAATTTCCACGTTGACATGTGAATTAACAACATGCAAGTCATGTTATAGATGCTGAATTTGATATTGCTACATTAAAAGCTTGGTTTTCTGTAGACCACAATATTCATCACCAACCCACGTTTATTGCCATGAAATCACCAGATGATGGACAAGTTAGTCTAACAAATTAAATCATATGTTTATTGATATGTTCATACAATGGACTTTTGATGATGAACGGATTAATGATCTTTTCTTGTGTCTTTGTTAAGGCGGGTTTCATGATGTTGTGGAACACCTCAAAATTATTTACATCTGTAAAGACACTCAGAACGGGATTTTCAGTCATGACATCTACCGGCCACCTACCAGGGGAGGTAAATGTATAAAAACATATATCTCCTAATTTTGTTGTTGATTCTTTTTAATTAGGTGCCACTAGAATAAATTGGGATCTATGTCCCTGATTTAGGGGTCTTTTGACTAAAACAGACATCCAACAAAGATACAACATTACACTCTGATTTTCCCCTCCCCAATGGTAGGTGTCATGAAAGTTTACCCCTCGACACGGAAGATGAGATGAACTTGGTAAGGTAGAAATACCCAAACCGGTTAATTACCCTCTACCCGTGCACTAGACCGCCATCATAATAGTGAAGTGCCATTTCTGAAACCAATCATGGCGAGGCGGCAACTTCAATGCATGTACACTTAGTGTAGCCAATGGGAATCAAGTTTAATGTACTCATGAGTTAACTAGTTTAGGTGATGTTCTGTATGGAAATGCGGATTACCGTGTTCGGTGTAGGGAGAGTCTAGTGAACGAGTAGGGGGTTTGACAACTTTCCACTTTGAAAATTTGTAGAATTTTTTGTACAAGGCAGAAAATATGAAACAACTTGCATTCTTCATGAATCCTCTATCTTGGAAAATTATCTCATGATTGTAAGACCATATCTTCAATGCGAATCACCTTATTTTCACGGGTTATGGTATTTCTACCTTAAGGGGCTTGTGTGCATTTTGTACTGCAAGGAAGGTGAAGGAGATGACCCCAGCCATGACATGATACATCCCATCTCTGCCACACCCATGACATGATATATCCCATCTCTGCCACACCCATGACACGATACATCCCATCTCTGCCACACACATGCCATGTCATGCTTGAACATGCAAGTCTCAATCCACAACATTACTCACCTGTCAGAGACCCAATTTACTTAGCTTGGATTTTAGCACAGGATAATTTGGAGTTTGTGGCAACTGGACTAGCGTACTGTCTCCTTTCACCGTGTATTATTTATGAAATCGACCTACAACAATATCCATATCATTTAAGAAAATCTCTTGAATGTCAGCTCCATGCTTGAAGCCTAAATCAAAGATGTGCTAAGAATGTTTCAATTTCAGTCGCTAAGTATGATTACATCTTTCTTTAGCCCTTCAAAAAAAGGGTGAATGTTCACCACACCTACCAAAGGGGAGGGCAAACCGGGAAAGGAGAGGAGAGGGTGAAAACAATGATTATTATTATTGAACTTAGAGATTGATATTTTCAGCTAGATTAATTTCTACGGAATTAGTCTAATGAAGTTAAATTGGAATGAATCAACAACCAACTTATATAAGGAGCCAATATATTACTATCCCTCGGTAGGTGTTAGGGTTAGTCTTCATGTAGGCTGTTTGCCCACTAGATTCTAGAAAATAATGGGTCGGAGGTGTTTACATATACTTAAGCGCAAGCCACCATCCAACCACATTCTGACGGTCCACTAGAATGTGGATGGTTGTGGACACGGGCTACTAGACTTCCATGTGCCGGTCGTCGAAGGTTTTGAAGACCGGTTTTAGAAGGAGGAGGAGGTTTTAACCTAGAGGAGGAGGTTAGTAGGTGGACCCGGATTTGAGATGATGGGAGTAGCTACTTGGCACATACGAACCCTACCCCACCAGATTCCCTCTACATTTGGGAGGTTTGTCCTTATTCACACTAGGCTCCGGTGGACAAGTGGCCTACATGGAAACTCACCCTTAGGAAACCAAACTACTCAAGATGTAGAGTGAGGTTTAGATACCCAACTAATTGTGTACTCATTATGTGTACTAATTATGAGATAAATGATTAAGAAGAATCTAAAGAATATCATTAAATTGACAATTTCAAATCAATTTCCAGGGAGGATTTTGGGCTTAATTGGTTGAGATCATAGTGTTCCCAAGACCAGCCAGTTACAAATTGACATCTTTTGGTTTTTCTTTGCTAAATTGAAGGAAATTCTATAAGGTCCTCTACATCTAACCTCCCTAATATCATGCCTGTGACAACCAAAGTGCACATGATGTTAAGGAGGTTTGTAATGGTACATGGATGCGTGATAATAAAAAATTAGTGCAGCGTGTGACATATAGAATAATGACAATGATGTCAACGTGATGCAAGCAAGCGTGTGGTTTGGATTCTTTGGTGGACTATTTTAATGTCAAAACTTGTGATATATGAAGGGAAATGTGACAACAAGGAGGGAGCTTTAAATTGAGCACATCCGTAGAGTAGGGTTTCAGGATATAAGAGAAGGAGCGACATTACGGAGGGTGACATTACGGAGGTTGGGATGCAAATGGATCGATAATTTTCCTCAGGTCTTGCATTGGAACTGGTTATTTCTCATACTCAACTTATTCATCTGTAAATAGCGATCGGTTCTTCCTGTTCATTGTTTCCAACCATGACTAGGGTCTAGTAATAGTCATTGTGGACTTGAATCATATTACTTTATCTTACCTACTCATCTACTGTACTACCTCCGTATAGTGCACCTAGAACGGGAACCTTTACGCTTTGGGTGGATGAACTCAAATCAAAGAGCTGTCAATTCTAAGTGAGCTCAAAGACCTGCCCACTCCTAATTCAACAAAACTCCTTGTCAAGGCTGAGGCTCGTTAATTTGCAGCCTCCCACGTGTAGCTCACACCTTCACCGCTAGCTCGTACAGTAGGGACACACACCCGGACATGAAGTCGGACACCGCTCGTACACCACGTGTCACTCTCACATTGGTTGAAACCAACTTTAATCCACGTGGAAACCACATTTCGGGCACTACCTAATAAAGATGACATAGAGTGCTACCTCCGAGAGAATTGCGGTGGAGGTTACTTTCACGCCGAACGGGCTGTGGTGGGCATGAGAGTTAAGGGCCTCTTTTGCGGTGGGGTAAGCTCGTACGAGAGGGATAGGAAATGCACTGCATTGTGCCCTTTCGGACAATAGAAAGTGAAGTTAGTGGGCGGGTTGTTGTGGTTTTCCCTTTTTCCCAAAGCAAAGTGGGCATTGTGTGTTGTCGGATGAGTGCTAGAAAATTGGTTGATCGCACAAAGTTCTTAAAAGATAGGGCTCATGGTGTTTGGATGAGTGTTCAATGGAAACATTTTTAATGCTTGGGTCACAACTCACGAGAAACTTGGCCGAACCCAGTCTACGAATCTTAATCTAAGTGCTTTCGACAACCAACTTTGTAAAGCGGTTTTTAATTCTTATATCCTTATAATTATTTGTGTTATATTTGAGATTAATGTTTGATATCTTAATTCTTGAATATGTACAAATCAAAAGCAAGGATGTCTCATTGGACGAGATGGTCAACTTTGTCAATGATTGTCCCCAGGGAACTCCATTGGGAACTTTGGGAACCCTATGGGAACCTTCAAAATCCCACACAAATGCTCTCATACAACCGGATGAACAATCAACCCCTTCATCTTGCAAACATTGATTTTTCATCCGCTAAAATTTCATCCGTCATAAGTTTTTTTCGGGCTACCCAAGAAGTTTCGTAGACTGTAGGATGGGGCGCCATGAATGAATGGCTTGGATGTGGTATGCCCACGAAACCACACCCTCCATTCACAGTGCCTCAATGACATGGGTCGACCATGCTTTACAAAATTAAATTTTTATCAACTGACTGATCGGTCAAGTCAATTGTGGGTTGAATGCTAGGTCAACTTGATTGCGAACGTAGAACATTACAATTGGTCAATATTCACCATGTAGAGGAAACAAATCATCCTCATATGATCGAGCAGAATACAAGGACTCTATCCCATCTTTGAACATAGCATTCATCTAAAGTCATTGGCAATACAACAACATTGTGTAATAGTGTCACCAAAAATCCTTCATCCTTCGATTTCGTCCTAGCCCGAGTGGAAAAATTTATAATGACATGTAGAGACTTCTCTCTTTGTAACCCAATATATAATTCCAATCTACCCTTGGAATATACACAACTTGATTAACACCACACTATGTAGTTTTACATTCCTTAATGTCGGGCAAGGTTATATCCTTAGCCTTTTCTAATGTCCACCCGGCCACTTTGGCCACGCATGCCTTCAAAGATATCCCTCTTGTGAATCGAGTCCTTGCCGTCGACTCCACACTACTACATGAGTTCTCGCTTATTGATTCCGTGCTATCACATGTCATCGTGGTTGATTCCGTATTGGTACATGACACTTCGCTTGTGGATTCCATGAGCACATAGGCTTTAAATACAAGTATTAAAAAATACTTATATACTTATCCTTGTCCTTCATTCTCTAAGTTCTTCTTGATGTAAATCTCTATCAATGTCTTCCTACTAAACTTCAGAATAGTATAACTCCCACCCAACTTATGTTCTTCAAGTGAAATTTGGTACACTTGTTAAGTACCTTATAAAAAATCTCCACACCAAATTTTGGCACAAACAGAGTTCATATGCAAAAGTTATGCATGAAATTCTAACTCTAACTACTTAGTATGAATGCTGTGATAAAGCATCCGGTCATTAAAACTCTAATAACTTCCAAGTCCTACGTCCAATCAATCTAAAATTTTGACACAAGATAGATATATAAGTTCAAAAGGTAGTGTCAAATTTTGGTATCCATATCTATAACCCTCTAAGAGATACATATTTTCAAACCTTGCTGCTTTGTTCCTAGACACCCTCCCCTTCAACTTTTAATAACTCTTTCATCCCAATGACTGAAACTCTCAAATTTTTACCACAACTCCCATACTTTATAATAAACAATCCCTCAAATTTTCATACCCATTGAACACTCTGATCATCCATAATTGACAAATCTCTCACTATAAAGCTCTGCTCAAGTTCATAACTAATAAAACACTACAAGTAATGCACCTAGTACAATCTAGTCACTCTAAATGCCACAAGTTTAAACAAGTTTGAACTCTCTCACTTCAATATGAATCTCAATACAACAAGTTGAAGTTTACAATCAAACTCCAAATTCCTTAAACCCAATCTACTTCTAACAAGAGGTCAATCCCTCTTCAAGGCTAAATAGCCTTGGCTCTTCTCCTAAGAACTAAGCACACACATGTGCTCCTATCTTGCTTCCCACACACCCACACTTTTAACCCGTAGGGTGCTTAAGGAGCACGAAGGAAAGAGAGGATGAGTGAGGGAAGAATGAGGGATTATATAGTGAGTTGAGAGGGAGAGAGGGCATGAGGTAAGGATAGGGTGAGAGGATTAGAGCCTCCAATCACAACCCCTTAACCTTCTCCTTCTAAGTAGGGACTCATTCCATTCACAAGGCTCTCGATAAGCCTTCGAAATCTCCTCCTACTTTGTAGGCTCTCATCTTATCTTCTAAGCCTTCCTCCCTCAAATGATGAACAAAGATCCTAATTCAAACATTTAACTAACCTTGGCTTTCTACCTACCACACTTTACCAAGGTATGTCCTCATACTACTTAAGTCCACTCCACACAAGCCTAATGCTTCAAACTTAGCTTTCTTCAAGCTTCACTCTTTTTATATTTTTGTGAATAATCATAAATCAACAAAACACTACTTGTAATGTTTTACAAGTGTTAACAACACATGTGGGCATCAATTTGGGCTCACACATCATCACCTTGGGATATCTCCTCCTTTCACCTAAACATCTCGTACATTAAATGTGCCATTGCATATTCCATTCTCAGCTCCTTCATTAATATGGTCTCCAAGGTGGTAATCAAGTATTTATACGAAGGTAACAATCTCTCAAGCAAAGTCATGACAATATCCTCGTTTTTTACATATACATCCAAGCAAGCGAACCGATCCGCAAGTGCCTTGACCTTGTTGATGTAATCCAACAAGTCATCACCTTCTTTCATCTTGCACGTAAAGAATTTGCAACAAACGAAGAGAATGTTGGACAAATTCCTCGTCTCGTGGATGTTGTAAAAGGTTTTCCATGCTGTTGTTGGTTCTTTGCAACTCTTGATGTGTGTAAATTGATTGTCTAGAAAATTGAATGCAATGGTAGACATTATCTTCTTGATACGCCTTTGATCACTATATTCGTTAATTTGAGACTTTCTCTTGTCTCAAATTAATATATGGACCACAACAACATGGTCTAATGTTTGGGTCGTCCTACCTAAACCACCTTGATATGAGTTCTTAATTGGGTTCTTGATATGAACACCCGCTTCAAAGTATTTGCATCTTACAACATTCTCCAATATCTATGTGATTTTATCCATGTTCTTATATTTGTAACTGTCTCAAAATGCCGAAAAAGTCCCAAATTAACGAATATAGTGATTTTGGTATTATTTTCTTCTTTACTTTAGGATCAGCGTTGGAAAGTGGAGTTTCCTCGGATTCGTCCACAATCTCCCAAAAGTCCATGGAAACCAACTTCATCTTCAATTTGAACTTTCAAATATTGAAGTTCTCTCCTCAACTTATCAATGGCTTTAGCACCTTCACTTTCAAGTGATGTCATGTTACGCTCAAAGATTGGGAATTATTTATCTAATCACTCAAATCAATTTTTTCTTAGCAATAATATGCACTCAATGGCTTGACAAACCTCAATCAAGCCCTCTTAAACTAAGTAAAACCCTCTTGGACTCAAATGTGCCCTTGTACCTCAATCTACTCAAATCGGGCCCTTTTGTTTTCAAATGTGCTTTTCAATCTTCAACCCATTGAAGCCAAGTCATTTTCTTTCAAATATGCCTTTGCACACTGAATTCACTTAGGTCATATTCTTTAGAACTATAATGAGTTTTTTTTTGCACTCAAAAATGTCTTTGCATCCTCGATCCACTTAAATCAAATTTTCTTGAACTCAAATGAGCTTTTTTGGTCTCAAATGTACATTTGCACCCTTCATCAACTTAACTAAGCCCTCTTGGTCTCAAATGTGTCCTTGTACCCTTGATCCATTCAAGTCAAATCCTTTTGAACACAAATGAGCCCTCCTTCTTTCAACTGTGCCTTTGCACCTTCAAAATATACCCTTTTCAACTCTAATATGCACTTGCACTCTCAAATCATGCTTTTTACAACTCTTATGTGCATTTCACCTTCAACACATTCAAACAAAGCCCTCTTTCATTCAAATGTGCCTATGCATCCTCAAATCATTCAAATCAAGTCCTTTTGCCATTCAATTGATTAATAAACATACATTTGAGATTTTTAGAATCCCCTACCTCTACATAAATCACAATGAACATCACATTTTGAAAAATTATGCTTTAAAATTTAGTGACACTACCATACAAGTACAAATATTGTACATGTTTTTTAGGTCTTTCATTCATGTACATAACTATAAGTTTTATTTTGCGTAGCACATGTCTACATTATATGGCAAAGTTCAAATTAATACCCCTTTTGTGTTGTTATGTATAGTCTTACGTGTTTAGCATTGTCGCGTACTTCTCCATGAGGAGAGTCCGAAACACCATGGGCACAAGGGGGACCCCGGAGTGACACCCGGGACTTGTGGCACCGTTGTTGAGAGGGCCCAAGTGATCCTAGTGTGGGTGAGGGCCCCGGGCGTTGGGAACGCCTCCCACCCACAGAGACTAGGAGGCATGAGGGTGAAGCTATAAGCTATGTGTAGCTTATGGTGTGCCAATTCTAGAATGCTTAAGAACACCTCAGTCGGATGTGTGAGCTAGGAGATATGGCAATTTGAGTGGGGCGTTGTCCCGGGACAGCGTCTTGGTACAGCAGTGGCCTGGGAGTGGATCCCGGGACTGCCAAGCTTTGAACAAGCACAACTTCATCAATACTTGCCCAAATGGGACAAGTGAGTAGTCCATCAACATCTACATGAAACGTAGATGACGATGGAGTGGTCAAATGTTAGATCAGAGATCATATGAAGAAGTTATGGGGTTCTGAAACTGCTCGGGGCTTCCAGTCCCAGCGGCTAAGGGAAAATGTCTACTTGGCCCCAAGTGTTGGGAGAGAGACAAAAGGTTATTTGACGGTGAGGTAGGGGCCCTACCTAGAGTCCTAGAGGCTTATATGGGTGAGGTGGTGTAGCCAAACCCAGCCGAGGCCGAACGGCATGGCCTCCATGGGCATTGGCCCAATGTGAAGGCATAGTTGCCTAGTATTGGCGTATGATGCCAAGAGTCCGATATGGACTATAGTGTTGAAAAATATAAGGAGTCGATAGTCTAGTAAAAGCATGAAACCCTAAAGCGAGGGTGATACAATAATCTTGAATGATTAAGACTGGAAAATATCATAATGTACTACTGAGTCCATGGACTAAGAAGTGATAGAGTGTAAATTCGCCATGAATGTGTAAGTATTGAGAGATAAATGAAAGGATTACAAGAAAGTCCTACGTGGTCTGTAGTGAATATATAATCCTCATCGTTGATTGATTCAATTAGGAATGTACCTGATAATAATGGACCGTGAACAATTTGAGGCATTCGGGATGAGTTCAAATTGGGAACTCCTAAGCTAATGAAATCCATCCTCTTCATCATAGTTGATCACGTAATCAAAATGTGATCGAGTGACAATAATAATTATTGACTTGTGAATTTGATATCTCCTTGCTTTCAGTGCCATATATTGTGTAAAGAAGTGCAGGCTATGGAATGATCTCATACAATCACACTTTGCCTAAGAAGGTGGAGGGCGAAAGGCCAATAGTCTGAGGAGGTCATTGAACGGTAAAGCAAGACCATAATCTTCCAAGTGTTTTGAGAAGCTCAAGTATTGGGAGAGGCTATGATCATGTAAGTCTCAACTTTAGCAAAGGTCCTTAACATGAGATGACAATGAACGAGTGAATCAGGTAGAATGTAATCTAATGATACTCATTCTTTAATGCATATTGATTGCATTAGGGATGAATGGCCAAAATGAAACTAAACTTTGATGGATAACAATAAGATTATCTATGAATTAGGGTGTTTATAAGCATTGTGATTAAGAAGTGAAACGATCAACTTAAAGTAAAGACATTTGCTAGATAGTATAATTGAAATCATCTTTAAAATTAGGGGTTAAGATAGTGAAAACCTTTGTTTGGCAAACCATGCTACTTTTGCATTAAAGCTACCAATTTAAATACAGCCACAAAATGACCTAGTGGAGATAAAGGGAAATGATCCTTGTTCCAATTGTTTGAATGTAGTCCAAATTCCACCATCTAATAATTACTTTCAAATGTAAATGTCAACTCTAAGTAGGTATACGCTTCATGTTCTTGAAGGTCATCTTTGATGCCAACTTCAAAGTGATTCCAATTTCAAGGTAAATCCACATGAAACACTTGCATAGGATAAAATGCACGTCAAAGTCCTAGTCTTCATGCTAGCCACTTTCAAGCATTGGATGCTTAAGATGGTTCCAACCTAAGGCACATCATTATGGGATTGTCATATTAATTGACATGGGAGGGGTTGCAAAAATGCAATTCTTTTTTACTAGTTCACCATGAAGTTGACTAGACATGTCGACCTAAAAAAGCATATTGACTTGATTGGTTGACTTGAAAAATCATGTTAGCGCAACTGGCAAAATTAAGATTGTCTAATTTATCTTGCAAAAATGTCCAAATTGTCAAATGGACAAAACTCTCATTACATACCCTGAGTCCCCCCCCCCCGAAAAAGATAGGTTTATTTACAACAACAAAAAATTAAAAAGCAACATTTGGATATGGGAACCTTTGTTTCTTCACATATATTCTTATTTCCGCTACAATCAACCAATGAAAAACGTTGATTGGTTGCACAAAAACTTTATGTTTCCACTAAATTCAAGCAGTTAAAAACTCTGATTGGTTGCATGCCAACAATCTGCTAGCTAATTTCAACGAGTGAAAAACGTTGACTACTTGGAGGTCGGCTCCAAGCATAATCATGATATTTTTAGATGGGAAGTTCCCTATGAAACTTTTACCATAAGTGGGTACATATGCCATCTATTCCCCCCCCCCCCCCCCTATTGCCACAAAACAATTTGAGCTAAAACTTATTTCATTGGCATCCCATCCATCCTTCCAAAAATTCTCATTCGGACAAAACCAAAAATTCATAATATCGGGGTCAACAAGAATGCAAAATCACCGTGTCATGGATCACCTACACATGAAGAAAATACTCTTTTTTCTTTCTTTTTTTGAGACAAAAGGCCGATAGGCTAGCGCCAAAGCACAAGAGGCAGTTGACCACCTAGGAAGTTTTTGTCAAGTAGAGAGGAGATTTCACAGCCGGGAATCGAACTGCCAATCTCTTCCTTGAGATTTGGGTATCTCTCTACCATCATCCAGTAGTTTAGGGTCGTCTTGGACCACGAAGAAAATACTTTTGTCACACCAAATGTTCCAGCTTTAGACCTCGGAACCCTCCGCTCCAAATGTTGGCGGAAGCTTGATGCGGCTCGGAAATGGTTCCATCTCCCTACTTGAGGCACATCCTTGGGGATGGATTGATCATCTCCAAATTTCTTATTTTGCAAAATTTGTCCATATGGGATACAATGGGGTAAAAGGGCTAAACATAAAAACCACATTCCCAAAATAGTAGCCCAAAAAAAACCATGGTCATCTAAGGGATAATAAATTGTGTCATAAATCACATGCACATGAAGCCCAGGGGATGGACTCTTCATATCACATATGAACTGAACTAACGTGAGCGTAAAAGGGGTATTATTTGAGGCACTTGCATACATAGTATACATAAGGGAGAGGTAATTTTTTTTCTAGTGTGTACATTTAAGAAGGAATTTTAATTCATGATATATAAATATATTGTATATGTAGTGGAGGCATTTATCATATTAAAATGAAAAGATTAGTATAAATGCATGAGCCCATTTCCTAGCCTGCCATTTGTACGTACTATACACTTGTTTTCTCTATATACTTCTTGCATATAAGGGGGTTTAATTTCATAATGACCCATGCACGTCATTTGGGTTTCCAATGAAGAGTCCACCCCCTAGGACATGAAGGACATACTTATGTCATGCCAAAGGTTCCAGCTTTGTGCCCTCCTCCATTGTAACCTGCAAGGGTGTGTGGACCAGAAGTCCAATTTTTGAGCTAATTATTGACTTATGATAAGTGATTTCCCACTTATTAATATGAAATGAAATCGAACTTTAGGTTGCAAGAATAAGAAAATTTTCTTACCTTCATTCGTTGCTCAAATTTGTAGCTTGAAATTGTGTTGTTTGGCATCCACTTCGTTTTGTGGTCTCCATTTATGATTAATTAGTTTTGGAAAATTGTGGTGCCTGGATACATCCTTTCTTTATGAAGTTTCCAAATTTTCATTTATGAAGTGTCATGATTATTATAATATTATTTCTTCCTTTACAAGTTATATATCACTTGATTTGTCTCCTTATGTACTATCCAATTTCACTCCTCTAACGACAATCATAAGAATTGAACTCTATTTATGATCATCATAATCAAATGATTCATAAGGTTTATGATCCAATGACTTGCCACCCTGAGCCCTCCTCCAAGTGTTGATGGAGGCTTGGCACAATTGGAACTGCTTCCACCTTCCTACCTAACGCACACCCTTGGGAACAAATTTGCCATCCCCAAAATTCTCATTTGCACAAATTTTAATCGTCCATCTGGGGACCATTAGGGATTTAAGGATTGAAGAAAACCAAATTCCCATTCTAGTAGCAAAAAGAAAAACACCATGGTCCTCTAAAGGTTAATAATTCCGAAGGGTTTCATACTTATGCCCAGCTTTATAAAGCCCCACAGCCTCATCCCAGTGTTCATGATGGAGGCCTAGCGTTTAGGGCATGATTTGATCTTCCCTCATGAGGCACATCCTTGGGAATAGATCAGCCATCTTCGAATGTCTCATTGGAACAAAACATCCACATGGAACATTAGGGGTTTAAGGGTTAGAGAAGGAAACCAAATCCCCATTCTACTATGTACACCGATTATCCCATTTAGTGAGGGTGGGCTGATAGTGCATGTGGGAAATTAGTGAAGCTGTTAGTAAAATTCTTGACACTATGAAATTAGTGCCACCAGGAGATAGGGTTTCGGGAGTCCAAAGCGTCAAAGTGTCGGATATTCTCAATGCAAGTTCTCTTCAATTTCGTAGTGTTAGAAGATGCTTCAGGAGTGAGTGGTGCTAACTAAGAAGAAGACGAAAAAGAAGAAAAAGTCCCTTCGAACTCACCAAAACAAATCATCCACTCTAAAAACACCTTAAAGCACACATTGATTTCCTTTGAAATTAGTATCACTCAATAAAAATTTCAGCCCACTATTTTAGTATCACTCACTATTTTTGAGACTTGGCAAAATAGTGCATGCTTCAAGAATTAGTACCACAACATTTATTACTTACAGGCCAAAGGTGGCCGCTTTAGGCCCCGCGGCCTCCCTCCTCCGAGTGTTGATGTTGGAGGCCTTGACTGTCCTGGAGGCTAGGAAATGGTTCCATCCAATGAACGGGGAGAACCGACCCCTAGGTAACAGATGAACCGGTTGAGTTTGAGAATCAACCGGTTGAGTTTGAGAAAGAACCGGTTGATGTTCAAGACCTCAGGAAAATTACCCATCATTTCAGGGGAATCTATGGAATATACCTCAAATTAATGAAGAAAAACAGAAAGACGTCAACACGTAACCGGTGCGACTTGGAAACACTAGGATCTTGACCGAGTGTGTCCAACAGTCTCCCCGGGCACTGGTCCCATCGTCCCACCCGCTTGAGGCACGCATACACATAGAACCTATTCGATCAGTGGAAATAGATCGATCAGTGGCAATTGGGTTTTTTCAACTGGAAAAAGCACAAGAAGTTCGGAATTGGGTGACCGTTGTACTACACGCAAGGCAGAGCTTCAAGTATATGTACTGCAGCAGTACATGCATTCACTCATCCTTCCAAACAGCAACTCGCAAGGAAGCAAGGCTGAAGCCGTCCGCTCTCCTCCTCCACCCGCAACTTGCATGATTTTCGCCTCTGAAACAGACATTCAATCTCGCACTGCAACCTCACAGCCTGTGCTTAACTTCCTTGAGTGCCGACCCGATTTTCGTTGCAATTCCAGCACTCTTGCACGTCACTCGAATCATCTTCTACCAATTGCTTCCGAAACTCATTGGGAGTATTTCTCAGACGAATCATCGAGGTGATTTTGAGAGCGACCGATCCAGTCCTTGGTTGTCATCGAATTTAGATTGCTGCAAGCGATTCGAGCCAGCGACGATGATGCACATGACATTCTACTTGGGCACTCAGGTGACTCTCTGGTTTGATTACTGGCGAATTACAGGATGGCTAGATTACTCTTTCACGTTGGTCGCACTGCTAGTGCTGTCTATCTTCCACGAATGGTTAGCCACCTTCAGAGCTGCGTTGATGAACAAGAACAAGAGGAAGACCAAGAGGCCCATATTGCCCACCTCGGTGATCGCAACCACGAATACCACCACCATCATAACCGATGGTCAGCTGGCCATCGATGTGGCCGAGAATTTGATGAACTCCATCCTGTTTGGCATCAATGTCGGGGCGGGATATCTGCTCATGATGGCGGTGATGACATACAACGTCGGTGTTTGCCTCACCATTGTTGTCGGCCTGTCGGTGGGGTTTTTCATCTTCCACTCCACCTCCAAATCCACCTCTCGAGCTGATATGTGCGGAGCCTAGATTCCAACTGATTGGAAAATGGGTCCAATTTTGGTCGATGATGCACCAAGTATTCAATTTCATCCTTGCATACCATCTACCCAAAGTAAACTGTAGCTTGGGAGATTTGCATGTCATATATTGTGTACTTCAGATGTTGCATGTTCTATTTATCTGTGTGGCAAATTACATATAGCGTAGTTTTTCATGGCGAATGCTCCCCCGGAATATTGTCAGGAGCAATCTGCCGATGTGAGTATTGTATCGGATCAAATTTTGTGATTCAGTGTGTGGCTGTTTCTGCACATATTTTATAAAATAGTATATACAAAGGATTACGCGTGTGACATGGGCTCAGTGTGCCAAGATGGGTTGGAGGGAATCCTTGCTTAGCAGTAACCCAAAATAAAAATTATTATATACGTTTCAGATGTTGTATTTTGTATTATTCTGTATGGCAAGTTACATGTATTGTAGAATTTCATGTCTAATCCTGCTGGTGCGTGAGTATAGTATAGCACTAAATTCTGAAGAGCGTGAAACCAACATATGACTTGTAACTATATACAAAGATTACGTGTGTGATGCAGAGTCTCTGTCAAGATGGCTTCGAATGTGGATATCCTTCACAGACTCTATGATACTCCATCTCGTTCCGAGGATGTGTGTATATGCTCACACTACGTACTAGTCCCAGTTTTCAGGTTTTTGGAGGGATTGAAAGTTCCCAAGAATGACAAGACATTTTGTAAGTAACTTAACTTAATCATTATGTATTTTGCGGTTGATAACTGTTCGTGGCAGATTCCTAGTTGTTGATCAACAAATACATGCAGACTAGTTTCGTCGCCAACTTTCTCCCATACTCTCACATTTTGAAAGAGCGATACTTTGAGCCCTTACAAACTCACAGCTTAAGCTTCTAGTGTGAGAGACAGCTCCAGAGAGAGGTTCCGAATTCGAAAATGAAGCATACATTCAGAATGTATAAATACCTATATATGCACATCTGGGACATCGTTGAAGTGAGTGGCGGATGTGGCTCACATCGGCACTTCCGGGGATGTAGCTCAGATGGTAGAGCGCTCGCTTAGCATGCGAGAGGTACGGGGATCGATACCCCGCATCTCCAACTCCGCTTCTATAGCTCAGTTGGCTAGAGCACCCGTTTAGTAAGCGGGAGGTCCTGAGTTCAACTCTCAGTGGAAGCAATTTTTTCATCATTCCGACATTTACCTTCAACGTCAGTTAAAGGCGTGTCTTCTCGGTGATGATGACTGAGAATTTTCTAAATTTCACTCCGAGTGTATTTTGGCTTCAATACTCTTGAACTGGAGTTGGAAAGAGGATAATGACATAGGTTGCATAACAGGATACCTTTGCCAAATGCATGCAGACCACCTACGGTTCTGTGATTTCACATCCTTTCAAAGTAGGAACCTGCACTTTGGAAGAACTAAGAGCACAAGCAGGTTCTCAAAGTGCTCAATGGATAGAGGCAAATTTTGCTACACTCTATAAACAATGTGCACTGTATCCATGCACAATGAAACTTGCTCATCTTCATTAAGAGCACCCCCACCAGATATACACCAAAAGGGCCTCTACGATCAGCTTGTCAGGCTTGATGCTTCTTGTACCATAATTATCCAAAATGTGCATTGGGGCACTCTAATACCTCTAGGGTGAGTTCACCTATCATGAACCGTGAACTATAAAGAAATGTAACACATAGGTACATATCAAAGTCGAAAATGTACACATCCAGAAGAAAACCATTCTGAGTCATCGATGACTTTTACTTCAAGAATTCAGAAGATAATCCACGTTGGCTCCAAATAATTCCAGTAAATCATGATTAATCCAGTAAGTACATTTTATAATTAATTAGGCTTGACTAATTTGGTAAGCATACTTTGTGATTTAATTGGGATTAATCAGAATTAATTAGACTTAATTACATTCAATCACACTTCATTAGTTTAAATGCACATGAATACTTTGTGAAAGTAGAAGGTATTAACTAGACTATAATATTTAACATACTAAAAATAAAACAGTAAAATTCAATTCCATTTTAAGAATGACAAAGACCCTTTCAATGGGGGAGGGCGAACCAACCCATACATTGGTTCCTTGTTGGATGACTGCAACCTTGCCTCCAAGGAACCAATGTACGGGTTGTTTCACCCCAGCCCTTTCAATGGTAAGTCACAAAAATTATAACCTCAATGCTAGTGAGGGTTTTGTAACATTTTTTACTTCCAAGTTATTTACATGCTTTATTGACAATTTCACTTTGATAATGAAATCCTAGTCAATTGCTTATTTACTCAATGGAAGCGAACATATATATTGGATTTTGGACCTTGAAGGTGAAGTGCACTCAATATGGGATTTGTGGATAAGTGGCCTTCAAGAATGCAAGGGCAATGGTTTGTTTGAAGTCGGGCAAACGGGCAAAAGTTTTCGGTCGGGTCCAAAAAATCTGGATTTCTCTCTGGGCGGTTGCCCCTACTCGAATCTACCTCCCCCGAAAAGTTCGTGGGGGGTGGTTTAACGTCCCCCCTTATTTATTGACGTGAGATGATAGAAAGTTGATCAAGTGATAGAAATGTAAGGAAGCAAAATCTCCTCTACACTAAGGGCAACTTCACACTATGGCCGTCCAAGTCAAGAGGCCGTGGGATTAAGTGGCCAAACTTTATTGAGAGTCCAAAGAAATGGGCTGAAAATAGCCAATAAAATATAGTAAGTGAAGCATTCGGCCAGGCATAATGTAAAGCCCCCAAAGGCCAAGCCCAAAGTCCAAACCCAAAGGAACATTCCACTTTATTCCTTGCCTAAAACAACCCCTCTAATCTAACGGCCAAGATCTTGTCAATGATTGATTTTTTAATGAAAAAAAACCAACGGCCTCTCGACCATAGTTTGGGTTTCCATTCCCGTCCGACCTAAACTTGCTTCGAGAGTCCGTCGCCTTCATCAAAAAGTGATCATTTTGAATTGCAACAGCCTTTGGACTTTGGCCTTAGTGTGAAGGGTTGAGAGGCCGAACTCTTGGTTTCTTGCAATCTGATTGGTGGAAATCGACGACCTCTCGACCTTCGGCCATAGTGTGAAGCGCCCCTAAATAGGTGAAGCATTTCTACTAGATAAACTCCAGGTTATAAACGCTCAATTTAACCTAGTTTAATCTGGTAAGGAACTTGTACATGTTGGATCTTACTCTGCTTGATCAAGCTGACACCCACCTCTAGATTCCACCAACCCAGTCAAGAGACGGACAGCTAGGGAATGTGACTAGCAAAGCTGGGCCTAGAGTATCCAGACCTGGAGGATGAAAGGGGAAGTGCGGAGTTCATTCAGCTGACATTTTCAATAACGTTCTTTTTCATTATGGTTCCAGGAGTCTCCCTGACCAATGCCATGATTGGAAAACAGATGGTGTCAAAGCACCTTTGAACATGAGCTTTCCCCGAATCGGCTGTTCCTGGAAAACCTGCCAAGCCACTTGGATGAGCTGTAATAAGCTTAACAATCCGAAAGGAATTTAAAATTCTCAATAATTCAGAGTCAAAAACTGTTACAGAGCTATCGATGACATACCTAGAAATTACAGCATGATTATTTGGGAATAACTCACCACCCCATGCAGCCAAAATGCAATAAACAGTCTCACAGGCTTCACCCCAATCTGCATTACAGCTACTCACAAGATCTAGGTACCAAATGTATCGGAACAGGGACTTCAACCATAACACTGACAGAGCAGTAAGAGCAGATTAAAGGAAGAGGAGATTCTATACATACTGGTGAAAAGAATTTACATTTGTTTCATTTTGATTTCAATTGAATTGTTCAATTCTTGACCATCTACAAGTTGTAAATTCAAGTCACTCTGCAAATCCACACCATATCTTGTACAAATCAAGGATGATGTTGACTAAACCTACACTTGGTGAGAGTATTACCTATTAAGGTAACTGCAGTGCATGCTCTGGAGTGTGCATACAATCATGGCTGCAGCTATTGGACTACCCAAATAGTGCCTACCCTACAAGATTTGCACTCCTAACTCTCAGTGCCTTCCATCAGCTATATTCCCTTGTATCAGCAAGGTCATTTGAGGTTTCAGATCTGAGCACATTTCACATCATGCATGGTAAGGAAGAGCTCGGTCTTCCCATATCAACCCATCATATGTGGCAGGGGAAAATCATAAATGTTGAGGAGAAAGCTATCGAACTGTTGTGCGTTTGAAGGAAGAAAATAAACCACCAAGTTTCTTGTCCTTGGTACGCTTGCTCTCGTCATCCAGATCTTCATTCACCTGCAACAAATACAAAATAACATCAGTCTCCAATTTGCGGTGGAATCATCTTTGTCCATCCACCAGCCTCAAATAGAGAATATAAGTCTACAGTTCATATCAACCTATGCTGCTAATCGCCAATGTGGATGTTGCCAACGGTTGCTGACCACTAAGGGTGAGTTTCCATGTAGGCTGCTCACCCACTAGATTTTAGACAATAATGGGTTGGAGGTGTTCTCATATAGATAAGCACAAGCCACCAACCAACCACATTCTGGTGGCTTACTAGAATGTGGAGGGGCATGGACATGGGCCGCTAGACTTCCATGAACCCACTAAAGCACTTTATGACCTACAAGTGTCAGTCACAAAAGGATTCTAGAACTCCAACCTTGGTAACCTAGAAGAGAGGTTAGTAGGTTGGCCCGGATTTGAGAAGATGAGAGTAGCTGCAGTAGTTGACACATATGAACCCTACCCCCCAACAGAGTCCATCTACATTTGGGCGAGTTTGTCCTTTTTACCACTAGAATCTAGTGGGCGAGCAGCCTACATGGAAATTCACCCTACGACGTTTGCTCCTCAAAAGGTTCTTAATCAAACATCTGGAGAGCTAAGAAGGATGTCTGTTTAGTTCATATTCTATTCCTATCATAAAACTCAAAACTTCTGATTTAACATCTGGGACCTCAAATATACAGTAACCTTACAATCTGCCATCCAAAAAGGTCAGTATACATATATGTTGTCACACTTGACTTAAATGGTGTTTAAAAACAGTTCAAATTCAACTACAGAAGTAGTATGTCTGATTAATTATTATCTCTGTGATGTGCGTTAAGAGAATTCTAGAGAGTTAGTGCAAGACTATTCAGTACACTTCTAAATGTATGTTAAATATACCAGAGGTTGTACAATGCCAAAGTGCCCCCATTAGATAATGGTGAGTGTTGCTCATTAGTTTCAGTTTCTAAGCATACCTCTTTCAGAATCTGTTGAAGCATCGTGGTTGTTTCTGAGAATTCAGGCCGTTCTGATGGATCATTTTTCCAGCACTTTTGCAAGAGTTCAGCTAGTTTTGGATTGATATTTTTTGGAATAGTTGGTCGTAATCCCTGCAAGGTCCAAAACACTCATATCAAAACAAAAAGGTAGAACTTGACAAGTATAGTCTTGAAACAAGCTGACACTTCTAACAACAACTGCATTGACTGAACAGATATTGAGCTATTGAGCAACTGACTGCAGGATATTCCAAGTCAAGTTTAAAAGAGCGCACCTTCTGAACCACACCCACGGCAGCTTGAAGAGGAGTAAGATCTGAATATGGAACCTGAAAAGGTGACAAAGAGAGTGGCCATGCTTTCGTTAGAAGATGTATTAACAACAAGGTGGAATGAAGATCACAAAACACATCAAAGACCACTTTCTACAACCCGCTTTTATCCTAAATAAAGAAGTCCCTCAGCTATACTGATGATGTATTGTCATACCTTTCCAGTTAGAAGCTCCCAGAGAACTACTCCAAAACTAAACATGTCCGCCTTCCTATTGTAAGGCTTGTGCTCAATTATCTGCACCAGACCACATCCAAAACAAGGAATGTAAGATCTAGATTCAGGAAGTGCCTTGTCATTGACTGGCAGAGGCCTACTTAACAGAGGAGAAAGAACAGACGTTTTTTGATGCTATTACGGAACACTACAAATGTCACTACAAATTTCAAAGAACTCGAAGGCATACCTCAGGAGCCATCCAGCGATATGTGCCTGTCTCTGCAGTCATGATGCCAGATTGTGATTGCACCCTTGCAACACCAAAATCAGCCACCTTGACAACCTAAACCACCAATGCAAAACTTCGCCACTTAGATCTCTGGACAAATTGCCAACTACATGCTGTCGCCTTCAAATTTTCAGTATACTGCCTATGGTATTAAGGGTCAGGCACACACACGCTTCACAGTTCTTTAAAGTTGATGAGCCTATTCATGGCTGACAAAGATCATTCTCTTCTTATCCACACCAAATACCAGAATTAGTGCAGTAATTAAGCTGCCATGTTTTTTTGACAACATCAATAAAGAGAAAGCCCCAGAACCCACAGATGCACTCACCTCATTTTCATCCATAAGGAGATTGGCAGCCTTCAAGTCACGATGAATAATCTTGTTCTGATGAAGGTAGTCCATTCCTTTGGAGACATCAATTGCCACTCGCAACAACATTGGCATCTTCAAAACGGCCTTTTGCTTGTGCAAATAGTCATAAACACTTCCACCTGACATGTACTCTGCAGATACAACAAAAGAAATGAAAACCAGTTGTAAACCTGAGCCCAAATTGATTTTATACTATCTAATAGTCATACAATTTTATACAATAGCAAAGAAATACACATGACCATGATCATTCCAGTACAGTGTGACAAATACACACCTGTAACAATGCATAGATTCGGTGGCTTGGTGCAAGCGCCTATGAACTGCACTACATTCTTATGCCGTACTTTCCTGTAAAATTAAGTAGATATTTGAACGTTAGAGAGTCAGACTGTTGACCATTAATTATTATTATGGCCGAGCAGAGAAGAACAAGACAGTTCAAGAATCAATCATTTACAAAAACACTCTCCACAGAAGTATGAGCTCCTTTCATCCTCCCATGCCATAACAATAACGACCCTTAGCAACAGACAAAAATGACACCTAAATATAACTAATGAATGCAACTACGAAAGGTATGGAGATGAAGGATAAACCTCATGATGAACACTTCTTGTTGAAATTCTCGTTGCAAGTTTTCATTCAAGCGCTCTGGTTTCAAAATTTTGATAGCAACATCTTGTCCACAGTAAGTCCCTCGAAACCTGGACAGAAGAGACAAAGCAGATGATAAGGAACACACAACATAAGCCAATGGGCTTCAAAGCTTCTATAACATGAAGTATCTTAGATTTCGTGTGAAAACTACATTCTAGAGAATGTGCTCACTTCTCTATGTTGTCTCTGATTCTATACCATCTTTTAATGCTTAGGGCATTGACCCTATGCTTTATCATTCCATGTAACCAACTTTGCCTTCTATTGAACCACTCCTGATAACTAACCAGGGAGATAATACTCACAGGTCTCCAAAAGAGCCATTGGCCACCTTTTGATTACACTTCAACTGACTAATGTCAATCTCCCAGTCATCAGGGCCACTTGAACCTGGCAGTGGTGAAGGGTTTCGACCACTTTCAGGGTGCAAGACAGGTCCAAGTATTGCCGGTGCTTCAGCTATTGGTTGTGTCTTCTTCTCCCAAACTCCTTTCTGCATATTAGCCACGAATTGTTGTCACACTTGACAAGTATGTAGATGTCCTAATCCACAAGTCACACATTGATCCAATCCATCCAGAGATACAGCATGTTTAAGGCCACACACGACACAGACAATTTCTTCAAGCCAGCTAATGTGAGCCAGAAGAATCACTCTGAACAACTACCAGGACTTATGCTAGGTCACAAATGATTAGAAAACAAACAAACATCCTAACTAGACCCTAAAACACTAATTCCCTTTGCTAAGGGCACCAGCTACACGTCAATCAGTAACAATAGAAAATGTTGACGGAGCTATATTATCAGGATATGTAATAAGGATGCTTATGGATCATATCCACATAAATATGGGCTCAGTACCTCCATGGCAGACAAAGCGCTGAAAAGTGCCCGTCTTAAATCTGAAGTATCCTGCTCAAATAGGGAACATGACCACTGATAAGAAATTTGCCAGTAGCTACAGTACACCAATTTCTTGTGCTTTTTATTATTTTACCTTGCAATCAGGATGATTAATGATCAAAACATAGAATAATTGATTCTAAGGAAATAAATTGCAGATAACTAATCTGTAACACAAGTATTGCCAGACCCTGATATCTTCGCTGACGAGAACTAAAGTGCATAAAATACTCACTCACCAAGCTTGACATCCCTTGAAAACTTGTCTATGTGGTCGATAAGGTAGATACATGTAACAGAACTCATAATGAAACGTTAAAACACCAAAGCACAAGAAACTCAAAACAAACTCAGCTTGAGCTCTCTTACCTCCGTAGGCCAGCCATCCACTACAAAAACATCAAGGGAATAGCCATCTGTGGTTGAAAAGACATGTGCTTCACGAATATTCAGCCCAACATCGGCAAGCAATGCAGACATCTGCAAGCAAGCGAAAGCCAATTACCGTCCCATTCAACAAGGGGCTCTTTGTACTTAGTCTACTTATCAATCCATAAAATAGGTTTTGGAAAAACATAAATATTCCAAGAGCAGCAGCACTGTTCCAAGCACAATTTGATGCATAGGACTCCTGAACCAAACAACTTCAAGAGCATTTCCGATGTTCTGGTGTCAAATAACACTTGACAAGAGCAAGAAATAAATTGCCTGGTTCGCAAGTGTACTCTTCCTGAGGTTGGTAATAGAGCACACACCTGACTCAGAAGCTTTGGCTTGTCAATAGTTGAAAAGGTAATTTCATGCATTGGCAGTTGGGGATGATTAGCACTGTTAACACAAAGAATGCCATTAAAAACCATGCAATAGTTGCAAGATCAGCTCCTAATACATTCCTGTTACATAGTTTCTAGAACACGCACTCATGAAATCAAGCCTAGCCATTGATTTCAAAACTCATCAACTTCTATTCCTAAAGAATTTGAAGCACTCAACAGCTTTTCATGTCTGAATGAGCACTGTCAGAAACGCTCCAAATTGTAAGGCCAATATAGAAGGATATTGCTACAGAATTCAGAACCTCTGAACATTGATTGCTAGTACCTCTGAGAGTGATGGCTGTCATCGGTGTCTTCACCATTGTAAGAAGATTTGTTATTGAAGTCCATGGCCAGTGCCTCCAAGTTAGGTGTTGACCCAAAGACAGGAGGTGCCAGTCTGTAGAAATAATGATTAATACTTCTCTTCAAGAACAGTGTCTGGTTTCACCAAGTTAGCTCAAGCATAATTAATACTTCTCAGAGAAAATTTAGTATAGCGAATAGAGAGTATTTAACTTCTCACAACACAAAATAAAAAGATAAGCGCCGTACTTGAACTTTGAAAGCTGACCATTCCCACAATTTGTTTCAGCCGCAGGGCTCATGGGCTCATCCTGAGATTCAACTGGAAGAATCTGATTGACAACAACCACTACGATGACCTTAGAAAGTGTCCATCTACAAGTCTTGAATGTTAATGCACAAACTGAGGCAGCATAAAACGCAGGACTTGGTATTCTCAACCATATTAACTGCAGACTCGTTCCTTTCAGCCCACAGATACAGCAAGTACGATGAATTCTATAGTTACACAGTTTGCATTAAGGACATACTTGTGACCACAGCTGTACAGGAATTAGAACAACTTACTTGAACAGCACGAACGTGAAACACTGGCCTATTCTCGGGGACTTTAGCCTCTTCGAGTAATTGTTTATGGGTAAGCACGTCTTCCGCCCTGTCTGTATGAACATCCAACGCATACCTACAATCCATAAACAAAACTGCATCAGTGGAGCTATCAAATATAGCTTCAACAAATGAAGACACGTTGGCAGCTGATAACTCCGTGTACACAACCTGAAGCTGGATTACGGATACTTCATGCTTAGTTTCGATAAGACATCCACATAACCAAGTCATATGTGAAAATTCATCTCGAGAACCTACAATCGAAACAGCAATAAGCGATAATGAATGAGAAAGTGAATTGAATGCAGGAATGTTCTGCAGCCCAGGTGAATTACCCAGTATTATCAATGTTCCCTAAAGACCAGAGCTACGTTGATGATCGGGCCAGCAGTGACTAGCACAGCGGAGTTCACAATTATCTCTTTAAGGTACCACTACTCCGTTTTCGATGACCTAATTGTAATTAGAAGTTGAATAACGTGATACTTCTTTCATGAGAAAATCCTCACCAGGTCTCCGATTCCTAAAACCTAACAAGAAAGCCAATATGTTCACTACACCAACTGGCGGGCAGGCCACAACTTCTTGCAAATCCGCCAAGCTTTTTGTAACCCGAATGCCGCTCGAGCAATAATATTTGTAGCCGAGTTGCTCGAGATCAGCATCAAGATATACTAACAAAGATTCGTTGGAATGCCCCACTTGCTTTCTTGGCAGATCTTGTCGATGACTTTATTTTATTACAACGTCAAATATGAAAACCGATCAGCATATGTACTGCATCTCCAAATTTAGAGAAATTTAAAGAAAAGAATGGAGAATTGCGAATCATCAACATCCTAAGAGCCGGTCCGCGAAAGTTAATCGCCACAGATCTGCCGCGACATGCTATATTATCGAGGACTCTGTCAAAGTCATAGCCTCATAACACTATCTAAAAAGGTTATCACCTGGTTGGCAGTCGGTTGAAGTGTGCTTGAAGCTCTTCAGCAAATCCAGGTTTATCCACGACTTCATGCCCGTCATCTGCAAGCTGCATCAATATCTTTCCACAGACTTGCATCTTTTTCTGTGACTTCGGTGACGTGTTTCCAGCTTTGTTGTTGTTCCTCGTCATCTTGCTTAGCGTGTCTGATTCCTCCATCAACATTTTTTTGATATTCTAGAAGTTACTGATACCCCTATGTTTTCTTTTCCTTAAGCCTTCACCCGCTCAATATGCGCCGCACTTCAGAAATCGAGGATCGCAGAAAATAGAAACCGGAATGTTCTCACACACAACAACCTCTCAAATCACGATAAATTCAACCTCAGATGCTCCCAGGGCCTCCTCCAGGCACCGGCCGGGAGACGGCAAGGGCGGCGCGACGCACTGGTATATACCAGCATGGTCACTCTGCCACCCTGCTGCGTGTAAAACTCCCCCGCACCACCACCTTCCCCCGCCTCCACCACAACTGTTCTGCTGCAACCACTTACTCTAAGCTACCGACTCACACAACTCGACTTAACGGCACTAGGGGGAGCAATCCTCTCTCCAGCAAGAAAACACTCGCATCCAGCGCGGAGTATTGCGCACCGGTAAAATCGCTCTCCGAAACCAGGCAAGTGGCTTACAGCCTCTCGCGACCGCAATCTGCGCCACCTCGCCTGCGAAACCTGTGACTACAACACTAAAAGCACCGAAACGAGGGAGAAAAAGGCAGGAGCATGTGATAGGAAAATGTGACGCAAAAGAGTTCGGATGCGAGAGAAGACGATAGCAACGATGGTGTTCTTTAGTAAGGGCGGCTAAGCGAGAGGTGATGCAGGAGGAGGAGGTGGTGGTAGTGGAGGAGCTGGGAGGTGGGGGTCGTCCGGCGAAAGCGAGTGACACCCGGAAGGCAAGTTCGGCCGCCCCGCCCGCCCGCCCTTGCTCCCATGTGCACTGTTGGCGATTGGGCATCACTGACGTGGCCGGTCGAGCCACGTAGGCACTTACTGCTTTGTTTATGGGGTGGCCCCTAAGCTCCATTGTTTCCTTGCTTTCAGCTCAGTGTTCGTGCATGGCACAAGATTGTGTTTCAATATGTAACCTCCTACTAAGGTAGAAATACCATAAGTGGTTAACCACCCTCTAGCCGTGCACTAGACCGCCGTCATAATGGTGAAGTGTCATTTCTGAAACAGATCATGGCTCGGCGGCAACTTCAATGCATGTACACTTAGTGTAGCCAATGGGATTCAAGTGTTAATGTACTCATGAGGTAACCAATTTAGACGATGTTCTGTATGGAAATGCGGATTACCGTGTTCGGTGTAGGGAGAATCTAGTGAACAAGTAGGGGGTTTGACAACTTTCCACTTTGAAAAATTGTAGAATTTTTTGTACATGGCAAAAAAAAACATGAAACAACTTGCATTCTTCATGAATCCTTCTCGTCTATCTTGGAAAATTATCTCATGGTTGTCATATCAGATCTTCAATGCGAATCACCTTATTTTCAAGGGTTGTGGTATTTCTACCTTAGTCCCTTTGCAGGCTGGGGCGAAACAACCCGTACAATTTGGTTCCTTGGAGGCAAGGGTTTAGGCATCCAACAAGGAACGAGTGTATGGGTTGGTTCGCCCAAATCTCCTTGTGCACCCATGCATAACAACATTTCACTTTACTGCAGTCTGCCTATCTTTTCGTAATTGTGGGGAACGGTGTGGTGACGGTTTCACCACCACTATCACATTGTTCATTGTATGTGGATATTAAGGTAGCACCACCTATTACGGGCATTTTTAGCAATTACGGCCCTTAACGTGTATAAGTTATTTTAAGAGATACTAATTGGAGGTTGCTTGATTTTACGCATTTCTTTACATCATGTAGTTTTTCTCCTCAAATTTGAGCAATCTGGTGCACAAATCACTTGATTGCAAATGAAATCCTTGCCACAACCAAACACGTTCGGTAACGGCTATGGGTCACACCATATATTGGGTGTAATACATATTCACATGGCTCGCCATGCATATCCCTATTACAACTGGTAATGGTGCTACCCATGGCCATTACCTAGTACATTCAAGAAATTAGCAAATTGACGAGGCGGTTAATGCACTTGAATTTATCAAATTTCGCCATAGTGTGATTAAGATATGGTTAATCAAAGTCAAAATTCATGTGCAACCCAAAGTAGCTACATACAGCTCCCTCCCTCCAAAGTGGACAATATTGATCATTGCCATTTTTATTCTTTCAATCAATAAGTCGAGTTGTGTTATCAGTTCTTAAATAATATAATTGATGTTCATCTTGAAATAAAGTAGTTTGACTTTGTTACCAAATACGGGTGTTAGATGCGAAGTCACTAAGAAAATTGAGCACATCTTCCTTGCCCCACAACTTTATTTGTGTCAAGGTTTGATTCAATGTTAAAAGAAATGGACCCACTGCTAGGCCACAACCCCCCATGAACTATAAGTAGATTGTGTGTGTGTGTGTGTGTGTGTGTGTGTGTGTTTGTGTGAGAGAAACATTAATATGTAGCATGGGTCATAATAAAGTTGGAATTGTAATTGTTAAATTAGAGTACTCTAACATGCGTACATTTTACAAAACTGCAAATTGAAACAAAGCTAAAACAGTGAAAGACTAAGGTCTTCATTTGCATTTAAGATCGCAACTCCCCATCACAACTCACGCATATTGTGTTTGTACTTTTAAGCAGTCGACGTTGAAAAGATGAAAAGAAACATGGCATGGTGTGAACACATGAAAAGTTGAAACTTTATGGTGACTTTCTAGTAGGTACCGACATGTGAACCACGACGAGAATTTGGTTCCATTGAAAGGCGAGTTTTAAAACATCAATGTTACCTTTGTACAATGATTTCAATTCTTTAAGAATGTAGTACAATCATGAGGGGTTCATTGTTGCTTCATATGTGTATACAATTTGGTCATTAAGGTACTTCAGTTGTGGAGTTGACGGAGATGAGTCCCAACTACTCAAGCTATTGGCTTGACCCTTTAGCATTAATGTACCAAATGTGTTGTCTATTCACTATGTGCATGCTACATATGAAAATAGACAATTTTGATTGTGAACAACGTTGTGTGTTGTGTGTATTATCTACAAGCACATGTTACAAATAGTGATGTGTGGATAGTTAATTTTCTTTAGGAGTATCAATGAAGGCATGCATATGAATAGAAGTGTACAAAACTTGGTTAATATCACATCTATCAGTGTCTAAATTAATATCGACATTAATTGTACATATATCATTGCAAATTCCATTATATTACACATATATGCCCTTTGAAAATTTACAAATAATATTAATACAATGAAAAATTTGCGTTTTCTTTCAATGCCCATACCCACAAGTACATGATAATAATAATAATAATAATAATAATAATAAATTATGATATCCATACAACTTTATTTATAACAATTGATTTGTATGCACATGCATGATAAGCGAAAACACATTTTCTTAGGAGAGTAATATTCTCTCTCTTTTAGAGCACACGAGGCGCTTGACCATATGGCTAGTTTTCCGTCAAGTAGAGAGACGATTTCATGGCCGGGAATCGAACCGTCAACCACTCCATTTGGTTCGGGTACCTTTCCACTATCATCCGGTAGTTTAAGGTCATCTCGGTATCATGTAGAGAAGTTTGCTAAGGGAAAACACGGAGTTTCTAGTTGCAACTAGCATAAGCCAATGATGGGAGAAATCAAAACTTTGGAAGGAAACATGGGCAAGAGAAAATGAAAGAGAAAATACATTGGGAGCGGAAGACTCCCCCCCCCTTATATATCCACTCACACTTTAAACAACTAAATAGATAACTTAAGACAACTCACTATCTTTAGACAACTTTCTAACTTTAAACAACTTGTTATCTTTAAACAACTATCTAACTTTAACTCTAGACAACTAGGTGATCACTCCTAAGGGCCACTTCACACACGAGACTGAGAGCCCGTGACCATTACACTTCAAGCACTCTCATTGGTGGAAATGGCGGAGCCGGTCCAAGTTCGCTTCACACTGTGCTTGAGGGACCAACGGAGTATGTGAATGCAAGATGGATGTAAAGTCTACATGGATTCCTACATGGCATCGAATGGATCATGTTCCATGGTCACTTGGACTATTTTCAAAAACCACCTCTTGGAGGTAGGCTTATCACAAAATCGGGAGACCATGGCACTCCGAACGCTCACAACCATTGATTTATTCTATGTTATCATGCATGAGGATCCGCATGAATAGAAATCCATTGAAATAGCATTTGGTTGAGGGCCTGGTCACATATGACTTCACACTACACTTGAGGGTCCGTGACCACACTACATGATTTTGGAGGTGTCTTGGGACAACCTTTGGACACTTTCTTTTGGGCTCTCATAATTTCATGGCACGGCTCTTGGCTCATGTGCGAAGTGGCCCTAACTTTCCCTATTACGTTCCTTTCTATGAAAACAAACCAAAATAACAATACCATTTTTTTTTTATCATGTAAGAATATGCCTCATGACATTGGACCGGAGAGTAATATTCTCAATCTCATGGGAGCTAACTTTCTTCCTAAGAACAAGTCTCCACCATCTTGGAATATCTCAACATGAGATAATGTGGCATTGAACAATTCCAACTATCAACATCACTTTTTTTTACGGTGAAAGTGACCTGCTAATCCACTAGTGACAACTTTGTGGATACTTCTCTACTTGACGGAAAACTTGCCAAGTGGTCAACTGCCTCATGTGCTTTGGTGCTAGCATGTCGGCCTTCTGTCTCAAAAAAAAAGAAAAAAGAAAAAAGAAAAAAGAAAAAAAAAGTGGATACTATACTCTTACGAAAAGCTTGTATCCATCATCATCACCGAGGCTTCCAAGGCAGAGGAGCATACACTACTCTAAAATTAATTAATGAATTCAGAAAACATGATTTCATTTCAAATCATTATTATATGCTGAATCACACCCTTGAAATCATCGCTTTCCTTCTTATCATATTACTACACTAAGTTTCCACCAATGGATACTCAAATTTTCCATCAATTTTATTGTTACCAAATTTGTTCACGGATTATTAAAAATTCACAATGGCATAATACCTCACGTGGCCACATCATCTCATGGCGGTGTTTGGTGCATAGGAATCACTGCAACAATCCCTGGACAACACCAATGTGCAAGGTCGCTCTCTTTGAGGAGTATGCAAAATCAAGATTTAATATTGTCAACGCCATTGTATTTTTATGGTTGACCACTAGAATTTAGGACATTATGTCCTACAAAACATTTGTCTAACTCCAACACAAAGATCTTTGAGCTTTGAGAACGACACGTCCAACTCCCACCTGGAGTTGTTTCACTTCAGCACGAAGATCTTTGATCGGGAGTTGTTTAACTCGTGTACACAATTCTTTCATGGGTTGTCTAGCCTGTGTGCACCATTCTTTCTTGGGTTGTCTTACCCAATTCTTTCTTTGGAGTTGTCTGACTCCAAACATCATCTGCTCACACCCTAGGTACATCAAAGTAATTTGTCATTGTATTAATATTCATTGTCAATATTCGTTCTTTCTTGCATAATCAAACATTAAATATTTCAAATCAAGTGGTTATCAATCACAATTACAATGGTTATGTCCATGTATATTGAGCAAAATCCAAATAATTGTGTAAGATTTCCACTTTGAAATGACAGCATGCATTTAGTGTTCACATCTCTCGACCATTGCAAAACCCACGGAAAAGTCTAACATGAGAAATCATGAATCCCTTGTAAGGTATGTGACCATGAAATGAGCACGTTTCTTAAACAATCAAGAATATATGCTTATCCTAATTCTACATGCTACGTGAATAATATGTTCCATTGTAGAAGATATTGACCACTTTACAATCGGTGTCCATTTTAGGCTTAGATACCTATAAAAAGTCATGTCGCACTCTTAGTTGTCGAGGGATTTATGTTGGTGTTGAGTATGAGACTCCTATCAATCCAAAACCTCATGGATCATAATCTAATTTCAATAATGTTAATAGATCCCAATGCAGCCCAAGTGTGTCTCATGTGCATCCAGGTGAAATTAGTGGATGCTAAAAAGTTCCAGTTGCCAGAAACTTGCTAGGTGATCAATTGCCTCATGTGCTTTGGGTTGGCTTGTCGGCCTTCTGTCTCAAAAAAAAAGAAAAAAATTCCAGTTGCAACTTTTATTATTCTTAGTTAAAAGATTGACAATCATTTCCCATAAACAAAGCAATAATTCACTATAGCTTAGGGGCTCTAGATCATATTTCATATATTTGTGTGTTTGAAACCTTGTTGTGTACAATCTCTTATGCCAAGGAGAAAATAAAATAAACATACTCATATCAGACATGGATGATCAAAATATGACATATGTATTTGCATCCAGAGGCACCCGTGTTGTGTATTCGAACTTAAATCTTCAATAACATCAAAATGTTTCAACTAAAAAATGAAGGCATGTAGCTCAAAAACGTTGTTTTTTTTCTTTTTTCTTGGAGCAGCCCGATCCGGGCTTCTTAGACGCTTGAATGGGATTCATACGTGCACATGGCCCACACAAAATTGTGCACATCCGGAATAAAACTCCATAGCAGTAAGTAGTGCTATCTGGATGTCACCTACAAATTGGCTTTGTCGTCTGGGAAGAGACATGCACTGTAGCACCCCCTTCCTTCCTTTCCTTCCTTTAAGGATACCTTGCACGGCTAGTCTTCTCTAGATCTCCATGCCCCGTGGGCTAATGATAACTTAACTTTTCCACCTTCCAACATTCTTCACATGCACATATACTACCGGAGTGCTTTCTGCTCAAGTGTTTTAATAATGTTGTTTCCTCCCTCGATGCTTTTGACAGTCTTCATAATATATAACATCGCTTTTCAGCTGCCACCGTAGTTTTGCTTTACCATGTATAGCAGAGGCCTATGTCCAGGGAGAACCGGCGGTTGGTTACAGATGAACCGGTTGAATTTGAGAAATAACCGGTTGAAGTTGGAGACTTCAGGAGAATTACCGATCGTTTTAGAGGAATCTATAGAATATACCTCATATGAATAAAGCAAAGCCGGAAGATGTCAACATGTAACCGGCTCGATTTAGAATCACTAGGATCTTGACCGACTATGCCCAAAAACTTCCCGGGCACTGGTAGAGACGCCCATAACCGATAGTTTAGGAGATTTTGCACCAAACTTGGAGAGAAATATAAGGCAGTGCAAATTTTTCCCGTGTATGAAGATAGAAATCAAGAGGACTGTAAATTCTTTGATAATTTTACTTTTTAAAGTATGATTATTGTGATTTTTTGAAGTCAAATGTTGGCCTGAACATATTACCAATATCTAGAGTATGCCATAACCCCTCACTTTGAGATGATTTCCTCCTTACTTTAGCACTCAAAACCAAGGACATGTGTCGTGTCACTATTGATTCTGGCTTGATCGAAATTCAATCCTCATTCTTATGGAAATTATGGTCCGCTATAGATTCTCGGTGGGGTCGTGATTGGGAATAGGTGGTTCGACTCTACAGATAGGACTTGTTCACAACAATGCAGGTGAACGATACCGCCCCAATATTGACAAAGTATACATTCAAGTTGAACTCATTCAAATTTAAGTTTATTGAGAATAAAAATAACGAGTGCCACAATAATTTTCAGCCCGTGGTAAATTTTTAGTAGGAAACTCATGTGGGCCACATAAATAATAGAAATTAATGTGGTGATTATTTTATCTTGTGTTGTTTTTGTCCTACAACTAATATTTAATGTGTTGGTCCGAAGTCTTCGTGAGGACTTAGGGGAAGACCCGAGGTCTTGGATCCATGTTAAATTCACCTTGACTAGAGAATTAGTGTGGAGGTTGCTTGGGTTGTGGAAGCCCATGCCATGAATCCTACTAGGTGCCACAACAACTCTCCGCATAACATTCAAGCCAACAAATTACAAGCTACACTACATATTGTATTTAGTGTCACGTGCTACTTGGCATTGTGCAACTTTGAATAGTAAGAGACACTAAATACAATATTTAGTGTGCCAATGTTGGATTGATATATAGGTGAATGCATGGGTACCGATAATAGACATCAATAATCGGATCAAAGAACCTACATGTAGGTATAAAAATGTAATACCAATAAATTATTAATATTTGGTGGGTAGACCTCAAGGTGATGGAATCTTTGTATTTCTGAGTTATTATTTTGTTCAATACCATTCTAAACCATATCAATATTACGACGATTTTACCTATCTATGAAGGTTTTTGCATTATATGTAGACCTGATTAGTATTGAGAACACAAACACCATCAAAGTATCCACACCATGATTGTATTGAAAAAGGCGAAATCCTCATTATTATTATTTTAAAAACCAATACTATGGCATTTATAATGTTTAGTGTCACATGCATAATAGTGTCACTAACCCTATTTTGAGGTGTATGATAGGTTACATGAATGATCAACAACTTCATCATTAGTATGACTTGATGACACTTGGCGTTCAAGTGTGCTTACAAATATATTGGCATGAGTATGTTCAATAATGTTATGAGGTTGTATGTCTATGTTACACCTTGGTCAACAAGTTGACTAAAATGTACACCAATAACATTTGACATTAGTATGCTTAAGAATATCTTTCTCTTGCATACTAAAGTGTAAACACATGACACTTGCCAATAACGTGCTCGATAATATCTTACCATGCATACAAAAAATGCAAAACTATCATCTCAAGTATATGAATGTGCTAAGCTAAATGCCATGATGTAAATCTTTTAAACGTTACTCATGTTGACAAATAATATCATATTGGCAATTAACAAATGTGACACCTTGAGATCTCTAGGCATCTAGTTTATGCCCTTCACAAATAGTGTATGTGACACTAAATCCAATACATGGTGTAGTCCAACACTCGAAACAACGACCTTTCATCATTGTAAGGGCCACTTCACACACAAGCCAAGGGTTGTGACCATTGGTTAATTGTGAGGGCCCTCAACTCTCATCCAAAAGCCATACCGATTGTTTTACTTGACATGGTTTGTTGGAATTTGCACTAGGCTACCTCTTGGAGGTGGGCTTATTGCAATTCCAACATACCAATAAACATTAATTATGTTCTGCCATGTAGGAATCCATGTACATTTGAGCCCTCGTGCCTTCACCTTCTAGTGTGAAGCAAACTTGGATGGTGTCGGCCTTTTAGAATACAATGGTCACATGCCTTTAGTTTGATGTGTGAAGTGGCACTTGTAAAGGTGAGTTTCCATGTAGGCCACTTGCCCATTAGATTCTAGATAGTAGTGGGTCGGAGGTGTTTGCATGTACTTAAGCACAAGTCACCATCCAATCACATTCTAGTGGTTTGCTAGAATGTGGAGGGCCTCGGACATGGGCTGCTAGATTTCCATGCGCCCACTAAAGAATCTTCAACCTACAAGTACCGGTCAGCGAAGGGTTAAGACCGGTCGAAGACTCAAAAGAACCAGTGATGGTCTCCATCCCTAGTAAGGGTTAATCCAACATTATTTGTCATTCCTTGTAAATTTTTGGGGGATTATAGACTTACAATGTTGCAATTATTCTCACTTACGAAGTTGATTTTCATCCAAATTTCAATCATCCATGACAATATTTCATCACAAGTTGTCGACAAGAGAAGGTAGGGTTTTGGCCAATGGATGAACTCAACCATCATCCATAACAATATTTGTAAACTTGTTCATAAGAAGTGTCATCCGAAAAGTCACCATAGTGACATTAAATATCACATGACACTAAACATCATATTTAGTGTAGTTGACACATACGAACCTTACCCCACCAAATTCCCTCTACATTTGGACATGTTTGTCCTTGTTCAGACTAGAATATGGTGGGCGAGCAGCCTACATGGAAACTCATCCTAAGCACAACATTCCACACGTCGAGTAATTATGAACTTGCTTGCCATGTGTGTGTAAAATCGGGTGTGGGGCAGGGCAGCCAATGAATGAGCACAGAATTCGATAGCCCACTTGGAGGGCGCTGATTGGGGGGAAGCAGGTGAGACGCGGCAACTAGACGGTGCAAAAACCTCCGACCGGATACGCTTCACCGCAGGCTCACGCCAAGTTTAGGCCCCATGATGACTCATCTCTCCCCGCTCTAGCTACAATTTAATCTAGAATACTAGCCTCTTTTTGCTTCAAAGACATCCTCTGCAATCGACTGCTGGAATGAAATGACCACCGCAGTAGCCTGCAAGCTACTGTAGGCTGAGATAGCAGCAGCAGTGTTCGAGATTGAAGCCCTCATACAAGTTTCATTTTGAAGGGCTCTCAAATTTCAGCTCTTCAGTTGAAGGTTTGGTTCAAATCCAAGACGTCAATCCAAGAATATAGAAATGAAATGCAAAACTCATATTAAACTTGTGCATGAATTATATGGTACATTCTTCCAATACAATGTGAAGAATCAAGAATCAACCATCTAACTCGTCTTCTTATAGTGACAATGCCCTACGCTTGTTGGTTCTTGTGGTGGTTTTCCAAGATTCTGAAATGTCATTCCAATCCATGAATTCGACTCCAAACCCATTTAGACTAACCCTCGTTAAAGCATCTAGTGTGTCGAGGTTGACTCTAGTTCTCCTTTCGCTCCTAACCCAATTCCGCTTTGAAAAACCACGCTCACAAACAATAGTGCTAGTTGGGATCACAAGTATGGCTTGCCATAGCGACATCAGAGTGGGCCAATTGATCATGATCTCCCGATCATTGCCACAAAAAACGCAACCTTCATGCATACCTCGGTCTTCACGAACATAATATAACATCTCCACAAATTCTAGCAATTCCGCATTGCATTGATTAACAAGGTCATCGCTCCAACGGAAATGTGTCACCAACCGGTGTCATAAGGCACTTTCTTACATGATATAAAAAAATATGGTATTGTTATTTTGGTTTGTTTTCATAGAAAGGAATGTAATAGGGAAAGTTAGGAGTGATCACCTAGTTGTCTAGAGTTAGTTGTCGAAAGTTAGAAAGTTAGTTGTTTAAAGTTAGATAGTTGTCTAAAGATAATGAGTTGTCTAGAGTTAGTTGTTGAAAGTTAGAAAGTTAGTTGTTTAAAGTTAGATAGTTGTCTAAAGATAACGAGTTGTCTAGAGTAAGTTGTTTAAAGTTAGAAAGTTGGTTGTTTAAAGTTAGATAGTTGTCTAAAGATAATAAGTTGTCTAGAGTTAATTGTTGAAAGTTAGTTGTTTAAAGTTAGAAAGTTGTATAAAGTTAGCTATTTGATTGTTTAAAGTTAAAAATTTGTCTAAAGATAGTGAGTTGTCTAAAGTTAGCTATTTGATTGTAACATCATAACTCAACGAAAGCATAGTGATTTTCTATAATTAAGATCATCATCATCATCATCACAAGTGCCCACAAAGGACAATCCACACCATAGCAGTAGCGTTTGATCAAATTACACAGTGGTCATCCTTACAAGCATCTTGCAACCACTAATCCTCCCCTGCTGCTACTACTACTACTACTCCACCACATTCCTCGTTGTCCCAAATAATTCCAGGTTGATCTCCGAAGCTCCATCCCAAAACCAACAGAGTATAGTCAACAACTAGTCATACAACTACCCATCTAAACCTAGTTCTAGATTCCACCCCAAACATGAGAGCTTTGAATTCAAAAACTCTTAGATCTAATTCCCGATTTCAATCCTTGCATTAGCAGTTGAGCATTTAGGCTCGTGGTAATCCAATCCCCATGCCTACCCGTTTGTCCCCTACTAGTGTGAAGTAGATTGGATCGGAAGCCACCGATTCGGCGTGTCCGAATAACAACCAAAGCAAATCGATCTAATGTACTTCTTAGTATTGAGGTGTGTGGTGATGAAGATGAAGCAAATGGTGGATCCAAAGGAGAGGGGCATCCGAGGGGAGTCTAAGAGACGGAGGTGGTAGCAAGGAAGCAAAGGGAGGGACTCTCGACTCTCGAGTCTAAGCTCTCTAGGGACGAATGAAATTTGACTGATCAATTTTCATATGAATAGTGCTTGATGGGCATATTATATTGAGGACTTCAAGTGACGTCTTCATTTTTAATTTGGGGTTGTGTTTTGAAGGGTTGTTTTGAGAGAGGTATATTTTGAAGGGCCAAATCACGTTTGAAGGGTATTGAAGACTTCAATGTGGAACATTGGATAGCAGGTTGGGCACAAAATGCCCAACAATTATTTAATTTCTAAATAGGGCTTACGTGTTTTGTAAAAACATTTGTGAAAATTAGGCAAACATGTGTGTGTGTGTGTGCACACATAACATATCCTACATACAAGTCCATGTATTGTAGCTTATTTTTCATGCATTCATGATGGTTAAGTCCACGATGTTAACCTTTAGGACTTACGTTAAGCCTTCTCACGGATGGTTCACACCTAAGGGTAAGTTAATTATGATTGCTGAATTTATCAACCTTAATGGCAAATTAACCTACTTTTAGTTAACCTCAATGTCATTTCATCCACACTTGTAGGTGACTTTTCCAAAGATGTCACATGTCTAGAGTGGATTACTGTTTCTATTCACACACGGCCATCATTATATTCACCTTACTTGCATGTGTCATCAAGTCAACATGTCATGTGATCACTAGTAAGTCACTAGTCACTACACTAAATATGATATTTAGTGTCATGTAGCAATTCATTTCACTACAATAACTTTTTTGGTGACACTTTATGATTGAGTTTACAAATATTGTCATTCTAACTAGCTTTCAGTTCATCCAAATGCCAAATATTGAAGCAAAACTTGGTATAATTTGCAGCCCAACAAATTTTTTTAACGAGGAACGACAAATAATGTTGGGTTAACATTTAGTGTTGGTGACTCTACATTACGGTTTACAATTAGTATTGAGCAAGACAATTAGAATTGGTGACACTAAATATCATATTTATTGTGTGCCATTGTCTTTAAATTTAGCTAACCATTCTAGTACACATGTGGTAACCTACCACCGAGGTTAGATGCTAATTGTGTTGTTAGGTTTAAGCTATGCGGTAACCTAATGTATGAGATAAGTTAACAATGTGCCAGGTGTGCATGTAGTTAAAAATAATCACGATGTTAAGAAAAGATACCCATGAGTGTGAACCATGCCTTAGTGTGCTAATCAAGGTTGTGAACATTCTTTCCCTTTTGTTTTGTACTCATGTTTGATAGAGGTTGCTTGAGAATTTGCAAGCATGGCTAAGAGCCGAAGACAATTCAATCATATGTTCCACCCTTTGACAAGGATGAGAGATTACTGGGTGTTGAGAAATTTCTTAATATTTACATATGCTTATGATTATTGTTTTTCTTACATTTAGGTCATTTGACTTATGAATTTCCAAAAAATATTAGACTTGCTTTTTCTATTCATTTTCCACCCAACCTTGTGGTCAACCTATGGTATTGCATATTCAACTGTGTGCATAATATTCCCTCAAGGTCTCCCATGTAGCTAGATATATGTGCCATGCCTAGCATCCACATGTAGGCAAGTACATACTAATAAGGGCATGTTTGGACAACTACGAACCCGTGGATATGACAAAGTCAGCCGCAAATCCATGAAGAAATCATCACCCAAACTCCGTTCGAATTTCGAGTTACCACCACCCGCGTGTCATGGAATGATGGTCGTAAAGTGTGGACATGTGGATAGAGATGGTGGTGTTTGATGGGCTTTTGCTTCTTTTGGGGGACTCCTTTTTTTTCTCAAAGATATGCTCCCGTCGGTTGCTTTTGGGTAGCCTGGGGGTTGTCCTTGGTAGGGTTTTTGTTACTTGATTCTTTGTTACTTTTTATGTGGCAGTGTGACACATTCGAGGAATTTTGCCTCACCACGAGGTGGGCGCTTCTTCCTTTGGTTCTTGATGCATTCGGCGTTGGGTTTTTGACCTTTTGTCTCATACAAGAAAAAGAAAATAGGCAAAAAAGAAAAAAGAAAAAAGAAACATGGGGATGGAAATTTGTTATCATTTCCATGTCTCCAATCTCAATATGCACATGATAGTAGTGTTTTGAGGATTTGTTTGAGCATGATCAGTCAAAATCCTATTGTTTCCAAGTCCAACTGGTTACATGTTGTGATCTTTTGGTTTTTCTTTGTTAATTTGAGGCATATGCATAGATTCATTCGAAACCGTCGGTAATTTTCTTAGAGTCTCAAACTTCAACTAGTTATTTATCAGATTCAACCGGTTCATCTGTAACTAGTGGCCGGTTCTCCCCATTCATTGTGTGACATGCAATTTCTAAGCATCAAAGAACATTCGACATCATCGCACATCACCACAACATTTCTTCAGCAAAAAAAAAAAAAAAAAAAAAAAACGCCCGTACATTGTACCGGCATGAATGCGAGCCCGTTACCCAAATGTTTACCCCAACTTGGTCGTGGTATCACATGAGGGGTTATGCCTCTTTAGGAGGTGGGCTCTATGGGTTTTAAGATTATATCTCCACATTAGGGTGGTGTAATGGTGGTTTGTTTATTGTCGAGTTTCCTTTTGTTGAGTACGAGGTATGTTAGGTATTTAATGGCATTTTGATGTATGTTTTTCATGAGGTTTTTGATGTTTGTCTTTGGGATGTTGAGGTCCGCTAACTTGGTGATGGATTGTTCGTGTATGGCACCTCGTACCCCTGCCGTAATAGTGATGAGGGGCTTCGTTTTCCATCCGTTGTTTCTTATCTCATTAATTAGTGGGTCGTATTTGGCGTGCTTTTGTGCGATAGCTTGTTCAGGGAATCTATCATGGCCGTATGTAAATTCAATGAATTGTACTGTGTGTGAATGTTGGGGTGTTATAGGTGTAGGTGTGTGGTTCGGGGCCCCTATTATGCAGAGAATGTCCGGTCTTAGTTTGGCGTGGCATTGGCATCTTGTTTGTGTGCATGTACAATTTATGAGCCAATCGGGGACGGTGTTATCTTGGTTGTTGTTATTGAGATTACCTGCATTCGTTAATGTGTAATATCTGGTGTGTTTGTTGGCTTGTAGTGTTTGGATGATGAGGTGTACAGCTTTGTTGTGGCGGGCTATTCTTAGTCCTTTCAGGTATGGGTGTTTGCATGTTGATAATAGGTGTGGCCATGTGTCTCTTTCATTTTTGTGGCATAGTGTGCAGTTGGGGTTTTGGTATATGAGGGGCCAGAAGATGTTTTTTCTGTGATTGCCCATGTATTGAGCGTAACGGAATTTTAGTGTTTGGGTGATTTGAGCATCGGATATTTTGTTGTTTTTCCAAAAGTGATTGGAGAGCTTTTGATTTATTTGGTCATTGGATAGCCATTTGTCTACTTTCTTCAGCAACATTGGTTTGTTCACCTACTAGTCACTGTCTTAGCGCTTAATGCTCTGCAATTTCAAACATGACCTTTTTTTTTTTGTGGCACAAATCAATTTCAAACATGACATCAGTGGAACTTACGCATCTCGGAGGTTCAATTCATGAAACAAAATAAAGTGTTATTCTCCAACATCCAATGAAATGATTCGGGTGTTGAAAAATGTCATGATGATGTTCATGAGTGCATGTTGGCCAATCATTGTTTGGTGGGGGGAGGGGGTGTCCTTTGGAGTTTGTAAGGATCAAAACCCACCCATATTGTTATATTAATTGGGAACACTGTGATTTCCTCACCTCGATGATTGGCAACTGTTCTTGCTCCTACTCATTGCAAATGTTTAGAGGAAAAACATAATAAAGTTATCCTTAAAGTCTCAGGATGTTGGGTGAAAGTCAAGCTGCAGTCCCGAGTTGAGAGATCTATTCTATATTTATAGGGTTTGTCTTCTTGTGTCAGTAGACTAAAAATAATGACAGGGTCAAACTTTGGGAACCTTGAGTTGGGACCCTCGGGAGCTTTTGACCCTGACTCCTTTGTTTCTAGAGGCACCCTACCCCTTCTGCTTTCCACTTGCATCCTCATTTCCTTCTTGAGCCAAATGTAGGCAGGCAACCGCGCTGGCAGGCTGCATTGGGCTAATTAAAGCTCCGGCAAAATGGGGCAAGCAAGCTCCTTAAGTTTACGTTAATCCACCTAAACTCAAGGTACAGGTCTAAAGTCAGGTCTCCCAAGGCTGAGATTTTAAGGATAACTTTAATATTGCATCATGTTTTGATAAAATTTGGGGTTAAGATGGTGTGAAAACGCAATGATAAGAAAGCAATTGGGCAAAAAGCAAACCACCCTTGTTTCTGGAGCCGTGTGCTTAGTGGTGATTTCGCACTCATCCCACCGAGATATGTTTTGAGGCAACTTTGGTTGCAAACCTATGTGATTACTCGGTCGTTACTTGGCTCTTTGGTCTAATCAATGTCTCCAGCCACCTTTGAGCACGGCTCTTCCTTTGATGTTCCTGGTGTCCAAGTTGCAAGTCATGTTTCTTCAATACATATGCAATGGAAATCCATTTGTTTTCAAACAGAATTTGCAAGAGACAGAGGGAGTAGCTGGTCTCCTTGATGTGAATTTATTCCAAACACGATTCTACGACAGTATAACTGCACCATGTGTTGTTTGTTCTTCACAACATCAACTTGGCCCAGTGGCTGGGGAGATGTCTGGGCATAATTGGTCGAGATCCTAGTGTTTCCAAGTCCAACTGGTTACATGTTGACAACTTTCGGATGTTCTTTATTAATTTAGAATATATTCTCTAAATTCCTCTCAAATGACGAGTAATTTTCCCGAAGTCTTGAACTTCAACTGGTTATTTCTCAAACTCGACCAATTCAACTGTAACTACACTAAGCATGATAGTGTATTTAGTGTCACCAACACTAAATGTTAACAACCCTTAATGGCTAGGGCGAAACAACATGTACACTGGTTCCTTGGAGGCGAGGGTTTAGGCATCCAACAAGGAACGAGTGTATGGGTTGGTTCGCCCAAATCCTTATAATATTTAACCATTGTCTTCTCCTTTCACAAGTAAGGCCCAAACCATACGGGAGGAAACTTGCATGAACGGCACTAAGTTGGATGAATAGCATTGGTTCAAATGAGTAAGTGGTTGCCACATGAGAGGAAGTATGGGGAGTGGCAACAATGACTTTTTAGCTTTGGATTTTGCTTTGGGTTTAGGGTTGGGATCTACTTGGCAATAAAGTAGAGTGACATGGCACAATAAATGTAGTTCAATACTACCGGGCACTAATTCCACAGTTTAAGGAGAAAAACAAGGAAAAGGAGACTTTTCAAAAGCAAAGTGCCATGTTGGAGGAAGTTGTGAAACTTCCTCTGCCTCTCGTGTGGCTTCAACCTAAGGCCCAAACCACACGGGAGGAAACTTCCTCGAACGGCACTGAGTTGGATGAATAGCATTGGTTCAAATGAGCAAGTGGTTGCCACATGAGAGGAAGTATGGGGAGTGGCAACAATGACTTTTTAGCTTTGGATTTTGCTTTGGGTTTAGGTTTGGGATCTACTTGGCAATAAAGTAGAGTGACATGGCACAATAAATGTAGTTCAACACTTCCGGGCACTAGTGCCCGGAAGTTCCACAGTTTAAGGAGAAAAACAAGGAAAAGGAGACTTTTCAAAAGCAAAGTGCCATGTTGGAGGAAGTTGGGAAACTTCCTCTGCCTCTCGTGTGGCATTGGCCTAAATCTCTACAAGCATTCATACACATTCAATCTAATAAAGCGTAATCAAATGTAATCAATCTTCCAAAAATTTCAGATATCAAAATAGGCACCAAGGTAGGCTTAAGCCTTGCACTTGATTAGTCTTAATTAGGTTTAATTACAGGTGTTGCCGCTTAATTAGCTCGTTGGGGTGCTTTGGCGTCCGGCCACATACAAGTCAAACCATACCTTTTGGCTTTCCAGTTATCAAGGGTTGTGAGGAGCAGCTGTATGCCAGCCAGCCACCCAGAGCATTGGCTAAAGTTATAAACAAACCAGGCCTACTAGTGTCAACATGTAATGAAGGATCAATTTTGCAACAATATGGATGGATTTCTCATATTCAGTATGTTGGGCTGTTTTGTTGTCTCAGTATTTTTGGCAGCATCAGGTGGGAGCGAATCCTGCCTCCAGCCTATGTGGTCTTGGTAGGGGATTACATCTGGACCGTCCAGTGATGGAGCACGGCCAACCTCCTTTCTTCTGCTCTGGTGGTGCTGGGCTTTTCCCTTTCTAACTTACACATTTGGAACAACTGGGTTCCTAGGGTAGATGGGTCTTCAATGGCTATTTCTCCCCAGCTAACGTAGAGGGTGCTAAAACCAACAACCCCAGCCAACACCAACACCAACACCTTCAATCTTGCATGAGAATGTACATATTGATTATGAGAATGTACACCATGTGAACATCATGCCCCCCCCCCAATGGTTTTGGGTGAGAACACAATTTTCATTTCAAAAATTTGCATTTATTTCACAAAATTGGGGGGGGGGGACTTGTAGTACACTTGGACCCTTTTGTTCTACACATGAATAGAGTTTTTTTGGTTCATACGGCTACCACATGTATGCCAAATACCTTAAATTATTGGTTTAAGATGTTGCTACCTTACCCCACTTCTCCTAGGTTATGAAATATACGATTACACTCTAACCTCCGTATTGTCACCCTCCTTGATGCCACTCCTTCTCTTATATCCTGAGACCCTAGGGATTGGATGTTCTTGGTTAAAATCTCCCTCCTTGTCGCCACATTCCCCTCCCATATATCATGGGTAATGATTGATGCACGAAGATTTTGGGTTGGTGAGAGATAAACGAGTTACCGCTAAGGAATCTAAGTTATTGGAGGGAGTTCAACAAGTTGCAGCAAGTGATCGAGATGTCTGGAATTACTTTACCTTGCGAAGTTGGGAGCTCAATCAGTTATGTTTTTGCTTGTAGGCATCTAAGGCGAATTTAGGGGATGCTCTGAGCTTGCAGGAGTCCAGGGGTTTTAACAAGAGCATAGGTAGTAGAATTGCCTGAAGCTTTTGGGGTTAGTGAGAAACGAGCGAAATCTAAGTAGTTTGAGGAATTTGAAGTTGCAACCAGTTATTTGAGTTCAGGAATTATCAAACTGATTCACCAAGTTTCAATGTAGAATTGAGTTTCCCTAGAATTCTGAGACCAATTTGCAGCAGGATAGGCACTCGCAGGTGCATAGGGGTTCAAGGAAAGCAAAAGTAGAAACACATGAATCTTTTGGGTTACCATTAAGAAATCTAAGCAGGTTGAGGAATTCAAGTTGCAGCCAATGATTTGATTTGGAGTCTTATTAGTTTGCCAAGTTCTAACCTCCGCAATTCGCTTTCCCCTAGAATTATGAGGCTAACTTGCAGCAGGCTCGGTACTCGCAGGAGTGGATGGGTTTAGCAAGAGCAGAGGTAGAGGTTAGTCACGGGTGAGAGAAACCAAGTTAATACATAAAGAAATCTAAGTAGTTTGAGGAATTCAAGTTGCAGCCACTGATTCGATTCGAGGAATTATCAAGCCACCAAGTTTTGACCTCCACAATTCGCTTTCCCCTAGAATTCTGAAGCTAGGATCAATACTCGCAGGAGTACATAGGTTTAAGGAGAGCAGAGGTAGAGGTTAGTCGCGGTGAAAGAAAACCAAGTTTACACCATAAGTAAATCTAAGTGGTTCGAGGAATTCAAGTTTGCAGCAAGTGATTCGCCAAGTTTGAGCTTTGTGTATGTGTGAAATTTTGGGAGATTATCCATGTCCCATGTATGAAATTTCAGCATTGCCATGTTGCACTTGTGTTGTTCCACAATGTCATATGCTACACTAATTCTCTATTATCATGCATTCATGTTAAGAGCATATAGCTCCTTAATATCACGTGTACTTTGGTTGCCACGTATGTGATATTAGGGCTCAGGCTAGAATGTAGTACGAGATGGTTTGCAAATCCAAATCAAGGCCGTAGCAACTTTCCTCAAAAAAATTGGAGCTCATATGAAGATCTTATTCATTGTTTAATTGAGGAATCCCACACTTAGAAATGAATACTTAGAAATTCAGGAACCTAGTAGGAATGCAAAATAATATCAAATCTCTTTGGGATCATTTTTACATGGTAGCCTCTGAATTTTTCCGTGCTACCTATTCATTATTTGCATAAAATACTTGCCAAAGTAGTAGGTAGGCTCATTGGACCTCCATGAACGAAGTTTTCTGGGGGCAACACCATTAAGGACACCCATAACATTATTCAGACCCATGCAGTGTTCTGCGGGACTGACAATATTATGGGGAATATTCCCGGGATTTTTCACATTCAGACTGACATTATTCCGGGAATATTCCCCGGAATACTGTCAGTCCCATAGAACACTGCATGGGTCTGAATAATGTTATGCCTACATTGATTGTTTTTTTGTATTTATTCTAATCCCAAAGGTACTTATGGGTATCTTCTAGTGAACAAGCGGTCATTTGCAAGGAAAAAACAAGGTGAGGATGCAAAGTGCCCTCCATGTCAGACTATCGTGAATTATAGGAACGGCATAGGAAACCATCATGCCAAACGTTCCTACTTCCTTAATGATAACTCACACTCAACATTTTTTCACCTTTAGACTGTTGGATTGAATTTTCTTTTTCTTTGAGTTGCTAGATCGAATTTGAGCCGATAAGATGGAGTTAGAGACGCAAATTCCAACTTTGGAAAAAACTATGGACTTCCACCTTCCATTTCCTGGGTGGTTCCTAGTGGACCCACCCAAGGATACTTACACCCAATATAGGATTTTATGACATCTTTCAATCCTTGTGTTGGCCTAATTGATCATGCTTGGGTGTCTTCGTCCTTCTCGGGGTGGTCTAATTCCATTGTGTTCATCCTTGGGCATTGCCATGATTTCGTTTTTGGGCGGCATTGTAAAATTTTAACATGCTAGAAGCAATTGCCCGATGACAAGGCCAGGTGTACACTCTAACCTCCATAATATCATGACTATGGCAACCAAAGTTCACATAATATTAAAGAATTATGTAGTGTTAGCATAGATGCGTGATAAAACATAATTAGTGTAGTGTGTGACATTATGGAATAACACATTGCAACATTGCAATGCTAAAATTGATTTATTACATGGGACACGGATGATCTCCCAAAGTTGCACACATACGCAAGCTCAAACTTTCTAGGATATGTGTATTCAAAATTTCATAATAATGTGTACAAAATGGTGAGAACAAATACAAGTACAAAAAAAATTCTACATATATAACATGTACAAAAAAAGTGGTCACCATCAGTCGTGGAAGATAAATTTCTTAATAATGGACTTATGGATATACGGTCATTTTCTAGTCACAAATCACATGAAACGCGATGTGGAATGAATTTCTTCCCTACCATTACAACCATTGTAGCCAAAGCTCATGCTGCCATGTTTCAACCTCTCTTTAGCAAGGTATGCGTCACATGAAGGTTGTCTCAATGTCACATGACATTAGTAGAAATTCTGCGTCCGGATCAACAAAAAATCAACAGAAAGGCGTTGGTCGCGGTTGTTACTTAGGACGCGTTGACCTAGACACGATGTAACACAGTTTTGTTGATTTTTTCTGTTGATCTGGTCACAAAAAGATTTTATATATATATATATATATTTTTAACTGCCCGGATTTTTCGGGAAAAGAAAAATGTTTTTTGGATTGCCCGGATTTCTATGGCAACCTAACTCTATCACCACGGTTCGCAAACGGGTTTGAACTCGAGACCTCACGCTTAACACTTAACACTCTAACAACTCACCATACTTAAAATTTGATGAACAAAGAGAAATGTTTTTCTTACATATACAAGAAATGTAATAGATCACCCTATTTCACTATTTTTTGTTGGTCCCTATATACATCCTAATCCATTCAACCGCACCCATCCACCGCACTTATACCTAAGTGTGTCAAAACCCATTCTTGTTTCCTATACCTACTTTCAATCGGGCCCTAAGTAAATGCAAATTACGACCCCTTTTTACACTGTAACCAGACCCCTTTTTACCCTCAACCCTGAAATAGATCACACTATTTACCTAATTTTATTCTACCCCTAAATAGATCGAAATCAAATCCACCCCACCCATTCACCGCACTTATACGTAAGTGTCATTAACCCCATTCTTTTCTCGTATACCTACTTTCAATCGGGCCCTAAATAAATCCAAATTCCAACCCCTTCTTACCATGTTTTCCGACCCTGAAATAGATATCACTTTTCACACTATTCACCTAATTTTAGTGTGCCCCTAAATCGATCATAATCGAATCCACCCGACCCATATACCGCACTTATACGTAAGTGTGTCAGAACCCATTCGTGTTTTGTACACTTAATTTCAATCGGGCCCTAAGTAAATCCATAATTGGACCCCTTTTTACCCTGTTTTCCGACCCTGAAATAGACAACATTTTCACACTATTCACCTAATTTTAGTATACCCCTAAATAGATCATAATGGGTTAAGCCCGACCCATACACCACACTTATACGTAAGTGTGTCCAACCCCATTCTAAAAATATTCCCAAAAGATTCCCAAAAGATTTCACATTTACTAAAATTTTGTTGATTTGGTCATTGTACTATTTAGATCAACAAAAAAGTAGGCAGCAAACTGTTGATTTTTACAAAAAGTTCAAAAATCAGTGAAATCGGTCATTGCAGTGCCCGGATCAACATAGATCTGTTGATTTTCTGTTGATTTGGTCATGATTTTCTAGTAGTGTGAGAACAAGGGAGGAGCCATGCGTGACATCCACAAGAGCCCTATAGTTTTAGTTCATGGTTAATAGCAGTGGTATAGGTTGGACTACAAACACTTGTGATTAATGTGCGTAAAATGTGAGAAGGTGCGTGCCACATGAAGGATATCACAATGTTGCACGAGAACCAGGGAGGAACAATGGGTGACTTCCCCGTGAGCCCTTTAATTTCATGTCACAATTAGAAACACTAGTATGGGTTGGATTACAAAGGCAACGGATTTTGATACATAATTAGTTGCTTGGGGCGGGAAAAACAACCACAAATCTCTTGTTGCACATTCATTATCCCAAATTCTTCAAGGCTTTGGGTTATCGATTTAGTGGTTGCACGCATGTTTGAGGAACTATGTCATCCACAAAAGTGGGTAGAGGTTTATGTGAATTCAAGAGCGTGAAGACAAAATTTATGCCATGCAATTCACATCCCAAGACTTCGAGTTGAGTAACGCATCTAACGTCACTTACTCATTCATCAACAAAGTATCAACAAATATAACACAAATCTCAAACATGTTGATTGGATGCTACCGTAAACCCATGTGGTCACTTGAAGGCACATCACTACAATCTCTACAATTCGAAGGCATTACCTCTTTGACAATCCCAAAATCAAAGGATCCATAAAAACTTCATGGCATTATGTGCACAATTTGAGGCATTTGAACTCCGAATTGCACCAAAACAAGTGCACTCACCTTATCCAAAAAACCAAACACAATCAAACCTCAAATGCAATTTACACCAAGACAAAGACAAAGGACAATGCCTACCTCGACTTTCATAGAGATTTGACAACTAGTGGCCTCCAAACCAAAATTTGGGCACCCACCAACCCATTTCTTATACATGTAGCATGTCCACTCTCAACAACTCACTTGAGTGGAGTTTCCATTGACCTCTTAGTTCATGAAACTGAAACAATTCAAGCCCGTGATTATGCAAGCAAGGAGGAGAAACAACATTGAAATGAAGCATGAAACACATCTTGCATCTCCAACATGCCAAAGCTCCCGACCTACATGCGCTTTGATCTCTGAAGGTAATTTTCTTTCACAATGTGTAGTGACCTTCGGTGATGTTCTTTGCACATCAACTCAACTTTGGTTTTGTAAGTACTTCAAGCCTTTTGAAAGCCTTTGCTCTTTGCTTCCTAAATGCCCATGAACCCTAAACTCTAATTACCCCAATGTTTTAACATGTTTGTCGACATAAAAGAGCCACATGTAATAAAGGTAAATGGGCCAAGGTAATTATACTAGTGCTTCTTCCAGATGATCTGGCAACAAGCATGGCTAAACCCATGATACACGAGAAGGAAATGTGACAACAAGGAGTGAAATTTAAATTAAGAACATCCGTTCCCTAAGGTTTTTGGGTTAGCATTTAAGAGAAGGAGTAACATTAAAGAGGGTTATACTATGAAATTCAGGGTGTCATTTCTTTGGGCCCATAGGCCTTAACCTTCTAGTGTCATGTGAACTTGGACGGTCTCGACCTTTTCGACCAATGAGAGATCTTAGGATGCAATGGTCACGGGCCTTCAGTCTCGTGTGTGAAGTGGCCCTTAACCCTTTACGTCCCATAGGATCCGGGGGATTAAGGGTTAGTTTTCGTGTAGGTCGCTTACCCACGGCTGGGGCGAACCAACCCGTATATTGGTACCTTACCGGGGAGGGCGAACGGTTGGGGATTCGTGGCACTCACTTAAAATCATCCACCCTAGATATCGAGGATGAAGTGGCTTCAATAAAAAAGCCCCCCTATGGGGTTGAGGGCCGATTCATTCGAATGTGACATCACTAGACATCCGGTAAGGTACCAATGTACGGGTTGGTTCGCCCTGGCCGCTTACCCACCATATTATACTGGAAATGTAAAACTCCGCCAGATAAAATCTACATTCCACTAGAATCTGATGGGCGAGCGGCCTACATGGAAAGTAGCCCTAAGCTGGTCCAACATTGGTTGCTTCCTCCAGTCCAGTGCAAGTTGGATAAGCACTCGCCAGATATACTTTCCTGCCGGCCGCCACTGACTCTGCTGTGATGCCCTTCTCCTCCAAATTAAACCCCTCAGTAATAAAACTCTCATTCCCTCCAGCTCATCTTAACTCTGAACAGTGCTAATGACCAGTGTTGGGCGCCAGGGCTTCCCTTTGCACCCGTCACAAGCCAAAAGAAAGGCAAATACAGGCTGAAATTAATCTTGCCCGTCGAAAGAAAGGCAAAATGAAAAAGTGTTTGTCACATGGAAAGGCAAAAAAAAATGAGCCCGTCAAAAGAAAGGTACCCTCAACCATTGCCCGTCAGCCATATCCCATAAATATGGGCAAACAATGTTGTATCCCGTAGTATATAAGTCACGCTTTGAGTTCATAGTGACTTAGGAGATACGAGTCAACTTCTACACTTGTAAGTGACACCTAACTAAACCCAATTTGAGTTTGTGTTGAGTTTGTTTTTAGTTTGTGTTGAGTTTGTGATTGTGATAATTGAAGAGGCCTTCATTAAAAGAGTAGACGTGAGGTAATTGAAAAATTATTGAATTGGGGGCTTTTCTTGAAGTCTTGAACTTCAACCGCTTTATATGTAACTAGTAGTCAGGCATTGGATGCTATTATGGTGTACATGTGATGGTGTAGTAGAGAGAAAGTATCGTGTAAGGAAATTATGAATATGCAAAGAACAACCGGATGATCACATCATGTAACCGGTTGGATTTGGAAACACTACGAACTAGCTATCATTTTGATCGGGAGGACACACTAGAAGAATGCAAGATGATGGGAGCTATGTATGTGCAAGCAATTGTGGATAGCTTGAATGAAAGGTTTCCTGATTTACCTATTTTCAATGCATCGAAACTTTTCAGTCCAAAGTATTATCCAAGTGATGAAGAAATTCGTATAACTATGTCAGAGCAATGGTTGGAGAGACTGATTGTAAAATTTGGATTGACAGTGGTTGAAAGCGATGCAAGTAGAGCTGAGTTGCTTGAGTTTGTAGAAACTTTGAGGCATGAATGTGAAAACAAATCATTGTACGAGGCATGGCAATTTTGTGGGGCCATCAACGAGTGGTATACCAATTGGCCACATCTCATGAAAATTTGGCAAAAAATACTTGTCATTCCCTGAAGTATTGCAATTTGTGAAAGGGGATTTTCCAAACAAAATGCTATCAAGAGCCACTTGCGAACTTCATTGAAGTTGGACACTTTGGATGCTTTGATGCGGGTATCATTATGCGGGATAGAGATGGAGAATATGGATTGGAGGGCGGTATTTGAGTTATGGCGCAACATGAAAAATCGGAGAGTTCTTAGTTTGGACTAAAGAATGTAAGAAGTTCATACTTCTCAACATTTGTATTTGAAAAACATGATTTGATCTTCAAATTTGTGTGAAAGATGAAAATTTTCTCAACCCGTCATTTGAAAGGTAATTTTTGATGTTGCCCGTCGTTGAAAGGCAAAAAAAAAAGTAGCCCGTCAAATGAAATGCAGACGGACCCGTCAAAAGGAACCACTGTTGGGCGCGTATGTAATTGTGTTGATAAGCTTTGCAACGCTGTGTTTTTGGAAAATGCTAGAATCAAAACACACAAGCCACTGCAATGCTGCAGTGCAGCGTTTCTAGGGTTTTTTTTTAAAGAATAGCCTAACTCCAAAGAACCTCCCATATGTGCCGGACGCTGTTTTGTTGGATAATTTTAGAATAACAAAAAACTATGTATGTATGTGTGTGGTCCTCGTTAATTCAAAAATATCAAGAATCGTTCGGAGATAGTTGTTGTCGCATTGGCTGTTGTTGGCCACGCGCTCCTCCAAATAAATCCCGTCAACTACTCTCATCCTCTATCTAACTTAGGGCCACTTCACACACAAGGCTGAAGGCCCCTGACCATGGCAATGTAAGATCTCTCACTGGTCAAAAAGGCAGAGACCATCAAGTTCACTTCACACTAGGAGGTGAAGGCCTAAAGGCCCAAAGAAAAGTTCGTGCATGAAAAGTCTACATGGAGTCCTACATGGTAGGTTGTGGATAAGGGTGCATGGTCTATTGGAATTTGCGTCAGGCCCACCTCCAAGAGGTGGGCCTGACGCAAATTCCGGGAGACCATGATTTTTTTAAATATTTTTTCCAATAGGACAAATTCTAGGAAATATTCCGAAACAAATTCTAGGACAAACAAATACCAGAAAGAAATTCTCTTAAATTGATAAAGTTTGAGACATATTATATTAAACCAAATCCTCCCCTCTTTTTTTGCAAACAAAATATGCAATGGTCCCGCAACATGGTCCATTCTCACTTCACACTATCCTTGAGGGCCCGTGACTACATAAAACGGCTTTGCCAACACCCATGGTATGGCCTTTGGATGAGAGTCGAGGTACCTCACCATTACAAGGTCACAGCTCTTGGCTCATGTGTGAAGTGGCCCTTAGTCTCTATACAGTAGTACACTTGTTGAGATTGACCGACCAATGTTGGTAGGGTTTCAGATTTTGTTGATGATAAGTTCACCTTTGGTACTGGCTTGTTTTCAGGAGTGATAAGAGAATAGACGCCATTTAGGCTTGATTTTAGGGCCACTTCACACACGAGACTGAGAGCCTGTGACCATTACACTTCAAGTACTCTCATTGGTGGAAAAGGCGGGGCCGGTCCAAGTTTGCTCCACACTACGCTCAAGGGACCAACGGAGTATGTGAATGCAAGATGATGTAAAGTCTACATGGATTCCTACATGGCATCAAACGGATCATGTTTCATGGTCACTTGGACTATTTTCAAAAACCACTTCTTGGAGGTAGGCCTAACGCAAACCGTAAGTGAATTCGATGAATTGTATGGTATGTGATGGGGTAGGCCTCAGGGGGGGTTGGCTATCTGTGGGGGCACCTATTACGCATAATATGTCTGGTCTCATCCTAGCTGGACATGTGCATGGTGTGGTGGTACATGTACATTGGAGTAGCCATTGTGGAACTGTGTTGTCTTGTGGTCTGGAGTCTTGGTGGCCTGCGTTTACGAGTGTATAATGTCTTGTGTGCTTATTTGATTGGAGCATATGTACGATTTGGTGGACTGCTTTATTATGGCGTGCTATTCGCAGGCCCTTTATGTGTGGGTGTGAACATGTAGATAGTAGATGTGGCCACGTGTCTATGGTATTATTGGGGCATAACGTGCAGTTCGGGTTTGGGTATAAGTTGGGCCAGAATATATGTTTACGGTGGTTCCCCATGTATTGAGCGTAGCGAAATTTTAGAGTTTGTGTGATTTGGGCGTCTGTGGTTCCGGGATTTTTCCAAAACTGATTGGAGAGTTTATGGTTTATTTGGTCATTGGACGTCCATTTGTCTATATAAGTGAATTTGGATTGTGCTATTCTTAATTCTTGGTCTCTGTGTTCTTTATTGATGTATGTTTGTAGGTTTCGTATGGCGCCCGTGTGGGTACCTGTTGGGACCCCATTGAGCCAGTATGGCGTAGTATGAGCTGTGTGTATCCTGGGTGTATTAGTGGGTTTATTTAGGAGGGCTCCATCGTTTGCTAGTTGATCTGCTATTTCATTGCCTGTTATGCTTGTATGTGCTCTGACTTTTTGAATTGTGATTTTATGTGTGGACCATGTTATGTGGTGGACTATGGCTGCTATGAGTAGTTTATCCGGGTGGTTGTGTTGGGATGATGGGTGTCGTATGTGGTTGTTTATTAGGTATATACTATTGAGGCTGTCTGTAAAGATGTGGAGATCTTGTGTGTGGTGTTGTGTACTTTGGACTGCTATTAGGATGGCGTTTAATTCCGCCCTGAGAATGTTTTGGAGACCTGGTAGTCTCTCGGCGATCCTAATGTTGTCGGCGGGGGAGTAAACGCCAGAACCGGCTGTGTTGCCTATACCATGTTCGTCGGGGGGTATGAATGAGCCATCGGTGTATATGCATTGTGAAGGCTTGAATTTAAGGGGTTGGATATTGTATAGTTCTGTTGGTAGGGGGTGTGTTTGGTGGTTGATTTCTTAGTGTTGATACTGTGGAGCTTGGTGCCATGCCTTGGAGTATTTTATTTTTTTCATATGGAGGGTGGTTTGGGCTGAGTTATTGTTAGTTTTAATATTATATAGTTCAAATATGTTGGTTGTGACTGCGTTGGGTATGTAAGGGGTGTTTGGGGGGGGGACCATGTTTGTGGATGCTTATTATGGTGGTGTATTGGTTTTCTAGCTGATGTAAGTATTTTGGCCATTCCGATGTGGGATTGTATTGTATGGTGTTCGGGGGGATGGTTACAATTATGTGCATATCTGAGATGGTGATGGGGAGGGTGCTCTCTTTATGGTTGATTATGATGATGGTTGTGGTGTTATGGCTTGTTTGGGCTGCCATGCGAGCCCAGTGGATTGATGCCATCGCAGTTTTGAGGTCTGGGGGATGAGCTAGGCCTTTGCCTCTCCACTTTGATGAGTGAGCAAGGCCGTTTGATCCAAAAACTATATCTCTATTGTGTGGGGAGTTATATTGTGTGAGCATTATTGGGCAGGTGAGGGGTGAGGAGTAGTATGAATGTGTGATGTTATAGGTTGTTATTAGGGTTTGTAGGGTGGAGGAGAGTAGAGTTTGGTGGTTGTTGTTTGGGTTATATTTTTTTGGTTTCCTTTTTGGGAGGATTGTGACATATCTCTGGGTGAGCCATAGGACTTCAGTGGCGAAATCTTGGGGCGAGGGGTTGAGGAAGTGTATCATGGAGTGCGTTTGATTTTGGTTGTATCGTTCCCACAACCATTGTAGTCTTGTGGTGGGCATGGTTAGAACGTATGTCCCGTTTTGGTCATATATATCGGCTTCTAATCCTTGTATTTGTATGGTGGGTTTGGTGGCAATGATATCCTTATCTGGGTTGCATTCTATTGTTTTTAATACGAGGTTTGAGGCGATGATGGGTGGGCGAATAAATCTTTGGTCTTTGGATTGTAAGAAATTTATGCATGAGTTGTAGGTGGCTAAGGTGTTGGTTTTGTGTCGGTTTTGTAGAAATTGGTGGAGTATAAATATATTGTGGTCTAATGTGATATTGTCATGGTGAAGGAGCGATGATGCTTCTACCCATTTTGTTGTGTTGTTTGGGTGGGTGCCCCATTGACATAAGTAGTGTTGCTTTATGGCTTTTGCTCCCCATTTGTCTTTATATGTTGTGGTTTTATCACTTATTATGGCTTGTATTGGTTTCCCTCTAGTGGGGTCTATTTGGTTGTTGGTAGATGTGGGTGGGTTGTGTATTGTGGGAGATGTTTGTTGTGGGGGGGGGGATTGTGGGTTGTGGGTGGGTTGTGTGGGAATAGTATTTGGGCTTGTGCCAATGCTTCCTTGATTAGCTTTGGGGCGGCTTTGAATTTTTGTTTGAATTCCTTGGGGGATAGTATTTGATGTGTGTCGGGGTTTTGGATGTGGTTGATGGTAGTGATATTGTATGTGTGTAGTTTGTTGAGGTATCGTTTAGCGTCTTGTTGTTGGTTTGGGGAGAGGAGGGCATATCCTGCGGATTGTGTCCATGCAAGCTCTATTGGTGATTGTTTAATGGGAAAGTTTTTGATGGAGGTGTGTACATGTATCTCATATTCTCTTTCGAGTAGATAGAGTGTACGGGATATGGGCGATCTTGCACATGCTTGATATTTCAGACGTGGGAGATGGTAGGATCCTCCATATTTTGCTGTTATGTATTTGGTGATGCCTTGATAGACTTGGCCTAGCTGACCTTGATCATTGAGGGCGTTTAGTAGTTGTTTACCAATGCAGTTGATATAGTCGGGGAGGATGGAGGTGGTATTGATGCCAAAGTCTTCGTTGGGGAGGTGTATTAGTATGTTTGTTGTACTGTTGGGTAGGTTACATATTTCTTTAGTTAGTTTACTAAGGATTTTGTCTAGTTTTTTAATGTCTGGTTTAGAGAACGGGACGGCATAGTATGCATATGCTATTCATGGTTTGATTACTGTATTTAAGATGTGTATTTTTTGTCTAATCGTAGCAGGGGAAGTCATTAATAATTTGCTTTGTTTTTTGGCTTTTTCTATGGTGATGTTTTTTTGGATGTTCCATTTTAGTGAGGGAACTAAGTTTATTCCTAGATATGTGTATGGTTCATTTTGTGTGAGGGTAGGGAAGGGTTTATTTTTGAAGTGGATGTGTTGGGCTTGTATGTATGCTTTGAAGGTGGTGGGTTTTAGGTTTGACTTGTTTGGGCATCCTGTAATTGCGCACTTAGAGAGGTTAAGGTCTAGATGCGCCCATTCTAAGTATTTTTGGAGTTTGTGGATTTGTGGTTGGACATGTGTTATGTTATCGGTGAGGATGGCAAGGTCGTCCGCATATGCTATGGTGTTACAAGTATTTGATGATGTCTTAAAGTGGTATCCTATGTTGTCTTTTTCTAACCACCGGAGGAGTGGGTCTAGAAAGATGATGAAAAGGTATGGGCTTAGGGTGTCTCCTTGTATGGTGCCTCTATTAATGTGTATGGGTGGTGCACTGGGAACATGCTTGAAGATGTATTGGGATCACAATTGGGAACGTTTTGGATACAATGCAAGAGGTGACAATGCTAATTTCCTCTAGATCTAGAGAAAATTTCATGTGTGGACAACACATTGTGCATGGGAATGCAAATGAAACGTGAATGCAATGAAATCCTACAATCAAGAGACACTCCAATATTGCAAAATTGCAATTGCTTCTATAAGAGAGGTTTGGTATTTGCGAGAGGACATAGGGCATGGGATAAACAATGGAGTGGGAGGATGTATTGAATCTTCAAGAGGGGGGCAAATATTGAGGTCGACACCTTGCAAGTTGATAAGAGACAAATGTTGGTGCATCTTGAATGGTGCAAAGACGTGGAAAGTAGGAAATTCAAAACAAATTGGAGATAGGCTCATTTCCAAGGTTTGATATGCATATAAATTTGCAAAATAAGTTTACAAAGGCAATACAACTATTGCAAAATAAATTTACCATGGGAGAAAGTCAACGAGGAGCAGAAAGGGTATGGCAACTACACGGTGTCTAAGGAACAATGAGATATGTTTTGGCACCATAACACACCATAGTGAATGATGTGCAATAGGGCAAACAAATACATAGTGCATAGATGTGGTCAATCTATATCCAACACAGGGAAACTGGAGAGCAAAAAAATCAACACATGGTTATTTTATAATTAAATACAAATTTAGGCAACAATAACATAGAATTAACATTGTAAGTAGTCAATACATACTTATAGATTTATGTTCCAAGTTGTAAATAATGTGAAGTTATTCCTAACTAAGAAATGCCCCTATATTCTATTACTCTGGATTTGTCAATTCTTTGTGTTATGTTGCTATGATGGTTGGCATTCAAAACTAGCTTCTTGATGGGGTCTCCATGTGAGAGGGCAACTGATGTAACATATGCCAAACAACATAATTGCGGATGTCTTGCATTGGAGTGTCAAAGAGATTACCCAATATAGGGTACTGAGGTCAACATCCAAGGATTTGTTACTCTAGAAAGGCTTGGGAAATACCATTGCAATATGTGTTGATGACTCTTATGTAAAGGATGTTGTTTATAAGAATGGTGTTATTCTCCAACAAACAAAGAGCACCATCATCAAAGGCACAGGGGGGCTGCCATAATAAATTCAATGTCTTTTGGAAAGGAGGGAACGGATATTTTCAAGACTCCTGACCGCTTCATTTTGGTCCTTATGTATGGAGCAATGTTCTTGACCGAAACGTAAGCATGACACTGCAAATGACTCAAAAAAATAGACTATATTCTTGGCAGTTTTTAGTTTCATAGAAGACCAAATGCACACATGAAACTTGTAAGAGATTGGTCCAAAATTTCTTGTAACCAAGTCTAGGCACAACACACTTGGAGCTGATAATGGTGGGTGCTCTGTTGGACATATTGTCGTCCATTATCCAACCTAGGAAGGTCAATTGATCAAGTTTACGACATTGACCCTTGCAAAATATGCCATTGAGATCAAAGACAAGTATAAATCTTCTGACATCTTGATTGGCAAGGGCCTGGCCACTGTAAAGGTTACATGCTTCAACCAACAATTTTTTTGTTTGTTTCAAACACAACTAATTACCCCATTAATGGATGGAGAGGGATTCAAACCCCCGGTATTCTCAATACATGAAGACCAAAAGAAGCAAGGCCAAAAAAGATAACAAATTACCATAAATAGAAAAACAAGTAGGAATTGGAACACGCTAAAGGGGAGCTTGGACCAATACAACACAATAGTCTTTTAGAGCAAAGAATGCTCAACTTCCTTGTGAACATTTGTTGGGACCTATTTATTGAAAATGGATCGGGGTATACGAAGAGCTTAAAGAAAACATCATGGACACTGGCCTACACATCTAAACGACCAAAGTTCAGTAAGGATGGTGCATGTAGTTTCGTGTGAATCGAGAGGAAACTTGGACCAACACAACATCAACATGGGGACTTATTTCCTAGGACACATTAGGATGAACAAAAACTTAAATCCTGAGCAACTAGCAACCCGGGATGAGCACATGATGTAAAAAAGTTTTGAGGGGTGCAGAGGGTTTATGTGGGTCGAGAGGAAACTTCTTGGGATGTAGGACTTACTTAGACTGTGGGCGATGGCAGTGGCTAAGGTGTTGACAAGGATTCTTGAGCCAAATGAAGGGGTTGAGGAGTTTGAAGAATTGTGATGATAGTGCCACTAGAGGTTGCATTATTTAGGACCACCTGAGCAACAATCCATCTTGAAAGGAGCCATGAAGAGACATCAATTCCATGTTGCCTTTGGTCATTCTCCATATCTGACATTGGTTGTTGTTCATTTTCTACGGTCGATGTTGGTTGTTGTTCATTCTCCACACCTGCATTGTGGCCACAATTATTTTCCACCCCAGGATGGTCCTCGGTCCAGCACCCCATTCGAGGTTTGGCCACTCTCCATAACCTTACATGTACCTTGACCGTCATCATTCCCATAGTCACCCCCTGGCCTTGATAGTCACCTCATCCAAACAAGCAACTTCATCGGCCAAAGATGTATCCCCCCGCCGCTAGCAACACCCACCACATGTGTGCTAAGCGCATTGGCCACATCTCCGTGTTCCACGACATAATTATCGGTGACAAGGGTAGTTTTCACTTCAATATGTTGGAGACCATCTTGTTGGATATCACATACAACCTCTCCAATGCTCAAAGGGATGTCTTTGCAAACATGCGGATTTGTCACATCTTGCATGGGCACTTTTTTGGTGGGATGGGACGGTCATTGCCTTTGTTTTACAAGTGGGGATTTCCTCTTGACCACATCCTTAAACAAAACATATCCGCAACATGTAAACTATGCACATCCCTCCAAAATGACACATACCTCCACATACTATCATGTTGCACAAATAAACCCATAAACAACCTAAGGACAAACCAACACAATAAAACATTACACGGACTAGCAAACACACTGCTTGCCCACGCCACAACTTGATGCTTTATCCTAATTAATGCAAACAAAACTAAGGACCACACACTTGACAACACCATCCTCTTGTGGCTACTCCCATGCACGTGTTGCCTATCAAGATGTAAATGCCCAATCCAATTTCGACCAAATATACTCTTAGGAACCCCACTTATAGCTAAACCACCTTTCACACCTAGCCTAAACCTCAAAGCACAAATATTCGAATTCACTTATTGCAATGATAGTTTCCTTGCCAAAGCTACACACCAAAAACTAGATAAATACGCCATTCTACACCCACTCCAACTAGGGTGGACAATAGTACCATCCATTACAACCACGATAGGAATACGAGGCACTATCCACACAACCACTGCCAAACACCTCCAATACCTACATATCCTCGACTCCAAAATCCATAAATTGATGGAATCCTTCTCACAAAATGCTATGAAGTACATAACATACATTATTCTAAACAAAAGGAAAATAGAAAGAAGGAAAAAAAAACCCGGTCCCACTCGACTAAACTACCCACTAACGCTAAAACTCAAAACTAACATAGAACACATAGATCTAACACTAACCACACGGTCCCCCCCATGAAAACATGCATTAAACCACCCCCACTCCCATACCCATGCAAGCATGGGAAGGAGGTGGTAAATGGACATTGCATGTCAATGTAACAACATTGACGAGGTCTTCTTTTCTTTTGCTTTTCTTTCTTTCTTTCTTATGTATGGAGGAGCATCTAAGTCAATTTGGACATTTACTAATATGTTCTTTGTGTATTGGAGTGAGAGATGAGGAGTTTATGGATTTGCTAAACCGTTATTTTTTGTCTAACGGTTTGGATGTTATTGATGGTGGGGTTGGTGCACATGGAGAGGAGGTGGAGGCATGTGTTGGGGGCTTGTTGTGGGCATGGGGGGGGATGGAAATTGAGTGGGCCAGATGGTGTGTTTCCTTTTTATTGCCCATATATTCACCATATCATAGTTTGAGTGTTTGTGTACAATTTGAACATTTGTGCAACTTTGTGTGATGACCATAAATAGTTGGAAATGGCTTAACAAACTTGGGGTGTGTTGAGCCATTTGGTGACATATGGGCAGGGGGAGGGTGGTGGATGTTCACGGGTGTATTTTGTTTGTACGTACAAATTAAGGTGGCCGGATAGGTGTAATATGTGCGAAGTCTATGAGTATCTTGGTATGCTATAAGGGGTTGGTGTGGGCTATGTGTTTTACATGGGTGGTAGGTTGTGGTGGTTTGTTAGCTCCAAACTTGGCAAGGTTATCAGCAATGTTGTAATAAGAAAATCTTGAGTGTGTGCACATCTATTGGAGGGTAATTGGGCCTTTTTGAAAGGAAAGGCATCAAATGATGGCATGTATGAGTAACTAGCTTGGACTCATGCCATCCTTTGTCATTGCACATGTGATATGAATTCACATCATGGATGAGCCCAACCCCATACCATATGGCCATGCCCATATGCCTCCCATGCTCGTGTGTACTTGGCATACGGATGTGTGTCCATGCTCATGAGCCTCCATGACCTGCCACCATGTGTGCATGGAGCAATTTAAGGAAATATATGAATTTTCCTCTTTTTTAAATTAATTTGGCCTACTTCATATTATTTCCCATGCCATGCCATGCTGCCACCTTTGCTCCATTTTGCCACCTCCCCCTAGTTTTCCCCACCATAAGTAGATGAAGCTAATGTGGACACCTCCAACTTGGTGGAATTATCTAGCCAATGGATTTGAGCATTAGAAGCTTGAGCATGTTAACAATTGCGAATCATAACCAAAGAATTTGAAATTGCTAAAATTGGAGTTGAGGAAGGTGTTGATCTAGGCTCCGGAATCAAAGATTCTCTATTACCCAATGTGGTGTTATAGGGGAACTCTTTTATCGTTCAATATTGTGTAAGTGGACAACATCATTAGCCAACGAAATCCAAGTTTAATGCCAATATTGGTTGTGTCATGTCTCTAAAGTGGTCACATGTAAGATAAATGTTGCCCTATTTTTTTTCATTGTAGAATACTCACAATACAAGTTGGTCGGCACCTCACATCTAGGTGCCACCTCCTAATTTGCCCATCTTGGGCACGAAAATCAAGCGTGCCATAGCTCGGTGGATGGTGGACTCTTCATACCATGTATGAACTAACGTGAATGTATGAAGGGGTATTATTTGAGGCATTATCGTACATAGTATACATAAGGGAGATGTATTAATTTTCTCTAGTGTGTATATTTAAAAATTTATTATAATTTTCAAATAAAGGTGGATGTACAAAAAGGGCCCTAAGGTTTAGAGAAATTTTTGACAATGCGTGTTAGTGTCATCCATTTCAAATTTATTCATTGTTGTCATATGGTCATAGTCCTCAATGAGTCCCTTGTCCATTCTTGTTAGGGTCCGCATTCGGGTTTTAGGACAAGCTAGAACCTCTTGGAGTGCTCATGGGCTCCCTTGAGTTTTGCTCTCTAGATCGTGGCCAAGTTATTGTGCCATTTTCTAGCATGCCTTTCATAGGTATACATTTGTTTTTCTTTGTAAACTTCTCATATATACCTACGCACGTCATTTAGGTTTCCAATGAAGAGTCCACCCCTGGAATACCCACCTTTTGCATTTGTAGTGCCCCACCGTTCCACATTTGTTTCCTCTTCTTTTTATCACATGTTGGTTTTGGGGAGTCCAAATCGCTGGCATATGGCCCTTTTACTTTGGATAATTTTTTTGTTTTAGAAGCAAGAATGGAGGGGGGGGGATTATGGGTGCCGACCACTACCACCATGACCATTATAACCATCACCAAGTATTCCGGTGTATATAGATTTGTTTAGGTGGTTATGTTGGGAGGACGGATGGCATATGTGGTTGTTGATGAGGTAGTGAGAGTTGAGGCAATGTATGAAGGTGTGGGGGTGCGTCATGCTGTCCTTTGTGAACCGGAGTATTGCGAATGTGGTCATAAATTCAGCTCAAAGGATGTTTTGGTTGTCAAGGGGGCGGAGTTTTGTGTGAGGGGGAGCTCTCTTAGGCGTGAGGTGGCTTTGAGGCGATAATTGAGTATTTCCTTGAAATTGGGTATGATAGTGGGATGTAGGTGCTAGCATACACATAAGATGGTGGTGATTTTGGGTTATGTTTGAGCCATTACATGGTGGGAATCTCAGTTGGGGGGGAGGTTACAAGTGGGAATCTAAGGTGTGCTAATATGTGGGTATCTAGGTGGGGTCTAAGGAGTTGATGCCATCTATTGTATCAATATGCATGGGGGAGGATGAGGATGGTGAGTATGTGTGTGTGTGTGTGTGTGGGGGGGGGGGATATGCCGATTGTCGTATGCACTAAAGATTGTGTCAAGTGATTTTACGGAGTGGAAGTTGTTGAGGTCAAGGGTGCATATATGTTTGGACATGTATGTGAAGTTCTAACGTTTGGACATATATGTGGAAGATATGGAACCTTGTTTTATTGGATATTATTGAAATTTCCATAAATATGGATAATTAATTCATTAAGGATTCTAATGTAATTCTCTTACTACGAAGCTTTCATGACAATGAAGGCCAAGTGTGTTAACCCTCAATCCTTGACACACACACATGAGTTGCATATTTCATTGAGAACTAATTGTATTAAAAATACAATGAATTCATTCACCATGTCCAAATTTGCTTGCTCATTGCGTGAACTTGTTAATTGGCTAAATGCCTTGATGTGATTGAAGGTTCGAGTTCCAATTCCACAACTTGGGTGCCTTTGGATACAAATACATATTTTATATAATGATCGTCAATGTCAAATTGGACCATACTCTTGCGGGTTTTTCTTATTTTGATTTCTAAAGGTAGACTTCTTGTGCAATTTGACTTCCATACCAAATTAAATACATTAAATACATTAAATACATTGAGCTTCATCTTTGATGTATCCTCAACTCCGGGGAGTGCTATCTTGTGAGCGGTGAAGAAAGAAAAATCTTTGGTAATAGGACCACTAGTATCCTATAACCGTGGCCTAAATAAATATAATTTTAGGCTTTAGTAATAAGATTGGGGAGGACAAACAACATGAATGCTAGATTGTGAGCAGTGAGCAACAAGAAAATAACAATATATGCACGCCTATGGGCATATATGTATTTATCATTTACAAATTTTCATAGTTGTATTGCATGCCGTATGAGAGTGGAATGAAAAAAGTTGAAGTAAATGATGCTCATGATAATGATTATCATTGACATTCATAATATGAACACATTAAAATATAAACAAAACATGTTGCAAATGAAACTCAATTTTGTACTAGGTCAATTATACAACACAAATATGAAGAGTGCAAAGAAAATAGAGTTGGACACAAGATGTGTATAAGTTCTTCAAGGTATAGCATAAGTGAATGTATATCAAAGAAACGATACCAATAATAAAATCTTCCATTCTGGTAGTTGAACACATGCTAACAAAAAACTAATCATCACTATAACTTGAAGTAATGGATGTTGATCATGAATGCATTGCCAATGAGGTCATGAAAATACTCACTGCCAAGAACTTTGCTATAGTAATAACAACGAGCAAACAATTCCTAACAGACTATCTTCTAAAATGTCCATCAAACGGTGAAGGACATCACTTGGCAAGTTCGTCCATGGAGGTCGTTATGGATAAATTCAGTACTCTTGCCTCTCCAAGTTATCGTAACTTCATATTGGGCCCAAAGCATTTTGTTCGTAGCGGAATGGGCACGATGGATAGTATTATGGTGTAAAGTGACATGTATTAGTGTGGATTTTTATAATAAAAACCAACAATAGACTGATGGTTTTGAAAGCATCCATGGTAATAGGTTCCCTTCACTCTTCTTCAATCAAAATGCGGGTACTTTATATTTCTTAAATTGCAAAAATATAAATGCCAATTTTAGAGTATATCTCCTAAAACCGTGGCCAATTACTAAATTTGGCATCATTGCTCACGTGTTACCGCTCATTGCTCATGTGTTACCGCTCACTGCTCATGTATTACCGCTTACCGCTCACCGCTCACTGCTCATGTCTTAGCTTCCCTCCTCAACTCCTCCACCAATAAGAGTATCCTATTTCATGGCCTCAAGGGCAACCAAAGCGGCCTTGGCTTGTAGTAAGCCCCTATCTATCTATCTATCTATCTATCTATTATAATGCCACTTAGTAACAAAGCTATCGCACATATGACATAAAGTGTGAAAATTGTATTTAGAATATAAAATAATTACATGTAAATAGTCTGATTGCAGGAGATCTATTCCTTTAGATTATTGAGCAAATTTGCAATGAAATCTTCATTTGTTGCGCCACAAACTAAAACCTAAAAATAAAGAATCACTAGCAAAATTTTTGGACTCAATTTAGGTCAAAACAAGTTTCAAATATGGTACATGTATTTATGTAAATAATGCATGGGACGGTACATGCAATTCATCTATATGCTCAAATAAAATGCATTTGAAATTAAGTCTAAACTTTAGAAAAGTGGAAAGAAATTAAGTTAAAACGATGATCTTGGAAGTGATAGCCCCTTGACTCCAAAGGTTCAGTGCCATAAGGTCCTAGGTTCAAATTCACTCATGAATCAATGAAATTTCTTGATTTCCACTCAAGTTGCGTTGGTTCGCCCGGGTTGGTTGTATTTGGGTTCTTTTGCAATTGAATTTGAAGACATCCACTTATTTTAGATTTGTGAGGGTTGAAGAGGCTCTTCATTCACGCTGGCGCCATTTGGAGCCAACGTATCTCTCTATCTATCTGAGCCTATAGCGGATTTTGTTTGTCTACAATGGACTTTGCCTATAACTGTCACTTTCTTTTAAAATGTAAAATATAACATTGAATTGCAATCTACAATTATCGGACATGGAAGGAAAAATTAAGAAATTCTATAGTTTTAACACACATATCTTAACCCTTATCATCCCCAAGATTTTGTGTCTTTTCAAATCAATTGTAAAGTGAGTTGAACATAACATTACTTAGCTAATGAGCTATGTTCAATTGTCATGACTTCATATTTAGTTTGATGTAGTGGGATTCTAGCATCCAGAGTCTTTATTCTCAAATCTACTGCGGGGCCCATGAACACAACTAATCACTTGAGTAATGTTATGAAGGCCAACTCGTCGAAAAGCAAAAGATAAACTGAATAGATTGGTTGGCGGTTCTATTCCCAGCTGTGAAATCTTCTCTCTACTTGACGGAAAGTGGTCAAGCGCCTCCTGTGTTCAAAAATAAGAAAAGAAAAAAGAAAAAAAGAAAAAAGAAAAAATATCCATTAGGAAATCCAGTCTTGAATCATGAAACCCGTTGTTGGTAGTGTGAACACGAAAGAAGTTGGCCTTCTGGAGCCGAATGTCTAGGGTTTTGCACTTCCTACGTTGGTGCCTCTCGTTCTAGTTCATTCGCTTCATCTCCCTCCGACACTTCGTGCGAATTTATACATCACAATCTCAAGATTCTTGTGCTTGATTCATTATTTGTAGTAGTGAGAGGATGGACAAGGACAAGATGATCGCGGACGACTCTGAAAAGCCGTCCAGTAGTGGCCCAACCCCACGCAAAGCTACAGAACACAAGAAACCCGTTGTTATCATCGTCATTGGAATGGCTGGTAAGGCATTTTTGCAATTCTCAGCTCAAATTTTAAAGCAGGATCATGGATTTTGCACTTAATTTCTTCCCGAAATGTGATGTTATGGTTTGACAGGGTCCCAAACCCAGCCTTCTTGGGCTGTATGCAAATTTTGTAAGTGGTTGTCGGCATATGGTAATTCAGGAGCAACATCTCCATTTTTTGTAGGAATTTATTGAATGACCCTCTTCTGATAATTTGCCCGAGTTTCGTACATGCTTTTCATCATGTGTGGAGAGTCACGTGTGTTGCTTGGGTTCGTAGGAAGTGGGAAAACCACTATGATGCAAAGGCTGGTGGCGCATCTACAGAGCTCCAAAAAGAGGGGCTATGTCCTGAACCTTGATCCGGCAGTGACGTCACTTCCATTCACTGCAAATATTGACATTCGGGACACTGTGAATTATAAGAATGTGATGAAGGAGTATCACTTGGGTCCTAATGGAGGAATCCTCACCTCCCTCAATCTGTTCGCAACCAAGTTTGATGAGGTACTTTTTGTGGGCTGTGGCAAACGATGATAAAAATTAAGGTCTGAATGCTGTTAAATTGCATGTAACCCTATGTTATACGAATGTATGCAAAACGTTAGTATTGAATTGTCTGCGAAGAATCTTATTATCCCTGTTTCTCTTTTGCTGTGTGTGTGTGTGGGGACAGAGAAAAAATATAAACCTAAGTTTGTGTTTCTTTAAGATCCATCTTTCTCTCTTGCAATCTGACTGTCTTCTGGCCACTTTTATCATCTAATCATCTAGTCATCTAATTATTTAATTATCTAGAAGTAGTCCAGTAGTGCCCTCATGCTCACCTCCCTCAATCTGTTTGTCACCAAGTTTGATGGGGTACTTTTTGTGGGCTGTGGCAAATGATGATAAAAATTAAGGTCTAATGTTGATAAATTGTATGTAACCCCATGTCACAAGAACATATCCAAAAGTTTAGTCCTAGAATTATCTGCGAAGCATATTATTATCCCTGCTTCTCTTTTGCTCTGTGTGTGTGCAGAGAAAATCTATTAACGTAAGTTTTTGTTTCACTAAGATCCATCTTCTTCTCTTGCAATTCTCACTGTCTCTATTCTGACCATTTTTATCATGTAGAAGTACTCCAGTAGTGCCCTTGCAAGGTTTACATAACACAAGTATGGAAGCTCTTCTGCAGAGAGAGATTATTCTTGAATTTCTTCTTTGAAACTCATCAGTCAATGGATGGCAGGTTGTTGGATTGGTGGAGAAACGGGCTGCAAATCTAGATTATGTCCTAGTTGACACACCAGGGCAGATTGAAATATTTACATGGTCAGCATCGGGAGCAATTGTGACTGAAGCATTTGCATCGACGTTTCCAACGGTTGTCACCTATGTTGTGGACACTCCACGCTCTGTAAACCCGGTCACATTTATGAGTAACATGCTCTATGCATGTGGTATACTGTACAAGACACAACTCCCACTTTTACTTGCTTTCAATAAGGTGGACGTTGCTAAACATCAGTTTGCGCTTGAGGTTAGTTTCAACCCCTCACTCCCACTCTTATAGGGTCATCAATTTCCAATCTGCAACCTAATTCTAGCTGGGCATAGTAAGCATTTAAGGATTTCGCTAAAAGGGATGGTGACAGTTTAACCCTACTTTCAGGAGGGACCTCATCACCTTTGCTAGTTCAGCACTCCAGGCCATTATACTAATTTTTGGAATTTTAGTATACCTCTAAATACTCTATGCTAATGCAAGGAACCCCTGCAACACTTCTTAATTGGTGTGTGTTTTTGTTTTCTGCAGTGGATGGAGGACTTTGAGGCATTCCAAGCAGCTGTGGAGGGCGATGAATCATATTCTTCGAGTCTGAGCCGTAGTCTTTGTTTAGTCCTGGATGAATTCTACAAAAACCTTCGTAGTGCAGGTGTGTCAGCAATTACTGGGGAAGGTGTTGCAGACTTCTTCACCAAAGTGGACTCTTGTGCCGATGAATACATGGAAACATACTGGTATGTAATCCATTTTCTTCAAAGTTACTGGTTGATTTGAATGTTCTGGTAAGAAATGTTAAATCTCTATATCTAACATCTGATGTCTGCTTCATGACATTATATTCTTTGAATTACAAAGTCGTTTTTTCTAGGTTCTCAATGTTTTCGTTCTTTATGTATCAGCTACCTCCTGCAGTAAGGATGAAGCTACCACTAAGTGAAATATCTGGCATTAGAGGGGATGGCAGTTTTGATTCTGGATGTTTTAGTTATGGCTGTCAATAGAACATTGTTGTGCTTTTCCTTATATAGGTTTATGTTGAATGCAGGCCAGAGCTGGAAAAGAGAAAGAAAGATCGTGCAGATCTGGATGCAAAACGTCAGGAAGCCAACCTTGCTCGGTTACAGAAAGATTTGGCAGAATCCAAAGGTCAAAATGTAGTTCTTAGTGCCCCTCGCCGCATGGAGGAGGAAGAAGAGGAAGAAGAGGAAGAAGTTGAGGATGACGAGGATGCATACGGAGAAGAGGATCACAATGAGGTGTTCCATGAGATTGGTGGTCGCCTCTAGCCCCAATAATGAAACAGATTTGGTGTCTAACAGCACATGGTGCTCTGCAGCATATATATGCTGCTATATTTTTGGAATTGAGCTCAGAGGGAACTGCAGTTGACACTGTACAGGGAGGACATTTTTGGACGTTTTTACTTATTGTTATGGGTGGATACTTGCCGCCAGCATAGAATTTAGTTAGTAATTGTTGATGGTATAGAATGAAGACACCCACATCAGGATCTGCAGGCATATTGGAGCCACTTGAAAGATGAGTCACAGGATGGATGTGCATATCTGTACAACAGGCGTCTGTGTTTGTTGTTAGAGCTTCAGTGTTTCACAAGTTTGCCGGTCCTTATTTTCAGGAGTTCCAATGATGTGCGAACAGTTACAATGTCTTCGATTGACGCAATAAGATAATAGGGTCAAAATGTATGATACATGAATGGCTTCAGAGATAATGTAGCTGAGTGTGGGAGCTATAGCAGAACACATTACATAATTTAGAGCTGGTGCTTAATACACTCTCTTTCTGCTGTTATTGATTTCAACAAAGATTTAGCAAGAGAACTACATTTATGTAGATTTGTTGAGTCATTACACACAAAGTGGGGTTGTTTTCAAATTTGGGTTGGTTGGTGATCCCTCCGCTGCCCATTGAAGTCTTTCTGTAACTTCAAAATGAATACTTCCAATGTCGCACAAGTAGAATTAAAATGAAGTCCTGCTTAAAGGGTTGTAGGAGAGCTCATAAGGGTGTTGACTGATTCCACGAGAACTGGGTATCTTTGGAATATAAGAAGCGAATTCCTTATAGCTTTCGATTATCCAAGTATCAAAATGGAAGATTGGAGTGAGATGTTATTCATCAGGGAACTACCATACAATGCCTTCTGTCAATGTAAACTGTGATAGCCGTACGATAAACTGAATGTACATATAGTTGGATATCTGGGATTCTGGATTTTTGTAATGGCCCTTCCAGAATTGTATTATGAGGCCCTGCTTACAATATTTTGGTTGTTATGTGGCAAGATGCGAGGATGAGAGAATGGACTCCTCATTTCTGGTTGTTGGGCTTTTGATTGGCAGTCTAGAAACACAAGTCAGGTGGTACATTCGATTGTGGAGAAGCCAAAATATTGAAGCCCACATCTTCCACTCAGTTGCTCCCACATCTTCCACTCAGGTCAGCACATAAAAGGCACAAACTGAGCTGTCAACATTCTTGGAGCTATAGAACATAATGAAACGAAATGATATTCAAGAGCTCTAGCATAAATCTCGAAAGAAAGCATATTGGTGCCGCATGCATTGAGTGAAAAAGAGAATCTGTACTGAATGATTACAAAAGCTTCAAATGCACTCGATTGAAGTAGAACTACCAGTTGAATGTATGCACAGTGAGGTTGTTAGCAGTGGAAGTTCAACATTGCACAGCTCATCAAAGGGGGTACCTATTGAGTCCGCCTTAGAGCATTTGAAAATTCACAGTACCTTGTCAAGTGGTGGTTTTTCAAACAACTTGTTTGTCCCATACGCTTGGGGACCTGCAGGGGCGAAGGAGAGATACACAAAGGGAAGGATGGCACATTAAAAAGTATACCTTTCTCGGCCTTTTGGCTAAGATCAAGTGTAGTATCTGTTCTTATCAGTTTAATATCTGATACGAGACTCTTCGAGTCTCATGATATTAATCTAATTTTTGTAGGGTGCGGGTCCACCAGACAGCTTGCTGTTAGGTTCCTGTAGTGTCGCATTAGTATTGCACTACTTCCTTTGCAGGCACAACCCTCTTCCTCCGGGAACCCAAATAATCTTCAAAGCGCACCTAGGATCAATCGACAAGTGTATAGAAATGCAGAGTTCTACTATGAACGGTAACAGTTTCCCAAAGAACACCTTAAAGTTGAAGATATCAATAAAGATATTGGAAACCTTTCCTTTGGAAACATACTTTCCAATACCTAAGCCTAAGTATATTTAGACACCTATTTAGAAAAACGATGAGGGATCATGTTTAAGTGCCATTCAGAGCATCCACTTCAAGAGGAGACAGTGCTTTGGAGTTCTTCCACATCTTCCACTTAGGTCAAACATAAAAGGCACGAACTGGGCTGACGACATTCTTGGTGCTGTAGAATGTAAATAAAGGGAATGGCGTTGATACCTCAACGCAATGGGGCCTACATGCATCGGGTGAAATGGAGGTTCTAAAGCATAGTCTGTACTGGGTGATCATGAAAGCTTCACATGCACACTCAATTTGATGAGAACTAGACCTTAATATTTTTCCATGTTACCGAACGCAGCAACACCTACATATATTTACAATGTGGCTTTAAGCCTGGGTTGGTAGTTCAACATGCAAATATTGAGTCCGATCTGGTTGAAAATGGACCTAGAGATAAGTTTGATAAATTAGAGTACATGTTCAAGTGAGGTGTTTCAAACAACCTGTTTGTCCCATACACTCGGGGACCTGCAGGGGCGAACGAGAGATACACAAAGGGAAGGATGGCACACTGAGAGGCATACCTTTCTCGGCCTTTTGGCTAAGATCAAGTATAGTATCTGTTCTTATCAGTTTAATATCTGATACGAGACTCATCGAGTCTCAGGATATTAATCTAATTTTTTTAGGGTGCGGGTTCACCAGACAGCTTGCTGTTAGAATCCGCAAGCATTGCCGTGGTATTGCACTACTTCTTTGGCTGGTGCAACCCTCTCCCCTTGGGGATCCAAGCAACTTAGAAATTGGAAAAAACAGTGTCAATGTTTCACCATTGGAGGTCGGTGGGCTCTATGGGAGTGCTTATGCGGTTTACTTAGCAAGAGAACACCCTATGATCACTATAATAACACCTTCCATTCCTCAGCCATTTGAAGTTTTGATGGTGACTAAGGTATTTGGGAACCATCTTCGTTACTTCGGGACAATTATCGACATGTTAGTTCAAGACTAAATTACGTACCTGCTGATGATGAATTTGAGCTAGGCTAGTCTACAAATTATTCCAGAAGATGCGGTGCTATTGCAAAAAGGACCTCGTTCCACCATTGCGGCACTTGCAATGCGGTTTTGATCGGTCCCGCAAACTGTGAAGCATTGTTTGATATATTCATGCATCTAAATGTTGATGGGGTGACTATCCTATTCGAGAGTCATCTTTTCTACCTCTTGTAGGGCAACTATTCACAATGTATATGTTCCAGCTCACCTTCTGTTGATAAAAGTTCTAATTTATTCGAAAAGATGCAATGTTGTTGCAAGAACTTAATCTATGATCGGGGCGCCTGCAATGCGCCTTTGATCGGTCCCGAGAGCCATGAAGTATGGAATAAGTACCGAAGTATATATATAATTAAAAATAAATAATTAAAAATTTAAATAATAAATAACCTTTTAAACCCCACACAGCCACTCCCCATGGCCAGTTTCTGGAGCAAGAAGGACAAATCCCAGCATCGGAAGCACGCACCAGCCCATGAAGAATGTGAACACCACAGTGATTAGATTATCCCGAAACAACGCAACCGATCCCGAGTTACGAATGGTACTAATGCAGCTCGACCAGCAAGTTGCAATCGACTTGAATTGTTCAAATGCGGACGATGGCACCGTGTCGTTGTCCATTGGAGCAGTTGCTTGCAGGCCCATTGCGAAACTGAATTTCGTTTTTGATTGGTCCCGTGAACCCTACAGAAAATGTAATTGCGCCCAGCTAGTAATCCGAGGATCAAAACCCAGTTGGCAACACCTCTGGTCCCATGCCCAGTTTCTGAAGCAAGGAGAAGATCGAGCCGTCACCATTCCTGATGGCGATGCGGGACGGTCACTGAGCGGCATAGGATCCACGCTTGATGCCCGTTGGGACAAACCCCAGCATCGGAAGCACGCATGAGATCATGAAGCCTGTGCTCACCTCAGCGGCCATTATACCGAGCCAGAATAACATCGTTGTAGAGTTCGTGCTACTGCTGCAGCTCGAGCAGCAAGTTGCAATCAACTTGATTTTTGCAATGGAGACAATCGCACCGTGTCTTGATCCATTGGAGCAGCAGTAACTGTTTTGAATCTGGATCCCGATGCACTGCCATGTGTGCAGTTTCCAACGATTGCTGCTGTTATTATTGATACTTTTTATGGATGTAAATTATCGTTTTCCAGATAGTTTGTTTGTCATTCTTGCTTTTTCTACCAATCAACTCGGACGCGAAATCCTTGATTAGTCTTCAAGTCATGAAAATGTCCCCGACTACAGAATATAGTGTTAGTTGCTTGCAGGCCCGCGGCGAAACTGGTTGTTGAAGATTTTCAAAACTGCCTACAGCGAGTTGATGCTGTAAAATTATTCTGAAGTATATATGAAAGTTATGTTTTGCACATATTATTAATCAAGCCTCCTTGTACTGTGGAAAGCTGGAGGACAATTCTTTCTGCAATGTGATACAATTTTTCACTCCCGGTATTTGTAACTAGTGCTAAATATAGTGGCGCTTCTTAGACTAGCAAAATGATCTCTGGGAAAAATCACAATTCTCTCGGAACTTCTCATCCACGCTTAAACTCACCTAGAAGTTCAACAAACTCACACAAAAGTCTTGCTTCAAAGGCAATTCAAACTGGTTGTCAACAATTTGCAAAATATCCTGCAGATGTCTTGTGGGCAGGTAGCTGTAGGAGGAATTTCTATTTCTCATGTGGCCGAGCATCTGGGTGGACATTCTTTTCTGGGTCGCTGAAGTTGGCCCTCCATTTGGGGCTGTCGATAGCCATCACCGTCTCCTAGAAACGGTGGATGGGAAAGCGGCTGAGGACCATGTCCGTGAGCTCCTCTCGAGGCTGTTGCTCACCCAACACGATTTTATTATTATTATTATTATTAATTTTAATTTTTTTTTCGTATTGGGTGAACGATGATTGAGAATTGGATGCGCGACACTTTGGGATCCACGAAGCGGGTGCGGGGTGAGGATGAGGATGAGGGTGCAGATGCCTCATAAGCTGGGCGTAGTGCCAGAGTCCATTTGCTGGCATCGCCTCTGTTTTTGCTACTTCTGGAATCATTGCTTGGGCAGCAGGTTCTTTTGGATTAGTTAGTTCCAGGTTAGGGTTAGTTACTAGTTGTTACATTTGTAGGTAGTTGATAAACTCAGAAAAGATGATACTAGAAGATTCCAGAAGGTACATTAGCATTGACAGTCACTACAAGTAACAGTTGAGAAGAGCAACACAATGCTGGTTGTAATTGTAATTTGTATTGTGCAATGTATCTGTGTCATCACCATTCTCTTGTGTATATCTATGTTATAAAAGGTTATGGGCCTCTCTCATGCATTGTCCGCTACTTCGCTGATACAATGATTACTTCGATGATACAAGATTACTTCGATGATACAATGATTACTTCGATGATAGCTTACTTTGCTACTTAGTTGCTGATACTTCGGTGATACTTAGTTCGCTGATACTTCGGAGATACTTAGTTCGGTGATACTTCCTTTGCTTTGTTGATACTTAGATGCTTCGCTGATACTTAGATGTTGTGTTTCTTGATTTCTTGATTTCTTGATTTCTTCAAAATGTCACTTGATAAGGAACTTAGTGGTATTGCTAGGTTCAATGGGGATGAGTTTCACATCTGGAAGTGGCAGATGAAGTCATTGTTACAATACAAGAAGATTCACACTATTGTTGATGGCACTGAGATACTCGAAGATGCTGCGGATAAGGAAGATTGGCAAGCTCGGGAATATTGTGCGTTTACCCTTCTCTGCAACTCTATTGAGCGTCGTGTTCTCACTCCACTTCTGCAGTGTACCACGTCTCATCAAATTTGGACTACGCTTTTGTCCATCTACGAGCACAAGTCTAGTGCCGATGTTCATGAACTTCAGCGGCGTTTCTTTAACGCCAAGATCCAGCCCGAGCAATCACTGGCTGACTATATTGGTGAACTTCAGTTAATGTTGAGTGAGCTTACTGCTATTGGAGACACATCCTTCAATGAAGACTCTCTTATCTCCAAGTTAACAACCAATCTCCCTGAAGGCTTTGACGCTTTGCTTACGGCTTGGGATAGTACACCTCTTGTGGACCGGACTTTTGCTAATCTTCAGCTTCGACTCTACAAGGAAGAAGCTAGGCTGAAGAGACGCATTACTGCAGAAATTATTTCTGATACGAAGGCATACTATTCCAATAGGTCGTTCTCTGGTACAACTTTTGGATATCACAATCATTTTGCTCCTCATATGCGTATCAGTCGCAGTGGGAGTCGCAGTGGGAGTCCTAGCCGAAGTGGCAACTATCGCAATGTCGACCGTGGTTATCCACCAACAGGCTCTCATTATACAACTCAATCATCACATCCTGCCTCGCATACTTCCTATGGTGATCGACAGCCTCCTTATGTTTCTTTTGCTAAAACCGCAGCTACTTCACATCATTCCATGGAACTTAAAGCTCTAAAATCAAGAACTCGATGCAACTGTTGTGGTCGACTAGGCCATTGGTGGCAAGAATGTCCGGATAGAGATCGTGGTCGCCCTCTCAGAGCTAGTCTCGCCGGTGCATTGCCAATGCATCCTTCATCCTCTCCTGATGATTTTTCATCTCATATGTCTGCATTAGACATTGAGGCTGAACACCCGTTGTCTCCGGATTCTTCTTTTCCACCTGATATTATCAGCAGAGCTTATATGGCTGCAGATGCTCTCACATCATTTGATATTCAACATTCATGGATAGCTGACAGCGGTGCCAACAAACATATGTCACACAATTTATAGTGGTTCTCTTCATACACACCACTTCCCTCTCATACTTCTTGGCCTATCACTGCTGTTGTTGGTCATCAGTGTTATGTTGCTGGCACTGGAACTATTAAAGTTCTTGTTCAATTACCCCATACGGTCGAGGTTATTCTTCTCGAGGATGTACTCTACGTTCTTGGTCTATAGTGCAATCTCTTTTCCACTACTCTCATGGCTATGAAATATTCAATTGACTTTGTAGGAACATCTACGTACTGCCATTTTATAAAGGACAATGAGATCCGCATGACAGGTCGTCTCATCCAGGATATGTATATCCTTGACTTCACAGTACTTTTACATCATGTTACTGGTCTCTATACAGTATCTTATGGTAATATTTCGCTCAAAGAGGAGCAACAATCTTTGCAGATGTGGCATTATCGTCTTGGTCACTTACATTATGATATGATCAAGAAGATGGTACATAATGGTGCTGTGACTGGCTTACATCTTATGCATCAGGAAGTCACAGAACTTTGTGCAGCTTGTCAGATTGGAAAAATACAGCGAAAATCTTTTCCAGTGAATCATTTCCGGACTCGCGCTACATTTCCTGGTGATTTGATTCATGGTGATATCTGCGGCCCAATGAGTCAACCTTCAAAAGGTGGCTCTCTTTATTTCTTGCTTTTCAAGGATGATTCTACGGGGTACAGGTTTATCTTCTGTATTACTCGAAAATCCGAGGCATTAACATGCTTCCAACAAGTCTTCAAGACTATTCTTCGGGATACAGGCAGGACTATCCAAACATTGCGAACCGATCAAGGCGGAGAATTTAGCAGTACAGCCTTCATCAATTATCTTGTACAGAATAACATTCGCAGAGAGCTTACTACCAGCTATTCACCAGAACAAAATGCTGTTGTTGAAAGAGACAACCGCACAATAATGGAAGGTGTACGAAGCTGTTTATATCACTCACAGTTATCCATGACCTTTTGGGCCGAGGCTGTGATGTACATTGTTTACACTCTTAATCGTGTCTGCTCTCGCGTTCATGGTGATCTCACTCCCTTTGAGGCTTACACATGATTGAAGCCCTCTCTCACTCATTTACGACCATTTGGATGCCCTGTTTTTGTTCATGTTCCTGATAAATTGCGGCATAAATTGGAACCAAAGAGTTGGAAAGACATCTTCATTGGATACTCCGATGAGAGCAAAGGATATCGGGTATGGGATCCTCTCCAGAAACAGGTCATTACCACAAGAGATTTGAAATTTGATGAAGGTGCATTTCTGAACATTCAAAAACTTCAAGAATTGGCCTCAATTTCTTCTACTTCACCGCCAATTTTGCTTCCTAACATCCCTCCTTCGACACGCCCTCAAGTGGCTCCGGCTCATATGGATCATTTGGCTCACCTGGATCAGACTCCTCCAGTTTTACTTGATACTTCTCCTTCTCCAGATTACTCATTCACTTCATCTTCTCCTTCCCATCATGATTCCGGTACCTCTCTTTCTGCGCATCCTCCTGCTATTCCTGTTACTCAAAAGCCAAATATTGTTGTTGATATTCCTCTTCATCCTACTTCTCCATCTACATCTATTACTTCCAATCCTCATATTGTAACTGATACTTCCGTCATGAACACATCGCTTTTGGAGTCTTCATCTGCTCTAGCATCACCTCCTGCAGACGTTTCCCTAAAAATGTCTACTCATCCACCTGACAGATACGGGGATTGGCATTATAGTTTCACAGCCATGGCTGGCACTTTACCCCCTGTCCCGAAAACCTATGAAGAGGCTTTGAAATCTGTACATTCTAAAGAATGGAAGGCTGCCATGGATGCCAAATTTGATGCATTAATAGCCAATGAAACTTGGGAATTACGGTTACTTCCTCCAGGCAGACAACCCATTAAGTGTAAATGGGTATATGCATGCAAAACCAAGCCTGATGGTAGCCTTGAACGATTTAAAGCTCGATTAGTGGCGAAAGGATACAGTCAAACACCGGGAATGGACTTCCAGAAACTTTTTCTCCTACTGTGAAGTACGAGAGCATTCGATTGGCTCTTACTCTTGCAGCTACTACAGATATGGAACTCCGCCAGTTTGATATTACTACAACATTTTTAAATGCCCAACTACATACGGAGCTCTATATGCAACAAGTGCCGGGATATGTGGATATTCTTCGGAAGCATTTGGTCTGCTACTTAAAGAAGGCCCTCTATGGGTTGCGACAGTCAAGTCGTGAATGGAATCACCGAATTGATGAATTGCTGAAAGTTTTCAAGCTTACACAATCTTCTGCAGATAGCTGTGTTTATTTCTCGGATCATCAAGGGACCAGATTGCTCATCATGTTATTTGTGGACGATGGCCTCATGGTTTCAAATAGTCCTGCTCAGATGGACTCTGTATTGGACTTTATGAAAGATGTATTCATCACGAAAGTCAACATGAACCCTGAGTTGTACGTTGGGATTCATATTCATCGAGACAGGTCTCATCATATCATCTACATTGATCAGAAACTCTATATTGACACTTTGTTACAGAAAACAAAGTTCCAAGATTGTCATGCTGTTTCCACTCCTGCAGAACCTGGTGCTCATTTACATTCAACTTCCAATGCTACTGATGAGACTTTCGAGACCACTTTTCCCTTCGCTCAGATCATTGGGAGTCTTCAATTTGCTACACTTACGACTAGGCCTGATATAGCCTATGCAGTCAACAATGCAGCTCAATTCAAAAACTATCCTACAACTGCAAACTGCAATGCTGTGAGACGCATACTTAAGTACTTGAAAGGTACATCCGGATTTCATCTTCCTCTTGGTGGACAACATGCTTCTTTTCATCTCACTGCATATGCTGATGCAGATTACGCCGCTGCCGTAGAAGATCGTAAATCACACTCTGGATATGTTATTTTCTTCAATGGCAGTCCGATTTCTTGGGCTTCTAAGAAGCAACCATGTGTTGCAACTAGTACTACTCATAGCGAGTACATTGCATGTTATGCTGCCACTATTGAGGTGATATGGCTCAGGCGTCTCTTGGTCAGTATTGGTATTCCCCAGTCAAAACCCACTGTTATTTACACTGATAGCCAGAGTGCCATGCGACTTGCTGTTAACCCTGAATTTCATTCTCGTACTAAGCACGTGGACGTTAAGTTCCATTTCTTGCGAGAACAGGTGGTTCTTCGTTCAATCGAAATTCAGTATATTCCTACAATACAACAAATTGCTGATATTCTTACCAAAGCACTTACACCGGATCAATTTCGGCGCCTGCACGAACTCTTGACACTCACTACTTAGTATTAAAGTGGGAGTATTTGTATTTCAATACTTGTAGTGATTTGTCAATGAGTGGGAGTTTTGGATTAGTTAGTTCCAGGTTAGGGTTAGTTACTAGTTGTTACATTTGTAGGTAGTTGATAAACTCAGAAAAGATGATACTAGAAGATTCCAGAAGGTACATTAGCATTGACAGTCACTACAAGTAACAGTTGAGAAGAGCAACACAATGCTGGTTGTAATTGTAATTTGTATTGTGCAATGTATCTGTGTCATCACCATTCTCTTGTGTATATCTATGTTACAAAAGGTTCCATATAATTAGAAGGTCTTCTGAGCCTGTACACATGGTTCTTTCCTGCCTGCGTGTACCTTAAGTAGTCCATGGCAAGGATTAATGGCAGTGAGGGTCGTTGACGAAGATGAGAAGCAACAAGTCGATCGTTCTCCAAATTGTCGGAGACTACAGAAAATTCTGCAAGGTAATTAAGGTTCGGAGTGTCAGCGGCTGATTATTCCGCAGAGAAAGAGGTTTGTAGGATCATACATTTCGTGACCAAGAAGAATCATGAACCCTAGCATGTCAAAAGAAGTGCATACTTGTAACTGTTCTTTGTCTATTCAGTCTTGGACATGCCCATCTAGTGTTCAATGCCGAAAGTCTGCAGAGAGAGGCAGAGGATAATCGATCTTATGTAGATAGTCGTCGACTCGATCGACCTATCGGCACCAGTGTTTTCAGAGTAGTTTTGCAGTACATGCGATACAAGAACTCATGAATGACTATATGTGAATTACATTTGGGAGGGAAAATTGCTTATGTAGATGTAAATTTTATGCATAATGTTGATGTATTAAGGTAATTGTTGTTGTATACAGTAGTCATGTGTGTATGAAACTCTAAAGCATACAAATGTTGACATGCTACACATTTCTAAATATTAGAGTACACTGTGAAAGGAAAAAATGAATATATTGTTGCAAAAGAAAATGACATATCTTGACATTCGTTGGAAGGACGTTTATGAATGGAAGCACAATTGCAAAATACATTATATTAAGCAATTTTCATGGTCAGATGTAATTAACTTTCGTTCGTGCACTCCCACATCCGAAATCGTCCCTAGTTACTATAATTAGAAACCATAATTGATGATTAGTCCACGTAATTTAGAACTTTAACTATGATTTTCTCATATCACGTTCACGAATATACCAGCAATATGCTCAAAATTTTTTGTCGCATTTGGAGATCATTAACATGTTAACATGCGTAAAAAGGCCCACAATGCGAAACAAAACTATCGTATAGTAAGCTAGGTTTATTCCCGCTATATGGATGTTTGTTTGACTAGGGGGCTCAAATGCCATCCAAATCAATCGAGATTTGGATGAGACTCTACACATGCATTGTGTGGCATACACAACTTTCCCACATCCAAAATCGTTCTTAGTTCCTATAATTAGAAACCCCAATTGATGGTTAGCCCACTTAATTAGGGACTTTAACTACGATTCTCTCATATCACGTTCACATGCATACTAGCAATATGCTCAAAAAATTTCGTTGCATTTGGAAGCCATTAACGTAGTAGCAAGGGCCAATGGAACAAAAGAAAATGATTATGTAATAAGGTAGCATGTTGATATTGACTTGTCATAATGTGTACAAAATTTGATGCCACGTTTACAAAAGAAACACGAAAATGACTCCCAAACAACTAATATAGGGTGTAGGGTGTAGGGAGTATTATGCCACCTCTACATATTAAACATCATAAAGTCGTTCAGGTTGGACCTTTGTAGTCATTCTTGTGACACGTCATTATTATAGAGAATAATGTGAACTTATAATATTCCTATTTTCCACATCATTCAAATGACGTAAATGCCACGTCAAAAATAAATGGTATTACAAAGTTATAGTGTAGACGCAGTCGTTAAATGACAACCAAAGAATGACTAATAATTAGCCAAGTTATGATCAGATTCTTCTATCCACGTCATATACGAATGGATGGAGTGGATGATACATGGTAGACGGAAGATGAGTTTGTTGTAAGGTGCTTAATAGAGTTCATTGTGAGTCACTTAAATGACATAAAATGACTACTATGTTGGACACGTCACAACATATGACCTGGGTAGGCATGATAGTCGTTTAATGAGTTGTTGCGGACAATGAATCATTGATATCGTGGTTGGAATGGACAAGGATTTTTCTAGTGAATGCTACTCTCATTGCTATATTTTATTTGACATTGTCAAAAACAACCCCACTTGACATCTACCCTTTTCTTGTATGCTAGGATTGCTTGGGAGAAAGTGGTGAAAGAGACGGATGTTGCTCCTAATTACGACAAGTCTATAAACGGCTTCGACTCTCTTTGGGATGGCAACACTATCTCTTCTACATCCATTTGAACTCTAGAATTTCTTGAAACAGAAAAGCATCCACTGTTTGCTTACCAGTAACTGGTTAACCATGTTTAAGTTTCTTGTCACCCTTCTTGGGGTTGTGTGATTTCACCATGTGCACTCAAAAAGGCCATAAAGCTTCTCTTGGTTGGGTTTCGGTGACCTTGTTTGATTTTATTGGCAATGAAATATAGTTGTTTAACATGTCTCAAAAAATTCAAGAAAAAGAAAACATCAACCCATTTATCAATGACACTTTTTATGCTTTCAACTACAACATACATGTGTGTATGTGTGTGTGTGTGTGTGTCTATATATATATATATAAAAGAAAATTTGAGTGATAGGTCTCATACAAATGATTTGCTTTCAAATAAATTCAATGTATATGTCATGGGGATTGTTAAATTGGCCACACACTGTCTATATTTAAAATAACCACAGTCTATGTAGGATGTCAACTAGGTTTTGATGTGTCATGCAAGTTGACCAAGTTTATCAATTTTAACACAATGCTAGTATTGTGTGATCTGTGGCCATTTTAACAAACTATGTGGTCAATTTAACAATTCCCTATGTTAAAACCTTTCCTACATTTTCATGAATACCAAAATCTTATTAGGTTGTGTTCAATACAGACTTTCAAATTGAATCCTAGACCGTGTACTTGGAGGGGAGTTGTACAGACCATTGTGCATGCCCTTCTTCAAGCTTCGGATGCTAGTGGCCTCGTATGTTTTTTGAGCAACGAAATAAACGCCTTTGCATTTGTCTAAATAATGCAGCAACAACAGCAGCAGCAATTGCGCAGGCCATAGAACTTACCCCGGTGCCTTGAAGTGTTAACAATGATAAACCTCAGTGCCAGGTCCCAAATTTATCATAAATTTTTGTATCAAGTTCAAATCAAACCATGTCGCAAATAGCCACTAGTATTCAACAAACTTCCACGCCAAGGAGTGAACATACGAGTTACAGACAGGATCAGCAGTGTATTCACAAGGATTCAATATCCATGTAAAGAGTATTGACATTCTTGCCGGTACTCTCATGACCTGTGGCAACCACAGGTGGTCTCTCCTTCTCTTTCTGCAGGGAAGGATTATCCAAATTATGAAGATTGCACACAATTCTCAAATATCAGTCCCAGGCATTCAGTCGTCAATAATCTGACATGATTGTGGTGATATCTGATGGTTCAATCCACTACCTCATCTCTGTAGGTGTTAAATTCAATCTGTAATTAATTGATGTTTCACGTCTCCTATACATCGAATGAAAGCAATGTTTGTCTGGAATCGGTCCATTACGTGCCTTTGTGCTAACAGACTCTCCTCATATTCCAGAATCGGTGCAAATCATTTCCTGTCTTGAGACCCTCCTTTCAGATAACTCGTGAATGTTTCAAGACACATTTGGTGTATTGGTCTTCGAAACTTCTTTCAACTACAATGTCAAAATGAGGAAAAGTGGGGCTCCTCTCAAACAAGTTAACAGTGGAAGACTTCAGCGCCAGGTCCCTGCCCTGCTGGTTGAACTTTAGCACATCTGTGTAGATTCAAATCAATGGAACCATGTAAAATATACGCCAGCCACGGTGAGATCAATTCACAAAAAATTTAGGTCACAGAATGCTTAAGGTACTTGCATGATCAGAGGTGTAGGCACAAGGACTCAATAAAGCTACTGGTAACCTACGGAATGTTGTGAAGGATTCAATATCTAAGAATTAAGGACTGATCATTCTTGCTGGTCTCACCTGCGGCAAGCATAAGACTACTTAAGAAGTCTCCCTTTCTCTCTGAATCTCTTAAAGTAAGCCGAACAAGTTTAATCATGCAAATTGTACAAAATACAAACATCAGATCGTAACATACATCGACCACGCAGTCATCATGAATGAGACATGATGATTTTAGCGTTTGGAGGTCGATCTACTTCATGTTTGTAGTTGCTGCTAAATTCAGCTGTAGTTACTTGAATGAATGGATGAAATGTTTGTGGTATATACGGTTGTAATCGATTAGTCTTCACAGAGCTACCTATGCCGGCGTGAAGCTTGGTTCAAACGGCTGAAATCTTCCGTAGAGATGCAGCACAGCCTCATCCACAGGCCATGTTTGGTCACTAGAGCTCCAAGACTTGGCACGGATGTCATATTTCAGCAACCGCTGACCATCGATGTTACATAAGTAAGGCCTCCCACGGATCAGACAAGTATACCAGTAATACCTCCCCCTGGGCTTCACATCCACCAGAGACGCTGGGACAACTGTCACATGCTGCATTACTGGTGTGCTGGGAGTCCCCGGAGCTGTGACGCTGCATGCATCAGGGTCAATGGTCGATGGGTCCATGGAGGTAATGTGGAACTCTATATCTTGTCCAAACTTCTCAATGCTGTGGGACAGTATGAGGTACACCTTCCCTTCCACAGCTACCAAAGCGTGCAACGATATGACAATAGGTAGCCGGTAGCGGGGGGATTCCTGGCCATATAACATCATCGCGATGTGGCTTTCGGAGACGGTGGATCTGTACCATCTATCCATCACGGTGCTATATATAAGGATACCAAATCCAAAGCTGCCACCAGGGATGTGCCCTAGGAAACAGACGAAGTCATTGCAAGAGACACTGAGATTACTCAGTATTCTCTGGTCGGAGCTGCTCAGGGGGGGCATCAGCATGCTTTCACTCCATCGTCGAGTAGACGATTTATACACGGCATAGCTCCACCAGAGCACAAGAGTGGGGTGCGTATGTACATGAATCAAAGCGTAGCTCCGCTGCAGCTCATTGACCACCAGGTGTACTTGCACGAAACCGCCCACGAATGTAAGAGACCGGGGGTCCAATTCCGCGGGGTCCGTACTTGCCGGCAGCCACTGTAGAGAATGCATTACGGGATTCCAGATCCCGTAGCACGTATATATCGTGCCGTCCATGTGATCCAGCGGGGTGGCAACACAAAGAAGGCCACCGGAGGCAGTCACAACATGAACTTTTGAGTACTCCGGACCCTCCTCTGGAAAGCTCGGCAGAGAGAGCCAAGAGCTGGTCTCATGCTCAAAGCCGGTGATCAGTGGCCCTGCAGTCGGTGCTGACCTCCTCGCACAGAGGAACTTGCAGAGTATATAACCGTAGGAGGAGTCCACATGCCTCATGTGGCCGAGCGTCTGAGGTGAACACCTGCCTGGGTCGCTCAAGATGGCCGTCCATTTGTAGCTGTCTATAGCCATCACCGTCTCCCAGAACCGGTGGATGGGCAGGAAGCTGAGTACCATGTCCGTGAGTTCCTCTTCGAGGCGTTCCCACACTTTGGGATCCACGAACCGGGTGCAGGATGAGGATGAGGATGCAGATGCATCATAACCTGCGGGTAGCGCCAGAGCAGCATTTTTTGGGCCCGCCTCTGCGTTTTCTTCTTCTTCTTCTTCTTCTTCTTCTGCAAGATCTATATCCTGTTCTATTCTGATCCGGTAAAATTTATAAAAGTCTGCAGTGTATCTGTTGTGGTCCATGGAAGGAATGGCTGAGTGCTGGGTTGTCGACGACGATGAGCACAATTAGATCGAACACGCTTCAATGGTCGAAGATTAACAGCAACTAAATCTTCTGCAAGGTTGTTGTTCGGATTGTCGGCGCCTAATTAGTCCACAGAGAAAGAGTTATCATGCGGGATCGTACATCCATGGAGAAAGAAAAATAATGAAGCCCGACAGATCACAAGAAGGACATCATGTTCAAGACTGAACTGACCAAGAAAAGAGTTCAAACGTTTCATGAAACTACATCCTCCAACGCCAAGCATGCTGCAAACGTTTGGCATCAAACTGATTTTTGGGAGTTTTTGTAGACAAAGGCGGAGGATAAACAACCACACTCACATTTTTTGTCCACATGAAGTAGCTCTCAGTACTATAACTGGTGCTGACAATTCTTCTACCGGACTTCAAGCAGGACCAAGCAATGTGAGGCGCAAGAGCAAATGGCGTGAAAGCTTAGTAAGGTGTACATTTTGCACCTAAACCATTAACTTGCTAGCTACAGCTGAAGGGCGGTAATTATACTGTAAAACAACAACTATAATTTATGAGCAACAACCAGCTTGTGTATGATATTCTTTCAACACGTACATTTGCAAATGCAAGAGAAGGGCACTTCGCAGCTTTTCCGGACGGCGCCCACAAAGAACGCACACATATCTCGACAACACCAAGCACAGTTACACCCACTACCACATTTGTAACATAATCGGCGCCAAGCATTTGCACAGCCCAAATGTATAAGCCTCTATCAGCAGCGCAGACACTCACCAGTACTAATGTGTGGGTCGGTCGGGAAGGGCTCCGGTCGATCTCTGGGTAGCCTTGCAGACTCTCGCCTGCAGCAGCAACAAATCTCCCGCTAGCTGATATCCCAGTAACCCGGCAAGAACGAAGCTTGCTAACAGGAGGAGGTCCAGTACTCCGGTCCAAAGGGCGACGACCTCACAGAACACCTCCGTCCACTCCGTAAAGACTGGAGAAGAAACTGTGCCGGGTTGAGTTATATCTAAAACTTTCAACGCTTCCAAATTCCCTTTTGCCGCTTCTGGGGCTGCAGTGCGGGTCGGAGCTCATGCACATTGGATCGGGTCAGGTGCACACATGTTGGGAGGTGCCTGCCGCCTCCCAGTTGTACTGGGCGCCAGGGGGACTGCAGAGAGCAGTTGCAGACACGCGTGGAAAGCAAAGATGACATCTAATCTGCTCTTTGCACATGGACAGTCGCTAGCTAGATAATAACTCTAACAGCTTCCTCCCCGTACCAACTTCTGCCTTCCTCCCCAGGACTTTGCAACCATGAATGGGGCGAATTGGCTGCTAGTTTACAGATGAACTGGTTGAGTTTGAGAGTTAACCGGTTGCAGTTCTTCAAGACTTCAGGAAAATTACCCATCCTCTTAGAGGAATCTATGGAATATATCGATGAAGAAAAACCGAAAGATGTCAGGATGGAACCGGTTGGACTTGGAAACACTAAGATACTGTATGCCCAAAAATCTCCCCGGACACTGCTTTGCGATTGTGTGCAGATCAGAGCCACTGCCACTTGCCAAGATGAGACAGCGCGAACAAAACAAACGAACGAGGCGAAATGCATTGTTACGCAATGTAGATTTGTCAATCCCAAGATGCTGAAGTGTTTTCAAATAACATTACTCACCGTTCAACTCTCGTTCGGTGGGCCCTTAGAATATAACAATCGGATGCTCGAAAAGCTGCGTTGGGAGACTCAAGTTCCTACTAAGCTTCAAGCATCCCACTATTGTATTATGAGGGCCCATGTCACTGAGTAATGTTATGCAGCTCACCGATGTAATTCTCAAGATTTTTTATGTTTTGGAGACAAAATTTGAAATAGAGTTTTATTACATTTTCAAAAAAAACACAAGGCCATAGGGACTCGGGAAAAAGAGAGTGGAGAGACTCTCTTGGATGCACCTCAGTTCTAAGTAGTACACTCACAAAAGCTCAAGAAGGGTGAACATCCTAAACATAATTAACGAAGTCAACATTAGGCACCCGATTGTATCACATAATCTTAGAGTTTGACCTATGATAGAGGTGAACCAGGAAATTGTTGCGGCCCAAGGTCGTGTCGAATTCCACAACAACATCATTTTTATAGATGGAATCCCTTTTTGAGTCTTTGCAATGTAATTCTAAGATCATTTAGCCTCATTGCCACAGGTGGGGTTCAAGCCCAATTAGAGTAATAATAGACTCAAGCCTCTCCTGTACTTTCAAAAATGTACCCGAATGCCTTGAAGCTTGGACTTGCCCTTGAACCCCCAAATGACTTGCGAAGACGTGCACATGAGAGGTGACACGAACAAAATGGTCTCATCTGAAAGTCTTCCATTACAACACCACAACTCACACCAATGGCAACATTGGAGTAGTATATCTTTCTTTTCTTAAAATTTGTAGGATTTTGTGATTGTATTTGGATCGATGGCAATGGTCAACAAAAGCTCACTTCAGCCTTGTAGCTAAATCTTATCAAAATTTTGAAGACCCAGGTTTATTATATTTGTAAAATTTCAAGGTGTATAAACATACAGCAATAAGTGACACTAAGTGATATAAATCAATATACATGTGTGTGTCTCCAAATCTGAAATGACATACTATATATCAGAAGAAAACTATCTCAAAACTCTCAATGAGTATTTTAAAATTTTGACCCTAGTGAACAATGCACATACAAGCTAGTAATTACTAGGTTGGAAAAATCTCCAATGAGGGGATTTTAAAGGCTAGAACACCTGAACTATGAAAAATGGGCTTCTATGTTGATTCTACAGCATGAAGACAAACGGCAAGACCCAGGCTTCCATCAGCAACACCTATGAAGACTCCTTCCAAGTTACGACCAGGCAGTAACAACACTAGGGACAACTTGAGACCATGTTTCTTTGTTTGTCAGGCATGTAGTTAGATCAGGGAAGGACGTTCGGTAGAGTGCATATATACAGTTGGATTGGCGATTAGATTGGGCTGCAAGCAATTACTGCCACGCAGCGTTTTACATTGAATTCGTCACTTCCAAAAATGTACATACTGGCTGGCAAATGTGTACAATTTGCAAGGATGAGATGAGATGAGTGGAAAGATGGGGTTGCATCGACAGTTGTCTATACTGCATGCAAAATGTACATTCTGCAACCTATGGGATGTGTCACGGGTGGAAACAAGTGTGCATCAACTGCCACCACATTTCTATTTTGCATCTATTTGTATCATAATAGCAACAAAATTTATCACAATTGGTGTCCCGGGAGATGTTTAGGCATAATTCGGTTGAGAGATCCTAGTGTTTCCAGATCCAGTCGGTTACATGTTGACATCTTTTGGTGTTTCTTGATGATTTTGAAGTATATTCTCCAAGTTCCTCTAAAATGATCGGTAATTTTCCTAAAGTCTTGAACTTCAACCAGTTATTTTTTGAACTCGATCGATCATTTGTAACTAGTGGTTTGTTCTCCCTGTTCATTGATTGCAATGGGCGTCAATCCACATATTGCACATCCTATGGGTGCAAGCATGGTAAAGTGGACCAAAATAGTGCTCCGGTATACTAAAACCATAATTTTTTTGGTCAAAGACCTAAAAGTAGTAGCAAAGTGTTGTTTAAATTAGATTTTTTTTCATGATGACCTCTATTGTTGTATTAAATACTCAAATGTAGAATATCAAGTTGAGATCTTCAATACTTATCATTGAAAGTGATGCTCAAAAGCAAATGGTTGAGTCTGGTTTTGAATGTAGATTTCATGACCTTAACTATTTTGAAGGTGATTTTTTTTCATATTCCTTGAATTCATTATGTGGGTGCAAGCATAGTAAAGTGGACCAAAAAAGTGCTCCGGTATATGAAAGCCATGATTTTCTTGGTCAAACGCCTATAAGTAGTAGCAAAATGTTGTTTAAAATAGATTATTTTTCATGATGACCTCTATTGTTAAGTTAGGTACTCAAATATAGAATATCAATATGAGATCTTCAAAACCTATCATCAAAAGTGACGCGTAAAAGCAACGGACTAAATATAGTTTTGAACGTAAATTTCATGACCTTAAATATTTTGAACTTGGAATTTCTTCTCATATTCCTTGAATTCATTATAAACTTGAGGTCATCGTAATTTTTTTTTCAAAAATTAATCAATTTAATGTAATGTAATTGTATTTTAAACAAGTTTTTGACAATTATCTTTTCAATGACACCCACTTGCACCACCACTTGCACCGTCTTCTAAAATACATATACGTTGTTTGAAATTGTTTTTTGCGAACATAAATTGCTTGGCTTTGTAGATTCATATGTTTTCTAAATGTTTATGAATTTCTATTTCATAAAATTCAAAGTTAGTATATAGTTTTGGATCACTTTCACTTAAACCTGAGCAAGGATCAAGAGTTGTCCACTTTACCGTGCTTGCACCCATGTACTTGAGGGCATCATCACAAAATTTTGTAAAAACCAATTAATTTAATTTAATTTAATCGTATTTTAAATATGTTTTAGACAGTCACTTGTTCGATATCACCTACTTGCACACCACTTGCACATTTTCTAAAATATGTAGACTTTTCTTGAAATTTTTTTTGTCATCATAAATTGCTTGGCTTTGTAGATTAGTATGTTTTAAAAATATCTCTGATTTTTTTCTTCACAAAATTCAAAGTTAGTATATGAAATTGAATCCCTTTCACTTAACACTAGGCAGGGATCAAGAGCTGTCCACTTTACCGTGCTTGCATCCCAATGCAAAATTAATCAGTACTCCCGATCTAAATTGTCAAGTGGTTTAGGTTGGACTGGACATCATTCTTGGTTTGCTTACTTCTATTGATAATCTACTAATAATCTACTCTTCAATCTATGTTCATATGTGTTGGTGGTCAAAATTGGATGAGGAACATGAGAGTTGAACTTGCTAGTTTTGGAGTCAAGATGAATATCTTGTAAAATTTTGTTGGAGTGTTGTTTATACGTTTTTCTTTAAATGCATTTCCTCCGAGTACATATAATATTTTCAATTTGAAAATGTACTGGATTCTAGAAGCATGTAAGGCCATAGTTTGTTTAAGGACCACCCACATTATTCAAGTCTAAGAGGTCAGCATGATTAAATATGCAATGTAGTTAATATGGACTTTGAAGGGTACCCAAGGGGGTTCACCCTACATTTACAAGCATACAGTATGTGAATGCGCCACCTTCAATTTTACACCCCTATAGACGGTGTTTGGGTGGATAGTAGAAGGGATATACATATAAAGTTATAGCTAATAATAGAAAGAATGAAAGGTTATATCACACCTTATATATAACATACGAGTATATATACAACATAAGAGTAGAATGAAAAGGTAATATCATACCTTATATATATATACGAGAGAAGAAAAAATTACAAAATATAGGCCTCTGATATTTGTAGGAAAAAATACTTAATAATATTTTAATGAAGTCAAACAAGAATTTAGGTATATTTAGATATGCATATATTTTGGACAATTCCAACTGCTAATATGATATACACTACATCACAAACTACACAAATATGGTGGTTGGCAAACATGGAATACAAACATTTGAAGTTATCATTGTTGTTTTGTTGCTTTTGTTATTGTCGTTTGATGTTTTTGTCCCCACAAGTGCACATCCCTTATTATTTGGGGACAAGTGGTTTGTTCAAATATACTTAAATGTCAGTTAGTCATGAAAGACTCTTCCATGCAAATCATACATATTTGTATGTGTACATTATGTGTTACATCCAAACAAATGACACATTACATATGTGTTACATCTAAACAAATAACACATTACATACAAGATGTAACACATACAAATCAGTTCTACACATTACCATTTTCAAGTCTATCCTTATGTGGTTGGTCACATCAAAATCCACATTGAGCCACTTGACTTTTGATACGAACATCACCATATTATCATCCTCAAAAGTTGGTTAATGAGATGAATTGGATCTCTTTACATGATTCTCCACCTATTAAATTTTGCTATCTTCCAACCCATCCTATATTAACCCCCCGCCCCAAGTACCAACTCTTGATGAATGGCTTTGATGACTTTTAGGTCTTCCTCTAGTTTCTCGTGATGAAATATGATGCAGTGCAATCCCATCCCAAATTAAGTGCATTGGCACATGCCCCGTCCCTTCCCTTCAAAGTCTCACCACAAGTTTTGCATAGAGCACGCCAGATTCTACCCTAGTCAACATTTTACCTATCCACATTACTTTTACATGTGGGATTCCCATTATTTTTTATTATTTTTTGTTTTTTTGAGACAAAAGGCCGACAGGCCAACGCCAAAGCACAGGAGGCAGTTAACCACATGGCAAGTTTATGTCAAGTAGAGAGGAGATTTCACAACCGGGGATCGAACCGCCAACCTCTTCCTTAAGATTTGGGTATCTCTCCACCATCATCCAGTAGTTTAGGGTCGTCTTGGACCATGGGATTCTCATTCTCACATGTTGGATTTTGAAAATATTGGCCTCATCTACACTTACAAAAGGTCGAATTTTGAGTTCAAACCTTTCATAATTTGTTGGAATTGACAATAGTTTGGACCCTTGCATTTTTTGGCATTCATATGTTGGAGTTAATCGAATTCCATCTTTCCTGAGGCTAGACTTAAATCATCTAGAAAATTGTGGGTGTCGATTAGGAGGAGAGAGAGAAGATCAAAGGGGAGATACTGATGTTATTTTCACTATCATCCTATTTTTGATCATCTTAAAATATTGATTGACCTAAATTATCCATTTTATTTCATTGCTTAAAAACATAGAAGACCGCCAAATCTCAAAACAGAGTGAATCTAATGAGCAACTCTTTAGGGTGTATGAGGTGGAACCAAGCACAACTAGATAACACCATGAAGAGTGAAAACACTCCTAGACATGATTAACAATACCAATATTGGGCAATGTGTCAAAACATCTCAAAGTTTGACCACTATTAGGGAAGAACGTTACCTTTATCTTACACTAAATGTCATGCTCGTTTTGTGATGTGTTCCTAAAATTTTTGCTTTGAAAATTGCTTACACAAAGCTTGTGATCTTCAATAGAAGGTCAAGTGTACGGATGTGTTTCTCAACTTTGTGTCAACAATTTTGTGTCGTGAATGTTTAATACAAGCTTGCAATTCTCATTTTATAACTGATCTTGAAAATACATAAAACCCTAGGGATAGTAAGGGTTAAGAAAGTGAACTTCAGTATCCAACATTTGTAGGGACACTGGTATAAGGTCCAGTTTTGAAGGATAATTGAGATGTTATTGGTTCCTTGGAGATTGAAAGGGGCATCATGTCATAAGTTTCAAGTCATTTTTCAACACTTTGAGTGCCAAATGTTTGCTGATCTTGAAAATTTCTCCATGAGATTCATGAATGCTTTTGCCCAACCAAAAAATGAATCAAGGTCACTATCCATAAATTTCATATTAGAATTCCCCAAAAGTCAACATCTTTAACTATTAAGCCTTGAAGGACTGGGGGTGTGTTCAATATAGGGATTTGCAACGATTTGTATGAACCTCCAACAAGTATCAGTTTAATGTTGGGTTAGCATTGAAATGACCATCTTTGTCATCAAAAAAATAAAAAAAAGTGTTGGATAGTTGGATTGTAAGTATTTGCATGATCTATCATCTATAGTGAACATATACTAGGTACATTATTTTGGAAAATGTTACGAAGTGAGCAATTTTCTCATTACAATTGATGAGGTAGACAGTTCTTTATAGATTATTCCTTGTAAAGAAAGATTGCTCTAGTAAGGATTACCTACAACTAATTGGTAGAGAGAGAAAGAGAGAGATAGACAACTTTGTTGTTGCCACCAATATAAATTATGGTGATGTTTCGTTTTCAAGTTAGTCTACTTCGTTATGTAAATCTTAATAGACATCACAAGAAAATGGAGGGACCCTAAACAAATATTGTCTCCTTTCGAAAGTGAACACCTTGAACATGCGCAAACAGAAAGTGGTCTAAGGTAGAAATACCATAACCCATGAAAATAAGGTTATTCGCATTGAAGATATGGTCTTACAATCATGAGATGATTTTCCAAAATAGAAGAGAAGGATTCATGAAGAATGCAAGTTGTTTCATATTTTTTTGCCATGTACAAAAAATTCTACAATTTTTCAAAGTGGAAAGTTGTCAAACCCCCTACTCATTCACTAGATTCTCCCTGCACCGAACACGGTAATCCTCATTTCCATACAAAACATCACCTAAACCGGTTAGCTCATGAGTACATTAAACATGACTAAATTTGGTTAAACTAAGTGTACACGCATTGAAGTTGCCAGCCTCGTAATAATCGGTTTCAAAAATGGCACTTCACTATTCTGACGGAGGTCTACTGCACGGGTAGAGGGTGGTTAACCGGTTTGGATATTTCTACCTTAGTATTCCACATGGTTGGATAAACGCATCCGGTTCAGTGATCCAAATACATTTGTTAGGATTGAGATGACCATAATGCAAGGGTGTGATGTTTTTGGGCACCCCCCTCCGAGGGAGCCTAAAAGTACCACACAAGCCTTTCAGTGAGGGTGGCCTACCTTGGCAGGTGCCCAAGCTGAACCCGAATGTTATGATTTTTTATGAGTGTTTTGGTTTATGGAGGGATTTGGTAATCGCGTCGTGCCCTTTCGATAGGTTGTGCCTAAATTTTAAGTGTCTAGGGTAATTATCTAAGCTACATCAATTTTCCCTAACCTAATGCCGAATCTATCCTAGTCTAAGTGCAGACGCACTAGCCTTGGGATCAAGGCAACCTAACCCTAATGAATGAAATAACCTTACCTCTTATCTTGGGCCACACCTAATTCTTTACCTCTTATAAATTAAATTCTCTAAACGGATGGACTTTAATTAAATCCCACCCTCTCAACCTTCATTCTTAGTTTATTAGTTGATTGAACACAACCTATGTTACTAAGTTCATAAATTATGGCATCACCATCTATTTGTTTGGTGCACACCCTAACCCGAATCATTCAAAGCCCTGTGCGGGTCTCTTGAAGGTTGATTGATACTTACACCCTCCAATCTTTGCCGCCGGAGAGCGTAGTATCAATCCTCCGAGTTAAATTTCCAGTTGATTTTTTGCCCACGGGGTATTTTACAAATTATGTTGGTTGTTAGTTAGTTTGTAAATGGTTTGACCACAAAATTTCAACTTGATGAGACTGGAAAATAAGGCAACCTGTGTGTTCAACCTGTTACACAATCTTCAAGGGTTAGGGCCATCACCTCCAACCCTTAGAGCCAACAACATGATAATGAATTCGTGAATCATTAACCTCACTTTTCCATCAACAACATTCAGAATGGTCGTGTCGGTTATTAACCCGACTTCATCACATACGTAATTTTCTAATAATCAAAGTTACTATCACAAATATACCAAGGGGCCCCAAAACAATGGAGTTGGTTATCCCCTTGGTGGTCAAGTGGTCAAACCACTTGACCTTACGAAATAGGTGAGTAGGTGTAGAAATGCGTATCTTAGTCGTGCTCCTTCCAATTCTAAATGAAAGGCTAGGATTAGTGGCTTACCTCAATGTTCCTCGTTAGATTGGGCTCGATGTCGGTCGAGCCGCCACCTTCTTACCTTGCTTCACTTTCCGGACGTTGATCTTGTCTTCATCCTTGAAGTTAACTTGGTTGCAGTTAAAACTTCATTTTAATGCACTATAATCTTAGCTTCATTATAATTAATTCATTTAGTTCACATCATTAGTTTTCTAGAGACTAAAATTCACTTTAATCGGATGAAATTTATAAAAGTTATAAGATTTGGAAACATGGTGTCTACTCAATCTATCCTTCAACTTCAAAAATCCATATTTAATTCATTACTCACTCAAATCAAGAGTTCTAAACATCTCTGGAAAGTTATCAAAAAGAGCTATAAGAAAAAATATGAGATTTTCATAGTAAGCCAAGATAGATCCAATAATCTCCCTATAATGCAGCAGCCAACTAGAATTGCTCAAACTATGTACTGCACTTTTGAAAATCCATATCTAATTCGTAACTCATTCAAATCACATGTTCTAAACAATCCTAGAAAGCTAACAAAATTATCTATTAAAAAAAATATGAGATTGGTAAGGTGAGCCAAGATGAATCCAAAAGTCTCCATGTAATACAACAGTCAACTAGAAATGCTCAAACTATGTACCTCACATTTAAAAATTCAGAAATTATTCATTGTTTATTCAAATTACATGTTCTAAAAAACCCTAGAAATCCAAACAAAAGTTCTACTTGGAAAAAATTATGTGTTTTTAGATTGACGTTTTAATAAGGTCAACAAGTCTTATCCAGCAGCCGCTGCTTAAATGAACATCCTAGTTTTTGCCTCAACTTTGGAAAATCATAACTAATTGCTATCTCAACCAAATTGCAAATGAAAATGGCTATGGATAGCTATAGAAAATCTCTATTAAAAAAAGTTACTAAATTTTGGTTCTAGGTGTTAACATAAGCATTCAGGCCATCAGCGGCCAAGGTCTGCAATGCCTCAATATTTGATTTGCATTCTAACCTATCTTTACGGGAAAAAAAATGATATGTGTTTACAAATACACAATCTAACTAAAACAAGGTAGAGAAGAGTTTTTCTCAAGCCTTACTATTAGAGACATGCAAAAGAAAGATTTTTCCTAACTACATTGAAGTAGGACTTTCCCAAATTCTAGAAAAAATTGAAAGAGTTTTTTCTAACTATTTGGAGGTAGGACTTCGTCCACATTCTAGAAAAAATGAGGGTGTTTTCAAGGTGGGAGGAGGGGATTTTTAAACTCTTTTAGAAAATGATTGGACCCCTTCGCCACCGGTTCCATTCTTCGGGGGTTTTTCCGATCAAGGTTGCCACCCCGTCGCCAAGGTGGCTCCGACGGGAATCCTTCTAATTTATTCTAATTTCCGCCATCAAGTTGGCAATTGGGCAAGGGGACAAGTAGCCCCCTTGCTATTTTTTCTTCAAAATCTTCACGCTAATTTGTTTTCTTACGCCGAATACCTCCACTTGTCTTGTATGACCCACATTAACTACTAAACTAATCCTTATTTAACTAGCTCTACTAATTTAATTTTTTTTAGCTAGTTGCTTTTACTAGCTACATTTCTTTCCGCTAACTAGGTCTTACCTAGTTAGCCATTTTTCCTAACTTAGCTAGTTTTTACTCCTAGTTAGTTTCAATTTTGACTAACTCTACCTAAACTAGATTTTTTTCTTTTACGGGTAAAGGCCCGAAGCCCTCGGTGATTCACCTTCCCCTTTTGGGCCAAATGCCAAATGAACTAAATTTTCCTTGATTTACTATCAATTTTAACTTCTAATGCTAAAATCCTAACTAAAAGTGACCCCGCAGAGTGGTGGACCACTCTGGGGGCTCACATGGAGCATCATAAATAAAGTGCTATTCAAGTCACCCATCCGAACACTACTTTAATTTTTTGTGGCTTTACCACAAAGTCTCCATGTCATCTAAGTAATAGTATGCGAATTATGCTATCCTCCCTAAATTGGTACGTATGTATTTAAACTTTTTACTTACACTTGTGGTCTTGTGTTCTGAATATTATAATCTCACTTCACCTAATTGAGCAATATAATCTTTTTTTATACTTCAAAACCTGTAGTAGACCTTTAGAGTGAAAGATTTTATTACTATCATGTGGAACTTTTTATTTGTTCTAGATTAATCATATTATCAAACTTGTCAAAAGCATGTCCAGAGATAAGTGCACTAAATATGGTATTTGGTGTCATATGGTATATTGTGTCACTATGGTAACTTTTCGGATGAGACTTCTTATGAATAAGCGAACAAATATTGTCATGGATGATGGACGAGTTCATCCATTGGCCAAAACCCTACCTTCTCTTGTCAGCGACTTGTGATGAAATCTTGTCATGGATGATTGAAATTCGGATGAAAAATCACTTGGTAAGTGACAGTAATTGCAACACTGTTAATCTAAAATCCATAAAAAAAATTACAAGGAATGACAAGTAATGTTGGGTTAAGATTTTAGTGTTGGTGACACTATACCTCGGTTTACAATTAGTATTGAGCAAGACACTTAGAATTGGTGACACTAGATATCATATTTAGTGTACCATAGGGGGTAGTCCATTTCATCTTCACATATGTTGGAATGTAGTTTCCATGAGGGATATAAGTGGGTCAGGGCGAATGTAAACATGACATGTGGCAAAATTTGCCATAATAGAGAGCCCTCTATGGGATTTATCTTGTGTTGTCATTGTTGCGTACAAATTGTTCCATGGACATTTTCCCAGTTTGCATGTTCATTCAAGTTGATTCAACGGTAGATGACTCATCTATGGGTACCAAGTGATTTTAATCTAGTGATCTTGTGACGTTGTTGTATGTCTTAGTTTAGGCTCCATGCATTGCCAACAACCTTTCCTTGTGGTCTTAGCTATCTCTTCCCCAACTTTTAGTTTAGTTCTAAGGGGGCGTGGGAGGAAGATTTCCTTTAGAGCTTTTAACCGTACAATCCTCCTTTTTCCATTCAACTTATGTTTGTCAACTTTAGGTTCCTGCCCTTGGAACTACTTCCATGTGAAAGGCCGATTGGATAGGAGCTGTGTGTTGCGTTATACTAAGCCTACTTTTTATTGGGTTTGATTAATTTATTGGTTGATTGATCATGTTTGTAACTAAGAGCATGATCAGTTGTTATTCATCAAGATGGTTGCAACAGAATGGTTCCATTTTTAGGTTGCAAAGCTGCTCCACTAGCTAGCTACAACCGCTACTATGCCATTGACAGGGCTAGGAAAGCTCTCCCCGGCTAGAAAAGCTTGAGTATATTAGAGTTATCCTTTAACTAAACCGGAGTTTTAGTAGGGAGTTAGTTGTTTCGCATGCATAACTTTTCATGTTCGGTAAGTTTTGGGTGCATGCTTGGAGTCAATGTGGAGGTTTGAACGAAGGACATTCCATATTGGTTCATTGGGTACCAAACTCATTTTGGCATGTCTTGAATGAGTTTGGTACCCAATGAACCAATATGGAATGTCCTTTGTTCAAACCTCCACATTGACTCCAAGCATGCACCCAAAACTTACCGAACATGGAAAGTTATGCATGCGAAACAACCAACTCCCTGCTAAAACTCCGGTTGAGTTAAAGGATAACTCTATTGTGGCCCAAGTTTCAACTAGATCCAACATGGCAGTGTTGGATCCAACATGAAAACTAAATTTAACTTCATTTAAATTATTGAATAAGTTTTTACACAGTAAGAGCACCTATTAGATATCAAGGTAGTTATCAACTAGTAAGGTGTTAATATGTACGCTTAAGAAAATAGAGCGCAAATAATCTTATATCATCACTACAAGTGTTGAATCTTTGATAAGGTGTTGATTCCAATCAACACATTGTTGATGTCTTGCAAAAAGCCAATTAGGTGGACCCCATGGCGTGTCAACTGTCATATGGGTGCCTGAATTGGTTGCTATTATTAAATAATGTTGTATTCTACCCCAAGTAGACCAAGCATTCTTACCATACCCAATTTCCTCTATTTTTATCTTACCTATCACTTGATCGGTTCTACAAGAATATTGGTAGTTCTGTCTATACTGCTCATTCTTGTCGAGTCCTATTGCTCCATGTTTTTTACCCTACCAATCTACCGAGCTACCAGTTGGATACATTACCCATAACATTTATGGATACTACTGCCGCTAGTTGCACCCCCAGTTCTACGCATATCATGTCCATGTATAATTTGGTATAGTACCAAGACTGCTTGCTTAAGGCCACTACCAGCTCCTTCAACCTAGTGGTACTGACCCCTTGCACCCCCTTTCTTCTTGTGCCTTCTATAGCCATTACTTGACGTCCCCCACATACATGGCTATCCTTCTTTAACTATCTTGGTAGTATTGTAAGTCTCGTAGATGGTAAGACCTTCTAGTATTGTCATTCCAAACACCCAGTAGTTGGATGACCCTATTCAATATTACCTCCTTGATTACCTATGCCATGCCTTAGCAATATATATCCTTCACCGGTTATCTCCCTTGTCATACACTACTTGCAAGTCTTGCCCCTAACCAATCCATACCCTTGCTAAGGCCATGCAATGCTAACCCATCATAACCAAATTGCACCTACTTCACTAATTCCCTTCCCACTACTAGGTGTTATTCAAGACCAAGAATAATGATGTTTTCCTAACATTCCTCAACTCATGGGGCAAAGCATGGTAAAGTGAACAAGAAAAGTGGTATGCCCTTCAACTATGATACATTTTCTGACGACATTCAAACATAATCATAAACTCATTCTTGACACACATAATTCAAAATATACTTTAAAATACTCCTTCAAAAATGGTAACCTCACCAACACCTTCATATAAATTGGGTCACACCCAACATTGTTCACCTCCCTTTAAATAAAATTTCCACTCTATCTAAACTTTCCTACTTCAAATCTTAACCCACACCTTCAATAATGGTTTTCCTTCCTTAGAACCTTCTCTATAATCCTTATCTAATCCTCTTTTTCCAACTAACCCTTATCCTTACCTATTAACTTTCACTTTTGATACTACTTTAGTAAAGACAACCTTTAACTACCGTTAACAACTCTTTAAAGTAGATTCTTTATGTTTTCAGTGGCAATGGCTATCACATAACATTATTCAAATCTATAACAGTGTTATGTGGGACTGACAGTATTCCACAAAATATTCCTCATATTCATATTGAATGTGAGGAATATTCTGTGAAATATTGTCAGTCCCACATAACATTGTTAAAGATTTGAATAATGTCATGCACTTGCGCTAATTTGAACAAATGTTTACTTCAACTTGAGTTATGTTCACATTATGTGAATAGGAATTTTTTTTCAATACTATCCTTTTACTTTTACCATCTTATGCATAGTAGTCTAGATTTGAGTTGGTTTATATTTACCCTAGTATTTACAATCGTTGTAAACTATTCAAAGAAAAACTTAATTTCTTATTTTGAGTGATAAGTGGACACTTTGAAAGCGCATGGAAACCAATGTTTGGACTACTAACTCCTTGTATATACGAGAATTGTATGGCACCCCACTTTGAATGGTTGCCAAAACACGGCAATGGCAACGGTATGGCTTGAAACGCATGACAAAGTTTGGGGTGCGCATGATTCATTCAAGGGAAGAGGGACGAGGAAGAGGAAATGAAGTGGGTGCTTGAGTACCCTCCGTTTGAAGGGGTGCACAAATGACACTTGCTATAAACTTGGCTTGTGCCTAAGGGCCACTTCACACACGAGACTGAGAGCCCGTGACCATTACACTTCAAGCACTCTCATGGGTGGAAAAAGCGGAGCCGGTCCAAGTTCGCTTCACAGTACGCTGGAGGGACCAACGGAGTATGTGAATACAAGATGGATGTAAAGACTACATGGATTCCTACATGGCATCGAATGGATCATGTTTCATGGTCACTTGGACTATTTTCAAAAACCACCTCTTAGAGGTAGGCCTAACACAAAACCGGAAGACCATGGCACTCCGAATGCTCACAACCGTTGATTTATTGTATTTTATCATGTGTGAGGACCCTCATGAATAGGAATTCATTGAAATATCATCTAGTTGAGGGCATGGTCACATATGACTTCACCCTACACTTGAGGATCCGTGACCACACTACATGATTTTGGAGGGGTCTTGGGACGGCCTTTGGACACTTTCTTTTGGGCTTCTCACAATTTTATGGTCACGGCTCTTGGCTCATGTGTGAAGTGGCCCTAAGTGTTGGGGTGGGTGGTTGGCTACTTGGTCCATTGGTTAGTGGCTATTGGTGTTGGAGTTTTAGGTGTCAACAATTGGTGTCTTTGGCTCCTCATTCATTGACTTGGCCTTGGTATTTGCAAGGTGTCATGGTTGTACTCATTATCCTTTGCATTAAAATAAATTAAAAATTAATCCACATGAATATTTGGAAATTTGGACGTGCCACGAGTAGGTCACCCTTAGACCCCAGAGTGTAGGAAACTTATTAGACTCATTGGACCCTACATTGTATCCCACAACCACCTCCACATCATAACACATGGCAATGTAAGATACCAACTACACACTACTACCACATGTGGAAATATTATGTAAATTTTATTTATTACCGTATATAGTATAAGTGCTAAGAACAATTTCGGTGTAAATACAAATGTAAAATTCTACCACATTCCTACACCGTATCTTGAACTTTTTATAACATGCTACTTTGGTTAACCATTGTCTATGTTAGAACTACAAATGTTTAAATTTTTACCTTTTGATAACAAATAGGGTCTATATTTAAACTCACATGGTTTCTAATTATGACTCACAGTGATCTTCCCTTGGCCACTTCACACATGAGCCAAGAGCCGTGACGTTGTAATGGTGAGAACCCTTGACTCTCATCCAAAGGCCGTACTATGGGTGTTGGGAAAGCCATTTGATGTGGTCATGGGCCCTCAAGCATAGTGTGAAGAGAGAATGGACCATGTTGCAGGACCATTGCAAATTTTGTTGGCGGAAAAAAGGAGAAGATTTGGTTTACTATGATATGTCTTGAACTCTATCAATTTGAGAGAATTACTTGGTGGTGTTTGTCTATCCTAGAATCTATGCTGGAATTTGTTTTGAAATTTTCCCTGAAATCTGTCCTGAAATTTGTCATGCTAGAGAAAATATAGTCGGCCATGTAGGACTCCATGTAGACTTTTCATCCATGAAGCCTTCTTTGGGCCTTTAGGCCTTCACCTTCGTGTGTGCAGTGAACTTGACGGTCTCCGAGCTCTTAGATTGCAATGGTCATGGCCTTCAGTCTTGTGTGGGAAGTGGCCCTAAGAACGTGTGCCTCATGTGTGGAGGATGGAAAAGGTCAATGTCTAATCTTGAATGTCTAAACTAGATATGAAAGGGTGAGTTTCAAAGGTAAATAACCGTGACCCACTCTTGTCACCCTTTGCTTTGTAGAATGGCAAACACATGAAATGTCCTTAGGACTACACTAAATAATGTATTTAGTGTCACCAATTCTATTTGTCTCGCCCAATACTAATTGTAAACCGCATGTGGAGTGTCACCAACATTAAACATACACCGAACAACATTATTTGTCGTTCCTTGTGAACATTCCTTGTGAATGTTGCAGTTATTGTTACTTACTAAGTGAATCTTTCATCTAAATATCAACCATCCATTACTATATCTTATTACAAAAATGTTAGAATGCAATAATATATAATACTTTGTTTTAAAAATTGGCATTTGGACGAGGTAAAAGTGAGTTGAGATGACAGTACTTGTGAAATTCTTCATAAGAAGTGCCACTAGAAACGTTACCACAGTGACATAAATCACCAAATGATACTAAATACAATCTTTAGTGTAGTCGTGACAGCATGCCCGAATCTCATCCCAAAAATCATCCTAACGTATTCTTAGAATACACTTGTGACATAATGAACGGTTGCAACACATACGTAATTGTTTCATACAAAAGGCCATAATTTGTGAACGGTTGCAATTGCCATATAAATGAGAGGTTGGTTGTGAACAAGTGTGACCAACCCATATCCACCCCTATCACCCTTTGTTTCATAGGGTGACCCCGCAAACATGTGAATTGCCCTTAGCCTAACAAATTCTAAAAATTAACAAAACTCCACTTGTTTTAGGGAGGTTCAAAGGTGTACACTAAATATTGTACGCGGTGTCACCAATTTATTTGTCTTGCTCAACACTAAATGTAAGTTACTGCCCATGTAGTGTCATCAACACGAAATGTCAACCTAACTTTATTTGTCACTCTTGTAAAAACAATTTGGGCATTATAGATTTTATAGTGTTGTATTCACTTACTTACTAAGAAATTTTCCATCCAAATTTCAATCATTCTAGATGTTATTTCATTACATAAATGTTAAGATACAAAATTTACCAAAAGTGGATGAAGTTGGATGACAGTATTTGTATAATTATTCATAAAAGTGTCATTAGAAAAGTTACCACAAATTATGACATAAAATACCATATGATACTAAGTACAATATTTAGTGTAACTTGACAAGCTAGAAAGAAGGTAATGTATCTAAGCATATCACTTAGCCAAATTTGATATGAATTGTGCCAAATTTGATAATGGTGAATTTAGGTCACAGTCTTCACAAGAGCTTTTTCACAGGATCGGTTGTAAGAACTCTTTTCAAAGAAACGCATTCAAAAAAGCCCTTGTGATAAATCCCTCTGTATTAGGGCCACTTCACACATAAGACTGAGAGCCCGTGACCAGTATGCTTCAAGCACTCTCATTGGTGGAGAAGGCGGAGCCGGTCCAAGTTCGCTTCACACTACGCTTGAGGGACCACCGGAGCATGTGAATGCAAGATGGATGTCAAGTCTACATGGATTCTTACGTGGCATCGAATGGATCATGTTTCATGGTCACTTGGACTATTTTCAAAAACCACCTCTTGGAGGTAGGCCTCACACAAAACCGGGAGACCATGGCACTCCGAACGCTCACAACCGTTGATTTATTGTATTTTATCATGTGTGAGGACCCACATGAACATAAATTCATTGAAATAGCATTTGGTTGAGGACCCGGTCACATATGACTTCACGCTACACTTGAGGGTCCGTGACCACACTACATGATTTTGGAGGTGTGCTGGGACAGCCTTTGGACACTTTCTTTTGGGCTCTCAGAATTTCATGGTCATGGCTCGTGGCTCGTGTGTGAAGTGGCCCTTCATTTTGAATCTTGATCACTGGATGAACCTCAGATTATGAACTCTCAAGCTGCATCACATGCGGAAAATTGGATGGTAGTGAGAGTTTGGCCACGAATCAAGCATGAAAGTACATGAATAATTGCAAGCTTCCAAGTTACTGACAATCGCTCGTAGGCAGTACGCAACAAGTAAAGTCGAAAATTGAAATTGAAATTTTTGTACATGGCTCACATCACAAATTGAAGTGATTTGATGGACTTGTTGTAAGGTGCTGCAAAAATTATTTCATCAAGATCACACTATATCTACACAAACTGCAAACATTATCATGGAGATCACATTATGTGTACAAAAACTGCAAATATTATCATGAAGATCACAAAACGTACAAGTTGTGAGATTTGTGTAAGATTTTTCAAGTGTAAACTTCTGTCATGCTCATAGGCCACATCTCCCACCGGTTTATGTTACTTCGATGTATGATGTCACAAGATAGATCTGGGGGATAAGGTAGAATTGTATAAGGGCCGGTTTACATTGCGGTGAAGAAGTGCAAATGGAGCAATATGATTCGCTACGAAATGGGTTCTTTACCGGCGGGGGGTTTACACTTCGACCAAGTCACTTCTCCAGTGGAGAGCTTCAAGCATAGATGGAAAACTGACATGGTTGTCAACATGGTAATATTTTTTGCTAGGGAAGTTCTCCGGAAGCCAAGTTTCTTGGGCGACCTCAAGCCTTACTAGACAAGAAGCTTGGCCTCTGGACAACTCCAACTTGAAGCAATAAAATGAAATTATTTGTTTTTTCATCTTGTCTGCCATAAGGTAGATATACAAAAAGCGGTGAAAATAAGTTGATTCGGCTAGAACGAGTGGCTTGAAATTTTGTGCAATATTTTTTAGAGATGGAGAAGAGGAAATGATGAGGAATGCAAGTTGTTTCGTAATTTTATTTCATGTAAATAATTAGTTACATTTTTCAAAGAGGCAAGTAAGTCAAACCCCCTACTTGTACAAAAGAGTCCCCCTAATCTGAACATCAAAATATTCTACTTTTCATACAAAGACACACAAAATGGTTAACTTAATGGCACCCAAAAGTCATTGCAAGTGGTGTGAAACAACACCTATCCGGTCAATCATTGCATCCCGTCTAGCAGTGCATCCTTTTCCGGCCACCACTTTTACAATTAGCCATTTTGGGTCCGCACAAGAATCATTCTACCCCTAGTCTAGTGCACCATTGGTGGTCATTCACCGTTTTAGGTATTTCTACGTTACCAACTGTTGCCTCAAATAACCTTGTCTTAGGCTAAATTCTTGACCAACCAGTGCACTTCTTTACCCTAGTCTAAACTAGCCCTAAGGTCATCAATGATCTGATCGTGACCCCCACTTGTGGCCCCTTTGTGGGTGGCAATGATTCCTAAATCGGTTAGCATCTCCATATAATGTTTGCATATCTATCATATTGTGTGGGCAAGCTAGTGCAAAGCGGGTGGATGAATTGACCAATGATTTAACTTATTTTGTTCTTGACCATCCAATTTGTTCTCACCCAAAGTTTGATTGGATGATCAATACTAACAATCCACACCCTAAACCTAATTCCTAACCTATAAACTTCATGCCAATCTTCAAACTTTGAACCATTCACAAGACCCTGAGGACGTTGTATAGTGTGTCTAAAATCATTCCCCATACCCCCCCCTCCAATACCCTAGCAAAATCTCTAGCTAAGGTCATATACCGTAGCTCTCTAGCAACTTGGGCAAAAAATAATTTTTTTTAAAGGTGCCTAGAGTTTTGGGAAAATAATTTTGTTGAGTGTCCAAAAAAAGAAACAACATTCAAAGAGTGCCTAAAATCACAATAGTGTTGGTTAAGGGAAGTTTTTAGGTTAATCGTAGCCGCCATAGATGAAATTAGGAAAACCATCCATGAATTATAGAAATAACTTGGATGGATGTCTAACTTATTTTAAATTACTTCTTGAATATGCCCAATTTTAGAATATCATTTTCTGGGTTGCCTAACTTACTTTCGCACTTTAATTAATTATTAGGCAGAAATGTGCCCAAGCTACTAGAGAGCTACGGTATAATCTCTCTTATCCATTAATGACATTCTTGTAGGTTTACAGTTGCGTTCCATCCTCTACCATGCATAATATGTTTACTTTGCCAAGAAATAGAATATCCCCAATCTTATGTGACTTTTTGTGACCCATTGTCACAAGTAATACCACTTTTGTGCACCCACATGCTATGAATACAATTAATTAAGGTACACCCATGTGGATCCAAATTTACACATTCAAATGATGACATGTGTGTATTCCAATTTATACATTCATTCTTAATTTCATTTTTTTATCCACTATGAGATCCAAAATTAGAAAAAAATCACTAACTAACCCAACATGAGAATTTCAACTATGTGACATTTGGATCTTCTCAGTTTTTGTTGCCATGAAAAAAAATTCTTCGCACATCTGAAAAGACTTGTTCATGCTAAATTAAGGGAACCTCCTAAAGTTGGCTTCCAGGTAGAAGTAGTTGATCAAAATAAATGTCGGTGATAGTGGGCTCAAATGCCTTTGGCCTCAAAGGTGGCATGAAAGGTCCAAGTTCATTGGGATACACCTAGGAGTGATTTAGGGTTAGGAGCTCAAAGACCCCTCAAAATTTTAAGAGTTTGAAAAAAAAATTAAAAAATCAAAAAATCTAGACCCTTCTTGTAGGCTAGAAGCTTCTTGCTCGTGCTAGTTCGTGTTCACTCAAGTCCATGTTACACTTGAGCCTTCAACTTGAGAGTTGGATTTGTAGAGGGTAGAGCATTAAACTGCTTGTAGTCAATAGAAATATAATGGAAGAGGCATGAGAATAAGGTTAGAATAAGGCTACTATGCTAGTCCGAAAAGGGATAAGAGTTATCCCATATTGTTTGTATGAACTAATGAAAAGAAGAAAAGCAATAAAAGGCAAAGCAAAGAGAGCATGAGACCATCTCACTCCAAGCATTGTTTATATGCCTTTATATAGGTGTCTATGCTTTTGCAATCTTATCTCCTATTGATTCCAATAGGGTTCAAGGAAGGTAAAGTGAACCAAAAGTAGCTTTGCGACTTCATTTTTTTTCAAACACACACATCCATGAGCTTGAAAGTGATGCTAATTTAACCATGCCATTAATAAGCATTTTATGGTGCCTTCCATTACATTCCTATGTTCATATAATTCAAAATTTCGGATGAATATATAACACATATAAAATATGGAAAACACCTTTGAGAAGGTATTGCTCTTACGCACTCTTCCTTCTTTACTTTCTGAGTTTGGTTGTGAGTTAATGAATCTCACATATATGGTCCAAAATTACAAGCTTTTGGGTCTGACATGAACCTGGTTTGCATTAGACCATGATGCACGTCTAGTTGAAGAAATGCGAGGTTGAAGCAAAGAGACGGCATAAACACTTGGACTTGGTGGCATTTTGGGCACTTAGGGAACTCAAGATTCACATCTTCAACCCTCCTCCTCTCAGCGATAGTGTTCAACAATTATTTTTGGATAATATGAAGAAGTTATAACTTAATAATTCTTAAGGATACCATTAGATCCATTTTGTTGGTTCGATTTTGAATACTAATTTTGAAACATTATTTACAATTTACATGTGGTCAAATCATTAGAATTTTGTAACATAAATTTGATTACAATACATTAATCCATATTGAATCATAATTTCATGATTAGAAATACAAGGCAATAGCTTTAGATTTAGTTTGTAAATGCCAATTTTTTATGTGTCATTTTTCAATGTATTCTATTATTAAAAGTAAAAATAAAAATTAAAACATACCATGTTTCATACATTCAATAATAGTTGTGTTTACCATGATTGGATATCTTGAAGTTTTTAACCTTCAAAAATATTGGTCATTACTATGTGGTTGGTTTGAAGGTGACATGAGAATTCTATCAGAAAAAATCTCATTATTTACAAATGAAAAATATTCCCATATGAATATAAAGATGGTTGCATATAAGCAAGTAAATTGTCGTATGTTTTATATGGAAATACATTATATATCCCTTGTGCATATTACTTGTACGGCTTCTCATACAATTTTCACGGAGCAAGTGTAGGTGTTTTATGACTTAGTATTCTTATGTACTGTTTGCGATCATCATTCTTACAAGGTTAGTTGGATACCCAAATGAATGTTAATGCTGCTATAAGCAAAAGTGTGCAGCGCTACTTATAAGAGCTCAAAGTCTTTCTCCACGTGCCCAATATCATATTAGTATTGGTGGATTTTTATGTTGGTAATGGATGTTGTTTCGGTAACATACAAATGGATAACGCCGAATATGTTCTAAACACAAATATAAGATTAGTCATTGTGCATGATGTTGTCTTGTTGTTGTTGATATATATATGGGCATTCTTATGGGCGTTTGCATTTGTAAATTTTTTTTGTAAAAAACCATTCTCAAAAGTTCTTCAAGCTTATTATAATTTTTAATAAGACCTAAGAGTGTTGAACATGAACCTAGATGTTGATCTTCCTTGTTGTTTGCTTTCAATTTTTTTCATGTCACTTTTGTTTTGGTCTACTATTGCTTTGATTTTTTCTAAAATTATTTTCTTGCACTTTTGAATAAACTTGTCATAACCTTGAAATTCAAGATTTTTGAAGTTACCACCTTATATTTTCTTTTCATCTTTCTTAATAGTATTTGCAACCTTGGACTCTAGATTTACTTTAGGATAATTATAATATGATTTTTTTTTATATGGTCATTCAAATAAAACTTTATTTTTGAGTGACCCAAATGGACATTATTTTTTCTTTTACAAATTTCATAAGACAATGAAAATATATTTGTTCATTGGAGAGATGTTTTCACTTTTGTCCTTCATGACCTACCTCAAGGTTTGTTCTATTAGTGGTATATCTTCATCATCACATGTCTCCCTCACCATGCCTAAACATCCCAAAACACCAATGAAAAAAATTATTTCCTTACATTCTAAATTTCAACTTAAATTCAAGTATTGTAAACCTAAAGAAGATCTAAAAATTGATTGGCTATATATATAGATACATTAGCAAATACATTATGTAAATTATTTAATTCCATAACCACCATAATAATGGATTTTTCAGAACTTTCTATCAATTTTATTACCTAAATAATCTACATATTGACAAATTTAAGAACAAGTTATGTATCAAGATTTTGATTTTCTGTTTCATTTATTTTATAAAAATATGATGCTTTATATTTATGAATTATAAGTAATTGTAAAACCTATAAATGGATTCATCATTCATAATACTGAATATCAATATTGATTAATATATATTAATATAATATAACATTGGGGCTATATTTAGATAAATTATTATAAAGGTGATATTAATTTTTTGTAGTCTTCACAAGTTCCAATCTCATTGATATAATTTTTTTAATGAAATTAATGTAGAAGTAGGTCAATGTGTTATAAATTATTGATTACATGGAGAACCAAAGCTATGTGGCTGGAATAAGATTTTTGTTCGTTGGAATGGTCTTGTGGTTGGTATAAGATTTTTATTTGTTGGGATAAGATCTTGTGGTTGGATTAAGGCCTTTAATTGATCGGACACGTGGTTGGGAGACAAATTTTGTATGAAAAATAAAAGAATATTACAATGGGAGCAAATTTCTTAAATTTTATGCACTTAAAAATCCAAAGAGAGAATAGGAAGCTGTTGTCATCTACCCCGATCCAAGACATTTAAATATTTTTAGAAATTTTCTTACTAAGTATGATGAGTTGCTTCATTTTTAAGATGTTCAGACGTAACATTATTCATTTATTTGAACAGAACGTTCCATTTAAATTCACAACCCAATAAAATGGTAATATCTATAAAAAAAATTAAATTTTAATTAATTTACAAGTAAAATTTTAATATATTTTAGATTTCGTAAACTTAAATGCAATAAGAAACAAATAAATCTTAGATGTATAATATATAAATGAATATTACATATTATATATAACAATTTTATTCAAGAAATGGATATATGTATATAAAATTAACAAGTTATTTATATTATGTGCAAGTAGATTCAAGAAATTTTTTCTCTAGATATTGATCTTATTTTTTTTTTGCTGTCAATTTTTCTCATATTATCTTTCTTTTTTTCTATTAATGCTTTCATTTTTTTAAATGTTTTGTTTGCCCTCTTAAATGAAATTATTATAACCTTCAAATTTATGGTTTTTTAAAGTCACCACATTTATATTTTTCTTTCTATCTTTCTTGATAGTGTTATACCTTGGCCTCTGATTTTATTTTAGGATTAAATAAAATATAATTTTTCCTTATATAATCATTCAAATGAAATCTATTTTGAATGGTCCATATGAACATTTTGTTCTCTTACATTTACAAGGCAGTGGAAAGACACTTGTTCATTGAAGAGAGGTTTTTATATATCTTATTAAAACATAATATTTTACATATATGAATAACAAGTGAATATAAAATCTATAAATGGATTCATCATTCATAATACCGAATATCAATATTAATTAATATTGATTATTATAATATATATTGAGACTACCCTTAGATATATTATTAAGAAGGTTATTTTGAGTTTTTTTTGTAATCTTCATAAGTTTCAGTCCTATTGTTAAAAAATTGTGGAATAATTTTACAATAATTTTTGTATAATTAATGTGGAAGTAGGTAAATGTGTTTTAAGTTATTGACTGCATAGATAATCAAATATTTATAGTTGGGACAAGACTATTATTCGTTGGAATAAGGTCTTGTGGTTGGAACAAGATTTTTTTTTGTTGGGATAAGGTCTTGTGGTTGGATCAAGACCTTTGCTTGTTGGGACAAGGTCTTATGGCTGGGAGAAAGCCTTTGTTTGTTAGGACACAATTTTATGGTTGGGACAAGATCCTTATTTGAAAAAATAGAAGAATATTTCAATGAGAGAAAATTTTGTAAATTTTAAGTATTTAAAAATCCATAGGAAGAATATGAAATTGTTATCATCTACCCCAACCCAAGATGTTTAAATATTTTTAAAGTATTTCTTACTAAGTATGATGAATTGCTTCATTTTCAAGATGTTAAGATACAACATTATTCGTTTACTTGAACAGAATGTTCCACTCGAATTCATGTCCCAAGAAGAACATAAAATTTAAATTTTATTATTATTTTTTATTAATTTGCAAATAAAATTTTAATATATTGCAGATCTTTCAAACTTGAATATAATGAAAAATAAATAAATATTAGATATATACTATATAAATGAATAACACATATTAGATGTAATATTTTTGTTCAAGCGATGGACAAATCTATATAAAATTGACAAATTATTTATATTATATCCAGATATATTCAAAAAAAAATTTCTTACGTTGCATTGGGATGGAATTTTCACAGCCAAAATTAGCATTAAAAGTTATTGGATAATGAACTTAAATTTTCTAAATGCATAAAAAATAGATTATCTTGGCCCTATATGTATATTTATTATTATTTTAAGTTATGACAAGTTAATCAAACATGCAAATTGTAGCATATTGATATGTTTCTTAAATACATTTGTAAAAGATATAGATGCAATCCTTGTTAAATAGTTTCAAGTATCATATAAATATCTTGTAGAAGCTGTTAGTGAGAAACTTCGTTTGATTTGCATTGATGAGTTGTTTACATTAGTTGCAATAATCTTAATTTAGATTGGAGATACCTAGCGAAATGTAAAATTAGAAAATTAAAAGTGGATGAATATTCTTATTGTGAGCCTAGTTATGATATTAAAGTAGTCACCCTAATCATGTACAAATTTATAGCAATATTTATTTGTGGGAAAATTACAATCTCATATGTGACTTATGAATTGGAGGATATAAGCCCACGAGAGTTTTTGTTCTCAGATTTTAATCCATATTGCATACCTCCCTACCCCAAAAAGGGAAATGTAATGTTGGTAAGAGACATGAAATGGATAAGATAAAAACCAACATTTGCAATTGTAGTTATTAGAAATGTGACGGTTCAAAGGTATCTTCTTGATGTTTAAGGGGAGACTGCAAAAAAAAAGATATAGCTACAAGTGCTAATTTAGAAAAACAAGATTATTTTGTTGGGGACATTAAGTTGGAATGATTACATATGGTTGGTCGACTGGCTAAAAGTTGTCTCCAAAAGTTCAAGGATGTAGGTAGCAAATGTACAAGGTCGTGGCATTCTTTAATGAAACATTTTACCCACTTCAAGGGGATTTAAATTCTTCATGATAAACCTTGTGAGTAAATAAGCCAAGAGGTGGAAGATATTTCATGCACTTTGTATTTATATGTTATATTGAATTTACTTTTAGAATTCATTTATCATTTTTTCCAACTTCATTGCAATGCTAATAACTTAAAGATACTTGTTGAGTGAAGGTCAAAGGATGAATAATGTTAACGTGTGGAGGTGGTAAAGGATATGTGAGCTAGGTTATGACTTTCATGCATCTATTAAAGCCATGAGGTTGTAACACATTGTTGGGATTTGTGTGACTAGGATGTTTGTGAAATTTGGGGATTTTAATTCAAAGCGCAAAGTTGGGTAGGTTCTCAGTTGTGCAATCAACTTCCATGAAATCTACAATTGGTATAGAATAAACAATGTTATACTAGACTTTACTTTAAAAGACAAGATTACATAAGATTCTATACATAGGTAGAAAACATTGTTTCCTAAGACTATTTTGAGTAACATCCTTTAAAAATCTTTGAGGAGCTTGTAGATTATTCAAGTGGGAAAAAATCTATGTTTTCCATGCCTCAAAGTTTACTTGATGTTAGTTTATTTGATGTTTACTTGATATTATTTCATGGGTCAGGTGCACACAGATAGGGAGGTCCCAGTATATTTAGGTGGGCACACTTTCAGGGGAAATTTGTGGGCATAATCGGTTGAGATCCCAATGTTTCCAAGACCAACCGATTACATGTTGTGATCTCTCCGCTTTTCTTCATTGAATTGGGGTATATTCCATATATTCCTATAAAATGATGGGTAAATTTCCTTATCTCTCAAACATCCACTGGTCTCTAACACTCAAGTGGTTCATCTATAACTAGCGGCCAATTCTCTCTGTTAATTGGGTGGGCACTGGGGACAGGGCCAAGGCGAACCGACCCATACATTGATACCTTACCGGATGTCTAGTGATGTCACATTTGAATGAATCGGCCCTCAACCTCATAGGGGGTCTTTTTGTATTGGAGCCACTTCATCCACGATATGTAGGATGGTTGATTTTAAGTGAGTGCCACGAATCCCTAGCCGTTCGCCCTCCCCGGTAAGGTACGAATATAGGGGTTGGTTCGCCCCAGGCCTAGGGACAGAGAGTAGGGCCAGTCTCCAGACACGGAAAAGCAAGATGATATCTACTCTTTGCGGATGGTCAATGGCTTGCATAGCCTATAATAGCTGCCAACAACAACTTCCTGTATCTTCTGCCTTCTTCCCCTGTAATTTGCAATTGAGTGCCATGTCCAAAACCATTGCCACTTGCCAGGCAGATACAGGACGAGCCAGACAACGATCTAGAGCCCAATGTTCCAAATGGATTTGTGAACCCAAGATGCTTAAGAGTTTTGAAGCCAACATAATTCCAAGGTCGAGTCACTACTGGATCCAGTTGATTTAATGCCATATTCATTTGTCAACTTTGTGACATTCTTATTTTTTACTGAGAGAAAATGTCATATTTGTGACATTATTGTGCTCAATAAGTTGACATTAATGCAGTCAAAATGTGTTAGTGAGCATGGAAAGAAGTTCAATGAGCAATTTTAGAGTGAACCTCCTCGAGACCAATTTTTTGTTCACAACCTTCAAGGACCGCCACACACTTAGATTTGATTTATTTGTTTATTCAATGTTTTGACAAGTGAAACATTTCATTTCTTTGCCAAAAAATGTAGAAGGGCACCGAGGAACAAAATATAGACTTGAGAGAGGGGGTGTCTAGAGGATAGCATGGCTTTACCAAATCTAAGGCCACCCACCCAAGACTACGTCCACATACATTGATGTAACATTGTGTGTACTTGTGTTTACTATTTCTATTTGATCATTTGAAAAGCGTAGTGGTAAATAAGATTTATTCAATCCTTGTAACATACATGGACATACATGAAAGAATTATCTCATCAAACCTATGAGAGGGAGTATAAAATTTTAGAAGATGTTCATCTTGATTCCAAAATGTCAAGCTCAAGTCTCATGTCCCTCACTTGAATATGCTTTAAGTTTTCCCAAATAAATTTCTACATGGTTCTTGAACCTCCACATATTTTAAAATGTATAAGTGCCCACAACAAACCACATATCTTAGGAACTTCAATACTTTGGAGTCTACAATAAATTCAGTTGGGTTGACCCTAAGTGTCTTCAAGGAACCCAAGCGCTAGTGTAGATTGTACATACATAGTGTTAAGGATGGAAATCTCCGTGGAATTAGAAGGTTGTCTATGTATTTAACCTTGTTTCATTTGTCTCAACAAAAAAATGAAAGGCTAACTTTATGAGTGTTAAAACACATAACCAACCACATGTTCATACCTTCCTCTTCAAAATTATGTCAAACTCAACAACATAAACAATAAAAAAAAAGTTTTTATATTCACAGTAAAGCATGGAGCATGAAGACAAAATGTAAAAGGTAGAGCATTAGATTGCTCGTAGTCAATAGAAATGCAATGGAGGAGGCATGAGAAACCATAAGGATAGAATAAGGCTACAATGGTAGTCCGTAGAGGGATAATAGTTTGTATGAACCAATGTAAAGAAGAAAAACAATAAAAGGCAAAGCAAGGAGAACATGAGACCATCTCACTTCAAGCATTGTTCATATGCCTTTGTGTATGTGTATATGTTTGTGCAATCCTATCTCTAGTCCTATTGATATCCAATATGTTATGGGCCCACCATGCAAATGAAGTGCCTAGAGATTGTAGAGTGGATCTTGGGGGGTTGGCACTTTGGAGTGTTGGAGGTGTTTGAGGGCGCATTTGGTTGTTGTAAGTATTTATTTATTTTTATTTTTGCTTGAATATATGTTTGATGCAAGAGCATGTGATTTGAATTTCTTGATTGTTGAGAGGCTTATTTGAATGGTTTGGAGGTGTTTAGACTCCAATAGCACATAACTTGAAAGGCTTGAGTGTTGAGAAGTTTCTTTAAGAGTGGAAGGCACATTTGATGTAAAGAAAATCTTATTTGAATGATTTGAATGTCTTAAGAATTCTCTTGAGGTATAGAAGATCTAATTTGAGGTATTTGGGAGTACAAGGCATTTGAGGTGAAGGAGACCTTATTTGAGTGATTTGAGTATCTTAAAAACTTTCTTGAGGTGAAGGAGATCTTATTTGAATGATTTGAATGTCTTAAGACCTCTCTTGAGGAGTAGAAGATCTAAATTGAGGTATTTGAGAATGTAAGGCATTTAAGGTGAAGGAGATCTTATTTGAATGATTTGAATGTCTTAAGACCTCTCTTGAGAAGTAGAAGATCTAAATTGAGGTATTTGAGAATGTAAGGCATTTGAGGTGAAGGAGATCTTATTTGAATGATTTGAATGTCTTAAGACCTCTCTTGAGGAGTAGAAGATCTAACTTGAGGTGTAGAAGATCTAACATTTTAGAGACCAAGATATCCATTTAAAAACATATGAGTATGTTTCCATTACATTGAGGTGCAAACACATATTTTGAGTGTAAGAAATTATCTTTTAATTTGGGTTGGATTAATTGTAGGCCAAAAATAGCTAGTTTGAATGCTTTGAGAATATATCCGAGCATACGATGACATCATTTGAGAGTGAGGCCACTAAAGTCATTGACAAGTTCAATGGAGGGAACTTCGACCTTTGAAAGTTCAAAATCGAAATATTGTTGGCATCCATGGATCTTTGAAACATTGTGAATAGATATGAGGAAGCTCCACATTTCAATGTGGATCCCATAGTGTTGAAGGAGTACCACAGACGTGTTAAGAAGGCCATGTCCATCATCGGTCCCAATTTGCCAGACAACCAACTTGCACACATCAAGAGTTGCAAAGGACCCGCGGAGGTATGGAAGACCCTTTAAAATATTTACGAGACAAAACGTTTATCCAACATCCTCTTCATTCACCACAAGTTTTTCACGTTGCAAGATGCAAGAGGGTGACTACATCAACAAGGTCAAGGCGCTCGCAGATCAACTTGTTTGTTTGAAGATATATAGTTAGATTTTTGCTATAACTGAAATAAACCAAAACCTAGGGTATAGACTCTCAAAGAAGGTTTTAATAGTGTTTATTATAGGCATTTGTGACATTATAATTTATTAATCAAACAATATGGTTGCTATCTTCACTCTAAAACATCACTTAATCATCTTTTATTCTCTTTTCTTTCAAAGTTTCCTCTCACTATTTCTCATTCAGTATGGGATCACGGGGAGGTCACTGGCGAAAATCGTAGAAACATTGTGCGATAAAAAATAGGGTCTAATATATTCATTGTAGGTAAATTTTGCAAAAAATGTACATATAATATAGGGGGTTTTAAAATAATGAAACATGTTTACATGTAAAATACCATCACATATAATGGCCTCTTTTATCTAGTTAGTACATGTAAAATAGCGTGGAAACAATTACTAGGGGTAGCAATCTAGGGTAGGGTCTGTGCTAGTGGATGAAAAGAGGTAATTTTCTATTGAAAATGCTTGGATGGATGACTTCGCAGGCTAGCTTGTTTGAATGTTACTGAACCAACAGTTCCAATGTGGAGTTAATGGTCTCTACCCACGTGCCAGGAAGGAAAAAAATGTAGTATAAGTAAAATAGGGTATTTTAAAACAATTCCCCCCAAAATTTATAATTACTAATAGGGTGTATTAAAATACAAGAATTTACCTTTATTTTGAAAAATACCATACCTTAAAATCGTTTCTACAAGGTAAATAGCCCTCCGATAAATAAGTCCCGAGCGCACGTGTATGCATTAATTAAAGAGGGAGTGACCTCCCCGTGTATGGGATGTGCATTAGTGGGCTAGAAAATGCGTTGAGGCCAAAGGCCTCGAGCTGTAGCTAAACTTATTGCAAAAGATTGTAGAACAATAGTATTTTGAGAACAATAGTCTTTGAGTATTACAATTGTCTTGGTAACCATTGGCCAATGCATCTTCAAATCACAACAATACTTTCATTAATTAGTCAAGGTTAATTCTTATATAAAACAAATTATTTATTATTAATTCCAAGACTTAATCATTACTCACAACTTATGCAACTAACAACGAATATCAGGATCAAACTGGTTGCCATGCACAACCTACAACAACAACCAGGGTAACACACAAGACAATAGTTGATCTTATTAATTTGCACTTCATACTCAAAGATCAAGTCTCTAGACTAGATAACAATATAAAAACTCTAATTAAGTCTAGGACAACTTATGCCTTAATCTCCTTGATAATCCAAAGTTTATCCTAACTCAAGTTCACTTAATCAATCTTAATTTTTTACATACAACACTAATCAACTATTCAAAAGTATTTTCTCATCACTTCAATTGATCGGGGGTTCTCTCATTAAACTGACTTAACAGATTTTATTACTACCGGCTTATAATGTTTATTTTAACTATAGTCATAACTTGGCTGCACAATTTGCTCTGGTTTTTTCCTTCCCTTCTCAATACCTCTCACAAGCTAAAACAATGGGCTATAGTTTTCCTCTCAGGTTAACGGTTGGCCTTTCAACTTCCTCTCTCATGATTGCTCTTTGTTGGTGTTCCACAATACTCTTCTTTATCATCTGTCACCTTTGATGATCGCTCTGCTCCTTCTCTTTCTTTCTTTCTCTCTCAATGCTACCAGATCATAGCTTCACTTTGTTCCCTTTCGTGTAGTGATCATTCCATTGCTTTGCGTTAATAGTTTAATCGTTCTCTACTTAGGTTAATCCTATTTGTTCCCTTGCTCTCGGGTGTTGAGCTTCGGAAAGGTCCTTGATATGTAGATGATAGTTACACAATATTCAATCTTCTTCCGACTATAGTTTTTAACTCCTGAATTCATTCTCGAATTCCTTATACATTTCTATTATTCCATCTCTCATATACTCTTCCATCACTGATTTTGTTTACTCATATCCTATGTCTCTTAGAGGTTGATCAGCTCTCTCTCGATCTCACATAGCTTTTCATAATTTGTATTCATTCAATTCCACTCAATGTTTCAGACGTAGTCAATTGCAATCTCAACAATAGACAATGGTTTATCACATTACTCTTATCAATTATACTTCACGCTCTGACTCGCTCAATCTTACTTACAATTTCTCACTTAATCAATTGCAACTTTAGCAACAAAAAAAAGTTTCACAATTCACAACTACTCATCAAAATTAGAAAGTAATTCGACCGGACTTTGGTCCTTCAATAATTTTTTATACAAATTAACAATGTGCTTCAACGTAAATCGATAATCCCGCAATCACTGCAGTGGTTAGTCGATTTACAAAGAAAATAATTTAACTATAACATCACCCGTTCTCGGTGCTAAGGGAGACAAACCTATGAGTTTACCTCTGCGCTCAACAATGTTCAGAGAATGCTTGCTTATCTCCCTCTTGCCAACCCTTTTGGCTCGGCAGGGACAATAATAGTTTATGTAATCAAATATGGGCGCCTAAGCCCACACCTATAGTTATAACTACTTTTCATATCCCATATTTAACTATTTTCATTCATCTGGATGCTACTTCATCCTTTTACTACCTCTCTGCCCATAGTTTAACTATTTGGCCAAAAATTTGGCTCACAAGGTACCCATGAGATATGAAGACATTGTCATAACCTTACTCGAGAGCTTGCTGGCATCGTACAAATATATGATCACCGCCTTAGAGACAATGTTGATGAAAAAACTTATGATGGATTACGTGACAGTGCGTTTGATGCATGAGATGGCGAAGCGCAAGGAGAAGGAGCCCCAACGTGAGGATGCCGCCATGGTATTGTGACAAAGCAAAGGCAGCAACTCATTTCCTCGCTAAGGCACAAAGTCGTGCTTCTATTGTGGCAAATCAAGCCACATTGCGCGTTTTTACTACAAAACAAAAAAAATGAGCGAGAAAATACAAGGAATGCGAAGAACGACGATGATTACAAATTTGTAATACATAATGGAGCACATTCCAAGAGCGTATGTAAGTGGATTATGGATTTAGGAGCCTCCAAACACATGACTTTGCCCTATAGGGCTGCATTTGACACATATAAGGTAATTGCTCTATGCAATGTGCATTTGGATGATAATGGTGTTGTCGAAGCCATCGGAATGGGATTCATCGTCGTGAAAGCAATCGTGAAAGACAATATCAACCGAATTCATATTAAAGATGCGCTCCACGTGTTCAAGTTGCATGCCAATTTGCTCTCGGCGAGCAATTTCATGTTGAATGGTTTGAAGGTCTAATTCAACTTAAATGAATGCATTGTAAAATCTTGCGGCGGTGATGCCAGTGTAATTGTGCCATGCGAAGACAACTTGTACGAAATAAATTTCGTGAAGCAAATGCGGCCAACTTTGTACAATCTCCAACGGGAAATGGTGCACTCGAGCTTTGGCATTACCGCCTCAGCCATTTGAACGTGAAGGGTGTTTATATATTTCAAAATATGGTGAGTGGCATGGAACTTGACAAACTTTCTTGCCCCACATCCTAATTGTTTTGCAAAGCATGTATAAAAGGCAAACAACATAGGACTCTGTTTCCGAACAAGGAAGGAGGCGAGTGATTAGGCCCTTGGAAATCGTACATTCTGACGTGTATGACCCCACGAGGACCATATTTATGGGCGGTGCAAGGTATTTCGTGACCTTCATTGATGATTTCTCAAAGAAAATGTGATTGTATGCGTTAAAATCTAAAAAGAAGTGCTTTGAAAAGTTCAAAAAATTCAAGGCGCTCGTAAAGACATAATCGAAATATAAAATCAAGGTGTTCAGTCAAACAATGGCGGAGAGTTCATTTCTAAGGTATTCACCCGCATTTTGAAGGATCATGGCATTGAGAAGCAAACGTCCATCTCATGTACGCCTCAACAAAAGGGAGTGGCAGAACGTACAAATTGCACCATTGTAAAGATGACAAGGAATATGCTTCATGTTTAAACCTCAACAAATCGTTTAGGTGGAAACGGTAGTGAATGCAGTTTATACACGAAACCAATGTCCAATGAGGACATTGGATTCCATTATGTCCGAAAAAACGTGAATGTTGAGGGCGCCTTCAACCCTCAGCCTTAGATGGTGTAACCCGCTGCTGAACCGGTTTACATGGAAGTCACTCCCACCAAAATTAGATTCTTCTAGGTTTCCATTATGTTTGAAGGTGGTTGCATTCTACATAAGTTCTTAATTTTGTATGATAGTTTTGGTATGAACCTCTAAGGATCCCTAAGGGATAGATGACCTAGTTCTCCAGTTTATGTTCCCCCAAAATCTTGAGTTCAAATCAAGGGACATTTGAATGGATCTCTAATGAGTAGGTGTCCTAGGTTTTTCAGCTTATGTTCCCCTAAATCATAATGTCGAGGTTAAGTGTCTTAAAGAAACTCCATTTTTGTAGACAATATCTTTCATGGTTTGAATGCTTAGCCCCGTTCCTATCTTCTCAAATATTCTAAGAATACTTTATTAAAAGAGTATGTAGCTTTTATAGGTTTCAAGCATACTTCCTCACTAATGCCATTCCATTTACTTAGATAGTATTCAAGTATAAAAATTTCTTTATTTATTCATCATGAATTTTTCCATCAAAGTGTTTGTTCCATTTTCTATTCCAATTTTCATTCCTCTAAATCTTATGTCATCATTGAGAATTTCCTTTACTTGGTAAGGTAGGATTATTGAGATGGAATCTTAATTTTGCTTGAGCTTCATGTGGTGATTGATGTGGTTCATTTGTCGATCACTTCCTTGGTCGTTGATATGATGATGCTTTCCGCCTTACATATCACCTTGTACTTTTGATCCACAAGTTTACTCCAAGGCTTAGGTTATTCTTGGTATGAATTTAGATCTTGTGCACTCAATTGGATTTTGGAACAAAATCTTCTCCAAATTTTAATCTTGTAGTAAACCTCTTGAAGTGTTAGTATCCAAAGTCTTTTCCCTTTTTATGTCCGCGAAATTTAGCTAAGTCCGTATTTTATTTCCTCCAATATTTCTAAATTCCAACGTTGTAGTATGGCCTTGAATCTCTAAGTCCTCCAAATTCAATCTTCCAATGCCTTCAAGAATGCCTTCATCCTTCAAAATGCCTTAGTTTTCCAAGGATCTTCTTCAATTAGCCTTCGGCCTCGAAATGCCTTAGTCTTCCAAACAATCTTCTTCAATTAGCCTTCGGCCTCGAAATGCCTTAGTCTTCAAAACAATCTTCTTAGTCTTCGGTCTTGAAAAGCATCTTCAGTCTCGCGGTTCTCCAATCCCGCAGGCTCAGCCTTCAATCTCGAAGCCTCCCGGTCTTCGAGTTCTTCAAAAGTCTTCGAAAACGCTCCCGATAAGTCTTCGAAAACGCTTCCAATAAGTCTTCGCGACGCTCACGTATAATGTTCGAGAGAGAATGAGGTACTTTAGGGCCCCTTAGTGCCCCCTTTATATAGGTTCCAAAATCTATTGATTTGTTGAAAGGGCGGTTAGGTCCTAGTCCCCTAATGCTACATGTACAAATCAGCTATTTTTAGCCTGAAATGTAGATACGGTCTAATTTTAACCAGCTGGATCTATTTACAGTAGCAATCACGTGCTAAATTTAGATGTACTTATGAGGTGGATTTGTTGTCATTCATTTGATTTCCTAGATGTGCCGTGTGGATACGGTTTCCTTCCGCATGCTCCGTTCATTCAAAATACCAATATTCATTGCCGGCGGTTGGAATAGTTATGTTCATCCAAGGGATTCTCATCCCTTGGGTATGTCTTTCATCTACATCCCCCAAAAGGGTAACTACGTGTCTACTAAAAGGTAATTATGCATTTACTAAAAAGTGGCTAGGTGTTTACTACCTCCAATTACTAATGTGCTCACTTCCCATCCTAAAGGGTAACCACGTACTCACTAGTTCTACCTACTCACTAATGCGGCTGTTCCCTAGGTGCTAAGTCTTGTTCCCGCCGGCTTGACGTCCGTTCCCGGCTCCACGTCCGTTCCCGGCCACGTTCCCTACATGTGAGCTTCGTTCCCTACGATATAGAACCCATTCTCCTTGCTATCCTAACGGCTCTGTCACTTCCACATGGCCGGCTCCCGGTCTCTTCCACGTGGCCGGTTCCTGGTTGCTTCCCGTGCCCGGTCGGCTTCAGCTGGCCGGGTTTCTAGTCCCGGGTCCCGATCTGCTCCGGTCCGGGTTCCCAGATACCCGGTTGGTGCCCGGCTCGGGTCACAGCTCATCCTCGCCCTCATCGTTCTCGCTCCCGCGTCCTCGTTGCTCTCGCTTTCGTCTGCTCGTTGCCTTCGACACTCGCTCTCCCTCTCTCTGTTGTTCCTGGGTACATAGTGAAGCGGAAGGAATCTTTGTATTGCACATATGCGTGTGTTTGGATGCGTCACCTACGCAATGGTGTCAGATGAAAATATGTGTAAACTTGATGCAAATGACACAAAATGTTTGTTTTTGGATTATTGTGAAGGAACTAAGGCCTATAGGCTAATGTATTTACAAACTAAAAATATCATAAAAAATATAGACATGATATTCATGGAGGATAACACGAGCGTTGAAAACGATTTGAAGATGCGTCCAAGTGGGAGAAATGAAGGCTTTATAGTGGTTGTTGTGGACGAATCCTCCAAATCATCTTCGTGTGATAATAATGAGGAGTACGAAGAGCAAGTGAGAGATCACTTGGTTGCAAATGAAGAAACAATTGAAATACTTGCCAAGAATGATGGCTGCGTTAAAAAATTCGGCAAAGATGGAAGATATCCTAAGAGGAAGCGGCGCTCATTTGGAGAGTGGTGGAAGAATCACTTTCTACCCCAATATGGCAAAAAACGGCCAATGTGGCATTTTTGAATAATCATTTGAATTTGTGCGAAGCGTTGAGATCCAAAGATGCGAGCAAGTAGGAGACGGCAATGCAAGAGGAGTACGACTCGTTCATGGCCAATAATATGTGGGAAATGACCAACCTTCTAAAGGATTATAAGAATGTAGGACGCAAATAGGTGTTCTACACCAAGAGAGATGCATTGGATGAAAATGTTAGATATAAAGTGCAGTTAATATCAAAGGGATATTCTGAAGTGGCCGGAGTGGATTTCAACGAGATTTTTGTTCTTGTGGCTAAATTTATCACCATTAGATGCGTTCTCGCAATAGGAGCGGCCATGGATTGGGAGATCCACCAAATGGATGTACATGCAATATTTTTTAATGGAATATTGGAGGTGGACATCTACATGGATTAACAACTAGAAGATTTCGTACAAGAGGGGAAGGAACACCTTGTGTGCAAACTTAAGAAAACTTTGTATAGGCTCAAGTAATCGCCGAGGGTGTGGTACCACAGTATCAACTCATTCTTCATCAACGAGGATTTTTTAGGAGCCAAACATATCATTTGTTGTACGTTAAACAAACGGATGAATATTTGTTAGGGACAATCCTCTACATGGATGATTTGATCATATTGGCAAGCAATGAAATCCAATTAAAGTGGCTCAAATCGGAGCTCGAGAAAGAATTTGAAATGAACGATCTCGGAGAGTTGCATTATTACCTAGGAGTGGAATTTGAGAGGAATAAAGAAGCCCGTACCATTACCATGAACCAAAGGAGCTACATCGAGGAGGTCTTGTAATACGATTTTTTGGATAAGTCAGGGCACTTTTAAATTTTGAGTGTTAGTTTAATGTGAAATTGCCCTCATAACTCTGAATATAGTGATAAATTAGGCACTTAGTGACTCAAGGATAGAAACAAGCAAGTTCAGATACTTTGTACACGCTGACCATAGTCTAGGGTGAAAGTTACTAGGGATCAGAGATTAGTCACGTGGATAATTGTGGAAACACTTTCAGATTCTGACTATAGTCAGTCACAACTGTTCATAAGGAAGCCAGTGAACTAGGGAAAGGGGATAAGAAGGAAAGAAGAGAGCTAAGGAGAGGGAGAGAGAATATATACATTGTCCTCTCGGGAAGAGACGGAACTTTTGCCTGAATTGAAAAGCTTAAGTTTTTGATCTTGGAAATGATCGGGTGTGAAGCCCGTGGATACTTTTGTGAACTCAATTTATATATATATATATATATTTGTTCCCAATCAAGTCATTATCTATATTTATGTTGTGTTTTGTAGTAAACACGGAGTAAGGTGTTCAGTGCAATTCATAATGCTTGATTATCAATAATGCTCTCTTCTCAGAATGTGAAATTTTGAAGCATGTAAATTTGTGATCTGTGTATGTCTAAACAACTCTCTCGGGAAGAGAGTAAACCCGAAGCCTTCAATAAAAAATCTGTGGAATGTTTAGAGTGTGATGCTCTCCTGTCATTTCGAAATACAACCTTTTATCATGAGTACATTGCACTATCGGTGTGCAGAATTGATTGAACTATGAATGGGTAAATTGAGTCAAGATTGTGGAACTAATAAAGGAAGCAAACTTATGTTTGAGGAAGAGTCCGGGAAGACTCAAGATACAGAGAAACTTCATTCTAACTACTTCTCGTGAAGAGAATAGTTTTTCTTAACTCTAAAGCATAACGGATTCTTTATGTTTCAACTTTTTGTAAGGGTGTGACGCCCTGGTCGATGTTCAACAAGAATTATTAATTTTATGATATTGACTGTGACGTTCTTTACATTTTGCAATTCCAGTCTTCTTGAGTAAAATATTATTGAGAACAATTGTCATAAGATCTTCTGGAAGCTCATGTTTGATGTGTGAAGAGAGTTGATGTGTCTGACAGTCTCAAGTAACCGAGTGTAAAATCTTCCTCCAGGCTGATTGCATTCAAAGAGGAGGTAATGTTTGGTGAACAACCTTTGCATGTGACCTGCAAACGGTAATTTGATTACATGAAGTTGTGTGTTGGGTTGACAATCTTTTTACAAACTGGATCAAATCTTCGTGGGATCCTTGTGAAAGGGATACCCAGTCTGTGAAAGACGAGCGCCGAGATTATTGTTATGAAGAAAAGAACAATCTTTGCGTGAAACAATTTCCCTCACCCGTTATGATTAAGTTGCATTCCGTGTCTGATGCGGTTAAGGAAATGTCTGATTGATTCTCCAAAGGAAAACATAAAATGAAACATGAGTAGTACCTGTGTATCATTACAACATGAATGAAATTACCCGGAGTAAACTTACGTTGATGGTGCTAATTGATTGCAAGTGTTTTGTTAAATTGAGGATTTAAATCTTCGGGAGAGAGTCGAATATTGTCATTGTGAAATTGAATATATACATGGGTCGAGAGAAGGTCACATGTCTGTGTAATCCTTCAGTGAGGCCGTAAACCTGGATAATTATGCATTGCTGTGACAAGAAACGACTTGCATTAAGTGTTGAGACCATATTCTGTAATAATCTGCGGAGGCTTTGCAGGCTAAAAGTTACAGGTTGCGGTAGAGAATTGGTGAAACCAGATGGCGAGGACGACGGAGCCAGCTGAAGGAGAAAGGAGGAACGCTTTGTCCCATATCGATTGGGAAAGCTACCAAGAGTCAGTATAAAGGGAAGCCCACCAGGTACGCTTTTGACACTAGACGCTTCTCTGTTACTAAAGACTATGGCCTGCCCTACTTCACAAGACTCGTCACTTGGGACTGTTACTTGGAACTGGTGACTGGTTACTTAGACTATGGCCTCGCTCTTAGACTCGAGTTACTGTCATGGTCGCTCGCTTAGGACCCCGTTCGCTTAGTTTCTGGTACGTTGTTCTTGTCACTTGTAACTAGACTTTTGTAGAAATTAAGAACTTGGAACTTTAATTTATTTTATCATAAAAGTAAAGGAATGGAATAAGTATGGATCATAATGTAAATTTAAGATTACCAGTATTACAAGTCGAGTTTCCCATAATTAATCTTGTGAGAGACATTTGTGGGATAAGAGTCTGTGACTGAGTAATCACCTACACCTCCTTGAGAATAATCCTCATGTCTTAAGCTTATGATAAATAAAATCTCCAAACCTCACTGAAAATTGATTCCTTCTGGTAATGTTGCGGTCAATCACGCTCTTTAATGGATCTAATCTATCAATTAACCTCATTGTGACAAACTAAAGTACACTTTGACACTTATTTAGCTTTCCCTGGGTGTTTTTCTGAATTGGAACCCCGGCTTAAAAACTAACTACAGGTCCTTAAGAGTTTCAATATGAAAGAATGCATATCGGTCGGAACTCTATTTAATGTGAATTTAAAATTGTTAAAACTTTCGGATGAGAAATTTGGGAATGTGCAAAGGAAAATAGAAGGTGTTCCATACAAGGCCGGGATAGGATCTCTCATGTACGCAATGGTGGCCACGAGGACTGATAATGCATTTGCGGTGAGTACGGTGAGCCGGTTCACCGCATTGGATGGCCGTGAAACACATCATGAGATATTTGAAGGGTATTTTGGACTTCAAATTATGCCTCGGAGGCAAGGATATTGCCTTGAAAAGATTTTGCAATGCAGATTAAGCAGGAGATGTAAATGACCGGCGATCCACCACGGGATATGTATTTTTTTTTGTTGACGTTGGAATCATTTCGTAGAAATGCAAGAAACCAACCATTGTCTACGACGGAGGCGGAGTACATGGCCGCTAGCTATTACACGAAGGAAGCAGTTTGGTTTAGGCAACTTTTGCCGGATGTGGAATACGTGCAAGAAGGACCAACATCCATCATATGTGACAATCAAGGATGCATAGCACTTACAAAGAACCCCATACACCATTCTTGCACCAACACATATCAATGTACAACTTCACTTCATCAGAGAGAAACTGAAAAACCAAGAGATATGTTTGAAGTATTGTCCAACGGAGGATATTATAGCGGATGTGCTAACCAAACCACTTGCAAAGGATAGGCATGAAGCATTAACAAAGACAATGGATTTAGAAACCTCTGACTACTCGCAAAGTGGGAGTGTAGAAGGTAGAGCATTAGATTGCTCGTAATCAATAGAAATTTAACGAAAGAGGCATGAAAAATAATAAGGTTAAAATAAAGCTACAATGGTATCTGAAGAGGGATAAAAGTTATCCCATATTGTTTGTATGAACCAATAAAACGAATAAAATCAATAAAAGAAAAAACAATGACAGCATGAGACCATCTCACTCCAAGCATTGTTCATATACCTTTGTGTTCGTGTATATGTTTGTGCAATCTTATCTCTGGTTCTATTGATATCCAATACAAAATGCAAGACCCCTTTCATCAGCAAGTTACACCTATGAAGACTCTTTACGACCAGGCAATCACTAACTTAGGGACAATCACTAATTTCCTACACACACTATTTGCCAACCCTCACTAATGGGATTATCAATGTAGGCAATGTGATGTTCCAAGAAGTCTTGGAGTTTGACCTATGGTAGAAAAAGATTGTTACCCTTCTAATATGAGAAATGCCCTCAATATTAAGATTGTCAACTTTTAGACCTATCCAACATATTATGTGGGAAGTTGGGACATTGGTTTATTTGACATCTGATTCTAATGGATCAAGAAACTATTGGTCCTTGGAGATTTGAAGGGGTATCATATCATGCTCCCATTGTACTTAAAACATATGGTTCATCACTTTAAATGCCAAAACATAAGTTTTATGTGGACTTGTATTGGGTCTCAACTTGAGAGTGAAAATGTCAAATTTCTCCAAGAAAATTATAAACATACTTACTAATTATTTCTGCCAACCAAAAAATGAAATCATGTTGATATTGTTAAACTCTCCTAAATCAGGCACAATTTTCCATAAAAATATCCAAATTGAGCCGTCAGATGGTTTAGGGGGAATATTGTATATGATCAACATGATTCTCATTCATCCAACAAAATTGTTATGAACTATCAATGATACTAAATAAATAAATATTGTGCCCTTTTCTTGTTTTTTGAGACAAATGTAATTGCATTATAAAATAATGGGGTGCAAGCATAGTAAAATGGACCAAAACAAATGCTCCGGTATACTAAAACCATCATTTATTTGGTCAAAGGCCTAAAAGTAGTAGCAAAGCATTGTTTAAATTGCATTTCTTTTCATGATGGCTTTTGTTGATGTGTTGCATACTCAAATGTAGAAAATCAAGCTGAGATCTTTAATACTTATCATTAAAAGTGATGCTCAAAAGCAAATGGTTGAGTTTGGTTTTGGACGTAGATTTCATGACCTTAACTATTTTGAAATTGGGAATTTTCTGTCATATTCCTTGAATTCGTAATCTACTTGAGGGCATCATCACAAAACTTTGTGGAAAACCATCAATTTAATGTTATTTTATCATACTTTAAACAAATTTTAGACAATCACTTGTTCAATATCATCTACTTGCACACCACTTGTACCATCTTCTAAAATATGTAGACTTTTCTTGGAATTTTGTTTGTCATCATGGTTTGCTTGATTTTGTAGATCAATATGTTTTTAAAATGTTTATGATTTTTTTTTCACAAAATTCAAAGTTAGTGTATAGTTTTGAATCACTTTCACTGAACACTAGGCAGGGACCACAGTGGTCCACTTTACCGTGCTTGCACCCAATGGTTAGACTAGTTTATCCTGTCATAAAAAAATATTAGGGAAATTTGACCAACCAATCACTCTAGATTAGCAGCATATTGACTACACCAGTTGAGGTGCTAACCTACTTGGAAAAACCAAACAACAGGAAAAAAAATGGTTGATAGGTCGAGTGGACTTGCAACCTCTCTAAAATGAAGGATAACACCCTATCATTATTGGTAATATCCGTATGAACTTTAAAGTCTCTACACCAACATGCTAGTGTCTTAATCAAGAGGCGAACATGGGCTACATGCATAGTTGAAATACAAAATGATGTGCATGTGTCACCCTTAAATTAATACACCTAAATACAAATATTCATACCATTAAAAAATGATGTACATACAAACTTATAGGTAGAAACTAGCCTCAAGTATTTATAGAGATTTAAAAATGGTATATAATGAAATGCCTAACTTATGTATAGCCCATAAACATGATGCCTATAACCCTAGTTTAAATTTTCCTATTGTATCAGGAATAGCCTAATATATCTACAAAATAAGAAAATTTGATACCCTAAAGTCATGTCTATTTTGTATCCCTTACCCTTTGATAATACCCCTTTAAATTTGTGCACCCACTTGGCAAGTATGGCCAATGTAGTTGTGTGCACCTCTCGGTTGTAAGTAGGGCAATTTGATCACTTAATGTTCCTTCCCTACTAGGCTCGCCCAATTGGGGTTGACCATTGCGGTAACACTAGCACGGCCAAGTGAAGAAATTCAATGGAACCAACACCACTTGCAAGACGAAGATAAGTCCCAACTACTCCAACTATTGGCTTGATGCTTGGACCAATCAAATAGAAAATAGACCTCTATATTGGGAGGTGTGATTCAATTTCTATTGACCTCCAAAAGCTTAAGGAAGTTTGGACAACTTACTTATTTAAGATATACTACTCCAATTGGTAGGCACGATCTCATGATAAATGTGACGTCGACACATGTCATGCTCTTGAGATACCTCAAACTATTGGTCAGCGATTTCGAGATTGGAAAATTTTCTAGAAGAGCACATTGGAACATATCTACATGCATTTTCAATATTTGGACTTGGCTAGACCGAATCACAAAGAGCCGTAAATTTAAACCTTGACCCTCGACTGACATCATGACGTCTTTGGAAAGAATATCCCCTCCTCACTCAACAAGTACGCTATCATCTGGCTCTTGCTTGCAATGGGGGCATTACACTTTGGACTCCTTGGATTGAAATTTGAGAGAGACGACTACACCTCAACAATTCTAGACGAGACGAGAAAAAGATACACCAAAATATTTTAGTAAGGGATGCTCCATTACGTTAGAAATGCCTTTAAGAAAGCCATGAACTATGAAGTGCCACAATTTGTGGACTAAATAATACACCAAGTATCAATAGTGACCAACACATAATTATATCTATACCATTTGAAATTACTCTTATTTAGTGCGCTAGTATCTATCTAAGGTAGCATATGCCTCTTTACCTTTTGATCAAAGATGTTTTGCAAAGCCATAAATGACCTCCATCTAGCAGTCCAAGTGATAATTGACTTCTTCATTATTAAGTCTTCAATTTTTGATATGGCAAATAGTATAGCAATTTAGGTGTAAATGTGCTCAATTTAAGGGCCGGTTCACACTATGGCCAAACTTCGAGAGGAGAAGCGTTTGGGCCAATGAAAATGCAGAAATGTCCAAAGGCCGTCCTCTCGGCCTTCACACTAGAGGCCGAAGTCCAAAGGACGTCGCCTCCAAAAGAGCCTAGGTGGCAGCACTTTTAGGAAGTTTTGGTGCCAAGAGTTCGGCCTCTCGAGCAAAGTTTGGGTCGAGCAAAATGCTCAACCCAAACTTCCGTCGAGAGGCCGAACTTTTTTTTCATTAAAAAATCAATCATTGACAAGATCTTGGCCGTTAGATTGGAGGGGTTATTTTGAGCAAGGAATAAAGTGGAATGCTCCATTGGGTTTGGACTTTGGGCTTGGCCTTTGGAAGCTTCACACTATGGCCGTCCAAGTTGAGAGGCCATGGGAGTTCATGGCCAACGGTTTGGACTTTGGGCTTGGCCTTTGGAGGCTTCACACTATGCCCGGCCGAAGGCTCCACTTACTATATTTTATTGGCTATTTTCATTCCATTTCTTTGGACTCTCAACAAAGTTTGGCCACTCAATCCCACGGCCTCTCGACTTGGACGGCCATAGTGTGAACCGGCCCTAAGTCTGCAATAGAGACTCTTTTTTCAGAAGCTACCCCTGGGATAGTGTTGTGGGGATAATCTATGAGTCTGGTGTTAATATGTGAGCACACTTATGCTAATCAGGCCCAATGCAATCCTTTAACTGCAATGTAACTTAAAAAAATAGACCAAGTCAGTAAAATAATTTACTCCATGATGTAGAAAAGTTTTATTTGTTGTACTTGATCAATATGTGACCTGTAACTTAACTTAACAAGCTCTATCTAGAGACGACTGACTTAGTTGTCTCCTGGCACCTGCCTTCATTGTTGCGAATGAACACTTTGCCCACTTTCCGCATTTGTACAAGCTGTGTCCTTTGCAGTGTCCAGGAAGTTTTTGGGCATAGTCGGTCAAGATCCTAGTGATTCTAAATCCAACTGGTTACATGTTGACATCTTCCGGTTTGCTTTATTCATTTGAGGCATATTCTATAGATTCCTCTAAAATCCTCCCAGGACAGTGGTCCTTTGGTAGTAAATTCAATCCATTTTTGTCACATCATTAAATATCTAGGCTACATGGATTGCACAACAATGATCTTCGTTGAAGCCAACCTTTGTTGTTAGTAAGAATACACATGGAAGTTTCACCATGAAGATATTGAAAGCTAATATAATAGTTGGGTAGCTTTGAAGTTTGAATGTCTTGAAAAAAAGTCAAGGAGCCCCTACAAAATGGTTTAATGGGTTAGAGTTGTCCGAGACTTTGGAGTAAATCAATGTTTGTTATGCCGCCTTTGTATGAACCTTCTCCCACGCATTTTGAGCATAGTCAAGTAGCTCAAACCAAAAGGTTTGATGACCTTTTTGCTCCTCCCACCTAGAGTTGTTAAAGGTAAGATTATTTCTCTCAATCCAAATTGCTTGGCATGTGTAAAGTTTAGAAATAACATTTTGGTACTTTCTATATTCTAAAAATAAACCATTTCTACACACAAGTGTTGAAGCTGACATATTAGCATGGGCATTGGATACAATATTACTGAATTGAAGTACTAAAATGCCCACTATCGACATATATAATCATGCTTTGATTAGGTTTGTGTGGTTCCATTGGTACACACAAGGGAGTTTCCCCATTCTCATTTTTATTTCCGGGTCCGGTGACCTTGTATGTTTTCTGACAATGAATGGGGAGAACCGATTACTAGTTACAGATTGAGTTTGCAAAATAATTGGTTGAAGTTCAAGACTTTAGAAAAAACACTGATCATTTTAGAAGAATATATGGAATATACGTCAAAATAGTGAAGAGAAACCGAAAGATCGCAACATGTAGCCAGTTGGACTTGGAAACACTAGGATCTCAACCGATTATGCCCAAAAAGCTCCCCGACAGTGTTTTACGGAGTAACAACCATATTTCATATGCCTCAAAAGACGAAAAGGAAAAATGGAAAGCCGTAGGGGTAGTACAATTGTAAGCGTGGCCTATTATGAAGTGACATCTGCCAATTTGTGGAAGCTTCCAGTGTTTCACCAGGCCTGAGCAACTTGGGCATCACGATAGAGCTGCTCATAAGTAGAGGAGTAGGAAGCCATTGCTTCCTCAGCGGCTACATAGGGCTGAAGGCATTCGAGGCATATCTTTGTGAGAGAGGAGGACCCAACGGGGAGATGATCCAATAACCTGTAGATCATGGTCTCTTTGACGCTGCTCATTCTCTTGAATTGAGTTTGTTGTGAATTGACATTACCGGCACTAGTATCGTCATCCTGTCAATTTTTTGGCGTAGGCACTGGGCTGAATCGATCAGCGAGTTTCGGAACCAACATCTCCACTATGTGGAGTACTCGTGAGTATTGCACATCATCAAAAGGAGTACATCAATATCCGACTTGCTGCACCCAGTCAGATATACAAACATCAGATATTCTTGTGCACAGATACCGTAGTTCTACCTTGCAATCGCCATATCTAACTGCTTGAAGACTTTGACGTTATTTCTAACTTGGCGCTGTGTTTGTTGATTTAATTGCAGACTGTCGATGATGATTATCAAGGAACTCTGGGAGCACATCCAACCAGATCCCCATGTGCTTTTGCTTCTGCTTCTGGTTGGAGCTGCTCCTGGTGTTCGTTGAGATTGCCATGACGTTGATGCCGAAGTATGCATGAACGAAATTTCCTGTGTAGGCATGCGTTGACGAGAGAGACACCGGTGATGTACGCGGTTAAATCGACTTTCTATGACGGTTCCCAAGGCACACGATGAGCACATTTAACCAGATCCCTATGCACTTTTGATTCTGCTGAATCTGGTAATATGTGATCATCGCTATGCCTTGAGGACCTTCATGGACATCTTGTCCGCCTTGTCCCCTTGAGAATGACGAGAATTTGAAGCATACGTCTACTTCACGAAGTGCAGTTTCTGAACCAGAAGCTGGGCTGATCCGATCAGCGAGTTTCTACTCCAGCATCTCCACTCTGTGGAATACACGTGAGGATTGCACATCATCAACCAGAGTACATCAATGACTGACTTGCTGCACCCAGGTATATATCAGGTAAGTAAACATCACCTAGCCTTGAAAATTGATACACTATCTTGCAACCTCCATTTTTAATTGCTTGAAGACTCTGACGTTATTTTCGTCTTGGCGCTGACTTTGTTGATCTATTTGCAAGGTGGAACCAGTATCCGGGAGTAGTTTCGATGACGGTTCGCAAGGCACACCAGAAGCACATGCCACCAGATCCCTATGTCCTTTTGCTTTGTGCTTCTGGTTGGATCTGCATCTGGTATGCTTTCAGGACCGCCATGGACATTCGTTCCACAGAAGCACAAACGAGAGACGCCGTGGACGGTGTTCTATTGCTGGGAATACCGAATGATAGGCAGTCTTAGAACCATAGCGAGTGACCCAATTTGATCATCCGGGTAATGTGTTTAGTCCTCTGTTAATTAGGATATGGCTAGACGGGTTTCCCTGCGGCTACTTGAATTGGATGCGTAAGATTCTTCGATGTTGCTTCTATGGCATTCTCGATTTTCGCTTGTGTGCTTATAATGATGGACTTTGATGCGCTCCAAAGACTTTATGAACACTTTGTAACCAGGTTCTCTATCTTTTCAGCCCCGTTAATTTTTTTGGGCAGTGGAATATTTTTTCTCAACTTGTCTTATGTGGGCAGAAAGACTTCACGTGTTTCAAGAAGGCTTCGCAGAGGTGTGGTGACAAAGTGAATAAATTAACGGCCTAGGAGAGATATAAGTGTCAAGGGCATATTTGAATTGAGGAATCACATTGGTCTTCTTAATTTACTAATGTCAAACTTCCAAAGATATGCATGTCGGGGACACCAAGGCTTCTTGTGACAACGCCTCAGGGTTTTGCTAACTTTTTGGCCGGGCCTTATTTGATTCTGTCATTTGGATTGTCATGCTAATACAGCTGTTTTATTTGATGGAGTAACAATGCACAGATAGAGCGAAGAATAGGTTCAGAGGGCTATTGTAATGATAGAACCATCAAGCTCAGTGGCTCCCATGCTGCTTACAAGCATTGCACTTATTATATGCCATGGTGCTCAAACTAATTCCTTACTTTATTGCAAGGCATCAGTGCCTAACATGATGAAATCCCTCCAGACAATAGTTACAACGATAAGGCCAGGCTTGTATCCTGAGGGAGGGGTCGTACGTTTATCCCTTGAGTGAACATTGATCCCATTACAAAGCTTCTACAGAGTTCTATTCTATGACTCAAGTCTCTTACGTTCGTCTAATAACAAGAGAGGTACCACTCCGGCCCGAACGCGACCAACTCAATGAGCACCTACACACTGTAGAGATCCAGCAAGAAATTGTGCAGCTAAGACTTTCAACGCTGCCAATTTCCCTTTTGCTTCTGGTTGCGGCTCAGTGTTCGTGCACATAAAGGGTGATCAGGTGCAACACGGATTGGGAGGTCCCTGCAGTGTACAGGTGGGGACAGAGAGCAGTACCGCTCAGGAAAAAGCAAGGATGACATCTACTCTTTGCGAACGAAAGATTATGGCTTCCATAGCTGCTAATTACTCAACTAGCTAGCTTCCTCCTGCGCTTTCTGCCTTCAGGAATAAGCAATTAAGTGGATGTCAGAAGCCATTGCCACATGGTAGGTAGAGACAGGATGAGCGAGGAATTGAGCTGCTACGAAATGTTTAACACAGATTTTTCAACACCCCAATGAAGAGCTTTTGGCGCATTGTAATGCCAAGGTCAGAGTCTGGAATGAAGGTTTGTTCAATTTTAAAGTGTGAACCTCCCAGGGACCTTGCAAAGTTTTCTGAATTTCATGGATCATTTTTGCACAAATATGTAATGTGACTTGGTGCATGACATGTCATGGACTGAGGCTTACTAAGTTTATCTGAGCATTTGAGAAGTGCAGTGGTAATCGCTACTAAATGTGTTCTAACATGCAATGTGGAAAATTCATACGGATTTTAGTGTTGAACGGCCAAATCTATCTGTAGGACTTTACTATATAAGTAACAAGTTCAACCCTCATGCTAATCTTCTCAAGTAATTTTTGTAACATTTGATCTTGGATTCCCACATGATATCCAATTACGTTGGAAGTGCGGCCACAATGGGGCCATACACCTTTGAATAACTCTTCCATTTTGGAGTTTGTAATAATTCCACTTGCGGCTGAACCCAAGTGCCCTCAATGGGCCTGAACCTGGCCCAGCTAAATGCCTAGAAAATATTGCAAATAGAATCTAGTCAGAAGGTTGGAAAATAGCCATGAAATATATTCTGATTCCTTGCAACATCGGAGCGATTCTCTTTCATTTGGTGAAGGCGACAATGTACTACCCGTAAATGAGCCAACGCACGTTCAACATGATCCACTTCCAGCCCGAGTACATTCTGAATCCATGGATGCCTCCCTCATATCCAACCATCGTATAGAAGATCCAACGCCCAATGTTCCTGAAATGCCTACAACTCGATTCCGTGCTCTTCAAAAGATTGCATCCACCTCTACGGTGCAATTGCATGCACAAGGTCAACATCGTCCTCTCACTCGAAGTATTACCAATACTTCTAGATTGGGTGTTTCACGTGCAACTGCGGTGGGTGCTACTTTGGTTGCTATGCACAATGTTTCAAGAAATGTTACTATAGAGGCGCCACGTCGTCCTTCTGTACGTCGACATGTTGTTGAGAACATACCAATTGCAATTCCACCCGCGTCTGTTTCACTTCCACACAGTCAATCCAATGGAAGAGGTGGTCTTGGAGTTGGAGGTGGAAGTACAACGGGGGATGCTTTTATAGATGGAAGTAGAGATGAAGTGCACTCAAGTCGTGGTACGGGTGGAGGGCGCCAGAGAACTACGAGAGGTGTCAAACGTACTAGGAAGAGGTATCAGGGATGATCGCTTCCGTTTACTGCTGAAGACTACAATGAAGATGAGGATAGACCACATCTAGATGAAAATGGCATACATGATGCAGATGGCTCCCGGCCGACCAAGAAGATAATTTTCTCACAACGTGACCGAGAGTTGCATCTTCGAAGCGCGACTCCCCAAACGGATGATGATTTCAGCACAGACGAGTCTGAAGAGGACCCAAGATGTGTCGAAGCAAATGATCCTACAGTACGGATTCGAACGTAATGGTTTTGCACAAATGTGTTCTTTCGGTGCTCCCACGTACTCCTATAATTTATTACTTCCGTCAAAATTGATACAAGTTACAACCTTAGGGCCTTCGGTAAGACATTTAGACCACAAAGCGAACGTTACGTTCGAAGTTGTATCATTTTATTATAGTAATAAAATTATTTATTGCATGTTTTTTAAAATTATTTATTGCATATTTATATAATTATATCTTTATGTGGTATTCAATATTGACTATGTAGTCAATAGTACTTTTGGTTAGACTATCATATGAATTACAAATATTCAAGTGAGTTTTTAAAAGTTTCGAATAACATTAAAACATGTGACATCCATATGCTATCTTTTACACGATCTTAGAAATGACAACTTGTCGGTAACTCCTCTTTATATTACATATTCTTTGAACATGAAATATGTTCAATGTGTACAAAGTCTTCCTCCGTTCCTATACAACTTTCTAAACATGCTACAAAAATGCCTAATCCGAATCTGAATCGAGGTCTATTGCAGCTGAAGTAGATCCTCGTCGTGCTCGTGATGATTCCCCGGCTTCCATCATTCGCGTGGTTTCACGGGTGAGATATGGACGACTTCCAGGAGACAGTGGAGTGGCATTACGTGGTCTAGGCCTCCCATTTAGCCATCTCAATACCGCATCATCCGTAACTCTATTCAAGAGTGCTTCAACTGCCTCCAACTGCGTTCTGTGGTTGTGGTACGACTGCTCTAAGTGCGCTTCAAAATGGGAATCCTGTTCTATGGGCATCTCATGTGCATCTTCTTCCAACTCATGCTCCGATATTGATGGTTCACCATTTGCATTGTAAAAAGGAGGTTGAATGCCTCTCCGTAATTGCATGGTTGTCGCATCCCAATGCCAACCAAAAGTTTGGTACAAAAATCTTTTCATGCCATGGTTTGGGGGCTTGTTGGGAAACAATTCGTCTGCAACATACAAAATTTGACGTGGATTCTGTGTCCATTCGCCATCTTTGTTATCGTTCCAAAGTTCAACCGTTGCACAATTGAATAAGCAATTCCACTCAACAAAAGTCCCATCAAACTCGCAAAGGTTGAAGGGATAGTCCGTTGGCCTTACCACCCAGTCCTTAGGCATATAATCCCGAAGGCCAAATTGGAGGTACAAACGAGGGTGGAAGGGTGATCTACAATGGGGACATTGCCGTCTCCTGATCATTACCACTATCAGACATTGTGGATGGAATTGGCCCCCACACGATCCAACTTGAAAGCATCCCTCTGGGCCAAATGGACTGCCGCAAATCCCACACACGGATCCGTCGAAGACCATTGGATGTGGACCCGGCCATAACAACTCACCCCTCATGCTGTATGAATATTCATGCACTTGGGTCACATCCCAATGGTGATCGGAGTCGATCAGTTGCCGCCAATCCAAACTCCCGTTAGGCAATTTCAAGTCATCCTCATCATCCCACCTACTAGGGTACATATGTTCCTGATCTGGCCATGACGTGAGCATCAAGTTCCGCAATCTATGATTGCGGTTTCATTCTCGCTGGATGCTCTCAAATTCAGCTTCATATTGACGAGCCTTGGCCATAGAAAGCAATGTGCCTGTCCTCATATTGGTTCGCTCCACGATCGCATCCGATAGAAATTTCCTCAACCTTGCATTCTGCTCCTCCAGTGTGCCAATCTTGGATTCGTGATCGACAACCATTTCATTGACCACTTGAAGTTGTTGTTGCATGTCCACCACCTCCTTTTGCAAAGCCTCCATCTTTCCTTGCATTACTTCATTCCTCGTACATACGTCCGCTGCTTGTGACTTTGCAATCATGGCCTCCTGTAAAGCTGTATCCCTCTCTGCTTCCAAAGACTGGATGTTAATTGGTGTACTACTTGAACTGCCAGCCTCCCCCATCGTAAGTGTTGCAAGTCGATTTTCCAGCTCGAGAATCCTTGCTTTATACTCACGAATTTCCTCGGCATGTTGCTGGCGCAATGCCTCCATTCTGCTCTCCATCATGTCCGCACCAAGTTGACGAGGGTTTACCTCGTTTAGGGCCTCGTTAACCACCTGGTTAACCAGCTCGTTAACCACATCGACATTTACCTCCATGCCCTCCTCATCCATATGCTCAAACGCCTCCTCGATGGCCATCTCCACGTCATTGGCTGGTCGTTTGCGAGTACGTGGTTTTTTTGGTTCCCGACCTTCTGGAATTGGTGCCTGTAGTACTAATTTTCTGATTTTTTCATCCAAATCGGAAGATTAGTAGAAATAGGCTCTTAAATTAGCTGGACTTTCTAAAAATGGCAGGTGTAAATAGAACAATGTTATGAGATATCTGAAGAGGCCATAGTCTATAGTAAGTTGGGCATGCTGGCGGTTACTCGAGGAGGCTCGGCAGAAGTAAAGGGGGGAGGCCCAGTTTGAGGAGAGACAGACTTTATTTTTGTGTGTGCGAACTATGCAAGCTCTGACAGATTTTCGTTTTTCCTTTGTGAGTTAATTGTCTTGCGCATGTTGGAATTTCAGCATTGATGTGGGATGCATCTCTGCTTGATAATTGTCTGTGGTGCAGTTAATTACAAGTTTTTCCAGGGTGAGCGTACTGGAGCATATTCTATTTTCTGTAATTCTGTGCAACTAATTTTCCGAGTTGTGTTATTGATTGAATTCATTTGAGGTTATTCTGTTGTGGCACCTGTGAGTATTCAATTCAGAATTGAATTGTTTATGGTTTGTTTTAATTCTTTGTTATAGAAGCTGGCCGAATTGCTGGGTCAGGCTATGGTCTGGTTAAAAAGAAAAGTAAATCTTAATCACGGCAGTCGGTGATCTGGTCGTTGGAAAAGAGAGATTTCGGTGATTACAGATTAATCATTTGAATTACATTTAGATGAGAGATGTTGAGAGAAGGATATGTGAGATTTTCCAAGCAGCATTGGCCAAGAACCTGGTAGAATTGAATGCAGTCGCTGTACCTGTTGACATTCCCTGCTTCGGTATTATGGGGTTGATTTATGAGTCGGCTTTGTAAACACGTAATAACTGCCCGGCGTTGCTGTTTTCAACTGGTTATTTCTCAAACTCAATTTGGCTGCCGAGAAATGCTTGCGGTCTTCCTTTTCGCTTACTCCATACATTTCAATCTTATGAAGCCAGGTAATGCGCTAATTCACCGTTCTACTTTACAACTATGGCGGTAATTCGACATCATAATGACAATTAAGTTTCAGTTTATCCGTGGAGTGAATAAGGAAGTCTGAATGATAGAATTTACCTTGTGTAGAAAATTAGAGTAATAATATTGCATGTTAATGTTTGATTGAATTAATTGAGTTAACTACTAAATTACTGTAAGCGCTACCGAGGCTATGGTCTTGTCCCAATTAATTTTGTAATTACAAATCGAAACTTGGGTTGTTTAAAGATTGAGGGCAGGGTTGCAGATTAATTAAGTATATTTGTGTAAACCTGTCATGAGAAAATTCTGAAGTATGGATGTTTGAGTAATCTGTAAACGACTCATATTCTCAATTGTCTGTAGTAGCGTATGTTTGTAGGAATGTGAATCCAGACTTGGTTTAAGATTGTATTAGCCTGATATTACAGTGAATGTTCAAATTATGGCCTAAGTCGATAGTCTGGGTAAAAGAAAAATTTAGTAATTAAGGTGGAGTTAACCAGGATCCAGGTATTTCTTTGTTACTGTCCGCCCTCGAGTCGAGAGAGTTTCTGTAACTAGGCCTTTGCCTTGGCTGTTGGCAAGAGTGAACTAAAGCAAGGCTATGGTCTCAGTTTAATTAATGCTGTAACTTTGAATTTGATTTTGTATCGTCTAAGGGAGGAAGCAAGGATGTTGAATGATTACAGACGCAACTCATTTCTGCAGTTAATAATAAATCTACTACAGAGATTCCCTGGATGATGTTCTTTGTTCTAATTGAAGAATCCATTTGAGTAAAGGCGAGGCCATTGTCCGTGTAGGGGTCGGGAATATTAAATCACCTTAGGTATGATAATAATTTTCCCGAATTGAACCAGGGGGTTTGAACTGGTTAGTCTATCGTCTTGTGGACACTGAGAGTGAATTATCTGCGTATATGGCCACTTGATGATAACAGTAATCTAAGAGACAACATGAACTTATTTACTGTATTGTAATCATGGACAATTGACTGTTCCTCTACGTTAAAGCCGGGTAATGACTGATGTATTCCGATGAAATACTTCCACAAACCATCCCTGATAATTGAGTATTGTGTTGATTTCTTGTCAATCGAATGTGACATCAATATAATGCGTTGGCTTGCACAAGTTAATTTATCTTCTTAAAGTTTTGAAAGCAAGGAGCTTTGATTTGACATTGCACGAAATTGTTTGATCGAGTAAATGAGTAAGGCGATTGTCGTTGTAGTGTAAATGGAGAAACTATTCCTAACCTTTGGTGGATTGTGAAGCGACAACAAGATAAGACCATTGACTGCGAAGTGTTCCTCGTGCTCGTAGTAGCCGAAAGGACGTGTTGTTCACGTGATTGGTAAGTGTACTTACTGACTGTCATTTAAAAGGAATTAAGCTACCTTTGCTCATTACCATTCTCAATAATTGAAGGGCTTAAACCTTAATTGCAATAATGAAATGGATTAATGGATTAATTTTGAGTTTTAAGAAGGTGGAATTGGAATCTTGGATAAATGGAATGAGTTCATGAGTGACGTGAGAATATGTTAACGTGCATACGTGGTTTTGGACTATTTGCCTTGAGGAAAGAGGTTACGATTGCCTTGGCCAAGATCATGTAAAAAGACAATTGTCGGACTGCATAATTAAACTTGAATCTAATGAAAGAAGACTGTTTATCCTGAAAGGATTACTGCACTGACTTTTCAAGTTACATTAAATGAAATTAATGAAGGAAAGACAATTGACTACGCCGAAGTGCCCTTGACTTCGGTAAAGAGACAAAAATGGGTCACTATTGCAAGACTATTGACTATGGCTGTGCCTATGCTTTTGCACCGCACTTGGTCCAATTAAAATGAACTCACTGCCAGACTATTGCCCGGGAAATTAGTGTGAGGTGTGAGACTGTCACATTTGCATGTACTGACATGGAGTGGTTTTTAGAAGTTTTTATCCCTTACCCGTAAACCAATTGTCAGTCATAATTCCAATTCAAGTGAAATAACCTTGTGTTTTCCCTAATAAACTCTATCTAAGACACCTAGATGTTATATGAATCACCTTTTGAGTCTTCCCTGATTGTTTCCCTGGGTTTGTTTGTTAACCAAAAAGCTAACTACATTTTGGCGCCGCTGCCGGGGAAGGCTTCGGTCGAATTAAGTCTAGGTAGATAAGTCTGTTAGGAAAACTGATAGGCTTGGATTTTGAATAAGGAATCTAAATTAAAATCTTTGGGAGATACAAAAAGTAAAGAAACAAGTGGATAGTTGTTTCTGAAACTTTTTCATAATCCTAAAGTATTAATTTGAATTCATAATTATATCAAAAATCAAATGCCTAGAGTGACAACCAAATGTTTTATTTATGGATCAACCCCAAGTATGGAAATCTAGGGGTCATCGAAATTCATTAAATTATCCTTTAAAATATACACCCTTTGGACTTTCTGAGAGTACCTTGGGAGAGCTAAAACTTGTCGGCTTCGAGGAAGCTGTTGAGAGAATTGTCAAAAGAATTTGTAAGTGTCATCTTGAAACATTACCTAACTCGTTGTTTGAAAAGAAAAAACTTGAGAGTGCTTGTCAAACAGAGACACGTCCCCAAATAGTGTGCCGGACTTGTAAAGGTCTAGGACACTACTCGAGGGATTGTGAAGTGAATAAGTTTAAGTCTAAAACTAAAACTGTCGAAAGGTGGAAATCCAAAGTGTCAACCCGTACAGTTGAGTCACAAACTGATTCCCTATGAAGGTATTATCCCTTACATTTATGTGTCAATTGTCAAGATGTGGCCATGGGAGCTTAAACCACAAGAGTTGAGCACCCCTGATAGTGAATTATACAAAGGACCACATTTGTTTACTGCTTTATATCGTTTTTATAAAGCATCATTTTGGGGGTGTGGAATCCATATTGGACCAAACCATCCCATTTATCCCAAAGGTTTTCTAGCCAATTTCCTTAATTTACCCACTCACCTCCAAGAAAAGATTCTGGAGAATATTTGGAATAATGGTGAGGGTTTTAATGAAATCATTATTAACAAGGGATATCCCAGATTGAGAGTTGACTTGAGATTTTTGTTTCTCATTTATAGTCAACATAAAACAGAGAGCTTCCCCATTAGCAAATTTGGTTATGGTTGTTGGAACGGAGGGCTTTTTTCTAGTAACGAAGCTCGTTTTTATTACGGACCTTTTGACCCATGTACTAGTGTCCACATACCGGACTTTTCCGATTCATCACTTCACGGTGAGAACTTTGTAAATTTTGCAAAGTTATGCTTGAACGGAAGAAGACGGATTGTGAAATCCAATAGACAAAACCGAACGTAGTTTACGTATGATCATATGCAGCTTCCATACTGGAACCCGCACATGAAAGGTCACATGCACAAACAGCCTCAGTAAGAAAAGCAGCCAATGATAAGGCTAGAGAGGATCGTGCACGTGCTAGAGACTATCAAAGAAAGAAAGCTGAGAGGAGAAAGAGTTGGTTAAGGTCTGTCCTTAAACTGCACAATGAAAATCCTGATGTTAACCCAAGTCTAGAGGAACCAATACCTTTAGAGAATAAAGGTCCAGAAGAGTTATTATCACCCCTTAAACCACAACAATTACATTTCGGTTCAACCTCAGGAACTTCACAGGAACAAACAGTTCAAAATCCTTTAACACCTTCAGTCTTACCAACACCAGTTGGATTACAACCATTACCAACACCGCCCTTACCACCCCCAATATTTCCCATTATGATGGCTAATGTACCGGTTGGCCCGAGGATCACTAACATAGTTCACATCCCATCGTATTCCGTTAGTTCCGGGCTCTAAACCGGTGAGACAAAAAAAAAAGGATGAATCCTAGATTGTTAAATCGGCCACACACTATCTATATTTAAAATAACCTCAGTCTATGTAAGATGTCAACTAAGTTTTGATGTATCATCCAAGTTGACCAAGTTTATCAATTTTAACGCAATGCTAGTACTGTGCAATGCGTGTCTGTAGCCATTTTAACAAACTATGTGGTCAATTTAACAATTCCCTATGTTAAAACCTTTCCTACATTTTCATGAATACCAAAATCTTATTAGGTTTGTGTTCAATACAGACTTTTCAAATTGAATCCTAGACCGTGTACTTGGAGGGGAGTTGTACAGACCATTGCGCATGCCCTTCTTCAAGCTTTGGATGCCAGTGGCCTCGTATGTTTTTTGGGCAACGAAATAAACGCCTTTGCATTTGTCTAAATAATGCAGCAGCAGCAGCAGCAGCAGCAACAGCAGCAGCAGCAGCAACAGCAGCAGCAGCAGCAGCAGCAGCAGCAATTGCGCAGGCCATAGAACTTACCCCGGTGCCTTGAAGTGTTAACAATGATAAACCTCAGTGCCAGGTCCCAAATTTATCATAAATTTTTGTATCAAGTTAAAATCAAACCATGTCGCAAATAGCCACTGGTATTCACAAACTTCCACGCCAAGGAGTGAACGTGCGAGTTACAGACAGGATCAGCAGTGTATTCACAAGGATTCAATATCCATGTAAAAAGTATTGACATTCTTGCCGGTACTCTCATGACCTGTGGCAACCACAGGTGGTCTCCTCTTTCTGCAGGGAAGGATTATCCAAATTATGAAGATTGTACACAATTCTCAAATATCAGTCCCAGGCATTCAGTCGTCAATAATCTGACATGATTGTGGTACTATCTGATGGTTCAATCCACTACCTCATCTCTGTAGGTGTTAAATTCAATCTGTAATTAATTGATGTTTCACGTCTCCTATACATCAAATGAAAGCAATGTTTGTCTGGAATCGGTCCATTACGTGCCTTTGTGCTAACAGACTCTCCTCATATTCCAGAATCGGTGCAAATCATTTCCTGTCTTGAGACCCCTCCTTTCAGATAACTCGTGAATGTTTCAAGACACAATTGGTGTTTTGGTCTTCGAAATTTCTTTCAACTACAATGTCAAAATGAAAAGTGGGGCTCCTCTCAGACAAGTTAACAGTGGAAAACTTCAGCGCCAGGTCCCTGCCCTGCTGGTTGAACTTTAGCACATCTGTGTAGATTCAAATCAATGGAACCATGTAAAATATACGCCAGCCACGGTGAGATCAATTCACAAACAATTTAGGTCACAGAATGCCTAAGGTACTTGCATGATCAGAGGTGTAGGCACAGTGACTCAATAAAGCTACTGGTAACCTACGGAATGTTGTGAAGGATTCAATATCTAAAAATTAAGGACTGATCATTCTTGCTGGTCTCACCTGCGGCAAGCATAAGACTACTTAAGAAGTCTCCCTTTCTCTCTGAATCTCTTAAAGTAAGCCGAACAAGTTTAATCATGCAACTTGTACAAAATACAAACATCAGATTGTAACATACATCCACCACGCAGTCATCATGAATGAGACATGATGATTGTAGCGTTTGAAGGTCGATCTACTTCATGTTTGTAGTTGCTGCTAAATTCAGCTGTAGTTACTTGAATGAATGGATGAAATGTTTCTGGTATATACGGTTGTAATCGATTAGTCTTCACAGAGCCACCTATGCCGGCGTGAAGCTTGGTTCAAACGGCTGAAATCTTCCGTAGAGATGCAGCACAGCCTCATCCACAGGCCATGTTTGGTCACTGGAGCTCCAAGACTTGGCACGGATGTCATATTTCAGCAACCGCTGCCCATCGATGTTACATAAGTAAGGCCTCCCACGGATCAAACAAGTATACCAGTAATACCTCCCCCTGGCCTTCACATCCATCAGAGACGCTGGGACAACTGTCACATGCTGCATTACTGGTGTGCTGGGAGTCCCCAGAGCTGTGACGCTGCATTCATCAGGGTCAATGGTCGATGGGTCCATGGAGGTAATGTGGAACTCTATATCTTGTCCAAACTTCTCAATGCTGTGGGACAGTATGAGGTACACCTTCCCTTCCACAGCTACCAAAGCGTGCAACGATATGACAATAGGTAGCCGGTAGCGGGGGGATTCCTGGCCATATAACATCATCGCGATGTGGCTTTCGGAGACGGTGGATCTGTACCATCTATCCATCACGGTGCTATATATAAGGATACCAAATCCAAAGCTGCCACCAGGGATGTGCCCTAGAAAACAGACGAAGTCATGGCATGAGACACTAAGATTACTCAGTATTCTCTGGTCGGAGTTGCTCAGGGGGGGCATCAGCTTGCTTTCACTCCATCGTCGAGTAGACGATTTATACACGGCATAGCTCCACCAGAGCAAAAGAGTGGGGTGCGTATGCACATGAATCAAAGCGTAGCTCCGCTGCAGCTCATTGACCACCAGGTGTACTTGCACGAAACCACCCCCGAATGTAAGAAACCGGGGGTCCACTTCCGCGGGGTCCGGACTTGCCGGCAGCCACTGTAGAGAATGCATTATGGGATTCCAGATCCCGTAGCACGTATATATCGTGCCGTCCGTGTGATCCAGCGGGGTGGCAACACAAAGAAGGCCACCGGAGGCAGTCACAACATGAACTTTTGAGTACTCCGGACCCTCCTCTGGAAAGCTCGGCAGAGAGAGCCAAGAGCTGGTCTCATGCTCAAAGCCGGTGATCAGTGGCCCTGCAGTCGGTGCTGACCTCCTCGCACAGAGGAACTTGCAGAGTATATAACCGTAGGAGGAGTCCACATGCCTCATGTGGCCGAGCGTCTGATGTGAACACCTGTCTGGGTCGCTCAAGATGGCCGTCCATTTGTAGCTGTCTATAGCCATCACCGTCTCCCAGAACCGGTGGATGGGCAGGAAGCTGAGGACCATGTCCGTGAGTTCCTCTTCGAGGCGTTCCCACACTTTGGGATCCACGAACCGGGTGCAGGATGAGGATGAGGATGCAGATGCATCATAACCTGCGGGTAGCGCCAGAGCAGCATTTTTTGGGCCCGCCTCTGCGTTTTCTTCTTCTTCTTCTTCTTCTTCTTCTATATCCTGTTGTATTCTGATCCGGTAAAAGTTATAAAAGTCTGCAGTGTATCTGTTGTGGTCCATGGAAGGAATGGCTGAGTGCTGGGTTGTCGACGACGATGAGCACAATTAGATCGAACACGCTTCAATGGTCGAAGATTAACAGCAACTAATTCTGCAAGGTTGTTGTTCGGAGCGTCGGCGCCTAATTTGCCCACAGAGAAAGAGTTATCATGCGGGATCGTACATCCATGGAGAAAGAAAAATAATGAAGCCCGACAGATCACAAGAAGGACATCATGTTCAAGACTGAACTGACCAAGAAAAGAGTTCAAACGTTTCATGAGACTACATCCTCCAACGCCAAGCATGCTGCAAACGTTTGGCATCAAACTGATTTTTGGGAGTTTTTGTAGACAAAGGCAGAGGATAAACAACCACACTCACATTTTTTGTCCACATGAAGTACCTCTCTGTACTATAACTGGTGCTGACAATTCTTCTACCGGACTTCAAGCAGGACCAAGCAATGTGAGGCGCAAGAGCAAATGGCGTGAAAGCTTAGTAAGGTGTCCATTTTGCACCTAAACCGTTAACTCGCGAGCTACAGCTGAAGGGCGGTAATTATACTGTAAAACAACTATAATTTATGAGCAACAACCAGCTTGTGTATGATATTCTTTCAACACGTACATTTGCAAATGCAAGAGAAGGGCACTTTGCAGCTTTTCCGGCCGGCGCCCACAAGAACGCACACATATCTCGACAACACCAAGCACAGTTACACCGACTACCACATTTGTAACATAATCGGCGCCAAGCATTTGCGCAGCCCAAATGTATAAGCCTCCATCAGCAGCGCAGACACTCACCAGTACTAAATAATGTGTGGCTCAGTTGGGGAGGGCTCCCATCGATCTCTGGGTAGCCTTGGAGACTCTGGCCTGCAGCAGCAACAAATCTCCCGCTAGCTGATATCCCACTAACCCTGCAAGAACGAAGCTTGCTAACAGGAGGAGGTCCAGTACTCCGGTCCAAAGGGCGACCACCTCGCAGAACACCTCCGTCCACTCCGTAAAGACTGGAGAAGAAACTGTGCCGGGTTGAGTTATATCTAAAACTTTCAACGCTTCCAAATTCCCTTTTTGCCGCTTCTGGGGCTGCAGTGCGGGTCGGAGCTCATGCACATTGGATCGGGTCAGGTGCACACATGTTGGGAGGTGCCTGCCGCCTCCCAGTTGTACTGGGCGCCTGGGGGACTGCAGAGAGCAGTTGCAGACACGCGTGGAAAAGCAAAGATTACATCTAATCTGCTCTTTGCACATGGACAGTCGCTAGCTAGATAATAACTCTAACAGCTTCCTTCCCGTACCAGCTGCTGCCTTCCTCCCCAGGACTTTGCAACCATGAACGGGGCGAATTGGCTGCTAGTTTACAGATGAACTGGTTGAGTTTGAGAGTTAACCGGTTGCAGTTCTTCAAGACTTCAGGAAAATTACCCATCCTCTTAGAGGAATCTATGGAATATATCGATGAAGAAAAACCGAAAGATGACAGGATGGAACCGGTTGGACTTGGAAACACTAAGATACTGTATGTCCAAAAATCTCTCCGGACACTGCTTTGCGATTGTGTGCAGGTCAGAGCCACTGCCACTTGCCAAGATGAGACAGCGCGAGCAAAACAAATACATTGTTACGCAATGTAGATTTGTCAACCCCAAGATGCTGAAGTGTTTTCACATAACATTACTCAATTTCAATTCTCGTTCGGTGGGCCCTCAGAATATAACAATCGGATGCTCGAAAAGTTGCGTTGGGAGACTCAAGTTCATACTAAGCTTCCAGCATCCCACTATTGCATTATGAGGGCCCATGTCACTGAGTAATGTTATGCAGCTCACCAACGTAAGTCCCAAGATTTTTTATGTTTTGGAGACAAAATTTGAAACAGAGTTTAATTACATTTTCAAAAAAAAACACAAGGCCATAGGGACTCGGGAAAAAGAGAGTGGAGAAACTCTCTTGGATGCACCTCAGTTCTAAGTAGTACGCTCACAAAAGCTTAAGAAGGGTGAACATCCTAAACATAATTAACAAAGTCAACATTAGGCACCCGATTGTATCACATAATCTTAGAGTTTGACCTATGATAGAGGTGAAGCAGGAGATTGTTGAGGCCCAAGGTCGTGTCGAATTCCACAACAACATCATTTTTATAGATGGCCTCCCTCTTAGTCTTTGCAATGTAATTCTAAGATCATTTAGCCTCATTGCCATAGGTGGGGTTCAAGCCCAATTAGAGTAATAATAGACTCAAGCCTCTCTTGTACTTTCAAAAATATACCCGAATGCCTTGAAGCTCGGACTTGCCCTTGAACCCCCAAATGACTTGCCAAGAGGTGCACATCAGACTGAGGTGACACGAACAAAATGGTCTCATCTGAAAGTCTTCCATTACAACACCACAACTCACACCAATGGCAACATTGGAGTAGTATATCTATCTTTTCTTAAAATTTGTAGAATTTTGTGATTGTATTTGGATCGATGGCAATGGTCAACAAAAGCTCACTTCAGCCTTGTAGCTAAATCTTATCAAAATTTTGAAGACCCAGGTTTATTATATTTGTAAAATTTCAAGGTGTGTAGACATACAGCAATAAGTGACACTAAGTGATATAAATCAATATACATGTGTGTCTCCAAATCTGAAATGACATACTATATATCAGAAGAAAACTATCTCAAAACTCTCAATGAGTATTTTAAAATTTTGACCCTAGTGAACAATGCACATACAAGCTAGTAATTACTAGGTTGGAAAAATCTCCAATGAGGGGATTTTAAAGGCTAGAACACCTGAACTATGAAAAATGGGCTTCTATGTTGATTCTACAGCACAAACGGCAAGACCCAGGCTTCCATCAGCAAACACCTATGAAGACTCCTTCCAAGTTACGACCAGGCAGTAACAACACTAGGGACAACTTGAGACCATGTTTCTTTGTTTGTCAGGCATGTAGTTAGATCAGGGAAGGACGTTCAGTAGAGTGCATATATACAGTTGGATTGGCGATTAGATTGGGCCGCAAGCAATTACTGCCACGCAGCGTTTTACATTGAATTCGTCACTTCCAAAAATGTACATACTGGCTGGCAAATGCGTACAATTTGCAAGGATGAGATGAGATGAGTGGAAAGATGGGGTTGCATCGACAGTTGTCTATACTGCATGCAAAATGTACATTCTGCAACCTATGGGATGTGTCACGGGTGGAAACAAGCGTGCATCAACTGCCACCACATTTCTATTTTGCATCTATTTGTATCATACTAGCAACAAAATTTATCGCAATTGGTGTCCCGGGAGATGTTTAGGCATAATTCGGTTGAGAGATCCTAGTGTTTCCAGATCCAGTCGGTTACATGTTGACATCTTTTGGTGTTTCTTGATGATTTCGAAGTATATTCTCCAAGTTCCTCTAAAATGATCGGTAATTTTCCTGAAGTCTTGAACTTCAACTAGTTATTTCTCGAACTCGATCGATCATTTGTAACTAGTGGTTTGTTCTCCCTGTTCATTGATTGCAATGGGTGCCAATCCACATACTGCACATCCTAGATGCAAAATTAATCAATACTCCCAATCTAAATTGCCAGGTGATTTAGGCTTGACTGGACATCATTATTGGTTTGCTTACTTCTACTAATAATCTACTAATAATCCACTCTTCAATCTATGTTCATATGTGTTGGTGGTCAAAATTGGATGAGGAACATGAGAGTTGAACTTGCTGGTTTTGGAGTCAAGATGAATATCTTGTAAAATTTTGTTGGAGTGTTGTATATACGTTTTTCTTTAGATGCATTTCCTCCAAGTACATATAATATTTTCAATTTGAAAATGTACTAAATTCTAGAAGCATGTAAGGCCATAGTTTGTTTAAGGACCGCCCACATTATTCAAGTCTAAGAGGTCAGAATGCTTAAATATGCAATGTAGTTAATATGGACTTTGAAGGGTACCCAAGGGGGTTCACCCTACATTTACAAGCATACAGTATGTGAATGCGCCACCTTCAATTTTACACCCCTATAGACGGTGTTTGGGTGGACAGTAGAAGGGATATACATATAAAGTTATAGCTAGTAATAGCAAGAATGAAAAGGTTATATCACACCTTATGTATAATGTACGAGTATATATACAACATAAGAGTAGAATGAAAAGGTAATATCATACCTTACATATATATATATACACACACACGGGTGCAAGCATAGTAAAGTGGACCAAAAAAGTGCTCCGGTATATGAAAGCCATGATTTTCTTGGTCAAACGCCTATAAGTAGTACCAAAATGTTGTTTAAAATAGATTATTTTTCATGATGACCTCTATTGTTAAGTTAGGTAATCAAATATAGAATATCAATATGAGATCTTCAAAACCTATCATCAAAAGTGACGCGTAAAAGCAACTGACTAAATATAGCTTTGAACGTAAATTTCATGACCTTAAATATTTTGAACTTGGAATTTCTTTTCATATTCCTTGAATTCATTATAAACTTGAGGTCATCGTAATTTTTTTTTCAAAAATTCATCAATTTAATGTAATGTAATTGTATTTTAAACAAGTTTTTGACAATTATCTTTTCAATGACACCCACTTGCACCACCACTTGCACCGTCTTCTAAAATACATATACGTTGTTTGAAATTGTTTTTTGTGAACATAAATTGCTTGGCTTTGTAGATTCATATGTTTTCTAAATGTTTATGAATTTTTATTTCATAAAATTCAAAGTTAGTATATTGATTCATATGTTTTCTAAATGTTTATGAATTTTTATTTCATAAAATTCAAAGTTAGTATATTGTTTTGGATCACTTTCATTTAAACTTGAGCAAGGATCAAGAGCTGTCCACTTTACCGTGCTTGCACCCACACATATATACAAGAAAAGAAAAACTTGCAAAATATAGGCCTCTGATATTTGTAGGCAAACAAGAATTTAGGTATATTTGGATATGCATATATTTTGGACAATTCCAACTGCTAAATTATATGACATACACTACATCGCAAACCACACAAATATGGTGGTTGGCAAACATGGAACACAAACATTTGAAGTTATGGTTGTTGTCTTGTTGCTTTTGTTATTGTCGTTTGATATTTATGTCCCCACAAGTGCACATCCCTTATTATTTGTGGACAAGTGGTTTGTCCAAATATACTTAAATGTCAGTTAGTCATGAAAGACTCTTCCATACAAATCATACACATTTGTATGTGTACATTATGTGTTACATCCAAACAAATAACACATTACATACAAGATGTAACACATACAAATCAATTGTACACATTACCAATTTCAAGTCTGGGTACATTCACAATAACACGACCCACGGAAACTGTAACCAGTGATTAATTTAACGGATTGTTAAGCAATATTAATCTTATCATATGAATTGATAATGCAATACAAATTAGTAACTACATATAATATATGTCATTATACAATATACTAAAGTTTGACGATGTTTGGGAAGTTATTGGTACTCCAAAACGACTAAAATATGGTCGTAACCAGTCGTTAATAAGGACTAAAATGTGCTAAAATGTTCAAAATATGTCGCAAAATGTCCTTAAATTTTTCTAACATCTACATAAATTGAAGATATTATTTTCTAAGCACTCATCAAGAGTCCTTATAACTCGGCGGGGTTGGCTCGTGTTATTGTGAATGTACCCGTCCATCCTTACGTGGTTCATCACATCAAAATCCACATTGAGCCACTTGACTTTTGATACCCACATCACCATATTATCATCCTCAAAAGTTGGTTAATGAGATGAATTGGATCTCTTTACATCTCCACCTATTAAATTTTGCTATCTTCCAACCCATCCTATATTACCCACCCACCCCCCCCCCCCGGCTCCAAGTACCAACTCTTGATGAATGGCTTTGATGACTTTTAGGTCTTCCTCTAGTTTCTCGTGATGAAATATGATGCAGCGCAATCCCATCCCAACTTGAGTGCATTGTCGCATGCCCCGTCCCGTCCCTTCAAAGTCTCACTACAAGTTTCGCATAGAGCATGCCAGATTCTACCCTAGTCAACATGTTACCTTTCCACATTACTTTTACATGTGGGATTCCCATTCTTTTGTTTTTTCTTTTCTTTTTTGAGACAGAAGGCCGATAGGCCAGCAACAAAGCACAGAAGGCGGTTAACCACTTGGCAAGTTTTTGTCAAGTAGAGAGGATATTTCACAGCCGGGAATGGAACCGCCAACCTCTTCCTTAAGATTTGGGTATCTGTCAACCATCATCCAGTAGTTTAGGGTCGTCTCGGACCATGGGATTCTCATTCTCACTTGAGACATGTTGGATTTTGAAAATCTTGGGCCTCATCTACACTTACAAAAGGTCGAATTTTGATGTTCAAACCGTTCATAATTTGTTGGAAATTGACAATAGTTTGGACCCTTGCATGTTCTGGCATTCATATGTTGGAGTTAATCGAATTCCAACATCTTTCCTGAGGCTAGATTTAAATCATCTAGAAAATTGTGGGTGTTGATTAGGAGGAGGAACTTCAAATGTATAGGATCAAAGGAGAGATACTGATGTTATTTTCCCTATCATCATGTTTTTGATCATCTTAAAATATTGATTGACCTAAATCATCCATTTTATTTTATTGCTTAAAAACATAGAAGACCGCCAAATCTCAAAACAGAGTGAATCTAATGAGCAACTCTTTAGGGTGCATGAGGTGGAACCAAGCACAACCAGATAACACCATGAAGAGTGAAAACACTCCTAGACATGATTAACAATACCAATATTGGGCAATGTGTCAAAACATCTCAGAGTTTGACCACTATTAGGGAAGAACGTTACTTTTATCTTACACTAAATGTCATGCTCGTTTTGTGATGTGTTCCTAAATTTTTGCTTTGAAATTCCTTACACAAAACTTGTGATCTTCAATAGAAGGTCAAGTGTACGGATGTGTTCTTCAACTTTGTGTCAACAATTTTGTGTCGTGAATGTTTCATAAAACAAGTTTGCAATTCTCATTTTTCAACTGATCTTGAAAATACATAAAACCCTAGGGATAGTAAAGGTTAAGAAAGTGAACTTCAGTATCCAACATTTGTAGGGACACTGGTATAAGGTCTGGTTTTGAAGGATTGAGATGTTATTGGTTCCTTGGAGATTGAAAGGGGCATCATGTCATAAGTTTCAAGTTATTTTTCAACACTTTGAGTGCCAAATGTTCGCTGATCTTGAAAATTTCTCGATGAGATTCATGAATACTTTTGCCCGACCAAAAAATGAATCAAGGTCACTATCTATAAATTTCATATAGTCAACATCTTTAACTACTAAGCCTTGAAGGACTGGGGGTGTGTTCAATATAGGGATATGCAATGATTTGTGCAAACCTCCAACAAGTATTAGTTTAATGTTGGATTAGCATTGAAATGACCATCTTTGTCATCAAAAAAAAAGTGATGGATAGTTGGATCGTAACATAACATTATTCAGATCCATAACAGTGTTGTGTGGGACTGATAGTATTATGTGGAATATTCCCCACATTCAGACTGAATGTGGGGAATATTCTGCATAATACTATCAGTCCCACACAACATTGTTATGGATCTGAATAATGTTATGAAGTATTTGCATGATCTATCATCTATAGTGAACATATAGGAACATTATCTTGGAAAATGTTACAAAGTGAGCAATTTTCTCATTACAATTGATGAGGTAGACAATTCTCTATAGGTTATTCCTTGTAAAGAAAGATTGCTCTAGTAAGGATTACCTACAACTAATTGGTAGAGAGAGAAAGAGAGAGATAGACAACTTTGTTGTTGCCACCAATATAAATTTATGGTGATGTTTCATTTTCAAGTTAGTCTACTTCGTTATGTAATTCTTAATGGACATCACAAGAAAATGGAGGGACCTTAAACAAATGTTGTCTCCTTTCGAAAGTGAACACCTTGAACATGCGCAAACAGAAATTGGTCTAGTATCCCACATGGTTGGATAAACACATCCGGTGTAGTGACCCAGATACACTTGTTAGGATTGAGAGGACCATAATGCAAGGGTGCACCATAAATAAAGTGCTATTCAAGTCACCCATCCAAGCACTACTTTAACCTTTTGTGGCTTTACCACAGAGTCTCCATGTCATCCAAGTAATAGTATGTGGATTATGCTACCCTCCTTAAATTGGTACGTATGTATTTAAACTTTTTACTTACACTTGTGGGTCTTGTGTTTTGAATATTGTAATCTCACTTCACCCAATTGAGCAATATAATCCTTTTTTTATACTTCAAACCTTGTAGTAGACCTTTATAGTGAAATATTTTACTACTATCATGTGGAACTTTTTATTTGCTCTAGATGAATCATATTATCAAACATGTCAAAAGCATGTCCAGAGATAACTGCACTAAATATGATATTTGGTGTCGTATGGTATATTATGTCACTATGATAACTTTTCAGATGAGACTTCTTATGAATAAGCGAACAAATACTGTCATGGATGATGGATGAGTTCATCCATTGGCCAAAACCCTACCTTCTCTTGTGAGCAACTTGTGATGAAATATTGTCATGGATGATTGAAATTTGGAGGAGTAATCACTTGGTAAGTGATAGTAATTGCAACACTGTAAATCTAAAATCCATAAATAAAAAATTACAACGAATGACAAGTAATGTTGGGTTAAGATTTTAGTGTTGGTGACACTATACCTCGGTTTACAATTAGTATTGAGCAAGACAATTAGAATTGGTGACACTAGATATCATATTTAGTGTACCATAGGGGGTAGTCCATTTCATCTTCACATATGTTGGAATGTAGTTTCCATGGGGGATATAAGTGGGTCTTGGCGAATGTGAACATGACATGTGGCAAAATTTGCCATAATAAAGAGCCCTCTACGGGATTTATCTTGTGTTGTCATTGTTGCGTACAAATTGTTCCATGGACATTTTCCCAGTTTGCATGTTCATTCAAGTTGATTCAACGGTAGATGATTCATCTATGGGTACCAAGTGATTTTAATCTAGTGATCTTGTGACGTTGTCGTATGTCTTAGTTTAGGCTCCATGCATTGCCAACAACCTTTCATTGTGGTCTTAGCTATCTCTTACCCAGCTTTTAGTTTAGTTCTAAGGGGGCGTGGGAGGAGGATTTCCTTTAGAGCTTTCAACCATACAATCCTCCTTTTTCCGTTCAACTTATGTTTGTCAACTTTAGGTTCCTGCCCTTGGAACTACTTCCATGTGAAAGGCCAATTGGATAGGAGCTGTGTGTTGCCTTATACTAAGCCTACTTTTTTTTAATCAGGTTTGCTTAATTTATTGGTTGATTGATCATGTTTTTAACTAAGAGCATGATCAGTTGTTATTCATCAAGATGGCTGCAACAGAATGGTTCCATTTTTAGGTTGCAAAAGTTGCTCCACTAGCTAGCTACAACCGCTACTATGCCATTGATAGGGCTAGGAAAGCTCTCCCCGGCTAGAAAAGCTTGAGTATATTGTGGCCCAAGTTTCAACCCCTCTACTAGACCCAACATGAAAACTAAATTCAACTTCACAAAACCGGGAGACCATGGCACTCCGAACACTCACAACCGTTGATTTATTCTATTTTATCATGTGTGAGGACCCGCATGAACAAAAATTCATTGAAATAGCATTTGGTTGAGGGCCCAGTCACATATGACTTCACACTACACTTGAGAGTCCGTGACCACACTACATTATTTTGGAGGTGTGCTGGGACGGCCTTTGGACACTTTCTTTTGGGCTCTCACAATTTCATGGTCACGGCTCTTGGCTTGTGTGTGAAGTGGCCCTTCATTTTGAATCTTGATCACTGATGAACCTCAGATTATGAACTCTCAAGCTGCAACTCATCCGGAAAATTGGATGGTAGTGAGAGTTTGGCCACGAATCGAGCATGAAGTACATGAATAATTGCAAGCTTCCAAGTTACTGACAATCACTCGTAGGCAGTACTGTTCTCCCTCTTTAGTGTGACACGTTTGGGAAACGCAAAAAATGTCGTATTATCGAGGTGTCGTCTTCTCGTTAATACGACAAATGGCGTAAAATTGTCGTACTATCGAGGGAGTACAAAAACATAAGCAATTTGAGCTTAAAAACATATACAATGAGTTTAAGCAATATAGATTGTATGAAATAATAATTTATAACTCCAAACAAATACAAATACTCTCAAGAACTCTTGAAATAAGAGTTCAAAGATCTCTGGTGTTGCCTACCTAAGTTAGCAACTGTCATCTCATCTAAATTCCCTACTAGCTTTTGAAAACTAATAATTTCATTAACACCAAAATGTAAAGAGTTGTTTAATAAGAAATTAGACAACAATGATGCATGACGTTTAACATCACTAAGCTTTATTGTAGGTGGAGCAACATCATCCACATCTACTAAATGCATATCAACATTAAGATCAAAGCCTTGTACATAATTGATTCCCAAAGTAGCATCCACCAATTCATCAGTACTCAATTCTAGCTTAGTAATCTCTTCCCCTTCCATTTGAATGTAAGACTCGATTGACATCTCATCATCACCCAATCACAACTTTGAAATCAGAGCACCAAGTTCATTTGATTATTCTCGCATTCTATTCTTCTCCCTTTCATCAACTAGGGCAAAATCAACATTCCATGTTGCAGGTAATATACGCGCCATCCTCCAATAATTCCTGATTATTTGTGCATCCAACTCACTCCATACTTCATAACTCCACATGATAGCTTGTCTGATGTTGGCCACCACCTTCCTTAAGTCCTTCAATGTAGCATCATCATATTGTGACAAAACCCACCGCAAAAGTTTCTTCTTGTATTGAATTTTGAAAGATGCTATTATACCTTGATGTAAAGGTTGAACTACGCTTGTAACATTGGGAGGAAGGAATACCAAAGTCATGTTGCTCAATTCCAAGGTTGAAAAACCACGAGACTTACCAACTTTGGCAGAGCTAACAACATGTGAAGATGCATTATCCAAAATCATAATCACCTTTCGATTTTGGCCTTTGAACTGATTATTGAGTTGCAAAATCCAAGCTTCAAATATATCCCCCTTCATCCAAGCTGTTTTATTTGAGTGCCACCGAACATACTCATGAGGCTGCCACCTTCCAAAACATCGTGGTTGCTTAGACTTATAAATCATAAGCAACTACAACTTATCAATCCCAATTGAATTAACAACAAGAGCAAGTGTTACACGCTCCTTCTGTAACTTCCGACCCTTCACCTTCCCTTGTGCTCCATCAGCATTAGCATCAAACACTATATTCAAAATTTTGGGACTTTAGTGTTATTTTGGGACTATTAAATGGTGTGTGGCAGTGATAGGAACGCAAAAGGAACGCAATGGGAATGCAACGGGAACGAGATAGAAGCAATAGGAACGCACATGGGTACCCAATGGGAACGCAATGGGAACGTACATGGGAACGCACATGGAACACGCAGTGAACGCAATTGGGAACGGGGGTGTGGACCCATTGGGAACAGGCAGTCGTACAAGGGGGACATGGTTGGGAACACATGGGGAACGCAGAGTGCATTTTATGGGGCTTAGGGTAACAAATGGGAAACAAAATACATATGAATGTATAGGTTAGGGTTATGGAAGAAAGGGAACTCCAACCACTCGATCGAGTGGAAGAAATGAAATTCGACACCGGGGACGGGAAATTGTGTACTATGACACAGTTATAGTTAGGTCCACTTCCGCAATGTTGGAATTGATGGAATGACAGAATAGGTAGTAAATGAAGGTACAATATCAAACATTGTAAATGAAGGTACAATATCAACAGGAACATGTGACATTCATAGAAAAGAAACACGACCAAGGGCACACAAAAAGCAAGGAGGATGAACAATGGACTGAATTGAATGTGTGCGGAAGCCACGCATATAAAGGCAATGAAGAATGGGATGTGATTTTATTCAAACATTTGGTGGGGCATGGGCCTCACTACAACCAGGAGAACGAACTGACAATTTGTGAACCCACTCATGAAAGAAACGTTGCAATTGGTCTTCGGTCCAATTGTATCTGGTAACTTCCAAAGGGAGACCGAGCTTGGTCCACCTCGGGGGTGGCACGGGAGGTTTAGCGAGGGAGGCCAAACCAGCGCGCAGAATGCGATGGGCTCTTGAGTTAGGGCCCATAGATTCGATGAGGGAGAATTGGTATTCGCGAGTCGAGATGCGGCGACGGCGTGATACTTGGACGGGAGTTGGAAAATATTCGGGGGGAGGGCCCGAATTGAGGTCAAGACCCTGCAGGAGGAAACATAAAGAAGAATTAATTCCAGAAAGAAGAGTGGAAAACATTGCAGGGGCCAAAAATGAAAGTGAAATTGACGAGTGGTCGATTATAAGGTACATGAGAAAACAAGGAAAATGATGGTTAGGAAAGAGAAATGAGAGGTGGCAAAAAAATACCAGAGGGGGGAAGACGGCATTCTGGTCGGGGTTGATGGCACTCTTGTAGGGGCTGTCGTCTACGAGAAGGGTGTTTTGTTCAGTGGCAAACAAAGCGTCAGAATCAAAGGAACGAGGGGGCCACCACATCGTAAGGCCCAAATTCTTCTGGAACAAAGTGGCGTTGGGGTTATCCGGGCTCTTCAACTCGACGCCATGGGAGTCCGCATATTTGGAGCAATGTTGCTGCGCGAAGAGGTAGCGAGGGCGGGTTTCTTCACTGAACAAGAAATTGCCAATGGCGATAACATTGCTCATTGTCATGGAGGACCAAACGCAGACATAGAAATGAAGGCAACAGAATCTCCAAAACATCCTGTATCCGAGTCTGGGAACGACAAACTTAGATCCAACCATGGTGGGTTGGCTGTGGGATTCTTGAGGTCCAAGAAGCCAACTCGGGAGGATGGTTTGGCCTCGATCAACGTGATGACATTTGCAAAAGATGCCATTGAGATCAAAGACAAGTACAAATCTTCTGGTGTTCCGAGCAGCAGGGTCCTGCCCACAGGAACATAAGAATCAGGGCCAGAGAAATAAGCACTTGTGTGATTCACAAAGAAGCAAGAAATACACGTGTATAGTAGCTGGAAGGGGTGAAGAAGCCCATAACTGCCTGTACCTCGATTCGGAAGGGTTCGAAGAGCCACGACCGGGAATCGCGCAATTCTACGGAAGAGCGTGGCCCTTCACTACACAAGAGTCTCTTAGCAGCAAGCACGCCCATCTCCCTGGTGAAAACTTGTCTACCTTTACTAAGGGGATTGTTTGGGTACACGAAGAGCCTATTGAGAACGTCTTCGACAGTGGCCTGCACAACTTAAACGGACAACAAGGATGAGAAGTAGAGGACCACAAAGTAGGGGAAAGAGACGAGGAAGATCCTGTCGATCGAGAGGAAGATTCTAAGAGGGTTCACTTACAAGAGGAAAGGGGCGAGGAATTGGGGGAGGAGCGGCGGCGGAAGGGGCGTCAATGGCATGACGAGAATCGGAGGCGGTGAAGGCACCGGGAGGATTGCGGACGTCGACGAAGCCACGGTGTTGCACCCGCCACATATGGGCAGGGTCATCGACTTGGGCATCCGAAGCTGCGGCGACGGAGAGAGGGGCAATGGGGTCGTGGGGGAGGACGTCGGAAACAAGCTGAGAAGGCACGGAGACCAAAGCAGTGTCGGAGTCCACCACAGCAATGGCAGGCAGAGGCTGGGGAGCCTGCAAGAGACATGAATTTAGAATATACCACAAGAGGTCTCACCTCCTACAAAAATAGGAACGTTGTACAAAGAGCAAATAAGCGGGAAACAGCAAGGAAAAGAGTAAATGAAGGAAATAAGGGATAATAAGAGAAATCACTTACGGGAGGGTGCGTAGAGGAAAGGAGACCAGGATTTTGAGGAGCAGGGACAACTTGGGGGGGGTCAGGGTGTGGTGGAGAAAGAGTAAGGTCCGCAGCAGTGATTGAGGAAATGACATGCCCCGCCACAGGGTCGGCATCTGTGGCGGGGGAAGAGAAAGGAGGAATGGGAGAGGGTGCAGGAGAAACAAGATCCAAAGTAGCATCCACATCGGGCAGGGAAATCTCACGGGCAATTGTTGGGATACAAACACTCGCATCAGCGGCAGGCAATCGCAGGTCAGTGGTAACATCCACGGAGTCTTGAGATGGGGGATCTATGCAGCCTGCTGAGGGTGTGGCGACAGAGGCGCCGTGGTCACTGAGAGGTGTATCCTCTAGAGGAGAGGAGGATACGACCGGGGAGAGTGAGGGATGGGCTGGGACGAAAGGGAAAGGTTGCTCGTGGACGTCGACGTTGCCTTCTTGCATAGACTCGAAAGGGTGAGGAGTTGCATCTGTAAGGGAAGGCGTTTCCTCCTCCATTCCGGGAAGTTGGAGTAGAGGGCTTTCCTTTGGGACTCGTAAAGACGAGGGACCCTCCATTTGAAGCAGTGGACTGTGAGATTCAGAAATAGACAAGTGTTGATTATCTTCACCGTCGACAACCACATCCGAGGGAGAAAACACAAGAGGGGCGGGGGCCTGTGTAAAGAGTTCAAATCAAAACCAATCCAATCTTGGAGCAAAGGGTATGAGAGAGATGTAAGTTGGGTGGAGACGTCAGTGAACAACAAAGTTCCAGCCGCCCAGCAGGAACAGTTAATAACATGGAAGTTGACGCAGGTGTAGGGGAGGATTCCTGTCGATTTACATGAAAGCACAAACTGATCCCACACCCTGTCCAATGTTCTAAGTGAACAAGTACGAATAAAAATAGTTTTGGTCAAGTTCCTGTCGATCGAGAGGAACTTGTAATCGTGGGGATAACAAGTTCCAAGCGACAAACAGGAAACAAAGTTCCCTTTCGGCAGCGAGTAACATATTATGTGGAAGCAGAATAAAGATATGAAATTTGATTAAAACCATGCCAACAAAATACACACGAACTTGAACTCGAGAGGGGATGAGGAGAGTTCCTGTCGATCGAGAGGAATTTGTAATCGTGGGGATAACAAGTTCCAAGCGACAAACAAGAAACAAGTTCCCCTTTCGGCAGTAACATATTATATGTGAAACAGAATAAAGATATGAAATTTGACTAAAACCATGCCAACAAAATACACACGAACTTGAACTCAAGAGGGGATGAGGAGAGTTCCTGTCGATCGAGAGGAACTTGTAATCGTGGGGATAACAAGTTCCAAGCGACAAACAGGAAACAAGTTCCCCTTTCGGCAGTAACATATTACATGTGAAACAGAATAAAGATATGAAATTTGACTAAAACCATGCCAACAAAATACACACGAACTTGAACTCGAGAGGGGATGAGTAGAGTTCCTGTCGATCGAGAGGAACTTGTAATCGTGGGGATAACAAGTTCCAAGCGACAAACAGGAAACGAGCACACAAAAAGGAATGCACTTAGTAGGTCGTATAGTGGGAATAGTAGGAAATGTGATGTGACTTTGCAGCCTCGGAGAGGAGAAGGCTATTGAAAGATTAACGTAATAATTTTATTGAAGTGTACAGAATGTTACAATGAACATCGCCACGAAAAGTGTGGGAAGGTGTAATATTTACACTAGATCAAGAGTGAACCTCTCGGTCGAGTGCAAACTAACTACTCCTCTGGACGCTGTGGACACTTGTCTGATAACGCGTCTCCTTCCACATTCTGGACCACAAATCCAGGATGTGATTCAGAAATCCTAAAAAATATGAAGAGCATGTGAAATCATGGAAGTGAATGAAGGAAAATGGAATGGGAAGGGGACTTACAGAGGATGGAGGGGCAGTGGCGGCGGTGGTGGCCGGCGCGACATTGCGGTTGGGGCCGACACTTGTCTCCTGGGATGGTCCCATTTGTGACATCTTCACAGCCTGGAGCTCGGCCATGAAGGTCTTCGTCACATTCGCAATCTCCGCTCTTGTAGCCTCCGCATTCAACTGCAACATTTGGGAGAGGATCTCGATTGTAACGCCCTGCTGTTGTGGAGGAGGAGGAGGCAAGAACGGAGGCTGCAAACCCCCAAGGGGTTGGGGAGGTGGGGGAGGACTGACTAGGACGTCCTCCGCATGCAGGACTGGACCTCCGACAACGTTTTCATCCTCTCGAGCTCGGCTGGAAGGGGTCGCCAACTCACAAGGAGTGTCTTGGTCACCAGGAGTGACCCCTGGGGAGGGGAGATCGGAGGTTGTAGTGTCCGAGTGAGCACGCCGTGGCTGGGACCTAAAATCCAGAGTTTGCGCTAGAGGTGGCGAAGACATGGGAGGCGGCGTATCTCGAACCGGAGACGTCGCAAGCGGAGTACACAAAGACTCATCGGGGGTGCCATACCGCCTGGGTGGGGAAGGAGGAGGAGAAGGCGGCTCCTCTTCGTCAGAGGAATACACCTCAACATCGTCTTCCTCCTCAGCTTCATCTTCCTCCATAGCGTCGTCATCATCCTCCGCAGCGAGGTCCACTACTTGTTCGTCGTCGTCGTCGTCTGCTACAACCTCCACATGTGTAGCTTGGCCCTGCGAGCTCTGGACATTTGCGCCCTCCTCCATTGCCTCCGCCTCGTCAACACCAAGATGTTGATACACTCCAAGTGGCTCCGTGAAATGATCTCCCTGCAATAAAAAAAACATTATGCGCATGTAAGTTCCAGTCGATCGATTGGAATAACAAAGAACGTATACAAACACAAACAAAATAGCACTCACGTATGCGATTTGGGGAAGCGGCGCATCCATGTCCTCTTCCACGTCGGCGTCATCGAGAGGGTCTATAAGGCCATCTTTGTCCATGAAGTCGCTTCTGCTCAGGCAGAAACTCTTCTCCACCATAACCCCGTACTCTTCATTATGCACGATGTTGATGTAGTTGAGAACGTTGCTTTTCAACATCTGCAAGGAGAAAGAGGGTGAGTTCCTGTCGATCGACTGGAAGTGATAAAATGAAAGTGAGTTCATGTCGATCGACTGGAAGTGATAAAATGAAAGTGAGTTCCTGTCGATCGACTGGAAGTGATAATCTGAAAGTGAGTTCCTGTCGATCGACTGGAAGTGATAAAATGAAAGATGAGGAAGGTGACACCTAATGCAAGGGGAGTAGCTTACCAATGCGGCAGCGGAGGCCTTCAGACCGCCGAAGAAATTCACAAAAAGCCTGCCCCTCCCTCCCCTCAAGTCGAGAAACTGAAAGTATGTCTCCATGCGCAGCTCTCCTTTGTGAAGTTCGTAAGAGCGCTCCGACCAGAGGTGCTTCTTGGCAAAATAACGGGGGAGGTCAGGCGGGGAGAAGGCTCCTGGGAGCTTGCAGGGTTGGTGAAGCTTCTTGTTGACGACGAACCAGATGTGGACGATCGGGTGGGATCTCCACTTTGACAATTCTGGCACTTCGGGGAGGTCCTCCGCAGGGCATGGTGTGTAGTACAATGGCACAGTGACGAACGTGTCCGGATGTCTTGAGCACAGAAACTCCATGAAACGCAAGACACCATCGTAGTTGATCTCGTCGGAGACGAGCATGAACACAGGCACACGACGGAGACCCGGGTACCAGGAAGGGTCGTTGATGTACCTCGCCAGTGAGTCCAAGACTGGAAAAGGTGCCTTCACACCAGATTCAAAACCTGGAATAAATCTAAAGTCTACGAGGCAACCTGCAACGATGTTGCATCCCAAATACTCCTTAACAGACGTCCGCTGCCTACCAATAACAAAATCTCCGGAAGATTCAACTATCGTGCAAATGGAAACAAAACGGCCAGGCTCTAGTGGACCGTCCTTCCTCAACCAAAACTCGAGCATGCGCTGGAGAGCCTCAGAAGGGGCGAGGTTCTTGTGGTTGTAAATGCGCTTCTTGTTCAACCACTCCGTAGTTGCCACTTCAAAAATGCTCGCCCACTTGGCCTTGGTCACCCTTGTGTCCTTCTTGAATTGCACCCACAAGGGCCGGTTTAGTACTTGCTGGCCATCCTCTCCATCAAAAAATTTCATCTGTGGGTCCGTCCGCGCGAGCTCGTGGATGATTATATTCTTCCACTTCCTCTTGTTCGCCCAGGCAGGAAGGTGCAAGACCGCATTGTTCGCCCTAGGTTGGCGAAAGCACACTCTGGGGAGACCCTTGGAGTTCAGTTCTGTGAGCCTCCTCGCTGCTGTGTGGAGGTCTTGTGTTGTTATCCCAGAGAGGGCTTTGAACGTCTCCCTGCTGAGTGGCTTTGCAACGTATTTCCTCGGGACGAATGCAGCAGCAGTCTTCTTCTTGTAATGAGCTTCTCTCCTCACATCTTCAGCGTCTTCGTGGTCCTTGATGAATTTCTGATGAGTATCAGGATTCACTAGTTCTCCATCCTCGTGCATTGTAAAGGCTTTCTTCCATGAAGAGTAAGTGAGATCGTCACTCATGATGATGGCGAGCTCGGCTGCAAGGTGCTCATGCGTAATCCTCGGATTGATTCCAGAGAATTGTGCCTCTGCGCTGAGGATAAAACTCTGCAACAACAGCCACATTTGTTTAATACCGTAGTTTGTCATATATGAATATTATTGGAGGGCAATGGTCATGAAGTGGGTTCCAGTCGATCGACAGGAACCCCAAGGCAAAAGTGAAAGCATATGGAAAAGGGTGGGTTCCAGTCGATCGACTGGAACCCAAAGGCAAGAGATGGGGTTCCAGTCGACCGATTGGATCCCCTTGGAAAAAGGGGGAACCCCATGACAAAATTGAGGACATCATATAACATAGCATTTACTGAGTTTGGAATGACACCAACCTTCCAGTTCTTCACATTTTGGTCTTCCGCATTCGATGCATTGATCCTCACCTTGGAAGGCTTATGAGTTGACAGCCATACCCTCCTTACATTTACAATGGTTGCTGCCCAGGAAGGAACCCACGCAAACATCTTGTTTGTTCTATTCAGAGTCAAGGACAACCTAGTTGTGTAATTATACTCTTGTGTGTACACTATGCAACTAGGCCAAGCCTTGAATTTCCTCTTTGTGATGCTATCCGTATCCTTGTGGCCCACAATTGTTCTTGCAGCAGCCACTGTGTGCTGGCCACCGATTATGATAAAATCCTTGTCCTTGATATCCTCCCACCTGTAGGGAGGTTGCCATGGCTTGTCCTCGGGAAACACTGGCATGACGCAAATGTTGTGTTGCGTCCAGGTTGGCTCTACTTGTGACAGGTAGGCCACCATCAGCTCCTTCAGTTCCGGATCATACTTTCTCGCAACCTGCAGCAAGAAATGTGACGGTTAGTGTTCAGGAGTCCTTCACATCAACCACAGTTCAATAAATCGAGTTTAGGGTTTAGGGAAACCTGATGAGACTGTCCCCGCTTCAGCTGCTGCAAAGGTATTCGCACAATGAAGTCCATACCCAAAACATAGAGGGGTCCGTATGCCTTGACAAACACCTCCTTGTCTTTGGCAGCCTCCGTTAGATCCAAAGTCTCCCCAGGCTTGACTGTTGTCGCCGCTTTTTCAGACCTTGGGATTAGCTCCTCCTCCTTGGGCTCCTTCACCTTTTTTTGCGCCCGTTTCTTCCCTGATGACATGCCTTCTTCCTGTGTCTTCCTTTTTGATGCCCTTGGTTCATCATCATCTTCTGCCTCTTCCATTGCGTCGTCTCCCTCGCGATACATGGTTTGTATTGAGACGTCCTCGCTTTGCAGAGAGCTCCTCGAACGACCCTGCACAGCTGGAGCGGCCACACTCTGCAGAGGCACGACATTGTGTGCTACTTCTTCTGCTTGCCCGCCACTGCTCCCCCCCCCGCATTTTGTCTTCTGTTTTGGGAATCACGGCCAGTCGATCTGGACGAAGGTCTGGAACTTCCCTCTCCTGATGACCTCTTCTTCATTATTTCGACTGCTTGCTTCTTCTTGGTGGCGTTCAATGCCTCTCTTGCCCTATTTTCACTCTCACTCATGTCATCTGCCACCCCAAGAATGCACACAACCGCCCTCTTGGATATACCGTTGTGAACGAGTCCCATCAGCGCCATGCGGTCGTCATTATTGATTGACTCTATGCTTTTGGCAAATGGTTCTTTACTGAAAATATGCTTTTTGGTATCCACCACCAGCGTCCGCTCCTCCACCCCCTCCAATACTTTCAGCTCTAATATGCTCGCTTTAGCCCCTTGCGATGCTCCCTTGATAATTGCGTGTGGCATTTGAATCCAGTCTTCCTTCACCTTCTCTGTCATATACAAGTCATACGGGTTGGAAATGTCCTTCCGTCGGAGCTCGAATGACCACTCCCGCATGTGCGTCGACTTGACAACCCAAACAGGTCCTTCCTCCCTGGCGGTCAATGCTCCAACCATATCTGTCCACATCGCACGTTTTCTGGGGGCCATTGTTTGTGTGTCCTGACACATTCAGTTTACAATGTTATCAAGCCTGAACTGTCAGTCTATTCCACGTCATGTCTCTTAATCTTGGTGCAGTCCTAGGCTTGTGAGGTATGAGGAACTTTACCTTATAACTTGCCCACATCCCATATTTGTTCAATTCATTCATTGTCTACTGTGTTGGTTCAAATGGCCAAAAGTTCCTGTCGATCGACAGGAACTGCAGCCCTCAGTGGTGGGCTAGTGCTTCCTAATTCTCACTAGAATTACTTACAAGTACTCTGCTGGACGTTGAAGTTCCTGTCGATCGACAGGAACTTCAGCTCTCAGTGGTGGGCTAGTGCTTCCTAATTCTCATTATAATTACTTACACAAGTACCCTGCTGGACGTTGAAGTTCCTGTCGATCGACAGGAACTTCAGCCCTCAGTGGTGGCCTAGTGCTTCCTAATTCTCACTAGAATTACTTTCACTAGTACCTTGCTGGACGTTGAAGTTCCTGTCGATCGACAGGAACTTCAGCCCTCAGTGGTGGCCTAGTGCTTCCTAATTCTCACTAGAGTTACTTTCACTAGTACCTTGCTAGACGTTGAAGTTCCTGTCGATCGACAGGAACTTCAGCCCTCTGTGGTGGCCCATTGTCTCCTAATTCGCGCTAGCAATGCTTAAAATATTTCATGTCTTTGTAGTTCCAGGTTGTAGTTCCTGTCGATCGACAGGAACCACAGCCCCTTCGAATGTCCCACTTTTTTCGGTGTACGGACGCATTCCAAGGCCCACTCTGGTTTTCTAGTGACTTGGTCTTCTTTCCTATGCCAATGTGTGTGGTTTTGATGTGCAATTGTTTATGGCTCTGTTTCCATGTGCAATTGTTACTCCCAATTGATTGCTCCTCCTTTCTTTGCACCTTTAAATTTGATTAACTTGATCTGCCTACATTATCTGAACATTCCATATTTGTGTTGGATTGGCTTTTGTATAGAGTTTATATTTCCTGCATTGTCGCACACAATTTGCAGATCCCTTCAATGACTTCTTCAAATTGGGCTAATCATTAATGTGTTTTCCTCATGCTCAATTCCTTCCCTCTCTCAATTCTCACTGTTATTACCTCCCTCACCAAAACATGCATTCAGCCCTTCCTGCCACTACCTCTCTCCCCAGCATATCATGCACTCTCTCATTGTCACACTTTTCCCAGAATACTATAACAACCAGAATTATGTTGCACATATTATCATATATGCTGACGTGAGCAAACTAACTTCTTTGCATCTGACTTCAACTCATCTTCCACAAAATTTCACATCCTCTACTATGATCTTCCACCATTCTTCTGCCTCTCCTTTCCTCTCCTACTTCTAGTGCTCTTCTACCCTCACTTTGCCATTCAAGATTCTAGTGTTTAAGCAAGCATGCTGGCCATCCAATCCACTATAAATTCTACCTGTATTCAAGTACAAATGACTGCTACGGGTAGTATTGCCTCCTTCCTCCTCTAACGCTGCAGATCCTCTCTCGGCCTCTCTCCACCTACCACTCGGTGACCTCTCTCGTTCTCTGTGCGCGTCCCTCTTCGTTGCTCGCCGCAGCAGCACTTCGTGGAGAGCTAGAGCTTTGCAGGAGCAAGACACAAATGAGTGCCTCTTTGCTCCCAAGTGTCTCCTCTACCCCTCCCTCCCTCCTCCTCCCCTCTGCCCAAATCTCGCCGTCCAGATTTGAGCGGCCGCCATCCAACGGTGCCACATTCCCGCCCCCCCATCGCACGGTCGTTGTGCTTCCCTCCCTGTGGACGGTCCAGATGTTCAGGGCTTCCACTTATTAGCCGTCATGTGGTACTTATGTGTGCCAATCATGGTACGGTTCAAATCACATCCCACCCACTCACTAATGGTTAAGTACTAGGTTCTAATTGTGAATTTAGTACTACACCAAATATCATGTTTAGTGCCACGAATTCTAATTGTCGTCCTCAATACTAATTGTAAACCATGGTGTTGTGTCACCAACACTAAATGTTAACCTTCCAGTGACATTTATTGCAACACTAAATGTTACGCTTACAATTAACCTTAAGTGGTACTAAAAAATTTATTGCAGTGACATTAAATGCCATATGACACTAAATATCATATGCCCTATGACACTAAATATCATATGCCCTATGACACTAAATATCATATTAACCCTGTTGTGGTGTCACCAAGTTGAACAGTAAATGTTAACCTAATAGGATTAATTTTGTCATTCCTAGTAGAAAAAATTGGGCGTTATAGATTTTACAATGTTGCTAGCACTATCACTTACGAAGTCATCTCCCATCTACATTTCAATAATCCATGACAATATTTCATCCCAAGTTTGTTGGGATGCAAATTATACCAAATTTTGTTTCCATAATTGGTATTTGGATGAACTGAAAGGAAGTTGGCATGACATTATTTTTAAACTTCTTCATAGTAAGTGTCCCTAAAAAAGTTACATCAGTGACATGAAATGCCATATGACACTAAATACCATGTTCAATGTAGTCTTAACCTCACGGTTCAAGTCTACATGTGAAGTCAACTAACGTTGCAATAATATTAGTATTTGTTCCATAACATATGTTCAAGGTTTAGATTTAGGCTTGACAACATCAAATTTGCAAATGCACGTTGTCATTGTTGTCTTCTGGTCATGATTATCTTGACAATGCCTGCATTGCGCACATTGACTTGACCAACTTCCATAAATAAATTTGTCGAGTAGGGTTTAGGGTTTAGGCTATGGGCTTTGGGGTGTTCCATTGTTTGGTGACTAAATTAATGTTCTCTGTTTCAACCTTAGTGGCTTGACATATGGTTTCACAACCCATGTCACGCATCCCACAACCACTTTCATTCATGTAATCACAAATTTGTACCCTAAACCTTAGTGGTTCATATGGTTTCACAACCCACACGCATCCCAAGCCAACTTTCCTTCAATAAATCACATATTTGTGCTCAAACCTTAGTGCTTCATATGGTTTCACAACCCATGTCACGCATCCCAAAGCCACTTTCCTTCAATAAATCACATATTTGTGTTCAAACCTTAGTGGCTCATATGGTTTCACAACCCATGTCACGCATCCCATAGCCACTTTCATTCATGTAATCACAAATTTGTGCTCAAACCTTAGTGCTTCATATGGTTTCACAACCCACACGCATCCCAAAGCCACTTTCCTTCAATAAATCACATATTTGTGCTCAAACCTTAGTGCTTCATATGGTTTCACAACCCATGTCACGCATCCCACAACCACTTTCATTCATGTAATCACAAATTTGTGCTCGAACCTTAGTGGTTCATATGGTTTCACAACCCACACGCATCCCAAGCCCACTTTCCTTCAATAAATCACATATTTGTGCTCAAATCTTAGTGGCTCATATGGTTTCACAACCCATGTCACGCATCCCACAACCACTTTCATTCATGTAATCACAAAATTGTGCTCGAACCTTAGTGGTTCATATGGTTTCACAACCCACACGCATCCCAAGCCCACTTTCCTTCAATAAATCACATATTTGTGCTCAAACCTTAGTGCTTCATATGGTTTCACAACCCACGGTCCCACACGCATCCCAAAGCCACTTTCCTTCAATAAATCACATATTTGTGTTCAAACCTTAGTGGCTCATATGGTTTCACAACCCATGTCACGCATCCCACAACCACTTTCATTCATGTAATCACAAATTTGTGCTCAAACCTTAGTGCTTCATATGGTTTCACAACCCACACGCATCCCAAAGCCACTTTCCTTCAATAAATCACATATTTGTGCTCAAACCTTAGTGCTTCATATGGTTTCACAACCCACACGCATCCCAAAGCCACTTTCCTTCAATAAATCACATATTTGTGTTCAAACCTTAGTGGCTCATATGGTTTCACAACCCATGTCACGCATCCCACAACCACTTTCATTCATGTAATCACAAATTTGTGCTCAAACCTTAGTGCTTCATATGGTTTCACAACCCACACGCATCTGTGAGCCCAATATGGTGCCCACATGTGTTCTTAATCGCAAGGATTAACAAAACTCGGACTTTTAGTTGTGTTCAAATATTCAAAAACATAAAAACAAGTTGTGTTCTTAGTTATTAGTTGAATTAAGTTGAAGCTAGGGTGTTAGTACTTAAATGCTACTAGGAATTATTAGAGTTATTTAGAGGTGGGTTAATGGGGTTCCTAGGCTTAAAGGCTTAAGCTTAGTAAACGGGGTTTTGTTAACCTATATAGATAGTCACTGGATTTTGGCACATCCGCCTGTGGATGCGAGTTGTGTGTAAGAGACTGGATTAAGGTCTGGACCGACCCGGGTTCGAATCCGGTCGGTTCCATTGATTGGTGCTATCCCAAGATGAGCTAGTGGTAAAAGCAGGAATAGTCTGTAGGCGGATACGGAGAAGAAGTTACTACATATGTGTAAGTAGAACCTTCTCAATTACTTTTCATTTTTTAGAAGCATTTTATTTATATTCACCTAACCGCTCACGGTTTATGAAGGTTCGCGGGTTAATTAGAAAGGAGGTTAGTGAGTCAAATTATATTTAAGTTAAGTAATTCGTATGAAGAAGTCAAGATACTTGCGAAGGACATTAGGATGGCAACGAACGGAGGATGAAGACGAACGAATGAAGGATGGCAACGAACGGTGGATGATGCTAAGCGGATGAAGCCGGACGGATGAAGACCATTTGATCAAGTGGATGGAAGACCAAGACCGTTGGATCTAGGGATTTTAGGGATGACGGCTAGAGTATGACGGCCGGCAATTTCAACCGTTAGATGTATGGTTAGATCTACGGCCGGTAAGGTTTGGTGATGGAAGGAGGTAGTCCGATGAAGACCGTCGGATCAAGTGGATGAAAGACCAAGGCCGTTGGATCTAGGAATTTTAGGGATGACGGCTAGAGTATGACGGCCGACAATTCCAACCGTTAGATGTATGGTTAGATCTACGGCCGGTAAGGCTTGGTGATGGAAGGGGGTAGTCCCCCGAAGGGAAGGGAGGAGGCTCATTCTCACTCTCTCACTCTTGCAATTAGGACTACTTCTCTCTCTCTCCCTCACTAGGTAGATGAAGGCACAAAGCTCTTAGAAGGAAATAATAGGAATGTTAGCAAAGGGTTCATAAATCCTATGAAGGTTGAATGACGGGGTTGGAGTAGGCTTAGTGATAAGTGTGGTAATATGCTATGTGTATTGTGATCAAGTAATGAACCTCAGTGAGAGGCATTATATCATTAGATCTCTAGGTTGATATTATTTAGCCTACAACCTTGAACTTGAAGTTTTCTTTGATTTGTGTGAGTGTGATACTCTAGTGTTTGTAAACACTTGAGTTTGAGTTAATAAAGGAGGAGGTGTTAAGTACATTGATTCACCAATTAGAATGGATATAAGTTACAACTGATTACTAAGGCCAGTGAAGTTCATGTGAGTCATGGGCTCCCACCCGGACTACAGACGCATAAGGGTGGGAGTTTATGGCTGACATAAATGGTGCGTCCGCCGGGAGCGAAGCGGGATTAGGAGACTAAGACTTGGAGGCACGAACTTGAGGGAGAGGAAGGAGCATTTGGTGCACGGTAAGTATCTCACTTGGTTTTGATTCTTGTTGTTTGGTTAGGTTAGTTGAATTCCAATTCTTTCCTTGGCATGAATTGCACTTCCATTATGCATTTTGTTTTGAGGAAGGAGCGCGGCTTAAGGTATGTCCCTAAACCCTCTTGGGATGGCATAATAACATAATATTAATAGGATGATTATTAGCTCATTAAATCTTAGAGGGATAATTAATTTTAGGAAGAGTCAACTTTGACACTCACCTCGGGGTGAGTGTCCAAGTTAAGGGGATTTGAAGTTGATGTTTTAGACTAGAATTGTTAGTTGAGAACTATTGTGGTTAATGATACCATGGGCCACGGTCGAGTGTGAGTGCTAACTTGCAGGGGGAAGCGAATTGCTTGAGGTAAGACATTCTTCAAAGTGAATTCATTAATTAATTAAAGAAATATTTTTGTACTTGTCTTTGTCGTTATCCGTTGGGGAGGGTAATTCCCTAGTCATCGCATCGTGTTGGAGGCTAGAGGGTGATGCCTCGGTCTTCGATGTGGTGCATGGCGAAGGTCAGCCCCTCAACCTCGGTATTGTGGTGAATGTCAATTCGAGGGAAGAGTCGGAGGTGATGCTCCGGCTTGATTGAGAATTGACATGAACATGCCTATCCCCTGTTTGGGATTTTTCACTTAAGTTGGCTTGCAGGTTCTCTTTCCTCACCTCCTCAATTTTAAACCACATCAAGAAAAGTGAAAACATTAAAAAAAGTGAAGGTAGCAAGGGGTATGTGTGGTCAAGCGAGGGTTGATCGAATGTGCATGAATGCAAGGTAAGACTCGATCTCACAAACCTAAATTGGAGTTAGGATTAGAGAAGATTACACGTAGGAAAAGATTGTCTAAGATTAGTGAAGTTATAGAAGAGGTAGAAGTTGGGATAGAAAGTTGCTTGAATGTGGATCCTCTCATTAGTCCAGTGTTAGAGAATTTAGAGGTAGATAACCGACGTGAGGAGGAGGCTAATCCTTCTAAGTTGAGTGGCGAGACATTGGAGGAGATTGATACGGTTAGGAAAGGAAGTCCGGTAAAAGTTGATAGTGGAATAGGAGTGGACACACCTGTCACCATGGCTCAGGAAGGCGAGGGTCCGCCTCCCTTTCCACCCATTGATCCATTGGTTAGGCCGAGAGGTTTACCCATTGTGGTTCCACAAAACTTGGCGGCGGTGGATATGCCATCCCACCTCCTTAAGTTTTATGGAACTAAGGATGAAGATCCCTCTAGGCACATGGAGAGGTACATTGAGAGGTTGGCTAGTTCTCTTGTCACGAACCCGGGATATTGGTTGGTGTGGTTTCCTACCACTCTAGAGGGAGAAGCTTATGAGTGGTATAGAGATCATGCAGAGGGCCATTTTAGAGGATGGGAACAGATGCAGAGAGAGTTTTTGAATGAGTTTAGGCCCGAGGTTGGTCAGAGCACGGCTCTTAGAGCGTTGGCATCCTTGAAGCAAGGAAGGGAAGAGGAGATTTCGGCATACATTAGGAGGTTTGATTTGGTGTGTACACGCTTTGTGGGTACGATGCTCAACGATGACACCCTTAAACAATTTTTCATCCAAGGATTTTTTAAGGCGGGTACCATTAGAGGTGTGTTGGAAAGGAATCCTCAGACATTGGCGGATGCTAAGGCGGCGGCTAGAGAGATGGAGCACATAGATAGAGATTATGAGAGGTTGTGGCGAAGGGAGGATGAATCCATACCTCAATTCATCCCCATTCGTCCGAGGGTAGCAGAGGGAGAGCCAAGTAGACAGGGGAGTCAGGTTCCGTATGCTCTCATTGACACAGGTCCACGTCCTCTAGCAGTTAGAGAACCTGCACCACTCTTAGCATTGCCTGCTCCTAGAGTCGACACACACATTGAGGAGGTGGAGAAAAGGTTGGGTGCTAGTCAATTGGGATTTCAGGAGGCTATGATTAAGCAAATGCAGAGTCTTACGGATCAGATGTCATTGATGATTAGAAGTCAGCAGCCTGGTCCTCCTCCTCCAGTTGAGTCGGGTAGACATGCCTCAGGATTGTGGTGTGTTCAGTGCGGGCAACCTGGACATACTAGGCAGTTTTGTCGAGTGGGGCAGAATTGTGATCAAAGGAACAATGGTGGTCCACCTCAACAAAACCAACGGGGTCAAGGACAAATTCAGTATGGACAGGGCAATTATAGGGGGCCTCCCCCTAGAGGACAAGGTGGTCAGAATGTGGAGAGAAGGGAGTTTCATTCTTTTTGTGGGAGATGGCACGCATCGGGTCAGTGTTGGTCCGAAGGACAAGGCTATGGTTGTAGCAACTGTGGGGGAAATCATCCTTCGGACGAGTGTCGTCAACCTGATAAAGTCATTAGCATGCCCAACCCGGTAGCCAACCCACAACAACAAGCTAGAGACAACATGAGAGGGGCTAGGCCACAGGGCGGACCTCCTAATGAGTTTAGGCCACCCAATCTATACTATGATCACAGGAATGCGAGACAGACATTCCATCCCCCGACGGGATTGCAAACGACAAATGGATACATTCCAATTCATAATAGGCCAAGTGTTCCACAGCAGTTCGACAATGGGAGGCCAGCTCCTCCCACCGATCCGGGTCCATCGAATTCTCAGGATGTTAGGCAGGGTTGTCTATTGTGTCGTGACGGAGGCTTATCCCGGCATAATGTCGTGCCGTCACGACACGTATCCGTCACGACATTATGCCGGATTATGCCGGATGCTGTCTTTATCCTGCCGGACTTGAATTTTACCGATTTTTTTGTGTAATTACATTACCCAATTTCGGACACGTAGGATTTACATTGTCCACGTGTGACGACATGCCAGCAAAGTAAAGGGAAAGTGGGGAAAATTCTACTAGCGCCCGTCCGCCCCCCCGTCCGCCCCCGTTCCCAATCCCCGTTCCCACCCGTCCGCCCTTGTTCCCAATCCCCGTTCCACCCCGTCCGCTCCCGTTCCCAACCTCCGTCTGCCCACGTCCCCCGCCCCGCTCCCAACCCGTCCGCTCCCCCGTCCGCCCCCCCCGTCCGCTCCCCCGTCCGCCCCCCCCGTCCGCTCCCCCGTCCGCCCCCCCCCCGTCCGCTCCCCCCCCCTCCGTCCGCCCCCCCCGTCCGCCCCCCCGTTCGCTCCCCCGTCCGCTCCCCCCACCTCCGTCCGCTCCACCGTCCGCCCCCCCCCCCCCCGTCCGCTCCCCCGTCCGCTCCCCCGTCCGCTCCCCCGTCCGCTCCCCCGTCCGCCCCCCCCCCGTCCGCTCCCCTGTCCGCTCCCCCCCCTCCGTCCGCTCCCCCGTCCGCCCCCCCCCCTCCGTCCGCTCCCCCGTCCGCCCCCCCGTCCGCTCCCCCCCCCCTCCGTCCGCTCCCCCGTCCGCACCCCCGTCCGCTCCCACCCCTTCCGTCCGCTCCCCCGTCCGATTCGAACACTATAAATTGAGGGTGCAAGGTGCCATTTTTGCAAGGGGCGGACGGGAGGGAACGGGTGCGGACAGGATGGGAACGGGGTACGGACGACGGGGAACGTGTGGCGGACGGAGGGAACGTGGAGCGGACGTGAGGGAACGCGTGCGGACGGGAGAGGAACGTGGGGCGGACGGGAGGGAACGAGGAGCGGACGGTGGGGAACGTGTGTCGGACGGAGGGTAGCGGACGGGAGGGAACGCGGGGCGGACGGGTGGGACGGGTGGGACGCCCCACCCCCCCCCCTCTCCCGTCCGCTCCACCTCCGTCCGTCCGCCCCACCCCCCCTCCCCCGTCCGCTCCACCCCCCCGTCCGTCCGCTCCACCCCCGTCCGTTTGCCCCACCCCCCCCCCCCCTCTCCCGTCCGCTCCACCCCCCTCCCCCGTCCTCTCCATCCCCCTCCTCCGTCCGCCCCTCCCCTCCTCCGTCCGCCCCACCCCCCCCCCTCTCCCGTCCGCTCCACCCCCATCCGTCCGCCCCACCCCCCCCCCTCCCCCGTCCGTCCGCTCCACCCCCATCCACCGTCCGCACCACCCCCCCGTCCGTCCGCTCCACCCCCATCCACCGTCCGCACCACCCCCCCGTCCGTCCGCTCCACCCCCCTTCCCCGTCCGCCCCACACCCTCCTTAGTAATATTTTATTACTTTGATTTTAACACAATGATAAACACAATGGCAAAATGGTCTACGTGGCAGGGGAAATATGCACATCCACGTCGACGTTTTCTGCCACATAGGACGCCACCTTGGCAAGAAGGTAAGTATTTTACCCACCCTAGTCGGCTCCCCCTATGTTGACCCTACGTGGACCCTATTGTGTCGTGACGGAGGGGTCCGTCACGACACGACACCGTCACAACGGCGGGATAGACAACCCTGATGTTAGGTTTGTGGATGGTGTCACTGAGCCTCATCATGATGAGTCTATGGCTTATCAAATGGGTGTCGGAGACGAGCAAGGTCAATGGCCTCCACACACCAACGCCATCACCTATGAGTTAAAGAGTTTTGATGATGAAGTCACTCATAAGGCTCCTGCGTTAGCGGTCACCACTAGAGCTATGCGGGGAAACATTGAAGCAGAAAATGATGTTGAAGGACATGAGGAGTGCTCCTCAGACGAAGGTCCTAACCTGTCAGACTTGGATAGAGTAGCTAGGGTAGCTAGGAGAGCCACTAGGGAATTAGGGAAGGAGAATGAGATTGTTCAGGATAGGGAGAGGCCAAATGTCATTCATGATTTATACGATAGTGAAATGGGAGAATGGGAAGGACCTAGCATTCCTTTGGATGAGTTTGATAGAGTAGAGAAGACCAAGGTTGAGAGACAAGAAGGATATGATTTGTGGGCCGACCTTAGCTCACTGAAGGCCGACATAACCTTCGGTCAGTTGTTAGAGATCTCACCCATGGCTCGTAAGACTCTTAAAGAGGGGATGCCGGTGACTAGGAGGACTAGGAAAGTGAAGACTAGGGTGGCTGCCAGAGCCCAACTACAAGGAGAAGGGCGTGACGTTAAGGCAATTGAGATAGAAGTTATGGTGGTGGACAAGGTGGTTCCGAATGTGTTAGTTGATGGAGGTAGTAGGTTGAACATCTTGCCGGAGCACACCATGAAGAGGCTGGGTCTTAGCCTTACGGGTCTGTCACCTTTCATCATCAACATGGCGAATCAAACTCCGGCGGTGCCTTTGGGAATGATTAAGGATTGTAGGATTAGCACTGGAGGGGAGGAGTATGTGGTCACTTTTCATGTCATCAAAATGCATTCTAACAAGGATGCATTTCCCATCTTGTTGGGTAGGCCTTGGTTGAGGATGTCGGATGCGGTAGTAGATTGGGGAGGAGTGAAGCCGTCCATTACTTATGGTCCTAAGGACAATAGAGTCAAAATTTCTATAGGATCGTTAGGAGGTTGGGTGAGAGAGCAAATCTCTTCATCTTCGGATGAAGAGGTGGAGGGCAAGGAAGAAGGTGGAGATGGTGACAAAAAGAATGAGACACTAGTGGGAGTAGTCCATCCAGGCGGACAAGGGACTTATATAGATTCAGTGTCAGGTAGTTTGGGTCCTAGTTTCTATTTCCATGGTGATAATGGGGAGTATGCGCAGTGGTTGAGAGACTATCCCGAGTCGGAGTATGACATTATGATGACATTCCATCATGAATGTTTGAGTGAGGAGAGGCTTAGCTCAAGGGAGGCGGAATATTCCTTGTTGAAGCCATGCGAGGTGTTGACCGAGGAGGAGTGGATCAGAGGAGGATTGACACCTTGGGTAGATAGCGTGGATGAGAGCGACGTGAATGTCGTACATGTGGATGGGACCCAAGATGAGGGGGCCGTCATTGAGGCTGGAAAGTTGGAAGAACCTGTGCACTTCAAGACCACGTCAACGGGCATTGTGGCGGGTCAAGATGTTAAGGATTATCTAAAGGTACCTCCGGATTGGTATAGAAACAAGGATGAGCAAACACATGTGTCGGAGGCGGATTGGAAGTATGTGGATGTGAGAATGAAAAATGGGACGGTTAGACAAATGAAAATGGGGTCTAAGTTGGGGGAGAAGGAAATCAAGGAATATGGCGATTTGGTGGATGAGTTTAGTGACACCTTTGCTTGGTCGTATGATGAGCTTAGGGGGATTCCGAGAGAGATGGTGGAGCATCGCATTCCTTTGATCCCGGGCGCTAGGCCAATTAGACAAAATGAGAGAAGAATGAACCCACAATTACAATTGTTGGTTAAGGCGGAGTTGGAAAGGTTGTTGAAAGCCGGGTTTATCAAACCGGTGGAAATTACGGATTGGGTCTCTCCGATGGTTTTGGTGAAGAAAAAGAATGGAAAGTTGAGGGTGTGTGTGAATTATAGGAAGTTAAATGCGTGCACACAAAAAGACCATTTTCCTCTACCATTCATCACACTATTGTTAGAGGAGGTAGGTGGTCATGCGAGGTACACATTCATGGATGGATATGCGGGCTATAACCAAATTTCTATTGCCCTTCAAGACATCCACAAGACGGCTTTCACCACTCCTTGGGGGACTTTCGTTTGGGTGGTCATGCCATTTGGATTATGTAATGCCCCGGCCACATTTCAAAGATTGGTCATGTACATCTTCACCGACTTATTGTTCAAGTCCATGACCGTCTTTGTGGATGATTTTAGCACTCAGAGTAACGCTAGCGACCATTTACAGTGTGTTAGGGAAGCCTTGATTAGATGTAGGAAGATGCAGCTAGCGTTAAACCCGGATAAGACCTTCTTGGGTGTGAGTCGGGGGGTGTTACTTGGGTATGTGGTGAGTGAGAAAGACAGGGAACCGGATCCGGAAAAGATTGGGGTCATAAGTGAGTTGGCAACACCAACCAATGCCAAGGGGATTGCTAAGTTGCTAGGCCATGTGGGGTGGTACCGGGACTTGATCCCGGATTACGCTAAAATTGCGGTTCCTATCACTTAGTTGCTTAGGAAGGATTGTAGGTTTGAGTGGACCGAGGCATGCCAAAGGGCATTTGAGGAGTTGAGGGATAAGCTGAGCACTTATCCGGTGTTGAGGCCACCCGATTGGAACAAACCTTTCCATGTGTTTTGTGATGCTAGCAATGTAGCTGTAGGTAGTGCACTTTGTCAGTCAATAGGTGAAAAGGGTAAGGACCAACCCGTTGCTTATGCTAGTAAGCAATTGACACCATCCGAGAGGAATTATTCTACCACAGAGAGGGAGTGCTTAGCCATGGTGTTTTCAGTTAAGAAGTTTCGCCATTACCTCATGTGCAACCCGGTTGTTTTCTTTGTGGATCACATGGCCATCAAGTACTTAGTCAACAAGGCGGAGTTGAGCGGAAGGCTAGCTAGGTGGGTCTTGTTGTTGGAGGAGTTTGATTACACCGTTGAATACAAGCCTGGTCGCATGCATTTACAAGCCGACCACTTGTCGAGATTGTCGGAGGAGATGGGGGAGAGTCCAGTGGATGATAGATTGCTGGACGACAATCTCTTTGTGGTTACCGCCCGACCCGAGTGGTATGCGGGCATTGTGGAGTTCCTGACAACTCAACAATTGCCTGGAGAATGGACAAAGGAGGATAGGAGAAAAGTTAGAGTCAATAGTAGGCACTTCGCAGTGATAGGACATAGGTTGTTTAAGAGGGGAGTTGATGGATTGTTGAGAAGGTGTGTGTCAGAGGTTGAAGTGCCCTCCATCTTGGCCGCATGTCATGACCGTGCATGTGGGGGACATTTTTCTGGCCAACTCACCGGCCAAAAGATTCTTAGAGCAGGATACTTTTGGCCGACCTTGTTTAAGGATGCACATGATTATGTTAAGCGTTGTGACGCTTGCCAGAGGTACGCGAGGATGACCTCCGCATGGAGATGCCACTCCATGTATCCTTACCCTTAGTCCCTTTTGAGAAATGGGGAATCGATTATGTTGGCGAGGTTCATCCCCATTCCTCAAAGGGAATGGTTTATATCGTGGTCGCCACCGAGTACTTAACCAAGTGGGCGGAAGCTAAGGCGGTCAAGACCGACACGGCGGCACATGCCGCTACATTCATGTACGAAAACATCATTTCCAGGTTTGGATGCCCAAAGATTTTAGTTAGCGATAGGGGTACTCACTTCTTGAATTCTTTAATTCGAGAAATGACAGACAAGTTTCAGATAGACCATAGGAAAACCACTCCTTATCATCCGCAGACTAATGGTCGGACGGAGCGGGTCAACGGCACATTGGTGAATATCCTTCGCAAAACAATCATGGATTCTAAGAGGGATTGGGACGTGAAGTTGACGGCGGCATTGTGGGCTTATCGAACAACCTTCAAGGTGACAACTCAGGCCACTCCATTCTCGTTGGTGTATGGGTTGGAAGCCACACTTCCCATTGAGTTTGAGGTGGAGTCACTTAGAGTTGCCATTGGCTCACGCCTTACGGATAGTCAGTCCTTGAAGAATCGACTGACAGACCTAGAGGAGTTGGACGAGAGGAGAAGGACGGCGGCTCAGCATGTTGAGGCCATCCAACGCCGAAGGAAGATCACCTTCGACAAACGACACAAGAAACGGGCGCTAAGGCCGGGAATGATGGTAATGATTCAAGATGCACGGAAGCTCGAATTCCCGGGTAAGTTTGATGCTGTATGGTTGGGGCCTTACCTTGTGCAGTATGCATTTCCGAACAACTCATTACAATTGGAGACATTGAATGGGGAGAGCTTCCCAACTCGCACATCCGGCAGTCGATGCAAGGAGTACAGGGCGTGATGGCGACTTGCCCTCCAGCAAGAGATACTGGATTCAGTCCCAGATGGTCGCCAATTATGTGAGCTCAATATGGTGCCCACATGTGTTCTTAATCGCAAGGATTAACAAAACTCGGACTTTTAGTTGTGTTCAAATATTCAAAAACATAAAAACAAGTTGTGTTCTTAGTTATTAGTTGAATTAAGTTGAAGCTAGGGTGTTAGTACTTAAATGCTACTAGGAATTATTAGAGTTATTTAGAGGTGGGTTAATGGGGTTCCTAGGCTTAAAGGCTTAAGCTTAGTAAACGGGGTTTTGTTAACCTATATAGATAGTCACTGGATTTTGGCACATCCGCCTGTGGATGCGAGTTGTGTGTAAGAGACTGGATTAAGGTCTGGACCGACCCGGGTTCGAATCCGGTCGGTTCCATTGATTGGTGCTATCCCAAGATGAGCTAGTGGTAAAAGCAGGAATAGTCTGTAGGCGGATACGGAGAAGAAGTTACTACATATGTGTAAGTAGAACCTTCTCAATTACTTTTCATTTTTTAGAAGCATTTTATTTATATTCACCTAACCGCTCACGGTTTATGAAGGTTCGCGGGTTAATTAGAAAGGAGGTTAGTGAGTCAAATTATATTTAAGTTAAGTAATTCGTATGAAGAAGTCAAGATACTTGCGAAGGACATTAGGATGGCAACGAACGGAGGATGAAGACGAACGAATGAAGGATGGCAACGAACGGTGGATGATGCTAAGCGGATGAAGCCGGACGGATGAAGACCATTTGATCAAGTGGATGGAAGACCAAGACCGTTGGATCTAGGGATTTTAGGGATGACGGCTAGAGTATGACGGCCGGCAATTTCAACCGTTAGATGTATGGTTAGATCTACGGCCGGTAAGGTTTGGTGATGGAAGGAGGTAGTCCGATGAAGACCGTCGGATCAAGTGGATGAAAGACCAAGGCCGTTGGATCTAGGAATTTTAGGGATGACGGCTAGAGTATGACGGCCGACAATTCCAACCGTTAGATGTATGGTTAGATCTACGGCCGGTAAGGCTTGGTGATGGAAGGGGGTAGTCCCCCGAAGGGAAGGGAGGAGGCTCATTCTCACTCTCTCACTCTTGCAATTAGGACTACTTCTCTCTCTCTCCCTCACTAGGTAGATGAAGGCACAAAGCTCTTAGAAGGAAATAATAGGAATGTTAGCAAAGGGTTCATAAATCCTATGAAGGTTGAATGACGGGGTTGGAGTATGCTTAGTGATAAGTGTGGTAATATGCTATGTGTATTGTGATCAAGTAATGAACCTCAGTGAGAGGCATTATATCATTAGATCTCTAGGTTGATATTATTTAGCCTACAACCTTGAACTTGAAGTTTTCTTTGATTTGTGTGAGTGTGATACTCTAGTGTTTGTAAACACTTGAGTTTGAGTTAATAAAGGAGGAGGTGTTAAGTACATTGATTCACCAATTAGAATGGATATAAGTTACAACTGATTACTAAGGCCAGTGAAGTTCATGTGAGTCATGGGCTCCCACCCGGACTACAGACGCATAAGGATGGGGGTTTATGGCTGACAGCATCCCAAGCCCACTTTCCTTCAATAAATCACATATTTGTGCTCAAACCTTAGTGCTTCATATGGTTTCACAACCCACACGCATCCCAAAGCCACTTTCCTTCAATAAATCACATATTTGTGTTCAAACCTTAGTGGCTCATATGGTTTCACAACCCACACGCATCCCAAAGCCACTTTCCTTCAATAAATCACATATTTGTGTTCAAACCTTAGTGGCTCATATGGTTTCACAAATTTGTGCTCGAACCTTAGTGGTTCATATGGTTTCACAACCCACACGCATCCCAAGCCCACTTTCCTTCAAGAAATCACATATTTGTGCTCAAACCTTAGTGCTTCATATGGTTTCACAACCCACACGCATCCCAAAGCCACTTTCCTTCAATAAATCACATATTTGTGTTCAAACCTTAGTGGCTCATATGGTTTCACAACCCATGTCACGCATCCCACAACCACTTTCATTCATGTAATCACAAATTTGTGCTCAAACCTTAGTGCTTCATATGGTTTCACAACCCACACGCATCCCAAACCCACTTTCCTTCAATAAATCACATATTTGTGCTTCATGTGGGTTGTAATATGGCATTGCTCATTTTCTAATTGAACTTAGGATGTAGTGCAATCATGATTGAACATAAGATCGAGTGCAATCAAGATTAAGGGTAGTAACCACTTATGTACCTCAGTACTAATAGCATGTCGCGTTCGGGTTAGGATTGTCTTACCAACGTACAATTAGTCCTATTAAATCAAGAACACATTGCAAAATAAGTGCCCCCTACATTTCAAAGATCTAGTAGACGGGAAGCAAAGAAGATCGTGAATTCAAAACTCCCACCAATATTTCCCACAGCACACCACCGCCTACTATAAATGCACAGGTCTCTTTATGGAAGGTCTTTTATTCATTCGACCTCTTCACTTGACGTCTCTCTCTCTCTCTCCCCCTCTCCACGGGGATAATCCAGGTGACAAACGAGGTTCCGATTGATGTGACGAACGAGGTGCTGAAACAGGTTGGATATGTATGTAAAATATATGCGCTGAAAAATGGGATGTGATCGTATCCGTACATTGTACGGCTGTCGTACGGATTACAGACGTGGCAGGAAAGTTCTTATCGATCGATTGGAACATCCCCGGTTTAAAATTTGGAAGTTCCTGTCGATCGACTGGAACTTCCTCGGCAAATAATTTGAAAGAGGTTCATGTCCATCGACAACTCCTAGGGGAAATAATTTGATAAAAGTTCCTGTCGATCGACAGGAACCTGTAAGGGAACTTCTAGTGATAAAAGTTCATGTCGATCGACAGGAACCTGTAAGGGAACTTCTATTGATAAAAGTTCCTATCGATCGACAGGAACTTGTAAGGGATCTTCTATTCATAAAAGTTCCTGTCGATTGACAGGAACCTGTAAGGGAACTTCTATTTATATAAGTTCCTGTCGATCGACATGAACTTGTAGGGGAGATTCTGTTTATATAAGTTCCTGTCGATCGACAGGAACTTGTAGGGGAGATTCTGTTTATATAAGTTCCTGTCGATCGACAGGAACTTGTAGGGGAGATTCTGTTTATATAAGTTCCTGTCGATCGACAGGAACTTGTAGGGGAGCTTCTTTTTATATAAGTTCCTGTCGATCGACAGGAACTTGTAGGGGAACTTCTTTTTATATAAGTTCTTGTCGATCGACAGGAACTTGTAGGGGAACTTCTTTTTATATAAGTTCCTGTCGATCGACATGAACTTGTAGGGGAACTTCTTTTTATATAAGTTCCTGTCGATCGACAGGAACTTGTAGGGGAACTTCTTTTTATATAAGTTCCTGGCGATCGACATGAACTTGTAGGGGAACTTCTTTTTATATAAGTTCCTGTCGATCGACAGGAACTTGTAGGGGAACTTCTAGAACTTCTGAGGGAAATTTTGTGGGAGAAGTTCCTGTTGGTCGACAAGATGTTCCGAAGGAAATTTTGTGGGTGAAGTTTCTTTTGGTCGACAGGAACTTCTGAGGGAAATTTTATGGGTGAAGTTCCTATTGGTCGACAGGAACCATTGAGGGAAATTTTGTGGGAGAACTTCCTGTTGGTCGACAGAAACGTCTGAGGAACATTGAGTTCATGTTTGTCGATATGACATTGTGAAGTATGTTCATGAGCCTTCCTCCTGGTCGACGGTAAGTTTTCAGGGAGTTCGTTGTGCAACTCGTTCTTTTGTTCAACATTAGAATTCAGAGAATGTTACGCACACAAAGTTCATGTCGGTCGACTGAAATTTCTGAGGACCACGTTGTGTTTGTTCGTAGCCTATACCATGTGGGGCTCCCCTCCCCATCAATAGTAGCTATGCACCAGGACAGTGATAAAGTACTTGGCTGGTGTATGAAATTGGTTATTTATTTTTTAGAATCGTATTAACTACCTGATATTAATGTGTGCGCAGCGTAGTACTATAAATGGAACAATACCATGATCGCAACAGTGATGAGGTACCTACGTGAGCCTCCCTATGTTTGAGTTTTTATGTATTGTTGCGATCATTCATTCTGAATTTTATATGGTCTTTCCCTTGCAGGAATCGTCTGCCTCGGATGTCATCTTCACTGAAGATGAAGAGGAGTTTCATTTTGGAGAGATTGATGATACTTGTAGTGGCCTCTCGAGAGAGGACTGGATAAATATTTCTTTGTTGCTTTTCAATGAACAAGGTGAGGAAGTTGCTGGAGGGATTTGTAGAAACTCAAATCCAATTGATTGTATAGATGATAGGGCCCTTGGGGAGGACGACGTTGGGGTTCTCATCATGGACCCTGTAGAGGGAATAATGGATATGGATGCCATTTTCTCTCTTCGATGTTGGCCCATATCTCGTGCTTCTCACGATGGATGCACTCTCCTACAATACCAACATGTGAGCATTTCGAGGATGCGGAACCACAATAGATTGCTTGCCCAACGTTTGAAAGAAGGCAAACGGAAATACGACACCACCCGAAAACCTAGAGACCTGGATGTCATGCCCAAGAAAATGGTCGTTCTCAACGCAGATTCTGTCCGGCAGCTGTCTTCCATTGATTGTTGCAACATGGAGTGTTTAAGGTACTTTCCGAGGGAGGAAGTATTGGCGTTGCGCTATGAGTTCTATGGTTGCTCTCCTAGAATGCGACACAGCAAACGTATACATGTGCATGGTGAGGTCCACTGTTCGCGTGAGGGAGGGGCCAAAGTGGTGACCTTGTGTGGACGGGACATATGCCTTCGGGCATGGCGTGAAATATTTGTGGTGTCGAAATCGTCGTTTTATAGAAACCGGGCAGAATTCTTGGCTGGTGTGCGTCCCAGAGATCATGGAAATTTGAACATGAAGAGACATCGAGTGGCAACTTTGCAAGCAACATCTACTCTCCAAGAACTCCTACAAGACAAAGCAGACATGATGCCCCACAAATCGCGCACTCTCCCCAACGGCCAGCGTGTTGTTGAGATGGTCCTTCCCCGTGGCACTAAGTGGAACAAATTGCTAACCACCATCAACCAGGTGAGGGTTCTACGTGATTCATTTGTTATTATTTTCCGCATGCTTTATATTGAATTACTCGAATTGCTCTACACGACCAACAACTTCCAATTTCATAACATGTCAATCTATGCAATGCATTTATACATCTTGTTGTTCTTGTCTATGTGATGAAGGTGAACCAAAGATGCGGAATTAAAGCCATTTCCCTTTCAAAACTAAGCGACATCCGCCAAACATTTTTCAAGCAATACGTGACGAAGAGAGCAGGAGACAATTTTGCTCGTTGTGGGAAATGTGATTCCCTTCAAGCAATTATTTCTACCCATGTGCGCGGATCTGCAGCCCATACTGGTTTCTCCAAACAATTGCAGAAACACCTTGCACAACAAGAGGCAGCACGTAATGTTTACCGGTGCATGAGGTCCATCTCCATTTTGGAACCCCGGAAGGTGTTGTCCATCATTCATGATAAAATGGACCATGGGAAGACTGCTTCTCCTTGTTTTGCGTACAAGAATAAAGACACTGACATGTTCACGAAGTTGCCTTTATCTGTGACCGGTATGATAGCGCATGGGCATGGAGATGAACGATATGCACATTACTCTCTTGATTTGTATCCAGGCGATTGCAATCATACTGTTGGTTCATTTGCCAGACTTCTTCGTGATTTGGAGGCTCCGCCGGTTATGTCAACTCGAACACTTTTCGAGGATGCCGGTCGGTCGCCTCTTTACAAAGCCATATTGAATGGGAAGGAGACTTGTTTGGAGGGACTGAAAACCCAACCTGCTGACCCCGTGCTTGTCATGCCCCTCCCACCCGTTTTGTATGTTCAATTGGACAATTGTTGGAAGGACAACAAATGCAGATTTGTGAAAGCATTTTGGTCCATGCTAGTAGCAAAAGGCATATTTAGAGAGGTATATGTATCATACCTTCTGGTTGGTCACACACATGATGATATAGACGCTTCGTTCGGGAGATGGAGCATGGAGTTGCGCGAGAAGGACTATCCTACCATCCCCCTCTTGATGAAATCCTACATGCAAATGGAGAAGGTGGCCACCATTCCACATATGATCGAAGAACTCCCTGCCTGGAAGGCCTTTGTTGAGCCCTTCTTGCCAAGTGGGAACGATATTTTGTTTGGACATACCAAAGCCCAACAATTCAAATTCTTTGTAAGGGATGATGGGTGGCCGGTAATGCAATATAAATTGGTGTGCAGTGATGTGGAGTGGCTTCCAGAGAGAGGTATACTCATGTGGAAGGAGAACATCAGAGGAGGACCATCAATGCCAGAGGGCGAACCTGCACCCGCCCAACCTCGCGCAATGGGAAAACTAGAGGATGTTATCAATGGGTTGCAAGGATATATTGACCACTGGGAGTCAAACTCCAACCATGACAATGTGGGGGGATACAGTAGGGTGCATGGCCCTCTCATTGCATATTGGACTGATGTGAAAGAAGCGTTGTCTGCACCTCTCTCGGATCTATGGACGGAGGGAACCCGCTTGCAAGAAGGATTTTGGCCCACAACCCGAGTTACGCCCAGTTCAGACACTCCATTTCTCCAAACGGGCGAGCTTCGAGAGGATCATGGAGCCGACACACATTATGTGGGGCCCAGAAATCGGCGACCCCCGCCTTCGTTTCGCCCTGCACACGATGTGTTCACAGGACATTTCATGATCCTTAGGCCGCAAGAACAAGATATTGCTCGTCCCATTTGGGTGTGCCGCGCTTTAACACCCCCCAATTTGGAGACTACTGGACCGCATGCGCGTCAGATTCAAGTGGAATGGTTCATTCCCACCTCCACTGCCAGAAACGTGCTGGAGAAATACAGCGGGTGGGACACCAAGACAGATTTCAAGTGGAAACGTGACTTGAAGTACTCAACTCCAGATTGGCAACCTCTTGATTGCATATTGGCAGCGTGGCCTCCAGGCCCACGTGACCTTGGGAAGTCGCCAAAGATTACTATCCCCAGCAACCAAGTACAATTTGCCAAAGACAACCTCAGGCGGTGTGAGTTGGCTGAAGGACGAATGGGCAGTGCGTCAAATGCCCCACCCACAACAAATCGTGGGCACATTCGCGCTCGTTGATATCAATTGTGGGCACCATCGCCATCTTCATGGGGATTGGTTTTATATGCTTGGGGTTAGACGAACATTGTGCAATAGAAATGTCAATTAGTATTGCATCATGACAAATTTTGGATGTTTGCACACATGTCCGTTTCGCATGTTAATTATCAAGAGGTAATTATACCCTTGTCCGCATACTTAATGCAAAGGAATACCAAGTTACTTTTCACTACCATGGGTTTTGTTGATCTTTTCACACTTCTCGCATTTTGTGAATGGAAGATTTTCGTATGGTGTACCACGTCGTTCCCATGTTCCCAATGCAGCGTTCCCACGTTCCCACATTTCCACGTTCCCAATGACATGTGCCAATGTTCCCCATCATGTGTTCCCTCTGGGGTTCCCATTTTGTTCCGGAGCGTTCCCATGTTCCCTACAATATACTTTTCCAACTGGATTCCTTGATTTTGGGACTCCTTAAAGTCCCAAAATTATGAATATGGTGTTATCACCGTCACCACTTTCACCATGTAGATACACTCTATACAATAGTGTGAGGATAATTCAATACAATCAAGACATGATCAATACTTAGTGTGGCCTTTTGGAGATAAAATGAGGACTTGCATGATCAAATAATAAAAATGAAACATAATCAATGTTTACGTTGCAATAGTGTTCATTTTCTTGAATTTTTCCAACCAACCATTTGAAATCTTGAATTTTTTGTACTCTTCAACCTTGATTGGATCATTTGCAAGTTTTGCCACAAAATATTCCCGAAGAATTGCAGCCATTCGCATGAGCATCTCATCAGTCAGAGCCCCATCTTTACTTCTCACCTTTTACAAAATTAAAAAGATCAAAATTACTTGAAATTAATACAATTCCACCAAACAAAAAACAAAAAAACTTCCGGCTATGCTTAGGATATGGAACATTCACCACACAGATCAAGAAGCGAGATTGGAGCGAGACTAGTCTAGAGTACTGCAAGATTGAATTGGAGATTGTAAGATTGTATTGTACAAAGATACTATCTCATCCATGTACAAAGCAACATACTAGGCAAGAGGCCACTCTAACCCTAACCATGTCCATTCTACACTAGTAACCCTAATTATCATTAAGTTCCCAATCATAAGTGAAGTTCTCAAGTAGTTCCCAAGTTAAAATGGATGTATTCTAGATGTACATAACATGGATGAAAGAAATTTTATTCCCTCTTTAATATGACAAAATGGAGTTTCTAAATGTCGTATTATCGAGTGTCGTAGTCGTATAAAAGAGGGAGTTTTGAACTAAAAAGTTTGGTCACGCAAAAATGTGTCGTAATATTGAGGGTGTCGTATAAACGAGTGTCGTACTAACGAGGTTAGACTGTACGCAACAAGTCAAGTCGAAAATTGAAATTGAAATTTTTGTACATGGCTCACATCACAAATTGAAGTGATTTGATGGACTTGTTGTAAGGTGCTGCAAAAATTACTTCATCAAGATCACACTATATCCACACAAACTGCAAACATTATCATGGAGATCACATTATGTGTACAAAAACTGCAAATATTATCATGAAGATCACAAAACGTACAAGTTGTGAGATTTGTGTAAGATTTTTCAAGTGTAAACTTCTGTCATGCTCATAGGCCACATCTCCCACCGGTTTATGTTACTTCGATGTATGATATCACAAGATAGATATGGGGGATAAGGTAGAATTGTATAAGGGCCGGTTTAAATTGTGGTGAAGAAATGCAAACGGAGCAATATGATTGGCTACGAAATGGGTTCTTTACCGGCGGGGGGTTTACACTTCGACCAAGACTTCTCCAGTGGAGAGCTTCAAGCATAGATGGAAAACTGACATGGCTGTCAACATGGAAATATTTTTTGCTAGGGAAGTTCTCCGGAAGCCAGGTTTCTTGGGTGACCTCAAGCCTTTAGACAAGAAGCTTGGCCTCTGGACAACTCCAACTTGAAGCAATAAAATGAAATTATTTGTTTTTCATTTTCTCTGCCATAAGGTAGATATACGGAAAGCGGTGAAAATAAGTTGATTCGGCTAGAATGAGTGGCTTGAAATTTTGTGCAATATTTTTTAGAGATGGAGAAGAGGAAATGATGAGGAATGCAAGTTGTTTCGTAATTTTATTCCTTGTAAATAATTAGTTACATTTTTTCAAAGAGGCAAGTAAGTCAACCCCCTACTTGTACAATAGAGTCTCCCTAATTTGAACATCAAAATATTCTACTCTGCATACCAAGACACACAAAACGGTTAACTTAATGGCACCCAAAAGTGATCGCAAGTGGTGTGAAACAACACCTATCTGGCCAATCATTACATGCCATCTAGCAGTGCACCCTTTTTCAGCCACCACTTTTACAATTAGCCATTTTGGGTCCGCACAAGAATCATTCTACCCTTAGTCTAGTGCAGGGTATTAGGGTCACTCAAGGCGGTACATACAATTGCTTAGGCTCTCCCTCACAACCATGTTTTAGCAATTCATCTCTCTTTGAAATGGATTTTCAATGCAAGGAGTCACGGCTCAACAATAGGCTTTTGAATAAACGACAATCTCATAACCCCAAGGCTAAGGGCACCTTGTTCCAGACCATAGTCTTTCCCGTGATACTACTTCTAGGAAGGAACTTCATGACTATAGTCCATACCACCAGTCATCACTATTGTTAACCTACTCCCCTTGCCTCATAAGATTTCAACCAGGTTAATTCAAATTAATAATTTTAATGTGCAATAGCCGTTCATCTCCCCAAAATAAATACATGGGCTCATTTTACTTAAATGTAGTAAAATTAGTTATTACAATATGCAAAAGTCTAGTTACAAGTGACAAGAACAAGTCTACCGGTAGCTAAGCAGGCAATAATCTAAGCGAACGAGTATACGTACCAGTCACCCAAGTCTAGTAATGAAACCATAGTCTTAGTAACCAATTCCAAGTCCCAAAGTAATAATGACCAGTCACAAGTAACGAGTCTCAGAAAGTAGTGTAGTCTTTGTCACCACCTTTGTTAGGTCCCCTTAAGTAACTTGGTCATTTTTCTAACTCTAGCAAGGATTACGAGCGCTAACCCTTCGCATTCCGCCATGCGAAAGGTTAGCTCCCCAATACCGCGGACCTTCTTAGTTCATAGGAAGGGGACCAAACCTCATACACTTGCATTCTGGACTTACCCCTTAATCGGTAACCAATTCTTAGATGTGGACTTCCATTCATGAGAGTCGATCATCACATTGCCGGAGCAACACTATAACGACCCGAGCCATACTAGGCAACTATGCCCTCGCATTGGGCCAATGCCCATGGAGGTCGTGCCGTTCGGCCTCAGGTGGATTCAGCCACACCACCTCACCCATATAAGCCTCTAGGACTCCATGCAGGGCCCCTACCCCACCGTCAAGTAGCCTTTTGTCTCTCTCCCAAGATTTGGGGCCAAGTAGACATTTTCCCTTAGCCGCTAGGGCTGAAAACCCCCAACAGTTTCAAAACACCATAACGTCTTTATATGGTCTTTAATGCTAACAATCAACCACTCCATCGTCATCTACGTTTCATGGAGGTCGTGCCGTTCGGCCTCAGATGGATTCAGCCACACCACCTCACCCATATAAGCCTCTAGGACTCCATGCAGGGCCCCTACCCCACCGTCAAGTAGCCTTTTGTCTCTCTCCCAAGATTTGGGGCCAAGTAGACATTTTCCCTTAGCCGCTAGGGCTGGAAGCCCCCAACAGTTTCAGAACACCATAACGTCTTTATATGTTCTCTAATGCTAACAATCAACCACTCCATCGTCATCTACGTTTCACGTAGATACCGATGGATTACTCACTTGCCCCATTTGGGCAAGTATTGAGGAAGTTATGCTTGTTCAAAGCTTCACAGTCCCGAGAGCCACTCCAAGGCCACTGCCGTACCAGGGCGTTGTCCTGAGACAAACGCCCCCACTCAAATTGCCATATTTCCTAGCTCACACCTCCGATTGAGGTGTTCTTGAGCATTCTAGAATTGGCACGTCATAAGCTACGCATAAACTTATGGCCTTACCCTCGTGTCTCCTAGTCTTTGTGGGTGGGAGGCGTCCCCAATGCCCGGGGCCCTCACCCACACTAAGATCACTTGGGCCCTCTCACCAACGGCGCCACAAGTCCCGGGTGTCACTCCGGGGTCCCCCTTGTGCCCATGGTGTTTCGGGCACTCCTACTGGAGAGGTACGTGACAGTCTTTAGTAACCAAGAAACATCTAGTTCTCGAAGACATACCTGGCTCCTTCCTCTTTTATCTTGGCTCTTGGGCTCCCTTGCAAACGGTATGGGTTGTATCCCCACTTCTCTCTCCTTCTTGGTTCACCTCCCGACTCTTGACTTTCCATCTTCTTTAGACTATCGTCCGGCTTTAGTTGATGGCCTGCCTCAAGGCTCTTGCTTGATCAAAAGCAATTATGTTCCTTTCGCGGCTACAATTTCATATCAATCTCACTGTAATTCCAGAGCTTCGCATTCGGGGATTCGCTTTGCAACTGCAAAGGTGGGTGTTATCTTTTTAGAGAAGTTATACACTCTCTCCAACATTACTGGTAAGTCCTTTACAAAAGGGAATGATGAATTGGTCAGGCTTGATTGAGGGGAAAACAGAATAAATTTGAAGTGGTTTGGGTGTCACACCCCGCAAACGCCTGTGCTGGAATTCTATCGATTTCGTTCAAGTGAATTCTTTAAGGTAGCAGCGGAAGCATATACACCATGACAATGGCCATCCCCAAATTTGATTGTATACCAGATCTCATATGCAACTGTAGAACTACTCATACAAAAACTTTACTCCTGACAATGGCACATGATCACTTTGACAAAGGCTACATTCAACTTCCTCCTCATGAACTCAAGTGATTAATTTCCAAAGCATTCGCAGCAAGTTATCACAATCAACCCAAAATTCATTCATGACAACTTCCCAGAAAAATGAATGGTTTCATGCCCAAGATTTAATAAGATTATGGCCTTGCCACATTTATAATTGAAAAAGAATTCCTCTCTCTTCTCAAGAGGGATTCCAACTCTCATGTCTATATGTTCATTTTCAAGCTCTCCTTGACTATGGTCCTGGGACATGATAAATTGCCTCTCTTATCAAGGGGTAGTGCTCAAGGATTTCTCTTTCTGGAGATATTTTCCAGAAAGTCGACCTCACAATTACGGATCACACTGTCCTTACCCTTTCCCAAGGGATCAAGAAGTTTTGTCCTTGTCAATAATTCTGAAACCTTGAACATTCAACAAGACATTCCCAAGGGAAACACATGTAGGTAATTTTCCTATATCTCGAGTCTTTCCGGTCTCTTTTCAAGATACCTTCAAGACTCTCTAGAATCTAATCCTTCACACAAAAGCATTGTTCTTTAGATAATAGTCATGACACACCAATTAATGAAGAAGTTTCACATCCTTATATTAGAGGTAGAGCTTGGTACAACAAAAAGGGCTTCACACCATGTGACAAATCTGACTATCGACTCGTTGTTGATTAAAAAGGTGCTACTCTCTTCACGAGAGGCAGTTGATAATAATGATATCCCTCTCTCCCTCTCACTGCTTATTGTCATGGCCATGTCCAGGGTCTAACTTCCCAAAAAACCAATGTGTCCACCTATACCCAGATTCTTAAGTTCTAAGCATTTAATCACATGGCTATGGTCCCTCACAGATGACTCTCCCTCTCTGGACTATGGTCAGTTAGTTGAGAATAGCCATTTCCGCTAAATTTTCATTAATTGTCCGCTTCTTTATTGTTTTAAAGTTTTAACTTTACTTCTATCCCTAAATCACACCAAAATTCAGAAGTGAATATAATATGTCCAAAAAATAGTATCACAGTCATGAAGAAGATCAAGGTGTATACACTCATTGATGAAGGAACATCTCCAAAGTGCATTGGAACTATGAAGGGGGAGAATGGAGAATCCTTAGCTGACCTAAGAGTGCACCTAGAAGAAAAGAAAGTTTTAAATTTTGAATTCCAGTATTGGGATCCAGATGAGTGTTGTAGAGTGGAAACTAGTCTTGAATCCTTTAATGGCCTTGAGGATAAGGTTTTCATGATCCCTGCTCTCTACAAGGAGGTTGAAGATTTGTCCTGTAAACGACAACGCCTTGGAGGTGAATACCACTTCATGAACACAATTTAGAGTAATGAAGTTGAGGACATGGTGTCATAGCCACCCATTGTTGAGACTGGTGGATACGATGAAATCCTTACATATCCACCCCTTTGCTCTAGGGTTAGTGATTCAAGTGAAGAATATTTGCTACAGTCACGAATTATGTTAATTGAGATTATGACAATGTACATGGAGGGAGAGGTGAAATTGCATAAAGCATTGAAAGATGTCTCTTCAGAGGATCACGAATGGGACCTCAAGTCTTACGATTGTCATGGCAGAGCTATTGTGGTTCTCTATTGTCGGGAATACAAAAAAAAACTTTAAGAGGATTGATGGGCAGTATACAAAAAAGAGGGTTCATTCTTCATCCATATTTATTATTGCTCTTACTTGTCTTGCTAGTAATGTCCAATATGTCAACTTTATATTGATTGTCATTTTGCTACAACAACCCTTTCTAGATGATCGATAATACATGACAACATTTGGCAACCACACCGTGGTAGACTTGGAGGATTGCGCTTTGCCTCGGAGGAAGACAAGGTGGAGTGGTTGGAGACTTCGAAGGTCCCCCCCCCAATGCCATCAACTAGTTTTAGATATTCATTGCCATTGGTGCTAAACCTCTTATAATTTATTAGTCTTATCATGACATTATGAAGATGTTGAATATGTATCTTGATAGTATTGGAGGGTGCGTAGTTGTATCCTAACCCTTCATATTGTAAATGTTTGTTATAAGGTTTAAATGGGACTATAATTGAATGTGTTTGTGAACGCAATTAAAGAAAATGTTTTAATTTTTATGTTTAGTTTTTTGTATTTGAATGCAACATTTTTTTTAAGTAGGTAGTTGTGCAAAATTTCATGTCTTGTCACAACTAATTGTATTTATTGTTTTGTTCTATCCGTATTTACAACTTGTCTAATCAATTTGTCTATTTTGTTGTCTCCATGTTTATTGGTAAACCTTTAACTAATATCCAAGTGCTATTGGTGTGTTTTGAATGGTTTAGGATTGGTATTACTAATTGAAACCAAATGAATGACAATTTGAATGGTATAGAATGATTGTTGCTCACATAGTCAATTTCGCAATGCGGTAGTATTCTATCCACTATTTGGTACTTGTACAATTTATATTAGAAAAAAACATTGTGCCAAAAATTAGCCTCTCTAAACAATTGCAAATAAACATAGGGTGCTAAAAAATACGTCAGAGTAGTTTTTAATCTACAAATAGGAAGGGGAAAATTATTGAGAGGTGCATAAATATCCCCCATTAAATACCCCATTATTGCATGTGGTTACGAAACGTAAGGGGTGTGATTGCCCCAAGAAATGGACACCAACAATATATGTGCTAAAAGGAGAATAAACTACATGTTCAAAATTTGTTAACCAATCTAGACTTAATAGTTAACAAAAATGTGCATGTGTGCGCGTGTGTGTGAGGGGGGGACCAAGTTATGGCTCTAGGTCTATCACATTTGAAAATCATATTTGAATTTGAGACAAACTCTACATTTTGTTACAATGAACTTAACTTCTCCATCCACATTTGCCAACAACCAAAGTTAGATTTCACAAATCGGAGTTTAATGAGTCATAGCTAGCATGAAAAAAAACCATTTAAGACCCACTTACCTGGGGTACATTGAGATTTGGGATTGTTTCTTGTGTTTCCATAAGCTATCCCAAGTGTTGATCTCTTAAGGACAACTTTAATGTGTACCCCCCATATATTACAAGCATAACATTATTAAGTAGTGTGCGTTCATTCATGTGGGCCTTGTGAATATGACCATGGGATGCCCAATCTAGTGCAAATTCAGACTTAATTTGAGTCTCCTGCACTAGGCTAAGATTCGTATTAAGTCTAAATATGCCTTAGGTCGGGGAATCCCATAGTTATATTCTCGGGGCCCACATGAACAAATGCACATTGCTTAATAATGTCACAAGAAGGGCCATTAACCATGCAAGCTTAAAAAACATATGAATCTTACAGTTTGATACAAAGGTATACTAAATGGTCCTATTATTGTGGGTAATAAGCCAACATGGAAATAATTAGTATGGACCCGGCACTCTAATTCTTTGGTTGAGGTTAGGGTTTAACGTGGGTCCAAGAACCCAAGTCTTCCCCTTGGTCTTCCTTGAGACTTTCGACCAACACCTTATATAAAATTAAAGTCAATGTACATCAAGAGTAGCACAAAATAAAACACCCACATCAACTTTCAAGACAACTAATTAGTGTGGCCCATGCTAATCTTCTACTAGAAAATAGGAAATTAATGTGGCCTGCGTTAATTCTCATTATAAGAATTAGGGTGGCCTCTAGAAAACTATTGTGGCTCAAACTAATAAGGTGTTGAGGCCTTAAAGTAATGCCTTCCTTTTGGTGACATCTATATTTCATCCTTAAGCCATCAACAAGTGAGTGCAAAGGTGCTATTAAGTAAGTCATTATTGAAAGCAATTAATCATATGTGCCATTAAGTACAAAATAGCACCATTTTGGCCATTCATAATAGTGGTACACGTAAGAAGGATACAATAACACTTTTATACGAGCACTAGCTTTGCCAAATCACAATGGCCAATTGGGGATCTTTGTACTCCACGGGGCAGTGTAAGAAGTGATCCACAAAAAGGAGGACAACACCTTCATTTACTAGAAGATCCTCACCCGTAATACAGTTAATTTTTGTGGTGATTTTCACCTAGCAATCTAATATCAATGGACCCCCTTAGCAGGAAGTAAAATGCTCATTTCTTAAAATGGCTTTGCGAATTTTTGTGAGGTGCCATATGATTTTATTAGATTTTGAAACAAAAATCAGTAGACTTGATATAGATTTGCTAATTTATGGTTTTAGAAAAAAAATCCAGCTATTGAACATGCTTGAATTTATTTATTCTTAAATTCTTAAAGTGTTGCTTTAAGGCCTCAGTTACTTAGGACTATTTAGTGTACCTTTTGCAAAGGCATGTCACAAAGCAAATAAGTAAGGAGTAGGAGAACATTCTTTATTTAGTGAATGCCTCACATCTACTTTGGAGGACATGGTTATCTCCACTCTACCTTGAGGTTTTGATCTTGAGAAATGTGAAAGTAAGTTAAGGTAAGGGCATACTTCCATGTGTTGGCCAGCAAAGCAAAATAGAATTGAGCAACATCAACAAAGCTTCCACTAGTATCTACAAGCATATGATGGGCGAGCACTTCCATGTGGAGTAGCGGGGCAGTACATGAGAGAGTAGATTTGCCTTGGTGTCCAACATGCAACTTGGAATGTGACCGTCCTCACACTTACCCATTTTGAATGTTGCATGATTGGTCCATTGATTGAACTCTCTCTCTCGAGATGCTAGAAAAAATAAAGCAAATCCACAAACTATAAAAATCTTCGAGCAAGGTTTGAATAATAAGAAGGCTAAAATAAATGAAAACGTTGTTGTAGTCATGAAACCAAGAGGGAGTTGCAATACAATTTTCAACTGCACCTATAGGTGCGAAATCGAGAAAGAACCCCCAAAAATTTATATATTGCGGCTGGAACTGCGAATTCGGCAAAAACGCAACTACGACTGCCATCCTAGTGTTGACTTCGTCTAGCGGGAGGAACAAAACTCACAGCAAAGGGACAAAACTTGCCAAGACCGGGAGGTATTTGGCAAGACACAGGAGACTAACGGGAGTCTTCCCAAGCCTGTTGAGGCACGCCAAAATTGCCACGCCCACCAAGTGCAGTTGATGGGAGCCATTGGCGGGCGCGTTGCAGATGCTCTAAGAGTACAGGATGCAGGGTCTTCGACCCAATAACCAGGAGAATTCATAGAAGTAGAGATATTGTGTTTGATGAAACACAAATAGGATATAGTTTCTTAAAAACAAAAGATTCCCCACCAAACAAACCGCGTTTGGGCCGCTTCTATTACCAGTTTTAAACAATGTTTTATTCTTTCCCTAGTAGAACTGGGCATTCTTACTTGGCCCTATGCCATTCTACTATACTGTTGGTTTTGTGACATTACCCAGATGATGCTACCTCTATCGTATCTACTACCGACTGAGACTCTCTACCGGGATAATGTAGAGGGCTCTCTATTCCGACACAAAGTAATTATTTTTCCTCAAAATTCGACCACATGTCATGCTCACATTCGCCACAACCAACTTGTATATCACGTGGAAACTACATTCCGGCACATGTAAAGATGAAATAGTGAGCCCCCTATGGTATCTTCATCTATGGTACTACCGGATTATGTTCCAATAGTTACAATACTACTTCACTTCATCACTTGTCCGTTGGTATGATTTGAACAACCGGTGTTACCCTTACTACCAGTGAGTGACGTCAGTTATCCGACCTTGCTATTAGTTGACATCGTCCCGCAACTACCTCCCGAATCCGTGTACTTATACAACTTGGGAGGATACTAATATGGTTACCCCATGTTTACGCTTCCCCAGTAGTACCTTAACTACGGATTTTGTGGACTCAATCTTACTAGATGAAGGTTCCTACTAATTACTGGTAGCAAAATCCTTCTCTAACCTTATCCTTAGTATGTTTGCATATTTATAATGTGATAAATGCTCCACTACATAAAAAAAACTTTACATCATGAATTAAATAATTATTTATTACATATAAAATCCATTTTCGCTTTCCAAAGAGAAAGTCATTGAATGTTTTTCATCCATAGCATGCAATTCAACGATTATGTCAAACAAACAAAGATAAGAGCACAATAGCTTCGTAACATTATTCAGACCCATGCAGTGTTCTCTGGGACTGACAATATTCCGGGGAATATTCCCAGAATTTTTCACATTCAGACTGAATGTGAAAAAATCAGGGAATATTCCCCAGAATACTGTCAGTCCCACAGAACATTGCATGGGTCTGAATAATGTTATGTTAGCCACAATCTAGAGAGCAAAAACTAATGGAAGCCCATGAGAGCTCCAAGAGCCTCCAGTTTGTAAAAACCTAGAATCCGAATGCAAACCCTAACAAAAAGGCACATGGTAGCCATTGAGGACTATGACCATAAGAAAACAATGGATGAAAATGTGAAGTGAATGAAAGTAACACATTTATTGTCAATATTTTCTCTAAACCTTAGGGCCCCCTTTTGTACATCTACTTTATCTTGCCATCAGTAGATGGGATATTCAATACATTGTAGGTTGTGTTGCAAGATACATGGATAATCCTCAGTTGGCACATTTAACGGCAACCAAAAAAACATTTTGCAGTGCCTAAAAGGCACGCGTCATTTATGGAATCTTGTATCCAGCTGAGGACACAGGTGGATTACTTGTCTTTACGGATGCTGAGTGGGCAGGAGAAGTTGACTCCTGACAATCCACCTCATGCATCTTATACAAGTTTCGTCCCGCCCCAATAGCTTGGTCTGGCAAGCTTCAACCCACATTAGCTTTATCTTCAACTGAGGCTGAGTATCGCGTTCTACCAGAAGCTGCAAAAAAAATTACCTGCTTCTGAAGGTTGCTTGATGAGCTACAGGTTGGAGGGCAACGTCCTACTTTGTGACAATATTAACAGCATTAAACTAGTTTGCAACCCTGTCATGCGGCTGGGGATTCGTGGCACTCACTAAGGAACATCCATCCAAGATATCGTGGATGAAGTGGCTCCAATAAAAAAAGCCCCCTATGGGGTTGAGGGCCGATTCATTCGAATGTGACATCACTAGACTAATTCGGGGTCTTTGACTCTATTTCCGGAATCAAATTGCCTAAAAATAGTCATTTAGATGATTCCTGCGTTTTTTTCATCCGCATGGATGATTATACTTGAGTGCCACGAATCCCCGGCCCTGTCATGCACAACCGTACGAAACACATTCAGCTTGAACACCACTACATTCGTGAGAAATATGATGATGGAAGCATAGAAATTAGTTACATCCCGACCCACTCCCGGCAGGCCGACATGTTAACAAAGCCCTTAGCACCCAATCAGTTCTTATAAAAAAAATTGATGTTTAGCACAACAATCCTAGGTCCACATCAACAAGTTTCACTCAAATACAAGTCATTTGCAAGGTTATGGAAATGAAAGGTAATCAACTCCTCGAGTCCTCAAACTTAAACTAAGATAGAGATGTGCCTAAATCCAACATAGCAATTATTTGGACACCTATACATGAATGGTATGTGATTAAACGTGGATCTAAAAATGGACGTTAAAAAGACATATGTTTAAAGAGATCAGACTACGTGCTCAAAATCATTCTAGACTCAATGCTCAACATGATTTGGGGGTGGGGACCTATATGACCACTCAATGAGCACGAGAACCCTCACTTTGATAATGCATTCATATGTACTCCAAAAATTATGTGGCAAAAGGCTGTGGGCATGATTTGGATTCGCTAATCATCTTGCATTGAGGTATGTGGGTATTATTTGGTTCCATTTCTTAATCAGACCCCTAAGGTAGATGGGCCTTAAATGGCTCTTTTTCTTAATTGGACCCCCTAGATTTGATTGGTAAGTGGTTCGGTGAGGATCAAAGAGCAAACATCACAAAGACACGTGTTTAAAAGAGATTGGACTTCGTCTTCAAATATTAATAACTACTCTAGACTTAATGGCAAGCACTTTTGGGAGGGCCTATGTATCCAATCAAGAAATCAACAAACATGCACTTCTAATAACCATAAGTAAATAAGGGGAGGTTTGACTTTTGATTTGATTTTTGCATATGTTTCATCGTAGATTTGCTAATGCGACACAAGTTTTGTTGTGCACATTTAATTGGTAGAAATTGGAGAACCCTGAAAAACCGAACCAAATAACACCCACATACCTTATATTTGATTGGTATGTGGTTCAATGAGGATCAAAGAACAAACACCATAAAGATGCATGTTTAAAAGAGATTGGACTACATCTTCAAATCTTATTTACTACTCTACACTCAATAGTGAACACAATTGAGAGGACCTATATATCAAGTTAAGAAAGCAACAAACGTGCACTTCCAATAACCATAATTAAACAAAGGGAGGTCTGATTTTCAATCTGGTTTTTGCAGATGTTTCATCATAGATTTACTAATGCAACACGAGTTTTGTTGTGTGAATCTAACTGATAGAAGTTGGAGAACATGGAAATCAAACTGAATAACACCCGCATACCTTAATTGCGTGTTTCATATCCTACACGAAGTGGGTGCAGAGAGAAAATGGTCCGAATCTACCTTACAATCGTGCTGGCTGTTGACTTTTGTATCCTATGAGAAATTAGGGCACACTTCCATGTGGAGGGGGTCCAAGTTTTTGTTATCTCCGGCACATATTCTGGGTATCAGAATCGGTGGAGAAGATGTCAGAACCTTGACAAGAATTTGGCAGGTATACTAGCTTCAGATCACAGGCAATCTTTTCAACAAGAGCGACTTGCTACAAGATACTGATTCCGGTATCACGTACATACATACTCGCCAAATCCAGATTTGAAGTCATTCTCGATCTATTGGAACCCCAGGTATGAGATCAGCACATAAATTTGCAGATCTGTTGTTGTCTTTCACCGCTGTTCGGCTCGTTCTTGATGTTTTTGATAAGTGGTCAGGTCATTTCTCCTCACATGAGGGTTTGAGGTTAGGCTTTTGCATGGGAGGTTCATTTTTTGGAAGCAGATTGATATGTGGGATCTGATGTCTGATCTTTTCTACAGCTTAACGCAAGAGAAGTACGAAGGGGAACTAGAAAATTCGACCAAGTATGGCTTCTCTTTGGCTCATGTGATTTGTACGAACATGGCCGGCCATGGCTTCTTGCAGGTAAGGTGTCTTCCACTTAATAGCTTGCGGCCTTTCATTGCAATGTTGTTACATTCATATGTGAGCAGTAGTAATCAAAAACCTCTAATTTTATCTTTCAACGATGATTTCACATTGATTCAATGGAGTCAAACTACGACATTGCATTAATGCCTACCAAAGATAGGGTTGCAATTTTAAACCTTTGTTTATATATTTTATAGTCGCCAAGACCTGAAAGGATGAATTATGAATTGAATCAATGTTGAATAATTTGGTAGCTAAATGTTGGGTTAGCACTGAAAAGATATTAAAGGTTTGTATCAACACCGAATCAACATTAAACGCTGGTCATTGGCATTTTGGGATGCATAGGAAATTTGCTTGCATCTCTGATGAATGGCTCGATTGCTGCTATTGATGAATTGTTTAGTTTGTCTTGTTGGAATTGCTGAGATCCACACAGAGTCATTCAAAAATGGTTCTTAAGGACCCATTTTTGAATCATCAAATATCCTGATTTTCTGTGAGTCAACCGTTGGACATAGCCAGATCAATAAACCGGCTGGGAGTATTTTATTAGGCACTCGTTGAGCCCAATTTTTTGTCAAATTAATCAGTTTCTTTTGTGAGTCTTCTGGTTTCCTTGTGTTGAAACTTTGGTCTTAGTACACATTCCACTCATCAATCTGCTTGAGTCTTCCTGTTACATCTGGAGATCAGTAGCACAAACTCAAGACAAGGATGATTCTGGCATGTGAGTGATGCAGGGCAATGTGACAAGGATCCACTGTTAGGAACTGATGAAGTAAGTGGAAATGTTGTGATTGAATCCTGGTCAAATCACTTGCCACCATTTGGCTATTGTCACATGTGATTTGTTTTCTACTTCATTCTAGTTTTGTATTGCTTCCTTTTGACTGCTTTGTATTGTGTTTACAGCCCATAAGAGCTTTGGATAACTATCTCTCTTAATTCTTATGTTTTGGTTTACTGACTGCTTTTTTCTGTAAGTTTTATTTGAAACCAATACTTACAAGGATACGTTTTTGTTGGTGGCTAGAGCATTATGTAAAATCGGACTTGAAGCACATAAGGTTTGATGGGCACTTGCTTAGATTGATGGTATTTGGTCTGGGAGGTCCACATTGTTTTGAAGTGCTTGAATGTGCTTATTCATGGTTTTGTAGGTTTTAAGGAAACCCTCTTTTGGGGTCATTCAATGGCATAATTTTAATACTGAAGGGAGCTCAGTATAAAAATATGCCCTGCACGATCATGACTCTATTTGGCCCTGTTCTTTGTGCAGTCCTGTTATGATTCTAGCATCAAGATTGGAAGGCCTTTCATGTAAGAGGACAAGATCCAACTTGATCAAGCGTGATCTTGGGGGATACATTCAGTCCAAAACTGGCTGTGAAGGTGAATTTCCAAGGGTGGTTACAGCTATCGGTTTGAGAGTTCTGGTTTGAGTTTGTACCGGCACACAACCTAGTTGTTGGGATTAAACTTCTGTGGTTAAGGGTGGGTTTACATCAAGTCCAAGAAATTTGGGTCCAAAACAGTGTCCAGGGAGACTGTTGGGCATACTCGGTCAAGATCCTAGTGTTTCCAAGTCCAACCAGTTTCATGTTGACATCTTTCTGTTTTTCTTCATTAATTTGAGGTATATTCCATAGATTCATCTGAATTGATGGGTAATCTTCCTGAAGTCTTGAGCTTCAACCGGTTGTTTCTCAAACTCAACTGGTTCATCTGTAACTAGCGGTTGGTTCTCCCCGTTCATTGGTCCAAAACACCCCTTAATGGACCGTACTTTGGACTCAAGATTAGACCCAGGCTTGAAGATTGGTTTCTCAAATTAGAAGTATTTTTCTCATTGAGGACCACCGAGATCTGGCAGGAAACCAATGCCACATTAGTGCCACTTCACTTTTTTCATACCTTGGACACAGACCCTAGTGGAAACTCCTTGGGTCCGACATTTTGCCAATAGGCTCACTCGATTTTGAAGTTTCTTTGGTCTTGGACCCTAGTGTGAACCTACCCTAATCCAACTGCCTCCACTATGTCGAAGCCTACGCGTGTGTATCTAGCAATGCTTATAGTACATCTGGAAGCCTCTCTAAGTCCCCTTGATCGCATAGAGAAACTCCTAGCACATCCTGGAGAGCATGCCGACACGATACGACTCCATACATCGCAGTGCAAGTTTCTGGTTCGCAAACTCTTCAAGATCAAGGAGTTTTTTATGAACACCCGATTTTTTGATTTCTGGGAAGTGGACCTGATGCCCGACAACTTGGATAATGCCATGGATCAGATGCACTCTGTATTGAAGAGAGGCGAGGATCTTGTCGAAGTGTGTTGTTACAAGGATGCTTCGTGGCTGAGTATAGGAGCTGCATTTATAGATATCAAAGAAGAAATCATCGACATTCTTCTTGAGTTGCAGACTTGGGTTGGGATGGTCATTGTTGGCATCGCTCAAACCAGGGGTATCGTTGGAGATCAAGTAAGTGAGCTTGAACTTTTGCGAGAGGCAGAGGAAGAATACGAGAGTTTGTTGGAAACGTTTCGTGAAAGCAATAGCGAGCTTGACGAGGCAGCTCTCGAGGATAAGAAGAATTTATTGGAGAAGCTGCAAAAAGTGCAAGAACTTTGCTTAGGTCATGGTCTGTTTCATACCGATGACTGCCTTCTTGCAGTCTACATGTCGTTTCGATTGGAAAGTGGAAACTTTTACCAAGATGATTCTGATGTCATCAAGGCGCTCAAAAAGTACAAGATAAACAAGCCAATTGGAAGCGGAAGTTTCGGCACGGTGGTGGAAGTGGCATTGTCAAATTCTCTGTATGCGCTGAAAATCGGTGACGTGGGTACTGCAGAAGGCACTCGTCTGCAGAGTCTTCATCATCCAAACATTATTCAAATGTTTTATCATTGGGAGGCACAAGACGAAGATGATCACACACATATGCGATCCTACATGCTGATGGAGCTGATGTCTATGGATCTCACACAATTAATCGTCACAGAGAAGATGAAGAAGCAATCGATGAAAATTCTAACCACGTCGGAGGAGCAAACTTTGACAATGCCGTTTCAGTTGAATGTGGCGGTTGATATTATGCTGCAGGTCGCAAAAGCAATGGGTTATTTACATGACAATAAGGTGATTCACAGGGACCTCAAGCCAAGCAACATCCTTGTAAACCCATGCACTTATGGTGAGAAAGAAACTTTGTTTTCTCCTCGGCTATGGAATATAAAAATTGCTGATTTTGGTCTGTGCAAGAGGCATGACGATAGCAACTCATCACAAACGTTGACAAAAGGTACCCCTAGGTATGCGGCACCTGAAATGTTTTGTCGCGAGGGACTTAGTAGTAGTACAGTCAAGATTGATCCCAAAGCAGCTGATGTGTGGAGTTTTGGAATGACCTCGTCAGAGATTCTTTTTGGAAAAGTGCCATTTGAAAATGAGTCTGGAGATGATTTACATGCAAAAATTCTACGGGATCCGACATTAAGACCAGCCCTACCAAGCACTTGTCCTCAATATCTGCGATTTGTGCTTTCCAGTTGCTGGAAGCAAGAACCCCAGGAGCGGCCCAGTTTCCGTGATATTTTAAGGATGCTCAGATATGCCAGACTGATAAGCTTAGGGATGATACAATTGGAGAATTGTTGCAGTGTTTTTTCTTATACAACAAGGAGCGGTTGCAATATCCGAATGTCAACTCATGATGAAGTCCCTCCATATCCTTCTGCAAGACCTCCAAAGAAAATGTCCCTCTCTCGAAGGCTAATTGCCAAGATATTGACTTCCCAAGGTCACATGGGTGGAGGTGAGTATTCACCTTCAATTTTTTCTTTTTTGTTCACCTAAGTCAGTGCCAACATGTTTGCATAATGTTACCAACAAGGACTTCAAGGTAGACATGTCTTAAGTGGACACTTCTATGAGATTGAAGCCTTCTTGTGGGAGATCTTCAACAGTCAAATTTTTGAGGTACTTGCAAATTTGTGTGGAGGGAAAAGTCCACTACCAATTCAGAGTTTGTGGGAATTTGCTATGAATTTCTAAACACAAGATACTTCTGCACCCTAGATTAGCCACATCGGTAACCCCTTGGAAAACGCTTTTGTCGCTTAAAGTATGCTCCTACCACCCTAGACATCCACACCAATTGGAATGAACAGTTTACCAAGATGGAGACAGTGAAAACAATGGGCACAAATTATTTCTTAATCCTTGGGTACATTAATTGCAGGTAATTTGAAGAAGTTCAACAACCAGAAAGTATCCTCCATTCCCCAACTTGTGCAAAACCTCAAGAGTGTTTTGGTCGAGGAATGGAAACTGGCCATCCAAGAAATATGGTGGCTGGCAGAAAATTCTGATAACCATCCTCACCTTGTAGCAGCTGGTGCCATACCACTTTTATTGTCATCACTTTCAACCAACGCCTCAGAAGTCCAGGAAGCTGTGTTGCAGTCTTTGAACGCCCTCCTAACTATGAAGGAGATTGTTAACATCAATCTCAAAAAAACATTCCATTATTTGGTGAAGGTGCTCAAGTATGGAAACAATGGGTCACTAGAATTTGCTGTCAATATTATCTCCAAAATTATGGACAGTCAAAGCTCTGAGGATCTCAACTTTTATATGGTTCTCGATAAATCTGGGGTTATTGCCACCTTCAAGGAATTAAGCATATATGGATCCCCTTTACAACAGTGGTTCGCAAACATTGCTCTGCCTTGGTTCCCCTCATTTGAAGACCTAGATAATCTATACGCCATGCAAATGTTCTCCAGATGGGAACTTGGTGACTTTATGTCTGACTCGAATGATATGAATAGTGATGACTATTCAAGGCATGCTGCTATCAATGTAGGTTCTACTTACCCGATGGTTCAAGCAATGAGGAACGTACGAGATCGGGGTGAAGTTGTCTCCAATTATCTTGAACAAGTTTTTTCGGAACCCTGCATGTGGGAATGTTTCGGGTGTGATTGGAAACGTATCCCCCCACCTTCAAATTTGGACTTCAATGGGATGCCGCTTGACGAATGTTTCAAAATTTTCAAATCCTTCGTACATGCCTAGCCCAGATTTCATAAACCAAATTTAACTTGTCATTATGGGCACTGGGATATTTTCTGGCAATTGTGTTGAGGTGCTTGAACAAAACCAGTAGAATCATCTTCAAGATGAAGTGATGTCCACTACTACTGTTATGCATGGACTGCTAATCCCTTGCAGATTTTTGCAAAGGATTGCACGGGACCTGGGATATGTCAATAATGTCTAATTGATGGATATCATTCCAACATTGGGACATGCACCGGCCGGAGTGCATTTTCACATGTAAGTAACTCCCGTTCACTCCTAGATTGTGGTTAAGTTGGCCAACATTTGCTCATTTTCAGAATCTATTCCAGATAAGGTTTTATCATATTTATAGTGTATAACAAGTATTTCAATGATCCCAACATGGTGAGGATCACTAAAGCAATATTTGGTAATTTAATTGCTCAAACTTGCCAAGACTCATGGCAAGAAAATTTAAGAAAATTAGGATATAGGATACCCTTACAAGCTTCCTTTAGGTGAGCTATGTCACCGAGGCAGTGATAGTGATACTCATAGCTTCTTCCCATAGAATTGATTTACTCGTGTGTAACAATCTTGTGTTATTTTTAATTAGCATTCAGTGTGATTTGTCAAAGTAGATTCAATGGCAACCATAGATCCTTGCCTTGGATTTAACAATGGATTGGACATGTGCTTTTGCTGCATGCTTGTTTGATCATTTTATTAAGATGATATTACTCTGGTGGTTTTTAACGTCAACTTCAGACAATTGGAGTTGAGGAAATCAACATGAAGAAATAATATCGATATACATCTTGAATAGTATGTAAGGTTTTAGACAATACATACTATTCGGGTTCTCTTCCCAAAGATTGGAGTGGAAGGAAGATGCAAGGCTTCCACTGTCTGAAGATTATGACATATTTGCATGGTTATCAGATTGTGCAAAATCTATCTATATTCTTAACTTGCTGGAATGTCCTATATCCTCATTCTGGTCTGATGGGGCTTGTACCATGGTTTTGTAGACATTTTTGTGTGTGGTATGTTTGCCATTTTTCAAATGGATTACTGTAGGAGTGAGGCTAGTCCATCACTCAAGTAACAATACATTTATTTATTTGGATGACAGCATTTCATATGGCTCAACTGAAAAGTCCAAGAATTTCATTAGAAGTTCAAAAGTGACTTGAAACCAAGCAACATTCTATTTAAGTAGGAGACAACATGACATTGCATTTATCTTGTTCTTACATCAGAGGTTTAATTTCCTAAATTTCATCCTCATGGCTCCAAGGTTTTGCAAGTTTTCACTATTTTAGTTTGTGATTAACGATTGATGAACAAGGGTCACTGCTATGATATGCTAAACCCTTTTTGGGCCTTTTTGACAAATTTACTAAGTTAAAATTCTGGACATTCTTTCTTTGTTTCCAACCATTAAGATTTTGTCAAAATCCAATTTGCTATGTGTAATTTTGGCAGAATGTTTGCTATATTGATTACGCTCTAGATCAAAATCAAAGTAGTCAAGTAGGGTGTGTTAATCATCAGACCTGATATCCAAACAAAGTTTTGAATAAATTTTGATGGAACATCTCACATGTGGGAGATGGGATAGTCACCTGGATGGATACAAAGTTCAAACTTTGACAACCTTTCCTTTGAATGTTGGATCCATATTCAACAGAAATAGTTCACATGTGATGGGAAGGTGCAGGTGATTGAAGACAATGAATAGTGGGATCCTGATATTTTGCATAACACAGCAGTGATTGTAAAACAGCATAAGTTTATTGCATTGAAGTTAATACAACGCCATAGCTACTCAACTACAAGACTGAAAACCACACAACTACGTCTAAAGCTCATCTCTCCAAGTTTAACAGTAAGTGATCTAGAAAGAGCGGGAATCTATTAGTGAAATCTATTAACTACTTATGAGCGGGAATATGATAATTCAAAACTACTAGTACTAGTGTGATGACGTGTCAATCTAGTTGTCATTGAATTGTCACGTGGATATTACAGTATTACTCATTGAATCTGTAAATAATATGTTCAACACTCCCACTGATTCAATGAGTATTAGGTCACGAATTAGGGTATGATGTGTGATCCCATATCTCCCACTTAATAAGTGACCATCTGACTGTTAGTAACACTGGAGTGATCTCATGTTGAAGTGATACTCCCACTGGTGGTGATAGTTCCATTGCTTGTGGATGAACTGCCACCTTCTGGAGGTAAGGAGCTTCGTGACGCCATCTGTAAATGTTTGCGAAACAATTCGAATGGTTCACGTGATAAAGCCTTTGTCAAAATATCAGTAGTTTGTAACGCTGTTGGAATACATTCAAGGTCGATGACCTTATCTTGAAACTGGTCGCGTATGAAATGATATTGGATGTCCACGTGCTTAGTACGCTTGTGAAATTTGGGATTCTTCACAAGATGTATAGCAGATTGATTATCACTGCGAATCAATGTTGGTTTGGTGAAGTTGATACCGAAAGTCCCCAGTAATCACCTGAGGCAGACAGCTTCTTTCGTGGCTCCACAAGCCGTGCACTTCTGCGATTGTGAGTTCCAAGCAATTAAGGTGTCGTTGAGTTTGAACAAATATCATGTTCGTGATTTGCGGGTATCAAGGTCACCTCCGTAGTCCGCGTCGCAATAACCTGTAAGTACAGGTGCACAAGCACACTGTTTGTATAGCAAACCATAATCAGCTGTCCCTTTAAGATAACGAAAAATTCGTTTGATAGCTGTCCAGTGCATCTGTCGAGGACATTCGGCATATTTAGCCACCGTGTGTACTGCATACGATATGTCTGGGCGAGTGAACAGGGATGCAAACATGAGGCAGCCAACGGCTTCCTTATAGGGAACGGAAATTGGTGCATTGCATTCAGAGTCATCTGACTGTAGGGACAAATGAACGTGAGGGTTAGCAGGTGTTGAAACAGGGTTGCAATCAATCATGTGAAACCGTTTGAGCACTTCAGTGATATATCTTGTTTGGTGAAGGAAAACGATCCCTGCTGCTTTGCAATGGATAACTTCAAAACCAACATAATAGTCACCTTCTCCTTGGCTGACTTTGAACTCTGTGCTGAGATGAAGCATGATAGCGTCTAGCTTGGCTGGATTATCAGAACAAATCAAGCCATCGTCAACAAAAATGCCAAACAAAGTAAGATCATCCAACTTACTCCTATAAATGCAAGGATCTGCTTCTGATGAGATGAGATCATACTTTTCACAGAATGTGTCGAATTTTTTATTCCACTGTCGAGCGCCTTGTTTTAGTCCGTAGAGACATTGCAATAGTAAACATACAAATTCAGGATACTTGTTGTCAATGAATCCCTCTGGTTGAACCATTAAAATAATTTCATCCAGTGGACTGTTGAGGTAAGCAGTACAAATGTCAAACTGTCTTGTATGAAAATTAGAGTGAGCTGTCATTGCAAACATTGTCCTCATGGAATCTGTCTTAATTACTGGAGAGTATGTGTCGTTGTAATCCACCCCTGCGATTTGCGAAAATCCTTTCGCAACCAGACGTGCTTATATTTTGCCTTAAAAACCCATTTGCTTTTGATAGCGCGCCGTCCTAGAGGAAGAGCTACCAACTTCCATGTCTTGTTGATCTTTAAAGACTCAATTTCTGACTTCATGGCTTTCAGCCAAAGTTCGGCTTCTGGTAGAGACATAACTTCTTGGTAAGAAGTAGGTTCTTGTATTCTGGATGTAGAAGCCATGCAGGCTTCTGAAATTTTGATGGCATCTCTGATCCTCTGATGTTCATCATAGACCCATTCCCCAAACCGTTGAGGAGGTTGCCTAGTTTTGGATGTGGAAGTGACCACGGGTACTGACTCTGGTGATGAACTTGATGTTGTATCATCAATATGAGTAAAGACTGTCCGAGTAATGTCATAAGGATCAGAACCAGAATTAGTAGTGTGTAGTGGAATCTCAACACGTAGATCAATAGAGGTTGCTTCTGAACTTGAACCTGAATCTGTGTTGATAACTGCAAGTGGTACGTCCTCTCTTGGCATGCTATGAGAACCTAGTTCTTGGGAACTGTCATCAGAGGGTTGAAGAACGGGGATAGGAGCTTCCGGGATCGGAGCTACCACATTGTCTAAGGTTGGAAATGAAATGTTGATTGCCGCGGGGTTCTGAGGAACATTAGTTGCAGAGATTGTGCAGATGCTATCTTCGCGAACTACAAGATCAGCAGTAATAGAAACTTTTCGAGTCCCTGGATGCCAAACCCTAAACGCTTTCCCTTCGGACTCATATCCAACAAAAACGAGTCTCTCACTCTTAGCCTCTAATTTAGAGTGAAGTTGTTTTGGGATATATTTATATGCATCAGATCCAAATGTATGAAAATAAGATACGTCTGGTCGTACCTTGTAAATAAGCTCATATGGTGTCAGGTTGTTGAGTCTCTTTTTCACAGATCGATTGAGAACATGGACTATTGTAGCGGCAGCCTCTGCCTAGAGTCTGAGTGGAAGATTTTTAGCATGCAGAATACTTCGCACTGCTTCAACTACGGTTCGGTTGCTCCTCTCTATATAACCGTTCTGTTCTGGTGCATATGGTGCTAAGAATTCGTGCTTGATCCCTCGCCCTGTAGTGTATTGTTGAAAAGCTTTACTCGAGAACTCGCCTCCATGATCTGTCCTGATGCGGTTCACTTGAACTTTCATATCCTGTAAGATCTCTTTTTCCACAGATTGAAACTTAGTGAGCGCTTTGGACTTATGAGCCAGAAAGTAAATAAACATGTATCCGCTCGCATCGTCCTTCACAAGCATAAAAAGTTAGCACCACCGAAAGACATAGTTGCCAATGGACCACACAAGTCCATGTGTATGAATGTGCCCGGTTCTGTTGAGGGTGTAAGCACGCTACACTAGTACAAAAATGTTGTCACAAAGTACATTTTCAAAGGAATGTTGCATTCAATTGGGTGTAGATTTCAAAGTAGCATCTCTTTGAGGGATAAAATGGAATAATTTGATTGTAGATATAGATGAGCAATAATTTGTCTAGTTTCTATCAATAAACTCCTCATGGTTTGACCGTGGTGAGTATATTTATATACCAGTGGTTTCCTGTCACACAGTATATTTTTTTATGAAAAATACTTCATTTTGTGGGTTTTAGGTTATATTTTTCTATGACTCCTTTGTGACATGTGTAATATATATTTATGAATCATATTTTGTTAAACAATTCCTACGTTTGCAGTCCACTCAACGGTTAATGAAAGAAAATGGGGTTATTTTTGTAAGTGCTTAAAACATAGGAAATCAAAACTTTTTAATGCATTTTCACTTTTGCCCATACAAAACATAGAGAACACTACGTGGGCTTCTTGCATTTTCCTGCAACAAAAGCTTTTTCCTTCGAGATATCAAAGCATTGCTCCAAATTGGTGTACTAAACATACTTTGATTTTTGCCCAAAGTATACTAACCCTAGCGTGCTTCTACCCTTGAGCGTAATTTGCCTGGTGTGGTTTTGAAGGTTGATCGGTGTTGTTTTCCGTAAACACAGCCTTCACAGAAATAATCCTCACCTTGAGCAGATGGTAGATATAGTCCAGTCACAATGGATGCAGTGGTTTTCACGTAGTCATTGTTCAAATGACAAAACCGGTTGTGCCAAGTCTGCAAAGACTCTGTCGTAAGAGCTGTGGAAGTTGCTTTGGAGTTGGTCAGGTTGCCTACCGCTCGTATGTTAAGCTTGTAAAGCTTACCGGATCGATATCCTGTAACGACTTCCTTCCCTTTTCCATCGTTGTCAATGAGACTGCAACCATCCCTCTTGTATATTGTCACCACGCCTCTGTCTGCCGCAGTTCCAATTGAAAACAAATTCGTTCGTAGTTTGGGTACATATAGCACTCCTTGCAGACATCCTGGACACCATTGTCCGTCTACCCATCTCTCGATCTGAATTTTACCGACACCTTCTACCCACAATCTTTGATCATTTGCAATAAGAATAGATCATTTTCCTGCTGGAACTTCTCTCATATCCATGAAATACTCTTTGCAATCACTCGTGTGCTCGAAAGCCCCTCCATCTGCATACCATGTTTGAGTATTGTGATTTGCTAGCAAAGCCTTAGAAATCCCTGTGCAACTCTTAGAAATTTCGGTCGTTGCAAAATTCTTGCTAGCCAATGATTGTGCTGGCTCTTCAACTATAGCCGTAAGTGCAATGCTATCTTTCTTGCTTTCTGTTAAGTGTGCAAAGCTTTTTGTCTTAACAGATTTCAACTTCTTCAGCAAATCTGGACACTCTCTCTTCCAGTGCCCTAGTTTGTTGCAATGGTGACATCTCGTCCGTGCTTTGATTTCTTTGATGTAGGCTCTGGACCACTTCTTCTCCTTATATTGCTTGTTGGGTTGGTTTGAGTATAGAACGCACTGTCCGATCCTGATGATCCATATGCTGATCCAACAATTTTGATCATGTTCTCTTCCTCCAAAATCCTCATGATTAGGGTCTTCCGAGTTTTCTGGGCATCCGGCATACTTTTCCACCCTGTTAGTATGTGCCTGAACTCAGATGGCAAACCACTTAGAATCTTGGAGATAACCTGTTCCTCTGAGAATTTTTGTCCGATGTCTTCAAGTCTCTTTGCCATGGCCTCTATCTTCGAAATATGCTTCCCAATGGAGTCACCGCTCTGGTACTTATATTCGAAGAATTGTAGTGTCAACAGGTAAATACTCTCGGCGGAGTATTGTTCATGTATCGCTGTGAGTCTGTCCCACATCTCTTTCGCTGTATCGCAAGTGATTATCATCTCGAGATGATCAGTGTCTTGTGCCGTACTGATAAACATCTTGGCCAGATTGTTCTTCTTCCAAGCTGCTTTGTCTATGGCATCGCTGAGTGTCTCGGTTCCATCGACTACCTCAAAAGTCTCTCGTCCTTCTAATGCTATTCGCATTTGATATTTCCACAGGTTGAACTTATCACCTGTGAACTTGAAAACTTGTCCTGATTGTTTAGATCCCATCGTTTCTCTCTTACATTCCAAAATGACCTAATAGATTGACGTAACTTATCAGGTCAAGACCTCAGTTGATGAACAGAATCCACAAAAGTTTTGTAGATCACCTCTCCACCTGCATACGCGACTCTCAACCTGGAAACAGGTGTACACTCCTTGATTTGTAAAACTTCGGAACATACTACCCTATGCTACGAATTACCCTTCCATGCGTGTGTGGGCCCATAACCTTTTGCATAACACAGCAGTGATTGTAAAACAACATAAGTTTATTGCATCGAAGTTAATACAATGCCATAGCTACTCAACTACAAGACTGAAAACCACACAACTACGTCTAAAGCTCATCTCTCCAAGTTGAACAGTAAGTGATCTAGAAAGAGCGGGAATCTATTAATGAAATCTATTAACTACTTATGAGCGGGAATATGATAATTCAAAACTACTAGTACTAGTGTGATGACGTGTCAATCTAGCTGTCACTGAATTGTCACGTGGATATTACAGTATTACTCATTGAATCTGTAAATAATATGTTCAACATGATATACTTAAAGAGGTATGTAATCAGATCTTGGGGTCTCCTTGTCAGACCAATTTGCCATTGCAGCACTGTTATGAGATCCAACAAAGACTAATTTATAACTGAACCACTTGAGCTAAACTCCAGAATTTCAGGTTTGAATGAGAATGCTGACATACAGGAAATTAAATGGTCGTTTTCTATTGAATGAGGAAGTTTGTAGGTCATGTTTAGTGTGGTACATTGCAATTAGATTGATATCTTAAGGTCACATAAAAGAACAATCTTGCAAGTTTATTTGCTAATTTGAGCATCACATGAGTAACATCTCACATTGTGACCCATTATGGTCACTGAAAATTAAGGGTATATTGGACTCAAAGCATATGTTACATGGTCCCCCCAAAAAATGAAAATCAAGTGGAGGCATAAGATCATCCCCACCATGTATGTCCATCATGAAGCACATTGTGACATAATCAAGTGAGTGAAGGGTCTAACGTAGGTAAGGTCATGGATTTGCCAAGCAATGAAAAGATATAAGGAACAGATATGTAAGACACTAGAAGCAAGTGTGGCATGCTACACTGTTTATGATATTCAGTGTCACTTACTATTTGGAGTTACACATTGCTCTAGCATTTTATTTTTAATGTATTTTTTTACCAAGTAAAGATGTTAATGCTATATAGTGTCCAAACAACCCATTTGACATTTGTTGGCAAAAAAAGGAAATCCAATAGTTAAAATTTTACATCTCAATGTAACTCCAAATAGTAAGTGACACTAAATATCATAAATGGTGGAGTTCTAGTCGAGCGAAGCCAGGAGATGAGCATGAGCAACTTTCAACATAATTCATACATATATTTGAGAATTACAAACCTTTGAGGTTGAATTTGTTGGTGCCTTAGGAAGAAAACATATGTATGAAGGGGTGGTAGCACCTAGCATGGGCGAGGGTTTTCATTTTTGGAAATATATGCATGTATGTTTGGGGCAGTAGCAACGTAGGCAAGGTCTAGAAATTTTGAGGTTGGTTGAACTCTAAGGTTGGCCTTATGGTCCATAAATTGTTTAAAAGTGCAAGGGTATGATCTAGGAAAGAAGCCAAAAACTATCACTTGTCACCAACCAATCATTTTCTGCTCTCCTTCCAAGTCATACCTAAGCCTCTTTGAAGTTAATTTCATTGCATGCCATCAATTCAATTGGCTCAATGTCCTTGCTATTATATTTTTGGAAATGTTGCGTCTTACATGAACTCATGGTAGAACTTGAAGTATTAATTTTCAAAAACTAAGGTGCATATTGAGGGTAGCAACCATATAGCAATGAGGAGTTCAATTTAGTTTGAAGGGGCTTTATAAAGGGACTAGCATATCCAATACAAGCGTGTGGGAGGGAGAAAACAAACAACATGCCACCACTTGAGTTTTCCCCTTCCAGGTGATACTCATGTCCCCTATAGAATATTTTGACACCAAAGCCCTTTCTACATTGCCACTAAAACTCCATTATTCACAAGACATTCTACAAATTTTGGATTTGGACAGGGTGGCCTCCTATTTGAACAAAGAATGGGTGAAAGTATTTTCTTTTTTATTCAAAAAGAAATGTACATATTTCAAGTCAACAATTGTGTACCCAAGGCCCAAAACTTTCAAGGTCACTCAAATTTCAAGGCCCCTTGATGCTAATGGCAAGGGGTATAGCATGAGTGGCAACAACTTAAAACATTTGCCAACACTAGCCAATTGTCTTCTGTCTTCCTTCCATGACATGCCTCAACCCCTCAAAGCCTACTTTCACCTCTTGCCCCAACTTGACCATTGCTAGTATTGTTTTGTAGGTATTTTGGCCTAACCATTTTGGGGCCAAGGTGGGGTTTGAGGGTGAAATTTGATGTTGGGCGGGAAGGCCAAATGGAATGGCCATTGGTGGTCATACCATTGTCTTCCCTTCCAATGTTGGAAATCTCTTTTGGCATTGCCAATAATGTTTTGTTGGGATGTGGGCCTTATCTTTTTGAACCCAAGTGTGAATGTAAAGGTGAAATTTATTTTGGGAGGGAAGGCAACATGGCATGGCAATCTTCATTTCTGTTTAACGACAAAAATTCCTCTAATGTTGCCAACATTGTTTTGTTGGGATGTGGGCCTTATTGTTTGAGCCCAAGGGGGAGTGTGAAGGCAAAATCTATTGTTGGGAGGGAAGAAAAAGTGCCGAAATTTTTCTCTTGCATTGCCAACTATATTTTGTTGGGATGTGGACCTTACTTCTTGGAGCCCAAGGGGGTTTGTGAGGCTCAAATTTTGGTGTTGGGAGGAAAGACAAAATGGCATGGTTGGTACTGGCCATGCCATTTCTCCTTCCCTCCCAATATTGGAAATTTTCTCCAACATGATTTGATTGGGATGTGGGCCTTAAATTTTTGTAGCCCAAAGGGGAGTGTGAAGGTGAAACTTGGTTGAGAAAGAAGGAAAAATGGCATGGTTGATACCAACCATCATGGCATTTTGTCTTCCCTCCCAACGTTGGAATTTCCTCCAAGACTACTAACATTGTTTTGTTGGGATATTGGCCTAACCATTATTGTCCCAAAGGGAAGTTTGGAGGGGTGATTTGGCATGGTTGTTGGCAATCATAACATTTCTCCTTCCATTCCAACATTGGAAATTTCTTCTAGCACATCTACCACAATTTTGTTGAGAAATTTGTTTTTGACTATTTATCTTTTTTTAATTTTAAAAATAAAAAATATAATTGTGATTAAATTGTGAAACTATGTTACAAAGTGCAAGGCTTTTTGTAAACGCACAAAATAATCATTTAACCTTGTGGCACATACATGTACCTTGTTTCTAAAAATTCACATATTAAATTTAATATGTGAAATATGCATGCATAGTACATTAAGGTTTTGTGGCAAGGGCTATTTGGGCCATTTGCTAGTAATTCGAAATGATTAATTTAATGGTGTAAATTGTAAAAACAAATTTCAATAAAGGCTAAATCAATGTTAAAATATTAGTTCCTATAATTAAGCTTCATGAGGGTTCTCAAATAGATATTGATTATAAAAAGTGCTACTATTAAACACAACAAGCTACTTGTTGCGTCAATAATTTTGTAAAATCAAGCATTAATTCCACAGTCATTGAGAGGTTGCACCCAATCACAACAAGTTCATGAGGTGTCATATATCAACTGTGGTATATCTCAAATATGTTTATTTGCAAGACCTCCATGTTGTTAACCCCTAAATGCTCCAATTCTCCCCATAATTATGCAAAAAAACATATGTTGAATATCACTATCATAAATTTTTGTAGCATGTTATGTTCTTGTAACTTGCATCATAAAGTTCTAATACATAGTAATATGTAGATTTGTTTCAACGTGAAATTAGTAAGGCGCATAAAATCCTATTTATGTTAAAACTTTGAGGAAACTATTGTAGCTTGTTTGAATTTCAATGCAATAATGCCCTTAGAAGTTGGAAATCAAATTGCGTGTATCATAAGGAATCATTTGGTCATTGCCAAATTGTATTTTACCTTTTTTTCCACAACTATGGTGTTAGATTAACTCCCATAATAGTTTGGGGTTTGCAAGAAGGAAAAATTAAATAAAATCTATGCATGTATACTTTGGTTGAAACATGTCACAATATGCTCTCTCAATACTATGAGGTTTCAAGGGTAGAATCCATCATCGAAATAGGAAAAAATCAACCACCTAAAACCTTGGGATAATGGAAGTATATGGTGTATCATGTTGCGCAATTATGTTTTTTCATATACATTCACATATCTGAGTACACCTCATATTTTAGCCAGTCCATTAGTGTGTGACCTCATATCTTAGGCAGTACATATGGAAACCCAATTTATAAGTTATATGCATGTGAATGCAACTTCTTCATATAATGTGTTATTCAGTTTTCATGTATGGTCCATAATTTATGTTGTATGGGCATCTCTTGTATTATAAAGACATCATCGAGGCTTATGTGATTTGCATTAGGATTCACTTGACTATTGATTCATTAAACTTTTTAAACCTATACTAATTATTTTGTTGGTGCAATAAATATTGAACCATATTTATATATGTTTGTGCATTTATTTGTTCGGGATCATGAGCTCTTCCAACATATGATAGTTGAATTGGCAAGAGTCTACCTTTGAGTCCTTAGTTTGGGATACAATTTCTTGGTTGCCATAAATTGTATGTATTGCAAAACTTAAGCATGCAATCCATTGGTGGCTACGAGGACAAGGTTTGTCACAAGCATGTTTGAGCATTACAAAATAAGCTCCCTTACAAGTTTGGGTTCAACATTTGTGAGGCCTCTAAGGGCGTTTCATGCTAGGAAGATGACTTGAAAATCTCACCATACTCTTATAAGACAAAGACATTGGAAGTGTACCGTAGCTCTCTAGCAACTTGGGAACCTTTCTACCTAATAATTAATTAAAGTGCGAAAGTAAGTTAGATAGTTCAAAAACAATATTTTAAATTTGGACAGATTCCAAAATTCATTTAAAATAAGTTAGACATTCATCCAAGTCATTCCTATAATTCATGGATGGTTTTCTTGATTTCATCTATGGCGGCTACAATTAACCTAAACACTTCCCTTAACCAACATTCCTTACCCTGAAGTTTGTCTTTTACTTGTATTTCATGGTTTTGCTTTGTGTGAGAGTTATACGGAGTGGTCTTTGTGAGAGACTATGCCACTTGCATTATTGTGATTTTAGGCACTCTTTGAATGTCATTTCTTCTTTTTTTGGACACTCAACGAAATTAAATTCCTAAAAATTAAGGCACCTTCAAAATTAATTATTTTTTGCCCAAGCTGCTAGAGAGCTGCGGTATGTTGCCATCATATTACACAAATGTGTCAACCTCCATATTATCATGTATAATTATTAACTTATACATTGCACGCTAACTATGGATACAAATTTTCCATGTTAGTTCAAGCAGCCCCTAGAAAAATTTACTTGCCCTAAAAAAACATTTATATTGATAAATTAAATATTCACCACACAAATAAAAATCCCCTAAAACATGAGCAAGCTCATATGACCTTCCTCATGAAATAGCATTCCTCAATTCTAGTCCATCATATTCACGGTGCAGAGAGGCTAAATATTTGGCATACAATGTGGTCGTTGTATGAACTGATAAATTATTTATTTATTTAAAAAAATCCAAGATAGAATAACAAAGACCAAATGTATTGCAAGTTTTTTTTTTTTAAATCCTTGAATTTTTGAAATGAAAATCATGTCATCAACTAAAACCATTAGTTGGGGGGTGGGGGGGCACGATGTTCACATGGTAAACATTCCCATAATCAATATGTACTTATTGTGCAAGATTTTAGGGTGTTGGTTTTAGCACCCTTGACCTGGTCCAAGACAACCCTAAACTACTAGATGATGGTGGAGAGATACCCAAATCTTAAGGAAGAGGTTGGCGGTTCGATTCCCAGCTGTGAAATCTCCTCTCTACTTGACAGAAACTTGCCAGGTGGTTAACTACCTCCTGTGCTTTGGCGCTGGCCTGTCGGCCTTCTATCTCAAAAATACAAATAAAAAATAAAAAGCACTTAACCCCATGCAAAAGGATGCACATGATGGATTGCACAAATGGATGCCCCTATGTGACAACAATGGGTTGTGGAGTATTTTGATTCCGAAATTTTGTACAAACTTGAGATGTGGTTCGAATATTTTGAGGTGCATGGCAGTAATTGACATAAAAATTGGACCACACCAGAGTTAAAATGATGCTCTCAAAGATGTCAGGTGTGTATATTGGAACAGAATTGGTGCTCTCAAAAGTTTGCCAAGGAGTTTATTTGTATATAACCGCTTTGTGGGTGATGTCAAACACCTATGCATACACTTCACCAAAAGTGGGGGTTCCAGCACCACTTCACGCTCCTTAAACATTATGGATCGTGGAAAATGGGGCAAAACTCCCTTCCTAACATGAGATTCCTAGAGATAACTCTAGCCCAGTGAGAGAAATGTGGAAAATAGAAATGTGTTATAGGTGGTTCATGTGCGAAAAGGTCAGATACCATCATCAACATGTTTACCTATGTAGGGTAACTCTCAAAGAGCTCAAGAAGGCAGCTCCAATAACAGCCTCCATCAACACCCAGCCTGCCATCACCATAAACCAGAATCTGCAAACAGAGAAATGGCAACAGATTGAAAAGTATGCGCATCCACATCTGATCAAAATAGATTTCAGTGAAGCATAGACACATTCTAACTGGTAAATCCTAGAATAATTTCCATGATCCACATACCTACTCCTTTCCCACACCATATCCTAGCTGAATGCCGCGGACAGAATTGTGATCCGGCAGCCTTGCATTCACAGACTAGAATGCACTGCAGCAGGAACAGATCAATTTCACGCATTCCATAGTCTTGAACCAGTAAACAACGTTGCTGTCAGAAGGGCTGCATAGTAAAGATCTACAGTAGTGACGGACAACAATTTCACGAGGCTTGAGATGAAGTCGCCTGTAATTGTTGCCAACAAAATGCCAACAAGGTAAGTGGGCCTAAAATGGCCACTTTCAGCTCTGTACCCACTTCTCCTAGGATACTAAACACCTGATTAGTACAAGAAGATTAGCAAATGCAATTTGAGGACATAGCCATTTTCCTCATGATTTTCAGAGTTCATATATGTATATCTTATTCCTTATAAAAGTGAAGATTCCCTTTCTTCTTGAATTGATCATATAGGTTCCCCCCAAGTATGTTCACTAGTGAACTTAGAATAGTTACCAAATTTGAGCACATAGTCCAATCTCTTTTAAACACGTCTTTTTGGCATCTGCTCTTAGATCCACACCTCACCACACACCACTCAAAATGTAGGCGCCCAATTAAGATAATTAACCGAAGTAAACCCGCTTGTCTTAGCACATTTCTGCAAGTGTGCCCATTTATTTCTGCAAGGAGAATTTTTGCAGAGCTGCCTTTAAGTCCTTACTAATTTTCAAGGATTTGCATGATGGAAGAAAGATCGTGAACCTATTAAACCCTAAACCATGAAGTCTTGTTTGGAATGAACTCGTCCAGGAAGAAATTAGATTGCGCACCAGAGGCTTGATGATGTCGAGTTTATTGAGAATGTCTCAAACTTGAGCCAAGGAATGTCTTGACCCGCCCACCTGTTGTTGGCCAAGCACTAGTAGCCACAGGGACATTACAACAAGATGCTTCATGCTTCAGTTCACCTACTGAAGATAATCAAGTACTCTAGCACCCATTGCTATAAACTGTAGAGCTGTTACAAACTTTATTTTTTCTTGCAGTGTCCCTGTTTTGACCTCATGGATAAGTCTAGCAATCGTTTGAGGATTGTCTAGAGTATTAGCAACGACTTCTGCTGCCTCAAAACAACTGATGTCCCAGAGCACTTTGACAGCCATGACTCGTTCGTCAAGATCTCCATCCTTGAACATTTCAACAACATCCCGGATATTCTGTTTCTGTATAATTGCATCACCGAATCTTTTGATGACCTGAATTGCAGCAGCTCTGATGATATCGTCTGGAGACCCCGGAAGAGCTTTGGCAACAACCAAAGAAGCAAGGGTTTCCACTGCAAATTGTTCTCCCATTTTTGTGCCAACCTCGAGTACACTTATCAAATGCTCCTCCAACATTTTTGTGTCCTCCAAATGGTTTGCATGCGCATCTTCCCACACAATTACCATGTCATACACTTTTGATAGACATTTTGCTCGTATACCAACACTCCCTTGTGCTCCCAACATTCCATCCTTGACCAATTTGGCTACGGGAGGGACAACGTCTACATTTGGAATATGTTCGGATTGTAAAGGATGAGCACCATCACGAGCTTCAATTTTGTGCCTCATTTTATCTTCATCGATGACTATACGAGAAATAGTGAACATCGCGTTGACTTTTCCTTCGCGTGATCCACTTTGTGCCAGAGTCCAAAGGGTGGGAACGGTGGCCCATTCACAAATGGCTTCTGCATATTCAGTCAATCCTGGTAGTAATGCCAAGATTGCAGCCACCTTCTCTTGCACTCTTGGACTTCCACTATTCAGAGATTGGAACAGGGGCTCAAAACAATCCTTTGGCGAGGTCAGTAATAGGTCTTTGTTGTGAACGACTATATTTTCCAGGCAGCTCACGACAAGCTCTCGGATCTCCATAGAAGTATATTGTCTGAGAAGCACTGGTAAAAGGGGTATGACACCTGCTTCTGCAATATGGACATGGTTTCGCACATCTTCAGTCAACGTGTGAAGTTTTTTGACAGCCGCTTGCCATATGTCTATTTGAATGCTGTTGAGTTGTTCCAAAACTTGGTCAACAACACTTCTAGGACTCTCTGCAATGGAATTTCCTGCAATCCGAATACATTTTAATATGTCAAACAACGCAATAAGATTTGCAAGGCCGAAATTGAAAGTTCAAAGGTCTATACTTCCAAAGTTTTTCTACTACAGATTATTGGATGATGGTCATATTTGTATAGCAAATAAGGTCAAGGAGCTTTTGTACTTCAAATTCCAAGTCGTGATATAGGCTGCATGTATCAAAGTTTGACAAAAGAGAACTGTTTCACACAAGCATACCTCTCATCCATCCACAATGAAAACATGCCCACTATAGATTTGTCCGAATTTCATCCCCATCTCATCCCGCGGTATACTAATCAAGGTGTCAAATCAGCTACGAAAGAAATCTCAGAGTTAAATTCGTTGGATGGATACGAGATACTCTCATGTCCAATAATTCCATCTTGCCTCAATTTTTTTAAACCAAAAAACCCAATTGACATTCACTGCAAAAATGATGAAATAATCATGGGTTAGAATACGTACTTGGCCTGCTCCACATCTTTGCGAACCTTCTATGGATTTTCTTGTAAATTGGTGGTGAATCTCTGGGAATGAATTTACTAGGCAACGCCTTGACTTGATTTTCTCGTGTCGTATAACAAAAGACACTGGAACAAGTTTCCAGCTTCAAGATTCCCAAACTGATCAGTTTGGAATATCGCAACATCCTCAAAAGATCATGAAATGTTGGCCGGTCTTTCGGATCTACTTCCCAGCAACTGGTTAGGCAAAAGCGGAGATATTCCGGACACTCATTCGGAAGAGTGGGTCTCAATTGTGGGTTGCTTAGAATCCTTTTTTGAAGACCAACATTAGGCTCATCTCTGAATGGCACTTCACCAGTAAGGATGACGGAGGCCGTAACACCAAAACTCCAAACATCCGCTCCCTTGGGATAGGTCTGAATCCGGCCTCCCGTCTGAGAAAAGAGTTCGGGTGCAGTATATTTTGTGGTACCTTTATTTGGAGTCTGTGATGCCCAACTCAAGTCGTGCCACTTGCACGAACCAAAATCTGCCAATTTTACGTGCAAGTAGCCGTGACGAAAATCTGGCAGATTGTCACTTACTTTAGCAACGAGAACGTTGCCCGGCTTCAGGTCTCGATGGGTCATCTTGTTGTCGTGCAACTGGCACATCGCTTTCGTTATTTGAAGCATTGTGTCAATAGCCACGTGGAGAGGAAATGGCATCGTCGAGCGTTGGGCAGAGCTCGATGACGGAGACGATAGATTTTGGTTAACTTGTGCATCAATTAATTTCTGAAGGTCGTTGGGAATGTATTCCATCAAGATGTGAGACTGCACTCCGTGATCGGACTCAGAATCATGCGACGCGACCCAATCTCGGTAGAATCGCACAATGTTAGGATGTTGAAAACGACTTAAACCTCTGACCTCCATAGCCCCCACGCGACCAACTTTCAACGCACATTTATAATTGAGCCATGTCACCTCGTACACCGACGCAAAACCCCCGCGTCCAATGAACCTCGTTGTCTTAAATTCAATTAGTTTTTGAGAGAAGACCGCATCTAAACTTTCTGCAACTCCAGCAGCAGGACGCAACTGAGATTGCAAATAGGCGACAAGGTAACACTTGGTATCATGCTCATGATCCTGTCGTGCACATTTCTTATGCTCGTTCTCCAACCTGTTTAGTAAAAACATTTTATCTCTGGCTGCTGCATCATCCAAGTCACTTCCGCCTCGTAGAATATTCCTCATACGCTCCTCGACCGTCCTTAATATTTCCAACTCCGTTATTTTGAATTCGCCGCGGCAGTTTCTACATATTGTAATGTTCAGCGCACTACCCCAAGTCTGCAACTCGTACAAGATATCTATAACCTCTTGCCTGATCTCACCATGAGAGACTGCTGCTTGCAGCCAAGTGGACTCTTCACAACAACAGCTCTCCACCAGAATTTCAGCTCTCTTTAACGTAATGTGAAGATGCTCAAACACTTTCCTCAAACTCTCGTCCACAAGAATCTTTTCACTGGGGAAATCGTCACAGTATGTTTTTATGTAAAACGCTTTTGCTTCGTACAGGAAGCTGGCTAAATGCTGGCATTGTAACATATTTAACTGCCTCCGATTCTCAGGTGATGGGACACCATTCAGTTCCTCACCTTTAAGTATTTTCGCAACAATCTCAACAGGTGATAGGGTAACCCCCAGCTGGTTAATGAAGGCTGCTCGAGCACATTGGTTGAACATATCCACCATCTTGATATAAATTGAGATGTCCTAAAAAGACTTTTAGTACCTCACTGAACACATTGCCCGTAGAATCAGGGTAATCGTTCCGTATGCCCCCTTGGAAGGGTAAACACTCTTGCATCTCAAGGTGCATAGAAGCCGCCACAATGGATCACCATTTTCTTCCTACAACACAGATAAGTGATTGCCAATATTCTTTACTCCTGTACGATCCTTGTTGCAAATAAGTAAACCAAGCACCAACACTTGCACTCAGGTGTTTGTGATTTCGATATCAATCAAAAAGGTTGCTCAAGCTATACAAAGAGTTTCATAACTGGTTCTCACTCCAACCTTCACCTTAGACCCAAGTAGAAGAAGATGCCCCAAGAAAGTGTAATGCAAAACCAAAAAAAAATTCACACAATCCTAAGCCCTAAACTTTTGAGAACGACTACCCTAAACAGCTCACTTCTGTGGAAGTCTGAAGATTATACAACCAGCTCCTGGGATTGCACCTGGAGCAGGAATTGCTGCTTGCAACAACTTAAGACAGATACACCATCTAAATCTTCAGGTACTTCATGAAATTATAAAACTTCAATGTATCCAGGAAAATCGTTCTTGTACAAGTAAACTATACGGACAGAGGTTCTCTTCCGATTGTGAGTTGTTTTAGTCAAAACTAGTTCCCTGCTCTCTAGTCTGGTCGTATCCTCTTGCTCTCAAAGATAAGAGTTTTTGAAAGAATAAAGGTTTAAAATTTAAATATTTGTCGTGTTCTCTCTGGCCATTAAACCACCTTATGTAAATTTCCCTAGTGATCTTGAGGTAGATTCAAATTCAGTCAAGACTTAAAAACCATCCCTGTCATGTTTATTAGGCACAGCATGGCCTTCTACAACAATGCTATAATTTTCGGCGAATTCAATTTACAAATCTTTTTCCATAATCGATCGAGGATGGTTACATCGTATCCTCTGCTCCTCACAACAACTTTTCTGACATTTCCGGTACATCAATCTTCGCTGGGCTGCCTACTACCGAGCACACTGAAAGTAGAAAAATTCATCATATGAAGAAGTGTCAGAGGAGCACTCACCTTTCAACCAAGACAAAACCTCGTCAAGAAACCTGGTCTCTTCTCAAGGCCGTCAAAAGTTTAGTCCCAAATGCGTTTTGGGATAAGCATTCCACAGGATTAATTTCCCACGCAGAGCATCACTCCCTCATTTCTGACCCAAGACAGAACCACCTCCAATTGAATGTAATGGACACCTGCACAGGATTCTCCTGCACTATCCAGGCGATAAACTCTTGATGAGAACGACTATTCCAAGCAGTTCCCTCGAGAACCCACAAAGCGACAGGCTCAACACACCAATCTCAACGCGAAGATTGCTATGGACAGCAAGCATATTAGGGACACCAAGAGCTGTAAGAAACCCCAGTTACTCTTTGAATGCGTAGTTAGGCGGCTGATCGGTATTAAGATTCATCTATTCAAGAGTGGTGCATAACGTAGTGAAACACGGAGTTATCCTGTGCGATATATGGTGAGCTGCTGGTGCGCAGGATGAGAGAACTGATCGTGAAAGTTGCAACCATAGCTGCCATAGGAGAACGCTTCAATGGCCTGAGGACACTACCACTGACACAATGGAATCTCACAATCGCAGAGGATTACTTAGTGAGAGCCCCGCGCACGTCGCACGATGACGCGTTCATTCCGTGACGCTGAAACAGACAGATAGCGTAGCTGCCGAGAAATTCCGTACACCTTGCCTACTCTAAGTCAAGCGGGAATCTCGGGGGAAATTCCATCATGTCGGTTACTTTTCCTCGCCAGCTGTAATTTGAACAGTACTCTGCGACGCAAGAGATGGTCCATCGATGCTTATAGGAAAGGTCGAGACAGTAATGACAAGAAGGTACAAAGAGAATGCAACACTTACTTGCGCAAAAGGTTGCTGTAAATGTTGCGGCACAGCTCCACCATATCAGCTTCACTGGTAAGGCTGTGCAGTTTAAATCAATATGCCAAAATTCAAAACCGCCGTGCTACACATCTTCGTAAGGTGACACGTTCCAAAACCTTACATATTGCAACCAAAATTGACAAAGTTTGTGACATTACAACATGCTTGCGATGCCCTCGAAGTATATGATAAAGTTATGAGAAACGAAAACGGAGTTGATGATGTCACCTTTGCGTACATACCACCTTCAAGTAGGTAGAGTGGTTTTAGCTGTATCTGTCCACGACTTTGAAAAACCCGGATTCCCACTTCCAGGATGGGCGCCGGATGGGGTAGAATTGGAGAGTCCATCCAGGATTGCTATTTATAAAGAAAATCTTAAGGTGACATCAGGGGTCTATTTCCACTCTAGTTCTCAATCGAACTGCTGCGAGCTCTTTTGCTCTTCTCGAACCCTAGATAGCCACGTCTATCCTAATCATGTTGAAACCAGATAAGAATTACCAAAATCAACTGCAAAATTGAAGACCTCAGTTTAGTCTAGTAGGATTCAACAAGGATGAGAATACACATGTTCACAGTTTGCCTATGCTGGAGAAGATAATTCAGAAATGACAACCCCCTTCTCAGAATTTATAATAGATCCCCAATTCATAAATACCTACAAAACTCGTTGACAACAAATTGGGATTGCGCGGGCCATCAAAAGGGGGCCTTACAACTAGGGAAAATCTGGTGCGAAAGATATCACATTTAATTGAGATGTCATACTTTGAATAGGTAGACTGTGTTAGTAAACTTGTCGTACCCAGAAAATTGGGTACAGGATCTGAATGTCGAAAAAACGCCACTAGTCATGATTAAGTACCAATAGACTTGCCCCAAACTCCCAATGATGCACGCATTGTATGCACTAATTTGTGTTCAAAATAATTGCTGGAGAAAACCATACGTGTTCAGTGACTCGTGTCCAAATTATGTCCAAACCAAGGTTGGTACAGTACTTACAATGATTGTTGTAAGTGTTCGACTGCCACTCGGCTCATTGGAAAGCTGCATGCGTTCTAACTTCTCACCCTGGTGCAGGAGAAAGTTCTCGGATGTCCAGAATTGAGTGGTTGAAGACATAATCAACTATCTCAACAAAATTCAGATGACAACGCCGTGAGGAGATCAAAACTTAATTTTCCTGACAAAAATGTCTCATGTAAACCGCTACTTTATTTGACTACCTTCCAATTTGTAATTCTATACCTGAATTGCAGAGTATCTAACTACTTTCGAATACTTGGAGGTATATTATGAACATAATCCCATGCCTGGAGCTGCTGGTTCTCACCAAACGATCTCATGTATATATGTAAGTGGTAAATGCATAATCAGCTTTTACTCATAATGACCTTAGAGCTCCTCTAAAATGGAGTAGACATTATATGCAGGAGAAAAATCGATGAGGGTTTGATGACTAGTTAAATTCTGACCGGTGATTACACCAGCCCAAATGCCATCTGCTCGAGCCACCAAACCGCCCTTAAAGCCGGCAGGAGAATTGATGGAGCCTCCTAATTGACCATTTGTAAAGTCTATCTCCACACTCACCTGGTTCCCGGCATCTGTGATTCTCCCTGGTCTAACTCTGACATCTGCAATTTTTCCGATTTCGGACTCCCAAGGCTCTTCATACCTATATCACCAATGTATCCCTTCAGCAACTGCGAAATTTGTGATACAAAACATGCATTGATCTGCGTAACATCATGTGTCAGATTATTTAGTGAGTTTGTTTTCAAATACTCTAATGATACACACTTGATAAGGGAAAAGGGTGTACCCAAAGACATAGACTCGATCTCCTTGATCAACGTCCACATATTGCCTGTGTGGGAGCCTGGCAGGCCCGGTTACCATGCTCAGGAAGGCTAGCGCAAAAGTTCCTCGCCCCGCGTGAATGCTGAAAAAAGCAAGTCCAAAAGCAGTGCTAGTAAGCATCAGCTTGGATATGTGGATCTCGCCCTTGCAATTTTTGATAAGAACCTCCGTCCGGCCCTCAACAGTGCTCACACTTGTGACCCAGGCGGGCTTACCACGTTTCGGATCTTCAGGTATAAATAATACAGCAGTCCCAAGGACTGCCTGCGTTTCTCGGTCGAGCACCATGCCACAGTAGTTCTTCACGCTTGCCCATATTAAATCCTGCATTATTACAGGATGAAAGCTTGTGATGAATGTGACAGCACTCATAAAAGGTGATACACATTGCTATTTTGTGCCTGTATTTCTGGAGTCCAGATAATTATTCAAGATGCCAATCTGAGGGGTTAACCTGAATCAAAAATAAGGAGCTCATAAGTATAGGAAGCTACCAGGTCAACTAATTCTACCCAAGCTTATCTAAATACGGGAAGTGAAGAAATGGGAGTCAGGAACATATTTGCTATCATGTAGAACAGCGAGACATCCCTGTACTTCACATTTGACCAAGCTACACTTCAAATGTGAAGCGGAAGCGGAAACGAAAACGCCCTTGAAAATAATCATTAACTGTCTTCTTTTGTAGAATCCTGCTACATGGAAGTTGACAAGCAATTCAGGACCTACCTCAGTGGTGACATTGTTGTAGGCTTCAAATCGAACCTACAAAGAGTTCCAATTCATATGATCAGGATCACCTAGTGTTTGGGCCCTTTTCCCTTTCCCCATTGATGTGCCCTAAAATGTGTTGTAGCCCACCAACGAGTTGCAGGGGAGGTGCACTATTGAAGGACGTTCTCGTATGCAGGAACTTGATTTAAGCGCAGCACTCTACACTGCGACCATTTTATTAACGAGATTTATGGTTCTGTGGTATCCTTTGCATCCTCCCATCCAAACACTTCAATCAGGAAACGATAGACTCAAATTATCTCAAAACTCTCGCAACAATATATGAAACCGCAGATCGTACACATAAACCCTACCTCCAAGATAAAATTTGGCAAGAGATTATTAAGTGGATGTGTCTCCTCGTATCGTTAAGAGCGTACCTTATGACCAACATGACCTTACATGTCAAGGAGTATATGCATGACTGCAGAGTTCGGTGCAACTCCTAAATATATCGATATTAGGGCAAGATTGACATAGTTAGGGCAAGACCACATATATGTTCGAGTCCTCTTCAACGAAGGAGCTCAAGAAACTGACATGTATCAACTAAATCACCAACGTTCCGTCGACAAAAATACGCAGTGGTGATATTTAGACGGTACGCTGAAATAGGGGCACCACTATCTTAAATCAGTATCCTTCCAAGAAGTGAAACGAAGGCCCTTCATTTTGGAATATGAGGTATCACGTACCTCTGGATATATGACATGGCGGCAACGCTCTGCTCCATGTGATTCTGGTAGACTGGGGACATAAGGAGCTGCATCCTACAATATAGGCAAAGCACTGAAATCAGAACAGAAAGTACAACTGACATGTTAACTAAACTTTTAAATAGCACCCATATCTGCAAGTATGTCAAAAGATTGGCGCTCTTGTACACGGCAATAAAACCCCAAACAGAAGAAACCAACGGCAATGAATCCTACGAGTCGGAGCTGCTGCTGCAGCGTCAGCACGATTATTCTAACTTGGACAGGCTTAATATTCCTGTTTGGTAGATACCTACCTGAAGTCTCTGTCGTTCTTCCATGCGTTGGCGTAAAAAAGCTTCTCGACCTGCAGAAGCAAATCTATAGGTAAACCTTTCAGGCTGTTCATCGTCTGACCCTCGTGAGCCTCTCGAACTCTCCGCTACGAAAGGGGACCTTGGGATCTGATTAAGATCAAAGGATTCTGCACGTTTTGGCTCGGAGATGTTGAACGGCAACCGAATATTTTGCAGCTCATGTGGAGGTGATATTCCCGGTCGCAAAATTGTATCATCGGCATGAAACCGTACAGTCGGGTTTATAAGTCGAGGAGCTATCTGGCTATGATCAATAGAATATTGTCTACTTTTCTGACTTGTTCCGAGCAGCGAGGCACCAAAATCGTGTGCATGCTCGGAAGCAGCGCAGTGTTGGAAAAAGCTTAGGTCGGCAGGTTCAACTGATTGTTGCCTTGTCGCGGTCTCTGTTGTTTCCGAGGCTATATTCTGCTCTGGCCAAGAAAGTTCACAATTTAGTCCATGGATGGATCATACTAGCGTCTCAGGCATGAATCGAGACGAAGATTCAAAAGAAAGCTTGGTACACTCCATCCACGCACTAGGTCGCCATTGAAGTGCTTGGACTTCCGATCATCTCTATAGATAGTATATCTAAAGATCAACTACTCCGAGTTTGTTTAACTTAAAGTTAAGAAACATCATTGATGACCTCGCAATTCTGCTTGAGGACGTCGTACTTTTAAAGCTCGCAACCATCGTGCTAACCTGGGGTTCGTTCGCTCGCCTAGTAAGTAAGGGTAGTGCATGAACTCTGCGCTTCTGATCGAGTTCCTGCTTTTTTCAGATTTATAATTAGCTCTGTGGAAGTTATGGATTACGGGAGCAGCATCGCTTACATGTTTAAGAGTAGCACAGAAACGCTTGATAGGAGGACCAGCACTACTGGCCACATCGACAGTGCTAGAGCGCGGCGTTGAGGAATTGGATCTTGGATCTTCAAATATCTTGGCCGTCTCCGCAGTGTAACTCGTTGCCGCGCCAGAAGAATTAATATACTGGCTCCATACGGACTCTTTAGTAGAGGGAGCAGCAGCATTATCGCATTCCTGGTCCCCACCTTCCTGATTTTCAAAGCAATCCACTTCTACTGGTGTGAAGGATCCCGTTGAATATTCCGTCTTGTCGATATTACGACGACTCAAGCTAGAACCGAAGCTTGCGCATGGAGAGTCAAAGATTTGAACCGCACCGAACTTATCAGTTGAATAAACCTTAGTAGTGCCAAAGCTATCAACTACGGCTGGACAACTCTGGAGCTTAGTAGGTGCTGGCAGCTGCCGTTCAACACCGACGACGCTTCGTTTCCCTTTGTTTTCCTTGAAACAACAACATCGTCAATACAGCAAGACATTATTTACACAGTTATGATGGAGAGCGGAAAGGACAGTTCCAACTCCCTAACCTACGACCTTAACGGCGAGGGATGAAAATACTATCAGACACTTTCGCGAACAGACTAAAATGTATGCAGATATATAAATATGCTTGTGTATATATATTTTTATATATACATATCAAACGATCGGACGTTCATCAAGACACTGCAAGAACGTCCTAACCATAGACGAACTCCTTATTACAACAAGAAGATCGCAGCAATAGTCAGACACCTTCGGACGAACCCCGGCCTGCAGAAAGCTGTTTGAAATAATTTGGAGCCTCCCGCACTTTCCCGCCGTTCAAGGCACGTCAAACCCTTAGTACTGCAACATGCAGTACCGAAGAGATTGCGTTCATTTCTCTTTCATCATACTCGTGGATGAGATTGCAAGTTTCTAACAGCTACTTAAGTTTTTTAGCACCACGCTATAACAATCGCTATTGTACTATGCGCGATCTATTACACATCAACACACAAAGAACCATTTCCAATACAGCTTAGGGATTTCCAAGTGCACTGCGAGGATGTTTACACTAGTTGCAGCAGCTCTCGTCAAAAAAATTGTCTAAACAACCGATACTCAAACCTCCAGCTGCTTAAGTTTTAACACCACGATATAACAATCGCTATACTATGCACGATCTATTTATTACACATCATCAACACACAAATGATATAGAACCATTTCCAGTTACAGCTTAGGAGTTTCCAAGTGCACTGCGAGAATGATTTAAAAGCTAGTTGCAGCACTCGTCACAACAATTATCTACCGATACTCCTCAAACCTCCGGCTGTTTAAAATTGTAAGGTACGATATAACAATCGCTATACTGTGCAGCGATCTATTTATTACATATCATCAACACACAAATGATGAAGAATCACTACCAGTTACAGCTTAGGGATTATTTCCAAGTGCACTGGGAGGATGATGATTTAAACTAGTTGCAGCAGCGCTCGTCACAATTACCTACACAACCGATACTCAAACTCAAACCTGCCTGGACAAGCAATGATTTCTCCAGATTGCGCACGAAAGGCACAGGCGTGAGGGATTAGGAACGCATTATTACCACGGGTTGCACCTTGTCCTCTCTATGGCTCATTTGAGACGAGCAGCTCCTCCCACAACTTCTTCGTCACCACTAGATTGCCGTCCCCACTCTAGGTCTCCATGCTCACATTGCGCCAAAATACGTCACAATTTACGAATGCCGCAAATCTCATCTCACAGAAACCCCCGCTGATCTCACTTCTCTCATCCTCGAAGACCGCAACACGCAACAGCGGGCCTCGCAGATTCCCGAACCAGTAAGACTCATCACACTAAACACCAAAACGACACCGAACTCTGGTAAACCAACGCCACTACTCTCCGTACTAGTTCCGCAATGCGGATCGCGGCGAGTCAAAGGAGCAGTAGTGGCAGGCCGGCTCATGTCTGGTTCGAACGTCACTAAAGGTAGCACTACTTACTTACTTACTTACTTACCCACTTACTTACTTACGCCGTAGTCTAGAAGTTCGGCCTTGGCAATAAGAAGTAAGGGAAGGTCAGTACAAGCAGTGTTAGTATTTATTTGTAGAAAAAATCCGACTACGGCCGCAGGCAGGAGTTGAGAAGGTTGAAAATGTGTAGCTCCGCGGCGGTATGCATGCTCTCCTGTCTGGTCGCCCGAGCTGCTCCTGGATTCATTCGCCGTTCGGATCGAAGCAAACAGCGAGGGAGGCTGCTGGCTGGGGTTTGGCGAAGGCGGAGACAGTAGACAGCTACAGACGGCAACAAGACAGAAGGCAGGGTCCGCGAGACGGGGGTCAGCAGCTTCTACAACTACAAATGTTGCTACGTGGCAATCACTCCCGCTCCGGCCCCAAGACTTTTCCCTCGGGCCATCATTCATCATGTCCAGTAGCTAATTAATAATTTTCGTTATAAGGTTGGGCCCATGGCCCATTTGATGACGTCAGCGGGCGCTGGTGTAAGAGAATGTTGATGTTACTTTGGTACCACCTATTACATTTCACTTTTTCACTTTTTCACTTTGTAAATTAAACGGTCCCGGCATAACATCCTCGGCGGAGCAAGGGTCTTCCTACATGATCATGTTGACATTGTAGCATGGAGTGTAAAAAATTGCAAGGCATTGTGGTTATACTCCTGGGATTTCGTGGCCTACCCAATTGAAGGTATGTGCTTACTAATGTTATGAGTGGAAGCTTCTTCCAAACCCAGCTTTGGGTGAGATACATTAGGGTCCGGTCCAAGAAACATGGGGGCCCCAAAACACCACTCGATGGATCTTAGAGCAATGCCCATGGTTGGTCCTAGACCAGCATCACAAATGGGCTAGCCTTGTCCCTAACTCCCAAACGGAAGAGGGATAGGGCCGCCCTGCCAGGCGGGCGGGGCAGCCTGTTGCCTGCCCGGACGGGCCCGCCACGGATTTGTGGCACTCACTTAAAATCATCCATCCTAGATATCGTGGATGAAGTGGCTCCAATAAAAAAAAACCCCTATGGGGTTGAGGGCCGATTCATTCGAATGTGACATCACTAGACTAATTCGGGTCCTTTGACTCTATTTCCGGAATCAAATTGCCTTAAAATAGCCATTTAGATGATTCTTGCGTTTTTTCATCCGCGTGGATGATTTTAAGTGAGTGCCACGAATCCGTGGCGGGCCCGTCCGAGCAGGCAAGAGGCTGCCCCGCCCACCTGGCAAGGCGGCCCTGTCCCTCTTCCGTTTGGGAGTTAGGGACGAGGATGGGCTAGGGAGGAGGGTTTTGTGGGGCCCAACTTTCAATTGGTGTCATCCCATAGTGACGAGCCCTAGCAACATCCATTCCCAGCTCAGCAACCCACCCTTGGACAACACCATTCACATCGCATACATGCCCCAATCACACCAAACTTTCCGTTCGGTTTCAACCGTGAAATTGTTGGGGATTATGTTCAAAAATAGATGTTGGCCCATCACTTTTTACACTATTATAGCCGGAGATGCCGACGGATGGTGTCAGAACTAACCAGTGTAATCAGCCCTACAATTTCGAACACCTCATCCCCCCTCTCATCTTATAAGGACCATGCCATGCTTCACACTTTATGGGTACGAAGGAGGTCATAACGTTTCATGGGCCATTTGCAACCCCGCATGAAGATGGCGGTAGGTTTGTGTAAGAGAATGTTGATGTCACCCTGGTACTGCTCATTTTTGGTGGCTTCGACAAATTCCATTTTTTAAAACTCCCATCGTAACTTAGGGCCACTTCACACACAAGGCTGAAGGCCCCTGACCATGGCAATGTAAGAGCTCTCATTGGTCAAAAAGGCGGAGACTGTCTAAGTTCACTTCACATCACTAGGAGGTGAAGGCCTAAAGGTCCAAAGAAAAGTTCGTGGATGAAAAGTCTACATGGAGTCTTACATGGCAAGTTGTGGATAAGGGTGCATGGTCTACCGGAATTTGCATCAGGCCCACCTCCAAGAGGTGGGCTTGATGCAAATTCCGGGAGACCATGAATTTTTTAGTATTTTTTCCAGCAAGACAAATTTTAGGACAGATTTCAAGGCAGATTCCATGACAAATTCCAGGACAAACAAACACCACCAAGTAATTCTCTTAAATTGATAAAGTTTGAGACATATACATAACTACGAGTTATAATTTGTGTTGCATATGCATATGTAGTACAAAAAAGTTCAATGCCCCTTTTGTGTACTCACGTATGCTCATACATGTTATGAAAGGTGCACCCCCCCGGATCAAACTGAAATTGATTGATCTTAGTCTCATCACTGAAAATCATCCTTTACCAATCATGGATAGTCCAATCTTGATAACATTGAGCAAACTTGAACTTGCAACACACATTTTGGGCCATGAGCAACGTCTTCTCCAACTTCTCTAATCACCTAGGACCTACTCATGAAGTGTACGCTCATTTGTGCTACGCCCATGGTGCAACAGTGCTAAAGCATTCAACCTCCTCTCTTCTGGCAATGCTCTCACGGGCAAAGAAAACCTTCACAAATGTAACTATGATTTGACAAATTAAGTCAATAAACCTAAGTTCATTCGAAATTCTCTCTCTCTCTTTCTCTCTTTCTCTCTCTCTCTCCCCTATAATACTCAAGCTGAAATTTGGAAGGATGATAGCCAACTTGGTTGCACATTTGATCCAATTTACAATTTGGCAAAAGAATCAATACTCTTCCATATGTAGCTTCCCGAAGTTTGTTGTTTTGTTAATTGACTCGGTTTTGAGAGTCAGTGTAGATGATGGTCTCTTCCCAAAGAAAGAGGTTGCCATTAAAAAACTCTACTAAATTACAGGTTCTTGTCGAAAACTTTACAACATATAGCTTGGTTGCTCCCCATAAAGGGGGAATCCCGGATAAAGGATAACTACGCTTGTCGGACACATGGTCCCATGGAACGCAACAAAAAAGCAAAGTAATGTTACACATTCTCACCCTTTAAACTCATAAGCTAGGTTGCATAATCTTGACTATTTAGATGGTCAAGATTCCTTAAAATACAAGGTCACTTTTAAGATAACATCATAACATTATGCAGCCTTGGTCCCCAATTCTGTGGGTCCAGGAATGTATGTCAGTGACTGTAACTTACTAGGACAATCTTGAGGGTTTCCCTGAAGGCTAACTTACACATTCCGGGTTGGAATTGATTGAAATGGTATACTAGTTAATTGCCTGACAAAATGTCCTTATTAATTCCCGTAACCCACACTGCCGCCCACGCCATCCGGTTTTCATGCTTGCTTGCTTGCTTGCTTGCTTGCATGATATTTATAATGTACCACTTCACACATGAGCCAAGAGCCGTGACCTTGTAATGGTGAGGACCCTGGATTCTCATCCAAAGGCCGTACCATGGGTGTTGGGAAAGCCATTTTATGTAATCACGGGCCCTCGAGCATAGTGTGAAGTGAGAAAGGACCATGTTGCGGGACCATTGCATATTTTGTTGGCGGAAAAAGAGGGGAGGATTTGGTTTAATGTAATATGTCTCAAATTTTATCAATTTAAGAGAATTACTTGGTGGTGTTTGTCTATCCTGGAATCTGTCTTGAAATCTATCATGCTAGAATTTAAACAAAAAAATCATGGTCTCCCATAATTTGCATCAGGCCCACCTCTTGGAGGTGGGCCTGACACAAATTATGGTAGACCATGCACCCTTATCCACAATCCTGCCATGTAGGACTCCATGTAGACTTTTCATCCACGAACTTTTCTTTGGGCCTTTAGGCCTTCACCTCCTAGTGGTGTGAAGTGAACTTGGACGGTCTCCGCCTTTTCGACCAATGAGAGCTCTTACATTGCCATGGTCAGGGGCCTTCAGCCTTGTCTGTGAAGTGGCCCTTATAATGTACCTAACTTACACACTATATGCGAGTCTCTTCCAAGCCCCATAAGCTGGGGTCCAGCCAATCACCCTTGTTTAGAGGTTGCACTGTAGACCCACACGGAGGCTTATTTTTAATCGGTCTCGACAAACAAAGTTGCGTGGTTGAGTCAGAGTTCTCCATCCTAAGTTAGTTATCGCCCATGCTCTCACTCCTTCCCAAGCTCAGTCAGTATATCCCATCCATCTTTGGAAATGCAACACACTCTTTTATTGCTGATTAATGTTATGCACTCTAGTAACAAGGGGACCTCGTTAAGGGCCACTTTCACACACGAGCCAAGAGCCGTGACCATGAAATCGTGAGAGCCCAATAGAAAGTGTCCACAAGCCGTCCCAGCACACCCCAAAATCATGTAGTGTGGTCACGGACCCTCAAGTGTAGTGTGAAGTCATAAGTGACCGGGCCCTCAACCAAATGCTATTTCAATGAATTTCTATTCATGCGGGTCCTCACATGTGATAAAAATAGAATGAATCAATGGTTGTGAGCATTCAGAGTGCCATGGTCTCCCGGTTTTGTGTTAGGCCTACCTTCAAGAGATGGTTTTTGAGAATAATCCAAGTAACCATGAAACATGATCCATTTGATGCCATGTAGGAATCCATGTAGACTTTACATCCGTCGTGCATTCACATAGTCCATTGGTCCCTCAAGCGTAGTGTGAAGCGAACTTGGACCGGCTCCACCTTTTCCACCAACGAGAGCGCTTGGAGTGTAATGGTCATGGGCTTTCAGTCTCATGTGTGAAGTGGCCCTAACTGCATCAGATTTCAAAAACCCCACATGAAATTGATGGGGAATTTTGAGGAATCTAGGGGTAACCGTAGTGGTGGCTAGTGTACATAAGCTATGATTAATAAATAGGGGTTGTTTACATCATGAACCATGAAGTCGTCCCTTGCTCCTCTAAAATATGTGATTGGCTCATTGAACTTGTCCCAGGACCACTTCGGTTTACATCAAGGAAAAAAAAATGTAAGAGCGACAATGGAACTTGAGGTCCTCATATGACTATTTTTAGTCCTACCTTATCCACTATCATGGTCCAATGGGTTTTGTGACGAGAGAGGCAAAAGAGTTTCTCTTGCTACAAATGACAAGGGACCATGATAGAGAAATGTTGTTTTTTTCTCCAAATGTTGTTGTAGTTAAAAGGAAGGAGGGGAAGGAGAAGGGGGAGAAGGTCAAACATAAACAAATCCCAAAACTGCCCTTTTTAGACACATATATATTAAAAAAATCAACACATGATCCGCTTTTTGGTGCATGGTCACTCCTCTTGGTCCACGTTCCGTTTACACCTGGTGAGGGGCCAAAGACGTTAAAAAATGCATTTTCCAAACATTGGACCATGGAAGTGTGACTGTGGAAGCGGGAAAAGAGCATCTGACATGGGACAACTTCATGGTGCATGTGGAAACAATCCCTTATTAGTGTTGACATACTATCATGGAGCACGAGGAGGTTGAGAATTGGGATGCATGGCATGAGCAGTAGAGTGGGGGCCAATGTTTAAAATTGAAGCCCTCATATGAGTTTCATTTTGAAGGGCTCTCAAATTTCAGCCCTTTAGTTGAAGGCCTCGTTCAAATCCAAGACGTCAATCCAAGAATATAGAAATGAAATACAAAACTTGTATTAAACTTATGCATGAATTATATGGTACATGTTTCCAGTACATCGTGAAGAGTTTAGAATCAACCATCTGACTCCACTTCTTGTAGTGACAATGCCCTACGCTTGTTGGTTCTTGTGACAGGTAGATCATATCGAGGACTTCAAGTGACGTCTTCATTTTCAATTTGGGGTTGTATTTTGAAGGGCCGCATCACATTTGAAGGGCCAAATCGCATTTGAAGGGCATTGAAGGCTTCAATCTTGAACACTGGGGGCAGAGATCTGGTCTTACGGTGAAAAGGCGGGGCTGCCCATGTGCCTTCCCTTGCCATGTTTGCAATGGGGGACACATGCCTCCATACTTATAACCCATGCCTTCCCCTTGCACCATCACCCCCCCCCCCAAACTTGGGCCACCCCACCGTAATAAACAGACCTCATACATGTCAACAGATAAATATCATAGAAGGTACATGAACCTTCTTACCAAACATCTTGCCCACATGCATCCCCCTTGGCAACCACACAACTCAATTCCACTATATGTATATTATACACACACACATAGTATGTGGATTTTGTTTTTTGAGATGGATATACTATGTTCACTCTACTGTAGAAAACTTTCTCGTTGATTAGTAGACCAATACACTCTAAACTCCGTAGTATCACACCTGTGGCAACCAAAGTGCACGTGATATTACGGAGTTTTGTAGTGTTAACATGGATGCATGATACTATAGGATTAGTGTAGCATGTGAAACTATGGAATAACACAAAGTGCAACATTCTGATGGTGTGGTGTGGTCCACTCCACTTGGCCTTCCCGGGCGATGTGGCGGACACATGCACCAACATTCAACAAATGGCATAAGAAGAAGAATAAGAATACGAATAAAGAAGGTGACACTCCACATATTGACACATGGCGCAATGCGAGGGTGTGGGTTGACTTCTTTGGTGGTTTGCATTTAATGACAAAATTCATGATATAAGGGAGATAAATGTGACAATAAGGAGCGAGATTTGAACTATGAACATCCGTTCCCTAGGGTTTCGGGATATTAGAGAGTGAGTGACATTATGGAGGTTGATATTATGGAGTTCAGGGTGTATGAAGTTGTAGATCCAATTCATTTGTATGGAAGTACTACACCGTTTATGGTATTTCGTGTCACATGCATGACGATGTCACTCACCCTGTTTTGAGGCGTATGTTAGGTCACACTAATGATCGGCAACTCCGTTGTTAGTGTCACCTCACGACACTTGGCAATCACGTGAGCTTACTAAACATCTTGGGTTGCATGCACGGAGTTACAATTTCACATGACCCTCCCTTGATTAAGCACCTTCCTTGGAAGCCACGTTGCCCCGGGCTCTTAACTCATGGTAACATAGGCACATCAACTTGTAATATAGTAGTGCACCAACATTTCCATATCTTGCCCACGTGCATCCTACTTGGCGTGGACGCAACTCCATCCCCACAAAGTAATACATTAATCTCTAAATTCCGGGATTTAGTGTAGCCATGTCTACTCCACTTACTTGTCTCAATTGGGCACATGTATTTGAGTGGTATGGCGGTTAGGTTGGATTTAAGAGTGGACACCGTAAAGACATGTGTTTAAAAGAGGTTGGACTGCATACTCAAAATATGATAATCATTCTAAGTTCGTTGGTCAACATAGTTTGGGGGACCATGTGACCATGTAATGAATCTTCAATTCGATATAAACAAGAGATTCATATGAGCTCCAAAAATTATAAGGAAAGTGGCTACGGCCTCGAATCACATTCGCTAACCATTGTGGTGTTTCATATGCCATGTAAAGTGGGCTCATATACGATACTTCTCTCTCTCTCTCTCTCTCTCTCTCTCTCCCTACAATTGAGTGTCTTGCATGCATGAATCATGTTTGGCATGGACACATGTTGACTATACGTATATTTTGAACCTATAAAAGTAGAGATTTGGAATCAAGGGCACACTTCCATGTGCCTACAAAGTCGGCGATGATCACTAGATGACAAAATTTTGGACTTCCTTCCACGTGGAAGTGTGTGCTCGTTCTTTTTTTATGGAACATGAATCAACAACCAACACAATTACTACAGGGGGACATTGATATTTGAGAAGGGGGACTTGACTATCTTTATATTTTAGAACCATAAATTGACGTTCATTTTAGCAGAATAACTGTTGATTTGCATAAACATGTCAGTGTGAACCCATAATTGTAGTATTCTAGATCACTTCCTTTTTGTGATGGCAAGTGTTGGTTATTCAAACCTTCCCCATTTCTACTTGCACATTTGGCAACGAGGTAAACCCACACGGAAGTGCTTGGCCAAAAGCTTTGTTTACATCGACAAAGTCTATTTTTCTTCACCGTAACAAGCGACGTACGGAAGGAAGCGTGCCTTAATAAGCATAGAGCCTTGGTGGCCCCAAACTCATGCCAAAATACATGAACCTCAACATTTCTTGGTCTTACTTTCAAAGATCTCCATGCCCCCACCATGCATCTGAGATCACCAAGGACATGACAATTTGATAATCTATTTCAAAACTAAAGGAAGTCATCATACCCTCCTTAAAAACATCATAACATTATTCATATTCATAATAGTGTTATGTGGGACTGACAATATTCCACAAAATATTCCCCACATCCAAACCAAGTATGGAGAATACCTAGGAATATTCTACATAATAATGTCAGTCCCACGGAACATTGTTATGGATTTGAACAATGTTATGATATAGGAGCAATATAATGTGCATCAGCTGGTTCTAACTTGATGCTAATATTCATGTATCCCAAAACCACTTATGTGACGGTGATCAAATTTCCCTAACTTTTTAGTTCGTACAAGATTTGCTTCACAATATCAACATTAAAATTGGCTTCCAAGTTATGTCTTCCAAAAAGAGAAGTGAGATGACATGCCAAGAGGTGCTAAAAATGAGCATCAACGAAGCACTACAAAATGTTCTTCGTTCGAACCTCCACATTTGGACTCCAAACAAGCATCTAAAATTAACCAAACATGAAAAACGTTGCATGCAAAAACAACCAACTCCCGGATGTAACTCCAGTGGAATTAAAGAATAGTTCTATGATCCAGAAAAGAAACTTGAGATCAACTTCCGGTCACTCATTTCCCTTATCAAGAGAATGTATACATGTAATTCTGATCATGGAAAGAAAACCTATTTATTTGGCTTTACACGAAGGTGAAGTCAAGCACTCATCATTTACTGACTTTCTGTGCCCTTATATGAAGACCTTTGAGCATTTTGGCCTCATTAATCATATCTCATCCACAAAATGTACATACAACTTCACTAGCTCCACCATGGCTAGGGCGAACCGACCCATACATTGGTACCTTACCGGATGTCTAGTGATGTCACATTCGAATGAATCGGCCTTCAACCTCATAGGGGGTCTTTTTGTATTGGAGCCACTTCATCCACGATATGTAGGATGGATGATTTTAAGTGAGTGCCACGAATCCCCAGCCGTTCGCCCTCCCCGGTAAGGTACGGATATATGGGTTGGTTCACCCCAGCCCTCCACCATGATGACACTGAGTTGCCCGATTAGTGTGTGTTACTATTTGGAGCTAGGCAGTGCTATACCTATTTAATGAGAATGCAAAATACTATGAAGCAAAGTCATTTATGTTCTATAATGTTTGAACAACTTATTGTATTTTTCTTAGTCAAAATTAAACTCCCGAGTAAGACGTTATTGCACTGCATAATTCCGAATAGTAACACTCAACAATTGAAAATAATTGGTGTAGTATAGTTGCTTCCTTGTAGATTTCCTAATTGGTAATCCGTGTCCAACATAATGCTCGAAATCGTGGAAATGGTTTCCTTATGGAGTTACAGTGTCATGGTTAAATGTACACTCTCTTGTAATAGAACTCCATTTGTTTCAAATAATAATAATAATAATAATAATAATAGTGTCTATTTAAAAACCTTCATTCACTCTATTGTAATTGAAGAATAACATGCACCCAAGTTGTTCTTGTTATTCAAATTATCAAGTATGTATATATGTGTATATATTAAAGCCTTTGGGCTAAACATAGGTATTAAAAAAATAGCCTCAATTGAATATTCAAAGTCAAAACCAACTGCCTTCCTTAAACCGATCCCTAGGCCCTGTGTATGACGACCTTGGATGTGATGAGGACCCCCACCTTTATTGTCTAGAACCAACACGACATAGTTGGGCACTAGATCCAAGCTAGATCAAAGCCAAACATGGCCACCTCCATGATCCCACCCAGTTTGGTTGTAGAATTATCCCCTTGCATCCCAAGTACCGACCCCCTTTGTACCCATAACCGACTCTCTTGGTTGTGTGGGCTTCAATCCTCCCCCAACCCCCGTGAATAGAATGACTTGAATAGGCATTGACAAGCCAACCCTACGAGATAGAGTGGAGCCCGTTAAACCGTGAAAATAAGGTGATTCACATCGAAGATATAGTCTTGAAATCACGAGATAATTTTCCAAGATAGAAGAGAAGGATTCATGAAGAATGCAAGTTGTTTCATATTTTTATTCCCTGTAAAAAAAATTCCACAATTTTTCAAAGTGGAAAGTTTGTCAAACCCCCTACTCGTTCACTAGATTCTCCTTACACCAAACACGGTAATGCTCATTTCCACATAGAACATCACCTAAACCAGTTAACTCATGAGTACATTAAACTATGATTGATGGCAGTCAAACATGAGTAAATTTGGCTAAACTAACTGTACACGCATTCAAGCTGCCAACCTCGCAATGATCGGTTTCGGAAATGGCACTTCACTATTCTGACGGAAGTTTACTACGCAGGTAGAGGGTAGTTCACGGTTTATGGTATGTCTACCTTATGGTGTTGCTTTTGGGTGGGGTGTTAGTTTAGCACCCTCTACCTTAGCTACAATAGACATGTCAATGGGTTAAGGTTGAGGTAGATGTGCCTAATTCGGTGTTTGATCTTAAACAAACACCTATATTTGAGTGGTGCATGGTTGTGTGATTCTACAAGCAATAGTTAACAAAATTGAGGGACCTTTATGATCATTTACTAACTCATAGATCCATCCTGCACATTTACCGACATTATTGTTTTTTTACCAACCAACTACTTATGTTATTTGGGATAAAGACAATGCTCTCATTAAATTGTTATAGTAATGCATAACTCCAAATGGTAACCCCCACTAATAAGACAATTTAGTGCAGTCTACAAAATCACCTTTCATAGTTGTTTTTGTTTGTCAACTCCAATTAGGCCTATAGTTTATGCTTTTTAGTACATGTTCAATTTGTGGTCTACCCCTTGGCTTTTTGGGGTAAGTGATTCATACATGTTAAAAACTTAGTTTAGTTTATTGATAACATGGACATGACGTTGTTGAGCCCCGTGCTCTATCTCACCCTTTATATATAGAAGGGATGCCCATGTTTCACGGGGACCTTGATGCAACACTAAGACTGAGTCCATCATATTCTGAAAATCACAACATGTTAATTCTTGGCCCTTGGTCATATTATTCTCATGGAATGAGTGAAGGAACATGGGTGATCACAAGACTTAGCAATGCTATGGAGATTATTTTATATTGAGTTATTAAAAATACAAAAAATAAACATCATCATGCTATGCAAATATCAACCAATTTTGAACTTAGTCTTGATTGTGTTGCCTCCTCAAGCAAAGCACGTCATCCACATGCCTGGAGATTGGACTCCTTGTACCACATACAAACTAATGTGGGTGTACAAAAGAATGTAATTTGAGATACTAGCGTACATAGTATACATAAGGGAAGGTATTGTTTTTCTCTAGTGTGTACATTTAAAAAGGCCATTGAGAATTTTGAAGTAAAGGTAGATGTACAAAAATAGGCCCTAAGGTTTGGAGAAAAGAAGGTCAACAAATTTGCCACTTAAATCCAATTTTCGTTTTCATCCATCGTTGTCATATGATAAGACTCCCCAATGACATGTACATGCAATAAAGGCCTATTTATTTCATGATTCATAATTGTGTATGTAGTGGAGGCATTTATCACATATAATTGAAAAACTTAGTATATATACATGAGTCTATTTTCTAGCTTACTACAGTATGCAAACATTTGTTTTTTCTATAATATTTTTGTATGTAGGGTATTTCATTTCATAGTCACCCATGCACATCATTTAGGTTTCCAATGAAGAGTCCAGCCCCTGGGTCCACATGGCCCTCCACCCATGCCATGTGAACTTCTTCCCATGGTTGTTTTTGCACTGTCACGACCCATTTGATAGTTGGTCACTATCACTGGCTCCACCTAACCTGTCAAAAGACATAGAGCCGAGACCTTCAACTTGTTACTTGACATATCACTCCCAAAATGCCCATCACTTGACATAGGAAACTTTAGAATACTTGTCAACATCTTATCACCATGAGTTGGTAGTATGCTTGGAGCCCCATGCATCCACCTTTGCAACCATTTTTGGAGGTTACACCTTATTGAGCTCGTGTTTCACGTGTCTTTGCCTGCTAATCAATGGCAAGTGGGTTAACTTTCCAATCGTCATTGATTTATCAACACGACTTTGTATTTGAAGCATAGATAGATTTTGGTGTCAATTTTTAGGAAGCACTCACTGGTGAAAAAGTTTTTTCCTACACAAGCTCACAAGTGCATTATTCCAATTTCCAAATAGTAATAGTTATAGAGGTCATTGACAACTACATAATGAAAGTACTTGATTGCATATTGTTTCAATTTACACTATTTCCTTATGTTGTTGTGATTAGAAAAAAATGGAAGCTAGTAAGAGTTCATAAAGTTGTCAATTTTAAAAATTAGATGTCAAAAAATGTGTTGAAATTCGACCAATATGTCAAAAATCCAATGTTGTAAAAAGTGGCCATCACATGAGAGGCACGACCCTTTGTCAAAAATCAACATTGTTTCTACCATGACCAAATGTGGAGGGGGATTTTCAAAAGCCCAAACGAGGTAGTGTTGCACATCTAGGCCATCCAATCTCAGCTAAGGGCCACTTTCACACACGAGCCAAGAGCCGTACCATGAAATTGTGAGAGCCCAAAAGAAAGTGTCTGAGAGCCGTACCATGAAATTGTGAGAGCCCAAAAGAAAGTGTCTGAAGGCCGTCCCCAAGACACATCCAAAATCATGTAGAGTGGTCACGGACCCTCAAGTGTAGTGTGAAGTCATAGTGCCCGGGCCCTCAACCAAATGCTATTTCAATGAATTTCTATTCATGCGGGTCCTCACACATGATACAATAGAGTAAATCAACGGTTGTGGACGTATGGAGTGTCACAGTGTCCCAGTTTTGTGTTAGGCCTACCTCCAAGAAGTGGTTTTTGAAAGTAGTCCAAGTGAACGTGAAACATGATCCATTTGATGCCATGTAGGAATCCATGTAGACTTTACATCCACCTTGCATTCACATACTCCGTTGGTCCCTCAAGCATAGTGTGAAGCGAACTTGGACCGGCTCTGCTTTTTCCACCACCGAGTGCTTGAAGTGTAATGGTCACGGGTTCTCAGTCTCGTGTGTGAAGTGGCCGTAAGTGTCCACGGCGGAAATACAACGTCCTATTGTAATAAGCTTGATAGCGATATCCAAAACACCACTCCATGCCAATTCAAATAGAGGTTGCATATTTTATATTTATATATATATATATATATATATATATATATATATATATATATATACACACACACACACAAGATTAGGTGCTTGGACCTCAAGTGGATAAGCTTTGTACATGAGTGTGTGCAATTAGGTTGTCTCTTTATCCATGCAAATTATCTCAAATCAAAAACATATTACAACAATTTATAACTTTGTTTACTAAACCATATAGAAACTACATTAAACTAATAGTTTATTATATTTTGTTACTATTTGTAGTAATTATTCAAACAATGTGGAATGTTGAAATATTAGTATGGGGCAACCTAATTGCACATATCAATGTAGTTAACCTTTGTAGTTAAGGCTTGTATTTAACTTCTCAACAAGTATGTACAATTTCTATGAGTCGTCACCAAGTTGCAACTTATGTCAATTTGATTTAAGTGGGTTTCAAATGATATGGGATACATTATCTTATGACAAAGAGAAAGTAAAGCACATTCATTTGTCACATGGATGATCACTATACTAAATGTTCGAGTTACAAACGTCCATTTAGTCAATTGTGCTAAGAAAGGATCCTAATTTACATTCTTGCACCCAAAATTGTGCATTTGATTTATTTGACATGGAAATGAAAACCCAAATCAGTCGAGAGGGACTCAATTGCAATGGGATAACCACAACCTATAGGGGACATGTTTGCCATACCCCCCCCCCCATTTACTTTGGTAAGATTGGTTGGGTGCCCACATAAAGAGCAAGACAGCTAGCCCTTGGCCTTTCTAAATAATTGTAATCCAGTGATCAACACTGCAAGTGCAGCAAGTCTTGTTCAAGTCCACCTAAGGTAGAAATACCATAAACCGTGAACTACCTCTACCCGTGCAGTAGACTTCTGTCATAATAGTGAAGTGCCATTTCCGAAACCAATAATTGCGAGGCTGGCAACTTGATATGCGTGTACAGTCAATTTAGCCAAATTTAATCATGTTTGATTGCCATCAACCACAATTTAATGTACACTCATGAGTTAACCAGTTTAGGTGATGTTATGTGTGGAAATGAGCATCACCATGTTCGGTTTAAGGAGAATCTAATGAACGAGTAGGGGGTTTGACAAACTTTCCACTTTGAAAAATTGTAGAATTTTTTTTACAGGGAATAAAAATATGAAACAACTTGCATTCTTCATGAATCCTTCTCTTCTATCTTGGATATTCATCTCATGATTTTAAGACCATATCTTCAATGCAAATCACCTTATTTTCACGGTTTATGGTATTTCTACCTTAAGTGTCAAACATCACATGCTGGGGTCCATCAACGATGGGAGAAGGAGCAATCAATAGATGAGGCTAATAAAACATGTCCTATATATAGGTTTCCGGTTGAATAATTTCAATTGAGTATTAGATTAATTCGGGACTATGATGATATTGAAATCATGGGGGGGTCACTTAGTGCATTTTAAAAACGACGTGCGGCATAATATAGGGAGGGTTAAATTCGTTTGACATAAAATTTATAAAAGAATTCCATATAATGAAGGGTCCATTAAAAGTAGACAATCCCATTACAAGTAAGGTAGATAGGTATAAAATATGGGCCATTTTTTTTTTGCAAAAATAATATAGGAGCTAAAAATAAGGATCCTAGGATGTATGTTTAGTAGAATCAATTTTGTATGCATGCCTCACAAGGGATGGATTAAAAAAGACTCATCGTCTACCCAAAAATGGATGAAATTGTAAGCCTAACCCTAACTCTCTTCCCAACAGCTTCTCTCCCTTCTCTTGGTGGCCTCTCATTTTTCATTTTTCATGTGGCTTCTCATTTTTTGGTGACTTCTCTATTCCAACATCGTCATCTCCAACATGTATGTCCACTTCCACCACCACTTCTTCATAGCACACGTTTCATTCAATGTTGGAGTCTTTGTGATTTATATGTTGCCCCTACCATATTCGCCCAACTGTTCAGTTTTCTTTATTTTGTGATTTTTTTGCGAGATCATTGTGACGTTGCCTTCAATTCAACTTCCATATTTGATCACTCCAAGCTCTCTTTCATCGTGCAATCTCAACGTCTTGTAGGTAGATTCTTGCACTCTCTAAATGTGTTGTTGACATTTTTTTTTCGGCGTCATGACTATATAGGGTTTATGATCAAGCTTGGAGTGTTTCACACTATGTAAGTATTGTACACTATGGTTTTGGTCTTCACTAGTATGTAAATTGATTTTGCATGAAGGATTTTTACAGAGCGGGTGTTGTCTTTGCGAACACATGCTCACTCTTGTTGTGTTTCCATCCTAAGCCTTCTTGTTGTGTTTCCACTTTAAGTTTTTCGTACTTAGTTTTTGCAATGGTATGTATTTTTTATACCTTTTTGTTGCCATGTTTTTTCCCACCACTTTCGCATTGCATACATTTTTAAATTATTATTATTTAATTAAAAGGAATGTAGACTACAAAAAATTGCAATGACATGGGCATTATAAGTAATGGTAGCGTGCAAAAAAATAGGCCATTTTAGAAAATTAAGTAATTATAGGGAGCTTTTAATTCGTGCCTTGGAGGTAAATAGCCCCTAAACAAATACCCCTCCGCCGCACGTGGTGCACAAAAATCCTATAGAGTGACCCCCCCCCCCCCCCGTGATTGAAATAGAAAAATGATGTGTTATAGTACCGTTGATTGCATTTCCACCTTAAATGAGATTGGTGGTAGTGGTGATGGCCACTTCAAGGTGCATTTACATACAACTACTATTCATGTGGTGGACGACTATAAACTATTTTCTTTGGTGCTATTTATGAGGGATAAGGAGAAAGAAAGTACATTGATAACAACTACAACCACTCTCACTTGCCAAAATACAAATACATGAACTATATTTGTATTTGTATTTGTATTCAATGCACATAGTTTAGTTGGGAGAGATTGCGATGGTTGTAGTGTACCTCGGTGGTGAATGCCGTCATATCTCCAACACACTTGCGAGTGTAGTGTCGTATTGTTCATTAAAGAAGAAACAACCTACAACACTTGTTTTTAGAGAGAGAAACTTGTTGCTCGATGGTATTGGGTGTGTAATGAAGATGATAATACCATACAACTTTGACCATGAAGATAAAACTTTGTTTATTAAAAATGTATGTCACTTCCAAAATTTGGATAGTCCTGCATGTCATGACCAGTTGTCCCCTATACCTAATGATATACTCCAAACTTATAAGATATTTTGATATTCTCGTCACTTCAATATCATATAATGCTCATAACTTCCACCAATCTATGGTATATGTAAGGCCAAACAATCCTACTAGCAATTTTTTGACTCATGTAGTTTGGAGATGATTAGAGTGTGTAAAAAACCTATCAAAGTGGGAAGTGATCATGTTTTTGTTATGTTGGGAGCTCATGTGAGGGTGTTGACTTGAATCAATGTTTGCCACTTCAATGCAAACTTTGCATGAACATCAAAGATGTTTATTTTTGTAAAAGGGAATTATTTTTTGATGCTCATGTCAAAATGGCCTTTGTGCTCACATTGACTGTAGAATTTAACATTTGGAGATATTTGAGTTTTAAGGAATTAATATGTGCATAAATGCAGTTATGAATATGGGATAGTTTACATACTCCAAATGCAAGGTGGCTAGCCTATCATGGTGTGCACATTTTGGCAGGAGAATTGGTGGACGTGCTCAACTATCGAGTTGTTCCCATGTAGTGGATCACACAAACATTCCGCTCATTTTCCATGTGGATTTGATTGGTCAAAGGTATTTATTGAGGGATAAAACAAGGCATTCTCTTGTGCATCACTTCTTCAATTGCTATAATACATAAAACCAAAGGGTCACTCATGCCCATTTCTTCCTTCAAAACATCTCATCTCCCATGTCTCAAGATCATGTGGATAAATCCCATTTTAACCTCAAAACTCGTCCATCAAAACTCCACAACCAACATTTAGTGAATTGCACTCAAAAGAACCCTTTCATAGGCCTGGGAAATTAAGGGTCAAACACACATTTTTTTGGCGAATGTTTTCGGATTAACACCTAACCACATACCATGGGTACTAAGAACGGAAACACATTCGGGAAACGTTCTAGAACAAATATTGGTTAGAATGTTCTAACCTTTTATTTTATTTAAAAAAGGATAATATGTTGACTTGATTTATGGGCCACTTCACACATGAGCCAATAGCCGTGACCTTGTAATGGTGAGGACCCTTGACTCTCATCCAAAGGCCGTACCATGGGTGTTGGGAAAGCCGTCTTATGTACTCACGGGCCCTCAAGCATAGTGTGAAGTGAGAATGGACCATGTTGCGGGACCATTGCATATTTTGTTGGCGGAAAAAGAGGGGAGGATTTGGTTTAATATAATATGTCTCAAACTCTATCAATTTAAGAGAACCATCTGGTGGTGTTTGTCTATCTTGGAATATGTTATGAAATATGCCATGCAATATGTCATGCTGGAATTTTTTAAAAAAAATTCATGGTCTGCCATAATTTGCGTTAGGCCTACCTCTTGGAGGTGGGCCTGACGCAAATTTTGGCAAACCATGCACCCTTATCCACAACCTGTCATGTAAGACTCCATGTAGACTTTTCATCCACGAACTTTTCTTTGGGCCTTTAGGCCTTCACCTCCTAGTGTGAAGTGAACTTGGACGGTCTCCGTCTTTTCAACCAATGAGAGCTCTTACATTGCCATGGTGTTGGGCCTTCAGCCTTGTGTGTGAAGTGGCCCTAAGACCCCGACCTTGAACTGTCTTCACAAACCCTAAAATCCACATGTGAGCAGAAACAACGTTCTTTGAACGTTCTAGAACGAAAAACGTTCTCAAACGACGTTTTCCACTTCAAAAACATGGCTCTTAGTATCCCATGACACATGTTATTACTACGTCCGATTATCTACCTTGCATTGAGCCCCTTGGTCCTTCAAAATCAAGCATCGATGCGGCACTGCAAGTCAAGAGCATCAAGTCTCTCTCTCATTCATGTCGCCCCAAGTGTCCCAAATTGCAACGCGGGAGCTCCGATCCATCAATAAGTATTTGATAGAGAAGATAAACTTAATGCGGGATGGGGTGTGAGTCGTGACACCCCTTGTAACTCAAGTATGTGCCAAAAGTTGAAAGCCTTGAATATGTCCTTGCCCTCTCTAACTTACTCTACGACTTAATAAGAGCTTGGCCTTAGGAGCACCCAAGGAACACGGGGCCGGCCCGGCCCCATCAACTCTCTTGTAAAAATCTCTGCAAATCTAAAACCGAGTACTTTGTATTCATGTCCCGGCAATGAATAAAGGAGCCAGCCTCCCGCTCCTTCCGACTTGAAGAAGTTCCTTTCATCCCGGGTGAACACTTTGAATGCTCCGGAGTGTTCTCACATTAAGACATCAAAACCCATCTTAACTTCGTGATTGAAGATGTCCTTCTTTAGCTTTCGATAAGGATAGCTAGCTAGACATGTGTTATCCGGATACTTCCGTCTTTGCGCCCCGCTTCGCTTCTCGTAGGGCTATGTGAGATGATTAGCAAATTTGAATCTCGCCCGTCGGCATTTGCCAAGTCATAATGTTTGGAGGCGCTCCCGCTTCGCGTAGGCTATGATGAAACACACAATTAGTGCGAGATGATTGGCAAATTTAAATGGTGTCCGCCACCATAATGTTCGGAGGCTAGAAGCTCATATGAACATCTAATTCATTATGGAAGTGAAGGTTTTCGTGCTTTTTAAGTGGTCATAAATGTCTCCCCTCCCTCCCCCCCTTCAATCATGTTGATTGTCAGGCCTAGAATGGTTAGCATATGTTCAGCACGATGTTAGGTCTTTTTTAAGCACATGTCTTTTGGCGTCCATTCTTAGATCCACATCTAACCACATACCACTCCAAAATATTTTAGAATATTAAGGGTATGTCTACTATATTGGAGTCCTCAAAAGCTTAGAAGCTGAAATACTTGTAAGCATACATGATATAGTTGCTCATCTTAAAGGAACACCTATATTTGAGTGCTATGTGGAGAGATGTGGAACTAAGAACATACACCAATAAATTGATAAATTGATTATGATGATTGAATTGAATTTCATATTGTTAGTGATGATTTTTATATGATCAATAAAATATTGACATAACTTATAGTGTATACTACTTTAGGAGGATGTAAGAAACAATATGGTCCACCTTGTAGCAAAACATAGAAAAGGTGGGGGAAATGAGAGGCATGCATTCAAACCAAAGATGGGCTAATCATTTGGTAAGAAAAAGTTAGCTAGCATTAGGGGTATAGGTGAGTCAAGATCTCTTCACAAAAGCAAGATCCAAAAAGCAAGCTACCTTCTAGTTGGATAGCTTTTATTTTAACTAGGTGGTGCGGGCGTGAGATTAATTAGCTCTCATATAGGTCAACTTCCTCGTATGTTGGCTAATTTTCACTGGGCGATGCACCCATAATATAACACGTTCGAATGGTCACTTACTCTAATCAAAGCCTTCACTGGGAAGTGCGGGTGGACCCTAACTTAAGCCCCATGATACAAAGACACTACACTAAATCGCTTACTATTTTTAATTAAGCAATGCTATAACTATTTACTACATATCTCATTTCTTTGGGCCTACAAGCGCCAAATCGGTGGTTTGAAAATTATAAAACATTCACGTCTTTACTTGGTAAGAAAACACATTAATAAAGCATCGCGTAACTCCAAATGGCAAGTGATAGTAGCGATATTTAGTGAAGTAGCTTCCGGTAATGGCAGGGTACATGAACTTGAGGACATGAGACACTTGAAATCGAGGTGGCAGTATTAATAAATAGACATATTTAAGAACAGGTACATGCCGAATGAATGTGTACCAATAAGGTTATAATGAGCTAATAATATCACATTATCATTATACTCATCTGCCATGTACCCCGCCACTTTATACAGCCAAGAACATGCCGCACTGTTATTAGCCTAAATTAGCTCACCCAAATTTGCCGTGGGCTCGCATGCATTTAAAAAACGCCGGTCTCGAAACGGTGTTTGGTTGGTAAGTTAAGCCAAGGTTAAAAGAACTTCCGGCAGTGCTCGGGATTGAAGTCTTCAATGCCCTTCAAATGCGATTTAGCCCTTCAAAATATACCTCTCTCAAAACAACCCTTCAAAATGCAACCCCAAATTGAAAATGAAGACGTCACTTAAAGTCCTCAATATAATCTGCTCGTCACAAGAATCAACAAGCGTAGGGCATTGTCACTACAAGAAGTGGAGTTAGATGGTTGATTCTTGATTCTTCACATTGTACTGGAAACATGTACCGTATAATTCATGCACAAGTTTAATATGAGTTTTGCATTTCATTTCTATATTCTTGGATTGACGTCTTGGATTTGAACCGGCCCTTCAACTAAAGGGCTGAAATTTGAGAGCCCTTCAAAATGAAACTCATATGACGGCTTCAATCTTGAACACTGACTTCCGGCCTTGACATGTGCCTAACTTTAAGGAGCTTGCTTACAGAGGGACTTTTGAAATGACATTTCATTTATCTTGTGAGTTTGAGGGAGAGATTCGCAATCTCTAGTGAGAGGATATTGTTGCATATGAGCATGCCTCTCATCCATCTCAACACCATACCAAAAAAAAAAAAAAAACACTCGAATCATATGCAATGCATATGTTACAACTTAAGTTGGTTTGTTAGATTCAAAGTATCCCGAATTAGTCTAGTGAAACACATTTCAAATGAATCAGCCGCAAACTTATAGGAGATTGAGATTTCAATATAGACGGATGAGAAGTACGCTCGCATGAGATAACTCCCTCTCGCCGCAATCTTGGGTCATTTTTTACTCACGCATGTGTTTAACATGATTTGTAGGTGAAATGCAAGCAATTGTAGTGCCGTTTAAGAAGGTCGACTATGGTAAAGTAATGCAAGTGTCAACAATAATTGATCTTAACAATATCATCATTTTGCATGCACCTAGATCGGGGTTGGATCGAAGATGACCTGAACTCTAAGGATTTTAACCAATAGGATCGTTAGGTTTTATCAAATCTAGACCAAGGGCTTTATACTAGGGGCAGGCCCCGAACATTAGTTGTCCTATGTGGCGACCTAGGTGGCAAATTTTTGGCACCAAATCTTCATGCCGGCTTGTAAAAATCGGGATGAGGTTTTCCTTGGCTCAAACTCTCAACATGGGCCGGATTGGGCTCATCCATTGATAATGAACATCTCTACCGTCAATCCATGGAAGGTCAATTCTCTTCACTCAACTTTCCCCTTGAGACCATTGGGCCCTAAAATTGGGCCTCGTCATTTTACATGTGACAAGGTTGGGCCGTAAAAAAGTTGATAAAGTTGGACCATATGGAGGGCTCAATGCTTTGAGAATTGGGTTGGGGTTGCAATTGATTTTCTCAATTTGTGCCAAAAAAAGAAAAAAAGAATTGGGTTGGTGTTTGGGATGGCCCCATGCCGTGTATAATGTCACCCTTGGGCTATAAAGTTCAATACATATAGTCACAAGTGGCTAAAATCAAGAGCTCTCTCTCTCTCTCTCTCTCTCTCAACATCCAAAATGAAATGAAATTGACTCTAAATTTCCAAATGCCCAAGGCTTACGGGGGCATCCACTTTCCACCTTGCAGTTTTGACAACAAGACAAAACTACCCCCTCCCCCTCCCCCAACACACACACACACACACACACACACACAAGTGCTTAGTAAACAAAATGCTTGAAGATATTGGTGAAAGCTTCGTCAATGTCGATGGGTTGTATTTGCCTTGCCAAAATGACTAGCACATGGAAATGTGCTCTAAACTATGGTGAAGACATGTATAAGAAGGATAATTCTTTGAACTCGCGTTTATTTATAGGTCCTAAACACATGAGATGCATGCTCTACAATAATAGAACTACATGTGAAACTCACACTTTTTTTTGTGTGAATCACGTTTCACCTTCTAACTTCGGGTCAGTTCACATGGGGACCCAAGTCCCAAGTCCAACTCATGTAAGCAAGTCCCAACATGGAGGCAAAGTCCCAACGTTTGAGCCTCAAGAAATCGTTAAAATATGGTTAATTGCCATTAAAAGTGGATCTTGCTATGCAAAAATATCCGCGGGACTTGTGTTAAGAGTTGGGTCTAGCTCTTTGGTCGACCTAACTCTCATCACATGTCCCAAGTCTCACCTCCAAAAAGTGTTGCCATGTAGGCATCCATGTCATACTTCGGACTTAGGTCTTGAAACCCGTGTGAAGTGGTAAGTCCCAACTTCCGTGCTCTCAATGGCTGAGATTGCACGGATCGACCTCAAGTGACTTGGAAACTTGGGACTTGGGACCCCATCGGAACCGGCACTTAATATGTGACCTTTTAACTTTTGAAGGATAACTCCACCTAGTCTACCTATTTGGAGGGGCCATAAAGTGGGGCTATGCAACGTGGTGGGAAGTTAGGCGGACAAAGATCTCGAGGTTGCCAAAAAGTTTGTGTTTAAACTCTAGCAATATCCAGTGTCAAAAAGTGGGGACAAGTATCCTGATTTCAGATGCCACCATCCACGTCACCATCCACGTGGCACCTGCGTCACAAGGGCCCAAACCCTCACCTAGATCTTTCTATCCACACTTTAACCTCCCTAATATCACGCCTGTGGCTATCAAGTGCACGTGATATTAAGGAGTGTGCATTGTTAACATGGATGAGTGATAATAGAGAATTAGTGTAGTGTGTGTGACATTATGGAGCAACACAAAGTCAACATTGCAAAAATGACAATGACGACACCGTGATTTGTGTGAGCGTGTGGTTTGAATTCTTTGATGGATTATTTTAATGTCAAACCCCATGATATATGAGAGGGAAATGTGACAATAAGGAGGGATATTTCCATTGAGCACATCCGTTCCCTATGGTTATGGGATGTAAGAGAGGGATGACATTACATATGGTGACATTACGGAGGTTGGGGTGTATTTTAAATCCTCGTGAAATTGGTTGAAACTTGATGGTCCAATCGAAAGAAAGACTTGAAACTACATGGTCCTATGTTACATGCTAAATTAGGGAAGGAAACCTACTCTAGTGGAGTTGTAGAGGGGACATTCCAACACAAAGTGTGCCTCGTTTCAATTGCATTTTTAGAACAAGATTAGCATGGTCTTTTATCCTTATAAATTAGGATAGTCAACCACCAACTAGTTTCAATGGCAAGTCTATGATTTGAGGTGTTGTAAGCAACAATGCTCTTGCGTTGGGGTAGTGTCAATGGTTGCTTCAAGAGCAATTCACATTCATAGTTGAAAACAATCTTTGAAGTAAGGTAATCTAATTTCTTTCATGTGAGGTGGAAAGAGTTCCACTCTTTAGCAAGAAAGGCATGCTTGATAGCATCAAATGTGGATTTTGGTGGTGTTGGGATGTCATGGGTTTCCCATTGTGGTAGACCCCATGCATGATGCCTTCCAGATGATTGTCGTTTGTACCAAGTGTCAAATCCTTGTATGGCTAGGTGTTGAGAAAGCGAGGTTGCCTAATTGAGTAACCAAACTTATGTTGATCATGGTTAACCATGATATAGGAATGCCGACATGCAAGGATCACTAAGGTTAGTACATTTGTGGTATCTAATGACCAAAACAACGCTTTGGCATGTTTTTGATCATTTTGAACATTAGAATTTTAGAGCTTCCTGCAAATATTGTCATAAGCACAATCATGTTGGTAATCTTAGCTTCGTGTCTTGATTGGAGAGAGGGAATTATCATATACGAGCATACCTCTCATCCATCCAACATAAAAACTTTACCCCCTATAGATTTGTGGCCAATTCACCTCAAATGATCTCAAGTGGACTAATTCAACATCTTTGATATTAATTTTGGTATTAAATCAACTAAAAAAAGATGACCTTCATGTTTCATACTATTTTAGGCTTTTATGTTGGATGAATGAGAGGTACGCTTGTATACAATATTCTCTCTCTCCCTCCCGACCCTGCTCATTCCATGTAGAGCCTCCCGGAGATGTCATTAAAAACCAATTGAGTCACTAAAATGCAATTATTGTCATAAAAGTAACATGGCTAGTTGCCTTTCCCAGCAACTCCCACTTTTTGTGCAAGTATAAGGTAGCCAACTCTTATTCGGTTACTTTTCTTATTAGGATACATATATTTGAGTGGAATGTGGTTTGGTGTGGCTCCAAGAATGGATGCCAACAAGACATGTATTTAAAAGAGATTGGACTACGTGCTCAAAATGTGATATAATGGCCATTCTAGCCATTGTAGAATGGGCGTTCATGACTACTGGCCTTTCTAGATCCAGTAGTCAACATAATTGAGTGAACCTATGTGACCATTTAATGAGTATGACAATCTTTAGTTTGATAATGAATAAGATGTTCATACGAGCTCTGAAAATGATGAGGGAGGTGGCTACAACCTCGATTTGGACTTGCTGACCATCTTGTATTGATCGTGTGTTTCATATCCTTGGAGATGTGGGCTAGTCACAAAAAGTAACCATTTAAGACCCATCTACCTTAATTGGGTATGCCACATCCAAATTGACATCCATTTGATTTAAACTCCCAACCACTTGATCAAGATAGATAGATAAAAACTCCGGTCCTTTTGAAAGGCCGGCGTGAATAAAGTGTCTATTCGTAATGTTTAATGGCCCAGTGCCCACTGGACAAAGGGTCATTGGAACAATACTACTCTCCTCTGTTGAGGATAGACACTTTAGTGACCAGAAACGAATAAAACCAACAGAGTATCTGTTGGTGTTTATATTTTGTGTGTGTAATTAATTTTATCATTTGCTAATTTCAAGGGGTTGTGTGTATGTGTGTGTGTTGTAATTTTTTTTAATTAATTTTTTTAAGATTTAAATTTAAATTAGGGCGTAATATAAATATATACCTTTTAGTCTACGGGTATTGATTGGTTGTTTTCTATTCTTCTTTTATGTAGAAGGATTGATCCGGCATCCACTTGATCATGTGAAGGTAGGTCTAGCTAACTCACACCACATGCCTCTTTAATTCGAAGTGCGGAAAATTCAACATTATATGAGCAGAGTAAACTAAACATGTGATTTAGTGTGGTCCACACTATTAATCATCAATTCACATCAATTTTCTTGCAGCTATTTCATGGCAACCAAAGAGAGTGTCACATGACACATGATATTGCATGATAAGTCATGTAGATCACTATAATTAACAATATACATGAACATGAAATCCCACACTTGTTCCATGTTTAGTGTAGCTAATTAGAAATGACACCCTCATGGAGTGGAGGTCAAGGACTCATGAGGGCCCATGAATCTCAACGAAAGGTTGTACCGTTTACATTTGCAATTATATTTTGTGTGGTCACATGCCTTGAAGGTTGCACACGATATGGAATTAGAGGTTAGTTCATGCGGAGTCCAAAATCCTACCCATGTTAGCTAGTCTCAAGTCCCAACATGGAGGCAAAGTCCCAACTTTTTAGCCTCAAGAAACCATTAAAGAGAATAAATCATATTTTTAAAAGCTTCTATCTCAATTTTTAGTGCAAAATAATTATCGGGACTTGTATTGAGAGTTTGGGTCAAGTCCTAAGCCTCAAGTACGAGTGGATGCCTACATGGCAACACTTTTTGGAGGTGAAGCTTGGGACTTGTGTTTAGAGTTGTGTGAAGCGGTAAGGCTCAACTTCCATGCTGTCAATGGTTGAGATTGCATGAATTGACCTCAAGTGACTCAAGACTTAAGACTTAGGAGCCCATGTCAACTAGCCCTAGGAGCAAGCCCACCCATTGCCATATCTGTACTTATAAACATTCATTATGGATGAAAATGGGTATAAGCTAGAAAGTTTGTTGAGAGGTTTCCCAATATTGCCATAATTAACCACAATTGAATGTGGAGAGTGGCTCTAGCCATCCACAACAAAGCGAGCTCATTTCTTGTCATCACAAACTCTCAACAAACATAATGAGACGAGCTACCAATGACCTTATTCCTGGGTCGTTGACTCCCCACATATAGGCGCTTGATTTATCTAAAAAAATACAAGATACTTCAATTGATGAGCTCTTTACCATATAAGTTCACTAAGCAACAATAAGAATGGACTCTTTCTATCTAGAGAGCCCTTGGTATTGGGGCAAGCTCTAACAGACGCGAGCCAAGTGCCTGATCGAACTGGCCAAGATCAATTAGCATGTTGTGAAGGTGGCAGTGCACGTGAACTAGGTTTTAGTGTGCTAGTATGGTGACAACACGGTCTGCAAGTGCATGCGCAGGTTAAAGTGGAATCAGACCATAATACTCAACTTGAGTGGGCAAAGATTCTCGGGGGGTGCACTCTCTCTTATATTTTGCATACACGTGTGCTCATGACCTATTTATCAGGGGGCTATTTACCTTGCAAAAAAGATTATAAGGTATGGCATTTTTCAAAATAAAGGTAAATGCTTGTATTTAAATACACCCTATCAATAATTATAAATTTTTGGGGGATTCATTTAAAAATACCCTATTTTACTTATATTGGCAAAGAAAATTGGAAAGAAGATTGCAATTCAAACATCAAGTTGAAATTTTCCCTCCCGGCACGTAGGTAGAGAACATTAACTCCACATTGGATATGTTGATTCAGTAATGTTCAAGCTAGCCAGCTTGCGAAGTCATCCATCCAAGTTTTTTCAACAAAAAATTACCTCTTTTCACCCACTAGCACAGACCCTACCCTAGATCCGCTACCCCTAGTAATTGTTTCCATGGTATTTTACATGTACTGACTAGATAAAAGAGGCCATTATATGTGATGGTATTCTACATGTAAACATGTTTCATTATTTAAAAACCCCCTATATTATATTTACGTTTTTTTAAAATTTTTTTATCTACAATGAATATATTAGACCCTATTTTTTATCGCACGTTATTTCTATGATTTTCGCCAGCTTCCCCCTCCCCCTGGGAGCAAAGATTCAGGAATCCCACTCACATTGAATGAATAATATGAAATGGATCCTCAACCCCACAGTGCAACAACATTAAGCTGAGTAATGTTATACATTCATTTGCAAAACGATGTGAACCCCAACCCTGGCCTGAATGGGAGATATGGATATGACATTCGGTGGGAAAATGCATCCGCATTCGCAAAGCAATAAATGGTGGGACGCGGGTCAATTTATGGATACAGATATGGCAACCGGTGGCCTTGCCCTTTTAGTATCTGCACACATGACTTAAGGGATACCATGTCAGCGTGATGGAAAGCTGGCCTAACTTCTTATCTAAAGAGCATTGATGGAAGTGGTACTTGCGAGTACAAATAAGGATTGGGGGTGAATCGCTGACCATCATCGCGCATGTGCCGTGGTGTCATTCGGAGATTTGCAATATGTCAGACATGAAAGAAAAAGCTTTGATCCTCCACCTCCATCATCACTCGTAACTTGTCACATAGGTGAAGCGATTCCATGCAGTTTGCCGTGGTTGTCACCCTGCGAGTTGGGTCAAATGTGAGCAGCAAATCTCAGGATTTAGAGACACAATCCATCAAAGTTCTGAGACTGAGGAGGAAGCGATGGGGCTTCTCACTGGGATTAGACTTGACACTGAATTGTAGTCTAATCCCTCTTTCAAACATGCTCAGACTGTGAGTTGAGATTATTGCACCTACACAAGCAGTCTCTTGAGACCTGCTTGTTCTCGATTTATAAGAACTGATTGCGTGCTAAGGGCTTAGTTAACATGTCGGCCTGCCGGGAGTGGGTCGGGATGTAACTAATTTCTATGCTTCCATCATCATATTTCTCACGAATGTAGTGGTGTTCAAGCTGAATGTGTTTGGTACGGTTGTGCATGACAGGGTTGCAAACTAGTTTAATGTTGTTAATATTGTCACAAAGTAGGCCGTTGCTTTCCAACCTGTAGCTCATCAAGTAACCTTCAGAAGTAAGGTGATACTCAGCCTCAGTTGAAGATAAAGCTAATGCGGGTTGAAGCTTGCTAGACCAAGCTACGTTATTGGGGCGGAACCAAACTTGTATAAGATGCATGAGGTGGATTGTCGGGAGTCAACTTCTCCTGCCCAGTCAGCATCCGTAAAGACAAGTAATCCACCTGTGTCCTCAGCCGGATACAAGATTCCATAAATGAAGCGTGCCTTTTAGGCACTGCAAAATGTTTTTTTGGTTGCCGTTAAATGTGCCAACTGAGGATTATCCATGTATCTTGCAACACAACCTACAATGTATTGAATATCCCATCTACTGATGGCAAGATAAAGTAGATGTACAAAAGGGGGTCCTAAGGTTTAGAGAAAATATTGACAATAAATGTGTTAGTTTCATCCACTTCACATTTTCATCCATTGTTTTCTTATGGTCATAGTCCTCAATGGCTACCATGTGCCTTTTTGTTAGGGTTTGCATTCGGATTCTAGGTTTTTACAAACTGGAGGCTCTTGGAGCTCTCATGGGCTTCGATTAGTTTTTGCTCTCTAGATTGTGGCTAAGCTATTGTGCTCTTATCTTTGTTTGTTTGACACAATCTTTGTTTGTTTGTTTGTGTGACAATGGATAATGTAGGCATGAAATAGGCTTTTTGAGGGCCTCAAGTTCCATGGTCACTCTTACATTTTTTTTCATGATGTAAACCGAAGTGATCCAAGGATGAGTTCAACGGCCAATCACATATTTTAGAACAACACGGGATGACTTCATAATCCATGATGTAAACATCCCCATAGTATACTCATGAGATGAATATTTGCCTCCCATATTTGTATGCAACAGTCTAACCTTGTTAATATGACACTCGTTTATACAACACCCTCGATATTACAACACATTTTTGCGAGACCGAATTTTTTAGTTCAAAACTCCCTATTTTATATGACTACGACACTCGACAATTCGACATTTAGGATCTCCGTTTTATCGTATTAAAGAGGTAGTTAATGCTAAAATTCCTTTCATCTATGTTATTTACATCTAAAATACATCCATGTTCGCTTGGGAACTACTTGGGAACTTAATGAGAATTAGGATGATGTTGCTCCACCTATAGTAAAGCTTAGTGATGCTAAATGTCATGCATCATTGTTGTTTAGTTTCTTATTAGAGAACTCTTTATATTTTGGTGTTAATGAAATTATTAGTTTTTAAAAGTTAGTAGGGAATTTAGATAAGATGACAGTTGCTAGCTTGGGTAGGCAACACCAGAGATCTTTGGACTCCTAGGTATTTCAAGAGTTCTTGAGAATATTTATATTTGTTTGGAGTTATATGTTATTATTTCATACCATCTATTTTGCTTAAACTTGTTGTATATATATTTTAAGCTCATATTACTTATGTTTTCACATTCCCTCCATAATACAACAACTTTACGCCATTTGTCATATTAATAAGACGACACCTCAATAATACGACCTTTTTGTGTGTTTCCCAAACGTGTTATACTAAAGAGAGAGAACAGTACTAGTATTCTATTTTCTGTTTCTTTTTCTGTATGAGCTTTAAGTTCTAGTAACTTGTTGAATGATTCATCCTTGCTTTTCATGAAGTATATGAAGTGCTTCCAAGAATAGTCATCTGTAAACACAATGAAATATTTTGATCCACTCAAGGATGGAGTTCTGATAGGTCCTACCAGATTTGAGTAGACTAAGGGTGAGTTTCCATGTAGGCCGATCACCCACTAGATTCTAGATAATATTGGTTTGGAGGTGTTTGCATGTAGTTAAGCACAACCTACCAACCAACCACATTTTGATGGTCCACTAGAATGTGAAGGGCCATGGACATGGGCCATTGGACTTCCATGCGCCACTAAAAAATCTTCAAACTACAAGTGCCGGTCACCGAGGAATGAGACCAGTTGAAAACTCAAGAGAACCAATGTTAGTCTAGAACTCCATCCCTGATAACTAGGAAGAAGAGGGCAAACCCTACCCCACCAGATTCCCTCTACATTTGTGCAGGTTTGTCCTAATTCACACTAGAATATGGTGGGCGAGTGGCCTACATGGAAACTAACCCTTAGGGTTAGTTTCCATGTAGATTGTTCGCCCACTAGATTCTAGATAATAACGGGTTAGAGGTGTTCACGTGTAGTTAAACACAAGCTGCCATTCCACCTACTAATCTCCTCCTCCTGGTTATCAAGGATGGAATTCTAGATCATCATTGGTTCTCTTGAGTCTTCAACCAGTCTTCAATCATGTGGTGATCAACACTTGTAGGTTAAAGGTTCTTTAGTGGTCGCATGAAAGCCTAGCGGCCCGTGTCCATCACCCTCCACATTCTAACGGACCGCCAAAATGTGGTTGGATGGTGGCTTGAAGTTAACTACATGCAAACACCTGCAACCCACTATTACCTAGAATCTAGTGGGCGAGTGGCCTACATGGAAACTAACCCTAATTGAAGTGCCTTTGTTGGTTGATTGTGCAAAGAAAACACTCTATGTGTTGTCGGCCTGCCAGACAATCTCCACACACTTCCCGCATGGTGTTGAAGAATGGTGAACCTCTGACCCGTTCAACATTCGGAAGATGTTGTAAGCTGGCATAGTGTTTAAGTGCCCTAGTCTCTTGTCTCTTGTGCCATAGATACATATTCACGTTTGAGACAATTGATTCCTTTAATAAATCACAGTGCCCAACAACTAAGATTATTTTTGTATTATTCACTCCCCAAAATCAAACATTGATTTCCTGCGAACACCACAATGTAGCCCTGATCAGTGTGATCAGCCAACAAACCCCACATACAATAAACTTCTTTTCAAGGCTGGGACATATAGAACTTGATTGCGGTTTATTTCACCAGATCGACACTAAGACTGCTGGATCCAATTGCTCCAATACAGTGGGCACCTATGATCGGGGAGAACCGGCAGTTAGTTACAAATGAACCGGTTGAGTTTGAGAAATAACCGGTTGAAGTTCAAGACTGCAGGAAAATTACCAATCATTTTAGAGGAATTTATAGAATATGCCCCAATTTAATAAAGGAAAACTGGAGGATGTCAACATGTAACTGGTTGGACTTGCAAACACTAGGATCTCAACCGATTATGCCCAAAAATCTCCCCTATCACTGGTGGGCACTACCGTCAGCAGATTTCACATTGTGCTGTGATGTACTCGTGACTACTTCATGTAAGGTTATTTATTCCTCCTGTCACATGATGGCTACCTCCAGAGTCCATGTTGGTGTTGGAACTCTTCGAGGTTTGCTTCAGCATACCACTCATCTCCTCTGCAACTCTTTATCTCCCTCAACATAGTTCACATACGATCCGATTCGGCAGTCTCTTACAATGTGTCCGGGACCTCCACGGTTGTAGCAGAAGATCACCTCGTTGCTCTATAATTGCCCTGCTCCAGCTGGGTAGGTGGTGCTTGAATAGGCATGTGGCATGTTTCCTCCTCGTCCTTGTAGACCACTTTGGAGCTGCCTTGGACTGCCATGCGGTGATGGATGTACATTACCTCTGATGTGAATGTTACCAACGTATTGTGCAGGTGCTCGACCGAAACCTCTACCAAAACCTCTTCCCCTTCTACTGTATCCTCTAAACGGATAATGGTTACCACATCCCTAAAAGAAAGGACTTAGAGCCTGTGGATTTTGAACTTTCTGGAACTCTACAGACAAGGCCTCGTGCTCGCCTGGTTTCATGTCTCTTACGGTTTCATACGATGGGTTTCAGTGACTAACTTACCGTTACTGTCTCAAATGATGGGTTCACCATGTAGGTGGCTCCTTGGATCACCATTTCGTAGCTCCTCGGTAATCTGTTTGAGGATGAGATCGATCAGTGTCTTGTTTGATATTGTCTCGCCATGTGCCTTGAGTTGGTTGCACATGTCCATCGCTTTTGTCAAGTATGTGTTGATGTCTCCCCCCTCCTTCATTGCCATGCCATAGAGTTTGTTGGTTAGCATTTGAATATGTTGTTGATCTCCCTCCAAGAACATCATCTTCAACATTGCCCACGAGTCACCTGGATCTTCATGTTGATTTACTGCTCCAGGTAGGTTGTCTCTTGTAGACATGGTGAGGCCCGATTGTGCCCTCTGCTTTGCATCTCTGTATTTAAATTTTGTGTATAATGTTCCTATTATGATTGTAGGAAACACATTGGGTTGCGCTTTGATTCTACTAAAGGCCACAATCTTTTTTTATTTTTAGAATTGTAGTCACATTGATTTGCCACACATTGTAGTTAAGAGGTCCGACAAGATTGTTCATCTCACCCACTTCACAATTTTAAGGGGGTGCAAGCATGGTAAAGTGGATCAAAAAAGTGCTCCATTATCATAAAACCATAGTTTTTCTAGTCAAATGCCTTAAAGTGGAAACAAAATGTTGTTTAAATTGAATTTTTTTTTCATGGTGACCCCTATTGTTGTGTTAAGTACTAAAATGTAGAATACAAAGATGAGATCTTCAAAACTTATCATAAAAGTAATGCCCAAAAGAAAATGGCTAGATTTGGTTTTGGATGTAAATTTTATGACCTTAACTAATTTGAACTTTTTTTTCCTTCTTTATAGTCCTTGAATCCATTATACACTTGAGGTCATCATCAAATATAATTTTTTTTGTAAAAAATCATCAATGCAATGGAATTTTATCATATTTCAAACAATTTTTTGACATTTACTTGTTCAATATCACCACTTGCACCGTTGTCTAAAATATGTAGATTTTTTTGAGATTGTTTTTGTTAACATAAATTGCTTGACTTTGTAGATCAATATGTTGTAAAATTATCGATGGTCTCTCTTTTTCACAAAATTCAAAGTTAATATATTGGTTTGAAGTATTTTCACTCAAACATGTGCAGGGAACAAGTCCACTTTACCGTGCTTGCACCCAAGGTTTACCACCTTCTGCCATCTCTACTCTTTTTGATTTCTTACTTATCAGATCTATTCACTCTTTTCTATCTCAATCTTATCTCAATACTTAGTACTCTTCTGGAGCAGCGCTCACATGCTCTCTCTCTCTCTCTCTCTCTCTCTCTCTCTCTCTCTCTCTCTCTCTACATCTGCATCTGGCATCTGGTTTGATGCCATGTAGACAAAATAGACTAAACACCCATACTTTGATTCTGTAAAGTGAGAATGGGTTCCAAGAGTTGGCCTGTCGGCCTTCTGTCTCAAAAAAAGAAAGAAAAAAGAATGGGTTCCAAGAGGTGAAGCCTCAATATAAAGACGATTTGGGCGAACCAACCCATACACTCGTTCCTTGTTGGATGCCTAACCCGGCTCGGGCGAAACAACCCGTACACTGGTTCCTTGGAAGCAAGGGTTTAGGCATCCAACAAGGAACGAGTGTATGGGTTGGTTCGCCCAAATCTGCCTAAACCCTTGCCTTGAAGGAACCAATGTACAAGTTGTTTCACCCTAACCATATAAAGATTATATAGATGGAGGTGAAACCCTAACCCTAAGACTACACGACATAATTATATTTATAGTAGTAACAAACAAGGAGTTACAATAAGTGGAGGTGCAGGGTTGTATTTCCTCAACAACATTAGGGTCCTCAAGTATGCATACATGAAGTGGTGCTAATGTGGCATCATTCTCTTGCCAAATTTTAACACTCTTCCCTCAAGAAAGAAACTCATGGACCTATTTGAGCAATCAATCTTTGACTTTGGGTCCAATCTTGAGTATGAAAGTAATGTCTAGTAAGGGGTGTTTTGGATCCCAAGTTTCTTGGACTTGGACTTGAACTCTAATGTAATCCAATCATGAGGCGTGGTAAGACCAAAGAGACTCCAAAAATTGTGCAATTCTATTTGGACCCAAGGAGCTTACTAGGGTCCACAGTTTGAAGTGGTGCGAATCTAAATCATCAATTTCTTGCCAAATCTCAGCGGACTCTAGTCTAAATAAACATTCCTCCAGTTTGATAAACAAATTTGCAAGCTTGGATCCAATCTTGAGTCCAAAAGTAAGGTCTATTGTGGGTTGTTCGGGACCTAGAGTTTCTTGGACACAAACCCTTACTATGAACCCACCCTCAACCCTTAACTTTCAATTGAATAAACTTGGTTTGGGATTCATGGCGGCAATGTGAAGCCCCCCCCCCCAAATAAAAACATGTCCCCTTTTGGATTTGATATCGATTCATTGATGGTTAGTCTCACTAGGTTAATTTGGGCTCTCTGATGCGAATTCCGAGGCATGATAAACTTAATAGAGAAAACTTCAAGCTACAAGGGGTTGTCAATGTGATGACCTTCAACTTACATGGCACCTAAATCTTGGTACCTTACGTGTAGAGCTAAGATGATAAGTGTTTTTGTTTTAAGAGGTGCCAAATGAGTTTGGCCCCCAATATAAAATGTTCTTTGTTCAAACTTCAAGCCTCCTCATTGACTCCAAGTATGTGCCAACAACTTAACGAACATGAAAAGTATTATTTGCAAAACAACCAACTCTCCACTCCACTATAGGGAGTGCTCGTGTTTATATATACAAACACATCTCAACACATTTTGATCAAATGTGTATTTATTATCCTATTTTGCATGAAAATAATCCAAACTCTCTTTTTTAGATCCATAAATATTGATTGGAGTTCAAACCGCACATAGCATTATTTAGGCCGTGGCATCAATTCTCTTTTCCATACAATAAACAATGACCTACCATGCAACTATTGTTCGAGGTAGGTGACATGGAAACAATGGTTAGAGACAATTGATTTAAACAATGAATCTAGTCTGAAATAAATCTATGAGGAATTATGGTAGCATAACATTCATGTGGTTATGGGGTAGGGGTGCTAAACCGGTCACATAATGGAAGAGCATGGATACTATTGTCATATTGATAAGAGGGGAGTTCCCTTGCATCAAAGTATACCTTCCTTTGGATTCCGTATGCAAAAGTATAAAGGTTCAAATTTTCATTAGTAGATTAAATCCAAAACCCTTAGGACAACATCAAATGTTCACAGAGTGAATATTCTCAAAACCAATATGTGTTCATTGGGCAAGATTTTAAGGGGCGCTTCACACTATGGCCGAAGGTCGAGAGGCCGTCGATTTCCACCAATCAAATTGCAGAAACCAAGAGTTCGGCCTCTCGACCCTTCACACTGTGGCCAAAGTCCAAAGGCCGTTGCAATTTAAAATGATTACTTTTTGAAGGAGGCGACGGACTCTCGAAGGAAGTTTGGGTCGGATGGGAATAGAAACCCAAACTATGGTCGAGAGGCCGTCGGTTTGTTTGCATTAAAAAATCAATCATTGAAGATCTTGGGCGTTAGATTGGTGGGGTTATTTTGAGCAAGGAATAAAGTGGAATGCTCCTTTGGGTTTGGACTTTGGGCTTGGCCTTTGGAGGCTTCACACTATGGCCGTCCAAGTCGAGAGGCCGTGGGAGTTCATGGCCAACGGTTTGGACTTTGGGTTTGGCCTTTGGAGGCTTCACACTATGCCCGGCCGAAGGCTCCACATACTATATTTTATTGGCTATTTTCAGCCCATTTCTTTGGACTCTCAACAAAGTTTGGCCACTCAATCCCACAGCCTCTCGACTTGGACGGCCATAGTGTGAAGCGGCCCTAAAGTGTTGGTTTTAGTAGCATACTCTATGCTACATACTACTATGGCTTTCTCAAAAGTTTGTTTTCAATGTAAATTCCAAAATAAGTCTTTACACCATAGTTTATTGTAAACCTTGGGTTTTGTGTTGCCATGGTGCTACCTGTGCCCTTAATATGGCTTTTTAAGAGGTTAAAATTATACGTGGTTGCCCGGCATATTACTAGTACTTAATACCATGCCCATATTAGGGTTAGTTGCTTAGTCACATGCAAAGGGAGTCCCTCTTGATAGGGAAAGTGCAACTCTTTTCAAAATTTACCACTACCATTGCGGATTTTCGTCCTACTCATAATAACCTCACTAGATGTAACGTTCTGCAAATTCGCCAATGCATACAAGACAAGAACTCCCATCGGGATGGAAATTCTCCCACTTGTTGCGGACCATGGTCCTAGTGTGGACATGGTATAAGAATGAGAAGCAACTACATGGCGTGCTTCTGGTTGATGACATTCTTGTTGGAATATTAAGTTAGCATACTTAGGGCCGGTTTACAACATGGACCATGAAGTCGGACCATGAAAGATGGCCTTTTTCCATGGTCCGACTTGATGGTCCGACTTCCATGGTTCAATTTCTTAAAAAATGAATTTACAAAGCCTTTGGGCCCCTCACTAGGTGTAAACCGAATGTGGACCACAAGGAATGCCCATGCACCAAATAATGAATGTGCTGATTTTTTTAATATACGTCCAAAAATGGCAGTTTTGAAACAAATCCAAATTTGACCATTATCATGTCTTCTCTTGTCTTCATCCTCCCTTCCCCCAAAAAAATTTCATTAAAAAAGTATTATAACAACATTTCTCTGCCATGGGCCCCTGCCATTTTCTACCATAGCACCTCTTTTGCCCCACAAAACCCTTTGGACTACGTCAATGGAAAATGCAGGCCTTAAAATATGTATTATGGGGACCTTGAACTCCCTGATCACTCTGACATTTTTTCCTTGGTGTAAACCAAAGTGGTCCCGGGACAAGCTCAACAACCATTCACAGATTTTACAAGGCCGTGGGATGACTTCATGATCCATGGTGTCTTATTATATGCGAAAGCCAAACTCCCGAGTTCTAGCACTTGTCAGATCTGGTGGCCACAAATTAACTTACTAGGTGGGATAAGACTGAAAGGCATGACCCATCGCCAAATGTTACTCACTCATCCGGCACTTGACACGAGGCTATAGGCAACTAATAATATTCAAGGCTCGGGTCACATGCCACACTTGTTACTTATTAAGTTATTATGAGCACGATCACCAATATGTTCCTCCGTAAACTTATAGTGACGCCTTGACTCTCTCGATTATGCTGCTAAGCGGCATAATAAGGGCGAGTTCCCATGCAGGCTTCGTGCCCACAATAATATTCTAGTGTGAATAAGGACAAAGTCGCCGAAAAGTAGCTGGAATCTAGTGGGGTAGGGTTCAACTAGTTACTCCCATCTTTTCAAATCCAGCACACTTTCTAACCTCCTCCTCCCGGTTACCAAGGATGGGAGTTCTAGACCATCATTGGTTCTCTCGAGTCTTCAATTGGTCTTCAATCATGTGGTGACCGGCACTTGTAGGTTAAATATTCTTTAGTGGGCGCATGAAAAGTCTAGTGGCATGTGTCCATGGCCCTCCACATTCTAGTGGACCGCCAAATAGTGGTTGGACGGTGGCTTAAACTTTTAACCACATGCGAACACCTCCAACCCACTCTTGTCTAGAATCTAGTGGGCGAGTAGCCTACAGGGAAACTCACCCTAAGACAACATAATGGGGCCAACATGTGAGTTAGGCCTTGGAACCTAGATACGCAATCCACAAATTCGGGGGAATTTGCAGCTAGTAACTTTAGCTATCTCAAGCGCAGGTGGGAAGTGTTGCATGCTATGAGCTTTTAGGAACCTTTTATTTCATTTACAAAAAAATGCTCCTTAGGTCGGGCATTACATTACTCATCATTAGGGTGTTGCACTCTAGTGTTATAATTTTTGGGAGCAACATGTCCCATTTATGTTGGCCCACCTTCACAAAATGAGCAATCATCCAACATGAGTATTGTTCACTTTTTGTTCAAGGTGGATTGACGATTGGGCCTACACCGGACTTCAATAACTGAAATTGTTTATTAAAGAAATTTGACAACTTGCATGCCATGCGGCATGTCTGTTGCATGGGGCCCATACGAGTGTGATTTTTCACATGTCTGGAGATTGATATCACAACGTTTAATGAGTACAATTAGTGCCCTTTTCAAAAAAACCCAAATACGTACTCTTTTAACTTACTTTTTCCATCACGCCAAATGTGACGGTTGCATGTGTGGTCCTTCATGGCTTTGTTCATCATATCAGAAAATGACAACAACATGTGTGGAACTCCATGGCTTTAGGGGACTCTATGCATTAAAATTAGAGGGGGGGGGGTAATAAAAATGGGCCCGTCTACTCCAATATCCAACATTTTTTTTGGCACAAATTGAAAATTCAATTGCAGAAAGAACCCAAAATACAACCAACCCGGCCGAAACAACGCCAATATCCAGCCTTGACAAATATGATGTTATCTACTTGGGTTTCATGCTCTAGTTTTGAAAATCCTTTAGATTGAAAAAGAGAGTTTCGTGCACGCATGCTATAAAATGTAAACGTGGCTGTACTTACCAATGTGTGTTAATTTGGCACAATTTTACAAAATGGTGATCTCAAATCTCAGAGAATGGCTCATAGAAGTCACATCATGAAATTCATTGAAACCTTCACTTAATGAGGGATTTTTGAGATTGAAAATTGAGAGTTGGTGCAGATGCATGCTACAAAATGTAAACATAGCTATGGTTACTACAATAACTATGATATCTAGTGTCATATGGTATTTTATGTCACTATGGTAACTTTTTGAATGACACTTCTTATGAATAAGTGAACAAATATTGTTGCGGATGATGGATGAGTTCATCCATTGGTCAAAACCCTACCTTCTCTTGTCAACAACTTGTGATGAAATATTGTCATGGATGACTGACATTTAGATGAAAAGTCAATTGGTAAGTGACAGTTTATGGGGACAAGCATGGTAGAGTGGATTGAAATAGTGCTCTGGTATACTAAAACTATGTTTTTTTGGGTCAAAGATCTAAAGTAGTAGCAAACTGTTGTTTAAATTGGATTTTTTCACGATGACCTCTATTTTGTGTTCAATACTCAAATGTATAATATCAAGTTGAGATCTTCAAATTTTGTCATTAAAAGTGATGCTCAAAAAGCACATGGTTGAATTTGGTTTTGAATGTAAACTTCATGACCTTAAATATTTTAAAGTTGGAATTTTTTTTCATATTCCTTGAATTCATTATATACTTGAGGTCATCATCACAAAATTTTGCTTAAAACCATCAACTTAATGTAGTTTTATCATATTTCAAACAAAATTTAGACACTTGTTCAATATCACCTACTCACCCACCATTTGTACCGTCTTCTAAAACATGTAGACTCTTCTTGGAATTGTTTTTGTCATCATAAATTTCTTGGCTTTTGTAGATCAATATGTTTTTTGAATGTTTGTGTCTTTTCTTCACAAAATTCAAAGTTAGTGTATAGTTTTGAATCACTTTTACTTGAATCTAGGCATGGATCAGGAGTTGTCCACTTTACCGTGCTTGCACCCAATTGCAACACTATAAATCTATAATCCCCCAATTTTTTTACAACAATTGACAAATAAGTTGGTTTCTTGCACAACATTGCTAAGTTCCACACCTGCCACTTACCCTATACATGGATAATAATCCGGCCAAAAAACAGGGCTAAACATGTTGTGTTCTAATTGTGAAGACGGGAGGGAAAAAACTCGTTGTGTTCTAAATGTGTATTAACGGTGGCCTAAATGCTAGGTCCATGGCAAAATAAGTCCCCCCCCCAAAGAAATGGTGACATGGGAGCATGAGGCTTTATAAGTTACGTTGCCATCTTTTTCAAATAAATTCAAAAAATGGATGAAATAAACGAACCAAAATAGACGATTAGTACAAATTTGAATGAGTGTCAATCCAAGCAGTGTCATGTGACCCCCAAACTTATAAGTGCGACCACTTTGGCTAATATAAATCATAATAATCACCAACAGTGTGTATGCTTGACAAATTTCATGTTATGTTCAATTTCAAATCCAGAGTGTCATGTGACTTTTTTCTTCACAAGTCACACTACATGTCAAATTATAAATTTTGTGTGTCAATTGACGTGTATTTTTTTGTTTGCAAGTTTTTGCATGTCAAATGTCAAATATACACATTGGTCACTGGTGTCCCGGGTGATTTTTGGGCATAATTGGTCAAGATCTTAATGTTTCAAGTCCAACTGGTTACATGTTGCAATCTTTCGGTTTTGTTTTTATCAAATTGGGGTATATTCGATAGATTCCTATAAAATGATCAGTGAACTTCAACCGGTGTATATGTAATGAGACTGATTATCCCAATTAGTGCGCGTGTTACTATTCGGGGTGCGGAATTCAATAATTTCTTACTCGTGAATTCAATTTTTTGACCAAAGGAGGTCAAAGGGCATCATTGGGAACGAAATAGCTGACATGCTAGCAAATGAAGGAACACACAAAGATGAACCAACCATCATACCCCACATACACATAGCCCACCCCACCCCATATTGGCTAGCAAGCTGCCCGACCACCACACACGATGGAGCCATCCATAACCTTCATACATTCATAGATAAAGAACACATGAATCGAGAATCCTCTGCAGCCAAAAACAAATTCCCACATGTTGACAAATGGTTATCAAACAACCAAATAGACCACAAACTCTCTAATCACTTCTGGAAAGCCGAGGGTGTAACCTATGCCCAAATTACCCAAACTCTAAAATTCAGATATGCTCAATACATGGGCAACCATAAAAAAAAATCTTTTGACCAAAGGAGACATAACACCCTATGTTGCATCATGGTTAACCGTGATCAACATACGGCTAACGGGCTCACATTCATGCTCGTACCTTGATACACTCTAAACTCCGTATTATCACACCTGTGGCAACCAAAGTGCACGTGATATTACGGAGTTTGGTAGTGTTAACATGGATGCGTGATACTATAGAATCAATGTAGCATGTGACATTATGGAATAACACAAAGGAGATGTGAGGACAATTTGAATTCATTCTCCTGTCACCTACACTAGTGTGGTCCACTCCACTTGGCCTTCCCGGGCGATGTGGCGGACGCATGCACCAACATTCAACAAGTGGCATATTAAGAAGAATAAGAAGGTGACACCCCACATGTCGACACATGGCGCAATGCGAGGGTGTGGGTTGACTTCTTTGGTGGTTTGCATTAATGACAAATTTTGTGATATAAGGGAAAGAAATGTGACAATAAGGAGTGAGATTTGAACTATGAACATCCGTTCCCTAGGGTTTCGGGATATTAGAGAGTGTGTGACATTATGGAGGTTGATATGACGGAGTTTAGGGTGTACAGGCGTTACTTATATGATATTATATGATATTCTTATTAAATAGTTATAGCAGTGCGTAACTCCGAATAGTAACACGTACAAATTGGGATAAATTAGTGTACTGGTCTGTTTTCCCTGCTCCGAGTTGATAATTACAGAATGAATATATATATACACATATATATACATATATATATAACCATAAGTTAGTACACAGTGGCTGGAGTGTTGGCAGTTGGAAGTTATAGTGCATGGCACTCTAAGAGCTAACTTACTACACACCTCACATATTTAGTAACTTATGTAGTGCCAGGCATGATAAATCCGTGACTCAGAGAGGGATAAATTGGTACATAACAATATATGAAATAAAATAAAGGAGTAAATATAGATAAGGGAGGCTACTAGCCAGCCTAGTGCTGTAGTAGCTAGCTAGGAGCAGAGAGTGAGTCAGGCACAGGAGGGGCCAAATCTAAACATCGGGGCGCTATTTTGGTCGCGGCGTTATTGACCGGAGCACGTGGGCAATATCAAGGAGGGCCAATGAGAGGCCGCCTCCATGCGCCCTGTGATTCGCTGGTCACGTGGACCCACGTGGCCACAGCGCATGCCTTGCGGCTGCATAAAACAAATATCATGGCCCCAAACACTGAATGAATTTTGCCAGGAGTTGAATTGTATGGGAAGTACAGGAAAGACTAATAAGTTAGTAGAGAAAAACTTGAAACTTGCCGCTCATCAGTGCTCATGGGTGTCTGTCATAGCCTACATTGGAAGCAGTGGTACTTCAAAACTTAAACTCAACTTATTTTTTTATGTAAAGGGTTCGATTTACTCATGTTTGTCTGTTCCGAGATGCAGATCATCAAAGATTGTGCAGAGGAACTTACAGGTGCCGGCGCCACAGCCGGAGCAGCAAGAATCTGATTATTTGGAACCCATTTTCTTATTAGTTTTTTTGTGGGGTTCTTTGAATCTTGGGGTGCGCCCAAAAGTCAACGCTCCCTCTAATTTTGATATATCATTCTAAATTTCTGTGTGTTGCAGAAGTTTTGGCATACCGTTATTTTGTGAGTAGATCCGTGCAGTACTCTTGAGTCTGATCATCCAGCTAGTAGTAAGCTCTTTACAAGGAGCCCAGGTTGGAGGTTCTACAAGTCAAAACTCTTTCACCCTGAAACAATATTTGTAGTTTGTAACTAATTAAGGGATCGATCATGTCAAGGAAGCTTCCTCGTCATGTTCGTCTTCTTAATGAAAGTCCAAACTCTATGTTTCAAGTTTCTTCACAATTGGAACTTATGTGAAAAATGTTCTCGTGCTTTGGATACACATGGGTTGATAAGATATGAACAGCAAAGTTTGCGTGCAAAGAAAGCTTGTACGTAGGGGTTGAAGTGATTCATCTTTGTTAAGTAGTTAGCATGGGGAAGGACATTGCTGCTCGAAATTCACAAGATGACAACATTGATAACTTGGAAGGTGTTTATTTAATCCCATGACTGCATAAATTAGCAATTGAAGAGTACGTACATGTGATTACACAGTACGTGACTGATTGGGTGCACTTTAGGAGACATGTGATCTGCAAGAGTACACGAGTAAGATTAGAACAACATCTTGGAATGCATTGCGACGAGTCTTTGCCTCCCAGTAGGTAAATTCTGGCACTCTGAAGCCTTGCTGTGTTTGTAGTTAGACCCATAGATAAGAGGGCCGAGGTTATTTTATGTGTCTGAAGTTGAGGGTAATGTTATTTCTTAAATGTATTGACACATGTGCTTATGACCCAAACAAAGACTGTCTCATGAGGTCTGGACTAGTAGTTATAAGTACTGCAAGTCTGCACGTGCTGGACTCGGAGGAAGCCCATGAAATGAAATTGATAATTTACAGTCGTTTTGTATGGGAAAAAGGTCGTACAGTGCCAGCTAATAGTCGCGCTGTGCAAGCAAGGTGAAAAGTTCAGGTCGTCGAACCCTTGACCATCATTTACAAGTATATAAACAATTGTGCTAAGTTCTAACCTATTAAATCCACATTGTGTCAAGAACATTGACAGTCTGAGCATGCTGATCTTTATAACTTTGTGCAAATAAGTTAGTGGAGACTTTACTTTGCTCAATTCTTGGGCACAAGAGAGAACGTGACTGAACAAAGCAAAATTTGTGACACTAACCGCATATTCCAGTGATCAAACTGACAAATTACATGCGCAATATGAGAAGAAGAACGGGGTAAGATGTTATTGCCATTTGGGGAAGCAGAGGTTGCACATGTACACAAGATAATATGAAAAATGTGAAACTCAAGTACTGTGGTATTTGTCCATGAATGAGGATTTGACAAGAATATACGCCCGCCTCTGACGTGAGGTTTTCAGGTTTTCAGATTTGGGTCTTCTGTGATTCGAAGAGAGTGACATCTTGTGATGAGTCTATGAGGTTTTCAAGCTCTGTTTGGGCGAAGTTATTTCAAACAGGCAGTCCTCATGGAACACTGATGACACACTTTTTGTGTCTTCAAGACATAAATTGTAACACAGGCATTTAGCTAGGTTACAGGTTTGCAAACACTGTACAAATATCTATGCACAATGTCCTACGGACCACCAGGATTTTGCACCATATTGTCCTCAATGTGGTGATTCAAGGGTTGCAGAGTGAGAGATATTGCCTCAATTTGATTCGTTAGGCAGCAGCTCTTAAGATTGACATTCTTTGGAGTGCATTCATTTCTATAGAATACCTTCAGAAGCTCAGTGGCAGTGTTGATTCTGCTGTTGAGAATTTGATAGATACTAGACCGATCAATGTGTTTCGGGATTCTCAAGGTCAATTACTTACACGGTAGCTGCAAAACTGAGAGTGGAGGAAAATCCATACACAGAGTAACCAGAGTCGTTGTCGAAAGAGCCTGGACAATTTGGCAGCCAGCTCAACGATTTCTGAAGCACATCATACATCAGTGTTCTGGTGACACCTTTCTTGAAGGCGATGCCCTGTTTGTGTCCTATTGCGGCCCACATTCCGTACGTTTCATCGGCCGTGAAATCCTGGAACACAGGGTTGGGGATTTGTGCGATTTCTGTGCAAGATCTCTCGTCCATGTTGAACTCCCAAATGGAGATACATCGCGAGTCATGTCCACGTGATTCGCCAACGAGAAAGAGTGTTCCGGAGCAGTCCACCAAGAGCGTCATGCTCAACGAGTAAGGCACCTGGATGTCCACCTTGCTCCAGACGTCGTCTTTCATGTAGTAAGACCAAAGGTCACAGGGGTCAAAACTGAGGACATAAAAAATGTCATTGCAAACCGCTGAGGACCATACAATGTCAAGGTATGGCGGCATCACTCTGAGTTTGTGCCAGTGATGTGAACTTGAGTCATAAACCTGCAGAGAACGCTGGTTCCTGTGCTGTTAGGTTAACCTCTGGCTGCGAATTTACATGGACTTCCAAGCATCACCAATTGGCCATTCTTTTGCGTCAACCTAATGTAAAGGTAAGTAGTAGCTACTCGAAGGACCTGGCACAAGCTTCCATCATTATAACCTGGTGGACCCTAATTCTTATCTGTGTCATTTCTGTGCTGTAAGGTTAAATTCTGACTGCACTGATGAAGCGTATATGGTTTGCATCAGCAATTGCCCATTCTTTTGCGTTGACCTAGGGAGGCCTAGCCTAGAGCAAGCCCACCCATTGCCGTATCCACATAACAGACTTTTATTATGGATCAAAAGTTGATATTTTGTTTGGAAAATTTGCAGCAAGGGTGGCTCGATCCCCATCCGTCGATGTATTTGCAATTTTATGCAGAAAGTAGATGCAATCATCCATTTTTCTTCATGTTAATGAAAATTTGCTGAATGTTAACCCTTAAACGTCCAGGGGGGGGGGGTGAGAGGGCCTCTCCCATCAGCCTATGTTTACCCCATTTCAGACCTCCATGTAATTCTTTTAGTGCGATCGGCATATATATTTAGATATGGAAATTTGAGATACACATTTTGGGGGAAAAAAATTTGCAATTCCGACATGTTTTGACGCTATCTTATGGTCAAATAGTTTGGGGTCAACAAGGCCCTGATAGGGCCTCTCCGACGTTTAAGGGTTAATGTAGTGGCTATATACCCCAAGGATCTAGCAAGCATTGATGAACTTTCAGGGTTGTTTACACTAGGTTTGGTTGTGGTTGCGGTTTACTTCAATTGGTTTTAATTTCATGGAAAATGCAAAATAAATGCTATGCACAACAACAACAACAGCCACAACCACAACCACAAATGACAACCACTATTCTGTGTGGTTAACGTACCGTAAGGTGGTTGTTCATGCTCATCTAGCACCACTATAGAACTTCAAGGCCAAGGTTCGGGAAGAAAATTGAGTCCAAGTGTGAGGCCAAACCCCCCACCCTTAAGCGTCCGTAGTCCGAGTAGTGGGTTTGGGCTCACATTCCTCTTTGGTCTTTGCTTCCTTTGTCTTGCCATCGCGAGAGTGCTCCACATTCTCCATTAATTTGTGCACGTGGTTTATTTTTAAAGAGAGGATGCAAGTGTTAAAAAACACTATTCTCTATAGTCAATCTCAAATACATTTACTTGTGAAAGCCACACATAACACTAACTAGCATAATGTAACTAACTACTTGTCTATGGGCTAATTAAGTAGGCTATCTACTAAGCTCCTTCATGAACCCATCTCTTTACTTTCTAATTACATAAACCTAGCTCCTTCATAAACCCAACTCCTTCATGAACCCAACTCCTTCATGAACCCACAACTTTGTAGTTGTAATCCCCAACTACCTCACTAATTATTCAAGCCCTTAACTAATCTTCCTACCTAATTTTCCTAATTCTACTAACAACCCCTTTCTAATCACACAATTCTTCTCTAATCCTAAAATCCTAAAATCCTAGAGAGGAGAGGGGGAGAGAGAATTTTCTAACTTCACTAAGACTAACTAATCCACACAAGTATATTTTTGCACTCATCACAACCTCAAGTACTCAACTCTTAAACATGGAACTTGCAACCACGTGTATTCAAAACATGAACTTTAAGTACCACAAATTGGAATCATGAATTAACTTTAAAATCCTTCACGTCAACACTAATTCTACCAAGAGGTCAAGCCCTCTTCAAGGCTAACAAGCCTTGGCTCTCAAACTAAAAACTAAGCACACACATGTGCTCCAATATGGCTTCCCACACCCACACTTATAACTCGTGGGGTGCCTTGGAGCACAAAGGAAAGAGAGGATGAGTGAGGGAAGAATGAGGAATTATATAGTAAGCTTGAGGGGGTGAGCACCCTCAAGGCTCACGATAAGCCCTTGAGATTTCCTCCTACTTAGTAGGCGCCAATCCTATCTTCTAAGCCTTCCTCCCTCAAATGATCAACAAGGATCCTAATTCGAACATTTAACTAGCCTTGGCTTTCTACCTACCACACTTTACCAAACTTGGGATGCTTCAACCCAAACTTAGCCTCCTTCGCTTTCCGCCGCCATAACTTTCTCCCCTTACTTTCCCAAATCGTTGCTCACCACTTAATTCAAACCACGATGCTTAACTCGTGATTTGATTGGTGCTTTGAGAATTTGCTTATCCTCCACCTTGCATTCTTCCTTGGACCTTCCCCATTAAGTGGCCATGATGAGGTGGTCCACTTGTGCGCTCCATGTGATCCTCCATTCATCCCAATTCGAATGCACTTGCCTCTTGAGTCACTTTGGTTGTCTCCATCCATTTGTACTAGCCTACTCACTAACTACTCAATCCAAGTTCTCCTTACCTATCCTCATTCACTCAAATCCTTCCGAAGGTAAAAACACAATAACAACTCACATCCTAGCCTCTTACAACATGGTACTTCTAAGACTAACATTTCACTCTTTTTATATTTTTGTGAAGTAACATGCTACTTCAAAGTGCATCAACTAACGTTTCAAGGGTCTAAGACTAAATGTGGGCACCCTTTTGGGCTCACATAATTGGCGACCATCGGGGGATGAATCCAAACATCTCTTGCTCCAAGGGTAAGTTGCCTAGTCAAGCTCGGTACTCCTTACATCTACTTCCCGATGTACGGGTAGGAAAGAGCTCACCATTCAACGTTTCCAATTGAATTGAATTATTAGGAAAGACCTCATAGACAAGGTAAGGTCCTAACCATATTGCATCGAATTTCGCCGGAAATTCAAGCTTTCGTGCGTCTTGAATCATGACCATCATTCCCGGTGTTAGGGCCCTTCTCTTATGTCGTTTGTCGAAAGTAATCTTTCTCCTTCTTTGGATTGCCTCAATATGTTGAGCCGCCATTCTCCTCCCTTCGTCAAGTGCTTCCAAATCGGTTAGTCGATTTCGTAAGGATTGACTTTCGGTAAGTCTCGTACTCACGGCCACCCTAAGTGACTCGACTTCATATTCGATTGGTAGTGTCGCTTCAAGACCATAGACTAAGGAAAATGGTGTAGCACGCGTAGTTACCTTATAGGTTGTACGGTATGCCCAAAGTGCCGCCGTTAGTTTCGTATCCCAATCCCGCTTCGAGTCTATAACCGTCTTGCGTAGTATACTCACCAAAATTCCGTTAACCCTTTCCGTTTGTCCATTGGTTTGTGGGTGGTAGGGAGTAGTCTTCCGGTGATCAATTTTAAATTTCTCTGTCATCTCTCGAATCAAGTCATTCAAAAAGTGAGTACCCCTATCGCTTACTAGGATCTTCGGCACCCCGAACCGCGAAATTATGTTTTCGTACATAAATGTTGCCGCGTGTTCCGCCGTGTCGGTCTTCACCGCTTTGGCTTCCGCCCACTTGGTGAGGTACTCGGTTGCCACCACAATATATTTCATTCCTTTTGAAGATTGGGGATGGACCTCACCCACATAGTCGATGCCCCATTTTTCGAAAGGAATTAAGGGTAATGATACATGTAAAGGCATCTCCATTCTAAGGTCGTTTCGGGCATACCGTTGGCAAGCGTCGCATTTCCTTACATAGTCATGGGCGTCCTTAAATAGTGTAGGCCAAAAGTAGCCCGCTCTAAGTATTTTTTGCCCGGTGAGTTGACCCGAGAAGTGACCGCCGCAAGCGCTATCGTGGCAAGCGATTAAAATCGCTTCAACCTCCGTTTTTGACACGCATCGTCGTAAAATACCATCGGACCCCCTTCTAAACAACCTATGGCCCACTACAACAAATTGCCTACTATTTACCCTCACCTTCCTTCTCTCTTCTTTTGTCCACTCTTTGGGCAACTTGTGGGTTGTTAGAAATTCCACTATGCCCGCATACCACTCCGGTGTAGAAGTGACCACAAAGAGGCTATCATCTACTAACATATCATTTACCGGATTTTTTCCTATCTCCTCCGACAACCTAGACAAGTGGTCCGCTTGTAAATGCATACGACCCGGTTTATATTCCACCGTGTAGTCGAATTCTTCTAATAACAAAACCCACCTAGCTAACCTACCACTTAACTCCGCCTTGTTAACTAGATACTTGATAGCCATGTGGTCAACAAAAAATACAACCGGGTTGCACATGAGGTAATGCCTAAACTTTTTAACGGAAAACACCATGGCTAGGCACTCCCTCTCCGTTGTAGAGTAGTTTCTTTCGGCGGGGGTCAATTGCTTACTCGCATAAGCTATAGGTTGATCCTTCTCTTTTTCTCCCGTTGCTTGACAAAGCGCACTCCCTATTGCCACATTACTAGCATCACAATAGACGTGAAAAGGTTTACCCCAATTGGGTGGTATCAACACCGGATAGGTGCTCAACCTATCCCGCAATTCCTCAAAGGCTTTTTGACAAGCATCCGTCCACTCGAATTTGACATCCTTTTTTAGCAAATGGGTAATGGGCACCGCTATCTTTGAAAAATTAGGAATAAGTTCCCGGTACCATCCCACATGTCCTAACAACTTAGAGATCCCCTTGGAATTGGTTGGAGTTGCCAAGTCGCTTATGGCCGCAATCTTATCCGGATCGGGTTCTCTACCTTTCTCACTAACAACATAACCCAACAACACTCCCTTATTCACTCCCAAAAATGTCTTATCCGGGTTCAATGCTAACCTCATCTTCCTACACCTAACCAATGCCTCCCTAACACAATGTAGGTGATCGTCCACATTACTTTGTGTGCTAAAATCGTCCACAAAGACGGTCATGGATTTGAACAACAAGTCGGTGAAGATATACATTACTAATCGTTGGAAAGTAGCCGGGGCATTACATAACCCAAATGGCATCACTACCCACACAAAAGTACCCCAAGGTGTAGTAAAAGCCGTTTTATGGATATCTTGGAGGGCTATGGAAATTTGATTATAACCCGCATACCCATCCATAAAGGTATATCGCGAATGACCTCCAACCTCCTCAAGCAACAAGGTGATAAAAGGTAAGGGGAAGTGATCCTTTTGTGTGCACGAATTCAATTTCCTATAGTCGACACAAACCCTTAATTTCCCATTTTTTTTCTTTACTAAGACCATAGGAGAAACCCAATCCGTGATTTCCACCGGCTTGATAAACCCGGCCTTCAATAACCTTTCCAATTCCGCTTTCACCAACAATTGCAATTGAGGATTCATCCTCCTCTCCTTTTGTCTAATTGGCCTCGCCCCCGGAATTAAAGGAATCCGGTGCTCTACCATTTCCCTAGGAATTCCCTTAAGCTCATCGTAGGACCATGCAAAAGTATCACTAAACTCATCCACCAAATTGCTATACTCCCTAACCTCTTTCTCCCCCAATTTGGAACCCATCTTCATTTGTCGGGTTTTTCCATTCTTTAATTTCACATCCACGTACCGCCAATCCGCTTCCGACACATGTGCTTGTTCCTCTTTGTTCCGATACCAATCGGAAGGCACATTGGGGTAATCTTTCACATCTTGACCTACAACTATCCCCGTAGACGTGGTCTTGAAATGTAAAGGCTCCTCCAATTTCGATGACTCAATAATCACATCCTCCTCTTGAGTCCCATCTACATGAATTAAACTAACCTCACCCTCTTCCACGTCATCTACCCAAGGTGTTAACCCACCGCTAACCCACTCTTCCTCGGTGAGCACCTCACATGGCTCCAACAATGAGCCCTCTCCTAAACTAACACTAGGAAATTCACTCCCTAAGCCTACTTGGTGAAATGTAACCATTACATCAACCTCGGACTCGGGGTACTCCCTTAGCCATTGGGCATAATCCCCATTATCCCCATAATTGTAAAAATTAGGACCTAGACTTCCCGAGCCCGAATCTATAACAACCCTTTGACCTTCGGGATGGACGACTCCCACCAATGCCTTGCCAATCTCATTCTCGTTTAAGTCATCAATTTCCTTCTCCAATGGCAAATACATCTCCTTCTTCATCCATCCTTCTAATGAACCAATGGACACTATGACCCTATTACCCTCCGGACCATAAGTGATGGATGGTTTAGGTCCACCCCAATTGACCATAGCATTCGCCATCCGCAACCAAGGCCTACCTAGCAAAATGGGGAAGGTGTCCTTGTTGGAGTGCATTTTAATGACATGGAAGGTGACCAAGTACTCCTCGCCTCCCGTAGTCATTCTACAATCCTTGATCATCCCCAAAGGCGTAGTCGAACTTTGATTTGCCATATTTATGACCAAAGGTGAAGGCCCCGTGAGTCCAAGTCCCAATTTTTTCATAGTATCCTCCGGTAGTATATTTAGACTACTCCCTCCGTCGACTAGCACATTAGGAACCACCTTATCTACTATAACAACTTCTATTTCTATAGCTTTCACGTCTCTTCCACCTTGTGATTGGATCCTAGCGGCTATTTTAGCTTTCACCTTCCTCATCCTCTTGTGTACCGGCATTCCCTCCTTTAATGTTTTCCTTGCCGTGGGTGAAATTTCCAATAGTTGGCCGAAAGTAATATCCGCCTTGAGTGTACTAAGGTCCGCCCACAAGTCGTACCCGGTAGATCTTTCCACCTTAGAATTACCCACTACGTCGAATTCGTCTACGGGAACCCCCGGTCCTTCCCATTCACCCACATCGCTATTATCCAAGTCATGTACCGCATTAGTCCTCTCCCTATCTTGTAAAATTATATTTTCCCTCTCCACATCCTTAGTAGCTCTTCTAGCTACCCTATCCAACTCGGAGAGATTAATCTCTTCATCCGAAGAGTAATTTCCTTGCTCTCCTATTCCTACCTCCAACGGGGCATCCCCTCTCCTAGCCCTAGTAGTTACCGCTAGTGCAGGTGCTTCTTCAACCACACCCTTACCCTTCACTAACTCATATGTAATAGCATTGGTGTGAGGAGGCCATTGACTTTGCTCCTCTCCAATTCTCGTTGGGAGAGGAAGCATGTCATCACATGTGGCCTCCAACACTCCATCCATGAACCTAACATCTTGGGAGTTAGATGGTCCCGGATCCGTTGGAGGCGCTTGTCTCCCGTTACTACCATTAGGTGGAACTCCTTGTCTATTTTGTATTGGAATGTAACCGGTTGTAGTTTGCAAGCCCGCCGGTGGATGAAAAGTTTGCCTAGCATTACTATGGTCATAGTATAAGTTAGGTGGCCTAAGTTCATTGGCCGGTACTCCTTGTGGCCTAGCACCTCGCATATTATCCCTTGCTTGTTGTTGTGGATTAGCCACCGGGTAAGGGACATTAATTATTTTGTCCGGTTGGCGACACGTATCCGAGGGATGACTTCCTCCACAATTGCTACAATTAAACTCTTGACCTTCGGACCAACATTGTCCTTGAGCGTGCCACCTTCCACAAAAGGGATGAAATTCCTTCTTCTCTAAATTTTGGCCACCTTGCCCTCTAGGTTGTGGTCCTCTATTGCTTCCATTTCCATAGTGAGGTGGCGCTTGACCTCGTTGATTTTGTTGAGGTGGGTTACCGTTTCCTCTTTGGTCACGGTTTTGTCCACTTCTACAAAATTGACGCGTGTGGCCCGGTTGGCCACATTGGACACACCATAATCCGGAAGAATGCCTACCCGACTCAACCGGGGGTGGAGGCCCCGGTTGTTGACTCCGGATCATTAATGACATTTGATCCGTGAGGCTTTGCATTTGTTTTATCATAGCCTCTTGGAATCCTAGTTGGCTAGCACCTAGTCTTCTCTCAACCTCCTCCAAGTGTGGATCCGTTCTAGGGGCCGGTAGTGCCAAAAGAGGTGCCGGTTCCCTAACCGCTAAAGGTCGGGGGCCGGTGTCCACAATGGCATATGGAATTTGGTTCTCATACTTAGCGGGTTCTACCGCTACCACCCTAGGGCGTATGGGGATGAATTGTGGGATCAATTCATCCTCCCTTCTCCATAGCCTTTCGTGATCTTTATCCAAGTTTTCAATATCTCTAGCCGCACGCTTGGCATCCGCCAAGGTCAAGGGATTCCTTTCTAGAACACCCCTAATAGTTCCGGACTTAAAAAACCCTTGAATGAAAAATTGCTTTAGCGTGTCGTCGTTGAGCATGGTACCCACAAATCTAGTGCACACTAAATCAAACCTCCTAATGTAAGCCGAAATTTCTTCCTCCCTTCCTTGCTTCAATGACGACAATGCCCTTAATGCGGTACTTTGACCCACTTCCGGCCTAAATTCGTTAAGAAACTCCCTTTGTAATTGTTCCCATCCCCTAAAATGTCCCTCGGCATGATCCCGATACCATTCATAGGCTTCCCCCTCTAGAGTGGTAGGAAACCACACTAACCAATAACCCGGGTCGGTTATGAGGAAGCTAACCAACCGTTCGATATACCGTTCCATGTGCCGAGAGGGGTCCTCATCCTTGGTCCCATAAAATTTAGGGAGATGAGATGGCATATCCATCGCCGCTAAATTTTGTGGAACCACAATTGGTAGGCCTCTTGGCCTAACCAATGGGTCTATTGGAGGTATAGGAGGTATGGGCGGAATTGGGGGTATGGGTGGTGGATCCATCCCCCGTTCCTCGGCCATGGTGACTGGTGAACTATTCAACAATCCCCTATCAACTTCTACCGGGAATTCTTCTCTAAGTGTGTAATTTTCCGAAGAAGTTTCACCACTCAATTTGGAGGGAGTGATCTCCTCTTCAAGTTGAGCTCCAAGTTCTAAAGTGTCTAGAATTGACCTAGTCCTAGGTTCGACGTTCAAACAACTCTCTATTCTAACATTATCTTGTTCTAATCTATCACTGATTTTAGAGGACCGCCTCTTTCGAGTAGATTTCTCTAGTCCTACTATCAAACTTGGTTTTTGTGAGCGAGTCCTACCTTGCATTCCATAAGAATCGATCGACCCTCACTTGACCACACATAATCCTAGCAATTCCCCTCTTAATATTTTCACTTGTCTTGGTGTGGTTATAATTTTTTTAGGAGGTGAGGAAAAGAACCTGCAAGCCCACTTAGGTGAAAGAATCCCAATAGGGGATAGGCATGTTCATGTTAATTTTTTGGTTAAGTCGGAGCATCACCTCCGCACCTTCCCGCAAATTAACACTCACCACAATACCGATTGTGAGGGGGTGACCTTCCGAGTAGATTATGTTAAAAGTCGAGGCTTCACCCTTCAACTTCTCACACCATCCACAATTCGGGAATTACCCTCTACAACGGATAACAACAATCACGAGTACAAAAGGCATTCCTTAATTAGTTAATGAGTTCACTTTGAAGAAATAAACATACCTTGAGCAATCGCATCCCCCTGTGAGTTAGCACTCCCCTCAATCGTGACTCAATGTAACAACACCATAAACTTTGTGAAATATTAATTTAATCTAGAGCATGAAATGACAACTCCCAAAACTTTGAGACTCACCCCGAGGTGAGTGTCAAAGTTCAATGTCCTAAGGTGAATTTACCCTCTAATGTTTTAATGAGCTACTCGGTTATAGGTTCCTTTTAAGTTCTTAGCAAATCCCCAAAAAGGTTGAGGACGTACCTTCGCCGCGCTCCTTCCTCAAAAATGAATTTGCGTAATTGACAATGCAATTCATTCCAAGGAATAGTTGAAATACAATGAATTCAAATGTAACCCAAAGAGAGAATACTTACCGAGTTTCGGGTGCTCCTTCCCTTCTCTCAAGTTTGTGTCTCCAATTTTTCCTAGTTGCCTCCAAGTCTCCTAGTCGCCTCCAAGTCTTGTAACTACCTTCCGCTTCGCTCCCGGCGGACGCACCAATTATGTGAGGCCAAACCCCCCACCCTTAAGCGTCCGTAGTCCGAGTAGTGGGTTTGGGCTCACATTCCTCTTTGGTCTTTGCTTCCTTTGTCTTGCCATCGCGAGAGTGCTCCACATTCTCCATTAATTTGTGCACGTGGTTTATTTTTAAAGAGAGGATGCAAGTGTTAAAAAACACTATTCTCTATAGTCAATCTCAAATACATTTACTTGTGAAAGCCACACATAACACTAACTAGCATAATGTAACTAACTACTTGTCTATGGGCTAATTAAGTAGGCTATCTACTAAGCTCCTTCATGAACCCATCTCTTTACTTTCTAATTACATAAACCTAGCTCCTTCATAAACCCAACTCCTTCATGAACCCAACTCCTTCATGAACCCACAACTTTGTAGTTGTAATCCCCAACTACCTCACTAATTATTCAAGCCCTTAACTAATCTTCCTACCTAATTTTCCTAATTCTACTAACAACCCCTTTCTAATCACACAATTCTTCTCTAATCCTAAAATCCTAAAATCCTAGAGAGGAGAGGGGGAGAGAGAATTTTCTAACTTCACTAAGACTAACTAATCCACACAAGTATATTTTTGCACTCATCACAACCTCAAGTACTCAACTCTTAAACATGGAACTTGCAACCACGTGTATTCAAAACATGAACTTTAAGTACCACAAATTGGAATCATGAATTAACTTTAAAATCCTTCACGTCAACACTAATTCTACCAAGAGGTCAAGCCCTCTTCAAGGCTAACAAGCCTTGGCTCTCAAACTAAAAACTAAGCACACACATGTGCTCCAATATGGCTTCCCACACCCACACTTATAACTCGTGGGGTGCCTTGGAGCACAAAGGAAAGAGAGGATGAGTGAGGGAAGAATGAGGAATTATATAGTAAGCTTGAGGGGGTGAGCACCCTCAAGGCTCACGATAAGCCCTTGAGATTTCCTCCTACTTAGTAGGCGCCAATCCTATCTTCTAAGCCTTCCTCCCTCAAATGATCAACAAGGATCCTAATTCGAACATTTAACTAGCCTTGGCTTTCTACCTACCACACTTTACCAAACTTGGGATGCTTCAACCCAAACTTAGCCTCCTTCGCTTTCCGCCGCCATAACTTTCTCCCCTTACTTTCCCAAATCGTTGCTCACCACTTAATTCAAACCACGATGCTTAACTCGTGATTTGATTGGTGCTTTGAGAATTTGCTTATCCTCCACCTTGCATTCTTCCTTGGACCTTCCCCATTAAGTGGCCATGATGAGGTGGTCCACTTGTGCGCTCCATGTGATCCTCCATTCATCCCAATTCGAATGCACTTGCCTCTTGAGTCACTTTGGTTGTCTCCATCCATTTGTACTAGCCTACTCACTAACTACTCAATCCAAGTTCTCCTTACCTATCCTCATTCACTCAAATCCTTCCGAAGGTAAAAACACAATAACAACTCACATCCTAGCCTCTTACAACATGGTACTTCTAAGACTAACATTTCACTCTTTTTATATTTTTGTGAAGTAACATGCTACTTCAAAGTGCATCAACTAACGTTTCAAGGGTCTAAGACTAAATGTGGGCACCCTTTTGGGCTCACACCAAGACAACCACTTTACCACTCAAAGCCAAGGTCAATATATATTGAGGATCGTCATTGAGAATCTTCATTTGCAGACAATGAATAAGGTGTTCATATGAGCTCCAAAAAACATGAAGAAACATGGCTATTGACACAATTTGGAATAATTTGGCAATCATCTCACACAAATAACGTGTTTCACAACCTCCGAGAAGTGGGTGCAGAGCTTCAAGTGACCAACCATTCAACAGCCGCTTAGGTGCCCTCTAGAGTACTGTAGTGGAACCTAATTTTTACCTGCATCACCATGGGGCTTAGGGACGGCTCCCCTGCCCCGTCAGCCGCCACGTAGATCTTGTAAGCCAGCGTGGCCGGGTCCGTGGTCATGGCCACCGCGAGCGGAACAATATAGTAAGGCAAGGAGGGGAGCTTTCTCCACGCCCTGGTGACAGGGTTGCAAACGCTGAAGATGGCCGGATTGCCATCGCTCTTGTGCGACCACACGAAGAACAAACCCCCGGAGGCAGCTTCGATGGAGTGGTAGACCTCGCCGCTGTCACATTTCCAATGCGGTTGGCACTGCGAGTCCAGGAAGTGAAGGTCCAAGGCGTACCACATGTCGAGCGACTCGTCGTACGCAGTGCAGAAAGTGTGTGCCCGTCTGCATATGAGCAGGTAGGCTGGTTGCGGACTCACTTGCGAGCACAGGTTGTGGAAGCTCGATGAAGATGGCCTCGTTGCCCATCTCTTGCAGACTGTGCGGAGCTGAAACAGAGAGAGCACGGGCAGGAAGGCTAGTACTCTGTCCTGGAGCTCCGTCGACAACGAGTTCCATGAGCCGGCTGCTGCGTTCTCGTTGCCGGGGTGGTAGACTTCCAGCTCGTTCATATCGTCGCTGCCATTGTGACGATGAGATTGTGTTGCTCAATTCGGGAGCACGGGACTGAAAATCTTAGCATATTAGTGCACTCCATCAAAGTCAGTGACCGCATCATGCCCTAGGGTTTCATATTGAGCAAGAGCAAAGACATGAGTGGTTCCTCGCTCATTCACCTCGTCATGACTGCCATTGTGAATGATGTCCTGTTGCTCAATTCGAGAACACTGAATCAAACCACTCCATCATAGGCCTCATAATTCATATCGCCGCTGCCATTATGGTGATGAGATCGTGTTGCTCAATTTGAGAGCACGGGATTGAAAATCTTAGCATATTAGTGCACTCCAACAAAATCAGTGACCGCATCATGCCCTAGGGTTTCATATTGAGCAAGAGTAAAGACATGAGTGGTTCCTCGCTCATTCACCTCGTCGTGACTGCCACTATGATTGAAATCCTGTAGCTCAATTCGGGAGCAATGAATCAAACCTGTTCATCATTGGCTGCCTCATAATTCATATCGTCGCTGCCATTGTGAGACCGTGTTGCTCGTTTCGGGGAGCACTGGATTGATTGAACCTCCTACCAAAGTGCACTCCATCAGAATCAATGAGCGCATGCCCCTAGTCTTTCAATGTGAAATAGCAAAGACATCACCGTTTGCTTGCTCGTTCATCTCGTTGCTCGTTCATCTCGTCGTTGATGAGATCCTGTTACTCAATTTGGGAGCATGGAGTTGACTCTGTTACCAAAGTGAACTCCATCAAAATCACTGACCATATTCCTCATTCATCTCGTCACTGTCATTGTGATGAGATCGTGTTGCTCAACTTTGGAGCACTGAATTGAACCTCTTAGCATAGTGCACTCCATCAGAATCAGTGACCGGATGCCCTAAGCTGTCATATTGACCAAGAATTTGCTACTTTGCTTGCTCATTTCTCTCGCCACTGGCATTCTGATGGGATCATGTTGCTCAAATCGGGAGGGAGCCCATAGCCTGCATATGTTATATCTCAAACCTTTTACAAAGACATAACCTGCATATGTTAATTCTTTTCCTTGTGCAAGCCATTGCTCGATTTCCAATGAGTTGTGGAGTGAGCTCTTTCGGCATCATCTTCAATCTTCACAACCGAAACGTCAACAAAGGCGCTTTTGCTGATGACCCCAACAATTGCCGTGCCTGAAAAACTCAGAATAACATGACAATCACCTTGGCTGCCTGCAGGATCCACCAAACACAGAGTTTGATCTGACAAGCAAGAAAGTTCAATCCCGAATTCCAACAATCTTACACCTTTCATCACTAAATGTGACGATGAGATAGCCGCAATTACGCATACATGGACAGAGCAATGCATGGAAAATGGGTTAGGGCACAAGGGTGGCGTCGTTGTAGAGGGAGAGGGAAGAGTACCAAGGGTTCCGAAGAGCTCAAATAGACAGCCTCTCCTATCTCCCTGTCATTCATCACTTCATGCCAAGATTTGTCATGTATTTTAGTGAGTATTAAGTATGAAAGGTGAATATAATGTGACACATGTTCGATGATTTAAGGTCATTACTTGAGGTGGAGTTAATTACGAAACAACTGTCGCGAAGGAGCTCTTTAGCTAAACTCATCCATCCGGAGGGTGAACATGCAGTGAGGTCAATCATATCATGGTTACCGATGATATAGTTCTGGCACATAAAATAGTCCTTTTTGGGAAAGAAACTTGCCATGTGTATTTATCGCATCAATTGGAACCTGCATACTTCCAATGTGAAAATTACATTGCAGCACTCAAAGTGTTGAATTAGATGGCCGCCTCTACAGTCTTTTAGAGGTTTGTGTTTATTGATTGATTTGGTAAGCGTCTGAGTCTCTGGATTGATTCAATGGAACCTGATTGAGACATGTTTAGAACAAACATGTAAGGTTTATGCCAACCTCATTTTATCAATAATGGATGAGACTTGTGGCTACAACAAATGAATGACCATCTTCAATGTGTTTTTTTTTTTTTTTTTTTTGATAAATGAAAGAATTCTATTTCGTTGCCAAATTGCATAAAACATCACTGGGACTCGAAATAGATGGAAAAGCTACCATCTCTTGTGGACTTGGTGCAACAAGATTATTCCAATCTGAAGGGTGATATGACTCTTAGGTGTGATCAACAAGGCCAACCTTAGAAGACTTGATGTAATATATATATGCATGTCAAGAAATTTGCAAATGTGCTAAGAATTCTTGGAATTTGATTGGAAATATAATATGTTGTTCGCTTCTCATCATGTGTCAAAGTTGTCAAGAAGTTCCCAATAGCTTTAAGACCTCTTTAACAAATTTGAATATTTTTCCCACACAATCCTAAAGTGTCATAGAGGGTGCTCTATTTCATCTTTACTAGTGCCGGAATGTAGTTTCCACATAAAATTCAAGAGGATCTTAACAACGTAGGCTTGACGTATGGCAAAATTGAGGGGGAAATAGTTATTTTTTCTCAAAGTAGAGAGCTCTCTACAGTTGTCAAGGAGTCCTTGCCAAATACTTTTGTTAACCTTCTTGTCATCCCACCTACCTTCAAACATGTTTCTTGTATACTTGATGTAAGGTAGAAATACCATAACCGGTTAACCACCCTCTAGTCGTGCACTAGACCGCCGTCATAATGGTGAAGTGCCATTTCTGAAATGGATCATGGCTCGACGGCAACTTCAATGCGTGTACACTTAGTGTAGCCAATGGGAGTCAAGTGTTAATGTACTCATGAGGTAACCGATTTAGGCAATGTTCTATATGGAAATGCGGATTACCGTGTTCGGTGTAGGGAGAATCTAGTGAACAAGTAGGGGGTTTGACAACTTTCCACTTTGAAAAATTGTAGCATTTTTTGTACATGGCAGAAAAATAAAATAAATAAATAAACGCATGTAGCTAGTACCGGCATGAATATGAGCCCGTTGGCCTAATGCTGATCACGAACATCGTGATGCAGTATAAGGTGTTATGCCTCCTTTAGTTGGTGGGCTCTAAGGGGGTGTAAAATTTGTCCCATGCTATGTGGGTGGGGAGACATGTGTTTGTTTATTGTCAAGTTCCCTTTTGTTTAGTACCAGATATGTGAGGTATTTGATGGCATTTTGGTGTAAGTTTTTCATGAGAGTTTTGATGTTGGTTTTTGGGATATTCAGGTTGGCTAGTTTGTTAATGGAGTGTTTGTGTATAGCCCCTCTCACTCCAGCTGTGATGGTGATGAGGGGGTTGGTTTGCCAGCCCTGGTTTTGTATGGTGTTAATTAATGGGTTGTATTTGTTGTGTTTATGTGTGAGGGCTTGGTCAGGGAATCTATCGTGACAGTATGTGAATTCAATGCAGGGTTGTCTATCCCGCCGTTGTGACGGTGTCGTGCCGTCACGACGTGTCGTGTCGTGACGGACCCCTCCGTCACGACACAATAGGGTCCACGTAGGGTCAACATAGGGGGAGCCGACTAGGGTGGGTAAAATACTTACCTTCTTGCCAAGGTGGCGTCCTATGTGGCAGAAAACGTCGACGTGGATGTGCATATTTCCCCTGCCACGTAGACCATTTTGCCATTGTGTTTATCATTGTGTTAAAATCAAAGTAATAAAATATTACTAAGGAGGGTGTGGGGCGGACGGGGGCGGACGGGGAAGGGGGGTGGAGCGGACGGTGGATGGGGGTGGAGCGGACGGGGGAGGGGGGGGGGGTGGGGCGGACGGACGGGGGTGGAGCGGACGGGAGAGGGGGGGGGGGGTGGGGCGGACGGAGGAGGGGAGGGGCGGACGGAGGAGGGGGATGGAGCGGACGGGGGAGGGGGGTGGAGCGGACGGGAGAGGGGGGGGGGGGTGGGGCGGACGGACGGGGGAGGGGGGGGGGCGGACGGGGGAGCGGACGGAGGGGGGGAGCGGACGGGGGAGCGGACGGATGGGGGGGGGGGGAGCGGACGGGGGGGGGGGGGACGGTGGAGCGGACGGAGGTGGGGGGAGCGGACGGGGGGGGGGGGGGGGCGGACGGGGGGGGGGGGGGGCGGACGGAGGTGGGGGGAGCGGACGGGGGGGCGGACGGGGGAGCGGACGGGGGGGGGGGGGGGGCGGACGGGGGAGCGGACGGGTTGGGAACGGGGTGGGGGACGTGGGCAGACGGAGGTTGGGAACGGGAGCGGACGGGGTTTGGGTACGGGAGCGGACGGGGGGGGCGGACGGGCGCTAGTAAAATTTTCCCCACTTTCCCTTTACTTTGCTGACATGTCGTCACACGTGGACAATGTAAATCCTACGTGTCCGAAATTGGGTAATGTAATTACACAAAAAAATCGGTAAAATTCAAGTCCGGCAGGATAAAGACAGCATCCGGCATAATCCGGCATAATGTCGTGACGGATACGTGTCGTGACGGCACGACATTATGCCGGGATAAGCCTCCGTCACGACACAATAGACAACCCTGATTCAATGAGTTGGACTGTGAAATTGGAGGAGGGTGATATAGGGGGTTTTGTTTGATATGGGGCTCCAATTATGCATAGAATATCTGGTTTTAATTTGGCTTGGCATTGGCATGTGGTATGTGTGCATGTGCATTTAAGGAGCCATTCCAGGATTGTCTGATTAGGAGATGTATTATTAAGGCAGCCTGCATTGGTCAGTGTGAAGAACCGGGTGTTTTTGTTGGCTTGTAAAGTTTGGGTGATGAGATGTACCGCTTTATTGTGCCTTGTGATTCTTAGGCCTTTTAAGTATGGGTGTTCGCATGTTCATAGGAGGTGGGGCCATGTGTCTCTATCGTTGTGATGGCATAATGTGCAATTGGGGTTTTGGTGTGTGAGGGGCCAAAAGATATTTTCCTGTGGTTGCCCATGTATTGTGCGTATCTAAATTTAAACGTTTGGGTGATTTGGGCGTCTGTCACATTCTTGTTATTCCAGAAGTGATTGGATAGTTTTTGGTTTATTTGCGTGTTGGATAACCATTTGTCCACGTAGGGCAGAAAAATATGAAACAACTTGCATTCTTCATGAATCTTCTCGTCTATCTTGGAAAATTTATCTCCTGATTGTAAGACCAGATCTTCAATGCGAATCACCTTATTTTCACGGGTTATGGTATTTCTACCTTACCCTAACCTTGGTACATTTCAAAAGTTGAATCCAAGGAGAATTTAGTAGTCTATCAACATAGAGTTGCTTTAGGACTCCAACAAAGTGGAAGACTTGAGATGAAAAAACCCGATGGTTTGGAGGTTCTTGGGACAAAGCCTCTCTCCAATATATATGCATGTCAAGAATGCAATTGAACCTGTACATAGTTAGAGTAATGCCCACTTCCCACCGGACTTTAGCTTAGCCTACAAGTTCGTCATAAAAACACGGTCTTCACACCATCAATGGTATCTAGTCCCAAGCGTGACGTGGTATGGTTTAAAAGTGAAGGTTTTAAGCCTCAAGCACCGACCCTCCCATCGGTACCTAGAGTTGAGACAAGAATGTAGGACTTTTTAAAGTGTCACCTCTAGCCCTTATGATTGGTTACTTTTTAGTCTTAGCTATGAGAGCACAAGGAACTTCATTAACAAAAACCGATCGCAAGATAGATCAGTGGTAAGGCATTTGGGGATGGGACAAAAACTATCCAACATGTCATTACTTGGTAGATAAAACAATGCACATGTGTGAAAAGTACTTAATTAAAACCTACTTGAAATCTCCGAAGCCCATTCTTGTAAGTGCACTGGGAAAGTTGGGTGCCTCCGCTACGACGGAGAGAGCATTACCTAGTTTTGGGGAAAGACTTTGGTTATTTGGTAAAACCATGTGGGAATGGGCCTTAAGCAGTGTAAGTTGAGGCATGAGAGGGAGGGGGGGGGGACTCTTCCCTTACTGGAAGAGATGTGAAGCGCATCAGATCTACATCATTCATTATGTTGGTGTATTAGTTCAAGATCTCTAAGGCAGAAATACATAAAGCAGTGAATGACCACTACACTGTTTTTTGCATTTAGTGTTAGCAACAGTAATTACGAACCACAACACTAAATGCCAGCGACGCCCTTAATGTTGCATACACTAAATGCCAACCTATACACTAATTGTGAACTAATGTAAAATTTGGCCATGTTCAGATTTTTACATCTCCACAATTAGTGTTATAATATTTTATAGGTAACGCAACTAGAGTTTTAGGTAACACAACCAAGGTAGAGAAGGTGGCGGCGCAGGGAACACTATTTGTCAAGTGGTTGGTAGATAGTGTTGCAGGTAAATGAATAGTAACAACATTAAATGTAACACAACACTAAATGCAAAAAACAGTGTAGTGGTGCACTAGACTAGGGGCAGAGTGGTTTGTGAGGCCAAACCCACCACCCTTAAGCGTCCTAGTCCGGGTGTGGGTTTGAGAATCACATGTCTTATGTCGACAAAGGTAGAAGCTTGAAACTTAATCTCAACTCTCCACCAATGCACTAGTCGTGCTAATCTTTATTAATTCCTTCTAAGAGTTTACATGCATCCTTCCTCCTATTCACCCGTTAGAGCTTGTCCCACTCTCCGTGTGAGAGCGACTAACTCAACACTTCCACCCTGTTAATGATTTACACTTATTTGGGAGGTTGCTTAGCTTCACACGTTGCTTGAGACAACGATGCCACTAGCATCGTGCACAGTCGCGTCCTTAGCCGACTCAAGATCCCAAGTCATGGCCCTTGCCACACATGCCCTTGCCGATATTCCTCTTGAGCTCTTAGTCTTGATCCCCCGCGTATCAACATCGTGAGAATCCATTACATTTTCCATCAACTACTACACCCAATTTATTCCATGGCGAGGATACAAGCGTTAAAAAACGCTATTTTCCGTTATCACAATCATAACACACTCCAATGCAACCCCCACATTACTCACATCCACTTCCAACTGCTACTCATACCATTCAGTGCCTCGTGTCTTCCTAGCTTGCTAATGAACTAATTGTCTAAATTAATACTAAGTAGCAACCTAATTAACTAAGCAACCTAATTAACTCTAAGGCCCCCAGTAGCTGCGACTTGCAGCCTCGTGGGTAGCCCAACAGCCAGTTAGCTGCGACAGCAGTCTCGTAGTAGCCCAACACTAGTTAGCTGCGACAGCAGTCTGTAGTAACCCAACACTAGTTAGCTGCAGTCTGTAGTAACCCAGCCAGTTAGCTGCGACAGCAGTCTCGTAGTAGCCCAACACTAGTTAGCTGCGACAGCAGTCTGTAGTAACCCAACACTAGTTAGCTGCGACAGCAGTCTGTAGTAACCCAACACTAGTTAGCTGCGACATCAGTCTGTAGTAACCCAGCCAGTTAGCTGCGACATCAGTCTATAGTAACCCAACACTAGTTAGCTGCGACCGCAGCCTCGCGGTCGCGACAAGGTTTGACTAATACTAAGGAAAGGGGGAAGAGAGCAAGAGAGGGAGAGGAGAGGGAAGATATATGAGAGAAGAAGGAGAGAAAGAGGATAGGAGAGAAGGGGAGGAGAGGGCATCCAACCACAACCCTTTAAACTTTCTCCTACTTAGTAGGACCTTATCCTATCCACTAAACCCTCACCTCCTTAAACCAACAAGATAGAACCCAATTCAAACATTTAAACCCAAGGCTCTTCCCTTTGCCTCTTCAAACTTTACTCACCTAACCAAAGCACTCTCTAATGCCACTACGCTTCTAATTAACCACACAAAATAAGCCTAAGGCCTGAAACATAACTCCACACCAAGCCTCTACTACATTGCCATTCTAAAACTAGGGTTTCACTCTTTTTATATTTTTGAGAAACAACATAAAACCTAAAAGTCTAACTCAAAGGGTTAAGAACACATGTGGGCACTCTTTTGGGCTCACATGGTTCTTGTGCGGACCCAAAATGGCTAATTGGAAAAGTGGTGGCCTGAAAAGGATGCACTGCTAGATGGGATGCAATGATTGGCCGGATAGGTGTTGTTTCACACCACTTGCGATCACTTTTGGGTGCCATTAAGTTAGCCATTTTGTGTGTCATTGTATGCAGAGTAGAATATTTAGATATTTAGATTAGGGAGACTCTATTGTACAAATAGGGGGTTTGACTTACTTGCCTCTTTGAAAAAATGTAACTAATTATTTACAAGGAATAAAATTACGAAACAACTTGCATTCCTCATCATTTCCTCTTCTCCATCTCTGAAAAATATCGCACAAAATGTCAAGCCACTCGTTCTAGCCAAATCAACTTATTTTCACTGCTTTAGGTATTTCTACCTTAGAGCATCTGCAACGCACCTACCAACGGCTCCCGTCAATTGCGCTTGGCGGGCGTGGCAATTTCGGCACGCCTCAACAGGCTCAGGAAGACTCCCGTTAGTCTCCCGCGTCTCTCCAAATACCTCCCGGTCTCGGCAAGTTTTGGCCCTTTGCCGTGAGCTTTGCTCCTCCTGCTAGATGAAGTCAACATCAAGATGGCAGTCATAGTTGCATTTTTGCTGAATTTGCAGCTCCAACTGGAATATATAAATTTTTTGGGTTCTTTCTTGATTTCACACCTATAGGTGCAATCGAAAATCGTATTGCAACTCCTTGTTGGTTTCGTAGCTACAACAACGTTTTCATTTTTTTCAACCTTGTTCAGCTGATGTTGCAGCTATAGCTACAGTTTAAAAAAAAATTCCTTGTCATGGTTTCATGTTTTCTTGATCATGATTTATTTTGGTGTTTGTTTCGTGTCTTGATGCTAGCCTGGTTTTTTTCTTTTCGTTTCATGTCTTTATGCTGGCCTTTTTTTCCATCTTTGTTTCCTATCGTGATGCTGGTTTTTTTTCCATCTTCGCTAAAATTATAGTCACATTAGTGCGTTGTGATTAATGTGACTAATGCCCTAACAAGGCATTAGTCACATTAGGGTGATGTGACTAATGTGACTAATGCCTTAGCAAGGCATTAGTAACATTAGTCACATTAGTGCGATGTGATTAATGTGACTAAAGCCCTAGAAGGCATTAGTCACATTAATCACATTAATGGGTTGTGATTAATGTGACTAATGCCCTAGCAAGGCATTAATCACATTAGTGCGTTATGATTAATGTGACTAATGCCCTAGCAAGGCATCAGTCACATTAGTCACAACATACTAAATCATCCATAACTCTCACATATTTATTCTAAAATTCATTGCAATTTTTTTTTGACTTTGACTTTGATTTGTGTATGACTTTTACTTTAATTTGTTCACTTTTGTGTTGCTCTTCATGCTCCTACAAGCCCATGCCACCGTGACCGCCCCGCGGCACCACCGTGGCCTTGGGAATGGGTACCGGGACTGCATGGCAGGTGCCGCGTTGAGGCGCCTGCCCGGCACCTCCCCCCACACTCCCTCGGAGGCCCGTCAAATGACCTTTGACGGGCACATCTAACGGGCGCCCGTTGGCGATGCTCTTACTAAGGGCCACTTTCCACACAGACCAAGCGCCCTGACCATGGAAGGGTTGAGAGCTATGAAGTAGAACAACCATTCTGAATAGTGTTTATATGAATTACAGAATCTTGTTGTGACCACAAGTCATATGTGGCAAAAAAAAGTACACAAATAAGTTGGAATGAGGGTGAGGTGAAACTTGCCAAAACTGGATGCCGGTTGATACACCTCAAAACCTATCTTGTGGTACTGCTTGGGACAGCAACAAGATGATCTCGTTCAAGGCATGTTTCTTTGCATTTGATACTACACTAAATAGTCCTATTACTATGGCCCACAATAGTTTTCTAGAGCCCATGCTAATTCTCAAAATGAGAAATAGTGTGGGCCACATTAATTTTCAACTTACGCTAATTCCTAGTAGATAATTAGCATGGGAATAATTGTTTTTTTAGAAATTAATGTGGGTGATTATTTTATTTTATGCTTGTGATACAATTTTTTGGGCAGAATAGGTTAATTTTTGAATTTTGACGAAGTTTAGGTTCAAAATTGGAATTACAACTTTGAAACAATGAAAAAGTAAGTAATTAGTGACTGTTTAGTGGAAGTAAAGTGAAAGTGGTTCTTTTCAATTCACTGACCATAGTCCAGAGCATGAGAGTCACTTGTGAAAGACACTTGGGGAGGTCACTAGTGAAAATTGTAGAAATAATGTGCGATAAAAATAGGGTCTAATATATTCATTGTAGATAAATTTTGCAAAAAACGTACATATAATATAGGGGGTTTTTAAACAGTGACACATGTTTACATGTAAAATACCATCACATATAATGGCCTCTTTTATATAGTTAGTACATGTAAAATAGCGTGGAAACAATTACTAGGGGTAGTGGGTCTAGGGCAGGGTCTATGCTAGTGGATGAAAAGAGGTAATTTTCTGTTGAAAAAGCTTGGATGGATGACTTTGCAGGTTGGTTGGCTTGAACGTTACTGAACCAACGTATCCAATGTGGAGTTAATGTTCTCTACCTACCTGCCGGGAGGGAAAATTTCAATGCGTTGTTTGAATTGCAATCTTTTTTTCAATTTTCTTTGGTAGTATAAGTAAAATAGGGTATTCTAAAATAATTCCCCAAATAAATTATAATTACTGATAGGGTGTATTAAAATACAAGCATTTACCTTTATTTTGAAAGATACCATACCTTATAATCTTTTCTGCAAGGTAAATAGACCCCTGATAAATAAATCCTGAGCGCACATGTATGCATTAATTAAAGAGGGAGTGACCTCCCCAAGGAAAGACAATAGACATGTGATCAAATGATTAGAACTTATGAATCTGGCTATGGGCAGGCACATTGATTGAGAAGATAGTTTTGACTCGGCAGTGACCATAGGCAGGGAGAGGAGAGGGGATCATTCACAACTACCTCTCGTGAAGAGAGTAGCTTCTTCCCTCGTCCGTAAGCGAGACGATAGCCTGATGTAATTACTGGGTGTGAAGCCCTATGTGATGTAAAAGTGCCTTTCCAAAATATAAGGTTGTGAAGCTTATTTCATTGATATAATTGCATGGACAATAGTCTTGGTATTAGTGCTCTCAGTGCTCTTAGTGACGGAAGTAAATAAAAGATAGACTTGGTCGTGTTCTAGGAAGAGTCCGGAAAGACTCAAGATATAGAGAAACTAAGTTATAAACTTCATCTCGTGAAGAGAGTAAATCCCTTTCCTTTACTCCCATCAAATTGTCATAGGAGGGTGTGAAACCCTGTCATAATTGTACATCATTTGAGGGAGAATTGTAATCCCACAGGACCATTGTCGAGGGAAAGTTGAAAGGGACTCAAAAGTGGACATGGTCAAGAAATCCCTCTCTGGAAGAGAGTGGAAGGTGTATGATCAATTGGACAAGGCCATTGTCTGAAACATAAAGTTGATCGGGTGTGAAGCCCTTATTTTGCATGATTTTCTCCTTGATCACTATATTCGTTAATTTGGGACTTTTTCGGCATTTTGAGACAGTTACAAATATAAGAACATGGATAAAATCACATAGATATTGGAGAATGTTGTAAGATGCAAATACTTTGAAGCGGGTGTTCATATCAAGAACCCAATTAAGAACTCATATCAAGATGGTTTGGGTAGGACGACCCAAACATTAGACCATGTTGTTGTGGTCCATATATTAATTTGAGACAAGAGAAAGTCTCAAATTAACGAATATAGTGATCTTGAGTAATACTTGAATGTGAATGATCACTTTATGAAACTTCGAGGAGTCCATTGTTTTGCTTCTGAGAAATTAAGTTGAATGGTAAAGTTGAGAAACTATTTGGTTAGTATCTTAGTGAAAGTCCTGGACCTCTCTGGAATCATTGTCACCGGGTGTGAAAGTTTGAGCAAATAGGCACTAAGCATAAACTGGTAATGGTCATAGACTCTGTATCTTGCATGTAAATTGTCGTGGTGATAAGGACTATTGTCTGGCCGAAGAAGATAGCCTGGGCCACTTCTCCTTGTCACATTGAGTGACCAAACTTTTGGTGAGTAGATTATGTTCAGGTCTAGTAGCCATGAGCCTAATTGAGATTATTAAGTGGATAAAGCACAAATATTGATAGTGACTATAGTCTGAACGATTACCTTGTCTCCGTGGGGTGATGTTTTGTGAAGAGACTCACCTAAGTTGCTTGCGGACGACGAAGACACAATGTACAAAACCATAGTCTTATGAGATATTTCTGTGCACAAAAATAGTTGGGGTTTGTCAATTCTTCATAAATTGAGAAACTTGGGAGTCTCTCTATGAGTAAGCTGTAATCTTTATTCCAACAAGAGGTAAGGTCGTAGATTGACATTCTCATCCACTGTGAAGGTGTTTGAGAATTTACCTTGTGACATTTGAGAAACTCCATGACCTGAGAAAGGACAATGGTCCTAGAAGGCATACGGACGTGGAGTATGTGGAGTAGGCCAAGACCATAGTCAAGTGAGTGCACGTTGTCAGAGATGCAATTGTGAACAATGAAGCGATGAGCTTTTAAGAAGAGAATGAGCTTATTAAGAAAGTCCAAAATTTGCGAAGGACCATAGCCTGCGGCAATGACGATAGTTTGAGAGAGACGAAGCGTTGGGGCCGGGAGGTGAACTAGTCAAGAAGGGAGTGGGGAGATATCCCATATCGGTTGTCAAGGAGCTCAAGAGCCAGAATAAAAGGAGAGAAGGCCAAGTTAATCATTGAGAACTTGATGCTTACTTGTTTCTAAAGACTATGGCTTGCACTACACTATGAGACTCGTTACTTGTGACTGGTGATTTGGAATTGGTTACTAGGCTTTGGTGATTGGTACGCAGACTCGATCCTTTAGGTCATTGTTCGCTTAGGTTCCGGTAGACTTAGTTCGTGTTACTCGCCACTAGACTTTTGCAAATTGTAGCAGTTATTTTAATATAACAAATGAGATGCTTCTGGGCTAATTAAAGGAAGTTGAAGAACCATTAAATTGAACCTTTTTAACTTATTCAACTAGGATAAATTTGTGGAGAGTTAATTCAGAGGTGTCTTGTTTGTTCCTTCTAATGTGGTTTGGCCTATAGTCACTGGACATTTATAGGGATGATGCTTTGCCTGACAAAGGTAATGACAATGGTCCCACTGCCTCATGAAAATTCATCTAATGAAGGAATTGAACAACCCGTAGGGTTGTGCTACAATATTTCTTGATACATTAATTTCTCATGTCATAAAGGAGGGACTATAGACTAAATCAAGGTACCCTTGGCCTTGGGTTTATGAGACTATGGATCATTCAAAAGACTATTGTTGAGCCGTGACTCCCTCTATTGCCAACTCATAATAGAGAGAGATATTACTGACGAGCGATGGGTGTGAGGGAGAGACTAAGCAATTGCATGTATTGCATTGAGTGACCCTAATACCCCATCCCTCAATTTGATAAAATCCTAAAACTCACTTAAGAATTTGTTTGTCCCCCTGATTATCATTCTAAACTCATTCCCAAGTCCTTGTGACCTATCAATTAACCTAATAGTGACACTTAGAGTTCAATCTGACACTTATTTGGTCTTCCCAATGTGTTTTCATTAATTGGAACCCAGTCCAAAAACCTATTCATGGCAGCTTCATGATTGAGTCTCCATCCTTAGTCCGAAACTCACAATTACCCTTTTGATTAAGGGACTCCGAGAGAAATATAATCCTAGCATCAGAGACTATCCCGACAGACAAGAGGTTGCAAGCCAAATCAGGAATATAGATAACATTGTGGAGGATACCGGGCAATTGATGACCATTGACATGCCTAATGATTTTAATATCCCCTCTACCTTTTACCCAAATCATTTTATTGTCAGCAACAATAATTGGCCAAACACCGTCATCGATAGAGGTGACATTTGTAAACCACTCGAGGTGATTGGTCATATGCTCTATTGCGGCTGAATTAACACAACACTTGTCTGATAATGTGGAAGATGTTAAGAAAGCAGTGGAACATGTAGAAACCATGAATGCTAGTACAAGTTCATCATCAAAAGAAGGATGAATGTCTGAGTTATCAGATAAATTTGCTGTAGACAAGGCTTCCTCAATATTGGCAGCACTAAGGCTTGAATAAGGTTTGCCTCCAAGTTTCATAAGAGGTTTATTGTGAGGTTCTGGGCAATAAACAATTCAGTGGTCACCTCGCAATTAAGACACTTCGCTCGACTCTTCAGGTCCCTGAGATACTCAACATCTTTTTGATGTTATTCTTTCCTTGAGGAGTGTTGTTGAGGCAGATTAGAAGATGACCCACCAAATCATGTGAAGAACGCCTTATCATCGGCTTTTTGTCAAAATGGCCTTGCCCCTTTAAAATAGCCTCATGTCGTAACAAACACTCTTCAAGAAGACAGGCAGTTTGTTTAAGTGGATCCACGTCGAACCAAACAGCAATAACGATGTTATAGCTGGGAGGTAGATTCGAGAGCAACCAAACATGTCACAAGGGACTCTTCTAAGATGGTTGACATAAGAAGTGTAGGCCTCTCTAACTTGAGTTCAGTTGGTGGGCAGACTCACTCGATTAAGGGGAAGGGAAATGTATTGTTTTCTTGCGATGGTGAAGTAAAGAAAATAAGCGATGTTCTTTATGTCTTAGGTGTTATAAAATCTTCTGTCCGTTGAAAGTATCACCGATCAAGGTTGCATTATGATGTTTGGACCCACACACTGCCAAATAGTTAAGGCAAACGACACCTCTCAAGTTCTAGCAAGGGGCACTAGGGATCCCACCAACGGACTCTACATGTTAGAGTCTACCACAGCAGACAATTTCGTTTGCATAATAAACAAAGAGGCTCAAATTGATATTTGGCATGGTTGTCTAGGGTACGTGAATCACAAAACATTGCATAAAATGAAGGACGATGTGGAGGGACAACCTTATCTTCATATTCGCCATACATTTTGTACATACTGCACAAAAGGGAAACAAAACAGGACAGACGCACCCGAGGTGAGTCATTCTAGAGCACCACAGAGAAATGAGTTGATACACTCAGATCTCTGTGGTCCCTTGCCATCTCCATCACTTTCAGGTTCCAAATACTTCATGACTTTCATAGATGATTTTTCTAGGAAGACATGGACATACTTCCTAAAGGCAAAAATCTCAGGCATTTGAAATCTTCAAACAATTTAAAGCAATGATAGAAAAAAAGACTGGGGGTAGCATCATATAGAGGGGGGGGGGGGGCGGGGAGTATACCTCTAAGTAATTTGAAAAGTTTCTACTGGACAATGGCATAGTGCATCAGAAAACTCAAGCTTACACTCCCCACCAAAATGGAGTTGCCAAAGGATGAATAGACCATTGTTAGAACGTGTGCGTACCATGTCACTCACTTGTGAAGCACCAATCTATTTATGGAGTGAAGCCATCAATACAGTTGCATACATCACGAACAGGTGCGCAACACGAAGTAACGATGGCATCACACCAGAGGAGAAATACACCAACCAAAATCCAAATGTGGAGCACATGAAGATTTTTGGAGCGCTGGCACATGTTCACATCCCGGAGCATCAGCGCAACAAACTACAACGGAGGTCTGTACACTGTTTCTTCTTAGGATATGATGATAACACCAAGGCTTATAGGTTATTCAATCCATGGTCCAGGAAGATGGTAATCAGAAAAGATGTTATCTTCAATGAGAGCATCCTGGGAATCAAGCGAATCATGCAACCAAAACAAACAGAAACTTACATGGAAATTCAGCTAAAACTTGACGATAGTGAAGTACCTGAAGGAGGATTTGATCCATATTCGGAGGTTGATGTAGATGGACAGAACTCTCAATCCTCGCGAACCAACGACTCTATGATGACCAGAAGCCACAGACACATTTGACAAAGTGTACACTCAGAGTGCTTAGAACATCAGGACCAGTTGCAACTACCGAATCAATCTCAATACCAACACTGAGGAGATCAACCAAGATTAGGAGACCTCCTTCAAACACTGAAGATTATCTCTACATCATTGACCCTAATGGTCCAACATCAGTAGAGGAGGCCAGAAAGCATCCAGGGTGGACAAGAGCGATGGATGAGGAATTGGAATCAATCCAGAAGAACAAGACTTGGGAGTTAGTTGTCCCACCTCCAGGTAAAATTCCTGTCACTTCAAAATGGGTTTTTTAAACCAAATTGACAGCAGATGGTAAGGTAGAAAAATTGAAGGCCAGGCTGGTTGCAAGAGGTTTCAAACAAAAGGAGGGGATAGACTGCCAAGATACTTTTGTGCACCAATGGTAAAATGGCCCACCATTAGGATTGTTGTTGTTGTTGCAACAAAGAAGGGATGGAGCATTAAGCACCTAGACAACAAGACTGCTTTCCTAAATGGAGACCTAGAAGAACATGTGCATATGGAAATACCACAGGCTAGTTCTTTTGGCTAGTGAAGAAGGCAAGGTATGCTTATTAAGGAAGGCCATCTACGGCCTGAAGCAAGCAAGTTGAGCATGGTACATAAAGATTCATGACTTTCTCATAGAATTCGGCACAACTAGGAGTGAGGCAGACCCACAACCTGTACTTCAACAAGGAAGCAGACCTCACACTAATTGTTTTAATCTATGTTGATGACCTTCTGATCACGGGCAACAACTCAATCGAGGTAGAATCTTTGGAAAAAGAACTTGAAAAGAAGTTCGAAATGTCTAAGCTCGGGTTATTAACATTTTACATAGGGATAGAATTTCAACGCTTAGCAACAGGAATGCTTCTATCAACAGAACTTGTTAGAAAGGTTTGGGATGTCAGAATGCGCACCAATGGCCACACCCATGGAGGGAATCAGAGTACACCTGAACATGGAGGAAGATTTTGTGAATGCCACCGAATACCAAAGTTTGGTAGGTAGCTTGATTTACCTCACCAACACACATCCTGACATAGCATACTCAGTGAGTTGCCTCAGCAGATTCATGGCGGCACCGCAACATCCACACCTTGAAGGATCCAGAAAGGTCCTCCGCTACATCAAAGTCACAATAAGTCATGGCTCTTTCATTCCGAATCAAGGTGATGACACATTAATGGGCTATGTAGATTTCGACTGGGGAAGAGACTTGGACAAGAGAAAATCTACAACAAGAATGATCTTCAAAATTGGAGATGCCCCCATTCATTGGAGCAACAAACTGCAGCCAATAGTTGTTCTCTCTATAACGGAAGCAGAATATCGGGCAGTATCGAATGGGGCTAGAGAGGACAAATGGCTTCGAACTCTGTTAGAGGAGCTGGGATAGAACTTACAAGACTCCACAATCATGTACAGTGACAATCAAAGTTCGATAAAGCTTGTGAAAAATCCAGTATTGCATGCAAGAACAAAGCACATATAGTTCCAACACCACTACATTCGGGAGCGCGTTGAGGAACAAGCAGTAGTTGTCTCATACATCCATACTAGAGAGCAGGAGGCATACGTTCCTATGAAACCCTTGGCAGGATACGTTTTCAACAAATGTATGGGCCATAACCTAAAGGAAATATACACAATGAATTGCATAAGAGAATGTTAAGCTTGGCAAGAGACTCTTTATTAGTGTGCTGCAGAATACAGCGATGAATCAATCCACAACAATGTAGAAGTAACGTATAAGGAAACAAGAATGGAGACTATCGCTCTACTTCGTGCCGCTCTGTCTACGATCAGAAAGACTAACTGAGACTGATCGTAGGCGGGCTACTTGAATGCATAGAAAACATCCCAACGAGTTTACTGTAGATAGATTTGTGATGAACCGAATTCATCCAACAATAAGGACCAAAAAGGTACTCGACAGCAGTACGTCTCACTGACGTTTAACAAAAGCGTTTGAAATTAGTGTCAACGGCGACTGAAATTACCTTGTATCAATTCACAACCGGAATAAGAAAAAGTGGTGCGACACTGGAACACAATTATGTTAGACCTGTGACCTGTATGTAGCAACGTTGATTAGTGGACATTACTGAACATTCCAAGTTGGTTTGAGGAGCTTGATGGAGCAGCTAAACGCCATAGCCTGCACATTGGCAGTGCTCTGCATTAGGTTTCTCCAGTAATTTACTGCATTGTCTCCAATGATCGACCTCTGGAGACACGGACGCTCACTCTTTCTGCTCTTACGCCTCCTTGGGGACAATCAGGCACGACAGAGACTTGTAGGATCGAAAATTCATTGTACATGGGAGGCAAGCAAACACACACGCATGTGGTACAAATACAACAGAAGGTGGAATGAATGGTTAGGATACATTTGCAGAAACTGGATTTTTGCAAGTGGATCATAAAATGTCACCTCACATTTATCTTGCGGCACTGCTGCTTGCAGGATTGGGCACGGCATGTTGCTTTTATTTGAAACTGGATGGAGAATCTTAACTTGGTTACAAATACAACTTGCGTTTCTAATTCAACATCAGATTATGCTCCCTCCCCGCTCCATCAATTTGAGAGTGCTAATTTCTGTTCCTTCAATTCGAAAAGGACCAAAATTGCGCAGACAAGTACGTAATTAGGAGTGGAGGAAAACAATGGATCACATGATTTACATGCAGTTTGCAGGTATCGCCTGCGAATTATTCTTATAAATATTCTGAAGATTGGAGCGGGCCTTGAAGTCCATCTTATTATTAATAAATCCAGAGAACATGAACAGCAGTGGTATAAAGTGTCAAACATAAATACATCCTTGAATTATTGACGGTGATCGCTTGATATTAATGATTGGTACATTCGCCAAACAAACAGGTGGACGACTCTCACGAAATCTGCAATTCTTTTTATGGAGAAGCTCTGTTAAATAAATCTTAAGGGAGGAACAACAAAGTCCATCTGAGCAGCTCGATCAAGTTTCCAGGGTAATTAACATTCTTATTCCTTTGGGCTACCGCCAGTGTATACACTACCTGAATAAGTGCCTTGACTTGATGTCACATCTTAATCACCTCGGAGTCACGACCTTATCCCATGGTATAAAGACTCGCAAAAGCCGGCAATGGATCGGTCGAATGGAACCGATCCAAATTAAGCAAAGACACAACCGCTTGCACTACTGTTTACGGTAACTATTCACAGGGGCAGTTTCTCACTCCAGCTCGGGTTTTCTTTGTGGCAGATTTATTTCTATCCCTAAAGAGGATTTCAATCCAAACAGGTTGTGCCATCTTTCTTAGAGAAGATCGATCCTCGTTCATCTTATGAGACGGAGATTAATTTCTAGTTTGATGAGTTTGTGGAGGAATAAATAATATGCACTTGACATTGTACATGAGCCCTACTACATCTCGTAGCAAGATGACACGTGTACGATATCAAACGTAACACACCATGTCGTGAGGATCATTTGCTACATTTTATATTCGTCATGCCGTGTCTAATGAAGACACAACACATTAGTGAGATCTGGGATGGTGGGTGCTATTGTAGAGTAGGTTGTCTTTATACATATCTCATCATATATATTTATGTGAAGTACATGACGTCTAACTGCTACTGTCAAGTCGTCGGATACAAATGAAAATTCGAGCTCAGCTGCTAGAAGCGACCTGCTTCACCTGCTTCACGCTCGTTGAGGTTAGCTCTGACTCAAGTTCTTCTTACCTAATCGTAATTCAAGTAAAGTTTCTCTTTATGTACTTAAAGATCGAGATACAAAATCAGGGTTATGAACTGATGACCCTTTTAAGGAGCCCGGTTATGGTTATGATTGGCAGCCTCAGCGTCTCGGGTAGATTCGGCCCAAAGTGCCGAAGCTACCAACCACAACGAGTATCTCTAAAGCAATTTCCCAACATAACACCGGGTATGAGGATGTTATGGGGTGTTATCCTGGGAGCTAATCGGGTCTACGTTGCTCGTTCACCCCCAACTATATACCTATGAACTATTATCGGATGGCTAAACTGTCGATTGAACTGGTGCGGCCGATTTCTACGAACAATATGAACATGTTCGGTGTATTAGGATCGGAGACTTGGGCAAGGATCCTCCCTTGTAACCGGGATATAACCTCCTGCTCTCAACAAACCAAAGACTGCCACGACGGCGACACATCGCCAGAAACCGGTTATGAACGTAACGATTTTAATGCGTATGACTATTTTTCTATGATTCCTATTTTGAGAAGATTAATTACGTTTCCAGAGAGAGATTGGAACCAATCCAATTCACCGGGCACTTTAAGGAAACGCTGCACCACCTGACCCGGAGAGGTAATTAAGTCTGATTGATCTCTATCAGCCCCTAGCCTCTTGCGCATCTGGTCGCTGCTGTACAACCTCTGGAATACGGGCCTCCTTGGCTCCCCGACTTGCTGCAGTTGGGGTTGTAGTACGACTTGCCTGTTGATGTACACGGCGTTCGGTTCGCAGTCAGAGCATTATACCCGATGCTGCTGCTGGTCGCAGAAGTAGCCAACATCCGCCTCGTCATCTCCTCCAGAAACTCCTCGTCTCTTTGATCATTCACCATCGTCAGGTGCTCCCCCAGCCCCACCACCATGGATTTCAATGGCGAGGAGACTGCTACCTCCATGTCGCCCTCGACGCTGCCGGCACCAGCAGAAGCTTCCAGCTCCACGATATTATGCATCAACATTAGCACCAGGCTCACCATCGCCACCACAACCACGCAATAGTTCTTGCTGCATCCCAGTACCCCCATAGCTCCCGAACCTCCGATATAGGAATTATTTTTTTAATTAGAAAGTTTTGAGATAGCTCGCACTGACTTAATTGGGCAGCGACAGTAGGCTCCCTGCACGAATTGCTACAAATGAGGTCACCTTTCAGAAAAACAGTAAGATCTCTTCTCAAAATTCCAAGAAGAACAACAGTGGCTGCAAGCTCTTGAGAGATATTATTCTGGAACTGGAAGTCGATCGACTTTTGAAGATCATGCCGCCGCAATCTGGTCCACGGTAGTTGGTGCACTGAAATTCAATCTTGAATTGACCCTCTACACACATAATCACACATAAATTAGCTACTATGGTGTATTCGGTAAAACTTGTGCCAATCTCCCTGTCGAACAATATGCGAGAAGAAAAGACGCCTCAGATTTTGGTTGCACGAGGTTAAGAATGCAAGAGTCACATGTACAGTACATTGAAGTACTTGAACTGCGTAGTACTCTACATTTCATATTTTCTGGAACTCAATCATACAAGAGGGTGATGTTGACACATTTCACTTCTAGGCTCATGCCGATGTTTCCTTGGCCTCTCTTTATAGCCTTTAAACTTCCCATGTGAGGTCTCAGAAAAGCAAACACCGTGCATACTTAAACCGATTGAATGAATTGTAACCTCCACTAGACTATCGCGGTCCAATGCAATATTCGCCATTTTTTTTGCTTCCTACTGTCATACTTTGCAAGGATGGACATATGGTCTTCTTACATGCTGCACTCAATAGATGATTGTCTGGGGGCCGGCCACTCGTTTACAGCTTCGAAATCGATCGTTTGGCAAATTGGAGAAGCCTTCCTACTGCTTTTGATGATGTCTTGATGGAAATTTGGTCATCATGTTAATCTAAGAGTGATCTCGACCACACTGCAATTGATAGCCTTCAGAGGAGAGAGATGATTCATCCTTGATCATAGACTTAGGCTCATATGTAAATTCGGGACGGTTTCACAAATCTCAGCTAGGTAATTTTGACCTCAAAGTAGTCTCTAAGAGTTGTCTAAGCACATCTTCAGTCCGTTGTTCTAAATTCAGAGTTATATCCTACTCTCACAAATCTCTTCAGACAACTAGAGTTCATGCATCAAAATGTCGCACTCTAAAGTGCTTGGGCAGTCTGATTCTAGAACTTTAGTATAGCCCTTCGATGGATGCACCCATAATCGATCGCTCATCCAAGAATAGGAGGGTTATCAAACTTGTCATGTTTTTTCATCCTTAATTCCTTGATCATGTCCAAGGACCTGATTGATTATGACTGACAATCAGATTGAGTAGATGAATGACTCACTGCTCCCGCGACTTGTCATTCACTCTCCTCTCGCTAGAATTTATCTAGAGTCCGTGGTTGATATATAGGAAGGTACAGTAACTTAAGGTACAGCACGGCGGGTTGGTCAGTCGTCAAGCTTGCGTGCATCCATGGCTTGAGTCACATATTTTATAGGTTTGGACAAACATAATTGCATTGTGGGCCTTCTTCAAGCATAACTTGATCGTTGTGCACGCTTTAAGAGATGCTAAGGTAGAAATACCATAAACCGTTAAAATAAGGCGATTCACATTGAAGATCTGGTCTGACAATCATGAGATAATTTTCCAAGATAGACGAGAAGGATTCATGAAGAATGCAAGTTGTTTCGTATTTTTCTGCCTTGTACAAAAAGTTCCACAATTTTTCAAAGTGGAAAGTTTGTCCAACCCACTTCCGGTTCACTAGGCTCTCCTCATTTCGATACAGATTATCACCTAAACCCGTTAATCATGAGTACGTTAGATCTTGCCTCCCATTGGCTACACTGCATTGAAGTTGCCGCGCCATTTAAGACATGGCACTTACCATTATGAGGCGGTCTAGTACACCGCTATTGGGTGGTTAACGCTTTATGGTATTTCTACCTTAATTTGAGTACTTGGTGGGCTCAATTGCTCAACTTATTTGGGCTTTGTTTGTGAAATGAACACGTGCCATGCAGTGTAGATTGCTGCCTAGGTTATGATGCAGTCACATTCATCACGAACATATTAAAGGGATATTAACGATTTGTTTATTTTTGGTTTTCCCTTTAAAATCGTCATGTTGGTTTTGAATTTCTCAAAAATTATGCACTTTGTATAAGAACATGTCAAGCAGATGCAAGCAAAAGGGGCGTATATTTCTCACATATTTCATGAGGGTTGGATGTCATCAATCTTAATTGGGATCAATTTTCACCAAAAACAAAAAAAGAAGTATTCAAATGTTGGATTTATTCAGAATTTGGAAACTTCTTAATTTAAAATCCATTAGTGACGAATAACATATTAACCTCCGAGGATACTTGGGATTAATATATCCTTGAGGGGGCAGATTGCGGTGATGGCTTAAACCCCAACATTTCCTTACAACACAAGCAACATGAGTTGGTATGGCACTTGCACAAATGTATAATTGTAGAAGATGCTCAAACTTATGTTGAATAATATTGTCAATGGGTGATTGTTAACACCACAAAAATAGTCACAATGGTAGTCTTAGACTAAACAAAGATGAATACACCAATGATAGTCAAGACGAATACACCAACATTTGTCATCCCCATCCTCTCATGTACAAAACCAAAAAAACTATAGAAATACTTGCCAACACTAAGGTCAAACCATGAATAGTGCACATTGGTGACAATTCATGGAATCTAGCACATCTTCCAAGAGAGTGTCTCTCATGCCTAGTTTCACATAGTGATGTCAACTTTTCATGTAAAACCATTGCCACGGGGTTTAGGAAAATCAATTGGCGTAAGATATCACCCCCAGGTGGAGCCTTGGACCTTGGTCAGTTCCCAGGTGGCGTAAGGTCACTCAGAAGCCGAGAAAATGCATGAGCAAATGGTCCTGTCAGCTTACTATTGCTCTGGCTGCAAGAAACCAAATTATAGGAGAAGAAAAAACAAAAACAAAGCAATTTCAAGAACTGACAAACCAAATATAATGTACCAAATTTCAGCACCAAATGTTCGATTACCATGGGAGTCAGGCTTTTCACCGCTTGAATTCAAAGGGACACGTAATTGCACATGGAAAGCAGATAAGGAAGCAGAGTGGAGAAACAAATCGGATCACACAATTGAGAATCAGTTTGCAAGCTCATAATGATTGGAAAATCTGAGTAATTATCTTCTAATAGGTTGATGAAAGATTTGTTTTTTCCAATATCCAGCCCTTGAAGGTCAATTCTCTTGGTAATCCTGAGAACAAGGACATGCGCATACTGCATTGAATCTAAATGAATCATGAATTCAAGGTGGCCACTTATGTACTGAAGAATTAGTAGATTTACTCAGAAAACATAAAATATGACTCTTGGGATGCCAGAAAACCCCACTGATGATTCTTATTGACAAATAGCTTATGCTATTGAAATAACAGAGGAACATTAGAGTCCATCTCAGGATCAGCATCACCAGCTCGAGGTTCCATGCCTTGATGCTCAGCAATATTGTTTCAAGTCAGCAGGAGCATTAACGTCACAAGAATGTCATCCTCGCAGACAGAATCTGCGTCCCCACTTCACATCGAAAACCAGATTTTTATTTCTCTGAATACATTGCAAATCACCCGACATACGAAAATAGACCCCTGACATTAATCTTTAGAGCCCTGACATTAATTATTATATATCATCACATCTGTCCCAGATATATAATTTCGTGAGGCGCAAATTTGAGCATGCACCAGCAATACGCGGGACGAGATGATCATTCACATCCGGAACTAACTTGACATTAGTTGGCCTGGATCACATATTGCCAAGTAAGTTAGCCACCCTCAAAATCAGCTCAATTCTGTGACTCTATTCTGATTGAGGTAGTCACAAGAAGATCATCACTCAGATTTGATGAATCTGTGGCTCCTCGGAGCCTGCAAGACCGCACCTGATCGAGTGGCCGGAGGTGGAGCGGTCCGGATCAATTACCTCTTGCACACCTCGTCATTGCTTCGCAACTTCTTTTATACGAATCCGGTTTGGTGCCCGCTTTGTTGCAACCGTTGTTGTAGTATGAAAACCCCTTATGAGAACAGGGGGTTTTGTTCTTGTCCAACGCATTGATTCCGATGAACTTGCCGGAGCTGGCCAGCATCCGCCTTGTAATCTCCTCCACAAAGGCTTCGTCTCCTTGATCATACGCCATTACCAACTGCTCTCCCAGCCCCATCGCCATGGATTTTGGTGGTGAGAAGAAGCTAATCAACTCCATCTCTTCCTCCACGCTGGCAGCAGCAGTAGCAGCAGCCGAAGCTTCCTCCACGCAATTGTGCATCAACATCAACATCACGCTCACGGCCATCGCCACCATCCTCACCGAGGCGTTCTTGCATCCCACCTCCATAGCTCTCATAGTTCCAATTATCAAGCCAAATTCGAAAGATATTATTGATCTCTTTCCACATTAGTTGGAGCTGAGGATCAGATGATTACATTAATGAGAATTAGCAGATCGAAGTGAAGTCCAAGATGGTGATGACTAGCGGCAAGTTCTAACTTAGTCAGACATAGCTTGACACTCGAAGCACATGTCTTCTTCAAGATGCTGCCATCATCTCGTATATAGGAGCTTGACGTGCTAATACATTCAAACCTCTGAATCTGAACTTAACACCATAATCATTGTTACATCAGACAGTTAGCACTGGTCATGTTTCAGAATCACGACGGTCACCAATGTATTAAAAAAGCATGCAATTTCACCTGAATTGGCAGCTAGGCTGATCGAATCTTCGCTTTCTCGCTACATTAATACTCCTCGATCGAAATGTGAATCTTTCACAATACAAGTCATAGACTCTCCGTTGTGCTCCAGGATCAAGTGATCTCAAATACGCAACAAGTCTCGAGGAGCTGCCTGATCAGCACATGATCTTGAGCTTGTTCTTATACTCCGGAACAAGTCCCCATTTCAGCTCATGTAGATTACAGATAACCGGTTGAGAAATAACCAGTTCAAACTCAAAACTTCTACCGATCGATCTAGACGCCCGAAATGGAAAATGATTCTTTAATTTAAGAAAGAAAACCCACCAAATTACATTGGAAACAACAGATTATGCCCAAAAATCTCCCCGGACACTGTGATCGTAATCTTCAGTTTTAATCCATTAAGTTATGAGTCAAGATGCCTGCACGTTCTGTTTATAAAACACATGAAGTGCGTAATCATTGTGCAGAGATATGCTCCCTCGGTGGCATAGGGAATCTTGGGCAATTTACCTCCAATGTATACCCTAACCTCCGTAATGTCACTCCCTCTCTTATATCCCGAAACCCTAGGGATCGGATTTGCTCAGTTTAAATCTCCCTCGTTGTCACAATTCACTCTCATATATCACAGGTTTTGACATTATAATAATCCACTGAAGAATTCAAACCACACGCTCGCACATATCACATTGTCATCATTATCATTATTACAATGTTGACTTTGTGTTATTTCATAATGTCACGAGCTACACTAATTCTCTATTATCATGCATGCATGTTAACACTGCAGACCTCCTTAATATCATGTGCACTTTGGTTGCTACATGCATGATATTAGGGGGGTTAGAGCGTACTAGGACAACATAATAGTATGTCCACCCTAGGGTCCAAGACCAAAGAAACCCTCAAATCGAGCAATCCTATTGGTCAAGGGCAACATTATGAACCCTTAGAGTTTACGCTGTCAATGGTCTAGATCCAAGGTATGAGAAAAGGAACTTGCGATGTTGTGGCATCACCTTCTAATTAACATATCTTGGTTGTCCCCACTTGAGAAAAGACTCCTAGTTTGAGACCAAAGTCTCACATGAACAATTGTAAAGAGTTGTCTATAATTTGCAATTGAATTGCATCCGTTCGCCAACATGGTGTAACAACGGTAAGTTGGACTTCAGAAGTTGGTCGAGTAAGGCAGACGTGCTTAATTTGGTCACTTATCTTAATGGGACACATGTGTTGGAGGGCTATGTGGTTAGGCAAGGCTCCAAGAACGGATATCAAAAAGATGTGTGTCTAAAGGATATTGGACTACTTTTCAAAATATGATATCCATTCTAGACTCAATAATCAACATATTTGGGAGGTCCTATATGGCCATTTAATGAGCACGACAACTTTCACTTTGATAATGAATAAGATATTCATATGAGCTCTGAGAATTATAAGCCTAGAAAGTGGCTACGGCCTCAATTTGGATTTGGTAACCATCACTACAAGAAAATCGGCAAACAACAACTTTGTTTAGGACTGTCATTTTTGTTGTAAAGGACTAGAATGACTATTGCTATTTCTGTTATTATGGACGACTTGTAACGGACTTCAAGTCGTTCAGGACAGGACGTGGCAATGTACAGAATGTAGTCATAGAGGACAGTCATAAACATGCGGGTCACACGTGTCATGGCGTGATGACATGGCCCTCCACGGCATTGCCTCCCTTTCATGTCATTAGGCGACGTGGCTGTCACGCCATGTCATTGAAGACGTGTCTTTCCAGTCATCCAGCCATGTCATTCTAATGCCAACTATATGAGGTTTTGTGTACGTGGACACTGTACATGCGGCGACTTCTGATTCGCCCACGTGTGCATTTCTATAGTTCTTTTGTAGTCATAAGCAATTTTCAACCATGACATGGTGCCCACGTGGCCGTCTGTTGGGGTATTGTCATCCTCAAACCTGTACGATAAATGACTAATCAATTACTGATTGCCAACTACAAACCAGTCACCTGTCCGTCCCAGTTTGCTATCGGCATCTAAATGAGTCTTTGTTTAGTCTTTCATTGAGTCGTTATGTTATGGCATGTGTCCACGTGTCTTCAATGTACGTCTCAAATTGGCTCAGTCATCTCCCGTCCACATGTTCAAATGACTGGCATTCCACGACGACAGTCATTTTCGTCTACTTCTCAGGGCAGTATTGATGCGGCAACCACATGGGACGTGGCACTTTGACTACAAAACTACTTCGTGCCTCCGATAACGACTACATTGCAGTTATACATTTGTACTTATTACTACTCCCACCCTGGGATTGCCTACTGAAAGTAATAACATTCAACTTCTGGAGCAATGTTTCACTTTGAATATGACAGTGGCAATCATGCATGAAGGGATGAACTACATGAATTTTATTCTTTTGATCCAAACAAAATACATGGGCATGTTCAAATGGGGGTAAAGTGTTCACATTGTAAATGACCTATCTCTTCTACCTGTTAAGCATGTGGTGGAAATCATGCAGCTTTCAAATTCCTTTCATTCCACAACGTGCTGCCTCCTACCACATCCTCAACTACCCATTGGTCCCCGACCATGTAGCACGGCCGGGGACCTGGCCTGGGGACCAATGACCATGTGACCTTGTAGCAAAATTCGGGGATGGTCTTAAAGTGGAATTTGTCCACACCCCCCACACCGCTAATTTTACCGCTTGCCACCTTTTGTTTGTTGTTTCTCGCGTTCATCATGTGCACACATTGGCCGACACTGAACTGCATTCACAAAGCATCCACCTATGAATTAATCACATTGCCCATATCATGTTATGACATTTGATGCTCTACATTCATAATGTATGCATGATTTAGGGTCCTTCATAGCTGGTCCTTAGTGACTTAAATGGTCCACAACAACTCATTCTCTACAGTATTCAATCGCATTGAAATGAAATTACTCGGTCACAAATACCAATTCTGAAAATCACAAATAGCACAACAGGAGCATGGCGGCGTGACTGAAGAAAGACCAGTTTTGTTTTCATTGCAGAATATCCTACATGCTCTTTGACACCACGCATACCATAAAATTCCAGCGGGACTGTGAGCATCAAAATTGCCCCCAATGGCAATTTGGCTCACAATTGAGGGTGTTTTGCAAAATCATTAGATTAGACTAGGAGAATTTGGCCAAAAAGCCATTTAGATTAAGGTAGGTTGGCTAGAAGTGTTTTACCTTTGGAGTAAAACTCTTGGACAAGTAGAAATTAGAAACCGAAGGGGTAAAAGGGAAATGCCCTTTACCCGAATCGGAAGTGTGAAAGTAGTGGGCTAGTAAGTAGGTAGGTTAAGTTAGAAACAACTAATTCAAGCAAGCAAAGTCAAGCGGCGGCAAAAAAGAAGTGCTTCCGGAAGCGGCCAAAGAATAAACAAGAAGGTGACAACTACAAATGTAAAGGATTTCGCCAACTAGGGCAAGGGGGCCATGTTGCCACCCTTGCCACCAAAAATAAAATTCAAACCGAAATGAAAAAGCCTTTCTAAGGGCTTAGGCAAGTGGGTGCGAGGTGGCCTTTCCCCACTCCATTCACCACCGAGGGCTTGGTTGTCACCGTTCAAGGGACGGGACCCCTCGGTTGAACGGAAGGGAGAAGGGGTCCGACCCTTCATTGAAGGGTGATAAAAACCCCCTTTTCTCCTCTTCGTTCTCTCTCCGAGTTTTCATTTTTGTACGGCGAAGCCCTCTAGGATTTTAGCTAGAATGAGAGAACATTCTCATTCATACAATATAGGCATAAGTTAGAATTCTATGGTTAGAACTCTTGAGAGAAGGTAGTGTGTTTTTGAACACACCCCTAAGTAGTTGTGCCACGTTCAATCAAGTGTAGTGGATACAAAAATTGCAATTTAGCCTTCAGATTTTGAGTGGATATAGCCCTTTATGTTAGCTTTCCAAAAAACCTAAGTTTGTTAGAATCAGAGTTAGGGATAAAAAGTTATGAGTGTTTGAGTAGAGGTATCTCAGCTGCCACTCAATTTACAAGCGCTGACTTTGCAAGCGCATAACTAAACGACAATTTATTCAGTTGCTTTGATAGTTGGGTGTGTTATAGTTCTTGTTGTTGGCTTTTTAGAATGTATAAGCTTATAGAAATCTAAGTTGATGTGTAAAAGTTATGAGTAGTTGAGTGAAGATGTCTCAAACTGCCTCTTAAATTATAAGCGCTGACTTTGCAAGCGCATAACTAAGAGAACGTTTATTCAGTTGTTTTGGTATTTAAGTATGTTATAGATGTTGTTGTTAGCTTTCTAGAATGTATAAGCTTGCTGGAATCTAATTTGATGTGTAAAAGTTATGAGTAGTTGAGTGAAGATGTCTCAGACTGCCTCTTAAATTATAAGTGCTGACTTTGCAAGCACATAACTAAGAGAACATTTATTCAGTTGTTTTGGTATTTAAGTATGTTATAGATGTTGTTGTTAGCTTTCTAGAATGTATAAGCTTGCTGGAATCTAATTTGATGTGGAAAAGTTATAAGTGTTTTAATGAAGGTGTCTCAGCTACCTCTCCAACTATAAGTACTAACTTTACAAGCGTATAACTAAAAGAAAAATTATTCAATTGCTTTGAGATTTAGATGCATTATAGTTCTTCTTGTTAGCTTTTTAGAAAGTATAAGGTTGTGACAATCGGATTTAAAAAGTGAGAGTTATGAATTTTTGAATGAAGGTATCTCAGCTGCCTCTTGAGTTCTAAGAGCTGATTTTGTGAGCTCATATCTTTAAGGGGATACATGCAGTTATTTTGATAATTGGAGGGGTTATAGTTATTGTTGTTAGCTTTCCAAATTACTAACAATTGTTCCAATTGAAGCTTGTGAGAGGAAGTTGTGGTCGTTCAAGCAAAGGGGTGTCTACTGCCTTACGATAAGAGGTTCGTCCATCCAAGGTTGGCGGGTACGAGTTGGCGTTGTGGGCGGCCGAACGTTGGAGTAGGGGTTCCGCACCAACCATCGCCAAATCAAGAGGGGAGCCAATCGGTAAGTTTTTTTTTAACCCTACACCTTTCGATTTAGGAATGGAAGGAGCGCGGCAAAGGTATATTCTAAATCCAACCCAACTATCCATGTAAGGCTAGGGGGGCATCATCCACCTAGCCGCCAAGGGGGGATTCCAACTCCCATGTGTGCGGAGCCCCTTGGTTAAGTGTTGTGGTAGTAGCTTTCCATTCATAGCTCGTTCGTGTGTGGTGAAGCCGGGTTAATCACCGGCATGACCACTCTGCGTGTTTGTAGGTGGTAAGGTGGGAGTAATGACCCACGAAACCACCATCATGTTGTTGGCCCCAAGGGTTGGAGGTGATGGCCCCAACCCTTGAAGATTGTGCAACAGGTTGAACACACAGGTTGCCTTATTCCCCGGTCCCATTAAGTTGAATTTTCTTGGTCAAACCGTGTTAAACTAATTAATAACCAACAAAATTCGTACAACCCCCGTGGGCAAAAAACCAACCGGGAACTTAACTCGGAAGATTGATACTACCCCTTCCGGCGGCAAAGATCGGAGGGTGTAAGTATCAATCAACCTTCAAGAGACCCGCACAAGGCCTTGAAGGGTTCGGGTTAAGGTGTGCACCAACCAGGTAAGTGGTGATGCCATAATTTATGAACTTAGTAACCTAGGTTTTGTTCAATCAACCATAACTAAGAATGAAGGCTGGAAGGGTGGGACTTAATCAAGGTCCCCTTTTAGAGAATTTAATCTATAAGAAATAAGGAATTAGGTGTGGCCAAGGTAAGAGGTAAGGTTCTTTTATTCATTAGAGTTAGGTTGCCTTGATTCCAAGGCTGGTGCGTCTGCGCGTAGACTATGATAGATTAGGCATTAGGTTAGAGAATTGATAATCACTTTAGATATTTATAATCTAGGCACAACCTACCGGAAGGATACGACGCGATTATCAAATCCCTCCACAACCCCAAAACATTCATTAAGTACCGGGTTCGGCTTGGGCACCTGCTAAGGCAGGCCACCCTCACCGAAGGGCTTATGCGGTACTTTTAGGCTCCCTCGGAGGGGGGTGTCCAAAAGCACCACAGGGACACATTCTCATACCTACATGGGTGCATATGAAAAATCACGAGCCCAACTGCACTTGGATCGAGGACATAGGATTTAGGTCCTTTGTGACGAGTCCATCATGGTGACTTAACAACTTGAAGAACAACTTATTCTCCAATGGATTTAATCGTTTAGGACTGTGTCATTAAAAAGGACTGGTTATAGAGGACCAGAATCCTACTACCAACTGTGTGCACAAAAAACACCAACCCTTACAACATTCAGGGTTTTAGGTTTCAACTAACCAGTCGTGTGATCCAAAGTGTGTTCTCTGATGCGCTATCCAATGGTTTCAAGGCCCGTCTCCGCAACTCCTTCTCCTGAAGCACCTACACACGCAGCCACAACCCAACCCCCAGTTAGTCATCCAGTGAATTACATGTGAGGGGACAATGTCGAATGTGGACTTCAAGTCCACAAATCCCCTCACCTCCAGATGTCTACAGTCTTGAGTCAACAAAGGGAGTGCATGGTTTACTCCACGCCATGACCCTTGAAGTTGAATTTATTTCACACACACATACTTGCATGATGGAAACATTCAAAGTGGACCAGAAACTTCCAACATCTTGGTGCGTATTTAGGCCTTCAAGAGCTGGCCATAATTTGAGCCTCAAGTATTCATTGTCCTCTGCAAGATCCTTCATGTTTGCAATATAGAATGAGGGGGGGACTATGACATTCGCGTGTGGATTGCATTCCACCCTAGGCTCATGGTGGTCCACTATGATGGTGTTGGTGGCATTCCAACATGGCCATTTCTTCCACACCTTTGTCAAAGGTTTCCCCCATAATGTAACCTCCTCACTTTTCTGTATGATCTCACAATCCTTTGCTGACCAAGTAAATATTGGCTTATGGCCTTCCAAATGTTCAAACACTGGCAATATCTCGTGCAGGACCTCTTCCATGTACTCACTACTCTTTATTCCCCAAAAGCCTACTCTGAATGTTTTGAAACACTATCACCAAAAGTACTCCACCTTTCGATTCCGTCCTAGCCCGAGTGGAATAGTATTGATGACACTTAGCAACCTCATTCCTTAGTAACTCAATGTATCATTCCAATATGCCTTTGGAATATACACAACGTTAATGACTTATGATTTAACCCCCAAGGCTACATCTAGAACAAATTTCAGAATAGTATAACTTTCCCATTACTTCTCGGAATGTCCTGAAATTTTATCTGTAACTAGGGAGACAAAGTAAAAAACATCTCACCAATTTGTGAGCCTATCCCATTTTCTGTCCGACAGTTATGACCATTTTGGTGTGTCAGTCTACCCAGATTTCAGAATGTCATAATTTCCTCCCACGGGCTCCAAAGAACTTCAAATTTTGGGAGCAATCACAAAAAACTAATTGTTTATGACCCCCTGAAATTTCAAACTATTTTCATTTTCTGCCAAAACGTTATGGCCTTTTTAGTCTGCAACTCTTAAAAACACTTCAGAATGATATATCTCCTTCTCATCTACTCGGAATGACTTGAAATTTGTACCACAACTAGGAAACCTAAGAACAAAGCATCCCTCAAAATTTCATGCATTTCCAAGCCTTTATCCAGGAGTTATGCCCATTTCAGCTCGAAAATATAGGCAAAGTTCAGAATGTCATAACTGCTGCTCCAGTACTCCAAACATCCTCAGATTTTGACCATGTTCATATAAACAAGTTGTTTACTAACCCTCTAAATTTCAACGAATTATCTTCTTCTGCTCGGAAGTTATGCCCCTTATAACCTAGACTACTCAAAGGACCCTCTCATTTACCAACTCGTGTTCCGGCAACGTGTCACCAAAAGTACTCCACCCTTCGATTTCCTCCTAGCCCGAGTGGAATAGTTATGATGACACTTAGCAAACACATATACCCAAGAAATATGAACTCAAGTACTACAACTTGAAGCCATAAATTATATTAAAATCATTCACACCCAAACTAATGCTAACAAGAGGTCAAGCCTCTTCAAGGCCAACTAGCCTTGGCTCCTAACTTCAAAACCATACACACACATGTGCTCCTATCTTGCTTCCATACACCCACACTTATAACACGTGGGGTGCCAAGGAGCACGAAGGAAAGAGAGGATGAGTGAGGGAAGAATGAGGGATTATATAATGAGTTTGAGGGGGTGAGCACCCTCAAGGCTCACGATAAGCCTTCGAAATTTCCTCCTACTTTGTAGGCTCTCATCTTACCTCCTAAGCCTTCCTCCCTCAAATGATCAACAAAGATCCTAATTCAAACATTTAACTAACCTTGGCTTTCTACCTACCACACTTTACCAAGATATGTCCTTATACTACTTAAATCCACTCCACACAAGCCTAATGCTTCAAACTTAGCTTTCTTCAAGCTTCACTCTTTTTATATTTTTGTGAATAATCATAAATCAACAAAACACTACTTGTAATGTTTTACAAGTGTTAACAACACATGTAGGCATCAATTTGGGCTCACAAACACCTTCCTAAGAACTCCATCATCCACAGTCTGAACACAACCCGGCGAGTTGTTGTTTTCTTTGTTACCCGGATGTTGGGGTTTGGATTGGGTTCTGTCAATAAACTGGTATCTAGAAGAGTCCCGTGCACATTGAATACCAGCAACTTGGTTGGATTGTAGGCTTCCACTGGAGAGTTATGTTATTGCTTAAGTTACATTTGCTTTGACATCATGAGTTAGTAGTTGTGTGAGTCATTACTTCACCTCTTTTTCCATTAGTTTCAACCTTAGTCTATGCATTAGTCTCTTGCATTCTATTCTGTATTAATCCCCTGTTTTGAGCCCTGAACTAGTGTCCTCACAACGTGGGCCAGAAAGCACTGGTTGATGTAAACATTACTCCATTCAGTAAAGTGGATGTCACGGCATGAAGTAAGAAATATATGCAATTGTCATGTTTATTTACTATTAGCAGTCACAAATGCCCACCACCAACTTATTGACTTCCCACTTATTGTGTGTGACTACTGGAAACAGTAATGTGGGAAAACTAATTCAACTAATCACCACCACATGAGAACATAATCAATTCAACCATGTTGTTAACATTGACCAGTAAAGTGGAGTGTATGTATATGCATTACACATGATATGACTTCTTGTAGTGAAGTGCAAACACCACACATGACTGGTGCCAGTGTCATGAGCCCACTAGCCTTAGTTATATGGATGTATGTCTGATTTTACCTATATTGACGAGACGTAGTGAAGTAGGACATGACTTCATGAAGTAAAGTACACTGAGCATCCAAACTTCACTGCCATCGGGAACATCTTGTCCGACACGACTACGACCACACTTTACTGCTTGTCCAAGGTGACTGGTCAGTTGTCACGGCAGTAAAAGTCCGGGTTTTTTTTCACTTGAAGAAGTTAACACACCCAGTTGTAGAAGACATGTGAGCTATAGACTTCCACTCGGACTACAGACGTATAAGGGTGGGGATTTATGGCTGACACTCTGCCCTTTCCCGCCATGTGCACTCCCCACGCCCCCACTCGCAGCCTCCCCCCTGTCCCCTTCACCTAGGGTTCCCCTAATCCCTCCTCCCTTATTGCCATCTTCCACACCCTCGCTCCCAGCAATGCCTTCCACTCCGTTCCCACCAGATGTATTCTTCCCGGGGCCACCTCCAACTTGCACTTCCCCACCATGGCTGACTCCACCCTCTTCTGTCCCAGCTCCTGCACTCACAAGTTGCCCGCTGCCCTCTTCATTCCCACATCCCTTGCTGGCTCCTCCCCTTGTCGGTCTTTTTTTCCTTAAAACCTTCTCGCTCCGACATCCCTTCATCCCGAGCTCACTATTACCTGCCGCCCCGCTAGCACCCTTGAACTTCACATCCTTGCTCCTGGTCATCCTAACTGGAGCTTTGGGGGGGTCTCATCCTCGCTAGGAACATACGAGACATCAACCACATCTATAGGCAAAGCACTAGAGGCACCAGCGCGAGCCGGTTTAGATTGGGCTTGATTCTCGCATGCTGACTTGGGGGGACTTCTAGGAATTTTCTGGAGATTATCGCCACTATGGGCAGGCGGGCTCACCATGGTCTTGGGCTCTAGCTTGTTCATTATTGTGGTCACCATAGTCGCCAAGTTATCGAGCGTCAGGGTGTTTGTTTTAAAAGCCTGCTCATTATTCTGACTAGTCATCAAAACCTCTGACAATTGGTTCCTAAATTCTGTTTGGTTAGTCTCCAGAGCAATAATGCGAGCAGACATCCTTCCAGACGCTACCTGTTGCACATAACACACGCAAGCAAAATCAAAATTCACCCATGCCAGCTTCTGGGAATGAGGTCAAGGGATGCAAGGCCTACAACTACACAATGAAACATCAACAACTCAATATTGACTACAACATTAACTAGCTTCAACCAATAAACAACTATGAATTTCGGATTGTTGTCGTTGTCTGGCGTTTTACAGAAGTGTAGGCCCATGTTTGCTCCGACTCTTGGAGGTCCTCTACGATTTCAGTGATTCCAGGACTCCTCTGTCTTTTCTTCCTCTGTCAAAATCAACACAAAGCACTTCCATACCACACATTAGTGTATGCAACTGCAGATAACTGTCTAACCACATGGTGAACTCTGCATATGCAAATGTGATTAGATTGCAGGGACACGGATGGACAGAATTGCGTCTAGGCACAGAGTTCAAGAATATCATCCAAGAACTTTGAAGCCAATGATTCGTATCCGTTGCTGAAATGATCCACAAAACAAGAGTTTTTGGAGGGAAATTTTTTTTGAGCATATGTTGCAATCCCTGATTATGTTTAGTGTGTTATCCACTAGAATCACAATGTGCTTGCAACAAAGTGTGGGTTAAGAAGAAGATTAAACATGTTCTGTACATCAAACACCGGCCAATCCCAAAGTACTCACATTAAGCCTACATAGACCAGCATGTCCACAATTCCAAAATACATCATTCACAAGTTCATGCCTAGATAGACTCCCTTCAAGCCTCATAATTTAGTCCGTAAGCTTGCACAAAACCTCAAACTTTATCTCAAAAGCTGCTTATTCTTAAAAGTGCCTTGTATTAACAGACTGTGCACCGTGTTGGTGACACTTACTACAGCTATGGATACTACATCGCGATAGTTTGCAATAAGTCAATCTCAAATTAAACATATGGAATATTAGGTGACCAACGTCTTCACAATTTCAAACTTCATCATCCTGAAGTTCCTGCCTATGTTAACTTTCTTCAAGCCTCCTAATTTACTTCTTGAGCTTGCACAGAAACTCATACTTGTATTTAAGAGCTGCTTATTCTTAAAAGCTCCTTGCATTTTCAAACTATGCACCATGTTGGTGACAATTATGCCAGCTATGGATCCTTTGGTGTGATTGTGGGCAATAAGTCAATCTCAAATTAAACACATGGTTGATTCATAGACCAACGTCTTCACATTTCCTACGTCAATCACCCTTAGGTTGTTGCCTAGGTTTAAGATCTTGAAGCCTCATAATTTGATTATTAAGCGTGCACAAAAACTCATAATTTTGTTTAGGGAGTTGCTTATTCTTAAAAGCTCCTTGCATTAACAAACTACAGATTACTTAAACTCTCCTTGTATTAACAAACTGCAGATACTTAAAAGCTCCTTGTATTAACAGTTTGTGCATTATTTGAAAGCTCCTTGTATTAACAAATTGTGCATTACTTAAAAACTCTTTGTATTAACAATCTGTGCATTACTATTCTTAAAGGTTGTTTGTATTTAATATCTAAAAAACTACTTATTCTTGTAGTGGTAGTGGTTACAATTACTACAACTGTGGGTAATTTAGGGTGATTGTTTGCACTAACAGAATGTGACACCAACTGAAACAAACTTTGTGTAATGCTGGAACATTGAACTTTATGATTATGCTTTCTTATGAACTACTGGCTATTATTTAGGGTGCAAAACAAACTGTAAACCAAATTAATAGTTATCTAGATGCATGTAACAAAACTGGAAAGAAAGCATACCAATTGCGCCTCCTTTCCAGCTTTGCCTGCCCGCCCGACATTTGACTGCCTCTTCACTTGTTTGCACGCATTTGCCATTCTTTGTGCCTTCTCCTCCGTTTCTGGTTTTGACCAGTACTCACACAACCTAGCCCATTGATCGGGCTCAATGTAAATGGGACAATCTTTCTTCCCCCCAAGAAACCATCCCTTCATTTTTGACCTCTCAGTCTTCATCTGTCTCTTCACCGCGTTCTTGAAGCCCTTATCCGATAGGTGAGTCCCCACATATTCAAACTCGTTGTCTATGGCACTTCTCAGTTTTTCAACACTGTTTGGGGGCTGGTCCTTCCACTTCACACAACTTACGTCCAAAATCCTAGGGATTAAGCTCCTCAGAGCCTCGTCAAACTCGTTCTTGCCCTCGCACCCTCCATCTATGCCTCCACCTGCCTTCACCCTCACACGGTGCGGTTTTTGCCCTTGATTGCGTCTTGCATCCACTCGTTCCTCCATTTCCTTCCTAATTGCTCTCCTTGCTGCCCTCACCTCACTCTCCGCTTTTGTTGTAGGACCCTCGTTTGGTGCCGCGGCGGGGGCATGTTGTGGCTGCAACCACAGGCCGGGGAATTGTCGACCCATCATCCACGGGCCGGGGAATTGTCGACCCATCATCCACGGGCCCGGTTGACCCATCATCCAGGGGCTGGCTTGGCCCATCATCCATTGCTGTTGCTGAGTGGATGCAGCCGGCAACCATGGTTGTTGCATCCATGGACCAACATTGGTGAGCGCAACCTCTTGTTGACTTGGAGCTGTTGGCTTCTTCTTGGGGGGGGGGAATTGAATATTTGCCTCGGCTTCCTTTTCGTGGCACTGGACCGGGGCAGCTCCACGGTAGCCTCCTGTAGTGATTGGGATTCATCGTCCTCCTCCTCCTCTGCACTTGGCAAATCAGACATACAACTCTTGTAGAACAAAATAATGTGTGCAGTAAAACAAGAGCCATGTGAAATGTAAATTGATAAGAAATATTTACAGTTCCGAGCTCGAGCCATAGTTAAGGTTTGGGTCCCTTCAGCGACACTGTTATAACATCTGACTCATGTAGACCCTCTCTATCCTTGTGTCTCAATTGAGATAACATGAAACTTCTTGACTTCAAAACTACTAATTGACTAATAAATGACTAATAATTCACTGAGGATTCACTAATAAACGACTACTAATACACCTTGACTAATGATTTGACCTAGAGTTAATAATAGGCGGAGGACTCTTCCAGCTGCAAAGAAAAAGTCCCAGTCTTGCATCTCATCTGCCTCTGAAAGAGGTAATCAATCACACATAAGTCCTGCGATTCATGGCGAGCTGTCTTGCAATGGATGTTTATCATCCTTTGATGAACTTAAATATATCTGCACCTGCTCCGAGCATCCTAAGAACAAAGATGAAGCAAACAAAGAGGAATAGTATGTATTCACGATAAATAGCATAGCATATAGCATCCAAATATGACATTAGAGTTCATCACTTAGAAGCCTGCAACCCTCAAAAAGTCTTCAGGTTTCAGGAAAGACTCGATCTTTGTTAACAACAGTTTTACTGAAAGATAGGATTACGTCATTAACCAGAAAATTTTTTGGTCATCATCAATGCCACACATTCTTACCCAAATGGAGTGAAATCATCAACTCAATTGAGCAAGCAGTCAATCAATCCTTGTTGTTTTTTGAGAAATTTGTTTGATTTCAAACTTTGCAAACTTGTAACAAAACCCTTAAACACTTGGGTATTTTGGCTTGAATCAAAGACATATTAAAATAATTAATTGGAGACCTGATTCTGAGTTAATTTATAAGAGTGTGTTGTAGAGAATGATTTCTAGACCATTCCTATACTGTGGCAATAAAAACATTATTCTAGACCTCCACCAAATCATTTTAATAACAGTATTCCTCAAGAAATCATTAAAGTTCCATGATGTATCAAGCATACATTTCATGACTCGGTTGGAAAAAGACCTAAAAAAAACCATTAAAATAAAAAAATAAAAAAACAAACACACATTTCTGTCATTCACAATGTAACTTTCCCAAATAGTAAAGTTCCAAACACTTCAAGGTCCATATGAAAAGGTGATCCAAGTCGCACGTTAGTCTGACTCTACAATGAGTCTGGAATGAGCCGTTGACATTCAAGTTCGGATTATGTGAGATACGTGCAAGCCCCAAAGAGACCATGCACATTGCAAGAGATGTCATACCTAACCAATATGTTGACCCTAACCACAGCAGGTACCGGCAACTTCAAGGAAAGACCCATTCTCAATCAGATTTATCTAAAGTGACTGCAAGAAGTTGCTCAGACAACTTGAAAACATAGTCCAATCTCCTTTAAACATGCATGTAGCTTTATGAAGTTTGCTCTTCGATCCTCATTAAACCATATACCAATCAAACCTAGGGGTCCAGATTAAGAAAACGAGCAAATTCAGCCCCATCCAGCTTGAGTGCATACATCCCTACCAACTAACAGTCCTACCAACCACCTCGAGGTAGGACTAACATTTGTGATGTAGTTGAATCACTAGGATGTTTGCAGGGATCAAAAGGGGAGAAATACGATCTACCCTAAACCAAGAAAGTGCATCCATGGTAAATGTTCCCGAAACTCACCTGGACTGTATTCATCCTCGGTCTTCGTCCCTGCGGACTCTTCCTCTCCCTCCATTTCGATCAAATCTTCCAATACTCCCAGCCTTGTAATCCTCAGCACTTGTCTGCGGCTACGGCGCACTGTCACAGTTTGGCCTACCTGCTTGTGACCTCTCACACTCTCACGCCTGCACCAAACTGAGCTTAGATCCTCCCCCTCCCACACAAGCAAATCACATCAAGCTGAGGACAACAAATGCAAATCAGATCCAGGCAGTCTTTATGTAAGGATTTAAAGAGCGTGCTAAAGAGAGGGGGGTTTGCCTCGATGGGTGGTGTGGAGACTGGTTTTAGGGGACAATAAGTCCTCGAGTTCTGTGTGTGATCATACTCTGGGCCTAAACCCTAAACCTCGGGAGGTGGGACATGATCCCACAATGTATAAAAACCCCCCACATGTGATCTCCAGGGAGGAAGAACCACATGAGGGAAGAAACACCTAGCTGCAGGAGAGGGGAGGAAGAAAAACCTTGTAGCAGCAACAAAGAGGAGGAAGAAACGATCTAGCAGCCGCAACAACAGATTCACCTAGCAGCAACAGCAGCAGAAGATACCAATAGGGGCAACAAACTAGCAGAAACACATAGAGGACGTAACACCTAGCATGATGACGAGGAAGAAAAATGGCAAAGACGAGGAGGAGGAAACACACAGCTGCAGCAGAGTGGCTGCGAAGCAGTCTTCGCGAACGCATCAAAAACCTCGATGTTGGAGAAAGACTCGTTACGAGGGAGGTGCCAGCAGACATTATCGTGGCCATCCATGTGGGCCCTAGATTCCATAGCCACGTGCTAAGACTATGACACAACAATGACTGATGGCAGCAAACCCTAGTCGAGGGCTGGTGGTTTTCACCCTCAGCATCCCTGCACCCTCGTTGGCGCCTGGACTAAGTCGCGCACTGAACGCGGAGGCACAACGACCCTAAACCCGAAGCAATAGGGGATGAGAAGGTAAGTTTCTTCTGTCGCTCACATATTTTTGCTTGCTTGCACCAATGGCTTCAAGAGTTCCTTCATTTTTGCCACTCTCCTGTCTCGTTCCTCCTCATAGGAGCATCTGTCCTCATCCGATTCTTCCTCGGGGCAGGTACGCGCGGTCCTCGGCGATTTGTCCGCGGTCTTCTGTACATTTACACGTGGCTTAGGAGCTGACATGCTTTCGGCCTTCTACAATCACCTATCGACTAATTACGCTCATACTCTACACTAATGTACGTGCATTTGTCGGCAGTGTTTGTGCCTGCCGTGAATGTTGCTAGTTTAGAGCGAAGGGCGAAGAGGGTATGGACTAGGCAATCCACTCTCAACAATTGAACAATGTGACCTTTCCTTTCACCGTCATGCCTTCAGCAACTCCTTGAAATATGCCATGTCCATGTACGCCGGGGTATTTAGACCTGCCCCCCCCCAATGGTTACAATTCGGGGCGCATTGAAGACGTTGCGCCAGCCTGCCGAGATGGTAGGGTTTTATCCGTCAGATTCGCATGCATAGTGTACTAACTGCTAAATGACTAAATAGCGACGTCTATAACTAGGGTTATGACCAGGTATATGACTAGGGAACCACTAGATAAACAAATGGTTGTCTATTTAACATTAACGACTACTTTATGACAAAATATACGACTACTTGAGAATTCAATTTGCGAAAGGGTGTCAACGTGGGCATGAGCGACCTGCACTTGATTGAGATAGTAGATTGTATCATATAAACCTTTAGATGTGCTCATTGAAGGACATGTTTGCCAGGGAAAAATAAAATAGGATTTCCTTCTGCAAAGAGCCATCCACGTTGTTGGAACATGAAAGTTTCATAAATGCAATGGAGCAACAATTTCGATTTGTGGCTCCAGAGTGGAGCAGTAACTTGGATCTGCTCGCAATTCTAGCCAAAAATAAATCATTTATTATTATATTTTGAAATCAAATAAACATAAGTGTATGGATATGCTAGCAAGATTTTTCTGTTAAGGACTTCTCTGCTAGGTTAGTCTCTTGTGTTGTGCTTACTTAAAATACATCGGTGTAACTATTGGGATCTCTTTTAAGATAGTGTTTGACTTGTGGAACATGCCCCTCAAAACTCTAGCTTGGCCTATACACTTGGTCCTAGAAAGCTGGTTCTCTATAATCCGATTACTTTTGGCATATCAAATCAAGCCTTTCCCAACCTGGGTTGCTTTGTCCATGGGCTCCCAAGCTCAATTTTCAGCCCAGTCACCCTTCAGTTTGACCTGGAAAGTTTACCGATAAGTCAAATATTTACTGATTTCTTTCAAACCTAGGTTAATGACTACTACAAGTAGAGCTAGTGCATTAATGACTACTACAAGTAGAGCAGTAACTTGGATCTGCTCACAATTTTCCCCAAAAATGGATAACTTACTATTATATTTTGAAATCAAATAGACATAAGTGTATCATGCCTTGAGCTAAAATACATGTAGCCAAAAATTACAATACTGTAAACACCAAGACATGTAGAAAGTCAAATTGACCACAATAACAAGTTTGGTCGCGGTAAAAGAGCTTTACGCGAGAGTCTGTTAATCACTGTAATTGACTGGTGTTTTTTGGCAGGCAGTGGTGGACAAGCCTGAGAAACAGAACGGGAGGCAAACTGCAGTGATTACCTTCCCTGGTTCTGATAAGAGCACCAATATCTGTAAGTTCCAGAAATATCATTGACCTAACGAAAATGACCATGATTCAAATACCATCTATGTATATCTAATCACTGACCCTCCACCTAGGTGAATATTTTGACCCTCCCTTTTCAGTTGCTTGTGCTAAATATGCATTTAATAATGTAGACCCCCCTACCAAAAAAACAAGTTCTTCCATTAAGGTAGAGCACCCTTATTTGGTTACTTCTCTCAAGAAGACATCCACATTTGAGTGGTATGGGGCCAGGTGTGGCTACTTGCACAATAGTGGAAATTCATGTGGAAAGAGGTTGCTCCAAAACTGACAACACTTCTATGCCTAATAGTCAACGTAATTGAGGAGGTCCTAGAAGGCTATTTGTTGATTATTCAAGTTTACACTATGAATATCATAGTTGACACAATGACATTTGTATGAGTTCCATATAAAAATATGCAAATTATATGGCTATGGCTGCAAGTCGGTGGGATTTGCTAACCATCCTGTTGATTACAGATTCAAATACCTTACTTGTTGGCAGTTCACAGAAATTGCCATGTTGTAGTTATAAACAACACCTCGTGCTCTCCAAGCTTTGTCGTAAATCACTAGAAGAAAAACGGTCCTTTACAACTTGTCCATAGTGACTTAAATGGTCCAGAACGACTCAATTCTTGCGGAAATAAGTCATTCTGGACCATTTAAGTCACTATGGACAAGTTGTAAAGGACCGTTTTTCTTCTAGTGAATCTAGCAGTTCAATCCAGCCCAAATATGTTCTGATGGGCTTTGTGTTTGCAGGTGGTTTTTCTCTCTCTCTCTCTCCCTGTCTCTCTGCATCAGTTGTGCAAAGTATGTTGTCATGTGCAGGCGGGGTGAAATGGAGTCACCGAAGCCAAGAATTTTCCTTCCACCGAAACAATGTCTGGATTTTGTATTTGCAATGGTTTTACAGTGGTTTTGCAGTCGGTTTACAGTGGTTTTGCAGATGCAATGGATGGAGGAAGCCTCCCTCTTCATGACAAGAGACGCCAACAACATCGCGACGATCGTTTATGGAGGAGGGAGCAAGAGAGGGCCACATTGTACAAATTGAAACGAATCCATTGCCCATGTTGCAGGTGCAAAGGTCGAGTTCAGTGCTCTTTGGCAAAAGTAAAGGACCACCTCATAAACAATGGAAGAGAACCTGCATACCGAGTTTGGAGGGGCCCTGGAGCGAGGGACTCCTCGGATGACGAATGGGAACAAGAGTTCAAGAGACCTTCAGGAGCACATGATGGACAGTTTGATGCAGGGCTGGATATGCAGGACATGGTGGAGGACGCATTTCAACAATGTGATGAGCCCCCACTCCCCGTGCCTCCATTGGAAGAACAACTGGAGAACATCTTCATGGATGCATTGACAATTGCTGATGAATTGGCAGATGTTGGTGTTGATGACTCCGATGATGGGATAGATGACGAACCTTTGGGGGACAATGGAGGCAGCACTCCCGAGGTGGAGAATCATGACGACCCGCATGTTTTGGAGGAAGCCATGGAGGAGTTATACCATGGAGCGAGGTCGTCCGTATTGGTAGCTACAATTTTGATTATGACTTTGTGCACGATACATGGCGTGAGCAACAAGTTTACGGATCAGCTTTTCACATTATTCCGCCAACACCTTCTTCCAAGTGAGAATCAATTGCCCAAAAACTACCATGCCGCAAAAACCTTGATAAAAAAACTGGGATTGAATTACAACACAATTCATGCATGCCAAGCAGGTTGTGTTTTGTTTAGGGGGCAATATGAAGATGCCACATGTTGTCCAAAGTACAAGAAACCGCGGTACAAAGATGAGGCCCAAAAACGAAGACCTTGGAAAGTCCTTAGACACTTTCCTTTGATTCCTAGGCTTAAACGTATGTTCCGCACACCAGCAATATCCGAGCTTATGTTGTGGCATGCAAAGAATAAAAGTACAGATGGATTAGTAAGACATCCTTGTGACTCCAAGGCATGGAGGCATGTACATGAAGTTGTGGATTGTAGTTTTGGCATTGACGACCGTCACATTCACCTAGGTTTGGCCGCAGATGGCATGAATCCATTCAAACTGCAGCGTTGCAGCTGGAGCACGTGGCCGGTAATGTTGTTGAATTACAACTTGCCCCCTTGGTTGAGCACAAAGAAATTTTTCACCATGTTAGCATTGTTGATTCCTGGAAAACAGTCCGTCACATCAGAATTTTTTGATGTGTACTTGAAGCCATTAGTCGAGGAGTTGGTGCAGCTTTGGAAGGGTGTGGTTGCCTACGATGTGTTGAAAGATGCCGGCTCCCGGGCTTTCAAACTGCGAGCTGTGTTGTTGTGGACGATCCACGATTTTCCAGGATATGGTACTGTTGCAGGTGTTGCCCATCAAGGCTATGCTGCGTGTCCGGTTTGTGGACCGCATTTTAAAGGCGAACACTCAGTTGAACTTGGGAAGCAAACGTACACGGACTCCAGGAGGTGGCTACCACACGAAGACCCATGGAGGTCGACGACAATGAAGGAGCACTTTAATGGCCGCGAAGAAGACCGAGGGAGGCCCAATGTAGTCACTGCTCTGGAGCAAGTGCATCGAGCAAATGAGTACCAAAATTGGTTGGATGAGGGCAACAAAGAAGGCGGTCTAGGAGATCCTTCGAAAGTACATGGTGTAAAAAGGAGGAGTATTTTACACAACCTGCCCTATTGGAAGGTAATGGTTGGATTGCATTTACATATTGTTTGTAGGTTTCGAATTAGGTGTGGCCTATAAGAATATAATGTTCTGTGTATCTAATGTCTGAATTCGCACACATAGTGTGATGATGCCCGCATCTGATTTTTTCACGTGAAGAAAGCAGATGTAGCGTATGTGCACCAGAAGAAAACTTGACCATTCTGAGCATGGAATCAATGACAGGCACGGGGGGGTCACTCCATTGTCAAGTAGAATACCACGTGCGAGACAAAAAAATCTACTTTTTCCTAAAAACATCACCAAAATGGGTCAAAATTTTATCAAATTTTTTTCATGTGTAGATATACACACTATCTATTACATAGTGAAAAATGGTAACCAAATTTGATGATGTGTTTTTTTAATAAAACATACCATTTCTAACTAGAATGACGCAGAATTGAACTAAAACAATTACTACAAAAAAATGAAGATGACCAAAAATTTCAAAAAAATATACAAAAGATATTATCAATGGTTATGTATATGTAGAAAAAAAATCATAATTTTTAAAATTTTCTATGGCATATAATATAGGGTAGCAAAATTGTCTCGCACGTGGTATTCACTCGACAATGGAGTGACCCCCCCGTGATGACAGGGTGTCCTTAAGTACTCAATTAATGATTGGGTTACTACTCTTTACTACTAAAATCACAGTCATAAACAGAGTTGTTGTTTCTCGATTTTCTTGCAGTGGTGGTCATGTGTGAAGAACATAATCTCTCATTTATGGATATGCAGGACCTCCTCATACGATACACGCTGGATGTTATGCATTGCGAGCAAAATGTTGCCAAAAATATCCTGAAGACCGTGGCCGGACTGAAGGACACGGTAAAGGTTAGACGAGACCTCCAACGCAGAGGCATTAGGAGACATTTGTGGCTTACTCCGCATCCCGAAAGAAATGGCAGAATGCTTAAACCTGTTGCCCCGTATGTGCTCACTAATGATGAATTTGACGTTTTTACCAACACTATTGAGTCCTTGAAGCCACCAACAGGCCTAGTTTCCAACATGGGGGGCCATTCATGGTTGGGGTACTACTTTTGGGACAAAGGAATTAAGGACTTTGTCGCATTGGATTTTGATATTTATTACAATTTACTATGATTTAATTAATAAATTTTAAATAAATAAGTAGATAGGTCATAAGATTTATCAAGAAAGATATTATTTGATATTAAATAATGACTAATAATAGATAAATTCCTTATGAAATAATCAGATAAGTCATAAAACTCGTAGAGAGGTCATATGACTTGTTTTGGCCACATCAATGGCAATTTCATTATTGAAGTGTATATCGGGGGTGAATTATTTTCCTGTTTTGCATCCTAGTACCTTGGTATAAGTGTCATGTATCCATACATATGTTTTATTATGTCCAATTCTAATTCTAAACGTTCATTTTTCATGTAGCCATGTTATTGTGTAATTTTGGCCATGTTTGGTGTGCTATGTAAGGCTAGATACAATTGGTATGCAATACACTTTTAGTTCTATTGGTACACAATTGAACGATAAGTGCGAGGAAGAAAATTGGGATCATTTCAATTAATTTTTGTTGTTCTTTTCATTCCTTAATCCTAAGGTCAACAATTATGACAGCAGTCCTGCATGTCCGTTAAGGAATGAAAAGGAAAGCTTAGATAACCCTATTCCTTGTAAATTAACTTTGTCGGTGTACTTATCATGGAATACTAAATGTAGGTATGATCCAAAGTATGCTCCACAATACAAACCTAAGCACACCGACTATGTAAAGTTATCTAAAAAAATCCTTAAACCGTTAGACACCCAAAAGTAGTACCCCAACCGTGAATGCCCCCATAACATAGTACATACGGAAGAAGAAAGTTGGGGGCTTGAAGTCACATGATTACCATGTGCTTATGCAACAAGTCATGCCCTTAGCCCTACGCGGTCTGCTACAACGTGGACCAAGAATGGCGGTCATGAGAATTTGCAGTGTGTTTCGCAAAATATGCGCTAGCGTGTGGAATCCTTCGGAGATTCACGCTCTACAGGTGGACGTGGCACGGAGCATGGCACTTCTGGAGATTCACTTCCCACCTTCATTTTTTGATGTCATTACACATTTAGTATACCACCTTGTCGATGAATTAGACGTGTGTGAACCTGTATCATCAAGGTGGATGTATCCCATTGAAAGATATATGAAGACATTAAAGCATTATGTTAGGAACATGGCGAGACCGGAGGCGTGCATGGCGAAGGGATATGTGAGGGACGAATGCCTAGGATTCATAACAGAGTATTTACAAAGATTCGAGGTTGTTGACCGCTGAGTTTGGGATGCGGATGAAGAATATAGAGATGCAGAGGAGGTGGTAGAAAGGGTTGGAGTGAAGTACTTGATGTCACCAGCGCTAAGAGATCTTGCCCACAAATATGCACTGTCAAATTTGTCACTCATGGAACCTTGGCACATGTGAGTCATTGTTTGCTCTCCTAAACCAGACAACGACTGTGAGTTCGATACAAGTACTACACAATAACAGACTCAGCAGCAGTCATTATGGACCCCTACAATTAAATACACACACATACACAAATAACGCAAATGTCAATTGCCCAGTAGTACATCCATTCACCATCATTCACTGATTATTAAATGGAAGCAGTGGAAGGTCGTCTACTGAAGTTTGTAATACATGCATTGAATGTGGTAGTTGTGCATGTGCAGGCAATGGGAAGAAGAAAAGGGAGCAAACCCCGACATCCTCATTTTTGAGAAATGGATCAAAGATACAGTGCATAGGCACCATGTGGACCCCAACAATGCAGATGACATGGACCGAGTGTTGTTGTGCAGCAGACCATCACAACTAGCCACGCGATACACGAGGATGAAGGCCTATGGAAACCACTTTCGGGTAGAGGACCAGCAATCCGCCACGCTTCAAACTTATGACAACGGTGTGGCCTCCATGTTTCACATGTCCTCCACGGGGACGGAATCAACAACATTGAACTATGTGGGAGCACTAAAGGATATACTGAAATTGAACTATGGCCCACTCCGTACACCTATTATAGTTTTTAGGTGCGAGTGGATGAAACAATGTGACAATTGGGGGAATCCTACTTATGTAAGAGATGATGCTGGATTCATGGTCGTTAATTTCCGCCACAAAGTACCGAAGATGTTGGATCCGTTTATTTTTCCCAGCCAAGCAACACAAGTTTTTTGGTCAGAGGAAGTGGGCAGACCGGGATGGAGAGTTGTGTTGGCAATGGAGGCACGCGCAAGAAGACATGAACAGTGCACAACAGATGTATTCATTACTACAGGCACACAAGTAGGTGGAATGGACACAGGAGACCGTCTGCATCCATCGGCCACCACCGTCTCCCTCGTGGGAGCCATAGAACTTTCTGAATCCGAGAACTTATTGGCACTGGCGAGTTTTTAGGAGCATGTGAGAACGTATGATCGCATTTTTGGTTGAGTTGAGAAAAAGTTGGTTCGTGGAGAGTGAGGGCGGTTGCATGCAATGTAGGGGGGATTACGTCTGCTCTCATTTGTACATGGACACATGGTAAAGTTGACTATAGGTGGAAACATTTTGAACACTGAGTTTGGAGTGAAATACATTCAAGTATGGGCATTGATAAAAGGACTAGAGTATGAGTCAAATATGACTTGTCGATGGACGACATTGCGTACGTGGCATCGCACTCACAGTGCAAAGCTTGAAACATTGCAAGCCACTAAATTTGATTTTCAAGCACTGCAGTGATGACATGTATGCATGCACTTTGTCTATGGATGTCTTGCATATCAATGAATACATGTTAAATGTTCACACCAACAATGAAGTGGCATGCCACCTCATTGTCTAAAAAATGTCCAGTCATTATCGGTTGTGTTTCAAGTCGTTATGGTGACTCGTCATCACCACGATGATGGTCCTACACTTAATCAATTTATGTGTGACACGTCCCTCCATATACACGTGGGCCTAATATTGGTTAAGAACTATTGTAGAGTCATGATATAGTATGCCCAAGTCAGGGCCAACAGGTAAATGACTGCACAATTGCCACATAGGCATTTGTTTTCGCGAATCCCCAAGTAGTTCCTGAATTGAAAGGTACACCTCACAGATGAACGAATGTTTGAGGTCCCCTTGAACACATTTCATCCAAGAATCACAACCGTGACTAAACAATGATTAAACGTTTGTACACGTCAGCGGAGTTGAATGTGGCGCGGCACTGAGTCATTAAATGAGTACTTGAGGACGTTCAGTCATTGATTCCATGGTCAGAATGGACAAGTTTTCTTCTAGTGCATCTCATACTAATCACATGTTTCATAGCAGAGGAGAAGCGGGCCTGACGGAAAAAGTGATCATTTAAAACCCATCTACCTTATGTTGAAATCACAAAGTACTTCGTCATAGGCTACATAGTACGAAAATGCCTTCTTAAGTTTATTTTATTTTCACAGAGCTCTCAATTGTTGCTATAAGTACTCAAGTCTACAATGTCCAAATATCACCAAATGTATGTCCACAAAAAAAATGGCTACATCTAGTTTTGGGCACAAATTGCACAACTTTAGATATTTTGAAGTTGATTTACAAAGACATATCCCTTTAAGTTCATGATGAACTTGAAGGATATGTCACAAAGAAAACACAAGAAACTATTAATTTTAAGTATTCTTAGCCTATTTTTGTACAAGTTTTCTTGATTTGATGCAAATTACTTAAAATTTCAATTCCAACTACTTATGTGACCTTCAAAAGTACGTACGTCAAAAATTTTCTTGAAGGGTTTTTCTTATGTTTGCGTGAATTTTTATGCATTTAAATAAACATTTCCACAAAGTTGAAATTTAGTATACATGTGGTTTTGAATGTTACATTGTCAACCTTTGTAGAGTACATCAATTCAAATCTTCATGGCAACCTCCTTATGGAGTTTGTATGAAGGACCATACAAGGCATGTAAGGTTGGGGGTGGGCAATTATATGTCTAGTGTGGGAAAATATGATAGTACATGAAATTATGATAGTACACAAGTGAACTTTGATCGCACATAAGAATCTCATACATGGTTCAAATTTGAATGGATGCATGCATGATGGGAAATGGAACGTGTGTCACACAAGTAGTTGCAAAATGTGGAAAGTTGATCAACTAATATTTGGACGATATGCACATAAACCTAATGTCTACCAAATCCCCACCAAACATTGTAATAAGTTTGTAGTCAAACAAAATTCAAGGTGCTGAAAAGAGGGAGACTAGAACGTGCAAAAAGCTTGCTTCCACTGAGAGTTGAACTCAGGACCTCCCGCTTACTAAACGGGTGCTCTAGCCAACTGAGCTATAGAAGCCGAGATGGAGATGCGGGGTATCGATCCCCGTACCTCTCGCATGCTAAGCGAGCGCTCTACCATCTGAGCTACATCCCCATGGGCCATGTTTGCCCCACCATTCAAAGTTCAATGGTTGATGTCCATGTTTGGATCTAATATCTATATATAATAAACAACTTGATGGGGGATGGTTGTAGTGGTTGTCACCCTGTTGTTCCCCACCATTCTTTCTTTTAAAATAAAATAAATATTTTTTAAAAATGTCACATGCCAAAAGATTCCCTCCCAAAAAACATGTGGCATTTAAAAGGTGGAAGGTGGGGGGGGGACATTGGTGCAAAAAGGTGTGTATGGTGAGGGATGCCCTAGGGAGGTGGCAACCAAGGCAAAGGAAGCATGTGGCCATGACATATTTGCATATGGTGGCATATGAGCTTGGGGCATATTATCACATGGGCTTAGGGTGTTGAAGTGACCCATAATATTAATCATATGCATGGGTGCAACATATCAACACAACATGGGTCCAAACTAGTCATATTTGATTTAAATGAGCTTCAAATTTATTATGATGGATGGATTTTGAAGTTAGCATACTAGTGCGGTCCAAGTACATGAAGTGGTTCAAACATGTTGAAACATGAAACCTGGTATGGTTTGGACTTTCATGGAGATTTACCCCCCTTGGACAATTAAGGATTTAAGAAGGCATATGTAGTGGGTAACTGTTATATGTATGTATGTATGTATGTATGTATGTATGTATGAATGTATGATGATATGTACTTGGATCTAGGAAGTCAATGAAACGACATTAACTTGATTTTAGAGTCTTGTAGGAAAGGGGGGGGGGCGATGTCACGAACTAGAAGCATCAAAAACGCTAATTCTCTTATGTAATGGAGTGTAGTGGCCATTACATCAAATTTGGGCCTCATGGCATCTACCTGAATGGATATAATTCATCATAGGCACACCTAAACCAATCCCCAATGATGACTAACACCAAACATGTAGTGTGGTGGTCCTAGGCATTTTGACAAACAATTGGTTACTATTCATTCATGTAGGCTTGTTAAAGGTGTCCATGATGACACCACGTTTCACATGCACTAGGGCAAAGTTTCGAACATCCAACATGTATCAAATCAAGCGTTTTGTTGTCATCTTAGTGCCAAAAACATGTTGAGGTGTCCCATAGTACTTGCTCCTAGAAACAAATTATAAAGGCCCACTCCACAACACAGTACACAAATGTGGAGTCACACCATATGTCATAGATAATGCTCCATATTAAATGGTGTCGTTGAGTGGGTCACAAATGATACACATTGTATAATAATGATAATATAGACAAAAATAAGATAAATTACACCATTTTCAATATTCTTTTACAAAACAAATACACTCTAACAACAACAACAAAATGTAATGATAGAATCACTCCTTTCAATAGTGGCACATTTGTAGAACTCGTGGAATCCATCAGATCTTCCAAGATAATTGCTCACTTCCACACAAAATACATAATAATATCCCCATCTGTTGAAAAAACCACTGATACCAATCGGTATAGACTACGGGCCACTTCACACATGAGCCAAGAGCCGTGACCTTGTAATGGTGAGGACCCTTGCCTCTCATCCAAAGGCCGTACCATGGGTGTTGGGAAAGCCGTTTTATGTAGTCACAGGCCCTCAAGCATAGTGTGAAGTGAGAATGGACCATGTTGCGGGACCATTGCATATTTTGTTGGCGGAAAAAGAGGGGAGGATTTGGTTTAATATAATATGTCTCAAACTTTATCAATTTAAGAGAATTACTTGATGGTGTTTGTCTGTCCTAGAATCTATTCTAGAATTTTCCTTGAAATCTGTCATGTTGGAAAAAATATTTAAAAAGTCATGGTCTCCCGGAATTTCCGTCAGACCCACCTCTTGGAGGTGGGCCTGACGAAAATTCCGGTAGACCATGCACCCTTATCCACAACCTGCCATGTAGGACTCCATGTAGACTTTTCATCCACGAACTTTTCTTTGGACCTTTAGGCCTTCACCTCATAGAGTGAAGTGAACTTGGACGGTCTCCGCCTTTTCGACCAATGAGAGCTCTTACATTGCCATGGTCAGGGGCCTTCAGCCTTGTGTGTGAAGTGGCCCTAATCATACGTTGTGTAACTTGCATGTGAGCAAGGTCACATAACATTCTTCAATGCATTGGAAGTATATTACCACATAACATTATTAAGATCCATAGCAATGTTATGTGGGACTGACAATATTATGCAGAATATTCCCTGATATTTCCCACATTCAGTCTGAATGTGGGAAATATCAGGGAATATTATGCATAATATTGTCAGTCCCACATAACACTGCTATGGATCTTAATAATGTTATGCAAGGATCCAAGAAGTAAAGTGTGAAGGAAAGGTGTAGGTCTTTACCGAAATTTACTTGCATATTATGAGAAATCGTGACAGTGTACTTGGCTTGAACTTTTATTTCAAGGTAATTACACCAAATATGATATTTAGTGTGACTTACTATTTGGATTTACATGGTGCTATATCTTTTTACTACTGAAACGATTTTTTACCAAGTAAAGTTGTTAATGTTCTATAATGTCCAAACTAACGATATTTGTTGGTAAAATATGAGATGTACAGTAAATAGATATAGCATTGCGTAATTCCAAATAGTAAGTCACACTGAATATCATATTTAGTGTAGTGAGTGTGGCACTGGCCACACACACAATAGCACACTCCTTATTCCATTTAGTGAGGGTGGGCTAATAGTGTGTGTGGGAAATTATTGAAGGTGATATTAAACTTTCTTTACGCTATGAAATCAGTGTCACCAGAAGATTATGGATATTGGGAGTCCAAAGTGTCAAAGTGCCGGAATCTCTCAATGTAAGGTCCGTTCAATTTCTTAGTGTTAGGAGATGCCTCAGGACTGAGTGGTGACGATTGGAAAGAAGAAAAAGCTCTTTTGAACTCACTAAAAAAATTATGCACTCTACAAACATCATAGAACATGCACTACACTAAATATGATATTTAGTGTCATATGATATTTTATGTCACTATGGCAACTTTTTGAATGACGCTTCTTATTCATAAGTGAACAAATATTGTCATGGATGATGGATGAGTTCATCCATTGGCCAGAACCCTACCTTCTCTAATCAGCGACTTGTGATGAAATATTGTCATGGATGATTGAAATTTGGATGAAAAACCACTCGGTAAGTGACAGTAATTGCAACACCCTAAATCTATAGTCCCCCCAAAAAAATTACAAGGATTTACAAATAATGTTGCGTTAATATTTACTGTTTGTGACAATATACCACGGTTTACAATTAGTATTGAGCAAGACAATTAGAATTTGTGACACTGAATATCATATTTAGTGTAGTTTTCTTGAAATGTATGGTAAATGAACACGTATTTGTAAAATAAGTATCATTTAGTAAAAATTATGATCCTCGCTATTTATTTTATTTTATGTCATTTTTGAGATAGAAGGCCAACATGCCAACACCAAAGCACAGGAGGCAGTTGACCACCTCGCAAGTTTCTATCAAGTAGAGAGGAGATTTCACAGCCGGGAATCGAACCGCCAACCTCTTCCTCGAAATTTGGGTATCTCTCCACCATCATCCAGTAGTTTAGGGTCGTCTCGGACTAGTCTCGCTAATTTTGAGATTTGGCAAAATAGTGTGTGTTTCGGGAATTATTACCACATGCACTAAATGACATAAACTAATCAGTGTAGCTATTTTCATCCACAATGCCCACTCAACAAGTAGGAAATAATCTTAATAAAGCAATTATGATGACGAAGTAGCTCCACGATTAGGTTCCGAGGTAGGGTTAGGTTACTGGATTGCTTACTTCAGAATCATACTGAAGTACAGTGTCTGGGAAGGCTTTTGGGCACAATCCGGTCAATTTCCTGGTGTTTCCAAGTCCAACCGGTTACATGTGGACATCTTTCCGGTTTTTCTTATTAAATTGGAGTATATTCTATAAATTCCTCTAAAATGATTGGTAAATCTCATGAAGTCTCAATGAACTTCAACCAGTTTTTTTTAAAATAAAAATAGAATAAGATTGTTTTCCCTCTCTCAAACTCAACCAGTTCAATTGTAACTACACTAAATGCTCTTATTAGTGTGGGTGGAAATTATCATGGCCACACTAATTTTCTAGGTAGGGTGGAAATGACGTGGGTTCAAGATTCCATGTCTTCCCTGAAGTCTTCATGAATACTTCCGACCAATACATTAAAGTAGCAAATAATAAAATAGTCACCACATCAATTTTGTAGAAAAATAGTTAATGTAGCCCACACCAATTTTCTATTAGATTTCAAGTGTAGGTGGGAAATTGATGCGGCCCACATTGTTTGCATTACGAGAATTAGCGTGGGCTCTATAAAAATAATGTGGCCCACAACAATGGGACTTATTTGGTGTAGTTGCCAGTTCTCCGTGTTCAGGGTTTAAGGTAAGCCCCAAACTTGCACAACTTCTATGAGATTCTAGAATAACATCCATTTGTCCTTGGAGCTGAAGAATGTTAGATTGATTTGGAGGTTCTTTACTTTGAAAGTGGGGTAGGTCATCGTGGAAAAAAAATGCATTGTCACTTGAACACCTGCCACATAACAGTACTCATCGATGTTGGCCCTTGGAATATAGTAGTCGGATGCTAGGAGCTTAGTTAAATTTTGAATTTCCCTGCACAACTTTCTAAACATCCGACTGTTATATTCTAAGGGCCCACTGAACGGGCATTAAGTGATGAGTAATGTTCTGTAAGACTAGATGCCGTACCAAACAAGACCTTCGCTAGAGAAAATTAAAAGTTCAAGTTTGGCTTTGCCTGGGTTTGAAACAGGAGACCTTCGGTGTGTTAGACGGATGTGGTAACCAACTACACTGCATGACCTGCTCTCCAGGTGGCCTGTCAGTAAAAACCAATCAACCAATCTCGTACTGGGAGTCAACAGCCAGTAACTTATCCAATTCACCAGCAGCAATTCCTTATCATGAACCTCTTTCTTTACTATATCTAACATACAGTAACTTCTAGAAGGTAAGCGGACCTAATGTAGTTTCTTATATTAGCCACCCATATTTGAGGGTGGGGCGAAACAACCCATACACTGGTTCCTTGGAGGCAAGGGTTTAGCGCAATCAATTATAATATAGTACATACTTTTTAAAATAATTAATCATTGAATTAGTCTAGAAGGACCCACTCGAGATGAATTAACCACAAATCTATGGGCCTCGAGTTTTTACTAGATCCCCTTCATCTTGGTATTGTTAGTGGGGCCCATCTCAAAGAGGAGGGTGCCTAGCCTTGGACTAACTTCAACATTTTGTGGAAGTAAATTTCCACATGCAAATGTGAAGTTGCAAGCATAACCTACAAATTATTGATAATAAGGTGGATGTATAAGTTAACGAGGCCTAGAAAAACCAGGGAGGGTGACAACGTTGATTTCCTATGTAGAGCCCGATGGGTAGGTTAGTGGGCTCCAATTCAAAGAGGTGGGTGTCTAGCCCTAGCCTTGAAGTTCATCACCACTATCCAATGTCTAAGATAGGGACAAATGTCACTATTGGTGAAATTGGCATAAATATCAATTTCCTAGACATTAGGACAAAGGTGATAAACTTTACATTGGCCCATGTGTTGCTTTATCCTTCTTGTAAAGTCAATGATGCCAATGATCATGAATTGTGTATGTGGAGTAGAGGCACCCACAACCAACCACTTAAGAGATATTGTGCCAAATTTGAAGAAGTGTAAGGTGGTGCAAATTTTCCCCGTGTAGGAAGATAGAAATCAGGAGGACTGCAATTTTTTGATAATTTTATTCCTTACAAATTAAAGTTATCCTTAAAATCTCAGCCTTGGGAGACATGACTTTAGACCTGTGCCTTGAGTTTAAGTGGATTAACGTAAACTTAAGGAGCTTCCCTGCCCCATTTTGCCGGAGCTTTAATTAGCCCGGTGCAGCTTGCCAGTGCGGCTGCCTGGTAGAGTCGGCAGCCTGCCAGCGCAGTTGCCTACCTACATTTGGCTCAAGAAGGAAATGAGGATGCAAGTGGAAAACAGAAGGGGGTAGGGTGCCTCTAGAAACAAAGGAGTCAGGGTCAAAAGCTCCCGAGGGTCCCAACTCAAGGTTCCCAAAGATTGACCATGTCATTATTTTTAGTCTACTGACACAAGAAGACAAACCCTGTAAATATAGAATAGATCTCTCAACTCGGGACTGCAGCTTGACTTTCACCCGGCATCCCGAGACTTTAAGGATAACTTTATTATTGTCAATTTTTGAAACCAAAAGTTGGCCCGAACATATCATTACCAATGTCTAGAGTTTGCCAAAACTGCTCATTTTAACCACTCATTCCTCCTCACTATATCTCACCCTCCACGGAAAAACCAAACTGGTTAAAAATAGCATGCGTCCAAAAGGGCGTCAAGAATGTAGTAAAACAATAAAACTCGATTTCTAACAAAGGAAAAAGTAAACTGGCTAAACATAGCTACGCGTCCAAAAGGGTGTCAAGAATGCAACAACCAATAAAACACGATTTTTAGCAAAGTCAACCCAGCTTCTATTTTTAACCAGCTTGGTTTTTCCGTGGAGGGTGAGATATAGCACTCAAAACCAAGACATGTGTCATGGCACTATTGATTCCGGCATGATTGAAATTCTGTCCTAACTTGATCGAAATTCCGGTACCCTATAGATTGCTGATGGGTCCTGTTGGGAATAGGCGCCTCTACTATAGGTATACTAGAAATTCCATGGTAAGTTGACTGAGGCAGGAGTGTCCACAATTTCCAAGTTGTTGCTTGCCAATGCTTGCCATCGTGAGCTGGAGATTTGGAGATGTATAACTTGGTGTGGATTACTGGATCTTACCAGCAGGAAGTAAAACGCGATGATCTTCCGCTTCTGATGAAAAAGGTGCAACTTGACGGATAGATAAGTGGTGTACATAACATCCCAGCTTGCACTACGAACTTCTTGGGAATGGAAAATTGTAGTTTGAACAGAAGTCACCTCAAGAGTGCGTAAATCAAGGCATCTTTCTCCCCCTCTTCCAAAAGGCGAACAGGTCATATCGTCAATTTAGGGTCACAATTCGAGCGAACAAGTTTCCAATTATAACCTTTGCGCTCATATTTCTCCAATTTCTTATCCGGTGCCAGTGCAGGAGGGCGGAAATCATGTGCATCGTGTGAGGCCAATAAAAGACCCCGAACGTTCGTGCTTCCAAGAACCGGTCATTCATCGGTACATTACCCGGGCATGTGCTTCAATCAACACGGTACCGACAGATCTGTTCACGGCCGCGCATTTCTGTTCACAGAGGTCCAAGTAAACGTTATCATTCACCAGTTGCAGATCTCCTTGTTGTCTCCAAGATAATAACATCGCCGTCATCATGGTAACTATTTCCCCAACCGCTTAGTTACAGATTGAGTAAGTCTGATTGCGGCATCTTGGAGGAGTCTTTTGTTTCAGATCTCAGATCTCGCCGCTGCTAGCTTTCTTTGTTGCATCTCGAGGTCAGCCCCTAGTCTCCTCGAACTGTGAGAGAGACCTTGGGGATTTGTGGAACCAAGCATATGGTGCGTGCCTAAGCCACTTTGTGCAAGCTTTAACCTTGACGGTGAGTGGAAGAGATGGCGGCCGGATGGAGGAGCGCCGCGGTCATGGTTGCGATGGTGAGCCTGGTGCTGATGGTGTGCGTGCAGGAAGCCGGAGCCAGTTATGGAGATATGGAGTTTTTCTCGCCTCCCGCACCGGGGGTTTTGAGAGACCAGTTGGCAATGGCGTATGAGGGAGAGACCGAGTTTCTTGACGAGATTACCAGGCGTATGTTGTCCGCTGCAAGCAATAGCATCGGATATGGTGCTTTGAACCAGAACCGAACCCCGTGCTCTCGCGCAGGAAATTCGTACTACAACCCCAACTGCAACAAGCGGGGCAACCAAGGGGGCGCGTATCGCAGAGGATGCACCGCACAAGGCCGGTGCGCAAGAGGCTAAGGACCGCGCAGGGTAGCTTCTCTGGATGAGGTGAGAGTTTCTTGGCTCCGAGGAAACGATAATCTCATCAGATTCAAGTCTCTTGACTAACTCAATCATCAGGTTTTGGCCTTGATCCTGTTTTGTCGTTGATATTCGCGTGACAATCTCTGATTCTCGGAACTTGTAGTCAGAAATGGTTGATTAGGCACGTGGATTGCCGTAGAGTGAGGCTGCTTCAACACTAAAGAGAGCTCCGAAATGGAGGTCCATGTGGGATTTAAAGGGTTTTGCTCAATGCGAATGCGACACGTGGAAAATATTTCTGTGTCAAACGAGCAGACCTTGCCTAGAGTGAATATACAGATCTGTCCAATTTTTGACTAACTCGATCATCAGGATTCACTTGATACTGTTCTATGATCGATATTTGCGCGAAAATTTCCGATTCTAGGAACTTCTAGTTCTAGAAGGTTGAGTAGGCGCGTGATCGCCGTAGAGCGATGGCTGCGTCAACACTGGAGACGAACTGGAAGCTCCACGTCTGATTCCAATGTGTTGATCAATGCGTATAGGACACCTGGCCTTTATTGTGGAAAAAGGGAGCACCCCACCTGAAGTGAATGTACAGGAAATTTTTCCAGTTTTTGTGGGCAATTGATATTGGCGCGGATGGTTGGTGATGTTGGTAATTGATGTTTGAATCGGCTACTGTTGTCTACAGGTGTGAAACTGCACGTCGATCACGGTGTATGAGTTGCAGATGTGATGATGTATGTCATCGATCGCCTTATGTTCTTATAAATGGTTTGCAGTGGATTCAAGAATCAAAATTTGCTCTTGGATTTGGAAGAGTGGGCTGAGGTTAGGTCTGGAGGAGGACGGGATTCTGGCGACAGCCTGGCTCCTGTCGACTTTATTTATTGCTGCGCATCAAAGGATAAGGAACTTACTTGAGCTGCTGCTTCGATGGACTTTGTTTCCTCCCTTATTTCAATAACAGAGCTTCTCAATAAGAGTCATTGCAGTTTTCATGAGAGTCGATCGGGCATCTGTTTTCTCAGGGACTGTATCAAATTTTTTACATAAGTGTTCCTTCACCTTGGATCCTTTCGACGATTGTATTAGGGTTGACACATTATGCAGCGCCTGTTTATATTTCTCAGGATTTATTACCTAAAAATGATTGGCCTCCAAAGGGCTAAGGTGGATTGTTTCTTTTAAAATTTCCAAGGAATTACTCACGTTTTGCAATGATAAGATGCTTCAAATGGAAGGTGTTGTGTGCGCACCTCTGAGAGAGCACTTGAGCATGTGGCCGGGGAGTCCTTTTGTCATGATGTGGATTCCTTGCGTTTTCTTTTTCTTTTTGTTAATTCTTTTTGGCATGGAAGTGGTATTCTACACTAAACATTTTTTTTAAGTGGCATCAAAATTGACGTGTCATATTAACCAGTATGGTTGTCATGACTAGTCATGTTGTACCAAGTGTCATGGGACACGCTCTCTAATTGCCACCCAGTGATGGCAAGATTTTTCATGTGGGTCACACTAATTCGGATGTTGAGAGTGTGCTAATGAATAAACTTTAGGTTGGGGCCTAGAAAGCACTCTTAAGAGTGCTTTTGCTGCTGGATGTAAACACAGATTTCGGTCATCAACGTGCTACTTGCAACCATCTGGACACTCGTAAAAGTAGTCGATGTGTTCTGAAAAACATATTTCTATCGTGGGAAACCCAGATCCAAGAATATGATAGAATTTAGCCACGGCATGTCCCGCAACAACTATTCGTCCTAATGCAAAACCATCTCCTATCAACAAATGCATTGAAAAGTGGAAATTGCATCCTTCGTAACTAAGACAGACATTCAAGTGATGCATTCAAGGCATGGGAATCTACAGTGGACAGTACTTGTGTAGCTGTCAAAAGTGCACAAATCTGGGACAGTCTTATAAACCAAAAAAACGTTCGTTACAACTTCTGTTCAGGAAAAGTTGGCTATGGTGTGCGGAGATAACTGTGAAGAACCTTAGCTACATAGAAGGATTTCACAACTAGAGGACGACTTTGCTACGTTTCTTTTACTCAAGAAAACAAGACAAGGGCATGCACAACCTTAGGTTCTGTGCATGTACAAACATTCCAGGTCATGTGGAGACTGTTGCCCACCACTCTGGCGAGGTCCGATTTTCAATCTGGTTTTCGTTGATGTTTTACTATAGATTTGGTAATGCAACACAAATTTGATTGATAGAAGATGGAGAACAAAAAAGTTGAATTGCAGAACACCCACATACCTTAGTACCCCAGGCTCCTCACGCATTTCATAAAAGATCTTGCAAAATGGGAAAAAACAAAAAAAACAAAAAAACCAACGTCATGCAAAAATGAAGTTAATCCTTAGCCACATGGTTCATGGGCAAAATGGAAGTCCTCTTAAAGAAGATTGCTCTCTTGAGTATAATATGTGTGAACACAACCATGCCTTCCATTCTCAAGCATTTTAATGTTGCAATGATTGACTTGGTTGACCTTCCAACCTCAAGCATCTAAGTGTTGTGGTGACTAACCTATTTGGGAGTTCTTTTTCCCTAATAACTCACTACGGGGATGTTGTTTCAAGTTCACATGTAAGTGGCATGCTCTCATAATTAAATGAAGGGATGACCAATAGGAGATTGTTTTGTCTTCTTCTTTAGTGTGGGGTCCATTCAAAAGACCCAAGGAGAGATGGGACTTGTCAATGAATTATTTTTCTATTTGGCTTTAAGGTCTACATCTTCTTGAAGGGGTTGCCACACACAACATGAACCAAGTTGTCATGATTGTATGCATGTATACAAGAACCCATCAAGACTCATGGCGTTGCCACACACAACTTGAGATCAAGCTCAAGCTTGCAAGTTTGATGGGCCAAGGTAAACAAATTTGAGCTCTTAGATGTGCTATGTGCTCAATAAGAATATGGTGAACCTTTGTCTTGACAAGTTTGGTCCCTAATTTTTCTTGATTGATTTTCAAGTTCAACCCCAAACTTGAACTTGTAGAATTCTCAAGGCCAATGAAACAAGTTCAAGTTTTGACTTGGAACTCGAAAATCAATCTAAAATATTAAAGAGGAACCAAAGCTCCATAAAGGTCCAAAATATAAGGGTCCAAATCCACTTACCTTGGCCCACCAAACCTGCGACCTTGAGGTTGAGTTAGAGCTCACACTATGGGGGGTTGGATGTCCTTGAAGGGGTTGTGACACACAATAATGAGATTCAAGTGTATTTGGACAAACGCCTTATCCAAAATATACAAACAAATATTTGGATAAAGTATACAAGAGTCCTTAATAAATAAAGGATGAATTCATGTGGATTTGAGATTTAAGTAAATTTGGACATAGGCACTAACCAAAAACAATAATGCAACATTGCATTGTCTAACCATCATGCCAACAATTTTTTTGCACAAATATGAGATTATTTGAATTGTTAGTATGGGGCTTCCCCCATGTTGATAGTTATGGATTATAATATTAGAATAACATGTAGATTTTGACAAGTGGATTCAATGAAGTTGTTCCTTATTGCCAATGTTGTTGTTATAATCGCAAGCCAACAAATTGGGAGTATGCATGTGGCACTATGTATGGTCTAAAGTTTAAGATATGCATTTTCCATTACTCATTGTATATGTGCAAATATGGGACAAGACACTCGTCCACATTTCCGCATAAACAAACCCATTACATGTGTCAGACAATATCTAATTACATGTTCTATACAATCAATAGTACATGTGGAGATGTAAGGCTATACCAACATATTCATCATTTGCTTTACAAGTACATCACCATTTACTAGAATTGTCAAATTTGCCTATAGGATCAACATATTTTCATTTAGTATCATCAAATTTGTCCATGGTTGCCATTTTATTCTTCCTCCATGGCCCACATGACCCTTAGAGAAGCCCCTGCCACTCTCCTTTCCACCACTCTATCTGCATGCACACTACTTCGACCGCTTCACCTACAACTTCAAAATTAATAGTTTGGAATTGTGGATTTTGATCATTTTTAACGTTAGCCCTGCCGATATGTGGAAAATATGAATCCTAGTAAAGGGATGATGTGTTGTAGACAATTTTGAAATTACATTCATTGCATTGCTACCAATGAGCTACTTCTAAACTGTATTCATGACCAACTACATCATATGGATTATATGTATTCAACTCAAACTAACACAACAACGTTTGCATATTTCTTCACCATGTTCATCTATTCTATCGCCAACACCACCAATATATGGAACACATCAAATCAATTTAGAGGGGTCATTTGTTGAATAGAAAGTTATAAGTAAATTAAATGTAGTCATGTTGATGTTGTGGTATACAACCACATGATCTTAACAAAAGGATAATCCAAACATAAATGTACAGTGTCCTAAGCTGTTAAAGAAACTACATTACTACGGATTATTCATATTCAACTTGGCATAACATAAATAGTCACAAAATTCTAGAACGCGTTCATGTATTATATTGTCAATACCACCAATATATAGTATACAATAAATCAAATTAGAGGTGCATTGTGCTGGAGAGAAGTTACGAGTACAATGAATGTATCATTGCCAATAAGGTGGGTGTAACACTGATTGATATATATAAATAGAAACTCCTCGCATACATGTACAATGCCCTAAAGTTCGAAAGAGTCTACATTAATATGCATTATGCACTATGCACATTATAGTTGAAATATCACGATGTGCAATAATTGTCGTGAATTTCTTCATCTCCTATACCGGAAGGTTTGCATAAGCAACTTCACATCACTCAACAATTCGGCCTCTCTCGCTTTGGGGGACACGAGCCCCTTTGGAAACTTAGCAAGTAGTTTCCTACCCATAAGACTATTAGGGAAGACGCCATCTATGGACAACCTCAATACATCTCTCTAGTGTACCTTTGCAGAAGCTTACATGTGTATTTCAATCCAAATAGATATGGCCACAATGTGGTCATCACATAGTCATGTGGAGAAGATTTGTGGTCAACCCCAAAGATGGGGGGCGGGGGGTGAACAACATTGAATGGATTGTTTAGTAGGTTCTTATGCACTGGGCTATCATTTACTAAGATGGTATTCTGGATATGCGCTCCTTGTATTCGGTTGAAGACAACTTGTAGATCCTTGAACCAGACAAGTACCGATCGTTTGGAAACATCCCTATACTTGGAGGCCCGTAGTGTTCTTGAGAGAATGTGAGTGGGATACTTTCATGGAGTGAAAGATCTACACCACAATATTCAAACATGTGTTTCACAAGGTAATTCGTTTTGTCACACTTGCAGCAAGTCCAAAGGCGATGATTAAATGTTGAAGCATATTATGCAAAAATTCTTTGACACCCTGGCGGTATATGACAATGGGCTCATAAATGTTTTTGCTAGCACCTTACAAAGTAGGGGTTGTCTTCATCAAAACCCCATTAAAATCAAGCACCACGTAAAACTTTTGAATTAATGGAGTGACTAGAAAATTAAGAGGTTGATTTTCCAATAACAATCTCAGTAATCGAGTGTCTGCACATGAATTGCACATGGGCGAAATATATGAGATCCATACTTCATAAGAATGTGGGACTATATACACCAAATATATCCACAACTAATAAAAGAAACATTTTTTAAGGTCACGATAGATGTAGTTTAGTTTTTGGTTACCAACAAACATAGGGGAACACTTAGAGAAAACTTAAAAGGTGACTTGTGCATCGTCTAGATGTCTCAAATTAGGTTTATTAGGGAAAACACATGGTTATTTCACTTTATTTTCGGGTTAAACTGACAATTAGATTATGGAGGGGAAGTAAATACTTTTAAAATCTCTCCATATCAGTATATGCAATTGTGACAGTCACTCACCTCACTCTAATTACCCGAACAATGGTCTGGCATAGGCACATCCATAGTCCATTGTCTTGCATTGAGTAACGTATTTGTGTCTATTTACCAAAGCCAAGGGCACTTTGGAGAAGCAATGGTCTATATTTAATTGGTCATTTTTAATGAAACTTGAAAGTGCAGTTTAGTCATCCTTACAGGATTGCCAGTCTTTCTTGATTAAAAATTAGGTTTAATTATATTGTCTGACCATTGTCTTTACTTTAATCATGTCACATCGGAACCACAATACTTAAAACCACTCCGATTCAATAATTATGGTCATCTCAAATTAAAGACCTCTGCTTAGGTTGAGACTTACGTGATCATAGCCTCTCACAACTCTTGAGCTTCTCAGAAATGCTTGGAAAAGTATGGTCTCACTTGACCTTTCAATGATCTCCTCAGACTATAGACCTTTCGTCTTCCTTCTTCTCTCAAGAAGAATGTTTATAGTGGATCAATCCATAGCCTACACTTCTTTACACACTATATGATATTGGAAGCAAGGATGTGTCGTATTTACAAATTAATAATTCTTATTATCTCTGGATTGCCTTTCAATTGCGCCATCAACTATGTGGGAGAGTATAGGTTCCGTGGACTCATGAGTTCCTAACCTGAAGTCAATCCTAATTGAATCAGTCGGTGATGATGATTATCTAATCACTACAGACCCTTTACGATTTCTTTGTAATCTTTTCCTCTATCTCTCTGTGCCTACACAATCATGGCGAGTTTATACTCAATCACTCCTCAAGTTAATGACCTTGGCAGTATACTATGATGTCCTTTGGATTTAATCATTCAAGATTATTGTCTCTCCTTCGCTCCAGGATTTCTCTCGTTTGACCAGACTATCGACTCTTGATATTTTCCCAACACCATAGTCTATCTCAGACCCTTGGTCTCCTACATCCACATTATCCTCTTCTTAGAAGATAGGTAATCCACTCACGCATGACTATAGCTAGACGCTTACTCTTACTTGAATTCAGTTCATTATGGAAATATTTAGATAGTACGCACATACAGTCAAACATTCATACTTTGGAGGTTTTCAGGCTATGGACATTACACGACCAATTTGAGCATTGATATTACCACAAAGAATCGACGCACTATGACTGCGAAGAAATCAAGAGATTGAATATTATAACCAGGAGTAGACAATGGTCTAGAGAATCCCTCCCATGCAATCAGATTGTAACAATAGATTATGGTCCAAGATAATTTCAACTTTAAATATGGATCAATCACTGATCCGTGAACTCTCAAAAGTCTATTGTCCTCTACAACAATTCTCTCTCCCTCTCTCAAACTCTCCCCTCCTTTACACGTCCTAAAGGTTATATGTATGCCCCTGGGGGATGCAACTTCTCATATCAAATTTATGGCCACTGTTGCTCTCGGTGATGCAACAGGTTTTGGCAGTTTTGGTTAGCTGGTATTGTGTTGCTCATGAGTGCAAACCATTGTTAATGTCCAACTACACAACAAGCCCCCAACTCTGTTAATTCAGGAATAAGGTTTGCGGTGTATGATCAACACTTACTACCAACACTTCCGAGTCTACTGTTGCTAGCCGCCCTCTTCTGGATCTTAATCATAGATAACACTATATTCAAAATTTTGGGACTTTAGTGTTATTTTGGGACTATTAAATGGTGTGTGGCAGTGATAGGAACGCAAAAGGAACGCAATGGGAACGCAACGGGAACGAGATAGAAGCAATAGGAACGCACATGGGTACCCAATGGGAACACAATGGGAACGCAATGGGAACGCACATGGAACACGCAGTGAACGCAATTGGGAACGGGGTGTGGACCCATTGGGAACAGGCAGTCGTACAAGGGGGACATGGTTTAGGGAACACATGGGGAACGCAGAGTGCATTTTATGGGGCTTAGGGTAACAAATGGGAAACAAAATACATATGAATGTATGGGTTAGGGTTATGGAAGAAAGGGAACTCCAACCACTCGATCGAGTGGAAGAAATGAAATTCGACACCGGGGACGGGAAATTGTGTACTATGACACAGTTATAGTTAGGTCCACTTCCGCAATGTTGGAATTGATGGAATGACAGAATAGGTAGTAAATGAAGGTACAATATCAACAGGAACATGTGACATTCATAGAAAAGAAACACGACCAAGGGCACACAAAAAGCGTGGAGGATGAACAATGGACTGAATTGAATGTGTGCGGAAGCCACGCATATAAAGGCAATGAAGAATGGGATGTGATTTTATTCAAACATTTGGTGGGGCATGGGCCTCACTACAACCAGGAGAACGAACTGACAATTTGTGAACCCACTCAGGAAAGAAACGTTGCAATTGGTCTTCGGTCCAATTGTATCTGGTAACTTCCAAAGGGAGACCGAGCTTGGTCCAGGCCGGGGGTGGCACGGGAGGTTTAGCGAGGGAGGCCAAACCAGCGCGCAGAATGCGATGGGCTCTTGAGTTAGGGCCCATAGATTCGATGATGGAGAATTGGTATTCGCGAGTCGAGATGCGGCGACGGCGTGATACTTGGACGGGAGTTGGAAAATATTCGGGGGGAGGGCCCGAATTGAGGTCAAGACCCTGCAGGAGGAAACGTAAAGAAGAATTAATTCCAGAAAGAAGAGTGGAAAACATTGCAGGGGCCAAAAATGAAAGTGAAATTGGCGAGTGGTCGATTATAAGGTACATGAGAAAACAAGGAAAATGATGGTTAGGAAAGAGAAATGAGAGGTGGCAAAAAAATACCAGAGGGAATTCACGGGTCGGGGTGGCCATGGCGCGAATAGCAGCAGAGGAGGGCATCTCTGTAGGCACATGTATTGAAGGCGGGGAAGTGGTTTGGCGCGCCACGACACGATGCTGTGAGTAGGGACCGTTGGGGCGTCTGAACGCAGAACGCCCAGAGGTGGGCAATGTGCGTGAAGGAGGCGGAAACTGGAAGCAGCAGAAGATATGGACACGGTTACTTTGGAGCATTCCATATGCAGTGAATACATAAGCTGATTGTGCAGACACTACCGAACGCCCTTACGTTCTAAGAGGCCGGTTGGTTTTAATTTCCCTTTAATGTTGGGTCTGGCAGCTACATCGACAGCCTTCCTGATGGGGTCCGAGTGGTGGAGTGGGGGCTGTCCAAACCTATGGATCACAACGAAGTCTCGTATGTCTTGCAACGGGCTGTAGAAAAGACGTTCGAACCAAGGTTGGAAATGTTTGATCATGTCGGCATCAGGGGAAGCGTTGGTAGAGAAGGAGGGGGGGAAGACGGCATTCTGGTCGGGGTTGATGGCACTCTTGTAGGGGCTGTCGTCTACGAGAAGGGTGTTTTGTTCAGTGGCAAACAAAGCGTCAGAATCAAAGGAACGAGGGGGCCACCACATCGTAAGGCCCAAATTCTTCTGGAACAAAGTGGCGTTGGGGTTATCCGGGCTCTTCAACTCGACGCCATGGGAGTCCGCATATTTGGAGCAATGTTGCTGCGCGAAGAGGTAGCGAGGGCGGGTTTCTTCACTGAACAAGAAATTGCCAATGGCGATAACATTGCTCATTGTCATGGAGGACCAAACGCAGACATAGAAATGAAGGCAACAGAATCTCCAAAACATCCTGTATCCGAGTCTGGGAACGACAAACTTAGATCCAACCATGGTGGGTTGGCTGTGGGACTCTTGAGGTCCAAGAAGCCAACTCGGGAGGATGGTTTGGCCTCGATCAACGTGATGACATTTGCAAAAGATGCCATTGAGATCGAAGACAAGTACAAATCTTCTGGTGTTCCGAGCAGCAGGGTCCTGCCCACAGGAACATAAGAATCAGGGCCAGAGAAATAATCACTTGTGTGATTCACAGAGAAGCAAGAAATACACGTGTATAGTAGCTGGAAGGGGTGAAGAAGCCCAGAACTGCCTGTACCTCGATTCGGAAGGGTTCGAAGAGCCACGACCGGGAATCGCGCAATTCTACGGAAGAGCGTGGCCCTTCACTACACAAGAGTCTCTTAGCGGCAAGCACGCCCATCTCCCTGGTGAAAACTTGTCTACCTTTACTAAGGGGATTGTTTGGGTACACGAAGAGCCTATTGAGAACGTCTTCGACAGTGGCCTGCACAACTTAAACGAACAACAAGGATGAGAAGTAGAGGACCACAAAATAGGGGAGAGAGACGAGGAAGATCCTGTCGATCGAGAGGAAGATTCTAAGAGGGTTCACTTACAAGAGGAAAGGGGCGAGGAATTGGGGGAGGAGCGGCGGCGGAAGGGGCGTCAATGGCATGACGAGAATCGGAGGCGGTGAAGGCACCGGGAGGATTGCGGACGTCGACGAAGCCACGGTGTTGCACCCGCCACATATGGGCAGGGTCATCGACTTGGCCATCCGAAGCTGCGGCGACGGAGAGAGGGGCAATGGGGTCGTGGGGGAGGACGTCGGAAACAAGCTGAGAAGGCACAGAGACCAAAGCAGTGTCGGAGTCCACCACAGCAATGGCTGGCAGAGGCTGGGGAGCCTGCAAGAGACATGAATTTAGAATATACCACAAGAGGTCTCACCTCCTACAAAAATAGGAACGTTGTACAAAGAGCAAATAAGCGGGAAACAGCAAGGAAAAGAGTAAATGAAGGAAATAAGGGATAATAAGATAAATCACTTACGGGAGGGTGCGTAGAGGAAAGGAGACCAGGGTTTTGAGGAGCAGGGACAACTTGGGGGGGGTCAGGGTGTGGTGGAGAAAGAGTAAGGTCCGCAGCAGTGATTGAGGAAATGACATGCCCCGCCACAGGGTCGGCATCTGTGGCGGGGGAAGAGAAAGGAGGAATGGGAGAGGGTGCAGGAGAAACAAGATCCAAAGTAGCATCCACATCGGGCAGGGAAATCTCACGGGCAATTGTTGGGATACAAACACTCGCATCAGCGGCAGGCAATCGCAGGTCAGTGGTAACATCCACGGAGTCTTGAGATGGGGGATCTGTGCAGCCTGCTGAGGGTGTGGCGACAGAGGCGCCGTGGTCACTGAGAGGTGTATCCTCTAGAGGAGAGGAGGATACGACCGGGGAGAGTGAGGGATGGGCTGGGACGAAAGGGAAGGGTTGCTCGTGGACGTCGACGTTGCCTTCTTGCATAGACTCGAAAGGGTGAGGAGTTGCATCTGTAAGGGAAGGCGTTTCCTCCTCCATTCCGGGAAGTTGGAGTAGAGGGCTTTCCTTTGGGACTCGTAATGACGAGGGACCCTCCATTTGAAGCAGTGGACTGTGAGATTCAGAAATAGACAAGTGTTGATTATCTTCACCGTCGACAACCACATCCGAGGGAGAAAACACAAGAGGGGCGGGGGCCTGTGTAAAGAGTTCAAATCAAAACCAATCCAATCTTGGAGCAAAGGGTATGAGAGAGATGTAAGTTGGGTGGAGACGTCAGTGAACAACAAAGTTCCAGCCGCCCAGCAGGAACAGTTAATAACATGGAAGTTGACGCAGGTGTAGGGGAGGATTCCTGTCGATTTACATGAAAGCACAAACTGATCCCACACCCTGTCCAATGTTCTAAGTGAACAAGTACGAATAAAAATAGTTTTGGTCAAGTTCCTGTCGATCGAGAGGAACTTGTAATCGTGGGGATAACAAGTTCCAAGCGACAAACAGGAAACAAGGTTCCCTTTCGGCAGCGAGTAACATATTATGTGGAAGCAGAATAAAGATATGAAATTTGATTAAAACCATGCCAACAAAATACACACGAACTTGAACTCGAGAGGGGATGAGAGTTCCTGTCGATCGAGAGGAACTTGTAATCGTGGGGATAACAAGTTCCAAGCGACAAACAGGAAACAAGTTTCCTTTTCGGCAGTAACATATTATATGTGAAACAGAATAAAGATATGAAATTTGACTAAAACCATGCCAACAAAATACACACGAAATTGAACTCGAGAGGGGATGAGGAGAGTTCCTGTCGATCGAGAGGAACTTGTAATCGTGGGGATAACAAGTTCCAAGCGACAAACAGGAAACAAGTTTCCTTTTCGGCAGTAACCTATTTAAATGTGAAACAGAATAAAGATATGAAATTGACTAAAACCATGCCAACAAAATACACACGACTTTGAACTCGAGAGGGGATGAGGAGAGTTCCTGTCGATCGAGAGGAACTTGTAATCGTGGGGATAACAAGTTCCAAGCGACAAACAGGAAACAAGTTCCCCTTTCGGCAGTAACATATTATATGTGAAACAGAATAAAGATATGAAATTGACTAAAACCATGCCAACAAAATACACACGACCTTGAACTCGAGAGGGGATGAGGAGAGTTCCTGTCGATCGAGAGGAACTTGTAATCGTGGGGATAACAAGTTCCAAGCGACAAACAGGAAACGAGCACACAAAAAGGAATGCACTCAGTAGGTCGTATAGTGGGAATAGTAGGAAATGTGATGTGACTTTGCAGCCTCGGAGAGGAGAAGGCTATTGAAAGATTAACGTAATAATTTTATTGAAGTGTACAGAATGTTACAATGAACATCGCCACGGAAAGTGTGGGAAGGTGTAATATTTACGCTAGATCAAGAGTGAACCTCTCGGTCGAGTGCAAACTAACTACTCCTCCGGACGCTGTGGACACTTGTCTGATAACGCGTCTCCTTCCACATTCTGGACCACAAATCCAGGATGTGATTCAGAAATCCTAAAAAATATGAAGAGCATGTGAAATCATGGAAGTGAATGAAGGAAAATGGAATGTGAGGGGGACTTACAGAGGATGGAGGGGCAGTGGCGGCGGTGGTGGCCGGCGCGACATTGCGGTTGGGGCCGACACTTGTCTCCTGGGATGGTCCCATTTGTGACATCTTCACAGCCTGGAGCTCGGCCATGAAGGTCTTCGTCACATTCGCAATCTCCGCTCTTGTAGCCTCCGCATTCAACTGCAACATTTGGGAAAGGATCTCGATTGTAACGCCCTGTTGTTGTGGAGGAGGAGGAGGCAAGAACGGAGGCTGCAAACCCCCAAGGGGTTGGGGAGGTGGGGGAGGACTGACTAGGACGTCCTCCGCATGCAGGACTGGACCTCCGACAACGTTTTCATCCTCTCGAGCTCGGCTGGAAGGGGTCGCCAACTCGCAAGGAGTGTCTTGGTCACCAGGAGTGACCCCGGGGGAGGGGAGATCGGAGGTTGTAGTGTCCGAGTGAGCACGCCGTGGCTGGGACCTAAAATCCAGAGTTCGCGCTAGAGGTGGCGAAGACATGGGAGGCGGCGTATCTCGAACCGGAGACGTCGCAAGCGGAGTACACAAAGACTCGTCGGGGGTGCCATACCGCCTGGGTGGGGAAGGAGGAGGAGAAGGCGGCTCCTCTTCGTCAGAGGAATACACCTCAACATCGTCTTCCTCCTCAGCTTCGTCTTCCTCCATAGCGTCGTCATCATCCTCCGCAGCGAGGTCCACCACTTGTTCGTCGTCGTCGTCGTCTGCTACAACCTCCACATGTGTAGCTTGGCCCTGCGAGCTCTGGACATTTGCGCCCTCCTCCATTGCCTCCGCCTCGTCAACACCAAGATGTTGAGACACTCCAAGGGGCTCCGTGAAATGATCTCCCTGCAATAAAAAAAACATTATGCGCATGTAAGTTCCAGTTGATCGATTGGAATAACAAAGGACGTATACAAACACAAACAAAATAGCACTCACGTATGCGATTTGGGGAAGCGGCGCATCCATGTCCTCTTCCACGTCGGCGTCATCGAGTGGGTCTATAAGGCCGTCTTTGTCCATGAAGTCGCTTCTGCTCAGGCAGAAACTCTTCTCCACCATAACCCCGTACTCCTCATTATGCACGATGTTGACGTAGTTGAGAACGTTGCTTTTCAACATCTGCAAGGAGAAAGAGGGTGAGTTCCTGTCGATCGACTGGAAGTGATAAAATGAAAGTGAGTTCCTGTCGATCGATTGGAAGTGATAAAATGAAAGTGAGTTCCTGTAGATCGACTGGAAGTGATAAAATGAAAGTGAGTTCCTGTCGATCGACTGGAAGTGATAAACTGAAAGTGAGTTCCTGTCGATCGACTGGAAGTGATAAACTGAAAGATGAGGAAGGTGACACCTAATGCAAGGGGAGTAGCTTACCAATGCGGCAGCGGAGGCCTTCAGACCGCCGAAGAAATTCACAAAAAGCCTGCCCCTCCCTCCCCTCAAGTCGAGAAACTGAAAGTATGTCTCCATGCGCAGCTCTCCTTTATGAAGCTCGTAAGAGCGCTCCGACCAGAGGTGCTTCTTGGCAAAATAACGGGGGAGGTCAGGCGGGGAGAAGGCTCCTGGGAGCTTGCAGGGTTGGTGAAGTTTCTTGTTGACGACGAACCAGATGTGGACGATCGGGTGGGATCTCCACTTTGACAATTCTGGCACTTCGGGGAGGTCCTCAGCAGGGCATGGTGTGTAGTACGATGGCACAGTGACGAACGTGTCCGGATGTCTTGAGCACAGAAACTCCATGAAACGCAAGACACCATCGTAATTGATCTCGTCGGAGACGAGCATGAACACAGGCACACGACGGAGACCCGGGTACCAGGAAGGGTCGTTCATGTACCTCGCCAGTGAGTCCAAGACTGGAAAAGGTGCCTTCACACCAGATTCAAAACCTGGAATAAATCTAAAGTCTACGAGGCAACCTGCAACGATGTTGCATCCCAAATACTCCTTATCAGACGTCCGCTGCCTACCAATAACAAAATCTCCGGAAGATTCAACTCTCGTGCAAATGGAAACAAAACGGCCAGGCTCCAGTGGACCGTCCTTCCTCAACCAAAACTCGAGCATGCGCTGGAGAGCCTCAGAAGGGGCGAGGTTCTTGTGGTTGTAAATGCGCTTCTTGTTCAACCACTCCGTAGTTGCCACTTCAAAAATGCTCGCCCACTTGGCCTTGGTCACCCTTGTGTCCTTCTTGAATTGCACCCACAAGGGCCGGTTTAGTACTTGCTGGCCATCCTCTCCATCAAAAAATTTCATCTGTGGGTCCGTCCGCGCGAGCTCGTGGATGATTATATTCTTCCACTTCCTCTTGTTCGCCCAGGCAGGAAGGTGCAAGACCGCATTGTTCGCCCTAGGTTGGCGAAAGCACACTCTGGGGAGACCCTTGGAGTTCAGTTCTGTGAGCCTCCTCGCTGCTGTGTGGAGGTCTTGAGTTGTTATCCCAGAGAGGGCTTTGAACGTCTCCCTGCTGAGTGGCTTTGCAACGTATTTCCTCGGGACGAATGCAGCAGCAGTCTTCTTCTTGTAATGAGCTTCTCTCCTCACATCTTCAGCGTCTTCGTGGTCCTTGATGAATTTCTGATGAGTATCAGGATTCACTAGTTCTCCATCCTCGTGCATTGTAAAGGCTTTCCTCCATGAAGAGTAAGTGAGATCGTCACTCATGATGATGGCGAGCTCGGCTGCAAGGTGCTCATGCGTAATCCTCGGATTGATTCCAGAGAATTGTGCCTCTGCGCTGAGGATAAAACTCTGCAACAACAGCCACATTTGTTTAATACCGTAGTTTGTCATATGAATATTATTGGAGGGCAATGGTCATGAAGTGGGTTCCAGTCGATCGACAGGAACCCCAAGGCAAAAGTGAAAGCATATGGAAAAGGGTGGGTTCCAGTCGATCGACTGGAACCCAAAGGCAAGAGATGGGGTTCCAGTCGACCGATTGGATCCCCTTGGAAAAAGGGGGAACCCCATGACAAAATTGAGGACATCATATAACATAGCATTTACTGAGTTTGGAATGACACCAACCTTCCAGTTCTTCACATTTTGGTCTTCCGCATTCGATGCATTGATCCTCACCTTGGAAGGCTTATGAGTTGACAGCCATACCCTCCTTACATTTACAATGGTTGCTGCCCAGGAAGGAACCCACGCAAACATCTTGTTTGTTCTATTCAGAGTCAAGGACAACCTAGTTGTGTAATTATACTCTTGTGTGTACACTATGCAACTAGGCCAAGCCTTGAATTTCCTCTTTGTGATGCTATCCGTATCCTTGTGGCCCACAATTGTTCTTGCAGCAGCCACTGTGTGCTGGCCACCGATTATGATAAAGTCCTTGTCCTTGATATCCTCCCACCTGTAGGGAGGTTGCCATGGCTTGTCCTCGGGAAACACTGGCATGACGCAAATGTTGTGTTGCGTCCAGGTTGGCTCTACTTGTGACAGGTAGGCCACCATCTGCTCCTTCAGTTCCGGATCATACTTTCTCGCAACCTGCAGCAAGAAATGTGACGGTTAGTGTTCAGGAGTCCTTCACATCAACCACAGTTCAATAAATCGAGTTTAGGGTTTAGGGAAACCTGATGAGACTGTCCCCGCTTAAGCTGCTGCAAAGGTATTCGCACAATGAAGTCCATACCCAAAACATAGAGGGGTCCGTATGCCTTGACAAACACCTCCTTGTCTTTCGCAGCCTCCGTTAGATCCAAAGTCTCCCCAGGCTTGACTGTTGTCGCCGCTTTTTCAGACCTTGGGATTAGCTCCTCCTCCTTGGGCTCCTTCTTCGACTTTTTTGGCGCCCGTTTCTTCCCTGAAGACATGCCTTCTTCCTGTGTCTTCCTTTTTGATGCCCTTGGTTCATCATCATCTTCTGCCTCTTCCATTGCGTCGTCTCCCTCGCGATACATGGTTTGTATTGAGACGTCCTCGCTTTGCAGAGAGCTCCTCGAACGACCCTGCACATCTGGAGCGGCCACACTCTGCAGAGGCACGACATTGTGTGCTACTTCTTCTGCTTGTCCGCCACTGCTCCCCCCCGCATTTTGTCTTCTGTTTTGGGAATCACGGCCAGTCGATCTGGACGAAGGTCTGGAACTTCCCTCTCCTGATGACCTCTTCTTCATTATTTCGACTGCTTGCTTCTTCTTGGTGGCGTTCAATGCCTCTCTTGCCCTGTTTTCACTCTCACTCATGTCATCTGCCACCCCAAGAATGCACACAACCGCCCTCTTGGATATACCGTTGTGAACAAGTCCCATCAGCGCCATGCGGTCGTCATTATTGATTGACTCTATGCTTTTGGCAAATGGTTCTTTACTGAAAATATGCTTTTTGGTATCCACCACCAGCGTCCGCTCCTCCACCCCCTCCAATACTTTCAGCTCTAATATGCTCGCTTTAGCCCCTTGCGATGCTCCCTTGATAATTGCGTGTGGCATTTGAATCCAGTCCTCCTTCACCTTCTCTGTCATATACAAGTCATACGGGTTGGAAATGTCCTTCCGTCGGAGCTCGAATGACCACTCCCGCATGTGCGTCGACTTGACAACCCAAACAGGTCCTTCCTCCCTGGCGGTCAATGCTCCAACCATATCTGTCCACATCGCACGTTTTCTGGGGGCCATTGTTTGTGTGTCCTGACACATTCAGTTTACAATGTTATCAAGCCTGAACTGTCAGTCTATTCCACGTCATGTCTCTTAATCTTGGTGCAGTCCTAGGCTTGTGAGGTATGAGGAACTTTACCTTATAACTTGCCCACATCCCATATTTGTTCAATTCATTCATTGTCTACTGTGTTGGTTCAAATGGCCAAAAGTTCCTGTCGATCGACAGGAACTGCAGCCCTCAGTGGTGGGCTAGTGCTTCCTAATTCTCACTAGAATTACTTACAAGTACTCTGCTGGACGCTGAAGTTCCTGTCGATCAACAGGAACTGCAGCCCTCAGTGGTGGGCTAGTGCTTCCTAATTCTCACTAGAATTACTTACAAGTACTCTGCTGGACGCTGAAGTTCCTGTCGATCGACAGAAACTTCAGCTCTCAGTGGTGGGCTAGTGCTTCCTAATTCTCACTAGAATTACTTACACAAGTACCCTGCTGGACGTTGAAGTTCCTGTCGATCGACAGGAACTTCAGCCCTCAGTGGTGGCCTAGTGCTTCCTAATTCTCACTAGAATTACTTTCACTAGTACCTTGCTGGACGTTGAAGTTCCTGTCGATCGACAGGAACTTCATCCCTCAGTGGTGGCCTAGTGCTTCCTAATTCTCACTAGAGTTACTTTCACTAGTACCTTGCTGGACGTTGAAGTTCCTGTCGATCGACAGGAACTTCAGCCCTCTGTGGTGGCCCATTGTCTCCTAATTTGCACTAACAATGCTTAAAAGATTTCATGTCTTTGTAGTTCCAGGTTGTAGTTCCTGTCGATCGACAGGAACCACATCCCCTTCGAATGTCCCACTTTTTTCGGTGTACGGACGCATTCCAAGGCCCACTCTGGTCTTCTAGTGACTTGGTTTTCTTTCCTATGCCAATGTGTGTGGTTTTCATGTGCAATTGTTTATGGCTATGTTTCCATGTGCAATTGTTACTCCCAATTGATTGCTCCTCCTTTCTTTGCACCTTTAAATTTGATTAACTTGATCTGCCTACATTATCTGAACATTCCATATTTGTGCTGGATTGGCTTTTGTATAGAGTTTATATTTCCTGCATTGTCGCACACAATTTGCAGATCCCTTCAATGACTACTTCAAATTGGGCTAATCATTAATGTGTTTTCCTCATGCTCAATTCCTTCCCTCTCTCAATTCTCACTGTTATTACCTCCCTCACCAAAACATGCATTCAGCCCTTCCTGCCACTACCTCTCTCCCCAGCATATCATGCACTCTCTCATTGTCACACTTTTCCCAGAATACTATAACAACCAGAATTCTGTTGCACATATTATCATATATGCTGACGTGAGCAAACTAACTTCTTTGCTTCTGACTTCAACTCATCTTCCACAAAATTTCACATCCTCTACTATGATCTTCCACCATTCTTCTGCCTCTCCTTTCCTCTCCTACTTCTAGTGCTCTTCTACCCTCACTTTGCCATTCAAGATTCTAGTGTTTAAGCAAGCATGCTGGCCATCCAATCCACTATAAATTCTACCTGTATTCAAGTACAAATGACTGCTACGGGTAGTATTGCCTCCTTCCTCCTCTAACGCTGCAGATCCTCTCTCGGCCTCTCTCCACCTACCACTCGGTGACCTCTCTCGTTCTCTCTACGCGTCCCTCTTCGTTGCTCGCCGCAGCAGCACTTCGTGGAGAGCTAGAGCTTTGCAGGAGCAAGACACAAATGAGTGCCTCTTTGCTCCCAAGTGTCTCCTCTACCCCTCCCTCCCCTCCTCCTCCCCTCTGCCCAAATCTCGCCGTCCAGATTTGGGCGGCCGCCATCCAACGGTGCCACATTCCCGCCCCCCCATCGCACGGTCGTTGTGCTTCCCTCCCTGTGGACGGTCCAGATGTTCAGGGCTTCCACTTATTAGCCGTCATGTGGTACTTATGTGTGCCAATCATGGTACGGTTCAAATCACATCCCACCCACTCACTAATGGTTAAGTACTAGGTTCTAATTGTGAATTTAGTACTACACCAAATATCATGTTTAGTGTCACGAATTCTAATTGTCGTCCTCAATACTAATTGTAAACCATGGTGTTGTGTCACCAACACTAAATGTTAACCTTCCAGTGACATTTATTGCAACACTAAATGTTAAGCTTACAATTAACCTTAAGTGGTACTAAAAAATTTATTGCAGTGACATTAAATGCCATATGACACTAAATATCATATGCCCTATGACACTAAATATCATATTAACCCTGTTGTGGTGTCACCAAGTTGAACAGTAAATGTTAACCTAATAGGATTAATTTTGTCATTCCTAGTAGAAAAAATTGGGCGTTATAGATTTTACAATGTTGCTAGTACTATCACTTACGAAGTCATCTCCCATCTACATTTCAATAATCCATGACAATATTTCATCCCAAGTTTGTTGGGATGCAAATTATACCAAATTTTGTTTCCATAATTGGTATTTGGATGAACTGAAAGGAAGTTGGCATGACATTATTTGTAAACTTCTTCATAGTAAGTGTCCCTAAAAAAGTTACATCAGTGACATGAAATGCCATATGACACTAAATACCATGTTCAATGTAGTCTTAACCTCACGGTTCAAGTCTACATGTGAAGTCAACTAACGTTGCAATAATATTAGTATTTGTTCCATAACATATGTTCAAGGTTTAGATTTAGGCTTGACAACATCAAATTTGCAAATGCACGTTGTCATTGTTGTCTTCTAGTCATGATTATCTTGACAATGCCTGCATTGCGCACATTGACTTGACCAACTTCCATAAATAAATTTGTCGAGTAGGGTTTAGGGTTTAGGCTATGGGCTTTGGGGTGTTCCATTGTTTGGTGACTAAATTAATGTTCTCTGTTTCAACCTTAGTGGCTTGACATATGGTTTCACAACCCATGTCACGCATCCCACAACCACTTTCATTCATGTAATCACAAATTTGTACCCTAAACCTTAGTGGCTCATATGGTTTCACAACCCATGTCACGCATCCCACAACCACTTTCATTCATGTAATCACAAATTTGTGCTCAAACCTTAGTGGCTCATATGGTTTCACAACCCACACGCATCCCAAGCCCACTTTCCTTCAATAAATCACATATTTGTGCTCAAACCTTAGTGCTTCATATGGTTTCACAACCCACACGCATCCCAAAGCCACTTTCCTTCAATAAATCACATATTTGTGTTCAAACCTTAGTGGCTCATATGGTTTCACAACCCATGTCACGCATCCCACAACCACTTTCATTCATGTAATCACAAATTTGTGCTCAAGCCTTAGTGGTTCATATGGTTTCACAACCCATGTCACGCATCCCACAACCACTTTCATTCATGTAATCACAAATTTGTGCTCAAACCTTAGTGGCTCATATGGTTTCACAACCCACACGCATCCCAAGCCCACTTTCCTTCAATAAATCACATATTTGTGCTCAAACCTTAGTGCTTCATATGGTTTCACAACCCACACGCATCCCAAAGCCACTTTCCTTCAATAAATCACATATTTGTGTTCAAACCTTAGTGGCTCATATGGTTTCACAACCCATGTCACGCATCCCACAACCACTTTCATTCATGTAATCACAAATTTGTGCTCAAACCTTAGTGGCTCATATGGTTTCACAACCCATGTCACGCATCCCACAACCACTTTCATTCATGTAATCACAAATTTGTGCTCAAACCTTAGTGGCTCATATGGTTTCACAACCCACACGCATCCCAAGCCCACTTTCCTTCAATAAATCACATATTTGTGCTCAAACCTTAGTGCTTCATATGGTTTCACAACCCACACGCATCCCAAAGCCACTTTCCTTCAATAAATCACATATTTGTGTTCAAACCTTAGTGGCTCATATGGTTTCACAACCCATGTCACGCATCCCACAACCACTTTCATTCATGTAATCACAAATTTGTGCTCAAACCTTAGTGGCTCATATGGTTTCACAACCCATGTCACGCATCCCACAACCACTTTCATTCATGTAATTACAAATTTGTGTTCAAACCTTAGTGGCTCATATGGTTTCACAACCCATGTCACGCATCCCACAACCACTTTCATTCATGTAATCACAAATTTGTGCTCAAACCTTAGTGGCTCATATGGTTTCACAACCCATGTCACGCATCCCACAACCACTTTCATTCATGTAATCACAAATTTGTGCTCAAACCTTAGTGGCTCATATGGTTTCACAACCCATGTCACGCATCCCACAACCACTTTCATTCATGTAATCACAAATTTGTGCTCAAACCTTGGTGGCTCATATGGTTTCACAACCCACACGCATCCCAAGCCCACTTTCCTTCAATAAATCACATATTTGTGCTCAAACCTTAGTGCTTCATATGGTTTCACAACCCACACGCATCCCAAAGCCACTTTCCTTCAATAAATCACATATTTGTGTTCAAACCTTAGTGGCTCATATGGTTTCACAACCCATGTCACGCATCCCACAACCACTTTCATTCATGTAATCACAAATTTGTGCTCAAGCCTTAGTGGTTCATATGGTTTCACAACCCATGTCACGCATCCCAAGCCCACTTTCCTTCAATAAATCACATATTTGTGCTCAAACCTTAGTGCTTCATATGGTTTCACAACCCACACGCATCCCAAAGCCACTTTCCTTCAATAAATCACATATTTGTGTTCAAACCTTAGTGGCTCATATGGTTTCACAAATTTGTGCTCGAAGCTTAGTGGTTCATATGGTTTCACAACCCACACGCATCCCAAGCCCACTTTCCTTCAATAAATCACATATTTGTGCTCAAACCTTAGTGCTTCATATGGTTTCACAACCCACACGCATCCCAAAGCCACTTTCCTTCAATAAATCACATATTTGTGTTCAAACCTTAGTGGCTCATATGGTTTCACAACCCATGTCACGCATCCCACAACCACTTTCATTCATGTAATCACAAATTTGTGCTCAAACCTTAGTGGCTCATATGGTTTCACAACCCATGTCACGCATCCCACAACCACTTTCATTCATGTAATTACAAATTTGTGTTCAAACCTTAGTGGCTCATATGGTTTCACAACCCATGTCACGCATCCCACAACCACTTTCATTCATGTAATCACAAATTTGTGCTCAAACCTTAGTGGCTCATATGGTTTCACAACCCATGTCACGCATCCCACAACCACTTTCATTCATGTAATCACAAATTTGTGCTCAAACCTTAGTGGCTCATATGGTTTCACAACCCATGTCACGCATCCCACAACCACTTTCATTCATGTAATCACAAATTTGTGCTCAAGCCTTAGTGGTTCATATGGTTTCACAACCCATGTCACGCATCCCAAGCCCACTTTCCTTCAATAAATCACATATTTGTGCTCAAACCTTAGTGCTTCATATGGTTTCACAACCCACACGCATCCCAAAGCCACTTTCCTTCAATAAATCACATATTTGTGTTCAAACCTTAGTGGCTCATATGGTTTCACAAATTTGTGCTCGAAGCTTAGTGGTTCATATGGTTTCACAACCCACACGCATCCCAAGCCCACTTTCCTTCAATAAATCACATATTTGTGCTCAAACCTTAGTGCTTCATATGGTTTCACAACCCACACGCATCCCAAAGCCACTTTCCTTCAATAAATCACATATTTGTGTTCAAACCTTAGTGGCTCATATGGTTTCACAACCCATGTCACGCATCCCACAACCACTTTCATTCATGTAATCACAAATTTGTGCTCAAGCCTTAGTGGTTCATATGGTTTCACAACCCATGTCACGCATCCCACAACCACTTTCATTCATGTAATCACAAATTTGTGCTCAAACCTTAGTGGCTCATATGGTTTCACAACCCACACGCATCCCAAGCCCACTTTCCTTCAATAAATCACATATTTGTGCTCAAACCTTAGTGCTTCATATGGTTTCACAACCCACACGCATCCCAAAGCCACTTTCCTTCAATAAATCACATATTTGTGTTCAAACCTTAGTGGCTCATATGGTTTCACAACCCATGTCACGCATCCCACAACCACTTTCATTCATGTAATCACAAATTTGTGCTCAAACCTTAGTGGCTCATATGGTTTCACAACCCATGTCACGCATCCCACAACCACTTTCATTCATGTAATTACAAATTTGTGTTCAAACCTTAGTGGCTCATATGGTTTCACAACCCATGTCACGCATCCCACAACCACTTTCATTCATGTAATCACAAATTTGTGCTCAAACCTTAGTGGCTCATATGGTTTCACAACCCATGTCACGCATCCCACAACCACTTTCATTCATGTAATCACAAATTTGTGCTCAAACCTTAGTGGCTCATATGGTTTCACAACCCATGTCACGCATCCCACAACCACTTTCATTCATGTAATCACAAATTTGTGCTCAAACCTTGGTGGCTCATATGGTTTCACAACCCACACGCATCCCAAGCCCACTTTCCTTCAATAAATCACATATTTGTGCTCAAACCTTAGTGCTTCATATGGTTTCACAACCCACACGCATCCCAAAGCCACTTTCCTTCAATAAATCACATATTTGTGTTCAAACCTTAGTGGCTCATATGGTTTCACAACCCATGTCACGCATCCCACAACCACTTTCATTCATGTAATCACAAATTTGTGCTCAAGCCTTAGTGGTTCATATGGTTTCACAACCCATGTCACGCATCCCAAGCCCACTTTCCTTCAATAAATCACATATTTGTGCTCAAACCTTAGTGCTTCATATGGTTTCACAACCCACACGCATCCCAAAGCCACTTTCCTTCAATAAATCACATATTTGTGTTCAAACCTTAGTGGCTCATATGGTTTCACAAATTTGTGCTCGAAGCTTAGTGGTTCATATGGTTTCACAACCCACACGCATCCCAAGCCCACTTTCCTTCAATAAATCACATATTTGTGCTCAAACCTTAGTGCTTCATATGGTTTCACAACCCACACGCATCCCAAAGCCACTTTCCTTCAATAAATCACATATTTGTGTTCAAACCTTAGTGGCTCATATGGTTTCACAACCCATGTCACGCATCCCACAACCACTTTCATTCATGTAATCACAAATTTGTGCTCAAGCCTTAGTGGTTCATATGGTTTCACAACCCATGTCACGCATCCCACAACCACTTTCATTCATGTAATCACAAATTTGTGCTCAAGCCTTAGTGGTTCATATGGTTTCACAACCCATGTCACGCATCCCACAACCACTTTCATTCATGTAATCACAAATTTGTGCTCAAACCTTAGTGGCTCATATGGTTTCACAACCCACACGCATCCCAAGCCCACTTTCCTTCAATAAATCACATATTTGTGCTCAAACCTTAGTGCTTCATATGGTTTCACAACCCATGTCACGCATCCCACAACCACTTTCATTCATGTAATCACAAATTTGTGCTCAAACCTTAGTGGCTCATATGGTTTCACAACCCATGTCACGCATCCCACAACCACTTTCATTCATGTAATCACAAATTTGTGCTCAAACCTTAGTGGCTCATATGGTTTCACAACCCACACGCATCCCAAGCCCACTTTCCTTCAATAAATCACATATTTGTGCTCAAACCTTAGTGCTTCATATGGTTTCACAACCCACACGCATCCCAAAGCCACTTTCCTTCAATAAATCACATATTTGTGTTCAAACCTTAGTGGCTCATATGGTTTCACAACCCATGTCACGCATCCCACAACCACTTTCATTCATGTAATCACAAATTTGTGCTCAAACCTTAGTGGCTCATATGGTTTCACAACCCATGTCACGCATCCCACAACCACTTTCATTCATGTAATTACAAATTTGTGTTCAAACCTTAGTGGCTCATATGGTTTCACAACCCATGTCACGCATCCCACAACCACTTTCATTCATGTAATCACAAATTTGTGCTCAAACCTTAGTGGCTCATATGGTTTCACAACCCATGTCACGCATCCCACAACCACTTTCATTCATGTAATCACAAATTTGTGCTCAAACCTTAGTGGCTCATATGGTTTCACAACCCATGTCACGCATCCCACAACCACTTTCATTCATGTAATCACAAATTTGTGCTCAAGCCTTAGTGGTTCATATGGTTTCACAACCCATGTCACGCATCCCAAGCCCACTTTCCTTCAATAAATCACATATTTGTGCTCAAACCTTAGTGCTTCATATGGTTTCACAACCCACACGCATCCCAAAGCCACTTTCCTTCAATAAATCACATATTTGTGTTCAAACCTTAGTGGCTCATATGGTTTCACAACCCATGTCACGCATCCCACAACCACTTTCATTCATGTAATCACAAATTTGTGCTCAAACCTTAGTGGCTCATATGGTTTCACAACCCATGTCACGCATCCCACAACCACTTTCATTCATGTAATTACAAATTTGTGCTCAAACCTTAGTGGCTCATATGGTTTCACAACCCATGTCACGCATCCCACAACCACTTTCATTCATGTAATCACAAATTTGTGCTCAAACCTTAGTGGCTCATATGGTTTCACAACCCATGTCACGCATCCCACAACCACTTTCATTCATGTAATTACAAATTTGTGTTCAAACCTTAGTGGCTCATATGGTTTCACAACCCATGTCACGCATCCCACAACCACTTTCATTCATGTAATCACAAATTTGTGCTCAAACCTTAGTGGCTCATATGGTTTCACAACCCATGTCACGCATCCCACAACCACTTTCATTCATGTAATCACAAATTTGTGCTCAAACCTTGGTGGCTCATATGGTTTCACAACCCACACGCATCCCAAGCCCACTTTCCTTCAATAAATCACATATTTGTGCTCAAACCTTAGTGCTTCATATGGTTTCACAACCCACACGCATCCCAAAGCCACTTTCCTTCAATAAATCACATATTTGTGTTCAAACCTTAGTGGCTCATATGGTTTCACAACCCATGTCACGCATCCCACAACCACTTTCATTCATGTAATCACAAATTTGTGCTCAAACCTTAGTGGCTCATATGGTTTCACAACCCATGTCACGCATCCCACAACCACTTTCATTCATGTAATCACAAATTTGTGCTCAAGCCTTAGTGGCTCATATGGTTTCACAACCCACACGCATCCCAAGCCCACTTTCCTTCAATAAATCACATATTTGTGCTCAAACCTTAGTGCTTCATATGGTTTCACAACCCACACGCATCCCAAAGCCACTTTCCTTCAATAAATCACATATTTGTGTTCAAACCTTAGTGGCTCATATGGTTTCACAACCCATGTCACGCATCCCACAACCACTTTCATTCATGTAATCACAAATTTGTGCTCAAACCTTAGTGGCTCATATGGTTTCACAACCCATGTCACGCATCCCACAACCACTTTCATTCATGTAATCACAAATTTGTGCTCAAGCCTTAGTGGCTCATATGGTTTCACAACCCACACGCATCCCAAGCCCACTTTCCTTCAATAAATCACATATTTGTGCTCAAACCTTAGTGCTTCATATGGTTTCACAACCCACACGCATCCCAAAGCCACTTTCCTTCAATAAATCACATATTTGTGTTCAAACCTTAGTGGCTCATATGGTTTCACAACCCATGTCACGCATCCCACAACCACTTTCATTCATGTAATCACAAATTTGTGCTCAAACCTTAGTGCTTCATATGGTTTCACAACCCACACGCATCCCAAGCCCACTTTCCTTCAATAAATCACATATTTGTGCTTCATGTGGCATTGCTCATTTTCTAATTGAACTTAGGATGTAGTGCAATCATGATTGAACATAAGATGGAGTGCAATCAAGATTAAGGGTAGTAACCACTTATGTACCTCAGTACTAATAGCATGTCGCGTTCGGGTTAGGATTGTCTTACCAGCGTACAATTAGTCCTATTAAATCAAGAACACATTGCAACATAAGTGCCCCCTACATTTCAAAGATCTAGTAGACGGGAAGCAAAGAAGATCGTGAATTCAAAACTCCCACCAATATTTCCCACAACACACCACCGCCTACTATAAATGCACAGGTCTCTTTATGGAAGGTCTTTTATTCATTCGACCTCTTCACTTGACGTCTCTCTCTCTCTCTCCCCCTCTCCACGGGGATAATCCAGGTGACAAACGAGGTTCCGATTGATGTGACGAACGAGGTGCTGAAACAGGTTGGATATGTATGTAAAATATATGCGCTGAAAAATGGGATGTGATCGTATCCGTACATTGTACGGCTGTCGTACGGATTACAGACGTTGGCAGGAAAGTTCTTATCGATCGATTGGAACATCCCCGGTTTAAAATTTGGAAGTTCCTGTTGATCGACTGGAACTTCCTCGGCAAATAATTTGAAAGAGGTTCATGTCCATCGACAACTCCTAGGGGAAATAATTTGATAAAAGTTCCTGTCGATCGACAGGAACCTGTAAGGGAACTTCTGTTTATATAAGTTCCTGTCGATCGACAGGAACTTGTAGGGAGATTCTGTTTATATTAGTTCCTGTCGATCGACAGGAACCTGTAAGGGATCTTCTATTCATATAAGTTCCTGTCGATCGACAGGAACCTGTAAGGGAACAACTGTTTATATAAGTTCCTGTCGATCGACAGGAACTTGTAGGGAGATTCTGTTTATATAAGTTCATGTCGATCGACAGGAACTTGTAGGGGAGATTCTGTTTATATAAGTTCCTGTCGATCGACATGAACTTGTAGGGGAGATTTTGTTTATATAAGTTCTTGTCGATCGACAGGAACTTGTAGGGAGATTCTGTTTATATAAGTTCCTGTCGATCGACAGGAACCTGTAAGGGATCTTCTATTCATATAAGTTCCTGTCGATCGACAGGAACCTGTAAGGGAACTTCTGTTTATATAAGTTCCTGTCGATCGACAGGAACTTGTAGGGAGATTCTGTTTATATAAGTTCCTGTCGATCGACAGGAACTTGTAGGGGAACTTCTTTTTATATAAGTTCCTGTCGATCGACAGGAACTTGTAGGGGAACTTCTTTTTATATGAGTTCCTGTCGATCGACAGGAACTTGTAGGGGAACTTCTAGAACTTCTGAGGGAAATTTTGTGGGAGAAGTTCCTGTTGGTCGACAAGATGTTCCGAAGGAAATTTTGTGGGTGAAGTTTCTTTTGGTCGACAAGAACTTCTGAGGGAAATTTTATGGGTGAAGTTCCTATTGGTCGACAGGAACCATTGAGGGAAATTTTGTGGGAGAACTTCCTGTTGGTCGACAGGAACGTCTGAGGAACATTGAGTTCATGTTTGTCGATATGATATTGTGAAGTATGTTCATGAGCCTTACTCCTGGTCGACGGTAAGTTTTCAGGGAGTTCGTTGTGCAACTCGTTCTTTTGTTCAACATTAGAATTCATAGAATGTTAGGCACACAAAGTTCCTGTCGGTCGACTGAAATTTCTGAGGACCACGTTGTGTTTGTTCGTAGCCTATACCATGTGGGGCTCCCCTCCCCATCAATAGTAGCTATGCACCAGGACAGTGATAAAGTTCTTGGCTGGTGTATGAAATTGGTTATTTATTTTTTAGAATCGTATTAACTACCTGATATTAATGTGTGCGCAGCGTAGTACTATAAATGGAACAACACCATGATCGCAGCAGTGATGAGGTACCTACGTGAACCTCCCTATGTTTGAGTTTTTATGTATTGTTGCGATCATTCATTCTGAATTTCACATGGTCTTTCCCTTGCAGGAATCGTCTGCCTTGGATGTCATCTTCACTGAAGATGAAGAGGAGTTTCATTTTGGAGAGATTGATGATACTTGTAGTGGCCTCTCGAGAGAGGACTGGATAAATATTCCTTTGTTGCTTTTCAATGAACAAGGTGAGGAAGTTGCTGGAGGGATTTGTAGAAACTCAAATCCAATTGATTGTATAGATGATAGGGCCCTTGGGGAAGACGACGTTGGGGTTCTCATCATGGACCCTGTAGAGGGAATGATGGATATGGATGTCATTTTCTCTCTTCGATGTTGGCCCATATCTCGTGCTTCTCACGATGGATGCACTCTCCTACAACACCAACATGTGAGCATTTCGAGGATGCGGGACCACAATAGATTGCTTGCCCAACGTTTGAAAGAAGGCAAACGGAAATACGACACCACCCGAAAACCTAGAGACCTGGATGTCCTGCCCAAGAAAATGGTCGTTCTCAACGCAGATTCTGTCCGGCAGCTGTCTTCCATTGATTGTTGCAACAGGGAGTGTTTAAGGTACTTTCCGAGGGAGGAAGTACTAGCGTTGCGCTCTGAGTTCTATGGTTGCTCTCCTAGAATGCGACACATCAAACGTATACATGTGCATGGTGAGGTCCACTGTTCGCGTGAGGGAGGGGCCAAAGTGGTGACCTTGTGTGGACGGGACATATGCCTTCGGGCATGGCGTGAAATATTTGTGGTGTCGAAATCGTCGTTTTATAGAAACCGGGCAGAATTCTTGGCTGGTGTGCGTCCCAGAGATCATGGAAATTTGAACATGAAGAGACATCGAGTGGCAACTTTGCAAGCAACATCTACTCTCCAAGAACTCCTACAAGACAAAGCAGACATGATGCCCCACAAATCGCGCACTCTCCCCAACGGCCAGCGTGTTGTTGAGATGGTCCTTCCCCGTGGCACTAAGTGGAACAAATTGCTAACCACCATCAACCAGGTGAGGGTTCTACGTGATTCATTTGTTATTATTTTCCGCATGCTTTATATTGAATTACTCGAATTGCTCTACACGACCAACAACTTCCAATTTCATAACATGTCAATCTATGCAATGCATTTATACATCTTGTTGTTCTTGTCTATGTGATGAAGGTGAACCAAAGATGCGGAGTTAAAGCCATTTCCCTTTCAAAACTAAGCGACATCCGCCAAACATTTTTCAAGCAATACGTGACGAAGAGAGCAGGAGACAATTTTGCTCGTTGTGGGAAATGTGATTCCCTTCAAGCAATTATTTCTACCCATGTGCGCGGATCTGCAGCCCATACTGGTTTCTCCAAACAATTGCAGAAACACCTTGCACAACAAGAGGCAGCACGTAATGCTTACCGGTGCATGAGGTCCATCTCCATTTTGGAACCCCGGAAGGTGTTGTCCATCATTCATGATAAAATGGACCATGGGAAGACTGCTTCTCCTTGTTTTGCGTACAAGAATAAAGACACTGACATGTTCACGAAGTTGCCTTTATCTGTGACCGGTATGATAGCGCATGGGCATGGAGATGAACGATATGCACATTATTCTCTTGATTTGTATCCAGGTGATTGCAATCATACTGTTGGTTCATTTGCCAGACTTCTTCGTGATTTGGAGGCTCCGCCGGTTATGTCAACTCGAACACTTTTCGAGGGTGCCGGTCGGTCGCCTCTTTACAAAGCCATATTGAATGGGAAGGAGACTTGTTTGGAGGGACTGAAAACCCAACCTGCTGACCCCGTGCTTGCCATGCCCCTCCCACCCGTTTTGTATGTTCAATTGGACAATTGTTGGAAGGACAACAAATGCAGATTTGTGAAAGCATTTTGGTCCATGCTAGTAGCAAAAGGCATATTTAGAGAGGTATATGTATCATACCTTCTGGTTGGTCACACACATGATGATATAGACGCTTCGTTCGGGAGATGGAGCATGGAGTTGCGCGAGAAGGACTATCCTACCATCCCCCTCTTGATGAAATCCTACATGCAAATGGAGAAGGTGGCCACCATTCCACATGTGATCGAAGAACTCCCTGCCTGGAAGGGCTTTGTTGAGCCCTTCTTGCCAAGTGGGAACGATATTTTGTTTGGACATACCAAAGCCCAACAATTCAAATTCTTTGTAAGGGATGATGGGTGGCCGGTAATGCAATATAAATTGGTGTGCAGTGATGTGGAGTGGCTTCCGGAGAGAGGTATACTCATGTGGAAGGAGAACATCAGAGGAGGACCATCAATGCCAGAGGGCGAACCTGCACCCGCCCAACCTCGCGCAATGGGAAAACTAGAGGATGTTATCAATGGGTTGCAAGGATATATTGACCACTGGGAGTCAAACTCCAACCATGACAATGTGGGGGGATACAGTAGGGTGCATGGCCCTCTCATTGCATATTGGACTGATGTGAAAGAAGCGTTGTCTGCACCTCTCTCGGATCTATGGACGGAGGGAACCCGCTTGCAAGAAGGATTTTGGCCCACAACCCGAGTTACGCCCAGTTCAGACACTCCATTTCTCCAAACGGGCGAGCTTCGAGAGGATCATGGAGCCGACGCACATTATGTGGGGCCCAGAAATCGGCGACCCCCGCCTTCGTTTCGCCCTGCACACGATGTGTTCACAGGACATTTCATGATCCTTAGGCCGCAAGAACAAGATATTGCTCGTCCCATTTGGGTGTGCCGCGCTTTAACACCCCCCAATTTGGAGACTACTGGACCGCATGCGCGTCAGATTCAAGTGGAATGGTTCATTCCCACCTCCACTGCCAGAAACGTGCTGGAGAAATACAGCGGGTGGGACACCAAGACAGATTTCAAGTGGAAACGTGACTTGAAGTACTCAACTCCAGATTGGCAACCTCTTGATTGCATATTGGCAGCGTGGCCTCCAGGCCCACGTGACCTTGGGAAGTCGCCAAAGATTACTATCCCCAGCAACCAAGTACAATTTGCCAAAGACAACCTCAGGCGGTGTGAGTTGGCTGAAGGACGAATGGGCAGTGCGTCAAATGCCCCACCCACAACAAATCGTGGGCACATTCGCGCTCGTTGATATCAATTGTGGGCACCATCGCCATCTTCATGGGGATTGGTTTTATATGCTTGGGGTTAGACGAACATTGTGCAATAGAAATGTCAATTAGTATTGCATCATGACAAATTTTGGATGTTTGCACACATGTCCGTTTCGCATGTTAATTATCAAGAGGTAATTATACCCTTGTCCGCATACTTAATGCAAAGGAATACCAAGTTACTTTTCACTACCATGGGTTTTGTTGATCTTTTCACACTTCTCGCATTTTGTGAATGGAAGATTTTCGTATGGTGTACCACGTCGTTCCCATGTTCCCAATGCAGCGTTCCCACGTTCCCACATTTCCACGTTCCCAATGACATGTGCCAATGTTCCCCATCATGTGTTCCCTCTGGGGTTCCCATTTTGTTCCGGAGCGTTCCCATGTTCCCTACAATATACTTTTCCAACTGGATTCCTTGATTTTGGGACTCCTTAAAGTCCCAAAATTATGAATATGGTGTTAGATGGAGTGGATCACTCCCCGGGAGGTGCACTCCATTGTCAAGTTGAACACCATGCGCGAACAAAAAAAATCTACTTTTTCGCTAAAGCATCACCAAAATGGGTCAAAATTTTATCAATTTTTTTTCATGAGTAGATATACACGGTATTTATTACATAGCAAAAAAATGGTAACCAAATTTGATGATTTTTTTAATAAAACATACCATTTCTAACTAGAATGGCGCAGAATTGAACTAAAACAATTACTACAAAAATGAAGATGACTAAAAATTTCAAAAAAATATACAAAAGATATTATCAGTGGTTAAGTATATGTAGAAAAATATCATAATTTTAAAAATTATCTATGGCATATAAATAGGGGTAGCAAACTTTGTTCGCACGTGGTTACGAAACGTAAGGGGGTGTGATTGCCCCGAGGATCACCCTTGGCATCTAGATTTATCTTGGTTTTGGTTCACCTTAAGCTTTTGCAGGCGGTCAAAGTGCATTTGGTAGGCAGAGCATCCGACCTATTGGCGATGCAGTCTTCGGTAGTACTGGATTCGGTGTTGGCAGTCGGCACAAGGCTTTGCTGATGAGGTTGCCTGGAGCGCCGGGGGGGGGGTTATTGCCGAGGCTGCAAATCTACAGCAATAATTGCAACAATCTGCAGGCACTACACTCCAACACTTCGAACCAAGCTTTTTGACCTGCGGGCATTCCAATCTACTCGATCTACCACCACTTCGAATGATTTTGCAAGCACCTCTACCTATTAGCAGGCACATGTAAGCCCTTGCACACACTCGACCGATCCGCAATCACCTGTGAGCACTAGTGCACACATTGATGGAGCAGGCTTGGCAGGTTCGGTTAGTGTGTTCATGTGTACAAACCAGTGTCAGTGGCCAACTACACAACAATCCCCAACTCTTTTAGTTCAGGACTAAGGTTTGTCACATAGGGACAACACTTGCTGCCGAACTCTTCCATGTCTACTTTGTTGGTTTTCCACATATGGAGCCATCACAGATGGAGTGGAATCATCCACAATGTATGGAATTGCCCTGACTACATGCGACCAGAGTGTGCTTGGTATGAAGAGCTTTCAAAGCTCTAGCGGTGCAGACCTCGGAGATTCGGGGTGTCGGTGTTGACGGTCGCCCCCAAGTTCTGGCGTTGAAGATGTCTGCAGTGCCGAAGATGCATGTGTTGTTGTCAAGGTTGTGAGTCTATTGATTTGCAGCTGCACCGATCTTGTCGCGGCCCACTTTTACTTAAAGTTCTTAAGTAACCTTACTTTACGTTTAAAAGATAGGTTTGACAAAGTAAAAGATCATAAATTAAGCACTTTATAGATAGATTGTTAGGTGTGCTATTTAGAATCGAGTAGAAAGAGTTGAATCCTTAAAGTAGCTAAAACCATTAAATTAGTTTAGTGTTAAGGTTTCCATTTTCGGCTTGGGAACCTTAGAGCGGGCCGCAACCGCCATGGCGACCCAAACTCGGAAGCGGACCGCGGAGAAGCAGGTAGCCCTCCGCAAGGTGCACGTGGTCACCCCCTCCGACCGTGAGGAGAACAACGAGTTGGAGGCGGATTTGAGACGCATGGGCTGCCTCGGATTGTGGGAGAAATCGTGGAGAGTGCGGAGTGAGGATATGGTGAGGGAACTGGTCACCGGGGAGGTGGACCGCGTTTACGCTTCCACCATCCGGGGCCGACCGGATAGGTGGAATGCGGAACTTTGGAGTGGCGTTTACGGGTTCAAACCGGGAGGGGAAGACATGGCCACTAAACGAGAGGATTGTACGAGGGATAAATTCTCCTCTAGGTTGGACCCTAAGTATGGCTACTTTGTGAAGGATTGTAAAAACGAGAGGGAAAGGAGGATGTTAGCTTTTCTTGTGCCTATCTTTAGCCCGGAGAAGCCCTATAACATCACTCTTACTCTCGCCACCACCTTGCTTCTTGCGTACTCTGAGAAGAAGGTGGTGGATTGGGGAAGCATCATCGGAGAGTTGGTGCACAAGTTGGCAACCAACACCAAACGCGGCCACCCTTCTTACATTGGGCCTTTCCTCTTCCACCTTTACGCACACGGAAACCTACTCACTGACGAAGAGGAAACCCAATGGACGTCGCACCAATTCATGCGGGAACTCCAGACTACCGATTCGGAGCCGGAGATGGGCCACGAGGGTCCGAAGGAGGAAGACATAGTGGAGTTGAGCAGTGGAGAGCGGCCTGCGACCAAGAAGCGGAAACTCATGTTGGGGAATCGTGCGACGCGGACCAAGTCCGCCACCAAACCCGGAGGAGGTGGAACCTCCACCTTTCCCTTGGAGGACAATCCGGTGGACTCCATTATCCGCGACTTGGAGGGAGTACGGTCCCGGATTGTGGACTATGAGCTGCAAATGCACCAAGTAGGGGAATTGGTGGGCAACCCGCCGCGGGAGAGTTTGTTTGCCGCAATAAAGGAGGCCATCCAAGATCCGCGCCGGTTGCGGAAGCTGGAGAGTAAGGTGGACCACCTTACTGCGGAAAAGCGGAAGACCGAGGAGCGAGTGCGGAAGTTGGAGGCGGAGCGAGAGAAGCTCCTTAAGCGGGTAAAAGATACCACTCTCACGGTACAAAAATTGAGTGATATGGTAGAAATCCCGGGGAACGTGTGGTGGAAAGCCAAGATGTTCGACGCGGAATTGAAGAACGCGGGCCACGTTTCCGGGTCGAAGATGGTTACTTTCATCATGGATCAAGGGAGTAAGATGGACGCATCTTTGAGAGCAATGAAGGCCCTCATTGCTAGCTGCACGGAGTTGTTTCCCGACGTAGTTGAGTCATCGGAGGAAGGGGAGTCCTCATCGGGCTACTCGGACTTGACCCCTCATGTGAGGCCAAACCCCCCACCCTTAAGCGTCCGTAGTCCGAGTAGTGGGTTTGGGCTCACATTCCTCCGCGGTATTGGATTTGGACTTGGATGAGTCCATAGTGCAAGGTTCACCCTTCAAGTGGTCTTGGATTTAACTTTGGTCTTTGCTTCCTTTGTCTTGCCATCGCGAGAGTGCTCCACATTCTCCATTAATTTGTGCACGTGGTTTATTTTTAAAGAGAGGATGCAAGTGTTAAAAAACACTATTCTCTATAGTCAATCTCAAATACATTTACTTGTGAAAGCCACACATAACACTAACTAGCATAATGTAACTAACTACTTGTCTATGAGCTAATTAAGTAGGCTATCTACTAAGCTCCTTCATGAACCCATCTCTTTACTTTCTAATTACATAAACCTAGCTCCTTCATAAACCCAACTCCTTCATGAACCCAACTCCTTAGCTTCTAACTAAGTAAACCCAGCTCCTTCATAAACCCAGCTCCTTCATGAACCCACAACTTTGTAGTTGTAATCCCCAACTACCTCACTAATTATTCAAGCCCTTAACTAATCTTCCTACCTAATTTTCCTAATTCTACTAACAACCCCTTTCTAATCACACAATTCTTCTCTAATCCTAAAATCCTAAAATCCTAGAGAGGAGAGGGGGAGAGAGAATTCCCTAACTTCACTAAGACTAACTAATCCACACAAGTATATTTTTGCACTCATCACAACCTCAAGTGCTCAACTCTTAAACATGGAACTTGCAACCACGTGTATTCAAAACATGAACTTTAAGTACCACAAATTGGAATCATGAATTAACTTTAAAATCCTTCACGTCAACACTAATTCTACCAAGAGGTCAAGCCCTCTTCAAGGCTAACAAGCCTTGGCTCTCAAACTAAAAACTAAGCACACACATGTGCTCCAATATGGCTTCCCACACCCACACTTATAACTCGTGGGGTGCCTTGGAGCACAAAGGAAAGAGAGGATGAGTGAGGGAAGAATGAGGGATTATATAGTAAGCTTGAGGGGGTGAGCACCCTCAAGGCTCACGATAAGCCCTTGAGATTTCCTCCTACTTAGTAGGCGCCAATCCTATCTTCTAAGCCTTCCTCCCTCAAATGATCAACAAGGATCCTAATTCGAACATTTAACTAGCCTTGGCTTTCTACCTACCACACTTTACTAAACTTGGGATGCTTCAACCCAAACTTAGCCTCCTTCGCTTTCCGCCGCCATAACTTTCTCCCCTTACTTTCCCAAATCGTCGCTCACCACTTAATTCAAACCACGATGCTTAACTCGTGATTTGATTGGTGCTTTGAGAATTTGCTTATCCTCCACCTTGCATTCTTCCTTGGACCTTCCCCATTAAGTGGCCATGATGAGGTGGTCCACTTGTGCGCTCCATGTGATCCTCCATTCATCCCAATTCGAATGCACTTGCCTCTTGAGTCACTTTGGTTGTCTCCATCCATTTGTACTAGCCTACTCACTAACTACTCAATCCAAGTTCTCCTTACCTATCCTCATTCACTCAAATCCTTCCGAAGGTAAAAACACAATAACAACTCACATCCTAGCCTCTTACAACATGGTACTTCTAAGACTAACATTTCACTCTTTTTATATTTTTGTGAAGTAACATGCTACTTCAAAGTGCATCAACTAACGTTTCAAGGGTCTAAGACTAAATGTGGGCACCCTTTTGGGCTCACATAATTGGCGACCATCGGGGGATGAATCCAAACATCTCTTGCTCCAAGGGTAAGTTGCCTAGTCAAGCTCGGTACTCCTTACATCTACTTCCCGATGTACGGGTAGGAAAGAGCTCACCATTCAACGTTTCCAATTGAATTGAATTATTAGGAAAGACCTCATAGACAAGGTAAGGTCCTAACCATATTGCATCGAATTTCGCCGGAAATTCAAGCTTTCGTGCGTCTTGAATCATGACCATCATTCCCGGTGTTAGGGCCCTTCTCTTATGTCGTTTGTCGAAAGTAATCTTTCTCCTTCTTTGGATTGCCTCAATATGTTGAGCCGCCATTCTCCTCCCTTCGTCAAGTGCTTCCAAATCGGTTAGTCGATTTCGTAAGGATTGACTTTCGGTAAGTCTCGTACTCACGGCCACCCTAAGTGACTCGACTTCATATTCGATTGGTAGTGTCGCTTCAAGACCATAGACTAAGGAAAATGGTGTAGCACGCGTAGTTACCTTATAGGTTGTACGGTATGCCCAAAGTGCCGCCGTTAGTTTCGTATCCCAATCCCGCTTCGAGTCTATAACCGTCTTGCGTAGTATACTCACCAAAATTCCGTTAACCCTTTCCGTTTGTCCATTGGTTTGTGGGTGGTAGGGAGTAGTCTTCCGGTGATCAATTTTAAATTTCTCTGTCATCTCTCGAATCAAGTCATTCAAAAAGTGAGTACCCCTATCGCTTACTAGGATCTTCGGCACCCCGAACCGCGAAATTATGTTTTCGTACATAAATGTTGCCGCGTGTTCCGCCGTGTCGGTCTTCACCGCTTTGGCTTCCGCCCACTTGGTGAGGTACTCGGTTGCCACCACAATATATTTCATTCCTTTTGAAGATTGGGGATGGACCTCACCCACATAGTCGATGCCCCATTTTTCGAAAGGAATTAAGGGTAATGATACATGTAAAGGCATCTCCATTCTAAGGTCGTTTCGGGCATACCGTTGGCAAGCGTCGCATTTCCTTACATAGTCATGGGCGTCCTTAAATAGTGTAGGCCAAAAGTAGCCCGCTCTAAGTATTTTTTGCCCGGTGAGTTGACCCGAGAAGTGACCGCCGCAAGCGCTATCGTGGCAAGCGATTAAAATCGCTTCAACCTCCGTTTTTGACACGCATCGTCGTAAAATACCATCGGACCCCCTTCTAAACAACCTATGGCCCACTACAACAAATTGCCTACTATTTACCCTCACCTTCCTTCTCTCTTCTTTTGTCCACTCTTTGGGCAACTTGTGGGTTGTTAGAAATTCCACTATGCCCGCATACCACTCCGGTGTAGAAGTGACCACAAAGAGGCTATCATCTACTAACATATCATTTACCGGATTTTTTCCTATCTCCTCCGACAACCTAGACAAGTGGTCCGCTTGTAAATGCATACGACCCGGTTTATATTCCACCGTGTAGTCGAATTCTTCTAATAACAAAACCCACCTAGCTAACCTACCACTTAACTCCGCCTTGTTAACTAGATACTTGATAGCCATGTGGTCAACAAAAAATACAACCGGGTTGCACATGAGGTAATGCCTAAACTTTTTAACGGAAAACACCATGGCTAGGCACTCCCTCTCCGTTGTAGAGTAGTTTCTTTCGGCGGGGGTCAATTGCTTACTCGCATAAGCTATAGGTTGATCCTTCTCTTTTTCTCCCGTTGCTTGACAAAGCGCACTCCCTATTGCCACATTACTAGCATCACAATAGACGTGAAAAGGTTTACCCCAATTGGGTGGTATCAACACCGGATAGGTGCTCAACCTATCCCGCAATTCCTCAAAGGCTTTTTGACAAGCATCCGTCCACTCGAATTTGACATCCTTTTTGAGCAAATGGGTAATGGGCACCGCTATCTTTGAAAAATTAGGAATAAGTTCCCGGTACCATCCCACATGTCCTAACAACTTAGAGATCCCCTTGGAATTGGTTGGAGTTGCCAAGTCGCTTATGGCCGCAATCTTATCCGGATCGGGTTCTCTACCTTTCTCACTAACAACATAACCCAACAACACTCCCTTATTCACTCCCAAAAATGTCTTATCCGGGTTCAATGCTAACCTCATCTTCCTACACCTAACCAATGCCTCCCTAACACAATGTAGGTGATCGTCCACATTACTTTGTGTGCTAAAATCGTCCACAAAGACGGTCATGGATTTGAACAACAAGTCGGTGAAGATATACATTACTAATCGTTGGAAAGTAGCCGGGGCATTACATAACCCAAATGGCATCACTACCCACACAAAAGTACCCCAAGGTGTAGTAAAAGCCGTTTTATGGATATCTTGGAGGGCTATGGAAATTTGATTATAACCCGCATACCCATCCATAAAGGTATATCGCGAATGACCTCCAACCTCCTCAAGCAACAAGGTGATAAAAGGTAAAGGGAAGTGATCCTTTTGTGTGCACGAATTCAATTTCCTATAGTCGACATAAACCCTTAATTTCCCATTTTTTTTTCTTTACTAAGACCATAGGAGAAACCCAATCCGTGATTTCCACCGGCTTGATAAACCCGGCCTTCAATAACCTTTCCAATTCCGCTTTCACCAACAATTGCAATTGAGGATTCATCCTCCTCTCCTTTTGTCTAATTGGCCTCGCCCCCGGAATTAAAGGAATCCGGTGCTCTACCATTTCCCTAGGAATTCCCTTAAGCTCATCGTAGGACCATGCAAAAGTATCACTAAACTCATCCACCAAATTGCTATACTCCCTAACCTCTTTCTCCCCCAATTTGGAACCCATCTTCATTTGTCGGGTTTTTCCATTCTTTAATTTCACATCCACGTACCGCCAATCCGCTTCCGACACATGTGCTTGTTCCTCTTTGTTCCGATACCAATCGGAAGGCACATTGGGGTAATCTTTCACATCTTGACCTACAACTATCCCCGTAGACGTGGTCTTGAAATGTAAAGGCTCCTCCAATTTCGATGACTCAATAATCACATCCTCCTCTTGAGTCCCATCTACATGAATTAAACTAACCTCACCCTCTTCCACGTCATCTACCCAAGGTGTTAACCCACCGCTAACCCACTCTTCCTCGGTGAGCACCTCACATGGCTCCAACAATGAGCCCTCTCCTAAACTAACACTAGGAAATTCACTCCCTAAGCCTACTTGGTGAAATGTAACCATTACATCAACCTCGGACTCGGGGTACTCCCTTAGCCATTGGGCATAATCCCCATTATCCCCATAATTGTAAAAATTAGGACCTAGACTTCCCGAGCCCGAATCTATAACAACCCTTTGACCTTCGGGATGGACGACTCCCACCAATGCCTTGCCAATCTCATTCTCGTTTAAGTCATCAATTTCCTTCTCCAATGGCAAATACATCTCCTTCTTCATCCATCCTTCTAATGAACCAATGGACACTATGACCCTATTACCCTCCGGACCATAAGTGATGGATGGTTTAGGTCCACCCCAATTGACCATAGCATTCGCCATCCGCAACCAAGGCCTACCTAGCAAAATGGGGAAGGTGTCCTTGTTGGAGTGCATTTTAATGACATGGAAGGTGACCAAGTACTCCTCGCCTCCCGTAGTCATTCTACAATCCTTGATCATCCCCAAAGGCGTAGTCGAACTTTGATTTGCCATATTTATGACCAAAGGTGAAGGCCCCGTGAGTCCAAGTCCCAATTTTTTCATAGTATCCTCCGGTAGTATATTTAGACTACTCCCTCCGTCGACTAGCACATTAGGAACCACCTTATCTACTATAACAACTTCTATTTCTATAGCTTTCACGTCTCTTCCACCTTGTGATTGGATCCTAGCGGCTATTTTAGCTTTCACCTTCCTCATCCTCTTGTGTACCGGCATTCCCTCCTTTAATGTTTTCCTTGCCGTGGGTGAAATTTCCAATAGTTGGCCGAAAGTAATATCCGCCTTGAGTGTACTAAGGTCCGCCCACAAGTCGTACCCGGTAGATCTTTCCACCTTAGAATTACCCACTACGTCGAATTCGTCTACGGGAACCCCCGGTCCTTCCCATTCACCCACATCGCTATTATCCAAGTCATGTACCGCATTAGTCCTCTCCCTATTTTGTAAAATTATATTTTCCCTCTCCACATCCTTAGTAGCTCTTCTAGCTACCCTATCCAACTCGGAGAGATTAATCTCTTCATCCGAAGAGTAATTTCCTTGCTCTCCTATTCCTACCTCCAACGGGGCATCCCCTCTCCTAGCCCTAGTAGTTACCGCTAGTGCAGGTGCTTCTTCAACCACACCCTTACCCTTCACTAACTCATATGTAATAGCATTGGTGTGAGGAGGCCATTGACTTTGCTCCTCTCCAATTCTCGTTGGGAGAGGAAGCATGTCATCACATGTGGCCTCCAACACTCCATCCATGAACCTAACATCTTGGGAGTTAGATGGTCCCGGATCCGTTGGAGGCGCTTGTCTCCCGTTACTACCATTAGGTGGAACTCCTTGTCTATTTTGTATTGGAATGTAACCGGTTGTAGTTTGCAAGCCCGCCGGTGGATGAAAAGTTTGCCTAGCATTACTATGGTCATAGTATAAGTTAGGTGGCCTAAGTTCATTGGCCGGTACTCCTTGTGGCCTAGCACCTCGCATATTATCCCTTGCTTGTTGTTGTGGATTAGCCACCGGGTAAGGGACATTAATTATTTTGTCCGGTTGGCGACACGTATCCGAGGGATGACTTCCTCCACAATTGCTACAATTAAACTCTTGACCTTCGGACCAACATTGTCCTTGAGCGTGCCACCTTCCACAAAAGGGATGAAATTCCTTCTTCTCTAAATTTTGGCCACCTTGCCCTCTAGGTTGTGGTCCTCTATTGCTTCCATTTCCATAGTGAGGTGGCGCTTGACCTCGTTGATTTTGTTGAGGTGGGTTACCGTTTCCTCTTTGGTCACGGTTTTGTCCACTTCTACAAAATTGACGCGTGTGGCCCGGTTGGCCACATTGGACACACCATAATCCGGAAGAATGCCTACCCGACTCAACCGGGGGTGGAGGCCCCGGTTGTTGACTCCGGATCATTAATGACATTTGATCCGTGAGGCTTTGCATTTGTTTTATCATAGCCTCTTGGAATCCTAGTTGGCTAGCACCTAGTCTTCTCTCAACCTCCTCCAAGTGTGGATCCGTTCTAGGGGCCGGTAGTGCCAAAAGAGGTGCCGGTTCCCTAACCGCTAAAGGTCGGGGACCGGTGTCCACAATGGCATATGGAATTTGGTTCTCATACTTAGCGGGTTCTACCGCTACCACCCTAGGGCGTATGGGGATGAATTGTGGGATCAATTCATCCTCCCTTCTCCATAGCCTTTCGTGATCTTTATCCAAGTTTTCAATATCTCTAGCCGCACGCTTGGCATCCGCCAAGGTCAAGGGATTCCTTTCTAGAACACCCCTAATAGTTCCGGACTTAAAAAACCCTTGAATGAAAAATTGCTTTAGCGTGTCGTCGTTGAGCATGGTACCCACAAATCTAGTGCACACTAAATCAAACCTCCTAATGTAAGCCGAAATTTCTTCCTCCCTTCCTTGCTTCAATGACGACAATGCCCTTAATGCGGTACTTTGACCCACTTCCGGCCTAAATTCGTTAAGAAACTCCCTTTGTAATTGTTCCCATCCCCTAAAATATCCCTCGGCATGATCCCGATACCATTCATAGGCTTCCCCCTCTAGAGTGGTAGGAAACCACACTAACCAATAACCCGGGTCGGTTATGAGGAAGCTAGCCAACCGTTCGATATACCGTTCCATGTGCCGAGAGGGGTCCTCATCCTTGGTCCCATAAAATTTAGGGAGATGAGATGGCATATCCATCGCCGCTAAATTTTGTGGAACCACAATTGGTAGGCCTCTTGGCCTAACCAATGGGTCTATTGGAGGTATAGGAGGTATGGGCGGAATTGGGGGTATGGGTGGTGGATCCATCCCCCGTTCCTCGGCCATGGTGACCGGTGAACTATTCAACAATCCCCTATCAACTTCTACCGGGAATTCTTCTCTAAGTGTGCAATTTTCCGAAGAAGTTTCACCACTCAATTTGGAGGGAGTGATCTCCTCTTCAAGTTGAGCTCCAAGTTCTAAGGTGTCTAGAATTGACCTAGTCCTAGGTTCGACGTTCAAACAACTCTCTATTCTAACATTATCTTGTTCTAATCTATCACTGATTTTAGAGGACCGCCTCTTTCGAGTAGATTTCTCTAGTCCTACTATCAAACTTGGTTTTTGTGAGCGAGTCCTACCTTGCATTCCATAAGAATCGATCGACCCTCACTTGACCACACATAATCCTAGCAATTCCCCTCTTAATATTTTCACTTGTCTTGGTGTGGTTATAATTTTTTTTAGGAGGTGAGGAAAAGAACCTGCAAGCCCACTTAGGTGAAAGAATCCCAATAGGGGATAGGCATGTTCATGTTAATTTTTTGGTTAAGTCGGAGCATCACCTCCGCACCTTCCCGCAAATTAACACTCACCACAATACCGATTGTGAGGGGGTGACCTTCCGAGTAGATTATGTTAAAAGTCGAGGCTTCACCCTTCAACTTCTCACACCATCCACAATTCGGGAATTACCCTCTACAACGGATAACAACAATCACGAGTACAAAAAGCATTCCTTAATTAGTTAATGAGTTCACTTTGAAGAAATAAACATACCTTGAGCAATCGCATCCCCCTGTGAGTTAGCACTCCCCTCAATCGTGACTCAATGTAACAACACCATAAACTTTGTGAAATATTAATTTAATCTAGAGCATGAAATGACAACTCCCAAAACTTTGAGACTCACCCCGAGGTGAGTGTCAAAGTTCAATATCCTAAGGTGAATTTACCCTCTAATGTTTTAATGAGCTACTCGGTTATAGGTTCCTTTTAAGTTCTTAGCAAATCCCCAAAAAGGTTGAGGACGTACCTTCGCCGCGCTCCTTCCTCAAAAATGAATTTGCGTAATTGACAATGCAATTCATTCCAAGGAATAGTTGAAATACAATGAATTCAAATGTAACCCAAAGAGAGAATACTTACCGAGTTTCGGGTGCTCCTTCCCTTCTCTCAAGTTTGTGTCTCCAATTTTTCCTAGTTGCCTCCAAGTCTCCTAGTCGCCTCCAAGTCTTGTAACTACCTTCCGCTTCGCTCCCGGCGGACGCACCAATTATGTGAGGCCAAACCCCCCACCCTTAAGCGTCCGTAGTCCGAGTAGTGGGTTTGGGCTCACATTCCTCCGCGGTATTGGATTTGGACTTGGATGAGTCCATAGTGCAAGGTTCACCCTTCAAGTGGTCTTGGATTTAACTTTGGTCTTTGCTTCCTTTGTCTTGCCATCGCGAGAGTGCTCCACATTCTCCATTAATTTGTGCACGTGGTTTATTTTTAAAGAGAGGATGCAAGTGTTAAAAAACACTATTCTCTATAGTCAATCTCAAATACATTTACTTGTGAAAGCCACACATAACACTAACTAGCATAATGTAACTAACTACTTGTCTATGAGCTAATTAAGTAGGCTATCTACTAAGCTCCTTCATGAACCCATCTCTTTACTTTCTAATTACATAAACCTAGCTCCTTCATAAACCCAACTCCTTCATGAACCCAACTCCTTAGCTTCTAACTAAGTAAACCCAGCTTCTTAGCTTCTAACTAAACAAACCCAGCTCCTTTATAAACCCAGCTCCTTCATAAACCCAGCTCCTTCATGAACCCACAACTTTGTAGTTGTAATCCCCAACTACCTCACTAATTATTCAAGCCCTTAACTAATCTTCCTACCTAATTTTCCTAATTCTACTAACAACCCCTTTCTAATCACACAATTCTTCTCTAATCCTAAAATCCTAAAATCCTAGAGAGGAGAGGGGGAGAGAGAATTCCCTAACTTCACTAAGACTAACTAATCCACACAAGTATATTTTTGCACTCATCACAACCTCAAGTGCTCAACTCTTAAACATGGAACTTGCAACCACGTGTATTCAAAACATGAACTTTAAGTACCACAAATTGGAATCATGAATTAACTTTAAAATCCTTCACGTCAACACTAATTCTACCAAGAGGTCAAGCCCTCTTCAAGGCTAACAAGCCTTGGCTCTCAAACTAAAAACTAAGCACACACATGTGCTCCAATATGGCTTCCCACACCCACACTTATAACTCGTGGGGTGCCTTGGAGCACAAAGGAAAGAGAGGATGAGTGAGGGAAGAATGAGGGATTATATAGTAAGCTTGAGGGGGTGAGCACCCTCAAGGCTCACGATAAGCCCTTGAGATTTCCTCCTACTTAGTAGGCGCCAATCCTATCTTCTAAGCCTTCCTCCCTCAAATGATCAACAAGGATCCTAATTCGAACATTTAACTAGCCTTGGCTTTCTACCTACCACACTTTACCAAACTTGGGATGCTTCAACCCAAACTTAGCCTCCTTCGCTTTCCGCCGCCATAACTTTCTCCCCTTACTTTCCCAAATCGTCGCTCACCACTTAATTCAAACCACGATGCTTAACTCGTGATTTGATTGGTGCTTTGAGAATTTGCTTATCCTCCACCTTGCATTCTTCCTTGGACCTTCCCCATTAAGTGGCCATGATGAGGTGGTCCACTTGTGCGCTCCATGTGATCCTCCATTCATCCCAATTCGAATGCACTTGCCTCTTGAGTCACTTTGGTTGTCTCCATCCATTTGTACTAGCCTACTCACTAACTACTCAATCCAAGTTCTCCTTACCTATCCTCATTCACTCAAATCCTTCCGAAGGTAAAAACACAATAACAACTCACATCCTAGCCTCTTACAACATGGTACTTCTAAGACTAACATTTCACTCTTTTTATATTTTTGTGAAGTAACATGCTACTTCAAAGTGCATCAACTAACGTTTCAAGGGTCTAAGACTAAATGTGGGCACCCTTTTGGGCTCACACCTCATGACATGGTGCAAATTCAAGGTGCCGCGGTAGAAGGTGGAAACCCACATGCGGAAGAGGTGGACCAGGTGGAGGACATCACGGCGCTCACGGTCCCGCCGGTTTCCGCCACCGAGGTGGTGGTTCTCAATGCCACCCCAGTTTCCGCCACGGTTGGAGAGAAAACCCGGGATGATTGCCACATGGCCGAGGTGACAACACCGAGCCTTGCCACGGACTTCCAAGTGGTTGCCCGGGATCCGCCGCCACTTGCAATTCTTGCTCCGGGATTTCCGCCGGGCAACCAACTGTCCGCACCACTGGCACCGGATGTTGCGGGGACGGCGGACCACGTGGGAGTGATTCTCGGATCCGATGGACACGAGGTGTCAGTGCCACCACCACGTGCTCCATCTTTGGCAATTGACAGTGCGGACCGCCGCGAGGAGCGGAAGCAAAATAAGATGGAAGCCAAGTTGAAGAAGCGGAAGGATAAGGAGTAGATTTTAGTTAGGATTCCATTTTGGTTTGTTTTGGGCAAGTAGTTAGGTGGCCCCGAGTTGTGTGCTTTGTCATTTTCTTTGTTTAGGGCCTGACCTCTCAATGAGGTGGATTGTCAGGATTGCCACGTGGCCCGCGATTTCCAGCATGGAAACCATGGCATGTGGGTGTTAGTTTGGTTTTAAAGGGAGAACACTTCGGTGTTTCTCTCATCATTTTGCAATGCAAGTGTTCTTTTGTTCAATTCAGACTTTATGCTTCACTTCACCTTCGGTATGAGTTGAGTCTTAAGTCCATGTGTAATGCAAGTGGTCCCTCCTTTCCGTACTTGAGGTTTCCGAGTTTTCCGCCATTCCCTATCACTGTGTAGGTTAGTTAGGTTAGTATTCCGTGATAGGACAGGGGGTCAGTAACACCCCAAGGTGCGTGTGGTTAAAACGCCCCTGTGTGAGCAGGTGATGGGCGGAGGAATCTTAAGCACGGAAAGGCGGAAATGATTGGACGAGCAAGGGGAAAGAACCCCACCGTGGGGTTGTTGGGCAAGGGGAGTTCCGCACACACGGTAGGTTCTTCCCCACTTACTCCGTCCAACTAGGGACCGACAATGAGTAGCAGTGGATAGACATGTCCAATAGTAGGGGGAGGGTTCTGGTTTACGCCTTCCGCTTGCCGTGACCTGGAGGTGGATCACACCGATCAGCAGTAACGGAATGGTCTAGAACACTCATGCACCTGCCGCGACTGGCGCTTGGTTCCCACCGCGGATGGTAGGCGTGGTAGCCCCATCCCTATGTTAGCCCCGCCGTCACGGAAATCAACAGACCTTAGGTCCTATCTTGTGTGACCGGTGGAGCAGCACAAGCTACCCATTGTGAAGATAGGACGCGGATGTTGCGTTTCCACCTCTCTCGAGGGAGGATTCGGTTTCCGCGTGTGGTATAGTGGAAACTGTGCCATCACGGAAAGCGGATCATGCTGGTTTTGTAGACCCAAAACTTCCTCCACCTTTTCCCCCGTCAAAGGGGGTGGCACGCGTCGGATACTTGAGTGGGACTCCTTCCCAAGGGAGGGCTGCCCCCATCATAACACCAATCTAAGGGAGTAGTAGTTAGGCGGAGGAAGTGGAGATAGGGAGACAACCCTAAGAAATCAACCCAAAGGGCGAGATCCTGATGAACAACTACCAAGTCTCTCTGAGCATTCTAGCCTAAAACACTAGAATTATTGTCCTTGTGACACGGTCAAAAATCTAGCGGATAGTGGAAATACAAGTCAAATCCGCTACCTCTATCGCGGAAACCTTATCCCGGAAGTCATGACCCGTAATAAGGAATCTTAGAATGGAGTGTATATAGTTGTTATACTATGGATTCGGGACGCTGAGTCTATTGTTGTTACTACTCTATGGTGGGAGCTTGTCCATACTTTGTTTTGTGTTCCCTACTTCGGTCCACTACCGGGAAGGCGGAAATTTTCGTGCTATGATTTCCGTAATATCCCGGATTTCTTAATCCGATTTGTGTTATCTTAGTTTATGGTGTTTCTTGTGTGTGTGTGTGTTCATCAACGATTTCCTCTCTCTTGTCTTGTAAACGACCGCAGGTTCTTCGTGGGAACGAACTCGGCGCGGTTTTGACGTTTTCCGCGTTAATTAGGTTAATTAACTGAATACGTTACCACCGTGCTACGACAGATCTATAGGCTTTTTGATCCCAACATTTCGATCCAAACTATCCGCCTTGCAAGTTATTACAGTTTACTTGATCTGCAAGTATTTCGATTTACACTACAAACACTTTGACTGGTTTGTAAGCATTAGTAAGCCCTTGCAAGTGCTCGACCGATCTGTAATCACTGCGTACACATGTGTTAGCATTTTAATATGATCTACACATCCTTCAAGCCCTACGACCGATCTGTAACCACTTTGCAAGTACTTCGATCATTCTGCAAGCCCTTGTAGCACTTCGATCCAATCTACACTTTACACCTGCAGCATTACACTTTGCACGATGTACCCGCACTTGATCTACGCGATCTACCCTTGCGATCTCGTCTCAGTCTATATTGAGCTTTTCTTCGGATCTGTATCAGCCTTGTAATCTGCTACTCATGTCGACACCTTGGATCTAACACTGCTTTGTCTATAGCGGAAGCGGAATCACCCTCAACGCTTTAGACCTACACACCCGTAGCTTTGGCGACCATTGCTCACCTTCCTCCTGTGAGCCAAATTTTTGGCCAAATAGTTAAATTATGGATGAATAGATAGTAGTTGGATGAAATAGCATCCCAGTAGAGGAAAATAGTTGAACTATAGGCTAGGAAGGTAGTTATAACTATTAGCATGGGTTTCGGCGCCCTTAGTCGGTTACAGAAACTATCGTCACCTTCCCTGTCGAGCAAAAAAGGGCTGGCAGCGGAGAGGAAGGCAGACATTCACCGAACATTGTCGAGCGCAGAGTAAAACTTATAGGCTTGTCTCCCTCATCACAGAGTTCGTGTGAGGTTCATTGTTAAACTATTTTCTGAGTAAAACTTAGTGATCACCGCAGTGATTGTGGGACACTGGTTTCTGTTGAAGCACATTGTTATTTTTTATTTTGAGTGTATTGAATGGCCGAAGTGGGTCGAACTAATTTCTGGTTTCAGAGAGTGGTGTGGATTGTGAACTATTGTCCATTGTTGAAGTTGTAATTGACAGAGTATGAATTTGTGAGTGTAATTGAGCAAGTTAGAGCATGAAGCAGAGTTGATAAGAACGATGTGATAAACTATTGTCCGTGTCGAGACCGCAGTCAATTGAGAGTGAACTCCTGAATATAGTTGAGCAAATTGAAATTGTGAGCCGGGAGTGTGAAGATTGTGGTAGCAGGAAACTATTGTCGAAGTGTTAAGTCCCTTTGGAAGTTCAAAGATTGAGAGAGCAAGTCCAGAGAGGAATAACCGAGATAGGGAAAGCAAGGAAGCTTAAACTATCGGCGCAGAGTGATGGCTGAGAGAGAAAGAGAACATAGTGAAACCATAATCTGATAGCGCTTTGAGAGGAGCGATCCCGAGCGACAGAGAGTGAGGAAGTAGAACAATCATATGAGGAGATGAATGCTAAACGAAGAGCATTGTTGAACGATAGTCAGAGTAGCCCTGAGAGAGAGGCATAGAGAGACCAAGGAAGTTGTGAGAGGCAACAGTCGAGAGAGAGGAAGCCAGAAGGCCAAGTGACAGCCCGTGAAGTGAAGTGATTGATTATAGTTGAAACATGTGAGAGGCATGGATAAAGAGAAGAGCAAATAGTTCCACTGAGTGTGATTATAGTTGAACTTGTGAACATTATAGGCTGATAGAAGTAAAGTGTGTCAAGTTAGTTTAATGAGAGAACCCTGATTAACTGAGGTGATGAGAAAAGATTCTGATCAATTGATTAGCGGTGGATTTGAGAAGTTAAGATTGCTCAAGTAATTTTGAGATAGGATAAACTTTGGATTATCAAGGAGGTCAAGGCATAAGTTGTCCTAGATTTAATTAGAGTTTTTATATGATTACATAGTCTAGAGACTAGATCTTTGAGTATAAAGTACAAGCTAACTAGATCAACTATTGTTTTGTGTGTTACCCTGGTTGTTGTTGTTGCAGATTGTGTAGGGCACCTAAGACTATAGCTTGACTTTGATGATTATTGCTAGTTGCAGAACTTGTGAGTAATGATTAAATTTTGAAATTAATGAATAAACATTTTGTCTTGTATTGAAATTAACATTGACCAATTAATGAAGGAATTGTTGTGATTTGAAGATGCATTGGCCAATGGTTATCAAAGACAATTGTGATACTCAAAGACTATTATTCTCAAAAGACTATTGTTATACAATCTCTTGACGAGATGGATATTTACCGAGACTGACACACATACCCCACTGAATGAGAAACAATGAGAGGAAACCTTGAGAGAAAGGAGAGTAAAAGATGGATAAGTGATGTTTTAGAGTGAAGATAACAACCTTATTGTCTGATTAATGAACTATAATGTGACAAATGCCTGTAATAGACACTAGTAAAGCCTTCCTTGAGAGTTTGTACCTTGGGTTTTGGGTTATTTCAGTCATAGCAAAAAACTAACTACACCTCCCATCACAACTCTCAAAGCGGCATCTTCGATCTGATCTTAGGCGCCATATACCAAGTTCGAAACGATTTTGATATTAATACTATAGAGTTGGGGAATGACACAATGTGGAGTAGACTCAAGTTTCGAATCCTATTCATTCCAATGAGTGGAGAACTCTAGGGTGTGCAATGTTCCGTTTTTTGGATATCAACAACACTTTCAATACTGAAAGATACATGAAATTTGTTGTGGCAGGCACGGACATGGTTGAAGTGTTCTATTGAGGGATGAGGTTAGTGTAATAAACATGTAGTATAATATATCGATGGGGCTTTCGATTTCTTTTCCTATTCAAGATAAAAAAGCTAACATGTCAAAGTTTTGTGTACCGAAAACATCATATTGAAATTTCCGTGTTCATATATGTGTTTGCCTATGTTGGAAATGGGCACTAGTTTGCGATTCATAAGCTCATCCAATGTTTATTTATACCATTGGTGGTAATGAATGTAACATATATATATGTATGTATATATTATGGAAATTACATGTATGGTCTTATGCCCATGTAACATTATGTAAATGTACATTGGTTGCAAATAGTAATGTCCAATATCATTGCAACATACTATAGAACTTTGAATTTCATAGTCCACACGTAATACGAGGGTTTATGTGGGTGATACAAGAATCATAGAACCACAACTTACCGTGTACATACAACCACAAAGCACCATATGTGCTTGGATATGGCGTTGTTTAGGCCATGCCGTTGATTGAAATTGCCCAAAAATAACGCAAAAATCCAAATATACTTAAATCTCAGTTGTGGGGACAAAACCTCCAATGTCAACAATGTAAGCAAAATTACAACAAATGTTGCAACAACTACAAGTTTCTTTTGGGGATATTGGAGAGGGGATGTGGGTGGCACATGATTTCCACTCATTTGTGGCTTGGGAATCTCTCATACCACCTATAATGTCAATAACATGAGCTCAAGCTCCAGCTTGCAAGTTTGGTGGGCCAAAGTACCTAGAAAAAATTGAGCCCTTACATGTGCCTAAAATGATGGTCCATCTTTGTCTCATTGAGGTCAATCCTTGCTTGTTTTGGATTGATTTTCAAGTTCAAGCCCAAACTTGGACTTGGATAAATTTCAAAAGCAATGTCTATCATAGCTTCATGCTTGAATTCACTTGTCTCATACCCTTGCTCAATAAACCCATTTCGGGTTCACATATAAGCTCGTGACTATGATCAAGGTGAAGCGTCCCTTATTCACACCAACTTGAGGGGTTCTCCCTCCCTAGTAGGCAGGAACCAAAACTCCATCCTTTAAGGCACATATTTGGGTCCATATTCTTTTACTTTGGCCCACCAAACTTGCAAGCTTGTCAAGCGTGAGTTCAAGCTATAAAGTGTGGGCTTGCCTTCAAGAGGCGGAAGTTGTTGGGTAGTAGCTTAGGCTGAGGATGATGAACATTGAATGTGACAATTTATGCCGTGATCCAGGCAGCGCCGCCAGGTGACTATAAGTTTATGTGGAAGGTGTTGATCATCACAAAGCCATTACTGTGTCTCTTCTCAGCGAATTCGAAATGCACCTTTCCCCAGCTGCAATGAGCTTGTCCTCATGTGGCTCAATTTGAGGCTTGAAGGATTCTCGGTGAATACATATTATTATAGTCCTGTGGAGCTACAAAGTAACAGGGCATCGAGGCTGTCCATGGACACTCTGTCGATCATCGGGGAACTTTCATACTGCTGAATTGTTTGGATTGAAAGAGTGCAGCAAGTGCAGATCAATGACGCAAGTAGAGAATTATCTCCAGTTGTGTTCCAACCATTTTCAAATGAAAACTTCATGCTATCTCCTGGCTATGCAGTCAAGCGGTGCCGGAGGAGTACTACTGTAGTGAGTTTGTACATATCTGTATCCAATTTTGCAAAGCTAAGTTTCATTAAAAACATAACTTACTACCCGTAGGGTGCTGTCGCGTTGGACACAAAATGACGATTTTCTGAAAGGTAATTGCCACGTGTCGTAGCCACATTGGAAACGACCAATTGAATCCAACGTGGAGATTAGCTTTCGGCACTCGAAGTGTTGAACCAGACAGCACCTTACCCCTTATCCAAGTTTTGTTGTATGGATATGATCACCTGTGTGTACGCACTTGCCTGTCACGAATGAATTTGGGTTAGGATTTCTACAATTTTCTGGAATGCCTGATTGTTCATACTTTAAGGTATGTGGGACTTATGTGATCACTCCCCGTATGTGGAGACCTTTATTTTAGTGGTATATGGCAAGGCTTGTGATTAAGAACGTCATCAAAATAACACGTTTTATGACTGAGATTCGACTACGTGCTCAAATATAGAAACACTTCTTGGTTCACTCGCTCACACAATTGGGAGGGCCTTTGTGATCTTTTAAAATTAAAAAAATCTTCACTTTGACCTCTTCGAACTTTTGCATCTCAACTTTGATTCTGAAACTTGAAATGACAATTTGCGTAATTCAAAATTGATAACCGGATGAAATTTCCAATCGGATCAAACAGCTGAAAGTGTCTATGGAGTTGGGAGTGCCCACAATAGGGACCCATATCTTACATTACAACTGATCCACTTGATAGCTTGGGCTCTTCATGACAAGAGCTACTATTTCACAAAACAAGAGGTAAGTTAGGGCATCCGGTGTTGACTCTTGGGAGATTCTTCAGACTTTACCACACTGTTTCCACGTCAATCACTTAGTTGGGGCGAAAAACAGGTTTTCGGTGCAAATAGCAGCACCTCCAATTGGCAAGGCTTCCCACTTAGCCTACTCGTACCGAATATAGAAGGTGGTGATGATCAATGCTGCGTGATTCTGGCAAAGTTACTTTCAAATTTCCCTAAAGAAATACTCACCGTTAAATAAAGTGGTCAGTACTATACCTACTGGAGACATCAACTTAGTACTTGAAAGATTTTTCAGTTGAATGATATTCTTCTTGCCATTCCTGAGAGAGAGAGAGAGAGAGAGAGAGAGAGAGAGAGAGAGAGACGGCTGCCAGTTACAGATGAACCAGTTGAGGTTCAAGACTTCAGGAAAAATACCCATCATTTTATAGGAATTTATACAATATACCTCACTTTAATAAAGAAAAACCGAAAGATGTCACATGTAACACAAGGATATCAGCCGATTATGCCCAAAAATCTCCCTGGACAGTGGAGAGAGAGAGGGAGAGAGAAGTACTGACACACGTTCTCCTTGCTTCATGTTTCCCATCTCCACTGTAGATTGTAATTACTTTGGCCCACAGATGATTTACCTCGGTCGTCCTTTTCCCAACAGAAAATGGGCTGAAGCCTGACAATACTACAAGTCTAGATACATGGTCCACGGTAGTATTTTAATTTTCTTTGCGGGGGGGATTGATGTACAGTACAAAGGACCAGAGGTTGTTGATAGGTCAAGTTGAGCGGAAGGTGGCCTATTGTGTGATCCTTTTCAAAAAACAATTTAGGATTTGGGAAGTCTGAATGTCAATCACTACACCATTTACTTCAACTAGTGTGGATTACTTATTTGGAGTTAGTTACATATTGCTGTAACGTTGTACCAGGGATGCAAGATTTATCAAAAATTTGCTATTTTGTACTGAAATCTACCGATCGAAATGCAAAATTTATCCCCTGATCATGAATGCAAACAAATGGATCTCATTAACATTTGCAAGCAGTCCAGTTGTATACCTCAGGCTCCTTGCATTTCGGACAGGAAAGTCACCACCGTAGCTGGCTAAAGTTGGTACCACCGTTAAACAAGTTGCTTAAAGTTAGCTGCTACTCTTTGTTGTTAAGCTGCCACCTTTGTAGGCAAGTAGTAAAGTGGTGAACAATATACACGGTATTTCTCTTACTTGGCACTAATCATACTTAGTGAGGGCAAGGTATAAGTAAAGACTATCATTCCTGATAGTCCAGCGGAAGAATGTCTCATCATCTGTAAGAAAACTAAACTGATTAGGACGTAATTCGAGCGACGGATTTTCGGGCCCAGCTTAGCCTGTTGCAAAGGGCTTGTGGTCTGCAAAAAATATGAGATTCTGGACTTCGTTAGCCACGAAGAATTTAATCCCAAAATAAAATAACAACCGAAATGACGTGAAGAAACGGCAGAACTACTGTGGAATGGCGCGCCTTGCGTGGCCGATCGACCTTCGTTACAATTGGCTGCAGAGCCAACTTGTGATTTTACGGACCCTAATCTAATCTGGTAAGTATTTAAAGAGGTGTGAAGGTGATCAGCTCGATCGCAATCAATCTGTCTCCCTGCAGCTAGTCCCGAGTCTGTGTTCTGCACTATATATGATCATAGCCGCTTGGTTCAACTCCAGGCGCAGAATGAATAGCTTTTACTTGAATTTCTGTGACAACAGCATGCAGGCGAAAATTTAAGTAATCCAGTAGTTTCGAATGAAGTATATTCTAACAAGCATATTAGTCTCGAATGGTGATGTTGTGCAGCTGCACATTGACTACCAATTCGCAGCAGTGACGTTGAATCAATCCCAGGCTGTTGAGATTTTGGGAGTTAGGCTAGCTGGAGAGCAATAGATTTTTGGTTGATATAATTTTTATGCGAAGATGAGGCCCTTCGGTGTATCTCGATCTGGAGTCCACATGAGCCAGCTTGTGGTTGCAGGCCTTTTGTTGGCGAGTGTTGTATCAGTGGCTCTTGCTTTGACAACCTCCGATTATAAAAGTGCACTCGACAAATCGATCCTCTTCTTTGACCTCCAGCGGTCTGGGAGGCTGCCAAATTGGCAGCGTCTCAATTGGAGGCAAAATTCAGGCCTTACCGATGGACGCATGCAAAATGTACGCAGATTAATCTACTCTTCTGTTCGGCTGAACAAGATGATTCCTTCTCTTGAGTACGGCTGTAGTAGTCCATACATGCATCTTATAAGCTCTAGCTCCAACGTCATTGACAAATTACTAACTGGAGATCATGAATCACCTTGTAATTAGGCCTGACATATATTTGGCTTGAGAGTAGTGCAAGATTATGCATATGGCTGTACTTAATTATGATGTTTACATGGTGAGAGGATAGATCATTTCATGGTCAGTGTCACTTCGGTCCTGTATTTCGGTGCTTCAATACCTTTCAGATTAGACCTGACATCTGGCTTGAGAGTGGTGCAAGATGATGGCTAGATAAATGATCTTCACATTTTGATAAAATAGACGATTTCATGGTCAGCATCGATTCGGTGTCTAATGCGGTGCTTGAATCACCTTTCAGATTAGGCCTGAAAATGGCTTGAGAGTGGTGCTACAAGATGATGCAGGCTGGACTAATGATTTTCACAGCTTGAGAGAATAGATCATATTATGGTCAGTGTCCCTTCGGTGCTGGATCAGCAGTGAGCAAATTATTCACCTGATCTGCGTGCGGCTATTTTTCTGCAGGTTGACTTGACTGGGGGATACTACGATGCTGGGGACAATGTGAAGTTTGGTTTTCCAATGGCTTTCTCCATAACCGTTCTCTCATGGAGTGCGGTTGAGTTTGGCGACAGTTTGCGTGCAACTGGGCAGCTGGGACACACATTGAACGCCATTCGCTGGGGCACTGACTACTTCCTAAAGGCTAACACCGGACCTAATGAACTTTGGGTGCAAGTAAGTAAACATCCAAACATTTATGTATGAGGTTTCTGTATGATGCAAACTCCAGATTAACAGATTATTTGATCATCAGCAAGTGATCTACCTCGTCACGGCTCATCAATTGGTATAACTTCCACAGATGTGGTAGGTGCAAAATTTGGTGGTCAGAAATTTCAGGTAGATCGGGGATAGATCACTTTGAGGAATTCGTGAAGTTTTTTGTATGATGCAAACTCTAGTTTACAGATTAATTGTTCATCAGCAAGTGATGAACCTCGTCACGACTCGTCACTTGGTGTAACGTCCACACCTGTGGTAGGTGCAAAATTTGGTGGTCAGAAACTTCAGGTGAATCATTTTGAGGAATTCTTGCTGATGTAACGTATACACCGGTGTGGTGCAGGTTGGCGATCCGAGCAGCGATCATCAGTGCTGGGAGAGACCGGAGGACATGGACACTCCTCGTACAGCTTACAAAGTTGACATCAACCGCCGAGGTTCGGATGTTGCGGCAGAGACTGCTGCAGCCCTAGCTGCGGCTTCCATGGCCTTCCGAGGTGTCGATAACGCTTACTCCGCACGGCTCCTGGCTGCTGCAAGACAGGTACTGCGTTACAATCAATCAACTATTTCTCAAGCTTACCAACCTCATTTGATCGCATGAATTCATCATGACTGGTTTTTGTGCTGGATTCTTTAACTTTCAGTTTGTTCGTTCCTAAGAATGAGACGTAACGACTTAACCCTAACCCCTAAAGATTCTGCATTATTCGAAGTTTGAATGCAATCCTTTACTATCTACTTCAGAAATTCCGTACACATGAAGGTGGTAAGCTGACATCATATTGGCATGAGATTTGGTGCAGCTCTTTTCCTTCGCAGACAGATACAGAGGTAAGTACAGTGATGGTCTCGGAGGAGTTGTGTGCCCTTTCTACTGCTCCTACTCTGGGTTTGAGGTGAGTTCAGATGCAGATTCTACTCTGAATCTTTACACGTCGTTGCTCACAGCCAATTGAAACATTTATGGATGGGGGTCATTCTGCAGCTGCCAGACTGGTGCAATCCTTAATATATTTTTTCCAGCAAGCAGATGTGTCATTCATGGCCCTTGTATCATCTTTGTGTAGAATTACACTGCTCATATATTGGATAGGTTAAGCTTGATCATGTCAGGATGTCAACTTAAATAATTGGTTAAACTGGCAGTTCAATTGATGTTGATTTCAGGACGAGTTGCTGTGGGGCGCCACTTGGTTGTACAAGGCGACTGGTGAAACTACTTATCTCCAGTACCTCACTCAAAATGGGAACAGTTTGGGAGGAACAACGATGTCAGTGAACGCATTTGACTGGGATAATAAGTATGCAGGAGCGCAAGTCCTCCTTGCACAAGTAAGAATCTGACCTTTGATATCACTACTTGTGACCATCTGTAACTGTATTAAACTTCCCATTCAAATAATTTATCGAGAAACTCCTTCATCAGATTGGCATAAAAATATCAGGTAATTGACCTTAGAAGTTCCGAAACATCTATGAGTACCAATGGACATGAAATCCGTTCCTGCCAATGAAGCGATGTTGTATGTTAAAGAGTTTCATTGAAGTACTTACCATGATTTGATGCTGCGCAGAATGTCCTCAAGGGAAGCAACGGGCTTCAAGGTTACAAAGATCGCGCAGATAATTACATTTGTGCTGTCTTGCCAGGATCCATGAGTCAAAGCTCTCAGACTTCTTATACACCAGGTGCACCTACAATTACATACTTCGAAGCTGGCAGCAGCTTGTGATGAAATTAAATTTATCACGACCTCTGCAAAGTATTACATTCTTATGAGAGATGATTGTAGTTGACACTTGTGCTCATCCTTGCATACCTATGCAAGGAGATCGTGTGGGAGCTATCTTGATGATTCGGAAATGTTTATGATGATGCATGTAGGCGGGCTCATGTTCCACAGTGGGCAAAGCAATATGCAGTATGTGACAACAGCAACTTTTCTTCTTACAACCTACGCCAAGTACCTCTCTGCCGCACGAGCTACTGTGAATTGCGGTGGACGCACTGTGACACCATCGCAGCTTTCCTCAGTCGCTATACGGCAGGTAAACATCACATCCTACATTACACCAACAATGATTTGAGAGAGAAATTACCTTTTACAACTAGAAAGAACCACCGCTACTTGCAAATTTGATTCTACAGTTTAGAAATCTCATTTTCAGATTGGAGGATGCTTGTAGTCTCGATGTCTCAATTCTTTTACATGTCGCCGGTATGAACTGCAGGTAGACTACATTCTTGGAAACAATCCCAAAGGCATGTCCTACATGATTGGGTTCGGCAGGAACCCCACCCGAGTTCACCACCGCGCAGCTTCCTTGCCTTCCATGCGTGCTTCCCCGCAGAAGATTCAGTGTCAGCAAGGGTTTGCCTATTTCTACACCGGAAACCCTAACCCTAATATCGCCATGGGCGCAGTGATTGGTGGTCCCGACCAGAATGACAACATCAACGACATTCGGAGCAATTACGCCCAGATGGAGCCAACCACATACATGAATGCGCCTATTGTCGGAGTTTTGGGCGTTCTCGCAGCTGGCCGAACCTACACGTAATCTGCAACCTGCAAACCGATGTTCATGATGCAATAGATGACCTGAGGAGCATCAATCAGAAGTGCTGGTAACATGTAATCTGCTCCAGTTTATTCGAGATTTCTTGCCGGTATTACATCATCTGCGTCGATCTTATTGGAACCCTTTTTTCTACATAGGAAGGGTGTAATACCAGAGGAAGGTTAACTATATAGAAGCGCTGGGAGTTCATATATTTAGCTCCCAAGTATTTTGCTCCCGGCTACTTCCTTCCTGTTGCCAGTGGTGCTGAAGTATTTCACGAAATTTTTTATAGGAACAGTTTGCGAGAGGGTTTATGCCCATGAATGAAGTGAGATGAAGACCAGAGGAAGGTCGAGTAGCCGAAAGAAAATTCTAGGTTATTCAGCTCCCGGCTTCAGTCAGGACTTCTCATGCTGTGGCACAGAAATGAAACATTACAAATTTTCATCGCTTTTGAATGTGTATGATGAATACTTTAGTGTGTGGTGGATTTTTCGACTTTGATGATGACATGTCTTCATTGATATTTCCATCAGCCTCACGTCGTCCATAAATCAGTACAAATGCAGAGATATTCGATAAGAAATAGTACGTTACCTGCTTCACCACCACCAAAGCTGTAGGTATGATAGGCCATGGCTTGCTGCACAGCCAGGTTATATTCTTGTGGTTCAAGTATCTGCTTAACGTATTTTTTTACATCTAATTCTCCTGGACCAAATTGTTAGCTGCTATGTGATCTTCACCGTATTTATGCGTTGTTCTTTAATCATGTACACAAAGGCATGATGTCACAGACTCGTCAATTCCCTTGCTGAGCTAAAACCTGTTTGAAGGTAGACATGCAAATAAGTTACTGCTGTTTCTCATCCTTAATTTCAAGATTCGTTATAGAGCTTTTGGCACGTCATGGTTGAAGAATCTCCATCAATGCTGGTCCGCCAACAGACTTGGAATTTTCGCTGCAATAATAACTTCTGCGGTGTGAACTCACGACCGAGAGGATATAGAGGCCACCAAATTGGACTTCCATTGGACTCTCCCCACAATGGGGTTAACTAACTTAGCAGAGTACGAAATAGTCTTCAAAGATTGCAACTGGAACGGAGTTTCGATATCCCTTCCATACCACATAAAGATCTGAACATACTACATTTCGTAAGGTGACAAATGCACTTCGAGTTTCAGATTCTCGGCCGACTCTAAAGGATCACATTTATCACCTTGCGATCGATGATGCAAATCTTAAAAAGCACCCTTATCCAGCCCTCCACCTGCTGCATGTAGAGCACTCCGCCACGTGGGTATATTCCTTGCGCCAGATGGCGTAGACAAGAGAAATCTGGTATCTCTTTTGCGAAAATTCAGAAGTGCAAAGAATTCTTATCTCCATCTCATCAATCAATCAATGAACTGTTCTTAGGACTCCGCAATCTCTTACTTCGAGTGGGCTGAACTATTAGACATCCATACTTCGTCCGAAGTGATAGGACACATAAGAGTTTGAGTTAACTAAGAGCTGAGCCTATGCAGGTTCCCACATCTTGGAAGTGATTGGACACATTACAGACGGAATCTACCACATCAAAGAGTTGACGATCTACTCTTCATATTGTTGGTGGATAATCTGAGTGTGTATTCAAAGGACATCTTCCTACGTATTCAAAAACATCATCTTTAGTGGGTTGCCTGAAGAATTTTCTGTTCTGTTAAGACAAATTGTAGCATTAAACTTTTTTTATAACTTTCTGACGAGCATTAGGAGCAATGTCCTCCATGTACTAAGCTGTACGGAATTCTCGGGCCATGCTTTGATGCCAACTTCCTGTTGAATCTTGAGAACTGAAAAGTGCATAGAAGGTGATCGGATATCGTAGTTTGTGAATCTTGTTGTTTCACATACATAGGTTTTAACGAAGTGGTACTTCGGTCTTTTTCTTTTTTTTGTTACCTCTGTTGTGAGGATTTTGGGAGGTTGGCATCCGGAACATCCTTTAAGGATTTCTTTATGTCTTTGCAAGCTGCGACACTCGAAAGGGCGGCAATTGAGAGATTCACCTCCCTCGGGAGGTCATCAGCTTACAATCTGTGCGGTCACTCCCCGCTTAGCCTTAGCCAGTGGAGCTGTAATAATCTGACCTCTCTGTTTCGGAAACAGGGGATCTTGGCCGAACATATTGAAATCAGGAGAAGCAAATTTAGACAACCCATTAGGGCAACAACTTCCGAGACTGCTGCCACTCACATCCCAGCAGGTCAGTGTTTTTAGCGTCTTTTTATGGTCTCACATTCGAGACTGGTTTGGTGTGATTGTGATGGGTATTTGGTGAACTTTCCTGAATTGAATGTCCCCCTGATGGTTGAGCGCAACTGCTACATCAAATGTGGGATTGACAATTTCAGGCCGAAACCTCACATAACCCAGAATTGCAACACTTAAGATGGGCGTGTCGCAGACTTTGATTTGTGTTTGCAACTGAACTTTGGCAGAGGAGACAGCGGGTGACCTAATGGGGGCAGATGTTCAAGTCCCCGAGGTGGGACGACGAGATTGGGAAGATCCAATGACAGTGGAATGGAACAAGCGCCATGCCCATGTGCCCCTACATTCCCACAACGACATTGAAGGTGAGGAATTTCTCTTCAATCTGATTGACATGCTAAGTCATTTATTCTAATGTTTGTGCTTCAAGAATAGTGTTCATATGCACCTTCGAAGTATTCTTAAGCATGTGTAAGACCGTTCTCTTTCTATTCTATCTTCAAGAATAAGATTTCAAGAATCAAGATCCTTGATTACATGCATGAACGCCATCGAGAGTAGTCAATTGGCAATGAAGATCTCATTAATCAACACCACATTGTAGCCTATCTTCGGACAGAAAACCTTCTTCCATCTACCAAGATTCAATTGAAGAGGTGGGTCCCCAATGGATTCATTTTTAGGTTGTCCGGATTATCTAAGACTTATTCCATTTGCACTGGACTAAATAGGCTGCTTAAGAATGTCATGTCTTAGATGAGCATCCGTTTTCAAGTTCACTAGAGTAGTTGATGACTGGGTCTAGGACATTGATGTCATTGCTTTGTAGGTTGCGACACGTTCTCCAACATTCCACTTTTCCTATTATATTGTGCAAGTCTCCCTAGCCAGCACTGCACCTCAAGAGGATGAAGATTCACCACTGGATTTGGTCTCTATCAGGAATTTGAATTAACCTTAATTGAAGCGTCTCATGGCCTCATTTATGCCTAGTTTCTCTTGAGGGTGGGAAGACATATACATGATTTCTACGTTTTGCACCATTTATCACTGGTTTGTTAATCACGCACTTTGATCTACTGAGAACATCGCATGTTTGAAACCCAATGCATTGCTTTTGTAGGCAGGACTTTGAACGTGGTCCTTCTCTACTGCTTGACAGTTACTGACTTTTCTAAACTGGTCCCTATTGTGATGCCCCAGTGCACTTTGTTTGGTCCTGTTTAGACTTAGTACTTTTTGCATGAATGTCTTTGTAAAATTTTGAGATATGTGTGGTATGACTAGAATTCAGCTGTCCTCTTCATGTCATTCCTGAGGCAAATTTATCTCAAATTAGGAGCAGGATGCTATACCAAGATGTTATTTGCAGATAACCCTGTAACAACATTGCAAGATGATGTTGTCTGTTCTAAAAAATCGCTACAGATCTCTAGCATTTGATGCACATATGCAACCATTTATTACCCCATCTATATTTCTGAATTTTATTGTTCATAATTGTGCAGGGGCTTTGAAGTTTTGGCAGCAACGGAGGCAAACAGATTTCAGAGCTGCCAAGGAGGCTGTGTGGGGGGACGATGCTGTTGAAGCTGCTCTTGAAAGTGCTGAAAAATGGACTCAAGGATTGCAGTACTTGTCCTCTCTAGGAGGATACTGGAAATTCCACTTGGCACCCCAACCTGAAGAAGTTCCGCGCCAATTTTTCTCCTTAGGGTTTGATGATGGAAATTGGGGTACTTTGCCAGGTTTGAGATGGACCCTTAAACATCTCTTTTGAACCTCTTTATGCTTAGAGCAACTCCTATGGTCACTGTAAAATGTTTCTCTCAATAATTGGCTTTCAAAGTTTTTTGGGCCAATGCCGCATGCTCATCTCACCCAATAGTTCCATGTATGCCATAAATCTTCATTGGCGACTGATTATTGAGAGAGGGACAACCCTCTCAACTCCTTTGTCACTACATTTTTGTGGATGGGTTGGGGTTTAGAGGGTTGCTTCTCTCTCAATAATCTGTAGGCAATAAAGATGTTTAGTACATTTGGGCTTTGTGAGTGGGATAGTATGCAACTTTGCTCCAAAAAACCATAGAAAGCTGATTTTTGAGAGAACAATTTACAGTGATTGTTGGAGACGCTCTTAGGATCCCATGTTTGTAGATGTCAATCCTGTGTCTGACTGAGGCTGTATTACTGCTTTGCTGTCAGTGATGGATGTGTATGAGGGAATCAATTGGAGTAGAGGTAAACATATACTACTTAGTCAGCAAAGAAGCTGTGGAAATTCATGTGGTAACATAATTCCTTGTTGTGTTTGATATGTCAGTGCCATCAAATTGGCAGATGCATGGTCATGACAAGCCCATATATACCAATGTTCAGTACCCATTTCCCTTGGATCCTCCTTTCGTTCCGGCTGAAAATCCCACAGGCTGCTACCGCAGAACTTTTTCTGTTCCTCCAGACTGGACTGGTATAAACACCTTTGCCCATCTCATTACAGCTACATGTATCTTTAATGCATCATTGTTTCAACTTTACTTGCTGCCAGTATTTCAAGTCCATTTCACTATTTCAAACTGGATTTGAGTATATTAGTTCAAACATATTTGCAGTGTGTACACAGAAACTTCCAAGCAGAATGACGAGTAATCAATTTACATTGTCTTGCAGGGCGCAGATTGTTTCTGCATTTTGAAGCTGTTGATTCTGCTTTTTATGTCTGGATCAATGGCGTTCGAGTTGGTTACAGGTATCACATGAAACACCTGCAGAGCTGAACTATTTCTGCTTTGTAGTGGTGTGTGTGACAGTCACTTGTCGTCTTTATGATTATATTATTTAGATTCTCCTTCCCTAGTATTGTTTGTATGGGTTTGATTACACAGTTGCAATAGTCTCGTGAAGATTGGAGCAAAGAGTAACCAAATTAAGATTTTTGTTTCTTTCCAACATTGTATGGTCAGTCAGGACAGTCGTCTCCCTTCTGAGTTCGACATCACCAATCAGTGTCGCCCTGGAAAAGACAATTTGCTTGCAGTGCAAGTAATGAGGTGGAGTGATGGGTCATACTTGGAGGATCAGGACCACTGGTGGCTCTCTGGAATTCATCGGAATGTCTTACTGTATTCCAAACCACAGGTGAGTCTCAGATCTCAGGAAGCCAAATACTTTTGGATTAATGTAGATTGGCGTTGTTTAGTTACTTTTTGTTGTTTGCTACCTTACACTACTCGAATTTGTGAGTTTTAATTTCTGTGCGTCTGCAAATATATTGGAGAAACCAGGACTAATCCTAGAAAGTTTTGGATCTAATCTCAAATTCATATGAATTTTCACAGTCCACTGACATGAGCCATTAGAAGGCCACATAGGTCCCCCCTGCTCCCCCAAAATAATGTTGACTATTGAGCCTAGAATGGTTAATAATTTCTGAGCACATAGTCCAATCTCTTTTAAACATGTCTTTTTGGTTTCCGTTATTAGATCTGCCCGTAACCACTCACCACTCAAATATAGGTGTCCAATGAAGATAAGTAACCAAATTATGCCCGCTTACCTGTGACACATTTATTTTTTGGAGCAGTTGAGCAACAGGATTATTGGGATTGGGTAAGTATCAAGCTCCAGCAGGTGAAAGGTATAAATAACGAAACTGGATATGCAATTTGAGAAACAAAACCTCACTTCTGAATGCACATGGATTGCAGGTTATGATAGCTGATTACTTCGTGAAGACAAATGTTGGAACCGACTTCCAGTCAGCAACTCTCAAGGTTGGTAAAAGTTGCACTGTTTTCCAGTCAGTTTGTTCTAATTAGGTAGATAGATCATCAATTGGTTAATTGTAACTTTGTTGCTGCTGGAAATATGAGTTATTCTAGTGTAGGATATGTTTGGAATACTCTATCCTGCTGATGTGTTTGTCAACAAATTTTAGAGGGATACAAATACTAATTAGATGATCTAAACTGGAATGGAACTTCTATTTATGAAGGTAGAAGTTGATGTGGAAGGACCCCGAGATATCATCAATGATGGAAGGATTTCTCGATATACCACAGAAGCTGTCCTGTTTGATTCATTTTCATCAGCCGACAATTCTTACGAAGATTTAAAGATGCCAGCAGAAGCAGCTCACCTACAGCCTGAACACTTGGATAATGCATCAATTGGTTGTCATGCCCATACAATTCTCACTGGTCAATTAAAGCATCCAAAGCTCTGGTCTGCAGAGCAGGTATATTCATATCCTCAGTATCACAATTTTGTGATCGAGTAAGAAGCAGATTTTTCACGAGTAAAAAAGGTTAAACTTTATAATCTGTAAAACTCATTTGGAGGATGTTGCAATGTTGTATTGTGCATTTTAGCAATGATTAGTCAAATGTTCATTCATAGTGCTCGGCTGTATCAAGATAGATTGCTGAATAAATTTTTTTGGTGATATGCAGCCATACCTGTACACACTTGTTCTCCTATTAAAGGATCCATCTGGCAAAGTCATTGACTGTGAAGCTTGCAATGTGGGTGTCCGCCAAGTATCAACACGCCCAAAAGAGTTGCTTGTCAATGGAGAACCTGTAGTTATATGTGGTGTTAACCGCCATGAGCACCATCCGCGATTAGGCAAAACAAATGTCGAAGCGTGTATGATCAAGGTCCAATTTTAAACCTCAATATGCTTTGTGCTTAGTGACGTGAGCTACGTGTACCTAGTAACCTCATTAGGTGGATAATGTGCAGGAGATTGTGTGCCTGTTGGTTCATGTACAATGTCCATGGACTAGGAACTAGGTGCTGATTGGATTGATTACACAGTTTCTCATAGTATCCCTGACCAGTTAGGTAACTATTGGATTCAGCGGGGTTTACATCAGGGTCCGGGTCCAAGAAACTTCATGGACAGTTTCTTCAAACACATTTTCTTCATGGATCTTACTTTTGGACTCAAGGTTGGACCCAAGCTTGGAATTTGGTTTCTCAAATTAGGTGGAATATTTTCTTGAGTCAGGAACGCCAATAATTGACAGGAATGTGGTGCCACATTAGCATCACTTCATTTTCTCATACTTTGGACTCTGACCCTAGTGGAAACTCCTTGGATCCAAAATTCTGTTATTGACCAATAAGATCGCTCGATATTGGAGTTCCTTTGATCTTGAACTCTAGTGTAAACCCACCCTTAGTGCCAATTGTATTGGATTCAATACACCCCTGGTCTTGTGTGGTGCATTTCAGACTTATAGGGGGGACTCTAACAGAAAGTTTCACAAGCAGGATATAGTGTTGATGAAGCAGCACAACATAAATGCAGTGCGTAACAGCCATTATCCAATGCATCCACGTTGGTACGAGCTGTGTGATTTATTTGGGCTGTATATGGTAGATGAAGCCAACCTAGAGACACATGGGTTCGACCCGGAGCCATGGTCATGGCCGGAGCGCCAACTCACTTATGATCCTAAGTGGGCAAATGCAATGCTCCAACGGATGGTTAACATGGTTGAAAGGGACAAAAACCATCCCAGTATTATTTTCTGGTCTCTAGGAAATGAAGCGGGATATGGACCCAACCATCAGGCTATGGCTGGTATGCTCTCACAAACTCTGCCCAGATTGTGGGCTTCACCTCTTAATTACCTATGTTCTGTGCTGCTGGTTTTTCTTTCTAAAAAAATTGCTCCACTTTTGACTCTCCTCCCCCCCCCCAATAGCATTCTTAAGTGGTGTAGCGCGTGTTCATCACCTTCATTACCCATCCAAGTGGCTTGTAATCCAAGTGCACCTACAAGGAGAGAAATAAAATACATGGGGTCAAATTTACAGTGACATAATTATATTTTGCAACAAAGAGAGACATGATAAAAACACACCATATCTTGACAGTAGGGCCAAGTAATTGAAATATCCTCCAGATACCACCACCCCCTGGTTGAGTGAGTACCTTACTGCATTGAAAGAGATTTTAAATAATCCAAGCACTTTACTTGGATGTGATTAACCAACATGCATAGCATTCTTAAGTGGTGTAGTGAGTGTTCTCCCTATTTAAGCATCTTGGAGAGTACGCATTTGGTGAGATTATTTTTGGCAAGGTCTTTAAGACGAATCTTGGTAGATGGGAGAAGGCTTTTTCTGAAGATACGTAACAATGATGTGTCAGCTAGTGAGAGCTTGCCACTTAACTATGCTTGGCAATTATGCATGCAATCAAGGACTTTGGTTTTTGGAATTTTATTCTTTAAGCTAGAGTGTCCTTACACAAGCTTAAGAATGCTTCGGTAATTCAAAATGTTTTCCTGTGTCAGGATGGGCAAGAGGCAGGGATCCAACACGTCTTTTGCATTATGAGGGCGGTGGTGCTCGCACAGTGTCAACTGATGTGGTGTGCCCCATGTACACCAGAGTTTGGGATATTGTGAAAATTGCCCAAGACCCTTCTGAATTACGGCCAGTCATTCTTTGCGAGTAAGCTAATTTCCTTTCTTATTAGTATCAGCCTAATCCTTGGGTGAAAATTCTTTTCTTATAAGAACAGTAGATATTATATTGTGATTGAGCATAATTTAAATGGTACCTATTTTGCAGGTACTCTCATGCTATGGGCAACAGCAATGGAAATTTTGATGCATACTGGAGTGCAATTGATGGTGTACATGGTTTGCAGGGAGGATTTATTTGGGATTGGGCTGATCAGGTGGGCACCTCACTGCACTCCATCTGCCCTTTATTAAATCTCCAGAACTAGGTTTTAAGGTAATCTTTCCAAGTAGAAGTTGTTACTTACAACCAACCTATGGACTTTGTTCTATGCATTTTGGAAATTTATTGTTATGGGTCCTGATGCCTTCAGGGGCTTTTGAAAGAAGGCAAAGATGGAGTGAAACATTGGGCATATGGAGGTGATTTTGGAGATATACCACATGACTTGAACTTTTGCCTCAATGGACTTATCTGGCCAGATCGTACTCCTCACCCTGCTCTTCAAGGTAAATTTTTTTAAACCTTCATTTTGAAATGCATACAGTTTGCAACTACCAGACTGACGCAGAGTGTGTGATTGTTTGTTTTCTTTATGAAAGTCACTTCCCTGCTTTACGTTTCTTTGGATAAAGTTACTCAACGTTTCTTGTTTGGCAGAAGTGAAACATGCATACCAGCCCATTGGAATGTTGATGAAGGATGATGTGCTAGAGGTAATTTCTTACAAGATAAGAAAATTGAGAGAATTATCATCATATTCTTCGCTCTTCATCATATGACAATTGCTTCAAACTGGACTCTCATACATCTCTGACTATTGTAAAGAACTGAACTAGGTGGAAACTGCAATTGTTGCACCTTTCCATCCTTCCAGTTATGTCCTATTCATGCGGCCCTTACTTTTTAGTGAGGAAGTGATTATTGACGTTTTAGTTACACTCGCTTGTCCTTTTTGATATTTCATTCTTGGCATATGAAGTTGACGTGATTTTATTCTTCCTGATCAGCATTTATGAATCAATCAAATCTCTTGTGGATGCAGATATGGAACAAAAATTTCTTCACACCATTGGACTACGCATACTTCACATGGTCTCTTTCTGCAGATGGTTCAGTGCTAGAAACTGGCACACTGCAGTTGCCACCACTAGCACCGACTGCCAAACACAGTATGAAGCTTGAGTCTGGCCCATGGGCTTCCAAATGGCAAGATTCTATTGGCAGGGAAATCTTTCTGGATATTGTAGCCTATCTCTCAGCTCCTTCAAGGTGGGCAGATGCAGGACATGTATTGGCATCCCAACAGATTCTGTTACCTGTGTCTAAACCATCAGAGCCAGAGGTATGCACATTCAAATCCAGCTAAGGGTGCATCTTCTAAGCCTGTTCTTACTGCCTTCCTGTAGCTTAGGATCTATGTATAGGTAACATACAATATAAGGGATGGCTTGAACCTGTGGCTTTAACCTGGATCTCATGGGAACTCCGAGGTCAGAATAGTACTCGGATGGGTGACCATCCTAGCACTCGATTTCCAGTGCGCCCTACCACCCTATGGTCCACCCAATCAAAGTGGGGGAATCCAGGTGAACCAGATATTTCCAGCCAACCATGTGGGAATGTAGGGGCTTGCCCTTGGGGGAGATAGGTGTTGGCTAGCTTGTTTGCGCCCGTTCAAGGTGTTCACCTTTGAAAGGAGGCAAAATCTTTGGGGCCCCTCCAATTCTTGTGATACCCATTTTGGGATTACATACAAACTTAGATCAACTCAAAGACGAAGCAACACCATAATTCACATTGGTGGCAACATTGGAGTCATTTTTCCATCTAACATACGATATGCAGAGTGCTCTAAATTAGGTAATGGATGTGAGAAGCCCTGCCATGGGTTGTAGTAGGAGCCCAACCAACTAAGCAGTGGTAGTGGCGAGGTAGGTATTGGGTGCCTACTATAGCTGGTGGTAGGTTGACACATGTCCTTTAGCGGACATAGTGGTTAGGCCATGGCAAGGTCATCATTTATGGTCAATAACGGGCCTTGTATTCAATCAGGAATAGACATGGCAGCAAAATTGCTTGGCCTGACCACTATGTAGTGGTTAACAGCAACTCAATTTGGACTGAGTTTGGAAATTATAGAAGTTATCAGCAGTCTGATCATATGTAAGCTGGTATGTTGCTTATATGTAGACTTCTTTTGTCCACATTGACGCTGGATTGGGTGTCATCATGTCTTTGTTTTTTGTTCAGATTTTGTTGAATTTCTGAGAGTGAGGTTGAAGGACTTGGGTATGAAACATTGCTGACTGTTGTGATGATTTAAGACATGGACAATTATTCAATACATCACATATCTAGTCGACAAATCATGTTCATTAATACCAGTTCTTAACGTGCGATAATGTTATGGGCAACTGATTCTGAGAAACTCCTGAGTGGGTTGAGGATTGAACATGTTTGTTTGATGCATGTGCAGCTCATTTCAACCTCAAGTATGCCCAGTTTATTGACCGAAGAAATTGGAGACAGAATAAATGTAAAAACAAGTGGTGATGGAAGTTGGGAAATACAGTTTGACAAGAGCAACGGACTCGTTGATTTCTGGAAGGTTAGATAGACACTCCTCCCATGCACTTTGCAAAATTACTTCAGCGTTTGGCAAAAGCTGTAGAATTTTTCCAGAGTCTTTCAACTTTAATTTCAGGGAAGGTTTGTCCAAACCGCCAGTTTAAGAAGTTTTGTCCACTCTATGATGAAGACAGTGTTGCCTGAATCCGATTCTAGTCTACCCCTAAGCTTACGAGAGTCCCAATCTGTATTTGATCTACACACTCCCATATTTTGAATTATGTCAAAAGTGACCCTATTTAAAATGAACTCGTTCTTCGACAAGTGAACAGTTCAATGTCATTGAAGATTTGGGCTTGAATACACAGCTTGGGTGCCCTTGGATGCAAACACAAACTCAGTATTTTATCATCAATTTCACAGATGTGTATTTTTGAATTTCTCCTTGACATTTGAAGATGCTGTACTAAACTAAGTTCCAAATCCATAAATATTACGAACATGATTTTAAGACTTGATGTAAAGGACTTGTAGAATTTGTGTATATAGGTCGTACATTGAGCCTGTTGGTCTTTTAAGGGTTAACCTCGTTCTTGTGTATCTGTACTGTGTAATTTGAGCCTCTGACTTCCCAGTGTGATTTGTTTTGTGGATGATATATTTTAGGTGGACGATATGCATGTTCTGTCTGATGGTCCTCTTCCTTGCTTTTGGAGAGCACCAACTGATAATGACAAAGGAGGTTCATTACTAAGCTACAACTCACAGTGGAAAGCATGTGGATTGGACACACTCATGCTTACAGGATGTGAGGGTTTCAAACTGAAGAAAATCTCTGACCAAGTTATTTCTCTAAGTTGTGTTATCCTTATCGAACCCAAAGGCGAAGAACCGCCTCCACCACAAGTGTCCGAAAGTCAGGCTGGTAATATCGATACTCGCACAGTGGAAACAATAAAGAGCCAGGTGACAGAAATGCAAGTGGAGAGGGCTGAGAGGGAGATTCTTACAGGTTTTAAAATCAAAGTTGAGTACAAAGTGTTTGGCAACGGCAACTTGATTGCCACCTATGATGTTCAACCATCCCTAAAAGTGTCCACCTTGCCAAGAGTAGGGGTGCAGTTCAATATTGACAAAGACTGCAGTCAAGTTGAATGGTATGGGCGGGGGCCGTTCGAGTGTTACCCCGACCGAAAGTCGGCTGCGTGGGTTGGAATTTACAACAAAGATGTGGAGGATTTGCATGTGCCATATATCGTGCCAGGTGAGTGTGGCGGTCGTGCTGATGTTCGATGGGTGGCCTTTAGAAGCAAGGCTAAAAGAGGAGCGGGTTTACTTGCAATGCCTGCTGACGAAAGTAACCCACCAATGCAGATGAGCGCGAGCTACTACACCAGTCATGAACTCGATCAGGCCACGCATAATGAGGAACTTGAGGGAGGACAATCTATTGAGGTGCGTGCTTTCTTATCTTAACAAATTCTTGGCATGTCCTTAGCATTCTTAAGCATGTGTACAGACATTCTCTTTCTATTCTACCTGCAACAATAGATTTCCAATAATCAAGGTCCTTGATTACATGCATGAATTCCAAGCATAGTCAGGTTGCAACCTGAAAGAAAGAAAGATGATTCCGATGTTGCCAACCATGGTGTTGCTTCATTTTCGAGTTGGTCCAAGTCCATATGTAATCCCGAAACATGCATTACAAGAATTAGAGGCCCCTGGAAGCTGGCATGTATCTCCCCAAAGGGCAGGCCCCTAGGTTCGCACATGGTCGGCTGAAAATATCCAATTCACCCAAATACCCCCACTATGATTGGGTGGATGATAGGTGGTAGTGTGCATTGGAAATCAAGTGCTAGGAAGGTCATCCATCTGAGTACTATTCCAGCTTTAGATGGCTTAACTTTGGAGTTTTCATGGGCTCCGGGTTAAGGCCTTGGATTTAAAGTTGCAACCTCTCCTTAGTCAAAACTCACATTAGTTACATATCCTCAGACACAAAGCCTTCTCCCATCTACCAAGATTCAACTTAAAGACCTTGCCAAAAAGAATCTCACCAAGTCTATACTCTCCAAGATGCTTATCTTGGGTAAACACCCACTATACCACTTAAGAATGCTATGCATGTTAATGAATCACATTCATGTAAAATGCTTGGATTATTTGCACTCTGTTTTAATGCAGTAAGGTACTCATTCAACCATATTCATTTGCTTCTCCATGCTCCCTTGTAACACAATTCTGTAATGCTTGTAGCTTCACAAGCTATAGGATCTATACCTACTTTCAAAAGAGGCAGTATGGTTTTATCATGTCTCTCTTGTTGCAAGGTATAACAATGTCATATGAATATGACCCCATGTATTTTATATGTCTCCTTGCAGGTGCACTTGGATCACAAGCACATGGGTATTGGAGGTGATGACAGTTGGACACCTTGTGTGCACCCCCAGTATTTTGTGCCGCCACAGCCTTACCAGTTCTCAATCAGGTTTTGCCCTCTTAATCCACAAAGCTCTGCAAGGAAACTTGCGGAAACAAAGCTTGAATAAGAGGTGAAAGATGATATCCTGGTAAATGACTTGCAGGTTTTCAAATTGGAAGGTGTGACCGATTTGGCTCATGATCATGTATGCTCAACAAGCTTCTCACAATCATAAAATTCAACTGAATACCAGTCATTCAGTTCAATACACAGGACATGTTTTGCTAGCCTGAATATCTGTTATAGTACTTTGCAATGAACTATAGTGATTAGATTAGGTGTTTCAACTCAAAACTCAGCAATGCAACTCTTGCCGAAAAGTGAGCTCTTCAAAGTAAATGGAACAGCACATGTTCAGGATTCCTCTACTCTTGAGCTCGACTTTAAAGCCAATTTTGGAGAAAATTTATTAGATTGTAGTTCAGAGGAGGCAGTAAGCTCAAAACGAGAGTCTCAGATGTATGAAAGATCTCAAACCTTCATGTTACATGTCCAAATGTTATCCTAACACTACATAAGCAGGAAATTTCTGCTCAGTTGCAATATTTCCTCATGTTCTTTCTAAACCTACATATTACTGAGTGTCCACTTTTATACAAAAAAACTTCAATCCAGTCTTGCTTGAATATTCAGGTTTGCACCAAAAAATCTTATTCAAAGTTGGTACATACTACCATATATCACAGGTTTACATTCAAATTTGTCAGTCATACCATTGGCATTGATGGGAGCTCTCCCTGTCGAGAAAACATGACCTCCAAAAGTTGTTAATTTTTATGGGTCTCTTTGACCAGTGCTAAACAACTTACATTCATTTCTTTCTGAAATTGCTGCACCATCACGATGGATTTGGTCGTGTGGCAGAACAAGCTGATTTGTCCCATTTACACTACTGCTACCAAATTCAGACAGATATTTAGTGTCTTTGTTTTATCCAATATATCCATGCTGAATTTTACATCTCAACATTTGTATATGCACTTACAATTATTTAATAAATGATCTCAATTTATCTATGTTTTAAATGACATTCTAGTTGCTATTTAAACAATTGAGGAAGATAATGTATTGAGTATAGGATTTGTATATCAATTTAGTGCAAAAATAAAAATATTGAACAAATAATTGCAAACCAATGTATGTTGCAATCAGTTAAATATACCTTCGATTTGTACAAACACCCCAACTTATCTAGGTCTATTGCGGAGACTGTTAGGTGGATGCACAATTGCATAAACCATAAACAAGTGCCTATGATGTTTCATGTATCATTCGTTGATCATGGTTCAAGGTGTAGCAATACACGATCCCTAGTTTATAGCTTGTTCATATTCAAATTGAAATGTTGCTCCATCATTCAAGGACATAAGGACCTTCACATAACTCAAGGTAGACATGCCTAATTCGGTTACTTCTCTTGATTGACCACCTAAATTTGAGTTGTATGTGGTTAGGTGTAGCTCCGATAATGGATTGCAAAAAGACATGTGTTGAAAGGAGATTGGACTACGTGTTCAAAATATGATAGCCATTCTAGGTTTAACAATCAACATAATTGGGAGACCCATATGATCACTTAATAAGCATGAGAATATTCAATTTGATACTAATAAGATATGCATATGAGCTCCAAAAGTTATGAGGAAAGTGGCTACATACTCAATTTAGATTTGCTAACCATCTTGTACTAACCACATGTTTCATATCCTAAGAGATGTGGGCTACTGGGAGAAAGTAACCATTTAAGACTCATTTACCTGAGCACGATTCAGAGCAGAATGACCGAAGGTTCAAATCCCAATCCTGAGGATAATTCCTGCAAAGGAAGGAGGAGGAGAGAAGAGGCATGCAAGGCCGTGGACCCTATCACCGTTTCTGACAACCGCTCTCAATTCATCTCCAATCCAGACACATTTATCACCCTGCATGCGTGCATGCAACACAAATTGCATTGCCACTACATTTACACATGTATACCCACACAGAATTATTTCCGTAGTCAATAAATCCGGTGTGCATATAAGGGCTTAAAATGTCTGTCTGCATGTTCAAAGAGTTGTCATGAATGATATTGACAAGAATCACAAGCATGGGTTGCCATTACCATCATCAGCATCGGGACTGTAAAGCCCTGTTATAAACTAGCTGCTCTTGCATTACCAGCCATGTTGTGGTTGTTGTTGGTGTTCTCTGGTGATGTTCAGGCATTCACTAGATGCATGCAGGTTTATGGATTAGCCGGACGAAACAAGAGCCTTTTGATCAGAGACTTTTGTGTCAAGGCAGGATATTATTTAGACACATGTGAGAGAGAGGTCATTTGCTATGTGTCATGTAGCAGAATGGTTAATGGTGATGCATGGGCAGCTGCAGATCAGCCGAATGAAAGGGTCAATGGAGGGGGATAGGAAGCAAAGAATCTGAAAGGAACTACTAGGCACGTAGTAGTAGTCATTGTCGATACATGATAGATTTTCTTGTCGTAAATGTGTTGCAATGTGGTTTCTGCAGAATGGAGGCAACGTTCTGCGTTTCCTTTTGAAACCCTAATTACCGAATGTCGGATGTCCTCCACGAATACACTGATGCAAGTGATGCAGAAGGATCTGTACGCCACCTTTACAGGCTGCAAAATCACTGTGGTAGTATCACGGGTGATGAATTCCGTGAGTAGGTCCGGGATCAAAAGAACTTGCTGCATTGCAAGGTGAGGGTAATTAGTCGCAGCAAACTTGATCTGTCCGCAGGTAGAGTTCAAAAGTCTTAGGTTTTGGCACTGGAGTGCATGACGTCGACTGGATGGTTGGATCGTTGTTGTTGTTGTTGCGGCAATGAAGAGGTACAAGGGTATCTTGCATTTGAAAACGGTAGCTCCAGGGTAAGGAGAAGGGGAAGTTGGCCATGGCTTCTCAAGCATCGGCCTGCCAAATGATAGTCAGACCATCATGGTTGGGAGATACAAGCCGGTGGGGAATAGATCAATCATCCATGTACGCTCATTGCAACCTGTAATGTGGAACGAGGCACAGTATGCTTCGGATGTTGATCCCTTCGAAGATGCTATCAAAGAGGTTAGCAATCTTTTATGCCTCTTTACCCCTCCGTCAACCTTTATCCAGTAGTAATGTCGTTGCCCTTTCTAGGTCCATCTTGCCTCTTGTCATCTCCTGAACCGAACCCTATAAGCATTTAGGAAGCGATAAGAGTCAATGTGTACACAGAAACCCCCGAATTTGCACTGAATTCAAATTATGAGCCCTGTTGTATGGCAGCATCGAAGAGATGCGGGGAGAAGTAGGGAGGAGATCGAGCGGCTTACAGTGGATGAGGATTTGGGGGATCTCGAACGAGCTTGTCTCTTTCTGTCACCAACCGCACACTCAGTATGGATTCTCCTGGTTTAAAGCTTTTTAGCGGTTTAGCTCGAGTATGTGCATGGAAATTTCGTACAGTATTTGTGATGATGTATCCTATCTAACGCCCATGTCAATGTACAGTTTGGCAAAAAGAAATTCTTTAAGGAGAGGTAAGTTGATTAATAGATGTGCGATTCAGAAATGCCTATCATCATTACCCTCATGCATCAGATTGGTCCAATATGTTCCCCCATAAATTTTATCCCTACACTTAGTAATCACTGCAGCCATTCAAGAGATTGTTCAGTTCGACCTAAAAGTTTGATCCGGCAGTGGGTGTATTGATGTTGTACCGAATTGTGTTTTTCTTAATCCACAGCTTCAACAAGCCTGTGCTTTGGAGAGACTACATCGGCTTTTCAAGGAATATGGAGCTGCTGCATACGAAGCCCTCCTTCCAACCCTCACATCATCTCTTGAAGCTTTCAGTCCCCAATCTCAGGTTTAAATGTTGTATTGAGAATTTAGGCATTCAGAGAACAACCATATGTAGGTATTCAATTTGGATAGGAAAGTCTTGCTATCATCCAACATATGGATCACATCTGCTTACATCGATACAATGCTCATTTTCCTCTAGTAGTGAGCTAGGCGACGTAAACTGCACACTACCGGTACATTCTCTTGTGTGGTTGTTGTCCAGGTGATTGCAGCAGAGGCTTTCACTGCTATGTTGCGGGATGAATCCATCTGGAAAGAGGTGAGCACCCATTCTGATATGGAGGTGTGATTAACCCCGCACAAAGCTTGCTGCGCCCATGTTGGTTTGAATAGTATAGTTAGGATTGGTTGAATGAGGTCCAAGCTGATTGTAGGTCAGCGCAAAGTCAGACAGGCCAAGCAACTCAACCTAACAAGGTAGAAGCAACCCATCTGTTGTAAGGTAGTTGACGTGAGCAAATTATAGGTAAGTATGCCTCTTTGACATATGCTCAGGGCCAATTCAGTTCAATCCAGCTCAAGTGATAGTATATAGTGAAATCAAGGTGATTGATGGTTGTTTTTGCCATCTACATTGCAAGAACGTGGTAAGCAATCAGAGACTCTGGAAGGCAGTAGCCAACAGTATGATTAGGGTTAGTTGAATGAGGTCCACGCTGATTGTAGGTCAGTGCGAAGTCAGACAGGCCAAGCAACCCAACCTAAGGTAGAGAGAATCCATCTGTTGTAAGGTAGTCATCCTGAGCAAATTACAGGTAAGTATGCCTCTTTGACATATGTTCAGAGCTAAATGCAGTTCAATCCAGAACGTGATTAGCAATCTTGAAGGACTCTGGAAGGCAGTAAGTTAAAGCAACCAGTACAGAAGGGTCTGACTTGATGTAAGTGATGGATGGAGGATCTGGGAGGATAGGCGCCAGACTGGTTTCTTCCCATGGCCATCACCATGGTCAAAACTCCACGTAGCAGTGAAGTTATGAACGCTTGGCTGGGGACACTTCGAGCTTTGGTGCCGTTGGTGCCACAACAGGTATATTTCTCAGTTCTGATTCCTCATATATTAGTAGTAGTAGGCTCAACAGTAATTCAACTCTGACCAGATAGATAGGACATTTGTTCAAACTGGAAGCTGACCATGCTTGAACAAAAGATACTAACTGAGCTGAAAAGTGGGCAAATCCTTGGCAGTCAGAGTGATGTGCAGTGGTTTACTAGAAAGTTGAAGTTGTCTTTCTGGTTGATGCATGGCAGGTGCTCACTGACGACCTTCTACAATTGGCTCTTGCCAAAGCTCAGGAAGAAAATGTCCAGGCCCACATTGTTTGCTGCAATATTTTTGGAGCCATTGCACCCTTACTTGATGAGAAGTTTGTAGTGCAGACTTTTCTGCCCAAAGCCATGGCGTTGTGTCAGGTGCAACCTCTCCCAGTTTTTGCATGTGGGACAAAGGGACAACGTCTCTGATAGGCTAAGATTCTTGATAGACATATGAATAAGGTGAAGCATGTATACTGTAGCACATACCGTATCTGACGAAATGTAGATACCACAAAGTTAGTGTAAAAAGTAATTCTACTGACTTTCTGGAAACAAATTCCCAATGCTACCCCATGTACTCGGCATACACCAATAACTTAGAATAAATAAATAAAGAAAATCAGAAGAGAGCAACTCAGCGCTCTACTTTTCTCAATGGAAACTACAAGTTAGATTTCTCTGTTGTCTTCAGAGTAACATTGAACCTCACCGTCTGTCTATGAATGGATAGCAGAATTCATAAGATCTAAGAGCACAAAGTATGTGCTCACAGGACACAGATGCAGAGGTGCGGATGTGCATGTGCGAGCAGCTTGATGCCATCTCCCGATCTGTTGGCTTTGACACTTTTATGGTAATAATAGTAGCAACAGAATCTGCAATACCTGCTGTAGCGATCTGTAAAAGCCAGAAGTGCCACATTTTTATTATGTGGAAGATATGAGGTCATTACAGTTATCCTTTAATTCAACGGAACTTTTCGTTGGGAGATCTTTCCCTATGATTTTCCATTGGTTGTTTTGCATACAATAGCAATAATTTCCTTCCACTTGTCATGCATGGTCAGAGGCAGTGTTTGAAGTTGAATGCAGAGCAACCTATTTCAGTTCACTGAAGGCCAAACTTAATTTAGCACCTCTTGGCATGCCAAAATGAGTTCAACCCTCAATGAACCAATATAGAATGTTCTTCATTCAAACCTCCACGCTACCTTCAAGCATGCACCGAAAACTTGCTGAACATGGTATGTTTTTTATCCAAATCAACCAACTCCAGACCAGAAGTCATCTTGAGTTAGAGAATAATTCTACTGTGTACATGGACAGAGGCATTGAGAAGCTCTGGGCCAGTTGTTATGCAGCAAGAACTAATTATCACCTTGGTTGGCCCAATCAACCTGGATGTGGTAGGTATTTGTGTTCCCAGAGGTGAATGAGTTGCTGAAGGACGAGGAAGTGGTGGTACAGAATGCAGCAATAGAAAGCCTAGCGCAATTGCTCAGCTTTCTATCATCTGACATTCGACAAGCACAAGTTTTACCCTTCATCCGTTCGTGCGCTCCTCAACTCCCTTGCTCAGTATATAGCCTCCCTCAAGCTGCCTGTCTGTCTGTCACTCCCATGTTCAATGTTAGGGTGTACCATAAGTCTCAAAGCGAGCCAGCACAAGTATACTTGAAGCATTTCACAACCTAAGCCTTGAGAGCTGAGGTATTTGAAACACAGCAGATAAATGAGCTGTCAGTTACATTTTATTGATTATTCTTAATCTCTAATCAGTAGTATGAGGCAAGTTGATCAGATTCTTCTTTTTCTTTAGAATACTCCCGTTCACTCCAGTTGGTGACTTTATGGTTGTTTTTACATTGATAAGGGTTGAATAAGCTTGAGGTGCTTCTGATATATGAAACATGATCCAAACTGATGATGATCTATCTGCTGCTCTCTGATATGTAGACTCTGTGATGATGGGAATGTTGCTGTACACATCTGCTTGGCTCGATTATTTGGAGACATTATCATAAAGGTTGGAAAATGTTGAGACCTTAAATTCCTACAACCTTCTATGATTCTACGTGATTTTAGAAGGCAAAGTTTGAACAGAGAATATCCTTCCAGGGTTCATGCTTGTAGTACTTACCCATTCTTTTGTGCGACATCCTTGCCAAATCGTTGTGAATGACAATTCTCCTGCTTTAAGCCATAGAATTTTGAACACGTGCCTTGCACTCATGTTAACCTTCGAGAGTTGTACTGGAATTTAATTGCTTCTAGTAATTTGCATCCAGTAACTATTTGTTGTTTATGTGGAAATTGTCTCCGCAAGCACATGTGACATGTACATCACTAGATGTAGTATGTCCAAGTTGGAAACTGCACCCTTCCTCTAGTATGCTCAAAAATATCGTGTGGATTGTGTAAATCTTCTCTGCACTTTTCCAGGCATTCACGGCTATACTTTCAAGATTCAAAGAGAGATATCCTTTGGCTGGACTGCACTGCACTGTAACTGTTGATGCTTAGGTTTGGACTTGGTGCAGATGGCACCAGACTTAACAGAAGATGATCTGCAAATATTGGTGGATGCATACAAGGGGCTTGCGCATCGGACTAGTGAGGAAGTGCGACAGGCATGTGTCAAGAAAAGTCTTGTTCATGACATCTTCATGCATATATCCTCCTACTTATGTGCTAACCAGTTCCTCTTTCCAACAGCATCTTTGGTTCCTGTCACTCAGCCCGAGTCATTCACACCAATGAAATTTAAAATTCCAACCTCTAGATCTGTTGAAGGTAGCTGATTGCACTTGTCAAATTCACATATTGTCATGGCATATGTACTTCATGTTCATTCTATCCTAATTATATTGGTTGTATATATGCATCTAGTAGGAAAGGGCACAGCCCATTGACATGTTTCACCCAGGACCCATCAAAAAGATCATACATTGTGTCAAATTAACCATTTTGACACAAAGTGTGATGTTTTGGACAGGTCCTAATTGACTGCCAAATGTGCCGTGTTGAGAAGACCCATTTTTCCAACTAGTGTTCCTTTGCCTTAATAAAGGAAGAGCAAGTACAGCACAAAAGTACTTTTCTATAGAGATTTATAGAGCATGTGGAGGGCACAACAATAAGGTGAGTCCTTTTGGGTCATACTGCAGCTGTCTGCATTTAACTTCCCAGCAGTTTTAAAGACACTCGGTGCTCGCAAGTACTCCACGTCATTACATGCTACCTACATCCAGTTTGTACAAGACACCTCCCCTGTGGTCCGGTGTACCACAGCGGCCTCCTTCCATGAGGTCAGTGCAAAAAAATATCTTTTAGCCTTTCTTTGCCTCAATAAGAAAATGAGAAGCTTTTTTCAACAGCTAATGCAAGCAGAGATGTTTTAGAGAAACCCTAATATTATAAAACTCATTTAATTAAACACGTCCACAAAGGATGCCTTGCATCAACTCTCACCCTCCGCTGAAAAACTGAACTGGTTAAAAATAGAATTTGGGGTGCCTTTGCTAGAAATCGAGTTTTACTGTTTATTGCATTCTTGACGCCCTTTTGGACGCGTGACTATGTTTAGCCAGTTTACTTTTTCCTTTGCTAGAAATCAAGTTTTACTGTTTTACTGCATTCTTGACGCCCTTTTGGACGCGTGACTATTTTTAGCCAGTTTAGTTTTTCTGCGGAGGGTGAGTTACTACAACCTTGCCTCTTCTAATATAGTTCGAACATATCACTCAAATATATGTGTAATCCAGGTGGCGAAAATCATTGGTAGAGAACGTACTGCTTCTTATCTTAAAGATGCCTTCCTCCACTTGCTGAAGGATCCAACCCATGGCGTGCAGTCAAAACTGTTTCCAGTCCTTCCACAAATTTTAGGTTGAAAGCCTATCCTGAAATATAATAAAAACAGTCAATATAGACGACAACACAACCTGGTCATTGCCTGTCCCTTCTTAGACTTCTCATGTAGCTCATATAGGAGCTTTTTTTCTGTACAATGTGTTGGAAGAGCTTGTTACGGTATGCCAGTTCAAGGTAATGATTCTGGGACCTGAATTAAGATTGCCAAATTACTAACATTTTCATTTCTAGATGTTCTAGTTTACTTCATGCATTGATGCAACAGAAATAATAATATATTTCCAAGATGCTCACTAAAAAGCCCTAATCATTACAGCTAATAGCTTCACAACCGCCTACACCTGTAAATTCCATAAAAAACATGTAGGCACATGTTGTCAGCAAGTTGAAATTTTGAACAGCGAAGCTTCAGTATGTGGACAGTACTGAGGCTCAATGAACTAACCTTCCACTCGTGAGCTAGAAACTGAATACATACCTGAACCACCAGTAACAACATGGAATCTGAACTATTTTGAAATGCTGGATATTACCAGGAGATTTCAGCGTTTCAAATGTGCAGTCAAGGACTGCAATCTATGCAGCTATAATTCCCTCACTTCTGTATGCTGAGAAGTACATCAGTGGCACGAATCAGTGGCGACTGCAGCGCTCCCTCCTTCAATCCTTTTCACAATTTCAAGTACCCTTTCCCCAATTTGTTTTCCTGCGAACTGTGAATATATCACTCCAACTTATGTTGTATCTAGAGCGATCAAGAGATATTGGGTTAATTGGATATCAGAGATATTAGGTACCTAATCAATATGCTAATGTTTACCTCATGTTGTAAATGGCTATCCCTCGTCTTCATATGTCCTTGAGGCTCGTTACATAACTCTGCAGGTCCTCTACCTCCTTCCCAAGTAATTGAGGATAGGTAAACAGACACATCAGGCCTGTCATATGAATGTCAGAAATTTTCTGTGGATAGTTTGATGACAAGGATTTCATTTCATGTGGAAAGATAACATGGGTTCATGTTCCAAGCTGTCAAACAAGCATATTATGTTCCAAAATATACAGATCGAATCAAGTGATTTGTATCTCATTGTACATTCTGGTAGAGTAGCTTAGGATAATTATAGGTTGTGGATTGGTTAGTGTATCAGTACAGCAAAAGTTATCATCTTAAAGAAAATCTTGCTGGTACAGGTAAGAGTTTCGTATAAATCAGTTGTGATACTTTGGGTCTTGCAGGAGTATCTGTCAAGTGATCAGATTCATAACAACTTTGTTCCCATTTGTTTCCGATACATGGCAGATGGTGTATTGCCTGTCAAATGTGCAGCAGCATTAGCTCTTGCTGTGTTTATCCGGTATGATGTGATTGGCCTTTCACTATTTCAGGATGGGCAGCTATTTCGAAATGCTCAAAATAACCTAAATTGCCACTTGTATCTTTGCACAAATTTGTAACTTTGATAAAGTAGTCATCCAGTAAATTTATGCTCTATAACAGCAGTGACTTTCAAAGGAGAATGATACGTGACGGGGTGGATAGAGTGGACAAGTCCTGCCAATGTTCTGTGTGTGCCATTATTTATAAAATGTGGCATCTTCAGAAACAACTGCAAGACTATGCAAAGATATGAAATGTCACAGAAAGTGGTGAAAGAATACGGACAAGGAAAGAGTTGTTGCGCGCGTCTTCTTTACATCAACTTCTGTGAAAGTTTTCTAAGGTAAATCAGCTATATTAATGGTCTAATTGTGCACAGAAGATGATATCAACTTTTGATTGCTTGCACTAGGCTCACATGAATTTTAGTGAAGTGGAAGAACTTCGCTTCTTGCTTCTCAAAGATTCCTTGTTTCTTAATCTCAAATGTCTAAACTGCTGAAGCAAGTTCTTCCAAATCATCTTCCCAACTATTGGAGTTTCGTTTGGATGGGATGAATATGTCCTGACCCAGCCTTTCATTGTAGAGCTGCAGAGTTGGAAGCTCTCGCATGTTCAAAGAGAACTTTCTAGAGCCTGCCATTTCTGCCCTGCAGGTTTGTCTAGTCGCCTCAAATGTCTCTGTGTGCTGTGTTCTGTGATTTGTTAACAAAATTGTAATTACCTCCTACCCCCAGATGGCATCATCCCACAACAGCCCAAAAATATTCCCACCTCTACTTACTTCTATGGTTATAATTACACAAAGCTCTTCCATATTACCAACTCGCCAATAAACACTGATAAATTACCTTCTAGCTACTGTCACTAGGGTTCTCTACAAGGCAGAGCCAATGAAGTAAAGCCCAGCACTGAGCTTTTCAGGCGAATAACACATTTTGTTAGGCCCACCTTCCATAGCTTCTAATACCTTAAAATGCCTTCGGCCCCTGTACAACTTGTTGGAGAGCCACAGGATCCAGTGCCAAGCGTTCGTATGAGAGCTTGTCAAATTGTGAACCATCTAAGGATGGTAATAAGGCTGCCCGATGATGTAGCAGCACTAGAAAGAATCAACCATTTGGCCACCCAACGGTTGAATGATACAGACCGTGAAGTAGTGGCTGCCGCTCGCATTGCATCTGACAACCAGAAACGAGTTTTCATCTTTGACAGGGATTCTACACATGACCACCCAGCACAGGTGAGTATTATAATCAAGTCAAACACTTGTTGTGGATGAGGTGTACTGGTTGGACATTGTTTTACCCTCAAACAACTTGAGTTACAGGGTTACAGAGCCACGTGGTCTTTGCAAATGGTGGTCATCACCTTATCTATTGGTTTGATGTTTGCAATTATTTTTACTCCTATCCCAACTGTCCATTTCTTTCTCCTGAGCTCACAATTTACTCTTTACATTTAAGCAGGATGAGTATGAGAAGATGGATAAGCTCCGAGAAGATGAGGAATGGAACATGCTAAGCAAAGAGGAACAGGTAAAAGTTATTTCCTGGTTTACTCATATAAGTGATTGTAGATAGTGGTGGTCTTACTAAATATAGCCATTGTGTTTTCCCAGAGGTCACCAGAATTTCTCACATGTCTTAAAAACAGAGCACCCTGAAGATAACCTTTACAAAATAATCTCTGATATCCTCAAGAAAACATATGTAGGAAATCATAATGCATGAATTTCCCACGTGAGTCACAAGGAGACAAGGGATTTGGTTCTTAAGAGTCATGCTACATTCTCATATCAACCATGCACATGTGATATGCATGCTGCCTATTCAGTATCACTGGAGGTCTTTCTCCAGCATGATTGATTTATGCCCGCAGAGTAAAGAGTTATTTCAGTCTTAACTTCACTCTTGTACGTGTAAACCAAAATAGGAGGAGAAGCGAAAGCTGGACGAGACATTGCAACGTCTGAAGATCGAAAATCTGCGGAAAACGAGTGCGGATATCAGTCGCAATAACACATCATCCACTTCTGAATCAAGTTCCTCATACCACCCAACTAAGAAAGGGTCTATTAGTAGAGGAGGACCTTCGAATGGCCGCCCTAGTATTGATCAGAGTAGGGCATCCAGGGTAAAGTCCAAAGCTGGCTCTCAACTGTCCATAGCAAGTAGCATTAATGGTACCACCAGTAGCACTAATTCTCCAGCTTCTAATACTATCTCCTCAGGTTTAATTACAAGTCCCCTCCTGCCTCCATCAGGTAGTAGTCAGCCTCCACTGTTGGCGAAACGAGGGAGTATTCCCAAGCTAGTAAGGCCACCCTCCCCTGGTCCACCAATAAAGGCTCAAAGTTTCTCCACTGCTGCTCCAGCCGTTCCTTACAGTGATAGTACCTCAACCCCAAACGTGCAGGTACCCAAAAGGAACAGTTTCAGATCAAAAAAGAACTCAACTGACTCTGGCTAAAGGTTCAAGCCATGTCAATACAACAAGTGTTGTCAATACCCAGTTCTCGACTACCCAGGGTCACCCAGCGTCCTCACATCTCCGTTCGGTAGTTTCAATGTGGACTTTTAAGAGTGGTTATTGTTATTGCTTGTAGTAGAAATGTTGCACAGATGTTATGGGCCAAACACATACCACTAAAAGCACATTACCTGTTGGTTCACTTCATGAACATGGATTATTCAGCAGCAATCTGAACGACTGGAAATCAAGCATTCCAGTGCAAGCCCCACGAAGCTCAAACTGATGGATGCTTGTAGGAGTCGGGCAGGGAGTGGGGCCTTTCTTCATGGGTTTAGCGGAACTTATAATCACCAGGTTAGGTTCACTGAGACATTGTCAAACGTTTTGTAATGGTCGTGCTTCAGTAAGCATCGCAATTTCATTAGAGCAACATTACATCATGTTAATCACTTGATTTCCCATCTTGATACGATCTGATTTGCTGGTGCAAAGCTTTCACATGGACCGACACTCCCCCCTTTCGGGCTGCTGATGAGAGAGGGTTACCTTGTGGATGCTAACAAGACACCAAAAGGACCCGGATGATGGCCATTGCAGAGTCCCCCATCCAAGAGAAGTCTCCAATTCAGCAGCTTCATCAAAGAAACTTCTCAGCAATGAGGAATGAGAGATGAGACAGTTGGCTGCTTTTCCTCTACCCCAGCTTCTCCGGCGAGATATTAACACTGGTGCTAGCTTGCACTGAATAATTTGAACAAGTGAGTATGAAGTAATTCCAGATTATGCCCCGCAATTGGTTAAGTGCGACATAGGTTTAGCAGAGACCAGTAGGTTAGGTTTACTGAAACACTGTCGTTTATTGGAGACAATGCATTGAACCACCGGATGCCGGTTCAGTCGAGCATAGCAATTTTCTGAGCAACACTACTTCACCCCAAGGGAATTACTTGATTTCTCATCCACTCTTCACACCGGATTTTGCTTGATGAGGTGATCTGGTTCCGGTGCAAAGGTTACATGTAGTCCGACTCCCTTCAAGCTGATCAGAGAGTTACCATTCAAGAGATTTCAGAGATGAAACAAACCTAGTAAGATCGTTTTGAAAAGGACATGATCATCTAGTGTTCGAATGCATTGTCTCCAATTCAAGCAGCCTCATCGAAGAAAAGAGCCTTCGTAACCAGTAGGAAGTTTTGTCAAGGAGAAGAGTGGACGCAATGAGGAATGAAAGATGAGATGACGAGACATTTGGCTGCTGTTCCTGTGCCCCAGATTCTCTGGCTCAATTATGCGAGATATGTACATTGGTGCGAGCTTGCACTGCCTGCAGCAGGCAGGCAGGCAAGAACACGCACAACTGGGTCATCCTCCTCCTCCTTCCTTACACCTATCGAATTGCCTCCGGATTGATTGATTGATTGGTTGTTTGGTTGGTTGACTGTTTGATTGATTGATTGATTGATTGATCGATCGATCGATCGATTGGGTGATATGGTACTCGAACTCAAACCCAATCCACGGTAGATCCCTTTCCCTCGCTCTCTCTCTCTCTACCTTCGGAGCCTGCCCTCATGATGAATGGCACAACCATCGGCAATGAACTAATCTACAAAGAGCCGGCTAAAACATATACTGGTACATGATGATGATGACTAATGTACAACAGGATGGTGACTACCTCTCTATCTATCTATGATTCTTGTATTTGCAAGTGCCCTTAGCAGCTCCAGGAAGAAACAGCGACGACGGGGGTGTCTTGCCACCCTAAGATCAGCGCACTCCCTTCCTCCGAGAGCTTATACAACATGTTCGAACCGGTGGCCAAAAACTCCAGCAGCAGCTGCGCTTGCTTCACTGCGAAGGAGCTCAATGATTTGGCCCGCAAACCAGCCTTGGCAAACCGGCTCTGCCAAGTCTCGAATTTTACATGACGGTTGCGTCGCTTGCTACCCTCCAATGCCACAATATCCTTGATCTCCAATGCAAACGCCGTGCTCTCAATACGGAACCTCTCAGGGCTGTCCCGCCCCAGGGAGCCTTCCAAGCAATCGAAGAGGGCGCAGTAATGGTGGAGCGCCTCCACGAAGCGAGAGATGAGAGATGCACCATCATGGTTAGCTTCCACCTCCAAAAGAGTGACAACTCTCGGATTCAAGCTGCAAAACAGTGACAGAATTCGCTCCAACCCCGCAGGGTTGCCTGCCAGAGTGTGCAGCACATGGGAGCAGTTGATGGCAAGGGCTTCATCCGGGGCTATGTGCAGCAAATCAGCCCCGGAGAGGTTGTCCAACCTTTCCACCACCGCAGGAGTGAAGTCAAAGGGCACGTCAAGCCCTTGTGCGAATTCGGACAGACGTCGCCCTGTCAATTGCAAGGCTGTTGCATTCGTCCCCACAGCAGTCACTCGCAGATGAGGGGGACCGCCAGGACGCATGGCCAGAGATTGAATGAAGCTCGGCCACTGCAAGCCTTGTTGAATATCCAAGTCCACCACGTGCACCTTCTTACTGTTGCTGCTCAACGCCACCGCCTCGTAGATGGCCTGGTTCGCAGTCAAGTGGGCAAATTTCGCAAACGGGAGCTTCTCGTAAAAAGCCTGGTAAGCAAGCTCCCTCTCCAGGTCGGCTGACGAAGCCGAAGGACAAGGAGAAGGACAAGGTGAAGTAGAAGAAGGTAAAGAAGAAGAAGAAGACGAAGACGACGACGATGACGAGGATGGGTCCAGTGATGATGAGGACTCGGAGGAGAAGGTGCCAGGGAGAATTAGCTCGGTGGCCAGGCGATCGCTTAAGGCGTCTGCGAAGTAGAGCGCAATCCTTTGCATGGGGTCTCCGTATGGGTTCGAGGTGGTTCGCAACCGGGTGAGCATGGGCCTGGCGATGTCGAAATCGGTCTCATCGATAGCTTCCGCACATGCAAGCAACAGGTGGACAAGGTGAAGGCCGCTATCCTCCGGCTGCTGCTGTGAACGAGGCTCTTGCTGCAACGTCGTCGTCACCTGCACTTGACCATTGGAGCCCCAGCTCTCCGAACGGTTGTGGTGCGGGTGTGGGGAACCATCCTCATCAAACGAGTCTGTTTCGACTCTAATTGATTTCTGTCTGCAGTTTAATAGGCTATTATCTACTACGGCACATGATTGCGAATCCTGCTGCAAAAGGGTTATGTCAAGCCCACCGATGCTGTTCGAAACGGAGGTTAGCTCACAACTCGCCCCTCCTCCCCCTGATCGCATTGAGGAGCAGCCCAGCATTGACGACAGCGAGTCGTCCTCCTGGAACCCCTCGGGTAACAAAATGGGTTTGGGCTCATCCATGAAACAGGCGTCAGACAGCATCTCAGACATGATGAGACCGGCCGAGACAGGGAGGAAATTCGGGAACGGTTCGTCGAACCCGAAATCGAGGTCCACCGCACCTGCGAAATCAAGTTCGGCCTGGACCTTGAGCACCGAGGAGTGACTGCCGCCTGCTTCGCATTCCTCGAAGTCAGACAGCCCCAAAGGCCCGTCCGGATCCTCCATGCAATCCATCCAGCTTGCGATGTCCTGATCACCAAGATGGGGATCCGGTTGCTGCAGGTTAAGTTCACTCGCTGCAACATTCATCTGCTCTTGCAGCAGATTAAGGCGCTCCTCCTCTTCTCCCTGCTGATGATGGTGCTCTGCAGAGCTTCGCTCTTCGCTGCTGCAGACTCCATCACCGCTGTTTGTTGTGTGTGCGGAGAAGCTAGTTTCTTCACCGGAGCTCAGGCTTTGCTGCGACGACAACGAAGCCGAGGAGGACGATGACCGGCCCGGGCTGGTCTGCAGATCCAGCACTGAGGTCGGTTCTTGGAACAACGCAGCATCCTTGAAACACGATGATGATGATGTCTTCACCTCCGCCACCATCATCACTTGGTCCGACTTCCATCTCTTGGAAGAGGTCACCACCGGGGCCTCTGATGAGGGCTGCACCACCACCAGGTGGTTGGAGGATCTCTTGAGGTGGTGGAACTGGTGCGCAGATGCAGCAGCATCCATTGCCCTTACGAAACCTTACGAAACGGGGGGGGGGGGGAGGGGGGGAAGGGGACCTTCTTATTATTTTTATTAATAAGAGCACGGGGCTAACTATCAAATGGCGAAGTTGCGAGCTTCCCAGATGTAAATCTTTACAAACCCAGACATAGGCGATGACAGCCTGCAGAGGCAACCAGAAGGGTAATTGTTTTTGGTAGGTTTCTTCTGTCTGACTTCTGGTGGTGTCGTCACACCTCGCAACAACAACAAAACTGTTGTAAACTCCTCCTCAGTTCATCATCAGCAATCAGAGAGAGAGTCCGCCCTTGTCACAGGATTACAACCACAATATGTTCAGGGGAGAAAGCCATCAGAAGCTCCCCCTCCCACCTTTCTCCCACCACCAGCAGGTCGAGAATGCATGCCTCCTTTCGAACTTGGAGAGCCTCTCGGTTTTGGTGCCGATATTGCTACTACACAAAGCTGAGCATGCACCGAGTGGCTAATTGGTCATGGCACTGAGACGACTTCACTCGACTGGACTCTTTGCCGATCATGACCTTGCAGACTGCCACTGGACACTTCTGTCCTCCTCGCAGTACGAACGAAAGGCTCTGCTGCAGTGATCGCCCCAGGCACACAGAAAAGTGCGACAGCAATCAAGAGAGAAGACAAATGCACAAGACCGGAGGAATTCGACAGCCGGCCTTCTTCAGAGGAACCACCTGAGAGAGAGAGAGAGAGAGAGAGAGAGAGACCTATCTGTCTGCAGGTAGCACCTGGATTCTACCTTCCACTGCAGCAACAACAACAAATCGGGGAGTTTACTTATATGATGAGGTAAGGTTGGTTGGTCGAGCTTCCTACACCAATCTCTCTGCTTTTGAAAACTCCGAGTCGTCGACGGAGTCAGCTAATTTCTCCTCCTCTCATACCATCGCCATCACCCAGCTGGACCTCAACCCACCAACACATGAACCGCTTGACATCCTTTCCCCGCCACACACACAACAGAAAACACAAAGTACACACACCGAAGAGACTTCCTTTCTTCCTGCAGCATCAGCAACAAGGAGTACTCTCACTGTAAGCCTCTCTCCTGGTCACACCGTCACCACTCCCACACGCTTCCCTCGTTCCTTCCTTCCGAGTTTACCCACTTCCTGCAAGCACACTGCAGCAGCAACAACAAAAACCTGCTGCAACTAATTCAGAAGCTCCGGGACGACGAGTCTCTATGGAATGATCAGCTACCTTAACTTAGCTCCAACTTTAGACGAAGCAAAGTTCTAACAACAACTATCATGACCAGCCTACTATTACTGTCCAGATACCTACTAGGCTCTTCCTCTCACTCGACTCTCTCGACTCTTGACTCTCTCTCTCGCTCTCGCTCTTGCTCACAACTCATCATCAGCAGCTGCAGCAAGGACGACAACACACATGCGCTTGAATAAGGCTCGTCCAGATTTGTGAGGAGGGGGGCAGTAGGCAAACTGAAGAAGGAGGAGGAGGGGCAGAAGAAGATCCAAGCTCTGTGAGTAAAACTGGGGATGAAGAAGAAGGCTCTCCCCAGCAAATCGGCAGCAAAACCCGAACACTCGTCACACACAAACATCAAGCAGCTTGAGCCAATTCCTCCGGAACACAGTAAAAAAACAGATTTTTTGGGTCTAATTGCGGCAGATACTGACTTGAATTGAACAAACTGATGAGCTGATAGAAACTCAACTTTACCCATCGATCGAAGTTCCCCCAAAGCCCACTTTTTTTGTGGAGCGGGTACCATTGTACAGCTTCTCGGGGGTGGATCGTATATCCGTGGTGTGTGTATATACGGTGGTATGAGTACAGGAAGGTAAAGGGAAGGAGGGGGGGAGCAGGGCGACCCGGGATTTCAGGCCCGGGCTTTCAGAGGGCCCAAGTTCCCAACCCCCCACTTTTGGGTTTCCTTAATCCCATATTCCGCCTTAGGGTCCCTCACACACGAGACTGAGAGCCCGTGACCATTACATTACAAGCACTCTCATTGGTGGGTGGAAAAGGCGGAGCCGGTCCAAGTTCGCTTCACACAATGCTTGAGGGACCAACGGAGTATGTGAATGCAAGATGGATGTAAAGTCTACATGGATTCCTACATGGCATCGAATGGATCATGTTTCATGGTCACTTGGACTATTTTCAAAAACCACCTCTTGGAGGTAGGCCTAACACACAACCGGGTGACCATGGCACTCCGAATGCTCATAACCGTTGATTTATTCTATTTTATTATGTGTGAGGACCCGCATGAATAGAAATTCATTGAAATAGCATTTGGTTGAGGGACCGGTCACATATGACTTCACACTACACTTGAGGGTCCGTGACCACACTACATGATTTTGGAGGTGTGTTGGGACGGCCTTTGAACACTTTCTTTTGGGCTCTCACAATTTCATGGTCACGGCTCTTGGCTCGTGTGTAAAGGAGCCCTTAGCCTTGCCAACTCTGTGACCCGTTTATTTAAATAAACCCGAGTTTCCAAACACCACGAGCATAACCCACCCCAGCAACCAATTTCTCCTCACTTTAAAACCACGCAACATTTTTATCTAGTTCGAGGAATCTTGCCTGCCTTTGAAGCACGGTGTTGTGACCCGCCTCGGGATGATAACTTAACGAGAGATCTCTTCACAAAACTCAATGGGCCGCCCTCCTCCTTCCGTGCCAGCTAGGATGCCACATCAATAATTTCCAGGTAGTTAATAACGCCATTTCGTTCAAAACAGAAGAAGAAGAAAAGATGTACTTAGGGTGGCTGAAGAAGCATTTTAAGTTTTAAAGATGCTTGTGGGTTCAATACTAAAGCCGGGGATATCACACCATTTGTTCCGTGCAGGTGTCACTCACTTTGCACTTGCCTTCAACCTAGTTTAACGCTAGAACTACGTGCACTTTCGGCTCACAAAACTTTTTAAAATCTATGCAGAGTTGGGCCCGTGTTTTTCATATGCACATACTATAATACCTTAATAGTGTTTATTGGGGTTACCTAGGTAGTGCTTCTAATTGGGCAGCCCATGGTAGGGCCAACGGGCTCAAATTCACGTCGGACTGCCCGACATTACATTTTTTTTTTTTTTTAAAATTTTGGGCAGCCCTCCGGTCCACATCATCCATATTATGTGTACCTTGTTAGAGTCGCGTGAGAGATTAGACCAACGGGATCGAGATCACAAGCACCTTAGTTAACTTAATTTATGCCTAGTGGATGGCATGCAAATCATACTTATGTTGGTTATGTTTTTACGCTTTAGTACACTAAAGTATATGGTGCCAAATCCGTCACATAACATTAGTCGGCATCATGGTTCAATTCCAGCCTTTAAAATATCTAGAATTTCCTTACCATGCGCACAACTTGAGACCAACCTAACACTTTTTGTTTTTCTCACTATGTTTCATTATACTCTCGACCAGAGTTCGGGAAGTTTTTGAAGCCTTAGTGGCTAATTGCCGATAGTTGATACAAAGGGTCGGATTTTTTCCAATTTACATCAGCAAGAGCCGGTCTTTTGTAAAATCAATCGGCCAATTGCCTACATTTTCATATTTTCATTGGTCAATATCCGATTAAATGGAATTCATATCGGCACTAAATTTTTTAAAAATGTATGAAAAGTTATTAGAAATCATTTCTTAGTACAAAATCTTGAATAAGTGAAAAGAAATGCATGTTCAAAACTTTAAATTTGAAGAGTTAATATCCTTGGCAGGAATTGAACCTAGCAATGCCTTCACCGGTTGAAGGCCAAGGATCCCCCAATTCTTCATAGAAGCAATTGGATTTGGTCATGAAAAGGTTGCATAATTCAAAAAGTTTAAGGTTTAGGGTACTTCCTCAAGTGCATCATTTGATGCCCCAGACAAATAGTGCTCTGGATTGCTATACAAATAGCGAAACTTAGCAGCATCCTTCCAAAGATCTAGAGCACTTGTTAGAATGTCATCAAAATCATTGTCTGGGCTTTCTATAGCAACATGCATCATACTTTCTAAGTTAGATGTAGACATTTGATTACGAAGTTTTTGTTTAATAGTATTTTGAACAGAAAACGCCCTTTCACATGTTGCAATACTCACACATTGGCACTTAGCAATCTCAGCAAGAATCAGAAGGTTAGAATACTTCACTATCCATGCTCACGACCATTCGAAGTCCTAACCACTTAGATATCCATGCTCACGACCGGGAGGGTATCGGTTACCATTTCCCGGGTATCGGCCAGTATTTGAATACTTCTTCCGGCTGAAATCCGGTAACTCACAAGAAGAATCGGCTACATTTCCGGGAAATTTTCTAGTCCATTGGCTAATTGCCGGAGGATTGAATTTACTGTCGGATTGCCATCCGATGGTTGGAAATTTGGACCGGCCATGAGGCGAAATCCATCGGCTGATAATGAACTAGCCGTTGGTTTTCCCCGACCATTGCTCTCGACATCTTCGCGGCAAGGCTACTGGCCCACCCAAATCCCTAGCTATGCTAAGTAAGGTTATGCACTTTAAGCGTTGACCCTCTATACTATTATAATATTAAAGATGTTATGAATGATCCTCGTCAGCCATTGCCAAGGGATTCTAATGCACTAAAGTTGTCTAATTTGAATTTTGTGTGCAAAAGTTAGAAGGGTTCAAAGTTCTATTGGTAGATGATTTGAAACCAATTTATATACAAGTTTGATGTTAAGATGGTGGACATTCTCATAATCCATATGTGCTCATTGTGCATGGTTGTAGGATGTTGATTTTGGGTGGGCCAATTTTTGAATAGCACCATCTACCTTACACATATATGTGTAATTACTATGACATGTGGTGCTAGCAAAAGAAACATTTGTTGCTAAGGTGAAGTCCACATTTTCAAAAGAGATTTGTAAATTTTGAAGACATTTAAGCTCATTTCTTATTGGGTAGCCAACATTCATATTCTTAATATTATGTAAAGATCGTGTATGTTTGGAGCAGGCTAGGATTCATGATGTCTACGTAAACTCATCAAAGGTGAAAACGTAGTCAATTATATTATAACCTACAGATGTTTATTTTAAAGACGATTTGACTCCAAAAATAGAGAGACTCCAAATTAGCCTAGTGATGTTGAATTGAGATGAATCGGCCCTCAATCTTGTAGGAGTATTTTTCCACTGGAGCCCCTTCATCCACGATGGATAGGTTTACCATCGAATCCCAAGCCTTTGGAGTCTGCTATAGTCTACATTAGGTACGCATACATACTCGTGAAGGGAAACTCTTGAACACCTATTATATGGCACATATTTAGGCAATGATCGAGGAGAACCGGCAGTTAGTTACCAATGAACCGGTTGAGTTTGAAAAATAACCGGTTGAAGTTCAAGAGTGCAGGACAATTACCGATCATTTTAGAATAATTTATAGAATATACCCCAATTTAATAAAGGAAAACCGGAGGATGTCAACATGTAAACCGGTTGGACTTGCAAACACTAGGATCTCAACCGATTATGCCCAAAAATCTCCCCAATCACTGTATTTAGGTATTCCAAGTAGCAGGCAAGTCACAACTACACTCAGGAGTGACACATATGTGATCATTCAAATTCCCCTTGTTATGAACTGTCTTATAGGTATTTTGGATATGTCCCTTCTAGAAATTTATTTTACTCTCCCATAAGCCTTTTGGCAGTTCCCGGACTTTTAGATAAATTTCATAATATTTCATAATAATAATTAGGACAGGAAAATATGTTAATCTAAACTCACACTACCATGTGTCCACTTCTCTACACTAATTTTCTGTATTTAGTGCCACACACTCCCTATATATAACACTGCGGGTTATATTACTATCCAATCAACGTCATTTTGCGCATGATTTTCAGCACACGTGGAACTACAAATCCTTAAAGTTTGTCATTGAAACTCATCGACAGTGTGCATGTTTGACAAATTTCATTTGACGTTCGACTTCAAAATCCAAAGTGTCACGTGACATTTTCAAAAACAAAAATGAGTGTCAATTGACATCTACATTTTTTTCTTCTAAAATGTCACCTCCATATCACATGCCTAGTAGTACATGTCACTTCAATTTCTAAAGTGTCAATTGACGTGTGGTTTTTTTCTTCACAAGTCACACTACATGTCAAAATCTAACTTATGCATGTCAATTGATGTGCAATTTATTTTTGTGCAAGTTTTTGCGTGTCAAATGTCAAAAACTTGCAAAAACTTTGTCAAAAATACACACTGCTCATGGATCAAAGGTGGCCCTTCCAGAGTACAAATCCCTCCAGACCGACCCAAGTCAATTTAGGGCCAAAAAAGGCCCAATTGCACCCGAAAAAATCGGTTGCCATGGAAGCAATCTGTTTTAAGAAATGTTAGGGGTCAAGTGGAGCTCGCCAAACGTTCACTTAGTGCTATCATTGACGTGTGCTATCATGTTGCATGTCATTGAATATTTATCGTCCTGCCATATGAGAGCAATAGGGTTTTGTTTGATCCCGAAATCCATAATATTACTCCGCATCAAGTTGCCACACTGTGAGGCCAAATATTTTGGGAGCATAATGCCCTTTTTTAAGTTAGGCTTCCCTTATTGAAAAAATTGAACAATACTCAACATAAGCATTATTTTAATTAAAAAATGGGGATTTTTCGGGCATGCCTTACTGGAGATGGAATGTCATATGGGTGCAAGCACGGTAAAGTGGACAGCTCTTGATCCTTGCTCAGGTTTAAGTGAAAGTGATCCAAAACAATATACTAACTTTGAATTTTATGAAATAAAAATTCATAAACATTTAGAAAACATATGAATCTACAAAGCCAAGCAATTTATGTTCACAAAAAACAATTTCAAACAACGTATATGTATTTTAGAAGACGGTGCAAGTGGTGGTGCAAGTGGGTGTCATTGAAAAGATAATTGTCAAACACTTGTGTAAAATATAATTACATTACATTAAATTGATGAATTTTTGAAAAAAAAATTACGATGACCTCAAGTTTATAATGAATTCAAGGAATATGAAAAGAAATTCCAAGTTCAAAATATTTAAGGTCATGAAATTTACGTTCAAAACTATATTTAGTCAGTTGCTTTTACGCATCACTTTTGATGATAGGTTTTGAAGATCTCATATTGATATTCTATATTTGAGTACCTAACTTAACAATAGAGGTCATCATGAAAAATAATCTATTTTAAACAACATTTTGCTACTACTTATAGGCGTTTGACCAAGAAAATCATGGCTTTCATATACCGGAGCACTTTTTTGGTCCACTTTTCTATGCTTGCACCCATATTATTATACTATTTGAAAAGAGTCGTTGTCGAAGACCCACATGTACTGACACACATGTTTGTACGTCAGGCCAGGTCATTAGTAACCGATCATTATACCCGGCCAAATTGAGTAAATAGCAATCACATATTTACAGGGGCTAACAACCTCACTCAATGCTCCCCTTTTAGAAAAGGAGTTGTGCAATGAGATTGAGTAATGTTATGTCACAACCCTCCATTTCACCAAATTTTGTATGTGAATGATGAAATGACTACATCTAAAAATTGGTGGTCTATGACTCTCCATCAACCATCTCTAACTTTTTTTCTAAAGTTGAACAACATAATATCAAGAAGAAGCAGTATTTTTAGAGATGAAAAAACACCAACTGACTCGGTGGTTGACCACACCCCTAGCCTGATAGGGTGGCCACACCGGATGGATGGCTGGGCCAGCCAGCCAGCCCGCCCCGTCCGGTGGGCTCCAGGATACCCGTCGGCCAGCCAGGCCGCTAGGTGCCATGCCGGGCCTGGGCCTCGGATGGCTGGCTGCAGGCGCCCTCCCCTGCAGCCGTCCATCAGGGGAGCTACCCGATTGGGCCATCCGGGCAGCACAAGCGCCGACCCGGCAGCTAGCGACGAGGCTGGCCGGGCGGATTTTTTTATATATTTGTAAATTTAGTATATAATTTTCATGCCGGGCATGGGCATCAAACCCTACCGGCGAGATGATGGATGCCGAGCTACCACACCGGGGCAGCCGGGTGGCTTTTTCAATGGCCACCCCGGGCGGTTGGCTGGGCCCACCTTCCACCGGTGTGGCCAGGCTATGAGTCCCTTACAGTACAAACAATTTGCATTCACCCAAAACAGAATGGCTCACCCTAGCTATGAACGGGGAGAACTTGAGGACCGCTAGTTACATATGAACCAATTGAGTTTGAGAACTAATCGGTTGAAGTTGAAGACTTCAGGAAAATTATGAATCGTTTTACAAGAATCTATGGAATATACCTCAACATAGTAAAGAAGATCCGAAAGATCACAGTACATGTAAACAGTTGGACTTGGAAACACTAGGATTTTGACCGATTAAGGTAGAAATACCATAAATCGTAAAAATAAGGTGATTCGCATTGAAGATATGGACTTACAATCATGAGATAATTTTCCAAGATAGAAGAGAAGGATTCATGAAGAATGCAAGTTGTTTCGTATTTTTATTCCTTGTAAAAAAAATCTACAATTTTTCAAAGTGGAAAGTTTGTCAAACCCCCTACTCATTCACTAGATTCTCCTTAAACCGTACACGGTAATGCTCATTTCCACACAGAACATCACCTAAACCAATTAACTCATGAGTACATTAAACTGTGATTGATGGTAGTAAAACATGACTAAATTTGACTAAGCTGACTGTACACGCATATCAAGCTGCCAACCTCGCAATTATCGGTTTCAGAAATGACACTTCACTATTCTGACGGAAGTCTACTGCACGGGTAGAGGGTAGTTCACATTTTATGGCATTTCTACCTTATGCCCAAAAATCTCCCCCGGACATTGGGCTCACCGGCTGCTTGTACAAAATTACCAAATAACAAAGTCGAGGAAGTGTACTGAAACAGGAAATACGGGCAGTGGCATTTAAGACCCGAATGTTGAGTTTGGCAGGTTAATTTCTGGGGACTCGGCCAACTTGCATGCAAGCCCTGCAAATAAGTTAAAGCGAAGAAGAACGACGCATTTCTTCTCAGTTGTTTTTGAAATTTCAAGGGCCACTAAAGTTGCAGCACAGTGGCCTGAGTGCATTTGTCGCACGTCCCGAGACTGCTGCTGTCACGGGGTGGATCCAAAAAGTTGTAGCTTATTAGCGCCCCTTTTCCCCTTACAGAGATTGAGAGCTCAAGGGAAAGGAGCATTCTCATTGGTGGAATGGAGCCTCCTACGCATGCTTGTTCAGTCAAGTTCATTTAACTATAATTACTCAAGTTTTCAATTGGAGAGCTTGGGCTTTTTTTGGTGCTAAGGCAGGCCTCATAAAATTAAGCATTCGCATAAATTAAATATATTAGCTTAATTTATGCGCGCAGTGCATCCGAGGCGCATAAAATAAGTGTTTTTCAAATGACTAGAAAATTCTAGGAATTGGACAACTGGAGTGTGTTTCGTGTGGCGTTGCATGTGACATGTTTTATTGTGTTGACACGCTCCCATCTATATGGCGGGACAGAAGGTTGTGATTAACGTAGACGACCAACCCTAAACCCTAAACTGCACGTCAGACTGCGCAACCTCTGGATATTTTTGCAAATTTTTTCTTAATTTATGCGCGCCGCTCAAATTATTTTATGTGTTTTAGGTGTTTATTTATAGAATGACTAATTTAATGAGGCATGTGCTAAGGGCCACATACGTTAATACGTTAATTTAATACATTAGTGCCACTTCATTCTTACATACTTTAGACTTAAACCTTAGTGTAAACTAACATGGGTTCCAAAATTTTGCTCTTGACCCGGATAAGATTATTCGCTTTAAGAGTTTATGTAGTCATGGACCCTAATGTAAACCCACCCTGACGGTTGCTTTACACACATACCAAAAGCCGTGACCATGAAAATCTAAGGGCCCTTGAAAGTCACCCAAATGTTGTGCCGCGGAAAATAAAATCCAATGTTGCAATTGATGGGTCCTCAAGATTAGTGTGAAGCGAAAGTGGGCCATGTTGAGGGACCACAACAGTACTTATTTTATGGACAATCCAAACTAGTTGGTAGTCCGAGACCCCACCACGACAATTGCTTTCCATGGCCCCTAGTTTTGTTTTAGACCCACCTCTTTTTGATGGACCTACCACAATATTTGGTAGACCATGAAATATTACCCGCTTGGTGCCATATAGGACGCCATGTAGATGATTCATCCAATTGCATTTCTTTGGTCCCTAAGGCCCTCAAAGTCTAGTGTAAAGTAAAATTGGACCATCTTTGGCTCCTCAACCAATCACATAATTGTATATCACAAGTCAAGGGCACACAAGCTCTCTAGTGTAAAGTGGCCTTCAGATAAGGTAGGAGCACCTTAAACCAAGTTAAGGTATTTGGCGTACATGTGGAAGCCATATGAACCGAAACATTTTTTTCCTAGGTAGGTAAAAAGAGACCATGTAACTTGCAAGCTTTTTTCTTCCCCCTCCTCTCTACTTTGACAAATATACAAAAAAAATTAAGTGAAAATTGTGTTGGCATCCAAGACCGTTAGGGGTGCTTGATGTTCACATGGTGAACATCCTCAAAATCAACATGCACTTATTATGAAAGATTTTGAGGGTGTTGGTTTGGGTGATGTCTTGGTTTAAGGTGCTCATACCTTACGAGATGCACCCCAAGCCCGGCCCAACCTAGCCTTGCCCTACCCTATCCCAATTCACCATTGTCTATAATCGGACGACCATCAACGGCTCTCTCTCTCTCTCTCTCAACAATTCAATGAACAAGGAGAACCAACCACTACACTAAATATTTTATTTAGTGTCACCTAGTATTTGAAATAACGCGATGCTATATCTATTTATTGTACATCTCAACCAACAAATGTCGAATTGGTCGTCTGGACATTATAAAACATTAACAACTTCACTTAGTTGGTCCGAGACGACCCTAAACTACTGGATGATGGTGGAGAGATACCCAAATCTCAAGGAAGAGGTTGGCAGTTCAATTCCCGACTATGAAATCTCCTATCTACCTAACAGAAACTTGCCAGGTCGTCTGCCTCATGTGCTTTGGTGTTGGCCTGTCGGTCTTCTGTCTCAAAAAAAACAAAAAAACAAAAACAACTTCACTTAGTAAAAAGCTACATTGGTAGTAAAAATATATACCAATTTGTAACTCAAGAATTCAAGAAACAACCGATTGAGTTGGGCAAATAGCCGGTTGACGTTGAAGGCTTCAAGAAAGTCACCGATCTTTGTAGAGGAAGTTAGAGAACATACCTCAAATCAATAAAGAACCCGAAAAGGTGTCCACATGTAACCAACCGGTTGGACTTGGAAACACTGGGATCTCGACCGATTGTGCCCAGAAAATCATCTCCCCGGACCAGTGTCACAGTTCCTCCAAAAATGTTCCCAAAACCCAATACCCCAAAACACAGAGAACGGCATGGAGGCAGCAACATTTACTCCCACGGCCGCAGCCTTGCGCATAAGCAAGCTCATCAGTGTGTAGTGGTACTTGGGGCCGGCCTGCTTGCTTGCTTGCTTTTAATCATTAAGTTACTCATCAAGAAGGGGACTCCTCTCCTGAGCCCACCTCCCAAAAGAGGTATAACACCTTATATTGCATCACGGAACACCGTGATAAGTGTAAGGCCAACGGGCTCACATTCATGCCAGTATTTATATACGGCCGTTATTTTTTCTTTTCTTAAGTTACTCATCAGAAGGGGACTCCTCTCCTGCTGCCTGGAGGGAGGCCGACTGGGAGTGTCACCTGCATATATATAAGATAGAAATACCATAAACCGTGAAAATAAGGTGATTCGCATTGAAGATGTGGTCTTAAGATCTTGAGATAGTTTTCCAAGATAGAAGAGAAGGATTCATGAAGAATGCAAGTTGTTTCATATTTTTATTCCCTGTAAAAGAAATCCTACAATTTTTCAAAGTGGAAAGTTTGTCAAACCCCCTACTCGTTCACTAGATTCTCCTTACACCGAACACGGTAACGCTCATTTCCACACAAAACATCACCTACACCGGTTAACTCATGAGTACATTAAATTGTGATTGATGGTAGTCAAACATGACTAAATTTGGCTAAACTGACTGTACACGCATTTCAAGCTGCCAACCTCGCAATTATCGGTTTCAGAAATGGCACTTCTCTATTCTGACGGAAGTCTACTATACGGGTAGAGGGTAGTTCACGGTTTATGGTATTTCTACCTTATATATGGTGATTGTCACAGCTCATACGTATATAACATATATCACAGCTCACAATTTGGGGAGGGAGAGAGGGAATTGATCGTATACACGCGTACCTCCTCGCATTCATCTAACATAAAAACTATGCAACAACATACGTCTCAGAGGTTGATTTGACACCGGAATTGGTTTTAAAGACCCCGAATTAGTCTACTCAAGGTCATGTGATATGAATCGGCAACAAACCCATAGGGGTTCAAGCTTTTATGTTGGATGGATGAGAGGTACGTTTGTATATGATAATCCCTTCTCTCTCCCATGGCTTGTAACTTATAAGTGTCAAGTACTCACTCAGCTCATGCTCATCTAACATAAAAATCCTGCAATAATGTACGTCTCGGAGGTTGATTTGACATTGGAATTGGTTTTAAAGACCCCAAAGTAGTCTACTCGAGGTTATGTGATATGAATCAACATCAAACCCATAGGGGTTCCAGTTTTTATGTTGGATGGATGAGAGGAACGTTTGTATATGATAATTCTCTCCCTCCCCGTGGTTTGTAACTTATAAGTGTCAAGTACTCACTTAGCTCAGATTTGGGCGAACCAACCCATACACTCGTTCCTTGTTGGATGCCTAAATGTGAGCCCAAAATGGTGCCCACATGTGTTCTTAACCCTTTGAAACTATTAGAAGTTATGTTTTGATGTTTTATGATTATTCACAAAAATATAAAAAGAGTGAGGTTTGAGTGAAGTTATGTTTAGACCTTAGGTTGATTAGAAGTTTAGCGGTGTGAAGAAAGTTCCTTAGTTAGGTGAGCATTGTGTGTGGTGAACCAAGGGTGGCTCCTTGAGTTAAATGTTTGAATTAGGATCTATGTTGTTGGTTTAAGAGTTGAAGGCTTAAAGGATAGGATGAGAGCCTACAAAGTAGGAGAGGATCGAGGGGCTTATCTTGAGCTTTGAGGGGTGCTCACCCCTTCCCTCCCCCGTTTGAATTAGGATCTATGTTGTTGGTTTAAGAGTTGAAGGCTTAAAGGATAGGATGAGAGCCTACAAAGTAGGAGAGGATCGAGGGGCTTATCTTGAGCTTTGAGGGGTGCTCACCCCTTCCCTCTCCCTATATATTCCTCTCTCTCATCTTCTTCACACACTTGTGTTCCTATTCACTCTCTCTTCCTTCGCGCTCTTCCATCTTGCACGTGTGGGTGCACACGTGTGTGTGGGCACATGAGCATGTTGTATTGAGAGGGGAGTGTGGGTAAAGGGGAGAGGTTCATACAAGGCCTCCTTACCCTCTCCCTTCCCCTCTCCTTCTCTCTCTCTCCCTCTTGTTGTTCCTCTCATAGAATTGAGTGTTAGAGTTAGAGTTGTGTGGGAATTAGTAGAAGGTTAGTGGAATTAGTAGAATTCATAGAGACTTGTAGGGACTTGAAGATACTTGTAGAGACTTGAAGGCCAATGCTCTACCTATTCAAGAGACTAGCATTAATAAAGCATCATGATTTCAAGTGAGTTGGGAGCTTGTTGAGATGGAAGCACATTTCATGTTACCACGAGCTTTGGTATCACACATGTGATTCTCAAAACCATCACCCGGACTAGGACGCTTAAGGGTGGTGGGTTTGGCCTCACACTAAACCCTTGCCTCCAAGGAACCAGTGTATGGGTTGTTTCGCCCCAACCCTCAGCTCATGGCTTCTTGTGTTTTCTGGCTAAGGTAAGGTAAGGTGGACATGTGTTAGTTGGATATTTTATTCTCTTTGCATTCAGTTCTTCTTGTAGGACATGACACGCAATTAGTGCGAGGTGATTAGCAAATCATATTTTTAGAGCTCATGAGAATATTTTATTTGTTTATCAAAGTGAAGATGCTCATGCTAATTAAGTGGTCACATAGGCCCTCCTATCATATTGATTGTTGACCTAGAACAATTAGAATATTTTGAGCACGTACTCTAGTCTCTTTTGAACACATGTCTTTTTGGTGTCCGTTCTTAGATCCACAATGAACCACACACCACTCAAATATAGGGTATCCATATTATTGTGTGTTGGAATAAGGCACGCTTGCTTATGTTGTGTCTTGTGTGGTCACTACCCTTAATTGGATGCCTATATATTTGTGTGGTATTAGGGCAAGTTTCGTTGTTAAGAACAATGACCAAAATGACAAGTGTTACGATGAGATTGGACTATGTGCACAAAATACGATTACGATTCTAGGTTCAACATTGAACCTAAATGAGTGGGTCTACGTGACTTGTAAAGAGAAAGAGATACTTCACTTTGATCTCTTAGAAGTTTTGAATTTCAATTTGGATTTGAAATTTGGACGAAATCTATGTTATTCATATTTGCTAATTTAACAAGTTGATTCCCAAGCCAATCCATTCTAGGACACAGTTGGGGGACCCATTTGACCATGTAATGAGCATGGCAATCTTCACTTTGACATGCTAAAGGCATTTGTATGAGCTCCAAAAATGACGAGGAGAATGGCTACAGCCTTGGATTCGCTAACTATCTTATACTAATCACGTGTTTCATATCCTAGCAGGAGTGAGCTTAAAAAGTGTCCATTTAAGACCCATCTTCTCGAGTAGCCGATTACAAAGACTTTCAGGGCCCATGTTTTGATGCCGAGGTCTAATAGATTATCGTTGCCTCAAAGGTGATTGGAACCATAACATTATTAAGATCCATAACAATGTTTCATGGGACTGATAGTATTCTACAGAATATTCCCCACATTTAGACTGAATATGGGAATTTTTAGAATATTCTATGGAATATTGTCAATCCCACATAACATTGTTATGGATCTTAATAATGTTATGACACACACATGCATCTACAATTTCACCATGGAAATCCTCAATACCTTTACATTTAGAAGACAATAGCTCGTTATTTTTAACATGAAGTTTAAAACCATGGGTGTAGCCCCAAACCCTGAGTTTATGAGAATTAACACAAAGTCACCCCAAGTTTTCTTCATGCTTAGATTACCATACATGACGAGTGGTGTTAGGCTATTAAAAACCGGCTTTCTAGCTTGTCCTGCTAGGATGGGTGGGTCAAGGTAGTCTTGCATAGGCCGATGCAAGATTTAGGACAGCGGATCCCATGCACATACCCTATTTTAGATCTTAAAATTCTCTCAAAGTTTGAGAGGTGGAAAGAGGAGGTCCCAAAATTTCACCCAACTTTCAAAATAGGCGCCGATACACGACGAGCTAACGGGCTCTTGATATAAAGTTTTCTCAAAGAAGGATCAAACCCACAGTTTCGTCCCTTGTTGAGGGACTTTACATATAACTCTAGTGCCTTGCGAATTGGGACATTTTGGCGACACTTTAAGCCCTACAATTAGGTCATGTTTTGGTAAAACTGGACATGTTTTCAAAGTTTGTGCTATTTTTGTTACCTCAAATTTCATGTCCACATCCGTCGATATAATTTTAGTTGACAAATTAATGAAGTATGATGGAAAAATGTTAATGCATTATAATTTGGTGCTATTATCCTATGCATTTAGTTGATTGAGTACTGAAAATGAAATCATGACATCTATTATAATGCTATCACAACTACACATGTGCAATCATATTGGAGGACCTTACCATACAACTCAAGCATAATGTAATTTTGGACTAAACATGGGTCCAATTCCATCTCAAATACAAGTTCTAAAGGACCAATGTACGATTTGGATACATGTATGAGGTTCATTGAGTCTTTAAATTAGTAATTTTCATTTATGGGTTTCAATATTTACTTAACTAGTATATTATAATATATCAATGTACAAAGTAACATACATACATATACATACATATACATACATATATTCATGTGTGACATTAATATCAATAAATATATTTTTGCATCCAAGAGCACATACGTTGTGTCTGTGAACCCAAATCTAAAATAACATCAACATATTCAACGAATTGAAAACGCGTGCTTGAATCTGTTTGAATTGGGTGTGATCACTTTTGACACAATTGGATCGAAATTAAAACACGTAGTTTGAATTCACAATTTCATGCATGGAAGGGCTCATATTCGCCCCTCTCGCAACACTTAGGGTTTAGCATAAAGAGGTGACTGCGCTGAAGAGAATCAAAATTGAATCGGACGTTCCTTTATGAAAGATTTCTTAGTTATCAATACATGTATTAGAGATACTATTGTATGTGTACATATATATATATACCTCTCATAGCCACACTAATTAATGTGTCTCACTGATCCAGGACTTTATTTTGGTGTAAAATCAATCAAAGTTTCCATTTTGAGCTGTAAATGATTTCTCAACATGTTCATTGGAAAAATGAGAGGTAAGTGGAGATGCACAATAATAATTTCAAAAGGACACGAAAATTATTGGATTTGTTGAGACAATGGTTTCTTATGAGAGGGGAACTACACTGATACGTGCAATTAGGTTGCCTTTGCGAATGGGTTGCTTCTTTACGCATGCAGATTACCTTGGGACAAACACTTTGTTAACTTTGCTCATTCATTAATATAGCAACCATGGTACCAAATAGTTACTGTATTTTTCGTTAGAGTTATTCCTAAAGTCTCTCAATTGCTGATGGTTTGGTAGGGAGTTTTGGCCCACTTTTGACATTTCATCGTATGTTCAAGGAGTGTTCGAGCGGTTTCGAAACCCCTGTTAGGGATATGTAAGTTAAAATGGACTAAGTCCAAGTCCGGAATTATAACATGTTGAGTTCTATCATAGGATAGGATTGTATGGTAAAAAGCTCCAATAGAATATGCAAGAGATGATTATGATACTATTATAGCAATTGTTTTGATTGTATTTTCCACTAATCGGTATTTATTTATATAGATTCAACATCAAACATTCAATTTCCCCAATCATACCTTAATGGCATAACGTTCAAGTAATCACTAAGGATTCACATATCTCCCATAAAATTCTGGTATATCAAAAGTGTATCGATGGGTCCAAAAACTCCAAAATTGGAAAATATGTCCATATTTACTAAAATACGTAATTATAGCAAAACGAAGGGGAGATGGTTGACTTTGTCTATCCAGAAGATGGCTATCTAAAAACGAATCCCATGGCAAACTTCTGAAGGCATCTAGAATGAAACTCTTGAAAGTTTGACAAGGGACTCATTTTTATATAGCCATCTTTCAGTTCGGGCCAAAAGTGGGCTCAAATTGTCTGCCCTTCATTTCACTAAAACTAGGGGTTCCGAGACCACTTTGAACGCTCCTTAGAACATTAATAAATGTCAGGAGTGAACCAAAACTCCCTCCCAAACCATGAGTTCTTAAGAGAAGTTAAGAATAACTCTACTGTGGTAACAAACATTCAAAATAGTGTGGAATGTCGATAAATTAGCGTGGGGCAACTAAATTTCATACATGAGAGTACATGTTTTGCACAATTTTGGTCATGCTACCAAAAAGTGTGGGGATCGAGACAAGGAACCGGCGGCATCCATCCATCCATCCATCCATCCACCCCAACATCAAAGGCATGCACTGTACGACTTATTAGAAGAGTTCATCGGGTTAGCTAGGCTGGCTAGCTACGACTAATTTAGCATTTTATTTGCGGCGGTGGCTGAGGTCAGAAGAACCCATTTTAATTATATCGGGAGGTTTCTTGTATGGGCGAGCCAGCTATATATGGATATAAGCTTCGGGCATGCAAGCCAAGTGGAGGCCACCGCTTCCATCACAAAACAAAGTGTGTCTACTACATTAATATTCTGTCAAGCTATTACTTAATTATGTCGCTACATTTGATTATCCCAATTACTACATGTTACTATTCAAAGTTACGAAGCGCAACACCTTCTTAATGAGAATGTACGTGATTCTTTACCAAAAGAATTCATTAAACAACCTTTTGAACTTTCGTGAGTGAACATAACATTATTCAGATCCATAACAATGTTTTGTGGGACTGGCATTATTCCATAGAATATTCTCCACATTCGGTATGAATATGGGGAATATTCTGTGGAATATTGTCAGTCCCATAGAACATTGTTATGGATATGAATAATGTTATGAAAATTGGACATCTGAGTAGGATGTTATTGCATTGCATAACTCTGAATATTATTCAGGCACTAATCGGGCACTAATTCAGGCACTAATTCAGGCACTAATTGGGATAATCATTGTACCATAGAGGACACTCTGTTTCGTCTTTTCTAAGTGTCGGAATGCAGTTTCCACATGGGAGTCAAGGAGGTCTCGACCAATGTATGATTGACACATGGCAAAACTTGAGGGAAAACATATTATTCTTTGTTGGAACAGAGAGCCATGTATGGTAGTACACCGTTTATGATAATTAGTATTACATGTGTAATAATGCCATTTTACCCTATTTTGAGGCATATGCTAGGTTATAGTAATAATCAACAACTTCACCATTAGTGTCACCTCATGACACTTCATGTTCAAGTGCACTTAATAATACTTTGGCATGAGTATGTCCAACAATGTTGTGTGAGGTGCATGCCTATGTTACACAATGGTATACAAGTTGACTAAAGAGCACACAAATAACACTTGGCATTCGAATGCTCAAGAGTGTCTCCCTCTTGCATACTAAATAAATTGCACACACACGACACTTGCCATTAGTATGCTCAAAAAGGTCTTCTCCCTTGCAAACTAAATGTAAAACCATCGACTCAAATATCCCAATGAGCTACACTAGATGTCATTTTGTAAATAGATTGTCACTTTAAAAAATTACTTCTGTTGATGAATAGCATCATATTGAATAATCAAGAGACGTGACACTTTGAGTCCTCTAGGCATCTAGTTAGGCCCTTCGCAAATAGTGTGTGCGGCATTGAATACCATAAACGGTGTACGAGCCCCTCTATGTATGACGCCATGCTTATGAGAACATATGGATATAATGTCAATTAGTTCACCTTTTATTCCAATTTAGTGTGGATTACCATTCGGAGTTATGTAATACTAAAACAATGAAATACTACGCAACTAGATACCTAGTATGCACTCTATAGAACACAATGAGAAAACAATGACTAAAAACTTGCATTATAAACATTATTATCGGAATTTCAATAAAGCATTTCAATGAACGGTGTGTAAGGTAGAGATGCCATAAACCGTGAACTACCCTCTACCTATGCAGTAGACTTCCGGTAGAATAACGAAGTGCCATTTTTGAAACCGATCATTGCAAGGTTGGCAACTTGAATCCGTGTACAATCAGTTTAGCCAAATTTAGTCATGTTTGACTTCCATCAATCACAGTTTATTGTACGCATGAGTTAACTGGTGTAGATGATGTTTTGTGTGGAAATGAAGACTACCGTGTTCGGTGTAAGGAGAATCTAGTGCATGAGTAGGGGGTTTGACAAACTTTCCACTTTGAAAAATTGTAGAATTTTTTTTACAGGGAATAAAAATATGAAACAACTTGCATTCTTCATGAATCCTTCTCTTCTATCTTGGAAAATTATCTCATGATTGTAAGACCATACCTTCAATGTGAATCACCTTATTTTCACGGGTTATGGTATCTATACCGTAGGGCCACTTCACACATAAGACTTAGAGCCCGTGACCATTACACTTCAAGCACTCTCATTGATAAAAAAAAGAAAAGAAAGGCGGAGACAGTCCAAGTTCGCTTCACACTACGCTTGAGGGACCAACGGAGTATGTGAATGCAAGATGGATGTAAAGTCTACATGGATTCCTACATGGCATCAAATGGATCATGTTTCATGGTCACTTGGACTATTTTCAAAAACCACCTCTTGGAGGTAGGCCTAACAGAAAACCGGGTGACCATGGCACTCCGAACGCTCACAACTGTTGATTTATTCTATTTTATCACGTATGAGGACCCGCATGAATAGAAATTCATTGAAATAGCATTTGGTTGAGGGACCGGTCACATATGACTTCACACTACACTTGAGGATCCGTGACCACACTACAGGATTGTGGAGGTGTGTTGGGATGGCCTTTGGACACTTTCTTTTGGGCTCTCACAATTTCATGGTCATGGCTCTTGGCTCGTGTGTGAAGTGGCCCTTGCTGTGAGGTTTGAGACGTCGTAATTAAGCTTGGTTCACATATTTGGAATCTTAAATAACATCATGTGACTTGGGGCTGGGCCGGGGCAGCCTCACCAAGTAAAGTACTGTAGGGCTAGGCTTCTCGACATGTCAGGAGGTGGAAGTAGTGTTCCTTGGATTTTGGGTCCCTCATGATTCAATCAAAGAAAACTAACCAAATTCAGAAGCCGCGCTCGCTGTCACCCAATGATTTTCGAGGCGCTTATAAAATTGCCACCACACCCAATTCTGAATACTCAAGCCTTTTATACTGCGGCCAGTAACATAGTACAGTATCTCAAGTTTGTAGTATAGTAAAACTGGGTTCTTCTTCTTCTTCTTCTTCTTCTTCTTTTTGAGATAGAAGGCCGACAGGCCAGCGCCAAAGCACAGGAGGCAATTAACCACCTGGCAAGTTTCTGTCAAGTAGAGAGGAGATTTCACAACCGGAAATTGAACCGCCAACCTCTTCCTTAAGATTTGGGTATCTCTCCACCATCATTCAGTAGTTTAGGGTCGTCTCGTACCTCTCAACTTCAACTTTGCCAGTCTGGGTCCAAATTGCAATTTACGTGAAGCAAATGAGTGGGAGAGCCAGCTAACCGCTAGCTACACGAGTTCGTCCTCATTAGTGTGGGTTACCGTTTGGAGTTACGCAGTTTACTAAGAGTGCATCGTTTTTTGTGCCCAAATAGCATAAGTACTTAGTATGCACACCAAAGAATATGATATAACTTGGTTGGTTTAAAACGAGAATGTCGGGAGACCGTTACAACAATACGTAACTCCAAATGGTGACCCACACTAATTAGAGAAAATAGTGTACTTACAGATGAACCAGTCGAGTTTGAGAAATAACTGGTTGAAGTTGAAGACTTTTTTAAATTACTCATCGTTTTAGGGAATCTATGGAATATACTTCGAAATTAGTAAAAGATAAAACCAAATGATCAATCACAACTTGTAACTGGTTGGACTTAGAAATATGCTAGGATTCTGATCGATTAGGCCCAAAAATCTCCCCAGACAATTGACATGAAGTGCATTTTCTCCCAAAAGAAAGTGAATTTTGTGAGTTCAAAATACCCTAAAAACCTGAAATTTGGTGCCCTTGAAAGTTTGTTGAAGGAAGCATGAATGACTCTCTTGATTCTTGGAAGCACAGCTATGGCCATGTTTTTCATATTCAAAAAAAAAATCCAAGAAATATCATGTATAGGCAGTGTGTGTGAACACGATAAAAAAACTACTTGATACTTCATATATAAATACTAATATGTTTCAAATTACACATAAACCTCAAAAAGGTAAGGCCGTGCTCGTTGGTGCCACTATTCATTTTGAGATTTTTAATTCTTAAAGGGCTTAGGGTCTCAATATACGGCCATACACACAAATTATGCTAAGTTTAGAGTTCATGAAATTTCATGTTTTTAAGGGTTTTGTGAGCCCAATATTGTGCCCACATGCGTTGTTAATCGCAAAAGCTCATTAAAACCCTGCACTTTGATTTTTTTTTCAATTACTCAAAATTATAAAAAGGGTGAAGCTTTAGGTTTAGATCAAAGTTAAGTTTGAATGTTGAGTGGGTGTTGTGTTGGAATTAAGGCTTTGGGGATTAGTGAGTTGTTAGTTAATCATTAAGTTAGTATTTTAGTCAAATGGGTTAGAATTTAGAGGGTTATTTAAGGTGATCGGGGTTTAGCCAAGTTAATTGTTCATTTTAGGATGGGTGGGGATCGGTTCTAGGAGGTTCCGGCCTTCCCGTTAGGATTGGGTTGCAGAATTCTCGGATCGAGGTTGCCATCTCTGGACGGCCGAGGAAGGGGAAGGCTCTCGAGGCTCGAAAGCTGGATTTCGGAGGTGAGGAGGCAGGGGCTCTCTCTTGCCGGGCCAGCCTCGAAGGCTCTGAATGTGAAGGCGAGGCCAGAAGGCAACTTCGGAAGCTCTGAATGTGAAGGCGAGGCCATAATCCGGCCTCGAAGGCTATGAAGTTCGACTGCAGAGCTGGGGTGTGATTTTAAAAACTCTGAAGGGGGTTCTGAGGCCCCTGGGCGAAGGGCAAGGCTCTAAGGTGGACTGAGAATTGGGAAGCTGAATCTCCAAGCAATATGGCAAGGAGGGGGTGAGATCAGTAAGGTGCACAGTTAAGTCGGGCTTAATTAACCTCTAATGAGTAAGGAGGCACCTTAGGGCACTAGAAGTTGGATTAGCTAGTTGAGTAGGACATACATATTGTGGGAGATTAGAGGAGGAAGAAGAGTTTAGTGTGGTTGTGTGTAATAATCATCATAGGTGCATAAGTGTTTTTCAATACTAATGCCATGTGGGTTGAATAAAAAAAGTGTGCTTAAAATTTGATTTCATTGGAGTATGAAAATGGGGTTTCCAAAGTTGAGAGTCAACACAAACATGTGAGCCATAGACTTCCACCTGGACCATAGACGCAAATGGGTGGAGGTTTATGGCTGACAGGTTTGAAATCTCATTTATAGGTTGTCTTATGTCAAGAACAAAATGAAGATGTACTTATATTTGACAATGCTGATCAAAATACAACATATGTATTTGTATATGATGTGTAATTGAAGTTAAAATCTTCAACAATATCAAGTGCACTTGAAGACTAAGCCACTTCCATGACATGACCACTTTTGACACAACTGATCAAAAATGAAAGTATTTAGCTCAAAACATGTTTTGTGCACAAAGAGACCCAATTTGGACCTCTCAACGCTTGAGGGTTAAAGAAAAATGTGTTTGTTAGTCCAAAATGCACTTCATTGGTGAATCTAATGTGAGTTATAACACATCGCATTTGATTCTTGCAGCTCAAAGTTGGGATTTTCTATAACAAACCCAAACGGTTACATGTTGACATCCTCTGATTTGTCTTTATTAATGTGAGGTATATTCCTTTAAAACGATGGGTAATTTTCTTGAACTTCAATGGGTTATTTCTCAAACTCAACTGGTTCATATGTAACTAGCGGTCAATTTCTCCCCATTCATTGAACTTAATTGAGGGCCTTTTATTAATAATAGTTCCTTACGGCACCAAGCCAAAATTCTTAGGTTGAGTGGTTGGGACTCATCGTCACATGTGGGTTTCGTTCTCCCACTAAGTTATGGTCCAAGCAATCATTGTGGGGGTCACCTAGTCAACCGGTCAACCGACAATCTTAAGAGTAGTGTAAGTTATTGGGGCTTGATAAGTCTAGCATGGGATGACCAATGGCAATCCGTTTGACCGGTTTACAATTATTATACACCCTAAACTCCATAATATCAACCTCCATAATGTCACTCACTCTCTAATATCCCGAAACCCTAGGGAACAGATGCTTGTGGTTCAAATTTCACTCCTTATTGTCACATTTCTCTCCCTTATATCACGAAATTTGTCATTAATGCAAACCACCGAAGAAGTCAACCCACACCCTCGCATTGCGCCATGTGTCAATATGTGGTGTGTCACCTTCTTCTTCTTCTTCTTCTTATGCCATTTGTTGAATGTTGGTGCATGCATATGCCACATCGCCCGGGAAGGCCAAGTGGAGTGGACCACACCACATCATCAAAATGTTGCACTTTGTGTTATTCCATAGTGTCACATGCTACACTAATTCTATAGTATCACGCATCCATGTTAACACTAAAAAAACTCCGTAATATCACGTGCACTTTGGTTGCCACAGGTGTGATACTATGGAGTTTAGAGTGTATACCCAATAAATGGCTCCCTATTTCATCTTTACATGTGCAAGAATGCAGTTTCCATGCGGGATGCAAGTGGATTGTGTCGAATGTGAGCATGGCATGTGACAAAGTTTGAGGGGGAAATAATTATTTTGTGTCAGATAGAGAGCCCTCTATGATAGCATCCACATCTGATTGGGTTAGTATCCTTTGGGTGAAGAGACTCTATATTCATACTAGTGTTCACAAACATAGGCATAATCTTTTATTTCTACTTGTGCCAACTATCTCTCAAAAATGATCACACCATATTACACGAGACCAATTGTCTCACGTTTATAGCGTCTACTACTACTTTTGCAAAAGTTTTTCGATTAAAATTGATGAAAATGACATAATCGTAAACCCTAAACCCTAAACCCAAGAATCGAGAATAAATGAAGAGCATTCTTATTCACATGTTGGATCCAAGTTCAAGAGCAAACATCATGACGATTCATGAGGTAGACATACGTATGCCATTTGGATATTTGAATTTGTTCTTCTTCGCAAGAAAAATAATTCCCTTGCTATTACTCCTCCTAAAGAGATGCAAACTCACTTTATTGTGTCGGTTATAGGTGCCTCAACCTTATGCCCAAAAATCTTCCCGGAGACTGAGGATGACCATGTTGAAGTTGAGTGAACCAACTTCTCGGCAAGTCTAAGTTAGGGTAGCACGGGAACTTCAACTTTAGCCTCCACCGCCGTGGTGGGGCATGAATAGGTATATATGTAAGGCGGACGGCAAACACATGGCTCTTCTCTTATGTTATTTAATTAAGTCACGGGTCAACACCCACCACATGTAACTTATGTGTAAGATATATGTCATTTGAGCCACATGGTCTTGCCGGAAACATTCATCCAAATAAACAACGGGAAGTATAAATTAATGGCGTCCGAGTCAAGTCGCATTGTTTAAATACACTACAAGAAGGAACGTAGGCACTATGTCATGGAGTTATTTAATGCCTACCACCACTCAACTTGTATGACCCCCTAGCTAATTTCCCAAGCAACTCCTTTTCGGTTGACGGATGATTTTTACCCTATATTAACTCCACCTAACTCATTCATTCGCAAAGAATCAGGAACTACTCATGTTTTTGTTGTGTTGCAAGCTCATGTGAGGGTGTTGACTCCAAATAATGGTTGTCACTTTTATGCAGGCTTTGCATGAGCATTGCTGATGTTTGTTTGAATTGGTAAATTAGACATTTTTTTGATGTTCTTGTAAATATGCCCTTTATGCTCACATCAACCTTTTGGTTCAAGTTTTGAACACTCACTGGTTTTTTATGAAATTCGTTGCATGTACATAGTTAGAAACATGGGATGATTTACATGCTCTAGTTGTGAGGTGGCTAGGGGGTGGCTAGCCAATTACACTTTGGCTTGAGCATTTGTGGAGGTGCTCAACTATTGAGATATTCCCATCTAGTGGATCACACATGCACTTCACTCATTTCCCGAGTGAATTCGATTGGTCAAAGGTATGTGTTTGTGGGGTTAAGCCATAATGTTACTATGTGCACCCCTTTCTTTCAATTTTATAATATGATAACTCAAAAGGTATTATATGCCCAAATCTTTCCATGAAAATAGTGCATCTTCCATGTTTCAAGATCCTACATATATATCCCACTTTAACTGCAAAATTTGTCCATGAAATCTTCACAACCAACATTGAGTGAAATGCACTAAAAACAACCTTTTCGTAGGCCTAGGAAATCAGGGGTTAAGGTAGCTCAGCTCAACACCAACACCGAACCTATGATCACCCAAATAAATGGGAGCACTTCATTTTAGAACACAAATCTGACACGCCCAAGGACCTTCCATTATTGACATTCTCATAAAATGAGAGATCCTTGGATGGTTTAGAATCGTTAGTATAAGGTTGAGCCTCTTTATAAGCCTATCTACACTGATATGTGCAATTACATTGCCTTTGCGAATAGGTTGCTTATTTATCCATGAAAATTATCTTGGGTCAAAATCAGATCACACAAACTTGTAACTTCATATGTATAGCAGCCACTATATAAAAAAAGTCAAAATCCAATTGTGGAACAATGTGGAATGTTGATAAATTAGCATGGGGCAACGTAATTGCACATATCTATGTAAGCATATCTACATCAAATCGAGGGAGAAGCATGTGGGCATAGATACTTTGTAATTCATGTCAACGTTGGCAAACATCATATGAGTTTTGTTTTCTTTTCCCATCTCCGAAAGGAGGTAGTAGTATGCGGGTGAAGAGGCTCTTCATCCTTGCTTACTCACTAGAAAGCCAATGTCATATACTATATTTTCTTTATTTTCTTTTGCTTTATAGTTACGCCACTCATCATAGGCACAATTTCCCATACAATTACTAACAATCCTACATAAAATGAATCATGTAGTTGTGAAATGGCCATTATAATTTTATGTTGTTCTAATGTTTCGAAGCACATCTCATATAGAACAATCATTATTGCACTTAGTGTCACATTTTTCATCCCTAAGCATCCGTTGGGCCTTGCACCAAAACATGTATTTGAACTACATACTCTCATCGTACTTGGTGTTGTCAAACCAATCTATCTAGTAAATTAACTCAATCATCCATTGCTCTTTTTAAGTTGATTAATAAGCTTCATGTATTTCAAGAATGGATTCCAATACAAAAACTTGGGCGGTCCTTGTGAAGTTTTTTTTTTTTTTTTTTTCGAGACAGAAGGCCGACAGGCCAGCGCCAAAGCACATGAGGCAGTTGACCACTTGGCAAATCTTTGCCAAGTAGAGAGGAGATTTCATAGCCGGGAATTGAACCGCCAACCTTTTCCTTGAGATTTGGGTATCTCTCCACCATCATCCAGTAGTTTAGGGTCGTCTCGGACCACCTTGTGAAGTTTCTTGGAGCTTCTTTTGCAATTGAATATGTGATGAGAATTATAAAAATAAGAGTGAGTTTAAATTATACGAAAACCAACAATTCTTTATATGGGCTTGAGTTGTAGAAGTTGGGATGCATACATCTAGTTCTAATGTTAAACAATGACATGCTCTAGAGGGTTGGTTGATTTTGAGCCCCTTGAGGCTTAATTTGGGGGGAAATAATTATCCCACAAATTCATACACTCATACAATACTTGTGTCGGGAATACCTTATCCAATTCCGGCCTGAGAAGTTGTGCCAAATATCTCTTGTTTTTTTCCTTCTATTTTGAGGTTGCTTATGGCTCTTAATTTAAGAAGTCTGAAAGGAGAAAAAAGTCCCAAAGTTTGACTACAGTCTAACCCTGATAATTCGACACCTCGATTATACGATGCATTTCTCATCAACCAAACTTTCTCGTGTTAAATTATCCTGATATTACAACTACGGCATTTCGTAATACGGAAAAAAATTTAGGTCCAATTTGTCATATAATAGAGGTCATTAATGCGCGTATGCGATGGACCCACACTAAGGATCTACCTTGGGATTAATCATTAGTGGGTTGACTTAACTTAACTCAAGCTCATTGTTTTAAACCTTGGCTTCAAAACATATGTTGCATTTTTTTAGTCTTTGGGTTTGAATGAAGGTTAATGGGTTTAGGGATTGTTGGATATGCAAACTAAAATTGTGAAGTTTTTGATTAAGGTGTGAGGAGAAATCGAGAATGAAAGAAGCAACAAATGAATTGGCAAGTCTCATTTCCTCTTTGAATCTTGGAAGTGAAGGAATGCATATAGATGAATATGTGCAATTGGCAAGATAGGAAATTGTTGATGTAAAGTACAACATGGTTGAGTTGGTGGATTTGGCATGGGGAAGAGAAAATCAATTTGGTTTTAGATTTGAATGAAGAGCCAGTGTAGGGAATGATGTGGATGATCAGCCAACACCGATAGCCAAACTTCCTCAAACCCGTGAATATGCCCAATTACTATCAAATTTTGTAGTGGAGCATCCTTCATAATTTTCAGTTATGGATGTGACGAACATGCAATCTTTTGTTGATAAATTGAACTAGATATCAATTTCCAACATCAACAAACATCATCAAAAGACAATCAATTCTTACTTTCATCATGTGATATATGGTGAAGACATCATCATGGAATATATGTATATATATATATATATATATATAAAAACTCCATATCATGTGATGTTGTGAGCATATTTCTTAGATAAAAATGTTCTTTCATACTTTTATATTGAAATAAGCCATTTTCTTAAAAAACCTCGATAATACAACACTTGAGGCTTGAGGCCAACATGTCATAGGATGCAAAATGTGACATTCGGATAATACGACACTTCATTGCGCAACCAAATGTTGTCATATTAAAGGGGGAGAAACAGTACTTCAAAATTTGATTTGTTTATGTCCGAATTGACCAAGTACATGAGTTAGTAGATGCTCAAAATATGCACCGAGTGTCATGTTAGTCCACTTGTATGCTAGGCCGGAGTTTCCTATTGGCCATGTAATTCCAACCACCAAAACATGTCCTCTAATTTATGGGCTTGTGATTGTTTCATCCCAAGTGGATTCCATTGGGGCCAACGGAGGATTGGCGTCAAAAATCCTATCACATGAGAAATTAAACACTAAAATATGGATGAAACTCTTAGGTTTTTGAGTGTTGGATGGATGAATTTACGTGGGCGAGTTGGAAGCTATGGTCGTCATGTTGTAATGAGGATTTGAAGCACCCATGTAAGAATGTTGAGAACCCCTTGCAACTTAGAGCTTTATTTTTTGGAGTTGATTTGATATCACAATCAACATATGGCATCCCTAAAGAAAATATACTTCCCAACATGTGCTATAGAATACAAACTTTCAAGAAAACTATTACAAAAGAGAAGTTGTGAGGCACCATGAAATAATCACTTTCAATGGTTAATATTTTGGTCCTCCTATAATGGATCTAAAACTAGATATGTTTTAGAAGGAATCGAAATCACATATCTCATTGTTTTGGTGAAAAACTTTACATGATCAACTAAAATTACAAATACTATGGACTTACTATAAATTGGTGGAGAGTTGCAAAAATGATATGATTTTGAAATGATCAAAGTGTTGAATTGTCTCTCGAGTTGTGAGCACTTCACGATGACGTATGGAAGAGATCCATTCACGCTCAAGCTTTCGAAGGTGGTAGAAAATCTCAATAGCTAAGTAGAGTGGGGATGTAGGGGTTAAGTTGGGTTGCATCAACCACAAACCAATGGCGGAGGGAGAGAGAATTGTTGTATATGAGCATATCTCTCATCTATCCAACATTAAAACTTGACTCCATATAGGTTTGTTGTCGATTCCTCTCAAGTGACCTTGAGCAGGTTGCTTCAAGGTCTTTGAAACTGGTTCCAATGTCAGATGAAGTAACCTCCAGGCTCCCAAATAACAAACATGCACTTCCAATAGTCATAACTAAATCAGGGTAGATCCGATTTTCCAATCCAACTTTTGTTGATCCTTCATCGTAGATTTGCTCGTGTGAAACAAGTGTCCTCGTGTAAATCTAAGCGGTAGAAGTTGAAGAAGATGAAAAACGAACCGAGTAACACCCACATACCTCATTTAGTCCAATATGGTCACTGTTGATAGACAAACATACATACATACCTACTGATCATGGCTTTCGTAAAGGGCGTGAATGACATTGAATTGGGAAAGGGCGGAAGGAAGGTTCACCAAGGGAGGGGCATATACCATGCCCACACTAGGGGCAGTCGTCGGTCATGGGCAATAGGAGGAGTCCCTCTTGATAGGGAAAAATGCATCTTGATTTGAAATTTGTTGTCATCAGTAAGGAATTTTCATTCTACTCATAGTAACCTCACTGGATGTAACATACTGTAGTTTTACCAGTGCATACAAAAAATAACTCCTATCAAGAGAGGAACTCTCCCACTGGTGTGGGCCAGTCGCTAGTCCTCCTAATGTGGACATAGAAATACACGGCTAGGGCGAAACAACCCATACATTGGGTCCTTGGAGGCAAGGGTTTAGGCATCCAACAAGGAACGAGTGTATGGGTTGGTTTGCCCAAATTGAAATACACACATACATACATACCGAGACGGCTTTCGTAAAAGGGGAATTAAGTTAGGATTTTCATTCTACTCATAGTAACCTCACTGGATGCAACGTACTGTAGTTTTACCAGTGCATACGAAACAAATAACTCCTATCAAGAGAGAAACTCTCCCACTGGTGTGGGCTAGTCGCTAGCCCTCCTAATGTGGGCATAGGAATACACGGTTGGGACGAAACAACCCATACACTGGTTCCTTGGAGGCAAGGGTTTAGGCATCCAACAAGAAACGAGTGTATGGGTTGGTTTGCCCAAATCGGAATACACACACACATACATACCGAGACGGCTTTCGTAAAAGGGGAATTAAGTTATGGCACGTCAATTGGGCGACATTGAATGGGGAAAGGGCGGGCGGAAGAGAAGAGGGGGGGGGGATCATGCGCCCAGTCATGCAGAACTGAATGCAAGGCCAAGGAAGGACGGGACAAACCATAAGAAGTTTTTGGGTTCAAGTTAAGAAGTCTCCTCAAAAGGCCACAGGGGTCAAAGGCTGCCAGAATGGACCCCCCCCCCCTCTGCCCTTTCCTCCTGACAACCACCATGGATGAATGGAATGGATCCTTCCTTATTGATTACATACTCCACCCCCTCCTCCGCTAGTGACAAAAGGGGCCTGCAACCTTTATCATCCACTGCCATGTCATCCGCTTTTCTCATCCATGCAGACAATATGCACTCCGACGTCCACCCGAACTCGCGCGCGCTCTTTTATGGTACTTGGAGAGCTAGAACTTGGCAGTAGAACTTATAGTGTGTGGACCTTTTTGCGGAGATATCCAACTTTTGGGCTAGAGAGCTTCATGGTGTGTCTAGGTTAACTCATCCATTGGGGAAGATGGAAAAGTAGCGATAGGTTTTCTAGCCTATAATGTTGGTTTGTATCTCCAAGTTGATTCTAATGTAGCATTAGGGGACCGCAAATTATTCTAGTGGGGTCTTGTAGGAATGAATGGGTCCTTAGTTTATAGGGGGGTCTCTTTTTACTATAAACCCCTTCATCTATGATGGATGAGTTTACCTAAGCAACATGAAGTTCCAACCGACTTTGTAAGGGGAGGGAGGAGGGGGAGCACATTTGAAGTTGTTTTCAATGACATAGGTGCATTTCAATTCATAATACCTGGAGCTTGTATGATTACACTTTTATCCCACATTCACCATTGTGCAATCTACATGAATCAACCATATGGCTTATTAATAGACGCATGATGTTGCAAAAGCATCATAGTTACCATCCTAATTGACATGGCACACCAATTTGTTACTTGAACCTCCAATCAGATTGGGATGTGATACCTAGAATGTGGTGTACTTGTCCATTCTTAGCCATGTATTGCCCACAAGAGCCCCACAGGCTTCGCCTCAAAAATTGAAGTCACTGTGCAGCCATGTCATGTCTTCATCCCCCCCACCCCAACTTGGTAGGGTGATTTTTTCATGTTTCAAGAATAGATAGGAGCAAGTCTTGTTTGATTTTGTTTTAAATTGAAGGAGAATGGTGCTTTGACACCCTCAAATTGCCCCTTTAACGTCAAGGATGGTTGCAAAAAAGATCAAGTTCATTGAAGTGCACATGTGGGTACTAGAGGGTTAATTGAGACAATCTTCTTCGAACAAAATTGAAAGTACAAAAAAAATGTGAGTCTAGGTGTACACGAGCGCGCCAGAGAGAGAGAGAGAGAGAGAGAGAGAGAGAGAGAGAGAGAGAGAGAGAGAGAGAGAGAGAGAGAGAGAGAGAATTTGACCTCATATATTAACTTGACACAAGTTTGCGGTGAAGAGTGGCTAGTAAACTGCTATCTTTATAACCATATAATATAACATATTATTGTTGACAGTCATATAAAGTCTAAACCCCCCATCAAATGGTGGATGTTCATAACATTTATTGAGGGAGGCAAACTATGGGAAGGGTAGGGTGAAACGTTGATTACTATTGTAGAGTTCCAAGACATCTATTTTTAGTCGAACTCACACCTGACCTGGTATTACAGATCCCCAAATTAGTCTAGAAATTGCTTGAAATGGGATAAATCATCAACCAACAACCAACCTATAAAGGGGTTGATTTCACTATTACCCCCTCGGCATGTGCTATGAATCAAATCCCTATCAAACGAGGTTTGAAATGTCTAAACCTATTTACTAGGTACGACCCTTCATAGGGTCCACACTACATTCCTATCTCCCTATTAACTAAGGCCACAAAAGTTGTTTTTAAGGGGCGGGGGCGATTGGTCGCCATGTGCACCCGAAGGAACCATGATGTATTTGAGGAGATGGAATGATAAAATACTCTTTTGCGGGGCATAAAATAAGAGCGCCCACATTTATTCAAGTCCCAAGATGTGCCACTTTGAGGCCCGGGCCTGGGCCTTGGTGTTTTGGCGCTAGGGAATTCTCGTAACATTCGATAAATGTATATGCCCGTCTCCACATTCGGATGCATCTATCTATGTGAGGTGCTCTCCTTGTACACGCTCTCCCACACGACCGGTTCCCAACACACCACGGCAACTAATTGTGAGTCATGGTGATTGAAGCAAATGCTCGTTCAAGATGAGCAATGATATCTATCCCTTCCACTCATTTTTCCCGCGGATGCTCGTCTCTTGTCGTGGAAGAGGAGGCACGAAGGATGCCAATTATGGGGGTTGCAACTTCTTACATGTACGTGGTTTCCCTTAGGGCGCAGTTTTGGGTTACCGTGCTTCTTATATCCTTGTATAATATGTGGAATATGTATTATTGTTGCACACTTGGCCTAGCCTAGTCCCTACTAAGTGACGAATGAAATAATTTTGACCTACTAAATGGTGAAGCACTTTATTCAAATTGTGAAGAACCCGGTGGGTTGCATAATATATGCCATTTGGAGTGCTCTAAGGTAGAAATACCATAAACCGTGAAAATAAGGTGATTTGCATTGAAGATGTGGTCTTAAAATCATGAGATAGTTTTCCAAGATAGAAGAGAAGGATTCATGAAGAATGCAAGTTGTTTCATGTTTTTATTCCCTGTAAAAAAAATCCTACAATTTTTCAAAGTGGAAAGTTTGTCAAACCCCCTACTCGTTTACTAGATTCTCCTCAAGCCAAACACGGTAATGCTCATTCCCACACATAACATCACCTAAACCGGTTAACTCGTGAGTTCATTAAACTGTGATTGATGGTAGTCAAACATGACTAAATTTGACTAAACTGATTGTACACGCATACCAAGCTGCCAACCTCACAATTATCGGTTTCAGAAGTGGCACTTCACACATCTAACGGAAGTCTACCGCACGGGTCGAGGGTAGTTCACGGTTTATGGTAGTTCTACCTTATTGAGAACGTGTTTTCTTTGGTACCAAGGGTATAAAGAGGGTGAATGTGCAATGAAAATGTTGTATAACTTGGAGAGTTTTAGTCTTAGACAGATTGACTCCTAAATCGGGGTCAAGGAGTTTGAATAGTCTACTATGACCTAATTGGAACTCATTAACAAACTTAGGAGGGGCATCCTTTGATTGCACCCCTTGGTAGGTGTCATGAAATGAAATCCCCTTACCAATGCTTTAAGTAAGTAAGTAAGTAAAAGTATATATATATATATATAAAAGCATTGTTGAGGTCTATTGAGCTGGGCTTAAGACTTACTAGCCCTGTTTTTTTGTCTAATTTGTCAGCATAAATTTGTCTAATTTCTACATCTTCCATAACATTATTAAGTGCGTCAGTGTGTTCTCACAGCCCCCGGGAATATAAGCCGGGATGCTGTCAGTTAACTCACATTTAGACTGAATGTGAGCTAACTGACGGCATCCCGTCTAAATGTGAGCTAACTGACGGCATCCCGGCTTATATTCCCGGGGGCCGTGAGAACACACTGACGCACTTAATAATGTTATGTCTTGGAACCAAGCAAAAGCATGGCTATGATAAGCCATAATGATCATGGTATTGTGTGGCTTATCATTTCAAATTCTGCATGGTTATAGAGATAGTTTTTACTAGCCTAGATCTTCAAGGAAATATATATTTTATTGTATCTACACTTTGAAGATGGAAAACTTTGAAAAGTATTGAAGAATAACCAAAATAATGCTTATCCTTATGGGTACATGTACATCCCATTAAGGAATGTTATGAACCCATGTTGGGTTAGCACATGATCTCTCTCTCTCTCTAAAAAAGAAGAAGGCCATGACTTGTCCTCCCCACATAGTTGGGTTGGACACTACAAATCCCCAAATGAAGCTCAAAATGGTCAACCACAAAACAAGTGTGGTAATATACACGTGAATCTATATAATCATCATATACACATGTCATATATAATAGCGTTTGCATAACAACTGATAGTAGTAGAAACTATAGCAAATGTATTGTTTTGTTGTGTACACCGATTTGTCTGCTATGCAAGTAAATCCATGTTTGCATCTAGTAAAAAAAAGTCCCCTATAAGGTTGAAGGCTGATGCATTCCAACTAGATGCCACTAAACTATTTCAAGGTTTTCTGATGCAATTCCAAAGTCAAATCAATTAGAAATAAATATTTACATGCTATTATATATATATATATATATATATATAGTGGAACACATGAGGCACTTGATCACCTAGGTAGTTTTTCCGTCAAGTAGAGAGAAGATTTCACGGCCGGGAATTGAACCGCCAACCATTCCGTTCGAATTTGGGTACCTCTCCACTATCATCCGGTGATTTAGGGTCATGTTGGCCCGCAATCCTTTGCAATGGGATGAATTTACATACTACTAGACACCACGGGATCCATGATTTGGGCGAACCAACCCATACACTTGTTTCTTGTTGGATGCCTAAACCCTTGCCTCCAAGGAAACAATGTACGGGCCGTTTCACCCCAGCCCCTAAACCTTGATTTGGGCAAACCAACCCATACACTCGTTCCTTGTTGGATCCCTAAACCCTTGCCTCCAAAGAACCAGTGTACGGGTTGGTTCGCCCCAGCCCTAAACCCTTGCCACCAAGGAACCAGTGTACGGGTTGTTTCGCCCCAGCCGGGATCCATAGCCCCCACTTGAGAGGGGAGTGGAGTGGAGCCGAGTACGTGAGTCTAGTGATGATACATTGAGTAGAAACTTAGGTTTGCGGAGAATGTTTATGTGTGGAAAAGGCACTGACGTACTAATCAATCAGGCAGGCAGGCAGGCGACTTTGAACTCCGCACTCCCACAGGTGCAAGTGGCAGGCCAGGCAAAGGCAAAGGCAGGCCCCTCCTGCACTCGACCGCTTTTGCAGGCCGCCTGCCTCTCTCTGCTGCTCTACTTCTTAATACAATTGATCGACCCGTCATTCAATATTTTTCACTTCTAGAAATTGACCTGCCACTCGATCATGTCAGCGTAGTATTGACATTTTTACCCGCAAAAATCCACGCACCCATATAATAATACCACTGGTGGTTTTCCTTTGAATACGCTGTTTAATATTAGTTTCTTTGGGGAGTCATAATGGTGGTGGGTTGGGTGGGGATACAAGTGGCGCAAGACAAGCCAACTCAGTCACGTGTGTGGTGACAGGGCTTGTTACGCAATGGCTATGTGGCGAGTTAATATATTCTAAGGGATTCGTTGGGAAGTGAATGTTTACAACATCTATTGAGAGGAGGGTGAGTTGGGGGAGAGGAGGATGCAAAACGATGATGATTACTGTTGTAGGTTAGAGAAATACATCACGTGCACATAACAAATTTGTGCAAAGTCTGGTTTCGAATGGCAGAAAACCAAAAGATGCTTGTAGAGTTCTACTCATTTGTTCTCATGACTACAGACGAGTGCTTGACTTTCGCTCATCATTCATTTAACATGAAAAACAGACCACGAGATTTAAATCAGAATGAAATGGCATCCTTATACCCTAAAAGACAACAGTATAAGGTTGCATATATCTTGTCAGAGATTAACTAGTTTCAGTGACTTTGACCAAAGTGACTGATAGAACAAGAACATATATATTATGCTATCCCAAAAACATAGCAAGGATCCATGTATAAGGTAGGAATACCCAAACCGGTGAACTACCCTCTACCCGTGTAGTAGACTTCCGTCATAATAGTGAAGTGCCATTTTTGAAACCGATCATTACGAGGCTAGCAACTTGAATGCGTGTACAATAAGTTTAGCCAAATTTAGTCATGTTTGACTACCATCAATCACAGTTTAATGTACTCATGAGTTAACCAGTTTAGGTGATGTGTAGTGTGGAAATGAGGATTACTGTGTTCGGGGTAAGGAGAATCTAGTGAACGAGTAGGGGGTTTGACAAATTTTCCACTTTGAAAAATTGTAGAATTTTTTCTTAACATGGAATAAAAGTATGAAACAACTTGCATTCTTCATGAATCCTTCTCGTCTATCTTGGAAAATTATCTCATGATTGTAAGACCATAACTTCAATGCGAATCACCTTATTTTCACGGGTTATGGTATCTCTACCTTAGTGCATGTACCTCCTCCCAAGTTACATGAAGATATCATTGGCTGCTCAAGGACCCTTCAAGCATCACCTAAATCAACCCATCTACATTGTGCTACAAAAACACTTCAAGGATGACAACCGCAAAGTGACACAAGCGCATCTAGAGATGGGATTTAACTTAGAGTGCAATATGTCGATCCTTCCAAGTGACATGAAAACACTGCTATTGATCAATATCAACGAAATGGCAGTGGAGCAGTATGATCAAGTTATGTTAATTTAATCTATCTACAAAGTAGCAGCTGGGATATATATGTCCCCATGAAAGCTTGGGAATTACTGTGTCCTAATTTGCAAATTTGCAAATTTAAATTCAAGGCTCTTCCTGCAATTCCATTTCATCCTTCATACTAGATTCACACTGGGCGTCACATATATATACATGTACCTACAATGCCTTCAGCCACACATACCGGTTCCCCAACATTCTTCAAGTGACTCAAAAGAAAAACACCACAATGTCTTCCGCATGCTCACATATATAAGGAATGCCCTTGTTTTCTGCAATGATGTGGATGTTGTGCACGTTGAAAAATCTTTGTGATGTGTGGGTAAACTCTTCCTACAAGTTGGCATTTTCATCTTCCTCTGTGTATAATTTTACAAAAAGCCTATGAATTATAAGCTGCAAACGTGAAATCTCTTGTTGGTTTTAAAGTCATACATGTTCATAATGATTCAGTATTGATCTACTCGCATATTATTGATTGGAAACGTTGCTCAAAGGGAGGGGATGGAATCTCATTTCAATCAGTGTCTCAAGGGTTTGGAGTAAGCATGCTATTTTTGGTTACTTATCTTAATCGGGCACCTCTATTTGAGAGGTGTGAGGTCATGTGTGGATCTAAAAATGGACACCAAAAGGCGTGTTCAAGAGAGATTGGACTATATGTTCAAGTGTTGTCAGTTGTTCTAAGTTCAATAGTGAACACAATTGGGGAGACCTATATGAATATGTAAAGAAATAGAACCTTCACTTGCATATTGAATAATATATTCATATAAGTTCCAGAAAATGTGGGAAAAGTGGTTGCAACCTTGATTTGGATTTGCTAATCACATTTGTTCATTGTGTGTGTTTTTTTTATCCTAGGAGAAGTGGGTGTAGAGATAAAGTGACCAATGTAATGCCCATTTTGGTCTGTTCTTGTTAGGTGGTAGGCTTTCTTCAAAGAGTGTGGAGTAGGGATCTTGAATTAGGTTGTGTTTCCATAAAATTTGCAAAATTGAGTGAACCTTCGGGGATATTAGCGAGTTTTTTCAAAAATCTACTATATTGTGTCATCTTCTTCCTTGTGTCATTATTGGCAACCATTGGTGATCTTTACGAAAGTTGAAGATTGTGAGCATTAGTTTTCTAGAAAACACCACAAAGAAATATTCCATGGAATCACTTCATAATGGTTCCTAAAACCATTATGAATATTATTATCACTTGAATACCTAAAGATTGAAGGTTGAGATCCTTGTCCTTCGATTACTCCTGACAAACACTAAGCAATAGTGAGAAACACATAGCTCTATGTCTGATGTTATGTCACAGAACACAAATGTGTTTATGAGCATAAGCATAAGAAATGCTTGTGATTTGTGCATCAAGGTTTAATATTAATTTTGTTTATGTGAAGTGTCACTTATAATTGAAAGCATGAATTTGCTGCAACACAAGCAGTAGTCTACCAAAAGACACCCACAAAGAAATAATCCATAAAGTCACTCCATAATGGTTCCTAAAACTATTATCACTTGAATACCTAAAGATTGAAGGTTGAGATCCTATGTCCTCCGATTACTCATGACAAATATTGAGCAAAATGTGAGAAACACATAACTCTATGTTAGTTGTTAAGTCACGGAACACAACTGTGTTGATGAGCATCCACATAGGAAATGCTTGTGATTTACAATACAGGATGCATTCAACTCAAAGTAGAAGCGACAGAAGAAAACATTCATAAAAAGCAAGCAATGTAGCAAATGCGACGAGGGTGGTAGAGTTAGTTATAAGAAAAAATTCTCTTTAGAATTGTCAAGTCTCATACCATGCATGCATCCTACAATGCATGCATACATGATTTTCATACAGAATCGTCGTTACCATTCATGGCCCAATGACATGAGATTTTTCTTTAAGAACGCCCTAGATAAATCTAGGGAATACTCCGATCTAGCTATTCATACCCTACATTATTTTTAATATTTTGGGAATTTCCTTTAAAAGACAACACCCTATGTTCACTATAAATGTGAGTGTGCAAAAACATTAGGCCCAATATTCATTGGAATGGTTTTGTAATTTTTCCATTCAATGCATATAAGGAACCCCATGTTTTATAGCACATGTTTTGTAAAGCCCCCCCATCCCCGACTTTAAGTCAGCTTGTAGACCATTGTGTAACATAGACATACACCTCTTAACACTATTAAACATACTCACGACAACAAATAAGCAAGCACACTTAAACACCCAAGTGTCATGCGGTGACACTAATGATGAAGATGTTGATCGTTGGGTGTAACCTAGCATATGCCTCGAAAAAGGGTAAGTGACACAATTACGCGTGTGACACTAAATACCATAAGGGTGCAAGCACATTAAAGTGGACAACTCCTGATCCATGCCTAGTGTTAAGTGAAAGTGATTCAATTTTACATACTAACTTTGAATTTTGTGAAGAAAAAAATCACATACATTTTAAAAACATATTGATCTACAAAGCCAAGCAATTTATGATGACACAAAAAATTCCAAGAAAAGTCTACATATTTTAGAAGATGCTGCAAGCGGTGTGCAAACAGGTGATATTGAACAAGTGACTGTCTAAAATTTGTTCAAATACGATAAAATTACATTAAACCAATGGTTTTCTACAAAGTTTTGTGATGATGTCCTCAAGTACATAATGAATTCAAGGAATATGAAAAAAATTCCAACTTGAAAATAGTCAATGTCATGAAATCTATGTTCAAAACCAGACTCAACCATTTGCTTTTGAGCATCACTTTTAATGATAAGTATTGAAGGTCTCAACTTGATATTCTACATTTGAGTACTTAACACAACAATAGAGATCATCATCATGAAAAAAATCCAATTTAAACAACACTTTGCTACTACTTTTAGGCCTTTGACCAAAAAAATTATGGTTTTAGTGTACCGGAGCACTATTTTGGTCCACTTTACCATGCTTGCACCCATAAACATTGTAGTAATGCCATGCATCATAATGACGGACGCTTCACCTTGAGCATAGCTGCGAGCTCATATGTAAACCTGAAGCATGTGGTGAGTAGTTGAATATATGTGGTTCACAAGGGTGGTGAAGTGGGAAGAAAACCGGATGCATGTATGGTTATTAAGCAAAAGACACATGTAGAGACTTGACAATGGCCTACATTATGCGGTTGAATATAGTAATTACGATTATAGTGTTGCCATAACACTCATCACATGAGTATCCAGGTACCGTCTCTCCAACTCCTCACCAAGTCCTCCTCAATCTTCGAGCATTGTCTCTTCCCCTCCGTCTTTGGATCGAGCTCGTAGCAGGAGACTACAGTAGACATTGCGGGGGTCATTCACATGGTGTTGAAACATCATGTGGTTGTTGGTGTTCACCCTGGACGCCAACGCATTGCACCCTCCATTCGGATCTCATAGCTACTCCACAATTACATGTTGCGAATCATGGCTACGAGTATATATGGGAGAAGGTTTGGACTTTTTCTGTTGGTACATGGTGTGTAGATCTTGGTAGGGCATGTCCATTTCAACTCTGCACACTTCCACAACAATTAGAATATAAGAAATGTAACAATCATGGGCCCTGTGTAAGCTTCACCTAGGAATGCGCACATTCAATCAAGGCCCAAGTTGACCTCGATCTTATTAAGTTGTTTGTAGATCGTCGTGGATCTTCGTGGCCTTGGCATGGTTGGGTGCATCAAGTTCGCTCTTGGCCAGAAGGTCGGAGAGAGAGAGAGAGATTGTGCTCTTCATCAATTTGTTCCTTTAGTTTCCAAGGTAGTTGAAAGTCCAGATGGAATTTAGGGGATTTACGTGATCACTCATGAGGATATGTGACCGAGGATGAACTCGATCTTTGCAACCATGGGGACATTGCTCATGGATTGTACTTACAAGTTTGTTTGATGAACACAACAATAAATATCTCCATGGGAATGGAGGAAGTGTTGGGTTGAATGCATTCTAAGCTCAAAGATCCCATCTGCCCCAAAGACAATGGCTCTCTTAGAGAATTGACAATCTAACATACCGCCTCTCGCTCACAACATTCAGTATCACCAAGGTAAGGTTTTCCGCGCTCGCACCTTCAACAACTCTGTCCATGGAGAGAATGATGGGATTCTAACTCAACCGTGATTATCAATGGAGGTTACTTCACCACATGTAATTGAGAAGAACTAAGCATCTTGGAAAATATCCTCAAAAAAATGCAGTACATACCTTCGGCCATCTTCCATGGAACTTCCAAGTGTTCTTCACCTTAAGGTGTGTGTGCAAGACGGGTATCATTTCTTCGTGGTAATGGAGTGAGTTGGACTCAACCTGAGAAACCAATTTTACAAACTACATCTACTTTGCTTTTATGACAATGGCTTCAGGGACCTTCTTGTGCACCGGAGTCCCAATCTAGATACCAATGGCCGGCTTTCAATGCCTTCCTCCGACCATCGTACTTCTACATGGTATACATTTCAGCCCGCATAATATATGCATGCCCGCAATCACAACACATTGCATACCTTGTTCTCTCCTCTCACCTTCACTTACATGTAGACTCTTGTCGTAGCTCTTATGTTTTTTTGGTACCCTTGGATTTTGAGTTGTTGTGATGATGGGACAAATATGCAATGCTACAACCTATAAAAAGTCATGCAAAGCAATGTCTTTGTTAACATGTACATGTGGAGATTGGCTCTTGTTGGAGCCAAGGACTAGAGATCCAACTACATGGGATTCCATGAGGAGGAGGAGGAGAGCACACATACCCAACAAATGCAAACCCATAACGTGGAAAAAAAAGAAAAAAAGAAAAAAACCACCTCACATCTCTTCCCTTAAACCCCCCCCCCAAAAAAAACATTGATAAGTTTATTTACTATGTTTTGGTCACGTGTCAAATATGGGTTTCTTTCAGCAATTTATTTCATAAAAAGCATCTTTCCCAAGCACTCGAATCCAAACGGTAGTTAAGAAGATACATATTGCTAGGAACATGGAATTTTAAAACTTTTGGATCCATTTCAATTGCATATCCACATTTACTTGCCTTCATGTCAAAATACATCCCCCATGTTCAAAAATGTCCAATCAGACCTAAATGACACCATGTTTCTAATAGGTAAAACCATCATTATATGGTTGCATTGTTTTCTAAAAGGTACAACCTAACGAAACTAACTTCCCAATCTTTGCAAATCACTATTTGCTTTTACCACAAGATTTGTGGACCTTATGGGAATCTGAAAAAAGCCAAATATGGTCTCCTGGTCCTTTAGGGGTTAATGTCTACTTTTGATGGCAATTTATCTGATCGTGCAGTAGGATAACATGACGATTCCGGCTACACTTTCCCCTAGAAATGGTTTGTGCCTTTTGAATGCCCGCATTCCTTGTCACAATTTGGCAATAAATTGCCTTAAATTTTTTTGTCCCATTAGTGTGGTTCACTAGTTGGGGTTACACATTCAAGAAAATTGAATTTTAGTATCCATCAAGTATAAATTATTTCCTATTCTTTGATGTGCATAATACAGTGTATGTATGGCCTATTGCGATAGTTAAATTGATGTGCCATGCTAATTAATGTGATTTGTATGACTTCTTATGTGACAACACGTCCAATGCCACCTTCTCCAGTTGCCATCCAATGGTTGCAAGGCCATTTAGGTGGGTAAATGATGAATAGTATAGGCCACACTAAATAAGATGTAAAGTGCAATTATTTATGTTATATGGGTATATAAGGAGATGCTCAATAACAAAAAGTTATAGCAACGTGTAACTACAAATAATAAGCTCATAATAGCCCACACAAATAAGACGAATTGGTATAGTTTGCAATTGTAGTCTAGAGTTACATGTACATATTATGTGATATTTTAACTCACTTGCAATATTTAGTTGTGGGTAAACTTCTAACTAGGTGTAAGTTACATGCTCTTTATAGGTGCAAGTTAGCCCGCACCAAGGACACACACACACAAGTGTAACAACAGCACACGGCAATTCTACAACTCTTTTTCCGTACTGGGCTTGTGAAAAGTTTATTAAGGCTGGGCTCAACAAATCTAGTGTAAGAAAGTTTAGTAATGCGTAACTCCAAGTAGTAACTACACTAAACATCTGATTTAGTGTGGCTCACACTACACTGATTATCCCAATTAGTGTGTGCTACTATTCGGAGCTACACAGTGCTATGACTATTTAATGAGCATGTAATAATCTATCCAGCAAAGTCATACATGTTCTGTAATGTCTAAACAACCTACTGAACTTTCATTAGTAGAAATTGAAATTATGAGTAATATGTTTTGCATTGTGAACTCTGAATAGTAACACACTCTAAATGGGATAATCAGTGTAGTCATCGTCGATCCATATTAAATGCCTAACAATCACTAGGTGCTAATAACAGAGGATTAATATGACTCTTGGTGCACTATATGACAAGTCATAGGGATTCATGGTGTCTATGTAAACCCATCCATTGTGAAGGTGACAACATAGTGGGCTAATTTATAACATGTAAATACTTAAAGTTAAAGGATTTGACTCTGGAAATAGCATAATGAAATTTGATTGGAATGTATAGGCCCTCGACCTTGTAAGGTACTTATTTTTACTAGAGTCCCTTCATCCACGATGGTTGAGTTTACATAGACGCCAAAACCCCACGCCCTATTTAATATGGCACATCAATTTTTATATTACACTATATCATATACTTAATATAGCACTATAAGGCTTTGTACATCAAAGAAGTGAAATGGTGTAAGAAATCGTAGTTCTTTTTGAAGAATTGAATAGACCCAAATTGGGTGAGGTCAAAATTATTATACATGGTTTGAAGAAGATAATAAATTGTGAGATGAACTTGATACATGTTACCACCTACATGATTTACCATCCACACTCTTTCCCAATCCACATAATTCTCATCGGATTTGGGCAAACCAACCCATACACTCGTTCCTTCTTGGATGCCTAAACCCTTGCCTCCAAGGAACCAGTGTACGGGTTGGTTCGCCTCAGCCATTCTCATCGGGACGGGTTTAGGTACGTCCCTCACCCAAATTTTTGGTGGGTCAGTTCACATGGGGTCTCAAGTCTTAAGTCCAAGTTCAGTTGAGGTCAATATGTGCAATCTCAACCGTTGAGAGTATGGAAGTTGGGACTTAGCACTTCACACGGGTCCCGAGTCCTAAGTCCTAAGTCCTAAGTATGGCATAAATACCTACACGACAACACTTTTTGTTGGACTTAGGACTTAGGACCAAAAAGTTGGACCCAACTCGCAACACAAGTCCCGAGATTTTTTGCATAAAATAATCAAGATCTTACAAGATTTGATGTAAACCATGCTTTAATGAGCTCTTGAGGCTCAAAAGTTGGATCTTTGCCTCCATGTCAAGACTTGTTCACATGAGTGGGACTTGGAACTTGAGACCCCATGTGAACAACATGTTCAAACACATGCACCTTATTGAAAAAATGTCACATTTTCAAACACTAGTGATGGCATGTGCCAAACACCAGCTCGGTGACTATGTCATTCGATATATATATGTAACATATTGCTTCGAAAAAAGAAAGTGAGAACAAATTATCGTAGAATAGTGTACCTCTCATTCATCCAACATAAAAGCTTCGAAGTAGTGTGCAATCTACATAAAGTTGCCTTTTTTTAGTTGGTTATAACATCTATTTTTTTTGTTAGATTACGACAATAACTTTTTGTAAGATGTAGCAGTAAGCTTTGTAACTACTTACACCAAAAATACCTCCAATTGCTTGTCATGCACATTCAACCACTGCAAAATAAATGATCAAACAATTGAGGACTCCTAGTTGAAAGAACTCTCTTTGCAACGTACATGCAAGATGTGCCAATGTATTCCCTTTGAACAACTTTACACTTAAGCCAACCCAAAGATTGCATGTAACCTTTTCCATGTAGTGAATTGCATGTACAGGGTGGGGGTTTTTCACAGCCAGAACCATCTCCAAGTCGCAGACAAAAAGCAATGCTCCTCCATGTATGCACTTTCCAATGTAGCCCTTGTAATTGGAAAACCAATCGTGAATATTGTTTAAAACATGAAGAATGTTATGAACCAATCAAAACACATTCCAACGTATTTTGATCAAGCATGGATTTATTATCATTCTTTCGAGAAAAACATATGTAGAATAAAATAAAATAAAACAATGGCAAGGAAGACATGTTGTGTGTTTATGATGTGTTAGATGGTCTTATAAATGTGATATAAACAACTTTTCCTATGTTCAAATAGCTTATGGCCTCTTCCCACCTGACTTTAGCTTGGCCTAAAAGTTCCTCCTACAAACATGACATTCACACCATCAATGTTATCTAGCCCAGAGCCTAGTTGGCAAAGGACGTGACATGGATTATAAATGGAGGTTTTAAACCTCAAGCACCGACCCTCCCATTGGTACCTAAAGATTAGGCAAGAATGTAGGACTTTTAAAGTGTCACCTCCAACCCTTGTGATTGGTTGCTTTTAGTCTTAGCTTTGAGGGTGCAAGGAGCTCCATGAACAAAAACCGATGGTAAGATAGATGAGTGGTAAGGCATTTGGAGATGGAACAGAAACTATCCAGCAGGTCATTGCTCGGTAGATAAAATAATGAACATGTGTGAAAGCTACTTAACTAAAACCTACTTGAAAAATCTTTGGAGCATGTTCTAATAGGTGCACCAGGATAGTTGGGTGGCTCCGCCATAATCGAGAGAGCTTCACCCGGTTTTAGAAAAGACTTTGGCTATTTGGTTAGAGCCAGGTGGGAATCAGTGTTCAAGATTGAAGTCCTCATATGAGTTTCATTTTGAAGGGCTCTCAAATTTCAGCCCTTCAATTGAAGAGCCGGTTCAAATCCAAGACGTCAATCCAAGGATATAGAAATGAGATACAAAACTCATATTAAACTTGTGCATGAATTATATGGTACATGTTTCTAGTACAATGTGAAGAATTAAGAATCAACCATCTAACTCCACTGCTTGTAGTGACAATGCCCTATGCTTGTTGGTTCTTGTGGCGGGCATATTATATTGAGGACTTCAAGTGATGTCTTCATTTTCAATTTGGGGTTGCGTTTTGAAGGGTTGTTTTGAGAGAGGTATATTTTGAAGGGCCAAATCGAGTTTGAAGGGCATTGAAGACTTCAATCTTGAACATTGGTGGGAATGGGTTTTCATTAAGTTAGACCTACAAAACTATTTTCTTTCATGGAAGTGGAGTGCCACTTGTAACACAATCGTTGGTTGGAGTGTGGTGGCACTTTGCTTCGCAACTGGTAAGATGTTACTATTTATTTTGTTTAGGGGGTCCCAAAATGGATTGTGTCAAGTAACTTGGATTTCCTCCAAATGACATCAGTGCTTTATCATGTCCACATCTACAAATATTAGATCTTAAATTCTAGGCTTCTGTGAGACTTAGGGCCAGTTTACACTATGGACCAGGAAGTCGTCCCAGTGTGTTGTAAGAGCGTTGACTGGCTGCTGAACTCATCCCGGGACCACTTCGGTTTACACCAAGGAAAAAATGGAAGGGTGACCATGAAGGTCGAGGTCCCCAAAAGACATATTTTAAGGCCTAATTAATACACTGACATGGTCCAACGGGTTTTGCGGTGAGAGAGATGGTCTGGTAGGAAAAGGCAAGGGCCCATGGCAGAGAAATACCATTATAATACTTTTTTAATGATTTTTTTTGGGGGCTTTGTATACAATTCTTCCCACTAGGTAAGGCTCACAAGGCACACTTTTTAGCATCTATATGATGTGATGAATCTTGAGAAGCAAGTCCCCCCTCTATGTGCCTAGATCATATCGTAGCCCATGAGACATACCATTTCTTCCATGCCCTACCCCTTAAACTTGCTCCCACATGTTTCATCAAACAATGTGGGACATCTAGAACTCAAGAACTTGAGTGCAAATTTATTTTTTTGGTCTGCCAACTGAAATGTTTGGAATGTTGGGGCTTGTAATATACCGTTGGAAAGGTCTTGAAAATACCTTTCCAAGGGTATATTACATGCCCCAAAAGTTTTCAAATTATAGTTGCAAAACGACAAAGAAAAATATGTAGTCGTTTAGCGACTATAGATCAGGGTGGTCAAAAGAACCGCAATGGGAAAACAATTGCGGTTCTTTTTCGCATAGTTTTCTACTACACTAAATAGGATATTTAGTGTTTGATACACTAAATATGAATGTATACACTAAATATCAATAACCCTATGAAAGTAAGTAACATTAAATGTAAACTCAAATACTAAATATCAACTATGGTAATATGTGGAAGTTACATGTTTTAATTTAGTGTTAGTAAGGATATGAAAAAAAATAACAATGATAAAAGGAGAATTCCAACATATCTTCTAGCAAATCTTCTAACACTAATTATCAAAGAATTGAAAATTAGTGTTGAGCAAGGTAGGGTGGTAACAACATTAAATATAATCAAACACTAAATATCCTATTTAGTGTAGTGACAACACAAGGTACATGTCACATGTAAATTACATTGAACATGTACAAATTAAATCGCTCATTTTTTGTATAAATTGTTGTGAGAAGATTTGCAAGCCACATCTTCGACACATTTAACAAGCAGTGAAGACAAAGTGAAGCCCAAGAGAAGACAAGAGAATGGTCAAACTTGAAAAAAATTCTCAAAACTGCCCTTTTTGGGCATGTAAAAAATCAGCACATTCACTTTTTGGTGCATGGTCATTCTTCTTGGTCCACATTCGGTTTACACCTAGTGAGGGGCCCAAGGCTTTCAAACCTAATTTTTTAAGAAGTCGGACCATGGACGTTGGACCATGAACTCGGACCATTGAAAAAGACCCTCTTCCATGGTTTGACTTCATGGTCCATAGTGTAAACCGGCCCTAAGATATTGTTGCACTGCATAACTCCGACTAACAACACGCACTAATTGGGACGGATAATTGTAGGAAAAAGATATAGCATGGTGTAACTTTGAAGAGCAAGTGACACTAGTAAATATTGCATAGAGTGTAGATTATGTAACGCACATAATCTTTTCCCCAAGAAGATATTATAAACAATGATCATTGGGCGGAGCGACTTGCATCCACCATCCACTCGGTTATGATCACAAAATGGGAATTAAGAAAGCCGTCCCATTCCCGACCACCACCCCGTTTTCGCAACTTAGGTCAATGTATGTTTGTGCAACACAATATGAATCTTCGATCAACGTTTAGATGTCATGGTCAAAATCCAACTTAGCCAAATGTTAGTGGCTAAGTTGACAACTAGGTTTAGATTGTAAGCATATATAGGTGCCACGATTATCGATTATGGGAATCAACTATTCTTGGTTTCATAAGCAATCAATGATTGGAAAGAGGGCAGCCTATATCACAAGTATAGGTCAAAGAGAATATCCACTTTTAAATTTTCATGATAATTTGGTTATTACTAGAAACAACATTAACCTGACCGTACCTAAACCACAAATATACTAAATTGCTTAATTGATGGGGAAACATAACATTATTCAGATCCATAACAGTGTTCTATGGGACTGACAATATTCTAAGGAATATTCCATCATATAGGCTGAATGTGAGGAATATTTTGTAAAATATTGTCAGTCCCACATAACACTGTTATGGATCTGAATGATGTTATGAAGGATAAGCTACCTTAATTATCTAACATGTTATTTTCTTGCCAATGGTGCAGATTAGGACCGGATTAACACAACCACATTCTGTGTTATTTCTTAAGTGTTTAATTTTACTCACAAAGCTAGAAATCTGTAGTTGTCGGTAGCCAATACACATACAGTCAAGACTCTATAAATGTTACAGGTCGGGAGTAGCAAAAAAATAACATATATAGAATCATAACGAGTAACACTTATAGAAATAACACCTAAAAATTCCGAAAATGAAGAACATAACGTTTTATAAAATAAAAATGAAAGTACAAATGATAATACATAATTCAACTAAACTAATTGAAAGAAATAATCTATATAGTAGTAACTTGACGAGATTCTTCCAACTAAACTAACCGAAAGAAAGAGTCTATAGTAGTATGACGAGAAGCTTCCAAATGATGAGATGAAACTTCCTTCTGGAGTCCTTGAATGCTTCTGATGTGTGATAGGGCATCATTTGGTCTTTGTTCAAAGTATTTCTTCAAAGTCTCTAGAGGACGCTTAGCAACACTAAATCCTACAACTTCTTCTACCACATCAACCATAACCTCATCACCATCAATTTCTTGATGTTATGAGGAATACATATCCAAAAACTCTTCATCGGTAGGTTCATAGGGGTTGTTTAAATCAAACTCCATCTCATAATTGAGGTATTCATGAGCATTCATCACGTCACCCACCTCACTATCAGATGATAACAACGTCAGTTGATGAAGTAGAGTAGCAACTTCATGAACCTCTACCAAGCGCCTAGCTTCCTCTATCTCCCTCTCAATAGAGCTCGAAAGAACACCCGTGTGCCTCCAACAATTTTGAATTGTTCGCAAAGAATATGGGATAAATGTGATTACATGTTTAAAATGTATGCTCCTCGGGGAGATCACTCCATTGTCAAGTTGAACACCACGTGCGAACAAAGTTTGCTACCCCTATATTACATGTCATAAATAATTTTAAATTTTATGATATTTTTTCTACATATAAAAAACCATTGATGGTATCTTTTGTATATTTTTTGAAATTTTTAGTCATCTTCATTTTTGTAGCAATTTTTTTAGTTCAATTCTGCATCATTCTAGTTAGAAACGGTATGTTTTATTAAAAAAACAAATCATCAAATTTAGTCACCATTTTTACTATGTAACAGGTACCATTTATATCTACTCATGAAAAAAATTAATAAAATTGTGACCCATTTTGGTCATGATTTTTACATTTTTTACATTTTTTACATCTAAAATGATCGCACGTGGTTGTTCAACTTTACAATGGAGTGATCTCCCCGAAGTATGCTCTCATATATTAATACCTTGATTTTCTCAAAATTAACACTTATAGAGGTGCAATTAACAAAGAAGGGAGTAGAGCATGTTATAACACTTAACACATAACACTCACTAGTCTTACCAATTGTGTTTTTGTAGGGGAGTAAAATTTTCTTAACATATATGAAATTATAATGCTTATAGGGGTAACACTTATAGAGTCTTGACTGTAAATGCGTAATCACCAAGCACTACATTCAGTTCAGAAAATCCGGTGTAATTTCCAACTCTGAAAATAATGCACAAACCACATCAAATGCTTAGCCTCAATTTTATGAAACCCTCAATATTTAATGTGGAAACATTTAATTAAAAATGTAGTACACTAAATATTGTGTTTAGAGTCATGTGGCATTTTATGTCATTGTGATAATTTTTCTAATGATACTTCTTATGAAAAAATTACAATTATTGTCATCCCAACTCACTCTTAATTAATCCATTGGTAGTTAGATGTATTATGCAGTCTAATATTTTGTGGTGAAATATTGTCATGAATGATTGGAATGTGGGTGACATGTCACTTCGTAAGTGCCAGTTATTGGGACATTATAAATGTATAGTGCCCAAAAGGGAATGACAAATCATGTTAGGTTTGCATTTAGCTTTGGTGACACTACCATAGGTTGATAGCCGGTCCAGCACAGTTGTGTCAAATAATTATTTAAAGTGTCAAAAGTCGGTCCGGTATTTCAAAATAATAATTTTGAAAAATTTGACAAATTTCATATGATTTTTTCTAGACTTCCAACTAGTATGTAGATGCCTCATTAATAACTATAAAGTGTCCACATGTACATTGTATTGGAGTAAGTGTTAATATATAACTCCTCCCCATAAGGTGTCCACAATCCATGTGGGATATGCAAACTTGAGAGATGAAGCTCCGGTAGTCCTCTTGTATGTATTTGTCAGTATCTTTTGTATATCAACTTCAAATTGCAATTTTTTTTGTTGGAGGTAGTACTTTATTCGATTACCTAAGTTTTTTTTAGTTTAACACATCTCCAAAAAGAAAGATTATGCTTAGCACAATCAAGCTCCAAAAACTTGTTCATAACACATTTTCTCTCCAAATCTCCCCACTTCTTGAAAATACTTGTTGAAATTTGTTCGTATCTTTTGCACGAAATTCTCAAATCACAAATTTTTGTTGCGGGTAGTACTTTGTTTCATTTACCAACTTTCCCTAGTTGGACACCGTTCCAAATAAGTGCTCTTCTCTGTGGAATCGAGGTTTGAACATTTATTAAGGATTTAGATCAAGTTCTTAGTACATAGTCTTGCAATTTCATGGTAATATATATTCTCTGCGATGACTATGAATGACTTGGAATATAATGTGAACCCCTCCCTTATCCAATACTCTACAATGAATTATTGACATTGCATAGGCTTGTGTAAAGTGAGAGTTCCGAAAAACGTGTAGGTAAATTAGAATAATTCTAGACAAAATGTGTCCATCGTTTTCAACATAGTCTGACCTTTATTTTTAGAATTATTTTGTACCACACCGGCTATCAACCTACGGTGCACATGTAATTTACAATTAGGGCCACTTCACACACGAGCCAAGAGCCACGACCATGAAATTGCGAGAGCCCAAAAGAAAGTGTCCAAAGGCCGTCCCAACACACCTCCAAAATCATGTAGTGTAGTCATGGACCCTCAAGTGTAGTGTGAAGCCATATGTGACCGGGCCCTCAACCAAATGCTATTTCAATGAATTTCTATTCATGCGGGTCCTCACACATGATAAAATACAATAAATCAACGGTTGTGAGCGTTCAGAGTGCCATGGTCCCCATGTTTTGTGGGATCCATGTAGACTTTACATCCATCTTGCATTCACATACTCCGTTGGTCCCTCAAGCGTAGTGTGAAGTGAACTTGCACCGGCTCCGCCTTTTCCAACTAATGAGAGTGCTTGAAGTATAATAGTCACGGGCTCTCAATCTCGTGTGTGAAGTGGCCCTTAGTATTGAACAAGGCAAATAGAATTGGTGACACTAATTTCAATATCTAGTGTAGTTATTATCCCTTTGGAAAGAAACCGCAAGGTCATGAATATGATATGTGATGTTCTATGACCGTGGGATCTTAATCGTGCCCATAACACCCAAGAGATCATTTCAAGAAGGGAACTCCTCCCATTGCATAAACTTAAGTGGTGCCACGCCACTTGCATAAACTTTAAGACGATACTCTTAATGATTTAGGTGATGCCAAATCTAATAAACAAGCTCTCACTATAAAATTCTCAAGGAATTTCCTATTGGAATGAAAATTAATTTGACCCATTTATTTCTTTATCCCCACTAATTACATATTCTGGTATAGTGCCATGTTAAGTTCTCAATCTGATGTGTACTACTTCAAGCCATGTTGTTGTGTTATACAAACAACTTTTTTATTCTTGTTGGGGTTGTACCCCAGTGTAATTTTCATTTGCTCTTAGGCGGATGTGCCAAAATCCAACTTAGCAATAACCTTGCCACATGTATTTGAATGGCATTTGGTTAGGTGTAGATCTAAGAACATACATCAACACACATACATCTAGAAAGAGAAAAAATTGGACTATGTGTTCTAGATTTACTAACCATTCTAGATTCAATTGTCAACATGATTTGGGAGCAATGTATATGACTATCAAATGTACACGAGAATCTTCACTTTAATGATGAATAGGATATTCATATGAGCTCCAAAAATAATGGGAAAAATCGCTTTGGTCACGATTTGGCTTTGCTAATCATCTCTCACCATGTGTGAGTTGCGTATCCTACAAGAAGTGGGTGTAGAGAGAAAAGCATCCGAAAAACACATGTCTACCTTAGAGCTCGATTGATGTTCCTCTCTTGATTTCTCCTTCAACCTTTAACCACAATCACAACCCTGAATAGTTGGGCTGGATTTGGAGTCGTAGATATGCTTCTAGGATACTAAACCCCTTTCTTCAAAAATAGAACCAAAGAGGGTAATTGAAAATCAAGGAGCTACACTAGATATACAGTAATCTCCCGCTTAAGTATGCACTTTGAACCGGAGCCGTTGGTGCACACTTAGTTGGTAGGTGCATACTTTACTCATATCGCTTCCTAGACCCTTTGATTCGATGAATCGCAATGGGAAACGGATGAAACTTGAGGCAACCCGCTTGACCGAAGCCCAACGATGTGAAATCATTGCAAAGTTGAGCAAGCCAAACGCGGCGAGCAAGCAGGCGTTAAGGCGGGAGTATGAAGTCAGTGAAGGTGCCATCCGGAAAGTCTAGGACAATCAAGAGAACATACTACAACGAAATCCAACCTATTGAGACATTTGTTGAATCTGAAAGTGCTATCGACCTCAAAGGCTTTGAAGCTCTACACAACACTGTCCTTGACATTGACGACCAATTGCTTTGCTTCGATGTTCAAACAGAAGCTGGACAGATGAACTGCGACGATCGTTTGAGACGTTTCAGCGAAATGTTAACAAACTGACATTTAATATCAAGCATAAAAAAATATGGCAAGAGGGAATTATCACATATGAGGGTACCCCTCATACATCCAACACAAAATCCTTAAAATAAATGCAATCTAAAGGCTATTAATTTTCAGTTTATTTTCCAATAAATGTTAGCTTCAAAGACATTGCACTAGTCTAGTCCAATTAATTTGCGATGAATCAACCACAAACTTGGAGGGGGTCAGGTCTTATCTCTGGATGGATGAGAGTTATGCCCGCATACAACAATTCCCTCTCACCTAGTGAAAACTCAATAAAACCCCACACAACTATAAATTGTTATGTTTATATATTTGATAAATGGAGCCGACATCAAAGACCTCTAATATGATGTTCATTGTTTAATTTTAGGTCATTAGTTTGGGTGGGGGGGTACCATATATGTTTAGAGTTTAAATCGCAATGGCCAATCTAGGGGCACGACTAAGAGGCGTAAGTCATCCTTTGTGTACTATATCCAGATCGAGTACACTATTGTGTCTAATTAGTGTGGGCCACACTAATTCCTAATAAAACACGCTAATTTCAAATTATAATTTAGAGTGGCCCACACTAATTTCAAAGGTGAAAAATTTGTGTGGGTTTTGTCGTTTCCACAATTGGATGAAACTTCATAATTCCATCCAAATGTGTTTGAAGACTTTCCCCACATTGACCTAACGGAGGTTCATTGACCTAACGGAGGTTGTTTGCGGAGAACCCTAACACACACGGATGGATGACATTACATTTTTCATCCAAAGTGACCCAAACACTTGAAATTTAGTGTGGGCCACACTAATTTCCAACCCACGTGTGTTTCCCACCCACACTAATTAGACACAATAGTGTAGAGGTGCAAAGTGTCATTGGAAGTGAGTATTACCATGTGGCTCTCATGTTTACGTTTATCCTTAAGAGTGAAGATGAAGTGGTAGAGTTGGTCCGAGATGACCCTAAACTACCGGTGATAGTGGAGGGGTGCCCATTTTTGAATGGAGTGTGTAGTAAGTTTTTGCTATTGCTTTAAAACAACAAAACCCAGGGAACAAGGTCTCCAGGAAGACTGAGATAGTGTCTATAAGGGTTAATGTCACATTGGATTAAGGTTCACAATAACATTTTAGGGTGATTCTCATTCTTTACTCTCTTCAATGTTACTTATCCCATTCTTTCTCTTCCTCATTGGTTCATATGTGATGGTTCTGTAGTGAGTGTTGTCTGTCCTATCTTCAAGGTAGGTACTGTCACTCTAAGGCTCGGACCTAATTCTGTCGTGAAGCTCAAAAGCTTGGCAAATTGTCAAGTAACTCATAGGCAGGACAACATGTCCGGGGCAACGTCTTTTGAGTAACCATCTTCGTCCTTATTTGTGAGGAATTATGCTTTGTAGGTAATTCAAATTAATTCCAATTATACTTACTTCCATCCATTGGCAATTCCTCAAAAGACTGTAACCATCATCGTCATCTTCCGATAAACCTGGTAATCCATCTCAAAAAGTACCCATTCTGTCGATATATAAGTTATATCCATATAACTTTAACAAGCTAAATCCTTTAGTTAACAGGTTTTTAGCACTTAGAAGGATTTACATGCAAACAATTTCATCTCACCAGGTAAAGTCTTACTTCTACCATGCTGGTGTTGCCCTCAATACTTATCACTCACACTATTTACACTCTTTTATCGTGACTGGCGATATTATGTGGACTTGCCCAGGCGATATTCTATTGTGGGGTGACTACCCTAAGGTGAGGTCAGTCCTCATCCTCGTACTAGGCTGTAACCTTTCATATTCTCTCAGATAGAATCTTGCCTCTCTCAGGCTTCTAAGTCTGTAACTCCTATAGTGGCTATAGCCCTTCTCTCTTATTGCCTAAGCCTAGGTCTCTCTGGCGATTGCCCTTTCGTCTCTCCTCTCAGACTATGGCCATGTCTCTCCCAGACGTTATCTCAGACGGGATCCCTCATCGGTCAGGCCTCCATGCTCACAGCTACAGATTATTGTTGTTAGGCCGGAGATTTGTCTCTGCTTTCTCGCTCACCCCTTAAGTGACTCAATCCTTAAAACTATAGCCTGATGCTGTCTTTTCCACTTTCCTCTCTATTATCTCCCCCTCTCAGGTGTCTGCACAAGCTTTCTTGGTGGCCCCTTGCCAGACGACTAAAGCTCTCATGTTGTGCGGCCACTCACTGGCTTGGCATCTCCAACCAATAACTTCACAGATTATCGCTCCCAAAGCACCTGCTTATATTTCTATCTCAGAGGACCATCGCCTATATAGACATTGCCTCCCATGCTTCTCTCACGCCCCAACTAAATCCTTCTTCTCATAGCCTATCGCCTTACTCTGTTTTCTTAAACTCGACTTGGCCTTTGTTAATCATCCTCACATTACTGGTGAGCTCACCTCCCCCCAAGCAGGGATTACACGTCACGTCGCGTCACGTCGCGTCACGTCCAGTGACAGCGACGTGACGGCAGACCTGAAAACGTCACGTCCGTTTGGGGGGGTAAAACAGTTTACCCTGTCGTCACACAGGGTAAACTGTCGTCAACAGTGTCGACTGCTAGTGGGCAGTCGACGAGTTACAGCGACTGCTACTAGGCAGTCGACACACTGAATCGACTGCTAAAGGGCAGTCGTATAGGTGTGTCGACTGCTGACGGCAGTCGAATTTCCATGTCGACTGCTCAAGAGCAGTCGACTACCATAATTAGTCGACTGCTAATAGCAGTCGACTTGGGTTGTCGACGGCTCTTGGGCAGTCGACATGGAAATTCGACTGCTATTAGCAGTCGACGACAGGCGGGCGACTGCTTGTGAGCAGTCGTCTGCCCTTCAAGTCGACTGCTATTAGCAATCGACTTGGACTGTCGACTGCCCAACTGCAGTCGACAACCCAAGTCGACTGCTAATAGCAGTCGACGAAGAAGGGCAGACGACTGCTGGTGGGCAGTCGCACCCCTTCGTAATAGCAGTCGACGAAGGGATGCGACTGCTTACAAGCAGTCGTCTGCCCTTCAAGTCGACTGCTATTAGCAGTCGACTTGGACAGTCGACTGCCCAACTGCAGTCGACAACCCAAGTCGACTGCTCTTGAGCAGTCGACAAAGTGCGGACGACTGCTGGTGGGCAGTCGCACCCCTTCGTCGACTGCTATTAGCAGTTGACGAAGAAGGGCAGACGACTGCTGGTGGGCAGTCGCACCCCTTCGTCGACTGCTAATAGCAGTCGACGAAGGGATGCGACTGCTTACAAGCAGTCGTCTGCCCTTCAAGTCGACTGCTATTAGCAGTCGACGAAGACAGTCGACTGCCCAACTGTAGTCGACAACCCAAGTCGACTGCTAATAGCAGTCGACAAAGTGCGGACGACTGCTGGTGGGCAGTCGCACCCTATGGTCGACTGCTATCAGCAGTCGACTTGAATGGGTTGCGACTGCTCGTGAGCAGTCGCACCCCATAGTCGACTGCTAATAGCAGTCGACGAAGGGGTGCGACTGCTCACGAGCAGTCGCGTAGAGACACCCATGGGCACGTGGCGTCCATGGGTTGGTCCAGGGGGCGTCTAATCGAAAGGACGCCTCCTTGGGGTATATATGGACCCCACTTCCCTCATTCCCTCACTCCCACCTCCCTCCATTTGGGCCTAGGTTGTTAATCAGCCCTTGCCATTTGGAGATAGAGATGAGCTGGAGGGCTACAGGTGGACATACGTACTGAAATACGTATACGGGACAAACGATATACTATATCTGCCTACTATCTGTATTGTAGTGCAACCCACCTACATACGGTATACATTGTACCCCATTGCGGTTAGTTTGAACCATACCGGAAATTGTTATATGTGAACACTTATTTTGAAAGTGGTTTACATCTAATTATGTAGTTTGAACTTTGAACGGCCTTAATTTGGATTTAGTGGATTGGAAAAAAAATTGTGGGTGGTGGCGCTTATTTTGGAAGTGCTACCATATTAGGTTTAATTTATAGTAGGCATACAAAGCTAGAGGTTAGGGGCAACGATGGCAGACGAAGATAACTTGCCGCCGGAACCTCCACGTGGCGGGGATTTGGATCCGGGGGGGACTCCGCAAGCGACACCGGGGTCGGCAGGCGCTAGAAGACGCGGCAATGCGCCGAGGGGCAGGCCGCAACCAATCAATTTGGAGGTGGCGCGGGACCCGAACATTCTCGCCAATCCCGGCTGGCAAAATGAGAGGGGCATGTGGTTGTATAGCACGGTCCGAAGGTACGTAGAGTGGACCCATTTGACGAGGATGTTCGTTCCTAGCGCGAATGCTGAACGGATGTCTAGACAACGCTATGGCATATGGAGGGAGGTGAGCCATCAAATATTTGGAGAACGGTGCAAGGAGGTGTGGGATTTCTTGTGGGGTGCACCGAGGGAATTTGATCGCGGGCATATGCTAATGTGGTTATGCCAAATGGTCTACGCGGAGGTAATTTTGGGAGTGGATATCGACTGGTCCACCATACCCCGCACGAGCCCGGACTTGAGGCAGGCACGCCGGGTCACGGTCATACCAAGTGCCGTGCTAGGACGGAACGCTGGCCGTCCGATTCCATTGGCATGGCAAACTCCAATGAATCCTTTGAGGGTCCGATCTTATTTTGATTTCCTTGCGGGACCAGATCATCAAATTGTGGGGACTCCACCGGCCGCCGAGTCAAACATGGACGAGCACAACATTGTCATAGGGTTGCCGGTTGAACCACCTAGCCGGCGACAAAGGGTCCACGTGACACCGCCACATGGTTCCCGGTTGGTTTGTCCTCCATCTTCGCCCGTTGATGTGGAGATGGCATCGGCGGTGCCATCCCCACCACTGGTAGTTGCCGACAACGACGTTGTGGAGGCGTTGAGGGCGGAGTTGGCAAAATGCAAATCTGACCACGAACGGGAATTGGAGATGGTCCGACGTGCACACGCCGAGGAGGTCCAAGGGTTGAAGGCCGAGATTGCACTTTTGACCAACCTTGAACTTGCGAGGGCTGATGCGCCACAACTGCCGCAAGCAATGTTTGGTAGTGATGGACAAGGGCGGGAGCCGTCGCCCACAACAAACTTGGAGGCAATGAGGGTTGATTACGACCGGGTCATTAGGAGGAACCGGTTGTTGGAGGACGACTACATGGGCATGGTCACAGCCACTATCATGTTCGCCACGCGTGAGAGGGCATTGATGGACGAGCTGACCCACTATAGGGACCACGGCGAACAATGGCCCGAACGACGGCTTTTTTTTACCTCGTGGCCGCCATTGGATTTCATGTATCCTGAGAACCTCCCGGTCGATGACGACCATTACCCCAGTATTGCGTGGACCAAGAGGCCCGAGGATGAATTCCAATGGGATACCGCAGTATCATCCCGCATCGTGATACCCCCGGCCAGACCAGCCTTGTTGTGGCCATGCGTCCCCGATTGGATCAAGGACGGGAGCATGTGCCCCATTTGTTCCAATCCTTGGGGACCCGAAGGCGCATGGATCGTTGGGTCGTGCGGTCACATGGTCCACCCGAATTGTTTGTTGCCACACATGTTGCAAACACGCCGTTGTCCTACGTGCCAAGCCCCTCTGCATCGAAGGTTGTACGAGCAATTCGGAGTGCAATGGGGAATGCCTCCCGATTTTGAATACACAATAATCCATGGTGTGCCGCCCGCAGAATACGGCGATCCTCCTGCTTATAGCTGGCGTGCACGGAGGTATTTCAAGGACCTGCGAGGCTACCCGACAAACTTCACGCCTGAAATGTACACAAGGGTTGCTCATGAGTTTTACCCCGGCTCCTCTCCTCAGGCCGTAGGTTTGAGGGCATTTTTGTACCGTGTTGTGGGTGGGCATGCCGGAGAGACGGGTGAATACGTCCCAGGTCCTCACCCCCACGGATACGTGTATGACTCCAACGGCAATGTGACAGTGGGGGTATTACCACGGGAACCGGTCCCGGGCGAGGAAACAACTTGGGATGTGGAACACGTGTTGGACACAACAAGTTTTGAGGCCGATCTGGAGAGGCAGGAGGCCGTTACACAAGAGGGTAGCTTCAATGAGGTGGACGTCCAAATCCGGATGAATGAGTGGAAATACGTCAACGGCCTTTTGGGCATCCGTGACGGGGCCTCTAGCCCCACCATGCAAGACGTCCTGCGCCATCCGAATGCCGCGAGGGGGTTGCACATTGGAGACCGCGCGCGCGCTCGTGCACAAGCTGACCGGGAGACTGCGGCGCAAGAACTATGGGCCATCACCAAGAGCAGGCGTGAGGCGAGGCGCCGGACACTACGGCCACCAAATCTGAACGGTGCAAGCTCAAGTCGCGGACCCCCCATTGCATTGGATAGTGATTCGGAGCCGGATTAGGAATGTTGGCTAGTGTTTGTGAGATAGGCGTTGGACTAGGAGGCATTATTTGATACTCAATTGTACACAATGCGGGAAAAACCATGATTTTGGAAATGTTTATAAGTGAATTATTGTTCACTATCAATTTTGGGAGTAATAAACAAGTGTCGCACAATGATCATTTCTTATGTTTGCCCACACAATCGGTTGCCACAAACATCCAATTAAACCATGGACTTTGCATCTACATGCATTTGCACTTGAATCAAACACGTATCGATGCAAATAACTGTGACAATGATTCCATGTGGCATGATTATAAGTTCACACCAAGCGGAAAACATCACCGCAATATTGCTGGGAATTCATATATTGCGCATTTCCAACTTACCAACATACGTAAGTATACGTGCAAGTACAAACTTGATACTACGCTCTCACCATATTCGTGGGCAAATCTTACATTGACGACCTAAGTGTGTACTCTCTATACACCCGGTATTCCTTTTGGTGCGCGGTGCACCGGTTGAACCCCCAATGAATTGCGTCATGCACCGAGTGTTTTATGGTTTGGTAGAACCTCCACAAGGTCCCATAGTTTTTTCGAAAATACAATTGATTTTTCCCCTTCGTGAGAACGTCGCTAAGGTCCTGAAACAAGTGCCATGGGAAAAGTTTTTCCTTGTAACCGATGCGGCATGCGGGCCTTTCTTGGGCGTCCAAGTATCCGCGGTGGTGACGATCAACTTGTCTCCTAGGCAGTCGAACCCAATAGAATTCAGTGAACCCTTGAATCGGACGTAAAACACTGCGTAAATCGTCCTCATTTCGAGTGTTCTCTGCAACCACCTCGGGTGTAAATTCGTCCGGTTCGTCCGGCAAGCCCCATGCGTGTCGGGGATTGTAATACATACTTCTTGACGAACCACCCGCATCCCGTATCTTGCCACTCCCAGCCATCGCAATCCTATGGATTGCCCACACCGTAGTTGATCTTGGGCAATGTATGCGACGCATACAAGGTCCTCAAAATCACTACGAGGCAGGGTGGCCTCATGGTGGGTAGCACACTTGATTTTATAGGGATATCGCAGTGTGGGCCCTCGGGTGGCATCCAATGAGTTGGCAGGTTGGGTTACGGGTGTGTCTAATTAGTTGTCTAAATTAAGCTGCAAGGCAGTCGACTGCTGTGTAGCAGTCGACCATCCACAGTCGACTGCCTTGTAGCAGTCAATTTGCATAGTCGACTGCTGCACAACAGTCGACTGTGGATGGTCGACTGCTACACAACAGTCGACTGTGGATGGTCGACTGCTACACAGCAGCCGACTATGCAAATCGACTACCTCATAGCAGTCGACTATGTAAATCGACTGTTGGGCAGCAGTCGATTGATAAATGCCCAGCAGTCGACTGTGGCTGGTCGACTGCTACACAGCAGTCGACTAAGATGGTCGACTGCTGGAAGGCAGTCATTCATCCACAGTCGACTGCCTTCCAGCAGTCGATTTTATCAGTCGACTGTTGTGTAGCAGTCAACCATCCACAGTCGACTGCTGCCCAGCAGTCGAAATTAGGCGTTAGGGTTTGGGAAGAGCGTTAGCTTAGTCAAATCATGCATTAAATGCATACAATCATGACAAAGGATGCATATATATAGCAATCCAACCTCCCATTTCCCTCATTCCCAAGTTCTCCATTGGCCATAGCCTGTTTTAGCAAGCTTTGCAAACGGAGAACAAAGGGAGAAGGAGCGGAGAAGCTGCTATTTCAGGGTTGTGCCAAACATGGCACCGTCGACCATTTTACCCGGATTGACCGCGGAAATTGTGGGGGAGCACATATTGCCGAAGGTCCTAGAGCCTATTTTGGAGCCATATCACCGAGGAGAGTATGGGCGGGGGTGTGAAGTGAGGGCGAATTTTTTAACTCTCATATGTATTTTTAAATACATGGGAGTTAACAAAGCTTGGCGGGAACATTTTGGTATGGGAGAAGTCTACAATGCGTTGCGTATGTCGATTTGGGACGTAGACATACCAATGGGGCATCGATTTAGGGGCGTGAGAGGGACTTCGGAGCTCGCCGAATTGTTGCGAGCGTTCTGACTGAACCTCTTCATGTTCAGCCATACGCAACGCATTGCCATCCCAATTCGATGGCAAGTTCAGCATGCTCGGCTCAACGATATTTTCATAATGGAACTTGAATACTTGCGGGATATGCTTGTGGAGAATGGAGAATATTGGCTTCAAGTCGACAAACGTTCTGCCGAATATCGTCGATGCACCAACTTTTGGATTTGTCCTTCGGAGCGACTATTGACATTATAATTTTTCTATGTAGATGTAGCGGTTCATGTTCTATATAGTTCGCCGATTTAATCCTAGCAAACACATTGTATATGTGTTTAGGCCTAGTGGATATAATCGCACTATGTAAAAGATATGATCCGTAATGTGAAATAAAAGTGGATCGCTATTTAAACAAATGATAATTTCCTTATTAGCTACACCCGTGTGCAATATGTATGTCTAACATGTATGGGTGTACGTGCAAATTGCAATATGTATGTGTATGTGCAATATATATGTGGGTTCCCGGTATACCGTATGTTCTATATGTATGCGCTATATATATGGATGTATGTGCAATATATATATATATATATATTTGGGGGTATTTGCAATATATATATATATGTGTGTGTGTGTGGATATTAATTCCATCCTCGCCCATGACATAGGGCCTATTGGCATTACAAATCAATTCCATATGTCCTACTCCTAACCTTAGTGCACATTGGACATTCATTTCATCCTCCCACATGACATAGGGCTAGAGGTGCATTTATTTTTACTTTATCTTAAAATACACATTTAAAATGCATTTTAAAATCCTCGACAAATTTTTACGGCATTTTTAATTTTTTATTATTATAAGTTCACGACTATAGCCAATCCATGGCAATAGGGCAAATATAGACACGCTCAACTTTGACAATTGTTCCATATTACCATATAGCATTAGTACATTCAAACTCAATGGCAATGTTTGAGCCTTGAGCATTGCCAATTTGCCACACAAATTGGCAAATATTGGAATACATAACGCCCCACATGGCACATCGGACAAGTCGTGAATGGTGGTCTGCATTTACAATGTCATCATTCTTGGATCAATATTTGGGCGGAGAAGAGCTCGATGACCTAATCCTAGAAGAGGGGAATGTTTTCGACAATGATTTGCCATAAAGGACCTCACGGATTGATGTCTTCGATGATTTTCAATAATAAAAACATAAAAATAGTCTTAAATATTCTTAAAACTATTTTATAATGCCGCCTCCGACCTATAGAATAAAAAATGCAACACTACATAGGGCCTATTGGCATTACAAATCAATTCCATGTGTCCTACTCCTGAGTCCTAACCTTAGTGCACATTGGACATTCATTCATCCTCCCACATCATACATGTAGGCTCAATTTCTAGTCAACATCCAACATACAAATTTGAAATTCACATTATTTTTTCAACAAACATACCCAAAAATAGTTATTACAAAAATTGATCACCAATACAACTAAACCCATTGAACACCATAGGACATTTGACATTACTATAAATATTCATTCATGAAGGGGCATTATCGTTGTCTTGAGGAATAGAATTCCTTGTCCTGCGTGGCCCTCCCACAGCTACCCTTGGGGGCGGTGCTTGGTAATCACTATCATCGGGAGCTTCGCCTACGCCGGATTCATCGTCCGTGCTGGCATTGTCATCTGTTCGGGCGTCGGACTCGTGGCCATCAATTGCCGGGCCGGGAATTCGACTAAGCCGTGTGCCAGCCCTTGGCATTCTAATCGATACCATTGGTCTTGAACCCGTTGCATCCATAACGCCGTCAGTTTGTGGACGTGCAAGTGGGGTGGCCCCGGTAGTCCTCCATTCTCGCACATCCCTTTGTCGTTTTTTTTTTGACCTCTCGTGGTCCGACCAAAGTTTGTCAATGCAATATTAGGGGGTGGCCTAGCCGGTGTGGGGCATGGGGCGCGCATGCCGATGGTGGCACCAACCAACCGGGAGCCCATGCGTGGTATTGTTGGGGCCCGACGCGCAATGTGTTGCGCCAATGTGTCATCCGAGTCGGATTCCGGTGCTCGCGCAACGGCCGGGCATTGCCCAATACCTCGCAATGGACTAGTGTTAAGGACAACATTGGACGTGCCCTCTCCGTGGGGCTCGGGAAAGGGTGGTGTAGTTTGCATGGATTGTACATATGTTGTCGGCACAATAGGAGTGGGCACAACATCCGTCGGTGGATGAATGGGGGAAGCATGTGGTGGGACTTCGTCCATGTCCATCCGGTTCGGAGCCGCTTCAAGAGCTTCATCCACATGTGGTTCGGCCACTACATCTTCATCCACTACAGGTTGAATGTCTACCGGTACATCGGGTATTGTAGTTGTCGGCGTAGCGGGACGCACATGCGTAGTGGAGAGAAACTCCCGACCGGCTATGTTGGCCCACATGTGAAGATCACCATCGTCCTCGGCGTCAAGTCCATCGTATGTAAACGGATCATTGTGGTTGTCAAGGCCCAAATTCCCTCCACCATGTCCCCCATCGCTCTCGTTGTCCGAAGGCCCCGAGGAATCCCCGCCGGGTCCCGCGGGGGGGTCACCATTTATATCCTCGTCGGCCGAATAGTCGGAGTCTTCGGACATCATGTTCACTAGATACCATGCGGCCGAGTCCCGATCAACCCTCTCCCGTGCCAACCGTGAATTGGTATAAATGTACACCAAATTTTCGGCCCTCGCCGAACTCAACCGGTTTCTAGTCTTGTTGTGCACAAACGAATAACTACTCCAATTCCTTTCGCAAGACGAAGAGGAGCACACTTGGGCCAATATTCGCTTTGTCAAAGGGGCCAAGTGGGTGCCACCTTCGCCCACGAGGTCCCACCACTCGTGGGGTGGGATTTTGGCTTCCATGGCTAGGGGCATATTGGCGAACGCGCCCCTACGCTCTTTGAATGCTTGAAATTCGGCCACAACCCGACCGTAATGACCGTCCTTGCCCGTGGTCAACCTCCTCATGGCGTCCAAGAATCCGGATTTAACGGCCGCGTCTTCGTGGACGACGTTGTCGTCCAATAAATAAGGATTCAAGATTGCACCGGCATGGTGTAGGTCCGTGGTCATCATACGCCACCGGCTGTAGAAATCTTCTTCGGCCAAGGTAGTGAGGTTGTGTGCTAGGTTGAAAGGAGGATTCCTTAGGCTAAGCACATGTTTCTCCAAGTTCTTCATGGTAAACCAAGCCTTGCCCATTTCCGGTTCAACGCCATCAAACACTCTCAATGCTTTCAACACCTCCTCCGACATGTGGCGGTAATTATCGCAACTTGTCCAAAAACTGTCGTCATTAACCGTTGTCTTGATTTGACGTGCCTCCATTGCACTTCTCCTTCGATCATCGCCTCCTCTATTTAATTTGTTCACGTAGGAGGTCCAATCGGGATGAATAACCGTTTGTTCTAAAGCATGTCTCACCTTTAGAAGCCGGTCAATCATGAGGAAGTTGGTGGCGAATCGTGTGGACCCGGGCATCTTCAAGCCCAAATTGGGCGAGTAGGTGAGGAAGACCGCCGTCGGACATTGGTGGGCCCGGATGTATTTGACAATGTCCTTCGCCTTGTCTACGACGTCCTTCGCCCATCGTTGTTTACCCCAATCCTTTAACAACAAGTTCAAACAATGCGCCGCACACCCTTGCCAATGTATGTGTGGCCAATCCCGGCTAATATTGCTCGCCGCGGTTTTCATGGCCGCCGCATTATCGAAGCAAACTTGAACAACCTTTGTGGGGTCCACTCCAACGATGTAGCGTTTGACCTCGGTGGCCACGTAGGCGGCATCCTTTGTGCTACCGGTGGTGTCGATGGAACCAATGGACACGTCGCCCGCCGGACAAATTTGCATGACGTTCATCAAAGGGCGGTGGACAACATTCTCCCATCCGTCCGAACAAATAGTGCACCCATATTTTGGATGGATGATGTTGTCTTCAACTCCACGATTTTTTGTGTATTGAACCGTACATCGTCAAGTAAACTCTTGCGCATTGCATGGTATGTTGGGGGTTTGTACATAATTCTAGCATCGGCGGTTGCCTTAACGGCCTGGATGAACGCGGGATGGCGGACAATACTCATGGGGATATTAGCCTCATAAAAGGCTTGCGACCATTTTGTATCTAAGTCTCGTTTTGTCGAATTTTGCAACCCTTCTTTTAGTCCCATTTGCCGTTGGGAACGTCGGTGGGGTTCGGGAGTCGTCCCGGACACCAACTCCCTTGCCACTGACGGTGCGGGCGATGGTGGAGCGGTTTGGCTTCCGTGCGCGTTCGACAATGCACCGCATGACGCTTGTTGTTGGGACCCGACCACAGCTTCTCCCCCGTCCTCAACGCACTCGTCCACAAAGTCATCCGGAATTGGCGGCCACGATCCGCCGCACCTCGAAAATAAAGACTTTACAATCGGCCCTTGACGTTGACACAATGCCACCCCCCGCATCTTGCCGTCATTTTTTTGGTATCCCAAATGGGCAACCATGCGGTCCTTCCTATAAACTAATTCCAACGCGCAAAATTTGCACTCGACCTTCTTGGACGTTGGAGTCCACTCCTTGGGCACAAACCAAGGCTTCCATTCGTTTCGCGTGCCCATCCCAATATAACCTACTACCTCTCTCCACTTGCAACGAATGCCAAAAGGCAATCAAGGCCAACTAGAGCGAGGGGGAATGATGAATGCTAATGAGCGGTGAACCCTTTATAGTCCCGACGCTTAAACGTGCACTAAATATAAAAGATGCTATTATATTAAAAGTGTTTAGAGTAATCTGCTATAGGATCCATTGCAAAAGCAATTTGTTTATGTTTGGAGGGGGGGAGGTCCAATGTCTGCCATTCGCAGCGGACTTCGGGGGTCGACTGCTGCTTGGCAGTCGACGTGGCAGTCGAATTCCAGGGTCGACTGCAAACTAGCAGTCGACCGCCACGTCGACTGCCACTCGCAGTCGACATCGGGGGTCGACTGCTGCTTGGCAGTCGACGTGGCAGTCGACTTCCGGGGTCGACTGCAAACTAGCAGTCGACATGGCGGTCGACTGCCACGTCGACTACCACGTCGACTGCCATTCGCAGTCGACATGGCGGTCGACTGCCACGTCGACTGCCATTCGCAGTCGACGTGGCAATCGACTTCCGGGGTCGACTGCAAACTAGCAGTCGACATGGCGGTCGACTGCCACGTCGACTGCCATTCGCAGTCGACATAGGGGGTCGACTGCTGCTTGGCAGTCGACGTGGCAGTCGACTTCCAGGGTCGACTGCAAACTAGCAGTCAACATGGCAGTCGACCCCCGCAGTCGACGGCTAGTTTGCAGCCGATGTGGCGGTGGACTGCCACGTCGACTGCCATTCGCAGTCGACATCGGGGGTCGACTGCTGCTTGGCAGTCGACGTGGCTGTCGACTGCAAACTAGCAGTCGACGTGGCAGTCGACCCCAGCAGTCGACTGCTAAATGCAGTCGGCCCACACGTCGACTGCCACATAGCAGTCGACGCCGCGGTCGACTGCTAATTGTCGACTGCCTTATCTAGAGTCGACTGCTATCTGGCAGTCGACTGCATGGTCGACTGCCGTATAGCAGTCGACCAATCGTCGCATCCATCCTGGCCGTTGGATGATGCACGGTCCAACGGTCACGATCCAGGGGCGCGGCGTCCGGTCGTACCGTCGGTGTGAGGCCCACCCAACCTATATATATAAGTGGGGAGGCCTCATTGACATCATTTTTCAACCACCCTTCCTCAAGCGGGACATTGGGACTAAGCATGCCTAGCATCCTTTGCCTAATGTTTTGAGAGGGCCTAGGGGGCGGTTGGAAGATTGGTTTAGGGTGCAAACTCTTGCCAATTTTGGATCCGATTTTTTGCGGTGGAGCGGTGTGAATACGGCCGTGTTTGTGAACACATTTGAGTTGTGTTTGTGAACACAATAATAGCGTGTTTTTAAACACGATGGAGGATCGAAGTTGGAGGATGCCGGAGGACGAGCCGGATGCACCCGGCAGGGTGCACAAACGGCCCCCTAAGCGGCAACGACATTCCGATGTGGGATCAGGAAGTGCTTCGGGAACGGGAGCCAATATTACCCCTCGTTCAGATACTACCGTTCCCGTCCGCCCAAATGCCGGTGCCCCTACGAGCAGCCAAGGAGGGGCTTCCGCGGCCTCAGGGTCGTCGAGTAGGAGCGGGAAACCAAGGGTAAAATTCTCGGATGCGATAACGGCAAAGGTCCACCAAGCCATAGTTGACTGGTATTTGAGGAATGGGGAGGCCGGCATCAAATTCCGTTTTTTGGAGCAGCCGAAACACAAAAGGGTTGAGATAATTAAAAGGGACATGGAGGTTGCTATTCGACAGGAAGTGGATGGCCCCGAGTTTAGCGGTGATAGGAATCTTGCGGGGTTCGATTCATGGGTGAAGAATAAGGCCCAAAATGGTATTTTCAACCTCAAGCAATTGGTTGAGAACATGTTCCCGGAGGGCGAAACAGGCGAGGTGTTGAGCCCTCGAGCTGTAAGAATCCGGGAAATATTTTTGTGGTGGGATCCTGTGGCCAAAGGATTGTCCAAGACGGCCTCCAAAATAATTCCTTGGAAGGCGGAGAAATTGGAGAAGTGGCTAAGGGTGTCGGGCCCATGCCAACTATTGTGGATTCCCGATACGGCAAATGTCGTGAGTTTGAAGAGCATTAAGAAGGTGGGGGGTTACGGGGAGGTGAGGAAGGTGAGGATCGAGGGCGACGATCGTCTCCCACCGGAGATTACGTGGGCTGAAAAGACCCCAAAGACGTCGGATAGGCAAAAAGCTCGTATCCAAGTAAGTGCGGAGGCATGCGTTTTAAAGAGCACGCATCCAGGTTTCATCAAGTTTTGGTTAATCAACAGTGTGTCCAATGCGGGCTATACACTATGGTGGAACGGGGGCACTCTACGAGAGATGTTCATCCGGGATAGAGCCCACCGCCCAAATGCCAACATTTTGACAATGGACGCAACCGAATGGCAACTCTATGACCAAGTCCAAAAGTTCCGGGCGAAGAGGGTAAAGTTGGCTTGGGCATTGTTATGGATCATGGAGGCTTTGCACACTGCAAATGTGCAACACAACGATCTATCCATTGACAACATTATGTTGCATTGGGAATCGGACGGGAGCCTCAAGATTGGGGTGTGTGATTGGGGATGTGCAACGCATTCGGATGAAGATGTCCTATCGCTATGGCATGCGGAAACCGTAGAAGCGAAGGAAAAATTAAGGAAGGAGAAGTTTTGGGTGGCGCCAGAACTGTTTTACATCCAAAACAGGAGACACCAGGATCCCGATGTACATTACACCGCGGAGGCTGAGTGTTATGCGGTCGGCATGATTGCTCGACAACTTTGCAACGATGGTGATGACCGAATTCTCTTTGCCAATGAAGGAAGGAAAATTTGGGATGTCACTTTGAGTGCATTGACATGCGAGAACGTGTCCAACCGCATTTCATTGACCATCGCCAAACTACGGATGCAGATGCCGTTTGTGGGGTGGGATGAGCCCATAGACTGCTGGAGAACTGAGGTTAAGGATAGTGTTTAGTCTGTTTAGTTTTTTAGGCAACATCGTAGGGGTTAAGGTAGTATGCGTGTATCATTGATATGGACAACCTTGTATATTTTTTATATCTTTACGATATACTTGTTTTAATACAACGCGGTTTTTTTTTCTTCTACATATCATTGTTGGCTTTAATCACATTTTTCCTAAACTACTTCCCAGCGTCGTCATTACGTTCCCAGAGACCGCTCCCCTCATTCTCACCGCGGCTGCTCCATTCCCACTTCCCGGCTCGACTTCCTCTCGTTTGCTCCTCGGCTTCTTGCCTTCCGGCCTCCTCTTTGGCCTTGGGGGCAGGGATGTACAAATGGACGTGACGCGGCCTAAACGCGTCACGTCGCGTCACGTCCAGGGTGTGACGCCAAACGGACGTTACTGTAGTAAACAAAAATTACTAATGGGATTTTTTTTTCCGATAAGTAATTATTTCGACATCAATACAGGCAGTCGTTTACCATGGTCGACTGCTATATAGGCAGTCGACCACTTAATCGACTGCTACATTAGCAGTCGCCATTGTAGTCGACTGCTAAGTTAGCAGTCGATTAAGTGGTCGACTGCCTATATAGCAGTCGACCATTGTAGTCGACTGCTAAGTTAGCAGTTGATTAAGTGGTCGACTGCCTATATAGCAGTCGACCACTTAGTCGACTGCTACATTAGCAGTCGACCATTGTAGTCGACTGCTACATTAGCAGTCGACCATTGTAGTCGACTGCTACATTAGCAGTCGACCATTGTAGTCGACTGCTAAGTTAGCAGTCGATTAAGTGGTCGACTGCCTATATAGCAGTCGACCACTTAGTCGACTGCTACATTAGCAGTCGACCATTGTAGTCGACTGCTAAGTTAGCAGTCGATTAAGTGGTCGACTGCCTATATAGCAGTCGACCATGGTAAACGACTGCCTGTATTGATGTCGAAATAATTACTTATCGGAAAAAAAAATCCCATTAGTAATTTTTGTTTACTACAGTAACGTCCGTTTGGCGTCACACCCTGGACGTGACGCGACGTGACGCGTTTAGGCCGCGTCACGTCCATTTGTACATCCCTGCCCCCAAGGCCAAAGAGGAGGCCGGAAGGCAAGAAGCCGAGGAGCAAACGAGAGGAAGTCGAGCCGGGAAGTGGGAATGGAGCAGCCGCGGTGAGAATGAGGGGAGCGGTCTCTGGGAACGTAATGACGACGCTGGGAACGAAGTGACGACGCTGGGAACGCAATGACGTGCCTGGGAACGCGAGCAACTAAGTGGGAACGCGAGCCAGTGGGAACGTGGACGATGGCCGAGCCAGTGGGAACGTGGACGATGGCCGAGCCAGTGGGAACGTGGACGATGGCCGAGCCAGTGGGAACGTGGACGATGGCCGAGCCAGTGGGAACGTGGACGATGGCCGAGCCAGTGGGAACGTGGACGATGGCCGAGCCAGTGGGAACGTGGACGATGGCCGAGCCAGTGGGAACGTGGACGATGGCCGAGCCAGTGGGAACGTGGACGATGGCCGAGCCAGTGGGAACGTGGACGATTGCCGAGCCAATGGGAACGTGGACGATGGCCGAGCCCAGTGGGAACGCCCGACTCAAGCACAACAGTGGAAATAAGGCTAGTACCGAGAAGTAAAGAGGCACGGGCCTATTCCCGTTTTAGGAGCACATGCTCAATTAATTAGCTAGGGATATGAAAAGATATGTACGTGGGAAGTACATTAGAGTTAGTAATTTAGAATTAGAACTCTAAATTCAGACTTTTATTTAAATACAGTGCTAAATTTAGCTGCAGCTGACATTTAAAGAAACTTACGAATTCCTAGATGTGAAACACTATATAAGGAGGCCTACTAAAGGGCCCTAATACACTTCATTCGCTCAAGCAAATTTTACATGAGTGTCAAGAGACCTCAAGCGTGCTACCTTTCTATATGCGTGATACCTTTCGATATATATATATATGCTACCTTTCTATAAGCGTGCTACCTTTCGATAAATGTGCTACCTTTCGATAAATGTGATTCCTATCTATATTGTGTCGCCACTCTTATACAAAAAGAATTGATAAATCGGGCGATACATTAAAGACTTAGGAAGAGGATGGAATCCCTTAGAACTTGAGTAAAAAGACTAAGGACTCAAATGATCTAAGTAAAACACCTAAGGAGGAAATCATCGCGAGACAACAAGGAGAAGCCCGGGAGGGGCTATCTCTTGAAGAACATTCACAAGATTTTGTACGAGTCACACTTGAGCTTAAAAGGATTTAAATTGCTATCCAACTACTTGAGCATTTAATGGACTAAGGTGTGTTATCTATGGCATTAGAATAAGCTCCGCAAGGCATTAAATTTGCACATATACTCTCGCACGCAATCGGAACATTCCCACAACATGCTATCACTCAACGGAGGAGGATTAATGAATTCCGAGCAACTTGAGAGATTAAAGATTTAGAAAATAATTAAAAACTTATGTGAACCCGTAAGATTTAAGGAACTTGAGGTACGGGTTGAGTTGAGAATCCGATAAGGGCTTAGGAACTATACATGAGATTTACCTAAGAGGATTTACCTAGAACGGACTACGAATGATTTGTGATTCTCATGAAAGCCAACTTAATGGCTAGAAGTGGATGTACCACATACTTGAGTATAAAGGGGAATTGAATTATGTGCCTCCATGGTTGGCAACCTCTCGGATTTGATTTACTGGGGTCACATCAACACCACCACATAAGGGTATGATTACTACCCATTGAGGGTCCGCCAAGTGGGCATATCCAAACATCCCCTCCCATCATACCTATCGAATCCATCCAAGGTGTTTGAGGAGAAATAAGTAGAGAATTGAGGGAAGAAATACTAGGCTTAATAAAGCCCTAACCTTGGAGGATATCTTAGGGGATTTTTGATAGAACCTATCCACCCCTTTTAAGATTAAGGTTACCAAAGGAGAGAGCATACAAAGAATGTTTTCATATCCGAAAGTATTGAATCCGGGATATATAATTTAGCGAGAGAATATGCTTACAAACATTCTTACGACATTCTTGGTTTATGAATGACTCACTGGTCGTTCAAACCATGAAAGAGTTGGAATGAATCTACAAGATATTAGACTTAAGTAAAGAATTCCCCTCACAAACACTTAACCTTGACATTAGAATTATAGGGAATCTTATCTTAAGTTCTAAGGTACCTGTCCATTTAAGAGATTATTAAGGAACTACATACTGAGAAATATTGTAAAAGTGGTTCTCGTTAAGAGTACTTTAGGGGAACATAAACTTGACAACTTGGACACTTTATCCCCAAGGATTCATAAAAGGGTCTTAATCACCACATTCTTGATCAAGAGAAGTATTGTGTTACTAAATCTATCTAAAGGTTTGAGAACACCAAACCTTGACATTAGATTCAGGGAAACATAAACTTGTAATCTTATACCAACTACTCTTAGAAAGTTTATAAGGACATTGGAGCTACATGTTACGGAATTGAGACACAGAGGAATGCAAACACCTTCACGAGACTTAGAGAAGAGAAGATCTAATTTTGGTGGGAGTAACTTCCATGTAAACCGGTTCAGCAGCGGGTTACACCGTCTAAGGCTGGAAGGTTGAAGGTGGCCTCCACAATTACTTGGTACACTTTTTACTCAAATTGATTCTTGCAATCACTCCCTCAGATTGAGTAACACTCAAGACCTTCTTCTCAGACTCTCTCACTCTCCAGATGAGTTATATGTCTATTTCAACGCTCCTGACTATCGCCAACACATTGCGCTACTCAGTTCACTTTCTTGACATTGATTCCAAGTTTCCACAAACTCTCATCACTCTACCATTACTCAGTCCATGACTGTACTTCAGACAACTTGCATTGACTCGTAGAACCACAAGTATTATCAAAACTTCATTGCACACACACACAACAAGGCTATTGCCCGTCAAACTACTATATTCCATATATCCATAATTTCAGTCATAAAACACCGATTCTCTCGGCTCTGTCTCTGCCTATCGCTAATACTCTCGAGTATCACACTCGGAGTTTGTCTAATTGCCCTCAACCTCTATCACAGAGTGTTGATGCTCTATCAGCCTATTGCTCTAATCTGAGACTATGCCTGATTCACCTTGAAAATAGCCTGCCTGTAGCCTCGTTCACCTCCTCCTTGAGCTGACAAAGGAGGAGGAGGCGGTTAGAAGTTGTAACCGATTCTTAACGGCAATAGCCTTCCAATGCCGCCACAGATGACGTTCAGAGTTCATTTGCCACATGAATGTCATCAAATTTGAAAAATGGCCCAATTCGAACAGGCGATAGCCAAAAAATTGGTCTCACATAGCCCCACACAGAATCATTTTGCGTCTCGCAAAATTTCATCTCTTCGTCCTCTTGCTGGTGTGATCCATCGATTTGAATGGCCGCTGAGATGATGGCCCATAATCCTCGACGTATCCTGGCGCCATTACCTCTTCCTGGGGCACCACTGTATTGTGCACAAGTCGCTGAGCCTTCAATGCTCGACTGATGACTCCGTAGCGAGTCACGCCAAACTCATTCACCATGTTGTGGTGTGGCCCAATTATGAAATAGGTAGCACACATAGCTTCTAAACACCTGTACCACCTCGCCGAATTATAGTTAATCTTGGTCAGGAACATTGCCTCGCGGTTGGCCTTGCTGAGCAGGTTCACGTTGTAAACGAACTCATACTTCTTGCACCAGAATCCGAGGATGGCCGTAAATATCGCAGCTCGGAAGCACACTGGGTCTTGGTGTTCCCTGTGAGTGTAAGAAAATTGCATATAGGATTCATAACAATCCTGGTACGTCAAGAAACTGCCTGGAATTATCGGCCAGTTGTACTCGAGACTGTCAATGAGCGCTTGGGGTGGCCATTTGCAGCGCCTCGGACAATTGCAAAACCTTGGGTCGTTGGTGACGGTTACAGGAGGTGTCGGACTCCAGCCATGGCAAATCCTCCTGTAAACGACATCATGGGCCTCATCCGGTCGAGTGCTGATCTGCCTCGACAAGCCTACGTCTTCAAATATCCAGTCGAACGCCTTCTAGCTGGGAATCGGCTCTTCGATGTCGTAATCGAACAATGCTGCATAGTTGCCCAAAAATTGACTCGCCAAAATTGACACAGGTGGCCTCCTCCTCGTTGATTGTAGTGTCCTCTGCACTAAATTTGACGGGGGTAAGAAAAAGGTAACCTGATTCTACAGTTGTACCTGCACTCGCCCTTCCGACTGGGCGATCGTCTGTAAACTCCTCGCCAACCTCTCAATAAGTTGGTCGTACTTTAATTGGTATTGTCCTGCACCTACATCCAGGTGCTTGGCGATAGCCAATCTTTCTGTTGCCGCATCCATAATCGACTGGAGGTAAGTGTCATCACCTAGATTTGACCTCAGCCGCGCGAGCTCTGTATGCCACGGCTGCAACAGCAAAGTCGGGCAAATAGCCAAGGCAGTGTTGACGGCCTTCGTCCAATGGTGGATGTCGATGTGGCGATTAGGCTGAGTTGCCTCGGCGGTTGAGACTAGTCGCCTCTTTGCACTCAAAGATAACTCTAACTCACTATAATAAAGAAAGACATGGACCCCCAAGTCGGCTATGAGTTGAAAACCTTTGAACAGGTTGTGTAACCTAATCTCACCTCTCACTAAAATTTCTGTCAAGAGGTTTTCATGTCCATCCCCGACGACTTCCTCCCATAGTCTCTCAAATTCAATGGGATCTAGGACTTGGGAAGGTCTTAGGCTATAAGCAATGAAGAAAATGTCTCTTTGCAACTCATAATTTTTGAACAGACTGTTGAAAGGTGGGCAAATGCTCTCTATAGCCCAAATACCAGACTTCAGTCTCTCCACTCTCTGCTTCAAAGAGTCTATCACCGCATTCTGAGTATCGCCTAACGACCTAAGACTGTTTATCTGATGCTGTAGGTTCACGATATTACTCTCATCAGTCAACAATGTATTCACCTGACCCTGTAGACTTTTTATCTTGGCCGATTTGGTGGCGATAGCCTGTTCCTGCCTCTCTTTTAGACTCAACCATTCTACTTTCTCAACTGTCAGGTCATTTTTTCTTTTCTCTAGAGCCTCTCTCTCTTTCAGCAACTGACCAGTCAAGGATATGGCCTCTTCACACTTGATTTGCCATTCTCTCCTCTCTTTTTCTACCTGCTGGCGTCTGTCTGACATGCTCTGAGTTATCTCTGTTAATTTTAAATTTTCTACCTCTACGCGGGACATTTCCCTTTTTACTGAGTCTAACTCTACCTGCTGGCTTTTTACTAGCCCTCTCTGAACCTCTAACTCTTCTAGGACTCTTTCCATTCTCTCCTCTAGGACTTGGACATAAACAGTTGACCTAGCCGAAGAAGGTACTTCCTTCCACAAAAGACAAAATGGGTCAGACTCTCTCTTGACTGGGCTATTGCCGTGTAATTCTACAGTTTCCTCTAATATGACAGGGGGTTCTGGACTAGGGAGAGGACTGTAAACTCGAGGGACAGGTTCCTCTCTCACAAACCCTGTAGGTTTAGACAAAAAAGGGTCGACCTTTCGACGACTTGCCGAAGCGGTTTCAGGACCGAATGAATTTTGACACAACAACCCTATATAGCCAGCTGACTTCAAAGGTAATGGCCTCAAAAGTTTATGAGTGTCAATTTCTTCCTTAATTCGTGATCTCACCTCTTCTGCCCAATTAAACTTAGTACCTCTAATCCACGCCGCCAAGGCTGCACATACGACGCAGTGCTCCATGAAGCCGCCATCCCTTCCCAGCTCAATTCGTTGTTGGATCAACAATAGCCAGTCGCGCCAAGGGGGTAATGCCTTCTGGAGATCCCAACCCTGCTTCTTGACATCGAATGCTGATTGCCCGTTCTCGAATGCCACTCCCCACTCCGGAGCATTGATAGCACGACACGCCTCCGCCACAGACACGCTGTCTTCTCCAGGTAGGGTGGTCACCTGGGCGATCGCCTCCGTGTCAAACCGGATTAGTTGCTTTCGCACCACAAGCTGTTGGAACTCACTTGCACAAGCTGAGAGAACAAACTCTGAAAGATCAGCAGGCCATGGCCATGGAATTTCCAATTCAGTCACAAACTCCCATAGCCCTGCTGCCACAAGATAAGGTTGTCTCTCCATCAGTTGCTCTTTGAAAGATTCTGTCAATTGCTCAAAGGCAATGGGCTCAATTGGCACACTCCCTCTCTTCCTCCCTTTCTTGGATGATTCTGCCATCGCTCTTGCTTACCGCCCTCTCAAAATTTCTCGACACTAGCCTGATTCCTCAATTTTCTCTCACTCTCCAGGCTATCTGTTAACTCTTAGCCGTGATTGCTTCACTTGCCAACTTGCCACACTCGCATTCCTCTCTGTCTACTCGCCAATTCCTTCCTCTCAAGGGCAGACAATTGCAGTATTTCAGTAGCTGCACTTAGGGAGTATGAGACATTATCTTAACAATGTGGCAACTTAACCTGTAACAACCTGGCTATAGCATGTCCGAGTGAAGAGACTCCCTTTGAGCTGTGCCACCGCAAGGTCTCGTCGAAGTGACCGGGTGGTGGTTACAGTCTCTTCGTCGCCAATCGCCATGATGATTTGTTGGCAATCACCTCCCTCACTCAGTGTGATGATTGCACTTAACTGAATTAGTAGTCACTTCAAGGTTCAAATCTGATCATTAGCCCAAATCCTTCAATTAAGACATTATGGCCTTGATCTAATTCTTCATTCCAGATTATAGCCTCTTATGCTTATTGCCTATCCCCTTTAAATTATGGCCAATTCTGTTCATTACCTCTTTCCTTTGAATTATGGTCATTCATAAGATTTATACCAAAAATTTTGACTTGATAATTGACTATGATTCCCAAATCTAGTACTTCCAAAATCTATACTTAACCCTCTGTTTATTTTTGAAATTCTCATTAAAGGATTAGCATATCTTTGAAGTGAATCCTAATGATAGTGCGAAGTTTCCATATCCCGTAAAAGTCGAAAAATTTGAATGTGATTAACTACACTTATTCAAATTACATAATTATATCTTACTACTCATTTTATGAATATTATTTCTACTACCTACTTAGCCACCCCTCTCCCGACTTAATAATACTAACTGTCCTCAGTTAGTGTGATATACTTTAAGACGGTTGCCATTAATGCGAGTAGCTAAGGGCTGGCCTTGGAAATCTTCCAAGTCACAAGATCCATTTTCGTAGGCTTTGACTACTTTATAGGGTCCTTGCCAACGAATTTTAAATTTTCCTGGAAATTTATGAAAACGACTGTCATATAATAGAACCAAGTCATTATCTGAAATAACTTTGTTCTTCATTTTACTATCATAGTAGGTCTTACGCCATTTTTGAATAGCAGCAGTATTAAGATATGCTTGTCCACGTATTTCGTCTAATTTCTCTAACATAGCAATACGCTCATTTAAGGATTCAGGTTCATCAAGTCGTTCGTCAAGGGCTATACGTAAGGATGGTAATTCCAATTCAATGGGTAAAATAGCCTCTTGACCGTAGACTAGTTGAAAAGGTGTGAATTTAGTAGTGACTTTGTAGGCTGTGCGATATGCCCACAAGGCATCCAATAACTTAACATCCCAATCAACCATAGAGCCTTGGACTGTTTTGGTAATAATTTTACACAAGATACCATTAGTTTTCTCCGTTTGGCCATTTGCTCTCGGGTGGTATGGAGTGGTAAGTCGATGTTTGATTTTATACTTCTCGGTTAATAACTCAATGACGTCATTAACAAAATGAGTGCCTCTATCACTAATTAATTCTCGTGGACAACCGAATCGTGAAAATATATTAGCTTTGAGAAATTTAGCAACTGTTTCTTTATCATCACGTTTAGTGGCTTCAGCCTCAGCCCATTTAGTGGCATAGTCTGTAGCAACTAAAATGTAACGATGACGTCCACTCTTACTAGGAGGATTGATGGGACCAACAAAATCCATCCCCCATTTTTCGAAGGGTGCTAACGCTAGAATAGGGTGTAGTGGCATAGCTGATGTGTCCGTAGGTTTACCAACTCTTTGACACGCGTCACACTGTCTAGCATAGGTGACACAATCATTAAATAGGGTAGGCCACCAATATCCTGCTTGTAAAACCTTCCTAGCAGTGACGTTTCCTGCAAAATGACCTCCTGCGGGGTCACTATGACATCCTTGTAAAATTAAAGGTATTTCCGAACTCATAATGCATCGTCTCAATACACCATCCTTGCCTTTCTTGTATAAGGTATCGGCAATGATAGAATATGGAGCTGCTTTAAATATTAACCGTTGTTGTTGTTTCTTGGAGAAGTCCAAAGGAAACGTGTTGGTTTGCAAATAATTTATTATCTCGGCGTATTCCGGTGACACTTTCTCTATGAAAAACAAATTAGCATCTGGAAAGGAGTCATCGATGGGTTCTGTTCCTAGTGCCTCACTTAATCTCGACAAATGATCTGCATTAGCATGACTCTTACCGGGCCGCACTTGAACAGTGAAATTAAATTCTTGCAACAATAGTACCCATCTAGCTATTCTTCCACTCAACTGGGGCTTGTTTATCATATATTTTAGGGCATCGTGATCCACATGAAATACAAATTTATACCCTAACAAATAGTGTCTGAATTTTTGTACCGAGAATATCATTCCTAAAGCTTCTCTCTCCGTAACTGTATAATTACGCTCTGCTTGGACTAGTTGACGACTAGCAAAGTATATGGGGTGGTCGTGACCTTTCTCGTCTTTTTGACTTAACACAGCTCCTATAGCAACATTTGACGCATCCACATATACTTCAAAATCCTTTTCCCAATTAGGGGCCACTAGGATAGGTGCAGACACTAATTTCTTTTTAAGTGTATTAAAGGCCTTAGTGCATGCCTCTGTCCAAACTGGTGGAGTGTCGGTTTTCTTTAGCAATTCAGTTAATGGCATAGCAATCATGGAATAACGAAAAATAAAACGACGATAGTAGCCCGTATGTCCCAAAAATCCTTTGACTTCGGTAACGGTGGTTGGTATAGGTAACGAAGCAATTATGGCAATCTTCTCAGGGTCAGTGGCCACTCCTTGCTTAAATATTATTTGACCAACTAATTTACCAAAGGGTACCAGAAACACAGACTTGGCAGTATTGATAGAAATTCCCACTGCCATACACTCATCAAAACATTATTGTAAGTGTCTGGCATGTTTTTCTAGAGTGCTATAAACTGCAAAATCATCCAGGAATACTTCCATCGTACGATGAAGATATTTCCGGAAGGTATTAATTCCTAATCTGGAAAAAGTTCCAGAGGAATTACACATACTAAAAGGCATTCGTGCATATGCAAAGACACCCCAAGGTGTTGTGAAAGCAGTCAAAAGACGGTGTGGTGGGTATATTGAAATTTGGTTATAACCTGAAAACCCATCCATAAATGAATAGCAATCGTATCCTGCTACTTCGTCTAACATAGTGTCAGTGAATGGAAGGGGGAAGTAATCCTTCTTAGTGACACTATTCAACTTTCGATAATCCACACATATTCGTAGCTTGCCATTTTTCTTGGGTACTACGACAATGGGCGATACCCAATCACTATATGGGATAGGATAGATAATGCCGACTTCCAATAACTTATCAACCTCTTCTTTAACTAGTAGGGAATATTTTGGATTCATTCGGTATTGTCTTTGACGGACTGGGGTAGTTCCTTCTTCCAATATAATCTTATGTTCACAAATTTCTGGGGGAACCCCTCTTAAATCTTTATACGACCATGCAAAGACTTTAATATTTTTCTTAAAGAAATCCTTCCAAAACTTCCACTCATCTTTGGTTATCTTCTCGTATATCTTGATGATGCGAGGTGTCTCATCGTCACTCAAATCCATATCTCTACATACATCCTTGACCACATAATGTTTAGCAGGTTGATCAGATTCAAACATTGAGGATTCCCATTTTTCAGCCAATGCGTCTTTAACTGACACTTCGGGGGTAGTTTCCTCTCGTACGTTATATACTGGTTTCAACTCTTGAAGTTCGTCTATTAGTGATGTATAGGTAGAGACCATGTTAACTGGCACGGTATTTTGCCATGCCAAGATAGCATCATCAGAATCTCCATCACCAAGTGCACAGAAATATTCTCCCATTCCCACAAGAGTATATTTATATGGCTTGTCATTTACACGGTGTATGGATTCACTCGTGGTAGTTCCTTTCTCGGTTTCATAACTATCATCCGTAGTAAATTTAGTCTCATCATCTTGGGTTTCACCATGATATTGTGTAGAAAACAAAGGTAGAATTATTTTCTTCGGACATTTTCCTATTGTAAGTGTACCCTTCCCCCAATCTTCTTTGGCATGTGCATCTAGTAACCATGTTCGTCCTAGAAGACCTGGATAGGATGGTACACCGTCCATGGTTTTAAACACCACATAATCCACTTTATACTCAATGTTGGCAACAAGAGTTGGGATTTGTTCCAAAACTCCCAATGGCTTAACTCGACTGCTATCTGCCATTTTCAAAACAATGGTAGTGGACACTATATTAGATATTCCCAACTCATTTATCGTGTCAACGTTCATCAAATTGACACTTGATCCTGTGTCAATTTGAAATCCTGGTATAAGAGCACCTCCTATGATAACATCAACTGTAGGGGCCCCAGGGTCTTGACTCAAGGTGATATCATACACTGTAACTGGTCTCGACCTTCTACGTATCATAGATGAACTTAAAGAACTACGACATTGTGGCGCTACCGCCAATAATTGTTTCATGGTGATAGTTGGTTGTATTCTATCGAGATCTTCCATGATATCATAGGGTTTAAGATCTTTGGATAACATCATCATTCGTGATGATCTAGAAGACGATGGTTTAACCTTCGGCCTCTGATTTCTTATGGATATGTTTGGATGAGGATAAAAATTACTAGTCGGTAACGTGGGTAATTGGGTCGAAATTGGAGGGTTAACAACAACAGTGGGTAACGGGGCTCTCGTATTGTCAGGAGCTATTACAGGTGGTACATTTACCAGTGGTAAATTAGGTTCCAACGTTGGTTTGTCTTTTGGGTCTCTAATCAAAGGACCTTGTGAATATTCCGAGAAACTAGTCTCTCCATCATTGTGTTGTTTATTAAATCTTTCAGTACTAGACCCTTCTTGTTGCAGTGTGGGTTTCTTTTGGGATCTAGTAGTGACAGCATTGACTTTTGCCTCTATTTGATTTCCTTGTAAAGGATCAAACTTAGAAAGTTGTACTCTATGCACATTACGATCTTGTCTCTCATCTTCTTGGATAGTTACATGCTTACCCTTTTTCCAATCTCTCTCAGAGGGTGGACCTTCCTTCTTAATTTGGGTACACTCAACTGTAGGATGTCCTGCTTCTTTACAATTTCCACATAGTGGGATATATTATTGAATTTTTCTGGGGTTAGGACAATCTCCAGCATAGTGACCTATCTCTCCACAACGAAAACATACGACGTATTGGTTTGGCATTGGTGTTTTATAATTTTGGGTTCGGGGGTTATATGGTGGACCATTCCAATTGGGTGGTTGATTAGTATTGCCCCAAGTTGGTCTATTCCCAAAATTAAGAGGTACTGGCCTACGGTTAAAATTCTTTTTGGGATTATAACTCGCATTAGGTCCACTATCCATACGCTCTTGTTGCCAAGGTCGCGGTTGGTTAGTGTCTATCTGGTTAACCGCACGACTTCTTGTCAAATTCCAACATTCATTTACCGAATGGTTTCCTCCACAAAAGGTACACTTGACGCGTAAACCCTTTGGGGTGGGACACTCATTAGATAAATGACCATGCCCCTTACAATTATTACACCAAATATTAGTTCTCTCCTCAGTCGGTGGCGGTCGTTTATTAGCTCCTCTAGTAATTTTGACTTCTAAGTCAGCTAACTTCTTAGTGATATCCATAAGGGCTAATTCTTGTGAAGTGGGTTGTACAACCGGTGGAGGTTTTTGTATGATTTTTGGTGGTGCAAACAAGTTTGCACTGGGGTGTTTAAACTGGGTAGCGTCAACCATCGGTTTTCAATGCTTGATTTGGCAAGACTGGGTTATAAGATTGATCATACTTAGGTTGATCATAGGGGTCATAATTATAATTATCAAAGGTATATCGATCCTCTACACGAGACTCCTCCCATGCTTTTGCCAATGCAAAGGCATCCTCTCTGGTAGCTGGTGTGCGTTCTCTCACATAGAGTTTCAGCTCAGAGGGGTATAATCCTCCTATAAAAATATTTCTCAAAAAGTTATCTGGAATCTGGTGGGCTCTCATTCTCAATAGGATATCGCTCATTCTCCCCCAATAACTGTCAACAGTCTCATTCATACCCATACGGATGGTTTTTAGTTTTTCCATCAAACTGTTTTCAAATCCCAAGGGTCTAAAATATAAAAGAAATGCGTCTTTAAGGGCATCCCAGTCAACAAATGGTGGTTGACGGGAGAACCATAAAAATGCATTTTCTTGCAAAGTGGCTGCAAATACTTCCATCATCTTATTGAGTGGAACACTATTCGCACCACATGCAACTTCAAATTTCCTCACATGGACATCAGGATTTGTTCCTGGTCTACCCAAAAAGTAGGGTAAATTAACTATACTATTGATTCTAGGTGGGTTAGCTGCCATATTGAATAATGGTACTATGTTTGGATTAATTGCTACTGTATAGGGTGTGTACAATGGGTTGCCTTGTAAACTAATGTGAGGGGATGGAGTAGGTTCATAAGCAGTAGACCACAGTGATGGAGTAGGTGAGTCTTCTGTAGTGAATAAGACTTTTGGCGACAAAAAATCTCTCTCACCACTTGTCGTAGGTCTACCTATGGGTGTCTCAAATTTACCTTCTGTAGTACTATCGGAACCTCCCCTCGCTTCTTCTAAAAATGGTTGAACCCAACTTCTTCTCTTTTCTAGTAATTGTCTTCTATATTCTCTGGCCGCTGCTCTATCTTCTCTAGCTTTATCGCTAGCTGCTCTCCTTACGGATGCAGATTGAAAGTGAGATTTTTCATGAGCAGGTTCCAGTTTGACTGCCTCCCCCTAACTATTCAATCTTCAATTTACATATCAATCTAAAATCGATTGGGTTAAAATATAAAGGATTCCGATCCATAAAATCGGGTATAAAAGGTGTGGCTCGGTAATTTGGTCTTCCGAACACAAATTTATACTCTGTCCTAGACACTTTGGTTCCTTGCCACGTACCGTCAACTGGTGGTACTACTTTTGACGTTATATGCTTCAATCTTCCGTAAATACAAAATAAGAACCAAAGGGACAAGGCTAAGACAGGGGAATTATCCTTCACAACGATTCGTCTATAACCTTTTCCTTGGTTCCAAATGCGGTTGGTAATATCACGCTGTAAATCTAAGGGTAACGCTACAAATCGCTCTATAAATTCTTTGGGTAAGGCTACTTCAGGTGCAATAGAGATTCCGTTCCCATGATAAGTGAAGCGGAAAAGTCTATACAAAGCTGAAAATAAATATCCTCCGGAGTATATTTTTAGTTTAGCAGATTCCGGGACTTGCCAACACCACTCCATTAGTTTGTCGAGGATTAGCTAGAACAATAACGACATTGGGTTATGTCGATTGTCCTAGGTTTTCCTGACAACTCTATTGGATCATCTCTATTGTATCCTCTACGGTTCTTAAATGGGACTCTAGTTGATTCTCTCGACACACTCTCCCTTTCTCTAAACTCTCTTGCCTTCCCTAGTTGAATTTGTCTCCACAGTGTTTCAGCACCGGGGAGATTATCCTCTCGGTATTTATCTCTTTTTAGCCTCTCTGATGTGTTATAAACGTAATGTTCTAATCTAGTGAGTCTATCAGTGAAAATACTTAACAGTTCATAAATTCGGTTGTCAACTCTCACAATGGGTTCTTGCAATGGACAAACTTTGTAAGGTCTAAGAGGAAGGGTAGAATTAGACACAGGTGGGTCGTATTGGTCTTGACATCTACGAACTCGTACCTTATCTCTATTACTACGACCTCTAGTCCTCCATTTGTTTGTTGTATTCATTATGGGTGACACTGACCATTTGTTATTAGTTCCTTTCCAATTTTAACCTTAAAAGACGACCACAGCCCTCCCCGGCAGCGGCGCCAAAAATGTAGTAAGTTTTTGCTATTGCTTTAAAACAACAAAACCCATGGAACAAGGTCTCCAGGAAGACTGAGATAGTGTCTATAAGGGTTAATGTCACATTGGATTAAGGTTCACAATAACATTTTAGGGTGATTCTCATTCTTTACTCTCTTCAATGTTACTTATCCCATTCTTTCTCTTCCTCATTGGTTCATATGTGATGGTTCTGTAGTGAGTGTTGTCTGTCCTATCTTCAAGGTAGGTATTGTCACTCTAAGGCTCGGACCTAATTCCGTCGTGAAGCTCAAAAGCTTGGCAAATTGTCAAGTAACTCATAGGCAGGACAACATGTCCGGGGCAACGTCTTTTGAGTAACCATCTTCGTCCTTATTTGTGAGGAATTATGCTTTGTAGGTAATTCAAATTAATTCCAATTATACTTACTTCCATCCATTGGCAATTCCTCAAAAGACTGTAACCATCATCGTCATCTTCCGATAAACCTGGTAATCCATCTCAAAAAGTACCCATTCTGTCGATATATAAGTTATATCCATATAACTTTAACAAGCTAAATCCTTTAGTTAACAGGTTTTTAGCACTTAGAAGGATTTACATGCAAACAATTTCATCTCACCAGGTAAAGTCTTACTTCTACCATGCTGGTGTTGCCCTCAATACTTATCACTCACACTATTTACACTCTTTTATCGTGACTGGCGATATTATGTGGACTTGCCCAGGCGATATTCTATTGTGGGGTGACTACCCTAAGGTGAGGTCAGTCCTCATCCTCGTACTAGGCTGTAACCTTTCATATTCTCTCAGATAGAATCTTGCCTCTCTCAGGCTTCTAAGTCTGTAACTCCTATAGTGGCTATAGCCCTTCTCTCTTATTGCCTAAGCCTAGGTCTCTCTGGCGATTGCCCTTTCGTCTCTCCTCTCAGACTATGGCCATGTCTCTCCCAGACGTTATCTCAGACGGGATCCCTCATCGGTCAGGCCTCCATGCTCACAGCTACAGATTATTGTTGTTAGGCCGGAGATTTGTCTCTGCTTTCTCGCTCACCCCTTAAGTGACTCAATCCTTAAAACTATAGCCTGATGCTGTCTTTTCCACTTTCCTCTCTATTATCTCCCCCTCTCAGGTGTCTGCACAAGCTTTCTTGGTGGCCCCTTGCCAGACGACTAAAGCTCTCATGTTGTGCGGCCATTCACTGGCTTGGCATCTCCAACCAATAACTTCACAGATTATCGCTCCCAAAGCACCTGCTTATATTTCTATCTCAGAGGACCATCGCCTATATAGACATTGCCTCCCATGCTTCTCTCACGCCCCAACTAAATCCTTCTTCTCGTAGCCTATCGCCTTACTCTGCTTTCTTAAACTCGACTTGGCCTTTGTTAATCATCCTCACATTACTTGGTACACTTTTTACTCAAATTGATTCTTGCAATCACTCCCTCAGATTGAGTAACACTCAAGACCTTCTTCTCAGACTCTCTCACTCTCCAGATGAGTTATATGTCTATTTCAACGCTCCTGACTATCGCCAACACATTGCGCTACTCAGTTCACTTTCTTGACATTGATTCCAAGTTTCCACAAACTCTCATCACTCTACCATTACTCAGTCCATGACTGTACTTCAGACAACTTGCATTGACTCGTAGAACCACAAGTATTATCAAAACTTCATTGCACACACACACAACAAGGCTATTGCCCGTCAAACTACTATATTCCATATATCCATAATTTCAGTCATAAAACACCGATTCTCTCGGCTTTGTCTCTGCCTATCGCTAATACTCTCGAGTATCACACTCGGAGTTTGTCTAATTGCCCTCAACCTCTATCACAGAGTGTTGATGCTCTATCAGCCTATTGCTCTAATCTGAGACTATGCCTGATTCACCTTGAAAATAGCCTGCCTGTAGCCTCGTTCACCTCCTCCTTGAGCTGACAAAGGAGGAGGAGGCGGTTAGAAGTTGTAACCGATTCTTAACGGCAATAGCCTTCCAATGCCGCCACAGATGACGTTCAGAGTTCATTTGCCACATGAATGTCATCAAATTTGAAAAATGGCCCAATTCGAACAGGCTATAGCCAAAAAATTGGTCTCACAGAGTGGTTGGCGGTTCGATTCCCGTTGTGAAATCTTCTCTCTACTTGATGGAATAAACTTGGTAGGTAGGTAGGTAGCCAAGAACCCACCCACTGCAAGGTAGGCAGTAAACCCCACCTTGCACCAAGAGGATTCTTGAGCAAGGTAGGGACAACGGGCTCAAATTCACGTCAGAATGCCTAACGTTTTTATTTATTTATTTATTTAGTGGTAGAGTCAATATCTTTGACAACTATACTAACCACAAGTGTTTATTTGTCAACTATTAGTTGTAACTTGATCCCTAAAATCTTTGGTTAGATTATTGCTTCTTGCATACCTCTATTTTACATTGAATATATATACACATTTGAACTTTATATTAAAGCTTCAACGAACAAAATGTATATGAAGACAAGGAAGGAGAATGCCCCCAGAAATTTGAATGGAAAACTGTCATCACGCAAATGTGACATTCCTCTCGGATGAAAATGTGACCATCCACGTGAAAATAAGTAATTAGTAATTTGGATAATAACCTCCGGGTTGCATACTATTTCAAAGGCTGGGGCGAACCAACCCATATATCCGTACCTTACCGGGGAGGGCAAACGGCTGGGGATTCGTGGCACTCACTTAAAATCAACCATCCTACATATCAGGGATGAAGTGGCTCCAATACAAAAAGACCCCCTATGAGGTTGAGGGCCGATTCATTCGAATGTAACATCACTAGACATCCGGTAAGGTACCAATGTATGGGTCGGTTCGCCCTAGCCCTATTTCAAAGCATGTTATGTTGGACGAATGGGAGGTACATGTATACACTCATGCGCGATAATTGCCTCTCTCTCTCTCTCTAAAGAACATGGAACCTATTGAATGAAGTAAGATGCTTCACCAAGTCAACCCAAACTCATACATATATAGCTTAACTTAATGGTGCCGATCATTGATGATAAAACTTCCACATATTCATTCCATATGCAAAAAAATTAAAAAACTAGACTATTCCCATATATATAGATATAGATATATATATGCCCACCGCACCATCATGATGACCCGTGGATGAAAGACTATATTAAACCAAGTGGCTTGTCCGAGTGTCTCATGCCAAGAATAGAAGCCTCCCTCTCCCATTGACCCAAACGCCTTTTATAATAGCGAGGTTATAAACAACCATGATCGATCCGGATGGTCGCCCAATTTAACTTATTGAGGTTGGAGTGTTTAGACGTAGGGTGCCCATGCCTCGGAATGTGGGACCGGCCCCACACCGAGACGTGTTTTTGTGTGGATTCATTGTCCCCCAAAATCGGGCGAGCGGCCACAAAAAAGGTGGACTTTTGGCCTCGACGCTTTTTCGGGCGGGCGGGCCACATGTATATATACACGATATTGTACATATGTGTGTTGTATTGTATTGCATTGTATATGTGTGTGTTTTGTTTTTCTACACCTATGTTATGTTGATACTACCTAGGTTGGCTCCAAGATTCATAGCCTTAGCTTCTCTCCAACTCCTATTTGGTGACAAGTAAACCTTTTGGTGGAGTTGTACTAACAAGTAGGCCAAAGTTCTTTTGGAATGGCAAGGGGACAAGGTTGACACCCAATTGTTATAGAGAGCCTCGCTTAGTGGGGCCCCCCTTCCCTTTACACTAGAAAGGTTGAGAGCTCAAAGAAAGGAAGCCTTTCAATACTTGTCGGAAGCCTCTTGAGCACATTTGTTCACTCAAGTCCACTTTACACTTCAGTACAATCTTTCAACTTGAGAGTTTTAATGTTTTTTTTACCAAACTTACATGGAGACTTCGTGGATCCCATGTGGAATGTATGTGGCGAGTTCTTCTTCTAGTCATTTTTTACAAATCCTTGGCCAATATTGTAAGCTACACTAATATCACCTTTATTGCGGTCCAAATTGATTTTGACACACCACAATAAATTTGGTTAGTGTATATTTTCTTGCCCCACACCGTTTTTTAGCACACAATACAAGGAATATAAAAAAGACTTACATTCACATAAAATATCATGGCATGTCAAAAAAGAAAATTTGTAAGACTTTGCCACCTCACTTATCAAATGATGCAGCTCATCATGTGACACGTTCCAAGAAGAGGACATAAAGCCCTAAAGTTTCATAACATCCAAGTCAAAATTATTGCGGACCACCCTAATTTTCCAACTCGCACACAAAATATAGAAGACCACGGTGTATTGTACCCACCCTAACTTTCAATAATAGGTGATAGTGGTACACCTTGTGGAGGCCACTTATGAATGCTGAGAGTTCGACCTCTCATTTGTGGACTTGCAAACATTCGTTGGCTTGTCATGAATTCTACTTTGTTTAGTGTCAGTCCCTCTGGATAGCTCATTTTGAGCAGGGACCACTTATAATCACACTTCCTCAAACTATTGAGAGCTCGAGGATTGCTCAAGATCTCAATGATTTGAGCTCTTTGATAAATGTTTGTTAACTACACCTTTCAAATACGTGTTTGGAGATGATTACAATAAACCTCTAAATAATACGACCTACACTATTCATCATCATCAACCTGCATAAATTATCTTGCAATCACTAGGCTGCACATGAGGAGATGCCACATCTAAAGCTCAATGCTAGATGACAAGTCACAAAGACCACACCCTAATGAATATGACACACTAATTCTAACTTCACACTCGAACATCATTTGGTGTAAACCACCCCCCATAGTTGTTGCATGGTTGAATGTCACAACGTCTTACTTGAAACTTGGTTTTGAAGTATGAACCAATCAATGCATGCCACCGAGGAGCTCTTAATAAGAGCAAGGCTTTCCTCTCCTAGAAACTTTGAGCTTACAACTAGGCTTGACATGGAAGGGGCTTTTACTACAAAAGGCTTAGTTATGATGTGTGGCCCCTTCCTTGTTGTTATAAAGGAGGGGTGGGGCATGATGTGCTTGTTGGTTGCTTTCGGTTTTGACGGAGGACCATTTACTAGAAAGTGAGCCTTTTTAGAAGGAAGACCGTTTGGAATTCGAGAGCCGATTCTTGGGGGCACGTGGATTAAGTTATGGGATGCCTAGCTACGGCGGCTTTGAATGGGGAGATCGAACCCATAGTTAAGGTAAGTATGTGGGTGTTATTCGGTTCGGTTTTCATGTTCTCCAACTTTGACCGATTAGTTTCACACAACACAAACTACTACGTGTTGCATCACCAAATCCACAAATGAAGCATGAGCGACAATCGGATTACGATCAGACTTTCCCTCGTGTAGTTGTGGCTGTCAGAAGCGCATGTTTGTTGATTTCTTAACTAAAAATCTATGGGTCCTCTCCATTGTGTTCATTGTTGGGTATGAAGTAGTTAACATGATTTGAAAATGTAGTCTAATCTCTTTTAATCATGTGTTTTTATGGTGTTTGTCATTCGATCCTCACCTGACCACACACCAATTTAATATATAGGTGTCTGATTGAGAAAAACAATTGAATAGCATCGGCATGCCTTGGTTATAGATGGGCCGATTGAGTTTGAGAAATAACCGGTTCAAGGTCAAGACTTTAGGCAAATCACCAACCATTTTAGAGGAATATATAGAATACATGGTAGATTAAGTGAACGGATACCAAAAAGGATGAGCATGTAACCGACTAGACGCGGAAACACTTGGATCTTGAATGGTTTTGCCCAAAATCTCCCCATAAAATGTCGCAAGGGCACCCATGTTAATACTTAGGGGGCAGGGTAAAAATTCCACCCTTGTATGGGTTTATGGCTAATTTAAAAAAAAATTGAGACAGAAGGCCGACGGGCCAGCACCAAAGCACAGGAGGCAATTGATCACCTGGCAAGTTTCTGTCAAGTAGAGAGGAGATTTCACAGCCGGGAATCGAACCGCCAACCTCTTCCTTAAGATTTGGGTATCTCTCCACCATCATCCGGTAGTTTAGGGTTGTCTCGGACTAGTTTATGGCTAATTATTGTAGAGAGGGGATTATCGCATACAAGTGTACCTCCTCGTACCTCTCCTTTATCCAATATAAAAGCTGTGGACTATTATGCATCATGGAGGTTTTTATTCCTAGTTAATTTGACATTGGAATTAGCTTTTGAAGACTATGAATTAGTTCAGGCCAAGTCACTTGAAATGAATTGGCTATAAACATATAAGGGTTTTTTTTCTTCTGTTGAATGGATGAGAGGCACATTTGTAGGCGACGATTCCCTCTCTCCCTAACTACCATATCTAAATTCACTACGGAGGACGTTAAATACCCCCCCCCCCACGAACTTTTCGGGGTGTCAGATCCGGGCTGGGGCAGCTGCCCGTCCAGAAAATCCAGATTTTCTGAACCCGACCGAAAAATGTTGCCCGCCCGCCCGACTTCGAAAAAATCATTGCCCTCGCATTCTTGAAGTCCACTTACTCACAAATCCCATATTGAGTGCACTTCACCTTCAAGGTCCAAAATCCAATATATATGTTCACTTCCATTGAGTAAATAAGCAATTGACTGGGGTTTCATTATCAAAGTGAAACCGTCAATAAAACATGTAATTAACTTGGAAGTCAAAAATGTTACAAAACCCTCACTAGCACTGAGGTCATAATTTTTGTGACTCACAATTTGAAATTGTCTTTGTCATTCTAAAATGACAATTAAATTTAGTGTGCCGATTTAGTATGTATGTTTTATAATATTTTAGGTAATGCCGTCTACTTTCACAAGTATTCATACGCATTCAAATGAATCAATTATTAGAATTAATTCACTGGAATTGATTCCAGAAATTAATTAATTACAGTAAGTACATTTTATAATCAATTAGGTTTACTTAATTTGGTAATCATAGTTTCTGATTTATTTGGGACTAATTAGACTTAATTATATTTAATCACACTTAATTCATTTGAATGCGTATGAATACTTGTGAAAGTAGACGGCATTACCTAAAATATTATAAAACATACATACTAAATCGGCACACTAAATTTAAGTGTCATTTTAGAATGACAAAGACAATTTCAAATTGTGAGTCACAAAAATTATGACCTCAGTGCTAGTGAGGGTTTTGTAACATTTTTGACTTCCAAGTTAATTACATGTTTTATTGACGGTTTCACTTTGATAATGAAACCCCAGTCAATTGTTTATTTACTCAATGGAAGTGAACATATATATTGGATTTTGGACCTTGAAGGTGAAGCGCACTCAATATGGGATTTGTGAGTAAGTGGCCTTCAAGAATGCAAGGGCAATGATTTTTTCGAAGTCGGGCGGACGGGCAACATTTTTCGGTCGGGTTCAGAAAATTTGGATTTTTTGGACGGGCGGCTGCCCCAGCCCGGATCTGACACCCCGAAAAGTTCGTGGGGGGGTATTTAACGTCCTCCATTCACTACACCACACCACTTATGGTATTTAGTGTCACTTATTGTTCAATGTGATGTAATGCTATAACATTTCACTAAAAATGCAAGGTTATACCAAGTAAAATCATTGTATATTGTTCATACAACCTATGTAATTTTGGTTGGTTAACAAAATGAAATCTATGATGAGAAATTATAGCATTGCATAATTCCAAATAATAAATGACTCTAAACACCCTAAACGACATAGTGTTGTTGGGGTATGTGATGCTATTTACGGACTTGGAATTTGCAATGTTTACATATCATCATCTCGGGTGTGAAACATAAAACAAAAATGAGGATGCCAATTGGTGAACTCCAAAAATGATTGTTTGAGGGAGGTCCATTCTTCCTTGGATCTTAATTTTGAACGCATTACATTTTTGAATGTAGGATGATGACTATGGCAAGGTATGTTGAGTCGGGTGTATTGACTCTTGTAGCATGTATAACCTCACTTCATACCAAATGTATCACTAATAATAACAATAGTAATAAAAATAAACATTGTCGCTAGGGTAGAGCGAGCATAACGGAAGAGCCTCTTTGCCCTTGGGCGGGCTACTTCCTCCTCTTGGGGGTGCTCTAATTCGGCCGGGGATTCGTGGCACTCAAGTAAAATCATCCATGCGGATGAAAAAAACGCAGGAATCATCTAAATGACTATTTTAAGGAAATTTGATTCCGGAAATAGAGTCAAAGGCCCCAAATTAGTCTAGTGATGCCACATTCGAATGAATCGGCCCTCAACCCCATAGGGGAGCTTTTTTTATTGGAGCCACTTCATCCACGATATCTTGGATGGATGTTCCTTAGTGAGTGCCACGAATCCCTAGCCCTCTAATTCATCACTATACACGCCGTGTGCAACAACCCTTTCATTTTCCTTTCTATTATTATTTTGCGGCTAGAAGCTCTTGCTCTTGGCTCTCAAATTTCTTGCTTTGGTTTCCTTGCTTTAGGCTACTAGGTGTTATTTTGATCTAGGCTAATGCCATAGTACCTTCCACTTCACCACCAATTAAACTAATTTTTGGGCAAACCGAAAATTTGAAATTTGTGTTTTTAAATTCTTGGAAATTAAAATTAAAAAACCATTTTCCTTCAAATCCGAGATTGTTGAATCCAAAATATATATTATTTCCCCTATAAATAGCCGAAGTGGAAAAGGTACTACGGTACTCTCTTGCTTCCTATTTTGGCTCTCTTGTTTCCTTGCCATTCTCATTACTTTTTTCTTTTTCTTTTTAATTTTATTTTTTGGGCACAAATGGAAATTTCCCTATCAGTTTAGTTTATCCTATCACATGTAATTATCACATATTCTTCTATGCCTACCACTGATAATAACCATTTGCAATTTATTTATCATTGATGTCACACATATGCCATTTTGTGTATTTTAATATGACATAATATATATAAAGTAATGATATTTGATGATTTTGGCACTTCGAACTTTCAATAAATAATGGTTTTGGGATCTGTGTAGATAAGTCTTTCATACCTTATGAGTGTCCTTTAGGACCTACACATCAACTTCACATTGCAAGGACCACCTACACATGCGTACAATATAGGGCTAATGGACTCACATTCACATAAGTACAAAAATGTACAGTCGTTTCTTTTTCTTTTCCTCTTTGCCCACGCACTTGGAAGATATGAGGGAAACTCCATAACAACCTTGTATTTTCAAATGATCAAGAAAGTCAAAATGACGACAATCATTGGTGTGATGAAGCCACGTATGGATGATTATGCACATTTTCATCCCACTATGAACACATTCATCCACAATGAGGCAATTTCATCCAAATTTTATGATTCATTAGGATTTGTTTGGCAATTTCCTCCATATAAAAGAAGGCATAATATACTATTTCTATTTGGAGATTTTTCCATCTGGTTCTTTTCCATTTTCTTTTTCTTTTTCTTTTTGCCTAAAAGAATGGGGTTTTGAGGCCCTCTCTGGTTCTCATGATGCTCGTTTTGGGATTACATAAGGGGTCCACACATCATGTCTTATTCAAATTCCAGCTTTTGAAGCCCTATAATGGTTTGACTTTAATTTAACAAACACATATGACATTATTGTAAGGACAAATCCTATGGCTTATTGGTTGGGACTGTCAAAAAGTCAATGCTCAATAGCAACCTGTTTGTGCCTGGTGAGGACACTTTCCCTCCCCCAGGCTGTGCATGAGAGAGAAGCTAAAGAAGAGGCGAATCGGTGAAGAGGAATGGAGCAGCCGCGAGGTGAGAGGGGCCTTGGGAGCTATGCGCAAGGAATCCCTGGAAACGTAAAGAAGGCCCGGGGAAAGGGTAAGGGAGACTCTGGGAGTGAAGGGAAGGCCTTGGGAACTGATGGAAGGCCCTGGGGACTTATGGAAGGCCTCGGGAACTTGAGGAAGGCCTTGGAAGCTTATGGAAGGCCGTGGGGAACGTGGGCGAACCAGGAACCAAGAGCCGAAGGCCCGGGAACGAGCGGGAACCGGGAACGAGAGGAGAACAGTGGGAACGAGCGGCTAGCTAGTGGGAATAGGGCTAGCAGTAAGATTAGAAGAGGCACGCTTTAGGAGCATGTGTCGAATTAAATAGGCTCGGGATATAGAAGGATATGTACGCATGAATTACATATTAGACTATTTAGATTTGAACTCTACGGAGTAAAGACATTTGAGTTCTGCTATTAATAGATACAGAGCTAAATTTAGCCGAACTAACATTTACAAAAATCCTAGGAAAATATAGATTTGTAAGACTATATAAAGAGGCCAACTTGAGGGCCATAATACACTTCATTCGCTCAAGCAAATTCTACGAGTGTCCGAGCTCTCGAGTCTAGAAGTCTTGAGTTCGTCATTAGATAGACAATCGGCACCCGCGGTGCAATAGGTCGAGTCTAGGGATCGCCTTTAGATAGACAATCGGCACCCGCGGTGCAATAGGTTGAGTCTAGTGATCGCTATTAGATAGAAATCGGCACCCGCGGTGCAATAAGTTTGAGTCTAGGGATCGCTATTAGATAGAAATCGGCACCCGCGGTGCATTAAGTTTGTGTCTAGGGATCGTATTCAGCAACCTCGGTGCGGTAAGAAAAGATGCGGCAATCAAAGAGCAACATACTCACATAGGCTTAGGCAATTACCGAATTGTAAGATAGGCAAAGTTTTGGAAAAGAGATGATCCGAGAACATGCATGCGGCTCATTGGCAAAGCACCATATAAAGGAACTCCGATAAATACTTTGTGAATTCATATAAGGAGAAGTAAATCGCGTGCGACAAGCTTGAGGTTATTTCATAGCAACTTGGATTACGCATGCAAGACGGTAAAGTCACCCACACTTGGCAAGAGGTTGAGGCAAGGGAATCTAAGCTAAGTAAATCAAGTCACCTAGGTAGTGCTCATTGATGGAAAAGGTTATGATGCCTCAAGCCGAAGCTTGACTCCTTAGCATAAGTTCACATCATTACCTTTCACGCCATTGGGTTTAAGGCACCTAGATTAGTTTGCTTGAGAGGACTTGATGAGACTAATCAAATCATAAAGCAAGCAAAGGATTGGAACCAAAGGAGGCCGAGTTGTGGCCTCGTCATCAAATTCCCCTATCTTAGCACCTAGGGATTTTGGCGGCCTAAGAGAATATTCTGGGAATATTTCCGGCCTTAGCCAAAGATTTGGAATGTTCTAAGGAGTAGCAATTATGGGCTAAGCCTTAGAGATTTGGCTCGAGAGCATACACTTATAACTAATGGAATGTAGAGGGATTTTAATTATGCCAAAGTATCTTCCACGAGCTAGGTTGTCTTGACTTAGCGAGGGAGTATGCTACCTTATGAAAGTATTTAGGCAACATGTTTGAAGACTTGAACGGAATAAATGATAATGCATTGGAACTTGAACGAATGAATAAGGATTTTATTTAGGATTACAAATAAATTCAAACCATAAAAGATATTGTCGGAAGGAGATTTTAGATGGTTTCAAATTATGAGAGTTATAAACTTGAAATATGTTTTAGATGAATTCAACCATGAAAGATATTGTATGAGGATGTTTCTTTCGGGGAAACACTTAACCTTGACATTACACGTTTGAGAAACCTTAAGGTAAGTTCTAAGGCACTTACACATACAAGAGTTAATTAAAGACATGGAAACCACTTTTGCATATTTCTTGTTAAAGACACTTCAGGGGAACATAAACTCGTGATCTTAGTTCACCTACCCCTAGAGGGTTTATAAGAACATTGAAGTTATATGTTACGGGATTGAGACACAGAAGAATGCAAACACCTTCACGAAGATACATGAACTAAAGAATATCTAATTTTGGTGGGAGTAACTTCCATGTAAACCGGTTCAGCAGCGGGTTACACCGTCTGAGGCTGGAAGGTTGAAGGTGGCCCTCCAACAGTGCCCACCTATATAACCTCTAAAGAAGGTTGCATATTTGGTTTTAAAATATTTGTCACAAGTTGAGACTTTGTTGTCTTCACCTCATTCTTATGACATAGGATTCATGCAAGATGTTTTGATTAGCTGGATTGTTTGGAGAAGTTTGACACACATCAAAAGAGACCAAACTTCATGGAAGTAACTATATTATGCTCTTGTGCCTTGTAGAATAAGCTCAACTCAAAGATATAGAAATCTAGAAACATCGGATTCGTCTCCCACTTTTAACACCTCCCAATTTAACATTGCTCCATGTGACAAGAAATATTCCTCTAATATCGTAGAATCTTTTGGAGAATACACCATGATATGATGAGGTGTCAAGTTGGGATTATTCATGAAGTGCACAAGTTGAGAATCTACATGGTTCAATAGTGGATACAACGATGACAATTAATCGCAGTTGGAAAAACACTATAGTGCTATAATGTTCAAAGATGTTCTACTAGGATTAGAAAAGGGAAGGAATAGTGGTTCGTTAGAAATGTTATTTGGACCAAGCTATGTCTCCTCCTCCTCCTCCTCCTCCTCCTCCTCCTCCGAATTATATCATTTCATGGAACTTGGGGTTATCATGGTGACAAGCATCGGCAAGTTAGTTAATTGCATAAATTGGGACCAATTTGCATACCCAATGGGCTTCCATGAGCAGGTGTGTGAGGTTTTGTGGTGTGAATGAAGACTTCAGCTTGGATTGTCTACTTTGTTATCTATAGGGATTGGGATAGGTTTATAAATTAAGTAGAGTGACCAATATGTGACCAATTATGTGGTCATTCTACTTAATCGGACACCTATATCTGAGTGGTAAATGTCAAAGCTTGTTGTGAAGAATGAACACTAAAAAGACACAAGTTAGCTTGGTCAGTGTGCTCAAAGAGCCTAAACTCAATTCCAAAATCCAAGAATCGAAGGAGAAAATATCAAAAATTGACATGAAGGTGCTTCTTGAACTTGTGTGTGTGTGTGTGTGTGTGTGTGTGTGTGTGATCTTTGATTGATCATTGTGATCAAATGGATAAGAGTCATAGGCGACCATGATATCTTTAGAAACTCTACAAGATAGATTGTTTGTTTGTGGAAAGCCAAAAAGAATTATATGAGATATTGTCATTTGTTTCTTGGACCTCTGATAATATATAGAGTGGGTAGGTAAATAGTATGCACCTATACTATTATCTAAATTATTATTTATTTATTGTGGGTTCCTTGTTATTAGTGTGGCCCACATTGTTTATCATATTTAGTGTAGTGTTTATGCTTTTATTGGATGTGGTACTTTGACTCCTATATCTTGAGGCTAGGTGGGGTTTTGAAGGCCCATTGCCTCTCTCTCAATGAACGATTTCAAAATCATTTGGACTTTGTGGGAAACTTACTCAAAATGTGTTGCAATTTTATTTCATACCAAACTTATATTTCAGTAAATATGGACAAAATTTCAAAATCTAGACTTTTTGGTTGCTCCACTTGTATGGGTGGGTTCGCCGATATACTTCTAACACATCTAAATTTTATGGGAGATTTGTGTATCCTTAGTGATAACCTGAATGTTATGCTATTAAAATATGATTAAAAATTCAAATATCTATTTTCGGATGTCAAATCCATATAAATAAATGTTGAATAATGAAAATACTATCAAAACAACTATTACAATATTATACCCCTCCAATATTCTTGGGCTTACTTCCTAATATAAAAAATTACAACATTTCGACCATAATATTGAACTTTCACTTGGTTCACTTGAAAAATTTCCTCTAAATTCCTCTAAATCAAACAGTAATTTTCCAGAAGTCTTAAATTTGAACCGGTTGTTTCACAAACTCAATAGCTTTGATCCATGTCTACATATATATGGGAAGAACCCATAGCTAGATATAGATGAACCGGTTGAAGTTCAAGATGATGTCAACATGTAACCGGTTGAAGTTCAGGAAGTTGTCGACATGTAACTGGTTGAAGTTCAGGTTAACTGTTTGAGAAATAACCAGTTGAAGTTCATGAAGATGTTAATAAAGAAAAACCGGAAGATGTCTCAACATATAACCAGTTGGACTTGGAAACACTAGGATCTGACTAATTGTGCCCCATTAATCTCCCCAGACACTGATCCATGTCTACATCTAAGGTAGAAATGCCATAAACCGTGAAAATAAGGTGATTCACATTGAAGATATGGTCTTAAAATCATGAGATAATTTTTCAAGATATAAGAGAAGGATTCATGAAGAATGCAAGTTGTTTCATATTTTTATTCCTTGTAAAAATAATTCTACAATTTTTCAAAGTTGAAAGTTTGTCAAACCCCCTACTCATTCACTAGATTCTCCTTAAACCGAACACAATATAGCTCATTTCCACACAAAACATCACCTAAACTGGTTAACTCATGAGTACATTAAATTGTGATTGATGGTAGTCAAACATGACTCAATTTGGCTAATCTGATTTTAAAGTTGTTAGCCTCCGCAATTATCAGTTTCAGAAATGGCACTTCACTATTCTGAGGGAAGTCTACTACACGGGTAGAGGGTAGTTCACGGTTTATGGTATTTCTACCTTATATGACATATAAAAATTTCCAGATAGAAATTCGAGAGTCAGTATTGAAGGCAACGTACAAAGTGACAGCTAGTTACAAATGAACCGGTTGAGTTTGAGAAGTAACCAATAGAAGTTCAGGACATCAGGAAAATTACCGATCATTTTAGAGTCTACTCATACCACAAACTTTCAGGCCAGGGCGAACCGACCCATACATTGGTACCTTACCGGATGTCTAGTGATGTCACATTCGAATGAATCGGCCCTCAACCCCATAGGGGATCTTTTTGTATTGGAGCCACTTCATCCATGATATGTAGGATGGTTGATTTTAAGTGAGTGCCACGAATCCCTAGCCGTTCGCCCTCCACGGTAAGGTACCGATATACGGGTTGGTTCGCCCCAGCCAAACTTTCATATATAAATTTGTGAGAGGAGTTAGTATTGAAGGCCACGGACGCAGTAGTGTGCAGGACGAGTGGCAATATTTACCCGATTACTTTTCACCTGATTTCAGTTCAGATCAGAAAAACTGAGTACGCGGGGGGTCACATGCTGAGGGTCACTTCACACACGAGACTGAGAACCGTGACTGAAATTGTGAGAGCCCAAAAGAAAGTGTCCAAAGGCCGTCCCAACACACCTCCAGAATCATCTACTGTGGTCACAGACCCTCAAGTGTAGTGTGAAGTCATTGTGTGACCGGGCTCTCAACCAAATGCTAGTTCAATGAATATATGTTCATGCGGGTCCTCACACATGATAAAATGGAATAAACCAACGGTTGTGAGCGTTCGGAGTGCCATCTCCCGGTTTCGTGTTAGGCCTACCTCCAAGAGGTGGTTTTTGAAAATAGTCCAAGTGACCATGAAACATGATCCATTCGATGCCATGTAGGAGTCCCTGTCAACATTACATCCATCTTGCCTTCACTCACATACTCCGGTGGTCCCTCAAGCGTAGTGTGAAGCGAATTGGACCGGCTCCGCCTTTTCCGCCAATGGGAGCGCTTGAAGTGTAAGGTAGAGATACCATAAACCGTGAACTACCCTCTACCCGTGCAGTAGACTTCTGTCAGAATAGTGAAGTGTCATTTCTGAAACCGATCATTGCGAGGTTGGTAGCTTGAATGCGTGTACAATCAGTTTGGCTAAATTTAGTCATGTTTGACTACCATCAATCACAGTTTAATGTACTCATGAGTTAACCGGTTTAGGTGATGTTCTGTGTGGAAATGAGGATTACCGTGTTCGGTGTAAGGAGAATCTAGTGAACGAGTAGGGGGTTTGACAAACTTTTCACTTTGAAAAATTGTAGAATTTTTTGTACATGGAATAAAAATATGAAACAACTTGCATTCTTCATGAATCCTTCTCATCTATTTTGGAAAACTATCTCATGATTGTAAGACCATATCTTCAATGCGAATCACCTTATTGTCACGGTTTATGGTATCTCTACCTTAATGGTCACGGGCTCTCAGTCTCGTGTGTGAAGTGGCCCTGAGCTTCCATGAAGACATCAGTTTTGTGTGTGTTTGTTTTTTTTCCCTCTCCCTTGAGTTCACGCCACCCTGACATGTGATGATCCGAATAGGGGAAATTATTAATCAATGTAGTATATGCTCACCGCTGTTTTTTTTTTGGAGACAAAAGGCCGACAGGCTAACGCCAAAGCACAGGAGGCAGTTGACCACCTGGCAAGTTTTCCGTCAGGTAGAGAGGAGATTTCACAGCCGGGATTCGAACCGCCAACCTCTTCCTTGAGACGCTCACCGCTGTTTTGAAGTGCGGGTTTTTTTTACACCATCCACCTTTATGTGAACATTACGTCCATGTGCCTACGGAAGGGCTATATTAGGTGAGCTAGTATATGGGTGGTATTATTATTAGGAGCTGCTGCTTAGAAAGGGTAAACAAGAGGCCGTTGTTGTTCTGACATGGGCCTCCTCAAGTACCGGCAAAGCCGGTGAATGAGTGGGTACAGGGCCCACTTGTTCACATGGGCTGCCCACCAAATCCGGCCATGTGGCAATCCAACGGTGGAGGCTGGCCACATGACCCCATAGGCAACACAAGCCCCCCCAGCTCTCCAGCCAATGGGAGCAGCCACATCCCCCCTTTTCATGGCTAAACTTAGGCAAGACCAAAACATCTGCAAGTTTAATACCAAAAAGCAAGAGGCCGGGCCCACCCATGGGGGCAGGCCTACAGTCACACCCCTCTTTGAGAATGGGCCCCACCACATAGGCCAATATTAAAGGGAACCCTATCAAGACAACAATCCCCATAGGTTTGTGGTTTATTCATCTCAAGTGGGTCCCATCGTTGGCGCAAGGTGGAAGGGCAAGGGTGGAAAAAAACCCAACTTTTTCCGGCCAATGCATTGGGTTTTTGGTTTTAATGCAAAAAAACCTAATTTTTGCGAATAAAACCATGGTTTTATTTCAACTGCCACCATGTGTATTCCCGCCAGCAATTATCATCAAGGGTGGGAAAACCCCAACTTTTTCCGGCTGATGCATTGGATTTTTTGTTTTAATGCAAAAAAACGTGAATAAAACCGAATAAAACCAGGTTTTGTTGGACCTCAGATGATTGGGTTTTAAAAAAAACCCAACCAAAACTCCAACTGTAAAAAACCGAGTGGTGCCAACCTTGTGGAAAGGGGTCTACATGAAACACTATATTTAGTGTCATATGGTATTTTATGTCATCGCGGTAACTTTCCTCATGACCATTCTAAAAGGATTAGTTTGCAAATACCGTCAATTCAACTCACGTTTGTGTATTGAAATAATGTCATGGATGATTGGAACTCGGATGAAGAGTCTCTGAGTCAGTGATAGGCATTGAAACATTGTAAATCTGTAATGCCCAAGTTGGTTTTTCACAAGGAATGACAAATAGTGTTAACTTTACGTTTAGTGTCGGTGCCACTACCACGGACAATTTAATAGAACTGGTGACAATAAGTGCAGTACAACATTCACCTCCATAGGTTTCTGGTTTATTCATCTCCAATGGATCCTACTGTTATTACCAAGGAAAAGGGGTTCTAAGTGTAACAGTACCCCCGTAATTAAGTTTTGGGTTTCATTCATCTCATTCTACATTAGTTTGAAGCATTTGTTTTGTTTTGTTTTGTTTTTTGAGACAGAAGGCCGATAGGCCAGCGCCAAAGCACAGGAGGCAGTTGACCACCTGGCAAGTTTTTCTGTCAAGTAGAGAGGAGATTTCATAGCCAGGAATCGAACCGCCAACCTCTTCCTTGAGATTTGGGTATCTCTCCACCATCATCCAGTAGTTTAGGGTCATCTCGGACCAGTTTGAAGCATTTGGTGTTGGCCTATCTATCCGCCTTCTGTCTCAAAAAGAAAAAGAAAAAGAAAAAGAAAAACACATTAAAGTTATCCTTAAAGTCTCAGGATGCCGGGTGAAAGTCAGGCTGCAGTCCCAAGTTGAGAGATCTATTCTATATTTACATGGTTTGTTTTCTTGTGTCAGTAGACTAAAAATAATGATAAGGTCAATCTTTGGGAACCTTGAGTTGGGACCCTCGGGAGCTTTTGATCCTGACTCCTTTGTTTCTAGAGGCACCCTACCCCCTTCTAAGCCAAATGTAGGTAGGCAGCTGCGCTGGCAGGCTGCTGACTCTGCCAGGCAGCCGCGCTGGCAGGCTGCACCGGGCTAATTAAAGCTCCGGGAAAATGGGGCAGGTAAGCTCCTTAAGTTTACGTTGATCCACCTAAACTCAAGGTACATGTCTAAAGTCAAGTCTCCCAAGGCTGAGATTTTAAGGATAACTTTATTATGATGTTATTTCAGGAGTCAAATTGTGCATGAAAGAAAATATATACATACATACATACCATAATAGAATTGCATGCGTTTCCAACTCAACGAAGGGCCCCGCTCAACGAGGTGAGCGCCCAGTCCTAAGTTAGTGATCCTATTAATAGAACAACCTGACGCCTGCCCATTTGGGGACAAAAAGCAATCCAAGGCTAGCCCATGGATTAGGGTTAAAAAAAGGTTTGAGGCTATCCTCTCTTTTATTTTTCTTACTGACTGACCGACCGCCCGGCCCGGGGCCTCATCAGATAAGCTCGGGCCTCGGCCTCCAAGATATTTTGCTCCATGTTTGAGCGGGGCCCACAGACGCTGGCCCGAGATTGAAAAAGCAGTGAACTGTAGAAGAGTCTGGCCTCTAGAGTCCAGGTGCCATAACCGATGGCTGGGGGGCTACACTGTGGGTCTATTTAGTGTGGGTCACCATTTGGATGTCCGTGTTGCTATAACTTTCTAACGACATTATCATTTTTTACCAACTAAGTTATACCGTATTCTTCAGTGTGCATAATAACTACCTATGTTTATTTGGGTAATAAATGATACTCTCAGTAAAATGTTATAGCAATGCATGATTCCAAATGGTAACCCACACTAATTAGACAAAATAGGGTAGAGCTCATGCCAAACCGCATGGGCCCCACTTTGTCAAGCCATAACCCCATCATGTATTCATGAACTTTCAAGGGGAGGGGTGTCAACATAGGGGTTTGCAATCCAACACCCTCGGGTAGTCCTGCCAAGGAAATTTTTTTTTGAAATTTTTCGATCCCGCGTTGACTTCCCCTTGCATTCTTGAAGGCTGCTTGTCCACAAAACCCATATTGAGTGCACTTCACCTTCAAGGTTCAAAATCCCATATATGTGTTCACTTCCCCCTAGTAAATAAGCAATTGACTAGGATTTTTTTTTGAGATAGAAGGCCAACAGGCCAGCGCCAAAGCACAGGAGGCAGTTGACCACCTGACAAGTTTTCCGTCAAGAAGAGAAGAGATTTCACAGCCGGGAATCAAACCGCCAACCTCTTCCTTGAGATTTGGGTATCTCTCCACCATCATCCGGTAGTTTAGGGTCATCTCGGACCAAATTGACTAGGATTTCATTCCCGAAGTGAACTTGTCAGTAAAGCATGTAATTAACTTGGAAGTCAAGAATATTACGAAGTCCTCATTAGCATTGAGGACCTCATAATTTGATGTGACTTACCATTTGAGAGGGTCTTTGTCGTTCTAAAACGAAACTTAAATTAGTGTGATATTTTTATTTTTCTTATTTTATAATAGTTTAGTTAACTCCTTCTTCTTACACAAGTACTCATACACATTTAGACTAATTAAGTGTGATTAGATTTAATAAAGCGTATTAAGCCTAATCATGTACGTTCAATTTTCGATCGGGATAATAAAAAATTGATTTTTTTCTTCGATAGAGCCCCAGCCTTAGCCCTAACACCCCTCCCCTTGAAAAGTAACCTACATGGAAAACTAAATATTAGAAACCGTGTAACATGGAACCTTATATTATTAACCATGCATGAAAAGAAATTACTAAAATCAATCCCAACATGTTCAAAATTATGGTATTTTGTAGATTTTTGATGGGGTCCTGATCAAGAATAGGCGATTTGGCTTTACATACCTCTATGTGTTGTAATTCCATATGTGTTAACATTTTTTCTACTCCCTACTTAGGGAGACTACAAAGATGTTAAGTGTTAAGTGTTACCTGAATGTCTACTCCCTTTTTTGTATGTTTTCCCTCTATATTTATAAACTTAATGTTATAAAATATAATATCATACAATATAACATTTCATATAGAACTTGAAATGACCCCCAATTCATAAATATTGAAGTCCATGATATTGATTGCAAATCCCTCTTAAGTCTCGTCAACTCAGTTTGCTTGAACCACAATGTACCAATGCTCAAATTCTTGAGAATGTTTCTTATGACTTTCAGATTTGTAGGTCAAATTGCACGCCATTGTTGAAAAGAAGATTCCAACAATATTGTTTTTGTTGAACTTCAACATTCAACAAGTGAGTTATGCTTGTCCAAAACTTGCCTTCCATATCTCCTACATCAGTCACGAGTTTTGTCTTTGGAATTCTGAGGGTGTTGTTTTATTTTTTTGTGGATAGACTTTGTGTCTCTATGGTTTAGGGTCAATTTCACAACTATCTTTGAATTAAATCTAGGGGCAATAGAGACGGGAAAGACTTCAAAGTCTAGTTTGGCTTAGAGGAAAGAGATTTTGTTGTATCAACAAAGTCAGGTTGAGTCCTAGTTGAGTCACGGAAACGTATTAGCAACAAAGCTTTAACATTGTGGGCAAATTCTAAATTCAAGCTTCTTCATTTGAAATGACCACTTCCAAGTTGCTCAAGAGAAAGGATTTGTTGGAGAAAAATATTATATCCTCCATGTGAATAACTCCAACAAACCTCTATAGATGCCTTTTTCCATCCCAGAGGAATGGAAATGGGAGAGTGAAACTCCTCACTTGTATTTTAAAACTTCATTAAATGTTACAATGGTATTTTACTTGTGTTACATTTATATGTGTTATCTTGTTGTTCGTTAAACTATGTATCTATTAAAGTGTTGACATCCTATATGTGGTAAGAAAATTTCCACTCCCCATTGTTAACAAATATAGAGGGCATATTGTATGTTATAACACGGAACTTATGAAATATTATCCCACTCCGTAATTAGCATAAGAGGGAGAAGGCTCGGGACATGTAGTGTTTGTGTAAACTCATCCATCGTGGATGGAAGGGCTCTAATGAAAACAAGTCCCCTAGAAGGTTGAGGGCTGATTCATTCCAACTTGACTTTATTAAAATAATTAGGAGTTCTTGATGCTATTTTTGGTGTCAAATGTTATAGAAATAAGAAATTATAAGTTACTATGTCCACTACGTTTTCATCTTTGCAATGGATGAGTTTATGTAGACATTGTGAATCCCTAGGGGAGGGAGAGGGAGAGGGGAATTGTCCCATATGAGAGTATCTCTCATTCATCCAACACAAAATCCTTGAAATAGTATGGAAACATGAATGTTGTTGTTTTTGGTTTATTTCATCTTCATAATTAGATTCGAAGACCCCAAATTAACCTAGTCCAAGTAATTTGAGATGAATTGGCCCAAACATATAAGGAGTCAAGTTCTTATGTTGGATGGATAAGAAGTAACACTCACATGTGACAATTCCCTCTCTCCACATTAGAGACCCTGGAATAAACTGCTTATGGTAAATGGTGTTGTTGAAGTTTTGTGACACCTATGGTGGGATGGTGAAATCACAAAGGTTCATTGTATAGCCCAATTCTTACCTTTTTTAAACATTTGACTTGACCTCTAAATTGAGGTCAAAGACCTTGATTTTTAATGCCATGGGGCCCAATTGGAGTAAATCAACAACAAACTTGGGAGGGGCAAGTTTTAAAACTTGCCCCTTAGTAGGTGTCATGAATTGAAATCCTAGCCTATGACTTATCATGGGCGACTCTATAGTGCGCAATTCTAGTTACACTTGTCATGCTCTCGGGGAGATCACTCCCTTGTAAAGTTGAACAACCACGTGCGAACTTTTTACACCTAAAAAATCCTACTTTTTACATAAAGCATCACCAAAATGGGTCAAAATTTTATCATTTTTTTTCATGAGTAGATATATACGGTATCTATTATATAGTAAAAAATGGTAACTAAATTTGATGATTTGTTTTTTTATAAAACATACCGTTTCTAACTAGAATGATGTAGAATTGAGCTAAAAAAATTGCTACAAAAATGAAGATGACTAAAAATTTCAAAAAAATATACAAAAGATACTATCAATGGTTATGTATATGCAAAAAAATATCATAAATTTTAAAATTATCTATGGCATGTAATATAGGGGTAGCAAACTTTGTTCACACGTGGTGTTCAACTTGACAATGGAGTGATCTCCCCAAGGTCATGCTCTCACGATATTCCTTCCTTACCCTAGGTTGGAGGTCTTTTTAATGCACCTTTTTTTTCATCCAATAGAAATATTGTTATCCACATTGTGAACCTCGTATTTTAAATATCGCGGGTTGATAGATAGTGGACATCCACAAGAATATCCCCAATGTCTTGAGTGTCATAATAAAATCAACATTGGCCCACAATATTTACCACAATCAATCTAGTTTAGAAGGACTTGACTTGCCATCACCTTACTAAGGTTACTACATTGCTTATGTTATTTAGTGTCACATGCGTAACAATGTCACTTACCCTATTTTGAGGCGCATGCTAGGTACAATAATGGTCAAGAGCTTCACCATCAGTGTTACCTCATGACACTTGGCTGTCAAGTGCGCTTACTGATATCTTGGCATGAGTATGATCAATGGTGTTATGAGGTGTATGCCCATGTTACACAATGGTCTACAAATTCACTGAAGTGTACACAAATGACACTTGCCATTCGTATGCTCAAGAATATCTTCCCCTTGCATAATAAAACACGAAACTATCATCTCAAGTATTTCAATGTGCTACGCTAATGTCACAATGTAAATACAAATTCACTTAAATGTTTAATAACATCGACAAATAATATCATATTAGCAATTACCAAATGTGACACTTTGAGACTTCTAGGCATCTAGTTTAGGCCCTTTGCAAATAGTACACGTGACACTAAAGACCATAAACGGTGTAGTCTTGCTCCCTTTTCTATCTAAGGAAGGTTACAAGAATTTGCCAATAGGAAACAAATCGAGCTAGCCATATTCTCTTAATATGGTTTGCCTTGTATTGCCAATGTTAGGCCCCACGTGGCATGGACGCATGCTAGCATATCAATTAACATTGAACATGAAATACATTTCAAACACCATAAGCCCACATGCATGTTCACCCTTGCAAAATGTGCCAACATAAGTGAGAATTTTTTTGTTCAAAATTCCCGACACTGGAGATGCATCAACCTAGTGCTGAGTAATATTAGATTTGGGCAAACCAACCCATACACTCATTCCTTGTTGGATGCCTAAACCCTTGCATCCAAGGAACCAGTGTACGGGTTGTTTCGCCCCAATCGTAATATTATGGCATGTATTACTAACTTTCACTAACTTTCACTAACTTTCACTAACTATCACTAACTTTCACCTTAATAGGATTGGATGGGGCCCATTAGGTAGTTGTATGGGGCCCGCCATATTTTGTGGGGTGGGGCTTAAAGAGTTGTGAGCGAATGAGTGAGCGGAGTGGGTTTACATTAAAGTCCAAGTTCAAAAAGTTACATGGGTCCCAAAATAAATAAATAAATAAAAATCCAAAATGGATTCGGACCTTTCTTTTGGTCGGACTCAAGACTGGACTCAAGTTTGAAGTCAGGTTTTTTCAATTGAGGAGGAATTCTTTCCGGAGTCCGGTCTCCATGGGATTTTCTTTAAAAAATGCCGAGTGTTGCTACATTCTTTCATACTTTAGGCTCTTGGACCCTAGAAAAGAGGAAATGGCAGGACATGTTGCCCGGGCCACTCGCGAGTGAAATCTTTCTTTTTTCATAACATTACTAAGCAGCTATATACATGATAAAAAAAAAATTCCAAAGAAAAAGGGTGTGATTAAAAATCTTTGATGAATTACAAATTTTTTGGGGTCAAAAGTTCACACTACACAAGTGAAGGTCACATTGCATGCTCGAAACTGGAGGTTTTCATAAAAAGCCATCTTGGACTGGAGAGGTGAAAGTGGATGTTTTGAAACCTACAGTCACACTACATGTGCAAATGAGATGTTGTTTTCGTTAGATTGGTGACATGTGGTGGGTTGAAGCCGTAAGGTCTCACAAACCTCAGAGTTGATTAGCTAATAAAATGACCAAAATAGTGTGGTAGGTCTATCCTACCCCTAGTCAAATTGCATGGATGTGATCTTTGACTTTGTGTCCCAAATTCTCTTTTATGAATGTTTCATTAATCAAGCTTGCAAATTTAACTTCATAACTATTTTGAAAATACAATAATTTTGAGGGACCAATGAGGGTTACAACTAATTCCAGTTTGAGATCATATAATTTCTTTTTACTTTCAATATCATTAATTACCAATGGAAGTGGGCCTTATGTGGTTGCCCTCTTGGTCAAACACCTATATCATGTAGAAAAAACCAAAAACGGTGAATGACCACTATTGGTGCACTAGACTAGGGGTAGAATGATTCTTGTGTGGACCCAAAATGGCTAATTGTAAAGTGGTAGTCCAAAAAGGTGCAATGATAGGTGGGATACAATGATTGGCCAAATAGGTGCTATTTCACACCATTTGCGATCACTTTTGGTGCCATTGAGTTAACAATTTTGTGTGCATTCATATGCAAAGTATGATATTTTGATGCTCAAATTGGGGAGACTCTATTGTACAAGCATGGGTTTGACTTATTTGCCTCTTTGGGAAAATGTACTCATTGTTTCCATGAAATAAAAGTATGAAACAACTTGCATTCCTTATCCTTTCCTCTACTCCATCTCTAAAAAGATTGCAGAAATTTCAAGCAACTTTGTGGTCCTAATTTTTTTTGGTTTTTCCTAGTCAATCATGTGGAAATAGGACCTCCTATGAAAGTAGAATTTCCAACCTAGTAAGTTTGAAAAGGCTATTGTCTCGAGATATCATAAAGTAGTGATAGGAAGGACCATAGTATGATATAGATAGTTATGATCCTTGAGATCTACACATGCTTTCGAGAAGGTATATAAGGCTAGGAATTTCAAGCGAAGGCTCCCAGAGCATATCTTTTGTGAAACCAAAACTTTGCTGGATTTTTTGACTTTTTAGTCATCTTGAATAAAATTTCAAACAAAGCTTGTGTCTTGAATCATTCATGTGTGATACACAATTGCAAGTCGATTGTCTGATGTTTGAATGGTTGCATTACCTCCAGGGTGAGTGTACTAGATGGTGTTACTTTTGCACAACTTCAGTGTTGAAGTGTGGTTGTGATCTCATTTGTGAAGCCATCAAGGAGTGATTCCTTGGCTTTAGATGTATTATCATTTTGCTTAAATTCTTGCTTAAATCTATAGTCTCTTTGCCTGTGGCTTGATCGGGATATCAGTTTATATTTGAACTATGGTATGTGGTGAAAGAGTATGATTTATTTGTTCTCTTGTGAAGGAAGCCAGAGCAGTTGAGCTGGTCTTGTATGTGCATACATTATCAGGGAGTGAATCCTTAATTGTGGTTGGTCCGAGATGACCCTAAACTACAGGATGATGGTGGAGAGATACCCAAATCTTAAGGAAGAGGTTGGCGGTTTGATTCCCGGCTGTGAAATCTCCTCTCTACTTGACAGAAACTTGCCAGGTGGTTAACTGCCTCTTGTGCTTTGGCATTGGCCTGTCAGCTATATATATATATATATATATATATATATATATATCTTTAATTGTGGTTGTTATCTTGCCTTGGATGCAGATCCCCTATCCAAACTATGATTTAAACTATAGTCTTGTTGAAGATGAAATGACAATGTAATCTCTTATATGTTGGATTTATTGTATGGGTATATATATTCTAATTACTTGTTGACTTTGGGAAACATCAAAGTACAGTGACTCCAAAAACCGAGTCTATGCATCAAACAAGGACTTTCATGGGCATTCACAAAAAGATAATGATATATTTAGGAAATATAAAATGTAATTGTAAAAGAACTAGAAGTTGACTTTCAAGTGATGTCATGGTGATGTCATCAACTTCACTAGGGTTTCGGTGATAGGAAGAGAGACGTCGACGTCGCATAAACTCAGTTTTTGAGGCGCTGTTTGCTACCTTCTTTGAGAGCTCTCATTTTCTTGTTTCTTCATCATTTGAGTCAAAAAATTTTGAGGGTTTTGTGTGTATCATGTTGAATACCTCTTGTGGCTTTGTGGAGGTTGTGTAGAAAGATGAGACCTATTTCACGAGAGAAAGAGCAAAATATTGTAGCCTTGATAGAGAAGGGGAGTAGTAGTAGAGAGATTGCAAAGAGTGTGGGTTTGGCACAATCTACAGTTAATAGAGTGAGAAAGAGGCTTTCTACGAGTGTAGCATTGTCTAAAGGAGGTCGTCCTAAGGTCCTAACAGAGTGGGAGAATCAACATGATCACAATCAATTAAAAATGATAAAGAAATACCAACAATGTGAATTTTTTCCTTTCACAACTTTTGCATCTCAAGGCTGATCCTACAACTGAAAATGACAATCCTTGTAATCATAGTTGCTAACTAGATGAGACACCTCTCGAACCAATCCAATGGTCAAATTTGTTTGTGGACTTGGGATGCCTATCTTAGGGCCACATAGCTTATATGTTGTAACCATGCGGATTCTCTTTTGTGAAAAATGAAAAATAAATATTTAGGTTGAAATGTTACATAGAGGTGCCTCTTACCACATACCATTACTAAGCAACTACATGATGGTAAGTTTACAACTAAAGAGGTTGTGATTAAGAAACTATGATAATTTACAGCTACGTGTCAGAGAGTTCACAATGCACAACATGAGTGCTCCCCATATACAGGGAATCCCATACTCAAAAGGATAATTATGCTCATGTGATACCTTGTTCTACAAGAACGCAACCAAGGAATTGTGTAATGCTATGCAAGTTAAAACGAAAGGATATTATTTTGAAAACCTTATCTTGCATCATGGGATACCATCATCAACATAAGACCAACGGGGTTGGGGCGAAACAACCCGTACACTGGTTCCTTGGAGGCAAGGGTTTAGACCTCCAACAAGGAAGGAGTGTATGGGTTGGTTTGCCCTAATCAGGGTTTAGGGGCTAGGGTGAAACAACCCGTACATTGTTTCCTTGGAGGCAAGGGTTTAGGCATCCAACAAGGAATGAGTGTATAGGTTGGTTCGCCCTAATCAAGGTTTAGGGCTTGGGTGAAACAACCCATACTATGTTTCCTTGGAGGCAAGGGTTTGGACATCCAACAAGGAACGAGTGTATGGGTTGGTTCGCCCAAATGAGGCCAACGGGCTCTCTTTCACCCCGGTGATAAACACAGACGTTCCTTTTTCTTTTCTTTATTTTGGAGATAAACCCAGAAATGCTCTCGGAGGGTTTTGAAGGGCTTTGGACTGACATGGGGGCCAGTGAGGGGAGTGGACTCTGGAGTGCCGGGGAAGAGAGGGAGAAAATGAGGTACAATGTACCTGGGGCGTACATTTGAGGAAGGGGGGGGGGGTTTGCTTTTCTCACCTTATGATCGTTCTCAAACCGCCTCCTCTTTGCGGCGCCCACCCCAAGGCCTTCTCCTTACTCACAATTTCTTATCTTACATGCCCTCCCTTGAGGTCAATACTTGTAATCATTACCTTGCTACATGTACTTGGTATGTACATTCCTCCATTGGCACTCAATCTACAAAAGCATTGCCCCTTTAAAACAATCAATCATTGAGAGGGTGGACCTAATACGGTTACTTATCTTAATCGGACACCACTAAGGTAGTAGCTGGCCCGAGTGTTACTCGGTTAGTTAGTTTCCTTGATCGGATCCCTGTATTTGATAGGTGTGTCGTTAGGTGTGAATCAAAGAACAAACACCATAAAGGCATGTGTTTGAAAGAGATTGGACTATGTCTTCGGAAACGATTTACTACTCCACAGTGAACACAAGTGGGAGGACCTATGTATGTACTTAAGAATCAACAAATGTGTATTTCTAATCATCATAACGAAATCATGGGAGGTCTGATTTTTGTTGATGCGTCATTGTAGATTTTGCTAATGCAATACAAGTTTTGTGGTGTATAAATCCAACTAGTAGAAGTTGCAAAAATGAAAAACAAATTGAACAACACCCGCATACCTTAGGTATTTGAGGGGTTGGGCTAGACACCTACCTCTTCAAGTTGGGCCCTCACGAACGTTACTTACCCAAGGTGAAACGCAATCAACTATATTACATCAATTATATATATATATATATATAAGAATGATTTGACCTTGGAATTAGTATCGACTGAAAAATTTTGGGCTCCCCAAATGCTAGATCTTCTGATGGCACTAATTTCACAGCGTCAAGAAATTTAGGATCACCCTCACTAATTTCCCACACACACTATTAGCCCATGCTCAGTAAATGGGATAATCAGTGTAGTAGCCGGAATAAAAAAGGGTTGCCAATGGCTGTGGAAATGGTTCAAGTTTGGTGTTACATGAGAGCCTGGAAATTAAAAAGGGAGATCAATGACATACTTCTACGAGAGGTTAGGGATCCTTCAAGAAATGTTTTTGGTATGTTGTGCAAAGTGTTTTGGCCGGGTTGGTTGTATTTTGGGTTCTTTCTGCAATTGAACTTTCAATTTGTGCCCAAAAAAAAGGTATGTTGTGCAAAGTAGATGGCTCTCCGCCCCATGAACTGCTTGGAAACCTTATAGCTTGGAGTCAAAAGTTGCTAGATTTGGACTAATAATCAATATGTGAATATAACTCTACGAAGAGCACATGCGAAGCATATGAAATTGTTAGGAAAGGAGGAGCCGATCTTTATTATTGAGCTAGGATGGCAGTTGAAAGTCCATGAAAAACCAACCGCAATGATGGGATTCTAAAAAAAATGAAGCAAATGCTTTGGTAAAGTCTTATTGAGTATGCTAGAATTTTATGGGACATCATTTGCACAGAAGTGAATAGAGAGGTCACTTATGATGACGTGATAGGCATCTATGACAATACTTGGGGAAGAAAGGAACTTTTTTACACACTTGAACCATGCATTGGATCATTAGAGCGTCTAATATGGGCTCAGTCAATCATGTTTTGGGTGTTCATTGGGTATGGTTTGTTTTGGTTTCATTGAGTGCACCCAAGAGAGCTTGTCAAACTCTCCTTTTCCGAGTCCTCGTTGACTTTGTATGGCTACTTGGCATTGAAATAAAATTGTTTCAATTGTCTATAAAAAAAAAAAAAAAAAAACAACAACAACAACAACAACAACAACAACGCAATGCAATGCAATGCAATGCAATGAAGGGGTCAATGATCCTTGTCGAAAGGTGTCATTCTCATCACAAGGCACAAAAAAAGGATAGCGTTCTACTCTCTTTTTTGAGTGCTCATAAAAAGGGAGAATAAAGAGTTGCATGGATTGATGATCAATGTTTTGCACTTAGTACAAAAATCAGGAAAAAAAACAACTCCTAAAGTAATAATTATATTCCCAATGTTTCAATGCATTTTCTTTAAGTATTGTTGCTACTGCAATGAATTAAATTTGGATGAGAGAGAGAGAGAAGTGGCCTTTCCACATGAAAGAAGGCATGTTGACCGACCGTCATATTAGGACATAGGTCTTAAGGGATGACTGAGGGCAGTGTTCAAGATTGAAGTCCTCATATGAGTTTCATTTTGAAGGACTATCAAATTTTAGCTCTTCAGTTGAAGGGCCGGTTCAAATCCAAGACGTCAATCCGAGAATATAGAAATGAAATACAAAACTCATATTAAACTTGTGCATGAATTGTATGGTACATGTTTCCAGTACAATGTGAAGAATTAAGAATCAACCATCTGACTCCATTTCTTGTAGTGAACATGCCTACGCTTGTTGGTTTTTGTGGCGCGGGCATATTATATTGAGGACTTCAAGTGACGTCTTCATTGTCAATTTGGGGTTGCATTTTGAAGGGCCAAATCGCGTTTGAAGGGCATTGAAGACTTCAATCTTGAACACAAACTGGGGGTGTAATGCCTACCTTTCGGTATGTGGGCCTTTTATTTATTTATTATTAATTAATTAATTAAAAAAAATTGGGGGAGAAATTATAGGGATGGGTGTTTTCAAATAGGGAAAACATGGGCTTGTTGCTTGTCAACTTCTCAACTTTTAGTCTCCTTGTTTCGCATTCTTTGCCTTCTCATTGTCCATTGGTTCCTCTTTGTTTTGTGTTTATCTAGAAGCCTCTAGGCTTGACGGTAATTTTTTCTTTGGTCTTTCGTTATGGTACCTCAAAGCCAGAACCCAACAGTGCTGGTTCTTCTATGGTCTTTGATTATTGTACACTGAAGCAAGCGACAAAAACTCAATGTAGTTGGAGTGCGCAATCTTGTGGATTTGAGAATGTAGTGTGGTTGCACAAGCAATCATTGCATACATGGTCCAAGAGAGGCCAATAATTTTTGGGACGAGCTAGTTTTGGGGAGAGATTCGGAGAATCCTATACATGATGTACTATTCTTTGTGAAATAAAGTTATACAATCCATAAAATTCATTTTGTGGAGCTGTGGATATGGGTACAAAATTGTTCATAACATGTAGTTAAATTGGTGGAAAGTTAAAGTTAATTTGGTTGTCTATATAGTGAACATGGTTCATGATTCCAATGAAATTGGTAGAGCTAAATTGGTCTGTATAATCATGAGATTGAGTTTGCACACTTGTGAATTCATCGTACCAAAGGAGTAATTGTATGTTGCATAGAGCATGAGATGTGGGAAAGTCATCCCTACAAGGGGAATCACAAGCTTCACTTTGTTGAATGAACTAAGTTTTTGTGTGTATGCCAGGCCTCATTAAAGTAGGCGTTCTATAAATAGACACATAAAACAATTAGAGCGGCGTGCATAAATTAAGAAAAAAACATTCCGAAAATGCCCAAGGTGCATCTCGACGACGAGTTTGTGCAGTCCAACACATAGTTCGCACTCCTGACGATCGTCCACGTTGATCAGAGCCTTCTAACTGTCAACACAATAAAACACACCACACACAACGCCATACAAACACACTCCAATTGTCCAATTCCAAGCACTTTCTAGCCATTTTTTGAAAAACGCCTATTTTAGGTGTCTTGGGGGCACGAAGCGCATAAATTAAGCTAATATATTTAAGTTATGCGAATGCCTAATTTTATGAGGCCTGGTGTACACAAAAATGACCGTGGACCTACAGTGTCATGACTTGAATGAATTCTCAATAACAATTTTGGCTGAGTTTGTTAGAAATTTAGTGCACCATTGAGGTGCTTTGTTTGGGCAGCTTCATTCACCTCCATTGGAAGTTAAACCCTTTCCCCCCCACCCTTTCTTATCACGAACCTTAAACCCTACAAGCCGACGCAAAATTGTTTAAAACAATTTAGTCCAACTCAAAAGCTATTAAAGAAATTTGGCACTTCTTATAGCAGATCCGACCGTAAGGACAAAAACTTTGTAGAGTTGGTATTCTACCCTCAAATTTGTATCCGTCCATGTTACCCAAAATCAAAAGATGGTAATGTAAACATGTATTTTGGTATTGTTGATCAGCGGTGACTACGAAGACAAAAACGTTTGCCTCGGCCTTTATGGGTTAATGGTTCCCAAACTTGGAATCCTAACAAGTTTGATGTTTCCTTGGTTTTATAACCCTACTTCAATCGTGTATGTATATATACAAAAACTCACTAATGAAAACCTCTGCAATTAGTGAAGGCCGCACTTCATCCGAAATGCAGTGAATGTGAAGGATTGAAAAATGAAGTGTCACGTGAGACTCTTCAGTTCATGAGGCCATGTGACTTTGAGTCCTTGGAGGTTGATCCTCCATGGATATCTTCACACAAAATATTGCCTCGTGACACATTGAATATAAATATGGACATGATCCCCACAAAGGGCCAGAGTTGGTACTAAGGGCCACTTCACACACGAGACTGAGAGCCCGTGACCATTACACTTCAAGCACTCTCATTGGTGGAAAGGTGGAGCCGGTCCAAGTTCGCTTCACACTACCCTTGAGGGACCAACGGAGTATGTGAATGCAAGATGGATGTAAAGTCTACATGGATTCCTACATGGCATCGAATGGATCGTGTTTCATGGTCACTTGGACTATTTTCAAAAGCCACCTCTTGGAGGTAGGCCTAACACAAAACCGGGAGACCATGGCACTCCGAACGCTCACAACCTTTTGATTTATTCTATTTTATCATGCGTGAGGACCCGCATGAGTAAAAATTCGTTGAAATAGCAGTTGGTTGAAGGCCCGGTCACATATGACTTCACATTACACTTGAGGATCCGTGACCACACTACATGATTTTGGAAGTGTCTTGGGACGGCCTTTGGACACTTTCTTTTGGGCTCTCACAATTTCATGGCCACGGCTCTTGGCTCGTGTGTGAAGTGGCCCTAAGTCTCAAAGCCATGTTCAAAGCCCTTAACAAACACTAAGATAACTTAGTAGGATACTATGAGGGGTCCACTAGATGAATTTGTTGTAGTTTAGCCGTTACGCCATTTCGCCAAGTGGCGTCTCCTCAATGTGTGATATATCGTTAGGAGTGTGCCGTTAGGAGTGTGCCAAATGATCTGCTTGTCCTCCAATTTTAATGTGGTCCACACTATTCACATCACTATACCCATATTAATTATCTCCAAATCACCCCTACATGGCAACCAAAAGCACGGGCCACTTGGTGCTACACTAGTAGTCCGGAAGACCACTCTAATCAACATGGACCATTGGTTTTTGTGCTAGATAAAATAGTGTAGTCGCCTCATGGAGGGCCAGGGATTCGTGGTGTCTACGTAAACTCATATGTTGCGAAGGTGAAAACACAGTGGATTGTATTGACATATGTAAATGACTACTTCTAGATGATTGAAATAGAGTCAAAGACCCAAGATTTGTCTGTGGAGTCGAATTGGAATGAATCAACCCTCAATCTCGTAGGGGACGTTTTATACTAGAGCCCCTTCATCCACAATGGATGGGTTTACATAGACACCATGAACCCCAAACCCCTATGGAGATTACCTTCCGAAAGGAGGGTGTTATCCAGTGTTGGTCTTAGCATATAGGTGAATGTATGGTATCAATAATCGACATCAATAATGGTATCAGAAAACCTATCCGTGGTAAGAGTAAAAATTTGATATTTGGTGAGTATGTCAAGGGTAAAGAATCTTTGTATTATGGAGAATTCGAGAGAATGGTATTATTTAGGCCAACACCATTCTAAACCATATTGGTACTAGGTGGATTTTTGTCTAGGTATGAATGTTCTTGCTTGATATATAGACCCAAATGGTGTTGAGAACACAAATACCATCATATTACCATAAAAGTGTCAAATTCTCATTATAGATACCTGAATGGTACTAAAAAAGACACACCGAACTAGCACTGGTTTTTATCCTTAGACTGAAACAAAGTAGAAATGAATAGTGTAAGGGGAACAATCTCCCATATATGTTGGTGAACCAAACACACTGATATTTATTTTGTTTTGTTTTGTTTTGCTTTGTTCATTTAGCCAACCTTGGGAGAGAGAGTCGTAGTTCAAGCATGTTGGAGTGCGAATAAGGTAGAGATACCATAAACCGTGAACTACCCTCTACTCGTGCAATAGACTTTCGTCAAAATAGTGAAGTGCCATTTCTGAAACTGATCATTGCGAGCTGGCAATTTGAATGCGTGTACAGTCAGTTTAGCCAAATTTAGTCATGTTTGACTACCATCAATCACAGTTTAATGTACTCATGAGTTAACCGGTTTAGGTGATCATCTGTGTGGAAATGAGGATTACCGTGTTCGGTGTAGGGAGAATCTAGTGAACGAGTAGGAGCTTTGACAAACTTTCCACTTTGAAAAATTGTAGGATTTTTTTTATAGGGAATAAAAATACGAATCAACTTGCATTCTTCATGAATCCTTCTCTTCTATCTTGGAAAATTATCTCATGATTGTAAGACCATATCTTCAATGCGAATCACCTTATTTTCACGGTTTATGGTACCTCTACCTTACATTGAGAGCTAAAAACAAAACTACGATGTCATCTTGGTTACCTCCTTCTCCAAGTAGGTAGTATATTTTTGGAAAGCTCATAGCTTCGGAACTTCCAGTGGTATGCTTTGTGAAACCCATACCTATCACAAAATGGTTCAAGAGTGAAAAGTATGTCCATTGACATTCACGGAGAACAAATTCGTTATTGGACACTTTATCTTCTAAGGTATATGGGGTGTTCTTCGGTTCGTTTTCCATGTTCTCCAACTTCTACCAATTAGATTTACACAAAATCAAAAAAACTCGTGTTGCATTAGCAAATCTACGATGAAGCATTGATGAAAATTGTATTGGAAATCAAACCCCCCTTGATGAGTTATGAATGTTAGAAGTGCATGTTTGTCGATTTCTTAATCGAATACATAGGTCCTCTCAATTCTATTCACTATCGAGTGTGGAGCAATCAATAAAAATTTGAAGGTGTAGTCCAATCTCTCTGAAACATGTGTCTTTTATGGTGATTATTCTTTGATCCTTACAGAACCATACAACAATCAAATACAAGGGTCCCGTTAAGGGAAAAAAAATACCCAAATAACACTCGCGCATACTTACCTTAACTTATAGCCCACCCACGCTTACTGGTGTGGGCCACCAGTGAACGGTTCCTACCAGCAGGGGCCACTTTTAGAGCTGGTGGAGCCAACGAGAACCACTGGATGCAACCAGTGCTGGTACTCACCGTTCACTGGTGGCCCACACCAGTAAGTGTGGGTGGGCTATTAGTTGTGATGATATAAGTGCTTGCCCCCAAGGGTGACTGTAAGTTATAAGTTATAAGTCCAATCTCTCTTAAACATGTGTCTTTATGGTGATTGTTCTTTGATCCTCACATAGCCACACAACAATCAAATACAAGGGTTCCATTAAGGGAAAGTAATCCAAATAACACCCGCGCATACTTACCTTAACTTATAGCCCACCCACGCTTACTGGTGCGGGCTACCAATGAATGGTTCCTACCAGTAGGGGCCACTTTTAGAGCTGGTTGAGCCAACGAGAACCACTGGATGCAACCAATGCTGGTACTCACCGTTCACTGGTGGCCCACACTAGTAGACTATTAGTTGTGATAATATAAGCACCCGCCCCCAAGGGTGACTGTAAGTTATAAGTTGAATCTATCCGTTGAAAGTGCACATGAGGACATAAGTTATAACACAACACACAAATCCCAACGAATGACTCCAAGACAATGATTTGACGGAGGTTTCGGGTGTGTTTGTCGTGCGCAAGTTAATTTGTTGCGAGGGGGCCCCCTCCCGGCCCAGCTGACATAAAGTCTTGGTCCTTGAATGGGGAGAAGCATTTGGGCAATAGGAAGCCGCCACTTGGTGGTGAAGCCCCTCGGGGCTTAAATTTCCCTGTGCCCGAGGACTCGAGGAGGCTTTTAACAAATAATAAGGGGCAAGAGAGCACCGTTCGTACTGCCCTGGATAAATAGATTTTCTTTTGGCAGGGAATCGGAAAGTGCACCGCCTTTCCTGCCCTGCCCTCCTCCCTCTCTCTCACATGCCCAACTTCACTTAACTTACTGCTGCAGTTCATATTCTAGATACCGTAACACCATAGCAGGTTCGCCACCTGGCGAATATTTAATTTTTTTGAAAAAATAAGGTTCGCCTCTCAAAAACTGAATTTCTCAATTTTCGTTTTTTAGCAAAAAATAAGTAAAAATGACCCTAAATAGCTTAGAAATAGAAAAATATTTCAAAAACTAATTTATTCTATTTTCGTTTTTTTGTCTTCAGAATTTTCTAATTTTTACGTTTTTTATTTTTAGAATTATTTTAGGACGAACCTGCTATGGTACTACGGTATTCAACAAAGAAGAACACAGAGTTTAACTTACGGTGGAGTCCTATGGTCGGGCAGAACCGGCAGTTAGTTGAAGATGAACCGGTTCAGTTTGAGAGATAACCGGTTGAAGTTCAAGACTGCAGGAAAATTACCCATCATTTTAGAGGAATTTATAGAATATACCCCAATTAATATAGAAAAACCGAAGGATGTCAACATGTAACCGGTTGGACTTGCAAACACTAGGATCTCAACCGATTATGCCCAAAAATGTCCCCGGTCACTGGTGGAGTCACAATAGGGTCCGGGTCCAAGAAACTCGAGGGTTCAAAGCACCTCTTAAGGCCGGTCACATGGGGTCCCAAGTCCCACGCATGTTGGCGAGTGCCAACATGGAGGCAAAGTCCCAACTTTTGAGCCTCAATAAATCAATGAAATATGGCTAATTGTCATTAAAGTCGTATCTTGATTATTTTATGCACAAATATTTGCGGGACTCGTGTTGGTATGTAGTTGGGTCTAGCTTTTTGCTTGACCCAACTCTCAACACAAGTCCCGAGCCTCACCTCCAAAAAGTGTTGCCATGTAGGCATCTATGTCATGCTTGGAACTAAGGACTTGGGACCCGATGTAAAGTGGTAAGTCCCAAGCTCCATGCTCTCAACCGGTTGAGATTGCACAGATTGACCTCAAGTGACTTGGGACTTGGGACCCGTGTGAACCGGCTCTTAATGGGCCTTACTTTTGGACTCAAGATTGGACTCAAGCTTGAAGGTTCAAACTAGGTGAAGTAATTTCTTAACTAGGGACTAATTGAGTTTTGGGGGGCAAGTGATGCCACATTAGCGCCAATCCATTCACTTATCTTAAGTATCGTACAAGTAACTATGGGCCTTGGGAATATAACCATGGAATGTTGGGAGCTATGTTTGAATTTGAGTCTCCTTGCGAATGTTTGTGCATCCCATGCTTATATTCCTAGGGCCCACAAAACAAACGCACATTGCTTAGCAATGTTATGTATATGGCAACACTTGTGGTTATAGTAGCATACATAAAAAAGACACATGTTACGACGAGATTGAATTTTGGACACACACACTTCATTCTAAGTCTTGGCGGTGCACTCTTCAGCAGGATAATATGTAATGCACATGCTTCAACTTCAAATCAATATCCCTATTTACAAGAAATAATTGCAAGAAAAACAAGAACATGCATACTTGCCCTCAAATGTATATACTAGTCCAAAATATATGCACTTACTCATGGTTGGAATCCTAATTTTGCATTTGTCGCCCATATGTTGGGCCTCTTGTATTTTTATTATTTGGATACACCAAATACTAACCCAAATTACCATACAAACTTTACATTCAACAATATCCCTCATATGTCTATGATGTATGGGACTTTTGTGCACCCTCGTGGGCAACTAAGTACTACACAAGAAGGTGGGGGGAGGGGGGAGGGGGGGGCTCTTCTTTTAGAGTCGGAGCCATTTTGCGTACACGTAGGAACCCCTTACTATTTAAACCCCCTACATACAAGATTTTCACACACACAAATGAGACTACACATACAAATCATACATTACATAATAGCTTCATGTATGCATATGGAAATGTAGAACCCCTAGAGTAAGTTGCCTCAATTATGTATACAAAATATAAGCTTGATTGCATTGTTTTTTGACATTTCTTGGATATGTGCTCATAAATCACTTTGTATTGACATAGTCGTTGAAATATGACGCAGGGGGATGACATGTATCGCCTTGTGGATTAGCACATATGAACTTTTGGGGGTATAAGGTATATATGGATGAAATATACTGCTCTTGTGAGAAACATTGGGGGGGGGGTTTAGGGTATACTTACCTCTCCCCAAAAACTCATAGTACCCTATGTATTTGTACACAACTAGGTGGAACAATACCCCTCGTCTATGTATACTTTGTATGCCAAGTTTTGATCAAATACCCTTTTGTACATCCAAGTAGTATCGAACAGGTTACATTGAATGCCCCCTCCCCCCTGAGAACTACTGCAACATAGAGTGCATTACCTAAGTTCTAGGTTCAATACCTAGTTTTCACAATTAAGAGGGATAATTTAATTGTTTAATGAGAGTGAAAACCTTTGCTGTAATTTGCTATCATTTTTGCATCTCAATCCATTCCAAAATTTGAAATGACAAGCTTTGTGATTTGCAGTTACCAAAGCAAAAAAAATCATGATAAAATCCAATGTCTGCAATTATTTGTGGAGTTGAAGTTGTTATTCTTCAAGTCAAAATATAACAATTATAGGATACTAGTGGGCCTACTACCAAAAAAATTGAATTCTTCACTGCTCACAAAATAGCACTCCCCCATGTGCCTTCAATGTTGATATTGCTTCTTGATTGTCTTGCTCTGTCATTTGGGATTTAAGGTTGTGAGTCCTTCAACTAATGATATGAATGTTTGAAACCCAAGCTTGGCTCCAAGTAGGTCCTAACACCTCTAGATGTTGGTTATAGGATTTAAATGGAGACAATGGTGCTAAATAATACATATGATCTCATCACCAAGTGGCACAATACGAAGTTACGACAATTTGGAGATGCAAGAGTACTGAATATATCCATGAAGACCTCCAAAGACCAACTTGCCAAATGATGTACTTCATTATTTGATGGAAATTTTAGGAGGTAGTCTGCTAAAAATTGTTTGTTGACTGCCATTACTATAACAAAGTTCTTGGCAGTGGGTGTTTTCATGACCTCATTGCTCGGGCAAGTCACTCCATAGGATGTTTGTGCACCACATGCGGTAGATGGGTATTTGTTTAAGGGCTATTTACATCCAACGCACAAATTAAAAGGTCCCTATAATTACTTAATTCTCTAAAATTGCCTATTTTTTGCACCCTATTATTACTTATATTGCCCATGTAATTGCAATTTTTGTAGTCTACATTCCTTTTAATTAATTTTTTTTTGAATTTAAAAGTGCATGCAATGCAAAAATGGGGGAAAAATGGCAACAAAAAGGCATAAAGCATACGTACCATTGCAAAAACTAAGTGCAAAAACTTATCATACAAGTGAAAAACTTATGCTTACCAAAATAAATCTTAACTTGTGAAAAATATGTGTTTTGTTAACCACGTTACAGAAGAACAAGTGTGATAATATGATGCATATCATTTCAAGACCATAATGTGAATGATATCATATAATTGCAAGTGATGAAGAACATGATGATACTTAAGCATAAAGCAATCTAAAATTTGCTTTAAAATTTGTAGTTTTACAACCCATAGAACATAACCTTCATGCATCAAAAAAGAAGGCTAAGGATGGAGACACAACAAGAGTGAGCGTGTGTTTACAAAATACAATACCAGCTCTGTAAAAGTCTAGCCCAAACACATACAAAAATTGCAACCATTGCAGCTATGCAAAAGTCTTGTGGTTCCCTACAAGTCTATGTAGGTGGGTTTAGGGTATGCAAAACAAAACAAGCCTATGTAATATTCATAGGTTTCTTATTTTCAAACTTATCTACCTTACTTGTAATGGGATTGTCTACTTTTAATGGCCCCTTCATTATTGGATTTTTTTTATAAATTTTATGTCAAAAAAATTGAATCCTCCCTATATTATGCCCCACATCATTTTTTAAATGCACTAAATGAATTATCCGGGCCTCATTGGCAAGTATGGTACAATGCAGTACACATTGGCATGGAACGACATATCTTACATTCCAATCTTGATTTTTTTGATTGTGGTCCACTTGCTTCTATCCTGACAGTAGCCACACTAGGTACATGGATAGTAGATGTGTCATGCTCGTTTGTTAATATAACAGTGGACGTTTGCATATGAAAATCAGGAAGACCTAACCCTAAATGATCCTGGATCCAAAATCCAACCATGGCCATCTTCACACATGTTTTTCTGAATCAAGATTGTTTCCAAGATATTACCGTCCACGGAATACATCTCGTGCTCCACATACATGGTTCTTATCCGAAGATTGAACCTCATACTAAGCAAATCCTGTGAGACATCCACATGACCATCATCCTCAAGAGGCAAAGTGAAGGGCACATGATCAAGTGGTAGCTATTTGGAAGTAAGGAAAAAATGAGACACATTGGAATGCGTGGATGAGAAACTATTTGTATTAGTAGTTTGGACCAATTTATTTGAATTAAAATACGATTACTATATAAACTTGTAGAACGTGGACATAACATGAGAATAGCAACACAAAAGAAAATGCAATCCAATACCTTATTATATAAGTATCTATTAAACACAAAGACTGAATTAACTTCATTATTAGCAGGATAATTATTATAAGGGCTTACGCAACAAACCATAAATGCCAAAAAAAAAGGAAGAAACCCAATTATTCAACAGCTATGAAGTAACCACTTACAAAGAATAAAATACAAAGCAATAAAAATAAACACTTGGCAAGTTACCGCATGAAAATATATGACAAATGATTATAATAGATACAAAAAATGGAGGAAAATTCTCCAACCCTAACCCTAACCCTAACCATTGGGTTGAATGCTACAAACCTCCCCTCCTCTTTGAATTTGATTCTAAAGTTCTTGCCTATAACTGCCTTTTGGGTTGTACATCACCAAAATGTCAAAGAAATTGTACGTTGTCAAAATATCTTGAAATAAGTACTATAATCAATAGAATAGAACTAGACAATGATAAGATTAAATACATATATGAAGGACTATGCATCAAACTTCATGTGAGTGTTATAGAGAGTGAATTGTGTAACGCTTAGATTTTACCATCACGGATGCAAGAGGCAGACTAGTCCTTAATTGAGTGGAAGAAGAAGACGGAAATAATCGTATTTTATGACAAGAAGAATTCGAGAACGAGTGAGTAATATGAGGAAAAAAAACCTTAATTGTAGTGCACAAATATATTGACGATTTAGCAAAGACATAAAGGAGTATAGAGTTGAATGATTTGGACCAAAATAATGAGAAGATAGGAGAAGATCTTGATGCGGATGCACTCAATAATAATGCGGAGTAATTTTAAGTTCAAGAAGAGGAGAAAGAAGGAAAAACAAATACAATAGGATATCTGAAGAAGATGAAAACAACTCCAAACACGAACATAAAGCAGATGAAACCGGAGACGAAATCCATAGCGTAAGTATTCACCTGAAGTTTCTTATGTTTTAAGCAAATCGTAGAAAAACAAAATCATCGCAAATATTTGAGAAAGCGGAAAGGGTATTAGTGGTACTACCAATACCCTTGGGATACGAAACAAAAAAATACTTGTCAAAGTGCTAGGGATATTGGCGGCACTACATGTATCCTCGGGATACGAAATGAAAAATACTTGTAAGAGTGCTAAGGGTATTGGTAGTACTACCAATATCCTTAGGATGCAAAACGAAAAATATTTATGAGAGTACGAGGGACATTGGCGGTGCCGCCAATATCTACAGGATACAAAACAATTTTTTTTGTAAAAACGTCAATATCTGTCATTCAAATAATCTCATCATCCAAATGAATTTCTTCATCCAACAAGATTCATTCGTTAAAAATTTATATATAAAAGATAAAAAATGTTAAGTTCATATTGTTTTTGTTGTTGAACCTTGAGGAAAGCAACAAGTCGAAAAGAATTTGTGGTAGAGAAAAATACGTGTCGCTAGTTGTTGGACGTTCGGATATAACAATGTATAAAATAAATATGTGTATTTTATATATGTATATTTTTTATATTCTATGTAAATATATATGATTGTGTTATGTATAAACATATATAACTGTGTTTTGTATAAACATATGTGATTGTGTTTGAGAATATTGGCGGTATTTTTAGTACCCTAATGAGATACAATCATTCAAATAAAGGAGAATTTGATACTATAGTGAAACATCAACTACTATCTTCATTCACAGTCTGAGGATATTGGTGACACTGTTACTACCCCAAAAAATACTGACTATTAAATTGAAGAATGAGCATGTGTCCAAAATTGGTAGATTTTGGACTTTTAAAGATGAATTTAAAAAATTATGAAACCTATTTGAATGATTTAAAAATATATATACATTTAGATTTTGTCCATTTATTTGATTTTTTATACGTTTGTACACATTAATGTTAATTTTTAGAAAATTAAAGTCTACTATTTTGTTTGGACTTAGATTTGTAATATAATATATAACCTAAATAAATTGTATAATTCATCTTTTATAATGCCTATTTCTGTCAAACAACTTGGAAGGTCTATAATAATTCGAGGTTTTTTATGAAAAAATATAAAATATATTAGATCATATTTATTTTGTTTAGTTTTATTTCTTGATTATATAATTTTTTTCTTCATATGACTTGATTTTCTACAGTTAAATAATTATTAACCTTCTATATGTGATACATTTTCTATCTTAATGTGATTTATATGGATCAAAATTTTTCTTCATATCTTTGTTGCAGATGAAAACTAACGATTCTTCAAAGCATTTGGCTCCCAATAACAAGTTGTCATTATGGACATTGTCTTTAGAATTTTGAAGAAACAAGTTTTTAGAACCATGTATAGATAAACCTCTAGAACATTTTAGGAACAAGTCTTTAGAACCTTCTAGAGGTCTTATAAAAACTTCATAGTGGTTGGTTAAATTCTTCTATAAAGAAGTAGTAGTTGGTACAAATTCTTCTAGAAGTTTTTTAGTTCTAATAATTAGTGGAAGTTCTTCTAAACGCTTCGTAATTCTCAGAGTTAAGACTAAAAAGTTCTTTAATATTGACAACGCGCCTCTTGAAAGTTAACTCACTTTTCTAAGTATTGTTCGTATATTTGTCTTGTTAATTCAAATTTTTGTTAGTTTCCGTCTTGAATATTTATTCTAGTATTCAGACTATTCGTTTTAGTATTTCCATATTATTGACAACTACAAAATAATTTATTGAAATGTTATGTTGATTTAACTTCTTTCATATAAAAACATATATTATTTTGACTGATCATACGTTTGATTGAAAATGTCCAATTTCATTAACCTTGAAAGTTAAGGGTTTTCATTATTTTATGTTGTTTGTTCTCATTGCCTTCAGTTCGACCGACTTTTATGTTAAATGTTTTAAAGTGGAAACGGAAATTTATTCATGAGTCTAGATCTAGAAATGCAGTATTTTATGTTTCAATGGTTAACAACTATATAAAAACTGAAAATATTATTTCAAAATTAATATTTTTTTAAGTATATATTAAAAATATGAATATAAATTTTAATAAATATATATATATATATAATATTTTCAACAAATTTTTGGATAAGATATTTTGCGTTAAGGATGGATATCCTCGTTTGCAAGCGTAAAAGTTAGTTATCCATATGGTTATTTTTAAAGAGGCAAATTGGTACATTTTAATGAACTTTATTTTGTTGATTCCATCCCCAAATATAGTTGTGCTACTCACTGTAATTAATGACCTTAACAAGCAAGTTTTTTTATATATTTTTAAATTTATCAATCTTATTTTTTTGTCATAATTTTTTTATACTTTGCATTCAATTTTTTATTTAGTTTATATTGGTCATTTTAGTCATATTGAACATTCACATGTAGAGACCAATTTTTTTCATCCAATGTATCAGATACAAACTATTGAAAGCTTCAAAAACTTATTGATACATAACCAGTACAAAAAATGATCACAAAAACAATTGCAACGTGGTACACGTTTACACGAGATTTCTTTTTGGATTATTTATATAATGTAAGCTTCATATAAATCTTCATTTTTTTTCATGATCTTCATATGTTGTATCATATTGTTATCTTTGACTTATGTTATTTTTGTTTTTCAGCGAGATATTACCAATGCAGGAGATTTGGCCAAGAAAAAATACTTTGAGCTCACTACAGGGCATGATAGGTCCTCTGAAGGGATCATTGTGTTTATGAATGCAGCAATAATTGTTAAATGTGTCAAATTAGATTCTAGTATTACAACGCATTTACCTTTTGTGAATCCTAGTTTAGGTCGTGATTTCTCGGCATTATGATTTATGTTATCATAAGCCTCAAATGAATTAAGAAAAAATTTAACATCTTGTGAGATCAAAAGTAGATCCCCTGCAAAATATCAAGTGGTTAGAGCTCTGAAATTCTACTTCTGCATTTCGTATGTCATTAAAATTCCCAAATATGTTCATATCTGATAAGACTTTTGATTTTTGGTTACACAAAACAACATTTTGGAGTCATGTATCAAAATCTCATCCAAATATTTTCTATCATATATTTTACAAGAATTGTTTTCATATTATATTTCTTCAATATTTTTGGTCTTATTTGTGTTGTTTTATGCAATGGTTGGCTAAAGAAGCTCTTGTGTTTTATGCTCCTCCACCACCTTTATTCTAGACCTCTTCTCACGCAAAAATTCACCATGGCTTCATACTAGTTTGGAATTCAATGAGCCTTGGCTTTTAAAAAAACTAACTTCAAGAGCTACATCCACAAAAAACCTCACAAAAACATAACAAATATTCATGGAAAAAATTCAATCATCTGAATGTTCAGTCTGAATGTGGGGAATATCCGGGAATACTACGTGAAATACTGTCAGTCCCACAAAACACTATTATGGATCTGAATAATGTTATATCATCCGGGCATGTCATACAAAATTAGGCTTCTACCCATGTGTTGGTGCATAAATTTTGGACTTTTATACATTTGAGGACATGTGTAATCTCAAGATTTGTATGTATATTCTTGTTTTTTTCTTATTAATTGTTTATCCTATTGAAGAGTGTATCATTTGAGGATGACTCAAAACTAAGACTTATTTTGTGATGATACCCAACAAAAAAAACCTTGGTCCATTGGATAACATGTATGATTGCCTACATTAAGGCTCCATCTGCACTAACTCAATAATTGTTGTAGTACACCATTTATGGTATTTAGTGTCATTTACTATTCGGAGTTATGCAATGCTATAACTTTTTGCTAAGAATGTAAGTTTTTTACCAAGTAAAGTCATTGATGTTATATAATGTCCATACAATGTGTTTGATCTTTGTTGGTAGAAAATGATCTCTATAATAAGAAGTTATAGGATTGAGAAATTCCACATAGTAAGAAACACTAAATACCATTAATAATGTAGTGTTGTTGTTTTGAATTCCCCACTCACACTAAGTCAAGAACATGGTGAAGTACACCATTTATGGTATTTAGTGTCACGTACATTGTTTGCAAAGGGCCTAAACTAGATGCCTAGAGATCTCAAAGTGTCACGCCTGCTAGTTGCCAATATGATTCTATTTGTCAACATAAGTAATTTCTCTAAGTGAAAAAATATCTACATTTTGACATTTAGAGTAGCACATTGAGATACTTTACATGATAGTCTTGCATTTTGGTATGCAAGGGGAAGATATTTTTAGCATACTAATGGCAAGTGTCATTTGTTTAGGAGGAGTATTAGCAAGATATTATTTTTTGCAAAGAGAAACAAATTCTAAGGAGAATGCAAAAATAATTAATTAATTTTTCATAAATATGGAATTGCTACAAATTTTGAAGTGGTAAAGTTAGGGTAACACACATTCGATCTATAGGTTAACCCATAACTACTCCTCTAGATTCTAATGCTTGGCTATGACAATTGTGAAAACTCTTATGAGGGTAATCAATCACAAGCCGCCACCACATAAATTTAACTTTGGTCGCCTAAAAATTATAGATCTCATCTATGTTGGCATTACATGACCCTAGTGAGCAGTTAAATGGACATTATCAACAGTGGATGCCTTGATCTTGATGGCAAGTGTCATTTGTGTACACTTTAGTTAACTTGTAGACCATTATGTAACATAGGCATGCACCTCATAACACTAGTGAACATACCCATGCCAAGATATTAGTAAGCGCACTTGAACGCCAAGTGTCATGAGTTGACACTTATGATGAAGTTGTTAATCATCAGTGTATTTAGCATATGCCTCGAAATACTAAATATAGTATTGTGCATTAAACGGTGTAGTCATTTTGAATAAATAGGCAAGACTACTAGGCGATGGTATGTGTATTGGGTGTCGGAAAAGTCTTCCAATATATTTTGAAATGCAATCATCTCAACTATGTTTTTATTAAATGTTTAACTAACATTTAATTAATGTGAACTCACACTTGATATGCCATGTTAAGTAGAGTGGTCTTCATGACTTATCATATACCTCAGCAAGTGTCATATGAAACCCTCCCTAATTGCCACCCCATGATTACAAGATAATTAATGTGGATCGATGATGAATAGTGTGAGACCACACTAAATCATACGTTTAGTATCCCTAGTGCACCGTTTTTGGGCATTCAAGATGCTTAGTGAGCTCTTTATATGCCCACCCCACCTTTGGCCTTGGATGTCTTGGAGGTTGGAGCATCACATGGGAGGAAACGGATCCCCACATCATCACAAGATAGAGAACTAGTGCAAGTGTGGCCCACACTATCCGTGGACCACTAATTGCACTTTTTTTTTATTTTAGTGTACTTGTATGGCTATGTACAAGGGGGAGGAGGGAGTCTCATCACAAGTGCAAAATGCTTTCCAACATTAGGCTTAGTGGAGATTTGGGCGAGCCAACCCATACACTCGTTCCTTGTTGGATGCCTAAATCCTTGCCTCCAAGGAATCAGAGTACAGGTTGTTTCGCCCCAGCCGCTTAGTGGACCTATCACCACTCACACTCTGCTTCCAATCTACGGCCTTTGCCTAGATCCATGTACAAATTTGGGAGTCACAAGAGTTATTGGTAAGTACAACAGATGAAGCCATGGGTTTAGTCCCAAACCTTGACTTTATGAGAATTCACACAAAATCACCCAAGTTTTTCTTAATGTTCATTAATAATTCTCGTACACAAAGAGTGGAGTCATCCTATTAAACATCGGATGTCTAGCTTGTCTTATGAGGATGGGTGGGCCAAGCTAGCCTTACATAGGATGATCCAAGGTTTAGGATAGCAAGTCCCATGCGCATACCCTAAAATTTTCTTAAAGCTTGAGAGGTGGAAAGAGGAGGTCCCAAAAGTTTCGCCCAACTTACACAACAGGCTCCGATACACAACAAGCTAACGAGCTCGTAATAGAAAGTTCTCTCAAAGAAGGATCAAACCTTGGTTTCATCCCTCTTTGAGGAATTTTACAGATAACAATTAGACTCCGAACATTGGTCCACAAAACCCATGTTGCCAGTTAGGCAGTTTCTTTGATCTTAAGATTGTTTTAAGATGGTGAAGCTTAGACGGGTCCAAATAATAATTGGACGATTTGGGTGAATGGGTGGACGCTCATTAGTACCTATCTCAACGACGCGACACTACACCATTTACAATATTTAGTGTCATTTACTAGTTGGGGTTATGCAACTTTTTAATTTGCACTCGTAATGCAACTTTTAATCAAGTAAAGATGTTAATGTTTGACAATGTTGAAACAACCAATTTGATTGTATTGGGTAAGAAATGATATGTATAGCAAATAGTTATAGCATTGTGTTACTCCAAGTAGTATGTGACGCCAAACACCATAAAGGGTGTACTTAGGTAACTTAGTTTTTGGGTTTTCAAATGAGAGCCATGCCAAGTCTCGAGAACCGAGACCGAGTTCATTAAAGGGCAAGTGGCGGGGCCTACCATCCACCCGGGCCAACAAGTGGCAGATATGGAAAATGGGGTCGGCCCCACCTCCCGGGCGCTATTTCATCCGGCGGCCTTTTTGCAAGTTTTTCCTTCACTATTCTATTCGGGAAGAAAGTATCGGGGATGTGCATGGGAGTGGGTGGAGCTCTACTTACACTCTTTGTCGGCATAAAGAGTGGAGGCAATTGAAGAGCTTGCGAAGTATGTGTCTTCTTGCTCTCGTCCACTTACGTGCGGTTCCCCCCCCCCCGCACCACCTCCGGGCCCAACAAGAGCCAAGTGTGAGAAAACAAAAGTAAGCATTTCGTTTCCCAACACCTACCATTGGGGGTGCAGTAAAAATATGTCCCTATAGGTTTATTGCTTATTCATATTAATTTTTAATCTCGATAGATTAGTCAAAGGTCTTTGACATTAATTTAGGTGTCAAATTGGATATAAATAATAATCCCCATGCTCTACGTAGGAATCAACATTTTTTCCCTCCTAAATGGCAGGTGTTGTGAACGTGTGCCCGAAGAAAAAAATAGTCTTTCATTCACTCGGGTATTGTTTCATAAGACTCACCCCAAGTCGAAAACTAACTCCTGAATTGTGGTTGGAGACCCCAACAAAATCAAGCGGGAGTCAATTTAAATCAACATAAGATCAACAAACTTGGGAAGGACAGATCTTTGCTACACTCCCGATGGTAGGTGTCATGAATCGAAATCCTTCATTCACATGTGCTGGGGAGGGAGAGGAGAAGAAGAAGAAGGAATGATAAGCTATAACCGTATGTACAACCCCACATAAATTTGCGGCGTTCTAGAATGAATGCGTTTGTTACATTGTAGAAGATATTATTCATTCTAGGTCAAAGGTCATGATACTAGGTGCACTCTTGTGAGGGAATGTCTAAGGAGCCCATGAGGCGGCCGTGGACATAATTTTTAAGCATGTGGCAAGTGCGGCGGGGCCGAGTTGGCAACATGGACCAAGTGGGACACCTTTTGGATCTTGTGTTGGATGTATATGAATAGATAAATATGCACCTAGTTGTACTAAAATGAATGGCTTTTCTTGTCTATACGCCAACCAACCGCACATATCAAGTACGCGGGAGGAAATACATGGAGAGAGGGAGAATTATTGCATATACGCATACCTCATCCATCCAAACATAAAAACTTGACTCCTACGTGTTTGTGGTTGATTCATGGAAATAATTTGGATTTGACTAATTCAAGGTGTTCAAAGTTAAATCCGGTGTCAAATAAACTAAAAATAACAACCCTCATGGTGCATACTATTTCAAGGCTTTTATGTGGATGAACGACATGTACATTCGTATGCGATAATGCTCTCTCTCTCTCTCTCTCTCAAATACATGACCTTAAGTTATAATTACACCATCTATGGTAAATACCAAGCATACTTATAGGGCTAGGGATTTGTGGTGTCCATGTAAACTCATCCATTGCAAAGGTGAAACCATAGTGAACCATTTTATAGTCTTGTTAGAGGAAAATTCCCTAGTGCTAGTACAACTACTAGTAGTACACCTTGTGTGGACTCAAAATAGCTAATTGTAAAAGTGGTGACTTTATAAGGATGCAATGATAGCTCGGGGGGGGGGACACTTCACTATACTTTGTGTGAACACGTGCGTTAATGGGGTATTTAATGTAGGGGTATTATGTCTAGATGTTAGATTTGAACACACCGTTTAATTATATAATTCCCTAATATGGTGTATTATTATGATGCCTTACTATAGTTATAACTCACATAAGATTTTTTTTTCAACCCTATGTTCATTATAAAAAATTAGCTCACCCTAATTTGTGTTTAAGGATTGCCTATGTTCATTACAAAATTCATTTGACATGCAATGAGAACTAGCATGAACAAGCATCACCACAAATCAATAACAATGCAAACAATCATCACCACCATGAGAATCAATGAACTATGAACTTGAATTACTAGCATGAACTACAACAATGTTTGTGTTTAGAAACACAAGTCTGTGCACTGCAGTCACAAGCAGACCAACAAATTTAGAACTTTAGGGTCCAACGTTTAGGGTGAACGAAGTTGGTTGCAATCTATTGCTGAGAAAACAAAGTCTAAACAACATTGTTGTTTTCCAAAATCAACACTTTAGTCTGTTGCACACAAGTGGAAGGAAGAACTTCAGAAACAAACTATCATTCTATCAAAATCCCTATGCTATATTATATCTAAAATCTTGATAAATTTCAATACTTAGTATACCCCAATATTATTTATAATATGGATTTTCAATTTAAATAGTCCATAGTTATATCCAATAATTTTCTAAATTGTATTGCTCATGAATAAAACACACCCTATATTTTAACGCACCATGTTTACTAATTTTCCTAAGGGCCACTTCACACATGAGCCAAGAGCCGTGACCTTGTAATGGTGAGGACCCTTGACTCTCATCCAAAGGCCGTACCATGGGTGTTGGGAAAGCCGTTTTATGTAGTCAGGGGCCCTCAAGCATAGTGTGAAGTGAGAATGGACCATGTTGTGGGACCATTGCATATTTTGTTGGCGGAAAAAGAGGGGAGGATTTGGTTTAGTATAATATGTCTCAAAAAAATTTCAATTTAAGAGAATTACTTGGTGGTGTTGGCTGTCCTAGAATTTGTCCTGGAACCTATTCTGGAATCTTCCCTGAAATCTGTCCTGCTGGAAAAAATATTAAAAAAGTCATGGTCTCCCGGAATTTTCGTCAGGCCCACCTCTTGGAGGTGGGCCTGACGCAAATTCCGGTAGACCATGCTCCCTTATCCACACCCTGGCATGTAGGACTCCATGTAGACTTTTCATCCACGAACTTTTCTTTGGGCCTTTAGGCCTTCACCTCCTAGTGTGAAGTGAACTTGGACGGTCTCCGCCTTTTCGACCAATGAGAGCTCTTACATCGCCATGGTCAGGGGCCTTCAGCCTTGTGTGTGAAGTGGCCCTAAGTGTCCCCCCCGAGAATGATAGTCCAGATGCAATGATAGGCCAAATGTAGTGATAGGCCAAATGTGGTGGTTGGCCAGATAGGTCCTATTTCACACCACTTGGGATCACTTTTGGATGCCATTCGAGTTAACCAATTTGCGTGCATTTGCATGCAGAGTAGGATATTTTGATGCTCAAATTAAAGAAACTCTTCTACACAAGTCGGGGGTTTGACTTACTTGCCTCTTTAGAAAAAATGTAATGAATTAGTTACAGGGAACAAAAGCACAAAACAACTTGCATTCCTCATAAATTCCTCAACTCCATCTTTTAAAAACACTGCACAAATTTCAAGTCACTCATTCTGGCCAAATGAACTTATTTTCACCGTTTCCCGTTTCTCTACCGTATGGGAGTGTTTTGAGCCCAAGATTTTCGTGTCACAAAGCTCTTTGAGGCATGTGCAATCAATCATGGCACAGTCTCTCATGCCCACGGCCAATCTAAAATGGGTCTCTTACTACTCATCGAACTACATACATACATACATACATACATACATGCATTTGGGAGATACCTCAAGGATATTTCGACCGGCCCTAAACCCTAAACCCTAAAACACGACAATCCATATACCCATATTCTTGAATCATTCGTGGTGGAATCAAGCCGCGTCTTGATGAATTTGGTCTCGCGCATTCAACTCCAGATGATGATATACAGGGTGTTGCATTTTGACTCCCAAGAGGGATTTGCACATGTCGGGCGCGCGGGATTAAGTACACATCCAGAGCTTCAAACTTCAAATTCTTCTTCTTCTTCTTCATCATCATCATCATCATCATCATCATTCTTTGAAAATGTTGTACAACACCCAAAAACAAATTCTGGGATGAAGCGCCGCCAAGAGTGCACCAGATTGGAGGTACGGGAGCGATCATTGGCCACTTGACCTCATCTCAATAATATGCCAAGGACCGCTTGAAGGTATATATAAATGCTGGTTGGTTGGGTCATTACCTCACCGGTCTTGAGTCCAGTGTCCGGGGCAGTGATCGGGGAGATTTTTGGGCATAATCGGTTGAGGTCCTAGGGTTTGCAAGTCCAACCGGTTACATGTTGACATCCTTCGGTTTTCCTTTATTAAATTGGGGTATATTCTATAGATTCCTCTAAAATGATCGGTAATTTTCCTGCAGTCTTGAACTTCCACCGGTTATTTCTCAAACTCAACCGGTTCATCTGTAACTAACTGCCGGTTCTCCCCAATCATAGGTCCGGGGAGATTTTTGGGCATAATTGGTTGAGATCATAGTTTTTCCCAAGTCCATCCGGTTGCATGTTGACATGTTTCAGTTTGTCTTTATTAGTTTGAGGTATATTTTCTAAATTGTTCAGTAATTTTTCTGAAGTCTTAAACTTCAACCAGTTACTTCTTAAACGCAACAAGTGCATCTGTAACTAGCGGTCGGTTCTCCTTGTTCATTGCCTTAAGTCCCGCCTGCTAATCCACTACAAATGTGGACGAATTCCCTCCCGATTAGTTGCAGTTGTTAACTTGGGCAATTACTTAGGGTGGCTTTACGTTAGGGTTTTGGTCCAAGTCCGGGCTGGGGCGAAACAACCTGTACACTGGTTCCTTGGAGGCAAGGGTTTAGGCATCTAACAAGGAATGAGTGTATGGGTTGGTTCGCCCAAATCTCCAAGTCTGGGTCCCAAGAAACCCAATGGGGTCCAAAACACTCCTTGATGGACTTTATTTTGGACTAACGATTAGACTCTCAAGCTTGAAGATTGGTTTCTCAAGCTAGGAGTGTTCTTTTGAGTTGGGACTGCCGGGATTTGACATATTAGTGATGTCACATTAACACCAATTCAAATGTTTTTAATATTTTGGACCCGGACCCTGATGTAAACTCCTTGGATCCATAATAATCCTCTTGACCAATAAGATCATTCAATTTTGGAGTTTCTTTGATCTTGGACCCTAATTTGAACCCCACTATAATTGGGCCCACTTTATACATGGCTTGGGGTTGACCCCAAGCACTACACTATTGTGTCTAATTAGTGTGGGCCACACTAATTCCTAATCAAACACGCTAATTTCAAATTATAATTTAGAGTGGCCCGCACTAATTTCAAAGGTGAAAAATTTGCGTGGGTTTTGTCGTTTCCACAATTGGATGAAACTTCATAATTCCATCCAATTGTGTTTGAAGACTTTCCCCACATTGACCTAACGGAGGTTGTTTGCGGAGAACCCTAACACACACGGATGGATGACACTACATTTTTCATCCAAAGTGACCCAAACACTTGAAATTTAGTGTGGGCCACACTAATTTCCAACCCACGTGCATTTCCCACCCACACTAATTAGACACAATAGTGTAGCCTGATTCATGTGCATTAAGCCCTCAAACTGACCCAACTTTATCAACTTTTTGCGGGCCAACCTTGTCACATGTAAAGTAATGAGGCCTGGATTTAGGTCCCAATGTTCTTGAGGGGAAAGTGCAGTGAAGAGAATCAACCTTCCATGGACTCATGGTAGATTATCCAATGGATGAGCCCAATCCGGCCCATGTTGAGAGTCCGGGATGACGTAAAGCTCGTCCCAACTTCCCCAATCTGGCTCATGTTGAGAGCTTGGTCTGAGGAAAAGCTCTTCCCAATTTTTTCAAGTAGGCCCGAAGGTTTGGCGCCAAAATTGGGCCATCTAGGATGCCACATGGAATGAGTGAGTGTTCGGCCCAACCCTAGTATCTTGGGCCGGATTTGATGAAACCAAGTGATCCTATTGGGCAATTTTTTTAGAGTTTGGGCCGGCCTTCAATCCAACCTCAAGTCTAAAATGGGCCTTAGTAGTCTTTAGGAATTGCTCCGTATGAGTGCATTGTGGTCGAGAGAGGGAAATTGGAATGTCTTGGTATTTGGGTCAATTAATATTCAGACATGTACATTCTACCAATAGAGTAGAACCACTTATTCCCGATCAAGATCCCATCATGAATCTATAGGGTGCCGTTACTTTAATCATGCTAGGATTGAATTTCGATCAAACCAGAATTGATAGTGCCCTGACGTGTGTCCCGGTTTTGGGTGTTGAAGCAAGGAGGGATTTTTCCTCAAAATGAGTGGTTGTGGTAGGCTCTAGATATTGGTAATGTGTTTAGGCCAACTTCAAAAAATTAACAAACTCTTAACTCATATTTAAGTAAATTTGGGCAATTTTTCTAAATATAGACATCCAGTTGCTTCACGTCTATGGGCAGGTCCGTCAATACACTTCTAACACACCTAAATTTTATGGGAGAGTTATGAATCCTTAGTGCTAACTTGAATGTTATGTTATTAAAATATGAAGAAAAAAATCTATATCAATTTTTTGATGTTAAATCCATATAAATAAATGTGAATATTGAAAACACAATCAAAACAAATGTTATAATATTATCATAATCAACTCTGCATATTCTATTGGAAGATTTTACGATACAAACCCTATCGTAAGATCCTTTGATAGAATTCAACATGTTATAAATTCGGACTTGGACTTGGACTTAGTCCAATTTGACTTAAAGATCAGTTTCTTTGGAATTGATGTGTTGTCTTGTTACAAAACACTAAAGTTTCTTGGCTCCACTTGATGCCACTTGTCACAATATGCTAACTCATCATCCACGTTCATGGTAAATATCATGAGACCCACAATACTAGACATTTGCAAGGAAGCTCGGTGGTCGTCAAAAAATAATGTGGCTCATGACAATTAGTCTAGTGTTTGGCATTGTCGTGGGTTGGTGATGATCGCCTAGTGTGGCCCACACTAAATAGTGTAGTAGACCCACAACCATCATATAAGGAGAGATGGGGAACACACGTGATTGGGCAGCTCAAAACCGCCTGCATGAAGGAGCAAGACACTTGGCATTTGTCCCAAAAACTAAGCCAAGATAAAAATGCAGTCAAGTGAATGTAAGTCATAATAAACTAAGTTATGAGAGGAACTTGGTGGTACTAGTAGAAATCATATTGTGGCCCACACTAATTTAGTCTAAGTAATGTTTGGCATTGTAGTGGGTTAATGATGATCACCTATATAGTGTGGCCCACAATAAAAAATAATAATTAGTGTAGTAGTCCCCCATCATCAAATAATAGGAGATGGGAAAGAAGACACGCAACCCGGGCAGCTCAAAACAGTGTCCCAGGAGAATTTTGGGCACCATCGGTTGGAATCCTAGTGTTTCCAAGTCCAACAAGTTACATGTTCTCAGTTTTCCTTTATTAAATTGAGGTATATTTCATAGATTCCACTAAAATGATCGGTAGTTTTGTTGAAGTCTTAAACTTGAACCGGTTATTTTTCAACTGGTTCATCTGTAACTACACTAAATATGATATTTTAGTGTTGCCAATTCTCATTGTCTTGTTCAATACTAATTGTAAGCTGCGGTATAGTGTCACCAATGCTAAATGTTAAACCAACATTATTTGTCGTTCCTTGTAAATTTTTAGGGGATAATAGATTTACAGTGTTGCAATTACTGTCACTTACAAAGTGATTTTTCATCCAAATTTCAATCATCCATGACAATATTTCATCACAAAGTTGCTGACAAGAGAAGGTAGGGTTTCGGCCAACGGACGAACTCATCCATCATCCATGACAATATTTGTTCACTTATTCATAAGAAGTGTCATCCAAAAAGTTACCATAGTGACATAAGATATATCATGTGACACTAAATATCACATTTAGTGTGGCGGTTGGTTCTCCCCGTTCATTGGCTCAGAACTGCTTGCACGAAGAAGCCTCAAGACACTTGGATTTCATCCCGAGAAACTAAGTTAAAGACGAATGCGTGTGCATGTGTGTGTCTTGTACCAATGACCGACAGCTACACTGTTTTGTCTAAATTAGTGTGGGTTACCATTTTGAGTCATGCATTGCTGTAACATTTGACTAATAAGAGTATCGTTTCTTTCACCAACTACGTTATTTCATATTCTTCGGTATGCATACTAACTACCTGTGTTAATTGGCCACAAAAAATGAGATACTGAAAGTAAAATGTTGAAGCAATGCGTAACTCCAAACGATAACCCACACAAAATAGACAAAACAGTGTAGTTACAGAAGAACTGGTTGAGTTTGAGAAAAATAACCAACTTACATGCAAGACTTCGGGAAAATCACTGACCGATTTAGAGGAATTAGCAGAATATTCTCCAATTTAATAAATATTCTCCGAAAGACATCAACCTGCAACCAGTTTATATTGGGAAACAATAGGGATATCGACCGATTAGCACCCAAAAATCTCCCCGGACACTGTCCTGTACGGCCTTGATGAATGTGAAGCTAGAACGCTTTTCTTTTGCGAGGCCATAAGCTTACATCCTTTTTGAACACTTCTTCAAGGCAGGCAGCCGCCTCGATGCAGGCCACTTTCCTTTATGTATGTTGTATATACCATTCTTTTTGTTTGAGGCTACTCCTGTACGTAGTACCACTAAACGTTACAGAGGCGACGCTTATATATAGGTGCTTACTAGCAGTCCAATTATGCAATATTTTTGCAGGATTTTCGTAGTAGCTAGGCCGCCTCCGTGAATCCGAAGACGCCTTCTGTATTTTAATGCGCACCATATCTTTAATTGTTTCTTGAGGTAAGTATAGTAGTAGTGGGAGACTCACAAACAGGCGCAAAACCTTGCAGGAGTTCTGGAGCCGGTCGAGTGATGAGCCAACCCTGGCATTTTTTTATCCCAGCCTTGCCCCTGTGATAGATATTTGTGTGTGTGCAATAAGTGGTAATATACTATGGCACTGGCGGCAAGTCGTCACCGCTTTGGGGAGAAAACCAAAGCGGCTCTAAGGTAGAAATACCATAACCCGTGAAAATAAGGTGATTCGCATTGAAGATATGGTCTTACAATCATGAGATAATTTTCCAAGATAGACGAGGATTCATGAAGAATGCAAGTTGTTTCATATTTTTATTCCCTGTAACAAAAAATTCTACAATTTTTCAAAGTGGAAAGTTTGTCAATCCCCCTACTCGTTCACTAGATTCTCCTTACACCGAACACAGTAATCCTCATTTCCACACAGAACATCACCTACACCAGTCAACTCATGAGTACATTAAACTGTGATTGATGGTAGTCAAACATGACTAAATTTGGCTAAACTAACTGTACACGCATTCAAGCTGCCAGCCTCGCAATGATCGGTTTCAGAAATGGCACTTCACTATTCTGACGGAAGTCATCTGCACAGGTAGAAGATAATTCACGGTTTATGGCATAGATCGATTATTAGGTTGAGAACGAACTGCACTAAATATTGAATTGAGTGTCACAAATTCTATTTGTGTTGCTCAGTACTAATTGTAAACCGCCCATGTAGTGTCACCAACACTAAATGTAAACCTAACTTTATTTGTCATTCCTTGTAAAGAAAAGGTTGGGCATTATAGATTTGCAATGCTGCAACTACTGTCACTCTCTAAGTGATTCTTCATCTGAATTTCAGCTATCCATGACAATATTTCATTACATAAATGTTAGGATGCAAAATATACCAAACTTTGTTCAATAATTGGCATGGATTTTGATCCAAATATTAATCATCTGGTGACAATATCTGTGAACTTATTCATAAGAAGTGTCATAAGAAAAGTTGCCACAATGACATAAAATACAATATTGAATGTAGCAATTGTCGCATACAAGCGTATCTCTTATTCATCCAACATAATAGTCCAGAATTAGTGATACGGAGGCTACTTTTCTTCGTTGATTTCATTCAATTGAAGTCACTTGAGATGAATCAACCACAACTTCATAGGAGTCCAAGTTTTGATGGTGGAGGGATGAGTATTACGCTTGTATGCGAGAATTCCCTCTCGGTGAATATGAGGGTCACTCTACACTATGGCCAAGGACCATGAAATTGGGAGAGCCCATAAAAATGAGTCATCATGAAGGTTCACTAGAAGGATGAAGCTATTTTAGTAGGGCTAAAATAGTCTAAAAATGAAGTTCATATGTAGTGGATTCCATTCAAGGAAGTTTGAATGCAGTTTGTAATGGACTACACGGAGTCCTACATGACATGCAATGAATAATATTTCATGGTCTACTAAATTCCCACCTCAGACTTTTACAACCAAAATCTTAGACATGGATATACACCATATAAAGATATTGAATTTAGATATCAACTTCAATGGATGTGCTTTGTATTATTATTATTATTATTATTAACCACATTTGAGCATTGAAATTCATTCACCGGAAGTCATCCCACTTTTGAGAAACACCTGGTGGCCTTTAAGAATTAAGCGTAACTGAGTGAGTGAAGGAGGGTGGTAGGAGATGGTTTGTACTGGCCTGCCACAGCCCTTTTTATTTAGTCTTCTGGTTAACGTCCAAATTGTAGACGTCCAAGACAAGGTTCAACAGTTTGGATCCAATAGTCAGGCTGATGTGCTTGTCTTACACCTTGCCTTTCACTCCAAAGGACAGCTTCAAAATGACAAGGTCCCACCCACCAACCCACCCCTGAATCCCTCCACCCAGTTCAAAAATCTCTGAGAAACCAACCCCAAATGTCTGCTTCGATGGGAAGCCTGTATCAGTCGTCCATAACAAGATCAACGTGGATTGCCTTGATTCATACAATGTCGATCAGGAAGAATTTTCACCATCTTTAAGTCATGCATCAATCACAGTGATGCACCAAACCCGGTTTGACCTCGAAAACAAGGTTGGCGGAATAGTGATAGCAACAGGAAGTAATGTGATACTGTGATGCTCCATGTCGGAAATCTCTACACATGGCACCAATATTGAGGGCTTGAAATACCCATCTTATCATTCTTCTGTTTGCCACCACATCACTCATGCCTGCATCAGAATGTATGCTATATTTTTTGGAAGGGAAAGAGTCTCCGCCCTATGTATGCTTATGGTATTTACAACATTCATAGATTATTATTTTCAGTTTGCAAACACAAAATATCTTGCAGCAAAAAACCTTACATTGCTTTTGAAATTAACTCCAAGCCATAGATAATCATAGCTCATTTAGCATGTAATTCAGGAAGCATAAACCAGGCAAAGATAAATTGATGGATGGTTCCAAAACAGCTGGTAATACATACACATTAGGTGAGGGGGTGCTGAAAGCAACACCCTAAAATCTTGCAAAATAAGTACATAATGTCTCTGAGATAGCCTATGATCACCAATGTTTTGGGACCCAAGAGAGGGAATGGACGACAAAGAATCCAAATGAGGCGGCAAAGGGGAGCCCTTAATATGACGAAAATTGGTGAAAATTTTCATGCCAAGAAATTGCAACACTAGATGTGCTGTCATCCAATATTTATCGCACGCTTTCTTCCAAAGTGACTGGCAATTCCTGAATTGAGTCGTTCCTTTGGACCTTGAGCAGCACTTTGTCGCCCACTTGATAACTGTCCAACGCTTTTGCTAGCTCTTGTGAGTTCTTGATCTGCCACCAGATAGCGGAAAAGTACAAATTGGATCAATCTCAATGATCCTCACACCAAGTTGCAAATGCATCCATTAGTATGAGCTGAATGAGATCTATCTAAAAATTTCTCTATTCAGTTTTGGTGTTAACACAATGAAAGTGACCTAGGATACTAAACATGTCACACATAGCATGTGGACCATGTTCATCAATAATGAAAAGTACACCCAAAGTACCCATTACAACTTATGTTCCAACTTCTAGATATGGCAACTAAGTATTTAAATTTCAATAGTCAGATTGCGAACTTACAGTAATTTCTCCAACGCCAACAATGACATCACCAAGGATAATATTTCCGGTCAGCCCCCTTCTTGTTGGGTTCAACCCAGCCTTAGCAGCCGCACTTCTATCTGGAACCTGGATATTTGAGAGCCACTAATTTGGTTAGATGTGGAGAGGATGGAATAGGAACACACAATAGGATAGATGATCCTTTTATATTTGAATGCTGTAATTTGACATTTACCTTTCTATGTATGTTTGTTAACCCTTAAGAGGTCACCAGGTGTCTCTTTGAAGTGAGATAACTTAAAATGAACAACTTCATTGCTCAAATGTTGTTCACATAAGAAAGGAAGTTGTTACATGGTATAAATCCATGTATAAGATTTTGATTGTAAATATTCATAAACGATTCATATCAAGGTATTATATAATGAAGTTGTGTCCCAACACGCAAAACTGAACTGTGTACAACATAGTTTGAGGGGTGACAAAATACAATCATGTGTAGAAATGGTGGCTAGAAATACTAGATATTGCATTGAATTATACGTTGTATTCCTTCACGTATTTTTCCGTATTTCCCCTTTATTTCAACTTATTTCTTTAATCGGAGAATCTCAATAGAAGTATATAGCAATTCAATAAGGATTACTTTTCCTAAGAATTGAAGTTAAAGCCCTGTCGGGGCATTGGTGAAGTTTTAAGGGCTCAAGGAAATATTTGAAGCTATCAGAGCTATTACTGCCATCAACCTCTCTGCCTCACTGAGATTAGACAGGAGGAAATGAAATCATGGTTGACATTTCCGTAGGTAGAGAAACCTACTGTCAAAACCAGTGCACCACTTCGAACATTGAGTTGCTTCGCCACTTGCTCAGGTGCTAGCTGCACATTTAAACCTGGACGTATAACCTGAAACAAGGAGCACTAGGTTTTTGAAGTCCACTGCCAAAGCTTTCAATTTCCAAATGATGGGCGACCTGGACAAATAAAGACCATATTTGTCCAATCCTGTGGATTTGTATGGAATACTATATATATGTAGAAGTCAAAGAAACTGAATTAAGTGAAAAAGATCAGGACATTCCTACTGACCTTGCCATATGCAATAATCTGAGGCACAAGTTTGGCCACTGTGTCGACAGGAATCGCAAACCCAACTCCAGCAGATGTCCCTACAACAGTTTCACAAACAAAACAAAACCAACAGTAAGCATCTCGTCGTGTGGAAAAGTTGAGAATTGACCAAAACGGAACTTTGATTATTTTCCAGAACAAAGACAAACAGACCTGTTCGGGTAAAAATCGCAGTGTTGATGCCGATGAGATTTCCCCTTGAGTCTAGGAGCACACCTCCACTGCATTGCACAAATCTCAAAATTGAAGATTCTTAAGAAGATGCTGATAACTGGAACTTCCAATGGAGAGATAGATTAGTCCAGCTATTGCAACCTCTTTATCATCATCTCTTCTTTACTACTCTGATGATAATACTGCAGGGTGCTATTTGGAAGAATTTGACCTGTGTCATATTCATATTTCTGAAGGCTGTATTTAATTGTACATGCAAATCACCTGTCAGCACTCAAAGTGTTGAACCAGAGATCACTCTACAGTAAGCTTTCTTACCTATTACCAGGATTTATGGCAGCATCAGTCTGAATGCCGCCTCCGATGACCACACCGGTCTGGCTGAAAATGTCTCGATTTAAGCCACTTACAACACCAACAGTCAAGGTGTGGTCAAACCCAAAAGGATTACCAATGGCAAGGCACCTCTGTCCCACTCTCAGCTTGGAAGACTCACCCAACTTCACAGGACGTAGTAGCTCAACTGGGGCGTCCACCTGCAAATTCATGTGCCATCACTTGGATAAAAAATTGTCATGTGACATAAGAGAAATCCAGAACATACCTGATATAGGCATTATCCAGAACATCTGTCCAGGAGTCCAGTTAAGGCTTCAGATAGTTGAGTTTGGATTCATGGTTTCATTCTTGACATAGTTTCTGGGCAGGGTAAATATCAGAAGAATTTTGAGGTTAACCCCTAAAGGAGAGGGAGAGAGACACACACACACAAAATATAAACACATCTCTCTCTCCCTCTCCCTCTCGCTAACATAAAGTGTATAACATCCATCCTACATCTTGAATATAATCAAAGCTCAAGTGAGAAACAACGTACATCGAGGACTGCAAGGTCTTTGGTCTTGTCAGCGCCAACAAGCTTGGCCTCAAAATTCTTCTGATATCTACCCTGCCCAGAAACCATGTCAAGAACGAAATCGTGAATATAAGTAAACTTCTCCCACGTATGTCAAGCCTTGACTTTAAAATAGAGAATCGAATAAGGGTTTGAAGATATTACCCATCAGCACCCAGTAGTGTAACACGGGCAACAACCTGTCCAATAGGTGGATTACGTGCTAATGAGCTCCCAATCACTGCAGTAACAACAATGGCAGGGTTAAGTATCTCCTGATATCTGTAAGAATTATTGACTCTTTGTTGATAGCTTCTTTTAGGACAACTGAGTGTCTATAACACTCAGTTGTATGTGACACTCTGCTCTTCAAATATACTGCAGACTTTATCCCTGGTGAGATATGAAAGAAAGTTAAGATGTGTATACCCAAAACCAACACCTGACCTGAACCCAACACCTAGAAATCTTGTAGAACAGGTAAATATTGATTATGAGGATGTACACCGCCTGAACATCTGGTATAGGCGTTGGTTTTAGGTCACCTACAAATAAAACTTAAAACCCTTCTAACTTTTGCATACGGTATCCAGACACCATGTGCACTGGAATCTTCTTGATCTTGCAAAGGTGAATTCATATAATTTTAATCATTCTTTAAAAAAAATGTGCTCAGAGCTTATTAGGTCGGTTTTAGGTGTGCTTACCTTATGGATAGAGGCTTACCATGATAATTTGTGACAATGTGGCCTTGCTCATCCCAAATGAAGCCGGAACCATTTCCCTCTGGGACCTGCACCATGGCCATTTCCACTCCAGATTTCAGCACAATCCATATTTGCAGACTAAGAATGTTTACATGACAAGATAGCAGCAAGACAAAGGAGTTATCCTTAAACTCAATGAGACTTTTTATCGAGGTTGGTCCCTTAAGATTTTCCATTGGTTTTTTTGCATACAATATCAGTAATTTCTTTCCAATTGTGGTCCATGCTCAGAGGCACCTTTTGGCATGCCAAAATGAGTTTGACCCTCAATGAACCAATTTAAAATGTTCTTTGTTGAAACGTCCACATCACTTTCAAGCATGCACCGGAAAACTCATTGAAGATAGAAGGTGTTGTATGCAAAACAACGAACTCTGGACCAAAAGTTATGTTGAGTTTGAGGATAATAGCCTCATCAAACGAACAAAGAGTGTCAAACAGGAACAATGTGGAACAATGTGACGTATCACATTGCCAAATAAAAACAGGACACAAAAACCAAAACCAGAATTGCCAGGACACAAAAAGGTCAGGATAGAGAATAACCTCTACAGAGCCCGTCATGTTGACTTGTGGTCGTAAGGATACATCAAAAATGTTGACAACTGAGTAGGTGTTGCGTTCAAATAACTCCACAGTGCGCTCCTAGATCATAGACACAACAAAAATCACAGACAATTGTCTAAAGAACAAACTCAAAACAGTCAATGAAACAACAGCCCTACTAGAGGTAAAAGACCAGGGGGGAATTAAAAACAATCAGAAGAACCCATACTAAGGATATCAACTGGGAACTTCCCATCAGCTATCATTTTGTGAAGAACACATGTGGGACCATTCTACAATTACCTATCTTTTGTCCAGAAACAGGTTTTCAACCCTATTAAAGGTTGTGCAAGAAGCTCCAAGTTTGGAGGTACCTCAGCAGGGGGAAGATCGCCGGAGGGAGCAATTGGTGGAGTCACTTCATCAATAGTCAATGTTGGATCCCCTAGAGCCCTTGCTGCAATCAAAACCCAGTGTAAAACAATAGGGTTTAATGAAAGCAAGCAAATCCAGCATACTCCCTTGGACCTACTGCAAGTTTACAATTTGCAGATTTAAGGATCTTCAAGGTTGACCTAGACATCTTTCCAAGCACTTGCATCACAAACACACCACTGTCACAAAATCTGAGTGTAAGATGCTGGATGTGAAACATGTATTAAAATTGAAGACAAAGTCACATTGAACAACCCATTCACCAGAAGGTACTGAGCCAATTAAGCTGACAATTATCAATGTGGTATTCATAGAGGACTGGTCCTTCTTACTCAGGTTATGAGGTCTCCATTCTAAAAAGAAAGGCAATCAAAAAAACGGAAGACAGATTTCAGTCTAGGGTTTATGGAATTTTCAAAGAGAAGTTAAAAAGGGAAGGGCAGAGAAAAGAGAAAAGTGGCAGGAGACTTGAACGAGATAGCCAGGAATTTCTTTTTTAAAATTAAATAAAACAATAAAACAATAAAAATAAAAAATAAAAAAACCATATGCTCGTGAAAGTGGTATAAACCAATGTTGGACCAGTATATAGGTGAATGCATGGTATCAATACACACTGTCAATAAAGGTACCAAAGAATCTACCCAATTGGTATCAAAATTGTAATACCAGTCATATATTGATATGTGGTGGGTATTATAAGATGAGAGAATCTTTGTACATCCAAGTGGTTATTTGGGTCAATACCACCCTAATAACATATTGATACTAAGGTTATTTGTCCTAGGTATGGAATTTCTTGCATGGTATACAGACCCAAACAATGTCAAAAACAAAAAATATCATGAAACACCTGTACCCTACAGGTATTAAGTATAAACTTGATACCAGTCCAGCACTGGTATAAACATATATCCTCATTATATGTACTTGGATGGCATCTAAAAAAGGTGATACCAGTCCAACATTGGTATCAACTTGATGACTAACTTTCAACCTTCCACTGGATTATCTTATAACAAATCAGCGTCTTGTGGCAAGTGGAATTTTGCACAGGCCAAAAGGGTAGTGGCAGACCTGGAGGGAATACCTGGAAGTTCCATTAGAGAGGGCAAGGCTGCTGTACCACCTACTATACCAGCTCCAAATGTACGTCGCCGAATTCTCCCTCCCCCATTGGTTTCTTCAGTTCGCCTCTTTGCTTCTCCCTCTCCATCACTCAACCTGGACATTGAAACTGGTGGGCATAAGCCAACCTGAAACAACAACGACACAAAAGATAATTCCAAGAGCCCATTGTGTTCATTTAAAATTCCCAACATAGACTGGCGTAATATTAACCCCTGAACGATTTTAGGATGTTCATACTGATTGTGTATTCTCTTTTTATACTGGATGATATGAAATCTTCATTAAACTCTTTCCAACATACTTTGTGTCCAGGTGTCAAGACGAATAACCTTAGAAGACAACCTATCGCTATCTACCAAAAATTTACATCACAATCTATATTCACGTTGTACAAATTTAAAATGCAGTATATGTGAGAGGCCCAAATCGGGCTCCCAAACCCTTCAGGGGTGAACCTGATAATTTGACATTACATACTTCAAGGGAATAGCAATGTGATGGAAGAGGAAAATTTAAAAGGACAAAAACCCTCAGGCTCTTTGCCAAATCCATCTAACTGAGTTGATTCAAAATGTCGATGGGGGCAAAGGCAGCTTCGTCATTATTACAAGCAGCATGCACTACAATGGGACCTGACGGAGCTTGAACTCAAAGCTGCAATAGTATAACTGAACCTTCTGATACAGACTCGTGATGAATCTTGCAATTTGTGTTTGGTTTAGTATCTTACAGTCATAGGACACACTGCACACCGTGGATACGCTACCATCACTTTCCAAACAAATTCCTCGAAATTGATATACCTCTTTTGAGCTCCTAGCCCCTTAAGGGATAATCTTTTTTCAAAAGGGTAATACTTTGCCAAGAAGCTCACTTGAAGCTCTGGGAGTCTTTGCCCGAAGGTAAGTAAACTGAGATACACGACATTAGAAGTTGATGGCATTGTCTGCAGTAATCCAGCAAATGCCAACAATGCCTACACCTCAATCCATACTACACCAATATACCATCCATAGTATATCTTTGCTCAGACTGGCCCAATCCACTTTCAAGGCAGATCATTCACTCGAATCGCGAAAGTCTCCAACACTTTCCAATCGAATTCTTTGAAATTGACATAACTCTATTGAACTCCTAACCCGGTAAGAAATAAAACTTTACGAGACGGTAATACTGCGTCCAATAGCCCTAAGGTAGGTAAACTGAGATACACGATGTTAGAAGTTATTGGCAAATGCCTGTAGTATACAGCAATTGCCAACAATGCCTACACCTCAAAACCATATGAAACCAATACACCAACCATAGTACATCTTTTCCCAGCCAGATCATTCAATCCACATCACCCATACCTCCATCACTTTCCAATCGAATCCTCGAAATTGACATACCTGTATTGAACACTTAGCCTCATAAGGGATACAGAAAATCACAAAAGGGTAATGTCTAGCACGTCAAGAACCTCACACTCACCTGGAACTCTGGCAGTCTTCGCCCTTGCATCGACAGACCACCTTCCCGCCATTCCTCCGACAACTAGTACAAGCAAACTCCCCACCACAAATTTTAAGAAACCCACGCCTCGAGGAGACGCTGAGAGTCAATCCCTGAGGTTGCAGGAGGCTGGTGGTGAGCATCCTCTCTTGAATGTGGGAGCCAGCGGAGGCGATGATTTTGGGCACGGTGAGGATGAGCGAGAGTGCGGACAGTGTTTGCGAGTTTAAGGGCAGGCCCTGCGACAACGGAGGCATTTCGCTGCAATCCTAGGCTACGATACCAACTCACCTCACTTCAACTCAACTCTCTCTCTCGCTCGCTCGCTCGCTCTCTCTCTCTCTGTGTTTTGTGAAATCTAAGTCAAAATGTGGGTGCTGTGTAAGTAAGTTAGGAATTTGGAGTTTGGGGATGATGACCCAGCTCAGCTCCCTCAATCGACCCACATTGCCAATTGGGAGGTGTGAGGGTGTGACGATGCCGTAAGAAACAATTGATGGTAGCGCAGCTCCGGTGGATTGAAGTGGCGACGACACTTGTGTGAAGGTGGGAAAAGAGAGAAACCCTGTGGATAGAAAGGCCAGCGTATATAGACGGGTATCGACGGGTATGTAAGATCTGCACAAGTAGTGCGGGAGCAGGTAAGAAGTGGAGATTCAGTAAAGTACATTTTGGGTACTATCAAGAAAAAGGTGAAGGTGAAGGTGGGAAAGAGAGAACCCAAATGGAGAGAAAAGCCAGGATGAGCGGGTATCTCGGGTGTATCACTCCTGTGCATGTAACATGCACAAGTAGAGCGGGTATCTATGGGTATCACTACTGTACATGTGAAAGGCACAGCTAGAGAGGGTATTTGGGGTATCACTACTATGCATGTGACATGCACAGTTAAAGCGGGTATCTGGGTATCACTACTGTACATGTGAGATGCACAGGTAGAGCGGGTATCTGGGGGGTATCCCTGTTGCATGTGACATGCACAAGCAGAGTGGGGGTGGGTAAGAAGAAGATACCCTGGAGGACAACTTATAACCGGCATCATGAATGTGGGTGGAGTGTTGATTTTAATGCAGGGACGGTTTGGGCAAAAGGTGGGGGCGGTTTGGGAGAAAGCGGGGTTGGTTATGGGCAAGTGTAAGACAGTTTTGGGAGCCATATGAACTGGAAAATGTGGGAGTCTAGGGAGGAATTTAGGAAGCTAGGGGTAAGTGATGTCAAAAAAATTGTAATATATTCATATGATGTGTACTTTATTTTATCATTTTGTTTCTACTACGTCGAAGCCAATTTCTTAAACCCATCATGCATATCACTAAACCAAATGGACTTCAAGAAATAGGCTCAATCACTTAAAGTGTTGGTTTAAGCACCCTCTACCTTACATTTGATACCGCTATCAAGAAAAATGTGAAGGTGAAGGTGAGAAAAGAGGCAGCATGTGGATAGACAACAGAGGATAAATGAATATCACCATGTTTATGGTGTATTTATGATATGGGCAACAAGAAACTACCAAATATATCCTAAAGTGCCTAAAACACCAATGTTGGACCAATACACCTATTTTGATAGCAGTATGAGATTCTCGTATGAGGATTTTATTCTATCCAAATATACCTTATAACATCAAAAGTTCCTATGTGTTCATTTATGAAGCAATACTCATCATCCCCCGTCATTCAACTTCTTATGTTTTTGACATTTCTTTTCTTTTCTTTTTTGCAAGACCTGCCAAAGACTGTGTCCAATCTGCATGATTTGAATCATTCAGCTTCCTTCTTGAGAAGAGATACAGTCAAACCTCTATAAATGTTAACCCTCGGGAGTGGATCAAAGTTAACATTTATAGGGGTGTTAACAGTTAACAATTATAAAATTATTTTTTTGAGCAATATACAAATCTTAACATTTATAAATATAAGCAATTGTGAAGAGTCCTTGTGAGAGAATACCATTCATAAAATTGCAAACCCAATCAAAACTTTATTCAATATGAAGTTTACAAATCACGGGTGAAATGTGAATCAATGGTTCTTTGGTGAGATTCATCTGCATGCACAACTTGCAAATATTTCTCAATCTGCACCAACAAACCCACATACTTGGACACATCACATGAACGTGATTCCATGTACCTTCTAATGGTACCAAAACTAGATTGCAAGTCACTATAAGATGGAATGGGTTCCACCTCACACTCCTCTCCCTCACAATCATCATCTGAAGCGCATCCTCGTAATCATCCTAAACCCTAAACACATGTGAATTGAAGAAAATTGAGAGAGAGAGGAATGTAACTGGATGTGTAGTTTTTATCATCCATATTATGGTTGTATTTCATTCGTTAACATTTATAGAGTCAAATTTACAAAGAAGGGAGTACCATTTTGTTAACAGTTAACACGTTTAACATTTATAGTGTGCAATATGTGGGGAGTAGAAGAAAGTTAACATTTAGAGAGGGTTAACACTTATAGGTGTAACATTTATAGAGGTTAGACTGTAGACCTCCTCTGGTGACCACAGGCCAGAGTACCAGCAAGAATGATCAGTTCTCCTTTCACTTTTGGATATTGGCTCGTACCTCTCTAGCTAGATTGGAACCTTTGTTGAATGTATCTGCACTTCCGACCCACTTCCGATCATGTACGTACCTCAAGCATTATGTGGCCTAACAGTTTTGTGAACACTTTTGGTACATTTGTTTAATAGGTCCCAGCTGCCATCTTCTGCAATTTACATGCCCAGGAGTTGCTGAAATACGACATCCCTTCCAACTGATCTTGGAGCTCCAGCGATCAAACGTGGGTCTGCGGATGAGGATGAGCTGCAAACCTACAGCAGGCCGAGTCTGCCGTTTGAACCAAGGGTGACGCCGGCATAGGCAGCCCTGTCAAGGTTCAACGACCAGTTCAAAAATGTTGCATTCGTTTTTTACATAGATGAGGAGCACCAAGTTTAAATTTATCACGAGCTACAAGCATGAAGTAGATCGCTAAACCTTATGCTGATGCTATTTGCCTGATTGATAATTGACTGAACCATGCGATCTGATAAATGTGATTTGCATGATTTCAAATATACCTCCTTTTCATATCAGAGAGAAGAAAGAGGAAAACAAATGAAGAGGAATATCGAGTCCTCTTGTGGACGTAGCCGCAGATGAGAGTATGAACAAGAATGACCAGTACTCCTTCCACTCTTGAATCCTGAATCCTCCAGTAGTCTACCTGTATTCCCTAGCTTGCAAGCTTTGATGAATCATTGATTTTGGACTCCTGATCATCATGTACTTCTCTCAAACAGTCTCTGGCCTAAAGATTTTGTGAACACTAATTGTTTGATACATATTGTTAAATTTGTGTGATCAAGTTCAAGCAGGGCAAAGATCTGATTTTGAAGTCTAAGATCGCCACTTTGAATGTCAGTGTGAACGGTATCTATACTAGGCCATTCGTTATGGGTGAATTCTTGATTTTCAAAGTTAGAGCAGAGGATAAAGTAGTGTCCTTTCACCTTGGTGCAAAAATTGGTCTAAAAATGCATGTGTTACCGCATCACAACTACTCCATTGTCAGTTGGTGGACCAGATGCAATTCGAGGTGTCTCCAGCGGCAGTGAGTGACTTTGTGACACAAAGCAATCTATCTCACCTGAATATGATTCTATAGTGCTATTGAATGCATCACACTGCACTCAACTGCAAATACAGTATATATCTTGAAATATGTGAGCGAAAGATGTATTGGATACTATGTTTTTCACACTGAGACCTCACTTTCCAATTGAAATAAAAGCCGGTCATCCAGCTAGTTCTGGATAATTAAATTTTGTAATGGATTAAATAATGTACATGTAAGGTAGAAATACCATAACCCGTGAAAATAAGGTGATTCGCATTGAAGATATGGCTTACAATCATGAGATAATTTTCCAAGATAGACGAGAAGGATTCATGAAGAATGCAGGTTGTTTCATACTTTTCTGCCTTGTACAAAAAAATTCTACAATTTTTCAAAGTGGAAAGTTTGTCAAACCCCTGCTCGTTCACTAGAATCTGCTCACACCGAACACGGTAATCCGCATTTCCATACAAAACATCACCTAAACCAGTTAACTCATGAGTACATTAAACATGACTAAATTTGGCTAAACTAAGTGTACACACATTGAAGTGGCTAGCCTCACCATGATCGGTTTCAGAAATGGCACTTCACTATTCTAACGGCGGTCTACTGCACAGGTAGAGGGTGGTTAACCAGTTTGGGTATTTCTACCTTAGTGGCAGCCTTTGAATTAGTACCACCCGCCTTGAGCAAATTCTTTGGACTTGGGCTCCTCCTCTGTGGCATCACTTTATGAACCATTTAGCTTGAAAGAAATAACCTCACCTTTAACAACACTAAATGGGAGGAGCAACAAGTTCATCAAACTATTTGGCAAGGCCTCCTCGAGTATGCTAGAAGTGCGTGCGATGAAGCACTCCTTGACTCAAAATGGGAAGCCATCTATGGTGATGCTTTGGCCAATTTTGACATCTCGTGGGAGGCAACGGCCTCATGTACCATAAATCAAATTCATAAATCATGTGGCAGGTTCAGGCACCTACCGTAGGCTTAGTTAATCATGCTTAGGATTGTCACCCTCCTTGGGGTTTGTGGTTTCATTGGGTGCACCCAAGAGAGTTTACATGCGCTCTCCTTCAGGTCCTTGTGGTCTTGTATGTTCTTTTGGCAATGACATAAAATTTTGTATCGTTTGTTTCAAAAAAAATTGATTAATCAATCAAATAAAGAAATATGTAATGGAGAGAGACCTCCACTTTCACTTTGTGACACTTTGTGAGTCTTTTAAACTCCAAAGTTGCATCTCTACTCCATTTCCGAAACTTGGAATTCATGTTAATCTTCATGATTTGCAATTGCTAACCAGGTACCAAAAGAGATAATTTCCAAGCTAATCCAATAGTCAAAAATATTGTGGGATTGGAAGTGCCCACAACATGCACCTTAGCTAGGACATGTGATGTGAAGAAGAGGCCATAACCCATGCAGCTTAATGTAGGTGGGTCTTAAATGTTAATTTTTTCCAACTAACCTACTTGAAGCACACAATTAATATGAGATGGTCCCGGAGGTGGACTCTTCATATCACTCACATCAGTGTAAGAAGGGGTATTATTTGAGGCATCAGCGTACATATTATACGTAAGGGAGAGGTATTAATTTTCTATAGTGTGTACATTTTAATAAGGCTATTACTAATTTTGAAGTAAAGATAGGTGTACAAAATGGGGCCCTAATTAAGGTTTAGAGAGAAAGTTGACAATAAATGTATTAGTTTCATCCAATTCACATACATTCATTGTTGTTAAATGATAAAAGTTCTCAATGACTCCCCTATCCATTATTGTTAGGGTTTGCATTTGGGCTCTAGGACAAGGTAGAGGCTCTTGGAGTGCTCATGAGCTCCCTTGAGTTTTGCTCTCCATATTATGGCTAAGTTATGGTGCTCTTGTCTATATTTGTTTGATGCAACCATTGAGTTAAATGCTATGAATGAAAAAAAAATCAATGACTTTCTCATTAGAAATGAACATGCATTTTACATGGAATGAAGGAATAATTAATTCATGAATTATATTTTGTATATGTATACCGTTTATGATATTTAGTGTCACTTACTATATGGAATTACGCAATGCAATAACTCCTCACTATAGAGTCCAATATTTATTAGCAAAGGTTTTATAGGTTGTTCATATATTATAGAATATAAATTATTGTTTTTGGTAAAATATTACATTCTTAGTATATAGTTGTAGCGTTGCATAACTCTAAATAATAAGTGACACTAAATACCATAAATGGTGCAGTGGAATTAAATTGAAAAGCTCAGTATAATTACAAGAGCCCATTTTCTAGCTTGTCATTAGTATGTATACATTTGTTGTTCTCTATAAATTTCTCGTATATTAGGGGGTTTAATTTCATAAAGACCCACACATGTCATTTAGGTTTCCAATGAAGAGTCCGCCCGCCGGGGAGATGGTGAGCGAATCTAGACTAAGAAGACCATAGTAACTTTCCTTAGAATTTATGAAGCTCATAGGAATATCTTATTCATTGTCAAAATGACAATTCTCATGTTCATTAAATGGTCATATAGATCCCCAAAGGCTCCCAATTATGTTGACTATTGAACCTAGAATGGTTAACATGTTTTGAACTCAATCTCTGTTAGACACATATTTTTTCAGTGTCCGTTCTCTGATGCACACCTAACCACAAACCACTCACATGTGGGTGTCCATTAAGATAAGTAAACAAATTAGGCACGTCTTCCTTAACTAATTGCATTAGTGCCAAACAGAAGCAATTGTGACAGAGACAAACAGAAGGCAACTGTTCTGAACTTCCAAATCTATGAATTTGGCTGAACCAAAAGGTTCAAATAGATGTTTTATTTACAATTTGAGTTCAATCTCTCTTCCTTTCAACTGGACGATGGACAACCTCTATGGGCACTTCAGAAGAATACTTGCAAAATAGAAGTAAGGGCAAAACTGTTTCCAACCCCAGTGGAGAGAAATGGTGTGCACATGAAATCTAACTGAAACACCCATGCTTTCTTGTGTTGGTCCTTTTCTGTCATGATGTTGATTAGTGAAATAGGGCTACCAGAGCCGCCACGTCATCAAAAATATATTAAATTTACAAATTATATTTTTATAAATTAATTCCCTTCAAACAGAGGATATTCCCATGATGAATCCCATCCACAGGTTATGAAATGATCCAATATTTCAGCTTAAAGCACAACAAAGCCAGCAAGGTTGTACTAAAACCAACTTGGGCACCACCAGATAAGGAACAACAAGTGCAACAAATCAGTATACAATGTTTTGCTGTTAAATTGAAGAATAACCCATACTAAATAAATAAAAATGTTGTGCTTTCTGAATTCTCAATCCTCTCCAACGACACAAGATCATGGACACAGAAGTTTTTGTAAAAGACAACACCTTTTCATAGTAACAAGACATTTCTCTTTCATCATTGTCAGGACAAAATCCTCGTCACTTACAAAAGAATTCATCTTCAGAAATTAAGGAGCAACCTTAGCCTCAACTACATCACTCCAATGATATAAATGCAAGGTGGAGAAACTATTTATAAATAGACAATGCATACAAAGTTCAGAGGCAATATGAAATCCAAAAAGCTTCATCATGAGCAATTTGTAATGACTACACTTAATGACAGGTTGATCTTTTATTACATAGTGCACACCGCCCTTCACAAACATGAGGTATTTTTTGCCCCTTTGCTCATGAGCTCAACTGCAGTCAATATAGTTCAAAAGAGTCGGCTATATTCTTCACAAGTTTGTCGTAGAATTTCAAAACTAAGTTTAAGCCTCTGGCTGCATCTTTTCAGCTTCCTCCCGAATGGACTGGAACAGCACTGATGACAAGTATCTCTCTCCAAAGCTGGGCAGGATGACCTGCACAAGGAAAATTCTTCTAAGTTACTAGAAATTTGTTACAGTAAACAAAAAGAATACAGTGGAAATTACTCTTCCAGAAACTAATATGCAACTACTACGATCTTGATTGAATCATATGTACCATGAAATCTTCCATTTTTACGCTTGCTTTACATATATGCAAGAATGCCAAATGCCCATAAGCTCTCAAATTACAGAAAACAAAAGTGGGGCGTGACTTACAGCAATCAATTTTCCCTTGTTCTCTGGCCTCTTGGCCACCTGGATTGCAGCAGCTGTAGCAGCTCCAGATGAGATTCCCACCTGCACCACAAATTTGAAAAAAAAGTCAAACACCTATTGTAGCCAATGTCCTTTATATTGTTCAAGTCACAGGCTGCCAGGATTGAACAAGCCATACAAAAGTCTGCAGAACAATTATTTGATCAATGTGGTTTGGCAATCTCACATGCCTACCATGAGCCTTCCGTCGACTCATACTACCCAAATACTCAAACCATGTAAGTTTTATTATGTAGACCTACCAGCAATCCTTCCTTTAAGGCAAGCTGCTTCGCCATCTCCACAGATTCATTGCTAGAGATCTGGAACATAGTATCACCACTGTCAGTAATGGAGGGCACATTACTGGCTACAATTGTCAGCATCATACTGCAATAAGAAAATATTTAAACAAACAAGACAAGTGCAACAGCAAATTGGAGCAAAGGTGCACCTGGATGATCTCATCAAGAATATCAACATCAAGAATACCAGGAATAAACCCTGCACCTATCCCCTGAATCTTGTGAGGTCCTGCACTCAACCAGCGTGATCAGCTCCTCTCAATGGGATTCACCTATCTTTCCTACTTAATTCCTTGCTTTTAGCCTTTAGACAGAAAGGCCAATCTTTTCAACACAAATACATCCACAGGTTATAGAACTACCCAAGTGGCTAGCTTGAACCAAACTAAAGACAGCAAGGTTGTGTTAAAACCTCTACATGTTCATCATCAGAAGGGAAACGACAAAGTCAACTGTTACACATGAAAAATGTTTTAGAAAGACTTGCGAGCATGACAGACACTCAACGCCAGATTTGAACTTCATGACAAGTGTATGCAGCCTGCAAACCAATGAATAACTAGTGCTTAACAAATATTGACCTGGTACCCTGTGAAAGCCATCAATAAATATGTACCTGGCTTGCCCCCGGAAAGAACATTGCTTTCACTTGGCTCCACGCCAATAATCTGTAGCAATATTTTCAACAACGCTTAGAATGGCACAATTTACAGATGAACAAAACAGTTGTCAGTCAGCTAAATTGACTCATAAGACTGTAAAAAGAAATCCAAATCCAACACAGCCTGCAGCTGTTTGTGATTGTAAATACCATGCAAACCCTGATAAGACACTAGTGGCATGGCACATCCCAGTGAAATACTTGGTAATAAACATTCAGAAAAAGCAGATTCATCTTAAACAGTTTGCAAGTCCAGTGGGAAAAACTATAGATCAAAAGTCACCTAGACCACAACAACATCAGACTGTACAGCACAAATGGGAAGACTGCCGCAAATAAGTATCAATCACATCTGTGACTCACTTTGATGTTGGGGTTCTTGCTCTTCAAGTATCGACCAGCACCAGTAACAGTTCCACCAGTACCAATGCCAGCAACAAAAATATCAATCTTCCCAGCAGTGTCTTCCCAGATCTCTGGACCAGTGGTCTCAAAGTGGACCTACAATGCAAGGATAGCTCCTCTGTGAGTCAACTGATGCACTTCACACCCCAACTTGTACCTTGTTGCACATCCATGCAACGAGAATTTAATAAAAGGTTGTTGCTTTCAACTCGTCAACGAATAAGCAAGACACCATAACACAACTTTCTAAACACCAACACTGTATCTTGCTTGCCTGAACTGTTCAGATTACCTTGGGATTTGCAGGGTTCTCAAATTGTTGGAGCATGTAAGAGTTTTGTGTTTTCTTCACAATCTCCTCTGCCTTCTGAACAGCTCCCTTCATACCCTTAGCTGGGTCAGTCAGGATAAGCTCGGCACCAAAAGCCCTCAAGAGGATCCTTCGCTCCAAACTCATGGAGGCAGGCATAGTGAGGATGAGCTTGTAACCTTTGGCAGCAGCGATAAATGCTAGTCCGATACCAGTATTTCCACTAGTTGGCTCGACAAGGATACTCTGTACACATAAAGAGCATATGTAAGTAAATGGCATGAAGAATTTGATAGATTCGAGAGTGAAACAGAAGAAAAGGCACTCAAGGAGGTCTTGAGGTCTTCTTAATTTCATGAGCTTACAAAAAGATACAGAAAAAATGGTCATCTTGAAAGTGTTGGTACAGTAGTAAATAATTTGTACTAAGCCTTGCAGGAATTCCTTGATTCTGTACAGACTGACAAGTGCAACATTTGTCACAACTGCAGTCCTCTCTGTGAAACCAACAGCCCAAACATACCAGATAATGCACACCAGGAAGAAGCCACAAAACATGGTATAGCAAGTAAGAACGAGATGGCCAAGACCTATTTACCTTTCCAGGAGTGATGGCACCCTTGGCTTCTGCATCACTGATCATGCTGAAACCAATTCTGCAATTCACATAAGAAAATTCCTCAGCAAAAATAGCTTCCAAAGCTATATCTGAGATCAACCTCAAAATTTAGAATCTACCAAGGATAAGGGTGCTTCAAGTCCTTACTTATAGATGAAACAAATTTCATGTATTTCAGTTAATCACGAGCACCGGGACATTCACTTATTTCAGTAACCGATGCATTTCAGAAAAAAACTTGAAACACCCCTCCGCAAAATATTCTTGCCTGGACTTTTTGACCCCTAGAACAAAGCTGTCTTGCCACTTGAAAAACGAGTGTGTGATGCAAGGGAAATCCACCTGTCCTTGACACTGCAGCACGGCTCCATGATCTCCAACTTTGCAGCAATGTTAGCAACGCAGCCCTCCACAACTGTATTGAGGTACACCATTGGAGTCTTTCCAATCAACTGTTACAAACCAAACCCATGTCAGAAGAAAAATTAATAATATCCGACTTGTGAACATATTCCTCAACATTTATTGATGAGAATTTATATTAAACATCCCTTAAAAAGCAAAACGGCTACAATCTCAGTTGCACAGAGGAATCCCAAGAAATGTGAACAATAACAGACCACGGATGATATCATTATAGGAGGAACTGACAATTAAGCATAAGAAAGAATGTACTAGCAACCTTGTGATTGTCAGAGGTTCAATCAAAATCCTGAAGACCCATTGTGGACCTCACCTCTTATCAAGAGAGTTGTCTAGAGACTTGGCTACAAATGTGAGAGCGCCTTGGCAATGTTGTTGAATCGAGACATTCCTCAAACTTGCAACACCAATCATTCTCAATGCATTCTATATCTTTCAAGATGTGCACAGCGAAAGAACTCAACCACTGGAATCTAATTGCTTTCAATTGTCGAGAACCCCATAAAGGGGTTACAGGAAGAAAAAAATGTTAATTTGAAGATTGACGGGCTCAACAAGTTCCACAATCTCCATAACTGCGTCACATCATCCGCAAATTTAGGAGGAGCTAACAATGAGCATAAGCAAGAATGTACTAGCAACCTTGTGATTGTCAAAGGTTCAATCAAAATCCTGAAGACCCATTGGTGGTGGACCTCATTTTCTATCAAAACAGTTGTACAGATGCTTGGCTACCAATGTGAGAGCACCTTGGCCATGTTCTTGAATCAAGACATCCCTCAAACTCGGAACACCAATTGTTCTCATTGCATTCTATGTCTTTCAGAATGTGCACAGTGGTAGAACTCAAACACTGGAATCTAATTGCCTTCAAAAACCCCGTAGGGGGTTACAGGAAAAAAATTGTCAGATTAAATATTGAGAGGCTCAACAAGTTCCACTATCTCCATACCTGCGTCACGTCGTCCGCAATGTGCAAGAATGCGAACAGTAAACAGAACGCATATGCTATCATTTATAGGAGGAACTCTCACATGCCAAGGTGCTCTCAGATTGGTAGCCCATGGAGATAATGATACAATATGCGTTCTGTTATTGACAGAAGAATCAAGACATTCCTCAGACTTGTAACACCAACCGTTCTCAATGCATTATATGTCTATCAGAACGTGCGCAGTGGAAGACGTCACACAACTGAAGTCTAATTGCGTTCAATTTTCAAGAACCCCGTGGAGGGCTACAGAAACAAAACAAAACAAAAAGTGTTGGGAGCTGAATATTGCGAGGACGCTCAAACAAGATCCACAAAATCTCCATACCTGCGTCACATCGTCCGCAATGTTCAAACTTTCCAGCTCCTTCTCAGCCTCCACAGACACAGCTTGACAAACCACAGCCCTCTTCACAAACCCCGCGCTCTTCTCCGCTCTTCTCACTCCCTTCAACTGCAATCCTGAAACCTGCGATTCCACACTCGCCATCCCAACGCTCCCATTTCCGCCTCTTGCAGCCTTCAAAGAAGCTTGTGCGACCAAAGCACCGCTTCCCACAACTGCGCACCGCGCCTGCACAACGGCCGCCATCGCTACGAAACTCTCTCTACACAAGCTCGGACCCAACGCAAAATGGAGAGGAAGCGGTGAGAGAATCCCCTCTTAGGGTTTCGGGGTTTGGGATCTTGGGGAGAAAACAAATGTATAGAGCCCATAAGGCTAGGGGATAGATAGTGTTATATAGGTGGCCTACTTACACTTACTAAAGGTCGTAGACTTTGTAGCCTTGGAATAGTAGGTGTGTCACATGGTGTATAGGTGCATGTTTGGGAAGGCTATTCATAGCTTGGTTGGTCCCTTAGGATAAGGGGCTTGTAAGGAACACGATTGGCCGGTGAGAAGTTGGCGATGAGTTCGTGACAAGTAACAAGAAGAAAGAGCACCTCCGGAGGTGAAATGTTGATGAAAGCATTGAGGTAAAGCATAAGGCACAACTTGTTGGGGAAAATGTCGAGTAATCAAAGTTCGAACCCCGGCCGGGCCGCCATGGTAGTTTAACCTCTACGGTAGATGTGTCTTGCGGTAAGGTTCCGTGTAGAGTAGGCCGCTCGCCTACCGGATTCTAGTGGAAATAAGGACAAACCCGTCCAAATATAGATGGAATCTGGTGGGGTCGAGTTCGTATGTGCCAACTATATTATTTTACATGATGTTTACTGTCATACGGTGTTTGATGTCGCTATGGTAACTTTTCGGGTGACACTTCTTATGGTGAAGGGAACAAATGTTGTCATGGATGGTGGATGAGTTCATCCGTTGGCTCAAAACCCTACCTTCTTCTCATCGGCAACTTGTGATTGAAAGTTGGATGAGAAATCGTTCGGTAAGCAGCAGTAATTGCAACCATTGTAAATCTATAATCCCCCAAAAAAATTACAAGGAATGACAAATAATGTTGGATTTAACATTTTGTGTTGGTGACACTGCACTATGGTTTATGATTAGTATTGAGCAAGACAATTAGTATCGGTGACATTAAATATCATATTTAGTGCAACTATTGTTGTCTTCTCAAATTTGAGCCCACCTAGTAACCCCTCCTCTAGGTGAAAACCTCCTCCTCCTTGGTCTTCAAATACCCTTTGGTGACCCGCACTTGTAGTTTAAAAAGTGCTTTAGTGGGCGCATGGAAGTCTAGCTACCCATGTCCACGGCCCTCCACATTCTAGTAGGCCACCGAAATGTAGTTGGTTGGTGGCTTGAACTAGCCCACTTCTCTTGGAATGCAAAACACACGATTAGTACGAGATGGTTAGCAAATTCAAATTAAGATCTTAGCCACTTTGCTCATGGTTTTCAGAGCTCATATGCATATCTTATTCAATATCAAAGTGAAGATTCTCATACTCATTAGATGGTCATATAGGTCCCCCCCAATTATGTTGATTTCTAAACCTATATTATTCACCATATTTTGGGCATGTAGTCCAATCTCTTTATGTCTTTTTGGTGTCCATTCTTGGAGCCACACTAACCACACACCACTCAAATATAGGTGCATGATCAAGATAAGTAACCAAATTGGGCACATCTGCCTTAAATGCTTACCCATTAACCATCTTGAAATGACCTTTGGAAGCCCCTTTATGAATATCAAAACTTTTGAGATTTTGACTGACACATCTACTAAGCGGATTCTAAATCCAGATGTGTAGATGTTTAGAGCAAGTAGGTGAGAACCATCTCAAAACTTTTCAATTACTCAAGTATATCTAGCTAGACTATTTTCATGTGTTATGTGGTGAGGTGTCACAAAAAATAAAGATTTTTTCACTTTGGTTTCTTATTGGCACCCCTACTTCATGTTGGGTGTATTGAGTTAAGTAATACATCATTAGAAAGGTACTGATAATACCAACCATTTGCAACTTATAACTCCCACAAATGTCGAATATTGAATTCTCGAGGGTCATTGCTATAGACTCCTAGACATTGTTGAATCTAAATCCCAATGGTGGATGTGGCATAATGAACATAAGGACAGTTTGGTGCACAAATTTCTAAATCCACATGAGATATGACCCCCAACGATAGACGCTTTAAACCCTCTAAACCAGCAGATGCCAATTGGGGGGGCAAATACACTACATATCCCAATTGGTGTGCATTTGAAAGATTATTTGGACATTAGGTTTGAATTCCATGAAACAAATCACCTATGGATTCCACTTCATGGCACCTAACATACTAGAATATCAAAAATATATAGAGCGAATTTAATTAACAAAAGACCACATCCATTTTAACACGTTTGGATTGCTTAGGCATTTAAGGGTTTATGTCCAATGAGTAAAACTTAGGGTCCATTCTATATATGTATTGTATAATTACAATACACATTGTGTATAAAATAAAATAAAATAAAAAGTAACACCCATATCAACATGTTGTGTATCTCTAGTCATCACTTACACCTTTGATGTGGCAAAAATATCTAGTGAACCTGACACATGGACTTTGTTGATGTGTAACAAGTGGGGTCCGAATTTGAAATGTTTTATTTCGCTTTACTAAATATGATATTTAATGTCCCTTACTATTTGGAATTACGTAATGCTATATCTATGCACTATACATCTCATATTGTACCAAAAAATGTTAAATTGGTTGTTTGGACATTATAAAACATGAACAACTTTGTTTGGTAAAAAAACTTACATCAATAATAGAATATATATATATATCATTTTGTGAATCCAAATAGTAAGTGATAGTGAATATCATATTGTAGTGTAGTGTTGGATGTTACGAGTCCATATGCGGTGTATCTAGTCATCATTGCTATATGTGACTAGATTCTTGTCTCTATTTTGTTCGGAGTATGTATTGATTATTCCAATAGTATTTCCCTATTATGGAATATTAACATACCATTACTCAACATTGTGCTTTTGTTATGTGGGCCCTAGGAATGTGACCGTGGGATGACTCGGATTCATACTAAACTCCCAAAATTTCATGGATATATTCCAGGGCCCACAAAACGAATGTACAACGTTGAGTCATATTATGAACCTCAAAAGAGTGGTTTGTACCATTGAACAGGGAGAACTGACAGCTAGTTACAGATGAACTGGTTGATGCCCCAATCACACTAGACTTTTTGTCCCCTTCCAACCGTGAAATTGTTGGGGACTATGTTCAAATTTAGATGTTGGCCCACCACTTTTCACACTATTACAGCCGGAGATGCCAACGGACGGTGTCAAAACTGACCCGTGTGATCAGCCCCTGAGTTTAAGAAGTAACCGGTTGAAGTTCGAGACTTCAAGAGAATTACCGATTGTTTTAGAAGAATCTATGGAATATACCTCAAATGAATAAAGCAAATGAATAAAACCGGAAGATGTCAATATGTAACCGGTTGGATTTACTATCACTAGGATCTTGACCGACTATGCCCAAAAACTTCCCGGGCACTGGTTTGTACATTGATATGTGCAACATTTACTACCACGGCAACATAATACATTGATTATTGGTTTATTGTGGATGCTACATGGAGGAATAACCAAAGTTATTAGTCTTTGTAATATGGTATCAAAGCAAGGTAAATTGCATGGGTAAAGAGGCAACCTACTTGTTGTTGTTTTTTTGAGACAGAAGGCCGACAAGCCAACACCAAAGCACATGAGGCAATTAACCACTTGGCAAGTTTCTGTCAAGTAGAGAGGAGATTTCACAACCGGGAATTGAACCGCCAACCGCTTCCTTAAGATTTGGGCATCTCTCCACCGTCATCCAGTAGTTTAGGGTCGTCTCAGACTAGAGGCAACCTACTTGTAAAGGCCATCTAATTGGACATGTTGATGTAGTTCATCCATTTTGCATAGAAGGAATACCTACTATACTCTCAAATGCCTAGAGGACTCTTCTCTAGGGGTTGACGGCACATGAAGTTGCAACTTGTGCACCATCTATTTTTGTCACAAGGATTTAACTAGAATGGAGAATAATGCTATATACTACACTACACTACACTAAATAGGATATTTAGTATTTGATCATATTTAGTGTTGTTACCACCCTACCCTGCTCAACACTAATTTTCAATTCCTTGACAATTAGTGTTAAACATAAATGTGTTGCTACCTTCCCTACTGCCACCTCCCTTATTATATCATTTTTTTTCATATCCTCACTAACACTAAATTCAAATGTGTAACTTCCACATATTACCATAGTTGATATTTAGTGTTTGAGTTTACATTTAATGTTACTTACTTTCATAGGGTTATTGATATTTAGTGTATCAAACACTAAATATCCTATTTAGTGTAGTTATTTAAGTACCATATATTAGATTAGTGTCACGGTGCGCATGGGTACAATATATAACTGATGTGGTTTTCATAGGTGTGTGTGCGTGCCTATTGTAGCACTTCCAACAAGGGGACACTATCGTGATTCTCGAGTACAAACTTTTTGGTGTGATCACTGATACTCATTACAAGTACGTTAATGTCGATTCCACAATGGCATTATCTACCTCAATTAGGGTAGCATTAAATATGGTGTGGGTAACATTTTATCTTCATCAATTAACATAAGCAATTATGCAATTGTTATAAGGCAACTAGATTCTAGATAATAGTGGGTCGGAGGTGTTCTCGCACGTGGTTAAGGACAAGTTGTCATCCAACCACATTTTGGTGGTCCGCTAGAATGTGTAGGGTTGTGGACATGGGTTGCTAGACTTTCATGCGGCTACTAAAGAATCTTTAACCTACAAGTGCCGGTCACCGAAGGATTAAAACCCATCGAAGACTCAAGAGAATCAATGTTAGTCTAATACTCCATCCTTGGTAACCATGAGGAGGAGGAGGTTAGTAGGTGGGCCTGGATTTGAGAAGATGGGAGTAGCTAGTTGGCACATACGAACCCTACCCCACAAGATTCCTTTCACATTTGGGCAGGTTTATTTGTATTCACACTAGAATGTGGTGGGCGAAGCGGTCTGCATGGAAACTAACCCTTAGAAACCGTGAAACATGGAACCATATTTTAACCCACAAAAAGGAATTACCGAAATCAGTCCCAGCCTTAACAAAACTATAGATTTCCAATGGGGTCCTAATCGGGAATGGGCGCCTCTACTTTAACTCGTGTGACGGTTCATCAAATGTGCCAACTTTTCGTGAGCTAGATTGCATTGTGCAAGCATTCTCTTACCAAAACAAAAATCATTGGAATCAACCCGATGTATTCCACGTGCAAAAATCCCCTCAAAAACAATATTTGTACAATTTAAAAGGGCACTTGAACTGATACATTACCTTGTACAAAACGAAACAACATTTGGGTCCTTAACTAAGAGATAATACTCTTTCAATGTGAAGGGACCTTTGTGGGGTTGGCCAGAGTCATGTGCTTTCTCAGCTTCTACATTGTGTAGTTTCAAACTTTTTTACGTGCCCGAGGCGGGAACTTTAGAGTCAATGCATTTATTCGGTGTGCCCTAGTGCTGCAACTAACATCTAGCTAATTAAAGACCAAAAATGTCTAGAATTTAGTCATTTTGCGACAAACTTGGTGGATTGGGTGAATTGAAAAGAAGAGAAAGTGTATTGTATTATGTCAATTCTTTTGATTTACACGGTTGTGACCAAAAGGTGCATTCTTGAATAACTAGAAGCATTACCACAAACTACCTAGAAGTTATGAATCTCCCAATATATCTTGCTTGCTCCACTGTGTCCATGATCTTCAATGTCGAGGAGATTCCAATACAAAGCTGGTTATTCACCAAATTGTGTCCATTATCTTCATTGTCAAGGAGATTGTTCGGCCGCCTCCAATATTTTGGCACCTTACCAAAAAAGTCAGCATGCTCAAGGCACTAGAATTTCATGGGTTGCATAACTTCACAATCCATTGTCCTAGTCTTTAACCCCTGATGTCCTATGCGACCACAATATGGTCGCCAACAATTTGCTCTGATCCCTTTGACACTAGTTTGGATGATATTAGTTTGGATTGTTTCAATACTGCTCTTGTTCATGTTCAGGTTTGCTATATCTTGCCATGTGGATGATTTTGATTCAACAAAGTTAGTTGTTTTTGGATTAATTCAAATATGGGAGTGTGCTCTCAACTGGTTTACAACAGAACCGGTCCACGAACGCCTACTTGACATTTGTCACATTTGACATTTGACATTTGCCTTCTTGACATTTGTCATCATCTGATATGTTTAGAGGTAGCATATCCTAAACATGTTATTTTTGTTGATCCCTATGTGCAAATGATTCTCGATTGATCTAAAAATGTACATGACACTCAAACACAACATTTCCTAAACACCTACTATTGGAATTTTTAGTTGGACATGTGTTGGTGGGTGTAAATCCACATGGAAGTTGCCAAATTGTGGCACCACTGCCTCCAATTGCAAAGCTTCCCAAAAAATAAAAAATAATGGTTTCAAGATTTGTGAGCTAATTTGAGTGGAGGTTCGATCCAAAAACCAAACCTAGTTTAATTTCTAAATTGTTGCCCCTCAAGACCACTGTTGACATTCCTATTATAATCTCCTACATAACAATACTTCAACATTTAAACTTTGGACCGTGAGTAGTCATCTTTAACCCGCAAACATCTATACGGTTGGATTTGTCAAAAACACCTTTGGATCTTCAGTTATTGTTGTTGAAATTGAGGTCACATTTTATGGGCACATTTGAGGGAAATTGGGTGTGGGAAATTAGGGATTAAGCGTCCCTCATGTATTTAGGAACATACTAAATTTATGTAAAGGACATGTGCAAGGTAGAATATTAGTGGGAACATTTATGATGACGATGTCTCTCCTTGGATGGGATAACTAGCCCATAAATGGCCAAGGAATGCAGCATACATAATCAAAACTTAGCCTTAGCTCCCCATATGCAACATAATCATCCATCGTTTTAATGCATTTCTCATTCCGAGCCATACCAATTTCTAGTAATCAATATATTTGGGCTCATTGCTCATAAGATAGCTTCCCTCCCTCCTCTTGTATTGTTTCCAACACCTTAACGCAAAAATCAAAACATGAAAATTTATGAATTGTCTTATTATATACATAGTATATAGAGGCAGTTATCATTTGAATTAAAAGTGTTAAATTGAAGGGGTTAATTATAGAATAATGGTTAGACTCCTTTGTGTGAAAAATGAAGGGCCATTGCTAGAGAATGTTGGACGAGGCAATTTTTCAAAAGGTCATCCATCGCAAAACCTTCTTGTTCTCTCATAGATTGCCATCTCATGGAAATTTGGCATGCCCACAACACATTTAATCCCCAAAGAGTATGTAATGATGTGTTGGCAAACTTGATGTCTACATGCATTGTTGTAGACCTTGATGATGATTGCGAAGACTAATAATTAATCCTATAGACTTTGAATTCTTTATCATGATATTGACTGGTAGCTAATACGTACTATAGTTCAACAAAAGTGGCATGGTTCTAAATCTATGCATATGTGCACAAATAAGCATGCATATGTTTTGCCTTACATGTAATGTACCCTTTAACAATGAATAAATAATTTTATAATGAATTGTGGACCTATATTGTTCTAACTTTCATTTTTTGCATATCTTCTAGGATCGAATAGTGGTCTTGGACCATATATTATATTTAGATTAGAGGATGAGAGATGAAACCATGACTATCTCATATATTTAGGAACATGTTTTTAATGCTAGAAGTTTGTTTTATGTTGTGTAGGGTCCAAGTTTGAGGGTTTAGCATGCAAGGCTTAGTGTTTAAAAACATAATAAAATAGTAGTGCATATAAGTGGATGGATAAGTATCCACTTCCAACCAATATGTTGATGCCATCTGTAATTCAATTTGAAAACTGCCTTAAATATGCGAAGAATTAAATTATCAAATGCATTATTATTGTCTTGTTATATGGATTGTTATAAAATTCCATGATTTTTGTCTCGAATTGTATCACTAGATATCCAATTTTTGTTTAGAAATGAGCAAAAAAACCATAAATAGAAAACACATGTTTTGTCACATGTAAGAACCCCTCATATACTACATTGTTTATGGTATATACTATGGGCCACACTATGTACGAGGAAGCCAACACCAAAATCATTGGGGATAATATTGTGGACAATGTATTCCATCCCATAGTATATAACATCGGAGGGCTATGTTGTAGGTCACGATATTTCAATAAGATGGAAAATAGTGTGCAGTTGCGAGACTTCCAACAAAGTGAGATCCAATTCATATGTATCCTACTTGGACGATTTAAAATCTAAAATGCTCAATTTATTTCTAAAAATAGATTTCAATTGAATTGGAATTAATCATTTCCCCAATTCCTTGTTAAATATTACTATCTTAAAATATAAATTACATGAATTTTGGATGTGTAGAGAGATTGATGCAAAAGCAATTCCCTCAAGTATGAGGTTCAACACTATTTTACACTATAAGTATGCCCATAATAGTTATCATAAACAATATACTTAAAATACAACATACTAAGGGTGAGTTTCCATGTAGGCCGCTTGCCCACCAAATTCTACAAACCCGTCCACATGTAGAGGGAATTTGGTGGGGTAGGGTTCATATGTGCCAACAGTTACTCCCATCTTCTCAAATCCGGGCCCACCTACTAACCTCCTCCTCCTAGTTACGAAGGATGGAGTTCTAGATCATCATTGGTTCTTTTGGGTCTTCAATGGGTCTTAATCCTTTGGTGACCGGCACTTGTAGGTTAAAGATTCTTTAGTGGACGCATGGAAGTCTAGCTGCCCGTGCCCACAACCCTCCATATTCTAGCAGACCTTCAAAATGTGGTTGGATGGCGGCTTGTGCTTAACTACATGCAAACACCTCCAACCCACTATTATCTAGAATCTAGTGAGCAAGTGGCCTTCATGGAAACTCACCCTAAAATCGACACATCGCCTTTTATCTTGGATATTGATTTTGAGAATGTCCACCACCTTAACATTAGGCTCCGATGTCGATTTTGAGTCATCTACCAAGAATAGTTTGAACCCTTATAACTTTTGCATACAAAATTCAAATAAGACATACTTTGGTGTGTTGACATCCCCTTACAATTGCTATTGAGAAATATCTATAACAGTAGCAATTTATTTATAGAATCATCGCTTATAGCAACATTGTGCAGACTAGACTCAACCGGGTGCTTGCACCCAATGTTCAAGATTGAAGCCCTCATATGAGTTTCATTTTGAAGGGCTCTCAAATTTCAGCCCTTCAACTGAAGGGTTGGTTCAAATCCAAGACGTCAATCCAAGAATATAGAAATGAAATACAAAACTCATATTACACTTGTGCATGAATTATATGGTACATGTTCCCAGCACAATGTGAAGAATTAAGAATCAACCATCTGACTCCACTTCTTGTAGTGACAATGCCCTACGCTTGTTGGTTCTTGTGGCGGGCAAATTATATGGAGGACTTCAAGTGGCGTCTTCATTTTCAATTTGGGGTTGCGTTATGAAGAGTTGTTTTGAGAGAGGTATATTTTGAAGGGCCAAATCGCATTTGAAGGGCTTCAATCTTGAACACTGCCAGCTGCTTACACCCTCCACAAAAAGGAGGATCTTTATCATAGCCAAAAGCAAGAATATTCCTCTCCCAGGAGCAGGGGCTTGATGGGCTTGGCTAGAATCCTAGACTCTCCAGACTCCAATGATCCACTTCTCATCAGTTCCTACACTCTTGCAGGTTTCAAACTTTTGAATAAGGCCCATGCCGCTGACGTGGTGAGGCAGCGCAATATTTCACACATTTGTGCATTGAGGAATTTCTGACCAGGTGGAGGTTAGATTTGCCACATTCATGCACTCCTCAACGTCGAGTGCTTGTTTCAATTAGTGCACTTGGTAGAGGGCTAGTCGAGATTCTTTCCCTGCTCATGAGATCCTCCTGTCTGTTCCAGTGAGTTTGATGACAGTGTCGATGTGGGTTGTCATATTAATTCATTTGCAGTTCGGAGAGTTTCAGAATTCGTCAATGTGGGTATTTGCGTTGGAAGACATCCGCTCTATCCATTGACTCAGATCGCAGTCGCCCAAAATTAAAATCAGAACTTGAGTCGTTCACAAATCTGCAATTCAAGTGTTGAGGCAATCAGGTGACAAAGTCAATAATTGGTCTCTGCGTTAAATTGCCTTAATTGTCTCCTCCCTATATGCTTATGTACTGATCACATCACATAGAAACACATAGAAAGCGCAGAGAGCAAAGAAAGCAATGTAAGGCTATCTTTTAGCAGTAGAGCTCAATTTGTGAGCTCGCACTTGCAATTTTCAGGAGTTTCCTTGGATTTGACATGCAAAGCTCAAGCAACTGAGAGATTGAACAAACTTGAAGCTCTCATTGTGAGTTTGAGCTGCAAATGTAAAGTGACCATTGCTCAAAGTGAAAGGGGTGTGGTATTGAACAAAGGAGGATTCTCCTGACAAGCCAAATCATAATGCTTGAAAGCCCACCATTGGTATGTAGCTCGAACTGATCACACCACACTACAATCAAGATTAAACATGATGTTCTTGGAGGATATTGCATACTGTAAACATGATTTGCTGCGCATGATTCAAGAGTCAAAGAGAATTGTAACAGGTATGGTTTGCATGCCAGGTTTTGTGAGAGGGCCATGGCCACGTCAATAGTACACGTAGGTGTGTCTTCGTGCCAGCTGTTCTTTACAACCATCCAGTTGTCAAACCAGGTGGCAGCTAGCACCAAAGCAATGCACCCCACCGAACAGATTGGTGGTTTGCCAACATGCAACCACTGCAACGGATGTGTCTCGGATGTGAAATGCTATGCCATCTAAAAAATTGGTGCTAACATATGAACTAACTTAGGTGACTCCGCGGGCCCGGGAGGCCCAAGTGGGATTGTTGGACATGACCATTTTGGGATCCTCCTCTCTGGGCCCTTCATTCATGGAGATTGGCAGTTTAGATTGCGGGCATGGGAGGGTAAGGGTTCTGTTATGGGGAAGGCATCCTCTCCCCCAACCCCAACACGTCACCTCATGTGCAAAATGGTTAAATGTCTAGAAGAAGTCCCCCTCCTTTAGGGATTCTCTGGAATAAAACCTCAAGACCTAGGTACTGAGGTCTTGGGTACTGAAGTCCAGGAAGCCCACATGAAGGGGACTTCCCCATCATAAACACCAAAGGTATTCTTTTTGGTGTCTTTCAAAGATGAAGGATTCAGATGTGTGGCATCACAATCATCGCCAACGTTGAATTTTGATGTGCAAAATAGGAAAGAAAAGAAATAATAATAATCTCCTCGTATGTTGCAACGTTCATTGGAATCATATCAAGGAACCCTTACGGTGCCAAAATGCCACTTAATAAACAACCCTTGAAATACACTTTAAAAAAAGTGTCGATGTTTTCCCATGCAAACTATAACTGTCACATTGTTCAGATACCAGGTTAGAGAGAGACAAAGAGAGACAACGTCAACAACATGTGTTGCCGTGAATGAGGAACGCTTCACCTTGATTGTAGCCATTGACTCATATGTGAATCCAAGACATGTTTACAAGAGGATACCAACTTAGTTACAAGATTTTCTTGATGTTGCAAATGTCTTGTAGCAGCTGCAGCAGCTTCAGCAACAGTTGTGGGTGTGTTTTCTCAGACAAAAGCCGAAGCAGCTGGGAGGCGCAAGTCGAGCTCCAGCAGAGGCAAAGAAGGTGGAGGAGGAGGACAAAGGCTGAGTGCTTATGACCAGAAGTTGCTCGCCACCACTTGACATAAAGAGGCCATGAAGGCTGCTGTTGAAGCTCAAAAGGATAAGTCAATTGCAGATAACTCATGAATAGGTTTGTGTCTGCAAATGAGTAGCCAGCTAGTATAGATAGTCAAGCTAGACTTTGACACTCAGTGTGACTTTGCCATGATTCATGAGACCACATAGAACCCGAAATTGACCAAAAATGAAGGAGGATTAATTGGAGCTGGTAACAAATTTTAATCTCAAAGTTCTGCTCCAGCCCTGAATTAATAGCAACGTCTCCAATGTGTACTTCTTATTAAGCACTTGTTGACTATTCGGGTATGATTCTCGTCTTCTTGACTTGAGCTGGATGCTCTTTGTGCATGTGGATTGCTAGGGAAATATGATTAGTTGTTAATTATGCAATTTGTTTAGGTGAATGGCGCATCCTTTTGGCCCTTCTTGAAAGTCTGGGCCAAGTCACTCAAGCTACCTGAGTAATCAAGGGTCACATGAAAGAGGGCGGTAGCCTAAATGTCCTGGCCTAAAATTTCAGAAGGGCTGATAGGAGGTGCCATTCTAATCCATTTTAAGGACGGACATTAATTTCCCACATTAATGTGGGGGATGTGTTGACAGAGCCGGCAAGCTTGTTCAAGCTAAGCGGGGTAAGCTTCCGAAAGAGGAAGACTTCTTCTGCCTGACAAGATTCACCAAATAACAAAGGCAAACGTAGGGCAGGGTCTTTACATGCTCATCAATCAGCCTTTCTACTGTACAAATTTCTCGACGGCTTTGCCAGCAGAGAACACATGCCAGTGAACAGGTTTACATTTCAAGGTGAAGAAAGGAAATTCATTCTGTCTCCTTTTTATTCAACTTTCTGTAATCCCGTTCACTACAATAGAATCACCATTGTTCTAGGACTTTGCTTTTGTGCTTTGTTTTTGTGCTTGTGATTGCCATTACATCAATCAGTGCTAAGTCATATTGGTAAAACGACAAAGGCAAGGATATACCATCAAAAACTCCCATACAACTTAAAACAGAACGGAAGTCCAACATGACTAGGGTTGTGTTCTGTACAATATACAGGCAGTGCGTCTGCATCAAATCACTGCCTTTCATAAGCTTCCAATATTTTCGTCATGCAATCAGTGGGTCCAGGCAGTTTCTCCAATATCTGCTTAAAGTCGGGTCTGCAGCATATGCAATTTGACCTCAAAGTTTCTGATAATTAAGCAGTGTTTTAGGATCCAAATTATCTGACAGTACGTAGATTCTTGCGCAAATGATACACTCTTACAACGCGCTGCGTACTTGCTGTTATGCAACTGACAAAGTCAGTAGCAAGTAATGGAAACTTGCAGAAGGCATGCAACATGGAGGTGATGATCTTGGACTACCAACATCAAAATTCCAACTTGCCACAATGGAGGTTTGAACTAAAATTCTTGAAACTCGCATCTGGGTCACCTTTTGAATTCCATATCCTAAGTCATTGGTACACAGGTCCACATAAACATATACTTATACATCAGATTCGACTTCCATTTCAGGTCTCCAACCAATGCACTAAACCCTAAACCATCAAAAGAAAAAGACAAATTTGTCAAACCTTGGACCCACACTGGAAGATGGATATGAACCCTTGTCAAAATTAATAGTAACAATAATACTTTGCAGCTCAATCTAAGCCTGTGACTTCAAATCTCGGTCTGCGTGGGCATTATACAGACACAGAACAACATAACCTAATATAATAGGTACCTATAATGTATATCAGCTCTCAGAGTCAATTCCACAAATGAACACTATCTGTCCAAACAAAATCTCCTCAATAACCCAACTGTATCAAATTACTGACAAGGAGGAGTACAAAGGGAGCTCTTGTGAATTGGGCAGTTTTTTTTATCTGCCCAAAACCTGGAGCCAGCTCAGCAAATTCAGAGATCAGCCGAGAAAGTTGACGTGTCCTAATTTATACCCAGTTGGGTACCTTGGCTGTCCCGTGCTTCTGTTGCAAGACTTCAATGATTTCCGCAAGGATCGCGGCTGGATAATGAACCCGAGAAAACTGCATCTCATGTTTCACACAACAGTGACAACAATAACAAGAAAACTAGGAACAGGGAGATCCAACTGTTAGTTACAGATAGACCAGTGCAAAGTTTTGAGAAGTGACTTTAAGGCAAATCACCGATCATTTTAGAGGAATCTATAGAATAGACTTTAAACTAATAAAGGAATACCAGAAGATATCAACATGTAATCGGCTGCTTGGGCTTGGAAACACTTGGATCTCAACCGCTTGTGCCCAAAACCTCCCCGGACACTGACAAAAACAATAAACATGCATCAACACATATACGGACATGGCCATAACCGACCAGCTTGCTTATATCGTAAACTCTACCCCCGCGTGTCCGCCGTCTTCAACATCACTTGAAGGCAGTCAGCACTAAGTTAGGAACAAGCAATGCCTTGCACACTGTCAGGCTAGCTAGCTAATTGAGGGGCTTGGTGGTACAATCTCAGCAAGGACAGCACCTTTGACACATGCATGGACGCTTCTTAAAGCAATGCTCACTAATTCTAAATCATCACAAGCTGGGCTCAGGCGAGGAAGTTATAGTTGCTGGCAGGGAAATAAGGTATATAAGTTTCAAGGATGGATTGCTAAACACTTCACAGCTGTTGAATGGGGAGAACCGACCGCTAGTTACAGATGAACCAGTTGAGTTTAAGAAATAAACAGTTGAAGTTCAAGACTTCAGGAAACGTCCCGATTGTTTTAGAGGAATCTATAGGTTTAATACCTCAAAGAATAACCGAAAGTTGTCAACATTTAACCAGTTGGACTTGGAGAAGCAGTAGGATCTTGACCAATGATGCCCAAAATCTCCCCAGACACTACACTGTTTTGTCTAATTAGTGTGGGTTACCACTAAATGGAGTTACGCATTGCTATAACATTCTATTAAGAGTATCATTTTTTACCCAAATAACATAAGTATTGTAGTTAGTATGCACACCGAAGAATCCAATATCATTGTCATCATTGTCATTATTGTCATTATTGCAATGTTGACTTTGTATTGTTCCATAATGTCACATGCTAACACTAATCCTCGATAATCACACATCCATGTTAACACTGCAAACCTCCCTAATATCACCTGCACTTTGATTGCCACAAGCATGACATTAGAGAGGTTAGAGTGTCTGTCTCACATTAATAACGAAAAACCTAATGCCACCAACATGTAACACGTTGGATTTGGAGACACTAGGATCTTGACCAATTTTGCCCAAACTCTCCCTGTTCACCGCTTCGCAGATGCTGGGTAAGCCATGTGTGATAAAGTGCGCAAATTTATTAACAGACACTATAAGATAACTATTGGAGTCAAAAGACTGTCTGCGTTTCTTGCCTTGACCAGTCTAAGTTTATATACGGCCGATCATGACGAAGTGAAAATGACTGAGCTACTTTCAAAAACTGGTGGACGTCATCATCATCACTACTTGTGATAGGCTATTGCACTCCTCTCTTGATTCTTTGTTTATTTTATTTTAAGCCCCTGTTTGCGACACAGTTCCGGGTTCCGCGGTCTGAGTTGTTTGAAGAACTTGGAAAGAACTTGGACTCAGATCATGAGTGCCACGACATTTTATCCATCGCGTTGACCAGCCACCAAAATTTTGAGCTTTGGAAGAAGAAATTTCAAAGAAGTGATACGTTAGGGATATCCAAGAAACTCTGTACGTGAAACTTGAAACAAATGATGGGTTTCTTGAATCTTGAGATGGTAAGATTATTCAGGAAGTTATTGACTTTTAGGTTGGCTAAAATTAAATATCGAGCAAGCTGCAATTGACAAGTCAATGCGAAGTTTAGCACGGCGCTTAGCTCCTCCAATGGGCCAATTCTTTTCAATTCCTCTCAACATTATCCCAAAATGTGATCCCTCAAAGAAACAACCTCGCCCACGGGAGTTTCGGGCAACTTTCAAGTTTTGACTTTGACAACATATTGCTTGGAGGCACTCCTTCCAAAGACCCATTGCACTCCATGTTTGGTGCCTCTTTGGAAGATATTGCAAATGACTTCTATTGTGGGGACAAAATTTGCGAATCTTGTTTGCATTCTACTTTTAGAGGTTCAAAAAGATGGCTCCAATGACTATAACTTAAGGTAGACATGGCTAATGTGGACACTTTCAACTCCACGAGCATTATAGCCGTTGGATTTAACCATGAATTTTTCTCAACTAATTAGCAAAGAAGATTATCATTCCAAGTTCCACAATTAGAGTTGAAATGCAAAAGCTATAAGTCTAGGTCAAAGTGAATGTCCTTTATCTCTTCAGACGATCACATAGGCCCTCCCACTCTTGTACACTATTGAGCCCAAAATGGCGTCTTTATTTTAAGCATGTTGTCCAATCTCATTGGAACACACACTGTTATTTGGGTGTTTGTTGACAACTACAAGCAAGCCATCTACCACTCAAATACATGTGTATGATTCAGGGGAGTGACCGAATTAGCTTTGTCTACCTCAATTGTTAGGTGGTCAACCAAACTTTAGATTTTTTGGTCGTGCAAACAAAAAGCCCGACATGATGCACCAATTATTTTGCTTGATTTTTACAAGGGATGTGTGTATTTGGGAGGAAGGAGATATTACAATGATTGAGAGCTCACGCAGTGGTAGTGAGTGTCTTAGTATGTCGGTTGGTTGCAACTCCTTCAACGTGAAGCAACATGATGTTGTTCCACCACATATGTACATGACTGGAATATATCGTCCAAATGCCACAAAAAGGGTAAGGTATGATGAATGTCAAAAGGTGGTCATGGACCCATCCATTGACTAGGTAGAGTAATTTCGTCCCAATTGGTCCCCACGTGTTGATCCACTATAGGGTGGAAGAGTTGTGAGTAAAATTGGTGACTATTGTAGTTTAATAGTTGGTTTGGCAGACTTCTGCCAATATAATTTATTAATTTGTCAAAAATTGGCGGGTAGATTTATCTTTATATATATATATAGAAAGAGAGAGAGAGAGAGAGAGAGAGAGATTTTGCTTGTTCATCAATACCCAATCAATAAGTATTGGGTGTTCATTGTGAACATTTGATTTAATTATAACATTCGAGAGGATCAAGCCCTCCTTTTATCACAAGTAGAATGGGAGTAGTGTGGATTAGTGCCCAAAATCCATGTGGGACATTTGAGCTTGAACTGAAGCCCCAATAGTCCCCTTGTGTATATTTTGCATAACTCGTGCAAAACTACCCTAACCTCATTAAAATAATTGGAAGTGGAATTATGCTTGATAATCTAACTTTTTTTAGTGGAACACAAATCCAAAAAAATGCACTTCTTTGCAAAATCTAGCTCTAAAAATTTGTTCATAACATATTGTCTTCTTCAAACATCCTAACCACTTGGAAAAACTTGTTGAAATTTGCTCATTTGAGGCTCATATCTTTTGCATGTAAAGACTCCAAATAACAAGACTATTTTTGGAGGCGATACATATTTGGTTGTCTAACATTTCTTAGTTGAACACAACTCCACATAAGTTCATCTTGTATGTGAAATTGAGGTCCAAAAAAATATGTTGAGGACATACTAGACCACAAAGCTCTACACAATTTTGCAATCTTGATATTATGTCACGTTCTTTGTGGTTTCGAGTTAAAGTGAATATGAGTACAAGGTGACCCCCTTCTCTACCCAATATCCTATAACGAAATACCAACAAACATCAACACAATCATGTTTAGAGTGACAATTTGCCATATTTTGAGAACTGTCTGAGTTAAATAACCCTAAATTCGTCAAAATTTGGAAACTGCTTTTGTATTTTTGTGATGGATTGGCTACCTACAATATACAAGTCCATATAACATAACATTATTAAGCAACATGCATTCGTTCATGTGGGCCCTCAAAATATAATCATGGGATGCCCCAACCTAGTGCAAATTCATACTTAATATGCACGCTGCTTAATAATGTTATGAAAATGCATTACTTGCAACTTAATATGTCAAAAAGACTTGACTTAATTTCCCTTTTATAATTTGGCAAGCAACCTCTATGGGCAAATCCTCTTAGTTCAGTATACAGTTTTAGAAGTTCATTTGTTTGATGCTTGCATCTATTAGATCGAGATTTGGGATGTTCATCCATCCATTTGGTGGATGTAAAAGTAAATTCAGTTACCACCAACTACAATTTGTAATGTTAATATTCTAAAAAAGTAAACTGCTTTGATCCTTATGAAGATTTCAAATCGGGACCTCACTTGGGCTTCCACCCTTATTCCTTTGATTTCTCATACATATTTGCCAACCTACCCTTCGCCCTTCAAGGACACGAGGTCTCGATCAATAGAGGGCCACATGCACAATTTATAAGGACCTCACCAAGTTCAAAAAAAAGTACGTTTTGCATATTTGAGGGCTTGATATTTGCATTCAAGGGCATCCAAGCTGCATTGTTGAACTTAATCCTTCAATAATACCAGGGCATGCATCCAATTTAAGAATTGCAGTTGAAGAATAAGTTAATCCTCAATAAGGTCATCTTTGACATGATTAACTAAAAAAATGAAAGTATTAGTTCAAACATGTGTTTTTGTACATGGAGGGCCCTATATGGGCCTCTCAAACACTTACAAGTTGAAACATTTTCTGATGCAAAATATAGTTTTTTGAGAAAGTGCCCTACAATATATATTAACGTGTTGTTTCCGCTAGAAAGATGAGTTACCAAACAAATGTTTTGTTCTAGAATATAATTTCTACAACTCTCTTGAGGTGAAGATCATCTTTTCAAATTGCATTTCAAGATACTTGTTTATTTTCTTCCAACTTGACTTTCTTACAAGCCTGAATCACTATCATGTAGAGGCCTCAACTTACTATGGCCTTGGGCTCCCATTCACTGTAGCACCATGGTGGTTTTGGCATTATTTACATTTTGGAAAATTTGTTGACGCTCAAAACCCTCACTTTTGTAAGGGAAAAGTGAAAATCCATCAAAGTATTTTATTTGTCTACATGAAATCTTGAAAATAAAATAATTGTTTGACAACGATTTGTCTAAACCACCAAGGGACGATGGTAAATACATACCGTCTTTATAAACTCATTTTCATACCCAATGACATATATATATGTGTGTGTGTGTGTGTGTGTGTGTGTGTGTGTGTGTGTGCTCACGTGAGCCTTTTGGCTTCTTGGACATTGAAATTTCATCTCATTCATTCCCATATGAATATACATGTCCAAATGTACACTAGACATGTGTCTTCCTTTCAAGGGCTGAACAAAACCTCCGACAAACTCACCATAACTCATGGATTATGCCCGGGGGGTGCACTGTTTTACGATACCGTACATAACCACGTGGGTGCACAAAAGGGTAATTAAAGTTTGTATGTATAGGAGGGCTATCACACAAGGACTAGAAAAATATAGACCTAGATTAGGGTTATGAAATAAAAATAAGATTCATCTAGCATACGAATACCGTGACCCTATCTGGTACACCCTATTTCTATTGCACATATCTTATTAAAAGAAATATACAAGCACACATACTTCACGCGATGCATAATCTCTACATAAGTGTTGTTCTCGATGCAAATTTCTATACATAGATAAGGGTATTAAATCATTCAAGTTTGTCACGCAAACGCATTACTTTATCCCAATAAAGAGTACACCCCCGAGGGATTATGTTGGAGATGAAGAGGAATGCGACCACTCTCATCCCATCTAAGAATCATTCATCCGATGTGTAGACGACGGCATCCGTTCATCCCCGAAGACCTCGACCTCGACCGCGGCAATGGAGTCAACTTGCCCCATATGACTAAAAATCCAAGGAATGATCCCAAAACGGAAAGTATCTCGGGGAGGGGGAAAAGCCCGTGAGACAAGAATGACTTTTGGTGTCATTTGCCTTGTTTACCTCTCAGTTTGTAGAAAAGTGACAATAGAGTTCAATGATCTAATCGGACCTTTCCCCGTGTTTAAAATTAGCCATGCTAATCATGTACAAAGAATTTGGTTCCCTCTTGGTAGGTTTTTAAATCTAAGTCTAAATTGCAATAGGATGGGATTGAACTTCATAACATTATTCAGATCCATAACAATATTCCATGGGACTGACAATATTATGTGAAACATTCCTCACAATCATACTGAAGGTGGAGAATATTTTGCATAATAATGTCAGTCCTACAGTTAATTGTCATGGATCAAAATAATGTTATGTTGGAAATTTCATACCAACCTTGATAGATAAGAGGGAGATTACACCAACTGTACATTGGCTTGAATGAGAGACACCTCACTCTTATCATATTATTAAGCTCGTATTTAAACTTAGTTGGGGTTTACATAGCAAAATAGACAGTTAGATAGATAAGGCAATTCCATGACGAGTAATCATAGATAGAAGGCATAGGCACATGGTCCAAAAAAGGGTCTCTTCAATTGCTTGGGAGGTCGAGCAGCTAGTTGGGCGGCAGTGCTATGCAGCTAAATCCATGTTGCAACCAATGCAGGTCGCCACATGTGCTACAGACTACAATAATAATGCAACTTGCGTTTTACCTCGATGTAATAACATTGTATGTGTTTTACCCAATGATAGAAAGGTGTTTAGACAATAAATTCTTATTATTGTGTTTAGATTTTTATTTTATGTTTAATGTTGTGGCCACGTCCTCCTAGGGTTGCCTGGGTTGTGGAATCCCATGCCATGTGCCCAGCCTCAGAGAGCCTCTTTGTGTTGTAGACTATTGGTTTTGCTTAAATCAAATCAAGATGTGCAAAAGCAAGTGAAATGTCAAACCAATTGTTGTACATGCTAGTGATTAGTCATTGATTTTATGTATGTGCTTTCAAACGCAACCCCTTCATCCCTCCCCCAAGCTCCCATAGGCCCCACCACTAGCAGGCATTGGCAATGCAGTTGTTGCTTGTTGGGCATGTCCCCCCCCCCTCCTTCTACCTTCATGCCACATGCCCTATCTCATGGCCCATCAATGGCCTTTGCCACATATACCCTCAAATTTGTCACCTTAATAATTGAAAAATGGTATTAATTGAGATTGATTGATTTCAACATAATACAACTGGTTGGAATAATGGGGATCAGTGGGGCAATGGCCACTCCCACCACCATGTCACACACTTCTCTAACACACCCCATGCCCCCCCTCCTTGCCACTTGCGCTTTGGGCCCATTTTCAATTCAAAGTGCATTTATTGTTTTCGATGTGCCCTTTGTGGAATGGCGGGAACAATCTCGAAGGGGAAGTAACAACCAACACCAACACCACGAGCTCTATTGTACATAGATCGTGCCCTTTCAAAGGTGGGCTTTATTGAAGGCACCAATAACTAGGTATGACCCCTAGGCGCCCAAGTGATTTTTCTTTCCTTTCATAGATTTTAAAAAAATGGTCTCAATAAGTATTTCACATGACTACAAAGTTGTGAATGATTATTGCTAAAATCATATCCATATGACGATAATGTTAAAAATCTTCTTGAACTTCAAAATCCAGTTTATGAGAATGTGACTTCAAAATGTTCGGGTGAGGTGGGAGAAAAGGGTTTGAGGCTTGTTCTAGTATCTTTGAGGTGTGTGAGAAAGTTGGTAATAAGTAGTCAGGTGTCACTAGGAGAAAACTTGTCCATTCCAACCATCCATTGCAACCATTGAGATTGATTGATTTCAACATAATACAACTGGTTGGAATAATGGGGATCAGTGGGGCAATGGCCACTCCCACCACCATGTCACACACTTCTCTAACACACCCCATGCCCCCCCCCTCCTTGCCACTTGCGCTTTGGGCCCATTTTCAATTCAAAGTGCATTTATTGTTTTCGATGTGCCCTTTGTGGAATGGCGGGAACAATCTCGAAGGGGAAGTAACAACCAACACCAACACCACGAGCTCTATTGTACATAGATCGTGCCCTTTCAAAGGTGGGCTTTATTGAAGGCACCAATAACTAGGTATGACCCCTAGGCGCCCAAGTGATTTTTCTTTCCTTTCATAGATTTTAAAAAAATGGTTTCAATAAGTATTTCACATGACTACAAAGTTGTGAATGATTATTGGTAAAATCATATCCATATGACGATAATGTTAAAAATCTTCTTGAACTTCAAAATCCAGTTTATGAGAATGTGACTTCAAAATGTTCGGGTGAGGTGGGAGAAAAGGGTTTGAGGCTTGTTCTAGTATCTTTGAGGTGTGTGAGAAAGTTGGTAATAAGTAGTCAGGTGTCACTAGGAGAAAACTTGTCCATTCCAACCATCCATTGCAACTTGTTCACTGCAACCCATGGCATGATAATGCATAAAGAAATCATTTAGGTTGGCAGTTCTCCCAAATCCACAATCAAAAACCTATGGTTGGCAACCGAAATGACTCATTTATGCATTTTCTTGCCATGAATTGTAGTGAACAAGTTGCAATGGTTGGTTGGAATGGACATGTTTTCTCCTAGTGTATGTACGACATTAAGGTCAATGTTCGAAACCTCGCAAGCCCACTAAAAGTTAGTGAAGAAGGAAAGTGACTCCCTATCCCGTTGATGATTGAAGAACTTTGAGTACATTTTTATCGATGGTCTAAATATACGATCATCAAACTCTTATGCCAAAGCCAACTCATAACACACATATAGGAAGAAGATCCATTGGTTGACACTTTGAAGGCAAGGCAATTAGTGAAAATTATTGATGTATTATTTTTGGAATGACATAATAGATGAAAGATATCAATTTCAAACACAATGATTTTCTTCCTAAGTTAGTATCAAGTGTGCTTACAAACCACTTTACCTGAAGCGACCGGATTGGGCCTCCCCGTGCACAAGAACATGTATGTGTGCTACATACTTCCATTTTAAGCTAATGTGTCAAAATGACCTTATTTGAAATGACGTTATTCTTTCTAACAACACTATTTGAATCAATTGAACATCTTAATGTTATTGGATCATTTAATTTCATATATGCAGCCTAGGTGCCTTGGATGCAAATACATACGTTGTATTTTGATCACCGATGCCAGGTGTAAGCATACTTTTACTTTCTCCTTGACACAAGACAATATATAAAACAAGGCTTCAAACCCATACATTTTTTTAAATATGAATTATGGAACTTGGCAATGCGGCATGTTTAAATCGTGCATATGACCATACATTGGGAACGTGTGTCCTTTAAGGGTTGAGAAAGAAAACTAGATTCTATTTGAAATGATGAGCAATAAATGATCTGGCCTTTGTTATTCCAGGGAATTGCATCCCGATTCTCGGTCGGAAAGAGAACAAGTGGGACTCGGATTGCCCGAGAAAATAATTATGGGCGTGTATTAAATGAGCGATCCGAGTGTTGAAAATTGGTGTGGGCCGCACTATCGAGACTCGACGCAAATTATCTAATTTCACTTGCATGTTGAAGTGGTTGCTTTTTATGTAACTTAGAAAAACGGGTTCCGCAATGTAAGTTAACATGCTACTAAGGGGCGCTTCACACTATGGCCGAAGGTCGAGAGGCCATCGATTTCCACCAATCAAATTGCAAGAAACCAAGAGTTCAGCCTCTCGACCCTTCACACTATGGCCAAAGTCTAAAGGCCGTTGCAATTTTAAATGATTACTTTTTGAAGAAGGTGACGGACTCTCGAAGGAAGTTTGGGCCGGATGGGAATAGAAACCCAAACTATGGTCGAGAGGCCATCGGTTTTTTTTCATTAAAAAATCAATCATTGACAAGATCTTGGCCGTTAGATTGGAGGAGTTATTTTGAGCAAGGAATAAAGTGGTATGCTCCTTTGGGTTTGGACTTTGGGCTTGGCCTTTGGAGGCTTCACACTATGCCCGGCCGAAGGCTCCACTTACTATATTTTATTGGCTATTTTCAACCCATTTCTTTGGACTCTCAACAAAGTTTGGCCACTCAATCCCACGGCCTCTCGACTTGGACGGCCATGGTGTGAAGCGGCCCTAAGGGCCACTTCACACATGAGACTGAAGGCCATTCACGATTGCATTCTAAGATCTCTCATTGGTTGAAAAAGGCCGAGATTATCCAAGTTCACTTCGCACCAAGGCTGGCACCACGCGGTTTTTTATAGTTGGATTTTTCATAGTTTTTTTTAAAACCCAATCATCTAAGGTCCAGCAAAATCCGGTTTGATTCAGTTTTATTGCAGGTAAGTTGAGATTATAGGGCAGAGGCCCCAATGTCCGCCAATGGTGGTGCCGACTACCAAGTGCCAAGTGCTGGAATAAAACCATGGTTTTATTCGCAAAAATCAAGTTTTTTGCATTAAAACCAAAAGCCCAATGCATCAGCCAGGAAAAGTTGGGTTTTTCCACCCTTGCTTTGCACTAGAAGGTGAAGGTGTAGGCCCCGAAGAAATTATCATGGATGAAAAATCAATATGGATTCCTAGACGGCGTATTATAAATGATGTTTCATGGTCTGCCATAATTCGCGTCAAGCCCACCTCCAAGAGACAGGCTTGATGCAAATTCCAGCAAACCATGTCAATGCTATGGCCTTTGGATGAGAATCAAGGACCCTCAGTTACATGGTCACAACCCTTTGGCTTATGTGTGGAGTGGCCCTATGTTTGCCATTTGCGTGGCCAAGAATGTAACACGAAACAATATTCAAATTGATAACTTGCCTAAGTACGTTGATTATCCCAATTAGTGGATGTGGTACTTATTCCCAAAACCCATACTATTTTGCCAAATCTTGAAATTAGTGAGTGCTAGAATTTTTACCGAGTGATACTAAATTCATGCCCATTTACCATACATTTCAAGAAAATCAATGCATGCTCTAAGGTGTTTGTAGAGTGCAGAATTTGTTTTGGTGCATTCAAAGAGGCTTCTTCTTCTTCTTCTTTTCTAGTTGGCGCCACTTACTCTTAAAGGCATCTCATAACACTAAGAAACTGAAGAGAGCTTGCATTCAAAGTTGAATATGACACTTTGACTCTTTGGGCTCCCGAAACCCTAGATCTTCTACTGAGGCTAATTTCACAGCGTAAAGCAGTTTAGTATCACCTTCACTAATTTCCCCCACACACACTATTAGCCCACCCTTGTTACGTGGGATAATCGATGTAGGAGTAAAAACGAAGGTTCTTACTTCTCTTGGCCTTTGGATTTCATTTGGCCAAGAAAACCCTTGAAGGGGCACGACCTTTTGACTAAATGGTGTTACCACCCGCCCGCGCGGGGGGGGGCACTTTATATAGGTGGGGCCGCAAACGGGTTTGTCGACTCAAAATCTAATTTGACCGCTTTCGTGTCCGGGGACGGGAAGCTTTTGAAATGTCATTTAAAACATTGAACCATTTGAGACTCTCGGGGATTCCACCTTGACCCGCATTTAATAGCAAAGCCCATGGTGGATGGGTTATGAGGGGAGGTGGAATAAGTGGTACGCCAAAGACAAAGTGCATGACAAAAGGCTTATGAAGCCGTCTTGACCGAACGGGCATTGAATCTTTTGCGGAAAAATGGTAGGCACTCGATGGAATTTGTTGGTGGGTGGTTGTATATTTTTTTTTATCTTCCGCCCGCTTGCATCGGATACGAAACGAGCGTAGAATGTCATTTTGACTGCAACTAACATCCAATTTAATCTTTGATCCGAAAAGCCCACAATAGTTTTATGTTTGTTTGAGTGAGAGATTTTCGTGGAAGGGTGGATGGGAGTGCATATGGAGTCATGTGATTATAAGCATTGAATCTTTTGCAAAAACAAATGGTAGGTACTTGATGGGTTTGCTGGTGGTGGTTGAAATGTATATTGGCACTTGACCCATAGCCCTGCTCGTTAAACCCTTTCTAGGTTCACATATGACCTTGCAGCTATGATCAAGGTGCTCTCTCTCTCTCTCTCTCTCTCTCTCTCTCTCTCTCTCTCTCTCATCAAGACAAGCGTAGAGTTTGATTGCAGCTTACATCCAATTTAATCTTAAGCCCAAAACCCTCACTATAAGCTCTCTTTTTGTTTGAGTGAATTTTTTTGGAAGGTGTTTGGAAGGGTGGATGAGAATGCAAATGGAGCCAGTTGGTTCCAACCCCAAAAAATCTTATAAAAGTTGGCATATCTACACTAAATTAGTGTCACTTACTATTTGGAGTTACAAAATGCTATATATTTTTTACTATTAATGTAATTTTACCAAGTAAAGATGTTTATGTTCTATAAAGTCCAAACAACCAATTCGACCTTTGTGGGGAAAAAATGGGATATACAACAAACAATTATAGCATTGCGTAATCTCAAATAGTAAGTGACACTAAACACAATATTTAGTGCAGTTATTTGTGAGTAAAACTTAAGTTCCAAATTTACAAAATGAGTTAACCTATCTCGTGTTCACATATGAGCTCGCAGCTATGACCAAGGCAAAGCATCCTCTCTCTCTCTCTCTCTCTCTCTCTCTCTCTCTCTCTCTCTCTCTCTCTCTCTCTCTCTCTAGCCATCATGATTTGCTCACGCCTCTTTGGCACAATGTAACCCTACATGTGCTCATCATACCTAGAAACTTGGAACTCAAACGTATGTCGGTGCAAGCATGGTAAAGTGGACAACTCTCAATCCTTGCACACGTTTAAGTGAAAGCGATTCAAAACAATTTACTAATCTTGAATTTTGTGAAAAAAGATCATTAACCTTTAGGACACATATTGATATACAAAGCCAAGCAATTTATGTCTACATCTTTTAAGAAGATGGTGCAAGTGGGTGTGCAAGTGATGATATCAAACAAGTAAAAATTTGTTCAAAATTTGATAAAATTACATTGAATTGATGATTTCCACAAAATATTTGACAATGACCTTGAGTGTGTAATAGATTAAAGGAATATGGAACAATAAGTTCAATATAGTTATGGTCATGAAATTTACATCCAAAACCAAATCTAGCCATTTGCTTTTGAGCATTACTTTTGATGATAAGTTTTGAAAATCTCATCTTGGTGTTCTACATTTGAGTACTTAACACAAGAGTTGAGGTCATCATGAAAAGTATTCAATTTAAACAACAACTTTATACTATTTAAAGGCGTTTGATAAAATAAACCATGGTTTTAACATACTGGAGCATTTTTTTGGTCCATTTTATCATGCTTGCACCCATGTAATCCTCAGTCGTGATGATTTTATCGATTATTAAACTTGAGATTTCTTACAAGGAGATCACAAAGTCATATGATGACACCAATTGTATGGGTGTGATCTCTATACCAAAATCAACAACTTTGCTTGAGGAAGGTTTACTTTCTTGCAACCCTCCTTTGATTACACGGCCTTGTGTTTGGATCTAATCGTGCATAAGGTAGACGAGCCTAATTTGGTTACTTCTCTTAATCAGACACCTATATCCAAGTGGTATGTGGTTTGGTGTGGCTCCAAGAACGTCGGATATAAAAAAGACACGTGTTTCGTAAAGATTGTACTACGTGCTCAAAATATAATTACCATTCTAGATTCTTTTGTTGACATAATTAGGATGACATATATGATCATTTAATGAGCAAACGAATGTTCACTTTGATGCCCAATAAGATGTTCATATGAGCTCCGAATATGACGAGGAAAGTGGCTACGGCCTCGATTTGGATTTCACTAACCATCTCGTCACTAATCACGTGTTTTCTCGTATCCTAGAAGAAGTGGTCCGGTCCAAAGATGAAGTGACTATTCATGACCCATCTTAGACCTTTAGAACCGAGCTAGTGTATTTGGAATTCAAAGGCTTTCAAATCAAAAGCTAACTTAGATGATCTAAAATAGGTGAAGTGGCGTGTCAACGCTACCGGTTGAAATAACGACCCCAAGCTTCACATAATACTAGTATTTAATGTCCCATTCGTGCCAACACAAATTGACTCGCTATACATACCTTACCACCCACCTTTGCCTCCATTTTGACTTCATGCAAGCTTTGATGAAGTGGACCCCGATTCTCACTCTTGGCCACTTCGCAACTAAACGAGGGCTCCATAAACTACGAATTTATTACAAGAGGGGTTGTGAGATACAGTCAAGACTCTATAAATGTTACAGGTCGGGAGTAGCAAAAAAATAACATATATAGAATTATAACAAGTAACACTTATAGAATTCATACCGATGATTAATAACATTTATAGAAATAACACTTAAAATTTCCAAAAATGAAGAACATAACGTTTTATAAAAATAAAAAATGAAAGTACAAATGATAATACATAATTCAACTAAACTAATTGAAAGAAATAATCTATATAGTAGTAACTTGACGAGATTCTTCCAACTAAACTAACCGAAAGAAAGAGTCTATAGTAGTTTGATGAGAAGCTTCCAAATGATGAGATGAAACTTCCTTCTAGAGTCCTTGAATGCTCTTGATGTGTGATAGGGCATCATTTGGTCTTTGTTCAAAGTATTTCTTTAAAGTCTATAGAGAATGGTCAACAACACTCAATCCTACAACTTATTCTACCACATCAACCATAACCTCATCAACATCAATTTCTTGATGTTATGAGAATACATATCCAAAAACTCCTCATCGGTAGGTTCATAGGGGTTGTTTAAATCAAACTCCATCTCATAATTGAGGTATTCATGAGCATTCATCACCTCACCCACCTCACTATCAGATGACAACAACGTCAGTTGATGAAGTAGAGTAGCAACTTCATCAACCTCTACCAAGCGCCTAGCTTCCTTTATCTCCCTCTCAATAGAGATCGAAAGAACACCCGCCTGATTGTTGACCCTGATTGTTGCGCCTGAAAGATGCTATATCAAGTACTGTAAGCCCCAACTAGCAAACTAGCACCCAACAAGCACCCCAACTCCCAAACCTTCTTTGTCTGCCATCTCCTCTCCCAAATTGCTTGAAAGTGCACAAGGAGGAAGGATCTCTAAATAAGAGAGAATATTTGACTTGTTCGCAAAAAATATGGGATAAATGTGATTACATGTTTAAAACGTATGCTCTCATATATTATTACCTTGATTTTCTCAAAATTAACACTTATAAAGGTGCAATTAACAAAGAAGGGAGTAGAGCATGTTATAACACTTAACACATAACACTTACTAGTCTTACCAATTGTGTTTTTGTAGGGCAGTAAAATTTTCTTAACATATATGAAATTATAACGCTTATAGGGGTAACACTTATAGAGTCTTGACTGTATGAACACAAGAAACAATGATATCCACGTCATGTGTTTTTGTTGACTTGCATCCACCGCTCTTTGAATCAATTTGAGAGAGAGATAGAGTCAACACTTGAACTCTCTTGCATACGGCACTAACTCTACTCTCAGGAAGGGGAGCATCTAGAGGTAGTGTTGAAAGTATACAATCTTCTTGATGGTTAGGTGACTAGCTACTACTTATAAGTTTATAGGTACGAATTTGTCCATTTGTTATTACTATTATTATTATTGATGGGTTTCTATGAGGGAGCCATTAACGATTGGTGGGTTTGAATATTTGAATTTTGGGTATTGAAAAGGACGCATATGTGATGGTGAACATTTTGAGAAACCCACTTAAGGAAACACACGAGTTTTTTTTAATGTTTTTAATGTTTTTTTCCTATTCTACTCTTTCGATTAATACGGGGGTTTGGGTTTGAATCCCCGATGTCTTCTTTGCATGGGGGAATTCAGCTCATGGCCTCATCATGCGGTCAGGGTGGCACCTCTCTTGAAACATGTATATTATTTTGAGTTCGTGAAGGTTGAATGGGATTTGACTTTGAAAGCAAGGAGAATAATCCTCCCGTGCGTGATTGGAATTCTCGAGAGGTCATTGAGGCTGCATGTTGGGGGCAAGTTTGCTTGGCTAGCTTTTTATGAGAACAAGCTAGTTTAAGCATTAGGGTCAAAACTCTAAGCCAAACATGCTCCAAACATGGCATTACACTCAAGCCCAAAGAAAGAGGCACGCACCATCCGGTCGCATCCGGTCAATGAACTTTGATCCCCTTCTAGAGTAGGCGTATGAAGTCCAAATTTTAAAAGGCGTTTGACTCAAAACAAACACGTACATTATCAAGTGAACACTACTATCAAACAAGGCTCATGTTTTTTTATCTTACATTCAGCCCAACTGAATGATATATAAACTTTGGTAAAACATGCTTGATGTTAAACAACGATTGTTGTTAGTAGACGATGCCATCAAGAATACTTCAACCTTGATCTCAAATGACACAAGCTTGTGACGCCATTTTTTTTCCCATTTCCAAGTAGTTTCATCCACAATGAAATAAGTGCATGATGTTTTCTCGATGATTTATGACATGGATTTGAAAGAAAAAAAAGAAAATGTTTGATCACGGGGGTTCACGACGCATTGAACAAGTTATTATATGCAAGTCTAGGAGAAAATCGGTACAAGGAAGTGCAAGATGGTATTTACACTAGTTTTCAATGATTATGGAAGTAAGGATATGAATCAAGTTTGAGAATAAAGTCAAATGAGACAACCAAAATAGACTAAAACCAAAATCTTCACTCCAAGTTAGTATCACATCCCAAAATTAGTGGACTACTTAATATAACAAATTAGTATCATATTGATTGGTAAGATGGACAAAATTAAGCTCATCTACTAGGGAAAATCAAGGTGCAAAGTTAATTATCTCCAAGTGGGAAAAAGGTGAAAGACTCCGCATAGATAGATACACTAATAGTCCTATTAGTGTGGGCCACAACAATTCTCATACTAAGAAACAATGTGGCCACGTCAAATTTCAACCCATGCAAAATCTCTAGTCTAAAATTAATGTGGGTCACATTAACAATTATTTCTAAAAAAAATCGATGTGGGTGAATATAATTTTTACACTACTTTTGATACAAGAAGATTATTTTGAATCTATATAAGGCGGCGATTGGAAGTCTCTAGAAAAATTGAGTGGAAGGACCGTGGGTCTTGGACTCACGTTATATCCAACCCAACTAGATAAGGAGAGCGACCCACACTAATTATTTCCACGCTAATTTCCACCCACACTAATTTCACTATTTAGTGTAGCTTGCATTGCTCCTAACCCATGATTGGTGCACCCTCTTTGCAACTTGGCCCATTTAGCAAATCCAACCTTTTATCCACATGTTCGATAATTATTTGCTTCGAGGTATTTAATCCGACATTGTGAAAAGTAATACAATGAGAGGAATAGAGTACCTAAGTACCCACACATCGTTTGTTCCAAGGTAATGCCACATTTCAAAATTGGTGCAACACCGACTATAATTTGCAAACAATGTCTTTGTTTTCTAGCACAAGTTGTAAGATCAAATTTCCCTAAGCTAACCATTCAAGAAAGAAACATAGGGGAGAAAACTAAAGTGGAAGGGCCAACGTCACCTTGGTCTAGTTTAATATTCACTAATTCTATTTGTAAACCCATTAGGGGTTTACATATGAGCTTGCAACTATGATCAAGACTCTCTCTCTCTCTCTCTCTCTCTCTCTCTCTCTCTCAAATTATGTGATTTTTTTAATATTTAACACAAAGTTGAAAATAATGCACATGGCAAATTAACACCATAGCATAAAGTTATTTGTTATTAAAATATAGGGTGTTGCATCTCATAAAGTTGTTAGTTGAAGCCTCCAAAACAATTCAAATATCACTAAAACAAATCACAGTTTAACAACCAAAGCTTTGAAGTTGACCATTGTACTATTGTGGGCTACAACTAAATCATCCACTGTAAAAATATTGAATTTACATTAAAAATTTGATGCAAACTTGATCATTTGGAGGGAAAAGACGTCACTTGCAGGTTAGGTGCACTCTATCTTTTGTCGTTTATTTATTATCGTGAAGGGGATGATATGAAGATGTTAAACTCAACACACATGGGAAAGGAACAAAAAAAAAGAAAAAAAGAAAAGAAAAATTGAAACACAAAGTACAAATTTTGAAAAGGTATAATTTTTCTCCCCCATGTAGACTTCATGTTTTCAACATGCTTGATCCATTCTCAATGCACTTGGCCCCCCTTTATGTTTCTAAGACATGGTCCTAGAAACCATGTATTACCTCCTTGGTGCTCTACAACCAAATTTTTTCAGTCCAAGATATTGTTGTCATGTTTCAAAATAAATAGCAACCAGATCACTTATTTATTTGGTATGATGTAAAGATTCGAAGATTAACACTTCAAATAAAAAAATTAGCCCCCCTCCCAAAAACAACAACAACAACAACAACGAGTTGGAAAGTCAAAAAAGTTGAAGAGAGAAATATGGACATAAGACTCTCAATTCCATGTAGATTGCATGTGTTTGCATTGTGCCCGACCCCCATCTGCATGATCATGGAAACCCCGACTTTGCCTCAACTTAGTACTACAATATATACCCAACAACCATTTTTGTTTTAAATTTTAAATTTTTTCTTTTCTTTCTTTCAAATGATTAGTTCCATGTTTCAAAGGCTTTGGCAATGCGCTATTTATTCATTTATCACTAACATAAAATGATCCCGGTAAACCCATACCTCACATAACATTATTCAGATCCATAACAATGTTTTGGGGGGCTGACAATATTCCAGATAATATTCTCCACGTTTAGATGGAGTATGAGAATTTTCCGTGGAATAATGTCAGTCCCACATAACAATGTTATGGATCTGAATAATGTTATGCATAGAGTGCAAAAAAATAAAATAAAAACCAAGTCGGAAAGTCAAAAGCTTGAGGAGAGAGAGAAAAGGGACAACATACTCCCAATTCCATGTAGATTGCATGTGTTGCACCGTGGCCATCCCCCCCCATCCACAACTAAAATACCGAGGATTCCCGACAACCGATTTCTCGTTCTTAAAAAGATTGTATGAAATCTCAAAAATGACGATACCTTGACTATTTATGCGTTCGTGAGTTAGAAAGTTCTTAGTAAAGTCAACACCCCCTAAAATGCAAAAATAAAGCCAAAATAAACAACATGTCGAGGTTGGAAAGTCAAGACCTTGAAGAGAGAAATGGGACCAAAATAAACCTCCCCATTCCATGTAGAATGTTCATTTGCTTGGTCAAGGAAACTCCAACTTGACCCCAACTAAGAAGCACTACGTTCACTCACAACCAATTTTTCATTCCAAAATATTTATTGCGGAGCCTCATCTTTCAAGAATTATGGCATTGTGAAATGCTTGTTTGTTAGTAAGATAGAAAGATTCTAGTAAACTAAAAGGATAAATAAAAAACAACGGAGTTGAAAAGTCAAACGTTTGAATATAGAAAGGGACGAAAGGCTCCCAAATCCATGATGTAGACGGCGAGTTTGGACCGTGCCCGGAACCCCCGTCCGCATGGTCTTGGGAAAAATCCCAACTCAATACACGGTACCCATTGTTTCATTCCAAAATATTAGTCTCATATTTTCAAAAATTGTGGCAACACAAACTACACGAAACTAGTTCCGTTAGTGTGGAAAATCATCAATATGGGTCACAACTGATTTTCTAGTCAAGGTGGAATTAACGTGGATCCAAGACCCTGGGTCTTGGATCCCCTAAGTCTTCATGAAGAACTTCCGACAAACACATTGAATATTAGTTAAAAGACGAAAAAGAATTAGTGTGACCCACACTAATTCCATACTAGAGAGAGAGAGAGGGGGGGGGGTTGAGAATTAGTGTGGACCACATTGGTTCTCGTTAGCAACACTTTTTTTTTTGAGACAGAAGGCCGACATGCCAACGCCAAAGCAGTGGAGGCAGTTAACCACCTGGCAAGTTTTTGTCAAGTAGAGAGGAGATTTCACAGCTGGGAATTGAACCGCCAACCTCTTCCTTAAGATTTGGGTATCTCTCCACCATCATCCAGTAGTTTAGGGTCGTCTCGGACCAAATTCTCGTTAGCAGAACTAACATGGGCTCTTGACAATTACTGTGGCCCACAGGAATAGGACTACAGTAGTGTATGTAGCATACTCAGTTGTTTGTTTATTGGTTTATTTTATGAGGAAGATAGAAAGATTCTAGCGAATGGGGGAAAAATAATAATAACGGAGTTAGAAAGTCAAAAGCTTGAAGGGAGGAAAAGGGACGAAAGACTCCCAGTTCCGCTGTAGACTGGCTGTTGGCACCGCGCCCGACCCATGCTCGGTGGCAGCCTGACTGATGACCCGGCCCGTTCTGGAAAGCACCGGACCGACCCGGCCCGCCCCCGGTCTTCCGCCCGGGGAGAGCGAGGGACGCCATAGCCGGCGAGCTTGTTGCGAATACAGACAGACACACAACACATGCGAGCACCGGAGGCCTTGACCGCAGCTACGAACCTCCAACGTCCTCGGGGCCGGACTTACTCGGTAGTCACACTGACGAGCTCTCCAACGAGCTAACAAGCGTGGATTAAGGCATCCTAGGCATAAAGAAACGAGCCAAAACAAACAAACTGGCGCTGCTCGCAAGCTCGCTCGGAGTGAGGGCCAAGCTGGGGAGTGAGGGGCAGCCGGGGGCACAGAGAGCGAGGCTAAGAGCAACAACAATGATTATGATGATGGTGCTCTGGTGATGACAGAACGATGAAGTCGTTCAAGAAGCTGCGGGACTTCGCGCGGCAGGGCAGTAGGAGCAAGGAGAAGCATCATCACAATCCGCCTCAGCATCATCATCATCATCAGCAGGAAGGCGGAGATGACTCCAGCTATGTGCTGCCGTCGGAGGACGCGAAAGTGGCCAAGGGAATGAAGGTGAGATCATCATTTTTAGAGGCACCATCACCATCTTACGGCATTTGTTAGTGTGTGCTAGTTTTTCGTTTAGAAATTTGCGAATGCAGGGGTTTGTGTAGGAGGACTCTTCTTCACCTCCACTAACTAGAGGGAAAATCGGTGGATATCCGAGCGCTTAGATCCGCCTCTCTGGTTGGAGTGACTGGAGCTTTGTAGCTCCAGAGGGCTTTTCAGAGTTCGAGGTTTTCTACGTAGTTGCCCCTCCCCCCGCCAAGAACAGTTAACATACTTTTGGTATTTTTCGATTGCGTTTGGGCATCGACGTCTGCAGCAAAGCAGCAGCGAAGTGGTGTGGTTATAAGGATTGAACCGTACATTTCTGTATAGGAGAGAAAAACTGCATTATAGTCGGAACCACACGGTCAACCAACGTGCGATCATGGCGAGACCTTGTTTGATCATTCCCGGCTTATGTTGGACTGGTTTTTTTTAATGCCGCCATGAGGCAGCGGTTCTATTAGCAGAGCTTTTACTGTTAAAGAGGATTCAACGACCTGAAACCTGCATGGAATATCGCATACTAGGTACTCTGTATACGAGATGTAAGCTGGGCCATGGTTTTCGCATACTAAACTGGTTTCATGTACAATATCTTCCTAGAGATTGGTAACATTACTTTCCACCATTTAGAAAGTAGTAATCGTATGTTCACACACCTATTTAAGTGCTGTCTCGCTGTGGAAAAACTTGTGACCTAAGAATGTCCGAAGTCAATTACACTCTCTTACAACTTACAATCAAGGTTAGAGCACAGGTGTATTATTCTACTCTAAAAGGTTGGACACAGCGACAGAGGTTCTTAGAATTTACGGTTATTACTTTATAGCGCATTGCAATACCATGGAATAGATTTTAGCAAAGCTTCTCATCTTACCTAATTGATGTGTCCTGGAAACATCGGATAGTTTAGGAATTTTTAACTTTGGTAAATAAAAGGACCGGTTATCTTGTTCAGGAGTTGTGTTAGACTAGCGATCACTTTGAATGACATGATTGGGATGTACCAATCAAAGTGGCTTTCATTGTAGGTTGCGTATGTTCTCCTAAATTGCAGAATGCCTTTTGCAATATACTATCTGAATTCCTTTGTTACAGAGGATCCTTCGTGGAAGGCTTGTGCTATACGGAGGTTACGTTATTGCTAGAATAAATGTCTCCTTGTCCTTCCATTCTTGCTTAAGGATCTAAATTGATGAAATAATGTTTGGATACGAGGTTCCTGCAATCTAAATGATTGATGTCTGTACAGGATGTTAGAGGCATGCAAAAACGCTACGAGGGGCTTGTCCGTGTCTCTTCTGAAGTTTCCAAACATGCTAATGGTAATAGCTCCTGTAACAATTTCCTCTTGCATTTTATGTTCTTTCTTTGGGATATTAAATTGGCTCTTGCTGGGGCTGATCAAATACCAAATTCTGATTTCACTTGAAATAATAAGCTCACTTTTGCGCTTGAAATGGATATACACTGGTGGAGGTTGTTAGGGATGCCTATTTGCGGAAAAGGGAAAAGGCTTCAAGTACTGGGACGCAGTTCTTGCAATTGAGAAATTTGCAAGAGTTCATCATGGCTAAATAGGGGTGCATTGTAGAGTCTTACTACAATTGCTAACTATATATTGTTGGTGTTGTGCTTCCAGACTTGTCTACAGCTGTTGAGAAAATGGCCTCTTGTTTTACAATGACCTTTGGGATTTTAGATGACAGAGAGATTGGTAAGTCATGGGCAATGATCGTTGCGAGCTGAGATTATATTTTTCAGACATTAGATGAGCACTAGAAGTTTGTAAATTTGAAGCTACTTCATGTCGCTCAGAATTGCTCTTCAGGGGTACTCTAGGTCAGAGTGGAGTTGTGGAAGTATTGAATGTAGTATGGATGTTGCACACCAATTTCAGAGCGAACTTGTGGAAATTCTGAATGTTTAGATCGATTTGTTATACAGCAAGAGCTTCAGTTGTCTGATTAGATCCATTCTGTTTACAGGTAAAATATATAAGCTCGCGGGAGAAGTACAATTTGAAATCTCAAAAGCTTTGGAGATCTATGTAAGCATTCGTTTTCATTTTATGTCTGCAGCTTTTTTTGAGGTGCAGAGAAATTATAATGTGGTTATTTCGGCTATTAAAATAGAGTAGAACAAATTAAATTGAACTTTTATTGGGGCTGTCTTCTATTTTGGTTCCTGTTGAAGTTGATGAAGGAACTCGTTGCTGGGCTGCTAGGTTGCCATGGCTGTAGTCAAGTATGAATTCATGAACAGGCAAAATGTCTCAGGATCCTGCACCTATTATGTGCAATTTTCCGTTGCTTGTTCCAAGTCATTCTAATAAACCTGGATGATGTATTTCAGGCCTCTCATGTCACTCAAACTGTAACTGAACCTACAGAAAGTCTTCTCAGCGAGGTGCAACATGTCATGGTCAGTTCAACCCTAAGTATCAATCAAATTCAAACAGTTTTTCAAAGAGCTTACAATCATATGCCCTGGTTGAGCAGTGTAACTGCATGATTGACTCTTCTGTTCTACATATGTCTATTAAGAATTATGTGTGCCTTATTTCACCTTGCTGAATCACAGCAACTATGTCTGGTATCTTATGCAGGAGACAAAGAAGGAGTATGATGAAAAGAGGTGAGACTCCAAAGATTTTAACAGCATCTTGTCTTACATTGGCAAATGTTTTGTTGGTTTTAAAATGTCAAGCACCCATTTTGTGGGGTGGTGTACTTCGAGTATTTTTTCTGCCCCCTGTATTTCTTGGGCAGGTTTAGCATTATAGTGATTTAAGTTCCCCTAACCTCTCAACTCCTGGTACCTGACATCCCCTATCCTTCTCCTTGTTCATCTCCTAAGGTAGTTTTTTCCTTGTGTGTTGGTTTGTCTTTCTAAATAACCCACCTTCGAAGGTCATGTAACCTCTGGGTGAAGGTCTACTCCCTGGGAGTCAATCATCTCTCTGATCTTTGCCCTCTCTTTTAGCGTGCAATGAGTTCAGGTGATGATTTCAAGTAACTTGCAATGAAATATTGCAGTTACGAATTCTCTGGTAACAAATGTGATCAATGAGAGCTTGTGGCACCTTGCACTAGCTCTAGCCTTTGCAGTGAGAAAATTTGTGGCTAGATAATCAGTGCATGGAAATGATGTAGACATAAATGATGAGTGTTAATAGGATTCATCCAGAGTGACAAGGTTTGCACATGTACACGACATGTTTGCCCGTTAATGAGCTTCTAAGTATCAAATCGATAGCTTTTGATAATGCAGGCAGGCTTTCGATCAACATTGGGTACGTAATATAAGAGGGAGACCTAGGAATGGTAAAGCTGATTCCCAGGACAATGAGCAGTTAGAAGCTGCTAAGGAAGAGTTCGAGGGAGTTAGCAGGTGTCTAGGAGGGCAAATTCTTTCAGTACAACAAGGCCTTTCCCGGAACCTCATAACCCAGGTTGCCCGCCACCATAAAGCTCAGGTATACTCACTCTCTTTATCTTTTATTGAATGAATTTGAAGGTTTAGGGTATTTCAAGCCCTGCAGGTTGCATGCAGTACCTGTGTATTTCCATCTTGAACCTATCTGCAATTTGCATAGATTTTTCTTTCTGGTATTAGCCACCATATTGTGGTTGTCAAATTATTCATGGGACGACTTGTAAGAAAGGCCAAAGTTAACGTTGGTTCAACTGGAGTACAGATAAATGTGTAAGGCCTTCTTGAAGAGTAGGGTACCTGTGTGCTCTGTAAACCCATATGTTGAGGTCTGGAAAGATTTCAGGCTAGTTCACGAATTGCAGGGTGGATCAATATACCTGAATCCCTTAAGGTTTATTCGGTTGTGGGTTGAATATTTAACATTGAAATCGATACTTGAAGATCAGCATTGATAATTAGAATTGGGTTTGGTAGCATAATACTATCCATATAAGATGCATTTTCTTAAATATAAATCTTATATTTGAAATCTGAACTGTATAGGTGAACTTCCTATATTTGGTTATATTCTGTTGCTCAGCGCTTATACTTATTGTCTAGCAATTGCATTGTTGTGCATGGTATGCAACTACATTTTTATAATCCTCAAGAACTTAGATTCCTCAGCAAGCTGAAATCTGGATCTTGTTTTCATTCCAAAGAGGTTTAATTGCTGTTTGTCATATTATTTCTACTTACCACCAAGGTCATGCCCATTCTTGTTTCAACAGTACCCAAGAAGACTTCCACTAAAGCTTCCCTTTGGATGAAAGACATCTTAATGTCATTCAACTTTTTTTGGATCGGATAAGTTGTCTATTGATGATAACTTGACTCTATTTGCTGTTTTCTGTGGTTCCCTTTTGTTGTCAGTATGAAATATGTTGACCATTATGTGTATTTGTAGTGCTCTCGTGAACAATGTCAGTTGTGGTTGATGCAGATGCAACTTTTGACTAAAGGATTGACATGCCTTCATGGCATTGAGCCCCATATGAAGCAGGCTGCTCGGGAATTAAACATTGACCGTCGGTTGAGTTCTGAGGATGAGGATGAGGATGACTTGTCAAATACAGAGATCATTGATGATGGTGACTTATCAGATTCTGATGAAGCCGATCGAGACAGGCACCAAGGGCGTGCACAGCATGATGATATGGGCTCTGAAAGCTCTGAAAATGTAAGTTCAAAGTCCTTGCAGTCTATTATTCAGTTCGGTTGTAGAATGTTCAGCTGGTTGTAGGAGGTCCATTATTCTAGTGCTTATCCATATTCTGAACTATGGAGGAGGGGTTGTGAGAGTATTGTTCATCATGGCCTGAAGTCTCTCTGTTGCTGAGGTCTAGAGGGTTGACTGATTTGCAGGGACCCAATGAACAGCTGGATGGTTCTCGGATTTGGAGCCCCTCTTTCGAAGCATCAGGTAGTGATAGACAGGGCGCCTCTGCCAATGAGGGGTTTGAATCTCCAGTGCAACGTTGGATAATCAAAGGAAGTAAATCAGCACCCACTTCTCCAATTTCTGTTTCTGAAGGCGGCCACGACATTCAAGAGGTTGACAGGCCTTCACATAGATTTTATTCTGCTGTGCCAGCTCCTACAAGGTCCCCTCCTATCCCTTCAGATAGAGGTCGGTCGAGTGTATTCCACTCTGACACACTTCCTCATGATTACCACTCCTCAACTCCTGAGCGCAGTCCTACCCGAAGTCCTCGTCTTCACAATGTCATGCCTGCAAGTTCTCCCCGACTACATGGACGTACTACAAAAATGGGAGTTCCTATGACCATGTTTCCACCATTTGAATCAAATCCCAAGTCTTGGCCCATGCCTCTGCCCCCTAAAACTGACCCTCCCCCAGTTTTGTGCTTTGATGCACCTTCTTTATCCTCGACTCCAAGAGGTTTTGTCACAACAAACACTGTACCCTCTAAAAAGAAAAGATATAGCCACTCGGGACCTCTGATATCTACTGCTGCACCGGTGTCTAGACCAGTTTCAGAGGTTCCCAGCAGTGGACCCCTCTGGCCGCATTCTTCTGCCACTTACTGCTCAGGACATAAGTCACCGCGAGGACATACGTATGTATCCCCTAGAATGTCCCCCATTGGAACCCCCACAAAGATGTCACCACCTCGAATTAATGAACTTCACAAACTGCCCCCTCCACCTCTTAGTGCTAACTCTTCACCTGTAGCAGCGTCAACAAGTTTAATTGCCCATTCGGCACCTCTACCTAGACCTGAACCACCACCTGCTCTGCATGCTTCCCCTCTTCCTCCCCCTCCTCTTGGGAATGTAACACGCAGCCCCCCTTTGCCGGGGGCTACTGGCAAGTCACAGAAACAACCACAAGTTCGGTACAAGGGAGCAACAATTCATCAACTAACTGAGGTAGATGAAGAGGCCACGTGCTCATCATCTCAATCCAAGCAAATAGCACATAGTGGGCATAGTGGGATAACACAGTCTACTACGAGCAAACACCAAAGAGGCATTCAGGTGCGTTTCTCTTGTATTCTCAGACAATTACAGCTCCCAAAATTTCAAAGTATTTAGCCTTTGACCTACTGCCGGAGTTCAGATTTGTTATCAAGTTTACCTGATATCTAGGTGAGGAGTCAAGCATGGTGTTGGTTGACGAATTAGTCTCGGAGAGACCATATTTTTGGTAATAGGAGGTTTATCATTGTTCGGAACGCTAACATGAAGGAATGCATGCAGACTCCATCTCTTCAGAGAAGCGTATCAGGTGTTGGAGGATATGTGACTCCTAGAAATGGTGTTGAACCAAGAACTCCGGGGAAGACACCGTCTGGGTCAGGTGACAAGAAAATGTGGAGACTCAATACAATGTTACACTCATCACCTAGTTTATCAACAGCGTATTCTGTTAGTTCACCTCCAAGTAAGTAAACTTTGCATTTCCTGCGTTTCTGAAGTGTTTACCAAGGGTTGTTTGTTTGCCATACCATCCCATCACAAGCAAACACATCTTAACGTGGTTGTGGAATTTTTGACAGCATTTGATCAGATAGATTGGTATGTGATTGGTACTGAGACTTTCAAATGTTTGATCCTGTTTTGAAGGATGCTAGTGGTTTTATGGTTTGATCAAATTGTAGATACTGAAAATCATAGGAAATTCAGTCATTACCTATCCTTGGCAGAAATTGATATGTGATAGAGTAAAGTTGGAGATCTCTTGAATCAAGTTCTTCATGTGTTTGCAGCAATCGAACAGATTTGACTTAAATCAACTTCTTTTGTGTAGATGCTGATTCTGTGGATGACACGGAGGAGGAGAGGGCACTGCCTGGGAATGATTTTGAGCATGGTCGGAGGTCTTTGGATGCAGCACTACCAGGTAGTAACAGAAATTCAACATGGGCTAAATGGAGATCATTTTCTGCCCATGACAGAGACCACTTTCCCCTCGTGTCACAAACAGGGATTCAAAATCGGGAAAGCTCTCAAATGTATGGGCGCAGCCCTAGTCCCAGGCATGCCACCATTAATGGCATTCGACAAGTTTGATATGCAGTGATGTGTGGGGGCTAATCTTGTTACATTATTTCTTTATATATAAGCTCTCATAGCCCAGTGTATATTTGGGACGATACTCCAGCATTGTAAGCTCAATTAAGAAGGATTGTTCTTGCGTGGTGTAACATTCTTAATGAAGCTCACTCACAAGCGTCCAGCATGAATTTCTTTTACCCCCACTTGCCTAAATTTTTTAGCTCCTTGTTAGCATTATAGTACTCATTCATTACTGTTGTGGACGTTCATGGCTTACAAAAGTTGTACACAAATTGGTCCTCAGTTTCGAATTTGAACCTTGTGATTCTATTCTTGCTGTGTGAAATTCTGTTTCTTATGCATCCACCATGCTTAACATAAAGAGGGTATGTGTAAATCTGTCCTACGGTGTCTACCCCTTTTGACATAAGGAGGTCAACTGACCTACAGTATTCTTGGTGTATCATAGGAATCTTCAAGGCATGTTTCTCTATGAAACTTGTAAAGGAGGCTCATTGGCACAGTCTACGATGCGCAAATAATTCATCCTGCGAACAGGAATAGGTATCTAATTTTAAATGACGTAACATTTGGTGTCAAGGACCAGAACTTCCACTGTAGCTTCAGAGATTGTGGAATAAGTCTATAAATTGTCCACAAGGTGATCAGAGAATAATAAATTTTGCATTCCAAGGGTGCAAGTCCTGGAGTGAATGATTGGAGTGTGTCAGTTCTGAGATTTGTTCTTCTGTGGTGTTCAGTGAAGAAGGGAAGAATCTGAACAGGTGATCATGACGACAGCCGATGCGATGCAAAATGAACAGCAATTACAATTATCAATTTCTTTCTGTGGAGGCTTCTCTGTATTGTAACTACTTAGGATCTGAAGACCTCTACTATACGCATGAACAGATTTGGCAGCAAAAGTAGAGTATTCTCGATTCCAGTTTTAAGACTATTTGGCACTCCGAGGAAGGATTGCGCCTCCAAGGTAGTGCAATTCCAAGGCGATGATTGCAGGTCTTAACAGGAAGCTGCCGAACGCACCCAAGCTGCCCAAGACAAAATAGATTAATATCATGAGATTCGATTAGTCTTGTATCAGATATTAAACAGGTAAGAACAAATACTACCCTTGATCTTAGCCACAAAAGGCCGAGTAAGGTATGCCTCTCAGTGTGCCATCCTTCCCGTTGTGTATCTCTCCTTCGCCCCTGGAGGTCCCTGAGTGTATGGGACAAATAATTTGTTGTTTGAAACAACTCAATTGAAAAGGTGCCGTGGTTTATCGAAAGCTCCAAGGTCCATTTCCAGGTCAGACTGAATACCCAGTGAGATGTTTAGGATTTTCAGTCAAGCGAGGGACAGAGATGTTGCTCGCTGCAGGTCTAGTATGAATAACAAGACATTATACTCACTTCACCAAAACCTGAAGAGCTACAACTCGATGGATGCTCGGGAATCACCAGTGGATGCATAGAAGGGATCAAGCAGATCACCTAAGAAGAATTGAGACACACATCCAAGGTGTAGGACCTGTTGGTGATCTGTTCCATCTTGGACCTTCAATATTCTCGTTTAACCGTGATCGAGAGCCCAAGCAACACAGGTGAGGATCCCATTCTCATCCTCGCATTTTTCCACATACATCCAAATTAGTGTAAACAAAGCTTTGGAATATAATTATAGAAGGCTGTAGATGAGACAAATACTGCAAATATCCGCAATTCAAGATTTCTTGCATGCCTCAACTTCACAGAGATCTGGTTTGCAAAGCTCACGCACAATTGGAAGAACTCGAAAGCACTGTCTCCTTCGGGTGCCCTAAATCGCACATTGGATATGGTTCTCCAGCTCATCAATTCTATCTGTCTGTAATTTAAAAGTTCCTCCACAAATACATCGGTTTCCAAAAACCTGGCGATGAGTACTCTTCAAAGATCAAACCATAATGGATAGGTAGAAAGTTGTTCATAAATCCTGCGTACGTTTTCAAGATTGTTTGGGTCCCAGGAGGGAGAGGGTTGTGCATGCCAAGGACTTAGTGCAATACCCAGACGACACTAGCGGGGCCTGACAGCAAGCTGCCGAACGGACCCGCACCCTTGAAAAATTAGATTAATATCATGAGACTCGATGAGTCTCGTATCAGATATTAAACTGATAAGAACAGATACTACACTTGATCTTAGCCAAAAGGCCGAGAAAGGTATACCTCTGATTGCGCCATCCTTCCCTTTATGTATGTCTCCTTCGTCCCTCGGGATCCCCGAGTGTATGGGACAAATAATTTGTTGCTTGAAACAGCTCACTCGGACAGGTATTGTGATTTATCCAACTTAATCTAAGGCTCATTTTCAACCAGATCAGACTGAATATTTGGATGTTTAACTACCAACCCAGGCTAACAGCCACATTTGTGAATATCAGGTATCGCTGCGTTCGGTAACATGGAAAAATAATAACGTCTTGTTCTCAACTCGAGTGTGCATTTGAAGCTTTTGTGATTGTCCAGTGCAGAATATGGTTTAGAACCTCCAGTTCACTCGATGCTTGTTGGCACCAGTATGCTTTGCGTTGAGGTTTCCACGCCCCTTTCCTTCAGTTACGTTCTGTAGCACCAACAATGTTTACAGCCCAATTCGTGCCTTTTATGTTTGACCTAAGTGGAAGATTTGGAAGAACTTTAAAGCACCGTCTCCTCTTGAAGTGGGTGCTCTCACTGGTACATTGAACACCATGGTCCTCCGGTTAATCATGTCTATCAATAGGTTTCCAAATATATTCAGGTGTTGGAACCTATGTTTGCAATACATTTGTTGATAGCTACTAGTCTTCAATTCAACTGAGAAGGTGTTCTTTGGGTTTAGGAGACTGTCACCTCTGATTGAAGAACCCTGCATTTTGTATAGACTCGTCAATGGATCCCTAAGTGCGGTTTCAAGTTTGTTTGGATCCCGGGAGGGAGAGGGTTGTGCATGCCAAGGACTTAGTGCAATACCCAGACGACACTCGCGGGGCCTGACAGCAAGCTGCCGAACGGACCCGCACCCTTGAAAAATTAGATTAATATCATGAGACTCGATGAGTCTCGTATCAGATATTAAACTGATAAGAACAGATACTACACTTGATCTTAGCCAAAAGGCCGAGAAAGGTATACCTCTGATTGCGCCATCCTTCGATTTCTGTATGTCTCCTTCGTCCCTTGGGATCCCCGAGTGTATGGGACAAATAATTTGTTGTTTGAAACAACTCAATTGAACAGGCACCGTGATTTGTCAAAATCTCCAAGGTTCGTTTCCAGGTCGGACCGAATACCGTGTGAGTTGTGCAATGCTTGGATGTTTGAATGAGCTGCCCTATATAACAGCCACATGAGTGTGCATACCGCCGTGTCTGGCAATATGTAAACAAGAACATTAACTTATAGAGCTCGTCAATCGAGTGCGTTCGAGGTTTTTGTGATCGTTCAGTACAGCTAATGCTTTAGAACCTTCTTATCACTCGATACATGTAAGTAGGCTGGTATGCTTTGTGTTGAGATTTCCACGAGAGCTTTTGAATTTTATTTCTCTTGATTACGTTCATTAGCACCAAGAATGTCTACAGCGCAGTTCGTGCCTTTTATGTGCTGATCTGAGGGGAAGATATAGGAGTTTCTGGGGATCTGTTCCATCATGGAAGCTTGAATTCTCTCGCTTATCCGTGAGTAGGTACCGTTCCAAAGCTCAACAAACAGAATTGAGGATTCCATTCTTCATCCTTGCATCTTTTCACATGGAACCAAAATGCTGTAAACAGGGCCTCGGAGTATAAATTGTGAAGGGTGTAGACAGAAACTACCTGCATTACAAATTTCCTGGATTCTAGCGTCCACAATGCTTCAGAACTTCAAGAGAATCCGGTTTGCAAGCCCCAGTTGGAAGAACTCCAAAGCACTGTCTCATCTTGAAGTGGGTATTCTCAATGCCGCATTGAATATGGCCCTCCAGTTCATGATGTCTACCTGTCGGTCTTTTGAAAATGGGTTTCCAGTAGATTTGTTAGTGAAATGAGATGAAATTGATTTAAAAGTCCGGGAAACCAAAAGGCCTATGGGACTAAAAGCACATCAGGATGGTGTCAAATCGGCTAATTCCCTAGAGTGGCAAAGTGCGGTAGCCTTTGTGAGATAGAGGCTAACATCAACTTGATGGTCCAATTGAAGGAAACACTTGAGACTCCCTAATATTGCATTCTCAAATGGTGATTGAAACTTACTCTCCAATGGAGTTATATAAGGGACACTCCGACACAAAGTGTGCGTTATTTTCAATTATATTATAAGAGCAAAAGTGGCATAATCTATTATGTCTAGAGACAAGGGTAGTTGGTCACCGTCTAGTTTCAAAGGCTCCCTACTACTGCATTCTCAAATAATGATTGAAACTTATTCTCCAGCGGAGTTGGATAGGGACACTCCAACACAAAGTGTGCCTCATTTTTAGTTACATTATAAGCGCAAGAGTGGCATATTCTATTATCTTTGTAGACATGGATAGTCAGCCACCGTCTAGTTTCAATGGCAAGTCTAGGATTCAAGGTGCGATAAGTAGCAATGATCTTGATTAATGGGTAGGGGTGTGGCCTCACTCGGTCACTTTTCTTAATCATACACTTGTATTTGATTTGTGTGTGGTTTAGGCGTGGGTTTGAGAACGGACACTGAAAAGGCATCATGTGTTTCAAAAAGATTGACCACTCTAGGCTCAATAGTTGACATAATTGGAAGGACCTGTATGTAAAATCAACGAGCTTGAGAATCGTTGACTTGACAATGGATGAGATATTCATATGAGCTTTGAAAATTATGAGGATAATGGCTACAACCACGATTTGGATTTGTCAATCATCTTGCACTAATTGTGTGTTTCATATCCTACGAGAAGTGGGTGCAAAGCCAAAAGTGTCTATTTAAGGACCAATTACCATAGTCTTCAACTGCGAAGTGCATTTGTATAGACTTGTCAATTGATTCCCATGTGCGGTTTCAAGATTCTTTGGGTCCCTAGAGGGAGACTAGGGTTGTGCTTGCAAAAGGAAGTATTGTAGTTTCATAGCGGCTTGGGTGGGTGTTTGCCAAATAATTGTTTAAAGTGACCAAAATAGTTAGGCAACCCGGGAAATAATATGTCAAAAATCGGGAAGTTTCAAAATACAATTCAAATAAGTTAGGCATTCATCTAAGTTTCTCTTACATTTTTAATGGTTGTTGCTAAGTTCATCTAAGGTGGCCGATTTACCCTAAACCTTTACCTTCACCTCCGAAGCTCCCATTAGTTACCCTAAACTCTTATGTGACATGGTTTGTTTATCTGTGAGAGATATGTTGTATTTGTGAAAGATTGTAGGTTAGAAGTGTTAGAATGGCAAGACAAAAGACTCAAAAGACTTTGCAATGTATGCTTAGACCTATTGATGCCTAAAAGCTAACTTAATGAATTGCAACACATGTGAGCCAAGCTTCTATGACTTGGGCATTAATCTAATCTTTTAAGGAGAAAATCAAGGAAAACCATGTCAATAATTTCCTAGAAATTAAGTCACCCTTCTATTTATATATATTTATACCCAAGCTGCTAGGAAATTACCTGGGGGGGTCACAAGCTATATACTTTTGTAAATCACATGTGGTTGGGTGATTAAAGATGGGCTATTTATCTAAATTTCTTGAATAATTGGCACCCTATTAGTAGATAAAATGGTACTTTGAGGTGTTTTTCAAGACCCTATAGGTAAATATAATTCAAACCACAAATTTCTTTTATAGACTCTATTTTGTTTGTAAATTGTACCATTTATCAAAATATTGGAATTTTGACATAAATTGACAATAATCCATAACAAAATGACAACAATACATTAACGGTACATGCAAATAAAATTGAATGATACATGTTGCAACACTATCTTGAAACTCTTAGTGACCACCCCAAACTTGCCAACATCTAAATTTGATGATTTTTAGTCAATTGAGGCAGCTTCTCCATCCAATTCAAAGACATATTTGGTCCCTTGCATAAATTCTTCGTTCCACCAAATATAACAAAACCCGACTTTATTAATAAACATTGAATAACACCTATATTTTCCACTTATCCTATTTTAGGTATAATATTGTACATGTCATTTCATCCAAGCTATAGAAATTCCAAAATTTGTATAAGTTTTTTTTTCTCTCTTGAATTAAAAGTACCTTATATATTTTTTCTCTTGTGGCTTAGTAAAAATTTGACAATGACCTCCCCGTGGAAACTATAGTAGGTGCAATAACAAAGCAACACTCGTGGATCTTGACAACAAGTTGTTTGATGGACTCACACCCAAGGAAAAACAGATTAATATCATGAGACTTGATGAGTCTTGTATCAAGTATTAAATTGATAAGAACATATACTTTACATGATCTTAGTCAAAAGGCCCATAAAGGTATATCTTGATCTTCAATTATTTTCTTGTTGTACCTCGCCCTTGCCTCTGCCAATTCCCAATCTTGTGAAACAAAGAGCACATGTGTATGGATTGGGTACCTCCCTCTCACCAAATGTTGCTGCAATTACAAACATAGAAGAATTTTTGATGTTATCATGGGTGTCCTATATTCAATTGATGAAGATGGAAAATGAAGAGGAGAATGTGCTATGCATGTAAGGCTTTGCTCATTCGATGAATTGATGATTGGTTGAAAGTAGTTGCACTGTAATATGTTAAGGAGAATGAAAGTGTGTGATGTAATTTGGTAATTTGCAAATATTAAATATTGGTTGTGATGTATAGCTCTCCTCATCTATAGCTCCCCCATGCCTTATCTTAAAGAATGGGAGTTAACCCTTAAAAGAGGTTGCCCCGTGAGACGGAGCAGGTAGAATCTTAGTATTTTGGTGCAGAGGTGCCGGTGGATGCTGATATACTCCGCTATAGTGATCCGATGTAGAATTGATTTTTTTGCACAGGTGGGCCCCGAAGTGTGGGAGAGAGTGGTGAAGTTCTTTCTTGAATTGGGTATGCGAAGAATTACTAATAAATTTCTAAATGCGAGGGGGTGCAGTGGGTTGTGAAATGCGAATACGTATCCGGACAGTATTTATACGGTGTAAGGCGGGGGGTTGGACGAACGCTGGACGGGGGTTTGGGTGCGTCCTTCGTGGCCGATGTGACGCGCGAGAGGGAGTCACCCGGTGACTTTGGTAACCGGGTCAGCCTGTTTCAGCAAATCTCGCGGAGCTGTGTGACCTCATGGGAAAGGACTGTGTGCGCGTGGACGAATGGGGAGCGGGGTGTGAAGAGTGGTGTGACGTGGGTCCCTGTCCCACGACAGTGGCATCCCAACCGAATGGATGTCCATGGAATGCGGCACTGTCGCGTACCTCTCCATAAGGATTGCCCAAAACACCTTGGGCACAAGGGGGACCCCGGAGTGACACCCGGGACTTGTGGCGCCATGGGTGAGAGGGCCCAAGTGATCCTAGTGTGGGTGAGGGCCCCGCGCGTTGGGAACGCCTCCCACCCACGGAGACTAGGAGGCATGAGGGTGAGGCCATAAGCTATGCGTAGCTTATGGCGTGACAATTCTAGAATGCTTTAGAACACCTCATTTGGAGGTGTTAGCTAGAAGATATGGCAAGTTGAGTGGGGCGCTGTCCCGGGACAGCGCCCTGGAACAGCAGTGGCCTGGGAGTGGCTCCCGGGACTGCGAACCTTTAAATGGGCATAACTTCCTCTGTACTTGTCCGAATGGGGCAAGTGAGTAGTCCATCGTGATCTACGTGAAACGTAGATGACGATGGAGTGGTCGATTGTTAGAATCGAGGAAGATATAAGGAAGTTATGGGGTTCTGAAGCTGCTAGGCAACTAGCGGCTAAGGGAAAATGTCTACTTGGCCCCAAGAGTTGGGGGAGAGACAAAAGGATACTTGACGGTGGGGTAGGGGTCCTAGAGTCCTAGAGGCTTATATGGGTGAGGTGGTGTGGCCTCACCCACCCGGGGCCAAACGGCAAGGCCTCCATGGGCATTGGCCCATTGTGAGGGCATAGTTGCCTAGTTTGGCTCGGGTTGTTGTAGTGTTGCTCCAGCAACACGATTGTGCAACATAAGATTGGACTTCCATGGATGGAAGTCCACATCTAAGAATTGGTTATCGATTATGCGGTGAGTCCCGAAAACCAAGTAGGAGGTTTGGTCCCCCTCTTATGAAGTCTTGGGTCCACGGTATTGGGAGCTAACCATTCGCATCGCGGTATGCGAAGGGGTTAGCGCTCGTAACTCTTGCTAGAATGAAAAAATGGACCGAGTTAGCAATGGGGACCTAGCAAGGGTTGCGACAGGCACGGTGTGTTTCGGTTACAAGTAAGGTGCAAGGATAATGCATTCATAATGCGAAGATACGAGTCAGATGTGCAAGAAAACACTGTATAGATAGAAAGCATAAATGGAGTTACATATCCGTAGTTCCTAAATTGAAATCCCACAGATAGAGATCTACCAGGTGCCTCCGGGATTGGAGCGCTCAAAATCCAGGGGCAATCCATAAACAAAACGATCCCCCCTGAGAACTATGTACAGAACTAGTGTCTTCATTGTGTTCGGGAGAGCTACCTGTGCGGCAATTGACTACTCCTACGGTGAAACTAACTGTGACGCCGAGACTCATTGGAAAGCACAGTCCATGTCGAGGTGACATCCGGAATCAGGGATTCAGTTCCAACGACCTCCACCGTTCACACCTTCCTCACCTCACATTCGACCAGTCCAACCTTCGTGAAGATCAGCGTGTCGCCGAGAGTGAGTTTGTTGGCGGTGCAAAAGCCCGCCCAACCCAAAGTGAAGGAGCAAACCGCCTGCTTCCCAATTGTATGCGTAGCAGTCTTCACGGTCCATGGCGACCGCGGGCCGTTGAGGGTGTACCAGATGCCATCGAACCCCTCCAGTCCGTGAGTGCGCCGGTACGCAGTTGGAACATCCTGCGCCCACCCCAAGCAAGTACTCACGACATTACCGACAGTGCCTTCATATACACTGCTGGGGAGGCACGTCATATAGACCATTTATGGCGGGGGTTTGCTCCCATTGCACCTGCAATGGTACAAATTTAGGGTGGGTGGCCATTTGGTGGACCTTGGTTTTTGGCAGTATAGGCACCTAAATACCTGGGATACCCTTTTTTTCTTCCCATGCCATATCTGGTGGGGGTGCTCTAAGTTAGTTCACATATGAACCGGTTGAGTTTAAGAAATAACCTATTGAAATTCAAGAATTCATGAAAATTACCCATCATTTTAGAGGAATTTGTGGAATAAACCTCTAATTAATAAAGAAAAACAAAAAGATCAGAACATGTAACTACCTAGACTTGCAAACAATAAATAAATAAAATGAACATTGGTACTTCTGTAGCCCCCAACATGAATGGGTGAACAATCTTTTTTGCAGTGATCATGTATTTACCAAACGTCATTGTAGGGGTGTTTCCTTCCTTTCAGAGGGTGTTCACCTAGGATTTAGAGCAAAATTGTACCGGGTAGAGAGGTCATTTGGTGTTATGGGGGGTTCCACCGGGTCTTGTTTGTTATCAAGTTTTCTTTTGTTGAGGACTAGATACATGAGGTATTCGATGGTTGTGGATTGTCTTCATTAATCATTTGGTTTCTGACTTGGGCACGTGTATTTGTCCCATAACCTTCCTAGATTGCTTCTTCACGAACCAACAGGAACTACATGTACAAAAACCCTAAAATACCAGAATGAGTGACGGCATTTGAGGGAATTGGGGTTCCAGCTTACAAATCTGCTGGATTCGTGCTTCTTCGTATGTGACTTGCGAAGTGTCTTCTGAAAGTGGGGGTGGTCGTCGCTTCGGACTTCGGGGAGGCCGGGCCGACGCGAGTGAACGGGGAGATTGTTGTCCACCTCGTGAGGCTCGCGGTCACGACAGTCACGCACTGAATAATTGTCGACGTCGGACTGCTGTGGAGGCTGGAAGTCTTCCATGGCGCTGCGACGGTGGATCCCAACCACAAGACGTCGTTTATCCACGACCTCGAAAGTCAGGAATGCATCGACGCCAAGGTTTTGATCGGCGATGAACTTCGCCCACCCGGCGCAGACGCTCACTGCGAACATTCCCGTGTGCATATCGGGGAGACGCCGGAATTGCAGGGGCCACTCCTTCACCGTGTTGATGGAGGTCACCAGAGCGCAATCCTCTTCGCCCGGCCAACCTGTCTCGCCAGTGAAGATCGCAGGGATTTCCTGTGTTTTACCAACCCGATATGCTCCGTGAGAACGCACCAGTCACTACAAGCCAATACCCTGCAATCACTACAAGCCTGGCTCCGGGAACTCATCCACAGACATCATGTTTGCCCGGACAGGGACCACTTGCTCACAAACTGGAGGAGACCCTGAACACACCATAGGCTGCAAACGGAATATATGCACAGTCATAGTGTACATACCAGGTTGTACCGCGAGGCCGTAGAGTTCAGTGTGAGCGCGAAGTAACATGCATTCGCTTCGTCCAGCTCGCGCATCACGTCCAGAACTGTGGAGGTCATTTCAGCCAGCGTCTGGCCGTTGCCAGATCCTTCGGGTCAAAAGGGGGCTTGCCCAACACTTAGTTTCTTAGACGGTGTAACCCGCTACGTGACCGGTGCATGGACATTACACCTTGACCCTTAATTCCTACTTTCCACTTATTGTTTGAATGTTGGACTAGCAGTTTGTAATGTCAAGGTTATGCACACTTGACGGCTCTTTATGATGCTCATGATATTCGTGGTGAATCTTGTCAATGATGCTATTGATATGCACGTTGATTGGATTTACATATGATTTCAATGTCACCTAACATTCCATTGCTTGATTGAAAGAAAAAAAAGATAGTGATTAATTTGTCTTTGGTATAATATCAAATCTTGAGTTTTGGTATCTGTTATGTCCTTTCGAATTACCAATCTCAAACCTTGTTGGAACTAAGTGTTTCTCGTGATTCTATTTGGAATTAATGTTCGGTGACCTTTTTATAATGTTTTGCCGCTAAAGCCTTTTTGATCTTTCTTCGGCTCGCGGTCCTTTAGTCTCGTGGGCCTTCAATCTTCAAGGGCCTTCACGATAGTTGCTTCCGAGAAGCCTTGTTTAATGTTCCCGATAAGTCTTGAGAAATGCTCCCGATAGGTCTTGAGAAACGCTCCCAATAAGTCTTCAACACGTTCACACGGGGCATAAATAGCTCCCGGTAAGTCTTCGGAAAATGCTCCCGATAAGTCTTCAACGCGTTCACACGGGACAAAGTAGCTCCGATAAGTCTTCAAAAATGCTCCCGATAGGTCTTCGAAAACGCTCCCGATAAGTCTTCGAAAACGCTCCCAATAAGTCGTCGCGACGCTCACGTATAATGCTCGAGAGAGAATGAGGTGCCTTAGGGGCCCTAAGTGCCCTCTTTATATAGTATTTTGAATCTTGGATTTTCCTAGATGCGGTCTCCTTCCATCTCCCCTCTATCTTCCCCTAATCCCCTCGTATCTCTTGTGGGGCTAAATGTCTTTAGGGGCTTAATTCGGGTCCAAAATGTATCTACAGTCTAAATTTAGCCGGATGATCTATTTTTAATATTTTCCACGTGTTTAATTGGGTATGTGCGTGTGGTAGACATGCGGTCCTTCTATCCCTATGTGTAGATGTGCCATTGTGTCTTTTGAAATCTCTTTTAAATAAAACTAGGGTCACCCCTAGAATGGACACCCGGGATAGGTCTTTGGTTACCCCATTCATGGTAACTTTTCCTTACTAAGTGATTTGCATCCCCCTTAAAGGATTCTACTTTAATATATTCTTCATAAATTTGTTTTGGGTCTCTTAAGGACAAAGACTTCTTTGAAAGGTTTCTGGGGTTATTATTTCCCTTTGGTGGATTGATTTCTTCATAGTGCATGTGTTGGAAATAGGTATGTTCCAGTTTTATAGGTTGTACCCAATATCCCTCTAACATGATTTGATGGATTTCTAAGTCCTCTGCATCTAGAGTTTCTTGATCTTGGTAAGGGGTAGATTCGGTATGTGAGATGGTTTCTTCACTTGATTGGGGAGGTGTGGTAATTGGGAATAGGATTATATCACTCTTTTTGTGTAAATGGTTTTGCTTTGCCCTAATCTCCGTTTCCAAAATGTGACATGCTAAAATTTGTAAGGCATAAGCTTGGGTTGTTTTTGGCTCTTGGTATGGTTTTAGTTTGTTCATGTTGACTCGCCCCAAGCTTTCCCCTTGCAGGGTGGTCACATCCACAAATCCGTTGTCATAAACTTGTTTAATCAGGTACGGTCCTGCCCATCGTATTTTGAACTTGTCCAGCCCGGGTATTTTATGGCGTAGGTGCCACAAGATTCTTTGGCCGGGGTAAAATCGTGCTTTGTGGGTGGCTGGAGGTTCAAAATCGTCACTCTCTGGAGAGTTTCTAATCTCATCCATAGCTTGTCTGGTTTCTTCTTTCAGGGTATCATGCTTTTTGGTCTCCTTTCGTGGTGTTTTGATCGTTCCATGGTCACACTGGTGACAATGTGTCTTCTTCCGGGGCTTGTCATGTCTTTCCTTGCGCAGTAGTTGCATATGTGTCATATTTTCTTCAGCTTCATGTCGTGTTAAATCCATGATTCTAAGTTGTTCCATTCTCTTCTCCAAAATGGGATGAATCTCTTGACTTCGTTTTTGGTAAACATCGGGGTGAAAGTAAGCCATCGGTAATAAGGCTTCCGTCCCAAAAACTAATGAAAATGGTGTGTGCTTCGTTGTGACCTTATAGGCTGTCCTATAGGCCCAAGGAGCTGCATGTAATTTGGTGTCCCAATCTGTTCGATTAACCATTTTGGTCAAGGCAATTTTTATGACCTTGTTTGTACTTTCAACTTGCCCGTTTGTTTGTGGGTAGTAAGTTGTCGACTTGCGATGGAGTATCATAAATTCTTGAGTGAGAACTTTGATGGTGTCGTTAATGAAGTGGCTTCCTTGGTCGCTTACGAACTCCAATGGACATCCAAATTTTGTAATAATTTCTTCAAAGAGAAATTTGGCCGTTGACTTAACCGTGTTATCTTTTAAAGCTCGGGCTTCCACCCACTTGGTGGTGTAGTCGGTAGCCGTGATGATGTAATGATTTTTGGTACTTCTGGCTGGCGGGTTGACTAGCCCAATGAAATCCAAACCCCATTTTTGAAACACTTTGGTGGGCATTGTAGGATGTAAGGGTTGGAGGTTTGTTGAGATTTTGGGGCCAACCCTTTGACATATATCACATTGGGTGCAATAAAGATAAACATCTTTCTTCATGGTGGGCCACCAATATAGGGTAGTTAGTACCTTGTGCAAGGTAATGTTTGTTGAAAAGTGGCCTCCAGCGATTCCTTCATGGGCCTCCGAAATGATTGCAGTTGTTATAGGTCTGGCTACGCATGTCCTTCGTATGCCATCCGGTCCTTCTTTGATTAGGGTCCCGTTATGGGTTAGCATGTAAGGACGGCTGCGCATTGCTATTTGTTGTTGTTGGGTAGTTGATGCTTCCGTAGTCAGCCTACCGTGTTTCAAGTAGTCGATGTAGGGTGCTCGCCAATCTTGTTCTTTTTTTCCATGGATTGCAATTGTGGTGCAACCAATAACATGTTCTAGGGTTTTCGTAGGCCAACACACCTTACATTCCTTACATAGTTGATCTATGTCAGGAGGAATTGTGGGCCACCAATAAGGTCCGTTGGTGACATGGAAAGTTATCTCATCCATTAAGAGATGTGGACTTCTTTGTTCATGAATTTTTGTCAACCATTTGAGTCCCTCTTCTTGGAAGATGCAAAATTTATGGTCTCCATTTGCTAACTTCCATATTAGTTCTCCGTCTTTTAAAGAGTAATTGGATACTTGATCTCTTAACACACCCAATTCTTCGTGGAAGTCAAAATTGCTTAGTCCCATTGGGTATGTGAGGTGTTGTATGATTGGTTCTCTCCAATCAAGTTTTTTTTCCTCTTTCAAGGTGATAGTTTCATAATCCGTTGTCATGAGTCCTATCAAGGCTCTAGGCTTGCAAGTCTTGCATTTGTTTATTACTTGCTCCACATGTGAGGGTATGGTTGGCCACCAGTATGGTCCGGCGTTTACTTGATCGAGTACTTCTTCTTTACTCAGGTGGGGTTCCTTATGTTCGTGTATTCTTTTCACCCAATCATGTGCATCTTCTTTCGTTATACACATTTTGACTTCTCCATTTGGTAATTTATATTTCAAACCATCCTCGGTTATGAAATAAGTCTTGGTGTCGAAGCTGAGTAATCCCAATTCTTTGCGTGTGCCAATGTCTTCCATCTTTTCCATATTCTTCAATTGTTGGGTGATTGGAGGTCTCCAATCCGGTGTTCGTATTATTTTCTGCGATAAAGGGTATTGATTTTCCTCTGGTTTTCCTTCCAGAGTTCCCGGTCCCTTGTAGGTTTTACAATGATGTAGGTAGTTGCACACGTCATTTCCCCATGTTGGCCACCAGTATGCTCCTATAGCCACGGCCTTCCAGGTTTCTATGGATGCCAAGTGGGGTTCGGACTCTCCATGAACCTTGGCTAAGTACATAGCGATCTTCTTTCCTTTGATTGCCTCCGCGGCAGGGGTGGTATCTACCGTTATATCCCCTTCCTTCATTTTGTAGAATTGGTCGTGGTATACAGGCTCTTCTTCCATGGCTTCTTGTTCCTTCTTGGTTGCTTTTCTAGGCTGAGGTTTCTCTTGTTCACCTGTGTTTGTTTTAGGTCTTCCTGGTTTCTTGGGGTTATTAACCCCCACTGTGTTGCAGCTTGGCTCCTGCAAATTCTTCAAACTTCTTAAATCAAAATCTCTCATAGGCAATAATTCTGGAAATGCTTCATAGACTACCGCTTCCTCTTCATCGGATAGTCCCATTTCCTAGTTGTAGTTTTCCCAATGTAAGGGTCTCCTTGCAGGTGGTAGCGCCGGGGTTCTTTTGGTGCTTATTTCCACCTTGTTTCCTCCTTGGGTTAAAGTCAATTTGTTGAGGGGCCAGTCATGTTGTGCTTGAGCCTCCTTCAACCATGGTCTTCCCAATAACAGGGAATAACTGTCTTCAGTACTCACCATGTCTATAACGGTGAGCGTTGTCCGGATCACAATTCCGCCGACATCAAGGCGTACGTCTCGGATGATTCCTTTGGGCATGACCTTTCTTTGGTCAGCCATCTTTATGGTAAATGGTGCGGGCTCTATTCTCTTGAGTCCCAGTTTCTTTCTCAACGTGTCCGTGATGATGTTCACTCCCGATCCACCATCGATTAAGGCATTCGGTACCTGCCGGTTCTTCACAATTACGGATATCATGGGCATTTCTTCATCAAACGCCTTTGCCGTAACTTGATATGTTTGAGTCGGTTCTTTCGACTTCTCCTCATGTGCTAACGCCGCCATTATTCGCTTCTTGCAATAAGGGGCTATTTCAAGTAACTGTCCAATTGATATGTTTGCTTTCGTGTGATTCATCACACTCTCCAAGATCTTATCTACCCTTGCCTGGGTAGCTATAGGGATGCCTCCTTTCTCGGGGCTCCGTTCCGTGGGCTTCTCTGCCTCTTCCTTTTCTGGGTACCAAGGTGCGAACTCCTCTGGCGTGGGTAGAGCTTCGCCCTCTTCCTCCTGTATCTCATGGATAGTCTTACTCACCTCCCGGTGGACTTCCCTATCCGCTTTCCATTCTTCACTGTTGGCTCCTATCGGCCGTTCTTCAATCACTTTGTTGCGTTCGTTATCCTCGAACGCGTCATCCCTTTCATCTTCAGAGTTCTCCTCTCTCTTTTGGTGGTCTTCTTGCTCCTCCGAGCTGCCACTGCTTGATTCATCATCGTCGTCACTGTCGTCACTCTCACTATCTTCCTTGCCTTCCTCGGCTGCAGCCCGTTGGGCTATTGTCATCACACAAACCGCAGGGGACACCACATTGGCTCCTACTGCCGGCTTCGTGTTTCTAAATCCACTCAAATCTTGTTGGTGTTTAATAAAGTGCGGACAATCCGGCTTCCGGTGCCCCTTCTGATGACAATAAAAACACTCGTCGGGGTTGCCATCTCGTTGTGGTCCGCCAGTGAACCCAGTTCTCGGCGCTGCCTTGGTGTTGTTACTATCCATCAGGCTTCTGGTATACTCATACATGTCATGGTTGATAGGTCCTCTGGGGCCTCCTCGGTAGGGGTATCCATCTTCCCTCCGGAAATCTTGGGTTTTGTAAGGGGAATAACCATCCCTTCTATAATCATCCTTGTAGCTGTCATTGGGCCTGTAATAGGGCCGATCATCTCTGCGATATTCATTTCCCCGGTAGGGGCCTCCCGCCTCCCGCCGGTAATCGCCTTCCCTATAAGGGGATCTCTCTTCTCTTCTAAACTCAATCCTTGGTTCAAACCGAACCCTTCGATCATTCATGTCTCGCCTAGGAGTTATCGCTCCTGGCCTTCGATTAGTTTGGGGTTGCACTTGATTTACCCCATATCTCTTCTCCCGAGGTCTCCGAGATTCGTGCCGTTCATAGACACATTCACTGGTGTTATGCGTTAAGCTGTTGCAGTTGGTGCACTGCTTCATCTGACACTCCTGCACGTAGTGTCCTTCATTTCGGCATCTCCGACAGATGATGCCTGTTCGAAATTTCCTGCTCCCTAGAGCTAGTCCTTCAATCTCCTCCCTGAGGGTCTTTATGTCATCTTTGGTAGAGTCGTTTCTCTTACCCTTTGACTTTCTCTTCTTTTTCTTGCGCTCTTCTTCCGAGTCATCGCTCGAGTCGTCGCTGTCACTTTCATCGAGGAATCTTCCTTTCCTCATTTGACCTAGCTCCAATTTCCGAGCTGAGGCTTTTGCTTCTTCTAAGTCATCGGTCGGCATGAGATCAATGTGTTTGGCATACTCCTTCTTAAGGCCGTTAAGAAACCATGCCTTCTTGAATTGATTGCTGGGCTGGGGATTTATCTTTGATGATTCCACCATCACCCGTTCGTAAAATTCTTCAATAGTTTCATCTTTCTTCTGCTTGAGGGATCCTAGACTCTCAATCACTTCTCCCTCGGACTTCTTGGATCTAAATCTCATCAGAAAGGCAACTCCCAAGGAGGGCCAATCCGGAAAATGGTGCGGGCCAAATTGAGAATACCATTCTAATGCCCGTTTCTTTAAGGTAATCGGAAATAATTGTAGCTTGATCGCGTCGGTGTCTTCCTGGTTGGCAAGACAAACATTGTTAAATTCCTGCATATAAGTGTCAGGATCAGTCTTACCCTTATAGGTCGGTAAGGGAACCTTTGTTCTCCGTGGTTGCACGGCCATGTTGGCCGGGTTAGATGGGTTGTTTCCAAAAGTTGGTACTGTGTTGTTGTTGGCTGGTGGTGGGCTGACTCCGGGGTTAATTCCAAGGTTTTGGAATTGCCTGAGTCTCTCCTCAAATTTTCTTCTTAACTCGTCAAATTCCTCTTGACTGATAGGTTTCTTCACTTCTTGGTCCGTGTTGTTCTGCGTGCTTCCTCCGGAGAAACCGGAGTCTTCGTAGCTGAATTGTTCTCCAAAATTCCTTTTCAATTCCTCCCAACTCCTTCGGGTGAAAAGGTCGTCCTTGGTTGTGTTACCTTGAGGGTTTTTACCCTTATCCTGCACTTCTCTTCCCGGGGTATTCGTCCCGGTGCTTCCGCTTGTTCCTTTACTTCTCAAAACATAGGTCCCAAGAGGGGTACCTATTATCAAGTCATCCTCATCCTCGCTTTCTTCTTGAGTTGGGTTGTTTTCCGTTGTGTCCTTTTCTTCGTATGTTTTATCGTTACCTCCTCCTTCACTTTGACTCCTTTGGTGGATAGGTTTGGTGGTGTGGGAACCTACTGCCGGTGGCTCAGAAGCATTTCTGTTTTCTTCTACTCCTGTAGTTCTTTGACGCGTACGCCTCGCGTACCTCTCTTCTCTTTCTCTCTTCTGCTGTTCGTTCCGCTTCACGGAACTATCTCCGAAGTGCATGCGCTCCACATGCCTCCGTTCTGCTTCCTATTCTCTTGGGGTTGGTGATGTGCTTCTCGTGCTAGATGTGTCCTCATGGTCAACCATGTACGCTACTGAGAGTGTTTCGGGATCATGTCTTGGCCGGCCTCCAGCACTGACGCCTCAATGCACCCGTACTTCACCTGTTTGCCTATGGATGATTCACTTGGAGTTAAGTTCTCCTTGCTTTGTTTATTTTTGGTATTGCTTCTAGTCGGACTCCTGTTTTCCCACCCTACCGTTCAAACCACCATACAGAGGTAAAAACATCTTCTTAACATACAAATCGTACAACAACCCTTCTTGCTTGTAATGGTAACCTCTATGTCTGGTTGCCCCTAGAACATAGGCGCCGATACCTTCCTTTCCATCGTTCCAAATCTTGGAGAAAATTACTGCTTGTAGTTCCTCAGGTAACTCATCAATATTCCTTTCCAATTGTGACCGATATGTAAAACCTATCTCCTTTTCTCTAAACAGTTGCCATATCTTATCTTCGTAGATCTTTTGCATATCCCACATAAGATCATGAAACTTCTTGGTTCCGTCCCATTTTCTCAAAGCGCTTTTACTTGTGCCATACTTTGGGTAATCCCACGGCCATTTTCCTACGGCCAGAATCCCTTGTTGTTCCGAGTTCTCTTCTTCTATTTCCTCTTCACGTCCTTGCAAAATGAATCCTCGTAGGTTGAATTGTTCGAGTCTCCGCTGCACAGCTCTTTCTATCCGGTCTTGTTTCCGCGGACCAAATGTTTCCGCCCACTTACGTTGCTCATTTGCCTCTCGTTGGCGTCTCCCGTTATATAAGTAATACAAATTCTCCATTGTTTCCTGCCATCCATTCCTTTCTCCAAAACATAATATGTTCGTAAATTCTATCTCTAATCTAGGTAAGTGTAACGTCCATGTGGCGTATCCCCAGCATGGTCGCCAAAATGTGGAGGCCACCTTCAACCTTCCAGCCTTAGACGGTGTAACCCGCTGCTGAACCGGTTTACATGGAAGTTACTCCCACCAAAATTAGATCTTCTCTTCTCTAAGTCTCGTGAAGGTGTTTGCATTCCTCTGTGTCTCAATTCCGTAACATGTAGCTCCAATGTCCTTATAAACTTTCTAAGAGTAGTTGGTATAAGATTACAAGTTTATGTTTCCCTGAATCTAATGTCAAGGTTTGGTGTTCTCAAACCTTTAGATAGATTTAGTAACACAATACTTCTCTTGATCAAGAATGTGGTGATTAAGACCCTTTTATAAATCCTTGGGGATAAAGTGTCCAAGTTGTCAAGTTTATGTTCCCCTAAAGTACTCTTAACGAGAACCACTTTTACAATATTTCTCAGTATGTAGTTCCTTAATAATCTCTTAAATGGACAGGTACCTTAGAACTTAAGATAAGATTCCCTATAATTCTAATGTCAAGGTTAAGTGTTTGTGAGGGGAATTCTTTACTTAAGTCTAATATCTTGTAGATTCATTCCAACTCTTTCATGGTTTGAACGACCAGTGAGTCATTCATAAACCAAGAATGTCGTAAGAATGTTTGTAAGCATATTCTCTCGCTAAATTATATATCCCGGATTCAATACTTTCGGGTATGAAAACATTCTTTGTATGCTCTCTCCTTTGGTAACCTTAATCTTAAAAGGGGTGGATAAGTTCTATCAAAAATCCCCTAAGATATCCTCCAAGGTTAGGGCTTTATTAAGCCTAGTATTTCTTCCCTCAATTCTCTACTTATTTCTCCTCAAACACCTTGGATGGATTCGATAGGTATGATGGGAGGGGATGTTTGGATATGCCCACTTGGCGGACCCTCAATGGGTAGTAATCATACCCTTATGTGGTGGTGTTGATGTGACCCCAGTAAATCAAATCCGAGAGGTTGCCAACCATGGAGGCACATAATTCAATTCCCCTTTATACTCAAGTATGTGGTACATCCACTTCTAGCCATTAAGTTGGCTTTCATGAGAATCACAAATCATTCGTAGTCCGTTCTAGGTAAATCCTCTTAGGTAAATCTCATGTATAGTTCCTAAGCCCTTATCGGATTCTCAACTCAACCCGTACCTCAAGTTCCTTAAATCTTACGGGTTCACATAAGTTTTTAATTATTTTCTAAATCTTTAATCTCTCAGGTTGCTCGGAATTCATTAATCCTCCTCCGTTGAGTGATAGCATGTTGTGGGAATGTTCCGATTGCGTGCGAGAGCATATGTGCAAATTTAATGCCTTGCGGAGCTTATTCTAATGCCATAGATAACACACCTTAGTCCATTAAATGCTCAAGTAGTTGGATAGCAATTTAAATCCTTTTAAGCTCAAGTGTGACTCGTACAAAATCTTGTGAATGTTCTTCAAGAGATAGCCCCTCCCGGGCTTCTCCTTGTTGTCTCGCGATGATTTCCTCCTTAGGTGTTTTACTTAGATCATTTGAGTCCTTAGTCGTTTTCCTCAAGTTCTAAGGGATTCCATCCTCTTCCTAAGTCTTTAATGTATCGCCCGATTTATCAATTCTTTCGGTATAAGAGTGGCGACACAATATAGATAGGAATCACATTATCGAACGGTATCACATTATCGAACGGTAGCACATTTATCGAAAGGTAGCACGCTTATAGAAAGGTAGCATATATATATATATCGAAAGGTATCACGCATATAGAAAGGTAGCACGCTTGAGGTCTCTTGACACTCATGTAAAATTTGCTTGAGCGAATGAAGTGTATTATGGCCCTCAAGTTGGCCTCTTTATATAGTGTTTCACATCTAGGTTTTTGCGGATTTTTGTAAATGTTAGTTCGGCTAAATTTAGCACTGTATCTAAATAAAAGTCTGAATTTAGAGTTCTAATTCTAAATTACTAACTCTAATGTACTTCCCACGTACATATCTTTTCATATCCCTAGCTAATTAATTGAGCATGTGCTCCTAAAACGGGAATAGGCCCGTGCCTCTTTACTTCTCGGTACTAGCCCTATTTCCACTGTTGTGCTTGAGTCGGGCGTTCCCACTGGGCTCGGCCATCGTCCACGTTCCCATTGGCTCGGCAATCGTCCACGTTCCCACTGGCTCGGCAATCGTCCACGTTCCCACTGGGTTCGGCCACAGTCCACGTTCACACTTAGCCGCTCGCGTTCCCACTTAGTTGCTCGCGTTCCCAACGTCTTCCTTACGTTCCCAGGGACGTCATTGCGTTCCCAGCGTCGTCATTACATTCCAAGAGACCGCTCCCCTCATTCTCACCTCGGCTGCTCCATTCCCACTTCCCGGCTCGACTTCCTCTCGTTTGCTCCTCGGCTTCTTGCCCTCCGGCCTCCTCTTTGGCCTTGGGGGGAGGTGAGCTCACCAAGAACGCTCCATGAATCCGTCATAGAAGACGTACGTTGGGAGCTTGATGATCGTGAAGCAGGAGCGTCCCCGGTGAAGCTTGACCTCGGCGTCAACCAACTTCAACGTAATCAAGGCCTAATACGGGAGCCATAGAGTACAGAATAGGGGATAGGCGGAGCAAAGTGAGTTACATGAGAGGAAGAGAGTGGTGTTGTAAGCAATGGTTAGCACGGGCGCGAAGTACATATCCATAGGGTTTAGCATTATGACCAAATCGGATCGGGTTACCCACACCATCAGCGTCGGGTCACTTCGACCATCAATGTCGTCCAGATGGTCGGTGGTGCATTGATGACACAAGCCTAATGAGTACCCATCTGGTACAGGTTGGGGGTGCTCGGGGGGTCACAATCATCCTCAGTCGTCCAGTTGAGCTATATCCCAAGCACTATGACGACTAATCGCCTGTGTCTAAAAAGCAGTTTATTGAAACAAGCCACCCAACTCTGAAAATTATACACAGCTGCCATCTCCGTTTTGCATCAGCCCTCTCCATTTTGCCTGCTGCAGATGTAACCCAATGTAAATCTCTCCAGCCAGTCTACTCATCATGTACTGACATTATTCATCCACGTGCTGCCAATGCTATACATTGCAACCTGCCATATAAGATGCTATAGTTCTACATTCCAGTCTATTTGTGCCACAAGAATGTCTGTGTGCACTGTACACAAACTTCACAAAACATCAATACCTATTAAAACTTCTAGCTGTCAACAGAAGCAATTCTGTAAGTAAATTGAAACAAGACCGAAGTCAGTTCGAATGACCACTGCAACATCACAAACCTAATAGCGTTGTCCCTAGATGTAACAGGAAAATTAGACATGGCGTACCTTACTTCCATCCCTTCCTAAGATGCACTCTATTTTATCTCTTGGAACTGCTACACACAATGTTAATCCCTCAAGGGTAAAGAAAAGTGAGACTTTGACCATATCACCAAGTGATTCATTCTCACTGTTTTCTTCACCGCTAGTGTTTCCTGACACTTGCACCTTGGACCTCCGTTTTTTCCTCTCCGGTACACTTTACTCTGTGGTTCATCACCAGAAGAAGCAGAAAAATCATCGTCCTCCTCATACCATCCAGAACCTTCACTATACCTGGAAGAAGGAAACCATGACACACTTTATTTACATTCACCTGAGAGTATAAATAAAGCCTTGTTCTGTGTACCATTCTGGACCATCTGAGACATAAAGAAGTAATCAAGAGAAAAATTTGGATCCACTAAACTATTACTTGTGTCTCATGCCTCCACGCCTTCCAGGCCCACGACCTCTTGTGGGGATTGTACACTTTGAAAATTGCCATGAGCTTTCCTCAAAATTGCTGCAGCTATTGCCTTTGTTGTAGTGCTGCGACGTCTTGCAACAGCTTCTGACTGCCGCTTGAATGTACATGCAATACTTGCTGCTAATCTGTTGACAAACATTTTGACAGATTTTGAGACTAGAGAGACAGTGCTATCAGGTTGTGTGGATGCAATTGGCATTCCAACTTCGTCTTCTGCAGATATTCAAATAACGGTTTACATGGAACGAAGATTTTTCAGAAAGCAGCACTGAGTCATGTATATGGTTCAACCAATATTTAACACTATATTCGTTAAATGGAGACTTTTTCATGATTCTGAGACTATTGAAGTATGTAAAGTCATAAACAAATGATACAAAGTACCCAAACCACAAACAAATTACATGGAAATAGATGAATTACAACCATAAAACAAACATTAATTACATGAGTCGTAGAGCACGAACAAAATCTCCAACAATAAAGACAATATTGATGCACCCAAACGTATACAATGCAAACCAAGATGGAAAATAAATATATTATATATATTGAATATCAAACACAAGGAGTAGTATTCAAGAAATAATACTAATTAAAAATTCAAACCATCAAATGTCTAGGTACTAGGAATATTAAAAATAATTTAGTGTTGATTATATGCGATAGCCTTTGCGGCCGCCTCCTTCTCTTTTGCTTTCCGTGCCTCGATGCCCCTAAAAATCTCATCTTTGCGGCTGTAACTTTTGTTCCGGACAGGGCCCATTGATCCAAGCGCATTAAAATAATTCCGTTGGGATACCGCACTATGGGAGGAGATGGAGCTTGGTGTATCGTATGTTGATGATTGCCTAACACTCCGGCGAAGCCCAAGGGAATGCTCAGATTTTGATGGCCCAACTATCATTGGAGAAGAGACCTAATATGAGGTTCGAAGGAACATACCACAACAAGACGTTTAGGATGCGAGTCCGTAAACTTGGGTCAACGCCAAAAAATTTAGGAGCCAATGAAAGTTTCATACACAATTCCAAATAAACTACTATAAGAATGCTTAGAAAACGGAATATGAGCAAGTGATAGCGTACCTTTGTTGCGGGTTCTGAGACAGGGGTCATAGTTTTGAACGGGCCAACACTGCCATTTGCCAACTCATACATTGATGAGGAATGTCTCCCATTCCGTCAAAGTGTGAGACAACGGTCGGACTCAGACCGGCACACGGTTGGGGGAGTTGATTTGGGTTCGGTTCCAACGATACGTAGCGGGGGGGCATCGACACACGGAGGCACATCGACAGGGAGCAGGTTTGTTGCACAAGGAACGGAATCGTCGGGGTCGCCGCATGGAAGGGGAGCCTCCAAGCATAGACGTCTATTGGGACCTTGACGTACATCGTCGTCAAACCCGGACGGCGAGGTCCCTCGACGGCGTTCGAGTGCCCGTTTATCTTTGCAAAGAGGAGAGGGCGAAGGAGCATATGTGAGGTTGACGACTCGTGCGGGCGGGCTGTCCACGACGCCGTTGTTGCCCTCGGCGTCCTTGGAATAATCAACAGCGGAGGCTGCGTCCACCGCCGAGAACTAGTAGAGTGAGGGCAATTGGAATTCGCTCAAACCACAAGACAGGGAGCCGGGAGAAGACGGGGACACATAGGGGCCGTTGGTGACAGGGGACACACTTTGGGGGTGCAACTATGAGAACACATACCCATGGAAAATAGCAAGCATTAGGTACTACAACAATGTCAAGGAACATATTGGCACACGACCACAAAGTGTAGATAATCTCAAATTAAATTATTGAAAGCCGCGAGCCGGCGGATGGCCATATATACATCTGAGTTGGGGGCAAGCGGCCCATTGCCAATAGGGTTAGTGAGGACAAAATCCGGGACGCTACCGGGGTGACGCACACGCCTCCTAATGTAAGGACCTAGCTCATTAACTAGGAAGGTGTCATTTCTACGGCCGGTCCATGAGTCGGGGAAGACGACGGTGCCAGGGGGGTTAAGGACACTCTTGGTTGGGCTATCGTCAACAAGGAGGGTGTTGTCCGAGGTCGGCCACCACCCGTGAGGGACCCCCTCCAACCGAGGAATGCCAACCCAAAGTCTAGATTTGAGGACTTTCAAGAACTGTTGGCCCCCGCCCCCTCCGAACTTGGGCACAGGCGCACCCCTCTCATCGAACATCTCATCACACGCCTCCTGCCCTAGTACTAGGCAAGGACTCGGGAGCCCGGCAAAAAGGAACTTAACAATGGGCTCCGTGTTGTCCAAAACCATGGAGCTCCATACGACGACATGAGCAAGGTCGAGCACCTCGCGGAGAAAGGCGCGCAAGCCGGGACGGGCTCGAACGGCCTTTCGATTAACGAGGGTGTCGAGTTCCCCGTCGTAGTCCATCTCTTCTGGACTTCGGAAGGGAGTCAAGGGGACCCTAGGGATGTGTTTGGTGTGACACAACACCCCATTGAGGTCAAATACTATGAATGGTTTACGACCGGGTTGACGTCTTCTTTCCGATGGGATGCGAGCTATTTCCGATGGACCCTGTGATTAACATTTAACTAGGACAATGTTACCATGAAAGAAAACTAAGAACAACTGGCAAAGCAAAATCCCAAGGATAAGCAAAGAAACAATAGAGAACGAAATTACATCGACAACGAAGTGCAAGTAATATAGTTACAAGTAATATAGACAACGACGTGCAAGTAATATAGTTCGAAAATAATAATTTATTTCAAGGTGTAATATACATTTTGTTTTCTCTATTCACAAACTAACTCCGCGCGTAATAAATGTAAGGCCATCCGTGCAGACCGGAATCTAAACTACAAAAATGTCGCGCCAATATGGGGTGAAGGTCGAAGGCACACTCGACATAAAGCAGGACCCATGAAAACATGCGGACGCGCGTCCGTAACCAGGGGAGGGGGAGGCAGGCAGGCCTCAAGCAAGGTTGGTTACCTCAGCATGTGGAGGCGAGGCGCCGCCATTGCCCTCCTCGTCGCGGCCCTGGTCGACTTGCGGATGCGCGTCCGTAAACTCGGGCAAGATCTCCACGTCGGTGTCCATATCTCTGGAGAGGGACTGGGACGCCTGGGTGCCGACGTCGTCCTGCCCAACTTGACTTCGGCTCTGCGCGCCTTCCGTCTGGAAAGGTTGTTGGGAAGGTGTCGGGCTCTCCTGCGATTCCTCCACACGTTCAGTGTGTATCGCAGTGTCATAGACCGACCTATCCAAATCCCTCTTGAGAACGGTGAAGCTGGTAGACTCATCCTCGGACACGGACCCCCGAAGCGGGATGGTGGAATGACCTGCAGAGTTACGGACGCGCGTCCGTAACTCGTCCACCTCACTCACAGCCGGAATCACCGTTGGGATCGACAACTGGGTGGAACCTACAGGCACCGTGTCTATGGCAGGGGCGGGAGGGTACTGAAATTGAACAGGCGGTGGAGGCACGACGAAAGGTGGCATATTTGACGTGCTGGGGGGAGGAGCGTACACCATTGGTGGTCTGGCGGTCATCTGCGCGAAAAAACCCATGAGTTGGGCGTGCATCTCTTGAGACTCTCTTCGTTGTCTTTCCAGTTCAAACTGGATTGCCTCCATCTTCATCGCGTGCTCCTGGTTGTTTTGAGAAATCCGCTGGGAGATTTCATCATTCATGCGTTTGGCCAGCTTCTCGTCCAGCTCTGCCACCGTCATGGTCTCCTTCTTCACCGAGAGAGGCCCCTCCGGAACGCCTCGCACCATATCGTACATCTTGATCTCGTCTTCGTCCTCGTCGGATATGACGACAACGTCATTGATCCCAAACTCGACATAAGGGACCTTGTTCCGGCTCCTACGGTTCTCTCGGTAGACTTCGAGGCTTGGACGTGCCCTCATGTCAAGCACGTCAATGGGCGGGAGTGTTGGAGTTGAGGCGGGAGGTGTTTCTTCCTCTCCCGATGAGGCCGAGCAATCTTCTGCTCGTGAAGGTCCGGCGATGCTGCCGGACTGGAAACGGCGAGCAGGCGATTGCCGCGCAGTTGAAGGCAAACCCACTCGTGACGTAGGGGTTCCAAAAGGTGTGTCCACAGCTTCACTCGTGTCCCGTTCGCCACTTCCACCAACACCCAAGAAGTACAGCCCTGTGAGTGGATCCCGCACTGCGTTGTCAGGGGGGGTTAGGGCGCGCGGCGTGTTTGAGGGACCTGCTTCAGTGTCGGAATCTGTGTCCATTGCAGCAGTCTCGCTACGGGATGCAAGGGGGTTTATGCTCTGGGCACCGAGCGTGGGGAGGATGTCCAAGATATCCATCTTGGACGCCTGCGCCCTGTGAACATCGGCTTCGTCGTAGTCAGAAGTCGCGACGAAGGAGTTCACGAAGAGCCCGACCATCTGAAGGGAAACAAAGAAAATGTCAGATAGAAGACAAATATAAACTTGCGGACGCGCGTCCGTAAGTAAAACAAAACCAGTATAGAACATACGGACGCGCGTCCGCAAATTCACCACATATGCAACGCGTACCCGTTGTGGCGAATTTACGGACGCGCGTCCGTATGTTATACAGTAAGTAGGGCGCAGCTTACCAATGAGGCATACATGAATTTGGTGCCTCCAAAAACGTTGTACACGGTGTCCCCAGGTACTGTCAAGCGTTGCAGGATCTCCAAGTAGAAATCCATTCGCAATTCAACGGCCGGATATATAGTGTACATTGTCTCCTCTATCAAATCCTTTGGGTGGGGTGCAGACAATTCATATATCTTCTTGAAGGTTGCATGCTTGACCGGAACCCTCCCTGTTGATGATTTCTTGCAAGTTAAAAAAATCAATTGCACCGCCCCCACTTGCTTGAACCCCCTCGCCTCCTGAACCACTGTTAGCCCTTCGGTTTTTGCCGGCACATACATGCTCACGAAAATGTCGTAGTCGGTGCTCAGAGTTTTGTTGTGGAGATCAATCACTTGAGCAGCTTTCTCGAGCTCCACAATCCACAGCCACACGTGAGGCTCACGAATGGCAGGAGAGCGATGTTTTTTGAAGGCGGAATAGAAGGGCTCGTAGAAAGGACTATCCGCCGTTCCAGATTTCCACGCTCCTGGAATCCCTTTAAAATCAAAAATGGCGAAAGGTGATCCCCTTGGATCCTCCCTCACTGTCGCTCTAGAGGCATGGTCGTCGTATGGGCTGAAACGCATGGTCTTTGGCTCGACCATGCAAAACCTAGCCGCCCCTTCAAATTTAACATTTTTCTTCCTATCAAGAAAGAAAACGTATATTATCTTCTCCCTGTCCTCTAAAGAGGCCTTCTTCTCATTCTTCCTTGCCCTACTAGCCAAGAAAGGGGTGGCCTCTTTCACCAATGCTTTCATAGAAGCACCGTTGATATGGTAGTCCACCTTGAAGGACCTCCAGTTCTCCCAAATTATCTCCCCATCCAAATTGACGAGCTGCCTCTCCGGTACGAGCTTGCTAAGCTCCCTTACCGCCAGCGTCTTGCGCTTCCTATACTCGCACCACTCTTTGATGTGGTAGGTCGATGGCTTCATATGCCTAGGACGTTTTAGGAAGATCTTCGGGTATGGCAATGTCCTCCTGGGTGTCTCCAGCAAAATGTGTTGAGCTGCCCTGTAAAGCTCCAACTCCGTCAGTCCTTGGAGGGGTCTGAAGAACTCCCGGAGGATGGGAGGCACCTTCACCTTGGCGTCGCTACTATATGTCACCTCCGTCTCCGGGTTGACAATGTTGCCGTGGTTATGGGAGTCAAAAACCCGGCACCACATTTCCCATGTTTTGTCAGTTGATGTGATGAGCTTGAGCTCCCCTTTGAGCTCCATCACCGTCTTTGTTGCGCTGGACTTCATGTCGATGCTCGAGAACTTGGTGACTATGGCGTCACAGAAAGTCTACAGGACAAAAGAGAAGTGAAAGTAAGGGAAGGAATGCAAGCAATGTGCCACTTTACGGACGCACGTCCGTAAAGTGGATACGGCAATGAAGGAAGTCACATGAAAAATGAAGATGTTACGGACGCGCGTCCGTAACCAAGTGCAGAGCATACCTTCCATTGAGGATTCTTGACAGCAGCATTCTCCCTCTCCTTCTGCGGACGGTTTAGATGCACCCAAACAGACCTTGCCGCCAATAGGTTGGCTGCCCACGACGCCTCGAATTGGCGGACTTTGTTCCCTTGATTCATGAAGCCAGATATATATGTGAGGGTATTCATGTTATCGATGTACACAATGAAGGACTTCCAATAACGAAGATCCTTCTCGAGGGGGCTCTTCCAGGCGTCGGTCTTGAGCAAAATCTTTGCTGCAGCTACACTGTGTTGCCCATCAATAACATAGAAGTCCCCTTTACGAATCTCCTCCCAGTTCTCTTTTGTGACTGGCAGCTGCGGGTCCTTGGGTGTCACGCATATGGTTTGGCGGTCCCCCTTCGGGTTATTCATGATGTTGTTCATTTGCCAAGTCACGCCGTTTTTTTCTTCTGCCCTGACGTTCATGATACTCGGCGCACCATGACATTTGAAAATGTCGACTTCAAATGTGTAGAATCTTCCAAGAGGCCAGCAATCCTTGGTCCTGTCGTTAAATTCTTGAAATATCTTAGTCGACAATTCAGCGTCGGGGACCTGTCCTCTTTTGAGAAGAGGCGCCACAGAAAGGGTAGAGCTCACCTCTGGGCCCTCAGTCACTCCGGAAGTGTCCATCTGCGAGTGGGAACGCTTTGATTTCCTACTGCCCTTCGAAGTCTCGCTTTGAACTAGTACGCGAGACGTTCCAGAAACAGGTTTTGGGACGCGGGGGACCCGTTCTGACGTTGGAACCTTCTTCTTCTTTCCCTTACTCCCTTCTTCAATGGCTGCGTTTACCTTTGTGACATTGTTAAGAAGCCTCCCTAGCCTCTTTCCCGTCCAAGGCGCATTCAAGGCATAATCCGAGAACACGGTCGCTAAGCCAAAACATCCTGCTTCTGGACTACTTATTTCGCATTGATTTTTATTGAATGGATGGAGCAAGGAATGCAAAATAAACGTGACTCTGTCATCGTTGTTCTTTTCTAAATCTACCACAACAAAGTCATCTTGTGCTACAACGCATTCTATTTTCCAAGACGTCAGTTTTACCCAATTCTCCTCTGCATCTATGGGGACTTTTAGCTGGTAAGCGAAACGCATGACAAACAATCCATCGGCGTCTTTCTCGACAATAGTGGTCCAGTTGTCCACCACATCTTCCTTCGGCTCGTAGTGGTCGTTGGAGTTTATATCCTGGATGTCGGCAGGGTATGGCTTGGCGAGCAACTTACAGAACATCTGAATCGCATACCTATCCCCCATCTGCAAAACACGTGTGCTTACGTAGAAGCACAAAAACGGACGTGCGTTCGTAAATTGAAGGAATAACACAAACTAGAATATAAATTCAGTGACGAAAATGAATAACTAGCTCAACCTATTGAAACGGGGTGATGAAAATATTGTCAGAGTTTTAATGATTGGCAGTGTGAATGTTACGGACGCACGTCCGTAACCCAATTCTTTGTCTTGAACCCCGTAAATGTACTGAAAATGTACACCTTTGGGGTTCAAGACCAAGAATTGGGCTACTATGCATCCGCAATATTGTTAGCGTTAATTAATTACGGACGCACGTCCGTAACCCAATTCTTTGTCTTGAACCCCGTAAATGTACTGAAAATGTACACCTTTGGGGTTCAAGACCAAGAATTGGGCTACTATGCATCCGCAATGTTGTTAGCGTTAATTAATTACGGACGCACGTCCGTAACCCAATTCTTTGTCTTGAACCCCGTAAATGTACTGAAAATGTACACCTTTGGGGTTCAAGACCAAGAATTGGGCTACTATGCATCCGCAATGTTGTTAGCGTTAATTAATTACGGACGCACGTCCGTAACCCAATTCTTTGTCTTGAACCCTGTAAATGTACTGAAAATGTACACCTTTGGGGTTCAAGACCAAGAATTGGGCTACTATGCATCCGCAATATTGTTAGCGTTATTTAATTACGGACGCACGTCCGTAACCCAATTCGTTGTCTTGAACCCCGTAAGTGTACTGAAAATGCACACCTTTGGGGTTCAAGACCGCGAATTGGGCTACTATGCGTCCGCAATATTATTTGAGTTAATTAATTACGGACGCACGTCCATAACCCAATTCTTTGTCTTGAACCCCGTAAATGTACTGAAAATGTACACCTTTGGGGTTCAAGACCGCGAATTGGGCTACTATGCGTCCGCAATATTGTTTGAGTTAAATGATTACGAACGCACGTCTGTAACCCAACACCCTGTATCAATTCCCGCAAGAATACAAACGCGCGTCCGTAACCTTCTGGTTATTGATAGAGGGTGTAGGGTTATAGTGCTTTCGCAATATGTATGCATATAAATGTGATTATTGATTTCTTTTGTGTTTATTTGTTTAGTATTCAGTTGATTTTGGAGTGTTCCAGGGGTTTCTTGCAGGTTACGGACGCACGTCCGTAACCTAGGACGTAGTATTATTTTCGGAGCCTTAAACCCTGACAAGGTTACGGACGCGCGTCCGTAAACCTGACCCTCAACATGACCTCAATTGACAACATGCCAAGGTTCTGGGCGCGCGTCCGTAACCTTGGCATGTTGTCACGTACCTTGGCATGTTGACACGTAAGGTCATGTTCATACAGAAGGTTACGGACGCGCGTCCGTAACCTTGGCAGGGTTTAAGGGGTTGTCAAGTTACGGACGCGCGTCCGTAACCTGTGGTCTAACTGCTTCCGGAAATTGCGGGGGTGCAAGAACATACCTTTGCTGGTTTTTGGTGGAAACTCCTCTGTTGCACTAAACCTGTACACATTGCAATTGCAACATCGTCAGTCAATGACTATAGCATCTTTATGCAATTGCTATTACAGAATGCTATTCCAAAAAATGAAAAGCTGTTCAGAGAAACAAGTTCACTGCATACAATGACTACATGCAAAGCAGTACATGCAAACAAAGTTGCAAACACTACATGCAAGCACCACATGCAAACTCTAAATGCAAGCAAGGAAATGGAACTAGCAAAAAACAATAATACTAACCTGTTTTGAAAGCGCGTTCCTCACTCTCTTTACTGTAGCACATGTGTCACAAAATGTAAACTCTCGTGTGAAAAATCGAACTCTATACTGAAAAAAGGCAAACTCTACTCTCTCTACTGCTCTCTCCAATATTCTATCTACTGCTCTCTCTAATATTCTGTCTACTGCTCTTTCTATTGCTCTCACTACTGTACCACCTTTGTCGCAAAATGCCTCTGTTCTGAATAACCTAATTTAATACTGGAAAAAAAAATCTCTCTTCTGAGAAATGTCACTACTGATCTCCCTACTAATGTCACCACTACTCTCTCTCTAATGCGAAACAATGTAAGGACTTCAAAGTGGAGCACCGTAGCGATGCGGTGCAGTAAGGAGCTTGAGCAAAAGTAGAGCAAAACCTGAACTTACCAATGGCAAAAGCAAGAGGAAGAGGAAGAGCGTGAGCAAATGTAAGAGTAAGAGCAAGAGCAAGAGCAAGAGACAGAGTAAGAGCAAAGCGCAAGAGCAGCAGCAAGCGCAAGAGGAGCAACAAGCGCAAGGGAGAGAGCACGCGCAACAGTAGGAAGGAGGGGGGAAAAAAGGAGGAGCGGAGAGAAATGAGAGAACAAGCGGGAGAGAGAAAGACAGCCCGTTTCGAATGGGCCTAGGGTTACGCACGATGCCGTTTCGTGTCTTGTCTAGCACGACACGTGGGAGTGCTGCATTGGTAGTTGGGGTGGGATGTGATGGGATGGGAAGGGAGAGGGATTATATGGGTAGGGTTAGGGCCACTTCACACATGAGCCAAGAGCCGTGACCTTGTAATGGTGAGGACCCATGACTCTCATCCACAGGCCGTACCATAGGTGTTGGGAAAGCCGTTTTAGGTAGTCACGGGCCCTCAAGCATAGTGTGAAGTGAGAATGGACCATGTTGTGGGACCATTGCATATTTTGTTGGCGGAAAAAGAGGGGAGGATTTGGTTTAATATAATATGTCTCCAAAAATTTTCAATTTAAGAGAATTACTTGGTGGTGTTGGCTGTCCTGGAATGTGTCTTGGAATGTATTCTGGAATCTGCCCTGAAATCTGTCCTGAAATTTGTCCTGTCGGAAAAAATATTAAAAAAGTCATGGTCTCCCGGAATTTTCTTCAGACCCACCTCTTGGAGGTGGGCCAGACGCATATTTCGGTAGACCATGCTCCCTTATCCACAACCTGCCATGTAGGACTCCATTGGGACTTTTCATCCACGAACTTTTCTTTGGGCCTTTAGGCCTTCACCTCCTAGTGTGAAGTGAACTTGGATGGTCTCCGTCTTTTCGACCAATGAGAGCTCTTACATCGCCCAGGTCAGGGCCTTCGGCCTTGTGTGTGAAGTGGCCCTTAGGGTTGGGATTTAACATTTAAGTAGTCTCAATTTAGTATTAAATAAAATTATGGAACATATGACTAATTTTCCTCTAGCTCTTAGCTAATATGCTTGTAAAATCTCAAACAACCTCTATTGAACATGAGCACAAAATAATAGAAAACATTGTTCACAACCCTAATTAGCACACCAAGACGGCTCAATGTAAACCCTCAAGGCTAACATTTAGAGGTCTTTAGGAATATGGATCTTTGTTAATGGTTTCCACCAAAATCAATATGACATATCAAAATCATATGACACATCAAATTCCAATATGAGATATCAAAGTCAGTGTTTGATCTTTGATATGATTGGCTAAAAATACATGTTGCATAGTTTTCGGGGAAAACCTAAAAATATTCATGTCGCTAATATTGTTACTTCCCAAAATAATTAACCCCTACCCAAACAAAACATGAAGCATGGTTCCAACCACTGCATGGTCCATATCTTAGACTCATTAATATACACGGGCAGGTCACTCTATATGATTTTTGTGCAGCACGTACGGCGGAGAGGTATTTGTTTAGGGGCTATTTACCTCCAAGGCACGAATTAAGAGCTCCCTATAATTACTTAAATTTCTAAAATGGCATTTTTTTTGCACCCTACCGTTACTTATAATGCCGCATGTCATTGCAATGGGTATGCAATGCAAAAGTGGTGGGAAAAAGCATGGCAACAAAAGGTATAAAGAATACATACCATTGCGAAAAGCAAGTGCAAAATCTTTAGATGGAAACACAACAAGAGTGAGCGTGTGTTCACAAACACAACACCCGCTCCGTAAAAGTCCTTCACCCAAAGTCAATTTACATAAGTCTAGTGAAGACCATAAACATAGTGTACAATACTTACATGATAGTGTGAAACACTTGAAGATGAGCCGGGCTTGGTCATGAACCCTAGTATATTATGATTCGTTTAGGGTCACAAACTTGGACAACCACCAAGCGAAGTCGAGAAGAGAGTTAGGCAAGTTAGGCAAATGATGAGCCATTTTTCATCCATCCCCTGCTTGAGCATGCGGACAAAATTGATGGACCTACTAAACATACAATGTCCTTGGATCCTTATTTTTAGCCCCTATATTATTTTTACAAAAAAGGAATGGCCCGACTTTTATACCTATCTACCCTACTTGTAATGGGATTGTCTACTTTAATTGGACCCTTCATTATTTGGAATTCTTTTATAAATTTTATGTCAAATGAATTCAATCTTCCCTATATTATTCCGCATGTCGTTTTTATAATGCACTAAGTGACCTACCTGTGTTGATATAACATTCCATTCGGCTTGCTCTAGATTCAAATCCATGATGGCTTTATAAATTATTGTGTCAAGATGCAAGAAAGAAAAAAAGAAAAGAAATTCAACGAGTATGCCTTCAAAAATATAGATTCTTTGAGAAAGGCTTGCAACCACTTTCAACACCATCAGTCACATCTAATCAAAATATATTTACTAGTTGTGATAAGTTTTGTTTATAAACCTAACATATTAATAAAATAATATCCAAAACTCTTTCTAAAGAGTGTCAAGATTGCGAGAAAATGGTGAAATGGGACCCTAAACCCTAAACCCTAAACTCCAAAGCCTAAACCCTGACCCTAAACCCTAAAAACATTTGGTATATCCAAGGTTGTGTTCACAATATTCGAATTTAGTTATTTATCAGTTCTAAAATTAGAATCATTTAATAGTACCTTAGAAGGTGGTGCTTTTACTTTTGTAAGCAATGACATTGTGTGATCACATATTATTATGCAAGCAACTACCAAATTCTTGTTGCATGAGTTCCAAACCGAAAGCGGGCATATTTGTAACTCTCTTAATATAATTATATATTTCACAATCATAAACACTACAACTAAATCGAAGAGATATCAAGCCTCAATTGATACATTGGGCTATAGAAGGGTGTGTAAACCTATTGGAATAGCCTAAATTTGACAATTGACATAATATGCCTGAAACATAAAAGTAAACACACACTAAGGTAATGTACAAGCTAACACTTATTTTACAGATGACGAATGATCATGGCTTTATATTCAAGGCTCATTATTACTAATCTCCCCTTAATCGTCAATCAAATTTCTCCTGCAAATCTTTATTATGTCAAGGTGCAAGAAAAAAAACAAGGGAAGAAAAAAAATTGTCAATCAAAAATGTATCTTTGAAAGATGTTGTCAACCGTTTTTTGGCTTCTTAGGCATTTAGGGGTTCAATTGTAAGCCCATCCCAAACTTTGGAACTCCCAATCTTGCATTTTGAAGCCAAACAAATCCTAAAATAGGCTTACATTTTATAATTTCCCTCTAGGATGCCCCCACTTCCATTTATTGCGTGGTCATCGTGCAATCATGATAAGCATCAAGCAAACATAGTGCGTATCATGGAAGATACCATGTGCGATGTGGGGTATTTATAGGGGCAGTAGGCGGCGGGAATCGGCTTTAGGGTTGAGTGTTTAAAAATTTATATATAATTTATCTTTGGATGCGGAGTACTACATAAGGGCTGGCCCCCCCACCGAAAGACTCTTTTTGCACTGTCTGGTGGGACGTCGTCCTCGATAGCTCCGAGAGGAGAACCCCCAGTCATAGCGGCAATGGAGAGCGATTTACGCGGTATGTCATGTCGCCAAGCGGCATCACCGCTAATACCGCCGTAAATACCGGAAGGTTACGGACGCGCGTCCGTAACCTTTACGCGTCATCATCTCTAGAGCACTAGTCGCGAGAAACTGAGTAGACCCTATCCGGTTCTTCATTTGTGTCAATGCTAGCACTGTTAGTTTACGGACGCGCGTCCGTAACCTTCATTATGGCAGATGATCGTGTCCGAGGTCTCTGAGTACTGTCGCGTTTGTGTCAATACAAACGCGGTATGTTTACGGACGCGCGTCCGTAACCTTCCATCTGACAGTTTCCAGTCGGTTCTCAGAGTAGAACTTTGTATCAATTCTAGCTCTGTTAGGTTACGGACGCGCGTCCGTAACCTTCCGTCTTACAGTTTCCAGTGACTTGGTTCCCTGATTAGACCTTTCTGTCAATTCCAGCGCGGTTAGGTTACGGACGCGCGTCCGTAACCATCCCTGTTAACTTCTTCTTGGTTTAGGGGTTTAACAGACCTTTGTATTAATACCATCTCGGTCAGGTTACGTACTCGCGTCTGTTACCTTCCATCTAACAGTTTCCAGTGACTCACTTCCTTGATTAGACCTTTGTGTCAATTCCAGCGCGGTTAGTATACGGACGCGCGTCCGTAACATTTCCTGTGACTACTTCATGTGACTTATTTCTTAGATTATACATTTCTTTCAATGCTATCGAGTTTACGGGCGTGCGTCCGTAAACCTGCGTTGGCCACCTACCTTTTACCATTTTTCTCTTTCACCACTATGGTTTGCTGCAATTCCTTCAGCTTCAAATCAAACTGTTCTTTTGGTTGTCCCTGGCCTGAACTGTACTTTCATTGCAACTTCATACCTCTATTGATGTCACTGGATCTGTGCTGCTGATCATGCTTTACGGACGCGCGTTCGTAACACTACTCTTGCTAACATTGCTTTGTTTGTCGACTGTGTAGGCGATAGCGCATTTGAGTTGTCGTCGGATCCCTCAACCTCTGATGACAAATTTGAAGACGCCATTGGTGATGCATTTCAAACCCCTATCTCCAACATTGTGGATGGAATTGGTCACAATCCCAATCCGTCCATTGAAACGGTGTTGGATGATGATAACGATGAATATCTTCCACCGTGTCAGGGTTATTCAAGAGATCAATGGATTGGTCTTGACGTTGTCCTTGTCAATGAACATGGCGCTCCTGTTGCTGATGGTGTTTGTAGAAATACAAACCCCAAGGATTGTGTTGATGCTCTCCCCCTAGGTGATGATGACGTTGGTGTTTGCATTTTGAATTCTTTGGCACCCGCGGATGTGCCCCCGGGTTGGCGTTTCTCTCTTCGGCGTTGGCCTCACCGTAATGTCATGCACGATGGAGTAAGCTTATGGAATCAAGGACGCCGTCACATACAAATTCAACATGCTTTGTTGGAATCCATGCGTCCTCGAAAAGGTTTCCGAAAATATGACTCTGAGCGTGTACCTCCTGCAATGTCACAACGTCGTCGTGACCATGTATTGGGAGATGGATCTATTAGATTTGTGGCAACGGTGGATTGTTGTCGGAAGAAGTGTTGCCAATTGTTTCCTCGTGATAAAATTAAATCTCTACGGCAAGAAATGTGGCTTGCGGATTTCCGAATGCGAACATCAAAGAAGCTTGAGGTTCATCGCAATATACACATGGATGGTGGAGGTCATAAGATGGTCACATTGGAAAATGTGGAAGTATGTTGTAAGGCATGGTACACCATCCATGCGGTATCGAAGCCCGACTTTTATCGGTTTCGTAATCATTCCTCTCTAGGGCGCCGTTCTTCTTTCCATGGTAACTTCGGCACAAAGAAGCCTAGGGAGGCTACACGTCAGGCTGCTGCAACATTATCATCCCTTATTTTGCCCTTGGCTGATGCCATGCCCCACAAGACAAGAACTCTCCCTTCGGGAGAGAAGGTTGTTCAAATGGTTTTGCCGACTGGAACAAAATGGAAGAACATCTTGGTGGATGTCAATGATGTTGGCCAAAGAGCGGGATGTGGGCCCATTTCTTTGTCCAAGTTGAGTGTCATCAGAAGCCAACAATTTGCGGAGTATGTTACGAAAAGACCGGGTGACAAGTTTGCGCGTTGTACTGCTTGTGAAAAATACAAAGGCCTTCGAGATGCTCATCCCATTGGCACGGAATCGCACAGTAGACATCAAAGGAAGTACATCGAGCATGTCAACAACCAAGATGCACACCGCCAAGATTATTACAAGAATCGTGCACTTTCTATAATGAGGCCGAACGAGGTTTTGACTATCATTCATGACAAGATGGACCATGCCAAAACTGCTTGCCCTTGCTATGCTCGCAAAATCAAAGCCACCGATGGATTTTTCAAGCTCCCAATAGCTGTCACAGGTTCGTAAACCACAACGATGACTTATTCATTTCTGGAAGGTTATGGGCGCGCATCCGTAGCTTTGTCTTTTCTATATGTTGCTAGAAAATTTTCTCTCTCCATGCACTATTTCAAAAAAATCTTGGATGTAGTCCTCACTTCATGTTATCGTTTTTAACGCATTGTTTTATTTCTAGGTATGATCGCACATGGCCATGTGGACGTGAAGTATGCGCATTATGGTTTGGACTTCTACCCTGGAGATGCCAACCATACCGTGGGATCTTTTGCCAAACTTCTACGAGATCTTGAAAAACCACCGACGTCTTCGTCCCGTGCTCTGTTTGAGGGTGCCGGAACAACACCTCTTTATGAGGCCGTACTTGATGGGAAGGAGGTGTGTTTGAATTCATTGGCGGAACCCCCTCAACAACACGTTCCTGGAAAACAACTACCGCCGACTCTGCATGTGCAACTTGATAATTGTGCAAAGGACAACAAATGTCGATACGTTTTTTTGCTTTTGGTCATTGCTCGTAGCTAAAGGAATTTTCAAGGAGGTCTTTGTTTCTTTCTTGATGGTTGGTCATACACATGATGACATTGATGCTTCATTTGGACGTTGGAGTATGAAGTTGCATGAAGAAGATTTTCCAACAATTCCACTTCTCATGAAATCGTACATGGATTTAGATAATGTACCGGTCATTCCGCATTTGATTGAAGAGGTACCTGATTTCAAGGCATTCATCAAACCATTCATTCTCAAAGGAGGCGACCGCTTAGTTGGCCATACCAAAGCTCAACAATTCCGCTTCTACATGCGCGATGATGGTATGCCGGCAATGCAATTCAAAGTTTTGTGCACGTCACCGAATTGGGGCCCAGATGAAGGAATCCTTGTTTGGCGCCGAGACGAGGATGGGAAATGTATGTTACCGGATGGGGAGCCAAAGCCTTGCAAACCCGACCCCATGAGGAATGGGCCGGAAATCATTAAGGGCATATCGGGATTCATCGAATACTGGAAAGAGTTGTGTGAGGAAGACATCACAAGGGTTGTTCGGGATACACATGAACCACTCATCGAGTATTGGGATCGCATTCGGTCCGCTTTGCAAACGATGGATATTGATACCCGGTCAATTTTGACACAAGGCTTTTGGCCACAAAGTCGAGTGACTGTGTTGGAGTCTGACGCCATGTTCTTCAGCAATGGGGATGTCCGTGAGGAATTCGCTGCAGACGAACATTACGTAGGCCCTGCTCGCAATCGCCCGGCTCCGTCATTTCGCGTTGGTGTTGATTGCCACGAAGGCTATATGGTCCTCGTACGTGCCGGAGACGAGGAACACCCCAAGCCCATATGGTTGGTAAAAGCATTGTCGTCGCCTAATTTTGTTCCAACTAGCCCCAATTTCCGTCAAATTGAGGTGGAGTACTGCCGCCCAAGCACGAGAGACCCAAATGTGTTGCGGACCTATTTAGGTTGGGATACAAAAAAAGGTTTTAAGTGGACAATGGACTCGGCATTTGAACCAGTATGGATAAACACGGATACTATACTTTGTGCTTGGAAGCCGCGAAAAGGGTCCAAATCGGAGACAATGACCATCCCCCAAAAGCATATTGATTTTGCCAAAGACAACTTGGCTCGTATTGCGGCCGCAGAAAATGACATTGAGAATGGAAACGAGGTTGAAGATGAGGATTGTGAATAAGAGCACAAGAGCAAACTAGGTTCATGATTGTGTTAAATAGTATGTAAAGAGCTTTATTATAGGAATTATATGGCACCATTGGGGCCAAAATTGCTTGGATTGGGCTCATTTGTTTGTAGGTTCAAAATTTTAAGAAATCTAACAAGACAAGCTATGTTTTGCATGAAATTTGCAATTGTCTACACATTGTATTGAAACAAACTTTCCCACATTGTGCTATCAAATGTCTTGTAAATGTTGAGTAGCTACATAATACATTGTGCATTTGCCAAAATAATATACTACTCCAAATGTTACATTTGGGAATGTTGTGCATGCTTTGGAATGTACCATCCTATTCAACACAACCCCTATGTTACGGATGCGCATCCAATAGTCCATAATAATAAATCCAATGGTTTTTTTTGGACTCCATAATTCTTCCCAATGTTCCCAATGTTCCCAATGTTCCCAACATTCATGGTATTGGCATCCTAAACTATGGGCCACATTTATTTTGAGACTTCCCAAAGTCTCCATTTAACGAATATAGTGTTATTTGTCAAGTATTCATGTTAATTGTGTGCATACGTTGATAACATCCAGACACGACCTAAGCATTACAAGAAACATGAAATCTTACAACTGTGAGCAGTAACTTCTGAAAAGAGGTAGAATCATTTTCAAACGTAAATGGACAAGTATCTGTGCACATATCTCTCCTCAACTATGTCTCCAAACTTCATTAAGGAATGTGGCTCTGGTGCTGTAGAATCAATGATTGGTGCTGCAGGAACCACTGGTGCAGCTGGAATTGGCACAGTAGCAGCTGCAACACTTGATGTATTTTGTGGCTGGTCACCCAAACCATCTGGAGCAGAAGAACTCGGCCCCATAATAGGTCCCAGAGGACGTGCTACTGGTGGTAAATGTTGTGTAAGTGGCGGTGGCTGCCGGAGCATTTGGTTCTGAAGATGATCATGCTGATGGCAGTCCGCCATTTGTGCCACCCAAGCGAAGACGGTGGCGGGTACTGTGACTGAGACTGCTTGAGCAAACCATAAGACACAATGGAGGAATTAGTGACATTAAATTGCCTTTCAATCACAAAGATATGTAATATTGTCATGTCCCTTGCTTCTAGCACACTCTAATCAACATTCTGAATCTCAAACACTTAGGATAACACAATAAATCTGTGTATTATGTCCTTTATAAAAAAAAATTGGTACACTTTCTGCTACATGAGGCAAGATTATTTAGACAAAAAATTGGAGTTTAACATTTGCTACATTGACACTCTGCCAAGAAAATGAAAGACACTGAGAATCTCATTTGGTTTTTTATCAAAGATTTCAAAATCTAAATGAATAGACCAACATAAAAACACAAGCAGTGAAGCCACTCTGCGCGGGGTGGAGAAGCAACCTGCCATTGTACATTGCGAATGATTTTTTCTCGGTGAAATGTAGCTCCGACTGTCACTGTCCACCCACACCAGACACACAATTACAAACAAAGTCTTGCCAACAACCGAACACGTTAGACTATGATTGATAGCCTAGCACATAGCCCTCGTCACACCGTAGTCAAACATAATAGAGGAAACTTAAAAAGCAGAATTGCACATGCAGCATTTACAATGTTCAGCATTTACAAGCAGAAAAGGAGTCCTATGTTTGGGACGTGACAGAGGAAGGGCTGTGACAGTGAGTTCAAAAAAATTTGATAGAGGAAGGTCTGAGTGAGATCGAAAAAGTCTGTCAGTGAGTCACTAAAGTCCGTCAGCCAATCCAAAAAATTGCGTGAGGGAGTCTAGAAACATTTAAACGAGTCAAAAAATAACTGTGACGGAGCCCAAACGATCACAGGGGCTTGTACTTCTACGACAAAGCCGGTAGGAAACACCCAAACTCTGCCTCTACTCCGGGGACTAAATGTCTAACAAACGGTCACGAACGGATGACGCAACGGACGCCAACCCCTGTTCATATTGAGTTGACTCAAAGCGATCGATGGCGGAATCGGGGAGGAGAAGATTGTCCACACTGGCTCTTCGCGGAGTCCACGACCACGCCGATCACCACACGGTCTTCCTTCCACGTCCGCTCTAAAGCTCCTTCCTGCGACAACATCACACGTCTCCCACATGTTAGATGTGACACAAGCATTCCCAAGACTAGAACCTCTCGTGTTGTGCCTGGTAACACGATTCCGGGCACATCCACTCATTTCCACAAGACATGCAGAACCACTTGTGCACACGGCCACAGATCACACAGCGGTGCTTCAATTTGGACCGAAACAGTGTGTGGACAGGGTGGGGGTGTCGCGGTCTAGGTTTAGGAGGGACATGCCCTCTTCGGCGGGCATGTATTACCTCTGCAGCGAGGTGTTTTCCGACGGCGATCTTGAAGGCCAGATGTGAGGTAACGGGCAATCCAAGGTCCTCCATTTGCTTCACCCAAGTAACGTAGGAATTCACCATCGTCTGGTCCACGATGAGGTGAAAATTTTTCACCCACCACTTGTGGCACCTCAGCTGTGATGAATAGTTGCCACGGAGCTGATCTGTCACATCAACTCCGCGCATGTACTCGACGTACTGCCGGTGCATGGGAGACGAAGGCACCATCAACTGGCCTTGAAGTCCCGGTATTCTTCGCAGGACCTTACTGTTCGGCTCCCATGGGGCGGCTGCAATGCTCAACAGGGTCACCAACTTCTTGTCCTGCCAAGAGACAACGCCCATCTGTCGATGGACGTGATTCCAGATCACCATGGATCACCATCGACCCCCTCAATATCGGAGGGGGCATCGTAATCAGCGATGGGATAGCCTCCTAGATGTCCGGGTATCCCCTGCACGTTGATGTTATCAGTGACGTGCTCCGTTAGGCCTGGTCCGTTCCCACTCCCCACTCCGCTTGCAGTTCCTCCCAAAATCCCGCCTGCACTCCCTCCCGAGACTGCCCCGCCAAATACACCGTTGGAATCAGGCACGGGGCTGAAGCAATGCTGCTTCTTCCACCAACCGTATCCATGGCCCCCTTCACTCCCGTAAGCACGCACCTGCGGACCATTTGCAACTCGGATGATCTCTTCGTTGAGGTGGCACTCCATGTCGTATCCCCCCAGGTCGCACAACACCATCCTCTTCCCAGTCGCGGCATGCACACCCTCCCCGATGACATCCCCTTGCGTCCAAGAAGGTGTGTCTTTGGTGTGGAACGAAGCCTCAGATAGAAATCTATTCGGGACAAGCACAGCCCGCCTGCAACTCCAGTGTACATACGTCCCCTGGAAATGGTCCGGCATAATACCAACCTCAAGAAGCACCGGCCTCTCCAACGCTCCGCCTGGATATGTGGCTCCAAAACCCGTGTGCTTCAAAATAGGGGTTGACGTCCTCCACGCGTCGTCGCGGAACACAGAGTCCCAGAGGTTGACATTGCAAGTATCCATGCTGCCAACGGAATGTTGCAATTCAGGCGCCACAAAGTCTTCCAGGCCCTCGTACCCTCCAAAATCCGCCAACACCTCGTAGATCGTGTCATCGTTCACCCTTTGCTGCTCATACTTTGCGACCTGCGCGGCTAAAGCCCGTGTGCGAACTCCGTCGGTGAGGTTAGGCTGGACTGTTGGGGGCATCCATGCACGAGGCCTCCTCGGCTTGGAGCGCACCACCTTCCCTTTCTCCTCCCTTGTTCGTCTTCCAGGCGGAGCCCGCTGTCCACCTGCGCAATGTAGGCACATTCAGGATGAACCTCTCGCACAATACCACTGCAATAGAAACCATGAACTATGGAAGAGTACAGAGTCACATGAGTTCTCACGTTGGGGTGCCGGCGTCGTATCGGGAGGCGGAGGTCCGAATTCGTTTCCTGCCTCGCTCTCCGGCATGGGCATCTGCTGCGCTAGATCTGCCAAGCCGCACTCCGCCGTGGCCACCTTCTTCGATCTCGATCTCCTTTGTGTTTTCGGCGTAGTCTCCCCCCCTCTGCAACAGCCTTCAACTGCCTTGGCTTCCTCAGGCGCTTCAAGAACACCTTCGCAGTTGTGATAGGAATCTGCGTGCAATGGGCCACATCGACGTCCTCTGCCACATCCGCTGCGTGGCCCTGGAGCAACGGAGGTACGACCACCTGTACAACGCATCAACAACACACACGGGGGGGTCACTTAGTGCATTTTAAAAACGACGTGTGGCATAATATAGGGAGGATTAAATTCGTTTGACATAAAATTTATAAAAGAATTCCAAATAATGAAGGGTCCATTAAAAGTAGACAATCCCATTACAAGTAAGATAGATAGGTATAAAATATGGCCATTCCATTTTTGTAAAAATAATATAGGGGCTGAAAATAAGGATCCTAGGATGTATGTTTAGTAGAATCAATTTTGTACGCATGCCTCATGAGGGATGGATGAAAAATGACTCATTGTTTACCCAAGAATGGATGAAATTGTAAGCCTAACCCTAACTCTTCCCGACACCTCTCGGTGGCTTCTCTCCCTTCTCTTGGTGGCTTTATTTTTCTTGTGTGAGAGAGAGATCATTTTGCAAGCAATCAAGCAAACTTGCAAAGCTACTTGCTTAGAGTTCATTTCAAACACACTCCTCACAAATAAATGACTTAGTTTCTTGTTTCTTGCTTCATGTGAAGAAATCGGGTAAGGAAAAAATTGAACCCTCTAGAAGCTTCTAGAGGCGTTGTTGTTTGTTGGGTGGAATTTATGATACTAATAAGCTGAGTAAGCTGCAGTAGGTGACTAAGTTAGCAGGAAGAAGAATGTCTTTGTTTTCCTTTGGAGGTTTAACTTTGTGATGGGTCGTAAGGGTTAAGTTGTGGCAGAGTCTTAGTTTCTTAGCCCACACTTGTGTATGGCCATGGAAGGAAGTGCAGTGTAATAAGGAATTATTAGCAGTGTTGTGTTTTGATTTGAGTTTGAGTTTGGTCGAGTTGCTTCGGACTAGTACTACTGGAGGTGGTGGGGGTTGAAGGAAAAAAATTGGGGTTTATAAGGAGAGGGTTGTGTTGAGTGTGACCTAGTTTGGGCATTTGTGAACATTTCTTCTGTCTATGGCGTTGGTGAGTTTTTAAATTTTTTTTAAATTAAGTTAGTTGAGTGAGCTCCAGTGTTGCAAATTGCGTTTAGATTTGCAGTGACAGCGAACATAAGCAAGGTAAAGGCACATCATCGCATTGTAAGAAGGGTGCAATCTGGGAGCCTTTGATTTGTCACATATTCACCTATTTGTTGAGTTTCGGATCATGGGTGTGAGCGAGGTTTGGGTTGGGTCAAAAGATTCTTAGTTTTCCTATGAGAGCCAGTTGAGATGTAAGATTGAGGGATATTTAAGCTTCACGTTGGACTACTTTCCTTTGACCAAGGGGGGAGCTTCTGTGTAGATTTTTCTTAATTTTTGATTTTGGGTGAGGTGAAACTGGGTGTTTTACATAACATAATGTAACAAGTGTAGGAAATAGGATGTTGAAGAAAGCATGTGCCTTTTATCGAAATGAATTTCCCTTCTGATGCGTTGTAAACTCACAAAGTTTTTTGCCTCTGCCTCTGAGATTATTAGACTCGCCCTCTTCTGTGTTGAGCTTCGGTTTGAAATTAATGAAATTTTGTGTTGAGCTTCGGCCGTAACAAATTTAAGTATGATCACACGGATAGCAAATGGATTGATGTAGATTGCGTTATATCTACTGTAACCATGAGCTACAATTCTACAAATGAAGTGTACACTCTACATAGGAATGATTCAGAGCAACTGTCCAAGTTTGTGACAAAATGAACTATATAGGGTTCATGACCAAGCTTGGTGTGTTTCACACTATGCAAGTATTGTACACTATGGTTTTGGTCTTCACTATTATGTAAATTGACTTTGAATGAAGGATTTTTACGGAGCGGGTGTTGTGTTTGTGAACACACACTCACTCTTGTTGTGTTTCCATCCTAAGCCTTCTTGTTGTGTTTCCACTTTAAGTTTTTGTACTTGGTTTTTGCAATGGTGTGTATTCTTTATACCTTTTTGTTGCCATGCTTTTTCCCACCACTTTTGCATTACATACATTTTTAAATTAACTTTTTTTAATTAAAAAGAATGTAGACTACAAAAAAATTGCAATGATATGGGCATTATAAGTAATGGTAGGGTGCAAAAAAATAGGCAATTTTAGAAAATTAAGTAATTATAGGGAGCTTTTAATTCGTGCCTTGGAGGTAAATAGCCCCTAAACAAATACCCCTCCGCCGCACGTGGTGCAAAAAAATCCTATAGAGTGACCCCCCCGTGACAGCACAACGCAAAGACGACAAACATTTCAGTGTCCGCACCATCAAGATTAGGGAGCCTAAAGCGATCTACACCGTAACAGTCACTCAGCACAACGACAACGGTTCTTACCTTCTTCGCCCTGGGCATCCGAAGATGCTTTGGCTTCAGAGCCGGGTCGACATTCTCTTTCCCACCGTCCTGGCCTATCCCGCACGCATCTAACCCCCCCTGCAAGGTGTTCCACGACAACATACGTTTGAAACGCACGAGGTGGCCCCTACAATTTGAAAAACACCAGAACACTCCTATGAATGTCTGCACTCAATCTACACGGCAAGTGCAGGACAAATTGATAGACCCTACCTTGCTCTGCCGAGGCCTTCTCTGCTTCGGTGCTGGACCTCTGCTCTCGGGCACCATTAGAGGAAGGCATACTTCCGCTTGGCATATCTCCTGGCCACCCACGCCAACGCTCAGTGAAGAGTCAGTTCGCCCACAGACAGTGCAAATTGTACACGACCCTCATTCACAAGCAGGAAAATCACTTCAAAAACCCCCAGCCCGACGAACATACCTGAAGTCACAATTGTATTGCATTTCTATGTGACACAGGTCGGCAGAATGTTTGGGTCTGTTTCCACTCCAGAACTATGAACACATGGTACGAGACATAAAGCGAATCGGCGCAAAACTTTCACATACATCTTGCAAAATGACACACACTGACTCGACAACTGGAGCGCCCTCTACTCGAAACTCTGCGAGGGATTCAATACGCGGAAAATAGAACCACGACCCTGAACAGACCATTGTCAAGACATGAACTCACAACCCACCGCTAAATTCACAGCAGGAGAACACCATGTCGTAACTTCATGGAAAAGAGGCGCGCAACTCACAAACAGGCGACCAACGCAAAAAAAATTGGATCCTCACATCAGTACTCTCTACAACAACCGGCATTTATAAAATGCACAAAGGTTCCACACCAAGTACATTTGAACATAACCATACAACAATTACCATAACTCAATGACCGACCCAGTAGTAATTGTCAGAACACGATCCCCGCTTGCCTAAACTCACCAATTCAATCCTCCCGCAAACCCTAAGCTCCCCCGTGAACCCTAAACCCGGGGCATGGTGAGTTCTTGTCCAGGATGATTGACCTGCGGAGTGATGATTGGCGTCGATGGCGATCGGTCCTGCATGAGCACCGGCTGAGACCCTCCCCTTGCCATCCTCGCGAGTCGCTTCATCCCTCCCACCTTGTGTTGGAAAAATGTGTCCACGCAGAATGCCCGTCACAATGTCGGGGAACCTCTTGCGATCACACCAACCAAGAATTTGAGCAGCGTGTCTGTACCACAGATATCGGCACCGTTCTTGGACCCCGAATTCGCCTCGACGATTCCACCGGCTCGGGCGTGGCTGCGCGAGGAGTGTGGTCGCATCCAGGAGTTGCACCGCCCGTGATGCGCCTTCCTTTGAAACCCCCTGCCCTGCGAACCAGTTCTCCAATTCCCCCTCCAAAGAAATGCGCTCTGCGCTCTTCCAGTTGCCGTTATTTTCCATGTATACTCGTCCCACTCCCTGAAACGAACTTCGAATCGCAGAAACGGATCAACTCCAGAAATTGAAACGGGATATAGGACAATCTGCCGCCACCAAAACGTCCTGTTCCAAAACCGGCACTTCATTTCCCCCCTAAACCAAAATCCAGTACCCCAGACGTGGTGGTCACAATCGTAAGAGCCGCCTCCAAACATCCAAATCGCCGTCGTGATGCAGTTTGGATGCCCCTCAACAAAAGATAAACAAATTCCAAGAGGAGTGGAGAAGGTGGAAGGCGAAGCAAACTCGGGGGAACGCCCTCGCGCTCCCCTTGCCACACGAGCGTGTCCTTCCAACGACCCCGACTGGCCGAGGCGGTCACCAACGGCCACCACAAATTACACTGCGTCACCACCCGGATCGTCCCCGCAGTACTTGGTCTTCTACAATATTCTCCAGGAATATGACGGAATACACAGAAGACCTCACTTCTCTCGTTCCCGACATCGGCACATGGCACCAAAAATTAATAAGAAAATTCGACAATTTGCCTCTAGTTAGTGCCGACATCTCTGTAGTTCGGAGAAACCTCTAATTCCCTGAATCGAGTTCACCAGGAGCCCAATACAGTAAACCATAGGCCAGTTTGGCCTCCAACCTCTTTTAAGGGTTAACTTAGGTTAGCTCTACCTAGTTTCATACATGAATTCTTGGTTATCTAAAGTTAACTTAGTTTCATATACATTAAGTATCTACATTCATCCACATACATTCATTTAGGGCCAAAAAAAGAGCAACTCGAGAGCTCTACCCTAAAAAGAAAAGGAAAACGAGGTGCTACGCAGGTAAGGCTCTGCTCCTCCCCCCATACCTTATCTGAAGAGTGAGAGTTAACTTTGATTATAGATAGTTCTATCTAGTTTCTTACATAAATGTCTAGTTATCTAAAGTTAACTTAGTTGCATTCACATTAGTACTCTAGTTTCCCCATTCATCTCCATACGTTCATTTAGGGACAATTTTATAGACAAAAAATGAGAGCAAATTGAGAGCTCTGTTTTAGGGCAGAGCTAATAAAATGTGGTGGAAGTGCAACTATTGAGCAGATATGCACAAGTTCATGTGTTGGGGTGAGCAAGACTTTCCTTCACAAAATTCACCTCCTAATCAAAATGCAACCACCCCTTAAGAGAGAGAGAGATGACGAATGGTTGATGCTTCATCCCATGAGCCAAGTCTGAGCACATTAAATTATGTAAATTTGACATGGAGTTATGGAGCCAGGTTAGTGTGGGCCAAGTGTTACTACATCCTGTCAAAGGCGGTCTCTACTACCATTCAGTCCCGACAGAGATGTTGAACTTGCACGGAGGAAACATTCATCGCAAACTTGCGAAGGTCAAATTATTATGTAAAAATGATCAATTGTTGAAGTAACATCGTAGATTTCAATTAATGTCATGATAATTACATTACTTTGTTATTCTATGTTATTGTGTCACACATTGTGAAGCCTTTTCGGCTTTCCAGACTTTAAAATCAATTTCACTTCATTTTGTTATACTATTACAGAGAAAATTGCAACATAAGATGGCTGCGTATATTATAAGTTGATTACATCATATACCACCCCTTGAATATGGTTTTGATAGTTAGTAGTTTCCAAATACAAGCCTTGCTTGTGTGGATTGTTTGTAGAGGCCTCCAATTCCATTTGTGCATTGAACTAATCCCAATATCCAACCTTCATCAATGAAATACTCTACACTATATATGATATTCAGTGTCACTTACTACTTGAACTTACGCAACGCTATAATTGTTTACTGTACATCTCATTTTTTTTTACCAACAAAGGTCCAATTGGTTGTTTGGACGTTATAGAACATAATCATCTTTACTTGGTAAACAAAATAACATCAATATTAAAAAATATAAGAATGGGTGACTCCCAATAGTAAGTGACACTAAATATCATATTTAGGGTACTATTCTCACATAGCTTTGATCTTAAATCCGTATCATATACAACGTCATCAGTCACCCCTCAAAGGCTTTGTGGGTTCCGAATTCATTATGACTCGCCAAATTCATCTAGTTTCAGTTTTACCTCTTAAAGTATGAAGTACACAACAATCATTCATTCTTGTGTTACCAATCACTGCCGCTGAAAGACTTTGAAACTTCAACAAACGGGACTCATAGAGGACGGATGAGAGTGAAGGCTGCAGCAGCACCCAACCATGTGCATCACATTTGTCGACTTAGGGCCACTTCACACACGAGACTGAGAGCCCGTGACCATTGCACTTCAAGCACTCTCATTGGTGGGTGGAAAAGGCGGAGCCGGTCCAAGTTCGCTTCACGCTACGCTTGAGGGACCAACGGAGTACGTGAATGCAAGATGGATGTGAAGTCTACATGGATTCCTACATGGCATCGAATGGATCATGTTTCATGGTCACTTGGACTGTTTTCAAAAACCACCTCTTGGAGGTAGGCCTAACACAAAACCGGGAGACCACGGCACTCCGAACACTCACAACCGTTGGTTTATTCTATTTTATCATGTGTGAGGACCCGCATGAATAGACATTCATTGAAATAGCATTTAGTTGAGGGCCCGGTCACATATGGCTTCACACTACACTTGAGGGTCCGTGACCACACTACATGATTTTGGAGGTGTGTTGGGACGGCCTTTGGACACTTTCTTTTGGGCTCTCACAATTTCATGGTCACGGCTTTTGGCTCATGTGTGAAGTGGCCCTTAGAATTGTTGGCAGGGAGCTGACTGGAAATTTGTTATTCCGTGGCGTTGTGGAAGACTTCTACCGGGATAAATCCAACAGGGCAACCATGTGGTTAATTTCTGGCAGACGATTTCATCTGAAGGGTTGCTTACACTACAACGGTTACACTGCACTGAATATTGAATTTAGTCTCACTTACTATTCGGAGTTTACACAATGCTATGTCTTTTTCCTATAATTGTAATTTTTTTGATAAAGTAAAGATGTGAATGTTCTATAATGTCCAAACAACCAATTTGGCATTTGTTGGTAAAAAATGAGATATACAATAAAACAGTTATAGCATTGCATAATTTCATATAGCAAGTGACACTAAATACAATATTTAGCATACTACCAACCACAACTATGACTTATTTTGTGTGGATTCTTGTAGTTGTGGTTGATGGTGGGGTTGGTCTTCTAAATCGCAATGTATCGTTGGTTTAGGTACTTGGGTTTAAGAGGAAATTAAAGTGATTATTATTTTTGTTGGCTTTGGGATTGCAGTGTTAAAGTGGTTGTCTCCTTAACTCTCTCCCTGGACCTTGGCCTTGAAGCTCTCCAGTGATGCCACATGAACATGAACAACCACCCCAAGGGTGGTTAGACACGCAAAGTAAGGGGGTTAATGGGGTGAGGGGTGGTCGTGGGGGTGGTTAGCATTTATTATGCCTTTTCCATAGAAGTAGAACCAAAGAAAGAAAATCACGACCACTAGGCATTACCGCAACCACAACCACAACCACCCCTAGTATAAACGACCGATGATTTTGGAATGCACGTGGTTGAACCTCACTATGCTCACAATTCACGCAACAATAGGGTGACATATTTTGAAAGATGCTGAGTGCGGTTTCAATATTCCTTAGGGCCCTTAGGTGGTCCATGCAAATACCAAAGTGACAGTATCGTGTCCCGACAACAAGTTATCGGATGGACACAAGAAAAATGAGATCAACAAAAATGAGATATCAAATTGTATAAGAACATATAAGGGGCGCTTCACACTATGGCCGAAGGTCGAGAGGCCGTCGATTTCCACCAATCAAATTGCAAGAAACCAAGAGTTCAACCTCTCGACCCTTCACACTGAGGCCAAAGTCCAAAGGCCGTCGCAATTTAAAATGATTACTTTTTGAAGAAGGCGACGGACTCTCGAAGGAAGTTTGGGTCGGACGGGAATAGAAACCCAAACTATGGTCGAGAGGCCGTCGGTTTTTTTCATTAAAAAATCAATCATTGACAAGATCTTGGCCGTTAGATTGGAGGGGTTATTTTGAGCAAAGAATAAAGTGGAATGCTCCTTTGGGTTTGGACTTTGGAAGCTTCACACTATGGCCGTCCAAGTCGAGAGGCCGTGGGAGTTCATGGCCAACGCTTTGGACTTTGGGCTTGGCCTTTGGAGGCTTCACACTATGCCCGGCCAAAGGCTCCACTTACTATATTTTATTGGCTATTTTCAGCCCATTTCTTTGGACTCTCAACAAAGTTTGGCCACTCAATCCCACGGCCTCTCGACTTGGACAGCCATAGTGTGAAGCGGCCCTAAGACACTTGATCTTAGCCGAAAGGCCGAAAAAGGCCCTGCAGGTAGTGCACAATCCTTGCTATGTTGTATCTCGCGTCAAATCTTGTATGGGACAAACAACTCACTTAACAGTGGCACCTGCACTCCTCGTGACAAAAAATCCACATGGAAAAATTGAATCATGTGCATTGACAATGAGCCATCATATAGTACCTCAGGTAGATGGGTCTTTAATGGTTAATTTTTCCGACTAGCCCACTTTTCCTAGGATATGAAACACTTGATTGGTATAAGATGGTTAGCCAAATCCAAATCGAGGCCATAGCCATTTTTGCCCATAAGAGCTCATGTGAATATCTTATTCATCATCAAAGTGAACATTCTTCTGCTCATTCAATGGTCATACAGGTCCAATGAACTGGGAGAAAACCGATCGCTAGTTACAGACAAACCAGCTGAGTTTGAGAAATAACTGGTTCAAATTCAAGACTTCAGGAAAATTACTGATCATTTTAGAGGAATTTATAGAATCTACCCGAAGTTAATAAAGAAAAACCGAAAGATGTCATCATGTAACCGGTTGGACTTGGAAACACTAGGATATCGACCAATTGTGCCCAAGAATCTCCCCAGACACTGTACAGGTCCCACCAATTACAGATGTTGAACACATGTCTTTTTGATATCCGCTCTTGGAGCCACACAAAACCACATACATGCTACTGAAATATAGGTGTCTGATTAAGAGAAGTAACCGAATTAGGCATATCTACCTTAGAATGAGGCTAAATCATATAATATTTCCATCTGTACAAAGTATGCTTGCAAACTTGTTTCGAGTTCATGTGTGTAGTTCTGGTAGACTAGCATCCGCTTGCTGCACAAGGAGTTTCTTGCAAGATCTCTTGCATCATCTTTTTAATAAAAGGTGTTGTAATGCTCCAGAGGTCGGTGCACGAGCCGAGTTCCCCCCATCTACGGTTGGCAATCCACAATCGCATGAAAGAGTTTCTGCGCCTTCCATGTACTGACCTGAGTATGTGAGATCTGGAATTTAATTGAAATTTGGAATCTACCCTACATCCTTTGAAGGTTCTGCTTGGCCTTGAGCAAAGGTAACCATCTGCTGTCAACCACTTGTGTCTCTGACCCGCCAACTGAAAGAGCACAAAAATTTACTGGGTCAGAAAATCACCATTACCATCTACGCACACCTCTTCCTGTAGGACGAACAAAGCGTGAAGAGGCTCAGATTCCAGTATACGTTGAGAGAATAAATGTTCATAAAAGAAAATACTTACATTCCCATGTCCTTGGTCCAAGCTTCTCACACTCCTCTGAACAGATTGCCTGTAGTCAAAACAACCGCTCTGTCAAGCTTGGCCAACACATCTGGAAACTTCAGCACACACATACAAAAAGAAAGATGACTACGGTGTTGCCGCTGGTGTGAATTATGATGTTGTCCATCTTTGAGTTGGTCTAATTAGGTCAAGTTCCATGGAGCAAACCGGGCACCATGGTCCAGAATACTCTTTTGGCTCCATGGTGAGGACGTCGTCATTAAGGTTCATTAAAGGCTTGAAGCCTTTAGAATTTTCTTGCCCCTTCCCCTGGATACGAAGATCTCAAATTGTGAGGCCCTACCGTGCGAATGGCTAAAAAATGACGAGAAAGTGCACATTGCACACATTACCACCCCAAGAGCTTGTGAGGGCATGGAGGTGGGGGGAGGTTCCACAATGGAAGGGAGCATTTGTAGGCGTGCAAAAATGCTTGCCACCCCCTCCCATGGAACTTGACCCTTAGAATCTATATGTGATCCCAAAATGAACAACTTGAATGGGGCGAGGACAAACCAACCTACACCTATCTCCCCCAAGAGCAAGCCTCTAGGTTTCCCACATGGTTGGCTGGAAATATCCGGTGCACTTGGATACCCCACTACGTTTGGGTGGACGATAGGTGGTAGGGTGCACTAGAAATCAAGTGCTAGGAAGGTCACCCATCTGAGTACTATTTTTGCCATAGGCAGCTCAACCTCGGAGTTCCCATGGGATCTGGGTTAAGGACTTGGGTTTAAGCCACCCTTCAGCAAGCATTTTAACGTTTGAAGTGATGGCTTACCCCAACAGGACTTCAATCGTCACGATTCTAAATCTTTGTGTTCTCAACACAGTGCACTGGTAATAGCATACCTTGTTAGCCCTGCAATTTCAAGTTGATTGCATATTCTTCTAGTTATGTGGAGAGTGCAAACCACTAGGGAGGCAACTCCCTTGTAGGGATATGAACCACGTGTGATAAAGGAGTACCTTTCAGGGGCTATGAAGTAATGCGTATATTCATGTATATTCCATACATATGATGAATATTCTTGGAATATATCTAAGATATTCTCAAAACAAATTCATAATGCCCTATAATTTAAGTTGATTTTTTTATAAATTTTACTCCTGTGAATGTCAACCCACCCAGTATTTGTTTTGCACGTGGTTCTTAATATCTTACCAAAAAGTGACCTCCCCGGAATGGAACCACAAAGTCATTCATAAAATGTCCAGTGTTTTTGACAATATGACCAATATTGTTGGACATGATACGGTGCAAGATTGAGTATGTGCACCTTGGCAGAGTGGCTCAACCGGATGGTATCCCGCACCATTCCTGTGAGGTCCGCGGTTTCTTCTCCAAGAGGGAAGTAAATGACCTGTTGCAAAGCACACACTCCAAATAAATCCCCGCTAACAAATTGCAAAGGTCTACTAGGGCCACGGCGCATGTAAGGGTTACCAAATCGGAATCTTTAGCACAGTTAAGGAGACAAGGTCTAACCATGTTCAACGTCTCGAGCTATTTCTGAAGGACTTGCTATGCACCTTCAGCTAACTGGACATCTACCTCATTCCTGCTCTTGGTTAAACCTCAAATAATAAGCTCAATGAAAGGGGTACACCATATCCAAAACCAACATATAACATGAAAACCAACACTTTTGAAGAGTATGACAAGGGCTTCAAATGTACGAGCGAAGGTACAAAGTGTTGGTTTTAGGTTCATTGCTGGTTTTGGGTACGTCTACCTTAGGTGGAGAATATTGACAACATTCTGAGAATTGCAAAGCTAGACTATTCCTTCTTCGGACACCCAAGCTATTGAATTCGTTTCGACTTCTCACGCTATCTTGGGACCACTTGAAAAACTACGACCCTGTTCTCTTCTCGCACCAATAGGTCAATTTGCAAGAAATGGTGCAAAAGGATAGGTCCAATGTGCTGTAGGAGGGGAGGATCTTCACTTCTGGGTATGATGCAAAGGGCTCTTGACGAAGACCTAAGGGCGCTACTTTGGGCTTCTACAATTTATGATACCAAACAGGCTCGGCAACAAATAACGTCTGATACATGTATTTACTTTTTTCATGAGGGAAGCGATTAGCGTTCTGCAAATTTATCGCGCCCTCGTTTTGAAAGATTGCAGAGTTGAGCCCAGTAACCAGAAAAAAAAAATCCATAGAAACTTGCATCAGCTCATTCCTAGTTGATATATCAAGTTTCTTGTACTGAAGTCAAGATAACTCACCGTTGGGTCATCATTGTCTGCTCCCGTGCCTTGGGGATGCACAAATACATCTTGAGTCGGTGACAACCATGCTTGGAAAGATCCATTAACCTAACATTCATAAACACAATATGTCTAAAAACATGGATCACTATATTCGGTAATTGGAGACTTTTTCATGATTTTGAGACTACTTAAGGACATGGTTTTCAAATAAAGAACAAGGAAAACACAAATATGTATTCAATGTGACTTAATAAAGTGATTCGCGTGGGCAACACTCACTAATTTGGCACAAATACATGTCATCACAATAAGAAATTGGACCAGATATTAAACTTTTTGCATTTATTTTGAGACTTTCCAAAGTCTCCGATTAACGAATATAGTGATATGGCTGCTTAATACGGTGCTTTAACTAAGTATATGTAAACACATCAGGGAAAGCAACTCAATGGAAATAAATGGAGTACAAGGACTAGAGTAAAACGGTTAGTGTTCAACAGGACGAACACAATTATTCATGAAGGATCGTTTATACTGGGGGTGGTTGTGGTAGTGTTTTATTTTCTTTGGTTTAATTTCCATGGAAAAGGCATAATAAATTCTAACCATCCCCACGACAAAAACTCCATAATACTCATACACTTCTACATGTGAGGCCAGGTTACCGACCGGCATCAAATACTTCTTAATGCATCGGTTGCATTGTTGCTGTGTAGTCGTTCGCACTTGAGCTTGCACAAAAAATCCCCACCCAGTCTGCCCTCCCCTCAACACACAAGCTGGAACATAACCTTTACGTTCTGCTTTAAGTTGCAGCATGAACAAAAGATGGGAATGAGAAAAAAAACACATGGAACTACACCATCAAAGAGTACTTTCGCAAATTTACAGATGTTAAGATACATACTTTACATGGAGTTCAATTTCTCTATTGAGTAATTTTACCCACCTTTTGAACAGCCAAGTCAACAGTCACAGCATCGGCCGGGACTTGTCCAGGTTTGTAACTAGAATTCATAGCCATGTCCTCGAGCTCGAGGTCTCTCAACGTTGTGGCTTGTTGTGATTGCCATGAATCACTCCACTTGCTGTCACTCCGTTTCACTGTGATCAAAGCAACATCTCTCACACCTCTCTTCTTTTTCAATTTTGGCACCTTCCTTGACGACGCTCCGTCTTCAATGTGTGAGAATTCCTTCCGCGGCTGCGTAGAAGAAAAATTGAAGAACAAGTGCCACAGAATTTTCAATTGGATGCACCCATCACAAGGACGACCCATATTTCAATAGCGACGAAGAAATCTATGACTCTTAACTCTTAAAGCCAACGGTATACTTTCTATGGTCTATGTGATAGTTTGTACAAGCCCCAAAGAGGTAATGACAGTCAAATTTTACTACGAGTGTGAGACTGAAAACAATATTTAACACTATCTACTACAAGGCGGAAGGCACCTTCGGAAAAGAGGCAGTGTCTTCGGGGGCCCTCTAATTCTTGTAATGCCCGTTCCGGGATTCCATATAGACTCGAAAATGAAGCAACATCATAATTCACGGCGGTGGCAACATCAGAGTCGTCTTTCTTTTCTTTTTGACCACGGTGATAAAGATATGCATGGTATGTAATTGAATCTATGTCATTTCTAAGGGACCGAATCTCTCAATAATTTCTTGCCTATTTGTATGCTTCAACTGGAAGAATGCAATTGAGAATTGGGTTGATTTCGGGTGGGAAGCTTCAAAAGTTAAGCCCGTACATGGACCTTATTCCAATTGGGTCGTGCAATTGATGTAAAATCAAGAAGAGTTTGAGCATTTGAACCTCTGGGGGGTGCTTGCCGGTTGAGCAGTTCACTCGAACGATGTGATGGCATTCTTTGGGGAGTCCTCGCAACCAGAAAGAATCGGGTGCCCGTAATGCACGCCCTTCTACTGCACAACATCTCACTCGTTCATTCATCACTAAATTGCACAACCCAATGCAACAAGCCAAGGCGTACGTGCCTAATTCAATTACTTATTTTAATCAGCCACCTATATTTGAGTTGTGTGTGATTAGGTGTGGATCTGAGAATGGATACCAAAAAGACGTGTGTATAAAAGAGATTGGACTACGTGCTCAAAGCTTGTTCACCATTCTAGGGTCCATAGTCAACACAATTGGGGGGCTAGATGATCATAGCAGCAACAGGGAGATCAGTAAATTCAATAGACTGTTGCTAAAATCTCATATCACATTAGCGGATCTAAGAAGATTCCTGACTCTGAAATCCAAGTTGAGAATTCGGGCAAACAACAACAACTAACCATTAAGACACGTTACCTTACCCCAAAAATTCCACTCTTAAAAGCCTAAAATGCAGGGTGGAAATGATCTAGAGGAAGAATTTGGCACACCATTCGTGCGGTAGAAGTAAAGATCCCCTTCAAATTTGTGAGCTCAGCAATGACACCAGACATGACTTACTCCGGTTGAAACTGATCCTATACAAAGAGAAAATGTGGCCAACTTGGGGCGCCAATTCACAAACAGAAACGCTCTGTCTAATTTATCCGAAATCGGGATCGAAAACTTCCACACTTATTGGCTGCGGTACGAGCCTCCCAGACGGAATGATGTCTTCTCACCCAAGATCCATTGCAAGAAAATTTCAAATCCTGTCATGTAATTTCAGCTCCTAATCCTTCTAGTCAAACCAAACCGCAACGAATGGAAAGGAAAGGAAAGAGAACAACCACATCCGCGTCATAACTCAGGACACAAAAACCGCACGTGACTTCAAATTTGGTGAGGTGGTCAGAAATGCCGTGATTGTGTGTGAGTGGGTTTGTAGAGAGAAGGCGTACGTGGGCGAGGTGGGAAGCAAGAGGGGAGGGCCCCTCGGAGCAGCAGCAGCGAGTCCGCCATAGCCACCCCCTCTTTGCAAAAGTCGGAGCTTGCACACAGAAAACACAGTCGGGGGCGGCGACGATGGAATTTCAAAGGGGGGGACTGGATAAAGTTCCCGAGGACACAATCACTGATATTCCCTGACTTACTATAACGTATCCGCCGTAGAACCTTTGCCACGTGGCACTAATCAAAATAAAGGGTCCACCCAACCATTGACGACAATTGGTATATTTAGTTAGAATTTATGATTTGTATTAATTCAAATATTTGAGACTGGTAATTTTTGTTTATTTGAATATTGATATCATGTATCATGGGGGTTCTGAGAATTGTCCCCTACATGTTCATTTAGAGGAATTGTTTAAATAAATGATACTAAAATATCATGTTTCATGACATTACTCTATAAAAACTCAAATGAAAGACTTTGAGGGTAAAATAACCTTTTAAAAGCGTTGGGGTTTCAAGTCAAATCAAAGATATACTATAAAATGTAAGATCCATGGCCTCCTCCTGTAGCTCGAGCCAATGAGTATCTCCAATCGTGTCCACTAACAAAACATTAAAACATGCGGCCACTATCTTTCTTTGTGGTTGCACAAATCCAGACATGCAAATTTACAAACTGATGATACATGGAGGCAGCTTCAAAAATCAATTTGCAGCTTGCGAAGGCAATCGATATTTCTTGGACACACAGACATAGGCTAAAGTCACCGCATGAGATTTGAGATTGCACCAAATTGCCAATTTTCACAGCTTGATGTTGAAACTATTGCTTAACCCTCACTTTGATGACAATTCTATCAACATGTTCAACTCAACAGTCGGAGAGGAAATACAAACATGGTGATAGTTTCTTGACTCGTTGATACTCATTGCCCAAGACTTGGCATATCAAATGAAGGCGATGCATGTAGCTAGGAAGCGGTGGGAGATACATGCAAGTTTGTATTAAGATATACTTTACATGGTTCTTATATTCTTTTAGTGGTTGTTGCTAGTAGGACAAGGATCTAATTTATTGGGTCCCCCAATCGTTAGCACTACACTAAATATTGCATTTAGTGTCATATGGTATTTTATGTCATTGTGGTAAGTTTCTTAGTGACAGTTCTTATGAGCAAGTTTACAAAAATATTGTCATCCCAACTTACTTTCATTTCATCCAAAAGCCAATTATTCAAATAAAATCTGGTATATTATGCATCCTAACATTTATGCGATGAAATGCTGTCATGACTGATTGAAATTTGGATGACGATAATTAGTCAGTGACATTAATTGCAATTCTAAATCTACATTGATGCCCAGTTCTTTTTTCTCCCCAAGGAATGACAAATAATATTAGGTTGACACTACACGGGCAGTTTACAATTGGAATTGAGAAGGACAATTAGAATTGGTGACACTAAATACACTATTTAGTGTAGTACTACTCTCCCCATGACAAAGATATTTAACATGAGGAACTAAAAACAAGGGGTCTATGCGATGATAAAAGTGAAGTATTCTCCAGCCACATGGCTCAAGTGCAAATTTGTGATTGCACTTAGTGCAAAGGAGAAGTCCTCTTGAAATAAATTGCTTTTTTATGTGTGTGCACACAACCACATTCCATTCTCAAGCATCCAAGTGTTGCAGTGACTAACCTACTTGAGAGTCATTACGGGCAACTAACCACAAGTGGCGTTTTTCCTTCTCTTTCTTGCTTGCACATTGAATTTGAAGCCAAGCCAAGTCAAGCCATACATAACCCATCCTCCTCTTCAGTTCAACTCTGGTACATAGAAATGTATCCATATAGAACATCTAAAAATTGAAATGTACATGTATTGAACATGTCCGAAATCAGGGGTTAAAACTTTAATGGTTGAGTGCTCACTTCAAAGTTCATCATAAAGGCCATAAACCATCTCTGACTTTTGGTTGTCAATGGAACTATTTTTTGGAAAAACCAATTGATGGGAAATTGTATTTTAAAATTCTCAAAAATCAATATCGGAAAACATGATTTCTCCTTGCCAACTCTAAAAAATCTAAAATATAATATTAAGTCATCTATAAATAGACGAGGTGGTAAAGGTACTACAATATTCATTACTTTTCTTATTTGGAGACCTATATTTGATTGGTGTGTGATTAGGTGAGGATCAAAGAATAAACACCCACAAGAGACATGTTAAAAAGAGATTGGACTACGTCTTCAACTTTTATTATTACTCCACACTCAATAGTGAACATAATTGGGAGGACTTATGTATTCCGTTAAGAAATCAAGAAACATGCACTTTTGATAACCATAACTAGATCAATGGAGGTCTGATTTTCAATGTGGTTATTGTTGATGTTTCATCATAGGGTTGCTAAATCTGATCAAGAGAAGATGGAGAAGAAGAAAACCTAACCAAATAACAACCACATAGTGCCTTATACACGGTTATACATGGTGAAAACACACTACTTATAATCGTAACTTAGTACTTGCACAATTTGACAAAGTTTTTTTATCATGACATCTCTATTCTGATTAAAACTATCCATCCCTTTTGTCCCTTGTATGCCTGAGAAGTTGGCAATTGTGAGCATTCTTCAAAAAATAATTCCAAATTCCAAATTATTTTTACTTACTAGGCTTGCACTTGGAGCTACACTAATCCTATTTGTGTGGGTCACATTCATTGTTTTTGTAGGAAATTGATGTGGGCGACTATTTTATTTTATGTCCTTTTGTCCTTCTTCACGTGTTGGTGGGAAATCTCTAGGAAGACTATAGGGAAAACCTGGGGTTGTGGGCTCACATCATTTCCACCTTAAGTAGATAATCAGAGTGGCCCACATTAATTATTTTCACATTACATTTTCACCCACACTATTAGGACAATCTAGTGTACTTAGTAAAATTATGCACCATCTTGAACACAATGTTTGACACAATGTATTAACCCTTAACTCCTAAATGCCTAAGAAACCCGATTGTGTCAAAATACATGGGTTGTTGGTGGGTTTGTCGACTTAATTTGATCCATATTTAATGATATTCTAGTTTTTTAGGTGCTATACAATTTGGAATCTATAGGTGAAAAAGCAGCCAAGGGACCAACAAAGATTCAAACCAATATAAATAGCAACAAGCAATGCTTCACTCATGAATAGCAATCGACAATGAAGTTTGATTGAACTGAGCATGGTTGGAAATCTATAGAAGCGATATTGTTTTTGATGGCGAGAGATGATGAATTTGTGTTAATCACCTAACGATGTATTGATATTGATCCTATCGATGAGGTAAGAATACCAAGTGGGGACGCCGAACAAGCCAACAATCAACACCATCTGCCACAATCTGTGCCAAACTCTATATAAATTTCTGTTCACATGTATTGTTCCAATAGAAGAATGGAAGTGATAATTTTACATGGCGACATTTTTGGTATCATCAGCCACAAACCACCGCCAGTATTGCAAGGAACCAGCAAAGAATCAAACCAATAAACACGGTAACATGATGCACATGCGTCATTGATAAGAAGCAGTCGACAACGATCCAATTTGATTACAATGAGCATGGATGAAATGCAATATGTATGAAAGATGTGTTTTGTTTGCAACAAATGATACTAATTTGTGCATATCACCTGACAATGTATTGGTATTGATCCTCTTGAACGATATAAGAATACAAAACAGACAGTGTTGTGGGCACTCCGAACAAGCCAACAATCAACATCACCTACCACAATCCCTTAAAATCTTTCTTCTCTTCAATTTTCATACATGCATTGGTCCATTTGAATTACACCACTACAGTTGCATGGAGTGACAAATTTCTCTAATTTTACAAGGTGTCGCTTTTGATAACATTGGCTACAAATAACAACAACTATGCTTAAACTCCTCTTCATGATGCCTCGAAGCTCACAATTGGCCAAGTTAGGTACTTAGAGGTTTGAATCTCAAAAATTGAAGAAACAAATGCACATGTGTTACTGATGAGAAGCCAACGACAACACTTTTGATTACAGTGAGCATGGATGGAATGCAATGTGTACATAAGATTTGCATGACAAATGATACTAATTGGTATAAATCACCTGACAATATATTGGTACTGATTTTCTCGAATGAGATAAGAATACAAGACGGAGAGTGCCGTGGGGACACCAAACATGCCAACAATCAAAACAACTTGCCACACTCCCTGCGGCACGAAGAACACAAGCACGATGCCCACACTGCCGGCCGCTACGAAAGCCAACGATGCCACGAAATGGGTGTCATCCCACACGCGCGCGCTTCGAAGGGTCCAAAGGTCGCGGATACCAACCACGTAGTTTTGCTCCACATGCCTAAACACTGCGGCCAAGATGAAGGCAAGAAGGCTGGCGAGCACGGCGAGCGGGGTGGTGCCGACGGAGTGGTTGGTGAGGGCCGCCCAGAGTGCGATGGCTTGCAAGGGGAGGGCGAAGAGAGGGGGCAGGGCGACCACGGCGGCGATGGCGGCTCCGGAGGTAGAGGATTGCGAGGGGGAATACGGGTCGCAGGAGGAGATGAGCGCTAGGAAGAGCGAGATCACCGTGGCTAGCACGGGGATGAGGAGGATGGCCAGCATGCGAGGAATTGCGATGCTTCCCCACAGGTGCACTGTGTCCGGTAGCCATGCCACCAGTGCGAGCCCTGCCAAGAATGATGTGGTGCTCAACACGGCCCCCACCTCTAACCCTCGCGTCACGAACCCCATCCCTGGAGTTATCGCGAATTGTATGCTTCGCCAAGTTGCTTGCTATTGTGAAGTTTGAGTATAAAAACTTGAGATGCGATCAATCCTTCCTCGAGAATGATGGGGAAGGATGTTGCTGCAGGTGAAATTTGAAGGAGCAAGTTTAGATAACTATGGATAACAACGATGTTGACTCTCTCTTCATGAACACATGCTAAACCCTAAACCTTGCCCAACACGGCTGCCACCTCTAACTCTCGCCTCACGAATCCCAACCCTGGACTATCACAAAAATATAATGGACATTATACAAAATCTATGTTTCAAGATTCTTCCACGAGGATTCTGCACCTAGGTACTTTGAATTCGAAGAGTAACTTCAGATCGCTCTTGGCGTCAAAATCCAAACTTGCTCCAAACTTGCTCGGAAGCTAAAATCCTCGAAGTGAGAAAATGGTGTGCAACCCCCAGAACGTGCAGGAGGTTTGTGTAAAGCTTGAAATTCAGAGTTTCGCGAATTACCAAGTTCTCGCTCCCACTGTCTTAAAGCTCCCTGACAAATTGATCAGCAACATTTTGAGGTTTTGCTCCCCCCGCATGCCAGCTTCATACAGCGGAGTCCCTGCCAATTGAGCGCTTTGTGCACCAGCTGGCACAATGGAACCCAATTTCTCTTCGCTGAACTCCGGGCCACAATCGATTGTTTTGCAGCTTCAAAGACCACATCTAACTGCTGCAGTTATAAAAAAATTCTGCACCTGTTTTCCGAACCTTGCAAAGTTTTCTAGGACGGGTATTGAGCTTCAGATCCTTCCTAACTTGGTCAATCCAAGGTTCTCAACAATTACTTCCAAACCACAAACCTTAAACCCTCCTTCGCATCACCAAAACCCCGGCATACACACCGAACCCCTCAACTCGCACAGAGCTCTTCCTCCATGACAGCTGCACCTCGATCGCCATTTTTCCCCACAAATCCACCTATCCATTACGTGAATTCTACGACTTCCTGTTACCCATCCTGCACTCAAAAATCCAGTGACAATTCTGCAATGGAAAAGTTCCTGCACAGCTCCAGATCTGGTCATACACTTTCCTCCGGCTCACCTGGGCCTCCCATCCTGCATGGGCTCCACCTGCGTACGTTGTGTTCTTCTTTGTCATCAAATTTTCGAGGCTCTTCTGAAAATTGTAATTCTGAGGTTTCTCTCGGAGATTTTTCCTCCCGCAGTCCCCACTTGTCACTCCCCGCAGAAACTGGAAGGGTGCTCAAGTGTTCCGAATGGGTAGATTTGAAGTGGTCTTCGTGGCGGCCGAAATCCGATGGCTCTCCCTCAATGATGGCCAATGGAGACACGTGGGAGGTTCACAAATTGTGCTAGCCTTATTTTAGCATTGATTCTCCTGACATTTTAGTAAGTGAAAAACAATATTATGTTAAAGTCCAAGTAAGTTTCGCCGTAGAAGACGAAAGTAGAGCCTTCCCAACATCCAATGCAAGGCACTTAAAATCATGTTATTGCGTCAAAAGAAGATTTGAATAAAAAAGGATGGTGATGTGCAATAGATCAATCTAATGCATGCAATTGCAATTCCTCGAAGGATGCACTATGTTAAGTCTTGTGGGTACGCAAAAATCCTCGTCGTTTAATGAAAACAATAGGATTTTTTCCCAACATTCAAGTGGTTTTGCTTGTGGTAACAACTTACAGAAAGTTGAGGCAATTTTTTGCAAATACATTTTTCATCTACGTTCATTTATCGTATTAAATAGCATTTATGTTTGTAATTTGTCGAGCTAAGTGCATGTGATTATACAGGTAGGCCCTGCCAACATTGTACCCAAAAGAGGGGTTTGTTCAGGGGTTTGATTCACTTCGGTTGTTGAGTCTGGAGAAAAATCAGTTTTTGGCTCACTCATTCAATGGAGTCTATGGAGATGACAGAAGGCTTCATGTCGGAAGATGGAGTCTAACAATTAGGTGTCGACTAATGAGAATTTTCCGCTTCAGTGTCATCATTCATGCACACAATCAAGGATCTTAATTCTTGGAAATTTATTGGCTTTCCGGACCATATGCAACTTTTACCAAAGATTTAAGGTCTGAAAACTTACATATTTTAATTTCCCATTGCAGCTGACCAAGTGTACGTGTGTTGAATGAACAACTGCATGTTCATGATGTGCTCTCTGCAAAGAACTCTATGATCTGATGTGGGTTATCATTAGATGTTGATTGTGTTTGGCACATCAATCAACTTGATCCGCACCTCCAAGACATTGGGGAATTGTGCCATGTTAGTTAGAGTGATCATCGTGACTTGTCATATGATGCAACCCTCTTTAGTTGGCACCCAGTAATTGCACAATAATTGATGTGGGTCGATGATGAATAGTTTGAGCCGCACTCAAGCAAATGTTTGGTGTAGTTGTTCAATTTACTGTTGATGAAATCTCTATTTTTATGAACGTAAATTATGCAAATTTGATCAATTACTATAGTTGATGAATAAGTGGCCAATTCTTTGGTTAACATGAAGATGAGTTGGCATCCATCATCTATAGTGATGGATTTTTCTTGATGTTGTTGCAAACGCGAGCTCAACGGTTTTCGCGATCTACGACTTGCTCCTGAATCATGTGAGGATCCCTTGCAATGGTGGAAGGCCAACAAGGCCAATTTCGTATCGTCGGTGACCTCGCTCATCAAATCTTGGGTATTGTGGAAAGCCTGTGGAAAGTCAAATTGAGGTTTTCCATTGCAAGAATTCTCGACGTCGTCATGGAACAACAAATTAAATCAACTTGTTCTTATCATGAAAAATGTTTTGATTGTGATGGATTTGTACCTCAATGTCTTGATCAACTTGGTGATCACTGATAATAAGGCAGAGGTATTGCATCATTGGAGAAGAGGTATTTGAAGACCATGTGGAGAATGTAGTTGAGCTTTCCATTGACTTTGCAACCATGGAGAAGTTGTGTACAAAGGAGGATATAGATTTCACTACATGTTTGTATATCAACATTACATTTGTATTTTTTAAACTTTGACATTAGGAAGTTGTATTTCCTAAATTTTGGTGACCATGAATTATTCAACTTTTGTATTATGGATTCCAATCTGGCATAATTACAATCACAAATGAAGGTTAAAGAATATATTTCATTACCCCACTTTGCATTCAATCTTAAAGGAAAATAATTTTATCCTATCAAATTGTGAAGAAGTTGAATTACCCGGGTTCATATATAACCTCAAGTCATATTTCATATAATGGTATGTTTCTTTCAAACATATCCGACTCAAATTCTAGTAGATATTTATCTAAAACCCACCTTGATATGTTATTTTGAATTTTCATATGCTCATATCCTTAGGTATCATTTGAGTAAATCAAACCTTTTACTAGGCTTACCCAAGGGTTCCCTTTAATTGCACATACATGTCCATCACTGGAACTAGAGATCGTGTTGAGGAAACGACTACTGAGATTGCCCAAGTTTGCGCCGATGGATGGCAAATGTGGATAGCATTCCGAAATTGTAGGATTTGTTGGAACATGAGAACTTTTGAGGCAAACCTTGTCACATATTGCATTATAAATACAATATGGCACCATGAAATGTCAAGTATTGTTTTTTTTAGAACTACATATAGGGCACATGAGTAATTAAAACTATGGCTATCATACTAATGCAAAAAAATACGATTAAGGTGGATAATATGATGCTCCCAATCGAAGACAAACTTTGATAAGGTCCCGTTGTTCAAAAAGGGGGATATTTTACATCGTCATGGGTCACTGCAAGAGTCATATGCTTTAATGTGGAATTATCAAGTTCAGACATTGCCATGATTGGACCATATTACCACCAATAACTAGTGACCGATTTCAGGGTTTTAAGGACAAACAAAGTCAAGCGGTAGCAACAACCAATAGTTTGTGACTTTATCCATGTGATTCTTGCCATGAACAAGCCCAAATCGTTTGATTTGAATGCGTGTATGACTCACCAAGGCTTGTAGTAGTGCATATATGCTTTCTTGATTAATTTATTTCATAAAGCTTGTCATGTGGACCATTGTGTCAAATAGCTACTAGAAAGCATGGTCACTAACCAAAACAATAAGACAACAAAATTTTAAAATCAACATGCCAAATCTAAATCCTTCATGGTCAAATTTATAAGCATATTGTTTTGTGTGTTGTGAGGGACAATGATTTCTATTAGTGAAGGAACCCTCCCGGAGAGACCACATACCATGCATATGGTGACACAACCCCAAAAACTTGGTAACACTCGAAGAAGTGGGCATGACCTCCCAAAGAACACTAAATTAGTGGTTTAGGGAGGGTTTGGGCCATTGGCTTGCTTAAATTGGCTTCTTTCAAGTGTTATAACACTCCGGGGACCACAAGGTTTAATTAGTGGTTCTTTTTCACTATATAGTTTGATGACCTATTAAAGTAGTAGATTTATAATACACATTTATGGAATTTAGAACCATCTAATGTCCAGAGGAGAATTACACCAATTATCCCAATTAGTAAGGGTGGTCTAATAGTGTGTGTGGGAAATTTATGAAGGTGATACTAACTTCTATTACGCTATGAAACTAGCTCTAGGTAAATGTATCATTTCTTTTCACAATGGCCTCTATTGTTGTGTTAAATACTCAAATGTAGAATATCAAGTTGAGATCTTCAAAACTTATCATTAAAAGTGATGCTCAAAAGCAAATGGTTGAATCTAGTTTTGGACGTAGATTTCATGACCTTAAATATTTGAAGTTGGAATTTTTTCCATATTCCTTGAATTCATTATCTACTCGAGGGCATGATCAAAAAAACCTTATAGAAAACCATCAATTTAATATATATATATATATATATATAATATTTAAAACAAATTTTAGACAATTACTTGCTCAATATCACCTACTTGCACACCACTTGCACTGTCTTCTTAAATATGTAGATTTTTCTTGAAATTGTTTTTGTGATCATAAATTGTTTGGCTTTGTAGATCAATATTTTTTTAATTTGTATGTTTTTTTCTTCACAAATTTCAAAGTTGATTTATTTCATAGTTTTGAATCACCTTCACTTAACACTAGCCAGGGATCAGGAGTTGTCCACTTTACCATGCTTGTGTGCATGCACTCAAAACAACCCTTTTGTGAGCCAAATTTTTTGCCAAATAGTTTAACTATGAGTGGATAGTGAAAGATGGATGAAGTTTCATCTAAGTAGATGAAAATAGTTGAACTATAGGCTAGAAAGGTAGTTATAACTATTAGCATGGCCATAGGTGGCCTTAGTCGGTTACAAAACCATTGTCACCTCCCCCGCTGAGCTAAGAAGGCTAGTGAGAGGGAGGAAGGCATGCATTCTCTGATTTCATTGAGCGAAAAGTTAAACCATAGGCTTGTCTCCCTCAGCACCGTAAGTGGGCGAGGATCATTGTTGAACTATCTTCGAAATAAATTAGTGATCACCGTAGTGATTGCGGGACACTGGCTTCGATTGGAGCATATTGTTTTTCTTGGATTCTAAGTATATTGAACAACCGAAGTAGGTCAAATTATTTTCTGTTTCTGAAGAGTAATGTGAATCGTGAAACTATTGGCCATTGTTGAAGTTGCAATTGTCTGTGTGAGAGTCTGTGAGTATAGTTGAGCAAGTCAAAGTGTGAATGTGAACTAACTGAGCGAATGTGATGTGATGAACTATTGACTGTGGCGAAACCGCAATCAATTGGGAGTGAACCCTTGAATATAGTTGAGTAATTGAAATTGTGAGCCAAAAGAGTGGAGAATGTAAGTGATTGAATTTGAAGTTCAGAGAGAAACTGAGGGAAACCGAAACCTTGAGTGGAAATGAGTGAGTGCAAAACATGTAGAGCAGTACGAGATTGAGAGAGGATTGTTTGACCTCATAATGAGAGAGGTTACGTATAAGGAAGAGAGAACATAGTGGGTTGATTAAACCATAGAAAGAAGGCAGCAATGCAAGATGAAACCATTGTCAAAGGAAGGACCATAGTGAGAAGAATGTCGAGGATGTAAATTTGAGTAACTATGGATAGAGAGTCTGTTTGAGTCAAGAGCTTATGTGATATCATTGGCCGAAGAAGGCGATAGAAATGAGGAAAGGTGAGAGAACAATTACCTCATAGTGAAGCGCGTAGAACTATAGGCCGGGTCGTTGAAGAGCAGAGTTCCGAGCGATCAAGGCACATTGAGGGTTAGGTTGTGAGAGCCGAAACCTAATTGAAGCCCATAGTTTAGTAAAGCTAATGTCTCCATGTGAGAGGGTAAATCAAGAGTGAAAAGAGAGTGAGTTTGAAGAGAATAGTCCTGTGAGAGGCAAACCATGAGAGAGGGAGTTGGAAGGCCGAGTGGTAGGCCGAGAGTTAAACTATTGGCTATAGTTGAGGCTTGTGGTAGGCAATGTAGGGAAGGTGAATGGCCAAGTGTCAGTCCGTGAAGTGAAGAGATTGAATATTGTTGAGCTTGTGAGAGGCAGTGAGGAAGAAGAAAGAGCAAATAGTTCAGCCGAGTGAGACTATAGTTGAAACTAACACTTTAGGCTGATAGAAGTTAAGTGTGTTATCCTAACTTAGACTCTTGTAATTCCTCTTAACTCCTCAAATCCACCGCTAATCAACTTATCATAATCTTTTAATGAGAGGATCCCGATTAACTGAGGTGATGAGAAAAGATTCTGATAAGTTGATTAGCGATGGATTTGAGGAGTTAAGAGGAATTACAAGAGTCTAAGTTAGGATAAACTTTGGATTATCAAGGAGATTAAGGCATAAGTTATTCTAGACTTATATAGAGTTTTATATGATTATATAGTCTGAAGACTTGATCTTTGAGTAGGAAAGTGCAAGCTAACCAGATTAACTATTGTCTTGTGTGTTACCCTGGTTGTTGTTGTTGCATGTTGTGCAAGGCAACTAAGACTATAGCTTGACTCTAATGACTATTGTTAGTTGCATAAGTTGTGAGTAATGATTAAATCTTGGAATTAAGGAATGAACTATTTGTCTTGTATTGAAACTAACATTGACCAATTAATGAAGGAGTTGTTGTGATTTGAAGATGCATTGGCCAATGGTTACCAAAGACAATTGTGATACTCAAAGACTATTGTTCTCGAAAGACTATTGTTATACAATCTCATGACTAGATGGTTACTTACTGAGACTGACACACATACCCCACTGAATGAGACATAGTGAGAGGAAACCTTGAGAGAAAGGAGAGTAAAAAAATAGATAAGTGATGTTTTAGAGTGAAGATAGCAACCCTATTGTCTGATTAATGAATTATAATGTGACAAATGCCTGTAATAAACACCAGTAAAGCCTTCCTTGAGAGTCTATACCCTGGGTTTTGGTTATTTCAATCATAGCAAAAAACTAACTACACCTTTCATAGGCTTGGAAAGTGAGGGTTAAGAGTGGAGGTTGTAAGCTTTGTGGATATGAATAAGGCCCTATTGTGGGTACTTCCAACTCTACAAATTAATTTAGCTGGTGGATCGGATCGCGCATTGTTTCATTAACTTAGCAATTGTGAATTCATAGCAAAATCAGAGTCAAGATTCACCTTCTTTGTCAATGATCATGATTGTGTTAACAAATGAACCTTGAACCCCCCTAGAATGGTAGCTATGTTTTGAACATATTACTATGTCAAATATCGTTGTAACACACCAATTTGGGCTCGTGTTGTCCCAACATGTTGCACTTGTGCACATGAATTAATTTCTTGGGCCATCCCCGCATTGTCCACTCAACATGCCAATGTTGACACCCGACCATTTGGAAACTTTGGAATGTTGATTGCATCAACGGCTGTATACCCTCTACATTCCAAAGTTCCAAGATATAATATAGTAAATGTCTTTTTAAAGTTTATTTAAACTACAAGCCTTGCCCATAAGTAGTGCATTTTCTCCTTGATGACCACATTTCACTCAAATATAGGTGTCCAATTAAGGAAGAAGAGTGACCACATAACTCTACTTAAGGTAGAGGGTGCTTAAACCAACACTTTAAGCTATTGCACATACATATGGCTATGTGCTTGATATTATATATATATATATATATATATATATATATATATAAAAGCCTTTGGGCTAAAAATAAGTATAAAGAGAAAAATAGCCTCAATTGAAAATTTGATGAATATTCAAAGTCAAACCACTAGCTTCTTTAATCCGATCCCTAGGCCCCGTGTATGACGGCCTTGTATATGATGAGGACCCCCAACTTCATTACCTAGCCTCAACCCATCATAGTTGGGTCCTAGACCCGAGCTAGATCAAAGCCCAACTACTGTAGTAGCGGTATGCAAAGTCACATGGCCACCTTCATGACCCACCCAATTCAATTGCAAAATTGTCCCCTTGCATCCCAGATATCGCCCCCCTTTATGCCCATAATTGACCCCCTTTGTGCCCATAACTGAATGTGCCACCCCCCCCCCTTCTTGAATAAAATGGCTAGAATAGGCACTGACAAGCCACCCTAAACCCACCTTGAACTAACCTCACATAGAATGGAGCCCATTACCAACCCTATATGGAGGTAGTGGAGGCCCAGTGTGAGGTGGCGCCACTAATGGCACCTAAACCCGTCACTCCGTCACTCTATGGGCATGTGCACTCCTTTTCCTTGGGAAATGGTTCAAGATAGTAGAGTGTTGGCAGTTGGGAGATGTTTATATGTGTTGCTTTTTGGGTGGGGTGTTGGTTTTAGCTCCCTCTACCTTAGATGATCTTGAAAGTTGAGAAATTTCCCTCGGTAAACAGCCAATAATATAATTGAGCCCACTCTATTTGATTGTCAATACTTAAACTTAAGCTTAGTGGTACATAGGTGAGGTGAGGTAGGTGCGTTTGCACTCAAAGTGACTCTCAGGCTTTGAATTGTTCAGTGAGCGACAACAGTAGGCAGGGTTTTAGGGTTCGAGAATCGGAGAGAGGATGGGAGATGCCTTTTGCTTTCTCGGAGCACCACCTAGGGTTTCTATGGACACTCGTCGCTCCACTTGTCATCGCCGAGATCCTCCAGCAACCGCTCTTATGCCCAGTCTGTGGCGAAGGCCAGGTAGGAATCCAGTTTTTCGAGCCATCATGCTGTTCTCCTGTTTATATTTCTTGAGTTCAAGCTATTACAGAGAAATTGCGCACATTCGAGGTAAGGATTTTTTTTTAAATAAAATAAAGAAATTAAATTCTTGGTGGGCACTCTGAGCTCAATGATGGTGGTCTCCAGTGTTAAAGGAGTGTTGGTGTATGTGTGTTGGTTCCTTAAGAAAAAAAGGTTCTAAATGGTCTGGTTGTTACAGAGTCAAATGAATTTTGTGGGTTTTGGGCGAGATTTTTCTTTCTTTCAGGAATATGGTGTAGGTGGTGACTCTTTGTTAGTGACTCTCGAACTGGGGAAATCTCTAGCTACCCCGTCTTTCTTCTGGCCTCCCCGAATCAGCAATTCGTCTCGAGCTCCAAAATTAGTTGTAGGTAGCGTCATCCTAATACCTGTCGCAACGTCTTCCATGAATTCGTATATTTGCGACCTTCAAAATTTGGACGTGTGTTTTGTTTTAAGAAAAGTTGGTTCATCACCGTAACCTGGTCTGCTGCGAAATGATGATGAAGGGTATGAATTCGACCCTGAACTTCTTTCTACATTAAGTTCAGTCATGGCCCTTTCTTCACTTCTTATTACACCTTCGCAGGTTAATTCCTATAGCTGATTTTTCCTACACTAAGTAGTTGGGAATACTCCGCAAAGAGGTTTTTCCTGTTCTCCTTGCTAGTTTCCCTCCTTCATGGTTTTGGTTAATCCAGAAGCTCATTTGACCATCATTGATACCTAGACAAGCGTTTCTCCTTTTCATTTTTGACTATCAGGTTGTGGGTACTTCAGACCATTTGAGTCCTGGTCAACATCAATTACATTTTGAGTTAAAATTAAAGTAGAAGTTTTGCTGAACTTTTAAAGATTGCTCGAAGTAGGCTCTTAATCCTTGGCTTACCCTGTTATTTCCTTCCATATTCTAGCACGTCATGCACGTTATTTCCACAGAGAATATTCCCTATGGCAATTATGCCTACCACTAGTGATTGGAAATACTCAGCAATAAGACTTTCTCTCTACTTTACTTGATGGTTTCCCACATTCAATGTTTTTAAGTTAATGCAGAAGCTCATTTCAGCCGTTAGTGATACCTACACAACTTTTTCTCCTTTTCATTAGTTTGTGGGTACTTCGGATCTCCTTTCAAGCCTCCTGTTTTTCCTTTCATATTCTGGAGTGTCATGCACATTGTTTTTACATAGGAGATTCTTTAAGGGGATTATGTCTACCATATGTGATTGACAGTAGTCAGCAATAAGATTTTCTCTAGTCTCCTTGATGGTATCCCACATTCCATGTTTATAAGTTAATCCAGAAGCTCATGTAAACCATCAGTGATATCTACACAACTGCTTCTCCTTTTCATCAGTCTGTGGGTACTTCAGACGCTTTGAGTTTAAAATAATTTAAAAAAAAGGTATGCTTCTACTTTATAAAAAGTGCTCACAGTAGGCTTTTTATCACTCAAAAGTCCCTGTTTTCCCTTCTGTAATCTAGCGTATCATGCTCAATATGGTGTTTTTGAATATTTTGCAGTGCCCGCACTTGAGCATTTGATATCTTAAATACTCCTATGATAGGCATGGAGAGAAAGGAATCATCAGGTGGTCGGCCACAGGGATGGGCATCGCTTACGCGTTTGCACCGCGACTCATCAGCTGCTGATGTGGACCCTTTCCCTGCTCTCCATCACGGAGCAGGTAATGCGACATTATTTCAACCGAGCAATTCTCGACAACCGCAACATTATAATAAGCCAACCGTTCCTTTTGCATCTGTAGTGACGAAAAACAAGCACCGGCCTTTGAGACTTCCTGAAAATACAAGCTTTCGAAACGGGATTTCAGGTCCTGGTGATGTGGTTGCAAGGCTGAAAAAGGAGCATGGCTGGGCAGACTTGATGTTTATTCAGGACGTTCTCGAATCTGTAAATGGAGACGAAGATTTGGCATCCATGCACCTTTATACTATGGGTCACCCGGAGTCACCCAAAAAGGTGGCTTCTGAAGAGCAAATCTTGGGTGCCAATGATGATGCTAATTTGGACCTTCCTGAAGCAGGATTGGATGCATCTGTAGCACCCACCGAATGTGAGGAAAATGATGTGTATTTGAAGTTTCGAAGGGAAGCATTGCGTAAGAGCCGGTTCGTGTGGGAAGAACTTTAGTACATCGCTGATTTCAGAGTCTTTTGTTGCATTTAAAAAAAATTATTGTTACTTGGTCAGCAGCGTCTGTGTGATAATTTTTTTTGGTTGTGTTGCTTTTATTCAACTTAACTGTCAGTAGGGAGTGCAAAAGGGGGCGGGTGAGTCGTTTAACAGTGTGATGGTTTTTGTAACCCTTAAGTGTTCGAGAGGCCTCTCTCCATGCACAAAGATGTGTATTCGTGCTACATAATTCCATTTTTAGCTAATTTGTGTTAAAAGTGAACCTATCTAAATTCAACTTATTCTGTAGAGTCACTGATGCTAGTATCAAGTGTTGTAATCTCCAACTGTGATTCCAAAAGAAGTCCTGATACTTGTTTTGGACTCTAGTGGATAGAACTAATGAGTGTGTGCCATCTGTAAGTATAGATATGTACAAGTATTCTATTTCCGACCTATCAGCAGTTGCAGAAGCTTAACAGTAATGAGAGACATATCTGAGGAGGAAAGTTTAGTCTCTCTCTTGGAATATAATAAGGCATACAGTACATTATAGAAGATTTGTCTCTTTTGACATCTCCATTCGCGAATGTGAGGATGCCACGATTGATTTACGGTTTTCGATACAGAGCGATGCTACACATTTTAGTGAATTCATAGACATGGGAGACAAAACAGCAAACAACAATAGTACTCTTCAAGTGCACATTTTGACCCATTGGCAGAATACCTTAATGTTATTGAAAATTAGGTTCAACTATACAGCCGGAGTGCCCTTGGATACAACTTCATACCCTTTGTATTTTGATCATCAATGTCACATAGGAGTATATTTTTTATTTTTTATCCTTGACACAAGATAATGTACTAAATAAAAATTTAAAATCCCAAGTAAAATAAAAAAATGATTTTAAGACTTGGTGAGTTTGTAGAAATTGTGTATATATGTTGTACATTGAGCCCCTACATCCCTTAAGGGTTAATATGATGTAGATGAATGGATCGATGGCAGGCAAATCATTGTTTTAGTGGGTTCGTTTAACTTGGAAGCAAGTTGGGTTTAGAAATTCAGTACTGGTGATCCTAACTGACGTACTGGAGATATTTGTGGTACAGCAATAGGGATAAATATGCACGGGCTGCCTACAATGCATTTATGGCTGGAGACCATGTCCATGCAAAGCAATTCTCACAAGAAGCACGTGAAAACTGGAAAAGTGCGGAGAAGTTACATGCACAAGCAGCTGAAGAAATTCTTCTGGCCAGAAATTCAGGTTAGTGGTATCCAATCATTACTTGACCAATCTGAACACGAGGCATAAACTCCGGTTTGTGAATGATATATTTCTGCAAAGGTTTGAGGGATGATTAGTTGGGAGGGAAAACTTTTGACCCGTGTGTGTTCTTTTATCTGTCTCAGTTCGTTGCTCACCACACATGGAAGTCTGACATCTCGTGCATGAATACAATCAAATCAATGATTACATCCAGATTATGCATAAGTTGATTGGCACAAGATGTATTACATATTCTGAATTATCTTCTTATGGAAGGTTGACACAATTCCTTTTTTTTTGTCCTCACAGATGCAGAGACAAATTTATGGTCCCTTGATTTACATGGTCTTCATGCAACCGAGGCAGTTATGGCTTTGCAACAACGTCTTGCTAATCTTGAGAATGAGTTGTCAAAGGATACATCTCTTATTTACGGCCACACTCAACGAGAGTCAGATCAGTCAAGAGATTTGAAAGGAGAGGAATCAGGTTCTAAGGGACATTTTGGGGAAAATCAACATTATTTGCATCTAGCTGCTCCAAGAAGTCTTGTGAAGAAGGATCTTTCTGTAATTACTGGTGATCCTCACTCTCATCTCTCTGACCTGCCAAGATTAAAACATGATCTAGAATAAGATACTGCAGGCAGTTTAAACCCTAAACCCTAAACCCTAAACTGCTTACGGTTGTGCATTAGGTTGAAAGGTTATTCTTGGGTTTTCCTCGTTGTTTACAAAAATTATTTGTTTCTAAACTCTGAGATCCCTAACGTGATAGGTTTTAAAATGAAGTTTTGAGCATGAAGGCATTAGTCATTCAAAAGAGACACATCTGTTAAAGCTTGCTATGCTCTTTGTGATTGCAGGTGTTGGGCGGCATAGTAAGGGTGGTCCTGCTCTCCCATCAGCAGTAAAGAACTTTCTATTAGCTAATGGGTACTCTCCCTCCCCTTCTCTTAGACAGCTTCTTAATTTTTTATTTTTTATTTTTTATTTTTTTAAATCCCGCCTCCTTTTCTACATCTTATACTGTTCCACTTAGGGGAAAATCATTGTGGGGTGATCGTACCATGTGGATAGTGCTGCTGTTTCAAAACCCTCACGTTACACATGAACATTGGAGAAAACTCTCTGCTAGTAAAATAGATCGCTTGCAAAGATAAAATAGTCAAGAATATGAGATTCCGCAAATATACTAAATAGTCCTATTAGTGTGGGTGGAAAAATAATGTGGACCATACTAATTTTCTAGTCAGGGTGGAAACAATGTGGGCTAAAGACCCCAGAGACTTCTGACCAGCACCTTGACTATTAGTTCAAGGACAAACGTAGCATAAAATAAAATAGTCACCTGCTTCAATTTTCTAGAAATACAATCAATGGAGCCCACCCTAATTCTAAACTAGAGATTTGGCGTGGGTTGAAAAGTAATGTGTGTTCTAGAGAATTATTGTGGCCCACACTAATAGGACTATTTAGTGTACTGGAGCAAGTTGGAGCATGAGTTTAACTGGCACACATTTCTTGGAGCAGGTACAAATTTACTGATTCAAGACCAGGTGTGGTGGGTGTAACTCCTAAACGACATTATGTTTAGGACGAGTTTGTACTTTATCGATCTCTCTGGTGTTTTGCCTGCTGATTAAAATAGATCGCTGCAGCAGTGAGCATGTACATTTATTTATCCTTCACTTAGCTGTGCACAAAAGTGGCACAACATTGCTATGTGCAGGTTGTAGTTGATACTGTGCATTTCTGATGGTAGAACTAGTCACAGCAGACCCGAGTAAGAGTTTCTGGTCAAAACATGTGAACATTTCTGGCTCATGTAGCGTGGGTGTTTGTATTTTAGACAAGAGTAGGGATTTTCACTCACGAGAATTGATTTGAGTGGTACAGTAGGGGTGATGGTCATGAGAGGACCTTTACACATGCAGCCATTTCTTAAAGCCTTATTTGATTACACAAGTCCAAGAGTGGCACCAGTGTAGAAATTAGAAACATAGCCAGGCGATTCCCTGGTGGTATGTACCATAACAGTCTAAATCAGCTCTCTGAAGGTTTTCTTGTCCAATAGCCTATTTGTGTTCATACTTCTCTTGGATTTGAGTTGTCACAATGAGCTCATATTTTTGTCAGGATCGTTATTCCTCCAGAGTCTTTTATACCTGTGTTGTGTCATGTACAGTTTCTGCAAATTATTCATGACAAATTAGATTGATCTAAACCTTTACATAAGCTAGATATCTTCAAACACACAAAATGTTGGCAATGCGAACTGTTTGGGTAATTTTCTAAAGAGCAGGTACACCATCTGAAGGGTTTTGGGCTGGAACCCTGGACAAAGACAAGAAGAACATGGAGTAAGTTGCCAGATTCATGGTAAAAGTTGCCCTCAAGTATGTGGATACTGTGAAATCCACAGGACATATGTTGTCCTGCAATGTCATGCACATCCTGAAGCCATCAGCTTTGTGGGATTTTCTGTAACTACATGCATCAACCTTATATTTTGTTTGTGAGATTCTCATCTGACATAGTTTGCTCAATTTCTGTGCAATAGCTTAGGAAGACTGAAAAAGCATGCATATGTTCACACTTGCCTGGGGCTAATTGTTATGTTGGTGAACAGAATCCCAAGGTTGTTGTTTGGATATGAGTTTCTGATTTGTCACCTATGTTGCACCTTCTTGACATCGTATAAGGTATGCGGGTGTTATTCAGGTACTTTTCTGAAAGGGACACCTATATTTGATTAGTGTGTGGATAGGTGAAGATCAAAGAACAAACACCACAAAGACACATCTTTAAAGGAGATTGGACTAAGCTTTATGTCTTCAAATTTTATTAACTACTCCACACTTGATAGTGAACACAATTGGGAGGACCTATGTATTTAGTTCAGGAATCGACAAAGATGCACTTCTGATAACCATAACTCGATCATGAGAGGTCCAATTCTCAATCCAATTCGGGTTGATGATTCATCGCAGATATGCTAATGCAACCCAAGCTTTGTTCTGTGAATCTTGTCAGTGGAAGTTGGAGAACATGAAAAACGTACCGAATAACACCCACGTACCGACCTTGCAGATGATTGTATACAGGACTCAATTGTAGGCGATGCTACAGAAATTGAGATTCACAGTTTTATATTCAATTGCTGTCTACGAAGATCTATAGATTCACTGACTCATTCAGAGATTGCACTTACATGTGTCCGACATTGTTCAAGAGTCACTCGAATCGTGCAGGTGAAGTGCAGATACTTCTGTCGGTTCTTACACCGATTCCAGGAAGAGGGACCACATTGCACATGGGTGCCTACCTTCAAATCCAGGTGCTACCAATTTTCTACTGCAATTATGGACCCGGACTTGGATTTGGCAAGCAGGGCGGAGTCTGTCGCTCTTCCTCTTGCACTGAAGTCGATAGGACCTTCCTGGTTCAGGTGGTTCAAAATTACCGACTAAGATCACCAAAACTTTCTCAACCGTGCTTCATCTCTAGAAACTGTGTACTCGCCTTCGAAGAGATTGTGTCGCAATGCGAGACGTGACTGGTAGAGTCAGAACTGCGAACTTTTTTCAACTTTCGGGAATATATAGCGGTCTAAGAGAGGTTTGTGTTAAGAGTGAGGAAACCAGGTGCAGAATGAAGCAGAGATTCGGTGCTACTCAGTCTCTTAATTTGTATTGATCAAAGGGGGAACTGCCCTTTATATACAATCTGGCTCGACACTTGGACTAGGTCCAAGTGTCGGCACCTGGTTACACCGTGGACTAGCTACCTCGGTGGGAATATTCTAGCTCGGCCTCGGGTTCCTATCGAAAGCCCGAGGCCCTTAACTAACGCCTACTTGTGGCCGCCACTTTACTTAAGGTGGCTAATGCCCATGTGGGACTAATTAATACTGATTAGCCCCTACTACTAGGGAGGTTGACTAGAGGTTGCATTTATCTCCCTAACAGTTTGAAACAGCAATCCCTCTGAGGAAGTAGACCTTTGAGCTTCGGTGGAGTTGGCAGTGGTGATATCCATATAGGAGTTACGGCCATGGCGCAGTGAAGGAGCCTTCATCCTTCTTGCTAAAAGTGTTGTGCATATGATTGGGGAGTTTTGAAGATCTCGTGATCTTCAACAATTGAACTGCAGCCATGTTTACTCTCCGGGATAACCACTTTCGTCCACCATAGAGGATTAATAGCGTGAAGATGGACAGGTCTCTCGGAGACGCCATGAGAAGTCACAGCCAGTTCCTCTTGAAACAGGTACTCTACTAGTGACTCATCTCTCGCGTGGTTCATCAAACTTCCACTTGAAATGCTTTTGCAATTTAAGTCCTGGCCAATGATCTCATGTGCTTCTTGATCAGATGACAGTCAGCATCTTGTAGAACAGCTGCTGTTGTCAACGATCTCAAACACCTCCGAGATGATGCTCTTTATGGGAACGTCAGGATGGCTTGGTAACAACAATTGTCATCACATGCTTGAAAGCAAAACTCTTGCTCATAGTTAAGATGTTGTAGTTTGACGCTCTCGTTTTCAAGATTTTACAGATTAAGGAGTCTGTGTGCTGCTTTTACAGATTTATGTGGTGTGGTGAATTCATAGGTGATGAAGCCCCAAACGCCATGACTTTTTTTCCATCTTTTCTTTAATTTTCAAGGTTCGTGAACAGGAAGTGAATCAACTGCTGCTTAGTAAATTTATTTCACATATTTTCCTCTCCCTACAATCACTCGGTGTAGAAGATGGAGATTTTCTTCCGGAGATGCCGGCAGGGGAAGTTTGGGCGAACCCCTCGTGAAGCAGGTACTGTAATAGTCACCCACCATCTCTTGCGCCTCATCAGATTTACATTTGAACTGGTTTTGCAATTGTAGTTGTTGAAATTCCCTCACTTGTCAACAGTCTCATATGCTTCATCATACATTCGGTGTCCCCGGAGGATCTATTAGCCCGCGAACCTTTCGTAGTAGTTGTCTACGATCACACCTTGCTGTTGAGATATCCAATTGTGAATCACACCTTCCACGATTTTTGGTCTTATGGGAATTCATAGCTTATCAAGTCCCACAATTTTATGTCATGATCGTCTTAACCCTTCAATTTGTCAAATCTGAAGGTAGTCTAGTCAACAAGAAGGGAATGAACAACAAAACCCAACAATGAGATTTCAACGCATCTTAGCATCATGTAGTCTCTGGACAACATATGAATAAAAATATGATTTTTCAAAGTATTAATTAGATACAGTGATGATGAAGATCAAGGAATATGGAATTTGCATGTGAGTTTAAATGTAGAATCTAGAAGTGCTTGTACAAACTAACGCAATTCAAATGGTAACAGAACATATGTAACCCGAGAGCTACTTTCAACTTGTATTCAAGGCAAATAGGTATTATACAAAGAGCATGTAAATGTGGTATGATCATGTGCGAGTCCAAGGGAAGAGAACTCAATATTTGATTTCATTGTGCTTTAATTTCTCCTACTACACTTTGGAAGTCATGGCTTGTTGACTGCTTGATTTGTTTCATGCTTACATTTTGATTCAGCTCATTGTGATTGTTGAAGTTCATAGCTTCTCCATGATGTAACATTGAATATGGGGTTGGCATTCAGCCAAGATTTTGTAGCAGCATAGTGTACGAGGATATTTTTGAATAAATTCATGTCAAGATATATGGATAATACGAGGATGGAGCTAAGATCACTCCTCATAATACTTTAGATTGAATCAATGTTCATTTATGTGATTTATTTATATTGTCTATTTGAACCTGGTATGATATTGTGGGAATGGTTGTCGTTGTTGTCCACTTATGTAAAAGAAATAATCAATAAATACACCTTTGAAAATATATGAATTTTAACAAAGGATTGTGAAAGTTACATTTTTTAGTGAATAAGTACCTAATTCAAGCCAACAATTGTGCTAATTTCAATTTGATAACGATTTTTTTTTTTGAGACAGAAGGCTGATAGGCTAGTGTCAAAGCATAGGAGGCAGTTGACCACCTGGCAAGTTTCTGTCAAGTAGAGAGATTTGATAACGAAATTCATGGTAATGAAATCTAAGAAATCTAAGAAAATGGTGTAAAATAAATTGATGGTGTATGACGCCTTGAAATTGTGTAAGATGAATTACTCCAAATAATATGATGATTAAAGAAAATATACAATTTTTACAAAATCATGGTAAACAAATATTTGAAATAGAACATATGAAAATATTTAAAATGGAAATTTATGTAAGCCTAGATGCTCCTAGATACTTCAAACATTTTTTCATCTAGTTCAAAAAGGATTTTTGAATTACAATGGAACCCTTAATTCGTGGGATTTTCTCAATGGAGAGTTCACGAGCCTCCCATTTCATGTTTCCATGGAGACCTCGAGTCCACAACATACATGCACGGTCTTCAAGAGGGTATAATGTTTGAAGATATATAGGCCAATTGAATTAGAGTTTGCTCAAAAAATAATCTACATTTAATTGTATTTTATGGTTGAATTTTGATATCTATTGTTTGTTTTTTACCGAACCCCTCTCCCAACTAGTGTAGCCCCCGACCCCATGAAAACCTCCTCTCTTGACACCATGGTCACTCCAAAAAGAACTTATCCAAAAATTCTTCAAACCATGATCACATAGTATCATTCACTCTCACCAGTCTCATGGATACACAAATGATGAAAAGGTGCAGTGTCTCTCATTCATGCCAACCTTCAATTAGCATCCTATCTATCTTATCCAATCTCATCTTTGTGTTTTGCAGGCCCAGGATCAACAAAGAATGATCCCTTAGTTAACTTGCAAGTGCCTGAGAAACCCAAATGCATGTGTTGTTTGTGGGTTTTATTTATTTAATATGATCTTTGTTTCTTTTATTATCTAGTAGGTTAGGTGTTGTAAGATTTTGAATCCATAGGTAAAATATTATCCGAATCAAACCTAATAAAAAAACCTAGGGAATGTTTCCAAACCAAATTGTTTAGGGAGTTTAGGGTGTTAATTGTTGGAGGCGACATCTACCACTTTTTTTTTTTTAATCCTTAAATTTTTTCTTGCCACGTCCACCATTAAAATATTGATGCAGAGGTCCACATGTACCTCTATCAAAAGATTATAATTTGATATGTCAATGTCCATTTCATAGCAAGGGTCCTCTAAAATTGAAAATCTGCATGTAACTGTTAATTTTGGTATCTTTTTAATGGTATATATATAAACTCAATATACTCAAACAAAGTATGGATCTCAATTTTAAAATTGGGGTAATCTCCTTTATTTTTTTTCAACTCATCAAATAAACCTTGTTGACGATACTTGGACAACGGAAGAATTTTGAGGTATCATGTACCTACATGTTGTAACATCTACATGATTGGATTTGGCATTCAATTTCTAGATGTGAAGTTTAAAATGCTCAAAGTTTAGCTACTTTCAAGGCCATTTCAGGGTGGCCAATGGACATGCAAATACAAGTTAATAGTCCCAAATGTAGGGCAATTTTCAAGCACTCATGTTGAATTAAGGAGTTTGAGGAGAGTTTTGTTGGACCTACATATTGGTTGAATGTTCTTCTTTAAGTTTCATAAGCAAGCCGTTCTTCTTTGATGTTTCTTTTACTTCCTCCCCAATAGATTATGAGGTCATTATTGAGAAAATAGAAAGAAAACAACTGCAAATAACTAGAAATAATTGCACATATGATGTCTATACTATGGTCTAGATTAAATGATACAATGAAAGGGCGGCTATGACCAAGGCTAAAGCATCCCTCTTTCCCGCTAACCTCCATTTGACATGATCTCTCTCTACAACCAAAGATGGAAATTCTTGAAGCCTATTAGGGGTGGTTTACACCATGGACCATGAAGTTGTCCCAAGGCCTTGAAAAAATATATGATTGGTTGTTGAATTTATCCCGGGACCACATCGGTTTACTCCGAGGAAAAAATGTCAGAGTGACCATGGAGTTTGAGGTCCCCAAAAGACATATTTGAAAGCCTACATTATCCACTAACATGGTCCAACGGGTTTTGTGGTGGGAGAGGCAAAAGAGATACCCTAGTAGAAAAAGGCAAGGGCCCATAGCAGAGAAGTGTTGTTATCATTAATTTTTAATGAAATTTTTTTTGGGGAAGAATAGATGAAGACAAGGGAAGACAAGAGAATAGTCAAACTTGATTTTTTTTCAAAACTGCCCTTTTTAGACATATATTAAGAAAAAAGTAGCATATTCATTTTTTGGTTCTTGATCATTCCTCTTCGTCCACATTTGGTTTACACGATTTGGGCGAACCAACCCATACACTCATTCCTTGTTGGATGCCTACACCCTTGCCTCCAAGGAACCAGTGTACATGCTGTTTCGCCCCAACCCGGTTTACACCTAGTGGGGGACCCAAAGGCATTGTAAATTGATTTTCTAGGAAATCGGAGAGAACTGGCTGTTAGTTACAGATGAACCGGTTGAGTTTGAGAAATAACCGGTTGAAGTTCAAGACTGCAGGAAATTATCGATCATTTTAGAGGAATTTATAGAATATACCCCAATTTAATAAAGGAAAACCGGAGGATGTCAACATGTAACTGGTTGGACTTGCAAACACTAGGATCTCAACCGGTTTAATGCCCAAAAATCTCCCCGATCACTGCCTTATTGGCATAACGCCAAACATCTACATTGTTCATCTTACATGTGTCACTTTTGAGTTATCCACATCATCATTCACAACCAACACTCACCTGCATGTCTTTTCCTGTGCTATTCAGAACCCAATTTTTTAAATATCTCTAAAAGGTTGCCCTGAAAGATATTTATGACGTTTTACATCATGAAAGTTGTGGGCCGCATTTTATTATGACTAGCACATAGGGCACTCATTGCCCTGCTAAAAAAACTTGAGATGCCCTTGGCCACACATTGGCAATGGTGTCCTACAATACATAAGGTAGATGGGTCTTAAACGGTTACTTGTTTTCGACTAATCCGCTTCTCCTAGAATATGAAACACGCGATTAGTACGAGATGTTTAGCACTACGGAATCGGGGCCATACCCACTTTTCTCATGCTTCTTGGAGGTCACATGAATATCTCATCTATTATCAAAGTGGAGAATCTTGTGCTCGTTAAATGGTCATATAGGTCCCCTCCCAAATATGTTGACTACGAGTCTAGAATGGTTATCATATTCTGGACATGCAGTTTGGTTTCTTTTAAACACGTTTTGGTATCCATTCTTGGAGCCACACCAAACTACATACCACTTAAATACAAGTCTTTGATCAAGATAAGTAACCTAATTAGACACATCTACCTTAAACAAACACAAATCAATTTTATTTGGAGTTCCGTTCATAACATTATTCAGATCCATAACATTGTTATGTGGGACTGGCAATATTCCACAGAATATTTATGGATATTCCCCACATTCAATTTGAACAATGATATAATGGATGATAAATAATGGAGGCCCACTACATACACCCTAAACTCCGTAATATCAACCCCCGTAATGCCACTCACTCTCTAATATCCTAAAACCCTAGGGTAAGGATGTCCTTAGTTCAAATCTCACTCTTTATTGCCACATCTCTCTCCCTTATATCACGAGTTTTTCCATGATGCAAATCACCAAAGAAGTCAACCCACACCCTCTCATTGCACCACGTGTCAATATGTGAAGTGTCTTCTTCTTGAGCTTATTCTTCTTCTGCTTGTGCCACTTGTTGAATTGTTGGTGCATGGATTTGCCATGTTGCCCGGGAGGGCCAAGAGGGAGGTTGATATGTGAAGATGCATCATGCGTTATGATACCGTAGATTTCCCAAGCGAGGATTTGTTCTAAGCCCTAAACCCTAATCTTGAACCCTAGTCCTCTCTCTCTTAGATGTGTTGCACATCCATTAGCAATTTAATCCACCAACATGGTAAGCTCTTTAAGGAGTTGAATACGTACATGTGTGTGCATTACTCATTGTGAATGTCACCACTTACCAATCTCAAATGCAAGCCCTATTGATTATGCTTTCTAATTATCCTTAGAAGCCGAGTTGTTTTGAATATGAGATCAAGCACCACGGAATTGGTACTATTGCAAGACATTTCCATCAATTGTTGATGAAGATATAGAAGCAATCATTTATGCATTGGACAACAATGGTGACTTCAAGGTTCATTTTTGTACACCGATTTTTAATTCTATAAATATATTAACAAATAGTGGAATTCTTCATCAGATGCTTGGGTTTTTGTCCATGTTAGGAATTTGATGTGTTGGTCGTCGTCAAATCAATAGGGAAGAATTTGTTGACCTTTGCAACACCATACCTTAGAAATTTGAAAGGGTAGACAAGGTGAGTTGCATTCATGTCTACATTTGGTTGACAACCCTTTATTAATATTTATTTTCCATGTATGTTTCTTGAGATGAGTTTATGGTAAGATCAAATGTGCAAAATGTATGTCCCTCATAATCGTTGGTCAATGTGTGAAAAGAGTGGATCCTTTTCGCCTAGGGGTTGATGTGGTGCCATTTTATATGCTCATTATAGGGGGATCTATGAGTCCAAGCTTCAACCAATCTACATACATGGTTGTCAGTGTCCAAGGAGGATTTTGGACATAATTGGTCAATATCCTAGTGTTTCCAAGACCAAATGGTTACAAGTTGACATCTTTTAGTTCTTCTTTGCTAAATTGAAGAATATTCTATAAATTCACAAAAATGGATCGGATCGAGGTAAAGTCCTTATTTTCTCTCTTAAATTGGGACTATTGTAGCATGAGCTTCTTGTCTTCAATGTCTAATTTTCACACATATTTCAATATCATCACTTCATTGTGGTCCACACATGACATAAATTAGCAGTGCTAGCAAGTTCTCTCTCATCATTTAAACAAATGCAATTTTGCTTGAAGGCCAAAAAAAATGAGATTCAACCTCTCAAAAAGGTTCACTTATGCATACACATACACACTAGGAGTCCACCGCACAGCTGTTGTCGTCCAAAAATCATCAAGTTTGTATTCTTCTTCATCACCTTCGTAAAACCCACATTGAATGCCATGGCCGCCCAAATGCCTCCCTCCTACATTCAAAGCTTCCATATCGTCACTTACCCCCACCAGAGAACCCAACCAATTTTCATCATCTCCAAAGTTTTGTAGATCCATAATTGTATCATTCTCCCCACCATCCTCTTTATAATCTTCCCAATTTGCTCCATGTCAGGTTCTTGCACCAAGGTCCTGTACAAATTGTTATCGACTTCTTGGACTGCCCGATCGTACCATAAGTTGTGCATATGTGTGCAAGTTTGGGAGATTATCCCATGTATGAAATCATCAATGTCAACATTACAAAGTTACATTAGGGGTTGTCGCACCTCGTTCTTCCCATTCTCAATCTCAGAGAATGGGGACGTGGCACGTTCTCCTTGAAAGGCGGAGGGCCCATTCTTTGAAGATTGAGAATTCCATTCTTCTCATCCACGGGTGAAGAATGGAGAATGGAGAAAACTTCTTGTGCGAAGGTTTTACCGCAAAGCTTCTGTTTTTCACCTGGGGTCGTTTCTTTCACCGCTGGAGGCTCGCTGTGCTTGATTTATGGTGGTGGTCGCGGCTGCACAGAGCTGCGCTTCATCGGCAAGAGAGACACGAGGTATGACGCGCACACTTGAGTATGCCGATTGTGGCTCTCCGGTTTTTGGTTTCGGGAGCTAGGGTTTGTTGTGGCGGGGCTTTAGTTGATTTTTGTGATTTCTGTTTGTAAGTAGAGTTCTCAAGTTTGGTTGCAATCCATTGGTGGGTTTTTTATTTTGTGAGGTTTGACCATGAAGGAGGAGCTATAACTTAGATTTCTTGCTTTTTGTCCTCACAAGTTATTGCAAAATATTTGGGTTCCAGTTTGGAAATTACAGTTTTGGAGCAGCCGCTCATTGGAAATCTGAAGACATCAGAACTTCAAAACTTCATATATGCTTCACGGAGGACTAGCTTAGCTACTTGTGAATGTCATCCTTGCTTCGTGGTGTTGTGGGTAGTAGTAGTTCATCCGTGTGGATTCGAAATTTCGGGATTCAAGAAATTCATGTTATCCTCTAAATTACGGTGGTACAAGGTGGTTGAAATTTCTTCAATTGGGCGCCTAACCCTAAAAATATTGCAGCATTGCTGATCCGGCATTATTTTTGGGATCCTGCATGGTGAAGGCAGGATATAATTTCCAGGTGAAGGAAGAGCTCCAAATCTGAAAGCCAGGTAGGTTATTTCCATGTGCAATTTTGACATCACAAACATGTAGATTCAGATAGATAGAAATTCTGGTCCCTTTTTAGCAAGGGGCCGGCGTGAATAAAGTGTCCGTTCGTAATGCCAATGACCCGATGCCCACCGGACAAGGGGACATTGGGACAATACTACTCTCCCCTTTCAAGGATGGACACTATAGTGACACACTATACAAGTTCCTAGCAAGCCACAAGTGCCTTGAAGATACCGGACATGGTATCCCCCCAAAGGCTTTGAGGTACCCATACAACGAGGTCCAAGGACCCCCCACCATAGTTGGGTGGACTAAGGTGGTGAGCACCACACCGGCATGGGGAATAGAACCCACAACCTCCTCATTGGGGGCCATGAGCCCTAACCACCAAGCCAAGGCCCGTGGTGCCTCATGTAGATTCATATATCATCAACACTGACCTCACATTGATTTCAAGCTGCAATATTGAATCAGTGCTTACGCAATTTTGATGCTCTTTGTTTCTGTATTGTGTAGTTGCAATACCTAAAAGGTTGAATTGTGAGTTGGATAAGGTAGACATGTGTTATTTGGATAGTTTTATCTTAGCGCCCACTTCTCGTAGGATATGAAACACTCAATTAACTTAGTTCGACACGTCTAGCAATTCCAAATCCTTGTGCCTATAGGCATTTGCCTCACAATTTCTAAAGTTCATATGAATATCTTATTCATTATGCCATGAAACATAGCATCTGTGTCGTAGTTTCCATAGTTTGCAAGAATTGGAAAAACCTTGTAATTCTTGCTGAATACATTTGTCTGAGATTGTGCAGGAGTGTTTGAGGACACCAGCTATATGGTACGTTTTCAGCAAGTTCTTGGGACTTGGGTAGGAAATCATTGAATTTAAAAAGCTCATCACAGAAAAAACATGGAAAACCTCAGTCCTAACCTCTTGCTTTAAATTCGAGCATTAAGATCAAGACTATTAATTTCAGACATGAATTCTATTGCAGCTATTTGTTTTGAATAGACCTGAATGAGGGATTCAGAGTATTCAAGTGGGACCGTAATGTGCAGTGTTGCAGCCGCTCGGTTTTCAGAGCTAGAAACATTTGTGAGTGGATGATGACAATCAAAATACATCACAAAGTAAGACCACAACTTTCATACTTTTGGACAGAACTTTTAAGAAGTCCAGAAACTAAAAATTCAAGCATAAAATTGTAATAATCAATAAAAAGTAATCCACAAACAATATGATCTTTAGCTACTTATGAATAACTCTTCTCCTGGGCTTTGTAAAATCCATCTTAAAAACTACTGCCAAAAAAATTGACATGTTTTTCATACCTTGTTGCGCTTGCTTCAAGTGCGTAGTGGTCTCAAGAAGCTCATCATCAACAATTTTTAGCTCACTTTGAAGCACCTCCAATTCATGAACTAGCTTAACATTCTCCTCTTGTTGCAATGCGGTCAAGGCCAGATGAACCATTAATTTTCCTGATTGTCACCAACTCTAACCTCTTATCCTTTGTACGTTACAATATTAACACTATATAGAAAGTAACATGGATTTTATTGGTTCAATGGTGCAAATCAGATTATTGTTTTCGAGAATGAAATTATTGTTTGTGAGAGTAAGATTACTGTTTTCTGCAGTTGTATAGATGACTTCCGAAAATCCCATGGGACCTCCGGGAATACAACCCCAATCCTCCCAAGGTAGACAATGGAAGAGGCAACGTAACCAAGCACAAAGTCATGTGATGGTGTCCTAAACATCTAACATTGCCACCTCCCGTCCCATCGAAGTTGGTAGTGCATCACAAGAAGCAGCTCAGAAGGCAGTGTACGAGACGTGGACCGAAAGCACGGAAGCGCAGTTGTTTGAGTAGTTGGAGTTATCAGGCAACTACGAGATGTGGAAGGGGGCAGGGTTCATAAATACAAGTGGAGCAACGCGGACCTCAGGGCTCTTATCAGAGGGTTTGGCATAAGTATATTAGAAATACTTTGGAGTATATTCAAGAGAGTCCAGGATACACGAACCGAGAGATTCACGACTAAGACCTACAAGCTAGGCGGCTAGAATAAGTTGCCGAGACTGAAGAACTCTTTACCCTCGACTCTTATATATACTAGAGGTCCCTGACCAACTTGGAAGTTGCCTAAGAACCTTCTAACAACTAGGAAGTTGCTTAAGAACCTTTTAGCAACTAGGAAGCTGCTTGAGGACCTTCCTCAAGCTTGGAAGCTACTTGAGAAGCTTTTAGCAACTAAGAAGTTACTTAAGCTCCTTCTATGAGCTTCTAAAAACTTCCACTAGCTTCTAGATGCTTTCCTAAGTTTCCAAAATCTTCTAACTTAGATTTACTCTAATTATGTCCGAGATACAATCCACCATACATTGGTGAGACCGACATGACTGAGAACATAGAAGAAATGTTATTTGGAACCTCTATTGGGTGAAGATTTCATGAATCAATGGTTGAAGAGGGCGGCAATGGTAATTATGAAGAAGAGGATTCTAGTGATGATGAAAAAACAGATTTCGAGGAAAAAAAATCTCCGGTATCATAGCCAATCCCAGATGCACGTTTTCAAGGTATCACCTCTTATAATATGATCAGTAAAGGAGTCGTTATAGAATTCAATATCCTCTACCTTATCACTAATTATTTGTCGAGAAGTGTTTTGCAAATCTGAACTGTCATTCTATCTCTCATTTTTATTTTTTCATTCAATCTCGATAATGCCACTCCAATATTTATTCTGATGTAACAGCGTTTCTACTTTCTTTCATATTTTTTATTTTGGGTTGTTGGCTGTGCAGGTGCACCTCCTGTACCTGAGAGAACGCAACATAGACCTACTCCCAGTCGCCATCATAAAGAGCAGAAAAAAAAATTCAAATAAATAGGGGAAGCAGTAGCAAATATGCAAGAGTAAAACCGGGTGCTGATGAAGAAGAAGTTGGAGAAGCATTCTACACATCAACATGAGAAGCTTCAATTCTTGAGAGAGCAATCAGATAAGCAGCTTGCTCTTGAACACCGCCGTTTGGATTTGGAATTCATGCGGATAGACCAGCAACGTGAGGAATCACGTATTCGTGACTAGCTTTGCAAGTTGAGCTTAAAAAACTGCGTGCTAAGACCTAAGTTTAGTAGTGAGCAGTCTATTTGTCTGTATTAATCTATTGGTAAAGGGCTTGAAGTAAATTTTTATTAAAAATTATACCTAATTTGTTTAACGTGTAATAAAAGTTATTGTACAAAACATTTCTGAGTGTAATTTTTTCAAGGCAAATCTCAACTTGACATACCACAATCTTTCAAAATTTGAGACAGTGTAAGTTTCTACATTCTCATATGGAAGGATTTGAATATTGTCTGCGCTGTTATTGACATGTCTACTACATATGTTATGTAAACTTCTTCCTCAATGCCAAACCCAATGCATAATGGATTTTGAACAGTAAGTCTGATAATGACTACCAATTGATCCCTGAATTGATCTTCCCATGGTGGGCAAATGCAATAAAAAAATAGGAGATATTTTTGAACAATATGCGGTCATATAAGCATATAGATTTTCCTACCTGTCATATGAGCATCTTTTGAATATTCATTCAATATTCTAGAATGTTAACTTTGAGTGTATTTCATGAAAATTGATAGCCATGAACTTTTGGTCATGTATGGGTTGAATTATATATTGTGCTGATATTAGAACATGATATAACTCTATATTTGTACCAGACATGTAGATCATATTCCATATCCATGATATCTCAAGACCTCTGTTTTAATCATTTCTTTTTTGCTTCTCGCATAACTATCGTCTTATTCAAAGTGTTATGTTATTCCCCTCTGAAGTTTCATCGGAAACAATCTTGTTTGGGTCTTCGGTTCCACCTTCCCAATTTGAATAATCATATTCATCCACGAGGAGCATGTTGTGTAGAATGGTACAACTCCGAATCCAAAGCACAACAAGGGTATGCATTTCTTTTTTTGAAATGATTGTAAGAATGCCACGAAGGCTTTTAAACCTCCCCTTCAGTTGCCCAATGGTATGTTCAGACCTCACACGAATAGAAGAGAGATATTTATTGAAACGCTGATTCTCTTTTTTCTTTGAGGCATAGACCTTGTATGGTGGTAGAGTAATAGCAATGAGAGGATAGCCAGTGTTTGTTAGAATATACTTATGAGATTTGAAGAAATCAGCATGGTGAAGCCATATATAAGAGTTCACGAACACACGACTATCATGGGCGGAGCCAAAAAAACCTACATGTAGGTGTGTTATTCTATAATTGTGGTCGTTGACGATCATACATGAAATGGAGTATCGGCTTTTTTTGTTGAAATATTATTTCCCTTGATAGTTTGGTTTTGCAGCAAGTATAACATGAGTACCATCCATTATGCCGATGACGTTGGAAAATCCATGGGATTCTTGAATAAAGAGTCTGATGGCTTCCTTTTCCGCTACATTGGGCCAACATACGACACTCTTTCAAGTGATAAAAGAGCAACCATAACGCGTTTTGTGAACTTCGATAGAACGCCAGGTGAGATATGAAATGATGCCGCAATATTTACCTTGGAGGCGCCGTTTCCGTAGGCTCTAAACCTGAATAAAACAACTAGGAACTGCAGCCTTGGATTGAATTGAGCGGAAGTGCTAACATTAGTGAAGATGTTGTGGTCCTTGATCATATTCCAAATTCTATCGAATGTTATGGGTGATATCTTGAATCTTGCTTTAAAACTTATTAGGGTTCATACGAAGTATACTCATTAGCCATGCGTGATGAATCTACCCTTTCATGATGTCTCTCTACAAAGTAGCGTTGTGATAAGATGCAGTTGTAAAGTGTAGAGACACTGTCGAGGCCCTCATCACCACTATTAAAAGTAGAGAAAATTCTAGCACTACTTGACGAATCAATACATGAAGCTATCATTTCCATAGAATTAAACACTATATGTGCTGCAAGAGTATTTTCAAGTTCTTCAATAGCCTTAGCTCATTCACTACGACGAGACATATTTACAACTGCAAAAGGCAAAAACAAATAATATGAAGGATCTAATATATTATATATATTTCAAGTGAAACCAACGATGATGTACAATGATCCAAAATACATATTGAAGGGAATTATATACAATGTTTCATTAATTGTTTTACAAGGTAAAATTTAATATTTTTACTTTCAAAAATTATTCTTTTGCTTTGCGAAATTATTCTTTTACGTTATTAAAATATACATTCAATTTATTACATTAATCTTTTACTTTTTTAAATTATATTTTTATGAAGTATCAAACATGCATTTCAATACTTTTACTTTTGAAAAAAATTAAATGTAGATGATAATCTTATTTGAAAAACACTTGTATTTTACTACCACGGGGGGGTCACTCTATAAGATTTTTGTGCACCACGTGCGGCGGAGGGGTATTTGTTTAGGGGCTATTTACCTCCAAGGCACAAATTAAAAGCTCCCTATAATTACTTAATTTTCTAAAATGGCCTATTTTTTGTACCCTACAATTACTTATAATGCCCATGTCATTGCAATTTTTTGTAGTCTACATTCTTTATAATTTTAAAAAAATAATTAAAAAATAATTTAAAAGTGTATGAAATGCAAAAGTGGTGGGAAAAAACATCGCAACAAAAAGGTATAAAGAATACATACGATTGCAAAAACTAAGTGCAAAAACTTAAGGTGGAAATACAACAAGAAGGCTTAGGATGGAAATACAGCAAGAGTGAGCGTGTGTTCACAAACACAACACCCGCTCTGTAAAAATCCTTCATTCAAAGTCAATTTACATACTAGTGAAGACCAAAAACATAGTGTGAAACACTCCAAGATGAGTCGGGCTTGGTCATGAACCCTATATAGTTTATTCTGTCACAAACTTGGATAATTGCTCTGAATCATTCCTATCTAGAGTGAACACTTCATTTGTAGAATTGTAGCTCATGGTTACAATAGACATAATGAAATCTACATCAATCCATTTGCTATCCGTGTGATCATACTTAAACTTATTACGGCCATGATGTTTTTATAATATTGCAACATTACTTCGATGTGGGGATTGTTCGGATTTCTCCTCCCTGATTCCTCCGTTCGGGCAAGGAGGTCAACCGCCTGCCTTAGTACCCCAAATTGTTTCCCATTGCACCGCCGCATAGCCTGCACCCTACCCACCCACCATGAACTAGCATCTACTCCGTTCAATATGTTAGTAGCATTTCCAATTTTAATTGAACTTAGGAATAAGTTGAGGCCAACAATGTTGCCACACTTTAGTGTAGAAGACTGACCTTTAAGCTTTTCCAAATGCTTAATGATAATGATTGGGAGATAGGGAACCAGAATCACCTTCCCTCAGGCAGATAGAACCTGGATGTTGCCTCAAGACGCAAAAATGCGTGCAAACAAGCTTTGCAAGAGACAATGCAACTGAATCCTGGCAGTAGCGAGACACCAGAGAAAATATGTTAGCAACACATTTAGAGAGTGCAAGAATCTACCTACAAGACATTGGGATTGCACGATGAGAGAGAGCTTGAAGCGATCAAAGATGGAAGTTGGATTGAAGGCAATGTCACAATGATCTCGCAAAAAAATCGTAAAATAAGGAAACCTTAACGGTTGGGCAAATATGGTAGGGGCAACATGCAAATCACAAAAACCCCATCATTGAATAAAATGTGTGATATGAAGAGGTGGTTGTGGAAGTGGACAAGGAGAGAAGGGAGAGAAGGGATAGAAACGCCACCAAGAGAAGCCAGGGAGAGAAGGGCGAGAAGCCACTGAGAGAAGTCAGGAAAAGAATTACTGTAGGGTTAGGCTTACAATTTCATCCATTTTTGGGCAAATGATGAGTCGCTTTTCATCCATCCCTCATCAAGCATGCGCACAAAATTGATCCTACTAAACATACATCCTAGGATCCTTATTTTCAATACCTAAATTACTTTTACAAAAAAAGAATGGCCCATATTTTATACCTATCTACGTTACTTGTAATGGGATTGTCTACTTTTAATGGACCCTTTATTATTTGGAATTATTTTATAAATTTTATGTCAAACGAATTTAATCCTCCCTATATTATGCCGCACGTCGTTTTTAAAATGCACTAAGTGACCCCCCCGTGTTTACTACACTTTTGCACTACATTATTATTAGCACGTATTGCACGATCCAAGAGATCTCAACGTTACATACAAAACAACACAAAACATAACAAACATCCTTCCTTAACCCCTAAACGTTCTCACCCTTTTCAGATTTGGCAGTTTTCAAAGATGCATTACAAAATGCAACTAAGAGGGATATTTTCAACTTGATGAATGAATAAAAGTTGTACATTATGCATTTTAGATTCTATCCATACGGTTAGATTTGCAATTGCTATCACCAATATTTCTGTATTAAATTTCAAACTTAAAATTTAACACTCTTTTGTAATATGATTACGAATAAGATATTGACAATCTAATAATGAAATTTGTTGTGTTGGGTTGAAGTGTAATACTCTAAGTGTAGTGATTTTTAGAGATTTTTTGATTGCTTAATTTTAGTACTTCACTTTTTTAAGAGCACTTTTAGACTAAAATTTTCAAATTTTTGGGTGGAACACTACAACATGAAATGATGCATAAAATTTTCACAAATCATCCCCTTTCTAATCGGATCACACATGCACGAAGCTAACTTCCCATAAAAGTTTTAGTAAAAAATCCACACTACAAAAAGTGCATGATGGATGAGAAAACGGACTTCAAATCCGAGCATGTGAACAGAGCATAAATTCTTACCACATGTTGACTCACGGGTAATTCCCATTCTCCATTCTCCATTCTCCACGGGCCACAATAGGGGTGTCACACTTTCTCCATGGAGAAACTATCCTATTGGCTCCTCTTTTTCCTCATTCTCCATTCTCCATTCTCCCATTCTCCATTGTCCGAGGAGGTGTGACAACCCCTATTGTGTCTTGTTCCATAATGTCACATGCTACACTAATTCTCTATTATCACACGTCCATGTTAACCCTACAAAACTCCATATTATCACATGCACTTTGGTTGCCACATATGTGATACTTGAATTGCAAGGGAGGGAATCGACGAGCCGGGACCCGCTCGCACTTCAATTTGGAGGCCACGTAGGCCCAAGTTGAGGTGGCAATCGTCCTATGTGGCGTGGGTTCCTCAATGCTTGGAGATTCCGAGGCCGCCAGTTCATCGTATAGAGGCGAGCACCCAAGTTTTTTCAGGCAGGCCCCGGAGTGGCCCTACCTTTTGTGAAAAGGTGTGGGAAAGGTAGTTGAACGGGACTCGCTAGGCTTTTGGGTCCCAGGCGGGGACAAGTAAGGTAGCACGTCCCATTCTCGGCCAATGCGATCGTCCGCCTTGTCAATTTAGGCGCCTTCGTCTTCGTCCCAAATTAAGGACTTGGGGAACCCTAGGACTTGAGATGTAAGTTAAAAGCTTGTGTTTTGGAGGGCCCGTTGTTATGAACTATTAGAGTAGAGGCGCTCATAACCTATCACCGAAGGGATTTTGCACCAGATTTGGAGAAGTCCAAGGCGGTGTAAAACTTTTCCCATGTAGAAGATAATGCCCCCTCCCCACCTGACTGGCTAGGGCGAACCGACCCATACATTGGTACCTTACCGGATGTCTAGTGATGTCACATTCGAATGAATCGGCCCTCAACCTCATAGGGGGTCTTTTTGTATTGGAGCCACTTCATCCACAATATGTAGGATGGTTGATTTTAAGTGAGTGCCACGAATCCCCAGCCGTTCGCCCTCCCCGGTAAGGTACGGATATATGGGTTGGTTCGCCCCAGCCCCACCTGACTTTAGCTAAGCCTAAAAGTTGGTTCTAAAAAGTTGGTTCTAAAAACACGGCTTTCACACCATCGACATTATCTAGTGCTGAGCTTGGTTGGCAAATGATGGGGCATGGTTTAAAAGTGGAGGTTTTAAGTTTCAAGCACCAACCCTCCCATGGGTACCTAGACATGAGGCAAGAGTGTAAGACCTTTAAAAGTGTCGCCTCCCGCCCTTGTGATTGGTTGCTTTTTAGTCTTAGCTATGAGGGCATGAGGAGCTTCATTAACAAAAACCGATGGTAAGATAGGTGAGTAGTAAGGCATTTGGGGATGGGACAAAAACTACCCAACATTTATTGCTTGGTAGATAAAACAATGAACATGTGTGAAAGCTACTTAACTAAAACCTACTTGAAAATCTCCGGAGCAAGTTCTTGTAGGTGCATTGGGATAGCTGGATGTTTCCGCTATAACCAAGGGAGCTTTACCCAATTTTTAGGAAAGACTTTGGTTATTTGGTAAAGTCAGGTGGGGAGGGGGCATAAGAAGGATTACAAATTTTTTAGTAGTTTTATTTCTTAAATTTAAATTATTGCGAATTGTTGAAGCCAAAAGTTGGCCTGAACGTATTACCAATGTCTAAAGTCTGCTATACCCACCCATTTTAGCCACTCGTTCTTCTTTACTTTAGCACTCGAAATCATGGCATGTGTCATGGCATCATTGGTTCCAGCCTTATAAAAATTCCGATACCTTACAAATTGCCAATGGGGTCATGATCATGAATACCTCTACTATAGGGGCGGTTCACACAGGTCCCAAGTCCTAAGTCCCAAGTCACTTGAGGTCAATTCATGCAATCTTAGTCGTTGAAAGCATGGAAGTTGGGACTTATCACTTCTCACAAAATCCCAAATCCTACGTCCCAAGTATGACATGGATGCCTACATGGCATCACAATTTTGGAAATAAGGCTCGGGACTTGTGTTGAGGTCGAGCAAAAAGCTAGACCCAACTCTCAATGCAAGTCCCGCAAATATTTTGCATAAAATAGTCAAGATATGATTCTTAATAATAATGAATCATATTTTAATGGTTTCTTGAGGCTCAAAGGTTGTGACTCTGCCTCCATGTCGGGACTTGCTACCATGAGTAAGACTTGGGACACCATGTGAACCGGCCCTTAGGGCATGCGAGTGTTATTCAATTCGGTTTTCATGTTCTCCAACTTCTATCTATTAAATTTACACAATGAAACATGTGTTGCATTAGCAATCTATGATGAAGCATCAATGAAAATCATATTAAAACTTATTTAGTTATGATCATTATAAGTGCATGTGTTGTAGATTTCTTAATTGAATGCTCAGGTCCTCGCAGTTTTGTTCACTATTAAGTGTGGAGTGGTTCACAAAATTTGAGGATGAGTCCAATTTCTTTTGAACATGTGTCTTCATGGTGTTTGTTCTTTGATCCTCATCAAACCACTTACAAATCAAATATAGGGGCCCAATTAAGAAAAAGCAATGAATAACACCCGCATACTTTGGCATGCGGCCTCATGTGATACTCTCCTTAAGCGGACACCTCCATCTGAGTGGTATAACATGGCATGGCTTGTAGTTAAGAGAGGACGCCAAAAAGACTTGTGTTACAATGAGATTGGATGATGTGAAATATCGTTCTAGTTGAACCAACACTTGACACAATTTGGGAGGACCTTTGTGATCGAAAAAGGAAATCACTTTGTCTTCTATGCAATTTATTCAACTCAACTCATTATCTACTTGAAATAACAACTTTTCATGATTCACAATTGATAACCAAGCAAGACAAATAATAAGTCAACCCAATGGCCGAAAGCGATTGTGGAGTCGGACATGGCCACACACCTTACAATGACATCCAAAAGTACTACAACGCCCTTCACAAACATACAAAATTGACATTTTTCTCGGAAATGGGAAAATCGTACATCACTTGTTGCCAACATGGTCTAAATAAAGTATGTAACTAGCCTCACGTCAATTCCTATAATGATTGAACTCATAAACCAACAGTAAATGGTAAAAACATGAATTTGGAGTGTTGCATTACTATCAGAACTCTTCAAATTTGTTGAATTACAGGAGCAATCAACGTTGTAGTATGCAATAACTCACTACACTAAAAATGATACGTAGTATCACCCATTCTAATTGTCTTGCTCAATGCTAATTGTAAACCGTGGTGTAGTATCACCAACACTAAATGTTAACCCAACATTATTTGTCATTCCTTGTAAAAAAATGGGGATTATAGATTTACAGTGTTGCATTTACAGTCACTTACTAAGTGAATTTTCATCCAAATTTCAATCATCCATGACAATACTTCATTACACAGATGTTAGGGTGCAGTCTCTTTAAAAAAGAAGATGGACGTGAAGAAACTGATCTGCAAGTAGGGTTTCGGGCAATGGATGAACTTAAAGTTATCATCCATCATCCATGACAATATTTGTACACTTACTACAGTGACATAAAATACCATATGACACTAAATATCATATTTAATGTAGTTAACATTTTTGCATTCACAAGGTCCTTGGTTCAATCCCCCCTTCCACCATGCTCAAAACTTTCTTAGAAATACGTGCACATGTTATTGCCCTCCATAATAAACAACATAGTTGTCGTGCAATATCTAGGAAACCAAGAACAACTCTATCAATAGTTAGTCGCATCATTAAACGTTACGGAGCTGCAAAAAAAACTGGAGGATAATGGAAGGTCAGGGTGTCCACACATTCTTAGTGAGAAGGATGATCGTTACTTGGCACGATTGGTGCAAACATAAGAGCATAGTAATGCAGTAAAATGTCAGTGGGTTCTTCGAGAGGTTTCAAATGTCACAACTTCCCCTAACACAATAAGAATAACACCAAAGTACCAAGGACTATAGTCTGCAATTGAGAATAAGAAGCCTCTCCTTTTGGATTGTCACAAACAAGTAAGGCATAAATGAACCCACCAAAACACACACACACACACACACACACACACACACACACACACACCATGATTGGACAAAAGAGTAGTGGAGGAAACTCATATTCTCATATGAAAGTAAATTTAACATTATGGGATCTAATGGTCGAAAGTAAGAGGCTTGGGGAATTCCTAAGCAATCGTGTGGTTTGTAAGACCGTGAAGCACGGAGGAGGGAGCATCATGGTTTGAGGTTGCATGAGTTGGGAGGGCATTGGGTAGTTGACCAAAATAAAAGGAAAAAATTAATAACAAGCATTGTCATAAGATCTAACGAGACAACCTGAGCATGTCACTTGTGAAATTCAAAAAAGAAGCGGGATGTACCTATAGGATAACAACCCAAAGCATACTAGCATATCAACAATCAAATGGTTCAATGATCATGTAATCTCAATATTGCCACGGAGTCCACAATCCCCCAACACAAATCCTATTGAACACCTCTAGAACAAAGTGGATTGGTGCCTCTGAATCCGTAAAGACCCCCCCCCCACTAGCAAGGATGACCTTTGGAAGAAGTTGCAGGAGGAATGGAACAACATTGAGGTGGAAGTTGTACAAAAACTAGTGTAATCAATGCCCAACACATTGCATGCATCGTTGAAGGAGGATACACCAAATATTAGCCAAGTAGCATTGCATTGATACAAATGAACAACAAGTAAACTACATTTTCTGTATGTTTTGCAATGTTTTCAATGTCATCGAACAAGGTTCATGTGTCACGGCACATAATAATGTCAAAGTGACAAAAGTAATGCAACACCCCAAATTCACGTTTTTACCATTTAATGTTGGCATGCGAGTATGATCACCATGGAAATTGACATGAGGCTAGCTACGTACTTTATTTAGATTGTGTTAGCACCATGTGACATAAGGTTTTCTTGTTTATGAGAAGATGTCAATTGTGTATGTTTTTAAACAGTACTGCATTACTTTTGGAAGTCATTGTATATACATGAAAGCATGGCATTTCCAACCCACTTCATAATTATTGTTGATTTGAATTAGGAGAAAACACGACCTCACTTGGTGATCATTGATAAATGTGTTTGATATATATATATGTGTGTGTGTGTGTGTGTGAGGTGGAAGTAATAAGATTCATTTCCCAGTTTTATATTTATATTCCAAGTTCAACCATGCTATGGAACAGGTATGGAACTTGTGCTTTTAGCCAATTGAACCCAATGTTCAAGTGGTTTTACTTAAATTGGGATTATGAAAAATGTAAAATGAGAATGCTTTAAAAAATGGTGAAAATAGTTTAATATTTCAAACATTATTGTGTGTTCCAATGTTAGGTGGGCATTAAAATTGGCACCAACCCCCCCCCCACCATTTATCATGGTGGTTCTTTACTCTATTGAAAGTACCCAGGAGTGGCCCTACCTACTTACACTATAGTTTCAAATAACCGGATGTGATTCATAGGTGTGGTTGTTAGAATTTCAAACCCAGTCAAATAACCTTCTTAACCCTTAAACGTCGGAGAGGCCCTATCAGGGCCTCGTTGACCCTAAACTATTTGACCATAAGATAGCGTCAAAACATGTCGGAATTGCAAACTTTTTTCCCCAAAATGTGTATCTCAAAATTCCATATCTAAATATATATGCCGATCGCACTAAAAGAATTACATGGAGGTCTGAAATGGGGTAAACATAGGTTGATGGGAGAGGCCCTCTCACCCCCCTTTGACGTTTAAGGGTTAAGAATCATTGATTCTTTGTCAGCTCTTTCAGGAAAATTATTGGTTCTTCAAATTTTACTTTAAAAGACGGGGACCAAAGGTTCGTTTTGTCTAAAATATTTTCAAACCCCAACATTGGATGTCTTTTTTTCTAGTTTGTGTTAAAAAAACAAGAACTGGAGTTTATCAACATAATCAAATACCCCCAAAAAAATGGTGTGTTCCAACCGAACAATGATAGTCCAAAGGTTATCCTTTACAAGCCCTTCACAATCAACTTCTTTTGTATGTCAACTTCTAATTAGACTACCTTCGACGTTACAAGACATGTTGTTTTGAGGTGACACCCCCCCCCCCAAAAAAGCCTTTAGGGTTGAACTCTATCATTGTGAATATTACATGACAACCAACGATGTATTTATTTCACACACACTCAAAAAATTTATATTTATCTTGCTAAATGTGACATTAGAAGGTAAATAAGAAAAATACACTAGTACAATATTTAGTGTGGATCGACAAAAAGAATAACATGTAACTAAATAAGTGCATGTCATCCGAGGATTGATTAATCAATTCGTAAAGGAGTTACAAAATACTTGCAAGGGCATGATTCACAATCATTCCCATTGCCAAATTAAACTAATGCACGCTAACTACAATAACCAAATCCATACATCTATCTAAAGATTAAAAAAAATGTTGACTTCATGAGAAAGCAAGCATAATCCTACCATAAACCGTTGTAATCGAATCGAGGGTTGCATACAACGTGGCCTAAGCTAGAACTCATCAAACTTATAGGAATTCATTGCAAAATACATATTCATGTGATGCATGATACAAGCTAAAATTCGGGACACCGCCACAAGGAAAGGCTCGTGTGGGCTCATGAAGAATGTGACCGATCCTTTGAATCGGTTGTGTTTCCACGATTCGAGTTATGCCATGTCACCTTCGATCTCCGATCTAGAACAAGATCCAAATCTTATATCACAACCGAATGCATGTCATCTTATGAGCAAGTTTCTCTTGGCAAGGATACGCACCGAGGGTTTGTAAAGGAGGTCCCACAAATATCTTTGGAAAGGCATTCTTTGGGCGTGCCACATGGTCCAATAGGACAAGACATGTCATATTGGAATTTACACCTTCCAAATTTGTCCCAAAAAGAGATGATCAAACTTCGGTTCTTTTCTTCAAGGTGTCGTGTCGGGACCTACCCACTTAGGGCCACTTCACACACGAGCCAAGAGCCGTGACCATGAAATTGTGAGAGCCCAAAAGAAAGTGTCCAAAGCCCGTCCCAACACACCTCCAAAATCATGTAGTGTGGTCACGGACCCTCAAGTGTAGTGTGAAGTCATATGTGACGGGGCCCTCAACCAAATGCTATTTCAATGGATTTCTATTCATGCAGGTCCTTACACATGATAAAATAGAATAAACCAACAGTTGTGAGCGTTCGGAGTGCCATGGTCTCCCGGATTTGTGTGAGGCCTACCTCCAAGAGGTGGTTTTTGAAAATAGTCCAAGTGACCATGAAACATGATCCATTCGATGCCATGTAGGAATCCATGTAGACTTTACATCCATCTTGCATTCACACACTCCGTTGGTCCCTCAAGCGTAGTGTGAAGCGAACTTGGACCGGCTCCGCCTTTTCCACCAATGAGAGTGCTTGAAGTGTACCGGTCACGGGCTCTCGGTCTCGTGTGTGAAGTGGCCCTTACACTCTTGAAGTTATTCATCAAAAGAGGCTCCTCTATAACGATTTGCAATGTAGCCCACCACTCCATGCCATAAGGTATGCGGGTGGTATTCGGGTTGTTTTTTCTTGTCCTCTATCTTCTTATTCACGAGATTTACGTCTTCAAAGTTGTGTCGCATCAGCAAATTTATGATGAATCATCAACAAAATCCACATTGGCAATCAAACGTCTCACGATTTAGTTGTGCTCATTTTTTTATAAGTGCATGTTTATTGATTTTGTATATGAATACATAAGTCCTTGCATTTGTGTTCACTTTTTAAATGTGGAATGGTTAATATATTTTGAAGATACAGTCTAATCTCTTTTAAACATGTGTCTCTATGATGTTTTGTTCTTTGACCTCACCAAACCCACACACCAATCAAATATAGGGGTCCCATAAAGAAAAGTTACCCATTAAGAACCGCATACCTTAAGTTGGATTCTTAGAAACTCAACTTCCCGTCCACGAGTGTGCGGGTCAAATTTGGCGTACATCCACAAAACAAGTTGGGGCAAATTGATACTTGTCTCGTGATTGGGAATGTGATGTGGCGGAAATATTTAAGGTTGACTTTTAAAGTGTTGAATCCGTCCTACTACGTGGATGATATACATAAACTTTAAAGTCGCATGTGCATATATACACAACTTTGAAGACATGAATATATGTTAAGTTACATTGGCAATAATGCTTATAGCTATAACTTGTTTTTAATTATGTCGATAAAGAACTCGCTACTTTTGCCAAAATCACTATATTCGTTAATTTGAGACTTTCTCTTGTTTCAAATTAATATATGGACCACAACAACATGGTCTAATGTTTGGGTCGTCCTACCTAAACCATCTTGATATGAGTTCTTAATTGGGTTTTTGATATGAACACCCGCTTCAAAGTATTTGCATCTTACAACATTCTCCAATATCTATGTGATTTTATCCATGTTCTTATATTTGTAACTGTCTCAAAATGCCGAAAAAGTCCAAAATTAACGATTATATAAGTAACTTGTCTTATATTTGTAAATGTCTCAATAATCATGAACTTGCTAAATATTGCTACCATATTGATGTGATCTCAAACCATTTGAAACAATTTTTTTTTGGGTGCAATAAAAATTGAACTCTAAGTATCTTATTTTTTCAAATAATCTAATGAAACCACAATGTGCTCCAAGAAGTTAGGGGTTAAAACTCGTTAGGGCGGCGGGCAAGGGCAACACTGAAAAAACCAGAGCCTCAGTCCCCCAAGCCTGGCCTAACCCCCCAACCCTGGCACGACCCTTGCATTCTTGAAGGCCGCTTGTCCATATAACCCATATTGAGTGCACTTCATCTTCAAGGTCCAAAATCCAATATATATGTTCACTTCCATTGAGTAAATTAGCAATTGATTGGGATTTCCTTTTCGAAGCAAAACCGTCAATAAAGCATGTAATTAACATGGAAGTCAAAAACATTACAAAACCCTCGTTGGCATTGAGGTTATGATTTCTGTGACTTACCATTGAAAGGGTCTTTGTCATTCTAAAATGGAACTAAAATTATTGTTTTTAATTTTAGTATGTTTATTTTGATAATATTTTAGTTGATACCTTTTACTTTCACAAAGTATTCATACACATTCAAACTAATTAAGTGTGATTAAATGTAATTAAGTGTAACATGCCAGGCGCAGGGGGCCTAATTAAGTAACATGCCTCGGCTTAATTAGGCCTTAATTAGGCCGAGGCCTATTAATTGAGGTGTCATGCGTAGATGACACTTATATTAGATTAAATTCATATTTTTGACAAAATTGTTGTGATTTTTATCCACAACACTCCAAATAACATTCATTTGTTGTCTTATCATTATTTATTAAGGTCAATGGCCAAAATAAGCAAATTATTGTCGGGGAAAAAACAACTTGCTATAACAATATACACGGAGATTGTGAACATGTTCCTACTCCCCACTAGAGCCACCCCACTATTGCCTTGTATTAAATGCTTGGTCTTTGCTTTGCTTTTGCTAATGTTGTTGTGTTTCCTTGTAAACCTAGTGAGGATCATCGTTCGAGGTGTCACGTGTAGATGGCGCATGGATATTAGATCAAAGCTCACTTTTGGGTAAAACCATTATGGCCTAATACTCACATAACTCCAAGAAGCGTGCTTTTAAGGTAGACGTGCCTAATTCAATTACTTATGTCAATCATACATATAATTTGAATGATATGTGGCTCCAAGAGTGGATATCAAAAAGACATGCTTGTTTTAAAGAGATTAGACCACATGCTCAAAATATGATGACCATGTTAAGCTCAATAGTCAACATAATAGGGGGGCCCTACATGACCCTTTAATGAACATGAGAATCTTCACATTGATAATGAATAAGATATTCATATGAACTCTGGAAAATATGATAAAAATGACTATGACCTCGATTCGGATTTGCTAAGCATCTTGTACTAATCACTTGTTTCATATCCTAGGAGAAACGGGCTAGTTAGAAAGAGTAGCCATTTAAGACTCATCTACCTTAGTCCTCTTACTTAGGTCAATTTCCAAAATTAGCAAAATATTGTTGAAGGAAAACACCGAAGTGCTATAACAACATACCCGGGGTGTCTGATACCCGGACCTCACGCTAATGACCAGTCCCCTGTCCCCGCCACAGCCGCCCCGCCGTCGCACCCTTGTGTCGAGCGCCCGGTCTCCTCTTTGCTTTTGCTTACTTTCTGCGTGCGTTTCCAAAAATCCTCACACAACTCACAAAATTTTGTCATCGCCATCGCCATCGCCAGGCCAGCTTTTTGGGGGCGACGCAGTTTTGTAGACGCAGCCATGGCGCTGCGAGTCGGGGCCGCCGCAGTGAGCTCAGGAGCCACAACCACATCGGCTGCATCGTGGGCTGCGGTCACCGAATCCAGCAGCAGCAGCAGCAACAATGGCCGCATCGCAAGCTCGTTGCGGATTGGGTGCTCCATGCGCCCAACGTTTTCGTCGCGGGTGCAACACATCTCGGCGTCAAGGGGGGCCATCAGCGATCGACGGGAGCTTGTGGTGGCGTCCGCGAGCGGGAGGAAGGGCGCCGGGAGGCGAGGAGTGAGGGGGGAAGTGAGGGGCAATGCGTCCGCGGAGCTCGCCAGCGGCGGTGGCGATGACGCGGGTGGCCGTGGGCTTGCGGGATACGGAGGCGGAGACGGAGAGGGAGCGGGAGATGATAGGGGGAAGAACCGGGAGGAGGCTTTGATGGTGGTGACCGCGCTGGGAAAGACGCTGGAGAACTTGCCTGCCGATCTGGCGAGTGCGATCCAGGACGGGCGCATCACGGCTGACATTGTGAAGAAGTACTTCGACCTGGAGGGCTCGAGTTTCTTCGGCTGGTTGATGAAATTCGGTGGGTTTAAGGAACGCCTCCTGGCTGACGACCTCTTCCTCACCAAAGTGGGCATTGAATGCGGCGTCGGAATCTTTACCAAGGTTATCATCCCCTCTTAGTTTTTCCCCCCTACGGACTCCCATTTTAAATTTCGTGTCCTCTCTGCCTTACATCTATTAAAGCACGAAATGGCTCTCCTCGGAGTCGATTGGCTTCTGGTCTAGTTTTTGGGTGGTGTTCGTTCGTCCGAGGGTTATCAATCGTGAGAGCGCTCTTTTCTATCAGTTTTACCTTCTTGGATTGGGTGTGGAGATGCAAAACTCTCATGTTGCCAGCCTACACTCTACCTTTTAATCTACTACAGTGATGTCTGCATGGCCGCCAATTTGGTGATCCTGCTTTGTCTCCATGGCCAAAGTGGGCATTGAATGCGGCGTGGGAATCTTTACAAGGTTATTATCCTCCGCAGATTTCATATCATTTTTTTGTTTTGTTTTAGGCTCCCAGTCCATGTTCTATGTTGTCTCTGCCTACCATCTTTTAAAGCGTGAAATGGCTCTCTTCAGAGTCGATTGGCTTCTTGGTTCGTTTTTTGTTTTGGGTGGTGTTGGTTCGTCCGAGGGTTATCGCTCTGTGAGAGCGCTCTTTTCTGTCATTTCCGACTTCTATACGTGTTCTCGTGTCCTTCTTGGATTGGGTTTCGAGGTGCAAAACCCTCATGTTGCCAGCCTACACTCCACCTTTTAATCAACTTGAGTGATGGTCTGCCTGGCCGCTAATTTGGTGATTCTAGTTTGTCTATGTGACCAAACTGGGCATCGAATGTGGCATCAGAATCCTCAACAAGGTTTATCCTCGTGGGATTTTTTTTAACCTCCGGCACCCTCCCACTTCTCGCATTCCACATCTCTGCCTCGCTTCCTCTTAACGTGCCAATGGCATCTGGTCCCATTTTTGTTATTGTGTGGTGTGGGTCGTCTGAGGTTTGTCCATCTCGCATTATTTTATTTATTTATGATGTTCAACTTTATATGTGATCTCTTCGTTTGGGTTTCGAGGGGCTAAACTTCCTGTTGATAGCCTCCAGTCCACCTTTCAATATACCTGAGTGGTGGTCTGCATGGCCTGGAATTTGGTGATCCTGATCATCGCGTTTTTTAATCACTGCGCTTTGAATTGAGCGGCATTTTTTTGGGTCAGAGTTTGGGTAGCATCAGTGTTTAATGGCTATCCCATGTCGAGAATTGTGCATTGAGGCATTAAGCACACCCCATTCACTTAATAGTAAAGGAGCTTAGGGTAGGGCACCACATAGACCTGCCGCACATGTAGGAAATCACGTCTGTCAGTTTCTTGCAAGCCTTTATTTTTCTGAGTCTTCATTCTTAGACATTAGTTGATGTAGATGCAAGATTTATTGCTGCCAATTGCGGAGGTTGTATTCTTTGACCTGGTGTAGAATTGCTGATGGAAGTCATAGTAGGCCAGCGGATGTCAAAGAGGCTGGCTTTTGAACCTCGAGGAGTGTGGTCAGTGAATTGTGAGGTTCTTTGAATGAATTGTCTCCTGGTCTCAAATGAGGTGATTAAGATTGGTCTGCAAATATCTTGGTGCAATCTTTTGTCTTCTGTAAGTAGCACAAGGAAGCACAAAGTGCACTGACCTCTGAAATCTTTGGATTCCGTTTGCAGACTGCAGCTGAATTGGAGAAGCGAAAAGAGAATTTCAGCAAGGAACTCGATTTTGTCTTTGCTGATGTGGTAAGTACTTGTCTGCTAGTTTGACCTGTTTTTAGCTATGTGGCAGTCCTCTTTAGGCATCTTGCCAGTCCCAAGTGAGAAGGAAAGATTCTCACAAGGTGACTTGCATTCATGATCTTATCTGTACTTTAATTTGACCAAGAAAGAATCATTTATTGTTACCTTTGGTGTACACTGCACTGGATAGGAGGGAGTAAAAAATTAAATTAAATTAAAGATTATCTCAAAACCCTCCTAAAGAGTTGTCTCTCTTGAATCGACAACCAACCTTGCACAAGGCATATTTATAAATGGCTGATCCCCTTCCATGTTTGTGTGATGAGAAAGGTTATGGCATTGATAGCCGACTTCATGCTAGTGTGGTTACCGGCGCCCACAGTGTCGCTAAGGCCAAGACTGGCAACTGGTGCTGGAAAGATTGCACAGTTCTTCTACAACTGTCCTGATAATGCCTTCCAGGTAATTGCTTCCAGTCCCATGCATTTTCGACGAATCTCTTGTTGTTTATAAGGTGTAAAGGTTTAAATTCATGAAGAAAGCATGAAGTTATTGCTGTGTTAGATTGCAGTCCCTCCATGTCAGTGCAAATTGGTTTGCAATTCTGGTCGTTGTATTCTTGATAGTGTCTGAGAACAAGCATTTTGTCCAACCATCCAATTCCCTGGCTTTGGCGGAATATGTCCTGATATCTTACCTTATGTACATACATATGTATACAGGTTGCTCTACGAGGCCAATCTTACTCACTTCTGCAACGTTTGGGTGCAATTGCGGTGAGTATACCTCGTCTGCTGTCTCTTCATTCCGGGACATAAAAATGTGACAAACAAAGGCACGTGCAGGTTTTGTTGCACTTGTTGTAGGGATCGATGACTAAGAGGTGTGTTTGTTGTCCTCTTGCAGAGGAACGGCACCAAATTGCTGGCTGTTGGTACAACAGCTTCATTGGTAGGTTGCCTTGCCTCATGATGTTTCAATATGACTGCCATATCATTTTCTCAAATGCTTTCTGTCCAACAGTTGAGGGCAGCATGATTCTGTTGCATGTTATTACAGGTTTAGGCACTTATGCAGCAGGATGTCTGTGATCGCATTTTCTGCAGGTTGGGACAGCAACTACAAATTCCTTGATTGCAGTCCGGCGCAAGATGGACAAGAACTTTGAGGGTGAAACAGAGGACATCCCCATTCTCCAGACCAGTTTGGCTTATGGAGTGTACATGGCCGTTTCCAGCAATCTGAGGTATGTTTCAAGTATCTTGTGGGGAATTTGATGAGTTCATGAACATTAAGTAAAAAGGACTACATGATTTTTCTTGCTTTTTAATGCCTCGTCCTTCATGAAAAGTTAGAAAGGGCTTATATAGGTTCCATTGCATTGCATCCAGTGCTAATGAACAGCACCTTGTGACATGAATTTGGGATATGTTGCAGATACCAAATCCTGGCAGGAGTTATCGAGCAGCGCATATTGGAGCCAATGCTGCACAACCAGAAGTTACTCCTGAGTGTGATGAGTTTTGGTGTCCGCACAGGAAACACATTTTTAGGCTCTTTGATGTATGTTTCTTATGACCCTTCTCATCTTGTTTCTGTATCTTTGTTCATGCTATAATGCAAACGATCCTACATCATGTAGTATAAATGGAGAAAAAGCCAAGGTCTCCAGTCTTTCTCATCACCTTGTCTATGCACCTGCAATTTTTGTGCAAGGCACGGAAGCATAATGTCACTGGTTTTTTTTACCATGTCTGGATGGCAAATTGGATCCAGACAATAATCATCATCAGTCACAAATTTTATCCAAATGTTTTAATTTGTTGGTGTTGATGCTCTCAGGACTTCAAGTTCCATAAACATTCTTTCACAGCAGAGATTTGCCAATAGCATCTTAGTCTACAGATTGTTTTCTTTTCAACTAGTCCTAGGTTTTCGTTCATCATCTTGAAGTTCATCGCACACTCAAACTGTTAAAGCACAGGAACTGCATCATAATGTTGGTATGTGTGTGTGCAGGTGGGTGGATTATGCACGTTGGGTTGGGGTTCAGAAGGACCGAGGCGCAGTGGAAGGAGCTGATGAAGTTGCACCTGGAGTAGCACCTGCGTAAGAATTTGTAGAACTCCCTTGGGTTGGATGATGTCAACACACCAATTTGCCCCCACGCATTGGTCTAAAGCCTACCCTGATACCTAATACCATCTCTTTCAGTACGCAACTCAAAATAGGGGGTTGGTTTCAATTTTTTTGGTTGGAGTAATGAAGGCAGGCTTCCTTCCTTATCCAGGTCTTACTTGAGCCACCCTGAGTAAATATAAGTATTGCTCATATTGTATTTTATGATTTTCAGGGTCAATAGTGGGGGCAATTGATGCTCAATTTTTGTCAGGAAACTCATCAAAGCATGCAGACACGTGTATTATTTCCAAGTTCCATTCAAAGTCCACATTTGTGGAAGGTCTGTATAAGCAGAGTACTGTTTCAAGACTTTACAATAGGGTTTTGTGGTAGTGCTGGTTCCTTGGACGTGATCATTAGGAATTTTGTGCATTAATTAGAGCATTCTTGATGCAACTATGAAAAGTGGAAGGGAGAACTGAATGCTTATGGTGTAATCTGAAGGATTCCTACTTTCCTCATGATAGTATTGGACAGGGAATATGTCTACCTTAGTAAACATCAGCAAAATGATAATAAAAATCTTGTTTGCTGTCAATTTCAGGGTGTTCTTGTATGAAATAGATTTGGTCCTAAGAGTCTAAGAAAGCCAAATGGCTAATGGGGACAGAATAAAGGTCTCTTACTTTTTAATGTCACCAGAATTGTACTTTGCCCCTTGTATGTTCTTGTTAGCTTGCTTTGGTTACGAGTGGCTGCTACCTGAAGTCTACTGGGTTTTATGCTTAAGCTTTTGCTTAGGAGCTATAATTGGCCATCTTTTCAGCACTCTACATTTGGATAGGATTTTTGTGACCTGCTTAGTTGTGAAAGTTTAGGTCAACCAGCACAAGTAGAAAAGATGGGGTTCTAACAACACGGTTCCAACCAACACAATTGCAAAATCGACACAATTTAGTGCGTTGTCTTGGACAATGTTAAACTTGCAATTGTGTTTGGAACCCTGTTGTTTGGACACATGTTTCCTACTACTGATAATGCCAAACATTGGCTTCTACCATTAAGTTATACCCCTTCAGCCATCAGTTTTTTTTGGGTATGGTGTCAGTACACGCTTACTTAACGCATGTTGAGGAGTCTACATTTGCAAATTCCTTACAGTTTTACACTCTGCTTCAAAAAAGAGCATGGTTTTTGCATATTTCTAATCATTACCAAGCCAGTGAATGATAATTTCCAAGTTAGTGAAGAATTTTATCAAAATGCAACAAATGAATGCTGGGATCACTCTTTAGGATAGCGTGCTCCTGGTCTTCAAATTGCTTTTGAGTTCACATGAATCACACTCGTCGATGAGCTTTTCTTTAAAGATAGAAACTCCAGCTGCACGTCTGTCACAATGCCCACCTCTGGCACTCATCTCCTTTCAGACCATGTAAGTTAGCATGGAAGGTATACTAAACAGTCCAAACAGGTGTCCTTTATTCTCATTAATTTTCAACCCATGCCAAATCTCTAGTTTAATATTAGTGTGGGCCATGTTAATTGTTTTTCTAGGAAATTGATGTGGATGAATATTACATTTTACGCAAGGTATTGGTCAGAATTCTCAAGAAAGATTGAATGAAATGAAATGAAATTGATTTTAAAGTCCGGGAAGCCGAAAAGGCTAATGGGATTGAAAGTACGTTAGGATGGTTTCAAACTAGCTACACTAAATATGATATTTAGTGTCACCAATTATGATTGTCTTGTTTAATACTAATTGTAAACTACAGTATAGTGTCACCAACACTAAATGTTAACCCAACATTTTTGTCATTCCTTGTAAACCTTTTGGGGGATTATAGATTCACAGTGTTGCAATTACTATCACTTACCAAGTGAATATTCATCCAAATTTTAATCATCCGTGACAATATTTCATCACAAGTTGATGACAAGAGAAGGTAGGGTTTGGGCCAATGGATAGGGATAATCGTCCATCATCCAGTTTCAATGACAAGTCTATGGTTCGAGGTGAGGTAGGCAACAACGATCTTGCATTGTGGTGGAGTCAATGGTTGCTTCAAGCGAATGAAAACCCGGGATCTTGGACTCACGTTATTTCCACCTTGATTACACAATAAGCGTGGCCCACACTAATTATTTCCGTGCTAATTTCCACCCACACTATTAGGACTAGTTAGTGTACTTTAGAGAAACGTGCTAAGTAATAACGGTCAAGTCAATTTACTGTAGCATTTGTGCAAGAAGACCATGCAACTCGCACCGATTGACCTACTTAGCTTATATGGCGATTGGGCTAAACTACTTATGTGTGTAGTAGACCACATAGCTATCAATTGTTGCTCACGATCTTAGAGTGGTTTCATCAGAGTACGTCATAGCGTGGCCCACAATGCATTGATGTCGTTTATTGAAACCCATGCATTCACCCATCTTAGGGGGTTGTTTACACCGTGGACCATGAAGTCGTCCCAAGGTCCTGTAAAATATGTGATTGGTTGTTGAACTTGTCCCGGGACCATTTCAGTTTACACCAAGGAACAAATGTCAGAGTGACCATGGAGTTCGAGGTCCCTAAAAGACATTTTTTAAGGCCTACATTATCCATTGACATGGTCCAATGGGTTTTGTGGTGGGAGAGGCAAAACAAGTGCTCTGGTAAAAAAAAAAAGGCAAGGACCCATGGCAGAGAAATGTTGTTATAATAAAATTTGAAGATTTTTTTTTGGGGAAGAGAAGATGGAGACAAGAGAAGACAAGAGAATGGTCACACTTGATTTTTTTTCAAAATTGCCCCCTATTTGGGCATATATTAAAATAAATCAGCACATTCACTTTTGGTGCATGGTCATTCCTCTCGGTCCACATTCAGTTTACACCTAGTGAGGGGCCCCAAAGGCTTTGTAAACAATTTTTTTTGAGAAATCAGACTATGGAAGTTGGACCATGAAGTCGGACCATGGAAAAGGCCATCTTCCATGGTCCGACTTCACGGTCCATGGTGTAAACCGAACCTAAGTCAGTAGACTAATGAAACGATGAAATCAAAGCACCACACGACTCAAGGGCAATGCATGGGCAGCACCGACGATTAGTTTCGGATGAACAGGTTGAATTGGAGAAATAACCGGTCGACGCTCAAGACTCCAGGAAACTTAGTGGTCATTGTTAAAGGAATCTTTGGAATATGCCTTGAATTAATAAAAGAAAAACAAAAGATCACAACATGTAACTGGTTTGACTTTGGAGCACTAGGGTTTTGACCGATTAAGTTACGCCCAAAAACCTCCCCGGACACTGCTCAAGAGCCACTAGTCACTTGATTAAGCTACAACAACTTTGCACCACCAGTCTTGCGGTGGCACATGTATTCATACCTATTATTTTTTTTATCAACTTTTGATACCAAGCGTGTGACATGTGAACAAGAGAAAGGGAATCATATATCGTATACGAGCGTACCTCTCATTCATCCAACATTAAAGCCCTTGAAATAGTGTGCAGCCCGGAGGTTTCTTTTTGAAGTTGATTTGACACCAGAATTACATCGAATTGTCTAATTAGTGTGGGTTACCATTTGGGGTTATGTGGTGCTATAACTCTTTATTAAATTAAGAGCATCATTTTTTTACCCAAATATCATGAGTAGTTAGTATGCACACCGAAGAGTGTGAAATAACTCAATTGATATAAAAAAATTTGATCATGTTGCTAAAAAGTTATAGCAACAAGTAACTTTGAATGGTAACCCACACTAATTAGACAATACAATGTAGCTTCAAAAGACACCAAATTAGTTCATTCGAGATCGTTTGAGATGAATTGACCACAAACCTATAGGGGTCAAGTTTTTGTGTTGGATGGATCAGAGGTACGCTCGTATACGGTAATTTTCTCCCTCCATGTGAACATTTGACAATTTTTCCTAAAAGAGGTGCACACCAGTGTTGGTATGGTATCAACTTTTATTGATACCTTTCAGGAATTTGTAATAGAAGATATCACATTTTTTTAATGCCACTTGGGTAATGGGGTATTTGGTGGTATTTTTTGTTTTCGATACCATTTGGGTATATGTAACATGTAGGAATCTCGATACCTAGGCAAAAACGTCCTAGTATCAATATGGTTTATAATGGTATTGACCCAATTAATAGCTCGGGAATACAAAGATTCTCTCATATTGACATATCCACCAAATCTCAACATATGACTGGTATTACAACTGGGTGCATATGTTGAAAGTTTTAAACCAATGTTGGACCTATATACATGTGAATGCATGGTATCAAAGAACCCTATGTCAAATGTTGTCATCATGATCAAGTATCAAAATTATAATACCAACCAAATATTGATATTTGATGGGTATCTCAAGGTGAGAGAATCAATGTATACCCGAGTTATTATTGGGGTCAATACCATTCTAAACCAAATTGATACCAGGGCAATTTACCTAGCCACGAAAATTCTTGCACGGTATATAGACCCGAATGGTATCCACAACAAAAATATCGTCAAACATCCATACCCGACCAGTATCAAAAAATTTAGAATCCTCATTATAGGCACCCGAATGGTATAAGAAAAAGACGATACTATATCAAAATTGGTGTACACCAATGCCCGAGAAGTTTTTGGGCATAGTTGGTCAAGATCCTAGTGATTCTAAATCCAACCGGTTACATGTTGACATCTTCCGGTTTTGCTTTATTCCTTTGAGGTATATTCTATAGATTCCTCTAAAATGATTGGTAATTCTCCTGAAGTCTTGAACTTCAACCGGTTATTTCTCAAACTCAACCGGTTCATCTGTAACTAACCGCCGGTTCTCCCCAAGCCCTAGTGTACACCAATGTTAAATTGGGCTATAGGTGAGTGCATGGTATTGATAATCAACATCAATATTGGTATCAAAAGAACCTAGCCGTGGGTATCTAAATTGTAGTAGAAGAGTATTTATGGACCACATATTTATAAGCTTTGTATTTATGATTTAAGAGAATCCAACTTTAAATATTCATAAGATAATGATATGATACGATGGAGGGTCCGAATTTTGCCAAAGTTATCACAAAATTATTTGCTTTCAATATGTGAAAGTGTAACAAAAACAAAAGAAAGCCACGTGTAAAATTCACAACAAAACTCACCACTTCAATTGTGAAGTTTAACAAAGAGGCATAACTCAAACAAATCAAAATGTTATTGCATTTTTATTTATTTATTTATTTATACTTTATTAGGGTTTCTGGTCATTGTCGTTGAAGTCTCATGTACTCTATGTTCTACAATATAACCATTTTTTATATATTTTTCATGTGAGGAAAACAATCAACTGACATGAAAATTCCTTTTCATATTTTCTATTTCTAAAATTGTAATCCTAGTAGAGATGATAGTGTTTCTTTGATCATGAACATGTAGACATTTTGGAGTTTCCTCCATGTTTGGATTAACATTTGAATTCCTGAGCTTGGTTTTGTGATTTTTTACAAGCAATTGACGACATTTCCAAATATTTACGTTGTAGAATACTTCAAATCTTGGACAACTGCCAAAATAACTATACTTAACTATATTTTTCAATATAATTTAGGGAACAATTATAGTTTACTAGAAATTTTTCAAACCCATTTGAAGAACAACTATAGTTAACTGGAAAAAATTCAGACAACTATATCTCGAAAGTCCCAAAATTTGTAAGGAGCCAACCGGCGAGTTCTTTCATTTATCTCAAAAAATCGAATGAAATATATTAAAATAACTTTTTTTGAAGAGACCTTATGTTAGAATCAGTGTTTGTCACCCGTGCCGGCCCATCCCAAGAAGGAATAGAACCCACCGTTCCTTGCAACAGTTGAACCCATTATACTCCAAGTTACTTATAGATAATGAGGTCGTGCTCATTGGGTGTTGATTGAGTCCAAGTCACAAATGAAATCAGGTCCCAAATTTAAAACTTTGAATAAAAGAAAAAGGAAAAGATATAAATGCTATGATTTGTCCTGGTACTACACTGCAAGTTGCGCTCAACTTTAGTTAACTAGATACAACTATAGTTAACTAGATTTTTTGGTAGACCAAAATTAAAACAACTATAGTTAACTACATTTTTTGGCAGGTCGAATCACGAACAACTATAGTTACAAAAGGCAACTAGTTAACTAATAGTTGAATTAGTAGTTGTCCAAGGTTTGGAATACTTCAACTTGCTTGTCACAACTTACTTATGTTATCCCAAACATCATGAGCAATATCTAATGATGACTTAGATTAGGCATGAAACCAAATTTGGATTAGGCATATTAGGCACAACGCGTAGATTCGTACAAATAGAAGTCCAAAGAGGCTCGGATCGAAGAGTCGTGTAGCTATATGATTGTTTGACAATGTACCCCTAGTAACTTCGATGTCCTTCTATTGTGCTACGGTGGAGTTGCATCAACTTTCCCGAATACGGCCACAGTCGAGGGCGATTACTCCGTCATCGTGAACTACGAAAAGGAACATCTACCGCAGTGTACTCACCGATTTGAATTGGAAGACATCACTCAACAGTGTAAGCAACAATTAATGATAACTTGACGAGTTCAGCGTGTTGTTTGCACTGAAGGATTCCCTCCAGAGCAAAATCGGTTAGTGCAGAGCGGTGAACGTCCTTTTCGTATTTCAAATATTCACATGTTATTAGGCATATTATGCATCTATTAATAGATTGCCTAATTTACATAGGCCTGATCATGAGCAATGGCCTTTTTAATGTTAAAAAGTATGTTTTACTTGTCATCTATCTTTTTTTTTAAAGAAAACTAGGATTCCGCTATGTTATGCACTAGCAGAGAGTACGCCATTATTTATATTGTATTTTGTAATACTTTTGTATTGTGAAGAGAAGACAAATCGGATGAACTCATCGGATGTTGAAAGGTTCGTAAGTGAGAATTGAAACCGGTGTTTTGGCATTCAAAGGATTTGGTGGCAAAGTTCCTCTTGGGCTCTCGATTGCTCATTCCATCTCCAAAATTATGAAGAAAATCGTTCAAACAATATGATGAAGTGTTAGGATGATGAAGACTATTACAAATTTGGCACCCCTTTTGTTGCGTGAATGAACCGAATAGAAAATTGATTTCCTTGTGTTTTTCTCGCACTCCGTTTATAAATTTTAACGAGGGCGTTGTAATGCTATGCACTACCAATGCAGATGTATTTTATTACAAAGGCATGTTGATATAATAATCAATGATTATTCTAGTGCAAATTAAACCGTACTCCAAACCGACACAGGTGAATAAGTAGAGTATACTAGCGGTCGGTTTACACCATGGACCATGAAATTGGACCATGGAAGATGGTCTTTTTCATGGTCCAACTTGATGGTCCAACATCGATGGTCCGATTTCTTAAAAAATCAATTTACAAAGCCTTTGGGCCCCTCAGTAGGTGTAAACCGAATGTGGACCAAGAGGAATGACCATGCACCAAAAAGTGAATGTGTTTTTTTGAACACATGTCCAAAAAGGGCAGTTTTGATTAAAAAAAACATCAAATTTGATCATTCTCTTGTCTTCTCTTGTTTTCATCTTCTCTTCCAAAAAAAACAAAACAAAAACATTTAAAGTTCATTATAACATCATTTATTTGCCATGGGCCCTTGCCTTTTTCTACAAGAGCACCTCTTTTGCCTCTCCCACTGCAAACCCGTTGGACCATGTCAGTGGATAATGCAGGCCTTAAAATATGTCTTTTGGGCACCTCAAACTCCATGATCACTCTGACATTTTTCCCTTGATGTAAACCGAAGTGATCCTAGGACGAGTTCAACAACCAATTCACATATTTTACAAGGCCTTGGGACGACTTCATGGTCCATGGTGTAAACAACCCACAAGGTGCTTGAGAGAACCATGTTGAAGGAACTTGGCAATTCTATAGCAAAAAGTTTTGAACCTCGGCCCTTGTTTGGATTTCATGTGAACTTCCAAGTTAGACCACCCAAGGTATAACCAATGGAGTTTCCAAGCATGCTATGCATGACATCCACATGATCATGTGATATGTTATGTGTTGTTTCAAATCAACACGGGCGCAATTACTTAGGCCAAGAAAATAAAAGTTGTTGATGCTCAAAGTCTTGCTTGATGATTGAAATTTTTCTATCATGATTTTTTGGGATATTTTTTAACCAATCACTATATTCGTTAATTTGAGACTTTCTCTTGTCTCAAATTAATATATGGACCACAACAACATGGTCTAATGTTTGGGTCGTCCTACCTAAACCATCTTGGTATGAGTTCTTAATTGGGTTCTTGATATGAACACCCGCTTCAAAGTATTTGCATCTTACAACATTCTCCAATATCTGTGTGATTTTATCCATGTTCTTATATTTGTAACTGTCTCAAAATGCTGAAAAAGTCCCAAATTAACGAATATAGTGATACCATCAAAAATTTCAAGCTAACGAATTTTGACATGATGCTGCTTTGATTAAGGTGTTTATCCAATAAACAAAATATTTCCTTTACAATCTTTTGTGAAATTTGTTTATTTATAAACTATTGGTGCTCCAATCTCTTAATTCGAATGATTTTTTATGTTTGGTTTTTTTGTTTCAGATAAATTTAAATGACTCGATTCTCACTCGATTTAAAATTTTAAATTGGTCGATCTTCTTATCATCAAAATTTCCCATAATATTTTTCATCCCAAAGGTTTCTTTAATGTCAATTCTTTTACCACATTGAAACCGACATGATTGATGCGAGGTTACTAAGAGAGACCACCTTTGATAGGAGGCAATAACACTTGTCCTATACCCATACTATGTGAACTTGCTTCATGTTTCCATACGAGTTGGCAGCTATGATCAACAGCGGAGCATCCCTAGTTCACGCCAACACATTGTTGACGTCATCGTCTCAATAAGTTGTAAACACAACATCAGCGTTGTTGTCATCATCGATGTTTTAAGTCCAGTCGTAACAATAAACAATAGCAACAATCCTTGTAATAAAATTCATTAGTTTTGTAATTCACACAGTGTATTGCACAAATATTAGTTGAAATAATATCAAGGGTAGAGCATCCTAAAACCATTATCCCACCTAGAACCAACACCCCAAAGTCTTACATTCTAAACTCATGTTGATTAACCACCTTTAACATCATACTCCCATGCCAGTTTTGGGTCATCTATCAATAAATCCTTTTAGAACATACATGACTTCTTTAAATTATATATCATATTCTATGAATTTGTTCACACGGATCGAAATGTTATCATCCTGCAATGGGGTCATACCGTTTGAGACACATGCCCCGATCACACCAAACTTTCCATCCAGTTCCAGCCGTGAAATGATTGGGGATTGTGTTCAAAAATAGATGTTGACCCACCACTTTTCACATTATTACAGTTGGAGATGCCAACAGATGGTGTTGGAACTAGCCGGTGGGATCAGCCCAACAGTCTACACAAATGACATCTATTCCTACAACGACCATGATTTTTTGTTTCATGTACAAAAAGATAAATACCTTTCAAGCTTGAAATCACAATAATGTTTTATGAAGGAAAAAAATAGTGAAAATCTTAATTAAGGTTTGTGGAATGAATAATACATTAGGTGATTGTGTTGGTAGTGGTTGAAACAACTTCATCCCGGGATTGGATCACATGCCTTATGAAATTTAAGACATGCACTTCCAAAAAAACAATTCCCCAAAAGGCAAGCATTCACATCACAATATCAAGTGCCCACTTAGAACATACAATGTACATTGGTGTCCCAAAGTCCGCAACTTGACCTTGGGGGGTGCATTCAATGTAGCCCGTACATAATCACATGGGTGCACAAAAGGTGTATTGATTGTGTCTAGGGGTTACAAAATATATATAAGATTTGGGTATTTTTTATTCTTCAGCTTTGTGAATACTAGGTGTACCAGTCATATGATTCTAGTTGTATTTCTACCTTTAGGCCCATAGTCAATTATAATGAAGTGGGCGATCTACAAGAAGTTCACATGAATATTTTCATCCAATATGTGAACCACATTCATCCTTTAAATTTAGGGTTTAGGACGAGAGGGGGAAAGACCACCCTTTGAAAACCCTAAAGGTTTGTCATTGTAAGCCTCGTAGGTGGAGTGAGGGTGGAGCTTGCATGTGGTTATTCTTCTCTTCTTCTTGTGGCTGCTTCTTATAGCTTTTGGATTTAGGGTTCGGTTGGAAGCTACAGTGCATGGACCGGTGCTTGCGGAGGAAGTCCTTGAGTTGATCCTAGAGAGAGATAAAATTATGTACAAGTGACTTCTTTGTAAGTATATTGATGCCCTCCTCGTAAGGATATATATCTAATTGCAAATGTGAAGTAATATGGAAGCAAGGTTATGTTGGTATCACAATAAGGATGTGAGTTATATCCAATGGATGAACGAGTGTTCGATGATTTCATCAATGATAAATAAATATATGTCTTGCTAAGAGTATTTTAGCCATATTTCCCACTTCATTATTTTGGCATATACATACGATTGGGATCTATATGATTTCTTTATTTTTCACTTGTGTATGTATTTGAGGGGATTTGCTAGCTACATATTTGTACGCATATCATTTTTAGGATGGGGAAAATCTTGTGTATTAGGGGTCTTCATTTTGTGGTCATGGATGCTTGGTTCTAACACAACCATTTTGTGGTCATGGAGTGCACCCCCCGGGAACTTGACCCATTGATGGATGCTACACTAAATAGTCCTATTAGTGTGGGTGGAAAATTAGCAGGGGCCACACCAATTCTCTAGTCAAGGGTGGATATAACATGGGTCCAAGGCCCTAGGTTTTCCCCTAGATCTTCATGAAGATTTTCGAGCAACACATTAAATAGAGGTTATAGGACAAAAGTAACAAACTAAAATAATCACCCACATTAAGCTTATAATAAATAAATAAATATGATGCACATTAAATTTATAGTAGAAATTTAGTGTGGGTTGGAAATTAATGTGGGCCACGTTAATTCTCACTATGAAAATTAGTGTGGGCTCTAGAAAATTAATTATAGGACTAATTTACTAAGTGGAAGTGCACATATATATTGGATTTTGGACCTTGAAGGTAAAGTGCACTCAATATGGAATTACTAGACATGCAATGATGATGAATACTTAAATTGTAAAGAAAAAGAAAAAAGAAAAATATAGGATTTAAATAAAAAGAAAAAAGAAAACACTCGTCATTGATGATGAATACTTGAATTATTAAAAATGATAAAATCCCAAAATTGTCAAAAAACTATGAAAATTTGAGATGCATGCTCCAAAATTTTATTTAGATGACAAATGTATACCTATAGTGTAATCTTGACTACACACTTACACAACTCAAAAGTATATTTACATTAAGATCCGGGTCCAAGAAACTTGAGGTCCAATACATGCATGAGGTGAACTTTATATATAGATTCCAAATTGGACCCACTGCAAGCTTGAAGATTGGACTCTATGAGGAGTTCCTTTTTTGAGTTGGGATGTTGAGATTTGGCAATAAAGTGACGCCATTTGAGCACCACTCCATTTTCTCATACCTTGGATCCAAACCCTTGTGTAAACTCTTTGGGTTGCTCTTGACCAATGTGATTGCTCCATTTTTTTAGTTCTTTGGTCTTGGACCCTATTGTATACCTATCCACCCGCATACACACCCAAAGGCAATAACTTGACCCCACTTGAGTTTGGTAGCAAAGGACTGATAAATACCACACTCTCAGGTCATGTCTACACTACTTAGTGACAGTTGCCCATGACCACTACTTTTAAATTATCTCATTGGTTAAGAAATGAGTGGCAATCCCATTTTGTTTTACACAAGGTCACCAAGAATAGAAGCGGCCATGTCAAAGGATGGATGAGAAAGTGAAATGGAAGACACATGGAATCCTACATGTCCATAGATGGTCACCCGGATTTTGGGGCGTGAAAACCCAATTAGATTGCCTCAACAACAAATGAAGGTGACCATGTCAGAAAAAAGAACATGTTCCTATGAAGTTCTATATTTAACTATACCATTTTAGTATTTTTATTTTATCATTGTCATGTTGATATATTTTTTTACTAATAAGACTACATCCCAGTCTAAGTTTGCTTTTACACTATACCCGTGACCATAGCTTTAAAGGACTAATGTTAATTTCTCTTGGTCATGGTCTTTGGACTGCTGACCATGACCACAAAAAATCCTACATCATTTTTCTTCACGGTCCTTGGTCATGTGTGTAAAACAACCCTAATTCATGCTATGTGGATACTTCCCTTAGTCTATTTAGAAAATGAAACTATATTTTTAAAATTAAAACTAATGATAATTTGTGAACAAAAAATTCATCACAAAATAATCATATTTATTTTGTAAATTGTGTTGTATTAAATAGAGCGATATTATTTTTAAAGTCACTACAAAGCTGAGACTCACACTCCAAAGAACACCCAAATGTCAAGCATTTTGTAGCGTGTATCGAGTGCACACTTAGGGTGAGTTTCCATGTAGCCCGCTTGTGCACTAGATTCTAGTGTGAATAAGAGCAAACCCGCCCAAATGTAGAGGGAATATAGTGGGGGTAGGGTACCTATGCACCAACTAGCTACTCCCATCTTCTCATATTTGGGACCACCTACTAACCTCCTCCTCCATGTTAAAACCTCCTCCATGTTAAAACCTCCTCCATGTTAAAACCTCCTCCTCCTTCGAAAAACAGTCTTCAATCATTAAGTGACCAACACTTCTAGGTTAAAGTTTCTTTAGTGGATGCATGGAAGTCTAGCGGCATGTGTCCATAACCCTCCATATTCTAGTGGACCGCCAAAATTTGGTTGGATAACGGCTTGTGCTTAACTACATGCGAACACCTCCAACCCACTATTTTCTAGAATCTAGTGAGCGAGCGGCCTACATGGAAACTCACCCTCACACAACTCATACACGATCATCCTTGACCCAACGCCAACAACCTGGCCCCACTTGAGTCCAATAACAATGGTCTAATAAATGCTATGTTTAATTCATGTATTAGGGATGTTTTTACACGTGTGACCAAGGGCCGTTAGAAAAAAACGATTTAGGATACCTTGTGATCATGACCAAGAAAAGTCCACATCACTTTTTAAAAGCCTTGGTCACAAACATAGTGTAAAACAAACTTAGATGGGGACATAGTGTCTTTTTGAGAAAATAAAAATATGACTAAAAATAGGCACTCACTAAAATTAGAAGTTGATGCAATAGACATATATAATAATAAAAGTTACTATAATTAAAATTTCCCCTTTTAACATGGTTGCACTTTCATTTCCGTTGAGACAACCTACTCCACCCCCGAACCCAACAATAAACTATAAAAAAACATCATCACGTCAAATTATGTTCGTATTAGACGTAGCAATATTTTTTGAAAACCACTACAAAAATGAGACATGCAATATAAAGAACATCTAAATGACAAAGCCCCTCTCGAGTCCGGTAACACAAAGGACCGACAATTGCCACCTCTTAATAACTCATACAACGACGATCACGGGGGGGGGGGGTCACTCCATTGTCAAGTTGAACACCACGTGCGGCCAAAAAAAATCTACTTTTGGTAAGTTGCATCACCAAAATGGGTCAAAATTTTATCAATTTTTTTCATGGGTAGATATACACGGTATCTATTACATAGTAAAAAATGGTAACCAAATTTGATGATCTGTTTTTTTAATAAAACATACCGTTTCTAACTAGAATGACACATAATTGAACTAAAATAATTACTACAAAAATGAAGATGACTAAAAATTTCAAAAAAATATACAAAAGATATTATAAATGGTTATGTATATGTAGAAAAAATATCATAACTTTTAAATTTATTTATTCCATGTAATATAGGGGTAGCAAACTTTGGCCGCACGTGGTGTTCAACTTGACATGGAGTGAACCCCCCTGTGACGACGATGGTTCCTCCCATCTATTCAAATAAAGGGCCTTCCCCACCTGGCTTTAGCAGGGCCGGTCTTAGGCTAAAATAGTCTCCTTAATACCATGCTTCTCCATATGCGCCAGTATTAGCCACTGAGCCGATGTGGCTATCCTAGGTGGTAGGGTTTAGGGAGCCATTCTTAGCAGTAACTTGCCGAACCTAGCGGCCTCCCCTATTAGTACTCCTTACTTTTAGGCCCTCTAAAGATGCCCATGCAAAGGCATATTATTGGCTACTGGGAGTTTTAGTTATTTGGCCTTGGGATGACAAAATAGCTAAAAACCTTGGCCATTTTTTAGCCCCGCCCCAACTACCAGTTTCAAATAGCGGGATATATTAAGAAGGTTGCTACATTTCTAAACTGCATGTGCCTAGGTGGCACATTCCTAGCTATCACCATCGCCATGTCAAGAAGATACTTAAGTAGAGACGGGCCCGGGTATTAGGCCCACACCTAATCCCTTTGCCAAACTTGGTTGCACCCTAAATACCCTAGACTCGCATCTAACGGCCGGTTTTAGAGTTAGGACCCAATTTTTGTTAAGGCCAGGTGGGGAGGGGCCATAATAAATGGATTATATTTCTTCCAAAACGTGAAACCGACAAGTATAATTACGGGAAAAAACAATCATCACAACAAAAGCCCATATGCTTATGTATATAAATCTCGTTCGTATTAAACGGAGCAAGATCGTTTTCAAAGTCACTAACAAAGGTGAGATGCACGCTCCAAAGAACACCCAAACGCCAAGCATATTGTAGCGTAATCTCGAGCACCCACAACTCGCACACCCAAAGGCAAAGGCACCAACTTGGCCCCACTTGACTCCGGAAAGCAACCACAAGTTGGAAGGGAAGAAAGAGAGAGAGAGAGAGAGACCACACCATCCAAGACCCTCACATAAGCTTTTACTCACCCTAGCTTTCCAAGCTTCGGGGGAGGGGGAGGGGGAGAGAGAGCGCGCGAGAGAGAGAGAGAGAGAGAAGAGAGAGCGAGAGAAAGAGAGAGCTTCCTTGCTTTTTACATTGCAGTATTCTAATCTTCACACACACACACACACACACACACATACGCACACGCACACGCACACCAGCCAAGCTATCATTTCACGTTTCCAGTTTCATCGTCGTCTGTGGAGGCAACCGAGAGGAAGAGAAAGAAGAGAGGAAGCGACGAGGATGGGGTGAGATGAGATGATGGAGGACGACGAGGGTTTCTGTACGAGGTTGCGGCACGAGGTTTTGTTGCAACGCGGTTGAAGGGGCAAGCACAACAACATAGCGTATTTCGTTTTCGTTTTCGTTTTCGTTTCCGTTTCCGTTTCCGTTTCAGTATTAGGTAGTGGCAGTAATAGTGGTAGCGGTGTAATTACAGTTGTTTGATAGGATTTTCTTGTTGTTTTTTTCTTTTGACCTATCCGACTTGCCACATCTTTGAAGCTTCCGAGGGTCGGGGGAGAGAGAGAGAGAGTCTCGGAGGGTTTGTAGGTAGTTGTTGATGTCTGTAGATTAGCTAATAGGTTAAGGAAGGGTGTGAGGGTGGGGGGTGTCTCTTTTCCCCAATAGCCGTCGTTCCAGATGTCGAGGGTGATTAGCTTTGTGTTCGGTTGAAGGTGAATTCTATGCATTTTTAGTCTGTCTCTTGTGCCCTCCTGCTTTCGGTGCCTCCGTGGTCTCGGGGATACCGTTCAACATAGATGTACGGCGTGCTTCCGGCGACTTCGTCAAAGGAAATGAGAAAATGAGAGGGTAAGAGGAATGAGAGTTTATTTAGGCATCATCATCATCAGCAGCACCACCACCATCACCATCAGCAGCAGTTTGTAATTATATGGGATTGTGATTCCGGATACATTGGCAAAGCTCTCACCAACAACTTGTCCATCCATCCCTTTCCCGCATCGATCATCATCACCTTGCCGAACTGCTGAAAGACATCATCATCCGGGCGCCAAGATTGGGAGACGAAGACGAAGACGAAGCGTGAATTGCGACCACCTTTCAAGGAGACAGTATTAGGTTTCCAATTTATTTGAGATGTACATTGAGTAGTTCAGATGCGTATGTGATGTGTCCATCCTAATTGCGACATACCCCATCAACTTCCTACTCTGGGATTTTCATCCTTTACTGGAGGGACTCAGTGACAACCTTCGGACGACTATCCGATTGCTTCCGGAATGGGATCGATGCCACCATGATTGGTGCACCACGAATTAGGTTAGCATGTGAGGAGGCAGAAAAGCCTTAGCTGCCTTAGATGTGTAAGAGATAGAGTTTGTTCGGATTCTAAACAAGGTTGCCTACACGCAAAACGACGATGGCGATCAAGCAGGTGTACAGGTACAGTAGGGAGACGCTGTTGGCGTTTGCCAGCCGGCGCAGCTGCCAGACTCGACCTGACGGCATAGATCCTGTTTTATCGAGGTAGCATTTCCTCCACCTTGATTGTGTCGATGTTTTCCCCTCATGCCTGCACTATCAAGTATGGATGGGGCTTGGTGATTGCAAAGCTTAAGGAGTTTACAAAATCGATGAACATTCTCCAATCAATCGAACTGGTTTGTCTATTGGACAGGGTAGGGTTTGGTGTCTTTTAAGATGGCTCAGTTGAATATGCAGTTGATCCTAGTCAACGGCTCATCGATTTGGTTGGTTTTCAATTCTGTCTTGGTCTGTATGTGCAATGAGAACTCAGACAGGACTCATTTCTGAATGTTTTGGTTTCAGTTCGAATTCTGTTGTGACGGTTCAATCACTTGTTTGGTTTGGGGCTTTTTGTGAAATTTGCAATATAGTGAGTGCTCTCAGATTGCAAACACGATAATTCTTGTACTTGATCACTTACACTTACAGGTCCCATCTTTGTTCTTCTCATAGTAATGTGAATTGTGTACAGAGATTCTAGTAACACAGACACAGTTGAGGGAGGTATTGCAATACCAGTGGTGTCGGCTGCTCGAGGTCCCCCTTGCAAGGATAGGTGAGAACCTTCATTCATGTCTATGGGCGCACCATTCCTGGAAGTTTTAGGGTTTACTTGGAGGAGTATTTCATTCTCATGAGCTCATAGGTTGAGGCCTTCAATGCATTACTACATTCATTAGTATGAAGTTTTTGTGGAGGCTTGGGGCATCTTATTGTTTTGTATGCTGATTGCAACCATCAGACATTTTGTGTAGGACGATAATATGTTGAAAGTAGAGCTTAGCATTGGTCCCTTGTGTAACCTGGCAAATGGAGCATGTATCTGGTTATTGGAGGCTTTATGTGAATAGTGTATCTGCATCCCAGTCAATTTCTGTCGAGCAGTGTCATGCTCTGAATAGTAGGATCAGCTTCTACAGAAGCCAGCAAAGAAGGTCAGGATTCTATTGCAAGTATGGCAGTATATTTAGTTCAGGATATCTGGACCAGGGCAGGATATGATAGGTTCTTTTGGAGTCCTACTAAGAATTTAGTATGTCATTAAGGATGGAGAAGGAATCTTTTGCTATTTTGGACCCACATTACTACTGTGAGGTACTTTCTTGCAATTTCAGTGAATGTCGAGATGATAACAGTCACTGGAGGTAAATGAGTGCCGGGGATTCTAAAATCTCTTGGTGGGGTTGGACAGTGATCTGGGAGGGTACAGTAAGTCACCCATCGATGACATACCTGAATGGCGGAGGCCCAATGTTGGAGGTGCTATCACACAGTCAGGCACTCGTCGCAAGCCATATGAAGAAGAACCTGCTGGCAATGCTTTCTCCTCTAGCTATCCACCGCGGCCTACTGGCCCTTGGAGTGAAAACAATGGCCCTGCCAGGCCACCTTTTGACCGCCCTGGTGCCAGTCCTGGCCCTGGCCCTGGTCCAAATGGGCCCCCAGGTAGATGGGATCGTTTTGGAGATAGAGATCGTGAACGCAGCCGTCCCCCACATGATTGGGATGGTGATGAGTTTGGTAAGGCCCTGATCTCATGTGCTTGGGGCCTACTGGATAGGAGGTGCCTGTGGATGCATGTACCCTGCTTTTCTTTCCAAGTTGCATGAAGTATTGTCACAACTTGAGTTTAGCTTGAAAATCCCCGCGACATTGTTTACTATCAGTGGTGTGCTATAATTCGAGCAAGTCCATGTATCTGTGTCTGTATCTGCTGTTGGAAGAGTATGAAATCAGGTGGCAGTGGATTCAGTACAGTGGGTGAAGAATTGGAAGGTTTTAAGAGGTTGTTGTCTTCAACCATTCAAGCTGCAGGATAGGTTCCATGCAGTGATGCATGTGCAATATGATGATAAGTAGAGATGTTTTGGCAGGTCCAGGAGGAGCTGGGGAAACTGGTCATCGCCCCTGGGTTGAGCGTGATGGTCTGTTGGGAAGTGGAAATCGACCACCGCCTCAAGGTCCTCCTCGGCTGAATAGGGCAGCTGAAAACCAGCAGCTGCCTCGTCCTTTCATCAAGGTCTGTCTTTTCACTTCTTGTATGAGCATCAACCTTTGTTGGATGAAATTTGATCAATAACGTTTTTACAGAGTTCTCTGGTGGTTTTGCGATGCATGGTAGGTGTAATTAGGTTCTGCAGGTTTTGTAATAAATGGTGAGAGCAGGTGATCCTTCAAATAGTGCTTTACCAAGCTTCTATGTGAATATATGAAGGCTGTCTGTCTTGTTCTCAAGAAAAACAATGGAATATATTCCTGCAGACACCAGTCTATGGACGGCGTGAAGAAACTGATACTGTGAATGATGAAACATTTGGCTCTTTGGAAGCTTCGAATAAAGAAAGAGCTGATGAAGAGCGTAAACGACGAGGTGAGAGCAAGTCTCTCAATACTGCTGAAGCCTGTTAACTGCAACCCTTAAATTTCAGGATGTATTGTTTAGCTAGGCAAGGTTGTTGCTGTCTGTGCTTCATTCTTACTGCCATGTCTGTTGGTTTTACTTGCACCTGTAAAACTCTTGAGTTGTTCATCTTACTGAGCAAGAGGGATGAGAGTGTGCAGAGTCCTTTGAACTGATGCGGAAGGAACAACAACGGCACCTACAGGAGCACAAGCCACCAAAGGCAAAAGCAGATACTCTAACTGTGAATCGCAAACATGATGAAAATAGTCTTTGGGACAGCCCTTCCTATCAGTCACCCCCCCAGTCGCCCATTGTTAAGGCTGTTGTACCTCCTGGTCCATCAACTCCCTGCCCAGCTGTGCCACCAGGTTTTTTGAAAGTGGCACAACAACGTTTAAACCAGCCACTCCTCCAAAAGGTATAGCCTTGTGCACCGCAGTCCACATCTTTCTGTCCTTTTTAAGCAAGTTCTTCTAGCAGAGGTGTTCTAACCAACCTTCTAGTTTCTGTAGTAATCATTTGCATGAGTGATTGGTTTTGGGGGCTCTACTAGTCTCCCATGTCTATGCACTTACACCTTCCATGTTGTCTCTGTGATGTTCCTGTAATTCTGTGCTTTTGGTTCTGTACTGCAGGAGGAGGACGCATCACAAGGGACAAATAAGACCCCTGCAAAGGGGGTTTCGGCAAGGGAACATATATCAAAATTTTGTCTGGAATCTGATGACAAGACAGATGACTCTTTGTCAGCTCATTCCAGCAGTAGTCAATCAGAAGTAAAGGAATGCAAGGATGTAGTGTCATCAACAAAGGAGATGATTGTAGACTCTGAGGTTCTGAGTACTAAGTTTGTACTTAGAGGAGCTGCAGGTGCCACTGCTAGAGATAATAACATTACTGCACCAGGAGGCTTACATGGGAGGAAGTCACTGGAAGCTTCAGAGCTATGGAGCTTCAATCTGGATGGTGATAATCATATGGGATTACCGAGTGAAATCTTATCTTCTGAGGATGTAGTTGCTATTCAACAAGAGTCATTGATTGACAAGCTGTTTGGGAATGCAGCAACTGGTCTTATTGATGGACTTCTGCCACCAAAAGTTAAAGAGGCTGAGGTAATTCTTTCTCTTATGTAGCTTTGAGTGTTTTATTTGTGAACCTCGTGCTTCTTTAATTGGAACAATACTGCTGGAATGTCAACATGGGCATCCTTCATTTTCTCCTGAGCATTGGTGTAGTGGATTGGGTATGCCATTGCTAAGCATTTGGCGTTGTAGATGTCTTAGAAGATGCTGTGAACTTTGCCAAAGATTGTTGAATCTGTAGCACTTTCTGATGTCCTTTGTTGTGACATGAAAGCAGCCCGCTGTTGTTCCAGAGGAAGATAATTGGTCAGACACCACTTCAAAAACATCAAAATTTGCTCAGTGGTTTCCTCACGAAGGTATGCGTTTGCCCACTTCATTTTTTGTGGTGAAGTTGGATCTGCATTTATGAAACTAAGTGATTATGGAATCTTAGGTGAACTAGACTGCTAAAAATTGTGCACTGGTGAAGTCCATGAAATTGCAGTCTTTATATTGATGTTTTCTATTCAAGATGATTTGAAATGTATGCAATGGTGTATTCATTCTTTTTCTTTTTCATGATGCAGATGAAACTTTCCTCACTGCGAGTGATTTCATAAGCACAAGTGAAACAAGTAGTCCCAGAAATTTCATGTCCTTATTTTCAAAGAGTGAACAATTGAACACTGTTGGTAGCAAGGTGCCTGTGGAGAAAAGTGTCCAAGGTACTGGAAGTTTTGGTGCTCTCAGCAAGCCTGGACGCAGTATTCTACCAATGCCAGTGGGCCCTTCTCTAGAGGACATTGAGAAAGGATTGATAGTAAATGAAGAAATAGGCAACACTAATGACCACAGATCTACCCACATTGGGTTCCTGGGTCATACAAATGCAGGACAAGGACAGGCATCGTTGTCCCCCCCTGTATTTATGACTTGTGAAGACATTGAGCAGGCAATGCTGGCTGAAGCTGCTGGATCTGACAATTGTAATGTGAGCAGTGGAGCTAAGCCAGTGGAAGTATTAGAACCGCCACCCAAGGATGCTTCAAGTGCATCTGAGCACCTTTTGGCACTTCTCCAAAAAAGACCTGTTGTTTCTGACACGGGGTTGCCCAATGGCATTCTGGGAGGGGCTGCAAATCAAAACGTAATTAGTGAGTGGGCTTGGAAGAACCCAGGGCTTGTGACTGACCAGGGCAACAAAGTACATACATTGGAAGCTTTGTTTGGCAAAGCCTTCATGAGCGAGTTACGGCCATCCGAGGAACCCACCATGTTAGGAGACGATGGATTCACAAGTCTCAAGAGTGAAGGGATGATGATCCCTTTGTCTGAGATGCAAGCGGGAGTCAAGCCCCAAACCAAGGCAATTAGTACAAATGGGCTTGACAGCCCTCCCAATTGGTTTGCAAGCTCTGGGCCTGAATGGAGTAGTATGTGGCCTGACAGCAAGGGTGTGGAGTCCAGTGTCCAGCAGGATATGGAGGACCTTCAGTTTTCGGTTCCACAAATAGAAGTGGCAGAACCCAAATATGATCTTCATCACATGCCTTCTGCACCTCCAATTTCTGAATTTTGGGGGAACTCTGATTTTAGTCAGAGTCATCAAAACTTTGTGTCTCTGGATGCCTTGAATGGAGCAACAGCTAGCACTGGAGGTCCTGCTTTTAAGTTGGCACTCAGTGAAGGACTTCTCGACTTATACAAACTTCAGAAAGATGGTGCCACTACCCAAGCGAGGAGAACTGATGGGGAGCTAACTTCTGGAGAGTCATCCCCTCACAATTCTACCAACTACAGGCTGATGCTTGCAGGGAAGAATCTTGCCCTTCGAACAAGAACAAATGATGTTAATACGAATGGTATTGCTTCGACAGATTTCCAGAAGAGGTTATTTGCAAGCAAAGACTTCCCAGATTTTATGGGGAAGGTGATGGCAAACCCAGTGAACGGTGAAGGTTTAACGCCAAGCCAAGGCAACAGTCCCCAGTACAAGACCTCACCAAGGGTGACAGGGTTCACTCCTTTTTCTGCAGAAAGAACTACTTCCCAGCCTATGTCAACTTCAATGTTCAGACCACACTCTCCTCCAGGGCTGCCAATGCAAAACATGACCACACCGCCCCCACCTCTTCGACAACTCCAACAGCCATCACACGATAGCAATAATGTCTTTCCACACCCTTCATTTCGACCTCAGCCACAAGCTCCAGTGTTCACCACCACCAACAACAGTGGTTATGATTTTGGATTCGATGGATCAGGTGCCCGACCTTTTGCACCTCACGGACACGGACATCTTCCTCCTCCACCACATACGTTTCACAATTCCTTGGCACACCAACCACCTCAGTTTTTAGGACAACCACAAATCCTGCAGCGCCCGCCATTCTATCCAGGTATGGTTGTACAAGAACAGGAAGGCGTCAAACATCAGCTTCCAATGCAGGTGCTGCCAAGTCATCACAACCATGGTCAGCATCTACCTAATCATGCTCCTCCAATAGGGGTGCCATCTCCCTTCAACTCAGACTTCTCCAGAACTGGTGGCAAACCTCATGGTGCGAATGGCTACAATGCTGCAGGAAATGTGGAAAGGTGGTTTGGAGGAGATGGATTACGATCTGGTCTCTCAGGATCCTCATTGATTCCACAGCCACCTCTAGGTGTAGAGGCAACATAAAGATGTGTTCTGGATGCAATTCTTGGCAAAGTGCAAAGAAAAAAATGCGGTGTTATGGTGTCTGAATCAGGTGATTAACAGAGCAGACTCTGATCCTGACGTCAAGTGCTATGGACTGTTGATGTAGAGCTTTCTTTTTCTCTCAGCTAGTAATATCCGATGTTTTTAGGCTGTGTGTGTAGGAATACCTCTGTAGGGTAAAAGCTGTTCAGCACTTCAGGAGGATTACAGGTTTTCTCTGAGGGTCGTCTTAAACAGCTGATATGACTCGGTATTCAGGGAGTACTCCTTATTGGTCAGCTAAGTTGTTCCAAACTAGGTGGTGGCATCAGGTATATGGTGTTTCCAGATATATTAGATCTGAAGCTCAGGCACCATTGTGAGGCAGGAAGGTACCACAGCAGTGAGGTGACTCCATAGTCCTTACAGGTCTGTAGAGAGCTACAGGGCGTTCAATAAATGCTATATGTTTGTACATGTTATCAGATTCGTATGGGAAGGGCCTGGGGTAGACTCCCTTGTTGCCTTGCAGTTTCAAACTGGTTAGAGTCTAGTTGGGGGTGTTCCTTTCTGTTGGTCATCTCCTGTTATTCTTTGGCAGGAACTTCATAGTTTCTCAGGAGTTGTGGAGGTTGCATTTCTTGCAACTTCTTTGGAAGTGTCGCAGTCTGACTACACTAATCTCCCCGTCGGTGGTATCCATCACTCGAACCATAAATACTGTTCTTTTTTTTGTGAAAGTCTAGAGAGAACAAGACTCTGAATTTTCAAAAGAAGACTGTCGAGTTACGTTTTACTTTTCAAACTTTAAAGCCTAACATTATTCAGATCCATGACAGTGTTCAGTGGGACTGACAATATTCTGCGGAATATTCCCCATATTCAACCTGGATGATGGAATATTCCACAGAATACTGTCAGTCCCACAGATCATTGTTATGGATCTGAATAATGTACTGAGTTCAAAGTTCAGTTTTATGCACTTTTAAAGGGCTTATTAAAGTTATCCTTAAAATCTCAGCCTTGGGAGACTTGACTCTAGACATGTACCTTGAGTTTAGGTGGATTAACGTAAACTTAAGGAGCTTGCCTGCCCCATTTTGCCAGAGCTTTAATTAGCCCGGTGCAGCCTGCCAAATGTAGGTGCATTTGGCATGGCTGCCTCTAGAAACAAAGGAGTCAGGATCAAAAGCTCTCGAGGGTCCCAACTCAAGGTTCCCAAAGATTGACCCTGTCATTATTTTTAGTCTACCGACCCAAGAAAACAAACCCTGTAAATATAGAATAGATCTCTCAACTCGGGACTGCAGCCTGACTTTCACCCGGCATCCTGAGACTTTAAGGATAACTTTATTGCATGATAAACTTTGAACTTTTAAAGTTGTAGGGTGTTGCTTTATGGCGTTTGGATAAAATGGAGTGTCCTCTTCGTGCCTTTTTTAAAAGCAAATGAGTTTCGTCGTTGCATCAAGGAATAACAGTTACAACCAGGACACCCTTCAATGTTGAGTGCTCCAGTGCATGACAGTGTGCACAAAATTCGGAGTTTAAGTCTCCAGGCTTAAGTGTGTACGTGATTATTTGCCCAGGAGTGTGGGCAGAGCTTCATCTGTGTTCACAACCCCAAGCCTCCTACCTTCTGTGCACAACAATCTCCTTACAATCATCCTTTGGAAAATCTGAGCACTCCTGTGAAATTACCCAGGAGTGTGGGCAGAGCTTCATCTGTGTCCACAACCCCAAGCCCCCTGCCTTCTGTTCACAACAATCTCCTTACAATCATCCTTTGGAAAATCCGAGCGCTCATGTGAAATTACCTGTGATCCGCATGGGAGCCTGCCCATATAGGAAGGACAGACCATAAGGTAGACAAGAGAACCTGGTTTACCACCAAATTTCTACTGGCTAGTGTGGTGATTAGAGCATCAATATTTTGGGAGGGCTATTTTCTGGATGTTGGGCAGCTATGTCGTCCTTTCCCCGCCTGGATTTGGGTGGTGGGGCCTTAAAATATAGGTTTTTGATATTCTAAATTTGGTTTTACAAATAGGTTGACTCTGAAGTTTGTTTTTAATGATCAAACTCTATTGATCCAAGTCTGCTACTGAAATAGAGTTGGGGTGATGGCATGTTCCCGGGATTATACATGAAGTTGCATATTGAATTCCATAGGTTTGCTTACATAACTTTCAAAGCTACAAAACCTGTACAAAACCTGTTTAATGTTGCCTGAGCTGCAAGGGGTCTTCAAGAAGTTTGACATAATGGATTGTTCATACTGAGCAATTGAGTAATATAGTGCATGTAACATTAGAGACACGTAGAATGTGATGTGTATTCTTTGTTGCATGTCAGAGGGTTGTTGAAATAAGTTTGCTCAATTGTTGTCAAGAGCTGAACTGCTTTGGAAGTTGTAGCTTGCTCAGTAAGTTTTGCTTTGACTTTCAACACATGTACATGACTGAGCAGACCGGACTGGGATGTTCCAAAAGTGGACAGGAGGATGACACTTTCTATCAAAAGGGGTACACATTTAAAGAACCCCAAGAGACTGTGCTATAATGACGACTTTTATACCCGGTTCATCCAGAGGATAAGAAGTCCAGATTGAACATGATAGAGAAGAGATTACTTGGCTGTACATGCTTATAAAACACGAGCTATTCTGAATACAGATGCCAGTGGTTAGTTTGCCACAGGACTTGCTAAGACTTAGCTAACTCTACCACTCTAAGTTATTCTAACCCTCTCAACAAACTTCCTACAAAGTAATGGGTAGAGGTCCAGGGTTCAAATTTCAGACTCACTGAGCTTACTGAGCTTTCTTCTCAACACCTGGGGGAGCGGAGGGTGCTGGAAGATGCGACTTCCTTTCCCTTTCCTCTGCCTTCTTTCTTTCCGCCTCAGCTTTTTCCTCAGCTTTTTTCTGCTCCTTTTCTGCAAGGTAGGCCTTGCGTGTCTCGAAATATTTCTCAAACGCTCTTGGAAGAAACATGGGGATCAAGAACCCAAAAAGATTACAGGTATAATAGACGGCATTTGCTGTAGCTAATACTCTGCCAAATAATAACCACGCCTCCTCCTGTACCAAGACAACATACACATGCATTCCCACTTTTCATTAGTTGGATAATCTGCATGTATTTGCATAGGCTTGATTTTAAGTAGCAGCACTGCAATCCACTACCAGCTTGCCGTCAAGTGATGAGCTTTTCCTTCCTCGTAACATGGTAGTGATACCTTACTTGATAAAAATTGAATGGGCACCACCATACTGAACTGGTATTGAATTCTCTCTAACACTATGTGAGATTAGGAGGATATTTACTTATATATGCCAAGCACAATTTCATGAAAGCTTTATCAAACGATTGCATTAGGGTTTCAATACGCCTGGGCTACTGACGGAGAGTAGAACTATCCACAACCACTGTCTAGTCTGGAGCAAGATCAGATCACTTAACAAATATGATTCCTGATCCCAATAATTCCAAATTTACTATGTTGGACTCCTGAATCTTCTAATGGTTTCAGGTACTGTCTTTGTCTGACATCAAGTAATGGAATCATCTGGAATTTGGCCTAGAGATGAACTGGGAAAATCTGAACACAGGATTGCGGATGCCATCGTCACACAACACAGGTGATGGACATCGCCGAACAGGAGAATCCTGACAAAGATAGTGCAAAGTGCATAAAACGGAAGAAAAAGAAGGGAATGTACTTACATTGAATGTTAGATTTTTGGAGATGTGAGTGGTAAGAAACATTTCCTCGCACCAATCTACAAGCGCGAAAAGCCGGCGCCCATTGTACAAGATGGGTAACAGTGCTCTCACAGGTAAAGAGAAAATCGCCAACCCACTCACAAGATTCTCACTCAAAACCTGGCACGAGAGAAGGAACAAGTGGGGTGTCGCGGCACGCACAGATCGCTGGTCGTTTCGTGCAAACCCGCCCAAAACATATGCCAAAGGCAAGAACAGCCCTATCACAGTTCCCGTAACTACGTATAGCTGAAACCACCGGTTTCCTTTGAACACCTCCAGGTCTGTGTTCTTGTATCTTGGAAACACTAGCTTTGAGATGAGGAAGGCATAGAAACTCAAGACTATCGGGAACAGGATGTCGACTAAGGGGACCAGCCCACTGGCTGAAAAGACCACAATAAAAGCCACCAACTGCAGCTCGATAACCCTGAATGAGCCCATCACACCTCCTAATCCACCAACATCGCGGGCTCGCTCATGGTAACCACCGGGAGAGCCTTTCAGGTCCCCAACAATCCGTGGCCCTGCTGCTAACGTTGCTCCCGACATCGTGCCTAAGCAGTTTATCAATTTTGTATACAAATCAGCAATTGAAGAGGACGCAGAACATCAGGACAAAGCAGGCCCACTATACGCCAATGCAGTCCTGGTAAAATCTCGAGAAGAGATCTCCCCAACCCTAATTACACTTCCACACTTCCATACCTCCACTAACCAAGTCCTCTTCTTCTCAACCTACCATTGAGTGATCCCCCCTACTTAACCTCAATTCCAAAATGAAGGGAATGGCTTACACTTTATAACCTAAAGGTTTTTCCATCCAGCTCTACAATTCAGATTTTCTACCATCCCAACTTAGGTCACGAGCAAATACGAGGATGATGATTCAGTGATTTCCGCCAACCCACCTGATCCTTGATGAGGCTCTCTGATGCTAAGATTTCTTCATATGCCCCAAAACTATTTCTCTCTACTCTAAGAGGTCATTCGATGTCAAACACCTTGGGTACACCTAACAGTGCACAAGGACCATATTAATCTAAATTTTTGGTACCGACAATTCTCCAGTTAAGCACATCCTACCACACCGTGAAGAGCTTCCCAAATCATATAACAAACTCTTGTTCATTCCAGAAGGCAGGGAAGAAAAGCGAAGATTCAACCTAAGAATATCACACCTCCACAAACACACACGGTTGACCCACCAAACATAGATTGACCCAACATGTAGAATTAATTCAGAGAAGAGGGACCCGAGTGCAAAAGGCAGCCAACGTTACAGGTGACCCATATCCTCGACCCAAAACTGTTGGAGCCAACTTAACCCTGGATCGATATATAGTGTGAGGGGTGTTAAAAAGGAGAGCGACAAGGATTTAGGTGGGGTATAGTTACAAGGCATGTGTGTGTGCTCACCTTGTACCTCAGAAAACGTGGATGCTGTTGCCGAGTGATGAGTAAGGTAAGTGAGCGCACTTGATCGGCCAGCGGCACACGAGCGAAGAAAGCTCAGTGCGATGGTGAATGGGCGAGGCGAGGGTTTTTTCTCCTCTTCGCCAAGCCTACTCGGAGCAATTGTCTCGCACTTGCCTGGCGTTGTCTCCAGTCTCTCCCTATGCGAACCGCCCAAGAGACCTTCGTGGGCGATGGACACGTGGCGGCTGACCTGGTGACATGTGGCGATCGACCTACAGACCTACATACCAACGAGTCCACCATAAGGTATGTGGGTGTTATTTGGTTCGTTTTTTCATGTTCTCCGACTTCTGCCGATTAAGATTAGATTCACACAACAATACTTGTGTAGCATTAACAAATCTACAATGAAACATCTGCAAAAACTAGATTGAAAATCGGACCTTCCTTGATTTAGTTATGGTTATCGGAAACACATGTTTGTTGATTTCTTAATTGGATACTGATCGGTCCTCCCAATTGTGTTTCACTATTGAGTGTAGAGTAGTTAGTACCATTTGAAGACGTAGTCCGATCTCTTTTAAGCATGTGACTTAATGGTGTTTGCTCTTTGATCCTCACGGAACCACATACCAATCAAATATAGGGGTCCAATTGAGAAAACAAGCCACTTAAGACCCGTCTACCTTACCTATCTTCATACTCCTTCATCTACATACCTATCACAAGTGCATAAGGGATGGTAAATGGGTGTAAGGTAGACGAGTTTATTATGGTTGCTTCCAAGATGTTTGGCCTCTTCGTATGTGCATAGTGCACATGGTTTAGTGTGATGGTGAATGGCGAGGGGAGGTGAGGTGAGGCGAGGGTTCTTTTCAATGTTGGTCAATGTTGGAATCAAAGAACCTATCTGTGGGTATCAAAATTGTCATAACAATCAAATACTAATTTTTGTTGGGTATCTCAAGATAAGAGAATCTTTGTACACCCAAAGTTATTATTTGGGTTAATACCATTCTAAGCCATATTGGTACTAGGGATAATTTACTCATGTATGAAGGTTCTTGCATGATATATAGACCCAAATGGTATCCAAAATAAAATACCGTCAAATAGCCATACCCTACTAGTATGGTATCAAAAAAGGCGATACTAGACCAACAATGGTTCTTTCTTGTTTTCGCCCCCTCTTCACCAAGCCCTGCAAAGTCTCGCCTCCATTCTATCCCACACAATCTACCCTACTGACCTACATGCCAACTACACCGATTATCCCAATTAGTGAGGGACGGCTAATAATGAGTATGGGAAATTAGTGAAGGTGACACTAAATTTCTTTACGCCATGAAATTAGTGCCACCAAAAGATCTAGGAAGCACTATTCATCTCAGCATTATTCACTACAAAAACTATTCATAGCAACACTATTCATTGAAAGCACTACCACTATTCATCATGGCATTATTCATTGCACAAGCATGTGTTTGCATATAAATTTTTTTATCACTCTACAAGCACCTTAGAACACACACCAATTTTCTTGAAATATATGGTAAATGAACATGTATGCATGAATTTAGTATCACTTAGTAAAAATTTAAGCCCTTGCTAATTTTGAAACTTTGCAAAACAATGCGTGTTTTGGGAATTAGTACCACACACACTAATTGGGAGAATTAGTGTAGTTAACTTACCCACCTTCATGCTCGTCCATCTAACTGTCACAAGTGCATAAAATACTCTGCATGTGTAAGGTAGAAATACCATAACCCATTAAAATAAGGTCATTTGCATTGAAGACCTGGTCTGACAATCATGAGATAATTTTCCAAGATAGATGAGAAGGATTCATGAAGAATGCAAGTTGTTTCGTATTTTTTTGCCTTGTACAAAAAGTTCCACAATTTTTCAAAGTGGAAAGTTTGTCCAACCCACTTCCGGTTCACTAGGTTCTCCGCATTTCGATACAGAACATCACCTAAACCCGTTAATCATGAGTACGTTAGATCTTGCCTCCCATTGGCTACACTGCATTGAAGTTGCCGCTCCATTTAAGACATGGCACTTTACCATTATGAGACGGTCTAGTGCACCGCTATTGGGTGGTGATCGGGTTATGGTATTTCTACCTTATAAAGTAGACGAGACTATTACAGTTACTCCGAGGAGGTTTGGCCTCTATTTATGGGCACATTGTGAAGGGCTCAATGTGACGATTAATGGCGATGCGATGAGATGCAAGGGTTCTTTCTCCTTTTCGCCAAGCCCCAACACTTACTTTGCCTGCACTCTCTCCTGGACTCTCTCCTAAACCCTACAGTTACACTATTGAATTTGTCAAATGGAACTGTGATAGGGATGACTGTGACTGTACAGACTTTGGCAGGTTTGAACTTTTAAGTTTGATATTATAACCGGCTTGTGTACAAATCACGGGCCCATCTATAAAGTATTTGGGTATTCCCACAGCTTTGCAATGCAACTTCGACCAATTCAATCGGCTCCTGTAACCTGTTGCATACTCTATGATGGCAAGAAAAGTTGACATTTAAACGACAACGAAGCAGAGGACTTAAGTAAGTCTGATCAGTTCAATTGAGGGTGGAAAATGTGTACATGGGCATCCTTGCCATAGTCAATGGAATTAGTTCACCAGAAGATAATTGGATGACAGCCACCATATATAGCCATATCTGTGTGTGTGCACTCTCACCCTTGTCTGTGGTTCTCGCTTCGTGGGCATGCTGGAGCGTGATCAGAGACTATGGTGCAGGAGTAAGCTTAAATGTCTCAATCGGTCTCAAGTTTCAGTTGGACATTGCGTTGGATTGAATCTGCGTGCAAGTAAAGTTTAGTTGCTTCCAAAGATTTATTGGTTCAATCACCCTTGTGGAAAGCTGAAGGATATGCTCTTGACAACGGATATAGCGCTCATAATAGTTGACTTCATTGTGTAGATGTTATAACTGCAGAAGTGATTGTAGAGCACTCCCCACAGAAAGAGGACTGGTGATTTGATGAACTTCTTTGACATCCCATAAGAATTTTAGTATGTATTCTAATATTCCAATTGTTTAACCATCTTGGCTTATCTCGCATATTGATGTTTAAGCACTGACAAGTAGTTGCCATGATAATATCTGCACCACAATGGTTTCATATTTTATACTTTCTTTTGGTATAAATAAATCTCAAATCTGTGATTCTGTAGCTTAAAGCCAAGAACCCACCGGATTGAACATTTCAGTGAAACCCAGAAATAAAAATCAAGGCAACACAATTCTTTCGAGTTTCAACAAATTTAACAAAAGGACGGACTCATGCGTGTATGTCTTTTTTTGTTTAGTCTTATAGTTGAGTATATGCATCTGGCCGATGTTTTTGAGACTTGGAAACATATCCAAGAATAACAAGACGTGCTCTGAATAAAAGTACAATTTATCATGTTTTTGTAATCAGATTATGTCAAATATGAAGATTTTGTCAGTTTTAAAAGCTTTAATAACATGATGAAAGGTTATTGTTGTTTCAAGTTGAGTCTTCTTTTGATGAAGTTCTGCAGAACAACAAGAAAAGTTGAAGTGTAGTGCATGCTTCTCAATTTAAAATATAGATGAAGGGTTCAATCTTGAACATTGGAGACTTCCATCATCCAGTCAATGACTTTGACCCCTTCTAAAACTCTTAGCTTAGGGCGCCCTACTTACTAGCATGCCCCTAATGGACCCCTAATTGAAAATGGAACTACATCACGCAACCCAATGATGTTATGGGTATCAATGATGGGTCATGGAGTTGCTTGTGCCACACATTCAAGTGGGTTTTGCGACTAATATTCTATTAAGTACTACAAAGCCCCCCGGGGGGTAGACTCTCCATTGGAAACCTAAATGACATGCGTGGGTCACAATGAAATTAAACCCCCTATATACGAGAAATCTATAGAGAAAACAAATGTATACGTACTAACAACATGCTAGATAATTGACTCGTGTATTTATATTAAGTTTTATAATATAAAATTAATGTGATAAATGCCTCCATTAAGTATACAAAATATAAATCATGAATCAATTTATTACATAAAATCTACTTTCATTTTCCAATGAGAAAGTTCTTGAACATTTTCTTATCCATAGCATGTAACTCAACAATTGTATCAAACAAACGAAGACAAGAGCACAATAACTTAGCCTTAATTTGTAGAGAAAAAACTCAAGGAAGTTCATGAGCGCTTCAAGAGCCTCATGGGTAAAAACTTAGAACCCAAATGCAAACCCTAACAAGCATGGACATGGTAGTCATTGAGGGCTATTGCCATATGTCAACAATCAATGAAACTAACACATTTATTGTCAAATTTTCTCTAAACTTTAAGGTTTCCTCTTACTTTGAAATTCTTCATAGCCTTTTGAAATGTACACACTAGAGAAAAATAATGCCTCTCCCTTATGTATACTATGTACGCTAATGCCTCAAATAACACCCCTTCTTACACTCACGTTAGTTTATACGTGGTATGTAGAGTCCACCCGCCATGACAAAGCCCTCGAATACAAATTGGTGAAGTGTAAAAGACTTTGCGAGGGGTCTTCATCTATAAGGTTGGTGAAACAAACATGAAGCGGTAGCGAAGAGCATGCAAGAGCATGCAAATGTTGGTTGGATCTAGCAAAGTGCATGGAGTTAGGAACCACAATTACATGCCATCTTCTGAGGCTTATAAAAGGAGATGGATACGTGGCACATGCAATGGTGGCCACAGGTTCTCCCCCCCCACCTTCCCATCACAACCACCATGTCATGTGTGGCAATAAACCTTGTCCAACTGCTTGATGGCCTCCAACCCCTTGCCTGCATGCAAGAAGAGGTTTTCCCCCCCAAAACTTATCTTTAACAAAGTAATTTTGCATAGCCAAATTTATATTCTAATAATAACATTAATTTGCAAGAAAAAAGGAAAAGAGAACTTAAAAGAAAAGTAAAACTTAAAAGAAAAGTAAAACAATTACACTATCATGTTGTAGACTAGCTTCAACATCAAGCCAATAGGTTGAGTGATCAGGAGTCATCTTCACCTTGCAAGTGGTGTGGGTTCCATTCTACACCAAACCATGTTAGTGTCACCCATTGTGATCTATCCAAGCATAGGTGGGGTTATTGAGTCAAGTGATCATCTTGAAAGTTATGGGTATTGAAGAGATTGGAAACAAGTTAGTATGGGAAGAACAATAGATGATCAGATTGCCACGGTTATGGTCATTAGACAGGTTGAGAGGGGATTATCGCATACAAGCTTATCTCTCAATCATCCAACATTTTAACTTTGAAATAGTAAACAATCCGGAAGTTACTTTTTAAGGTTGATTTGACTCGGACATAAGTGCTTCATTGACTCCAAAATTTAGTCTAGATGAAATCATTTGTGATGAATCAACCATAAACCTATGGGAGGTCAAGTGCTTATAACACATATTTAACTAAAACTAGACGTATGAATTAAAATTACACTAAATTAGAACGTGATTACTATAATCACAGGCTTAAAATAGTAAATTAAAACAATTAATTATGGTAGACAATGTAGGTAGAGAATAAAATTAGCGATAATGATGTAAGGAAAAAAGGAAAACCAAACATAACATGGGGAGATCTCCTGATGCTAATCACCAATCTGTAAATTATGGAGGCAAAGTAAAGAAGCATCGGGAGACCTCCCCGTGTTCTCATGTAACACAATTGGGGAGTACGACCACCAAAGAATAGCATCCCACACTAATAGGAGAAAACACAGAACATAAGAAAACTAAAAAAACAGTATGCAACAAAGTCTCCTGATATGGGACAAGAAGAAAATGGCATGAAGTCCACAACATGTGCGTGGAAAGCAGAAAACATCGGGAGGTCTCCCGAAAAGTGGACGACACAAAAAAATGCAGTGTGAAGCAATTGAGAACAAAAATCACATAAAATGTGAAAGAAATGAGCACGAGCGAGGATATACACGAAAAGAAATACAAAACATGTGAAACGATAGCCATGTGCAAGTGCAAGAAAGAGGAGCACCACGACGAGCGAAATAGAAGATGAACATATATTAATTGGAAGGAAAATTGAAAATGGAAACACCGGGAGGGCTCCCGATGGTTGTTCTAAGAAGGCTGACTTACAGAGTTTGCAAATTCTAGGTTTCGTTGAGCAAACTTCTTTTCAGATTTGCCTATTTGCACAACAGAAGTGTCGTTTGTGTTTTTCCTAGCTCTATTGGAATAAAGAACAGAACTACATTCTATCCACATGACAGCTGTGGAAGATGGGTCACACTCCCACTTAGAATCCCAAGCCCCTTTGTAGCGATCATGGTCAGAAATTTTTTTCCTGCCTTTGGTTGGCCTCCAATATCGAATTTGAAATTGACCATACTGGGGATGGCTACGATCGACTTGAACAGCAGTGAGTGCTCGGCCCATCCAGACAGGGTAGAGGTCATGGTCGGAAGGACGAACAAGAACAAAGTCACCAAGGAGAACATCTCTGTAAGGATTGAAGGATTCCTTGGGTTTGTCGCGGGCCACTCCACAGAAGGGGTCAATGGGAACATCCTCGGGGGTTGTATCAGTCTGAACAAGGTCAGACATAGATGAATTTGGAGTGGTGTAAGAAGTAAAAGGCCAAAAACCAAGTTGTAGGGTGGGAGGCGTGGGGGGAAAGGAGCATCCAATTCCTCAGCGACATCTTTCCAGTAGGTGACATAATTTTCCATTTTTTGACGGTAGGTATCATTCTCAAGATAGCCGCTCTCCCAAATTTCGATATATTTTCTGATACCAGCACGAATCCCATCCTTCTTCTGATTCGCATCACATGCATCGTCAGCAGTTACTTCTTTGTCACCGTAACGGCCAGGAAGAACGTGGCCCCAAGGAGGCCTAATCTGTAGAGCAGGAGGGTCGCCAGAGGGGAGGAGGGGACGACCACGACCATCGTCCTTCCACATGCGAACGGAGCTGCTTCGTGGTAACCAATCCGGATCAAGTGCGGATTTTTTATACTGGAATACAGGCCAGTCATCGTTATCGAGGAAGAAGCAAAAAATGTGCATTTCTTTAAGACCGACGAGCTCCTCGGCGTATCCCTTAATGAAGGATTTGAAATCAGCGACCTCCTGAATCAACTCGGGTATGAAGGAAAGGAACTGTGATTCCATGAACGTTTTCATGAGGTCGGAGAGGACAAAGGTGTTGGTTGTTTTGAGTTGTTTGGACAAGTAGCTAAAGTAGCCGTCAATATCTTCGTGGGTGTGGCCTACGAGAAGGAAACCGACCTGGATCTCATGAAAGACCTTGCGAGCTGTGAGCAAGGACAAGAAGGCCATGACGTATTGATTTTTATTGTCCCTAGCTGAGTTGTCCAGCTGGAGATATAACTTCTTTGGAAGCGGACGTACAACATCCGGAGCATCCATTGCATCGGGGAGGGAAGATCGGCATCTGCACACAAAAGGGACCAGAAAATGGAGGTTTAGTTGGAGGCTGCGGGCATCGGGAGGCCTCTCGATATAAAGGAAGGAGGCCAGCCATGGGAGGAGAAAGAGGGAGCATCAGGAGGCCTCCCGATGAGAAGGACCCCATGACGTGAATGACAATGTTGGACAAAAAGAATTAAGAATTCACCGAGATTTACCCCATAGAAGTTTATCAAAATAATCGTTCAATGGAGGATCTTGAAACAACATTCTGGAATTTCGAACAGGAGGTTTCTCCAACGCACGGAGGCACCTGGCAAGGGACGAAATGGTGAAGTTGGAATCCTTGGGCCACAAGTTGGTTGCGTAGTGGGCATATGCGCCGTCGCCGTGGCCATGAGTGACCATGCCAGTGAGGCTGACCGGAAGTTGAAACAGCCCTGCAGTGGCCTTCGTGATGACACGAAGTCGGGGGATTGCTATTTTGTTTGTGTCCATGCCGTCGTGGATGATAGCCAGAACCTCGCGGGGATTAATTTTGGACTCATGGCGCCATGCATGATAGAGATTGCGGCATGAACCCTGGTGGTTGTTGTGCTTTCTCAACTCCCTCTTGAGATTCTCCCTCTCTTCACTGCCTTTGATACTCATGTCAATCAAGTCTTTGTAGTGTTCGCATTCAGAGCACTTTGAGAAATTGAAGCCGCCTTTTCGAACGTCAACGTTTCGAAATAGACTATTCCGAAGGCGACTGACAGTGGACTGAGATACACTTTGTATTCCAAAGGACGTGGAGGTCTGCAGAAGCAATAAACAATGAAATAAATCATGAATACAAAAAAAATTATACCGCAGAAGTAATAAGCAATGAAGGGATCGGGAGCCCTCCCGATGCTTGACCCAAACTGGACACGGATGGAAAAACAAAAATATTGAACTAAATAATGGAATAATGGCTAATGAACCATGGCAGCATGATTTCAGGAGATGACGTGACATCGGTTACATATACTAGGCACGTGCGAATTCGGCCAAATCATCGGGAGGCCTCCCCATGCAACATACACGATGGCGATATCATAATAATTATTTGATTACATGTAATCAGAATTAAAGAGAAGATGCCGCGTATCAGATTCACATAACATGATGACCCCACATATCATATGCACATACGTGCAATGCCAAGAAAATCTTACGTCTTAATGATAGGTGGGAAATGGAATGATGTCCCGTGACAATATAAACGCTTATAAGGGAGGCCCCTAGACAGCGCAGAAACACCAACATCCATTGCTGTAGGAGTCGATTGCAAATTCTACTCAATTTGCATATCCAACTCATAGACGACCTTAACAAACCCGGCAGAATGAGAAGAAAGGAGGGAAGGGGCAGCTGTGGCGGGAGGAGTTCGAAGAAATCTAGAGTAGATGAGAGTACAGGAAGCGACACAGAGAACAACCGAGTGGTGTGGAATTCGAAGAATTCCACCAGGGAAACCGCGAGTTCCCGAGAGGGAGGGGGAGAGAATTCGCTGCATACCAGCGCGGGAGCATCCAACAATGCTGGAGGTGATCGCGACACTAAAGAATGGAGGATTTACGAGGAGTTCTTCGCTCATCATCTAGAGGAAGAGCAGAAAGGCGGCGACGGGGATGACGAAGACGAAGACAAGGAGGAGGAGGAGGATGAAGACGACGAGGAGGAGAAACAAGTGTCGGAAGATGAAGAAGCCTACGCCAGGGACAACGACGAGTATGGAGTCTTCGACGACCGAACACCTCGCACCGAATCTGGCGAAGAACGCTACGAGAGCTCGGCAACCCAGGATTCGAGTAGCGGGTCGTAGTTCAGTGTCAAGTCGTAGTTCAATGGACAGAGAGTAGAATAGGATGGAGCCTCAAATGTAAGAAAATTTTGTATATGAATACATACAGACTCTGAACAGAGTCTTTGCAAATCCATCGTTGCAAACAAATTTTGTATATGAATAAATACAGACTATGAACAGAGTGCTTGCGAAAACATCCATTGTTCAAAATGCATGTCCACTGTCTGAAAAGAATGTTGAATGCCAAAAGAAAACGAAAAACGGAAAGAAATGCAAGGCCATGGCCATCGGGAGGCCTCCCGATGGTCATGGATCACCCTATGTAGACAAAGAAGAGAAATAAAAAAACATAATGAAATGGCCTTCGAATCCAAAAGTAATAAATATAAATCGAGGAAGGGAACACAAACAGGGAAGAAATAGAACAGCGGAAACGAAATTCCAGCAGGAGCTCTACACGAAAAATGTATAGAATCGAGAGACCTCCCGATGCTATGCGTGACAGTGGACCAAAACAAATATGCAGAAGATTTCAATATCTGCCTGGACTGTATGACAGAAACATGACTAGACATTGGAAGGTCTCCCAATGTTGAGGATTTCTTAAAGACAGTAAATAATGTGGACGTCTTCTCACCTCATTAACTTCCTCCCGCACCTTCTCCCAGGTGAGATGAGCAGGGAGAACTTTGCGAATATCCTGCCGTCCATTTCCAGTTCCTTTCATCTGATGGGGCATTTGATCAGCATTCATGCGAATGATGGACTCCATAGTCACTTGAGCTTGGATGGTCCTCGCTCTAGGTTTTCGCATGCCCTTGTTGCCATGAGTTGACGATCTCTTTCCATTTCTATATCGTTGCTTGTAAGTCATGAACGTTGCACGAGATACGTCATGAATTTTCCACCAAGCACAGAGACAGACAATTTTGCCTTCTAACACAACTCCATGTCCCGATCCCATGGGTTGCATCCTACTAAAAACCTCCGTACCCCATTCCCTCCGTTCATCAAAGGACTTTCTCCAGTAGTTCACTCTGACATGTTGGGTGGACGACCATGGAAACAATTGACAACAGTTCATCGAGCAACATTCTTACGCACTTACAGCGCGAATAGATGCCAAGTCGAGGAGACGACCAATTTTGGGCGCCTTCTCCGGTGTTTTCTTTTTGCGAATGGAACTGCGATAAGCAGATTTCTTAACACCTGCGAAGAATTCTTCTTCGCTCTCACTCGATGGATTGTCACAAAGGTGTTGGTCCACCTCAGAGAGTAGGAGACCGTCCAGGAAACGAGTTTCCTTTAATGGCCACAATCTCATGGACATTATCTGGTCCCCATTTCCTGGAATCGAACTGATGACCATCACGCCAACGTGATCGGGTCCAATCATATCCATGACAAATACCTCTTCTGGCAAGCAAGCATAGATTCGGCCTGTCGCCAACACAGCACCCGTGCTGTCCTCCAAGTTGTAAATTTTGTGTCTCCACTCCGTCCGCGAGGGGTAAGAAGCTTCCATCGGATGCGATGGCGTCGACATTGGGAGAATCAATTCGTTCGGTTCTGGAGAACTTGGCAGCAAAGGCTCGGAATTCTGGGGATCCTCCATTTCTTCGTCATCATCTTCGAATACAGTGAGATCCTCTGACGAATCAATGGAGGACTCCACAACGTCCCCGACACACACCACAAGATTCTCAGGGGCCCATGGAATTGGACCTCCCACCGAGTCGCCAATGCAATCACCAACATTCGGGTAATCGATTACGATCTGGTCGAGGCCGTAGTGCACACGCAGTGCTTTGATGAATACTTGCCCTGGCAAAGGAGGATCTTGAATGCACCCGCCATCCACCACTACGCCTATACCTACCTGGATGTCATTCAATCTGAAATAGACTTTCTGGCCTGCCCTAAAAGCCATGTCCACAAATCATTCAAGATCGGGAGGCCTCCCGATCCTGTATGAACAACAATGACTAGGATGTGCTAGGGGGGTGGTAAACGTGCATCGGGAGGTCTCCCGATGCTTGGTCGGGTGTTCCAAAAATCTCAGCTAAAGTACCCAACTCTACGAGCATCGGGAGACCTCCCGATCCATTGATTGGGAGTTAAACATACTAAACCCTGAGCGACGGAATCAGGAGACCTCCCGATCCTGTTGGTGTTCCAGGATAAGAAAACAATGTCACAACTCAGATCATCGGGAGACCTCCCGGTCTTGCGTCACAGTGTCCACTGCTGACGTCACTGAGGATGAATGAGAGGGATGAATACTGTGGATGAATAAGAGGGATGAATACTGTGGATGAATGAATATCAGAGAATGAAAGCTTGTGAATGAAAGTCTCGGGATGAATGTGTGCGAATGAAAGTAAGTGTGGCCTGCGAGAAACTTGCGTATTGATGCAGCAAGAGGATTGTACACTACACAAGGACATACATAGGACGTAGCGGAATGAAGCGTCAAGCACGCACAATGAAGCGTTAGAAATGAGGAGTCGCAACCTCAGAATGAAGAGGTGTAGAGGGATTTTTGTGGAGGTCATTGTGATATCGGCCTAATCCAAAAGATGCCTTCTCTTCTACTGCATTGGATCCATTGGATTACTTCTTGTTGTTTATCTATTTTTGGATTCTTATCGCCTTGGTTCTTCCACCACTTGTTCTCGCAGAAGGCCTCGTCATCATTAATGGTCATCGTTCAACCATAGCGCCGAGCCCTGACATTCTTGTCTCCATCGAAACGACAATTGAGCTTAGAATGGGGTAAGTGATTTCATAATTCCAAATTTTGAATCCGGTCACCATTGTTTTCTAAATTCATTTTTTTTTGCGTGAATCCGGTCTTGAGATGCTGGATTCATGTAGTTCCGCATTCAATTTATATACCCTCCACGCTGCTCTATTACCCTGAAGCAAGAATCCTGACATTCTGTCAGTTTTTGTCTGCATCGGGAGGCCTCCCGATATTGTCGGATGGATGTCAAAGGATATATTCACTCGCTGTAAACTTTATTCACAAGCATTATTACCGCTTGTAATTTTTGAGAAGGCGCTAGAATATGGCTATATTTAGCTCTCCTATGATAGAGGGCTGTCGGCCACTCGTCGCCATTTCAGTTAGACGACAGGAGTTTTGGAATCGTGCCAGAGAAAGTCTTGGAATGCGTGACGAATAAAGTGTTGATTGAAGACGGCGATTTGATGGCGAGCGGCACATGCGACAGTGACAATGCAGACGCCATTGGCGTGCAAAGTGGTGGCGATTGGAGCCGTTGGCGCCCTCATTAAGTGCACGACGTGATCATTAAACAGAGTGTGCTAAGAGATTAGGAACCTAATCTCTGTGGACAGCAACCTGCAGTCACATCGCGATGTAGTCCACACGTTGTATAGCTGACGTAGGGAAGAAATAGGGTTTAGGATGTCGGCTCCGAAGCAGTATATATGAGGAGCTCTCCCAGAGCCATTTGCAACACTTGCTCCACGGCGAAGCCCTGCTGCATTCTGGAGTGAGCACATAGAGGACGTTCAGACTCTCCTCCATGACATGAACGCATAGTTCATCCATCCTTGCACAGAATTTATCATCCATCCACATTACTCTCATCCATGTGGTAATTTTTGAACGTGCAGTCCGAGGTAGAGGGTTGGAGCACACGGAGGTGTCGCGTGGAGCACACGGAGGTGTCGCGTGGAGCACACGGAGGTGTCGCGTGGAGCACACGGAGGTGTCGCGTGGAGCACACGGAGGTGGAGCACACGGAGGTGTCGCACACAGAGCGTGGAGTAGCCGCACATATCTACTGGTGAGTTGTTGCAGTGGAAATTTTAGTTTGTTGGCCATTATATTTCACCACCGGGAGGTCTCCCGATGTCAATTGGATTGCACGAAAAATGTTTCCGCATACATGAATTTTTGCAAGTACTCGAAATTGAATTTTCATTCCCAAACCCCCAACATCGGGAGGCCTCCTGATGCCTGTACTTGAAATTCAATTGTCATTCCCAAACCCCCAGCATCGGGAGGCCTCCCGATCCCTGTACTCGAAATTCAATTGTCATTCCCATTCACCCAGTATCGGGAGGCCTCCCGATGCAAGTACACCAAATTGAATTCTCATTCGCAATCTCCCAGCATCGGGAGGCCTCCCGATGCTGAATGATTTCTATAAATTTATATTTGAATTTGGTCTCTCGTAACATGTTTAGAAGCTCACAATGTCTTGTTTGAATCAGAGACGATATGGGCACCTTGCGGTTGAAGCATCTGGTGTCTGAAAAGATTGGAGAGAATGTAGGTCTTTTCGAGCCAGCTTCTGTGGCCTCCTATTTAGTCAAGAACCAGGTTGAGAAGTGGGGCGCTGAGGTTGTGGAGGACACCTTTCAACAAAGGTTGAAAATTAGGTTTGTCTATGTGGTCGGTGGGAAGGTCACGTCACCGACCTCAGTTGATGTCGTTGATTGTAAGGAGTATTCAGATGCCTGCGTCATCTTGAACCTTTGCGAATCCTCCCCCACCGTGGCCACGAATTATGTGGGCCTGGTGGTTCCCGTCGCGAAATTAGACACAGATATTTGTGGGAGATCGACAGATTTTGGCTTCATGTGGCTCCCCGACGACGAGAAGCTGCCAAGCGACGTGCGTGAAAGGTTTGTGTCTATGGTGGAGGATTTGAAGGCCATCGTCATCCCGCCAACACAGAAGAAGGCGAGGAGGGATTCCACACCAGGATCGGGAGACCTCCCGGTCTCCAGAGGCTCCACTCCTGGTTCGACTCCAGGTGGGACTCCGGAGAGACAGAGGAGGGCAGCCTCCAGGCCACCTAAGACCGCAAAAGAAGCTAGCCTCGAAGATCTTTTGCGCATGCAGAAGAGCTCCAGGACCGACCCCAAGAAGCTGGAAATCATCAACCAGGCCATCCACAACCATCTTGAGCCATTGTACGTTTGGGGCTGCGAGCCACTCGACGACGCCGATGGTCGGAGGGTCAAGGTGCCATTGCACCGGCTGCACTGCGCACCGGCTGCACTGCGCACCGGCTACTTGGGTGCACAGGCAAGTCACAATGGGGCGACGCCAACAGTTGATGGACGAAGTCATCGCGCTCCATGGATCCAAGGCTAAGCAACTAGTGTTTGTCATGCCAATTGTATTTGATAACACATTGAACGAGTTCAAGCCTTTCGATTTGAAACCGACCGTGAAAGATGATATGCGGGAATGCGACTTTTGGATTATTGGTGGCCAACACACAATTCAGGCCATGAAAGAGGTAATGGCCATGCCAGAGCTCGCCTCCAAGCAGGACATGAAGACCTATTGCGAGAATCACGAGATTGTCGTGGTGTGGTCCCTGGACAAGGAGAAAGTTATGTACATGTCCAAAGTGTTGAACCTCAAAATTCACGACAAAGACGCCAAGCCTACATTCTTCGAGGACGTGACTCAAGGGCGTGCAGTATGGAAGGACCACAACCAACCACAACCTGCTAAGTTGGGTGGCATACACTCTCCTGAATGGAATGTAAGTACTATTCTCCTCAATATTATTGTTCGAGTTTTGAGATACATATCCATTTATCGGGAGGCCTCCCGATGCCTTTAGCTTACTGTTTCTATTGTCACATATTCTGACGTCGCTCTACACCATGTCCAGAAATTCAAGCATGCAGTGACAACAACATTCCACGACACTGGAAGTATCAAAGAGTGTCTGCCCCTTGTCATATGCAGCGAAATGACGTTTACCACTTGGAGATTGGTGTTTGACAACTGGGTTGATGGGAACATTCCCGACGGTCACGGGGTCATTCTTACCGGGACATCAAAACGACCTCCCCTCACCAAATCCGATGTTAGCAGAATTCAGGGCCTCCCTGACGATATGCTCCAGGAGATTGGCAACCTCATTCTCAAAGGGAAAGTGTGTTGCAAATCTTTGCAGCCTGGTGTTGCAGGTCTTGTCTCCCTCACTGATATGTGCGACGAGAAGAAGGACGAGATGGTCATTAGGCAAGAGGTGATGACAAAGTTCGGCTGGGAGAGACCACACAAGGGGAAAGGATACAAGGCTTGGACCTATTCGGAATGGGAAGCCGTGGCCAAAGAGCACAAATTCGATGCCGCTTTCATGGCCATGATGCGTAAGCTTGTCAGGAGAACAGAAGCTGGGAAAGCTTGGTTGAAGGAGAGGAAAAACTTGATGAAAATCTCCCAGGAACCTGCTCTTCCTGATTTCTGGGATGCTTACAATGCTTACCTGCAGGGGGCAACTTCGACGCCGCGTGCAGATGATGCCATCAGGTCAAAACACCTTGTCATCAAGGCGAAGGGCGCTGAAGATATTCTTCATGCTGTGCACGCTTGGAATATCTCTGATGATCCTTACATTGTCAGTGCCTCCAATTTCTGGGACAGAAAAAGAGGCGTCCCTTCCAAACATCCTATAACTCCAGAATTCCTAGAGGTCTTCGAGGAAAACTCTTCAACTTTGGGGGTCCACTATTTCTTTTTCTCCTTCCCGACCGCTTCAGAATTTGCCATGTGGGTGAGTAATTCGTCCATCTGGGATTATCACATAGTCGTGTATTCCCCACACAAGGAACAGGAAAAATTTGTTACTCCCGCCCATGAGACACATGTGCTCGTGTACATCTTGGTTGTATTCCCGAGGGTTGACGAGGATGCTGATAGCGCGAAACATTTGCGGAGGATTTTCGGTTCACCTAAGCTACCCACCTTTGTGGATGCCAAGTCCCTCGAGCAATCTGATTTGGGAAACTGGACGACCCTACACGCAGATCTGAGCGTCGCCTCCCTCGACGCAATTATGGGTGGTGTTCTTAAACCCGACAGGATTCTCCTGAACATACAATGCGGGGGAAATTTGACGATTTTGGGTCTCCATAAACTTGTACCCACTGCGGACATCGCCCAGGACAATGTGAGTTACAGTCGGGCCACAAATTTGGGAGAACGGATCATTCAATATCTGCAAGGGCTGGCGCTGAAACAACTTGTTCGTGCCTCCAGGAAGGACAAGAAGAAGAAAAAGGTCGTGGAACTGGACGAACCCACCCCTGCTGAAGACTCAGACGATGAGATGGAGGTTATTCACCTTGGTGACTGTGAGCAGCCAGGCGATAGAGGAGGCCCCTCTCACCTCGGTGATCCATCGGGCGACCTCCCGATGGCCGAAGACGTCGCGCCCGACTTTGTTGCTTCGCCCACTCACTCTGCCATTGGCCCAAGCAACATTTCTCGTGCACCCTCACCTCCTCGGGCATCGGGAGACCTCCCGATGCCTCTACCCGCAACAATGTCTCCTCCAACCGCGCAACCTCAATCGCTTATCCTCCTTGATGACCAGGATCTTGACATGGATGTTGCTGCGGATGAAGCCATGCAGAATGAATTCGTCAATGATATTTCTACTGCAGTAGATGTTGATGACATGAGTTTTTCTCCCCCTCGCCCTCTTCGCCTGAAGCTTAAGTCCCAAGTGGTTGGTGGTCCCATGCCCATGGGCAGTTCGGGCTCGCATTCACCCAAACTGAGATCTAGGCGCACCGCCACTACTAACAGAGAACAGCGTAGCGTGGAGTCTGTCGCTGCGGATGCTGCTATCCTCTAGGAGACTCCGGCCACTGAAATGTCCCCCCGAGGTGAGTTCTTTCTCACTTTAATACTCTTTTGCAATATTCTCTTTGAGGACCGGGAGGTCTCCCGGTGATGGATCTCCATAGATATACTTTTATTGTATGAGGTTCATGTAACCTTGTTCTGAAATTATGTTCCATTGTCTTGCAGCAACGACTGACTTGCCTCCGCAGTCCATTAGTGTGCCATCGGTAAGATATTTCCTAGTCTTTGATCTCAACGGGCTCCTTTGCTCTAAACCGTGTAACAAAAATGACAAGACCCTTTTGCGGAGTGGTGCCCGTGAACTCCTAGATTGGTTGTACGAGAAGGCTGACGTCTTGTTGTGGACTTCAACCCGGAAGCAGAAAGCCTTGCAGATGGTTGATGCTCTTATGCAGGATTGCAGGCGATTCAAGCTTGGTCACCTTGATATTCCCTTTGATGACTATGGATTCTTTTATCAGGATCATTGCACTGTCTCCAAGCATAGGGATAATCCCGACCAACCCATTTTGATGAAGGATCTCACACTTAGGGTTTTCAAAAAACTTCCTAATGCTACCTTACGTAATGTTCTGCTTATTGATGACTCCCCGGATAAAAATTGTCCTAACCACTGGAGTCAGGCCATCCATCCTCCCACGTTTAGGCCTGAATTCCTACATGAGGATAATTACCTTCTCCGGACTTTGTTTGAGTGGTTGAAAAATCTCTTGGCCTCAAACATGGATGTGCGAAAGTTTGTTGAAAAGAACCCCCTCCTGGATGGAAAGGCCCAGCTCCGTAAGTCTGACTCTCGCTACGTTAAGCTTATGGCTGGCTACTCCAGGAGGTATAAGCCAGATGATGCGCCAGAGTTTCAACCCAAGTATTGACATCGGGAGACCTCCCGATGCTTTGCCCAGCGTCTCACGGTGTTCCCATTTTTTTCAGGTGTCAGAGGAAAGAAGGCCACTCAAAAGAAAGGAAAGAGGTAATTCCACGTTGCCCCTTCAGGTGTCCCAGAAAATTGCCAATATTCTGGGTTCTCCAACGTCACCTGCTGTCCAGTCGGCTGGACATGTTCCTGGTTACTCTGGGTTCTCTGGAAGTATCCATACTGGCCAGTTGCTCTCGGAGTGCGGTTCTGCGCATCTTCGGCAGATTTCCATGTCTTCTAGCTCCCCTGAATCTGTCACGGAGGTGGGCTTGGGTTGACGCTAAGTTTCTCTTTTGGATTTCCTCATTTTTTTGTTTTGGGTTTCATTTTTTTGGGTGCCCTTCTTCCATCTAACATTTTGGACATGCAACCAGCAACCAAACACCGTTATTCATGTTTTTAAGTACTCTCATGTCTTTGTAATAACTTCCTCGTTTCTTACCAACCTGTTCATTTCTTGCGTCGTGAATGTGTTTGTAACTGTATTACTCGTTGAATGAATTTTTTTCATCATGCATTGTCAACATTTCCCCCGCCGTTTCTCTCTTCATATTCTCTTCGGGAGACCTCCCGGTGCCTCTCATGTGCAGGGTTTTGAGGTTTCTATTACTCCTGTGCGCCCTCGATTCCAACCCAAACCCAAGCCCTTCAAGTTGATTGTTCTCTCCGTCGATGGTCTTCTTTGTAGGCGCGCCCCGGAGAGGGTTCGAGCCAAGTGCTTCGCGCGTTTCGGGGGCAACGGCGGCCTTTTCATGGACAAGCTATGGGATCTCGAAGTCCGTCCCGGGTTGAGAGAGTTCATGTCCCTACTCCTACGCGATTTCCATGTCGCTATCTGGTCGTGCATGGAAGATTCAGTTCTCCACACTGTCCTTCGCCGCCTCTTTCGCGAAAACGTCATATCTGCGCTCAAGTTTGTCTGGGGTAAATCCATGTGCACGAATACAAACGGTTTCATTAGTAAGGACGTCCCTTTCCTCCTTAAAGAAAAACAAGTCCTCCTCAGTCACCATGCAAATTATTTCGGTTGTAGGGAGGGCAATATATTGTTTGTCGACGACCAACCCAGCCGTCATATTAGGAACAAACCCTCCGACTGTTGCTATTTCCCTCACACTTGGCCGGGTCACAGAGTCATCGATAACATCACAACCGCATTGTACCCTTACATCGAGGGACTCATACACGCACCAAATGTTCCTCTCTATTTGCATAATCATATCACAGACGGACAACCCCCACTCCCACGTTACCATAAATGGTTTAGCCCATTCGTGACCGCCAATTGCGCGCCATACTCCGTCCATTCTCGCAACACTTTCCGTATGTGCTTCATACACGCCTCCTCTTCCAATACTTTCAATTCATTCTCACTTCAATTCTTTCTCCCCTGTTTGATTTTGCTTTTCATTTCCTAAATTCACACCGGGAGACCTCCCGATCGATGATGTTCGCTCACCCTCTCTCATGTTTCTAACATACTTTAACTTTCGCTTTTGTCGTCTGGAGTGTCCTCGAGCGCGGCACTTTTGGGGACCACATTTTTGAAACCAAAGAAATCTCCCAAGAAGCGAGTCGAATTGAAGTCCACCAAGAGTTCAACCTGTAACTCCTATGCTGCTTACCGCCTATTGCAAATCAAGGCAGCCAATTCATCAATTCCACAGTGGAGGAGATTTCCAGTTAAACGCCGCCTTCAACTTTCTCACGGTACTTCACGTCTCTTTTTTTAATCTCATTTGGTATTGCTTTCTGCATGTGCTAACCTCTTCATGTTTCCTCACATTTTTCGTTTTTTGCATTTGCAGGCTCAACTATGTCATCCCCATCTCGGACATCCTCGGGTTCCCACGCCTCTAGGTTCTGCCCAGAACGAATCGACCACTGATGCTCCATCGCTCATCCCTTCATTCGCACCGGGAGCCCTCCCGGTCCTATGGTCTACCCAGACGTAGTCCGGGAAGTTATACTGCTTCAATACTTAGAGATTTAAACGCTTAGCCTTCCCGTTGTTCAATTCTGGTGCTACAAGCATTTTTCAAGTATGGATGTTGGATTCTAATTTTATGTTCTATTTTCCGTGCATGGCTTGTCAATGACAATGCACGGCTTTGGTTCAAGAATTCATTGATTACTATGTACAATAACATGTCCATCGTTTTATGTATTGTTCACTGTCTTGTAATTGAATTTTTCTGGATGGGGAGATCTCCCGATGTTCTTGTATACATCACTGCCTTGTTTTTTCTATCATTTTTGTGCATGCTTCCCACTCATTGCCATCGGGAGACTACCCGATCCCCCTCCGTGGCACGATATATTGCGAGCCGCTTTCATTTAATTTATACATTAATGATCTATTAATCATGTTTATTTAATTATAAATTAAATTTAGACTCCTTAATTGTCTAAATTTACTTAAATATGTGTTTTATGTTGGATGAATGATGTACACTCATACGCAACGATTCCCTCTTGCCGATGAAGAGACTCTATACATCATGTTGATGTTGGAAAATATAGGCAACATGGCTAACTTTTATACTTGAGAACAGGGACCCGTGCTTGTCAATTTCTTTCTTAAAAAAGAGAGCAAGCCAAGTTGTTCTCAAAATTTGATCCTAAATAAATCCAAGTATGTAAGTTACGTGCTTAGCTTGACATACAGTTGTGTTCACAAGGTGGTTGTGGCCATCGAGCTTTAATGTTGGGGGCTCTATAAGCCTCCTAGGTAGTAGGGATCATTGGATGGGTCATGTCATTTTTCCATGAATTTTTTTAATTGAGTGGGAAAAATTGAAGGACATCTCACACATCATACCATGGATTATGTGGCTCTAGGCATTCATAATAATCTAGATTGTTAGGATACCTGGTATTCACCCAAGTGACATGGGTTTGAAATCTTGGTTATTGAAATTTTCTTGAAATTGCGGGGATAGCTCAGTTGGGAGAGCGTCAGTGTCGCAACCCTCGCTAGCTCCCCTTAACCAACTTGGTCATTTTTCATTTTCTAGCAAGGGTCACGAGCGCTAACCCTTCGCATTCCGCCATGCGAAGGGCTAGCTCCCCTTAACCAACTTGGTCATTTTTCATTTTCTAGCAAGGGTTACGAGCGCTAACCCTTCGCATTCCGCCATGCGAAGGGCTAGCTCCCCATACTGTGGATCTTCTTAGTCCATAGGAGGGGGACCAACCCTCCTACTCTTTTATTTGGGACTCACCTATTAATCGGTAACCATTGCTAAGATGTGGACTTCCACCCATGGAAGTCCAATCTTATGTTGATCATCGCGTTGCCGGAGCAACACTACAACAACCCGAGCCATACTAGGCAACTATGCCCTCACATTGGGCCAATGCCCATGGAGGCCGTGCCGTTCGGCCTCGGGTGGGTTTGGCCACACCACCTCACCCATATAAGCCTCTAGGACTTTAGGCAGGGCCCTTACCCCATTGTCAAGTAACCTTTTGTCTCTCTCCCAACACTTGGGGCCAAGTAGACATTTTCCCTTAGCCGCTGGGGCTGGAAGCCCCCAACAGTTTCAGAACCCCATAACTTCTTCATATGATCTCTGATTCTAACAATTGACCATTCCATCGTCATCTACGTTTCACGTAGATGCCGATGGACTACTCACTTGCCCCATTCGGGCAAGTATTGACAAAGTTATGCCAGTTCAAAGCTTGGCAGTCCTAGGAGCCACTCCTCATGGAGACGTACGCGATAGTCAGACTAAAGATTTGAAGGTCGCGTGTTTGATCCACGCTCACCACAATCATTTAGGTTTTTTCTTACCGGGTTGCAAACTATATTCAAAATTTGCCAAACTCATAACACCCATATCCACATATCTTACAAAATCATAGGCAAGGGCACTGTGAGCCAAATTTTTGGCCAATTAGTTAAACTATGGACGGATAGCTAGTAACTGGATGAAATAGTCTTCCAGTGGATGAAAATAGTTGAACCATAGGCTAGGAAGTTAGTTATAACCATACGCACGGCCATAGGTGGCCCTAGTCGGTTATTGGAACTATCGTCGTCTCCCCCGCCGAGCTAAGAGGACTGGCGAGAGGGAGGAAGGCAGGCATTTCCTCGTAGACTTTTTGAGAGCATTGTTGAACTCAGTGGATTTGTCTCCCTCGTAGCAGAGAGTGTGTGAGGTTACTTGCAGTAAAACTATATTCAGTAAACAACTTAACAATTGCCGCAGTGATTGTGGGATTGGGGGCTTTCGGAAAAAACCTATTGTTGTTCTGAAATATAAGTTGCACATAGTTGCCGAAATATGATTTAAACTATTTTCTTATTTTTGACTTTGTAGAGTGAAATTGTGACACCATTGTCTTTTGATGAGAAGGTACTGGAAGTGAAGCTGCAATTGAGAGGAGAATTGAAGGAATAGAACTTGTGAGAGTGGAAGTTGAAATAAATGAATGAGAGCTTGGAGTAAGAGAATTGTTATCTGCGAGAGAAAGCCTAAAAAGAGAACCAAGTGAGATTGGAAGAACCTGTTGAATGTATGAAGGTCGAACGACCAGGAGTGTATAAGGAATATGAGAATGAATTAGAAAGACAGAGAGTATAGTCAGAAGGAGATTGGGTTTTGTGAACCTATATGAGCCCAAAATGGTTGCTCATATTTGTTTTATGTTTAGGATCTACTTAGAATTGCACTTGGAGTGTTATTGAAACAATCAAAAGTATAAAAAGAGTGAGGCTTGGTGTGGATTTATGTTTAGGCCTTAAGCCATTTTGTGTGGCTCATTAGCAGCTTAGTGATATTAGGGAGTGTGGTGATCAAGTGAGTAGTGTTTGATGAAGCAAGAGGAAGGTCCTTGGATTTAAATGTTTGAATTAGAACGTGTTCTTGTTGGTTTAGGGGGTAAGGAATTAGTGGATAGGATAAGGTCCTACTAAGCAGGAGAAGGTTGAGGAATTTGTGGTCTTGGGTGCCCTCCCCTCCTCCTCTTTTTTCTCTCTTCATTCTCTCCTCTCCCTCTCCTCTTGTGATTCTCTCCCTCTTCTCTTCTTCTTCCTCTCCTCTCTCTCTCTCTCCTCTCTAGGAATTGGGAGCTTTTAGATTAAAAAAAGAAATAAAGAAAGAAAGAGGAATGTGTGAATTAGGAAGTAGGTTAGTAGAATTAGTGAGTTGTTGTTAGAGTAATTAGTAAGGGGGCTTGTTAGAAATTAAGTAGGTATTTGTTTAATCGGACTGGGAGGTCTCGGCAACAGCTGGACTTTGTTTAATCAGACTGGGAGGCTCTCGGCAGCAGCTGGGCTTTGTTTAATCGGACTGGGAGGTCTCGGCAACAACTGGACTTTGTTTAATCAGACTGGGAGGTCTCGGCAACAGCTGGGCTTTGTTTAATCGGACTGGGAGGTCTCGGCAACAGCTGGGCTTTGTTTAATCAGACTGGGAGGTCTCGGCAGCAGCTGGGCTTTGTTTAATCGGACTGGGAGGCCCAAGGGCAGCAGCTGGACTTTGTTTAATCAGACTGGGAGGCTGGGGATACTTAGCTAGCTGGATTAGGAGAACGGGTTGGGCTTGGAGCAAGGTTGCATACCTCGGAATAGTATGGGATCTAGGCAATTGCCAAGGGGTTGAAATTGCAATGTTATAAAGGGAGGAAGAACATACTAGGTTGACAATAGATTATGTTACAGCTAGTTAATAGAGTTAGCACATAACGTTAGTTAGATGATTAGTCATTAGCAAGTTGGTTGACCACTATACATTATAAAGTGGCAATAGGAGATGGACTTGTGATTGAGTTGTGTGGAATTGTACTTGAGTACGCTAATAGCGCCATGATAGAGAAGAGTGTTTCTTAACACTTGTAATCTTGTTATGGAATAAATTGGTGTGCAATGATTGATGGGAAATGTAATGGATTTTTACGAAGTTGGGAAGAGGGAGTTATGTGAACATGAATGTGATCCCCATTCCCTCACCCGGACTAGGACGTTTAAGGGTGGGTGGTTTGGCCTCACAACCTATCGTCCATGGAATAGGAACCTCTCCAAGTTCCGAGTCTGAGTTAGGTAGATACAGAGAGATAAAAGCCATTACCGCACCAAGAGATGTAATAACCTTTATGCGGAAAGGGAATATAGTGGAACTATCTTCTGTCAACGCTTTAAGAGGAGTAACCCTGAGCGGCAGAGGGCAAAGAAGTAGAACTATCGTCGAGTGAGATCGTGATTATACGAGGAGCATGGTTGAATGATAGTCTAAGCAAACCCTGAGAGAGGGAAGGCCGAGAGTTAAACGATTGACTATTGTTAACCTGTGAGAGGCAGTGAAGAAGAAGAAATAGCAAATAGTTCAGCCGGGTGAGACTATAGTTGAAACTAACACTTTAGGCTGATAGAAGCTAAGTGTGTCAAGTAATTTAATGAGAGGATCCCGATCAACCTGATGTGATGAGAAATTAATTCTGATCAGTTGATTAGTGATATATTTGAGAGATTAAGATTGAATAAGTGAAAGTAAGATAGGATAGACTTTGGATTATCAAGGAGATTTAGGCATAAGTTATCCTAGACTTAAATGGAGTTTTATATGATTATAAAGTCTAGAGACTTGATCTTTGAGTATGGAAGTGCAAGCTAACCAAATCAACTATTGTCTTGTGTGTTACCTTGGTTGTTGTTGTTGCAGGTTGTGCAGGGCAATCAAGACTATAGCTTGACTTTGCCGATTCTTGTTAGTTGCAAAAGTTGTGAGTAATGATTAAATCTTGGAATTAATAAAAAAAAAAATTGTCTTGCATTGAAATTAACATTGACCAATTAATGAAGGAGTTGTTGTGATTTGAAGATGCATTGGCCAATGGTTACCAAAGACAATTGTGATACTCAAAGACTATTGTTCTCGAAAGACTATTGTTATACAATCTCATGACAAGATGGTTACTACTGAGACCGACATACATACCCCACTAAATGAGAAACAGTGAGAGGAAACCTTGTGAGAAAAGGGAGTAAAAGATGGATAAGTGATGTTTTAGAGTGAAGATAGCAGCCCTATTGTCTGATTAATGAACTATAATGTGACAAATGCTTGTAATAGACACTAGTAAAGCCTTCCTTGAGAGTCTGTACCCTGGGTTTTGGTTATTTCAGTCATAGCAAAAAACTAACAACAGGCACAACGTCAAGTAGATGTGTATCTGAGTTCCATGTTGGATCTTGGAATCCCAATAAGATTGTTCGAGGACAATGTTCTCATGGAACACGGTTTCCTTTTTAAGTTGTAGATTCAAGTGTTGAATATGGTGCAATGCAAAAAAGGGGGGGGACTGATAGTTTCTTACTCCATGTCTATGAAATCGACATCTCTTGTTGTTGTTAAGAACAATACACACAACAACAAGGGGTCTTAATTGTGGGGACCCACCAAGCCTGTGCTCGCTTGACACATGCTAGAATGCACGCATGTCCATGCTGATGCCACATGTTATGATATTAAAGCCAACCCCAATTTTCCTTTTTTTAATGACGGTGACCTATGTAGTTCGCAAACCAAGGAGGCCTTAAGTCACGGTGTCCTACCTACTAAGCACAAAAGAACGGGTACCTTGCCATGTCCCTACCCTAGCTCAAGGTTGATGAACTATGCATATGAACTCTCAAATTGAAAAAAACAAACCTTGCACACTACCCCAACGAACCTCCAACGATGTGCTCAAGGAGTAGTACCCCTGAGCTTGAGACCAAATTGTGATCTCAAATAACATTAGGGGTTAATCACACACTTATTATTTGAGTGCATATGGCCAGGCTTGTAGATAAGATCAGACACCGAACGGATCTACATAACCACCAAAATCTGGTTGATGAGTAGATGATATCACATGATATCACATGATGGCATGCACTTCTATACTCGACACAAACCATAGCCCTACAGGAACGTCAAGATAGTGCTGCTGATGCCCCAGCTGGACCATATCAACATACAGGTATCTTGGGAAGAGGATGATCCTCTGCCGCCACAATTGAGGACTTCCACATAACCACCTCGGGATAGTTGATGAGAAGATGACACAAAGGCATAATTAACATCACACCACTACTTCACACAAAGCATTCCCCAGAAACGTCAAGATATGATTCCTTCACTCTCACATCTCCTAGCTTTCCCGTGTCAAGTACAATGCTTCACAATTGCAAACCAGATGAGACAATTCTCGATGTGAACCAACACTGAATTTGCCTGTAGTTGAAATAAATATAACTGAATCACAATTGCTTATCTAGATGAGACAATTCTCAATGTGATCCAACACTGTAAATTTTCTGTGGAGTTGGCAGTGCCCGCAACATGGTCGCATACCTTAGCTTACATAAATTTTGGCCAACATGTACAGTGGGGTGACACCGAAATTGGCACCTTGTGCAATTCCAGGGATAGTGCCCACACTGCTGCCAACTTTGACACCCTCCCGAGCGCTGGAAAATTGTTATTTATACATGAAATTTTAGACACAAAATCATTGTTATGTTGACAACATGTGTACCAAATTTCAAAGCTAGAAGATTGATAAAAAAAAGATATTCAAGATTTACTAACAAGGGGTAGCTGTAAGAAATGTTTCACAGCTGCCAACTTTGACACCCTCCCAAGGATTGAAGAATTTTTTTTTCACATGGAAATTTTGGAGTAGGAACATCTTTATGTTGTTTACACATGTGAAAAAAATTCAAGTCCAAAAGACCCACAAAAAAAATGATATTCCAAATCTACCAACAGGTGTAGTTGTGAGAAACAAAGGGGAGAATCGTTTCACAACGTCCAACTTTGACAGCCTCCCTAGGGTTGAGAATCTGTTATTTCAATACGAAATTTTTGTCACATGATCTTTATGATGTTGATCACATTTATGAAAATCCTCAAGGCCAAAAGATACACACAAAAATAGTTATTCTATATCTACCAACGTGTATAATTACAATAACCAATTCAAGGACATGGTGAAAATATTGAAATATCTTTGACACCTCATGCTTCCTCATTGAACTTATCCTTTTGACACAATGCCTAATCATAAATGCATCTAAGAAAAATCAGTAACATCCAAATGTAGAAGTGTGGAGTTGTCACATCAAGAAGAAACCACTTGTATCATACACGCATAACGAAGTTCCCCCTCTAAATATCAATTGAGCACCATTGTGTGTACTTAAGGGAATGTTGCATGTGATTTGTGACCATTGGATGTTGGAGTAATGGTGAGAGCAGAGAGAAAAAATGTGTTCTGTGTGAGACATGGAGTGATGTGATGCATGAGTACTGGATCATTTGGAGAGCATTGATTTCTCAAATGCATGGTTCCATGTTTTGATGGTAGGATGAAGATGGGCTTTCAATTGTCTGTGAGCTTCATTCTTGGCAAGCCTAGCTGCTTAATATTCATCTAAATGATCAATTCTGTGAGTTGCTACAAATTCCATCACTCTAGATACGACCCAGCTTGAACAGGAGAACTCGTATCAGCGTCAAAGTGAGAGTTTAAGGTTCTGTTAGGCTAGTAAAAGAAAGTTCAACATATTTCAGATGGCAATTTCCGATGAAATTCGTGGACGTATTATAGGTATGAGTGAGGGAGGCAGTACTCAAGTTCAAATTGCAACCACTATCAAAGTTTCCGTTAGAACAGTTAAGAGGTTGGTGAAAAATTTTAGAGAAAATGGAACTTACAAGCATGAACCTTGTGGTCAAAGTCACACTCCAAAACTTAGTGATAGAGATGTGCGTAGTATTTTGCGTTTCTCAAAAAATAATCGTCGCGCGTCAATATCAGAGATTGCTAGTATATGCCCTACTCCAGTGTGTGAACGTACCATTCAAAGGCTCTTACATAGAAGTGGCATTTTCAGTCGAATTGCAGTCAAAAAACCTTTTTTGACACCTCGTCACATATATCAAAGGCTGCTTTTTGCTCAGAAGTACCGCGAATGGAGCGCAGAAGATTGGGAGCGTATTATTTGGACGGATGAATCTACTTTTGAAATTGGGAAGAATTCGAGACAAGTTCGTGTTTGGAGAACTGCAAATGAGCGGTATTCATCAAATTGTATAGTTCCTACTTTTAAAAGTGGACGGACTTCCTTGATGATTTGGGGCGCATTTGCTAGAGGCCAAAAGTCAAAACTTGTTTTTATGGTTAAAGATCAACGCTCTGCAAAGGATTTTGTGGAAGTGGTTTACGAAGGGAATTATTTCATTTCATGGTTAAAGTTCCAAATACAGTGCTCATGGAAGACGGCGCACCCGTCCATAGTAGCAAAATATGTGAAGAATGGAGACAACAACGCCTTCTTGAAAAGCTCAATTGGCCTGCAAACTCTCCCGATCTCAATCCAATTGAGAACCTGTGGATGATTCTAAAAGATGTAGTACAACGTAACAAGGCATGTCCTAGAAACATAGATGGGTTGAAGGTAGTTCTTGAAAGAGAGTGGAAGTCAATTAGTGAAACAAAGCTCCTTCAATTATGTCATTCTATGCCCTCTAGGTTACAAGGAGTGATTGATGCTAATAGAAGACATACACGTTGGTAGATATAGAATAACTATTTTTGTGTGTGTATTTTAGCCTTGAAAATTTTCATAAATGTGATCAGCATCATAAAGATCATGTGACAAAAATTTCATATTGAAATAACAGATTCTCAGGCTGTCAAAGTTGGACGTTGTGAAACGATTCTTCCCTTTGTTTCTCACAACTACACCTGTTGGTAGATTTGGAATATCATTTTTTTGTGGGTCTTTTGGACTTGAATTTTTTCACATGTGTAAACAACATAAAGATGTTCCTACTCCAAAAATTCCATGTGAAAAAAAAAATTCTTCAATCCTTGGGAGGGTGTCAAAGTTGGCAGCTGTGAAACATTTCTTACAGCTACCCCTTGTTAGTAAATCTTGAATATCTTTTTTTTATCAATCTTCTAGCTTTGAAACTTGGTACACATATTGTCAACATAACAATGATTTTGTGTCTAAAATTTCATGTATAAGTAACAATTTTCCAGCGCTCGGGAGGGTGTCAAAGTGGGCAGCAGTGTGGGCACTATCCTTGGAATTGCACAAGGTGCCAATTTCGGTGTCACCCCACTGTACAAACGACTCCTTCAAGTAACCCTAAACCCTTAACCCTTCTACTTTGAGCAACCTCTTCAAGTTCAACATATGTAACAAAGATCTACAAGAGTAGGTACTCACCTGGAAAATCACTTGTGAATCTTGCTTTAACATGTGTCTTCAAATTTCAAAAGAGAAGTCCCACTTCATGCATGCTTTATCCCACTTTGTTCTTCCTTTCTTGGACTTTTAAGTGCATATAATTGTTTTCTGCACGTTAGTTTGAGCATCTTTGATAGACACCTTCTTCACTCCAACACACATTTTTGTGTCATCTGTGGAGTTTTGGCATACTTTCAACATAATGTGCCTAAAACATACTCGAGGGTAAGGTTGCAACAAAGCCAAAGGTTTACAAGACACAACTGATGTTAAAGTTGATGCCAACGTTCTCAAATTACTACCTTCGTCTTTCACATACAAAATATGTAATGAACTCTTTATATTTTGGTGTTAATGAAATTATTAGTTCTCAAAAGTTAGTAGGAAATTTAGATAAGATGACAGTTGCTAACTTGGGTAAGCAACACTAGAGATCTGTAGACCCCTATTTCAAGAGTTTTTGAGAATATTTGTATTTGTTTGGAGTTATAAGTTATTATTTCATACCATCTATATTGCTTAAACTCGTTGTATATATTTTTAAGCTCATATTACTTATGTTTTCATATTCCCTCAATAATACGACAACTTTATGCCATTTGTCATATTAATGAGAAGACGACACCTTGATAATACAACTTTTTTTGTGTTTCCTAAACATGTCATACTAAAGAGGGAGAATAGTAGCTGGCAGTGACATATATAGTGGTCGAACACTGATCAGGACTTTGCTTGGCATAAATGCATGTGATGTGAACTTGCGTGCAGGAGTCAGGAATTTTCTTGGCATTAATGCATCTGATGTGGGTCATACGGTACCTAGACCGCCACTTAATATACAATATTGTCTGTCGGTACACTCTTCCGGCACTTGAAGAAGATGGAATACGATATTCTCTGTCGGTACACTCTTCCGGCACTTGAAGACGATGGAAGGATCAGTGCTTCGGCAGTCGACTTGCCCTCATTCACATTCCTTTACAGATATCGAAAGAGGCTCAATTTGCAGGTCTCGGTGTTATTAGTTGCTTCTTTCAACCAATAGCTGGATTCGGTTGTGGTCGCTCACTCCAACCGGGCGAGTAAGTGGTATTCGCTGAATTAGTAGCAACTACTGTTATATTTAAGACTTGCCTGACGAACTGAGCAAGACTAGACGTTCAAGTTACACTGCGGTTTGACTCGTTTCTGTAGCTGCGTGGAGCACATCTCTGTGATCCTCGTTTGTGTCTTTGTCGAAGGCGCTTGAAGCTTAGGGCTTTGAAGTTGTGTGGAGTCCAATATTGTAGCAGTTGGTGAAGGGGCTGAGGGGGGTAGTTAAGGCCGCAGTGGGTACACAATGGGGCGGTCGGTATGCAAGCAGCAGCAGGTTAATGTGCGAAATTTGGTACTGGTCGTGCTGTGCGTTCATGCTCTATTCCCCGATCAACTATCATTCCAGCAAGCTACTGCGCAGCCAAATCAAACCACCGACACATATATATATAGTACTGACAATCGTAAGTTCAGCTGACTCTCCTCGGTAGAAAAGATGCCAGCTTTCCATACTTTCAGCAGAATCGACGCTAGCTTCCAAGTAATCGGATCAGGTGACCGAGGAGTTTGTGTACATGACATCGTCGAATTGATAGATCGAACTAAAGGTTCAGAGGTATATTCTTGAGTATGTCTGCGAGTTTGCCCCACGCGGTCTGATCACCAATGCTCTTGATAATTAGAGTGTGGTAGAATTCTTGGGGTGAAAGTTCGGGTATAGGTATTGATAGTTTGTAGTATCTGTGCCCTAGTCAGGGTTATAGGTTACCAGATGAATCTTGCACATTAACAGATTATCATATCGAGCTTCGAAATGTATGTCTCGCGGGTCATTGACGTGAGCTATGCAATTGTCTGATGTGTGGTTTAGAATCTGCAGTATATTAGTAATAATGAATGCAGGGGCTCAATCGGATCGGCCTGCCCGTTAATATTGCAGTGGCCAGTACATATATATCCCTGCCATGATTGCTTACTGTGTAGATCATGGCATAGAAAACATCCTCGCCTTTGATTTTGAGATGTTCCGGTGGCCTCACCTTTTGATGAATATGTCAGATATATAACCTTACCTGCCATTAATCTGCAACAGATCACAATTCCTAACATGGAGTGGTGCATGATCATTTTGATGGTTTCAATGTGGGATGTTGGGGCCATGACAGTGGACGCACTGCAGAATATTTGGAAAGCATGGAATGGCAGTACACCAGACCCCGAAATCAACTTAGCAGGCTGGGAATCTGAGGGCATTTTTCCTTGCTACAACGAGTCTTGGCAAGGTCTACTTTGCTGGGATCAGCTGCGGTCTAACCTGACAACATACTGGAACGTCTATATCATCGGCCTGTAAGACTCTGCCAAAGCGTGCATGTTACATCCTATTGTAAGGTTTTAGAGGTACTCTTAAAGGTTGGTCCAACTTGTTGGACTTTCTTATAAGTCAATGACATGCTACTTATGTCACAAATTGGAGAATCTGACCATTTATCATATGCTTTGTATCTACTATACCTTTGCTTTTCGGTATGCACAATGGATCACAAACCGAAATAGGTGCAACTACTTAGTAGAAAATGAGCAGGGAGAAGATACACTAGAATGTCCTATTAGTGTTGGTTGCGTATTGTTGTAACGTTTTACTAACATTATCACTTTTTGACCACACAACATAAATACTTTGTATGCACATCAAGGAACAAACTATAACTTACTTGGTAATAAAAAGTTATAGCAATGCATAACTACATGTGGTAATCCACACTACTTAATAGGACTACTTATTGCAGTGAGGTTAGAAAGTTGTAGAAGACGGAACCCAAGAAAACAGAAGGCGAAGAGGGATGGGGTCTCCTCTTGATGTTCTGGCATTGGAGCGTTCGGATGATGTAATGAGTTTTGGGACCTGCGATTCTGTTTCACTGTGGATACGTCTTCAGGATGATTTGAAGTTTGAGACAATATCCTCATTTGGGATGAGGGATGCTCTTGTACAGGACACTGAGTGATGCATCCATTGCTGGCACTTTGCCACCGGCAATTGGGAACCTCAGCGACCTTGTCACATTGTGAGTTGGCAAGGCATCACTGATCCATTTTGTCTTGCTTCCAACTGTTATATTAACTTAATGTATTATGTAGTTCTCAATTATTTATTACATTCATCGTTGCGATATCATCCTCCATGGCCGTTTTCAAGGTTTACTTGTTGAATCAATTCCAAACCTACGCACTCTAAAGTATAATGATGATCAGTACTGCTTGGAATCTTGAATGCATGCATCCCTATGGAATCTTATGATGGGCTGCTGATACGAGTCCCTGGATGCCCATGTCCAGATCGCTGACAGGAAATCCAAATCTTATTGGAACGCTTCCTCCAGAGCTCGGAAACCTAGCCAATGCTAACATCCTGTACGGATTGGTAACCGCATTCTCATGTCCAAGTATATAGTAATTTTTGTGTGTGTCGACATTTTCCATGGCACAAGAATGATGCGTATCTGAGATATATGTACCATGCATCAGAAGTTATTGACATTACTGATAGTTTCTTGAATTGTGTGGCCATGGCTAAATAACAGGGACCTGCACGACAACGGATTCACAGGACCAATACCGAAAGAGCTGTGGCAATTAAATCTACTTCAAAATCTGTAATCCACCTTGCAAAAACAGTCTGACTTTGTAGCGCAGTATTCACATGTTGTCGTCGAGTGAATTTGTCGTGAAAGGTCATTAGTCAAAAACCGGCTTGGTTTCTAACACCTACCAAGGAATTAATAGTAGAAATTGACTGCCTATAGGTTGGTTGTTGATTCATTCCTTCTTAAGCTCACTAATTAGTGAGCTTGATTTAGGGGTAATTTTAACTCAAAATAGCTATTATAGTAATCAGCGTTTTCACCACCTTCTCCCCAGATCGCTCTCCCCCTCAGTAGGTGTTGTGACATTCATCCGTCGAAAACAGGTGGATGGTTTGACATGACCGATTGACAGAAGGTGACTTGGAAGTCACCAGCCTGTGTCAATCGGTCATCTTATCCGTCCACCTGTTTTATACTAAGTTTAGTGGGTTGAAAAGCGATGTAACTCTCGAATTCTTCCAGAATTTAAGATCATACATTGTTGCAGGATCCCGAACCTCCCAGCAATTCCTGAAGTGCAAAGGGGTGCCCAATCTAGTCTGCCATATAAATTGACATATTTGATTATATTGAGAAAAATTCTTTATAACTCATGGTGCTGATCTGGCAGTGCCTTTGCTCTCCAGGGACTTGAGTGGAAACTCCTTAACTGGCCCAATGCCAATCGACTTGAAGATAAGACTCAAGTGGCTGCGAACATTGAAGCTGTCAAATAACAATCTCAGTGGGAATGTAACTGGCAACTTTCTCGAGCCTCTGCCATATTTGGTGTCAGTGTAAGGCCCACAATTTGTGTCTTTATGTAGGTTACAGCAGTTGTCTCCTAATCAACCGCTACTTAGTGGCTCCAGCAACTTCAGTAGAATTATGATTACTCGTATTCGGCTCTATGCATGTGATCCATCCCATGCTCTGATAATGGATCTAAACGACAGCACTGATTCTGCTCCCAGAAGTTACAGCTAGGATAATCATGCGATAAAAAGTTGCACATGTGTGACAAATTCATGAGCTTTAAGCTGCCAGATGCTATTCAGTGCATAATCACCATCAAATCCTCAAATGCCGTTAGAGATCATACTTTTTGCACTTTATGTTCAGTGTCACTGAATTTCCTGACTTAGCCCATTCTGGTTTGTCTCACACTTACAGAACACTAAAGTAACTGTGATAATATCTGCTGATTATATTTGTTTCCATCTCTACTTAGGGACCTGTCTGGCAATGCGTTTGTTGGTGCGCTCCCTAATCTTACATCAGCTCCACAACTTCATAGACTGTGAGTTCATTTATTTGACCTTTTTTTCCCCCAATTCTCACTTCATCGGATACTTGACTTCAAAGTGCACAGAACTTGTTTGTCACAGGCTGATAACCTCCACATGGCCACTTTCTGGAAAATGTTTCTGGTCTGCAAGAGCTACTATGATTTTTAAGTTTCTTTGTGCAAGTGAAATTAAAGCCTCCTTCTGACATGTCCTACGAACACTTCAAATTTCACTCTAGGAATGTGAGTGGGAACCAGTTCAGCGGGGTTGTGGACTTGTCCATTTTCAATATCTCGTCAGAACATATATTTACAAGACTGGATCTCTCAAACAACTATTTCACTGGGCTCCTCCCTAACTTCAGCTCATGGTCAGCTCTACAAGTCATGTGAGTTTCAACAACTTCTACCCCTTCATGCATCGTTGACATATGCCTTCACGTGTTGGAAGGAAAGTGGACGGTCCTTGCATGTTACATATAGAAACCAAAGCCTTGTACCTTTTTACCACAATCAGGCATATATTATAAAGTTATGTTCGAGAGTACTATGGAATTTTTGCATACAGTAGCACATGACATGATCACACAAATTGGTTTTTGTTGAATTGCAACCATGCTATCTTGGATGGTTTGTCTCTCTTCATTATTCATAGATCAATTAATAATATACTATGGATTGCTCGTCGCTGTTTATAATGGTGGATACTGAAATGAAAACGAAAACATGAATTTGAGAAGAGTTGTTTATTGGAATGTGTGCAGTAACCTGAGCTACAATGGAAATTTTGATCCAAAGTCATTTTCAGAATGGGTTGCAAAGTTGAATGGGTCCCAAATACAATTCATGTGAGTGGTATATCTTTGTCCAAAGTTACAATCGATGACTAAGTAAGTTGTTCAGTGTATGATCATTTGATGCAATCATGCATGAAAAGAGAAATTTGGGATGTACAAGTTTGGGATGTACAAAATCCCCTCTATGTTCAAATGATTTAGTAGTGGTTCATCTCTCTCTACCTTGCAAGTGGCATCATGGGTGTCATATTTCAGTAGTATTAGTATACGCGGCAAGAGAGAATGGCCAATGGTCTGAGATGACCCTAAAGTACCAAATGATAGTGGAGAGGCATCCAAAACCAAATGGAATGGTTGGTAGTTTGATTCCTGACCGTGAAATACTCTCTCTACTTTGACGGAAAAACTAGCCAGGTGGCCATACGTTTCTTGTGTTCCAAAAAAAAAAAATGATCAAAATGATAGAAGGTATATGGTCTTTGCTACATGTCTCTTCCAACATGGCGCTTGTTTATTAAGAGCCACATTGCTAGTAGTGTGTGCATCAATGATGAGGGGATATGGCTATGGGTTATAATCATCCTCTTAATAGTCATTAAAAGTCAGCAAGATTCCTTGTAACACTAGTTATAGTCCACCCAATGAATGCAAGAGACATTAGCAGAGTCCTGATCATCCTTAAAATTGTGGGTGTCCTAGCTACAACCATTTGGGTGTTGTCACCAATGTGGAAGACCCATGTTCTTCCAAAAGATAAAACAGTAAACCTAATATTATACACAAGATTAGTAACAAAATAATAATGAGATTGTTGCTAACATGGGAAGTCTTTTGTTCACATCAGTGTACCCATGCCTATATTCTTCTGGTTTTAGATTTCCAATCACTGCCTAAACTTTGATCTTTGCAGGGGGTTACAAGGCATAAATTTGATGGATATCGACCTAGATTTATCCACCTCTATTACAAATTTTACAAAGTTGAATTATCTGTAAGAATTCCTTTCATATCCTCTTGTAAATATGTAAACTTCATTTTGAGTGTGATGGTTTTATGATGCAAAGTGGCATACCCATTGACTATTGAGCTTATTTAAATGACTTGTTATGCATATGTGACATGTCATAACTCTAATGATTTGCACTATTAGAACCTAGGTTTGGTGTGTGGCTCTAGTGCAATCCCTTGGGCATGACAGCTGATGGCAAGTTGGCTCACACCACACTTGAGTTACAAACATGGACATAAAAGGGGATTTGCCAAAGAATATGTGTACCAGACCCCACATATCAAATTTGGTGGTGGTCACGTGCAAAATTCACGTAATTGAGCCCCTAATGGATGTGATAGATGCGGAAAAAAATTGTTGTACATGAGTCAGAAACATTCTTATATCATGCCAAGCAACTCATATACTTCGTGTGAGAACACATTGTTTGCAGGTATCTGGATGATAACAATATCAATGGTACCTTATACCTTGAGGACATTGTGTCTTCCAACTCCAGCCTACTTGAATTAAGCTTGATGAACAATCAAATAACGTATGTTGAGTATAGAGGCTCAAATGTCAGTAAGACACTCTTTGTGGATTTATGCCTCATCATTATTGCAAGCACTTCTTAGAAAATTTCATCTGGTGCGGTGCCTACCAATGTACAAGTCCTAGGGCACACGAACTGTATGATCGAAGAAATTTGCAAATCTACTACTTTGGTAGATTTGTAGATTTTTAAGTTGCAAAAGAGATGACTCCGATATGTTGCCACTGGCTTGAATTAAGGTATTGTTGAATTGTCTTTGAGTTGGTTGAAATCTATATGTAATCTTGAAACGGGCATCACAAGAATTAGAGGATCTTCAAAGACTCTTGCCTCTTTTTAAAAGTGAATGGTTGTGGACAAGCCAACACACTTATTTGTCTTGAGCGGCAAGTCCCCTAGGTTGAATGCAAGGTTGAAAATATTTGGTTCACCTGGATATCACCACTATGATTTGGTGGAACATAGATGGTAAGGTGAAATTGAAAATCAACTATGTTAACCTTAGGCAGCTTAATCTTAGAGATTTCCTAGGATCATCTGGGTAAAAACCTTGGGTTTAAGCCACCCTTTTCAACTTCACACTAAGACTTGTGCTTTGGGAAATTGGGACTTATATGTTGGTAGTGCAACATAGGTCCCTTAGAAGCCAAATATACTATTGGTACCCATATGTGTACTAAAACGTGGGTGTGACAAATATTCTAGACTCCAAGGCAATCCATATTGTAAGACACCACCAAATGATTTGCAAAGATGTTTATGTCAAGGAGTTTGTTTTGATACACCCCCAGGTACAATCCCCCAAGCATCAACTATCTATTGTGCATGTTAACCCTTAAAGGTCAAAGGATGTCTTAAAAATTGACATGACTTGAGATGAAAGAGTACTAAATTTGTTCAAATGTTGTTTGCATTAAGAGAAAAAAATGTTGTTTATCACTCATAATTTATATCGTTCTATTTGAAAGCTAAATATAACATCTTGACATGCCATAAAAGCATACACATAAGATTTCAATTGCATGCAATCAAAAAGAATTCATAGCAAGTATTACTGGATAAAAGTTTTGTAGTGCAAGGCTCGAATCTGTACAACATAGTTTCAAAGAAAGAAAAAGTACAATCATTTGTAGAAATAATGGCCAAAATACTAGATATTGCATAGAATTATATCTTGGATTCTTTGAAAGTAGATGACTATTTTTACATTTTCTTTTCACCTTAATCCTTCAATTAGAGTATCTCATTAGAGGAAGGAGAAAACTATTCTAAGAAGGTATACTTTCTTATGAAATGACCACAGATGAAGTTTTCAACAACAAAACTTCATTCTTCTTGTCTCCAAACCCCCCATCAGGGCTTTGTTGACGCTTAAGGGTTAATATATCAAAGTTCACTTCCTTTGGGTAATTGAAGTTAGTGTTCACCAGGCACCTGAGCTCAAGTGTTGTTCTAATAAACCGTTGAAGTCTTATTTTGTTGAGTTAAAACTCAGTTCCATTTAACAATATAAACAAGCACAAATGACTCTACTGCCCAAGATTTTCTAACGCTCGTTTTAATTTACCATGTGGAGAAACATTGTCCGAGTTATCAAATGCGACCAACTTTAGTGGTCACCGGAATTGATGACTTTGAATATTGTGGTTCAGTGAGCGATGCATCAAGCCAGAGAACCATTGCAATCGCAGCAAGCACCAGTGCCTTGTTTTGTGTGGTGGTGGTGGCCATTGCAGCATACTTGTTCCAGAGGAGTAGAAGATACAAAAACTACCTCATGCTTCAGCTGAAGCAAAGTAAGACTCTAGACATCGTGATGTTTGCTCACATAACATTATGTAGTTTTCATCAACTATTTCATTCTAATAATATCAATGAGAGTGCTTCACCCGAGTTTATAATGTTGAATTTGTTGGTAAGAGAAAATAAGCAGGGTAAGGTTCAAAAAACCATCTGACTTATTTCCAGCCCCACCCAACTTGCAGTGACCGATGCATAATGCTATGCATCTTCTAAACCATTAACAAGGGCATGATTCACTAAGAGCCGTGACCATGAAAAGCATCCAAAGGTTGTACCATGGGAAGTAGAAATTCAATTTTGCAATTCATGGGCCCTCAAGCTTGGTATAAAGTAAAAGTGGACCATGTTAAGGGACCGCAACACATATTCGGGTTTGGGTCCCCATCATGATGATATTAAAATTTCTAGAAGCCAATAACAAAACAAGTGATTGCCACAACTTTGAGTTTTGTGTTAGACCCACCTTTTTTCATGGGCCTATTGTAATATCCAACAGACCATGAAACATCATCCATGCCACTTGATGCCATGTAGGATGTCATGTAGATTTTGCATTCAATCCAATTTCTTTGGTCCATCAAGTCTTCAAGGTCTAGTGTAAAATGAACTTGGACCATCTCCGGCTTCCAACCAATACCATAATTTGTATATCATGGGTCAAGGGCCCTTGAGCTCTAGTGCAGAGTGGCCCTAAGTTCAGATTTCACACAAACTCAACTGTAAGCATTTTGACAGTTCAAACAAATCAAATAAAGACAAGTATATACCAAGCTATCACGCTTATGTATGACTTTTGGCTGAACATATTCCAAATCGATTTTTACAGAATTTGCAGAGCACGAGTTGAAACCCACGCTTTTTGTATACCACGATCTTGTGAAGGCTACTCGGAATTTCCATACATCTATGAAACTTGGGGAGGGTGGATTCGGTGCGGTCTACAAGGTTTAATCTCACCCAATTGCTTCTTTTCTTCCTCTAAGATTATGTTTGCAACTATTGTGATCTCTTCATGAGGTTCAAAAAATTCAAGAATGTTGACAAGTCACCAATTTTGAAATACTTGTAGAAGTTGACGTAGGAATGATACATTAGGTCTACAATTTTGGGAATTTGAACATGAGTGGAAGTGTGAGCCACTTCTAGTAGATGAGGTGTCAATTTTAGGTGCTTATTAGCAATAGTAGGGAGAAGGATTATAATTGCACTTGGTCACTTGTTAGGATGATGACCTTGATTATGTAGGCCAGATTCAACAGACATGTTCACATCTATTTATTGTGGGGAGGTCTGCCAGTGGATGATTGGGCTTGAATTTTTTTGTCTCTACAGTATTGAGGGACAGGTTCATAACATTACTCAATTGATGAGTTGTGTTCAGTTGTCTTGATTTCAAATTTAGTCTAAAGGAGTGGGATTCCGACATCCGGAGTCTTTATTCTCAAATCTATTGTTGGACCCATGAACACGTACAGCGCATCAGCTGAGTAATGATATGTTGTATCTAGAAACAGACATGAAATAGCTTCATGCTATTGAATAATGCGTATGATTGATTACAGCTTGGACATGTTTGTGCTTCAATCATTACAGGGATATCTTCAAGGTCATGTTGAGGTGGCTGTTAAACAACTCAACATGGGAGTGCAACACAGTGCTCTAGATGACTTTCTCAACGAAGTTTTTCTCTTGAGTGCCGTCAAACACAAAAATCTTGTGAAATTAAAAGGATGTTGCTTACGGGAAACTCAGCGATTATTAGTGTACGAGTTTGTTGAAAACAACGACCTTGCGTATTTTCTTCTAGGTTAGTCTATTCTACACCATATGGGCCTAATAGTGTAGCTCGAGTCCACCTCCTAAAAATCAGACTTCCAAATTCCAAGTGGGTGTCAAGGTGGTAACTCAAATGTGCTCTTGTATGTTGTGGAGGAGTTGCGGAAGTTTAATTAATCAAGATTAAGAAGCCGCTCAGACTTTCTAGATATCATGTTTTATTTTTCCATCCAGGCTGCGAGGTTATTATGTTGTTGTATCACACTTCGACATGTGTGATCCGGTGCTAGTATTTCTTTGTAGGCGCTTTCCAGAATTTTGTTCAAAATAGGACTTCAGTTTTTCTTCTTCTTATAACATAATTAGGCAACTTCTAATTATGGCCCTGCTTATGACATATTTGTGCAGAACGACGTGGTAATCAAACTTTGAACTGGCCGAAGCGGATGAACATATGTTTGGGAGTGGCTAGAGGTTTACACTACTTGCATGCACTTGTGACACCAAGAATCATCCATCGAGACATCAAAGCAAGTAACATTCTTCTGGACAAAAATTTAGAACCAAAAATTGCAGACTTTGGTTTGGCATTATTATTTCCAGAGGACAGTCTTCAAAGCCATATTCTGGTAACCTCGGTTGCAGGAACCAGGTAAGTGGATCCTTCATGCATATCTTAGCATTCCTCTAAGTTCTCTCCTCATAGTGAGCTTTGATGTCATTCATGCTCAAAGATTGTGTGCAGAGTCATTTTATGCTCATAAGTTGACAACAAATCTAATCGGATTGTCTGTGCAGAGGTTATTTACCACCAGAGTATGTGATTGAGGGCCGACTTAGTGACAAAGTGGATGTCTATAGCTTTGGAGTTGTGCTTCTTGAGGTTGTAAGTGGAAGAAAGAACATCAATCCCAACTTGTCTCCAGAGAAAATTTATCTTCCTCGATGGGTAAGCCCAAAAAGTATTTATATTTTAATATTTGCAAGATTTGACTGAAATTCCTAGTTAATAGAGTGCATACATCAGCATGTTCCGTGTAAGGACTTATTTGAACTCTCGGTTATTATAGTCTATTGAACATAATATGCAGATCTTTCCATAATCATACGCGTGATAGAAAAGTCAACAAGAGCCAAGCATTATGAATATTGACACTGATCATTGTGGTATGGACGTTGCATTTTGGCACGTGCAGTCTTGGGAAAAGCTTGAAGAAAACATGCCCATGGGTATTGTTGATCCAACACTTGAGTTAAGCAGCGATGAGGAAGAAGAGGTGTTACGGGTGATCAAAGTAGCACACATGTGTGTACAGGAGGCACCTGAAAGAAGACCAAGCATGGCACACGTAGTTGCAATGCTCCAAGGTGACCTGGAGGTGGATGGTGTAGAAATTCAACATCAAAAAAGCTCGATGTACACGCAAATGTCATTGGCGGTTCAAGGATCAGGCTTGGAAATGATGGAAGAATATGAGATCAGTGACCAAGCAAGGCTGCAAACAGGACCATCGAGCTCTAGTATAGAGTTGACCTCAATCGCTCAAACTTTAGATGATCATAAGAATGTTCCAAGATGACTGCATGGGAGGTGAGAACTGTGAAAGATTAAAAAATCAGATTACAATCCTTGTGTGAGTTGACCAGAAGACATGCTTGGACTGGATCGAACAATGTATAAAGCAATCTTTGAAGTGATTGTAGATAAGATGACCTGGAACCGAAGTTGGAAATAAACTGCGTTAAAGAAATCTCTACATTTCATAGGGCTTGAGCTTTTTCAAAAAGACTACTGAAGTCGGGACATTTATCATGGATATAAGTGCACAATAGATCAGCCAAGCTCAAAGAAACCAGGAATATTGTAAGGTTAGATTAGCCTTGAATGACATTATTGCTACGTTTCTTCCTTCCACCGATATGTTCTTAAAGATGTTAATACTGATACTAAGTTGGATTTGATCAGATGAAATTTTGGAAGGTGCACATGCCCTGCAATTGTGGTTTCTTTCTCTGCACTTCGTCAGCTCCAGCCAACACTTGCACATGTTGTAACCCCTTCATGTTTGTTTCACCAACCTCGCAGACCCATTGTATCCTACACTTTATCAATTCATGTTTCAAATTTGTAGGGTAGATTTCTAGTTGCACAACTATCTTGAATGTGTGGTTGATGACCCAATCATCAATCCCCATAATCTGTTGCAACAAGTCACATTCACACCTCATGACAATAGTAGTAGGGCCAAAGCATGGTAAAAGTGAACAAGTGGTATGCCCTTCCATTGTGATATAATTTTCATACATAGTAAGGGAAGTAGGCTCAGTTCTATACAAAATGTCATTTCGAGATCATGGAGCCCTCCTATGGGTTTGAACCAAACATAGTACAAATTTGTGCCTCATTAATATGATGGAGATATGTATAAAGTGGATCTTAAAATCGGGTGGTGGATTTGAGCTAAATCCTACTTCATTTTAAAATTTTGTTGTGATTTGTGTGTGTAGTTTAAGTATATGGCAAGATCATACTGTATGTTAGGGTGCCATACATTTTGAAGCAAAATACATTTTCTTAAGGTCTACTTCACCCTCACTTTCCTAAAACTGAAAATTATGAAAGTAGATTTTACAAACTTTACTATCTACTTCTATGGATGTAAATCATGTAGTTTGCAAATATATTTATGAAAACATCTTGACCCACCTTATTCGTAACTTCAATGTAAATCATTATAATTGTTTTGAGTTATATAACTAGGAAATGTGCTACTTGCGCCTCTAAACTAATAGGATACAACTTTGTTCACTTTACCATACTTTGGCCCAACAAGACACGTCAATTGTTTTGGATGGATGGTTATATTAGTTATTGGATGAATGATTAGATTGAAGTAAATGGATGAATGATTACATCACCACCTCATTGCAACTTGCCTTACAAAGGGATAGGCAAGTAAAAAGGGACCAAGATGTTACTTTAAGCTAAATCTCCTCTTAGTCATCCATAGTGCTAGATTTACTCTTAACTGCAAGTAGATAAGGACCCTAAATTTTATAGATATAGATATATATAGTATATAGTATATGTAGGGAGCAAGCACGGTCAAGTATACAAAAAAGTGCTCCGGTATATTCAAACCATAACTTTTTTGGTCAAATGCCTAAAAGTAGTAGCAAATCATTGTTTAAATTGGATTATTGTTCATGGTGCTATCTATTTTGTGTTAGATACTCAAATATAGAATATGAAGATAAGATCTTCAAAACTTATCATTGAAAGTACTGCTCAAAAGGTAATGTCTACATCTAGTTTTGGACATAGATTTCATGACCTTAAATATTTTGAAGTTGGAAATTTTTTCATATTCCTTGAATTCATTATAAACTTGAGGTAAACATTATAAGAATTTATAGGAAAAAATCATTTCAATGTAATTTTACCATGTTTTAAAAAATTAGACAATCATGTGTTCAATATATCTACTTGCACACTACTTGCAACATCTTCTAAAATTTGTAGATTTTTCTTGAAAAAAAAATTCCAACATAAATTGTTTGGCTTTGTGGATCGTTGTGTTTTTTTCAAATGTTTATGATTTTTTCCTTCACAAAATTCAAAGTTAGCATATAGTTTTGAATCACTTTCACTTAAACCTATGTAGGATTATGGAGTTGTGTACTTGACAGTGCTTGCGCCTTGTACTATGATCAATTCACTACTTGAATATACTATGTTCTATGTTCTTCAATATTGCATTGGGTTTCAACATGGTGATAAAGTTGTGTCGAATGTAGAACTATAGAAGTAGTTCGAAGGAAGCTCTTGCACTGAAGAGGACTCTGTGATTGTCCATTGAAGTCAAGGCCAGAGAACAATTAAAGATTCGCATTGCTGTGGGAAGCTTGATTTTGAGAGAGAAGAAGCTCTGGTAATATGTCTGCCCATAAGAATCTAGGATCGTTGTAGAACTCAGAACTATTATGCATGAGATTGAGCAAGAGAGAAAAGATAGAGCACAAACAACCATAGAAAGTTGTCGGATTTACCCTTCCCTCCCCCCCACGGGGTAGACGTGACATTTTTTGGTATGGTGTCACGTCACCTTCACATGACATGACGGATGTGGACATGGAATCTTTGGCAGCAATTATGTCCATGGACATAAATGACAACAACACAAACTAGTATTTAGATACTAGAGTCACAAACTATGTAATAGGAGATTCATCAATAATGTTTGAATTAAAGACAGTTGGAGATTTTAACATTCTCTCGACTGGTGGGACCTCTCACTTAGTTGTAGGACAAAGTAATGTATTTTTTAAATGTGATGGAATAATAAAGAGAATCAACAACGTTTTGTACATTCCCGGTGTCACAAAAAATTGCTATCAGTAAGCATCATAACAACCCAAGGTTGCATCGTCACATTCACACCAATGCATTGTCAGATTGTAAGTGCATTTGACCCATCCAAATTATTGCTAGAGGGAAACACGATCCCACCATGGGTTGTTTAGGTTAGAATCCAATAGTTTGGAATCTCACATCCACCTGGTAGAAGAGGACCCAATTGATCTACTGCATTCAAGGTTAGGGCATGTTAAATTTTAGACCCTACATGAGATGATGGACACAATGGAAGGAATACCACCACTACAGACAAAGAGTAGGCCATGTCCACATTGCATGGAAGGCAAACAAAGAAGATCTAATGTTCCAAATAAATAAGAGAATAAGGCCACACACAAAAATGAGATTGTGCACTGAGATCTTTGTGGGCCAATGCCAACAATGTCCCTATCTGGCTCTAAGTATTTTATGGCATTTACTAACAATTATTCTAGGAAAACCTAGACCTACTTCTTAAAATCAAAATTGCAAGCCTTCCAAACTTTTAAGAACTTCAAATCAATGGTGGAAAAGGAGAAGGGAGACAATATCAAAACTCTAAGGATAGACAAAGGAGGCGAGTACGCGTCTAAAGAGTTTAAGACATTTTGTGCCACATATGACATCACACATGAAAAGACTCTAGCATATGCACCACACCAAATGGAGTAGCAAAGCAAAAGAACATGTCACTCGTCGAGGGAGCCCAAAGCATGACCTTTGCTTGTGATGCCCTTGCATACATGTGGTCAAAGCAATCAACAGTGCAACGTACATCCTCAACATGTGTCCTTTGAGGAGCAACAATGGCACCAGAAGAGAGGTACACAAGATTCAAACATGCATGGCCATCTAAGAGGAACTCCATTCCACCTAGGAATGTAGCAACATCCCTTGTGAGAGATGAATGAATTTTACTCCAATATAAAAGGTGAGTACTCCTAACTTTGACATTTTGAACCTAGTCTCTAAGTTTTGCTCTAGCACATCAACATGAGTCATGTGATTTCTTGTGATCAATAGATCACCTACATATATTAATACTATCAAGGTGAGTTCCCCTTCTTGGCAAAAATATAGGTTATGGTTTGCTTCACTCCTAACCATGCCAAACTTGTGTATTGAGAATACATAAATTTCAAAGTACCAAGCCATACTGGCTTGTTTAGACCATAGATTGCTTTCCCAAGTAAACATGCCTTTAACTTGATCCTCCTTCTAGGAGAGGTACAAACCTTGGGGCAATTCCATGTGCGCCTTTTCTTCCAGATCTCCATTCAAGAATGCAGTTTGATGTCCAAATGGTGAATGCTCCATCCTCTGGTTGTTGCGTTGATAACCACGAATCAAATTGTTGGCCATTTGACCATAGGGACAAAAGTATCCTAGTAGTCAACTCCCTTCTGCTCAAATCCTTGAGCAATTAACGTTGCTTTGCTTTTTTCTATCTTGCCATCAACAATTAGCTTGATTTTTAAACCCATTTTGATGTGATTTTCTGCTAATCTTTGAACTAGTTCCTAGGTTTTATTTTCCTAGATGGAATGGAGTTCCTCCTCTGCTAGCTCCACAACAACTGCATCTTGATGCTGCTACAAGAGTCTTCCACTACATAAAAGGACAAATAATTATGGGCTATTCATACCAAGCGACACCACAATAGAATTGTAAGGGTTTGTAGATTCAAACTGGGGACAAGATTTGGACAAGAAAGATTAACATCAAGATTGCTATGCAAGGTGGGAGAAACGCTGCTACAGTGGAGCAGCAAGTTGCAACCCACAGTTGCCTTTTCTACATTAGAGGTGGTGTATAGGGCCCTCTTTGATGGTGCAAAGGAAATCATGTGGGTGCGCACATACTCATTCAAATCTCTTCTTTTAGAAACCTCAACCTATCCACTTCAATCCTGTAGTGATGAATTAGAGGGAGTCTTCCATTCTGATTTACAGTATTGCAAATAACCTTGGTTGTCTACTCTAAGGAAAGATGACTTGCCACTTGAAACTTTTTCCCACCATACACCTCCATGCTTGCAAAAATGTGTGGCTGGCAAATTCATACATTTCTTCCGTAAGTAGTCGAGGGGATCAAAGGGTAAGGTGATGACTGGGAGACGGATATATATACTACCAAAGGTGCAAGCCAAACGTAGGCGGGTAGGTAGGATTTTATGCAACCACAACACCTTTCGAGCCTAATGTCTGAATAATGTGAACATATGGAGCCTCCATCAATTGGTACAATTGAATAGTATCTTGATAATCTAAAAGATGGGATGATCAAACATCAAATCTATGTACCTCGTAGTGAAGAATTAACTAGGTGACATAAGCAACAATTGAGGGAAGTGGTGGGGAAATAAAAGCTTCCAATTGCCAATCACTAGGGAAGGGGATGGATATAACGTGTCCAAAACATTGCCTTGTAGTTGACAGCATAGATCCATTGGTTTGACCAGGGCGCAACATGAATATCATTATTGGTTGCCATGAGTACGATGAGACATCCCATAGATCATCAACCTTGGTCACCCCTCATGACATCCAATCTTGGAAGAGGAGAGGATTGACCTCATCCCAAGGTAACCCTTGAAGACCGAGCAAGTGGGGGTTCAAGAAAATAGGTTGTCTTCACACCATGGATTGGGTGGGAAGGTCAACTAAATGGATCCCTTTGCAGGACACACACCATGATCGAAGCATGGTTTGCCATAAGGCAGAGCAGCATGAACAAATTAATCAACCTTGTAAAGAAATGTTTCCAATGTGGGCATGGTCGTATTTGATTTGTTGTAACATCTCAATTTAAAATGGGAAGAGTCTTTTCCATGGAGTGTATCCTGAAAGTAAGCCCCTAGCTAACATTTTAGTAAGCAAAGATGAGGTTTTGCATCAAAGAATCCAACAACTTGATGCCTCCCAATGCCAGGGGAAGCATACAAGTTTTCCATTCAACTTTGGCATGCACACGTGTCCGCAACGTAACTGACCAAAAAAATCCCAAACTAAAGTTCGGACTTTCTTGAGGGTGGGCACAGAAACATCTACACACAATTGCATGTGGAGGCAAGGAGAACATGATTGGAAAACCAAAAATCTTCTTGCCAATGATTAGCAATGGGGAGCCCATTGAGCAAGATATATACATACTCAGACCAAGATTTTGTTATCTTGATATTTTGGGAAATGTGGAATCCAAAAGGACAGCCAAGGTACTATGTGGTTTAGTCATGCTAGAGCCATTGCAATCCTTTTGTAGCTCCCCATCCCGGGGCCAACACTTCCCAAAAATTAGAAATTACGTGAGGCCAAAGATTTGGTTTTTTATTGATGGTATCAAAAACAATGAAGAGGTTTCAAAATAAAATAGGACCCACACAATATGTGACTTTGAGTTCAAAATAATATAGGTTGTGGGTGGAAGCATCCTTGGGTGGTACCACTAGGAACCACCCAAGAAAATGTCCAGGAAATGGAAGGTGAAAGTCCATTTAATTCTTTTCAAAACTGGAATTTGCATATTTTCAGCTCAAATTTGATTTAGTGACTCAGAGAAAAATTAAATTCAATGCAACAGTCTAAAGGCCAAAAAATGATAAGTTTGAGTTATCATTAAGGAAGTAAGAACGTTTGGCATGATGGTTTCCTATGCCGTTCCTGCAATTCTTGATAGTATGACAAGGAGGGCACTTTGCAACCTCACCTTCTTTTTTCCTTGCAAATGACCACTTGTTCACTAGAAGATGCCCAGAAGTGCCTTTGGGATTAAAATAAATACAAAAAATAGTTAATGTAGGTGTCCTTAATGGTGTTGCCCCCGGAAAGCTTCGTTCCTAGAGGTCCAATGAGCCTACCTACTACTTTGGTAACTATTTTTGGCTAATAATGAATAGATGGCATAGAAAAATTCAGAGGCTACCATGCAAAAATGATCCCAAAGAGATTTGATATTATTTTGCATTCTTACTAGGTTCCTGAATTTCAAAGTATTCAAAGTTCATTCCTGAAATTCTTCGCTAACAGCCTTTTTAAGGTGCTAAACATGTGGTGATTTATTAGGGTGCAAGCACGGTAAAGTGGACAGCTCTTGATCCTTGCTCAGGTTTAAGTGAAAGTGATCCAAAACAATATACTAACTTTGAATTTTATGAAATAAAAATTCATAAACATTTAGAAAACATATGAATCTACAAAGCCAAGCAATTTATGTTCACAAAAAACAATTTCAAACAACGTATATGTATTTTAGAAGACGGTGCAAGTGGTGGTGCAAGTGGGTGTCATTGAAAAGATAATTGTCAAAAACTTGTTTAAAATACAATTACATTACATTAAATTGATGAATTTAAAAAAAAATTACGATGACCTCAAGTTTACAATGAATTCAAGGAATATGAAAAGAAATTCCAAGTTCAAAATATTTAAGGTCATGAAAATTACGTTCAAAAATATATTTAGTCAGTTGCTTTTACGCATCACTTTTGATGATAGGTTTTGAAGATCTCATATTGGTATTCTATATTTGAGTACCTAACTTAACAATAGAGGTCATCATGAAAAATAATCTATTTTAAACAACATTTTGCTACTACTTATAGTCGTTTGACCAAGAAAATCATGGCTGTCATATAGCGGAGCACTTTTTTGGTCCACTTTACCATGCTTGCACCCATTAATTTGTTATATTAATGGTTAAACCCTAAACCTAATTGCACCAAAAATGTGTTCATATGGAAAAAAACAATCACTTAAGATAGAAAACAAGTTTCCTAAACTTTACCTTGTCAAGTGAAATTTGAGTGTGACGTTCCTAGTGGTACCACCCAAGGATGCTTCCACCCTTGTTATATATTCCATGAAATTAAGTTGATATTATTTACCATGGTATTAAAATTTGCAAAAGGGTTTTAGTGTATACCATGACACTCCCCTTAGGATTTCCATCATTTTGCTTAGGGATGTTATCAATTTATGGTTCCACAATAAATGCAATCCCTATTGTTCTTGAGTGCATATGTAATTTGTGTATATCAATTTTGTATCGTGGATTTATGAAATTGCTTTGAGGCAAAACCACATTGCCATGAATTATTGGCTCTGCCTTTTGAGATGATTTTTTTAAATGAGCCAAAGTTTGGCCTCAATTGGACAACCAAACTAGAATTGACCACGTGCGGAGGATACTCATAGGCAATAACACTCTTGTGACAAGCCGCTTGTTGTTTTATAATAAACATATGGTGCATGACAATGACTAACCCAAGCCTTCCAAAGTAATTTAAAGGTACTACAAATTATGTACAATTAGAAATTACCTAATTGAACTGGTCATTTAATTGTCTATTAGCAACATAATATCCCCCCCCCAAACATTTATGTCCTTGTTGCACATGGTTCATGTAAGTCACACTAAGTGTTAGCCCTAGGCTCCTCGTGCATGTGTGCGTGCATTGTAGGCAATCCATAGTGCATGGGACTTTTGCAAGTAAAGTATGGTTCTTGCAACTAGACAATAAAGATCCAGGACCCATCGTGCCCACTACAGGTTGGCCAAATCTCCTTGGAGAAATAATATTGTATCATTAGCAAATATTTGCAATGAAGAGTGTGTACCATTAAAAAGAGAAAGTCCTTGAACATCAAACTTTGGATTTTGTAGCATGTGCGCTAGCACATTTGTCACCATCATGAAAAATTTCAAGGTGATGGAACAACCCCGTATCACCAATCCTTGTAAAGGAAAACCTCACTCGAAGCTCCATTAAGCTAATTGTGGAACAAAGTCCATGTACAAAGATTCTATCCATAGGACCCATAACCAAGAGAAGCCAATTTTAACCATAGCGGCCCTCAAAAATGACCAAAGATCTCATTGTAAGCCTTGTCAAAATCTAAGAGAAGAATAACTAATTTATGGTGAGAGTCTAAAGCATAAGATATGGATTCATTGCCCATGATTATATTGTCAAAGATGCACCATCCAAAAACAAGCCAGTTTTGCAAAGGAACATCCAATTTTGAATGGGTTTTGAATGTCCACCTTCATTCAATTAGCCAAGTATTTGGCAAGAGCCTTGTAAATGGATGTCAACAACATGATCGGGCAAAAATTCTTGAGAAATTGTTTGTCACCTATTTTGGAATAAGAACAACCATACTTGTATTGAGCATTCCAGGTATAACACGTTGGTCTAGGATACACTAGAAAAAAAAAATCCATGCTTATGTTTGGCCATGAAATTTCTTCAAGCATTCAAATGGGATTTTGTCCATGCCCATCACCTTCCCAATGGGAAAATGTTGGATAACTTTGTCAAATTTTTGCCATTGTGAGTGGAGCCGTAAGACGATCATTTTGAGCAACTATTAATTTTTGTAGAAGCGAGCAAAGACAATGATCTTGGAGGTGTTGAAGTTCTTGCATTTTCGGCACAGTAGTATAGAGGTGATGATAGAATGAGGTTGCATGAGATAAGAAATCTACTGGTTCCTTGAGAATTGGCCTTCATGATGGAGTTTGGAGATGACCATAGGCACTTTCCCATCAGAATGCAGTTCAAAAAACTTTGAATTGCAGCAATTAGCAACCTGCATCCAATTGCTCGCCCTGCTTTAGAATTTACTTTTCAGTTTTTGTTGTCAAACTTGCTAGAGGATGCATTGTGCTTGATCCAATGCTTGATGTGCATGGAGGTTTGCCCAATCATGTTGGAGGGCCTTGTCCACTTCTTCCAAGGTGTAGAATTGAGTTGCGATTGGGAGCACCAATGCAAGCGTTGGACACGGGATGTCTCCATGTTGTAGTGGAGGACCTCTTTCCAAGCCATGGCGATCCATTTGGGCCATGGTTGGTCGGAGAATGAATCAATGGCAAGACATAGGCATCCAACTTGGCATGCTTTGCCTTAGGTTGATACAACAAACCCTTATTAAAGAATTGTCATTTGGGTAGGCGGTGGCAATGCAATTGGAACATTGGAGCATGATCCAAAAGTTCTCTCATAAAAGGCATCAATGTGGAACCCTCCTGGCTCACATACACACACAAGAGAGCAGGACCAAGGATCGGAGCAGAGGAGCACCGCACCAATAGCAGGGCCAGGAGCCAAAGCGAAACCAAGGACTAGAGCAGGAAGGGCACTGCACTGACTGCGGGGCCAGAGGCCTGAGCGAGCAACCAAGCACGAGAAGACTGAGGGTTGGGGAGAAAACAAAAGGGGTTGAGAGCCCAAGGACAAAAATGACTAGGTGTCAACGAACCACATAGGAAATGACCAGGTGCCGGCGAGCCACGTGCAAGAAGATTGGGAGCCGGCGAGCAAAGGGGAACGCCGATGGGAATGAGCCTCCAACCAGGAAAGCGACCGGGAACGGCCAACTAGCCCGGGAACGCCGATTGGAACGGCCGCCACCCGGGAACGTGAGGGGAACGAGCGCGAGTATGTGGAAATAGTGGGAACCATGTAGTAAGAACCTAGTTAGTAAATTTCTCTTGGATGAAGACGAAAGGACATGCCCAAGGGATGACCATCCCTTTGGATGGACGTAACTATCTCTAACCATTTCAACTGTTTTTAAATGAATGCATGGATTATGGATGAATGGAGTATGCGGGAGCCAACCGAATCCCATGGCACATCTGTAATTGCACCAAAATGTAGTCCACAAGCACATTTAATTATAGCACGTGGTATTTACTGTAAATAGATCTTCTTGGACCAATTTAGTAAATACGAACATATAATGCTAAAAATAGACAGGCTGAACATTTGGTAATAGGGCATAACCGCCCAATCAAGAAACCCGTAGATCCTAGACCCTATATAAGGAGGGGACTTCGGGCACCTGAAGGACCTCATTTCAAACACGAACAAACCAACGTGAGTGTCGAGACGCCTACCTTTAGAATTAACTCTTGTGTCGTGTAAATAACGATCGTGTGTCACTGCAGCTCGAGTACCAACCACCACTAACAAATAACACTAAAACATAGCAAAGCCACACATACACAACACGCCTTTACAGAGAAGGAAGAGAGTCAAAGACTACTATGAGCTCTAGTTCTCTCTTCAAATATGCACACAAGTCAAGTTATCTCTCACTCCACCACGGGAGAATCCAAGAGTGTAAGTAAGGGAAGAAGAACTCAAGATTCCATTGCAAAATCATGCAACATTCACCTCACACAAGCTCTCTCCACACACTCACTCACAAGGCTTGACTTTGCAAGAATGCCAAGCCAAGGAAGAGACTCCTCACCTAAGAGCATCTCCACCACTCCAAGGGTTTCATCCATCCATATCCAAATGGATGAAATCCCTCCGGATGCGGTGTGGCCACCGACGCCGCATACCGTGACAGCTGTCGTGTAAATAACGATCGTGTGTCACTGCAGCCCGAGTACCAACCACCACTAACAAATAACACTAAAACATAGCAAAGCCACACATACACAACACGCCTTTACATGCCCCCCCTCAGCTGACTATGGCGCCCCGCCAAGCAGCGAGGACCAATGCCAATCTAAAGGGTATGGATAATGAAGGATGGTTCCGCTACTAACTAAAGTGGTGAACCTCGTCCTAAGGAACTGTAGGCTGGGTGCAATGTGAGCCCCATCCTTAATCGCCTCTGATGTTTGGCCATCAGATTCCAAAGAATTAATTCCACCGCCTCGCATTCGATTGCGTCCTTAAGCCACAACTCCTCATATTCCATTTAGGCAAGCAAAATACGATGAAAGCCACACATGATCATTGAGTATGACTGGTAGAAGCACCAGGTACCGAAGATCCTCGACAGCGAGGACAACTCCACTGTCCAGATGGTAGAGAAGTCAAAGGTGGCCTCAAGCATGCCATGTGCCAACCACGTTGACACTGATCACACAAGAGCATAGTAGCCGCTCCTTTCTTCTCCCCGCACACAAAACATGGAAGGCCCTCTGGCACAACAGCCAGTTCAGGATGAACTGTACCCTCAATGGGTAGGTGACATGGAGCACAGTTTTTGGAATGCTCGCGACATTCCCTGCCATCCTTGCCTTCCAACAATAACAAACCACTCGGCAACAACTCCTTCACCCGAAGGATAGTACGCCCCGCCTTGACATCCAATGTCGTAGGCGCCTCACGTTGGAGATAAACATAATCCCCCTGCCGGAATCTCCGCAACTGAGGTCGGTAAGCACCACTGCGAATGCGTGCATAACGCAGTGTATCACGGTGCTGAGCAATGGACAAATTCTCCATGGCCATAGGCATGGCCCTCTGAAAGAATTGAGCCCGCTCCTGCAAACACTCTGCCCAAATGTTTGGGTCATCCAAGTCCACAACAGGAGCTAGCTTTTCCCGAATAGAATTCGGGAGCATGGGTTCACGTCCATACAACAATTGATATGGACTGTAGGACGCCAAGGAGGCCTGCCTACTAAATCGGTAGCCCATAGCAATCCAAGGCAACATAAGGTCCCAATCCCGATGGCTCCCCCGAAGTAATCCATACTTCCTCAAGCCACGCTTGGTTGTCTGAACAACCCGTTCAGCCAAGCCATCCGCCTCCGGATGATCCCGCGAGGTGGTGCGGTGATCTATAAGGGCCTTAGTGCATAACTCCTCAAAAGCACCGAGGAACTCCCTCCCTTGGTCCGTCAATACCTCAGCCGGTGCTCCAAAACGTGCCAACACACGATCCAAAAAGGCTGCCGCGGCCAACTCGGCAGAATTTTGGGGTAGAGCGACAAGTTCAATCCACTTGCTAAAATGCTCCACCATCACCAACACGTACTTTGCTCCACGTGGTGTGACAACCAACAGTCCTGTAAAGTCGAGTGACCAACGGTAGCCTAGTCCCATGATAGGTAAAGGCTATAATTTGGGTGACAAGGTGTTGAAGCTAGACCTGACCCGGTCGCAAACTTCACACCTCCCGACATAAGCAGCAACCTGCTGATACATGCCGGTCCACCAATATTGGCCACGCAACATTGAATGTGTCCTGCGTACGCCAAAATGGCCAAGTTCCTCGTGCATTTGTCGCACTAAGGAGGCCCTCTGATCCGGTCTAGGAACAATCCGTCTTGTCCCATCCGACCACAATCGAAATAACAAACCGTTCTCCCAACGGAACCTTGTTATTCGATGTCCAATCCTATCCATTTCCATCGCTGAGATGGACAAAGGAAAGGTTCCCTGCTGAAGCTTATGCAATACGGGAAGATCCTCCCAGATATCCGCAATAGCTTGAGGTCGATCAGTCTCATCATCTGAGCCATGTATCGGAACCTCAACAGTAGAGCTAGAAAATAAAGTGAGGTAGGCAGCTGCATGCCAACCTGGAACCGCCTCTCGATCACAATCCCCATGCCACTTGGCTCCGGTCAAGTCCTCGTCTGAAGGACTTGGATTGCGTGAGAGTCCATCCGCATCCAGGTTGGTAACACCGGCACGGTGCACCACCTCAAAGTCGTACTCCTGGAGCAATAAAGCCCACCTGGCGAGCTTGCCAGTAAGCTTATCCGACTCCATGAGCCACCGTAAAGGCTGATGATCAGTCACCAAAGTGAAGCGCTGACCATAGAGATATGGTCGGAAATGAGCAATAGCCTATACCGCCGCCAAAGCTTCTCCCTCATAGGACGAATAATTGGCCTCTGCACTGTTATTGCTTCGCAAAGCATAAGCAACAACATACTCCCGACCAAAATCATCTTTTTGAGTGAGAACTGCTCCCAAACCCAATGAACTCCAGTCCATATGCAACTGGAAAGATTTGGAAACATCAGGACGTCGAAGCACTGGAGCTGTACCCAGTCTCTGCTTCAATGTCTCAAATGCCTGCTGTTGCTCACGACCCCAAGTCCAAGGTTGGTCCTTGCTCGTGAGAATGGTCAGCGGCTTGGCAATCAAGCTAAAGTTCTTGACGAATCGCCGATAGTAATTCGCCAAACCCAAGAATGCACGAAGTCTCGGCACATCGACCGGTGCCGGAATCTTCTGCAAGGCGTCCACCTTAGCTTGCTGCACCCCAAGACCTCCTGGAACAATCATATGACCTAGATATGCCAGTCGGTCATGGAAAAACTTGCACTTGCCATGGTGCAAGCGCAATCCCCACCGTTGCAACCGTTCAAAAACGGCTTGCAAATGTCTCACATGCTCCTGTGGTGTCCTACTGAAGATGATCACATCGTCTATGTAACACCGAGCAAAGGGCAAGCCAGAGAGAACCTGGTCCATCACTCTCTGAAACTCAGCAGGTGCATTCTTTAGGCCAAATGGAAGAAACTTCCAATGGTAAAGTTGATCCTTCCCATCTTGATCAACTCCCCAGAATGCAGTTTTCACCCGATCTCCCACAAGTAATGGAAGTTGGTGATAGCCGGATCTCAAGTCCAAGGTGCTGAAGACTCGAGAAAATCCGATGGCATCGAACAATTCCTCCGGGATTGGCATGGGATACCGATCCGACTTGGTCTTCCGGTTAACTGGACGGTAATCCCCGCACATCCGCTTCTCCGTCCAATTGCCAAAGATATCCTTCTTCGATGGCATAACCGTAGCACAAGCATACTCCCCGTTGGAAAGTTCGATTAGACTTGCCGCCAAGAGCTCTCGGCAACGAGCTTGGACACCAATCCTCTCGGGAGCACTGAGCCTATAAGGTCTCCGAAAAATAGGATGGTCATCCTCCAGCTGAATGTGGATGGGTTTTCCTTTGTAGCCTTCAAGATCTTGAAGGCTAAAAGCAAAACACCTACGATACGAGCGAATGAATGCTCGTACCTTCCGTGTCTCAACACCAGTGAGATGAGGGCCTAACTCCAATGGCCAATCATCAAACTCTGTGGTCTTCCTCTCCACCAAAGGAGAACCACCTGATGCTGGCACGGACTCTAACTGCTACTTAGAGGAGGGAGCATTAACCATGCCCCCAACCTCGATGCCAACAGTCGAGTCTAGCCTCCCTTCATCACCACCAATATGTGATGATGAAGCCACCACCGGAGGCGAAGAAGCCAAAGCAGTATAAGCCCATTGAGCTCGAAGCTCCTCTATCACCTGCTGCTCGAATCGAGAGATTCGTTTGGCTTCTCCAACCATGGCCTCAATTCCCTCCTCCATGGATGTGGACCGCTGTGCCCCCTGACCAGAGTCCTCTGCCCCCAGAGACAACAACTGGTCACCATGATGTCGTTGCAATGCAAGGCATAAACCAACAGTCCACACCATGGTGTTAAGATCCATAGCTTGGCCCAACATGAACCGCCGTTGGCCCTCAGAAAGACCAGGAGCTGCTGTGGTTCCGGTCCGGAATCCCATAGCACGCTCCCGTTCGTCGGCACAGGGTTCGCAATGGGTTCTTATGTGTGCATCCCACACCATACCCGGTCCCTGATCGCGGAATGCGAATGACTGTGGGAAAGTCATAAAGGTGGGAAAGGCCCTCCGTGGTATCCCCACTTTGTTGACCAATGCCAATGGGGGTAAATCATCTCGAACAACCGGCAAAGAGGTCCGGTGTGGATCCAAGATGTCATCTACCTTTTAATCCAAAGGTGGAGGCACTACAGAAAATGCTGCAGCTAAAGTGGATTGCGGTGCGAGGTTGGTCCAAATCCACCGAGGCCGGTGGGAATAAGAACCGAGGCTCGCGGCATCCACAAAAATGGGATCTCCAAGATGTTGGCAAACATAATGTTGGCCTTCCAACAGCTTGTCCCGAGAGTCCCCCAACAAAGGTACATTCTCGAATATGTACCCTGGAGTGAAAGGTTGGTGGACAAACCACCACTGCATGAGCTGAATGAGGTCCCATAAAAGGCTAGATCTGGGATCCTCTAAACCTCGGCCTACTTCCGCACGTGAATGGCCCTGGCATGGCCATCCCGCAATGACCAAATCCACGGGACCCAACCTTCGTAAGTCTTCCTCACTTATAAGTGTAACATCACGAGGAAGACGTCCGAAGCACCCACGGATGGCAGTCGGGTGGAGCTGCTGTGGGTACAACACCATCAACTGATGTAAATGGTGACGCGCCACACAAATAGATACAGGACCATTGTCGACATAAACATACTGTCGAACGGTAAGGCCGGCCTCCAACACGGCCGCCAATCCTGTCCCGATGCCCCCAAACAGTTCCACCAAAGTGATCCCCTCGTCTGGCAGACGCCATAAAATGGGATGTGCCAACACCGATGGGGCATCCGGTATGACCGGTGTCGTAGAACCGAGAGAGAGGACAATGTCCTCACATCTCCGGAATAGCTCGGCGGAATCGCGCCAGGGAGGAAGAGGATCCTTGGGATGGCGCACCAATGCACCCTTAGGTGGCATATCCCGTTGATCGTCCGAACTCCCCATGAATGCCAATGACTCCTCCAACAATGCGGAACCATAAGGCAATGTATCCACCATAGCACCACATCCAAAAACCATGGGTAACGGTGCTATGGTCGCGGCCGCCGCGAATGCTACAGGAATAAGTTCCCTGCGGCCGTCCCCAGCCGACCAACCTGGTCGGATCCAAGCCTCCTCAGTCCAGTTGTCCAAACCAAAACCAAGGGGATAGAGTGCCTGCTGACCAACTAAAATGTCGTAGTTGGTCGCATCTGTCACCGCACATCTAAAAAGAAGAGGTGCGGGTGAATCTCCTGGCTTCACTCGGAAGCTAAGCTGTAATGGCTCCCGAGTATAACCCGTGGCCCGCTCCACGTGGCCAATGGATGTGACAATGGTGAATGGACAGGGAGCCAAGTCCTCGGCCGCCAAGCCCAACTCTTGGGCAAGCCTCTTGCCGATCATAACCGGTTGTGCCCCTGAATCCATCATCACACAACGGGGAGCAACCCGAGTGGCATTGCCCCCAGTCCGATTGACCACCAAAATGCCGGTGTCATTCACCATACGTACGACACCAGGTCGAATGCCGCGGCGTTCACGAGCAGGTCGAGCAGCGACATCGGATAGATAAGCTGCTCCCGCGGATGCTGGTAAGTCACAAGATATGGCATGCCCCCTGTCATCTGAAGTATGTGCGTCAAAAGACGCAATGGTCTCCGCGGCAAGCCTCGCTCGCCGTTTGGCCACTTCCTCGGGATCTTCAGAGGCAAGGATGTCCGTGGTCGCCTGAGCCACGGTCAAGGAAGGTGAGGATGCCTTCCCTTCCAAAATTCTACTTGCTAAGTGGAAAACCTTAGCAGGCTGGAATTCTGGCGACGACAACTCCATCGCTGTGAACAAAGGTGTGTGCAACACCTTTGATGCCAATGTGTGCACCATGTCGGTCGCCGGATGCGGAGCCTCAATCCTCGGACGACCACTGATAGATTAGACAGCATCGGCCAATCCAAAAGACAGTGGTAGTCGTGCCTAACCAATCTGATCCGCGGGACCATTGTCCCGAGCTCGTAAGCTTGCCACAAACTCCCCTGTGGCTGGAGGTGTGGTTCGTGGCACGGTTTGAGCACGTATCACGGCTGCCGAACCCATCACCTCTCCTGCAGCTCCGAACATATAGTAATCCGGAGTGGAAGAGCTAGCCTGAGCTCCGGATGGAGCCGGTGGTTCCAAGATTTGGCCAGATGACGCCAAATTCTTGAACCTCTCCTCCAAGGCACCAATCTTCGCTTCCAACGCCTTTTCCCGATCGGAAGAAGGACGTTTCTCTGGATGGAGAGCGAAGCAGTTTTCCACCGCATGATTGTTCCGCCCGCAATGGGAACATCTCAACTGCTTCGGTAAATGTTTCCCAGCCTCTTTCGTGGAATCCTTAGCGGGAACAACTGGCTTCCGCTTTGGATTATTCACGGTATGGGTCTGCTTTGGCTTCGAAGGGCAATCCTTCTTAGCGTGACCCGTATGCCCACAAGACCAACAATACAAGGTCTTGTCCACCTCCGCCTCTGCCAATCCTGCAGTCGTGACCGAAGTCTTCCGGGATTTGCTAGAATCCACTAGCAAGGACACCAAGTCAGTGGCATCGTGCTGACACAATGCACGATCACACTGCTCCACAATGGCGAATGCCTCTGCGAGTGTTGCCCGACCGCCATAATCCATGATGATCTTGGGCAGCGCTAAGTCAAGAAGGCGTTTGTCAATCTTAGACAAAAACACCTTCACCAACTGACTTTCCGCGAACACACCTCCAGATTCCCTGGCAAACCTCGCCAACCTTGTGTACATGGTACGAGGTGTGTCGTCCTTCTCCCGCCTGAAGTCCTGGATCCGCTGCATCTGATCCCGACGGAAACCTCCATATTCCTCCTCCAAATGGAGTTGGAATTCGTGCAGAGGATCAAAAATTGGCGGAGCCCCTAAAGAGGCTAGTGCCGCCTGGGTAGCCTGAGCATACCGGGAGAGTGGAAGAATCGGGCTCGACGTACTCGCGGATGCGGGCGCGGGAGCCTTATCTCTAGGCTCACCGGAAAAACTTCCCTCCACATCCACCACAACGACGCCCTCGGCTTGCTCCGGCTTCACCACAGGAGCAGCCAATGAACTGGAAGCTGCGCCTTCCTTCAACGCGGATACCAACTCCACCCGAGTCTCCCAGTACCGCTCCACCTGGCGCAGCTCCATCCAATGAGCATCCCTCCAATGCTCATAAGTCTGGAGCGCCTCGTGCTCCAAATGCTGGGGTAGAAGCTCGAACGCATACCAGTCATTGAAACCGGTATTGCGTTGACGCTTCTCCCTCATCCACGTCCTGAATCGAATTTTCCAATCTTGCAGGGAAATGGTCCCTGCTCGACCGGAAAATCGGTCCCGGATGCCGCCTCGCGTCTCCTCCTCCATCTCGTCAAAAGATCCCACCCACATGACGTGAGACCGAGTGGCAGTCCCCCACGCCGAAGTAGGCTGAAAAGCCTCGTCGGGTGCTGCTACTGGTTCAACGTCCGAGAGGTCCGATAATCGGCCTTCTGATGCTGCCGGAGACGGAGAACGATAATGTCGACTCCGAGTTGTAACCATAAACCCGCAATGGGTCTGGTTACTAGATCCAACGACCCAAACTGATATAGTATCAAGGTAAAGGGTCAAAGAAATGAAAAAGGCAACCTGCACCTGCAAAACCACCAAACTTATGGTCTGCTGGTGATCAATCCAGCCTCACCATAAGGGAAAACAAGCACCGCCCACTTGGTGCACACACAAGGGTCTCGTCGGTCATTACTCCGACCTCACCCCCACAAAACCCTATCACAAACTAATACAACACAAAATGGAGCAATGCTGGAAACTCCCAGCACCACAACTCGCCACGGGGGAAGGTACCACAACAAAATATAGAAAACAATGCAAATACTGCACTGGATCCTCTTCCCCAAACAACACTGAAGCAGAAAGGAAATTGACCATGTCCAACCGGCACCCGCCTGCGGTTGGTGGTCAAAAATGAAGGCTTCCTGTTGCTTTGAAAAGAAAATGGCATATACACATCGCTCATCTATCCACTACCCCCTAAAAATCCCTCCGTATAACAATGCCGGGAATATGTGTTAATAAACACAATTCGACCTTATCAATGTTGTTATTAGGTCAAATGGTAATGTCACGTGTCTCACAACTCTCCGTGGCAACCCCTCGGTAACCCCAATGCTTGTCAACTTGCTCCCCAAAAATCCAAATACATGGTTGTTTAAGTTCCCCCCTTTTTATTTGTCTTTGAAATAAAAGAAAATAACAACCCCATCTTACATCAAATACCTCCCCCAAGTCGATGTGGATGAAGAATAAGGCAATCGCAAAGTCAAGGCAATCCCACGCCCTCCACGTGTTCCCGGATGCTCCCGCGAACTCTTTCCGCGATGCTCCACGTCCTCCGATACCCCAAACACCTTAATGTCTCATAAGGTGATTGTCTTCGAGTCCCCCACTTCCGTGCTTGATTAATGAAAATCCCCTTGGCTTATGCTTCGCGAAAATGTTTCACGAGTAAACCCAAGAATGTCGCCTCCAACCAATACCATGGGGGGGATGCCCCTTCCACTGTATCTCATTGAGTGCCCTCTCCAATATATCTTGTTGAAGATTTAATTTCTATTTTATTTTATTTTTGCTCATTGTTAACAAACAAAAAAAATAAGAATAAAATAGAATCTGCCTCCCCCCGCAGCTACAGCTGCTGGTTAGTGCGCTGGGGGGCCGGGCCGAGGCCGGGACAAAGGGCCGGGCCGGGGCCGGAAGAAGGGGCCGGGCCGGGGCCGGAAGAAGGGGCCGGGCCGGGGCCGGAAGAAGGGGCCGGGCCGAGGCGAAGGGGCCGGGGGAAGGGCCGGGCCGGAGACGGGGAAAGGGCCGGGCCGAAGTCCTAGGTAGCCTAGGCGGTAGCTAGGTAGCTGGGATTAGATCCTAGGGCTAGGGAGAGGAGGTACGACCGTACCCGGAGGAAGGGGGGAAGGTACCGAGGGGGAGGAAGGGAGGAAGAAGGTACCGAGGGGGGAGGAAGGTTAGGGGGGGGGGAAGAAGGAGGAAGGTGAGAAGGAAGGGGGGGGGGGCGGGGGGGGGGGGCGGCGGGGAGGGGCCGCCGGACGGCCGCCGCGTGCCTCCGACCAGGAGCTTCGCCCCTCTTCTCCTCTCTCTCCTTTTTTTTTTTTTAACAACAAAAATTTGGTTTTGAATGACCTCCTCTCAAGTTGGAATCAAGAATTTGTCTTCAAAACTCAATGGCATGAATTCATGCTTGTAAGCAACCAAAAGATGGAAAATTCCGTGGAAAATTCAATGAATTCTAACCACAATTCACCTTGATGTGACATTCACAAGAAAATATGCTTATTTTTCTTGTTGCTCCACAAATCCGCGATGTTCTTCGCTCCAACACTCCGGAACTCCATCGCTCCTTGCCCCCACGCGCTCCCTTGCGTATTATACTTCAAGAAGAAAGAAAAAAATAGAAAAAAATAGAAAATTGAAGCATTTTTGCCAAGTGAGAAGGAAGAGAGTCAAAGACTACTATGAGCTCTAGTTCTCTCTTCAAATATGCACACAAGTCAAGTTATCTCTCACTCCACCACGGGAGAATCCAAGAGTGTAAGTAAGGGAAGAAGAACTCAAGATTCCATTGCAAAATCATGCAACATTCACCTCACACAAGCTCTCTCCACACACTCACTCACAAGGCTTGACTTGGCAAGAATGCCAAGCCAAGGAAAAGACTCCTCACCTAGGAGCATCTCCACCACTCCAAGGGTTTCATCCATCCATATCCAAATGGATGAAATCCCTCCGGATGCGGTGTAGCCACCGACGCCGCATACCGTGACACTTGAAAGCTTTAGGAGGTTGGACGAGAAACCTTTGGAGACCAAAGGACTCGTAAACCTCAAAACAAATTAGGATTCTAAGCTAGGAAAGGACAAAATCAATTCAAGGCCTAGGAAAAGGCCAACAAAGTGAATTCCAAAGGGAATTGAACGAGACTTTTAGGATTCATAAGATTTTGGAAATTGGACAAAATTAGAGAAAATATACAAAGGATACCGGAACCCAATTCAAGGGAAATTCACATGGACTCTAAAAGAAACCTGAAGAACGCCCAAGCAACCAGAAGGGTCAATCAAGTGTAGTAAGATGGGAAAATCCAACAAAAAGATTGGCGGATGGAATTTCCACAAATACCAAAGGAAAATACAAAAAAATGACAACATAGCTCCAACAAATTCATGAATCTTGAAAGAAGAAAAGTAGAGCATCTACCTACAAAAGATACTCAAGCACCTGCGGAATTGAGGACCAGCCTAAGTACCGAATGGCAGGAGGAACATCACCGGCAGACATGAAACGCCAAGAGGATCTACATCACCACCATCACACAAACATACTCAATTAAGATCTCATTTCATCAATCTAAAAGGATTGTAGGTAGATAAGAATATTACGTAGAGAATATAGAGACATTGGCATTTGTGATATTGAAATATACAAATGAATGATGATGAGTAGTGATCAAAGACCTTGATGAAAGTGACATGTATTTCCATAATCAAGTGTTTTCTAATGGATTTGCATTAGCGAAGGAGTACGCTAGAATTTCAAATGAACTTGATACTTTTAACTATACATTCTTGGATTTGGAATAGAATAAGAATATTTGCAAGTCATTCAAACCATGAAAGATATAGGAGTAAGTGGTATTGAATATAGGAATATATTCCATTCCAAAAACACTTAACCTTGATATTAGGATTTAGGGGAACATAAACTTGTAAACCTAGGACATCTACTCCTTGAGGTTTCAAAAGAGCATTAAAAGGGATGTGTCACAAATCTAAGTGTCAATGTTAAGTATACATGCAACCACCTTCGACAAATGGAAACTTAGAGCAGTCTAATTTTGGTGGGAGTGACATCCATGTAAACCGGTTCAGCAGCGGGTTACACCATCTAAGGCTGAGGGTTGAAGGTGACCTTCATAGTCAAGGTGATTACAATGGAAGAGGAAGTCATTCCATTTGGAGATTTTTTAGTCAATAATAGGGGGCGCATAGTAGTGTCTAATTCTATCATCAACTGATTCCACATTGTTAAAGTCTCTTTCAATTATCCACTTAGCTTCCGAGAGCTAAATATTTGCGAGCAGAGCCCAAAATCAGGACACAAAATTGGAAGGACCGGGCCATAAATTTTGAGGATGCCTAGGCGGAAATGAGAAGAGAATTGTAAGACCACGTATTGTGCTCATGAAGTGCCAATGGTGCCATATGCAACCACCAATGGGGCTAGGCGAGCGCCTTGGACAATGATCGTCTGCCCCAAAAGCGATTAGTTTGGGGGCGGTATGTGGCCTTATTCCAACAAGCAGCTCCAATTGGAATTCAAGAGGGCCAAGCTTGGATAAAGGATCTTTATTTGACATATGCAATTTTGGAAAAACATAACTTTTTGTTGGAGCCAAGCACTCTTTAAGAAGTCTACTTAAAGCACACCATTTTTTAACACCATCCTCCCCTTGGTTGGCGCTCTTTAGATTCCAAGAGAGGATGTCCAAATGTAGGAGGTCATGGTGATGGGACAAACGGATGCCCCTGTTGAAAGGGACCCGTGTATCATCATCGTCAGTGGTGTTCAATGGGTTGTGATGAACCTACTATTCGATAGTTGCGTAGATCAAAGTCCAATTTTGCTCCCATGTATCAACATCATCAACAATTTCAATCATGCTAATTGTGGTCGAATTGCGAATAAGTTGCATGGGAAGGTCATGAAGGGGTCGCCAAGTGAATTTCTTGGTTGGATTGAGCCCCAAATACTTGAGGTTGGTGAAGTTGAGAGGAATCCATAAGTATGTGTACATATCCATATCAACATATACCCAATGATAGAGCCAGATTGTTTGGTCCCAATCTATAAAGGACAAATGCATGTTGGCTCGATTGATGTACATGCGGCACAATTCCAATACAATCTCAATGACCAAATTTTGGTGTGTTTCATTCATGTTCCAAGTGCGTGGAGATAGCTAGGCCTCAATGGGAATGCAGCCAAGGAGACCCACCTAGGTCAGTTTGAATTGTTAACATGAACTGCATGTTGTCTGTCAAGGGCGACCCCTTAATGATCACTGGAATGGAGACGGCGTGGCGGATGCCATCTCAAGGGAGGCCTAGTAGTGCAAATGAAACCTAGAATGATTTGGGAAGGTCTACTATCATGTAGGAGCAATTGGCAAGTATGGTTGGAGGGACCTCCTCAGCTTCGACGGTGGTGACACAGGATTGCCAAAGGAAGGAGGCTTTGGGGATGGGAACCCATCATGGAGTGACATCAATCTCCGGGATAAAGCCATGTGTGGGAAAAGAGTGCGATATTTGAGCATGACTAATGGTTGTAGACCGAAGCATTGGTGAAGGCAGGGAATGAAATGGTGAGCCAAGAGCAAGTACCGCCTTGGAGAGTGAGCTTGAGTGGGAAGGAGTTGCAAGACATTGCTTTTGATTCTAACTATAGCATTGACAATGGGCATGTTTGCAAGTGAGTTGTGTATTAGGAGATGTCGAGGACAATGGGGAGTTGACATTCTGGGGTGAAAAAATGAGTTGTCAAGATATCGTCAGAATTTGATGAATCACATGCACATCGAAGGGGACAATCTTTGACTTGGTGGAGGGTCAACCAACAATGGTTGCATTGATCTGGATGACGGAGTATAACATCTGGATGGGAGATTTTGCTATCACCGTCAATGCGAGGAAGACGAATACAATGTGGAAGCATCTTGTAGTCACAGACAAGCAGGTGTACATGAAGCCCCCAAGTACATGAGGTGTAGAGGCTAGACATATCAACTTTGAGCACCTCACTGAGTTGTTCATCTATGGCTTGCACAAAGGTTGGGTTGCGAAATTGGTTTGTAAGGAGTCCAACTTGGGTCCAAATGGTGACCTAGGAATGTTTATCCAATGCATGGAGATCTTGGATATAAGCGCACCAAGGCTAAAACCATATAGCCTGATAGTTGTACCAAAATTTCCTAGTGGCCAAGGCATGAGTCATGCTTGCCACATGAGAAAAATGAACCTCCAATAATCTTTTCACCTGTGTGATGGGTTTGAGAACAATGAGTGGAATTGGGCTTTTGCCTAGCGGAAGAGGGCATTGAGTGGGGGATTGCAACCAGTCATTTTGCCCATAAGGCAAAAGTCCTCAAAGCCTTGAAATTTCTTTTGTATGTCACGGATAATGTCATTGGGCACAACAACCCCAATTTCCTCTAGACCCAAGGGGTGTACAGAGGGTTCCTATGACAAGGGGAGTTGATGGGACTTGACCTAAGACGCAAGTGGGTCCTATGACAAAATGATGGCATCATGGGCGAAGCCATGAGCAACAACATCTGAAAGGAGAGGTGAAGCCATGGTTTGGTGATGCGGAGAGGAGTCTAAAGGAGCATCATGCAGTCAGGAAGCCATTATTGAATGTACCAAAGTAGACCCTCGTGGCGTTGTGACTTGGGCCATGTTGATGAAGAGAATTGATGTGGTACAGCAAAGTAATGACCTGGAGCGTATAGCTAGGACGAGCTACAGATGGCAAAGGACGTCAACAAATAGGTGTTGCATACACAAAAGCTATGGCATTGTGGACTAGTGAACCTTCATGCGGAGAAACTAAGTGTAGATTGCAAATGTGCACATAGAGCGCAAAACACGGAGCTCTTTGTCGCTCTCCCAATTGAGCTATCCCCCACAATTTTTCATAATTCCATGGCTTGGATTTAAACTCAGGCCATGTATGCTAACCATTCATACTATTATGGAATTTTGTAGGCACTTATTATGCGGTCCTATATGGAACACCCCCTCCAAAGTTTCCACCCAATTGCAATTTTTCTTGAAAATATGACATGACCCATCTGATGGTCCCTACTTCCTAGGAGGCTTATAGGAACCATCACTGAAGCTCGACCGCCACAACCACCTTGCTTGGGGAGATCACTCCCTCTTTAATTGATGCATGCACGTGCGCTCAGGACCTATTTATCGGGGGGCTATTTACCTTGTAGAAAATATTTTAAGGTATGGTATTTTTCAAAATAAAGGTAAATGCTTGTATTCTAATACACCCTATCAATAATTATAAACTTTTTGGGGGATCATTTTAAAATACCCTATTTTTCCTATACTGCATTTTTTTTCTTATACCCCAAGTAACCAATTTTTTTGACTTTACCCCAATTTTTTTTTCTCGGAGCCCAACTGATGTCCATTTTTCTTACACCATATTTTGTTTCTTACACCCCATTTTTTTCCAACACACGATTCCAACACATGTTTATATATCACCACCGACAAACCAAAGCATGGCATTTTGGATGCACAAACTTCTTTAATGACCTAAAGTAATCTTGGGTTGCTTTTCATTCCATCAAGTGAGTATCCCACAATTCAAATGTATGCCCACAAGCAATCTACAAAAGCTTGGTCATAAAGCAATAAATTAGCTTTTCCAAACAACTGGCTTTCTATGTCATTTTGACCCAGGGGGTGCACTCCATTGTCAAGTTGAACACCACGTGCGATAAAAAAAATCTACTTTGTACATAAAGCATCATCAAAATGGGTCAAAATTTTATCAGTTTTTTTCATGAGTAGATAAAATCGGTATCTACTACATCGTAAAAAACGGTAACAAAATTTGATGATCTGTTTTTTTAATAAAACATACCGTTTCTAACTAGAATGACGCAGAATTGAACTAAAAAAATTACTAAAAAAATGAAAATGACTAAAAATTTCAAAATATATATAAAAAAGATACCATCAATGGTTATGTATATGTAGAAAAAAAATTCATAATTTAAAAAATTATCTATGGCATATAATAGAGGGTAGTAAACCATTATCGCACGTGGTTATGAAACGTAAGGGGTGTGATCGCCCCGTGCATTTTGAGCACACCCAAAAACCGTCATTCACACATTAACATCTAGAAATCAAAGTATGGGATATTGACTACCCAACCTTCCTCAAGGACCTGAAGACCACCCTAAATTGCTATCTAAACATTTAAGTAACAATCACACTACCACAACACAAACCACTTTTCATCCACTAGCACAGACCCTACCCTACACCCACTACCCTTAATAATTGTTTCCACGCTATTTTACATGTATTGACTAGATAAAAGATGCCATTATATGTCATGGTATTTTACATGTAAACATGTTTCACTCTCGGGGAGGTCACCTTGCGAAAAGTAGTAAACCACGTGAATTAAACTATAGGGTTCATTTTATTCATTGGAGGAAAAATTTATATAAAACTTGGATCTACCATAGCCTTCAAGTAATGCTTGAAACGTCATTATATGTAAAATAGGGTATTGGAAAAACCCTTACTTTTTTAATAATATATATAAATTAGTATGAATAAAATCATGGGAGAATTTTTTTAATATTAGGATGAGTATAACCCCTAGTCCTTCTAGTAGACAGATGAAAAATTATACATTTTTAGTACAATATAGTGATGAAATCATCACTAAAAGCATATCATGGGCGTAGGAGGGAATTTTTTTCCTGTGGGCTTAAATTATTGGTCCACTTTCAAATCGGTTTAGGGTTTCGGTTTCGAGCCTGGGAGTGGTGGTGCCACTTGCTCCCATTTTTCACTTTCTTGCTATGCAAGTTTTGAACACTCACCATAGTTGTAATGCATTTTGAGGCACTAGTTTTTTTGTTGTGCTATGATTTTTTTTTGTGTGATTTGAATGGTTATTCAATCGCTATGCTCGTTTGTTTTATGTTGCTTTCTAGTTTGGTTCAAATATGCTCATATACATTGTATATGTCCACACCAAATATTTACCCTAAAACCTTTAATGTCCATCTGAGCAAATGCCTAAGTTTTATAAGTACTATAGCATGCCAAGAATTAGGCTACATTTGGACTTAAAATTACCTATAGGGTGCTAGAAATTAAGACCAAATAGTTTTTTTTCTACTAGAAGGGTCTCTTAAAATCATAATTACTAGGTAAATAACGCACGTGGTTACAAAATATGAGAGGAAGTGACCTCCTTGAGGTTTCACTATTTTAAAACCCCCTATATTATATGTATGTTTTTTGCAAAATTTACCTACAATAAATATATTGGACCCTATTTTTTATCGCACGTTGTTTCTACGATTTTTGCCAGTGATCTCCCTGAGCCACCTTGTAAATAGCTTACATACTTAGATTTATTTGGAATCAAATTTGGAGAATAATGTGGGTCAATATCATTTAAAAAAGAAAGAAAAAGAAAAACTTGACAAGCACCATCTTCATGTTCTCAAGTATATAAATCAACTCTACAAATTCAAATAATAGGATATCGCCTTTTTTTCCAACATTAACATGATTTTTAGAGTCTCTTCATCCCTAGGCTACTGTTCTATTAAGGAGGTGGACTCTTTCTAATGGCGAGAGGGCCCATGGTCTCACACGAGCAAAGCTCTCATCCAACATAAACACTTGACCTCCTATAGGCTTTTGGTTGGTTCATCTCAAATGACATTGTTTAGACTAGATTTGGGGTTCTTTGAAGCTAATTATGGTGTCAAATCAACTTTAAAAAGTATCTTCCGAATGCATATTAATTCAAGGCTTTTATATTGGGTGAATGATAGGTAAGTTTGTATGCAATAATTTCCTATCGCCCTCTCTAATAGCCATAATCGTGATGGATTTATCACCTATTGTTCTTCCCATACTAGGTTTCCCCAAGCTCTTCAATAACCATAACTTTTAAGATGAGTGGTTGAATTGGTAACCCTGCATGTAGGTTGGATAGACCACACTGGGTGGCACTAGCATGATTTGGTGCAGAATGGAATTCATCCCACTTGCAAGGTGAAAATGAGTCCCAACCACTCAATTTATTGGCTTGTGTCTCAAGGGGGTGAACTAGTAAAATTTAGTTGGAATGGTACATGATATGGTGTACTTTATTATTTGTACCAAGAAAATGGAATTTTTTAGAGGTAAATATGATGGACAAAATATGCCATATTGGATTATAACTAATATAAGGTCCTATATAACAAATTCAATTTGGTTTTTTTAGATATAATATACCGTGTGGAATAAATCATCTTCATGTTGATAATGGAGCATTTGTTTATGCCATTGAGTGTGTAATGGCAACTATTTTGAAACTTGAGATATCAAGTTTCAAATTTATGGTCGTCAATACATTAGCAATTGCCATTTGGAAGTCATTGTCTCATGGTGTCATTCCTTGATAACTTGGTCTTATTTTTGGCACTCAAATTGTTAGAAATCTCTTTGTCTTTATTCTTTGGATGTCACTTTTCTAATTTACTTCAATTTATTATAATAAATCAAGGGGGCTGGAGAAATACCCCCTACACAATTTGTAAGCAATTATATGGACCCTTTAAACACCGCAAATTAGATAATTAAGTAATTGAATGGTCCATTTAATTAGTATGAGCCATCAAAACACCCCTTGCAATAATACCCTTGGCCGCACGTGATATACAAACAACCCCCCCCCCCCCGGCGCACAGTGCTTGGTGTTGAAGTTAGCCTACAACATGATGTAGTACACTAAGCATTATTAATTTATTTATATTTTCCTCCTTTCTTTCGTCTTGCAAATCAATCATGTCATTATCAAAACACAAATTTGGCTATGCACAATTACTTTGTTTCGGGGGTGGGGGTGCACATCCATCTCCTTGTAGAATTCAACCATGAAAGGTGGCATGAGATTATGGTTCCTTTCTAATACTTGTGAGAATATCCGAACGAGGAAGTGAGAGTTGAACTTCAATCAAGGAGAATGTATTTTGAGTTGTCAAAGTGTTCTTAGTTGATTTCCTTGAACATGTACAAACCATATCTTCTTGCTTTTGGAAACATTGTGGAATATTTGCCACATGTTAGTCTTACATTAATTGACACCCACTCAGATTACATAATTGAACCTTATGGCAGGACACCGGTGTCCCAAATAAATCGGAGCCTCCTTAACGATTGCTTTTGTGGTATATGTTTTAGGTATATGCACCGAGGCCTTCTTGATTAGTTCTCTTCATGAATTTGACATTCAAAGGATGACTTTTGTACCCCCTTTGAACCCAATCTAGACCAATGTACATGCAATTGTTAGAGGCCTTTGGGTATTGTAATATTGACAGGGCAACACTGCAAATCTATGTACCATAATCATACATTAAAGGGCTTGAAATATATGACAATGATACATAATGTTGGTTTTAGGTTATGTCTTGGATATGCCTTTCTTACCTTGGAATTCATATCATTGACATGGAAGAAAGTATTACAACCGTTGGATTATTTTATTTTTATTTTTTCATATGCAAACGAATTGGATTTTATATTCATCAATGTGTACGGATGACCTCCCCTCGCCCGCTTTTGGACCAGGTACAGTGAACCTGCTTGTCCATAAGGACTAGATGCAATGAACTTCCAAATAAGACACAAATATGCCTTGGTCATGTGGCCACTTCATCAAGTGAATGATCGGTTCTAAATTATTCAATGCCTTTTGACTCCACTTCCTCAACACGTGGGACCCAATTGAACCACCTTACTTACATACAAGGCTTGTCTGTTGAGATAGGCCATAGACCTATCCTAGACATAGGCCGGTAGGCCTAAAGCCGACCTCTAGACTACCTTACCGGATACGCCGTATCAAACATGGTATCCAAGGAATGGTATCCAAGGTAGACGGCATCTAATACTATGCCCGAGGTCAAGGGTTAGTTAAAGCACCCCTAATATAGCTAGGTAGGCCTAACTAGATTAGGTCCTAGGCATGAGTATGACGGCTAAGCCTTATCAATGTAATTAATGCCAACTTAGTATATAAGCAAATACTTGGCCACTCTTGGCCACACTTGACTACTCATCTCTAATCTAGTGTTAAGACTTTAACACGTTATCAAGCACGACTCCGCTCTCCTACCTAGACAGGTTTTGAATTTTTCGAGCTCCTCCCGCTCATTCTTCCCTCGCTCTCGCTCTCTCATTTTTTTTTAGTTGTTGTTTTGTGAATCGTTGGAGGAGCCGCTTAGGAATATTTCCGCTCTTGAAGATTTCTTCTATAGCAATGTGTGTGTCTGTGCTAAGTTAGTTTGTTTTCAACTAGTAATTGCAGAGATTTTGAGCATAGTTGGTTGAGATCCTGGTGTTTGAAGAGACCCAACCTACTATCTGTTGACCACCTTGCTCACTAGCTTGCGTTCTCCATTCCCAACTAATTTGAGTCTGAGCTTGCTTCGCTTCCCAGCTCCCACATATATATATCCATCATCAGCTAACTTGCTTCGAAGTTAACTTAACTATTTATCAAGCTGTGATCTCCATCCTCTCTTCCAGTAGTGTGTCTGAGAACCTGGAGGTATTACAGTGATCACATAGTACTAGAACTCATTAGAAACCTTAGAGCTTTGAAGCTAGCTCCGAGATCAGCTGCACCGAAGTTAGCACTGGGACTTCCCGGGAGGTCACCCATCCCAGTACTATTCCGGTCCAAAGGCGCTTAACTTCAGAGTTCTGATGGGATCTGGTGTAGTAGCCTTGGTATGATCGCATCACCGAAGGTAGCTCCGGGATCTGCCGCCCATCGCCACCACTCACTTCATTTCACTCAATCCAGCAGCTAAAGCAGCGCACTTTGTTGCTTCATTGCATTCATCACCTGTTGGCCAATTTGGTGAAGCTCATCTACACACTGCAATATGGAATGGTACCGACAGACTGAAAGCTAGTAATTTGAAATTTTTTTTTCTTGTCCTTTGAGCAAACTGCTGCACCGAGAAGGACTGCTGTAGTGCACCGAGACTGAAGCCGCCAACGGCCGCGACCCGCCGCCGACTGCCGCCAACTGCACTAACCTAGGCTACAGACCGATAAGCCTATTCTTTTCCCTCTTTTCTGCATTTTCTCATTTTCTAACTTAATGCAAATTAATCTGAACCTCATTAAACCAGACATTAGCCCATCAGATTAAAAAGAATTTTGCATTAGATCAAGAGATCTGCACACCAGACCGAGGGAATAGAAAGTTAGATTGAGAGTTCTGAAATTAAATCATATCACAGACCAACTCCATCACTTTAAAAGCCATGATAACCCGTAGAAAGACCATTTTGATACAAGTCCCGGAGGTTAAGTTAGCTTCTAACAACTTACTTTAGTAGATCTAAGTATATCTATATACTAAATCAACTAGATCTATTAAAGATAAGACTAAACTAGCCTAGTATCATCACTCTTGTATATGTAACAAGCAAAATATTGTCATGTAACTAGAGATTACTTAAAAATGGCATCATTATCACGAAAACCAACAGTCATGGCTACCATAAAGCAACCACCACATGATGCACGGTTACAAGCTTTACAGTTCACACCTCTTACCGCCGATGGATCTAACTTCCTAGAATGGGAAAATGACGCTAAAATAGCCCTAGGGGCCGAAGAATTTTCATTGTACCTAGACAGGGTCACGGCTGCAGGATTACCAGAGGTTCATAAGTTCCAAACCCTACAAATTCTTCGCCGTCATATAGATCCATCCCTCAGGCAACAATACATCCAGGTTGAGCATCCAGCTGATTTATGGACTCAGTTACGTGAACGATTTCATCATGAACAAACTATCTTCCTACCCGAGGCTAGGAATGATTGGATTAACTTAAGAGTCCTTGACTTCCCTGACTTGATCTCATTTAATGCGGAACTCCACCGCATTACCGCTCAACTTAGATTGTGTGGAGAAACAGTCACTGAAGCTCAGCTTATAGACAAGACATTGTCTACATTTCCCCCGGCCACTGCAATCTTGGCACAGCAATACCGCAATATGCGATTTGCAAAGCACAGTGAACTGATGTCTCACCTACTCTTGGCAGAAAAACATCAGCACATTTTGCTTAAGAATGCAGAGGCACGACCACCTCGGGAAGTCCACACCATGATTTCAGCCGCTCCACCTGGAAAGCCGCAAGCCGGATCTTCAACTGGATCGCGTGCCATTCACCTATCCGAAGCACCACGGCGATCACCGCGAGGATTCAAGCGGAGACCTCCACCGAAGCATTTCAAGTTTCGACCCAAAGATCAAAAACCGAGGTATGTTCCGAAAAATCCCAAACCTCATAAGCAATCATCAACATCCACATGTCACAAATGTGGAAGGCAAGGTCATTATGCTCGGGAATGCCGGGCATCTCAGTACATAGTGGAAATGTATAAGAAATTACAAAAACTCCGCAATCAAAACCGAGAGTCTCATGCCGTTGTTGTCCCGTCTTCACCAACCACAGACGTAGAAAACTATATGGCATTAAGAACTCCGATGATCCAATGTGTTGAGGCTGCCCTCTTGGACAGTGCCTCAACACATACCATATTGAGGAGTTTAGAATTCTTTTCGTTTCCAGTTGGTAACACAGGTTGGCGAAATAGTCACGTTACTACAATAGCTGGACCAAAGAATTTAACCTTCCGAGAAGGTGTAGCAATTGTCTTGTTACCTGGGAACAATCCTATAACATGCAGGGATGCTATGTATGCTCCCGATGCCCCCCGGAGCCTGATCAGCTACCGGGACTTACGGGCAAATGGAATCCACGTCTCTACCACCGTAGAGAACAATGAAGAGGCGCTGGAGCTACGGCAGAGACATAGGACCCTAGCCACCGCAACTGCGGGAGCCGATGGCCTATATGAAATTGCTATCAAAGCAATTAGCCCCAGCCCTAGGCTTGAGGAAGAGGTTGGAACGGTAGCACGAGAGAGAAGTCCTGATGCAGATGCCCCCAACCTAGCCCGGAAACTAGACCTATATCTCACAGCAGCTGCCCTCTCAGATATATGGCATAAAAGGCTTGGGCACCCTGGCACTACAATTTTTCGGAGAATGCTCCCTCTCTTGACTGGCCACAGCCTCACCACCGCGGACGCCAACAAAGTTGCTCCATGCGAAGCGTGCATACAGGGCAAGATGATCAAGAGACCATCCCAGTGGCAGCTCCCCACCGAATTGCCACCACCGCTTCATCGACTTCATGGGGACGTGTGTGGACCTATCAACCCGCCTTCAGGTCCATTCCGATACTTCCTTGTCATCATAGATGCCTCCGGAAGTCATCTCGAGGTAGCATTACTTTCCACCCGCAACCTTGTATTTCCCAGAATTCTTGCAATTATGATACGTTACAAAAACCATTTTCCTGACCATCCTGTCAAGTTTCTACGTATGGACAATGCACTAGAGTTTAGATCACATGCATTTGAGGACTATTGCACCGCAACAGGAATCACCCTAACTTATTCCACACCCTATGAGCATTCGCAAAATGGACTTGCGGAAGCCTTCATCAAGAAACTACAACTAGTTTCTAGACCTCTCCTCCTCAATGCTAAACTCCCAGATTCATTTTGGGGACATGCTATCCTGCACGCGGCAGCCTTACTTAGGCTCCGCCCTACCCTACTCAATCAGCAGACTCCTTATGAACTGCTTGCCGGCCGGCCACCCAACATTAACCACTTACGAGTGTTTGGATGCCAGGTATGGATACCAGTACCTGAACCTCAACGTAAAACTATAGGCCCTCATCGATATGAGGCCATCTACCTTGGTTACGATTCACCCAGCATAGTCCGATACATGGATCCCTCTACCGGAGCCATTCTTAAGGCTAGGTTTGCTAATTGTAAATTTGTCGAGGACAAATTTCCCACCCCACCAGTCGACAGGATCAACAAGCGAGTACCTTTAACATTTCAGGCTACCGAAACTCTCACGATGAACCCGGACCCTCGGACTGCACTAGCCGAAACAGAGGTAACCAAGCTACTAAACCTACAGGACCTAGCAGAACAAATCCCCGATGGATTTTACTCGGGACCCCGCGTACTACGCAACCCCCTACCTGGGACAGGCAACATACTGCCAGCTAAGAGACACGCTCCATCAACGTCCAAACGGCAGCGAATGGCATTCACAACCGAAGTGGCCCCCGACCCACTCTCGCTTGCCGAAGCCAAAGCATCTCCCGAATGGCCGGAATGGAACAAGGCACTTGAGACTGAATATGCTTCAATTAGGAAGCATAAGGTATTCGGAGAGGTATCCACTGAACTCACTAAACCTCCCGTTGGACACAAGCTCATTTTTTCCAGGAAATTTGATGCGAATGACAAGTTGCTTCGACACAAAGTTAGACTTGTTGCACAAGGTTTTTCGCAACGGCCTGGAGACGATTTCGACCAAACCTACGCCCTGGTCCTCGACATCACCGCATTCAGGTATCTGCTAGCACTTGCAGTTCATTTCAAATTGGAAATATTCCTAATGGATGTGGTAACCGCATATCTATATGGAAACCTGGACATGCTCTTGTACATTACTCCCCCTCCAGATTTTCTACCCAGGCTACCCGTCCCATCACCAGGCAGGTTCCTCGGCCTTAGAATCTGCAAAGCACTCTACGGCTTGAAACAAGCCGGCCGCATGTGGTATCATCTTCTCCGAGACTTTTTGATTTCAAATGGATTTTTGCATGACCCGGCATTGCCATGCATATTCACTTTGTATCAAAACTCACAATATGTCATTGTAGCCGTCTATGTGGACGATCTAAACCTCATTGGATCTCCAACATTGTGTAAACACGCCGAAACCTTACTCACGGCTCAGTTTGATATGAAATTACTCGGAAAGACTTCGTATTGTCTTGGCCTCCAGGTGCTTCATTTTCCAGGAAGAGTCCTCCTACATCAACAAGCCTATGTCCGCAAGCTGCTCAAGCATTTTCAAATGGACGAGGCTCACGCACTAGCTGCACCAATGATCGGGAGGAGCCGGACTACGGAGGATCCATACCAACCTTGCTCGGAGGAGGAGGAGATAGTGGACAGGTAGAAATACCTCACCGCGGTTGGAGCTTTCACGTACCTGACCACACACACGAGGCCGGACATCGCCTTCGCAACGAACATACTCGCGAGACACAGCCAAAAGCCAACTGCTCGCCACTGGAACGGAGTAAAACACTTACTCCGCTACCTATGAGGTACTGAAGACCTCGGGTTGTACTACATACGAGACACAAAAGGCGAGATCACAGGCTATGCGGACTCCGGATTCAAAACCGATGAAGTATCCGGGAAATCTCAAACCGGTTACATATTCATCAAGAACGGAGCACCAATCTCGTGGAAATCGGCTAAGCAAACTGTCACCGCAACTTCAACGAATCACGCAGAACTCCTAGCATTCCACGAAGCGGCAAGAGAGGCCGTATGGCTACGGACAATGCAAGGGATTCTAGCAAAACAATGTAAGATCGGTGATCAATTCAAACCCACTGTCATATTTGAAGATAACGCGGCATGCGTTAATCAAATGAATATGGGGTTTATTAAAGCCGATAGAGTTAAACATATTAGCCCGCATATCTTCGGATTCACTCAAGATTTGATAGAATCTAACCAAATTGAGATTAGGAAAATCGAATCCGAAAACAATATAGCGGATATGCTTACGAAAGCCTTACCCGCTTATAAGCATAAGAAGCTAGTAGAGAAAGCAGGAATGAGATCTTTACAAGAACTCCTACTCACCTAAACTACACTCTTTTCTCTGTAAGTGGTTTTCTCCATGGGTTTTTACACTACAGAGTTTTTAATGAGGTAGTCCTAATAGGTCGAGGAGGAGTGTTGAGATAGGCCATAGACCTATCCTAGACATAGGCCGGTAGGCCTAAAGCCGACCTCTAGACTACCTTACCGGATACGCCGTATCAAACATGGTATCCAAGGAATGGTATCCAAGGTAGACGGCATCTAATACTATGCCCGAGGTCAAGGGTTAGTTAAAGCACCCCTAATATAGCTAGGTAGGCCTAACTAGATTAGGTCCTAGGCATGAGTATGACGGCTAAGCCTTATCAATGTAATTAATGCCAACTTAGTATATAAGCAAATACTTGGCCACTCTTGGCCACACTTGACTACTCATCTCTAATCTAGTGTTAAGACTTTAACATTGTCCATTATGATTCACTTCTTTGTGTAACTCCATTTGCCATCACAAATTATATATATATATATAATTGAAGCTCTATTTTATTTCCAACATTCAGTTAAAAGGCCACAAAAATTTCATAACATAACTGAGGGCCACTTCACACACTCGCCAAGAGCTGTGACCATGAAATTGTGAGAGCCCAAAAGAAAGTGTCCAAAGGCCGTCCCAAGATACCTCCAAAATCATGTAGTGTGGTCACGGATCCTCAAGTGTAGTGTGAAGTCATATGTGACCGGGCCCTCAACCAAACGCTATTTCAATGAATTTTTATTCATGCGGGTCTTCACACATGATAAAAATAGAATAAATCAACGGTTGAGAGCATTCAGAGTGCCATGGTCTCTTGGTTTTGTGTTAGGCCTACCTCCAAGTGGTGGTTTTTGAAAATAGTTCAAGTGACCATGAAGCATGAAGAGGTGGCATTTGATCCATGTAGGAATCCATGTAGACTTTACATCTATCTTGCATTCACATACTCGGTTGGTCCCTCAAGTGTAGTGTGAAGCGAACTTGGACCGGCTCCGTCTTTTCCACCAATGAAAGTGCTTGAAGTGTAATGGTCACGGGCTCTCAGTCCCGTGTGTGAAGTGGCCTTGATTGTGGGCCTTGAGAATATAACCATGGGATGTTGGAAACTCTGTCTGAATTCAAGTTTACATCCGTATGATTTGTGCATCCCATGGTTATATTCTCATGGCCCACAAAACATATGCACATTGTTTAGTAAAGTTATTCTCGACATGGCTTTGCAGAGAAGTAAGATGAGAACTTTTTGTGGCCAACTCCCCCTTTTATTACTATTTTTAAAACAAAACTTCATTAAATAGTTTTACCATTTCAAATGATGTTCCCTCATTGATGAAATAAGATGAAACAAGGGAGCAAATACGGTAAAGTACGTGAACGAGTTCAACCTAAGACTCTGTATGCAGCAATATCTGATATTTTTAGCCATCATTTATACATATTGTTTATTAGAACCTTTAAAAGTAAGTTTTACATGAGTTAGTTTTGAGTCTTGGAACATTATTTCAACGAATATTTTCCATGGATCTTATACATGGTTTTATGGCATGTCAAGATGTTGAATTTTACTTTTCAATCATATGTACTTTAGATGTAATCTATAATTGATTGGTAACAACTTCTCATTTTGTGTAAGTCTTTCATGTCAACCCCTTAAAGGATGGCTGGGGCGAACCAACCCGTAGACTGGTTCCTTGGAGGCAAGGGTTTAAACATCCAACAATGAACGAGTTTATGGGTTGGTTCGCCCAAATCCTAAAGGACCATGTGTAGAGCAAAGCAAAGTTAACCAAAAAAATCACATTAGGGACGTTATAGTAGATGTTTAGTTTAGGATTTTTCTCAAATCATCTTCACGGATTGAATATGCTACATTAATGAAAGCATTGATATTTTGTTCTTCTACTATTTGAGAGCACTTTGACTACACCCTAGACTCCGTAATATCAACCTCCATAATGTCACTCACTCTCTAATATCCCGAAACCCTAGGGAACGGATGTTCGTAGTTCAAATCTCACTCCTTGTTGTCACATTTCTCTTCCTTATATCACGAAATTTGCCATTAATGCAAACCACCCAAAAGTCAACCCACACCTTCGCATTGCGCCATGTGTCAACATGTGGGGTGTCACCTTCTTATTCTTATTCTTCTTCTCCTTCTTATGCCACTTGTTGAATGTTGGTGCATGCATCCGCCACATCGCCCGGGAAGGCCAAGTGGAGTGGACCACACCAGCGTAGGTGACGGGAGAACGAATTCAAATTGTCCTCACATTTCCTTTGTGTTATTTCATAATGTCACATGCTACACTAATTCTATAGTATCACGCATCCATGTCAACACTACAAAACTCTGTAATATCACATGCACTTTGATTACCACAGGTGTGATACTACGGAGTTTAGAGTGTATCAAAATTAGGCCATGAACACCCATTGGGTGATGGAATAGTCTAGGGGGTCCCCAAGTCTACTTTTTGTCTTTGTGTTGCCAAGCTTGTTGGTTGCATTGTCTCTTTGAAGGCGACGTCTTGCCTTCAAAACCTTTGTATTTGAGGGCAAAGGGGGACCCCTTTGCCCTCTCCTTCTCTCCAAGCATACCACCTCCAACAAGAGTCGAGCATCTCATTTATGCTCCGTAAACTCGCCTCAAATTTACATGCAAATTTGTGGCTTTGATCAATATGTATGAGTGACACTACCGCAAGTCTCAGCCTCATTCCACAAAGAGTGGCACTTTACAATAATGTATAATGAGTTTCAACACTATTTAAGATGATTTTCATCCAATTTAACTTGTTCAATGATACCCAAGCAATAGGTAGGAGATGTTCACAATGGAAATTGAAACATCTACATGATATGGAAGAAAAAAATCTCATATAAGTAGAGTGGGAGTAGTGCACACGATCCATGTGGGATATGTAAACTTGAGAGATGAAGCTCTGGTACACCATTTATGGTATTTAGTGTCACTTACAATTTGGAGTTACGCATTGCTATAATATTTTATTGTTAATGTAAATTTGTACGAGATAATGATATTGGTGTTTTTATGATGTCCAATCAACCAATTTGTTGGTAAAAAATGAGATCTAGAATCAAAAGTTATAATGTAACTCCGAATAAGCAAGTGACACTAAATACCATAAACGGTGTAGTCCTCTTGTATTTATGTATTTGTTCACAATGTCTTTTGCACAAGAACCTCAAATCAAAAAATTATTGTTAGAGGTGGAACTATGTATGATTGTGCAAGTTTTTGCACATGAACATAACTTCGCATAAATATATTCTTTGCAAAATCAAAGCTCCAAAAACTTGTTTATAACACATTTTCTCCTCAAACCTCCTCATCCTTGAAATGCTTGCTAAAATTTGTACATATACTTTTACATGAAATCTTTGAATCACAAGTCTTTTTGGAGGTGGTACTTTTTTGAAAATAAGTGCATCTTCTATGCGGAATTGAGGTCTAAGAATATTGAGGATATAGACCGAGTGCTTAGTACATAGTCTTGCAATCTTCCGACTTTTTTGCCCAGAAAGGTTAATTTTTGAATCTTGGTTAATTGTTAGCTAGAAACTTATTTCCAAGCTCTGATTTAGTGACAAAAGAAACATCAGCTTTAGTAATCACTAAGTTGAAAGGAAGTTAGTAGCTTGGAAATTAGTAGTTATGACTGTTGGCAAGGGTTAGGAGAGGATTAAGCAATCAAGCAATAGACATGTGGAATGATAGCAAGTGAATTTGTGGATCTGGCTATCATCAGAAGGTGTGCATCTTGAAGCTATAATTTCTTCCCTCCTCTCCCCTATATATACAAGTGTAGGCCATACTCAGTGGGCAGTCAAGGATACATTCAAAAAGCTACATGAAGTAGGAATCCCTCTCATGAAGAGAGTGGACTTTTTATGATGTCAAAGTCCTTACTTTCTACGAGATTGTCTTTTTTGAGTTATATTGGATTGCGTCAACTTGCTCTATATGAAAGTTTGACTATTTGTGCGACTCTCGGGAAGAGAGTGGCTTCATTTAATTGAAGGTTCGAGTAATATCATTATCTGAGCGAATAAAATGTACACTTAATTTGCAGGTTGTGCATGATCGATCAAATGTTGCGCATTGGGTCTATGTTTGACAATTGTCTCTCTCCGAATGAGCGAACATTTGTGTGAGAAAATGAATGATTTATAGATGAGTGACGTACGTGCTATATAGCCTAGAACAAGTCAGTAAGGCATGAAGCCTTTGGTGATGAGAGGATAAGTTTTGTGTTTGTGCTTATGTGTGACCATTTGATGTGTACAGATCGAAGTGTGATTATGGCAAGTAGCCTCATGAGATTCAAAATGGTTTATGCATATTAGTCTTGTAAGTGATTATCTGTATTGTCATAAGAGAAATTGATGAAAGCCATAGCTTGATCAAAATGTGAAGCTCTGAACTGTGCGTTATTGTCAAGTGAAAAACTATCAACCGGATTGTAGAGGCTCAACTTAAGTCCATAGGTTAGAGTGTGAAGCTCTATCCCTTGAGTGTGGAAGAATAAGAGAACGGGTGATGGTTTAAACCAAACTGTGACGATTTCCTAACATTAACTCAACAAGAAGGGTTTCATGGAGTTTGTATGGAGTAAAGGGGACAAGTAATTTCCAGAAAGCGAGGGTGGAAATTAAATCCCCATGGTATTGAAGTTGCATTAACCGTTGACAGTTCCAGAGTCGAATCTTGAGTCGAAACTATAGTCTGAAGGCTGCATAGGCGGTCTGTAATTGAATTCAGAGTTCCGACTACACAGGAAATGGTTTATCAAAAATCGAACAGCCTCAACTGAGTGGGGAAGCTCAAAGTTTATGTGAATGTAACCGTGGCCAATAATTTCATTACAATCACTTGATGAGTGTGGGACAGGCCATAGTCTAAGAAATTTGGCCGAGGTGTGAAGACCATAATAAGCTGCAGCAACCGGAGTGTCTCTTTTGGAGAAGAAAAGGTGGCTGGCAGGCAGGAAAAGTGACTCAACTCTGGACAATTGACTGAGTCGTTTGTACGACAATTGGCCACGTAGCCAGAGTAAAGTGAGAAGCTCTCAGTGACCATGGAGAGAGCTGCAGGAGAGGCTACGAGCTCGACTACAGTAATCTCCTGCTTAAGTATGCACTTTGAACCAGAGCCGTTGGTGCGCACTTAGTTGGTAGGTGCGTACTTTACTCATGTCGCTTTCTAGACCCTTTGATTCGATGAATCGCAACGGGAAACGGATAAAACTTGAGGCAACCCGCTTGACCGAAGCCCAACGACGTGAAATCATTGCTGAATCTGAAAGTGCTACCGACTTCAACGGCTTTGAAGCTTTACACAGCACTGTCCTCGACATCAACGACCAATTGTTTTGCTTCAATATTCAAACGGAAGTTGGACAGATGTATGATGAACTGCAACAATTGTTTGAGACGTTTCAATGAAACATTAACAAATTGTCACAGTTTGCGGCGTCGGTGACCACACCGCATCCGGAGGAATTTTATCCATTTGGATATGGATGGATGAAACCCTTGGATTTGTGGAGATGCTCCTAGGTGAGGAGTCTCCTACCTGGCTTAGCATTTTTGTCAAGTCAAACCTTGTGAGTGAGTGTCTGAAGAGTGTGAGGTAAAGATTGTATGTTTTTACAATGGAATCTTGAGTTCTTTTCTCTTTACTTACACTCTTGGATTCTCCCGTGGTGGAGTGAGAGATAACTTGACTTGTTGTGTATATTTGAAGAGAGAACTAGAGCTCTTAGTAGTTTTTGACTCTCTTCCTTCTCACTTGGCAAGAATACCATCCTTTCATAATGAAAGGTGTTTGGAAGAAGTTTTGTGATGTGTGTAACGAGTGGAAATCGACTAATATTCACTTTGAAGTGGGTTTCAACATCAAAAGCGGAAAGGAGCAACTTTCACAACAAATACATCATTGTTTTTCGGATTTTTAGCATTTATCTTATTGATAAAACTGACATTGAATGTCAAGCGTAAAAAGTTCATGCATTCGCGGCAAATGACTTTGCATGACATGTTCAAACAATAAAGTATGAACCCTGATTTTTGTCAAAAAATTGCAAACTTAACCGGGATGCGTACTTAAACGGGTGCGTATTTAATCAGGAGATTACTTTAATATAAAATCACCATAGACAAATAAGGGATGTCCATGCTCCTTTTGAAATTTATAATTAATCAAGAAATTAAAGTGTGGATTTCAACTTGCTCAGTAACTCAAGAAGTAATTAAATCAAAAGTGAAATTGAAATTGGAAAGAAGACAAATCACTTGTGGAAACGAACTTATGACATTAAGGAGACGGTTCCAGACTATTGTCCAAGACCATGGCTTAGATGATTGTCCCAACTAAAACATCATTTAATAATTTGAGACCTCTTGTGAAATATAACTAAAATCGTTTATACATAAAGAAGCGGACAATTGTTTTGGCACCTTCCTAACCTGCCTTAGACAATCATTTTGGAAACCTACAAGTGGTTGTCCTTCAGTTGGTCCATGTAAGGACGATGGTCATACAAATTCATTAAATCAAAGATAAAGTAATCGACCCACCAACCCACAAGGTTTGTTCTACAACATTTCATGATTCACGAAATTATGAATTAATTAAAGAAGGATTATGATTCATATCATGCCACCCTCAACCTTGATTACATGACGTTACTGACACTCAAAAGACAGTTGATGAGCTGAGACTCCTCGTATTGAAATCCATGGTTTAGCGAGTCATGATCATTGCACTATGGTTGGCTGAAAGGGAGAAACCGCGCAATTGCATGTACTGCATTGAGTGACCTCTAATTCTACCTTAACCTATAAAAAGTCATATGGAACAATGTATCACTTAAGAATTGTCTACGAATTATATGCAAAGCTCACCAAGACCTATCAATTAACCTAATAGTGACACTTAGAACAATAAACTAACACTTATTTACCCTTCCATGTCTTGTTTTGTTAAATTGAACCCCATCCAGAACACCTATCTACATAATTTCATGTTGACTCAGTAGTACTCTTTGCGCTCACTAAGGATGACTTGGAATATAATGTGAACCCCTTCTTAACTTAATATCCTATAATGAATTGTTAACATGGCATAAGCTTATGTGGTACGTGGTTAGGCATGGCTCCACGAACAAACACGAAAGTCTTAAAAGAGGTTGGACTATGTATTTAAAATGACAACCATTCTAGGCTCAATAGTCAATATGATTGAGGGGACCTATATGACCATTTGATGAGCACAAGAATCTTCACTTTGGTAGTGAATAAGATATTCATAGAAACTCCAAAAAATACAAGGAAAGTGGCTACAGCCTTGATTTGGGTTTGCTAACCGTCTTGTGCTAATCACATGTTTCATATCCTTGAAGAAGTGGGCAAGTTGGAAACAATTAACCATTCAAGACCCATCTACCTTACACGCTTGTGTGATTCAATGCTTCATGTGCACCCCACATTAAATCATCGAATTGTGTAGTCCCATCAAGTTGACGATGCATCTTCACATGATTGTGACAAACTGGCAATTGTATGTAAAAATCGGCAAAGACACAACATTGCTAAGTCTTGAATAAAGGAGATGCCCTCTTTCATGAGCATGACCTTGTTGCAGAACTAAGACCTAGGCTATGATTGTATGAGAAGCATAACATGTTTATTCCCGGTCTTTGACTTGATTATTCTCATGCCTAGGATAAATGGCAAGTGAAGCTTAAACAATGTAAAAGGTCAAATGATGATATTTTGCTCATAATATCATAGAATTGTAATCTAGGATGTATGTGTCCATTGGTATTGCCATAAAGTGAGAATCTACCCAAGCTCTTGCTTCCATAAGTCTTTGGCCGACATTATACGAGCCTATGTTGAACAATGTGGTCACCACCAATTAGGGTGGAGACACAAGGAACTCTAGAGATTCTACATGTTTGGTTGTTTTTGTATGAGTAATAAGAGCATATTATGCACGGTGGGCTACATATTTATGTGTGTGGCTCCGAGGGTTGAGGAGACTCTACCCTAAAGGGATCTCATGATGTTACCACTCATCTTGGCTACTAGATGCTTTTTGAATCCACCACCATAAATAGTTTTGGACACCGTCGAGTGGTAAGTAAGGGCCGGTTTACATCATGGACCATAAAGTCGGACCATTGAATATGGCATTTTTCCTTGGTCTAACTTGATGGTCCAACTTCCATAGTCCAATTCTTGAAAAAATCAATTTACAAAGTTTTTGGACCCCTCACTGGGTGTAAATCGAATGTGGACTAAAAGGGATGAGCATGCACCAAAAAGTGAATGTGTTTTTATTTTATTTATTTTTATATATATATGCCCCAAAAGGGCAGTTTTGGGAGAAAAAAAATACAAGTTTGACCATTCTCTTGTCTTCTCTTGTCTTCTCTTGTCTTCATCTACTCTTTCCCAAAACAAATTCATTAAAATTTTATTATAACAATATTTCTTTTCCATGGGCCCTTGTTTTTTTCTTTCTATTAGAGCACTTCTTTTGCCTCTCCCACCGCAAAACCCGTTGGACCATGTTAGTGGATAATGTAGGCCTTAAAATATGTAGTTTGGGGACCTTGAACTCCATGATCACTTTGACATTTTTCCCTTGGTGTAAACCGAAGTGGTCCTAGGACGAGTTCAACAGCTAATCATATATTTTATAGGGCCTTGGGACGACTTCATGGTCCATGGTGTAAACAACCTCTAAGTTGCAACATACATCTATAATCTATCGATTAGAGAAGTACATAGTTTTATGGTATTTAATGTCACTTAGTGTATGGAGCCCATGTTTTGCTTTTTCAAACCCAAGAACATCGATTTTGACCACCTAAAGGCTACATGTTCACATCAACCTAAAGGTTGTTAATGTTTATAAGGGTATATGCTCACAACAACTACCATAAGGAAAGGTAAAAACATTGGTTCTTATGTAGAGTCCAAACATTGTTGTTTATAGTCATATTAACATGCATATTAAGTTCAGAGATCCCAAACTAGATTACCGAGTATAATCTAGTATGAATCATGAATAAATTTAAAGGGACAAATTATAGGAGATGTTGGAAAGAAAAAAAGTCCATTCTATAATGTTCAAAGAACCTATTTAACTTTTATTGTTAGAAAATGATATATATAGTAAAAAAAAGGATCGCATACTTTCAAATAATAAATGACGCTAAATACCAATAAGAGTGAGTGCTCAAAGGCACGCACTTCTATATGAACGTAGCATATCTCCATAACATTGCTAAGCAATGTGTGTTTGTTCTATGGGCCTTGAGAATATAACCATGGGATGCACAAACCTTGCGCAAGGAAACTCGTATTTGGACTAAGCTCCCAACATCCCATGGGTATATTCCTAGGGCCCCACATTTTCTTAATAATTTTATGTTTCCTTCACGCCATAGTATTTAATTTTAATGTATGTAGACAAGTCGCGAGTTGGTAGTGTTTGCCACCAGGCGCGGGGCCCATGGCAGAACCCCCCCCCTTTTCCCATGCCCACAAGGCTTCCTGCTTCCACCACAACGCCTTTTCAAAAGGACGAAGTGTCCATGTGTTGGGAACAGTGGTGCAATGACCACTACTGTACTACCACCACGTCTCCCATTGTATATAGATAACGAGTCATCATTGTCCTTTTAACGCCTCTTTTATAAGTGAAAGTTTGTAGTACTCCTTTGCAATATATAAAAGTGCACTACATCCATTAGTATCCTTGTAGGATGCATGTGCATTTTCCTAACATTCACCTTCTTGATGAAATCATTGAGAGTAGATACAGAGAATGAATATGATACTATGCTCCATCTTCTTGAGATCTCCTCACGAGCATCACTCTCTCAATCTTCAATATAACTTTTTACCTTGTGCACTACCCACTCACTTATAAGGTAACTGAGCCTAAAGGCAACACTTCTAAAACTTTTGGAAATTCATGCATGTTTATTTAAACAAATTTCATAGATTCGCAAAATTGTGAAGAGTCAACATTAAAATCAAGAAAATTAAATAAATAAATAAATAAATAAACTCATATGCAACCTACAAAAATTGCATAGTTGTTTCAAGAAATTAACCTTTTCCTAATCAATAGAGTGTTCATTAATGTTGGATAGTTAGGTGAAAATTTGTCACAAGATCAACCTTATAGCGGGTGAGACTCTTTTATTGATTGAGGGAAAATTTTCATAAAGAAAAAGAAAAAAAGCTTTTAAAGGAAGAAAAAACTAACTACATTTAGAAACATATTACTCTCATTTATACATCTTTATACAAATATCTCAAATTCAAAGTGGTTGCAACATCGTTCCTACAAATTAAGTATTGTCCTTCACATGGATAGCTAACCATACTATATTAATTTACAATTTTAGATGTTGAAACCAAGTGGACTTGCCATCGTGATTGACCAACAACAAATAACTCTCATATGCCATGCAGTTAGTCAAACACTTTGATCATACTAAGGGCGACTTCACACACGAGCCAAGGGTTATGACCATGTAATTGTGAGGACCTTTAGCTCTCACCCAAAGGCCAAACCAACTGTTTAGTTGACATGGTCTGCCATGTAAGAACCCATGTAGACTTTTCATCCATGATGATTTCTTGAGGCCCTTAGGCCTTCACTTTCTAGTGTGAAGTGAACTTGGACGGTCTCAGCCTTTTCGACTAATCATGAGAGATTCTAGAATACAATGATCACATGCCTTTAGTCTTGTGTGTGAAGTGACCCTAAACTCACTGCTAGTCATAACATTATACAACTTGGTCCCAACAATATGCGGGGCATGAAATATTATGACGCATGTCCAATGATAATCCACCCTAATGCCCCCCCCCCACCATGATATAGATTGAGCATAAGTGCACTTTGTTTCGCTCGTAACCTTTGTAAATCAGCCCTTTTATTTGGAAATATATCCACTCCATAGTTGAGCAAAGTTATGACCATCAATCTTGGAGAGAAATAGAATGAGAACAATAGAGTAATTTGAATCATCAACTTTTTTACTAGGATTGGACGCACAAGAGAAAAAATAGCCAATACACTTTGATGCTTTCAAGGGTTGAGTTTTGTTCCTTTTGCGGGTTCAATCTTGATTAGAATCGACCATTCATTAGTGTGTTGATTCCATTTTCCTTTACTTTTTTTCAATTAGTAGCAAAGTCTTTCAGTTTTTTCTTTTGTGGATTTGATCCGGTGAAAGCTAATGACCCATTATTGTGTTGTTCTTTTGCTTTTTCTTTCTAAGATCGGTTATGGGATGCTTGTTATAAAACTACTCAAGGGTCGTTTACACTACAATGGTGTTGTGGTTGTGGTTATCTGCAATAATGAACCACAAGTAACATGTTGTGCCCCATGCTTCCGGAGCTATGTCCGGGGAGAACCGGCGGTTAGTTACAGATGATCCAGTTGAGTTTGAGAAATAACTGGTTGAAGTTCGAGACTTCAGGAGGATTACCAATCATTTTAGAGGAATCTATAGAATATACCTCAAATGCATAAAGCAAAACCGGAAGATGTCAACATGTAACTGGCTGGATTTAGAATCACTAGCTAGGATCTTGACGGCTGGGGCGAAACAACCCGTACACTGGTTCCTTGGAGGCAAGGGTTTAGGCATCCAACAAGGAACAAGTGTATGGGTTGGTTCGCCCAAATCGATCTTGACCGACTATGTCCAAAAACTTCACGGGCACTGTTCCGGAGGAGAGTCAAGAAGACCCAAAAACTCAGAGACTTTGATGCTCTTGAGCAGTGCCCGGGAAGTTTTTGGGCATAGTCGGTCAAGATCCCAGTGATTCTAAATCTAGCCGGTTACATGTTGACATCTTCCGGTTTTGCTTTTATTCATTCGAGGTATATTCCATAGATTCCTCTAAAATGATCGGTAATCCTCCTGAAGTCTCCAACTTCAACCGGTTATTTCTCAAACTCAACCGGCTCATCTGTAACTAAACCACCGGTTCTCCCTGAGCCCTGCTCCTGAGGTTAGAATTTTTCTTTGTTGTGGTTCAATGTTGATTTTTTAAAAAGCTGATAACTCATCAGTGTAAGTACAAGTTGTGCCTCGTGCTTCAGGAGGAGAGTCGATGCAAGACACCTGTGAGTCAATGTCCAGGGAGAATTTTGGGCATAATCGGTCAAAGTCCTAGTGTTTCCAACTCCAACTGGTTACATGTTGTGATCTTTCGGTTTTTCTTCACTAATTTGAGGTATATTCCACAAATTCCTCTAAAATGATTAGTACTTTTCTTGAAGTCTTGAACTTTAACCGGTTATTTTTCAAACTCAACTTGGTTTATCTTCACTAATTTGAGGTATATTCTCTAGATTCCTCTAAAATGATTAGTAATTTTCTTGAAGTCTTGAACTTTAACTGGTTGTTTCTCAAACTCAACTAGTTTATCTGTAACTAGCGGTCAGTTCTCCCCATTCATTGGTGTAAGTAGGTTGTCAAAGGGGAGGAGCAGTCTGCGCGGGTTATGTGTTGTGATCTTTCAGTGTTTCCTATTTAATTTGAAATATATTCCCTAGATTCCTCCAAAACGATGGGTAATTTTCCTGAAGTCTTGAACCTCACCCGGTTGTTTTCCAAACTCAACCGGTTCATCTATAACTACATTGTTTTGTCTAATTAGTGTGGGTGAGAAATTCATGTGGGCTGGAATTTAGTGTAGCCCACATTAATTTTATAGTACTTGCCTTGCCTTGCCTTGAATTTTCATCCAAATATGCAGACGAAAAAGCCCACACTAAGTTTTCACATTGGATATTATAGTGGACCACTTCAAATTATATAAAAAATAGTGTAGGAATTAGTGTGGCCCACATTAATCAGACAAGCCAATGTGGCGGTCATTTCGCCCTGTTCATTGAGGAGGAGCAGGAAAAGAGAGAGAAAGGAGGCAGTTCCAAGGCCACTTCACACACAAGCGAAACAGCCGTGACCATGAAATTGTGAGAGCCCAAAAAAAGTGTCCAAAGGCCGTCCCAAGACACTTCCATAATCATGTAGTGTGGTCACGGGCCCTCGAGTGTAGTGTGAAGTCATATGTGACTGGGCTCTCAACCAAATGCTCTTTCAATGAATTTCTAGTCACGCAGGGTACTCTCAAACGTTAAAATAGAATAAATCAATGGTTGTGACATTTCGGAGTGCCATGGTCTCCCGGTTTTTTGTGTTAGGCCTACCTCCAAGAGGCGGTTTTGAAAATAGTCCAAGTGCCCATGAAAACATGATCCATTTGATGCCATGTAGAAATCCATGTAGACTTTACACCCATCTTGCATCCGCTTACTCCCTTAGTCCCTCAAGCGTAGTGTGAAGCGAACTTGGACCGGCTCCGCCTTTTTCCACCAATGAGAGTGCTCCAAGTGCAATGGTCACGGGCCCTCAATCTCGTGTGTGAAGTGGTCCTGAATGGGAAAAGCGCACGAGGCTGCCACTGACAAAATGACATGGAGTCTTGTGCGGTGGCATTGGCTGCGAAGTCACTCACAGTTATCCTCCACGTTTCAGAATCCTAACTCCGACCTCGAGAATCATTTACTCCCACCCAAACCTCATGGTCTGCGGATCCACTCCCCGTTCAGCCTCATTTAATGTCGTTTTCTCGAGCCTCCGCGCGCATCCCCCCTCCAGGACCCAACCCCTAGTGCTGAATTTGGACCCTCGCACTCAATTTTAGCTGTGAAAGATTTGGTTGGATCCACCGTGTTGTGAAGCTGGAAGGTTGACTGGGATAGGTCACGACGGTGACAATGAGATCGGTGTCGAGACTTTGATAGGATTGTGAAGTTGGGTTGTCGAGGGTGGATGGCGGGCTGGTCGGGAAGGTTGCAATCGGCACAGGGCGAGTATTAGCTCCGACCTACAACTGCATTTCAAGCTTCTACGTATGATAGTTGCATTGTTGACAGAACTGCCTTTGAGGGGTTCTAACCTATGGAACTGGCTGTAACTTGCAAGGAGTTTGAGGATTTGACGAAGAAGAACAGGACTTGTTCTTTCGTAAGGTAGGTAGTTCAAGTTAGCCATGGAGAGCGCTGAGCAATGAAAGAAAGAGAGAGAGAGAGAGTTTGGCTCTGGCCTTTGGCATCATGAAGAAATGAGATTCTAAAGGGCTCTCTAGGTTACGGCTAATTAGCTCAAGCGGCACAGCAGAAGATCAAACCCTTGCACCTCAGAAGACCAACCCCACGCACTGGTGTGAAGAAAGAAGGAAAGGGAGGTACAACAAAGAATCTGATCCTGGGGTGGTAGGTTGCGGGAAAGTATTTGTTGGCTATGGCGGCAGGTATGGCCCCGGATGAGGAGACCCCCTTGCTGATGCATTCGGGGATCGGGCAGGCTTCTGTGCGTAAGACGGCGGGTAACATCTTCATCTCCATCGTGGGTGCGGGGGTGCTTGGCTTGCCTTACACATTCAGGGTCAGCGGTTGGGCTGTGGCAGCTAGCTCGGTCACCCTGGCGGCCTGTCTCACCTACTACTGCATGCTGCTCTTGGTAAGTCAAGCCCTCCTTCTTCACTTTTGCTTCTCCAGGGATAGATCACCATAGCAGCATACATTGATTTTGTAAAAGTTGTGGGCACTGTTGGTGGTTTCTCACCAAATTTGATTTCATGTTATATGTATTGTACGTGTAGGTCGTTTGGAATTCAAGAGTTTCTATGTGTGTGTGTGTGTGTGTGTGTGTGTGTTGCATTCTACTCGTGGTTACTCAAGCCTCCTCCTTCACATCGGCTTCTCCAGAGATAACCACCATGGAAACACACATTGAATTTGTGAAGCTGTGTGCACTGGTGGTGTTTCTCATCAGATTTGTTTCACGTTACATGTGTTATACTTGTATGTCGTTTGGAATTCAGGGATTACTATATGCACGCTTCGATCATATCCAGTGGGTAGAATGATTTAGAGGGGACCCCATCTCACTCTGCCCGTCTCTCTCTGCTCTTAGGTTCTTGGGTTGTGACCTGCCATGCAAACCCTAGAAAGAGTTGGTTTTGCAAAGGTCGAAGACCAGTGTGCTTCAAGGGCCTTGCAGGGGTTGACCCTTCCTGTTCGAGTTTTTTTATAGTAAGAAATGAGCAGGTAGAAGGTGAGCAGTAGGGACTCGGGAGATAGTGAGATTCGATGGTTGCAGGTGGCAATCTAGGAAATCTGCGGGCGTAGAGGGATAGGGTCCCCTCTGCACCACTTTGCGCCTCTTCCGTTTGGATCATATCCTGTTTCTTGTGGGAATGCTGCCTTCTCAGAGAATTAGGGTTACAGTCAAGTGAATTCTTTGGCAGTTTCGGAAGTATGAAATGTTTGCTTTACTAGGGTTGTTCTGCTACTCAAGAATTGCCCTTGTGGTTTCAAACAATTTGTAGTAATTTGGAAGATGGTGGTCTCAGGTCGGTTGCAAAGACAGTGTGGCGAAAGGTGGGGGCTTGCGTTGCCACACTTATGGAGATTTGGGACAAATGGCCTATGGTGTTCGTGGTCGACAGCTTGTAGACGTCCTGATCTGCATCTCACAAGTCGGCTGTTGTGTTTCCTACCTAATTTTTCTTGGTCAGAATGTGTCGTCTGTAATCACAGGCTTCACTACACGATCGGCGGATTTCATTTTTATATTGATATTCTTTGAGATCATCCTCGCCAGCGTGCGCTCTCTGGCGTCTCTGGCGCCCTTCAGCATCTTTGCAGATGTGTGCAATGTGGCAGCCATGGTGCTGGTGATCAAGGATGACATCCAGAACTTCAAGGGTTTTGGAGATTTGAATGCCTTCACGACGTGGACATCCATTCCATTTGCGATGGGTGTTGCAATATACTGCTTTGAGGGGTTTGGGATGACGCTCACTCTGGAAGCATCTATGAAGAGGCCCAACAAGTTTCCTGGGATTCTTGCACTCGCCTTTGCAGTGATCACAGCCCTATACCTCACATTTGGATATGTTGGCTACTTGGCATTTGGCAGCAAGACGCAGGATATCATCACCCTTAACCTACCCAACGACTGGTCCACAGTCTTGGTCAAAGTGGGACTCTGCATTGGCCTCTTCTTCACATATCCTGTCATGATGTACCCGGTGCACGAGATTTTTGAGGGGAAGCTGCTACAGAGCCAATGGTTTCAAAAGAGCGCCACACCCTCCTCTAATATTCATCACCTTATTTTGAATGGGGTTCGGGGGCTATCAGTCCTTGGTACTGCAATTTTGGCAGTGTCTGTGCCTGGATTTGGCATTTTCATCTCTCTCGTGGGCGGCACTGTTTGTGCCCTCCTTGCGTTTGTCCTCCCATCCTTGTTCCACATGAAACTCTGTGGAGCCTCTGCATCCACACTATCCCTTGTTATTGATGTAATCCTCATCTTTTGTGGGGTCGTTTTTGCAGCATACAGCACTTACACAACTGTAGCTTCTGTATTTTTAACACCATCCTGATATGAAGTCCAGGTAGCCTTGGAGCCGAGGTGTTGGCATCCCACTTTTGCTCACCCTTCTGAGCTCGTCTTGTACAGTTGATTCTCTCTGGGCAGATGATGGTCATTCACCAGATCATTCACTTCTGTTTGCAGGAATGGGATTTTTATGATCTGATTTCTGACAATGTAGTTATCACATAGCCAATCATATATATAGATACACATAAATATTAACTTGAGAGTTCCAATACAGCAGGAATAGGAACTGTTTCTGATTCTTTGGAACTTATTGTATGTGGAAATACCACAACTTAAACTGTCATGAAGGAGGTATTTGATTGACTAATTCCAGTAAGCTCATCAATGTGGATCACCTGATCCTGTCTGTTTGACTCCTGAAAATGGTCGTGCATCAAATATGGTTTGTGGAATTATTGTCATTATGAGAAATTAATTCAATATTTTTCATGCTTCCAGAGCATTGGATATGTGCTGCTGTCCAGGAAGTTTCTATATTGCAATGCCAAGCTAGATGTAGAAGTTGTTCCTGAACCCTGACTTGGCAACTATTGTACTACCATGTGAAGTTATGGAATATTTGCAATTTTTGTGAGTTTTGGTATTCTGCATCCTTGATGGCAAATGTGTTGGATTTCCTGAGGGTGCTTGTATTAGAAGTCAAGCTTGGTTGGTGGGACTCATGCAACTCTTTTGATTTACCAGAAGCAGAAGCTGAACCTTTCCCTGCAATTTATAAACTTAAGGAATCGGTGTATTGTGAGTTATCCGAAACATAAGTTAAAATTGATGTATTTGCAGGCAATTTCATCATTTCCCATAGTTTTGCGAGTCATAAATGTTGTGGTCCTGAGCCCTGTCCTGGCAGCTACTGTACTACCATGCGAAGTTGTGAATTTTTGCAATTTTGTGAGTATTGATGTCCTGCTTCCTTGATGGCAAATCTGTTGGGAATTCTCAAGATCACTTGCAATACAGGTCAAGCTTGGCTGGTGAGGCTCATACAACTGGAACCATTTGCTGCAATGTATGAGGCTTAGGAATTATGGGTAATGCAAGATATCCAATACCAAGTTGAAGTCGATGTATCTGCAGGCCAAGGCATCCTCTACCCTTAGTTTTGCCAGTCACATCTGGTCCAGCTATATCAACTGGCTTGGTCACAGGATACATATTCCAAGTTGATCATGAACTGCTGATGGAATCAGTCACTGATGAGGTTGCAGTCTCATTGACCCTTAACTTCCCAAGCCAATGAAAAGGGTTGTTTTGAATGCATTTCACTCTATGTCGATTGTCAATTTTACATGGACAAATTCTGATCTTAAAGTGGGATGTACCGAACTTATAGGATCTTGAGATGTGGGAGATGAGCGACATGGGCATGAAGTGCCCTATGGATTTTCAGATTATTGTACAACATTTGAAGAGAGGGTGCACATGAAAATGCATGTTTTACCCCAATAGAAGACCTTTGATCAATCAAATTCACATGGATAATTGATAAAATGCTTGTGTGATCCATTTAGTAGATGGGAAGAACTTCATAGTTAAGCACCTCCACAAATTTCAAGCCAGAGAAATCCTTACAAATCGAAGAATGTCCAAAAGCTAAATTGACCGATTGATGTGAGCATGAAGTCTATATTTACAAGAACCTAAGAAAAAACTCATTTCTACAAACATAAACACCATTGATGTTCAAGTAATGTTCCCATTGGAGTGACAACCATTGATTGGAGTCAAGACCCTCACATGAGCTCTCAACACAAAAACATGATCACTTTCCATATTGATAAAATTTTGCACATTCTAATCATCTCCAAATTGCACGGATCATGTGTCTATGGATTTTTTTTCATGTTGGCTTGATGCTTATAATATTTTTGATTATGAATGAATGAGTTGGATAGGATTAATGTAGGGCATAAATTATCTATCAACCAAGAAATGGTTTCTTGGGAAGTTAGGGGTTAACTTATGTGTAGTCAGTATAAGGTTGCACATGTTAGTCATAAAATCTGCTACGATTTGATGTTGTGGAGGCAATTTGGTTGTTCAGGGTGGAATGAGGACACCAATTGTTAACTTATTCATATGAACCACATAATGCCCCAGAGTTGATACTATATAAGTCACATCTTCTATGACTGAAGATGCCATGGGTTTATTGAGTTTGAGTTGTATGAGCTGCACATAAGGTATGTGGGTGTTATTTGGTTCATTCTTGTTCTCCAACTTCTATCAATTAGATCTACACAACAAAATTTGTGTTGCATTAGCAAGTCTATGATGAAGCATCAACAAAAATCGGATTGACAATCAAGACCACCCTTAATTTAGTTATGATTTTTGGAAGTGCATGATGTTTGGTTCCTTAGCTGGATACATAGGTCCTCTCAATTGTGTTGGCACCTCCCAATTTTATTGAGTGTTCCACACTCATAAATCATATATACATGTCCAATTAAGAAAAGTAACAATGTACCCCCCCCCAATCCATACTATCATTCCTTACAGACTCATTCTTACTCACCCACTAATACTACTCTAGTCCCCTCACATGCCCCCCTGAACTTCACAACTACCACTCCCACCCATCCATATGACGTAACATTGGGGCCCATGGCAACGCCTACTCCTCCCAATGGGTAGGAAGAGGCCTAGCCCACCTTTTGAACTCTCAAACAATAGTAGAAACACTACATTGGGCCATAATGGAGTCACACACAAACCCCAAGGCCTTGACCATTGTCATTGTACCCCACGAAGATTGGCACAATAAAAGACACCCCTTCACCGGCCCTCACCCAAACACCCATGTACTCGGCCACCTCGACCCACACATCCTCAAATACTCCCCAAAATAGGATTCCCCACATACCTAGCAAGAATCAAACCTAAAATAGTCACAATCCTATGTGTACACCAATTCATAAATCCCTCACTTAACCCCATCTTCAACGAAAGATTTAAATATTGCCTCGAAGCCGCATTACACCTAACAAGACTACCCCTCACACAAAAGCCCCACCCCTTGGATGCACCCACTAAGGACAACCTATCCAAGAAACGATAACATACCAACCCCCCCCCCCCACCCCCCCTACCACTCCCACCCTCATTCTACACACAACCATAGCTAAAAATACCCTCCTCGTCAAAGGCGACAAAGGCACCGCCGGGCTAGGTATCTACCACCCCGCCGGCAACACTCAACACACCTATAGATTCCTCATAGCAAAACTAACAGCCATCCATGTAGCCCTCCACTTCACCAAAGACAACACCACCCACTCATATATCTTCATAGACAACCTCAACTCCATCTACCTAATCCACAACCACCTCCGTCCAACATAACCACCCCAACAAATTACTCATACAAACCATAATCCAATGATTATCACAACACACATCTTCCCTCACACTCCAAAAAATAAGCACTGGGCTTGGGGACACTCAACAACGACATTGCCAATAAGCTCGCCAAATTCAATGCCAATAAAACCCCTCCAAGAAATACACTCCCCCCCCCCCAATTCATATCGCACACACCACCCCCTTCCGGCACTCCAAAATCGTTACAGAAGACCCCCATACTACACCCATTAGGCATTTCAAACCCTACATAGAAAATGAATATACATGTCAACTCACAACCACAATAATACTGCAAAACTCATATGTAACAAAATGGCTCAACACCCCACTAGTTCACTCCCCCTTCTCCAACCACTATTGGTCAGTACCCCAATTTACAAATCACACAAACCCTCAAACCACATTATGGTCAATACAAAGGCAACCCAAGAAAACACACCAATTGGCCCACCCAATTCCCCTCCCCCTTTGCAACCTATGCCCACTACATGAAAATGACACATGCCTCCACCTTCTCTCCATATGCCCGAACAACACCCTCGATAAGATTTGAACAACTAGACACAACAAAGTAGTATGGCAAATACACAAGCTACTCCTCTGTGACAAGACACAACCTCACGTTAAAATAATTTGTCTGCAAAACAAATCAACAGTACAAGCACACCTGATCTATTAGAGTAAATCTCAACTGCAAAAAAAACTAGGATTTTCGTGACGATTCATCCATATGAGATCATTATCATACTTTTCTCAACCTATCAGAGGAGACGCAAAGTTAAACAGATAGCACCACATGTTCACCCACATCTTTAATCATCACAAATTTAAACATCCAACACTTTGTATCCGACCTAACTTTGTCACAAAATCACCACACATTCGCCACACTAGTACCTCCTAGGTCCGAAACTGTACACTAATGTTGAGATGAGACGCAATCTTCCATCAATACTTAGATCATTAAGAGCGCTCTATGTGTCACGTCCTCCGAGTAGTCTTTTTCCCAATTAATTAAGTTAAACACTGGGACATCATCATCGTCATCCACTGCAAAATACAAATCCGAGTATGAATTTTGTCCAAGCAGCCTCTCCCAACCTATAACAAAACTACACACTCATTGAAGCACTCTAAGGAGGTCGAGACACAGCACCGAGCAATGCATTGAGACATCCAGGCATCATTTGCCCTATCTAATTCTTTCACAAATCTAGATTGCGTAAACACCATGTGCACATCTTCAACATAAATCTTTAGAACATCCTGCTGCAAAAGAAAACCTAATAAACTATGTGTCTTGGGTTTGCATCGATTTGTTCTCAAGAGAGTGACACCATGCATCCAACATCAATCTAGCATGGAACTGAAACTGAGAGAAATGGATACTCACCTGAAGTATGAAGTACACACAACATAAGCACACATGGTTTTCAACGCAAATTTAGTGGTGCAAGTTGGGGAAAGCCTCAGAGGCACATTTGAAGCAGAAACTTGCGATGTGGACACGGACATAAGGGAGTGATGAAGTAAATCATCGGTAGAGGGAAGAAAATATGGAAGTCTAATAAGTTAACTTAAGGGCTTAAGATGAATGGAGATGAAGAAGAATCAAATTAATAGAAAATGTGTGGCCTAAATATCAATGGAGTTCCGATTACCAATCCAATTTTCACATATGTTTCATCGTAGATTTGCTAATGCAATACAAGTTTATTTGTGTAAATCTAATTGGGAGAAGTTGGAGAACATGAAAAATGAACCAAATAACACCCACATATCTTAGTTCTTGTCCATCTTTCTTATTCAAGAATGAGGAGACTCCGCTCCCAAAATATTGCAACAATTAGAAAGAAAACACCTAACTTAAGCTGCAAATCTTATGAGGAGACAAGAAGATTTTCACAAAACGAGCCATGAATCATAGCCACAAACTTGCTATAAAATGAGAATAAGAATAATTGTACAAAACTCACCATCACTGGAAATGGCCTGATTTTTCTGGGAAATCTCAAACCACAACAACTAGTTGCATACTTCTCAAAAGCAATGGAAAGTTAAGACAACAAAAAGAAGGCAAAGTTGCAATGACTTCCATGCTTAAGAGAGGAGAGGAAAGAAGAGAAGAGAGGAGAGGAGCAAATACTTCCGTGCTTGAGAGAGGAGAGGAGCCACAAAAGACTCCCATGCTGACCCTCTCCCTGATGACCCTCCCCATACACAACTAAAATCCAATCCATACTCTCGAGGGATGGTTAAAATCTGAGGTTCTACTTAGTTAACCCGCTATTATCTTTTATTTCAAAATGAAGATTGGTTGATATCTTGTTTCCTCCCATAATTAATCGGATGTCCATTCGGTTACCCCCTTCTATACTTAGTTTTGGGTCCATACTAGTCGGTTCATTGTAAAGAGCTGTCGGTTCTCCCCATTCATTGGTGCCCACCACAAATGTCATTATAGCCAATGCAATTACCGTTTAAAAGTCTATCATGATGGTCGGTCTTTAGTTAGTCAAACTATAAGTTCACATTGAGCCACTTGGCTTTTGATGTGATTTCCATATCCAAAGGTCAGTTCATGAGGTGAAATAAATCTTTGTTCTCTATCCACCTATTTTCTATCTTTGGATGCATCCTATATATTCTCCCAAGATACCGACTCTTGGTGACTAATGGATTTGATGATTTATTATGATGGTGGTTGTGCCATCCATAGAAACACTATATTAGGTAATTTGAGACTTTCCATTGTCTCAAACTAATATATGGATGACAACAACATGAAGTCGCCCTAAACATAGGCTACAGTATATTGACAAGAAATATATTATTAGTCCAATCCCAAAGTTAATGGTTGGTCAATATAAGCACATTAGGCAGAACACTTGAAACCTACTGCAACATAAAATGAAAGGAATACATGCATATTGAATATAGAATAAACCCTAAATCCTTTAGCCTACAAGACTAGAGTGTAATATATGCATATTGATTGCAACATAGGAGTTTTGTCCCAAAATAATAATAAAATAAATATTATATTGATTGGATATTATATATGGATATTCATCCAAACCCAAACATAATAGGATTCATAAGTAACACAAAGTCTACTCCAATTGTATTGAATGCACAATGCACATAGACTTACTAGTAGTCTATTATGATTTTAAACTTTCTAAATTATAATAATAAATCAAGTACAAAAATATTGGATACTATTGGTGGTTGTTCACAACCAAACAACTTGACTTCTACCAAGTTCTCATTGGCTTGATTCACCCACGAGGCGAACAAGGTTGTCTTTTGCAAATGTTATGTACTTTTGAGGGATAGATAGTGACCCACTATGATTCTTCTATGCTTTCCATGCTATAAATATGGAATATGCATCTATCCAGCTTTGGACCATGCTCAAAATCCACCCTCCAACGAAAATTGTGATTTGTATCCCAACCTGTGTAATGATGGATGACATCTTCATAATGTGTTGTTGGTCGGTAGTAATCCACCTGAATCCGTCGGAAATGAGGAATAGAAATTACAAAATTATGTTGAGACAAAACTCTTGCCATCCAAACCGGTTTAGCATATGTCTCATTTCTAGGACACAATATGAGCATATAACCTTCATGACAATCCACTACAACACGGAAAGATGGTGGGGGACGATTATTTGCAAGCCCAACGTAATGGTCATCCTCGTCAAAAGCCTAGCATGTGATGCATGAACATCTAGACAGCTTTGTGGCCAAAAACCATGCCTCAAAGTAAGTGGGCTATCTTGATGCCCGGGGGGCGGAGCACTAGCGGTATTTTAGAAAGGATGTGCGATAAAATATAGGGTATTTAAAATTCATTCAAGGTAAAATTTTGAAGAATTCTATATGAAAATATAGGGGGAAAATTAATGTTGGAAACCAATTATTAAAAAAATATCATGCAATATAACATGTGTAAAGGACCACATTTTGCTTCATCAAAGAAGATGGAGGGTTCACTTTTATTCCATGGAGGTTTCTCTTCATTATGGATACTTTGATCTCCATTATGTTGATACATTAAACGTTGACACGAAGGCATATATTTGAGACACAATATTTGATGTTTGAAATTCTTTTGCAAATGTTGTACGAACTTTTGTTATCCTACAAATGTTGGACAGTTGTGTTTCTTAACCCACTAAATTTTAAGGTTGCACTCTACTTGCATTTTCCATTACAATCTTGTTGGTGTAATTAATTTCTATTGTGTTTTCTTCTTGCCATACCACAACAATGCAATCCCGTTGTTAAAATGCCAATTCACAATGCATCCCCCCCTCTCGGCTAAAATTAAAGATCTGTCAAAGCCGAACGAACACGTGACTTAATGAAGGTCTATCAAAGCTGAACGAACACGTGTCCAATAACCTATCCAAGTTCCATATTGGTGGCAAAACGATCCACCAACATTTGTTATCCATAGATGATCTTAATATTGTATGAAGCCCGATATGCCCTTTATAATATCCTCCACATTCTTCATGGGTATTGGTTTGCAAGGTTTAGGCTCCCCATCTCGTAACATCGTCTTACCTTCCTCATTAACATCCCAAACAAGAAGCCCCTCCAGTGGGCTCCAATCTTATGCCATGCACAATAGCTTGCACTACATGGTTGAAATACCATCATCATGCATGTAAAACCAAAATTATTGAGCCTTTGTGTGTCCAATCAGACGGTGAGCTCCACTCCGAAGTTATGGTTTTATAAATGCTTTGAAATTTGGCACCTCCTCAATCACATATGGGATGACAGAAACATTGTTCAAATCCTTGTGCGACTTCATTAAGAGTGGGATTGTTGGGAAATCCTCTTCATGCAACTTCATGCTCCACCGTCCAAAAGATGCATCCATATCATCATGTGTGTGGCACACCAAAATACCTCCTTGAGAATGTCTTTTGCAACCAGCAAAGACCAATAGGCTCATATTTGATTTTATTGTCCTTGGAACAGTTGTCTAGGTGGACCTGCATAGTAGGGGGCAATTTTTTTGCAATTACATGCTCATTAGGGGATTCTGACAATGAATCCAAGCATGCATCTTATCCATCCAACACCGCCTCATATAGAGATGCCGATATGACATTCTCAAATAACAATATTGAGGAGTACACATGTGGTTTCTATAAATCACGCAAAAACTGTGCAAATGATCCAATGGTGTGGTTTGAATCCACTGAATACAAGTCAAGGACATAATAGGCAAACTTGACATCACCATGGCCATCATTCCTACAAGAACAACCCAGTTTATGACATAGTGTCACTCCCCCATATTCAACATCCGAATCCACATCTAACGGAGATCAAGAGAGCATTGTCGTAGAACTCGGGGAGATCACTCCATTGTAAAGTTGAACAACCACGTGCGATCATTTTAGATGTAAAAAATGTAAAAAATGTAAAAAGCATCACCAAAATGGGTCACAATTTTATCAAATTTTTTTCATGAGTAGATATAAATGGTACATGTTACATAGTAAAAAATGGTGACTAAATTTGATGATATGTTTTTTTAATAAAACATACTGTTTCTAACTAGAATGACGCAGAATTGAACTAAAAAAATTGCTACAAAAAATGAAGATGGCTGAAAATTTTAAAAAAATATACAAAAGATACTATCAATGGTTGTGTATATGTAGAAAAAATATCATAAAATTTAAAATTATTTATGGCATGTAATATAGGGGTAGCAAAATTTGTTCGCACGTGGTGTTCAACTTGACAATGGAGTGATCTCCCCGAGTCGTAGAATAACCTTCTTGACGTTCTAGGGTTTGCCATAGAACTCCAATGCGCATATGAATAACGGTATGCCCCTTCTTATGGTTTTGTGAGAGATATGTGGACATCAGTGGTGTGTGTTCAACTTCCTTTCACTGTTTACTGTCGATTATTTGAGTAAGATTGGTCCTCATATTCGTCTCCCTTCCAAAAGAGCTCAGCAAATGTTGAATAGAAATTGTAACATGTTGACAAAAACCTGAAGCAATTGCGGTGAGCGTGGATCGAACACGCGACCTTCAGATCTGCAGTCTGGCGCTCTCCCAACTGAGCTATCCCCGCAATTTTCTCGATGTTCCATGACTGGGATTCGAACCCAGGTGGCCTTGCCGAAACAGCTAGATATCCTAACTGTCCACACTATATTATGGAATTTTGCAACCCAATGTGTCAAATGTATTACAAGATTTCCACCCAATTCAACAATTTCTTGAAAAGATGACATGACCCATCCGATAGTCGGGCCTACTATATCTACAAGGCTTATAGGGCCCACTATTGAGGCTCAACTGCCACGACCACCTTGCAAACAGGCTAATCACGCAAACTCATAACATCATTCAGATCCATAACAGTGTTCTATGGGACTGACAATATTATGCGGAATATTTCACCATTCAAGCTGAATGTGAGGAATATTCCGCAAAATATTGTCAGTCCCATAGAACATTGTTATGGATCTGAATAATGTTATGCTTACATACTTGGATTTATTTAGCATTGAATTTTGAGAATAACTTGGCTTCTTATTATTTAAAGAAAAACTTGACAAGCGCCCATTTTTCTTTTCTCAACTATATAAGTCAGAGAAAATGTCTTCTATTCCAACATTACAAATATTCTTCAATATGGAAATTGCTACAAATTTCGAAGGGTAAATTTAGGGTTACACATAGTCAATCTATAGGTTAACCAATAACCACTCATGTCAATGTTATTCCTTGGGTACAACATTTGTCAAAGCATCTATGTTGGCATTACCTGACCTTAGTGAATGGTTAAATGGACATGGTAGACTATGGATGCCTCAACCTTAGGTGTGATGCAGTGGTTGGTTGGATAGGTGTTGTTTCACACCACTTGCAATCACTTTTGAGTGCCATTGAGTTAACCATTTTGTGTGCATTCATATGCGGAGTAGGATATTTTGATGCTTAGATTAGGGAGACTCTAGTGTACAATAAGGGGTCTACTTACTTGCCTCTTTGGGAAAATATAAATGGTTATTTGTAAGGAATTAAATAACGAAACAACTTGCATTCTGCATCATTTCCTCCACTCCATCTCTAAGATATTGCACAAATTTCAAGCCACTCTTTATGACCAAATCAACTTATTTTTACCGTTTTCCGTACATCTACCATAATTGCTTCAATAAAGAGGTGGCCTCTTTCTACTGGCGAGAGGAAATTATTGTATACAAACATACGTCTCATTCCCAAATAGGTTTCTGGGTGATTCATCTCAAATGACTTCGTCTAGACTAATTCGGGGTCCTTGAGACTACTTAACTTATGATATTAAACCGGCTTCAACAAGTAACTTCCAAACTGCATACCAATTCAAGGGTTTTATGTTGGATGACTGAGAGGTAGTTTGTGTGCAAGGATTCCCTCACGTCCTGCCAAGTGGCCTTATCATGGCACTTGATCGCCTAATGTTCTTTCTATGCTAGGTTCCCCAAGGCCAAAACTCTTCAGTACCAATAACCTTTAAGGTGACCCTGCACATATTAATGGGTGCAAGCATAGTAAAGTGGACCAAAAAAGTGCTCCGGTATATGAAAGCCATGATTTTCTTGGTCAAACGCCTATAAGTAGTAGCAAAATGTTGTTTAAAATAGATTATTTTTCATGATGACCTCTATTGTTAAGTTAGGTACTCAAATATAGAATATCAATATGAGATCTTCAAAACCTATCATCAAAAGTGACGCGTAAAAACAACTGACTAAATATAGTTTTGAACGTAAATTTCATGACCTTAAATATTTTGAACTTGGAATTTCTTTTCATATTCCTTGAATTCATTATAAACTTGAGGTCATCGTAAATTTTTTTTCAAAAATTCATCAATTTAATGTAATGTAATTTTATTTTAAACAAGTTTTTGACAATTATCTTTTCAATGACACCCACTTGCACCACCACTTGCATCGTCTTCTAAAATACATATACGTTGTTTGAAATTGTTTTTTGTGAACATAAATTGCTTGGCTTTGTAGATTCATATGCTTTCTAAATGTTTATGAATTTTTATTTCATAAAATTTAAAGTTAGTATATTGTTTTGGATCACTTTCACTTATACCTGAGCAAGGATCAAGAGTTGTCCACTTTACTGTGCTTGCACCCTAATCGGATACATCACAATGGGCGACACTAGCATGGTTTGGTGCAGAATGAAACTCACCCCATTTGCAAGGTGAAGATGACTCGCAAACTCTTAACTTATTGGCTTGATGTTGAAGTTAGCCTACAACATGATGTAGTGTAATCATTTCTATATTTATATGTGTGTGTGTTCCTTCCTTCTTGCAAATCAATGTCAATATTTGAACATGAATTTGCTATTAAAAAAAACTTGAATTTCATGTTTTATGGTGTAAATTTAGCCTCTCGTTACATGCATGCAAGGGGTTGGAGGCCATCAAGTAGTTGGGCAGGGTTTATTGCCAAGTGCACGACATGTTGGTGGTGGTGGTGGTGGTGGTTGTGGTGTTGGGGACACAACCTGGTGGCCATCGTTGCATGTGCCCTGCATCCATCTCCTTCTAGTAGCCATAGAAGATGGCTTACAATTGTAGTTCCTTAATCCGCACACTTCACCAACTCTAGCCAAAGGTTGTGGTGTATTTGCATGCTCTTGGTGCCCTCAATGTTTGTTTTACCAACCTTGCAGAGTCATTGTCTCTTCACTAATTCATGTTTGGATTTTGTAGGTAGAGAGTTTTAGGTCATGCGCAACCCATCATCGATGCATGTAACATTATTCAGTTATGTAATGCAATTCCTTTTCTAAATTAGGGCATGCTAGTAAGTGGGATGCCCCCAACCAAGGTAGGGATGTGGCAAGGTACCGGTTGTCTCGTACTTAGTAGGTAAGAAGTTGCAACTAAGGGCCTCCTTGGCCTACCAACTACATAGGCTACTAGCATTCAAAAAAAATGAAATGAGGGTGGCTTCTAATATCATGACATGTGACATCGACTTGGATGAGCATTCTAGTGAATCGCCTGCTTAGTGGAGTCCCCACAATTGATACCCCTCATTATTGCAGGTAATTTTTTTAACAACACCAAGAGATGTTGGTATCATAGACATGGAGTCGGGCAATTATCAAACCCATCCCCCTCTGCAATAGACCATGTTCAACATCCGAATCTATAACTTAAAGGGATCATGAGAACCCTGTCTTGAAACAATCTAAATGGAAATTCGAGTTTTGGTATAGAATTTGAATAGAATGATGTTATGCCCTTTCCTATGGTTTTATAAGATGTGTGTTTCGGTGTTCGGCAAATGTCGAATACAATTTGTAACGTGTGGAGGAAACCCTAAAACGACTGCAGTGAGCGTGGATCGAACACGCGACCTTCAGATCTTCAGACTGACATTCTCCCAACTGAGCTATCCCTGCAATTTCTTGAAATTCCATAGCGGGGATTCGAACCTGGGTCGCCTGGGTGAAAGCCAGGTATATCCTAACCATGTAGACTATTATGGAATTTCGGAGCCACATTATCCTCAGTCCAATGTGTTACAAACCCTGCAAGTTTTCCACCCAATTGAAAAATTTCCTGAAAAGATGACATGACCCATCCAATGGTCGGGCCTACTATCTATGAGGCTTATGGGGCCCACCATTGGCTACATCTTGATAAAAATGTAGTAGTGTAACCTTTGAGAGGACATCAAATAAATAAATAACCAATGTTGGGCAATCCAAAGTGAATTTGAGCCCGTTGACCCTACCCTATCAGAGTTCGGGAAGTTTTTGAAGCCTTAGTGGCTAATTGCCGGTAGTTGATACAAAGGGTCGGATTTTTTCCAATTTACATCGGCAAGAGCCGGTCTTTTGTAAAATCAATCAACCAATTGCCTACATTTTCATATTTTCATTGGCCAATATCCGATTAAATGGAATTCATATCAGCACTAATTGTTTAAAAAATGTATGAAAAGTTATTAGAAATCATTACAAAATCTTGAATAAGTGAAAAGAAAGGCATGTTCAAAACTTTAAATTTGAAGAGTTAATATCCTTGGCAGGAATTGAACCTAGCAATGCCTTCACCGGTTGAAGGCCAAGGATCCCCCAATTCTTCATAGAAGCAACTGGATTTGGTCATGAAAAGGTTGCATAATTCAAAAAGTTTAAGGTTTAGGGTACTTCCTCAAGTGCATCATTTGATGCCCCAAACAAATAGTGCTCTGGATTGCTATACAAATAGCGAAACTTAGCAGCATCCTTCCAAAGATCTAGAGCACTTGTTAGAATGCCATCAAAAGCATTGTCTGGGCCTTCTATAGCAACACGCATCATATTTTCTAAGTTAGATGTAGACATTCGATTACGAAGTTTTTGTTTAATAGTATTTTGAACAGAAAACGCCCTTTCACATGTTGCAGTACTCACACATTGGCACTTAGCAATCTCAGCAAGAATCAGAAGGTTAGAATACTTCACTTTCAAAGATGGAGACCAAGAAATTGATGTCCATACATCTGCAAAAGTAAGATCCATCCACTCTGTACTTCCTTGTACCTTGAAAGCAAAAAACTCTTGCTTACACAATGTTGCATTCACCAACGGCGGAAGGACTTGATCTCCTTGCATTTTTTGTACACCATATTGTTGCAACAACCTATCCAACTCCACAACACCCCAAGAAGCCAAACCTACTTGTCTATGAAGCATGTGTAAAGAATTAAGAATTTTGAAACAATCTATAATGTTATTATCAACAAATCTTGCCTCTAAAGCACTACAAACCGCTTCAGAATAAGTTTTTTGAAAGTCCAAAGCATTTTCTAAGTCACGACCCAAAGGATCCCGAATCAAGTCTATAGAATGAAACTTAGAACCTCTAATTTCACTTGATAAACGTTGTAGATATCCAGATGGAGGCCCAAATTGGGGTAGAATAGGAAATCCACTAGAAGAATTAAAAGTGTCTTGATTTAAATCACATGAATCCATAACAAAACACATTCTAATGGTTGCAATTTCCGATTTTACAATAGATCCTATAGCAAAAATATCAACTAGTTTTTGTTGGAATATCTTAGACAATTTTGCTAACATAGATAGGATATCTGCCAAAAAATATAAAACATATATGTACTTAAAATCCCTTAGTTTTCCAAACATACAGGCATTGGAGGTATCACCTCTCCCATCACGAAGAAACATACAAACTTCTAAAGAATCACATAGAGTTGTGATAGATTCCCACCAAGACAACCATCTAATTTTATGGTGTCTTTTAAGAGTTTTTTTAGCATCATTAAGTTCTTTTTGTAATGATTGCAAAGCACATTTCCTTTTACATGATTTTTTAAAATGAGAAGCCAAATCATTGATCAAAGTATCAATTTCAACGGACAATTCCTTACATGATGGATTCTTTGAAGCTTCTAAAGCGACTAAATTGGTCCTATGAGCTATACAATGGTTGAAGTCATGAAGGGACTTACCTTTTTTAATAAGGTTGCAACACCATTATTCTTTCTAACCATGGTAGATGCCCCATCGGAACCAAAACCAAGACACCTTGTTATGTCTAATCCTCATGTCTTCACCGCAATCATGAGGGTCTCAAAGATCTTCATAGAATCATTTTGACCTCCTTCAATGCACAATAAACCAAGAAAACAAGTAATACGTAAAGAACCCTCTAGAAAAGTAGCAAATACAACAAGATGCCACATTACCGAAACATCGGTTGATTCGTCAATCATTAAACCAAAGAAAGGAGAATCCCTCACCATATCTAAAATATTTTTTGTGATAACACAAGAAATAGAAAAAACCATCTCTGACCATGCTTTCTCATCATGATAAAATTCCTCAGGCAGAAGGGCTTTACAAGACAACAACAAAGCGCACAAAGATGAAAACTTGTGAAATGACACACCTTCTTTACCTATGAAATATGCCGCCCTAAACAAACATATCATGGTGTGAGGAATTATTTTGATTTTTTTATCAAATTAACCTAATAGTAGTGGTAAATATGAGTTAGATGGTAAGATATAAGGTCGGTTGGATAGGTTTATATTTAAAAGTTAGCTTAGTAAGTAAAATTCTAAAAAGACAAGCGGAATTGGATTATTAGGTGATTATTTTAGGATTGACTAAGCTAAAGTCAATAAATGAGTAGATAATAAGGCTTAAGGTGTAGGATATTCCAATGATCCGAGATGACTACGCGCCAAGACGATCAAACAAGTGGAGCAAACGATGTTGACTATCAAAGATGCCCTTTGATTTAGCCGATTCGCCTCGACGATGTGAGATCCATTTTGACAAGTATCTTTTGTCACTATTAAGTAAAAAATAGATAAATTTTAGATGAAAATATTCGACGATGACTAAAAGGATCCAATCCAAGGGGGTACGTGGCAAAAAAAAAGTCAACAAGAGAACTCAATCCTCACCGCGTGAGACAACCCTATTTAAGGGTGTCAAAGTCTATTGATGCATCTCTTTTACTCTTACATTTCTTCTCATTCTCGGACCTTCGGAGATCCGAACTCCTTCAAGTTTAGTCTCTCTCTTCTCTAATCCCAACCACTTCCAACTTCGATCGAATGACCCGTTGTTAGTTACTTAGTAGTTTTGAGTGTGAGTGCTTCTTAGGACGGAGCGAGGTGTTTTTAGCACTTAATAAAAGTATTTTCTTATTGTTCATTTATTCTTTATTCTTTGTATTGAAGTGTACACCAATTTGTCTTTCTTTGTTGATAAAGCATAATTAGTTTCTATAGAATGTAACCTTAGTTAGTGATTTTGGGTTGAAAGATACAACAGACTTTAAAAGCTCACCATATATTTATCTGAAGTCCAATTCTAACATGTTTTATATATTTAGATAGTTTTTAAAATTTTCTTTCCAACAAAATTAGTCTTGTAGGAATCCACAACTTTGTCTAGAAGTTATAGGCATTTCCGTGAGACAACTTCTATTTTGGTACTGCTGAATTTGCAGCTTCACTCCGGCTTGCTATAGTATCCGTTTTTGTGATCTTTATATATCCAAGTAGCTATTGAAGTTCTCTTTCTGATTCAATTAGTTTTATTCCATTCTTAAAATTTGACTAGACGTTATGAATATTTCCGTGAGGCAGCTCACAAAAACCTTCTCTCCTTATCTTTTCTCTCAAATAGTTAGAAATCTTTAAATGTCATATTAGCTTTTAGACCACTTTGTATTGAGTTTTAGTAGGATAACTACATTAGAAGGGTCTAAGTTGCCTATTCCACGGCAACTAAGCTTATGATAGACTAATTAGACGTTTAGAAAGCTAACTAGAATATTTTCACTCACAAGACTTCTGAATCTTAGAAAATGTTATTTGTGAACTAGGGATAAGCGCAAATCAACCCTTTGGCTTGGAAATCAAGAGGGTGCTTACTTTACCTCACGCATGGCTTCATCACAAAGCCGATTGACCGAGGTCACTTGTTTTTTTAAAGTTTGTTTTCCTCAAACTTTGCCCATGTTAGTTTTTTATGTTCTATTGATTTTGTATGATCTTATAACCCTGAGATTTTAATATTTGACGATCCGTCTGTAGCATACACATATTTGCCTCCCCTTTCTTTACAAGTTTTACAGAAAACTCTTTCCAATTGCATATCAAAGTGAACCCAATCATAAAAGTCAAACCAAGCATCCTTCCATTCCAAATTTGCTTTTTGGATATCATTCAATTGATTACTTGAACTATGATTATCTTGAGAAATTGAAGAATCGGATACTTCCACAATAGATGTGTTAGAGTTAACTTTGGTATACATGTCTAACAAGTTTCTTTGTCTCTTAGCCATTATAGATGTTTTAAAAAAAAAATTGCAACAAAAATGAAATATCTCAATATCTATCAAACCTGGAAACTTTGGAGAAAAACGAAGCTGAGTACACACGATGCAGGCGTTGTAGAACATATGTTTGGACCAACCTTCTTCTTTGTACTACACAAATTAACCACATTAATTTCAAATTAACCATCTTCATAGAATCAATTTGACATGCATGAAAATACAACTTTATCCTCAGAAGAGTAAACACATATGGCATAGAAAGTCAACTGATCACTATCCTGACATCAAATGAATGGGGCCTCACTTGAGACCTAACATATGAGGCTCAACTTCTAAGTCTCACACATTATTCAGAAACCAGATCAATTCTACAAGGGCTCTGAAGCTTGATTTGTACTTATCATAAACTTTGTTAGAATCCAAACCCACTTCTACAAGGGCTCTGAAGCTTAAAGTCTAAGTAATCATAACATTTGTCAGAAACCAGACTCAATTCTACAAGGGCTCTGAAGAAAGAAGAAAAGCAAGGTCAAATATTACAGTCACTTATTTCAGAATAGCGGGAGGACTCAATTTTTCTTAGACATCTCATCGGGACTTACTACATTGCTGCGTGATGCTAAGACACCAGTTGCAACACAATTAAATTACTGTAGGCTATGCAATTATTTGCAAAATAGAACGTTCTTCATTATACTCTTAGTAAACACCCCAAAAGCATCCCCTTTCTTCACATTATCACAAAAACATGACCAAGAAGTGTAAATGGACATCAATGACTCAATCGAGTCTAACTTCTACAAAGTATTTCAGAAATTAGTGCAATGAAAGGAAGGAAAGATAGTGCATGAAATGAAGAAAATTTAAACAACGGTTCTCACACCACAAAGTTTTACTGGAGGAATCAATGCCTCACATTACTGTAGTACAATAGCTCTTTGTGTGTGATATATGACTGTTTGGCTCAGTGGAATTGTCCTGCAAATCTGTGTCAACCTTATGCCTCATAACTTAGGAAAGTAGGTGAATTGTGATGGAAACATGAGTTGAAATGTACTTCATTTGTGCACATGATCCTCACTACAATCCACATCAGCTTATGAAGAGGCTAATATGCAAGAGTTCTACCTTGTATTTCAATGTTGAGTACTTGAGTGATATTAAAATAAGGAAGTCGGTTGGATCCTCGACCTTACTCCCCTTTGGGAGGAACAGTGATCTTAGTCCATTGGGAGGAACAGTGATCTTCAGGCTTAACAAAGTTGGTTATGAATTGCAGGCATTTGAGGCAATCAGGGAGACATGAATTACCAGATCTGATACTCCGATGAAGTTTTGAGAGCAGATTCGCAGAAGGTTGTGCAAGAAGTCCGCTCTTCGAGCAAAATGTGACCAAATTGGATGCGAGCAACAAGCAGGTTGGTGAAGGACGAAGGCGGAGGCGGAGCAGTGTGCAGATGACGAAGCGAGCGGCGCACGAGAGTGAATGCGGAGCCGCGGAGGATGGAGGCGCCGCAGGTTGCCGACTTGCCGTTCGAAACCCTAACCTGGGCACCTTGCTTGCATCCCTCGACTTGCCGTTCGAAGCCCTGACCACTTAGATATCCATGCTCACGACCGGGAGGGTATTGGTTACCATTTCCTGGGTATCGGCCAATATTTGAATACTTCTTCCGGCTAAAATCCGGTAACTCACAAGAAGAATCGGCTACATTTCCGGGAAATTTTCTAGTCCATTGGCTAATTGCTGGAGGATTGAATTTACTATCGGATTGGCATCCGATGGTTGGAAATTTGGACCGGCCATGAGGCGAAATCCATCAGCTGATAATGAACTAGCCGTCGGTTTTCCCCGACCATTGTACCCTATTCAAGAATCCACTTGGTGTAGGGTGGGATTTACTGCCTACCTTGTGGTGGGTGGGCTCTTGGCTTCCTACTTACCTAGTTAGTTTTTTCCATCAAGTAGAGAGAAGATGTCACAACAAGAATCGAACCGTCAACCACTCCATTCGGAATTGGGTACCTCTCTACTATCACCGGTAGTTTAGGGTCATCTCGGACCTGAGAGGACACCAAAATAAATTCGTAATAATGGAAACATTACCTAGCAATTTCCCACATTCCTGATGTAACTAACGTACTTGTTGCCCAAATTCATCACAAAATTACAATGCAAATACCTCAAATGTAAAGTTAATTTTATAATGTAGTGAATACATGCCTTCTAAAATGCAGATTAAAGATTGTCACGCAAGCTATCCACTCTAGGTCAGAGTTCAGAAGATGCAGTAAGGTAAGCAGTTTCTGAAGAAACGCTTTGAGCTCAGCTCCCATTTCTCCCAGATTATGATACACGGAGTTCAAGTTAGTGCAGGATGAGTAGCCATTCCAAATCATTTGCATACCCATTTGCCTCATAGCTTTTGGAGGTCATATGAGTATCCTCTTTATTAACAAAGTGAAGATTCTTTGTCTCACTAAATGATCATACAAGTCCCCCCAAATATGTTGACCAATGAACTTAGAATGGTTGGATTTTTCTGATCACGTAGTCTAATCTCTTTTAAACATATGTCTTTTTGGTGTCCGTTTTGAGATCACACCTAACCACACACCAATCAAATATAGGTGTCCATTTAGAATGAGTAACCAAGTCAAGCCTATTAATTGCAATCAAAACAACAATGCACATTCCATTCATTTTCATGAAAGTCATGTGTAGTTGCATGCTCTTGAGGTTGGAACTTGGAAATCAACAAAATTGTTAAGTTCAGTCCAAAATAACCGGGTGAAAAATAACCTAATTGCACCAAATCAAAATTGGTTGCCATGAAAATGACTTGTTTATAAACAAATGGGTGCATGTGGACCTCACCCGACATTCACATGGTGCCACCTTACGTATACACATTCGTTGCTCATCATCAAAGATTTACCGCCCAGACAAATAAGGATGGTAGGGTTTTTACTAGTCGTTTTTGCTATTTTCATCCAAATTCGATCATGAATGATGAGACAACTACATCTAACGGTTGGCAGTGACCGGGTGGTGCCCCCAACCCTAACTCCTCCTTCACCCACCCGCCTCAATGCATATGGTAGATGGACCTTAATCAAACAATGGACTAAATCAGACACCTAGATTTGAGTGGTATATAGGTGCGGATTTGAGTGGTTAGGTGTGGATCTAGGAACAACCTCCAAAAATACATGTGCTTGAAGGAGATTGGACTACAAGCCTCAAATATGCTACCTATTCTAAACTCAACATAAGTTGGGGTGACCTACATGACCACACTTGATGAACAAGAGAATTTTCGCTTTGATATTGAACAAGATATTCATATGAGCTCCAAAAATTATGACGCAAATGACTACATGTGTGATTTGGATTTGCTAATCATCTCATACTAGGTAATTTTGTGTTTCATATCATATGAGAAGTGGATGCAGACAGAAATATGTTAAAAAACACACACACACACACACCTGCCTTAGCTCTCCATTAGCCATTTCAGCTTCGTTTCTAAAACACAAAAAATATGAGCTGGTTTGGTTGACCAATCCACATTGCAGCTTCATAGTATGGAATTAGTACCAGCCTGCTCAGATTTGGCACGGCCAAAGCATGCAGCCTTTCATTGAGTACAGTCACACTATCCCTCTGGACTGTCACAAACTCATGAGCCTGACGAATCGATCAGCTGTGAAATAATGCACACCATTGTACAAGTTTCCGTTCCTTGCTTTCTTGCAACTGATGATGAGTATGAAATACATCAAGTCAAACATCATTCAGAGATTCTAAAGTATTTGGGTCTTATGTAATCTCTCTTCTTGACTGCATACCGATATTTATTAAGGGTGAGTTTTCATGTAGGCAGCTCGCCCACTGGATTCTAGATGATAGTGGGTTGGAGGTGTTCTCATGTAGATAAGCACAAGTTGATAACCAACCACATTCTGGTGGTCTACTAGAATGTGGAGTGCTCGGGGAAGTCACTTAGTGTATTCTTTGGGGACACATGAGCGTCCAACACATATTTTTTGGGGGGCTATGCAGCTCATTTACTGCATTTTAGTGGACCTTTTTTTTTTTTTAATAATTCTACTTTCTTCAATTTCTTACCACCCTATGTGTAATTATAAATTTAAATCTCCATAATATTTCAGACCCTTCATTATTTATATTTATTTGAATTTTCCTTCGTGGACAATAGCATTATATTATAGCATTAGAAATGGAATTCATCACGCAACAAAAATTAAGCTGTGTATACAAGAAGCATGTTATTTACATAATTGGTTACATGTCTAAGCCCATTGATAATGGTGTACTTAATTGTTTCATCCAAACATTGAAAGAAGTCCACAAATTCCAAAACAAACCAGCGTCACTAAAGTGTCCATAATGTGTTCACTAACACAGTTGCACTAACATTGCACATGTTATCATGCAAAGTGTGAAGACAATTTGAAATGCCTACTTATGAGTCCTACGTGAAAATTGAGAAACAATCATCACAAAAGATGCCACAGCCTCTCGCCTAGAACAAATCCATCAATCCACCATAGATTCACCAAATATGGCCCCACGGAGCTCTTTAAACGCATAGGGGTCAATGCACGATGATAGAATTCTTGTCTTGCGTGGGAGGAACAACCAGAGAATTATACAAACGTCAATGAAATGTTCCTCAAAAGTACACTTAATAACCCTCATCCAACGAGTTCATCCACTTTGTAGATGGATTTGTGATCATTTTTCATCTAGTTCTTAAATTTTTCTTACCCCAAACTCAACCTAAAAATTAAAAAAATCCCTACCAATTACCATAATGCTATTTTAGAAATACTATAAACATAATTTTGGGTATTACAAGTGACCGTATATTATATATAATGTGCTACCTCACATTTCTTCAAGGCTATGGTATATCAAAAATATATATAATTTTTATCAACCATGAATAAATGTCACCCTATATTTGTTCTCTCATAGTTATCTAAATTTTCGACAGTGACTTCCCCGGGGTGGAGTGTTGTGGACATGAGTTGCTAGACTTTCATGAGCTCACTAACGAACTTTTTAACCTATAAATACCGGTCACCAAAGGATTTGAAGACCAATGGTCTAGAACTCCATCCTTGGTAACCTAGAGAAGGAGGTTAGTAGGTGGGCCCAGATTTTAGTAGATGAGAGTACAGTAAGGGTGAGTTCCCAAGTAGGCCGCCCATCCACCATATTCTAGTGTGAATAAGGACAAACCCGTCCAAATGTAGAGGGAATTTGGTGGGGTAGGATTTATATGTGCCAAGTAGATACTCCCATCTTCTCAGATCCGGGCCCACCTACTAACCTCCTCCTCTTGGTTTCCAAGGATGGAGTTCTAGACCAACATTCGTTATCTTGAGTCTTCAATTGGTCTTAATCTTTTGGTGACTGGCACTTGTAGGTTATAGATTCTTTAGTGGGCGCATGTAAGTCTAGCGACCCGTGTCCACAACCCTCCACATTCTAGCGGATTGTGAGAATGTGGTTGGATGGCAAATTGTGCTTAACTTCATGCAAACACCTCCGACCCATTATTATCTAGAATCTAGTGGACAAGCGGCCTATATGGAAACTCACCCTAAATATGATATTTAGTGTCATATGGTATTTAATGTCACTATGGTAACTTTTCGGATGACACTTTTTCTTTCTTTTTGAGACAAAAGGTTGACAAGCCAATGCCAAAGCACAGGAGGCAGTTGACCACCTGGCAAGTTTTCCGTCAGGTAGAGAGGAGATTTCACAGCCGTGATTCGAACCGCCAACCTCTTCCTTGAGATTTGGATATCCCTCCACCATCATCCGGTAGTTTAGGGTCGTCTCGGACCAGGATGACACTTATTATGAATAAGTGAACAAATATTGTCATGGATGATGGATGAGTTCATCCATTAGCCAAAAATATTTCCAAGGAATGACAAATAATGTTGGGTTAACATTTTGTGTTGGTGACACTATACTTGGGTTTACAATTAGTATTGAGCAACACAATTAGAAATGGTGACACTAAGTATCATATTTAGTGTAGCTACTTGGCACATATGATCCCTACTCCATTAGATTTCATCTATATTTGGACTAGTTTGTCCATATTCCCACTAGAATATGATGGGCGAGCGACCTACATGAAAACTCACCCTAAGCAGTCTATGGCAAAGTTTGTAGTTATATGAATACATGGAGACTAACAAGACATGTGCCCAAAAGAAATCAACCATTCCAGGTTCCAAAAATGAACATGTTTAAATGGGAGGACCTATCATGTGATCGTTAAGAAGAGAGATAATTCTAATTATGGACTCATATAGTTTTATACCTCAACTCCATTTTTGTAACTTGGAATTATAATCTTTGTGGTTCAGAATTTCTAATCAACTGAGATAATTCATGAGCCCATCCAACGGTCATAATTATAAGTGAAGTTGGTAGTGCCCACAATAGGGCTACATAAGCTGACCTTGAGTTCAATGAACGGGGAGAACTGACCGCTTAGTTACAGATGAACCAGTTGAATTTGAGAAATAACTGGTTAAAGTTGAAGGCGTCAGGAAAATTACTGAATGTCAGGAATTTATAGAATATGCCCCAATTTAACATAGAAAAACCAGAAGATGTCAACATATAACCGGTTGGATTTGGAAACACCAGGATATGGACTGATTATGCCCAAAAATCTACCCGGACACTGCTTTAGTTCCCATTTACTCCAAACTAAATTCTCAAGTTTACAAATCAAGAGACAAGAATCCATTGGATCCCAAATCCTGCAGAAAGCTAGTGTCCGGGGAGATTTTTGGGCATAATTGATCAAAACCCTAGTGTTTCCAAGTCCAACCAGTTGCATGTTGACATCTTTTGGGTTTTCTTCAAGAATTCAAGGTATATTCCAATAGATTCCTCTAAAACGATGGGTAGTTTTCCTGAAGTCTTGAACTTCAACCAATTGTTTCTCAAACTCAACCAGTTCATATGTAACTGAGGGGCTAATCACACTAGCCGCTTCTGGCACCATCCATTGGCAACTCCGGCTGTAATAGTGTGAAAAGTGGTGGGCCAACATCTATTTCTCAACATAATCCCCAGCAATTTCACGGCTAGAACTGGACAGAAAGTTTGGTGTGATTGGAGTATGAGGGGCTAATCACACCGGCCAGTTCTAACACCATCCATCAGCATCTCCGGTTGTAATAATGTGAAAAGTGATGGGCCAACATCTATTTCTCAACATAATCCCCAGCAATTTCACGGCCGGAACCAGAAAGTTGGTGTGATCGGGCCATGAGCGGGATCAGTTCTCCCCGGTCATTGCAGAAAACTCACATCAATCTGCCCAGCATTGGCACAATTCCACAATTGCCTAAAAAGGGCCGTGAGCAGCGAGCATCATTCCCTGAGCATTAATCTCCTCTCCAAAGTACACCGCATTAAATTGGTGTCCCCTTATTCTCTGGGTTTGACCTACCTGAGCAAGCCTAGCCTCCTAATTTGGCCCCGCAGGGCCTGAAAAACAGGACGGCAGCATGGATCGCCCGCGCTGAGAAAGTGCTGCGAAGCAGATCCGCAAAGGACTACTTACGCACCACACCGGGAGCATCCAATGCTTCTCGAATCCGGACAACACCTGCTGCTGCTGCTAATTCGTTGCAGCAGCAGCAGCAGCAACAGTTGGTAACTTGAAAACCAAAGTGGTGGTAAACTTTGAATTCACTGTGCAGCCGCCCGCGCAGTTGGCCTGGAATACTTTTGTTGTTGTGCCCATTTGTTTATAGTTTATCTTTGAAATTCAAGAACAAGTCACTGTCAGATGATAAAGTAATAAAAAAAAAGAACATGCAAGTGGGACTCTTTCGGGTTAATTTACTCAGCAACAAGTTTCAGAGCTAATTGCACACATATTGCTAAATTACACACATATTGCTTGCTTTTGTGTGTGGTTGATGCCATTCAATCTATGTAACTTAGCTACAGTCATAGCTGCCACCAAGTTCACGAGCTATAAATAGTACCAGTAAAATGGTTATGGCCTAGATTCGGATCTGCCAATCATCTCAACAAATCACATGTTTAATATCCTAGGAGCTTCTAGTAGAAAACTATGCGAAAAAGAACCGCAGTCGTTTTTTCATTGCGGTTCTTTTGACCACCCTGCTCTGTAGTCGCTAAACGATTGTAGATTTTTCTTTTTCGTTTTGCGATTGCAATTTAAAAAAATTTGGGGCGTGTAATCTACCGTTGGAAAGGTATTCTCAAGACTTTTCCAACAGTATATTACAAGCCCCAAAATTCCTACAATTTCAGTTGGTAAACCAAAAAAATAAATTTGCAACCGTTTAGCGACTGCAGAGCAAGGTGGTCAAAAGAACCGCAATGGGAAAATGACTGCGGTTCTTTTTTGTATAGTTTTCTACTAGTGGAGAAGTGGGATAATTGATACAATGTCTGGGCAAATTTTTGGGTGGAATCAGTCAAAATCCTAGTGTTTCCAAGTCCAGCCGGTTACATGTTGTGATCATTCGTTTCTTTTACTAATTTGAGGTATATGCCATAGATTCCTCTAAAATGATCGGTAATTCAATACTAACATACGAGTCCTATGCAATTGTCCCACGTCGATGAAAAACCAATGCAAATCTACCACTAGGTTAGATTTGCAAGTTTTCCAATAACAGGTGAAGTTTCCAGTGACGTAGGTCAATTGCTTAGAATTCATATGCTTGTAGTTATTTTACTAAACTCTTGTACTTCAACTGGTTCTACTGTAAGTAGTGGTCGGTTCTCCCCACTCATTGAATCAAAAGAAAAAACAAGCAACCATTTGAGACCCTTGTATATTTAATTGTTTTTTGGTACAACTTTAGAGTTCACTCTACATAACTTAGATACAATAGTTGCCATCAAGTCCATGTTCACCCTTAGTGGCCTAAACGTCCCAAAATGGGACTCTCAATTTCAATTGATTAACTCTTGCAAAAAGCAAGTTAAGCATTTTTTGGTGACATACCCATTGACATTGCTCATCACCTCCAAGAGCTTTGGTCCAATTATAAAACTTCATGAATGCTTAACCTCTAGTACACCTCATGAATTGTTCACATCCCATAAGACATTTTGACAATGTGATCGCTTCACAATCATCAAATGCTCATAACTCCCCACCATAATATACTATATGTAATTTTAACCAATCACTCAAGTTTCTCAATGAGATTTACAATAATCCATTTGATATTTTGTGATTGTTTGAAGTTGTTAAATCTAGATTCAATAAATCTAGATTTCATTATTTTATTTAATTCTAAGTGTAACCATTTTATGTTGCCTCGCATCTTCTCTTTTGTGATAATTCTATACAAAAATTTGAAATACATAAAGTTTCACCCTTGAGGGCTTTAACTTTGTTCAACATTGGTTTTAGTGGAGATAGGGATTCCCAATGTGAGATTTCTTTAAAAACTAATAAGGAAATGGGGCATTGGAAATGGGGGAAGCAAAGACTATTTTATTGGTTATTGGTTCATTCACAATGAATCACAGGGAGGAAGTAACACTTGTAGGTGACCTGGAACCAACACGTGGGATAGTTGCATGTAACAAAATTGGCTTCCAACTATGTTAGTCACTTGTAACACTTAGATGCTCAAGGATGGAAGGCGTCCGCCAACTTAGGATCATTGCCGCAACAATTTGGTGTTTGAGAACTGGAAGGTGGTGAGTTGGACAAGGCTAGATCATGAGCATGAGCAAGGGACCTTCACCCCATGTACATGGGTCTATATTTTGACCCCACTATGAATTTCACAACTCGGAACTCTAAGAATTATTTATGAGCAACCAATAAAACTATTACATTTTTATAGGTAATTCATAAAAATATTGGAATTTTATAGGCTACCCATAAAAACACAATAATTTCACGGGCTACTAGTGAAAATGTGAAAATATGCAATAAATGTTGTGGAGAGAAGCTAAATTTGATAGTAGTTGCATGCTATAAACCTTTGTGTCATTATGGGAGAGGCCATTGATACATCAAAAAGTGGGGCCCACACCCTCTTGTTATTGGGGTGGAAACTTTTATCTCAAATTGTCCTAGAGGGAGGCCAGAATTCATAGTAGGTGCATGTCATGAATTCCATCATATTGTTGGAGGTGTACCATAATATTATTCATTTGCTATCAACAATTTCATTCTAATAATATCAGTGACTATGCTTCACCCAAATCTCACTCGTTTTTTAGGTTGAATAAACTTATTGACAAACGTCTGTAAGGTATAATTCTAGCACCTTACATGACATAATCCTGGCCCCATCCAACATGGTCTAGTGAAGCTAGAATACGAGCATGAGTAAGGAGCCCATAGCCCATATACAATGGTCTATATTTAGTCCATCCCCTCATTTTACGGGCATATAAGTAAACTTTGCATGGCACATATGAGTCCATTTTGGTAATCTTCAATAAATGTCTTGAAAGAAGGTTGACAATTATAGAATGTGCATGTTATAGATTCTCATGTGATTTTGTGATATAATCAATAAACTAAATAGCATGTGATTCTTAGATATCATCAATAAACTAAACAACAAATTCATGTGAAGTCCATTGTGGCTTGTGTAGAGGTAGGGGTTTCTAAAACTTTTAAAAGTACATTTCTAGTCAATTGAAATGGCAATCCAACTTTATCTAAAGATCTATTGACTTGGATTGAGGTTGACAATTTATACATGAAACCTACACTCCTCACCACCGCAAACCATGATATTACATTAAATCTTGGGTGTGATTATAATGTGTGTGTTTTGAACACATATGAAGCAAAATTTATAATTTTAAAATGAGATAGAGCAAGAAAATCAACTCCAATTAAGGTTTGATTTGTTATGAGGGTTTACATGATGTGCAGACATTTTGGTAATCATTGGGTGGAGTATACAGGTCCAATTGACTTGATGGATTGTCCATCAACAAGCTAACATATGATCATACTAATCATTTGATGAAAGACCTAGAAGTAATAATTGCATTCTATGACATCTAGATTCTTGAGGGGTTTTTTAGCTTTTATTTTTATGCCCTTTCCTGCATGGCTCTATTCTTTACTATGGCCTGGGATTTATGGCAGGTGCTTGCCAAGGATCTTAGTGCTTGGGCTTGGGTTGTGTGCACTGAGCATTGGGTTTCCAAATTGTTTTTTTTAGTTTTTTTAATAATAATCTTCTCCCACCCTCAACTACCCTCCTCAATATGGCATGAAAGCATTGATAGGTGCCTACCAAAGATTTAAGGGGTTGGGTTGGGTTTTTTGCATTAAGGATTAGGTTCCCAAATCAGGTTTATTTTATATATATATATATATATATATATACCCCCCCCTTGGCTCTCCTCCTAAATGAGGCCTAAAATCCTAGGCAAATGCCTCCAAATATTTGAGGGGTTGGGCTTGGGTTTTTGGCATTGAGCACTCGACTCCCTATTTTATTTTATTTTATTTATTTTTTGCTCCCTTCCTCAATGTGATCTGAAATCTTTGGCATGTACTTGCTTAGGATGTGAGAGGTTGGGCTTGGGTTGTATGCATTGAGCGGTAGGCTCCCAAATATGGATTTGTGGCAAATGCATGTCATGGATATTAGGGGGTTATGCTCAAGTGTAGGTTATGGATATTATGGGTTGGGCTTCCAAGCCTAACCCTTCTATTGATTCCATTTTGTTTTGGATATTTTTATGTCCACACCTGCTTACAACCACCTGGTTCAAGCTTGCCCTTGGCTAATATATCCACCGTCCACATTATTATCAATATTCATCACCACACTATAAATATAGAAGAATTATAATTTGTTGTGGTTGAAGTTATTCAGATGCATAAAGGAAGTTATTAGTTTTAGTAATGTGGTTTATCATATGGTAACATGTACTCAAAGAACTTATTGTGTACTTCATTTTCAAGGTAAATTTCTTGTTTTTTATCAGGCAGGTCGGGCAAGTTGGGCAACCCGTAGAAATAAAAAGTATCCATCTCTCGGGCAAGAATTACAAGTAATTTTTTTGCTTGCCCCCTCTGTGTTAATGGGGCCCTACTCCACCAAGATGAAACACCTAAACATGAGCTTGCTCATGAAATAACATTCCCCGCGGTGGGTTATAACTCACCACACACATGAAACGTCAAACATTGTTGATCATCCAACGTTTCAAAAAGTAGCCTCACATGTGTGAGTGCAAGTTTTTTATAAGAGGTTAGACATTCGGGTAAAGTAATTTGGTAGAAAGTCATGACTCATACATGAGGATGGCAAACCAATAACTTTCAACAATTGCACCAAGATTTGTGATGAGGAAGATAACTTAGTCTTTGTCTCATTGTGTTTGAGTGTCGTCGAATGAAATTGGTAAGAATAAAGATCTAAAGTAAGAAGTTATTGCCTAAATCCAAATTGTAATAAGTGACACTAGATACCATGAACAATGTAGTGTAAACCCGTCTACCTTAGTGCTTATAAATCAAGTTTCCATAAGAGACCCAACAAATGTATAAGGTAGAAGCACCAATTTTGTCAATGACCTCAATTCCAACACCTATATTTTATTCCAAAGTCAAGCTACATATTTCAAACATGAACACTAATTTATATTATTCTAATGAAACAAATTGTTAATGATGATCAACATTGTCCACTTGTCATGTGCGGGGGGGGGGGGTTGGCTATGTAACCACTTTGGGTTGCACATGGGTTGCAAAGGAATCTCAGCTTTCATTGCACAATGTCAAAATTTCATGAACTCAAGTGCATCAACCTCCATATGGACTTGTCAATTTCATAAAACATTCATGAAACATTTTGTACGTGAACTTAAGGGTCTCAAGCGCTCTACCTTAGAGCCTTATAACCATTCGTTCATCCAAGTGCTAACGGGTTATTAGAAATTGTCACACTTTTGCATTCACGAAGCCGCGATATCATCCAAAATTCCCCAATTGTGTCCATGAACCAATCAGTTATGACTGATAACCAACTCGAGTAGGTGGATGACTCTCACACTCATGCGGCTTGCCATCCACTCTCCTCTCGTTGGTTATGTAGTCCATAACTGATCGCTCATCCAAGAGCATAAGGGTCATCAAAACTTGTCACTTTTTTCATCCATGAAGGCACAAAACCATCCATAATTTCCAAATTATGATCATGAATTGATTGTTCATGACCATTAACCAATTCAAGTAGGTGGATGTCTCTCTGCTACCACTCTCCTCTCTTCGGTTATCTACTAGTCCATGTGTTGTTGATGGTTTAAGATAGATGGGTCTTAAATGGTCACTTATCCCGACGACCCAACTTGTCCTAGGATATGAGCACACTACCATAGTACCTACGCCACCGTATTTATAGGCTAACAAGGATTATTCATTCCATTTTTAGATCAATCCGATCCCGGATTTCAAGGAAAGATAAAAAATTCCCATATTAATTTTTGATATTTTGAAAATAGAATCTCCAAATTCTGGTTTTCCTCAAAATGGTTTAATTAGTGCTGCAGTGATAAAGGTACTACAGGTACTAGTCAAGATTGTTCGCAAATCGAAAACGAGGCCGTAGCCACATTCCTCATGATTTTTGGAGCTCATGTGAATATCTCATTCATTATCAAAGTGAATATTCTCGTGCTCATTGAATGGTTATACTATAGGTCCCCAAATTTATGGCGGCTTTCGAACTTGGAATGCTTATCATATTTTGAACACATAGTCCAATCTCTTGTCTTTTTGGGTATCCGTTCTTGGAGCCACATCAAACCATATACCACTCAAATATAGGTTTAACTAATAAAAAAAGTAACCGAATAAGGGCTATCTGCCTCAATCTATCGATGAGCAAGACAATGAATTGGGGGAATTGGCTGCTACACTAATTTGTCTAATTAGTGTGGGTTACACATTGCTATTACATTTGATTGAGCGTATTAGTTTTTACCCAAATAAAACAAGTACACCAAATAGTCCTATTAGTGTGGGGAGAAAATTAGCATAGGCCACACTAATTTTCTAGTCTAGGTGGAATTAATGTGGGTCCAAGACCCCGGGTCTTCCCCTAAGCCTCCTTGAAGAACTTCCAACCAACATAGTGAATCGTAGTCATAGGATAAAAGGAGCACAAATTAAAATAATCACCTACATGAATTTTCTAGGAAAAAAAATTAATGTGACCCACACTAATTTTCTACTAGGAATTTAGTATGGGTTGAGAGTTAACATGGCCCACATTAAAACTCGCCATGAGAAACATCGCGGGCTCTAGAAAATTGTTGTGGCCCACAATAATAGTACTATTTAACATAGTTAGTATCCACACCGAAGAATATGATATAACTTAGTTGGTAAGAAATGATAATGTTGGTTTAAAAAAAGTTATAGCAACACATAAATCCGGATGGTAACCTACACTAATCAGACACAAAAAAGTATAGTTAGAGATGAACCGGTTGAGTTTGGAGAATAACCGGTTACAGTTCCAGACTTGAGGCAAATTGCTGATCATTTTAGAGGAATCTGTGGAATATACCTCCCAAATTGGTGGAGAGAAACGAAAGATCAGCATATGTAACCGGTCGGACCTGGAAACACTAGAATTTTGACCGGTTACGCCCAAAACCCTCTTCGGACATTGGCGCAGGTGAAGTTGGATCCCCCATCCCCGAAAGAGGGAACAAATTTCGGTGATTCCGGGAGCGTCGCCGCCAGCAGCGTTTCCCTCCCACCACCGCCATCGCCGATTGTCTCTCCCGCCCCAAGGCTCTCTCCTCACCACTCCAGACCCGGTCAACTGCTCCGGGCTCACGATCATCGACGATGCTGGCCTCTGCCACATTCCGCCTGTCGCACAAGCCACCCCACATGCTCAACTAATTAACTCAACTTACACTAACTTAAGCTTACCTGAGCTGCACTCATCATCGACTCTAACTTAGCAGCTCCTGCGATAGTACTATGTACAAGCATCTCTTACATAGTACTTGCAGCGTCCTTGCCAGCAGTCTGTACCAATCCACACTAACGCCTTAGCTGTTCTGTGAACTCGGAGAGCAGAGCATGCCCCACACCTTGCTGGGTCGCCGTGGACCCCAAGGATCGACTTCTAGTTTGTGGACACAGGTGGTTGAGACAGTGGGTGCAGTTAGGGTTGACGGGTGGTGAGCTTGCCGGACAGACTTTTCGGGGTAGTCGATTTATTTAGTCGATTGTTGACACCCATGTTGATGTTGGCCGGTGCATTTGGGGTTGAATGTGGTGAGCTGGACTGTGCAAGAATTTTCTGGGACGTCGTGGGAGCTCTCATTTTGGTCTGTGCTGCTGCTTGAGATAGTGCTGCTGCGGGTTTGGTCTTGTTGGTGCTCCCCGAGGTGAATGTGGGCAGCTGGGGATTTGGCAGAGAGCAATGGTGTAGAGAGGTCGGAAGGGATGAAGTGTGGGTTGATGTTGAGTGGAGAGAGGTTTTAATATGCAGATTTGTAGAGAGGGCTTCCTGGACCTCAAGATTCTAGCGTTCATTTACTCGGTGTAAAGTGGAAATGCTGCTACGGGTTTTAGTGTTGTTGGTGCCTCCTCCAAGTTCAATGTGGGCGGCTGGAGATTTGGCAAAGGCCGATGATGTGAGTGGAGAGAGGTTTTGTGAAGGCTTGTAGAGAGATTCTCTGGGCCTAAAGATTCTATCTTTCATTTACTCAGTGTAAACTGGAAATGCTGCTGCGGGTTTAGTTTGGTTGGTGCTTCCAAGTTCAATGTGGGCAGCTGGAGACTTGGCAAAGAGCGATGGTGTGAGGTTTTGTGAAGGTTTGGAAAGGGATTTTCTGGACCTCAAGATAATTGCTGCCATTTACTCAGTGTAAACTAGAAATACCGCTGCGGGTTTTTAGTGTTGTCGGTGCTTCCGAGGTGAATGTAGGCAGCTGGAGATTATGTAGAGAGGTCGGAAGGGGTGAAGTGTGGCTCGTTGATGTTGAGCAGAGGCTCGAGGTTGTGTAAATTTTTTTAGAGAAGAGTTCTTGCAGGCTGAAGGTGGAATAGCTCAATGAGCATGACGTTCGCACCGAGTCCACTGAACGTTGGGGGAGGGACTGGGGATGGACGGAAGAGCGTCCAGAGCCCAACATTCCGCGCGGGTGGAGGAACAGGAGGAGATGGCATCGACCCACCCACGCCAACATTCGGCAACAGCGCGGGCCCCGAAGGCTTGAACATGGTGGAGAGGATTAAGTCGGTGCGCACCACGACCAACTACCGGCACCTGCTCACGGAGGGCGGCACGGCCAACAATGCCAACGACTTCGTGATGCGAATCGATGATACCCAGGGCGTAGCAGGAGTGCAGCAGCAGAGCGCCAACATTGAGAATGAGAATCCCGCGACCGCAGAGAGACGTGCCCGGTTGGCTGCGGCAGCAGCAGGGTGGACGCCCAAAGTGCGGTTCAACGAGAGCAGCGCGAATCTGGAGCAGCAGCAGCAGGACGGAGCGGCAAAGGATTTGGGAGGCTGGCGACAGAGGAGCTGCGATTACCGCCTCGGGATGAAGGATGGTAAGGACATGAGCTTGTGGGAACCATCAGCAGCAACAACAACAACAACAACTGTGGGCCCTGCACCCGGGAGCATCGAGAGGAAGTGGAGGGCGAGAAGCTTGGACATGAGCAACGGGAGTCATGGCCTGCGGCCTCCGCTTGCGGAATCTTCCGGGACCTTATGGCGGAAGCAGTTCCGCGAGGGAGCCATCAACATGTCAAGCATGGAGAACATCCCATTCTCGGCCTGGTCTTTAAAGCAGCCGCTGCCAGACTTGGCTGAGACGCAGGTATTCTCGCACTCCGACACCTCCGATGTGAGCAAGGAGCCATCCACGATGAACTCCAGCGGACGATTTTCCAACATTGGGACCGACTCCACGAACTCGTCCCTCGGCCCCATGGCAATCCTGTCGCGAATGCCATCCTCCGCGGCAGAGCATCAGCTGCCAAACTTCACAGAAAATCCCACATACTCGCCAGCCAGCAAGCGGCACACGCGAACCGAGAGCCGGGCGGACAAGTTCGAGCGAGTGGATGAGCTTGGAAGCATCCGATCACGCAGGTCGAGCTCGCACCACAGCAGCCAGCGCCATTCGTTCCGCGACGAGGAGCTGATTGTGAAGTCGCCCGCTGTGCCTGCCAGCCATTACAATAGGGTGAAGTCACGATTCTCTGAGCCGAGCAAACCCATGGCGGAGAATGAGTACTCGCCGCCCCGGGGTGGCTACAATCCTGGGAGGTCGGGTGAGATTCGGTCGGGGCAGTTGCGGTCACAGCAGCTGAAGACGGGGAGTAGGATGGTGGATGGCGTGGAGGATGAGGAGGATCCTTTCGGTGGGGCTGAGGATTTGCCTGATCGCCCCAAGTATGGTAGGAAGTGGAGCTGCTGTTCGTTCATGGAGTGGATTGCATTGGTGGCCAACATTGCTGCGGTGGTTTGCAGCAGAGTGATCCCGCAGGTGCGAGATTTCTCGTTTATGGGACTGATGCTGTGGAAGTGGATTCTGCTGCTGCTGGCGATACTTTGTGGCCGGTTGATATCTGGATGGGTGGTGCATGTGTTGGTGTTGCTCCTGGAGCGCAACTTTTTGATGCGGAAGCGAGTGCTCTATTTCGTATATGCGTTACGGAGGGGGGTTAAGTACTGCGTGTGGTTGGCGTTGGTGTTGATGGCCTGGAATTTCATGTTCGATGCGAAAGTGGAGAATGCCAATGCGAAGCTCGTCTACATCACCAAGGTATTGCAGTGCTTCCTCATTGCGGCGGTGTTGTTTGTCATCAAGGTGTTTTTGGTGAAGGTTCTCGCTTCGTCTTTCCACGTGGGGACCTACTTCGAGCGCATCCGTGACTCGCTCTTCAACCAGTATGTGCTGGAAACGCTCTCCGGGCCGCCCATTGTCGAGATTGAGAAGACGTGCGAGGATGAGCAGAAGCTGATGGACGAGGTGGAGTTACTGCAAAAAGCGGGTGCGACAGCCCCGGGATTAATAGGGCTCACCGATCCCATGGTGCCTCGCACGGGAATGCTGAAATCGCAGAACACGTCGAAGAGGAGCAAGAGTGGTGGTGCTGGCGCAGGGGAGGTGAAGGCAGGCTCCGGCATTAGTGTCCAACATCTGCACAAGATGAACCAAAAGAATGTGTCGGCTTGGAACATGAAGCGTCTCATCAGATTAGTGAGGAGTCAGGGTGTCACCACACTCAGCCAATCTTTCGAAGACGGTGGGAATGGCGATGGTGAAGGAATGGACACGGAGATCAGAAGCGAGTGGCAGGCTAAAGCCGCTGCCAAGGAGATTTTCAACAATGTCGCAAAATCCGGCATGACGTAAGAAACCTTCTCCAGCTTTCTCCCTATAAATCTCCCCCTTTTCTTGTAAGAAATGTAATACATTCCCCTGAAAAGATGCACTCATCAATCCCCCTTCGTTCGCTGTTTGTCAATGTTGGGATTCTAATGAATTTGAGTTTTCTTCACTGCAGATTCATTGATGAAGAGGATTTGATGCGCTTCATGCAAGAAGAGGAGGCCATTCGTGCACTGGCTCTTTTTGATGGCGCCATGGAGTCTGGGATAATCACACGAAAGGCACTGAAAAGCTGGGTGGTGAGTCGCCTGTGTCCAACTTGATCCTCGTTCGCATTGCTTGATATTCACATTGAGCCGAGAACGCTGCTGGTAGCTAATTTTGGGTTTGGCACTAATTTATCTCGTTTTTTGTGGCCACAGGTGAATGTGTACCAGGAGAGACGTGCACTTGCATTGTCTCTCAGTGACACCAAAACGGCGGTCAACAAACTACACCGCGTTCTGGATGTCATCCTGCTCGTGTTGGTGCTCATCATCTGGTTGCTCGTGTTGGGCGTTGCCACTTCGCAGTTTTTGGTCTTCGTTTCTTCTCAGCTACTGCTCATCGTATTCGTCTTCGGGAACACTCTCAAGACTACCTTTGAGGCTATCGTTTTCCTGTTCATCATGCACCCATTCGACGTCGGGGACCGCTGTTTGATCGATGGAGTTCAGGTATTTGTGCTGGCTAAGAGATCCTTTTGTATCCATTGCTAGTATCCTCTGGCTTCCATGTGGTCGATTGTGTTGTTGAGAGGTGGTGAATTCAGGAAATTGGTGTCAATTTCGATCACCCTGCTTTTGCAAAGTAGGATATCTGACGAGTAGTGTATTGTCAATCGCTCCTTGACTGAAATTGCTGCAATATCTTCTGGGCAGTATGTGGTGGAGGAGATGAACATATTGACGACGGTTTTTCTTGGGGACGCCAATGCCAAGGTCTGGTTCCCTAATTCTGTGCTTGCCACCAAGCCCATTCAAAACTTTTACCGAAGCCCAGACATGGGTGACAGCTTCGACTTTGTAGTGTCAGCATCCACTCCTGCTCAGAAGATTGGAGTTCTCAAAGACTCCATTGGCAAGTAAGTATCTTATTTCTCTTCTGGACAAATCGCGATAACAACGACGCTAATTTGAGACCCCTAGAAGGTTTCAATTCAACAGGCTATGGCTATCAATCCTAGACATTATTTCTATCCAAATGGATTGAATATTGTTCACGAAAATTGTGGGAATGTCAATTCGAGAACTAACATATCGGCGTTGTGGCAGGTATATCGCAAGCAAGTCGCATCACTGGAAGGCTAAGTTTAGTCTCAACGTAACAAGCCTGGTTGCAGAGAGCGGCAAACTCCAGCTTTCTCTGGGACTCTCGCACACCATGAACCACCAAAACTTTGGTGAGAAAGTGGCCCGCCGCTCAGAGTTGATGTGGGAAATGAAGAGGCTCTTCGAAGAGCTTGCCATTGAGTATCACTTGCCTCCTCAAGAGATGCATGTGAAGACTCTCCCTGGGTCCACAATCAACGTGAATCAATCATCATGATGAACATATTACTAAAGAACCTAGGAGGGCCGATTTTTGTAGGAAACTGTCGATGGGTGGTTGTAAGAATAATTCATTCTCCAACACCAGATTTAGCGATTACAAACGGGTGCAGAGAGCAGACCTTCCATTGAAGGCCGACCATTGAGACGACTAGGTAAACGACCCTGTCTGATCTGCCGTAGTGAGGTATACCGCAGACGACATTGGTCTTCATAGGTCCAGGAATTAGTGTATTGTAGGATGGGAAACATACAAGGAGGTTGGTAGGGAGGGAACAGAGCCAGATGGCCAACCTCGCAGGATTTTTTGAGCCCAAAATTGGGCTGATTTCAAGAGGGCAAAGGATATATGTAAAGGGTGAGCAGCAGGATGAAAGCTAGGGCATGCCGTCTCCCCTTTCAGACCCTTGTACAGTATGAAAAGATTACATTGCATCTACATAGATGTTCAACATTATCAGTTGCTTCAGTTGTTATATCACATCATTGTTTACTAAAGGTTCTTGGGCTCGAAAACTAAATTCAGGCACAGAACATTGGACAGCTAGCAATGTTTGCACTTGCACAACAATGCGGCTTATTATAAGCATTATTTCGCAACATCAACAGTGGGAAAAAATCAATGGAGAGTGGATACAAGAGGCTTGATGTTTTCAATACCAGTGTCTACCTATCTTATCATCTGGAGGAACATATAAACAGTAGTAAATACCGCCATTCCAAACCAGCTAATTAATATGGTGAATTGTTTTGAATGCAGATACTGGGTTTTAAAATTTACAAGCTAACTTTCAAAACAAAGGACAAATTTGTATCTCAGATTACCTGGAGTCCATGTCATAAGAATTTGATATATTACATTTCCATAGTAGAACACCGTACATAGCAAGAACAAGAGAATTGACTGATAGTAACAGAAGCCTGAGTAACAGTGAAGTAAAGTCTCTCTGCAACCTGACAGCTCATTTCTGTCCTCCATTTGATCCAACTCCAGTGTCCCTTTCTTTAAAGACTGAACTCAATGCTGTCAAATGCAACTGGTACTCATCAATGAAGAGACAAGCTTGTGCATTACTTGCTCAAAGACCATCCTCTTCATCAAGTTACATCACTTACGGCAAAATAAGTAGATCAAGAAAACAGCAGTAGCAGCTGCAATATGTAGCATCAGTATATGGACACATACCTAAAGAGAAGCATTTAATTTTGAGGTGTGGTTATGTTGAACGTCCTCCAAGAGCAATGTGACCTCTCTGGACAAGTGCCAGCATACTTGATGGCCAAACCATTTTACAGACAAGTGTATCAGATGTGGACCTTCATGCAAAGTTGTCAAATTTGGTACAAATTTGGGTAAGTAGAATAGGTGCAACCTGTTGAATGCTCTTGGGTCTAGGTGCAGCATAAATACAGGGGCTTGCTCCCTTATCAGAATTTCACATAGCACAACTGGTATGTAGGTTAGTTCTAGTAACACTTCCATTCCTGATCAGTGAATAGAAGGCGTGCTCCTGGCTTTGACTTTCCATTTGCAATACATGCATATATTCATATCGTCAAATGTGAGCATCTCTATCAGGACAGCACCTCTCAGTTATCAAACCTCTACACTAGCCTAGATGACATTGGTCATTCTTGAATCTTCATGTAAAAACCTTGTATAGACATGTATGAATAGATCATAACTAGGCCTACCTCATATTAAAGAGGCGAAATTGAGCATAGTGATTCAAACTAGAATTCCTGACAACCAGTTCCAATATCATACACAGCAGAAGACTCAAGGAAATATTTGATCGATTGATTGTAACCATCAATTTTACAAAAGATCAATGTAAAACCAGGGAGTTACAACTTCAGAGCTTCTTAGAACAAGCTGAGGACATCTTTGTTGCCAGCTCAGGAGAACAGATTTTGCAAATACTGCCTACTCTTAAAACCATGCTGAATCAGATTAAAATTTGACCCTTCACAGGAGATTAATGGATTCTAGTAAAAAGTCTGTGGTGACATGTCCTGGATGGAGTGCCCCTACAAAATTCTACATCAGGATCCCAATACCATTGAGTACAATAAATGCTGAATGCTCAGATTCGATTCTGAGCTGATGAAATTGTTGAATCTCACAATCTTCAGTGAGAGAAGCAAATACTTATTTCACTAGTGAATGAAATCAACCAATATTATCACAGCAGTAAGGTGATCTACCTTCCAGCAGTTATCAAGCTAGGACCATAGACAGCTCTACATCTGTCTTCAAAAGCACCAACTAGTCGGGCCTGCACTTCATTAAAGAAAATGTTTGCCACCTGCACATCCATATGTCTGCAGTCTTACTACAAAATGAAACTCAAGGGCAATATAATGTGTCAACAAAAACCAATGGACAGCAAATTTCAGATTAGACATAACGAAGGAGAAGAGGACAATACATACCCGACGGTAAAGTGGAGATTTAAATTGGAAATCAACCACAAAATGAAGATGGCAGGAATCTGGAGTGGGGCCCTGCTTAAAGTTCCAATCATTATTCAGAAAATCAAAGAGGCTGCTTTGCGAAACTGTGGTCTGCAATGCAAAACAGCTAACAGCAACTTAGTCCAAGTCAAATTTAAAGTTCCCAGCTATAAACTGTGCACATAGTTTGTTCAGCCTGGGGTATACAAATGTTGATGTGATACTGGGGAATATAACTTACAAGATACCTTCACTTTGGTATCCTCAGCCTCAGTTCAGCATTGCATTATAGTAACATGATAGGTCACAACCTTAATAGGTCACAACCTTAATAGGTCATAACCATAATATTGGGAGTAAATGTGTATAAAGATCTCAGAAAGGATCTGACAGCTGCATAGAGATACTTACTTTTATAAGCCCATGACTGTTAGATATTATAGTAACTAGCCCATTAAGTTCATCTCTTGTTCGGAAGTTGGAGAGATTCTTTAAAATTATCAAGAAAATAGTCACAGATGCTATCATGGTGAAGCCAACTCCCGAACCAATTCTTCTACATTGTGCTACTCAATTAACTGAAGCCCAGCCACAATCAAGTGACCAGGAAACGGAAGAAAATAAACCTTAATTTGGTGAGGGGCCTTCAGTTGGACATGTGAGATATATCTCTCAACAAAGAATTTAAATCCGATTTCCAGTTCAGCATCGAGTTCATCTCCTTTAGTCCATAGCACTTGTGAACGTTGGCAATAGGGTACAAAGTCCTCATATAGGTCGACAGCTGCCACCACGTCAAATACTTGTTTTGGTGTATACCTGCTCAGACAACGCAATCAAAACATGAAACAAACACCTTTTCCCCTGTAAGGTAATTCCAAATAACCCAACTACACACTATTGTGGCAAGAAGCAGCACTTCATCTTCAATCGAGCGCTACACATATGACCATCATAATCGTTGTGCTTTGATAAGCATACAAGCAATGTTCTGTACATATCAAGATAAACGACACACAATTTCAGCTGTATGAATCTGCCTGAGAATTGAAGTTAGATGAACCCACCACTACTAACTAAACTGTACCTAACAACGATGCATCTCTGGCACTAGATAGAGATATCCCACATTTGTATGCTGACATCGTGTAATCCTACTAAGGTAAGGAGGAAATCAACTGGAATCTGCGATCCAATCTCTCATGCTCTCATATGATACTAGGGCAGTTACCTTCTCAGCACTTGGGAAATTCCATGTTCATCTCCACCATGGAATGCACATGATGTCAAGATTCCACGGTCATCTCAGTAGGGGAATTTATGCTTCATGAATAATATAATATAATATAAAATAAGAACATGAGTGCATATGCTATCATCCCAAAAAGCACCAGACTTCACATCAAAAGATACAGGAAAACCTATTCTCGTGCTTCCAGACATTTTAGGTCGAGGAATGATTGGTTCTCCACCAATCGACGAATTGGCGACTACCTAGCCCACATGTTGAGATATTAGGCCTAGTTCATGAAGCATCAGAATACAAAGCATTCAAGTTCATTCAGTCCGACATATACCCGAGTACCCGATCCTCCTCGAAGTGCTTGGACAGTCCACAATCCTCATCCCCATCCCCGCAGCTCAAAAACCCACGTCGTTGCAAATGAACCGAGGGCAGAGACGGGAAGGCGCACTTGGGGTCCGCCTCCTCCCGCAATCCCCCAACCCTCACCAATTTAGAATCCATCACAGGAACAAAAGTCCCCGAATCCTCCATTACCCCGGAACTAAATCCAGCAATTCCAACCACGGGCGCAGGCTGCGCCACTGCTGCACAGCTCTTCCGGTGCAACCCCACCAACCTTCCCGCGGATCGCAACGCACTCCCCGTTGATTTCATCCTCCCCAATCCCAACAAAAACTCACAGGACAACGAAAACAAGAATAAACCCGAATCCCCAAATCCTCCGAAACCCACAACCAGATTCACATCCAAAAATCACTGTAGCCCTCAATTACAAACTCTCGAACCCAACACGCCTCGCGAAACTCGAATCCACAACACACCAGATGGACGAGCTTCCTAGCCCTAATAATCCTGTTTTCCAAGCTCGAACTTCTCCGTCGTTTCTGCACTATATTACTGGAGAATTTGTACGAGGAGACAGGTGAACGTAGAGAGGATGGATTGGGAACGGAAGAACCCTAGACTCGATTTCCCGACACCAGATTGGCGAGCTCTTTGACCTGCTAAGTCCTGTTTCCAAACCTCGGACTCCTCCCTTTGTTTCTGCACTAAATTACTGGAAAATTTTATATGAGAAGATAAAAGTAAAGTCAGAGAGATTGGATTGCGAGTGAGTGTGGAAGAACCCTAGACTCGATTCCACAAACACCAGATTGCCTTGGAGCTCCTAAATTAGACCTGGTACATAATCCCCTGTTTCCAAAGCGATTTCGCCCTCGTTTGTGCACTAATCACTGGACAATGTGTGTGAGAAGGGTGGGCAGCTAAAGATTGGATTTCGAGTGAATTACTTAGAGCTCGCAGACCCCGATGAGGATGCGAGTGATGGTGCGGTGCGGCGACGCTTCCGTTGGCTGTCCATAGCCGGGTATGGCCGCCTTGGGCACACGTGGCGTGTAGGGAGAGGCCAGAATGGGGTTGTAGGTGGGTCAAAAGGAGACCTTGGTTTTGATGGGTGCCACTTGGCATGCTTTTACACTCATCTTTTATGTTCACGGTGCGCACATGTTTAATGAGTTACATGTTGTCCTCCAAAGTTAAGTTGTATGTATAACTTACAGCATGTGATCTTGTATCATAACATCACCATCACAATTGTCACTACACTAAAAAGATATTTAGTGTTTGATGCACTAAATACAAATGCATACACTAAATGTCAATAACCCTATGAAAGTAAGTAACACTAAATGTAAACTCAAATACGAAATATCAACCATGGTAATATGTGGAAGTTACATGTTTGAATTTAGTGTTAGTAAGGATATGAAATCCATGCTTCACAGGAAGGGAGGTGGCAATAGGGAAGGTAGCGGCACATTTATGTCTAACATTAATTGTCAAAGAATTGAAAATTAGTGTTGAGCAAGGTAGGGTGGTAACAACATTAAATATAATCAAACACTAAATATCCTTTTTAGTGTACTTATTAAGCTTACTCAATATCCTACAAAAACCTTAAGAAATGTGAGTCCAAGGGTGATTGTTATGAGCCGAGCCAAATGGATATTATATCACTTGTTGGGTCATCCCAACTATTCGCATCCATTGCAACCGTTCAAATTTAGTACTCAACCATTTCATGTCATCTATTAACCTTTCACATCTTCCATCTTGTTTGTAACCGTGTTGGTAATAATTAGTCAATTGTGTTGCGCATGCACAACGGTTAAAAGCCATGAATTTATGTATTTCTCCCTCTCATGTATTGTGGTACAATTACAAATGTTCCAAAATCTTATGACTTTTCTCATATAATGTACTTTTCTCGTACCTTTTTTTGATCATCTCCAAGATCATTCATAATAAAATTTCTTAAGAATTGAAGCCACAAAACCACAAGGTTATTCCACATGAGATCATGCCACCCTACCCATAAAGATTTGTCTAGGATAGCTTTGAATTTGTTGCATGTGAATGTTGTACATGGATGTGAAAGGACCAATTTGAGATGAAGAAAATGGACAGTTAATATTGCACATGCAGTATCTCATCTACTAAGTGATTCTATTGTATGAGTGGTTGCAATAAATCATGAGAGTGTATATGTGGAAGATGTGAAAGGTCAATAATATTAAACGGTTTATTGGATATTGGTCACTACTGTTTGTGAGAATACACGTTCAAAAAGTGATTAAATGTTCAAAATGTCAGGAAATTATTTTCATTAAGACACACACACACACTCACACACTCACACCCACACAATGTTGAGTCCTTAATCAAGGCACAACATGATAGGTATATTTGAGCAAACATCCAAAGGAAGTTTGGTTGCTAAGTGCAATCCAAGCATGTCAAGATATCAATACATACATGATGATCAAAGAATGGAAAAGAAAATTATGGAAAATAAGAATGATGCCAGGTGACAAAAACATGAGAGTGGAGGTTTTTCATTCCTATTTGCTTCCTCAAGAAGCCAATAATTATGCTTATTAACTTATTTGTTTGCAAGAATGACATGATATTCATTGAGTTTGTGAGATATGGTAAGCTTTAGAAGGTTTTAAAAGAACAATGAGAGCAACAACTAGATGAGGGTAGCAAGCGGGTCAAACCGCACCTTTTGGCATGGAATGAACACCATGGGGTGTTGCCTTTTGGTGTGGGGTTCAATACCACTTGTCTGAGCAATTAAATCAATCAAAGCTTCATATTGTTTTGTCTAATAATCCTTCATGTTTTGAATGAGATGGAGTAGAATCAAGCATGCGTGTACTAAGGATACACCAATAAAATTGCAAAGGTAATCACAATCATGTCAAGACTTTCAAAGCTTTGTCATATAATTGAGGACATTGAAAGTTCAACTGCTCACTTGACACGAGGAGTGGAGTTTGCAAAAAAATTGGCCACCTCGGGGCAGCCCACCTTAGTAGAGGAAATGACAATGCATTTGAGATGGATTGGAAACCACTATACAATTGTCGTTGATTGTGATGGTACAGTGGGTGACCTCAAGAATGAAATCTTTAAGGAACTTTCGATACAACCACAAATCCAAAGAATGATGAATTGGAATGTGTTATCTCATGCCCGACCTGCGAATGATAACACCCTTCTTCGCGATTGCGATTTCCTAAAAGATGAAAGGCTTATTAAAATTGGTCGAACCTATGTTCGATTGGTGAAATTCCATTTCCAGATGGAGAAAAAACTACCTAATCTAAATTTCAAACAACTCGGCTTAAAGGGTCCAAACACCTTAAAGTTTCTTTGCGATCAAATGCCTCAAAGAAGCTTAAGTAACCCGGAGGATTGGCCTAAAAATTCAGGGTTTGATCCAAGGGCATGTGCACCCTTGATCTCATGAATTTCTCAAATGTTTTTGAGGTCATGTGATGAATCGACACCAAAACTTCAGCATGGGTTGATCCCCCAAAGCGTTGTATAGGAGACATGTCGATCCGTGACAAATCCTTGACATTCTTTCATTCCAACTCAATCATTTGACAAATTTCTTCATATTTTGAAGATATGTGACCTAATGCACTTTGAAAGAATCCCTTACCTCATGAAGAACGTGGATGGAGGTTGGCTGCAGATTCGGCTTCAAGAGTTGGTAGCTTGGCTTTCCATTTTGACTCCAATTCCCCTGGTAAGTGTTAAAAGATGGCATTTGTTGAAGATTTGGAGCTTTCAAGCAGTCACAAATGTAAATCTTTGTTATTTAACGAGCCTACTAATTATGCTTAAAAATCATTGCCATCAAGTAGAATAACTTATTAATTAGGTTGCTCCAAACACCATTTTGTTCTGATTTTCCAAGGCTACTAACCTATACAACCCAATTTATGCAAGTGAGTTTTTTTTGCAGGTGGACCATGCAATGGGAAAGACACAAAATGCAACACATATTGTTGAAACCTTTTGGCTTTGGCCACATGATTTGCAAGCAATTTGCTGAAAGCTTAAATCAACTTTGACAATGAGAATGAGTATGTCCCTTGGAATACATTGTAGTTACCAACTACACCAATTTTTTAGCTCTATTTCTACAAAATTAGGGTTGGTTCCTAAAACCTCCAAAAGCATGAGGCAATTTCAATGTTTGGTATAATACATCTACTTCAAAGGCTATACAACTTCATTGATGTCTCATTATAGACGTGGTCTTTTCCTCATGTTGCAGAAAAATGATCCAGAACACGATCAAAGAAGTCAACGTAGATTTTGGACAAGTAAAAACAAAATATCAAAGATCAAGAGCTTTCACACATGCAACAATTTTGTGTTTAAGGTGTCATGCCTCAATCACTCCAATATTCTACACATGACATCTGGAATAGCATAACATGAATCATATGAAAAGCTATCTTCTTCTATCCTCTCAAAACCTAGAGTCGCACTCTTTCCACAAATTAGGGTTAGAAATTGCATACATTTAGGAACACAATACCTCTCACCCAGTACAAGAAGTTGTTCCCTCTTCTCACTTTCCTTTATACTTACAAAGTAACCTTGGTATTCTTTGCATAAGTTAACATCTTACCAATTAAAGATGACATCTACTTGAAGTAAAGATGGAAGATTAGAAATCCTGGGAATTTCTTAGACTCCATTAAGGAATTTTAAAGAACTGAGATGTGTCCAAGTTGCCATATGTGTCTATGAGGAAGTTCGGTGTAGTTGGTTTTCCAAAAAGAGGCTTGTGTCAATGCCCCATTGGTTGGAACCTTTTAAGTGTCGTGGACAAATTGGAAATACTTTGGTGTGGCTTCTTCCCAAATTCGAGTCTTGGCTCATATGCACTCATTGTTGGCTCAACCCTTATTCCTTGATGTTTTTAGAGACCACATTGTGATTTAGGGTTTCATATACTATTTACAGTTCTCCAAAAAGCTCATAGCCAACCTCTCAACTGGTGAACGGTATTTCTAACATAATTGTTATATTCATGAAAACTATTAACTTTCAATCTTTGAATGGTGTTTCTCTCCAAAGAAGTGTTGTTGGGAATGTGTTTCTCTATTCATGAAAAAATTGGAATATATCAAAAAATAAAAATAATCTAGACATTCAAATTATTAATTTTGAATAATTCATGAGAGATGTAAATTGTATCATTATTTTTTTCCTTCAAATTTGGCATACATGTAAGATGATTATGTATGCATGATAAAAAGTTTGAAACAAGAATACTATTGTTGATGAATAGAATGACAGAACTTCATATTCATTAATGAATGTTGTTACACTCTCTATACATATGATCATTTTTTTAACATTCTATTATACATCATGATAAGTCTTTATAAGATGAACATATCTACAAAATATCCTAGCAAGTTGACGTCATCTTCGTTTTCGGGTGTTTTTCACGAGTTTTGGCTTTGAACTGCTTTTACAACGCTCATGGACATTGAGTCGACTGTAGAGACAATATTTGTATGAGTTCACCAAGTTCGCAGCTCTCGATACATCTTGGGGTAGCAATTGAAGAATCACCTGCCTATGATAGGAACTGTGCAAATATATTCCAAATGAACATTGGTTCATTATATACAAGTGAGCCCAACCATGAGCTTGACTAACTAACTTAGAAGATTGTTCGTAATTAAATGCCCACTTAGGGTGAGCGGCTAACACTAATGATCGTAATAGATTCTCCTATGTGATTACAATCTAACCTTGATAATGTCACACCATCCGTTTCACCAAAAAGTGTGATATAAACAAGGTGTGACATATTTGATAATGTCACATTTGGAAGATTTATGCATAATGTGATATTATCAAAGAAATAGGTAGAAAAACAAATAAAAATTACAATGTTCAAAAGAAAATAACAAAGATGAGAATTCAATGTTTTTAAATATAAAATAAAATTCAAAAGCTTGAATAACAAAGATAGCACATCATAATGTGTCATTGAGATCAAGTAAAGACCTCTCACTAGAGACAAAGAAGCTCCTAATGTCACATTGTTTTGTTGACATTGATGTTAAATGTACAGTAGGGGACAAAAATTTTGGCGTTTTTGCATTCCAGTAGAAGAAAAAATCAAGTCTGCAATCTTTTAAAATGCACGTAAGGCACAAAAATTGTCCCCTACCTACCAAATTTGGAACTTAGGTTCTTTTATAAGCTGATTACATGTCTGCAAAGTTTCGTGGTCAAATAATTTTCCAAAATGGTTTTATAGCTAATTTGCCAACTAGTACCCTTTTCAGTACCTTTAGTCACTAATATTAGTATGAACTCCATATAATGAGGAGAATAAAGAAGTTAAACATCAATTAGTGAACTTCATTTACATTCTAATACTATCTTTGACTTGGTTGAAATCATGAAGCATCAATCATTGCCTAAATGACAATTTAGAAAACATTGAAAATGTTGTTAAGTGCAAAAATAGTTCTTGACATTTGAAAGTCTTTCAAAGGCACGTAAATTGTTTTCTAATCCTATAAATAGGAATACATGTTCATCTATAAGTTAATCATGTAGGCACAAATTTTTGTAGCCTACAAATAAATAAAATAGGATTTATTGCAAATTTACCAACGTGTATGCCCTCCTCTAGCCTCAATCACATATTGTAATCTAGCTGGCATTGAATGACATAAAGTAAGAAGTTGACTACTATTAACTAATGTCCACTCTCTTTGTAAAGTTGCCTTCAACTCATCTAAGGACTTGGGTCTTGATTGGCCATGTTGGACTGCATCTTTTAAAAGCTTCCAGACATTCTCTAGTGGATTGAGATCAGGACTATTTGCAGGCCATTCAAGCTTCTCTATAAGGCGTAATTTTCTCCATTCTTCAGGGGCTTTACTTCGATGCACTAGAGCTCCATCTTCCATAAGTATAGCACGTGAGACTTGGCCCATAAATTGAAGCAAATGGCCATCATAGACCAACTACACAAAATCAATAGCTTTGCGACGATCCTTTGGTATAAACACAAGCTCTAATTTTTTGTCTCCTGCAAACCCTCCCCAAATCATGAGAGATGTCCTCCCACTCTTGAGAGTGGGAACTACACAACTTGATGAATATCGCTCATATGCCGTTCTCCAAACATGAATTTGCCTTGAATCTTTGCCAATTTCAAAAATAGATTCATCTGTCCAGCAAACACGCTCCTACTCTTTGGCACTCCATCCATAATATTGTCTTGCAAAACGTAACCGCCGCGACATATGAAGTGGTGTCAAGAAAGGCTTCTTCACCGCAACTCTACTAAAAATGTTGTGGTCATGCAAAACACGGCGAATAGTCCTAGTACTCACATTCACAGGGCAAGCATTGGTGATATCTTGAAGTGATGATCGACGATGAGTTTTGGAGAATACTAAAATTTGACGAACATCTCTCTCACTAAGTTTCTTGGGTCTTCTAGTTCTTGAATTTGCCTAGTAAGTTTCATGCTCTCTAAATTACTTGATGATTCTTTGCACTGTCCTACTTGACTCTCCTATACTTCTTGCAATACTAGCACCACTCATTCCCCCCTCACTCATTCCCACTATGCGGGCACGAATTTCATATGGAATTGTCATAATCTCAAGACTTCAGGTGCAATCAAGGTTTTCTGTCAATTGAAATCCTCGGGAAAGATGAAAAAGACGAGCCAGTCAAGGAGATAAGTGCAAGACCAAGGCTACAATTGTAGCACCAAGCAACAAGTTGCCAGAAGAACCCACACCCCAGAAAAAATTAGATTAATATCATGGAGATCAATGGCCTCGAATCAGATATTAAATTAATAAAAACATATTCTATGCTCAACAAAGAGACAGAGATAGATTCTAAGTATGCTCAACAAGCTTAACAGGGAGACAGACATTCACTAACAGGGAGACAGACACTTCACATGGAGACAGACACTCACTAACAGAAGCCAAACAACCTTCCTCACCTACCAATTTTGATCTTGCAAATCCTCATTACCTTCAGCAACTCTGTACTACACTCTTGTCTCACATTTGCAGCTCAAATCATGTCAACATTGACAAGTTGTGTGGTCTAAATTGCAAAGGTAATGTTGCTTATATAACCAAATTATTGTTATTTTCAAACTTACAAATTATTATTTTTAGGACAAGTGGAAACCTTCAAATCGACAAGTGGATGATGCTTTTCTATAATATCTATGCTAAACAAAGCATCCATGATGATATTTTAATTTTAGAAGCATGAGGTGTCTAATTCTCTTCAACATTTAGAATGTACCTTCTAATTCATGTTGAGAAGGGTACTAGTTGGCAAATTAGCTATAAAACCATTTTTGAAAATTATTTGACCACGAAACTTTGCAGACGTGTAATCAGCTTATAAAAGAACCTAAGTTCCAAATTTGGTAGGTAGGGGACAATTTTTGTGCCTTTGGTGCATTTTAAAAGATTGCAGACTTGATTTTTTCTTCTATTGGAATGCAAAAACGCCAAAATTTTTGTCCCCCTACTGTACAACACCAATTCTAATGAGCTTGTCATGGAATTTTCCATGCCTAACAACTCCATAGTGTTGAAAATTTGAGAACCTTGCCTAGCCATAAAATTCAAAACATCTTAAATAGATTTTTGTGCATCAATTAACTTCACTACCTTAGACTCAACATCATTGCTATCATCAATCAATGGGTCTACTTCTACGGGATCATGTACCTCCTGGCCATCTCGCACTAATTGCACAAGCTCCTCAGTAGAATACTCCACCTCAAATTCATCTTCACCTTCCATGTTTATGTACTCCAATGGAGAAAGCTTCCCTAGAGGCTTGCCTTGCACATCAAAGCCCAAATTCAATGTTGCTGACGTCATCCATAGAATTTGTTGTCCATCCGACCTTTTTTCATCCATATTACTTGTTATTATCACACTTACACTAGAGATTTTGAAAAAAAAATAGTGACATTATCAAGGGTGATAGGGATAATAACGAGGGAGTTTTACACTAGAAAATTTGGTTTCGAAGTTTTGGGTGACAATATCAAGGTGTTCTATAAACAAGGGTGACATTATGGAGGTTAGACTGTATTGACTGTCAGAAACAGTGAAGACCGTGCCACGTATATTGAGGTTTCGACAGCAATTTGCCTTCAGATTCCATCAAATCCTTGATGAGGTTGTGTGAGTTGCCCTCCTCTTCAGAGACGATTTCTAAACCAATTACACATCGATACTTGCATTTTATTGAAACCACACCTGCTAACAGTATGTAGATCAACAGTAATGACTTCATCTGAGGAGATGAAACAACGACTTATCCCTCACTACGATTTCTTGACAAGGTCTCTATCAATTAATTTATGCATATATCTGCTGTGATTCGACATGGGAATTGATGATGGCCAGCTTAAGCTCTCGGGTATTGAAAGCAGGGTCATTGTAGCGATTGTCCAGAATGTGAGTGTGCCAGAAGATATGACCAGACATTAAGAGTTTCGTATCTTCCACATACCGGTGCAGACTAGAGGCCCAAGGCTCCGAGTTCCATGAAACGGGCAGCTGAGTCGACTCTACCTTCTCGAAGAGGCAATTGTACGAGTTCACCAAGTTCACAGCTCTCGATACAGCTTGGGGTTGCAATATGCCTTCAGATTCCATCAAAACCTTGATGAGGTTGCGGGAGTTACCGTCCTCTTCAGAGACGATTTCCTTCGGGTAGGAGAAGATATCGTTGACAAAACTCGCCTGAATGCTAGCGATGTCCCTTAGCTTTATCATCGTAGCTTGTTCGCGTACCTCGTGTGGTAAAAACTCCGCATTGGAAAACTCCAGTAGTAAATACGCCCATGGAGCCCCGGAGTTATCCAAGCGCATTTGCGTGTACGAGTCCAAGTCTTGTAAGAATATTCGGTCATTTGCACTGTCGATGAGACTGGCAACACACACTTTGTAAAAAGCCGCGAGTTCATCGAAGAACGCGTTACACCATTCCGAGGGGGCCAGGCGTCTGAAGTCTCGGCCTGATTCCCACCACATCCTCTCAATGGGAGTAGGATCGACCGGAGGATTCTCTTGCCTGATTATCACATTCAATTTCTCCAGAAACTCGCCTATTTTCTGAGGGCTCTCACGAATGCTGCTGGAAATGCCATATTCATTGGCAAGCGAGGCTTCGTCTGGACGGTCGAACAGGAAGTCATCGATGCCGAAAGTGATGGCGTAAAAAATAACCAGGATTGCGAGACGTTCCGCAGTAATAACACCACTGTACAAGTAGCTGTTAAGGGAGAGACAAAAACGACAGTAGGATTCCAGTGACTTGATATTCTGCCATCGCTCCACGAATTTTCCCACTTGTTTGGAAGCTTCGTCTACACGTACACTTTGTGGTGGAGCTTTTGGAAGGCCCCTGATGAGCATGGATTGGACAAGGTCGTTCTCGTTGGCTGCGGGAGTGTCAGCTGGTGGTGGAAATTCACTGGAAATTTGTCGTTGTTTGCTGTTATCTGTGCATCATGTACACAGGTGAAGGAGGTCATCATGAGCACCTGATCGTGATGAGACAAGAATAGAATTTACGAGGAACTTCTGAAGCTTCGGATGAAACCTCAAATTGGGCTTACAGTGTTATCTGTGCATCAGTGTGTACACAAGAAAAGGCGATCAGCACATGATGATCTGAGACAAGAACAACAGGGCACAGTATCTGAAACCCAGGGTGGCAACTGTATGTAGCACCATTTCTAAGAATCATTATTTGGGAGACGCTTTTGCATTACAAGACTTTCAAAGAATATAGATTCTAAGAAACTTTATGATTTTCCTTAGAAGGGAAATTCAACACCTAAGGGTCTTGATGGTGACCCGTTTTTAGAAAAATGGTCTTCCAAAAATAACATGTGAAAGTACAAGTTTGCCTTTTCTAATTCTAACACAAATCGCATCAATGGATTCCTCTCAATGACCTCTTTCCAAGCAATGCATCTTCTCTTTGTGAAAGGCAAATCATCAGATCACTTAGAAGTATTAGAAGTGATTTAGAAACAACTGTGAATCTACTAAAAGGGAGAGTTGCCACCCCGGGTTCTGAAACTTCTGAAACCTCAAATTGGGCTTAGAGTGTTGTTATCTGTGCATGATCTACACAAAGAAAAGGAGATGATCAGCACTCTGAAACAAGAGACAAGGCACTTATGAAACTTCTGAAACCTCAAAGTGGACTAGTGGGTAGGCAGACGAGTTGGGATATTGTATGTATGTATGTATGTATGTATAGGCTCCACTACTGAAGTCCGCTGGATTTAGTGTCATATTTGTTTGTTAACTCTCTGACATTCTAAGCTTCCGCTGAGAGACAATATAGTGCGCAGTAAGGTGACAATACACTCATGCATTTTGATTGCGTTAATGTCACCTCAATGAACACAGTTATATCACAAATATGACAATCTGTCTCAACAGAAGCTTAGAATGTCGCAGAGTTGACAAACGAATATGGCAGTAAATCCACTAGATCCTATTATAGTAGTGATATAAATCAGTCAGGAAGCATGAGCGGAGTGACACACCGGTAGTGCTGATGGAGCTATGGATGATCAGCTGGCGAGCTGGAACTGATCTCCCCACAGCTACTAGTCGGCTGGAGTTCACATTTGCATGGCGTTGAGAGCGTAGAAATGTGCGGGGGAATCCATAAGCTGACTGCAACATTTGGATACCAGAGGACGCACAGCACAAATTCATCATGGTGACTACTGCTGCAGACATGCTCAATAGCTCCTGCTGACCTCTTATCTTAGAAGTACTAACCTAACAAACCGCTGGTCGATCTACGAAGATCAATGAAGAGCGAGGATTCAGGGAAAACTTTCAAGTTGGCAGTGAAGATCGACTGGTCTGTGCAGCTGATATTTGAAGCAGCTCAGCTAGCCCGGTGTCGCAATGAGACAGACCCTCGTTGAACTCGTGGCCATGCAATTAGTTAAATGGATTCCGTGCTTCCTTGTCGACCACTAATCCGCTAATCCGCCTTAAGTGAGTTAAAGTCAACGTTATTTGGCACAAATTATGTGTCATATTTGATCTGAATCTCTCTCATGGGTCTCTCATAGATATGTTTATGTGCACTGGGCTCCAGGCTCTTGGAACTGGAAGCTTGCTCCTGGATAAGAAAATCTAAGTATGTAGTGCAAAAGGTGTGTAGAGAGAGCTGCTCCGAGATCCTGCCATGGAAACTTGAGTGAAGTGTAGGCAATGAGTATTTTTGACAGTTTTTGCAAGTTTTTGACATTTGACACGTAAAAACTTGCACCCAAAAAAATGCACATAGATTGACACACACAATTTAGAATGTGACATGTAGTGTGACTTGTAAAGAAAAATTCCACACGTCATATGTTGAAATGACACGTGCTACTAGGCATGTGACATTGTGAGCCCAAATTGATGTCCACATGTGTTGTTAACACTTGTAAAACATTACAAGTAGTGTTTTGTTGATTTATGATTATTCACAAAAATATAAAAAGAGTGAAGCTTGAAGAAAGCTAAGTTTGAAGCATTAGGCTTGTGTGGAGTGGATTTAAGTAGTATGAGGACATACCTTGGTAAAGTGTGGTAGGTAGAAAGCCAAGGTTAGTTAAATGTTTGAATTAGGATCTTTGTTGATCATTTGAGGGAGGAAGGCTTAGGAGATTAGATGAGAGCCTACAAAGTAGGAGGAGATTTCGAAGGCTTATCGAGAGCCTTGTGGATGGGATGAGTCCCTACTTAGAAGGAGAAGATTAAGGGGTCGTGATTGGAGGCTCTAATCCTCTCACCCTATCCTTATCTCATGCCCTCTCTCCCTCTCAACTCACTATATAATCCCTCATTCTTCCCTCACTCATCATCTCTTTCCTTCGTGCTCCTTAAGCACCCCACGGGTTATAAGTGTGGGTGTGTGGGAAGCAAGATAGGAGCACATGTGTGTGCTTAGTTCTTAGGAGAAGAGCCAAGGCTATTTAGCCTTGAAGAGGGATTGACCTCTTGTTAGAAGTAGATTGGGTTTAAGGAATTTGGAGTTTGATTGTAAACTTCAACTTGTTGCATTGAGATTCATATTGAAGTGAGAGAATTCAAACTTGTTTAAACTTGTGGCATTTAGAGTGACTAGATTGTACTAGGTGCATTACTTGTAGTGTTTTATTAGTTATGAACTTGAGCAGAACTTTATAGTGAGAGATTTGTCAATTATGGATGATCAGAGTGTTCAATGGGTATGAAAATTTGAGGGATTGTTTATTATAAAGTATGGGAGTTGTGGTAAAAATTTGAGAGCTTCAGTCATTGGGATGAAAGAGCTATTAAAAGTTGAAGGGGAGGGTGTCTAGGAACAAAGCAGCAAGGTTTGAAAATATGTATCTCTTAGAGGGTTATAGATATGGATACCAAAATTTGACACTACCTTTTGAACTTATATATCTATCTTGTGTCAAAATTTTAGATCGATTGGACGTAGGAGTTGGAAGTTATTAGAGTTTTAATGACCGGATGCTTTATCACAGCATTCATACTAAGTAGTTAGAGTTAGAATTTCATGCATAACTTTTGCATATGAACTCTGTTTGTGCCAAAATTTGGTGTGGAGATTTTTGATAAGGTACTTAACAAGTGTACCAAATGTCACTTGAAGAACATAAGTTGGGTGGGAGTTATACTATTCTGAAGTTTAGAAGGAAGACATTGATAGAGATTTACATCAAGAAGAACTTAGAGAAGGAAGGGCAAGGATAAGTATATAAGTATTTTTTAATACTTGTATTTAAAGCCTATGTGCTCATGGAATCCACAAGCGAAGTGTCATGTACCAATACGGAATCAACCACGATGACATGTGATAGCACGGAATCAATAAGCGAGAACTCATGTAGTAGTGTGGAGTCGACGGCAAGGACTCGATTCACAAGAGGGATATCTTTGAAGGCATGCGTGGCCAAAGCGGCCGGGTGGACATTAGAAAAGGCTAAGGATATAACCTTGCCCGACATTAAGGAATGTAAAACTACATAGTGTGGTGTTAATCAAGTTGTGTATATTCCAAGGGTAGATTGGAATTATATATTGGGTTACAAAGAGAGAAGTCTCTACATGTCATTATAAACTTTTCCACTCGGGCTAGGACGAAATCGAAGGGTGGAGGATTTTTGGTGACATAAATGGTGCGTCCGCCGGGAGTTTCGAGTTTGGAGCTTGGAGCTTGGAGAGCGGGCGACGGAAGTCTTGGAAGGCAGTAGGAGAGGCAAAACGTGAAGATCGATTAAAGGACGGAGCGCTCGTGAGAGGTATGGTTTGAATTTAGTATTTATTTCATGCAATTTCAATTTGAGAAAGGAGCACGGCAAAGGTGCGCCTACTAAACCTTCTTGGGATGGCATAACGAATATCACCTTAATAGGACCCGCACTAGAAAATTAAGAGGTAGAGGGATAATTAAAGAATTAGGATCTCAAACTTTAAATACTCACTCGGTTGTGAGAGTTTAAAGTTTTTAAACTAGAGGGTTTTAGTGTTTTTTTAAATTACAATTATTTGAGTGTTGTATGTTTAGCAATTCGATCGAGGGGAGAGAACTAACAAAACAGGAGGAAGCGAGAGCTTGAGGTAAGCAAAATCTCTTCCAATTGAAAAAATATTAAATTAAAAAAGGATTTTCGTAATTGTCTTTGTCGTGACGAACGGAGAGGGTAATTCCAAACTTAGACGTAGAGTGCAAGGAATCGAAGGATGAACCTCGATTCCAAGCACGGTACCCAAGAATGGTCAGCCCCTCACGAAGAGTCTTGTTGCAAGTGTTGAGCGTAAGGGGGTGTGACGAGGTGATACTCGCACTAACCCTAAAACTAACATGAGCTTTCCATCCCCTATTGGGATTGTTCATTGAAAATTGTATGTCTCTATTTCCTCACCTCCAAAACAATGATCACACGAACTAAGCGGAAATATTAAAGAGAGAACTTGTGAGGCTTTGGTTGGTCAATGTGAGGGTTGAACGGTGAATGATGGATGCAAGGATACACGAGGTCCCAGAAACCTAAGTTAGCATTAGGACTAAAGAAAAATGTTACTAAACGAAGATCTTCTAATATAGAGGAAGTGGTAGAAAGGGTAGGCACTAGTGTAGAGGGTGGCTTTAGGGGTGAACCATTGGTAGAAGTATCTCCGGTCACTACTCGACTAGAGGAAGGAGATATTCCTTCCCTATTGAGTGAAGAATTAGTGGAAGAACCTAATAGGACTAGAGAAGAGAGTAGTGTAAGCTCTAGAGAATCTAGTGAAGGAGGACCACGAAACACCATGGATGATTTAGGGGGAGGTGGAATTCCACCTCCCATATTACCAATCCCCCCCCATCGATCCATTGGTTAGGCCGCGAGGCCTACCAATAATCGTACCTCAAGGGTTACCTTCGTTAGACATACCTTCGAACCTCCCGAAGTTCTACGGGACTAAAGATGAAGACCCGTCTAGACATATGGAGAGGTTCGTTGAGAGGGTAATTAGCTCACTAATTACAAACCAACAATATTGGCTAGTTTGGTTCCCTACGACTTTAGAGGGGGAAGCCTATGAGTGGTATAGAGACCACGATGAGGGCCACTTCCAAACGTGGGACCAATTACAACGGGAGTTCCTTAATGAGTTTCGACCCGAAGTCGGTCAAAGTATGGCTTTTAGAGCCTTAATGACAATGAGGCAAGGAAAAGATGAAGAGATTTCCGCATACATTAGAAGATTTGATTGGGTATGCGCAAGGTGGGTAGGTGATTACTCAACGATGATACTTTAATGCAATTTTTCATGAGAGGGTTTGTTAAAGCGACTACAATTAGGGGTGTATTACAAAGGAACCCTCGCACCCTAGCCGAGGCTAAGGTAGCCGCTAGGGATATGGAACATATTGAGAGGGATTATGAGCGGCTATGGAGGAAAGAGGATGAGTTGATCCCTCAATTCATCCCTCTCCTACCTAAGACGGGAATGGACCCGATTAGGCTGCATAATCGCCCTCCATATGTCGCCATTGAAGCGGCCTCAATTCCCTTAGCGGTAACGACCCCCCCAACCATGTTAGCATTACCAGCCCCTAGGGTAGACCCTCAAATTGAAGAGATAGAGCAACGACTAGGTGCTACTCAACTAGGGTTCCAAGAGACAATGTTAAAACAATTTCAAAATCTAACGGACCAAATGGCATTGTTGATCAAAAATCAACAACCCGGTCCTCCACCTCAAATAGAGTCGGGAAACCACACATCGGGATTTTGGTGCACTAATTGTCAACAACACGGTCATACACTACAATTTTGTAGAAACGGGCCGAACCGCAATCAACGAACGAACAATAATGGGCATCAACAAAACTTAAGGGGTCCGAGTCAAAACCAAGGGAATAATCGGGGCCCTCCGCCACGTGGACAAACTAACCAAAGTACCGAAAAAAAGGATTTTCACCATCTTTGCGGTAGATACCACGTCATAGGGCAATGTTGGTCCGGATACCAAGGTCAAGTGTGTAATAATTGTGGGGGGCCACACGCTTCTAACCAATGTCGTCATCCGGACAAGGTAAGTGGAGCACCGAACCCTCCAACTAACCCAACCCAACCGGATCAAGAGAATACGAGGGGTTCACAAAATGAAGGTAATAATACCCTTAAACCTTCTAACTTCTATTATGATGGGAATACGAATCTTTCGGGGCAAGTTACACAATCACCTAAACAAATGGGACCGTCTACATCTCAAGATGTCCGATTTATGGATTCTTCTACCGTTCCGGTAAATTTAGAAATGTCCACAAATGGTCAAGGTTCATGTCTTCCACATGCTAACTCCATTTCATACGAGTTAAAAAGTCTTAAGGAGGAAATTGTGCATAAGGCTCCGGCATTAGCCGTTACCACTAGAGCAATGAGGGGTAATGCACCATTAGAAGTAGAGGAGGAGGAGGAAGAAGAGGAAAATCCATTGGGGGAAATTCCTTATTTTTCGGATTTGGAGAATGTAACTAGAGAGGCTAGGAAGGCCACTAAGGCATTAGAGAGAGAAAATGAAATTGCCAATGAGAGGGAGAGGTCTAATGTCATCCATGATTTAGAGGGTGGTGATGTAGGAGAGTGGGAAGGTCCGGGCATTCCCGTAGAGGAGTTTGATAGTGTTAGAAGGCCTAAGGCCGATAGAGTAGATGGATACGACCTTTGGGCCGACCTTAGCTCACTAAAGGCCGATATCACCTTTGGCCAATTATTAGAAATTTCACCGGTAGCTAGGAAAACTTTGAAGGACGGGATGCCCGTGAATAGGAGGGCCAAGAGGCCAAAGACTGGAGTGTCGGCAAGGGTCCAAATGCAAGGAAGAACTCGGGAAGTCAAGGCGGTGGAGATTGAAGTAACAATAGTGGACAAGGTGGTTCCTCATGTTTTGGTGGATGGTGGAAGTAGTCTCAATATTCTACCCGAGCACACTATGCGGAAATTGGGCTTAAGTTTGACGGGTCCGTCGCCATTTGTGATTAATATGGCCAATCAAAGTCCGGTGGTTCCGGTGGGGATTATCAAAGATTGTCGGCTTAACACGGGAGGTGAAGAATACATTGTGACCTTCCAAGTCATTAAAATGCACGACAATAAGGATGCATTCCCCATTTTGTTAGGGCGACCTTGGTTAAGGATGTCTAACGCCGTAGTAGATTGGGGAGGACACAAACCTTCTATCACCTATGGTCCCGTAGATAATAGAGTCAAGGTCTCTATTGCACCTTTAGGTGGTTGGGTTAGGGAGGAGATTGATCCAATGTCGGATGAAGAGGAAAATGGTGGAATTAAGGAGGATTTTGAGGATACATTGGTGGAAGTTGTTCAAGACAAGGAGAAGGCTAAAATGTATTCTTCTAGCGGGTTCTTAGGTCCTAATTTTTACAATCAAGATGTTGATGGAGATTTTATACATTGGTCAAGACAATACACGGAGTCCATTAGCGACGTCATGATGATGACTCATAGTTGTATTCTCCAAGATAGGGTGTCTAGAGAGGATTATTTGTCCTTAGAGCCATGTGAGGTTCTCACGGAGGAAGAATGGGTGAAGGGAGGACTCACTCCATGGTTAGATGATATTGAGTTGAGTGATGTGAGTTTGGTACATGTAGATGGGACTCAAGATGAGGAGGTCATGTTAGAACTCTCAAAGTTAGAGCCCGCTTTGCATTTTAAAACTACTTCTACGGGCATTATCGTGGGTCATGATGTCAAGGACTACCCTAATGTACCCAACGATTGGTATAGAGATACCGAGGAGCAAACACGAGTGGTCGAAGAGGATTGGAAGTTTGTGGATGTCAAAATGAAGGATGGGAAAGTTAGACCAATGAAGATGGGTTCTAAACTCGATGAGAAGGAGATTAAGGAGTATAGTGATTTGATAGATGAGTTTAGTGATACTTTTGCTTGATCATACGATGAGCTCAAGGGGATTCCTAAAGAGATGGTTGAGCATCGTATTCCGTTAGTTCCGGGCTCAAAACCGGTGAGACAAAAAGAGAGAAGGATGAACCCTAGATTGCAATTATTGGTCAAGGCGGAATTAGAGAGGTTGTTGCAGGCTGGGTTTATAAAGCCGGTAGAGATTACGGATTGGGTTTCTCCTATGGTGTTAGTGAAAAAGAAAAATGAGAAGCTTAGAGTTTGTGTAGACTATAGGAAGCTCAATGATTGTACGCAAAAGGATCACTTTCCTTTGCCGTTCATTACCTTGTTGTTAGAGGAGGTAGGGGGTCATGAGAGGTACACATTTATGGATGGATACGCCGGCTACAACCAAGTAGCCATAGCGCTCGCGGATTTGCACAAGACGGCATTTACGACACCTTGGGGGACTTTCATATGGGTGGTAATGCCATTTGGTTTATGCAACGCACCGGCAACATTCCAACGACTAGTCATGTATATCTTTAGCGACTTGCTCTTCAAGTCCATGACGGTTTATATTGATGATTTTAGTACCCAATCTAGTACTAAAGAGCATGTGCATTGTGTGAGGGAGGCCTTGGTTAGGTGTAGGCAAATGCGGTTGGCATTAAACCCGGACAAGACATTTTTAGGGGTACAAAGGGGAGTTTTGTTGGGTTATGTTGTGAGTGAAAAGGGGAGAGAACCGGATCCGGACAAGATCGCGGTCATTGATGAGTTGGAAACTCCGAAAAATGCCAAGGGGTTCTCTAAGTTGCTAGGACATGTGGGGTGGTATAGAGAGTTGATTCCGGATTTTGCAAAGATAGCGGTCCCTATCACTCATTTGCTCAAGAAGGATGTTAGATTTGTTTGGACGGATGAGTGCCAAAAGGCCTTTGTTGAGTTAAGGTCCAAATTGAGCACTTATCCTGTCTTAAGGCCCCCGGATTGGGAAAAGCCTTTTCATGTGTATTGTGATGCTAGCAACGTAGCGGTGGGTAGTGCCTTGTGTCAATCCACGGGAGAGAAGGGGAAGGATCTACCCGTAGCTTATGCTAGTAAGCAATTGACTTCCGCGGAGAGGAATTACTCCACTACGGAGAGAGAGTGTCTAGCCATGGTATTTTCGGTCAAGAAGTTTAGGCACTATCTTATTTGTAATCCGGTAGTGTTTTTTGTGGATCACATGGCCATTAAATATTTGGTCAACAAGCCGGAGTTGAGTGGAAGGTTGGCTAGGTGGGTCTTGTTACTCGAAGAGTTTGATTATACGGTGGAATATAAACCGGGCCGCATGCATTTACAAGCCGACCACTTGTCTAGATTGTCGGAGGAGATGGGCACTACGCCAATAGATGATAGCCTCATGGATGATAGATTGTTTGTAGTCACGTCCACACCGGATTGGTATGCCGGAATTGTAGAGTTCTTGACCACTCAACAATTACCAACCGAATGGACGAAAGAGGAGAAAAGAAAGGTTAGAGTCAATAGTAGGCACTTTGCAGTGATCAAGGATGTACAAATGGACGTGACGCGGCCTAAACGCGTCACGTCGCGTCACGAATGACGTGACGGCATTACGTCGCGTCACGTCCAGGGTGTGACGCCAAACGGACGTTACTGTAGTAAAAAAAAATTACTAATGGGATTTTTTTCTTCAGATAAGTAATTATTTCGACATCAATACAGGCAGTCGTCTACCATGGTCGACTGCTATATAGGCAGTCGACCACTTAATCGACTGCTAACTCAGCAGTCGACTACAATTGTCGACTGCTAATGTAGCAGTCGACTAAGTGGTTGACTGCTATATAGGCAGTCGACCACTTAATCGACTGCTAACTTAGTAGTCGACTACAATGGTCGACTGCTAATGTAGCAGGCGACTAAGTGGTCGACTGCTATATAGGCAGTCGACCACTTAATCGACTGCTAACTTAGCAGTCGACTACAATGGTCGACTGCTAATGTAGCAGTCGACTAAGTGGTCGACTGCTATATAGGCAGTCGACCACTTAATCGACTGCTAACTTAGCAGTCGACTACAATGGTCGACTGCTAATGTAGCAGTCGACTAAGTGGTCGACTACTATATAGGCAGTCGACCACTTAATCGACTGCTAACTTAGCAGTCGACTACAATGGTCGACTGCTAATGTAGCAGTCGACTAAGTGGTCGACTACTATATAGGCAGTCGACCACTTAATCGACTGCTAACTTAGCAGTCGACTACAATGGTCGACTGCAAATGTAGCAGTCGACCATGGTAGTCGACTGCCAATGTAGCAGTCGACTACCACCGTCGACTGCTATGTTGGCCGTCGATTACCATGGTCGACTGCCATATAGGCAGTCGATTACCTTGGTCGACTGCCATATAGGCAGTCGATTACCTTGGTCGACTGCCAATGTAGCAGTCGACTACCACCGTCGACTGCCTGTATAGCAGTCGACCATGGTAGTCGACTGCCAATGTAGCAGTCGACTATCTTCGTCGACGGCCAACATAGCAGTCGACCATGGTAGTCGACTGCTACATTGGCAGTCGACCATGGTTGATAGTCGACTGCTATGTTGCCGTCGACGAAGATAGTCGACTGCAGTTGTAGCAGTCGACCATTGCCGTCGACTGATACTATTAACAGACAAATGCAGTCAACATCATATGTTTGTTGGATCAAATTTTAATGGTTTGGGTATAGTGGAATATGGATGGATGGAAGTAGTTTAGGAAAAATGTGATTAAAGCCAACAATGATATGTAAAAAAAAAAAAAACCGCGTTGTATTAAAACAAGTATATCGTAAAGATATAAAAAATATACAAGGTTGTCCATATCAATGATACACGCATACTACCTTAACCCCTACGATGTTGCCTAAAGAACTAAACAGACTAAACACTATCCTTAACCTCAGTTCTCCAGCAGTCTATCGGCTCATCCCACCCCACAAACGGCATCTGCATCCGTAGTTTGGCGATGGTCAATGAAATGCGGTTGGACACGTTCTCGCATGTCAATGCACTCAAAGTGACATCCCAAATTTTCCTTCCTTCATTGGCAAAGAGAATTCGGTCATCACCATCGTTGCAAAGTTATCGAGCAATCATGCCGACCGCATAACACTCAGCCTCCGCGGTGTAATATACATCGGGATCATGGTGTCTCCTGTTTTGGATGTAAAACAGTTCCGACGCCACCCAAAACTTCTTCTTCCTCAAATTTTCCTTCGCTTCTACGGTTTCCGCATGCCATAGCGATAGGACATCCTCACCCGAATGCGTTGCACATTCCCAATCGCACACCCCAATCTTGAGGCTCCCGTCCGATTCCCAATGCAACATAATGTTGTCAATGGATAGATCGTTGTGTTGCACATTTGCAGCGTGCAAAGCCTCCATGATCCATAACAATGCCCAAACCAACTTTACCCTCTTCGCCCGGAACTTTTGGACTTGGTCATTGAGTTGCCATTCGGTTGCGTCCATTGTCAAAATGTTGGCATTTGGGCGGTGGGCTCTATCCCGAATGAACATCTCTCGTAGAGTGCCCCCGTTCCACCATAGTGTATAGCCCGCATTGGACACACTGTTGATTAACCAAAACTTGATGAAACCTGGATGCGTGCTCTTTAAAACGCATGCCTCCGCACTTACTTGGATACGAGCTTTTTGCCTATCCGACGTCTTTGGGGTCTTTTCAGCCCACGTAATCTCCGGTGGGAGACGATCGTCGCCCTCGATCCTCACCTTCCTCACCTCCCCGTAACCCCCCACCTTCTTTATGCTCTTCAAACTCACGACATTTGCCGTATCGGGAATCCACAATAGTTGGCATGGGCCCGACACCCTTAGCCACTTCTCCAATTTCTCCGCCTTCCAAGGAATTATTTTGGAGGCCGTCTTGGACAATCCTTTGGCCACGGGATCCCACCACAAAAATATTTCCCGGATTCTTACAGCTCGAGGGCTCAACACCTCGCCTGTTTCGCCCTCCGGGAACATGTTCTCAACCAATTGCTTGAGGTTGAAAATACCATTTTGGGCCTTATTCTTCACCCATGAATCGAACCCCGCAAGATTCCTATCACCGCTAAACTCGGGGCCATCCACTTCCTGTCGAATAGCAACCTCCATGTCCCTTTTAATTATCTCAACCCTTTTGTGTTTCGGCTGCTCCAAAAAACGGAATTTGATGCCGGCCTCCCCATTCCTCAAATACCAATCAACTATGGCTTGGTGGACCTTTGCCGTTATCGCATCCGAGAATTTTACCCTTGGTTTCCCGCTCCTACTCGACGACCCTGAGGCCGCGGAAGCCCCTCCTTGGCTGCTCGTAGGGGCACCGGCATTTGGGCGGACGGGAACGGTAGTATCTGAACGGGGGGTAATATTGGCTCCCGTTCCAGAAGCACTTCCTGATCCCACATCGGAATGTCGTTGCCGCTTAGGGGGCCGTTTGTGCACCCTGCCGGGTGCATCCGGCTCGTCCTCCGGCATCCTCCAACTTTGATCCTCCATCGTGTTTAAAAACACGCTATTATTGTGTTCACAAACACAACTCAAATGTGTTCACAAACACGGCCGTATTCACACCGCTCCACCGCAAAAAATCGGATCCAAAATTGGCAAGAGTTTGCACCCTAAACCAATCTTCCAACCGCCCCCTAGGCCCTCTCAAAACATTAGGCAAAGGATGCTAGGCATGCTTAGTCCCAATGTCCCGCTTGAGGAGGGGTGGTTGAAAAATGATGTCAATGAGGCCTCCCCACTTATATATATAGGTTGGGTGGGCCTCACACCGACGGTACGACCGGACGCCGCGCCCCTGGATCTTGACCGTTGGACCGTGCATCATCCAATGGCCAGAATGGATGCGACGATTGGTCGACTGCTATACGGCAGTCGACCATCCAGTCGACTGCCAGATAGCAATCGACTCTGGATAAGGCAGTCGACAATTAGCAGTCGACCGCGGCGTCGACTGCTATGTGGCAGTCGACGTGTGGGCCGACTGCATTTAGCAGTCGACTGCGGGGGTCGACTGCCATGTCGACTGCTAGTTTGCAGTCGACCCTGGAAGTCGACTGCCACGTCCACTGCCAAGCAGTAGTCGACCCCCGATGTCGACTGCGAGTGGCAGTCGACCCTGGAATTCGACTGCCACGTCGACTGCCAAGCAGCAGTCGACCCCCGATGTCGACTGCGAGTGGCAGTCGACGTGGCGGTCAACTGCCATGTCGACTGCTAGTTTGCAGTCGACCCTGGAAGTCGACTGCCACGTCGACTGCCAAGCAGCAGTCGACCCCCTATGTCGACTGCGAATGGCAGTCGACGTGGCGGTCGACCGCCATGTCGACTGCTAGTTTGCAGTCGACCCTGGAATTCGACTGCCACGTCGACTGCCAAGCAGCAGTCGACCCCCTATGTCGACTGCGAATGGCAGTCGACGTGGCAGTCGACCGCCATGTCGACTGCTAGTTTGCAGTCGACCCTGGAATTCGACTGCCACGTCGACTGCCAAGCAGCAGTCGACCCCCTATGTCGACTGCGAATGGCAGTCGACGTGGCAGTCGACCGTCATGTCGACTGCGAATGGCAGTCGACGGGCAGTCGACCGCCATGTCGACTGCTAGTTTGCAGTCGACCCCGGAAGTCGACTGCCAAGCAGCAGTCGACCCCCGATGTCGACTGCGAATGGCAGTCGACGTGGCAGTCGACTTCCATGTCGACTGCTAGTTTGCAGTCGACCCTGGAAGTCGACTGCCACGTCGACTGCCAAGCAGCAGTCGACCCCCTATGTCGACTGCGAATGGCAGTCGACCGCCATGTCGACTGCTAGTTTGCAGTCGACCCTGGAATTCGACTGCCACGTCGACTGCCAAGCAGCAGTCGACCCCCGAAGTCCGCTGCAAATGGCAGACATTGGACCTCCCCCCCTCCAAACATAAACAAATTGCTTTTGCAATGGATCCTATAGCAGATTACTCTAAACACTTTTAATATCATAGCATCTTTTATATTTAGTGCACGTTCAAGCGTCGGGACTATAAAGGGTTCACCGCTCATTAGCATTCATCATTCTCCCTCGTTCTAGTTGGCCTTGATTGCCTTTTGGCATTCGTTGCAAGTGGAGAGAGGTAGTAGGTTATATTGGGATGGGCACGCGAAACGAATGGAAGCCTTGGTTTGTGCCTAAGGAGTGGACTCCAACGTCCAAGAAGGTCGAGTACAAATTTTGCGCGTTGGAATTAGTTTATAGGAAGGACCGCATGGTTGCCCATTTGGGATACCAAAAAAATGACGGCAAGATGCGGGGGGTGGCATTGTGTCAACGTCAAGGGCCGATTGTAAAGTCTTTATTTTCGAGGTGCGGCGGATCGTGGCCGCCAATTCCGGATGACTTTGTGGACGAGTGCGTTGAGGACGGGGGAGAAGTTGTGGTCAGGTCCCAACAACAAGCGTCATGCGGTGCATTGTCGAACGCGAACGGAAGCCAAACCGCTCCACCATCGCCCGCACCGTCAGTGGCAAGGGAGTTGGTGTCCGGGACGACTCCCGAACCCCACCGACGTTCCCAACGGCAAATGGGACTAAAAGAAGGGATGCAAAATTCGACAAAACGAGACTTGGATACAAAATGGTCGCAAGCCTTTTATGAGGCTAATATCCCCATTAGTATTGTCCGCCATCCCGCGTTCATCCAGGCCGTTAAGGCAACCGCCGAGGCTAGAATTATGTACAAACCCCCAACATATCATGCAATGCGCAAGAGTTTACTTGACGATGCACGGTTCAATACACAAAAAATCGTGGAGTTGAAGACAACATCATCCATCCACAAATATGGGTGCACTATTTGTTCGGACGGATGGGAGAATGTTGTCCACCGCCCTTTGATGAACGTCATGCAAATTTGTCCGGCGGGCGACGTGTTCCTTGGTTCCATCGACACCACCGGTAGCACAAAGGATGCCGCCTACGTGGCCACCGAGGTCAAACGCTACATCGTTGGAGTGGACCCCACAAAGGTTGTTCAAGTTTGCTTCGATAATGCGGCGGCCATGAAAACCGCGGCGAGCAATATTAGTCGGGAATGGCCACACATATATTGGCAAGGGTGTGCGGCGCATTGTTTGAACTTGTTGTTGAAGGATTGGGGTAAACAACGATGGGCGAAGGACGTCGTAGACAAGGCGAAGGACATTGTCAAATACATCCGGGCCCACCAATGTCCGACGGCGGTCTTCCTCACCTACTCGCCCAATTTGGGCTTGAAGATGCCCGGGTCCACACGATTCGCCACCAACTTCCTCATGATTGACCGGCTTCTAAAGGTGAGACATGCTTTGGAACAAACGGTTATTCATCCCGATTGGACCGCCTACGTGAACAAATTAAATAGAGGAGGCGATGATCGAAGGAGAAGTGCAATGGAGGCACGTCAAATCAAGACAACGGTTAATGACGACAATTTTTGGACAAGTTGCGATAATTACCGCCACATGTCGGAGGAGGTGTTGAAAGCATTGAGAGTGTTTGATGGCGTTGAACCGGCAATGGGCAAGGCTTGGTTGACCATGAAGAACTTGGAGAAACATGTGCTTAGCCTAAGGAATCCTCCTTTCAACCTAGCACACAACCTCGCTACCTTGGCCGAAGAAGATTTCTACAGCCGGTGGCGTATGATGACCACGGACCTACACCATGCCGGTGCAATCTTGAATCCTTATTTATTGGACGACAACGTCGTCCACGAAGACGCGGCCGTTAAATCCGGACTTGGACACCATGAGGAGGTTGACCACGGGCAAGGACGGTCATTACGGTCGGGTTGTGGCCGAATTTCAAGCATTCAAAGAGCGTAGGGACGCGTTCGCCAATATGCCCCTAGCCATGGAAGCCAACATCCCACCCCACGAGTGGTGGGACCTCGTGGGCGAAGGTGGCACCCACTTGGCCCCTTTGGCAAAGCGAATATTGGCCCAAGTGTGCTCCTCTTCGTCTTACGAAAGGAATTGGAGTAGTTATTCGTTTGTGCACAACAAGACTAGGAACCGGTTGAGTTCGGCGAGGGCCGAAAATTTGGTGTACATTTATACCAATTCACGGTTGGCACGGGAGAGGGTTGATCGGGACTCGGCCGCATGGTATCTAGTGAACATGATGTCCGAAGACTCCGACTATTCGGCCGACGAGGATATAAATGGTGACCCCCCCGCGGGACCCGGCGGGGATTCCTCGGGGCCTTCGGACAACGAGAGCGATGGAGGACATGGTGGAGGGAATTTGGGCCTTGACAACCACAATGATCCGTTTGCATACGATGGACTTGACGCCGAGGACGATGGTGATCTTCACATGTGGGCCAACATAGCCGGTCGGGAGTTTCTCTCCACTACGCATGTGCGTCCCGCTACGCCGACAACTACAATACCCGATGTACCGGTAGACATTCAACCCGTAGTGGATGAAGATGTAGTGGCCGAACCACATGTGGATGAAGCTCTTGAAGCGGCTCCGAACCGGATGGACATGGACGAAGTCCCACCACATGCTTCCCCCATTCATCCACCGACGGATGTTGTGCCCACTCCTATTGTGCCGACAACATATGCACAACCCATGCAAACTACACCACCCTTTGCCGAGCCCCACGGAGAGGGCACGTCCAATGTTGTCCTTAACACTAGTCCATTGCGAGGTATTGGGCAATGCCCGGCCGTTGCGCGAGTACCGGAATCCGACTCGGATGACACATTGGCGCAACACATTGCGCGTCGGGCCCCAACAATACCACGCATGGGCTCCCGGTTGGTTGGTGCCACCATCGGCATGCGCGCCCCATGCCCCACACCGGCTAGGCCACCCCCTAATATTGCATTGACAAACTTTGGTCGGACCACGAGAGGTCAAAAAAGAAAACGACAAAGGGATGTGCGAGAATGGAGGACTACCGGGGCCACCCCACTTGCACGTCCACAAACTGACGGCGTTATGGATGCAACGGGTTCAAGACCAATGGTATCGATTAGAATGCCAAGGGCTGGCACACAGCTTAGTCGAATTCCCGGCCCGGCAATTGATAGCCACGAGTCCGACGCCCGAACAGATGACAATGCCAGCACGGACGATGAATCCGGCGTAGGCGAAGCTCCCGATGATAGTGATTACCAAGCACCGCCCCCAAGGATAGCTGTGGGAGGGCCACGCAGGACAAGGAATTCTATTCCTCAAGACAACGATAATGCCCCTTCATGAATGAATATTTATAGTAATGTCAAATGTCCTATGGTGTTCAATGGGTTTAGTTGTATTGGTGATCAATTTTTGTAATAACTATTTTTGGGTATGTTTGTTGAAAAAATAATGTGAATTTCAAATTTGTATGTTGGATGTTGACTAGAAATTGAGCCTACATGTATGATGTAGGGTTTAGGAAATGAATGTCCAATGTGCACTAAGGTTAGGACTCAGGAGTAGGACACATGGAATTGATTTGTAATGCCAATAGGCCCTATGTAGTGTTGCATTTTTTATTCTATAGGTCGGAGGCGGCATTATAAAATAGTTTTAAGAATATTTAAGACTATTTTTATGTTTTTATTATTGAAAATCATCGAAGACATCAATCCGTGAGGTCCTTTATGGCAAATCATTGTCGAAAACATTCCCCTCTTCTAGGATTAGGTCATCGAGCTCTTCTCCGCCCAAATATTGATCCAAGAATGATGACATTGTAAATGCAGACCACCATTCACGACTTGTCCGATGTGCCATGTGGGGCGTTATGTATTCCAATATTTGCCAATTTGTGTGGCAAATTGGCAATGCTCAAGGCTCAAACATTGCCATTGAGTTTGAATGTACTAATGCTATATGGTAATATGGAACAATTGTCAAAGTTGAGCGTGTCTATATTTGCCCTATTGCCATGGATTGGCTATAGTCGTGAACTTATAATAAAAAAAAATTTAAAATGCCGTAGAAATTTGTCGAGGATTTTAAAATGCATTTTAAATGTGTATTTTAAGATAAAGTAAAAATAAATGCACCTCTAGCCCTATGTCATGTGGGAGGATGAAATGAATGTCCAATGTGCACTAAGGTTAGGAGTAGGACATATGGAATTGATTTGTAATGCCAATAGGCCCTATGTCATGGGCGAGGATGGAATTAATGTCCACACACACACACATATATATATATATTGCAAATACCCCCAAATATATATATATATATTGCACATACATCCATATATATAGCGCATACATATAGAACATACGGTATACCGGGAACCCACATATATATTGCACATACACATACATATTGCAATTTGCACGTACACCCATACATGTTAGACATACATATTGCACACGGGTGTAGCTAATAAGGAAGTTATCATTTGTTTAAATAGCGATCCACTTTTATTTCACATTACGGATCATATCTTTTACATAGTGCGATTATATCCACTAGGCCTAAACACATATACAATGTGTTTGCTAGGATTAAATCGGCGAACTATATAGAACATGAACCGCTACATCTACATAGAAAAATTATAATGTCAATAGTCGCTCCGAAGGACAAATCCAAAAGTTGGTGCATCGACGATATTCGGCAGAACGTTTGTCGACTTGAAGCCAATATTCTCCATTCTCCACAAGCATATCCCGCAAGTATTCAAGTTCCATTATGAAAATATCGTTGAGCCGAGCATGCTGAACTTGCCATCGAATTGGGATGGCAATGCGTTGCGTATGGCTGAACATGAAGAGGTTGAGTCGGAACGCTCGCAACAATTCGGCGAGCTCCGAAGTCCCTCTCACGCCCCTAAATCGATGCCCCATTGGTATGTCTACGTCCCAAATCGACATACGCAACGCATTGTAGACTTCTCCCATACCAAAATGTTCCCGCCAAGCTTTGTTAACTCCCATGTATTTAAAAATACATATGAGAGTTAAAAAATTCGCCCTCACTTCACACCCCCGCCCATACTCTCCTCGGTGATATGGCTCCAAAATAGGCTCTAGGACCTTCGGCAATATGTGCTCCCCCACAATTTCCGCGGTCAATCCGGGTAAAATGGTCGACGGTGCCATGTTTGGCACAACCCTGAAATAGCAGCTTCTCCGCTCCTTCTCCCTTTGTTCTCCGTTTGCAAAGCTTGCTAAAACAAGCTATGGCCAATGGAGAACTTGGGAATGAGGGAAATGGGAGGTTGGATTGCTATATATATGCATCCTTTGTCATGATTGTATGCATTTAATGCATGATTTGACTAAGCTAACGCTCTTCCCAAACCCTAACGCCTAATTTCGACTGCTGGGCAGCAGTCGATTGCCATATTCGACTGCTGGGCAGCAGTCGACTGATAAAATCGACTGCTGGAAGGCAGTCGACTGTGGATGAATGACTGCCTTCCAGCAGTCGACCATCTTAGTCGACTGCTAGGAAGCAGTCGATTTTATTAGTCGACTGCTGTGTAGCAGTCGACCAGCCACAGTCGACTGCTGGGCATTTATCAATCGACTGTTGCCCAACAGTCGATTTACATAGTCGACTGCTATGAAGCAGTCGATTTGCATAGTCGGCTGCTGTGTAGCAGTCGACCATCCACAGTCGACTGCTGTGTAGCAGTCGACCATCCACAGTCGACTGCTGTGCAGCAGTCGACTATGCAAATCGACTGCTACACAGCAGTCGACTGCCTTGCAGCTTAATTTAGACAACTAATTAGACACACCCGTAACCCAACCTGCCAACTCATTGGATGCCACCCGAGGGCCCACACTGCGATATCCCTATAAAATCAAGTGTGCTACCCACCATGAGGCCACCTTGCCTCGTAGTGATTTTGAGGACCTTGTATGCGTCGCATACATTGCCCAAGATCAACTACGGTGTGGGCAATCCATAGGATTGCGATGGTTGGGAGTGGCAAGATACGGGATGCGGGTGGTTCGTCAAGAAGTATGTATTACAATCCCCAACACGCATGGGGCTTGCCGGACGAACCGGACGAATTTACACCCGAGGTGGTTGCAGAGAACACTCGAAATGAGGACGATTTGCGCAGTGTTTTACGTCCGATTCAAGGGTTCACTGAATTCTATTGGGTTCGACTACCTAGGAGACAAGTTGATCGTCACCACCGCGGATACTTGGACGCCCAAGAAAGGCCCGCATGCCGCATCGGTTACAAGGAAAAACTTTTCCCATGGCACTTGTTTCAGGACCTTAGCGACGTTCTCACGAAGGGGAAAAATCAATTGTATTTTCGAAAAAACTATGGGACCTTGTGGAGGTTCTACCAAACCATAAAACACTCGGTGCATGACGCAATTCATTGGGGGTTCAACCGGTGCACCGCGCACCAAAAGGAATACCGGGTGTATAGAGAGTACACACTTAGGTCGTCAATGTAAGATTTGCCCACGAATATGGTGAGAGCGTAGTATCAAGTTTGTACTTGCACGTATACTTACGTATGTTGGTAAGTTGGAAATGCGCAATATATGAATTCCTAGCAATATTGCGGTGATGTTTTCCGCTTGGTGTGAACTTATAATCATGCCACATGGAATCATTGTCACAGTTATTTGCATCGATACGTGTTTGATTCAAGTGCAAATGCATGTAGATGCAAAGTCCATGGTTTAATTGGATGTTTGTGGCAACCGATTGTGTGGGCAAACATAAGAAATGATCATTGTGCGACACTTGTTTATTACTCCCAAAATTGATAGTGAACAATAATTCACTTATAAACATTTCCAAAATCATGGTTTTTCCCGCATTGTGTACAATTGAGTATCAAATAATGCCTCCTAGTCCAACGCCTATCTCACAAACACTAGCCAACATTCCTAATCCGGCTCCGAATCACTATCCAATGCAATGGGGGGTCCGCGGCTTGAGCTTGCACCGTTCAGATTTGGTGGCCGTAGTGTCCGGCGCCTCGCCTCACGCCTGCTCTCGGTGATGGCCCATAGTTCTTGCGCCGCAGTCTCCCGGTCAGCTTGTGCACGAGCGCGCGCGCGGTCTCCAATGTGCAACCCCCTCGCGGCATTCGGATGGCGCAGGACGTCTTGCATGGTGGGACTAGAGGCCCCGTCACGGATGTCCAAAAGGCCGTTGACGTATTTCCACTCATTCATCCGGATTTGGACGTCCACCTCATTGAAGCTACCCTCTTGTGTAACGGCCTCCTGCCTCTCCAGATCGGCCTCAAAACTTGTTGTGTCCAACACGTGTTCCACATCCCAAGTTGTTTCCTCGCCCGGGACCGGTTCCCGTGGTAATACCCCCACTGTCACATTGCCGTTGGAGTCATACACGTATCCGTGGGGGTGAGGACCTGGGACGTATTCACCCGTCTCTCCGGCATGCCCACCCACAACACGGTACAAAAATGCCCTCAAACCTACGGCCTGAGGAGAGGAGCTGGGGTAAAACTCATGAGCAACCCTTGTGTACATTTCAGGCGTGAAGTTTGTCGGGTAGCCTCGCAGGTCCTTCAAATACCTCCGTGCACGCCAGCTATAAGCAGGAGGATCGCCGTATTCTGCGGGCGGCACACCATGGATTATTGTGTATTCAAAATCGGGAGGCATTCCCCATTGCACTCCGAATTGCTCGTACAACCTTCGATGCAGAGGGGCTTGGCACGTAGGACAACGGCGTGTTTGCAACATGTGTGGCAACAAACAATTCGGGTGGACCATGTGACCGCATGACCCAACGACAGGGTTGTCTATCCCGCCGTTGTGACGGTGTCGTGCCGTCACGACGTGTCGTGTCGTGACGGACCCCTCCGTCACGACACAATAGGGTCCACGTAGGGTCAACATAGGGGGAGCCGACTAGGGTGGGTAAAATACTTACCTTCTTGCCAAGGTGGCGTCCTATGTGGCAGAAAACGTCGACGTGGATGTGCATATTTCCCCTGCCACGTAGACCATTTTGCCATTGTGTTTATCATTGTGTTAAAATCAAAGTAATAAAATATTACTAAGGAGGGTGTGGGGCGGACGGGGGCGGACGGGTGGGGCGGACGGGGAAGGGGGGTGGAGCGGACGGACGGGGGGGTGGTGCGGACGGTGGATGGGGGTGGAGCGGACGGGGGAGGGGGGGGTGGGGCGGACGGACGGGGGTGGAGCGGACGGGAGAGGGGGGGGGGTGGGGCGGACGGAGGAGGGGAGGGGCGGACGGAGGAGGGGGATGGAGCGGACGGGGGAGGGGGGGGGGTGGGGCGGACGGACGGGGGTGGAGCGGACGGACGGGGGGGTGGAGCGGACGGGGGAGGGGGGGTGGGGCGGACGGATGGGGGTGGAACGGACGGGAGAGGGGGGGAGCGGACGGGGGGGCGGACGGGGGAGCGGACGGGGGGGGGGGGCGGACGGGGGAGCGGACGGAGGGGGGGGAGCGGACGGGGGAGCGGACGGGGGGGGGGGGCGGACGGTGGAGCGGACGGGTGAGCGGACAGAGGTGGGGGGAGCGGACGGGGGGGCGGACGGGGGGGCGGACGGGGGAGCGGACGGAGGGGGGGGGAGCGGACGGGGGGGGGGGCGGACGGGGGAGCGGACGGGTTCGGAACGGGGCGGGGGACGTGGGCAGACGGAGGTTGGGAACGGGAGCGGACGGGGTTTGGGTACGGGAGCGGACGGGGGGGAACGGGGATTGGGAACGAGGGCGGACGGGTGGGAACGGGGATTGGGAACGGGGGCGGACGGGGGGGCGGACGGGCGCTAGTAGAATTTTCCCCACTTTCCCTTTACTTTGCTGACATGTCGTCACACGTGGACAATGTAAATCCTACGTGTCCGAAATTGGGTAATGTAATTACACAAAAAAATCGGTAAAATTCAAGTCCGGCAGGATAAAGACAGCATCCGGCATAATCCGGCATAATGTCGTGACGGATACGTGTCGTGACGGCACGACATTATGCCGGGATAAGCCTCCGTCACGACACAATAGACAACCCTGCCCAACGATCCATGCGCCTTCGGGTCCCCAAGGATTGGAACAAATGGGGCACATGCTCCCGTCCTTGATCCAATCGGGGACGCATGGCCACAACAAGGCTGGTCTGGCCGGGGGTATCACGATGCGGGATGATACTGCGGTATCCCATTGGAATTCATCCTCGGGCCTCTTGGTCCATGCAATACTGGGGTAATGGTCGTCATCGACCGGGAGGTTCTCAGGATACATGAAATCCAATGGCGGCCACGAGGTAAAAAGAAGCCGTCGTTCGGGCCACTGTTCGCCGTGGTCCCTATAGTGTGTCAGCTCGTCCATCAATGCCCTCTCACGCGTGGCGAACATGATAGTGGCTGTGACCATGCCCATGTAGTCGTCCTCCAACAACCGGTTCCTCCTAATGACCCGGTCGTAATCAACCCTCATTGCCTCCAAGTTTGTTGTGGGCGACGGCTCCCGCCCTTGTCCATCACTACCAGACATTGCTTGCGGCAGTTGTGGCGCATCAGCCCTCGCAAGTTCAAGGTTGGTCAAACGTGCAATCTCGGCCTTCAACCCTTGGACCTCCTCGGCGTGTGCACGTCGGACCATCTCCAATTCCCGTTTTTTGGTCAGATTTGCATTTTGCCAACTCCGCCCTCAACGCCTCCACAACGTCGTTGTCGGCAACTACCAGTGGTGGGGATGGCACCGCCGATGCCATCTCCACATCAACGGGCGAAGATGGAGGACAAACCAACCGGGAACCATGTGGCGGTGTCACGTGGACCCTTTGTCGCCGGCTAGGTGGTTCAACCGGCAACCCTATGACAATGTTGTGCTCGTCCATGTTTGACTCGGCGGCCGGTGGAGTCCCCACAATTTGATGATCTGGTCCCGCAAGGAAATCAAAATAAGATCGGACCCTCAAAGGATTCATTGGAGTTTGCCATGCCAATGGAATCGGACGGCCAGCGTTCCGTCCTAGCACGGCACTTGGTATGACCGTGACCCGGCGTGCCTGCCTCAAGTCCGGGCTCGTGCGGGGTATGGTGGACCAGTCGATATCCACTCCCAAAATTACCTCCGCATAGACCATTTGGCATAACCACATTAGCATATGCCCGCGATCAAATTCCCTCGGTGCACCCCACAAGAAATCCCACACCTCCTTGCACCGTTCTCCAAATATTTGATGGCTCACCTCCCTCCATATGCCATAGCGTTGTCTAGACATCCGTTCAGCATTCGCGCTAGGAACGAACATCCTCGTCAAATGGGTCCACTCTACGTACCTTCGGACCGTGTTATACAACCACATGCCCCTCTCATTTTGCCAGCCGGGATTGGCGAGAATGTTCGGGTCCCGCGCCACCTCCAAATTGATTGGTTGTGGCCTGCCCCTCGGCGCATTGCCGCGTCTTCTAGCGCCTGCCGACCCCGGTCTCGCTTGCGGAGTCCCCCCCGGATCCAAATCCCCGCCACGTGGAGGTTCCGGCGGCAAGTTATCTTCGTCTGCCATCGTTGCCCCTAACCCCTAGCTTTGTATGCCTACTATAAATTAAACCTAATATGGTAGCACTTCCAAAATAAGCGCCACCACCCACAATTTTTTTCCCAATCCACTAAAACCAAATTAAGGCCGTTCAAAGTTCAAACTACATAATTAGATTTAAACCACTTTCAAAATAAGTGTTCACATATAACAATTTCCGGTATGGTTCAAACTAACCGCAATGGGGTACAATGTAGACCGTATGTAGGTGGGTTGCAATACACACGTTAGGCAATAACAGTATATCGTATGCACCGTATACGTATTTCAGTACGTATGTCCACCTGTAGCCCTCCAGCTCACCTCTATCTCCAAATGGCAAGGGCTGATTAACAACCTAGGCCCAAATGGAGGGAGGTGGGAGTGAGGGAATGAGGGAAGTGGGGTCCATATATACCCCAAGGAGGCGTCCTTTCGATTAGACGCCCCCTGGACCAACCCATGGACGCCACGTGCCCATGGGTGTCTCTACGCGACTGCTCACGAGCAGTCGCAACCCATTCAAGTCGACTGCTGATAGCAGTCGACCATAGGGTGCGACTGCCCACCAGCAGTCGTCCGCACTTTGTCGACTGCTATTAGCAGTCGACTTGGGTTGTCGACTGCAGTTGGGCAGTCGACTGTCCAAGTCGACTGCTAATAGCAGTCGACGAAGGGGTGCGACTGCCCACCAGCAGTCGTCCGCACTTTGTCGACTGCTATTAGCAGTCAACGAGGGTTGTCGACTGCAGTTGGGCAGTCGACTTGAAGGCCAGACGACTGCTTGTAAGCAGTCGCATCCCTTCGTCGACTGCTATTAGCAGTCGACGAAGGGGTGCAACTGCCCACCAGCAGTCGTCCGGACTTTGTCGACTGCTATTAGCAGTCGACTTGGGTTGTCGACTGCAGTTGGGCAGTCGACAGTCCAAGTCGACTGCTAATAGCAGTCGACTTGAAGGGCAGACAACTGCTCACAAGCAGTCGCCCGCCTGTCGTCGACTGCTAATAGCAGTCGAATTTCCATGTCGACTGCCCAAGAGCCGTCGACAACCCAAGTCGACTGCTATTAGCAGTCGACTAGTTATGGTAGTCGACTGCTCTTGAGCAGTCGACATGGAAATTCGACTGCCGTCAGCAGTCGACACACCTATAGGACTGCCCTTTAGCAGTCGATTCAGTGTGTCGACTGCCTAGTAGCAGTCGCTGTAACTCGTCGACTGCCCACTAGCAGTCGGCACTGTTGACGACAGTTTACCCTATGTGACGACAGGGTAAACTGTTTTACCCCCCCCAAACGGACGTGACGTTTTCAGGTCTGCCGTCACGTCGCTGTCACAGGACGTGACGCGACGTGACGTGTAATCCCTGGCAGTGATAGGCAATAGATTGTTCAGGAGAGGAGCGGACACCATCTTGAGAAGATGTGTATCGCAAGTAGAGGTTCCGGATATTCTAGAGGCTTGTCATGATAGTGCTCGTGGAGGGCATTTTTCTGGTCAACTTACCGGCCAGAAAATCCTTAGAGCAGGTTACTTTTGGCCTACATTGTTTCAGGATTCACACGACTATGTTAGAAGGTGTGATGCTTGCCAAAGGTACGCTCGAAATGACCTTAGGATGGAGATGCCATTGCACATTTCATTACCACTAGTTCCCTTTGAGAAATGGGGAATAGATTATGTAGGGGAGGTCCATCCCCACTCTTCGAGAGGGATGGCATACATTGTTGTAGCTACCGAGTACTTGACTAAATGGGCGGAAGCCAAGGCGGTAAAAACCGACACGGCCGCACATGCCGCCACATTTATGTATGAAAATATCATTACTAGGTTTGGAATCCCAAAGATTCTAGTTAGTGATAGAGGTACATATTTTCTTAATGACCTCATTTCAGAGATGACTCAGAGGTTTAAGATCGACCATAGGAAGACTACTCCCTATCACCCTCAAACTAATGGTCAAACGGAGCGGGTGAACGAGATTCTAGTGGGCATTTTACGCAAGACGGTCATCGACTCAAAGAGAGATTGGGACGTCAAGTTAAACGCGGCTTTGTGGGCTTATCGGACGACTTACAAAGTGACAATACAAGCTACTCCGTTTTCTTTGGTTTACGGTATTGAGGCTACACTCCCTATTGAATTTGAAGTGGAGTCATTGAGGGTTGCAATAGGGACACGCCTCAACGACAATGAGTCTTTGAGAAATAGGCTCGGGGATCTAAAGGAGTTGGATGAGAAGAGGCGGAAGGCCGCTCAACACATGGAAGCAATTCAAAGGCGAAGGAAGGTTATCTTTGACAATCGTCACAAAAAGAGGGCATTAGAACGAGGAATGTTGGTTATGCTCCAAGATGGGAAGAAAAAGGATTTTCCGGGCAAATTTGATGCGGTTTGGTTAGGTCCTTACATTGTGGCGAATACCTTTTCTAACAACTCGGTACAATTGGAGACACTCAATGGACAAAGCTTCCCGACACGAACGGCCGGCAGTAGGTGCAAGCAATTCCACATATGAAGACATTTGACTTCAAGCAAGACATTCTAGGAGCCGGTCCCAGATGGTCGCCAATAATGTGAGCCCAAATTGATGCCCACATGTGTTGTTAACACTTGTAAAACATTACAAGTAGTGTTTTGTTGATTTATGATTATTCACAAAAATATAAAAAGAGTGAAGCTTGAAGAAAGCTAAGTTTGAAGCATTAGGCTTGTGTGGAGTGGATTTAAGTAGTATAAGGACATACCTTGGTAAAGTGTGGTAGGTAGAAAGCCAAGGTTAGTTAAATGTTTGAATTAGGATCTTTGTTGATCATTTGAGGGAGGAAGGCTTAGGAGATTAGATGAGAGCCTACAAAGTAGGAGGAGATTTCGAAGGCTTATCGAGAGCCTTGTGGATGGGATGAGTCCCTACTTAGAAGGAGAAGATTAAGGGGTTGTGATTGGAGGCTCTAATCCTCTCACCCTATCCTTATCTCATGCCCTCTCTCCCTCTCAACTCACTATATAATCCCTCATTCTTCCCTCACTCATCATCTCTTTCCTTCGTGCTCCTTAAGCACCCCACGGGTTATAAGTGTGGGTGTGTGGGAAGCAAGATAGGAGCACATGTGTGTGCTTAGTTCTTAGGAGAAGAGCCAAGGCTATTTAGCCTTGAAGAGGGATTGACCTCTTGTTAGAAGTAGATTGGGTTTAAGGAATTTGGAGTTTGATTGTAAACTTCAACTTGTTGCATTGAGATTCATATTGAAGTGAGAGAATTCAAACTTGTTTAAACTTGTGGCATTTAGAGTGACTAGATTGTACTAGGTGCATTACTTGTAGTGTTTTATTAGTTATGAACTTGAGCAGAACTTTATAGTGAGAGATTTGTCAATTATGGATGATCAGAGTGTTCAATGGGTATGAAAATTTGAGGGATTGTTTATTATAAAGTATGGGAGTTGTGGTAAAAATTTGAGAGCTTCAGTCATTGGGATGAAAGAGTTATTAAAAGTTGAAGGGGAGGGTGTCTAGGAACAAAGCAGCAAGGTTTGAAAATATGTATATCTTAGAGGGTTATAGATATGGATACCAAAATTTGACACTACCTTTTGAACTTATATATCTATCTTGTGTCAAAATTTTAGATTGATTGGACGTAGGAGTTGGAAGTTATTAGAGTTTTAATGACCGGATGCTTTATCACAGCATTCATATTAAGTAGTTAGAGTTAGAATTTCATGCATAACTTTTGCATATGAACTCTGTTTGTGCCAAAATTTGGTGTGGAGATTTTCGATAAGGTACTTAACAAGTGTACCAAATTTCACTTGAAGAACATAAGTTGGGTGGGAGTTATACTATTCTGAAGTTTAGTAGGAAGACATTGATAGAGATTTACATCAAGAAGAACTTAGAGAAGGAAGGGCAAGGATAAGTATATAAGTATTTTTTAATACTTGTATTTAAAGCCTATGTGCTCATGGAATCCACAAGCGAAGTGTCATGTACCAATACGGAATCAACCATGATGACATGTGATAGCACGGAATCAATAAGCAAGAACTCATGTAGTAGTGTGGAGTCGACGGCAAGGACTCGATCACAAGAGGGATATATTTGAAGGCATGCGTGGCCAAAGCGGCCGGGTGGACATTAGAAAAGGCTAAGGATATAACCTTGCCCGACATTAAGGAATGTAAAACTACATAGTGTGGTGTTAATCAAGTTGTGTATATTCCAAGGGTAGATTGGAATTATATATTGGGTTACAAAGAGAGAAGTCTCTACATGTCATTATAAACTTTTCCACTCGGGCTAGGACGAAATCGAAGGGTGGAGGATTTTTGGTGACAGTAATTTAATTGGATTGTACAATAGATTGGATGTTGCTACCTCGAAACATATTTGGACAATGGATTTATTTATGAGGGTAGTTCTTTGGAAAGATTGTCATAAGGTAGGCAAGTGTTATTTGAAAACTTTCCTCTTTGCAACCACTTCCCGTAGGATAAGAAATATGCAATTAATGCAAAATGATTAGCAATTCCAAAATTGTGCTTGTAGCCATTTGCCTCATAATTTTCAAAGCTCACATAAATATCTCATTTATTATCAATAAAAAAATTCTTGTGCTCATTAAGTAGTCATATAGGTCCCCTCTTCCCCAATCATGTGGACTATTGGGCCTACAATGGTTAGCATGGGTTTATCATGTAATCCTATCTCTATTTGACACATGTCTTTTTGGTGTCCGTTTTTAAATCCACACTTGACCAAATATAGTTTAAATACAAGTATCTAGAATATTGTTGTGTTGGATTTAGACACGTCTACCTTAGAGCTTTGCCAATTGGGGATGCACAAGACTCCATGTAAGTTTTCAATTTGAAATATGCATGTTGTCCAGGACATCAAACCCAACCTAAGGTAGATATACAAAAAACAGTGAAATAAGTTGATTGGGCAAGAAAGAGTGGCTTGAAATTTGTGCAATGTTTTTCAAAGATGGAGTAGAGAAAAAAAATTGAGGAATGCAAGTTGTTTCATAATTTTATTCCATGTCAATAATTAGTTACATTTCCCCAAAGAGGCAAGTAAGTCAAACCCCTACTTGTACAGTAGAGTCTCCCTAATTTGAGCATCAAAGTATCCTATCTACATACGAATGCACACAAAATGGTTAACTCAATGGCACCCAAAAGTGGTTGCAAGTGGTGTGAAGCAATACCTATTGGCCAATCACTGCATCCTTTTCGGGCCACCACTTTTACAATTAGCCATTTTGGGTCCACACAAGAATCATTCTACCCAGGCTAGTCTAGTGCACCAGTGTGGTCATTCACCGATTTTGGTTTTTCTACCTTAAAGAGCAAGGGCTTGACACATGGAGTCATGGCATGGCATAAGGTAGATGGGTATGGAATGGTTACTTTTTCTATCTAGCCCACTTCTCCTAGGATATGAAACACACTTACTATGAGATGGTTAACAAATCCAAATTGAGGCTGCAACCACTATATCACTATATTCGTTAATTTGGGACTTTTTCAGCATTTTGAGACAATTACAAATATAAGAACATGGATAAAATCACACAGATATTGAAGAATGTTGTAAGATGCAAATACTTTGAAGCGGGTGTTCATATCAAGAACCCAATCAAGAACTCATATCAAGATGGTTTAGGTAGGACGACCCAAACATTAGACCATGTTGTTGTGGTCCATATATTAATTTGAGACAAGAGAAAGTCTCAAATTAACGAATATAGTGATCTATCATCAAAACTTTCAAAATTCATATGAATATCTTATTCATCAACAAAGTGAAGAATCAATTGAAAATTCTTGTGCTTGTTAAATGGTCATAAAGGTACCCCCAATAATGTTGGGTATTGAACTTGGAATGCTTAACATATTTTAAACACATAGGACAATCTCTTTTAACCCTTAAACGTCGGAGAGGCCCTATCAGGGCCTCGTTGACCCTAAACTATTTGACCATAAGATAGCGTCAAAACATGTCGGAATTGCAAAAAAAAATTCCCCAAAATGTGTATCTCAAAATTCCATATCTAAATATATATGCCGATCGCACTAAAAGAATTACATGGAGGTCTGAAATGGGGTAAACATAGGCTGATGGGAGAGGCCCTCTCACCCCCCCTTGGACGTTTAAGGGTTAAACACGTGTCTTTTTGGTGTCCGTTCTTGGATCCTCACCTTACCACAACCAATCACACATAGGGGTCGGTTTAAGATGAGTAACCGATTTAGGCTTGTCTAACCTTATATTGGGATTACTACAGCCAGTTTTGCGGCATTCGCATTTCCACTTCTTTCTGTTATTCAATTGCTCACCCTTGCTCAATATTTGTGGACATGGAAAGCAAATTTCACAAAGTGCCTTCCCAATGCAACCCAAAAGTGATTCTTTTGGTACAAGGAAGTTAAAGAGAACCCAGGAGTAAGTTGCAGTTGCAGAACGCAACTTTAAAGCCAAACGGGCGATTCTGTCATTAGCACAATGCTATGGCTAGTTGTAAGCCTTAGAGTATTCCAGATGAAGTAGGGATTCGATTTGATGGAGAACAACTTGACGGAATAGATCTGTGCTCCAATCTTGACTGAAATGATGTGTTTGAAAGATAGATAACTCAGAAAACAACGATCTCACAGTATGTAAGTCTTCACCCATAAAAACATGGTGAACTTCTTCCATGTCAGATTCCAGCTTGCAAATGGTAACAACCATGCAAAGAGTTCAGTGCACTGTTTTAACTCTCCCCCAAACACCAAGTTCTCGAATTGTAAGGCAATTTCATCATTAAGAGCACGAAAGCTACACATATCCACATTGCAAATGCATCAAGTTCCAAGGAGAATCGTGGGATATGATAAAAGAGATTTTCTCATTCATCTTCATGTCATCAATACCCCCTCGTGCAACTTACAACAATCCTGCAAAGAGTTCGGTAATCCGTTTCCATTCTTTGTCATATAGATCCAGGTTGCCCTCGAACACCAGAGTCGAGTAGCGCATGAATTCATTGAAGCACGAATTAGATGTGGAGCGATTCATCGAGAGCACAAAAGTTACACACACGCATGCATCGCATTGCAAATGACAACCACTGCCGACAATCGTGAAAAGGGAGAGCTCTCTTCATCGTCAGGACACCAAATTGCCTCTTGCAACATACAACAGTCATGCAAAGAGTTTGGCAAATCGATCTGGATCCTCTATGTACATGCGAATGGAGATTGCCTTGAACAGGTGCACCAAAAGCTGGGAAGAAAGAAAGAAAGAAAGAAAGGCAGGCGGGTCGGATTGGAAGGTTTATTCTCATCATGCTAGGGTTTCCAAAGTTTCGGAGAAGAGCGGTTAACTTAGGTTGAGTGGTGTGGCCCTTCATCCCCGAGTGGGTCTAGGTCACGATTGTCCGCAAGGAAAAATTGGATCATTCGTCGTCAATTAGTTGCGATGCAGGGAGGATTGTGCCACGGAGCTGGAGCCATGGAAATCAACCGGGTGAGCGACGAACTCCGACCCCAGCGAATGAATGGCCATGTCCGGTTGCATCGACATCGACATGCAGCAGGCGGAGCTTTGTGTGTGCATGTAGTTGTGGACCTCCTTGGCCACCATCTCTCGCATCATAGCCAGCAGGCCAGCATTCACCACCGCGTCGAGGCCATAGCTGGACATGGCGGGCTGGCAATGTGGTGGACGGAAGGCCTGGGCCACCACCTGCCGCACCGCAGCTGTCATCTGGGAGTGCTCCACGTTATTAACTCTATCCGGAATTTCCTGAATTCCAGAAACGGAGGGCATGGGGATTGAAGGCGGCGGCATCAACATTTTCCCGTGATCCATCAAAGAGTTCGAGCTTGCGGGCATGGACAACTCCGGAGCCGAGTTTTGCCTGCCGAGAATCTGTCGAGGCTTACGAAAAACAGAATCTGAAGCAGTGTTCTCACTCTGATTCTGATTCGAATCCTTATCCCTCCGCACCGGTGAGCTGCTGCTTCCCGGCAGAGATAAAGAGAGAGATGTGACGAGCTCCGGATTGCTTGGCACAGATTGATCCGCCAAAGAGGAGGGAGGGCAGATAGAAGTAAAGGAAGTGAATGCGGACGGTCGAGGTACAGGTCGGAATAACACCGTGGTAGGGTCTCGGGGCTCAGGGCTTTCGGGAGGAGCCCGATTGCGTTTCTTCATGCGATGGTGGTGATGATGATGATGTGAGTCAGCCTCCCATCCACTCTCACCACCATCCTGCTGCAAGCTACTGCCATCGGTGGAAATCTCATTGCTGCTCATGTTGCATCGTTTCAAATTACTCCCTGCGGTCTCATCGTTGTCGACCGACATCGGTGACATTTGACATCCAAAGCTCCCATCCTGCTCGCTCTGCTCCGGGTGCACTGCGAGGTGCCTTCGCCGCAGTGTGGAGTTCCAGTGGTTCTTCACCGCGTTGTCTGTGCGGCCGGGCAGCAGCCTGGCTATGGTGGCCCACTTGTTGCCGTGCTGTAGGTGAGCTTGGATGATGGTGGCGTCCTCCGCTGCGGTGAATGGCCGGTGCTGTACATTGGGGCTCAGCTGATTGCACCATCGCAGGCGACATGACTTGCCTGACCGCCCCTGGATGCCCTTACTGATGAGTGACCAGTTGCGAGCTCCGTATTTCTCCACGAACCGCTGCAACGCGGTGTCTTCCTCCGGACTCCATGGCCCCTTGATGCGGTCGATGTCTTCGGTGCCCGTGCTACTGATTTTGGGGGATGCCAATTTCATGCCACGTCTCGCCCCTTGCAGGATCCGATCACATCCAAGCAGCAACTCCCCCCAAATCGAACCACACGAAATCCTGCTTCTTTTCCTCCCCCTGCGCGCGCTTGCCTGCAGACAGGAGATACGGCGTGCTCGCAGCTTTCAGAGCACGAACCTCATCACAAGCAAGCTGCGTATAAGTTACCAGGAATCTCCAGAAGATTAACCTCGAATTGAACAGGAAGTGTTGGATTGGCACTTGTACAAACACATTGGTTCTGTGCAATCATCTAACCCCAGAGCTGTCTGAGTGGAATCTAATCCTTGAAATTTTGAAAGTGGGGGAATGGTTACTTGTAGGTTAGGGGATCCTGAGACAGCGATGCCGCGAAGATCTTGTGTGCTCTGGAACAACAACACCGAGATTGAGTCACAGAACTTGTTGAACAGGCAGAAGATCAATGCATGCTTGGAATTGAATCTCGGTGATCCTTATATTGCTCTCAGAGCTCTGCTTCTTGACGATGACGACTTCAAAGTGTAGAACGCACGGTAACGTCCAATGTGAGCGCAGACAATGAGATTGGATGCAGACAGGGGAATTTTAAACGAAGGAGGTATATTTATCGATGAGTGTATATTGTGCACGTTGAGCACATAAACCCTGGCCCAAAGCCGCAGCTAACACATGAGCTAAGCTACCTGCAGCTGCTGCATGCAGATGAGCAGTAGCACACGGGACCAAGAATCCACCGATCCAATTTGAATTGGGCTCCACACAATGTCAGAGCGCATTGACACGGACTCAGTGACCGCTAAACCTCTTCCGGAAGTACAAGAAACCGTCCCGCCCAAAAATACTTCACCCCAACTTCCAAAAACAGAAACAGAAACAGAAACAAACCAGCTTCAACCACCACACCGGCTGCAGCAAGCAATCACCAACTCAACCCAACCCCACCCCACCCCACCAGAACAACAATCACAAAAATCTAACTCCAACAAAACCCTCCAGACGGGAAACTCAAGCGTCGAACCACCACATCATCAATGCAGCCACAGTTCTTCCAGCCACCCACTGTCCGGATAATCAACGTACTCGGTACACCTTAACACGAACCCACCCACTGCCACCAACTCCGACTCATGGACACACCAACAACAACAACAACAAAATTAGTTTCTACAAATAACCACAACACTCAACCCTCAGCTTCTTCACCGCACATTATTGCCACAAGCACAGAGCAACAACAAACTTCACGACCACCAATTATTTTTCTGTCCCTCCTTCTAAGAACTGCCAAAGAACGCCACAAACTTTTGCAAAGGTGATACCACCACAGAACCTCCCCTCCAAAAACTGACAATTTGGGTCTACTTACTTGTTCAAGGATGGCAAACTATCCATGTAATGTGAAGCTGAAGGTGAATTTTTTTATATAAATATATATTCATAAAACTATATACCAGGAGATGAGAGGAGGTTCGTGGTGGTGTCTGTTGGAGGAAGAGGAAGGGGTAGGGCAGTGGAGTGTGTCTGTTGTCTCTCTGTCTGTTGCCAACAGAAGAGAGAAGAGAGAGAATGTGAAAGTAAGCGAGCTGGCTAGGCGGGTAGAGTTAAAGCCATGCATGCATCATCATGATGGCCATGGAAAATCCCAGCCATCATGACACATGCATGATGGACATGGACATGGACATGGCCATGGCATGTCACCGTTAAATACCAGTCAGCGATATTCTTCCGCCCAGTAAATAACTGTCATGTCATGTCACTTCCACTCTCACCCTTTCTCACAGCTTTTCCTCAGTGCTTATATTACTGCTCAACTACTTTTCTGCCACATTTCCAACTAGAGAGGCTCATATTAATGGGGTGGACTTCTTGTATATTTGGGGTGTTGTTCTTGGTAACATACAATGTTCAAGATTGAAGTCTTCAATGCCCTTCAAACGCAATTTGGCCCTTCAAAATATACCTCTCTCAAAACAACCCTTCAAAACGCAACCCCAAATTGAAAATGAAGACGTCACTTGAAGTCCTCAATATAATGTGCCCGCCACAAGAACCAACAAGTGTAGGGCATTGTCACTACAAGAAGTGGAGTTAGATGGTTGATTCTTAATTCTTCACATTGTACTGGAAACATGTACCATATAGTTCATGCACAAGTTTAATATGAGTTTTGTATTTCATTTCTATATTCTTGGATTGATGTCTTCGATTTGAACCAGCCCTTCAACTGAAGGGTTGAAATTTGAGAGCCCTTCAAAATGAAACTCATATGAGGGCTTCAATCTTGAACATTGGTAACATAGACAGTGCTAAAACCAACACCTAAAATCTTGCACAATTAGTAGATATTGATTTTGAAGTTGTCCACCACATAGCATCAACTCAAAAGGCTCCCTATATACCCTTTCCTAAAAGGGGGAGGGGTACACCCTACACCAGAGATGCAACTACATTGATTATCCCAATTAGTGCGTGTTACTATTCGGAGTTATGCAGTGCTATACCTATTTGTTGGGCATGTAATATTTTACCAAGAAAAATCATAGATGTTCTATAATGTCCAAACAAACTACTGAACTTCTGTTAGTAAAAATTGAACTCATGAGTAAGACATTATTGCATTGTGTAACTCCGAATAGTAACATACACTTATTGGGATAATCCGTTCAGTAAATAAGGCGGTAGATTCCTAGCCATGGGAGTTGGCACTCTAGCTCACTTGGCTAGTTGGTGTCGGGCTCCGCGTGGACCCTGGTAGTCGCCAATTACATCAAAGGAGTGACTTTTTGGAAATAAAACCACATGAAAAGATTGGTAGGCCAAGCATGATTTGGGCAAACCAACCCATACACTCGTTCTTTGTTGGATGCCTAAACCCTTGCCTCCAAGGAACCAGTGCACGGGTTATTTCACCCCAACCGCCAAGCATGGGGGCCAAGAAGTTGACAGTTCATTCTTGCATAGTGAATAATACTCATGTTGAAAATTGATTGTTTTGTAAGGGTGGCCGGGCATAAATGGGAGCATTATGGTGAAAAAAAACTCCCACCAGCTTGACGTTGATTAATGTTATGTGTCTAACATTAAGCTCACATCTTGGTTTAGGGTCATCCACCTATAAACACATTTGAGCCCTTAAAACTTTTGTGTATGGAATTCATAGAAGACTTACTTTGGAATCCTTATGTCAATTGTGAACGAGAATAGTAATAGGAATTAAAAGTATGATAATACTACACATGATCATCTCTAAAAGTGATGGTATGCGCACCATCTATCTTATGAAACCTCCATGTGGTAACTTTCCATTCCGAATTTCAATTCATGAAACTTATCATAAGGGGTGTGGTGATGGTGTGGTAAAAACTTGCCCCTCTTATGTTCGTTGTTTTGTCATTTCAATTGCGTCCCACTAAACTACAGTTTTTAGCTTTGATTTAGATATCAAAGTAAGGTTCAAATAGAAATTTTTGGGCAAGATAATGATACTCTATGTTTCCACCCTCCCCCGATGGCAGGCTTCACAAATTTGTATCCCTCAATTCCTAGGATAAGTTAGTATCAAAGTATATTTTATTGTGTCTTGCGGTAAGCCGCTACCTCATGTGCGGGTCATGTGAAGCATAAATTGATTGTCATCATGTGATTGGTTGGAATATCTTCAAAAGATGACATGGAAATTGTATTTAAGCAGAGTCATGCCCAATGAGACCAAAATATACGATATGCTGGGTTGTTTTTTGTGTAAGTCAATCTAAATATGATAATCTGATATTGTAGGTTAATAGCTAGTCCGGCATAACTCTGCTAGATAATTATTCAAAGTGCCAAAACTCAATCTGGCACTTCAAAATAATAATTTTGGAGATTCCAACACTGTTCCTATGACATTTTCCCAATTCCGGCTAGTTCGTAAATACCCAAGCAATACATGACATTTTAGTATATAACTCCTCCCCATAAGGTGTCCACAATCCATGTGGGATATGTAAACTTAAGAGATGAAGCCCCGGTAGTCCTTTTGTATGTATTTGTCCGTATCTTTTGTATAACAACTTCAAATTGCATTGTTTTGTTGTTGTTGGAGGTGGTACTATGTTTGATTGGCTAAGTTTTCCTACTTTAACACAAGCCCAAAAAGAGTTTTCTTCTTAGCACAATCAAGCTCCAAAAATTTGTACATAACACATTTTCTCTTCAAAACTCCTCACTTCTTCAAAATGCTTGTTGAAATCCATTCACATCTTTTGCACAAATTTTTCAAATCGCAAAGTTGTTCGTGGACGTAGTACTTTGTTTCATGTATGAACTTTCTGTAGTTGGACACAATTCCAAATAAGTGCATCTTATATGTGGAATCAAGGTCCGAAATTTTATTACAACTACTTCTTGTTCCCAAGGGTCCATATGCCTCCCACCAAACTGTACTTGCAAGTTTCCTGCAGACAACTCTCCACGCCTATTAAAACTTGGAGAGAGGACATAGACCAAGTTCTTAGTCACAGTTTGGCAACTTCATGTTAACCTATATTTTTTGGCGGTGACTAAGGACGACTTGGAATATAATGCAAACCCCTCTATGTAATACCCAAGGGTAGATTATTAACACTACATAAGCTTGTGTAGAGTGAGGATTTTCCATATTCAGGAAAAAATGCAATGTGAATTAAAGTGATTCCGAAAAATTGTGTCTATCATTTTCAAAATAATCGGACATCTATTTTTAGGATTATTTTATGTTCGACCACCTATCAATACTATATTAACTTGCAAAAGTAAGTACTAATAACTACATTGATATGTGCAATTAGGTTGTCTTACGAATAGGTTGCCTCTTTACCCATGCAAATTATCTCAGGTCGAATTAAATTACAAAAACTCATAACTTTGTTTGTTCATCCATATAGAAACCATAGTAAAATAATACTCAGGCGGGTACTTAGTGCATTTTACAAACAACATGTGGCATAATATAGGGAGGATTAAATCCGTTTGAAATAAAAATTATAAAGGACTTCCAAAATAATGAAGGGTCCATTAAAAGTAGACAATCCCATTACAAGTAAAGTAGATAGGTATAAAATGTGGCCATTACTTTTTAGTAGGATTAACATAGCAGGTGAATTTTGGGATCCAAGTTTACGTTTAGTATGAATTGTCTTGGGTAGGTCACTTAGTGCATTTTAAAATCAACATGCGGCCTAATATATGGAGAATTAAATTCATTTGAAATAAATTTTATAAAATAATTTCACATGATTTAGGGACTGTAAAAAGTGTATAATCCCATTACAAGTAGGTAGATGGACTTTAAATGTGGACCATACAAAAAAATAAAAATAAAAATAAAAATTAAGATCATTAATAATATGAAGGTTCAAGATTAGGACCTTAAGATTTATGTCAAATAGGTTTAGTTTTGCACGCATGCTTCACAATATTTGGATGAAAATTGCAGCATCATATGCCCAAAAAGGATGGGAATTCTCAGCCTTCATTATTAATCTTGTTCCTCATCCTACACTCCCACAGTCTCGTTTGCCAACACCTAGAATTTTAGTTCCACTTTTTCGAGACTGGTGTTTTTTTGTTTAGGGTTTATGAAACAAGGGAAGCAAAAAGCAAAGAGTGGAGCCAAGGAAACAAAGATATCAAATAGGCATGATCAACATGCTCTTGAATTTCATTAGAGAAGCAAGGTTGACTTGCTCACGTTGTTGCTCACAATGCCTCTACCTTGGCCATTTTGCCACCTCCAACTCCACCTCATCCAAGTAAGCCTTCGAACAATTCACTCATATATGCCTACTTGTAGAATTGGCTTGATTCAAGATTGAATGTGTGCAACCGTGTTAGACTTTTCATAAACATGAGCGAACCATTTCCGAGGTTCCTTAGATCAAGATCATTAGGAAGGCTATAGACTATAAGATGGCTAGTGAATCCCTTGTTGACAGTCATCTTGCATGGACACATGGATTGCTCATGAGATCATTGCTTTTGAGAACGCGATTAGTAGAACATGGCTAGTCCAAATTAGGCATGTAGTCACTTTCCTTGTAATTTTCGGAGCTCATATGAACACCTTATCCATTATCAAAGTGAAGAACCTCATGCTCACTAAATGGTCATATAGGTCCTCTTAATTACAATATGTTGATTGTTGAAACTAGAATATTTATCATATTTTGAGCACACAATCCAATCTCTTCTAAACACATGTCTTTTGGTATCCATTCTTGGAGTTACACCAACCCACATACCACTCAAATATAAGGGTGTCCTCATAAGAAAAGCAACCAAATGAGGGTTGTCTACTTACCTTATTTAGTGTGGCACGGCCACCCACCCCAACAGCCCGACGACGTTGGCCTACCTAGTAGTATAAGTACGAGGCCCAAAGTCCTGGCTGGGGATTGTGGCACTCACTTAAAATCATCCATCCTAGATATTGTGGATGAAGTGGCTCCAATAAAAAAAGCCCCCTATGGGGGTTGAGGGCCGATTCATTCAAATGTGACATCACTAGACTAATTTGGGGCCTTTGACTCTATTTTCGGAATCAAATTGCCTAAAAATAGTCATTTAGATGATTCTTGCATTTTTTCATCCGCATGGATGATTTTAAGTGAGTGCCACGAATCCTTGGCCCAAAGTCCTATGGTGGGCTCCCAAACACGTATGATTTCTAAGTAGTTGGGCCCCTCACTTTTTCATGGTCGTTGTCTTTGCCACATTTGCAAGCTGCATGTTGGCTCATTCTCTTGTTTCTCACCATTCATCAAAGTTGGAGGGCATTCGAGTTATTTGTAAAGTAAAGGAGATGAAACCATGGGTTTGGTCCCATACCTTGAGTTTATGAGAATTAACACAAAGTTACCCATGGCAAATTCTTTTAATGTGTAAATTATCATACATAAAGAGTGGTGTCGAGATATTAGAAACCAGGCTTCTAGTTTGTCCTACTAGGATGGGTGGACCAAGCTAGCCTTGCATAGGCCGATCTGGGATTTAGGACATCGAGTCCCATGTGCATATCATGTTTTAGATTTGAAAGTTCTTAGAGTTTGAGAGGTGGAAAGAGGAGCTCCCAGAAGCTTCACCCAACTTTCAAAATAGACTTTGATACACAATGTGCTAACAAGCTAACGAGCTCTTAATAGAAATTTTTCTCAAAGAAGGATCAAACCCACAATTTCATCCCTCTTTAAGAGACTTTATGGATAATTCTATTAAGGGCCAGTTTACACTTGAGGTCAAGACCGAAAATTGTTGGGACCGATTCAATGAGATTTTAGCCCTTTTAGCGATGAGGTTGGTCCCAAGTACTCATCAGAATAAGATAATAACAAGGTCCAAAATCTCTCATATCTTTAATGTCCTTGAGGGCCAAAGAACAGAGGCCATTGCATAAAACCTTGAAGGGAAGAGAAGAGGAGAGGGAGCAATTCATACTCCCAATCGATCAAACAACCTAAAATGCTTCAAAAAAATTATACTTGTAAGAAAAAGATTTTGTACTCAAATATGAAGTTGGTTCCGAGGCCAAGAATAGGCCTTCCAAGAATGGTGCACTCCTTTGTTGAGCTCGGACCTTGTCAGTGCATGTCTTTTTCGATTCAAAATTCCTCAAAAAATAAAATTAGCCTCACCCTAGGTGTAATGTGGTTGGGACCGATTTCGGAAATTCCACCAATGAGAAATAAAATAAAAGTAACGTCGGGGTTTGGTTTGTACGCCGACATGAATGGGAGCTCTATACAGTCAAGACTCTATAAGTGTTACCCCTATAAGCGTTATAATTTCATATATGTTAAGAAAATTTTACTCCCCTACAAAAACACAATTGGTAAGACTAGTGAGTGTTATGTGTTAAGTGTTATAACATGCTCTACTCCCTTCTTTGTTAATTGCACCTCTATAAGTATTAATTTTGAGAAAATCAAGGTATAATATATGAGAGCATACTTTTAAACATGTAATCACATTTATCCCATATTCTTCAATTCAAGGCACATGGGTGTTCTTTTGATCTCTATTGAGAGGGAGATAGAGGAAGCTAGGCGCTTGGTAGAGGTTGATGAAGTTGCTACTCTACTTCATCAACTGACGTTGTTGTCATCTGATAGTGAGGTGGGTGACGTGATGGATGCTCATGAATACCTCAATTATGAGATGGAGTTTGATTTAAACAACCCCTATGAACCTACCGATGAGGAGTTTTTGGATATGTATTCCTCATAACATCAAGAAATTGATGTGTGATGAGGCTATGGTTGATGTGGTAGAAGAAGTTGTAGGATTTAGTGTTGCTGAGTGTTCTCTAGAGACTTTGAAGAAATACTTTGAACAAAGACCAAATGATGCCCTATCACATATTATGAGCATTCAAGGACTCCAGAAGGAAGTTTCATCTCATCATTTGGAAGCTTCTCATCATACTACTATAGACTCTTTCTTTCGGTTAGTTTAGTTGGAAGAATCTCGTCAAGTTACTACTATATAGATTATTTCTTTCAATTAGTTTAGTTGAATTATGTATTATCATTTGTACTTTCATTTTTTTATTCTTATAAAACGTTATGTTCTTCATTTTTGGAAATTTTAAGTGTTATTTCTATAAATGTTATTAATCATCGGTATGAATTCTATAAGTGTTACTTGTTATAATTCTATATATGTTATTTTTTTGCTACTCCCGACCTGTAACATTTATAGAGTCTTGACTGTATAGTGTTCATGTTTTACCAAGCGTCACCGTAAGGGTACTTCCTTCCTCTTGGAAGGTGGGCTCCTTTAGTTCTCAAGAAGAGCATAGTACCTAACATCTAGGGGGGATCTACTGGAGGTTGTTTGTTGTCTAGCTTCATTTTGTTTAGTATTAGGTATGTGAGGTATTTAATGACAATTTGGTGTAGATGTTTCATAAGTGCTTTGATCTTGTTTTTGGGTATGTTAAGTTTTTCTAAGTCTTTAATTGGTTGTTCGTGAATAGCCCCTCTAACACCTTCTGTGATGGTGATGAGAGGGATGACTTGCCAGCCAGCTGTTATAAGTGTTTGCATGAGTGGGTTGTATTTAGTGGCTTTTCCACTGTGTGCAGTATTTGAGAATTTGTCGTGGCAATAGGTGAATTCAATGAATTGTATGACATTTGGTGGGGTTGGCGTTGGGGAGGGTTGGCTGTCTGTGGGAGCGCCTAGTATGCATAGTATGTCTGGTTTGAGTTTGGCTAGGCATGTGCATGGTGTAGTGGGCATGTGTATTGGAGTAGCCATTGTGGGAATGTGTTGTCTTGTGGTTTTCATCACCAATGAGAAACATGGATTCCAACCTTATGACACAAAGAACAGTCTCGACTCCCAGTGGTGTGTGACCCTAACTTAGGTATATCATGTCTACACCATATTCGTCGTAATATGAGTCAGCAAGAGGCTCTTGCACAGTGGGGTTGAGAATCAAATGTACATAATGCTCCATTTATTATGAGAAAATTTTACAAAAGAACATTATTCAGCCCGGGTGTTGTTCACTACGTGATACCAGATTGACAAGTACCCAACCCCAGGCTCACATTACCGGTAGCTTTACTTCTTCTTCTTCTTCTTCTTCTTTTTAATGTGGCAGCAATTGCTGCGCAAGACACAAGTGGGATTTTTGCGTGATGCCAACCTATCACCCTATTGGCCCCGTTTGACAAAGGGAATAGTATGCATAGGTTGTATAATGTAATGGTTGACACGTGCCTTTATGGTGTTTACTCTTAGGGGCGCTTCACACTATGGCTGAAGGTGGAGAGGCCGTCGTTTTCCACCAATCAGATTGCAAGAAACCAAGAGTTCGGCCTCTCCAGTCTCGACCCTTCACACTAAGGCCAAAGTCCAAAGGGCGTCACAATTTAAAATGCTTACTTTTTGACGAAGGTGATGGCATGGACTCTGAAGGAAGTTTGGGTCGGACGGGAATGGAAACCCAAACTATCGTCAAGAGGCAATCGGTTTTTTTTTCATTAAAAAATCAATCATTGACAAGATCTTGGCTGTGACCCTAAACTACCGGATGATGGTGGAGAGATACCCAAATCTCAAGGAAGAGGTTGGCGGTTCGATTCCTGGCTGTGAAATCTCCTATCTACTTGACAGAAAACTTGCCAGGTGGTCAACTGCCTCCTGTGCTTTGGCGTTGGCCTGTCGGCCTTCTGTCTCAAAAAGAAGAAGAAAAAAGACAAGATCTTGGTTGTTAGATTAGAGGGCTTGTTTTAGGCAAGGAATAAAGTGGAATGCTCCTTTGGGTTTGGACTTTGGGCTTGGCCTTTGGGGGCTTCACACTATGGCCGTCCAAGTTGAGAGGCCGTGGGAGTTCATGGCCAAAGGTTTAGACTTTGGGCTTGGGCTTTGGAGGCTTCACACTATGCCCGGCCGAAGGCTTCACTTACTATATTTTATTGGCTATTTTCATCCCATTCTTTGGACTCTCACTAAAGTTTGGCCCACTTAATCCCACGGCCTCTTGACTTGGATGGCCATAGTGTGAAGCGGCCCTTACACCCACATACCTTACTGCATAGGTTGCTAGAGCAATGGGTATGTGTTCCACTGGACATGGCAACTGATTGGGGAGGCTTGGATTTATCGCATACAATCGCACCTCTCATTCATCCAACATAAAGGCCCTGAGAGAATATGGAATTGCATCCCGTAGTTACTATTTCTAGTTGTTTGACACCGGAATTAGATTTGAAGGCTCTGATTTAGTCTAGTCCAAGTCATTTGATATGAATTGGCCACATATCTATAGGAGGTCATGTGTGAACTTGGTTGGATGAAAGGTATTGTAGAGGCTCTCTATTATGACACAAAATAATTATTTTATCCCTCAAAATTTTCATGTGTCATGCTCACATTCGCCACAAACCACTTGAATCCCACGTGGAAACTACATCCTGGCACATGTAAGATGAAATAAGGAGCCCTCTATGGGTATGCTTGTACATGCGATTGGGGAGACTTTGATTTATCACATACAATCGCACCTCTCATTCATTCAACATAAAGGCCCTAAGAGAACATGGAGCGGCATCCTGGGGTTATTATTTTTAATTGATTTGACACCGGAATTAGATTTAAAGACCCCGATTTAGTCTAGTCCAAGTCATTTGAGATGAATTGGCCACATACATGTAGGAGGTCATGTTGAACTTGGTTGGATGAGAGGTATTGTAGAGGGCTTTCTATTCAGACACAAAATAATGATTTTCCCCTTAGAATTTTCCACATGTCATGCTCACATTTGCCATGAACTACTTGAATCCCATGTGGAAACTACATTCTGGCACAAGTAAGTTGAAATAGGGAGCCCTCTATGGGTATGGTTGTATGCAATAATTTCCTCTCTCTCCACTGGTTGGGGGCATTGACATGGTTTTACTTTTTGGTTGTTGCCCCACGCAACATTTAAGCTTGGCACATAGTCGACCAAAAGGGTCATTAAGGATGTGACTCAACAAATGTTGTGCACAAAAATTAACCCCTAAGGTAGACGTGCCTAATTTGGTTACGTATCTTAGTCGGACACCTACATTTGAGTGATATGTTGTTTGGTGTGGCTCCAAGAACGGATATAAACAAAAGCATGTGTTTTTTAAACAAGATAACCATTTTAGGCTCAATTGTCAATATAATCAGGAGGACCTATATGACCATTTAATGAGCACATGGATTTTCACTTTGATAATGAATATGATATTCATATAAGCTATGAATATTGCGACGAAAGTAGCTATGATGGCCTTGTTTGGATTTGCCAGCCATCTCATACTAATTGTGTGTTTCATATCCTAGGAGACGTAGGTTGGCGCAAGGGAGGAGGGACATAGTAGACCCATTTACCTTACATGCCTACCCATTGGCCACCTGAAATGACCTTGGAAGCTCCTATATGAATATCAAAACTTTGACAATTTCATCATCATAGATGGCAAGTGAATTCCAAATCCAATTGTGTAGAGGTTAGGAGTACCTCAAAAGCTTTAACCCGTCCGAGTATCTCCAACTAGGATATGTTACGGTTCACGTGTTGAGATGTCAAAAAGGGAGATTTTTGCATCCTTGTTGGGCCCCGGTTTCTTATGGGGATCCCATACATGGTTTGTGCGTGTTAAAAATAGTGCAAATACCAACCACATGCAAGTCAAAAATCCCACATTTGTTATATTTTGAATTTTTGAGGACCTTTGCTAAAAAACAGTGGACATTGCCAGATCAAATCCTCTTTGAGGGGCGGTTTACGCAATGGACCATGAAGTCGTCCCAAGACCTTGTAAAATTTGTGATTGGCTGTTGAATTCATCCCAAGGATACTTTGGTTTAAACCAAGGAAAAATTACCAGCATGACCATGGAGTTCGAGACCCCCAAAAGACATATTTAAAAGCCTACATTATCAACTGACATGGTCCAACGGGTTTTGCGTCACTTTGTTGGTGAACAATAGAATATGTAGCAAGAATCTATAGCATTATGTAACTCTACATAGTAAGTGACACTAAATACCATATGAGCAATGTAGACTAATATGGATTCTTTGAAACCGATTGCGATGTCACATCGTTGAAAAAGGCGTAGCTCGGACCAACTAGCATACTAGTTCCATACGTTTTCAAAGTAGTTTCATGGGAGATTTGAAAGATGCCCTTGTACGCAATAATTCTCTCTCACCATTGTCGGGGAGGTGATAACGAAGACCAATTTGGTGCAATAGGAACTTGAGATCAACTTTTGTATGCAACAACTTATGAAAGCATGATATGTTGGCATTTTGAAATTTTGGCATCGGAGGTTGAGTTGCTTTGTGACTAGATAGAGAGGGGATAATTTGTTTGGTACTTAGTTGAGGCGAGCTACTTATAAGTAATCCATTGACATGGATAAGGGCCACTTCACACACATGAGACTGAGAGCCCGTGACCATTACACTTCAAGCACTCTCTCATTGGTGGAAAAGGCGGAGCCGGTCCAAGTTCGCTTCACACTACACTTGAGGGACCAACGGAGTAGGTGAATGCAAGACGGATGTAACGTCTACATGGATTCCTACATGGCATCAAATGGATCATGTTTCATGGTCATTTGGAATATTTTCAAAAACCACCTTTTGGAGGTAGGTCTAACACAAAACTAGGAGACCATGGCACTCCGAACACTCACAACCGTTGGTTTTATTCTATTTTATCATGCGTGAGGACCTACATGAATAGAAATTCATTGAAATAGCATTTGGTTGAGGACCCGGTCACATATGACTTCACACTACACTCAAGGATCCGTGACCACACTACATGATTTTGAAGGTGTCTTGGGACGGCCTTTGGACACTTTCTTTTGGGCTCTCACAATTTCATGGTCACGGCTCTTGGCTCGTGTGTGACGTGGCCCTAAGTATGTATCGATCGATGTTTGTTGTTTGTTCGCCAAACGACTTGCACCGAACTCGTTCACTTGATGGCAAGTTAATTCTCACCAATGAAGTCTCCAACACAAATTATGTGGTTTTCAAAGTACCGAAGGTTGACTCCCCATATAAATCAATAACATAACCAGTTATGTCCGCACATGGGTGGGGGGAGGGGGGCCGTTACTTACTTGAACAAACGGCCAAGGTGTCATGATGAGTGGCAAGGGACACTGACGTCATACTTTGACGCTGGAGGGGAATTTTTTTTTGGGTCGAGAATTCGGTTATAAGGAACGTGGGCGGGGAACACGGGAACGGGAACGAGTTATTTATGACACGCTCCCAAAAAAATACGAAGGGCAAATGATTCGCCGAGGGGAAGAAGGGGTTGACATGTGGGGGGTCCCATCAACCCCGCATGTGGGTAGACTTGTAGCCCTTTGTTTCCGGATATATTCCGCTTTCTTTTGAGAGGGGGGGGGGTACACACGCTTTTCAATACCTAGTTGTCTTCTCATTGTTTTCTCGTTGTCTTCAACTCTTTGATGTGTTTTTCGGTTTGGCCACACTTGCAACTAGGGGGCCATCATTTGCAAATGATTGAATGTTGATGGGCATGTCCGGAGACATTGATGTATGCTTTAATGCCATATACGCATACCCAACTTTGTCATGGGATTGTGATAATGGGAGGTCTTTGTGTTGTTGTGTTTCGGTGGTTGAGTAATGAAGTCGACAAGAACAAGTGGAGTTTCACATCAAGTCGAGTGCTATTTCTCCAATCGGCACTCCCGGGCCTTATTCCTAAAGGGAAAGTTTTACACGTCGCCATCTCTATGTTGACATAGAGATTCTCATATGTCCAAAGAATGCACAAGTTAGGTGGAATTCAAGGGAAACCCGTTGAACTTTATTGGGCATCTTTAAACGATCATTGTGGTTTGGCAATCAAGGTTGTTTGCTTGTCCCCGGTCATTCTCCATTGTAAGTATTGGACATGTTTAGGATTTCATTGGTCCTTTCAACCTTTTTGTTGAAATTTTTGCTTGGGTAATGAAAGTCACAAATGAACATCAAGTATTTTCACTTTCTAATAGGTTATGAGTATTATACACCAACTCATATTTATTGCATCCATAATATTAGCCAATCATTAATTATTATTATTGTTATTATGAAATGATTTAATAATGAAATGGAAAAGTTATTAGACATAACCATTTGTGTGCCATGGTCTGAGGGTTATGATCAAAGGGTTATGACAACATCTCCTTTAGACCCTTGATCGCGGAGATCTATGACCTAGATTCGAAACGAGGGGGAAAATGAGGGCTATATATGCTTTAGGTAAGTCATCCTCTTCCCGAAACTTTTTTTTTTCTCCAATGGCAGATGAATGTGTTATTGGCAAAACCCTAGCTAAAATATACTCCTTTATGGGTTTTTGACGTTGGGTAAGAGGGGGAGGGGGAAGGAGTAAGGTATGCATATGTTATTCAATTACTTTTTCTTAATCAGACACCCTCTTCCCATTGGTGCATGTTCTGGCAAGGATTAAAGAACAAACACCACAAAGACACATGTTCAAAAGGAATTGGACCGCATCTTCAATCCCATCAACTACTCCACACTCAACAAATGACCTATGCATTCTTCACTTAAGAAATCAACAAACATGCACTTCCGATAACCATAATCCATTCAGGGGAGGTCCGATTTTTATCGATGCTTCATCGTAGGGTTGCTAACGCAACCCAAGCTTGGTTGTGTTCCCCATCCAATTGGTAGGTGAATGAATTGGAGGAACATGAAAAACGAAGCGAATAACGCCGCCCACGTACCCTACATAGGGAGTCAAATTGTCCTTTGAAACCTTAGCAGCTCGAGCTCCGTCTGCCCTCTTTTCGAGTGAGAAGGACATAACCACCACGCCTACTGCTACGACTACTACCACTACTCCTACGACTGCAGCAGCCAAGTCTACCAAGCTCATGTTGTGCGCTTGATGGGAAAGTAAAAAGGGATCGGTAGGTTGGCGTGCTACTCTACTCTTCCTCTAACTCTTCCCCTTACTCTACTTTTGCTCGATCCGCTGCCCGCCATCCAGCCTGGTGCATTCAATGCCCATGCCACCCCAGCCTTCAAACTCCATGGAAAAAAGGACTAACTTACTAGGGTGGTACTTGCACCGTCCCCATCCATGCCCATTCATGTCGCTATGTTATGCATGCATGCATGCATGTATGTGTGTGTGTCAACAATGCGTATGGGTTATGACTCCATGGCTTGGGATTCGTGGTGTCTATGTAAATTCATTCATCGTGGATGAAGGGGGGGGGGGTTCTGGTAAAAAAACTCCCCTGCAAGATTGAGGGCTGATTCATTCCAATCTGACACCACTAGACGAATTTAGGGTCTCGGACTGTATTTTTGGAGTCAAATCGTCTTGATATATGCATTTCACACGTTGTGATATGATTCACTGCGTTTTCATCTTTGCAATGGATGAGTTTATCTAGACACCACGAATGCCCAGCCATGGAGCCCATGGCTAGGGATTCGTGGTGTCTACGTATACTCATCCATTGCGAAGGTGAGAACGTAGTGAAATGTATGATAACATGTGAAATTAATATTTGAAGATTATTTGACTATGAAAATATAGTATGAGGCCTTGAATTCGTCTGGTGGCGTCGAATTGGAATGAACCGGCCCTCAATCTTGTAGGGGAGTTTTTTTTTTACCAGACCCCCCCCCCTTTTCATCCACGATGGGTGAGTTGACATGGACGCCATGAGTCCCGAGAGTGACTCCATGCCCATTGCAAAATGCTTCCGGAATGGATGGATGTTTGAATGACCGTGAGTCAACACTCTTCTAATCATAGGAATAGACTCTTCATAACACGTCCACATCAAATATTGAGAATTTAAAAGTAGAGGTAAATGTACAAAAGGGGTTCTTGAGGTTTAGAGAGAACAATTGACAATAGATGTGCTTGTGTCCTCCAAATTATGTTTTTATCCATGTTGTGGACATTATGTTTCGAAGAGAGACACCTTAAATTGATGGTCCCATTACATTACACATGTAAGAATGTCTATACGATGTTGATGGAAATGGAGGAGAAATTTATTTTTTAAGGAGTTCATTTTTATATATTTTGTAATGGACCAATGGATTTTTTTGGGATTGTTATGATTGGTCCACTGGGTTGATTGAGATTTGTCAGCGATTTGAATTTTCAATCTATGTGTACTTTGTGGATGGCATTAGCATGCAATGATGCCATTCAAAAATCACAAATGGACGAGGAGTTCTACACTAAATATGATATTTAGTGTCACTTACTATTTGAAGTTACACAATGCTATATCTTTTTGTTAGTGATGTGACTTTTTACCATGTAAAGTTGCTAATGTTGTATAATGTCCAAACAACCAATTTGATGTTTGTTGATGAAATAGGAAATATAAAGTAAGTAGATATATCATTGCATAAGTTTAAATAGTAAGTGACACTAAATACAACATTTAGTGTAGTTGACTGAACATGTAATTTCCAGTACACTGGTTTATGAAGAGTGAACTTTAATGTTATTTTGTAGCGGTTTATTGGAACATTTACATTTTCAAAATGTGCTAAACTAAATAGTAATTCAATGACGTGTTTTTTTAAATTTTTATTTTTTAAATAAAAAATCTAAGAAACCAAGTGATCGTGTTGTCCAAGAATGGAACAATGATGTGGCACTTATCCTCAACTTAATTCCCAAATGTTGTGAGGAGTTTTTGGGGTTCAAAATAGGTCATCATGAAGATAAACATCAACAAGCATTCAACACAATCTAACCGTAGGGAAGTGAAGCAGTTGAAGGTAAGGGAATTTCGTAATTATTTCAACAGCCAAAATTTTCATGAATTCTAAAATCATTGCAAACATAGGAGACGCATAAGTTCAATTTTGGCTACATTAGAGCATGTTTTTGTGAGAGTAAAGACACAAAAAAACAAGTTACATGTCAAATGTAGGAATTTTAAGAGACTCTACTAGGGATGAGAAGATGAAGAAATTTATAAAGTTTATTTTGATAAGAAACCTAAAGTTTACTTTAAATTACATTTAAATAATTTAATGCTAACACCTTGGAATAGGTCTTAAAATGTTTTGCTAGTTTGATTTTGAGATTTTGCCAAATTAATGTGGTAGGAATAATTTCAAGATAGTCAACATGCCCCTTGCAAAATTTTGGACCATGTAGACAAAACCTAATATCAAAATCCACCTCAAAGCCTTAGAGGTGGTCTTCAAAGGTAAAATGATACTTTGGGGTCCACTTAAATCAAGGAAAAATGTCAACCCTTCATATTTTGCTCAAGTATTATAAAGACACATGGAGATGATGTGTTGTAATTGCATGGAGCTTTTGTAATAAAAACAAGAGCGCGTGAAGACCCTCTAAAGCCCTCTCCAAATGACCTTCACCAAACATACATGTCAGCCTAGCATTTAGTGGTTAGAGAAAGAAATATCGTGGCGTGAGAAATCAAACTTGAAGTTGGGATTCAATCTTGCGTTCTAAAATAGAAGTCCATTCATGAGTCATGAGGATTTGGACTTCTTGAGTTCAAGCCTAGATGCTTTGTAATTGTGATTGACAATTGCACTAATTGTGGAAAATATTGTCGGCCGCATTTATAATGAGGAATCAACATGAAAAAATATTGGGTATAATAATGTGGGTGCACATTATTTACCAGACCACACTATATAACGCTAGAGTTTGAAGACGCCAAATCTTTTTCAAACCTTCTTTGTTTTTCACAAGCAACTTTTTTTTTATCTTGTAGAGCTTCTAGTGCTTTTTTTTGCAGACACCAAAGATCTCTTCCTAACTCTTAGCCATTTGGCTACATCCGGTGAACATCCAAAGAACAATTACATATACCTTTAAGAAACACCTTCGTGTTGATCTTTGATGTTTACAACTCAATTCTTGAACTTAGGAAGCGAGTTTATGTTCTTTGAATTCTCATCCTCAATTTCCATCGATTGATACCTTACATACAACTAAAAAAATGAAAAATGAATGTTGAAGTTTAGTTTTATTTCTTTTCCAGTGTTACACATTGGAGTAGTTTAAGTACTTTAAGATACTTGTCAGTAAGACATAGTTTAATTACTTTGAGATACGTGTAAATAAAACATAGTTCAAGTACTTTGATACTTCAGATTTCGATCATGTAGCAAAAGACTCTATTTTTGTGAATTCCAACTGTGCCGATGTGATTGACTACCATATATTCTTGCTGTGAAAAATTGAAGTTGATTGGACCACATTTTCTAGGTCAAATTGACATCTGAACATGGCCTTGATCAGGGGGCAACTAGAGAAAACTATGAAATTTTTCGCTTCATGACCATTTCGATTAGGTCACAAATTCTTGATAGTTGGAAACTTTGCCATAATATTATGTGGTTGAAAAATGAGTTGTTCATAAAAAAAGGCTTTTTTTGATGAAATTTAGATGAAGTCCGTCGCCCTCAAAGTTGAAGGGTCACATGAGGATATTTTGGGACATTCACTCTTTGACTTGGAGTAAGCAACATGTGCGCTATTTTTCATTTATTTATTATTATTTTTGAAATCTATCCGGTCAAGTCGTGAACAACCGTCACCTTGTCCTAAGGGGAAAAAAAACCCCACCCAAAGTGGGCATCAACCAGTATGTGAAAGATGTTGGCTCCTAGATTTGGGTAGCTCATGGGACCACCTCCCAAAACAAGCAATTCCAAACCAACAAAAACATCCTACATGCTTGGAGTACGAGATTTTTATATGTTATTTTGGCCCACGTGGTAGTGGGCACCACCCTACACCAGTAGATACCTTCCATCCATGTAGACTGTCACCTAGTGGGTCGCAAATCCCATCAAAATATTAGGTGGCAACCCATTTTGGACTGCATGAGCATTTAAGGATTAAGGCAATTAGACCCCATTTGATCCGATCCCGGGTCTCTCTAAATACGCCCAACGAGTGTTGCACTCACCAGGGCGGCGGGCAGGGGCATCACTGAAAAAGCCCGAGCCTCGGCCCCCCGACCCTGGCCTGACCCTTGCATTCTTGAAGGCCGCTTGTCCATATAACCCATATTGAGTGCACTTCATTTCCAAGGTCCAAAATCCAATATACATGTTCACTTCCATTGAGTAAATTAGCAATTGATTGGGATTTCGAAGTGAAACCGTCAATAAAGCATGTAATTAACTTGGAAGTCAAAAACACTACAAAATGGTCTTCAAGAATGCAAGGGTCAAGTCAGGCTCAAAGGGATTAAACCAGGGTCCGGGGTTAGGCCAGGCTCGGGGCAGGCCATGCTCGGTGGGCCAAGGCTCGCTTTTTCGGTGCTACTCCTGCCCGCCACCCTGATGAGTGCAACGCTCGTCGGGGGTATTTAGAGAGACTCTCCGATCCCCATGCTTTTCGATTGACTCTATTGTCGAGTTTTTTGTTGCAGGCTCGAGCTTTCATCCGCAAGACATGAATTTGCGGCAGAGTAAAAAAATGGAAAGCATCCTCCGGGCCGGCTGACTCCAAAATCCAGAGTAGATATGCCGACGGACGGGGCTCAACAACCCATGGCTCTGAAATTAAAGGCCCGGTCGCCAAATCTCGTTCGAGCCGATTGTACCAAGAATGCATGGGAGCTTGTAAGTCAGCCAAAACGTTTTGGGTCAAAACGCTCCAAAAACTCTTCAACATCCATCGTACCTTACGGGCAGCCTCTGCTAACCTAATGCCTCATCGAAACGAAACCACGACTCTATGTTACAGGTGGCAGCCACTATGGGGAAAACCTGGTGTTAGAGAAAGAATTTTTTTTTGTATGTGTCATTCTCTTCTGCCATGTTTTGGTCTTGGTGTTTGGGATGTGTTTAGTGGACCGATCCTGACACCTTTTGATGTGACTAATGAGGGTTAGTGGGTTTGGTTTCCTTCCATTAGGATCCGGGGTCTCAAAAAGACTTTTGGACAAGCTCACATTCTCATAACATTATTCAGATCTATAACAGTGTTATATGGGACTGACAATATTATGTGGAATATTCTTCACATTTAGCCTGCATGATGGAATATTCCACAAAATGTTGTCAATCACACAGAACACTGTTATGGATCTGAATAATGTTATGCTCAGTAGCTTTCATTTGATATCTTATTCATATTCATCAGCTACTAGTGTGGTTTATCATTTGGAGTCTTGACATGTTGCTACGATTCCCCCCCAGAGTATCAGTTTTTATAGGGCTGTCTGTGATAAGGTTTTGGATACGTGTCTGAAAACTTGATAAGTAACCACACAAGTATGTGTGATTAGGTTGCCTCCTCACCCATGCAAATTACCTTGGGTCAAAATCAGATCACTAAAACGTATACCTTTGTTTATTCATTTGTATAGCAACCACTATTTTGAAAAATAAATCACGATTCTTGTATTTTGCTACTATGGTAGTGAATATTCAAATTAGCGTGGAATATCGAGGCATTTGCGCATATCAATGTAGGTGATTCGGCTGCCTCTCGCTCCAAGGCTGCTTATGAGCTCCATTAGAGATAAGTTTCCCACTCGGGGAGATCACTCCATTGTAGAGTTGAACAACCACGTGTGATCATTTTAGATGTAAAAAATGTAAAAAATGTAAAAAGCATCACCAAAATGGGTCACAATTTTATCAATTTTTTTTCATGAGTAGATATAAATGGTACATGTTACATAGTAAAAAAATGGTGACTAAATTTGATGATTTGTTTTTTTAATAAAACATACCGTTTCTAACTAGAATAACGCAGAATTGAACTAAAAAAATTGCTACAATTAATGAAGATGACTAAAAATTTCAAAAAAATATAAAAAAGATACCATCAATGGTTGTGTATGTGTAGAAAAAATATCATAAAATTTAAAATTATTTATGACATGTAATATAGGGGTAGCAAACTTTGTTCGCACGTGGTGTTCAACTTGACAATGGAGTGATCTCCCCGAGGTTTCCCATCATAGGGATTTGAGAATGTTGTATTAGGGAGCCTCAAGCATTTCTTTCAACTGGACCATCAAGTTGACATTAAGTTACCCTCTATCTCACGGAGGCTACTGCATTCCACCACTCCAGGGAATTAACTTAGCCGGTTCAAAGCCATCATGATGTACACCCTAACCTCCATAATGCCACCCTCCATAATGTCACTCCTTCTCTTATATCCCAAAACCCTCGGGAATGGACGTGCTCAGTTTAAAAACTCCCTCCTTGTTGTCATATTTCCCTCCCATATATCATAGATTTTGACATTTAAATAACCACCCAAAGAATTCAAACCATGCACTTGCACGCATCACGCTGTCATCGTTGTCATTATCGCAATGTTGACTTTGTGTTATTCCACAATGTCACATGCTACACTAATTCGCTATTATCACACATCCATGCTAACACTACATACCTCCTTAATATCACATACACTTTGGTTGCCACAAGTGAGATATTTGGAAGGTTAGAGTGTACTTTTACCTCCCATTAGCCTTTTCGCTTCCCGAACTTCAAAATCAATTTCATTTCATAGCCATTAGCTGGCTTCCTTAACTGCCCCTGCCGCACGGCTGGGTGTCAGCCACTCCCCTCATGCCCGTTTGGAAACCGCACAAAATCCCGGCAGCTAACCGAGTCCTCCAGAATCCGCAGTTCTGATGCAATGAAAAAGGCCAGGGCTGGCAGCAACCGGCCCAATGTGGTGGAACCCCACGCTTTCCTTCTCTCTTGAGAACCCCGAAACCTTTAACTTATTATATTGGCATTAAGGGCACTAACTTAGGGCTGCTTCACACGGGTCCCCAAGTCCGAAGTCCCAAGTCACTTGAGGTCAATCCGTGCAATCTTAGCCGTTGAGAGCATGGAGGTTGGGACTTACCGCTTCACATGTTGGGGTCCCAAGTCCTAAGTCCCAAGTATGACATGGATGCCCACATGGCAACATTTTTTGGAGGTGAGGCTTGGAACTTGTGTTGAGGGTTGGGTCGAGCAAAAAGCTGGACCCGACTCTCAACACAAGTCCCGTGAATATTTTTGCATAAAATAATCAAGATATAATGACTTTGATGATAATAAATCGTATTTTGACGGTTTCCTGAGGCGTAAAAGTTGAGACCTTGCCTCCATGTGGGGACTTGCTAGTATGAGTGGGACTTGGGACTTGGGATCCCATGTGATCTAGCCCTTACACTAGAGCTTGACGTAACATTACTAAGCAACTACATGGTGGTCTCTTAAAGAAAGAGGTTGTGATTAAAATACTATGGTAATTTTTAGTTGCTTGTCGAAAAGTTCATAGTACACAAGTTTGAGTGCTCCTCATAAACGTGGAATTTTGGGATTAAAAGAGAATTATGCTCATGTACTACATGGTCCCATGGAACATAACTAATTAAGGAGCTGTGTAATATTATGGAGAGTCCTTGACCCGTGACATACGAATTATGTGATTGGTCGAGAATTTGGAGACGGTTTAAGTTCACTTTACACTGGAACCTAAAAGGCTTGAGGGACTGAAGAGATTTGATTGGACAAAAAAAATCTACATAGTGTCTTACATGGCAGTAAGTGGATGATGTTTCATGGTCTAATGAATATTGCGTTAGGCCTATCAAGATGAGGCGGGTCTAATGCAAAATGAGTGGCCGTGGCTATCACTTAATTTGCCATTGGCTCCTAGAAATATCATATTGCCATGGTGGGGACCCGACTTGAGCATGTGTTGCGGTCCCTCAACATGGTCCACTTTCACTTTGCACTAAGTTTGAGGGCCCATCAATTGCAAAATTGGAGTTATGTTTCCCATGATACGGCCTTTGGATGACTTTCCAGGGCCCTTGGATTTTCATGGTCACAACTCTTCATTATGTGTGCCCTAAGTTAACCCTTAAGGTAAGTGAGCTTAAAATAGTCACCTTTGCCAACTAGTCCAATGTTTCTAAGAATCTATACTTGCAATTGAGGACAAGATGATTAGCAAATCCAAATTGAGGTTGTAGTCATTTTCCTCATAATTTGTCAAAGTTCATAGAACTATCTAATTCATTCTCAAAGTGAAGATTCTCTTTGAATTTTTAAAAGTGATCATATATGTCAACTCCAAAATATGTTGATTGTTGAACCTAGAATAGTTAACAAATGTTGTCTAATCTTTCTTAAGCATGTTTCCTTTTTGTGTCTAATACCACATGCCACGTCAATAAAGGTGGCCATTTAAGATAAGTAACCACATTAAGATGACTTGCCAAATTCTCAAAAGGACCAAGGGGCTTAATGTAGTACAACACATGTACACAATTTCTACACACTTCACCAAGTCTTAAAAGCATATTTTCTATAATTATGGGTTTGTGACTTTATATGGTGCAATAGCTTATGTTTAGGAGAAAACAAAAGGTGTTTATACATGACATTGTATATGACCAAAGTGCTAAGCATGAATCTGCATCTAAGGCCCCCAAGTTGTCATATCCAAATTCTCAATAGCACTAAGGTATTCAACTGATTTGAAATTGGTTGAATGTAGTGAAGAAATATTGAAAGTATTCACATTGAATTCTCGTGGAGTTGTTAAATTTGAAAGTGCACAATAAGTGTACCACATTATACATGGTATTTAGTGTCACTTGCCCTATTGTGAGGTGCCTATCCCTAGGCTACACCAATGATCCACAAGTTGCTCATTAGTGCAACCACATGACACTTGACATTAATATGCTCAACAACATTATGTTACTTGCTGTGTTTAGGTTACACAATGATCAACAAGTTGATCATTACTATAGACACATGACACTTGGCAATAGTCTGCTTAATAATATCTTCCTCTTCCATACTAAAATGTAAAACTATCATCTAGCACTCCAATTTTCTACCCCCAAATGTCACCATGAAAAAATCTGTTCACTTCGAAATGTTGCTCATATTGACAAATAGGGTCACCTTGATAATTACACCGTTTATAATATTTAGTGTCGCATGTATAATAATGTCACTTACCCTAATTTGAGGCGTATGCTAGGATACACTAATGATCAACAACTTCGCCATGAGTGTCACCTCATGACACGTGGCGTGTGAGTGCATTTATTGACATCTTGGCATGGGTATGTTCAATAGTGTTAATATAACAAGGAGCCCCGGAGGCCTCCCCCACATGGGAAAGTGGCAGGTTGCCCGTGGGAAAGTCGGGTGGTTCCCCCTTTTCACTATATATTATGAGGTGGACGCTTATGTCACACAATGGTCTACAAGTTGACAAAAGTGTACACAAATGACACTTGGCATTAGTATGCTCCCCGGGGCTGATACTTAGTGTGATCTATGGGAACCATGTGTGGCAAGGTTATAATTGTTTGGGGGGTATTATCTTGGTGACAAAAAATTAAATGACCCATTCAATTAGGTAATTTAATATTTGTGCATATTTTGTAGTATCTTTCAATTACTTTGAAAGGTTGGGGTGAGTCATTTTCATGTACCCTATGTTTATTACAAATCAACAAGCGGCTTGTTACAAGAGTGCTATATATGCCCTATGATTATCCTCCACACGTGGCCAATTCTAGTTGGTTGTCCGACCGAGGCCGAACTTTGGCTCATTTAAAAAACCATCTCAGAAAGTAGAGCCAATACTTCATTGAAATGCGGTTTAGCCTCAAGGGAATTTCAGAACTCCACAAGACAAAACAAACATACACAAAACATATATCCACTCAAGAACAACATAATTTTCTTTTAGTGCAAAACCATACTAGACAATAATAAATGATCTATACCATGGTAGCTTTAAAATAATATGAACTTAATTTCACAAAATAACAACCTACATTATTTTGAACTCGAAGTCAAATATTGTGTGGGGCCTCAACAAAATTTCAATTTTTTTTGATACCGGGTGCAAGCACGGTAAAGTGGACAGCTCTTGATCCTTGCTCAGGTTTAAGTGAAAGTGATCCAAAACAATATACTAACTTTGAATTTTATGAAATAAAAATTCATAAACATTTAGAAAACATATGAATCTACAAAGCCAAGCAATTTATGTTCACAAAAAACAATTTCAAACAACGTATATGTATTTTAGAAGACGGTGCAAGTGGGTGTCATTGAAAAGATAATTGTCAAAAACTTGTTTAAAATACAATTACATTACATTAAATTAATAAATTTTTGAAAAAAAATTATGATGACCTCAAGTTTATAATGAATTCAAGGAATATGAAAAGAAATTCTAAGTTCAAAATATTTAAGGTCATGAAATTTACGTTCAAAACTATATTTAGTCAGTTGCTTTTACGCGTCACTTTTGATGATAGGTTTTGAAGATCTCATATTGATATTCTATATTTGAGTACCTAACTTAACAATAGAGGTCATCATGAAAAATAATCTATTTTAAACAACATTTTGCTACTACTTATAGGTGTTTGACCAAGAAAATCATGGCTTTCATATACCGGAGCACTTTTTTGGTCCACTTTACTATGCTTGCACCCTACCATCAATAAAAAAAAAGACCCTATCTTTGGTTGCACATAGTTTTTTAATTTTCGGGGAGTGTTGGCCTTGGGGTATGCTCAAGAATGTTTTCCTCTTGGATACTAAAATGTAATACATGACACTTGCCTTTAGTATGCTCAATAATATCTTCCCCTTGCATGCTAAACGTAAAACTATCATCTCAAGTATCCCAATGTGCTATGCTAGATGTCATGATGTAAATATATTCACTTAAAAAAATTACTTATGTTGACGAATAGTATCAATTAGCAAAATGTGACACTTTGAGACCTCTAGACATCTAGTTTAGGCCTTTCGCAAATAGTGTATGTGACACTAATACCATATACAATGTATTTCTTATGAGGAAGTAAATATTTGCATCCCAATGAAAACTTCCACTATGGTCCAGTGTTTGTGGTATATATTGTGGGCTATATTGTAAACATGGAAATCAACACTAAACACATTGGGGATGTTACTATGGATGCACACTAAATTCCAACCCACATTTGTATAACATTGGAGGTCTATGTTGAGGATCCAATATTCTATTGCCAAACTAAAAAATAGTGTGCATTTAAGAGACTTTCAACAAAGTGAGACCCAATTCATATCCATCGTACCTAGGCGGATTTGAATAAAAAATTCAAATATCTATTTCATTTCCAAAAATAGACTTCAACAAAAATCTAAAATCAATATAGTCACCCATACATGTCATTTAGGTTTCCAATGAAGAGTCCACATAGATGTGGAGAAACTAATGCATAAACAATTCCATGTAGTATAAGGTTCCACGATATTTGAATGCGTGATGGTGTATACTATGGGCCACACTATATTGCAACAAAGGGTAAGTTGCACTATAAGTATGCCCACAACACTTAACATAAACAATGTAGTTGTGACCTTCCAATATTAGGAATTTTCTTACTTGGCTAGTGTCATGGGTTGGGGGACCGATATGATCATCTAATGAACACGTAAATCTTCACTTTGATATTGAATAAGTGTCAGCCATAAACCCCCACCCTTTGCGTCTGTGGTCCGAGTGGAAGTCTATGGCTTACATGTCTTTGTTGACTCTTAACCTCAGAACTCCCTGCTCATGTTCCAATGACTTTAGATGCAAACACCCTCTGTTGACTCCCCTTTTGGCTTGGCAATGGTCTGTGTATCCGTGCAAGTGCGTAAAAGCCCACGGGCGAACGCCCGTGGGGGCTCCCAACTGGGTGAAAGACCCCTCTCTCGTACGGCAACAACCTTTTTTCACGTAAACAGTTGCAACTTCCGTTCGCGAAATCCGATTTTTATACGGTTAGGCTTTTTGGAAAGCTAATCTAAAGAGCTACATTCCCTCCAAAGCCCACGGGCGAACGCCCGTGGGGGCTCCTAACTGGGTGAATTACCCCTCCCTCGCACGGCAACATACACCCTATATTTTAACGGCCAGAAGTTTCGCTCACCAACTCCGACTTTTACCAACCCTAGGTTTTATGACAAGCCAACTTAAAGGGCTACATTTACTAAGCCCACGGGCGAACGCCCGTGGGGGCTCCCAAATGGGTGGACTGACCTCTCCTCACAAGGCAACAACCCTTTTTCACGTAAACGACCACAACTTCCGTTCACGAAATCCAATTTTTATAAGGTTAGGCTTTGTGGAGAGCTAATCTAAAGAGCCACACTCACTCCAAAGCCCACGGGCGAACGCCCGTGGGGGCTCCCAAGTGGGTGGATTGCCCCCTTTTCGTTAGGTAGTAGTCCTTTTTTAAGCCAACGGCCACAACTTCCGCTCACTAAATCAGATTTTTATAAGGTTAGGCTTTTTGGAAAGCTAATCTAAAGATCTAAACTCACACCAAAGCCCACGGGCGAACGCCCGTGGGGCTCCCAACTGGGTGAATTGAACCCTTTTCGTTAGGCAGCAGCCCCTTTTCACGTGAATGGCCACAACCTTCGCTCACTAGCTTCAATTGGAATACTTGCTAGTAATTTGGGAAGCTAAAAACAAAACCTTTAACTCATGCACATATCAAAACAACTGCATATTTCCTCTTCTAGGTGTGGGTTTTCAAGTCAGCTCTTTATAAATTAGGAGGCAGCTGATACATCTTCATTGAACTACTCATAACTTTTTTTACCAACCTCAATTCTAACAAGCTTAGACTTTTTGGAAAGCTAACAATAAAGGCTAGATTCACCTAAAATCTGAAGGCCAAATGGTAAATTCAGGGTCCACTACACTTGATTGGAAGTGACCTAGCTACTTAGGGGTGTGTTCAAAAACACACCACCTCCTCTCTAAAAATTCTAAGTTAAGTCCACATGAATGCTTGCTGATCTTCCTAACAAAATGAAGAGAGGAAGAGAAAGAGCTTCCTAGCTAGAAATCGCAAGGGCTTCGCCGTGCTAACTGAAAATACGGGGAGGCCGAATGAAAGGAGAAGAGGGGGCTTTTATCACCTTTCAATGAAGAGTTAGACCCCTTCTCCCTTCCTTCAACCGAGGGGCCCGTCCCTTGATTGGTGGCAATTAAGCCCTCGGTGGTAAATGGGGGGAGGCAACCGTCACCTCCTTTGGTGGCAATTAAGCCCTCGGTGGTAAATGGGGGGAGGCAACTGTCACCTCCTTTTCTTTTCTTGGCCGCTTCCGAAATTTATATTTTTCCGCCGCCGCTTGACTTTTCTTGCTTGAATTGGTTGACCCTAACTTAACCCACCTACTTACTAACCTATAACCTTAACATTTCCGATTCGGATAAGGGGCATTTTCCTTTTACCCCTTCGGCTCTAATTCCTACTTGTCCAAGGTTTTTACCCCAAGAGTAACACACCCCTAGCTTTTGTAACCCGGAATAACCTAATCCCCAAACAATAATAACTCAATTTTTAATTTCCTTCTATAAACCTCGATTCAACCCCTTAACTCCACTTAAATCAGAACACGGAATCCACCCCCAACAAAGCATTTAACTAACTCAGTCATCACTAATTTTTATGTTTTTAATGTTTTAGAAATGTTAAACAAATTGTGAGCACGAAATTGGGCTCACAATAAGATATTCATATGAACTCCAAAAATCATGAGAAAAGTGGCTACAACATTGATTTGGATATGCTAACCATCTCGTACTAATCATGTGTTTCATATCCTGGGAGAACTAGGCTAGTCGGAAATAGTAACCATTTAAGACCCATCTACGTTCGACACCATTGCTATAATTGGCATAGTACGAGAAGTGTATAATTGGCATAGTAGATCCAAGGACAGCTATTCTCAGATGTGAAACTTAGCAAGGATACTCGGTTTGATGAGGATCTTGCAAGTTGATGGCGAGCCAACTATTCAATGAGCACAGACACGAGGTTTCACCATAAAATATGATCATGAAGCTCCATTTGTTATACGAAATGGTGAGCTTTCCCGGGAGCAAATTGGGTTCTAAGCTGGTAACCTTCATGACGCTGAAGGAGACACAAGAATGGTCATTCTAATAGTGTTCAAATGAAATTACATTGACATGTTTTCAGAGGCATTTTCACTACTGATCTGAATGTGGAGTGATCTGATTGTGCGAACCATTTGCACAGCATCATGTGATTCCCTGGCTCTCCATGCTCTGCTAAACTGGCAAGCTCCATGCAACCTGCGATAGAAGAGAAGTACACTGATTATCCCAATTAGTGCGTGCTGCTATTCGGAGTTATGCAGCGCAATAACGTCTTACTCAGGAGTTCAATTTTTAATAACGATAGTTCAATAGGTTGTTCAGACATTGTTGAACATAAATGACTTTTCTTGGTAAAATATTACATTTTCATTAAATATATATAGCACTGCGTAACTCCGAATAGTAACGCGCACTAATTGGGATAATCAGTGTGGCAAAGAGGCCATAGCTCCTTCAATCGTGATTGCAAGGAGTCCATCACAAATTTGCACAGCCTGGCCCCAGGAGGACAACCGCAAAGCATCCCTTCAAAACAGTCGCAGGGTGGAAATATTCTTCAGCAAATTAAGAATATGATCACCTTTCTCTTCAGATGACCAACTCCTTGTACTAATACATGCGTTATGAACTTCAGTGGCACGTTGTTTTAAAATGCAAAGTAGAATTTGATGAATAAAAGCTCATCAGAAATACGCTACAACATAAACTCTTCACTGTGACTCTTCAGTATTTGTGACTTCATTTGTTTAGGAATTGATCAAGAGATGAGTACGTATCACTTTGAAAGCTCACTGCAGTCAGACGGTTCATCGAACTCACTGCAAAGATTGAGCCAATTGGTTGTGTATCATTCTTCAATAACATCACTAGCATAATATGCGGACTACCTCCACTGCAAAACTGGTACTGGGCCATCCATGGAGGTAAACTTCATCTTTAACCCTTGAAAGTCGAGCTACTCATATGACATATCAGTGTGACTACCAGATGGGTCATAATAGCTCGTTCCAAAGATCTCAAGAAGAGGTCCACATAGACTTCTCATTTCTTTCATGTGAAGAAGAATTGAGCTTTGGACGTTTTTTCTGGCCATGTCTGTTCGGTTTGTAAGCTTGTCAAGGGCTTGATAGATGTGTGTGCCACTAAGTTGGTACCTGCTTGGTAGCCGTGTGTGGTACAGATGGCTGTCTGCATCACTCTTCGAATTTTGCAGTTGCTTGAGGATGACTTATGGTTTCACGGTTCCACTTGACAATCTCCTTCTTGGTCTATATATGGGCAACAACTCACCTTGTCTATACCTGAATGCAACAACAATACATACACCAAGTAAACAATGCAGGTTTGTGGTGAACCAAAAAGATAATGCTGAAGGATCATGGTTTCTTGAAGCATTGAAAAAGCAGCAACTGAGCAATGGTTTGTATCAAAAATTTAAAATTCATGTTGGATAAAATGATCATAATTTTATTTTTTCTATGAAAGTGAGGTACAAGAGTAAACTTGGCAGTGTACGAGGATGGGTTGATGGAGATCATGTTCTGCGAAGCTCACATTCTAGATATATGCATTTATGTCGGACTTTAATATATAAGGTGATATTAATCCAGTGTAGGTGGAACTCACGGTGGCTCCTCTTCCTTACTTTCCTGGAACAAAAGGAGGGCTTTCAGCAGCTCCTCGTTTCGGTGTTCCAGTTCTCTATTCTGGTCATTCAGGGTCTTATTGCTGTTCTGTAGATCCTTCAAGTACAATATGGCATCACCTACGATGGATCTCGTCTCCCTGCCACACAAGCACATGAACTACAATTATGTACAAGGTCAGGTAATCAGACTTATATATGTATGCAGACAAGGCAGGGCCCAGTTGAAAGTCACTGGTGGTTCACAAATATTTATACCTCAGATTTAGGATGAAGAATGACGATTATGAGTTCTTCAAAGCATCATTCACTTCGGAAACTGTGCGGCATGAGGTACTAGACCCTAGATAGCATTCTGGGTATCCAAGAGATAGAGAAGACAATAAAAGTTTAAAAAGAACTGGACGACGGTTGTTAGGCAGACAATTGGCCGTGAATCCAAAGAATCATTTAAGAGCGAATGGTTTTACAAGAGCCTGGAAACATCGTTGGAAAGCAAGGATATAGTTTGTGAATAACAGATATTACCATAACAATTCATTGCTGCATAGGATGGGAAGTTAATTAAAAGTCAACTATACATTGCATCAACATTTTATTCAATTTGGTACATTCTGAAGTGTACCTTAGAAATGCCGGGAATCAAAATTAATTCCTTAAGTAGTTAAAACTCATCCCGACGTTTTTGCCAGCGGTTCCTTCGAGTCGAGTCGTGGCTGATACCTGCTAAACGATGATGATCAGCATGCATAAACTTTATGTTCTGTAACACCACTTATTTCATCACTGATATGTGCACGCTTCGATGGTGAAAACTGCAAAAGAATTAGGCAAATTGTCAGCACTGAAAAATGACCCAATTTATCATATGCAATTAAGAAGGTAAGAACGTTGATGTGTAATGTTATAATGCAATGTGGGAAGTGAAAGAAGCATCTCAAAGAAACACCACGTAACGGCTACCAGCAGAAGTCTGCGCAAGGAATATTCTTCATAGTGTTTCTGATAGGCACACAAGACTGAAGCAGCTGGAACGTGAAATTGTGAAATTTGTGTCTAGCATACAATCGATGGTCCTAATAGAAAAACTCCTACAAATCATATCTTCTTCGTATATAAGTGAGAAAATTAATTTGACATGGTTATACACTAACCATGGCATCGGTAAACCCTCCTCCACCATACATGTGGATACTCAATGTGGATCACCCTCCTCCTTCTGTCTCATTTTGAGTATCTCTTTCATCACATTGATGCAGCGCCGCAGAATCAACTGATTTTCACGGTCAACACGTGGTAGTATCCGCGTATGCTGCCATGGGCTGAATGGGCCACACACTTGGTGGTTAAGGCCTTTAGTATTCCTCATAATGCCACTATTTCTAATTGTTTGTTCCATTCTATTATTCATTTCCTCCGCGTAATTTTGTGATGGATTGTAGCTTTTATGCTCTGTACGTGCTTTCCAGGCTCGATCCCGTTTCGGCGCTGCTTCACCGGGGATAAGGCTGGTGTCTTTTTGGAATTCATCAACTTCGGGCAGATGGAAGTGGGTTGTTGCTCTTCTTACCACGGCATCCGCAAGCTCACCCTCTGGATTGTAGTAGGCAGTTGCTCTGATTCATATCATTATGAAAAGCATTTTTTTGGTTAGTGCAAGCCCATTGGTATATATGTAATTGAGCATTATCTCGTCTGTCCTTTGGATTTGGCTTCCAAATTAAATGTCAACAACCATCCATCATAGCCGAGCTGGATGTTGTAAGAGCGTAACATATTAATATGTGATATTTCCCTTCATAAAGTATTTGATGAAACTGAAAGGTTAATATCCCAGTCACCATTTTGCTTCTGTCAGATTCAGGAAACAGAGTCTAGATGATAGTGCATCCTGAAGCAAGAGAGACAGTGAGGTGAAACCTTGCTGTCTCATCTCCATTGTGGCATGTGATCGATCCTCGGTTGGAAGAAGCGCCATGACCTTTCCTGACAGGATTGAGGCCTTCCGTGCGATGCAATGAAATGTATCCTAACTCCTTCCGTGAACAATGAAAATACAAAGAAAATAAAAGTATCCATGATAGAGGCCTCGAAATGAATTAAAGGAGACAGAAACATACATTTGTGTAGACGCGCTTGAATTTGCCTTCAAGTTCTGGTCCTGGCTTGAGGTCTTGAGCGGCATCCCAGGATCCTGAGGGGAGCGAGCAGACAGCAACACAGGTGAATGAGAGTCTGGGCTGGTCACCTCTTTGAACAGTCGAGTCTTGGATTCTTCTTCTCTGGCATCCCCACCTTCTGCAACTTCAAAACTTGGATGTGCAATTGTGTGTATGCTCGCAGGTTGGATGGCATTTCAAATCCTCTCTACCAGCAGTTTGTAGCCAGCATGTTCTTTTGAATCCGGACGACACACTTCGAAGTGGTTATCTTTATTAACCATGAGGCATTCCCGGCTCCTGGAGGATCCTTGAGCAAACATCTCTAAGACCAATCTTACTTGTGTCTGCACATACACCAATTAAGTGTTTGCTACTCTTAATCGAGTGGGGTGTTGCTTGTCAAGAGATTTAAAAAAAGAAGAAGTGAATATCACACTACTTGCAACGTGGCATAAGATGAACCTTGATTTATTTCTATCCATGCTAGAATATGAATTCAATTCAATTTTCTCCATTATGGTCGCCGATACTGAGGGATTTCTGAGAGTCCATGTAATTATGAAGCAAAAGATATGTACTGCAATTCAAATTATTGTATGAAGAGATTATGCAGAGGATACTCAGGCTAAACCAAGTGCTTATCTTTTAGTATTATTGAAGTGCATACCCTGCTCGTAGGCTTCCTTCCTCCCAAACCAAGCACCTTTGTCTTCTCAAACATTTTTGCTACAAACTCCGCACTTAGCTGAACCATTTGTCGATTGAAACCTTCGGTGTTGTTAAGAAGACTTCGGGACTTCTCCTCAAAATGTGGCTTATTCTTTTAAATCCAATAATGTAGTCGTTGAACACAAGCTCATTGTGTAGAGTGAAAACAATGTATGTCATGTTCGTCAGGAATCTTGTGCATTCTTGTGCCCATTGTCGATTTCTGTCATCTTGCAACTCCTCACCTGCACAATAACTAGATTCTTGATGATCAAACCTCCAAAACTACGTCCCACTAACACAATTGGTTGTTCAACATCCCCAAGCTTCCAAGTTGGCCTGCTATACAGAATGAGCCATTTTGATATTGTTAGAAGGGCAAGGTTACAGGAAACTCTAAAACGAAGTGCACCACAATGCATTTCAGTCATGGACATAAAATCTGCAAGTGAAATCATCAATTTGCTAAACAAGGGAACTTATATGGATGATAACACTAGACAGAGTATATAGCATACAGATCTAATATACTCATCCTGAGCGAGTTTGCAGGGGCACAAATGAGCTACAAGAGCAGGTCCTGCCAACTACATGGATCACCCCACTTAGTGCGTGTGGTACTAATTCCCGAAACACACACTATTTTGACAAATCTCAAAATTAGTGAGGGCTGAAATTTTACTGAGTGATACTAAATTCATGAATACATGCTCATTTACCATACATTTTATGACAATTAATGCGTTTTTTAAGGTGTTGTGAAGCTTGAGGTTGCAACTCTGAAATTCATTTTTGATGGTGCAACAACAACAACAACTTTAAGCGTTGTAAAATTGTATGATAACATTGTTACTCTTCAAAACCTTGCAAAAACACTTTGAGTATGATTTTTAGGCTTGAAACCCTAGATCTTCCGGTGGCATAATTTCATAGCGTAAAGAAATTTAGTACTACCTTCACTAATTTCCCACACGCACTAGCTATTAGCCAACCCTCACTAAATAGGATAATCAGTGTAGTAGGCTTTTAATCAAGTTCTTGCCTATCTTGACAACATCATTATTTACCTAGGAGAATGGGCGTCATAAGGCACCCAACTCTTTTGTAGCCGCATTTGTGGCCATAGTTGCTTGTTATCCCAAGTCATCCATGTCACTCTCCACTCTCTTGGTAACTTGGGGAACTGTGGAAGAAAATGAAAGTGACTTCAGCATTCGCCGTTTGCTTTGGATCAACATCATCTTTTGGATATAACTCACAAACATGATGATTTTCCTGGGGTGGCAACACCCAATTTATGTGCACATAGGATTGGGTAGAATAAGTGGAATTAGTTGGATCTTGAACATATGATAAGGTATAATAAGTGCATGATATGCGCAAAAATCAAGTGTACAATCATTTGTTGTAAAATCAGAGTTGCCACTCAAAACATTTTGGAGTACAAAGTTAAAATCACTATATTCGTTAATTTGAGACTTTCTCTTGTCTCAAATTAATATATGGACCACAACAACATGGTCTAATGTTTGGGTCGTCCTACCTAAATCATCTTGATATGAGTTCTTAATTGGGTTCTTGATATGAACACCCGCTTCAAAGTATTTGCATCTTACAACATTCTCCAATATTTGTGTGATTTTATCCATGTTCTTATATTTGTAACTGTCTCAAAATGCCAAAAAAGTCCCAAATTAACGAATATAGTGATTAAAGTAGTTAGCCCAACAAGTTATAATGGATGAAAAATGGTCCCTCAACTTAACATTATTAAGGGGTTCTTAAGCCTCATGCTCCCTCATCCCAGGCAGGAGAATTATACAACCAAGAGGCGGGAATACACATGTTGTGATTTGCAAAAAACGATTGCCTAAGTCTTAGGCTGCGACAAGGTCCTCATGAAACATGGCATCTCTTTCATTTAGAATGGGTGAGGGAGCATGAGGCTATATTATGAAGGCAAGGAAGCAAACATAGACCATTATTGATATGCACGCAACTACTATGGTAACAATATTTTGTTATCTAGGTACTTGCTTGGGCTGCATTACCACTAACATAATCGGAAATTTAAGCGCCATCAAGTCTAACTCATGTCTCCGTTTGAACTACCCTCTGAACCAACCTTCAAAATCCTGAGATTTACATATAGTCTAGAAAGGATTGAGAGTACATGAAAAAACCTAATTTTAACTGGAGGTTATTTGTTTTGACCTTTGTAGATCCATAGTAAGGTAGATGTGTCTAATTCCAACATAACAATAATTTGGACAAGTATATTTGAGTGGTATGTGGGAGATGTGGATTTGAGAACGGATATCAAAAAGGTATGTGTTTATATGAGATTGGACTACGTGCTCAAAATATGCTAACTATTCTAGGTTCAATAATCAACATAATTGGGGGGCCTATATGACCATTTAATGAGCACAAAGTTTTTCACATTGATAATGAATAAGATTTTCATATGAGCTCCAAAATTTATGAAAGAAATGGCTACAGGCACAATTCAAATTTGCTAATTCGAATCTTGCACTAATTGCGTGTTCAATATCTTACTAGATGTGGGTGTAGAGAGAAAAGTATATGAATTAGACACCCCTCCCTTATCAAGAATGAAATGCTTTGGCTAATACTCTACTTCACAAATGTCAAACATTTAGCACGATGCACATGAACATAACATAATCAGATACTGTAAGTTGTTAAGTGGGGCCCCTTATTAGTGGGAATGACTCCCGAATAATGGCCACATTCAGTCTCACATTCAGTCTGAATGTGAAAGATACCCGGGTTGGTAGGGGCTGTTGCACCTACTTGGAAAGCCATCTGAATAAGGTTATGAAGGTTTGAAAGATGTTAGAATATTTTGAAAGATTACGTCAGGTGTCGAGAAGATATAAGGCAGTGAAGGTGATTGACTTTGGTTCAGCATGGGAAAAGGAAAATGTCCAGGATTGTCCAATAATTATCGATTGTGCTGTGACTGGCACATGCGGGTACATGGCTCCTGAGTTGCATAGTCTGAAGAAGGATGAAAGAATTAATTTGTTGAAGACTGACTAAAATTCAGAAGGAGAGTGGAGAGAGGGGATAGGCCATTGCTTCCAGATGATTGTCCATCCTACTTGAAGTTCATCGTGGCGAGTTCTTGGAGTGGGGATCCCCTCATTCAGCCGCAGTTTGAAAGAATCTGTTGGTTGCCTCAGATTGCCAAACTCTTGCTTTCAGGTATAATAAAGTGACGAGAATTTCATGTTTTCCTATCCTTCATGACCAGGGTGCGGAACGTAAGCCTCTTGATATGAGAGAAGGTTTGGGAGAATGACTTCAGGAAAAGGATCTGCTACAGATTTCTCAGCGGCACTGGAACACTTTTTGTAATATCTATTTTGTGCCACAAGGTTTGTAGGTGTAGATAGTTGCTAGGCAAGCATGTGTTGTTGCACACTCAGGTGGGGAGAGTTGATGTGACACACAACTATCAGTAACCTACGGCTAATAATTCTAACATGTAGATCACAACCAAGTCTAAGATGTACATATCTGAAAGAAAATCTTTTGAAGCCATTTATGAGTAGCACATTCCAAATATAGCTAGAATAACTCTCGTGTTCTAAATATAGATTTAAAAATCACGTGCATTCTGGAATGTGTTGATGAGTCAAGCCGAAGTAGGAAAGCAGCTGGAAGTGTTACTTGTGGGTCACACACTTTATTCTCTGGATAGTCTTTAGCAATGAACGGGAAGTGCTGGCAGTTAGTTACAAGCTAGCTGGTTGATTTTGAGAATTTCTGAATGAAATAGAAATGTTTAGGAAGGGGTTCCGGAAGAAAAATCAAGGTTTTTGGACATGGGCCGATTAGAAGAAAAAAAATGCCGGAATTTAGCCAAGCTGCCCTAGAGTATCCACGGCAAATTACCGATTGAAAGGTTATTTTCACGGCGGGCAACTGACCAGACATATACTTTTTAGGAATTTTTTTTAATACTATGCATAGTTGGAGACTTGGAGTTACCATTGCCTTGCTGGCTTGTGGTTTAGGGTTAGTTGCTTGCTGCCACAACTTGCATTTTCGTTTGCATTCCGAGTTTATGAGTGCTTGACTTCTTGAATCGCTGAATCATTGAGTGATTGAGTTTGTGTGAGTCATCTGTGTAGACTCCCAGTCGCAGGAGTTAGGGTTGTGTGCCACTCCCACATCTCTCGTTTCACATCTAGAGCTCTCAGCGCACGGAGCCGCCGTCAGAGTCCCTTTGCATCCGGTTAGCCATTGTTTTGTCTTCTTGCAAAGTATTCTTCTTGGTTAGCTTGTGATTGAGTCAATCCTTGGTGGATGTTGAGAAATGGTGCACTTGGTGAAGAGTCTTGCTTATCATGAGAGTCGCTGCAATGCTTGTCCTTGGAGGTCACTCTGAAGCTTCACTTTTAGCCCATTGAGAATACCATATTACGCTAATTGCAGCTTTGTGTGATGGTTTTGGCAATGCTTTCACGAACTTGTGAGATTTGTAGTCTCATTATGTGAGGAAGGAGAGAACTTGCAACTGGGGTAGGTTGCTAAAGCATTGGAGAGAATCAATAATTTGTTGGTCAATTAATTGACAGCCAGACCTTATCAATGGTCTTGATCAGTAGACTTTTTTACTTTCATTAAAAATTTCTCCTTGCACATGACACAAAGAACAATAAAATTAGAGGCCCGTTTCTTGTAGGAGTCAGTGAGTGATGTGTCTTGTTCGTTTGGGGCAGTTGATACTAACGGCAATGGTACGCAAATTTTGTGACTTTCAATACTAACCAGCCTCCGGAAAATACTTGGACCCTTTGTGGATCTTGTATTTTCTGAAGGCTACATCCTTAGCCCTAAGATGGTAGAGGCTTTGCCAGGTTCAACTCCTGCTAAGGATATTATTTAGACAAAAAAATAGAGAGTGAATGCCAACATTCTTTAACCCTGAACACTTGAAAAAAAAAGGAATAAATGTCAATGAAACTTAAAGGAAAAAAACTGGGGAGGGAATAAACATCCACCACCAAAATACAAAACCGGCCCCATTTTAGACATTTAGGAAATTGGATAAATGAAAAAAAAAATGTCGGCTAATTGCCTAAATATATTAGGAAATGGGGGATATCAACCGATAAAATTTGCACTCTCTAGGCCCACTTCCGGGTAACAATTGAAAGATCCGAGCCACCTCCTAGAAGCTAGGAAATTATCCGTTTTCTCTACAAAACTCCCCGGACTCTGGTCTTTAGAGTAATAGTTGGATCAAGCTCTAATCACATGAGAAGGATTGATTACAAAAAGAGGAGTGACAGGTGTCTCAGGCCTAAATCAGATTTCAATCTAATAGGTGCACACAAGGTTTTTAAAGTGTAAATCGACAAGTATGGATAGTTTCTATAGAATAGTTGGCAGTCCCAAAGCCTCCTGGCTTTGATTTTGATGGAAGTGCCTTAACGATGCTAATAGCCCGGGGTGGCAACTCAAACAAATAATTACAGGGGGCTCGTCCAAATATTTCACAAAGGTATAGATTATGTACACATAATCATACATATAATCTGGATTATGTTTCAAATTATCTGGATTCAAGAGTTTCAAAAGAGAAGTGGGAGAGAAGCTACTGAGAGAAGACAAGAAGAGAATTAGGGTTAGGACTTACAAGCCAAAATAATCTAGATTCTCTTCAAATTTTTGTAGATTATCTAAATTATAATTAGGTTTGATGGAGACCAGATTATGGACGAGCCCCCCTGTCCAAGAGAAAGTCCACATTATTTTCAAATTATTGATGTATTATATTACATAGACATGTTCAAATCAAAAAACTATTACGTATTATGGATGGTCTCAATGTGCACTACATCACTCCATTCTAAGTTCCGTAAAATTGTTCTTTGGTATGAATGTACAAGGATAATATGGATGGATTATCTGTTACAAATTATTTTGCACTAGTTGCCACCCGCGGGGCTAATAGTCCTCAAGAAGGATGAGCCTATAACAGATAGAAAACTTAGTTGCAGTCCAACAATCTATTATGGTTTGCTCATCCAGGACATTTGCAAGCTACTCTGCTACTCTGCTTTGATATGAGTGCAGTAGAACTACAGTTTGTGGAAGGTTGTCAACAGTCTGTTCACAGTGTTGAGCGACGCAAAGAACCTCACATATCCTGCTACGGAACTTGTTGAAAAATCTGAGGATAGCAAGGATGTTGCACACAGAGACATAAAGCCTTGAAATAGCACTGACTTTCAATTTGAAGCTCACCTATACCAGGACAGGCTTAGACTGCATCTTGTCTCTGACATGATTTAGAAAATTCTTTGCTCACAAGATACGTACTCATAGCCCGTGTACGTTTTCGAAGCCTTCCAACAACAACTGTTAGCTGGAGATTGTTGGTCTGTATATAGATTGAGAAGGGGGAGAGATGACTGCTTCTATAGAGATGTCCACTCTAAATCCATTTTATTGTGGAGATTGGTTGGCAAACAGATTCACTTAATCCATTCAGCAGGTGCAACAAAGAGGTATAAACTTATAACTAAGACCAGAGTAGTAACCGAGCCATTTTCACTTTACTTTGGCAGAAAATTAGAGGTGAGGCTTGAAGATTCCCCAAAATTATAAATATCGTATAATCTGTACACGTTCTTGATGGTTTACACAGTTGAAGATCTGCCACCTCTGAAATGTACATGCCTATTAATTTTGACTGTGATCCTATAATTCAAACTACTTCCCAGTGGATGAAGAGTCGAGACAGCACAATAATCTTCCACAAAGAAGTACGAATAACCTAATTACAAATCTCCGGCTTTCTGACGTCGAAATCTGGGCTCCGACACTCCAGCTGAGAAGGAAAATTACATGTGTACAAAGGAGCTGGCAATGGAAACCATCCTAGAATCGCCGTTGCTAATCTGGCAAGCTTCGTGACGACCGGTGAGAAGTAGCAAAGAGGCCATAGGCCCTCCAACCGTGATTGCAAGGAGTCCATCAGGTCCTCTGTGAACTTATATGCACAGCCCGGCCCTGGGAGGACAACCACAAAGCATCCCTGGGGGACAGTCACACGGTGGAAGTACTCCTCAGCAATTAACATGTTCACCTTCCTCTCCAGATCACCAAGCCTTTGTTTAACAGCTGTTTCTTCTGTGAAGATCTTCCCAAACCTCTCTTTGTATGCGACTCCCTCGTCTGAACGCTCCCTCGTATCCTCATCATCGGAGTTACTGCCAGCCTCTGCATCCTCGAGCTGTTGTCCCCCAAGTGCACTCCCACTCGTCCCTGCTTCGACCATCTCCCTCCGTGGCAACTCCATGCTCCTGTGAATGGCTGGCCAGCTTCTGGGAGTGGCTTGGTTTGAGTTTCCCAGAGAACAGGAGGAGGCGGCAGAGATTGCATCACTGGCTCTACTGCCCAAACGTCTCCCTGTCGCACTAGTGGAAGCTGGCTGTCCAGTGGATGTCAAATATTGTCTTATTTCTGCCCTTGTGGTGCCATCTAGGATTGACAAAGCTTCGATCACACCTGCAAACTCGTCCATATCCTCTACCGTATCCCCATGCTGTCCTGCCTTCGATGGCTCCCATGTATATGATTCTAGCCACTCCCTCGGGTAATCTCCAGGTTCGAACATGTCGTGCACAATGTGGCTTAACACGTTGGCAAATTCCACCGAAGCTGCAAAAATAGCAATTTAGCTCTCTTTATACAGGATCTTGCCTTGTCAGGTGAGCATTTTGATCCGTTACCCTACCAGTTCTGCTGATAATGAGAAGTACTAGAAGGCCTCTCTTCCAATTTCGAAAACTCAAGAACAATGAAACTAACCCTCTTGATAGTAACCCTGACGCCTCAAGACAATGCGAAATTAGGGCACAACCGACAGTTTTGTTGTTTACCTTGCGATTTTTGAACTTTTTGCGGTCTCTGTGCCACAACCTTGAGAATTCTTTTCACTAGGTCATCATATCAAATGAAATCATTTCATCATTTACACTGCACGCATGTCAGACCTAAATCCGGCCAACTGGCTCCACGAGCCCTGGCCAAGATGAGGATGCTGCCAAGGAGACTGTCCAACATGATTCTTCTACGAATTGGACAATTCCATCACCGAAAAACTCCACCAGATCGTGGTAACCGTCGGATACACGAACTTTGTCGGCACACTTGCAAGTGGCTTCAGAATTCACATCCTCTCGTGCTCGGAGTGAAAGCAGCCCCACTGCCCTTCCACTTGTCGATTTGATACGAATATTTCACATAAACAACCTGCCCAGGAGATTCTGTATTCCACGATTTGGAGATGACTAAAAAAATTCCGTTCGTCTACAAGAAGCATCGCTCGCCGGAACAATCAATCACCGTAATCATGGTGCCTCACGATGGTGAAAAACCTAAATTCGGACAAAACTCTTCTGCTCCAATAACATCAATTCTCTGATAACCTTGACATTGATGGAAATCCATCCGTAGAGAAGATGAAATCTACAATTCTAAAATGAGAAACAAAACTCGCTCGTCGCGCCAACTCCGATCACAATCCAGAAAAGTTGCACACCCCGAGAAATTGACCTCACAAACTTGGGAAACCGCTTGAAAGGCAACCAAACAATCCAAATGGTAAACAAAAATGATGAAGAACTACCCTATCTAGTCAACCTCAAGTCATTATAATCACCAAAATTGTTTACAAACCATGATCCAAAACTCTCAAAAACCGGAGCAGGGGACGGAGGCACCGAACCCCCATGGGTAAATTGCAATGGAGAATGAATGCCACCAGAAGAAGAGATCCCCAATTTGCGAGATGGGTGCCTAAGATCGTTGATAAGAGGGTTGTGGCATATGTGAGTAGCGAAATTTCGTTGAGAAAAATGGGTGGAAACAGATCGGGAGTGCCGTCCCCCTCGATGTCTGGGACTCCGCCCTCTCCCACAAGCTTCAGCCATTTGCCTCTCGCTATGGCCGTCCATCGAACGGGGGCTAAAGCACGGTGCGGTGATGTCTCCGTCCAGCGGATTTAAGATTATACCGAGGTTGGGTTAGATCAACCGCAACAGTCGCCGTTATAAACACCTCTAAGTTACCCATATGCCGCCAATTTGACACTCTAAAGGATGAAGCACCACATTGCTATGGCCTCATGCTCCCTCACCCTACCTAGGAGAATAATATGGCCAAGGCCCGGGAATAAACAAGTTGTGATTCTTTGAAAAAAAAAGGGTCTTAGTTTTAATGCCCCAGCAAGTGGTCTTCATAGAACATGAGATTTTCTTTCTTTAATAAAGGGCGAGGGAACATGAGGCTTAACAATATTATGAGAGGGTTGTGATCAATGTTGGTATGGTATCATATTTTTTCGATGCCTATTACTTGTGTATATGTAATGAGTGTTCTTACAATTATTTTGATATTAGTAGGGTACATATATTTGAGGATTTTTATTTATGTATAAACTATGTGTAGATATGTATTACAAAAATCTACAAGAATCCATCATAAGCTCAATATGTTTTACAATAAATGGGTGGAAGCACGGTAAAGTGGACAACTCTTGATCCTTGCTCAGGCTTAAGTGAAAGTGATCCAAAACTATATACTAACTTTGAATTTTATGAAATATAGAAATTCATAAACATTTAGAAAACATATGAATCTACAAAGCCAAGCAATTTATGTTCACAAAAAACAATTTCAAACAACGTATATGTATTTTAGAAGACGGTGCAAGTGGGTGTCATTGAAAAGATAATTGTCAAAAACTTGTTTAGAATACAATTACATTACATTAAATTGATGAATTTTTGAAAAAAAAATTACGATGACCTCAAGTTTATAATGAATTCAAGGAATATGAAAAGAAATTCCAAGTTCAAAATATTTAAGGTCATGAAATTTATGTTCAAAACTATATTTAGTCAGTTGCTTTTACGCGTCACTTTTGATGATAGGTTTTGAAGATCTCATATTGATATTCTATATTTGAGTACCTAACTTAACAATAGAGGTCATCATGAAAAATAATCTATTTTAAACAACATTTTTCTACTACTTATAGGCGTTTGACCAAGAAAATCATGGCTTTCATATACCGGAGCACTTTTTTGGTCCACTTTACTATGCTTGCACCCAAATATAATTAATAATAGAGTGATTAAAGAGAGTTTTAATGAAGCTAATGGAATTAAAATCATGAATTATGCATATTGTGTGATTTAGGAATATATTTTCATGTGAAGTCTGAAAGTAATCTAGATGCTCAATGACAATAAACAGTGATGTACTAACCCCCTCCCCCTTTAAGTAGATAGTGTTATGACAAGTTGACATTTTGTCCATAAAGTGGGCCACTTGCAATGAGTTGCATATCTCGGTGCTTGAATTATTATTTTGAGTATAATAAGTGCACTTGCACTTAGATTTTACGCATTTAAGACTAGACATAGGTGTCCATTTCATACTACGATAGTAACCATTTTAGCCCCACATACCTTACCATTCAAGAAACTTCATGCCTTGGCAAAATTAACCTAGTAAGAATTTGGTATTGAGATGGATCTACCGATCCAAATAATGGCCGCATGGATAGTAAGTCATGATCTTTTGATAGTATCCACCAAGTAATTTTTTTTCCCCGTCACACTAATTTTTGATAGTGACCATATAGGTTTCTTGACACTAATTTGATTACTATGCATTTGATACCTTTATACCAATCCAACATCAAGTTGCGATCCTCTATGTGCATTGAGTTTGCGGCTTTGGTAAGTTCCAAGGTCGTTATTTATTTATTCAATTATAATTTTCTGCCTTTTGGTCATTTCAATGCATTCTTATTTAAGATTGGTCACTATGCAATTACAATATGTATCTGGGAAACTAAGGTAGATTTTGCTTTTGCGGGATGTATGAGATCTCTTTGAAGGAGACCGTGTTAGACCATAAATCAATGCATAGCAGGTCACAACTTGATGTTAGACTTGAATGCTCAATTTAAAGAGCAATGAGTTTCACGGCTCGGGTCTCTTTAGATAGCATTTCGACATACCATAGTACCTTTACAACATTGTCTATTTATAGGAAATTATTAAATGTCTATTTTTAGATTCGACAATCCCGGATTCAAAGAAAAAATGGTTTTTCCCATATTAAATTTTGAGATTTTAAAAATACAAATTTCAAAAAAGAAATTCCTCAAAATAGTTTAATTAGTGCCGAAGTGGTAAAGGTACTACGGTTGTCACTCAACATACGATTTGCAGACGGCTCTTGATTACATTCTTTTCCATTTCAAGGAGACAATGTAAGGTACTGAGGTCTTAAAGCGACACTTTAAGAAAATTTTCTATCTTAGGAAGGTTAAGTGGTTTGAAGTTTTTTTTAAACATCCATAGATTAGCGAATCTATACAAAGCCTATAGAAAATTTTCACAAAAAATAAGAAATTCATAAGCAATCTATAGAAATTCACAAAGTCATCTTAAGGAAAGAGCTTTTGGCTCTCCTCTAGGGGGGGTCTATTGATGTTGGATTGCTAAGTGAGAATCACCACAAAATTAGCCTATTGCAGGTGAAGATCTTCTATTGACTGAAGGTTCCCTTTTGTGAATCGCTTCTTACATTGCCTCGTTGAGCAGATAGATCCTTGATTAGCCATTGTGATTGGCCAAAGGTGGTGCTCTATCAAAATTATTCTTACATCCTTCTCACACCACTATTATGAATGGCTGAAGTGGTGCTATTTTATACTTAATGCCACATATGATTAATCGCATTCAACAGTGACTTACTCGATGGCAACGTTGCACTTACTTGTTGATGGCTTAAGGATTTAAAATAGGTGTCACCAATAGGAACAAGGTGTTACTTTAAGGCCCCGGTACCTCAAGTTATGTGCATTGAATCAATGATGTAAGTTAGATGAACAACTTTGCTACAAAGCTTTCCACTGCTTGATCTCTCCTCCTTTCCAGGAGATGGGTCTTTGAGGTCCCAACTTATAGCTCTCAAATTTAGTATGAGAATTGTTTGTGTCACGATAATTTGTGAACCATTGTGGACTAGATAACCAATGAGAGGAGAGTGTCTGACGAGCCATGGGAGACGCGAGTCATCCACGTAAGCCTAGGGAGAAATTTGGAAAATGATGAAAATGGATGATTTGGCTAGAAAGAGTAGCTTGAAATTTGTGTATTGTTTTTTAGAGATGAAGTAGAGGAAATGATGAGGAATGCAAGATGTTTCATAATTTTATTCCCTATAAATAATTAGTTAAATTTTCTCAAAGAGGCAAGTAAGTCAAACCCCCTACTTGTATAGTAGAGTCTCCCTAATTGAGCATCAAAATACCCTACTTGCATAAAACTACACACAAATTGGTTAACTCAATGGCACCCAAAAGTGATCCCAAGTGGCATGAAATAGGACCTATCCGGCCAATCACTACATCCTTTTTAGACCACCACTTTTGCAATCAACCATTTTGGGTCCACACAAGTACTCACCGTTTACGGTATTTAGTGTCACGTATTCTATTTGCGAAGGGCCTAAACCTAGATGCCTAGAGGTCTCAAACTGTCATGCCCACTAATTGCCATATGATTCCATTCGTCAACATAAGTAACTTCTTTAAGTGAAAAAATATCTATATTATGACATTTAGAGTAGCACATTGCGATACTTTAGATGATAGTCTTGCGTTTTAGAGTGCAAGGTAAATTTAGAATAAAGCACCCTAACTACGTTGATCAAGTAATGGTAAATATTGTGGGCATATGTGTATTTGACTTACTACCGTTTGCATCCCTATAGTGTGGTCCACATCATATGCATCACACATGAAAATAGCGTACAAAGCTAGTTACACTTGAATCTTCAACCACTCACTATGTTCTCATTCTTTTAATTCTAGTTGTGGGTAAGGCATCAATTGACAACAGTTGAGAATGTGAATCTAAAGAGCATGAACTCACTCAGTTCCTAAAACACTATATTCAAAATTTTGGGACTTTAGTGTTATTTTGGGACTATTAAATGGTGTGTGGCAGTGATAGGAACGCAAAAGGAACGCAATGGGAACGCAACGGGAACGAGATAGAAGCAATAGGAACGCACATGGGTACCCAATGGGAACGCAATGGGAACGTACATGGGAACGCACATGGAACACGCAGTGAACGCAATTGGGAACGGCGTGTGGACCCATTGGGAACAGGCAGTCGTACAAGGGGGACATGGTTGGGAACACATGGGGAACGCAGAGTGCATTTTATGGGGCTTAGGGTAACAAATGGGAAACAAAATACATATGAATGTATGGGTTAGGGTTATGGAAGAAAGGGAACTCCAACCACTCGATCGAGTGGAAGAAATGAAATTCGACACCGGGGACGGGAAATTGTGTACTATGACACAGTTATAGTTAGGTCCACTTCCGCAATGTTGGAATTGATGGAATGACAGAATAGGTAGTAAATGAAGGTACAATATCAAACATTGTAAATGAAGGTACAATATCAACAGGAACATGTGACATTCATAGAAAAGAAACACGACCAAGGGCACACAAAAAGCAAGGAGGATGAACAATGGACTGAATTGAATGTGTGCGGAAGCCACGCATATAAAGGCAATGAAGAATGGGATGTGATTTTATTCAAACATTTGGTGGGGCATGGGCCTCACTACAACCAGGAGAACGAACTGACAATTTGTGAACCCACTCAGGAAAGAAACGTTGCAATTGGTCTTCGGTCCAATTGTATCTGGTAACTTCCAAAGGGAGACCGAGCTTGGTCCACCCCGGGGGTGGCACGGGAGGTTTAGCGAGGGAGGCCAAACCAGCGCGCAGAATGCGATGGGCTCTTGAGTTAGGGCCCATAGATTCGATGATGGAGAATTGGTATTCGCGAGTCGAGATGCGGCGACGGCGTGATACTTGGACGGGAGTTGGAAAATATTCGGGGGGAGGGCCCGAATTGAGGTCAAGACCCTGCAGGAGGAAACGTAAAGAAGAATTAATTCCAGAAAGAAGAGTGGAAAACATTGCAGGGGCCAAAAATGAAAGTGAAATTGACGAGTGGTCGATTATAAGGTACATGAGAAAACAAGGAAAATGATGGTTAGGAAAGAGAAATGAGAGGTGGCAAAAAATACCAGAGGGAATTCACGGGTCGGGGTGGCCATGGCGCGAATAGCAGCAGAGGAGGGCATCTCTGTAGGCACATGTATTGAAGGCGGGGAAGTGGTTTGGCGCGCCACGACACGATGCTGTGAGTAGGGACCGTTGGGGCGTCTGAACGCAGAACGCCCAGAGGTGGGCAATGTACGTGAAGGAGGCGGAAACTGGAAGCAGCAGAAGATATGGACACGGTTACTTTGGAGCATTCCATATGCAGTGAATACATAAGCTGATTGTGCAGACACTACCGAACGCCCTTACGTTCTAAGAGGCCGGTTGGTTTTAATTTCCCTTTAATGTTGGGTCTGGCAGCTACGTCGACAGCTTTCCTGATGGGGTCCGAGTGGTGGAGTGGGGGCTGTCCAAACCTATGGATCACAACGAAGTCTCGTATGTCTTGCAACGGGCTGTAGAAAAGACGTTCGAACCAAGGTTGGAAATGTTTGATCATGTCGGCATCAGGGGAAGCGTTGGTAGAGAAGGAGGGGGGGGGAAGACGGCATTTTGGTCGGGGTTGATGGCACTCTTGTAGGGGCTGTCGTCTACGAGAAGGGTGTTTTGTTCAGTGGCAAACAAAGCGTCAAAATCAAAGGAACGAGGGGGCCACCACATCGTAAGGCCCAAATTCTTCTGGAACAAAGTGGCGTTGGGGTTATCTGGGCTCTTCAACTCGACGCCATGGGAGTCCGCATATTTGGAGCAATGTTGCTGCGCGAAGAGGTAGCGAGGGCGGGTTTCTTCACTGAACAAGAAATTGCCAATGGCGATAACATTGCTCATTGTCATGGAGGACCAAACGCAGACATAGAAATGAAGGCAACAGAATCTCCAAAACATCCTGTATCCGAGTCTGGGAACGACAAACTTAGATCCAACCATGGTGGGTTGGCTGTGGGACTCTTGAGGTCCAAGAAGCCAACTCGGGAGGATGGTTTGGCCTCGATCAACGTGATGACATTTGCAAAAGATGCCATTGAGATCGAAGACAAGTACAAATCTTCTGGTGTTCCGAGCAGCAGGGTCCTGCCCACAGGAACATAAGAATCAGGGCCAGAGAAATAAGCACTTGTGCGATTCACAGAGAAACAAGAAATACACGTGTATAGTAGCTGGAAGGGGTGAAGAAGCCCAGAACTGCCTGTACCTCGATTCGGAAGGGTTCGAAGAGCCACGACCGGGAATCGCGCAATTCTACGGAAGAGCGTGGCCCTTCACTACACAAGAGTCTCTTAGCGGCAAGCACGCCCATCTCCCTGGTGAAAACTTGTAAACCTTTACTAAGGGGATTGTTTGGGTACACGAAGAGCCTATTGAGAACGTCTTCGACAGTGGCCTGCACAACTTAAACGGACAACAAGGATGAGAAGTAGAGGACCACAAAATAGGGGAGAGAGACGAGGAAGATCCTGTCCATCGAGAGGAAGATTCTAAGAGGGTTCACTTACAAGAGGAAAGGGGCGAGGAATTGGGGGAGGAGCGGCGGCGGAAGGGGCGTCAATGGCATGACGAGAATCGGAGGCGGTGAAGGCACCGGGAGGATTGCGGACGTCGACGAAGCCATGGTGTTGCACCCGCCACATATGGGCAGGGTCATCGACTTGGGCATCCGAAGCTGCGGCGACGGAGAGAGGGGCAATGGGGTCGTGGGGGAGGACGTCGGAAACAAGTTGAGAAGGCACGGAGACCAAAGCAGTGTCGGAGTCCACCACAACAATGGCTGGCAGAGGCTGGGGAGCCTGCAAGAGACATGAATTTAGAATATACCACAAGAGGTCTCACCTCCTACAAAAATAGGAACGTTGTACAAAGAGCAAATAAGCGGGAAACAACAAGGAAAAGAGTAAATGAAGGAAATAAGGGATAATAAGATAAATCACTTACGGGAGGGTGCGTAGAGGAAAGGAGACCAGGATTTTGAGGAGCAGGGACAACTTGGGGGGGGGTCAGGGTGTGGTGGAGAAAGAGTAAGGTCCGCAGCAGTGATTGAAGAAATGACATGCCCCGCCACAGGGTCGGCATCTGTGGCGGGGGAAGAGAAAGGAGGAATGGGAGAGGGTGCAGGAGAAACAAGATCCAAAGTAGCATCCACATCGGGCAGGGAAATCTCACGGGCAATTGTTGGGATACAAACACTCGCATCAGCGGCAGGCAATCGCAGGTCAGTGGTAACATCCACGGAGTCTTGAGATGGGGGATCTGTGCAGCCTGCTGAGGGTGTGGCGACAGAGGCGCCGTGGTCACTGAGAGGTGTATCCTCTAGAGGAGAGGAGGATACGACCGGGGAGAGTGAGGGATGGGCTGGGACGAAAGGGAAGGGTTGCTCGTGGACGTCGACGTTGCCTTCTTGCATAGACTCGAAAGGGTGAGGAGTTGCATCTGTAAGGGAAGGCGTTTCCTCCTCCATTCCGGGAAGTTGGAGTAGAGGGCTTTCCTTTGGGACTCGTAATGACGAGGGACCCTCCATTTGAAGCAGTGGACTGTGAGATTCAGAAATAGACAAGTGTTGATTATCTTCACCGTCGACAACCACATCCGAGGGAGAAAACACAAGAGGGGCGGGGGCCTGTGTAAAGAGTTCAAATCAAAACCAATCCAATCTTGGAGCAAAGGGTATGAGAGAGATGTAAGTTGGGTGGAGACGTCAGTGAACAACAAAGTTCCAGCCGCCCAGCAGGAACAGTTAATAACATGGAAGTTGACGCAGGTATAGGGGAGGATTCCTGTCGATTTACATGAAAGCACAAACTGATCCCACACCCTGTCCAATGTTCTAAGTGAACAAGTACGAATAAAAATAGTTTTGGTCAAGTTCCTGTCGATCGAGAGGAACTTGTAATCGTGGGGATAACAAGTTCCAAGCGACAAACAGGAAACAAGGTTCCCTTTCGGCAGCGAGTAACATATTATGTGGAAGCAGAATAAAGATATGAAATTTGATTAAAACCATGCCAACAAAATACACACGAACTTGAACTCGAGAGGGGATGAGAGTTCCTGTCGATCGAGAGGAACTTGTAATCGTGGGGATAACAAGTTCCAAGCGACAAACAGGAAACAAATTTCCTTTTCGGCAGTAACATATTATATGTGAAACAGAATAAAGATATGAAATTTGACTAAAACCATGCCAACAAAATACACACGAACTTGAACTCGAGAGGGGATGAGGAGAGTTCCTGTCGATCGAGAGGAACTTGTAATCGTGGGGATAACAAGTTCCAAGCGACAAACAGGAAACAAGGTTCCCTTTCGGCAGCGAGTAACATATTATGTGGAAGCAGAATAAAGATATGAAATTTGATTAAAACCATGCCAACAAAATACACACGAACTTGAACTCGAGAGGGGATGAGAGTTCCTGTCGATCGAGAGGAACTTGTAATCGTGGGGATAACAAGTTCCAAGCGACAAACAGGAAACAAATTTCCTTTTCGGCAGTAACATATTATATGTGAAACAGAATAAAGATATGAAATTTGACTAAAACCATGCCAACAAAATACACACGAACTTGAACTCGAGAGGGGATGAGGAGAGTTCCTGTCGATCGAGAGGAACTTGTAATCGTGGGGATAACAAGTTCCAAGCGACAAACAGGAAACAAGTTCCCCTTTCGGCAGTAACATATTATATGTGAAACAGAATAAAGATATGAAATTGACTAAAATCATGCCAACAAAATACACACGACCTTGAACTCGAGAGGGGATGAGGAGAGTTCCTGTCGATCGAGAGGAACTTGTAATCGTGGGGATAACAAGTTCCAAGCGACAAACAGGAAACAAGTTCCCCTTTCGGCAGTAACATATTATATGTGAAACAGAATAAAGATATGAAATTTGACTAAAACCATGCCAACAAAATACACACGAACTTGAACTCGAGAGGGGATGAGGAGAGTTCCTGTCGATCGAGAGGAACTTGTAATCGTGGGGATAACAAGTTCCAAGCGACAAACAGGAAACGAGCACACAAAAAGGAATGCACTCAGTAGGTCGTATAGTGGGAATAGTAGGAAATGTGATGTGACTTTGCAGCCTCGGAGAGGAGAAAGCTATTGAAAGATTAACGTAATAATTTTATTGAAGTGTACAGAATGTTACAATGAACATCGCCACGGAAAGTGTGGGAAGGTGTAATATTTACGCTAGATCAAGAGTGAACCTCTCGGTCGAGTGCAAACTAACTACTCCTCCGGACGATGTGGACACTTGTCTGATAACGCGTCTCCTTCCACATTCTGGACCACAAATCCAGGATGTGATTCAGAAATCCTAAAAAATATGAAGAGCATGTGAAATCATGGAAGTGAATGAAGGAAAATGGAATGGGAGGGGGACTTACAGAGGATGGAGGGGCAGTGGCGGCGGTGGTGGCCGGCGCGACATTGCGGTTGGGGCCGACACTTGTCTCCTGGGATGGTCCCATTTGTGACATCTTCACAGCCTAGAGCTCGGCCATGAAGGTCTTCGTCACATTCGCAATCTCCGCTCTTGTAGCCTCCGCATTCAACTGCAACATTTGGGAGAGGATCTCGATTGTAACGCCCTGCTGTTGTGGAGGAGGAGGAGGCAAGAACGGAGGCTGCAAACCCCCAAGGGGTTGGGGAGGTGGGGGAGGACTGACTAGGACGTCCTCCGCATGCAGGACTGGACCTCCGACAACGTTTTCATCCTCTCGAGCTCGGCTGGAAGGGGTCGCCAACTCGCAAGGAGTGTCTTGGTCACCAGGAGTGACCCCGGGGGAGGGGAGATCGGAGGTTGTAGTGTCCGAGTGAGCACGCCGTGGCTGGGACCTAAAATCCAGAGTTCGCGCTAGAGGTGGCGAAGACATGGGAGGCGGCGTATCTCGAACCGGAGACGTCGCAAGCGGAGTACACAAAGACTCATCGGGGGTGCCATACCGCCTGGGTGGGGAAGGAGGAGGAGAAGGCGGCTCCTCTTCGTCAGAGGAATACACCTCAACATCGTCTTCCTCCTCAGCTTCGTCTTCCTCCATAGCGTCGTCATCATCCTCCGCAGCGAGGTCCACCACTTGTTCGTCGTCGTCGTCGTCTGCTACAACCTCCACATGTGTAGCTTGGCCCTGCGAGCTCTGGACATTTGCGCCCTCCTCCATTGCCTCCGCCTCGTCAACACCAAGATGTTGAGACACTCCAAGGGGCTCCGTGAAATGATCTCCCTGCAATAAAAAAAACATTATGCGCATGTAAGTTCCAGTCGATCGATTGGAATAACAAAGGACGTATACAAACACAAACAAAATAGCACTCACGTATGCGATTTGGGGAAGCGGCGCATCCATGTCCTCTTCCACGTCGGCGTCATCGAGAGGGTCTATAAGGCCATCTTTGTCCATGAAGTCGCTTCTGCTCAGGCAGAAACTCTTCTCCACCATAACCCCGTACTCCTCATTATGCACGATGTTGACGTAGTTGAGAACGTTGCTTTTCAACATCTGCAAGGAGAAAGAGGATGAGTTCTTGTCGATCGACTGGAAGTGATAAAATGAAAGTGAGTTCCTGTCGATCGACTGGAAGTGATAAAATGAAAGTGAGTTCCTGTCGATCGACTGGAAGTGATAAAATGAAAGTTAGTTCCTGCCGATCGACTGGAAGTGATAAACTGAAAGTGAGTTCCTGTCGATCGACTGGAAGTGATAAAATGAAAGATGAGGAAGGTGACACCTAATGCAAGGGGAGTAGCTTACCAATGCGGCAGCGGAGGCCTTCAGACCGCCGAAGAAATTCACAAAAAGCCTGCCCCTCCCTCTGTGAGCCCAAAAGGGTGCCCACATTTAGTCTTAGACCCTTGAAACGTTAGTTGATGCACTTTGAAGTAGCATGTTACTTCACAAAAATATAAAAAGAGTGAAATGTTAGTCTTAGAAGTACCATGTTGTAAGAGGCTAGGATGTGAGTTGTTATTGTGTTTTTACCTTCGGAAGGATTTGAGTGAATGAGGATAGGTAAGGAGAACTTGGATTGAGTAGTTAGTGAGTAGGCTAGTACAAATGGATGGAGACAACCAAAGTGACTCAAGAGGCAAGTGCATTCGAATTGGGATGAATGGAGGATCACATGGAGCGCACAAGTGGACCACCTCATCATGGCCACTTAATGGGGAAGGTCCAAGGAAGAATGCAAGGTGGAGGATAAGCAAATTCTCAAAGCACCAATCAAATCACGAGTTAAGCATCGTGGTTTGAATTAAGTGGTGAGCAACGATTTGGGAAAGTAAGGGGAGAAAGTTATGGCGGCGGAAAGCGAAGGAGGCTAAGTTTGGGTTGAAGCATCCCAAGTTTGGTAAAGTGTGGTAGGTAGAAAGCCAAGGCTAGTTAAATGTTCGAATTAGGATCCTTGTTGATCATTTGAGGGAGGAAGGCTTAGAAGATAGGATTGGCGCCTACTAAGTAGGAGGAAATCTCAAGGGCTTATCGTGAGCCTTGAGGGTGCTCACCCCCTCAAGCTTACTATATAATCCCTCATTCTTCCCTCACTCATCCTCTCTTTCCTTTGTGCTCCAAGGCACCCCACGAGTTATAAGTGTGGGTGTGGGAAGCCATATTGGAGCACATGTGTGTGCTTAGTTTTTAGTTTGAGAGCCAAGGCTTGTTAGCCTTGAAGAGGGCTTGACCTCTTGGTAGAATTAGTGTTGACGTGAAGGATTTTAAAGTTAATTCATGATTCCAATTTGTGGTACTTAAAGTTCATGTTTTGAATACACGTGGTTGCAAGTTCCATGTTTAAGAGTTGAGCACTTGAGGTTGTGATGAGTGCAAAAATATACTTGTGTGGATTAGTTAGTCTTAGTGAAGTTAGGAAATTCTCTCTCCCCCTCTCCTCTCTAGGATTTTAGGATTTTAGGATTAGAGAAGAATTGTGTGATTAGAAAGGGGTTGTTAGTAGAATTAGGAAAATTAGGTAGGAAGATTAGTTAAGGGCTTGAATAATTAGTGAGGTAGTTGGGGATTACAACTACAAAGTTGTGGGTTCATGAAGGAGCTGGGTTTATGAAGGAGCTGGGTTTGTTTAGTTAGAAAGTAAAGAGCTGGGTTTATGAAGGACCTGGGCTTGTTTAGTTAGAAGCTAAGGAGCTGGGTTCATGAAGGAGCTGGGTTTATAAAGGAGCTGGGTTTGTTTAGTTAGAAGCTAAGAAGCTGGGTTTATGAAGGAGCTGGGTTTATGTAATTAGAAAGTAAAGAGATGGGTTCATGAAGGAGCTTAGTAGATAGCCTACTTAATTAGCTCATAGACAAGTAGTTAGTTACATTATGCTAGTTAGTGTTATGTGTGGCTTTCACAAGTAAATGTATTTGAGATTGACTATAGAGAATAGTGTTTTTTAACACTTGCATCCTCTCTTTAAAAATAAACCACGTGCACAAATTAATGGAGAATGTGGAGCACTCTCGCGATGGCAAGACAAAGGAAGCAAAGACCAAAGTTAAATCCAAGACCACGTGAAGGGTGAACCTTGCACTATGGACTCATCCAAGTCCAAATCCAATACCGCGGAGGAATGTGAGCCCAAACCCACTACTCGGACTACGGACGCTTAAGGGTGGGGGGTTTGGCCTCACACCCTCCCCTCAAGTCGAGAAACTGAAAGTATGTCTCCATGCGCAGCTCTCCTTTGTGAAGCTCGTAAGAGCGCTCCGACCAGAGGTGCTTCTTGGCAAAATAACGGGGGAGGTCAGGCGGGGAGAAGGCTCCTGGGAGCTTGCAGGGTTGGTGAAGCTTCTTGTTGATGACAAACCAGATGTGGACGATCGGGTGGGATCTCCACTTTGACAATTCTGGCACTTCGGGGAGGTCCTCCGCAGGGCATGGTGTGTAGTACGATGGCACAGTGACGAACGTGTCCGGATGTCTTGAGCACAAAAACTCCATGAAATGCAAGACACCATCGTAATTGATCTCGTCGGAGACGAGCATGAACACAGGCACACGACGGAGACCCGGGTACCAGGAAGGGTCGTTGATGTACCTCGCCAGTGAGTCCAAGACTGGAAAAGGTGCCTTCACACCAGATTCAAAACCTGGAATAAATCTAAAGTCTACGAGGCAACCTGCAACGATGTTGCATCCCAAATACTCCTTATCAGACGTCCGCTGCCTACCAATAACAAAATCTCCGGAAGATTCAACTCTCGTGCAAATGGAAACAAAACGGCCAGGCTCCAGTGGACCGTCCTTCCTCAACCAAAACTCGAGCATGCGCTGGAGAGCCTCAGAAGGGGCGAGGTTCTTGTGGTTGTAAATGCGCTTCTTGTTCAACCACTCCGTAGTTGCCACTTCAAAAATGCTCGCCCACTTGGCCTTGGTCACCCTTGTGTCCTTCTTGAATTGCACCCACAAGGGCCGGTTTAGTACTTGCTGGCCATCCTCTCCATCAAAAAATTTCATCTGTGGGTCCGTCCGCGCGAGCTCGTGGATGATTATATTCTTCCACTTCCTCTTGTTCGCCCAGGCAGGAAGGTGCAAGACCGCATTGTTCGCCCTAGGTTGGCGAAAGCACACTCTGGGGAGACCCTTGGAGTTCAGTTCTGTGAGCCTCCTCGCTGCTGTGTGGAGGTCTTGAGTTGTTATCCCAGAGAGGGCTTTGAACGTCTCCCTGCTGAGTGGCTTTGCAACGTATTTCCTCGGGACGAATGCAGCAGCAGTCTTCTTCTTGTAATGAGCTTCTCTCCTCACATCTTCAGCGTCTTCGTGGTCCTTGATGAATTTCTGATGAGTATCAGGATTCACTAGTTCTCCATCCTCGTGCATTGTAAAGGTTTTCTTCCATGAAGAGTAAGTGAGATCGTCACTCATGATGATGGCGAGCTCGGCTGCAAGGTGCTCATGCGTAATCCTCGGATTGATTCCAGAGAATTGTGCCTCTGCGCTGAGGATAAAACTCTGCAACAACAGCCACATTTGTTTAATACCGTAGTTTGTCATATGAATATTATTGGAGGGCAATGGTCATGAAGTGGGTTCCAGTCGATCGACAGGAACCCCAAGGCAAAAATGAAAGCATATGGAAAAGGGTGGGTTCCAGTCGATCGACTGGAACCCAAAGGCAAGAGATGGGGTTCCAGTCGACCGACTGGATCCCCTTGGAAAAAGGGGGAACCCCATAACAAAATTGAGGGCATCATATAACATAGCATTTACTGAGTTTGGAATGATACCAACCTTCCAGTTCTTCACATTTTGGTCTTCCGCATTCGATGCATTGATCCTCACCTTGGAAGGCTTATGAGTTGACAGCCATACCCTCCTTACATTTACAATGGTTGCTGCCCAGGAAGGAACCCACGCAAACATCTTGTTTGTTCTATTCAGAGTCAAGGACAACCTAGTTGTGTAATTATACTCTTGTGTGTACACTATGCAACTAGGCCAAGCCTTGAATTTCCTCTTTGTGATGCTATCCGTATCCTTGTGGCCCACAATTGTTCTTGCAGCAGCCACTGTGTGCTGGCCACCGATTATGATAAAGTCCTTGTCCTTGATATCCTCCCACCTGTAGGGAGGTTGCCATGGCTTGTCCTCGGGAAACACTGGCATGACGCAAATGTTGTGTTGCGTCCAGGTTGGCTCTACTTGTGACAGGTAGGCCACCATCTGCTCCTTCAGTTCCGGATCATACTTTCTCACAACCTGCAGCAAGAAATGTGACGGTTAATGTTCAGGAGTCCTTCACATCAACCACAGTTCAATAAATCGAGTTTAGGGTTTAAGGAAACCTGATGAGACTGTCCCCGCTTCAGCTGCTGCAAAGGTATTCGCACAATGAAGTCCATACCCAAAACATAGAGGGGTCCGTATGCCTTGACAAACACCTCCTTGTCTTTGGCAGCCTCCGTTAGATCCAAAGTCTCCCCAGGCTTGACTGTTGTCGCTGCTTTTTCAGACCTTGGGATTAGCTCCTCCTCCTTGGGCTCCTTCTTCGACTTTTTTGGCGCCCGTTTCTTCCCTGATGACATGCCTTCTTCCTGTGTCTTCCTTTTTGATGCCCTTGGTTCATCATCATCTTCTGCCTCTTCCATTGCGTCGTCTCCCTCGCGATACATGGTTTGTATTGAGACGTCCTCGCTTTGCAGAGAGCTCCTCGAACGACCCTGCACAGCTGGAGCGGCCACACTCTGCAGAGGCACGACATTGTGTGCTACTTCTTCTGCTTGTCCGCCACTGCTCCCCCCCGCATTTTGTCTTCTGTTTTGGGAATCACGGCCAGTCGATCTGGACGAAGGTCTGGAACTTCCCTCTCCTGATGACCTCTTCTTCATTATTTCGACTGCTTGCTTCGTCTTGGTGGCGTTCAATGCCTCTCTTGCCCTGTTTTCACTCTCACTCATGTCATCTGCCACCCCAAGAATGCACACAACCGCCCTCTTGGATATACCGTTGTGAACGAGTCCCATCAGCGCCATGCGGTCGTCATTATTGATTGACTCTATGCTTTTGGCAAATGGTTCTTTACTGAAAATATGCTTTTTGGTATCCACCACCAGCGTCCGCTCCTCCACCCCCTCCAATACTTTCAGCTCTAATATGCTCGCTTTAGCCCCTTGCGATGCTCCCTTGATAATTGCGTGTGGCATTTGAATCCAGTCTTCCTTCACCTTCTCTGTCATATACAAGTCATACGGGTTGGAAATGTCCTTCCGTCGGAGCTCGAATGACCACTCCCGCATGTGCGTCGACTTGACAACCCAAACAGGTCCTTCCTCCCTGGCGGTCAATGCTCCAACCATATCTGTCCACATCGCACGTTTTCTGGGGGCCATTGTTTGTGTGTCCTGACACATTCAATTTACAATGTTATCAAGCCTGAACTGTCAGTCTATTCCACGTCATGTCTCTTAATCTTGGTGCAGTCCTAGGCTTGTGAGGTATGAGGAACTTTACCTTATAACTTGCCCACATCCCATATTTGTTCAATTCATTCATTGTCTACTGTGTTGGTTCAAATGGCCAAAAGTTCCTGTCGATCGACAGGAACTGCAGCCCTCAGTGGTGGGCTAGTGCTTCCTAATTCTCACTAGAATTACTTACAAGTACTCTGCTGGACGTTGAAGTTCCTGTCGATCAACAGGAACTTCAGCTCTCAGTGGTGGGCTAGTGCTTCCTAATTCTCACTAGAATTACTTACACAAATACCCTGCTGGACGTTGAAGTTCCTGTCGATCGACATGAACTTCAGCCCTCAGTGGTGGCCTAGTGCTTCCTAATTCTCACTAGAATTACTTTCACTAGTACCTTGCTGGACGTTGAAGTTCCTGTCGATCGACAGGAACTTCAGCCCTCAGTGGTGGCCTAGTGCTTCCTAATTCTCACTAGAGTTACTTTCACTAGTACCTTGCTGGACGTTGAAGTTCCTGTCGATCGACAGGAACTTCAGCCCTCTGTGGTGGCCCATTGTCTCCTAATTTGCACTAACAATGCTTAAAAGATTTCATGTCTTTGTAGTTCCAGGTTGTAGTTCCTGTCGATCGACAGGAACCACAACCCCTTCGAATGTCCCACTTTTTTCGGTGTACGGACGCATTCCAAGGCCCACTCTGGTTTTCTAGTGACTTGGTTTTCTTTCCTATGCCAATGTGTGTGGTTTTGATGTGCAATTGTTTATGGCTCTGTTTCCATGTGCAATTGTTACTCCCAATTGATTGCTCCTCCTTTCTTTGCACCTTTAAATTTGATTAACTTGATCTGCCTACATTATCTGAACATTCCATATTTGTGCTGGATTGGCTTTTGTATAGAGTTTATATTTCCTGCATTGTCGCACACAATTTGCAGATCCCTTCAATGACTACTTCAAATTGGGCTAATCATTAATGTGTTTTCCTCATGCTCAATTCCTTCCCTCTCTCAATTCTCACTGTTATTACCTCCCTCACCAAAACATGCATTCAGCCCTTCCTGCCACTACCTCTCTCCCCAGCATATCATGCACTCTCTCATTGTCACACTTTTCCCAGAATACTATAACAACCAGAATTCTGTTGCACATATTATCATATATGCTGACGTGAGCAAACTAACTTCTTTGCATCTGACTTCAACTCATCTTCCACAAAATTTCACATCCTCTACTATGATCTTCCACCATTCTTCTGCCTCTCCTTTCCTCCACGGGGAGGTCACTGGCGAAAATCGTAGAAACAACGTGCGATAAAAAATAGGGTCTAATATATTCATTGTAGGTAAATTTTACAAAAATCGTACATATATAATAGGGGGGTTTTAAATAGTGAAACATGTTTACATGTAGAATACCATCACATATAATGGCCTCTTTTATCTAGTCAGTACATGTAAAATAGCGTGGAAATAATTACTAGGGGTAGTGGGTCTAGGGTAGGGTATGTGCTAGTGGATGGAAAGAGGTAATTTTCTGTTAAAAATGCTTGGATGGATGACTTCGTAGGTTGGCTTGCTTGAATGTTACTGAACCAACGGTTCCAATGTGGAGTTAATGGTCTCTACCCACGTGCCGAGAAGGGAAAAAATTCCAGTATAAGTAAAATAAGGTATTTTAAAATGATTCCCCCAAAATTTATAATTACTAATAGGGTGTATTAAAATACAAGTTTGTACCTTTATTTTGAAAAATACCATACCTTATAATCTTTTCTGCAAGGTAAATAGCCCGCCGATAAATAGGTCCTGAGCGCACGTGTATGCATTAATTAAAGAGGGAGTGACCTCCCCGTGCTTTCCTCTCCTACTTCTAGTGCTCTTCTACCCTCACTTTGCCATTCAAGATTCTAGTGTTTAAGCAAGCATGCTGGCCATCCAATCCACTATAAATTCTACCTGTATTCAAGTACAAATGACTGCTACGGGTAGTATTGCCTCCTTCCTCCTCTAACGCTGCAGATCCTCTCTCGGCCTCTCTCCACCTACCACTCGGTGACCTCTCTCGTTCTCTCTGCGCGTCCCTCTTCGTTGCTCGCCGCAGCAGCACTTCGTGGAGAGCTAGAGCTTTGCAGGAGCAAGACACAAATGAGTGCCTCTTTGCTCCCAAGTGTCTCCTCTACCCCTCCCTCCCCTCCTCCTCCCCTCTGCCCAAATCTCGCCGTCCAGATTTGGGCGGCCGCCATCCAACAGTGCCACATTCCCGCCCCCCCATCGCACGGTCGTTGTGCTTCCCTCCCTGTGGACGGTCCAGATGTTCAGGGCTTCCACTTATTAGCCGTCATGTGGTACTTATGTGTGCCAATCATGGTACGGTTCAAATCACATCCCACCCACTCACTAATGGTTAAGTACTAGGTTCTAATTGTGAATTTAGTACTACACCAAATATCATGTTTAGTGTCACGAATTCTAATTGTCGTCCTCAATACTAATTGTAAACCATGGTGTTGTGTCACCAACACTAAATGTTAACCTTCCAGTGACATTTATTGCAACACTAAATGTTAAGCTTACAATTAACCTTAAGTGGTACTAAAAAATTTATTGCAGTGATATTAAATGCCATATGACACTAAATATCATATGCCCTATGACACTAAATATCATATTAACCTTGTTGTGGTGTCACCAAGTTGAACAATAAATGTTAACCTAATAGGATTAATTTTGTCATTCCTAGTAGAAAAAATTGGGCGTTATAGATTTTACAATGTTGCTAGTACTATCACTTACGAAGTCATCTCCCATCTACATTTCAATAATCCATGACAATATTTCATCCCAAGTTTGTTGGGATGCAAATTATACCAAATTTTGTTTCCATAATTGGTATTTGGATGAACTGAAAGGAAGTTGGCATGACATTATTTGTAAACTTCTTCATAGTAAGTGTCCCTAAAAAAGTTACATCAGTGACATGAAATGCCATATGACACTAAATACCATGTTCAATGTAGTCTTAACCTCACGGTTCAAGTCTACATGTGAAGTCAACTAACGTTGCAATAATATTAGTATTTGTTCCATAACATATGTTCAAGGTTTAGATTTAGGCTTGACAACATCAAATTTGCAAATGCACGTTGTCATTGTTGTCTTCTGGTCATGATTATCTTGACAATGCCTGCATTGCGCACATTGACTTGACCAACTTCCATAAATAAATTTGTCGAGTAGGGTTTAGGGTGTAGGCTATGGGCTTTGGGGTGTTCCATTGTTTGGTGACTAAATTAATGTTCTCTGTTTCAACCTTAGTGGCTTGACATATGGTTTCACAACCCATGTCACGCATCCCACAACCACTTTCATTCATGTAATCACAAATTTGTACCCTAAACCTTAGTGGCTCATATGGTTTCACAACCCATGTCACGCATCCCACAACCACTTTCATTCATGTAATCACAAATTTGTGCTCGAACCTTAGTGGTTCGTATGGTTTCACAACCCACACGCATCCCAAGCCCACTTTCCTTCAATAAATCACATATTTGTGCTCAAACCTTAGTGCTTCATATGGTTTCACAACCCACGTCACGCATCCCACAACCACTTTCATTCATGTAATCACAAATTTGTGCTCAAACCTTAGTGGCTCATATGGTTTCACAACCCATGTCACGCATCCCACAACCACTTTCATTCATGTAATCACAAATTTGTGCTCAAACCTTAGTGCTTCATATGGTTTCACAACCCACACGCATCCCAAGCCCACTTTCCTTCAATAAATCACATATTTGTGCTCAAACCTTAGTGCTTCATATGGTTTCACAACCCATGTCACGCATCCCACAACCACTTTCATTCATGTAATCACAAATTTGTGCTCAAACCTTAGTGGCTCATATGGTTTCACAACCCACACGCATCTCAAGCCCACTTTCCTTCAATAAATCACATATTTGTGCTCAAACCTTAGTGCTTCATATGGTTTCACAACCCACACTCATCCCAAAGCCACTTTCCTTCAATAAATCACATATTTGTGCTCAAACCTTAGTGGCTCATATGGTTTCACAACCCATGTCACGCATCCCACAACCACTTTCATTCATGTAATCACAAATTTGTGCTCAAACCTTAGTGCTTCATATGGTTTCACAACCCACACGCATCCCAAGCCCACTTTCCTTCAATAAATCACATATTTGTGCTTCATGTGGGTTGTAATATGGCATTGCTCATTTTCTAATTGAACTTAGGATGTAGTGCAATCATGATTGAACATAAGATGGAGTGCAATCAAGATTAAGGGTAGTAACCACTTATGTACCTCAGTACTAATAGCATGTCGCGTTCGGGTTAGGATTGTCTTACCAGCGTACAATTAGTCCTATTAAATCAAGAACACATTGCAACATAAGTGCCCCCTACATTTCAAAGATCTAGTAGACGGGAAGCAAAGAAGATCGTGAATTCAAAACTCCCACCAATATTTCCCACAGCACACCACCGCCTACTATAAATGCACAGGTCTCTTTATGGAAGGTCTTTTATTCATTCGACCTCTTCACTTGACGTCTCTCTCTCTCTCTCCCCCTCTCCACGGGGATAATCCAGGTGACAAACGAGGTTCCGATTGATGTGACGAACGAGGTGCTGAAACATGTTGGATATGTATGTAAAATATATGCGCTGAAAAATGGGATGTGATCGTATCCGTACATTGTACGGCTGTCGTACGGATTACAGACGTTGGCAGGAAAGTTCTTATCGATCGATTGGAACATCCCCGGTTTAAAATTTGGAAGTTCCTGTCGATCGACTGGAACTTCCTCGGCAAATAATTTGAAAGAGGTTCATGTCCATCGACAACTCCTAGGGGAAATAATTTGATAAAAGTTCCTGTCGATCGACAGGAACCTGTAAGGGAACTTCTATTGATAAAAGTTCCTATCGATCGACAGGAACCTGTAAGGGATCTTCTATTCATAAAAGTTCCTGTCGATCGACAGGAACCTGTAAGGGATCTTCTATTCATAAAAGTTCCTGTCGATCGACAGGAACTTGTAAGGAGATTCTGTTTATATAAGTTCCTGTCGATCGACAAGAACTTGTAGGGGAGATTCTGTTTATATAAGTTCCTGTCGATCGACAGGAACTTGTAGGGGAGATTCTGTTTATATAAGTTCCTGTCGATCGACAGGAACTTGTAGGGTAGATTCTGTTTATATAAGTTCCTGTCGATCGACATGAACTTGTAGGGGAGATTCTGTTTATATAAGTTCCTGTCGATCGACAGGAACTTGTAGGGGAACTTCTTTTTATATAAGTTCCTGTCGATCGACATGAACTTGTAGGGGAACTTCTTTTTATATAAGTTCCTGTCGATCGACAGGAACTTGTAGGGGAACTTCTAGAACTTCTGAGGGAAATTTTGTGGGAGAAGTTCCTGTTGGTCGACAAGATGTTCCGAAGGAAATTTTGTGGGTGAAGTTTCTTTTGGTCGACATGAACTTCTGAGGGAAATTTTATGGGTGAAGTTCCTATTGGTCGACAGGAACCATTGAGGGAAATTTTGTGGGAGAACTTCATGTTGGTCGACAGGAACGTCTGAGGAACATTGAGTTCATGTTTGTCGATATGATATTGTGAAGTATGTTCATGAGCCTTCCTCCTGGTCGACGGTAAGTTTTCAGGGAGTTCGTTGTGCAACTCGTTCTTTTGTTCAACATTAGAATTCAGAGAATGTTAGGCACACAAAGTTCCTGTCGGTCGACTGAAATTTCTGAGGACCACGTTGTGTTTGTTCGTAGCCTATACCATGTGGGGCTCCCCTCCCCATCAATAGTAGCTATGCACCAGGACAGTGATAAAGTACTTGGCTGGTGTATGAAATTGGTTATTTATTTTTTAGAATCATATTAACTACATGATATTAATGTGTGCGCAGCGTAGTACTATAAATGGAACAACACCATGATCGCAGCAGTGATGAGGTACCTACGTGAACCTCCCTATGTTTGAGTTTTTATGTATTGTTGCGATCATTCATTCTGAATTTCACATGGTCTTTCCCTTGCAGAAATCGTCTGCCTCGGATGTCATCTTCACTGAAGATGAAGAGGAGTTTCATTTTGGAGAGATTGATGATACTTGTAGTGGCCTCTCGAGAGAGGACTGGATAAATATTCCTTTGTTGCTTTTCAATGAACAAGGTGAGGAAGTTGCTGGAGGGATTTGTAGAAACTCAAATCCAATTGATTGTATAGATGATAGGGCCCTTGGGGAGGACGACGTTGGGGTTCTCATCATGGACCCTGTAGAGGGAATGATGGATATGGATGCCATTTTCTCTCTTCGACGTTGGCCCATATCTCGTGCTTCTCACGATGGATGCACTCTCCTACAACACCAACATGTGAGCATTTCGAGGATGCGGGACCACAATAGATTGCTTGCCCAACGTTTGAAAGAAGGCAAACGGAAATACGACACCACCCGAAAACCTAGAGACCTGGATGTCCTGCCCAAGAAAATGGTCGTTCTCAACGCAGATTCTGTCCGGCAGCTGTCTTCCATTGATTGTTGCAACATGGAGTGTTTAAGGTACTTTCCGAGGGAGGAAGTACTGGCGTTGCGCTCTGAGTTCTATGGTTGCTCTCCTAGAATGCGACACAGCAAACGTATACATGTGCATGGTGAGGTCCACTGTTCGCGTGAGGGAGGGGCCAAAGTGGTGACCTTGTGTGGACGGGACATATGCCTTCGGGCATGGCGTGAAATATTTGTGGTGTCGAAATCGTCGTTTTATAGAAATCGGGCAGAATTCTTGGCTGGTGTGCGTCCCAGAGATCATGGAAATTTGAACATGAAGAGACATCGAGTGGCAACTTTGCAAGCAACATCTACTCTCCAAGAACTCCTACAAGACAAAGCAGACATGATGCCCCACAAATTGCGCACTCTCCCCAACGGCCGGCGTGTTGTTGAGATGGTCCTTTCCCGTGGCACTAAGTGGAACAAATTGCTAACCACCATCAACCAGGTGAGGGTTCTACGTGATTCATTTGTTATTATTTTCCGCATGCTTTATATTGAATTACTCGAATTGCTCTACACGACCAACAACTTCCAATTTCATAACATGTCAATCTATGCAATGCATTTATACATCTTGTTGTTCTTGTCTATGTGATGAAGGTGAACCAAAGATGCTGAGTTAAAGCCATTTCCCTTTCAAAACTAAGCAACATCCGCCAAACATTTTTCAAGCAATACGTGACGAAGAGAGCAGGAGACAATTTTGCTCGTTGTGGGAAATGTGATTCCCTTCAAGCAATTATTTCTACCCATGTGCGCGGATCTGCAGCCCATACTGGTTTCTCCAAACAATTGCAGAAACACCTTGCACAACAAGAGGCAGCACGTAATGCTTACCGGTGCATGAGGTCCATCTCCATTTTGGAACCCCGGAAGGTGTTGTCCATCATTCATGATAAAATGGACCATGGGAAGACTGCTTCTCCTTGTTTTGCGTACAAGAATAAAGACACTGACATGTTCACGAAGTTGCCTTTATCTGTGACCGGTATGATAGCGCATGGGCATGGAGATGAACGATATGCACATTATTCTCTTGATTTGTATCCAGGCGATTGCAATCATACTGTTGGTTCATTTGCCAAACTTCTTCGTGATTTGGAGGCTCCGCCGGTTATGTCAACTCGAACACTTTTCGAGGGTGCCGGTCGGTCGCCTCTTTACAAAGCCATATTGAATGGGAAGGAGACTTGTTTGGAGGGACTGAAAACCCAACCTGCTGACCCCGTGCTTGCCATGCCCCTCCCACCCGTTTTGTATGTTCAATTGGACAATTGTTGGAAGGACAACAAATGCAGATTTGTGAAAGCATTTTGGTCCATGCTAGTAGCAAAAGACATATTTAGAGAGGTATATGTATCATACCTTCTGGTTGGTCACACACATGATGATATAGACGCTTCGTTCGGGAGATGGAGCATGAAGTTGCGCGAGAAGGACTATCCTACCATCCCCCTCTTGATGAAATCCTACATGCAAATGGAGAAGGTGGCCACCATTCCACATATGATCGAAGAACTCCCTGCCTGGAAGGCCTTTGTTGAGCCCTTCTTGCCAAGTGGGAACGATATTTTGTTTGGACATACCAAAGCCCAACAATTCAAATTCTTTGTAAGGGATGATGGGTGGCCGGTAATGCAATATAAATTGGTGTGCAGTGATGTGGAGTGGCTTCCGGAGAGAGGTATACTCATGTGGAAGGAGAACATCAGAGGAGGACCATCAATGCCAGAGGGCGAACCTGCACCCGCCCAACCTCGCGCAATGGGAAAACTAGAGGATGTTATCAATGGGTTGCAAGGATATATTGACCACTGGGAGTCAAACTCCAACCATGACAATGTGGGGGGATACAGTAGGGTGCATGGCCCTCTCATTGCATATTGGACTGATGTGAAAGAAGCGTTGTCTGCACCTCTCTCGGATCTATGGACGGAAGGAACCCGCTTGCAAGAAGGATTTTGGCCCACAACCCGAGTTACGCCCAGTTCAGACACTCCATTTCTCCAAACGGGCGAGCTTCGAGAGGATCATGGAGCCGACGCACATTATGTGGGGCCCAGAAATCGGCGACCCCCGCCTTCGTTTCGCCCTGCACACGATGTGTTCACAGGACATTTCATGATCCTTAGGCCGCAAGAACAAGATATTGCTCGTCCCATTTGGGTGTGCCGCGCTTTAACACCCCCCAATTTGGAGACTACTGGACCGCATGCGCGTCAGATTCAAGTGGAATGGTTCATTCCCACCTCCACTGCCAGAAACGTGCTGGAGAAATACAGCGGGTGGGACACCAAGACAGATTTCAAGTGGAAACGTGACTTGAAGTACTCAACTCCAGATTGGCAACCTCTTGATTGCATATTGGCAGCGTGGCCTCCAGGCCCACGTGACCTTGGGAAGTCGCCAAAGATTACTATCCCCAGCAACCAAGTACAATTTGCCAAAGACAACCTCAGGCGGTGTGAGTTGGCTGAAGGACGAATGGGCAGTGCGTCAAATGCCCCACCCACAACAAATCGTGGGCACATTCGCGCTCGTTGATATCAATTGTGGGCACCATCGCCATCTTCATGGGGATTGGTTTTATATGCTTGGGGTTAGACGAACATTGTGCAATAGAAATGTCAATTAGTATTGCATCATGACAAATTTTGGATGTTTGCACACATGTCCGTTTCGCATGTTAATTATCAAGAGGTAATTATACCCTTGTCCGCATACTTAATGCAAAGGAATACCAAGTTACTTTTCACTACCATGGGTTTTGTTGATCTTTTCACACTTCTCGCATTTTGTGAATGGAAGATTTTCGTATGGTGTACCACGTCGTTCCCATGTTCCCAATGCAACGTTCCCACGTTCCCAATGACATGTGCCAATGTTCCCCATCATGTGTTCCCTCTGGGGTTCCCATTTTGTTCCGGAGCGTTCCCATGTTCCCTACAATATACTTTTCCAACTGGATTCCTTGATTTTGGGACTCCTTAAAGTCCCAAAATTATGAATATGGTGTTCTAAGCCCAAGAATTGAAGGGAAACAATTTTAAAATTTAACATGAAGGTGTTACTTGAAGATAATGCAACTAATCTTTAAATGGTCGTCGTGGTCAAGTAGCTAAGAATTAGGAAGCAATCTTGGTGTTTGTAGAAAGAGCACGAGAAGCTCTACAACTTTAATGTTTGTTTGTAGAAATGAGTTTAAAACAGACAAAACAAACCAACAAATTTAAAACAATTTCGTCTTTTGTTTATTGGACCTTCAATATTATGTAGTGTGGATTGGTAAATAGTGTGCACCCACAATTTTATCCCAATTGTTTTTAGTGTCGATTCCTCGTTATTAGTGTGACCCACAGTATTTACCATAATCGCTGTAGTTTCCTTTCAGTTCTGCAATTTTTTGTGATAAAATTCTCTGGTTGTCATGATTATGCTAGTCAATTCTACCAAGTTTCTCATTTACATGATAAGATTGAACTATTCGTTCCTAAATTCATTATGGACAGTAGTATTCAGTGACTGTTATAATGTTGTGATCAATCTGTGGTGCCTCACAATCCATCGCCCATGTTGCTTGTGCAGCGTGCACAAATGCACATCCATTTTCCCTAGCCCATCACTCAAGCTTGCAGGTTCTAACCGCTATGCAATGGTTTCTTGCAGGTAAAGCTTGCTCAGCTAGTAACACGAAAGATTTGGGAATAATTTGCAAGAGTGGCATAGAATCTATAGATTCTCAAAATACACCCCAATGTCCGTAATGTCGCCCTCTATAGAGCATTATAAGGAGCTGCTCCTTATATCCCAAAACCCTAGGGAATGGATCTGTTTTGTTTAAATCTTCCTCTTTGTTGTCACACTTTCCTCTCATATATCATGGGTTTGAACATTAAAATAATCCACCAAAGAATTCAAACCACACGCTTGCATGCATCATGTTGTCATCATTGTCATTATTGTGATGTTGACTTTGTGTTATTCTATGGTTTCAAGCGCTACACTAATTCTTTATTATCACGCAGCCATGTTAACACTGCAGACATCCTTAATAACACGTGCACTTTTGATTCCCGCAGATTAGGCATGATATTAGGGAGGTGAGAGTGTAGCCAAATGTCTAAGATCCCGGAATAGCGTGTCATGTAATTTCTAAGCATGTGCCAGAAATTAAGAAGAGCATTGACCCAGCTTCTTCCTATCATATTGTGTATCAAGCTCATGCCATGGCGGCCAGATGGAACTAATAATCTCAAAACTGTTGCCGGTTCATGGAATACTGCCACAGTTCTTGCACAACATCCTGCCAGTAAACTCCAATAGCCAATGGTTGAATATGGCAGGTGATGAAATATATCCACAATGATGCTTGCAGAGGAAGTACTTATATTATTCTCATCCACTTGACTGCCATCCATTTTGCACATGGCATATTGTCATGAGTGCTCGGCGATCGAGGCGGACAAGTCAATCTATAATGTGCATTCGAGTACAAATTAGACAAATTATAAGTGGCATGGCAACTCATTCTCCGAAGCAAAGATTCTGGAATGCAACTGCACCCACGATGCATGATGAACAGGGATCATCTTGCTAGACTGACTATACATCAACAGCCGAGCTCTGGTGAAAGCATCCTGAAATTCCTGATCATCACTGGTTACTGAATTTCCTGAATACTTGCAAAATTCCTGATGAATTACTGCACCTGTTGCAGCAAGTGGCAGCAAGTTGCAGTTTTGCCATGTCCTCGAGATGCATTAACCACAACAATAAATTGGGTTCAGAGTACCAATGCCCACTTCAATAATAGCTCCATCACAAGGAGCAGGTCGGCGACCTGGTCTTCGGGCATTGGATAATTCCAGAACTTGTGAAGTGCTCGCGGGGCATCATGCAATTAGTACTTTCAAAAGTGTACAAGAGGACGCTGGAACAGTACAAGAACGCGTGCGTGCGTTTGAGATGACACCAAGCTTATTCATAATTGCTGGTGCAAAAAATTAATGACGACATGTTCAATTGAATTTGTCTGATGACAATGACTGACATTTATGAGCTCTGGATCAAGTGTCTGGCTATAAAGAACGAGATCACATGACAAGCAGTAAGTATATATAGCTGAGTGCATATATATTGAACGTAATGTACAGCATTTGCCTACCAGTACCAGGATTAGTTTTAACGGATCAAGAACCATCACCTAAATCTGCTACGAGTAGCAGTAATCCAACGAGTTTATCTGGTAGGAATTCAACGACTTGGGTGGGTATGGCGCATGAGTAGACCCCCCGACCATGGGTTAATTTGTCGACATATGAAACCTGCGACATTGATCGACCCGTCAAGTTCGAACTAATCGGTCGAGGTTTTCCAGCAACAAATGGCGTAGTTGTCGATAATATTCTGCAATGTGTTGACATCATCGGTCAAGCTAATATGGTGAGAACTAATCAATAGTGTAACGAAGAACCACGCGATCGAAGATGTGAAGATGATCGTAATTGCCTGCGATGCGCATCCAGTCCTTGCTTGTACTGGTAAGCCTCCACAACGACGCAGGAAGGCAGATGCGCAGACATGTCGTCGTCCCCTGCAGCTTGCCCCAAGTAGAAGGACTTCAATTTGGAGGACAGATTGATCGTGTCGGCCGTGGGTTGAGGGCTAGCGAACGAGAAAGATTGGTCATCTGGTAGTACGACCGGTGGCTCCGACATTGCACATGAGGACCGGTCTGTATCCAGCTGCTCAGCTGTGCCAGCGCAGGATATCATTGGTGGAATAGATTCGGCGGTGCTACTGGGAGGGCTGGGCCTCTCACTCACCGAAGGTCGACTGGAAACCGATGATCGATGGCTCGAGGATTTGAAAGACGCAATTCGGCTCCAGAAGCTTCCGGATGTTCCAGACTCCACGGAGCTCGTGTAGTCCGATGCAACGCTGCCAGCCGTGCTCAACGAGGAGGAGGATGAGGATGTGTCCGAGGTCATCCGAGGCAAACTAATTGTTGCGGATATGGCTTGAGCATTAAGCGTGCGGATTGTTTCTGTGGAGCGGCCGTCCGCCTTCACGCGCACCACTTGGCAGGAGAGGTTCTTGGCGTAGAATTCCTTGTCCTTCATCACCTTCCTGCATGCACACGAGGAAATTATTTCAGTCGATCGATGGAAACTGCGACACTATGTCGATCGATCGACTCTTCGTATGATCAAGCGTAAATGTTTATCTTAACCCTTACCTGTCGAAAATTGCCCACGTGGCCTGGAGAGCTGTGAGTTCCCGCACAATCACCAGGCGCTGTTGGATCCCTGGAGCTATCCGCACTTTCAAATCCACCTGAGCTCATTAGAAGTTCCAAGATGCGACGGTTAGTTGAAGTTCAGGGTCTTTGGGATACTCAGATTCTAGTAACAAGCGTCTCTCGATATTAGCGCAGGGGGGAACTTATTACAAATAAAATAAGAATTCTTACAGGAATGTACACACATTTTTGTTTTCGCACAGCTTTTGCCTCCCAGTATCGGACAGCTTCTTCTCAAAGGCTTCCGTCTTTCGGTTCGTCTCCATCTCCAGGCAGACTTCGTTCACGCCGCTAAATTTCTGAACGTCAGCTAGCATCTTATGCCCCACTGCAAGTTATGCAAACAGAAAACATTGCGTTTCTGAACAACTTAGGAGAATGTGGAGCATAAACCCTACTTACTTCTTCAACGACCTTGCAAGCTGAGCACCATTTTGAACAATGGAAGGTTGGAAATGAAGAAAAATTTAAGCAACGTTCGGCAGTACGCACTTGGACTCATGATATGCTTAAGGACACCGAGAAGAATGATCTCGTCTCCGGACTTGACCACATCTGTGAGCGCCCAATCCAACGCCGTCGTCGTCGGTTTCAGTTCAGCATCTACGATGACCACGACAACATTCTTGCAGCTGATCTTTTGCAGCAATCCATTCTTGGTCGACTCTGGACTCGGTGCTGCCAAGTTTTCAGCAGGCAGCTGCAAAGACGAAGGGTGTGGGAGTTTGTACGCCTTCACGATGCCTCTGGTGGAGATCATCGATTGCTCATGACGCATCATTGTGCACATGGGATAGAGAATTTCTTCGCGGGTCGGGCTATAAATAGTGTCGAGAGAAGACGATCCATCAAGGCCGCTCGGCACTGCACCCTGTAATTCATCAGCATTTGATGTTCTCCGGCTTCGCAGAGTTCGACGCGACCGCGGAGAGCTCTCCTCCGATGCACTGTAACAGCTTTCATAGCCAGCAAGAATTAGCTCCCTCCGGCTGACAGCATCCGCCGGCCACGGCTTCTCCTTCCTCATGCCATCTTTGGCTGATGAATCATGCGCTGATGACTCTTCCCACCTTTGGGAGAAATTCCTGTGAATCACATTGGAGTCGCTTGATCTCCTCGACGACCTCAAAGAGTTATACTGCTGCACCGCCATCGCTCGTCAAGCTGACCACATGAACCAGCTCGCTCCGAGAAAGTTGGGCTGGAAGGGTTAACAAATTAAACCGATTATCTGGTTACACCTTCAGCTTTAAACTCTATTTCTCTCTGCACTTTCTAAGCCTACTTGGACCTCGGGCACATCTTCTGTCATCCTGGCATTCCCTCTGGCATCCGCCTCTGACTTGCTTGATGGATATTCATGGATTCGAGTTTCGGCACATGGAGGGTCGACTCTTTCTTGGGCTCCACCTACTATTTACCGCTGCTGCTTCCCCTGCCTCCTCCCTGTTCTCAGTGAAGATGCGGTAAACAAGTGGGAAATACAACAGACACTTTTAATTAAAAACTGTAAAGGGCCATATGCCAGCCACTTTCTACGAGCATCTGAGTTACTTTCAGGGTAAGTTTCAGCTGCTTTTGATGAATCGGTAAGCACCCAGTAAAGCAACCAAACATGGCTGGGACGTCTAATTTTAGGATTGGGCCAACTCTGCAAGCTACTCATCGTAGGTTTACCCTTCCACATGTGATGTACCTGATATACGTCGCCCAATGAAATTGATTTTAGAGTCCGGGAAGCCAAAAAGGCTAATGGGACCATGGCACGCTACCTGTCTCAGTCGGTACATTATAATCGACAATCGTTTTGTTCTGATTACTATAAATGTACGTAATTATCGTATGAGAAATATAGTGGATTGCGGACCCAAAAAATTCACAGTTGCGGTAGGTTAGTGCCGCTGCTTGCTTGCAATAACCTGAACACGGATAGCATCTGCACGATTGCTCTTTAGCCGGTCTTCAAAGTGCCCAAACTTTCTTGGCCTCCTGATCATCATGACTCAAGTCCTGTCTCCAAAAACAAAAGCAAAAGAGACAAGTACCCAGACATATACTTTTCTCAATCATTGGCTTGGAAGAGATAGCTTCGGCGGGGGCCAGTGTTCAAGATTGAAGGCTTCAATGCCCTTCAAACGTGATTTGGCCCTTCAAAATATACCTCTCTCAAAACAGCCCTTCAAAACGCAACCCCAAATTGAAAATGAAGACATCACTTGAAGCCCTCAATATAATCTGCCCACCACAAGAACCAACAAGTGTAGGGCATTAAAGTTATCCTTAAAATCTCAGCCTTGGGAGACCTGACTTTAGACCTGTACCTTGAGTTTAGGTGGATTAACATAAACTTAAGGAGCTTGCCTGCCCCATTTTGCCGGAGCTTTAATTAGCCCGGTGTAGCCTGCCAGCACGGCTGCCTGCCTACATTTGGCTCAAGAAGGAAATGAGGATGCAAGTGGAGAGCAGAAGGGGTAGGGTGCCTCTAGAAACAAAGGAGTCAGGATCAAAAGCTCCCGAGGGTCCCAACTCAAGGTTCCCAAAGATTGACCCTGTCATTATTTTTAGTCTACTGACACAAGAAAACAAACCCTGTAAATATAGAATAGATCTCTCAACTCGGGACTGCAGCCTGACTTTCACCCGGCATCCTGAGACTTTAAGGATAACTTTATTGTCACTACAAGAAGTGGAGTTAGATGGTTGATTCTTAATTCTTCACATTGTACTGGAAACATGTACCATATAATTCATGCACAAGTTTAATATGAGTTTTGTATTTCATTTCTATATTCTTGGATTGACGTCTTGGATTTGAACCAACCCTTCAATTGAAGGGTTGAAATTTGAGAGCCCTTCAAAATGAAACTCATATGAGGGCTTCAATCTTGAACACTGGCGGGGGCCATAGGCCACCTTAAATTAATCTTATTATGTCCATTATGACAAGAGAAGTTAGGGCTTTGGCCAATGGGTGAACTCATCCATCATCCATGACAATATTTGTTCACATATTCATAAGAAGTGTCATCCAAAAAGTTACCATAACACCATAAAGTACCATATGACACTAAATATCATATATAGTGTAGTTGCCTCTTGTGTTTGCAAATTTCAACAAATGATGGAATGTGTACTTACCACATCTGCACAAATTCAAATATCATTAACTACTGCTATTGAGTCATATTCTGTCAAAACATCAATCATTTGTAGTTCCTGTTGATGATACCAGAAAACTGTACGATTGCACTTCAACAGTTGCGCTTCGTGTATAATGGGCGTTCTTCAATTTCAGCATCCATGTGCTTCAAATGGATGCTCCTGCGGCTTGACTGAACATGCATTCACCATCCACTTCAATGAAAATTAAAGTACTTAAGAATGTAAAGGTACTCTCCGTAAGTTGGGTTTCTCTGGAAAAACAAAAAAAAAACGGAGTAATTAAATTACACACAATCTGATCACTCTTTGTATATTGTACTACTTTGTACATAAGACAGCCTTCATGAGGTGACCCAGCTCGCTGATTTATGCATCCCTTAAGTTGAAACTTCATTACGACAGTCCACCAATATTATAGGCTTCACTCCCGTTCAAGTTTCTAGGGAGAATCTGCCTACCGCCTGGAGAACTATTCGGAGACGACTGTCAAATGCGGAGAGATCATCAACATGGGTCCGGAGAATACGGGGAAATGAATAAGAAGAGGAACAACTTAGAGAACAGCTTAACAAGTGATATATTTGTCACTATGAAGTGTTCTGTTCCGATTGGACGAGCAAAGTGGTGGGCCATGAGTTTAATTCCAAATATGTCGGTACAACTGGGTCAAGACTGTGCCTTGCCGAACTTCGAAGAGTATAGAGTCAACGGACCTCCATTGGTGGAAGAGGTTTACTCTATAAAAGTCATTCTAGCAATAGACAAATGGCATCCCAAGAACAACCTTCAAAAAGTAGAAGACAAGCACTTCGGGCGGAGGATCCACTGATTCTCGGATCCCAAGTGCAGGTGAATCAATATTCTTTTAGATGGAGCTGGCAGATGAATTGAAAGTGAATTCCCCACCCCTTCTTTCAGTGCTTCACATTGCAATATGTAACAATTTCAGAAGAAGGTAACCTCTTTAAAGTAACGTAGTTTGTGTGACATGTGGCACAATAGGAAGTGGTTGCATGACAACCTCCTCGACTACCTGATCCATACACACACATGGCGGTCGTTGTGTGGGTCTTTCTCGGTCTTCTTTTCCAAGCCCGGCTTGGTGGGGCCACCGTGGAGTTCTTTAAGTTGTAAAATTATTCCTTAGCAATGAAAAATCGTCGTTTGATTCCGGGAAGAGAGAGAGAAAGAGGAAAAACATTATTATTATTATTATTATAAAAACTGCTTTCAGGAAAAGTGCGTGCCATCTTGAAGCAAAAAGCCATTTGGAGGGCTGTAATCCTAGTACCTTGCAACAGTTCTTTGCGAACACTGTCAAATTGTCAATTATAAGTTGCATTGTTCCATTTCAACACAGTTTCTCTCTGCCCAAAGACAGTAACCCAAAGATCGTTTTCACACAAGCGTCAAAATTACGTTCATTTCATTTAGTTTAGTTGGCGCTGCAGTAATCTCTATTTAGAATGAGGCCCAAGTTCAGTGTGCTGAAATGCTCCACTTCAATAATGTGGTCGCACAGTGCGGTTAATGTACCTACACTTTTGAAGCAGTCTTGCAGCAGTAGCAAGAAGCATTTCGCCGGATCCTTTCTCCTTCCAGTACCTGAAAAGGATGGATCTCACCTACTACATTCCAAATATTCCTGATGTATTGACATGTGTTTTATCAGCTTGAAGTTTGGGTACCACATATTGAAATGCATCTGCTTCCAGATATACACTTCAATAGCAGAATAGAAAAATTCTTCGTCAATATTGTTGAGCTGGTGAGATGAGTATGATTGCAGCTAGAAAGAAATCCATAAACTCACAACAGTAGAAAATCTAACATACTCAGCTGTAACGCATCATTTTCACAGTGCAATTTACCTATCAGATACGAGGAACCCAAGTAATTAGTTCATAGAGTGCAAACCTGTACACAGATATTGATAACGCTCATGAAGTCCACCTTTTATTTCAGGGGCTTAACTTATGTACAAAATATATGATACAATGAACTCGCCCATTTTGTAGCCTGAGCACTATGCTGATTCTCACATAGAGAAAAATAGTGTTGAAACAACTGACTTATTTCTTCCTGCCTAATGTCATCCGAATCAGTGTCAAAAAATCTACACATACAAATCAGTGTGAAGATGGGTCTCCTACAGTAATATCGTACACAAAGGGCCCAAAAAGCCCCGGAATTGCTCTTGCCCTGATGCGGCATGGTGTATATCACATCTGTAAGGACCATTGATCATCATCGAACTCACTCACTCGCACCCTGCATCGATCATCGGTATTCGATCAGCTCACGTAATTGCTGTCAATATCCTGTCCTGTGATCAATTGCGGTAGAGAATGATTCTTCAATCCTGCAATTATGTACACTTGGGGGTTTGGATGATGGGGCTCCCCTGTCTGTCTGAGCTCAGGAAAACGGCGCTCGAATCGGATGGAGCTGCTTGCGGCGATGGGGCTGCAATGTGGTGCGACCACCGCCTTGTGATGACTTAGCGGAGATAGCCGAGCCATGTGAGAAATGGAAACTTACGTGGCTGTTTTCGGGCGAAGACGGTGCTTGGGAATCTGCGAAGAATGATCCCGCACCCAGCACCGATTGAGGAGACAGAGGCTGTTCGTCGAAGTATACTTCACCTCCCTCCTTCATCTTCTTCAGCCTCTTGCTTTCCTGCTGGGTCGAGGCGCTGCTGGGTCGTTTGATCTTCCCAGGCTTCGAATTGGGAGTGGATGGGAAGAAGCTGCAATTCTCCTCCGAACTGAACGAAGAATTGGGCGCATTGATGGGGCTGTCAGTGACAACGAGGGTCAAAGGATCCTCTGTGATCGAGGAGTCCGATTTTCGGATGCCCTCCAGCTTGCAACTGATCGAACAGAACCTAACCTGGTCCGCGAGGCTCCTTCGACAAATGTCGCAGTAATTGGCTGCCCCCTTGCACACTTTCGGCTGCGGCAGGCTCCGTAGAAACACAATCTTGGCACCGTTGATGCTGTACAGCTGAATGTTGGAGATGTTGATGAACCTCTGGATGTCCACAATGCGGACAGCGTCCCTGTGCGAAGCTTTCCGCACTTGCACCGAAGAATGGCCGCTGTGAGACTCCGACAATCCTTTGGGACAGTAAGGACCCGCGCAGCAGTCGACGCAGAATTGGTTCATCTCGTGCCTCCCGCATGTGTGCTTGTTGCAATGGTCGAAATACTTCCTCATAAGAAACGGAGGTAGCCACGAGGGACCCTCCCTCTCCTGCGATTCCACAAGCTGCCCTACAGCCATGATGGACAACCTGAATCTGCCTTAAATCTTTCCTAAATTTTCCCCCTTCTCAAACAAAAAAAAGAATGAGCACTTCGGTGTCGAATCCTGTTGGAGCTTCTCAGAGTGACAAATGCGTGACCACTCGACTAGTTATACCAATCTACAAAGAGGAGAAAGTAAGAGCTGCTCCGACCAAGAACTCGTGGGCTTTAAGCTCTACCAGGAAAATGCGAAAAGAAAAAGACGGCAAATCGACTCGCCAAGCCTTCTAATGCGAATGAGCTAATGCTTGAAGAGTAGATACTTATACCTTTTACACATTCAGGATCGAATTCTGATCCCACCCATCGAGACTAAAACCGCAACAACACCTTCCTGAACACTCTGTCGGCTTGGTCGACGCTACCGAGAACCAGAAAGAAAAATGAGAATGTATGAGGAATGGAAGGCAGCTGGAATCGGTCTCAACATATGCAAAGTGGATCATTATCCTCGTGAGGCTGAAGCTTTTCCCAATTCAATCCCACCGTGACCAGAGAAGTGGTAGGAATTTTACAAACTCAAACTGCTCACTGTAATCTGACGAGTTTGGTACTAAATTCGATGGGGGAAGCTCTCGGCGCAATGAAGATATGTAAGAGAGGAGTACTTGGAAATCGCATCGAGATGCCAGGGATTAGAAGCTTTGAATACGAAGACCGAGCCTGCGACAGCGCCGTCGAGGAGTAGCCTTCAGGGCCACTGCGGGTGACGTGGTGATGCCACGTCAGAGGATTAATAGCGAGCTTGGGGTTGGGGTGGCCACGTGTTCCCTCCTGGATAGGCACGTGGCGGACTCTGACACCCTGCCAGCCATAAAAGGTCACCGTGGAGATTCCCCCCGCAGTTTCTATCTGGAGCTGCCCGCTGCCCGGCCTCGGTGATGCTCATTGCTGGCTGATGAGAGGACCATGAAAGGCTACCGCCAGCCCAAAGCTTTCGGCAGAGTATACTATATGTAGATAGATAGATTTCCTTCTACTGTAGTTGGGTCCTAGTTCCTTTCTTTGTTGGCAATTGCAACATGTACGCATTTGATTCACCGAGGTCAAATGACACATACTCTTGAGTCTTGTGGTTATCTGGAGAAAACAAAGTAACTGCTTTAACGAACTTCAATCTAGGTTGCTTGACATATGTTGTTCATGCATCTCTTCATTTAAGGTGTGTAGATGTTACATGGTTCGTTTTTCATGTTCTCCAACTTCTACCGCGTAGATTTACACAACAAAATGCATGTTGCATTAGCAAATCTATGATGAAACATCTACAAAAATCAGATTGTAAATCAAACCTCCCTTGATTTAGTTATGATTATCGGAAGTGCATGTTTGTTGATTTCTTAACTGGATACATAGGTCCTCCCAATTGTGTTCACTTGGGTGTAGACCAGTTACTAATATTTAGAGACGTATTCCAATCTCTTTTTTAAATGTGTCTATATGATGTTTGCTCTTTGATCCTCACCGAAGCTCATACCAAGGAAATAAAGGGGGCCAATTAAGAAAAACTAGCCACTTACGACCCATCTACCTTACATCACTTAAGGTTTCATGTCGGCGATCTTTTGGGAAAGTCAAGCTCACGGGGTAGTTATGATTATCGTGGATTGAAGGCGAACATTTTGGAGGTTCAATATTCAACACATTACTCAACTGTAGTTTTATGCACTCATTTTCATTGTGGTCTCATTACCTTAATAAAAATACAAAAACCATGTAGAAATGGCTAAGGTGGCAAGGTTTTAGGGTTTGGGGAGGCGTTGGGGCAAGCTGGCAGAGCCCAACACAACACAAACACAAATTGCATACGAAAGGCAAAGGTTTCTACGGAACATCATCTAAGGGCCGGTTTACACTATGGACCATGAAGCTGGACTAGGGCTCTGCAAGGCAGCTGATTGGCTGTTGAAGTTGTCCCGGGACAACTTCGGTTTACACTAAGGAAAAAATGTCAAAGGGACCATGGAGGTGGAGGTCCCCAAAACATAATTTTTAAGGTCTAATAAATGCACTGACATGGTCCAAAGGGTTTTGCGGTGAGAGAGGCAAGAGAGGTGGTCTAGTAGGAAAAGGCAAGGGCCCATGGTAGAGAAATGCCATTTTAATCAATTTTTAATGAATCTACACTCTATGTGCCTTTATCATAGCATAGCCCATGACACATACCAGCACTACCTATTTTTCCCCTTATACCGGCTCCCATGCGTTTCACCAAACAACGTGGGACATCTAGAACTCAAGAATTTGAGTGCAGATTTGTTTTTTTGCTCTACCAACTGCAATGTTTGGAATTTTGGGGCTTGTAATATACCGTTGGAAGGTCTTGAAAATACCTTTCCAACGGTATATTACACGCCCCCAAAAAGTTAAAATTACAGTTGCAAAACGAAAAAGAAAAATCTGTAGTTGTTTAGTGATTGTAGATCAGGCTGGTCAAAAGAACCGCAATGGGTCGACGCAGGATATCAAAACTCTAGACCTCAAGACATCACAGTCCCACAGTGGCTACTCCAATGCACATGCTCCATCCTCCTGTGTACATGCCTAGCCAAACTTAGGTTGGATATCTTATGTGTACTAGGTGCCCCCATTAATAGCCGACCCCCCCCCCTTAACACCAACCCCACCAAATGTCATACAATTCATAGAAATCACCTACTGCCATGACAGATTAACCAACACGCCCACATCGAAAAGGCCACTAAATACAATCCACTCATACAAACACTTAGAACAACAGGATGGCAAGTCATCCCCCTCATCACTATCACAACCGGCGTTAGAGGAGCCATCCATGAACAATCAATTCAAGAACTAGAACGACTCAAAATGCCCAAAAATGAAGTCAGAACACTCATGAAACAAATATACCATATTGCCATTAAATACTTCACATACCCAATACTAAATAAAATCAAAGTAGATAACAAACAACCCTCCATATACCCCCTATAGACGAAAGGCCTTGCACATATTAAATTAAAGGAGCCCACCCTCCGAGAGGATGGAGGTACCCTTATCGTGAAGCTTGGTTAAACATGACCACGGCATAGAAGAACGGGCTCCCATTCACGTTGGTGTATAAACTAAACCCCGACGTTACTTTTACTTTTACTTTTGCTTTTACTTTATTTATTGTGATAATCCGTCACTTGTCACAAAGTCTTCTTTTTTTGCCCTAATCAATGGATGATGTTCAAATTATATTTGAGATGTGAGACGTACTTCTCATAAATACAAAACCATGAGCACAATACTAGGTAGCCGACTTTGGCAATGATGAGGTCATATTATTCTTTTGTGGCCTTGCAATATGAAAAAAAACAATGTTCAACAAACTCTGGTGACATTTTGAATCAAATGCACGTGTAAAATTGTAGAGTGCAATTTCACTTAGATAGATAGATCGATTGATCACTGCAGCTGCAAATCTAATTGCACAGTTTTGTGTATTGAAGAGCAAACTACTAGAACAAGTGTATATATTCATACAAAAATTCTCATCGAGTTCATAAACAATACAGTCCTACCCCTTTGATACGACACTTGACAATACAATAATCTCAATATAATGACAAAAAAAATTTGAACCAAACTTCCTAGTTAAGTTCTATCTATATAATATGACTATGGCGTTGTTAATATGACATTCCTAGATCCCCAAATTGTCATATTATAAAGGTAATAAATGTATATGTGACATGTCCCATTGAAGTATAAGTATATAGTTTTATTAAATTTATGTAACTTTCACATATGAAATCTGGATTTTAAAAATCAATGTAAAGTGATGTTAAAACATGGGAACTAAGGGAATTAGGTTCTCTATTTCAAATCCTAATCAAGGGATTCATTAGCTTTGTCTCTTTCGCAGTAGTTTTTTCACATGAACTGTAGTTAGTTTTTTGCTATCGTTTAAAAACAACAACCCAGGGAACTAGGTCTCAAGGAAGACTGAGCTAGTGTCTATAAGGATTAATGTCACATTGGATTAAGGTTCTAATAACAATCTAGGTCTTTTACTTCTTCATTTCCTCTTCCTCAGGCTTAATTTCCATTCTCATGGTTCATTGGTGCTTTAAGTTGTGTGTGGGTTTCACACTATCTAATTCCGTCGTGAAGCTCAAAAGCTTTGGCAATAGTCTTTTCGGATCTTGGCAATAGTCTTCCAATGGATTTTCATCCTATTTGGGATTCAAACAACAATGCAATGTCATTAATCTTAATTCAAATGATTTCATTCAATACAATGGTTCAATTAATTACTTTACTTGCATTAATATTCCTTTAAGAACTTATCTCATTCATGAACCATCACACATTACATCTTGGTCCGCAATCTCTGCACAATTCAAGATAAAACAAACATACATGGCTATATTTTGTATTAGCATAACACTTTAATTAGCCAAATATTAATTACGCTCGATACAACTAATAATATCAATTGTCAACTCCTTCATCTCTCAACTCAATGTCATGTGTCTGGTTCATTGTCTTTGTAATGATGAATGCTGCACGCTTAGCCCATACTTCCCTCATATCAAAGACCAACCTGTCCCTCATCCTTATCATAAGACTGAAGTTATCTACAATTTGCTGCTACTTTCTCTCTCATTCACTTTCTCATGTTAAACCTAACTGTCTCTAGGTTCTCTCGTCTCTCTCTCGTTGGTGATAGTTTGTCTTGCTCTCTTCCCTCTTCCTCTCGATAGCTTCGCCAACCTCACTCTCGCAGTCGCTCGCTCTTCTCAGATGGCAATAGTATTTTCTCTGACTTTTGATGTTCTGGTTATGGCTCGACTCTCTGGTCTGATCTCTCTCCTTTTCTCTCTGGTGCTAACTTCTTAGAATGGCTATAGTCTTTCTTTGATTTCACAGTATCAAGGTTGTGCCAAATCTCGGCGACTTTTCCTCATTTTATTTCGCTCATGGCCGTAAGCTTGCTCTCTTTACTAGCTCTCGGCTATATAAACTAGATTAACTGTTAATATAATATTCATGCCTCTTCTCTTTTTGTATCTGAATCTTATCTGGCTATATTATGGTTGCTTTAGCATATCTCTTGTTCTGCTTCACTCAGTTTCCATCACTCACTGCTCGCTCTCCAACAGTCTCTCTCTAATTCCTTCCTCCCAAATCCATCTCTTTCCTTTCCGAAAGATATTCACTTGTACCTTCTCTGCAATATGGTTGTTTCTCAGACAATCAATTTATTGCATTATCACTCACACTGTGGCTCTAATCTCTTACTTTAATTTGTTCAATGCATACACTTCGTGCAAACAAGTTATTAACTTCACATACTCCCATATATGGTATATCAAAATAACTTCATTCCAATATGACTATAGCATGGTTACATCGCTTCACTCTATCACAGAGCTGAAGAAATATCCTTCTATTTGCGGCACTTGGCCAAACCTACACTCTTCGCTAATTGCGACTACTGTAGCCTATTGCCTGGAAACACTCGTTGATTATGACATGTCTTCTTCCTACGGCAATAGTCTCTTATCCTACCTTCTCCCAGACGGTTACAATTCCTTCCTAAGGCTATTCGGTTGCTAGAACCGCTACTGTAATACTTTCATTTGACTATAGCCCAACATTTTCATCTATTCTTCAAAAAGCTCAGTTCAAAAAGTTTCTTTTCAGACTATAGCCAAAAAATCTGCTCTACATATTGCCCCCTACTCCAAGGTGCATAGTTTGTTTTTGAGCGTTTGAAACTTAGTATTTATTAGATTGCTTTGATCTGCATATTGTTGGAAAACTCTTGAAAGTTTACTTCTTTTGGTGGTAGTTCTGTCCAATTCCGAGTTGTATTGGCATAGTTATGAGCATGTGAAGGTAGGTTAAGTTTCCACATTTGATTTCAAGTCAACGATCTACATTTGCACATTATAAGGTCAGTTTTGATCTGCACATTGTTGGAAAACTATTGAAATAACACATCATTTGGTGATAACTTTTCTTAATTTTGAGTTGTTTTGACAATATGTTCTGAGGTATGATAGTAATGGGCGATGTACAAATTGTACTTTGGTGATTTTATTATGGTTGGCAGGGGCGGAGCCAAGGGGGGCTGGGGGTCGCTTAGCCCCCTTTGACATCAGTAGTAGAAAACTATGCCAAAATGACTACAGATTTTTCTTTTTTGTTTTGCGACTCCAATGTTAAAATTTTGGGACGTGTAATACACCGTTGGAAAGGTGTTTTCAAGACCTTTCCAACAGTATATTACAAACCCCCAAATTCCTAAAATTTTAGTTGGTAAAATCAAAAAAATCTACAATCGTTTAGCGACTGCAGAGCATGTTGGTCAAAAGAACCACACAATGGGAAATCGACAATGGTTATTTTTCGTAATGTTTTCTACAAGTGCATTGAAGGAAAGTTGGGCATTTGCTTACTATTGGTGATGATTGGATGGTCGATCTAATGATCATCTATATCAAAAAGACCATTGCCAAAGCTTTGGATATTAACGACATTATCAATTTTTTATGGGGATGTCAACTCGATGAATCCAAATCTCTCAATAAATAATCAAATTTGACCACCTATTGAAATTTGAAAATAAAATATACATTGGATATTTCCATATTTTGAGGTCAATCCCCCCTGGGTCAAAATCCTAGCTCCGCCCCTGGTGGTTGGGGGTTGTGAATTTCATGATGGAACTAGATGGGAAGGAAAAAGGACAAAATTGACTCTAGATGAGAAGAGAGAAAGTTGGTGCAACTTTATCGATCAAATCCTAGTTGGACTCAACAGATGATAGCAATTGACGTTAACAAGAGGCATAAGGGGAAAGAAGTTAAGAGAAATACCATCTCATATTCTTAAGTACTCCAGAGATCTTGGAGGCTGATGGCAACCTCAAAGAGAGAAAAGGGCATAGTATCCAAAGCTTGAGACCACTTTATTAGCATGGTTCAAACATGTCTTTATCTTTATGTTGATGCTAATATTGTTACCACTATACATCTTCATGTTTTTTTGTTTCATGTTGCTTAAGGTCACTCTTTGAATTTCATTATGGTTTAACATATTCATAATCAAGATTAATTAGTTTTGGATTTCACTAGAAAAAATTGCATATTTGTAAAGAGGTTTGAAAGAATAATTATTTTGTATATGTGTCAAAATATTTAATGTATGCTTTCATGAAATACCTCGTCATTATGACAAAGAAGTCTAATTTGTCATATTATTGAATATGTGATACCTTGATAATACGACAACTTTCTCGTTTCCCCAACATGTCATATTAAAGAGGTAGAACTGTACAGTACAACCAACTTATTAGGGCGGGTCTCCATTAGGGTTTGAATACCAGAATCTTACCACGCGTCCAAAAAAATCCTTCAATGGATCTTACTTCTAATCTCAACCCAACTTGCTTGAATGTTAGTTTTAGAAGAAACTAAGTCCACAAATTTGTTGGGTTCGTTCCCCAGGAAAACTGATGCCACACATGCGGACCACTTCATTACATCATACTTGGAGGTCAAACCCTATAAAGTAAGTCGTTAACTCCTTGGGGTCCAATTTTCAACTTTTGATCAATGTGTATTTGGTCTAAGGTGGAAATATCATAACCCATGAAAATAAGGTGATTCGCAAAGAAGATATGGTCTTACAATCATGAGATAATTTTCCAAGATAGATGAGAAGGATTCATGAAGAATGCAAGTTGTTTTATAATTTTTTACCCTGTACAAAAAATTCTACAATTTTTCAAAGTGGAAATTTGTCAAACCTCCTACTCGTTCACTAGACTCTCCCTATACTAAAAACAGTAATTTGTATTTCCATACAAAATCTAAACTGGTTAACTCAGGAGTACATTAAACTTGACTCCCATTGGCTACACTAAGTGTACACGCATTGAAGTTGTTGCCTCGCCATGATCGGTTTCAGAAATGGCACTTCACTATTATGACAGTGGTCTAATGCACAGGTAGAGGGTGGTTAACCGGTTTGGGTATTTCTACCTTAGGACCCTAATGTAACCCCCATGTCGTTATGCTTTGTAATTGTACCACTTTCACAACTCCATATGGGTGCAAGCACAGTAAAGTGGACAACTCTTGATCCCTACAAAGCTTAAGTGAAAGTGATTCAAAATTGTATACAAAATTTGAAATTTGTGAAATAAAAATTATAAATCATATTTTTAAAGAAACATATAGGTTTACAAAATCAAGAAATTTTTGTTGACCAAAAAACAATATCAATAAAATTATACATATTTTTGAGGATAATAAAAGTGGTGTGCAAGTAGGTGATATGGAACAAGTAATTGTCTAAATTTTGTTTCAAATAAGATTAATTTAATATCAAATCAATGATTTTCTTAAAACGCAATTTGATGATGCCCTCAAGTTCATAATGAATTCAAGGAATATTTAGACATTCAAGTTCATAAATTCAAGGTCATGAAATTTACGTCCCATCTAGATTTAGCCGTTTGCTATTGAGCATTACTTTTACTGATAAGTTTCAAGGATCTCATCTTGATATTCTAGATTGAGTACCTAACACAACAACAAAGGTGTCATGAAAAAAATCCACTTTAAACAACATTTCCTACTACTTTTAGGCATTTGACCAAAGAAGTTGTGATTTTAGTATACCTTGGCACTTTCTTGGTCCACTTTTCCATGCTTGCACCCACATATATTCTTATACATAAAGGACTTAGGGTGGGTTCACATCCATGTTGGTCCAATATATACAGTCTAACCTTGTTAGTACGACACTCGTTTATACGACACCCTCGATATTACAACACCCTCAATATTACGACACATTTTGCGCAACCAAACTTTTTAGTTCAAAACTCCCTCTTTTCTACGACTACGACTACGACACTCGATAATATGACATTTAGAATATCCTAATAAAACATTAGCACAAGGGAAGGTGAAGGGTCGGAAGTTACAGAAGGAGCGTGTAACACTTGCTCTTGTTGTTAATTCAACTGGGATTGATAAGTTGAAGTTGCTTGTGATTTATACCTCTAAGTAACCATGATGTTTTGGAAGGTGGTAGCCTCATGAGTATGTTCAGTGGCACACAAATAAAACAGCTTGGATGAAGGGGAATATATTTGAAGCTTGGATTTTGCAGCTCAACAATCAATTCAAAGGCCAAAATTGAAAGGTGATTATGATTTTAGATAATGCATCTTCACGTGTTGTTAGCTCTGCCAAAGTTGGTAAGTCTCGTGGTTTTTCAACCTTGGAATTGAGCAACATGGCTTTGGTATTCCTTCCTCCCAATGTTACAAACGTAGTTCAACCTTTGGATCGAGGTATAATAGCATCTTTCAAAATTCAGTATAAGAAGAAACTTTTGCAATGGGTTTTATCACAATATGGTGATGCTTATATTGAAGGACTTAAGGAAGGTGGTGCCCAACATTAGACATGCTATCATGGGGAGTTATGAAGTATGGAGTGAGTTGGATGCACAAATAGTCAGGAATTGTTGGAGGATGGCGCATATATTACCTGCAACATGGAATGTTGATTTTGCCCTAGATGAAAGGGAGAAAAATAGAATGCAAGAAGAATTAGATGAACTTGGTGCTTTGATTTCAAAGTTGCAATTGGGTGATGATGAGATGTCAATCGAGACTTACATTCAGATGGAAAGGGAAGAGATTACTGAGCTAGAATTGAGTATTGATGAGTTGGTGGATGCTACTTTGGGAATCAATTATGCACAAGACTTTGATCTTAATGTTGATCTTTATTCAATAGATGTGGATGATGTTGCTCCACCTACAGTAAAGCTTAGTGATGCTAAACATCATGCATCATTGTTGTCTAATTTCTTAGTAGACAACTCTTTACATTTTGGTGTTAATGAAATTATTAGTTTTCAAAAGCTAATAGGGAATTTAGATATGATGACAATTGCTAACTTGGGTAAGCAACACTAGAGATCTTTGAACTCCTATTTCAAGAGTTCTTATAAATATCTATATTTATATTTATATTCATACACTAGAAGAAAAACGGTCCTTTACAACTTATCCATAGTGACTTAAATGGTCCAAAACGACTTATTTCCGCAAGAATTGAGTTGTTATGGACCATTTAAGTCACTATGGACAAGTTGTAAAGGACCGTTTTTCTTCTAGTGATACAATCTATATTGCTTAAACTCGTTGTATATATTTTTAAGCTCATATTGCTTATGTTTTTGTATTCCCTTGATAGCACGATAATTTTACGCCATTTGTCATATTAATGAGAAGACGACACCTCAATAATATGACATTTTGTGTGTTTCCCAAACGTGTCATACTAAAGAGGGAGAATAGTAGTGGAATGCACGGTATCAATAATCAACACTTATAATGGCATCAAACAACCTACCCATGGGTAGCTAATGTGAGAGAATCCTCAAATATCCAAGTCATTATTTGGGTCAATCCATTCTAACCCGTATTGATACTAAGACAATTTTACCTAGGCATGAAGGCTCGTGCATGGTAATAAACTCAGATAGTATCAAAGACAAAGAGATCATCAAATATTTGGATATCCTACTCATATCAATATAAATTCATATATATTATAAATTCATCAATATGAATACCGCTTGAATGGATATACATACAAACATACGTATAAGATGACACCAAACCAACATTGGTTTACAATAGGATCCAAGACCAAAGAAACTCCAAAACCAAACGATCCTAGTGGCTGAGAGCAAAAATTTGGATCCATGAAAGTTACAATAGAGTCCAAGTCCAAGGTGTGAGAAGATGAAGTGGCGCTGATGTAACATCTGAAAAAACTTGAGAATCCCACATCAGGAAAAACACTTCTCATTTGAGAAACCAGTCTTGAGTCTGAAAGTAAGGTCCATTAACGGGTGTTGTGGACCCCAACTTCCTTGGACCTCGACCCTAACACAAACCCACCACCAGTGTCTGGGGATATTGTTTGAGCGTAATCAGTTGAGATCCGAGTGTTTCCAAGTCCGATCAGTTACATGTTCATATCGTTCGGGTTTTCCCTATATTCGATCGGGTATATTCCATAGATTCCTCCAAACCGATTGGTAATTTTCCCGACGTCTTGAACTTCAACCGGTTCATCTGCAACTAGCAGTCTCTCCCGTACCCGTGTATTATAAGCAAGGAGCCTCCCACGCTTATTATGATCGAGAAGCAAATTATCACCAATGACTCGTGAATCCACCAAACGCACAAAGCTTGACTTACGAGTCGAGGCTTGGGGACATGTTCAGGGCCACTTCACACACGAGCCAAGAGCCATGACCATGAACTTGTGAGAGCCCAAAAGAAAGTGTCCAAAGGCCGTCCCAACACACCTCTAAAATCATGTAGTGTGGTCACAGACCCTCAAGTGTAGTGTGATGTCATATGTGACCAGGCCCTCAACCAAATGTTGTTTCAATGAATTTCTATTCATGCGGATCCTCAACCATGATTAAAATAGAATAACCCAACAGTTGTGAGCGTTCGGAGTGCCATAGTCTCCCAGTGGTTTTGTGTTAGGCCTACCTCCAAGAGGTGGTGTTTGAAACTAGTCCAAGTAACCATGAAACATGATCCATTTGATGCCATGTAGGAATCCACGTAGACCTTACATCCACCTCGCAATCACGTACTCCGTTGGTCCCTCAAGCGTAGTGTGAAGTGAACTTGGACCAGCTCCGCCTTTTCCACCAACGAGAGTGCTTGAAGTGTATTGGTCACGGGCTCTCAGTCTTGTGTGTGAAGTGGCCCTCACATACACCTCACAAGTCACAAGTCTGGTAATAATAATAGGGAACTCCTCCTATCCCTTAGTACTGTTGTCGATCGATGCATGCAAACTGGGATCATGGAAGTGGGTTGCTGTGCTGACACCTGGCAGCCTCATGGGCACGTGACAAGTGGCAGCCACATGTGAACGGTGGACCAACATTGCACAGTAAGCTTAACTTAGGGTGGGTCAATACCAAGTTCACTATGCATGTATGTACCACCATCCCCATTGACTAGTCCAGCTCAAATGATAAGCTCGACACGTGACATGTCAGCCGCCAGTCAGCCACTGACCTGTAAGTTCGGGCATTACTATAACTTACCCCATGCGTGGGTCAGGCTGAGTTGGCATAGATTTCTCTTTTGGGGCCAAGAAGTGCCACGTGTCATCACGTTAGTGGTTGGGACGCTCTTAAAATATTACATGGAAATTGAATGTGAGCATAGACGTGCCCAAGCATACCTGATTCTAAACAGGCTCCTGTACACTAGAGCTGGAGTTTGAGGGCTTGAACTTGTAAGGTTCAGGAGTTCAATGCTTGGATTTCACAAGCTTTCATCCGAAGCTTGATGAACTATTGAGAGCTTGACCAATCTTCAATCTCTGAATAGTGCAAGCAAGTGTGAAGTGGTTGTTTTCAAAGTGAGATGTGGAAGTGGGGAATGTGGTCCGAGACGACCCTAAACTACTGGATGATGGTGGAGAGATACCAAATCTCAAGGAAGAGGTTGGCAGTTCGATTCCCAGCTGTGAAATCTCCTCTCTACTTGACAGAAACTTGCCAGGTGGTCAACTGCCTCCTGTGCTTTGACGATGGCCTGTCGGCCTTCTGTCTTGGAGGGAAAAAAAAAGTGGGGAATGTTACTAGACAAAGGAAAATTTTGACATGATAAGCCAAAGATTGGAAGCCCATTGGCTTGGGATCCCACAAACCAAGGGCTTGTGGTTTTGATGGAGAACTTGTCATAGTTGTTCCACATGGGATCCAACAATGCGCTACCTATGCAATGTATGCCCGGTAAAACCATGTATTAAGCTCTTAAGTTGAAAGCCCAAATGGAAAGTGGACTCGAGTGAGGAAGCAAGTGTCAAATAAAAAGGTTCATCTCTTCATGCTCTCAACCTCTCTAGTTAGTTAGTTAGTGTAAAGGTGGCTTACGAGGTCTAGTCAAAGGCCTTTAGATGTTATGTTGTCATGGTATGTTTCATTAGGGGGTTAAAGGTTGATATTCAACTTGCATAAGGTTATTCTATTACTAGAAAAACAGTGTCCACATTAACAAAATATTAATAATTTTTTATTAATTTGGATACTGTAACGTTCATTTTCACAATTTTTTGTTAATTGTACCCAAATTAACAAAAAATTGTCATTCTTTTTTCTTGATTTGGATAGTGCAATTATCACATCGGGATTCTTTTTGAATCTTTTGAAAAAAAATTGGATTATTAAAAATATTTATAAACCTTTAAAAATCTTCAATATACAATGTAATTTTAAGAATAGAATAAATATACAATTCGGTGTTTATTAAAGTCAGCAGACTTCAGAGGCGATTTAGACCTAGTAAAAGATTTTTTTGGAAAAACTTCAAACTAGAAAAAGTTGACAAACTTGATTCTTCAATTTTTTCTAGTTCGAAGTTTTTTCAAAAAAAATATTTTACTAGGTCTGAATCGCCTCTGAAGTCTGCTGACTTTTAAAAAAAATTGGAAGAAACCCGAAAACCTAGTTAAGTAAATTCTCAATCCCATATATGTCACACATAGTGAGTGGTTGGTGCCTTAGCAAGAGCTAAGGCCTCTAACCACGAGGTCTCCGGTTCGAACCCGGGAGGCCTCGCTTTCCATGTGGCCGTTGTGATGTGGCACTAGGGTGTCCCCCCGTGTGGGAGTTGAATTGTTGGACACGTGGCACCGCCCTAGAGGTCAAAATCAACATTTTTTTGTTAGAAAATGAACACTGTTTTGTTAAACTTTGACATTTTTTTGTTAAAAAATTAACAATTTTGTGTTAAAAAATACCCAAATTAACACGTCCTAATCAACAAAAAAAATCAACACTTTTGTGTTGAGTTTTGTTAAATTGGTCACTGTTTTTTTCTACTAGTGTTCAAAGACCTCAATGACTGTTTTGTCCTACTCGGAGAGCTTGATGGGACCTAACTAAAAACGGCCATAATAGTTGGGTCGGTGTTAGATATTGTAATCGGTGGGACTCTGGTCTGAGATGACCTTAAACTACTGGATGATGGTGGAGGGATACCCAAATCTCAAGGAAGAGGTTGGCGGTTCGAATCCCGGCTGTGAAATCTCCTCTCTACTTGACGGAAAAACTTGTCAGGTGGTCAACTGCCTCCTGTGCTTTGGCGTTGGCCTGTCGGCCTTTTGTCTCAAAAAAAAAGTAATCGGTGGGACTCCGCTACACTAGCAGCAAGATGTGGTGATTACCGGGATTAAAATAAATAAATTATCATATTATTAGCAAATCTCCTACTAGCCAACCTAGTCGTTGCTATACACTTCATGGTAATTAGTAATATTGTTCACAATCCTCCTCCTGGAGTCAGCGTTAAACTTAGACAAAGCAAGATCTAAAAGGAATTCTCCTGGCACAAAAGCCAACACAAATGTCAATCAACAAAACGTGTTGTTGAGGCTTATGAGGGGGATTAACTCATGTTATGTAAACTGACATCCATATTCCATACCTTTTCATCAGCCCTATTGTTTTAGGCAAAAATGGCTAGCTTGTAAAATTTGAAAAAAAAATCATAAAAGAAATGACTAAAATTATCCTAAATAATCATAAACTTTGGATCACCAAATTTTGGATTAAATTATGTACTGTCATTCATATGGGGCTTCATCACTCAATGTTTGTCGCCAATTCGATATTCTTGAAAGTTTTAACACACACATACATATATTTAAGTTTCATCTCCAGAGTTGTATATAGAGTAGATGCGCCTATTCCCAATTAGGACTCCATCAAGAATCTATAGCCTGGGTCATAATTTTGATAAGGCTAGGATTGATTTCAATGATTTCTTTTGTGGGTGGTTAAAATGAGGTTCCACATTTCACGGTTTCTAAGGGTTAGTCTCCATGTAGGTCGCTCGCCCACCAAATTCTACTAGAAATGTAGATGCTACTATATGGAATCTACATTTCCACTAGATTTTGGTGGGCGAAGTGGCCTACATGGAAACTAACCCTAAGTCTCCAACTTCGGTTGTGGTATCACCAAGGAATCAATAGTGCCATGGCACATATCCCCAGTTTTGAGTGTTAAAGTGAAGAGGAATTCCTCTCAAAATGACGGCTATGGCATTTTCTAAACATTGGTCATGTGTTCAGGGCAACTTTTGGCTTCAAAAGTTCATAGTAATTTCAATTTAAGGAATAAAATTACCAAAAAATTTGCAGTCCTCCTTATTCCTATTGTCCTACACAAGAAAATTTTGCACCGCCTTATACTTCTCCAATTTCTCACGCAAAATCTCTTTAAGTGATCAGTTATGGGCGCCTCTACTCTAGCACCTTGCAATTGACTCAACACACACACACACACACACACACACACATTTAAGTTTCATTCTCAATAGCTGCATATAAGAAATAGTAGAGGTGCCTATTCTCGATTAGAACCCCATCGGCAATCTATAGGGTACCGGAAATTCAATCAGGTTGAAATTGGAATTTGACTAGACTGTAACCAATAGTGCCATGACACATGTCTTGGTTTTGAGTGCTAAAGTGAGGAGAAATGGCGATTAAAATGAGTAGTTATGACAAACTCTAGACATTGGTAATATGTTTAAACCAACTTTTGGCTTCAAAAATTCACAATAATTTTAATTTGAGAAATAAAATTACCAAATTTTTTGCAATCCTTCTGAATTTTATCTTCCTACTACAAGGGAGAACTTTGCACCGTCTTATACTTCTCTAGATCTGGCGCAGAATCTCTTAAGTGATTGATTATGGGCGCCTCTACTCTATGGCACGTTGCAGCTGACTCAACACAGATTCTGAAGACAGCTTTTCAGAAAAGGGCTTGAATACTACGATTTGTCCCAAAGCCTTTTAAATCTAGTCCTACTGAGTCAGAATCTATTATTGAGTGGCCAAGATCCTCGTGCAAAAAGGTCAATGCAAGTGTATGTTTGTCCCTTCTATTTTATTTTATTTTATTAATTTTCCAGTTCTTTATACATCATAGACTGATTTTGACACATACCAATATTAGGCATTATCACAAGTAGTTCCAAATATGTGAACTTATAAAGGTGGATTGAGCTGATACCAATTCAAGCTCAATCCGCCTTCATAATGAGTTCGGTGCATTAAGGGTTCAGCAACATTCTTAGGCACATCAAGATTTCAGTAGCAATTGTCTCGTTCACTAATTCTACAAGATGATCCCATTCAAAGATCAAAGCTTCAACTAATCAGAGCTTTTGGACCACCATGTTGCCCACATCCAAGTAAATGTAGAGAACTTAACTCCAAGTGGGATTGTCTTGTTGGTTCTCGTAACTCCACTCTTGGCACTGGCTGGTTTTGGCCTTCTGTCTCAACAAAAGCGTAGAAAAAAGAAAACCATGATCAGAACACTTGCATGACTTTCCTGAGGACATCAATCTACGCTAATTATGGTCTGTGTTGGAAAAAATCTCTTGATGATTGAAATCAACACCACACTGAGCATGGCATTGAGCGTGGAGGTATATCAGGTCCTGAGATTGGTGTAACTTAAATGCAAAGTATCACGATTGCATGCACCGAGTGTCACCATAATATAATAATGGTAGGAAAACCAGTTCGAAATGATTAGTCTGCACCTCAAATATAACATAGTATACTCGGTATGTACTTGAGCACAATTCTAGAGCTCTAAGTATTGTATTTAGTGTTACTTGCTATCCGGAGTTACACAATGCTATATCTTTTTACTATTAGTGTGCTTTTTTACCAAGCAAAGATGTTCTGTTCTATAATGTCCAATCAACCAATTCGACCTTTGTTGGTAAAAAACAATGAGATATACACTACACTAAATAGGATATTTAGTGTTTGATTATATTTAGTGTTGTTACCACCCTACCTTGCTCAAACACTAATTTTCAATTCTTTGAAAATTAGTGTTAGACATAAATGTGCCGCTACCTTCCCTACTGCCATCTCCCTTATTATATCCTTTTTTTTCATATCCTTACTAACACTAAATTCAAACATGTAACTTCCACATATTATCATAGTTGATATTTAGTGTTTGAGTTTACATTTAATGTTACTTACTTTCAAAGGGTTATTGATATTTAGTGTATGCGTTCGTATTTAGTGTATCAAACACTAAATATCCTATTTAGTGTGTTAAATAGTTATAGCATTGCGTAATTCGAAATTGTAACTGACATTAAATATTATACAATATTTAGTGTACTAAGATACACTTATGTTTCACCTTGATCAATGCATTGTCCCAGTGGGATATTTATGGTGATGTAATGTTTGCAAAGGAATATTACCCGCAAAGAAAAGCAGCAGATCTACAAATGGAAAAGAATCACAACATGCCAAGGGTGGTCCGAGACGACCCTAAACTACCGGATGATGGTGGAGGGATACCCAAATCTCAAGGAAGAGGTTGGCGGTTCGAATCCCGGCTGTGAAATCTCCTCTCTGCCTGACGGAAAACTGGCCAAGTGGTCAACTGCCTCCTGTGCTTTGGCATTGGCCTGTCGGCCTTCTGTCTAAAAAAAAACAACATGCCAAGGGTTCTGGATCGAAGGATTTCATTTGTCTGGATATTGGCACACACAGGCTAAGGTTGAGGCATCTATAACCGATAAAATAAGAGAGTTTGCATCTGTTGAGGAGGAGTGATAGCAGGGAATTATTTTTCTTGCAAAGAGAAACAGTTCCTAAAGAGAATGCAATTTTTATTTATTTTTAATTCATGAATATGAAAAATTGCTACAAATTTTGAAGCGTAAATTTTAAGGTTACACACAGTCACTCTATAAATTAACTCATAACTCAATGCTACTCCTCGGCTATGACAATTGTCAAAACTCTTGTGAGGGCAATCATCACAAGCCGTCACCACATAAACTTTAACTTTGTTCGCCTAAACATATAGATCTCATCTATGTCGCCATCTATATACATGACCCTAGCAGAGCCCAACATTTTCCTTTAAAATTGCACCCATGCCCAGACCATGCCCATCAGCAGCAACCTATGCCCACCCATGCCCACCCATGCTATTCAAATTGCGCCCATGTATTCAAAAATTGTGTAATGTGTATTACCCGCCTACACCAAGTCTTGGTTGGATCGGACAAATAAAAGGTCGTTCACTATCACTGGTTTCAGCCTGGAGCGCTTCTTGGTTAGCATATTCCCTGCATCTGAGAAGTTTGACTCCGATTTGGAGTTGGATGCAAGGATGCACAAAACCGAACGCGCCACGCGCGACATGATGGGGAATGTGGGGGCTCCTTTCAGCTTCCACCACAAGAGAATACTGAATTTAGCAGTGGTATCCCGATTCATTGGCAATGCTAAGCTCACCGCTGCAATGATCTCATTTTTTTGAGATCAATGACCTTGTATGTCTCATACATATTGAACCCATGCCCACCCATTATAATATCGAACCCATGCCCACCCATGAACAATAATATCACATCCATGCCCACCCATGAACAATAATATCACACCCATGCCCACCCAAAACCCATGGGCATGGGTGGGCATGGGCATGGGCATGGGCATGGGTATGGGCACCCAATGTAGGGCTCTGGACCCTAGTGAGCGGTTAAATGGACCTGGTCGACTATGGATGCCTCGACCTTAATCACATGACGGCTTCAACAAAAAAGAAAGAAAAATGAAAAAAAGGGAGGGTTTCAGTTCTAGCTTCCAGAAATTGCCAGTCAAGTCAAGGCTACTGATTCACAGGGAAGTTAAGCTGAAACCTCCACCAAGAATTTCACGAGAAATGTCTCGCTGACTATATGGTGATGGAATACAATGTCGTAGTGGAAGTACAATATCTCCGTGTGATTCAACTGCTTCCTGAGTGCGCCAGGCTCTTGCCAGTTGCATTCTTTTCACGGTAATTTGTCAATTAGGCACAAAGCCCAGAGCTGTGAGAAAAGATTGAGAAAAGTCTGAAGGTGGACGCACCAGACTTTTGACCTCTTGTCCTCTGTTGGAAGGGAACACAAAACCAAGCCAACTGCTCAGGGCCTTTTGATCATAAGATTAGCCCCCAAACTATGCACCCCGGTGGCCACGGCAGCACACCCGACTACTGACTGCACATTGATGCAATCACATCAGACTAGAACAATAAATCAATGCCTACCAAATGTAGGGTTGTAATCTCAATCGTTTGTCTCTGATTGATAGTTGCCAGATTAAAAACAGCATGAAGTGTGAGTTGAATCAATGTTGATTGAATCATTAGCTAGCAGTTGAAAAAGTTCCACACCAAAGAAACACGGATCTATTGCTGATCCTTGTAGCCTTCTACTGCCCAAGAACAAACCTGTGGAATCTGCCAATACAAAAACAAAAAAGCTCATCAAAAGCACAATTGGCTACCAACTCAACATAGTACTGAGCTAAATCATGTTCTTTAGGACCGCCACCACATTATGCATCACAATCAGAACTTACAAAATCCCCTGCACCATGAATAGAAGCTACCAACAATCATCAGCTGCCCACAAGTGATCACAAGCGGTATGAAACAACACCTATCCGGCCAATCACTGCATCCGACCTATCACAACATCCTTTTCAGGCCACCACTTTGTAATTAGCCCTTTTGGGTCCACGCAAGAATCATTCTACCCCTAGTCTAGTGCACCAATAGTGGTCATTCGCCGTTTTTGGTATTTCTACCTTTTAGCTAGGGGAGGACACTGGTATAGATCAAGCCTAAACATCAACTTGTGTTGGAGTTGAGGTCAGGGGTGGCCTCGCTCTCAGATTTTTAAATAAATTAGTGTCAAAAGTGAAAACGCATCCTCACGACATGGAGGGTTCAACTAAAAAGGACTGTTGACTTTTTTTAAAGAAAAGAAGAGGAGGCAAGCTTGTCCTGTGACGGACGCTGTGTTGACAGTGGGATTCGAACCCACGCCCTTTCGGACCAGAACCTTAATCTGGCGCCTTAGACCAACTCGGCCATATCAACTGCTGGTACATTTTAGCAGAATAAAACCTATCAAGTTCTCGTAAAGTGGTCCTGCTCACCTCAAACACCAAATCCTACAGCCAATGAAGAGGTCTAGTTCAGGATAAGATAAAATCTCCACCACTGTGGTTCACTTGATGTCATCGTTACTCTTTATTTGATACACACGAAAGTACTGTTAAGTTTTGAGGATAGTAGCTCTTGTAAACCATCTCCTGTGGCAGCACAGTTAAATAGTGCAAAATGCAATATAACAAAATTCTGCAGTAGTCTAAGCTTTCTGACATGATAATCTTGAAACGATTTGTCATGCCCATATTAAACAGCCTCAATCTGCTGAATGATGTACCTAATAAAAACTTGTCAATTTACATCATTCAGGTGCCATCTCTGCAAAGTAACGATTTGTCCTTTTCATCTTTCTCCACACACAGATGCTCAAAACTGGATCAACATAATACATCCTCAGATTGGCCAAAGTAGCGGCCAGCAATGGTTATTAGCAAGTTCAGCCTATGAAGCTCCTCATCCTCCACATCTGTTTTGCTTGCCCGCAAAGAAGCACACCTGAAATTGAAGGCAAGAAAAAGCTTCAGTCATGGTCAATGACATTTGTGGACCATCCGCCCAACTTTGCTATCGCATTCCTCAGTGGGTTGATCACAAGAGTCTTCCAACAACTTCGCCAAAACCACAAAAATGAGACTTCAGAGTGACCATTTTGTTCGCAAACTAGTCTGAATAAGGACGAGAGATTTGAGCAGAAGTGAAGATATATATATGCATGTAACTTAAGAAGCAATAATCATTTGAGAAAAGACTAAAGGCTTACCGTCTCAATAGAGATCGAAATGTGGCACTTGTTTGAGCATCCAAAGGCTTGTCAACTACAATAGAAAGCGCAAACAGCCACTGCGCCCGCCCAAGAGATAAACCGTCTACTCTTTCAAGCCATGAAATGTGGTATCGCAAAAGAGCTGCTCGCTGAACCTCATCTAGTTTCAGCAGAATACCCAGCAATGGAAACTTAGGTCCTCTTAATTCACTTGTGGAATTTCCACCTTTTGTTATGCCACAGCCCTTACTGCCTTCTTTAGTACATAGTTCCCCCTCTTTGGCTGGTTCCATTTGAAACCCCACTTCCAATAACTGTTGTTCATCATGTAAAGTAGGGCTTGGCATTCTGTCTATGCTTGTTGACTCATTGACCACATGCAAATCTGAATCCTCTTTGGCTGGTTCCCTTTGCAACTCCACATCTAATAACTGCTGTTCATGTAAAATAGGGCTTGGCATTCTGTCTATGCTTGTTGACTCATTCAACACATGCAAACCTGAATCCTCTGTGCCTAAGTCCATGTTATTTAGTTCTGAAACTAAGTATTCAAAATCGTTGTCTTCTATCTCTGCATGACCTTCTATGAGGGTCACATCGCCTGCACTTTCAGCTTCATCCCCTACAGATGATAGCGTCTCCTCCTCAGGTGATGTACTCACACTCCCAAAGCAGAACATCTCCCACCCTGTCTGGTTATGAATGGAGGGCAAAGGCCCACTATACTTGACACCACCCTGTATGTTTCTTATAAACATCTGAGCAAACAACATAGCAGACACAGGGTTGTCATCAGTGCACATAGACCCACCAACTTGTAAACAGGAAAGGGACATATATCATACTCACAGGGAGTGTTAATAAAAAAGAATCAAAATTCACCCAGCAGCAAATGAATCTGGACATACCATGCGGAGGTTTGAGAAGTCGTCTAGAAACTCCATTTCCCATTCTTTAGAAGGGAGCAGATGAGGAGGACAGATTGATACAGACGGTATTGAAGGCATGTACGGGGTCTGTTCTGCCGACAACTTGCTTGGATCAATTTTTGCAACTTTAACCTTTGGACACCGCGCATACTCCCATCTGATTACCATGTCATCTCATACCAATATCATGAGTATCCCTTGCTTCAAAGAAGCACAGAATGGATAGATACTCTGATTACTCTCCTGACTTCACAGCCTACTGATGCAGGGGTTGGCAGCACATACATTGACTTGACATGTCTCAAAACAACAAACTATGCTTGGATATGCAAAGATTGCTGAAATGCCTCGCAACTTGAAACAGTAGAACTTTTTGCATTCTTGCATTCTAATCTCACTACTGCTGGGATGATCTGGTGGATTTGACCCAAAAATCTTGCAGTAACCAAATTGCCATTAAACTTGCAAACCCCTGTACTTTAGTTTCACACAGGAAGCGTAGCTTGAAATCCATAACAAGGCTTCAGAATTGTTCAAAGAACTGTAAAAAGTGAGTTTCTCTTGCATCAAAGAAGCACAGGGTGGATACTCTGAAAACCTCCTGACTTCACATCCTGCTGATGCAGGGGTTGGCAAAACATACATTCACTTGACATGTCTCAAAACGACAACCTATGCTTGGATATGAAAAAAATTGCTGAAATGCCTCTCAAAGTGACACAGTAGAAATTTTTGCATTCTTGCATTCCAATTTTACTACTGGCGGGATGATCTGACGAATTTGACCTAAGATCCTTGCAGTAGCCAAATTGCCAGCAAATATGCAATTCGTTGCACTTCGCTTTCACATAGTAAGTATAGCTTCAAATCCATAACAAGGTTTGAGTATCATTCAAGAATTTGTGAAAAGTGAGCTTACTTGACACGACGCAAATACTCCCACCCATCTTGAGGCTCTCCAGACTCGAAATCAGGCTCCCCTTCAACAGCAAAGGCACGGGGCTGAAAACTTTCAATTTCATCTTCGCTGTCTTCTTCATAGACCTCCGGCTCCCTATACTTAAACCCACCCACTTGTTGCTGCGCCCACAAATTCGAGCCAAGATCCACTACTGTCCCTTTGCCCTGAGATCCCAAATCAGAACCTCCAGTCTCCAGAACCTTCGCCTTCGAGCCTCGCTGCCGCCTATCGATTGTCTTGTGTCGAGGTTTCTGAGTTCCATGTCCGACCTCTATGTCATAAAAATCTTGAGCCAAAAGGTCCAGGACCGCATATAAACTCTCCGACCCATCTTCCATACTTTCCCGAATTGCAAGCAACTCATCCATTCCATAGCTAATCCTTTGTTCCCCTGACCCTAAATTGAACCCGCTTTCGGATTGCTCAAGGGGGACCACCAGCACCGGATCCTCCAAATTTTGGGAAGAAACCTCCCCGTGATCAACCAGAGCCATAGTCTCTTCTGACGACCCTCTATCCGATGTCAAGATTGCAAAGTCTTCCCCTGTCTCCATGGTAAATTGTTCCAAGTTTCGTCCTCTGTCCTGTTCAAATTGAAACATCCATTTCTCAATGCTTATGTTCCCAAGCTATTCCAACCCCAAATCACCATAGGAGCTTGGACCGACATTCACTACAAGACCGGAGTGCTGCAATCCAAAGATTTTGAAGCAGGAAAAATCGTTCCGGCTTATGCCCCCATGGAAATAAATCCACCTTCTTTTTTTACGTTCTAGGGTTCATCGTCCAGAAGCCATTGACAAGTCATACTACCGATCAAGTTAGAAGTCTATGATTCCCATGTCATCCCATACCAATATCATGACAACTTGGTTTGAAATCCAGTACAGGACGAGACTCCTGCAATATGAGAATGAAGGAATAGGTTAGAAGTAGTTGCTTCTTCACCCTCGAAGATAAATCCACCTCCGTGTTTAGGATCTCTAGGGTTTACCTTCCAAACCTCAACCAACAGAGAAGCTTGAATTGAAAGCTCCGGTCTAAAAGGAAATGGTCCTGCTATGTGCCTGTTGACATTGGAGCTGTCAAGGAGACCAACAATCTGCATTGGCAAAACTCGGTGCAGATCGGTAACCTTCTATCTCCTCGACTCCACTAAGCAGCTAGCTCTTGCTTCTTTTGATTAGGTATCTCCCAAATGTGAGTGATTGTACCGCCAAAACCCTAACCAAACCCTCCTCATACACCCAAAAGACATCACATTCACGACACCACTTACATGTGATTGAATGCCGATCCAGCTGATGGCAATCACGCACACTGCGGATTCGTTGCCCTAATTACAAAAATGATGATTCTAACAAAGAAACGTTCCCGGAATGCTATGGGCTACATAACAGCGAGAGGAAAGTGGATGATGATCTGCGATAGTATAATTAATTTCTCATCCAAGAGTACAAGGATTATCAAAACTCGTCGCAATTTTTCATCCATGAAGGCACAATGTCATTCATAATTTTCAATTTTGTCCATGAGTTGATCAGTTGTGGTTGATAACCAGCTCAAGTAGGGTGATGACTCGCCACTCTCGATGTTTGTCATCCAATCTCTTCTCATTGTTTACCTAGTCCATAATCAATATGCTCATGGGTGGTAAACACAAGTTATGGAGGAAATGTCTTCTCTACATGCATAGCAAAGTCCAAGAAAGTTGTTAGAAGTATCCTCAACTTGGATGAGCGACCAGTTATGCACATTGATATATGCAATTAGGTTGCCCCACACTAATTTACCAACATTTTACACTATTTTTAATATTCGCTACCATGTTCACAAGTAACATTAATTATCTTGTTACTATGGTTGCTATACGTATGACAAAAACAAAGTCATAAGTCTTTGGTATTTAGTTTTGACCCAAGTAGTTTACATGGGTAAGGAGGCAACTTATCAATGCAAGCTTAACCTCCCCATGGCCTTGCATGATTTGTAGGAAAGCGTCCAAAATCCTCGATCTTCAAACCCTAATGTCAAAGTGCCAACGATCATAAGCATCACCAATTCAGTCCCAAAAAAAGGTCCAAAATTTTGCTCACCTTCAAACCAACAAGCCATCTACAACCATGGAGATTTGCACTATGGTCCAAGACTAAAAAAAATCCAACATCAAGCAATCATATTGGTTTAGAGCATAAATATGAAGTAAGGACTTTACAAGGCTAGGGTTTGGGTCCAAGGTATGAAACAATAAAGCAACACTAATCGCGGCATCACTTTCCCACCAAATCTTGGCAATCTTCACTTAAGAAAACACTCCTAGATTGAGAAACCAATCTTCAAGCTTGATCCAATCTTGAGTCCAAACGTAAGGTCCATTAAGAGGTGTTCTAGACCCCCAAATTTCCTTAACACCACACTAAATGTAAACTTGACACCCTTAAGAAGGATATGGAATAAAATATTACATATTAATGGACTAACTAGAATATTGGCGTATTACACATGTGCACGTGAACTACAATTTAATTGATAAGTTATGAAGATCAATGCAAATTATAGTTGATTTTTAACAAGTGCCTCTTAATACATTTTACCTTGGCTAGTGTACAACAACCGGATGGGGAGCAACCGCTTAATCAATTGCATAAGAGATTGTATGCATGTGGCTAGAAACAAATAAAATGTCTTTTGATAATTAACTTGGAAGTGTTTACCTAAATGTTATTTACATCCACAAATCTCATTGGTTCAATGAGAAGCTTGGTATGATTGCTAGCAGAAATTTTTGTAGTTAGAATGACATCAAAAAAATATTAAATGTTCCGTAAAGTCTCTCAAAGAGGGACGAATTCTTGGGTTTGATCCTTCTTTGAGAAAACTTTCTACCAAGAGCTCGACATTAGCTCGTTGTGTTTCGTAGCCTATTTTAAAAGTTGGATGAAATTTTTGAGGTTTCTTCTTTCCATCTCTTAAACTTTGAGAGAATTTTCGGAACTAAAATAGTGTATGCACATGAGACCCACTGTCCTCCCGAATCGGCCTATGCAAGGCCAGTTTGACCCATCCATCCTAATAGGATAAGCTAGAAAATTGGTTTTCAATAGCATGACACCACTTTTCGTAAATAAATAAATAAAAGTAACATCGGAGTTTGGGTTTTACTTTGACATGAATGGGAGCCCGTTCCTCACTACCGTGTCCATGTTTGACCAAGCGTCACCGTAGGAGTACTTCCTCCCTCTCGGGAGGTGGGGCTCCGATAGTTTTTGAGGAGTGTAGTATCTACCGCCTAACAGGGTATGTGAGGGTATGGGGGTCTAACTGAAGTCCAAGGGGGATCTAGGGGGGGTCTACTGGGGGTTGTTTTTTTGTCTAGCTTTCATTTGTTGAGTATTAAGTATGTAAGGTATTTGATGGCAATTTGGTGTAGGTGTTTCATAAGTGTTTTTATTTCAGTTTTAGGTATTTTTAGTTTTTCTAGTTCTTTAATTGGTTGTTCGTGAATAGCCCCTCTAACACCTGCTATGATGGTGATGAGGGGGTTAACTTGCCAACCGGCTCTTCTAAGTGTTTGTATGAGTGTATTGTATTTAGTGGTTTTTTCATTGCGTGCATTATTTGGGAATTTGTCGTGGTAGTAGGTAAATTCGATGAATTGTATGGTATGTGATGGGGTAGGCCTTAAAGGGGGTTGGTTGTCTGTGGGATCACCTATTACGCATAATATGTATGGTCTCAGTTTAGTTGGGCATGTGCATGATGTGGTGGTACATGTGCATTGGACTAGCCATTGTGGGACTGTGTTGTCTTGTGGTCTGGAGTCTTGGTGGCATGCATTTACGACTGTATAGTATCTTGTGTGTTTATTTGATTGGAGCGTATGTACAATTTGGTGGACTGCTTTATTATGGCGTGCTATTCGTAAGCCCTTTATGTGTGGGTTTGAACATGTGGATAGTAGATGCGGCCATGTATCTATGGTATTGTTGGAGCATAATGTACAATTATGGTTGGGTATAAGTTGGGCCAAAATATATGTTTACAGTGGTTACCCATGTATTGGGCGTAGCGAAACTTTAGAGTTTGTGTGATTTGGGCATTTGTGGGCCCAGGGTTTTTCCAGAATTGATTGGAGGGTTTGTGGTTTATTTGGTCATTGGACGTCCATTTGTCTATGTATGTAATTTGGATCGTGCTAATCTCAATTCTTGGTTCCTATGTTCTTTGTTGATGTATGTTTGTAGGTTTCGTATGGCACCCGAGTGGGTACCTGTTGGTACCCCACTGAGCCAATACGGTGTGATATGGACCGTATGTATCCTAGGTGTGTTGGTGGGTTTGTTTAGGAGGGCTCCATCATTTGCTAATTGATCGGCTATTTCATTGCCTATTATGCTTGTATGTGCTATGACTTTTTGAATTATGATTTTATGCGTGGACCATGTTATATAGTTGACTATGGCGGCTATGAGTAGTTTATCCGGGTGGTTGTGTTGGGATGATGGGTGTCGTATGTGATTGTTTATCAGATATATACTATTGAGGTTGTTTGTAAAGATGTAGAAATCTCACGTGTGGTGTTGTGTACTTTGGATTGCTATTAGGATGGTGTTTAGTTCGGCTATGAGGATGTTTTGAAGACCTAGGAGTCTCTCTACAATCCTAACGTTGTTGGCGGGGGAGTAAATACTAGATCCAGCTGTGTTGCCTATGCCATGTTTGTCGGGGGGTATAAATGAACCGTCAGTGTATACGCATTGTTGAGGCTTGAATTTAAGGGGGTGGATGTTATATAGTTCTGTTGGTAGGGGGTGTGTTGGGTGGTTGATTTTTGAGTGATTGTATTGTGGGGCTTGATGCCATGCACTGGAGTATTTTATTTGTTTCATATGGGGGATAGTTTGGGTTGGGTTATTGTTAATTTTAATATTATATAGATCAAGTATGTTAGATGTGATTGCATTGGGTATTTGAGGGTTATATGATGGAGGACCATGTTTGTGGATTCTTATTATAGTGGTGTATTGGTTTTCTAATTGACGTAGGTATTTTGGCCATTCCGGTGTGGGGTTGTATTGTATGGTGTTAGGTGGGATGGTTGCTATTATGTGCATTTTTGCATGGGTGATAGGGAGGGTGCTCTCTTTATGGTTGATTGTGATGATGGTTGAGGTGTTATGGTTTGTTTGGGTTGCCATGCGGGCCCAATGGATTGATGTCATCATAGTTTTAAGGTCTTGGGGGTGAGCTAGACCATTGCCTCCCCATTTTGATGAGTGAGCAAGGCCAGTTGACCCAAAAATTGTATCTCTATTATATGGGGAGTTATGTTGTGTGAGTGTTATTGGGCAAGTGAGGGGTGAGGAATAGTATGAGTGTGTGATGTTGTAGGTTGCTATTAGGGTTTGTAGAGTGGAGGGGTGTAGGGTATGGTGGTTGTTATTTGGGTTATGTTTTTTTGGTTTTCTTTTTGGGAGGATTGTGATATATCGTTGGGTTAGCCATAAGACTTCGGTGGCAAAGTCTTGGGGTGGGGGTTTGAAGGTGCATCATGGGGTGTGTTTGGTTTTGGTTATATCGTTCCCACAGCCATTGTAATCTTGTGATTGGCATGGTTATGTCGCGTACCTCATCATAAGGATTGCCCGAAACATCTTGGGCACAAGGGGGACCCCGGAGTGACACCCGGGACTTGTGGCGCTGTTGGTGAGATGGCCCAAGTGATCCTAGTGTGGGTGAGGGCCCCGGGCGTTGGGAACGCCTCTCACCCACGGAGACTAAGAGGCATGAGGGTGAGGCCATAAGCTATGCGTAGCTTATGGCGTGCCGATTTTAGATTGCTTTAGAACATCTCATTTGGAGGTGTTAGCTAGAAGATATGGCAAGTTGAGTGGGGTGCTGTCCCGGGACAGCACCCTGGACCAGCAGTGGCCTGGGAGTGGCTCCCGGGACTGCGAACCTTCAAAGGGGCATAACTTCCTCTGTACTTGCCCGAATGGGGCAAGTGAGTAGTCCATCGTGATCTACGTGAAATGTAGATCACGATGGAGTGGTCGATTGTTAGAATCGAAGATTGTATGAGGAAGTTATGGGGTTCTGAAGCTGCTGGGGCCTTCTAGGCCCAGCGGCTAAGGGAAAATGTCTACTTGGCCCCAAGAGTTGGGGGAGAGACAAATGGTTACTTGACGGTGGGGTAGGGGTCCTGCCTAAAGTCCTAGAGGCTTATATGGGTGAGGTGGTGTGGCCTCACCCACCCGAGGCCCAACGGCAAGGCCTCCAAGGGCATTGGCCCATTGTGAGGGCATAGTTGTCTAGTAAGGCTCGGGTTGTTATAGTGTTGCTCCGGCAACACGATGTGCAACATAAGATTGGACTTCCATGAATGGAAGTCCACATCTAAGAATTGGTTACCGATTATGCGGTGAGTCCCGAAAACCAAGTAGGAGGTTTGGTCCCCCTCTTACTAAGTGTTGGGTCCGCGGTATTGGGAAGCTAACCTTTCACATCGCGGTATGCGAAGGGTTAGCGGTCGTAACTCTTGCTAGAATCGAAAAATGGACCGAGTTAGCATTGGGGACCTAGCAAGGGTTGCGACAGGTTAAGACGTATGCCCCATTTTAGTCATATATATTGGCTTATATTCCTTGTATTTGTATGGTGGGTTTGGTGGCAATGATATCTTTATATGGGTTGCATTCCTTTATGTTTAGTGTAAGATTTGGGGCGATGGTGGTTGGGCAAATAAGTCTTTGATCTTTAGATTGTGAAAAGTTTATGCATGAGTTATGGGTGGCTAGGGTGTTGGTTTTGTGCTGGTTTTGTAGGAATTTGTGGAGTATATATATGTTGTGGTCTAATGCGATATTGTCTTGGTGGAGGAGTAGTGATGCTTCTACCCACTTTGTTGTGCTATTTGGGTGGGTATCCCATTGACATGAGTAGTGTTGTTTTATGGCTTTTGCTCCCCATTTATCTTTATATGTTGTGGTTTTGGTGCTTATTATAGCTTGTACTAGTTTTCCGCTCGTGGGGTCTACTTGGTTGTTGGTATTTGTGGGTGGTATTTGTTGTGGAGGAGGGTTGTGGGTTGTGGGTGAGTTATGTGAGAATAGTAGTTTGGCTTGTGCCAAGGCATCTTTGATTAGCTTTGGGGCAGCTTTGAATTTTTGTTTGAATTCTTTAGGGGATAGTATTTGGTGTGTGTCGGGGTTTTGGATTTGGTTGAGGGTAGTGATATTGTACGTGTGTAGTTTGTTGAGGTATCTTCTAGCGGCTTGTTGTTAGTTTGGGGAGAAGAGGGCGTATTCTACGGTTTGTGTCCATGCGAGCTCTATTGCTGATTGTTTAATGGGAAAACTTTTGATGGAGGTGTGTACATGGATTTCATATTCCCTTTCGAGTAGATAGAGTGTGTAGGATACGGGCGATCTTACACATGCTTGATATTTCAGGCGTGGGAGATGGTAGGATCCCCCGTATTTTGTTGTTATGAATTTTGTAAGGCCTTGATACACTTGGCCTAGCTGGCCTTGATCGTTTAGTAGTCGTTTACCAATGCAGTTTATATAGTCGGGGAGGATGGAGGTGGTATTAATGCCAAAGTCTTCGTTGGAGAGGTGGGTTAGTATGTTTGTTGTGCTATTGGATAGGTTGCATATTTCCTTAGTTAGTTTACTAAGAAATTTGTCTAGTTTCTTTATATCCGGTTTAGAAAATGGGATTGTATAGTAGGCATATGCTATTCCTGGTTTTATTATTGTATTTAAGATGTGTATTTTTTTCTTAATTGTAGCAAGGGATGTCATTAATAGCTTGCTTTGTTTTTTTGGCTTTTTCTATGGTGATGTTTTTTTGGATGTTCCGTTTTAATGAGGGAACTAGATTTATACCGAGATATGTGTATGGTTCATTTTGTGTGAGGGTAGGGAAGGGTTTATTTTTGAAGTGGATGCATTGGGTTTGTATGTATGCTTTGAAGGTAGTGGGTTTTAGGTTTGATTTGTTTGGGCATCCTGCAATTGTGCACTTAGAGAGGTTAAGGTCTAGGTGCGCCCATTCTGAGTATTTTTGGAGTTTGTGTATTTGTGGTTGGATATGTGTTATGTTATTGGTGAGGATGGCAAGGTCGTCCACATATGCTATGGTGTTACAAGTAGTTGGTGATGTCTTAAAGTGATAACCTATGTTGTCTTTTTCTAACCATTGGAGGAGTGGGTTTAGAAAGATGATAAAGAGGTATGGGCTTAGGGTGTCTCATTGGATGGTGCCTCTATTAATTTGTATGGGCGGGGTTGTTCTGAAGTGGTTACCATGAAAGGAGGTGGTTGAGTTTGTGTAAATATTACCTATTAATTTGACGGCATCTCGGGGGTATCCAAGGTCCTCCATTAGTACGAGGAGTCTTGCATGGTCTATGGATCCAAAGGCGTTTCTAAAGTCTATGTAAGTGAGATATATATCATTATTAGTTAAGCGTGCGTCTTCTAGTGCTGCTATTATCATTTGAATTTGTCTAGTTATGTTTCTTTGTGGCCGAAAGCCTTCTTGGCTAAAGTGAATGATTTTGTATTTTTCGCCATAGCTTGTTAGTAGGGCAGTGAGTGTACTAATATAGAGCTTATATATAGTATTAGCCAGGGCTATAGTCTGTAGTTAGTGAGCATTAGTGGGTCGCCTTTTTTGTGGAGGAGTATTGTTTTACTATGTTTCCAGTATTGGGGTATGTTTTTTGGGTGGTAGCATTGCCGGAAGAATAGAAACAACATATCGTTGAAGGTTGGGTGTAGGGCTTTGAGAATTTCGTTTGGAATATTGTCGGGTCTCGGGGTTTTCCCCTTGGCTACTCGCTTGAGACTGTTATCGAACACTTCTTGGGTGAAGTTTTCCGACATTTTGGCATTATGGGGGCCTCATTTCTCAATGATGAATCCTTCATGGTCAAGCCATGGGTATTTACGGACTGCACAATGACATATTGTGTGGGGTGGTCGGTGGGGTTGTTGCATAGAGGGGCTTTTCTGTTGAAGGAGTTTTGTTATGTTTATGAGATTTCATGATCTATTGGGTTTGTGAGTATGTTGTCTCTTATATCTCTAAGATACTCTAGGGATGTATTTGTGGTTGGTTTGAATTTTTTTATGGATGCTTTTAGGTTTGGTATTTAGTAGGAGTATGTATTTTGTGATGGTTTTTTTGCAATTAATGGCCGTCTGTTTAGTGGTAATTTTGTGGGCTTCCATTTTGGCTGTTCGTCCTATGGTTGCGAGTTCTTCGATCCATTTTTTTTACCATTGTGTCATTGTCCGAGGTGAGGGGGATGGTTAAATCTTTGAGTGTGTAAATTTGTTGGATATTTGGATGACTTGGCCAGCTTGCACGTGGTAGGGAATGTGTAGTTCAGATTGCTTTTCGGATGCTATGGTGGATCTTAAGGTGGTGTTTCCACAATTTTTGTTGTTTGTGTGGGAGGAAGCCTCCTTGTTGGTGGGCTCTGTGTGGGACCACTTTTCGTATATGGTAATTTAAGTATTAAGAAAACTTGGGTGACTTTGTGTTGATTCTCATAATCTCATAATTTGGGACCAAATCCATGGTTTTATTGCTTTGCTTTACAAATGACTCTACTGTGAAGTGTGAGTACATCATGGTCTGCATAGAGGTAAACTATTTGCAAAAGCTTGTAAGAATTTTTTTTGATGGCCATATACAACTTAAAACATACATGTGCAAAAGATAAAACGCTATGAAAGAGCTTACTTTCTAGTAGAATCTGACCATTTCAAGGTGAGCAACCATGATTGAGTCTTCATAAACACCATAGAATCTCATCCATCTAAATTTCAAAAAAATTACCGTTCATCCTCAATACATCTTCAAACTCGAATGAAATTAATTGAATGATATTGATTTTAAAGTCTGGGAAGTCGAAAAGGCTAATGGGACTGAAGGTACATCGGGATGGTTTTAATCAAGCTAATTCTCTAGAGTGGCGGAGTGCAGTAGCCTCCGTGAGATAGAGGCTAATGTCAACTTGGTGGTCTAATTGAAAGAAGGATTTGAGGTTTCCTAGAACTATGTTCTCAGATAGTGTGGAAACTTGTCTCTAAAGGGGTTATATAAGGGATATTCCAATACGAAATGTGCCTCATTTTCAATTGCATTGTAGGAGCAACAATGCCATCTTTAGAGATAGGGACAATCGTTTGTAATCCAGTTTCAATGGCAAGTCTATGATTCGAGGTGCAATAGGCAATAATGATTTTGCGTTGTGGTGGTGTCAACGGTTGCTTCAAGTACAATTCACATTCATATTCAAGATAATCCTTGAGGTGGAGGTGATCTAGTTTCTTCCTAGAGAGATGGAAAGAGTTCCATTCTTTAGCAAGAAAAGCCTCCTTGATATGATCATATGTTGTTTTTGATGTGGTTGGGTTGTCATTGGTTTTCCAATGAGATAAATTTCATGATGTCTTGCACATGGTTGTCGATTTGTGCCAAGTGTTAAATCCTTGTTCGGCTAGGTTCCGGGATAGTGAGATTGCTTTATTGAATAACCAAGAGGGATAGGTGGGCAAGCCGTTGTTGAAAGCCCATAGTAAGCTTCAAAGTGCATAATTCTATGGGAAGTTCTATGAATTCGGCCAATACAATATGATAGGTAGTTGAAGAAGACACTTTGACGTGAGACATCCTATGCATCTTCATGCCCTTCTCAAAGACTTTCCAATAAGAGCTTCTCCAAGTCACCTCCCCAAATTTTAGTGCCATACATGAAAGTGGGAAACACCAAAGCCTTAAATAGATGGGATTTGAGTTCCCAACATGTGACTCCAACTACCACTTCTTTCTTTAAAGTTCCCATCGAGGCTTTCATACATGCGATTCCTCGTCTTTTACTAGATGGCTTAAAGTAACATTGTGAATAAAAATCAATCCCAATGTATTTGTATTTGTGGGTGATCTCAATTTGGTCTTTGTCTATGTAAAATGCCTCTTGGTTTAATTTTCTTTTGTTGTGGCCACATATCATGATTTTAGTCTTAGATAGATTGACTTCAAAGCTAGAAGAAGTGAAAAACTCATTTAACTTGTTCAAAATCTTTGTAGGCCTGCTCACAATCTAGAGAGTAGAACAACATTGTCAACATGAAGAAGAATGGCAACCACTATGTTAAATAAACACATAGAATCCCCGTTGATCTCGTCCAAATATGTTTTAAGTTCATCAATGTACAAGCCAAATAGTGTGGGGGAGAGGGACATCCTTGTTTAACACCAATGTTGGACATTACTTCATCATGTATATCATTATTTATTCAAATTTTTATGTAGATTGTGGTGTACATGGCTTTTACATCTTGATGTAAATGAGGTGGTACCCCTAATTGTTGGAGGCATTCCCAAAGCTTATTAAACATGACTATGTCAAAAAGTTTTTTTGAAATCAACAAAACAAAGATAGAGACATCGATTTGCAAATATCTCTTATTTGATCAAAATACGTAATGTAAGGATGTGGTCCAAAATAGTTTTACCTTCCTTGACACATGCCTGTCATGTCACTCTTACTCCTTTCAATTATGCCCATCGACTAATTATTTTTTCTAAAAACAGAGCCATAAAGCTTGCCAAAGATTCTTCATAGCATTATGGTCATATAGTTCCATAGGGAGCGTCTTTCACTAGATTTGAAGGACATTTTGAATGATGTTCATAGTCCATGAAGTCGGGAAACCCTCTTTAGCCACCAAATTAAATAACTTTGTGTTTGGTTCACATAGGTCATTTGCAACCCATTTTAGAAGCTTAGGTTTTAACCCATGCATATCACCAACCTTGTGATTTGCTAGGTCTTTCATATGGGCCCATATTTCCCCTTTTATAAAACATCAAGAAGTTGAATGATTGGAACAAAATGAGCATTGATACTTTGTCATGAGGTGTATAGTTTTGTGCAATAATCTATTGCTTTTTTGTGGCGTAAATGGGAGGGTTGAATCATCTTTGTTTTCAAAGCTCTTCCAAAATAATTTTGGGTCACTTTTGAGTAGGAGATGTAGATCCTTTTGTTTGTGCTCCAGGTAAGAGCATTTCTTATGCCGGATCATCATGCGATACTTTTTGAACGCCATTATGTACATATTGTTTGAGTGACTAGAGTTTAACACCATATGGAAGTTTTGCCGGGCCTCTCGATAATCGCTATCAAACCATGTGTTGGATGGTCTACCACATTGTTTGCCACCTAGAATGGAAACTTGTTATGTGAGGTGTGCGGGTGTTATCAATTGCTTTTCTTAATTGGACCCCTATATTTAATTGGTGTGGTTTGATGAGGATCAAACAACAAACAACATAAAGACACTCACTTAAAAAATCAGACTATGTCTTCAAATTTTATTAACTACTCCACACTCAACAGTGAACACAATTGGGAGGATCTATGTGTTCAATTAAGAAATGTCCATCCATTCACTCATGATAATCATAATTAAATCAAGGGAGGTCCGATTTGCAATCCAATTTTTACTGATACTTCATCATAGATTTGCTAATGCAACACAAGTCTCATTGTGTGAATCTAATTAGCATAAGTTAGAGAACATTACATATCAAACTGAAGAACACCCACAAACCTTAGACTCTTTGTTTTGGCTTATTTGGTTTGGAAAATAATTGAATAACTCAGTTGAAGTATAATACATGAACACAAACAAGAAAAAAGTTAAAAACGGGGCCAAGGAAGCCCGGACCTTCAAATTAGTCGTTATTATGTGGGAACAGAGAGTCATCCACCCTCACAGTGTCCGGGGAGATTTTTGGGCATCATCGGTTGAGATCCCAGTGTTTCCTAAAAGTCCAACCGGTTACATGTTGACATCTTTTGCTTTTTCTTTACTAATGAGGTAAATGAGCAGTAATTTTGCTGAAGTCTTGAACTGCAGCCGGTTATCTCTCAAACTCAACCGGTTCATCTGTAACTAGCAGCTGGTTATCTCTCAAACTCAACCGGTTCTTCTGTAACTATCAGCCGGTTATCTCTCAAACTCAACCGGTTCTTCTGTAACTATCAGCCGGTTATCTCTCAAACTAAACTGGTTCTTCTGTAACTATCAGCCGGTCATCTCTCAAACTGAACCTGTTCATATGTAACTAGCAGCCAGTTATCTCTCCAACTGAGCCGGTTCAATTGTAACTAGCAGCCGGTCATCTCTCAAACTCAACCAGTTCATCTATAACTAGTAGCCGGTTCTCCTTGTTCATTGCACTAAATTAAAGCAAACTAATGGCCCCTTCCCACTTGACTTTAGCTAAGACTAAAAGTTGGTTCTAACAACCCGGCCTTCACACCATCGACATTATCTAGTGCCGAGCCTAGTTGGCAAATGATGTGGCATGACTTAAAAGTGGAGGTTTTAAGCCTCAAGCACCGACCCTCCCATCGGCACCTAAACATGAGGCAAGAATATAGGACCTTTAAAAGTGTCGCCTCCCGCCCTTGTGATTGGTTGTTTTTTAGTCTTAGCTATGAGGGCACGAGGACATAACATTATTAAGTGCGTCAGTGTGTTCTCACGGCCCCCGGGAATATAAGCCGGGATGCCATCAGTTAGCTCACATTTAGACGGGATGCTGTGAGTTAGCTCACATTCAGTCTAAATGTGAGCTAACTGACGGCATCCTGGCTTATATTCTTGGGGGCCGTGAGAACACACTGACTCACTTAATAATGTTATGGAGCTTCATTAACAAAAACCGATGGTAATAAGATAGGTGAGTAGTAAGACATTTGGGGATGGGACAAAAACTACCCAACATTTATTGCTTGGTAGATAAAACAATGAACATGTGTGAAAGGGCCAGGGCAAACCGACCCATACATTGGTACCTTACCGAATGTCTAGTGATGTCACATTTGAATGAATCGGCCCTCAACCCCATAGGGGATCTTTTTTTATTGGAGCCACTTCATCCACGATATGTAGGATGGTTGATTTTAAGTGAGTGCCACGAATCCCCAGCCATTCACCCTCCCCGGTAAGGTACCAATATACGGGTTGGTTCGCCCCAGCCGTGTGAAAGCTACTTAACTAAAACCTACTTGAAAATCTCCAGAGCAAGTTCTTGTAGGTGCATTGGTATAGCCGGATGTCTCCGCTATAACCGAGGGAGCGTGGTCCGAGACGACCTTAAACTACCGGATGATGGTGCAGGGATACCCAAATCTCAAGGAAGAGGTTGGCGGTTTGAATCCCGGCTGTGAAATCTCCTCTCTACCTGACGGAAAACTTGCCAGGTGGTCAACTGCCTCCTGTGCTTTGGCGTTGGCTTGTCAGCCTTCTGTCTCAAAAAAAAATATAACTGAGGGAGCTTTACCCGGTTTTTAGGAAATACTTTGGGTCTTAGCTAAAGTCAGGTGGGAAGGGGCATAATAAATGTATCCTAGCAGCCTGGTCCCCAGACCACTCAAGAATAAAGCTGGTGGGAAGCTCTGTGCACCTCGGACATCTACACCACGCTTAGATATAGGGATAATGCCACATCTTAAAACAACTAGGATCAACACTCGGCAATAACATTTCACTTTGCTTATGAGCAACATTGATGAGGAGGACATTAAACCTTCCTCTACAAAACTTTACAGGGAGGGGTCTCTGCTAGGATAAGGGCCGGGGCCCACGGCTGGCATACCCCAAGGAACATTTCATAAATTTCTTGAACCCAACCGAAAAATGTTGCTTTGTCCCGTCCGGCTTCAAAAAAAAGTTGCCCTTGCATTTTTGAAGGCTGCTCATCCACAAAACCCATGTTGAGTGCACCTCACCTTCAAGGCCCAAACTCCAATATGTATGTTCATTTCAAATACTTTTGAAATTTTCCTCGAGGGCTACCCGTCGCAGGCCCCAACCAGAGTTTTTTTTACCGGCACCATGTGGCCACATGGCTACAGGAATTTAGAAAAGTTTACATAACTTTGCTATACTAGGTATCCGTGAGGCCAGAAATCACAGACTTGAAAGGAATTACGTGACCAGTTTTGCGCGACCCAACCTGTCAGGGTAGCCCGTGACATGTCACTTTTGGAACATGCGGCCAGGATGATGGAGCCAAGCAGAAACGATCTGGGCCGTCCGGGGGGGGGGGTTCGTGGCCACTGAATAGGGTGGGTTATGAGGGAAGCTTCCTCGTTCGTCTGGCCGCTGGAGCCAGAGTTTCTTCTGAGTCAGGGTTTAGGGTGCCACACTATGTTTGTACAATGCACACATTTATTTTTGGAAACTTGTAGCCATCTGCGATTGTGCATGGTGTTATGGACATAGTGGGATTGTGGGACTTTATTGCATTAAGTTTCCTTTGTTGTAGAGGGGTGCGTTGGTGCAATGGGAAGTGTTCGCTCCTGGAACGTTGTGATCACAACGGCGGTTGATCTTCAAACATGGTCCTTGACGATTATTGTCACTACGGGGATGGTCGCGGGAAGGGAGCAAGGCGCGCGACATGCACTCTTGATGTTCATGGGCATTGCGGTAAGGTGCAGGGTTTTGTAATTTTGTAACTCGTAGGGAGTCATGGACTGAGGGTTTGGTTTGCATTTTTGGGTTTTGATCTTCCGATATCAATTGGGGTGTTGGGGTTTACAGTTTTCGTTGTTGATTCGCTTATGTTTCAAATGGGGACATTGGGGACTGTCTCTGCTTTAGAGAGGTACTTTCCGCGATTGCCCGGAGGGGATGGGTCCGCCTCATCCTCTTCTGCAGGAGCAAGCTCGTCAATTGGAAGTTCTCTACGTGACGTCGATGCCCAAAAACGCGCAGTTCATAGTGTTTGCCCAATTCCCAAGAGACAAAAATTACAACAGCCTTGCAGTGTCCCGCAACGGCGCAACAACCCTGCTGTGAAACTTCTAAAGCCGTGTGATAAATCCATGGATGTGTAGGATATTGGCGGTGCGCAGCACAACGATCGCAGCATCGGAGTGGCGGATGCAGTTCCTGGCGGCGTCATTGATGTCTCGACGACAGAGGAGCCAATCTCTGTCGACTCCAATGCGGAGCAAAAAGACGAGGACGACGATGACACCCAACAAGACATTTGTGTAAAAGAGATTGGACTACAAGTCCAAAGTTTATTAACCATTCTAGATTCAATAGTCCACACAATTGGGGCCCAACCTGAGTATTCGTTTAAAGAATCACCACACATGCACTTTTGATAGTCACGACTAACCTGAACAGTTGTAAATGCCGTGTAATTGCTGTGCATTTTGAACTTTAGCACATGCATGTGGACCTGGCCCAAAAACTGTGGATGCTTTCAATTTACAAACTTTAGAATAGTCAACGATTAGGAAGCCATTCCGTAACCATTGTCACCATACTCGTTGCCTAATTTCACTAAAATTTAACATCCTGTTGCCATAGGCTGGCAGTGAGACGGAAAACTCTGTAGCCCCATATAGTAAATTTGTCTTCATTTTTCATCTGAATTCAAACCATCGGAGCCACCCACAATCTCAGAAGAAAAAAAATTTGTAGCCCTCTTTTCTACCAAGCACACTTCTAAGAAGCCACCCAACACACAGCCGAAAAAAAGGTCAAAAAACTCTGGCCCCAACCCTTATCCTAGTAGATAGCGTCCCCCTAAAAGTTTGTAAGGAGAGGTTTAACATCCGCCCATTGATGACACCTATCGGTCCAAGTCACCAAGGACGCACCACATTGGAACAACCCGTCCTTGGCCTGTGTCCCAAATGTGGAAGATCCTTGAACTATGAAGCCTTGTGATATTATCTCTCATGGGATATTCCTCCCATCATATGGCGAGGATTCCAACTATGGATATGAATGGATGATTGTGGTTGCATCATGCTTTCATTCTTGGTAGCTTGTGAAGATCTGTGCTTTTGGTTGAAAAATCCTAATGTTAAAGTAGTTGAGCCTAAAAGTGACACTTCCAAATTATTTTTCTATTCCACGCAAGTTAAATAGCTTGAAAAATATTAAGAATTTTTTATAGATTTGCCAAACTATTCGGTTTCTACATAAAAATAAAATCAATTAATATGAAATTCATATGCAACATACAAAGATTTGCACATGGACCAAGAGCCGTGTCCATGAGAATTTAAGGGCCATTGGAAATCGTCCAAAGCCCATACCATGGAAAACCCTAAACCAATTTTACAACTTATGGGCCCCCAAGATTATTGTAAAGTGAAAGTGGACCATGTCAAGGGACTCCACGCATATTTGATAAACAATGCAAAATAGAAAGTAGTTCGGGGCCCCACCATGACATTTTTTTTAGATGAGCCAATGGCAATATAATTGTTTGTCATGGCCCTAGTTTTGTGTTAGACCCACCTCTTTTTGATGGGCCTACTGCAATATCCGGTAGACCATGGCACATTATCCACTTGATGCCATGTAGGATGCCATGTAGATTTTTTGTTCATTTACATTTCTTTGGTTCCTCACGCCCTTAAGGTCTAGTGTAAAGTGAACTTGGATTGTTTTTGGCTTCTCGACCAATCCGTAATTGCATATCATGGGTCAAGGGCCCTCAAACTCAAGTGTAAAGAGGCCCCAAGTTAGTTACATAAGTAAGTACACCATCAATGCTAATTAGTGTCACGTACTATTCGAAGCTACGATGTGCTATAATTTTTTACTAATAATCTAAGTTTTTAGCAAGTAAAGATGTTAATGTTCTATAGTGTCAAAACAATCCATTTGACCTTTGTTGGTAAGCATTGAACTTTATACTAGATAGTTATAGCATTGTGTAAATAATAATAGTAAGTGACACTAAATAGTCCTATTAGTGTGGAAATAATGAGCATGGGCCACACCAATTTTCTACTCAAGATGGAACTACCATGGGTTCAAACCCCCAGGTCTCCCCCTAAGTCTTGAAGACTTCCAATCAACACCCTACATAAAATAAAATAGTCACCTTGTCTCAAAAGCAACAAAAATAACCCCACCACGACACTTGCCAAGGATGCTAGCAAGACTTCCAACAGTGCTCCACCCATCTCTCTTTACGTGAGAGATTTTAACCGAGACAAGCTCTGTATGATAGGTACAGGTAGGAACCCAAGAAGCAATTCTTTACACATTGGCCACGTGCACAGGGGCATGCATATCATACATTTTTTTAATTTAAAAAAATTGAGACAGAAGGCCAACAGGCCAATGCCAAAGCACAGGAGGCAGTTGACCACCTGACAAGTTTTCCGTCAAGTAGAGAGGAGATTTCACAGCCAAGAATCCATACCATACAATTTGAGATGGGTCCAATAGTTACACAATTCAGACTGGGCTCACAACTCTCTTTTTAGTCAACATTGTAGAGGGATGGACTCCGGCGTGACTTCCAGCTGTGCTCCACCCATCATTTCTTACGTGGTAGATTCTGACCGAGATGAGCTCTATATGATAGATACAGCTAGGAACCTGAGAGGCAGTTCTTTACACATTGGCCACGTGCACAGGGGCATGAATATGAGAAATTTTGCTCTTAGCTATGTAGTTACGTGATTTGGACCAGTTGTACAACTCTCTTTCTAGTCAACATTGTAGAGGGATGGACTTGTCCTACTTTCAAAAGTGCCGGATGAGAAGCCCCTTTTAGTTTGTCACCCCTATGTTAACTCTACCAATTGATGATGAATATTAGTACTTCTGTAGGGAGGTGCAAAGCTTCTCGAGCTGAACAAGTGGGAGTAAGCTGCACTTCTAAGATGATGTTGATGATGACGAGTATTACCCTCATAGTGAAAAATGTGATTCTTCACCAGCAGAACATGAGGCAGTGTGGTGGTTGCAGTGATGATTTTGGAATATGTGAGTTACGAGAACTAGTTGAGGGCATGCAGGATACAGATTTATAAGTTCCACGAGACTACCTCCTGTGACAGGTGATGTCAAAGCTCTCTACAGCTTGTGAGCCCTTCGATTATTTGGACATCTCCATCAACATACTCTTATGTTTTGTGCTGTGAAACGGTTTTGTTGATGATTATGTTGATGGTTGAGCAAATTCTTCACTAGGTGGTGCTTCACAGCATGGAGTGCAGCTATCAGTCCTGAAGGACACAACCCAACCATATAATTCACAACACTGTCATGGATTTATGTGATGTATCATGTGAGGCAGTATAAGAAAATTAGTATCCGCGTCAGATTACATGCATTTCTTCAATTCCCTGGACAATATACTTTGATATTTCCAATATCTGCACCTAAGAATTTAGTTCCTTTGAAGTAGCCGATGAAGCAGGAGTATGTAACCAAACCATTGACGAATTGTTGTGATCAAGTTTTTGACGTGGAGACACAATCTCCATTGGTATGTACTTTTATGTTTTCAATCTACTAAAAACTACTCAATGGAGTCCAATACGAGTGGAGATAAATAAACAGACAAAGGGAGGGTCTTGGTTTGGATTGAAGAGAGGTTTTCTCACATGCAACAGTTCTCACCGCCAGATGTACATAATTCATGGACAAAATTTGGAAGATGAGGTGCAACTTTTGGGAGGCAAGTTATGATTCAAGAAGCAGACCAAGTTATGAAAAGGCAAGTGTATCTCCGCTTTGTTTAGCCCCTTTAAGGATATGGGGGTCTTAATGGCTATGTGCACAATTTATATGGGCTTCACCAAGTTTGATAATCGTATTTTATATACTTATATGTTTGAATTTTTATTATATACATTTGTCTTATGTCAAGGAGAAAATAAACATATACTCATACTACACATTGAAGGTAAAAAAACAACGTGTGTATTTGCATCCAAAGGCACCCATGTTGGGATTTTGAACTTAAAACTTTTGGATAATATCAAGGTGTTCAACCAACTCAAAAGTGCACTTGAAGAATAAGTTGATTTTAGATTAGGGGCCTATTTCACATGATTAGCTAAAAATGAAAGTTTGTAAATTGAATATAGGGTTTTGTGCTTGGAGAGGCCAAGTCCGGGCCTCTTAGACACTTAAGGGTTAAATGCCCAAGGACCTCTTCAACTACTGTTTGTGTATTTTAAAGCTACCTAAGTGTGCCTTCAACTATTGTTTTTGGTTAACCAAGATCCCTAAAGTATTTTTCCTATCACCTAATACATATGTCTTGAAAGAGAGAACTAGTATCAAATTATCAAATACAAACTAATGCACTAGTGCTAGATTTCTTTCTATATAGGTATCAAGATGTTAGATTCAAACCTTAATTGTTTGGATGTAATCTTTGGGTGCTTTGTAACAACTTTCATTTTTGTGTCAATGACATTTGAGGATGGAACGTTGTCCATCTTAAGTCATCTTGCCTTCAAGAAACACATGGTGACCTTCAAAGGTTAAGGGTTCGTTCACCTCACATAAGACCCTCCACCAAAAGCTGATAGTAGCCCGCAGGTGAAGAGGCTCATCATTCATTCAAGTAGAAGGCATTTGACATGAATTATTTGCCAATGTATGTGCAAATATGTGGCAGATTCATTCCAAGTCAACTTTACTTCACACCATTGAGGGTTGCTTTTCAAAATGGAGGTTACAAGTTGATAGCATTGGTCGCACGAACTTTTGGATGATACCTTACAACTTGGTATACGTCTCAAAATTTAGAAACAACAGGCATTGGATAGATCTTTTGTATCAATCAACCAATTGAGTAACTAGTGTCCAAAATAATTTAATGCATGGGGAAGCATTGGGGTCTACATAAAGTGCCAACATTTTCAATACTCTGGACGGAGAATTACTATCACCTCCATTGGTCTTCCAATGCAAAAATAGCATTCGAACATTACTAGAGTGCATGTTAAATCCAATAGATGGTGCAAAAGTTTGGCGAGATGTTGAACAAAATGTTCACACATATTCCAATTGCATGGATGGAAGGAGACAAAGTACCAAATAGAATCTCTAGTGTGGAACTCACAAAATACCATGGTGGCATATCTTGCAAAAAAGTTGGTGTGCAATTAAACTAGTGCAAAACAACTTATATTGTTCAGTGGCTGAGCTCAAGCTAGGGTAAACAGTCTTCATCAACTTTGCTGAAATCCTTGTCATTGACGGCCCCCGACCCCTACATGAAATCCAAGGTTTCAATAGCAATCAACAATTGCCAAGTACGAAAAGTTCTTTTAAAGTGTCATGCGACGGAGGAATACGATTGCACCATCTTGCAAAGAGGTGGAAAATTTTGCATGTTTTCCCCTGTTACATCCAAAATTTCAAAAACAAAACACCGTTGCACAACTGTGATGAGTAGGGTTTCACATGTGTGTTGTTGATATTGCCCAAGTATCCAATTGCCTTGAATTTTTTCAAATGAATGAAACTCAATTGCTTGACTTTCATTCATTGCAATTTGGAAGCTCACCTGCAAACATGATTGTTGGTTAGAGGGTGTCTTGAGGAATTATCCATGATCAATAGAACATTGTCAATGGAAGTTGCACCAAGTGAGATGTCCTACTCTTACATCAATGACCTCAACATAGGTGATAGTAACTCCCAAGTGACATTTATTCAACTCAATGAACCCAACAAAAAAGGAAGAAGAAGAAAGTTTGATAGATTAATAATGATGATCAACACAAAATTCTTAGATTGTAACAATAACACATGGTTCTAAACAATGTTCACCAAAACTTGAGGATACATATTTGGTACATTAATGAATAAACTTTTAGAACAATGGGGGTGTGACTTACCACAACTTTGATAATCTCTCTAGTTTAATTTCCCTGCAAACCTCAACATGTTGTTCATTATTCTCTATATTGAAGCTCATTTTGCCCTTGTACATGGAATCGGTCCCAAAGTGTATGCACACTGCCAAGTATATGAATACAAGTATCATGCCATCCTAAACTTTTGTGTCAATTGAGACACATCCAAATAAGGCTCATGATATGTATATAATGCAACCAAATAACTTCAAGGCACCCGGCTATACAATGTCTTTCAATTTCATGTGCACAACTTTTAATTTCGGGCATTGAGTTGTCACTACGGTCTTCAACAATGTCATCTTCTTCATAGTCTCTGGTAATGCTTCTAAATTCACACAAGAACCACAGTCCAAAGCAACCAAAGAAACCAAGTTTCCAATGGTATGTGGCAACTTCTTCAAGCCAATGCATGCATGTATAGTGAGGGTTTCCAAGGATGTCAAGTTCCCTAATGTCTCTGGTAACTCCATTAAGCTAACACAACAACGCAAATCTAGAGTTTTCAAAGATGTTAGGTTGCTCAAAGTATCCGGTATTCGCTTTAGTTGTTTACAAAATCCCAAGTCAAGAGTAATCAAGGTCTTAATTTCACCTAATGTTTGTGGTAACTCTATTAAGTTTCTACAAAATCCCAAGCACAATGACGTCAAGGATATCATAGTCCCCAAGTTGCTTGGTAACTTAATCAAGGATTCACAACCATATAGTCTGAGTGAACTCATAGAAGACATGTTCTCCTCCAATAATATTGGCAATTCCTTCAAAGAAATACAATATTCCAAGTTGAGTGAAGTCAAAGAACATAATTGTTCTGATGTTGTACGCAAACTTTCCTTCACATGTTCACAATCTGTCATCTCCAATATAGCCAATGAACTCAAGTTGTCCAATGTCTTTGGCAATTCCATCAAGTTTTTACAATTCCTCAATTTCAATATAACCAATGAACTCAAATTACCCAACGTCTCTGGCAATTCCATCAAGTTCTCACAATACCACAAGTCCAACGTAGCCATTGACCTCAAGTTGCCCAACATTTCTGGCAATTCTTTCAAGTTTCTACAATTTCTCAATTTCAATGTAGCCAATGAACTCAAGTTGCCCAATGTCTGTGGCAATTCCATCAAGTTCTCACAATACGACAACTTCAACGTAGCCAATGAACTCAAGTTGCCCAATGTCTCTGGCAATTCCTTCAAGTTTTTACAATTCTTCAACTTCAATGTAGCCAATGAACTCAAGTTGCCCAGCGTCTCCGGCAATTCCTTCAAGTTTTTACAATTCTTCAACTTCAATGTAACCAATGAACTCAAGTTGCCCAATGTCTGTGGCAATTCCATCAAGTTCTCACATTGGGACAAGTCCAATGTAGCCAATGAACTCAAGTTGCCCAATGTTTGTGGCAATTCCATCAAGTTCTCACATTGGGACAAGTGCAATGTAGCCAATGAACTCAAGTTGCCCAATGTTTGCGGCAATTCCATCAAGTTCTTACAATACGACAAGTCCAATGTAGCCAATGAACTCAAGTTGCCCAATGTCTCTGGCAGTGCCTTCAAGTTCTTACAATTCGTCAACTTCAATGTAGCCAATGAACTCAAGTTGTCCAACATCTCCGGCAATTCCTTCAAGTTCTCACATCCCAACAACTCCAATGTAGCCAATGAACTCAAGTTGCCCAATGTCTCTGGCATTGCATTCAAATTCTTACAATTCCACAACTTCAATGTAGCCAATGAATTCAAGTTGCCCAACCTCTCCAACAATTCCTTCAAGTTCTCATATTCGGACAAGTTCAATGTAGCCAATGAACTCAAGTTGCCCAACGTCTCTGGCAATTCCTTCAAATTCTCACATTGGGACAAGTCCAATGTAGCCAATGAGCTCAAGTGGCCCAATGTCTGCGGTAATTCCATCAAGTTCTTACATTGGGACAAGTCCAATGTAGCCAATGAACTCAAGTGGCCCAATGTCTGCGGCAATTCCTTCAAATTCTCACATTGGGACAAGTCCAATGTAGCCAATGAACTCAAGTGGCCCAATGTCTGCGGTAATTCCATCAAGTTCTCACATTGGGACAAGTCCAATGTAGCCAATGAACTCAAGTCGCCCAATGTCTGCGGTAATTCCATCAAGTTCTCACATTGGGACAAGTCCAATGTAGCCAATGAACTCAAGTGGCCCAATGTCTGCGGCAATTCCATCAAGTTCTTACATTGGGACAAGTCCAATGTAGCCAATAAACTCAAATTGCCCAATGTCTCTGGCAATGCCTTCAAGTTCTTACATTTCCACAACTTCAATGTAGCCAATGAATTGAAGTTGCCCAACGTCTCGGGCAATTCCTTCAAGTTCTCACATTCAGATAACTTCAATGTAGCAAGTGAACTCAAATTGCCCAATGTTTGTGGCAATTCCATTAAGTTCTCACATTGGGACAAGTCCAATGTAGCCAATGAACTCAAGTTGCCCAACGTCTCCGGCAATTCCTTCAAGTTCTCACATCCCAACAACTCCAATGTAGCCAATGAAGTCAAGTTGCTCAATATCTCTGGCATTGCATTCAAATTCTTACAATTCCACAACTTCAATGTAGCCAATGAATTCAAGTTGTCCAACCTCTCCAACAATTCCTTCAAATTCTCACATTGGGACAAGTCCAATGTAGCCAATGAACTCAAGTGGCCCAATGTCTGCGGTAATTCCATCAAGTTCTTACATTGGGACAAGTCCAATGTAGCCAATGAACTCAAGTGGCCCCATGTCTGCGGCAATTCCTTTAAATTCTCACATTGGGACAAGTCCAATGTAGCCAATGAACTCAAGTGGCCCAATGTCTGCGGTAATTCCATCAAGTTCTCACATTGGGACAAGTCCAATGTAGCCAATGAACTCAAGTGGCCCAATGTCTGCGGTAATTCCATCAAGTTCTCACATTGGGACAAGTCCAATGTAGCCAATGAACTCAAGTTGCCCAATGTCTGCGGCAATTCCTTCAAATTCTCACATTGGGATAAGTCCAATGTAGCCAATGAACTCAAGTGGCCCAATGTCTGCGGCAATTCCATCAAGTTCTTACATTGGGACAAGTCCAATGTAGCCAATGAACTCAAGTTGCCCAATGTCTCTGGCAATGCCTTCAAGTTCTTACATTTCCACAACTTCAATGTAGCCAATGAACTGAAGTTGCCCAACGTCTCGGGCAATTCCTTCAAGTTCTCACATTCAGATAACTTCAATGTAGCAAGTGAACTCAAGTTGCCCAATGTTTGTGGCAATTCCATTAAGTTCTCACATTGGGACAAGTCCAATGTAGCCAATGAACTCAAGTTGCCAACGTCTCCGGCAATTCCTTCAAGTTCTCACATCCCAACAACTCCAATGTAGCCAATGAAGTCAAGTTGCTCAATATCTCTGGCATTGCATTCAAATTCTTACAATTCCACAACTTCAATGTAGCCAATGAATTCAAGTTGTCCAACCTCTCCAACAATTCCTTCAAGTTCTCATATTCGGACAAGTTCAATGTAGCCAATGAACTCAAGTTCCCCAACATCCCCGGCAATTCCTTCAAGTTCTTACATCCGGACAACTCCAATGTAGCCAATGAACTCAAGTTGCCCAATGTCTTTGGCAGTGCCTTCAAGTTCTTACAATTCCACAACTTCAATGTAGCCAATGAACTCAAATTGCCCAACCTCTCCGGCAATTCCTTTAAGTTCTCACAATAATACAAGTCTAATGTAGCCAATGACTTCAAGTTGCCCAACGTCATTGGCAAATCTTTCAAGTTCTTACAATTCCACAACTTCAATGTAGCCAATGAACTCAAATTGCCCAACCTCTCCGGCAATTCCTTCAAGTTCTCACATCCCAACAACTCCAATGTAGCCAGTGACTTCAAGTTGCCCAACGTCATTGGCAAATCTTTCAAGTTCTTACAATTCCACAACTTCAATGTAGCCAATGAACTCAAATTGCCCAACCTCTCCGGCAATTCCTTCAAGTTCTCACATCCCAACAACTCCAATGTAGCCAGTGACTTCAAGTTGCCCAACGTCATTGGCAAATCTTTCAAGTTCTTACAATTCCACAACTTCAATGTAGCCAATGAACTCAAGTTGCCCAACGTCTCCGGCAATTCCCTCAAGTTCTCACATCCGGATAACTTCAATGTAGCCAATGAACTCAAATTGCCCAACATCTCCGGCAATTCCTCCAATTTCATACATTTCCAGAAGTCCAATGTAGTCAATGAACTCAAGTTGCCCAACGTCTCCGGCAATTCCAACGTAGCCAATGAACTCAAGTTGCCCAATGTCTCTGGCAATGCCCTCAAGTTCGCACATTCGGACAAGTCCAATGTAACCAATGAACTCAAGTTGCCCAACATCTCTGGCAATTCCATCAAGTTCTTACAATACGACAAGTCCAATGTAACCAATGAACTCAGGTTGCCCAATGTCTTTGGCAATGCCTTCAAGTTCTTACAATTCCACAACTTCAATGTAGCCAATGAACTCAAGTTGCCCAACGTCTCCAACAATTCCCTCAAGTTCTCACATCCGGACAACTTCAATGTAGCCAATGAACTCAAGTTGCCCAACGTCTCCGGCAATTCCATCAAGTTCTTACAATACGACAAGTCCACCGTAGCCAATGGACTCAAGTTGCCCAATGTCTCTGGCAATGCCCTCAAGTTCTTACATTCCCACAAGTCCAATGTAGCCAATGATCTCAAGTTGCCCAATGTTTGCGGCAATTCCATCAAGTTCTTACAATACGACAAGTCCAATGTAACCAATGAACTCAGGTTGCCCAATGTCTTTGGCAATGCCTTCAAGTTCTTACAATTCCACAGCTTCAATGTAGCCAATGAACTCAAGTTGCCTAACGTCTCTGGCAAATCCTTCAACTTCTCACATCCGGACAAATCCAATGTAGCCAATGACCTTAAGTTGCCCAATATCTCTGGCAATTCCTTCAAGTTTTTACAATTCCTCAACTTCAATGTAGCCAATGAACTCAAATTCGCTATTATCCTTGGCAATTTCTTTATTCCTAAACATCCTTTTAATTTTAAGAGCACCAAATTTGCTAATGAACCGATGGATAGTGGTAACTCTGCCAATGTTTTGAAATTTGATAATATGAGGTACACTAACGTTTTGAAATTACCAATTTCTGGTGGAATGTGTGTCACTTCAACAAATCCTTTCATCTCGAACACACATAGTTGCCTGAAACAAAAGAAAAAAGTTGGCGGAAACTTTGTAACTCCTTGACCCTTATCAACTTGCATGCATACACGCATCCACCTTAGTCTCTTAGCGTCCTTAATTGTATCAAAAATTGACTCGATTTCCTTACAATTGTCAATATTCAATAGCCTGAGTGCAACCAAAGGAGTATGCATTTCGCATATATTATTGCAATTTGATCCATCTATATGAAGACCTTCCGCATTTTTTAATACCTGCAATAACCACCAAATATGATTTACATCAAGTATATGCATTTGTTGGTATTCAAACAACTAGAATAAAAGATGAACAATTGGTCATTGTTTACCATTGTTTGCGCATGAACATTGCGCTCAAGCTCATGGGTGTTCCATATTCTTGATTTTTCCGATCGCTCTTGGCATGCTATCATGTGGCCCATGTCACGCAACTGATCGTGCATTGTCAATGTCCCGTCCTTATCAATTTGCACCAAACTTCGGTCTTTGAGATTCAAAAGTGCAAGTTCTGCTTCGACCTCATTGCAATCCCATATTCTGAGGGCCATTTCCTCTTGCATCCCATTTTGGAGGACATCACGGCAAAGAAAACAAGCGACGTCCAAAAATATTTCCTTTTCCTCTTCATTTAGATTGTCATAACTTATTCTCAATGTCCTCCATATTCTATCATTTTCTTGACTACCACTTAGAAATTTTCCCTTCCTCAATCTTTGCAATGCATCATTCCAAATTCGCAACCTTTGAACTCCATATAAATAGCTTCCCAAAACCTCCAAGCTCAAAGGTAAGCCACTACATGCTTCAATGATTTTGTTTGCAGTTTTCTCAAAGTTAGGGTGTTGAGGTTGTTGGTTAGGGAATGCATGCTTGTAGAACAACTCTTTAGCTTGTCCTTTGTCAAAAAATTCCATTTCCATCTTCCCTTTTTCGGGAATAATTGTTTTCAAATCTTGCCAGTTACGACTTGTGGCAATCATCTTACTGCCACTAGCAAATAACATTGTAGGTGAAACCAATGCATGGAATTGTTCTTGAGAGCCAATATCATCCAAAACAACAAAAACCTTTTTATTTTCAAATGTGTGTTTCAAATACTTGGACCCTTCATCAATGTTGGTTATGATTTTTTCACACTTGAGATCCTTTAATAAATGCCTTTGTATATCCAAAACATTGTTGGAGTCTTTCATGTTTCCCACAAAGCTTGTTGCTTCAAAGTCCCGATACACATGATGAAGAATGGCCTTCGTCAAAGTGGTTTTTCCACTTCCACCCATTCCAATGATGCCCACATATTGGTTTGATTCCAGGTGAAGTAACACTTTCAACACTCTTTCATCAATATTTACAAAACAAGTTGGAAGTGAAGGTAAAATTGGTGTTGAATGCCCTTGTGATGGAAATATTTGGGTCGCCCATGGTGGTACAAACCGTTGAGAATCCTGTAATAGGCAATCCTCAAGAATCCAATTGAATGAGAGGTCGATCTACAAACAAAGGATCTTGAAATGTTGCACATTGTGCATCACAATGTCATTACGTTTTACAACCAAAATATTATGGTAACCATTTAATTAAAATGTGCAAAACATAAAACATAATATATGAAAATGTGTAGATTACACTTCAATTTTGACATAGCTCATTCAAGCCAAAATGACATGACATTTGCATGAGCTATGTCAACCTTGATACGTGGTAATTAAAATGTAATAAAATGATAATTAGCCAATTGTTTATATGCCCTAAGGAATGGATTCAATGGATCATTCACGAAGGTGATGAAGAAACTATGTGAGTGGTTACCTTTGGAAGAATTTGACGTGTTTGTCGAGTTTGGTTGCTGTCAATTCTATTGATTGCCTCCAAATTCAACATTCGCCAACAGTAATTGCGAATGTATGTCACATTTTGAGGGAGCTTTATAATCCTTTCAAAAATGGATTTCTTCTTCTTTGCCTCATGGCTTCTATTCGCATTATTTGTTTTCAAAACAAAGCTTTTCAAGTCTCTTAAAATTTTGCAGATCTCTTCAAAGTTGGGTCTCTTTGTTCGATCCAATAACCAACAATCTTTGATCAAACAAACCAATGTCTCCGGGCAACCGTCGGGCAAACATGGTCTTTCACCCGATCTTAACCTTGCAAGAAGATTTTCAGTACTTGTAAATGGGTCGTGTCCTGAGAGTATTGTTGAACACATGATACCAAAACTATATACATCAGCTTGATGTGCATTTACTTTGTCCACCTTCCTTTTATCCATCTTCACTTTTTGGAAAAGCTCCGGTGCTTTGTAGGATATGGTCCCAACACCTTGGCTTAAATGGTTGGAGGTGTCACCATTCACATTCATTTTGGATAGACCAAAATCGGCCAATTTCACAATCACGCGATTGTCATTTCGCAAAACATCAACCGCAAATCGATTCACCAATACATTGGTAGGTTTCAAATCTCGATGTGCAATATTATTTTTGTGGAGATACCTCATGCCTTTGGCAATCTGTAGGATGATGTCCATTGCCACGTGAATTGCAAATGGCATTCTTTTTCCATTCTTTGATAGCTCTTGAATTAGATTGCCAAGGCTTGTATCCATGAGCTCCATAGAAATAAAAGAAATACACTCCTTTGGGTTTAAACCACAACCTATGAACTTCACAATGTTTGGATGATTTGCGCTTGCAAGTATGGCAACCTTGTTCTTGAAAATCTTATCTGCACCATTTATAGACTCAACCCGCATTTGCACCTTCTTTGCACATGGAAAGCCAAACCAACTTGTTTTTTGGACAACTCCGTGTTGACCTTGTCCAATTGGATCCATGCATCCCCAACCCTCAAAATGGGATACATCAATTGCAAAATTTGTTGGTTTTTCAAACCTTTTCAACAGATGAATCGCAATTTGAAATTCCTCTTCAAAGTTGTTGTTTTCATGTAAAGGTTGTGATGTTTCTATTGTTGCTTGTAGCTTTCTCATGAATGCATGTTTATCATCATTTACCAACTTTAATCTCTTTGTGGATGGCAAAAAATTCACACGATGGTAATCAAAATGGACCTCCATTTGTTCCCCCCATTGGTCTTTTGCATGTTGGAAAATATCATCATAACAATGCTCCAAATCCATGAACAAGTCTTCAAATGCCTCTTCATTGTTGATTTGGAGAAGTGTTGTATGATACCATTTATGACTACAACATTGTTCTACCAACAACTTGGCCTTCTCGATGATTTGTAACAACTCCTTCAAGAGGAGATCAAAGCTATTGGGAAGCTCATCAATATGAGAAATGATACCTTGTATGTTTTTGATGATTTCCTGAAGCTTTTGAGCTAGATATAAACATTGATTTTGATTCAATGTAAAGTTGCAAACTTCAATCATATGTTTTTGTATGTGACTAGTAGTCCTTATACAAATCTCCCAAAGCTTTGAATGTTTATACATGACAACCTGCATGCAAGAATGGAATTAATGTGGGCCAATGTTGTATCCACAAATAAAATGACAATCACACCAAGAAAATATTAGATAGGAACATCAAGTGATATATATGAAATGAAAATTTACAATTAGTGTCAACTATGTCTCATAGGTACGCCTAGATAAGGTCAATCTTGTTTATTTATTTCCCCATCTATTAGATCGCATGACGTTTTGGGGAAGCAAAGCCCATTTCCTTGACAACCATCAACCCCTTGAGCGTGGCATAGGGGGGGGAGGAACCACCTAGTAGGGATATTCATAACCATGTACAATAAAAAGGTATTTCCATGTAGGATATGAAGCAATGCACATGTTCATGGGATATTCCATATACTTGATGAATAATATTGGTATGTACTTAGTATATACTAAAAACAAATTTCTAATGCCCTTCACTTATGTTAATTGTTTTATCTATTTCATTCCTTCAAATTTTATTCCATCCTATATTTTTTGTTATGTGGTTCTTCATATCTTACAAAGTGTGACTTCCCCGAGCCATGAACATCCATAGCAACCATTCACATACACTAGATTCCACAAATCAATGAAATTACACTATTGGTCATTCACCAATTTTTATCCTCCTAGCCTTTCACACATTCTATTCATTTCTTGACATGTTTTGAGAGAACATCTTGGTAGTGGAAAACTACATTATTGACCTTGCAAAACCACTAGCTTCTTAGGTTCCTTCCGCCTCACAACCTTTCATTTCTATTTATTTATAAACTTTCACCCCAACCTCCTCACAACTAAAGTCTCTTCTAACACTCAAGTTCCTCTAAAGAGGATAATAACTGTTATCATGAAATTGGTGTTTGCCATGGGCCTAAACTAGTCACCCTTTAATATATATACAATGAAAGACGTGGTGGTGGTGAGGCCATCACCCCATCATTTCCTACCGTTCTTCACAAAATAATAAAAACATTCTTAAAATGTAAAAAGAGGTGGAGAATACAAGTGCAAAAGATTGGGGGAGGTGGCAAGCAAATGCATGGGTGCAATACGCTGGGACAACACAAATCCAAGCTAGTAGGTCAACTTGATATTTAATATTTTTATCACAAGATATCTACAAATTTGAATGGTGACAATACCACCTTAGCTAATGATTCTCAAGCTTGCACCTCCTAGGTTATAAAAGAGCAACTCAGAAATGCTTCCTTCTTAACTATTTTCTAGCATATCATGCAATATACATCAATCATGAATGGAATGCAATGCCCAATTTTATGGAAACAACCATGGAATCTTTGATTTTGTTTATTACAATGAGCTCCACGTGACTATTTCCCAAGTTAACAATATTACATTGTGCATTCTTCATATGTTAACAATTACCACACTTTGTAGATGTTGTGAAGTTCAAGTCGTTACATTTAAACAATATTTTTAGCTAATTTGGTATTGCAGTCCTACCTCTTTAATACGACACTCGATAATACGACAACCTCGATATTATGACACAAATTTCGTAAACCAAACTTCCTAGTTCAAATCTACCTCTATACTACGACTATGACAATGTTAATACGACACTCCTAGACCCCCCAAATGTCATATTATAGAGGTAATAAATGCATTCATATGGTGGGTCCCACACACTTATACATAAATACATATTTTATTTTAAATTCATAAATCTTATACATATGAAGTTTGGATTAAGGAAGTTTAAATGTAAAATGATGAAATAAACATGAGAACCATGGGAACTAGGTTCTCTTTCTAAAACCCTACTCACACTCACAACACTCATCAGTTGGTGTCTTTTTCGCAGCAGCTCTTACCCTAAACCCTAAACTAACATCCACAATCTGGATTCGAGGTTTTTAGATCAATTTTTATCTGATTGATGTGTTTTGCATATTGTTGGAAAGCTATTGAAATTTCGCTTCTTTTGGTGGTAGTCTTGCTTAATTCCGAGTTGTATAGACAAAGTTATGAGCATACGAAGGTCGCCTAGTTCCAGAAATTGATCGATTTGGTTTTGCAATTTGTGAGGTGAGTTCTTATCCGATTGCACCCTTCTTTACATTTTTGGAAAGCTATGAAGATTTCGCTTCTTTTGGTGGTTGTTTTGCTCAATTTCAAATGTGTATTGGCAGAGATGTGTGGATTTGAAAACTGCTCAAGTTTCAGATACTGATTTCAAGACAACCATTTGGTTTTGCAATTTGTGAGGTGAGTTCTAATCCGATTACTATGTTTTGGATCTTGTTGGAAAGTTGTTTTTATTGTGCTTATTTTGGTTGTAGTCTCGCTCGATTTCAATGTATATGAACTAAGTCACAATAGTTTAAAGGGTGATGTCTGAATTGCAGTTTCATAATTTCATTGTGGTATATTGTTGTCACTTTCAGGGTGGAACTAGATGGGAAGAGAACGAGAACAGATTTAACTTTATTTGAGAAGAGAGAGCTAGTACAAATTCACCTATCAAATCCCAATTGGACTCAACAAATGATAGCAATTGATTTTAATAAGAGGCACAAGGGGAAGGAAGTTAAGAGACACTATCTCTCAAATTCTTAAGAACTCTACAAGGATCTTGGAGGCTGGTGACAACCTCAAAGATATGAAGCGAGAGAAGGCACCAGTGTATCCAGAGCTTGAGAGCGCTCTATTAACCTGGTTCAAACAGGCCCACATCTTTATTTGAATCTCAGTTTGATATTAATGTTGTTATCTCTTATGACTCTATGCTTTTGAGTTTGATGTTGCTTGGGATCAACCTCTGAATTGTTATGATAAATTTGCATATTCGTAGTAAAGATGGATCGGTTTCAAATGAGCATTTGGTTAGCAAGGCCAAGAAATTCAAAGAAGCATTTCTGGAGCAAACTGGAGTCACTACAAAATTTGTGAGCAGATATGAATCATTCAAGTTTTCAAATGGGTGGCTTGAGAAGTTTAAGAATAGGCACCAGATTCAAAAGTAAGTTTCAAAAGTTGTTGCATCAAAAGTCATAAGATTTTAGGTGTTGTTTTGAGTGAGTAAATTAACCCTTTGCTTTTATTTGTAGGGTCAACTTTCATGGAGAGAGTGGTGAAGCTAATGCAAAAGTTGTTGCTCAAGCAATGAGTTGAATGCCTATACTGTTAGCAACATACAAACCTGAAGATGTTTATAATCTGGATGAGACAGGCTTGTATTTTCGTGCACAACCAGCCAAAACACTTGCACAAGGAAAGGTGAAGGGCAAGAAGATACAAAAAGATCGGTTGACTTTAGCATTTGCAGTGAATTTCACAAGTACAGACAAACTGAAACTCTTGGTAATTCACAAATCACAACGACCGAGATGCTTTGGTCGATGGAGTCCTTCCGACATTGTGTATTGGCATGCAAATACTACTGCATGGATGAGGTCAGATATTTTTGAGACTTGGATGCAAAAGCTTAACAACCATTTCAAAGGACAAGATCGTAATATCCTGTTGATTATGGACAATGCTTCATGTCATTCCTTGTCTGGTGTGCAACAGAAACAATTGTCAAATTTTACAGCATTATCCATGACAAATGTGACAATTATTTTTTTGCCTCCTAATTGCACAAGTGTAGTGCAACCGTTGGACCAAGGCATAATTGCTGCTTTCAAATTGCGATACAAATCCAAGTTGCTTGAATGAGTTTTATCGCAGTTTGATTAAGATCAACAACAAGATTTGAGAAAAATTGTACCCAACGTTAAACAAGCAATTCTCTGGAGCCATAAAGTTTGGACAGATATGGATCCTCAAATTATTCGAAACTGTTGGAGAAAATCAAGAATTTTGCCACCTGATTGGAGTGCACACTTTGCTACTGAGGACCAAAGAGAAAAATCAAGATTGATCAAGGAGTCCGAACACCTGGCCCTTCTTATATCAAAACTGTAGCTTGGATCAAATGAGATGCCATTTGAAGAGTATGTGATAATGAAAGGTGAAGACATCATTGAGGCTGAATATTGCATGTCAGAGCTGGTTGATATGGCCTTAGGACAGAGAATAGAGCCAGCTAGTTTGGACCTTACCGTTGAGACCGTAAACCCTTTAGATGTTGATGAGAGACCTCCACCTATTGTGAAACTGACGGATGCTCAACAACATGCTCAACTATTAGCTACATTTTTGATGGACAATTCATTAGACTTCACTCCCGCAGATCTGATGAAATTGCAAGGCATAATAGAGAAGCTCAATAAGATATCTGTTGCTAACTTGAAATGGCAACATCAGCGGACTATTGATTCCTTCTTCAAGTCCACATAGGTTTAGTGAGGAGAATTTGCATATTTGTAATACATTTGAAAGAATACTCATTTTTATATATGGCAAAATATCTCAAGTGTGTTTTTATGAAGTACCTCGTTATTGTGACAACCAGGTCCAATTTGTCATACTATTGAATATGTGACACCTCGATAATACGACCTTTTTCTCGTTTCCCAAACGTGTCATATTAAAGAGGTAGGACTATAGGATGAAGGATCGTAGTATGATTTGCAAATCTTGACATTAAATTCTCATTAAAGACCTCTATGAAAACTATCATGCTATGAAGGTCTTGGCTTGATAAGCCGCTCAATACTTTATGATATATCATCAAGGAGCTATAAGCTTCAAAATCACAAGTGAAGTCTAATTTAAAGCATGAAACAAATATAGCAATTATGAAACAATTTCCATAATCATTGAAACTTTCAAAGTAAAACGAAAAAAAATGTCAAAATTAAGGTTATCATGATGCGGCTAATGGTATACATCTAAAGGTGCAACCAATGGGGTAAGGCCTACCTCTAACTTGGCACACCCTTCCCTTAAAAAATTAAAACCAACAAGACTTTCAACAAATATGAGAAAATTGGAAATTGAACCTGTCTATGAGAAAATTGGAAATTGTTTATCAATAACATGTCTAAACAATGACCATTGAAAATGATTGAAATCATTTTCAGTGGGAAGTGTTAAACTTACAAAAGAAATTTGAATTTAACAATCTAGTGTTGTTACACACAATACATACGTCAAGCATAAACAAAAATCATAATCTAGACCATTTTGAGATCTTCTCAAGTAAGAGCTTCAACATTTAAATGCATAATTATGCAAGCAACTAGTAACTTGACTACCAAGCCTTCAAACTAGCCAATCATTTTTGGCTTTAAAACCAAAACTATTTTGATTGAAACTAATAATTTCAAGTTCCCAAAAGATCTAAACACAACATAGGTGGAGCTTGGAACAAGATTTTGACTTCACCCCATTTCATTTCAAATGTCTCAGACTGTTACCCTTGGCAACTATGTTTGGTAATGACACCTAATTGTGACCTTACCCAAAAGAAACCCTTACAAGGTCTTGCTAGAAATGAACATTGTTTGAACATCTAGGGTCAATTTTGGACCCATCTATAATCATAAGCTTATTCAAAGTTGATTCATTTGGTGTCTAGAAGACACATGCTAAGATGCTTTCAAATCCACTTTCAATTACCAAGAGAAATGAAGGTAATTGATTAGTAGTGATTGTGCTTGAATGTTTGAAAGGATGATTGTAGATGTAGTTATTACGACCTTACATGTGCGGGCAATTGGGGTGGTGCATAGCCTATACCCGAACAATAATATTGATTCTCTCCTTGTTGACTCTACCTTCAAACATAAGATGGAAGAGAAAAGATCATGGCCTAATAATGGGGGACTTAGGGTCGGTTCACACAAGGTCCCAAGTCCCAACATGGAAGCAAAGGCCCAACTTGTGAGCCTCAAGTAATCACTAAAAGATGGTTAATTATCATTAAAGTCAGTTCTTGATTATTTTATGCAACATAATTCGGGGGACTTGGGTTGAGAGTTGGGTCTAGCTTTTTGCTCCACCCAACTGGCAACATAAGTCGCAAACCTCACCTCGAAAAAATGCTACCATGTAGGCATTCATGTCATAGTTGGGACTTAAGACTTGGGACTTGTGTGAACCCGCCCTTAGGGTGAGTATCCATGTAGGCCGCTCGTCCACTAGATTCTAGATAATAATGGGTTGAAGTTGTTCTTATATAGATAAGCACCAACCACATTTTGGTTGCCTACTAGAATGTGGAGAGCCCTGGACATAAGGTGCCAAACTTCCATGCCCACTTAAAACACTTTTTAACCTTAAAGTGCTAGTCACCAAAGAGTTGAAAGAGGTCCATCCTTGGTAACATGGAGGAAGGGATTAGTAAGTGGGCATGGATTTGAGAAGATGAGAGTAGCTAGATGGCACATACGAGCCCTACCCCACCAGATTCCATCTCCATTTGGGCTAATTTAAGTTATTCCCACTAGAATCTGGTGGGCGAGCGGCCTACATGGAAACTCACTGTTAATAAGCTCCGATTTCTTATGAACCATAACACGTGGAAGTAGCGAATGGGTTTGTCGACAGGCTTGAGATCATTGACAACAACTACAAAAGGTTTTCCAGAATACTCTATGTTTTATGAAGCATATGAGAAAGTTGACAACAAAACACGGAAATTCAACAACTACAATTGCAAAGGAGTTAAAATATGAATATGATGAAGCACATGAGATGGTGGGTGACATTAAAGTACCTGTTTCACGAGGGGTTGGCCCAAATTTCCCCTCGTAGCATCTCCAGAAGAAATCTTCATCTTCTTTACTGAGTAGTTGTAGGGAGAGGGATAACAAATACAATCGTCGTTTTCACTTCTTGTTTACAAACATTCAAAATCAATAAAACAAGTCCTGGCGTTATGGGGCCTGATCAGCTATGAATTCGCCATAACACAGAAATTTGTAAAAGCAGCAAAATGACTTTCCAATCTGTAAAATATTGAAAACAAGAGCGTCAAACCATAACATCTTAACTATGAGCAAGAGATTTGCTTTCAAGCACGTGATGACAATCGTTGTGATCAAGCCATGCTGATGTCCCGAGAAAGAGCATCATCTCAGAGGTGTTTGAGATCATTGTCAGCAACAACATGAAGGTGTTCTACGTATTTACCGACTGTCATCTGATGAAGAAGCACATTAGATCATTGGCCACAACTGAAATTGCCAAAGCATTTCAAAGTAAATCTAAGTCTGATGAACCACATGAGAGGTGACTGATTACTAGTGTACCTATTTCAAGAGGGACCGGCCGTCACTTCCCCTCATGGCGTCTCCGAGAGACCTGTCCATCTTCTTCACGCAACTAATCCTCTACGGTGGACGAAGGTGGTTATCCCGGAGACTGAACATGGCTGCAGTTCAAAAGATGAAAACCACGAGATCTCCAAGACTCCACAATCACATGCACAACAGTTTTACCAAGGAGTGTGGAGGCTCCCTCACTGCGCCACAGTCGCATCACCTACATGCGTGTCATCACTGCGAACTTCACCGTTGTCCAAAGATTCACTTCCTTGGAGGGAGTGATGTTTCAAACGTCTAGTAAGCCGCAAAAAAATCTGTTGCACTCCCGAAATGTGACAAAAAGTTCGCATGTACGAGTCTGCCAAGTCCGAGGTCTCGGACTGCAATAATTCCCGTCGAAGTCTACAAAAATTTCTTGGCGTGAAGCACAGTTGAGAGAGTTTGGTGAACCCTATTCGAGAGATCTAAACCACATGCACCACGAAGGTGCTGATCTACTTTACTGCAAGAGGAAAAGTGAGCGACAGCGTGTAGACCACGAGCAAACAGCACAAATGAAGCTCTGGCTATGGCGGAGAACAAAGTGTGGACGGCTACGGTGAAAGACGAGGAGCTTCCTTGGGATTATCGGCCCTGCTTGCCAAGTCCACGTCTGGATCCAATACTGCAATAAAAAATGGGTAGCACCCGGGCGCATGTCACTAGGGCGCTCCATGAGCCCAGGCGCAGCTGCAATCTGGGCCATGGAGGCGCCCTTCGCGAATCAACGGTCACGATGGGGCCTGGGCAGCTGGGCCACAGCTGCGGGCAGGGGTCGCGGGGCCCGGCGAGCGGTTCTCCACGGCGTCAGAGGTCGGGGAGACCGGGGATCGAAACATGGGATCGAACTAATATTGGGTTGTGAGCGGGGCCAGGTCTTTTCTAGTTCCCAACCAATGACCGGGGAGAACCGGCTGATAGTTGCAGGTGAACCGGTTGAGTTTGAGAAATAATTGGTTGAAGTTCAAGACTTCAAGAAAATTACCCATCATTTTAGATGAATATATGGAATGTACCCCAATTTAATGAAGGAAAATTGAAAGGTGGCAACATGTAATCGGTTGGACTTGGAAACACTAGGATTTCGATCGATCATGCCCCAAAATCTTCCCGGACAATGTTCCCAACTCCCAATTGGATGTGGTAAACGGGTCTTAAATGGTTACTAGCCTACTTTACCTAAGATTTGAACATGGGAGATGGTTTTCAAATTTGGATCAACATGCAATGTCCGGGGAGATTTTTGGGCATAATTGGTCGAAATCCTAGTGTTTCCAAGTCCAACCGGCTACATGTTGTGGTCTTCGGGTTTTTTTTATTAATTTTATCAAAGTGTCACTCTGATAACCATCCTAGACTCAATACTCAAAACAATTGGAGGAATCTATATGACCTCAATTCAAATTTGCTAACCATCTCAACAATGAATGGGGAGAATTGATCGCTAGTTACAAATGAACCAGTTGAGTTGGAGAAATAACCGGTTGAAGTTCATGACTCGGGAAAATGACCCATCCTTTGTAAGGAATCAATAGAATATATTTCAAATTAATATAAAAAAAACCCGAAGATCACAACATGTAGCCGGTTGGACTTGGAAACACTAGGATTTCGACCAATTATGCCCAAAAATCTCCCCGGACATTGCATGTTGATCCAAATTTGAAAACCATCTCCCATGTTCAGATCTTAGGTAAAGTAGGCTTGTAACCATTTAAGACCCGTTTACCACATCCAATTGGGAGTTGGGAACATTGTCCGGGAAGATTTTGGGGCATGATCGATCGAAATCCTAGTGTTTCCAAGTCCAACCGATTACATGTTGCCACCTTTCAATTTTCCTTCATTAAATTGGGGTACATTCCATATATTCATCTAAAATGATGGGTAATTTTCTTGAAGTCTTGAACTTCAACCAATTATTTCTCAAACTCAACCGGTTCACCTGCAACTATCAGCCGGTTCTCCCCGGTCATTGGTTGGGAACTAGAAAAGACCTGGCCCCGCTCACAACCCAATATTAGTTCGATCCCATGTTTCGATCCCCGGTCTCCCCGACCTCTGACGCCGTGGAGAACCGCTCGCCGGGCCCCGCGACCCCTGCCCGCAGCTGTGGCCCAGCTGCCCAGGCCCCATCGTGACCGTTGATTCGCGAAGGGCGCCTCCATGGCCTAGATTGCAGCTGCGCCTGGGCTCATGGAGCGCCCTAGTGACATGCCACCCGGGCTTCAAGGTACCCACCCTTATGCACGGTGGAATTAGTCTACAAACCGACAGAAGTGTCTGTACACGATTCGAGCGACTCTTCCACAGAACCTTACACCTGTAGGTGCATCTCTGGATGAGTAAATAATTACTGCCGGTCACAATTGAGAGAATTCGGTGGCCCTAGTCAAAAATTCTGAACCACATGCTCCAGCATGGGGGGACGTTAAAGTCCCCCCCACCAACTTTTCGGACTGTCAGAATCGGGCAGGGGCAGCCGCCCGTCCAGAAAATCCAGATTTTCTGGACCCGACCGAAAACTGCTGCCCGCCCGCCCGCCCGATTTCGAAAAAACCATTGACCCTTGCATTCTTGAAGGCCACTTATCCACAAATCCCATATTGAGTGCACTTCACCTTCAAGGTCCAAAATCCAATATATATGTCCACTTCCATTGAGTAAATAAGCAATTGACTGGGATTTCATTATCAAAGTGAAACCGTCAATAAAACATGTAATTAACTTGGAAGTCAAAGATAATTACAAAACCCTCACTAGCACTGAGGTTACAATTTTTGTGACTTACAATTTGAAATTGTCTTTGTCATTCTAAAATGGAACTTAAATTAGTGATTTATTTTTGTATGTTAAATATTATAATATTTTAGTTAAATACCTTCTACTTTCACAAAGTTTTCATATGCATTTAGACTAAATAAGTGTGATTGAATGTAATTAAGTCTAATTAATTATGATCAATTCTAATTAAGCCCAATTAAATCAGAAAGCATGCTTACCAAATGAATTAAGCCTAATTAATTATAAAATGTACCAGCTGGGATTAATCATGATTTACAGGTTTTTGATTTAAGTGTGTTTGAATATAATTAAGTCTAATTAATCTTGATTAATTCTACTTATTCCCAAATAAATCAGAAAGTATACCTACTGTAATTAAATAATTTCTCGAATTAATTCCAGTGAATTAATTATAATAAATAATTTTTAAATTAATTCACTGAAAATATTACTCAAATTATTAACTAAATTTACTGAATTAATTGTAATAAATTTATTATAATTCAGTGAAATTATGCTAATTTAGTGAGTTTGTTATAAATCAGTAAATTTATTATTTAATTCAGTAAATATAATTATCTTCTAAATATAAATAAATATAATTTGCTACAAAATTACTAAATTATTTACTAGATTATTAAATATAATTTAGTGAATTAATTATAATAATTTTAGTATATTAGTGACTTATTATAATTCAGTGAATTTATTATAATTAATTCAGTAAATATACTAAATGATTTACTGAAATGATTTACTAAATTTATTATAATTAAATTGAGAAATTATTTAATTACATTAAGTACATTTTGTGCATTTTAATTAGGTTTACTTAATTAGGTAAGCATACTTTGTGATTTATTTGGGAATAATTAGGATTTATCAAGATTAATTAGACTTAATTATATTCAAACACACTTAATCCAGTGAATTAATTCTAATAATTATTTATTTATTGCGTATGAAAACTTTGTGAAAGTAGAAGGTATTTAACTAAAATATTATAATATTTAACATACAAAAATAAATCACTAATTTAAGTTCCATTTTAGAATGACAAAGACAATTTCAAATTGTAAGTCACAAAAATTATAACCTCAGTGCTAGTGAGGGTTTTGTAATTATCTTTGACTTCCAAATTAATTACATGTTTTATTGACGGTTTCACTTTGATAATGAAATCCCAGTCAATTGCTTATTTACTCAATGGAAGTGGACATATATATTGGATCTTGGACCTTGAAGGTGAAGTGCACTCAATATGGGATTTGTGGATAAGTGGCCTTCAAGAATGCAAGGGCCAATGGTTTTTTCGAAATCGGGCGGGCGGGCAGCAGTTTTCGGTCGGGTCCAGAAAATCTGGATTTTCTGGATGGGCGGCTGCCCCTGCCCGATTCTGACAGTCTGAAAAGTTGGTGGGGGGGACTTTAACGTCCCCCCCAGCATGGTCCTATGAGCTATCGCCTTCACTGCAAGAGGAAGAGTGACAGACACCGCGTGGACAACGACAGCATTCAACAGCTGTGGCGGAGAAAAAAGTGTGGACGGCTATGGTGAAAGATAAGGAGCTTCTTTGGGATTATCGCTGTTTGCCAAGTCCAACTTAGTCCGGAATCTCGGATCCATTACTGCAAAAGAAAATTGAAAGCAACAGGGTTTCAAGGTATCCACCCATGTGCCCAGTGGTCCCCCTTCCTGGAATCGGTCTAAAAACCGACTACAGTACTTCGATTCGAGCGATGTGTTTGCATCGCACCTGCACGATTCTTCAAGCGACTCTTCGACAGTTCCTGACGCCTGACTACATAGCTGGCGTGTCCTTGCTGGTCATCTTTGGGGAGATTCTTGGGCAGAATCGGTGGAGATCCTAGTGTTTCCAAGTCCAACCGGTTACATGTTGACGTCTTTAATAATTTGAGTTGCATTCTCTAAAATCCTCTTAAATGATGTGTAATTTTCCTAACGCCTTGAACTTCAACTGGTTGTTTCTCAGACTCAACCGGTTCATCTGTAACTATCGGTCAGTTCTCCCTGTTCATTGATCTTGAAGTATGATCTCACTTTTCAACTCACCATGAACTCCACTGAAGATGCATAGGGAGTTGCTAAAGAAGCTCGTGTTGTGAGACAAGCATAAACACAAAGTATGAGCATCAAAGAATGAGCTGGAGCTCTATTCCATTAAGATTATATAGGGGTGAAAACAATAGCTTAACTCAGGTTAAGCTTTATAGTGTGACTGGAGTTATCATCCGTCTACCTTATCTCTATCTAGCTACTGTGACTTAACTGGTTGTTAAGGACCAGTCGGGTAGGTATGCTTACTAAGCTATGGATGGAACCGGAGAGTGAATGGATGACATTCATTATGTCTTAACACTCCTCCTCGAACGATGATCTTCCTCGTTAAAAAACCCTCATGATGTTGTGAAGGAAAAAGAATAAAGTCATCGTTCGCCATCTAATTCACTCTAGTTCAGTGAGGATCCTCATACCAGCCGCAATGATGAGCTTGCGGTGTTGAGGGGCTGGTAGTGCCTTGGTGAGGACATCGGCGATGTTGTCTGCTGATGCAATCTTCTTGACCTCGATCTGCTTGGTATCCATGAGGTCTTGAGTATAGCCGAAGAGGTGAGGACTGATGTGTTTGATACGATTGGCTTTGATGAATCCGGAGGAAACTTGCTCGATGCAGGCCGCGTTGTCTTCAAATATGGTTGTGGGTTTGTCCATTGATGAAAGCATCACTCGTACATAGTCATGACCAGTCAAAATGGGAATCATTTTCCGCATCATGGTCGTCCCAGGGTGCCCCAACCAGTGATGCCAAATGTTGGCTTTAGAGCTGGCGGCTAGAAAAGAGGCATGGGCACCCCCTAGGGGTAGGCGTGGGTGACACTCGTGTCGGTGTTCATTGGCCTCTTCCGCACCTTTGCAAGGGGGGCTAGCTTGCATGATGCAAAGCTCATATAGGCCGTTGGCTGCCGCGTGTGCGGTGGCGAGGCGCCGCAGCCCTCGCCTAAGCTCTAGGACCTCTTCATCATTTTCCACCGCAGTGGAAACGTGGATGTCATTAGCCCATAGGTCACGGTAGCTGATCAGGCTCCGAGGGGTGTCCGGAGCGTACATGGCCCTTTCGCAGATGAAGGGGGTTCCCCCGGGTAAATCACAACTGCCCAGTCCTCACGAAACTTCAAGTTTCGTTTGCCTGCGATTGTGACTAGGTCACAAGTTTGCCACGGCTCATTTCGAGTTTTGAACTCAAAATGTGTCTGGTTTTGCAAAACGGTATGAGTGGAGGTACTGTCAAGCAAAACAATTTTAGCTTTGTTGGCAAGCGCACTACTATGAACCGTGTAGATTTCGGGATTTAACTCACTGAGTATGGGAGAAGGAACATCAAGGGTGTGAGTTTCCCTCTTTCCTTCCCTCAATGATTGCAGCTCCTTGTACATTACAATGACATAACTAGAAACACGACATTCCTTAGCATAGTGACCCTTTCTACCATATTTATGACAAATTCCCTTCTTTATTTTACTCGACGATTGAGAGGACCGGTCGGTTCTGGTCTGATTCGCGTACCTTTGGGGTTTGGAAAATCGGTTCCACGTGTGCTTGGGCTTCCAATTTCCCTTTGGCTTCCGGCGTGATACGTCGGAGATGTGAGACTCCCTACGTGGATTGCCCGGATTCGGGTGTGATGTGGGTGCTGAGCTGGTTGTCATACGCAGGTTGTGGACTTCACTGTTGTGAATCTCCTTAGCTAGCCTTGATTCTGCATTCTTGAGGAGCAGTTGTTGTTGTTTTTCGGCTAACAGAAGGTAGGACATGAATTCAGAATGTATAGTAAATTTCATATTACGATATTGTTGAGCCAAAATTACACAAGTAGGAGGAAAAGTTGAGAGGGTCTTATTGATCATTACGGTGTCGTTGATGGTGTCGCCACAGAGCCGGAGTTGGGCTACAATGCGGTGAAGCTCGAAATTGGATGCGAGGCAATTTGGAAAATCCATCATGCAGAGGTCGATCCAGTCGCTCCGGGCTTGTGGCAGAAAAATGGTCTCTTCGTGCTTGAATCGTGCCACCAATGCCGCCCATAACTCGGCAGGATCCTCGACTTGGATATATTGCTGTTGAAGTGAAGAATCGAGGTGTCGGCGCAAGATGAGTAGCGTATGCTATTTGTGTGAGGTGGGGATCTCCGCCTCGCGTGCAGGAGCGATCGTGGCGTCGAATTCCTCGGCACGCAAGTATGCACGCATGTCAATGTTCCACCCTAAGTAATTGGATCCATCTGGCTCGAGTGGATCGAAAAAGAGAGCTTGTGTTCGAATCTCACAGGGTTGGCGTTGCATGGCCATGACTGTGGGGTTTTATAATAATCAACTGTGCTAATTTGGACTCAAGTGCATGCGGCTACAGTGCATGAGGTTACAATATATGCGGCTATGGTAATTGTTTTTTCCAATCGCGTTTCACTACCATGTTTAAGGTTGTTTTTCACATCTATCTCTAAGTTTTCTAAAAAAAATGAAGAAAAAGTTAGTTAAAATGTTTTCTGAGAAAATTTTGGCAGCATAACAATAAGATTTCTAGGAGAATTTCTAGGAGAATTTTGGCAACATTTCGGTAAGAGAGAGTGCAATCTGAAAGAAGATTTGAAAAGTATAAAGGCTAGACTAGAAATGTAAACAACATAACCTTTCTATGGACAAAATTTCTAAAGAAAATTGGGCAGCATAACTCCTCTATAGATAGAAATCGTGGAAAATTTGGGACAACATAATAGTATGATAGGAGAATCCAAAAATAAAGATAAGAAGAGTTTGGTATAGATAATGAATATAAGTGAAGAAGAGTAAGAGCGAGAGCTACAAAAAGCTATGGTGGAAAAGCTATGGCGGAAGAGCTAACAATGCTAATAACGTGTTGTGAGACAAGCAATAAACACAAAGTATGAGCATCAAAGAATTAGCCAGAGCTCTATTCCATTAAGATTATATAGGGGTGAAAACAATAGCTTAACTCAGGTTAAGCTTTATAGTGTGACTGGAGTTATCATCCGTCTACCTTATCGCTATCTACCTACTGTGACTTAAATGGTTATTAAGGACTAGTCGGGTAGGTATGCTTACTAAGCTATGGATGGAACCGGAGAGTGAATGGATGACATTCATCCTATCTTAACAACTCGAACTTTTATATACCATTCCCAGCATTCCCAGCTTTTTGGTTTCACAGGAAAAACAATTCAGATTTTGAATGTCAACCTCGGTCTCACCGGTTTTTGAGCTACTGGCAGCCGGAGAACTGAAGAGCTTCACGGGATCACTCACCTGATAGATTACTTAACTATTAGAAGCCAAGAAACCGCATATGAAACAACACTATTGAGATCACCCGAAAACAAGTGGTGCAATTCCTGTGCTTGATAGATATGACCAGAGGACATTGTAAGCGCAAGATTTTTGTACTCAAAAGTTCAACTATTTGTTCAATGTAAGATTATACGCCAACTAGATTGGAATGGTGTTCATGTCCTCCGCAATGAATTGTGAAAATGATCATGTTATACAAAGTGTCGTTGTTGTTAAGTAGGCCAAGCAGGCCAAGCAGCACCCATAGTAGTTGACTACAAAACTGAGAGCCCCATGAGCCCCATGAGCCCCATGAGCCCCGGGTAGATGAAATCCAGGATTCCTGGCCATGGGGCGTCCTTCCTCGATCGATGACGGGTATGGGGCCGGGCAGCTTGGCTGCGGGTAGGGGTTGGGCACGGGCGGCGGGCGGCAGGTGGCAGGTGGCGAAGCTGGCTCGGGGCTCCGGTCGGGAGCGAAGCCCACGAAGGATGGCAGGCTTGGTTGCCCATCATATCCGGGGTTGGAGTACAACCTGTACTTAGGGCCGGTTTACACTATGGACCATGAAGTCGGACCATGGAAGATGGCCTTTGTCAGTGGTCCGAGTTCATGGTCGGACTTCATAAAAAAATTAGTTTTGAGAGCTTTGGGTCCCTCATTAGGTGTAAACCGAATGTGGACCAAGAAGAATGACCATGCACCAAAAAGTGAAGGTGCTGATTTTTTTAATACATGCCCAAAAAGGGCAATTTTGAAAAAAAATCAAGTTTGACCATTCTCTTGTCTTCTCTTGGACTTCACTTGTCTTCAATTCTTGTTAAATGTGTCGAAGATGTGGCTTGCAAATCTTCTCACAACAATTTTTACAAAAAATGAGCGATTTAATTTGTACATGTTCAATGTAATTTACATGTGACATGTACCTTGTGTTGTCACTACACTAAATAGGATATTTAGTGTTTGATTATATTTAATGTTGTTACCACCCTACCTTGCTCAACACTAAAGTTCAATTCTTTGATAATTAGTGTTAGAAGATTTCCCATTGCGGTTCTTTTGACCACCCTGATCTACAGTCACTAAACGACTACAGAATTTACTTTTTCGATTTGGGTGGATGCATGGTTGAGTGGACCAATAGCGGACCATGTACCTCCATAGAAGTCCATATCCATCTTTTGTATATGCAATTGATTATTTTTAAATTTCTTTTATACAAACTCTTTGAAGTATATAAAACTCAAATCAAAAGAAAAAATTGTAATACCTTCATTTTATATTTAGTTATAATATTTTGAAAAACTGATCAAAATTTTCTTTAAATATATAAATAATTCTAAAGACAATTAAGTATTTCTAAATAGAAGCCCACCTAAAGCTTATAGATCTTAACACTCATAAAAAAACTTGCCTCCGCAAACCTCTATTTTGATCCTATTATGGACTTCCAAAAATATAACCACATTGAGCCTCTTCAAAAGTCCATAACTATCATTTTAATAGAAATATTATTAAAAAATGCTTTAGCTCCAAACTATTCTATCTATACTACAACACATAGTGAGTCATTACCATAATAATGTAATCATATACTTATTGAAAAAGCTACATTCATAAAAATATTTACTGGTGACCATAGTCCATACTGTTACTTTAAAAGTCTCATATTCTTTATTTATAGAACAAAATTTAAAGAAAATTTTTTATTTGTAAAGACACTTAAGTTAACAAGCTATGCCCAAAGTTTCAAAAGGATTTATTAGGTAGATTTTTTTAATTCAACTTACAATACAAAGAGGTATCCTGAAAAATGGTTGTGACAAGAAAAGTGGTCCACTCAACCATGCATTCACCCATTTGCAACTGTAATTTTAAAACGTTTTGGGGCGTGTAATATACCGTTGGAAAGGTATTTTCAAGACCTTTCTAATGGTATATTACAAGCCCCAAAACTCCAAAGATTACAGTTGGTAGAGAAAAAAAACAAATCTGCATTCAAATTCTTGAGTTCTAGATGTCCCACGTTGTTTGGTGAAACATGTGGGAGCAGGTTTAAGGGGTAGGGCAAGGTAGTAATGGTATGTCTCATGAGCTATGATATGATTAAGGCACATAGAGGGTAGATTCATTAAAATTTATTAAAACGGCATTTCTCTACCATGGGCCATTGCCTTTTCCTACCATACCACCTCTCTTGCCTCTCTCACCGCAAAACCCGTTGGACCATGTCAATGCATTTATTAGGCCTTTAAAATTATATTTTGGGGACCTTGACCTCCATGGTCCCTCTGACATTTTTTCCTTCGTGTAAACCGAAGTTGTCCTGGGACAACTTCAACAGCCAATCAGCTGCCTTGCAGAGCCTTGGTCCAACTTCATGGTCCATAGTGTAAACCGGCCCTTAGGGCCACTTCACACACAAGATTGAAGGCTCATGACCATGGCAATGTAAGAGCTCTCATTGGTCGAAAAGGAGGAGACCGTCCAAGTTCACTTCACACTAGGAGGTAAAGGCCTAATGGCTCAAAGAAAGTACAGGGATGAAAAGTCTACATGGAGTCCTACATGGCAAGTTGTGGATAAGGATGCATGGTCTGCCGACATTTGCGTTAGGCCCACCTCCAAGAGGTAGGCCTGACGCAAATTCCAGCAGACTTTGCCAATGAAACAATTGTCAATGGTTTCCAAGGTTATTTTAATGTTTTTCCAACAATTACTTTCATAATAATATTGACTAGTTAAAAAGAGACAGATGGTTGTTTCTCCTAATTGCCCAAAAGACTAAGTGTTTGGAGTTTGTTGCATGTGTAATTGAAGTAGAGAAATTTTTTGATTGAATTTTTTTTGACAATTTGTTTTTTTTCTTCAATGGCAGGATTCTCGCAAGATGGGAGTGGTTCCGAAACCCAACAATGGAACCAAAATTTTCCTTGGATATCGTGAAGTCAACCACAATTCGGGTTGTATGCACCCTCATTAGGAAGTAGGAATTTCAACAATTTGCAATTATTCAACAATAAAGATGTAGAAGTTATTTTAACACAAATATTGCTCAATATAGAGGGTAGTAGAAATATGAGAATGAGAGGGGAGGCAAAAGATAATACTAGGAAAGAAGACGATTTCGGTAAGAAGAAGAAAGGTAAGACAATAGCTTCAAAATTGGAAATGACACCAAAGGAAAAACCAAAAGTTGATGAAGTGGAGTTGGGAGATTTGGAATATGAAGAAGAGGCCCTATTAAATGGTGAGATAATGATATCGAAACCCTCATAGCTTGGGGAGGTCACTTCCCCTTATATTTTGTAACCATGTGCGTTAACCGGGTATTTTTGGGGGGGACTATTTACCTAGTAATTGTGGTTTTAAGAGTCCCTTTTAGTAGAAAAAAAGCTACTTGGACTTAATTTCCAGCACCCTATAACTAATTCTAAGCCTAAATGTAGCCTAATTCTTGGCATGCTATAGTACTTATAAAACTTAGGCATTTGCTTAGATGGGCGTTAGAGGTTTTAGGGTAAGTGTTTGGCGTGGACATATGCAATGTACATGAGCATATTCGAACCAAACTAGAAAGCAACATAAAATGGCATAGCGAGACAGTGAAAACTGGGAGCAAGCGGCACCACCACTCCCAGGTTTGAAACCGAAACCCTAAACCGATTTGAAAATGGACCAATAATTCCAGCCTATGGCCAAAATTTTCCCTCCTACACCCGTGATATGCTTTTAGTGATGATTTCATCACTATATTGTACACAAAATGTATTGGTTTTCATCTGTCTACTAGAAGCACTAAGGATTATACTCATCCTAATATTAAATTGTTTTCTCCCATGATTTTATTCATACTAATTTATATCTACTACTGAAAAAAATAAGGATTTTTCTAATACCCTATTTTACATATAATGATGTTTCAAGCATTAATTGAAGGCTATGGTAGATCCAAGTCTTATATAATTTTTTTCTCCAATGAATAAAATGAACCCTATAGTTTAACTCACGTGGTTTACTACTTTTTGCGCGGTGACCTCCCTGAGCCTCGTAGCCATTCGCGGTGAAATGGAAGAATATTGCGCAAAATCTGCAAGAAAATAAGATATGAACTAGTGAATTAGAATCATTGATGTTGATTTTTAAAAAATTAATTGAATGAATAAAAACACAAAAAACAAATACATATTGGGTCAATTTTCTTCCCATTGAGGATTTAGCCATTTTGTCGTAGTCGGAATCAAACTTGCAACCTCTTGATTATAGACGGACATCTTAGGAGTCGTTTTGGACCACAATGTTCCTCCTGTCAAGTTGATAGTACTTAATTCCATGGTACTATATTATGAAATTCAATGTTACTGTATTTTGAAATCCAATGCTATTGTATTATGAAATCTAGTGGTTGTATGTAAACAAGAATGAATGTTTGGATCAAACTACATACTCGTATGGTATCTTGTTTGTGCAATTTTGAAAGAATTTAGCTAGCATATAAGAAGAAATATAAAGTTCTATTGATGAAGTATAAAAATGACTGACATTTGAATGAAATTTTATATCAAGATAGAAATAAGTGTCAATACTATGAACAGATAGATATATGAAATGAACAATGTGCAAATGTTGTTAATCAGATGCCAACAATTGCTCAAGAAGATGATGAACATCACAATATGCAAGTCACATAACATAATTTACATGCTAGCCATGGGAAGTCACTTCATTGTCAAGTTGAACACCACGTGTGAACAAAGTTTGCTACCCATATATTATATGCCATAGATAATTTTAAAAATTATGATATTTTTTTTACATATATACATAACCATTGATAATAAATTTTGTATATATTTTTGAAATTATTATTCATCTTCATTTTTGTAATAATCATTTTAGTTCAATTCTATGTCATACTAGTTTGAAATGGTATGTTTTATTTTTTAAAATTATCAAATTTGGTTACCATTTTTTATTATGTAATAGATACCATGTATATATACTCATAAAAATTTGATAAAATTTTGACCCATTTTGGTAATGCAATTTAGAAAAAGTAGGTTTTTTTTGTTCGCACGTAATGTTCAACTTGACAATGGAGTAACTCCCCCGTGGCTAGTGCTACAAAGGACAAAAAGAAAAAAAAATTCAAGACAAGATGGAAGGATTTCTAAAATAGATAGTCAGTAATTCTTCTAATTTGATTGCACCTTTTCAGGTTTACTAAAAAATATGGATGCTCATATGACAACCTTAGTACATAAATTGTAATTATTCATTTGTATCAAAATCAGTATCCATATTTTGAAATTTCAAGTTTGAATCTTTCTGAAGCTTAATCTGCCACATAGATTTGATTATTGCTACATGTATTTTTGTAGCCTCTAGCAATAAATCTTTATTTTTTTCATTTTCTTTTATCAAGAAAATTTCAATATCTTTGTAACTTCTTCTATTTATTTACCCTAATTTTTTTATAATATTGATATTTTGGATCTCATCTATAATTGCTAATTCAGCCCTTATTTTTTGTTTTTATCTCAATAATTTATTTTCTATTCGTGTATTCAATTTTCTCTTTGTTTCTTCTACCTATTCTATATCAAATTTGTCCTTCTCAATTGTACACGTTATGTAGTACAATACATGTAACAACTATATCAATTATATGCCGTAATGGTATATCAGCTATTCTCATAATGATTATTCATCTTCCTTTTGGGATCCCAAAAGCACGTTCTACACACATGCGAGTAGAACTTTGAATAAAAATCCAATTTGCTTTGTATTTTTCCAAACCTTCTCCACAACCTTTGAATGAGCTGTAAATCCACAGCTGCACTGGATATGCACAATCTCCAATCAACTTATAAGGTAAGAATTTACCTTCAATACAATCCATGGAAGCACAATATCATTCATAATTTTTAATTTTATTCATAAGTTGTTCAATTATGACTGAGAACCATCTCAGGTAGGATAAGGACTCGCCACTCCTACGGCTCATCATCCTCTCTCTTCTCATTGGTTACTTAGTCCATAATCAATATGCTCATGGGTGGTACACACAAGTTATGAAGTAAATGTCCTCTCTACATGGATAGCAAAGTCCAAGAAAGTTGTTGGAAGTATCCTCAACTTGGATGAACAACCAATTATGTACATTGATATATGCAATTAGGTTGCCCCACATTAATTTACCAACATTTTACATTATTTTTAATATCCGCTACCACATTCACAAGTAACATTAATTATCATGTTAATATAGTTGCTATACGTATGAAAAAAACAAGGTTATAAGTCTTTGGTATTTGGTTTTGACCCAAGTAATTTACATGGGTAGGAGTCAACTTATCAATGTAAGCTTAACCTTCCCATGGCCTTGCAGGAAGGTGTCCAAAATCCTCAATCCCCAAACCCCAATGTCAAAGTGCCAACGATCATAAGCATCACCAATTCAATCCCAAAAAAATATCCAAAAATTTTGCTCACCTTCAAAAAAAACAAGCCATCTACAACCATGGAGATTTGCACTATGGTCCAAGACTAAAAAAACTCCAACATCAAGCAATCATATTGGTTTAGAGCATAAAATGAAGTAAGGAGTTTACAAGGCTAGGGTTTGGGTCCAAGGTATGAAACAATAAAGTGGCATTAATCGTGGCATCACTTTCCCACCAAATCTTGGCAATCTTCACTGAAGAAAACAATCCTAGTTTGAGAAACCAATCTTCAAGCTTGATCCAATCTTGAGTCCATTAAAAGGTCCATCAAGAGGTGTTATGGGCCCCCAAATTTCTCAAAACCATACTAATGTAAACTTGACATCCTTAAGAAGGATATGGAATTGAATATTACATATTAATGGACTAACTATAATATTTGTCGTATTGGCATAGTACATATGTGCATGTGAACTACAATTTAATTGATAAGTTATGAAGATCAATGTAAATTATAGTTGATTTTTAACAAGTACCTCTTAATATCTTTTACCTTGGCTAGTGTACAACGACCAGATGGGGAGCAACCACTTAATCAATTGCATAAGAGATTGTATGCATGTGGCTAGAAACAAATAAAATGTTTTTTGATAATTAACTTAGAAGCATTTACCTAAATGTTATTTACATCCACAAATTTCATTGGTTCAATGAGAAGCTTGGTATGATTGCTAACAGAAAATTTTATGGTTAGAATGACATCAAAAAATATTAAATGGTCATTATACTAAAGTTATCCGTAAAGTCTCTCAAAGACGGACGATATCCCCGGGGAAGTCACTGTCGAAAATTTAGATAACTATGAGAGAACAAATATAGGGTGACATTTATTCATGGTTGATAAAAATTATATATATTTTTGATATACCATAGCCTTGAAGAAATGTGAGGTAGCACATTATATATAATATAGGGTCACTTGTAATACCCAAAATTATGTTTATAGTATTTCTAAAATAGCATTATAGTAATTGGTAGAGAATTTTTATTATTTTTAGGTTCAGTTTAGGGTAAGAAAAATTTAAGAACTGGATGAAAATTGATCACAAATCCATCTACAAAATGGATGAACTCGTTGGATGAGGGTTATTAAGTGTACTTTTGAGGAACATTTCATTGACGTTTGTATAATTCTCTGGTTGATCCTCCCACGCAAGACAAGAATTCTATCATCGTGCATTGACCCCTACACGTTTAAAGGGCTCCATGGGGCCATATTTGGTGAATCTATGGTGGATTGATGGATTTGTTCTAGGCGAGAGGCTGTGGCATCTTTTGTGATGATCGTTTCTCAATTTTCACGTAGGACTCATAAGTAGGCATTTCAAATTGTCTTCACACTTTGCATGATAACATGTGCAATGTTAGTGCAACTGTGTTAGTGAACACATTATGGACACTTTAGTGATGCTGGTTTGTTTTGGAATTTGTGGACTTCTTTTAATGTTTGGATGAAACAATTAAGTACGCCATTATCAATGGGCTTAGACATGTAACCAATTATGTAAATAACATGCTTCTTGTATACATAGCTTAATTTTTGTTGCGTGATGAATTCCGTTTCTAATGCTATAGTACAATGCTATTGTCCACGAAGGAAAATTCAAATAAATATAAATAATAAAGGGTTTGAAATATTATGGAGAATTTAATTTATAATTACACATAGGGTGGTAAGAAATTGAAGAAAGTAGAATTATTAAAAAATATAGGGTCCACTAAAATGCAGTAAATGAGCTACATAGCCCCCCAAAAAATATGTGTTGTACGCTCATGTGTCCCCAAAGAATACACTAAGTGACTTCCCCGAGACGATATCGTGGGTTTGATCCATCTTCAAGAAAACTTTCTATCAAGAGCTCGGCGTTAGCTCGTCGTGTTTTGAGCCTATTTTGAAAGTTGAGTAAAACTTTTGAGGTCTCCTCTTTCCATCTCTTAAACTTTGAGAGAATTTTCGGATCTAAAATAGTGTATGCACATGAGATCCACTGTCCTCCCAAATCGGCCTATGCGAGGCTAGTTTGACCCATCCATCCTAATAGGACAAGCTAGAAAACTGGTTTTCAATAGCATGACACCACTTTTCGTATATGGTAATTTAAGTATTAAGAAAACTTGGGTGACTTTATGTTGATTCTCATAAACTCATAATTTGGGACCAAATCCATGGTTTTATCTGCTTTGCTTTACAAATAACTCTATTGTGAAGTGTGAGTACATCATGGTCTGCATAGAGGTAAACTATTTGCAAAAGCTTGTAAGAATATTTTTTGATGGTCATATACAACTTAAAATATACGTGCAAAAGATAAAACGCTATGAAAGGGCTTACTTTCTAGTAAAATCTGACCATTTCAAGGTGATCAACCATGATTGAGTCTTCATAAACACCATAGAATCTCATCCATCTAAATTCCAAAAATTGCACCGTTCATCCTCAATGCATCTTCAAATTCGAATGAAATTAATTGAATGATATTGATTTTAAAGTTTGGGTAGTTGAAAAGGCTAATGAGAATGAAGGTACATCGGGTTGGTTTTAATCAAGCTAATTCTCTAGAGTGGCGGAGTGCGGTAGCCTCCGTGAGATAGAGGCTAATGTCAACTTGGTGGTCTAATTGAAAGAAGGTTTTGAGGTTTCCTAGAACTATGTTCTCATATAGTGTGGAAACTTGTCTCTAATGGGGTTATATCGGGGACATTCCAACACCAAATGTGCCTCGTTTTTAACTGCATTGTAGGAGATTAAGTGGCATAGTCTAGTATCTCTAGAGATAGGGATACACGTCCATTGTCCAGTTTCAATGGCAAGTCTATGATTTGAGGTGTAGTAGGCAACAATGATTTTGTGTTGTGGTGGTGTCAATGATTGCTTCAAGTACAATTCACATTCATATTCACCTCCATTGAGGTGGAGGTGATCTAGTTTCTTCCTAGAGAGATGGAAAGAGTTCCATTCTTTAGCAAGAAAAGCCTCCTTGATACCATCATATGTTGTTTTTGATGTGGTTGGGTTGTCATTGGTTTTCCAATGAGATAAATTTCATGATGTCTTGCACATGGTTGTCGATTTGTGCCAAGTGTTAAATCCTTGTTCAACTAGGTTCCGGGAAAGTGAGGTTGCTTTATTGACTAACCAAGAGGGGGATAGGTGGGCAAGCCGTTGTTGAAAGCCCATAGTAAGATTCAAAGTGTATAATTCTATGGGAAGTTCTATGAACTCGGCCAATACAATATGATAGGTAGTCAAAGAACGCACTTTGACATGAGACATCCTATGCATCTTCATGCCCTTCTCAAATACTTTCCAATAAGAGTTTCTCCAAGTCGCCTCCCCAAATTTTAGTGCCATACATGAAAATGGGAAACACCAAAGCCTTAAATAGATGGGATTTGAGTTCCCAACATGAGACTCCAACTACCACTTCTTTCTTTAAAGTTCCCATCAAGGCATTCATACATGCGAAACCTCGCCTTTTACTATATGGCTCAAAGTAACCATGTAAATAAATATCAATCCCAAGGTATTTGTATTCACGGGTGATCTCAATTTGGTCCTTGTCTAGGTAAAATGCCTCTTGGTTTAATTTCCTTTTGTTGTGGCCAAATATCATGATTTTAGTCTTAGATGGATTGACTTCAAAGCTAAAAGAAGTGCAAAACTCATTTAGCTTGTTCAAACTCTTTGTAGGCCTGATCACAATCTAGAGAGTAGAACAACATCGTCAACATAAAGAAGAATGGCAACCACTATGTTAAAGAAACACATAGAATCCCCGTTGATCTCGTCCAAACATGTTTTAAGTTCATCAATGTACAAGCCAAATAGTGTGGGGGAGAGGGACATCCTTGTTTAACACCAATGTTGGACATTACTTCACCATGTGTGTCATTATTTATTAAAACTTTTCTATAGATTGTGATGTACATGGCTTTCACATCCTGATGTAAATGAGGTGGTACCCCTAATTGTTGGAGGCGTTCCCAAAGCTTATCACACATGACTTTGTCAAAAAGTTTTTTTGAAATCAACAAAACAAGAAAAGAGACATCGATTTGCAAATATATCTTATTTGATCAAAATATGTAATGTAAGGATGTGGTCCAAAGTAGATTTACCTTCTTGAAATATGCTTGTCCTGTCATTTTGACCCCTTTCAATTATGCCCATCGACTAATTATTTTTAAAAAATAAAGCCATAAATCTTGCCAAAGATTGTTCCTATCATTATGGTCTTATAATTCCCCGGGGAGCGTCTTTCATTATATTTGAAGGTCATTCGAATAATGTTGATAGTCCATGAAGCCGGGAAACCCTCTTTAGCCACCAAATTAAATAGCTTTGTGTTTGGTTCACATAGGTTATTTGCAACCCATTTTAGAAGCTTAGATTTTAACCCATGGATATCCCCAGCCTAGGTCTTTCATATGGGTTCTTATTTCCCCTTCTATAAAAACATCAAGAAGTTGAATGGTTGGAACAAAATGATCATTGATACTTTGTCCTGAGGTGCAATAATCTATTGCTTTATGTGGCGTAAATGGGAGGGTTGAATCATCTTTGTCTTCAAAGCTCTTCCAAATTAATTTTGGGTCACTTTTGAGTAGGAGATGTAGATCCTTTTGTTTGAGCTCCAGGTAAGAGCATTTCTTATGCAGGATCATCATGCGATACTTTTTGAAAGCCATTATGTATGTAATGTTTGAGTGACTAGAGTTTAACACCATATGGAAGTTTTGCCGGGCTTCTCGATAATCGCTATTAAACCATGTGTTGGACGGTCTACCACATTGTTTGCACCTAGAATGGAAGCTTGTTATGTGAGGTATGCAAATGTTATCAGTTGCTTTCTTAATTGGACCCCTATATTTAATTGGTGTGGTTTGATGAGAATCAAAGAACAAACAACATAAAGACACTCGCTTAAAAAATATTAGGCTACGTCTTCAAATTTTACTAACTACTCCACACTCAATAGTGAACACAATTGGGAGGATCTATGTATAAAGAGGCCCTAAGTTAGTTGCATAAGTAAGTACACCATTAATGCTAATTAGTGTCACGTACTATTCAAAGTTACGATGTGCTATAACTTTTTACTAACAATATAATTTTTTAGCAAGTAAAGATGTTAATGTTCTATAGTGTCAAAGCAATCCATTTGACCTTTGTTGGTAGAAATTGAGCTTTATACTAGATATTTATAGCATTGTGTAATTAAAAATAGTAAGTGACACTAAATACCATAAACAATGTAGTACACTAAATAGTCCTATTAGTGTGGGTGGGAAATTAGCATGGAAATAATTAGCATGGGCCACACAAATTTTCTACTCAAGGTGGAATTGCCGTGGGTCCAGACCTCCGGGTCTCCCCTAAGTCTTCATGAAGACTTCCAACCAACACCTTACATAATAGCCGCCTTATATCAAAAGCAACAAAAAAAATACTCATCCACATTAATTTTCTAGAAAAACAATTATTGCGACCCACGCTAATATCTTACTAGAAATTTAGCGTGGGTTTAAAATGAATGCGGCCCACACTAAAAAGACTAATATTTAGGATTAGTGTACACCCTCCCAGCTCCAAGCAAAAAGACAGGAGAAGGGAAGAGCAGAGGTCGAGGATTGCGAGGGACGAACACCGAAGAGCAGCAGTCGAGAGAGAGCGGTGGAGCGGAGCGTTGAACGAGGGAGACGATCAGATACCCGGGAAGGAGAAGCGAGGTCAGGTGGCGGGAGAGAAGCGGCGAAGGAAGGCCAGGAAGGCGGACATCAACAGCAAGACGGCTGGGTACCAGGGAGGAAGGACAGGTGGCAGACCAGGACGAAAGAAGGCCTTGAAGACCGGACGAGGAGCGGCTCCGGTTATATGGGCGGTTCGGGAACTGAGAACGCATGGGAGCGCCCGGGAACGAAGAGAACGTACGGGAACATTGTCGACCTAACCGGGAACGAGCAACTAACTAAACTAGGATTAGTTAGCATTTTAGTAAACAAGGGTAGATGAAAGACATGCCTAATAGGATGAAAGTCCTTAGATGACCATAAAACAATTCCCTATGAATGAAGAAGTTATATTCCGGATGGATGAGGCTTATGGATGGTAACCGCATCGGGTTACACATCTAGGATTAACCAAGAAATCCAACACATGAACCTTAAGGGTACATTTCACATTCATTCATTGTAACTGCTGTAAATAGATCCGGCAGGCTAAATTTAGACTGTAACCGGATACAGGGCTTAAAATAGCCGAAAATGAACATGTGGCATTAGGGGAAGTTAGGCCTAACCGCCACGTCCTAATTAAGATAGATTGTGAACACTATATAAACAAGCCAACTAAAGGCACATAATACACTTCATTCAAACGTTCAAACTCTACATGAGTGTCAACTTCTAAAGCTCTCTCTCTCTCTCAAGCTAAATACATTGTAGCCGAGGTTTCGTGCCCTAACTCGGGGGGGCTTTGGAGTTAGTGGTGCGAGTAGCCGAGGTTGTTCATACCCTAACTCGGAGGGTAATCGGAAGCAATACAAGTAACCGAGGCATGTGCAAGGCCCTAACTCGGAGGGCATTTTCGTATAAGATAAAGTAGCCGAGGTATTATCCTAACTCGGGGGATCTAAGAAACTTAAGAACTCTCGACTCGGCTTGCCACCCGTATCTAAAGGCTCATCTCAAGAGAATTAATCAAGCACCAAAGTCTCAAGTCAAATTCAAGAGAAGTTTGAGGGTCCGGTTAAAGGAGATTACAGAGGGAAGATAAAATCTCACCTCGGCGGTACACTCAAGTAACTTTCCTCAAGACGGCTGTGAGCCCTAAATCTTGCTCACATGAGTTGTTAACCCAAGAATTATGTTATTTACCATGGAAAACGAATTAAAAGCTTGAGAACCACTTAAAAGGCCAAAGAAACTTAAGATTAACTTGAGGTAAGCTTTGTGGAGTTAAGTTGAGATTGAGGGGGCTAAGAGGTTGGAAAGGTGAGTAGGAAGAGAAAATGGGAGGGAAGAGGAAGTCAAGTGAGGTTAGCTCGTTTTTTTTCCGGGCCGCCCGAAGAAGATGCCGGGCAGCGCGAAAAAAAAGGAGTGAGGAGGAGGGGTCCCTGGGTGTTGGGTCATTCGAGCTCATTAGGCACAGATTGACGGGAAGAGAGGGCCTCACGGTAGCATGCGGAAGCCCTGCCGCGGCATAGTAGAGGGCGACTCTGGGGAGCCTGCGAGAGCGCTGCCACGGTGAGGCAAGAATGTGGGAGCAAGGACACCGCAGTGTAGAAGTGGAGGATTGGAGAGATCAAGTGCGTGGGGAGGTAGAGAAGATACATGCATGCAGTTAGAGGAGAGGGAACTTAGGGAGAGGTGCAGAAGCCTTGTGGCTGTGCAAATCGCGGCGGAGCTGCATGATTCTAAGACGACCTTCGGGTGAATAGCACAAATAGCAGGAGGGATCGAGGGATTCGTCTAAGTGGCTAGAGAATAGAGAGGGGGACATGAAGGTGGTAGTCAGGAGCGGTGTTAGGGAAGAAGTGGAGAGCATCTCAATGACATTGCAGCGAAGATAGGGAGTTGCCTTTGCTGGGTGGTGGTCGAGCACGGAGGACAGGAAGGGAGCTGCAGATCGGTAGAGGCCAAAAGCTTCCTGGCCTGTGGGCAGCGTGGCACTCGAAGATCGGACAAGGGAGTGGAGGAAGTGCGCGAATCGCCTTGAGAAGGCATGATACTGGCGATCTCCTTCTTGGCAATCGAAAAGACTGGAAGATGGCGGCCACTCATAGGTAGAGCAACCGAATCGGCTAGCGAGGCCTCCTGGCTACGGAGAGGGCTGAGTGCACGTAAAGTTGAAGGGGAAACTAATGGACACCGCAAGGATTGGGCACGTTGGGATTACGGAGGAGACAAACTGAACTGATTTTCAAGTCATGAGGGCGATGCTGGGACTCCAGGGAAGTGATCTATCCCCTTGTTTGAAGTGTCGCACTCAACATAGTCATGTCAAAACCATAGGTTCGTCGATCAGGGAGGCATCAGTGTGCTGTTGTGTGAATTGAGCGAATCTAGGTCAGGGGGAAGAGAGTCGCTGAACCGGAAGATGAGACTCGGGTCTGAACCGACATGAATGCATTGCTGGGCGAAGAAGAATAGGAGTGGAGGTGGGTTGATCGTGATGTTAGGAATGATGATGAGGATTCCTCATGACTCGCCAGTGCCTAGGCATTAGATTCGAGCTTGGTGTTGGTTCCCCACGCTATACATGCTCATGACTAGAACATGCAACGCTAACTCACTACATGAGAGCAGAGGATAGGTAAGTAGGTTGAAGGAGTGTAATCTGGTGATGGATTGAGCACTCGGGGACGAAGTGCACCGGGCAGAGCCAAAGGGATACAAGCCACGTGCACTCCAGCCCATTGCCGAACGACCAAGTAAAGTAGGTGAGCTGAATGCTGCAGACGCTTGGTGGAAAGGTGCTGCTGGGAGGAACCTGCTAGGATGTTAAGGGTCAAGGAAAGTGGCCCATCAGTCGCAGGGCGAATTCATAACAGTTGGAGTCAAAATTACGCTAAAAACTGAAAATTACATGGGAGGCATTCTGTCTTTGTGAATTGGGTGCATGCATGCCCATCGTTGCTTGGGGGGGTGATTGCGATGCAGGTAACGCAAGTGGGCAGTGTAGTTTGTTGAGTGTTGTAGGATTGCACGGTGTGACCGAGGAAGCCCAGCTGTTGGCCTGTGGAAGAGATGGAGACACAGCGCAGAGGGAAGGAGGGGTAGCAATCTGGCCATGATGATGGGACTGCCGAGCCTCGGCGTTGGGGAATCTATTTTTCCTTCCCTGTGTTTTTCTCTATCCCGTTGTTCGTTTTACCACTGGAAGGAATGAGCGGTATCGTGATTTTGGTTGAGAAGAAGGGACTCCTGGTTGATTGCGGGTTTTGGTAGTAGATTAGAGAGAGGGAGAGGTTGACCACCGTAACATCCTCAACATCTTCGATGGGTGTTAGTGCTAACATGATCATTAGTTTTGTTCGAGGACAAAATCTTAAGCACTTGCAGCATCACGACCTGCCGCGCCGCTTTGTTGGATGATTCATCGCAGACATGTCACGATATTTTGGGTGATGTCGAAAACTTCCCCCTAGTGACCTGATTTGGGAAGGTCGGGGCGAGTGCAACACTGTTGATCTAACATCAGCTCTCGCTACATGCTTGGTTCTGATCACCGTTTGGAAATGTCTGTAAGGCCTCATGAGTGATCAAGTTGTTGAGTTGAGGATTTGTGGAAGTGTTGGGTGGCCTCAGGATCCTCCAATGCCCAGGAAGTTGCCTTGCAGTTCTTTCAATTTTAACAATGCTGTCATGATTGATTCTATGCACTCGTGTCATGAGTGGAATTAGGGTTGTCTCAAACATGATGCGAATGAAGCTCCAGTCCGTGCTGGGTTTCGCCAAATGCTACCTCTGCTATGCCTCTGTGGGTTTGTGTGCTGCCGCAGAGAAAACAAAGGTGTCCGAGGAGCTCACCACGGAGCGGGGAAGCTGGGCAGCAAGGAGCGAGGTGTGCTGTGGTGACTGCTGCCGCAGACTGTAATTGGCAAGGAAGGGTGAATTGGCGTGGAAGTGGGCGACTGTGGAATGCCTTCACCGGTTCACTGCGCTGGATCGTGGGGCAGTACCTGCAATGTTGTAAGGGTTAGGATTCTTGGTCCTGCGTTAGGTAGGGACTCTCATCGAGTGATGAGTGGCATGGTTAGTGGCTGTTTGGCACAAGGCGCTCTTTGGCATTCACTGGAGTGGTCAAGTACACTGTAGCTAGAGGGTTAGAGGGTTAGAGGGTCATTGTAGGGAGACAGAGTGCTGCACCAGCTGCAAGAAAGAAAAGAAAGGAGGGCACTAGGGTAGCAGGGTGCTTGACCAAGGCTTGCATGAAATATTGCAAGCACCAGTAGCACTAGAGTGAGGTGATTAGGTTTAAGTGTGATCACCTGGCTAAGTCCATCATTTTGTAAGAGACACAAGTATTTGTAAATACTTGCTTATCAGTAATAAAAGAAAAGGTGTTATACACACCAAACCCCTTTTTGTACTTAAGTTGAATGTAATTGAAAGGTTCCATTGGAGTAGAGAAATTGTGTCAAGAACCCTCCTCACCGGACTAGGACGCACTTAAAGGTGAGGGGGGATCTTGCTCACAACGGCCGCGTAAGGAGTTATCATTACAGTAAACTAAGGAAATCATGGGTGATGTAAGGCAAGCTAGAGGCTTGCCGGCTACCGGTCTTATCATACCGGGTATATATGGGGATACTAAGTAATCACGTAGTTTTAAAACTAATCAAAGGGAATTGGCCTAAGGGAATTCCGAAGCAACTAAGGGGCATACTTGGGGATCCTTAGGGAATAAGTTCAATACCTCATAGATAAGTGTGATGACGATCAAAGATCTTGAGTAAAGATTAGTTTTATCATATCCAATTAAAACCATAAGTATTCTAATACTCGGGGATTCTCAAGTAAATTTAGAAGGTTAACTTACTCAATAGGTTACCGAACAATTATAAGCTAATTCTCGAGGATTTCTATATCATTAAAGGGTAGGCTTTGAACTAGAAACTCTTTGTGGAAACATACTTGGGATTGTTCTTAAAAGATAATGGAGGCTCGAAGATTGTAAACCATGAAGGATATTGTTTACAACAATCAAGCGTTTCCTTTCAAAGCACTTAAATATAAGATCAGGGGAACATAAACTTGAGCAACTAAAGCACTTTACTTTTAGAGATTTAAGAAAGTTTAGAGGGTTGCAAACCATGAAAGATATTGTATAGTTATGTCTTTAAACACTAAACCTTGACATTAAGGTTCAGAGGGACATAAACTTGACAACTTGGACATCTTATCCATGGAGATTTATAAAGGGTCTTAACACCACATTCTAGATTAAGAAAATGATTAAGTAACCTTTAAATCTATTTAAAGGTTTAGGATCACCTAACTTTAAGGAAACATACACTTAATAAAATTGTCAATTAAATCCTTAAGGATTCATAGGAGCATTAAAGTATTACAAGGTTATAGGAGCACGGACACCTTCAACTGACATTAAAATACTAATTCAAAACTAATTTTGGTGGGAGTAACTTTCATGTAAACCGGTTCAGCAGCGGGTTACACCGTCTAAGAGTTTGCTGAGGGTTTGAAGGTGACCTCGACATTTTGGCGACCATGCTGGGGATTCGCCACATGAACGTTACACTTACCTAAGTTAGAAATGAATTTACAACATACGATAGCTCGGGATAAGTTGGATGGCAGGCAACAATGGAGAACATGTACTACCTATATTGTGGAAGACTTCAGCAGGACATAGATGAAAAGCGCAAGTGGGCGGAAACCTTTGGACCACGAAAGCAAGATCATATCGAAAGAGCAGTGCAGCGGAGACTCGAGCAGTTCAACCTCCGGGGATTCTACGTGCAGGGAAGTATAAGAGAAGGAGAAGAAGACTCAAAACAACAAGAGATCCCGGCTTTGGGTAAGTGGCCGTGGGATTATCCAAGGTATAACACAGATAAGTTAACCTTGAGAAAATGGGAAGGAGCAAAGAGATTTCACGACTTAATGTGGGATATGCAAAAATACTACGAGGACAAGACTTGGCAACTATTTAAGAGAAAAGAAATAGGGTTTACTTATCGATCTCAATTTGAAAGGAACATTGAAGAACTACCAGAAGAAATACAGGCATTAATCTTTTCCAAATTGTGGAATAACGGAGAAGAAGGAACTAGTGCTTATGTGTTAGGAACAACTAGGCATCGAGGATATCATTACAAACAGGAAGGTTTGTTATATGATCTGTATGTCAGAAAGGTATTCTTACCTTTGTATGGTGGATTGCATGATAGAGTGGGAAACTTAAGTTGGGAACAGGAGCAAGAGCAATAAGACAAAGATCAGAATTTCAAGTATCCAAGTAATCATCCATAAAGCAAACAGGTGGAGTACGGGTGCATTGAGGCGTCAGAGCTAGGAAAGCCGGCCAAGACCATGATCCCGAAACACTCTAAGTAGCGTACATGGTTGATCATGAGGATACATCTAGCACGAAGAGTACATCATCAACCCCAAGAGAACGAGAAGCAGAGAGGAAACATGTGGAGCGCATGCATTTCCAGGACGACAGTGTGAGACGCACTGATCAACAAAAGAGAGAAAGAGAAGAAAGGTACGCCAGGCGTACGCGACAAAGAACCACCGGAAGAGAAGAAGGCAGAAATACTTCTGAGCCGCCAACAGTAGGTTCCCACACCACTGAAACCATACATCATAGGAGTCACAGTGAAGGAGGAGGTGAGAATCAAACATACGAAGGAAATGAGAACACAAGTGAAGGAAAACCAATTCAAAGTGAGGATGAGGATGATTTAATATTAGGTACCCCTCTTGGGACATACATTTTGAGAACAAAAGGCACAAAAGATAACAAAGGTACTCATACCTCAGAGGGTGAGACCCGGGACAAAGGTAAGACCCCACAAAGGAATCCATTTGACAAGGAATTCCCCGACCCGAGAAGTTGGGAGAAACTGAAAAGAAACTTTGAAGAACAGTTCAGTTACGAAGACTCCGGTTTTTCCGGAGGAAGCACACAAAACAACACGGACCAAGGAGTGAAGAAACCAATTAGTCAGGAAGAATTCGACGAACTTAGAAGAAAATTCGAGGAGAAACTCAAGAAATTCCAAAACTCGGGAGTTAACAACAGAGTAAGCCCACCACCAGCCAACAGCAACAACCCACCGAGTGTTGGAAACAACCCATTCAATTCGGCCAACATGGCGGCACCACAAAGAAGAACTAAGGTACCCTTACCCACCTATAAGGGTAAGACCGACCCCGATACGTACATGCAAGAATTCAACAACGTATGCCTCGCCAACCAAGAGGATACGGATGCCATCAAACTACAACTATTCCCGGTTACTCTGAAGAAACGGGCACTTGAATGGTACTCACAGTTTGGCCCAAATCACTTTATGGATTGGCCATCTTTGGGAACTGCTTTCCTTACAAGATTTAGAACCAAGAAGTCCGAGGGAGAAGTGATAGAAAGTTTAGGATCCCTCAAACAGAAGAAAGATGAGACGGTAGAGGAATTTTACGAGAGGGTGATGGTGGAATCATCAAAAATTAACCCCCAGCCCAGCGATCATTTCAAGAAAGCGTGGTTCCTTAACGGCCTCAAAAAGGAGTACGCCAAGCACATTGATCTGATGCCTACGGACGACTTGGATGAAGCCAAGGCTTCGGCCCGGAAATTAGAATTAGGGCAAATGAGAAAAGGGAGATTCCATGACGAAAGTGATAGCAATGAATCAAGCGAGGATTCAGAAGAGGAAAAGAAAAAGAAGAAGAAGAAAGCCAAGGGAAGGAGGAATGACTCAACCAAAGACGACATCAAGACCCTCAGAGAAGAAATCGAAGGACTTGCTCTGGGGAGCAGAAAGTTCAGAACGGGCATAATTTGTCGGCGATGCCGAAACGAAGGACACTACGTGCAAGAATGTCAGATGAAACAATGCACGAATTGTAACAGTCTAACCCACAACACTAGCGAGTGCGTTTACGAAAGGCATGAATCTCGGAGACCTCGAGATCGAAGATACGGCGTAAACCAAATACAACCTCAATCGAATAGAAGGCCAGGAGCGGGAACTCCGAGACGAGAAATGAGTGACAGGAGGGTTCGGTTTGAACCCAGAAACGATGAAAGATCCCCATTTAGGGATAGCGATTACCGGCGGGAGGCGGGAGGCCCTTACCGAGGAAATGAATATCGCAGAGAGGAACGGCCATACTACAGGCCCAACGACAACTACAAGGACGATTTTCGAAGGGAAGGATATTACCCTTACAAAAGTCAAGATTACCGGAGGGAAGATGGATACCCCTACCGAGGAGGTCCCAGAGGGCCTATCAACCATGACAGGTACGAGTATACCAAGAGCTTGATGGATAGTGGCAACACCAAGGCAGCGCCGAGAACTGGGTTCACTGGCGGACCACAGCGAGATGGCAACCCCGACGAGTGTTTCTACTGTCATCAAAAGGGACACCGGAAGACGGATTGTCCACACTTTATTAAACACCAACAGGAGTTGAGTGGATTCAGGAATGCCAAACCAGCAGTGGGAGCAAATGTGGTGTCCCCTGCTGTGTGCGTGATGACAAGAGCCCAACGGGCTGCGGCCGAGGGAGGCAAGGAAGATAGCGAAAGCGATGATAGTGATAATGACGAAGATTCTAGTAGTAGCAGCTCGGAGGAGCCGGGAGACCACCAACAAAGAGAGGAGATCTCTGATGAAGAAAAGGAGGACGAGATCGAGCAAACCGAACACCTTAAAGACAGGATGAATGAAGAGAGGCCAATAGGAGCCAATAGCGACGAATGGAAGGCTGATAGGAGAATCCACCGGGAGGTGAGTAAAACTATCAAGGAGATACAGGAGGAAGAGGGCGAAGCTCTACCCACGCCAGAGGAGTTCGCACCTTGGTACCCAGAAGAAGAAAAGGGCAGGAGGCCCACAGAACAGAGCCCTGAGAATAGAGGCGTCCCCGCCACCCAAGCGAAGATGGATAAAATCCTAGATAACGTGTTAAAACACACCAAAGCAAACATTTCAATAGGGCAACTACTGGAGATAGCCCCCTATTGTAAGAAACGGGTCATGGCTGCCCTTACCAGCCAAGAAGGAAAATCAGAGAAACCAACCTCCACATACCACGTAACAGCCAAGGCATTTGATGAAGAAATGCCCATGATATCAGTTATTGTGAAGAACAAAAGGATCCCGAATGTTTTGATTGATGGTGGCTCAGGAGTAAACATCATCACTGACACCTTGAGAAGGAAATTGGGGCTGAAAAAGATCGAACCTGCACCGTTTACCATAAAAATGGCTGACCAGAGGAAGGTCATGCCAAAGGGAATCATTCGAGACGTGCGACTGGATGTCGGCGGCATCGTAATTAGAACAACACTCACCGTCATAAACATGGTGAGTACCGAAGACAGTTATTCCCTCTTGTTAGGGAGACCATGGTTAAAAGGGGCCCAAGCACAACACAATTGGCCCCTCAACAAGTTAACCTTAACTCAAGGAGAACATAAGGTGGAATTAAGCACTCAGCGAACCCCCGCTCTGCCACCTGAGAGACGACCCCTGAATTGGGAAGATTACGATTGGGAAATGGGATTGACCGATGAAGAGGAGGCGATAGTATATGAAGCTTTCCCAGAATTATTGCCCATGGGAAATTTTGACTTAAAAAGTTTGAAGAAATTACAAGGGTTAAGCTGCCACACCGTAGGGGTGGATGCCCCTATAGAAACGGGAAGACTAAAAACAAGCAGGGAGGAACGGGGAATACCTCGGTCGAAAAGAGCGACCAAGAAAGAGCAGGAGGCTATGGAGGAGAAACCTGTCTACCCTGACCAGTTCTACAAAATCAAAGAGGGGAATATAGCGGTAGACAACACTCCAGCCACAGAAGCGGTCAAAGGCAAGAAGATAGCAGGATGGACCGTGGAGGACGAAGACCTAGTTAAAAACTTAAACCTAGGTACACTTGAAGATCCTAAGTTGGTTAAAATAGCCAGGGACTTAGGAGATTATGAGGCAAGGATAAAAGAGCTCCTAACACGTTTTAGAGACGTGTTTGCATTCACATACAAGGACATGAAAGGGATACCCCCGCATGTGTGCGAACACAAAATTGAACTACAACCGGAGGCCAAGCCGGTACGACAAATGCGGTACAGAATGAACCCCAACTACGCAGCCAAGGTAAAAGAGGAAATCGACAAGTACTTGGAAGCGGGTTTCATATACCCTGTGGATAAGACTGAATGGTTGTCACCAATTGTGATCGTACCGAAAAAGAACGGTAAACTCCGCGTGTGTGTTGACTACAGAAAATTGAATGCTGTCACCAAAATAGATCCTTTTCCGTTACCATTCACGGAGTCCATTTTGGAGGCAGTAGCGGGCCATGAAATGTACACACTGATGGACGGATATAGCGGGTACAACCAGATCATGATTGCCATGGAGGACCAGCTCAAAACTTCCTTCATTACGGAGTACGGAGCATTCGCGTACCGCGTAATGCCTTTTGGGCTAATGTGCGCACCAGCCACCTTCCAAAGGGGCATGATGAAGATATTCGCAGACTACCTCGACAAGTTCATGAAGGTCTTTTTGGACGACTTCACCGTTTATGGTACCAAAGAGGACCATCTCGAGCATTTGGAGAAATGCCTCATCAAGTGTCGTGAGAATGGAGTGAGCCTGAACCCAGAAAAATGTTATTTCTGTGTAAATTCAGGACGACTTCTGGGACATGTAGTCTGTAAGGAAGGATTGTTAGTAGATCCTAAAAAGGTGGGAGTGATAAAAGAACTACCCCCGCCAACCACGGTACGGGGAATCCGAAGCTTCTTAGGACAAGCCACGTATCACCGAAAGTTCATATGGATGTACGCCGAAATCACCCGACCTTTGTACTTGCTATTAAAGAAAGGAGAAAAGTACCTTTGGACTAAGGCTTGCCAGGAGGCATTTGAAGAAGTAAAGAAGAAGCTTACAACTACACCCATACTCGCTACCCCCAATTGGTCTATGGAGTTTCACGTCCATTGTGATGCCTCCAATATAGCCATTGGAGCGGTTTTGGCTCAAAACATACACGGAGACAGGGATTCTCCGATATACTATGCTAGCAGACTCCTGAATAGTGCCGAAAGGAATTATAGCACCACCGAGCGGGAGGCTTTAGCAATGATTTACTCAGTTGGCAAATTTAGACATTATCTCTTGGCCAATCACGTGGTCTTCTACGTAGACCACCAAGCTTTACTATACCTAGTCAACCGACCAGTGGTATCTGGCCGAATTGCTAGATGGATGTTGTTGCTTCAAGAGTATGACTTCGAGGTGGTATACAAACCCGGTAGGAATCATGTGATGGCCGACCACCTCTCAAGAATAGAGAGCGGAGAAAAACCCTCTGGAGTCCAAGACCAATTTCCGGATGCTGGCCTATTCATGGTGCATGTGCAACCTTTCGAAGATTGGCGCGCACCTTTTATTGAGTACCTCACACATGGGAAGCTGTTGTCTGCCCGAGCCACCCCACAAGAGCAGGACAGGGTCAGGCGACTGAGTGAACCATTCGTGTTGGAGGACGAAAAACTTATGCGGATCAGTGTTTCCGGCAAGATACATGAATGTATAGCCGGGGACATCATTGAAGAAATCATAAGTGAAGCCCATGAGCAGGATGGAGTACATTTTAGTCTAAACTCAACATGGCACTTCATACTACGTACACCATATTGGTGGCCTACACGGCGGAGAGATGTGTTGGAATTCTGTGAGGAATGCCCAGTATGTAAGATGGCCGACCAAGGGGACGAAACTGGGAACATTTCCCCACACGACTCCGAGGACGACGATGACCCACTCCCCGTCCAACCATTGGAAGCACAAGAAGACATGACAGGAAAAGCAGAGTCGGATTGGACAACGCCATACGTTCAATACTTAACTTGTCAAACACACGGCACTCCTTGGGTAAGTTCGTTACCCGAAGAAGAAAGGCAACTGATTGATTACCGCAGTCGTTTCTTCATACTACATGAGGGAGAGCTACATCGCATCTTTCACAACAACATCATAAAGAAGTGTATACCCGGAAGATATGTGAGGAATTACATCAAGACCCTCCATATTCGGGATAATCAACACTTCTCAGTAAACGCCACCAAGCAATTGGTGCTCGAAGGGCTATATTGGTGGCCAACCATAGCGGAAGATGTCTCGTTATTCATCACGCTATGCACCGGATGCGAGGGGCAGGGAGAGGAGCTACCGGCCGTGGAAAGCTCTTCACTACCTAAAACGGACATAATCCCTTATAAAGAAACTTACAATGACTGGAGAACGCCTTTAGTCGAATACGTGGCACATGGAAATTTCAAAATGGATGCAGAGACTTCCAGAGGGCAGAGAGAAACCATACGGGAAAGTGAAATTTTTACCTTGGAGAAAGGAAAACTCCGGAAACTAGAGAAAAACGGCATGGCAAGGATATGCATTGCAGATTACCAAATCAAGCATTGGATTGGGAAAATGCACGTTTACCGACAAAGACACCTGAATGATCAAACCACTTGGCTACGTTGCTCGCAAGGGAACCGGTGGTGGCCCACAATGGGGCTGAGTGATATACAATTTTACATTATGTTTGACTGCCCGACCTGTCGAAGGCGTTTCCAAGGCCAATTCCATAACATAATCTGCGGGAACATCAGTGCCCAATCACTGGATGCCAAGGATTGGAGAAAAGCACTAATCGAATACTTCACATATGGGTACCCTAAAGGACCCCATATCTCAAAAAGACAACACAAAATGATAGTTCGGCAAAGTAAAGAGTATTTTGTCGAGGAGGGAAGATTGAAAAGGATCTTGTCTAATGGAGATGTTAAAATATGCATTTCCGGACCTGAAGCCGACGAGTACCTACAAGAAGTACATGTTACCGAATCAGGAGAACACCTAAGCTTAGAAGTAACATGGCACCTAGTCATGTTTGGACCATATTGGTGGCCCACAAGTCGGTCTGACGTTGAAAATCTCTGCAATCGGAAGTGTTCAGTTTGTAACCACCAAGAGAGACTTCCAGGATTCAAGCACCCACCCTCGGGTTGGGAAGATCCGATGACAAGGGTGTCAGTTGACTGGAGACGCCCATACATGGAGTACATAACTTGCAAGAAAATTTTCAACCAAGACTTAACTCCGGAAGTCAAAAGAGCGGTCGGACAAAGTCACAGATACTTTGTGTTCACCAATGGCACTTTGTGGAGAATCCGAAAAGGGGGGAAGGAGAACCAAGTTTGCATACCGGAGGCTCAAGTACCCATATACTTAGCCGCAGTTCATGAAAAACACACACCACATGTGGATGCGATAGAAACGTGGAAAGCAGTGGCCACAGGGTCATATTGGTGGCCAACTTGGGGAAGTGATGTGTGCAACTACCTTAGACGCTGCGAATTATGCAGCGAATCCGAGGTCATGGAGAAGAGACCCACAAAGAAACCGCATCTACTTCCTTCTAAGATAGACCCAATCCCAGACTGGAGAACTTTAATCACACAACAACTCACGAGTGACAAGTTGGAAAACATTGGCACACACGAGGAGTTAGGGCTCATCAATGTTGACTCCGAGGCCTACTTCATGACTGAGGATGGATTAAAGTATAGATTACCAAATGAAGAGGTGAAGATGTGCATAACTCGGGAGGATGCCTATGAATGGGTTAAGAGAATACATGAATATCGAGTGCCCCATCTAACCAAAGAAGAAGTGTTTACTCAAGTACACAACGGCCCCTACTGGTGGCCAACTATTTTGCGAGATATAGAGCATGTAATCAACAAATGCAAAACATGCCAAGTCACCTTTGAAGATGAAAAGACGCATGACTGGAGAGAACCCATCATCCAGCACCTCAAGCACCCCATGGGACTTAGCGACTTCGCTTTCCATGAAGAATTGGGTGTGTCACGGGAGGAATTACCTCACTATTACCTAAAGGGAGAGAAATTGAAACGAAGTTTTACAAATGGACAGAGGAAACTATGCATTTCCCAAGAGAAAGGAATTGAATGGTTGACAATCATTCACCAGCAGAGGCATCCGCACCTTTCTATGGATGAAATGTTGTCCCAGGTAACCATAGGACCTTATTGGTGGCCTACAATTCCTCCAGATATTGCTCAGCTATGCAAGAAATGTAGAACATGCTGGCCTGATAACTCTCCGGAACATGTTATCGACTGCAAAACTATCACCATTAAGGAAAAGGAAGAACATGATTGGAGGACACCATACATCGATTATTTGAAACATGGTCGATTAACCACGGAGGCAACGACCACTCAACGACAACAAATAGCCATACGCAGCCGACCCTTCATGCTAAGCCCAAACGAGACACTGATCAAAGAGGGTCCCGACGGCATACGAAGAACATGTGTAGCCGGACCGGTAACAACGGCTATCATAGCGGAAGCCCACGAGGGGATAGCCGGAGGACACTTCTCATCCAAAATCACTTTACACAAAGTATTAACGGCCTTATACTGGTGGCCAACAATGAAGAGAGATGTCCATCTCTATTGCACTCAATGCGACATCTGCCAGAGGGTTGGCCCAAAGATGTCAACCAACCTCCAACCCTTACATCCCACAATGCCCACGGAGGTATTTCAGAAATGGGGTTTGGATTTCATCGGACCAATCAACCCACCCGCAAAAGGTACCAAAAATCGGTACATTATTACCGCTACGGACTACACTACCAAGTGGGTAGAAGCCAGAGCTTTAAAGGATAACACAACTAAATCCACAGCCCAATTCCTTTTTGAAGAGATAATTACAAAATTTGGATGCCCTTTGGAGTTCGTGAGTGACCAAGGGAGTCATTTCATCAACGACACTATCAAAATACTCACCCAAGAATTTATGATTTTACATCGGAAATCTACCACTTACTACCCACAAGCCAATGGGCAAGCTGAGAGTACTAACAAGGTAATTAAGATTGCCTTGACCAAGATGGTGAACGCCAATCGAACGGATTGGGATACCAAATTACATGCAGCACTTTGGGCCTATAGGACAGCCTATAAGGTGACCACAAAGCACACTCCGTTCTCCTTGGTGTTCGGAACGGAAGCTTTGTTACCAATGGCTTACCTTCACCCTGACGTTTATAAAAAACGTAGCCAAGAATTTCATCCTATTCTCGAAAAGAGAATGGAACAACTCAAGGTTATGGACTTAACCCGACGTGAAGCTGAGGATAATATGAAACACATGCAATCATTGCGAAAAGAAAGACATGACAAACCCCGGGGAAAGAGATCATGTAAGTATTGTGACCATGGAGTAATCAAGCCTCCACGAAAAGAAGCTAAGAAACATGACACTTTGAAAGAAGAAACTATACAAGCTATGGAGGAAATTAAACACCTTATGGTTGGCGAGGATTGTGAGAAAATTCCCACGCCCAAAACACGCTTTTATACCGGCCAAAGAATCTTGTGGCATTTACGCCATAAAATACCCGGACCGGGAAAGTTCAAAATACGATGGGCAGGACCCTATTTGATCAAGAGAATTTATGACAACGGATCGGTGGACGTCACCACCTTACAAGGAGAAGAATTGGGACACGTCAACATGAACAAGTTGAAACCATACCATGAACCAGAAACAACCCAAGCCTACGCCCTACAAATTTTGGCTAGTCACATCTTAGAGTCAGAGCTTAGGCCAAAACAACTCCCATTATCCAGAGAAAAGGATAACCTATTATTAACCACTAGCACCCCGTTACCTAAGGAAACCCTTCCCCACACCGAGAGTACCCCGTGTCTAGATCAAAGAATCTTAGATGAGGAAGCCTTAGAAGTCCATAGGGTCATGTTAGAGGTATACCACATACAACAAGGAGACATTCATCCAAAACATAGACAAACCAAAACCCCAACGGAAAACGTTACTTCCACGACCTTCCCACCAAAGATTCTAACCTTGGGAAGACCACACCAGGTCATTAAAAAGAAACCTCACATCATGAAGGGTACAAGTTTCGTATGCCCCACCCTACTACATTTAGAGCAAGGTAGGGGACAACAAACCCACAGATAAGAACTAGCGAACCACCCCAGGTAAAGACTCGCCTGGGGCAACCCACTGGCATAGTAAACCAGTAAGAGCCCTATTACCCCCTAAAAGATAAGAGGAGTCAATAGGAAACTTATTTTATCAAGGCATGTACAAAACACTTATAACCAAATTGATAGATAGCAACAAAATTAAGAGAAAAGAGAAGATACCCACAGAAGCATATGGCATGGAGTTGTGCCACCACTCACCGCATTACGAAACATAGCCTTAGGAGACACTTAAACACTTAGCCTTAGGAGCATGAGTTACCATAAGGGGATAGAACTGCCACCGTTAAAATAATAAGATTAATTAAGGATGGATGACAGTATTCTCCATTACCAAGGAAAAATTTTACTTGAAGAACCGGCCATCTTACTCGTATTAAGGATGGACGTGTTACAATCTAAGGACATGTCGCAATTACCGAAGAAATTACCGAAGGAGTTACAAAATTGGGAAAATTGATTTAGGAAATGTAAGGCCTATTCAAATACAGAAATGGGCAATCGGATACAGGACTGAAGATACTTTAAGTTATATCACCAGGAAGCGGATGGAAGTTGAATTTTATTGTGAAGTCTTTACTGTGTACAAAAAGAATCAAATTGGGCAACGTGAGTAAGTTTTGTAGCCTACTAATACAACGGGTTACTACTTACTCCAGACAGCTAAACAAGCGAAGGTTGAGATCTTTTTGTGGAAGGAAATGATCGAGGGAATCATGGAGGATTACCCTGGCTGGAAGTTTAACTTTACTACCTTTCAAAGCATGATGACAAAATTGAGAAACTACGACCCCGAGAAGAAGGATGTATGGCAAACGGCACATAAAGTATTTTACAACAGGTTGCTCAACTAACACATCAATACCCTGGCAGTTTGCAATTTTTACAGAAGTGTTCACCTGTTTTACGCAAGGGAGTCTGACATTCACCATAAAGCATCAAATTAACAGACAAATGTAAACTAGAGGAGAAAGTGAGCAAACACTCAACAATTACAAGCAAGCTGAGAAGAGAAAGGCGAGTAAAAATCTTTATTCCAGGATGTACAACAAGGATGAAAATTACCACAAACAACTCTGTAAAACAAAACAAGTCAAATCCAATTTATTTTTGTTGGGAGGGGTCCAACAAGTGGACCCCAAAGAAAAGGGGATTCAACCCACCTAAGTGGGGAATCCCACAGACATAGGACTGACAAAACCTGCAAGATGCCCACTTACACCAAGTCAGGGAGGAAGAAAAGGAAAAACTTGAAAAAGCAGTAAAATTGAGTTGAGGGGAAATACCTGTATATGCGTCGACTCGTCCAGCAAGGACGCATCACCCAGCTGGCACAGACAGAGAGCCAGGTGGACTATCAACGCCCTAATCAAGAACCTCAACCGTCAGGTTTTCAGCTGAACGCCGAAGGAGTTGCGAAACAAACCGCAGTTCTCTTCCATACCCTCACAGTTGCTGAGTACCAGAATCAGGGAAGTTACGGGAGGTTACCAGATAGCGCTAACCGAGCAGCAGAGATGGAAAGTCTATATGAACTGATACCACAGCTGGATGAGCAGGGCACATTTTGGAAACAGTTGCGAGCCAAGTGCTTGAAGGGACTTACCTCGGTGCGGTGGAGCACGAAGGAGCTACACTGGCATCCCCTTTTGTGCAAGTTCCACACTTACCAGAACTTGTGGTGCCAGGCAGTGGTCCGTCTAGGAGAAACTGCTTTTGAAATGAAGAAGAAACAAAGTGAACAGGAACCAGAGCGTTATGTGTTTGTGGTGGATTACCTCTTCAAAAACCATGAGTTCTCCTTGGAAGAGAACAAGTTCCTCCAGCAGATCAATTTGGATGAGTTCATACTGAAGAACACATGGGGAGTGTTACATGAGCCTTTGATCCGAGAGGCATTAGCCAATCTCCAGGAGGACTCCCTGTCAACTACGGTGCAGACAAAGGAACTTCCTTTGGTGGCAGCCGACTGGAGGTCTCAATTTCAGGATGTTTTTCACCTCACCAAGCGGAAAACGAAAGCAAGCACCCAGTACACACTCTCCGAACTCTTCCCATCACTCAAGACAGCCACTGAAGGACGTGAAACAGTGAAGGTCACTGATTGTACGTACCCAGGTGCCAAAAAGCCTCTGAGATTTTTAAGCTCTTTGTTTTGCCTTAATACTACTGCTCAGAATTACATTGCAGTATCGTTCGCGGAGCTGATACTGGCAGCCCTGAACAGCCAACCGGTTGATTGGCCAGAGGAATTCTACCAGGAGTTCCGGGGCGAGGTGGTGAAATTACACAAAAAACATGCCCAGAATTCAGTGAAGGTTGAACGGACTGCTATTGGTCCACACATTACCCTCATGCTTAAAGCTGCAGGAGTTTTGAACGTACCACAGGTGATCGAGGCAGGTTTCCATGCAGCCAAGTCATTCACGCCTTCTGAAGGCAACCCTAATCCAAAGAAGAGGAAGTACACCAAGGCCCCACCACCATCACCACCACTCCATAGCACTGTGAAGGTGATGCAGTCCAGCCCCAGTCGTCAAAACGACCCATCATTTTCGACGCTCCCTTCAACCTCAGAAACACCTCGTTCGGTGGTAATTGAGCTGGATGAGCCCTGGCAGACCCCCGAAGCAATTCCCAAAATAGTCGAACAGGTGAAGCAGACACACCGAAGACTGGAAAATCTACTCACCACCTTAGCAAGCAAAGCACCACCCAAACTCATGAAGGAATTGGACTCCCAATTCTACAAACTCCAACGAGAAGCCATCCTGCACGAAGGTACAACACTCGCAGAGGACAGCCCTGACAAACTGAAATCAGAAATCTTCAAAAATCACCATACTCAATATGAACGACTGGAGAAGAAACTCAACGATGCCGAGGAGCTCAACAACCTCTGCATCGAAGACTCCTTCGAATTACAAAACCAAATCTCTCAGCTGCAAGAGGAACGAGATAAACTGCAGAAAGAGGTTCAGATACTCACCCACAGCAACCAGGTTCACTTAACCACCATTCAGGATCTGGAGCAAGTCAACTTGCAGCAGTTTCAGACCAAAGAGACTGAACTCGCAGCCATGAGAGCACAACTCCAACATTTCAGCGAGGAAGCTGCAGCTCGCAGCTCGTACAACCACCACACCCCTGAAGAACTCCGAGAGCGAACCGAGCTTAACAGGTTACATTCTGAAAACAGGGAATTAAAAGCGGCATTGGCTGCTCAGAAGGCAATTCCCAACCCCAAGATAAACTCTGTTTTCGGCCATCCGGCACAGCGGCCCCTGGATCGGGCCGAGCGGCATGCCTTGGCCGAAGAAGCAACAGAGCAGATCTACAGTGATCTGCAAAGGGAGCTTCAGGTAATCAAGCAAGAAAAAGAGGAGCTTCAACACCAACTCCAGCAAGGAGCCCCCGAGAATCGGATGACCTTACCCCAGACTCACGTCTACCCAAAATCTGAGATTTACCAACGACTGCTCCATCACACGGCCCCTTTGAGTTCGATAATGCAATACCATCATGCATACGGAGCCATCCATCTGCTCACCAGCAACTTACCCATAATCAAAGCAGGTATCACATTGAGCCAGGAGCAGTTTCAAGAATTGTGGCAGCAAGCCAACTCTCGCGCCAAGGACACCTTAGCCTTCATGTGGGCGATGGGTGGCATTAAACTACCACTGGGAAGCATGGAGGTAGTCACTGGATCTCCCCCTTTCTTCATTCGAAGATACATACTGCGAAGCATAGCATTCCTAGGCCAACACCAAGCAATCCAAATCAAAGAGCACCCCACCAATGAGACCTTACCCTCATTGCGCCCATACACCCATAGCCAGAAAATCGAGATCGCCAGGCTTCAGCAGCAGCACAAGATTATTTTTCAAGATGCGATCAACACTTTGCAGGGCGAGGACACAGCGATCTGCTTCGAAGCCACACATCGACACCAATGGCTTTTGGAGCAATTTCCAAGGTACTCCATTCCAGTGACCCTACCTCACCTCAAGGAGTATGTAAACCAAACATTGGAGGAACATCAGGCCACAATTACAACACGGCAATTCGGCACTATCAACAACGGGACCATCCTCCGAATAGGTCTACCAGATCGATCGAGGCACAACCAACCAGCATGATGAGAAGCATGGGGACACGCTTCTTTTGGAGAGGGGGATAAAATGTACACCCTCCCAGCTCCAAGCAAAAAGACAGGAGAAGGGAAGAGCAGAGGTCGAGGATTGCGAGGGACGAACACCGAAGAGCAGCAGTCGAGAGAGAGCGGTGGAGCGGAGCGTTGAACGAGGGAGACGATCAGATACCCGGGAAGGAGAAGCGAGGTCAGGTGGCGGGAGAGAAGCGGCGAAGGAAGGCCAGGAAGGCGGACATCAACAGCAAGACGGCTGGGTACCAGGGAGGAAGGACAGGTGGCAGACCAGGACGAAAGAAGGCCTTGAAGACCGGACGAGGAGCGGCTCCGGTTATATGGGCGGTTCGGGAACTGAGAACGCATGGGAGCGCCCGGGAACGAAGAGAACGTACGGGAACATTGTCGACCTAACCGGGAACGAGCAACTAACTAAACTAGGATTAGTTAGCATTTTAGTAAACAAGGGTAGATGAAAGACATGCCTAATAGGATGAAAGTCCTTAGATGACCATAAAACAATTCCCTATGAATGAAGAAGTTATATTCCGGATGGATGAGGCTTATGGATGGTAACCGCATCGGGTTACACATCTAGGATTAACCAAGAAATCCAACACATGAACCTTAAGGGTACATTTCACATTCATTCATTGTAACTGCTGTAAATAGATCCGGCAGGCTAAATTTAGACTGTAACCGGATACAGGGCTTAAAATAGCCGAAAATGAACATGTGGCATTAGGGGAAGTTAGGCCTAACCGCCACGTCCTAATTAAGATAGATTGTGAACACTATATAAACAAGCCAACTAAAGGCACATAATACACTTCATTCAAACGTTCAAACTCTACATGAGTGTCAACTTCTAAAGCTCTCTCTCTCTCTCTCAAGCTAAATACATTGTAGCCGAGGTTTCGTGCCCTAACTCGGGGGGGCTTTGGAGTTAGTGGTGCGAGTAGCCGAGGTTGTTCATACCCTAACTCGGAGGGTAATCGGAAGCAATACAAGTAACCGAGGCATGTGCAAGGCCCTAACTCGGAGGGCATTTTCGTATAAGATAAAGTAGCCGAGGTATTATCCTAACTCGGGGGATCTAAGAAACTTAAGAACTCTCGACTCGGCTTGCCACCCGTATCTAAAGGCTCATCTCAAGAGAATTAATCAAGCACCAAAGTCTCAAGTCAAATTCAAGAGAAGTTTGAGGGTCCGGTTAAAGGAGATTACAGAGGGAAGGTAAAATCTCACCTCGGCGGTACACTCAAGTAACTTTCCTCAAGACGGCCGCGTAAGGAGTTATCATTACAGTAAACTAAGGAAATCATGGGTGATGTAAGGCAAGCTAGAGGCTTGCCGGCTACCGGTCTTATCATACCGGGTATATATGGGGATACTAAGTAATCACGTAGTTTTAAAACTAATCAAAGGGAATTGGCCTAAGGGAATTCCGAAGCAACTAAGGGGCATACTTGGGGATCCTTAGGGAATAAGTTCAATACCTCATAGATAAGTGTGATGACGATCAAAGATCTTGAGTAAAGATTAGTTTTATCATATCCAATTAAAACCATAAGTATTCTAATACTCGGGGATTCTCAAGTAAATTTAGAAGGTTAACTTACTCAATAGGTTACCGAACAATTATAAGCTAATTCTCGAGGATTTCTATATCATTAAAGGGTAGGCTTTGAACTAGAAACTCTTTGTGGAAACATACTTGGGATTGTTCTTAAAAGATAATGGAGGCTCGAAGATTGTAAACCATGAAGGATATTGTTTACAACAATCAAGCGTTTCCTTTCAAAGCACTTAAATATAAGATCAGGGGAACATAAACTTGAGCAACTAAAGCACTTTACTCTTAGAGATTTAAGAAAGTTTAGAGGGTTGCAAACCATGAAAGATATTGTATAGTTATGTCTTTAAACACTAAACCTTGACATTAAGGTTCAGAGGGACATAAACTTGACAACTTGGACATCTTATCCATGGAGATTTATAAAGGGTCTTAACACCACATTCTAGATTAAGAAAATGATTAAGTAACCTTTAAATCTATTTAAAGGTTTAGGATCACCTAACTTTAAGGAAACATACACTTAATAAAATTGTCAATTAAATCCTTAAGGATTCATAGGAGCATTAAAGTATTACAAGGTTATAGGAGCACGGACACCTTCAACTGACATTAAAATACTAATTCAAAACTAATTTTGGTGGGAGTAACTTTCATGTAAACCGGTTCAGCAGCGGGTTACACCGTCTAAGAGTTTGCTGAGGGTTTGAAGGTGACCTCGACAATTAGTTTCCATATTGGCCGCTTGCCCAATAGATTCTAGTGGAAATGTAGATTCCACTTGATGGCATCTACATTTTCACTAGAATCTAATGGGTGGAATCTAGTGGATGAGCGGCTACATGAAAACTAAACCTTAAAGGTTGTTTACACCATGGACCATGAAGTCGTCCCAAGGCCCTGTAAAATTTGTGATTGGATGTTGAACTCGTCCCGGGACCACTTCGGTTTACACCAAGAAAAAAAATGTAAGAAGTGACCATGGAGTTTGAGGTCCCCAAAAGACATATTTCAAGGCCTACATGATCCATTGACATGGTCCAACGGGTTTTGCGGTGGGAGAGGCAAAAGAGGTGCTATGGTAGAAAAAGGCAAGGGCCCATGGCAGAGAAATGTTGTTAGAATAATTCTTAAATGATTTTTTTGAGAAGTGAAGACAAGAGAATGGTCAAGTTTGATTATTTTTGTCAATACTGCCCTTTTAAAACATATATTAAAAAAATAAACACATTCACTTTTTGGTGCATGATCATTCCTCTTGGTTCACATTTGGTTTATACCTAATGAGAGGCCCAAAGACTTTGTAAATTGATTTCTTAAGAAATCGAACCATGAAAGTTGGATCATGGAAAAAGGCCATCTTCCATGGTCCGACTTCATGGTCCATGGTGTAAACTGGCCCTTAGTGTACCTTTGGGAGTTTGCAAAGCTTAACTTAAGGGGGGACGAGCAGACAACGAGATTCAACGAACTATGTTGGCAGCTATCTTAGTAAGTTATGAGTCAACCCTAGTAGCCCATCCAAGTCCTTGGTTGAGGCATAAAGCCGGCCAGGGATGGAGGGCAAGGCAATCTGGAGCGTGCACTTTGTACGTGCTAGATTGAACGGGTGCTCTTATTTTTTGGGTTGCCCGAAGCCTGGCTGGGCTTGCTGCCCGATTGCGATAAAGATAGGTTGATGCCAAACCTCGTGGTTACGACACTCGTTTATATGACACCCTCCATATTACGACACATTTTTTTGAGACCATAATTTTTAGTTCAAAACTCCCTCTTTAATACGTCTACGACACTCGATAATGCGACATTTAGAATCTCCGTTTTGTCATATTAAAGAGGTAGTTAATGCTAAAATTCCTTTCACCTATGTTAAGTACATCTAAAATACATCCACTTCACTTGGGAACTACTTGGGAATTTAATGAGAATTAGGGTTACTAGTGTAGAATGGACATGGTTAAAGTTAGAGTGCCTTCTTGCCTAGTATGTTGCCGTGAATTGAGAACTCATGAGTTGGTGGATGTTGCTTTGGGTTTAGGGTTATGCACAAGACTTTGATCTTAATATTGATATGCATTCAATAGATGTGGATGATGTTGATCCACCTATATTAAAGCTTAGTGATGCTAAACATCATGCATCATTGCTGTCTAGTTTCTTATTAGAGAACTCTTTATATTTTGGTATTAATGAAATTGTTAGATATAAAAAATTAATAGGGAATTTAGATAAGATGTCTATTGCTAACTTGGGTAGGCAACACTAGAGATTTTGGACTCCTAATTCATGAGTTCTTGAGAATTTGTGTATTTGTTTGGAGTTCTAGAAATTTGTTAGAATTTCTTGTAAAATTTTGTATTAAAATAAAATATTGTTTTTTACTTATAGTTATAATTTTGAGTGTGCATACAATTTATTTTAAGTGAAAGCTTGAGTGTGTATATATTTTATTTTAATTGAAAGTTTGAGTGTGTGTATATAGTTTACTTTAAGTGAAAGCTTGAGTGTGTATATATTTTACTTTAAGTAAAAGTTTTAGCATTTATACATATGATCACCAAAGGATCCATGTTTTAAAGTATAAACATTTTGTATTTTTTTTTTAACTTTGACAAAAAAAATTATATTGTATTTGAGCAAACTAGCGTGTAATTTAGTTGTGTAGATATTCGTTCAAACATGGAGAAAATGCTTCATAGTTTCGATTATGCTCTAGAAGACTCAGAGAGCGAGTTGGAGTATGAATTTGATGAGAGTAGTGAAGAAGAATTAGAAGATGATGAACCTACTCAAACAAGACCAAAACCTATAAATCCAATGTGGTTTATTCCAGATAGATATTATGCTTTCATAGAAAAATCATACATATTGATGGTTGAATCTCTGAAGCATAATTTTACACCATCCGTCGATATGATTATTGTTGCGGATCCTACTTTTCAAGATGGTGAAGATGCATATTTGGTGAACTACCAAGTTATTTTGAGGAAGTGGAAAAAGTTGACTGAACAACTTCAACTTCTTGGAGAGTTTCGTCTTTGCAACAAGAGGAGTCCCACTTTGAGACTACCATGGTTTGAAGAGTGGGGACATATCGTGCGATCTGTGCATGAAGAAGGTCATCGGGGAAACAATGCAACTGCAACACAAATAAAAGAGAAGAGTTGGATGGTCGGGTAACAATCGCATGGAATCCCATGGGAATACATTAAGGAATACATACGTCAATGTCCACATTGCGTATCTAAGAAAGTTAAGGAAAAGTTTCCGACAAATCTTTCATAAAAAACACGTGCAAGACGCTTGTATAGTCTTCAATTTGAGGTTCCTATGCAAGAGTTAGATAGTGCTATTCAAAAGATCATCTTAGACTACAAGGTGAACTTAGTTAAGTTCAAAACTTGGAAAGTAGATGCAAGACCATTTAAGGCAATTGTGACTTTGTACCGATGTCATCGAGGTGCGGTGTACCATCGAGGTAAACGAAAATCCAATTTACAAAGTGTTACCATACGTGAACAATTTGTTTCAAAGCATTGTGGGTGTGAGTTTGTTTTGAAGGTAGTGGAACCATATGCGGAAGAGAAGGATGCACGTTTGTCCTTGGATGTGGAGGAAATCAAAGGTCCTCAAGCTAAATTATACTTAAGAAACCACACCGTACATGAACCAGGATATAATGCTAACTACTTATTTTTTCCAATACATCCTCAAGCCATCTATTACTGCGAAGAAAGTTTGACAACCCTTAAAGATGTACATGCTGCTCTTCTGGCATCGAAATGGAGAGCGAGGTTTTTAAGTGAAGCTGCACCTTCTCATGAACAAGTTTCTTTTCGGTTTCGGTTTGACACCAAATTCAGCGTGGGCAGTTGATTCAACATTCAAAACAAACCAATACAACATGCCACTATTTGGAGCTGTATGTCCTAACGAGAAAGGCATCGGAATGCCTGTGTTCTTGATGTTATGTTCTAATGACAAGAATAGTGGACATGAGGGAATTGCCTTACAATTAACAATGAGAAAAGTTTTTGAGGTTTTGGGAAACGTCCGTCCCCATGCGATTGTTATTGACAAAAACAAAATAGAGTATGATTCTTACATAGCCGTTATTCAAAATGATCCACATTGTTGGGAGCATGGTGTTGTGGGAGGGACACAAACAAAATGTCATCTTTTGTTGTGCAATTTTCATACCAAAAAAATATGGGTGGAAAATCTTCTACCTAAAGTTGGTGAAAATGAAAGAGATGAACTATATAAAGCAATGTGTATGTTGATCACGGGAGGTTCACTCCATGTAAAGTTGAACACCACGTGCGGCCAAAGTTTGCTACCCCTATATTACATGGAATAGATAAATTTTAAAATTATGAAATTTTTTCTACATATACATAATCATTGATAGTATCTTTTGTATAGTTTTTTGAAATTTTTAGTCATCTTCATTTTTTGTAGCAATTATTTTAGTTCAATTTTGCGTCATTCTAGTTAGAAACGGTATGTTTTATTAAAAAAACATATCATCAAATTTGGTTACCATTTTTTACTATGTAATAGATATCGTATATATCTACCCATGAAAAAAATTTGATAAAATTTTGACCCATTTTGGTGATGCAACTTACCAAAAGTAGATTTTTTTTGGCCGCACGTGGTGTTCAACTTGACAATGGAGTGACCCCCCCGTGATGTTGATGGATGTAGAGTCCGAAATAGAATTTGAAGAGAACTACAATACATTCAAAGAAGATTATGGACATCTTGCAGCTGTTATGAGATACGTGGATGTAGGTTGGGCAGGCCAAAATTGTTATTGTAGAACAATGTGGACTAGATTTGGAAGGTTGTTTCCCCATGGGTTTGTTGACACCACCAACCTTGTAGAAAGAATGTGGCATTTCATCAAATACACATTATTGCGAAGAAAAGTCAATCGTAGGTTGGACGAGCTAGTTTTATCGATTATTGGTGATCCAAGTTTGAATGAAGAACGAATGGGGGTATGACTTTGATTGAGCATTATAAAGAATGACAAAAGATAAGTGAATCGGGGAAATACTCTCTTCGTGGATCTACCAAATCCCACACCAACAAACTACAAAAAGCTCAACAAATCTTTGAAAAATATTTGGAAGATCCTTCTGAAGTTCTTCGTGAAGTGGACATATTCGGTTTAATATTTGAAATGCGGTCTCAAACGAAAGAGGATTTATGGTACACAGTGTCTATGGGATCCAAACAATGTGATTGTGCCAATTCTCAATCAAGGTGCAAACACATGTTGGCTTTGAAAAAAATTGTTGACAAAAGCTACTACAATATAGGGGGTGTTATAGAAGAGGACACCTTCTGCATACACAATGCAATGTACGAGGACCTACCATCCAACGAAGAGGAGATAGGGATTGCAAGAACCCTCGAGACGGTCAATGATGATATTGAATTCTATAAGGAGGTTGAAGATCTTCAAAAATCATTGCAGAGCTTTAACATTGGAGCATTATCCATTGATAAAAAAAAACTTTTTTCGTGAGCAGAGTTCAAAATTGAGAAAATGGATGGTTGCAGTGGAAAAGATGATAGCTCGGCCACCAACAGCTCTATGCCGTGTGCTGGAAGTAGCATAGAGATTCAACAAAGGAATGTGACATGGACAAGGCTTGGATTTAATGTGCCAAAAACAACACATATTCATGATATTGGTGAGTCGTCTACTGCAATGACGTTACATGCAGAAGTTCAATTTCCTCGACCTGATGCCAACTTTGAGAGTCGTTGACGCCAACATGTGGCAAAGAAACATAGTCGACCTCGCTTACCAAAACTGAAAAAACAAACTTGTATTGCTTGTGGCACCCACAATGTCATGCTTATAGAAGAGAGGATTGTATTTTGCAAAAATTGTTCTCTCGAGGTGAGTAGGAATGTTCAACCTACATGTGTGGACGGGGCAAATGGATCTTTCATTGGTCGTGCAGTAGAAATGTATTTCGTAGATGAGGATAAATGGTATCCAGGAAAATTAGCAGATTTCAATTATGCCAGTGCAAGTGAGCATTGTCAATCATATAGGATTGACTTCAAAAATGGAGTGGTTATATGGGGGATACGATTTCCAAATGAAAATGTACGGTACTAGTGTACAATGTAACCGATTTCATTCAACACCATTTTAGAAAACAAAGCCAAGAATTGTTTTGGACATTGTACCTAGAACACAAATACTTGAATGTTGTATATTTTAGTTTCAAAATAAATAAATGAATATTTACATATAATATTTTGACATATATATTATCATGTTGATTTAAATGATCAATGCATAGATTTTGTAGTGATGCATAATTTTGTGAAGTCTACTAAACTTTGGCGATGCATTGCTCTTTGAGGTTTTATCAAATCATGCTATTTCTTTTCAAAAGTGTGTGATATGAATATTTCTTTTTTCATACGAGCTCCAAAATTATGAGGAAAGTGGATGCACCTTTGATTTCCCTAAACCCTAAACCATCTCGTATTAATCACGTGTTCCATCCTAGGAGATGCACGGGGGGTTCACTCCATGTAAAGTTGAACACCACGTGCGGCCAAAGTTTGCTACCCCTATATTACATGGAATAGATAAATTTAAAAATTATGATATTTTTTCTACATATACATAATCATTGATAGTATCTTTTGTATAGTTTTTTAAAATTTTTAGTCATTTTCATTTTTTGTAGCAATTATTTTAGTTCAATTCTGCGTCATTCTAGTTAGAAACGGTATGTTTTATTCAAAAAACATATCATCAAATTTGGTTACCATTTTTTAGTATGTAATAGATACCGTGTATATCTACCCATGAAAAACATTTGATAAAATTTTGACCCATTTTGGTGATGCAACTTACCAAAAGTAGATTTTTTTTGGCCGCACGTGGTGTTCAACTTGACAATGGAGTGACCCCCCCGTGAGGAGATGCAAGCTAGTCGGAGAAGAAGTAACCATTTAAAACTCGTCTACCTTGTCATGTGGAGTTGCAAGTTCCCGTAGTGTGGCCACATACTGTTCTCCTTCTTCAATATGACATGTTTGGAAAAACACAAAAAATATATTGTATTATTAAGGTTTTGTCTTCAACTTAATATGACAAATTGTGTAAAGTTGTCGTATTATAAGTAATATGAGCTTAAAATTACATTTAAAGAGGGAGTTTTGGACTAAAAAGTCTGGTCTCGAAAAATGTGTCGTAATATGGAGGGTGTCGTAACCACGAGATTTGGCATCAACTTGTCTTTATCGCAATCGGGCAGCAAGCCCAGCCAGGCTTCGGGCAACCCAAAAAATAAGAGCACCCGTTCAATCTCGCACGTACAAAGTGCACGCTCCAGATTGCCTTGCCCTCCATCCCTGGCCGGCTTTATGCCTCAACCAGGGACTTGGGTAGCCCATCCTGATGGGAAAATGCTCCAATTCATTGGAAAAGAGTGGGAAGCTAAAGTCCACATCAGCCCTAAGCTCCCCCTCCACCTTCCCTTTACCATTCCCACACGAATACAAGGGAATAATTAAGTTATAAAGCGGAGCTCAGATAAGTATCGTGTACAGTTGAATCTATGTAGGCACAATATACATAGAGCATAAATAACAGAAATAGTAATTAATATAAAAAGGGGGAAATGTTGTCCCCTCCTGAGGCTACGGTCATAATAATCGTAGCCCGCTCCTTCAGAATCTCTTGAATCTCTCGAAAACTTACTCTCTAGCTCTGCACCCAGAATCAGGGCCTCACACATGTACACTTTGCGTAGATTTCACAAAGTTTTATACGTGCCCCAGAAAGACGTCTCGGAGGCTCAGGATAGAAGTTAAGAGGAAAATTAAAAAATTTGCAGGAAATATTCTGTCCTTTGGAGAGAGAGGGAATTATCGCATATTAGTGTTCCTCCATAACATTATTCATCGCCTAGTGTTTGTTCAATGGAACTTCAGAATTTAACGATTGAGTCTCCTGCTCAGCTTTTCGAGCATCCGATTGTTATATTTTGAGGGCTTATTAAACAAACAATGGCAGCTGAGTAATGTTATGTCTCATTCATTCAATATAAAAATCTTGAAATACTTTGTAGCTTGGATGTTACTATTTATAGTTAGGTTGATCACTAGATTAGTTTTAAAGATTTTGAATTACTATAGTTCAACTCATTTGAGATGAATAACCCACAAACTTATGAATAGGTCAAGTTTTTATACTAGATTAATGAGAGGTATGGTCGTATGTAATAATTCCCTCTCTCCTTGCTGCCAGGTCCATTGCTTTATTCGTGTGTGTGTGTGTGTGTGGGCGCGCGTTTTGGTTTTGCTTTGCTCCATAAGTTCATATTGCACCCAAAATAACAAGGTGACTTGTTTCCTTAAGAATCAAAACTTGAAAGGAGGGGAAAAGGTCAACGGGGCAATATTATAACTTGTGGATCACTATCAACTATGCATCAAACACCCACGCACCCTTAGTTATGCCATTATCAACACATTTGTCATGGTAGCGTCTCCCTTGTGACCTAACTCCAGTTTTGAAGAAAAATCTGCATCATATCGTCAACCTAAATTTGAATTAGACCAAAAAAAAAACCATATGACATTCTTCATGGTCCAATGTGCAGCCCACATGCATATACTCGTTTATAAAAAAATGAACACTGAATGTTTGCTTATTACCTATATGGCAGGGGATGTTGTTTCCTTTACTTTTCTTCCCGGGCAACAAGAAGGTCATGGATGATGGATGAGTTCATCCATTGGCCAAAACCCTATCTTCTCTTGTCAGCAACTTGTGATGAAATATTGTCATCGAGATTGAAATTTGGATGAAAAACCACTTGGTAAGTCACAGTAATTGCAATACTGTAAATCTATAATCCCCCCAAAATTCACAAGGAATGACAAGTACTGTTGGGTTAACATTTAGTGTTGGTGACTACACCGAGGTTTAAAATTTAGTATTGAGCAAGACAAGTAGAATTGGTGACACTAAGTCAGGCCTCATTAAATTAGGTGTTCTATAAATAGACGCCTAAAACGCATAAAATAATTTGAGCGGCGCGCATAAATTAAGAAAAAAATTCAAAGATGCCCAGAGGTTGTGTAGTCCGACGTGCAATTTAGGGTTTAGGGTTGGTCGTCTACGTTGATCACAACCTTCTATCCCGCCATATAGATGGGAGCGTGTCAACACAATAAATCATGCCACACACAACGCCATACGAAACACACTCCAGTTGTCCAATTCCTAGCATTTTCTAGTCATTTCTTGAAAAATAGTTATTTTATGCGCCTTGGATGCACAGCGCGCATAAATTAAGCTAATTTATTTAATTTATGCAAACGCCTAATTTTATGAGGCCTGCACTAAGTATCATATTTAGTGTAGCCAGGGAGCTTTGTGAACTCCCTGCGTGAAGCAGCTGCTGTCTAAAGCACTGCCAGTTGTGGGAGGAAACATACAGTTAATTAGTCATTGCCCGCAAACATAAGTTAGTTTGAGCAATTTTGGCTGCTGCACTTGAATTTCTGAGTGGTTCGGTGGACTTTGTTGCAGCGGCGGGTTGAGTGCCTCACGGAGGCCTGAGTGAAGAGGAATTCATTCCTCTTGTTCCCAGAGCTTTGTTGTGGATCCAGCAGTATCAAGGATTCTCGGCGGTTTCAGAAAGGCATTCTATTTTGGAATTTGTACTGGTCTGACCCCTTGATTGAGGAATTGGAGAGGCTGATTAGGTCCAAAGTGGAGGCGGTTGTAATTGGTGAGAATTATCACTACACCGGGGAATGCTCAGTGCAAAAGCTCACCTTTCTTCTTGCTCGAGAGACTCTTCTCTTCGTCCTTATCATCTGGATCGTCTGAATCATCAGACCCATCAGACTCATCGCTCATTTTCTTCTTTGGCCCTACATCATCAGCTTGGCCTTCTTCAGTTTTTTCACCGAGGCTGGGTTCATCCGGAAAGGGTTTTGCAAGGTAGCCGTGTATGCGGGGGAATACACCATGTGGCAACAACATTAATTGTCTATGGTGCATAATTCTGGTTATGGTGTTTGTCAGCATTCTACGAAATGGCTGTTGTCGTAGCTCACAGTGATAACTTGTGACGTCCGGAACGGGCTTTGCAATGTCAGCGTGAGTGGGGGAATATATATATCACATTGCAACACAATATTTAATTCTGGGTACGGTGTTAATTAGTCAGCATTCTACAAAGCGACTGTTGTCGAAGCTCATGGTGGTAAGTTAGGAAGTCGGGAAAGAGATTTGCAAAGTGAATTGTGCATGCGGGAATACATATCACATTGCAAGATAATATACAGTGCACAAATTCTGGTTATGTTCTTATTTAGTTAGGATTCTAAAAGGCGGTTGGTGTCGAAGCTCAAAGTGATAAGTTAGGAAAATCCGGAAAGAGATTTGCAAAGCAAGCGTGTGTGGGAACGTATATCACATTGCAACATAGTGGACAAATTCTGGTGATGGTGTTAATTAGTCAGCATTCCATAAGGCGGTTGTTTTCGTAGCTCACAGTAATAAGTTAGGAAGTTGGGGAAGGGGTTTACAAAGTAAGAGTGTGTGCGGGAACATATCACATTTGCAACATAGTATAGAGTGCACAGATTCTGGTCATGGTGTCAATTAGTCAGCATTCTAGGGGGCGGTTGATTTTGTAGTGCACTCAGAGTGATTGTTCAACCAAGAAGTGAGTTGCTCCAAAAACTTTGGTGGAGGCGGCTATGGGGATGGCGGTGGGGGATGAAGAGGTGACAGACGAGGAACTCATTGTGGTGGGGAGGTCATAGGTGATTCGAGCCTTGAATGGGGGAGACTGAGGTGGGCATTACAGTAGTCTCCCGCTTAAGTACGCATTTTTTGGCAAAAAATTTAGGGTTCAAGATTTATTAGTTGAACATGTCACGAATCATCATTTGGCATAAGTTTTGAAGTTTTTTGCGTTTGGCTTTGAGGCCGACCGTTCGGTTCTTGCTCTAAAATGATTCAAACGATTTCTTAAGGTCATCGAATGTTTCCTCTGCTTCTGCTTGAACTTCAGGGCAGAGTAGTTGATCCTCAATGTCAAGAACCTGCTTATAATGAGAATTGAAACCCTGGAATATAACTCCGTTTTCTAAACCGACATTCAGTTCTTGAGTGTTAACATCGCCATCATCATCCATCGTCGTTTCAACAATCTTCATCGTCTCCAAAAGCTCTTCAACATCTTCCAATACATCAGTTGCATATTCTTCATTGTCCTCATCGTCAATATGAACGAATTCTTCCAGCTCTAACGTTGTACTCTCGGGCTAGAGCCCTGTTACTCAGAGCATTCGTTTTGCTTAGCTTCGAGATGATTTCGCAGCGTAAATGTTCATTGAGACGCTTTCCGTTTGGTTTCTTTGACATTGTAGCGAAACACAAACGATTTGGGAGTGGCAAATCTAAAGTACGCACCTACCAGCTAAGTACGCACAAACTGCGCAAGTTCAAGTTGCGTACTTAAGCGGGAGGCTACTGTATACCAAGCTTCTGAGTGACATACGAGACCCATCCACAAGTGCATCCGCGCTATCCGTTCGTCTCTGGGGGTTGTCGCAGGCGGTGTCGCACGTGGACGAGCGTGCACACTAGGGCTTGTGAATTTATATTCTGGGAATGAGCGTCTGGAGTTACAGTGAGGAAGTGGTGGATGCGCTCTTGGCTTTCGTTGTGAACCTGTCCACTGCAAATGGCAGCTTTGTCCCGGAATGCTTGGATATGGTGGTGCGGAATTTCCTGCCGCCCTTATGCGGCCTGCCAACTTTCCTGGGCTCGTGTAGTAGGACCGAGTTTGTGATGGGCTCTCTGACGGTAGAGAAGCTTCGCATGCGAGCTGCCCAACATCTTGCCAACAAGGATACCGTAAGTCTGTCAAATCCTTGTCACTTCGTAATGGCTATCTGTTGCCACCAATCTGAATTGCAGTGCCGCCTTTTACGGGGAGGTGTTGTACAGATCCCTGTGAAGCAAGCAGCAATTAATAGCACCCGTTTCTCCTCTGTGTAATGTAATGCCAAAGGAAATATGTGGGATTTCCAAATCTAAAAAATGAAATTATGTGTTGATTTGTTCGAGTGCGACTTTGCCTCCGAGGGAAAAGTGAAAGTTTTTTCCTCTGTGGCACAAATTCCCCTTATGCATTAGATTTTTGTTTTGAGGAGGAAATGCAACCCCCTTTCCTTCAATTAACCATTCCAAATCCTCATGTTGCTGCCGATCGCATAGCTTCGAGGTAGAGGTAGGAATTCGAAGAGTAGGGTCTTTCGATTTTAGCAATTTTCTCTCTCTCGCACAACTGTAGTTATTTTTCCAGGTTTATGGTTTAGGATTATCGGTAAGTTTTGAATGGCTTGAGCCTAGATGTCCAGAGAATGCCACACAAGACGGTTGAGAAGCAGTGGTTGGCGTTGTATGTGTAGAACCTGTTGAGATTGGAGAGCAGTTCATTGGGTGGTGCTCTGGGTGGTCAGATGCTTTCACTTACAGTGGACCGACTTGTTGAGATTGATGTCGAGATAAGGTGGGAAGATGTCATGAGAGAAGATGACAACAGTAAGGTGTTCATGTTCCACATGAACCTGGACGACGATGACGAAGCGGGAGTGAAGGATGTGGAGGAGAGTTTGAGTGCAGATGATGTCACTGGTCCTGGGCGCGAAGCCAAACATCATCAACATGGTGCAATTGCCATTCAACGAGTCTAGAATGGGGCCCTGCCTACCTTGGATGAGATGGCGGACAAGATGGATGTGATTATGGACATGACATTTGAGCACTTACAGATGTTCGTGACCAATGGACACGGCATCCAAGTGTTCGAAGCACTCATCATATCATTCCAGACAACTATTTTGGAGACTTACGAGTCCAAGTTCACTCAATTTCTGGTCTTCTACATGTGCTCATTGGCTCCTGCAACGTGTGGGAACACCTTCACAGTCTTCTCTGCGACATCTTTGTCTCCAAGTCATGGCCTGCTCACACCAGGATGGCTGCATCGGCCTATCTAGCAAGTTTTCTTGCAAGGGCAAAATACCTTCCTCTTTTTGTTGTTCTGGAATCTGTAAGGCAACTATTAGAGTGGTCTGTCTCTTATGCTCAACTAGCAGGAGACCGGAGAAACCTGTCCATGTCCACTGCGGATCCAATTGCACACGGGATTTTCTATTTTACTTGCCAAGCAGTGATGTACGCCCTATGTTCTAGATTGAAGGATCTAACAGGGGATCATAAGCTGAAACATGTACTATGAAACCTGCCTTTGCAGGAGCTCGTTGAGCATCATCTCAAGCCCCCAAATGTTTGCTTGCCATTTGTGGTTGAGGAGTTTGTAAAGTAGGCTAGCTTAGCGCAACTTGTGGACTGTAGGGCTTAGGAGGATTCAAGGGAGATTGCCGGGGCCCAAATATGGGGATCATTTGGAGGGTAGGGTAGGCTGGATATGTTCTTCCCCTTTGATCCCTACCTCCTCCGCCAGTCTGATAGGTTTATCCGACCATATTTCATCCACTGGCCGATGGTTGAGCCTCCAGACACGCAAGAGGAATTCTTTGAAGCAGACGATGACTTTGTGAATGCAACATTTTCAAAGCCCAGCTCCTCCTGGGAGGATGACTCCCTTCAAGATATGGACTTCGCGGCCACCTTGATGGGAGGTTTGGGTCATGCCTTCAATGAGGAGGAGGATTTGGACGTGGGGGATGCCTACAGCAAGAAGCAAGGAGGGACTGAGATTATCACAACAAGAGGGTTTGAGGTTGGGAACTTCAATAGTGATGATGGGGCATTTATTGAGTTTTTATTGGACCACATGTCCTACACTCCGCCCTGGGCAATGTATACTCCACCACGAGACTTGCCACGGATGCTGGTGAAACTTCCAACAGTGCTCCACCCATCTCTTTTTACGTGAGAGATTTTAACCGAGACAAGCTTTGTATAATAGGTACAGGTAGGAACCCAAGAAGCAATTCTTTACACGTTGGCCAGGTGCACAGGGGCATGCGTACCATACATTTTGAGATGGGTTCACTAGTTACACAATTTGGACTGGGCTCACAACTCTCTTTTAAGTCAAGATTGTAGAGTGATGGACTCTGGCGTGACTTCCAGCTGTGCTCCACCCATCATTTCTTACGTGGGAGATTCTGATCGAGACAAGCTCTATATGATAGATACAGCTAGGAACCCAACAAACACTTCTTTACACATTGGCCAGGTACACAAAGGCATGAATACAAGAAATTTTTCTCTTAGCTATATAGTTACGTGATTTGGACCAGTTGTACAACTCTCTTTCTAGTCAACATTGTAGAGGGATGGACTTGGCTTACTTTCAGAATTGCCGGATGAGAAGCCCCTATTAGTTTGTCACCCCTATGTTAACTCTACCAGTTGATGATGAAATATTAGTACTTCTATAGGGAGGTGCGAAGCTTCTTGAGCTGAAGAAAAAGAAAGAAAAAGAAAAATAACGCCCGTATCCTGGTACCGGCGTGACCCCGGGTACGCAACTCCCGTATTATATGGCCCTGATTATAATCACTTATAATGCATTTTAGTCCAATCTCAAGTGATATAATTTGTTTTCATGTAGGAAACTCTTGTAGTCTTTCTAACAAGGAATCCAAAAATGTAATTATATATAGGAAATGAATATTCCTCAAAGCATAAAATTGCATTAAAAACCTAATTATATGAGTTTTTTAATACAGGTACCATAGGTCAAACTACCCAACTTTTTGGGCTTTTTAATAAAAAATTAATATTTTTTTATTATAAATAAAACATTGCCAATTACTTTTAATTTTAGTTGGAGGCAAGTACTCGTGAGGATCCTTTAAAATTATGCATAAACATAGGTTAAAAAATAGGTGTTTCAAATTTTTATATATGTTGTGAAGTTTTTAATAAATTAATTAATATGCAACCCAACTTTTTCTACATCTCATTTTATTTAATTTGGTCTTCACCCAACTTTTTGGTCTTTTTAATTTTTTATAATTTGATATAATTTTTACAAAAGCCGTCCTCTAAGCCGTTTTTAATACGATGCCCCCTGTGTATAATATGGGAGTTGCGTACCCAGGGGCGTGACTAATGAGCCCATTGATCCAATGTTGATCATGGATATCCAAGATGCAACATGGGGTATTATGCCTCTTATGAGTGGGCTCTGTTGATGAGCAATTTGCTCCGTATCATTAAGGTGGTGAGACAGGTTTTTGTTTGTTTTCAAGTTTTCTTTTGTTAAGGATGAGGTATGTGAGGTATTTGATGGCATTTTGGTGAATATTTTTCATGAGCTTTTTTATGGCTGATTGTGGGACTTTAAGGTTGGTAAGTTTGTTCATGGAGTGTTTGTGTATGGCACCTCGGACGCCGACTGTGATGGTAATGAGAGGGTTGGTTCTCCAACCATTGCTTTGTATGGCACTGATAAGGGGGTCATATTTGGTGTGCTTATGTGTGAGTGCTTGGTCTGGGAATCTATCATGATAGTACGTGAATTCGATGAGTTGGGCTGGTGTTGGGGTGTAGTTTGGGGCGCCAATTAGACATAGTATGTCTGGTCTTAGTTTGGCAAGGCAGTGGCATGGTGTTTGTTGGCATGTACATTTAAGGAGCCATGCAGGGATTGTTTGTTCAGGTGGTTTGTTATTGAAGTTACTTGCATTAGTTAATTGTGAACCACCAGAGTGGTCCACCACTCCGTGGGGTCACTTTAGTTAGGATTTTAGTATTAAAAGTTAGGATTGAAAGTGAATTAAGAGAAAAATTAGTTCATTTAGCATTTAGTTCAAAAAGGGGAAGGAAAATTACCGAGGACTTCGGACCTTCACCCGTGAAGGGAAAAATCTAGTTTTAGGTAGAGTTAGTAAAAATGAAAACTAACTAGAGATAGAAATTAGCTAAGTTAGGAAAAATAACTATCTAGGTAAGACCTAGTTGGCGGGGAAAAACGTAGTTAGTGAAAGCAACTAGCTAAGAGGACTAAATTAGTAGAGCTAGCTAGACAAGGGTTAGTTTAGTACTTAGTGTGGGTCACGCAAGACAAGTGGAGGTACTCGGCGTGAGAGGAAAATTAGCGCGAAGATTTTGAAGGAAAATAGCAAGGGGGCCACTTGCCCCTTTGCCAACTTGTTATCAAAAATTAGAACGAATTTGGAAGATTCCCGTCGGAGCCACCTCGGCGACGGGGTGGCAACCTCGACCGGGAAACCCCCGAGCCAAAATTTCGGGAGGGGGTCAAAAAAATGGAACCGGTGGCGGAGGCATCCAACCCTTTTGTGAAAGGGTTTAAAAACCCCCTCCTTCCACCTTGAAAACCCCCTCTCTCAATTCGATTAGCGGGCGAAGCTCTACATCAATATAGTTAGACAAATCTTTCTCTTTTCTTTAGAATTTGGGCGAAGCCCTACTTCAAGATAGTTAGGCAAAACTCCCTTTCAATTTGATTAGCGGGCGAAGCCCTACTTCAAGATAGTTAGGAGAAAATCTTTTAGCATGCATTCTCAATGGTCTAAGAAAAAGGCTTGACAAACTCCTCTACTCTCTCTCCTAGTTAGAATGTGTATTTATTAACACACCAACAAATTTCTTCCTTTCTTTTGTAGAGGTAGGTTGGATTGTAGAATTTCGAGTGAAGGCATTGTAGACCTCAGCTGCCAATGCCCTGAAGGCTTAGTTCAGAAGCTAGAACAAAATACTTATCATTTTTTTCTTAGAGATATTTCCTATAGCTATCTATAGCCATTTTCCATTTGTGATTTGGTCAAGATGACAATTAGTTATGGATTTTCAAAGATGGAGTAGAAAAACTGGGTGGTCCTATGGGTAGCGGCTGCTGGATCAGACCTGCCAGCCCAATCAGAATATTAATTCTAAAAAGTTATATTTTTTCCAAGTAGAACTTTTGTCTAGCTTTCCAGAATTGCTTAGAACGTTTGATTTGAGCATGATTTGAATTAGATATGAATTTTTGAAGACGGGATACATAGTTTGAGAATTCTTGGTTGACTGCTGCATTACAGAGGGTCTGCTGAATTCACTTTGGCTTAACTTGTTAATTGCATATTTTTATCACATAGATCTTTTTAATATCTTTCCATGGTTATATAGAACGTTTGATTTGAGCATGATTTGATTTAGATATGAATTTTTGAAGACGGGATACATAGTTTGAGAATTCTGGGTTGACTGCTGCATTGCAGAGGATCTGCTGAATTCACTTTGACTTAACTTGTTAAACACATAATTTTACCAAATAGATCTTTTTAATACCTCTCCATGGCTATATAGAACGTTTGATTTGAATAAGAATTGAATTAGATAGGAATTGTTGAAGACGAGATACATAGTTTAAGACTTCCTGGTTGACTGCTATGTTACAAGGAGTCTGCTGAATTTGTGTTGGCTTAACCTGCTGATGTCATAATTTTCCTAGTTAAAACTTGCTAATAGCTTTCCAATGGTATAAGAAAAGCCTAAATCCAAGTTGTAATGAATTCACTATGAATTTTTGAAGTTAGAAGTTAGATAGGTGGGTTGGAAGGATCGGTTGAATCGACCTCGCACTTCCAACCCTCATAACTTTTGCATTTCTTATCCGATTAAGGTGATTTTTAGATCGTTAGAAAGATAATTAGGTGCACTAAGTAAATATATTATGCTTAGGCCTAAATTATAGTGAAAAAATAACACTTTATATTTTAATTGTTAACTAAGGTACGCTTCCTATCAAACTAGTTACAAGGGAGGTAAGGTCGACGCTCGAAAGTGGAGCAAGGAAAGAAGTAGCGGCTCGGCCTACATCGAGCCCAAATTAACCGAGGAGAATTGAGGTAAATTAACTAACCCTAGCTTTTCATTTAGGGTTGGAGGGAGCGCGGCTAAGGTACGCATTTCTAACCCACTCACCTATCTCGTAAGGTCAAGTGGTTTGACCACTTGACCGCCAAGGGGGTACCCAACTCCATTGTTTTTGGGGCCCCTTGGTATGTTTTGTGGTAGTAGCTTCATTTATTAGAAAGTTTCGTATGTGGTGAAGTCGGGTTAATCACCGACACGACCACTCTGAATGTTGTTGATGGAAAGGTGGGGTTAATGGCCCACGAATCCATTATCATGTTGTTGGCCCCAAGGGTTGGAGGTGATGGCCCCAACCCTTGAAGATTGTGTAACAGGTTGAACACACATGTTGCCCTATTCCCCGGTCCCATTAAGTTGAATTTTGTGGTCAAACCGTTTTAAACTAAGCAATAACCAACATAATTTGTACAACCCCCTGTGGGCAAAAACTAACCGGGAACTTAACTCGAAGGATTGATCCCAACCCCTCCGGCGGCAAAGATCGGAGGGTTAGTGTATCAATCAACCTTCAAGAGACCCGCACAGGGCCTTGAAGGGTTCGGGTTAGGGCGTGCACCAAACATGTAGGTGGTGATGCCATAATTTATGAACTTAGTAATATAGACTTTGTGTAATCAACCTTAAACTAAGAAAGAAGATTGAGAGGGTGGGATTTAATCAAGGTCCCCCCGTTTAGAGAATTTAATTCATAACAAGTAAGGAATTAGAGGTGGCCAAGGTAAAATGCAAGGTTATTTTATTCATTAGGGTTAGGTTGCCTTGATTCCAAGGCTGGTGCGTCTGCGCGTAGACTAGGATAGACTAGGCATTAGGTTAGAAAAAATAGATAATTCTCTTAAGCACTTATTAATCTAGGCACAACCTACCGGAAAGACACGACGCGATTAACAAATCACTCCACAAATCTAAATACCCATAAAAAAAATCATAACATCCGGGTTCGGCTTGGGCATCTGCTAAGGTAAGCCACCCTCACCGAAGGGCTTGTGCGGTACTTTTAGGCTCCCTCGGAGGGGGGTGCCCAAAAGCACCACATTAATGTGAGGAATCGGGTGTTTTTGTTTGCTTGTAGGGTCTGGGTAATGTAGTGTACCGCTTTGTTGTGTCGGGCGATTCTCAAGCCTTTTAAGTATGGGTGTTCACATGTGGATAGTAAATGGGGTCATGTGTCTCTGTCGTTGAGGTGGCATAGTGTGCAATTGGGGTTGGTGTGTGTGAGGGGCCAAAATATGGTTTTCCGATGGTTACCCATGTATTGTGCATATCGAAATTTGAGCGTTTGGGTGATTTGGGCGTCAGTCACATTCGCACTTTTCCAGAAGTAGTTGGATAGTTTTTGGTGTATTTGGGTATTTGATAACCATTTGTCTACGTATGAGAATTTGGTTTTGGTGGTTGCCGATTCGTGGTTGCGGTGTTCTTTTGTTATAAATGTGTGTAGATTGCGGATAGCGCCATCGTGGGTGGCTGTGGGGCAACTAGCTAGCCAGTATGGGGTGGGATGTGCTGTGTGTATGTAGGGGGTGTTGGTTGGTTTTGCTTTAAGTGTTCCTTCGTTGGCTAGCATGTCGGCTATTTCGTCGCCTGTGATGCCCGAGTGTGCACGTAATTTGTGTATGTGTATAGTGTGTGGGGTCCAATGTATTTGGCGTGCTATTAGTAATTTGTCTGGGTGGTGATGTTGTGATGTCGGGTGTTGGATGTGGTTATTGATTAAGAATATGCTATTTAGGTTGTCTGTGAATATGTGTGTGTTGAGTTGTGTGGGTTGTATGGATTTTATGGCGATTAGTATTGCATTGAGTTCGGCTAGAGGGATATTTTGGTAACCTGGGAGTCTTTTTGCTATTCGGGTATTGTTATTGGGACTATATATTCCTGAGCCTGCTATGTTGCCTTCTATAGTTCCGTCAGAGTTTTTAGTGGGGGGGATGAAGGAGCCATCCGTGTAGATGCATTGTTGTGGGTGGTATCTAAGGGGGTGGATGTGTGTTGTATTTGTCTGGTAGGGGTAGCATAGGAGTATTTATCGGAGTTGGAACAGTTGTTCTAGGGGCCTCTTTCCAGGCTTTGGAGATTTTGACGCGGTAATTTGTGGGTGTTGGTTTAATGGGGTGTGTAACTATATGCGTTGCAAGTAGAGTTGTGAGGAGGTTTTGTAGTTCAAGTGGGGTGTGTAAATTCATTGTTGTGTTGGCTTGGTTATGTATACATATTATTGAGGTCAGGTTTGGTTCCACATGTTGGTAATATTTGGGCCATTCTGGTGTGGGATCATAGCGCATGGCATGGGGTGGTATGGTTGTTATTACATGGATGTCTTCCTTGGTTTTGATTGGGGTTGTTGTGGTGTCCAATCATTGTGGTTGATTATAAGGATGGTGATTGTGTTTGTGTCTTCTTTGGCGGCCATGCGAGTGTCAACCATAAACCACCACCCTTAAGCACAGGTGTTAAGTCCTAAATGACTAATAACTTGGGCCTTGCCCTTTGAACGTGCATGTCAACCGAAACCTAATTAAACAAGGTACTTGTTTTTGGTCTTTTCCTTTAATTCAAATAACACACGGTTACCCAACTCAAATTTAACTACATTGAACTCTTTTTAAAACTCACGTGCATGCAAACTTCTAACTAACTTCAACTAGAATTGCAAATCCTTGTGACATTTTCAAGGTTAACTTGAAATGTGAGCACATAATTAGGCTCACAGCGAGCCCAGTGGATGGCTTCTAGGGACGTGCTATGGCTTGTGGGGTATGCTAGGCCTATTCCTTGCCATCTTGCGGCTTTTGCATGTCCCATGGAGCCAAATATTATGTCCCGGGTGTGGGGAGAGTTGTATTGCATTAGTTGTGTGGGGCATGTGAGTGGGGAGGAGTAGTATGAGTGTGTGATTTTAAAGGATTCTATTAATAATGCGGTGATTCCGGGGTGTAGTGTGTGGTGGTTATTGTTGGGTTGTATGGTTTTTGGTTTTTTCTTAGGTAGTATGGTTATGTATCTTTGTATGAGCCATAGTATTTCGGTTTCGAAGTCTTGTGGTGGGGGTTGTAGAAAGTTGATTAGGTGTTGGTTGTGGTTGTGGGAATATTGATTCCATAGCCAGTGGAGTCTTTCCGTGGTGATGGTGGTCATATATTTTCCTGTTTGGTCTTATATATGAGATTCGGAGGCTTGGATTTGTATGGTTGGTTTGTCGGTGATAATGTCCTTGTCCGGGTTGCGTTCTTGTGTGGATATCTTGAGGTTGGTAATTGGTAGTGGTGGGCGTATGAATTTGGTGTCCTTGGTTTGTATGTGGTTGAGGTATTTGTCATAGGCGTGGGTGGTTTGTTGTTTTAGGGCTTTCGTATGGTATTGTGTTATGAGGAGTAGGTTGTGGTCTAGTAGTATGTTATCGGGATTTACGAGGTCTTCTTCATTGCGCCATTGTTGGGTGGGGCCTTGTGGGGTTTGCCATTGACATAGGTATGTTTTTTTGATGGCTTGTGCTCCCCATTTATCTTTTCTGGTGGTGATTTTTTCCATGGTTATGGCTTGGATTGCTTGTCCGAGTGTGGGTTGTAGTAGGGTGGTGGGGTTGTGCTCTTCGGTAGAGGGCATGCATTGTGTTGGTGGTGGGTGGTTGTTTTGGGGGGTGATGGGTGTTTGAGGGGGGGGGAGGGAAGATTGTGTGGGCTTGTTTTAATGCCTCCTTTGTGAGTTTGGGCACGGATTGGTGTTTGGTGCGGAATTCCTCCGGGGTGAGTATGGTGCCAGTTTCTTTGTTTTGGAGTTGTGGTAGTGTTGTGATGCCGTATGTGTATAATTTGTCGAGGTAGCGTTGAATTTGTGTTTTGCCTTATCTGTGAGGTGGGTGTATGTAGGGTGGGTTTTCCATGTTTGTTCAATTTGAGTGTTTTATATGGGGAATGCTCGGTTTGTAGTCGTGGCGTGTATTTCATATTCTCGTTCGAGCAAAAATAATGTTCTGGCAATGGGTGATCTTGTGCATGCTTGCTGTTTGAGTTTGGGGAGGTGGAATGAGCCTCCGTATTTGGCGGTTATATATTTGGTTAGGCCTTGGTAGATGACGCCTAGCTGTCCTGGATCGTTAAGGGCTTGTAGTAATTGTTGTCCTATGCAGTTTATATAGTCTGGGAGAAGTGAGGTCATATTGATGCCAAACTCGTCATGTGGAAGGTGAGTGAGGATGTTGGCTGTGCTTTTAGGTATGTTGCAGATTTCCTTGGTTAGTTTACTGATTATTTTGTCTAATTTCATAATGTCTGGTTTGGAGAATGGGACTGCATAGTAGGCATATGCAATCCGGGGTTTGATGACTGTGTTCAGGATTTGTAGTTTTTGTTTGAGGCTGGCCGGTGAGGTGGATAATAGTTTGCTTTGTTGTTTGGCTTTCTGGATTGTAGTTTCTTTTTGTAGGTTCCATTTAAACGATGGCATTAGATGTATGCCCAGGTATGTGTATGGTTCGTTTTGTGTGAGGGTGGGGAAGTTTTTTTACTTATATGTAATATTTTGTGATTGGATAAATGCTTTAAAGGTATTCGGTTTAAGTTTGGATTTGTTGGGACAACCTGTGATGGCGCATTTTGATAGGTTATGAGCCCAAAATGGTTGCTCATAATTGTTTTATGTTTAGAATTTACTTAGAATTGCAATTGTCGTCGTTATTGAAACAACTAAAAGTATTAAAAAGAGCGAGGCTTGGTGTGGAGTTATGTTTTAGGCCTTAGGTTTATTTAGTGTGGTTAATTAGAGGCTTAGTGGCATTAGGAGTTGTTTTGGTTAAATGAGTGTTGTGTGATGAGGCAAGGGGAAGGGCCTTGGGTTTAAAGGTTTGATTTAGGACATGTTCGTGTTGGTTTAGGGGGTGAGGGTTTAGTGGATAGGATAAGGTCCTATTATGTAGGAGAGGGTTGAGGGGTTAAGCTCTCTTGGGAGGTTTTGTGTGTGTGTGTGTGGAGGGGGGGGGGGTGGTAGAGTGTGGCTCTCTCTTGGATTGTTGAGCGGAAGAGGCTCAACCTCGGAGGAGCTGGGATCCACTTAGTAGGAGCTGGGATTTAGTTGGTAGCGGCTGGGATTTAGTTGTAGCAGCTGGGATTTAGTTGTAGCAGCTGGGATTTAGTTTGTAGAGCTGGGTTTAAGCTAGGCTAAGCTGATTTCACTTTGAGGAAGCCACAGGCTTCGAAGTTAAGCTGATTCCACTTCGAGGAAGCTCGGGCTCGGAGGTTAAGCTGATTTCACTTCAGAGGAGCGGGGATTTAGTTGGTAGCAGCTGGGATTTAGTTTGTAGAGTTGGGTTTAAGCTGGGCTAAGCTGATTTCACTTTGAGGAAGCCACAGGCTTCGGAGTTAAGCTGATTCCACTTTGAGGAAGCCACAGGCTTCGAGGCTAAGCTGATTTCACTTCGGAGGAGCTCGGGCTCGGAGGTTAAGCTGATTTCACTTCAGAGGAAATCCGGGTTCGGAGGCTAAGCTGATTTCACTTTGAAGAAGCTCAGGGCTTTGGGAGTAAGCCGGTTCCAAGCGGAACTAGCTCTAGGCTTCGGAGGAAGCTGGGGTTCAAGTCGAACTAGCTTAAGGTTGGAGGAGATGGATTTAACTAAGCTAAGTACCTAAGCTTAATATAATGGAATGGTTAAATCATTAGTTACCCATGGAATTGGGGGTGAGCTTGTGTGGGATTTGGATAGGGTGTGTTAAGAGAACAATCATGGAGAAAAGCGTTTGTCAACGTTTGTACGCATGACATGGAATAAATGGTGTGACCAAATGGATGTGTGATGTAATGGGGATGAATGATGTTGAAAAGATTAACCTAGGATTATTATGAATGTGAGCCCCACGCCCTCACCCGGACTAGGACGCATAAGGGTGGGTGGTTTGGCCTCACATAGGTTTAGGTCCATGTGTGACCATTCGGCAAATTTTTGAAATTTAAGTATTTGCGGTTGTATATGTTTTATGCTATTTGTGATTATGGCTAGGTCGTCGGCATATGCTGTGGTGGTGCACGTTGTGGGGGAGGTGTTAAAGTGGTATCCCATGTTGTCTTGTTCTAACCATCTCAATAATGGTTCTAGGAATATTATAAATAGGTATGGGCTCAGGGTATCCCCTTGTATGGTCCCTCTGTTGATATCTATTGGAGGTGTTGCTCCGAAATAGGTTCCAGTGAAGGATGTGGTAAAGTGTTTATATATGTTTCCTACGATTTCTACGGCATCTACAGGGTAGCCTAGATCCTCCATGATGGCGAGAAGTCTTGCGTGGTCGATGGAACCGAAGGCATTTCGAAAATCTATGTATGTGAGGTATATGTCTTTGTTGGTAAGTCTTGCGTCTTCAAGGGCTGCTATGACCATTTGGATTTGGCGGGATGTGTTACGTTGTGGCCGGAATCCTTCTTGACTGAAGTGTAGTAATCGGTGTTGTTCTCCATAGCTTGTGAGGAGGGTTGTTAAGGTGCTTGTGTAGAGTTTGTATATTGTGTTGGCCAGTGCAATAGGTCTATAGTTAGCAAGATGGATGGGGTCGTCTTTTTTGTGCAGGAGGATGGTTTTGCTGTGTTTCCAGTAGTTTGGGATTTCTTTTTGTTTGTAGCAGTGTTGGAAGAATATGAATATGAGGTCATGGCATTGTGGTGGTAGTGTATGAGCCAAATATGATGCTCACATATTGTGTTAATTCTTAAGTTCCGTAAAACTTGTCCTTGACAATTGTTCAAGTATTTAAAATCATAAAAGAGTGAAGCTTTGTTGTTTTGATTTAAGATTTAGTTTGAAGTGATAAGTGGTTGTGTGTTGGGATTGGTGTTAGAGGAAGTTAGTGAGTAGTAATTATCTTTGGGCAAGTAGTTAGTATGAAGGAAGACAACGAATGACAACGGGCGAACGGGACGAACGGAGACGAACGGAGGATGACATCAAGCGGAGGAGATTAGGGCGGATGACGGCCGCGGATGTCAACCGTTGGATCTTGGAGTTTGATCAAGGGTTAGGATGGTGGAGGCCGTGGATGCCAACCATTAGATGTAGGTATGGCTTGATCTACGGTGGTGAATGCTTGGTGGTTGGAGGGGGTAGTCCCATGGAGGAGAGCACGGAGGCTCATTCTCCTCTCTCTCATTCTCCACTCACACTTGGACCTCTCTCTCACACACTAGGGTCCTTTGAGTAGTCTAGGTTGTAAGGGGCATAACTTCCGAGTAGGAGAAGATATTTTGTTGAAATTTAGAGGATTAGTAAACAACTTATTCATATGAACATGGTCAAAATCTGAGGATGTTTGGAGTAATGGAGCAGTAGTTATGACATTCTGAACTTTGCCTACATTTTCGAGCTGAAATGGGCATAACTCTTGGACAGAGGCTTGGAATTGCATGAAATTTTGAGGCATGCTTTGTTCTTAGGTTTTTTAGTTGTGGTACAAATTTCAAGTCATTCCGAGTAGATGGGAAGGAGATATAGCATTCTGAAGTGGTTCAAGAGTTGGTAAATGAGAGATCCTTTGAGTAGTCTAGGTTGTAAGGGGCATAACTTCCGATCAGAAAAAGATACTTCGATGAAATTTAGAGGGTTAGTAAACAACTTGTTCATATGAACATGGTCAAAATATGAGGATGTTTGGAGTAATGGAGCAGCAATTATGACATTCTGAACTTTGCCTACATTTTTGAGCTAAAATGGCCATAACTCTTGGACAGAGGCTTGGAATTGCATGAAATTTTGAGGGATGCTTTGTTCTTAGGTTTTCTAGTTGTGGTCCAAATTTCAAGTCATTCCGAGTAGATGAGAAGGAGATATATCATTCTGAAGTGTTTTCAAGAGTTGCAGACTAAAATGGTCATAACTCCTGGACAAAGGCTTGGAAACGCATGAAATTTTGAGGGATGTTTTGTTCTTAGGTTTTCTAGTTGTGGTACAAATTTCAAGTCATTCCAAGTAGATGGGAAGGAGATATAGCATTCTGAAGTGTTTTCAAGAGTTGCCGACTAAGAAAGCCATTTTGGAATGATACATTGAGTTACTAAGGAAGGAGTTTGCTAAGTGTCATCAATACTATTCCACTCGGGCTAGGACGCAATCGAAGGGTGGACTAATTTTGGTGACATAAATGGTGCGTCCGCCGGGAGCGAAGCGGGATTAGGAGGATTGGAAGCTTGGAGGCACGAACTTGAGGGCGAGGAAGGAGCACTTGGTGCAAGGTGAGTATTTTTCTTGGGTTTGGATTTTTTGCCATTCGTTAGGATAGTTGAATTTCTTTTCTTTGGAATGAATTACAATTTCATTTAAGCATTTGAGGAAGGAGCGCGGCTTGAGGTACGACCCTAAACCCTCTTGGGATGGCATAAGAACATAACATTAATAGTGCGATTATTAGCTCACTAAATCTTAGAGGGATAATTAATTTTAGGAAGGACTTTGACACTCACCTTGGGGTGAGTATCTAAATTAAGGGATTTTGAATTTGATGTTTTAGACTAGAATTGTTAGTTGAGGATTGGTGTGGTTAATGTCACATTGGGTCACGGTCGAGTGTGAGTGCTAACTTGCAGGAGGAAACGAATTGCTTGAGGTAAGATATTCTTCAAAGTGAATTAATTAATTAATTAAAGAAGGATTTTAGTACTTGTCTTTGTCGTTATCCGTTGGGGAGGGTAATTCCCTAGTCATCGCATCGTGTTGAAGGCGAGAGGGTGATGCCTCGGTCTTCGATGTGGTGCATGGCGAAGGTCAACCCCTCAACCTCGGTATTGTGGTGAGTGTCAATTTGAGGGAAGAGTCGGAGGTGATGCTCCGGCTTGACTAAGAATTGACATGAGCATGCCTATCCCCTGTTTGGGATTTTTCACTTAAGTTGGCTTGCAGGTTCTCTTTCCTCACCTCCTCAATTTTAAACCACATCAAGAAAAGTGAAAACATTAAAAAGAGTGAAGAACACTATATTCGTTAAATTGAGACTTTTTGGGCATTTTGAGACATTAACATAAATAAGAACAAGGATAAATGGAACACATATTGGAGAAAGTTGTAAGATTGGAACACTTTGAAGCGGGTGTTCATACCAAGAAGCCCATTAATAACTCATATTTGTGATGGTTTAGGGTGGGCAATCTAAACCTGAGACCATATTGAACAGGTAATCTCAAAACATTCATATTATTGCATACAAAATATGAGAGCTTGTATGAATATGGTTTAGGTAGGGCAATCCAAACCGTAGACCATATTGAAGGGGTAATCCCATAACACTTATATTATTGCAAGTACCATATACAATGTATGGCATGAGAAACTGAATAGCATACTAATGGCACAAATCCATTGGATAGTGCGGCCTAAAATCATCCCGCCTACATGCAATGTCTACGCCCTACAATTGCCTATCTAGGCTGGGAGACCGCATCTTTTTCTTTTGCCGCCGCTTGTTTAGCTCGCATCGCCTCAACATTTCTGAGAATCTCTGGCCCTCGACTATAGCCGAGTTTTGGATGTGGGCCCACCATAACACATTTTGGATTGTGTCGACCGCCCGAATTATAAGACGAGGAATTCGAATACGACGACGTAGACTGTCCGGCATATCGGCGCATGGCGTAGTGACGCTCCAGCTCAATGGACGCATTGGCCCGCGGAGGTTTGGGGCTGGACGCAACCTGGAAGTGATCAAAGAAAACCAAAAAAAACACGGGTTAGTTTGAGGAGAAAGACCCAAACCCATATATATATTGCACGCCCCACTTAAGGGAGAGGGATTGTAATGTATTGTGGGCGATCACCTTGGCAGTAGGGGCGCTCGCGTCCGAGTTGGATAGGACGGGGAAAACGTCGCGCAAAGGGACATGCAGGGGTCCACTCTTTGCAGGCCGAGCGCCCATCGCCAGTCGTCGTCGGGGTGCAACGGCGCCGCCGGGGCGAGAGGGGGACGTCCGGACGCAGCCCCGCTTTGTGCCCTTGAGTGGCGACGGAGACGGAGACTGCCGGAACATTTGCTTGGGCGGGGGGCTATCGACGACGCCGGCGTCAATAGGCTCCTTGGAGAGGTCAATGGTTGAAGCGGCGTCATAAACGGTCTCATAGAAGAAGCTCCCCAAGTTTGAGTCACTGACGATGTCAATCGAGGGCTCCAAACGCTGGCGCCAAAATGGAAACAAAACAAAACAAAACCCAAAGGGAAGAGGGAGAGATAGAGCATGTGAAAATCAAGATACATATGAAGAATATATTACACAAAGTGGGGGCGCCCCCACACACAAACACACAAACACACACACACACACACACACACACACGTACTCTCTCAAATGAGCTTGTTAAATTTCGCGTGGGAGAACAACTCTTTGTACAAATGGTCTCGTGGATCCAAGTATCTCTCGCCTATGGGATTACTCCTAACAAACTGGTTTACGGGCAGCCCGCTACCGCAGAGCGTCTGCAAGTACTTAACAAGGTCTAACAAAAATCGGTCCCGGACCTTCTCGATCGTCCACGTAGGGCAAACAATGAAGTTGGCCGTCGGGTTCAATAAGTTCTTGGAAGCGCTGTCGTCCACCATGAGCGTGTTCTCGCGGGTGGGACGGACGTCGTAGGGGACGCCTATCAAGGACGGTCGCTGGTCCCAAAAAATCGGCTTCAAGACCTTGAGATATTGGGGGGACGCGGGGTTGTTTGGTTTTTTGACGACTTTGCCGTCCGGTGTGTACAATATTCTACACGCTTCTTGTGCTAGGACCAAGCAGGGGGGCTCGAAGCCCTTGAAGATGAACTCCACGACCGCATTGGTGTTCTCGGCCGTCATGGAGCTCCACACGACCACCCACCATTTGTTTTGGGCGATCTGCAGGAAGCGCCGAAGCCACGGGCGGAGGTGCACCAGCTTGGTCTTAATGTGCGTGGGCGGCCCGTCGTAGTTCGCGTCCTCGGGCTTGTAAAAGGGCACCGTGGGGACCCTGGGACAATGGACGCACTGGACGAGGACCCCGTTAAGGTCTAACACCAGGAATCGTTCCTTCCGCAGCGCGCGCAGGGCGGGCAGAACCGGGGGCGCCGCCGCGCTGCCCTCTCCGCTCCTGGGAGAAGAGCGTTGGGGAGCCGCTACGCTATGCTCCGAGCCCTGCGGGGACGATCGAGAGAAAACGGGGGCGACTTATGTCATGCTATGTCCAAACGAAGAATTAAGGAAATTTATTTGCACTCGGTGCATACACAAAACCATTTGATTCATTGGCCCGGGGGGGGGGGAACAAGGGATACAAGAGAGGCAAGAGCATACAGTATACATTCAAACGCAAGATACAAATATATGGGAGTAAACAATGGTGATTTTATATTATACAATGCTCCATGTACATTTTGATATTGAGGGAGAGCCGCGTTGAACGATGTGTTCAAACTAGCCTAAGTCTACATCTAACAAAATTTGAATGACGAGCCGCCGTGATGAGGACTTCGTCGCAAGCCGGGGTGGGGGGGGCCCGAAACGGATGGTCGGGGGGGTGACGAAAGGGGGGGCGAGTGCGGGGATGGGGTGGGGGCGAAGAAGGGGGGGGGACGGGTGGGTCGGTTCTTCCTAGCTAGGGGACACGACCAAGGCAAGAAGACAAACACCCAGGGAGTTTGGGTCGAGCGACCCAAACTGAGTGGGGTCAGTGCATTACCTCGCCTTGGTCGTGCCTTGACGCCGTTGACGCCGCCAACGCGTGCGCTTCCCCAATTGCGTCACCAACGCCTGGTCCGGCGACGTCAGCAGCAACCTGCTCCTGCAAAGGCTGACTGTCAGGCCTTTGTCCCAACCCAACCTCCGCATGCGCATCATGCATTGGTTCATCGACTGGGTTAGGAGTAGAGGTATCACCAGGCCCTTGCGGGCCTTCAACATCTAGCATGGGCTCGTCCACCGGGGCCGTCGCTGAGACGGGGTTTGGGTCGGCCGACCCAAACCCTCCTGCTTCGAGCGGGTCTCTGGCTGGCGGTGCAAGGGCGGCAGTGTTTGGGTCGGACGACCCAAACATGTGGGGGTCGTCCTGTTGGTGGTGTGGGGGCACGAGGATGGGAGGCCGAAGCGGGGGGGGCCCCAAGGGACTTGAAGCTCCGGGGACGCGCCAAAGGCTGGGGTCGTCCACCTGCTGGACGGGCGCGTACGGGCGGGCTTGCGGCTGCAGCATAGGGCCGAAGGTGAAGGACTGCTGCGGTGCGGGCGGCGGGTTGATATTCTGGGGAGGGAAGCCGGCGGGCAAGTGCGGAAATGCACTCGGGGGAGCCATCACCAACCCCTGCGCCAACATGCCCTGAATCACTTGCGTGATCAGGTCCGCGCTGGACGGAGGTTGGGCCATCGCCCTTTGCCGCTCCTGCTCCAAGAGGAGAGCCCTCAACTCCGCGACTTCGTTGCGGACCGAGGGTTCCTCGGCGGCAGCCTTCTCCAGCCGGACGCGCTGCTCCTCGTCCCTCCGCATCTTTTCATTAGACTCGTCCACAGTGAGGACTTCGGGTTTCACCCTCACCATGCCGGCAAACGCCGTGGGGGAGGGGGGATCCGACCTGAGCCGTTTGGCGAGCTCCATGTCGTCCTCGTCCTCGCTGCTAATGGCGATGGTCTCTTGCACGGCGTAGTCGCCGTAGAGCTTCTTCCCCTTCAGCCTCCTCCTCTCCCTGAACGCGGCGGTCGCGTCCCTAGAGTACATGTCCCTCGCGTCGTCCACAGTGAGGACGGGCACCAGCTTACTTTGCGGAGTTGCCACCCGCATAGCCTTCTTTCGTTGGGGGGCTTCAGATTCCTGCGTGAACCCCGTTGCCCCTTCCTCCACCTCGCCCTCCGCCTTGGGGTCCTCTTCTTCCTCTTCTTCGTCCTCTCCCGCTTCATCACCTGGGCCCCGTGACGAGGTGCCAGGATGCAATTCCACCAGGGGTTCGGGAATTGCGACGGGGGCCTGAGTAACGAACTCCTCCGGGTTGGTCCGCCTCGCCCTATCCAAAGGGTTCTCGCCCCCTTCAACAATCTCCTCGGCGTAGCTTCCAGGGATCCAATCGAGGATGTCCATTTTTCTCGCCAACGCTTTCTGCGTTTTGTAGAAAAGAACATCGGCGTCATCTATGTACGAATAGATGGTCAACCCCAACATCTGCACATTCCCAGATCACTTGCATTAGATTTACACCAAATCTAAAGAAAATGAAAACAAAAACATCGGCATCCATCTCACAAAAACACTGCATAGTTTGGGTCGAGCGACCCAAACTACACACTGACTAGTCTGGATGGAGCAACCCAACCTACACAATGCCTAGTTTGGGTCGCTCGACCCAAAGTTGGCTTTGTGTAGATAGCATTGCTCCACTCAGGGCAGGCAGTGTGTAGTCCGGGTTGCTCGACCCAGAGTACACAAATCAACCCAGACTACACACTCACTAGTCTGGATGGAGCAACCGAACCTACACGAAGCCAAGTTTGGGTCGAGCGACCCAAAGTAGGCTTTGTGTAGGTTGCGTTGCTCCACTCAACCCAGGCAGTGTCTAGTCTGGGGGTCGCTCGACCCAGACTACACACTCACTAGTCTGGATGGAGCAACCGAACCTACACGAAGCCAAGTTTGGGTCGAGCGACCCAAAGTAGGCTTTGTGTAGATTGCGTTGCTCCACTCAGACCAGTCAGTGTGTAGTCTGGGTTGCTCGACCCAGAGTACACAAAGCAACCCAGACTACACACTGCCTGGTCTGGATGGAGCAACCCAACTTACACAATGCCTAGTTTGGATCGCTCGACCCAAAGTAGGCTTTGTGTAGGTTGGGTTGCTCCACTCACACCAGGCAGTGTCTAGTCTGGGGGTCGGTCGACCCAGACTACACACTCACTAGTCTGGATGGAGCAACCGAACCTACACGAAGCCAAGTTTGGGTCGAGCGACCCAAAGTAGGCTTTGTGTAGGTTGCGTTGCTCCACTCAGACCAGCCAGTGTGGAGTCTGGGTCGACCGACCCAAACTACACAAAGCAACCCAGACTACACACTGCCTGCTCAGAGTGGAGCAACCCAACCTATACAATGCCTGGTTTGGGTCGCTCGACCCAAACTTGGCTTTGTGTAGATTAGGTTGCTCCACTCTGAGCAGGCAGTGTGTAGTTTGGGTCGCTCGACCCAAACTGTCAACAATTTATTTAGAGCTACTTACCATAGCAGAAAAAATTGGTTTGGAGCCCCCGAAGACGTTGAAGATGCAGTCCCCTCTCTTCGTGAGGGTCCTCATCATCCGCAGGTAGAACTCCATCCGCAGCTCATCCGCGGGGTAGTTGGCGTACTTCGCCTCGTCGTACAAGCTCCTGCTGGTACCCAACCCTTCTGGGACTTGGAAAAGTTTTTCCATCCGGCCTATGGGATGGTTTGGCACCTTCAGCAGCTCAGCTTTGTACACGAAGTACAAGCACAACACGTTGACGACCTTCGTCTTCTTGTCTTTCAAAGTGCTGTACGCCCCCTCCGCCGGTGCAGCAACGTAGTGCGATTTCGAGACGGCGTACTCTGGCTGCAATTTCCGCACGATCCCGTACACCTGCTCCGCCCTCCTGACCTCGATAATCCACAACCAGATGTCGACCTCCCGAAATTTGGGGCTGTTGTAGTCCACGAACTTTGACAGGAATGGCTCGTAAAACGGGGTGCTCATTGTCCCCTCGAATGAGCTTCCAGGGATGTTCCTGAAGTCTATCATTCCGAAGGGGAAGCGGTCCCCGGCTTTCGTCTTGATGGCCTTCCTGGCATCAGACCCCGGCCAGCCTTGGATCTTTAGAGGGTCGAGGGTGACCAAGTTGAAATGCGCGTCGCCCTCGAAACTGACGATCTGCTTCTCCTTTACGAAGTTGGAGAAGGCACGCGCGGAGTGCTCGGGAAGCGCCCGGTTCTTCCCCCCCTTCACGAACTTCGACCTGAGGAAGTCGTCTCCCGCCTCCCTCATGAGTGCCGCCATGGACGCACTGGTGAACTTATACTCGGCTTTGAACGCCCTCCAGTGCGCCTCGTGAACCTCTCCATCCACGATGAGCTTCTTCTCAGGAACTAGCTTGTGCAGCTCCTGGACGATGGTCGTTTTCTTCTTCCTGTTCTCCGTCCATTCCTTCATGGTGTAGCATGAAGGGACGAAGCATTTGGGCTTGCTGAAGACGATCTTCGGGTGGACCCAACATCTCTTCACCGTCGGCTGCATGTGCAGGATGTGGGATGCCGCCTTCCCCATCTCTGCCTCCGACAGCCCTTGAAGAGTTCTGAAGAACTCCCTCACGAGAGGCTTCATCTGCTTGAAGCGCGATGCCTGGTTGAAGAGCATGCCAGTGTCGGGGTCGATTAGCTCACCCGCCTCATGCTTTTCAAATACACTCCTCCATTTCATCCAAAAGAAATCGGAAGCTGTGATTAAATAAATCTCCCCTCTTAGATCGTTGTATTTCTTCTGCTTTTGACTAGCATTGTCAATTGAGGAGAATTTATTTATCATCTGGTATTTGAAATCCTGCATTTCCCCAAAACAAACCATTTGAATGCGTGTTAGATATGTACATGTGATTTCCAAGACATATCATGAACAATAACTGCAACAAGAGTTTGGGTCGATCGACCCAAACTAAAAAACGAGGCTGCAAACAAGAGTTTGGGTCGATCGACCCAAACAATACTCACCTCCCACTTTGGATTCTTGTCCTTGGCGTTCTCCCTCTCTTTGGGAGGCCTGCCATAGAACTCCCACACCTCCCGTGAGGCCATGATATTCCTTATCCAGGAAGCTTGGTAGGCCCTCTTCTTGTTCCCCATGTTGAAGTATCGGGAGATGTCGCTGAGCCTGGTCTCGTCGTCGGACCACACCACCAATGCCTTCCAGACCTTCAGCTTTTCCTTCTGATGGTTGGGATCATCCCACTCGGTCATCAGTTGGATTTTCTTTGATGCCTCCACACTGTGCTGGCCGTCTATCAGCCAAAAATCGCCTTTCTGAATTGTAGGCCACATTTCAGGGGTAGGCATTTTCTTCTGTCCCTGGGGCATGACTACAATTGTTTGCCTGTCGTCTTTGAATTGTTCGCTGACGATCTGCGCGATTATCCAGTCGACGTAGGCGTCTTCTTTTGCCCGGACGCACTTTTCTGGTGGCGCTAGATGGCACTGGCTGATGTTGACATCGAACTTGAAATCTCTACCCATGAAGAAACAGTGGGAGCACTTGGACGTGAAATTGTTCACGATTTTCTGTATCTCCCCCGCATCCACCTCTTGTCCGGGCTTTGGCATGCGCAGCTCAGGTGAAACTGGCTCCTCGGTCATCACAGATGACTCTCTCGCCCTTTTCGATGGTGTTGTTTGGCGGCTGGCAGAAGGCGTAGGCGTCTCGCTATCCGCCGGTGTCTCTGAGGGAGTCGTCCGTCTTGAGTCAGACGGTACTGGTCGCGGCTTCCTCACCGTTTGAGGCCTTGACGACCCTGCACCCTCCTCAGTTGTTGCTTTCCGCCTCGCAGGTTGCTGACTTTTTGTTTTGCTCTGCATGGCCTTGTTCAGCACGGTGATTGCATGTTTTAATTTTGTAAACCGGCTAGAGACCTTGGTGTTCGATATACTGCTATCGATAAATATCGACTCCGGTTTGATGACGTCTGGCTCAACACAAGACTCCTTTACGTAGATTGCGTCGAACGGCTCGGAGAACTGGTGCATGAACATATGGACATTCTGCACCGCGGAGTTCTCTAGGATGACGTCCACGTAGTCACCAAGCGACTGAACCGATGCCACCTCCCACCCCGTGACTGTGGCCCATGTATGGTTCTCCATGGTGCCAACTTTCAATACAAATATCATTTTGTATTGCGAGGCTTTGACCACTTGAATTGACCAAGCGAGGATAAGATTGTCCTTTGGAACATAGGAGTCATCCTGCGGTGTTTCGTGCTCCTGCCATAACATGTCTGGCGCAAGCATGAACCACCTTTCACCGGGTCTTTTCTTTGGGGCCATCTGTAAGGAAAGAATAAACCATGTTAGTTTCGGTCGTTCGACCCAAACTTCTTCAAGCTTAATGGATAGTTTAAACTTCTTCAAGCTTAATGTTAGTTTCGGTCGTTCGACCCAAACTTCTTTCAATTGTTTTAAGGGAAATTTAATGGATTGGCGCATATATTTTGGTGGATTGTGCACTGTTATATATGTGAACATCATTTGTATGGTGATATGTTATTTTGTTATTTTTTGGGTGGATATTCATTTTATATTGTGTTTAACATCATGGATTTATTGATAAAATAATAATTTAGAGGTTGGGTTTGGGTCGACCGACCCAAACATGATGATGTGTTTGGGCCGAGCGTACCAAATATGAATATTGGTTTAGGTCGAGCGACCCAAACATGATGATGTGTTTGGCCGAGCGTACCAAATAGGAGGCTGGGTTAAGGTCGACCGACCCAAACATCAGGCTGGGTTTGGGTCGAGCGACCCAATCATCATGACGGGTTTGGGTCGAGCGACCCAAACATTAGGCTGGGTTTGGGTCGAGCGACCCAAACATCATGCCGTGTTTGGGTCGAGCGACCCAAACATGAGGATGTTTTTGGGCCGAGCGTTCCAAATAGGAGGCTGGGTTTAGGTCGACCGACCCAAACAGCATGACGTGTTTGGGTCGTCTCCCCAAACTGTTCTATTTAATATATATTTTAAAGGTTGGCACAGAGCATATACAATGCTTATGCGTTGTGTATGCTACAGCACCATGAATTAATTAATACATGTTGGGTATAACAAAAGATATTACCTTTTAAAGCTGTTGTTGCAAAAACTGTGGAGTAGAGCTGGTGTTCTTCGTCCAGTAACACACAAACAGCTGAATGTGATTCGGACACACGCTAAACTCCCAAACAACTACTAAAGCTTTCAAATAATTCTTACTTCTCTCAAATAAAGCTTGAATCTCTCATACAACTCCTCAGGCTTTCAACGCACTTTTGAATCTCTCAAAACAACAACTGAATCTCTCAAAACAACAGCTGAATCTCTCAAAACAACAGCTGAATCTCTCAAAATAACAGCTTAATCTCTCTAAACAACAGCTAAATCTTTCAAACAACAACTGAATCACTCCAACAAGAACTGAAGCTCTCAAATCACTTCTATATGTCTCAAACACCTCCTGATTATCTTATAAAACTCCTGAATCTCACAAACACTCCAAATACAATACAAACTCCAAAAGAGAAATAATCTACAAACACATGACTTCGCAAGCACTCGCTAAAGCTCCCACACAATGCTCGAAAACCCTTCAACAATCTTCGACTAACTTCCTCCGTAGGTTTCTGATCTATTGGAAACACCTCCTAGCTTCTAAGATTAAGAGCAAGAGAAGGGAGGGAAGGAGAAGAAACACTAGGCGGGAGAGAGAGAAGGAATCAAATGCCGCCCTGAATAGCCACGGCGCTTCGCGAAAGCGGCGCTTCGTGAAAGCGGCGCTTCAGGAGAGGCGGCGCTTCCAAGAGACACGCGGAGCGAATGCTTGGCGCGGAGAGAGAGAGAAAGGAGGAGAAACTGTGGCGGCTGGGGTTTTGTTTGCCTCGGGAATTGGGTGCCCACAGGATTAGGGCACCAACGGAAATAGGGTTACGGGGAACCCTAAATCCTAAACCCTAACTCTAACCCCTTAGCGGGCATTAGCTATTTGAAGACACTTTGGAGTACCCTTAGGTGCTACATCAAATGCGGTATTCTACAAGACTAACCATTTATACAACTAATGCATTTTTACAACGTAACTTTATGCTAAAACTAATACTTAACCCCTACTTACATGACACCATGCCCTAAATTTTCCAAACAAGTTGAAGTCATTTGTTTCTCTTTTGTTTGAGCACGTTAGAAAAATAATACAATTGCGTGACATTTAACGATGTAATCATTGACTTTTAGACTTTACCAATGATGCCAACAACTCACACATTATTCAATGAATAAGAAATATAACCCCCACCCCCCAACATGAAATTCGGAAATTTAGAATACTTCAGTGTGGAGCCTAAATGAATGCCTTCCCCAAGTGCATTTTGTAAGGATTTTGAATTGCATGATCCTTAGTTCAAAATGCTAACATGCTCAAGTTTTTTGTAAATCCCTTATATATTCACTTTGATGAATCACATAGTCGCCAATAAACCATTGATGATCATATATTTACTTGGAATGTGATATAAAAGTAAATCGGTCTTGTATTTATTGGTCTTGTATTTATTCAATTGCCATTTCATGTTGTGGATGTTATTAGGGTCCAACTTTGGATGTTTTGCTCACTTTGATGAATCACATAGTTGCCAATAAACCATGGTTTATGATATATGTAATATATGGAATGTGATATAAAAGTAAATCGGAGAAGCACAACATCAAATGAAGCCATTCACGCAATCATGTTCTTATTCAATGTCCCCTCCACGTATATTACATAATGGCGCAAGATATAATAGATGTTGTTTGTATATGAAGAAGAGTCTAATAGGAAGGTTAGAGTAAATACAATCTTGATCGTGTTAATATGTTATTTGGGACATTTAAACATGATATACTAATTGGTCTTGTGTTTATTCAATACACATTTCATGTTGTGGATGTTATAAGGGTTTAGGGTCCAACTTTGGATGTTTTGCTCACACACATTAGTAAACTTGAAGTGAACTTGAGGATATTAGATTCAAATATCATTGAAAGATTGAACTAAAAAGCGACATTGGTGGTTAGTATCCCCTTAACGACGTCCACATACGTTCGTCATTGCCACACTTGCATGCGAGAGAATAGAGCAATGTTGTATGCAATCATTATATAATTCCTCATGCGAGGATCTTAATAACTACTTTAACTATTGTATTTAGTGACTCTTACCATAAGGCGTTACACAATGTTTAGACTTCTTTTGTCTACATATTGGTTAAAATATACCGTAATGTTTGAGATCAAGTAGATTAGTATCATGATTTAATATGTATATGATGCATTAGAGTGACATTCTAGAAGTCTTTAATATAAATCACTTATCCCAAACCTTTTCTCCTCATGACACTTGGAAAAATACATGTGGCCGCCATCCTTCCTTCCAATGGTGCATGTCATATCCACACAAAACAATATGAAACGGATTAAATATCCACATTACTTTCAATAGACATTCTCAACACACACAACGTCAGATGACAGTTGGGGTATCCAAGAGCTAGGTTAGATTCGCATTTTTTTATAATTAACAAAAGGCGGGGAATTCTGTTAGGAGGTTTGAAAATAACCTCTGCAGGAGAACTAGGCGGGAAAGGCATCCAATGAGGAAGTTGGGGAAGCGGAGGTGGATAGTATAAAGGGGCGCACCCCCCAAAAGTTGGTTCTTTTTGCTCTTCTCCCACTCCTGAAATCGTAGGGAGAACTCTCAGTCGGAGCTGTACTTCAAGGTTCGTGCACGCTGCCGTTCACGAGCAGCTATCCACAGCATGCAACCCCACTGTGAACTTCGGAATGAGCTCAAATTCATCCCACCTCGCAATTTCCGCCGCATTATACGCCGGATTCTGCGGTGGGTTTGGGTCGGTCGACCCAAACCCCTACACTAGTGTTGGCGGTTTTTAGTATGACCCTTCTAAAGTTTGGGTCGGTCGACCCAAACACCTGCCCTAGTGTGGGCGGTTTTTAGTTTGACCCTGATAGACCCAAACCCATTTAACCAGTGTGGGCAGGGTTCTGGATGACCATGATCCCATCCCGCCAAAAGGTTTGAGTCGGTCGACTCAAACCCATCCCCACATTGCGGATGGGCTCTGGATGCCCATGAACACATCCCCCCAAAAGGTTTGGGTCGCTCGACTCAAACCCATCCCCACATTGGGGATGGGCTCTGGATGACCATGAACCCATCCCGCCAAAAGGTTTGGGTCGCTCGACCCAAACCCATCCCCACATTGTGGGTGCTCTCTGTGATGAGCCTACACCCATCCTACGCCAACAAGGTTTGGGTCGCTCGACCCAAACCCATCCCCACATTGTGAATGGGCTCTGGATGACCATGAACCCATCCCCCCAAAAGGTTTGGGTCGCTCGACCCAAGCCCATCCCCACATTGTGGATGGGCTCTGGAAGACCATGAACCCATCCTGCCACAAGGTTTGGGCCGCTCGACCCAAAGCCATCCCCACAGTGTGGATGGGCTCTGGATGACAGTGTGTCCGCTGGACAACCCAAACCTTTGCAAACCCAATGGCATAGCTGTCATATGAACATGTATGAGCACTGAGTATTTGCAATTTTGATTATATAAGCTGGTTTTTGTATTCTTCGTTTGGAATCTACAATTTTTGTGATTTTTTTGACAAGGTGGTATGTTCATGTGTGTAGGCACAATGGATGGGTTTAGTGAAAGAGGGGATTGGTCATCTGAAGACATGGCCACTTGGCCATCTGCATCTGAGGATGAGCTAGACATTGTCGGGGAGGCTACTATGGATGACAGTCCAGATGAAGATCATTTGGATTTACCTTCGCCTTCCCTACCGCACTGTCCCATTGTTGAATGTTCGGGACTTTCAAGGGCCTCGTGGCTGAATTTGGAGGTGGTACTCGTTAATGATAGTGGAGTTGCTGTGGCGGATGGTATTTGTCGTAACACCCATCCACAAGATTGCATTGATGAGAACCCACTTGGCACAGAGGACGTTGGAGTTGTCATATTGGAGTCACTCATTCATTCCGAGGTGGATCCCACTCATAGGTTCTCCCTCCGCAGGTGGCCATTGAGGAATGTCACGATTGATGGAGTTAGCTTGCGTGACCATGAACGACAATACATGCAAAACCAAATGGAGCTCCAAGCAAACATTCGGCCCCGCAAAGGCTTACGAAAGTACGAGACATTGGCACGTCCTACTCCCTCTGCAACTGATTGTAAACGCCAAAGGTTGCTCGGCGAGGAGTCCATTAGAGAAGTTGCCACAAAGGATTGTTGTGTGCATCGTTGTTGCCAATTGTTTCCAAGGGATAAATTGAAGGCCATCCGCGAAGAAATGTGGCTTGGAGATTTCCGTCTAAGATCCACCAAAAAACTTGATGTCCATAGGGCGATACATGTGAATGGGACGGGTCGCAAGGTCATCACCATTGAAAGCATAGACGTGTGTTGTAAGGCATGGTACACCATTCACGGTGTGTCAAAAGCGGACTTTTATAGACAAGCTGCTTATGCCAAGGAAGGCCGCCGTTCCCGTCACCATGGGAACGTGGGTTTAAAGAAACCCAGGGAAGCAACAAGGCAAGCAACGGCCACTCTGGCGACCATCATCGTCCCCCTTGCCGATGCAATGCCACACAAAACACGCACACTCACAACCGGGGAAAAGGTTGTGGAGAAAGTTCTTCCCACAGGCACAAAATGGAAAGACATATTGTTGGACGTGAATGCAGTTGGCGAGAAGGTCGGTTTGGAGCCTATTTCATTGTCAAATTTGAGTGCAATCAAGAAAGCAAACTTTAGCGAATACATTACAAAAAGACGAGGGGACAAATTTGCCCGTTGCTCTAATTGCGAGAAGTTGAAGCGCCTTCGCGATGCACATACGATGGGCACCGAGTCATATGCGGCACATCAATTGAACTATTTCAAGCATGTAAACATGCAAGAGGCACACCGTAATGATTACTACACAAATAGAGCTTTGTCCATCTCCAGACCCTTGGAGGTTCTTACGGTCATCCATGACAAAATGGATCATGCCAAAACAGCCTCCCCATGTTTTGCAAATCGAATCAAGGCCACGGATGGACTTTTTAAGCTGCCTGTATCGGTTACAGGTGAATTTGGAAACAATGTCATCGCATACCCTAAATGTTGTGGTGTTTTATTACGTGATGTGCTTGAGAACATGGATTCCCTCAAATTGGTTTATTTATTCATAGATACTAATCACAGTGGGTTGGCATTGCAGGAATGATTGCACATGGACATGGGGATGTCAAGTTTGCTCATTATGCTCTTGATTTGTATCCAGCGGATTCAAACCACACGATAGGGTCATTCGCAAGGCTTTTACGTGATTTGGAGAAACCGCCGGCCTATTCTTCAGGATTGTTATTTGAAAATACGGGTTCAACACCTTTATATGAAGCGGTGTTGGATGGAAAAGATGTATGCTTGCATTCGTTGCCAGAGCCACCCAGTGAACCCGTGATTGCCAAGAAGTTGCCCCCCACTTTGCGTGTCCAATTGGACAATTGTGCCAAGGACAATAAAAGTAGATATGTATTTGCATATTGGTCGTTGTTGGTTGCGAAAGGCATTTTCAAGGAGGTTTTTGTGTCCTTCCTACTGGTAGGCCACACGCACGATGATATTGATGCATCTTTTGGGCGGTGGAGCATGAAGTTGAGGGAGGAGGATTTTCCAACAATCCCATTATTGATGAAGTCGTACATGGATTTGGAGAACGTTCCCGTCATCCCCCATATGATTGAGGAGGTGCCTGACTTTAAGGCATTTATAGAACCATTTATTCGAAGCGGAGCTCACCGATTGATCGGGCATACGAAGGCACAACAATTCCGCTTCTACATGCGTGACGATGGTGTACCCGCCATGCAATACAAGTTGTTGTGCACGACACAAGACTGGAGCCCGCCGGAAGGTCTCCTTGTCTGGCGCGTGGATGCGGATGGAAAGACGATGTTACCGGATGGAGAGCCCAGGCCTTGCAAGCCAATACCCATGAAGAATTTGGAGGATATTTTGAAAGGTATATCAGGCTTCATACAATATTGGGAGAGTTTGAAGATAGCGGATGTTGGTGGATCATGTTGGCATCGTTACGGGAGTTGGATACATTATTGGACACGTGTTCGTGCCGCCTTGTCAGACCTACACCAAGATAGCCCTCATACATTGAGGCACGGGTTTTGGCCACAAACTCGTGTCGAAGTACAAGCTTCGGAGGCTTGCCTTTTGGAAAATGGAGAGGTTCGTGAGGAGTTTGATGTGGACGACCATTACGTTGGGCCTGCTAGTCAACGTCCCCCACCTTCATTCCGCATTGCGGTGGATTGTCATGAAGGTTATATGCTCATTTTGCGTCCTGGAGATGAGACATATGCGAAGCCAGTGTGGGTGGCAAGAGCTTTGTCTAAACCAAATTTTGCAACTTCCAGCCCTCATTTTCGACAAATACAAGTGGAGTACTACAGACCGACAGCACGGAACGAAGATGTGATTCGGCATTATACAGGCTGGGATACAAACCATAATTTTCGGTGGAAGGTGGATTCTGAGCACGGTCCATCTTGGGTGGATACAGATTCCATATTCATAGCATGGAAACCACGGAAAAATCATAGTGGATCAGTGTCCATCCCTCAAAAGTACATAACTTTTGCAAAAGACAACCTTGCTCGGATCACACAAGAAGCAACCCACGTTGAATGAGAGAGTTGGTAGGATTGTGTAAGCATGATTATAGTTTCATATGTAATTCTAGCAATATATATTACTCATATGTGTGCTCTTCAAAATTGGGGTAGAGTTTGGGTTGAACTTACGAATGCTATATTGTTTGGGGATGGATGAATATCCATTTACTATATTTCAAAACAAATGTGAAGTTCATCTTATTATTAAGTTTGGGACTAAATTGTCCATTGAAGAAATATGCATTTATTACATGCACTTCGTATGTTGCAATGTCTATATTTTATTGACCATGCTAATAATAGAAATCATTTTATATGTTTTTTGGGTGAATTTTGTTTGGAGTGCTCTACCCAATGTGTTTTTGTTAATGAAGTTGGTGTCGAGTGCTCTACCATATGTGCTTATGTCCGCACATCATAGATTTGGGGTATTAGAACATATAATATATTTGAGATTGTTGACAATATAGTTTCGGGCATCTTCATGTTGTTTGATCCATATATTAATTTGAGACTAGAGAAAGTCTCAATTTAACGAATATAGTGTTGAAGGTAGCAAGGGGTATGTGTGGTCAAGCGAGGGTTGATCGAATGTGCATGAATGCAAGGTAAGACTCGATCTCACAAACCTAAATTGGAGTTAGGATTAGAGAAGATTACACGTAGGAAAAGATTGTCTAAGATTAGTGAAGTTATAGAAGAGGTAGAAGTTGGGATAGAAAGTTGCTTGAATGTGGATCCTCTCATTAGTCCAGTGTTAGAGAATTTAGAGGTAGATAACCGACGTGAGGAGGAGGCTAATCCTTCTAAGTTGAGTGGCGAGACATTGGAGGAGACTGATACGGTTAGGAAAGGAAGTCCGGTAGAAGTTGATAGTGGAATAGGAGTGGACACACCTGTCACCATGGCTCAGGAAGGCGAGGGTCCGCCTCCCTTTCCACCCATTGATCCATTGGTTAGGCCGAGAGGTTTACCCATTGTGGTTCCACAAAACTTGGCGGCGGTGGATATGCCATCCCACCTCCCTAAGTTTTATGGAACTAAGGATGAGGATCCCTCTAGGCACATGGAGAGGTACATTGAGAGGTTGGCTAGTTCTATTGTCACCAACCCGGGATATTGGTTGGTGTGGTTCCCTACCACTCTAGAGGGAGAAGCCTATGAGTGGTATAGAGATCATGCAGAGGGTCATTTTACAGGATGGGATCAGATGCAAATGGAGTTTCTAAATGAATTTAGGCCCGAGGTTGGTCAGAGCACGGCTCTTAGAGCGTTGGCAACCTTGAAGCAAGGAAGGGAAGAGGAGATTTCGGCATACATTAGGAGGTTTGATTTGGTGTGTACACGCTTTGTGGGTACGATGCTCAACGATGACACCCTTAAACAATTCTTCATCCAAGGTTTTTTTTAAGGCGAATACCATTAGAGGTGTGTTGGAAAGAAACCCTCAGACATTGGCGGATGCCAAGGCGGCGGCCAGGGAGATGGAGCGCTTGGACAGAGATTACGAGAGGTTGTGGCGAAGGGAGGATGAATCCATACCTCAATTCATTCCCATTCGTCCGAGAGAAGTGGATGTCCAGGCTGGTAGACAGGGGAATCATGGTCAGTATGCCCTCATGGACACAGGTCCACGTCCACTAGCAACTAGGGAGCCGGCACCACTCTTAGCATTGCCCGCCCCTAAAGTCGATGCACACATTGAGGAGGTGGAGAAAATGTTAGGTGCTAGTCAGTTGGGATTTCAGGAGGCCATGATCAAACAAATGCAGAGTCTTACGGATCAGATGTCATTGATGATTAGGAGTCAACAACCGAGTCCTCCTCCTCCAGTTGAGTCGGGTAGACATGCCTCAGGATTGTGGTGTGTTCAGTGTGGGCAACCTGGACATACTAGGCAGTTTTGTCAAGTGGGGCAGAATCGTTATCAAAGGAACAATGTTGACCCACCTCCACAAAATCATAGAGGCCAAGGTCAGAATCAGTATGGCTAGGGCAATTATAGAGGACCTCCTCCTAGAGGACAGGGTGGTCAGAACATGGAGAGAAGGGAGTTTCATCCTTTTTGTGGGAGATGGCACGCACCGGGTCAATGTTGGTCCGAAGGACAAGGTTATGGTTGTAGTAATTGTGGGGGAAATCATCCTTCGGACGAGTGTCGTCAACCTGATAAGGTCATTAGTATGCCTAATCCAGTGGTCAACCCACAACAACAGGCGAGAGACAATATGAGAGGAGCTAGGCCGCAGGGCGGACCTCCTAATGAGCTTAGGCCACCCAATCTATACTATGACCATGGGAATGCGAGGCAGACATTCCATCCTCCGACTGGATTGCAGACGGCGAATGGATACATTCCTATTCAGAATAGGCCAGGAGGTCCACAACAATTCGATAATAGGAGGCCAGCTCCTCCGATCAATCCGGGTCCATCGAATTCCCAGGATGTTAGGTTTGTGGATGGTGTTACTGAGCCGCATCAGGACGAGTCTATTGCTTACCAAATGGGTGTTGGAGAAGAGCAAGGTCAATGGTCTCCACACACCAACGTCATCACCTATGAGTTGAGGAGTTCGAATGGTGAGGTCACTCATGAGGCACCGGCATTAGCGGTCACCACTAGGGCTATGCGGGGAAATGTTCAAGCGGAGAAGGATGTAGAGGGTCAAGAGGAGTACTCATCGGATGAGGGCCCTAACCTCTCGGATTTGGATAGAGTAGCTAGGGTAGCTAGGAGAGCCACTAGGGAATTAGAGAAGGAAAATGAGATTGTTCAGGATAGGGATAGGCCAAATGTCATTCATGATTTACATGGCAGTGAGATGGGAGAATGGGAGGGACCTAGCATCCCTTTGGATGAGTTTGATAGGGTAGAAGGGACCAAGGTTGAAAGACCGGAGGGATATGATTTGTGGGCCGATCTTAGCTCATGGAAGGCCGACATAACCTTCGGCCAATTGTTGGAGATATCATCTATGGCTCGTAAGACTCTTAAGGAGGGAATGCCGGTGACTAGGAGGACTAGGAAGGTGAAGACTAAGGTGGCCGCTCGAGTTCAACTACAAGGAGGAGGGCGCGATGTCAAAGCAATAGAGATAGAAGTCATGGTGGTAGACAAGGTGGTTCCCGATGTGCTAGTTGATGGAGGTAGTGGATTAAATATTTTGCCGGAGCACACTATGAAGAAGTTGGGTCTTAGCCTTACGGGTCCATCACCTTTCATCATCAACATGGCGAATCAAACTCCGGCGGTACCTTTGGGAATGATTAAGGATTGTAGGATTAGCACCGGAGGAGAGGAGTATGTGGTCACTTTTCATGTCATCAAAATGCATTCTAACAAGGATACATTTCCCATCTTGTTGGGTAGGCCTTGGTTGAGGATGTCGGATGCGGTAGTAGAGTGGGGAGGAGTTAAGCCGTCCATTACTTATGGTCCTAAGGACAATAGAATCAAAGTTTCTATAGGATCGTTAGGAGGTTGGCTGAGAGAGCAAATCTCTTCGTCTTCGGATGAAGAGGTGGAAGGCAAGGAGGTAGGTGAAGATGGTGACAAAGAAAATGAGACACTAGTGGGAGTAGTCCATCCAGGCGAACGAGGGACTCTTATAGATTCAGTGTCAGGTAGTTTGGGTCCTAGTTTTTATTTCCAGGATGATAATGGGGAGTATGCGCAGTGGTTGAGAGATTACCCCGAGTCAGAGTATGATATTATGATGATGTCCCACCATGCATATTTGAGTGATGAGAGGCTTAGTTTAAGGGACAAGGAATATTCCTTGTTAGAGCCATGTGAGGTGCTTACTGAGGAAGAGTGGATTAGAGGAGGACTGACACCTTGGGTAGACAGTGTGGATGAGAGTGACTTGAATGTAGTACATGTGGATGGGACTCAAGATGAGAAGGTTGTCATTGAGACTACAAGGTTGGAGGAACCTTTGCATTTCAAGACCACGTCAACAGGCATAGTGGCTGGTCAAGATGTCAAGGATTATCCTAAAGTACCTCCGGATTGGTACAGAAACAAGGATGAGCAAACGCATGTGTCGGAGGCGGATTAGAAGTATGTGGATGTGAGAATGAAGAATGGGAAGGTTAGACAAATGAAGATGGGCTTTAAGTTGGGAGAGAAAGAGATCAAGGAATATGGTGATTTGGTGGATGAGTTTAGCGACACGTTTGCATGGTCGTATGAGGAACTTAGGGGGATACCTCGCGAGATGGTTGAGCACCGAATTCCTTTGATTCCATGTGCTAAACCGATTAGACAGAAGGAGAGAAGGATGAACCCACAGTTGCAGTTGTTAGTGAAGGCAGAATTAGAGAGGTTATTGAAGGCTGGGTTTATAAAGCCGGTAGAAATTACAGATTGGGTTTCTCCTATGGTGTTGGTGAAGAAGAAGAATGGGAAGTTGAGGGTATGTGTGGACTATAGGAAGTTGAATGCTTGCACACAGAAGTACCACTTTCCATTACCATTCATCACGCTACTTTTAGAGGAGGTAGGTGGACATGCGAGATATACATTCATGGATGGGTATGCGGGCTACAACCAAATTTCCATAGCTTTACAAGACATTCATAAGACGGCCTTCACCACTCCTTGGGGCACTTTTGTGTGGGTTGTTATGCCATTTGGGTTGTGTAATGCTCCTGCGACGTTTCAGAGGTTGGTCATGTATATCTTCACCGACTTGTTGTACAAATCCATGACCGTGTTCGTAGACGATTTTAGTACTCAGTCTAGTGCTAGCGAACATTTACAGTGTGTGAGAGAGGCTTTGATTAGATGTAGGAAAATGCAATTGGCCTTGAACCCGGACAAGACGTTCTTGGGTGTTCAAAAGGGAGTTTTGCTTGGTTATGTGGTCAGTGAGAAAGGAAGGGAGCCGGATCCCGATAATATTGCAGTGATAGATGGGTTGGCCACTCCAACCAATGCAAGAGGGATAGCCAAGTTGCTAGGACATGTGGGATGGTATCGGGACTTAATCCCGGATTACGCAAAGATTGCGGTCCCTATCACTCAGTTGCTTAGGAAAGATTGTAAGTTTGAATGGACAGAGGCTTGCCAAAGGGCATTTGAGGAGTTGAGGTCCAAGTTGAGTACCTATCCGGTGTTGAGGCCACCCGATTGGGATAAGCCTTTCCATGTGTTTTGTGATGCTAGCAATGTAGCAGTTGGTAGTGCCTTGTGTCAGTCAACAGGTGAAAAGGGTAAGGACCAGCCCATTGCTTATGCTAGCAAACAATTGACATTGTCCGAGAGGAACTATTCTACCACAGAGAGGGAGTGCTTAGCCATGGTGTTTTCAGTTAAGAAGTTTCGCCATTACCTCATGTGCAACCCGGTTGTCTTCTTTGTGGATCACATGGCTATCAAGTATTTAATCAACAAGGCGGAGTTGAGCGGAAGGCTAGCTAGGTGGGTCTTGTTATTGGAGGAGTTTGATTACACCGTTGAGTACAAGCCTGGTCGCATGCATTTACAAGCCGACCACTTGTCGAGATTGTCGGAGGAGATGGGGGAGAGTCCGATGGATGATAGGTTGATGGACGACAATCTCTTTGTGGTTACCGCCCGACCCGAGTGGTATGCAGGCATTGTGGAGTTCTTGACAACTCAGCAGTTGCCAGTGGAGTGGACCAAGGAGGATAGAAGGAAGGTTAGAGTCAATAGTAGGCACTTTGCAGTGGTAGGCCATAGGTTGTTTAGGAGGGGAGCTGATGGATTGTTGAGGAGATGTGTGTCAGAGGCAGAGGTGCCCTCCATCTTAGCGGCATGTCATGATAGTGCATATGGGGGGCATTTCTCTGGGCAACTTACAGGTCAAAAGATTCTTAGAGCAGGTTACTTTTGGCCTACCTTGTTTAAGGATGCTCATGATTATGTTAAGCATTGTGACGCTTGTCAGAGGTATGCGAGGAATGACCTCCGCATGGAAATGCCTCTCCATGTATCCTTACCTCTTGTTCTCTTTGAGAAGTGGGGAATTGATTATGTTGGCGAGGTTCATTCCCATTCCTCAAAAGGAATGGCTTACATTGTGGTTGCCACCGAATACCTCACCAAGTGGGCGGAAGCTAAGGCGGTCAAGACCGACACGGCGGCACATGCCGCTACATTCATGTACGAAAACATCATTTCCAGGTTTGGATGCCCAAAGATTTTAGTTAGCGATAGGGGTACTCACTTCTTGAATTCTTTAATTCGAGAAATGACAGACAGGTTTCAGATAGACCATAGGAAAACCACTCCTTATCATCCGCAGACTAATGGTCAGACGGAGCGGGTCAACGGCACATTGGTGAGTATCCTTCGCAAAACAATCATGGATTCTAAGAGGGATTAGGACGTGAAGTTGACGGCGGCATTGTGGGCTTATCGAACAACCTTCAAGGTGACAACTCAGGCCACTCCATTCTCGTTGGTGTATGGGTTGGAAGCCACACTTCCCATTGAGTTTGAGGTGGAGTCACTTAGAGTTGCCATTGGCTCACGCCTTACGGATAGTCAGTCCTTGAAGAATCGACTGACAGACCTAGAGGAGTTGGACGAGAGGAGAAGGACGGCGGCTCAGCATGTTGAGGCCATCCAACGCCGAAGGAAGATCACCTTCGACAAACGACACAAGAAGCGGGCGCTAAGGCCGGGAATGATGGTAATGATTCAAGATGCACGGAAGCTCGAATTCTCGGGTAAGTTTGATGCTGTATGGTTGGGGCCTTACCTTGTGCGGGATGCATTTCCGAACAACTCATTACAATTGGATACATTGAACGGGGAGAGCTTCCCAACGCGGACTTCAGACAGTCGATGCAAGGAGTATAAGGCATAAGGGCCATTTGCCCTCGAGCAAGAGATATTGGATCCATCCCCCGATGGTCGCCAGTTATGTGAGCCAAATATGATGCTCACATGTTGTGTTAATTCTTAAGTTCCGTAAAACTTGTCCTTGACAATTGTTCAAGTACTTAAAATCATAAAAAGAGTGAAGCTTTGTTGTTTTGATTTAAGATTTAGTTTGAAGTGATAAGTGGTTGTGTGTTGGGATTGGTGTTAGAGGAAGTTAGTGAGTAGTAATTATCTTTGGGCAAGTAGTTAGTATGAAGGAAGACAACGAATGACAACGGGCGAACGGGACGAACGGAGACGAACGGAGGATGACATCAAGCGGAGGAGATTAGGGCGGATGACGGCCGCGGATGTCAACCGTTGGATCTTGGAGTTTGATCAAGGGTTAGGATGGTGGAGGCCGTGGATGCCAACCATTAGATGTAGGTATGGCTTGATCTACGGTGGTGAATGCTTGGTGGTTGGAGGGGGTAGTCCCATGGAGGAGAGCACGGAGGCTCATTCTCCTCTCTCTCATTCTCCACTCACACTTGGACCTCTCTCTCACACACTAGGGTCCTTTGAGTAGTCTAGGTTGTAAGGGGCATAACTTCCGAGTAGGAGAAGATATTTTGTTGAAATTTAGAGGATTAGTAAACAACTTATTCATATGAACATGGTCAAAATCTGAGGATGTTTGGAGTAATGGAGCAGTAGTTATGACATTCTGAACTTTGCCTACATTTTCGAGCTGAAATGGGCATAACTCTTGGACAGAGGCTTGGAATTGCATGAAATTTTGAGGCATGCTTTGTTCTTAGGTTTTTTAGTTGTGGTACAAATTTCAAGTCATTCCGAGTAGATGGGAAGGAGATATAGCATTCTGAAGTGGTTCAAGAGTTGGTAAATGAGAGATCCTTTGAGTAGTCTAGGTTGTAAGGGGCATAACTTCCGATCAGAAAAAGATACTTCGATGAAATTTAGAGGGTTAGTAAACAACTTGTTCATATGAACATGGTCAAAATATGAGGATGTTTGGAGTAATGGAGCAGCAATTATGACATTCTGAACTTTGCCTACATTTTTGAGCTAAAATGGCCATAACTCTTGGACAGAGGCTTGGAATTGCATGAAATTTTGAGGGATGCTTTGTTCTTAGGTTTTCTAGTTGTGGTCCAAATTTCAAGTCATTCCGAGTAGATGAGAAGGAGATATATCATTCTGAAGTGTTTTCAAGAGTTGCAGACTAAAATGGTCATAACTCCTGGACAAAGGCTTGGAAACGCATGAAATTTTGAGGGATGTTTTGTTCTTAGGTTTTCTAGTTGTGGTACAAATTTCAAGTCATTCCAAGTAGATGGGAAGGAGATATAGCATTCTGAAGTGTTTTCAAGAGTTGCCGACTAAGAAAGCCATTTTGGAATGATACATTGAGTTACTAAGGAAGGAGTTTGCTAAGTGTCATCAATACTATTCCACTCGGGCTAGGACGCAATCGAAGGGTGGACTAATTTTGGTGACATAGTGTTTTGATTATGTCATTGGGTATGTTGTCCGGCCCGGGGGCTTTCCCTCGGGTTAATCTTTTGAGGCAATTGTCGTAGGTTGTGCGTGTGAAGTGGGTGTATATTTGTGTGTGTGGGTGACCTCGTTTATCTAGTGTGAAGCCATTGGGCGTGTGCCAGGGGTATTTACGTACTGCGCATGTGCAGTTATTGGAGTGGTCCGTGACGTCATCACATAATGGCGCTTGTCGTTGGAAGGATTTTTGCTGGGTGTAGTATATTTCATTGGTTATGTCTATGGAGTTGGTTAGGATGTGGCCTTGTGAGTTTTGTAGACAGTCTAGAGAGCTATAATCGGTTGGGTGAAAATTTCTTTTGTGGATAGTTATGGGTTTGATATTCAATAAGGCTCTGTATTTCTTGATGGCAGTTTTGCAGTTTATTGCAGTTTGTTTGGTGATGATTTTATGGGCATCTACTTTAGCTATTTTACCTATAATGGCTAGGTCTTCTATCCATTTTTTTGTGTTCTGTGGGGTTGGTGGGGAGGGGTGGAGTGGAGATGTGATTTTTTAATTGGAGGGCTACTATATCTGGGGGACGACTGTGAGCCAAATATGGTGCTCACATGTGGTGTTAACCTTTAAGTTCCGTAAAACTTGACTTTGAGAACTCTTCAATTATTCAAAATTATAAAAAGAGTGAAGCTTTGGTGTTTTGATTTAAGATTTAGTTTGAAGTGATGAGCGGGTGTTGTGTTGGGATTGAGTTAGAGGAATTGGTGGGTTGGTTAGTGTGAGCTACTCAAACCGCTCGCGGTTGGGTTAAGGTTTGCGCTCTAAGTAGGAGGAAAGTTATTGGTTTAGAAATTAGATTTAGGACAAATGTTAGTGTGAAGAAACGTGGAGAAAGGACAGCGTAGAACATCGTAGAACATGGTCAAACGACTGCAGAACATGGTCAAATGACTGCAGAACATGGTCGAATGACTGCAGAACATCGTCGAACGAATGCAGAACATGGTTGAACGAATGCAGAACAACGTTAGACGAATGAAGAACAACGTAGGACATCGTCGGATGGAGAACGACGACGAACGGAGACGAATGGACGACGACGAATGGAAGTGGACGCCAAACGGATGAAGGCCATTGGATCTAACGGTTGGCGAAAGGAGACCGTTGGATCTAGGGGTTGGAGAAGGGCGGCTAGGGTTGTGACGGCCGTGAATGCCAACCGTTGGATCTAGGAGTTTAGATCAAGGGTTAGGGTGGTGACGGCCATGGATGCCAACCATTAGATGTAGGTATGGCTTGATCTACGGTGGAAAATGCTTTGTGGTTGGAGGGGGTAGTCCCATGGAGGAGAGCACGGAGGTTCATTCTCTCATCTCTTTCATTCTCTCTCTCACACTAGGACCTCTCTCACACTAGGACCTCTCCTCTCATGTATTCACTTTAGGAGCACACACACATTAGGATCTCTTGCATTAGGATTTCTTCCACTAGAACCTCTCTCACTAGGATCACTTCACTTGTTACTTGGGATTGCTTATTCTCTCCCTCCTTTGTATATAGTGAGAGCAAGGAGTTGTAGAAGGATAGGAAGATGAATGTAGGACAAGGGAGTTTATGAACCCTATGAGTGTTGAACAAAAGAGTTTTTGAACCCTATTGAAGAGTTATGTTATTGCTCAAGTTACATTAGCTTTGATATCATGAGTTAGTAGTTGTATGAGTTGTTACTTCATCTCTTCTTCCATTAATTCGGCCATAGTCCATGCATTAGTCTTTGCATTCTATTTTGCATTAATTTCTAGTATTAGGCCCTGGACCAGTGTTCTGCATTAAACTCTGCATCCCATTATGCACTAATCCTCTGATTTAGGCCCCGAACTAGTGTTCTGCATCGAACTCTGCATTCTCTTATGCATTAATCTTCTTATTTAGGCCCTGAACTAGTGTTCTGCGTCAAACTCTGCACTTCTATTCTGCATGAGCCCCTGTGTACTAGTGTTTTGCATTACACTCTGCATCATGTTCTGCATTATATTCTCGCATTAAACTCTGCGTTAATCCTCTGCATTAGGCTCTGTACTGATGTTCTACATTACATGTTCTGCATTACAGTCTACATTATGTTCTGCATTACATGTTCTGCATTACATGTTCTGCATTACAGTCTACATTACAGTCTACATTATGTTCTGCATTATATGTTCTGCATTACATGTTCTGCATTATAGTCTACATTATGTTCTGCATTACATGTTCTACATTACAGTCTACATTATGTTCTGCATTACATATTCTGCATTACAGTCTACATTATGTTCTGCATTTAAACTCTGCATTAATCCTCCGCATTAGGCTCTGTACTGGTGTCCTACATTACACTCTGCATTATGTTCTGCATTAAACTCTGCAAAACACTCTAGGTTGGTGTTCTACATGAACGTCCTACATGCTACATATTAGAAGGTCATTGCTTGGAAGGCACTAGAGTAGAACACCCATCCGGCCAATCTTATGGGATTATTACTCGCTCGGAGTGGCAATCGTTACCACACATTTAAATTCATTAGAGCATGAGTGTGGAGTTTCCGAGGCTAGGGAATGATAAAGACATGTGAGCCATAGACTGCCACTCGGACTACAGACGCATAAGGGTGGGGGTTTATGGCTGACAACGACACTTCTATGTGAGCGGTGAGCAGAGAGCGGAGAGCGGAAATGATGTAAAAATAGTAAACTTCCCATACTAAATTTAGAAAAAGATTAGAATATTCTAGATTCTTCAAAAAATAGTAAAAATTCATGACCTATTTCCGTGGAAAATATAGGTCCAAAAATAAATTAAAAGGCCCTGAATTTGAAATGGTCTCATTAAATTTGGATACGGGAAAGGGTTAAAATGATAGAAAAATTGTGATATAATAGACAAGTATATGATTAAAACCAAGGATGATCTCAAGAAATAATAAATGAAAATGATTTTGCCGGAGTCTAGATTTGCCGGAGACGGGCTGTGGAAAAGAACCTTCTGGGCGAGACCGGCACTTTCTGTGGCAGTTGGAATCCGGCCGCTTCGAGGGCCAGGATCTCACATTGCTTGAGGTTTGTACCAAGTTTCACTGGCCAAACATCCGGAATGCTTGGTCTCTCCTGCTGCGCAGAGTATTGAACGACCCATTTGCGCCTCCTACCCTTGACGCACCTCTTGATATCATTTGAGCAGAAGAAGAACTATGTGGACTCTTTCACATTCCTCCTGGTGCTGTGCCATAGACCGGTGTACGTAGGGGCGGGGGTTGATTTCGCACCCCTTACGATTCTCTCAGTACACTTCTTTTTGGTGACAACTCTCTGGGCCCAACAACATTTGGCAGAAGTCTTTGGCAACTGAGCAATGTGGCACTCCTTCACGTTCACCCTAGTCTCCTCGAAAACAAAGATGTGCCGGATCCGTCCCTCGTGGGTGGGGGACGGGACGACATCGTCGGCATATGGCGTCGGGGGTGCAACTTCCTGGACATCGGAATCTTCATTTTCAAGAATTATTGGCATGTGAGTGGAACGAGTCCTGACAGCCCTACCAGAGCCACGAGGATGTGAGAAGTTGACCTTATCAGGCATGTGCGACTCTTCATCAGCTCCAAGGGGCAGGTCTAGCTTTCGCTTCATCGAGCCAAACACTTCCTCTCCCGCCATGTAAGGGTCGCGTGTACAGAACTCGTCGGCTCCGGGCATGTCTAGCATGGGGTCCTGGAGGACCTTAGGGTCACCTATTTTCTGGGCCCTACGTTCCGCCATCCCTAGCCTTAGCTCTTTCTTGCTCGGTCTAGTCCCGCCCATGTCGCCCTTCAAGTACTGGTAGTAATTGACGACCTGTAGGAATGCCCGGATATAGTCATCCACCGTGGCGACATAAAGATCACCGCCATTGTTGCCAGACGCTTGAAGCCACTTGTTGTGGACAGTCTCCGCAAGGTTGCAAGACGGCATCTCCGCAAGTTCTACCTCCGTGAATTTTTGGGCATCGCATGTGAGGTCAAGTTAGCATAAAATTCAAAACTATATCACCCTTCAAAGTCCGGATTGATATTCATGGCAAAAATTGAATGAGCTTACCCCTGTCATAAATCCACCCCATTGGCGATAGCGGAAGTGCCAAAAGGCAAGCCACAACTCCAATTTATTCAACGCTTTTAAGTCACGGCCCCAGCAGATACCCACCAAGCCCTCAGCCCATGGTAAAGACTCTCAGCCTCGGCCAACGTCCGTGCCGTCCTATACTGGTGGCACATCTTCACGTGTTGTTCCCTCATGTTTTCAGCGATGTGTTTGTCCGTGTATTTCAACATGGACTGGGTCCAGTGAAACTGACAAATCCTCTCTCTGTCGCGGACCTCTCCATAATGATTGCCCAAAACACCTTGGGCATAAGGGGGACCCCGGAGTGACACCCGGGACTTGTGGCGCCGTTGGTAAGAAGGCCCAAGTGATCCTAGTGTGGGTGAGGGCCCCGGCCGTTGGGAACGCCACCCACCCACGGAGACTAGGAGGCATGAGGGTGAGGCCATAAGCTATGCGTAGCTTATGGCGTGCCAATTCTAGAATGCTTTAGAACACCTCATTTGGAGGTGTTAGCTAGAAGATATGGCAAGTTGAGTGGGGCGCTGTCCCGGGACAGCGCCCTGGAACAGCAGTGGCCTGGGAGTGGCTCCCGGGACTGCGAACCTTTAAATTGGCATAACTTCCTTTACACTTGCCTGAATGGGGCAAGTGAGTAGTCCATCCTGATCTACGTGAAACGTAGATGATGATGAAATGGTCGATTGTTAGAATCAAAGAACGTATGAGGAAGTTATGGCCTTCTGAAGCTGCTGGGAGCTGCTGAAGCTGCTGGGTTCAAGTGCCCTTAGGGTGCTGGAAATGGGCGTCGGGTCCGACGCCCATTTCCAGCACCCCATTTCATTTGGGTTTTTTGTGGATCCTTTTTTTTTTTGAACTTTTCTCCGAGGTGAGGCGTCGGAGTCTGAGTCCGGTTCAAGTGCCCTTAGGGTGCTGGAAATGGGCGTCGGGTCCGACGCCCATTTCCAGCACTCCATTTCATTTGGGTTTTTTGTGGATCCTTTTTTTTTTGAACTTTTCTCCGAGGTGAGGCGTCGGAGTCTGAGTCCGGTTCAAGTGCCCTTAGGGTGCTGGAAATGGGCGTCGGGTCCGACGCCCATTTCCAGCACTCCATTTCATTTGGGTTTTTTGTGGATCCTTTTTTTTTTGAACTTTTCTCCGAGGTGAGGCCTCGGAGTCTGAGTCCGGTTCAAGTGCCCTTAGGGTGCTAGAAATGGGCGTCGGGTCCGACGCCCATTTCCAGCACTCCATTTCATTTGGGTTTTTTGTGGATATTTTTTTTTGAACTTTTCTCCGAGGTGAGGCCTCGGAGTCTGAGTCCGGTTCAAGTGCCCTGGGGGTGCTGGAAATGGGCGTCGGGTCCGACGCCCATTTCCAGCACCCCATTTCATTTGGGTTTTTTGTGGATTTTTTTTTTTGAACTTTTCTTCGAGATGAGGCCTCGGAGTCTGAGTCCGGTTCAAGTGCCTTTAGGGTGCTGGATGGGGTGGTGAAGTCCTTGTGTGGTGCTTTTGGGCACCCCCCTCCGAGGGAGCCTAAAAGTACCACACAAGCCCTTCGGTGAGGGTGGCCTGCCTTAGCAGGTGCCCAAGCCGAACCCGGATGTTATGATTTTTTTTATGGGTATTTAGATTTGTGGAGGGATTTGTCAATCGCGTCGTGTCCTTTCGGTAGGTTGTGCCTAGATTAATAAGTGCTTAAGTGAATTATCTATTTTTTCTAACCTAATGTCTAATCTATCCTAGTCTACGCGCAGACGCACCAGCCTTGGAATCAAGGCAACCTAACCCTAATGAATAAAATAGCCTTACATTTTACCTTGGCCACCTCTAATTCCTTACTTGTTATGAATTAAATTCTCTAAACGGGGGGACCTTGATTAAATCCCACCCTCTCAATCTTCCTTCTTGGTTTAAGGTTGATTACACAAAGTCTATATTACTAAATTTATAAATTATGGCATCACCACCTACCTGTTTGGTGCACGCCCTAACCCGAACCCTTCAAGGCCCTATGCGGGTCTCTTGAAGGTTGATTAACACTTATACCCTCCGATCTTTGCCGCCGGAGGGGGTAGTGTCAACCTTTCGAGTTAAGTTTCCGGTTGGTTTTTTGCCCACGGGGGTTGTACAAATTATGTTGGTTATTAATTAGTTTGAAACGGTTTGACCACGAAAACTCAACTTGATGGGACCGGGGAATAGGGCAACCTGTGTGTTCAACCTGTTGCACAATCTTCAAGGGTTGGGGCCATCACCTCCAACCCTTGGGACCAACAACATGATAATGGATTCGTGGGCCATTAACCCCATATTTCCATCAACAACATTCAGAGTGGTCGTGTCGGTGATTAACCCGACTTCACCACATACGAAACTTGCTAATAAATGAAGCTACTACCACAAAACATACCAAGGGGCCCCAAAAGCAATGGAGTTGGGTACCCCCTTGGCGGTCAAGTGGTCAAACCACTTGACCTTACGAGATAGGTGAGTGGGTTAGAAATGCGTACCTTCGCCGCGCTCCCTCCAACCCTAAATGGAAAGCTAAGGTTAATTAATTTACCTCAATTCTCCTCGGTTGATTTGGGCTCGATGTAGGCCGAGCCGCTACTTCTTTCCTTGCTCCACTTTCCGGGCGTCGACCTTGCCTCCTTCCTTGTAACTAGGTGATAGGAAGCGTACCTTAGTTAACAATAAAAATATAAAGTGTTTTTTTAGGCCTAAGCATAATATATCTACTTAGTGCACTTAATTATCTTTCCACGATCTAAAAATCACCTTAAACGGATAAGAAATGCAAAAGTTATAAGGGTTGGAAGTGCGAGGTCGATTAAACCGATCCTTCCAACCCACCTATCTAACTTCTAACTTCAAAAATTCATAGCGAATTCATTACGACTTGGATTTAGGCTTTCCTTATAACATTGAAAAGCTATTAAAAAGTTCTAACTAGAAAAATTATGACATCAGTAGGTTAAGCCAATATGAATTCAGCAGACCCTCTGTAATGCAACAGCCAACCAAGAACTCTCAAACTATGTATCCCGTCTTCAAAAATTCATATCTAATTCACATTATGCTCAAATCAAACATTCTATATGGCCATGGAAAGATATTGAAAAGATCTATTTGATAAAAATCTGCAATTAACAAGTTAAGCCAAAATGAATTCAATAGACTCTCTGTATTGCAGCAGTCAACCAAGAATTCTCAAACTATGTATCCCATCTTCAAAAATTCATATCTAATTCAAATCATGCTCAAATCAAACGTTCTAAGCAATTCTGGAAAGCTAAACAAAAGCTCTACTTGGAAAAAATATAATTGTTTAGAATTAACATTCTGATTGGGCTGGCAGGTCTGATCTAGCAGCCGCTACCCACAAGACCACCCGGTTTTTTGCTGTATCTTTGAAAATCCATAACTAATTGTCATCTTGGCCAAATCACAAATGGAAAATGGCTATAGATAGCTATAGAAAATCTCTCTAAAAAAAATAATAAGTATTTTGTTCTAGCTTCTGAACTAAGCCTCCAGGGCATTGGCAGCTGAGGTCTATAATGCCTTCACTCGAAATTCTACAATCCAACCTACCTCTACAAAAGAAAGGAAGAATTTTGTTGGTGTGTTAATAAGCACACATTCTAACTAGGAGAGAGAGAGTAGAGGAGTTTTCTCAAGCCTTTCTCTTAGGCCATTAAGAATGGATGCTAAAGGATTTTTTCCTAATTATTTTGAAGTAGGGCTCCGCCCGCTAATCAAATTGAGAGGGAGTTTTGTCTAACTATCTTGAACTAGAGCTTCGCCCAAATTCTAAAGGGAAGAGGGGGTTTTTGCCTAACTATCTTGACGTAGAGCTTCGCCCACTAATCGGGAAATAGAGGGAGTTTTCAAGGTGGAAGGAGGGGTTTTTAAACCCTTTCACAAAAGGGTTGGACCCCTCCGCCATCGGTTCCATTTTTCGGACCCCCTCCCGAAATTTTGGCTCGGGGGTCTTCCCGGTCGAGGTTGCCACCCCGTCGCCGAGGTGGCTCCGACGGGAATCTTCCACATTCGTTCTATTTTTTGGTAGCAAGTTGGCAAGGGGGCAAGTTGCCCCCTAGCTATTTTTCTCAAAGTCTTCGCGCTAATTTTTCCTCACGCCGAGCTCCTCCACTTGTCTTGCGTGACTCACACTAAGTACTAAACTAACCCTTGCCTAGCTAGCTCTACTAATTTAGTCCTCTTAGCTAGTTGCTTTCACTAACTACGTTTTTTCCCCGCTAACTAGGTCTTGCCTAGATAGCTATTTTTTTCTAACTTAGCTAATTTCTATCTCTAGATAATTTTCAATTTTACTAACTCTACCTAAAACTAGATTTTTTCCCTTCACGGGTGAAGGTCCGAAGTCTTCGGTAATTTCCTTCCCCTTTTTGAACTAAACGCTAAATGAACTAATTTTTCTCTTAATTCGCTATCAATCCTAACTTTTAATACTAAAAACCTAACTAAAGTGATCCCACGGAGTGATGGACCACTTTGGTGGTTCACACCTTGCAAAGGAGCCATGAACTTGGAGGTTACCCACGGGTCTCCTGATGTAGGCATTGCACCAAGGAAGGAAAATGGAAGGCTGCGGCGCATTTCTCAATCTGAGTCCAGTGAGAGTGGAGATCGTAACAATAGTAATGCTTCGCAACCTCCACTTGGGATGGACTCAGTAGGGGAGGATAGTTACCATCCTCATGGTAGTTCTAGTCAAGGCCAGAGTAGTGGTGATGGAGGCCATTTCGAATCACCTATGGAGCATGCTCGAAGACAAGTTAAGGCCCTGACGAAGGTTGGGAACAATGTGCAAGCCACATTGCTCCATAGCAATATGTATGAGATAATTGACCGTATGAGGCAGCTATCCGTCTCAAAAGCAGTCCTTTGAATTCCATTATGTAGGATGATTCACATGCCCATGGTTTGACCTACACTTCGATGTGATATTCTTAAGTTGATGGGAGCATTTCGCTATAGGTACAAGCCCCATTTAGGTGCTATGTATGTGTCCATGACGGATGACGAAGGTCATAGCAGGGTTGTCACTCAAGAGGATGTACAGCAATGGAGCCCTTGTTAGATTCAAGAAAATGATGCATTCGAAAACTGTTTGAAATCTGATCCTGACCTCGTGGGCTTGAGTGGCTCAATGTTCTTTGTTTATGATGGTAACCATAGGCTCTTAGCTTGGAAAGAAGTGATTGAAACTTTTCATGCTGAAGATTAACATTGGGTTTCGAAGAATGGTAATCCCGATTGCGTTGTACTTGACACCGCTGGAGGTCCTAGAGATATCCTCACTGCCATGCACGATATCAACAGGTAATTTCTTGCTGATCTCGTATTGCTTTTGTTCCTCTTATTTGGCGCTTCACAATTTATGCAATCTCACATGCCAACTGTGCAGGTCCAATCAAACGGCACATGTGAAGACTAGCTTAGTTCATATTCTTCACCGTATTCGGAAATACGGATCGTTATGAGTTAGTTATTTATTTATTTCATTACATTTTTTTTTCAATGCCGATGTTTGCTTGAGGTTTTGCTTTAGTGTGATGCTATGTGTACCTTGCTCATTCATGTTTTTTTACCAGTCACTAGTAGAAAACATGGTAAAAAATAACCACATTCGTTTTCCCATTGCGGTTCTTTTGACCACCCTGATCTACAGTCATTAAACGACTGCAAATTTGTTTTTTTGGTTTTACGACTGCAATATTGAGATTATGGGGACATGTTATACACCGTTGGAAAGATATTTTCAATACCTTTCCAACGGTATATTATAAGCCCCCAAATTCTTAAAATTTCAGTTGGTAAACCAAAAAAACAAATCTGCAGTCGTTTAGTGACTGCAGATCAGGGTGGTCAAAAGAACCGCAATGGGAAAACGATTGCGGTTCTTTTTTGCCATGTTTTCTACTAGTGAATCTCATCCTTGATCTGAATTCAAACTAATCACTTTGTGAATATGGCACTTATTACAAATTGTTGATTTCTTTGTAGGCAATTCTATTCGTGCTTGCAAGAGTACTGGCAGGCACGTCAACGACGCTACCGTGTGAGCGGTGGGACGCGAGCGGTGAGCGGTGAGCAAAAAAAAATCAACGATTTCCAATTATAGTAATAAAATTACTAAATTTAGATAATATAAATAGAAAAAAAATCGTGGGACCTCTTTTTTTAGCAAAAACGTTGGACCTATTTCCGTGCAAATTTTGAGGGCTTTAAGGACAGAGACTTGGTTTTAGGGTACCTTTCAGAGAGACTAGTTGACATGATCTAATTAAACCAGGGAACTTTTGACTGTCCACAATATGGTGAGAGCCGCTTAATCATAGGCTATGGTCACAACGTAAGAGAAAATTCTAAGTCAAAAAATTCAAGCATTCAAGCAAAGTAGCAAAACTCGTACCGTTCAATAACATCTAAAACTACCGTTGGAAGAAGAGACCCATAAATATTTAGAAACGAATACAATTCACATCATGTAGATAATGATAGGTATGATATATCAGCGATATTTTCGGAAAACGTGCACTCATACTATGGTATACTCAACGCAATAGGAAATACTTAGCGAGAACTTATAAATAAGGGGGGGCAGCCTAGCTCCTATAGGTATCCACATTAAGGTCCCACATGCTTCATGATGCCACTTTCGAGGAGGTGCTTCACTTCATTGAAACTAAGGCTCGGAGCATGGATGAAAGTTTCTTGGTATTGATCCAAGTTGCAGGTCACACGGAAGATGAAGTACAAGTGCTTGCAGTTTACCCAAGTGCGCCGCTTCCCAAGTGCTCTTGCTGACATCTCCACGAAATCCGGGCATGTGCACGACGGGAAGGTGCTGATAGTGATACGGTACTCTTCAACCTTAGCCTTCTTTCGGGACTGGAAGAGAATGATGCACCCGATCCCTGGGTGAGGTATCATTGTGACGGAGGTGATTTGTCCGTCGACGTTGAGGGCTGACTCCCACTTGTTGCGTTGTTGGACGCATGGTCCGTTGTTACTGCGTCGGATCTTCTTTCCAAACCTGAGCGTAGGGTATTGATCGGCTTGGGCCGGGGTAGGGAGTTCGGCCATGGATGAGGCAACATTGGAGGAGTCTTCTGGGTGACACATCTTGACGATGCTGAAGTTGGAATCCCCCTTCTTCAAGGGCCAGAACCTCCTGGAGAGTGAGGTTTGTCCCAGTGAGGACAGGCCAGACGTCCGGGACATCCGGACGGTGCTGCACCCACTTCCTCCTAGTGCCTTTGACACATCTCTCAATGTCGTCGTTGCAGAAGAAGAACTGTGTCAAGAATTCCTTGTTCTTCTTGTAGTCGTGCATGTAGCCGGTGTACGTAGGAGTTGGAGTACTTTTACCATGCCAAACGATCTTCTGGGTGCACTTGGTCTTTGTGCGAGCTTGCATGGCGAAGCAGGCCTTGGCGGAAGTCTTGGGTAGTTTAGAAATGTGCCACTTGGAGACATCGCAGTGGGTCTCCTGAATGTTATTGACGTGGGTGACCTGTTGTGGAATCGATTTCTCGGGGGATTGTGTTAGGGGCAGGGTTGATGGTGTGGCGGAATCAGTACGGGCCTTGGTTGACCTAGTGCTCACTCGTGGATGAGAGAAGCTGACCTTGTCGGGTCTATGTGAATCCTGATCAGAACCAGGGGGCATATCAAGTTTGCGCTTTGTGGTGCCAAAGACCTCCTCTCCTTCGAGTTGGGGTTTGCGGGTGCACCAATGCTCTGCTCCAGGCATGTGCTCGAGTGCTGCAACAATTCTCTTGGCGTCACCGGATCGTTGTGCAGCACGAAGGCGGAGTTCTTCTTTTCCTGGGCCAGTACCAGAGCGATCACCCTTCAAGTAGGTGTAGTAGTTCGTACATTGCATGAACGCCCTCACGAAATCATCCACGGTCGCAACATATAGATCAGAGCCACGGTTTCCAGACTGCTGAAGCCATTTGTTATGGACTGTCTCAGAGAGGTTGCAAGATGGCATCTCTGCCAACTCAGAATCTGTGAAATTCTGAGAGAAGTCAATAAAATGTAGTGAGTACGCTTTGCACAAAAACAGGCTAAAAGCCTAAACTGACACCAAAAACCCAAAAAAAACCAAAAAAACCAAAAAATAAGTTGACACTAAAAAGCGAAATAGAAAGTGGGTGGGTACTCACTAGTTGCATGAAACCACCCCATTGACCGTAACGAAAATGCCAGAATGCAAGCCATGTATCAAGGTCCTTGATTCCTTCCTCGGATGCAGCTCCAGAGGAAAGCCACCAAGCCCGGATGGCAAGATAACGGGACTCGGACTGCTCGGGAGTCTTGGCATCCTTGTACTGCTTGCATAACAACTTGTCTTGCTATTGGAGGTCGGGCTTGATGTGGGCGGCGGTGTGGCGCTCCATAGACACTGTCCAATGCAATAGACATGTCCTCTCGCGAGACTCCATAGGAACCTTGGGATCACCACTGCCATACCGGACACATCCAGACTCCGAGGCCTAACCTCGGGAAAGAACCAAAAAACAGAGCAACCACAAAAAAATTCAGTGCCCTTCACAAAAAAATCCAGTGCCCTTAGGGTAATGGAAATGGGTGGTCGGGCCCGACCACCCATTTCTAGCACCCTAAGGGCACTAAAACACATCCAGACTCCGAGGCCTCACCTCGGGAAAGAACCCAAAAAACAGAGCAACCACAAAAAAATCCAGTGCCCTTCACAAAAACATCCAGTGCCCTTAGGGTGTTGGAAATGGATGGTCGGATCCGACCACCCATTTCCAACACCCTAAGGGCACTGGAACACATCCAGACTCTGAGGCCTCACCTCGGGAAAGAACCAAAAAACAGAGCCACCACAAAAAAATTCAGTGCCCTTCACAAAAAAATCCAGTGCCCTTAGGGTGTTGAAAATGGGTGGTCGGGCCCGACCACCCATTTCTAGCACCCTAAGGGCATTGGAACAAATCCAGAGTCCGAGGCCTCACCTCGGGAAACAACCAAAAAACAGAGCAACCACCAGAAAATTCAGTGCCCTTCACAAAAAAATCTAGTGCCCTTAGGGTGTTGGAAATGGGTGGTCGGGCCCGACCACCCATTTCTAGCACCTTAAGGGCACTGGAACACATCCAGACTCCGAGGCCTAACCTCGGGAAAGAACCAAAAAACAGAGCAACCACAAAAAAATCCAATGCCCTTGACGAATAAATCCAGTGCCCTTCACGAAAAAATCCAGTGCCCTTAGGGTGCTAGAAATGGGTGGTCGGGCCCGACCACCCATTTCCAACACCCTAAGGGCACTGGATTTTTTTGTGAAGGGCACTGAATTTTTTTGTGGTTGCTCTGTTTTGTGGTTCTTTCCCGAGGTGAGGCCTCGGAGTCTGGATGTGTTCCAGTGCCCTGAGGGTGCTAGAAATGGGTGGTCGGGCCCGACCACCCATTTCCAACACCCTAAGGGCACTGGATTTTTTTGTGAAGGGCACTGAATTTTTTTGTGGTTGCTCTGTTTTTGGGTTCTTTCCCGAGGTGAGGCCTCGGAGTCTGGATGTGTTCCAGTGCCCTTAGGGTGCTAGAAATGGGTGGTCGGGCCCGACCACCCATTTGCAACTCCCTAAGGGCACTGGATTTTTTTGTGAAGGGCACTGAATTTTTTTGTGGTTGCTCTGTTTTTTGGTTTTTTCCCGAGGTGAGGCCTCGGAGTCTGGATGTGTTCCAGTGCCCTTAGGGTGTTGGGAATGGGTGGTCGGGTCCGACCACCCATTTCCAACACCCTAAGGGCACTGGATTTTTTTGTGAAAGGCACTGGATTTTTTGATGTTGCTCTGTTTTTTGGGTTCTTTCCCGAGGTGAGGCCTCGGAGTCTGGATGTGTTCCAGTGCCCTTAGGGTGCTAGAAATGGGTGGTCGGGTCCGACCACCCATTTCTAGCACCCTAAGGGCACTGGATGTTTTTGTGGTTGCTCTGTCTTTTGGGTTCTCCCCCGAGGTGAGGCCTCGGAGTCTGGATGTGTTCCAGTGCCCTTAGGGTGCTGGAAATGGGTGGTCGGGTCCGACCACCCATTTCCAGCACCCTAAGGGCACTGGATTTTTTTGTGGTTGCTATGTCTTTTGGACGCGGCCGCCCATTTCCAGCACCCTTTGGGCACTGGAAACCAGATCCAGACTCCGTGGCTTCACCTCGGGAAAGAACCCAAAAGACAGGGCAACCACAAAAAAAAATTTGGGGAGTCATGTTTGTTTGTGACCTAGACTGAGGCATGTTAAAGTTGTTTTTGTGCAGATTGGTATGATGTTTCTGGAATTCTTAGTCTCGGCCCCGATACATACTTTGCAGGTTCAATCAGTGAGTTCAGGGAGGATTTAGGCTAGGCTTGGGGTGGGATTAGTTAGATATAGATTTTGATTTTGATTTCTGGAATTCTACATCTGAACCTGGTTTTTGTTGGTTGCAGTGTCTCACTTAGAATTCTAAGAAGCCAAGTGTCACACTTGGTATGAGTCCAAGTGTAAGGTTTCAGAGAAGTGGAAGTGTTTTGCTGCCGAAATGGAATGTTCAGATACTTTGAATGTAATTGTTCTCAGCTGACTTCTCGAAACTTTAGTGTTTTTGCAATCCTTCAACCTTATAAAGTAATGTTCCGATTGATTACAAACCTAATCTTCATCTTGCGTTCTTAGTGTTGATTTTCAATTGAACCTGGTCAATATGAAAATGTTGAAAATGTAATGTCTATATTGTAGGTACATGCTGCATCTTCGCTACCTGCGACACAAGTATCAGAGGGAATGCAGCCAGAATTGGAAATCCTTGATGACGGTCCTGAGGGAGAAGAAGATATTCTTGGGGATGATACTCAATTTATGGCTGATGAGGATGAGATTCGAACTCGGCAGAAACTTAACTCAGTGTCCACGATCACAAGCTTGAGATTCCAACCCATCAGTTCCTCGCGATTTTGTATTCCTTTGTGCAGAATGCTTGCAATGCCAATGGTAAGGCCAACTCTGTCTTCCGATCTTGCTAAGCTCGAGCAAGAGTTTGTCCACGGATACAGGGAGGGCGCCTCGGTCTTTTATGTCTCAACCACAAATGAAGACGGTAAGACACAGGAAGTGTTAGAAGCTGATAAAGCTTCTTGGGGTCATATTTGGAACTCCAAAAACGACGTTTTCAACACGTTTCTCCTTTCAGATCCACATTTGGCCCGCTTCACAAATTTGATGTTTTTTGTGTGTGACGGAAACCATAGGCGTCAAGCTTGGTTAAATCACATTGACAGACTTCACCGAACTGAGGATTCTTGGCATTATTTGGTGGACTCAATTCTCCTTGACACAAATGGGAAAGTTGGACTTGTTATGCAAGTCATCCACAACATAAACAAGTAAGTGCATTTTCTTTTGATAAGCAATCTTTCATATTAATTTCGAGCAGTTTTCAACTTCTTTTCATTTCAATAATCTAATATCTTTCACTTGATTTTTGAATTTAGACATACCGAGGACTCGCACGTGAAGACCAACATTGTCCATACCCTCTTCAGGGTTCAGAAGTATGGTCTAATGTCAATTGACCAGTTCAATGACATTTTGAGTCCGGCCGACCTCAAAAGGTGCAAGAAGTCACAGAAGACTTGGTATTTGTTACCATTACATGTGTTTACAAATTTCGTATTTCAGGTGAGTCATGGAATAGTCCTTATGGTTCTGTGAATCGCTACCAATTTCTTTAACCCTTTTTTGGGTCCTAAACATCATGTTTCATTTTCATTTGAACTTTTGGTTTCCGCATTCTTGTTCTCTCTTTGTGCAGCACGAACTGGGTCTCGCTGCAGACGATGGTGTACGTCAGCTTGTGGAGCAATCAGAAGGCGAAGTCTCCCCTGCTGACAAGGCAGCTGCGATGAAAGCCGCAATTGAGAAGAGAGCTGTGGCACTTCGCATTAAGATGGGAAAACTAATTGCTGTGTCTAACCCGAAGCTTACCGACGGTTGGCTTCGTGAGGTAGGTACCCTAATCCTTTGTCCATATCATTCTGTTCAGCTTATCCTTAAGAAGTTCTCACAACCCCTTTGTCACACAGATTGAGCGACATTACACCCTGAACTCACTCTCACCGGAACTCAACTTAGAGAAGCTGCAGCTCATTGCAACTTCAAGGGCGTCTCCAACATTCAAAATAAAATGGCTAGAATACTTTAATTCATCTGCTTCCACTCGCGAGGCTGGCAGGCTACCTCCCAAGCCCATCAACGAAGAGAAATTGGCAAATTTTCTTGCAAAAGCATGTTTCTGGGCAGGAGTAAGTCCACTGATTTTATTGACTTTTCAGTTAGTTGAGTTCCTTGTTGGCATGTGTTTTACCAACCTCACATTCTTAATTTCATTTCTTCGGGGTTCGGGGTTTAGTTAATTTCTGGGTTAGGCTTCGGGGTGGGATTGGTTAGGGGTAGCTAGAAATTATCATTTCTGGAATTCTTACTCTCGGCACCGAAATGCTCAATGCAGGCTTAAGTAGTGAGGCCAGGGAGGTTAAGGTTAGGCTTTGGGGTGGGATTAGTTAGGGGTAGCTTTATATTTTGATTTCTGGAAATGTAGGTCTCGGCCCCGATATGCTCAATGCAGGCTTAATTAGTGAGGCCAGGGAGGTTAAGGTTAGGCTCGTTTTCATATACTTTTTCAATGATGTGCAGAGGTGGATAATGAGTGCCATAGCTTAAATTCCACTTCAGATGAGGGCGGCCATGAGGGGAGTATCTTTGGAAGTAGGGAATCTAGTAGTGACAACCTCATGGTTGATTGATTTTTGGTTTGATTGATTGGTATTTGGATTTATAAAGGGTGGTGTGGTTTTCAATATTCCAATTATCTCATTGAATGCATCTTTTCGTTGTTCTCAAATCACACTACACTTGGTGGTCGTCATACTCCAAAGAGAATTTAGTCCACCATCTTCTCAACCATAGCCAATTTTCCCACGGTCATAGGGCCTCATTGGTAATTTCAAGAAACTTTTTGGTTTGAGAAATTGGGCACTCCACAAATATGGGCCTTGTAATTACAAATTTAAACTAGAAATATGTGCAAAATCCACGGTCATAAGGGTCCTAACTTTCGAACAATAGAGTTTTAAATTAACATTTTCTGCTCGCGAGATCTGCTCACCGCTCACCGCTCACCGCTCACATCGTAGCATTCCTGGCAGGCACGTATTGGGCCTGGAGAGTGACAAGAAGTTGTTTGGGGCTCTTCTTCAGCCTTTGATGTCTATTGCTCCACCACTTCCACCTCCTCCACCTCCTCAAGCCCCTGTGCCAGTTGCAAAGAAGCCAAAGAAGGTTGCTGTAGTGAAGCGGCGTCGTGTTGAGGACTATGAGTAAGTAAGTACCGCTTACTCTTTCTATTTCATTGGTCAATATTCATAGTTTTCTGAGAACCATGATATCACTTGTGCCTAAACTCTTTAAAATGTTGCAATATTGCAGAGACTATCCTAGTCCAGCTAAGAGTTGGACACTCCCTTCGTATGCAGAAAAAATTGCAAAGCTGCAAGCACTACAAGCATCTCCATCTCTCCAGTCAAATGCCTCTCCGAAGTATAACCCTCGTGTTTTGAAATTCTTAGATGTTGCTGCAGATGTTGATTTTGAGATCGGCTTGACTGACACTCAAGCCAGCCCTAGTGATTTTGTTGGTGGTTCTATTTCTCTATCCACCAGCTTTGTTGGTAACGGTTTGATTTATGTGGATGATGAGGCTATTAGTGAATAGACCTCATTTCTTTTTTTCTCAACCAATCAATCATATCTCCAATCTGGAGAGCCATTGTAATGGCTACTTTTATATTTTCAAATTGTGTTAATCTCATTTTTACCACTGAATTACAACTATCATCAATCTTTGCCTATGGTACATCCATACCCTAAACCCTCGCATGAAACATGCATGAGTTATATGTTTTTTAGAGAAATTACATACAATATATGTGGTTGCCTCTTTACAAAATAACCTAATTCTACGTTCGGCTAATTACAACACGATGCCATGAGAGCCTATACGGAAGTTTTGACAACACCATTTACAAGCATTTGTAGAAAATAAATGACATTTTGAGCTATTTTCAAGGTTACCCAAATGTTGATATTTGTATCCTTGAAACCAACATACAAATTTCAAGTTTTGAGATTTTCAAGGTCATTTTGAAAGCCCTACAAGGGCCAAGTATAAATCATTTGAAAGAAATAAACTAAATCTTGAGTCAAATTTAAAGTTACCAAAATGTTGATATTTGTATCCTTGGAACTGTAGGTACAAATTTCATTTTCTTGGAGATTTGTCAAAATAACTTCAAAAATCCTGAGAAGTGATTCAAAGGGCCATTTGATTTTTTTAAGAAAAACAAATAAAGTTGTCACATGCATCAAATGTTATCCAAACGTTGACATTAGTACCCTCGGTGATGAGGTAGGTAATTTCAAATTTTTGGAGATTTTCATAATCACTTTGAAAGTCTTTGGGAAGCAACGTGAGGGCCATTTGTAAACTATTTGAGAAAATTAGAAGAACTTGTGAGAGAAATTCAAAACTATCCAAATGTTGATATTTATACCCTCAGCAACAAGGTGACTAATTTCAAGTTTTTGGAGATTTGTCAAAATCCTTTTGCAAGCCCTAGGAAGTGCTACAAGGGCCATTTGCAAATCAGTTGCAAGAAAAAAGGATTTGTGACCAAATTTAGTTTCCATTTTGTTTCATTCAAAGCCATTTGTTATAACTTGGAAAGTTCATATGGGGCCATTTGTCAAGCCTTTAAAAAAATTACAATCATATTTGAAACCAACTTCTGGGTGCTCATGTTGTTGAGAATTTTTATTTTGCATAACGATATTGATTTTTATTTTGGGGGCAACATTTCAGTGAAATGTTGAGTTTCACCCAAAGAACAAAATCATGTTCATGCATAAATTTTGGATGTTGACCTTGACATATCGAGGGGTTCAATCATGTCGTTACTTAGACATTGTAGGAGATATGAATGTTGAGCACGCATTAGTTGAAAGTTGAGAGAAAAAGCATGAATTTGAGAAAAAAAGTTAGTATGGCTGTAAAAATGAAAATAAGCAACAAAGAATTAAAGAGTAGAAGTCTTTGAGAAGTCATGAGAAGAGAGAAAAATGAATATTAAGATAGATAGGGCATTGATGTTATCCAAAGAGTCAATCTTTAGAAGAGATCATTGACAAATAAACAACCCAAAAATGAGTTTTCTCAACAGGAAAAAAAATAGAAAAAAAAATTAAGAAAGTAAAATTTTAAAAAAACAATGGACAATGGATAATTTTTTTATAAAATTAGAAATGGCAAATGGAAAAAAAATGATAAGATAAAAAAATTGACGGTAACAAGTCTTTAAGACTGAGAAGTGAGGAAAATAAAAATTAAAGATGATAGGGCATAAATGTTAACAAAATTGTTAATGAATAGAAGGGATGATTCACAATTGAACAACCAAAAGAATTAGGATTTTATAAGGGATAAATCATTGTTAATAAAAAAAATAAGAATTGAACATAGAAGATAATAAGTCTTTGAGAAGTTTTTAATGTAAATAAAAAATAGTTTAAGATTGATTGGGTATGGATGTTAACCATTTAGTGAATAAATAAAAGAGATCAGTGACAAATGAACAATCACATAAATTTTGATTCTTAAAAGGAAAATGGATAAAAGATATTGAGATATATAAATGAAGGCCGATGCGCGGCTCTTGAACTTTAACATCATCATGACGTCAGCCCTAATTGATGCATAGAAATTGTGATGAACCCTAAACCCTAAACCAAAGCGGTGGAAACATGTACAAAGATTATATTTTTAGATTGAAAATCCACAGTTATACATATCAAAAGTTTAAATTAGTAATGAAGTTGTCAAAAAATTCCACGGTTATAGGAGTTGATTCATCTTAAAATGGCATTCCAAATGTCTATTTTCTGCTCTTCAGCCTCTGCTCTCCGCTCTTTGCTCGCATACGACCTTTCCCCTATATCTGGGTTATTGTGGAGGTGTGTGTGGGAAGTGTGGCAAGCAACCCGGATTGCTTTGCGGATGCTGTGATGTATCTGTAGTTGGCATTTCCATATTTTTTGTAGTTTTCTAGGTAGGAATCCTCCTTGTAGTTTGGCTCGGTGGGATAGTATGGGAGGGGGTTGTGTCATGCATATTTGCTCTATGCATTGACTGAGGGAGTTTATGATGTCTTGAAATTGGCTTTGGGCCTGTTCCCATTGTGTGCGGGAAAGTTGTTCAGTTTGTAGTGTTCGCGTAAGGTTTGCTATGGCGAGGTTCTGTTTCTCTAAGAATGTGATTTGGAGCTTTTGAAGGTTTGTGGGGGGTATGGGGTATGTAATTCTGGGTGAATTTGTGGGGGCTCTTGGGCTTTTGGTGATTATGCCTTATGGGCTAGTTGTAGTTGGACAGGGTAGTGATCGGAGTTTTGGTCGAGGTTGGTTATTGTATGGCATTGTAGATTGTTGTGGTTAGGATTGTTGGAATAGAAACCATCAATGAGGCTTGTGGAGGTGTAGTTGTGGCCCCCTTGTCTCGTAAAGGTCCCTGGGTTGGGGATCGTGTTGAAACCCGCAATCTGTGTGAATTGGGCCCATTCGTAGTCTTGTTGGTTGGGTGGAGAAGTTATGCTATCTGTGGTCCTACCTTTTAGTAGAATATCTCTATTGAAGTCTCCTGCGAGTATAGTATGATGTTTTGGATGCTTGGCTAGTAATGCGAGGATCTTGAGCTGAACAAGTGGGAGTAAGCTGCAATTCTAAAATGATAATGATGAGTATTACCCTCGGAGTAGAAATGTTATTCTTCACCAGCAGAACATGAGGCTAGTGTGATGGCTGCAGTGATGATGTTGGAACTACGAGTACTACTTGAGGGCATGTAGGATACAAATTTATAAGTTCCACAAGACTACCTCCTGTGATAGGTGTTGTCAAAGCTCTCTACAGATCGTGAGCCTTTCGATTATTTGGACATTTCCATCAACATACTTTTATGTTTTGTGTTGTGAAATGGTTTTGTTGATGATTATGTTGATGGTTGAGCAAATTCTTCACTGGGTGGTGCTTCACAGCATGGAGTGCAGCTATCAGTCCCGAAGGACACAACCCAACTATATAATTCACAACACTCATGGATTTATGTGATGTATCATGTGAGGCAGTATAAGAGAATTAGTTTCCACATCAGATTACATGCATTTCTTCAATTCCCTGGACAATATACTTTTGATGTTTCCAATATTTACACCTAAGAATTAGTTCCTTTGAAGCAGCCAATGAAGCAGGAGTAGGTAACCATAAAATAAATAAATAAAAGTAACATCGGAGTTTGGGTTTTACTCCGACGTGAATGGAGCCCGTTTATGAGCCCAAAATGGTTGCTCATATTTGTTTTATGTTTAGAATTTACTTAGAATTGCATTCGAAGTCGTTATTGAAACAATCAAAAGTATAAAAAGAGTGAGGCTTGGTGTGGAGTTATGTTTTAGGCCTTAGGCTTATTTGGTGTGGTTGATTAGAAGCTTAGTGACATGAGGGAGTGTTTTGGCTAAGTGAGTAGTGTTTGATGAAGCAAGGGGGAGGTCCTTGGATTTAAATGTTTGAATTAGAACGTGTTCTTGTTGGTTTAGGGGGTAAGGAGTTAGTGGATAGGATAAGGTCCTACTAAGTAGGAGAAGGTTGAGGGGTTTGTGGTCTTGGGTGCCCTCTCCTCTTCTTCTTGTCCCTCTCTCATTCTCTCTCTCTCCTCTCTTTTTCTCTTTCTCTCTCGTGTGGGTGTGTGAGTGAGTGTGTGTGTGTTGTGTAGTGTGGTAGAGAATAGATTTGACTAGGGGGAACTTAGAGAATAGATTTGATTAAGGGGAGCTTAGAAAATTAGCTGACTAAGGAGCTGCGATAGATTAGTAAGGTAGCTGCAACCAACTACTAAGGAGCTGCGACAGAATACTAATGAGCTGCGACAGACTAAGGTAGCTGCGACAGAATACTAAGGAGCTGCGACAGACTAAGGTAGCTGCGACAGACTAAGGAGTTGCGACAGACTAAGGAGCTGCGACAGACTAAGGAGCTGCGACAGACTAAGGAGCTGCGACAGACTAAGGAGCTGCGACAGACTAAGGTAGCTGCGACCAGCTTACTAAGGAGCAGCTGGATTAAGGGCAGTTAGAAGGAGGGTTAGTTAGGTCTAGTACCCTAAGGTAAATGGATGGGTTAACTAGGCAGTTAGCTCTCCGTATAATCGGGGGTACGGTTGTGGGGGAGTGTACTTGAGCACGCGAATAGCGCCACAATAGAGAAGAGTGTTTCTTAACACTTGTAACCTTGTTATGGAGTAAATTGGTGTGTACGAATTAATGAGAAATGTAATGACTTCCAATGAAGTTGGTAAGAGGGAGCTATGCGAAACGAATGTGACATCCATTCCCTCACCCGGACTAGGACGCTTAAGGGTGGGCGGTTTGGCCTCACACCGTTCTTCACTACCGTGTTCATGTTTAACCAAGCTTCACCGTAGGATTACTTCCTCCCTCTCGGGAGGTGGGCTCCGATAGTTTTCGAGGGGGTGTAGTACCTAACACCTTAGAGGGTATGCAAGGGTGTAGGGAGTCTGACTAAGGTCTAGGGGAGGATCTATGGGGGGTCTACTGGGGGTTGTTTTTTTGTCTAGCTTTCTTTTGTTGAGTATTAAGTATGTGAGGTATTTGATGGCAATTTGGTGTAGGTGTTTCATAAGTGTCGGTTTTGGGTATTTTTAGCTTTTCTAGTTCTTTAATTGGTTGTTCATGAATAGCCTCTCTAACACCTGTTGTGATGGTGATGAGGGGGTTAACTTGCCATCCGGCTCTTTTTAAGTGTGTGTATGAGTATATTGTATTCAGTAGTTTTTTCATTGCGTGCATTATTTGGGAATATGTCGTGGCAGTAGGTGAATTCGATGAATTGTATGGTATGTGATGGGGTAGGCCTTAAAGGGGGTTGATTGTCTGTGGGAGCGCCTATTACAGAAAATATGTATGGTCTCAACTTAGCTAGGCATGTGCATGATGTAGTGGTACATGTGCATTGGAGTAGCCATTGTGGGACTGTGTTGTCTTGTGGTTTGGAGTCTTGGTGGCCTGCATTTATGAATGTATAGTATCTTGTGTGTTTATTTGATTGGAGCATATGTATGATTTGGTGGACTGCTTTATTATGGTGTGCTATTCGCAAGCCCTTTATGTGTGGGTTTGAACATGTAGATAGTAGATGCGGTCATGTATCTATGGTATTATTGGTGCATAGTGTACAATTCGGGTTTGGGTATAAATTGGGCCAAAATACATGTTTACGGTGGTTACCCATGTATTGGGCGTAGAGAAATTTCAGAGTTTGTGTGACTTGGGCATCTGTGGTCCCGGGGTTTTTCCAAAATTGATTGAAGAGTTTGTGGTTTATTTGGTCATTGGATGTCCATTTGTCTATGTATGTGAATTTGGATTGTACTAATCTCAATTCTTGGTTCCTATGTTCTTTGTTGATGTATGCTTTGTAGGTTTTGTATGGCACCCGTGTGGGTATCTGTTGGGATCCCGTTGAGCTAGTACGGTGTAGTATGGGCCGGATGTATCTTGGGTGTATTGGTGGGTTTGTTCAGGAGGGCTCCATCATTTGCTAATTGATCTGCTATTTCATTGCCTATTATGCTTGTATGTGCTTTGACTTTTTGAATTGTAATTTTGTGTGTGGACCATGTTATGTGGTTGATTATGGCGGCTATGAGTAGTTTGTATGGGTGGTTGTGTTGGGATAATCATAACATTAAGTAGCAATGCTAGGAGGGTACCCTTTGAGTATCCGCACATTTACCTCAACAAGAAGGGAAAAGCTTGCAAAGCAAGGGTGAATGAATGGATAATTAATCAAATATAGAAGCTTCAAAAAGGTTTCAAAGAGGTTTCCAATGCGGGTGTGGGGAGACTGTTCCAAAAAGTGCAACCACCTTTTTGACCTCACCAACTTTCCTGTTGTTTTATAGCTATTTATATTTGTTTAGATCATAATTTAGCCTAGATTAGAACCTTTACCACCACTTGGCATTAGTTTTGTCCTAGAAACCGACATAATTAATTCTAAGCATTGAAAATAACTACCCAAATAAATTAAAAATAGCCTAAGTAAAACTCAAACTTTGCTCTACCTTTACTCTTGAAAGAACATCAAACCGGCATTCGCCGGTTTGATGCTCTTTTGAGAAGGTCAATTTGGGCTTGCTACTTAATGTTATGATGGATGTCGTATGTGATTGTTTAGTAGATATATACTATTAAGGCTATCTGTAAAGATGTGGATATCTCGCGTGTGGTGTTGTGTACTTTGGATTGCTATTAGGATGGCGTTTAGTTCAGCTATGAGGATGTTTTGGAGACCTGGGAGTCTCTCCGCAATCCTAACGTTGTTGGCAGGGGAGTAAACACGAGATCCGGCTGTGTTGCCTATACCATGTTCGTCAAGGGGTATAAATGAACTGTCATTGTATATGCATTGTTGAGGTTTGAATTTAAAGGGGTGGGTATTGTATAGTTTTGTTGGTAAGGGGTGTGCTGGGTGGTTGATTTCTGGTTGATTGTATTATGGGGCTTGATACTATGCATTAGAGTATTTTGTATTTTTGCATATGAGGAATATTTTGGGTTGGGTTATTTGTGAACCCCCAGAATGGTCCACCACTCCGCGGGGTCACTTTTAGTTAGGATTTTAGCATTAGAAGTTAGAATCAATAGTAAATTGAGGGAAAATTAGTTCATTTAGCATTTAACCCGAAAAGGGAAAGATGAATTACCGAGAATTTCGGGTCTTCACCCGTGAAGGTAAAAAGATCTAGTTTAGGTAGAGTTAATCAAAATGAAAACTAAGTAGTAGTACAAATTAGGTAAGTTAGAAAAAATTGCTAGCTAGGAAAAAACCTAGCTTAGCGGGGGAAAATGCTAGCTAGTAAAAAAAAACTAGCTAAGATAATTAAATTAGTAGAGGTTAGCTAAGCGGGGGTTAGTTTATTAATTAGTGTGGGCCACGCAAGACAAGTGGAGGCGCTTGGTATGAAAAAATAACTTGGCATGAAGATCTTTGGAGGAAAAAATAGCAAGGGGCCACTTGCCCTCTTGTCCTCGCCAATTTAATGGCAAAAATTAGAAGGAAATTGAAGGATTCTTGTTGGAGCCACCTCGGAAAAAAAGTGGCAACCTCAACCGGGAAAACCCTCGAGAATTTTTTTGGAAAGGGCTTAGAAGAATGGACCGGTGGCGGAGGGGTCCTACTATTTTTTGAAAGGGTTTAAAAACCCCCTCCTCCCATCTTGCACTCTTTTTCATTTTTCTAGAATGTGGACGAAGCCCTACTTCGATATAGTTAGACAAACTCTCTCATTTTTTTAGAATGTGGACGAAGCTTTACTTCAATGTAGGTAGGCAACTTTGTTTTTCCAACTAGTGGACGAAGCCCTACCTCCAAGTAGTTAGGCAAATCCCTCCCCTCTTTAATAGTTGGACGAAGCCCTACCTCAATGTAGTAATGAAAAAAATTTCTTTTGCATTCTTCTAGTGGTAAGGCTTGAGGAAAATCCCTCTCTACCTTCTCTTAGTTAGAATGTGTGTTGTGAACACACAAAATCTTTTTATTTCTTAAAGGTATATTAGAATGCAAGTAAAAAATTGAAGCATTACAGATCTTGGCCGCTGATGGCATGAATGCTTAGATTACCACATGAAACCAATATTTAATATTTTTTCTTATAGAAATTTTGAATAGCTATCCATAGTCAGTCTCCAATTGCAATTTGGTTGAGATAGTAATTAATTATGATTTTTTAAAGTCAGAGAAAAAACTAGGATGTTCATTTAGGCAGCGGCTGCTGGATTAGACCTACTGACCTTATCAAAATGTTAATATAAAAGGATATAATTTTTCCGAGTAGAGCTTTTGTCTGGCTCCCTAGGATCCTTTACACTGTGTAATTTGAATAAGTTACGACTTAGATATGGATTTCAAAGGTGCAATGCATAGTTTGAGCCCTTCTAATTCATTGCTGCATCTATTGCAGAGTCCACTAAATGGACTCAAGTTTACGGACGTGTGTCCGTAAACTTTTAGGAATATTTGTGTAGGACAAAAAGAATTATCTTGCACAATATATGTGCAAAATTTACGGACATGTGTTCGTAAACTTTTAAGGGTATTTACATAGGACAGAAGAAAATTTCTCTGCACTATATATGTGCAAGGTTTACAACCACGCGTTCGTAAACTTTTAGGGGTATTCGCGTAGGGCAGAATCAATTTTCCCGCACTATATATGTGCAAAGTTTACGACTGCGCGTTCGTAAACTTTTAGGAGTATTTGCCTAGGGAAAAATAAATTTTCCCGCACTATATATGTGCAAGGTTTACGACCACGCGTCCATAAATTTTTAGGGGTATTTGCGTAGGGCAGAATGAATTTTTCCGCACTATATATGTGCAAAATTTATGATCACGCGTCTGTAAACTTTTAGGGGTACAGTCTAACCTTGATAATATCACACCATCCGTTTCACCAAAAAGTGTGATATAAACAAGGTGTGACATATTTGATAATGTCACATTTGGAAGATTTATACATAATGTGATATTATCAAAGAAATAGGTAGAAAAGCAAATAAAAATTACAATGTTCAAAAGAAAATAACAAAGATGAGAATTCAATGTTTTTAAATATAAAATCAAATTCAAAAGCTTGAATAACAAAGATAGCACATCATAATGTGTCATTGAGATCAGGTAAAGACCTCTCACTAGAGACAAAGAAGCTCCTAATGTCACATTGTTTTGTTGACATTGATGTTAAATGTGCGACACCAATTCTAATGAGTTTGTCATGGATTTTTTCCATTCCTAACAACTCCATAGTGTTGAAAATTTGAGAACCTTGACTAGCCATAAAATTCAAAACATCTTTAACAGATTTTTGTGCATCACTTAACTTCACTCCCTTAGATTCAACATCATTGCTATCATCAATCAATGGGTCTACTTCTACGGGATCATGTGCCTCCTGGACATCTTGCACTAATTGTACAAGCTCCTCAGTAGAATACTCCACTTCAAAATCATCTTCACCTTCCATGTTTATGTACTCCAATGGAAAAAGCTTCTCTAGAGGCTTGCCTTGGACATCATCCATAAGGCAACGGAGATGCCGACGTCATCCATAGAATTTGTTGTCCATCCGGCCTTTTTTCATCCATATTACTTGTTATTGTCACACTTACACTACAGGTTTTGGAAAAAAATAGTGACATTATCAAGGGTGATAGGGATAATAACGAGGGAGTTTTACACTAGAGAATTTGGTTTCGAAGTTTTGGGTGACAATATCAAGGTGTTCTATAAACAAGAGTGACATTATCGAGGTTAGACTGTATTTGCATAGGGCAGAAGGGATTTTTTCTGCACTATATATGTGCAAAGTTTACGACCGCGCATCCGTAAACATGGCTATGCTTTCCTTCAAAAATTAAACTAAATTTTTGTCCATCTTACTAGGGTTGGTATAAACCACACCCGGTTGGTGTCTACTGAGTCGTTTCTTTTTATAAGTTAGGATTGCCTTGGTTCCAAGGCTGGTGCGTCTGCACTTAGACTAGGTTGTAGGTCTAGGTTAGAATTAGGTATGAATTTGATTAGTGGAGTTTAGAGCCACGATATTAAAAACTAAGGCCCAACCTCTAGAGGTACTACAACGCAAATTTAATTCCCTTCCAAAATCTAAGTATTCAACTTATACATCCACTATCCGGGTTCGGCTTGGACACTTGCAACTGCAGACCACCCACACCGAAGGACTTGTGTGACACTTTTAGGCTCCCTCGGTTGGGGGTGCCCCAAATCGCCACATTATTGTTAATTTTAATATTATATAGCCCAAGTATATTGGATGTGATTGCGTTGGGTATTTGAGGGTTATTCGAAGGAGGACCATGTTTGTGGATTCTTATTATGATGGTGTATTGGTTTTCTAATTGATGTAGGTATTTTGGCCATTCCGGTGTGGGGTTGTATTGTATGGTGTTAGGAGGGATGGTTGCTATTATGTGCATTTCTACATGGGTGATAGGGAGGGTGTTTCTTTATGGTTGATTATGATGATGGTTGTGGCGGTATGGTTTGTTTGGGCTGCCATGCGGGCCCAGTGGATTGATGTCATCGGAGTTTTAAGGTATGGGGGATGAGCTAGGCCATTGCCTCCCCACTTTGATGAGTGAGCGAGGCCGGTTGATCCAAAAATTATATCTCTATTGTGTGGGGAGTTATACTGTGTGAGTATTATTGGGCAGGTGAGGGGTGAGGAGTAGTATGAGTGTGTGACGTTGTAGGTTGCTATTAGGGTTTGTAGGGTTTGGTGGTTGTTATTTGGGTTGAGTAGGTAACCAAACCATTGACGAATTGTTGTGATCAAGTTTATGATGTGGAGACACAATCTTTATTGGTATGCACTTTTATGTTTTCAATCTACTAAAAACTACTCAATGGAGTCCAATAGAAGTGGAATTAAACAGACAGACAAAGGGAGGGTCTTGGTTTGGATTGCTGAGAGGTTTGCTCACATGCAACAGTTCTAACCGCCAGATGTACATAATTTCATGGACCAAATTTGGAAGGAGATGGGGTATGTCTTTTGGGAGGCAAGTTATGATTCAAGAAGCAGACCAAGTTATGAAAATGCAAGTGTATCTCTTTTTTGTTTAGTCCTTAACCCTTCAAGGACATGGGGTCTCAATGGCTATGTACACAATTTATATGGGCTTCACCAAGTTTGATAATCGTATTTTATATACTTATGTGTTAGAATTTTTATTATATACATTTGTCTTATGCCAAAGGGAAAATAAAAATATACTTATACTAGACATTGAAGATAAAAAAAACAACTGTGTATTTGCATCTAAGGGCACCCATGTTGGGAATTTGAACTTAAAACCTTCAATAATATCAAGGTATTCAACCAACTCAAAAAGTGCACTTGAAAAATAAGTTGATTTTAGATTAGGGTCCTATTTCACATGATTAGCTAAAAATGAAAGTATGTAAATCAAATACATGGTTTTGTGCTTGGAGAGGCCTACTGTAGTCCGGGCCTCTTAGATGCTTAACGGTTAAATGCCCAAGGAGCTTTTCGACTACTGTTTGTGTATTTTAAAGCTACCCAAGTGTGCTTCGGAGCTATTGTTTTTGGTTAACTAAGATCCCATCTAGAATCAGTCCTTAAACCTAAAGTATTTTTGCTAGCCACCTAATACATATTATGTCTTGAAAGAGAGAACTAGTATCAAATTATCAAATACAAACTAACACACTAGTGCTAGATTTCTTTCTATATAGGTATCAAGATGTTAGATTCAAACCTTCATCGTTTGGATGTAATCTTTGGGTGTTTTTTAACAAATTTCATATTTGTGTCAACGACATTCGAGGATAGAACGTTGTCCATCGTAAGTCATCTCGCCTTCAAGAAACACATGGTGACCTTCAAAGTCTAAGGGTTCGTTCACCTCACATAAAAGCCCTCCACTGAAAGCTGACAATAGCCTGCGGGTGAAGAGGCTCATCGTTCATTCAAGTGGAAGGCATTTGACATGAATTATTTGCCATGTATGTGCAACTATGTGACAGATACATTCCAAGTCAGCTTTACTTCATACCATTGAGGGTTGTTTTTCAAAATGGAGGTTACAAGTGGATAGCATTGGTCCCACGAACTTTTGGATGATACCTTACAACTTGGTATACGTCTCAAAATTTAGAAACAACAGGCATTGGATAGATCTTTTGTATCAATCAACCAATTGAGTAGTGTCCAAAATAATTCAATGCATGGGGAAGCATTGGGGTCTACATAAAGTGCCAACATTTTCAATACTGTAGACGAAGAATTACTATGGCCTCCATTGATCTTCCAATTCAAAAAATAGCATTCAAACATTAGTAGAGTGCATGTTAAATCCAATAGATGGTGTAAAAGTTGGGCGAGATGTTGAAAAAAATGTTCACACATATTCCAATTGCATGGATAGAACGAGACAAAGTACCAAAAAGAATCTTTGGTGTGGAACTCACAAAATACCATGGTGGCACATCTTGCAGAAAAGTTGGTGTGCAATTAAACTAGTGCAAAACAACTTATATTGTTCAATGGCTGAGCCCAAGCTAGGGTACATAGTCTTCATCAACTTTGTTGAAATCCATGTCATTGACGCCTCATGATCCCTACATGAAATCCAAGGTTTCAATAGCAATCAACAATTGCCACGTATGAAAATTTCTAAAGAGCCATGCAACAAAGGAATACGATTGAACCATCTTGCAAACAAGTGGGGATTTTTGCATGTCCTCCCTTGTTACATCCAAAATTTCAGAAACAAAATACCATTGCGTAGCTGTGAAGAGTAGGGTTACACATGTGTGTTGTTGATATTGCCCAAGTGTCCAACTGCCTTGAATTTTTTCAAATTAATGGGACTCAATTGCTTAACTTTCATTCATTGCAATTTGGAAGCTCACATGCAAACATGATTGTTGGTTAGAGGGTTTCTCGAGGAATTATCCATGATCAATAGAACAATGTCAATGGAAGTTGCACCAAGTGAGATGTCCTACTCTTACATCAATGACCTCAACATAGGTGATAGTAACTCCCAAGTGACCTTTATTCAACTCAATGGACCCAAAAAAAAGAAAAAAGAAAAAAAGGTTTGATAGATTAATAATGATGATCAACACAAAATTCTTAGATTGTAAAAATAACACATGGTTCTAAACAATGTCCACCAAAACTTGAGGATACATATTTGGTACATTAATGAATAAACTTTTAGAACAATGAGGGTGTGACTTACCACAACTTTGAATATCTCTCTAGTTTAATTTCCCTTCAAACCTCAACATGTTGTTCATTATTCTCTATATTGAAGCTCATTTTGCCATTGTACATGGAATCGGTTCCAAATTGTATGCAAACCGCCCAGTATATGAATACAACTTAGGGAGATCACTCCCTCTTTAATTGATGCATACACGTGCGCTCAGGACCTATTTATCGGGGGGCTATTTATCTTGCAGAAAATATTTTAAGGTGTGGTATTTTTCAAAATAAAGGTAAATGTTTGTATTTTAATACACCCTATCAATAATTTATAAAATTTTGGGGGAATTATTAAAACTACCCTATTTTATTTATATTGCATTTTTTGCCTTATACCCCAAGTAACCAATTTTTTTGACTTTACCCCAATTTTTTTTTTTGGAGCCCAACTGATGTCCATTTTTTTCTTACACCGTATTTTGTTTCTTACACTCCACTTTTTTCCAACACACGATTCCAACACATGTTTATATATCACCACCGACAAACCAAACCATGACATTTTGGATGCACAAACTTCCTTAATGACCTGAATTAATCTTAAGTTGCTTTTCATTCCATCAAGTAAGTATCCCACAATTTGAATGTATGCCCACAAACAATCTACAAAAAGCTTGGTCATAAAGCAATAAATTAGCTTCTCCAAAACAATTGGCTTTCTATGTCATTTTGAGCACACCCAGAAACTGCCATTCACATATTAACATCTAGAAATCAAAGTATGGGATATTGACTACCCAACCTTCCTTAAGGACCTGAAGACCACCCTAAATTTCTCTCTAAACATTTAAGTAACAATCGCACTACCACAACACATACCACTTTTCATCCACTAGCACAGACCCTACCCTACACTCGCTACCCCTAGTAATTGTTTCCACGCTATATTACATGTACTGACTAGATAAAAAATGCCATTATATGTCATGGTATTTTACATGTAAACATGTTTCATTATTTTAAAATCCCCTATATTATATGCACGTTTTTTGCAAAATTTACCTACAATGAATATATTGGACCCTATTTTTTATTGCACATTGTTTCTACGATTTTCACTAGTGATCTCCCTGAGGAATACAAGTATCATGCCATCCTAAACTTTTGTATCCATTGAGATACATCCAAATAATGCTTGTTACATGTATATAATGCAACCAAATAACTTCAAGGCACCCGGCTATACAATGTTTTTCAGTTTCATGTGTACAACTTTTAATTTCGGGCATTGAGTTGTCACTACGGTCTTCAATAATGTCATCTTCTTCATAGTCTCTAGTAATGTTTCTAAGTTCACACAAGAACCACAAACCAAAGCAACCAAAGAAACCAAGTTTCCAATGGTATGTGGCAACTTCTTCAAGCCAACGCATGCATGTATGGTGAGGGTCTCCAAGGATGTCAAGTTCCCTAATGTCTCTGGTAACTCCATTAAGCTCACGCAACAACGCAAATCTAGATTTTTCAAAGATGTTAGGTTGCTCAAAGTATTTGGTGTTCGCTTCAATTGTTTACAAAATCCCAAATCAAGAGTAATCAAGGTCTTTATTTGACCTAATGTTTGTGATAACTTTGTTAAGTTTCTACAAAATCCCAAGCACAAAGACGTCAAAGATATCATAGTCTCCAAGTTGACTGGTAACTTAATTAAGGATTCACAACCATATAGTCCGAGTGAACAATAGAAGACATGTTCTCCACCAATAATATTGGCAATTCTTTCAAAGAAGTACAATACTCCAAGTTGAGTGAAGTCAAGGAACATAATTATTCTGATGTTGTATGCAAACCTTCCTTCACATGTTCACAATCTATCATCTTCAATGTAGCCAATGAATGAACTCAAATTGCCCAACGTCTCCAGCGGTGCCTCCAAGTTCTTACAATTTTTCAACTTCAATGTAGCCAATAAACTCAAGTTGCCCAACGTCTTTGGCAATTCCTTCAAGTTCTCACATTCAAACAAGTCCAATGTAGCCAATGAACTCAAGTTGCCCATTGTCTCTGGCAATTCCTCCAATTTTTCTCACATTCGGAGAAGTACAATGTAGCCAATGAACTCAAGTTGCCCAATGTCATTGGCAATGCCTTCAAGTTCTTACAAATTTTCAACTTCAATGTAGCCAATGAACTCAAGTTGCCCATGTCTTCGGCAATGCCTTCAAGTTCTTGCAATTTGTGAACTTCAATGTAGCCAATGAACTCAAGTTCCCCAACATTTCCGGCAATTCCTTCAAGTTTGTACAATTCTTCAACTTCAATGTAACCAATAAATTCAAGTTGCCCAATGACTTCGGCAATTCCTTCAAGGTGTCACATTCCGACAAGTACAATGTAGCCAATGAATTCAAGTTGCCCAACGTTTCCGGCAATTCTTTCAAGTTTTTACAATTCTTCAATTTCAATGTAGCCAATGAACTCAAGTTGCCCAACATCTCCGGCAATTCCTTCAAGTTCTCACAGTTGGACAAGTCCAATGTAGTCAATGACCTCAAGTTGCCCAATGTCTCCAGCAATTCCTCCAGCTTACAATTCCACAAGTACAATGTAGCCAATGAACTCAAGTTGCCCAATGTCTCCGGCAATTCCTTCAAGTTCTCACAGTTGGACAAGTCCAATGTAGCCAATGACCTCAAGTTGCCCAACGTCTTCGGCAATTCCTCCAACTTCTTACAATTCCACAAGTACAATGTAGCCAATGAACTCAAGTTGCCCAACGTCTCCGGCAATTCCTCCAACTTCGTACAATTCCACAAGTACAATGTAGCCAATGAACTCAAGTTGCCCAACGTCTCTGGCAATTCCTTCAAGTTCTCACAGTCGGACAAATACAATGTAGCCAATGAACTCAAGTTGCCCAAAGTCTCTGGCAATTCCTTCAAGTTCTCACAGTTGGACAAGTCCAATGTAGCCAATGACCTCAAGTTGCCCAACGTTTCCGGCAATTCCTTCAAGTTTTTACAATTCTTCAATTTCAATGTAGCCAAGGAACTCAAGTTGCCCAACATCTCTGGCAATTCCTTCAAGTTCTCACAGTTGGACAAGTCCAATGTAGCCAATGACCTTAAGTTGCCTAATGTCTCCGGCAATTTCTTCAACTTCTTACAATTCCACAAGTACAATGTAGCCAATGAACTCAAGTTGCCTAACGTCTTTGGCAATTCCTTCAATTTCTTACAATTCCACACATACAATGTAGCCAATGAACTCAAATTACTTAACGTCTCTGGCAATTCCTTCAACTTCTTACAATTCCACAAGTACAATGTAGCCAATGAACTCAAGTTGCCTAACGTCTCCGGCAATTCCTTCAACTTCTCAGAGTCGGACAAATACAATGTAGCCAATGACCCCAAGTTGCCCAATGTTTTCGGCAGTTCCTTCAAGTTTTTACAATTCTTCAACTTCAATGTACCCAATGAACTCAAGTTGCCCAACATCTCCGGCAATTCCTTCAAGTTCTCACAGTTGGACAAGTCCAATGTAGCCAATGACCTCAAGTTGCCCAACATATCCGGCAATTCCTCCAGCTTCTTACAATTCAACAAGTACAATGTAGCCAATGAACTCAAATTGCCCAACATCTCCGGCAATTCCTTCAAGTTCTCACAATTGGACAAGTCCAATGTAGCCAATGACCTCAAATTGCCCAACGTTTCCGGCAATTCCTTCAAGTTCTCACATTCGGACAAGTCCAATGTAACCAATGAACTCAAGTTGCCCAATGTTTGCGGCAATTCCATCAAGTTCTTACAATACGACAAGTCCAATGTAGCCAATGACCTCAAGTTGCCCAACATCTCTGGCAATTCCCTCAAACTTTTACAATTCTTCAACTTCAATGTAGCCAATGAACTCAAGTTGCCCAATGTTTGCGGCAATTCCATCAAGTTCTCACAATATGACAAGTCCAACGTAGCCAATGACCTCAAGTTGCCCAAAGTTTCTGGCAATTCCTTCAAGTTTTTACAATTCTCCAACTTCAATGTAGCCAATGAACTCAAATTGCCCAATGTCTGCGGCAATTCCTTCAAGTTTTTACAATTCTTCAACTTCAATATAGCCAATGAACTCAAGTTGCCCAATGTCTCCGGCAATGCCTTCAAGTTCTTCAAATTTGTCAACTTCAATGTTGCCAATGAACTCAAATTGGCTAATGTCCTTGGCAATTTCTTTATTCCTATACATCCTTTTAATTTTAAGACCATCAAATTTGCTAATGAACCGATGGATAGTGGCAACTTTGCCAATGTTTTGAAATCTGATAATATGAGGTATTCTAACTTTTTGAGGTTCCCAATTTCTGGTGGAATGTGTGCCACTTCAACAAATCCTTTCATCTCCAACACACATAGTTGCCTAAAACAAAAGAAAAAAGTTGGCAGAAACTTTGTAACTCCTTGATCCTTACCAGTTTGCATGCATACACGCATCCACCTTAGTCTCTTAGCGTCCTTGATTGTATCATAGAATGACTCGATTTCCTTACAATTGTCAATATTCAATAACCTGAGTGCAACCAAAGGAGTATGTATTTTGCATATATTATTGCAATTCGATCCATCTATGTGAAGACCTTCCACATTCTTTAATACCTGCAATAACCACCAAATATGATTAGTAATATGATTTACATCAAGTATATGCATTTGTTGGTATTGAAACAACTAGAATAAAACATGGGTCATTGTTTACCATTGTTTGTGCATGAACATTGCGCTCAAGCTCATGGGTGTTCCATATTCTTGGTTTTTCCGATCGCTCTTGGCATGCTATCATGCGGCCCATGTCACGCAACTGATCGTGCATTGTCAATGTCCCGTCCTTATCAATTTGCACCAAACTTCGGTCTTTGAGATTCAAAAGTGCAAGTTCTGCTTCCACCTCATTGCAGTCCCATATTCTGAGGGCCATTTCCTCTTGCATCCCATTTTGGAGGACATCACGGCAAAAAAAACAAGCAACGTCCAAAAATATTTCCTGTTCCTCTTCATTCAAATTGTCATAACTTATTCTCAATGTCCTCCATATTCTATCATTTTCCTGACTACCACTTAGAAATTTTCCCTTCCTCAATCTTTGCAATGCATCATTCCAAATTCGCAACCTTTGAACTCCACACAAATAGCTTCCCAAAACCTCCAAGCTCAAAGGTGAGCCACTACATGCTTCAATGATTTTGTTTGCAGCTTTCTCAAAGTCAGGGTGTTGAGGTTGTTGGTTAGGGAATGCATGCTTGTAGAACAACTCTTTAGCTTGTTCTTTGTCAAAAAATTCCATTTCCATCTTCCCTTTTTCTGGAATAATTGTTTTCAAATCTTGCCAGTTACGACTTGTGGCAATCATCTTACTGCCACTAGCAAATACCATTGTAGGTGAAACCAATGCATGGAATTGTTCTTGAGAGCCAATATCATCCAAAACAACAAAAACCTTTTTATTTTCAAATGTGTGTTTCAAATACTCGGACCCTTCATCAATGTTGGTTATAATTTTTTCACACTTGAGATCCTTTAATATATACCTTTGTATATCCAAAACATTGTTGGAGTCTTTCATGTTTCCCACAAAGCTTGTTGCTTCAAAGTCCTGATACACATGATGTAGAATGGCCTTCGTCAAAGTGGTTTTCCCACTTCCACCCATTCCAATGATGCCCACATATTGGTTTGATTCGAGGTGAAGTAACACTTTCAACACTCTATCATCAATATTTACAAAACAAGTTGGAAGTGAAGGTAAAATTGGTGTTGAACGCACTTGTGATGGAAATATTTGGGTTGCCCATGGTGGTGCAAATCGTCGAGAATCCTGCAACAAACCATCCTCAAGGATCCAATTAAATGAGAGGCCGATCTACAAACAAAGCATCTTAAAATGTTGCACCTTGCACATCACAATGTCATTACGTTTTACAACCAAAATATTATGGAAACCATTCAATTAGAATGTGCAAAACATAAGATATAAATTATGAAAATGTGTAGATTGCACTTCAATTTTGACATAGCTCATTCAAGCCAAATGACATGAAATTTGCACGAGCTATGTCAACCTTTCTACATTGTAATTGAAATGTAATAAAATTACAAATAGAAAATTGTTTATATGCCTTAAGGAACTCATTCAATGGATCATTCACGAAGGTGATGAAGAGATTATTTGAGTGGTTACCTTTGGAAGAATTTGACATGTTTGTCGAGTTTGGTTGCTATCAATTCTATCGATTGCTTCCAAATTCGACATTCGCCAAAAATAATTATGAATGTATGTCACATTTTGAGGGAGTTTCATAATCCTTTCAAAAATAGATTTCTTCTTTTTGGCCTCATGGCTTCTATTCACATTATGTTTTCTCAAAACAAAGCTTTTCAAATCTCTTAAAATTTTGCAAATCTCTTCAAAGTTGGGTCTCTTTGTTCGATCCAATAACCAACAATCTTTGATCAAAGAAACCAATGTCTCCGGGCAACCGTCGGGCAAACGTGGTCTTTCACCTGATCTTAACCTTGCAAGAAGATTTTCAGTACTTGTAAATGGGTCATGTCCTGAGAGTATTGTTGAACACATGATACCGAAACTATATACATCAGCTTGATGTGCATTTACTTTGTCCACCTTCTTTTTATCCATCTTCACTTTTTGGAAAAGCTCCGGTGCTTTGTAGGATATGGTCCCAACACCTTGGCTTAAATGGTTGGAGGTGTCGCCATTCACGTTCATTTTGGATAGACCAAAATCGGCCAATTTCACAATCACGTGATTGTCATTTCGCAAAACGTCAACCGCAAAGCAATTCACCAATACATTGGTTGGTTTCAAATCTCGATGTGCAATATTATTTTTGTGGAGATAGCTCATGCCTTTGGCAATCTGTAGGATGATGTCCATTGCCACGTGAATTGCAAATGGCATTCTTTTTCCATTCTTTGATAGCTCTTGAATTAGATTGCCAAGGCTTGTATCCATGAGCTCCATAGAAATAAAAGAAATACACTCCTTTGGGCTTAAACCACAACCTATGAACTTCACAATGTTTGGATGATTTGCACTTGCAAGTATGGCAACCTCGTTCTTGAAAATCTTATCTGCACCATTTATAGACTCAACCCACATTTGCACCTTCTTTGCACATGGAAAGCCAAACCAACTTGTTTTTTGGACAACTCCGTGTTGACCTTGTCCAATTGGATCCATACATCCCCAACCCTCAAAATGGGATACATCAATTGCAAAATTTGTTGGTTTTTCAAACCTTTTCAACAAATGCACTGCAATTTTAAATTCCTCTTCAAAGTTGTTGTTTTCCTGTAAAGGTTGTGACGTTTCTATTGTTGCTTCTAGCTTTCTCATGAATGCATGTTTATCATCATTTACCAACTTCAATCTCTTTATGGATGGCAAAAATCTCACACGATGGTAATCAAAATGGACCTCCATTTGTTCCCCCCATTGGTCTTTTGCATGTTGAAAAATATCATCATAACAATGCTCCAAATCTATGAACAAGTCTTCAAATGCCTCTTCATTGTTAATTTGGAGAAGTGCTGCATGATACCATTTTTGACTACAACATTGTTCCACCAACAACTTGGCCTTCTCGATGATTTGTAACAACTCCTTCAAGAGGAGATCAAAGCTATTGGGAAGCTCATCAATATGAGAAATGATACCTTGTATGTTTTTGATGATTTCCTCAAGCTTTTGGGCTAGATATAAACATTGATTTTGATTCAATGTAAAGTTGCAAACTTCCATCACATGTTTTTGTATGTGACTAGTAGTCCTTATACAAATCTCCCAAAGCTTTGAATGTTTATACATGACAACCTGCATGCAAGAATGGAATTAATGTGGGCCAATGTTGCATCCAAAAATTAAATGCCAACTACCCAAATAATGAATAGAGAGGAACGTCAAGTGATATATATATATATATATATATATGTAATGAACATTTACAATTAGTGTCAATTATGTCTTATAGGTACGCCTAGATAAGGTCAATCTTATCTGTTTATTTCCCTATCTATTAGATCGCATGATGTTTTGGGAGAGCAAACCCTATTCCCTTGACAACCATGAAGACCCTGAGCGTGGGGGAATAGGGGAAGGAACCACCTTGTAGGGATATTCATAACCACGTGTGATAAGCGGGTATTGAAGTAATGCACATGTTCATGGGATATTCCATGTACTTGATGAATAATATTGGTATGTACCTAGTATATTCTCAAAACAAATTTCTCATGCACTTATGTTAATTGTTTTATAGATTTTACTCCAAAATTTATTCCATCCTATATTTTTTGTTACATGGTTCTTCAAATCTTACAAAATGTAACCACCCCAAGCCATGAACATCCATAGCAACCATTCATATGCACTAGATTCCACAAATTGGTAAAATTACACTATTGGTCGTTGACCAATTTTTATCCTCACAACCTTTCACACTTTCTATGCATTTCTTCACATGTTTTGAGAGAGCATCTTGGTAGTGAAAAACTACATTATTGACCTTGCAAAACCACTAGCTTCTTAGGTTCCTTCTCCCTCACAACCTTTCTTTCTATTTATTTATGAACTTTCAACCCCAACCTCCTCACAACCGAAGTACACTTCTAACACTCAAGTTCCTCTAAAGAGGATTATAAATGTTATCATGACATTGGCATTTGCCATGGGCCTAAACTAGTCAACCTTTAATTTATATACAATGAAAGACGTGGTGGTGGTGAGGCCATCACCCCATCATTTCCTACCGTTCTTCACAAAATAATGAAACCATTCTTAAAATGTAAAAAGAGGTGGAGAATACAAGCTCAAAAGATGGGGGCATGTGGCAAGCAAATGCATGGGTGCAATAGGCTGGGACAACACAAGTCCAAGCTAGTAGTTCATCTTGTACAAGAGTCTTATGAAGTCTATGCTCAACCAAAGATCCAATCCCCTTCATGTGCTTCAATTTAAACTTGCTACCATGCAACAAAATCAATAGATTCATGTGGCAAAATACTTTATATTTTAGAAATTATGGATGTCCAACAAAATATACAATTCCAAAAAAACAATCTATAACAAATGATTTGAGGGTTACACTTTCTATTACATCGATTACTAATAATAACAAACTAAAATCAAGATTCGGTTTAACGAAACATATCAAGTCTTCAATTTTGATATGTGATACATTTTTATGACAAGATATCAACAAATTTGAGTGGTGACAGTACTACCTCAGCTTATGATTCTCAAGCTTGCACCTCCTAGGTTACAAAAAGAGAAACTTAGAAATGCTTCCTTCTTAACTATTTTCAAGCATATCATGGAATATGCATCAATCATGAATGGAATGCAATGCCCAATTTTATGGAAACAACCATGGAATCTATGATTCTGTTTATTACAATGAGCACCACGTGATTATTTCCCAAGTTAACAATACCACGTTGTGTATTCTTCATATGTTAAGAATTACCACACTTTGTAGACGTTGTGAAGTTCAAGTCGTTACATTTAAATAATACTTTTAGCTAATTTCGTATTAGGATAAAGGATCGTAGTATGATTTGCATATCTTCACATTAAATTTTCATTATAGACTTCTATGAAAGCTATCATGCTCTGAAGGTGTTGGCTTGAGAAGCCGCTCATAAACACCAACCCAATACTTTATGCTATATCATCGGGGAGCTATAAGCTTCAAAATCACAAGTGAAGTCTAATTTAAAACATGAAACAAATTCAGCAATTATGAAACAATTTCCATAATAATTGAAAATTTCAAAATAAAACGAATAAAAATGTCAAAATTAAGGTTATCATGATGCGGCTAACAGTGTACATCCAAAGGAGCAACCAATGGGGTAAGGCCAACCTCTAACTTGGTACACCCTTCCCTTCAAAAACTAAAACCAACAAGACTTTCAACAAATATGAGAAAATTGGAAATTAAGCCTTCCTGTCAATAACATGTCCAAACAATGACCATTGGAAATGATTGCAATCATTTGAAGTGAGAAGTGTTAAACTTACAAAATAATTGGAATTTCATAATCTAGTGTTGTTACACACAATACATACGTCAAGCATAAACAAAAATCATAATCTAGACCATTTTTTGATCTTCTCGAGTAAGAGCTTCAACATTCAAATGCATTATTATTCAAGCAACCACTAACTTGACTAACAAGACTACAAAAATAACCAATCATTTATGTTTGTAAAACCAAAACTATTTTGAATGAAACTAATAATTTCAAGTTCCCAAAAGATCTAAACACAACATAGGTGGAGCTTGGAGCCACCTTTCAACACTTGCAAGTGGTCAAAAGGAATGTAGAGTATCCTAGCCTACAACCACTCCCCTATTGGAGGGATTTGAGGCAACAAGAATAACAACCCTCCCATAAATTACACTTTGAAATTCACATAGTTTTGTCACAACACCATCTAGGAAGCAATACATTGGTATCAATGCATTGTGCAAGATTTTGACTTCACCGCATTTCATTTCAAATGTCTCGGACTCTTACCTTTGGCAACTGTGTTTGGTACCTACACCTAATTATGACCTTACCCAAAAGCAACCCTTATAGGTTCTTGCTAGAAATGAACATTGTTTGAACATCTAGGGTCAATTTTGGACCCATCTATAATCATAAGCTTATTCAAAGTTGATTCATTTCGTGTCTAGAAGACACATGGCAAAGATGCTTTCAAATCCTCTTTCAATTATCAAAAGAAATGAAGGTAATTGATTAGTAGTGATTGTGCTTGAATGTTTGAAAGACTGATTGTAGATATAGTTATTACGACCTTACATGTGAGGGCAATTGGGGTGGTGCATAGCCTACACCCAAACAATAATATTGATTCTCTCCTTGTTGGATTCTACCTTCAAACATAAGATAGAAGAGAAAAACCGTAACCTAATAATGTGGGACTTAGGGTCGGTTCACACAAGGTCCCAAGTCCCAATCATGTTATCAAGTCCCAACTTGTCAACCTCAAGTGATCACTAAAATATGATTAATTATCATTAAAGTTAATTTTTTATTATTTTGAGCAAAAATATTCATGAAACTTGGGTTGTGAGTTGGGTCTAGCTTTTTGCTCAACCCAACTCCCAACATAAGTCGCAAACCTCACCTCGACAAAGTGTTATCATGTAGGCATCCATGCACGGGGAGATCACTCCATTATAAAGTTGAACAACCACGTACGCTCATTTTACATGTAAAAAATGTTACATAAGCATCACCAAAATGGGTGAAAACTTTATCAATTTTTTTCATGAGTAGATATACATGTTACCTATTACTTAGTAGAAAATGGTAACTAAATTTGATGATTTGTTTTTTTATAAAACATACCGTTTCTAACTAGAATAATGCAAAATTGAACCTAAAAATTTACTACAAAAATGAAGATGACCAAAAATTTCAAAAAAATATACAAAAGATACCATCCATGGTTATGTATATGTAGAAAAAATATCATAAAATCCAAAATTATCTATGATATGTAATATAAGAGTAGCAAACTTTGTTCGCACGTGGTGTTCAACTTGACAATGGACTGATCTCCCCGAGCATCCATGTCATAGTTGGGACTTAGGACTTGGGACCCCCTATGAAGTGGTAAGTCCCAACTTGCATGCTCTCAACGGTTGACCTCATGTGACTTGGGACCTAGGACTTGGGACCCGTATGAACCCTCCCTTAGGGTGAGTATCCATGTAGGCCACTCATCCACTAGATTCTAGATAATAGTTGTTCTCAAATAGATAAACACCAACCACATTGTGGTTGCCTACTAGAATGTGGAGAGCCATGGATATGAGCTGCCAAATTTCCATGCGCCCACTAAAACACTTTTTAACCTAAAAGTGCGAGTCACCAAAAGGTTGAAGGAGGAGGTGCATCCTTGGTAACATGGAGGAGGAGATTAGTAAGTGGGCATAGATTTGAGAAGATGAGAGTAGCTAGATGGCACATATGAACCCTACCCCACCAAATTCCATCTACATTTGGGCGAATTTGCGATATTCCCACTAGAATATGGTGGGCGACGGCCTACATGGAAACTCACCGTTAATAAGCTCTCAATTCTTATGGAACCGTAATACGTGGAAGTAGCGAATGGGTATGTCGACAGGCTTGAGATCATTGACAACAACTACAAAAGGTTCTGCAGAATACTCTATGTTTTATGAAGCATATGAGAAAGTTGACAACAAAACAAGGAAATTCAACAACTGCAATTGCAAAAGAAATTAAAATATGAATATGATGAAAGCACATGAGATGGTGGGTGACATTAAAGTACCTGTTTCACGAGGGGTTGGCCCAAATTTCCCCTCATAGCATCTCCAGAAGAAATCTCCATCTTCTTTACTGAGTACTTGTAGGGAGAGGGATAACAAATACAATCGTCGTTTTCACTTCTTGTTTACGAACATTCAAAATCAATAAAACAAGTCCTGGCGTTCGGGGCCTGATCAGCTATGAATTCTCCACAACACAGAAATTTGTAAAAGCAGCAAAAAGACTTTCCAATCTGTAAAATATTGAAAACAAGAGCGTCAAATTAACCACAACATCTTAACTATGAGTAAGAGATTTGCTTTCAAGCACGTGATGACAATCGTTGTGATCAAGCCATGCTGATGTCCCGAGAAAGAGCGTCATCTCAGAGTTGTTTGAGATCATTGTCAGCAACAACATGAAGGTGTTCTACGTATTACCGACTGTCATCTGATGAAGTAGCACATGAGATCATTGGCCACAACTGAAATTGCCAAAGCATTTCAAAGTAAATGTACGTCTGATGAACCACATGAGAGGTGAGTCATTACTAGTATACCTATTTCAAGAGGGACCGGCCGTCATTTCCCCTCATGGCGTCTCCGAGAGACGTGTCCATCATCTTCACCCAACTAATCCTCTATGGTGGACGAAGGTGGTTTTCCCGGAGATTGAACATGGCTGCAGTTCAAAAGATGAAGACCACGAGATCTTCAAGACTCCACAATGACATGCACAACACTTTCACCAAGAAGTACGGAGGCTCCCTCACTGTGCCACAGTCGCACCACCTACATGCGTGTCATCACTGCGAACTTCACTGATGTCCAATGATCCACTTCCTTGGAGGGAGTGATGTTTCAAACCTCTAGTAAGCCTCTAAAAATCTGTTGCAGTCCCGACATGTGACAAAAGTTCGCATGTACGAGTCTGCCAAGTCCGAGGTCTCGGACTGCGATATTTTCCGTGGAAGGCTACAACAATTTCTTGGCGTGAAGCACAGTTAAGAGAGTTTGGTGATCCTAGTCGAGAGATATAAACCACATGCGCCAGGAAGGTGCCGATCTACTTTACTGCAAGAGGAAAAGTGAGCGACAGCGTGTAGACCACGAGAGCAAACAGCACAAAGTGAATCTCTGGCTATGGCGGAGAACAAAGTGTGGACGGCTACGGTGAACGACGAGGAGCTTCCTTTGGATTATCGGCCCTGCTTGCCAAGTTCACGTCTGGATCCAATACTGCAATAAAAAATGGGTAGCACCGGGGCTTCAAGGTACCCGCCCTTATGCGCGGTGGAATTAGTCTACAAACCGACAAAAGAGTCTGTACACGATTCGAGCGACTCTTCCACAGAACCTTACACCTGTAGGTGCATCTCTGGATGAGTAAATAATGACTGTCGGTCACAATTGAGAGAATTCGGTGGCCCTAGTCAAAAATTCTGAACTACATGCACCAGCATGGTCCTATGAGCTATCGCCTTCACTGCAAGAGGAAGAGTGACAGACACCGCGTGGACAACGACAGCATTCAACAGCTGTGGCGGAGAAGAAAGTGTGGACGGCTATGGTGAAAGATAAGGAGCTTCTTTGGGATTATCGCTGTTTGCCAAGTCCAACTTAGTCCGGGAATCCCGGATCCATTACTGCAACAGAAAATTGAAAGCAACATGGTTTCAAGGTATCCACCCATGTGCGCGGTGGTCCCTCTTCCTGAAATCGGTCTATAAACCGACTACAGTACTTTCGATTCGAGCGAAGTGTCTGCACCGCACCTGCACGATTCTTCACGCGACTCTTCGACAGTTCCTGACGCCTGACTACTTAGAGCATCCCCACCACACCGGTATACGCCAAATAGATTATATCATATTTTATGCCTTTGGCGAGCCCTCCATTTTTGGCGGGGCAGCTCATCTTGAGTCAAGCCCACCAAAGCCTAGGCATATCTCCGCCATAATTAGGAAGCAATCAATAAGACAACGACACCTATTATCTGACACGGGATAAAGTAGGATATTGGAGTATCTGTTATTTAAATAAACTCTTGGCGGGCCGGAGGAGGTCCGGCATATGACCCATTTATGGCGGGGGAAGCTCTTTACTATACCCGGGCCGGTTCTAAATTATGGGGTGCCGGCCATTGGTGGGACTTACTTTATGCCGGTACCGCCACCTAAGAACCCGGGATGCCCCATTTATGGCGTTGGCATGTTCCATGCCCGGGCTGGTGGGGACGCTCTTAGTTGGCGTGTCTTTGCTGGTCAACTTCAGGGAGATTCTTGGGCAGAATCGGTAAAGATCCTAATGTTTCCAAGTCCAACCGGTTAAAGTCAGGACTCTATAAATGTTACAGGTCGGGAGTGGCAAAAAAATAACATATATAGAATTATAACAAGTAACACTTATAGAATTCGTACCAATGATTAATAACATTTATAGAAATGACATTTAAATTTTTGAAAATGAAGAACATAACATTTTACAAAAATAAAAAATCAAAGTACACATGATAATACATAATTCAACTAAACTAATTGAAAGAAATAATGTATATAGTAGTAATTTGATAAAATTCTTCCAACTAAACTAACCGAAAGAAAGAGTTTATAGTAGTCTAACGAGAAGCTTCCAAATGATGAGATGAAACTTCCTTTTGGAGTTCTTGAATGCTCCTAATGTGTGATAGGCAGGCATGCATATAATAGGCGGTCGCTTGAATTACCTAAATCAACTTGATTTAGGCGCATCAGGAATGGTCAGTTTAGGCGGGGGCCAAATGAAGGCTTTATTAAGCAGAAAATGATTGGTTAGCATTTATCAATGTTGGAACTGCTCTATGAACAAGAATTGTTTTGCTTGCATGACTCCTTCTAATCCAAAGTCCGATAAACGCTTGCGGAACAAATCTTTCTCCCAATGCAGGATCAAAAAATCGGACTCTACAGTACTGGTTCCAGGAAAAAGCGTTGCAACGACACCACAATACTCCATCAGATTTGGGAATCGAGCACCAAGTAAAGACCAGCCATCCTTGAAACTTGAACTGCTAGAAAGCGAATCAATGCCGTCCTTCAACACTGGCTCACATCTGTAAGCATGGATCAAGGCTTTGTGCTCGTTGGCGATGAGATCGATCTGAGCTGATGAGTAACGGAAAACATGTTGCCGAATCTTTCGGATGAAGTCGGTTGCGGAAAGCTCGACGAGCTCATGCGGTAGCACTGGGGGAATAGAACCGGGATCGGCCATCACATTGTTGTTACATTATGTCACTGCAACATTGCAAAAATTTCATGAATTCGATCGCAGGCAGTGACATAAACGAGGGCGATGTCGTGATGAAGGTCTTTCTGGTCGCTTTCATCGGCTTCGTTAAGTAAGGTGTCAGCCTAGGAAGCCAGACCAATGAGAAATTCTCGGACACGTACTGGACAAAGCAACTCGTTAATTTAGGCACCACAGCCGGTGGACATTTAGGTAATTTAGGCGGCGCAGCCTCCGATCGCCTATTATACGCATGCCTGATGATAGGGCATCATTTGGTCTTTGTTCAAAGTATTTCTTCAAAGTCTCTAGAGAACGCTCAACAACACTCAATCCTACAACTTCTTCTACCACATCAACCATAACCTCATCAACATCAATTTCTTAGGTTCATAGGGGTTGTTTAAATCAAACTCCATATCATAATTGAGGTATTCATGAGCATTCATCACGTCACCCACCTCACTATCAGATGACAACAACGTCAGTTGATGAAATAGAGTAGCAACTTCATCAACCTCTACCAAGCGCCTAGCTTCCTCTATCTCCCTCTCAATAGAGATCGAAAGAACACCCGTGTGCCTCCAACAATTTTGAATTGTCGATGTGGTAACTCCCGCATGCCGTGTCGCAACCCTTGTTAGCTCCCCTTACGTAACTTGGTCATTTTTCCAAATCTAGCAAGGAGTACGAGCGCTAACCCTTCACATACCGCGATGCGAATGGTTAGCTCCCAATACCACGGACCTTCTTGGTTCATAAAAAGAGGACCAACCCTCTTACTCTTTCATTTGGGACTCACCCCTTAATCGGTAACAATTGCTAAGATGTGGACTTCCACCCATGAAAGTCCAATCTTACGTTGATCATCGTATTGCCGGAGCAACACTACAACAACCCGAACCACACTAGGCAACTATGTCCTCACATTGGACCAATGCCCATGGAGGCCGTGTCATTCGGCCTTGGGTGGGTTCGGCCACACCACCTCACCTATATAAGCCTCTAGGACTCTAGACAAGGCCCTTATCCCACCGTCAAGTAACCTTTTGTCTCTCTCCCAACACTTAGGGCCAAGTAGACATTTTTCCTTAGCCACTAGGGCAGGAAATCCCCAGCAGCTTCAGAACCCCATAACTTTTTCATATGATCTTTGATCGTAATATTTGACCAGTCCATCGTCATATACGTTTCATATAGATGCCGATGGACTATTCACTTGCCCCATTCGGGAAATTATTCAGGAAGTTATGCCTATTCAAAGCTTCGCAGTCCCGGGAGCCACTCCCAGGCCACTGCTATTCCAGGGCTCTGTCCCGGGACAACGCCCCATTCAAATTGCCATATCTCCTAGCTCACACCTCCAAATGAGGTATTCTTGAGCATTCTAAAATTGACACGCCATAAGCTACGCATAGCTTATGGCCTCACCCTCATGCCTCCTAGTCTCCGTGGGTGGGAGGCATTTCCAACGCCCGGGGCCTTCACTCACACTAGGATCACTTGTGCCCTCTCACCAACGGCGCCACCCGGATGTCACTCCGGGGTCCCCCTTATGCCCATGGTATTTCGGGCACTCCTTTTGGAGAGGTACGCGACACGCCGTGCCTGCTCAATCATAAGAAGAGCTTGATATATATCAATTGCAAACACACTACTAGAAAAACATAGTCCAAATTAACAAAATATTAACAATTTTTTGTTAATTTGGACACTGTAACGTCCATTTTTACAAATTTTTGTTAATTGTACCCAAATTAACAAAAATTTGTCATTCTTTTTTGTTGATTTGGATAGTGCAATTACCATATCGGGAATCTTTTTGAATCTTTTGATAAAGTTTTGAATTATTAAAAATATTTATAAACCTTTAAAAATCTTCAATATACAATGTAGATTTAAGAATAAGTACACAATTCGGTGCTTATTAAAGTCAGTAGACTTCAGAAGCGATTCAGACCTAGTAAAAAAAAATTTGGAAAAACTTCTAATTAGAAAAAGTTGAAAAATTTGATTTGTCAACTTTTTCTAGTTAGAAGTTTTTCCAAAAAAAAAATTTTACTAGGTCTGAATCGCCTCTGAAGTCTGCTGATTTTTTTTTTTAAAAGGAAGAAACCCGGAAAGCTAGTTAAGTAGATTCTAAATCCAATATATGTCACTTGTGAGTGGTTGGTGCGTTGGCAAGAGCGTTGGCCTCTAACCACGAGGTCTCCGGTTTGAACCCGGGAGGCCTCACTTTCCATGTGGCCGTTGTGACGTGGCACATGGGTGTCCACCCACGTGGCAGTTGGATTGTTGGACATGTGGCACCGTCCTAGATGATGAAATCAACACTTTTTTGTTAAAAAATGAAACACTGTTTTGTTAAACTTTGACAGTTTTTTGTTAAAAAATTAACAGTTTTGTGTTAAAAAATACCCAAATTAACACGTCCTAATCAACAAAAAAAATCAACACTTTTGTGTTGAGTTTTGTTAAATTAGTCACTGTTTTTTTCTACTAGTGACACCTTGTTTGCACTAAAACAATCTATCTGATATTGAATCACCAACTTTCAATATATGGGATAAATGTGGTTACATGTTTAAAATGTATGCTCTCATATATTATTACCTTGATTTTCTCAAAATTAACACTTATAGAGGTGCAATTAACAAAGAAAGGAGTAGAGCATGTTATAACATTTAACACATACCCATGAATACCTCAATTATGGGGGCATCAATCTCCATATCCATCAATTGGCCCCCATATCCATCATCGCGAACCCTGCATCGAGCAAGCTGGGGGGCTTTGGAATGGTGCAGACCTTGGACAACTAACCAACTAATTCAACTATTAGTTAACTAGTTGCATTTCGTAACTATAGTTGTTTGCGATTTGACCTACCAAAAAATGTAGTTAACTATAGTTGTTTTAAATTTGGTTTGCCAAAAAATCTAGTTAACTATAGTTATATCTAGTTAACTAAAGTTGAGCGTAGCCTGTCCACGGAATTATGTTGTAGTGTTGTAGTGTCACTACACTAAATAGGATTTAGTGTTTGATACACTAAATACGAATGCATACACTAAATACCAATAACCCTATGAAAGTAAGTAACATTAAATGTAAACTCAAACACTAAATATCAACTATGGTAATATGTGGACATTACATGTTTGAATTTAGTGTTAGTAAGGATATGGAAAAAAATACAATGATAAAAGAAGAATTCCAACATATCTTCAAATATCTCTTGACACTAATTGTCAAAAAATTAAGAATTAGTGTTGAGCAGGGTAGGGTGCTAACAACATTGAATATAATCAAACACTAAATATCCTATTTAGCGTAGTGTCTTATTGTGTTGGTGGTGTACATGGAGGTCGTTTCGGAGCCCAACACTGTGAGTGATCGTATAAAGGCGTTTCTTGATGATCCTCAATGGCCCAAGCATATAAAAAACCCTCAACTGAAGCAAGTCAAGAGGCGAACTTCTTTGAATATATAATAATGCTTGGAATTTTTCTAGTTAACTATAGTTGTTCTTGAATTTGGTCTTAAATTTTTCTAGTTAACTTTAGTTGTTCTTCGAATTGGTTTGAAATTTGTCTAGTTAACTATAGTTGTTCCTTAGAATGTATTGAAAAAAATATAGTTAACTAAAGGTATTTTGGCAGTTGTCCAAGGTCTGGAATGGTGTACCTAGTGCCCCGGCATCCCGCCTGGATGGCCGGCCTATGGTCCGGGGGGCCCCGCACCGGTCGGGCTGGCTGGGCCTCGGTTGGACCCCCTGGTGTGGCCACCCAAAGAGCCCCATGAGCCCTTGGGTAGATGAAATCCGGGATTCTGGGCCATGGGGCGTCCTTGCTCGATCGATGATGGATATGGGGGGCCGAGCAGCTCGGCTACGGGTAGGGGTTTGGCATGGGTGGCGGGTGGCAAGTGGCGAAGTTGGCTTGGGGCTCCGGTTGGGAGCGTAGCCCACGAATGACAGCCGGTTTGGTTTTCCCATCATACTCGGGGTTGGAGTACAACCTGTATTTAGGGCCACTTCACACACAATACTGAAGGCCCATGACCATGGCAATGTAAGAGCTCTCATTGATCGAGAAGGAGGAGACCGTCCAAGTTCACTTCACACTAGGAGGTGAAGGCCTAAAGGCCCAAAGAAAAGTTCATGGATGAAAAGTCTACATGGATGAAGAAGATGAAGAAGATGAAGAAGATGTCCCTATTAAATGGCGAGATTATGAGATTGAAACCCTCATAGCCATTCGCGGTGAGATGAAAGAAGAATTCGCAAAATCTGCAAGAAAACAAGATATGGACTAGTGAATTAGAATCATTGATGTTGATTTAAAAAATATTAATTGGATGAATAAAAACGCAAAAGGACATATTCAAATTGGGCCAATTTGGCTAATTTTCTTTCCATTTAGGACTTAACCATTTCGTCGTAATAAAAAATCAAACTCGCAATATCTTGGTTATAGATGGACGCCTTAGGAGGTCATAACATTAAGTAGCAAGCCTGGATTGACCTTCTCAAAAGAGCATCAAACCGGCGCGTGCCGGTTTGATGCTCTTTCAAGAGCAAATGTACTACCAAGTTTGAGTTTTACTTAGGCTATTTTGGATAGTTACTTTCAATGCTTAGAATTAATTATGTCGGTTTCTAGGACAAAACTAATGCCAAGTGGTGATAAAGGTTCTAATCTAGGCTAAATTATGATCTAAACAAATCTAAATAGCTATAAAGCAACGGGAAAGTTGGTGAGGTCAAAAAGGTAGTTGCACTTTTTGGAAAAGTCTCCCGACACCCGCATTGGAAACCTCTTTGATACCTTTTTGAAGCTTCTATATTTGATTAATTATCCATTCATTCACCCTTGCTTTGCAAGCTTTTCCCTTCTTGTTGAGGTAAATGTGCGGGTACTCAAAGGGTACCCTCCTAGCATTGCTACTTAATGTTATGGTGTTTTGGACCACAACGTTCCTCTCATCAAGTTGATAGAGTTTTTGCCATATAGTACTTAATCCCATAGTATTATATTCTAAAATCCAATGCTATTGTATTTTGAAATCCAGTGCCATCGTATTCTGAAATCTAATGGTTGTATGTAAACAAAAATAAATGTTTGGATCATATTACATGCTCGTATGGTATCCAGTTTGTGTAATTTTGAAAGAATTTGGCTAACTTGTAAGAATAAATACAAGGTTCTATTAATGGAGTACAAAAATGAGTACAAGAATTTAAATAAAAAATTAGGTCAATATAGACAGACGTATCAATACTATAAGTACAAGGATATGTGGAATGAACAACGTACAAGTGTTCTCAATTAGATATCAGCAAGTGCTCAAGAAGATGATAAATAACACAGTATACAAGCCACACAACAGAGTTCACTTGCTAACGTTGTAAAAGGCAAAAAAAATTCAAGACAAAATAGAAGGATTTCCATAATAGATAGTCAATAACTCTTCTAATTCTATTACACATTTCCAAACAACAACAATTTTACTGAAAAATATGGATGCTTATATGACAGCCTTAGTACTTAATTTATAATTATTCACTTGTATCAAAATTAGTATCCATATTCTGAAATTCTAAGTTTGGATCTTTCTAAATCTTAATTTGCAATAGAGATTTGGCTATTGCTAAATGCATTTTTATAGCCTCCAGTAAAAAAAATCTTCATCTGTTTCATTTTTATCAAATCTTTTCAGTATCTTTATCAACCTCGTCTGTTCTTTCTGCATTATTCTTTATAAAACTGATATTTTGGATCTCACCTATAGTTGCTAATTCAATTCTCATTTCTTGTCCTTCTTCCAATAATCTAATTTGTATTTGCGTATTCAATTTTCTCTTTGCTTCTTCTATCCATTTTATATCAAATTTATTTTTCTCAATTATACACATTGTGTAGCACAATACATGTAGCAACTATATTAGCCATATGCCGTAATGATATATCAACTCTTCTCATAATGATTCTCCATCTTCTTTTCAAGATTCCAAAAGCATATTCTACACACATGCGAGTAGAACTTTGAATAAAAATCCAATTTGTTTTGTAACCTTTCAACCTTTTTCACAACCTTTGAATGGGCTGTAAATCCACATCCACATTGGATATGCACAATCTCCAATCAACTTATAAGGTAAGAATTTACCTTCAATACAATCTATGGAGACACAATGTCATTTATAATTTTCAATTTTGTCCATGAGTTGATCAATTATAACTAATAATCATCTCAAGTAGGATGATGACTCGCTACTCCCGAGGTTTGTCATCTACTCTCTTCTCATTGGTGTCAGCCATAAACCCCCACCCTTATGCGTCTGTAGTCCGGGTGGAAGTCTATGGCTTACATGTCTTCTACAACTGGATGTGTTAACTTCTTCAAGTGAGAAAAAACCCGGACTTTACTACCGTGACAACCGACCAGTCACCTCGGACAAGCAGTAAAGTGTGGTCGTAGTCATGTCGGACAAGATGTTCCCGATGGCAGTGAAGTTTGGATGCTCAGCATACCTTACTTCGTGAAGTCATACCTTACTTCATGAAGTCATGTCCTACTTCGTGAAGTCATGTCCTACTTCACTACGTCTTGCATATATTTCTTACTTCATGTCGTGACATCCACTTTACTAAATGGAGTAATGTTTACATCAACCAGTGGTTTCTAGTTCAGGGCTCAAAATAGGGAATTAATGCAGAATAGAATGCAAGAGATTGATACATAGACTAAGGCTGAACCTAATGGAAGAGGAGGTGAAGTAACAACTCACACAACTACTAACTCATAATGTCAAAGCAAATGTAACTTAAGCAATAACATAACTCTCCAATAGGGTTCAAAAACCCTTTTGTTCAACACTCATAGGGTTCATAAACCCTCTTTGTCCTACCTTCCTCTTCCTATCCTCCTACAACTCTTTGCTCTAACTACCTAGAGAGGAAGGAGGAAGAGAAATCACAAGTAACAAGTGAAGTGATCCTAGTAAGAGAGATCCTAATGCAATAGATCCTAATGTGTGAGAGGTCCTAGTGTTTCCGAGAGAGAAAGAGAGAGAGGGAGAGGAAGAGAAGAGGGAAGAATGAGCCTCCGTGCTCTCCTCCAAGGGACTATCCCCTCCAACCCCAATGCATTCTTCACCGTAGATCAACCCATACCTACATCTAATGGTTGGCACCCACGGCCGTTACCACCCTAACCCTTGATCAAACCCCAAGATCCACCGGTTGGCATTCACGGCCGCCACTCGAGATCCAACGGCCTTCATCCGCCTTAAACTCCTCCACTTGATGTCATCCTCCGTTCGTCTCCGTTCGCTCGTTGTCATTCGTTGTCGTTCGATGTCTTCCTTCATACTAACTACTTGACCAAAGATACTTACTACTCACTAACTTCCTCTAACTCCAATCCCAACACAACAACCGCTCATCTCTTCAACTAAATCTTAAATCAAAACACCAAAGCTTCACTCTTTTTATGATTTTGAGTACTTTAACAATTGTCAAAGACAAGTTTTACGGAACTTAAGGGTTAACACCATATGTGAGCATCATATTTGGCTCACAATTGGTTACCTAGTCTATAATCAATATGCTCATGGATGGTAAACTCAAGTTATGGCGGAAATCTCCTCTCTACATGGATAGCAAAGTCCAAGAAAGTTATTAGAAATATCCTTAACTTGGATGAACGACCAGTTATGCACATTGATATATGCAATTAGGTTGCCCCACACTAATCTACCAACATTTTACACTATTTTTAATGTTTGTTGCCACATTCACAAGTAACATTAATTATCTTGTTACTATGGTTGCTATACGTACGAAAAAACAAAGTTATAAGTGTTTGGTATTTGGTTTTGACCCAAGTAATCTACATGGCTAAGGAGGCAACGTATCAATGTAAGCTTAACCTTCCCATGGCATTGCATGATTCGTAGGAAAGCGTCCAAAATCCTCAATCCCCAAACCCTAATGTCAAAGTGCCAACAATCATAAGCATCACTAATACAATCCCAAAAAAAGGTCCAAATATTTTGCTCACCTTCAAAAAAACAAACCATCTAGAGATTTGCACTATGGTCCAAGACTAAAAACAACTCCAACATCAAGCAATCATATTGCTTTAGAGCATAAATATGAAGCAAGGAGTTTATAAGGCTAGGGTTTGAGTCCAAGATATGAAACAATAAAGTGGCACTAATCACGGCATCACTTTCCCACCAAATCTTGGCAATCTTCACTTAAAAAAACACTCCTAGTTTGAGAAACCAATCTTCAAGCTTGATCCAATCTTGAGTCCAAAAGTAAGGTCCATTAAGAGGTGTTATGAACCCCCAAATTTCCTTAAAACCATACTAATGTTAACTTGACACCCTTAAGAAGGATATGGAATTGAATATTACATATTAATGGACTAACTAGAATATTTGTCATATTGGCATATTACACAGATGCATGTGAACTACAATTTAATTGATAAGTTATGAAGATCAATGTAAATTATAGTTGATTTTTAACAAGTACCTCTTAATATCTTTTACCTTGGCTAGTGTACAACAACCGGATGGGGAGCAACTGCTTAATCAATTGCATAAGAGATTGTATCCATGTGGCTAGAAACAAATAAAATGTCTTCTGATAATTAACTTGGAAGTATTTACCTAAATGTTATTTACATCCACAAATTTCATTGGTTCAATGAGAAGCTTGGTATGATTGCTAACAGAAAGTTTTGTACTTAGAATGACATCAAAAAAATATTAAATGGTCATTATACTAGAGTTATCCGTAAAGTCTCTCAAAGAGGGACGAAATCTTGGGTTTGATCCTTCTTTAAGAAAACTTTCTATCAAGAGCTCGACATTAGCTCGTCGTGTTTCGTAGCCTATTTTGAAAGTTGGATGAAATTTTTGAGGTCTCCTCTTTCCATCTCTTAAACTTTGAGAGAATTTTCGGATCTAAAATAGTGTATGCACATGAGACCCACTATCCTCCCGAATCGGCCTATGCAAGGCTAGTTTGACCCATCCATCCTAATAGGACAAGCTAGAAACTAGTTTTTAATAGCATGACACCACTTTTCGTATATGGTAATTTAAGTATTAAGAAAACTTGGGTGACTTTGTGTTAATTCTCATAAACTCATAATTTGGGACCAAATCCATGGTTGTATTGCTTTGCTTTACAAATAACTCTACTGTGAAGTGTGAGTATGTCATTGTCTCCATAGAGGTAAACTATTTGCGAAAGCTTGGAAGAATTTTTTTGATGGTCATATACAACTTAAAACATACATGTGCAAAAGATAAAACACTATGAAAGGGCTTACTTTCTAGTAGAATCTGACCATTTCAAGGTGAGCAACCATGATCGAGTCTTCATAAATTTATCTAGATGGATGATATTCTATGCCAAGAGATGCCAAAATGAGTTTGGTACCCAATGAACCAATATGGAATGTCCTTCGTTCAAACCTCCACATTGACTCCAAGCATGCACCCAAAACTTACCGAACATGGAAAGTTATGCATGCGAAACAACCAACTCCCTACTAAAACTCCAATTGAGTTAAAGGATAACTCTACTGCACCCAAAATAACAAGGTGGCTTGTTTCCTTAAGAATCAAAACTTGAAAGAAGGGGAAAAAGGTCAGCGGGGCAATATAACTTTTGGATCACTATCAACTTTGCATCAAACACCATGCAACCTTAGTTATGCCATTGTCAACACATTTCTCATGGTAGCGTCCCCCTTGTGACCTAACTCCAATTTTTATTTATTTTTATTTTTGTTTGATTCTTTTTTTGCATCATACAGTCAATCCTAAATTTGAATTAGACCAAAAAAAACCACATGATATTCTTCATGGTCCAATGTGCAGCTCACATGCATATACTCATTTATAAAACAAAAATGAACATTGAATGTTTGCTTATTACCTAAGGTAGAGGGTGCTTAAACCAACACTTTAAGCTATTGCACATACATATGGGTATGTGGTTGATATAAAATATATATATTCATATTAGCCTTTGGGCTAAACATAGGTATCAAGAAAGAAAAAACATTTTTAGTCTCAATTGAATATTTGATGAATATTCAAAGTCAAAACTACTAGCTTCCTTAAACCAATCCATAGGCCCCGCGTATGGCAACCTTGCATATGATGAGGACCCCCACCTTCATTGCCTAGAACCATCATAACATAGTTGGGTACTAGACCCAAACTACATCAAAGCCCAAGTAGTAATGGTATGCAAAGCCACACGGCTACCTCCATGATCCCACCCGCTTCGCTTGCAAAACCATCACCTTGCATCCCGGGAACCGACCCCCTTGCATCCCGGGAACCAACCCCCCTTGCATCCTGGGGAATGACCCTTTTGTGCTTTGTGGGCCTACCTCCTTGGCGTTGTGAATAGAATGGCTAGAATAGGCATTGACAAGCCACCCTAATCCCACCTTGAACCAACCCGAGATAGAGTGGAGCCCGTTACCTACCCTACGTGAAGTAGTGGAGGCCACTTTGAGGTGGCACCAATAATGGCACCTAAAACCGTCACTCTGTGGGCCCATACACTCCTACACCGCCGGGTAACGGTTCAGGGTTGTAGAGTGTTGGCAATTGGGAGGCGTTTATAGGTGTTGGTTTTGGATGGGGTGTTGGATTTAACACCCTCTACCTTATATGGCAGGGGCTGTTGTTTCCTTTTCTTTCTTCCCGGGCAACAACGAGGTTTCCTTTGGGCAGCGGGGCCCACAACCCAACAAAAACACTTTGCTTTAGTGTTTTAGAGAACTAAGGTAGAAATACCCTGTGAGCCCAAATTGATGTCCACATATGTTGTTAACACTTGTAAAACATTACAAGTAGTGTTTTGTTGATTTATGATTATTTACAAAAATATAAAAAGAGTGAAGCTTGAAGAAAGCTAAGTTTGAAGCATTAGGCTTGTGTGGACTGGATTTAAGCAGTATAAGGACATACCTTGGTAAAGTGTGGTAGGTAGAAAGCCAATGTTAGTTAAATGTTTGAATTAGGATCTTTGTTGATCATTTGAGGGAGGAAGGCTTAGGAGATAAGATGAGAGCCTACAAAGTAGGAGGAGATTTCAAAGGCTTATCGTGAGCCTTGAGGGTGCTCACCCCCTCAAACTCACTATATAATCCCTCATTCTTCCCTCACTCATCCTCTCTTTCCTTCGTGCTCCTTGGCACCTCACGTGTTATAAGTGTGGGTGTATGGAAGCAAGATAGGAGCACATGTGTGTGCATGGTTTTGAAGTTAGGAGCCAAGGCTAGTTGGCCTTGAAGAGGGCTTGACCTCTTGTTAGCATTAGTTTGGGTATGAATGATTTTAATATAATTTATGGCTTCAAGTTGTAGTACTTGAGTTCATATTTCTTGGGTATATGTGTTTGCTAAGTGTCATCATAACTATTCCACTCGGGCTAGGAGGAAATCGAAGGGTGGAGTACTTTTGGTGACACGTTGCCGGAACACGAGTTGGTAAATGAGAGGGTCCTTTGAGTAGTCCATGTTGTAAGGGGCATAACTTCCGAGCAGAAGAAGATACTTCGTTAAAATTTAGAGGGTTAGTAAACAACTTGTTTATATGAACATGGTCAAAATCTGAGGATGTTTGGATTACTAGAGCAGCAGTTATGACATTCTGAACTTTGCCTACATTTTCGAGCTGAAATGGGCATAACTCCTGGACAGAGGCTTGGAAACGCATGAAATTTTGAGGGATGCTTTGTTCTTAGGTTTCCTAGTTGTGGTACAAATTTCAAGTCATTCCGAGTAGATGAGAAGGAGATATATCATTCTGAAGTGTTTTCAAGAGTTGCAGACTAAAAAAGCCATAACGTTTTGGCAAAAAATGAAAATAGTTTGAAATTTCAGGGGGTCATAAACAATTAGTTTTTGTGATTGCTCCCAAAATTTGAAGTTCTTTGGAGCCCGTGGGAGGAAATTATGACATTCTGAAATCTGGGTAGACTGACACACTAAAATAGTTATAACTGTCGGACAGAAAATGGGATAGGCTCACAAATTGGTGAGATGTTTTTTGCTTTGTCTCCCTAGTTACAGATAAAATTTCAAGACATTCCGAGAAGTAATGGGAAAGTTACACTATTCTGAAATTTGTTTTGGATGTAGCCTTGGGGGTTAATTCATAAGTCATTAACGTTGTGTATATTCCAAAGGCATATTGGAATGATACATTGAGTTACTAAGGAAGGAGTTTGCTAAGTGTCATCAATACTATTCCACTCGGGCTAGGACGAAATCGAAGGGTGAAGTACTTTTGGTGACATACCCAAACCGGTTAACCACCCTCTACCCGTGCACCAGACTGCCATCATAATAGTGAAGTGCCATTTCTGAAACCGATCATGGCGAGGCCGCCAAGTCAATGCATGTACACTTAGTGTAGCCAATGGGAGTTAGGTTTAATGTACTCATGAGTTAACCGGTTTAGGTGATGTTCTGTATGGAAATGCGGATTACTGTGTTCGGTGTAGGGAGAATCTAGTGAACGAGTAGGAGGGTTTGACAACTTTCCACTTTGAAAAATTGTAGAATTTTTTGTATAGGGTAGAAAAATATGAAACAACTTGCATTCTTCATGAATCCTTCTCGTCTATCTTGGAAAATTATCTCATGATTGTAAGACCATATCTTCAATGGGAATCACCTTATTTTCACGGGTTATGGTATTTCCAGGGATTACACGTCACGTCGCGTCACGTCGCGTCACGTCCTGTGACAGCGACGTGACGGCAGACCTGAAAACGTCACGTCCGCGGGGGGGTAAATCCGGCAGTTACCCCAGGGGTAAACTGACGCGGTCAACCCCCTGGTCAACCCCTTGGTCGACTGCTAAGTCGACTGCAGATAGCAGTCGACCTAGCAGTCGACTGCAAAAAAAAAATTAAAAAATTCCAAAAAAATTATGGACCGTCAGATCTTCTTGGCAAGAAGATCTGACGGTCCAGAATTTTTTTTGGAATTTTTTAATTTTTTCTGGCAGTCGATTGCTAATTCGACTGCTATTTGCAGTCGACTTAGCAGTCGACTGCAAAAAAATTAAAAAAAATTAAAAAAATTCTGGACCGTCAGATCTTCTTGCCAAGAAGATCTGACGGTCCAGAATTTTTTTTGGAATTTTTTAATTTAATGTTTTTTTGCAGTCGACTGCTGTTTGCAGTCGTTTGCTAAGTCGACTGCAAAAAATTACTTTTGCAGTCGACCAAGACCAGTCGACTGCTATTAGCAGTCGACTAGCTGGTCGACTGCTAAAAGCAGTCGACTTCAAGGAAAACCTAAAAAAAAAAAATCATGGACCGTTAGATCTTCAGTCCAAGAAGATCTAACGGTTCAGATTTTTTAATATATTTTTAAAATTTTTGTTTTCTGAAGTCGACTGCTTGTAGCAGTCGACTAGAGCAGTTGTCCAAAAAAGTAAAAAAAAAGTTACAAAAAATTGGTACAGTAACTTTTTTTTACCACGTCAGTGCGCGTCACGCCCCGACGTGACGTGACGTGATGGCGTCACGTCATTTGTGACGCGACGTGACGCAAAAAGGCCGCGTCACGTCCATTTGCACATCCCTGGGTATTTCTACCTTACATTGAATATGATATATAGTGTCATATGGATTTTATGTCACCATGGTAACTTTTCGGATGACACTTATGTATAAGTGAACAAATATTGTCATGGATGATGGATGAGTTCATCCATTGGCCAAAACCCTACCTTCTCTTGTCAGCAACTTGTGATGAAATGCTGTCATGAATGATTGAAATTTGGATGCAAAACCACTTGGTAAGTGACAGTAATTGCAATACTGTAAATCTATAATCCCCCCTCCAAATTTACAAGGAATGACAAATAATGCTGGGTTAATATTTAGTGCTGGTGACACTATACTGCGGTTTACAATTAGTATTCAGCAAGACAATTAGAATTGGCGACACTAAGTATCATATTCAGTGTAGCCAGGGAGCTCTGTGACCTCCCTGCGTGAAGCAGGTGCTGTCCAAAGCACTGCCAGTTGTGGGAGGAAACATACAGTAAATTAGTCATTGCCCGCAAACATAAGTTAGTTTGAGCAATTTTGGCTGCTGCACTTGAATTTCTGAGTGGTTCGGTGGACTTTGTTGCAGTGGCGGGTTGAGTGCCTCACGGAGGTGTGAGTGCAGAGGAATTCAGTGCTCTTGTTCCCGCGTCACTGAGGCGCTGTGAATGAGCCTTGTGTTTTCGCGAGCATGGTGCATCCGGGCCGTTGATCCACCAAGGTCCATCCAATGGTCTTAGTGGTCCTAGGTGGCGGGGGCGGGGGGGGGGTGGTGCTTGCCACCGAGGTGGGTGGGGGCGGGGGTGGTGTTTGCCACCAAGGCGGGGTGGGGCCGTGGGCCTCATGTCTTTTTTCGGGGATAGGGTCTTGTCAGGGCTAGGCGGCTAGGCGGCTAAGCAGGGTAGGTGGCTAGGCGGGCTAGGTGGACTAGGCAGGCTTATTTTCTAAGTGGCTAGGCCTACTTACTAAATAACTACACTAAATATGATATTTAGTGTTTGATACACTAAATACGAACACATACACTAAATATCAATAACCCTACGAAAGTAAGTAACATTAAATGTAAACTCAAACACTAAATATCAACTATTGTAATATGTGGAAGTTACATGTTTGAATTTAGCGTTAGTAAGGATATGAAAAAAAAAGATATAATAAGGGAGGTGGCAGTAGGGAAGGTAGCGGCACATTTATGTCTAACACTAATTATCAAGGAACTGAAAATCAATGTTGAGTAGGGTAGGGTGGTAACAACACTAAATATAATCAAACACTAAATCTCATATTTAGTGTAGTTATTTAGTAAGTAGGCTTAGCCACCTAGTAAGTAAGCCTAACTAACTACGTAGTTATTTAGTAAGTAGGCCTAGCCACTTAGAAAGCAAGCATACCTAGCTGCCTAATCCGCCTAGCCACTGAACCCGCTTAGCCGCCTAGCCACCTAGCCCCGACAAGACCCTAGAGTTGGCCTCCCCGAAAAAAGACATGAGGCCCACGGCCCCACCCCGCCTTGGTGGCAAGCACCACCCCCCACCCCCCGCCACCTAGGACCACTAAGGCCATTGGATGGGCCTTGGTATATCAACGGCCCGGATGCACCATGCTTGTGAAAACACAAGGCTCATTCATAGCGCCTCAGTGACGTGGCTCTTGTTCCCAAAGCTTTGTTTTAATTTAGAAAATATTCATTTTCATAGTGAATAGAATATTCGTATAAGCTCCTCAAGTTATGAGGGAAGTGACTACATGCACAAATTGGATTTGCAATCATCTCACATTAATTGCATGTTTGCATCCTAGTATCCTAGTACAAGAAGTGGGTGCAAAAAGAAAATATCCGTTTAACACCCGGTTACCTTACAATGTTGGGCGAAGTTGGAAGTGCCCACATGGCCTTCAAGTTGTAAATCCATGTGTGAGTATGTAAAAGAATTGACTCAACCTTAGTCGTCCTTTGCCACTTAGCAAATAAGCCTAACCAACTAGTTATTTAGTAAGTGGGCCTAGCCATCTAGTAAGTAAGCCTAACCAACTACACTAAATATGATATTTAGTGTTTGATTATATTTAGTATTGTTACCACCCTACCCTGCTCAACACTAATTTTCAATTCCTTGATAATTAGTGTTAGACATAAATGTGCCGCTACCTTCCCTACTGCCACCTCCCTTATTATATCTTTTTTTCATATCCTTACTAACACTAAATTCAAACATGTAACTTCCACATATTACAATAGTTGATATTTAGTGTTTGAGTTTACATTTAATGTTACTTACTTTCATAGGGTTATTGATATTTAGTGTATGTGTTCGTATTTGGTGTATCAAACACTAAATATCATATTTAGTGTAGTTGGTTAGGCTTACTCTGTCTGGCAAATTTTGGATAACAGATTATGTATAATTTTGGATAACAAATTATGTGTGAGTATGCATCATTTATTGAATATGATATGTTTTGGGGCGGATGAACACAATTTCATTCGACATTTTTGTTTTATCCTTGCAAAACTTATTTTCTTTCACTGTAAACAACATGCCTCTTGGACGATCCTTCGGCGGATCCTTCAAGAAAGCTTCTATGTTTTTTTTCAATAAATGGTTGTCGTCGCGTATAACAAATATTCTTGTGTTGTGTATATATATATATTAATGAAATTGCACTATATCTCTCGCGATTAAATGGTTATGTTTTCCTTTAGCAACTCCCTCACCTTTTGTTCATAATGGCTCATGTAAAGACAACCGGATCAAACTGGCACCTTTGTCATCTGTCCCGTAGTTGCATTTGAGGTCGATAAAGTTGAATCTCCTATAATGAGAATTGTAAGTGTTTCACACAAACTATAACATAATTCCAACCATGTTTGATCAACTGTGTTGGAACCAGTGTTGGACTGGTATTACTATTTTATGATACCAGTTGGATCTTGGTATGCAATGACTTTGTAGCTCACTATTAGGCCTTGTCAAGGCACTAGGGGGGTCATGAAATGTAGAGCTTGGTATAATATTAAACATGCAAGAATTATGGCTCTGCAATGGTATCAAATACCAGTTCAAGCGCCTTGCTGATAACATCCAAGGCTAAACAATGGTATATTATGATTTTAAGTCTTACTTTTCAATGTGTGGTGAAGTTCAATAAAATTTTCAAGCTCCAATTGTTGTTGAATTAAAGGTTCAAGACAAACATATTGGCCCATGTCACCAAAACAAATGAAACTTCATCAAATTTTGTTTATAGATGTGAACATACAAATACAAGTGGTGAAAAAAATGCATCTTGGTTTGTTGGCGATGAAATAAAATGTTTCACTTGTCTAAAAAAGAAAGCAAAAATACATCTTGGCCATCCAACATTTTGAACTAGACGTTATATTCATCTAATCGCCGTTGCATACTCTTGTGTTTCTTGCAACATAACAACAAAATTTAGTAAGTTATGTGCGTCTTACATGGTCATTCTTCATAATTATATGGTCATTATAATTGTTAAGTCTGCAATTAGTAGTCCATGAGGGAAACACGTCAGATTACATCAACTTACACATAAATAAAAGCACATCAGATTACATACAAGACCAAACACTTCCCATAACCATTGTACATTCCCTTTTAGGTACCCTTTTAGAAGAAAAATGACGGAGAAAGAGAAGGCGCATGTTCAGGTCCAGGTCCAAGTCCAGGTCTAGGTCCAGGTCTTTAACTTTCGAGAGGCAAGTTCCACTTCAACGCACGCTTTATGCCACTCTGCTATTCCTTTTCCGGATTTTTTAATCCATGTAATTATTTTCTGCAAGTTAGTTTGAGCCTCTTTAATGGACACCTTCTTCATTCCAATACAAACTTTTATGTCGTCTGTAGAATATTGGCATCCCTTTGACATAATGTGTCCAAAACACACTCCTGGATATGTTCACAACCAAACAGAATGTGTCCACAACCAAATGCCGCAACCATGGATTCTCCACTGTAGACAATGCAATGTATCATTTTGCAATATAAAGAATAAGATCCTCCAAAAACCTTTGTTGTGCTACATCATTCTTGTTGTGCTACATCATAAGGGCTAGTACTACCATAGTATTCAGTTATGACACTAGGGTTCACCTGTTTCCTTTTCTTGTATTTTTATTTTTTTCCTCTACATCAGTGGCTGCCACAACTTTCTTATATCTCTCCATATCAGCAGTGTGGTCATTCATCACATGTTTCATCATAGAGGTAGATCCATATGCAGGGTTGTAGTTAAGGATACCTTTCCTGGAACGAGTAGTAGGTTGCGAGATAATGAAGCTCTGCCCTTCAGACACAATTGGAGTGGATGATGTTGGATGGCACAAAACACACCTCATTGTTTGTGGTACCTTTACATCAACCTTTATTCTTTGCAGATGCAACAAGAAAAATGCCCACACTAAAGAGGTTCTATGATAAGGTATCTAAAACCTGTGGTTGTCTTGTAGATGAGTGAGTCGCACACGCCACACTGCCAACTCCTCTGCAACATGCAACTCTTCTATTGTAACTCCAGCATCCGCAGTGGTGTTGTATGTGTCTTCTGTTATTTTTGGCTATGTGTTGGAAGGCTTTCCTCCTAGTAAACCTTGTCCTCCCCATTCAGATTGAACCAAAGTTGCTGTCATATTTGTTGAAATCTAACTACGAAACCCTAAAAGGAGAACCCTAGTCTTTGAGAGCTAATCTTTGCAAACAGATCACATCTTATTCATGCGACCTTTCAAGCCATGAACACAAGGATCTTGTTAACATGTGTTCGCCACAACTAAAAAACAAAAATGACACCTATCAACCAAGGAAAAATAACATGAAATCTTGAACTAAACTAGGTGATACAAGTTTAGGGCCAAACCTCAACAACCACCATGAAGGCAGTGACGGCTTGAATCTTCAACAACTAGTGTAGCAAATCTCTTCCCATTTTGCATCAAACCAAGGTGGGCTGCCAATATCTTCCATCCCTATTTGCTTAACTACAACCTTCGAATGCAATCCTGAGAAAGTGAGGAACAATACTGTGGAGAAATGATGTGACCATGTGTACAAGAATGGTCTTAGTATTGCATTCTAAACCCCTCATTGGTATTGGTATGTTCATAGATATCTCCTGCCCATGATGTACATGTATGAGCTAGTGTATTGTCCCCTTTGATACCAGTTGGATATGGTCTGCGATACCTTACTTGATACCAATGCTTATACCAGGTCCTAACATATATACCGGTCCAACACTGGTTGGAACCGCAAAATTCATCAAATCAATATGTTATGTATATGTGGATATATGTTATCAGATCAACAAGTCTCTGTTATTAAACCAAATGGATCAACTAACCGATTAGAAACTCACAAAATTCATAAGTGATAATTTAACCGAATGGATACAAAACAATCATAGGTCTACACTGATATGAATGGTAGATTAATATGAATCAACATAATCATCAAACATAGCAAAATCTCATAGCACCACATCAACTACTAGTACATAATCGAATTAAGTGCGATAAAAAATATTCATGCACAACCTACAAAACATGTGAGTGTAGGCACAAAACAAAAATGTGTCTACACTGAGCTATAAAATCTTAATATCATAGGCTTAGAGAGGAAGACCACTTGACTATAAGCATAAAATAGTTTTGCGTACTAACAAGTTCGGATCCGTTAATTTCGTTACATACCACTTTTTTGGATCTAGTGGATGACATATTTTTGGATCTCGATCTGGTGCATAACACATTTCTAGATCTGGTACATGATGTAATTATGGATCTCGATCTAGTGCATGACACAATTCTAGATCTGGTGCATGATACGATTCTGGATCTGGTGCATAACACGGTTTTGGATATGGATCTAATGCATGAAACAATTTTGGATCTAGAGCTGGTACATAACACATTAGTAGATTTTGTTTGCATAACACATTAGCAAATGTGGTGCAGAATTGAGGAGATGGGAGCAAAGAATGTTCACAATGTCCAATGAAGGTTTGTGGCTAGAAGGATGATTAACGTGGTTGGAGCTGCCTCTGTCCATGGTTCCATCCGGTCAAGCAAGCTACGAGTAACAACGTGGGCAACACCAATAAACTTGGGTCTGGGCACTAGTGGGTGGGCCCGGGGTAGCGGATTCTTAGGTGAAGATAGCTTGATAGGGTTCTTTAGCGTCCGCCTTACATTTTGTGACCTTGCACACGCATTGTATTTCGTGAAGATGAAATTCTTCTCATAGAGTTGAATTACACGTCCTAGTGCTACCAATCACTCCAACGTGAGTAGGCACCAAACTAATATTTTTTGTTGGATGACGATCAATGTCAGGATGCTGAAGGATTCGAGACACTAGTGTCATGGTTGCTCAAAAGAGTCATCTATCGTTTGCATATGCAATATTTCATAGTAATACTAGCTGTCTTGGTTGGAAGTTTCCTAGGTCATAGATGAAAGATGACATCACATGAACTATCTCCATAGGAAGGCTGGGACGTGTCATTATAATGTTAGGTATAGTTCAAGTTTCTCCCTTTTGTGGTTTTGATGTGTGATTGAGAAAAAGTGAATATCTGGGCCATTTCTTCAGAGTTTATTGCGATTCATTCAGTCATCTGATGTACTTGTTGCACCCGTCTAGGTATTGGAACGCCTTCATTTGTCGTTGGTGCAGATCTTGGAGCTTGTCCCCACAACTGCATTTCGGCTAAGACATATTGTCGTCCAGAGAATGCCACACATGACGGTTGAGAAGCAGTGGTTGGCATTGTATGTGGAGAACCTGTTGAGATTGGAGAGTAGTTCATTGGGTGGTGCTCTGGGTGGTCAGATGCTTTCACTTATAGTGGACCGGCTTGTTGAGATTGATGTCGAGATAAGGTGGGAAGATATCATGAAAGAAGATGACAGCAGTAAGGTGTTCATGTTCGAATTCCACATGAACCTGGACGACGATGACGAAGCGGGAGTGAAGGATGTGGAGGAGGGTTTGAGTGCAGCTGATGTCACTGGTCCTGGGCGCGAAGCCAAACATCATCAACATGGTGCAATTGCCACTCAACGAGTCCAGAATGGGGCCCTGCCTACCCTGGATGAGATGGCCGACAAGATGGATGTGATGATGGATATGACATTTGAGCACTAACAGATGTGCGTGACCAATGCACATGGCATCCAAATGTTTGAAGCACTCATCAGATCATTCCAGACAACTATTCTATCTCCATGTCCAGATCCTCCTCCTCATTGAAGGCATGACCCAAACCTCCCATCAAGGAGGCTGCGAAGTCCATATCTTGAAGGGAGTCATCCTCCCAGGAGGAGCTGGGCTCCGAAAATATTGCATTCACAAAGTCATCGTCTGCTTCGGAGAATTCCTCCTACATGATTGGAGGCTCAACCATCGACCAGTGGATGAAATATGGTCGGATAAACCTGTCAGACTGGCGGAGGAGGTAGGGATTGAAGGGGAAGAACATGTCCAGTCTAGCCTGTCCTCCAAATGATCCCCATATTTGGGCCCCGGAAATCTCCCTTGAATCCTCCCAAGCCCTACAGTCCACAAGTTGCTCTAAGCTAGCCTGCTTTACAAACTCCTCAACCACAGATGGCAAGCAAGCATTCAGGGGCTTGAGATGATGCTCAACGAGCTCCTGCAAAGGTAGGTTTCGTAGTAAACGCTTCAACTTATGATCCTCTGTTAGAGCCTTCAATCTAAAACAGAGGGCGTACATCACTGCTTGACAAGCAAAATAGAAAACCCCATGTGCAATTGGATCCGCAGTGGACATGGATGGGTTTCTCCGGTCTTTTGCTAGTTGAGCATAAGAGACAGACCACTGATCTAACAGTTGCCTTACAGACTCCAGAACAACAAAAGAGGAAGGCACTTTGCCCTTGCAAGAAAACTTGCTAGATAGGTTGCTGCAGCTATTCTGGTGTGAGCAGGCCACGACTTGGAGACAAAGATGTCGCAGAGAAGCCTGGTGAAGGTGTTCCCACATGTTGTAGGAGCCAATGAGCACATGTAGAAGACCAAAAATTGAGTGAACTTGGACTCGTAAGTCTCCAGATCAGGAAGCCTACAACAAGAGGCAAGGAGGGACTGAGATTATCACAACGAGAGGGTTTGAGGTCGGGAGCTTCAATAGTGATGATGGGGCATTTATTGAGTCTTTCTTGGACCACATGTCCTCCACTCCTCCCTAGGCAACGTATACTCCACCACGAGACTTGCCAAGGATGCCAGTGAGACTTCCAGCAGTGCTCCACCCATCTCTTTTTACGTGAGAGATTTTAACCGAGACAAGCTCTGTATAATAGGTACAGGTAGGAACCCAAGAAGCAATTCTTTACACATTGGCTAGGTGCACATGGGCATGCATACCATACATTTTGAGATGGGTTCACTAGTTACACAATTCGGACTGGGCTCACAACTCTCTTTTTAGTCAACATTGTAGAGTGATGGACTCCGGCGTGACTTTGAGCTGTGCTCCACCCATCATTTCTTACGTGGGAGATTCTGACCGAGACAAGCTCTATATGATAGATACATCTAGGAACCCAAGAGGAAATTTTTCACACATTGGCCAGGTGCACAGGGGCATGAATACGAGAAATTTTGCTCTTAGCTATGTAGTTACGCGATTTGGACCAATTTTACAACTCTCTTTCTAGTCAACATTGTAGAGGGATTGTAAACTCACTTTTTGGGCCATCGCCTAGCTGTCAAGCTCAAAAACTCTAACTTAGTAAGAATTAGCGGCAATAGGCAGTGAGAAGTTGGTTCACAGTGTGAACAGAGGGCTATAGCCGTTCCAAGGCGGTTGCAACCACCTTCTTCTTCCTCGGCTGATAAGAGGAAGGCAGGCTATTGCCCAACCAGGCTATTTTTCAATTGTAGAATTAGACGTAGTCTCAATCTTAGCAATAGACTTATAGGAAGCTCAAGTTCTCAGTGATTGAGGCTGAGTGATTAGCAATAGACAGCGCCAAGCAAGAGGCTGGCAGAAATAGAAGTAGAGTCAGGAGCCGAGTGAGTCGGACTCTTTGTTAACTTGGAATTTTGACTGGGAGAAGTAAACAATTTATGAGCAATTGTCGTGATATTTCTGGAATGAAATCTTGATTGTTGATCTTGGTGTTTGAATATATGTATTGTGTGATTTCTGGCAATAGCCGTGTGCATTGCAATAGACACATCTTCCACCAGAAGGGCGAGGAACTCAGAAGTAATGCTTGAGTGTTAGCAATGGTCGCAGTTAGACTATGGCCATTGGCATGTGAGTCAGCTTATGTTAAAGAAGTAAAAGCTTATTGCCGGGAGAGAAGGGCAATAGCCTAGTGATAGAGGAAGAGTTCAATATCAGAAAGGCAAGTAGTCTTTAGTGTGAGGCTAATGGACTAAGAGACTGAAAGCGAGTCTGAGAGTCAGGCCAACATAAGCAAAGTCGAGTTGCCTGAGAAAAGGCATTGTGAGAGTAATGTCGTAGGCAATAATCTCAAAGCAAAACACTTAGCCTGAGAAAGGTAAGTGTAGGCGAGTGATCGAGAGCGTATAAAGGAGGAGGCAATAGCCCTGAGAGAGGTGTCCTGGAGGGCTATAGCCTAGAGTTAAGTTAGTAAAGGCAATTGGCCATGAAGAGATGATTGCCGATCAGCAAGGGCAAATAGTCTGAGGAAGGCCATCGCCTGTGAGAGTAAAAGGGAGCCAAAGTAACAAAGAAGGGCTATCGCCCAGGTCGAGAGGATTATCGCCTATGAGTGACGAGGAAGAGAGGAAAGACCTGAGAGAGGCAGGGAAAGAGGCGGGTAGCCAGAGTGAGAGAGACGACATGCCATAGGCGTACAAGTGTCGAGTCTGAGAGAAAAAAAGTCAGGGAGAGAGAGAGAAGGTGCAGACAGGCCACCCTGATAGAATATAGCCTGGAAATAGCTACTAACACATTACCTGGCGTAAGGCTAATGATAACAAAAGACATGTACATAGTAGCAGGCGATAAGCTGCAAAAGGCATTACCATCTCAAGCAGGAGAAGTGGTCTGATGATTGTAAGACATTACCAGAGGCAACCCCTTTTGAACTTAAAATGTAATTAGGCTTTAATTAAGGAATATCGCCTGAATTGTTGATGTATCGATTTTAGATGATCTTGTGGATGTTTGTGCGGATAAGTTGCCAGATAAATGGAAGATGAAGATGGTGATTACAGTTCTTGGAAGAATGGCCGAATGACTGTAAGTCAAACTAAGATGAACTAATTTGAGATTATTGCAAAGCATAATTCATGACATTTAAAGACGATGTGGCATTCAAAAGACATTACCCCGGACTTCGGTCCTGACAAATTGCCAATGACCACTTGCCAAGCTATTGAGCTCATGATTGAATAGGTCAAAACCATAGAGTGATAGAAAATTCCCTGAGATAGGACGGAAATCACTCACTACGGAAACATCACAAATGAACCATAAGAGTGGAGAGTAAGCAGAATAATGAAGGAACCAAGGAGTAAAAGACTTAGATTGTTATTGAAATCCTTAATCCAATGTGACATTAACCCTTATAGACACCATCTCAGTCTTCCCTGTGACCTAGTTCCATGGGTTGTTGTTTTTAAGTGATAGCAAAAAACTAACTACAGGGATGGACTTGGCCTACTTTCAAAAGTGCCGGATGAGAAGCCCCTATTAATTTGTCACCCCTATGTTAACTCTACCAGTTGACGATGAAATATTAGTACTTCTGTAGGGAGGTGCAAAGCTTCTCCAGCTGAACAAATGGGAGTAAGCTGCAATTCTAAGATGATGTTGATGATGATGAGTATTACCCTCGGAGTAAAAATGTTATTCTTCACCAGCGGAACGTGAGGCTAGGGTGGTGGCTGCAGTGATGATCTTGGAACTACGAGAACTAGTTAAGGGCATGCAGGATACAGATTTATAAGTTCCACGAGACTACCTCCTATGACAGGTGTTGTCAAAGCTCTCCACAGATCGTGAGCCCTTCGATTATTTGGACATTTCCATCAACATACTCTTATGTCTTGTGCTGTGAAACGGTTTTGTTGATGATTATGTTGATGGTTGAGCAAATTCTTCACTGGGTGGTGCTTCACAGCATGGAGTGCAGCTGTCAGTCCTGAAGGACACAACCCAACTATATAATTCACAACACTGTCATGGATTTATGTGATGTATCATGTGAGGCAGTAGTATAAGAAAATTAGTATCCGCATCAGATTACATGCATTTCTTCAATTCCCTGGACAATATACTTTGATATTTCCAATATTTGCACCTAAGAATTTAGTTCCTTTGAAGCAGCCAATGAAGCAGGAGTATGTAACCAAACCATTGACGAATTGTTGTGATCGAGTTTTTGACGTGGAGACACAATCTCCATTGGTATGTACTTTTATGTTTTCAATCTACTAAAAACTACTCAATGGAGTCCAATACAAGTGGAAATAAACAAACAGACAAAGGGAGGGTCTTGGTTTGGATTGATGAGAGGTTTGCTCACATGCAACAGTTCTCACCGCCAGATGTACATAATTTCATGGACGAAATTTGGAAGATGAGGTGCAACTTTTGGGAGGCAAGTTATGATTCAAGAAGCAGACCAAGTTATGAAAAGGCAAGTGTATCTCCGTTTTGTTTAGCCCCTTTAAGGATATGGGGGCCTTAATGGCTATGTGCACAATTTACAGTCAAGACTCTATAAGTGTTACCCCTGTAAGTGTTATAATTTCATATATGTTAAGAAAATTTTACTCCCCTACAAAAACACAATTGGTAAGACTAGTGAGTGTTATGTGTTAGGTGTTATAACATGCTCTACTCCCTTCTTTGTTAATTGCACCTCTATAAGTGTTAATTTTGAGAAAATCAAGGTAATAATATATGAGAGCATACATTTTAAACATGTAATCACATTTATCCCATATTCTTTGCAAACAAGTCAAATATTCTCTCTTATTTAGAGATCCTTCCTCCTTGTGCACTTTCAGGCAATTTGGGATAGGAGATGGCAGACATAGAAGGTTTGGGAGTTGGGGTGCTTGCTGGATGCTAGTTTGCTAGTTGGGGCTTACAGTACTTGATATAGCATCTTTCAGGCGCAACAATCAGGGTCAACAATTAGGCGGGTGTTCTTTCGATCTCTATTGAGAGGGAGATAGAGGAAGCTAGGCGCTTGGTAGAGGTTGATGAAGTTGCTACTCTACTTCATCAATTGACGTTGTTGTCATTTGACAGTGAGGTGGGTGACATGATGAATGCTCATGAATACCTCAATTATGACATGGAGTTTGATTTAAACAACCCCTATGAACCTACCGATGAGGAGTTTTTGGATATGTATTCCTCATAACATCAAGAAATTGATGTTGATGAGGTTATGGTTGATGTGGTAGAAGAAGTTGTAGGATTGAGTGTTGCTGAGCGTTCTCTAGAGACTTTGAAGAAATACTTTGAACAAAGACCAAATGATGCCCTATCACACATCACGAGCATTCAAGCACCCCAGAAGGAAGTTTCATCTCATCATTTGGAAGCTTCTCATCAAACTACTATAGACTCTTTCTTTCGGTTAGTTTAGTTGGAAGAATCTCGTCAAGTTATTATTATATAGATTATTTCTTTCAATTAGTTTAGTTGAATTATGCATTATCATTTGTACTTTCATTTTTATTTCTATAAAACGTTATGTTTTTCATTTTCGGAATTTTTAAGTGTTATTTCTATAAATGTTATTAATCATCAGTATGAATTCTATAAGTGTTACTTGTTATGATTCTATATATGTTATTTTTTTGCTACTCCCGACTTGTAACATTTATAGAGTCTTGACTGTATATGGGCTTCACCAAGTTCGATAATCGTATTTTATATACTTATATGTTTGAATTTTTATTATATACATTTGTCTTATGTCAAGGAGAAAATAAAAATATACTCATACTACACATTGAAGATAAAAAAAAAACAACGTGTGTATTTGCATCCAAAGGCACCCATGTTGGGATTTTGAACTTAAAACTTTCGGATAATATCAAGGTGTTCAATCAGCTCAAAAGTGCACTTGAAGAATAAGTTGATTTTAGATTAGGGGCCTATTTCACATGATTAGCTAAAAATGAAAGTATGTAAATCAAATACATGGTTTTGTGCTTGGAGAGGCCTAGTCCGGGCCTCCTAGACGCTTAAGGGTTAAATGCCCAAGGAGCTCTTCAACTATTGTTTGTGTATTTTAAACCTACCTAAGTGTGCCTTCAACTATTGTTTTTGGTTAACCAAGATCCCTAAAGTATTTTTCCTATCACCTAATACATATGTCTTGAAAGAGAGAACTAGTATCAAATTATCAAATACAAACTAATGCACTAGTGCTAGATTTCTTTCTATATAGGCATCAAGATGTTAGATTCAAACCTTAATTGTTTGGATGTAATCTTTGGGTGCTTTGTAACAACTTTCATTTTTGTGTCAACGACATTTGAGGATGGAACGTCGTCCATCTTAAGTCATCTTGCCTTCAAGAAACACCTCGTGACCTTCAAAGGTTAAGGGTTCGATCACCTCACATAAGGCCCTCCACCAAAAGCTGATAGTAGCCCGCGGGTGAAGAGGCTCATCATTCATTCAAGTAGAAGGCATTTGTGAGCCCAAATTGATGTCCACATGTGTTGTTAACACTTGTAAAACATTACAAGTAGTGTTTTGTTGATTTATGATTATTCACAAAAATATAAAAAGAGTGAAGCTTGAAGAAAACTAAGTTTGAAGCATTAGACTTGTGTGGAGTGGATTTAAGTAGTATGAGGACATACCTTGGTAAAGTGTGGTAGGTAGAAAGCCAAGGTTAGTTAAATGTTTGAATTAGGATCTTTGTTGATCATTTGAGGGAGGAAGGCTTAGGATATTAGATGAGAGCCTACAAAGTAGGAGGAGATTTCGAAGGCTTATCGAGAGCCTTGTGGATGGGATGAGTCCCTACTTAGAAGGAGAAGGTTAAGGGGTTGTGATTGGAGGCTCTAATCCTCTCACCCTATCTTTATCTCATGCCCTCTCTCCCTCTCAACTCACTATATAATCCCTCATTCTTCCCTCATTCATCCTCTCTTTCCTTCGTGCTCCTTAAGCACCCCACGGGTTATAAGTGTGGGTGTGTGGGAAGCAAGATAGGAGCACATGTGTGTGCTTAGTTCTTAGGAGAAGAGCCAAGGCTATTTAGCCTTGAAGAGGGATTGACCTCTTGTTAGAAGTAGATTGGGTTTAAGGAATTTGGAGTTTGATTGTAAACTTCAACTTGTTGCATTGAGATTCATATTGAAGTGAGAGAGTTCAAACTTGTTTAAACTTGTGGCATTTAGAGTGACTAGATTGTACTAGGTGCATTACTTGTAGTGTTTTATTAGTTATGAACTTGAGCAGAACTTTATAGTGAGAGATTTGTCAATTATGGATGATCAGAGTGTTCAATGGGTATGAAAATTTGAGGGATTGTTTATTATAAAGTATGGGAGTTGTGGTAAAAATTTGAGAGCTTCAGTCATTGGGATGAAAGAGCTATTAAAAGTTGAAGGGGAGGGTGTCTAGGAACAAAGCAGCAAGGTTTGAAAATATGTATCTCTTAGAGGGTTATAGATATGGATACCAAAATTTGATACTACCTTCTGAACTTATATATCTATCTTGTGTCAAAATTTTAGATCAATTGGACGTAGGAGTTGGAAGTTATTAGAGTTTTAATGACCGGATGCTTTATCACAGCATTCATACTAAGTAGTTAGAGTTAGAATTTCATGCATAACTTTTGCATATGAACTCTGTTTGTGCCAAAATTTGGTGTGGAGATTTTTGATAAGGTACTTAACAAGTGTACCAAATGTCACTTGAAGAACATAAGTTGGGTGGGAGTTATACTATTCTGAAGTTTAGAAGGAAGACATTGATAGAGATTTACATCAAGAAGAACTTAAAGAAGGAAGGGCAAGGATAAGTATATAAGTATTTTTTAATACTTGTATTTAAAGCCTATGTGCTTATGGAATCCACAAGCGAAGTGTCATGTACCAATACGGAATCAACCACGATGACATGTGATAGCACGGAATCAATAAGCGAGAACTCATGTAGTAGTGTGGAGTCGACGGCAAAGACTCGATTCACAAGAGGGATATCTTTGAAGGCATGCGTGACCAAAGCGGCCGGGTGGACATTAGAAAAGGCTAAGGATATAACCTTGCCCGACATTAAGGAATATAAAACTACATAGTGTGGTGTTAATCAAGTTGTGTATATTCCAAGGGTAGATTGGAATTATATATTGGGTTACAAAGAGAGAAGTCTCTACATGTCATCATAAATTTTTCCACTCGGGCTAGGACGAAATCGAAGGGTGGAGGATTTTTGGTGACAGCATTTGACATGAATTATTTGCCAATGTATGTGCAAATATGTGGCAGATACATTCCAAGTCAACTTTACTTCACACCATTGAGGGTTGCTTTTCAAAATGGAGGTTACAAGTTGATAGCATTGGTCCCACGAACTTTTGGATGATACCTTACAACTTGGTATACGTCTCAAAATTTAGAAACAACAAGGATTGGATAGATCTTTTGTATCAATCAACCAATTGAGTAGTGTCCAAAATAATTTAATGCATGGGGAAGCATTGGGGTCTACATAAAGTGCCAACATTTTCAATACTGTAGACGGAGAATTACTATTGCCTCCATTGGTCTTCCAATGCAAAAAATAGCATTCGAACATTAGTAGAGTGCATGTTAAATCCAATAGATGGTGCAAAAATTTGGCGAGATGTTGAACAAAATGTTCACACATATTCCAATTGCATGGATGGAAGGAGACAAAGTACCAAATAGAATCTCTAGTGTGGAACTCACAAAATACCATGGTGGCACATCTTGCAAAAAAGTTGGTGTGCAATTAAACTAGTGCAAAACAACTTATATTGTTTAGTGGCTGAGCTCAAGCTAGGGTACATAGTCTTCATCAACTTTGTTGAAATCCATGTCATTGACGGCCCCCGACCCCTACATGAAATCCAAGGTTTCAATAGCAATCAACAATTGCCAAGTACGAAAAGTTCTTTTAAAGAGTCATGCAACGGAGGAATACGATTGCACCATCTTGCAAAGAGGTGGAAAATTTTGCATGTTTTCCCCTGTTACATCCAAAATTTCAAAAACAAAATACCGTTGCACAACTGTGAAGAGTAGGGTTTCACTTGTGTGTTGTTGATATTGCCCAAGTATCCAATTGCCTTGAATTTTTTCAAATGAATGAAAATCAATTGCTTGACTTTCATTCATTGCAATTTGGAAGCTCACCTGCAAACATGATTGCTGGTTAGAGGGTGTCTTGAGGAATTATCCATGATCAATAGAACATTGTCAATGGAATTTGCACCAAGTGAGATGTCCTACTCTTACATCAATGACCTCAACATAGGTGATAGTAACTCCCAAGTGACATTTATTGAACTCAATGAACCCAACAAAAAAGAAAAAAGAAAAAAAAGTTTGATAGATTAATAATGATGATCAACACAAAATTCTTAGATTGTAACAATAACACATGATTCTAAACAATGTTCACCAAAAGTTGAGGATACATATTTGGTACATTATTAAATAAACTTTTAGAATAATGACGGTGTGACTTACCACAACTTTGAATATCTCTCTAGTTTAATTTCCCTTTAAACCTCAACATGTTGTTCATTATTCTCTATATTGAAGCGCATTTGGCCATTGTACATGGAATCGGTCCCAAAGTGTATGCACACCGCCCAGTATATGAATACAAGTATCATGCCATCCTAAACTTTTGTGTCCATTGAGATACGTCCAAATAAGGCTCATGATATGTATATAATGCAACCAAATAACTTCAAGGCACCCGGCTATACAATGTTTTTCAATTTCATGTGCACAACTTTTAATTTCGGGCATTGAGTTGTCACTACGGTCTTCAACAATGTCATCTTCTTCATAGTCTCTGGTAATGTTTCTAAGTTCACACAAGAACCACAGTCCAAAGCAACCAAGGAAACTAAGTTTCCAATGGTATGTGGCAATTTCTTCAAGCCAACACATGCATGTATGGTGAGGGTTTCCAAGGATGTCAAGTTCCCTAATGTCTCTGGTAACTCCATTAAGCTCACGCAACAACGCAAATCTAGAGTTTTCAAAGATGTTAGGTTGCTCAAAGTATCTGGTATTCGCTTCAGTTGTTTACAAAATCCCAAGTCAAGAGTAATCAAGGTCTTGATTTCACCTAATGTTTGTGGTAACTCTATCAAGTTTCTACAAAATCCCAAGCACAATGACGTCAAGGATATCATAGTCCCCAAGTTGCATGGTAACTTAATCAAGGATTCACAACCATATAGTCTGAGTGAACTCATAGAATACATGTTCTCCTCCAATAATATTGGCAATTCCTTCAAAGAAATACAATATTCCAAGTTCAGTGAAGTCAAAGAACATAAATGTTCTGATGTTGTATGCAAACTTTCCTTCACATGTTCACAATCTGTCATCTCCAATATAGTCAATGAACTCAAGTTGCCCAATGTCTTTGGCAATTCCTTCAAGTTTTTACAATTCCTCAATTTCAATGTAACCAATGAACTCAAATTACCCAGCGTCTCTGGCAATTTCATCAAGTTCTCACAATACCACAAATCGAGTGTAGCCAATGAACTCAAGTTGCCCAATGTCTCTGGCAATTCCATCAAGTTCTCACAATACCACAAGTCCAACGTAGCCATTGACCTCAAGTTGCCCAACATTTCCGGCAATTCCTTCAAGTTTCTACACTTTCTCAATTTCAATGTAGCCAATGAACTCAAGTTGCCCAATGTCTGCGGCAATTCCATCAAGTTCTCACAATACGACAACTTCAACATAGCCAATGAACTCAAGTTGCCCAATGTCTTTGGCAATTCCTTCAAGTTTTTACAATTCTTCAACTTCAATGTAGCCAATGAACTCAAGTTGCCCAACGTCTCCGGCAATTCCCTCAAGTTCTCACATTCAAATAACTTCAATGTAACCAGTGAACTCAAGTTGCCCAATGTCTGTGGCAATTCCTTCAAGTTCTCACATTGGGACAAGATTAATGTAGCCAATGAACTCAAGTTGCCCAATGTTTGCGGCAATTCCATCAAGTTCTTACAATACGACAAGTCCAATGTAGCCAATGAACTCAAGTTGCCCAATGTCTCTGGCAGAGCCTTCAAGTTCTTACATTTCCAGATCTTCAATGTAGCCAATGAACTTAAGTTGCCCAACGTCTCCGGCAATTCCTTCAAGTTCTCACATTCAGATAACTTCAATGTAGCCAATGAACTCAAGTTGCCCAATGTTTGTGGCAATTCCATCAAGTTCTCACATTGGGACAAGTCCAATGTAGCCAATGAACTCAAGTTGCCCAATGTTTGCGGCAATTCCATCAAGTTCTTACAATACGACAAGTCCAATGTAGCCAATGATCTCAAGTTGCCCAATGTCTCTGGCAGTGCCTTCAAGTTCTTACATTTCCATATCTTCAATGTAGCCAATGAACTTAAGTTGCCCAACGTCTCCGGCAATTCCTTCAAGTTCTCACATTCAGATAACTTCAATGTAACCAATGAACTCAAGTTGCCCAATATTTGTGGCAATTCCATCAAGTTCTCACATTGGGACAAGTCCAATGTAGCCAATGAACTCAAGTTGCCCAATGTTTGCGGCAATTCCATCAAGTTCTTACAATACGACAAGTCCAATGTAGCCAATGAACTCAAGTTGCCCAATGTCTCTGGCAGTGCCTTCAAGTTCTTACATTTCCACAACTTCAATGTAGCCAATAAACACAAGTTGCCCAACGTCTCCGGCAATTCCTTAAAGTTCTCACATTCAGATAACTTCAATGTAGCCAATGAACTCAAGTTGCCCAATGTCTGTGGCAATTCCATCAAGTTCTCACATTGGGACAAGTCTAATGTAGCCAATGAACTCAAGTGGCCCAATGTCTGCGGCAATTCCATCAAGTTCTTACAATACGACAAGTCCAGTGTTGGCAATGAACTCAAGTTGCCCAATGGCTCTGGCAGTGCCTTCAAGTTCTTACAACTCCACAACTTTAATGTAGCCAATAAAGTCAAGTTGCCCAATGTCTGTGGCAATTCCATCAAGTTCTCACATTGGGACAAGTCCAACGTAACCAATGAACTCAAGTGGCCCAATGTCTGCGGCAATTCCATCAAGTTCTTACAATACGACAAGTCCAATATAGCCAATGAACTCAAGTTGCCTAATGTCTCTGGCAGTGACTTCAAGTTCTTACAATTCCTCAACTTCAATGTAGCCAATGAACTCAAGTTGCCCAACGTCTCCGGCAATTCCTTCAAGTTTTCACATCCCAACAACTCCAATGTAGCCAATGAACTCAAGTTGCCCAACATCTCCGGCAATTCCTTCAAGTTTTCACATCCCAACAACTCCAATGTAGCCAATGAACTCAAGTTGCCCAACGTCTCCGGCAATTCCTTCAAGTTTTCACATCCCAACAACTCCAATGTAGCCAATGAACTCAAGTTGCCCAATGTCTCTGGCAGTGCATTCAAATTCTTACAATTCCACAACTTTAATGTAGCCAATGAATTCAAGTTGCCCAACCTCTCCAACAATTCCTTCAAGTTCTCATATTCGGACAAGTTCAATGTAGCCAATGAACTCAAGTTGCCCAATGTCTCCGGCAATTCCTTCAAGTTCTCACATTGGGACAAATCCAATGTAGCCAATGAACTCAAGTGGCCCAATGTCTGTGGCAATACCATCAAGTTCTCACATTGGGACAAGTCTAATGTAGCCAATGAACTCAAGTGGCCCAATGTCTGCGGCAATTCCATCAAGTTCTTACAATACGACAAGTCCAATGTAGCCAATGAATTCAAGTTGCCCAATGTCTCTGGCAGTGCCTTCAAGTTCTTACATTTCCACAACTTCAATGTAGCCAATGAACTCAAGTTGCCCAACGTCTCCGGCAATTCCTTCAAGTTCTCACATTGGGACAAATCCAATGTAACCAATGAACTCAAGTGGCCCAATGTCTGTGGCAATACCATCAAGTTCTCACATTGGGACAAGTCTAATGTAGCCAATGAACTCAAGTGGCCCAACGTCTTCGGCAATTCCCTCAATTTCTCACATCCGGACAAGTTCAATGTAGCCAATGAACTCAAGTTGCTTAACATCTCCGGCAATTCCTCCAATTTCATACAATTCCACAAGTCCAATGTAGTTAATGAACTCAAGTTCCCCAACGTCTCCGGCAATTCCTCCAATATCTTACAATTCCACAAGTACAATGTAACCAATGAACTCAAGTTGCCCAATGTCTTCGGCAATTCCTTCAAGTTCTCACATTCCCACAAGTCCAATGTAGCCAATGAACTCAAGTTGCCCAATGTCTTCGGCAATTCCTTCAAGTTCTCACATTTGGACAAGTCCAATGTAACCAATGAACTCAAGTTGCCCAATGTCTCTGGCAATGCCCTCAAGTTCTTACATTCCCACAAGTCCAATGTAGCCAATGATCTCAAGTTGCCCAATGTCTGCGGCAATTCCATCAAGTTCTTACAATACGACAAGTCCAATGTAACCAATGAACTCAGGTTGCCCAATGTCTCTGGCAATGCCTTCAAGTTCTTACAATTCCACAACTTCAATGTAGCCAATGAACTCAAGTTGCCTAACGTCTCTGGCAAATCCTTCAACTTCTCACATCCGGACAAGTCCAATGTAGCCAATGACCTTAAGTTGCCCAATATCTCTGGCAATTCCTTCAAGTTTTTACAATTCTTCAACTTCAATGTAGCCAATGAACTCAAATTCGCTACTATCCTTGGCAATTTCTTTATTCCTAAACATCCTTTTAATTTTAAGAGCACCAAATTTGCTAATGAACCGATGGATAGTGGTAACTCTGCCAATGTTTTGAAATATGATAATATGAGGTACTCTAACTTTTTGAGATTACCAATTTCTGGTGGAATGTGTGTCACTTCAACAAATCCTTTCATCTCCAACACACATAGTTGCCTAAAACAAAAGAAAAAAGTTGGCGGAAACTTTGTATCTCCTTGACCCTTATCAACTTGCATGCATACACGCATCCACCTTAGTCTCTTAGCGTCCTTAATTGTATCAAAGATTGACTCGATTTCCTTATAATTGTCAATATTCAATAGCCTGAGTGCAACCAAAGGAGTATGTATTTTGCATATAATATTGCAATTTGATCCATCTATATGAAGACCTTCCGCAGTTTTTAATACCTGCAATAACCACCAAATATGATTATTAATATGATTTACATCAAGTATATGCATTTGTTGGTATTGAAACAACTACAATAAAAGATGAACAATTGGTCATTGTTTACCATTGTTTGCGCATGAACATTGCGCTCGAGCTCATGGGTGTTCCATATTCTTGGTTTTTCCGATCGCTCTTGGCATGCTATCATGCGGCCCATGTCACGCAACTGATCGTGCATTGTCAATGTCCCGTCCTTATCAATTTGCACCAAACCTTGGTCTTTGAGATTCAAGAGTGCAAGTTCTGCTTCGATCTCATTGCAATCCCATATTCTGAGGGCCATTTCCTCTTGCATCCCATTTTGGAGGACATCACGGCAAAAAACACAAGCAACGTCCAAAAATATTTCCTTTTCCTCTTCATTCAAATTGTCGTAACTTATTCTCAATGTCCTCCATATTCTATCATTTTCCTGACTACCACTTAGAAATTTTCCCTTCCTCAATCTTTGCAATGCATCATTCCAAATTCGCAACCTTTGAACTCCACATAAATAGCTTCCCAAAACCTCCAAGCTCAAAGGTGAGCCACTACATGCCTCAATAATTTTGTTTGCAGCTTTCTCAAAGTCAGGGTGTTGAGGTTGTTGGTTAGGGAATGCATGCTTGTAGAACAACTCTTTAGCTTGTTCTTTGTCAAAAAATTCCATTTCCATCTTCCCTTTTTCTGGAATAATTGTTTTCAAATCTTGCCAGTTACGACTTGTGGCAATCATCTTACTGCCACTAGCAAATAACATTGTAGGTGAAACCAATGCACGGAATTGTTCTTGAGAGCCAATATCATCCAAAACAACAAAAACCTTTTTATTTTCAAATGTGTGTTTCAAATACTTGGACCCTTGATCAATGTTGGTTATGATTTTTTCACACTTGAGATCCTTTAATAAATGCCTTTGTATATCCAAAACATTGTTGGAGTCTTTCATGTTTCCCACAAAGCTTGTTGCTTCAAAGTCCTGATACACATGATGAAGGATGGCCTTCGTCAAAGTGGTTTTTCCACTTCCACCCATTCCAATGATGCCCACATATTGGTTTGATTCGAGGTGAAGTAACACTTTCAACACTCTTTCATCAATATTTACAAAACAAGTTGGAAGTGAAGGTAAAATTGGTGTTGAATGCACTTGTGATGGAAATATTTGGGTCGCCCATGGTGGTACAAACCGTTGAGAATCCTGCAATAGGCAATCCTCAAGAATCCAATTGAATGAGAGGTCGATCTACAAACAAAGGATCTTCAAATGTTGCACCTTGTGCATCACAATGTCATTACGTTTTACAACCAAAATATTATGGAAACTATTCAATTAAAATGTGCAAAACATAAGACATAATATATGAAAATTTGTAGATTACACTTCAATTTTGACATAGCTCATTCAAGCCAAAATGACATGACATTTGCACAAGCTATGTCAACCTTTATACGTGGTAATTAAAATGTAATAAAATTACAACTAGCAAATTGTTTATATGCCCTAAGGAATGGATTCAATGGATCATTCACGAAGGTGATGAAGAAACTATGTGAGTGGTTACCTTTGGAAGAATTTGACGTGTTTGTCGAGTTTGGTTGCTGTCAATTCTATTGATTGCCTCCAAATTCAACGTTTGCGAAAAATAATTGCGAATGTATGTCACATTTTGAGGGAGCTTTATAATCCTTTCAAAAATAGATTTCTTCTTTTTTGCTTCATGGCTTCTATTCGCATTATTTGTTTTCAAAACAAAGCTTTTCAAGTTTCTTAAAATTTTGCAAATCTCTTCAAAGTTGGGTCTCTTTGTTCGATCCAATAACCAACAATCTTTGATCAAACAAACCAATGTCTCCGGGCAACCGTCGGGCAAACGTGGTCTTTCACCCGATCTTAACCTTGCAAGAAGATTTTCAGTACTTGTAAATGGGTCGTGTCCTGAGAGTATTGTTGAACACATGATACCAAAACTATATACATCAGCTTGATGTGCATTTACTTTGTCCACCTTCCTTTTATCCATCTTCACTTTTTGGAAAAGCTCCGGTGCTTTGTAGGATATGGTCCCAACACCTTGGCTTAAATGGTTCGAGGTGTCATCATTCACATTCATTTTGGATAGACCAAAATCGGCCAATTTCACAATCACGTGATTGTCATTTCGCAAAACATCAACCGCAAATCGATTCACCAATACATTGGTTGGTTTCAAATCTCGATGTGCAATATTATTTTTGTGGAGATACCTCATGCCTTTGGCAATCTGTAGGATGATGTCCATTGCCACGTGAATTGCAAATGGCATTCTTTTTCCATTCTTTGATAGCTCTTGAATTAGATTGCCAAGGCTTGTATCCATGAGCTCCATAGAAATAAAAGAAATACATTCCTTTGGGTTTAAACCACAACCTATGAACTTCACAATGTTTGGATGATTTGCGCTTGCAAGTATGGCAACCTCGTTCTTGAAAATCTTATCTGCACCATTTATAGACTCAACCCACATTTGCACCTTCTTTGCACATGGAAAGCCAAACAAACTTATTTTTTGACAACTCCGTGTTGACCTTGTCCAATTGGATCCATACATCCCCAACCCTCAAAATGGGATACATCAATTGCAAAATTTGTTGGTTTTTCAAACCTTTTCAACAAATGGACTGCAATTTTAAATTCCTCTTCAAAGTTGTTGTTTTCATGTAAAGGTTGTGATGTTTCTATTGTTGCTTCTAGCTTTCTCATGAATGCATGTTTATCATCATTTACCAACTTTAATCTCTTTGTGGATGGCAAAAAATTCACACGATGGTAATCAAAATGGACCTCCATTTCTTCCCCCCATTGGTCTTTTGCATGTTGAAAAATATCATCATAACAATGCTCCAAATCCATGAACAAGTCTTCAAATGCCTCTTCATTGTTGATTTGGAGAAGTGCTGCATGATACCATTTATGACTACAACATTGTTCTACCAACAACTTGGCCTTCTCGATGATTTGTAACAACTCCTTCAAGAGGAGATCAAAGCTATTGGGAAGCTCATCAATATGAGAAATGATACCTTGTATGTTTTTGATGATTTCCTCAAGCTTTTGGGCTAGATATAAACATTGATTTTGATTCAATGTAAAGTTGCAAACTTCAATCATATGTTTTTGAATGTGACTAGTAGTCCTTATACAAATCTCCCAAAGCTTTGAATGTTTATACATGACAACCTGCATGCAAGAATGGAATTAATGTGGGCCAATGTTGTATCCACAAATAAAATGACAATCACACCAAAAGAATAATAGATAAGAACATCAAGTGATATATATGAAATGAAAATTTACAGTTAGTGTCAACTATGTCTTATAGGTACGCCTAGATAAGGTCAATCTTGTTTATTTATTTCGCCATCTATTAGATCGCATGACGTTTTGGGGAAGCAAAGCCTATTTCCTTGACAACCATCAACCCCTTGAGCGTGGCTGCGTGGGAAAGGGGGAGGGAGGAACCACCTTGTAGGGATATTCATAACCATGTACAATAAAAAGGTATTTCCATGTAGGATATGAAGCAATGCACATGTTCATGGGATATTCCATATACTTGATGAATAATATGGGTATGTACTTAGTATATACTAAAAAAAAATTTCTAATGCCCTTCACTTATGTTAATTGTTTTATCTATTTCACTCCTTCAAATTTTATTCCATCCTATATTTTTTGTTATGTGGTTCTTCATATCTTACAAAGTGTGACTTGCCCGAGCCATGAACATCCATAGCAACCATTCACATACACTAGATTCCACAAATCAATGAAATTACACTATTGGTCGTTCACCAATTTTTATCCTCCCAGCCTTTCACACTTTCTATTCATTTCTTCACATGTTTTGAGAGAGCATCTTGGTAGTGGAATACTACATTATTGACCTTGCAAAACCACTAGCTTCTTAGGTTCCTTCCCCCTCACAACCTTTCTTTTCTATTTATTTATGAACTTTCACCCCAAACCTCCTCACAACCAATGTACACTTCTAACACTCAAGTTCCTCTAAAGAGGATTATAACTGTTATCACGAAACTGGTGTTTGCCATGGGCCTAAACTAGTCAACCTTTAATCTATATACAATGAAAGACGTGGTGGTGGTGAGGCCATCACCCCGCCATTTCCTACCGTTCTTCACAAAATAATGAAAACATTCTTAAAATGTAAAAAGAGGTGGAGAATACAAGTGCAAAAGATGGGGGGAGGTGGCAAGCAAATGCATGGGTGCAATAGGCTGGGACAACACAAGTCCAAGCTAGTAGTTTAACTTGTACAAGAGTCTTGTGAAGTCTATGCTCAACCAAAGATCCAATCCCCTTCATGTGCTTCAGTTTTCACTTGCTACCATGCAACAAAATCAATAGATTCATGTGGCAAATATTATATATCTTAGAAATTATGGATGTCCAACAAAATATACAATTCCAATAAAACAATCTATAACAAATGATTTGAGGGTTACACTTTCTATTACATTGATTACTAATAATAACAAACTAAAAATAAGATTTGGTCTAATGAAACATATCAAGTTTTCAAATTTGATATTTGATACATTTTTATGACGAGATATCAACAAATTTGAGTGGTGATAGTACTACCTTAGCTTATGATTCTTAGGCTTGCACCTCCTAGGTTAAGAAAAGAGCAACTTAGAAATGCTTCCTTCTTAACTATTTTCAAGCATATCATGCAATGCCCAATTTTATGGAAACATAATGGAATCTATGATGTTGTTTATTACAATGAGCACCACGTGACTATTTCCCAAGTTAACAATACCACATTGTGGATTCTTCATATGTTAACAATTACCACACTTTGTAGGCGTTGTGAAATTCAAGTCAGTACATTTAAACAATACTTTTAGCTGATTTGGTATTAGGATGAAGGATCGTAGTATGATTTGCATATCTTGACATTAAATTTTTATTACAGACCTCTATGAAAGCTATCATACTATGATGGTGTTGGCTTGAGAAGCCGCTCATAAACACCAACCCAATACTTTATGCTATATCATCGGGGAGCTATAAGCTTCAAAATCACAAGTGAAGTCTAACTTAAAACATGAAACAAATTTAGCAATTATAAAACAATTTCCATAATCATTGAAACTTTCAAAATAAACGAATAAAAATGTCAAAATTAAGGTTATCATGATGCAGCTAACGGTATACATCCAAAGGTGCAACCAATGGGGTAAGGCTTACCTCTAACTTGGCACACCCTTCCCTTCAAACAAAACCAACAAGACTTTCAACAAATATGAAAAAATTGGAAATTAAGCCTTCCTATCAATAACATGTCTAAACAATGACCATTGCAAAATGATTGCAATCATTTGAAGTGGGAAGTGTTAAAACTTACAAAATAAGTGAAATTTAACAATCTAGTGTTGTTACACACAATGCATATGTCAAGCATAAACAAAAATCATAATCTAGACCATTTTGTGATCTTCTTGAGTAAGAGCTTCAACATTCAAATGCATTATTATGCAAGCAACCAATAACTTGACTACCAAGCCTTAAAAAATAGCCAATCATTTATGGCTATAAAACCGAAACTATTTTGAATGAAACTAATAATTTCAAGTTCCCAAATGACCTAAACACAACATAGGTGGAGCTTGGAATCACCTTTCAACACATGCAAGTGGTCAAAAGGAATGTAGAGTATCCTAGCCTACAACCACTCCCCTATCGGAGGGATTTGAGGTAACAAGAATAACAACCCTCCCATAAATTGCACTTTGAAATTCACATAGTTTTGTCACAACACCATCTTGGAAGCAATACATTGGTATCAATGCATTGTGCAAGATTTTGACTTTACCCCATTTCATTTCAAATGTCTCGGATTCTTACCCTTGGCAACTGTGTTTGGTAACTACACCTAATTGTGACCTTACCCAAAAGCAACCCTTATAGGTTCTTGCTAAAATTGAACATTGTTTGAACATCTAGGGTCAATTTTGGACCCATCTATAATCATAAGCTTATTCAAAGGGTGAATGCATGGTTGAGTGGACCACTTTTCGTGTCACAACCATTTTTCAGGATACCTCTTTATATTGTAAATTGAATTAAAAAAAATCTACCTGATAAATCCTTTTGAAACTTTGGGCATGACTTGTTAACTTAAGTGTCTTTACAAATAAAATTTATCTTTAAATTTTGTTCTATAAATAAAGAATATGGGACTTTTAAAGTAAAAGTATGGACTATGGTCACCAGTAAATATTTTTATGAATGTAGCTTTTTCAATAAGTATATGATTACATTATTATGGTAGTGACTCACTATGTGTTGTAGTATAGATAGAATAGTTTAGAGTTAAAATATTTTTTAATAATATTGCTATTAAAATGATACTTATGGACTTTTGAAGAGGCTGAATGTGGTCATATTTTTGGAAGTCCATAATAGGTCCATAATAGAGGTTTACGGAGGCAAGTTTTTTTATGAGTGTTAAGATCTATAAGCTTTAGGTGGGCTTCTATTTAGAAATACTTAATTGTCTTTAGAATTATTTATATATTTAAAACAAATTTTGATCAATTTTTCAAAATATTATAACTAAATATAAAATGAAGGTATTACAATTTTTTCTTTTGATTTGAGTTTTATATGCTTCAAAGAATGTGTGTAAAATAAATTTAAAAATAATCAATTGCATATTCAAAAAATGGATATGGACTTCAAGAAATGGATATGGTCCGGTATTGGTCCACTCAACCATGCATCCACCCCAAAGATGATTCGTTTGGTGTCTAGAAGACACATGCTAAGATGCTTTCAAATCCTCTTTCAATTAGCAAGAGAAATGAAGGTAATTGATTAGTAGTAATTGTGCTTGAATGTTTGAAAGGATGATTGTAGATGTAGTTATTACGACCTTACATGTGAGAGCAATTGGGGTGGTGCATAGCCTACACCCGAACAATAATATTGATTCTCTCCTTGTTGACTCTACCTTCAAACATAAGATGGAAGAGAAAAGATCATGGCCTAATAATGGGGGACTTAGGGTCGGTTCACACAAGGTCCCAAGTCCCAACATGGAGGCAAAATCCCAACTTGTGAGCCTCAAGTAATCACTAAAAGATGGTTAATTATCATTAAATTCGGTTCTTGATTATTTTATGCAAAAATATTTACGGGACTTGGGTTGAGAGTTGGGTCTAGCTTTTTGCTCAACCCAACTAGCAACATAAGTCCCAAACCTCACCTCGAAAAAGTGCTACCATGTAGGCATCCATGTCATAGTTGGGACTTAGGACTTGGGGACCCCCTATGAAGTAATAAGTCCCTTCCATGCTCTCAACGGTTGAGATTGCATGGATTGACCTCATGTGACTTGAGACTTAGGACTTGGGACCCGTGTGAACCCGCCCTTAGGGTGAGTATCCATGTAGGCTGCTCGTCCACTAGATTCTAGATAATAGTGGGTTGAAGTTGTTCTCATATAGATAAGCACCAACCACATTCTGGTTGCCTACTAGAATGTGAAGAGCCATGGACATGGGCTGCCAAATTTCCATGCGCCCACTAAAGCACTTTTCAACCTAAAAGTGCTAGTCACTAAAGGGTTGAAGGAGGAGGTCCATCCTTGGTAACATGGAGGAGGGGATTAGTAAGTGGGCCTGGATTTGAGCTAGATGCCACATATGAGACCTACCCACCAGATTCCATCTACATTTGGGCGAATTTGCGTTATTCCCACTAGAATCTGGTGGCCTACATGGAAACTCACCGTTAATAAGCTCCGAATTCTTATGGAACCATAACACGTGGAAGTAGCGAATGGGTATGTCGACAGGCTTGAGATCATTGACAACAACAACAGAAGGTTCTCCAGAATACTCTATGTTTTATGAAGCATATGAGAAAGTTGACAACAAAATACAGAAACTCAACAACTACAATTGCAAAAGCAGTTTAAATATGAATATGATGAAGCACATGAGATGGTGGGTGACATTAAAGTACCTGTTTCACGAGGGGTTGGCCCAAATTTCCCCTCATAGCATCTCCAGAAGAAATCTCCATCTTCTTTACTGAGTACTTGTAGGGACAGGGATAACAAATAAAATCGTCGTTCTCACTTCTTGTTTACGAAAATTCAATATCAATAAAACAAGTCCGAGCGTTCGGGGCCTGATCAGCTATGAATTCTCCACAACACAGAAATTTGTAAAAGCAGCAAAAAGACTTTCCAATCTATAAAATATCGAAAACAAGAGCGTCAAACCACAACATCTTAACTATGAGCAAGAGATTTGCTTTCAAGCACGTGATGACAGTCGTTGTGATCAAGCCATGCTGATGTCCCTACAAAGAGCGTCATCTCAGAGGTGTTTGACATCATTGTCAGCAACAACATGAAGGTGTTCTACGTGTTACCGACTGTCATCTGATGAAGAAGCACATGAGATCAATGGCCACAACTGAAACTGCCAAAGCATTTCAAAGTAAATGTAAGTCTGATGAACCACATCAGAGGTGAGTCATTACTAGTGTACCTATTTCAAGAGGGACCGGCCGTCACTTCTCCTCATGGCGTCTCTGAGAGACCTGTCCATCTTCTGCACGCAACTCATCCTCTATGGTGGACGAAGGTGGTTATCCCGGAGACTGAACATGGCTGCAGTTCAAAAGATGAAGACCACGAGATCTTCAAGACTCCACAATCACATGCACATCACTCTTACCAAGAAGTATGGAGGCTCCCTCACTGCGCCATAGTCGCACCGCCTACATGCGTGTCATCACTGCGAACTTCACTGATGTCCAAAGATTCACTTCCTTGGAGGGAGTGATGTTTCAAACCTCTAGTAAGCCGCAAAAAATCTGTTGCAGTCCCGAAATGTGACAAAAGTTCGCATGTACGAGTCTGCCAAGTCCGAGGTCTCGGACTGCGATAATTCCCGTCGAAGGCTACAACAATTTCTTGGCGTGAAGCACAGTTGAGAGAGTTCGGTGATCCTAGTCGAGAGATCTAAACCACATGCACCACGAAGGTGCCGATCTACTTTACTGCAAGAGGAAAAGTGAGCGTCAGCGTGTAGACCACGAGAGCGAATGGCACAAATGAAGCTCTGGCTATGGCGGAGAACAAAGTGTGGACGGCTACGGTGAACAACGAGGAGCTTCCTTTGGATTATCGGCCCTCCACATCTGGATCCAATACTGCAATAAAAAATGGGTAGCACCCGGGCTTCAAGGTACCCACCCTTATGCGCGGGTGGAAGTAGTCTACAAACCGACAGAAGTGTCTGTACACGATTCGAGCGACTCTTCCACAGAACCTTACACCTGTAGGTGCATCTCTGGATGAGTAAATAATTACTGTCGATCACAATTGAGAGAACTCGGTGGCCCTAGTAAAAAATTCTGCACCACATGCACCAGCATGGTCCTGTCACCTATGAGCTATCGCCTTCACTGGAAGAGGAAGAGTGACAGACACCGCGTGGACAACGACAGCATGCAACAACTGTGGCGGAGAAGAAAGTGTGGACGGCTATGGTGAAAGATAAGGAGCTTCTTTGGGATTATCGCTGTTTGCCAAGTCCAACTTAGTCCGGAATCCCGGATCCATTACTGCAAAAGAAAATTGAAAGCAACAGGGTTTCAAGGTATCCACCCATGTGCGCGGTGGTCCCTCTTCCTGGAATCGGTCTAAAAACCGACTACAGTACTTTCGATTCGAGCGAAGTGTCTGCACCGCACCTGCACGATTCTTCAAGCGACTCTTCGACAGTTCCTGACGCCTGACTACATAGCTGGCGTGTCTTTGCTGGTCATCTTCGGGGAGATTCTTGGGCAGAATCGGTGGAGATCCTAGTGTTTCCAAGTCCAACCGGTTACATGTTGACGTCTTTCGGTTTTTCTTAAATAAATTTGAGGTGCATTCTCTAAATTCCTCTTAAATGATGTGTAGTTTTTCTTACGCCTTGAACTTCAACCGGTTATTTCTCAGACTCGACCGGTTCGTCTGTCAGTTCTCCCCGTTCATTGATCTTGACGTATGATCTCACTTTTTAGCAACTCACCATGAACTCCACTGAAGATGCATAGGGAGTTGCTAAAGAAGCTCGAACTGTATATACCATTCCCAGCTTTTTGGTTTCACTGGAAAAACATTTGAGAATTTGAATGTCAGCCTCGGTCTCACCGGTTCTTGAGCTACTGGCAGCCGGGGAACTGAAGAGCTTCACGGGATCACTCACCTGATAGATTACTTAACTATTACAAGGCAAGAAACCACAGATGAAACAACACTATTGAGATCACCCCAAAAACAAGTGGTGCAATTCCTGTGCTTGATCGATATGACCAGAGGACATTGTAAGCGCAGGATTTTTGTAATTAAAAGTTCAACTATTGTTCCATGTAAGATTATACACCAACTAGATTGGAATGGTAATCATGTCCTCCGCAATGAATTGTGGAAATGATCATGTTATACAAAGTGTCGTTATTGTTAAGTAGGCCAAGCAGCATCCATAGTAGTTGACTAGAAAACTGAGAGCCCCATGAGCCGGCCAGGCGAACCGACGCATACATTGGTACCTTACCGGATGTCTAGTGATGTCACATTTGAATGAATCAGCCCTCAACCTCATAGGGGGTCTTTTTGTATTGGAGCCACTTCATCCACGATATGTAGGATGGTTGATTTTAAGTGAGTGCCACGAATCCCCAGCCATTCGCCCTCCCCGGTAAGGTACCGATATATGGGTTGGTTCGCCCCAACCCCCATGAGCCCCGGGGGCAGATGGGGAAATCAGCCATGTGAGCGGTGAGCGGTGAGCGGTGAGCGGCAGATGGTGAGCAGAAATCAGACATATTGCCGAAAAAAATGTGGAAAGATATGACCCCCATGACCGTGGAAGAGGGAGTGAATTGCACATTTTGTGTGGCATTTGACCCCTGTTACCGTGATTTAGAAAATTTAGAATTGAAACATTTAGTGAGTTCCACCTAAAGCCGTGGCAGCGGTAATACCGTTGACTATTTAACACAGAAGAAGTTCATGCAAGTTCTCTTCTAATATATTATCCTACGGTACAATTTGGGTTGACGTCATCAATACTTGCAAAGTATTCAATGCTAAGGATTCAGCTTTTGACGAACTTTAAATATCGATAACTTAAGCAATTAAAATTCAATCGGCAACACAGAGAGAGTTATAATCTAAAATAAATTCCAAAGCACAATTCCAACCAAATATATAGTATATAATTAAACCAAAACTGGACGACATAATATGTCTGAGACAAAGAGTTAAGAAACTAAATGTCCCAACCCAATCAAATCAAACCCAAAATACTACGGCGTCAACATTAGAAACTATCCAGAAATTTGTCGTCACTAAGCTCAGCCTCATCGTCTATATATCTAAGCACATGAGGATTATACTGTCGTCGGCTACTACGCTTCACGAGAGGAGAAGGCGCAACTGCAAACTGGTTGGCGACCTCCTCCGCATAGCAAGGCAATCCAAAAGAATGAGAAGGAGTAGCCAGAAAGTTTGGAGTCGTTTCCTGGATGCCGTTCAAATCCTCTAGCCTGTCAATGTATGGCACCAGACATACCAGAGTTAATAGAACTAAGTTGAGGAAAGAGAGTACGTGGAGTCAGATTACAAGAATAATAAAACTTACGTACTAGAGAAATCAAAAAAAGTGGACTTCTTCTTTGGCGGTCCACGTGAAGGTCCTGCTCCATGCGAGTTAGATGTGGAAGTCGATGGCACAACCATATCCATTGGCTGCAAGAGAGCATCAAAGATATCCTTATCACCCTCAAGGGCCACCAAGTGTCGACTAGTCTTCTTGCAGGCCACAATTGAGGCTCCTGACACGAATGAAAAATTATTAGAGCAAGAACGTCAAGTATTCGGAAAACAGAATTGAGAATTAGAAAAGAATGAATTGTTGTACCTGTAGAGGCGTGATAATCCAAGACAACATCTCCCGGCTCTGTGAGACAATCTATAAAACATTGGAGGTAGAGAGGGTGTTTCTCGCGAGCCCCACGCCAAGGAATATCGCCGCGCTTCAATTGTGTCTCTTTGGTAGTGTAGTTTGAAGAAAACCCGTTGTCGTCAAGGCGCACACCAACCTCGATCCACTCATCAACGTCCTTAGTCTCGCAACGTGATCCGCGGCGGGCATATACCTTAACAGTATACATCAATGTCTACAATGGCAACATCACACAAATTAAAATACAGAAAAGATTCAAACAATATAGGAAAACGAACATCTAAACAAATATTCTCGAAATACATTAGAAGTACCAGCTTGTTTTTGGTAACCGTCGACGCAAGGAAAAGTCGGTTTATGCCGAACCAATGGCGAACACACTCAAACTTTGCTTGACGGGCAACCTCCTCCAACTCGTCCACAACACCAGGCTCATTGGGAAGGAAGAAAAGGATTACAGCGTCGTCGTGAAGAGTCAAGTGCGCAAATGTAAACAATCTACCAAAGTAAACATCAGAACGAGAATTCCATGATGGAATTGCCCGAGGGGAGACATCAGGGACGGGCAAGTTCTCGGGAACATCTGCGATGAGAAGGTCAACTCCCCCATGAATTCCCTTAAGAGAGGTTGTGCGGCGGGTACGATTGCGCTGGATCTACGACACAAAAAGGAATAAAGATTAGATTACCAAGGTACACAGAACTGAAATGGAGCATTGTAATTGCCAGGAAATAGATGAAGTTAGCAGACTTTGGCTTACGTCAGCAAGGAAGTTCTGGATACGGGAGAAGGGAGCCTCCCATTCCTTTTCCATGTTCTCAATCTTCCGAGAAACAACACCCTCCATGTCCACATTGAGGAGCAGCAACGATATTGGTATGGATCCGGAAGTAGTAGAGCTCCTCATCGGTACTTGAGGCTCTCGGAAAAGGACGTCTCGAGGCAAATCAGAAGCCACAGAAGCAGGCAAGTTTGAGGTTGTTACTTCAGGGGAAGTTCGTCCGCGCTGAACAGAAACCTGTGCAATGTCTTCGACATCGTTTGCATGGACAGAGGATTGAGTGCGCTCATTGGGCGGGGTAGGCACCTGAGAAGCTTGTTGGCTAGCCGCGGCCAACCTAGTGATTGAACGAGTGGCGGCAGGTAGAGTAGGAGCAGTCTCGTCCACGGCATGCTTGCGTTTTCTCCCTCGCTTGGACTTGATAGGAGCCTCGGACTCAATAAGTGCCGGTGCAATTTGCGTCTCACCATCATCTTCATTAGCCGCTTGTGTGCCGACAAAAAATGATCCTTGCAGAGACTGAAAGAGATCCTGCTCTTCTTCGATAATGAAATTCTCAGTGCAGTCGAGGTACCATGCACAATGCGAAATATGTTCAAGAGTGAATCGATTGCGATGAGATTCCGAAAACATGTAGTCTTTGTTCGTCTCATCGAACCAGTCGTGAAAGTAATCCATATTAGGGATAACGCTCTTCTTGTGAAGTTCCCATGCGAAGTACCTAAGGAAAAGCAACAAAGAGGTTAATATGAGAGTATTGAAGCAAACATCATCCATGAGAATGGAAAGATATGAAAATTGCATACCTGAAAGTAGCCCGACGAATAGCTTGATTACCACCATCGAAAGATGTCAGAATTGTTCCCTTCTGGAACTTGAACGATGCATTAGCTGAAAAGAAGAAAGGGAAGGCCTTATGCATGAGAATCCTCCTGCACTTCTCAATGTAGGCACGCGGAAGCATGAAGCCACCTTCAACTTCCCGGATCACAGTAATGCCATTTTTGTCCAGCACCTTCTCGACCTCCTTATCAACTGCAACCTCGAGCTGCATTTCAAACGTAATTGTAAGCAAAATGAACAAAATTAGGATATACAGAACTAAGCATAAAGACAAGTATTACCTGAGCCCAAAATGATGCTTTGATAAGCCAGGGGTCAAGGGAGTTATCACGCATGGGCTTCTGCAAAGGAAAGTTGTAATTCTTGCGCGCCTCTATCGAAGAGTTCCACCATCTAAGCCATGTGCTCTTGAACTCATGCTCCACCGGTGTCGTAACAATCTTGTGGAGCTTGTCTATTGTCATTTCTGGTGTTCCATTTATCTCGTAATGAGTGTTGATCTACACAAAACAACAGCAAATTAGAGAATAATACATCCAAACAAATTATATAGAGAAACAAGGTTACAAAGCATACCTCAGTAAACCAAGCTTCTCCAATTCGAGGATCAGCTACAGCCAAGTACTTATCAAAATTCTTGCCCCGAAGTTGTCTAACTTTTGTAGCAGCGGCCTTTTCCATATGTTTCCATACCCCTGTACCAGTCCTACATTCTTTAGGAGTTATCTCGTTGTACACAGCCACGGATGCATCAGCAGCAGCAGCGACTTCTCTCTGCGACAGTGAGAAAGGAGATTAAGTTAGAGGTGAGGAGAACAAAGGGAGATGGAACTAAACTCATGAGAATTGTGAAACTCACCCTGTATAGGAATGCAATGAACACTTCGACTGTCAAAGTATACCACTTTGTTGGCGACGTTACTTTAGATCGGTGACAAGCCGCCATCTCGTCCAATGTAATAAGCTGTTTGAACTCGTGAAGTTTCATTTGCCCAAATGTTCGCATGCGTTGCAACTTCGCAGGTAAGCTAGTCTTAACGTGATCGTTTTCGGTAGACCTAATGAGCCACACAATAAGTTAGAATATAACATGACCGAAATTTGCCCACACATGATAACAACACAAATTACAATATACACATGGACTTACCAGTTCACATCGTTCATTGCATTGAGGAGAATACTCTGCATGTCATTTCTAGCATCCACGATGATGCAGTCAACAGAAATATGCCACTCGGGGTCCTCCGGATGCATCTCTTTGATAAAGGCCAACCAAGCAGTAAGACGGTGATTTCCTTCGTATACCCAGAACATTTTACCAGATAAGCGTTTCAAATCAGCGTCCTTGGAAAGGAAATCTTCAAATTTGTCATTGGCTGCACGCCAGAGGTCGCTCCAATCTCGAGTGATGGACTCTGTGACACGGATCTCCACATTCTCTTTGTTCCAAGGAGAAACATAGAGGGCGCGATCACCCTCACGATAGCCAGTAGCAAATTCGCGTTTGAGTCGAGAAACATCAATGGAGTTAATCGGACGCACCAGTGGCAGACTCCTCAAACGACAAAGTGGAATGTCCATCCGCGCCTTCTCTGGTGGAGCTAAGCGGAGACTCTGGATGATCTTTGTCGAGTCGCCCTTAAGCGTAAGACGGAGCTGATTTTCCGATTGGAGTGGGTCTTTGAGCTCCGGAGGATGGGCAGGTAGAGGAATAACAGCCTGAACATAACCAACATGAACATAGATTAGTTCTTGCAACTTCACTCACAAAAATGCACATACCAATAAGAATTTGTAATTCATAACGATTAAGACAAAGCAAATGATCCCAACTTTGGTTTAGCAGGGTTTGGACTCAAATCAATGATGCTGATTGGACTCAAATCTGTAGCAAAAACTGATGCCATTCTAGTAACAATGTTCTACCTTCGTGCACAAAATTGTATCCCTGGAAGCCTGAAATTCGGTGCCCTGCACACCGGAATGCACTCATGATGTTGCACTTCGGTGCCACAGCTGCTGCAGGACTCACCAAACCAGCAAGTTTCGTGCACGAAATTGTGTCACTAAAGCCTGCAATTCGGTGCCCAGACCCAAGGGAATGCACTCGTGATGTTTCACTTCAGAGTCTCAGCTACTTCAGGACACACATACCAGGGAAGTTTCGTGCACGAAACTGTGTCTTTGGAAGCCTGCAATTCGGGACAAGCTTCTGCAAATGGCAAGTCGCACCGACTATTTGAACTTTCGCACACGAAGTTGCTCCGACTGTCACCTGAACACGGGGGACTACATCGTGCCAATTTCGTGCACGAAACTCCCCAACGCGAGTGCTGCGAGAGCAATCCTCACCACATCACTCCAACTCCGTGCACGAAATTGTGATAGTGAAACCTGCATTTCGGCCCTCGGGAATGCACTCGTGAGGTTCAACTGAGGTGCAAGCCTGAACTACCCGGCATGTTTCGCGCACGAAATAGTGTCAATAAAGCCTACAATATGGATCATGACACTCGAGAATGCACTCGTGAGGATGAACCTCGGTGCATCAGCATCAGTTATTGTAAGACTAAACGAGTCGGACAGTTTCGTGCACGAAATTATGTTAGTGAAGCCAGCAATCTGGATCCTAGCACTCGATGATGCACTCGTGAGGTTGAAATTCGCTGCTTCACCTGCTGCAAGAATGAACGATCCGACAAATTTCGTACACGAAATTGTGTCACAGGAAGCCTGCATGGAGGAGCCTTGCAATCACAAATGCACTCGTGCTATTGAACTTCCATGCCTCTACTGCTGCAATACTGTCAACCCGGCAAGTTTCGTGCACGAAATTATGTCAGTGCAGCCTACAATCTGGATCCTGGCCCTCGGGAATGCAGTCCTGAGGTTGACCTTCGGTGCCTTAGATGCTGCTACACTCGCCAAACCGGCAAGTTTCGTGCACGAAACTTGGTCACTGTAATCTTGCAATTCCGTGCCCGGACCCGGGGAAGGCAATCCTTCTGTTTAGGGCTTGCGGTTTAGGGTGCGGCAAAAGTTAACAAACCTTCAAGTTTCGTGCACGAAACTTCATCACTGGAAGCCTGCAATACGGTGCCCAGACCCCGGGAACGCAATCCTGTTGTTTAGGGTTTAGGTTTTGGTGTGCTGCAAAAGTGTACAAATCGTGAAGTTTCGTGCACGAAACTTCGTCACTCGAAGCTTGCAATTCGGTGCCTAGACCCCGGGAATGCAATCCTGTTGTTTAGGGTTCAGGTTTCGGGGTGCTGCAAAAGTTTAAAAACCTCGAAGTTTCGTGCACGAAACTTCGTCATCGGAGCCTGCAATTCGGTGCCCAGACCCCGGGAAAGCAATCCTCTTGTTTAGGGTTTGGGTTTTGGGTGCTGCAAAAGTGTAAACACCTCGAAGTTTCGTACACGAAACTTTGTCACTCTAATCCTGAAATTCGGTGCCCAGACCCCGGGAAAGCAATTTTCTAGTTTAGGGTTTGGGTTTTGGGTGCTGCAAAAGTAAACAAACATTGAAATTTCGTGCACGAAATTGTGTCAGTGGAGGCCTGTAATTTAGAGCCTCATCTGCTGAACTTCCAGTTTCGTGCACGAATCTGTGCCCAGCAAGTCTTGCAATTCGGAGCCCTGAATACGATATCGCACTCGTTCTGCTGAATTCAGTGCCTCATCAGCTAGAATTGCAAAGATTCTTCCAACTTCGTGCACGAATCTGTGTCCCAGTCTAGCCATTCTGAGCCTTGCCCTCTATTCTAGAACATGAATTGACCATGGAATGAAGAGTATTGGTTAGGTTTACATACCTCAGGTGTTGGTAGTGGTGTTTCGTTTTCTGTGAGATCTTCTGCATCGACGTCATCTCGATTGTACACGTCCAATTCTCCTACCTTGTCATGGGTTTCTCGATTCCGATCGCGCACGTCCTGAGACTGCTCTTCCTCCAAGTTTGGCGGATTTACTTCTGGGGCGGATCGTCCATCTGCTTGCAGTTACAAACAACCAGAAATTAGCTAGAGATCGATTAGTCAATATAGAATGCTGTCAACTTCGAGTGTACTCAAGATTGGATTCACACATTATCGACATCAAGCAACAGCATCAACTTCGTGACAATAGTGTGGGAGATGGTCCCTGCCATGGTGATCTGATCCAGCAGGAGAGGTACGTAATGTACGTAATGGGGTGCCACAGCGAAGGAGAGCAGCGTAGGAGAGCAGCGAAGGAGAGCTTCCGGAGGTTGCCACAGCGAGGAGGGGGAGAGATGTGTGCCAGCGAGGAGGGGGATCTGAGAAGATCCTTCTTGTTATATTCGGCTTCGGGGCAGACTTCGGGGATCGTGCCTGTTGGAAACTCCCTGGTCTCCCGCTCGTCGAGGACAGGGTAATTGAATTTGGCTAATTGATTTTTGTATTTGGGTAATGCCAAAATGGTTTCAGCGAATTCCATTGCGGAAATTTGACAACTTAAAGACTTTTTCAATCATTGGATATGCTTCCTTACTTCCTCTGGGTTGTCCTCTCCACTATAATCATCAAATCTTGACGCGCTTGCACACTCTCGAAATGAGCTTCCTGGGTCCTGCGTTCCTCCCGGCAGCGACTGCTGAATGTCCGCTTCATCGCTCTCGGTGTTGCTCTCACTCATTGGTTCTTGTTCGGGAGTGTCCCTGGCTTCAATCTGGGTTCAAAACAACATGTTCTAAATCTCTGCAAGTAACACTTGTAGAACTGAACTGCTGTTGATATTTGAAAAATATATGAACTTACCCTTGGTTGTTGACCCCTTCCACTATTTAAGACGTCTCCCTCTTTCAAAGATAGATCTCCAAAACTTTCCTCCACTGGGTCGAGATCCAAAGCTCTAATTTTGCAATTCAACCTCCACGACCGTCTAGTGTCTCCTTCTTCATGTAATTGTGTCTTCTTTTTCTTTGAAACAACCTCTTCCACGGCTTCTTCTTGCAACGTAATGCACGGTGTGGCCAACTCTTCAACTTGTGTTACTCCCCGCCTTCTCAGCGCGCATCGTCGTCGTTCTTTATAAGAACTAAACTTCGTTCCGCCTCGTCTCTTCTTTCGTCTAGATCCTACCACATTTTCCTCTGGAATGCCTGTCTCCTTCATGTGTGCTTAGAAACCTATATTCCTTCCTGCTAATTCATGCAAACAACTTTCAACCTAAAGACATGGCGGCCCCTCTTGTTCTGTCCGTTTATACTTCTCGCTCAACATATATGGAAACCATGGATATTGAGAATCAGACACTGAGATGGAATTTGGACACTGTGGCTAATCCTTCACTATCAATCGGAAACAATAAAGGAACACCTTGACCGTGCAAACGTAACTCGACCATGTTAGAGACCAGAGGAATCACAGGAGCTACAGCCGTGACAAAACCAAGCCAAGCACTCTGCAAGAATAATCAAACAAACCCAGAGGCGGAAGAACAAAATTGCATTTCAAAACTATGATAGCATCCGTGGAAGATGCTACAGGGTCAAGTGGATGAAAAACGTAAACCATTTTCATTACTGAAATCTGAAGATAGACGTTTGCTAATTGCTAGAAACAAGGATCCATGCACTTTTATAGAATTGTTATTATTATGAGTTCACAGAATAAAGATAAGAAGAACGGTGGGACTGCTAAAAGTAGAGGCCACTGCACAATATGGCCGTCCAAGTCGAGAAATGGAAATCGCCAAACGTCTATCTTCAAATTTCAGTACTGACAATGGTTTACGTTTTCATCCACTTGACACTGTAGCATCTTCCACGGTTGCTATCATAGTTTCGAAATGCAATTTTGTTCTTCTGTCTCTGGGTTTGTTTGATTCTTCTTGCAACGTGCTTGGCTTGGTTTCGTCATGGCTATAGCTCCTGTGATTCCTTTGGTCCCTAACATGGTCGAGTTACGTTTGCATGGTCAAGGTGTTCCTTTATTGTTTCCGATTGATATTGAAGGATTAGCTACGGTCTCCAAATTCCATCTCAGTGTCCGATTCTCAATATCCATGGTTTCCATCTTTGTTGAGTGGGAAGTCTTCGATCCTCTTACTAACGAGCTATCTCACACAGTTCCAATCTTACGCCCTTTCGCTGACAACTTAGCCCCTAATTGGCGATTAGAGGCGGGAAGGTACCAAGTTTACGGTCTTACAGAATCAGTTATGAATGCTTCTATTGAATTGCTAACCCCGCGTGCGTCACCCACTTCTACCCAATGTACTCCGGTTCCTGTAAAAGTCAAGACTGAGATTGATCGTCAAGTTTGTATAGATTTGTCCGAGTCCGTAGATGATGCGCCTTCCTCATCTTTGCCTTTTACGTTTGCCAGTCCACGCAATCCTCACATCGTGCATTGCGCCTCTAGTTCTCAACCACCCCTCCCCAATGTTGCCAAGCATTTGTCAACTGCATCCAGTGTAGTGTCCATTAAGAAGTGTTTGGAAAATCTTTCCGCTATGCCTGGTAGAAAAAACATTCTAAAAAAGATTGACTTCAAAAATATAAAGACAGAATACGTCGATTACCTCCCTCCTCGTTTTGATGGGGATGTGATGTTTATCTTCCCTCCTCTTACTCCAGGGGCATCTTTGACTAAGGCTAAGTCAATGGACGGTATGGACAAGCGTTATGACGGTCACGTTTGGACAAAAACTCAGACCACTAACATTACCAATGCTGCTAGCCTTGCTTTCCGCTACGCAAATTGTGTTGGACATCTCCAATGCTTAAACGCTCAGTGTGAGTTTCTCAGACGTCCACATCGCTCCACGTTGTTCAATGATGTAGAATTTGAAGGTTCCACAACGGAATGTTTCATTGTGGGTGAAGCACCTCCTGATGGATCAACGATCGTATGCAAGATATGCAAGCAGCCCCCAACATGTGCCAAGTCTTGTGCAGCCAAGATCTTCTACGTGATGGGCGTTGACAACACAGAGCGAGCGTGCATCCACCTTGGCAGTCACCACCATCCTGTGAAGGTTGGTGACTACAGATGTATGAAAAAAAAGATTGAATCCTTGATCGCTGATAACATTGAGAAGACTCCTGCGGCACCGTTGAGCAAGATTGTCATGGAGACCAGCAAGGACATATTGGGTGAGTACCTCCTGCGTGAAGAGACAGATCTACCTAGGATGCTTTCTTCTCAAGAATTGGAACCTGTGTTTGAATGCTGCAAGGAGCTCAATTCTCCTAATCTAAAAAATAAAGTGATGACATTTAAATACTTGAGGAGGTTTGGGGTGATGGACGGAATTACTAAACTTCGAGGGTTAAGTAATTGGTCATATGTTCAACGGAACATGTTCCCTGGTCAAGGAGACGAAGGTGAAAAGGTTTTCATATTCAAGATGTCGGAAGTCGGGCCTGGTAGTGGGGTGGATCTTGTCTTGCGCATGCAGCCCGGTGGTGATCTAGAAAACGCTTGGATGATGTCGGATCATGTCAAACGCGTGTCGGGGTGGACAACAATGGCATGCCATGTTTATGACTCTACATATCAACGCGTCATGACGATTGCATGCTGCGATTTTCAATCTGAAGACAAAGATGCTCAGGTAATATTTTGGAAAAATCTCAACCATGTCATGGCGAGACATGGCATTGCCAAGCCCCAGTTTAAGGGGTTTATGGCTGACAACGCCCAAGCAAACTGGAACGCTGTGAGAATTGTCTATGGCAACGGTGACCCAAAGGTACCCATGGATGGACGTGAACGGACATGCTATTTTCATTGGACACAATCACTAGAAAAGCATACGAAGCAGTACATCAAGCATGAACTTCAGGATCAACACAAGATACTCTGTAAACAGTACCGTAATGCATTGTCGATGGAAGAAGCGGAAACTAGGTACATTGCTATCAGAGCCTGGTGGTCCTCATCGAATTGCACCTCCGAAGTGGGACTCAACCACTTGGACCACTGGCTGGCTTTCTGGCATTTCAGATATCGCCAATGGGGTGGTTTTATGGAACTGGTGAGGACATAAATTTTACTGATTTCTATGAGGTTGTCGCATGCTTTTGACCATAAGATACTAATGAAAGTTTTTGTCACAGGAGAAACTACTATCACCTGATGAGATTGCAGAGATGCCATCCTGTAATTTGGCGGAGACTGTGCATAACAAGTGGCTACAGTCATCGGGTAATAAAGGTGGTGACCTTTACATTGCAGCTGTGGACGACTATGTGCGTGCATTCTTGCAAGTCGTGGGATACTACCAATTTCTGAATGGTGGTGTGGGAGGTTCTGGGCCTAGCAAAGAAGAATTAAGACTACGTACGGCTCAACGTCGTGCCGAGCGTACGGGTGACCCAGGTGTGCTACAGAAAGCATTGCTTGATATGCCTTGTGCTGAAGTCATATGTACACGTGAAGCTCATATGGAAGGTGCTGAGATATTTGGATCCCAGAAACGCACTACAAATACACCCATAGGTGCAGATGATGAAACTCACCGTCCCGACACTGTCAACTTCTCGCGCCCACGTCCTTCAAAGAGGATTACAAGATCACATGCTGGAACACTACATGTCATCCCTGAAGAGGAGTTGGCGCTTCCAACGGAGGTGAATAATGCGTCTTCATCTATGACAGAATTCCGCCGAGTTACTGCTGTGCAGGAGTCCAAAGTCAATGAAAAACTATGGCACATTGCTCGACTTCCTTACACATCTGCCAAAGCTTGTTGGGGCCAACACGCTGTCACTAGGAAGAAATGTACCTCTCGAATCGTTCAGCATGGGAGGAGCACACCGGCACCTACATACACTGGAATTTGGCACTCACCCAAGCTTAACCATGAGCGGCCAGAGAATTTCTTCTTTTGTCCCGATGACATTGAAAGGTGTGTGAAAGGTTTTCGTAGACGCTGGATCTTGCCATTCTCAAATTATGAATTGAGACCTCCCATTCCGGGTGTTTGGCCTGTTAAACTTGGTACAGATCTCACGAGGCCAGAGATTGAAGCACTCGAAAATGCTGGATTCCAACTTCCCCAAAAGGAGCAACTGCCACCAACTCGCCTATTCATAAACTCGCCTTTGCCATTCGATTACAAGGACGTGCCTGTTCCTCCAAACGCAAGTGTTCCTCCTTCAGTTCGTAAATCGAAGAAGGTCCGCCGCAATCCAGGTCTTCCTAATTCTAAGCTAATGCAACAACTGGCATCTGCAGAGGCTATGACGAATGTCAAGATTATCAAGGTAACAATGATCCCGTCTCCGGGTTTTGGCTGTGTTGTAACTTTACAGTCAAAACCAGATAGCGTACAATTTGTGTACCAAGTTGTTATCAGCAGCCTACCGGAGTGTTCATGTCCTGCGTTCAAGGATACCATGTCAAAATTTGGTAGGAAAGGCTTTGCATATAAGCATTGCAAGCACCTATACTATGTGTTTTTGAAAGAGTGCGGGTTAAACCCACAAGTAGAGCTATTCATTCATGCGCCAACTTTTAGTTGGAATGAGGTGAAGCTCATTCTAGAAGGTGGCATTTTGGCACATTTAAATGCCTAATTCCAAAAGGTTGCCCAATTGTATTGCTGGACATTTAAATCATGGTGATCTTGCTTACCCATGATTGCATTTAAAGTAATGAAAATTGTCATTGCTTTTGTCCAACAATTTATCCATGAGTGCGGATTGAGATTCCAGTTTCAAACACTATTTTATTTTAGAGTTTTGTACCAAATTGGTGTGATATAAGTTCCAAAAAACATGCACTACAAGTACTACAAGTAGGAATACTACAAGTACTAGAAGTAGTCCAAGTAGAATCCAGCCCCTTCCAAGTAATGCACCCTATTTCCAAGTCCATGGTTATAGGTGGCTTTTAAGTTGTCTACTCCCTGATTTAGATCGAATTCCGTTGTCATAGGGTTACCTAAACCCACGGTCATAGGTAACAATGTACTACTTAATATAGAAAAAACTCAGATTTTGGAAAGAATATGCTTCCCACATTAGAATATTCTTTGAAATTGCCCGAAATTGGCCCTAAATTTAGACAATCTGGCCATATTTGCGCTCACCACCTACTAAATCTGCGCTCACCGCTCACCGCTCACCGCTCGCCGCTCACATGGTAGACACGCTCGGGGCAGATGAAATCCGGGCCATGGGGCGCCCCTCCATGGTAATTTTAATGTCCCTATATTCTCTTGTCAGCAAATCACTTAATGACATAAAATCACTTGGTAAGTGACAGTAATTGCAACACATATATCTATAACCCCCCAAAAAGTTTACGAGGTATGATAAATAATGTTGGGTTAACATTTAGTATTGGTGACACTATACCGCAGTTTACAATTAGTATGGAGCAAGACGATTAGAATTGGTGACACTAAATATTATATTTAGTGTACCAACCGGTTGGTGACGGGACACAGGAGGCCGGGTGGGCAGGAGAGGCGCAGGCCCTCCTGTGTCCCGCCCTTAGGGGCGAGGCCCCGCGCCCTTGCTCAATCAATGATGGATATGGGCCGGGCAGCTCGGGTCCGGGTAAGGGTCGAGCACGGGTGGCGAGGCCGGCTTGGGCTCTGGTCAGGAGCAGGGCCCTCAAGGAGAGCCGGCTCGGTTCCCCATCATATGCAGGGTTGGAATACAACCTGTACTTAGGCCACCTAGGGAGGGAGGGAGGGAGGGAGGGAGGGAGGAGCAGAGTTCGGGAAATTTTTGAAGCCTTAGTGGCTAATTGCCGGTAGTTGATACAGAGGGTCGGATTTTTTCCAATTTACATCGGCAAGAGCCAGTCTTTTGTAAAATCAATTGGCCAATTGCCTACATTTTCATATTTTTATTGGCCAATATCTGATTAAATGGAATTCATATCGGCACTAATTGTTTAAAAAATGTATGAAAAGTTATTAGAAATCATTTCTTAGTACAAAATCTTGAATAAGTGAAAAAAAGGCATGTTCAAAACTTTAAATTTGAAGAGTTAATATCCTTGGTAGGAATTGAACCTAGCAATGCCTTCACCGGTTGAAGGCCAAGGATCCCCCAATTCTTCATAGAAGCAATTGGATTTGGTCATGAAAAGGTTGCATAATTCAAAAAGTTTAAGGTTTAGGGTACTTCCTCAAGTGCATCATTTGATGCCCCAGACAAATAGCGCTCTGGATTGCTATACAAATGGCGAAACTTAGCAGCATCCTTCCAAAGATCTAGAGCACTTGTTAGAATGTCATCAAAATCATTGTCTGGGCCTTCTATAGCAACACGCATCATACTTTCTAAGTTAGATGTAGACATTCGATTACGAAGTTTTTGTTTAATAGTATTTTGAACAGAAAACGCCCTTTCACATGTTGCAGTACTCACACATTGGCACTTAGCAATCTCAGCAAGAATCAGAAGGTTAGAATACTTCACTTTCAAAGATGGAGACCAAGAAATTGATGTCCATACATCTGCAAAAGTAAGATCCATCCACTCTGTACTTCCTTGTATCTTGAAAGCAAAAAACTCTTGCTTACACAATGTTGCATTCACCAACGGCGGAAGGACTCGATCTCCTTGCATTTTTTGTATATCGTATTGCTGCAACAACCTATCCAACTCCACAACACCCCAAGAAGCCAAACCTACTTATCTACGAGGTATGTGTAAAGGATTAAGAATTTTGAAACAATCTATAATGTCATTATCAACAAATCTTGCCTCTAAAGCACTACAAACCGCTTTAGAATAAGTTTTTTGAAAGTCCAAAGCACTCTCTAAGTCACGACCCAAAGGATCCCGAATCAAGTCTATAGAATGAAACTTAGAACCTCTAATTTCACTTGATAAGCGTTGTAGATATCCAGATGGAGGCCCAAATTGGGGTAGAATAGGAAATCCACTAGAAGAATCAAAGGTGTCTTGATTTAAATCACATGAATCCATAACAAAACACATTCCAATGGTTGCAATTTCCGATTTTACAATAGATCCTATAGTAGAAATATCAACTAGTTTTTGTTGGAATATCTTAGACAATTTTGCTAACATAGATAGGATATCTGCCAAAAAATACAAAACATATATGTACTTAAAATCCCTTAGTTTTTCAAACATACAGGCATTGAAAATATCACCTCTCCCATCACGAAAAAACACACAAACCGATTCTAAAGAATCACATAGAGTTGTGATAGATTCCCACCGAGACAACCATCTAATTTTATGGTATCTTTTAAGAGTTTTTTTAGCATCATTAAGTTCTTTTGTAATGATTGCAAAACACATTTCTTTTTACATGATTTTTTAAAATGAGAAGCCAAATCATTGATCAAAGTGTCAATTTCAACGGACAATTCCTTACATGATGGATTCTGTTAAGCTTCTAAAGCGGCTAAATTAGTCCTATGAGCTATACAATGGGTTGAGGTCATGAAGGGACTTATCTTTTTCAATAAGGTTACAACACCATTATTCTTTCCAACCATGGTAGATGCCCCATCGGAACCAAAACCAAGACACCTTATTATGTCTAATCCCTATGTCTTCACCGCAATCATGAGGGTCTCAAAGATCTTAATAGAATCATTTTGACCTCCTTCAATGCACAATAAACCAAGGAAACAAGTAATAGGCAAAAAACCCTCTAGAAAAGTAGCAAATACAACAAGATGCCATGTTACCGAAACATCAGTTGATTCGTCAATCATTAAACCAAAGAAAGGAGAATCTCTCACCCTATCTAAAATATTTCATGTGATAACACAAGAAATAGTAAAAACCATCTCAGAACATGCTTTCTCATCATGATAAAATTTCTCAAGCAGAAGGGCTTTACAAGACAACAACAAAGCGCACAAAGATGGAAACTTGTAAAATGACACACCTTCTTTACCTATGAAATATGCTGCCCTAAACAAACATATCATGGCTTCATCACAAAGACGATTAACCGAGGTCACTTGTTTTTTTAAAGTTTGTTTTCCTCCAAACTTTGCCCATGTTAGTTTTTTATATTCTATTGATTTTGCATGATCTTGTAACCCCGAGATTTTAATATTTGACGATCCATCTGTAGCATACACATATTTGCTTCCCCCTTCTTTACAAGTTTTACAGAAAATTCTTCCCAATTGCCTATCAAAGTGAACCCAATCATAAAAGTCAAACCAAACATCCTTCCATTCCAAATTTGCTTTTTGGATATCATTCAATTGATTACTTGAACCATGATTATCTTGAGAAATTGGAAAATCAGAGACTTCCACAATAGATGTGTTAGAGTTAACTTTGGTATACATGTCTAACAAGTTTCTTTGCCTCTTAGCCATTATAGATGTTTTTTCAAAAAATTGCAACAAAAATGAAATACCTCAATATCTATCAAATCTGGAAACTTTGAAGAAAAGCGAAGCTGAGTACACACGATGCAGGCATTGTAGAACAGATGTTTGGACCAACCTTATTTTTTGTGTTGCACAAATTAAACATCTTAGCATTGTAATGACTAATTTACTAGGAAGTCATTGTTACACTCACTATGAGAATTGTCCACATGTTTGGTCAATTTTGCTTGCAAGTTGAAAGTTTTCAACTTGAACCAACATGAAGTGCCACTTGCAGGTGAACTTGCGGAAAGGCGCTGCAGTTCGAAGAATTTTCGGATACAATTCCCAAGGAGTATTCAGGGAATGTCTTTTCACTTTGTTTTTGAGCCAATGCAGCCAATGCTCCTAAACCCATATAAGCATTGCTGGAAAAAGAGAATAGTTGTTGCCACTGGAAAAATCTTTCTGCTTCAATCTCAAAAAACTTTTGCTATTCATTCTCGGTTCCTTGAGAATGCAAAAGTGAAGTGAAAGAGGATGAACTCCAATCTACAACAAAGATGAGACATAATCAAAGGAAACAATTTCAACCGGATGCTCGGATTTGGACATTGCAAGATAAAGTAGTTCCTCATCAAACACAAATTCATCCTACAAACAGAGCATAGTGCAAAGTTCTAAGTACAAAAAAAATTGCAGACAATCAAAATTCGGAGCTTTCGAATTAATAGCCAATTTTTTCCAAACGCAGAATATCAAGTATCCACTTTGTGAGGTTTTCATCATCAAAATAACCACAAACAACCCTACCAGGACACCAACACTGAAATATTGGAGGTTTTTCAATCCCTGCTAAAAATCTCTTCACAAGAAGAACCAACACAAACAAGAAATTCTCACACCCAAAGATGGCAATCTTGACAAGAAAATAAACACGCTAGAGAAAAAGCCAAACAAACTGCCACGGCACAATTATAGCAAACCTCGGCAAGATTTTCCCACTACGAGATTCAAAACCCGTGGAAAATCCAACAATCCACAAACAATTCCAACTTATTATTCCTTTGAGCAGAGAATGAACGTATCCGAGGGACACAGGCAAAAAGGGTGGATGGAGGCCAAGCTCGAAAAACACTATGAAACCCAGAACCCCAATTTCAAAAAATGAGATTTTCCTACCACCAAGGAATGAAGATCACACCTTTGAGTTGGATTCAGTAACTCGAAGTGGCGATCGGAGTTTTTGTTCTCCGGTGATTGAAGTGAGCATTCGAGTAAATTCAAGATCGGAGCCGCGGAGGATGAAGGCGCCGCAGGTTGCCGACTTGCCGTTCGAAACCCTGACCTGGGCACCTAGCCTGCATCCCTCGACTTGCCGTTCGAAGCCCTGACCACTTAGATATCCATGCTCACGACAGGGAGGGTATCGGTTACCATTTCCCGGGTATCGACCAGTATTTGAATACTTCTTCCGGCTAAAATCCGGTAACTCACAAGAAGAATCGGCTACATTTCCGGGAAATTTTCTAGTCCATTGGCTAATTGCCGGAGGATTGATTTTATTGTCGGATTGGCATCCGATGGTTGGAAATTTGGACCGGCCATGAGGCGAAATCCATCGGCTGATAATGAACTAGCCGTCGGTTTTCCCTGACCATTGAGTGGGAAGCACCAAAGCCTTAAATAGATGGGATTGAGTTCCCAACATGTGACTCCAACTACCCCTTCTTTCTTTAAAGTTCCCATCAAGGCTTTCATACATGCGATTCCTCGCCTTATACTATATGGCTCAAAATAACAATGTGCATAAAAATCAATCCCAAGGTACTTGTATTCATGAATGATCTCAATTTGGTCCTAGTCTACGTAAAATCCCTCTTGGTTTAATTTCCTTTTGTTGTGGCCAAATACCATAATTTTAGTCTTAGATGGATTGACTTCAAAGCTAGAAGAAGTGCAAAACTCATTTAGCTTGTTCAAACTCTTTGTAGGCTTGCTCACGATCTAGAGAGTAGAACAACATGGTCAGCATAAAGAAGAATGGCAACCATTGTGTTAAATAAACACATGGAATCTCCATTGATCTCGTCCAAATATGTTTCAAGTTCATCAATGTACAAGCCAAATAGTGTCAGGGAGAGGGACATCTTTGTTTACCACCAATGTTAGACATTACTTCACCATGTGTGTCATTATTTATTCAAACTTTTCTATAGATTGTGGTGTACATGGCTTTTACATCTTGATATAAATGAAGTGGTACCCCTAATTGTTGGAAGCGTTCCCAAAGCTTATCACACATGACTCTGTCAGAAAGTTTTTTTGAAATCAACAAAACAAGAATAGAGACATCTTGTTTGATCAAAATATCTCTTGTTTGATCAAAATACGTAATGTAAGGATGTGGTTCAAAGTAGATTTACCTTCCTTGAGACATGCTTGTCATGTTACTCTGACTCCTTTCAATTATGCCCATTGACTAATTGTTTTTCAAAAATAGAGCCATAAAGCTTGCCAAAGATTTTTCCTAGCATTATGGTCCTATAGTTCCTTGGGGAGTGTCTTTCACTAGATTTGAAGGTCATTTGAATGATTTTCATAGTCCATGTAGCCATGAAACCCTTTTTAGCCACCAAATTAAATAGCTTTGTGTTTGCTTCACATAGGTCATTTGTAACCCATTTTAGAAGCTTATGTTTTAACCCATGGAAATCCCCGGCCTTGTGATATGCTAGGTCTTTTATATGGGTTCATATTTCCCCTTCTATAAAAACCTCGGGAAGTTGAATGGTTGGAACAAAATGATCATTGAAACTTTGTCATGAGGTGTATAGTTTTCTGCAATAATCTACTGATTTATGTGGCATAAATGGGAGGGTTGAATCATCTTTGTCTTCAAAGATCTTCCAAAATAATTTTGGGTCACTTTTGAGTAGGAGATGCAGATCCTTTTGTAATGTAGTTTAGATGTTGGTTACAAACAAACCTAGGGAAACACTCGGGGAAGACTTAAGAGGTGATTTTTTTGTATCATCTAGGTGTCTTAGATAAGTTTTATTAGGGAAAACCCATGGATATTTCATATTATTTCAGGTTGAACTGACGATTGGGTGATGATTTAGGGGATAAAGTCTTTTAAATCCCTCAATGTCAGTACATGCAATTGTGACAGTCTCTCACCTCACACTAATTAACCGGGCAATAGTCTAGCAGTGAGTTCATTATAATGGGACCAAGTGCGGTGCACAAGCATAGGCACAACCATCGGCAATTGTCTTGCATGAGTATCCCATTTTTGTCTCTTTACCAAAGCCAAGGGCACTTTGGTGTAGTCAATAGTCTTGTATTAATTAATTCCATTTTAGTGTAACATGAAATCGCAGTGCAGTCATCCATTCAAGATATTATATTTTCTTTGATTAAATATGATTTTAATTTTACGGTTTGATAATAGTCTTTTACTTGGTCTTGGCCAAGGCAATCATTATTTCTTTAATTGCAACAGTAAGTCATATGACTCATATCACGTATGCACGTTAACATTTCCTCACATAATTCATCAATTTATCTTATTTACTTGGTGTTGCAATTTGACACTCTTTTGCCTTAGAGCAATACATTTACTGGTTCATTTCATTTAGCATTCTCAAAAATATTGCTGAAGATATTCAATTCTTAATGTTGGTTGAGTTCCAAGTTATCTTAATTCAACCCAAGATTTTACTTAGCAACCAATAGTTACCCATTTCTTGATCAGCACATCCTTTGGTCTTCTCGGCATCCCGTTAGCCCTTCGCAATCAATAGTCTCAACTTGCTGACCGCTCACTTTCTGCCAAAGGTTAGAGTAAACCAATAACTCCATTTACACTATCAAGACCATAGTTTTAATGTTTGCTCGGTACGGCATTTCGGTTCACTGACTGTCCAAACCTCTTTGCTCTGAAATTATTATCACGCGAAATCATATTTATCTGTACATGATTAATTCACTTTCTCGTGAAAAACTGTATTTGCTTTTAACTCGATTAATTCAAGTATAAATCAGGAAATTATCTCTCCATTCACAGGTAATCTCTATCTTTACTTTTGTAATTTACAATCATCACTTCAGACAACCACGGAATTTCATTAGTGCTGCCGAATCCTCTTTGGATTTTCACTGTCTGTACTAACTTTAACTCAGGAACTCACTCCCTAGTGCAGACAATTTAAGAAACACCAGCGCAACCTCTCTGGCTTGCTCACAGTCAAACATATTATCGCACTCGCCCTCTCACAGAGATTTCACTGTGAGACAATTGCCTTATCATTCACGTGCTTTTACAACAACAATTCAGTAAGCATTTCATTCAGATTGTAGCCTGTATTTAGATTAGATCATAACATACATACACCACAGGTAATCAAGATCATTAATCAAAAGTCAATCCTTCTCACAAGGAAATTGCTTTGGTAATAATCAGATGGTTTTGATATTAATAAGCTTGCTAGAGTTCAGTTAATGCAATACATGCTCCCTGGTATTGCCTATGTAAAGCAATCAAAAATGCAGACCATTGCTTGACCACAGAGGAATCTCTCCTCCTACACTCAAAAGTCATATCTGTATGCGATTAACAGTCTAGGGATTTCCTATAGAAATTAATCGGATTCTTTTTCTATTGGCTCTTCCCGAGTAATTTCTACCATCAACTTCATCTCAATCTGAAAAGATCGTTATGTAAATATGATCTCTTTTGCATGCACTCATTATTAATGCCGTTCCCAATTTCATTCAGACTTTTGAATGAGTGTTGGGAAATTGGGCATTAGTTGTTACCACACCCAAGTAATGTGGCTGTAACTTCACCATTTGTGTCTCGTTGTTACTAAATCTATATCCAAACTCAATTGAGATCTGTGCTTGCTTGAAGAATCCCTCCTCTGCATTAATTTAACTTTAAGGGAATCTGCACAATCACTCCACTCGCCTAGTATTCATCTCTTTCCGTTATTAAGTGCAATTCAGTTGTCACCAACTCAGTGCATATCATAGCCTTCGTCTGATTCCACTTCTCTCTCACACAACACAAGGTAACTGATTCAATTACACATATGCCTATTCTGACAGAGTAAACGTCAATGCCATCACATTTGTCATACTGATTTACTCTCAAAGTAACCAAGCATTAGTCTATTCCATCACACAATCAGACCATTGTTGTTACATACATTCATGTCCAATAAACATTTGGATATAACATTAAGATTAGACCATGGTCTATTATGAAATTGAAACAATAATTCCATACACAAATTAATTGAAATTCAGGGGAAAATATATCCTTCATTCATTTACTGAGAAAACACAATGAACTGCAGTAAAGTCAATAGTCTCGTTGGTGGCACAGTTCAATGATCCAGTACTAACCCCTTGGATCAATTCATTTCGTTTCTTCTCAATAAATAACACACAGACTATGGTTTTGCTCTCAAGGAATCTCTCCTCTCTGGCTTGAGCAATTCTCTCGCTGAAATGAAAGATCACCAGAAGTGAATGATCCCCTTCTTTGAGTCTACTGATTTTTTTACCTATAGCCTCTTTGCTGATGTCTCCTAAAATCATGCTATAGTCCTTCCTTCCGGGCTTTTCGACATCTCAAGTCTATAGCCTCAATCATACTACCTTGCTTGAGATCTTTTGGCTCAAAAAGAATCTTATTCACATCTAATTCCTATTTAAACTAACCAAAGTTTTAAATTGACACCACATAAGAGCATTTCTTATGTTGGATTATCATGCGATACTTTTTGAAAGCCATTATGTACGTATTGTTTGAGTGACTAGAGTTTAACACCATATGGAAGTTTTGTTGGACCTCTCGACAATCACTATTAAACCATGTGTTGGATGGTCGACCACATTGTTTGCCACCTAGAATGGAAGCTTGTTATATGAGGTATGCGAGTGTTATCGGTTGTTTTCCTTAATTGGACCCCTATATTTAATTGGTGTGGTTTGATGAGGATCAAAGAACAAACAACATAAAGACACTCGTTTAAAAAAATATTAGACTATGTCTTCAAATTTTATTAACTACTCCACTCTCAATACTAAACACAATTGGGAGGATCTATGTATTCGATCAAGAAATCAACATCCATTCACTAATGATAATCATAACTTAATCAAGGGAGGTCCGATTTGCAATCCGTTGGTGCTTCATCGTAGATTTACTAATGCAACACAAGTCTCATTGTAGGAATCTAATCAGCATAAGTTAGAGAACATGAAATATCAAACTGAAGAATACCCACATACCTTAGACTCTTTGTTTTGGGTTATTTGGTTTGGAGAAAAATTGAACAACTCAATTGAAGTATAATATATGAGCACAAATGAGACAAAAGTTAAAAAACGGGGCCAAGAAAAGCCACGGGGGGTTCACTCCATGTAAAGTTGAACACCACGTGCGGCCAAAGTTTGCTACCCCTATATTACATGGAATAGATAAATTTAAAAATTATGAAATTTTTTCTACATATACATAATCATTGATAGTATCTTTTGTATAGTTTTTTGAAATTTTTAGTCATCTTCATTTTTTGTAGCAATTATTTTAGTTCAATTCTGCGTCATTCTAGTTAGAAACGGTATGTTTTATTAAAAAAAACATATCATCAAATTTGGTTACCATTTTTTACTATGTAATAGATACCGTGTATATCTACCCATGAAAAAAATTTGATAAAATTTTGACCCATTTTGGTGATGCAACTTACCAAAAGTAGATTTTTTTCGGCCGCACGTGGTGTTCAACTTGACAATGGAGTGACCCCCCCGTGAGAAAAGCCGGACCTTCAAATTAGTCGTTATTATGTGGGAACAGAGAGTCATGAACCCTACAGTGTCCGAGGAGATTTTTGGGCATCATTGGTTGAGATCCCAGTGTTTCTAAGTCCAACCGGTTACATGTTGACATCTTTTTCTTTTTCTTTATTAATGAGGTATATTCTCTAAATTCTCTAAAATGAGCGGTAATTTTGCTGAATTCTTGAACTGCAGCCAGTTATCTATCAAACTGGACCGGTTCATCTGTAACTAGCAGCCGGTTATCTCTCAAACTGAACCAGTTCTTCTGTAACTAGCAACTGGTTATCTCTCAAACTGAACCGGTTTATCTGTAACTAGCAGCCAGTTATCTCTCAAACTGGACCAGGTCATCTGTAACTAGCAGCCGGTTATCCATCAAACTGGACCAGTTCATCTGTAACTAGCAGCCGGATATCTCTCAAACTCCACCAGTTCATCCGTAACTAGCAGCCGGTATCTCTCAAACTCGACCGGTTCATCCGTAATTAGAAGCCGGTTATCTCTCAAACTCGACCGGTTCATCCGTAACTAGAAGCCGGTTATCTCTCAAACTCGACCGGTTCGTCCGTAACTAGAAGCCGGTTATCTCTCAAACTCGACTGGTTCGTCCATAACTAGCAGCCAACTTAACCGGTTCATACGTAACTAGCAGCCGGTTATATCTCAAACTCAACCGGTTCATACGTAACTAGCAGCCAGATATCTCTCAAACTCGACCGGTTCATCCGTAACTAGAAGCCGGTTATCTCTCAAACTCGACTGGTTCGTCCGTAACTAGAAGCCGGTTATCTCTCAAACTCGACCGGTTCATACGTAACTAGCAGCCGGTTATATCTCAAACTCGACTGGTTCATACGTAACTAGCAGCCGGATATCTCTCAAACTCGACCGGTTCATCCGTAACTAGAAGCCGGTTATCTCTCAAACTCGACCGGTTCATCCGTAACTAGAAGCCGGTTATCTCTCAAACTCGACCGGTTCGTCCGTAACTAGAAGCCAGTTATCTCTCAAACTCGACCGGTTCGTCCGTAACTAGAAGCCGGTTATCTCTCAAACTCGACCGGTTCATACGTAACTAGCAGCCGGTTATCTCTCAAACTCAACCGGTTCATACGTAACTAGCAGCCGGTTATCTCTCAAACTCAACTGGTTCATACATAACTAACAGCCGGTTATATCTCAAACTCAACAGGTTCGTCCGTAACTAGCAGCCGGTTATCTCTCAAACTCAACCGGTTCTTCTGTAACTAGCAGCTGGTTATCTCTCAAACTCACCCAGTTCTTCTGTAACTAGCAGCCGGTTATCTGTCAAACTCAACCGGTTCTTCTGTAACTAGCAGCCAGTTCTCCCTGTTCATTGCACTAAACTAAAGCGAACTAATAAATGTACCCTAGCAGGTCCCCAGACCACTCAAGAATAAAGCTCATGGGAAGCTCTGTGCACCCCAGACATCTACACCATGCTTAGATATATGGATAATGCCACATCTTAAAACAACTAGGATCAGCATTCAGCAACCACTTTGCTCATGAGCGACATTGATGAGGCGGACATTAAACCTTCCTCTACAAACTTGCGGGGAGGGTCTCTGCTAGGATAAGGGTTGGGGCCTGTGGCTGGCATAACTTATCTCAAGGAACATTTCATAAAGTTTCTGAACCCAACCATAATTTGTTGATTTGTCCCGTCCAACCTCAAAAAAAAGTTGCCCTTGCATTCTTGAAGGCTACTCATCCACAAAACCCATATTGACTGCACCTTGTTGAGATAACGATCCCAGTTAACTTAGGTTAAGTGAAACTTAGGCTAAAGTAAACAAAGGTGAAGTGTTGATATTACCGAGGCTAGTAATGATACTACCGAGGCTACAACTCTCTTACAAATAGGTTATATGTATCCCTCTTTATACATATACTTGAGAGTCATTTTTGCATATGTCTTCTGGTCTTTGCTTTTATATCGTGATATAGTCACAACACTTATCAGCACGATAGATTTTAGGTCCGAGAGAATGGCCACAGCAGTACCACAAAGAGCGCCAGAGGGTCCTAGGATACAGCCTTTGTTGTTTGAAGCATTAGAAGCAGATGGAAGCAATTTCATGGAATGGAGGGAATATGCAAGATTACATTTGAGTGCTGAGGGACTAGATGTTGTCTTGAATGATGAGGTCCCACAAAACTTCCCTGTCATATTCAAATGGAGAGCATTGCTTCTAATCAAGAAACACTTAGATGCTTTGCTGAGACAACAGTATGTGCAAATGGATAACCCTCGTGAGTTATGGACATTGTTGGAGGCACGATTTCACCATGAAAAGACCATATTCTTGCCCCAGGCTAGGAATGATTGGGTTAACTTAAGAGTCTTAGATTTCACTACCTTGGCATTGTACAATTCTGAGTTATATAGAATTGCGGCACAACTTAGGTTGTGTGGGGAAAATATTACAGAGAAGGAATTGATAGACAAAACACTTTCCACATTCCCCCCTGCCTCAGCCCTCTTATCGCAGCAGTATAGGAACATGAAGTTCAATACTCACTCAGAACTCATGTCATGCTTATTGCTTGCGGAAAAGCAACAACTACTTTTATTAAAAAAATGCGGAGTCCAAACCAGCAGAAGCTCACACAGTGGAGGTAGCTACAAGGAAACCAAAGGACAAGAAAAAGCAGCATCGAGCCGAGGGCAGCCGCCAAAAAGATAAGTTTCATAGTAAACCATACTTCAAGAGAGATGACAAGAGGGACAAATCTAAGCAATTCAAAGAGACTCGTTCATGTCATAAGTGTGGGAGACTTGGGCATCTAGCAAAAGATTGTAGAACTGCAGAGCATTTTGTTCAAATGTACAAACGATTGCAACAGTTAGAGGCCGCCCAAAAAGAAACTCACACTTTAGATGCTCCATCAATAGATGGAGTAGAAATAGAAAATTTTATGGTGAGCATGGTTAAGTCCAGGGCGCATCGTGATATGGCTCTGTTGGACAGCGCCACCACCCATACGATCTTGCGAGATCCAGGGTACTTTTCATTTTCCAGCAAAGCTGAAGCCTGGCAGACTTGTGATATAGTCACTATTGCCGGAAGACGAAACTTTAAGTTTCGTGAGGGCCAGACAACGATAGTATTGCCTGGAGGTACCACCCTCAGATGTACAAATGCAATGTACGCTCCCGATGCTCCCCGGAGTCTGATCAGCTACTGGGACATTCGAGCTAATGGGATCCACCTCCACACTGCGGTGAGGAATGGTGAAGAAGTGCTAGAACTCAGACAAGGAGAGCGTTTCCTTGTCACTGCTCATGCAGGAGTCAGTGGCCTTTATAACCTGGACATTTCAGGTAGAGTACAGAATGCCACCAAACCAAAGCAGAGCCACGGAGAAGTGGGCTGTGAATCACAAAGCGCTCATGGCGCAGAGAAGAAGGCATTCTCAATGACAACACCGGTGAAGACGGAGCTATGGCACAATCGCATGGGACATCCAGGGACCACTATGCTAAGAAGGATGTTGCCTTTGTTGGTTGGCCATGAGGTGTACCCCAGTGATGCTAATAAAGTTGGAGATTGCAGTGCATGCTCCAAGGGGAAACTTATCATGCGACCATCTCGATGGAAGTTACCCACTGAGTTGCCACCGAAGCTCCAGAGGCTACAAGGAGATGTTTGTGGACCTATCAGCCCAGAATCAGGACCTTTTAGGTATTTCTTGGTGTTGGTGGACGCCTCAGGTACTCACTCTGAGCTTTCTTTGTTGAGTACTCGCAATATGGTTTTTCCTAAAATCTTGGCAATGTTAATCAGATTTAGGAACCACTTTCCGGATCACCCAGTGAAAACCTTGAGAGTAGATAACGCCAAAGAATTCCGGTCACAACAATTTGAAGATTATTGTCTAGCATCTGGGATAGATCTTACATACTCAGTCCCGTATGAACAGTCACAAAATGGATTAACAGAAGCATTCATTAAGAAGGTCCAGCTCATTGCAAGGCCACTCTTAATCCATGCCAAACTGCCTGCTTCATTTTGGAGCCATGTTGTACTGCATGCTTCTACCCTACTCCGGTTCAGACCAACTTTGCTCAATGATCATACACCTGTAGAGCTAGCATCTGGACAAGTCCCAAATGTAAGTCATTTCAGAGTTTTTGGATGTCGAGTTTGGATCCCAGTCCCAGAACCTCAGAGGAAAACCATAGCTACTCATCGCCAGGAGGGAATTTATATGGGATTTGATTCTCCCAGCATAATCCGTTATGTGAATCCTACAACAGGTACACTACACAAGGCTAGATTTCAAAATTGTCACTTTGAAGAGAGTAGTTTTCCATCCATGGTAGTCTCAAAATCCAACCAGAGTTTAGATTTCCATGCTCCGGAAACACTCACCCTCAACCCTGATCCTAGAACCACGCTAGCAAACTCAGAAGTGCATAAGATACTAAATTTGAAGGCACTAGTTGAAAGACTCCCGGATGGTTTTTCCAATTCTGCCCGTGTAACTAGAAACCCGCTACCGGGGACGGGCTCATCTCCCCTCACAGTCCTACCCCAGAAGCGTAGTTTTCAGTCTATTACCAACTCTGACCCACAAGCTGATCTAGTCAATGCCCCTAGTGTTAACGAGCAACTCGAGACTAGTAGCCACATGTTTACAGATTCAAACCCGACTACCTTGGAAGAAGCCAAGGTGTCCCTAGATTGGCCAAAATGGCAGAATGCCATAGAGACCGAATATGCCTCGTTACGGAAACACAACGTGTTTGGTCCTCTAGTGACCAACCTTAAATCCAAACCAGTTGGTTGTAAACTCATTTTTACAAAAAAAAAGGATGCCCAGGGCTTGGTGATCAGATACAAGGTCAGGCTGGTAGCACAAGGATTTTCCCAGAGGCCCGGGATAGACTACCACTTCACTTACTCCCCAGTGATGGATTCAGGAACCTTTAGGTACCTATTAACCATGGCAGTCCAACATGCATTGGAAACACAACTGCTAGATGTGGTCACTGCATACCTACATGGATCATTGGATACCACAATTCATATCAGACCACCACCTGATTTCCTCTCGGGCACTTTACCACAAGAAACCCAAGGATCATATTCAAGACTCAAATTGCAAAAGGCGCTTTACGGCCTCAAGCAGTCAGGGCGCATGTGGTATCAACATTTGAGTGATTTCCTCATCCATCATAAGTTCCAGCATAACCAGGCTTTACCATGCATTTTTACACTAAGAGATGCTAGTGGGTTTGTCATCATAGCAATTTATGTTGATGATTTAAATCTAGTGGGAACAATGGCAACTATGGATTTTGCCATAAAACTTCTAACTTCTCGTTTTGAGATGAAACTCCTAGGAAAGACTTCGTTTTGCTTGGGAATGCAGATAACTCATGTACCGGGAGGAGGAATCCTGCTACACCAAACCACTTATACCAAGAATCTTTTGAAGAAATTCAAGATGGATCAAGCCAACCCCTTGTCAACACCCATGATGGGCCGGAGCAAAATGTTTGATGATCCGTACCGACCATGCGAGGAGGAGGAGGAAGTATTTCAAGATAAAACAAAATACCTCGCAGCGATAGGGGGATTTTTGTATTTGGCCACCATCACTCAGCCAGATATATCATTTGCCACCAGTGTCTTGGCTAGGCATAGTCAGAAGCCAGCATTGAGACACTGGAGGGGAGTGACTCATTTATTCAGATACTTGAGGGGGACTGAAGATCTAGGACTATACTATACTCAAGGAGGAGTTTCCAACATCACAGGGTATGCAGACGCTGGATTCAAATCTGATGAAGAATCCGGTAAATCACAAACCGGCTACATTTTGTGAAGAATAATGCCCCAATTTCATGGAAATCAGTCAAGCAGACTATCACCGCGACATCAGTAAATCATTCAGAGCTGATAGCTTTCCATGAAGCTACCCGAGAAGTTGTTTGGCTTCGGAACATGGAGCAGGTCATATCAAGACAATGTGGGATTGACCAAGCCGCCAAGCCAACAATAATCTATGAAGACAATGCAGCCTGCGTGAGTCAAGTTGGAGCGGGCTTCATCAAAACTGATAGAGTGAAGCACATTTGTCCTCAGATATTTGGGTTCACCCAAGATCTAATTAAATCTGGGCAAATAGAAGTGAAGAAGGTAGAATCAGCACACAACATTGCAGACATGTTGACCAAAGCTCTTCCCGCCTATACTCATAGAAGATTAGTTCAGGCGTCTGGCATGAAGCCTCTTTATGAGCTTATCCCAAACTAGGTTACACTCTTTTTCTATACTCTGAAATTTTTCCTTGAGAAAAGGTTTTTGTAATCAGAGATAGTTTTTTAACGAGGTAACCCGGGATCGAGGAGGAGTGTTGAGATAACGATCCCAGTTAACTTAGGTTAAGTGAAACTTAGGCTAAAGTAAACAAAGGTGAAGTGTTGATATTACCGAGGCTAGTAATGATACTACCGAGGCTACAACTCTCTTACAAATAGGTGATTTGTATCCCTCTTTATACATATACTTGAGAGTCATTTTTGCATATGTCTTCTGGTCTTTGCTTTTATATCGTGATATAGTCACAACACACCTCACCTTCAAGGCCCAAAATCCAATATGTATGTTCACTTCAAAAACTTTTGAGATTTTCCTCAAGGGCTACCCGTTGCGAGCCCCAACCCTTATCCTAGTAGAGACCCTCCCCCTAAAAGTTCGTAAGGGGAGGTTTAACATATGCCCATTGATGACACCTATCGGTCCAAGTCACCAAGGACGCACCACGTTGGAACAACCCCGTGAGCCAAATTTTTGGTCAATTAGTTAAACTATGGGCAAATAGTTAAATATTGGATGAAAGAGCATCCGAATGGATGAAAATAGTTGAACCATAGGCTAGGAAGGTAGTTATAACTATTAGCACGGGCTTAGGCGCCCTTAGTTGGTTACAGCAACTATCGTCTTCCCCGCCGAGCTAAGAGGGCTGGCGAGGAGGAGTTAGGCAGACATTTCGTGAATATTGTTGAGCGCAAAGTAAAACTATAGACTTGTCTCCCTCAGCACAAGAATCGTGTGAGGTTTTCATTGTTAAACTATCTTCAGGGTAAATATAGTGATCACCGCAATGATTGCGGGACACTGGATTCTCTGGAAGTTTATTGCTAATTTTGATTTTGATTATATCGAACGATTGAAGTGAGTCGAACTATTTTATGGTTTCGGAGAAGTAATGAGAATTGTGAACTATTGTCCATTGTTGAAGTCGCCATCGATTGAGTGAGAGTTTGAGAACATAGTTGATCAAGACAGAGTGTGCGTCTGTAGCAATTGAATGAGTGAGAGGGAATAACCTATTGTCAGTATTATATTGCGATCGATAGAGTGTGTAATTGCGATAGAAATTGAGCGAGACGAAGCTGTGAAGAGTGAGCGCCCGAGAGGTAATGAGAGTGTAACCAATGTGGGTAGAGAATCGAAGTAAGTGTGAGAAGATGAAAGTTTCTGGAATTGTGAGGAAGAAGTACAGTGTGAGAGATTAACAAATGAATGTAAGAGTGAAGACTATTGTCACATAAGATTGAGCATTGAATAACCATAGCCTAAGTGCGAACTCTTAAATATTGTTGAGCGGACTGAAATTGTGACCTGAGAGGAAAAAGATTGTGGCAGAATAGAACTATCATCTGAATGAGGAAATACCTTCTGTTTAAGAGATAGACATTGAGCGAGAACCGCATTAAAGGTGACGAGTTAAGTCGCACTATGAGCATAGGGTGTTGACCTATAGAGCGACCTGAGAGTCGTGAGAAAGGATAAGACCTGTGATAGGCAGTGTGTGAGCCCAATTTTGTGTTCACATTTCCAGTTAACTCAAAATCACATGAGGAACTTGAAATCGCCAGGGGGTTAAGTTAGCCTTGGAGGTTGAAGTGGTGTAAGTGGCATCAAATTGTTATTGTTGCTATTGAAGTTAGGTGGGTTGTTTTTGAAAAGAAAAGAAATCAAAAAGAAAAAGAAACATTTGAATTATTTTAATTAGATTAAGGGTGATGTTATGTGGGGGGTAGCTTGTGCTTTGATCAAGTAGCTACTTTGGGTGTGTGGGTGTTTGTTTAAGGCTTGGGTTAGGTTCATTAAAGGGTGAGGTCGTTAAACCCAACCGGATAAGGGCTGGATTCCCGGATCTGGGACAGGGGATTAGCAGCTGATACCGAGGTTGCGAGCGTGTGTGGTGAGACGGGGGGCAGAGGGGCCAGAGGCTGCGAGCTTGAATCAGAGGCTTCGAGCTTGAATCAGAGGCTGCGAGCTTGGGCCAGAGGCTTCGAGCTTGAATCAGAGGTTGCGAGCTTGAATCAGAGGCTTCGAGCTTGGGCCAGAGGCTTCGAGCTTGAATCAGAGGCTTCGAGCTTGGGCCAAAGGCTTCGAGCTTGAATTAGAGGCTGCGAGCTTGGGCCAAAGGCTTCGAGCTTGAATCAGAGGCTTCGAGCTTGGACCAGAGGCTTCGAGCTTGAATCAGAGGCTGCGAGCTTGGGCCAGAGGCTTCGAGCTTGAATCAGAGGCTTCGAGCTTAAATCAGAGGCTGCGAGCTTGGGCCAGAGGCTTCGAGCTTGAATCAGAGGCTGCGAGCTTGGGCCAGAGGCTTTTAGATTTTTAGGTTATGAGTGGACTGAGAGTTGTAAGGCCGAGGCCCAGCAATGTGGCAAGGCCGGGGTCAGGATGAGTGAGGGAACAATGGGGTAGGGTTTAATGAACCTCTAAGGTTGCTTAGGATGTTAGGAGTTAGATTAATTAGTTGAATAGTACATAGATTATGTAGGAGGTTAGAGATGGAAGGGAATGATGTTGGGGTGGTGGTGTAATAATCATCATGGGTGCATGAGTATTTTTCAATACTAAGGCCCCGTGTGGTTGAATAAAAGAGTGTGCTTAATATTTGATTTCATTGGGGCATGAGCATGGGGTTTTCAAGGTTGAGAGTCAACATAAATGTGTGAGCCATGGACTTCCACCTGGACCACAGACGCAAACGGGTGGAGGTCTATGGCTGACATAAATGGTGCGTCCGCTGGGAGTGAAGCGGGATTAGGAGATTAAAGCTTGGAGGCATGAACTTGAAGGAGAGGAAGGAGCACATGGTGCATGGTAAGTATCTCACTTGGTTTTGATTTTTTTCATTTGGATTAGGTTAGTTGAATTCCATTTCTTTTCCTTGGAATGTATTGCATTTTCATCTATGCATTTTGTTTGAGGAAGGAGCGCGGCTTGAGGTGATGTCCTAAACCTTCTTGGGATGGCATAAGGACATAACATTAATAGTGCGATCATTAGCTCACTAAATCTTAGAGGGATAATTAATTTTAGGAAGAATCAACTTTGACACTCACCTTGGGGTGAGTTTCCAAGTTAGGGTGTTGTGAATTCAATGATGCTAGAGTTAGAAATTGTTGGTTGAGGATTGTCAGGGTTGAAGTCAAATTGAGTCACGGTCGAGTGTGTTGCTAACTTGCAGGGGGAGAACGAATTGTTTGAGGTATGACATTCTTCAAAGTGAATTCATTAATTAATTAAGGAAGGATTTTAGTACTTGTTTTTGTCGTTATCCGTTGTAGAGGGTAATTCCCTAGTCATCGCATCGTGTTGGAGATAAGAGGGTGATGCCTCGGTCTTCGATGGCGTGCATGGCGAAGGTCAGCCCCTCATTCTCAATATTGTGATGAGTGTCAATTTGATGAAAGAGTTCGGAGGTGATTCTCCGGCTTGACTGAGAATTGACATGAGCATGCCTATCCCATGTTTGGGATTTTTCACTTAAGTTGGCTTGCAGGTTCTCTTTCCTCACCTCCTCAATTTTAAATACACAACCAGAAAAGTGAAAACATTAAAGGAGTGAAGGTAGCAAGGGGTATGTTTGGTCAAGTGAGGGTTGATCGATTCTTCGGGGAATGCGAGGTAAGACTCGATCTCACATACCTGAATTGGAAATAGGATTAAGAAAGAGTACACGTAGGAAAAGATTGTCGAAGATTAGTGAAGTTGTAGAAGAGGTGGAAGTTAGGACAGAAAGTTGCTTAAATGTGGAGCTTATTGTTAGTCCAGTGTTAGAAAGTTTAGAGGTAGATACTCAACTTGAGGAGGAGGCTACTCCCTCCAAGTTGAGTGGCTAGACATCAACAGAGACTGATACAGTTAGGGAAGAAACTCCTGTAGAAGCTGATAGGGGAATAGGAGTGGACACACCTGTCACCATGGCTCAGGAGGGAGAAGGTCCGCCTCCCATTCCACCCATTGATCCATTGGTTAGGCCGAGAGGTTTACCCATTTTGGTTCCACAAAACTTGGCGGCGGTGGATATGCCATCCCACCTCCCTAAGTTTTATGGAACTAAAGACGAGGATCCTTCTAGGCACATGGAGAGGTACATTGAGAGGTTGGCTAGTTCTCTTGTCACCAATCCGGGATATTGGTTGGTGTGGTTTCTACCATTCTAGAGGGTGAGGCCTATGAGTGGTATAGAGATCATGCAGAGGGACACTTCATAGGATGGGAGCAGATGTAGAGGGAGTTTTTGAATGAGTTTAGGCCAGAGGTTGGTCAGAGCACCGCTTTGAGGGCGTTGGCATCTTTGAAGCAAGGAAGGGAAGAGGAAATTTCGGCGTACATTAGAAGGTTTGATTTAGTGTGTACACGGTTTGTGGGCACAATGCTCAATGATGACACACTAAAACAATTCTTCATTCAGGGATTCTTTAAAGCGGGTACCATTAGAGGTGTGTTGGAGAGGAATCCTCAGACCTTAGCGGATGTTAAGGCTGCAGCTAGAAAGATGGAGTACATAGCTAGATATTATGAGAGATTGTGGAGAAGGGAGGATGAGTCAATTCCTCAATTCATCCCCATTCGTCCGAGAGAAGTGGAGGGACAACCAGGTAGACAGGGGAGTCAAGTTCCTTATGCTTTCATTGACATGGGCCCACGGCCTCTAGCAGTGAGAGAACATGCACCACTCTTAGCATTGCCAGCTCCTAGAGTTGACCCTAACCTCGAAGAGGTGGAGAGAAGATTGGGTGCCAGTCAGTTGGGATTTCAGGAGGCCATGATTAAACAAATGCAGAGTCTTACGGATCAGATGTCATTGATGATTAGGAGTCAACAGCCTGGTCCTCCTCCTCCAGTTGAGTCGGGTAAACATGCTTCAGGATTGTGGTGTGTTCAGTGTGGCCAACCTGGACATACTAGGCAGTTTTGTCGAGTTGGGTAAAATCGTGATCAAAGGAACAACGGTGGCCCACCTCCACAAAACCAGAGAGGCCAAGGTCAGAATCAATATGGTTAAGGCAATTATAGGGGACCTCCCCCTAGAGGACAAGGTGGTCAAAATGTGGAGAGAAAGGAGTTTCATCCTTTTTGTGGGAGATGGCACGCACCGGGTCAGTGTTGGTCCGAAGGACAAGGCTATGGTTGTAGTAATTGTGGGGGAAATCATCCTTCAAACGAGTGTCGTCAACCTGATAAGGTAATTAGCATGCCCAACCCGGTGGTCAACCCACAACAACAAGCTAGAGACAACATGAGAGGGGCTAGGCCACAGGGTGGGCCTCCTAATGAGCTTAGGCCACCTAATTTGTACTATGACCACGGGAATGCGAGGCAGACATTCCACCTTCCAACGGGATTGCAGACGGCGAATGGATACATTTCTATTCAGAATAGACTAGGGGGTCCACAACATTTCGACAATAGGAGGCAAGCTCCTCCTACCGATCCGGATCCGTCTAATTCCCAGGATGTCAGGTTCATGGATGGTGTCACGGAGCCGCATCATGATGAGTCTATTACTTTCCAAATGGGGGTTGGAGAAGAGCAAGGTCAATGGCCTCCACACACCAACGCCATCACCTATGAGTTGAGGAGTTTGGATGATGAGGTCACTCATGAGGCCCCGGCATTAGCGGTTACCACTAGGGCAATGCAGGGCAACATGCCGGATGAGAAGCAGGTAGAAGGACATGAGGAGTACTCCTCGGATGAGGGCCCTAACCTGTTGGATTTGGATAGGGTAGCTAGAGTAGCTAGAAGAGCCACTAGGGAATTAGAGAAGGAGAATGAGATTGTTTAGGATAGGGAGAGGCCAAATGTCATTCATGATTTACATGGTAGTGAGATGGAGGAATGGGAAGGACCTAGCATTCCTTTGGATGAATTCGATGGGATGGGAAAACAAAGAGGGAGAAGTCGGAAGGTGTGAGCTTAATTATGCGCTCACATTTCAAGTTAACTTTAAAAAATGTTCAAGACAAGGATTTACATTTTAGTTTGGGTTAGTGAAGTGGAGATGCATTGGAGTGTCAAAAAGAATTGGATTTAGTTAAATGCAAGGCTTGTGAATTGTGTTATTTTAATAAAGGGGAAACCAAAGGCAAGTAGTTAGTGTGGTTGGGGGTGAGGGCATGTGGATTCAAGTGGCTTTGAAGGGGGTGGCCTATGCTGATTTTAAAGGTTAACTTGAGGGCTTGTAGCCAAATGAAATACACCACTTATTCCAATATCTCCAATTACTACCAAAATTTTTTGTCCGTATTCGTACACGTTGTAAAATACAACTTTATTCATATAAAGATTATTAAACAACTTGACACATTGTGTCACTACAAAAATATATGGCCGGTAGTGACTAACACTTCGTGTAATACTATGTAACATGTGACTACTATATTTTCCATATAATAAGATAAACCACAAAGACATTTATTATTTCCACACTTCCGGGCATCCACACATGCATACATCAACAACACTCTCTTGAACCGTGATATTGTATACAATATATAATCTATCAACTAACGTTCAATGCGTACGGCTATATTCGCATGTTCATTCTGACGATGGACCCGTCCCATCTTGTGCTTGGAAACATTGTATTGATGCCTTGATATTTGCTATTTGTAATGTTGGAATTCGCATTCGTGGATTCGAAGTTCCCTCCCGAATCTGAGACTGCCATGCACCCATGATGCAATCCGTATGTACCCAAACCGGCTCATGCCGTCTATCTTCCCGCCAACTGTTTCCCCTGCTGGAGTTCCACCCCTCATATGTTATTGCATTCACAGTTTGAGTTGCGGCCGGAGTCCAATATTGGATGTGAATGGAATTGGGATGCTCAGGATCAGAATGGGGATCGCTGATTGCCCTAGCAATCCAGACGGGGTGTTCATTCTCGTCGTCCGGTGGATGAATGGCTAGAAAATATCCAGCATAAACATCTCTGCCAATGCGAAATGACTCTCCGGGACGATCACGCCTCCGTCCAACATATGGTGCATCACGTGCAAATTCCTCTCGCAACGTCCCATCCGCTTGAAACTCGTCCATTGCCGGCGGTGTAATCCTTGTAGTTGGCCAGAACCCATTTTTTAGACACTCTTCCATCGGAAGCGGTACATCCAATGCGGTTTTCACGCCTCTCCAATAGTACATCACGGGCTCCATTTTCCGTCGGAACTCTCCCGATAAATCGTCATTGGCAATGACGTTCCATAAATTCAGAAAACCTCCGAGGCCTTTGCAAACTTCGTCATGGCCACGCATCTTTTGCGGTTTCAGTGCCATTGGATCACCACTGGAAAGTTTAGGTGCCCCTGTGTCGGTTTCATTCCATAATCGAATACCTCCCCCGTCCTTCGGAAGCCACTCACTATCCGTACATAATAGCTTATATTGCATCATTGGCCACCCGTTCGCGTGCTTATAAAACTTGAACTGCTGCGCGTTTGTATGTCCCTCCAATGCATCCCGCCCAGTGCACAAATAACCGTCCACGAATTTTTTGAAGTCCGGAACTTCTTCTATTAGATGCGGTATTACAGGTCGGGTCTCTGTATCTATGAACGACTTCATCAGCAAAGGAAGCGTTGGATAATTTGTCCCCCTCAGCTTATAGTTCCATCTTCCAAAAAGTGCGTCGATATCGTCGTGGGTGTGGCTAACAATCAAGAAGTTGATGTATACCTCTTGAAACACCTCTTGGAACGTTAAGAGTGAACAAAACACGAACACGTATCGGTTTTTGTTGTCCCCGGTTGCGTTGTCAAGCTGCAGATTCAGGATGGGTGGGAGAGGCACCGTTGCAATGGGATCACCATAATAAGGATGCAGAGAGGACTCGCACATCTCGGCCCCGTCGAGCAATGCATCGAACAATGGTGTTGATCTTCCTCCGTTGAAAAGTTCTCGAGAATACTGTTTGGGCGGCATCTCCAAATATCGAAGCAGCTTCGCTATAGAGCCTACCGTGTGGTTTGAATCGCTAGGGAATATGTCCAATCCATAGTAGGCATAGCGAACATCCCCATGCCCATGGACAATCATACCTGTGACAAAAATTGGTAGCTTCATGAAAGAATCCATGTGTTTGCTTTTATGTGAGAAATGTGGAGACGACGTTTTCAAATGGTCCATCTTATCATGTATTATCGTCACGCATTTCTCGGGTTCTTTCTCAGATAGGTACCGGTTCGCGTAGTAAAGTTCACGGTGTGCGCGCTGGCCGGCAATATGCATGTCTAGTCTCTTTTGGCATACATCATAAGCCCCGCTGCCTCTAGTGCAAGCCGCCCGCATTCGCTTGAGATCATTACAATTGCCACAACAAGCGAAATTGTCATCCCGTTTTTTCACGGAGTACTCTGGGAATGAATCTCTGCGAATCTTGCTGAGCCCACTCATAGAGACATTGCTCAAGTCCAGTTGGCGATTGGTAGCGTTGATCTCCGGCAATGTGCTACTCCAATGGAAAGCTGAAGGAAGTGACATTGCTACCACCTTCTCTCCATCTTCCCTCATCCTCGACTTGTGTGACATGTGATCTGCACTTCGCTCGATAATAGTACGCAATACGGCTGTTGCCTGCAGTGTATGCGTTCGCGGCTTTTTTTTGCCAACATTGCCATGTTGTTCTGTCCGCTTGCCAATCAACGCATCCGCCTTGTATCGGTAAAACGACGACCTATGAATGCCCATGATCGTTGTCCACGCCTTCATACAGACTTCCTCGCTTTCTACGATGACCATCTCTCTCCCGTTCGAATCTGTATGAATTTGCTTATGTATATCCAGAAGTACGTGTTTCCTGAAAAAAACGCCTCCATCCACATACATCTCAGATCTCAGAGCAGTAATTTTTTGTCTAGGAAATGGTTTGAGACAGTTCTTCGGGCAACACGACTTTGTTGATATGAGATTTATTGATTCGTCACTCAGCAGAGCTTCCTTCTTTGGTATCTTGCCAGTGGGTCGCCTCTCTCTCACAGTGTCGTACACACGCTTACCCGCCCTGCTTCGCTGCCGTGCAGTGGCAGACGCCATATTCTGGAGGTGGACTTGATTATGATCGTCCAAACTAGCACCATTCAAGTAAACACGTGATATGTGCCAACCACGCAGTTGAAACATCCAATCAGAAGGCACATCTTCCTCCGACAACGACTCCACTATCTGCACCGCAACATGATCGTCTCCCAACGGACGATTATCGCTGTTGATGACCAAGTCCGCATCGACGTTATGACAAATACCACGGCCAACGTCCCGGCCTCTCTCATTCTTTATAATCATGCACTTTGACATCTATGCCTTCTTGGGGATGCCCTCGCACGCTGCAATTACACGTGGAAAATCATCGCTCCTTCCGTCAACATCTGCCGTACTGCAATTCACAAATGTACGTCAAAAAATCGAGTCGTTACAAGTGTGGAAATTCTATCAATTCTATTTATGTTCGATTCGAAGATATACTTATTTGTCAAATATGTTCTGTTTCATTGAAGATGAGAATGACGACTGTCGTTTCGACCGTCATCCTCCAACTGTCTTGTAGACCGTCTCTGACTTTCAACATGTTGATGACATTCGCAATAATTCAGTATGCAAAGTGTTCCGACACTACTACAAACCCAATGTGATTGTATTCTAAATTGTAGATCCAGGCACCAATGGAATTGGACGGACAAGTCCATCCGCATTGCAGCGGGCTCGTCAAACAACTACCTTTTCAACGTGACAATGCCGTTCACTCCATCGATACGTTTGGCAATACATAAGTATACAACAGATTAACCCCAAGTCGAGGATATGCTATTTGCATGGAGAATATTATCCAGATTGAATTTACAATACTGTACGTATGAGTGTTGTTACGTTTGCTATAAATCAAATTCGACTTATCGTATGACCTGAGTATGGGAGGTGTTTTTTACAGCAAAATTGATCGGCCGTCGTTTGCGCCATTCACTCCGATTGGGATTCGCCTTTTCACTATAAAATCGTTATGTTCGCACTGTATAATTCATACAATATATTGTGACGTAGTGTCCAATTCGACACTACATTTACATATGAGTATCACCTCACGACGCAACGCTTGCATGTTTGTTGCGGTTTGTATAACGACCTCATTTCCACACTTGTCCTGTTGTTTATTGCATTGTCTTCGACTCGAAGATAAACGGTTTTGCATCTAATATGAATCGACAGTTGCACACTCCAGCACGTTATGTGATATGTCACTGCACTATATAAATATGTTCATTCCGGAAAAGAAAAAAACTGTGTTTGTTGTGTTGCAATATTCGGCATACGTACTATGCATGTTGCCGCTCCGAAAATTCATAATTTTTTGACATTGGTTTCCTGTCGGAGCGCTCCATTTACAACAAAATTTACATATAAATGTACATTGTGAAAATAAATAGAAATGGTTGTTCCATTATGGTCGTCAATTAACAACGCCGTGTTCGTTGTGACGATAGCGCCTCGTATATAAATATTATATCCAGTGTGACGATCATCGGCTGGAAGATAAATATCATTGCCAATGTGACGATCCTCGACTCGAATATAACCACCGTTGCCACTGTGAACATCCTCAATTCGAAGGTAAATATCATGGCCAGTTGGGAATAACTTCGAGTCGAAGATAAACACTGTGGTCAGTGGGACCATCCTCGAGTCAAAGATAACACTGTGGTCAGTGTGACTATCCTCGAGTCGAAGATGAACGTTGTGGTCAGTGGGACTATCCTCAACTCGGAGAAAAACATCGATAATGACTTATAATCGGTATGTGTGCGTGCGTGTGTTTTGTTTTTTTTGTCTTCAAATGAAAACTCTTCTTCTTGCCATCGTCTGCCTTGGTGTCTCAATGTATCCATCGTTCGGGCATATACAATGACGAACAGTTCCACTGTATATAGTGCTCACTGCATTTATCGAGTTGGGACTCTGGTTGCCCGAACTTACTATACCCTGCAATCCTCGCAGTTCTGCAATTGTTGGTGCATCTTCATCGAAACGCACTTTTGCAAGCATAAAATCGCTCCCGGCAAGCACTCCTACTCAGGGAATTTGCGAAATCGACTTTCAATCAAGTCAAACATACTCGTGGTACATTTCCCACATTCGGCAATTATGAGTTCTCCTCGCACGAAAAGTGTCTGAATCGTCTAAGTTCCTTGTCCGCACACAAAATGTACACGGCTGTCGCATCCGCGACAGCAACCTCTTGTCATTCACTTCAAAACCCATTTCCTGCCGTGTGCGCTCATTACAATGCAAGTGCTGCATAGAGAACAATCATTTCGTACAGAAAAAAACTAATCAAACAATATCACATGTTGCTAGGCGGTCTCGATACTAACCCTGCACTGTCGAAAGCGGGGGAGAGAACCGTGTTGCAGCTCCGAGAATCACCTTCGCAGACGGCGTGCAAGATGGGAGTCTATGCGCAGTGACGATGGTGTTGTGTGATCGCCGGAAGAGGATTGGGTCAGATTTGTCAATTGTTGCCTCACAAACATTCAAACAGACCTACATTTGAACGTCACTACAAGAAATCGATTGACAGGCGTATCAGCGCAAAGCCGCCACCCACGGACGCAATATTGGACACCCACAATGGCGGAAATGCACAGAAATACAAACACACAACAAATTGAAACTGGAGCGACGATCTTGGTGCAACGATCTTGGTGCGACGATCTTCGTGCGGCGACATGCTCTCGCGCTTATGGAAGTGGGGAGCTTCGGCCTCGGCTCTCTGTGGCCAACCCGCCTCGCCTGCCCCAACATTGCCGAGCCCCATGCTGTTTACTGGGAAAACGTGAATCCAGGCCAGTGATAGCCTCTGGAGCCGCCACCTGCCTTGCCCGGGGCCGGCGCTACATCAATTTCACTATTGACCTATATTTGTGTGGTGTGTGGTTAGGCAAGGCTCCAAGAACAGATACCAAAAAGACATGCGTTTCACTGATGTTGGACCACATATTGAACAATATGGTCGTCATTCCAAGATCAATAATCAACATCATTGGGGGGGGGGCGGTATTACCATTTAATGATCGCAAGAATCTTCACTTTGATAATGTGCAAGGTTTTCATATACACTCCAAAAACCATGTGGACACTGCATATGCCCTTGATTTGGGTTTGCCGCCCATCTCATACTAGTCATGTGTTTCATATCCTTGAAGACGTAGGCTGGCCAAAAAAAATCACCAGTCTATACACATCGACCTTGTATCTAGTAACTTCCATGTGCTTTGTTCATCATCAAAACAGTACTTCATGAGTATTTTTGGATGTAACTTGTATTACGTTGTATGTGTATATATCATCTGCTTCAATTGCACAGATGACATTCAAAATAATAGGGAAGAATTGGGATCTGGAAATATTGGCAATATACAAATAGCTCAAACAACATAGCCAGCTTCAAGGGGAAATGTGCATGTGAGATCTTCAATTCCACTAGAATATGGTGGGTCAGCGGCCTACATGGAAACTCACCCTAAATCCTCCCCCCACTAACTTAAGTATTCCTTTTTAATTCATATTCGCGTTGGTTGTGTTGGCCTTCTGTCTCAAACAAAACAAAACAACAAAAACTAACTAACTTAAATATTCCCTCCGTCCCAAAAACGATTGTCCGTGTTCCTAACCTTGGCGAGATTGAGGCTCGTTGACCATTGACCAGATAGTTGTAAGTATGACTCTTAAAATTAATAAAACAACAACTACTCCGAAGCGCCCCTTGAAGTTGTAGTGTTGAAAGGCTTCTTGATGATGAAAGTTTGGCATGAAAATATTTGTCTCTTAAGCCTCAAATTTCTAGCTAGGCAGGTAAACCGGACAATGATTTTGGGACAAAAAAAAATCCAGGAGATTGGACAATCATTTTGGGACGAAGGGATTTCAGACTCCAAATTAAACAAGCCAAGTTTGAAGACTTGATTCTCAAATAGGAGGACTAATCTCTTGAGCTTCAGTTGTTGCGAATCGGTGGGCAAGTGATGTCACATTAGGACCATTTAATTTTCTCATATTTTGGATATGGACCCCTATGTAAACTCCTTGGGTCCAAACTTTTGGAGTTTCTTTCGTCTTGGACCCTAGTATAAATCCACCCTCATTACTAAACATGTCTTCCTTCTTCGTTTCAATGAGTTGCTTGATTTGTAGTTCATATTTTATTAAAAGATGGTCCACACTATTCACCATTGAACCACAAAACCAATCTTGATGCAATCACTACATGACAACCACATGAGGAGGCATGGGACACTTGCTACTACATGACAAGTCTTAAAGGCCACACTAGGTAACATAACACACCAATATGAATGCCACACTAAGTCAAATGATGTTTAGTGTATTGAAAATTAGCCACACTTGCTATATGCCACAACGACGATCATCATATTCCAGCATATACATACATATTCCAACTCGGGGGGGTCACTCCCTCTTGTGTTATGTAACCACGTGCGTACAGAAGGTATTCCTATGGGGGCTATTTACCTCCTCATTTGGATTTTGGGGAACCCTTTAAGTAGAAAAAAAAACAACTTCACCAAATATTCAGCACCCTATATGTTATTATAAAAGAAAACCTAGACTATTTCAAATGATGTTAAATTACTTATAAAATTTTGATTTACTCGTTCCGTACAAAGGCAAACTTAAGACTCCAATATGGCATGGCGTATATCCACGTTGCTATATATTGGTGAAAGAAGAGTGTACACATCATAACCCAATTGTTTGATTTTCATCCATTTTGCATGTATTATATGTGAATATACTCATTCTTTTTTTTAAATCCTTTGTTATTATTGTCATATTAATTTCTTTCTACCTCAAACGTAAAGTGGGGGTTTTACCCTTATGCTAAATTATATATAATCACATGTCTCGCAATTTAAGTAGGCCATGGTAGATCCAAAGTTGGCTGGGGCGAACCAACCCGTATATTGGTACCTTACTGGGGAGGGCGAACGGCTGGGGATTCGTGGCACTCACTTCAAATCATCCATCCTAGATATCGTGGATGAAGTGGCTTCAATAAAAATAGCCCCCCTATGGGGTTGAGGGCCGATTCATTCGAATGTGACATCACTAGACATCCGGTAAGGTACCAATATAGGGGTTGGTTCGCCCTGGCCATCCAAAGCTTCTATAATTTTTCTTGCCAATGAATAAAAAACACCCTATAGTTGCTCTCACGTGGTTTCTACTTTTCGGCCGGTCACCCCCCCCCCCGAGTATTCCAATCAGGCAACATCCAGGAAACCACTCAATAAATTTGGAGGTTTTTTAGTTTTCCCTTTGCCATGGCTATAAGTAGCATGCTCTCAAGTGGAGGCCACACAAAAAGCCATCTTGGACTAGAGAGGTGAAGCCGGATGTTTTGAAACTTCGGGCCACACTACATGTGCAAATGAGCCGTTATTTTCATTAGTTTAGAGACACCCCACCTCAAAAATGACTACTTTACAAAAAAACGATTTAATTTTTTCTAAAATCTAAGACCCTATGCTACATTCTTATTGGCTCCCAAAACGATGGGCCGTGTTTTCCCCCCATCATTTTTCAAGAATTTGCTGTCTAGTGGGAAGGCAAACCCATGTTCTTAGCTACCATTTCAATGAAGAATCAACTTTTTGTTTAGCTCCCGGAATTTTAGGAAGGCAGCGTTAGTGGGGGAAACTGGCAATTTCACGGCTTGCGTGACCCCCCCCCCCTTCAATATGATTAGCCAAACATGCCAGGCTCTAGCCCTGGCTTGTAGTTCATAAATACTACACTAAATATGATATTTATTGTCACCAACACTAATTGTTAACCCAACATTATTTGTTAGCCCTTGTAAATTTCTTGGATGATTATAGATTCACAATGTTGCAATTACTGTCACTCACCAAGTGATTTTCGTCCAAATTTCAATCATCCATGACAGTATGTCATCACAAGTTGCTGACAAGAGAAGGTAGGGTGTCGGCCAACGGATGAACTCATCCATCATCCATGACAATATTTGTTCACTTATTCATAAGAAGTGTCATCCAAAAAGTTACCAAAGTGACATAAAATACCATATGACAGTAAATATCAAACCGAGTGTACTTGTTTAAGCTGATGACCACTAAAAACTCCTGCATGTCAGTCCGCCCCTTAAAATTAAAAAGTGGGACAAATCATTTGTCTAACCCGACCATATCCTTTCCCTTACATGCAGAGCCTGCAGTGGAAATATATCCATCACCGTCACATGCATCTACTTGGTTGATTCATGGTCATTCATTTGTTAAGAACTTCATGTGGACCCCCGCAAATTGAAAAGTGTGAGAAAGCTATGCATCTTGAGTCATAAGATGACCTAAGGTGTTCAATTTGGTACTTATCCTTACCACTGGGCTTCACTGTCCGTGTATAGTATTTAGTGTCACATACACTATTTGCTAAGGGGTCTAAACTAGATGCCTAGAGGTCTGAAAGTGTCACATTTGTTAATTGTCAATATATTACTATTCGTTAACATATGTGTCTTTTAGAAGTAAAAATTTATTTATGACATGACATTTAGTGTAGCAGATTGGGATACTTGAGATGATAGTTTTGCATTTTAGTATGCAAGGTGAAGATATTATTGAGCATACTAAGGTAGAAATACCCAAACCAGTTAACCACCCACTACATGTGCAGTAGACCGCCGTCAAAATAGTGAAGTGCCATTTTTGAAACCGATCATGGCGAGGCTGGCCACGTCAATGCGTGTACACTTTAGTCAACTTGTAGACGATTGTGTAACATAAGCATGCATTCAACCATTATTGAACATACTCATGCCAAGATATTAGTAATTGCACTCGAATGCCAAGTGTGTGTCATGAGGTGACATTAATGGTGAAGTTATTCATTTTGGTGTTGGTTGTGTTGGCATGTCTCAAAAAAAAGAAAAAAGAAAGAAAGAAAGACATTAATGGTGAAGTTGTTGATCATTAGTGTAACCTACCATACACCTCAAAATAACGTAATTGACACTATTACACATGTGGCACTAAATACCATAAACGGTGTAGTGGTTGACTCTTTTTCTCTCTCTTGCTCTCTATTGGTATCAATACAAAGAATCATAACTTCAACCCAAGCTGATGAGTGAAAGTTTTTGAAGTTTTTGAATCTTGAATATGAACTATATATAGTAGTAGGATAAGAAGTTAGTGTAGACCCAATCAACACTACTAGGAAAGGTGGATCAAGGGGGACACTAGAATGACATTGAAATGGCACCATTTGAACATGTGTCAACTTCCAAGTGGGGGTAGCCTTGGCCATGTCGAAGTGGTGTCGTCTTGGACGTGGTCTATTGCTAGGAGTAGACTATATGCCCCTATGAACCAAAAGGTGCCAAACTAGGTGAGGTAAACTTCAACATTATGCACACAATAAGTACCAGGCTAGGCAAAGAAAACCTAAGCAATAAATTTTCAATAGCCCAAATGAGGAAATTAGTAAATAATAAATATATAACAATAGATAATAACCAATAAATAAATAAACAATAAATAAAAAGAGGTAAGGGTACATTCACAATAACACGAGCCAACCCCGCCGAGTTATAAGGACTCTTGATGAGTGATTAGAAAAATAATATCTTCAATTCATGTAGATATTAGAAAAATTTAAGGACATTTTGCGACATATTTTGAACATTTTAGCACATTTTAGTCCTTATTAACGACTGGCGACGACCATATTTTTAGTCGTTTTGGAGTACCAATAACTTCCCAAACATCGTCAAACTTTAGTATATTGTATAATGACATATATTATATGTAGTTACTAATTTGTATTGCATTATCAATTCATATGATAAGATTATTGCTTAACAATCCGTTAAATTAATCATTGGTTACAGTTTCTGTGGGTCGTGTTATTGTGAATGTACCCGTAAATAAAAAACATAAAGTAAAAAATAGTAAATAAAACATAAATAAAAATTAAACAGAAATAGCAAGTAAAAATAGTAAATGAAACACAATAAATAAAAAACACAAATAAAAAACGGAAAAAATAGTAAATAAAAATAGTAAACAAAATAGTAAATACAAACAATAAAAAAACATCAAATAAAAAAAAAGAATAAAAAAGTGAATAATAACAGAAGTAAAAAAAAGAAAATAAAAAAAAGAAATAAAATTAGTAAATAAAATTAGATGTTAAAAAAACAGTAATAGCAAATACAAAAAGTAAAATAAAATAGTAAATAAAAATAGCAAAAAAAAATATTAAATAAAAAAATTGAATAGTAAACAATAATTATTGAATGGTAAATAGTAGACAGTAACTAGAAAACATTCAATTATCAAAAGAATTTAGTAGACAGTAAATAGTGAAAAGTAAACAATAAATAATATTCAGTACATAGTAGGTTGTGGAGAGCAAATAGTGGTTTTCGTCTACAAATGTTTGAAGCGCTCCTTACATATAATAGGACCGGTCAAAAAAGACAGTATTTCCACAATGGCTGCAGTTGGTCCGATGCGTGGGGTGATGGCTGATAAATTGTTAGTTTCATGTCCCTTTTGCGTACGAAATGACCGACCTTCGTAATTGTGAGATTTAATTTATTTACAAATCACAGTGAAGTTTAATTGCTTTACAATTCATAGTGAGGTTTAAATGCTTTACAATTCATAGTGAGGTTTAATTTCTTTACAATTCATAGTGAGGTTTAATTTTGCTACAATTCATAGTAAGGTTTAATTGCTTTATTGGTCATAGCGAGGTTTAATTGCTTTAGAATTCATAGTGAGGTTTAAAATCTTTACAAATCATAGTGATGTTAATTTTTATTTCTTTACAATTCATAGTGAGGTTTAATTGCCTTAGAATTCATAGTGAGGTTTAAAATCTTTACAAATCATAGTGAGGTTAACTTTGATTTCTTTACAATTCATAGTGAAATTTAATTGCTTTAGAATTTATAGTGAGGTTTAATATCTTTACAAATCATAGTGAGGTTAACTTTTATTTCTTTAGAATTCATAGTGAGATTTAATTGCTTTAGAATTCATAATGAGGTTAACTTTGATTTCTTTACAATTCATAGTGAGGTTTAATTGCTTTAGAATTCATAGTGAGGTTTAATTGCTTTACAACTCATAGTGAGGTTTGATTTTACAACTCATGGTGAGGTTTAATTTCTTCACAATTCATAGTGAGGTTTGATTTCTTCACAATTCATAGTGAGGTTTCATTTCTTTAGAATTCATAGTGAGGTTTAATTGCTTTACAACTCATAGTGAGGTTTAATTGCTTTACAATTCATAGTGAGGTTTGATTTCTTCACAATTCATAGTTTTGTTTAATTTCTTTAGAATTCATAGTGAGGTTTAATTTCTTTAGAATTCATTGGCGCTCCAATACCCCTTTCAGACCACCCGTGTATGGGTAAATCTTGTTGAATTAGGAATCATGGCTCCTTCATTACATCTATTGCCCCCAAATCCACCCACATAGCCTGCTGGTCTTCGGTAATGACCAGTTGAGGCATGGGATCATCCCAGCGTAATCGATCCTTCATCAACTTGGCAAGTTCATGATCACGTCGCAATCGTGGAAATGGTTCAATGTTCCCAACATCATGACACATATTATTTGTTTTTTTGGACGAAAATTTGGACTTAGAGGCTTCTTGCCTGCAATTTCAGCAATTGTTTTGAGACAAATTGATTTTATTTGACGTTCTAATTATAGTTTATATTCGATTCGAGGATAATATTTTGCAAATAAAAATAGTAAATAAAAATAGCAATTAAAAACAATAAATAACAAATAAAATGTTCACACATATTCCAATTGCATGGATGGAAGGAGACAAAGTACCAGAAAGAATCTCTAGTGTGGAACTCACAAAATACTTGCAAAAAAATTGGTGTGCAATTAAACTAGTACAAAACAACTTATATTGTTTAGTGGTTGAGCTCAAGCTAGGGTACGTAGTCTTCATCAACTTTATTGTCATTCATGCCCCCCGACCCCTACATGAAATCCAAGGATTCAATAGCAATCAACAATTGCCAAGTATAAAAAATTCTTTTAAAGTCATGCAACAGAAGAATATGATTGCACCATGTGGTGTTTTTAGGCACCCCCCTCCGAGGGAGCCTAAAAGTACCGCACAAGCCCTTCGGTGAGGGTGGCCTGCCTTAGCAGGTGCCCAAGCCGAACCCGGATGTTGTGATTTTTTTATGGGTATTTAGATTTGTGGAGGGATTTGTCAATCGCGTCGTGTCCTTTCGGTAGGTTGTGCCTAGATTAATAAGTGCTTAAGTGAATTATCTATTTTTTTCTAACCTAATGCCTAGTCTATCCTAGTCTACGTACAGATGCACCAGCCTTGGAATCAAGGCAATCTAACCCTAATGAATAAAATAACCTTACCTCTTACCTTGGCCACACCTAATTCCTTACTTCTTATGAATTAAATTCTTTAAACGGGGGGACCTTGATTAAGTCCCACCCTCTCAATCTTCCTTCTTAGTTTAAGGTTGATTACACAAAGTCTATATTACTAAATTCATAAATTATGGCATCACCACCTACCTGTTTGGTGCATGCCCTAACCCGAACCCTTCAAGGCCCTGTGCGGGTCTCTTAAAGGTCGATTGACACTTATACCCTCCGATCTTTGCCACCGGAGGGGGTAGTATCAACCCTTCGAGTTAAGTTTCCGGTTGGTTTTTGCCCACGGGGGTTGTACAAATTATATTGGTTATTAATTAGTTTGAAACGGTTTGACCACGAAAATTCAACTTGATGGGACCGGGGAATAGGGCAACCTGTGTGTTCAACCTGTTGCACAATCTTCAAGGGTTGGGGCCATCACCTCCAACCCTTGGGGCCAACAACATGATAATGGATTCGTGGGCCATTAACCCCACCTTTCCATCAACAACATTCAGAGTGGTCGTGTCGGTGATTAACCCGACTTCACCACATACGGAACTTGCTAATAAATGAAGCTACTACCACAAAACATACCAAGGGGCCCCAAAAACAATGGAGTTGGGTACCCCCTTGGCGGTCAAGTGGTCAAACCACTTGACCTTACGAGATAGGTGAGTGGGTTAGAAAATGCGTACCTTCGCCGCGCTCCCTCCAACCCTAAATGAAAAGCTAAGGTTAGTTAATTTACCTCAATTCTCCTCGGTTGATTTAGGCTCGATGTAGGCCGAGCCGCTACTTCTTTCCTTGCTCCACTTCGAGCGTCGACCTTGTCTCTTTTGTAACTAGTTTGATAGGAAGCGTACCCTAGTTAACAATAAAAATATAAAGTGTTTTTTAGGCCTAAGCATAATATATCTATTGAGTGCACTTAATTATCTTTCCAACGATCTAAAAATCACCTTAATCGGATAAGAAATGCAAAAGTTATGAGGGTTGGAAGTGCGAGGTCGATTCAACCGATCCTTCCAACCCACCTATCTAACTTCTAACTTCAAAACTTCATAGTAAATTCATTACGACTTGGATCTAGGCTTTCCTTATATCATTGGAAAGCTATTAAAGAGTTCTAACTAGAAAAATTATGACATCAGTAGGTTAGGCCAATACAAATTCAGCAGACCCTCTGTAATGCAGCAGTCAACCAAGAACTCTCAAACTATGTATTTCGTCTTCAAAAATTCATATCTAATTCAAATCATGCTCAAATCAAACATTCTATAAGGCCATGGAAAGATATTGAAAATATCTATCTGATAAAAATCTGCAATTAACAAGTTAAGCCAAAATGAATTCAGCAGACCCTCTGTAATGCAGCAGTCAACCAAGAACTCTCAAACTATGTATCCCGCCTTCAAAAATTCATACCTAGTTCAAATCATGCTCAAATCAAATGTTCTAAGCAATTCTGGAAAGCTAAACAAAAGTTCTACTTGGGAAAAATATAACTTTTTAGAATTTAAATTCTGATTGGGCTGGCAGGTCTGATCTAGCAGCCACTACCCACAGGACCACCCGGTTTTTTGCTGCATCTTTGAAAATTCATAACTAATTGTCATCTTGGCCAAATCACAAATGGGAACCGGCTATAGATAGCTATAGGAAATCTCTCTAAGAGAAAAATGATAAGTATTTTGTTCTAGCTTCTGAACTAAGCCTTCAGGGCATTGGCAGCTGAGGTCTACAATGCCTTCACTCGAAATTCTACAATCCAACCTACCTCTACAAAAGAAAAGAAGAATTTTGTTGGTGTGTTAATAAACACACATTCTAACTAGGAGAGGAAGTAGAGGATTTTCTCAAGCCTTTCTTTTAGGCCATTGAGAATGGATGCTAAAGGATTTTTTCCTAACTATTTTGAAGTAGAGCTTCGCCCACTAGTCGGGAATTAGATAGAGTTTTGTCTAACTCTCTTGAACTAGAGCTTCGCCCAAATTCTAAAGGGAAGAGGGGGGTTTTTGCCTAACTATCTTGATGTAGAGCTTCGCCCACTAATCGGAAAATAGAGGGAGTTTTCAAGGTGGAAGGAGGGGGTTTTTAAACCCTTTCACAAAAGGGTTGGACCCCTCCGCCACCGGTTCCATTTTTCGGACCCCCTCCCGAAATTTTGGCTCGGGGGTCTTCCCGGTCGAGGTTGCCACCCCGTCGCCGAGGTGGCTCCGACGGGAATCTTCCACATTCGTTCTAATTTTTGGTAGCAAGTTGGCAAGGAGTGTGAGCCCAAAAGGGTGCCCACATTTAGTCTTAGACCCTTGAAACGTTAGTTGATGCACTTTGAAGTAGCATGTTACTTCACAAAAATATAAAAAGAGTGAAATGTTAGTCTTAGAAGTACCATGTTGTAAGAGGCTAGGATGTGAGTTGTTATTGTGTTTTTACCTTCGGAAGGATTTGAGTGAATGAGGATAGGTAAGAAGAACTTGGATTGAGTAGTTAGTGAGTAGGCTAGTACAAATGGATGGAGACAACCAAAGTGACTCAAGAGGCAAGTGCATTCGAATTGGGATGAATGGAGGATCACATGGAGCGCACAAGTGGACCACCTCATCATGGCCACTTAATGGGGAAGGTCCAAGGAAGAATGCAAGGTGGAGGATAAGCAAATTCTCAAAGCACCAATCAAATCACGAGTTAAGCATCGTGGTTTGAATTAAGTGGTGAGCAACGATTTGGGAAAGTAAGGGGAGAAAGTTATGGCGGCGGAAAGCGAAGGAGGCTAAGTTTGGGTTGAAGCATCCCAAGTTTGGTAAAGTGTGGTAGGTAGAAAGCCAAGGCTAGTTAAATGTTCGAATTAGGATCCTTGTTGATCATTTGAGGGAGGAAGGCTTAGAAGATAAGATTGGCGCCTACTAAGTAGGAGGAAATCTCAAGGGCTTATCGTGAGCCTTGAGGGTGCTCACCCCCTCAAGCTTACTATATAATCCCTCATTCTTCCCTCACTCATCCTCTCTTTCCTTTGTGCTCCAAGGCACCCCACGAGTTATAAGTGTGGGTGTGGGAAGCCATATTGGAGCACATGTGTGTGCTTAGTTTTTAGTTTGAGAGCCAAGGCTTGTTAGCCTTGAAGAGGGCTTGACCTCTTGGTAGAATTAGTGTTGACGTGAAGGATTTTAAAGTTAATTCATGATTCCAATTTGTGGTACTTAAAGTTCATGTTTTGAATACACGTGGTTGCAAGTTCCATGTTTAAGAGTTGAGCACTTGAGGTTGTGATGAGTGCAAAAATATACTTGTGTGGATTAGTTAGTCTTAGTGAAGTTAGGAAATTCTCTCTCCCCCTCTCCTCTCTAGGATTTTAGGATTTTAGGATTAGAGAAGAATTGTGTGATTAGAAAGGGGTTGTTAGTAGAATTAGGAAAATTAGGTAGGAAGATTAGTTAAGGGCTTGAATAATTAGTGAGGTAGTTGGGGATTACAACTACAAAGTTGTGGGTCCATGAAGGAGCTGGGTTTATGAAGGAGCTGGGTTTATGAAGGAGCTGGGTTTGTTTAGTTAGAAAGTAAAGAGCTGGGTTTATGAAGGACCTGGGTTTGTTTAGTTAGAAGCTAAGGAGCTGGGTTCATGAAGGAGCTGGGTTTACGAAGGAGCTGGGTTTGTTTAGTTAGAAGCTAAGGAGTTGGGTTCATGAAGGAGTTGGGTTTATGAAGGAGCTAGGTTTATGTAATTAGAAAGTAAAGAGATGGGTTCATGAAGGAGCTTAGTAGATAGCCTACTTAATTAGCTCATAGACAAGTAGTTAGTTACATTATGCTAGTTAGTGTTATGTGTGGCTTTCACAAGTAAATGTATTTGAGATTGACTATAGAGAATAGTGTTTTTTTTAACACTTGCATCCTCTCTTTAAAAATAAACCACGTGCACAAATTAATGGAGAATGTGGAGCACTCTCGCGATGGCAAGACAAAGGAAGCAAAGACCAAAGTTAAATCCAAGACCACTTGAAGGGTGAACCTTGCACTATGGACTCATCCAAGTCCAAATCCAATACCGCGGAGGAATGTGAGCCCAAACCCACTACTCGGACTACGGACGCTTAAGGGTGGGGGGTTTGGCCTCACATAATTGGTGCGGCCGCCGGGAGCGAAGCGGAAGGTAGTTACAAGACTTGGAGGCGACTAGGAGACTTGGAGGCAACTAGGAAAAATTGGAGACACAAACTTGAGAGAAGGGAAGGAGCACCCGAAACTCGGTAAGTATTCTCTCTTTGGGTTACATTTGAATTCATTGTATTTCAACTATTCCTTGGAATGAATTGCATTGTCAATTACGCAAATTCATTTTTGAGGAAGGAGCGCGGCGAAGGTACGTCCTCAACCTTTTTGGGGATTTGCTAAGAACTTAAAAGGAACCTATAACCGAGTAGCTCATTAAAACATTAGAGGGTAAATTCACCTTAGGACATTGAACTTTGACACTCACCTCGGGGTGAGTCTCAAAGTTTTGGGAGTTGTCATTTCATGCTCTAGATTAAATTAATATTTCACAAAGTTTATGGTGTTGTTACATTGAGTCACGATTGAGGGGAGTGCTAACTCACAGGGGGATGTGATTGCTCAAGGTATGTTTATTTCTTCAAAGTGAACTCATTAACTAATTAAGGAATGCCTTTTGTACTCGTGATTGTTGTTATCCGTTGTAGAGGGTAATTCCCGAATTGTGGATGGTGTGAGAAGTTGAAGGGTGAAGCCTCGACTTTTAACATAATCTACTCGGAAGGTCACCCCCTCACAATCGGTATTGTGGTGAGTGTTAATTTGCGGGAAGGTGCGGAGGTGATGCTCCGACTTAACCAAAAAATTAACATGAACATGCCTATCCCCTATTGGGATTCTTTCACCTAAGTGGGCTTGCAGGTTCTTTTCCTCACCTCCTAAAAAAATTATAACCACACCAAGACAAGTGAAAATATTAAGAGGGGAATTGCTAGGATTATGTGTGGTCAAGTGAGGGTCGATCGATTCTTATGGAATGCAAGGTAGGACTCGCTCACAAAAACCAAGTTTGATAGTAGGACTAGAGAAATCTACTCGAAAGAGGCGGTCCTCTAAAATCAGTGATAGATTAGAACAAGATAATGTTAGAATAGAGAGTTGTTTGAACGTCGAACCTAGGACTAGGTCAATTCTAGACACCTTAGAACTTGGAGCTCAACTTGAAGAGGAGATCACTCCCTCCAAATTGAGTGGTGAAACTTCTTCGGAAAATTACACACTTAGAGAAGAATTCCCGGTAGAAGTTGATAGGGGATTGTTGAATAGTTCACCGGTCACCATGGCCGAGGAACGGGGGATGGATCCACCACCCATACCCCCAATTCCGCCCATACCTCCTATACCTCCAATAGACCCATTGGTTAGGCCAAGAGGCCTACCAATTGTGGTTCCACAAAATTTAGCGGCGATGGATATGCCATCTCATCTCCCTAAATTTTATGGGACCAAGGATGAGGACCCCTCTCGGCACATGGAACGGTATATCGAACGGTTGGCTAGCTTCCTCATAACCGACCCGGGTTATTGGTTAGTGTGGTTTCCTACCACTCTAGAGGGGGAAGCCTATGAATGGTATCGGGATCATGCCGAGGGACATTTTAGGGGATGGGAACAATTACAAAGGGAGTTTCTTAACGAATTTAGGCCGGAAGTGGGTCAAAGTACCGCATTAAGGGCATTGTCGTCATTGAAGCAAGGAAGGGAGGAAGAAATTTCGGCTTACATTAGGAGGTTTGATTTAGTGTGCACTAGATTTGTGGGTACCATGCTCAACGACGACACGCTAAAGCAATTTTTCTTTCAAGGGTTTTTTAAGTCCGGAACTATTAGGGGTGTTCTAGAAAGGAATCCCTTGACCTTGGCGGATGCCAAGCGTGCGGCTAGAGATATTGAAAACTTGGATAAAGATCACGAAAGGCTATGGAGAAGGGAGGATGAATTGATCCCACAATTCATCCCCATACGCCCTAGGGTGGTAGCGGTAGAACCCGCTAAGTATGAGAACCAAATTCCATATGCCATTGTGGACACCGGCCCCCGACCTTTAGCGGTTAGGGAACCGGCACCTCTTTTGGCACTACCGGCCCCTAGAACGGATCCACACTTGGAGGAGGTTGAGAGAAGACTAGGTGCTAGCCAACTAGGATTCCAAGAGGCTATGATAAAACAAATGCAAAGCCTCACGGATCAAATGTCATTAATGATCCGGAGTCAACAACCGGGGCCTCCACCCCCGGTTGAGTCGGGTAGGCATTCTTCCGGATTATGGTGTGTCCAATGTGGCCAACCGGGCCACACGCGTCAATTTTGTAGAAGTGGACAAAACCGTGACCAAAGAGGAAACGGTAACCCACCTCAACAAAATCAACGAGGTCAAGCGCCACCTCACTATGGAAATGGAAGCAATAGAGGACCACAACCTAGAGGGCAAGGTGGCCAAAATTTAGAGAAGAAGGAATTTCATCCCTTTTGTGGAAGGTGGCACGCTCAAGGACAATGTTGGTCCGAAGGTCAAGAGTTTAATTGTAGCAATTGTGGAGGAAGTCATCCCTCGGATACGTGTCGCCAACCGGACAAAATAATTAATGTCCCTTACCCGGTGGCTAATCCACAACAACAAGCAAGGGATAATATGCGAGGTGCTAGGCCACAAGGAGTACCGGCCAATGAACTTAGGCCACCTAACTTATACTATGACCATAGTAATGCTAGGCAAACTTTTCATCCACCGGCGGGCTTGCAAACTACAACCGGTTACATTCCAATACAAAATAGACAAGGAGTTCCACCTAATGGTAGTAACGGGAGACAAGCGCCTCCAACGGATCCGGGACCATCTAACTCCCAAGATGTTAGGTTCATGGATGGAGTGTTGGAGGCCACATGTGATGACATGCTTCCTCTCCCAACGAGAATTGGAGAGGAGCAAAGTCAATGGCCTCCTCACACCAATGCTATTACATATGAGTTAGTGAAGGGTAAGGGTGTGGTTGAAGAAGCACCTGCACTAGCGGTAACTACTAGGGCTAGGAGAGGGAATACCCCGTTGGAGGTAGGAATAGGAGAGCAAGGAAATTACTCTTCGGATGAAGAGATTAATCTCTCCGAGTTGGATAGGGTAGCTAGAAGAGCTACTAAGGATGTGGAGAGGGAAAATATAATTTTACAAGATAGGGAGAGGACTAATGCGGTACATGACTTGGATAATAGCGATGTGGGTGAATGGGAAGGACCGGGGGTTCCCGTAGACGAATTCGACGTAGTGGGTAATTCTAAGGTGGAAAGATCTACCGGGTACGACTTGTGGGCGGACCTTAGTACACTCAAGGCGGATATTACTTTCGGCCAACTATTGGAAATTTCACCCACGGCAAGGAAAACATTAAAGGAGGGAATGCCGGTACACAAGAGGATGAGGAAGGTGAAAGCTAAAATAGCCGCTAGGATCCAATCACAAGGTGGAAGAGACGTGAAAGCTATAGAAATAGAAGTTGTTATAGTAGATAAGGTGGTTCCTAATGTGCTAGTCGACGGAGGGAGTAGTCTAAATATACTACCGGAGGATACTATGAAAAAATTGGGACTTGGACTCACGGGGCCTTCACCTTTGGTCATAAATATGGCAAATCAAAGTTCGACTACGCCTTTGGGGATGATCAAGGATTGTAGAATGACTACGGGAGGCGAGGAGTACTTGGTCACCTTCCATGTCATTAAAATGCACTCCAACAAGGACACCTTCCCCATTTTGCTAGGTAGGCCTTGGTTGCGGATGGCGAATGCTATGGTCAATTGGGGTGGACCTAAACCATCCATCACTTATGGTCCGGAGGGTAATAGGGTCATAATGTCCATTGGTTCATTAGAAGGATGGATGAAGAAGGAGATGTATTTGCCATTGGAGAAGGAAATTGATGACTTAAACGAGAATGAGATTGGCAAGGCATTGGTGGGAGTCGTCCATCCCGAAGGTCAAAGGGTTGTTATAGATTCGGGCTCGGGAAGTCTAGGTCCTAATTTTTACAATTATGGGGATAATGGGGATTATGCCCAATGGCTAAGGGAGTACCCCGAGTCCGAGGTTGATGTAATGGTTATATTTCACCAAGTAGGCTTAGGGAGTGAATTTCCTAGTGTTAGTTTAGGAGAGGGCTCATTGTTGGAGCCATGTGAGGTGCTCACCGAGGAAGAGTGGGTTAGCGGTGGGTTAACACCTTGGGTAGATGACGTGGAAGAGGGTGAGGTTAGTTTAATTCATGTAGATGGGACTCAAGAGGAGGATGTGATTATTGAGTCATCGAAATTGGAGGAGCCTTTACATTTCAAGACCACGTCTACGGGGATAGTTGTAGGTCAAGATGTGAAAGATTACCCCAATGTGCCTTCCGATTGGTATCGGAACAAAGAGGAACAAGCACATGTGTCGGAAGCGGATTGGCGGTACGTGGATGTGAAATTAAAGAATGGAAAAACCCGACAAATGAAGATGGGTTCCAAATTGGGGGAGAAAGAGGTTAGGGAGTATAGCAATTTGGTGGATGAGTTTAGTGATACTTTTGCATGGTCCTACGATGAGCTTAAGGGAATTCCTAGGGAAATGGTAGAGCACCGGATTCCTTTAATTCCGGGGGCGAGGCCAATTAGACAAAAGGAGAGGAGGATGAATCCTCAATTGCAATTGTTGGTGAAAGCGGAATTGGAAAGGTTATTGAAGGCCGGGTTTATCAAGCCGGTGGAAATCACGGATTGGGTTTCTCCTATGGTCTTAGTAAAGAAAAAAAATGGGAAATTAAGGGTTTGTGTCGACTATAGGAAATTGAATTCGTGCACACAAAAGGATCACTTCCCCTTACCTTTTATCACCTTGTTGCTTGAGGAGGTTGGAGGTCATTCGCGATATACCTTTATGGATGGGTATGCGGGTTATAATCAAATTTCCATAGCCCTCCAAGATATCCATAAAACGGCTTTTACTACACCTTGGGGTACTTTTGTGTGGGTAGTGATGCCATTTGGGTTATGTAATGCCCCGGCTACTTTCCAACGATTAGTAATGTATATCTTCACCGACTTGTTGTTCAAATCCATGACCGTCTTTGTGGACGATTTTAGCACACAAAGTAATGTGGACGATCACCTACATTGTGTTAGGGAGGCATTGGTTAGGTGTAGGAAGATGAGGTTAGCATTGAACCCGGATAAGACATTTTTGGGAGTGAATAAGGGAGTGTTGTTGGGTTATGTTGTTAGTGAGAAAGGTAGAGAACCCGATCCGGATAAGATTGCGGCCATAAGCGACTTGGCAACTCCAACCAATTCCAAGGGGATCTCTAAGTTGTTAGGACATGTGGGATGGTACCGGGAACTTATTCCTAATTTTTCAAAGATAGCGGTGCCCATTACCCATTTGCTCAAAAAGGATGTCAAATTCGAGTGGACGGATGCTTGTCAAAAAGCCTTTGAGGAATTGCGGGATAGGTTGAGCACCTATCCGGTGTTGATACCACCCAATTGGGGTAAACCTTTTCACGTCTATTGTGATGCTAGTAATGTGGCAATAGGGAGTGCGCTTTGTCAAGCAACGGGAGAAAAAGAGAAGGATCAACCTATAGCTTATGCGAGTAAGCAATTGACCCCCGCCGAAAGAAACTACTCTACAACGGAGAGGGAGTGCCTAGCCATGGTGTTTTCCGTTAAAAAGTTTAGGCATTACCTCATGTGCAACCCGGTTGTATTTTTTGTTGACCACATGGCTATCAAGTATCTAGTTAACAAGGCGGAGTTAAGTGGTAGGTTAGCTAGGTGGGTTTTGTTATTAGAAGAATTCGACTACACGGTGGAATATAAACCGGGTCGTATGCATTTACAAGCGGACCACTTGTCTAGGTTGTCGGAGGAGATAGGAAAAAATCCGGTAAATGATATGTTAGTAGATGATAGCCTCTTTGTGGTCACTTCTACACCGGAGTGGTATGCGGGCATAGTGGAATTTCTAACAACCCACAAGTTGCCCAAAGAGTGGACAAAAGAAGAGAGAAGGAAGGTGAGGATAAATAGTAGGCAATTTGTTGTAGTGGGCCATAGGTTGTTTAGAAGGGGGTCCGATGGTATTTTACGACGATGCGTGTCAAAAACGGAGGTTGAAGCGATTTTAATCGCTTGCCACGATAGCGCTTGCGGCGGTCACTTCTCGGGTCAACTCACCGGGCAAAAAATACTTAGAGCGGGCTACTTTTGGCCTACACTATTTAAGGACGCCCATGACTATGTAAGGAAATGCGACGCTTGCCAACGGTATGCCCGAAACGACCTTAGAATGGAGATGCCTTTACATGTATCATTACCCTTAATTCCTTTCGAAAAATGGGGCATCGACTATGTGGGTGAGGTCCATCCCCAATCTTCAAAAGGAATGAAATATATTGTGGTGGCAACCGAGTACCTCACCAAGTGGGCGGAAGCCAAAGCGGTGAAGACCGACACGGCGGAACACGCGGCAACATTTATGTACGAAAATATAATTTCGCGGTTCGGGGTGCCGAAGATCCTAGTAAGCGATAGGGGTACTCACTTTTTGAATGACTTGATTCGAGAGATGACAGAGAAATTTAAAATTGATCACCGGAAGACTACTCCCTACCACCCACAAACCAATGGACAAACGGAAAGGGTTAACGGAATTTTGGTGAGTATACTACGCAAGACGGTTATAGACTCGAAGCGGGATTGGGATACGAAACTAACGGCGGCACTTTGGGCATACCGTACAACCTATAAGGTAACTACGCGTGCTACACCATTTTCCTTAGTCTATGGTCTTGAAGCGACACTACCAATCGAATATGAAGTCGAGTCACTTAGGGTGGCCGTGAGTACGAGACTTACCGAAAGTCAATCCTTACGAAATCGACTAACCGATTTGGAAGCACTTGACGAAGGGAGGAGAATGGCGGCTCAACATATTGAGGCAATCCAAAGAAGGAGAAAGATTACTTTCGACAAACGACATAAGAGAAGGGCCCTAACACCGGGAATGATGGTCATGATTCAAGACGCACGAAAGCTTGAATTTCCGGCGAAATTCGATGCAATATGGTTAGGACCTTACCTTGTCTATGAGGTCTTTCCTAATAAATCAATTCAATTGGAAACGTTGAATGGTGAGCTCTTTCCTACCCGTACATCGGGAAGTAGATGTAAGGAGTACCGAGCTTGACTAGGCAACTTACCCTTGGAGCAAGAGATGTTTGGATTCATCCCCCGATGGTCGCCAATTATGTGAGCCCAAAAGGGTGCCCACATTTAGTCTTAGACCCTTGAAACGTTAGTTGATGCACTTTGAAGTAGCATGTTACTTCACAAAAATATAAAAAGAGTGAAATGTTAGTCTTAGAAGTACCATGTTGTAAGAGGCTAGGATGTGAGTTGTTATTGTGTTTTTACCTTCGGAAGGATTTGAGTGAATGAGGATAGGTAAGAAGAACTTGGATTGAGTAGTTAGTGAGTAGGCTAGTACAAATGGATGGAGACAACCAAAGTGACTCAAGAGGCAAGTGCATTCGAATTGGGATGAATGGAGGATCACATGGAGCGCACAAGTGGACCACCTCATCATGGCCACTTAATGGGGAAGGTCCAAGGAAGAATGCAAGGTGGAGGATAAGCAAATTCTCAAAGCACCAATCAAATCACGAGTTAAGCATCGTGGTTTGAATTAAGTGGTGAGCAACGATTTGGGAAAGTAAGGGGAGAAAGTTATGGCGGCGGAAAGCGAAGGAGGCTAAGTTTGGGTTGAAGCATCCCAAGTTTGGTAAAGTGTGGTAGGTAGAAAGCCAAGGCTAGTTAAATGTTCGAATTAGGATCCTTGTTGATCATTTGAGGGAGGAAGGCTTAGAAGATAAGATTGGCGCCTACTAAGTAGGAGGAAATCTCAAGGGCTTATCGTGAGCCTTGAGGGTGCTCACCCCCTCAAGCTTACTATATAATCCCTCATTCTTCCCTCACTCATCCTCTCTTTCCTTTGTGCTCCAAGGCACCCCACGAGTTATAAGTGTGGGTGTGGGAAGCCATATTGGAGCACATGTGTGTGCTTAGTTTTTAGTTTGAGAGCCAAGGCTTGTTAGCCTTGAAGAGGGCTTGACCTCTTGGTAGAATTAGTGTTGACGTGAAGGATTTTAAAGTTAATTCATGATTCCAATTTGTGGTACTTAAAGTTCATGTTTTGAATACACGTGGTTGCAAGTTCCATGTTTAAGAGTTGAGCACTTGAGGTTGTGATGAGTGCAAAAATATACTTGTGTGGATTAGTTAGTCTTAGTGAAGTTAGGAAATTCTCTCTCCCCCTCTCCTCTCTAGGATTTTAGGATTTTAGGATTAGAGAAGAATTGTGTGATTAGAAAGGGGTTGTTAGTAGAATTAGGAAAATTAGGTAGGAAGATTAGTTAAGGGCTTGAATAATTAGTGAGGTAGTTGGGGATTACAACTACAAAGTTGTGGGTCCATGAAGGAGCTGGGTTTATGAAGGAGCTGGGTTTATGAAGGAGCTGGGTTTGTTTAGTTAGAAAGTAAAGAGCTGGGTTTATGAAGGACCTGGGTTTGTTTAGTTAGAAGCTAAGGAGCTGGGTTCATGAAGGAGCTGGGTTTACGAAGGAGCTGGGTTTGTTTAGTTAGAAGCTAAGGAGTTGGGTTCATGAAGGAGTTGGGTTTATGAAGGAGCTAGGTTTATGTAATTAGAAAGTAAAGAGATGGGTTCATGAAGGAGCTTAGTAGATAGCCTACTTAATTAGCTCATAGACAAGTAGTTAGTTACATTATGCTAGTTAGTGTTATGTGTGGCTTTCACAAGTAAATGTATTTGAGATTGACTATAGAGAATAGTGTTTTTTTTAACACTTGCATCCTCTCTTTAAAAATAAACCACGTGCACAAATTAATGGAGAATGTGGAGCACTCTCGCGATGGCAAGACAAAGGAAGCAAAGACCAAAGTTAAATCCAAGACCACTTGAAGGGTGAACCTTGCACTATGGACTCATCCAAGTCCAAATCCAATACCGCGGAGGAATGTGAGCCCAAACCCACTACTCGGACTACGGACGCTTAAGGGTGGGGGGTTTGGCCTCACAAGGAGGCAAGTGGCCCTCTTGCTATTTTCCTCAAAGTCTTCGCGCTAATTTTTCCTCACGCCGAGCTCCTCCACTTGTCTTGCGTGACTCACACTAAGTACTAAACTAACCCTTGCGTAGCTAGCTCAACTAATTTAATCCTCTTAGCTAGTTGCTTTCACTAACTACGTTTTTTCCCCGCTAACTAGGTCTTGCCTAGATAGCTATTTTTCCTAACTTAGCTAATTTCTATCTCTAGTTAGTTTTCATTTTTACTAACTCTACCTAAAACTAGATTTTTCCTTTCACGGGTGAAGGTCCGAAGTCTTCGGTAATTTCCTTCCCCTTTTTGAACTAAACACTAATTGAACTAATTTTTCCCTTAATTCGCTATCAATCCTAACTTTTAATACTAAAAACCTAACTAAAGTGATCCCACGGAGTGGTGGACCACTCTGGTGGTTCACACACCATCTTGCAAAGAGGTGGAAAATTTTGCATATCTTCCCCTGTTACATCCAAAATTTCAAAAACAAAATATTGTTGCACAACTATGAAGAGTAGGGTTTCACATGTGTGTTGTTGATATTGCCCAAGTATCCAATTGCCTTGAATTTTTTCAAATGGATAAAACTCAATTGCTTGACTTTCATTCATTGCAATTTGGAAGCTCACCTGCAAACATGATTGTTGGTTAGAGGGTGTCTTGAGGAATTATCCATGATTAATAGAACATTGTCAATGGAAGTTGCACCAAGTGAGATGTCCTACTCTTACATCAATGACCTCAACATAGGTGATACCGTAACACCATAGCAGGTTCGCCACCTGGCGAATGAATATTTAATTTTTTTGAAAAAATAAGGTTCGCATCTCAAAAACTGAATTTCTCAATTTTCATTTTTTAGCAAAAAATAAGTAAAAATGACCCTAAATAGCTTAGAAATAGCAAAATATTTCAAAAACTAATTTATTCTATTTTCGTTTTTTTGTCTTCAGAATTTTCTAATTTTTACGTTTTTTATTTTTAGAATTATTTTAGGACGAACCTGCTATGGTACTACGGTAGTAACTTCCAAGTGACATTTATTCAACTCAATGGACCCAAAAAAAAAGAAAAAGTTTGATAGATTAATAATGATGATCAACACAAATTTCTTAGATTGTAACGATAACACATGGTTCTAAACAATGTTCACCAAAACTTGAGGATACATATTTGGTACATTATTAAATTCACCTTTTAGAATAATGACGGTGTGACTTACCGCAACTTTGAATATTTAATTTCCCTTCAAACCTCAACATGTTGTTCATTATTCTCTATATTGAAGCTCATTTGGCCATTGTACATGGAATCGGTCCCAAAGTGTATGCACACCACCCAGTATATGAATACAACTATCATGCCATCCTAAACTTTTGTATCCATTGAGATACATCCAAATAATGCTCATGATATGTATATAATGCAACCAAATAACTTCAAGGCACCCGGCTATACAATGTTTTTCAATTTCATGTGCACAACTTTTAATTTCGGGCATTGAGTTGTCACTACGGTCTTCAACAATGTCATCTTCTTCATAGTCTCTGGTAATGTTTCTAACTTCACACAAGAACCACAGTCCAAAGCAACCAAGGAAACTAAGTTTCCAATGGTATGTGGCAACTTCTTCAAGCCAACACATGCATGTATGGTGAGGGTTTCCAAGGATGTCAAGTTCCCTAATGTCTCTGGTAACTCCATTAAGCTCACGCAACAACGCAAATCTAGGTTTTTCAAAGATGTTAGGTTGCTCAAAGTATCTGGTATTCGCTTTAGTTGTTTACAAAATCCCAAGTCAAGAGTAATCAAGGTCTTTATTTGACCTAATGTTTGTGGTAACTCTATTAAGTTTCTACAAAATCCCAAGCACAAAGACGTCAAAGATATCATAGTCCCCAAGTTGCATGGTAACTTAATCAAGGATTCACAACCACATAGTCTGAGTGAACTCATAGAAGACATGTTCTCCTCCAATAATATTGGCAATTCCTTCGAAGAAATACAATATTCCAAATTCAGTGAAGTCAAAGAACATAATTGTTTTGATGTTGTATGCACACTTTCCTTCACATGCTCACAATCAATCATTTCCAATATAGCCAACGAACTCAAGTTGCCCAATGTCTTTGGCAATTCCTTCAAGTTTTTACAATTCCTCAATTTCAATGTAGCCAATGAACTCAGATTACCCAACGTCTCTGGCAATTCCATCAAGTTCTCACAATACCACAAATCGAGTGTAGCCAATGAACTCAAGTTGCCCAATGTCTTCGGCAATTCCATCAAGTTCTCACAATACCACAAGTCCAATGTAGCCAATGAACTCAAGTTGCCCAATGTTTGAGGCAATTCCATCAAGTTCTTACAATACGACAACTTCAAAGTAGCCAATGAACTCAAGTTGCCCAATGTCTCTGGCAATGCCTTCAAGTTCTTACAATTCCACAACTTCAATGTAGCCAATGAACTCAAGTTGCCCAATGTCTGCGGCAATTCCATCAAGTTCTCACAATATGACAAGTTCAACGTAGCCAATGAACTCAAGTTGCCCAATGTCTCTGGCAATGCCTTCAAGTTCTTACAATTCCACAACTTCAATGTAGCCAATGAACTCAAGTTGCCCAATGTCTACGGCAATTCCATCAAGTTCTCACAATACGACAAGTTCAACGTAGCCAATGAACTCAAGTTGCCCAATGTCTCTGGCAATGCCTTCAAGTTCTTACAATTCCACAACTTCAATGTAGCCAATGAACTCAAGTTGCCTAATGTCTGCGGCAATTCCATCAAGTTCTCACAATACGACAAGTTCAACGTAGCCAATGAACTCAAGTTGCCCAATGTCTCTGGCAATGCCTTCAAGTGCTTACAATTCCACAACTTCAATGTAGCCAATGAACTCAAGTTGCCTAATGTCTGCGGTAATTCCCTCAAGTTCTCACATCCGAACAAGTCCAACGTAGCCAATGAACTCACGTTGCCCAATGTCTCTGGCAGTACCTTCAAGTTCTCACATTTGGATAACTTCAATGTAGCCAGTGAACTCAAGTTGCCCAATGTCTGCGGCAATTCCATCAAGTTCTCACATTGGGACAAGTCCAATGTAGCCAATGCACTCAAGTTGCCCAATGTCTCTGGCAATGCCTTCAAGTTCTTACATTTCCACAACTTCAATGTAGCCAATGAACTCAAGTTGCCCAACGTCTTAGGCAATTCCATCAAGTTCTCACATTGGGACAAATCCAATGTAGCCAATGAACTGAAGTTGCCCAATGTCTCTAGCAGTGCCTTCAAGTTCCCACATTTGGATAACTTCAATGTAGCCAGTGAACTCAAGTTGCCTAATGTCTGCGGCAATTCCATCAAGTTCTCACATTGGGACAAGTCCAATGTATCCAATGAACTCAAGTTGCCCAATGTCTGCGGCAATTCCATCAAGTTCTCACATTGGGACAAATCCAATGTAGCCAATGAACTCAAGTTGCCCAATGTCTCTGGCAATGCCTTCAAGTTCTTACATTTCCACAACTTCAATGTAGCCAATGAACTCAAGTTGCCCAACGTCTTAGGCAATTTCATCAAGTTCTCACATTGGGACAAATCCAATGTAGCCAATGAACTGAAGCTGCCCAATGTCTCTAGCAGTGCCTTCAAGTTCCCACATTTGGATAACTTCAATATAGCCAGTGAACTCAAGTTACCCAATGTCTGCGGCAATTCCATCAAGTTCTCACATTGGGACAAGTCCAATGTAGCCAATGAACTCAAGTTGCCTAAAACACTATATTCGTTAAATTGAGACTTTTTGGGCATTTTGAGACATTCACAGAAATAAGAACAAGGATAAATGGAACACATATTGGAGAAAGTTGTAAGATGCGAACACTTTGAAGAGGTGTTCATACCAAGAACCCCATTAATAACTCATATTTGTGATGGTTTACGGTGGGCAATCCAAACCTTAGACCAAATTGAAGGGGAAATCTTAAAACATTCATATTATTGCACACAAAACATGAGAGCTTGTATGGATATGGTTTAGGTAGGGGTTTCCAAACCATAGACCATATTGAAGGGGAAATATGTTAACCAATATAATATTGCATACAAGATATGAGAACTCATATTTGTGATGGTTTAGGTAGGGCAATCCAAACCTTAGACCATATTGAAGGGGTAATCCCATAACACTTATATTATTGCAAGTAGAATATACAATGTATGGCATGAGAAATTGAATAGCATACTAATGGCACAAATCAATTGGATAGTGCGGCCTAAAATCATCCCGCCTACATGCAATGTCTACGCCTACGATGGCCTATCTAGGCTTGGAGACGGCATCTTTTTCTTTTGCCGCCGCTTGTTTAGCTCGCATCGCCTCAACATTTCTGAGAATCTCTGGCCCGCGACTGTAGCCGAGTTTTGGATGCGGGCCCACCATAACACATTTTGGATTCCGTCGACCGCCCGAATTATAAGACGAGGAATTCGAATACGACGACGTAGACTGTCCGGCATATCGGCGCATGGCGTACTCACGCTCCAGCTCAATGGACGCATTGGACCGTGGAGGTTTGAGGCCGGACGCAACCTGCAACCAATTAAGCACCGGCAAACATGTGTTAGTTTGAGGAGAAAGACCCAAACATGTCGCACGGTCTTTTAAGGATAGAATGATTGTAACGCATGGTGCATTTATGGGGAGGGGGGCTTACCTTGGCACGACGGGCACTCGCGTCCGAGTTGGCGAGGAGGGGCAAGGCGTTCCGCAAAGGGATAGGGAGGGGTCCACTCTTTGTAGGCCGAGCGTCCATACATAGCCGCCGTTGAGGTGTAACACTCCCGCCTTCCCGCGAGGGTGACGCCCGGACGCAGTAGCGATCTATGCCCTTGAGCGGTGACGGAGACGGCGATTGTCGGAAGATTTGCTTGGGCGGGGGGCTATCGACGACCCCGGCATCTAGAGGCTCCTTGGAGTAGTCGATGGTGGACGCAGCATCGTAAACGGTCTCGTAGAAGAAGCTTCCCAAGTTTGACTCACTGACGATGTCAATAGAGGGCTCCAAGCGCTGATGCCAAACAAAAAAACCAAACAAAACCCAAGGGAAAGGGGGGGGAGGGAGCATGTGAAAATCCATATACATTTAAGGCATATATACACACACACAAATGTCACACCAAGTACTATCTCAAATGAGTTTATTATATTTCGCGTGAGCGTACAAATCCCTGTACAAATAGTCCCTCGGATCCAAGTATCTCTCGCCTATTGGATTACGAGATACGAAGTTGGGCACGGGGAGTCCGCTCCCCGCGAGCGCCTGCAAGTATTTAAGGAGGTCTAACAAAAAGCGGTCTTGGACCTTCCCGACCGTCCACGTAGGGCACACTATGAAGTTGGAGGTCGGGTTCAAAATATTTTTGGACGCGCTGTCGTCCACCATGAGGGTGTTGTCGCGGGTGGGGCGGACGTCGTAGGGACAGCCGACCATTGAGGGACGGACGTCCCACACGATTGGCTTCAAGACCTTCAGGTATTGGCTCACGGCGGGGTTGTTGGGCTTCCTGACAACCCTGCCTTTGGGGGTGGTCAAAGTCCTACACGACTCCTGTCCTAGGACCAAGCACGGGGGTTCGAGGCCCTTGAAGATGAACTCCACGACCGCCTGGGTGTTTTCGGACTTCATGGAGCTCCACACGATCACCCACCATTTCTTTAGGGCGACCTGCAGGAAGCGCCGAAGCCACGGCCGGAGGTACACGAGCTTGCTTTTGATGTACGTGGGGGGGCCATCGTAGTTCGTATCCTCGGGCTTGGAGAAAGACACCGTGGGGGCCCTTGGGCAATGCACGCATTGGACAAAGACCCCGTTGAGGTCTAGCACCAGGAACCGGGTCTTAGGCTGCAAGGCCGGCGCGGGTAAAATCGGGGAGGCCGCCGCGCTGTCGTCCACGCTTCGGGGAGAGGATCGACGGGGAGCCGCAACGCTACGATCCGATCCCTGTGGAGACGAGCGAGAGAAGGCGGCGAAGGCTATGTCATGCTATGTCCATTTTCAAGCATATCGAAAATTGTTTGTGTAAAAGACAAGAAACAATTGAAGTAGCTGTGGCAACGACACCATACAATGGGGAAAACTCACAACATACATTCGGAACACAAGAGCAAGCGTATGGGCACCAAAAAGAATGATTTTATTTGTTATAAAAATCTCTATGTACAATTTGAATGAGGGGAGCCGCGTTGAACGAGTCGTTCACACTATCCTAAATGTAAATCTACAAAATTTGATTGCGTCCGCCAGAGATCGAGAATCGTCGCACGCGGGGGGGGGGCCATGTCGGGGGATGAAAGGAACGAGAGCGGGGGGGAGGTAGGGGGGTGCGGTGGGGGGTGGGGCAGTTCCTCCTAGCTAGGGGGACACGACCACGGCAACAAGACAATGGCCAGGAAGTTTGGGTCGAACGACCCAAACTAGAGGTCTCAGTACATTACCTCTTCCTAGTCATGTCTGGATGATGTGGACGCTTCCGCCATCTCCGTTGGCCCGCCTCTCATGGCCCCGCGTTCTCCAACGACGTCAGCGACCTGCTCCTGCAAAGGCTCAGCATGAGGCCCTTGTCCTAACCCAACCTCCGCATGCGAATCATGCATGTGTTCATCGATTGGGGTAGGGTTAGATGTATCACCAGGCCCTTGCGGGCCTTCAACGTCTACCATGGTTGTGTCTTCGCAACCATGCTGGGCAACAGGGGACTGCGCATTGTCGAGGTTTGGGACGACCGACCCAAACCCTCCTGCATCGTGGGGTTCGTCTTGGCGCACCACAGGCTCTGGCGGGTTTGGGTCGGACGACCCAAACATGTGGGGGTCGTCCTGCTGGTGAGGGGGGGGGCATGTCGATGGGAAGCCGCAACAGTGGGGGGGTCAAAGGCGTGGAGGATCCGCCCACGCTCCAGAGGCTGGGGTCGTCGATTTGCTGCACTGGGGCGTACGGTCAGACGTGGGGCCCCATCATGTGCTGAAAGCTGAACGACGACTGCGGCACAGGCTGCTGAGGGATGCTCTGAGGTGGGAACCCGGGGGGCAGGTGTGGAAATGCTCCTGGGGGAGCGACCACCAAGCCTTGCGCCCACATCCCCTGTATGACCTGAGAGATCAGGTCTGCGCTAGAGGGAGGCTGGGCCAACGCCCTTTGCCGCTCCTGATCCAATAGGAGGGCCCTCAACTCTGCGACCTCGTTCTGCATTGAAGGTTCTTCAGCCGTAGCCTTCTGAAGCCGGAGGCGCTGCTCCTCGTCCCTCCGCATCTTCTCGTTGGCTTCCTCCACAGTCAGGACTTTGGGTTTCACCCTGACCATGCCAGCGAACGCTCTCGGGGAGGGAGGATCCGACCTGAGCCGTTTGGCGAGCTCCATGTCGTCCTCGTCCTCGCTGCTTATGGCGATTGTCTCGTCCACTGCGTAGTCGCCGTACAGCTTCTTCCCCTTCATCCTCCTCTTCTCCCCAGGAATGCTACGATGTGAGCGGTGAGCGGTGAGCAGATCTCGTGAGCAGAAAATCAAAATTTAAAACTTCATTTAACGAAAGTTAGGACACCTATGACCGTGGATTTTGCACATATTTCAAGTTTAATTTTGGAATTATGAGGCCGATATTTATGGAGTGCCTAATTTTTAGGACCAAAAGTTTCTTAAAATTACCAACGAGTCCCTATGGCCGTGGGAAAATTCAGTGTGGTTGAGAAGGTGGTGGACCTATGGGAAGAGGCCTCGGATCCGAGGCCTCTTAGTTGTGGGTAGCTTATGCTTGAAAATCAAAATGTTATGTATATTTGAGTTGGCTACTTGTCTTTGCATTTGGCCATTTCTTGTATGTTCTAGCATGAGGAGGAGGTTTGGAAAGAGGCCTCGGATCCGAGGCCTCTTTTTTGTGGGTAGGATATTCTTGAGAAATCAAAATGTTATGTATATTTGAGTTGGCTACTTGTTTTTGCATTTGGCCATTTCTTGTATGTTCTAGCATGAGGAGGAGGTTTGGAAAGAGGCCTGGGATCCGAGGCCTCTTTCTTGTGGGTAGGATATGCTTGAGAAATCAAAATGTTAGGTGTATTTGGTTTGGCTACTTGTCTTTAGATTGTCTACTAGTTGACGACCACAAAAGTGTAGTGTTATTTGAGAACAACGACAAGATGCATTCAACAAGACAATTGGAATATTAAAAACCACACCACACTTTATAAATCCAAATACCAATCAATCAAACCAAAAATCAATCAACAATGAGGTTGTCACTACTAGATTCCCTACTTCCAAAGATACTCCCCTCATGGCCGCCCTCATCTGAAGTGGAATCTAAGGTATGGCATTCATTATCCACCTCTGCAAGAAGCTCGAAGAAGTCTAAGGCACGGGGGTCATAACGTGGAGACGGGGTACTAGCTTTGCTAGGAGAAGGTTGTGCCGTTTGTACCATCGCCATATCATGGGCATAGATTGGCAAAGTGAATCCCTTGGTAGGCGTACCAAACACATCTGCTCCAAGGCCAAGTCTGAAAACAAGCATGAAAATTGTAAGAAAGAGGATGGAAAGTGTAAAAGCTGAGTGGACAAGGAAAAGAAGCAACTTAGAAGGTCATCATACTCACTTACTGCGAGGACTCTGGCCTCGATCGCTTCAAGGCCGGCGGCCTCTTCTGCGTGCCTTGTGAAGCCTGCGTGGAAGCAACAACAATGGATGGAGCCTTCACCGGATGCTTAACACTCTGAAGTGGCTTAAGGACACGGTTGAAGATGTCCTCGTCCTCCTCGAGAGCAACGATATGGCGCCCAAGTTGCCTGCATGCATGGACAGAAGTCCCTGTTGCAGAGGAATGGTTAGCAAACATAAATAAAAGCAAAGGTAGAAAATGAAAACCAAGATATGATGGCAAGTGAAGTAGGACATACCAACGCCTGCATTAACGTCAACCACGACCTGCCCAATGTCAGTAGTTGCCATGATCAAGGAGGACATGAAAGAAATATCTTTCTCACGGGGACCACGCCAAGCTTTGGAGCCATCCATGAGAGGGGTTGTGGTATAATTCATAATGGCATCATCCATGTCCAGCTCAATGCCAAGAGCCTTGAGCTCATTGGCATCGCGAAGGCGAAATGACGAGTGCCGGGGCCGCTTATCAAGGTCGGATCCAATTGTTTTCGTGGCACGAACAAGTAGCACAATTTGGAAGAGGTTAGTGGTCTTGTCCACATGTTTAGCTGAATGAAGGCGAAGACGGTTGACTCCCAACCACTCCTTAAAGATGGTGAAGCCAAAAGCAGCGAAGTGGTCTTGAATGCTCTCCTTGAAGTCACCATTGTCATCTGGATGAAAGAGGAGGAGAGCTCCATCGTCATGCAGGATCTCATCCGCAAAATCCCAAAGGCAGATTCGCCACTTCTCCAAGTAATCCGGCAACGAATCAACTTCCACGTCTCCATCAAGCCCACCCAATGCAGTAAGTATATCGGGTAACTCCTTGACCGCAACATCCTCTAGCTGTGAACAAATTCGAGGCCAAATCAGATTTCACAAAAATTGAAGCTATATGGCCTCTTTTCAGACCCCTTACAAGCACGCTCAAACATATGTGAGGACCCGAGTACTGAAACTAAGGTCCTGTCGGATCCGACATACCCCCCCCCCTTGCCTCAAATCACAAATCACGCCCCTTACAAGCCTCACCCTTCAAAGAATTCTCAAAGAATTAAGCTATATGGCCTTAAATCAGACCAATTATAAGCCTGCCCCAATCTTAGAAATCAAAAAATAAAGCTATATGGCCTCTTTTCAGACCCCTTACAAACATGCCAGAATCCAACAAATTACAAAATGTAAACATATGTGAGGTCCCGAGTTGAGAACCTAAGGGCCTGTCGGATCCGACATACCCCCCCCTTGCCCCAAATCACAAATCACACCCCTTACAAGCCTGCCCCAATCTTAGAAATCAGAGATTAAAGCTATATGGCCTCTTTTCAGACCCCTTACAAGCATGCCCCTTTAGAGAATTCTCAAATAATTAAGCTATATGGTCTCAAATCAGGACCCCTTATAAGCCTACCCCAATCTTAGAAAATCAAAAATAAAGCTATATGGCTTATTTTCAGACCCCTTAAAGGCACTCCCAAAACCCGAAAATCAAAAATCTAAACCTACATGGCCTCAAATCATACCCCCAACAAGCATACCCCTTACGAGAATGTTTAAATCAGACCCCTAACAAGCATACTCCACTCCGAGAATTCTCAAAAATTAAAGCTAGATGGCCTCATATCAGGCCCCTCACAAGCATGCCCGAATCTAAAAAATCAAAAATCTAAACCTTCATGGCCTCCAATCAGACCCCTAAGAAGCCTGCCCCTTCAGAGAATTCTCAAAAATTGAAGCTATATGGCCTTAAATCAGACCCCTTACAAGAGTGCCCGAATCCCATAAATCAAAAATCAAAGCTATATGGCCTCAAATTGGACCCCTCACAAGCATGCCTCAATCCCAGAAATCACAATCCTAAGCCTACATGGCCCCATATTAGGCCACATGACTACTTTCATGTTTGCAAGTCTTTTGACTGCTTCTCCTCTGTTTCAGCAGATATATCTGTTTTCAGCATGATTGTAAGGGGTCTGAAAAGAGGCCACATAGCTTTATTTTTTGTTTTCTAAGATTGGGGCAGGGTTATAAGTGGTCTGATTTGAGGCCATATATCTTTAATATTTGGGAATTCTTTGAAGGGTGAGTCTTGTAAGGGGTGTGATTTGAGATTTGAGGCAAGGGGGGGGGGTTTGTCGGATCCAACAGAACCTTAGTTTCAGTACTCGGGTCCTCACATATGTTTACATTTTGTAATTTGTTGGATTCGGGCATGCTCTTAAGGGGTCTGATTTGAGGCCATATATCTTTAGTTTTTGATTTTTAAGATTGGTGCAGGCTTATAAGGGGTTCTGATTTCAGGCCATATAGCTAAATTATTTGAGAATTCTCTGAAGGGGCATGCTTGTAAGGGGTCTGAAAAGAGGCCACATAGCTTTAATTTTTGAATTCAAGAATCACAAAATTATAACAATTGTGAGGTCCCAACATGTGAGCCCAAGGGCCTGTCGGATCCGACATCCCCCCCTTGCCTCAAATCAGACCCCTAACTACCCCTTACAAGCATGCCCCTCTACCAGAATTCAGAAATCTAAACCTATATGGCCGCCAATTAGACCCCTAACAAGCATACCCCACTCCGAGAATTCTCAAAAATTGAAGCTATATGGCCTTAAATCAGACCCATTACAAGAGTGCCCGAATCTCAGAAATCAAAAATCAAAGCTATATGGCCTCAAATTGGACCCCTTACAAGCATGCCTCAATCCCACAAATCACAATCCTAAGCCTACATGGCCTCATATTAGGCCCCATAGAGGCACGGCCAAATCTCAAAAATGCACAAAATTATAACAAATGTGAGGTCCCGAGATGTGAGCCCAAGGGCATGTCGGATCCGACACCCCCCCTTGCCTCATATCAGACCCCTAACAAAGCCTGCCCCTATCTTAGAAATCAAAAATATAGCTATAAGACCTCTTTTTGGACCCCTAAAAGGTACGCCAAATAGCCAATAATCAGAGAATTAATATATATGTGAGGTCCCGATCTATCAACAAAGGGGCCTGTCGGATCCGACAGTTCCCCTTTGCTTCAAATTAGACCCCTTACTACCATACAATAATCCCATAATTCGTAGAAATAAACCTCAATGGCCTCACATCAGACCCCTTACTGACACGCCCATATATTAAAAATGCAAAAATTAAAACATTTGTGAGGTCCCGAGCTTTCAACCCAAGGGCATGTCGGATCCGACAGACCCCCCTTCCCCCAACTGAAACCTCTAGCAAGCCTGCCTTAAACTTAGAAATCAAAAAAATAAAACTTTATGGCATCTTCTCGGACCCCTTAGAAGCATACCCCACGTTCGGAAATCAAAAGTCTACACCTACATGGCCTCACATCGGGACCCTTACAAGGATGCCCCAATCCCAGAAATCACAATCCTAAGCCTACATGGCCCCATATTAGGCCACATAGAGGCTCGGCCAAATCTCAAAAATCACAAAATTATAACAATTGTGAGGTCCCGACATGTGAGCCCAAGGGCCTGTCGGATCCGACATCCCCCCCCTTGCCTCAAATCAGACCCCTAACTACCCCTTACAAGCATGCCCCTCTACCAGAATTCATAAATCTAAACCTACATGGCCGCCAATTAGACCCCTAACAAGCATACCCCACTCCGAGAATTCTCAAAAATTGAAGCTATATGGCCTTAAATCAGACCCATTACAAGAGTGCCCGAATCTCATAAATCAAGAATAAAAGCTATATGGCCTCAAATTGGACCCATTACAAGCATGCCTCAATCCCACAAATCACAATCCTAAGCCTACATGGCCCCATATTACGCCACATAGAGGCTCGGCCAAATCTCAAAAATCACAAAATTATAACAATTGTGAGGTCCCGACATGTGAGCCCAAGGGCCTGTCGGATCCGACAACCCCCCCTTGCCTCAAATAAGACCTCTACCTACAAGACCCCAATCCCAAAACTCCCAAAATTTCAACCTAAATGGCCTCAAAGCAGAGCCTCCCGAATCTCAAAATTCTGAAATTTATACCAAATGTGAGGTCCCCAGTTCTGAACCAAAGGGCCTGTCGGATCCGACAACCCCCCCTTGCCTCAAATCAGACCTCTACCTACAAGACCCCAATCCCAAAACTCCCAAAATTTCAACCTAAATGGCCTCAAAGCAGAGCCTCCCGAATCTCAAAATTCTGAAATTTATACCAAATGTGAGGTCCCCAGTTCTGAACCAAAGGGCCTGTCGGATCCGACAACCCCCCCTTGCCTCAAATAAGACCTCTACCTACAAGACCCCAATCCCAAAACTCCCAAAATTTCAACCTAAATGGCCTCAAAGCAGAGCCTCCCGAACCTCAAAATTCTGAAATTTATACCAAATGTGAGGTCCCCAGTTCTGAACCAAAGGGCCTGTCGGATCCGACAACCCCCCCCTTGCCTCAAATAAGACCTCTACCTACACGACCCCAATCCCAAAACTCCCAAAATTTCAACCTAAATGGCCTCAAAGCAGAGCCTCCCGAATCTCAAAATTCTGAAATTTATACCAAATGTGAGGTCCCCAGTTCTGAACCAAAGGGCATGTCGGATCCGACAACCCCCCCTTGCCTCAAATAAGACCTCTACCTACAAGACCCCAATCCCAAAACTCCCAAAATTTCAACCTAAATGGCCTCAAAGCAGAGCCTCCCGAATCTCAAAATTCTGAAATTTATACCAAATGAGAGGTCCCCAGTTCTGAACCAAAGGGCCTGTCGGATCCGACAACCCCCCCTTGCCTCAAATAAGACCTCTACCTACAAGACCCCAATCCCAAAACTCCCAAAATTTCAACCTAAATGGCCTCAAAGCAGAGCCTCCCGAATCTCAAAATTCTGAAATTTATACCAAATGTGAGGTCCCCAGTTCTGAACCAAAGGGCCTGTCGGATCCGACAACCCCCCCTTGCCTCAAATAAGACCTCTACCTACAAGACCCCAATCCCAAAACTCCCAAAATTTCAACCTAAATGGCCTCAAAGCAGAGCCTCCCGAATCTCAAAATTCTGAAATTTATAGCAAATGTGAGGTCCCCAGTTCTGAACCAAAGGGCATGTCGGATCCGACAACCCCCCCTTGCCTCAAATAAGACCTCTACCTACAAGACCCCAATCCCAAAACTCCCAAAATTTCAACCTAAATGGCCTCAAAGCAGAGCCTCCCGAATCTCAAAATTCTGAAATTTATAGCAAATGTGAGGTCCCCAGTTCTGAACCAAAGGGCATGTCGGATCCGACAACCCCCCCTTGCCTCAAATAAGACCTCTACCTACAAGACCCCAATCCCAAAACTCCCAAAATTTCAACCTAAATGGCCTCAAAGCAGAGCCTCCCGAATCTCAAAATTCTGAAATTTATACCAAATGTGAGGTCCCCAGTTCTGAACCAAAGGGCCTGTCGGATCCAACAGCCCCCCCCCGCGTCACTGAGGCGCTGTGAACGGGCCTTGTGTGGTCGCGGGCATGGTGGATCCGGGCCGTTGATCCACCAAGGCCCATCCAAGGGCCTTAGTGGTCGTAGGTGGCGGGGTGCGGGGGGTGGTGCTTGCCACCAAGGTGGGTGGGGGCCTGGGTGGTGTTTGCCACCAAGGCGGGGTGGGGCCGTGGGCCTCATGTCTTTTTTCGGGGAGGCCAGCTTTAGGGTCTTGTCGGGGCTAGGTGGCTAAGCGGGCTCGGTGGCTAGGCGGATTAGGCAGCTAGGTAGGCTTATTTTCTAAGTGGCTTGGCCTACTTACTAAATAACTATTTGGTTAGGCTTACTTAATAGGTGGCTAGGCCCACTTACTAAATAACTAGTTGCTTAGGCTTACTTACTACGTGGCTAGGCCCACTTACTAAATAACTAGTTGCTTAGGCTTACTTACTACGTGGCTAGGCCCACTTACTAAATAACTAGTTGTTTAGGCTTACTTACTACGTGGCTAGGCCCACTTACTAAATAACTAGTTGCTTAGGCTTACTTACTAGGTGGCTAGCCTAAGCAACTAGTTATTTAGTAAGTGGGCCTAGCCACCTATTAAGTAAGCCTAACCAAGTAGTTATTTAGTAAGTAGGCCAAGTCACTTAGAAAATAAGCCTACCTAGTTGCCTAATCCGCCTAGCCACCGAGCCCGCTTAGCCACCTAGCCCCGACAAGACCCTAAAGATGGCCTCCCCGAAAAAAGACATGAGGCCCACGGCCCCACCCCGCCTTGGTGGCAAACACCACCCCCGCCCCCACCCACCTTGGTGGCAAGCACCACCCCCCGCCCCCCGCCACCTACGACCACTAAGGCCCTTGGATGGGCCTTGGTGGATCAACGGCCCGGATCCACCATGCCCGCGACCATACAAGGCCCGTTCACAGCGCCTCAGTGACGCGGGGGGGGGGGGCTGTCGGATCCGACATGCCCTTTGGTTCAGAACTGGGGACCTCACATTTGGTATAAATTTCAGATTTTTGAGATTGGGGAGTGCCTGAGAGGGGCCTAGTAAGATGCCATGTAGGTTTAGATTTATGAATTCAAGTAGTGGGGTATGCTTATGAAGGCTCTGATTTGAGGCCATTTAGGTTGAAATTTTGGGAATTTTAGGATTGGGGTCTTGTAGTTAGAGGTCTGATTTGAGGCAAGGGGGGGGGTTGTCGGATCCGACAGGCCCTTTGATCCAGAATTGGGGACCTCACATTTGGTATAAATTTCAGATTTTTGAGATTGGGGAGTGCCTGAGAGGGGTCCGATTTGTCTCCATATAGGCTTAGGATTGTGATTTCTGGGATTGGGGCATCCTTGTAAGGGTCCCGATGTGAGGCCATGTAGGTGTAGACTTTTGATTTCCGAACGTGGGGTATGCTTCTAAGGGGTCCGAGAAGATGCCATAAAGTTTTATTTTTTTGATTTCTAAGTTTAAGGCAGGCTTGCTAGAGGTTTCAGTTGGGGGAAGGGGGGTCTGTCGGATCCGACATGCCCTTGGGTTGAAAGCTCGGGACCTCACAAATGTTTTAATTTTTGCATTTTTAATATATGGGCGTGTCAGTAAGGGGTCTGATGTGAGGCCATTGAGGTTTATTTCTACGAATTATGGGATTATTGTATGGTAGTAAGGGGTCTAATTTGAAGCAAAGGGGAACTGTCGGATCCGACAGGCCCCTTTGTTGATAGATCGGGACCTCACATATATATTAATTCTCTGATTATTGGCTATTTGGCGTACCTTTTAGGGGTCCAAAAAGAGGTCTTATAGCTATATTTTTGATTTCTAAGATAGGGGCAGGCTTTGTTAGGGGTCTGATATGAGGCAAGGGGGGGTGTCGGATCCGACATGCCCTTGGGCTCACATGTTGGGACCTCACATTTGTTATAATTTTGTGCATTTTTGAGATTTGGCCGTGCCTCTATGGGGCCTAATATGAGGCCATGTAGGCTTAGGATTGTGATTTGTGGGATTGAGGCATGCTTGTAAGGGGTCCAATTTGAGGCCATATAGCTTTGATTTTTGATTTCTGAGATTCGGGCACTCTTGTAATGGGTCTGATTTAAGGCCATATAGCTTCAATTTTTGAGAATTCTCGGAGTGGGGTATGCTTGTTAGGGGTCTAATTGGCGGCCATGTAGGTTTAGATTTCTGAATTCTGGTAGAGGGGCATGCTTGTAAGGGGTAGTTAGGGGTCTGATTTGAGGCAAGGGGGGGATGTCGGATCCGACAGGCCCTTGGGCTCACATGTTGGGACCTCACAATTGTTATAATTTTGTGATTTTTGAGATTTGGCCGAGCCTCTATGTGGCCTAATATGGGGCCATGTAAACTTAGGATTGTGATTTCTGGGATTGAGGCATGTTTGTGAGGGGTCCAATTTGAGGCCATATAGCTTTGATTTTTGATTTATGGGATTCGGGCACTCTTGTAAGGGGTCTGATTTAAGGCCATATAGCTTCAATTTTTGAGAATTCTCTGAAGGGGCAGGCTTCTTAGGGGTCTGATTGGAGGCCATGAAGGTTTAGATTTTTTATTTTTTAGATTCGGGCATGCTTGTGAGGGGCCTGATATGAGGCCATCTAGCTTTAATTTTTGAGAATTCTCGGAGTGGAGTATGCTTGTTAGGGGTCTGATTTGACTGCTTTCATGTTTGCAAGTCTTTTGACTGCTTCTCCTCTGTTTCAGCAGATATATCTGTTTTCAGCATGATTGTAAGGGGTCTGATTTGAGGTTGTGTAGCTTTAGCTTTTTAAACATTCTCGTAAGGGGTATGCTTGTTGGGGGTATGATTTGAGGCCATGTAGGTTTAGATTTTTGATTTTCGGGTTTTGGGAGTGCCTTTAAGGGGTCTGAAAATAAGCCATATAGCTTTATTTTTGATTTTCTAAGATTGGGGTAGGCTTATAAGGGGTCCTGATTTGAGACCATATAGCTTAATTATTTGAGAATTCTCTGAAGGGGCATGCTTGTAAGGGGTCTGAAAAGAGGCCATATAGCTTTAATCTCTGATTTCTAAGATTGGGGCAGGCTTGTAAGGGGTGTGATTTGTGATTTGGGGCAAGGGGGGGGGGGTATGTCGGATCCGACAGGCCCTTAGGTTCTCAACTCGGGACCTCACATATGTTTACATTTTGTAATTTGTTGGATTCTGGCATGTTTGTAAGGGGTCTGAAAAGAGGCCATATAGCTTTATTTTTTGATTTCTAAGATTGGGGCAGGCTTATAATTGGTCTGATTTAAGGCCATATAGCTTAATTCTTTGAAGGGTGAGGCTTGTAAGGGGCGTGATTTGTGATTTGAGGCAAGGGGGGGGGGGTATGTCGGGTACGCCTACTTGAAGGGTGAACGGTCTGGCACTGGCCCAGGAAAAGAAGAACTCCGCCTTCGTGCTGCACAACGATCCGGTGACGCCAAGAGAATTGTTGCAGCCCTCGAGCACATGCCTGGAGTAGAGCATTGGTGCACCTGCAAACCCCAACTCGAAGGAGAGGAGGTCTTTGGCACCACCAAGCGCAAACTTGATATGCCCCCTGGTTCTAATCAAGATTCACATAGACCTGACAAGGTCAGCTTCTCTCATCCACGAGTGAGCACTAGGTCAACCAAGGCACGCACTGATTCCGCCACACCATCATACCTGCCCCTCACACAATCTCCTTAGAAATCGATTCCACAACGGGTCGCCCACGTCAATAACATTCAGGAGACCCACTGCGATGTCTCCAAGTGGCACATTTCTAGACTGCCCAAGACTTCCGCCAAGGCCTGCTTCGCCATGCAAGCTCGCACAAAGACCAAGTGCACCCAGAAGATCGTTCGGCATGGTAAAAGTACTCCAGCTCCTACGTACACCGGCTACATGCGCGACTACAAGAAGAACAAGGAATTATTGACACAGTTCTCCTTCTGCAACGACGACATTGAGAGATGTGTCAAAGGCACTAGGAGGAAGTGGATGCAGCACCGTCCGGATGTCCCGGACGTCTGGCCTGTCCTCACTGGGACAAACCTCACTCTCCAGGAGGTTCTGGCCCTTGAAGAAGGGGGATTCCAACTTCAGCAGCGTCAAAATGTGTCACCCAGAAGACTCTTCGGCGACTCTTCCAATGTTGCTTCATCCATGGCCGAACTCCCTACCCCGGCCCAAGCCGATCAATACCCTACGCTGAGGTTTGGAAAAAAGATCCGGCGCAGTAACAACGGACCATGCATCCAACAACGCAACAAATGGGAGTCAACCCTGAACGTCGACGGTCAAATCACCTCTGTCACAATGATACCTCACCTAGGGATCGAGTGCATCATTTTGTTCCAATCCCGAAAGAAGGCTAAGGTTGAAGAGTACCGTATCACTATCAACACCTTCCCGTCGTGCACGTGCCCGGATTTCGTGGAGATGTCAGCAAGAGCACTTGGGAAGCGGCGCCCTTGGGTGAACTGCAAGCACTTGTACTTCATCTTCCGTGTGACCTGCAACTTGGATCAATACCAAGACACTTTCATCCATGCTCCGAGCCTTTGTTTCAATGAAGTGAAGCACCTCCTCGAAAGTGGCATCATGAAGCATGTGGGACCTCACCGTGGATACCTATAGGAGCTAGGCTGCCCCCCCTTATTTATAAGTTGTCGCTAAGTATTATTGCGTTGAGTATACTATAGTATGAGTGCACGTTTCCGAAAATATCGCTGATATATCAGACCTATCATTATCTACATGATGTGAATTGTATTCGTTTTTAAATATGTATAAAGGTTTCTAAATATTTATGGGTCTCTCCTTCCAACAGTAGTTTTAGATGTTATTGAATGGTACGAGTTTTGCTACTTTGCTTGAATGCTTGAATGCTTGAATTTTTTGACTTAGAATTTTCTCTTACGTTGTGACCATAGCCTATGATTAACCAGCTCTCACCATAATATGGACAGTCAAAAGTTCCCTGGTTTAAGTAAATCATGTCAATTAGTCTCTCTGAAAGGTACCCTAAAACCAAGTCTCTGTCCTGAAAGCCCTCAAAATTTGCACGGAAATAGGTCCATCATTTTTACTAAAAAAAGAGGACCCACGATTTTTTCTATTTATATTTTCTAAATTTGGAAATTTTATTATTATAATTGGAAAGCGTTGACTTTTTTCTGCTCACCGCTCACCGCTCGCGTCCCACCGCTCACACGGTAGCGTCGTTGTCTTCTCCCTGAACGTGGAGGTTGCGTCCCGGGAGTACATGTCCCGCGCATCATCCACCGTGAGCATGGGCACCATTCTGCTGGTCGGAGTGGCCACCCGCATGGCCTTCTTCCGTTGGGGCGCATGGGATTCTTGCGTGAATCCGGTTGCCCCTTCTTCCACCTCCCCCTCTGCCTTCTCTGCTTCTTCTTCTTCCTCCTCCTCCTCCTCTTCCACCTCCTCGCCCGGCCCCCGAGACGATTCGCCCGGATGTAATAGCACCAGAGGTTCGGGTTCTACAACCGGAGCCCTCATGGTGACCTCCTCAGGGTTCACGCGCCTCGCCCTATCGATCGGGCTTTCACCGCCTTGAACAATCTCCTCCCCGTAGCTCCCTGGTATCCAGTCGAGGATGTCCATCTTCTTCGCCAGCGATTTCTGGGTCTTGTAAAATGGAACATCCGTGTCTTCTACGTAGGAGTAGACGTTCAACCCCAACATCTGCACATTCCCACATTATCAGTTTTTCAGGTGCGCCAATACTAAGAGAGCAAAAGAAGAGAAGGCGACGAAAACGAAGGGATACAAATGGCTAATACAATGTCTACTTTGGGTCGACCGACCCAAACTCAAACAACTCTTAGTTTGGGTCGATCGACCCAAACTATAGCCAAATCAACTCTCAGTTTGGGTCGGTCGACCCAAACTGCACAGGAGCTACATGATGACACTTACCATGGCTGCATAGACTGGTTTGGACCCCCCGAAGACGTTGAAGATGCAGTCCCCTCTTCTCGTCAGTGTCCTCAGGATCCTCAGGTAGAACTCCATCCGCAGCTCATCCGAAGGATAATTGGCGTACTTAGCCTTGTCGTACAGGGTTTTGCTGGCACCCAACCCTTCTGGAACCTGGAATATCTTTTCCATCCGGGTTATAGGGTGGTTCGGCACCTTGATAAACTCCGCCTTGTACACGAAGTACAAACACAGCACGTTGACGACCCTGGTTTTTTTCTCCTTCATCGTACTGTACGCCCCCTCCGCTGATGCTGCAATGTAGTGAGATTTTGAAACCGCATACTCCGGCTGCAGTTTCCGCACAATCTCGTATACCTGCTCCGCCCTCCTGTCCTCCACTATCCACAACCATATGTCGACCTCCCTCAGCTTGGGGCTGGCATAATCCACGAACTTTGCCATGAAAGGCTCGTGGAACAGAGTGCTCATGCTGCCCTCGAAGGAGCTCCCCGGAATGTTCCTGAAGTCTATCATGGCAAAGGGAAAGTGGTCCCTCGCTCTTGTGCGGATAGCCTTCCTAGGCTCAACTCCAGGCCAACCCTGGATTTTCAACGGCTCGAGGGTGACGGAATTGAAATGTGCGTCCCCCTCAAAACTAACGATCCTTTTCTCCTTCACAAAGTTGGAGAAGGCCCGCGCCGTGTGCTTAGGGAGCTCCCGATTCTTCCCGCCCTTCACCATCTTGGATTTCAGGAAGTTTTCTCCGGCTTCCCTGATCAAAGCCGCCATCGACGCACTGGTGAACTTGTATTCTGCTTTGAATGTTCTCCAGTGCGCCTCGTGGACCTCACCGTTCACGAAAATATTCCGCTCGGGCACCAACTTGTGCAGCTCCTGCACAATTATCGTCTTTTTTTTCCTGTTCTCCGTCCATTCCTTCATGGTGTAGCATGAAGGAACGAAGCTCTTTGGCTTGGTGAAGACGATCTTCGGGTGCACCCAGCACCTCTTTGCCAACGGCTGCACGTGCAGGATATGGGAAGCCGCCTTTCCCATCTCCGTTTCCGAAAGCCCTTGGAGAGAACGGAAGAACTCTCTCACCAGAGGCTTCATTTGCTTGAAGCGCGCGGTTGCGTTGAAAAGCATTCATGTGTCGGGATCGATGAGATCCCCCGTCTCATGCTTTTCGAACACCCTCTTCCACTTCTTCCAAACGGCTTCGGATGCTGTGATCAAATAAATTTCTCCTCGCAACTCGTTGTATTTTTTCTGCTTGTGGCTGGCGTTGTCTATGGAGGAGAATTTATTGATCATTTGATATTTGAAGTCCTGCACACGAAGAAGACAACACATGTTAGACAACCCGCCATGAATCAACAACTGCAAGAACAGTTTGGATCGATCGACCCAAACTACAAATTTAGCGAAGAGGGTAAAACATTACAAGGGTTTGGGTCGATCGACCCAAACCATAAAACTCACGAAGACATAACACAATGCAAGGGTTTGGGGCGATCGACCCAAACCATACTCACCTCCCATTTGGGGTTCTTATCTTTTGCATTCTCCCTTTCCTTGGGAGGCCTGCCATAGAACTCCCACACCTCCCTCGAGGCCATGATGTTCCTGATCCACGATGCCTGGTACGCCCTCTTCTTGTTCCCCATGTTGAAGAACCGGGAGATGTCGCTGAGTATGGTCTCGTTGTCAGACCATACCACCAGTGCTTTCCACACCTTCAGCTTCTCCTTCTGCTTGTTGGGGTCGTCCCACTCAGTCATCAGCTGGATTTTTTCGACGCCTCCACACTGTGCTGGCCGTCAATCAGCCAGAAATCTCCTTTTGAAATTGCCGGCCACATATCAGGCGTCGGCATTCTCTTCAGCCCTTGAGGCATGACCACAATCGTCTGCCTGTCGTCCTTGAACTGCCCGCCCACGACCTGGGCGACCATCCAGTCGACGTAGGCGTCCTCCTTGGCTCGGACACATTTCTCTGGAGGCGCAAGGTGGCACTGGGCAATGTTCACGTCGAACTTGAAATCCCTGCCCATGAAGAAGCAGTGGGAGCATTTCGTCGTGAAGTTGTCGACGATTCTTTGAATCTCCCCTGTATCCACCTCTTGCCCAGGTTTGGGCATCCGCAGCTCTTGGGGAACTACCTCGTCAGTCATCACCGATGACTGCCTCCTCGACGGTGTAATCTGCCGGCTGGTCGACGGCGTTGGCGTCTGGCTGTCAGCCGGTGTTTCCGAGGGAGTGCTCCTTCTTGAGTCAGCCGGGACCGCTCGTGGCTTCCTCACTGCTTGAGGTCTGGACGACCCTGCACCTTCCTCAGTGGTGGCCTTCCGTCTCACCACTTGCTGTGGTTTTTGTTGGGCCTTGTTGATCACGGTGATTGCCTGCTTTAGTTTAGTGAACCTGCTTGCAACCTTCGTGTTCGTACAATTCCCATCAATGAATATCGCCTCTGGTTTCACCACCTCTGGTTCGGCACATGACTCTTTGGCGTAGATGGTGTCAAACGGCTCGGAGAACTGGTGCATGAACATGTGGACGTTCTGCACCGCTGAGTTCTCTAGGATGACGTCCACGTGCTCCCCAAGAGCCTGGACTGACGCCACCTCCCACCCCGTCAGAGTCGCCCAAGTATTCTGCTCAAATGTCCCAACTTTTACCACGAACAGGATTTTGTATTGCGACGCCTTGACCACCTGAAGTGACCATGCAAGCACAATCCCGTCCTTGGGCACATAGGAGTCGTCTGGAGGTGTTTCGTACTCCTCGCATAACACATCTGGTGCTTGCATGAACCACCTCTCTCCAGGTCTTTTTTTGGGGGCCATCTGCAAGGAAAGGATGGGAACTGTTAGTTTCGGTCGGACGACCCAAACTCTTTCATGTAGAGATAGGCATGTTATCGAATTTGCAAGAGGCTGAATATGTCAGTGTCAGCTATGGACAGGTTTGGGTCGATCGACCCAAACACAAGCCAGCTGAATTCTGAAAATTTGGTAATTAATTTTCTCTTTTGCTTAAGATATGACCGGGTCATTAGAGTTTAATGAAGGTGGATATAATGATCAAAGGGGAAAATTTCGGATGATTGGCCGTATTGTTATTCCTTGTTCTTATGAGTGTACATTATCCATATCCTTGTATTATAAGAAATATCCAAATTATGTTTTATTTTGGGCACCAGTATGGATGGATTATTGGGGAGGGGTTTTTTAACGCCATGTTTGGGTCGATCGACCCAAAACTTTGCAGCATTTTTGTTTGTTTGGTTTGGGTCGGTCGACCCAAACCTTGGGTTTTTTGTTTGGATGGTTTGGGTCGATCGACCCAAACCTTGGGGTATTTTTGTGTATATGGTTTAGGTCGATCGACCCAAACCCCACTGGATTATTTGTGGATTTCAATATAAGTCAATTGTTGACTACAGCTTTGAAGAGCCACTCTTGAAATGTAGTATCTGTTATTAAGGAATGTGTATGGTTTGGGTCGACCGACCCAAACAAGGTGTTATGTTTGGGTAGATCGACTCAAACAAGTGAGAGAACAAAAAGATTGTTTTTTTAAGAAAGTGAAGCAAATTTAGGCTAAAAATGCTTCCGTGGTTTTGGATAAGACTTACTGTTTCGGTCGCCTCTCGAAACTATTTTGTTTCAAGAGAGCTTCCTTTTTGTGTGCACGCAACATACACAATGCTTATGCATTGTGTATGCTTCAAGACCCTAATGCAACTGAAACACATTGAGTCATTGAAAAATTACCTTTTCTTGCAAACGTCTCAACAATCTGTTGTTGCAGGTGGGTATTGCAAGCTAAATGTCACAAACACTCTAAATGAACACTACACTTGAATAACAGAAAAGTATGAACCTCGCAAAACCCACTCAATGCCGTTTCTCACTGAGTTCTAACACTCTGAATGTTACTAACAGAAACCTCTATCGCAAACACTCACCACAATGGAGTGTGAGAAAGTCTCAACAACATAGATCAAGACGAAATGAGCAAACACTCTAAAACCACTCAAAGTTGTCACACAATCCAACCCTAAACCCTCTGAATCTCAAGTTGGAAAAAGAAAGCAAGCTTTTTCAAAACCAGAAACAACTCACACCACTCATAAACCTAGAGAGCAAGAGAAATGAAAAGAGGCTCGGAGAAAGCAAGAGAAAGGGTAGGGAGGAGACAAATCAGAAGATGCGAGAAGGAAGAGAAAGCAAGAGAAATGGCGGGAGCAGCGCTTCACGGAGGCGGCGGTTCGTGGAGGCGGCGCTTGGCGGAGGCGGCGCTTCCAGCAAAGCTTGGCGCGGAGAACGAGAAAAAGGGCGAAAGAGGGCGACGTTTCGAGATTTGTAGCCCACGGGAAAAGGCCCTACAATACGGGATTAGGGCACCCACGTGATTAGAGCACACACGGAAATGGGATTACGGGCCAGCCCTAATCCCCAAACCCTAACCCTCTATTCCTTAGCACCAATTAATTTTTTCAATCAGCTACATAGCCTAAAGTATTGCTTAATATTATCAATTTACCCTAAACCATACCCTAATTTTGCGAACAAATTAAACTCGTTGGGTCTTAAGCTCTTGACCACTTTAGAGAAATAAAATAATTCATTTGACTTTCAACTAGTATGAAATATTTGTTGAGTACCATCCTTAACTCCAATTTTAATGGTTTTGAATTGCATGGTCGTCATATGGAATTGCCAACATGCTTGAGCTTTTAGTCATCCCTTACATATTCACTTTGATGAATCATGTAGTGCACAATAAACCATGGTTCATAATATATCACAAGACTAAACTAAAGTAAAATGATTTTAATAGACAAGTATTATGTGTATAGTTTCACAAATCTAGACATATGGAATCAAACAACAATGATACATGATAGTCTAAGAGGGGTATTTAAAAATTATGTTGCAATCCTCAAAGGCAATTACACGGTTTTTTAAAATTGATATGGTATCCCTTTACATGGTGCAATAATATGAATATGAATAATATGTATTGTGATTTATATGATGTATGTTGCTAGAGGGCATGGCTCTAGCTTACCGTGGATCCCCTAACAAGTACCATTACACTAATTCACTACAAGTTAATGTATTATCATTTATTATAATCCGAAATTACACAATATATAGTGACAACCTATCAATTTTTGTTTGCCAAAAGCACCGAATCGGTTGATTGATTTATATCATGAAACATTTATATATTCACTTAAAGTTGACCCCTAAAGTAAACAGGAGAAGCAAGATGAATACAAATGTATCCACCTTAACCCAAGGTGAACATCATAATATGCAACCAATCAAGCAAAAACTTTGATGTTTCCTGTTTCCTCCACATGTTTGAAACGACATATATTAGATAATGACACATAATATAGTAGTTGTTGTTTGTATATGTAGGCATCAATGAACATGTACGAAATTCACGGTTTAGGGTTTAGGGTTTAGGGTTTAAGCCATAAATGAGCAGCACGTAGGTCAAACGATGGGGCGTTGTTGATCATAGTTTTAGACACAAATGTATATAGGCATCACAACATTTTCATTGCCAAACATGGAAGGTGGTTGTATGGTGGTGTAGAAATGAAGTCACTAACATGTGACGTAGTGCTCAACATTAGGTTATCCAAAAATCAATTGTAACCTTATCTTAATAGCAAGAAGAGTCCAGTGGCAGATACGATCTTGAGCAAGTTCATATATTATTTGAGACAATTCAAGAATTTATACTAATTCAAGGAACCTTTCAGGTGGTGGATGTTATAAGGACGTACATTTCCAACTTTGCAGGTTTTGCTTGCAAACATTGTTAGAGTTGAAGTGTAATTGAGGATATTAGATTGAAACATTATTTGAAAGAGTGAACAAAAAAATGCCACTCTTGGTTAGGATCCCATTCATAACTTGTCCTAACATAGATTAAACATTGCCACACTTGCATGCTTGGAATGGAGCAACTTTGTGTGCACACCTTACAAATGACATATGTCATTTTAAAGCTTTTCTCATTTGTATTAGCGCAAATTGAAAGTCGGCCAAATAGTTCAACTTTGACATCACATCTGGGTGCAAGCATAGTAAAGTGGACCAAAAAAGTGCTCCGGTATATGAAAGCCATGATTTTCTTGGTCAAACGCCTATAAGTAGTAGCAAAATGTTGTTTAAAATAGATTATTTTCCATGATGACCTCTATTGTTAAGTTAGGTACTCAAATATAAAATATCAATATGAGATCTTCAAAACCGATCATCAAAAGTGACGCGTAAAAGCAACTGACTAAATATAGTTTTGAACGTAAATTTCATGACCTTAAATATTTTGAACTTGGAATTTCTTTTCATATTCTTTGAAACGGGTTATAAACTTGAGGTCATCGTAATTTTTTTTTCAAAAATTCATCAATTTAATGTAATGTAATTGTATTTTAAACAAGTTGTTGACAATTATCTTTTCAATGACACCCACTTTTCCACCACTTGCACCGTCTTCTAAAATATATATACGTTGTTTGAGATTGTTTTTTGTGAACATAAATTGCTTGGCTTTGTAGATTCATATGTTTTCTAAATGTTTATGAATTTCTATTTCATAAAATTCAAAGTTAGTATATAGTTTTGGATCACTTTCACTTAAACCTGAGCAAGGATCAAGAGCTGTCCACTTTACCGTGCTTGCACGGTTGCACCCATCTCTTCATTGTTTTCAATATACAATTCCACATGTGAGAGTTTTAATAACTACATTAAGTATTGTATTTATTGAGTTTTACTATATGAAGTTTCATAATGTTGGTATATCGTTTGTCAATATATTGTTTGAAATATACTATATTGTTTGAGTTTATGTAGGGTAATATTCTGGATACATGAAAATGAACGCGTAGGGGATGGTTTTTGTAAATCACTTATCAGATGCCCCTTCCCTTATTATATTTACAAAAATTCATGTGGCGGCCACCCTTCCTCCCAATGGTGCATGTCATATTCACATAATATAATCACAACGATACTCAACATTTCAAATATTGTCAATGGACATTTATTCACGACACATATAATATGTCAATATAAATAAATTGTCATATCCACATCAAAACAATAAAAAACGGATTAAATATCCACATTACTTTCAATAGACATTCTCAACACACACTAAGTCAGATGACGTTTGGCGTATCCAAGAGCCAGGTTAAATTCGCAATTTTTATAATCAACAAAAAGCGGGGAATTCTGTCAGGAAGTTTGAAAATAATCTCTGCAGGAGAACTAGGCGGGAAAGGCATCCAATGAGGAAGTTGGGGAAGCGGAGGTGGATAGTATAAAGGGGCGCACCCCCCAAAAGTCGGTTATTTTTGCTCTTCTCCCACTCCTGAAATCGTAGGGAGAACTCTCAGCCGGAGCTGTACTTCAAGGTTTGCCGTTCATGAGCACCTATCCACAGCATGCAACCCCACTGTGAACTTCGCAATGAGCTCAAACCAAACCCACTTCGCAATTTCCGCCGCACTATACGCCGGATTTTGCGGTGAGTTTGGGTCGGTCGACCCAAACCCATACCCCATTGTGGGCGGATTTAGTATGACCTTGAGGAGGTTTGGGTCGGTCGACCCAAACCCCTACACTAGTGTTGGCGGTTTTTAGTATGACCCTTATAAAGTTTGGGTCGGTCGACCCAAACCCCTGCCCTAGTGTGGGTGGTTTTTAGTTTGACCCTGATAGAACCAAACCCATCCCAACATTGTGAATGGGCTCTGGGTGACCATGAACCCATCCCGCCACAAGGTTTGGGTCGCTCGACCCAAACCCATCCCCACATTGTGAATGGGCTCTGGGTGACCACGACCCCATCCCGCCAAAAGGTTTGGGTCGCTCGACCCAAGCCCATCCCCACATTGTGGGTGGGCTATGGATGACCATGATCCCATCCTGCCACAAGGTTTGGGTCGCTCGACCCAAACCCATCCCCATAGTGTGGATGGGCTCTGGATGACAGTGTGTCCGCTGGACAACCCAAACCTTTACAAACCCAATGGCATAGCAGTCATTTTGATTATATAAGATGGTATTGAATTCTTTGATTGGAACCTACAATTTTTGTGATTTTTTTGACAAGGTTCAATGTTCATGTGTGTAGGCACAATGGATGGGTTTAGTGAAAGAGGGGATTGGTCATCTGAAGACATGGCCACTTGGCCATCTGCATCTGAGGATGAGCTAGACATTGTCGGGGAGGCTACTATGGATGATAGTGCAGACGAAGATCATTTGGATTTACCTTCGCCTTCCGTAGCGCACCAAACCATTGTTGAATGTACGGGACTTTCAAGGGCTTCGTGGGTGAATTTGGAGGTGGTGCTCGTTAATGATAGTGGAGTTGCTATGGCGGATGGTATTTGTCGTAACACCCATCCACAAGATTGCATTGATGAGAACCCACTTGGCACAGAGGACGTTGGGGTTGTCATATTGGAGTCACTCATTCATTCCGAGGTGGATCCCACTCATAGGTTCTCCCTCCGCAGGTGGCCATTGAGGAATGTCACGATTGATGGAGTTAGCTTGCGTGACCATGAGCGACAATACATGCAAAACCAAATGGAGCTCCAAGTAAACATTCGGCCCCGCAAAGGCTTACGAAAATACGAGACATTGGCACGTCCTACTCCCTCTGCAACTGATTGTAAACGCCAAAGGTTGCTCGGCGAGGAGTCCATTAGAGAAGTTGCCACAAAGGATTGTTGTGTGCATCGTTGTTGCTAATTGTTTCCAAGGGATAAATTGAAGGCCATCCGCGAAGAAATGTGGCTTGGAGATTTCCGTCTAAGATCCACCAAAAAACTTGATGTCCATAGGGCGATACATGTGAATGGGACGGGTCGCAAGGTCATCACCATTGAAAGCATAGACGTGTGTTGTAAGGCATGGTACACCATTCACGGTGTGTCAAAAGCGGACTTTTATAGACAAGCTGCTTATGCCAAGGAAGGCCGCCGGTCTCGTCACCATGGGAACGTGGGCTCAAAGAAACCCAGGGAAGCAACAAGGCAAGCAACGGCCACTCTGGCGACCATCATCGTCCCGCTTGCCGATGCAATGCCACACAAAACACGTACACTCACAACCGGGGAAAAAGTTGTGGAGAAAGTTCTTCCCACAGGCACAAAATGGAAAGACATATTGTTGGATGTGAATGCTGTTGGCGAGAAGGTCGGTTTGGAGCCAATTTCATTGTCAAAATTGAATGCAATCAAGAAAGCAAACTTTAGCGAATACATTACAAAAAGACGAGGGGACAAATTTGCACGGTGCTCTACTTGCGAGAAGTTGAAGCGCCTTCGGGATGCACACACGATGGGTACCGAGTCTTATGCGGCACATCAATTAAACTATTTCAAGCATGTAAACATGCAAGAGGCACACCGTAATGATTACTACACAAATAGAGCTTTGTCCATCTCCAGGCCCTTGGAGGTTCTTACGGTCATCCATGACAAAATGGACCATGCCAAAACAACCTCCCCATGTTTTGCAAATCGAATCAAGGCCACGGATGGATTTTTTAAGCTGCCTGTATCGGTTACAGGTGAATTTGGAAACAATGTCATCGCATACCCTAAATGTTGTGGCGTTTTATTACGTGATGTGCTTGAGAACATGGATTCACGCAAATTGGTTTATTTATGCATAGATACTAATCACACTGGGTTGGCATTGCAGGAATGATTGCACATGGACATGGTGATGTCAAGTTTGCTCATTATGCTCTTGATTTGTATCCAGCGGATTCAAACCACACGATAGGGTCATTCGCAAGGCTTTTACGTGATTTGGAGAAACCGCCGGCCTATTCTTCAGGATTGTTATTTGACAATACGGGTTCAACACCTTTATATGAAGCGGTGTTGGATGGAAAAGATGTATGCTTGTATTCGTTGCCAGAGCCACCCAGTGAACCCGTGATTGCCAAGAAGTTGCCCCCCACTTTGCGTGTCCAATTGGACAATTGTGCCAAGGACAATAAAAGTAGATATGTATTTGCATATTGGTCGTTGTTGGTTGCGAAAGGCATTTTCAAGGAGGTTTTTGTGTCCTTCCTATTGGTAGGCCACACGCACGATGATATTGATGCATCTTTTGGGCGGTGGAGCATGAAGTTGTGGGAGGAGGATTTTCCAACAATCCCGTTATTGATGAAGTCATACATGGATTTGGAGAACGTTCCCGTCATCCCCCATATGATTGAGGAGGTGCCAGACTTCAAGGCATTTATAGAATCTTATATTCGAAGTGGAGCTCACCGATTGATCGGGCATACGAAGGCACAACAATTCCGCTTCTACATGCGTAACGATGGTGTACCCGCCATGTAATACAAGTTGTTGCGCACAACACAAGATTGGAGCCCGCCAGAGGGTCTCCTTGTGTGGCGCGTGGATGCGGATGGAAAGACGATGTTACCGGATGGAGAGCCTAGGCCTTGCAAGCCAATACCCATGAAGAATTTGGAGGATATTTTGAAAGGTATATCAGGCTTCATACAATATTGGGAGAGTTTGAAGATAGCGGATGTTGGTGGATCATGTTGGCATCGTTATGGGAGTTGGATACAGTATTGGACACGTGTTCGTGCCGCTTTGGCAGACCTTCACCAAGATAGCCCCCTTACTTTGAGGCACGGATTTTGGCCTCAAACTCGTGTCGATGTACAAGCTTCCGAGGTTAGACTTTTGGAAAATGGAGAGGTTCGTGAGGAGTTTGATGTGGACGACCATTACGTTGGGCCTGCTAGTCAACGTCCCCCACCTTCTTTCCGCATTGCGGTAGATTGTCATGAAGGTTATATGCTCATTCTACGTCCTGGTGATGAGACATATGCGAAGCCTGTATGGGTGGCAAGAGCTTTGTCCAAACCAAATTTCGCAACTTCAAGCCCGCATTTTCGACAAATTCAGGTGGAGTACTACCGACCGACGACACGGAATGAAGATGTGATTCGGCATTATACAGGCTGGGATACAAACCATAATTTTCGGTGGAAGGTGGATTCAGAGCATGGTCCATCTTGGGTAGATACAGATTCCATATTCATAGCATGGAAACCACGGAAAAATCATAGTGGATCAGTGTCCATCCCTCAAAAGTACATAACTTTTGCAAAAGACAACCTTGCTCGGATCGCACAAGAAACAACCCCCGTTGAATGAGAAGTTGGTAGGATTGTTTTAGCATTGATTATAGTTTCATATGTAATTCTAGCAATATATATTAGTCATATGTGTACTTCTAAAAGTAGGGGTAGAATTTGGGTAGAACCTACGAATGCTATATTATTTGGGGTTGGATGAATATCCATATACTATATTTCATAACAAATGTGAATTTCTTTTTATGATTAAGTTTGGGACTAGATTGTCGGGTCGATTAAATATGCACCCTAAACCCTATGCTATGTACGTCGCAATGTCTATATATTATTAAACATGCTAATAATAGCCATGGTTCTATGTGATTTGTTGGGTGAATTTGGTTTGGAGTGCTCTACCCAATTTGATTTGAGTATGTTTTTGTTGATGAAGTTGGTATCAAGTGCTCTACCCAATGTGCTCATGTCGGGACATCATACATTTTGGAAAATTAGAACATATAATATATTTGAGATTGTTGACAATATAGTTTCGGGCATCTTCATGTTGTTTGATCCATATATTAATTTCAGACTAGAGAAAGTCTCAATTTAACGAATATAGTGTTCTAATGTCTACGGCAATTCCATCAAGTTCTCACATTGGGACAAGTCCAATGTATCCAGTGAACTCAAGTTGCCCAATGTCTGCGGCAATTCCATCAAGTTCTCACATTGGGACAAATCCGATGTAGCCAATGAACTGAAGTTGCCCAATGTCTCTAGCAGTGCCTTCAAGTTCTTACAATTCCACAACTTCAATGTAGCCAATGACCTCAAGTTGCCCAATGTCTGCGGCAATTCCTTCAAGTTCTCACATTTAGATAATTTCAATGTAGTCAATGAACTCAAGTTGCCCAATGTCTCTGGCAGTGCCTTCAAGTTCTCACATTCAGACAAGTCCAATGTAGCCAATGAACTCAAGTTGCCCAATGTCTGAGGCAATTCCATCAAGTTCTTACAATACGATAAGTCCAATGTAGCCAATGAACTCAAGTTGCCCAATGTCTCTGGCAATGCCTTCAAGTTCTTACAATTCCACAACTTCAATGTAGCCAATGAATTCAAGTTGCCCAATGTCTCTGGCAATGCCTTCAAGTTTTTACATTTCCACAAATCCAATGTAGCCAATGAACTCAAGTTGCCCAATGTCTCTGGCAATGCCTTCAAGTTCTTACAATTCCACAACTTCAATGTAGCCACTGAACTCAAGTTGCCCAATGTCTCTGGCAATGCCTTCAAGTTCTTACATTTCCACAAATCCAATGTAGCCAATGAACTCAAGTTGCCCAATGTCTCTGGCAATGCCCTCAAGTTCTTACATTCCCACAAGTCCAATGTAGCCAATGAACTCAAGTTGCCCAATGTCTGCGGCAATTCCATCAAGTTCTTACAATACGACAAGTCCAATGTAGCCAATGAACTCAAGTTGCCTAATGTCTTTGGCAATGCCTTCAAGTTCTTACAATTCCACAACTTCAATGTAGCCAATGAACTCAAGTTGCCTAACGTCTCTGGCAAATCCTTCAAGCTCTCACATTCAGACAAGTCCAATGTAGCCAATGACCTCAAGTTGCCCAATATCTCCGGCAATTCCTTCAAGTTTTTACAATTCTTCAACTTCAATGTAGCCAATGAACTCAAATTCGCTACTGTCCTTGGCAATTTCTTTATTCCTAAACATCCTTTTTGTTCTAAGAGCACCATATTTGCTAATGAACCGATGGATAGTGGCAACTCTGCCAATGTTTTGAAATCTGATAATATGAGGTACTCTAACTTTTGGAGATTACCAATTTTTGGTGGAATGTGTGTCACTTCAACAAATCCTTTCATCTCCAAAACACATAGTTGCCTAAAACAAAAGAAAAAAGTTGGCGGAAACTTTGTAACTCCTTGACCCTTATCAACTTGCATGCATACACGCATCCACCTTAGTCTCTTAGCATCCTTAATTGTATCAAAGATTGACTCGATTTCCTTACAATTGTCAATATTCAATAGCCTGAGTGCAACCAAAGGAGTATGTATTTTGCATATAATATTGCAATTTGATCCATCTATATGAAGACCTTCCATATTTTTTAATACCTGCAATAACCACCAAATATGATTACTAATATAATTTACATCAAGTATATGCATTTGTTGGTATTGAAACAACTAGAATAAAACATGAACAATTGGTCATTGTTTACCATTGTTTGTGCATGAACATTGGGTTCAAGCTCATGGGTGTTCCATATTCTTGGTTTTTCCGTATGCTCTTGGCATGCTATCATGCGGCCCATGTCACGCAACTGATCGTGCATTGCCAATGTCCCATCTTTATCAATTTTCACCAAACTTCGGTCTTTGAGATTCAAAAGTGCAAGTTCTGCCTCAACCTCATTGCAATCCCATATTCTGAGGGCCATTTCCTCTTGCATCCCATTTTGGAGGACATCACGGCAAAAAAAACAAGCAACGTCCAAAAATATTTCCTTTTCCTCTTCATTCAAATTGTCATAACTTATTCTCAATGTCCTCCATATTCTATCATTTTCTTGACTACCACTTAGAAATTTTCCCTTCCTCAATCTTTGCAATGCATCATTCCAAATTCGCAACCTTTGAACTCCACACAAATAGCTTCCCAAAACCTCCAAGCTCAAAGGTGAGCCACTACATGCTTCAATGATTTTGTTTGCAGCTTTTTCAAAGTCAGGGTGTTGAGGTTGTTGGTTAGGGAATGCATGCTTGTAGAACAACTCTTTAACTTGTCCTTTGTCAAAAAATTCCATTTCCATCTTCCCTTTTTTTGGAATAATTGTTTTCAAATCTTGCCAATTACGACTTGTGGCAATCATCTTACTGCCACTAGCAAATAACATTGTAGGTGAAACCAATGCATGGAATTGTTCTTGAGAGCGAATATCATCCAAAACAACAAAAACATTTTTATTTTCAAATGTGTGCTTCAAATACTCGGACCCTTGATCAATGTTGGTTATGATTTTTTCACACTTGAGATCCTTTAATAAATGCCTTTGGATATCCAAAACATTGTTGGAGTCTTTCATGTTTCCCACAAAGCTTGTTGCTTCAAAGTCCTGATACACATGATGAAGAATGGCCTTTGTCAAAGTGGTTTTCCCACTTCCACCCATTCCAATGATGCCCACATATTGGTTTGATTCGAGGTGAAGTAACACTTTCAACACTCTTTCATCAATATTTACAAAACAAGTTGGAAGTGAAGGTAAAATTGGTGTTGAATGCACTTGTGATGGAAATATTTGGGTCGCCCATGGTGGTACAAACCGTTGAGAATCCTGCAATAGGCAATCCTCAAGAATCCAATTGAATGAGAGGTCGATCTACAAACAAAGGATCTTAAAATGTTGCACCTTGCGCATCACAATGTCATTACGTTTTACAACCACAATATTATGGAAACCATTTAATTAAAATGTGCAAAACATAAGACATAATATATGAAAATGTGTAAATTACACTTCAATTTTGACATAGCTCATTCAAGCCAAACGACATGAAATTTGTACGAGCTATGTCAACATTTATACGTGGTGATTGAAATGTAATAAAATTACAATTAGCAAATTGTTTATATGCCCTAAGGAATTGATTCAAGGGATCATTCACGAAGGTGATGAAGAAAATATTTGAGTGGTTACCTTCAGAAGAATTTGACGTGTTTGTCGACTTTGGTTGTTGTTAATTCTATCGATTGCCTCCAAATTTGACGTTCGCCAAAAATAATTGAGACTGTATGTCACATTTTGAGGGAGCTTTATAATCCTTTCAAAAATAGATTTCTTCTTTTTTGCCTCATGGCTTCTATTCACATTATTTGATTTCAAAATAAAGCTTTTCAAATCTCTTAGAATTTTGCAGTTCTCTTCAAAGTTGGGTCTCTTTGTTCGATCCAATAACCAACAATCTTTGATCAAAGAAAGCAATGTCTCCGGGCAACCGTCGGGCAAACGTGGTCTTTCACTTGATCTTAACCTTGCAAGAAGATTTTCAGTACTTGTAAATGGGTCATGTCCTGAGAGTATTGTTGAACACATGATACCAAAACTATATACATCAGCTTGATGTGCATTTACTTTGTCCACCTTCCTTTTGTCCATCTTCACTTTTTGGAAAAGCTCTGGTGCTTTGTAGGATATGGTCCCAACACCTTGGCTTAAATGGTTGGAGGTGTCACCATTCACATTCATTTTGGATAGACCAAAATCGGCCAATTTCACAATCACGTGATTGTCATTTCGCAAATCGTCAACCGCAAATCGATTCACCAATACATTGGTTGGTTTTAAATCTCGATGTGCAATATTATTTTTGTGGAGATAGCTCATGCCTTTGGCAATCTGTAGGATGATGTCCATTGCCACGTGAATTGCAAATGGCATTCTTTTTCCATTCTTTGATAGCTCTTGAATTAGACTGCCAAGGCTTGTATCCATAAGCTCCATAGAAATAAACGAAATACACTCCTTTGGGTTTAAACCACAACCTATGAACTTCACAATGTTTGGATGATTTGCGCTTGCAAGTATGGCAACCTCGTTCATGAAAATCTTATCTGCACCATTTATAGACTCAACACACATTTGCACCTTCTTTGCACATGGAAAGCCAAACCAACTTGTTTTTTGGACAACTCCGTGTTGACCTTGTCCAATTGGATCCATACATCCCCAACCCTCAAAATGGGATACATCAATTGCAAAATTTGTTGGTTTTTCAAATCTTTTCAACAAATGGACCGCAATTTTAAATTCCTCTTCAAAGTTGTTGTTTTCATGTAAAGGTTGTGATGTTTCTATTGTTGCTTCTAGCTTTCTCATGAATGCATGTTTATCATCATTTACCAACTTTAATCGCTTTGTGGATGGCAAGAATCTCACACGATGGTAATCAAAATGGACCTCCATTTGATCCCTCAATTGGTCTTTTGCATGTTCAAAAATATCATCATAACAATGCTCCAAATCCATGAACAAGTCTTCAAATGCCTCTTCATTGTTGATTTGGAGAAGTGCTGCATGATACCATTTTTTACTACAACATTGTTCTACCAACAACTTGGCCATCTCGATGATTTGTAACAACTCCTTCAAGAGGAGATCAAAGCTATTGGGAAGCTCATCAATATGAGAAATGATACCTTGTATGTTTTTGATGGCTTCCTCAAGCTTTTGGGCTAGATATAAACATTGATTTTGATTCAATGTAAAGTTGCAAACTTCAATCATATGTTTTTGTATGTGACTAGTAGTCCTTATACAAATCTCCCAAAGCTTTGAATGTTTATACATGACAACCTGCATGCAGGAATGGAATTAATGTGGGCCACTGTTGCATCCAAAAATAAAATGAAAATCACACAACAAAATAATATATAGGAACATCAAGTGATATATATGAAATGAACATTTACATTTAGTGTCAACTATGTCTTATAGGTATACCTAGATAAGGTCAATCTTGTTTATTTATTTCCCCGTCTATTAGATTGCATGACGTTTTGGGGGATATTCCCTTGACAACCATCAACCCCCTGAGCGTAGGAGGAGGAGAAGGGGTGGGAAGGGGGGAGGAACCACCTTGTAGGGATATTCATAACCATGTACAATAAAAAGGTATTTCCATGCATGATATGAAGTAATGCACATGTTCATGGGATATTCCATATACTTGACGAATAATATTGGGATGTACTTAGTATTTTCTCCAAAAAAAATTCTAATGCCCTTTACTTATGTTAATTGTTTTATATATTTCACTCCTTCAAATTTTATTCCATCCTATATTTTTGTTACGTGGTTCTTCATATCTTACAAAGTGTGACCTACCTAAGCTATGAACATCCATAGCAACCATTCACATGCACTAGATTCCACAAATTAGTGAAATTACACTATTGGTCCTTCACCAATTTTTATCCTCACAACCTTTCACACATTCTATTCATTTCTTCACATGTTTTGAGAGAACATCTTGGTAGTGGAAAACTACATTATTGACCTTGCAAAACCACTAGCTTCTTAGGTTCCTTCCCCCTCACAACCTTTCTTTTCTATTTATTTATGAACTTTCATCCCCAACCTCCTCAAAACTAAAGTACACTTCTAACACTCAAGTTCCTCTAAAGAGGATTATAATTGTTATAATGAAATTGGTGTTTGCCATGGGCCTAAACTAGTCAACCTTTAATCTATATACAATGAAAGATGTGGTGGTGGTGAGGCCATCACCCATCATTTCCTACCGTTCTTCACAAAATAATGAAAACGTTCTTAAAATGTGAAAAGAGGTGTAGAATACAAGTGCAAAAGATGGGGGCAGGTGGCAAGCAAATGCATGGGTGCAATAGGCTGGGACAACACAAGTCCAAGCTAGTAGTTCAACTTGTACAAGAGTCTTGTGAAGTCTATGCTCAACCAAAGATCCAATCCCCTTCATGTGCTTCAGTTTAAACTTGCTACCATGCAACAAAATCAATAGATTCATGTGGCAAAATACTATATATCGTAGAAATTATGGATGTCCAACAAAATATACAATTCCAATAAAACAATCTATAACAAATAATTTGAGGGTTACACTTTCTATTACATTGATTACTAATAATAACAAACTAAAAACAAGATTCGGTCTAACGAAACATATCAAGTCTTCAAATTTGATATTTGATACATTTTTATGACAAGATATCAACAAATTTGAGTGGTGACAGTACTACCTTAGCTTATGATTCTCAGGCTTGCACCTCCTAGGTTACAAAAAGAGCAACTTAGAAATGCTTCCTTCTTAACTATTTTCAAGCATATCATGCAATGCCCAATTTTATGGAAACAACCATGGTATCTATGATTTTGTTTATTACAATGAGCACCATGTGACTATTTCCCAAGTTAACAATACCACATTGTGGATTCTTCATATGTTAACAATTACCACACTTTGTAGACGTTGTGAAGTTCAAGTCAGTACATTTAAACAATACTTTTAGCTAATTTGGTATTAGGATGAAGGATCGTAGTATGATTTGCATATCTTGACATTAAATTCTCATTAAAGACCTCTATGAAAACTATCATGCTATGAAGGTCTTGGCTTGATAAGCCGCTCATAAACACAAACCCAATACTTTATGATATATCATCAGGGATCTATAAGCTTCAAAATCACAAGTGAAGTCTAATTTAAAACATGAAACAAATTTAGCAATTATGAAACAATTTCCATAATCATTGAAACTTTCAAAGTAAAACGAATAAAAATGTCAAAATTAAGGTTATCATGATGCGGCTAACGGTATACATCTAAAGGTGCAACCAATGGGGTAAGGCCTACCTCTAACTTGGCACACCCTTCCCTTTAAAAAATAAAACCAACAAGACTTTCAACAAATATGAGAAAATTGGAAATTAAACCTTCCTATCAATAACATGTCTAAACAATGACCATTGAAAATGATTGCAATCATTTGAAGTGGGAAGTGTAAAACTTACAAAAGAATTGGAATTTAACAATCTAGTGTTGTTACACACAATACATACGTCAAGCATAAACAAAAATCATAATCTAGACCGTTTTGACATCTTCTCAAGTAAGAGCTTCAACATTTAAATGCATAATTATGCAAGCAACTAGTAACTTGACTACCAAGCCTTCAAAACTAGCCAATCATTTTTGGCTTTAAAACCAAAACTATTTTGACTGAAACTAATAATTCGAAGTTCCCAAAAGATCTAAATACAACATAGGTGGAGTGTGAGCCCAAAATGGTGCCCACATGTGTTATTAACCCCTTGAAACCATTAGGAGTTACATTTTGATGTTTTATAATTATTCTCAAAAATATAAAAAGAGTGAGGCTTGGTGTGAAGTTATGTTTAGGCCTTAGGCTTATGTGGTGTAGTTAATTAAAAGCTTAGCGGCATGAAGGAAGTTCTTTGGTTAGGTGAGTGTAGCATGTGGTGGACCAAGGGGAGCTCCTTGAGTTTAAATATTTAAATTGGGATCCATCTTGTTGGTTTAGGAGTTGAAGGCTTAGCGAATAGGATAAGAGCATACGAGGTAGGTGAGGATAGAGGGGCTTACTTGGCGGATCGGATAAGAGCCTACGAAGTAGGAGAGGATCGAGGGGCTTATCTTGAGCTTTGAGGGGTGCTCACCCCTTCCCTCCCCCGTTTGAATTAGGATCTATGTTGTTGGTTTAAGAGTTGAAGGCTTAAAGGATAAGATGAGAGCCTACAAAGTAAGAGAGGATCGAGGGGCTTATCTTGAGCTTTGAGGGGTGCTCACCCCTTCCCTCCCCCTATATATTCCTCTCTCTCACCTTCTTCACTCACTTGTGTTCCTATTCATTCTCTCTTTTCTTCGTGCTCCTTTGGCACCCCTTTGAGGGGTACTCACCCCTTCCCTCCCCCTATATATTCTTCTCTCTCACCTTCTTCACTCACTTGTGTTCCTATTCATTCTCTCTTTTCTTCGTGCTCCTTTGGCACCCCTTTGAGGGGTGTCACCCTCTCCCTTCCCCTCTCCTTCTCTCTCTCTCCCTCTTGTTGTTCCTCTCATAGAATTGAGTGTTAGAGTTAGAGTTAGAGTTGTGTGGGAATTAGTAGAAGGTTAGTGGAATTAGTAGAATTCATAGAGACTTGTAGGGACTTGAAGATACTTGTAGAGACTTGAAGGCCAATGCTCTACCTATTCAAGAGACTAGCATTAATAAAGCATCATGATTTCAAGTGAGTTGGGAGCTTGTTGAGATGGAAGCACATTTCATGTTACCACGAGCTTTGGTATCACACATGTGATTCTCAAAACCATCACCCGGACTAGGACGCTTAAGGGTGGTGGGTTTGACCTCACATGGAGCTTGGCACAAGATTTTGACTTCATCCCATTTCATTTCAAATGTCTCGGATTGTTACCCTTGGCAACTATGTTTGGTAATTACACCTGATTGTGACCTTACCCAAAAGCAATCCTTACAAGTTCTTGCTAGAAATGAACATTGTTTGAACATCTAGGGTCAATTTGGGACCCATCTATAATCATAAGCTTATTCAAAGTTGATTCACTTGGTGTCTAGAAGACACATGCTAAGATGCTTTCAAATCCTCTTTCAATTACCAAGAGAAATGAAGGTAATTGATTAGTAGTGATTGTGCTTGAATGTTTGAAAAGATGATTGTAGATGTAGTTATTACAACCTTGCATGTGAGGGCAATTGGGGTGGTGCATAACCTACACCCAAACAATAATATTGATTCTCTCCTTGTTGACTCTACCTTCAAACATAAGATGGAAGAGAAAAGATCATGGCCTAATAATGTGGGACTTAAGGTCGGTTCACACAAGGTCCCAAGTCCCAACATGGAGGCAAAGTCCCAACTTGTGAGCCTCAAGTAATCACTAAAAGATGGTTAATTATCATTAAAGTTGGTTCTTGATTATTTTATGCAAAAATATTCATAGGACTTGCGTTGAGAGTTGGGTCTAGCTTTTTGCTCCACCCAACTAGCAACATAAGTCGCAAACCTCACCTCGAAAAAATGCTCCCATGTAGGCATTCATGTCATAGTTGGGACTTAGGACTTGGGACTCCCTATGAAGTGGTAAGTCCCAACTTCCATGCTCTCAACGGTTGAGATTGCATGGATTGACCTCATGTGACTTGGGACTTAGGACTTGGGACCCGTGTGAACCCGCCCTTAGGGTGAGTATCCATGTAGGGTGCTCGTCCACTAGATTCTAGATAATAGTGGGTTGAAGTTGTTCTCATATAGATACGCACCAACCACATTTTGGTTGCCTACTAGAATGTGAAGAGCCATGGACATGGGCTGCCAAATTTCCATGCACCCACTAAAGCACTTTTCCACCTAAAAGTGCGAGTCACCAAAGGGTTGAAGGAGGAGGTCCGTCCTTGGTAACATGGAGGAGGGGATTAGTAAGTGGGACCTGGATTTGAGAAGATCAAAGTAGCTAGATGGCACATATGAGACCTACCCCACCAGATTCCATCTACATTTGGGCGAATTTGCATTATTCCCACTAGAATCTGGTGGGCTTGAAGCCTACATGGAAACTCACTGTTAATGAGCTCCGAATTCTTATGGAACCATAACACGTGGAAGTAGCGAATGGGTATGTCGACAGGCTTAAGATCATTGACAACAACAACAACAACAAAAGGTTCTGCAGAATACTCTATGTTTTATGAAGCATATGAGAAAGTTGACAACAAAACACGGAAATTCAACAACTACAATTGCAAAAGCAGTTAAAATATGAATATGATGAAGCACATGAGATGGCGGGTGACATTAAAGTACCTGTTTCACGAGGGGTTGGCCCAAATTTCCCCTCATAGCATCTCCAGAAGAAATCTCCATCTTCTTAACTGAGTAGTTGTAGAGAGAGAAATAACAAATACAATCGTCGTTTTCACTTCTTGTTTACAAAAATTCAAAATCAATAAAACAAGTCCTGGCGTTCGGGACCTGATCAGCTATGAATTCTCCACAACACAGAAATTTGTAAAAGCAGCAAAGACTTTCCAATCTGTAAAATATTGAAAACAAGAGCGTCAAACCACAACATCTTAACTATGAGCAAGAGATTTGCTTCCAAGCACGTGATGGCAATCGTTGTGATCAAGCCATGCTGATGCCCCTACGAAGAGCGTCATCTCAGAGGTGTTTGAGATCATTGTCAGCAACAACATGAAGGTGTTCTACGTATTACCGACTGTCATCTGATTAAGAAGCACATGAGATCATTGGCCACAACTAAAACTGCCAAAGCATTTCAAAGTAAATGTAAGTCTGCTGAACCACATCAGAGGTGAGTCATTACTAGTGTACCTATTTCAAGAGGGACCGGCCGTCACTTCCCCTCATGGCGTCTCCGAGAGACCTGTCCATCTTCTTCACGCAACTCATCCTCTATGGTGGACGAAGGTGGTTATCCCGGAGACTGAACATGGCTGCAGTTCAAAAGATGAAAACCACGAGATCTTCAAGACTCCACAATCACATGCACAACACTTTCACCAAGAAGTATGGAGGCTCCCTCACTGCGCCATAGTCGCACCACCTACATGCGTGTCATCACTGCGAACCTCACTGATGTCCAATTAAAGATTCGCTTCCTTGGAGGGAGTGATGTTTCAAACCTCTAGTAAGCCGCTAAAAATCTGTTGCACTCCCGAAATGTGACAAAAGTTCGCATGTACGAGTCTGCCAAGTCTGAGGTCTCGGACTGCGATAATTCCCGTCGAAGGCTACAACAATTTCTTGGCGTGAAGCATAGTTGAGAGAGTTTGGTGATCCTAGTCGAGAGATCTAAACCACATGCACCACGAAGGTGCCGATCTACTTTACTGCAAGAGGAAAAGTGAGCGTCAGCGTGTAGACCACGAGAGCAAATGGCACAAATGAAGCTCTGGCTATGGCGGAGAACAAAGTGTGGACGGCTACGGTGAACAACGAGGAGCTTCCTTTGGATTATCGGCCCTGCTTGCCAAGTTCACGTCTGGATCTAATACTGCAATAAAAAATGGGTAGCACCCGGGCTTCGAGGTACCCACCCTTATGCGCGGTGGAATTAGTCTACAAACCGACAGAAGTGTCTGTACACAATTCAAGCGACTCTTCCACAGAACCTTACACCTGTAGATGCATCTCTGGATGAGTAAATAATTACTGTCGGTCACAATTGAGAGAACTCGGTGGCCCTAGTCAGAAAATTCTGCACCGCATACACCAGCATGGTCCTATACAGTGATCGGGGAGATTTTTGGGCATAATCGGTTGAGATCCTAGTGTTTGCAAGTCCAACCGGTTACATGTTGACATCCTCCGGTTTTCATTTATTAAATTGGGGTATATTCTATTAATTCCTCTAAAATGATCGGTAGTCTTGAACTTCAACCGGTTATTTCTCAAACTGAACCGGTTCATCTGTAACTGTCTGCCGGTTCTCCCCGATCATAGGTCCTATGAGCTATCGCCTTCACTGCCAGAGGAAGAGTGACAGACACCGCGTGGACAACGCCAGCATTCAACAGCTGTGGCGGAGAAGAAAGTGTGGACGGCTATGGTGAAAGATAAGGAGCTTCTTTGGGATTATCGCTGTTTGCCAAGTCCAACTTAGTCCGGGAATCCCGGATCCATTACTGCAACAGAAAATTGAAAGCAACATGGTTTCAAGGTATCCACCCATGTGCGCGGTGGTCCCTCTTCCTGAAATCGGTCTAAAAACAGACAACAGTACTTTCGATTCGAGCGAAGTGTCTGCACCGCACCTACACGATTCTTCAAGCGACTCTTCGACAGTTCCTGACGCCTGACTACTTAGCTGGCGTGTCTTTGCTTGTCATCTTCGGGGAGATTCTTGGGCAGAATCGGCGGAGATCCTAGTGTTTCCAAGTCCAACCGGTTACATGTTGACGTCTTTCGGTTTTTCTTTAATAATTTGAGGTGCATTCTCTAAATTCCTCTTAAATGATGTGTAGTTTTCCTCACGCCTTGAACTTCAACCGGTTACTTCTCAGACTCAACCGGTTCGTCTGTCAGTTCTCCCCGTTCATTGATCTTGACGTATGATCTCACTTTTTAGCAACTCACCATGAACTCCACTGAAGATGCATAGGGAGTTGCTAAAGAATTAAGCTCAAACTTTATATACCATTCCCAGCTTTTTGGTTTCACTGGATAAACATTTGAGAATTTGAATGTCAGCCTCGGTCTCACCGGTTCTTGAGCTACTGGCAGCCGGGGAACTGAAGAGCTTCACGGGATCACTCACCTGGTAGATTACTTAACTATTAGAAGCCAAGAAACCACATATGAAACAACACTATTGAGATCACCCGAAAACAAGTGGTGCAATACCTGTGCTTGATTGATATGACCAGAGGACATTGTAAGCGCAGGATTTTTGTAATTAAAAGTTCAACTAGCGTTCCATGTAAGATTATACACCAACTAGATTGGAATGGTAATCATGTCCTCCGCAACGAATTGTGAAAATGATCATATTATACAATGTGTATTTATTGCTAAGTAGGCCAAGCAAGATCCATAGTAGTTGACTAGAAAACGAGAGAGCCCCATGAGCCCCGGGGTAGATGAAATCCGGGCCACGGGGCGCCCTTGCTCAATCGATGATGGATATGGGGCCGGGCAGCTCGGCTCCGGGTAGGGGTCGGGCACGGGTGGCGAGGCCGGCTTGGGGCTCTGGTCGGGAGCAGGGCCCTCAAGGAGAGCCGGCTCGGTTTCCCCATCATATCCAGGGTTGGAATACAACCTGTACTTAGGGCCACTTCACACATGAGCCAAGAGCCGTGATCTTGTAATGGTGAGGACCCTTGGCTCTCATCCAAAGGCCGTACCATGGGTGTTGGGAAAGCCGTTTTATGTAGTCACGGGCCCTCTAGCATAGTGTGAAGTGAGAATGGATCATTATGCGGGACCATTGCATATTTTGTTGGCAGAAAAAGAGGGGAGGATTTGGTTTAATATAATATGTCTCAAAATTTATCAATTTAAGAGAATTACTTGGTGGTGTTTGTTTGTCTTGGAATCTATCTTGGAATCTATTTTGGAATCTGCCTTGAAATCTGTCCTGTTGGAAAAAATATTAAAAAAGTCATGGTCTCTCAAAATTTGCATCAAGCCCACCTCCAAGAGGTGGGCCTGACACAAATTCCGGTAGACCATGCGTCCTTATCCACAACCTGCCATGTAGGACTTCATGTAGACTTTTCATCCACGAACTTTTCTTTGGGCCTTTAGGCCTTCACCTCCTAGTGTGAAGTGACCTTGGACGGTCTCCGCCTTTTCGACCAATGAGAGCTCTTACATTGCCATGGTCGGGACCTTCAGCCTTGTGTGTGAAGTGGCCCTTAGGCCACCTAGGGAGGGAGGAGGGCCCATGAGAGAGAGCCGGTCCTGTCTCCATCTTTGTCTAACTTAAGTTACTTAAGTGGGTTTGGGAAGGAGCTGAATTTTAGTAAGTCCGCAGGTTTAGGTCGGTGCCTAGGGAGATTTTTTAGCATAATCAGTCAACATCCTAGTGGTTTCCAAGTCCAACCGGTTACATGTTGTGATCTTTTGGTTTTTGTTTATTAACTTGAGATATAGTTCATACATCTCCCCCAAAATGATGGTAAATTTTCCTGAAGTCTTGAACTTCAGCCAGTTATTTCTCAAACTCAACTGGTTCATCTGTAACTAGCTTCCGGTTCTCCCTGTTCATTGGTTTAGGTAGATGGTTTTAAATAAATACAGCTCGCCTATTTCTCCTAAGATATGAAACATGTGATTCGCATGAGATGCTTAGAAAATCTACAATGGGGGCGTAGCAACTATCCTCATCATTTACAAAGCACGTATGAATATATCATTCATTGGCAAAGTCATGATTCTTGTGCCTATTAAATTTTTCATATAGGTCTTGAAGTCTCCATTGAGTTTATTATCCAATCTAGATTGGTTATCACACGTAGTCCAATTTTGTTTAAACACATATTTGTTTGATGTTCATTCTTGAAGCCACACCAAATCACATACCACTCAAATATAGGCGTCCTAATAAGCAAAGACGTTGGAATTAGACACGTCTATTTTAAGTTATGTTAGGTTAAGTCACCAAGCCTAACCTTGGGGTTATAAAGAGGAATTTATGAGGGACTTTAATGATCACTTCACGGCACAATTAGTATATCAACTTAAGTAGCTTTTACTTTTATGTTGCTCAAACCTAAAAGTAAAATAGAAACGTTTATACATAAAGGCTATGTGAAATTACTTTTGAAGACATAAGAGCTTGAGCTTCAAATTGTTGCGGGATTTTTCAACTTCCAACATTTTTCTAAATTCTCATTGTTTTGTGTCGAAATTTTGTCTTTTGCAATGGAGGATTTGGAAGCTTACGATATAGTTGAAGACATAGAGGTGGAAATGAACGAGGTCATTGAGGACGATATCTTGAATGGCAAGGATATTAACATAGATTGTGATGTCTTCATAGATAAACATGGAGTTTAGGGTAACATTCAAGAGTTTGGGATCTCAGCAGTCCAGAGGGTCCTACACCTCCTTCCTGCGGAATTTGTTTCACATATTTTTTTATCTTTTCATAGAGAGATCATATTCTTACATGTTTCATGTCTTCAACATGAAACCGAGGCCACCGGTGAGGGGTATTGAGTGAAAACCCGTCTTTTGCCAAACCCAACCTCTCATTAGTTGTTCTCCATCGAGATGCATTGAAAAAGTGGAGGAAATTAGAGAGTAGTCTATGTGCAGGAGTACATAATAACCTCCCATGATTGTTCCATAGAAATGCTAACATCTCAACCTTGGTTAATCTTTTTCTCGAAGAGTGTGAGAGTATTGTAGTGGAAACCCACACTAGTAAAGCGCCACACCATGGAGTGAATGCTACCCAAAATATTATGAATACAATGGAATGGCTTGTAGGATCTCCCCACCATGGATCCTCCACAAATACATTGGGGAGCTTTGTCAACAATGTTTTGTGTGTTCAACAAAGAATGGTCCAAGCCAATAAAGCACAAAAATATCATTATGATGAGGTTATTCGTATGCCTATTGATCACCTAGATGAAAACTAAAAGACCTCATTTTTGAGGATAAAATAAATATCTTTCTCATTCTTTATATTTCATTTAAATACATTATCAATTACATTATGTAACCGATTTTGCTACATCATGATTTTATTTGAACGTATTCTCAACTTATATATTTTTATATTTTTAAATATCAAATCCTTTTAAAACTTAATCATAAGTATATGATAACTACCACATTTTCTACAAGAGTTACCATGTACCAATGCAATTGTGGCAGCTAAATCCGTTATGGGAGAAAATTCAAAATAGATGCAACTTCAATAGTTCAATATGACACAAAGAAACAACAACACAACACATCAAAGTTTTTTGGATGCAAGTTCCATATAAAAATTGTAAATCTAACAATTTTTGATAGAGCTGTAGAGATAATATTGCTAACCTCATTTATATTTAATTTATTTTAACATATTTTTATAACCTAACTTAATATATTTTTATTGATAATTTTTCTTCCTCTAAACTTTTGCTTATTTTGATGTTGTATTTTCTTTTAATTAATTGTGGATCCGTATTCACAAAGGACACTCTAGACATGTTCCCGGTTCAATGGAGGACATCTTTTTTTTTACCTCTACAGCATTTGATCATTCATCATTTTCGAGTAAACCTGCATAACTTGAATAAGGCGAAGCCAACACTTGTAATTGCTTGCAATAAGGCACCAATTTTGCAGCGACAAATTGAACCTCATGAAATAGTTTCTTATAGGGTTTTTCCTTCCCAAAAAAGGTTCCTAATTTGGTTTACTCTATGCAAAAAGGTGGGCCCGTGAAGGATGATGATTGGGCCAACATACACGACCAATTGGATAGTTGGAAAAAGAAAAGATTGGTTATTTATTTTCAAGTTGATGATCATGACAATAAAGATCCAGAAAAATATCCTTTTGTGTTAGTCATGGAAAGCGATTGGATGCAGGAGCTTGCCATCCAAATTACACCGAATTCCACCTAAGTGATTGAGAGCTCATTCAAAACCAATCAATATGGGCTACCGCTGTATGCTGCAATGTCTCCTGACAACAACGGATATGGTATGCTAATTTTTTGATGCTTTGTTCTAAGGATTATCAAAAAATGCATTAGGCAATAGTGTTTAAGCTTACTTTGCGGGCAATGTTTGAAAGAATGGGGGATGTTAGGCCAATGCAATAGTGATTGACAAGAGTGCAACTGAGAGTAACGCATTCACAACAGTAATCAATGATGACGTGTGGTGTTGGACACATGACGTCCTAGGTGGTGAGCAAATCAAATGCAAAGTATTGTTGTGTTGGTTTTATGTTAACAAAGCATGGATGAAACATCTTGTGTCTCATGTCACTCAAGATAAGAAAACCAAACGTTATCATGATATGTGTGGCCTTTTAGAATGCCTTACGGAGGTCAAGAACAATTCAAAACCACGTGGACAACCGAGAGGTTGGTTTTAAACTATGTTGCGGCTAGGTGGGCTAGAAACTGCAAGTGGCATGGCATGTGGCCACGATTCAACCGTTTATATGAGGTTGGATTTTTCAATACAACAAATCTCATGGAGAGGTTGTGGCATTTCATAAAATATACTTTGCTTGATTACAAAAAATCGGCGTTTGGATCAATTCATTTGGGCGCTCATAGATATGTGATTGTCCCGTCATTTTTATTTTAATTATTTATGAATTAATAACATATTAATTTATAAATGTGGTGTTGAATTCCATTCTATGCATGTTGATTTATTTTCTTCGTTATATTTGATGTGTAGGGCAACCTGAAATGGGTGTTAGGGTTGGCAGTGGTACACTATTAAAACACTACATGTACATGAATGCACTAAGTGATTTACGGAAGTATTCAATGAGGGGAAGAAATAAGCAATAAATAGCTTGTATGCAAAGAGCCAACGCCATGGTAGAGAGGATAAAGGCTGACCCACCAAGTAACTTCTATATTATCGATGATGCTAATATGGAATTCCTAATTCGTAGCCAAACAATACATGAGCGTTGGTATGCCTTAAATTTGGGCATTGAGTGTTGCGAGTGTGAGGATAGAATATCCATTTGTAAGCACCTACTTGCTTGGAGGAAGTTGGTGGAATAGGAATCCACATATTTGAAGAGCATGTTGCCTACTAAGGAAGATGGATTTTTAAACAATTTTGATGATGTGCAAGAAGATCATATAGCTTCTCCTCTAAAATGCATAAACCTAACGCATTATCTCCATCAGTGCATGCTATTGGTTTACCAAATGATAGTCTTGATATAGTACACATACATCTTTTCGAGGGTGAAGATCTTCCTCAAACCCAAGGTCAATTAGCAAGGTTAAATGAATTACATGCTCAGTTGAGTCTAGATTTCTTCACATCAAATAAGATGAAAACTAGAGGTGAAGAACATATAGAAAAGACAAATCAAGGGAATGATTGCCATAAATAAAAGCTCCAATTTGCCTTCAAACCTTAGTTAATTCATGGACGTTTTTTTATTAAAAAAATCTCGCATTGGTATTTAACCATTCCAAATTGGATAGTAAACTTAATGGAGAAAACCTATATGAAAAAGTTAAACAAAGATGGAGGCCAGGCCGGCTCTCCCTCGTGGGCCCTCCTCCCTCCCTCCCTAGGTGGCCTAAGTACACTCTAAACTTCGTAGTATCACACTTGTGATAACCAAAGTGCATGTGATATTACGGAGTTTTGTTGTGTTAACATGGATGTGTGATACTATAGAATTAGTGTAGCATGTCACACTATGGAATAACACAAAGTGCAACATTTTCATGGTGTGGTGTGGTCCACTCCACTTGGCCTTCCCAAGCGATGTGGCATATGCATGCACCAACATTCAACAAGTGGCATAAGAAGAAGAAGTAGAATAAGAATAAGAAGGTGACACTCCACATATTGACACATCGCACAATGTGAGGGTGCGGGTTGACTTCTTGGGTGGTTTGCATTAATGACAAAAATCATGATATAAGGGAGAGAAATATGACAATAAGGAGTGAGATTTGAACCTAGGGTTTCGGGATATTAGAGAGTGAGTGACATTATGGGGGTTGATATTACGGAGTTTAGGGTGTATTCCAATCCCATATATGATGGGGAAGCCGAGCTGGCTCTCCTTTGTGGGCCCTGCTTTCCGACCAGAGCCCCAAGCCGTGTCCAACCCCTGCCCGCAACCAAGCTGCCCGGTCCCATATTGACCGTCGATCGAACAAGGGCACCCCCATGGCCCGGATTTCATCGACCCCCAGGCTCATGGGGCATCCTAGTGACACGGGGGGTGTTAAAATTTTAGACATGTAAAAAGAGACCCTTCATTCGAAAACACGTGAGTTTAAATGAAGGGTCTATTTTTATTATGAGGGGTAAATATTATAATTAAAGTAATAAAGGACACCAAAAATTGGGTCAAATTGGATTCAATTCTTATTGAAGGGTCTCAAAAACTCCTTGAATCCAACACAATATCCCCTATTATAATACATGGTTAACATACGGATGTACAAAACATTAAGGAGTGTGCCCCCTCCCCCCTCATGAGTGATATTGTTGCAAAGGCTGGTTTGTTGCATCAATAATCTAGTGATTTCTAGTGTAGCCACCTATTCAACACGAGAGTTGTTAGATTTAGTGTTGGAGGGAAATTTGTGTGGTCTATGTTAATTTCTTCAAGTGGAAGCCATTTCATGCAAACTGTGGTGCCAGTGAAAATTGTGAACAGCACCTATGTGGCATATAAGGTAGAAATACCATAACCCATTAAAATAAGGTGATTCGCATTGAAGATCTGGTATGACAATCATGAGATAATTTTCCAAGATAGACGAGAAGGATTCATGAAGAATGCAAGTTGTTTCATATTTTTTTGCCTTGTACAAAAAGTTCTACAATTTTTCAAAGTGGAAAGTTTGTCCAACCCACTTCCAGTTCACTAGGTACTCCGCATTTCGATACAGAACATCACCTAAACCCGTTAATCATGAGTACGTTAAATCTTGCCTCCCATTGGCTACACTGCATTGAAGTTGCCGCCGAGCCATGCTCCATTTAAGACATGGCACTTTACCATTATGAGGCGGTCTAGTGCACCGCTAGTGGGTGGTTAATGGGTTATGGTATTTCTACCTTACAGTCCATATCAGCTACACTTCACACTGTTGAGGGCTGCCTATCAAATAGGAATGCACTTCATTGAGGTTGCAAGTTGATAGCATTAGTTGCATAATTATTTTGTGAACTTTTAGATGATACTTTACAATTTGGAATACACCTCAACATTGATCATTCAAAGGCATTAGTTGGATCATTTGTAACAATCAACCAAGTGAATAATATCACACTAAATCAATTCATGGGAAATATTGGGGTCTACACAAAAATTCCAATACAGTCTAACCTCGTTAGTACAACACTCATTTATACGACACCCTCGATATTACGACACATTTTTGCACGACCAAACTTTTAAGTCCAAAACTCCCTCTTTTATACAACTATGACACTCGATAATATGACATTTAGAATCTCCATTTTGTCATATTAAAGAGGTAATTAATGCTAAAATTCCTTTCATCTATGTTATGTACATCTAAAATACATCCAATTTTACTTGGGAACTACTTGGGAACTTCACTTATCATTGGCAACTTAATGATAATTAGAGTTACTAGTGTAGGGTGGACTTGGTTAGGGTTAGAGTGGCCTCCTTCCTATTCTTTTGTCAGATTATGAGCCTGAAAATGTTTGCAACATAGATGAGCATGGATTGTATTTTATAGCACATCCTCATAAAACATTAGCACAAGGGAAGATAAGGGTTGGAAGTTACAAAAGGAGCGTGGAACACTTGCTCTTGTTGTTAATTCAATTGGGATTGATGAGTTGAAGTTGCTTATGATTTATATGTCTAAGCAACCATGATGTTTTGGAAGGTGGCAACCTCATGAATATGTTTGGTGGCACTCAAATAAAACAGTTTGGATGTAGGGGGATATATTTGAAGCTTAGATTTTGCAACTCAATAATAAGTTCAAAGGCCAAAATCGAAAGGTGATTATGATTTTGGATATTGCATCTTCACATGTTGTTAGCTCTGCCAAAGTTGGTAAGTTTCGTGGTTTTTCAACCTTGGAATTGAGCAACATGACTTTGGTATTCCTTCCTCCCAATGTTACAACTGTAGTTCAACCTTTGGATCAAGGTATAATAGCATCTTTCAAAATTCATTACAAGAACAAAACTTTTGCAATGGATTTTATCACAATATGATGATGCTACATTGAAGGACTTAAGGAAGGTGGTGCCCAACATCAGACAAGTTATCATGTGGAGTTATGGAGAAGGGGGAAGAATAGAATGCAAGAATCATATGAACTTGGTGCTTTGATTTCAAAGTTGCGATTGGGTGATGATGAGATGTCAATCGAGACTTACATTCAGATGAAAGGGGAAGAGATTACTGAGCTAGAATTGAGTACTAATGAGTTGGTGGATGTTGCTTTGGAAATCAATTATGCACAAGACTTTGATCTTAATGTTGATCTACATTCAGTAGATGTGGATGATGTTGCTCCACCTATAGTAAAGCTTAGTGATGCTAAACATCATGCATCATTGTTGTCTAATTTCTTATTAAACAACTCTCTACATTTTGATGTTAATGAAATTATTAGTTTTCAAAAGCTAGTAGGGAATTTAAATAAGATGACAGTTGCTAACTTGGGTAGGCAACACCAGAGATCTTTGAACTCCTATTTCAAGAGTTTTTGAAAATATTTGTATTTGTTTGGAGTTATAAGTTATTATTTTATACAATCTATACTGCTTAAACTTGTTGTATATATTTTTAAGCTCATATTGCTTATGTTTTTGTATTCCCTCGATAGTACGACAATTTTACGCCATTTGGCATATTAACAAGAAGACGACACCTCAATACTACGACATTTTTTGCGTTTCCCAAACGTGTCATACTAAAGAGGGAGAACAGTAGTGTAGATGGAGAATTCAATGGCCTCCACTGATCTTCCACTCCAGAAAGCTAAACTATCAATCAAAACATGGCAGAGTCCATGCTAAATCCAAGAAATGGTGTACAAGTTTGTCAAAACATTCAACAAAATAAACACACATCCATTTACATGGATGTAAGAACGCAAAGTACCAGAAAGCATCTATCTGGTGTGGAACTCGCAAAAATCTGCTGATGGCCTTGTTTGGGCTCTGCACATCCTGCAGAAAAGTCGGAGCGCTATTCGACTAGCTCACAGCAACTTAAATCTCAGTGATTGATCTCAAGCTAGGGTACATAGTCTTCATCAACATCGCTGAAATCCATGTCATCGATGCGCCCTGACCCCTGCACGAAATCCAAGGTTCTCAGTTGCAATCAAAAAATTGCCAAGCTCATAGAAAATTTGTCTTCTACATAGTCGTGCAACCAAAGAAGACGATCGCACCATCTTGCAAAGAGGTGAGGCAATCTTCCCATGACTTCCCTTGTTCAATTTCAAAATTTCAGAAACAAATTACTGTTGTGTAGCTGTGAAGAGCAGGGTTATACCTGTTTGTTGTTGACCTTGCCCAAGTATCCGGTTGCTTTGAAGTTTTTTAGTTGAAGTGGACCCAGCTTTGCTTGACTTTCATTCACTGCAATTTGGAAGCTCACCTGCAACCATTGTTGGTGAGAGGGTTTTTAGAGAAATTATCCATGGCCAACAGAACAATGCCAATGCGAACTGCACCAAGTGAGACGTCCTACTCTAAAATCAAAGAGCTCAACAGAGGTGGTAGTAACTCCCATGTGAACTTTACTCAACTCAATAGACCAGAAATAAGACACTTCAAAAGGTTAATAATGATGATTGACATGAAAACTACTTCGATTTACTAAGATATCTGGTTATTTCAGCAACTGATCCGAAAGGAAACAGGAATAAGCACAGAACTCAGACATACACACACATACTTCTGGTATACAGGCGTTCCTCCACTTCTAGCGACCAGACAATGCAAAAGGAGAGAATAGAATGACAAGCAAACAGAGGACGGGAAAATGGTGGTACCTTACCTTCGAGTTTCCAGGCGGAACCTCAGCAAGGGTGTCTATTCGTAGATTTTCGGCCTGCCACCTCATGTAATCAGCTACTTAGAATCATCACGAAAAATGGCCAGCGGGCCTGAAGGCAAAATTGATATACTAGAAGTCAACACACAAACCCAATCCTCCAATTACACAATTTAGAAACTCACAGCATCCAAGGCTGGCTCTCCTTGGGCGTCATAAACTCTGCCAAAGATATCCTGTAAACCAAGAGTGACCCCAGATCAAATCCCATTCAACAATGATACAACGAAGCTGGAATTGGAAATCGTAATCCTCTTTAATGAAGGTTTCCAAGAGTATCCCTGGGGTTTTCTTACTATGCCCTCAAAGTGTTATCCTATGTAAATTGGAACGCAGCAGTGACCAGCCTTTTCAACATCACAGCACAACTGATAATTTCCCGCCTTACTTTTGCAATGTGCAATAGAAGCCATCCGTAGCACATACGAGTACAGCAAGAGCTGCATGATTGACGTCGTTATCTAGGATAGAGCTCTTGAATTGTGGCTTACTGCATTATAGACCGGCTGCTTGACAGGGTTTTTGGCATCACCGGTGATTCTGAAACATCGGACACCGAATGAGGTGCCTCCTGTAACTGTTGTCTGCCCCTCTACAAACAATTCATCACCAACAGGACCTTATCAGTCATTGGCAATTTGAGTGTTACAAGATTACACGAAAATGCCACAACTCGGATATGACACACATTGAGACTGGCATATAGTTCGTTGTGACAGACAATCGGTGTGATGTTAACCTGAATTTATTGACATCCTCAACTCAGGCAAGCAAAGGATTACTCCCTCCCACGATGGAATTTGCAAAGCTCTCAACCAAGGCACTTCAGCCGGAAGCAGAGTGATAAAGTGGAGCACATAGAAATCGCATCTCAGGCAACCCTTAATCCTGACCTGGGCACGGAACAGGTGTGGCCTGAATATTGGACAGGACGATTTTGACATCGGCCAGGGCGACATTGCCACTCTCGAGGATGAAAGCGGCTGCCGCTACAGCTCCACTCCAAAGAATCGTCCTGCGTGACTCATGCTTCTCCTCCCCTTTAAGGCTAGCATCTGCTCACCTGTTCACCATGAGCTTCAGTTCCTCACGAATCGCACCACAAATTCCAAAAGGTATGCGGGTTTTATCCGGTTCGTTTGTCTTGTTCTCCAACTTTTATTGTCGAGATTTGCACTTTGAAGTCGGCGTTGCATTAGCAAATCTATGATGAAAGAAATGGGATTGAACATTGGACCTCCTCTGATTTAGTTATGCTTGTCGGAAGTGCATGTGTGTTGATTCCTTACGGAAATACATAATTCCCACAATTGTGCTGACTATTAACTGTAGAGTAGTTAATAAAGTTTGAAGAAATTATGTGTCTTTATGGTTGTCCGTTCATAGATCCACATGTAATCACACGCCATTTTAGAAAATGGGTGTCCGATTAAGATAAGTAACTGAATAACGCCCGCATACCTTACACGCAATCCGTATCGCGTCCTCTACTCAAGAGTCATCCATCCCGAAAACCCAATCTAGAAATGTGTCCAAGGACACCAGAGTGCGTGGGATGGCACGCACCGGCCCTCTCTACCTAAAAGTTCCAAATTCTCAAACTCTACATGTCCTATTGACCATAATTTCAAAAATTTGTAATTTGGTAACTAACTCGGTTTCAAGAATTTCATATTGTGACCATGAAAGAAGAAGGGTGTGGAAGACCTTGACGGACTTGCAGAGGCGTCACTGAGGCAGTTGTTGCAGGTCCCAGAGCTGAAGAAACCACAGCATTTCTGCTCAAGTTAATGTTGGCATGATTCTTCACACATGAGACGCTCCCCACGGTCAAGGAGCAAAGCGTGGACATGATTTGGAGGTCTTACTTGTGAAGTCTTGGAATTGTGGTGCAAGAGATGGCTATGGCGGATAAGAGAAGACCGCTTGCCGCAAACTCTTCTAAGTTCACTCTGCTCCAGCAGTGGATCTTGTAGATCTGGCATTTTCGTAGATCTATTATTTTCATCCGAGGTTAAGAAGATGCAGCCATCCATCTGCTCTCTCTCTCTCTCCAGTGCACATGACCCATGCAAAGTGATTTTTAATCCGACTAATGCGCCGGTGATTTGTGAATCTAAAAATAGGTAATATAATTTTTGTAATAATTCAATTATTTCTTGTGGTTGAAATAGCCAGAATTATCCTCAATAATCATAAAAATTGGACGAGATTGTCAACTTTTGTATAACCATCCATATGTGGCCTCATCACTCCAGTAGTTGTAGCCAATGCTCCTCTCTTGCAAAATGAAAATTAAAATCATCAAACTCGCGACAAGGGGCATGGTGAGATGCGAATGTGTTCACCATTAACCTAAATGTCTGAGGGCAGGCCGCACAGATGGAGTCCAGACCCATCACTGGGCACATACTCAAGTCTTAGCCAACACTATTCATTGTTTGTTTGTCCAATCACGCAAATGTGTAGCCGGAGCCCTCCTATTGTGCATATTGGTGTTAGAGTCACACCAATTGATAAATGTAGGCAACTTGGATGATGTCAAAAATGCGTTTTTTCCATCCCCAACAACCTATTGAAGGCCAAATTCAAAAATTTGTTTGCACCCATTGACAACAACGCTTATGGATTTTGTGACACCTTTCAAACCTTGGATTCAACATGGAATCCGTTGAGGTTGATGCTAGCACTTGCGTCCCCTCTCTGCGCCACAAGATTGCAATAATGTCCATAATGGACCAATTTTTGTGGCATTGGAATTGGGTAAGAGCAGCTACACTCATTAGTGTTTTTCATTTGTCACTTTTTTTGCATTCTTCTCACTTTTTGAATTTTTGTTTGTTGCTAAGGGTTATTGGAAGAACTTGTATTTTAAGTAAACCTTGACATATTCTCAAAGTTTGGACTTTGTGGTTGCTTATATTTTATGGGCGGATCTATCGATGCACTTCTATTACAAGTCCTTAATTCAAGTGAGATGTGTGAATCCTCAATGATTACTTGAATGTTTATGCTATTAAAATATGATGGAAAATTAAAAGCATTGTTTGTTTGATGTTAAATATTTTTATTTATTTATTTAAAAAATAAAAATGGCATCATAACATTTTTTAATATTATCATAAACAACTATGCATATTCTATCAAAGAATCCTAGCATACAATCCTATCAGAGGATCCTACAATAGAATTCAACATGTTATAATTTTGGACTCGGACTTAGTCTAGTTCTACTCAAATATTGGTTGAAGGGGTATAAAACCTTATGCTACGCCTATTACTTCCACATTGAGCCACATGCACATGAGTTTCGTGCAACAAAACTTGGCGAAAGTTTTTGAACTCCCATTCATTTTTTTCTTGTCCTCTTTGAGCTTTTGTACCATGTACTTGCTTTATGCCCACCTTCAACTTTGAATTTAATGTTATATATTGCAAGTCACATTGTGTGCGATTACAATGATCGCAACCCTCCACATCTACGCCACTCTAAATCCAAAACTTACATCGATATGCTCCTACTTATGGAAATGTACTCAAAGTGGAGTTAGGGGGAATGTTATGTCATGAATAGGCTCATGTGAGCCTGCTTATGTTTTAGATGTTCCATCTCAATGGAGTAGGGTCCCATTACCATGGAACTAGCAGGCAAAAACATTACTTGCAATTTTAGCCCAAGGGAAGGATATTTTATTATTTTTACAGGATAATATACCACAAACTTTTGTCATGACTATGAGTCATTGACTACTCGCCAAGCAATTTAGTTTCACGACTAAAGTAGAGCATGATATTAGAGTGATAGAAGTCCATATATAAGACTGAACCACACATAATGGAAGCAACACAAACAAACCATTAAGAACGTTTCTTAAACCTAATAAAGAAGGAATGAAGGAGCAAGAACCACGGATTGTTATTAGAACCTTTAATCTAATGAGACATTAATTTTCATAGACACTAAATCACTCTTCCTTGAAACTTAGTACCATGGGTTGTTTTTCTTTGATTGTTTTAAGTGATAGTGAAAACTTAACTACAATAACTACACCATGAAAAAAACTAACATTTGCATGGCCAATATGTCCATGGTTGCATAAGAAAAATAACCAACATTTGCAACTAATATTCCCATTGTTGTAGCCTTGGGACTAGGGCAGAAACTCAACACCCTTCCCAATTTTCGCAAACATCTTCCAAAATAAAAATAAAAATTAGAGGCCTTTGGCTACATAATTTCAAAGCCCATATTCCAAATTGTATGCCACTAGTATTCTAACCGATTTCCAACACCCTTACCCGTAACTTCAAATATATCTTAGAAAATATCCTTTGCCAACATATCATCTTTGTTTAATATCATTCAACAAAGCATATGAAAGTAGCGTTCAAACATCAAACATGCTTGTAAATTTCATTCTGCAAAATTAAATGACATCAAATATATATATATATATATATATATATATATAGGCAAACGCAAGCACAAATTGGCTCCAACGTCATGGAGCCTACATTTCAATTCGGCTCCACACTAACAAGGCCTCTTCCACAGGAACCCACCGGAATTCACATCCCATCCCAAATGCGTGGGCCCACACCATTTTGGAGCCACCAGACATTCCCCCTCCTAAGCCCGTGTCCTCCAACATACCCCTTGACGCACCCACTTCCACGATTATATTGGGAAACATCAACATCAACCCAATATCAACCAAAACTCTCAATATGTTTCTTTCAAGCCTCAACATTGGAATGACAACAATCACACTTTCATTATACACACAATGGAGCAAAACAAATTCACGAAAGAGAGAACGAAGAGGAAATTGGTGCAAGAATAAGCAAAAGAGAGAGGTTGTTTGCACAACTATATGGACTACATGAAAGAGGATGCCCTCAAGGAATCACACAAACAAGCAACTCATTGATCTAGTTGTATGGCATGTGGGAGCTACGAACGACTATTCGTATATCAAGCCAAGATCCACTTGTTGGTTTGACCAAAAAAATTCCATTATTTAACAACCAAAATTTTTTATGTCATCTTGTGAATGAGGAGATGGACTATCTACCGGTTGGTTGAAGACAAATTGGGACCATTAATTGAAGAACAATCATCAACTGGGCGTATTTGTGTGGAGGAGAAAATAGTGTGACATTATACAAATTGATACATGGCAGTACCATATATGTTGTAGCTGACAAGGTTGTTGTGAATGGGTCAACAGTGCATGACATACTATGCCTTATATGCCATACCATTTGTAACACCTTGGGCCATGTTGTGGCATGGTCCAATGGAAGAAGACTTGCAAGAATGACCCATGTTCTTAATCAAACAATTGATTTCCAATTGCATTAGAGCCTTTGATGGCTCTCACATCTATATCAATTCAACACTAAACATTATAGTGGGCGTTGACCAAAGGAATGAGAACATTTTTTTCTCCATATTGCTACAAGGAGTTGTTGATACTAATTGTTACTTCACATCTATCAACATCGGGCCTTTGGGCTCTATACATGATGGTGTTCATTTCAAATTCACATAGCTCCATAGGAAAGCAGAGGAAGGAAATATGGGTGATTTCAATGGGAATCCTATTACATTGTTGGTGGCTCTCCCTTTTGCTCCCTACATAGCAGAGCCCTGCATTGGGTGCCCATACCCATGCCCATGCCCAAACCCACCCATGCCCATGGGTTTTGGGTGGGCATGGGTTCGATATTATTGGGCATGGGTGGGCATGGGTGGGCAAGGGTGGGCATGGGCATGGGTGGGAAAAGACTTGGTGTAGGCGGGTAATGCACATTACACAATTTTTGAATACATTGGCGGCAATTTTAATAGCATGGGTGGGCATGGGTCATGCTATGGGTGGGCATGGGTGGGCATGGGTTGGCATGGGTCATGCTATGGGTGGGCATAGGTCGTTGATGATGGGTATGGGTGGGTATGGTGTTAAAGGGGGTTTCCCCTCTACGTTCCATCGGTACCACCCTACTTCCGGTAGTACCTTACCGGTATGCGAACAGACTTAGTCCAGTTTTCCTTACCGACATCCTAAGGTCCTGCCCGCTACCGCTTTTGTTGGATGTCTCACTCCATGCACTCATCTTAGTCTCCCTGCCTCTCCTTGGGGTATCCCACGCTTCTACTGGTCTTAAGGTTGGTACACCTCTTATGCCAGTCGAGTCGACCAGTATCCCTACCGGGTTCTCCTACCGAATTCTCGGAAGATCTACCAAGTTTCCTACCTGGTTCTCAACCGGGTTTCCTAAGGATCTACCGGTTTCTCTGCCGGATTCGTAACCAGGTTCCTTGGGGGTCTACCGGTTTCACTACCGGGTTCCTAACCAGGTTCCCTGGAAATCTACCGGTTCCACTACCGGGTTCCTAACCGGGTTTCCTGAGATCTACCAGTTTAGCCGTACTACCTCCAATAACGTGGTTACATGAGTTCTAACATCCTACCACGAGTTTTCCCCTTACCCCACTTCACAAATGGGTTTAACCGTTTTTATAACCGTATTACTGTTAGCGTATTACTTGCCCTATTACTAGGATGGATTATACATCCTACCGAACTCCCTTTTTAGCACTCCTGACTGTTTCTCTTTTATACTACCACTCTCATAGTCAGTGTACAATCCATTCTTTTACCAGGACTCAATGTTGTAGTATGAAAACTCAACTAAGAGAATACCATTCCCTTCATTCAGTGTATACATCTGGTACTACTGTCCCACAAGACTTCTCTGAAGATACCCCCCTCCATGCGTTAGCTACTTGTACACGACTCTTTTGACAACATAAGTAGTCCATTGCCAACTTCTCTTCCACACAACAACAATTACCAGAGGTAAGGCAACCACCACTACAAGAAAACCACAAGTTCCTTACCTCAGATTCCACAGTATCTTACTCAAGCAATCCAATACTCTTATCTATATGAATCCTAGTACACATTCCTTAAGAATGAGAGAGAGAGAGAGAGAGACAACTCTCTCCTTAAGTACTTTCTCCTCATCTCTTTAAATCCATACTAACCACTCACTGGGACTACCCTATCCACTACTCTTCTACTCCTTATCTGCAACTACGGCACAATCTTATCCCTAATTGCTATTTCTGATACTACTACCAAAAGTAACTTAAAAGCCACTTCAACCTGATATTGCTAAAAATTACTGTTTACTAACCTCCTTTAACATTGCCCCCCTTCTAATCTAAATTCCGCCCTCGGAATTTCTAAGTTCTTGCTACCGGTTACCTAAGGCTTATGCTGGGAAGGTCGGCTTGGAGGCGCTCCGGAAGACTCTGCAGCCCTCTCATTGTCTGGGAATTGTTGATGTGCCCTGATCTACGGTTGATACCACGGTGGGTCTCCTGCCATAGTGGGATGGTGACCCATGTCGAGGTCCCGGCGTCCCTGATCGTGATCGTGACGTCCTATCACCCACCGGAGGTCGAATTGCTGGGTCTTCTTCCGGATCGAGTGAATTGTCTTCTTCCGTGGCTGCTACCGGACTTGATTGCCGCTCTTGACTTCTACCTTGAGAAGGTGGTCTCGGGCTTCGGGGCTGGCTGGGGCTCCGAGTTTCTGTTGGTCGAGGAGGAGGAGATTTTGTCTTGCTCCGACTGCGACGATCTGCTCTAGGAGAACGAGGAGAGCTCCTCGGTGGACTTCGACTTCTGCTTCGAGGTCGAACCGGTGGTGAGGAAGGTGTGGGATTCGTTGGGGCGGTTTGTGCGGAATTCGATGGACCAGCTCCGTCACCTGCTTCTTCGTCATCTGATTCTTCCTGGTCGGAAAGAGGTGTTTCAGGCATTTCGAACCCCGGAAATGCTAAGCGGTACTCTCTTAGCTGACGAACATACTCCGCTTCATCCCTTCTAAAGGAATCAAAAAGCTCCCGGTAAATTTCAGTGTAACTATCTTCAATCTCCCGAGCTTTCTTCTTCCTTTCCCCACTCATTTCTACCGCTAATTGCCTGGCCAACAAAGTAGTATAATTCTGAACTACTTCGTGGAATTCCTCTAAGCGGTTTTTGCACAATACCCTCACGCTCTCAAGTTCCTCCAACTGCCTAATCCTATCCCGCAGACAGTCGATCTCCCTTTGCATCTCGAGCTGGGTCTGCCCTTCCGCTGGCGATTTCGAACGTCGCCTCGCGCTTGCTCGTAATTCTTCCTCCAGCTCCGCGATACGCGCTCGAAATCCATCTGTATTGCCCACCGCTTCCGCTAATGCAGCTTCATTCTCCGTCAATCGAGTGTTCAGCAGTTGAATTGCCCGTTGCTGGTTCTGATTGGCGGTTTCGAGGTTGCCTAATTGAGCCTCCCGAGTTGCAGCTTGCTGATTCGCCGCCTGCAACGCTGTTTGGAGACTTTCTGTTTGCGACCTCCAATAATCCTTCTCCCTTTCCACCGCCAATCTTGTTGCTTCTGCAAGGTCTGCATCCCTGTTTAATGCAGCCATTTGCCCTACCAGCGTCCTCTTCTCCGCTTCTCGTGCATTGATGACCCTTTTGAGTTGCTCTTCGGAACCTCGAGCTTGTTCCAGCAACCTATCTCGATGGGCCAATTGTTGCTGCAGCTTCACGACCTCCTTACTCATCCCTGCCATATTCCGATCCGCCCTTTTCTTGATATCTTGGCAGGCATTGTCGATTGCTTCCTTCTGATCGTTGCGAAAACGATCCCGAGCTTCTTCGGCCGACATTCTTAGGGTTGTCTCCAATTCCAGCTTCTCCCTAAGTTCCCTTGTGGCCGTGCTCACATTTTGGACCACCTTCTGATACTGCTTTAACGACCTTAAGACCTTGTCCAGTTGTTCTAGGGCTGCTTCCGGTATCAACTCGCTTGGCGGCTCCAAATGGAATGCTGCTCTATTCGATCCCGGTGATTCGAATAGCGGTTTCCTCGTCCCCGAAGGTGGTGTCTTGTGAACCACCATCTGCTTCCCCTTCCCCGGGCTTTCCTTCACTGGAGTGGTTGAGGGTGGCATCTGCGCGATGGGAGCGGGGCTTGCTTTCTTCTTCTTCCTCTGTCCCCTCGAACTCTCGCCTTCGGTTGTCTTCCTCTTCCCCCGTAATGCTATCCTGGCAGCTTCTCTCCTTCTTTGCTTCTCACCTTCCGATTCCTCCTCCGTTTCTTCATCATCGTCTGCCGGTCCTTCCGTGGCCTGGATGGCTCTCGAACTCTGCCCTGGTCCACTGATTGACAAGGGTGGTGTTGAAATGGTAACCGGAAACCATTTCCGCAAGAGCACATCAATCACCTGGGCGGCCACCAACACGGGTTGTCCTGTTTCCGCTCCGGTCCTAACTCTTACCGGTGTGCATAACCTTTCTAATTCCTTCACTAAATTCCGGTAGAGAATCGCCGCCCAATTGAATTCCCTACCCATCCCTTCTGCTAAACATACGCACTTCACTAAATTATGAGCTGCATATGTGAGCTTCTTCTTGAATACTATCGCCTGTAAAATAGCGTAGATCCTCGGAATGTAAGGTCCCGCGAACTTGATAACTGACCATCCCTCCCTGGTCAGTGAGTTTGCTCCCGAAATGTGCGATACTTGTTCGCCCCATTCATCTGCTGCAAACCCTGGAATCTGCGTGCTGCTAAAATTGTGCGATAATCCCAAAAATTCTACTATCAACTCCTGGTTGATCGTGATTATCTTCCCCTTCACTATTGACGTAATAGATTTCTTATCGAACGATAAGTCTAATCCTTTAATAAAATCTATAACCAAATCCCTCCTCAGGTTTCCCCACCTGATATGCTTGAACCCATCTAATCCTACCTTCTTGGCCCACTCATCCTCCTCTGCCATCGCTGCCCACTGATGAAACTTCCGCATCATCCTTATCTCGAACTCCTCCGGAATAACGTAGTTCTTCGGCGTTGCTGGCCTTATCATCTGTAGCGATTGCGGCGGTGTGTTGGTTTGCCTCTGCGGCCTTCTCAACCACCTATCCAACACCACTTCCTCTCCGCTTTGCTCACTTCCGCTGACTATAATTCTCTCATCCTCCCTTGCCATTTTTCTTGCTGCTTCTGTTGCTAAAATCTGAAGGTTTGAATGGCGTTTGAAATTTTTGCAGCGCTTCGCCCTTTCCTTACACTTCTTGCGTTGTGTGTTTGCAAAAATGAACGGTTTAAATAGATCGTCTGAGGGTCTTTCCCCCTCATATCTCGTCATAACTGCCGTGATAATGAGACAACTAACTGACGTCGCTTCAGAATTAGTTCCGCCGCCGTTGTGGGTTGCCTCTTCATATTCCGTGCTATTATGACGGCAAAAGTTTTTTAGGCTTCTGACGTGTATATTATCTATTTTTTCTTGCCTATCACCCATGCTGGCCACGTCTGGGAAGCCGTCTTTGTTATGATTGTTACCCCCACTACCTCTTGCTAGGTCTAGGGTAATGGTGTCGTCATTATTACCATTGCTACCCCTACTACCTCTTTCTAGGTCCCGGGTAACCGGGTCGAGGTTAACCTTGCTACTGGTTTTGCTACTGGTTTCACTTAGATTACCAGTACCTCCTTTGTCTACCGGGTACTGCTCATCCACTCCGTTGGATGATGTCTCCAAGACCCTATAGGGTTTCAGTTTGTTAATGTTTACCAGCACCGGTTTAGGGTCAAAAGTCTCTTCATTCACCAGCAGTACAGTGTTATTTGGTAAGACATACTGCACACGAAATGGACCATGCCATCGTTGTTTAAACTTACCAGGATGGTCATTTGCGCCTTTGGGGAGCCACATGACTCTATCTCCGAGTTGAAATTGTTTAGGCCGGTAGTGATCCTGACTCCAAAGTGCTCGCTCCCACTGTCGATGAGTCTGAGTTTGTCGAGCTTGTTCTCTTGATTCGTCCAGCAGTTCCAATTGTCGGTGCCTTGCTTGTATGATTCGTACTGGTTGTTCCTCCCGATTCCTGTCCACTGTAGGCAGAATGTACTCGGTAGGCATTAACGGAGTCATCCCATAGACCAGCTGGAAGGGGGAGAAACCGGTAGCTACCTTGAAAGAAGTTCGGTATGCAAACAATACCGTGGACAAGTGTTCGTCCCAGTCGTTGCGAAGGTCACTAATAAGTTTAGTGAGCAATGTGCCAATAAACTTGTTGGAAGATTCTGCTTGGCCATTACCTTGAGGATAGTAAGTTGTGGATGTACGGTGTTTTATCAGGTAATGGTCCGTGAGGTAATGAATTGCCTCGTTGATAAAATGAGTCCCTTGATCACTTACCAGATACAGAGGACAACCGAAACGGGTCAGAATGTTTTCGTATATGAAGCGGGCGGTGACCACCGCCTTGTTTGTTCGTAATGCCTTGGCCTCAACCCACTTGGTCGCGTAATCTGTTGCTACCAGGATATACTTATTGCCTGTATATCTGCCTACCGGTTTAATTGGTCCCACAAAATCCAAACCCCATTTCATGAATGGTTCCACTGGCAAGTTCGTAATTAACTGGGCCATCGATCGAGTATTCAGGCCTCCCATTTTTTGACATTCGTCACAGCTACGGCAGTATTCAATAGTATCTTTGTGTAAGGTAGGCCACCAGTAGCCGGCATCCAAAATTTTTCGTATCGAGATGTGGGATGCCAAATGTCGTCCACCTACCCCCTTGTGTAGCAGTTCCAGTATCGCTCTAGCTTCCCTTGGATCAAGAACTCGCCTTGGTATCAGATCTTGCCCTTGTTTGAACAAAACCCCGTCCTTCAGAAAGAAACGGAAACTTTGAAGTGTTAATCGACGCTTTTGCTCTTCTGATAAATGAGGTGGGTACTCTCCGGTAGCTAAGTACGTTCTGAGATCTGTGTCCCATGGAACGGATATCGTGAAAAGTGTGGCATCCGTAGGTTGATCCGGAACGCCTATTGGAGGTTCAGACTTTGCTAAGCGTGTTAAACCGTCAGCTACCGTGTGGGTTCTACCGGGTTTGTATACAACCGTAAAGTCGTACTCTAGAAAGAGAAGTAACCATCTAGCAATTCGTCCGGAGACCTGTGGTTTGTTGACAAGGTGTACCAAGGCCATGTGGTCTATATAAAATACAAACTTGTTTGCCAGTAGGTAATGGCGAAATTTATGCAACGCATAAACCATAGCTAAAGCTTCCCTCTCGGTAGTTGTGTAGTTTCGTTCTGCCTTATTCAACAGTCTAGAGGCGTAAGCTATGGGCCGATCACATTTTCCACTAACATTTTGTGCTAGCATAGCTCCTACTGCTAAATTAGAAGCATCCGTATGAACGTGGAACTCTAATTCCCAATGCGGTACTATTAGTATTGGGGCATTGACATACCGGGATTTGATGTGATCGAAAGCCGTCTGACATTCTTCGGTCCACTTGAACTCTTCGGCATGCCGCATCAGCTTGGTAATTGGAGCCATGATGAACGCGAAGTTCTTGATGAAGCAACGGTAGAATTGAGCAATTTCGTTAAAAACTTGAATATCATGAGGGTTTTTAGGTGTTGGCATCGATATTAATGCTTCCACCTTTCTTGGATCGGACATTTTTCCTTCCTTCGAGACGATGTATCCCAACACAATACCAAAGAATACAAAAAATAAACTTTTCTCCGGATTGAGGCTGATACCTGACTGTCGGCATGCTACGAAACATTGCCTCAGTTTCTCCAAATGGGAATCCATGTCGCAGTAGATGCTGAAGTCATCTAAAAAAAATTTCATGAATTTGTTGAGAAATTCTTTGAAGACTGTGTCCACAGCGCGTTGGTATGTTGATGGTGCTCCAGTTAAGCCAAATGGCATATTGATCCACGAAAAGGCTCCCCATTCGGTTATAAACACTGTATGGCGACGATCTTGCTTCCTGATTTTGATCTGGTAGTATCCTGAGCATCCATCGCAAATGGAAATTGCATCGTGTCCAGCTACCTGGTCCAAGACTTCATCGGTGAACGGAAGAGGATAAGGATCCTTCTTAGTCGCGGCATTCAATTTCCGGAAATCAACACATATTCGTAGTTTCCCATTCTTCTTTGGAATTACCACAATGGGGGACAACCACGTGGCTTCCTTTATTGGCTCAATGAATCCTGCTGCCAATAGTTTGTCAATATCCTGTTTGACTATGGCTGCATAATTGGGGTTCATTCTGTAGCGTGCTTGATGAGCTGGTGGCATCGAGGTATCCAACTCGATCCGATGTTCTGCAATGTAAGATGGAATGCCCTTGAGTTCCTGATAAGACCATGCAAAAACGTCCTTGAATTCTCTTAATAATTCCTCAGCCTCTTTTGCGTACCTTGGTTCCAGAGCTGCATTCAATTTGACACACTTGGGCTCTTCTTCTGTTCCCAAGTTGATTTGCCGAATCTGCTCTGTTTCCGGTAACGTCCAGCCTGTAATCTTCAGGTTTTTAACCCTTTCGTGTGCTTGTGTATCATCCACATCAATGTCCCCAAGGATTGGTTGTGAAAAATGGCTTGGGTAGTTTTTCGATGATTCCTGATCCAGTAAGCAGGGTAGAGTAACAGTGCCAATCGAAAACAATTGAGGTTCGGTTTCAAACAGGGTATCTTCTTCCTCGTCCGTCACCCCTTCCTGGAAGTCATAGCAAATGAGCACCTCCGGTCTCCTGGTATTAAGTCCTAATTTCTTGGTTACTGGGATCACCCGAGTAGTGCCATTCCCTTCAATGGTCACCATGTTGTTACCCCAATCATGGAAAACCTTAGCATTCCGTAGCCATGGCCTTCCTAACAACATTGAATAGGAATCATCCACCACACTACTATTCATGACGGTAAATGTCACCGTGTAAGGTATGCCATGGATACCTATGCGAACATCTCTGATCAATCCTACCGGTTTAGTGGTAGTTTGATCTGCCATTCTTAAATTGTAAGGTGCATGTTTTGGGGCTAGTAATCCCAACCGTTTTCGTAAATCCTCCGTGATAATGTTCACACCTGATCCTCCATCCAGAAGAACATCCTCCACAGTGTTTCTCCCGACTTGAACCGGTATGACTGCCATTTGATGATCAATGGCTACCGCAGCTACAATACTTTCAAGAAGTTGGTCTGCATTTTGTTGACGTGACGTACCTGGGGCTGTTAAGTATTCACGCAGTGCGGGAGCTAATTGCATCAATTGCTTCAATGTCAGCGTATACTTACTATCCAAGACCTGGGATCCCAAATCCATCAATACCTCCTTCAGTTCAGTAGACGGGGCTTGTAAGATTACCTTGGGTGATTCCATCTTAGGAAGCCCTATCCATTCCGTGGATTGGCTGACTATTGGTGTGTCCTGAAGTTGATGAATGGTTTGAATGAAATCATTCTTCAATTGCTCTTCCTTTTTCCAATCTTCCGGGGATTTTGTCTTCAAGGGTTCCTTCTCCTTGAATGCTACCTCCTCGTTCACTTTGCTTCGAGTGGTTACCGCTAGAACCATGTTGACATTTGCCTCTTCCACTCTAGGCGGATTCCTAGGTTCCTGCTGCGGTGGTTGGGTTTGCCTATTTCTGAACATGGCCTGAGCCTCGTCCTTGTAAGGGCAAAAATACGCCTTATGTTCTGTCCTACCACAAATGTAGCAAGGTAAAGGCCTGTCGTTCTGCCTAAAGGGAGGTCTTATCGGTATCCCTCGATTATACTGTGCCGCTACCTCATTAACCGCTACCGTGGTTTTTTCCTTTAGTCTATTTAACGGATTCTCTGGATTGAAAAAACATTTTTCCATGGCGTGTCCCTTCCGTTTGCAGCAAGCACACACCTCCTCATTGGGTTTTAAGATTTGTTTTCTCTTCTCCTCCGGTTGGAAGGCACTAATGATTTTATGCCCATCCGAATCTGCAGTATTTTCTTCGCATAATACTGCCGCTTCTTTCAAGGTTACTAACGAGCCTTTTTCCCTAGCTGTAAGTAGCCGTAAGTATGATTTCAAACCCGTTCTGAAAAAGGTAGTTAGGAATGCGTCCTGTGGCGGGTCTTGCAAACAGTTTGCCAATTTGACTAACCTTTCAAAATAAGACTCTACCGTTTCTGTCTCCCCTTGTTTAATGTTTCGGAGAGCCATATAGACTTGTTCATCTGTTTGCACTTTCCTATAGCGTTTACAAAACTCTTTTGTCAATAATTCGAAATTACTATCTGGGTAATTGTTCAAAAAAATTTCTCCCCATTCTGACTCTTTGTCTCTCAATGTATAACAGAACAGATTTATCATCTCTTCATCCTCTGTTTCACGATTCGCTTTGATAGCTTTCCTAAACACTCTAATATGAGCGTCTGGATCTGCACCCGACTGATACAGTGGATATGGCAATGATTTACGAGATGGTAAGGGCGTAGGTGTTACCGGAACAGGTGGTGGCATTGTGGTGTACCATGGTGGAAAGTAACCGGTTCGCATCCAAGGTGGTGTGTCATTCTTGTTGTCGTCATCTTCTTCCCCGTCATCACCTCCCGGTCCTCTGTCCGGTGGTTCTCCTCCCGGTGGTCCAGCAGGTGGTCTTCCTTGGCCTCGTCTGAATTCGTCCTCTCGATCTCGCGAAGTCCCCTTCTCCTTCCGTTGGGCTCCTCTTCTTCCCATATCCTTTTGATCATCATCCGATCCTCCTTCTGGTGGTCCTTTTCCTGGTGGTTCGATAGGTGGTCCTCTTCTACCGCCTCCTGTGTCTGTTACCGTTTTGTTTCTTGTATATTGTTGTTCCATGTTCCTCTCCAATCCTGGAAAACTTCGCTGATCCTCGTTTTGTCCCATGTTTGGATAATGTTTCACTCCTTCTACGCCCATCGATTCATATCCATGTGATTGTGATGGCACGGTGTCCTTACCATACGTGTTCTTCCCTTTTTCCGTTTTTCGTGCTACTTCTGGATTGTCCCCTTGGACATTGTATTCTCCCCTTTGGTGAGAAGCTATGGTTCCCATATACCTCTCATTCGGATAGTATGACGACCTATCCATCCCCCCTTGAAAACCGTATCTACCACCTGGGAGAGAATGTGGGGAACTGTATGGGATCACAGGTGGTGTATAATAAGGATTAGAGAAATGAATGATCGGTGGGTTTTGAATAATGGAGGTAGTTGGAACAATTGTAGTAGGGATTTTTGAAGAGTCGTTGTGAGGAAACGACTTGGTACCTAGTTGATGATCATTTATGAGGGATCTGACAAAATAACACTCAGTATCTCTATGACCCGGAAGATTGCAGTATGTGCAATATGGGGGGGCATGGTGAGAACCAAATTCATCGTCCCATAGATTTGGAAGAGTAGAAAATCTTACATGGCGTTGCTCTGTAGGAATGGTCGCCGTAGGCGGCGCCATCGTTTGGAATTCGTGAAGTTGCCGAAGTTGTTGAACTCTTGAAGAAACGCCACGAGAGGGTTCCTGAGTAGACAGGTCTTCCATAGTAAACCAGGGTGGTGGAGGATGCCGTGTAGGGTGTATAGGATGTTGACCGGAATACTGTGAAGCTATCTGATTATCATCCTCTTCACTACTAAAACTCATACTGACCTCGGGAGTGCTGGTATGGTCGTATGTTGATGAAATTGTGATGAAGGGTGTTGTAGCATGCATCACTTGGTCGGGGTGAGTGGAATCGACTGGTCGACCCTGACTGATGCTGCCTCCAAGAGAATTGACGATGTTGACCTCGTCGTTATCGTGGATGTCATTTATGTTCTTCTCCTTCTTGATGCGTCGCTCCTCCATGTGGCTTGATTTGTCAAGCATGTACAGCAGAGGAGAGTCCGTTGTTGTTGCCGCTGGGATAGGTGCGTTGAAGTTCCATTCCTTCCATGGGTGTGTAGAATTCCGATCGCCGTCTGTTGAGGGAGTTGGTCCGTCAACGTGACGCCAGTATGTTTCTTTGTCCGGTTGTCCCGCGTGCGGATGAATTTGTTCTGTTTCAGATACGAAATCAGTTTCCAAGACCGTAGCCAAACGCTGCCGTAGCCCCCTTGTCATCACCGCCATTTGATCGTTGATCGTAGCCGTGGAGTGCCAGTTGTTAACTGCAAAGTTTTCCTTCTATGAAGGGTTTACTCACAGAGTACCGAACCCAGCCGGTATAAGAGGTATTTGCCAATACCCAGCGGCAACCGTTATCTACGATGGCGATAATGGGGATGAATGATATAAGGGCTGCAGGTTGGTGTCGGTCCAGAAGGATCTTTGTAAGTGAGAACAGATCGCCCTGTGTCATGACGAGGAAAGATTACCGGAACCCAGTCCGTGGTTCATTGTCAAACCACTGCATGGTCGCCAAATGTTAAAGGGGGTTTCCCCTCTACGTTCCATCGGTACCACCCTACTTCCGGTAGTACCTTACCGGTATGCGAACAGACTTAGTCCAGTTTTCCTTACCGGCATCCTAAGGTCCTGCCCGCTACCGCTTTTGTTGGATGTCTCACTCCATGCACTCATCTTAGTCTCCCTGCCTCTCCTTGGGGTATCCCACGCTTCTACTGGTCTTAAGGTTGGTACACCTCTTATGCCAGTCGAGTCGACCAGTATCCCTACCGGGTTCTCCTACCGAATTCTCGGAAGATCTACCAAGTTTCCTACCTGGTTCTCAACCGGGTTTCCTAAGGATCTACCGGTTTCTCTGCCGGATTCGTAACCAGGTTCCTTGGGGGTCTACCGGTTTCACTACCGGGTTCCTAACCAGGTTCCCTGGAAATCTACCGGTTCCACTACCGGGTTCCTAACCGGGTTTCCTGAGATCTACCAGTTTAGCCGTACTACCTCCAATAACGTGGTTACATGAGTTCTAACATCCTACCACGAGTTTTCCCCTTACCCCACTTCACAAATGGGTTTAACCGTTTTTATAACCGTATTACTGTTAGCGTATTACTTGCCCTATTACTAGGATGGATTATACATCCTACCGAACTCCCTTTTTAGCACTCCTGACTGTTTCTCTTTTATACTACCACTCTCATAGTCAGTGTACAATCCATTCTTTTACCAGGACTCAATGTTGTAGTATGAAAACTCAACTAAGAGAATACCATTCCCTTCATTCAGTGTATACATCTGGTACTACTGTCCCACAAGACTTCTCTGAAGATACCCCCCTCCATGCGTTAGCTACTTGTACACGACTCTTTTGACAACATAAGTAGTCCATTGCCAACTTCTCTTCCACACAACAACAATTACCAGAGGTAAGGCAACCACCACTACAAGAAAACCACAAGTTCCTTACCTCAGATTCCACAGTATCTTACTCAAGCAATCCAATACTCTTATCTATATGAATCCTAGTACACATTCCTTAAGAATGAGAGAGAGAGAGAGAGACAACTCTCTCCTTAAGTACTTTCTCCTCATCTCTTTAAATCCATACTAACCACTCACTGGGACTACCCTATCCACTACTCTTCTACTCCTTATCTGCAACTACGGCACAATCTTATCCCTAATTGCTATTTCTGATACTACTACCAAAAGTAACTTAAAAGCCACTTCAACCTGATATTGCTAAAAATTACTGTTTACTAACCTCCTTTAACATATGGGTACAAATTTGAAGTAAAATGCAGGGCTCTGCTACATAGTGAGGGATTGTGGCTATCCTTTGATGAGTTGGTACATAACTTCATTCAAAGTAAGGCCTCCCGGTATATTTTCAATGAAATATGAACATTGGTTTAACCGCAAACACTCTTCAACACCCATCAGCATGGAGAGAGGGTCTCGAATTTTTAAAATGCACTTCAAAGAGTTTGTATGCACATCAAAATTGAAATTTGTTGCCAACGGTTGTGTACCCATGTTGGGTTCAACTCAATATCCTATTGGCAAGCAAAGACCAAACATTGTATATTTTGATTGACACTCACCTACCTCCCATAGAAGACAACAACCTTCTTCCTCGATATAGAAAAGAATAGTTTGAATCAACAAGGCTTTGGCTCATGTGAGTGAAGAGAGGGCATTACTAGAAGGTAGAATGGTGCATGATGATATACTAGGCTATCTTATAAGAGTGCAAAAAAAAAATCGATATGTCATTCAAGGCATAGAAGAGGAGCACACCAATGACATGGATCCTCGGGGGGAGGACACTTCGCTATACTTTGTGTGAACACGTGCGTTAAAGGGGCATTTAATGTAGGGGTATTATGTCTAGATGTTAGATTTGAACACACCGTTTAATTATATAATTCCCTAATATGGTGTATTATTATGATGCCGTACTATAGTTATAACTCACATAAGATTTTTTTTTTCAACCCTATGTTCATTATAAAAAATTAACTCACTCTAATTTGTGTTTAAGGATTGCCTATGTTCATTACAAAATTCATTTGACATGCAATGAGAACTAGCATGAACAAGCATCACCACAAATCAATAACAATGCAAACAATCATCACCACCATGAGAATCAATGAACTATGAACTTGAATTACTAGCATGAACTACAACAATGTTTGTGTTTAGAAACACAAGTCTGTGCACTGCAATCACAAGCAGACCAACAAATTTAGAACTTTAGGGTCCAAGGTTTAGGGTGAACGACGTTGGCTGCAATCTATTGCTGAGAAAACAGAGTCTAAACAACATTGTTGTTTTCCAAAATCAACACTTTAGTTTGTTGCACACAAGTGGAAGGAAGAACTTCAGAAACAAACTATCATTCTATCAAAATCCCTATGCTATATTATATCTAAAATCTTGATAAATTTCAATACTTAGTATACCCCAATATTATTTATAATATGGATTTTCAATTTAAATAGTCCATAGTTATATCCAATAATTTTCTAAATTTTATTGCTCATGAATAAAACACACCCTATATTTTAACGCACCATGTTTACTAATTTTCCTAAGTGTCCCCCCCCCCCGAGCATGGATCATCAAAAATTCAAAAGAAAATAAATTAAGCAATTTGAGGAACAAACCCTCCGCATCTCGACACAGCAGAACGTGTAACCGGCCCGGGGTCCCATTTCAATTGCCAATTTTTTGTTCCTGGCAAGCCATTCATAGAGTCGGTCATCATTAGCAATTCATCGAGGTCATGTTGCCCATGTTGGTGATCTTTTGCACCTTGAGGTCATACAACATTTTGTTCATATTTTGGGAGGATGCCTCTTTGAGCACCACGCGTGCCTCGCATGCGGCTAACAATGCAAGAACCTCAAATCTTCATGTACGCCTATCACATTTCTAGGCATCCACTTGATGAAGGTAACCATTGTTAAAATCCTTCGTAAAGTCCACCAAATTGTCGGTGCTAGTTGTCTTGTGCTTGCGGCCGGTAAAACCTAGAGTTTCATCACCCAATACACTCTCTCTCTCCTGAAGATTTGTTTTGAGCCACGTTGGGTGGAGGTAGAGGTGGTATAGCAAGTCCCTAAGGATGCCAAGAACATCGATGGGAAAGGAAACCCTTGTTGTTGTTGCTCCTCTCCCAAATTTCTAAGGCATTTAGCCAGACCATCTATCATAATCAATAGCCTCCCTCCCTCAACCAAGTATTCATTTTGTCTAAAAAAAATTTCCATTGCATTATAAATGGACTCACCAAGTTCAAGAGGCACCTTCCTCAAATATGCATTTTCAAAGATTTTTTTTTCTCCACTTTGCTCATTCTCCAGCAATTGCCTCCTCCAGTAGCTCTTAACAATCAAATGTGATGGGTCAAGAGTAACACCAACGTTAGCACAATGCCTTATAGAATTATTCATCATTATAGTGTTGACAATTGAGTGCGGCGGTGCATTAAGTGAGCCAAAGTTACAAGCCACTAATTATATACAATATTAAGTACAAATTACCACTTTGACTAATCATATTGGTTGTGTAAGAAGGATGTAAAAATGATTAGAGAAGGTTGGCGAAATCACAATGCCTACTTTTTTGTCTACTTGCTCAACCAATCTAGGCTAATCTAGGATTTAAGTGCTCAATGAGGGTTGGGGCTAAAGCTCATGCCAAACCACATGGGCCCCGCTTTGCCAAGCCATGATCCCATCATATTCGAAATTATCTAGTCCCGACCGAAAATTGTTGCATGTTTGCCCGACTTCATAAAACAAATTGCCCTTGCATTCTTGAAGGTTGTTTGTCCACAAAACCCATATTGATTGCACTTCACGTTCAAGATCTACAATCCAATCTATATGTTCACTTCCCCCTAGTAAATAAGCAATTGACTGGGTTTTCATTCCAAAGTGAAACCGTCAATAAAGCTTGTAATTAACTTGGAAGTGAAAAATATTACAAAATCCTCATTAGCATTGAGGACCTTATCATTTATGTGCCTTACCATTTGAAAGGGTTGGGGCTAGAGCTCATGCCATTTGGGAGGGTCCCATCCAGCAAAGCCATGACCCCATCATGGGGGGAAGGGGGTGTCAAGGCTAGGGCTTGGGATCTGGCAACCCCGACAAATTTTTACTTATTTTTGGATCCCGGCCGACAATTGTTGCCCATCTTGCCCATTTCCCAAAAATAAATCACCCTTGCATTCTAGAAGGCCGTTTCTTCCCAAATCCCTCATTGTGTGCACTTCACCTTGAAGGCCCAAAATTCAATATATGTATATTCACTTCCCCTTAGTAAATAGGCAATTGACCAAGATTTCCTTCCCGAAGTGAAACCAAAAGCATGTAACTAAATGTCAATAAAGCATGTAATGAACTTGGAAGCAAAAAATATTACAAAGCCCTCATTAGTATTGAGGTTATAATGTATGTGACTTACCATTTGAAAGGGTCTTTTGTCATTCTAAAATAAAACTTATATTATTAGTTTGTTTATTTTACAATAGTTTAGTTAAACACTTCTACTTTCACAAGTATTCAGACATATTCATACTAATTAAGTGTGATTGAATGTAATAAAGCATAATGAATTCAAGTAAGCGCATTTTAGATCTAATTAGGCATAATTACCTTGGTAAGCACAGTTTCTGATTTCATCATATTTAATTAGGCTTGATACACTTAATTACATTTATTCAACCTAATTAGGTTGAATATGTATGAATACTTGTGGAAGTAAAAGGCATTAACTAAAATATTGTAAAATAAACAAATTAATAATATAAGTTTCAATTTAGAATGACAAAAGACCCTTTCATATGTTAAGTCACATACATCATAACCTGAATATTAATGAGGATTTTGTGTTATTTTTTGCTTCCAAGTTCATTCCATGTTTTTTTGGCAATCATTTACATGCTTACGACTTCATGGACTTTAAAATTAATTTCGTTTTATTTCATTGACAGTTTCACTTTGGGAATGACATCCCAATCAATTGCTAATTTACTAAGGGGAAGTGAATATATATATATATATATAAAATTTGGGGCTTCAAGGTGAAGTGCCTAGGTGTTGGATTACGGGCCCGGCCTGATACCCCCTTCCCCCCATGATGGGGTCATGGCTCAGTCGGTTGGGGCTCGCCCAAATGGCATGAGCTCTAGCCCCAGCCATTTGAAAGAGCCTTTGTCGATCTAAAATGAAACTTAAAATTAGTGTGCTAATTTTAGTATTTTAAAAATAATACTTAGTTAATTCCTTCTACTGTCACAAGTATTCACACACATTCAAACTAACTAAGTGTAATTCAATTTAATTAAGCATATTAAGCCTAATTGAGCGTAATCAAGCCTTATTAAGCCTAATTAAATCCAGTATGTGCTTGCTTTAATTAATTATGGGCCTTTAAGACACTTAGGGTTAACCAGCCTCAAATTATCATAAAGTGTTGTGGACTGGAACAACTAAAGATCTCAAAAAGTGCAAAGAGTCCAAGGATCCTAAGCCTTAGTTGGAAGCCAACAACCAATGCGAAAGATTTCCAAATACATTAAATACATACCAATTAATCATGTGGGCACTTGACGTCTCTTGCCTAAGATGAGATGGACACAATATGTCCTATGATCGGGGAGAACCGGCAGTTAGTTACAAATGAACCGGTTGAAGTTCAAGACTGCAGGAAAATTACCGATCATTTTAGAGGAATTTATAGAATATACCCCAATTTAATAAAGGAAAACCGGAGGATGTCAACATGTAACCGGTTAGACTTGCAAACACTAGGATCTCAACCGGTTATGCCCAAAAATCTCCCCGATCACTGAATATGTCATAAATCAACCCCGAATAGCCTAAACATTCATAAATGGGAGTCTCAATCTCAAATGATTAGATCTTTCTAAAGGGCGGCACCTAATTACTGCTTTAACCACAAATTGTCTTTGGTACAAAGACTCAGGGCCACTTCACACACCAGCCAAGAGCCGTGACCATGAGATTGTGAGTGCCCAAAAGAAAGCGTCCAAAAGCCGTCCCCATAAACTTTCAAAATCATGTAAGGTAGAGGGTGCTTAAACCAACACTTTAAGCTATAGCACATACATATGGGTATGTGGTTGATATAAAAAATATATATTCATATTAGCCTTTGGGCTAAACATAGGTATCAAGAAAGAAAAAATATTTTTAGTCTCAATTGAATATTTGATGAATATTCAAAGCCAAAACTACTAGCTTCCTTAAACCAATCCATAGGCCCCGTGTATGGCAACCTTGCATATGATGAGGACCCCCACCTTCATTGCCTAGAACCAACACAACATAGTTGGGTACTAGACCCAAACTACATCAAAGCCCAAGTAGTAATGGTATGCAAAGCCACACGGCTACCTCCATGATCCCACCCGGTTCGCTTGCAAAACCATCACCTTGCATCCTAGGAACCGACCCCCTTGCATCCCGGGAACCAACCCCCTTGCATCCCGGGGAATGACCCTTTTGTGCTTTGTGAGCCTACCTCCTTGGCGTTGTGAATAGAATGGCTAGAATAGGCATTGACAAGCCACCCTAATCCCACCTTGAACCAACCCGAGATAGAGTGGAGCCCGTTACCTTCCCTACGTGGAAGTAGTGGAGGCCGCTATGAGGTGGCACCACTAATGGCACCTAAAACCGTCACTCCGTGGGCCCATACACTACTACACCGCCGGGTAACGGTTCAAGGTTGTAGAGTGTTGGCAATTGGGAGGCGTTTATAGGTATTGGTTTTGGATGGGGTGTTGGATTTAGCACCCTCTACCTTAGTGTGGTCACGGACCCTCAAGTGTAGTGTGAAGTCATATGTGACCGGACCCTCAACCAAATGCTATTTCAATGAATTTCTATTCATGCGGGTCCTCACACATGATAAAATAGAATAAATTAACGGTTGTGAGCATTCGGAGTGCCATGGTCTCCCAATTTTGTCTTAGGCCTACCTCCAAGAGGTGGTATTTGAAAATAGTCCAAGTGACCATGATACATGATCCATTTGATGCCATGTAGACTTTACATCCATCTTGCATTCACATGCTCCGTTGGTCCCTCAAGCGTAGTGTGAAGCGAACTTGGACCGGCATCCATAATTATAACATGTTAAATTCTATTATAGGATCCTCCCATAGGATTATATGGTAGGATTGTGCAATAGAATATGCATAGTTGATATGACAAGTACCAAAACATAAATTTAAAATAAAGAAATAATTTGACATTGGATTCCCTACATTGCTTTGGAACTACAAAACTTGTATTTTAGTAAATTTGGCCATATTCTCAAAATCTGGACTTTTTGGTTGCTTATATTCTATGGGCAAATTCATCGATACACTTCTATTACAACTAAATCCAAGGGAGATGTGTGGATCCTCAACAATTAGTTGAATGACAAGCAATTAAAATATGATGAAAAAAGAAAACATATGTTAATATGATGTTAAATATACATAATTGATTGTCTAAAATAAGAATGTGGTCAAAAGAACTACTAGATTCCCACTTTGTGTTCACTTAAAACAAAGATGTATACAATTGTGTTCATTGTTAAGTGTGAAATAGTTAATAAAATTTGAAGACGTAGTCCAATCTCTTTTAAACATATGTCTTTGCGGTGTTTATTCTTTGATCCTCACTTCGTACACCTTATGTGTAGCATCCACATTCTAAGGTATGTGGGTGTTATCTAGTTCGTTTTTCATGTTCTCCAATTTCTACCAATCAAATTTACAGCACATAACTTGTGTTGCATTAGCAATCTACGATGAGACATATGCAAAAAAAAAAAAAAAAAAAAAAAAGATTCAAAATTGGGCCTCCCCTAATTTAATTATAGTTATCAGAAGTGCATGTTTGTTGATTTCTTAATTGGATACACAAGTCCTCCCAACAGTGTTCATTATTGAATGTAGAAAACGTAGTCCAATCTCTTTTTAGCATGTGTCTTTACAATGTTTGATCCTAACCAAACCATGTACCAATCAAATATATGTTAGGGGTCCGATTAAGAGAATGAGCCACATCTACCTTAATTGGTTTTCAAAGTGCTAAGGGATTGGACCAACCAAAATCCCCGAAAAAGGTCGATCATGAGCCCAAGTTGGAAGAAGCCAAACACACACCGCCCCTCTCTTTGGCGCAGACCCATACCAAAGCCACTCGCCCTCCAATCACCGCCCGAGGCCAACCAGTCTCCGCCACGTGGCGGCTCGTGGCCCTCTGATTGGCTGCAGCCCTGGTGATTCTGGATGAGGCCCTATCCACGCGATGCCAGACCATCGCCACTTCTCGTCCTCCGTCGCTCGCCTTGATCTTGCGCAGTTCGCCGCGAGGGTTTGCAATTGCAGCGCACAAGCCGTCGCCACTCACTCTCTTCGCAAGTTCGTCCCGAGTTTGGAAGGTGCAAAGTTCAAAGCGTCACCGTGTGAGTGAGCGCCATGGCCGCCGTCGCTGCTACCTCCTCTGCCGCGGCCGTCACCTGCTTCGTGCAGAAGGCCAGCCTCAGCTCCAGCCACCGCGCTGCAGCCCGCCCCGTCGCTGGTAAGCCACTCCATCCGCCTTGGCCCTTCGTATTCTGATGTGGTTTTAAAATTTTAGTTCTTCAGTTTCGGAATTTATTGGAAGATGTTGCGCACTGCATTTTGTATCGTGTGCCATATTATCTGGAATGTTGTGTTTCGTTCGAATATGCAGTTTTAATTAGAACGAAGCACAGCATTCCAGATTCCACTGTATCAAGTGTTTCGTATAAACCTGCGTTGTTGCAGTGAGTTTCATAAAATATGCATTTTGCATTTTGCATTCTGTATTTTCATTCCTCGTTTTGGACTTCTTTTGGAAGGTGTTGCGCACTGCTTTTAGCATGGTGTGTCTTGTTATCTGGGCCATTGTGCTTCGTTCTTATTTGCAGTCTTAATTAGAATAAAGCACAAGTCTCCAGACTCCACAAACATCAAGCTTTTAGTATTCCTCATTTTTGTACTATGTTGCAGTTGCCGAGTTTTATGAAGGATATGCATTCTACCTTTTCATCTTGTATTCCATGTTGTATTGTGTTGTTCGTACCGTTAAGCTCCTCGGATGACCTGGCTATCCGCATTCTGCTCCTTCTATTTACATGGAGCTTGAGAATTCCATTCCTCATTTTTTCACTTTGTGGACGATGTCGCGTTCTGCATTCTGCATTTGGAGCTTACTGGAAGATTCAGCGTTGTACATCTCTTTCTCTGTGTGTTGTTCTGGTTATGAGATGTCGAGTGGGGGAGGGATGCTGCCGTGGCTGGTGGAAACTGAGTCACATGAATTTCAACGAGCGAGATTGCTTGCTGGTGAAAGGGTTGGATGCATCATGTATTCCATGTATTTTGCATAATGTGCTGCATGTGGCGCTTAGCGCTTTGCGTGACGGATACAAGTGAGGGCGAGGTTGAGGATGTAGGTGGATTGACGGAGTGGAAGGGAAGAATATGTTCAATCGATATCTGGCCGTAGTTCTTATGAGCTGCTATGGCGCTTTTTGTGCAGGTCTGCCTGCCCTGCGCATGCCAAAGATCTCATGCTCAGCCGAGAAGAAGGAGAAGAAAGAGGAAGTCAATGGCGTCGCTCAGCTCGCCGCCGCTGTGACTTCCGCAGCCACAATGGCATATGCTCACCCCTCGTTCGCTCTTGTCGATGAGAGACTCTCCGGTGAAGGAACCGGACTTGGTCTCGGCATCAGCAACCCCAGGCTCACATGGATCTTGGTTGGAGTGACAGCTCTCGTCTGGGCAGGCTACTTCCTCTACTCGTCGACCCTGCCAGAGGGTGATGACGACTCAGGCCTCTCATTGTAAGTGCCTGATGGCACAGTTTTTGTACTATTTCGCCGACATAACGTATCTGCACCTTTCAATTAGCCGATTATTCAACGTGTACATGCTTCAAGCCAGATAGTAGTAAAGGTCTTGATTAAGGACACCTTGCCTGGTTTGGAAATTTGGACTCAAGTTCTCGTTTACCGGTGGTTGGCCGAAGCTCATTTGAATCTTCTCTACAGGGGCTTGTGGCAACAATTGTCTCTTTTGGATTGCAAAGTCTGTCATACGTCAAAGCTTCAGGAACTCTGTCGATGCCATTGCCACTAACTATTCAGTCATTCCAAAATCTAGAGCATTGAAAATTTCCTCGGCTGGCACTGATGTATTCTTGTAGCGACTTTGTGCCTGATAACCAATATTCCTTGGAAGCTCTGTTATTGAGTGACGACAATTTTCCTTATGCTGGAACCCTTGTAGTGAAGCAGCCATTAACGTGAAAGCCATGTCTTCTCTGAGCTACGCTAACGCAATATATACATTGAACCGCTAATCTGCATATAACATCGACACTGCACAATATGTTACAGAGCCGTTTGAAGATATGGTGGTTTTCACATTTCCACAGGCACTATCAGAACAGGTTGATAGATTATAAAATATTATCATCCGAAGTAACATTTGCCTGCTATTGTCACGAATCCCCAGTTTTCCTTTCCAAGACTGTAGATAAAACTGTAGGCACAAATAATACAGATCATTGCATATCTACGGTATGCAACACATAGGTGATCACAGCTACTGTACTCATATTGCATCACCCACAAGAATCAATCTTTCTACAACCTCCAACCATAATCCAGATGGACTAAATAGTAGAACGACAAATACCCAGAATCAAGAGAAAAGTAACCCATATTTCCTGGAAAGTGTTTACTGAGTAGGATACCATCCATGGGAGGAATGATTTGCAGGTTAGCTATGTTACAGAAGCTGACATTTATCTATATGTGAAGTAACCCAAGCTGTGAACACTTGAAAGAATCGTATGCAAGTAATAGCAGCCACGGCCAGTGCGGATTCCTCACTAATGAGGAGAGGCTGCCTATTTACAACCGAGGACTAGGTACTAGAGCAGTCACCACAATAAGGCTGGGGATATGGAGCTAAATGATTCAACAGGCAAAGACTGTTCCAACCGCACCGCGGCTTGGAAGCAGTCTACAGCTTCCTGGGCGTGACCCTCTGCCTTGTGCAGTAAACCCATTTGCAACCATGCTTCCTCATGGACAGGCTCAATCTGCAAAGCCTCTGCTAAATAGCTGCGTGCCACTGGTAGTGATTGTTTACCACCAGTCCGGCAAAGGAGAGCTCCCAATCTCACCTTGCTATCAACATGGGCATTATCGATGGCCAGAGCATTTTTGTAACTTGCTAAAGCCTCTTCGAGCTGCCCGCGCGCCTCATGAAACCTACCTGCACACACAGGACCACCAAGGAAGTGTTAGTGATGTTACACATTGGAGAAGAAGATTATGCATTTGAAGGTTTGCCTGGGTGCTGGACTGGCTGAAAGCTATACTATGACAGCATGACCTATCCATTGAAGTGTTTTGGCTCTTCATGACAGTGGACTCACCAGCTGCATGCCAAGTTGTGGGAGAGTAACTGTTAAGAGCCTGTGCTTTCTCCAAACACACTTTAGCATCAGACCATTGCTTGAGTTCGGTATACACACTTGCTAGGTCTTGCCACACCTCCAGCTCTTCCACTCTTCCTCCCACCTGCATTCATCAAGTGACTGAATTTCAGCCACAAAGGGTGATATCGAGAGAAATGTTTTACATTATTGCAACCTCAGTGACTGCAGCTGCCTAACAGTTCTAGGTGTGTGCATTTCTCAAATCCATAGTATTCAAGCTTGGAATGGACCTAAGCATTAAAAGGATACAATCGCATGGGGCAGACCATATTTCTTTGCCAGTTTCCAGCCTCAAAACTAAATCTCTGGTGCCCAGCTTGTATAAGTGTGAGCAGTTTCTGGTAGGTACGGATAGCTCGTAGCGACTGGCCCTTAGCCATTTCTACTTTGGCTCGTGTTCTTAGCAAAGGCCCTTGCTGCCATGGACTGGACGCATCCAATCCTGCTTCAAGTACAACCTCAGCCTCAGAATGTCTATCTTGCGCTGTCAGTAGCAGAGCTGAAAATCGCCACCCTTCTATCCATGCACCTGTGCTTATTCCTAAAAACCGCTTTGCACAGTCCAGAGCTCTGCTTGTCTGACATTGTGTAGCATACTCTAAACCTAGATCAAAAATAATCTTAGGGTCATGGCTTTCCAGACAAGCAGCTTCCTGAGAATCAATTAAATCACATAGAGTTAGGATCATTGCAAGGCTGATAGTATTCACAACAGAGATTACACATGATTCACAGAAACGTGCACAACTCATTTGAGTTGAACAAGCTATATTCTTGATGCCTATTCTGGGTAAGAACACCAAACTAATGGTTCACTTCAAGCATTTTCGAGCACAAGGGTTCAAGTAGTGGGACTATTACCACCTTGTTAATGCTGAATTATCTGGGCCTCAACCTGACATTCCGGTTCTTGTTTAGAAAATGAGGTTCATGGACAGAGCCTGTGGTTATATGTGATTGAGATGTAGAGATCATATTGGCAAAAGAATTTGAGGACCACAAATAATGAGGGAGGAATGGTTTGTGCAACTTACTTGCAGAGCTTTAAGAGCTTTGCGGCAAAGTCTAGTCCTTTTGGAATCTGATGATGCAACCCTAGCCTTAGCACCAAATGCCACACCTAGAATATGGAATGCACAGCTTTTCATGTACTTAAATTCCTTGTTTGTCTGTTCCAGTGCCCTCTTTGCGTAGGAAACCCCTTCAGTTGCAAGGCATGATTTCCCTGCACATATTTTAGCCGCCAAGAGAAGAGAAGCTAGATCATTTGGGCTCTCCAGTGGATTCAATGTTTTGCGCAGTAGATTAAGTGCCAAATCATTCTCTCCTGCTCCATAGTAACAAAGGGCCAAGTTGTACCAACGATGGCCCCTCCCAAGAGTTCCTGGCATAAGCTCTTCATACTGGTGTGCCAGCATTTCACACTGACTTGAAACTGACAGTGCAACACAGAGATGGTCCATTACACTGCTATCAAAACTCCCTTCTGGTGTGATGCTTCTACGCAGGAGGAGCAGGAGGAGAAGAATAGCCTCTTCAGTATTGTTCTTGGGGACATAAAAATCATGTCTCCCTGGTCCAACATGAGCAGGTGAGGAGGATGAGGCATCTACACCTCCATACAGCAATAAGATGGCGAATTCTTTCTGAAGCGCTGCCATTGTGTCCTCATTTGGACACCAGGTGCTTAGCAACGTCTGCCGGTATGCGGATAAAGCTTCATCAGTAAGACCCCCTTGCACAAGTAACTTCGGATAGAGTAAGGACACATTGGCCACCATCTTTGCCACCTTCGTTTCGCCCCATGTGCTTGGCATACCTGCTGGGCTTGCCTCCTCCATTAAGTCCAGGACGCACTTGCATTCGAGGGCAGCATCTGTAAATAAATAGGCACTTCACACTCACTTACAGTTCAACAACGAAACTGGAATTTAGTAAGTGCGATCTAACGTTATTATACAACTGCTATGAAAGCCAATCACCACATGTCTACAATCAATCACAGCATCCCTTTCTACAGCCATAGATATGCCTTAACGCAACCTATAACTTGCGGGTGTCTCCACTCAACAGGAAAAGAGCGTGAGATCATTATATGATCTCAATGAGGTACCAGTAATTGGTGATTGATTAGCAAGAATTGATGAATACGAAGAGACAAACACGACATTGGAACTCTCTGTTTCAAGAAACTGAGACACCCAAGATTGGCATCCTTCAGGAAAAAAAACGAGGGAAGAAGACTCGAGTAATCTCAATGAGCAACATATCTACGAGTATTCGCAAAATATTAAAGGGTAAAGAGCTCCTACTAGCAAAAACCAAGAGCCTGAATTGCACACCTGCTAGAGCACCAAGTTTCTGCAGTGACTTGGCCTTCAAGTAAATTGCTTCTATAAGCAAGCTAGACGCATGCAAAAAGTTGCTGAGTTCGCTGGCTTTCGAATTCTTTACTTTCTTGCTCACTTGCCCTTTTTCAGATGCAAAGAAACGCATTCGAGCGAGAAGCCCACCTAGATGTATCCCTTCAAACAACTGAATGGCACCTTGCCAATTACCCTTCTGGTACTCCATACGCCCGAGTAAGGCCCTTGCCTCCTGCAATATCATGTCACACTTATTAGGTTCTCAGAAATGGTTGCAGGTGAGGATTTTTTCCACGTGAAGACAATAGGCAAATTGAAAAAAAAAAATTCAAACACTAAACCCTGATTTTCTAGTAAGACAAATAGGTTATCTTCAATTGTTGCTTGTTCATGTATAAAGTCCTTGAGATGTCCCTACATCAGATTCTATCAACTACTGCTCCCTAGCTTTTCTGCGAGCAACTGATGTATATGCTTCAGAAAGGTTCAAATCGAATAGGCTCTAAACATTTACTCCCGCTCTGCGCCTGTCCACGAATCACAAGCCTCCAAAGCTTTTGATGATAACTACATGGACAGGACTACTACACGAAATGCTCAGCAAATAATTCTGCCAGGCATATAGTCATGTCCCCTTGTAAGGATTACGTGTTCGATACAACAGATCGACCTTCGTAAGACCTGTGAAGACAATGTGTGCTGAGGATGGGCATACCTCATTGTTGATGGAGAGGGCTTCACGAAGGGTAATTTCGGCTTCCTCAAAACTGCCTTCTTCTAGCTTGGCCTCCCCCTCAAGAATCTTGGTGGAGAGTTCCTTGGAGGCAAGCTCAACCAGACCCCCACCTTCAGGCATCGCTATTGCTTCGTCGAATCTATATTGCTTTCTGGAGCACGTGCAACACAACATGGCATGTGCTTGACGTTCTTATACACAACATCGCTCTCGCACCTCATACATCATTGTCATCATCATCCACCAGGCCCACTCCACAACTTCCTACATCTCAAACGCTCAAATCTCTCCATCGTCATGCCTGCCACCAGCCTCGTCTCATTAAATCCAAAAAGTAAAATTAGGAAGAAACCAAAACCTCCTCTGATGATCGGCAAATTCCGAATAACCACCATCAAAATCATAGCAGAAATACATCGAGTGGCAACGAAGGTTGATCCTTTTTAGCACGCTAACCTCAACGACTGTATAACAAGTGGCAATGGCACCGATAGAGTTCAAAACGTTTGAGAGCATGACACATTTCACAATCCAAAATCCAAAATAACTGTGTCCCTCAATATCATGAACTTAGCGATGACTACACTGAACTTCATCCGAGCACCCGGTGACCAAATCCGGAGTCCAGATTCCAAAACAGGCATGGTTTTCGAAACCCGAAAAACTTGAAACGCAGGAAAGCAGACGCGAAGAATCAATCCATCCTCTCAGAACCCCGAGCTCCAACACAGATTCACACACTTGTATCTCGCAACGACCTACCACGAGAAGCAAAAAAAATTCAAAACTCCGGAGCCGCCTCCTGTGGCGATCGGCCGATCCACGACTCCCAATGATCTGCATAACCAGCGTTGATGAGCTAAGCTGCCCACGCGCAAGCAATGCATCGCATCGTTTGGAAGTGGAGTCGAGGGGATCCGCAGCGGTGGTGCCAAGAAATCAAACAAAATCAAAAAAACAAGCGACAATGCGAGGCTCTGGAGAACCCGATATGAGGCCGGGGCATCATCCGTGGATGATCTGGTTCCGTCCAAATCGCCTTGGAGTGTGAGAATGTTCGAAGAATGAGGAGCTCTCGGGAAGCAGAAGGGCGAGTCGGAGAAGGAAAGTAGCGAAAGCAGGCGAGGAGTAGGAGGAGGACGACGACGTACGACGAAGACGAAGACGAAGACGAAGACGAAGAATGGGCGAGGCTGCGGAGTGGTAAGTTTAACTTGGCGTTACTTACGCCCTTTCCCACTTCACTACTGTAGCTAATCACGACATTTAGTGTAGGTCACACTAAGATAAACCTCACTTAGGGCTCTAAGTGCGATGGTCATGGGCCCTCAATCTCGTGTGTGAAGAGGCCCTTAAATAATCAGTTTTTCTATTTGCCATGATTCTCAACTCGGATTTCAAAATTAGGATTCTCTTATTATATCAACAGTACTGTATGTGGAATTTTCCAATGTCCAGGGAGGATTTGGGCATAATCGGTTCAAATCCTAGTGTTTCAATGTCCAACGGTTAGTACATGTTGTGATCTTTCGGGTTTCTTTACTAATGTGAGGTATATTCTATAGATTCATCTTAAATGATCGGTAACTTTCCTAAAGTTTTTAATTTTAACCGGAGATTTCTCAAACTCAACCCGTTCATTTGTAACTAGTAGTCGGTTCTCCAATCCATTGGATTTTCATGATCTCCCTTGTTGTTGCTATGATTTTTCAAAGTCGAAAGTGTTTGAGTCATAAAACAACCAAGTTAATCCCTCCCCTCCCTCCATCTATGTTGATTTTTGAGTCTAGAGTGGTTCATAACTTTTGAGTGTAAAGTTCATTCTATTTTTAAACGCATGTCTTTGGATGCCTGTTCTTAGATCCACACCTAACCACACACCACTTGAAAAATATTGGCAGCCAAATAAAATAAGTAACTAACTTAGATGATTTACCTTGACTTTTTTTATAGGAAGTAATGTAGGTTTTACAAGATCCCACTACATGTACAACATGCAATCATGTCTCTTAGCAATTTAATAAAGAGCTCATTGATTGAATATCAAGCATAGTTTGTATACATGTTGCACTCTAGGAATTCCATTAGACAACTAAGCCTCCTCCTTTGTGCAGACGAGTTGTGTTGGTTGAAAGGCAGGCAAAGGATGCAAAGGAGGCAGACTTACAATCTTTTAGCAACCCTAGTCATTGTGAGACTTGCAATACCACATAATCCATTAAGAATAGTGTCAAGACTCGGCATTAGTAAGTGCGGATGATGAGCTTCAATTGTCTATCTATGGAAATCATCCATTTGTCATGGCACAATTAACTTACTTTGCAACAAATGTGAGATCGATTTAACTTCAACCAATCAAGTGGATGTGCATTGTGGACATCGTGGAGTGAAGTGCCAATTCCAATTTGAGACGGGTTTTCATGGTGACCTTACATGACCATAATACTATCGCTAAACATGTATTGTAAACCATGATACACTAAATTGTCTTGTTAGTGTGAGTCACCTTTTCCTTTTCTTTTTGGTAGGATATTGATGTGGGTGATTGTTTTATTTCATGCATTTACCGATCACCATAAGGGGAGGTCCAATTATAGCCAACATTTCATCATACATTTGCTAAGATAACACAAACTTCCAAAGGTAGAGCTAATGGATAGAAGGTGGTAAACTAGAAAGAACAACGAGCCACTTAACCCTTAAATGCTCATGCAACTTGAAATGGGTTGCCACCTAATATTCTAACGGGGTTTGCAATCCACTACATGGCAATCTGCGTGGATGGAAGGTATCTATTGGTGTAGAGTGGTGCCCACTACCATATGGGCCAAAATAACATAGAAAAACCTCATACTCCAAGCATGTAGGATTTTTTGTTAGGTTGGCATTCCTTGTTTTGGGAGGCGCTTTCATGTGTTGCCCAAATGTAGGACCCAATATCTTTCACATGATGCCCATTTTGGGTTGGGTTTTTCTTCTTCCTTATGACAAGGTGACGGTTGTGCACAACTTGACCGGATGGATTTGGGGGGGAAAATGAGTGCACATGTTGTTTGCTCCATGAAAAAGAAGAAATCTCCCAAAATGAGCCCATGTAACCCCTCCAACTTTGAGGGTGACAAACTTCATCTAAATTTGCTCAGAGAACCCCAAAGTTTTTGGGAGTAGCTCATTTTACATCCACATAACATGTTATGGCAAAGTTGCCAACTTTCTAAAAGTTGTGATATGACCGAAATGGTCATGAAATGAGAAATTTCAAAAATTTCTCTAGTTGTCCCACATATGAAGGCGATATTCATACGTGAATTTGACCTAGCAAATGTGGTCCACTTGACTTCCAATTTTCTCATAAAGAATATATGGTAGTCTAGCTCACATCCATACAATTGGATTTTAACAAGAACAAACCTAATTTTGCTACATAACATAAATTTTCATCACCGGTGTTGGAATTGCATGAAAATAGAATGTAAAGGCTTGAGCGTTTAGGAGTTAACACCCTCGGGGAAGAAGACCCATGCCACAAGCCCATGTTGTTTCCACTATGACTAGACAATGAGAGTGGCCCACATCAAGTATTTTCACATTGCATAAACGTGTTGACATTCCCTTTTGTCTTTTTTTTTTCATTTTTTCCACATTGCTTTTCCACCCACACTAATAGGGCAATTTCGCGTAGCTTGAAATCTGTAAGGGTATGGCATACAAATCATTGGCCGGGGATTCATGGCACTCAAGTAAAGTCATCCGGTAACAAAAATCGGATGAGTCCATCAAGAAGCTCGGATGGAGCTTACTTTAGTGAAACGCCTCCAAGTTGGCATGTAAGACCCCATTTTTTCCTCATAGCTATTGTGAACTACTAGCTATTTTTGTAAATATCAATTAGTCAACAAGGGGCCATGATGTGGCTTTGGATGCTCTAAGCCTATTTTCTAACCTCCCATGATGTGGCTTTGGATTCCACATGATTATTTTGATAGATAACGCAAGTTGTCAACGTGTGCAACATGTGGTTATGACGTGTCGTCATAGACATTTGTTTTTTGTTCACAACTCATATATTTTGCACGGGTGTGATTGTTCAAACATTTATAATATGTCAAGATAATATATGTCACTTTTTATGATAAATTGGTGAACTCAAAAAATCAATCCAATATAACGACTATTATTATTATTATTCTATTATATATAATAAAATTTATTCACAACGAACTAATATGCACCATGTGATTTTAAAAAGAATAAAATATGAGATGATGATAAAATATTACAATAACTCAGATAGGCTATAGTCAGAAACTTATGATTTTTTGAGTATACCCTATTCATAACGTTGTCCCAAAAGTCAATTTTCAAATAACATATCATTTTTTATACCTTATATTATGTTTCCTAAAACATAAAATTGATTTTTATATAAAATTTGTTGTTATATGTTTTATATTTTATCTTCATTGTTTACTTTGGTCATTTTATGAACACTTGCACTAATCTATCATGAGAATGATAAAGATAATTTCAAATGGTAAGTTATAAAAATTATAAGTTCAATGTTAATGAGGATTTTGTAATGTTTTCGACCTCCAAGTTAATTACATGCTTCATTGATGGTTTCACTTCCGGAATGAAATTCCAATCAATTTCTTATTTATTAATTGGAAGTACACATATATATTGGATTTTAGACCTTGAACGTGAAGTGCACTCCATATGGGATTTGTAGTCAAGTGGCCTTCAAAAATGCAAGGGCAATATTTTTTTCGAAGTTAGGCGGGGCGGGCAACAATTTTGGTCCGCCCATGCTAATCTCTTAAAAATAACCGGACTAGTAGTGATGGGTTGGCGACCCATGATGCACCCACTTATTTTCATATAAGGCATTGTTTTTTATGTCTAACCCCCTTTGTATTATTGCCTTAAGTATTAGATTAGACTAGAATTATTTAAAACTACTAAAGCTTGGTATTGCGAAACCCTATGATCGGGGAGAACCGGCAGTTAGTTACAGATGAACCGGTTGAGTTTGAGAAATAACCGGTTGAAGTTCAAGACTACATGAAAATTACTGATCATTTTAGACGAATTTACATAATATACCCCAATTTAATAAAGGAAAACCGAAGGATGTCAACATGTAACCGGTTGGACTTGCAAACACTAGGATCTCAACCGATTATGCCCAAAAATCTTCGTAATCACTAGCGAAACCCTTGAGACAAGGAGCCGACGACGAAAGGTAGTGTCTAAACTAGTTCATCTCATCCGCAAAGATGAATGAACTCTCACTAATGAGAATACATGAGTGCCACGAATCCCTGGCCCAGATCATTCACACTACACTAGTATCCTAATCCAGTGGGCATACCTGATTGCAGGCTCAGTGTTAGGTTTGGTACGAGAGGTGGAAACTCGTACCAACCCGAACATGACCATAGCATTTTTAGTTGCCCCTGATTCGTACGATTAAATATGTGCATTGCCATTGAAGTGACCAGCCTCTCTTATCAGCCATTTGCCTATGGGATGAAATGAGCAGTAAACATGTAGCTTCCCTTACACGCAGCGAGTTGGTACTTTGCCAAATTTTCAAATGCAACAATCTTCTGTGAACTTGACTTGCCATGTAATCTTGTGCAATGTGTAATGCAATGTCACCACGAGTTTTACATTGGAGAATGGAAGCTTAAAACCACTGCAAGTCCACTCTGCACATAGGCCCAGCAAAGCCTTGAGGTCGGAGGTTCTTCAAGGCTCAAATCCAAAACGCTTGGTGGCTTCTGCGATTGACCATTTGTGGATGTAGTGTTTAGCACCTTTTCCTAGCAGAATCTACTGCAACATGATCTTGAGGTTCCCTGACACTGCAAATGGGCCTTGCCCTGCAACCATTGATCGGCTTCCTGAAGTTACCTTCCTTCTAAGATAGAAGTACGACATGGGTAGAATATGCGATATTGCTTTTGTGCATCTACATGTTCTTGCCCATAATTCAACTTACTGTCTGTACAGTAAGTCTGTCAATTCATCCATCCATTCTCCAAGTCTACAACTGTAGGAGTCTTGAACAATGATCTCACTTATGATTGCAAACCCTCTACACAATTTTCACCATTCTATGTGGGTTTTGATATGATCAAGCTGAGGCGAGGCAAGTAAACGCTCCCAATGGTCCTGTATGAATGGTTGCCAGTTATCACTACAGGTGAGAGAAGATCCCAACATAAGCAAATAGTGACAGAGGTTTGCCCCAATTGTGAGATAAATAAATTCGACAAAGCGGACAGCAATGACTACTTGGAAAATGAATTGCTGACCAAAAAATGCATGGTACATTCCATGTTCAATCATTCACCAGACCCACTAAATTGGTGGTTTTCCAATTTTCTATGTATACAAAGGGCATGCTTGCATATAATTGGCTCAGAAATTCATCCTTGCCGCTTCTTCTTGCCATTCTTCTTCTTCTTCTTTTTCTTCTTTTCAATACTTGTACTGTGTCCATTTTGAATAGCTTTTGAATTAGGACACCAGAAGTCATTTTTCTTTGGCTTGTTTGTCTTCCTGTTTTTAAATTGCACATCAATCCGAAGATTCCCTCCACTCTCTGCTACATCATCCTGCAGGCAACAGTAGAATGGTTGTGAGACCCAGAAACCACCAATTTTGCAAGGCCTCATTCAGTGAAAATACAACGTGCTCACCCTTCACAGCACCCAAATTGAAATTTGCTACACAAGGATAAAAACCAGAGCAAGCAAGCACTCGCACCTCATCAGAGTCTGAAAACGTGTCAACATGACGAACTCTAGCAACTTTGGAAGATGCAGCAGCTTCTTGGCCTGCAAAAAGGCACAGAATGAATTCATATAAGTATCATAGTTTCTTATGAATTCATACCACACCTGCCTTGTGAAGAATTATCAAACACTCACAGATGCTTCTTAGGAAACAGCCAAGTGTCCCCTTGCATGTATTTCTTGAAAGCACACTCCAATAACAAAAATAAGATTTGACACACTTCAAGAATTATACACAATCCTACCATTGCTGACATCACCCAAAAGAACTCAAAGTTGACCTACCTACCTGTGATATACAACACATGCTGAGCTTGTAACAAACTGCTGGGACAATGGCAGTTGACACCGCCAAGTGTGTCAACTACCATGCATCTAGTTAATGTGTTATCATTAGCAATTTCCGCTTCAGTATCAGAAGAATCCCGAGACTACACCACCTACAACAAGGAGGACGCTTATGTAAAAAGATCAACCCATTTCCAACCGATTGCTCCAACACAAATTCAAAGAAAATACAGGTGTAGCTTCACAAGCTCTATACTGCATAATCACAAACAGTTAACATTTTACCATAAGCGAGGAGTGACAGAGATGGTCAGGGAAAGAATAAAAGGTGAAGTTTGAAAACTGAAAGGGATTGTGACCTTGCAGCCCAGGTGATATGAACGGCAGGATAGGAAGATAATTGATGATTGAAATAAACATCAATACCTGCAAGAGCAGTAGCCTTAGCATTGTCCACAGCACGTTCCACAAGGGCAGGATCCAATGAAGCCGCACCTCCTGGCTCATTGAGTTTTCTTTTCAGAAACTTCGCCAGAGCTGCTGCTTTATTTGTGGCCAAGGGCCCCCCTGGATGCGCCAACCTTCAGCCAATGAACACAACATTTAGGGTGGGCTTACACTTGGGTCCAAGACCAAAGAAACCCCAAAACCAAGCGATCCTTTTGGTTGATTGCAAAATTTTGAACCAAGGAGTTTCCAATAGAGTCCGAATCGAAACCATGAAAAAAATGAAGTGGTGCTAACGTGGCACCACTTTCCTGCCAAATATCGTTGGAACCAACACAAGAAAATACTCTTCCTAGCTTGAGAACCCAATCTTGAGTCCGAAAGTAAGGCCCAATAACGGATGTTTTAGACCCCAAGTTTCTTGGACCCAGAAACTAACGTAGACTTACCCCTAAGGAAATGTGCTCTTTAGCTGCTGCTAAATTGCGAGATCCCTTACAAGATTAGAAGAATCTGCAGTCCATTTACATCTCTCATCCTTTGCTCACCGGATCCTTACTTTTATATATATTTCTGAAACACTTGTGAAACCCCAAGATCTCAAACGCTTAAATAAGTGGGGAATGAACGCAGGTCTGTACATATATTCGCAACATTTCAATTCTACACATCGAGAACTAGAAAAGTCTCATCAGGTCCTTCACATAACAGCTAGCATTGCTATATGACACGTTATGACTCGCAAGAAAATGCTCTATACGTCCATTTGAAAGTCTCAAAAGAATTATTGCCAAAGCAAATTCTTTTAATTTGAAAATTTTGGAACAAATCATCTTCTTTAGAAATTACAGAGTTCCAATGGTGAGTGCACTGCCGACACACCAACTGAGACACAGGCCGCTGTGTGAAATCCTTGATCTACTGATCTACCGTTCAATTCTTCAAGAAAATTATCAAAATCAGAGATCGAGAATTCCCATGCCAAGAAATTCCTGGAGCTTCCAAGGAATGTCTCTTTACAATAAAGAAAATGTGTCGATATTGTTGAAACAAATCGAGACAACAAAACAACCCGCAAGCGACTGCTATCTCGATGGTTCCATCAATGCACACGTAGTGGATTACGGGTAATTAATACCTGGGTCGAGGTTCATGAGAGGAGGAGGACGGGGTGGGAGGCGGCTGCGCATGGAAACGGCTGATGCGCAAAGCTCGCCGCTCTTCCTCCGAAAGCGTATCGAACTCCGCCGCTGCCTTCTTGATGCTGAGTTTGCTCATGAGATCCGAAACTCTGGCACTTCCGCTACTTACAAACACCGAAACCCTACCACCACCTTACTGGATCTCGCTCACACTAACAATCATGTAACTTAAGTTGATAACCCCAGCTCATGACCATGACAATTGATTGCGTCGGGAGAAGCCGTCGCAGCAGGAAACACGGAAGCTGCGATGGTGTGGTGCAAATGGCGATGATCTGACGCAGGTGGAAACCCTAATTCTCCGTTTGTGTGGAATTGGAGAGGACAAAGAGGAATGCGAAGAGCTTCGTCCCGCGACCTTCACCGGGTCACCTGTTGAATCACCGGGTCACACATCCCCCCATAGGACGGGTGATTAGGGAATGGTGACCCGGTAATGAAATACCACAATTTTAGGAGGGATATTTTAGAAACTCAAAATTTAACAAGGAATATTTTGGAAAGCATGTATTTTCATTTTTGTAACTAAATTACAAATTTTAATCTTAGATTTGAAACTAGATGAGTGCCATCTCCTTTAAGCTATGTGGGTGTTATTTGGTTCATGTTTCATGTTCTTGAACTTCTATCAAGTAGATTTACACAACGAACCTTGAGTTGCATTAGCAAATCTATGATGAAGCATCGACTAAGATCGATTTGAAAATCAAACCTCCCCTAGTTTAGTTATGGTTATTGGAAGTGTATGTTTATTTGACTCCTTAATTGCACACGTATTTCCTCCCGATTGTGTTCAACTAAGTATGGAGTGGTTGAAAAAATTTGAAGATGTATTCCAATCTCTTTTAAACAAAGTGTCTTTATGGTGTTTGTTCTTTGATTCATACATCAATTAAATATAGGAGTTTAGTTAAAAAGAGTGACCGAATAACACCTGCATATCTTAAGCCCTCCAATCATGACGATCTAAGGTTTAGATTGAGGGCAAGGAGGGTGGATAAGGACAAGGGATATGCTCTAGGGAGGTCGTTCTCTTCCCCAATCATGGAACACCACCTCGAGGTCACATGGTTATGTCATTAAAAAAATGGTTTTAAATTTGTTACTAAATGTTTTTGAACGTGCTCAATCTCAATACTATAGGGAAATAATAGCTTTTGTGCTAATTTCAACCCTTAACCCCTAAAAGACATACAACATAGACCTAAAATCAAAGATCTATTTAAGGACCTCATTTGGAATCATCAAACATGAGATCATTGTGAACAATGACTCACAAACTATTATGATGAATGTTGTGGAGCACACCAACAAAGAGCAATCAACACTAATAATATTGTCAATGCACGCTACTTACCAACCCACAACACTAATCCCACTACCATGCTCAGTAAACTTGTCTCAAATTCACATATGATTTCACGGTTATGATCAAGGCAAAACATCCCTCGTTCATGCCAACACTGGCAATTGGAGTCTCTCTCTCTCTCTCTCACTCTCTCTCACTCTCTCTCACACACACACATTGGAGATCCAATAAACAACCGATCATATATCTTTCCAAGTTTTGCTTGGTTTTAACAAACAAATGGTACCTTAGCACCATAGTTGGTTCGTGCACCTCAAAACAATTACTTATTTATTTATTTTAAAATAAGGTTTGTTATCTTAAAATATAAATTTTGAAATTTTGTTTGTCTCCTAATAGTTGGGGCTAGGTAGTCGTTTTCCCAAAGCCACTTAGGGACGGGAGCATTGTTGCCAGGTTCGGTCTACGTTGTTGTCGATTATGGTCCCTCGGTGACCAAGTTCGATCAACAGAGCCGCCTCCACATGTATAAATTTCACTTATTCGTTTGACTGAGCTCATAATTTTTGGTTTTTTACTGATTTTTTTTTTGGGAATTAGATTTGCACGAACCAGCTATGGTGCTACGGTATATATTGTGTGACTTTTCATGTTCTTTCTAAAGACATCAAGATTGCCTCCTAACGCTTAGCCATTTGGCCATAGCGGACATTCAAAGATTAGTTGCATATACCTTCAAGAAACACCTTCATGTCGATATTCGATGTTTTCTCCCAATTGAATCTTGGATTTAGGAAATGAGTTCGTGTTTCTTGCTTTTTTGGAAACATTCTCAATTGCTTTCAATCGATACCTTACCCATAACTAGAAATGAAAGGACGTGAACACAATGGGGGATTGGAGATTCAAGTGTACCCACCATTGCACACTAATTTCATGCATAATGGTTCATGTTGTGGGGCATGGGAGGTCATTTGTGTGGAAACGCTCGAGTAAAATTTTTTTACCAAAACCAAGCATATCAACTAGGAGTTATAAGGTTTCTCAAAACGTAAATGCCCATAATATGTTAGATTGGCACTTTAATGGTAGACTTCCATAAGCAAGCCATTCAAGAAAATGATTTAAACTTTGTCGACGTTTGTGGAGCTTTGGATGGGATCTCCCAACATTCTGTTTGTCGAGTACGTCCATACACAAGATAGTATGTCTGCCATGTTGTCAAACATGTAAATTGGAAAGTGGTTGTCATCTCATTTGTTCAATTATGGATGTTATATGAGTGAAATGTTAAACCCCACGATTTCAAAAAAATGTAATAGACTTCAAAACACTTAAGTCAAGGAAGGTCTAAATAATAAGAGTGTGTTTGCATGACAAAACTTAATATATATTACGACAATTTCAAACTCCACCAATAGGTGTATGCAAATCAATTATTTTAAGCTCGAATCAAAGACTATATATATATATATATATTATTAATTAAAAAAAACTTCAATCTCCAATTTGGGGGGGGGCAAGATGAATAGAGTGTTTGTTTGTAAAATGTCCGTGGCCACGTCCTAACAGACGATGACGTTGGATGTATAACCACTTTACCCTTTTCAAGGATACTACGTTAATAATCATTAACCCATTAACAATAGCCAATAGCTTGGGACCTCTTATTTTGGGTGTTGTCCGAGATTATAATATTTTCAATTTTCAATATTGGAATGAAGACTCGCAATCAACTTCCCTTCCTCAAACTCCAACTCCTCCATGCAATTGTTTGCCCATTGATGTTTGCTAGGTCAAAAAGGAACCACACTTCCATTTGGATATGGGTCAAGTTTTGTCATTTGATGAGTTCCATCTAGCTACTTGGTTGACACATGGAGTTGTGTCCTAATTTTGGTGATGATAACCATTTTTATTAGGCACGTGCTTACTTTGAGGAGAGAAAGACACTTGTCAATATAGATAGCAATACATAGGACATTATTTTGATCCAATGGAAATATTGCAACCTACAACTGGACCTCTGATGTTATGTAACGTGGGTTGGTGTATAGTGCATACCCACGGTATTTATGTTAAGATAGGAAACAATTTGTGGAATACATAATATTGGTACCGTATGATTCTCAAAACGTGTACCTTAAGCTATGTATTGCTAGATGGTCTCGCACCAGTCACGGGGTGATGATAGTTATATACTATATGGGTTTAAAGTGATCGATCCAATGTTCTAGTGAGTTTCAATTTATCAAACAAATGAATTTGTCCAACCATGTTGGCGCTTTTAAAGTGACATCATTCTTAATAAGTTCATATCCAATGAGTAAATAATAGGTCATGTAATTGTGGCTCTTCTTGAGATCTTTATAGCTAGCAATTGTCCATTGTAGAGCAGATTTTTGGGCTATAGTCTGAAAAGAAACTTTTTGAACCAAGTTTTTTTGAGAATGGATGAAAATATTGGGCTATAGTCAAATGAATGTACTGCCGTAGCGGTTTGAGCAACTGAATAGCCTTAGGAAGGAGTTGTAACCGTCTAAGAGAAGGTAGGATAAGAGACTATTGCCGTAGGAGGAAGGCAGGCCATAATCAAAGAGTTTTTTCAGGCAATAGGCTAGTATAGTTACAAGACAGTAAGGAACTTGTAGGAACGGCCAAAGTGCCGAAGTTAAATGCCTTTGCGTTGACTATGTGATAGAGCAAAGTGAGGCATTGCAATGGAGATTAATTCAGGCTATAGCCACCAAGAAATTTGATTATTATGACTTGTTGAAGAGATATGTGAGTGAGAATTACTGGTTGTTGTGGAAAGAATGCATGTAGTAAGTAATGTGAAGAGAAAGGAAGAATCAGCAATAGGAGTAAGGAGTTCAGAGAATCAGATGTATGAATGTTATTAGTCTTACAGAGTAGGTGCAGGAGAAGGCATCTCAGGAGGAGAAGAAAGACAACAAAGAGAAAAACCTAAAGTGGAATGTTCGAGAGAGAGACGAGCGGCCGAGTGAGCCAGAGTGCGGTCGAAACCATCAGACTATTGCCAAGTAAAGCGTAAATATTGAGAGGGGGCGCCTAAGTGTTATATCAGAGATTATCCTAATTAAGATCGCCGAGAGCCAGTACAAGTGTAAGCCTATGGCCAGGAGCGAAACAATGTGAGAGAAGGTCAGCGAGTGTTGGCACAATCTTGATACAACATAATTAAAGAAAGACGATATCCATTATACAGAATTTAGCATCGAAGAGAAAGAGAGGGAGACCAGACCAGAGAGGCGAGCCATAATACAGACAGTAGAAGTCAGAGAAAGGATTATTGCCCTTCCAGGAGAGCAAGCGACCTGTGAGAGAGGGGTTAGTGAGGCTATCCAGAGAGAGGGAAGAGAGAAAGAAATACTATAGCCGACAAGCGAGAGAGACGAGAGAACCTAGAGACAGTTAGGTTTAGTGTGAGAACGTGACTGAGAGAGAAAGCAACAGTAAAGAGTAGATCACTTCAGTCTTATGATGAGAATATAGACATACTAGTCTTTGATACGAGAGAAGTATGGGATGAGCGTGTAAGATTCATCATCACTGAGACAATGAACCAGACACGTGACATCGAGTTGAGAGATGAAGGAGGGGATAAGTGATATTATCTGTTTTCTCGAACGTAATTAATATGTGGCTAATTAAAGCTTTATGTTAATATAGATTATAGCCATGTATGTTTGTTCTATCTTGATTTGTGCAGAGATTGCGGACCAAGATGCAATGTGTGATGGTTCATGAATGAGATAAGTTCTTAAAGGAATATTAATGCAAGTAAAGTAATTAATGGAACCATTGTGTTGAATGAAATCATTTGAATTAAGATGAATGACTTTGCATTGTTGTTTGGTGGAAGCAAAAGATACTAACCCCAATGGGATGAAAATCCATTGGAAGACTATTGCCAAGATCCGAAAAGACTATTGCCAAAGCTTTTGAGCTTCACGACGGAATTAGAAAGTGTGAAAATAGAAGTGATAGGAGTCGTCAGATAGGATAGACTCACACATGACTCAAAGCACCAATGAACCATAAGAGTGGAGTTTAAGCCTGAGGAAGAGGAAACAAAGGAGTAAAAGACCTAGATTGTTATTAAAACCTTAATCCAATGTGACATTAATCCTTATAGACACTAGCTCAGTCTTCCCTGTGACCTAGTTCCATGGGTTGTTGTTTTTTAAGGGACAGCAAAAAACGAACTACATCCATTACTAAGTATTTGAACATAATGAGAGACCTCACAAATGTTCTTTTGTAATAGCTCTTAGAAATCGTTGGAAATGTTATTTTGTAATATATCTTAAAAAATGCTACACCCCTCAGCCTCAACGTTAATAAGCTTCCAAAGATGTACACATTGTCATAGCCTCCACATAATATGACGAGTGGTGAAAACATGACGAATCATTTTGGAGCACGTCATTTATATTGCTAACATGTGTACAAGTGAATATGGACATGTTTTCAAAACAATGGATTTCTTGGTTGGTTCAATTGTAATCACAGGATTGTCGATACATTTATGATATACCTAAAGTTTATGGGAGGTATGTGAATTCTTAATGATTACTTGAATGTTATGATATTAAAACATGATGGAAATATCATATATATGTATGTGTGTGTGTGTGTGTGTGAAATTTATATAAAATGATAAATATTGAAAATATAATCAAAACAATTTTATACTATTATCATAATAAACTCTACATGTTCTATTGGAGGTTCCTATCGTAGGATCATTTGATCAAATTCAACATGTTATAATTATGGACTTGGACTTGGTCCAATTTTACTTAAATATGATTTTTGCAAAACCAATGATTGAATAAGAAACAAATAACCATGAACATAAGGAGACATATTTTCTAGAGATTTTTTACTAGATCCCCTTCATCCATGATGGATGGGTTGCTAATACGCTTGTTTGGTGGAAAGCTCAAGCCTAGGGAACTCTACTACAATAGAATACTCTCCTCTCCGGGGGGAGAGTTAGGTATTGAGAGGGAGCAAATAGACACCTATGAAAGTTTGAATCACAAAAGAGTTATCGGCAAACTCCCTCGAAGAGGGACAAAACCGTGGGTTTGATCCTTATTTGAGAAAACTTTCTATTAAGTGCTTGTCCGTCGTGTACATGAGCCTATTTTGAAAGTTGGGTGAAACTTTTAGGACATCCTTTTTCCACCTCTCACACTTTAAGAGAATTTAGGATCTAAAATAGGGTTTGTGTGTGGGACTCGCTCTCCGAAATCCCGGAGTGCCCTATGCAAGGCTAGCTCGGCCCAACCATCTTAGTAGGACAAGCAGGAAAACCGATTTTGAATAGCCCAACACCACTATTTGTGTATGCTAATTAAGGGATTAAGAAAACTTGGGTGGCTTTGTGCCAATTCTCATAAACTCATGGTTTGAGATTAAACATGTGGTTTCATTTGCTTACTTTACAAATAACCTTAAATTTGAGTCTCCATTTGTAATAATGGAAGTGAAAGAAAAGTTTCTTACACATTTAGGGCCCAATTCACTAAATATACCCAAGTTCTTGTATCATCAAGATACATAAGTTATTGAACTCTCCAAATAAGGTTTTGTTAACTTAAGGTAGAGGGTGCTAAAACCAACACCCCACCCAAAAGCAACACCTACAAATACCACCCAATTACCAACACTCCACTACCTTGAACTGTTCCCTATGGAAATGAGTGCCCATGCCCACGGGGTGACGGGTTTAGGTGCAATTAGTGGCACCACCGCATACTGGCATGCATTGCCTCCATATAGGGTAGGTAACAAGCTTCACTCTATCTCATGTGAGTTCAAGGTGCGTTTTGGGGTGGCTTGTCAATGCCTATTCTAGCCAGGGGATCGAGGGGACACTAGAATAACATTGAAATGACAACATTCTAACGAATCTAATATGTGTCAGATTCCATGCGAGGGCAACCTTGGCCATGTCGAAGTGGTGTCATCCTGGACACAGTCTACTGCTAGGAGTAGACTACATGCCCCTACAAACCAAACAAATACCATGCTCGATGAGGTAAACATCAAACATTAGGCACATAGTAAGTACCAATCTAGGTGAGGTAAACGTAGTCGGTAAATTTGTAAGAGCTCAAATGAGGTAAGCAGCTTACCTTGCTCGGCAACTAGGGGAGGGCCGTCCAATATCACCCACGTGGAGAGATATTGAGGCTTAATTACAACTATGAGGCTTAGTTACAAAGCTAGGATTCGAACCCCACACCACGGTGATTGGATTAGGTTTTTATTGTATTATCACATATACAAAGACTACGGCTGGGGCGAACCAACCCCTATATTCGTACCTTACCGGGGAGGGCGAACGGCTAGGGATTCATGGCACTCACTTAAAATCAACCATCCTACATATCGTGGATGAAGTGGTTCCAATACAAAAAGACCCCCTATGAGGTTGAGGGCCGATTCATTCAAATGTGACATCACTAGACATCCGGTAAGGTACCAATGTATGGGTCGGTTCGCCCTGGCCCAAAGACTACGTACTTGGACCTCGCAGAGCTTTGTACAGTGTCCGGGCAGATTTTTGGGTATACACTCTAAACTCCGTAGTATCACACCTGTGGCAACCAAAGTGCATGTGATATTACGGAGTTTTGTAGTGTTAAGATGGATGCGTGATACTAGCGAATTAGTGTAGCACGTGACGCTATGGAATAACACAAAGTGCAACATATTAAATGATGTGGTGTGGTCCACTCCGCTTCACCTTCCCGGGCGATGTGGCAGATGCATGCACCAACATTCAACAAGTGGTAGAAGAAGAAGAAGAAGAATAAGAAGATGACACTCCACATATTGACACATGGTGCAATGCAGGGGTGTGGGTTGGCTTCTTTGGTCGTTTGCATTAATGACAAAATTCGTGATATAAGGGAGAGAAAGGTGACAATAAGGAGTGAGATTTGAACTACGCACATCCGTTCCCTAGGGTTTCAGGATATTAGAGAGTGAGTGACATTAGGGAGGTTGATATTATGGAGTTTAGGGTGTAATGGGTCAAATGCCTAGTATTTTCAAGCCCAACTAGTTACATGTTGGGAGCTCGGTTTTCCTTTATTAATTTGAGGCATGTTCTATAGATTCCTCTAAAATGACCTGCAATTTTCTTGAAGAGTTGAACTTCAACTGGTTGTTTCTCAAACTCAACCAGTTCATTTGTGACTTGCGGTCGGTTCTCCCCGTTCATTGCAATGGTATGTGCAATTAGGTTGCCTTTGCAAATAGGTCGCCTCTTTGCCCATCCACTTGCCTTGGGTGAAAATAAGATTACAAAAATGTATAACTTTGTTCATTAATCTGTATAGAAACTGTAGTATAAGTTATAGTAATTACTATATTTTGTTACTATTGTAGTATTTATTTACATGGTGTGCAATGTTAATATATCAACATGGGGCAACCTAAATGCACATATCAATGTAGGTTACCTTTGTAGCTAAGGCTTGTAGTTAATTTCTCAACATTTCATTACACCGATTCTCCCAATTAGTGCGTATTATTGTTCGGAGTTACGCAATGCAATAGCATCTAACTCAAGAGTTTATTTTTTACTAATGAAAATCCAATAGGTTGTTCGGTATTGAATATAAATGACTTTGCTTGGTAGAATATTACATTCTCGTTGAACAATTATAGCATTGTGTAACTCCCAATAGTAACATGCACTGATTGGGGGGGGAGAGAGAAGGTAATAGTGTGGTTGAGGTGGGGTTAGAGGTGCAACATGAGTAATTGTTTTTTTACTGTGCATGTGCTCATTAGTAGGTGCGGTCACATGTCATTATAGCTCTCAAATCAATTAGTGACAACCACCTGCCAAAAAAAGAAAAAGAAAAAAGAATTATCAAGATTGGTGTCATTTTCATGACACTGTCCATGACTGTGTACACAACGTTGTCATTCGAAGGTGTTCTACTGACCCCCCCCCCCGCATGAATAGAAATTCATTGAGATAGCATTTGATTGAGGGCCCAATCTCATATGACTTCACACTACACTTGAGGAACCGTGACCACACTACATGATTTTGGAGGTGTCTTGGGACGGCCTTTGGACACTTTCTTTTGGGCTCTCACAATTTCATGGTCACGGCACTTGGCTCGTGTGCGAAGTGGCCCTTAGTGCTTAGATCATATCATACACTATGGCCGATCAATATGTCAATCGCCACCGCACTTGGACACTAGGCCCAAAGCGCCTTGGAACTCGAAATAAAGCACCCGTGCTATTCATCAAGTGGGGAGCTGGTGGTTATTTATAGCCGATCGAACAAGGGAGCCATGCACAAAGCCTTTAATTGGGGGCCAGGAACTAAAGAAGGGCACCTGGCCCAGGGATTTGGGGGATAATACTTCCATTATTTTATAGTATAATATGCTTGAGTCCTGCATGTATGGCCATGGACATCCGGGCAGGCTTGACAAACTTATTTTGGGCAGGTGAAATCAGGAAAAACGCCACGATTGTGACCACAGTGATAAACTTCCTAGGCACAAGTTAGGGTTACGGGTTCACAAGTGTCAACATAAACTTCTCCGCTAGCAAGCAAGGTGACAACGCAACGAACTATTTTGATAGTCTTGAAGTTTTGATTTGAGATCATTTGACTCCGGAATTGACATCCATAACATTATTAAGTAGTGTGCGTTCGTTTGTGTAGGTCCTCAAAATATATCCTTCAAATGTCCTGACTTAGTGCACATTCAGACTTAATATGAGTCTTCTTGCACTAGGTCGGGGCATCCCATGGTTATATTTCTCAGGGTCCACATGAACAAATGCACACTGCTTAATAATGTTATGTTAGACTCCGAATTAAGGTGAGTTTCCATGTAGACTGCTCGCCCACTAGAATTTAGATAATAGTGGGTTGGAGGTGTTCTCATGTAGATAAAGCACAAGCCGCCAACCAACCACATTATGGTGGCCTACTATAACGTAGGGTTGTGGACATGGGTTGCTAGACTTCCATGTGCCCACTAGAGCACTTTTTAATCTACAAGTGCCAGTCACCGAAGGATTGAAGGAGGAGGTCCATCCTTGGTAACATGGAGGAGGAGGAGGAGGAGGAGGTTAGTATGTGAGTCCGGATTTGAGAAGATGAGAGTAGCTACACTAAATATGATATTCAATGTCACTTACTATTTGGAATTATGCAAATTTGGAACTAAAGGTGAGTCTCCATGTAGGAGGCTCACCCACCATATCCTATTGGGAATGAGGACAAACTCACTCAAATGTATATGGAATCTAGTGGGGTAGGGTTCGTATGTGCCAACTAGTTACTCCCATCTTCTCCAATCCGGGCCCACCTATTAACCTCCTCCTCCTGGTTACCAAGGATGGAATTCTAGACTATAATTGATTCTCTTGAGTCTTCAACCGCAAGCTAAGTGGGTGAGGTGGAGAACCCTTGAACCCTAAATGAGGATTTCTTGAAATCTTCTAATGCCCCCTCCCCACCTGACTTTATCACATAACCAAAGTCTTTCCTAAAAACCGAGTAAAGCTCCCTCAGTTATAGGGGCATCCAGCTATCCCAATGCACCTACATGAACTTGCTCCGGAGATTTTCGAGTAGGTTTTAGTTAAGTAGCTTTCACACATGTTCATGGTTTTATCTACCAAGCAATGAATGTTAAATAGTTTTTGTCCCATCCCCAAATGCCTTGCTACTCATTTATCTTACCATCAATTTTTGTTAATAGAGCTCCTCGTGCCCTCATGGCTAAGACTAAAAAGCAACCAATCACAAGGGCGGGAGGCGACACTTTTAAAGGTCCTACATTCTTGCATGTCTAGGTACTGATGGGAGGGTCGGTGCTTGAGGCTTAAAACCTCCACTTTTAAACCATGCCACATCTTTGCCACCTAGGCTCGGCACTAGATAATGTCGATGGTGTGAAGGCCGTGTTTTTAGAACCAACTTTTAGGCTTAGCTAAAGTCAAGTGGGGAGGGGGCATAATTGTATGATAATTTCTTATGATGCCATATTTACATATTGTAGTGAGAATTAGTACAAATGAGTGTTGAAAGACGGGTGTTGAAGACTGTAGAAATGGGTTAAGTGTGATCTCATTGGTGACATCAAGAGATTGCAAAACAATGAGAAGTAGCTCGAATGGGAATTCAGAGACGGGTGTTTGGATATTCTACGAACGGATTTGAGATTTGTAGCTAGAAGGGTTCAACAATTCCGAAACCCTACCATGTAGCGATGGAATTTTCATTGATATCTTTTTTTGTTATGGATGCTTCTTGAAATTTTGGGGTAGTTGAATCATCGTTTTACCTCATGCATTCTTGATCTCAGCTCGCATTTTCAGGGCGGGCATTGTACTTCCAAAGATTGAAGTGCAGTTTGATCATCTTAACCTTGGAGTGGATGTGTACATTCGAAGCAGAGTGCTACTACCAAGTCTACCAAATCTTTCTAATTCACTCATTACAAACATAAGGTCACAAACATAACTAAAGGCAAAAGGCATGTCTTGATGTCACAATAGCACTTGAGTGTATAATACCGGTTACATGCTAAACCGGCATTATTCTTTCGGTAACTGGCACTTGTAAGTTGAATATTCTTTAGTGGTTGCATGTAAGTCTATTGATCTATGTCCACGGTCCTCCAAATTCTAGTGCACTGCCATAATGTGATTGGATGACGGCTTGTGCTTAACAACGTGCGAACACCCTCTTGACCCACTGTTTTTTCTAGAATCTAGTGGGCTAGCAGCCTAAATGGAAACTCACCCTTAGTCTAGTGGACTCCAGTTGGAATGAATCAGCCTTGAGCCTTGCAGGGGACTTGTTTTTGCTAGAGCCCCTTCATCCATGATGGGCGAGTTTACATAGACTCCACAAACCCCAAGCCCACAAGTTAATGCTCCCACTGGAGATATGAATGTGTATGAAGAAGCTAAGGGCCACTTTACACTAGGGCTTGAGGGCCCTTGACCCGTGATATAACAAACTATGCGATTGGTTGAGAAGCCAAAGACAATCCAAGTTCACTTTACACTAGACCTTGAGGGCTTCAGGGACCAAAGAAATTGAGATGGATGAAACATCTACATGAAATCTTACTTGGCATCAAGTGGGTATGTTTCATGGTCTCATGATATTGCATTAGGCCTATTAAAAAGAGGTGGCTCTAATGCAAAACTAGTAGGGGCCATGGCAAGCAATTGGATTGCATTTGGCTCCTATAAATATTATATTGCCATGTTGGGGTCCCGGACTATCTATTATTTTGTGTTGTCTAAAACATGTTGTAGTCCCTTAACATGGTCCACTTTCACTTTACACTAAGCTTGAGGGCCCATCAATTGCAAAAATGGACCTCTTTTTCACACAATATGGCCTTTGCATGATTTTCAAGGGCTTTTAGATTTTCGCGGTCATGGCTCTTGGTTCATGTGTAAAGCGGTCCTAAGTATGTGGCCCTATCATGGGTGCTTTGAACTCCACATACGATTTTGGTCATTGGATCGGATTGGGAGATTGTCTCACCCACTTAGAATTTGCAAATCATGAATATTATCATTTTAAGTTCAACATTGGAGTTCAATGGAGCCCACCTTGGATAGACAATGTAGCTCAAGATGTACTGGTCCGGCACCGAGTTGAAATCCCTTCCAACTGTTATAATTGGTTGCTATGGCCTAAGCTAACCAATCAGAAGATTATAACATAAATGTGTGTGTTGGTATTATTGGGCAATGGTGACTACCCAGACAAGAATGACTACTTCCCCCTTTAGAGTTTCATAACATTATTCAGATCCATAACATTGTTCTGTGGGACTAACAATATTATGTGGAATATTCCTCACATTCAGCATGAATGATGAAATATTCCACATAATATTGTGAGTCCCACATAACAATGTTATGGATCTGAATAATGTTATGTTCACCCTTACATGCCCATAGGAGTAAACCAAGATCAAAGATGTGTCATAAAATGTGTGCTAAAGGTTTATTTTGGTCATGGCTTGCAAGTAGAAGGTGTAGAGCTTGAATTTTGGGTTACATATGTATGGGTTGGAACCAACATTACAATACTAATTTGATAAAAAATAGTTTTAGAGGGATTTATTTTCTAAATTCTCTGTTATTTTCATAGTAAAATATTTCCACTCGAGGTTTGTATGATTGGAAGAAAGTGCACAGTCTACAACAACATTAAAAAAAGAGTAAATCTCATCTAAGATTTTATAATCCTTCATCACTTTCTTGTATAGTAAACTCTCCAACAAAATAATATTTTGGATATAAACCGTTTTTTTATTTTCTTAAAAAACATGCATATGCCACTTGATCATGAGACATATGTCTTTCAAGAGCAAATTTTATTGTAAATCCAATGTTGTGTGGAGTGACCTTCCATAAAACTTCCTTTTAACAAGAAAGAAGAAGAGTGTGTTCAAAATCATCCATCAATCCCCGGGGAGGTCACTCCATTGTCAAGTTGAACACCACGTGCGTTAAGACAAAATCTACTTTTTCTAAAGGGCATCACCGAAATGGGTCAATTTTTTTAAATTTTTTCATGAGTAGATATACACGGTATCTATCACATATTAAAAAATAATAACCAAATTTGATGATCTTTTATTATTATTATAAAACATACCTTTTCTAACTAGAATGATGCAGAATTGAACTAAAAAATTACTACAAAAATGAAGATGACTAAAAATATAAAAATATACTACCAATGGTTATGTATATGTAGAAAAAATATTATAATTTTTAAAATTATCTATGGCATGTAATATAGGGGTAGCAAACTTTTAACGCACGTGGTGTTCAACTTGACAATGGAGTGACCTCCCCGAGCATCAATCGCTTGTATGGCATCGTGAGCACTTCAAGGTTTTGTATTCTTCTAATTCTCCACCCCCTTTGTAATTGAGGTCCTCTACTAGTAGAACAAGTCCTCTACTAGTAGAACAAGTATGAATAAATATTTGTTGGTTTTTGTTTATGATATTACAATAATTATCCCAATTAGTGCATGGTGCTATTCGGAGTTTTGCAGCGCTATAACTATTTAATGAGCGTATGATATTGTACCAAGGAAAGTCATTTATGTTCTATAATGTCCAAACAACCAATTGAACTTTTGTCATTAAAAATTGAGCTCCTGAGTAAGACACTATTGCAATGCATAACTCCGAATAGTAATACACACTAATTGGGGTAATCAGTGAAGTATTAGGAGTTGTTGGAAGGGTCATTTCACATGCAAAATCAATACTTGCATGTGAGCTTCAGTCATGTGAGTACATTGTTTTGTCTAATTATTGTGGGTGGGAAATTAGTGTGGCTTACGTTAATTTTATAGTACTTGCCATGGTTCACACACTTTTGAATGGAAATTGTACTATCATCCACACACTTCATCCACCTACATTAGTTCAAATGAATGGACACTTGCAAAATACAATTGGATGAAAATATGAAATTCCATCCAAACATGTAGATGAAAAGTCCGCACTAATTTTTCGCATTGAAAATTATAGTGGCCCAATTCAAATTATAATAAAAAAACATAGCGTGGATAATTGGATATTATTGTGGCCCACACAAATTAGACAAAACATGGTACATAAGCTTAGGGCCACTTCACACACGAGCCAAGAGCTGCGACTATGAAATTGTGAGAGCCCAAAAGAAAGTGTCCAAAGGCCATCACAAGACACCTCCAAAATCATGTAGTGTGGTTACGGATCCTCTAGTGTAGTGTGGAGTCGTATGTGACCGGGCCCTCAACCAAATGCTATTTCAATGAATGTCTATTCATGCGAGTTCTCACACATGATACAATAGAATAAACCAACAGTTGTGAACGTTCGGAGTGCCATGGTCTCCCGGTTTTGTGTTAGGCCTACCTCCAAGACGTGGTGTTTGAAAATAGCCCAAGTGACCATGAAACATGATCCAATCAATGCCACATAGGAATCCATGCAGACTTTACATCCATCTTGCATTCACATACTCCGTTGGTTCCTCAAGTGTAGTGTGAAGCAAACTTGCCCCCGGCTCCCCCTTTTCCACCAATGAAAGTGCTTGAAGTGAAATGGTCACGGGCTCTCAGTCTCGTGTGTGAAGTGGTCCTAAGTTGTCTGTAGAGACTGATTGATGGATTGTTTAAGAGATAAGGTTCTCACACAACTGTTGCTTGAATTCAGAAGCAGTGTTCAAGTTTGAAGTGTGCACATGCATTTCAATGTGAAGGGCTTCAAAATAATCACATTTCACTCAAACTTTCAAACTTTTTTGCAACACTTCACAGAAAAAAACCCTTGATCTTGGCCGTTTTGTATTGAAAATAATATGATGTCTCACTATATTGAAGAAGTACATGCACTAAAATGATGCACTAAAATCATTTAAATTCCCTACATAATGCACTTAGTCATCATCCAACTCCAAAGGCAAAGCCCTCCGTTTTTGGTCGATTTCCAAGTGTCCAAAATTATAGCCCAATCCATATTTTCCATCGGAAGACCGCATAATGACACTCGCATCGATGCATCCAATGTTTCAAGTCTCAATTGACTTCTGCGATCAATCTTCACCCAATTCTGTTTGGAAAATCCACGCTCACATATAGTTGTGCTGGCCAAGCCGAAGTTGCAGTCAGTGCCAAGTCGAAATTGCAAGAGTTATTGAAATTTGGAAGTGTCTGGTAGAGTGCCAAGATTAGAGCCCAACTATGTTTTTATTTGCAAATTGCAGCCACTGTATTTTGTGACAGGCAGTTTTTGGAGAGGCCTTCACTGTGAAGGATGGAAACTTTGCTGAGCACATTTTTGTGAAGTGCCCCCCAAAAAAACTTTTTTGACGGCCAAAATGGCATTTGGCAGGTGTTGAAGACTTCAATATTGATACACTGTTCAGAAGAACCCATAATCTGCATCCAACAATAAACATCATAAAGATTTCAATCATAAAGTTGTTTAGTATTTACAATGTTGAAAGTTTGCCATAAGTTGCAGCTACCTGAGTAGTTTCTGGATTTGAATATAAAGAAGAATTGTGACTGGTGTCATGTTGGAGAGAATCTTGGACAACACTAGCACGTCATGTGTTAGCACCCAAAAAGTGCACTCAATTTCATGAACTTATAACTTGCGTTGTAGTGTGTAGACCAATAGCCCACCTACACTTACTGGTGCGGGCCACCAGTGACCGGTCCGTAACCAACGTTGTTCACATCCAGTGGCTATCACTAGCCAAATTGGAGCTAAAAGTTGCCCTTGTTGGTAGGATTCATTTGTTGGTCGCCCATACCAATAAGTGTGGGCATGCTATAATACCCCACCCACACTTACTAGTGGGTCTGGCCCATGAACGACCAAATTTCGTTCACTAGCACTGGTAAGTGTGGGTGTGATTATAATCACCGGCTTATTTTCTTCAAAAAACCTATATTGATTATCTCAATCAGTGCGTGTTACTATTCGGAGTTACATAGTGCTATAACTACATTGTTTTGTCTAATTAGTGTGGGCCACACTAATTCCCAATTACCCGCACTATTTTTTATTATATTTTGAAGTGGCCCACTATAATTTCTAGAGTGAAAAATTAGTGTGGGCTTTATAGGTTACATAATTGAATGAAAAATAAAGGCAAGCCAAGTACTATTAATAATTATTAATGTTAACCAAGGGAAGTGCTATAAAATTAATGTGGGACACACTGAATTCCAACCCACATGAATTTCCCACCCACACTAATTACACAAAACAATGTGCTTTATGAGAATGTAATATTTTACCAAGCAAAAGTCATTTATGTTCTATATTGTCCGAACAACCTATTGAATTTTTGATAGTAAATGTAACTCCTAAGTAAGACGTTATTGCACTCTTGAGTTCAATTTTTACTATGGAAAGTTCAATAGGGTTGTTTGGACATTATAGAAAATAAATGACTCGGCTTGGTGAAATATTACATTCTCATAAAGTAGTTATTGCACTATGTAACTCCGAATAGTAACACGCACTAATTGGGATATTCAATGTACTACGGACCCTATCGATCAACGAGTGGAATTACCAACATACTTAACAATGTTGCAATTACTATCACATACTAAGCGGCTTTTATTACTATCACTTACTAAGTGACTTTTCTTCCAAATTTCAATCATCCATGACAAATTTTCATTACATAATTGTTGGGTTGCAGAATATAATGTCATTGCAGTAACTTTTTGAGTGGCTTCTTTCCATGAATAACATGAATAACTTTACACATATTGTCATCCCAACTTACTTTCAGTTCATCCAAACGCCATATACTGAAACAAAGCTTGGTATATTTTTTGCATCTTAACATATATATGTAATGTAATATTGTCGTGAATGATTGAAGTTTGGATGAAAAATCACTTAGTATGCGACAATAATTGCAACATTGTAGGTCTATAATGCCCAATGTTTCTACGAGGAATGACAAATAATATAAGGTCTACATTCAGTGTTGGTGACACTAAACGGGCCGGTTAATAATTAGTATTTGAGCAAGACAATTAGAATCGGTGACATTAAACACACTACTTAGTGCAGCTTTGAAAACTTACATATTGTAATTAAAAAAAAAGTAACATGTTGGGAAAAGCATTCTCATCTTTCTTGTCAAATTAGCCCGGTCATGGGGTTGGGGCTAGCGAACAATTATAAATCATGTTCAATACATTTAGCTGGTGACATTGTTAAAAATATTGATAGAGTGACCCATGCTAGTGGGAGTCAGTCATTGGCCACACCCACCAACATATGTGGGGGTCCTATAACTGAGTATGGTTGATTAGTTGCATGTAGAATCCATATAGGTCAATGCTAGAGCTATGACAATAGTACCATGTGCACTTCCAAGCATATATATAAAACAATGAAGAAATTGGTGGAGTCGCTTCAAGGATTCAATTAATAAAGGAATTAAGAAGAAACACCCCGGGATCTTTTGGTCTTGGCCATTCGCAAGGTGTCTTGGCACTAGTAGAACCCTATGCGGAAAAGAACAACAATTGTTTTTCCCATTGCGGTTTTTTTGACCAGCCTGCTCTGCAGTTGTTAAACGACTGCAAATTTGTTTTTCTTGATTTACCAACAGAATTTGTAGGAATTTGGGGGCTTGTAGTATATTGTTGGAAAGGTCTTAAAAATACATTTTCAACAGTGTATTACACGCCCCGTAAATTTTAAAATTGCAGTTGCAAAACGAAAAAGAAAAATTTGTAGTTGTTTAGCGACTGCAAATCATGATGGTCAAAAGAACCACAATGGGAAAACGATTGCGGTTCTTTTTTCACATAGTTTTCTACTAGTGTGGTTGTACTCATTTCTTTTGGCAATGAAATTCTTATTTACTCTAAAAAAAGAAAGTAACGCAGATTTATCATTGTGTATTGTGCAAGTGTGGGCGCAAATGTGGAAATAGTGAACTCCAAAGTTTATAACAAGGAAATGCGTTAGAAAATATGAATTACGTTGCCCAATACCTATCATAGGGGGTGGGGTAAAAAACATGCTCCCTATAAATTTGTTGTTAATTCATCCGAGCTTAACTTTCCTAGCATAATTCAGGATATATGACCCTGGCAAGTTATGGTGTGTTTTTGTTAATAGCAAAATGGCCCCACACTAATAACGTTTTTCACCCTCCCCCTTGGCAGGTGCTTCGAACTTAAACATCGGCCCAGTTCCCGTGCATATAATAGGAATACTGAGGCCGTTCTTAATGGATTAACTAGAGTTGCTTATGCAAGAGCTGCTGCAGATCCATCTTTACAGCAGATTTGCAAGGGCCCAGGATTCGATTCGATGAGGTGAGAATTAGGAGTTACTGTGGGCTAATTGCACTTGTTCTGTGTAGTTTTTATCTTTGGGAAAAACAAGAATAGCCTTCAATTAAATAACTATCCAATTTCCGGGGAGGAGGATTTTGGACATAATTGGTCGAGATCATAGTGTTTCCGAGTCCAACCGGTTACATGTTGCATAACATTGCTCGGTGTTCAACTCTCATCCTGTGGACCTTCATAATATAACAGTGAGATGCTCGAAAAGTTGCGCGGGGGACTCAAAGTCGAACTAAACTCTTAGCATCTCATTGTTATATTCTAAGGGCCCACATCACCGAGTAATGTTATGTGATATCTTGTGGGTTTTATTATTATTTTGAGGCGTATTCTATAGATTCCTCTAAAATGATCAGTCATTTTCATGAGGTCTTGAACTTCAACTGATTAATTCTCAAACTCAACCAATTAATCTATAACTAAATCATGTATGGTATTTAGTGTCACCTTGTGACGCTTGGCATGAGTATGTTACACAATGTTATGAGGTGCATGCCTATGTTACACAATGGCCTACAAGTTGACTAAAGTGTACACAGACGACACTTGCCATTAGTATGTTCAAGAATATCTCCTCTTGCACACTAAAATGTAACACATGACACTAGCCATTAGTACGGTCAAAAAAAATCTTCCCCTTGCATACTAAAATGCAAGACTATCATCTAAAGTATCTCGAAGTGCTACTCTAAATGTCATAATGTATATATTTGTTCACTTAAAGAAGGTACTTATGTTGATGAATGGCATCATATTGGCAATTAGCGGGCGTGACACTTTGAGATCTCTAGGCATCTAGTTTCGGCCCTTTGCAAATAGTGTATGTGATACTAAGGGCGGTTCTCCATGTAGGCTGCTCGTCCACTAGATTATGGATAATAGTGGGTCGGAGGTGTTCGCATGTAGTTAAGCACATGCCATCATCCAACCATATTATGGCGGTCCACTAGAATGTGGAGGGCCATGGACATGGGCCACTAGATTTCCATGCGCCCACTAAAAAAATCTTTAACCTACAAGTGCAAGTCACTGAAGGATTACAACCAACTGACTTAAAATAAGAGAACCATTGTTGGTATAGAACTCCATCCTTGGAACCGGGAGGAGGAGGTTAGTAGGTTGCTAGCATTTCAGAACATGGGAGTAGCTAAACTAAATATACCAATTAGTGAGTGTGGGAGATTAGTGAAGGTGATACACAATTCCTTTACGCCATGAATTAATACCACCCAAAGATCTAGGGTGAATGCATGGTTGAGTGGACCACTTTTCGTGTCACAACCATTTTTCATGATACCTCTTTGTATTGTAAGTTGAATTAAAAAAATCTACCTGATAAATCCTTTTGAAACTTTGGGCATAGCTTGTTAACTTAAGTGTCTTTACAAATAAAATTTTGTCTTTAAATTTTGTTCTATAAATAAAGAATATGGGACTTTTAAAGTAAAAGTATGGACTGTCACAGGCAGGTATTCGTATAGGATTTAGGTGTTTTGCATAAAGAAAAACAATTCCTTCTCGTAGGAGTGACTTTGTATGTGATGCGTTGGACTGTAAGGTCCATCATACTTTTTTCTTTTTTTCATTATGTATATTAATATACTACTTATGGACTTTTAAGTACACTAAAATGAGCCAAATTTTTGGAAGTCCATAATAGGTCCATAATAGAGGTTTGCGGAGGCAAGTTTTTTTTATGAGTGTTAAGATTTGTAAGCTTTAGGTGGGCTTCTATTTAGAAATACTTAATTGTCTTTAGAATTATTTATATATTTAAAGCAAATTTTGACCAGTTTTTCAAAATATTATAACTAAATATAAAATGAAGGTATTACAATTTTTTCTTTTGATTTGAGTTTTATATGCTTCAAAGAATGTGTGTAAAATAAATTTAAAAATAATCAATTGCATATACAAAAAATGGGTATGGACTTCAAAAAATGGATATGGTCCGGTATTGGTCCACTCAACCATGCATCCACCCTCTAGGAAACATTGTTCATTTTGGCACTATTCACTTAAAGTACCAACACTTGTTATTAAAAGTATTGGCATTTGGCATGAAAATACTAGCACTTGGCGCCAATCACTAAAACTATCGGCACTTGGCACTATTCACCGACAATCATGTGGCATGCACTAATCACAAACACACATTAATATATGGTAAATGAACATAGAATATACTATGGTCACGAATTTAGTGTCATTCAGTAGCAACATCAACCCTCAGTAACTTTGATTTTTGGCAAGATTGTGCATGTGACTTGAATTAGTACCACACTCACCGATTAGTATATTTAATGTGGTTCACACATATGAACCCTACCCCACCATATCCCCTCTACGTTTGCTTTGGTTTGCCCTTACTCACACTAGAATCTAGTGGGCGAGCAACCTACATGAAAACTCACCCTAAATGCCATAAACGGTGTAGCGGTCCCATGTCACTAGGACGCCCCATGAGCCCAAGCGCAACTAACATCTCGGCCATGGGTAGCACCCTTTGTAGATCGAGGGTGGACCCCCCCCGCGGGCACGGGAGCTTGCGGCCTAGGAAGGCTTTCGGAGCGGGGCCGGCCGGAGAGGGACGGGCCCACGAGGAGCCGGGCTCGCCCCTCATTGTGGCTTTGTTTTGATTAGCCGAGTTGGTGGCGCATGGTAAGAGAGACGGGTTTAAGATAATACAACTAGCCTACTTCTCATAGGATATGAAACATGTGATTAGCATGAGATGGTTAGCATATCTAAGGTAGAAATACCATAACCCGTGAAAATAAGGTGATTCGCATTGAAGATCTGGTCTGACAATCAGGAGATAATTTTCCAAGATAGACGAGAAGGATTCATGAAGAATGCAAGTTGTTTCATATTTTTTTTGCCCTGTACAAAAAATGCTACAATTTTTCAAAGTGGAAAGTTGTCAAACCCCCTACTTGTTCACTAGATTCTCCCTACACCGAACACGGTAATCCGCATTTCCATACAGAACATCACCTAAACCGGTTAACTCATGAGTACTTAAAACTTGACTCCCATTGGCTACACTAAATGTACACGCATCGAAGTTGCCACCAAGCCATGAGCCGTTTCAGAAATGGCACTTCACCATTATGACGGCGGTCTAGTGCATGGCTAGAGGGTGGTTAACCGCTTATGGTATTTCTACCTTACGTCGAGAGCATAGCAACTTTCCTCGCCATCTACGAAGCTCGTATGAATATTGTATTCATTGTCAAAGTGATGATTTTTGTGAAAATTAAATGGCCGTATGGGTCTCCACCCCTCCAAATGATGTTTACTATTGAGAGTAGAGTGGTTATTACAATTTGAGCACGCAATACAGTTTCTTTTGAACATGTTTTGTTTTTATGTCCATTTTCATAGTCACGCCGAATCACATACCACTCAAATATAAACGTCCTAATGATTAGAGTGAATGAATAAGGGTTGTCTACAATACATGTGAGCAAGTGCAACGAATTTGAACAATGCATATATTGATTGATTGAAGTACATGATAATATTAAATAACATTCGACAATTGGATTACATTGTTGTTTTGCAAATTCAAGCAAATTTGATATATTTATCATTGCAAGAAATCAAATTGCATGCAAAACAATTTGAAAGGGCCAACCACGCGCACCTCGAAGAACTCGAGCTTGCTTGCAAGTTTGGTGGTCCAAATTGAAAGAGTTTAGACCTTTCCATGTGCCTAGAATGGTGGAGCTTTGGTTTTTCCTTTTTTTCTTGGATTGTTTTTCAAGTTCAAGCTCAAACATGTGTCATGTACTTGGAATCCTTGGAACTTGAAAAAATTTAGAAGTTTAAGATTGAGCTTGAACTTGAAAATCAATCAGAAAATTGCAACAACCAAACCTACTTTTAAGACGAAGCTTCCTCTTCTTATGCATGTATAAGGGTTCGAATTCCTTATACCTTGGTCCACCAAGCTTGATCTTAATTTCAAAGGGGTGAGTTCACAACACCTACCAGGGGGGAGTGAAAATGTTGATTGTTATGTAAAACCACGGGATTACAAATTTTAGCCAAATCAACCCCTAAATCAGGGTTGGAGACCCCGACTAGTTTGGTCAAATTAAATTGGGGAGAATCAACAACAAATATGTAGGGGTTGGGTTTTTAGCGCCCCCCCCCTCAAGTAGGTGTTGTGAAAATGGAATTTCATGCAAGAGCTCACATTCCTTTTACATTGACCCTCCAAACTTGCAAGCAAGCTTGAGCTCAAGCTTTGTCGCAAGGGCATGAGAGAATTGCACCGGCAAATCCATACATGTGAAAATCACTTACTTGTAGGATCACAAAACATGACGATAGAATAGGAACCGAACTGGTCCAAGACGACTCTAAACTATTGGATGATGGTGGAGAGATACCCAAACCTCAAGGAAGAGGTTGGCGGTTTGATTCCCGGCTGTGAAATCTCCTCTCTACTTGACAAAAAACTTGCTAGGTTGTCAACTGCTTCATGTGCTTTGGCGTTGGCTTGTCGGCCTTCTGTCTCAAAAAAAGAGGAACCGAATAATGTCACAAATTTAACACCTGGGTGCGTTAGTGACCATAGTAGGTTGCCCATTTGAGGGGAATGGGTCCCACATTCACATGTCGACCCCTTTCAAGAAGGGGACTCTTCCCCAAATTCCGGGGGAAGTTCTTGACTAATGTGAAAGTAGTGACAACGCAATTTAGAGAGCTCAACATTCACATGAAATGAAATTAATTTGATCACATTCACATGCATGAATTTTGCACTAGAGCCAAGAACTTACATAGATAGATATATATGTAGGGTAAATCCTTGATCAAGAACAAATGGACCTTTTTTGGGAGAAAATATTAAGTTTGTGGTACACATGACTCCATTCTTTTGGGAAATTTGCAAATGATGAGCTTTGCTTAGCAATTTTCAAAACCATGATACACACATCATGGTGTGCACATGCACAAAAGAACCAAGTAAAAGTAATGTAACATACATTTTGAAAATGCATGATAATTTGTTGTAGGGCTTAGGGTTTAGGGTTTTAGGGTATAGGCTTATAGGCTTTGATGCATACAAGTCTCTAAAACATGATAAATATCTTAACTTGCATGCAAATTTTGATCCCCAATTGCATTGACAAATCCACATCTATGCAAGACGGATGGGAGGAATTATTGCATATAAACATACTTCTCATTCATCAAACACAAAAACCTTGAAATATTAGTATGTAGCATGAAGGATTTTATTTTCAATCGATTCGACATCGGAATTAGCTTCAAAGACCATGAACTACACTATTGTGTCTAATTAGTGTGGGCCACACTAATTCCCAATAAAACACACTAATTTCAAATTATAATTTAGAGTGGCTCACACTAATTTCAAAGGTGAAAATTTTGTGTGGGCGTTGTCGTTTCCACAATTGGATGAAACTTCATAATTCCATCCCGGGAAGCACCTCGGGAAGCACCTAACACATCCCACGGAGGTTGTTTGCGGAGAACCCTAACACACACGGATGGATGACAGTACGAATTACATCCAAAGTGATGCAAACACTTGAAATTCAGTGTGGGCCACACTAATTTCCAACCCACGTGAATTTCCCACCCACACTAATTAGACACAATAGTGTAGTCTAGTCCAAAGTCATTTGAGATGAATAAGCCGCAAACCTATTGGGGGAGGGGGCTCAAGTTCTTATGTTGGATGGATGAGAGGTAACTACACTAAATATGAAATTTAGTGTCATGTGGTATTTTATGTTCACTATGGTAACTTTTTGGATGACACTTCTTATGAATAAGTGAACAAATATTTTCATGGAAGATGGATGAGCTCATCCATTGGCTAAAACCCCCTACACTCTCTTGTCAGCAACTTGTGATGAAGTATTGTCATGGATGATTAAAATCTGGATGAAAAATGACTTGGTAAGTGACAGTAATTGCAACACTGTAATTCTATAATCCCCCCAGAAATTACAAGGGACGACAAAAATAATGTTGGGTTAACATTTAGTGTTGGCGATACTATTATGTGGTTTACAAATACTATTGAGCAAGACAATTAGAATTGGTGACACTGCATATCATATTTAGTGTAGTGCAAGACTACAATACTCACTTGTAAGTTAAGGTGGCACACTGATTATCCCAATTAATGTGTGTTACTTATTCAAAGTTACGCAATACAATAACGTTTTACTCAAGAGTTCAATTTTTACTAACAGAAGTTCAAAATGTTCTTTAAACATCTTAGAACATAAACGACTTTGCTTGGTACAATGTTACATTCTCATTAAAGAGCTAGAGCATTGCGTAACTCCGAATAGTAACACACACTAATTCGGGATAATCGATGTAGCTAAGTTTACACGGTGCAGGGAAAGAATAGAAGCATCCGTAAGTTACATGCTTTGACTCAAGGTGCTGGCGAATTGCATGTGAAGTTTTGATCCCCCCACTGGTGCATGGCAGGAGCAACGATGGCCAATCACACACTTGGACCGACTTTGGTGGCCCACCTCCTTTGTCACGAAGCACGATCTCTTTGCTGATGACAACAAAACCCGGCAAAAGGTATGTGGGTGTTAATTGGTTACTTTTTTCTTAACCGGACCCCTAGATTTGCTTGGAATGTGGTTCGGTGAGGATCATTGAGGGCCACTTCACACACAAGGCTGAAGGCCCTTGACCATGGCAATGTAAGAGCTCTCATTGGTCGAAAAGGCGAAGACCGTCCAAGTTCACTTCGCACTAGGAGGTGAAGGCCTAAAGGCCCAAAGAAAAGTTCGTGGATGAAAAGTCTACGTGGAGTCCTACATGGCAGGTTGTGGATAAGGGTGCATGGTCTACGGGAGGTGGGCTTGACGCAAGTTCCGGGAGACCATGACTTTTTTAATATTTTTCCAACATGACAAATTTCAGGGTAGATTTCAAAACAGATTCTAGGACAGATTCCAGGACATACAAACACCACCAAGTAATTATCTTAAAATTGATAAAGTTTGAGACATATCATATTAAACCAAATCCTTCCCTATTTTTCCGCCAACAAAATATGCAATGGTCCTACAACATGGTCCATTCTCACTTCACACTATGCTTGAGGGCCCGTGACTACATAAAATGACTTTCCCAACACCCATGGTACGGCCTTTGGATGAGAGTCAAGCTAACGAAGGGGAGGTCCGATTTTCAATTGGGTTTGTTGCATATGTTTCATCGTAGGTTTGTTAATGCAACACGAGTTTTGTTGTGTAAATGTAGTCGGTAGAAGTTGGAGAACATGAGAAAGGAAGCAAACAACAACCGCGTATGGAAAATGACAGTTGGGGTTTGGTATCGAGGTGAGTAAGGGCCACTTCACATGCGAGCCAAGAGCTACGACCGTGAAATTGTGGAGAGCCTAAAAGAAGTGTCCAAAGGCCGTCCCAAGACACTTCCAAAATCATGTAGTGTGGTCACGGATCCTCAAGTGTTGTCGCGTACCTCTCCATGAGGAGTGCCCGAAACACCATGGGCACAAGGGGGACCCTGGAGTGACACCCGGGACTTGTGGCGCCGTTGGTGAGAAGGCCCAAGTGATCCTAGTGTGGGTGAGGCCCCCGGGTGTTGGGAACGCCTCCCACCCACGGAGACTAGGAGGCACGAGGGTAAGGCCATAAGATATACGTAGCTTATGGTGTGCCGATTCTAGAATGCTCAAGAACACCTTAATCGGAAGTGTGAGCTAGGAGATATGGCAATATGAGTGGGGTGTTGTCCCGGGACAACGCCCTGCTACAACAGTGGCATGGGAGTGGCTCCTGGGATTGCCAAGCTTTGAACATGCATAACTTCCTCAATACTTGTCCGAATGGGGCAAATGAGTAATCCATCTGCATCTACGTGAAACGTAGATGACGATGGAGTGGTCAATTGTTATCATTAGAGACCAAATGAAGAAGTTATGGGGTTCTAAAGCTGATGGCACTAGAAGAAATCTTGTCCATTTCAACCCTCCTTTCGACTAGGCCATCAAGACTAAACCAAGAAAATGCATAAACAAATCAATTCGGTTGGGAATCGGGGGCACCTTACATGGGTACACCACGGGTACCTTTCGGTTGCCTATCAATTGAATTGTTTATGCATTTTCTTGGTGTGAGTCGCGATGGCCAAGGGTTGAAATGGACACGATTTCTTCTAGTGTGGGGGCTTCCAGCCCCAGCGACTAAGGGAAAATGTCTACTTGGCCCCAAATGTTGGGAGAGAGCCAAAAGGTTACTTGACGGTGGGGTAGGGGCCCTGCCTAGAGTCCTAGAGGCTTATATGGGTGAAGTGGTGTGGCCGAACCCATCCGAAGCCGAATGGCACGGCCTCCATGGACATTGGCCTAATGTGAGGGCATAGTTGCCTAGTATGGCTCGGGTTGTTGTAGTGTTGCTCCGGCAATGTGATGATCAACATAAGATTGGACTTCCATGAATGGAAGTCCACATCTAAGAATTGGTTACCGATTAAGGGGTGAGTCTCGAAAGCAAAGTAGGAGGGTTGGTTCCCCTCCTATGAACTATAAGGTCTGCGGTATGGGGAGCTAACCATTCGCATGGCGGAATGCGAAGGGTTAGCGCTCGTGACCCTTGCCATAGTTGGAAAAATTACCAAGATTGTTAAGGGGAGCTGGCGAGGGTTGCAACAAGTGTAGGGTGAAGTCATATGTGACCGGGCCCTCAACCGAATGCTATTTCAATGAGTTTGTTGTATTCATGCGGGGTCCTCACACATGGTAAATATAATAAATCAACGGTTGTGAACTTTCGGAGTGCCATGATCTCCTAGTTTTGTGTTAGGCCTACCTCCAAGAGGTGGTTTTTGAAAATAGTCCAAGTGAGCACGGAAAAACCTTCCATTTGATGCCAATGTAGGAATCCATGTAGACTTTACATCCATCTTACATTCACTTACTTGGTTGGTCCCTGAAACTTAGTGTGAAGCGAACTTGGACCGGGTCCGCCTTTTCCACTGATGAGAGTGCTTGAAGTGCAATGGTCACGGGCCCTCAGGCTCACGTGTGAGGTGGCCCTACGTTAACTTATTGAAGGTCTGGTTTCCGATCGATGCCTTTTGGCAATCTTCAGCCTTCCATTAGCACCTACTCAAGACCAAGTTCAACCTTCGTCCGAATCCCGATGGCAGCTTGAAAGAAACAGTGACGCAGAATTGGGGTTGAGGTAGCCCGCTGCAGCGAGGGAGACGCTTAGCTCAGCGGATGAGAGCAGTGGTGACGTCAAGGGGCGGCCTGCGTGAAGGGCTGAGGAAACAGAGATGATAAGCGAGAGATAAGTTGGCGATATTGATGATGATTCACATATTTTTGTTGTTTTTTGACAGCGAGCTACTATGTACAAGTGGTACAAAGTCAACCCTGCCACCGTCGCGGGTTAAAAAAAAAAAAAACCGTCGCGAGCAGTTTCTCCTCTGGCAGGTTTCACCGTTGTTGGGGCATATTGTAAATTCTGTGATGTGGTGGACGCCAGGTGGGGGAGATGCCCGCACCGTGGCGGGGCGACCGGCAATTTTTAGCTCCTTGTCACCGAATCCGTCGTCACGAAACCTCGAATTTCACGGGGTGGGCTGTGTGCGCACAGGAAGCAAGTGGGGAGGGAGGCTGGGTTAGGGCTCTCTGACTTTGCTTCCTGGACCTTGGATTCATCAATAGTGGCGGAGTGGGTTTGATGATGATGGTGGTCATGGTAGTTGTAGGCCCGCCCGGCAGGAGGAGACAACCGTCGCGAAAAGTTGATAGGCTCCGAGCTCGCAGACAGGTGGCTTCTGGCGGTGTACGAACTCGAAGAATGAAGTTGGGTTGCGAATGATGATTAGTCAGGTAGGCCGCGGGAGGGCGTGTGGAGGCGGGATGCCGGGTTAGGTGAATGGAGCATTGCAAGGATTCATCATGCAACAGGAGGAGGAGGCTGCAATCGGAGTGATCCGAAGTGTAAGTAGGTCCGAGGTTATGTGGATGGGGTCGCAGGAGTGAGTAAGTGAGTGAGTGAGCGAGTGAGGCTGATGGGCAGCCAGGAATTTTGGGCGAGGATGAGCAGGCGCAGTGTGTGCTGGATAGATTGAATCATCATCATCGCTGTAACGGTGGTGGACCTGGAGAGCGATGAGCTATGAGTGGGGGTGAGAGTTTGGGGGGCCCTCCTGCTGCGGCTGCTTCTTCTAGTGACGATGATGGAGGAGACGGTACTGACTGCACCGAAGACGACGCAGATGCGCCTGTTCCCTTGCTGTGCATGCAACCCGCTGCGCTCGCTGCTCGTGCGTGCGGCATGCTTCCTGTTGGCATGGGTGTTGGTCATCGTGGTCGGTGTGCTGGTGTACCGGAACTCCTTGACCAACCAGCGCCAGGAATTTCAGCTCAAATGCGAGAACCGCAAAGAGGTAACCTTGGCAGCCACCCTTCTTCCTCGGCGGGGGTTGGATTAACTCCATCCGGCCCTAACCACAGAATGCTCACGAACCTTGTAGAAACCTCAATCTCGCATGACAAAGGCAACTGGTCTGAGTTTCTCGAGACGTTTAAAAATATCTCTTGACGCCTTCCACTGTGCACTGTCTCAGTGAGTCTGAGCTTAACAATGCGAGATACATTCAATCAAGACGGACACTTTTGCAGAGATGTTGACTTAGGACCCTCTGGACGATACCTTAATATGTGAAAGCCAGTTTGGGTTAAGTCCATCACTGCGGCCCTAACCTCAGCGTAGATCCTTGTGAGGTTGAATCCTCAATCTCGCGGGACCAAGGGTCCATCGGGGGTTCTCGAGTGTTGATGATGTACCTCCTACCTTGATGTCTTGCGGCATGCGCGCCCTTTCCGTTGTTGGACGGTGCAATGTCGCAGACTGTGTGTTTGATCTTTGAATGCGAGACTTGACATTCAATCCTGGGGGGACAGTCTCCTTCGTTGGAGCCTCTGGACGGCAACGTATGTGAACCTTTTGAGGGGGAAACAGTTTTCAGGCGATCTGCACCGTGGAAGTATGGAAGAGGAACTATGGCCACATGCGCAGGCGAAGCTTTTGTCGTTTTATCTTTCTTGTGAAGCTTACTAAGCCTTCCAAGTAGATGAGCTTAAACAAGTCATAAGTACTATGTGATCGTTCGCTGTTTTCGGGAACTTCGGGCTCAAATAAGTAGTAGCAGAAGTATAATTGCGATTGGAAACGCGATTCCTGAAGAAGTGTGTGACGGGCGGCCGAGCGTTGCCTAAGTTCTACAGTGGGGCTCATACTGATCAACCGAACTCCTCTCGGCGGCGCGCATATTCTTGGCCAATCGACATGGAACCAGTGTCGTCGTGGCGTTCATGTGACTCGGGCGTTGCCTGTTCTTTTGAGTTATAGCTCCTAAAAACTATTGGGAGAGGTCATCGCAGCTATGTGAATGCAAATAGTTTACCACCAACACCATTGATTGCACCATGTGTAGGTTGAATAATTTGGCTTGTGTTTTGCTGTTAACAGGTCTTCTTGTCGGAAGTGGACAATAACCTTGGCTCCTCTTTCGTGATCCTGGGGCTGGTGGCCAGTGTGCCTTTCATTGACCAAAACTTGTGGCTCGCCTTCACTCAACAGACCGTTTTCTTGCGCCCTCACGTGGAGAGCCTGGCGTACTGCCTGCGAGTATTGGCAGACCAAAGACAAGCAGTGGAACGGGAGTTTAATGGAACCTTTCACGTTATCGGCCCTAACAATGTCGCTGTTCCTCGGCCATACAGCGCTGAGTATGTTCCCGTGGTTTATCAATCTGCCAACATATCGTCATACCTGGTCGACCTAGCCGGGTACCCTATTTTGGAGAGCGCAATTGTCATTGCGAAGACCACCGGCAATGTTACACTGTCTGCACCATATATCCAGGATGGCACGTGGCGAATGGGATCTTTCCTACCATATTATGGGGATTATGATTCACAAGCCCTCACCCTCCAAGCCCGGCAATTGTACTGTGCAGGTTATGTGGTGACAGTCTTGAGTGTTGAGGAGGTTTTTGGCGCCGTCATGAGCAGGTATTCAGCAGTCACGTTTTTTTGCATGCCATTGATGCGGGGTGGGTACTTGGGAGTGTTTGAGGAGTGCTGTTCTATTGAACTTAACAGACTTCTTCATCTGTCGACTTGAAAATTTCTACCTTAGGTTTCTGTTGGCTGCTCTTCTTGCTCTTTTAAATGGCATACCGCAAACAAGTTTATCAAGTCCCAAATTGGGTTGATTCTTCTTTGGTGGTCCTTGCAAGTACAACCCAGGGCCTGCCATAAGTTTCTAGGTTGTCTGCTTTCCATCTGTTTTTCTGTGTGGCAATGTGGGACTGTTCCTAGGTTGTCACTTCGGAAACTGATGTTAATTTTCTCCTGCACTTGGCTGTTTGAACAGGTTCAATGATGGATTGGATGCGAGTGCAGTCTCTTTAGTTGACCAACAATTAGGTCTTAACTCTTATTACAACTGCTCCGATACAGCAAACCCTTGTGAAGTGTTTTTTTATGGGTACAAAGTGGGACAGCAAAGCCCTGATACAGTATTTGTTCCATTCTCTTATGGTTCCCAGAATTTCCAGCTGCGATGCACATACCCAAAAAGTGTTCAGTTGCAGGTCTTGCGAAGCATTATTGCTTGGCCGTTGCTTATGATGGCGGTGGTGGTATTCTGCACTGTAGCTGTGTATCTTGTTTTGAAAAGGATGTCAACTGTTGAGAAAGATGTCAATCTCATGAATGCAATGAATGCGGATTTGAGAGCTGCTAAGAGCAACGCAGAAGCTGCCGACACTGCGAAGTCCAGTTTTCTTGCAACTGTCTCGCATGAAATCAGGTGAGGCTTCAAATTCTGTATGATATATTTGAGGCTAGTCCATGCATCAGAGGATCTGTGGTGATGGCTGGCTTGCTTTCATTGGCATGGTTTTAAAAGTGCGTTGCCATTTCTATGCTCCTCAACTCTCTTTCAATTGTTTTAAATTTTTTGCTCATCACAGCTTTGTTGTTTTGCAGGACTCCAATGAATGGTGTGATAGGTGAGTCCACCCCCATTCAGATTTTGACCCTTTCTAGTCTTTTTCCAACTTTTATATTCAGTTGGTCTTTTTTCAAGGTTTATTACTTATGCACATGCATTGGTCATGCTTGGGAATCAATTTACATTTGACAAGATCTGACCTGTCTGTTTCAGGCATCATGAATTGCTCTCTGCAGATTTTGTCAACCCAAGTAGGATTTTGTAATGCTTCATATTCTGAAGAATAAGTAGTGAAATATGATTCTACATACATTCTGAAGCTTGCATTCTGCTTGATACAGGAATGACAAATCTTTTGATGGGAACGGATTTGACACCCCAGCAGCTTGAGTATGTGAAGATTGCTCAGGCAAGCGGCAATGCTCTAGTGTAAGTAGCAATCTAGGACCTACTGTTGCAATCAAGATTGGTGTTCTCATTTTGGCAACCTTTTCTGGTCATCAGTAAATATGACTGGAAAAATTAGGGTTTATTCTATAGAGGAGCTATCGCAGGAGTTCATATTCTTGGTAGTCATATTCAACGAGACATAGTTTCAGGCAACAATTAGTCTCATAATGTGGAGGTTTGCTATGCAGGGCCCTCATAAGCGATGTGCTAGATCTGTCCAAGATTGAGGCAGGGAAAATGGAAATAGAGACAGTCCCATTTGACATGCGTGAGGAGGTTGATAGCATACTTTCCCTTTTTGAAGAGAAAGTGCAACAAAAGAGATTGGAGGTTTCAGCACTTATTCACGATAGTGTCCCTCCCTGGTTGTATGGTGATCCTGGGAGGTTCCGCCAGGTCCTCATCAATCTGATTGGAAATGCCATCAAGGTGTGCTTCTACTACAGCAATGCTATACATATTCGAAGATTTCCTGAATTTGTTGACTTGTCTGATTTTAAGCATTTCAATGATCTCTTGTAAGCCAACAATCTACTCTGCTTGCATTTTGCAGTTCACAAAACAAGGGAGCATTTTTTTGTGCATAAGGCTTGTGGACATTTCCACTTATGATTCAGGATCAGCCCCATCAAGCCAGTCTTTAGTTGATCTAGTGGACTCGAGAGACCAGCCAGGTGTGGATATACCCATGTATCCGTTGATAAGCAATGATGCAGAAGCTGAAGCTGTTGACAATGAGTATGCTGCGATTTATGTTGATAGGGAGGATGATGCTGGACACCAAATAATCAGTAATAATAGTTCTAGGTGGCGAAGTCAGCAAATAGCTCCACCAAGGTTGAGCATGAGACCTGGCCTTCTAGGCTTGAGAGAAAGTGTGATGCAGTGGCAAGCCTGGAAACCTACTCGCGGTTTGGATTTTGAAGAAGTTACAATTGTTGTTTCGATAGAAGACTCGGGTATTGGAATTCCCAAGCACATTCAGAGCCAGCTCTTTGAGCCCTTTGTTCAGGCTGACACTAGTACTTCAAGGGAGTATGGGGGCACCGGCATTGGTTTATCCATCTGCCAGGTACTCTCAGGAAAAGACTGCAACCTAGGCCCCCTGTTAATCTGTTCTGCTACTCTTTGATTCCTAGAATAATGCTTGAAGCAGTTGTTGTACTGCAGTCAACCCAATAGGCTTTTCTGAGAAGTTGGTTATGATTGCAGAAACTGGTCAGGTTAAGTAAGGGAGATATTGCTGTTGACAGTGAACCGGGAGTAGGAAGTGTCTTCAAGTTTTCCATTGTTCTACCAACTTCAGGTCCATGTGGGCATCTGGAGAAGTTGTCGGTATCTATGAAGCGGCAGCCATCGGATTTAGAGGAGGAGCGAATTAGAGGAATCAGGGTGCTTCTGGTTGATGCCAATCCTGTGAGGCAGGTATGAAATACATTTTATCCCTAGCCCAAGTTGCCATATTCTATCCTGCATCCTTTTTACAGGATTGTGAATAGAAATTGGTAACCCTATTTAGGGTGCTTCACAAATTTTGCCAATCTCAACTAATGTTTTTATAGTGATTTGGGTACCCTGTTCTGTTCCTCAACAGTGTTCAGAGACGTTGCCATTTCAGAACAAGGGTTGGCAGGAATTGAGGCTTCTAATTGAAACACTTCCATTGCATGCAGGAAGTTGCAGCCACCTACTTGCGCAGAGTGGGAGCGGTAATTGAGTATGCCGAGGATGTAGATTCTGCTCTAGAGTTGCTAACCAGGTATATTATTCCGTTCATTGAAGTTTCTTTTGAGGTTTATTCAGCTGTGTAATTGTTATGTTTTCTGTGTGCTTAAATGGACATTGCCACATCATTTTTCAGGAATGACAAGCCAGATTTTCAAGCTTTGATTGTGGATCTCCAAGGTTTGGACCACATGTCTGCTTTAGAACTGGTACAACGGATGAAGGAGCAAAGTATGGACAAAGTACCCGTGTTGGCTCTAACAATTCCCCCCGAAAGTGGGGTTTTAAATGAGCTGCAACTGGCTGGTTACAGTCATATGGTGCACAAGCCTTTGCGATGCTCAACTTTGATATCTGGATTGTTGCAAGCACTTGGTGTACAAATAGCAAATTCTTCCAGGAAAGCAAATGCCAATGCAAAGATGCTTGCTGGCAAGCGATTACTTGTGGTATGTTTGTCTCTGCCTTATTTGTTCACAGTCCTTCAAGCTTGCTGACCTTCACATACTCTTGTGATTAGTTTTGGTTTCTCTCAACCTGGACAGAAGTTGTTAGCATCTTTAGCTTTATAACATAATACTCTTGACACTCTGTTCTTTACTTCTGTTCTTTACTTCTGTAGGTGGATGACAATATGGTCAATAGAAGGGTTGCAAGCTCAATGCTTCAACGTTATGGTGCCTCAGTAATAACTGTCAATGGCGGAGTAGAGGCATTGAATGCTGTCAGGAAGCAAGAGCCTGAGAAGATGTTTGACCTCATTTTGATGGACATTCAAATGCCTGAGGTACAGTCTGGACTTTTAAGCCATGTATACCTGTGAGCTTGCAGTTTTAGGTCTCTTACAAATTTTTGTCATTTGTCTCTGGACATGCATGATCTAACCTATGTATTCAAATGGCTGTTTGGTCACAGATGGATGGGTATGAGGCTACTCGATGCATTCGAAGGTGGGAAGTGGACAATTGTGATCTATGTCGGGCTCTTGAACTGATATGTGTGATTGAGGAGAAAGTGAGAGTATGCCCTCACCACAGGCTTCCCATAGTTGCTGTGACTGCAGATGTCATGAAGGGCACTCATGAGCAGTGTTTCAGTGCCGGAATGGATGACTACATACCCAAGGTGAATATTTTCATAAATCTCCATAGCGTGTCATTTTATTATGTCCCAGATCAACAGTCAGATTATCGAAGATTCATGTATCGATTTCTCAATGGTGGGAAATCTCAATTAAGGAATCTATCAATATCTTATTGCCTGGAATGTCAAGAATTCTGATCTTGTGCTGGTATTGTGTGCAGCCTCTTGACCAGAAACAGTTGCAATTGCTGTTGGAGAGGTTTTTGAAGAACAGGCTAATCAATGCACCTGGGTCTCCTTAGCCAACATGGAGGAATGATAATGCAAGGCTGCATGAGGCGCCAAGAGCCCAAGCAGGTTACCTTGCAATCTCCTTTATACATCAAAGTTGGAAGGCTTTGGCTCATGTGTAAGCTTGTAATATGTGGACATGGTTTAACAATGATCAAACAACTTGCAAGTGAAAATTTCAATGTTGCAGGATGTGATTGTCTCTGGCATTGTTGTTGCAATTGTCTGTGGTTGCTTATACTTTGTTTGCTTGTTTTCCAGCCTTGTCCAGCCTTTTCCAGAGTTTCATTTTGTACTGGAGTTTTTTGTGCACTATTTCACTCCAATGATGCAATATCATCTGCGAAGTTGCACTTAATTTTTTCCAATTATTGGTTTTTAAAATTTGGATTCAACATCCGAAGGACTGCTGTGCCACCTCACATTGAAGAGGTAGATAATCCGGGCATTCCACAATGGTTCATAGATGCATTCTGCGACTGGGCAGTTGGTGTAACAAAAAATTCTGCATTTGTAAAATGGGAGACCCCTCTATGGACATCCAGACACATTGATTTTGGAAGATGCAGAGCTATTGTAACAAGAAGGACAAGGGAACAGTGGGATTATCCTCTAGTCATTTATTAGAGATCTAGAAGGCCAATTGTTTTCACTAGGTTAGTCTAGGAAGAGAGGTAGAGTCACAGTTTAGGTCATGTACACAAGGAGAATCAGATACAGTTGAGTGATCTGTATTGTAGTTGTCACGGACAAAAATTGATGACAAGCAGTGTAATAACAGTGTAGGCCATACTAACGCCAAGAGACTTATATCCAGCATAAAATTTCAATTTTGTTCAGTGATGATGTGACGCTCAACGTGGACAGTTGCTTGTATCTTACAACAGTTCGCAAAGTGTAGTTCTGAAAGTCGCTTGAAATCTTGAAGCCCTCGTCAATAGTGATCTTGGACGAACTAATGACATCAATCTTCTTGGCTGCTGTGAAACTGTTTCAAAGATAGGAGTATTACGTTTAAAAACTGGTGATATACTCCACTTGGTCGATGTCTATCTTCAGACACTTCGATGTATCCCTGCCACCACATTGGGAAGCATCCGAGGACAATGGCACCCTCTCTTTGCAAATCGATGCTTGACGCCTGTGATTCATCAGTGTCTGTTGATTCACGTCGATAAATTATCGTGTTACTTTCAAGCCACACATACGCTCAATTGAAGATTTCATTATCGATGAGAAGACTTTCACTTTCTACTAGATGACTGCAGCATATAAACAATTGAGCTCGCCAACGAAGGCAGCCTTGCTTCAGTGCAAAGAATTATCTACAACTTCGAAAGAGAGTCTCCATTCTCATCCTCCGTCTCAATATCTATATCTGATTGTTTGGCTCGCACTCTCCGTTCCATAGCCTACTTCTACAGAAAACTAGAGGATTGAGCCCGCAAAGGTCATCATCTACTCAGATGAGGTAGGGTTACCTCTACTTCCATTGTCCATCTCTAATGACATTTCTTCTATGGCAGGACTGAATGCGAGCCAGGAAGCGAAGGGTAGAAGTATCCTGATGATGACCTGCATGACCATGACCAAGGTTTTTCTGTACTTCCCATGGTCTACTAATCCTCGTATATAGATCTCTGCTCAACTCGTGACAACGTCTCTTGTATGTATACAGTTGAGTCTATGTTCCACTAACTGGATCCTGGTGCGGGGAGACAATTCAAGCTCTCGTGGGACTAATGTCCATGGGATAACTACCTAGCACTCTTAAGAAGGTTGCAAATTCTTGTAGGTTACTTAAGGCACTTTGAGCCCGGACGTCGGCCATGGACGCCTCAAAATCAATGAAGAAGAGGTAATCGAAATACTTGGCGGAGCCATTGTTATTGTCGTCCACTACCCGCAACGGCCGCTTCCGTTGAGGACGACTCTCGATCTTGGTTAAGTTGATATTCCTAAGAGCAAACGCGGCCAGAGCCTTGAACAAGATTCCCGGTCCCTCCTCCGAAGTGAAGACGATGCTTGTCTTGAAAGGCCGGTCGTTTCGCGGGATGACAGGCTCCCTAGCAAGCATGAGAAAGCGGGTGACATTGTCCAAATCATCCTGAATGCCGTCCATGAGCACATTGAGGCCATAGATATCCGCAGCCCGAGCACTCGCAACGGCTCCGGTGTCACGAAGGTTATGGGCAGCAATGAATTGCGCAGCGCCAGCAGTATCATCCACAGCTTCCCTAGCCACACCGAGCTTCGTCAGAGTATTCTCACACTGAGCAAGGGCTTGTGGATGGCTGACCACCCGCACCAATTCCTCCTTCTTCACACCCGGAAGAGCCAGCAGACAGTGACGCACCGCAAGCTGAACCTCACCTACAATGTGCAGGCGATGGCGCAGTAGAAGATCGTAGTTGCGATGTACACTTCCTCCCAAACTATTCTCCACCGGCAACACAGCTCTGTCCACCAACCAAAGCTCCACGGCAGAGAACGCAGCCTCGAATTGCTCACAAGGCACAGCTTCGCATCGCGGATACGCCTTCGCTGCAGCCGCTTCACTGTACGCCCCGGGCACTCCCTGGTACGCCACTCGCATGTCCAATCCGTGACGGGGTGGCAATGACAAATCGGTGATGGACAGTGGCTTCGGTAGCTGCAAGCTCACCAAATGGCTGGTCGAAACCTCCACCGCAGTAGAGCCATTACTCGTGACTTGGAGCTCCACCTTCTCCTTCTCCTTCACCTGTGTCGGTTTCCCCTGACTAGCCATCGCTGCACCATTGTCCGTCACCTTCTGCAGAAACGCATTCGACGCTGGCCACGAGCTCCCCCCCGCCATAGCTCGACACTCGCGCACCACGCGACCTTCCCCTCCTCCATTCGGATGCTTCCTCACTTTCACTTCCTGCGTCTTCACCCCCACCCAGCTCTCTGGCCTCTCACTCCCGCCATGGCCACCGAACATCGCGGAGTCCAATGCTCCTAGCTTCTGCATCGGACACGCACTCAAAGCCATTCCTTCCTTCCCCAGTACTACCGTGAATCGCTGCTTCTCCCACACCACCCAAATCCTCTACCCTCCGCCACCCAATCCCTCACCAAATCCCAGATGCACTCCCTCCCTCTCCCTCTCCCTCCCCTGAAATAATCACACCTCTCGCTACACGTCGGCTTAATTAGCTGTTCACCAACCCGTACCTAGATCCTGGCACCACTTACTCTCTGCTACCCAACCACCGAGCTTCTGATGCTGCTGCAGCTTTTACTGGACTGTCAAATTCTTGCTTTGCCAGCACGAGCTCCTTGAAACTCCAAATCGCGATGCTGCACTCCCTTTCGAACCCACTTCTACTTTCCACATGAACCGAGCTCACCAAGCTGTACTTGCTCCTGGCATCAGTGATCAATCGCAGAGGTTGTGAGGTTCCCAACGATGCAGCGTCTGTCTGTCACGCCCCACTTGCCAAACGATCCGTTCCCTGCGCACCTTACTAATCCTTTCAACGCTAGTTCACCAGTAGTAGTAGTACTGCGGTAGCAGCTTTCGCAGTAAGCTAGCAGCTCTTGCGCGTCCACGGTTGTGGCTAAATTCCAAGTCAATACAATACTCGAGTCGTCATAAAGACCCACCAGACGACGATGCGAGGAGGAACCCAACTCCTCCCTACCTCCTGCCGATCGACCACACCTCTCCCTACACGTCGTCGTCTCTAACCTTCCAATTTTTTTTACCAATCCGTGTGGTAACCTCGCTCAATGTGCTCCCTCCTACTTAATTCTACTTACTGGATGCCGATCGAAGGGTGGGGTGCGTATGCCGCATCCATCCATCCATCCCCCCACGGGTACTATGTCGCCTTTTTGGTGGATCCGGCTGGTGATGTATGGCATGGAGGAGGTGTTTGGAAGGAATCCATTTGGCGTGGCCGTAAGATGTACCATTCCAAAGCGCCGGAAGCTTAAATGGGATGCGAGGCTTGCAATGCGAGGAGCTGATTGAGAAACATCAGCAGCGCCGCCGCAATCGAGCCCACCCGGACGGACTATACTGACTGACTGACTGACTGTTGTGACTGACTGACTGACTTCCCTGCTGCCGGGCTGACCCGTCATCTCCCGTCACCGACCGTCATTCCCGTCCCAGGCTGCTGGGCTGACCCGTCATGTCCCGTCATGTCCCGTCATGGCCCGTCATGGCACCCTCGCTGCAGGCTCTCTACCGCTAAATAGTAGTCGAGTGGTTGAGTAAATAAGTGCTCTCAAATCAAGCACGTGTGTAGGTCTGCATTGCTGAGTTTGGCGTTTTCTCAAGCATCTTTAAAGGCCACCTTTCAATGCACTGATGATTGAATTGATTGTTTTTGAAAAAGTTTTCATAGTTTTCCTTTAAACAATGTGGTATCTGGTCACATTTTTAGTGTGAGTTTTGGCTTGTTGAAGAATGAATTGGGGAGAACCGGGTGTTAAAGATGAACCGGTCGAGTTTGAGAGATAACTGGTTGAAGTTCAAGGCTTCAGGAAAACTACCAATCATTTTAGAGGAATTTAGAGAATATGTGTATCTCAACTTAATAAAGAAAAACTGAAAGATGTCAACATGTCATAACATTATTCAAATTCATAACAGTGTTATGTGGGATTGATAATATTCCACAAAATAATCCGGTATATTCCCCACATTCAATCTAAATGTGGGGAATGTTCTGTGGAATACTGTCAGTCCCATAGAACACTGTTATGGGTCTGAATAATGTTATGGTAATCGGTTGGACTTGGAAACACTAGGATCTCGACCGATTATGCCCAAAAATCTCCCCGGACATTGGTTTTCACCTCGATTTGTGAATTTATTTAGCAGGGTAGTGTGCTTTTCCATCTTATGTTATATGTTGGTTTTTGGGAATCAATGATGAGAGTAAGTTGGAGGACCTCCAACTACACTATTTATGGTACTTAGTGTCACGTGCACTATTTGTGAAGGGCCTAAACTAGATGCCTAGAGGTCTCAAAGCGTCACCCCCGCTAATTGCCAATACGATTCCATTGGTCAACATAAGTGGTTTCTTCAATTGAAAAATATCTACATTATGACATTTAGAGCAGCTAGCACATTGCGATACTTTAGATGATAGTCTTGCGTTTTTGTGTACTAATGGCAAGTGTCATGCGTTCACATTTTAGTATGCAAGAGGAAGATATTCTTGAGCATACTAATGGCAAGTGTCATTTGTGTACACATTAGTGAAAACTTGCAGACCATTCTGTGATAGAGGCATGCACCTCATGACACTGTTGAACATGCTCATGCCAAGGTATTAGTAAGCACACTTGAACGCCACGTGTCATGAGGTGACAATTATGATGAAGTTGTTAGTTATCAATGTACCCTAACATTCGCCTCAAAATAAGGTAATGACACTATTACGCATGTGACACTAAATACCATAAACGATGTAGTGCTAAGGGAGTTGGAGAAATGAGATGGCAAATCACACCGTGGTCTCTACGGTTATTGAAGGTTGAGCCTCAAAACCCAACAGGTTGTAGGTGGTTAAGTGAACGGGAAACTAGAGCCGTTTGTGTCAAGTTAACAATTTAGAGTCTCATTTTGCACTCGTTGTGTTAATGTGTCTCTATAACAAAACAGATGTATGTGGTTTACATTTTGTACCTTGTATGACGTGTGAGCTCATGTTTTGTGCATGTCTTTGGCAGCGATCGGGGAGATTTTTGGGCACAATCGGTTGAGATCCTAGTGTTTGCAAGTCCAACCGGTTACATGTTGACATCCTTCGGTTTTTCTATATTAATTTTGAGGTATATTCCATAAATTCCTCTAAAGTGATCGGTGATTCTCCTGAAGTCTTGAACCTCAACCGGTTAGAAGAGGTTGGCGGTTCGATTCCCGGTTGTGAAATCCCCTCTCTACTTGACAGAAACTTGCCAGGTGGTCAACTGCCTCCTGTGCTTTGGCGCTGGCCTGTTGGCCTTCTGTCTCAAAAAAAAACTTCAACCGGTCATTTCCATGGTCATTTCTCAAACCCAACCGGTTCATCTGTAACTAACTGTCGGTTCTCCCCGATCATTGGTCTTTGGGATTGAGGGGTTAACCACTTTGTGGACCTTGGGAATACATTTGTTCGTTATGGAATAAACGCCACTATGTGTGGAGAAATTTGGAGGTGAATTAATGGTTATAGGCTTCATGTTCATATTATTGAGGCACATTAAAACACGCTTGTGTAGACATGTAGCTATTTTGATGTTGAAAAGTAAACACCTCAAGCATGCATACACCATGTGATTTAAGAGAGAAATAGGGCTACATTAAGCTTATCTCTTTGAGATCTCAAACACTAGAGTTGTGTGACAATTCAAAAGGCCCGACCGCACCACCCCTAAACCCTAATAACAAGTTTTTAGAGAAAAACTCCTTACTAAGACATAATTACCAAAAAAAAATAGAGACAAATCCTTCCCTTGGGGAGCAACTTTCTCAAAATAAAGTGAACTAAAGTCACACCCAAGCCCAGGGATTGCACGTCACGTCGCGTCACGTCGCGTCACGTCCTGTGACAGCGACGTGACGGCAGACCTGAAAACGTCACGTCCGCGGGGGGGGTAAATCCGGCAGTTACCCCAGGGGTAAACTGACGCGGTCAACCCCCTGGTCAACCCCCTGGTCGACTGCTAAGTCGATTGCAAATAGCAGTCGACCTAGTAGTCGACTGCCAAAAAAAAATTAAAAAATTCCAAAAAAAATTCGGGACCGTCAGATCTTCTTGCCATCAAAGAAGATAATTCAAGAAGATCTGACGGTCCCGAATACAAGATTTAAATACAAGAAGATCTGACGGTCCCGAATTTTTTTTGGAATTTTTTAATTTTTTTGGCAGTCGATTGCTAATTCGACTGCTATTTGCAGTCGACTTAGCAGTCGACTGCAAAAAAATTAAAAAAAATTATGGACGGTCAGATCTTCTTGCCAAGAAGATCTGACGGTCCAGAATTTTTTTTGGAATTTTTTAATTTTTTAATTTTTTTGTAGTCGACTGCTAGGTCGACTGCAAAAAATTACTTTTGCAGTCGACCAAGACCAGTCGACTGCTATTAGCAGTCGACTTCAAGGAAAACGAAAAAAAAAATCAAAAAATTCTAAAAAAAATCATGGACCGTTAGATCTTCAATCCAAGAAGATCTAACGGTTCATATTTTTTAATATATTTTTTAAATTTTTTAAATTTTTGTTTTCTGAAGTCGACTGCTCATAGCAGTCGACTAGAGCAGTCGTCCCAAGAAGTAAAAAAAAAGTTACAAAAAATTGGTACAATAACTTTTTTTTACCACGTCAATGCGCGTCACGCCCCGACGTGACGGCGTCATGTCATTTGTGACGCGACGTGACGCAAAAAGGCCGCATCACGTCCATTTGCACATCCCTGCCCAAGCCTTGGACAAGGATAAATTGTATTTAAGTAATCTTGATGTATTCTCAAATTTTAGACTTTCTAGTTGCTTATGTACTATGGGCGGGTCTGTCGCTACACTTCTATTAAATCTAAATTTAAGGAAAACGTGTGAACCCTCAACGATTACTTGAATGTTATGCTATTAAAATATGATAAAAATATATATATGTTTATTCAATATTAAGTATGCATAATGAATTGCTAAGAAATAAAAATAAAACAAAAACAACTATCAAAATATTATCAAAATTAACTTTGGATATTCTACTGGAGGGTCCTACCATACAATCCTATCAGAGGATCCTCCAATAGAATTCAACATGTTATAATTATGGACTCCAACTTAATCCAGTTTTACTCAAATATTAGTTGGATGTGAGCAACAAAGGTTAAACATGCTATAGTGGGATGAATGTGTAGATAGAAAATGAATGGAAACTACAATACCTAGTCACCTAGGATGCATTTCTCATGCCTATGCATACGCCAACACACATGGAATTCGGTAACCACAAAGGAGGCAAATTTGTCATAAGCATTTTTCATCATTCAATTATGATGCATAATGACATGTCATGTGCTATTGAGCACATGTGACAACAATCCGTTCACAAAGGAACCATCATCATGACCTCTTGGGACAATAAGAACCTTCAATTGACACCCATGAGATTCTCGGGGTGTGCAAGCTCTTACCTATGAATCTCAAACTAATGTGCTTTAGCCATTATACTCTCTCTCTATATACCCTAATCACGTAAATTTTGGGTGCAAATTGGGAATACATACATAAATAGGTCTAATGAATAGGTTCATGTGAGTCCGCAATCACATCAAATCAAATCAAACTAGGTGAATATCATTTCACAAATGAGTCTATTATACTCACTACGCATGTTATTGAATGTTTCTATCTTGTTCAAACCTTATATAGTGCTAAAACCTAGAGACAATAGAGTTCTTTGAATGTTGGTAGTAGCTTATTTATCTTTACACACACCCATGTTTATTATGTATGGAAATTGATCAACAACATACTCCCCCCCCTCCCCGTGTGGATGAATACCATTATATCTCAAAAGTATGTCTTCATTTGTCATGAAAGCATCCCAGTGACATAACCGTTCTAAAATCCCCTTCAGAAATGTTAATTTTATTTAGACGATGTCCATAACATTCCTCACCAAGGTGTCCCCGTTTTGTGGGCCCCAAGATTTGACACCGTATATGCTTGAACTACAAGCAAATATTCAAGACATTTGATTGTATTCATAACATTATTCAGACCCATGCAGTGTTCTGTGGGACTGACAGTATTCCGGGAATATTCCCCGGAATACTGTCAGTCCCACAGAACACTGCATGGGTCTGAATAATGTTATGTTGGTCTAAATCCGTGATATAGTCCAAAACAATTTTAAGACACATGGACAAGTCTTTTGATGATTTCACCCATGAAAAAACATTGAAAAATCACAGCATATTAAGTTATGCCCGGCCGAAGAAAAGGAGACCACGCGGGCACATGATAAAAGGAGCCCGTGGACGAGGACCCTATTGGTAAGTCAATCAATGAATGGGGAGAACCGACCGCTAGTTATAGATGAACCGGTTGAGCTTGAGAAATAACCGGTTGATGTCCAAGGCTTTAGGAAAATTTCCCATCATTTGAGAGGAATCTATGGAATATACCTCTAGATTTGTTTGTAAAAAACCAAAGACCACAACATGAACCGGTTGGACTTGGAAACCCTAGGACATTGACTGATTTATGCCCAAAAATCTGCCCCCACACTCAAGTCAATTGTGTATTGAGAAAACTACTACGAAGCTTACGCTTACAAGCTAGAAGGAGGGGGGGGGGGCAATGAACGGGGAGAATCGACCCCGGGGAGGTCACTCCATTGTCAAGTTGAACACCACGTGCGTTAAAAGTTTGCTACCCCTATATTACATGTCATAGATAATTTTAAAAATTATGATATTTTTTCTACATATACATAACCATTGATAGTATCTTTTGTATATATTTTCTGAAATTTTTAGTCATCTTCATTTTTTGTAGTAATTTTTTAGTTCAATTCTGCGTCATTCTAGTTAGAAACGGTATGTTTTATATAAAAAAGAGATCATCAAATTTGGTTACCATTTTTTACTATGTGATAGATACCGTGTATATCTACTCATGAAAAAATTTGATAAAAATTTGACCCATTTTGGTGATGCCCTTTAGAAAAAGTAGATTTTGTCTTAACGCACGTGGTGTTCAACTTGACAATGGAGTGACCTCCCCGAGGAATCGACCGCTAGTTACCGATGAACCGGTTGAGTTTGAGAAATAACCGGTTGAAGATCAAGACTTCGGGAAAATTACTGATCATTTTAGAGGAATCTATAAAATATACCTCAAATTAGTTAAGAAACCCGAAAGATCACAACACGTAACCGTTTGGACTTGGAAACACTAGGATTTTGACCAATTATGCACCAAAATTTCCCCGGAAACTAGGGGGAAGTGCAAGCCTCAAGGTTGTGGTAGGGTCAAAAGAATAGCCATAATATTCTTTTTGGTCACTCCCTCTTTTGAGAAAAATTTGGTGGGTGCGGTCAAGTCAAGTCAAGTATAAGGCCTAGGCATCATTGTGAGTTGTTTGTGTCCTACTTAGAATGTAACTTAGACCTGCGGACATGGACTAGGGCGGTGAACAAACATCGCATGTCAACATAAAACGAACATTGATGTTTCTTTGTCTTTGTCTTGTAACTTTAAAGTTTGTAAAAGGCGTCTCATGGATTTGGCATACCTCCTCCCTACAAGAAAGGCTTGCTCGTTGAAGGCAATGAAGAACCTCCCAATACCATCACAAACCCAATTGTGACATCAATTTTGCTGTCCCAAAGTAAGAACCTACGTATTTCAAACTAAAACTAAAAACAACGAGTGATATTTGAGGACAAAAAAAATGCAAAATTTTCATTGAGAATGGAATATAAATGAACCATATGTGGGACCGAGGGGTCCCATCGGCCCTTGGCTCTAGCATAAACTCTGTAGCACCGTCAATATAACTCCGATTCTTTTTATGAAGGTGGCAATTGACTACTCACATCATGGGCTACACAAGAATTCACATCAATTTTTTTTAATGGTGACGCAATTAGTCATTTTTTGGGGTATCATGGTCATTTTTTAGATGGATTTTTGGAGAAATAAGTAAGAACATATTTTTGAGTGAAGTTATTAAAAAGGAAACTTAGCTGAGAGCAAGAGAGATCCAATGGTATGCTACGGGATGTAGTAATGACTTCTAGCCAACATCTATAGGTTTAGGTTTAGGTTTATGTTGCAGCATAAACACTCCGGCAAATAAATAAATAATGACATTTTGAGACGGAGTCTATGCAGCCCTTGGGGTCCCACCATAAGGTTCAAATGATCAACACTACTTTAGAAGGGGGGGGGGGTTGTGGGGGCGACCATCAAACTAGACTACAAATAATTCTTGACTTTTATTAACCATATGTGAAGTATGTGGTGTCAAAATTGCCCGAACTCAATTGCATTGATTCCTCAAATTGATTCGCTAAGTTTTTCATTTTGCGAAAAAATTCAACCATATTAAGGGTATTAAGTGTTCAAACTATGTTTTATTTAGGCACTTCTACCAAGTTAGGTGGAAGAGACTATTTTTGTTCCATGAGGCTATTTTTGTCCACTTGTCCAATTCAAGATAATGAAACATTCTCATGTCACATGGTAATTCTTTTAGAGATCACAACTAATATGATACCGCCATGTGAAATAGTCTATGAGAAAAAATTTAAACAATGATGAACCTAGAGTCCTTTACCCTAATTAGCTGAACGTTAGTTTGCATTTTCAAGGTGATTCAAGTTCATGTATAAAATGTGAGTTGCATGTTTGATTTGGAAACATCCACAAAATACAACAACCGAGAGGTCATCCATGCCATCATCAACTAGACAATAGATTTGCCTCTCCATGGCATGTGGATATGGCATTGCCATCTTCCACCATAACATTATTCAGATCCATAACAGTGTTCTGCGGGACTGACAGTATTCCAAGGAATATTCTCCACATTCAGGCCGAATGTGGAAATTCTAGGAATATTCCCTGGAATATTGTCAGTCCCACATAACACTGGTATGGATCTGAATAATGTTATGACAACACTCTTTGCCATTGACACCATAATTTATCGTATGAGCTTGCCATTGTCATCTACACCTTGCATTGGCTTGCTACCTGACACACAAGCCACTACTTTTGGGGGATCTTTGGCCTCCACTACCCATGGTTCACTAAACTATTTCAATGAACCATTTTAATGAACCATTTTAATGAACCATGCTATTCTTTTACTACGGTGAGGGACTCGGGAGCCATGTTCCGAACTCGTAGTAAGGCTTGCGCTTGCTTTAGGCCCTCTTGGAGTGCAATTTCTACCTACTCATTAGTAGGAATCTGGGCATGGACCAATCTTTGAGAAAAGATCTCACATGAATTAGAGCTAGTGAAATGCGAAGCAAAGTGCTCATTATAATTGTCCCCCAAAAGCTTGATAAGCAACACTAGGAAGCACTAATTATAGGTGAGATTCTCTTGAGCATTGAATTTCTTGGTGGTCCCTCCCCTCCCCCCCCCCACACACACACAAAACGTTTTTCATGTTTCAACCACAATTGCTATAAATTAGAGAAGGAATAAAACCTTACCTACCAACACAAATCTACACCTCAACTCTAACTTCAATGAGCATAACACACCTGCATAAGCACCTGGGGGTGGACTCTTCATTGGGAACCTAAATGACGTGCGTAGATAGCTATGAAATTAAACCCCCTGTATACAAGAAGTTTATAGAGAAAAACAAATATATACGTACTAACGGCGTGCTAGAAAATGGACTCATGTATTTATACTAAGCTTTTCAATGTAATGTAATAACTACCTCCATTAGTACATCTACAAAATATAAATCTCAAAGTAAATAAGCATTTGTGACATATGAAATCCACATTCACTTTCCAATGAGAAAGTCATTGAATGTTTTTTTCATCCATAGCATGTAACTAAACCATGGGGAGGTCACTCCATTGTCAAGTTGAAAACCACGTGCATACAAAGTTTGCTACCCCTATATTATATGCCATAGATAATTTTAAATATTATGATATTTTTTCTACATATACATAACTATTGATATATCTTTTGCATATTTTTTTGAAACTTTTAGTCATCTTCATTTTTTGTAGTAAATGATTTAGTTCACTTCTGCGTCATTCTAGTTAGAAACGGTATGTTTTATAGAAAAAAAGATCATCAAATTTGGCTATTATTTTTTACTATGTAATAGATAGCGTGAATATCTACTCATGAGAAAAAGTTGATAAAATTTTGACCCATTTTGGTGATGCAACTTCGAAGAAGTAGATTTTTTTTGTATGCACGTGGTTTTCAACTTGACAATGGCGTGACCTCCCCATGAACTAAACAATTACATCACGCAAACAAAGACAAGAGCATAACAACTTAGCCACAATCTAAAGAGAAATACTCAAGGGAGCCCATGAGCGCTCCATGAGCCTCCACTTTTGTAAAAACCTAGAACCCAAATGCAAGCCCCAAAACTAGGATTTAAGTAAATTTGGTTTTATGCATGAATTTTGGAAAATTGCAACCACTAGTATGGCGTACACTAGATCACAAAACTACACATATATGGCAGTTGACAAACATGGATTACAAACACTCAAAAGTTGTGGTGGTGGTTGTTGTTGTTGTTGTTGTTGTTCCCACAAGTGCACATCCTCCATTTTTTTGGACAAGTGGTTTGTTCAAATATACTTAAATGTTAGTTCCAAGAAGAATGAACAAGGTAGTCATTGAGAACTATTATCATATGTTAACAATAGATGAAAAATTGAATGGATGGAACTAATACAACAACAATTGTCAATTCTTGACTAGTCTATTCAACTGCTAGTAGCAATTGATTTTTAGGAACAATTCCCAAAATCCAAAATAATTAAAATTTTTTTTGGACCTCTAGATCTTTTTGAATGCAAAATCTAACTGTCCATAATTATTTTGGGAATTTATTTATTTATTTTGGTTTTCCTAGAAGTCAATTGCTAGTAACAATCGGTGAGCTAGTTCACAACTCCTAGTCAATTGCAGCAATCAATTTGAAACAATCAACTAGCTAGTGGACTATAGCAATCGACCTATATATGGTTTTGGGTGGACAAAAAGGGATGTACGTACCACATATAGCTAAGAAATAACATGATGTATGTATACCACACAAAACAAGATAATAACATACCATATGTATACAAGGGAAAAAAAACACAAAATAGACCATCAATATTTGTGGGCATAAACACCTCATTTTTGCTTAATGAAGTCATCGAATACTCTTTCAATTATTGGTTGTAATCCACCCGTAACTTGTATAAATTGGTTCCTATCATGACATTGTAGCCAACACAATTAGAGTGAAACCAAGTCCACCATGATTGACAATTACTCTAGAGCCCCACCACCTCGAAATCAAAGCCCCAAAACTAGGATGTGGGGTTGGTATCAAGCGATGATGGTGAAGAAATCATTCATAAATTGGATGAAATATGAAGATGTTGGATGATCATCTCCAGCTTAAGCCCTTCTATATATGAATTCCCTTGTTGTAAATTTACATATGGGTCCAATGTTCACAATGCATTATATACCCATAATACCCTAGCCCTATGCATATTTTGGAAACCATAGTCATAATCGATATTCCCATTGTTCACCCACGTGATACAAGTACAAAAATAAAGTGCACCCCCAAGCATGCTTTACAGCCATAGAAGTATATACTAGAGTTTGTAGAATGTACTCCCACGATTGTCGGATTCCGGAGAGTAAGATTAAAATATGCCTCAAGATATGTATTTTACATCAACAACTATGGCGCATGAACACACAATATGATATTATGGAATACTTCAAATATACACATAAATCATAAGAAAATTTAGATTTGAAGATGAATTAGATTCTAGCTACAATGAACCACTCAATATAAGGCCTACAATCTAGTACCTCTATAACACCAATGGTGTACAAATTATGTCTTATATTTGGTTTGAACCCATTGGATGGCTCCATTAGGTCAAAGTGATTTTTGAATTACATGGACCTACTTCCCTTACTATATATGATAACCATGTCATGGTTGAAGGACAGTCCACTTTTATTGTTCACTTTTCCATGCTCAAGCCGTTCTCTCATATCTTGAATGGTTTCTTTGCCAACACGGTGACAAATGCCGACAAGACAATTGTGCCCACCAAGTCCGGTGCGTGTGGTATCGGCTACAAAATCTTCGAGAATTGGCCATAATGCCCGACATAGCCATAAGTACTCATCGTTCCCCTCCATTTGCCCCGGGGAAGTCACTGTCGAAAATTTAGATAACTATGAGAGAACAAATATAGGGTGACATTTATTCATGGTTGATAAAAATTATATATATATTTTGATATACCATAGCCTTGAAGAAATGTGAGGTAGCACATTATAAATAATATAGGGTCACTTGTAATACCCAAAATTGTGTTTATAGTATTTCTAAAATAGCATTATAGTAATTGGTAGGGAATTTTTAAAAATTTTAGGTTGAGTTTAGGGTAAGAAAAATTTAAGAACTAGATGAGAAATGATCACAAATCCATCTACAAAATGGATGAACTCGTGGGATGAGGGTTATTAAGTGTGCTTTTGAGGAACATTTCATTGACGTTTGTATAATTCTCTGGTTGTTCCTCCCACGCAAGACAAGAATTCTATCATCGTGCATTGACCCCTACGCGTTTAAAGAGCTCCGTGGGCCCATATTTGGTGAATCTATGGTGGATTGATGGATTTGTTCTAGGCGAGAGGCTGTGGCATCTTTTGTGATGATCGTTTCTCAATTTTCACGTAGGACTCATAAGTAGGCATGTCAAATTGTCTTCACACTTTGCATGATAACATGTGCAATGTTAGTGCAACTGTGTTAGTGAACACATTATGGACACTTTAGTGATGCTAGTTTGTTTTGGAATTTGTGGACTTCTTTCAATGTTTGGATGAAACAATTAAGTACGCCATTATCAATGGGCTTAGACATGTAACCAATTATGTAAATAACATGCTTCTTGTATACACAACTTAATTTTTGTTGCGTGATGAATTCCATTTCTAATGCTATAGTACAATGCTATTGTCCACGAAGGAAAATTCAAATAAATATATATAATGAAGGGTCTGAAATATTATGGAGATTTTAATTTATAATTACACATAGGGTGGTGAGAAATTGAAGAAAGTAGAATTATTAAAAAATATAAGGTCCACTAAAATGCTATAAATGAGCTACATAGCCCCCCAAAGAATACACTAAGTGACTTCCCCGAGCCATTTGCACACATTTGAACTTCATTTCCTTGTGCACGCTCACTCGCCAAAGGGGTCTTCCAATTGGAGGGTGGCAATGCTTTTATTGATGCAATGACGAGTTGGAACGGACAAGTTTTCTCATGGTGTCGGGCTCCATGGAAGCATCTTTTAAGTGAAAAATCAAAACAAAGCATGGGCCATCTTGACGCCGTGAACAAAAACGTGGGCTTCCATAAGGAAAAGAGAGTATAAAGATAGTACAAAGTGCTAAAGCTCGACATTATCAAGCCTGTGTAGTTTTTGCATATTTTAGTGGGTTTCCCAAAAATTTGATGTGCTAGCTACACCTAAGTTAGTAACACATGCTCAAATATGAGAGAAACGAGGTATCAAGTGAATCTAAACTTATAAACTATATATGTGGATTCTATTGATAGACATGCCTATGATAGAAATGAGAAAAACTAGTTTTAAATGTGGAGCACATTCTTGTGTTATAAGCTACATGCATACTATGTTATTTGTGAAAATTTCACGTTGAAGTGATTATTTGACCGCATTATTTTGCAAAGGATGTATAATTAGGGTTTTCATCATATACTTTTAATTTTCTTCCTTAAATAATTCATTGTGCAATGTACATGTCTCGGCAACTCGAAAAATACTCGTTAATGCATTATTATTCTTGCAAAAGCCTTTTGTCCTCACTTATTTAATTCCTAATTAAGGTTTGACATTTTAACTAAGACACTTCCAAATAAACATCTCTCCATAAGTAGATGAAAAAAAAATGTAACTCCTAGTTGTAAAATATGCAACTCTGAGTTGAATTCATGAGCATAACATTATTAAGCAGTGTGCGTTTGTTCATGTGGGCCCTATGAATATAACCATGGGATGCCCTAACCTAGTGCAGATTCATACTCAATTTGAGCCTCCTTGCATTAGATTGGAACATCCCATGGTTATATTCTCAGGTCCCACATGAACAAATGCACATTGCTTAATAATATTATGAGAGCACTTGCTTAATTCATTACTACATATGAATACATCTTACTTTATTGATTGAATCATCTGTAGAGGGGGGGGGGGGGGGAAAAAAACAAACAACAACAACAACAACAACAACAACAACAACAACAACAACAACAGGTAATATGATTTAAAAACTGCAAGATGATGTGCTAGATTGATGATGACGGGGATAGAAAGGATGTGTGGGTTATCCCCTGAATACAAGTAGTCTAGTTAGCATAAGATGAACAAGGCAAGTGCTCAGTTGGAATAATTAGCGAAACGCGTTGAGTTGATGATCGCATCATCATCGTTTGGACTTTGTGTAGGAGTTATAAAATTGAAGACTCTTCATAGTTTACTCACGATTATGTAGGAGTTCTACAAACAAGTTAGCTGAGTGCTACGCACGTCCCGAATCGGTAGAACCAACCGACATTATTCATCTGTGTGGGCCCAATTTTTTTAATCTCCTCCTCATCTGATTCAATCAACAGCACTTTTCACCGTCATCAAGGGCTCTCAAGGTTTGAAACCGTACCACGAACATTCTGTAGGGCCCCAGAGTCCAGGTTATCTCATGTTACCAACTCACATTTCGCTACCACTCTGCTATGTGCAATTAGGTGGCCTTCGCGAATCGGTTGCTTCTCTGCCCATGCAGATTACCTCACATCGAAACCTGATTGCAAAAGCTTATAACTTTTGTCTAGTTGTCTGTATAACAATCACAATAGAAAAATAGTTGGTGTTTTTTGTTACTTCTGTAGTGTATATTTAAAGTAGTGTGCATTGTCGGTATATTAGTGTGGGGCGACCTAATTGTACATATCAGTGTAGCGAATATCAATAAACTCTCTGAGCATTATGGGCTTCTGATGTTCCTTTAGGTTGTCCTGACCCTCACATGCAATAAACGAGTTGTCTGTCTACTTGGGCATTTGAGGCTCAAGACCTAGACCTTCGATATTGACAATTGAAAATTCCACTTCAATGAGACAAGTGCACCTAGAAATGAATGTGGAAATAGTCTCAGTGTCTACCACTTTGTGGGAAGATACAACATGTGTGCTAATCTGTTGCGAGCTACTTGGATATGAAAAAACGACAAGGCTACATTTTTGGTTACGATGAGCTAAAGTTCTCTCTTTAGACATGACCACTTTATGACCATGCTTGAGTCTTTCACTGCACAAAAGTATATATGTGTTTGTGTTGGAGGTGTGTTTGAGAGAGGCCAATCCACCTCAACTTATGGTAGACGTAAGCTATTTGGATACTTTACTCTCTGCACCCACTTTTAGTAAGACACGAAACACACAATCAGTGCGAGATAAATAGCAAATCCAAAATCATGCCCGTAGCCATTTGCCTCATAATTTTCAAAGCTCGTATGGATATCTCATTCATTATTGAAGTTGTGCTCATTTAAGTGATCATATAGGCCCTCCAATAAATGTTGACTACTGAACCTTGAATGGTCGATGTATTTTGAACACATAGTCCAATCTCTTTTAAACACATGTCTTTGCAAGTTCCATTTTTAAAACCATACCTAACCACAAACCACTCAGATATAGATGTCCAAATTATTGCTATGTTGAAATTAGGCACATGTATCTTACTTAGATAAGATTATGTAGTTTAGGCATGGGTCTACCCGAGTGAAGACCAACGAATGGGGAGAACTAACCGCTAGTTGCAGATGAACCGGTTGAGTTTGAGAAATAACCGGTTGAAGTTCAAGACTTCAGGAAAATTAGCGGTGATTTTAGAGGAATCTATGGAATATGCCTCAACCAAATAAAGGACAGCCAGGAGACCACAACACATAACTAGGATTTTGCCCAAAAATCTTCCCGGACACTGGTGAAGACTTGGAATATGTCATAAATAGATATCTTTTGACTTCCAAGTCTTCCTTTAGGCGACGCCTTTTGACTCTCACCCTCTTCTTCTCCCGACAGTCCACTCTTTCGTGACTCACAAATCACCTCCGTCCCATCAGCAAACTCACGCAAGTCAAATCCAATCTAATCTGATAAAAAAACACAACATCTAAACCTGGCATTGAAATCCATAACCTTGTTTCGCCCCTTTGGGAGGGACCCCCTGCCAAACGAACTTTGCGCCACAAACGGCAAGAACAAGGAGTCATCCTGGCCATTCTTAAGGTTGCATTTGGTATGTAATGTGAGATGACTTCATTATACGCGATTCTTCTTGCAAAGGGTCAGCCTTACACTCTCTGAACAATGTCAATCCATTCTAAGATTACTTAATTACACAATGCAGGCTACTTATACACGCACGTGTGTAACACTGGCAAGAAATTTCTGTACCACTCCCATTATTCAAGATTGTCAACAATATTGCCATGAAACGGACTCATGGTAAGTCAAATTCAGTCTGTTTTGAAACTGATCCCAAACATGGGATCCGAATCAGTCAGAGACTTATAGGTACGTAATGCAAGATACTTGTGTATACATCCGCACATGCAATTTATGTATCAGTTCTTGGCCTCTTAGAAGCTCTTGGTTTTAGGTTATCACTCAACAACGCCTTGAAACTCACAGGAAACTCACATGAGTCAAATCCAATCGAACATGACACAGATTCCAAAGGCAGGTCTGATCCAGACCACCCACGAACTAGCTAGAATTTCCAAGAGCACTTGCAAGGATTTCTGTACGATTAATTCTCTTTGTTGCGGAATGCCAAAAATGCCTTGACCATGATGATGTCATTGGGATCTCGGGAGTTTCTGGCAGGGACTTGATCGCTTAGAGTAGAGGTGCGTATTCTTGATCAGGAGTTTGAGTGCTAAAGTGAGGAGGAATGAGCGGTTAAAATGAACAGTTATGGCAAACTCTAGATATTTAGCAATATGTTCGGACCAACTTTTGGTTTCAAAAAATTCACAAAAATTCCAGTTTAAGGAATAAAATTACCGAAAAAATTGCAATCCTCTTGATTTCTATCTTCCTACACAGAGAAAATTTGCACCGCTTTGTACTTCTCCATATTTGGTGCAGAATCTCTTAAGTGATCGGTTATGGGCACCTCTACTCTAGATCCTGAACTTTTGCAGGCCCATGCTTAGGCCTAATTTTATATTCAGGACACTAGTTGGGCCGTCATGTCAGATCCTCAAGTTGTGTGTTGATTAATTTGGGCGTGTGTGAAAAATGGTTCCTGAACTAATCAAGGTCTTCTTGTGTACTCAAATCTCAGCCAGGTATTGTGTAAGAGTGACGAACGTTTTAATATTATTGCCAATCAAATGTGGTTGGTTATAAGGATTAGCAACATTGCAAACATAGAGCACATGTGTTGGAAATTTGATGTTTTGGTCAAGGTAGATGGGGGTTGGATATCCCAATAGGAGATGGCAACACTACCAACATATGAGTCCTAGGCAATTGTTTTGTGTTGGTGAAAAGAAGAGTGCAAATCCACCACAATGATAGATTTGTTTACATTCCAATGACACAAAACATTTGCTTGCAACCCACATGTTTGTAGTGTAAACTTGTTCACTACTATTATCATATTTGCATGGGAACATGAACCCTAATCACAATTTGGATATCCGAACCCAGGTTGGGTCAGGACTTCTTGAATTAGAATGCAATATGTCGGAGTGTTGTGAAATATGTCAAAGTTTGCCTTTTATAGTTGAATTTGTGATGAGAATTCTAAGAACAAGGAGGAGTTTTAATCAAAACTAACAACTCTTGATGTAAGCTTGATTTGCAAAGCACATCTCGTTTATTTCAGGGGGGTGGTGGAGTTCTAATTTGGGCCACCAGCACCAGGGGGACGATTGGCCTACATAGTTGATCTCAATCTTTTCTTCTAAAGGTCTGCAAGTTTGTCTATAGCTTGTCAAAAGGTTCCAAAAAGTGCAGTCCATAGATCTTGACTTCATTCTAGTTATCGGACTTCCAACCTAGGAAGACCAACTAATTCATATCCTACAAGTGGGTGGTGCAAAGAAAAAATTACCTGAATAACACACATCTACCTTACCGATCTCTTTGTGAACACAAATTGCAAACTTTTAAAAGAATCAAAGTGGACTTGGTGCTGATTTGGAGACATGCACACCCATATAATTAAAATGTTCTGTTCCAATCTCTCATTAACATGCATAGCAGTGTGTCCACTTACGCTGAGCTACATGCATGCCACGATATAAATACCTGCCAAACAAGTAGCTCCTTGACCTACTTAAGTCTTTGGTTCTCAGGAGATAGACATGAATTAGATTCGAATAACTACAAAAGTCCAAATGCCCTTCCTTCACTTGTTTGAAATGGTTGTGTGACACTTTGTAGCACTCCAGAGTCCCCGACTTACTGTAAGCTTTTTAAATAGTAGAATTTTTGTCAACACTGACTCCATGCAGCATCTATGAACAAACATTGAATCATCTGGTTGTAGCCAAAATTTTGAAAATGTAGATGCTTTGAATGCACAGTAAGTTAATATAATCTACCATACATGTGGCAGCAGAGGAACCAAAATATATGTTCCCAGGCAGAAAATTAAAAAAGACCAGGTGTATTGCAATTTCACCCCCCACCCCAAATATTGAAATAAATACAAATTATTGAAGTGAATACTGTGTTGGCACCCAAAACCGTTAGGGGGGATTGATGTTCACAGGGTGAAACATTCTCAGATCAACATGTACTTATTGTGCAAGATTTTGAGGGTGTTGGTTTTGGGTGTTGTCTTGGTTTAAGGTGCTCCTAAAGACCCCAAGCTAAATACGATGAATTCTGATCCCTCAATAAACGCAAATATGTGCCCCTAGTGTGGAGAGGTAAGAGCTCAAAACTATGTAAATCTTCTTCCAGGAGCTTTGTTACCCAATGTTTGACTCCACATTGAGGAGGGCAGGTACTTAGGGTCAAGTGAAAAATATTTTCGTTCCAAGTCAGTGGAGATTTCGTGACAATCAGGAGGTAAGTTGTACATGTAAAAGTCCTTACCTGTTATCACACATTCATCACATTTGTAAATGGGGATGAATCCATGATTCTTGAGGGTTATATTCAAATAGAATTTGTACAACAAAAAAGATCAAGTAAACTATCGGTTTGATCATGGATCCAATGATCAGTCACAATCCATGATCATCTCCAGTACACATTGAGAAATATTGGTGGGCCCTGTTGGAGCCGTTGCAATTCCCCAAAAGGCCAAAATGCAGGCCTGTTCCCAAGACTCGATTGTGAATTGAACTGGAGCATGAGAAGGATCCAACTATATTTGAATCACTATATAAATTAGAGCTGTAAATCACCAGTTGTAAGAATACAAATGATTATCAAGTTATTGTCATCTAGGATCCACATAAGTTCCACTACTAAGTTCCACGTAAGCTTGGTAGCTTCAACTTTGTCATGGGTTTTAGACATAGAAGTCAGAGCCTTTTCAGCCAATTGGTAATTTCAAAAACTGAGAACCCCTTGCTTGAGCCATATTATGGTGGGATATTCAATGTCTTTCAAATTGCAACTGAGTGAAATTGCTACATTCAAATGACCTACTGTTGAATTTCATGCTTCCTGTTTGTATCAAGTAGAATTGCGGACCCATGTAACACAAAGCAGAGATTCTCATATCAATCTAGATCTGTATTGATGTCAAATTTTGACATTCTTCTGCAAGAACTGCAATTTTACAATCTTCTAATCTCTTGGAGCACTTGGTCACTCACTGATTACCTGAGTAGCCCTCTACTGTGACTAATTCTAACAATGAAAAGTGAAGCTACATACCTGGAGCCTTTCTGTTTAAACGGTTTACAGCCAGCAGCAATTTGTAAACCCCCACTGTGCTTCAATCTCTTGCATTTGATCATACTGCCTTATCATTCTGCTGAGCAGCTTGCTGCTTGAATGGAACTGCCTCTGCTGTCTCATCATTGCATGTCAACCTACTGACAGCCCTATAGGGAAAACAAAAATGGTCATTGAGCTGGACGGACAGTCCCGGATGCCAATTCTACATCTACAATGTTTTCATGTGGGATCACAGCTGGCTCCAAAGGTGACATGTCATAAGCCTGCCTGAAATCGCCTTCATTGATAAGAGGATTGCCAATCAAGTCCACAATCCCACTGTTACTTGGCGCATTTGTCCTGGCATCAGCTGCAGGACTCTTGGGCATTGGTACACTTTCCATCTCTTGGCTCATCTGTTGGCTCGTTGGAACAAATGTGCGAGCCCTGTAGCGCTTGGGAGCAACCTCGCCACCCTCACCACCATCGCTATAAAGAACATAGTCATGGTAGGTAGGAGCAAACTGCAACCCAAACAGCCAATTAGATTTTGAAGCCATTCAATCACCACAATTGGCAAGTTTCATAACAATCACTTGAATCTACCAAGCCAAATAGGTTGGCTACTCTATAAACATAAAGAATGGTGAACTGTAGAAACAAAAACACTGAATCACTAGTATGTGTCACCAAAACCCATATGAGGGTGGACTAAAATGCCCACCTGGTGCATTGTATCATGAACAACATCAGTGAGATTGAGAGCATGGAACAGGCTATTCCATGGTGCAGTCTGCCTCCCAACATTGACCTCTGCATACTCCTTATATGGAAAGGCATAAAGATGAGCAAAAGCAGCAATGAGCATCTCCACACAGATAAAGACATTTTGATAATCAGCAGCCTCCTCAGGAGTCTTTATAGCACCACCTAGAGAGAAGAGGAATATCACAACCCCCTGCAAACAAGATGAAGCCCATAATCAGTCCTTGGCATCAAACCTGACTTCCTGGGAAGAACATCAACCAGATTCTTTTGAATAGCAGAGAGAGTTATGACAAAAGAAGACACCCTTTTATGAACAATGTGTGCTGAAGATCCCAACTGCATCTCCTGCTTATAGATGTCAGTCATCAAAACCATGTCCACCTACTGGATTATAGAGTAGAATATGAAAACACTAGTGGTGTGCAAGTTATGATTCACTACTGCCCAACAATGGTAATAGAAACATACTGTAAAGTTGAACAACTTACTTGCCAGTACGTCAAGAACACCACAGACTTCACAAGAACGAACTTTGGTAAAGCCCTGAAGGGCATCAGTAGATCCTTGCAGGCCACATAGAAGAGCACCAGTGAACCAAGACCGCCAGAATAAGACACAAAGTAGATCAAGGTGATGTACAGATATCCTCCTCCAGGTGAAAAACTTCCATCTTCATACAAGTGAAAGTAGTAAAGGACAAATGCTGCCAACACCAAGATAGGCTTCAAAATAACAAACTGCAGCACTCCTTGCTTACACCTTCGAATGAAACGCCTGGAATGAACAACAACAGAGGTTTTACATTCCACTGTCCATAAATCACAATCAAGATGCTCAGCAAAAATTTCTTTAAACAATAAACAACATGCCTAACTTCAGGTTCATTGCTTGCCCCAGGCTCTAGAATCCAAAGGAGAGAGATACGATACTCACCCGTCAAGAGGGATGGGCTGACAACAGCAAGTCATCAGGTGCCAAGAAGGTTCTAACACTCTGCCCTGAAGATTTGTCACAACCTCGCCTGGGCCTCCAACCCAAGCTAGACACAAGGATAAAAAGTTGTAGATAACCCATGCTTCATATCTGCACAGAACGAAATTGCACTTCTGTAACTACAATTTGACTTTGTATGTTGTCCAATGATAGAAAGTCCACACAGTTGAGACCAATATATGATATTTCTATAAATAGACTACGCCATTCTCAATCTTAAAGTGCTCACTCATCAAAACCCTATGAGGAGACAACTTGAGTACCACATCCAGCAACAAACCACACAGCAAGTGTGTATACTGCCAAGAGATGCTCCCAGGAATGCCCCAAAACACCACATTGTTCAATAAGATGGCTTCAATACTGAAAAATGACTAAAAGAAACAACAGCCTACCAAGCACTATCAAGGAACTACAACCAACTCAAACAAGATGACCACCAGTACTTAAAGTGGATAAATTTGTCGAAGATTCAACCTTGAATAATTAATATGCTGTAACTCAAATTTTCCATATTCATGCCAACAAAACAGAACCCGCTGTTTTGTGCTGACCAAATTCCTACATAAAGTATTCACGACCTTGTTAATGAAGTGGATGGAATCACCAGAACTTGATACAGTACAGAGCACTGTTATACTTACATTCCACAGATTGAGTTGAAAATAATTGCATTTTGTGGCATAACCAGCGCCAAAAAGGACATCAATGAGTAAACCTGGACACAAAAGAGTGCAATGGATCAGCTGAGCTCAAAACTTAGGAAAGCCCCTGAAAACTCCATTTGCACAATCTTACTTTATAATCTCGTGGAGTGATATTCCACATTGAGAAACTAGGGTGAATCAAGTCCACTACACGATGAGCTTCTCGATGAAGACTCAAAGACTGTGATAAACTCGAAAATATGTCTTCGTTCGAAATGACCCAAGATAACTCCTCCAATTTCTGATGTGCTTTCAACTGGCCGCCATAGACACTAATAGTAATGCTTGTCCAAATTCCTAAAGCCAAGGAAACTTTGCTGGAAGTCAGGCCTACGGTCGAATTTGAGCAGGGTAATGGTAATCGCCAATTACAGTAGCAATCAGACAGTTCACTTGAAAGCACTCGAACTCGTCCAAAGCTTAAGGCTTCGGTGGTCGCCGCAGATTGTGGAATCGCCTAATTTCGGCGCACATTAAAATTGATAGAATAACCTTCCAGATTCTGACATGCTTTCTTGGACTTTAAGCTAATGAGTGAGCTTCAAGAGCAGCATTGATAGCTTCCTTATGCATCCGAAGGAAAATACTTGTAATCGCTGAAGAACACATTTAAGTATCGGTTTTATCTAGAATGCTTCATTCCAGCAATACAAAATGTTGCTACTCCTGATCGTCACCAGGTTCTGCTTAATTCGCACGGAAGGTGTTTTTTGTTGTAAAAAATAAAAAAGAGGTACTTACAGGAACCATGAGAATGATGCGGACAGTGTAACGCTGGTATATAGGTTGCGCATAATTGCACAAGTGATGATAAATATGCCGCAAGGCTAACCCACTCGCTCCAAGCGTACAGACGAAGGCAAGCGTGACTCCTAAGAACCCCGCCATGGCGACCTCCAATCAATTAAACCCAAACCCTGATCTACACAAACCCCAACCGAGGATCAATCAAGAACCTCCACCAGCGGAGATAGGATCCTCCACCATTTTCACGGAACCTATCCCTGCTGTCTTGTCCTGCCTGGCCTTGGTTGTCCAACGCAACAACGCTCCAACCTCGGATCTCGAAACCCTAGCTCTGCCAAGCTCTCAATCCTGGCATCCTCTGATTTCGTGCTCGCGGCAGAGCCCGCGGCTACTTACTGTACATCTTGCAGCCGAAACTGTGTTGCTCCTCTACGCCACTATAGTCGCAACAGCCCCATTGGCATCCAATCGCAAGGCCATCGTCGTCGCCGTGGCCATAGCCAAAGCCGAGCTGCTAAGTTAACTCAGCTCCCACCTCGACGCTGCTGCGAACAACGTCAGCTCCTTCGCGCTGGATGCATGAAAAGCGTTGGAGCCTTTTTCATCCACTCGTCGTCGTTCCCTCATACTCAACGCATGTTACGTGGTCGGAGATGAATGCAACTGTTCGTCATCTTCAAGTTCCAATGGTAAATTCACTTTATAGAGATTAGGTACAGTACACTAAATAATGGTCCTATTATTGTGGGCACGGTAATTTCTAAGAGCCCACGCTAATTCTCATAAATGAGAATTAGTGTGGGCCACATTGATTTTCAAACCTTCTAAGTGTCTAGTAGGAAAAAGTTAGCATGGGTCACATTAATTTTTTTCTATAATTTTAATGTGGGTGATTATTTTATTTTGTATTACTTTTGTTCTATGATTAATATTTAATATGTTGATCAAAATTCTTCACTAAGATTTAGGGAAGACCCCGGGTCATGGAACCCACGTTGTTTCCACCCTTACTGAAAATTTAGTATGGCCCATGCTAATTATTTTCACACAACATTAGTAGGTTTATTTAGTCCACTTCCGAATCCCATATCGGTGATGTCTAAGTAAACTCATCTATTCGGAAGGTGAAAATGCAACAAAACTATTTGAGAGCACATAATTATTTTTATTTTATTCTTAAAGGATCCAAAAATGACATTAGAAACTGCAAATTAGTGTAGTAGGATTAAAATGGATCGAATTGGCCCTCAACAATTTAGAAACTCATTTTAACTAGAACCCTTTCATCCACGATGGATGAGTTCACATAAACGCCGCAAACTTCAAGCCACAACATGTCTTATATTACCAATATTGATGCCTAAGTAAACTCATCCATTCAAAAGGTGAAAACACAACACATTGTTTGAGAGCACATGATAATTTCATTTATTAAAAAAACTTTGAAAATAGCATAAGAAACTCATAACATTATTCAGATCCATATCAGCGTTCTGCGGGACTGGCAGTATTATGTAGAATATAACCTGATATTTCCCACATTCAGACTGAATGTGGGAAATATTAGGTTATATTCTACATAATACTGCCAGTCCCGCAGAACGCTGATATGGATCTGAATAATGTTATGCTGCAAATTAGTACAATATGATTATATTGAAATGAAGTGACCTTAACATGTGGGAGATTTTACTAGAACCCTTTCATCCATGATGGATGGATGAGTTTACACAGATGCCACAAGCCCCAAGCTATATCACATCCTTTAGTCCCAATAAGTTATTGATGCCCACTTTACAATTGCACATATACCATTACATGGTATAGTTACCTACTAGTAAATATATTTGGATATTCTATGGATATCTATAATAACATGACATGTTGGAGCATTGTTATTTTAAAATCGATATTTGCCGTAACGTTGGTAAAGTCATCCCTTAAATGACGGTGACACAACTCTTTTTGCCTTCTTTCTCTTACACACAAAAAATCTTCGTTTCAAAAGTTTCAAAAACAAGGGAAGAAATTTGGATAATAGAGTTGTTTGTAAATATGTAAGGAGATAAAAGCATGGGTTTAGTCCCAAACCTTGAGTTTATGAGAATAAACACAAAGTCATCCAAGTTTTTTGAATGCATAAATTACCATGCACACATAGTGGTGTCATGCTATTCAAATCTCCTTGTCCTACTAGGATAGGTGGGCCAAGCTAGCCTTGCATAGACACATTTTGTGTTGGAATGTCCCCTATATAACTCCGTTAGAGATAAGTTTCCCTCGTTATTTGAGAATGTAGTTCTACATAACATTATTCAAATCCATAACAATGTTGTATGGGATTGATAATATTCCACTAAATATTCCCCACATTCAATCCCACAAAACAATGTTACGGATCTAAATAATGTTATGTAGGGAGCTTCAAGTCATTCTTTTAATTGGACCATCAAGTTGACATTTAGTGTTTATCTCATAGAAGCTACCACACTTTGTCATTCTAGAGAATTAGTTGGTTGAAACCATGTTGATATACTTCAATCCCATTAGCCTTTTTGGCTTCCCGGACTTTAAAATCAATTTCATTCATAGACCCCAATAGGGGGATTTAGGATGATGGATCCCATGTGCATAACTATTTTAGATCCTGAATTTCTCTCAAAGTTTAAGAGGTGGGAAGAGGAGGTCTCAAAAGTTTCACCCAACTTTCAAAATAGGCTCCAATATACGACGAGCTAACAAGCTCTTAATAGAAAGTTTTCTTGAAGGAGGATCAAACCCACAGGTTCGTCCCTCTTTGAGGGACTTTACATATAACTCTAATCTAACTTTGAAAAGATGTTATCGAAATTGACATTCAAAATTTTCATACTCAAGTTGGTTTCTAATAGGGATACATGCTAAATTTAGTCAAATAAATAGAATTTATGGATTCAAACATATTTGTCATATATCTACAATAAATATGATTATTATTTGTGAACCACAATAATATATAAAATTTTAAAAATCACCCAAACCACCTTTTATACATTTTGGACGGTTTGAATGACAAAGGTGAATGGGCATCATCACCATTGACATTCAATCTTTCCAAAATGGACAGTCGTTGACAGCAACATGTTGAACAAACAGTGCGGAAATGACCATGCACATTTAACACCAAAAGGTCAAAACGCATGTTTGTATTTGGACACTCACCGTTGCCCAACCATACCATCATGCATATTTGTGTTATAATCTTCTAAGTTTGGAAACATGGATGGCTCAATTTTTTTGTGAACAATTCTAACTCTACAAAGATGCTCGCAAACAGTCAAATCTATCATAAGAGGTGCTGATTTTCTTTCATAAGCTGCTGATTTGGACTACAGTGTTTTAGGTGATTTTGAGGAGATTTCAATTCGGCCTTTCAGGAGGGGTTAAGTCATATGCACAGCTGCAACAGGCTGGGACAGGACGGGCCCATATTAGTTCATTTAGATATTGATTCAATGTGGCCTATTGGTTGTGCATACCCTCAACATTCTATGTCTCTGAGATCGTTCAGCCCACAGTGGTTGATTGATGCACGGTTAGAACTTAGTGTGGAACATTAACCACAACACCATCTCTTCTACCTAGATAGCTGACATGGCAGAACTTTTCAAAGTGGATCTTACTCGAGTATGTCTTCCAATCTTAAAGGCCTGTGACATTCCAATAATTTCCATGAAGCCCAGAAATCTTGAATACAGGTCACAGTGTACAGTAGATAAACTACCCAATGAACGTAGATACAAAGAAACTCCCAAACACTTGGCCCATCACCAACTTGCAATTTACTCATCAAACTGAGTATCCTTTTCTTGAAAAGAATGATATCCTTTGCTAAGTTCCACATCTAAGAATAGCTATCTTTAGATCTACTTTCATTCCTTCAGGGATGCCAAAAACAATGCTGTCTATGTAACCCTCTGGACTAACCTGCTTGCTCCTTTACAAAGTACTCTTCCCTATCAAGGAAAAGACTCCAATCTGTGACACCAGCTAAATAAGAGAATTCCTACTGAAAGGCCCCAAATATTCTAGTGGAAGTTTTCATTAAGATACAGAAAATTACTTTCTGATGAGAAATTCTAACCAAAAGGCTCCTATTCTACCTGCATCCCACTCGTGTCACCATAGACCTCTGCAAGAGCATCATCAAGTATCTCTTGTACTTCTTTGGACCTCCTTTTTGCTAACGTAATGCAATCCTGCATCCAAAAAAGAAACAGTGATAAATCTCATTAGTTAGCTAGTCATGCAAGACTTCTGTGTGTACTTCCCCATTATCCTCTGATAAATTTAGAAAAAAAGTATAACACAAGATGATACATGTATGCTTGTCTAATCAAGTTCCATTCTACCCTGATTAATGACATTTCCACCAAAGTATACTGGAGCTGACAGTGGTTAGATGACCAAGGCCTTCCAACACAGACCTTCCAAAACCACCACATGCGGGGTATACACAAGGAGATGAACCACAAGACAAACCTGGAGAGTTGCAGACGTCGCACTAACAGAACCCCCAGGCTTGAAGAATGAAATAAGCCTCTCTGATGAATCAGTGGCAACTGTAATAGATGATTGCAGAAGACTCTCTTCCTCTGCAGATGGATCTGCAAGCAAATGCTTTTTGTGTTTCATACATGTGAGTGCAATTGGCGCTGGTCGGAACTGCAATCGCTGCTTAGACTTCACAATCCGGTCTTCATCATTCTCTTTCATATCATCCTTGTCCTGCTGTGTACCTCCATTTTTATCATTAAGAGGAATCACCCGACCCCCTTCGGACATTGTCACAGCTGGCAGTTGAACTGCAATTCCAACAAAATGCATTCAGTCAACAGATTAAGCCAATTCTGATTGATCCTCCATTAAGTATGAACAGGCATACTAGAGCTATATTAAAGCAGCGTGCACAAATGACATGATTAGCATAAACCGGATATCACATACATAATTAATGGACCAACTTTTCCAAGGAAAAGCAAAATACCATACATTCAATGAGAAATCCAAATTTTACAAATTTCACAATTGGCTAGACCTTAGGATACGTAGCTACTGAAGAAGGCACACTGCTTGAACAATTAGCAAGAGGAAACTCTCAACAGCTGGAAATATTTTAATGGTAACAGGGACATACGATGGGCCAATGCAGCAACTGCAGCAAGCAGTGCAGCGTCCACCAGTGATCCATCTGCATCCAGACAATAAATATCCTGCCAAAACATTGACAAATGTGATAATGAACATAGCACTCTTAAGTAGTATAGTGGGTGTTCCTTCTGTGTAAGGATCTTGGAGAGTATACACATGGTGAGATTCTTTTTGGCAAAGTATTTAAGTTGAATCCTGGTAGATGGGAGAAGGCTTTGTCCAAAGATAGGTAACAATGAGATGTCCACTAATGAGAGCTTGCCACTTGACAATGATTGGTATTCATGCATGTAATCAAGTATCTAGATTCTTAGATTTATTCTTGAAGGTAGAATTGAAAGACAATGTCCTTACACATGCTTAAGAATGCTCCTAAAATGTAGAGCAGCAAGCAAGAAACTACTCCAAGACCAAATGTTTGTGAGCATGGAGCGGAGTAGGCCCATACCAGATAAGCTATCCAGGCAGCCTTGCCAGGTGCTATACACAGCTCCTGCAGAGTGACAAAATTTGAGCTGCCAGAGCAAACACAACAACAATTAAGCCTTCCAGAAGTTGAAATGTACAGCATGGCAGCAGCTATGGCAGCCTCCTGGAACTCGTGCTAATGTGATACCAAAACTCTGAGAACAACCTATCTGGCCATGTGATCAATGTTAAGTTCCCTTGCAGAACAGAAACATTTCTTCAGTCAATACAGCACTATGGTTCTTTCTCAACCGAGTTTACAAATATGCAAAGAACTAGATTAAGGGGAAATGGGGCAAGGGGGGCGGGGGGAGAAAACCTGAATCAAATAAGCTCCCAATGAAAGTAATGTGCAAGTGTAAGAGTAAAAAGAAGTTTGAATCTACTCCTTCCACTCCATAACCTGTAACTGGATAATATTTGTACATGCTCCTCTCCACAATTCAACCCTATCTATGATCTCAAATTATAAAAGGTCCACAGAAGAAGGCCAAGACATCAACCTGATCAAAATATTTGATAGTTGCTCAGAGACTATGCAGGCAGCTTCAGCAGGCCTACCAGGCCTGACAAGAGGTGAGCAGATGGCCGGCATTTGAAAGTCCACCGCTGCATGCTTCCCAAATGTTCCAGTCATATAGCAGATATTCAAATTGAGAGGTATCAAATATTCAAATCAAAATGCCCATCAATGACAACATAAAACAAGAGGAGAACACATAATCCTACCAATTTGACCCTGATCTGGCATTTCGCTTGATGGGACCATCACTTCCAGCTTGACACCTGCTAGCATTGTCTGCAATGACCGATTATCATTCAACATCTCTTTTGATACAAATTCGTACAATTCATGCATAGGTTTAGGGTAACACACGTTTCATCTAATAAGCGCAAGCTATTTGGAGATTCACCAGCTACACTATGACACCCTTCTCCACAGCTGATCTTTAACATAGGTGAAAGTTGAGTAGAACTTGGTAAAATCAGCATCGCAGTTACAAGCAAATGCAGGAATCAACTGCTAATGACATTCTACAAATTGATAAGCAACTCAAAATCAGCCGGAAGGCTGAGTGCCAAGTACAGCCATGGAGTACTATTCCTTAATTAATTTCTAAAATTTCACCCACTTCAGGTGCAGTACTACACACATGGGCAGCAATGGAGGAAAAGGAGAGATTCGACTGTGATTCAAAATTGGAGAAAGGGGATAAAGCTCCTCACCGTGTTGCCAATCTTCACCAATGCCGAAGCATCTGCAGTAGGAATTGCGCCTACAAATTGGAACAAAGCACCAACTCAATCCCAGAAAACCAACTAAGCTTCACAAACCCGGATTGCAGACGGACATTATATGACGAGCAATAACCCTCATCCCAAAATCATCCCCATAGAAAAGAACAAAAAAGAAAAAGACAAGCTCCAATCAACTGCTTACCGAGGTTGATGGAGGTGGGGCGGGCTCGCATGAGAGGGCGACCATCAGGTCGCACATTGGAGTTGAGATATCGCTCGAAGAATTGCAAAGGGTAGAGACGCTTAAAGGCCTCCACCTCCATGTCCACAGCTCCCCCCGCGCCAGGCTCTGGCGCATCCCCTGCTATTGTCATTCTTCCTCAACAAAATCTTCGATTCTTCACAAACCTTTTCTACAAAGCTTCCCGATCGCTGCCACCCTTCAACAGTAAAGTCCTTGAGGTTAGAGATGAACGAAGTTACTGCTTTGAAGACGATTCGGCAAGAGACTTGAAGCGAAAGCCCCGCAGCTTGAACCTTAAACCCTTAAACCCTAAAACCTGGGATCTTCTTGCAGGGGAGTATATAATATTGGTCTTCTCATGAATTGCACAGTACCTATCCTCACAATTATTACAATTATTACAATTATTACAATTGTCCTGTTATACAATTGTTGTGAGTTTATACACTCTAAACTCCGTAGTATCACACCTGTGGCAACCAAAGTGCATGTGATATTACGGAGTTTTGTAGTGTTAACATGGATGTGTGATACTAGTGAATTAGAGTGTAGCATGTGACACTATGGAATAACACAAAGTGCAACATTTTAAATGGTGTGGTGTGGTCCACTCCGCTTCGCCTTCCCAAACGATGTGGCGGATGCATGCACCAACATTCAACAAGTGGCATAAGAAGAAGAAGTAGAATAAGAATAAGAAGGTGACACTCCACATATTGACACATGGCGCAATGCAAGGGTGTGGGTTGACTTCTTTGGTGGTTTGCATTAATGATAAAATTCGTGATATAAGGGAGAGAAAGGTGACAATAAGGAGTGAGATTTGAACTACGCACATCCGTTCCCTAGGGTTTCGGGATATTAGAGAGTGAGTGACATTATGGAGGCTGATATTACGGAGTTTAGGGTGTACTAGGATCCAAGACCAATGAAACTCCAAAATCGAGCTATCCTATTGGTCGAGAGCAAAATTTTGGACTCATGGTATTTACACATGAGTTTGGGTCTAACTTGGCATATAAAAATGAAGTGGCACTAATGTGGCATCACTTTCCAGTGGGCAGTCAAATCTCGGCACTCTCCACTCAAAAAAATACGCATCCTAGTTTGGAAAACCAATCTTCAAGTTTGGGTCCAATCTTGAGTCCCAAAGTAAGGTTCATTTGAAGGGTGTTTTTGGACACCCACAAGTTTGGACTTGGACTTGGATCCTAGTGTAAATCCGCCCTAAGTATGATGTTTTGGGTTTGTTAGGGGGAGACTTGAGGGGGATTTTTTTTACATATTATTGAGAGTTTATTTATATTGCATAATTAGGTCATTGACAGGGGGACGAATCGGTCTTCTCAAGTGTGGAATTGGTCCTTCCCAGTACAAAGTCCCCCCCCCCTCCTTATTCATTACACATCAAAAAAAATGCATACATAGGTAAATCAACCAAATAAGAAGCAAAGTGACTAAAAATTATATGAATTTGTCATGAAACTACAAAAAATATAACATGATTGAACTACAAAAACACACCAAAGATGAGTGAAGCCAATTTGCCAATTATGCACATAAACAAGTAAAAGGTGATGTAGTATAGACAAACATTAGGGACCACGCCATGTTCTCTCTTATGGCCATCGATCGCTTGAAAGGAAAAGGGGATGAAGCCCATATTCATTAGCTATCCACTTGGGCAAATGATCATTAAAAGTGTGTGAAGTGCATTGATCACATCTTGAACATGTGAAAACCAAGTCTCTGAAGTCTCTTCGGTTGGCAATGTGAAATACTTGCACATTCATCTACTATAAAATAATTGGCTTAGTTCAAATCAATGCAGTGGGTGTAATAACCCTTTATATCCAAGAGGGTGCATTCCAATCAACATGGAACTTTCATATCACCCTTGATGTTGAGGGCAATTCATCCCACTTTCATCAACACATTTAATGATTAAACACTTGTTTGTGGAAAGAAACTTCATTATGAAGACATGCAAAGAGAACTCTCTCCATTTCATGAAAATTTGAGCAGATCCAATGGTTGCGAAGTCGAAGTTTTCAAGTTGGGGCTTGACTAATGAAATTCTTGGATTTAAAAAAAATGGGTGACAATATGTACAAGAAGGTTCGGTAACAATAGAAAGAGCTCTCTCTCTCTCTCTCTCTCTATATATATATATATATGGAATAAACATATGTGGGAATTCCAAATTTGGAGTTCATATGCCTATTCCAAAGGTGGTCAAAGTTCATTGATTAGATGATGAGTGTCTCTCACAATAAGCTTGATTACCAATTTTGAAACATTTTTTATTTGAGGTGTTGCCCACACTACTAAAGATGGCTGATCCTTGCAATGGCCAACACCATGGGCCTTAAAGTTGCTTCCTCCTTCAAGTCTTAGTGACCTTCTCCGAGCTTTAAAATAAGTAAATCGGCTCATTGTTCTTCTTCGAATTATAACGTAATTGAACAAGACTTGCACCTATCTATTCTTGAAACATTGAAGAATCTCTATGGCAAGTGGCCCCCCCCGAATGAAGACATGGAAGTGGCTCTACGATAGCTTCTCTTTCTAAGAGAGGCCCAATGAGGTTCCCTCTAGAAAGAAAGGGTGGAGTAATAAGTGGACGATGGTCTTTACACTAGAATCCATTTCAACCCTAGGCCATCGCAACTCGCACCAAGAAAATGCATAAACAATTCAATTGGTAGGCAACTGGAAGGTACATGTGGTGTACCCATGGAAGGTGCCCCCCGATTCCCAATCAAGTTGATTTGTTTATGCATTTTCTTAGTGGAAGGTGCCACCCGATTCCCAACTAAATTGATTTGTTTATGCATTTTCTTGGATTAGTCTTGATGGCCTAGTCGCAAGGAGGGTTGAAATGGACAAGATTTCTTCTAGTGTTACATGACATACCTAATCTTCAAATTAATCTAAATAGTTGACAACCTTTTGGTTGAACCCAGTGTCTAGAGAGATTTTGGGCATAATCGGTCATGATGCTAAACTAAATATCATATTTAGTTTTACTAATTCTATTTGTCTTGCTCAATACTAATTGTAAACCGCCCATTTAGTGTCACCAACACTAAATGTAAACCTACCGGTATTTGTCATTCCTTGTTAAGAAAATTTGGACATTGTTGATTCACAACGTTGCAAATATTGTCACTTACTAAGAGATTTTTCATCCAAATTTCAATCATCCATGACAATATTTCACTACGAACTTGTTAGAATGCAAAATATACCAAACTTTGTTTCAATAATTGACATGGATTTCATCCATATGACAATCATTCATGACACTACTTGTAAACTTGTTCATAAGAAGTGTCATTGGAAAAGATATCATAGTGACATTAAATGCCACATGACATTAGATACGATATTTAGTGTAGCGTCTCTAAGTCCAACCAGTTACATGTTATCATCTTTTGGTTTTTCTTAATTAATTTGAAATATATTCTATAGATTCCTCTAAAATGAACAATAATTTTCTTGAACTTTTGAATTTCAATTGGTTATTTCTCAAACTCAACTGGTTCATCCGTAACTACACTATTGTGTCTAATTAGTGTGGGCCACACTAATTCCTAATAAAACACGCTAATTTCAAATTATAATTTAGAGTGGCCCACACTAATTTCAAAGGTGAAAAATTTGTGTGGGTTTTGTCGTTTCCACAATTGGATGAAACTTCATAATTCCATCCAATTGTGTTTGAAGACTTTCCCCACATTGACCTAACGGAGGTTGTTTGCGGAGAACCCTAACACACACGGATGGATGACATTACATTTTTCATCCAAAGTGACCCAAACACTTGAAATTTAGTGTGGGCAACACTAATTTCCAACCCACGTGCATTTCCCACCCACACTAATTAGACACAATAGTGTAGTGGTCAATCCTCCCCGTTCATTGGTTGAATCCACCAAGAAAGATGGTAACTACTTACCTCAAGAATTTGCCCAAACAACTTCCAAGAGAGAGAATAATGGCTCTTGGAGGCAAGAAACGAGGCCATTGGGAACACCATAGGAAGGAATGGTGGATTGTCTCACAAGATTGGTTATCATAATTACTATGTTGCCTCAATGTGTATGTCTTCGTCGGGAACAAAATCCCAGTCAATTGTTTATTTACCAAGGGGAATTGAACATATAAAGTGGATTTTGGACCTTGAAGGTGAAGTGCACTCAATATGGGTTTTGTGGACAATACAACTTTCAAGAATGCAAGGGCATTTTTTTGAAGTTGCACGGGGTTGGCAACAATTTTTAGTCAGGATTAAAAAAAATTCAAATACGAGGGGGTCATGGCTTGGTAGAGTGGAGCATGTGTGGTTTGGCATGAGCTCTAGCCCCAACATGTGTAGTGTCATTGAGCGCTTTGCAATGCACAAGGCCTCCCAATAAACAGTTGTGTTACAATGCTACACTATAAAAGTAACTTATGTGGACCCTCTTCTTCATCTCCCCCTTCCTTTCAACCTTATCACTTGTACATCGTGGCTCCGTCACTCCAATTATTGTCACTATTGTCATTACCTTGAAATCTTGAAAAACAAAATAAAAAACCCTTCGACATAATCATTATACAATATTGAAAACATGCTAAAGAACTTGTCGTATGACCCATATAACATTATTCAAATCCATAACAATGTTATGCGGGACTGACAATATTCCATAGAATATTCCCACATATTCCTCACATTCAATCTAAATGTGGATAATATCATGTGTAATAATGTCATTCCCCTAGAACATTGTTATGGACCTGAACAATGTTGTGCATATCAAATTTGTAATATGAGTATAATATAATTGTTACTTGGGGCATATCACAAGACAAGAGATTTTTTAAACATAAAGTGATGTCTTTGTTATACACACCCAAGTGGTATCAAGAGAATGTGATACCAATCCAACATTGATCCCTATACGTGCCTTCCCCGAAACTTCTAGCCTTATCTAGGTTCCCTATTGGTACCCATTGCTCCTTGTTCTCATTGGTTGTTGCCTTTGATCTCCAAAAATAATGGAGTTCCCATAATAATTCCAAATGGAACAAGGTTGGCCCACATCTTACATATTATCGGCAAATGATGAACTGACATGTTTGCTTGGGACATAAACAACTATCTTGCAAACCTCATACCAAAAAAACATTTCCTTTAGTTCATGAATAATGGTGCTAAACTACACTGAACATTGATTTAGTGTGACGTTAAAATTGGTGTGGCATGTTAATTGAAGTGGTTGTCATGACTTGTCATGTAATACCAAGTGTCATATGAGACCCTCTCTAATTGCCACACAACAAATGCAAGACAATTTGTGGGGCGATGACGAATCATAGTGTGGGCCACACTAAATAAGATGTTTAGTGTAGCCTCTAGAAGCATGCAAATTGTCCACACTGATGTTCATTGATTCATTATGTTGTAGTAGCCAAAGTGGTGATCATTGTCATAGGAACATTCACATTCTATGAAATTACTTAGATAGAATGTGACATTCGTCCTTAAATTTACCAGTTCTAACAAGTTTAGACAATTTCGTCTAGTTCCAAAACTGAAATTTGAGAAAACTGACAAAATATTTATTTGTAAAGTCCATCAAAGAGTGATGAGACTGTGGGTTGGATCCTTCTTTGAGAGAACTTCCTATTAAGAGCTCATTCGCTTGTCATGTATCAAAACCTATTTTGAAAGTTGGGTGAAACTTTTAGAGCCCCCTCTTTTTACCTCTCAAACTTTGAGAGGATTTAGAATCTAAAATAGGGTATGGGCATGGGACTTGTTGCCCTAAATCCTGAATCGGCCTATGCAAGGCTAGCTTGGCCCATCCATCCCAGTAGGACAAGCTAGAAAGCCATGTTTTAATAGCCCGACACCACTCTTTCTGTATGGTAAGTCAAGCATCAAAAAAACTTGGATGACTTTGTATTAATTCTTATAAACTCAAGGTTTGGGACTGATTCCATGGTTTCATCTGCTTTACTTTACAAATAACTCGAATAAAAGTCATCATTTTGGCAAAATATGACTGTTTTGAAACTTGAGGTCGATAATTTCATCCAGAAACAGGACATGCAATATGACTAATAATAAAAATAAAAGGTGTCCGAAATTATTTGGATAAGTGGAAGTTCTCCAAGGCAAGTCTCATGCCCCTTTCCCTTTTCGCTTGATATGAGTGCATCTGTGACAGTGTTTGGCAAATTGGTAGCCATGCAAACGATATCCATCCCTTGGCATGCAGTGTCATCCGTAGAACCTCCTTTTCATCCAAGCCCACATCAAGTCCCTGCCGGCGTGGCGCAACGAGCCAGCACGTCAAGTGCCCGTCACACTGTCCCCGGGTGATGACGAAGCACAGGACTAAAATAATCTAGAAAAGAAGGAAGGCGAACAAGAAACACCCGAAGATTGAAGATCCATGTCCTTTTATATGCCTTCCGCAGCCCCAAAACTGTAGTCTACTCTCCATAATTCGCCACAAATTCCTTTTCAGGTCTGTGGCCATCTGGTGCCTTCTATTTCGCAGTGTTGTGTCGAGGAAACCTGTTTGGGTTTGGGTAAATGACGTTGCTGTATCCTGTTTCTGGGAAATTAGGAGTGATGATTCTGAGATAAAGTTTGATCGCGTGGATGGTCGTAATTTGATTTTGTCGTGTTAGAAAAGGGCTAGTTGAGTCTGTCGCATACAGAAATGTCTACTTAAGATGGTTGTTGCATAGGTTCCTCCTCGAAATCTAACTTTTGCGGTGACAAGTTTGCTGTCTGGTCTTAAACTTCAATAGGTTGCTTAAAACATTTTCGTGAGAAGTGGAAGGTGCTTAATACTTGTGCGGTGGATCTGCAGATTAGAAATAACTCATCAGCTGTGAAGAAAGAACGTAACAGACATGGCGTCCGAAAAGATTCAGCTCTACAGCTTGGCCACACCCAATGGCATGAAGGTTAGTATTGTTCGGAATATTTATTAGACTTCGTTTCTACCTCGATGATTTACTCTGTTGCATTTGGGTCTTTTAACGGTGAAATGCACAAGTTCGAGTTGAATATCTGTTCAAAACGAGAGCAATTAGGTCGGCTTTCTTTCTTTGCCGCTCATATAGACAGGGGGTGAATGTGTTTTGGAAGTTGCTGGATCCGCCATGTGAGGAGGTGATGGTGTCATTCCCAATCAAAATGCGCTGGATTGCAAATTCGTACAGATTTGGATGTCATCAGTTGCAATGGGAGTAGCCATTATTGATTAGTCTAGATGGTAGCCCCATGTTGTTGGGACAGGTTTGTTGAAAACGGTGGGTGGTTGTTTCAGGTGAGTATTGCTCTGGAGGAAATGGGTTTCGAGTACGACGCGCACACGATCAATATTATGAAGGGTGACCAATTCACTCCAGAGTTTATTGCTGTCAACCCGAACTCCAAGATCCCTGCCATCCTCGACCCTAACGGCCCAGGTCGGCGATAACTTTCCCACATTTGATTTGAATTCTCTACCTATCCCGCAGGGAAGAAGGAGACCGTTCTATGTTTCATTTCGTGTTATATTATTCAGTTTACTCTTTCGCTTGATTATATTGCCAGTAAAGCGTCGTCGTCGTCGAGCAGCTGTTGTAGTTCCACCTCTTAAACCAAGTTCTCAGGATGGGAATGATGGGAAACTGAAAGGACGACATGTGAGACATGTTGATTTCAGACGGAAAGCCAATCAACATTATGGAAAGTGGTGCAATCCTTTTGTACCTTGCTGAGAAGAAAGGGGATGGCAAATTCCTTTCGAATGACCCTAGGCTCAAGTGGGAGACAATCCAGTGGCTGTTTTTCCAGATGGGTGGAGTTGGACCCATGTTCGGTCAGGTACCACATCAATGCATCAAATTTTACTCCATTTTTTTTCCTGAATCTGCTCCATCACCATTGTGAGGAGGAAGCTGAGTCCTTCATGTGGCCTACTTGTAGTGGCTATGAAGAGATAGTTATGGGTTATAACCCATGGTTTTGAGATTTTCTCATGATTGATGTTTCTGAAATCAAAATATGATATGAAATCTTGCTTCGCGCGTCACACTAGCAGCTCCTACTCAAACCATTTTATTTATGCATATTAACCGACCCATGTCGACCAACTATGCGTTACATCCGAGGCTTGTGAGGGCAACTAGCTATTAACCAATTGTAGGGTTCCATTAATATTAACGTAGTGGCTATCGTACTTAAGACTTAGATCTGAGTCCTAGATATCCACGATCACAGGCCTTAGAAGAGATGACGCTCAAATGTTTATGTCCGGTAACTCCTCGGCCCTCTTGGCCTTGTGAGTTACCCAAGTACAGAACTTATCTTGCAAAGAGCTGAAATAAGTTTTCTTACAGAAGGGTGTGATATTAAATAAACTTCCCAAATTCTTGGAATGATGTGCATCAGTTCGGCCATTTCTTCAAGTACGCCAAGGAGAAATGCAAGGACCCATACCCAGTGGAGCGATACACGACGGAGGCGAAGAGGCTGTTGGGAGTATTGGAGACACGACTGGAAGGGCGTGATTTCCTCATCGATAGCGGCTACTCCATTGCCGACATGGCCATTTTCCCTTGGATCCACTGCGCCAAGGATATGTATAATGGCGGTGAGAAGCTGGAGCTCAGCAGCTTCCCCAAATGCATGGCATATTTGGAGCGATGCAAGGCGCGACCGGCAACCGCAAAAGGCATGACAGTTTGCAAAATACAGTGAACCGGAAATTCTCGGTTGTAATCCAGGGCTACAATGGTCCAGTGTAGTAGCAGCATTCTGGCAGGAGTTACTTTACGAAATGTGTTTAAGATGTCCTTTACTGTATAGGGTCTGTGTATAATATGCTTGTAGAGCGTGAGACGCTTCTTGTGCAGAGAACTTCAACTTTAGAATCAAGTGTCGTGCTGCCGACACATGCAAGGGTCTTGATGAATGAAATAGTTACGTTCATCAGTCATCACAATGGATGCATTTCGTCGATACTGTAGAACATTCCAGAAAGGATGTTCCTGCAGCAAGCGAATGTATTTTGATCATGAGAGGTTATGAGGGTTTTATCTTATGTAATGTAGTGTATCAGGAGTAGAGCAGATTGTAGAAAACAGTCTCTCGTAGATATGGCAATACATAGCATACAGGTCAAGTATTATACCAAGCGTAGGAGTAATAGAAGGCAATATTCCGAAAGGTGTAAGAGCTCAGTATAGAAATAAAATTTTCTTTCTCTAAAGCAGAGTTGTTCTACACAGATACTTGTGATAATCAATTCCAATCTGCATCAGGTCTTTTGGGATTTAATAGGAGATATCACTGTACCGCAAACAAACTTTGATCTTTGAAAGTAGAAAAAAAACTCTTAACTCTTGCAACATATTGTTGAATGTGGAATGAATGTGCTTAAGTTTCCAGATACTAGCACTCACCACACTGCACTGGCTGAACGAAGTCCAGTTTGAAGTTGAAGGTTCTGTCTTTGTTTCGGTAAATGATGAATCTGCATATTGTTTGCAATTTTTTTATCTTCCGACGCTTCAATTTTGGAGAGTTCCAACACTTGTAGGATGTTTTGTTATCATATTAGTGTTTCGTGTACATAAGTTAAACCTGCCCAATATTTTGATTCTCTTCTTACATCGAATTCTTGAAAGGAAAAAGTCTGCACAGTATGAGACCGAGCAGAAACAAGTACTATATTTTGCTTATCTCACAATTTCATTGCCGAAGTTTCCTATGATTCCAATCTTTTAAGATTGTTATGACTAGTTACGCAAATGGAATACAAGGTACATTCTTTACAGCTACCTCACTATCTACATCTTCCACCCCTATCATTGTGGGCGTGCATAATTTCGACATACATTGTTTGGGCATAAGAGTTATTTGTAAAGTAAAGCAGATGAAACCATGGGTTTAGTTCCAAACCTTGAGTTTATAAGAATTGACACAAAGTTACACATGTTTTCTTAATGCTTAAATCACCATGCACAAAGAGTGTTGGCGGGCTATTAACAATCAACTTTCTAGCTTGTCCTATTAGGATGGGTAGACCAAGCTAGCCTTACATAAGCCGATCATATATTTAGGACAATGAGTCCCATGTTTTCTCAAAGTTTGAGAGGTGGAAAGAGGAGATCCCAAAGTTTCACCCAACTTTCAAAATAGGCTCCAATACACAACGAGCCAGTGAGCTTTTAAAAGAAAGTTTTCTCAAAGAAGGATCAAACCCACGCTTTCATCCCTCTTTGTGAGGCTCTATAAATAACTCTATTATTATATCAAATTTGTGACACTATAGAGCCAGCCATAAGGGAGTGTACATCATCTTGTGCAAAGATGACCTTTGCCATTGGATATGTAGTCAGCTTACATTGAACTATTTTGATGTCACCATCTAAAATTTCGTAAGGTTTGGTAAAAATGAAGTTGACATAACATTATTTAGATCCATAACAATGTTATGTGGGACTGACAGTATTTCATGGAATATTCCCCCACATTCAAACGAAATGTGGAGAGTATTTCGTGGAATATTGTTAGTCCCACGGAACATTGTTATGGATCTGAATAACGTTATGGATTTGGAATGATGCATTTTCGACATAATGTTTTCTAAATCTCTTCGTAACTTCTTGTCCTCCAATCCTACTGCCCCCAATCAAAAACCCCCATACAACTCATTTGTCTTGTAATTGAGACTCCCTCTTAACACGATTCCAAAAACATAAAAATGGACAAGAGAATCATTCATTGATAAGTATGGATATCTTCCCTTTGTAAATTTATGTTTTTTATAGAGCGTAATGTTGCGAGCAGTGAAGGGTACTAGGGGCTGGCGGGTGCATTATAACTTGTCTTAGTGCACCATGTTTATCATGGCACGTACAGTATAACTCTATGTATCTTAAGAGAAATATTTAAGAATATATTTATGCATATTAAGGGCAAGTTTATAGCAAAGCCATTATGTCATGGTTCTCGAGAATTCTTGAATTCTCAATGGTGGAGAGTGTCATGGACCTGTGCTTTAGGTTTACATGATGACAAGTTTGGATCACAACCCATATCAATGGATGAAAAAATACATGGAGTCCCACATGACAAGTGTAGATAATGTTGGCCGTGATTGTAGGGGAATGTTTCGGGACTCTTGAAGGTAGGCCAAGCGGAATGTGTGGCACATCCCAAGGGACAACCCATGACAATTCATTATAATAACATATTCTAATACTATTCATGTTCAATTGTGAATGTGATTGTTGGGAGCTACTGTAGGAGGTTGCTTCCTATGTACCTACCGTGTAGTAAACAATGTTGATTTTTTTATTCCTACCTTATTCTAATACTATTCATGTTCAATTGTGAATGTGATTGTTGGGAGCTACTGTAGGAGGTTGCTTCCTATGTACCTACCGTGTAGTAAACAATGTTGATTTTTTTACTCCTACCTTATAAATAGAGGTTGAATGCTCAAAACTTTGATGAATCAACATATACAAACACCGGTACATAAACAAAGCTACAAACACTTTCTTTCGTCTCTCCTCCATGATGCATTCTCTAATCTAGTTAAAATATTATGAGATCTTTTTCATGATTCATTTGGGTTCATGGATTGTAGCCCAAAAGACCTTGTGACCTCCAAAAGACTTTGGGCTACAATCCATGAACTTGTCTATGCTCTCATCCAAAAAGCAGGGTATCATGGTCATTCACGAACCATGGCCTAATGCCTTTAGCGCCCCTTCAATGTTAAACATGCTCTGTGAAACTTTCAAGCACAGTCCGAGGGCTCGGACATAGCAATCTCACATAGCAAATGTGGTCAGAATGCTCCCAATTTCTGGCAGTAGATACATCTAATACTTAGGTTTACATCTGTGCAGTTGAATTTTTGACCGCATATATTAATACTGCTAAATTTAAGAACATATATAGCACCACGAAAGACCACCTGGACCATCGAAGTCATCAGTACTGTAGCTTCCCAAAGATCTTTGGACAATCTGGGAACTTTGCACAAGGAAACCGGTGACTTGACGTGAAGGAATTGACTTGAAGATCCCTTAGCTAGGAGACCTATAAAAAAAACAACAAAATCAGATGCTCCTCCTTATAAACTCCCCACTCCCATTGATCTCTCCACAACACTCTCAATTCTCTCCTCAAGGTGGTAAATTGGCGTTCCATGATGTTGTATTGTCAGTGTTGTTTCTGCACAACCACAGTTGGTTGATCTGGTGTTGCTCGAGTTGACGATATTGGATGCCCTATATAGTTGTGGTTCTACTGGACAGAGTCTATTTCTTTGTGGTGGATTTCACTCTTTACAAAAAAAAAATTCTAGCTTAGAGTCTTCTTAATCTGTTACGTTGATGAGACTCTTCGACGTCAGTAATAGGCACGTGATATATATACATACTCTGAATTAGCTTATGTTGTGGGAAATATTTCAGAGCTTATGATCATCAACTGGTGAAGAGAATCATGGCGTCCGAGAGGATTCAGCTCTACAGCCTAGCCACACCCAATGGCATGAAGGTTGGAAATTTCCTACCAGGTTGATTATTGCAGTGGCCAGACCCATATTGGCTGAAATGATTTGCAACCTAGCTGACTATTATGACGAATTTTGATTCTTTCGTAGTGAAATACAATAGTTCGAAGAAGCAATGATGGAAGGAGGATCTTAACCTTTAATTTGGTAGGTACCATAACTAGGGGGCCTTATAAACCCTTGCGAGTGTATGACGGAAGTTCCTAATGTTTCCACCATTGATGAGCCCCAGGTGAGGGTGTCAATCACATATCTTTATGTTGGGTTGCAATTTAAGACCAGGGTTGGAATAGCAAGTCCACTCAAAGATGTCAAAACATGCAATGGGAGGAGCTAGAAATCGCTGATTAAAAAGGGATCGGAAGTTCCTATTGTTGGAATCAGCTGCTTCTTGAATTGGTAAGGTACAAAGCGGGTCTTAAACGGACGCTTTTAGCTCTGCATCCAGTTCTTGTAGTGAAGCACACAATTTGTGCAAGATGAATAGCAAATCCAAATTGTGCCATAACCATATTCCTCAAAATTTTGGAGCTTATGTGAAGGTCATCATTCTCTTTCTCACTGAATGATCATAAAAGTGCCCCCAAGTATGTTGACTATTGAGCTCAGAATGGTCAACAAATATTTGAGCACGTAGATCAATCTCTTTCAAACACATGCCTTTTTGGGTGTTCGTTCTTAGGGCCAACCCCAACCACACACCGCTCAAACATAGATGTCCATTGAAGTAAATGAATTAGGCTCACTTGTATTTCGTGGTGATCGGCCGCAGGTGGGTATCGCACTGGAAGAAATGGGGTACGAGTACGATGCTCACACTATCAATATCATGAAGAATGAGCAATTCACTCCCGAGTTCATCGCTATCAACCCGAACTCCAAGATTCCTGCCCTGGTGGACCCTAACGGCCCAGGTCAGCCACGGATTCTGGACAATTTCCATTTCACAGGGAACTAATTTGGGCAATCTGCCAGGTCCTAGGAAAACTTGTGGTAGAAGGCTGTGGACAGAAGCTGTGGACAAAGTGCTGTCTTAGGTGGTAAACTACCCAAAGCTCCTTGAGTTTGTTTCCGAAGTCTTCATTCTACAGTACAGGGAAGCTGGACGTCATTTCTATTCGAGGGTTCATATGTAGCTGATATTTGAGTACTGTAGTTAGAGTGAGCTTGAATGGATAAATTTGGTTGTAATCACCAAGTTTTGACATCGCAATTGTGCATGTGACGGCTTCTGGTCTCCCGCTTCTGGAAGGGCGATTATTTTACGTGTGACTTTGGATTGCAGATGGAAAGCCCATCAACATTATGGAAAGTGGTGCGATTCTTATGTACCTTGCTGAGAAGAAAGGGGACGGGAAATTCCTCTCGAACGACCCTAGGCTCAAGTGGGAGACAATTCAGTGGTTGTTTTTCCAGATGGGAGGAATTGGACCCATGTTCGGTCAGGTATATTACATGCAATTAACATATATACATACATACATACATAAAACTCAACCTTCCTTCCAAGTTTGCTTGTCAGGGTTGCTTTTTGCACCCGTCAGAAGCTTGTCAAATGCCCATCAAATGTACACACGATGCACATTTGATAGGTGTGATAGGCATTTGAAAGGCTTGTGACGAGTGCAAAAGGCAACCATGCAAAGTCTGCTACACAATCCCCCAGTGTAGACCCGAGTTGAAGGAGATAATAGATTGTCTTCCAGTGTCAACAAATCGTAGCAGCAATAGGGGTTAGCGTCTTGAGAACCTGGTACATTGTAACATTTTAGTTGAGAAGCATTGATTTGGAGCAACTTTTGTATTTAATAAGCAAACTTGGAAGGATTGATTTCCAACTTAAACGTATTTAATGCTAGGATGTTATGAAGTTATTCAGAACAAAACATACACTTATGAGAGAGTTTGGATGGTGTGTGTAATACCTACATCAGTTTGGCCATTTCTTTAAATGGGCCAAGGACAAGTGCTTGGACCCCTACCCTGTGGAGCGATATGCGACGGAGGCGAAGCGTTTGTTAGGGGTGTTGGATAAGCGGTTGGAAGGGCGTGACTTCATCGTTGATGGCGGTTACTCCATCGCCGATATGGCCATCTTCCCATGGATCCACTCCGCCAAGGAAATGTACAACAATACAGACAAGTTACAACTTGCCAGCTTCACCAATGTGATGGCATATATAGAGCGATGCAAGGCACGACCAGCTACAGCGAAAGGCATGACAGTCTGCAACTTCAACAAGTAATTAAACCTCAAGTTTCCGTTCTCAAACCACCCCAAATTTTGTCCAACAATACTAGTTGTTTTGGTGATTTTTGGGCACAAAATTTGAGAAAGAATGGACATTTTGTACATAGTGTATAAATTAGACCGCAATAAAGTTGTGAGTAATATAGAGCAAAACATTTTAGTTGTCTAAGTGTTGGATGTGGAAAAATACGATATCAAAGTGCAAGGTGGTTGCCTAGTTATAGCACAGGGCAACACTTGGACAACTTTTGCAAGATTTTGTTTCCTTGGATGGATGATGGGATTGCATCCATTTTGGATGCAACCAAATCTTCATGTAGGTTCTAAACACTATCCTCGAGGTTTAATGTAAGCAATGACGCAAAAACTTGTTAAAAAATTGAATGCATTTGAGAGCATTTTTGTGTTATCATGAATTTCATAGGCTCCAAGGATAGAAGTGCATGTATGCAAATCCATTATGTCCAAAAGCGTTCCAAGTTCCAATGCAAACCCACTGTAATTAGTTCAAGGCGGCCCGTTGTGTAGCAACATGGGATGCCTAGTGGCCAAGCTTAATGGATTCACAATGTTCCCAACCTTGCACAACCAATGAGCACACAAGCGTTAACCTCAACAACTCAATTCTCAAAGTGTGGAGCTTATGGCATACGCCCTGCCAATGCAAACAAGACATAACCAAACCTTGACAATAAGAAAGGCTTATGCTATCTAAAGCATGTAAATCTCAATAGGTCAAATAATAAGCAAGTGAATTCTAAACATGAAGGTGGGGAGCAAGCATGGTCAAGTATATGGGAAAATGCTCCGGTATACTAAAACCATAAATTTTTAGGTCAAACGCCTAAAAGTAGTAGCAAAGTTTTGTTTAAAATGGATTTTTTTCATGGTGCCCTCTATTGTTCTATAGGTGCTCAAATATAGAATATCAAGATGAGATCTTCAAAATTTATCATTAAAAGTATTGCTCAAAAGGTAATGCCTAGATTTGGATTTGGACATAGATTTCATGACCTTAAATATTTTGAAGTTGGTATTTTTTTCATATCCCTTGAATTCATTACAAACTTGAGGGCAACATTACAAAAATTTGTAGAAATTCATCAATTTAATGTAATTTGATCATATTTTAAACAAATTTTAGACAATTATGTGTTCAATATATCTACTTGCACACTACTTGCACCGTCTTTTAAAATATGTAGACTTTTCTTGAAAAAAAACTTGTCAAGATAAATTGCTTATCTTGAAGCGTGTAGAATTAGGGTCTTGAGGCCAACACTTGGTATATATGTGGTATACAAATGCATCGAGAAAGTATTTATGTGGGGGTATTATGCACGAGACTTTGATTTAAATGCACCCTATTTGTATAAAAGAAGTTGACACCGTTGTTTTGGTCAATTTTATTGACACTAATATCATTACTCCATTGATGTAGGAGACATATTTTGTACACCACTATGCTTGTTACAAAGGGTTTTATTTATTTATTTTACATAAAATTTTGGTTGTATCATAATGTATGTGCTTGAATCCAACATGACCACATATAACATATATAGAGAACATACACCTCAATCTAATAGTAGAGGCCATCCAAATTCCCATGCACATTGTAAGTAGATAACAACAAGAAGAGAACCCTAGTACGCCATCCTAAGCAAATATCTAAACTAAAACATCATTGCAACCATATTCCCCTAGAACACACAATAGTGATTTAAAATAATGTGTTGCAAATGGTAGGGGTCTTAAATTTGGCTAAACTATTCCAATATAATGATGCCATAATTTGCCTAGTGTTAATAGACATTTAAAATTTAATTTTTTTATATAAATTTTATAATTGATCAATCCAAAAAAGACCACATGAAACACAATACGTTATAATTACATCATGACCTCAAATCATGCATTCATTGTAATGATCTTGCAGTTTAAGGTGTTGCCTAATGTTTAGGTGGCCACAATAAACACCTACTACCAATTTCAGAAGGTGCATGCCCTTCCCCTGCATCATTTTTTTGGGACCCTTTTATTGTATGATATGTTTATTTTGAATTTGCCCACACAACAATATGTATTTAGTCAATGCCTATGTTCTTATATGAAATTTTTAGTTTAATTCTAATCAACAAGGGACGCTATTTAAAACTACATGTTTCCCAATAATTCCTCGTTAGGATTAAGTGAACTTTGTAATTTAACCCACGTAGCTTCCTAACTTTTCTAATTGTTCACACCATTTTAGGTTCCATCATGTGCTTCCTTGACATGTCTTCAAAATAATTTGATTTGCAATGTACATGTATTGAAAGTGCAAATATAACTCTCATATATGCATTATTATGTTTATACAAATCTTTCTACATATTTACTGAAGTCATAGTCGTCAATGGTCTACTTTCACTCATGATTCATTCATTTTCCTTGTTTTTCATTATGATATTCAATAAAATGAAAACATCATACAAATTCTATTGGTGGTATACTTTATATGTGTTGCCATCAATTGGATTTTTTCCTTTCTATTTGAACATATCTAGCTTTGCATTCTTGACATTCATTATTGTTTAGTATTCACAACATATCATTTCAAATAAATCCTAAGTTCAAGAAATATAATGTAAACTATAAAGATCATGGAAAACAATTGCCAAGTAGGGGGGGCAGGAGAGTGCATGTTGATCCAAGACAAACATGGTTTTTTAAGAATGCAGTTCATATTGTAGTTCACATTTAAGAATGTACTAGAACTAGAGGAGTTGATTCATATTGTGATAATTGTGTATACATGCTTTTGCATCTCATTCTCTAATGTGATAATGATAACAAATAGATGATTATGGTTGTAGACACCTAGTATACAACAATATCCTCATTGTTTTTGTGGTTTTGTGGTATGGGCGCATGCAAGGCCAACTCTTCTTGAGGATTGTGGAGATTTTCTGATTGTTAGTCAACATATTTTGCCAAAACATGATTACAAAATGTCCACGCAAACACCCGTCATCCCTAATATTATGTGACTTTTTTATTTGTTTTATTTTATCTTGAAAATACTTACATGATTCAAGGTTGTGATCTTGTATAAAAGGTTCGATTATTATTATGGGCGTGATCCTTGACCTCATGTCCATGAGTTTGCTTGACATATGTTCAATAAATGAAGCTTGAAAATCTTGCTTTATGGATGATTTGAAAAAAAAATGCAAAAATGAACCCCCATGAAACATGATCCATTTGATGCCATGTAGGAATCCATGTAGACTTTACATCCATCTTGCATTCACATAGTCCATTGGTCGCTCAAGCATAGTGTGAAGCGAACTTTGGACTGGCTCCACCTTTTCCACCAATGAGAGTGCTTGAAGTGTAATGGTCACGGGCTCTCATTCTTGTGTGTGAAGTGACCCTTAGCCTCTATCTCACGGAGGCTACCACACACTCTGCCACTCTGAAGAATTAGCCGGTTTTGACACCATCTTGATGTAATTTAGTCCCATAAGCCTTTTGGCCTCTTGGACTTGAAAATCAATTTTATCTCAATTCATTGATATTAGCCTTTCATACCTACCTACCTACCTACCTACCGACCTACCGGCCAGCTACGGAACGAACAACCAACCAACCTACCAAGCATGGGAGGTCGGAAACAAGAGCATTCGGAGGGGAGAGCCGGAGACACAACAGTTACAGACACAGAGATCGAGACAGAGAGAGAGAAAGGCAAGCTTCGATTTTGAGAGGAGCTAAATCGCTGCGTCGCAATCTGCTTCTCTTCTGCGGCGGTAGCGATGGTGCGAGGAGCTGCGACGCGGGTGGCGGCCCGTGCGGCCGCTGCAGCGCGCTCTTCCGTGTCGTCGTACTTGCCCGCTGGATCGCAGGCATCAGAGCTTCAGGACCGAAGCAGGACGCCGTGGCAGCAACAGCAGAAGCGTTTCCTGAACATCCATGAGTACCAGGTGCTCGTCTACTTGCTCGTCTTCACTTGTGTCGGGACCTCTTTGCGCCGTTTGGCAAATTAGGGTTTGGGAGCGATAAGAGGGTTAGAGAGAGAGAGAGAGAGAGAGAGAGAGAGAGAGAGAGAGAGAGAGAGAGAGAGAGAGAGAGGCGCATTCTTGCGGCGATCGCGCTCATATGGGCTCTTTCTGGCGATTTGTGGTTCTGGATGTGGACTTCTTGTGTTGTGAATTTGCGGAGAATGGCATTCTGCATGTCATTTAGGTTGTCATTCATCGAAGCCCTCCAATCCTTTTTTCCCCTTGAATTCTTTCTCATTTTCGCGAGGAGCTGGCACATTTTTATGTGATCTCGAAGGAAATTCGATCCTTCAAACTTTCTCCTTGGTGCGTACCTAGACCTTGTATGTCGTTGTGTCACATCTGGTAGCGACGGTCGCGTGTATATGAGGTCTTTCTGGCAATTTTCGGAACTGGATGTGGACTTGTGTTGTGAATTTGCGGAGAATGGTGGTTTGCATGTCTCCAAGGAAAAAACAATCCTTCAAACCTCTACCTTGGTGTGTAACTAAACCTCCTATGTCGTGGTGTCACATCTGGTAGTCCATGATGGAAAATGGTAAGCGGGAAATCCAGTTGACAAGGCGTTTGCTCGTTGGCATCACGACTTGCCTCATTGTTGTGGCGATCGCTTCTATATGGTTCTTCTTGGCAATGTGTGGTCGTGATTGCAGAGATTATCCTAAATGCAGACTTCTTGTGTTGGTAAATTTGCAGAGAATGGTGTCCTGCATGCCATTAGGTTGCCATTGTGGAAAATCAATTTAGTAAAGACGAAATTATTCAATTAAGGCTGTGAAGGCCTGGGATATATTGCAGAGTAATTTGTAGAAATGGTATGGGATGATGATTAGGGTTTCTTCTTGTTTTGAGCGTTCAGGGCGCAGCGTTGATGAGCAAGTTTGGGGTGAATGTGCCCAAGGGGGTCGTGGTATCTTCAAAGTCCGAGATAGCCAACGTTCTGAAGGAGCAGTTTCCAAAGGACGAGGAGGTGAGAGCAGATTTTCAGCCTTCTCATATCATTGACCTGTTTTAGGGCTGGTAATTTGCAACTTGAGCAGGTGCAAGCTTGCTAAGCACATGTCTCTTGGCAGGATGGTTTTGACTGCACTAACTTTTGCACATGAGATCTAACTAGGGGGGGATGGTACAATTACAATTTGCAGTTGGTGGTGAAAAGTCAAGTGTTGGCCGGTGGGCGAGGGTTGGGCACTTTCAAGAATGGTCTTAAAGGAGGTGTTCATATTGTCAAGAGAGATAAGGTGGAGGAAATCGCAGGTATGTGGTTGCAGCATCTACATTGCGAAGTGTGGACACTATATGACACTGAAAGTCAAAGGTTCATGAACTCCATGCTTTATGCTTGTGGATGTTGTTATCAACCCTCTTATGTAAGATGATTTTAAAATCGTGAGCTGGCATGGTATTTTCACAACTTTCTAAATGGTTCTTGGAGGTTTAGGTAAAGATTGCATGGCTATTTAGGAGCAGGTTGGATCATGACAGTGAAAATGTAAATCAGTTCGCTACTCTTGGGGTGCTGGATTGTTGATATTTTCTCTTGGGGATGAAAATCAAGAAGTTTCAAAAACTCGTGAGAGCAAGCATGGTGATGACAAAGCATCCTTGTGAGTTATCCTTGCAGGGAGAATGCTGGGACAGATATTGGTGACTAAGCAGACTGGACCAGAGGGAAAGCCAGTCAACAAGGTATTGTCATGGAGCTTGTTTCTGTTTTGGAAGTGATTTGGAGTGGGGTTTTTGAATATGCATCTAGCAGCATGTAGAATCTCAATTTGGTAGTCAACTTGTCCTTGCCGTGGGCACAACAAGACTTGGAGAGAAATGATGAGATTAGATTGGAAGTGAGAAGAAGATCATTGCAGGATCTGGAGCAGATTTTGTTGTTTTAGGAAACATTCACATAAGCAAGGCAAACTTTTGACATAGCTCATCGAAACTGTGTTGAGTGCAGGTTTTTTTGTGTCAAAAACTGGCTCTTATCAATGAGATGTATTTTGCTATCGCTTTGGATCGAGCTAGTGCTGGTCCTGTAAGTGCCTCATCCTTTTTCACAGGAATGGGCAATGTTTTACATGTTTTATAGATCTGGATTGCAATCTCTTCTAGGGAGGATGATAGATGGTAGGTAGGTACTGCTTGGACAGATTGAGCATGTATAGCAGTGGAGCTGTGAACTGAATCTGGTGGCAGTGGGATGGTGTGTGATGAACCGACAGGTTATTATTGCTTGTGCGAAAGGAGGCACCAGTATAGAGGATCTTGCTGAGAAGTATCCTGACCAGATTATCAAGGTTATTGTCTTTCTCTTGAAGTATGTCAAGGTCTTATCCTTTTGCATGGCTAGACGTAGGCTTCTTGGCTCTTCATGATCATCTTGGCCATTTGTTACCCATCTGCCACATACTTTCATGGGCTCTGGAGATGACAATATGAGCCCCATGTCTACAGGTGCCGGTAAACATCAACAAGGGAATCACTGATGCAGAGGCAGAGAAGGTTGTGAAGGGCCTAGCACCAAAGAAGGCAGCTTTGAAGGATGGCATGGAGCAAGTGAAGAAACTGTACAAATTATTCACTGAGACGGACTGCACTCTTGTTGAAGTACTTCTACTCACCCAAATGCTGTTTTGAAGAAGTATTTTATTAAAGTTAACAGCCTTTACCACCATGTATAGGATTTTGAAGTCTGTGTCTCTAGGGCATATTTTAGATGTATTTCATATTGCTGTACAGCTATGTCTGAATGTTCTACAGTGTCAAAATACTTGACCTGAATTATCAAAGTTCCATTGTAATATCCAGTCAGATTCTTGGACTGCCCGATGTGCAATGGATGTGTTCCCAGTTTGACCTGTTATGAATGATGTTCTTAAGATTTGAATGACTGCAATGATCTGTGAGTGAGGAGTGTGGGTATGAGCACCTTCATTTTATCAACAAGTCCACTTTGTCTGGTGGCAGATCAATCCCTTGGCAGAAACTTCGGATGGGCAGATGGTGGCTGCTGATGCCAAACTCAACTTTGATGACAATGCCGCATTTCGCCAAAAGGAGATCTTTGCAATGCGTGACACAACTCAAGAGGATCCTCGTGAGGTACGTCTGTATGGACCACAGTAAGAGGATGATTGCTATTATATGGATTCTTTACTACATAAAACATTTGATTTAGAGCACAAGCCATCATACAGTCTCCAGGTTGTTTTGGGAGTTCCAACCTGATGTATATGCTGATTGGCTTTTCAGGATGAGCAGGGTTCAGGATATTTAATTTTCAGATGTTGTTTTCACTTCTACTTTTGACTTTTGACGAGTGGGATGTATTATCCAGGTAGCAGCTGCTAAGGTGGATTTGAATTATATTGGTCTAGATGGTGAGATTGGATGCATGGTAAATGGAGCAGGGCTAGCCATGGCCACCATGGATATCATCAAGCTCAGTGGTGGGACGCCTGCGAACTTTTTGGATGTGGGCGGCAATGCATCTGAGCAACAGGTATTTTCTGATGTCACAACAGTGGCTTACTTATGCAAGTTTTCGTAGCGTCTTAGTGGTTGTAATCTTTGGTTGTTCGTCACTGCACTTAAGTACTGAAATGTATCACTCTGTTCTAGGTAGATAAAGTGTAAGAATATCTGATAAGGTGTAGTAGGGAATTGGGGATGTTGATGCTTTTCCTTTGCACTTTAGCAGGAATGGCACAAATCTCTAAAAAGTATAGGTCCAGGTATTTGAACTGATGGGCAACTCTTGTGAGCTGAATTGACATCCGATTTCAGGTAATATCTGTTAGAGCACAAGTGGAATGATCAAACCACTGGTCTGTGTCTGCAGGTGGTGGAAGCTTTCAAAATTTTGACCGCTGACGAGAGAGTTAAAGCAATTTTGGTGAATATTTTTGGTGGGATCATGAAGTGCGATGTCATTGCAGCTGGCATTGTAAATGCTGCTAAACAGGTGCCACAATCCCAGATTTCCTCTAGATATCACTGACTGGTCCAACAGTTAGTCTCGGAACATAAGTTGTAAATGAATTTGGACCAGGAATGTGATGCCAAATTGGTGCATGAGGCTCTAGTATTGAATCTGTGACCATTGGCAGGTGAAGTTGGAAGTGCCACTTGTGGTGCGATTGGAGGGCACTAATGTCGACATTGGCAAGACTATCCTGAAGGTACACATAACTTGCTCCATTTTACTAGGCTCTGATGCTGTTTAACGTGATGCAAAGTTGGTCAAGATGAAAGACACGAGTTTAACATCAATATCCTCAGTTTCTTTCTTTGACAAAATACTACAGGAAGTGCTAACAGATGTGGGTAATGTGTTTGGGTGGTATCGGTCAGGAAAGTGGAATGACCATCATCACAGCTGAAGACCTTGACGATGCAGCCAAGAAGGCAGTGAAAGCTCTGAATAGGTAGATGATATGCCAAAGCAGCTGTGGATATGGCGTAATGTTAGGAGGAAAGAGTCCAAGAGACATCATTCCAGGTGGTTAGAAGACCAGTGGACAGCAAGGAGGAGGCTCCTTGGTGGTTTGCTGAGCTCACGACATTACGGTGCTCATCAAATCATGGGTCTCTGATAATTGTCCATATAAGGACTGTCCACTTGAATACTCTGCTGTGGATTCAAGGTGCAGGTTAAGTTTGATTGTTTGCAGACTGCCTGTATTTCAGATGTTGAAGTGGCCTACAAATAACCAAGGTGACTTGAGTGTCCAGTCAAAGAGGTTATCATTTGGTATCGCATTTAATCAAATACAGGTCGCATGAGAATAGTGTTCTGTGGTGCTACGACCACACTTGAGTGATCAATCTGCTCAAGCATGCAAGCTGTGATAAAATTTGGGCATTAGCCACCCACTTTTGTTTTCTGTGAACTAGAGCAACTGCAGCGTATAAGGTTTTGGCTGGAATTTGTAGAGGATATGGAGGCCTTTTATTTTGCACTGTCCAAGGAGCTAAAAGTTGCCATCTTGCTACAATTTCCTTGTTCATTCTGAAAATTTGACAGGTTCTACAGTGAATGTGATATGCGTTTCTGCAAGATGGTTCTGCTAGTGGATTAAACCTCTGACTTTACACATATATAGGTATTGATGAGATTATGTATGACATGTTTCAACTATGGATATCCTTTATTCTTTCAACCAATCGTGAACCACTGGAGCTTCCCCTTCCAATTGAGTTAGAGTTCGCTATTGAGTTACGTCACGTCATTGTTGAGAATGTAGAGAATGCTCAGAGAAGTGTTGACATCAATAAAATTGACAAGTTTGAAGAAATTTGACTTCAGAGAACAATTTGTAGTCAGGACTCAGGTTATATAGGTTGGGTGGATTTTCTGCAATATCCAGAGTCACCTCACTGGCATCCCCTTCATTATTCTCTCTTAAATCCTTATCCTCCAGTCTACTTACATTTCATTTTATATACCCAGATTTATGAACAAGGAGTGACATCACTTGAAATAAATGCCTCAAAACAGTGACGTTAACACTGAGGATGAATCTAACTGCAGTTAATTTGCATAAGCAACTTAATATATGTATTGACGTGATCTGTGCCTCAAATTTCCTTCATGAGCAAGCCACTCCCAAGCTAATCCAAATGGACTCCCAAAATTGTTTAAAGTGTGGTATAAGCACCCTCTACTTTATTCATCCTCATTAAAATACAGCTGCGGGGCCTTAGCGTCTCCTGCAAAATCCTTCAGCTCTAACATTGCTTGACCCTTAGCACCTTTAGAAAACATCAACTGCCATGTGGTTTCTCACACAAATGGTGCATATAATGCAAGGAACTTCTCAACAAAAGGCGAGGAAAAGCACTGCATATAATCTTAATATTGGATAATTGCCTTCAAAGTACAACGTAACTTGTAGCTAAAAATCGGCTTCCCCAAGGCATTTTGAACAGAAAGTACAGAAATCTCATGAACTTGATGGGTATGAAAATTAGTCAACGTAATTTTTTTTTGACATTGCAAATACCCGAGCACTATGATCATCTGATCCAGAGAGAATAAAATTTCCATCGTTGGATAAAGCCAAACTTTGGATTTGGTCCGAATGACCCTGGAATACGTGCTCGCAATTTCCTGTCCGAGGATCCCATATGCGCACCTTTCCGTCTGAAGAGCCAGAGAAAATGAGTTGCGATGTAGGAGACCATAGAAGTTGAAGCACCGCATCCTCGTGCTCACAAGTATTGCGGATCTCAGCAGTTTGCAAATCCCAAATGATAAGTTGTCCATCAAGTGCACCCGTTATAGCCAAACTAGGGTTCAACTCACACAATAAACGGACGCATTGTATTGAGTCTGAGTGTCCGGCAAGCGAGGTGATTGGGTCTCCACTTTGTAGGTTCACAAGGCAAGCTTTGGTATCCATGGAGCCAGTGATGGCTATACGAGAATCATGGGAGACGCTCATACATGTCAAAACCTCACTATGAAATCGGTGGCCTCTCTTGACAACATGAACACTCTCACCCGATTTGGGATTCCAAACTCGCAAGCTTCCATCCTCTGACCCTGTGCAAATCATCTTCCCATCTGGGGTGAAACTCCCGCAAGTCACTCCTCCACTGTGACCAGAAAACACTTGCATGCAGGAGCCTCTCTCTGCATTCCAAAGCCATGATGAGCAATCATCCGACCCTGCCAACACAAGGTTGCCTTTGGGATGCCATTGTAACCATTCCACCGTGCCCGAAGGTCCTTCCAACTTGCACTTTAAATCTCCGGAAGAACTTTCCCAAACATTCACAACACCATCTAATCCTCCTGATGCTAGGAGTCTACCATCTGCACTAAACTCCAACGACGTCACTGAGTCCGTATGTCCCTGAAGCTTGTGGTAATACTCTCCATCGCCAATGCGCCATAGATACACAAGCTCGTCCTCCCCTGCTGTTGCCACCGACGTTGAAGTTGTAGGATTACAAGCCACAGAGTAAACAGGTCCAAGATGACCTTGAAAACTATGGATAGAATCATCAACCTCAACATCAATTGTTGCATCACATTCTTCCATTCCTAAGTCATCATTGTCTTCCACTTCAGTTGCATCAGGAAGGTCTTCTTCATCCAGATCAATTTCTTTCATAATGTCATCTGGTTGATTGATTCGGAGAGTGTCGTCTTTGTTGTTGCCATCATTGTCTTCTTCATCCTTGGGTTGAATACTAGCCTTCCCAATCATATTGGGCACTGTGAACAACAAGCAATTATAGACTCTAGCCTATCAGATATATTTGTGCAATTATGACTAACTCAGCTGTCTTAAAAATAGGTTAAGCGACCTTACATTCTCTCTTAAGATTAACTTAGGCTAATGTAGATTGTTTTAAGTGGGCTTTGGGCTCCATCTTCCTTCCTCTTCCTTTTGTCAAGTCTTTAGGTCATACTCAATTGGATGGGCTCTACTCAACACTTGACTTTATATAATGTTTTGGACAAAGTCGCCAATCATGGAAAGCTTAAGGTTCCGTAATAAACCTTTCTCAAGTATGTGATAAACATATGCATACAATGCAGATCGGCTATATTCATCCTAACTTGAACCCAACTAGATAGACTACATGACTTTCTATACTATGCCCTTTGAAGCTCTTATGAGCATGTCCGTTTAATCTTTTATTATAAAGTAAAATATGATTCTTTTACTTTATGTTATTTTTAGATTTTTAGATTTTTTAGAGGAATGAGCCAATGACTTAGAAGAATGAACCAAGGACCGTGAATCAACTAGATGCTTATAAATGGATTTGATTTAATATTATTAAGATTTGAAACACTTTATGGTGATGGGTATTCTTGGATGTGGGGGGAGGGCAAGGGGATGTCAAACAACACAACCACTTCATATAATACATAGAAAACCTTATTTATTGGTCATATGGGAAGAGACCTAAGGTGTGGTCTTTGAAATGGGCAACTACCCAAAACTGGCCACATATGATGTTAGTACCTCGCTCTTCAAGTGGAGTCCAATTGCAAGTGACTGTTGATGTAAACTGGTCTGTTATGAGCCCTAGGTTTAGTCTTGGTTGGACAACCAACAAGAATTAGCGACATGTCGCTTGTTCAATGATTTGAGTGTATGTGAAGACATCAAGCATTTTGCCCATTGTAGAGTATTCTATACAAATCGGCTGGAACTCCTAAATTTTATGTGGTCATAGTCAACAAGAAGGAAGTCAATCATAAGCTCGTCACGTTCACTGTTATGTGCAATTATGTTGCTTTCGTGAATAGTTTGCCTCTCTACCCATGCAAACTACTTTGAGTCAAATCAGATCATAGAAACTCATAACTTTGTTTATTAATCTGTATGCCAACCATAGTAAAACAAAATTTCACATATTTTGTTACTATGATAACAAAGATCCAAAATAGTGTGGACTGGAAATACATTAGCGGAAACCTAATTGTACATATTAGGGGCGCTTCACACTATGGTTGAAGGTTGAGAGGCCATCGATTTCCACCAATCAGATTGCAAGAAACCAAGAGTTCGGCCTCTCGACCCTTCACACTAAGGCCAAAGTCCAAAGGCTGTCACAATTTTAAATGCTTACTTTTTGACGAAGGCAACGGACTCTCAAAGGAAGTTTGGGTCGGACGGGAATGGAAACCCAAACTATGGTCGAGAGGCCGTCGGATTATTTTCATTAAAAAAAAATCATTGACAAGATCTTGGCCGTTAGATTAGAGGGTTTGTTTTAAGCAAAGAATAAAGTGGAATACTCCTTTGGGTTTGGACTTTGGGCTTGGCCTTTGGAGGCTTCACACTATGCCTGGCCTAAGACTTCACTTACTATATTTTATTGGCTATTTTCAGCCCATTTCTTTCGACTCTCAACAAAGTTTAAGTTTTGCCACTCATCAATCCCACGGCCTCTCGACTTGGACGGCCATAGTGTGAAGCTGCCCTTAGGGGCGCTTCACACTATGGCCGAAGGTCGAGAGGCCGTCGATTTCCACCAATCAAATTGCAAGAAACCAAGAGTTCGGCCTCTCGACCCTTCACACTGTGGCCAAAGTCCAAAGGCCGTCACAATTTAAAATGGTTACTTTTTGAAGGAGCCGACGGACTCTCGAAGGAAGTTTGGGTCGGACGGGAATAGAAACCCAAACTATGGTCGAGAGGCCGTCGGTTTGTTTGCATTAAAAAATCAATCATTGAAAAGATCTTGGCCGTTAGATTGGTGCGGTTATTTTGAGCAAGGAATAAAGTGGAATGCTCCTTCGGGTTTGGACTTTGGGCTTGGCCTTTGGAGGCTTCACACTATGGCCGTCCAAGTCGAGAGGCCGTGGGAGTTCATGGCCAACGGTTTGGACTTTGGGTTTGGCCTTTGGAGGCTTCACACTATGCCTGGCCGAAGGCTCCACATACTATATTTTATTGGCTATTTTCAGCCCATTTCTTTGGACTCTCAACAAAGTTTGGCCACTCAATCCCACGGCCTCTCGACTTGGACGGCCATAGTGTGAAGCGGCCCTTAGTATACCTGCGTGCCAGAGATCTGCCCACACGACAGGAAAATAAGAATTCCCAGAATATTGACAGCAATGCACAAGCGAATTTTAGGTCCCATATCTCAACACCTTGCTACTTCTGTCCTTCCTGTTGTTATGCTTTGAAAATAGTTCCTTGCTCGGTATCCAAAACAATATCACAGACGCTCAGATTTTGCCCTCTCCAATTCTCGTTGGATTTCTCTTCCCACCGTGATATTATTTCAACCAGACGTCAGGAATACTTACAGTTCTGGAAAATGGTCAGTTCCATTTGCAGTCGTGACCATAAGCACAACTGCAACTTAAAGGTGAATAATTCCTTACTCGAACAGTGAAAGACATTCACCTTCTCACTAAGTCGAAGGGGACAAGCCATAAGTTGCCAACCGGAGATGACGCATTGAGAATGATCACAGTTCAATTTGCAAAGCCAATACAGCCAGGTTGCTTCTTTGCGACAACAACATTTATTAGTCGGCCCGGGAGTCGGTAATTGCATAACCTTCTTGTGGGCAAACTCGTTTCACATTAAATGTCACACTACTTACAATCAACAACTAGCTGCCACAACAGATGATTCATGGCAAATAATGGCCCTCTCTCAACCAGTACTCCGAGATTGTCTCATTGACTTTCACGAATCTCCACAACCTCTGGAGAAGTTCCAAACAGAATCTTTCTCCTGCTCACTGACTGTTCAAACACGCAACCGTTTCATCTAGTTCCCGGGAACGAAATTGGTGGCGTACGCCCAGGCGTTGTTGGCCACGGGGTCAGCCAAATGGTCGTTCAAGTTCTCCAATGGTCCCTTTCCGGTCACGATGGCCTGCACGAAGAACCCGAACATCGAGAACATCGCCAGTCGTCCGTTCTTGATCTCCTTCACCTTCAACTCAGCGAATGTATCGGGGTCGTCAGCCAATCCCAAGGGGTCGAATGAGCCTCCGGGGTAGATCGGATCCGTCACATCGCCCAAGGGCCCTCCGGCAACACGGTAGCCCTCAACGGCTCCCATCAAGATCACCTGGGAAGCCCAGATGGCCAAGATGCTCTGAGCGTGGACGAGGTTGGGGTTGCCCAAGTAGTCCAACCCTCCATCGCTGAAGATCTGAGCTCCGGCCTTGAACCACACAGCCTCACCGAACTTGGTGCCGCTCTTGGCCAACAACTCTGGGGTCAAACATCCCAGAGCTCCGAGCATGGCCCAGCGAGCGTGGATGACCTCGAGCTCCCTGTTCCTGGCGAAGGTCTCGGGGTCGGAGGAGAGTCCAGCGGTATCCCATCCGTAGTCTCCAGCGAACTCACCGTTCAAGTATGAGGGGGTCTCTCCGGAGAAGGGACCCAACCACTTGGGTCGGTCTGCACCGTACCTGCAGAGACAAATTCGCATATCAGCTCACACACCAACAAGTGTTTCAAGGCAACTCCAAACAAATCCAAGCACACACGAGGATCCCTAGAGGCAATTGAAACCTACTCCGTTTGTGGCATTGAAACTATCGCAGCAATGGAGGTCCACTAGGCCATTACTTTACATAAGCGAATCCATTGCAGCGAACGTGTCTTCAAGAGTATGGATGCAGAAGTAGGGGTCCGGGCCATGGGTAGACCATAACCATCTTTCGAATGCAGGCAAACTTCTCGACTTACTTACATGTGCTTTGATTATCCTTACACTGAATACGCAGGATGATACAGAACCGCGCAATTTGCCCAGAGATGTAGCAGAGAGCATAAAATATTAGCCCCGAGTCCCAGTAGCCGACCACAACTTACTCAGAATCAACCAAAAGTGGTGTATGTGAAACTCACCAGATGCTGTCGCTGCTCTGAGACTTGCTGACGGTCTTGCGCATGGTCACACGGGCCTCGCTGGTACCCACCTTGCGTGCGAGCTCATTGCTCTGCTTCAATAGAGACTGTCCAGCCAAGGTGGTAGACGCACAGGCAGTAGCGGCGGCCATGGCTGCAAGCTATAGAACCGAAGGTCCTCTGGCACTGAATTCAGTCGAGGAAAAATTGCTCGCTTGAGGAGGAGATGACGAAGGCGGGAGCTTTTATGATTGCAAGAGTGGATGTTGAAACTTGGGATCGAATGACAGAATTGTGTTGACCAGTGAGCCGGTTGGATTGCTGGGCCCACGAGTGAGCGAACGAGTGGCGATTGGATCATCTTCCTGGGTATTGCACAAACAGCTTGATTTAGATAGCAGAATCCAGATAGGCTTGTAGATAGGGCGCCTGGATCCTCCGAAGTTCCGGGTCGCAGTTCGGAAAGAGTTTTAACAAACGTGAGGCAAAGGTTGAACGTAGTTCTACGTAGGTGTACATTTTAGAAAGCCTATATTAAGAATGTTGACGGAAAGGTAGATGTACAAAAGGGGGCCTTAGGGTTTAGAGAAAAAATTGACAAATAGATGTGTTAGTTTCATCCAATTCACATTTTCGTCCATTGTTGTCATATGGTAATAGTCCACAATGACTCCTTTGTCCATTCTTGTTACGGTTTGCATTTGGGTTCTAGGACAAGCTAGAGGCTTTTGGAGTGCTCGTGGGATCTCTTGAGTTTGTCTCTCCAGATTGTGGCTAAGTTATTGTGCTCTTGTCGTAGTTTGTTTGATGCAATTTTTGAGTTACATGCTATGGATGAAAATTTGTTCAATGACTTTCTCACTGGAAAGTGAAAGTGGATTTTATATGTACTAAGGGCCTAATTTCATCATGGTTTATATTCTTTATATCTAGTGAAGACATTTATCATATTCAATTTAAAATCTTAGTAGAAATACATGAATTCATTTTTTGGCATGCCTTTAATACGTATACATTTGTTCATATATACAAAGAACATATGATATTCAAGTATGGTCTTTGCCCATTCTAATTACATAAATTAGTCCTACTCACACCCTTTTTCTTGCAATTCTTATAGTGCAAATGCCCATCATACATACCAAAAAGTTCAAATATTTATTATTGTTTGTGGACATGTCAAAAGCCTACACAAGATGATGGGCCCACCCAATTGGACCTGTCTATTAAAAAATGTTATGCAAATACACCTAAGAATTAGTATATTATACACTTAATCTACACCAATCATGATCTAACTTATTGTATTATTAAAAATCACCTGAAGTTTCCTCCTGACTTCTTGAGTTAGGTACTGTGTAACTTAACCCTTGAATGTCCAAGAGGCCCATATTGGACCTCTCCATGCACACAAATGCGTATTTGAGCCACATACTTCCACACATAGCAAATTGCGTAAATAATGACCATATCTAAAATTAAGTTATTCTTCAAGTGCACTTTTCAAATCGTTTGAACGCCTTAATGTTATTAAAAAAAGAGAGGTTCAAATACGTAGCTTGGGTGCCCTTGGATGCAAATACACACGTTGTATTGTGATCATCAATATCAAATTTTGAGTATATTTTATTTTCTCCTTGACATAAGACAATGTATAAAATGAGGTTTAAAATCCATAAACATATAGAATATGAATTTGAACTTGATGATGCCCATATAAATCGTGTGCATACGGCTGTATATTAAGACCCTGCATCCTTTAAGGGTCAATGACCTTAAGGTCAACAACATGAATGTCAAAATTGGAGGAACTTATTGCCTTGAATCTCTCGAATGAAATGGGACTAACTATTGCTGATGCATGACCCTGACATGTACGCCACAAATTTTGAGGTATTTCTCATTTCAACTAGTTGGCTTGGATTCTCCCTGTCCGTGTTACAACGATCCTTCAAACCGAGAAACACTGTCAATTATCTTCGCTCACAACTTTCTTGTCTTGTGTCAAGATTACCAAGCCCTGGCAGCAACTTGACTGAAGGGAGAGGTGGCAAGAATTGAAGCCCTAGAAATGGAATGTAGTTGCTGTAATCAATCCAGTTCCACTCCCAAGACTTCTTAGTTGACGCTACTCATCAGCTACATACTATCATATCATATGCTTCTGTGTTTGGCCATACGGGTATAGAATTCTGAAGGGCTTCAGTTTTGAGCATCATTTTCACTCATAGACTTCGTTGTCGCCGTGCCAGTGGATTTGGCAGTCAGGAAATATTATAATCAGTGACAAGTAGAATTAATCCATAGGGAAGGGAGCGCAGCAGGAGAGAAACAATGTAATGAGGGAAAGCAGATGAACTTGTTTCTCTTCAGAGACACCTGATAAAATTAATACGATGTAGAGAAGATTAGCACGGCCCCTGTGCAAGGATGACACACAGGAATCGAGAAATGGCCCAATTCATTTTGATTGCTTGCAGCTTTTTTTTTTGAAGCAGCTATGTAGAGCTTGAGAGGTATGCAGGAATAGCATCACTTGGCCGGAGGCCTTTATTATCATTGAGTTTGTTCTTTGAACTCCTCTATCTTCTCTCCCTGCACCTACTCTTGATTTATGTATATACACGTGCGAGAACCCCCTATTTAATTGGGGGGGGGGGTATTTACCTTCCTTCGTTGAATATTTTTCACCCTATAAGTAGCTAGATTTCTATTGGATGGTATTTTTTAACACCCTATCATTATATATAAAATTTAGAGTTGCATAATTATAATCACCCTATCTTATTTATAAGTAGTAGAAATTTTGTGTGAACAATTTGCACATACTTTATGCATATAGTACACTATGCATACATTACACTACGCACATATTACTTTGCACATTACACACAGACAACCATCATACTATAAGCTTTAGCATATTGTGTATGGTTCTTGAACCCCCTAGGAAACCTTAAATAAGCTAGCCAACCCTTCCATCGCCAAATGATGGTACTTTTCATCCAAAGGCGACCGTTTCAACAAATCCATCTACATGTCCACATACATTTTGCCTATTTCTCATCCAATGTCACTAATGGCAGATGATTTATGTTGAACCTATACATAAAAAATCTAAACTTAATTTTATTTATGCTAATTTACATCTAAATAATAAAAAATAACACAACTTAAACCACACCGTACATTAAATATAATTACCAAATTCACATTTAGAGGACGCTATTGTATATCTAAGAAAAATGTAAAATTTATGTGTCTTGAATAAAATCCACCCTGCATTTTTTCGCATGTGGTATTCTACATTTTCGCCAGTAACCCCCCCTCCTTCTAGTTTTCTATGGGTAAGGTATGCCTCCCTATCATAGAGAAACTACATCTTGAACAATTTTAGCACCTAGAGAATATACATTTCTTCAAGAATTTTTTTTCCAGTAAACCAATATAAATGAAATTTCAATCTCCAAAATTTATGTCATGTTTTTTTGACAAATTATGACTTAGTTATGAATTTTTAAAGTGTTCTCCCAATGTGCAGCTAGGCTGGTGTATGATAGACCTAGTGACACCTCATTCTAGATTTCAAGTATACGAAATCATAGAGAATAATGGTTGTCATTGTTTGTCTATGATTATATGATATTCCACCTCTTATTTAATCCTTACACAACATCATGTGTCTTGGAACCGACACCTAACGACCTAATTACACACTAACTTCATTCTAATACCCTCACCATGTGTCTTGAATCTGATGCCCTAGCAACCAATCATAGCAAAGGACTAATGAGGAATTATCTTTTCCTTGAAACCATGCTTATCTTCTCAAAGCTAGAGAGTTTGTGTTCTTATTTTTATTGCCTCTCCCATCATTGTAGTGTTTTTTTATGTGGTTTAAGGAGTGGCCAAGGTGGCTCCCTAACATGGAGCACATACTCGCCAAATCTATCCCCGGGGGGTGGACTCTCCATACGACATACGAACTAACGTGAGTGTAGGAAGGGGTATTATTTGAGGCATTAGCGTACATAGTATATATATGGGCATCCTTGTCATACTTGGGACTTAAGACTTGGGGCCCCGGCATGTGAAGTGGCGAGTCCCAATTTCCATGCTCTTAACAGCTAAGATTACACGGATTGACCTCAAGTGACTTGGGACTTAGGACTTGAGATCCCGTGTGAATTGGCCCTAATTCATAACTAAAACATGTACTCATGGAATATATGATCTATTTATTGACATCCTCATAATTTGAGAGTTTAGTTTGTAGAAGGTTGTTGTTTTTGTTTCTTCTTGTTGTTGTTGCAACCTATATATATATAAGAAAATGCTTTACCTCCATAGTAAATGTGAAGTTAGTCTTAGAACATCAATGTTGTATTGAAATGACAATGATAAGTTTAAGACTTCTATCTACTTGACTCAAGTATATTTTTCTAAGGGTTATTTACACTTAGAGGTTGGGTGGTTGTGGCTATAGTTTACTTTCTTTGGTTTTATTTCCATCACTGGCAAAGGTTTAATAAATGCTAACCATAACCACAACTATGTTCTTACGCGCACCTCACCATGAGGAGTGCCCGCAACACCACGGGCACAAAGGGGATCCCGGAGTTACACCCGAAACTTGTTGCACCATAGGTGAGAGGACGCAAGTGGTCTTAGTGTGGATGAGGGCCTTGGGCGTTGAGAACACCTTCCACCCACGGAGACTAGGAATCATGAGGATAAGGTCATGAGCATTGAATAGCTTATGACATCCGGGACTACCGAGGTTAGAACAGCCATAACTTCCTCAATACTTGCTTGAATGTGGCAAGTGGGGAGTCTATTGGCATATACACAAATAATAGATGTTGATGGTGTGGTCGCTTGATAGAATTAAAGATCACACAACGAAGTTATGGAGGTTTGACAATTGGGGAGTTCTTGAGCATTCTAGAATTCGGACGCCATAAGTTATTCAATGCTCATGGCCTTACCCTCGTAACTCCTAGTCTCCATGGGTGGAAGACGTTCTCAATGTCCGAGGCCCTCACCCACACTAGGATCACTTGGGCCCTCTCACCTATGGTGCCACAAATCCCGAGTGGGACTCCAGGGTCCCCCTTGTGTCCATGGTGTTGCGGGCACTCCTCATTGAGAGGTGCACGCCACAACATGGGGATATAATTGCCAAGTATGCTTTGAATTGTTGTAGTGGTGTTCCAGCAATGCGATGATCAACTCAAGATTGGAGTTTTATGAATGGGAGTCCACATCTAACCATTGGCTACCTACTAAGGGGAGAGTCCCGAATGCATGTGTAGGATGGTTGGTCACCAAGTTATGAACCTGGAGGTCCAAGGCATGAGAAGCTAACCATGTGCGTGTGTAGGATGTGCAGGGTTAGCGCTCGTGACACCTGCTAGAGTTGAGGAATGGTGAATATAAGTTAAAAGGAGCTAGCAAGGGTTGCGACAGTTCTAGCCCATTAACTTCACTACTCTATGTGGCTAAACACCCTTGGGGTGGTTGTTCGTGCTCATGTTGCATCATTAAAAAGCTTCAAAGCCAAAGTTTGCAAAGAAAGATCAGGAGGCAACTACTTTAACACTATAATGCAAGGCAAACAAGGACATTATTGATAATCATCTTAATTTCTTCTAGAGTCCAAGACCTAAACCACTAATAAATTGTAATTAAGAAGGCTACTCCAAGGGGTGCACTCTTCATTGGAAACCTAAATGATGTGCGTGGGTTACTATGAAATCAAACCCTCTATATACAAGAAATTTATAGAGAAAAAAAAATTTATGTGTATTAACAACATGCTAGATAATAGACTCATATATTTATACTAAGATGTTCAATTTTATGTCGTAAATGCCTCCACTACAGATACAAAATATTATTCATGAATTAAATATGCCTTTGTTACATTGAAAATCCCCTCGGGGTGGACTCTTTATTGGAAACCTAAATGACGTACGTGGGTGACTATGAAATAAAATCCCATATATACGGAACCTTCATAGAGAAATTAAATGTATACATACGAATAGTATGCATGCTAGAATATAACTAAGTTTTTCATTTTACGTGATTGTAATTGCCTACACTACATACACAAAATAAATCATGAAACAAACGGGCCTTTACTACATATATAATCCACTTTTCACTTTCCAACAAGAAAGTCATTGAACATTTTTTCATCCATAGGATATAACTCATGATAATATGACCCTAAAACACACATCATTTGGATGAACTATAGTAAATTGGATGATACTAGCACATCTATTGTCATTTTTTCTCTAAACCTTAGGGGCCCTTTTTGTACATCTACCTTTAGTTTAAAATTATTAATAGCCTTTTTCAATTTACACACTAGAGAAAAATAATACATGACAACACTTTTTGGAGGTGAGGCTTGGGACTTGTGTTGAGAGTTGGGTCGAGCAAAAAGCTAGATCCAATCTCAACACAAGTCCCACGAATGTTTTTGCATAAAATAATCAAGATCCGACTTTAATGATAATTAACCATACTTTAAATAGTTTCTTATTGCTCAAAAGTTGGGACGTTGCCTCCATGTTGGGACTTGCTAACATGAGTGGGACTTGGGACTTGGGAGCCCATGTGAACCGGCCCTGAGTGAACAACGACCATGACTATAGGTGTAGTAGCACAGAATATTTTGATAACGGATTACCAACGTTTCGGATCGAAGTGATTCGTGAAGGTAACAAAGTATGACATCCCATTCACAGTTTACGGAGAATGTCGAGGCAACGAGTAAATCATGAGCAACAGATAAAAGTTCCAATCCAGATTTCTATCCGCAATGCAAAATTTGTCTCGATGTGGGATTCGCGGGAAGTGCACCCAATCACCATCCCCCGTCCACTTTGTGGACGCAGTTGGTCGAAATTCAGATTTTCTCCGATCAGTCAAGTTCACTGCTCTCCTAATAAGAACGTCCTCACTATCTCTCGTCTTAACCCAATTTTTCCATCGCCATCTTCACACTTTGATCTGTAGCAAAGAGTTCATCTCTTAGTTCAGTAGTAGCCATGGCCGCCGCTACCGCATGCGCATCCACTGCCTTGGCAGGCCAGAGCTTGCTAAGGCAGAGCAATGAGCTCGCACGCAAGGTGGGCACCAGCGAGGCCCGTGTGACCATGCGCAAGACCGCCAGCAGTGACAGCATCTGGTGAGTATGACTTGTGTAGATTTTATTTCACTCTGTGAAGAGTCCAGCTGAGTAGGCGATTGCAGTTTCGTATTGCTGGAATGTGTGGAGGTCAAATTTCGATGTGGTATTATATCGTGTCAGTTTTGGATTAGAATTTGCAATTAGACTGTTGACAAGTTTAGAAGTAGTATAACGATCGCCATCAGTACACATTACGTGATTTCGCATGGTTTACACTTTAACTCTAAGATGATATTGTGAATCCATTTCATACTTTGCATCTGCCCTCTTGACTGAGTGATGACCATTACGTCGAGGGCACAATGTATGGGGCCACTTTGACCCAAATGCATTGTATATTCCATACACTCAGTGCGACAGGCTGAGAAGTCCACAATAACCTCACAGTATTACACAGTCTCATAGCAGTATATGCGTACTTCTATGCAAAGATCCCGCCCTTAAATTGTGTGAGCTTTTTGGCTGTTCAGGTACGGTGCAGACCGACCCAAGTGGTTGGGTCCCTTCTCCGGAGAGACCCCCTCATACTTGAAAGGTGAGTTCGCTGGAGACTACGGATGGGACACCGCTGGACTCTCCTCCGACCCCGAGACCTTCGCCAGGAACAGAGAGCTCGAGGTCATCCACGCTCGCTGGGCCATGCTCGGAGCTTTGGGATGTTTGACCCCAGAGTTGTTGGCCAAGAGCGGCACCAAGTTCGGTGAGGCTGTGTGGTTCAAGGCCGGAGCTCAGATCTTCAGCGATGGAGGGTTGGACTACTTGGGCAACCCCAACCTCGTCCACGCTCAGAGCATCTTGGCCATCTGGGCTTCCCAGGTGATCTTGATGGGAGCCGTTGAGGGCTACCGTGTTGCCGGAGGGCCCTTGGGCGATGTGACGGACCCGATCTACCCCGGAGGCTCATTCGACCCCTTGGGATTGGCTGACGACCCCGACACATTCGCTGAGTTGAAGGTGAAGGAGATCAAGAACGGACGACTGGCGATGTTCTCGATGTTCGGGTTCTTCGTGCAGGCCATCGTGACCGGAAAGGGACCATTGGAGAACTTGAACGACCACTTGGCAGACCCCGTGGCCAACAACGCCTGGGCGTACGCCACCAACTTCGTTCCCGGGAACTAGATGAAACGGTTGCGTGTCTGAACAGTCAGTGAGCAGGAGAGATTCTTTCTAGAACTTCTCCAGAGGTTGTGGAGATTCGTGAAAGTCAATGAGACAATCTCGGAGTACTGGTTGAGAGAGGGCCATTATTTGCCATGAATCATCTGTTGTGGCAGCTAGTTGTTGATTGTAAGTAGTGTGACACTTGATGTGAAACGAGTTTACCCATAAGAAGGTTTTGCAATTACGACTCCCGGTCCACTAATAAATGTTGTTGTTGCAAAGAAGCAACCTGGTTGAATGGGCTTTGCAAACAGAACTGTGACTATTCTCAATGCGTCATCTCCGGTTGGCAACTTATGGCTTGTCCCCTTCGTCTTAGTGAGAAGGTGAATGTCTTTTCACTGTTCGAGTAAGGAATTATTCACTTGTAAGTTGCAGTTGTGCTTATGGTCACGACTGCAAATAGAACTGACCATTTTCCAGAACTGTGCAAGTATTCCTGACGTCTGGTTGAAATAATATCACGATGGGAAGAGAAACCCAACCTTAAATGTACAGGTTAGATGAATCTGAGTTTCTGTAATTTTGTATTGTACTTCAATTACCGAACAGTGCACTATTTTCAAAGCCTAGTAACAAGAAGGACGAGAAATTGGTTGATGTTAAGAGATAGTGCCTTTTAAAGCGCTTGTTCATTGTCTGACATGTTCTGGGGAAATATTGCTTTCCTGTCGTGTGGGCTGTTATCTGGTACGCAGCTACATGACTAGCTGATGATTAATTTCCTACTTGCTGACTGACCGACAATCCTAACCTACAAAGTTGAGTGTCAAGGAGTTGATCAGTTCCAGCATTCAGTAGTCGCATGCATATGATTATGTACTCCTTCGGAATAGATCGCCAGTTACAGGCTAGAGGAAGTAGATGATAAAATGTAGGTGCGATGTGTGTAATTAATTCTCCTCAAACAATGTAGTGGGACGGACAAGGCATGAAAGCACCCTCAAAGTGGTTGCGTAACAATGCAGGTGATGCAGTCACCCCGAAGCATCTGACGTGGTGTAGTCATAATTGAAGCAGCTTCATCTCGTATCTACGTAAGCAACAATTTGTCCGGGGTGTTTGCCATTTGGAGTTTGATCGTGAAGAGAAATTTATGTAACCAATGTAATTATAATGGGAGGCCTCTGATGTCTTCCAAGCATGACATTGCCCAGGCTGTGCAAAGCGGGAAGTAGTAACTAGAACTCTAGTTTAGCCAAGAAGATGAATGTCAGTTCAATTCTGAACTCATGTACAATGGATAAGGGTTCGTCGAGTTTTTCAAGGGAGCCAAATTTATGATTAAACCTCAGTGGATTCATCACAAAGACCTTCATTTGTAGAGAAGTACCCACCAGAAGATCATGTTAGAAAAATTGGGTAGAGAAATCTTGATTGGTGATTTGTTTCTACAGATGGCATGATTCTTGACTTTATGTCAATTTGGTTTTCAATTGCCAGTCGATGCCCTGCGCATTATGTCTCCCGGCATTCATGGACTTTATTGCAACAAGACACAAGAAGAAGATAATAAGTTACAACGACATCGCAAGTTCTGAACGATTCTTTTGCAAATCTCAAAAATCCAAAGAATTTTCTTCGGGGATGGGTGTAACCCTGTTACTTACTCAGATCAGTAAACTCTGAATAGTTATCAGCTGGTCGCTCGTTAGTGCACGTTGAAAAAACCTATATCTACCCGAGGATTGACTCTCTCATTAATACTCTCATTGTGTGTTCTGAATGGATGAAAGAAGTATAGGGTCTTGAGTGGGGCTTCAATGTCGGCGGTAAGTTCAGAGGGGTAGCCCAATTCCAATTGCAATTCAGCCAGTGTCTATTGGCCTGGACAAAATTGATTTCATATCATGAACATTTGTCGTTAGCCAGGTGTGGGCCTGTCACCACGAGCGCTTATGAACTAAGTTGAATCTGGAACTCTATCTTCAACCTGGATTTCTCAAGGAACCAATGCAACCAATCACCGATCTCAAACCACTCTGTGGACCCAGTTCTTCTCCCAATCGTCTTTTCTGATTTCTTCTTCGGTCTCCATCTCCACTCCCATAAGAACATCCTCATCGCAATTCTTCTCAATTCAGAGTGTCTTTTCAGCGTCTTCAGCTCAACCTGTAGGGGACTCTAGATTCACACTTAAGAATTGCAGCCATGGCCGCCGCTACCGCATGCGCCTCCACCGCCTTGGCAGGCCAGAGCCTGCTCAGGAAGAGCAACGTGCTCGCCCGCAATGTTACCCTCGGCGAGGCCCGCGTCACCATGCGCAAATCTGCCGCCGGTGGTAGCATCTGGTCAGTGCTCTGCATTTGGGTTCCATTATCTTCTTATCGAGCTCATTTTGTTGTGTCCGGCGGTTGAAATTTTGGTGAAGTCTAGTGGAGTGTGGGAGTTTGCTGTGTATCATCTCGGGTGTGAAGGAGATCTGTGTCCGATTTTGGCTTAGCAAGTCTAGTGACCATAATCCAGAACAAAGGTCAGTAAGCAAAGGAAGGAATCCTACATTGTAATGTGTGGGACACTAGGGTGGTATACGAGTACACGCGACCCTCGCAGCTGTTGGGTGTGTCATTTGTTTGTTGTTACCGCTATGGTTCTAGCAAAAGCATAAATTGTTGGCCTAGGTGTATGGATTCAATGCATAGAGGTTAACTATAGGTAGGGTGTGGGTTTAAGTCGTTGTGTAGCCTTGTCGACCCGATCTCACAGACACACCCCATGTGCAGTTTTCATGCGAAGAGTGATGATAATTACATCGCTCACAAGGAGAGCTAAATCCGGAATTTCGCTGCGCAGGTACGGCGCAGACCGACCCAAGTGGTTGGGCCCCTTCTCCGGAGAGACCCCTCATACTTGAACGGTGAGTTCGCTGGAGACTACGGATGGGACACCGCTGGACTCTCCTCCGACCCCGAGACCTTCGCCAGGAACAGGGAGCTCGAGGTCATCCACGCTCGCTGGGCCATGCTCGGAGCTTTGGGATGTGTGACCCCCGAGTTGTTGGCCAAGAACGGCACCAAGTTCGGTGAGGCTGTGTGGTTCAAGGCCGGAGCTCAGATCTTCAGCGATGGAGGTTTGGACTACTTGGGCAACCCCAGCCTCGTCCACGCTCAGAGCATCTTGGCCATCTGGGCTTCCCAGGTGATCTTGATGGGAGCCGTGGAGGGCTACCGTGTTGCCGGAGGACCTTTGGGCGATGTGACGGACCCCATCTACCCCGGAGGCTCATTCGACCCCTTAGGATTGGCTGACGACCCCGATACATTCGCTGAGTTGAAGGTGAAGGAGATCAAGAACGGGCGACTGGCGATGTTCTCAATGTTCGGGTTCTTCGTGCAGGCCATCGTGACCGGAAAGGGACCATTGGAGAACTTGAACGACCATTTGGCTGACCCCGTTGCCAACAACGCCTGGGCATACGCCACCAACTTCGTTCCCGGGAACTAGAGAACATGCGTAGCTATGTTTGGACAGTAGAAAGCGCGAGGAATGTCCTCTCTTTATAGAGTGAATTGATTGAGAACTTATGTTGAAGTGCTCGAGAGGTTGTGGAGATTGTCGTGAAGGATCGATGAAGCAATCAGAGTGTTTTTAGAGGAGAGGCGATTCGTTGACATTCAACTCTAATTACTTGCAGCTGCTGTTCAGTTGCAAAATTGCAAATCATAAATTTCCGGGGAATGTTGTACTGACCTGGATGTCAAAATAAACTCGTCAATTCGAGAAAAATAGGAAGATTGAGGTCGTTTTGAATTGCAATGTCCATTGACACGGAGCCCTGCAAAAATTGATCAAGTGCTGATTTTCTGATGAAGTGCTGATTTCCTGTAAACGCTAAAGCAACCTGTTACAGCATTCACGTTCGCCGACTAATGTTTAGTCCATCGTCATGAACTGTAGTGCCCATCTTCGATATTTTATAGAGTGCGACGTGCAGTTGACTATTTTTTAATAGGTTCGCACTTTGAAGGATAAGCTTATCCCTGGCTGTTGCCACGTAGACTTATACAACCATGCCAAGTGGAATTACCTGAGGATGTCGAGAATCTGACATAATCTCTTGAACTGTGCCCGTTCTGCTCTAGTGCCCGATGTGCATTATGTCATGGCACAAACCATGGAAATAATTTCTCCAGATGATATTTACCCAGAAGGGGAAAGAGGGTTCTCTTTGCATCATCGAAAGCTTAGGTCAAGAAAACGATTCAGCATCCCCTTGCAAGTTTTGGACTTACTTCTCCTTACCAGCTGTATGTAATTATGACGAATCTAATTATCGTACAATTTATACACAGGAGCAGACATGTCCTCGATTGAGGATATGGACCAGGTAAGTATGGGTGAGAGAAATGGATGATAATTTGCTCAAGCGGTTGCCTGTTCATACAAATTTGGGGACTCGAGAGGCATGTACCAGAATCAACCTTTGGATTAAACACTTGAATGGCACTGTGTCTCCGATATTCAGAAGTATCATGGAGCACTTGGTTTTGTAAACCCACTTCATACAAGGTCTGCAACCCAATCCTATTCGAGAGAATAGTATGTGTGGACTATGCTTGGCACTGAAGAGGTATCAAAAAAAATTTCATATTAGTGTGTGATCAATTTTGCGGTGAAAGAGCGTCAATTTTCGTTTCAAGGTTAGAGATTGCTTTAAAGGTGCATAACATTACTCAGGTGATGAGCTGTGTTCAGCTGCCTGACTTCTGATTCAGTCTGAAGCAGTGGGATTCCGGCATCCAGAGTCTTTATTCTCGAATCTACTGCTGGGCCATGAACACAGCTCATCAGCTGAGTAATGTTATGTGAATAAAGTGGGATAAACATACTGTATATTGCACTAGGCAATCAAGAATCCAAAGTCTGGGGAAAGTTTGGAAACGTTCTTATTTCCGATATTGGGCTCTAAAACTGTCTCGCTATTCAAAATTTCAATCAACGCCGGCCCTTTAATAATTCATAATTTTTATCAAGCAAGATACTTCAAACTTTCAAAGCTCCGCTCCAAATTCCTGCAGCCCATAGGTATTGTCCATAAGAGCCTTTGAGTATCACTATTTGGAAGTCCAAGGTTTCCATATTCACTTAGAATACACTATAACTCTTCTGTTGTATTCCTTGATCAAAGAAAATTCTGTTTGATGTACTTCAGGCTAATAAATCCTCTCATATAATGACATACGGGTTTCCAAATCCCAGCTCTGGCCTAACGAATTTTTATACTTTTCCCAGCATTGATGGATGCGGATGCTAGAAGAAACGAAGAGCATAACAACTCTGCAATTGATTCTGTGTGCCTTGGTGTCTCAGTAAGGCACACTATCACCAATGGCAAGCTTATCTTGAATTACAACGGGATCAACTCCAACAGCGCAAGTGCTGGAAGAGCGTTTTACATAAACTCAGTTCAGTTGCAGGATACTGCCACAAACAGTAGTTTTGCTTCCTTCAGCACCTATGCCAGCCTCTCCGTTGCCCAAGGGCGAAATAATTCCTGTCCATTGGGTGATGGCATGGCTTTCATAATATCTGGCAACATGTACAATCCAGGTTGGGACAGCAAGGGCTACTTGGGAATCCTCAACAGCACAAACAACAACGGAGACCTAGGCAATCACGTTTTTGCCATTGAGATTGACACATATCGCAACGCCGAGATTGGATTCAATGACAATAGTTCCTGCCACTTGGCTGCCCTCGTTAATAGCATGGAGCATAGCTCCAATAGAACCATCAATATGTGCGACGGGAAAAACTTAGTTGATTGTGCAACGCATTGCAATAACGCACTCCACGCCGACGTTTCCAATAAAACAATTACCCTGCTCGTATACTACAACGGCACTTCTAACGGTCTTACTGCAACTCTCTACACGGGGCCGAAGTCCAATTTCACCATATCGTTCACGGTAGATTTGAGCCAAGTGTTCTCTCATATTGATCATTTGTATGTAGGTTTTTCTGGATCAACTCACGATGGGTGTGCAGGAACGCATACTATCCACGACTGGAAATTTAGCACCGATTTTACTACTCCTCCTCCGCCTCCAAGTCCTAATCCCTCGCCGGCTCCCACTCCCGGCAATTCCACGCCCTCTAATTCTCCAGGTCTGAAGGCACAAACTGTCGCAGGCATCAGTCTCATTGCCACTGGAGGTTTCTTATTTGCATTGTTCATTCTGTTGGTATGTCTGAGATCAAAGCGTTTGAGGTCGAAGAACACGTAAGGCTGTGGCGTATTGCATAGCACAATGTGCAAGTTCCTGGGCACAAGTCCCGGGAAGAGATCTCCTTGACCTTGAAGTAGTAGCATTGATGTAAACTGGGATGCGACTCGATCTGTCCTGCTCATGTAGGTGTGTGAATTATATGAATAGATGAAGAAGAAAATTTGTATTTGAGCAACTCTGTTGAGGATTGTTTCCATGTGATTTGTTGTCGACATTCCCAGATATAGCATATTTTTGAAGATTGTCATTTCTTGTGAAGACACCTTGGCTCAAAGCAGTGGGAATAAAAACTAAAACCATTGGGGGGGGGGAGGTTCAGGGTTTAGGCCAAAGCCGTGTGTATGTTTGACAAATTGCATTTGATGTTCAACTTCATATCCGAAGTGTCACCTGACGTTTGCAATACCAAAATGAATGTCAGTGACATCTACATTTTATTTTTAAGTGCCATCTCAATGTTGGTTGCCTGGTAGTACGTGTCATTTCAATTTATGATGTGTCAATTAATGTGCGTATTTTTTTTTGACAAGTCACACTATGTGTCAATTCCTACATTATGCCTGTCAATTGACGTGCATTTTTTTTGGTGTGCAAATTTTTGCATGTCAAATGTAAAAAACTTGAAAAAAAACTTTGTCAAAAATACACGCAGACCACAAGCTAGCTGCATATACACATTTGACATATAGAACTATCTGAAAAAGTTTGCAAAGATTATTCTGTGAATTTACAAGGACTCTTTTGAGATTGTTCGGGGTCTAGCCTTTGTGATTTGTAAACAGAACTTACGACGCATCAAATTTTCTAATAACATTTTTACTTCTTAAATTTGCAATATATTCTTATTTATTGTTTCAAATTACACAACGTCAACAACGTCAACAACGTCACGTAGTGGTCCGAGACGACTCTAAACTACTGGATGATGGTGGATAGATACCCAAACCTTAAGGAAGAGGTTGGCGGTTCGATTCCCGGCTGTGAAATCTCCTCTCTACTTGACAGAAACTTGCCAGGTGGTTAACTGCCTCTTGTGGATTGGCGCTGGCCTGTCGGTCTTCTGTCTCATAAAAAAAAAAAACACACACACAACAACAACAACAACGTCACGTAGACTATTTTCCACAAATGTCTTATCATAGTAAAAATGTGACACAATAGTCAATTTTGTGAATACTTTCAGAAACTTCTTTCCCGTACGAAACCGGCCCACCCAGAATAGTTCAATATCATTGGTATCTACAGTTAGTATCTGCTTTTCTATCTGCAAATCGAAAAATCAAGGATCACGCAGAGTCCAATCGCCGAGCTCCTCTCACTTGTGGACCCAGTGGAATTACCCAACCGTCTCATTGGTCACCAGATTTCCTTTCTTCCAATAGTGATTGCTACTCAAGCTCAATAGCGATCTCAGTTGCAACATAAAGCCCTTCACAGTTCTTGCACTGACAAGCAGAGCAACTTCTTTCTTCAATACTAATCTTGCTTGTAGTATCACAGCCCAGTTTTCAAGCAGCGCAGCTATGGCGGCCGCTACCGCATGTGCTTCCACTGCCTTGGCCGGCCAGTCTCTGTTGAAGCAGAGCAATGAGCTCGCTCGCAGGGTGGGCACCAGCGAGGCTCGCGTCACAATGCGCAAGTCGGCCAGCAAGTCCGCAAGCAGCGATAGCATCTGGTACACCTTCACCTGAATTTTCTGTTGCATTGAAATTTACACGTGGGTATGGACACATCTGTTTTTGTCTATCAACAGTGAAGTAGAATAGGTTTCTCTAGCAAAATCTCAGCTTGTGATTAAATAGTACCTAGTTTGTCACTTCGAGGAAGTCTCAGTCCGTTGAGACTTGATTAGATTAGAGTAGCGGAAAAACTGACAATCCGTTCCTGATTAAGCTGTGTATGAAATGGCACTGAATGTAGTAAATTTCGTCTGAAATTTGTCGCCTAACATTGAATTTTGCAGGTACGGCGCAGACAGACCCAAGTGGTTGGGCCCCTTCTCCGGAGAGACCCCCTCATACTTGAACGGTGAGTTCGCTGGAGACTACGGATGGGACACCGCTGGACTCTCCTCTGACCCCGAGACCTTCGCCAGGAACAGGGAGCTCGAGGTCATCCACGCTCGCTGGGCCATGCTCGGAGCTTTGGGATGTGTGACCCCAGAGTTGTTGGCCAAGAGCGGCACCAAGTTCGGTGAGGCTGTGTGGTTCAAGGCCGGAGCTCAGATCTTCAGCGATGGCGGTTTGGACTATTTGGGCAACCCCAACCTCGTCCACGCTCAGAGCATCTTGGCCATCTGGGCTTCCCAGGTGATCTTGATGGGAGCCGTGGAGGGCTATCGTGTTGCCGGAGGACCTTTGGGCGATGTGACGGACCCGATCTACCCAGGAGGCTCATTCGACCCCTTGGGATTGGCTGACGACCCCGACACATTCGCTGAGTTGAAGGTGAAGGAGATCAAGAACGGGCGACTGGCGATGTTCTCGATGTTCGGGTTCTTCGTGCAGGCCATCGTGACCGGAAAGGGACCATTGGAGAACTTGAACGACCACTTGGCTGACCCCGTGGCCAACAACGCATGGGCATACGCTACCAACTTCGTACCCGGGAACTAGAGAGCAGGTCTATGGTTGAGGAATAGAGATGGCGAGGAATATATAATCTGTATAGGGTAAATTGATTGAGAATTTGTGTAGTAGTGTTCGAGAGGTTGTGGAGATTCTCTTGAAGGAATCCATGAAACAACCACAGAGTTGCTGTAGAGAATAGGCGATTTGTCGACTTTCATCACAAGTCTTTAGAACTGCTGTGCACTTGCAAATTCGCAATCTGTCAACTTCCGGGGAGTGTTCTACTACCCTGGCTGTCAAAATAAACTCAGCTGTTTAAGGAATCTGAATTGTTGAGGTGGTTGTGAATTGCAATATCCATTGACACGGAGTCCTCTAGAAATTGATCAAGTGCTGGTTTTTCTGGACAGCGATCTGTGGCAGTGCTGTGTGACATCTATTGTTTTTCCGTCATATACTGTATTGCCTTTCGTCGATAAATTTTGCAGTGCAACCTGCACTTGACTGCTCTTCAATGGGTTCACACTATGAAGGCAAAGCTTAGCCCTGGCTTTTGCCATTAGAAGAGTTCTATATGCATGTGAAATAGAACTACCTTCGGATGTAGAGAATATGAGACCGTTGTGCATTAGTGCCTCATGTCCATTACGTCAGGGCACAAAGCAAGGAAGTTACTCTTCCGTATGATGTTTATCCATAAGGGGAAACGCCACTCATTACATTACCGAAAGATTAGGTCAAGGAAACGAGTCTGCATTCTCTTGCAAGTTTTTGAGTTGTCTTCAAGCAGACTTTGAGGCAGTTTTCTATCCCCACGCAGCAACCAGACCTGATGGTTGATTGTGACCCCTGTCCTTGACATCTGTCATCAAAAATCTAAGAATCCATGTTACGATAATTCGTCTTCGGTGTTTTATAACATGCACAAGGGCAGATTTGCCCCCCATGGTCCAGGATAGTAACTACAGGTAACCAGAAGTGGACAATCATTTCCTTCTCGTACGAGTTCGAGGACACAAGAGTCAAGTAGTACAATCTCCTTTGCATCAAATACTTGATCGTCACTATACGTCTTACAGATATGCAGAAGTATCATCGAGCACTTGGTTTTGGACCACTTAATACAATGTGTGCAACCCAATCCTATTCGACAAAACAGGATGTTTGGAATATGCTTGGCACCGAAGAGGTGTCCAACAAATCCTGACATGAGTGTGATCGCTTTTGTGCTGAAATGGCTTCAATTTTCTTTTCAAGCTTAGAGATCGTGTAGAAGGGGGCCCACAACTGCAAAAGTTGGATCAACATACTCTATGTATCTGAAACTTGGAAATCAAGTATGCCATGTCCAGGGGGGAGTTTGGAAAAATATCTATTAATTTCGAACATTTGGCCTTTAAAACTGTTTCACTATTGAATTTTTCAATTACTGTTGGCTTGCGAGTAACTCGTTGTTTCTGATCATGCGAATTCCCTCAATCTTTCCTATATCCGCTCCATATTCTTAAGAATTCAGAGTCCAAAGGAACCACTAAGGATCATCAATTTGAAGTCCATTGCAAGCTTCCGTTTTCAGAGTCCCCAAAATGCACTATTATATTGTAGAGAACTAAATTCTTAGTCGATGTTATTTCCAAATGAAATAGAAACCTTGTTAAATACGGCACTTCAGTCTAATAAAACTTCTCATATGATGACACACTGGTTTCCAAATCTCAGCTCTGGCCTCAAGAACATCTATACTTTCCCAGTATTTATGAATGCGAAAGCTAGAAGAAACGAAGTGCATAACAACGCTACAACTGATTCATTGTGTGTTCGTGTCTCAGCAGGGCACAGATTGCCCACACATTAAATCAGCAGATTTTGTATCACGCCAATCAATCCGTCCATGCTCAGATACCAAAGAATGACCCGAAACTTCAAATTGTAGATGCAAATGCCTCAAACTTAGCAGGTCCGTCAAGCCATTATCCTGAGCTGGTTCGATAGATTATTACTTCGAACTCACTGTCTCAGAGAAAAGTATCTTGACGTTGGCAAATTCAAATGTGCGCACATTTTCACCCAAAATTTCTAATTTTATCATTCATATAAGTGATGTAGGGCGAGTGATAACATGTGGAAATCGAGTTGGTTGTACCTGGATGGACTGTATCCAGATGAGAGGTATTTATGCTACTGTAGTAGATGGACCTAGGGATTCTCTGTACCATTTTGAAATACTATCCAGTACCTTATCCGCAAAAGATATGTTGTCACTTTAAGGGATTTCCGGTAAGTGCACCCAATCATCGAACTCAGTTCACTTTGTGGACCCAGTTTCATACCAGGTCTAATTTTCTCTCATTGAATGTTTTAGTCCCAACTCCCATAAGAAAATCCTCACTGCTGCTCTCCACAGCCAAGTGCATTCCTTCCTCACTTTCATCTTGATCTACAGCAGAGGTTGGAACCTTCAACCATGGCCGCCGCTACAGCTTGCGCTTCCACCGCCTTGGCAGGCCAGAGCCTGCTCAAGCAGAGCAATGAGCTCGCCCGCAATGTCAACCTCGGGGAGGCACGCGTGACCATGCGCAAGTCTGCAAGTAAGTCCGCAGCCAGCGGCAGCATCTGGTGAGTACTCAGCATTCGGGTCACTTCTTGTCTGTTCTAGCTGATTTCATCATGTGCGGCTGTTGGAAATTTTTATGAAGCTTTGTCGAAAGTGGGATTTTGGACTTCTAGCTCTGTATCATCTTGGAGAGTAGAAAGCCGTGGATGCGTTTTAACTTCGCACTCTTAATTAGCAACCATGCCGATTAACACAGTTTTGAAAGCTTTGCGAGTAATGCCACATTGCAATGTTTGCGACTGCGGGGGCTATTGGGCTACACACCACCTCAAAACCCTAACTGTGTCATATTCTCCCTCTCCTCTATATTTCTTGTGGTCACGGAAATTGATATCTCACCAGTCTTAGTTCAGAGCACAAAGAATCGTGGTCGTCAGTATTTCCGTGGCCATGTTCAGACGTGTGTAGTTTTGAATGGATCTTGTAAGTGAAGGACATAGTGTTGAAGGAATAGGCAGTCTCCTCAATCTTCAATGGTCTGAGTGGAAGTAGAAATTGATGTTACAGGTGTGGGTATGAGGGAAGAAATTATTAATGCTAATCTCTGTGTGGCTATGGTGAAACAGTGTTTTGGTTTCAGCATAGATACCCATTTATATCTATGTATGAGAGTAGTTCTTAGTGGTTCAGTATATTGTGTGAACATACATTTTGGGCAGGTACGGCGCAGACCGACCCAAGTGGTTGGGCCCCTTCTCCGGAGAGACCCCTCATACTTGAACGGTGAGTTCGCTGGAGACTACGGATGGGACACCGCTGGACTCTCCTCTGACCCCGAGACCTTCGCCAGGAACAGGGAGCTCGAGGTCATCCATGCTCGCTGGGCCATGCTTGGAGCTTTGGGATGTGTGACCCCAGAGTTGTTGGCCAAGAGTGGCACCAAGTTCGGTGAGGCTGTGCGGTTCAAGGCCGGAACTCACATCTTCAGCGATGGAGGTTTGGACTACTTGGGCAACCCCAACCTCGTCCACGCTCAGAGCATCTTGGCCATCTGGGCTTCCCAGGTGATCTTGATGGGAGCCGTTGAGGGCTACCGTGTTGCCGGAGGACCTTTGGGCGATGTGACGGACCCGATCTACCCCGGAGGCTCATTCGACCCCTTGGGTTTGGCTGACGACCCCGACACATTCGCTGAGTTGAAGGTGAAGGAGATCAAGAACGGGCGACTGGCGATGTTCTCGATGTTCGGGTTCTTCGTGCAGGCCATCGTGACCGGAAAGGGACCATTGGAGAACTTGAACGACCACTTGGCTGACCCCGTGGCCAACAACGCATGGGCATACGCCACCAACTTTGTTCCCGGGAACTAGATCAAATATCGGTCTGAGCTGCCCAGGGAAAGCAAAGGATATCTTCTGAGCAGGGCCGATTGAGCATCTGTGTAGTAGGTAGCGCTCGAGAGGTTGTGGAGATTCTCGTGAAAGAATCCATGAAACAATCAAAGTTCCTGTAGAGGCCAGGCTTATTGGCGGCGACTACTGTTTTCAGAACAGCTTCGCCATACTAACTTGCAATGTATAAACTTCGAGAATTTATGTATTACCTTCTTGATTTCAGCATGAAGAGGTGTAGATTGCGCTTCCCTCCATGTATGTTGATTATCTTAAACAGTGCGTGCAGCGCATACTCGACGTTGTGCATTCTATGGATTATCGAGATAGCTTCAAGGCCTATTTCTCCTTGGCAATAATCAAATATTTCGAAACCACTTCTAGCACGCTATAAACCCCCACATCTCCATTATTGTTTCCGTCTCAGACTCTGAGTTCTGCCAAGTTGCCAGTATTGCGTCTGATGAATGGAATACACATGCGACTATCACTTGTCCTATGACTGATTTGTGGAAAGGAGTTAGTGCTTAAAGCGTTACTGACGTTTCTTGTAGTCATCACCTATTGAGATACATATACATAATTTGTGCATTCCACACATTGCAATAGTGGAGGGAGCAGCTCTTGGGGGAGGCTTAGCGAATGGGACATGGTCCTTCCCTGCAATCATCGTATTTGTGGTATGGATATTTATTGGCGTCGTGCTTAGTCTCAGACTTAAGTCTCGTTCAAATCCAGAGTGCCATGGCAATGTCTAATGTTTGTTGCGAGTCTGGGTGTACAGGAGATGAATCGTGCTTGGTCTCAGAGTTTGTCATTCAAGTCCCATTCAAATCCAGTGAGTGCCATGGCAAAGTCTGATGTTTGTTGCCAGTTAGGGTGTACAGGAGATGAATCTATGTTTGGACTCCCAATGTATGGGTCTTGGCAAAATTCCCGGGTCTTATTATCTGCGCTTTCAATGTACAGTACATGTAGGTTCTACTTCTTTGTCACCTGATATGTTACCAGCTCGGGAGGTGGACCTTGCATGACATGTATGAGTATTAATATGTATGAGCATATGTGAGTGCAGAAAGGGGTATTAATTTGAACTTTACCATACTACGTATACATATGCTACACAAATTATAACCTGTAGTTATGTACATGTATGAAGGACCTCTGGAAACTATACAACATTTGCATTTGTATGGTGTGTCACTAGACTTTATGAGATATGAAACTAGGATGAAAAAATTTCTCATTTTCTTATGTCATCCGTGCATGTATGAAAGAGGTAGTATTAGTCTACGATTTTTGGAAGGGATCGTTGAGCTGAAAACGAGGCCACTTCTTGCTTAAGGTTGCAAGAGGAATGGGTTCTGTTTGTTTGTGAAGGTTGTTCAAAGGGGATGCGGATGGTTGATGCTGGTGGTTATACATATGATAAGGGTTGCTTCTTATGCAAAAGTATATTTATACACTTATGTTAATGACTATTATATATGAATGCAATTTTTTTCATGTAGACATATTGTCACTTGTATTTTTATCATTGCAATTGTATATGTACTGCTTGATTTGAAAAAACAAACTTGTAAATATGGAGTTTTTAGAGTATGTTGCAAATGCACATGATTCTTGATTTTTAAATGAAAGGTGTAACCCCTGGGGTTAATAGCTGATATCAAGTGAATCTACATTTCCACTAGAATCTGATGGGCGAGTGACTTACATGGAAACTAGCCAGTATTCAATTAAGGAATCCACAAACATGCACTTCTAATAACCATGACTGAATTAAACGATATCCATATTAACGTCCAATTTTTATGATACTTCATCATAAATTTGCTAAAATTGTAACACGAGTTTTTTTCGTAATTGTGGTTTGTAGGAGTTGGAGACTATGAAAAAAACGAAATAAGGGTGAGTTTCCATGTAGGCCGCTCGCCTACTAAATTCTGGATAATAGTGGGTTGGAGGTGTTCTCATGTAGATAAGCACCAGCCGCCAACCAACCACATTTGGGTGGCCTACTAGAATGTGGAGGGCCATGGACATGGGCCGCTACACTTCCATGCGCCCATTAAAACTTTTTCTTCTTTTAACTTACAAGTGTTGCTCACCAAAGGATTGAAGGAAGAGGTCCATCCTTGGTAACTTGGAGGCAAAGGTTAGCAGGTGGGCCCAAATTTGAGAAGATGAGAATAACTAATTGGCACATACAAACCCTACCCCACCAGATTCCATCTACATTTGGACGAGTTTATCCTTATTCCCACTAGAATCTGGTGGGCAAGTGGCCTACATGAAAACTCACCCTAACACCCACATACCTTAGTGGGCACCTCAAACTTCATGTGCTTTTTGCATTAAAGATTGAGTTTAATTCAATCCATTCATGGTTGCACATGCTTAATACTTGTTGGAAAGTCCATAACATTAGGTAGGCCATGGCCAAGCTTGTGCCCATAGCAATTTGAGTATAATATCTTCTTGAAAAACCAACTTGCTTAACACTAACTTTAATGACTCCCATGTGTTTGCCTAGTAAGAGTATATGACCCACTACCTCTTAGGAAATTGAAGATCATAATTCTAAAAGTTGAGTAATGTTATTTCTTTGAATGAAAAATCTTCATATTAACTCTTAAACTTGCAAATGTGGGAGCACACGTAATATAAACACATAAACATGTCTTAATATGATCATTCCACACTTTTAAAGCCTAGTAGCATGCAAATGAGATCATAGCCTATCCGGTACAAAAGAATTTTTAATGAGAGTTTAGATTAGGTACAATATATACATATGGGATGGACCATAGCTGCATGAAATAAATAGAGTTACAATTTGAATTTTGGGGGAGATCTGTGTGCATTTTAATGCTCCCCCCCCCCCTGTGGTTCTTCACATGAGCAGTTTATGTCAACCAAGTATACATTTGTGAGGTTTATGCCCACAAAAGATCATATTTGTTCAATGTCCATGAATTTATGGCATCCTCTATCATCCAAAAAAAAAAAAAAACCAACCAACCAACCAACTTATTCTATTTTCATCATGATAACATAATATTTGTACATTGGAAAATAAGATATTGAAAGCCTCCAGTCTTTGTAGGAAAAACTAATTCAAACCCCAATTTAACTCTTGGTTGGAAACTTCATGCTAATCACCAATTTCACAACACCCCAAGGATAGTACTCTGCATTGTGTCTTAGACCAACCCTAAAATTTAGCAAACTCTTCAACCTAAACACTATCTTATATTAGTTTCTCATAATGTCTTATCTAATATGTAGGCCCAACACGATCTTGTAGCTTCTCAGTTGTGTTTTGTGTTTCATGTTCCATACGGCATAAATTTTTTACATTGCCATGAAATTCAATACATGGCAAGCACTTATTGCATTCACTACTAGAATGATGAACAAGTTTTGAGCACGGAATCAAATCTCTTTAAATTAAAACATAAGTCTTTTTGGTGTCTTTTCTTATATCCCACCTCACCACTCCAATTTAGATGCCCCGTTGAGCTAAGCAATGGAATTACCCGGCGCTTACGTTAAGAAGGCTCCAACTTCAGAAGTTGTGCCTTTGCAACCCCCTTGGAAGTTGCAATGACCTTGAAGACTACACAATCAATAGGTAAGGTAAATGTGCATAAATCCCAGGGTGTGGACTCTTCATCGCAAGAAAAGTGGTCTGCCGTTGTGGTGATCGAGGAGCAATGGAGGGAGGTGGAGAGAACGGGAGCGGCAATGCCGTGGAGTGCGCAGCCACGAAATTGGTGTATTTTGATGACATGTGGAAGCTCCAAGCCCCCGCTGTGGTTTTGGCGATGACGAAGGTGAGACAGAATTGTGGGCTTCTTGCGATGCCTAGCGTCAGTGCTTCCGCGGCAGTAAATTTCAAGTTGGGTTTTCCGTGTGATCGGTGTCTCTTGTGCGATGTGGGCAACGAATCACGAGCCAGAGTATGGCAAGAGGGGTTTTAGCTGGGTTTAGTTGGGTTATGAAACCAAGTTAGCAAGGGCTTAAGAACCTCCTTACGTTGAACTAAAGAGTTCTTGAATGAGATTGAGTGTTACCCTCCTTGAAATTCCCTCTGTCGCAGAAAAAGCTCTTCAAGATATGTGTCCACAATTTCTCTCAACGTCAGCATGATTTTGCTATGGTGAGGAATGTGGGATTTTTCTCGATGGCATGTTTCATATGTGCAAGCTTCTAAAATTGTTGCGTTCTCTTGGCCAATTTCTCTTAAACAGGAAAGCGATCGGGATGTTGTCATTTTGGATCAAACCATACTGTATCCACAGGGCGGAGGCCAGCCGTGCGATACAGGCAGCATAATGTCGTTGGATGGAACCATCAACTTTTGTGTCACCGATGTTCGCTCTAAATCCGGAGTAGTGAGCTTCAAGACTCTTCCTGATGTCATAGCAATTGGCCTGCTTGTTCATCATCTTCAAAGTGAGGGTAAAGGAACCTTCATTTTGAGGTATGAGTTTGTTTCAGTGCAAAGTTTGACATGAGCCTTTAGGCTTTCCATAAGTTTAGCTGATGCGTTTTTTTGTTTTTTTTGTTTTTTTAATTTAGTTGGTGGGTGGCACATGATTTAACACCTAAAGAGTGATCACCTCATGCAGGTATACCATTATGGTAAATTTGATGGAAGCAATGATGTTGAGGCTAGTTTCTTCCAAACTAAACAAGAAGTAAACATATTTGTGGATGGTGCTCGTCGTCAACACAATTCTAGGTCAGTTATTCTCTTTTGGAATCCCTGTCTATTGATAGTTTTTTGCAAAAATGCCATTCTCTTTGAAGAATCTGGAAGCTAGGGTGTTCAGCAGTTATTTTTGCTCCAAAACTTGGCTACAACAATCATTTGGGATGTTTCACATATGTACAGATTACATTCAGCTGGGCACCTGCTTGATTCATGTATGAGACACATTGGATTGGGTTCATTGGAGCCAGGAAAAGGACATCACTTCCCTGATGGGTACGAGATCTCCTAGTTTGCACTTCTTGTTATGTCTATGACTATACATTTAGAGTGATGCACCTGAGTTCCTCAATTTCGCATTCTCTGATTTGTTTTATGTTGATCCAGCCCTTTTGTAGAGTACAAGGGAGCCATCCCATCAAAAGACTTGGAGAACAAGCGTGTTGCCTTAGAGTTGGATGCAAATCATCTTATCAAATGTGGTGGTCAGGTACATTAAACTTCAAGGTTTTAACCTGCTTCACCTAATCCCAGAATCTCCAGTTGTACACAACCACAGCTGAAATTTATCTCAAAGTAGTGTTGCTTAATTGCAACTCCTTGAAACATCATGACTATGGGTCTACTATCTTGGTCAAATAATAAACTAACCTCAAATTCCTTGTTGCAAATTTATGTTACCAGTTAATCCAGAAAGGCCTAGTGAATGCCTGAAATCTATAATTCAACATTTGGTTTACATGGATTGCATTTTTTCAATACTTGGGACCTCTTGTTCTTCTACTGTGGGTGGTCTCAACAGTATGCTTCTGACTCTTTTTGGTTTGACTTCACAGATGTGCTGGCAAGTTGGATGTATTTTGATTGATAAAACTTGAAAGCCTTGTAGTTGTTCATCTTCTGTGTGGTGTACCTGCGGTTGCATCATTCTCATCAATCTGTAAAATGTATTACAGGTGCGAGCTGAGATATTACCTTATTTTGAAGCTGCAGCTTTGTGTGGTGGAACATTACCTGACTACATCGCTAAGGTCTTTGTTGAGCCTGTCCTAAGAAAATCTTTATGGATCCTTTGTCTTGAAAATGTGATTGTTGTGAAGGAAATTCTCTGCCTCGATGAGTTGACAAAATATGAACTAAATGTCAAAGTTGACATGTAAAGCAAGCGTGAAGAATTTAATGAAAACTATGATGCTCATGGTGCAGGACAGTTGGCCACGGATTGTTTGCTTAGGTGAGAATTCTGGATGTCCTTGTGGAGGAACACATGTAGCTGACATCTCGGAAATTGGAGACGTAAAGGTAGTTCATTCTACGTTCTGTGTTTTTGATATTACTTCATGATCAACCTTAATGCAACAGAGATTGTTGAGTTACCGAGGTGCATGCACTTCCAAACTATGCTTAACTTGTTACACACGTAGTACCACCACAAGATCATGATATCTCTACAATGAACCATGTGTCTGTAATACATGTTATCTTCACTAAACAAATTGAGATTTGATATCGCACCTTGAGAAAAATGACTGAAGTTTCATATAGTTTCATTAGATGATCATTTCAAAAACTTGCCCAAGAGAGATACTAAGTTCCATGTAGGTATGTGCTTTACTAGTGGATGTTTCCAAATACTGAATTTCTGAGAGTGGCGACTGGGTGCAGGTTACACAGATTCGTGTCAAGAAAGGAGTTACCAAAGTGTCTTACAATGTTGTAGCAGCCAATGCATGATTTATTAAGAGGGGTGCTTGAAAAGTCTGAGTTATAATAATTATTTGACCTAGCAAATTGGAATATTTGATTACAACAATTAGGTGGAGTTAGGGTTACATACTCTTTGTAGTGTTTCATGGGCATATATTTCATTATAGAAACTCCACCCTCTTCTTTCCCCTCACGAAAGAAATGATCTGCCCATGCAATACATTTAGCATTGTTGCATTACCAACAAAGACAAGGAACGTTATCTATACTCAGATGGTGTGAAATGCTTCTCTAATATCTCATAGATTGGTGACTATATTAAACATCTGTTTTAGTGTGCCTCACACTATTCATCATCAACCCACACTAACCACCTGGTGGCAACTAGAAGGGTGTCACAAGAGACTTGGTGCTAACTTACATGACAAGTCATAAAAACCACTCTTAAGAAATATGGCACACCAATTTTGATACCACACTAAATCAAATGTTTAGTACCGTGTAAACTACCTACAAACCCCCAGCATAGATTTTTGGTGACAAGAGTTTGGGTCACAATTGTCACCACCATGCAGTAGCCTCACCACCACCATTGCTACTTTGTTAAAGTTGTGCACTTTGCATTGTACTACCTATACATTTAATGTGAAACATTCAGTTTGGCAAAAATATTTGTCAAATTAAGTCACTTGTTCCAAGAAGACATTCTCGCTATGTAATACTCCAAGCTGGACTCCCTTCATAATGACATGAGTCTGTCATAAATGTTGAACCGGTAAAGAGCACTCTCAAGAAGTCTCAAAGTAATTCTGAAAGCAAGTTTATGTACAGTCCAGTTCAGGAGGACGGATGCAACGCAATGCAGTTGCACATCACTCTCGTACTCGCCAGAAGCTTCAATGCGCCAACACCATTCCATTAAAGGTCACAAAGCGACAAACTGATTATTCCTACGCCAGAAAGGTACCACAGACATATGTTTTGTGTAGATATTACTTAGCACAGGATTGTATACAAGTTTCACATTGTGCGGGTCTCATTTTCTTACATATTTCCTTTTCAGACCAAGTTACATTCTCGTCTACGATATGCGGGTGTTATTCGAATAGTGTTCTTATTCGGATAACTATATTTAATTGGTCTGTGGTCATGTGAACATCGAAGATCTGACACCACAAGGACACATTCAAAAGGAGATATGGACTGCGTCCCCAAGTTTTCGATACTTCACACACAAGACTGAGAGCCCGTGACCATCACACTTCAAGCACTCTCATTCGTGGAAAGGGGGGAGCCGGTCCAAGTTCGCTTCACACTAAGCTTGAGGGACCAACGGAGTATGTGAATGCAAGATGGATGTAAAGTCTACATGGATTCCTACATGCCATTGAATGGATCATGTTTCTTGGTCACTTGGACTATGCTCAAAAACCACCTCTTGGAGGTAGGCCTAACACAAAACCATGAGACCATGACACTTTGAATGCTCACAACCGTTGACTTATTCTATTTAGCCCCCGATGTCACCTCACGTGACAGCTGTCGTGTAAACTAAGATCGTTAAACACAACAGATCGAGTGTCGTCATCAACATCAATTAGCAAAATAAACATAGCAAACTAATATGCTAAACAACCACCTCTTCAAGTGCCCCCCTAGCAGATAAGGAGCCCCTCCAATCAGCTAGGAACAAACACACTCATCGGTAGAGGTGTTGAACATGATGAAGTTGTTGTTACATCTGTACATATCCATGTTGGTGTAGTGGTAATCTAAAGAATTAAACTCATGGTTGAGGAAGTAACCCAAGAACTGTAGGCTGGGTGCAATGTGAGCCCCATCCTCAATCGCTTTCAACAATTTATGTTGAATTATTTGATAACTCTCCCAATGTGATTTTCAATCCCATAAAACTACCGACCAACTAGATAACAACTTCACCACTAAGACATGTGGCAAACATCCATAAAGTCCTCAATCATGACCATTAATGGCCATAGAATGGGAGGATTTCCGACAACGAGGACAAACCCAATTGCCAGAAGGAAGAGTCAAAAGGGGAGGTGTCAAACATGCCATGTGCCATCCACGTTGACATTGATCGCACAATAACATTGTTGCAGCTTCTTTCTTCTCTCCACACACATAACAAGGTAGACCCTGTGGTACAACCGCCAATTCGGGATGCACAGAGCCGTCGATGGGAAGGTGACATGGAGCACAATTCTTTGAATGCTCACGACATTCCCGTCCATCCTTGCCTTCAAGCAATAATATACCACTTGGTAAAACATCTTTTACTCGCAAAATTATGCGCCCAGCCTTGACATCCAATGTCGTGGGCGATGTGGGAGCCTCGTGCTTGACGACACACCTGCTGCTAAAAATGTTAAAATGTGGATCAGTTGTTTGTACATCGATGCAGGTAATAACTAACATAGATGACCAGCCTGAGTGAATCGGCTTTAGTCATAGAATTGCATACATGGTGCTTAGGATCTAACAATCTGTATGATAAATTCCTCTCACTTCTAAACGTAATTGAATATCATCTTTTGATCACACTGCCACTCTTCTCGCCTGGAGGCCGACCTCCACTCCCCGGATCCCGATCCAAGCCACGGGGTGGTAGTCGTAAAGCAAGCTATGGACCTCGGAATCGTCATTTGGCACGGGCTCATTAACGAGTTCAACGGCGCCCACATTCCTTAAAATCTTCCGTTCGTGTGAACAATTTGGGTTATCCACTTCAACCACTGATACGCCCTCTCGTAATTCAAAGTTTGGAAGAAGCCGCCGACTGGATCGACCAACTTCCGTTTGTGAACCGTTGGCTCGGGGACTCACCCCCCGCGGGCACATCATGGAGAATGAGGATTACCTATAAATTTGCGTTCTCTTGTCATCTGACACAAAGCTCTCCGACACTTATGCTAAAGTTGTTAATCATCAGTGTAACGTAGCATATGTCTCAAAATAGGGTAAATGACACATTTATGCATGTGACATTAAATACTGTAAACAGTGTAGTATCTCGAGTAATGTTAGTAGCAACATCAGTGTTACAACTCCGAGTATTGCGCTTAACAACCACTATGACGCTTACTCTCTCCTTGTGAAAGGTATGAATTGGTTGGCGAGCGTCCTCTTTCCTACACAACTAGTTATAATGGGTACGTAAAGTTTGAGTTTGTATACATGGTCTCAACATGTTATCAGAGTAGGTTTGTTAGAATAGAAACTTGATTAAGCTTAGTGTTCATCAGCGTCCACAAGAGCTTGATAGAGAGCATATTCACTTAGCGAAAGTCATTTGTCAGAACGCTTAGCAAGATGCACTACGACCTTATGAGACTTGGACAACACGTCATGCGTCAATGAAAAGTATGCAAATCTACCGCATGCCAATAGCACCATGGTTGACAAACTAATTATCCCAAGTAGTGCGTGTTACTCTTTGGAGTTACGCAATGTTGTAACTCATTAATGAGAATGTAATATTTTACCAGGCAAAGTCATTTATGTTCTATGATGTTCGAACAACATATTGAACTTTCATTAGTTAAAAAGTGAACAACCTATTGAACAACTTATTGAACTTTTGTCGCCGTAGGTTGATAGTAGGATGGGGGGAAAATGTTTAAAAAAAATCAAGCTTGATGTTTTTGGATCTAATGAGTCAGATTGCCTAAATGGTCGGCAAAATAATCATAAGAATGTGTAATGTGAGGAAATTTGGTGTATTCTAGAATGAGGCCAAAGTTAGAAACTCCCATGCAATGACTATACTATTATACCTATCACGCACATTCTCTCTGACAATCACACAAAGTGAAGCTAACATTCACGCGTGACAAATTGAACATCTCAAAATCAAGAGTTCTAAGACTTTAGGGACATAATTGGTCAAGATTCTCACGTTTCTAAGTCCAAATGGACTAGTTACATGTCGACAACTTTCATTTCAATCCTCCATGAAAATACTTCATTACATAAATTCTAGGTTGTTGAATATACCCAATAAAAGTAAGTTGGGATGACCGTACTTGTAAACTTATTCATAAAGAGGTCATTAGAAAAGTTGTCACATTGACATTAAATATCATATGATACTAAATACAATATTTATTGTATTCGGGGTGGAAATAACATGGGTCCAAGATTAAGGGCTCAGTTTTTCTTGGGACTTCTTACTGCCAACACTTAATGTATCAAATGAATGAATCATCTTACATCAAAAGCAGCTTAGTATAGAATATTCATCCATGTCAACAAATTGCCTTGCTGCAGAGCGAATTCTTTGCAAAATGCATTACAACAAATTCAGTTCCTTAAGAATGCATGATGGGCCAGTAAAATCCAGACTTGTGAGTTGCCAATCTTCGCAACAATTAGCAGAGAAAAATCAAATCCAGGGCAGAGGCGAGTCAAAGAGACATGTCCGAAGCAAGATTGATGAAATGGAGGCTTTAAAATACAAAACATTAAGCTGCACATCGTTTCCTTGGACCTACTCACGTGAATTATACATTTACAATGAGTCTAGTTCCCGGGAACAAAGTTGGTGGCGTACGCCCAGGCGTTGTTGGCCACGGGGTCAGCCAAGTGGTCGCTCAAGTTCTCCAATGGTCCCTTTCCGGTCACGATGGCCTGCACGAAGAACCCGAACATCGAGAACATCGCCAGTCGCCCGTTCTTGATCTCCTTCACCTTCAACTCAGCGAATGTGTCGGGGTCGTCAGCCAATCCCAAGGGGTCGAATGAGCCTCCGGGGTAGATCGGGTCCGTCACATCGCCCAAGGGCCCTCCGGCAACACGGTAGCCCTCAACGGCTCCCATCAAGATCACCTGGGAAGCCCAGATGGCCAAGATGCTCTGAGCGTGGACGAGGCTAGGGTTGCCCAAGTAGTCCAAACCTCCATCGCTGAAGATCTGAGCTCCGGCCTTGAACCACACAGCCTCACCGAACTTGGTGCCGTTCTTGGCCAACAACTCGGGGGTCACACATCCCAAAGCTCCGAGCATGGCCCAGCGAGCGTGGATGACCTCGAGCTCCCTGTTCCTGGCGAAGGTCTCGGGGTCGGAGGAGAGTCCAGCGGTGTCCCATCCGTAGTCTCCAGCGAACTCACCGTTCAAGTATGAGGGGGTCTCTCCGGAGAAGGGGCCCAACCACTTCGGTCTGTCAGCACCGTACCTGCACAGCCAAATTCCAGGTTTAGCTCTTCTCCAGAGCAACGTAATCGCTTCAAACCTCTTCACAGATACCCTATTCCCAAGAATGGTTTCTCGACGACAATGAAGACCCAGGTCGACATAGCTAAGAATGTAATGATAACTACAATGTTCTCCTATGCTGTGAACCCCAACACCTATGCCGACAGTTGCCGCTTACACAAGAAGCCTCTAGCAAAGCAGGGAGCAAACGACATATCCCAAACTGTGAGTTCGCGTCGCCCACATTGCACGGTAGCATTACTTCTATTGCTTCTTAACCTGTGTTCTTCACCGTGATCGCTAGAATTGCTAAGTCAAACTCAGACATGACTCTCTCTAACACCCAAGCCCGTTTAAAAAAATAAAAACCTCAGATTGCCACGCTCCACCAGACCTTACCACGAATTCAACAGCCAAACGTCAACAAACTGAGCTCGAAAGAAGGGACAGTAATCTGAACGCAGAGCACTGACCAGATGCTGCCGCTGGCGGCGGACTTGCTGGCAGACTTGCGCATGGTGACGCGGGCCTCGCCGAGGTTGACATTGCGGGCGAGCTCGTTGCTCTGCCTGAGAAGGCTCTGGCCTGCCAAGGCGGTGGAGGCGCATGCAGTAGCGGCGGCCATGGCTGAAATTCCAAAAATCCGCTACAATTCAAGCAAGCGGGGAGCGAGAGAGGTGTCGACGGATTGAGAGAGTTGGAGCGGGAGCTTGACTGAGGAAGGGGGGTCTTATCGCGGAGGCCAATGAAGGGGAGAATCCGAATGAGATGACGTGGCAGCGCCTGAGTGGTTGAGAGGAAGGCCTTGGATAGGATATGTAGATGGACTTATTACTCCCACTTCGCCCTCCTACTGCCAACTCACCACTGCCAATCGGGTGCCCTCGTGGCACTAACTGGGACTTGTTGGCAGTGTGGACTATTGTTGCACCGGGTATATAGGTGAGTGCATGGGTATCAACAGTGCATGGGTATCAAAACTGAATACCCATTTATGTGTCGAAGAACATACACATGGGTATCAAAATTGTAATAGCAGTTATTGAGGATATCTCAAAGTTAGAGAATCATTGTATACTTAAGTTAGTATTTAGATTGATACTATTCTCAACCATATTGATATCAACCTAATGATTTTACTGAGGTGTGAAGGTTCTTGCATGGTAAAGAGACTCGATTGATATTGAAAACAAAATCACCGTCAAATATCCATCCTCATTACAGGTACCCGAGTGGTATCTAAAAGAAGATGATATCAAACTGACATTGGTGTGGATCTCTAACTCAAGCCAAACTCACAACCATAAAAAAAAAGTTATGTGGTTTGTTTATATATTGATGAGAGATGTCTATATGTCAAGTAAGTGATCAGCACCATATGGAGGAAGGAAAATTTGAAAGAAAGAGCTTTTGTTCTTTACATAGTACACAAGGATCAGCATATGATTGTTTCTTTTTTGAGTTTTTTTTGACAATTACAAAAACATTAGTTGAGTGAGCTAACAAAATTAAGTAAGCCAAACTTTTAATTTAGGTCATGTGGATGAATTGTGTAGGTGGATGTGGCATTTGGGGCAAACAATGCATCATCATAAATAAAATAAAAGTAACATCGGGGTTTGGTCAATGCATCATCAAACAATTTATTGTGTTTCAAACCTTGAACATGATTCTCTAGATTACCAACCAAGTGCTTCTTGGGTGGACAAAGTTGGAAAATATCACCACATGCCTTGCATCGAACCTTAAACCATAAACTCTCAAGCTCATAACCTTCAGGATCACCTATAACCATGAAAGGACCTCCAAAAGGGTTGATGGACCTTCTGCATAATAGCCAAACCTTTTGTCACTGCAACCTTATGATTTAAGGTTGTGAGCACAACATGTTTTCCCTTTGTAGCCATGCATTGAGGGTGGTCACTGAAACTTATACCTTTTCACCTACCCCAAGACCTAATGTGCATATTACACATAATATGGCTCTTCTTGAAAGTAGCAAATAGTTCATTTAATGTGGTTTTCCTATGATCTCCATTGTTTAAGCCAATACTTTGTTGCATTCTGCATAGTATAATTTCACAAAAGAGACATTACTCTAATCCCATGACTTATGAAACCACAAATGATCATCCAATGTAATCAAGTGAAGCTTGGATTTGAGTTTGGACACAACCTTTGTGCATTTTTCTAGGATCTCGTTAGCAAAGGTGTAGATTTCATGTGTTCCACATCATTAAGATCACTTACATCAATGGAAACCCTAGATGCGGCAAGTGGGGGGCATGTGATCCTCGTGGTATGTGAGATCGAGTATGTCATCAATAGGGGTATGACTTGGTTCATTGAAAGTGGTAGCAAAAGCTTCAACATGCCTACGCTTGACACAATCTATGGAGACATCCGTAATAGGCAAGACATATACATGATTGCTAATAGTGTTTAACCTTGCTAACTTTGTGCAGTTCCTAACCTTATGTTGGTGGTCCCAAAACTCAAAAGGCCAATCCACAACAAAACCCTCTCCTAGAAGACAACATAAGTCCATGCTATATTGGTTATCAATAGCGTGCAATGGCCCAATAAGCTTTGAACATGGGCTTTCATCATCAATAGTGAACAACTTGAAGTGAGTAGGCATTGTGGGAGAGGATACTCTCACAATAGAGGGGGAGGTGTGCAGTAATGATGGTGTAGTGCATGGCCCTTGATAGGAAACACACCTCCTTTCAACAATGCCTTGAAGATACAACCTTGCAGACACGCCCAAGGTACCACCAATAAACCGTAGCGAAGCAAGCACAATGATGGAGTGCACTTGGTTCAATTAAACCCTAAACAATGAGGCAGGGGAAGGCTGACAAAACGGAGGGGTGGGCTAGAGAAGACACATTGGCCATTGAAAATCCCACTCACTGTTAGAAGTGACTCCCTAAACCCTTTCCATCACCCATAATGTGCCAGCCCGTCATTGTACAAATTGACAACTCAACATATTAAACATTACATGTAAATATTATAGCTAACCTATGTGCTATACTATAACTAATATTTTTCTAATTTGGACTAATATGACTAGTTCTATGTTACTTACAATGGGTTATGGTCAATTTGTATAGACCCTTTGGTATTAGTAACAAACCTATAATTTTTAGGTTAAAATTCTATTTGGGACCTTATATTTTTTTGCACGTACTTTTCTAAAACCTTCTGAGTGCACCCCCAAGTGGAAGACTAATGGCATAACCACATACATTAACGATCTTCCAACCAAACATTGGAGCCACATGACCTGTATATCACAAAAGACAACAATGGGATCATGGCACCAAGAAAAACAAATATGAAATTTTTTAAGCAAACCCATTGTTTCCTTCTTTCAAACTTTTAAATTTTGTTTTTAAGTGGTTCCAAAATAACAATAATAGTGTTTTCTAAGGATTTGGGGTAAAATGATGGTGCAAATAAACTTGAAATTTATTTCCTTGGTGCCAACAAAACCAATATTTAAACTAGGCAACCCAAAAAATCGCTCCAAATTTGAACATTTCATTTCAAGTGCATTCCAAATGACCTCAACAATATTATTCAAGGCTTTGAAAATCAACCAGGATGATCATTGCTCCTTTTTGACAGTCCACCTTCATTTCATGTGATGGGTTACTCTCTTTTTTGCCTTTCAATGTGATGGACATCATGAAAACTACCTTCAAATGACGGGTTGAGAAAATCTTAATTTTTCACACAAAATTGAAGATCAAATCATATTCTTTCAAAATAAATGTAGAGAAGTGAACCTCTTACAATAGTTGGTCCAAACTAAGAACTTTCTAATTCCTCTTGTTGCGCCATAATTCAAATACTGCCCTCCAATCTTGCATTCTTCTAGTGTGTCCAACTCTATACCCTAAACTCTGACATGCAAGATTGGAGGGCCATCAATTACATGTCAGAGTTTATTCTCCAACTCTATCCCGCATAACGACACTTGCATAAGAGCATCCAGAGTGTCCAACTTCAATGAAGCTTGCAAGTGGCTTTTGATAGCATTTTGTTTTGAGAATTTTTTTTCACAAATACTAATAATAATGAGCATTGGTGCTTTTTACACGAGCGTGCTACGTCCATTCACCCTCTCCTATCATGTTTGTGTGAAATCCTTTTCGCCAATTGCAATACTTGAGGAAATGCCAAGTATTTTTTTTTGCCAAAGTTTCATGATATGTGGCCAATTGGTATACCACTCGTTGATGCCCCCACAAAATTGGCAAGCTTCAGACGATGATTTGTTTTCACATTCATACCTCAAAGTTTCTGCAAACTCAAGCAACTCGACTCTATTTGCTTCGCTTTCAACTGCCGTCAATCCAAATTTCATGATCAATCTCTCCTACCATTGCTTTGACATAGTTATACAAACTTTTCATCACTTGGATAAAGCTTTGGACATAAAAGTTTTGATGCATTGCAAACATGTAAATCAGTAAACCTTTCATTTAAGCTATCCACAACTGATTGTACACACATAGCTCTTGCCATCTTGCATTCTTCTGGTGTGTCCTCCCGATCAAAAATTTGTCCGTGATGCATAGGATGATATGTGCTTTCAACACCATCATTTGCCTTCCATCTTACACATCATCCACTGAAACTTGTGACAAGAATGGACCCATGTTCTTGGTTGATAGTCCAAAGTTAGGTTTGTGACCACATAAAAAATGTTTCTTCAAAATAAAAATTGTTGAATCAAAAGTGGATCCAATTGCTAAAATACCAACCAAGTCATATTGTAATTTTTTATTCAATTTATTTAGTTGTGCAACACATCAACCACAAGATGAAGCATAAATTGAAACTAGAAGGTTGTAGCTTGATGGTACCAATAGGCATCTTCCACTTGGAAAGCATCCAATATTGTTGGCATATACTACAAAATGCACTCCAACACTTGACCTCGAGAAAGCCAACGAACTTAATGGAATTGCAAGATAGCCAATGGTTGTAAATAAAAATTGATCATTAAACTTTGAATTCCTTTCACCGGTTGCTACTTCTCCCTACTCACTTCTAAACTTTGCTAGCAAATCGATCCATATTCAACAACTCTAATATCGTTTTGAATCCATTGCATGTAGACAAAGCTTCTCGATGTGCAATGCAATGGATGATGACCAAAGCGGGAACATCATGTCACGAACAGGTCATCAATCAATGATGACAACCTATCATCAAAGTTGCTCTATCTATTGCTAAATTGGGTTCAATTAGGTGTCACTTACGAGTGCAAAAGTTGGCTTGTATCTCACTATGAAATCAAAGCTCGGGTGATATATTATGGGATACTACATTGTTTCATGGGGAGGTCACTCCATTGTCAAGTTGAACACCACGTGTGAACAAAGTTTGCTACCCCTATATTACATGCCATAGATAATTTTAAAATTTATGATATTTTTTCTACATATACATAACCATTGATAGTATCTTTTGTATATATTTTTGAAATTATTAGTCATCTTCATTTTTGTAGTAATTTTTTTAGTTCAATTTTGCATCATTCTAGTTAGAAATGGTATGTTTTATTAAAAAAACAAATTATCAAATTTAGTTACCTTTTTGTACTATGTAATAGATACCGTGTATATCTACTCATGAAAAAAAAAATTGATAAAATTTTGACCCATTTTGGTGATGCTTTATGTAAAAAATATATTTTTTACGCTCGCACGTGGTTATTCAACTTTACAATGGAGTAACCTCCCCGTGCATTGTTTGCCCATAGGTTATGGGATATGGTTGATGTAACCTTTCTTTTGACGAGCTGATTTTATTTTTCCTTTCCATGCGACGGGCATATTTTCATTTTCACTTTTCTTTCGATGGGCAAGATTAATTATAAACTCTATATGCCTTTCTTTTTGCTTGTGATAGGTGAAAAAAGAGCCTTGGGGATGATCCCCAAAAAATTGGATTTGTTTTTTGTTTTGCCGAACTACGAATAAATATACTTATGTTGGCTTCCAATTTATAATATTTAATTCTACATTTTGTTTCTAAGTGTGTTTCAAAACAATTGCATTATTTTTTTCTAGGAATTTGGACATAAGCATGATGGTGCCCATAAACTTGGAATTCATTTCCTTGGGGCCAACAAAACCAATATGTCATTCTTGGGCACCCCCAAAAAATGCTCCAAATTTGATTGTTTGATTTTAAGTGCATATCAAATGACCCCGACAACATTCTTCAAGGATTTGAAGACGTATTTAAGTAAATCTAGATATATTTTCATAATCTGAATTTTCTGATTGCTTCAATTCTATAGTCAAATAAATGTTGAATAGTGAAAATACAATCCAAAGAGTTACTATAAGAGTATTGAAGGATCTTACCATACAATCCTATCATAGGATCCTATAATAAAATTCAACATGTTATAATTAGGGACTTGGACTTTAGTCCAAGTTTACTTAAATACGAGATCTTGGAAATCAACTGGGACGATACCCAAAAAATTATTTGTCATGTTGCCGTAGCTAATAGTTATTTCAATTTTTGTTGGTAACCCAATTTATAATTTCTTAATTTAGATATTTTTTTCTTTGTGCTTTCAAAACAATTGTGGTATTGTTTCCTAAGAATTCGGAAAGTAAGCATGACGGTGCTCATAAACATGTTAACCATCTCGTACTCATCATGTGTTTCATATCCTAGGAGAAGTCTGTGAGTTGGGAAAAGTAACCATTGAAGAACCACTTAACCTTAGTTGTGTAGAAAGACCATGGTCTTTCAAGGGGTTAAGGTTAGATTTTAACCTACCACCTAGCATAACATGGTAGGGTTTTTTTTTTTTTTTGAGACAGAAGGCCGACAGGCCAACGCCAAAGCACATGAGGCAGTTGACCACCTGACAAGTTTTCCGTCAGGTAGAGAGGAGATTTCACAGCCGGGATTCGAACCGCCAACCTCTTCCTTGAGATTTGGGTATCCCTCCACCATCATCCGGTAGTTTAAGGTCGTCTCGGACCATCCATGGTAGGGTTTAGGGGACCCTATCTACAAGCCTATCTGGATTCTGCAATCTAAATCGGAGCTGCAAGCGCGACGAACGCATCCAATCACCAATTCTCCGTTCACTTGTGGACCCACTCTCCCCACTCGCTTCATTGGCTATCACAATTCTGTCGTTCAATCCCAACACTCGTCGATTATTCATAAGAGCTTCTACTGCGCTCCTACATGCTCATCGAGCTCAATTCATCATCACATACACTGAGTAATTAGTTCTGTTGCAAAGGAGCTTAGATCGATCTAGCTCGCAGCTATGGCCGCCGCTACCGCATGCGCCTCCACTGCCTTGGCAGGCCAGAGTCTGCTCAGGCAGAGCAATGAGCTCGCCCGCAATGTCAACCTCGGCGAGGCCCGCGTCACCATGCGCAAGTCTGCCAGCAAGTCCTCTGCCAGCGGCAGCATTTGGTACGTGCTCAGCGTTTGGATTGATGTCTCCTCATTTTGAGCTGATTTTGTTGTGTCCGGCTGTTGGATTGCTGGTGAGGTCTGGCGGAGTGTAGCGTTTTTGAGGTTGTTGCTGTATAACGTATTGGGTGTTAGCGAGAATTTCCTGTGCATTTGGCTTAGCAATTGTAGTGACCATGATGGAGGACACTGTAAGTTTGTTAGGAATGCAAGCGATCCACATTGCGATGGGTATTACTCTTGGACGCGACATTAAGAGTTCTCGGTTGGGGTTCAGAGCATAGAGGGGGCGTTGCTGGTAAATTTTCTTGCGTAGCCATGTCGACCTGGGCCTCACAGTATCACATCGCAACTCATGTGGAGTTCAATTTTGTTTCTATGTGAAGCTCTTGGTGGTAATTAGATTGCTCAAGAGCAGAGCTAAAACTGGTATTTGGCTGTGCAGGTACGGCGCAGACAGACCCAAGTGGTTGGGCCCCTTCTCCGGAGAGACCCCCTCATATTTGAACGGTGAGTTCGCTGGAGACTACGGATGGGACACCGCTGGACTCTCCTCCGACCCCGAGACCTTCGCCAGGAACAGGGAGCTCGAGGTTATCCACGCTCGCTGGGCCATGCTCGGAGCTTTGGGATGTGTGACCCCCGAGTTGTTGGCCAAGAACGGCACCAAGTTCGGTGAGGCTGTGTGGTTCAAGGCCGGAGCTCAGATCTTCAGTGATGGAGGTTTGGACTACTTGGGCAACCCCAGCCTCGTCCACGCTCAGAGCATCTTGGCCATATGGGCTTCCCAGGTGATCTTGATGGGAGCCGTTGAGGGCTACCGTGTTGCCGGAGGGCCCTTGGGCGATGTGACGGACCCCATCTACCCCGGAGGCTCATTCGACCCCTTGGGATTGGCTGACGACCCCGACACATTCGCTGAGTTGAAGGTGAAGGAGATCAAGAACGGGCGACTGGCAATGTTCTCGATGTTCGGGTTCTTCGTGCAGGCCATCGTGACCGGAAAGGGACCATTGGAGAACTTGAGCGACCACTTGGCTGACCCCGTGGCCAACAACGCCTGGGCATACGCCACCAACTTTGTTCCCGGGAACTAGACTAATTGCAGTCTAATTTATCTAAGCAGTCAGTGAGTGCGAGGAGAACTCTGTTTAGAACTTTCTAGGGGTTGTGGAGATTAGTTATAGCTCATGAAACAATCTTCAGGTGCTTCTAGAGAGTCATGTATCATATTTTGTAGGGCAGCCACCTAAGCGGAGTGTCGATTAGCAACGTGCAAGGTGTATTACGTGTGAGACGTTTACGAAGACACTGGCTTCCTGTAGCTTAACAAATGTATGTGTGTTACAAAAGAATTAAGATCGGTTTGGCTTTGGAACTTGAGACCTGCTTGGAAGTTTGTAAATACTCAATGGAAGCTGGCATGGAAATGGAGACAAAGCAGCCGTTTCAAGATAGCCAATCATATAGAAGTTAAGATTGGTATGAAGTTGCAGATGACACAACCATCCAGAAGCACCTGTGACGGCTTAAAACATATTTGGACACATGTGGATCCCATCTGAATCCAGGCATTCGATTCAATTTTATCGTAGACAACATTTTGTGTCCGTGTGAAACTTTCCAAGCAATACACTCATGAATCACAAAATCTAAACATCAGTGTGACGAAGGACATTTGTAGTGGCATTCTTCAAGGCATTATGTTGCTCGGGTTTTGCAAAGATAGAACCAGTAACTACAATAAGGATATTGCTCTGGTCAGAATAATAATTATCACCATCAAATCACTCAAGCTGGAAATAATGCCCTTCTCGCGGTATAATCTCAGTAACATAGACCTTCATCTAATTTCCATTGCAGTCTCTAAAAGGGTCCCTGGGGAGCAATATTTTCAAGCCTTAGTGCAGTCATTATAGACCAGTTATGAGGCAGTAAGAAAGTCCCCACCAGAAGTTTCCGCTGTTAAATACATTGAAAAGATCCTGTTTGATGTGTTATTTCTTCAGGCATATCTTTTGAGGTTATGCCGTTCTGCTTTTTTGTCACAAATGCCTCGACCATTATTCCTCCCAGCATCAATGGGCATAACTGGTGCAAGACACTAAGAACATCATAACGGCAGTCCACTTTCTCCAATGGATTTTTGTGCAGGAATGTCTTCATAAAAAGCATCACGACTGTCATTGCCTTCCTTAACCCTGTTTCCCAAAATTAAATTCTTTGAAATCCACACGCTGTGTCTTTGCACGTTGGCATTCATGCAGACTCTTTCAATTTATTGCCTGATGTCGCTGAATTGTAATTAACCAAGTGAATGGTGCTTTGGAGATCAAAATCACAGTGCCTCAAACAGGTATACATGGGATGAGTACAATTTGTATATCAAACGTGGCCACAATTTCATTTCAATTTTTTGACGGGTGTGCTTCAAATGAATGAACCAAGCAGTCCAAAGTGATTCTGATGTAGGACAAGGTAGACATTCTGGAAATTGAGTTGGTTATCCTAGATGGACTGCAGAATGCCTAAGGGTAAGTATTTAAATCTGGACGTGGACCTAAGGTAAGGCAGCTACAACTACTTCCATCTTGTGTTACAATCCAGATTCCAGTGTGCTATCTGCAATATGCTTTTTATCCGTACGTGGGATTCGCGGGCAGTGCACTCAATCACCACCACAATCCTCTCCGTGGGCACAGTTCTTCAACACGTCCGAATTTCTATCCTTCAATTTCAGTCTCCACTCTTATAAGAACATCTTCACTGCCATACTTCACAACTCATCAGTGCATTACCTCACCATTTTCAGTTCACTCTACTCTTGACCTCTCAGCTATCGGAGACATGGCCGCCGCTATCGCATGCGCCTCCACTGCCTTGACAGGCCAGAGTTTGCTCAAGCAGAGCAATGAGCTCGCACGCCGCGTGGGCACCAGCGAGGCCCGTGTGACCATGCGCAAGACCGCCAGCAAATCTGCCGGCAGCGACAGCATCTGGTGAGACTCATTGTTGTGGGGTTAGGTTAATTCTGAGTTGAGCGCCATGGGGGAATTTTTGTAATGTCGGATTCGTGCCTTCGGCATTGTACTCTTCGGTTTTTGTTTTCCCTCAAGTACACTGTAAGCAATTGCGGGAAGGTGGACTTTGCATGGCACATCGTCTAGCACGTCCAACATATCTTTGAAGAGGTTTTATGCCCTGATTTGATGTGGGACTTCATTTCCAAAGTGTCAAGTGCCCACAAGCCTCAAATTTGAAACCCAACTCTGCTTCTACTTGGTGACTAGTTTTTGTTTTTCTAGAACTCTCTATTTAGGGTTTTTTTAATATTAAATCTAATTTGGGAATCGACCGCAGGTACGGCGCAGACAGACCCAAGTGGTTGGGCCCCTTCTCCGGAGAGACCCCCTCATACTTGAACGGTGAGTTCGCTGGAGACTACGGATGGGACACCGCTGGACTCTCCTCCGACCCCGAGACCTTCGCCAGGAACAGGGAGCTAGAGGTCATCCACGCTCGCTGGGCCATGCTCGGAGCTTTGGGATGTTTGACCCCAGAGTTGTTGGCCAAGAGCGGCACCAAGTTCGGTGAGGCTGTGTGGTTCAAGGCCGGAGCTCAGATCTTCAGCGATGGAGGTTTGGACTACTTGGGCAACCCCAACCTCGTCCACGCACAGAGCATCTTGGCCATCTGGGCTTCCCAGGTGATCTTGATGGGAGCCGTGGAGGGCTACCGTGTTGCCGGAGGACCTTTGGGCGATGTGACGGACCCCATGTACCCCGGAGGCTCATTCGACCCTTTGGGTTTGGCTGACGACCCCGACACATTCGCTGAGTTGAAGGTGAAGGAGATCAAGAACGGGCGATTGGCGATGTTCTCGATGTTCGGGTTCTTCGTGCAGGCCATCGTGACCGGAAAGGGACCATTGGAGAACTTGAGCGACCACTTGGCTGACCCCGTGGCCAACAACGCCTGGGCATACGCCACCAACTTCGTTCCCGGGAACTAAATCAAATGGTTATGGGTCTTAACAGTCAGTGAGCAGGAGAAAGATTCTGTCTAGAACTTCTCCAGAGGTTGTGGAGATTCGTTGAAAGTCAATGAAACAATCTTGGAGTACTGGTTGAGAGACGGCCATTATTTGCCATTTTTCATCTTCTATGGCAGCTACTTAAATGTAAGTAGTGGCCATTTGATTCTGCAACGTGTTTACCCACAAGAGGGTTATCATTACCGACTTCCACTAATAAATGGTCTCGTTGCGAAAAGTAACTTGGTTGCATTGGCTTTGCAAACAGAATTGCAGTCACGGCTGCAATTAGAACCGACGAATGTCCAGATTTGATTAAGTAATCCTGACTCTTGTTTGAAGTGTTATGGGAAGCGAAATCTAACCCTAAAATGTAGAGAGGCCAAGCAAATCTGAATTTCTGTGTTTTGTACGACGCCCTGACTGAACAGGGGTCGCTCTTACGCCCTTACGTCCTTAATGTTCCAGTTTTTCTTCATATTCTTGTGACCATTCATATAGGTATACCCTGAGAATGCATGAGGTAAGTGGGTCTGAAGCGAACAGTTTAAACAATATAACCATAAAAGTATGTGACACAAGTGAGTTCAGAGATACGGGACTACAGAGAGAGAGAGAGAGAGAGAGAGAGAGAGAGAGAGCTGCGATTGAGAGAATTCCTTACTGCTTGAGAATAAATTACAGGGCAAGATCGTGAGAACATGAAGCTTTCAACATAGTTTCTGCATACCTTGTAGCCACTAGAGGAAATGATAAAGCCCTGTCAGTGTCTTACAGATATCTTCGTAAGGCTCCAGGCAGTAAGCGAGTTCTTTCGCCCTGGAGGGCTGGGAAAATGACACAGCAGAATTTACCGAACTGAGTAGCAAGCACGGCATGTAGCAGTATTCTAGTACAATTGGTAACCCGACGTGCTCACTGGCCACGTAGGTCTGAAGGTAGTGAGCAGGTGGACGCTGTCGTGGTAGAGAGTCGAAGTGGCAATCTGATTGTGTCGGATAACTCTTCCAACATTAAAAACGCTATTAGTAGTCCGAGGTGTTTGTATCTTGCATCTACACCTCAACATGCCTACATGACAATGCAGGCGATGCAGCTATCCAAAAGCATCTGAGCCGTGGCGTAGAGCACATTTGAAGCAAGAGCCTCGACTGAAATCTAAGTAAGAAACATCTTGCCTGGATATGTGGGCATTGTAAGTGTATTTGTGTTTCCAGTAAAATATGCAATGGGAAGCCCCTGATTTTTTCCAAGCATTACGTTTCTTCGGCTCTGCAAAAGCTGGAACCACCAACGGGAACTTTATTTACAATAAGGATATCAAGAAGAGGGGTGTCACCGTTACTTAATCAGTTTGATTCTAAACGATTTGCCAGGGTATATTCTTCAACCCATTTATGATTACAAGCAACATTCAGTTTCAACGAGTTTCTTACAAATCCATGAGGAGCCAATATGATTGAACTTCAGTGCATTCATCATAAAAAGACCTCTTATTTGTAGAGAAGCACCTACCAGGAGTTCCTGTCTGAAAAATGAAATAGAGAAACCCTGTTTGGTGAGTTGTTTCTTCGGAGGCAAAATTCTTGTGTTGATGCTATTGTGCTTTTCATTTGCCGGATGATGCCCTACGTGAGCATTATACCTTGATCGACATAATCGCTACAAGACACAAGAAGACCATACACTGCAATTTCTGCAACGGGTGCTTTTGCAAATCTCATAAATGGCAATAGCTAGAATATCATCGCCTTCGGGGATGTAAGCAACCATGTTACCAACTGTGCTACACTGCCTTTGGTAAATAGTGTGGGCAGATGTATAGAATTACTTACTGTGGGCAACCCCACAGTGTGGCCAGAATAAACACCATTATACAAGAAAATAGTGTGCGATCCTAGTCACACTTGTCATGCCCATGTAACAAATCCGTGTCTTTCTCCTAGGCTAGAAGACTTTCCATTGCGTGCTATTTTCAATTCGAAAAATTTACTTTAATTGATAACGTAGACAACCACTAATGTTAAGCAGTGTAGGCTGATAAATAGTGTGTACCCACAATACTATCACTAATGTTTGTCAAGTGAAAATAAGCTCGACAGTGTGTCCCATAGTATTACCATAATCACTATAGTAAACTCCGAAATATTACCAATTTGTTTCTCGTAGTGCACGTTGACAAACCTATTAAGGAACGACATGTAATATCATGGAGATCATTATATGTTTCAAGAATAGATAGGTGCCTTTTATGTACTTACGTGCACTACCCAAGCATGGCCATTTGGCTGACCCCGTGGCCAACAACGCTTGGGCATACGCCACCAACTTCGTTCCTGGAAACTAGATCAAAAGTAGTTGTAATTGTGTAAGATTTTCTTTGAAAGGAATATCCTCTCTGTATAGGTTCATTTAATTGAGGTTTTGCTTAGTACTGCTCTTGAGGTGGTAGGGATTTTAACGTAAGATTCCATGTATCGATATCCAAGTGCTTGATGAGAAACGGGCAATTTTGTAATTTTCATTATTTTGGGGAACAACTGCCTATTGGCAAATTTCAAGGTATATAGCTTCAATGATGTTTCGTGTTTTACTATCGTGCATGTGGAAGGATTGGTGCTAGTGAATCTAACAGAATGGATTGGCTAGGTAGTGTGCTCGTCCTTCAGCACTCACCCCTTCGTAATATTTGCGGTAATGGGTGGGAAGAGTTTTATTTGTTGTCCGACATCAATTGATTATGTATGATGCAATGGAAAACAAACCTGACTTGACTTGACTCAGGTGTAACTATGAGTACAGAACTTAAATGCTCCCTTCTACCTATCGACATGGATAGGTTTGGTGTAATTTGACCTGAAATATAGAATATTGAGACATCTGACGTTTACCACAGACGTATAGATCGGCACTTCTTTTGAATCATGGGAATTTTGATATTAACAAAAAATGAGGTAATCGGAGATGCACTCCCTTGGATGTGGTTGACTACTCTTTCAAGCAGATTCTTGTGAACCATTTCAGTCCCCCACAGCAAGGATAGCTGATCTTATGATGGTTCTTCGGTGAAATCCAGTTTTGCCTACTGTGAACGTGTACTACCCATGCAGGCATCTGAACGACAACAATGTGGATGACAAATATACAGCTTTTAACTGTTGATGAATACAGGAATACATACGCCCAAGTGTGTGTTGATGAGAAAATGGATTTGGAGCGGTGAGCCACTCAAACTCCTCGTAACCTTGTGTGGCCATGGACTAAGGAGTGATCTCTTCATTAGACGCTGGAAAGTATATGTATGAAGTCAGACAAATATCGACAAGTGTCATTGAGCACTTGGTTTTGGATGCAGATACGAACCAAAATCTGCAACTCAATGTGCTTGGCTTTGAGTAGCTATGGAAAAAATCTCGGCATAAGTCTCATGTGGATGATTTTTGCGTTGGATTGTTCTCAATTTCCTTATCAAGTGGCAATCTTACGAAAGCTCCTGTCTTCAAATAGTATCCAATTGGGCCGTAAAACTGTCTCAATACTGTATTTTCAATCAGCATGGGCGTGCAAGTAACTCATTATTTCTCATGCAAATGTGCCCAAATGGCTTAAAAATTTACTGCAAAATTCCTGAGGGGCATGAGGCTTCTAAAGGACTTTCAGAGGCTCATCATATTAGTCCAAGTTCCATCTCACTCCCCAGAGTGCACTGTATTTTCAGTTACTAATTATGTGAAGTGCCTTTAATTTACCACATAAATTGCTGGGTAATTTCTTCACGGCTTGCCAATGTCAAGGGCCAAAGTTAAAAAGAAGCGTAATCAATGAACCGATTGTGTAAGTACTTCAGATCTTATGCAAACATTGTTGTGCACGAGGTTGCCCACAAGTTGGGAACAAATGTTTTTCACCATTTCTAGAGGATTTACATCAAGGCCATAACGAGGGGCCACCTCAATTTATTGGTTAACCAGGTTGTTCAATGTGACGGGCCATGGGAAGGACCCCAGACAAAAAATAAATGCAATATCATAGTACTTTGCATGGTCTCATCAGTGCAAAACCAAGAGGACTGTAGTGGGGTACCTTCACCAAGAACAGGGAGCTCGAGGTCATCCACATGCTCGGAGCTTTGGGATGTTTTGAAGCCATATAGCTTAGGGCCACTTTATACTTGGGGCCGGATTGAGGGCAGGCCCGAACTCTCAAAATTTGGGCCAATAGGATCGCTCGATTTCATCAAATCGGGCCCAAGGGCTTTGTACTAGGGGCCGGACCAAACACTCACTCATCCCATGTGGCGTCCTACATGGCACAATTATGGCGCCAAACCATCGGGCCCTAGTGAAAAAATTGGGAAGAGCTTTTCCTCGGCCTGAACTCTCATCTAGGGCCGGATTGGGCTCTTCCGTTGGATTGAGCTCATCTTGACCGCCAATCTTTAAGGGGTAAATTTTTTTCCTCTCCTCTCCACTCCTCTCCCCTCCACTCGTAATGCTACAACTCACATTCTGTAATTGGTTTATGAGCAGTTTAGGGTTGTTATTCGTGTTGCATTTCGTTTTCCCGATGGGTGACGTTTGTCCCACCATTCCGGGTGCTCTGTTATGGTGATCTTTTGTTGCCTTCGATGTATGCGAGAGTTATGTAGGGAATCCCGTTATATTGGGGTTGGGGAAGTTGTTTGTGCTTGGATCTCATTTTTGCGTGAGTGGTCGCTTTGTTGTGATGAGTACTGTGTGTTGTGGGGAGGTTTGGAGGTATGAGATCTGAACGAGGTGCAGTTGGAGATTCCTCAATGCCAAATTTTCCTTTTATTCTATCTTTTTTTTTTAACATCCTGTGGGTTTTGGATTTCATCTTTACCATACCTTAACCCCTTGGGAATGCAATGAGACATCATTTTCTGAGTACCTCTTGCATTGTCACTTATTTACTTTCCCTTATCATTTTGAAAGTTTAACGTCCAACCGAGACACTTCCAGTCATATACCACTATGTCCACAATGAGATGTATCAATGCCTCATAGGGCTCCATGTGATGAACTGGAGTTTAACGTTCCCATGGCTGCATTGTCGGGGTTGAGGTGTGTTTTTGGATCAATGTTCTTATGCTTTCCTCTGGTTATCTTGTCTTATTTTGTGCAGAGTTTAATCAGTATGTGAGGAGTTCAAAGGTCAATGGAGCCTTTCTTGCGTGTTTGTGGTCAAGCACTATATGCTTGCAAAATTCATGGTTTTGAGGAGTGTGTATATACCAATCTGATGTCATCCGGCAAAGAGTACACTATGCGACTGTGAGCCCAAATTCGTGCTCACAATTCGTTTAACATTTCAAAAACATTAAAAACATAAAAATTAGTGATGACTGAGTTAGTTGAATGCTTTGTTGGGAGTGAAGTTCGAGTTTAGATTTAAGTAGATTTAAAGGGTTGAATTGAGGTTTAAGGAAAGAAGTTAGAAATTAGATTCAGTGTTGTTTTGGGATTAGGATAATCCGGGTTGCAAAAGCTAGGGGTGTGTTACCCTTGGGATAAGAACCTTGGACAAAATGGAAATTAGAGCCGAAGGGGTAAAAGGGAAATGTCCTTTAACCGAATCGGAAATGTTAAGGTGGTAGGTTAGTAAGTAGGTGGGTTAAGTTGGATCAATCAACCAAGCAAGCAAAAGTCAAGCGGCGGCGGAGAAATTTAAATCCGGAAGCGGCCAAGAAAAACAAAGGAGGTGACGGTTGTCTCCCCTCATTTATTACCGAGGGCCTAATGGCCACCAAAGGAGGTGACGGTTGCCCTCCCCCATTTATCACCGAGGGCTTAATTACCGCCAAAGGAGGTGACGGTTGTCTTCCCCCATTTACTACCGACGGCTTAAGTGCCACCAATCAAGGGATGGGCCCCTCGGTCGAAGGAAGGGAGAAGGGGTCCGACCCTTCATAGAGAGGGTATAAAAGCTCCCTCTTCTCTTTTCATGTCTCTCTCAATTTTTTTGTTCGCACGGCAAAGCCCTTGCAAATTTTAGTTAAGAGCTCTTTTTCTTTCTTCTTCTCTTCATTTTGTTAGGAAGATCAACAAGTATTCATGTAGACATGATTTAGAATCCTTAGAGTTAGAGTTCTTGAGAGAAGGTAGTGTATTTTTGAACACACTCTTAAGTAGCTGGGCCACATTCAATCCAGTGTAGTGGACTCTAAAGTTATGATCTAGACTTCAGATTTTGAGGGGATGTAGCCCTCGTTGTTAGCTTTTCAAAGCGCCTAGGCTTGTTAGAATCAGAGTTAGTAAGCAAAAGTTATGAAACTTTGAATGAAAGTGTCTCAAGCTGCCTTCAAACTTTCAAACGCTGACTTTGTGAGAGCGCATAAAAATTGCAACACCTGAATTTATTTTGAAATTTAAATGATTCATAGGTCTTGTGATGAGCTTTTCAAAACACTAAAAAATATTTTGATCGGAACTTGTGAGAGAAAGTTGTGGCAGTTTAAGTTGGGGAGTGTTGCTACCTTAGGGGAACCCCCACGGGTGTTCACCCGTGGGAGAAGATTTGGAGAGAGTGTAGCCCTCATTATTAGCTTTCCAAAAAGCCTAAGCTTGTTGGAATCGGAGTTAGCGAACAAAAGTTATAGGTGTTTGAAGGAAGTACCCTAGCTGCCGCGTAACTCAGAAAGAGCTGACTTTGAAAGCTCATATATAGAAGAGGGAATTTTCAGTTATTCTGATATTTAGATGAATCATAGGCCTAGTTGTTAGCTTTCTAGATCACTAAAAATTATCTCAATCGGACATCGTGAGTGGAAGTTATGGCAATTTAAGTGACTGGGTGTGTAATGCAGTGGGAAGACCCCACGGGTGTTCACCCGTGGGCAACTCCAAAACACAGTTGGGAGATCCCACGGGTGTTCACCCGTGGGCAACTCCAAAACACAGTTGGGAGACCCCACGGGTGTTCACCTGTGGGCAACTCCAAAACACAGTTGGGAGATCCCACGGGTGTTCACCCGTGGACAACACCAAAATGCAGTTGGGAGTATTTTGTCAATACTAACACTCCGTGAAGTTGACCAAAAAGTGAGTGTTTAATTTTTGGGTTATTGGAGTATTTGCAAGGGGTTTCCAACACTAAGGGATCAACAAAGGAATGTGAGCCATGAACCTCCACTTGGACTACAGACGCAAAAGGGTGGGGGTTTATGGCTGACAGCGACATTAGATTCTGGTGTGTGTTTCCAAGGTTAATGTTTTTTTGTTTCCCCTGTTAATCTTATCTATGTTTTGTTTTTGCAAATGTATAGTGCTTGACTTGGAGAGTGCAATTAGTGTGAAGGCTGGGTGGTGAATGGAGCCTTTCTTGCATAATCTTTTGGTAATATTGTCTCTCTGGTAGTTCTGAAAGCTCCTTTGAATGTTGGTGTTCGATGTTAAGAAAATTCATTCTTGAATACCAAATTCCTCGGAAATTGAAGCCCTTTCTGTCACCACTCTGCAACATCCATTACTTTGACAATGAACAAAAAGAGGGTAACATACTTGTATATTATTTTTTAGGGTTACGCATATTTTGAAATTCATATCATGTATTTGTCCTTCAGCAGGGTTCAGCTACTTACACTTCAATATGCTTATTTACAGCTGTGATATTAATTTTTTGTAATTATTTCAGTTTTGTGCTTGTTTGCAGGAAGAATTTGAGGGTGCATTTGAGATAAACATGGAGAGTTTGTCACCATTTGAAAACCCTAGTCTAATCACTACTACAAGGGAGAAGCTAGTGGTAGAAAAAAGAAAGGCTGATGATGATGTGCAAATAGTTTCTCCTCCACCACCAAAAAAAAACACTTAAAATTCAAAAATTGAAGGATTTGAATGATGAAGATGACGACACAAAATGCAATTGGTTGGAGTCCGAGGTCGACACCTTGATTGCATTGAAAGGCGAGATGCAGCCATAATTCGTAAAGAACGCCAAGAAACAAGGTATGAATTTAGAGTTATTTATATGTTTGTACATCAATTCCATTATCATAAGGGTATAACTAGGGTATAAGGGTGTAGATATGCTTGATATTAGGGTCTGCAAACTATTACTAGACTGAAGCACCAATTTGAAGGGAGAACCTACTAAAAATTGATAAAAAAATACTAAACGATGTCAACATGTGACTGGTTGGACTTGACAACACTAGGATCTACCCAAAAATATGTCCTTGTTACTATTAGTTATATGTAATTCTATAATTATATCAATTCCATTATCATGCGAGTGGTTATCTAATTGTTTATAAATTTCCATGGATCAGGTGTGGACATGTGGCTCAAGCTACACTCACGGCTCTTATGTTTGTGTCCTAATTTCAAAAAAACACCAAAGGCATGTAAAAGCAAGTTTAGTGAGATATTTAAGGCTTACAAGGAAGACAAGCAAGCAAACTCAATTTCTAGGGAGGCGCGTCACACCTGCAAGTTCTACAACGCCATGGACACCTGGTATCACTAGAATGGAGTTGTGTTGAAACACATCTCGGCATCTTCAAGTGACAACGTCAACATATGGTGTGATTATCCAGGGGTAAAGACAGAAGAATTAGAAGAAACTGTAAGCATGCTTCAAGTTCTAGAAAGGTGCCTGAAAAAATGGTTTATCCAGAGAAAACTCTTGAGCTCATTTCCCAACTTGTGGTCAATAGCAATGACATGGCCAAGAGTATGCAAGTGGCCTTTGGGTTCATAAATAACCTTGACATGCACATAGAAAGACTCATAGAGAAGTTGTAGTTTATATCAGAGATTTTTTTCTATTTTCTTTAATTTGTTTGGGTGCTACACTACATGTTGACATTTGAATGGTTTTGGTTGGAATTTACTAGAATTTCTCTTGACAACTGTGTTTTGTGATGGGTAGGGGAGAGGTTGGGTTACGATCGGATTTGGACTTGTATCTTATTATTTTTTACATTAATTCTTGCATAATAGACAAGTATGTTTCAACACTCTTTTGCAGCATAAGGCTTGGAGCTGGGTTTCTTTGTTGTTTTGTGCGTCATGTTTTGTGCTTATGTTGTAAGTGATTCATGATCAAGGTTCTGCTTTCTCCCTTGTGTCACCGAAACCTCTGAACTCGGGCTCAATTTTATATGCGCCGCTCATATCGGATAGTTACATAAGAACCGTTGAGTTTGAGAAATAACTGGTCGAAGCTCGATACTTCAAGATAATTACCGATCATTTAGAGGAGTATATAGATTATACCTCAAATGAATAAACATAACTGGACGATGTCAGCATGTGACCGACATGATTTTGAATCACTAGGATCTTTACCAACTATGCCCAGAATCTTCCCAATTCAGCTAAACCTTTCATATTGTGTTAAACCTTTCATATTCAGGTAGCAACAATGACAGAAGCTATAGGCATCAAATCATTATGCCTAGTTTTGATTGTACTTTTACTTGGGATGCTAAAAAACATAAATTCAGTGAACCGTTTCGTGTATTTGGTTTGATTTAATCTTGTAGAGTTTTTTTTGTCTTATACTGATGAATATTTTTATAAATTTTCCACAAAAAGACACCTAAAATGCATATTATTGAAATTCATGTGTTAAATTTTTTTACTTCTTGTGTTAGTGCCTCACTCATGGAGGCTACTACACTCTGTCCCTCTAGGAAATTAATTGGGTTGGACCATCTTATGTACTTTCAATTCCATTAGAATTTTTAGCTTCTGGGACTTTAAAATCAATTTCATTTCATAACATACATAAATTAATTCATTTGATGTCAGATATATAGATGCATCTCATATATAAGAGAGGATAAATACCACTTAAATGTAAGCGTTAGTAGAAGAAGTTTGGTTTCCAACAATTGATTGCGCAAAAATCCTTGTTGTCTGTTGAACCCTCCAAATAAATCATGTTCGAGACGTTGAATCGTCCTTTAAGTTTTTTAAAATTTTATTAAAAGAATAGATAAATCATTAGAAAACATGGAAGATTGCATGAGGATTAATATAGAATTAAAAACCATCTTGAGAGCAATGAAAAACACTAATGACATTACAACGTGGTGGCTATGGTGCAAACGAAGGATAACAAGAGATCTTCATATATTGACAAAAACCTTTATATACCTCTAAATTTTAGAAATACACACCATGTGCCTAAAATAACCAAAAAATATTTATGTAGATATTAACGAAATTACTACTTGACTTCGGTTGAAATTATTCTAAAAACAAGCAAAATATTGTTTCCAAATGCAACTAACAGAACTCAAAATATAGACTATTTTATAATGAATACATAAAGTAATACAATCTTAAATCTAATCTCGTAAATCGCACCCATCGGTTAATTCATTGAACATGATAGATAAATTTATAAGAGCATTTTGACATCGGAATTAGATTCAAAGGGCCCAATTTAGTTTAATGAGACCCAATGTTGATTCAATGATTCACCAACCCCAACCCTATAGATGTCATCCCCACAGCAAGATCACTTCATTGTCAAGTTGAACACTACATGCGAACAAAATTTGCTACCCCTATATTACATGCCATAGATAATTTTAAAATTTATGATATTTTTTCTACATATACATAACCATTGATAGTATCTTTTGTATATTTTTTTGAAATTTTTAGTCATCTTCATTTTTGTAGTAATTTGTTTAGTTCAATTGTGCGTCATTCTAGTTAGAAACGGTATGTTTTATTTTAAAAAATCATAAAATTTAGTTACCATTTTTTTACTATGTAATAGGTACCGTGTATATCTACTCATGAAAAAAAATTGATAAAATTTTAACCCATTTTGGTGATGCTTTATGTACATTTTTTTACATCTTTTACATGTAATTTGTTCGCACGTGGTTTGTTCAACTTTACAATGGAGTGATCTCCCCATGGTCATCCCCCATGGTAAATGTCGTGAAACTACACTATTGTGTCTAATTAGTGTGGGCCACACTAATTCCCAATAAAACACACTAATTTCAAATTATAATTTAGAGTGGCCCACACTAATTTCAAAGGTGAAAATTTTGTGTGGGCGTTGTCGTTTCCACAATTGGATGAAACTTCATAATTCCATCCCGGGAAGCACCTCGGGAAGCACCTAACACATCCCACGGAGGTTGTTTGCAGAGAACCCTAACACACACGGATGGATGACAGTACGAATTACATCCAAAGTGATGCAAACACTTGAAATTTAGTGTGGGCCACACTAATTTCCAACCCACGTGAATTTCCCACCCACACTAATTAGACACAATAGTGTAGTTCTCAAAAGCAGTGGGCATTGACCATGGTAAGTTCCATGATACTTAACCCTCAAGACCATCGGGCCCTAGAATTGGGCCTCACCACTTTACATGTGACAAGGTTGGGCCCGAAAAAAGTTCATAAAGTGGGGCCGGATTGAGGGCTTAAACAACATGAATCGGGCCAATGCTTGGGCCGGCCCCAAGCCGTGTATAAAGCCGCCCTTAGTGGAGATGTGGAAATTAAATATTGCAGCACAAAAGAGCAATATGCAGATTTTCTTACAAAAAATGTGCCTTAACCTAAACACTACACTGTTTTTTGCATTTAGTGTTGTGTTACATTTAATGTTGTTACTATTCATTTACCTGCAACACTATCTACCAACCACTTGACAAATAGTGTTCAAGTAGTGGTGGTAGAGATGGTGGTGGTGCAACCATGCGGCAACAAAACACAAAACATAAAAAATACTATAACACTAATTGTGGAGATGTAAACATTAAGGGCATCACTGGCATTTAGTGTTGTGGTTTGTAATTATTGTTGCTAACACTAAATGCAAAAAACAGTGTAGTTATGCAAACTTAACGTGGGAGTTACAAGTACAAAGGGGAAGTAGTGAATAGCTAAATTATAAACTATAAGGGAAGTGTAGAAATGTAGTGTATAATTTAGACTACATAATACAAATATACATACAAATACAAATAATTGTACATGTACCACCTTTGGAATTTATGAAGAGGAAATTTGAGACTACTAACAAAAACCTTCATTTAAAAAAAAGGAAAATTGTTTTCATTGCGGCAAGGCCAACCACCACATCAAAGATTGTAGGATTTGCCTTCAAGAGGAAAAAACAAAATCCGGTCACCAAGCCAATAGTGTTTTAAACACAAAATTATTTATAGTGGCCTTGGCGGTTGAAGACACATCTAGTGACAAGTGGCACCTCGATTTCGGAGCCACACAACACATGATGCCACACTTTGAGTGGTTTGTGTCCTACACCAAGAAGTTTACAAAAGATAAGGTATACTTGGGGGACAATTTGAGTCATGATATTGAAGGACGAGGGACTGTCATGATTACACTAGATGGTGGAGAAGCTAGGACAATTGAGAATGTCCTACATATACCGGCTTTTAAAAATAGTTCAATTTCCATTAGTAAAGTTAAGGATGTGGGCTACTGAGTAGAGTTCACAACGGACTCATGCTTTATAAAGGACAAAGAGGGCAAACATTAATTACCTCGGGAAAAAGGGTAGGTAACCTATATGAACAAGGGACCTCCCATACCCACAATCATAGCTTGTCTCATGTCATAAGTGACTTCAATTCTACCAATGTAGAGTTATGGCATTGAAGGATGGGTCATCTTAGTTTACATAAATTAAAAAGAATGTATGAAGACCAGGGATGTACAAATGGACGTGACGCGGCCTAAAAGCATCACGTCGCGTCACGTCCAGGGTGTAACGTCAAACGGACGTTACAGTAGTAATTTTTTTTTACTAATGGTATTTTTTTTTACAGATAAGTAATTATTTCGACATCAATACAGGCAGTCGTCTACCATGGTCGACTGCCTATATAGCAGTCGACCATGGTAGTCGACTGCCAATGTAGTAGTCGACTAAGTTGTCGACTGCCTATATAGCAGTCGACCATGGTAGTCGACTGCCAATGTAGCAGTCGACTACCACCGTCGACTGCTATGTTGGCCGTCGACAAAGATAGTCGACTGCAGTTGTAGCAGTCGACCATTGTCGTCGACTGATACTATTAACAGACAAATGCAGTCAACATCATATGTTTGTTGGGTTAAATTTTAATGGTTTGGGTATAGTGGAATATGGATGGATGGAAGTAGTTTAGGAAAAATGTGATTAAAGCCAACAATGATATGTAGAAGAAAAAAAAACCGCGTTGTATTAAAACAAGTATATCGTAAAGATAAAAAAAATATACAAGGTTGTCCATATCAATGATACACGCATACTACATTAACCCCAACGATGTTACCTAAAGAACTAAACAGACATAACACTATCCTTAACCTCAGTTCTCCAGTAGTCTATGGACTCATCTCACCCCACAAACTGCATCTGCATCCGTAGTTTGGCGATGGTCAATGAAATGCGGTTGGACACGTTCTCGCAGGTCAATGCACTCAAAGTGACATCCCAAATTTTCCTTCCTTCATCGGCAAAGAGTATTCGGTCATCACCATCGTTGCAAAGTTGTCGAGCAAGCACGCCGACCGCATAACACTCAGCCTCCGCAGTGTAATATACATCGGGATCCTTGTGTCTCCTGTTTTGAATGTAAAACAGTTCCAGCGCCACCCAAAACTTCTCCTTCCTCAATTTTTCCTTCGCTTCTACGGTTTCCGCATGCCATAACGATAGGACATCCTCACCCGAATGCGTTGCACATCCCCAATCTTCAGGCTCCCGTCCGATTCCCAATGCAACATAATGTTGTCAATGGATAGATCGTTGTGTTGCACATTTGCAGCGTGCAAAGCCTCCATGATCCATAACAACGCCCAAGCCAACTTTACCCTCTTCGCCCGGAACTTTTGGACTTGGTCATAGAGTTGCCATTCGGTTGTGTCCATTGTCAAAATGTTGGCATTTGGGCGGTGGGCTTTATCCCGGATGAACATCTCTCGTAGAGTGCCCCCGTTCCACCATAGTGTATAGCCCGCATTGGACACACTGTTGATTAACCAAAACTTGATGAAACCTGGATGCGTGCTCTTTAAAACGCATGCCTCCGCACTTACTTGGATACGAGCTTTCTGCCTATCCGACGTCTTTGGGGTCTTTTCAGCCCACGTAATCTCCGATGGGAGACGATCGTCGTCCTCGATCCTCACCTTCCTCACCTCCCCGTAACTCCCCACCTTCTTAATGCTCCTCAAACTCACGACATTTGCCGTATCGTGAATCCACAATAGTTGGCATGGGCCCGACACCCTTAGCTACTTCTCCAATTTCTCCGCCTTCCAAGGAATTATTTTGGAGGCCGTCTTGGACAATCCTTTGGCCATGGGATCCCACCACAAAAATATTTCCCGGATTCTTATAGCTCGAGGGCTCAACACCTCACATGTTTCGCCCTCTGGGAACATGTTCTCAACCAATTGCTTGAGGTTGAAAATACCATTTTGGGCCTTATTCTTCACCCATGAATCGAACCCCGCAAGATTCCTATCACCGCTAAACTTGGGGCCATCCACTTCCTGTCGAATAGCAACCTCCATATCCCTTTTAATTATGTCAACCCTTTTGTGTTTCGGCTGCTCCAAAAAACGGAATTTGATGCCGGCCTCCCCATTCCTCAAATACCAGTCAACTATGGCTTGGTGGACCTTTGCCGTTATCGCATCCGAGAATTTTACCCTTAGTTTCCCGCTCCTACTCGACGACCCTGAGGCCGCGGAAGCCCCTCCTTGACCGCTCGTAGGGGCACCGACACTTGGGCGGACGGGAACGGTATTATCTGAACGGGGGGTAATATTTGCTCCCGTTCCCGAAGCACTTCCTGATCCCACATCGGAATGTCGGTGCCGCTTAGGGGGCCGTTTGTACACCCTGCCGGGTGCATCCGGCTCGTCCTCCGGCATCCTCCAATTTCGATCCTCCATCATGTTAAAAAACACGTTATTATTGTGTTCACAAAGACAACTCAAATGTGTTCACAAACACGGCCGTATTCACACTGCTCCACCGCAAAAAATCGGATCCAAAATTGGCAAGAGTTTGCACCCTAAACCAATCTTCCAACCCCCCCTAGGCCCTCTCAAAACATTAGGCAAAGGATGTTAGGCATGTTTGGTCCCAATGTCCCACTTGAGGAGGGGTGGTTGAAAAATGATGTCAATGAGGCCTCCCCAATTATATATATAGGCGGGGTGGGCCTCACACCGACCGGACGCCGCGACCCTGGATCTTGACCGTTGGACCGTGCATCATCCAACGGCCAGGATGGATGCGACGATTGGTCGACTGATATACGGCAGTCGACCATCCCAATCGACTGCTAACAGCAATCCAGTCGACTGCCAGATAGCAGTCGACTCTGGATAAGGCAGTCGATAATTAGCAGTCGACCGCGGCGTCGACTGTTATTTGGCAGTCGACGTGTGGGCCGACTGCATTCAGCAGTCGACTGCCAAGCAGCAGTCGACCCCCGAGGTCGACTGCGAATGGCAGACATTGGACCTCCCCCCCTCCAAACATAAACAAATTGCTTTTGCAATGGATCCTATAGCAGATTACTCTAAATATTTTTAATATCAAAGCATCTTTTATATTTAGTGCACGTTCAAGCGTCGGGACTATAAAGGGTTCACCTTTCATTAGCATTCATCATTCCCCCTCGCTCTAGTTGACCTTGATTGCCTTTTGGCATTCGTTGCAAGTGGAGAGAGGTAGTCGGCTATATTGGGATGGACACGCGAAACGAATGGAGCCTTGGTTTGTGCCCAAGGAGTGGACTCCAACGTCCAAGAAGGTCGAGTGCAAATTTTGCGCGTTAGAATTAGTTTATAGGAAGGACCGCATGGTTGCCCATTTGGGATACCAAAAAAATGACGGCAAGATGCGGGGGATGGCATTGTGTCAACGTCAAGGGCCGATTGTAAAGTCTTTATTTTCGAGGTGTGGTGGATCGTGGCCGCCAATTCCGGATGACTTTGTGGACGAGTGCGTTGAGGACGGGGGAGAAGATGTGGTCGGGTCCCAACAACAAGCGTCATGCGGTGCATTGTCGAACGCGAACAGAAGCCAAACCGCTCCACCATCTCCCGCACCGTCAGTGGCAAGGGAGTTGGCGGCACAGGGTGATAATATGCTACGGTCGCCCCCCCCCCACTCTTGAGTACCACCAGTACAATGAGTACAAAAAGTCTGACAGTCGGTACTTCGTGTATCCAGGCGGCAGACTTGGTTTTTTGTCGCTTCTACTGTCGCTTCTACTGTCGCCGGAAAGCACCCCCCTAAACCTGGAGGTGTCAGGTCATTCTTTGTTTTTCTCGCCACGTGGTCGACGACGATTGGCTCATGATGTACAACCAGTACGCGGTGTACAAAACCAGTACACATGGAAACCCTAATCGTTTTTTATGGGCTGAAATCAAATGGGGGCTAAAATCTCCGATGCTCCCTTTTGGAGGGAAACAATCATTTTTGTCCAAATTCATTGGCAGGCCCATCTACACCTAAAGGTATTTTAACTTATTTTGAAAGAAAAAAATTCAAAAAATGATTTTTAACACATGTTTTGGCCCACCAATCATGACAGTACAAACATTACATGTTCGTACTCATTATGATGAATTAGTGGATGCAAGTCAATTATTGTCAAACAATCTTCAATGTATGCGAGATGTAAGACTATGCCTACTCATCATTTTTAATAGAAAGTAACCAAAAATAGGGTAAATTGGGCTCCAAACTTTCACCCTGCCCTGAAATGCTGCCGTGAGTACGATTTTGTACAACCGTAGTGTATTATCACCCCACACCATGAATTATTGTGTACTCAAATTCGGGAGGCATTCCCCATTGCACTCCGAATTGCTCGTACAACCTTCGATGCAGAGGGGCTTTGCACGAAGGACAACGGCGTGTTTGCAACATGTGTGGCAACAAACAATTCGGGTGGATCATGTGACCGCACGACCCAATTATCCATGCACCTTCAGGTCCCCAAGGATTGGAACAAATGGGGCACATGCTCCCGTCTTTGATCCAATCGGGGACGCATGGCCACAACAAGGCTGGTTTGGCCGGGGGTATCACGATGCGGGATGATACTGCGGTATCCCATTGGAATTCATCCTCGGGTCTCTTGGTCCACGCAATACTAGGGTAATTGTCGTCATCGACCGGGAGGTTCTCAGGATACATGAAATCCAATGGTGGCCACAAGGTGAAAAGAAGCCATCGTTTGGGCCATTGTTCGCCGTGGTCCCTATAGTGGGTCAGCTCGTCCATCAATGCCCTCTCGCGCGTGGCGTACATGATAGTGGCTGTGACCATGCCCATATAGTCGTCCTCCAACAACCGGTTCCTCCTAATGACCCGGTCATATTCAACCCTCATTGCCTCCAAGTTTGTTGTGGGCGACGGCTCCCGCCCTTGTCCATCACTAGCAGACATTGCTTATGGCATTTGTGGCGCATCAGCCCTCGCAAGTTCAAGGTTGGTCAAACGTGCAATCTCGGCCTTCAACCCTTGGACCTCCTCGGCGTGTGCACGTCGGACCATCTCCAATTCCCGTTCGTGGTCCAATTTGCATTTTGCCAACTCCGCCCTCAACGCCTCCACAACGTCGTTGTCGGCAACTACCAGTGGTGGGGTTGGCACCGCCGATGCCATCTCCACGTCAACGGGCGAAGATGGAGGACAAACCAACCGGGTACCATGTGGCGGTGTCACATTGATCCTTTGTCGCCGGCTAGGTGGTTCAACCGGCAACCCTATGACAATGTTGTGCTCGTCCATGTTTGACTCGGCGGCCGGTGGAGTCCCCACAATTTGATGATTTGGTCCCGCAAGGAAATCAAAATAAGATCGGACCGTCGGAGGATTCATTGGAGTTTGCCATGCCAATGGAATCGGACGGCCAGCGTTCCGGCCTAGCACGGCACTTGGTATGACCACGACCCGGCGTGCCTGCCTCAAGTCCGCGCTCGTGAGGGGTATGGTGGACTAGTCGATATCCACTCCCAAAATTACCTCCGCGTAGACCATTTGGCATAACCACATTAGCATATGCCCGCGATCAAATTCCCTCGGTGCACCCCACAAGAAATCCCACACCTCCTTGCACCGTTCTCCAAATATTTGATGGCTCACCTCCCTCCATATGCCATACCGTTGTCTAGACATCCGTTCAGCATTCACGCTAGGAACGAACATCCTCGTCAAATGGGTCCACTCTACGTACCTTCGGACCGTGCTATACAGCCACGTGCCCCTCTCATTTTGCCAGCCGGGATTGGCGAGAATCTTCGGGTCCCGCGCCACCTCCAAATTGATTGGTTGCGGCCTGCCCCTCTGTGCATTGCCGCGTCTTCTAGCGCCTGCCGACCCCGGTGTCGATTGCGGAGTCCCCCCCGGATCCAAATCCCCGCCACGTGGAGGTTCCGGCGGCAAGTTCTCTTCGTCTACCATCGTTGCCCCTAACCCCTAGCTTTGTATGCCTACTATAAAGTAAACCTAATATGGTAGCACTTCCAAAATAAGCGCCACCACCCACAATTTTTTTTCCAATCCACTAAAACCAAATTAAGGCCGTTCAAAGTTCAAACTACATAATTAAATGTAAACCATTTTCAAAATAAGTGTTCACATATTACAATTTCCGGTATGGTTCAAAACGATACGCCGATAACCGCAATGGGGTATAATGTAGACCGTATATATGTGGGTTGCAGTACAATACACACCGTAGGTAGTTATAATATACCGTATGTACCGTATATGTATTTCAGTACGTATGTCCACCTGTAGCCCTCCAGCTCACCTCTATCTCCTAATGGCAAGGGTTGACTAACAACCTGGGCCCAAATGGAGGGAGGTGGGAGTGAGGGAATAAGGGAAGTGGGGTCCATATATACCCCATGAAGGCATCCTTTCGATTAGACGCCCCCTGGACCAACCCATGGACGCCACGTGTCCATGGGTGTCTCTACGCGACTGCTCATGAGCATTCGTCTGCCATTCAAGTCGATTGCTAATAGCAGTCGACTATAGGGTGCGACTGCCCACCAGTAGTCGTCCGCATTTTGTCGACTGCAGTTGGGCAGTCGACTGCTTGTAAGCAGTCGCATCCCTTCGTCGACTGCTATTAGCAGTCGACGAAGAATGGCAGACGACTGCTGGTGGGCAGTCGCACCCCTTCGTCGACTGCTATTAGCAGTCGACACGAAAGGCGGGCGACTGCTCACAAGAAGTCGCCCGCCTGTTGTCGACTGCTAATAGCAGTCGAATTTCCATGTCGACTGCTCAAGAGCCGTCGACAACCCAAGTCGACTAGTTATGGTAGTCGACTGCTCTTGGGCAGTCGACATGGAAATTCGACTGCCCTCAGCAGTCGACAACCCTATATGACTGCCCTTGAGCAATCGATTCAGTGTGTCGACTGCCTAGTAGCAGTCGCTCTAACTCGTTGACTGCCCACTAGCAGTCGACACTGTTGACGACAGTTTACCCTGTGGTAAACTGTTTTACCCCCCCTAAACGGACGTGACGTTTTCAGGTATGCCGTCACGTCGATGTCACAGGACGTGATGCGACGTGACGTGTAATCCCTGATGAAGACGGATTAATACACATACTTCAAATAAAATCCCCAATTTTTAAAATTCCTTTTATGTACTAGTTGTTTAGAGGGGGGAAAATTCATAAGGAATTTCCTAAATGGGGAGGGCAACAAGCTACAAAACTATTAGAAATAGTTCATTCCGACATGTGCTGTCCCATTCAAACATTTTCTCATGGGGGTGCAAAACATTTTGTCATATTTATAGATGATTTCTCCCAAGAATGTCACATATTTAAAAACTAATGGGGAAGTCTTAGAGGCTTTTAATTCTTATAAAACAATGGTGGACCTACAAACAAAAAAATGAAGAAAAATGCTAAGGATTGACAACGGTGGTACACGTATAATTTTTGTATTTATATTTGTATATGTATTATGTAGTCTAAATTATACACTACATTTCTACATGTGTGACCCAGAGTTGTTGGCCAAGAGCGGCACCAAGTTCGGTGAGGCTGTGTGGTTCAAGGCCAGAGCTCATATCTCCAATGATGGAGGTTTGGACTACTTGGGCAACCCCAACCTCGTCCACACTCATAGCATCTTGGCCATCTGGGCTTGCCAGGTGATCTTGACGGGAGTCATTGTATAATTTATACACGATTGACGATGTTCTCGATGTTCAGGTTCTTCGTGCAGGCCATCTCCACCGGAAAGGGACCGTTGGAGAACTTGAACAACTACAGTACTTGGCTGATCCCGTGGCCAACAACGCCTGGGCATACGCAGGGGCTTCACTAGCCTTGATTTTAAGGGTAGGCCGGTTCGGGAAATCGAATTTTATCAGGGCATATTTTTTCAAGAAAAATTCATTTTCTGTATATGACCTAGGCTTTCAAGTGGGCTTTTCGGACCCAGGGTAGGCCCGGCCTGCCTGGGCCTAGGCCTAGCGACGCCCCTGGGCATACGCCACCAACTTTGTTCCCGGAAACTAGGCTTTCTCAGCTGTGTATAGCGTTTTGGCAGTTCGCCAAGAGGAGGATGTGTAGGCAATTTTCTGGTAGAGTAGATTGACCTAAATGAGCTGTAGGGCATTTCATTGCAATTAGTATGAAGGAGATTTTGATTGAGTCAGTGATGTTTGTTTGGAATGGAGTTGGAAGAACCTCATGTGCAGTATCACATGATGTTAAGAAATAATCTTGGGCTGATCAATTCATTATTGCACTAATGCCCCCTCCCCACCTGACTTTACCAAATAACCAAAGTCTTTTCTTAAAAACCGGGTAAAGCTCCCTTGGTTATAGCGGGGGCATCCGGCTATCCCAATGCACCTAGAAGAACTTGCTCCGGAGATTTTCAAGTGGGTTTTAGTTAAGTAGCTTTCACACATGTTCATTGTTTTATCTACCTAGCAATGAATGTTGGATAGTTTTTGTCCCATCCCCAAATGCCTTACTACCAGTAAGTGTGGGTGGGCTATGAGGAGCCTTTGCATGAGATGTACCAACTTTTCACATGCTAGACGTGGTTTCCACATCCAGTTAGGTACGGCTCTTATGAGGATATACCAATGAGTTCTTAATAGAATTCACAAGACTATATGAAGAAGAGGAAAAAAAGAGGCAATGAACTCTATTCACTGTTGTCTACAATCCAAAGTCCAAACGACCTAGTGCTTAACATGAGTTTGATAGCATGCCCACACTTATTGATGTGGAAAAACAGTGAACGACTCCTACCAAGAAGGGCCACTTTTAGCTCCAAATTGGCTAGTGACAACTACTAGACGTAACCAATGTTGGTAGGAACCATTCACTGGTGGCCCACACCAATAAGTGTGGGTGGCCTATGATTCTCTTGTTTGTTTCTTATTATCCATGTTGATCCATTTAATGGACTTTAAGTTGGTAATGCCCCCTTCCCACTTGACTTTACCAAATAACCAAAGTCTTTCTTAAAAATCAAGTAAAGCTCTCTCGGTTATAGCAGAGGCACCTGGCTATCCCAATTTACCTACAAGAACTTGCTCCGGAGATTTTTGAGTAGGTCTTAGTTAAGTAGTTTCCACACAAGTTCATTGTATTATCTACCAAGTAATGAGTGTTTGATAGTTTTTGTCCCATCCCCAAATGCCTTACCACTCATCTATCATCCCATCGGTTTTTGTTGTTGGATCTCCTCATGCCCTCATAGCTAAGACTAAAAGCAATCACTCACAAGGGCCAGAGGCACTACAAGAATTTCAGCAATCAACGACTGTGTTTATAACTTTAAAACAAGTTGTCAATGACCACAATGACTATATATGTTTTAGTTATTATGGACAAGTTGTAACGGACATATAGTTGTTGCGGACATGACATGGATTCCACGTCAATCTCATCCAAAAGGTACAGTCATCAGGCTCCCTTGCCATTTGGCTCTGACATGGTAGCCCCCTGCTGACTAGGCAACCATGTCATTATCCTATGTGGCAAGGCATCCACGTCACTGTCATATGTGTCAAGACATACAATGACGTGGTTTCCACGTCATACCCCTTGTTAATCTTACATGGAAACCTATGTGTCTTCATTTCACAGGTACACATGGTCATTCCGATGCGAAACAATAGTGCCACATGTGAACCTTCCTAGTCATTCTTTAGTCAAACGCATGGATTTAAATGTCACGTATCATACATGTGGCGTTCATGCCGTGAACTGTGACGCCACTTCACGTTGAGTGATTTGTCCATGTGTCGCATACTAATGTTGCCACGTGTCGTAAAGTGCTCCCCCTACTGTCATGTGTATTTTCATTAGAGTCATAGATTGGTTATTGAATATAGTGGTCACATATGACATGTCCACACATTATTGGACAACTGGAGTTGAGGTACAACATACGTCACTGAAAGAATGACTACATGTGAATGTAATTAGCTCATTTAAAGGGGTGTATACTTGACATGTGTACATTTGGTGTATTGATGTGTCAATTCAATGACTCACAATGTTTTAGGCATGATTAGAAGGATTCATAAATCAACTCATATAAAGTCATTGATTATGTTTCGGAAGTCATACTTCATTATATCATTAGTTGTTTTTGGGTTTTAGGGTTTACGAGTGACATACATATGTGCCACCTAATACAACACATCATACTCTTTACGACACCCAAATGACTGCAATCATTGGAGAATGACTCCATTGCGTTATTGTTCTAGTCATTGCATATTGACTGCCTATTGGACAAATCCTGAAAGTCATGGAGTGAGCAAGGAAAGTGTGTTCAATACATATAATCAATGCCACTTGACTCATCACAAATGCCTTGGGAATGTGCACTTCTACAATGCAATATTCCTTTGAGTATCAACTGGCAGTCCTAGCTCCTTCACTGTGGTATGTTAATGGAGCTTTACCCTACATTGCATCCGTGTAATCTAAACCTGTAAACTATGCCTTAATACACCTAGGCTTTCAAATGCTTCTGGCTCCATAACACACTGCCACCTATCACATCCTTTACCAAAAATTGATCTCCTCCTACATGTGGATGCATGAAAGGGGCATCACCTACTTGAGCATGTGTAATATCAACCTTGTAGAAAAATTGGGGAATCGGTTTAAAATGAAATTTATCTGCCCCCCACACACCACTAATCTTTCCCGATGCAACTATCTGCCACGGACTCTTGAAATTCATCAACTGCACAACCTAGCCAATATTAAACTGCCCCACCCCAACATCCACAACATGCACCAACTTCAACATATATTCATGACATAGATCAACAACATGGTTTACCACCCAACGCTAAACATATCTACCAACATAGAAATCATGCAACAAAAACTAAGACAAACTTCACAAGCTATAAATCAATGAAATTGGAGTCAAGCATTTACCCTATGCGCATTGGGCCCTTCATTCGATGTGTTGTCCATTGCTTTCACCGTCCTCGTTCGAAGCTCCTTCCCTTGACTTATCTGCACACAACCCCAAAGTCTACCAATTAGTCTACTTAATCATGCACTTGCCTCTATCTTATGGCCACCTCTTGTACCCTCTGCACCCAAATTCCCCCCACCCTCCCCATTCCTAGCTCGTTTATGAGTGGGCTCTCCAACCTCTGCAGCTACATTGACACCTGCACATGGAGTAGCCTCAGCTATATTACACCCACCTCCTAAACTCCCACCCTCCGTAATTCCACCTCCTGGACTCCCATCTCCCACTGTCCCACCTACCTTACTAGCACCTATCTTGCAATCACCCTCTCCACTTCTAGAACCCCCCATCACACCATTCCCATTCAACTTTGCCACATCAGTGACATCTTCTGTCCTATTCACCCTATGTGATTTCTTGCAGGGGGTGTCACCCGCACTACCTGCCACCGAATTAAACATAGGATCTAAACTAGGCATATTTTGAGTTGTAGGCGACTTAGGCTGCGATACAAACCCTGGGTTGCCTATTTTCTCCATCATAATGGAGAACATCGACAAAAGGTTATTGAGAACCTGGGTATTCTACTGTAAAGACTGTTGGTTGCCTTGGGAAGTTTGCAAAACTTCAGACAATTGTTGCTTAAATTCATTTTGCGTACTTTCTAATGCACAAATCCGTGTTGACATCCTCCCAGAAACACCTTGTTGTTCACACATACCCACAATAGATTGTTAGCTAGGCATTAATGGACCCAGTGATGAAATCGGAAACAAAAATATGCAAACCATGCCCCCAACTGGCTTCATACAAAACTACTAAATGACTACCACAACACTACATAATGACTACAATATGGGATGCCAAATGAGCACCCAAAAGACTTCACAATGACTGCATGAAGCATAAAACTTACGGATGTACAAGCCCCGGTCTGCTCAGACTCTTGAAAATCCTCTGCAATCTCAGTAATCCCTGGGCTCCTTTGTATTTTTTTCCTCTATCAAAGCAAGGCACCTTAGACAATGATTTCACATCTGATGCTAATAAAAACATATGGAACGTATACACTATGGAGTTATGCACATACTTACCAATTGAGCTTCTTTTCCTGCCTTTCCAACACTCTGCATTAAAAAACACAAGCAATGATAAGCCACACCAAGCAATGATAACACAAACAATGATAACACACATGGATCGCATACAAGCCAAGTGACCCAAACCACCTGAGCAAATGGATTCCACCTGTCCAAGACACTTTACAACATCAAACCTATCAAGCAACACCCTACACTATATACCAGCAGGAAACCCTTTTCACACATTCAACAACCCTAAACTCACCACCCAACAGCCAACAAACAACACCCAACAAACAACAAGTACTTGCAATTACACCCAAACCCTAGTAATGAACATCCAACACACAAGTGAAGCATACAACGCCCACCCCAAAAGTAGATGATTAGCATGAGAACAAAACCTAGAGCTCCATAGACACAAGGGTTAGGGACTTACCTGGAATTTACTCATCCTTTGTCTTGGTCTCATCTAGCTCCTCCTCTGCAGCAACCATGTCGCTATAGGCACCGCCTAGGGACTTATGCACAACACACTTCCTATTGCTCCGACGAGTGGGAATGGCGGGGTTTGGTGCGGAGGAAAGACGTTCCGTAGGGTTTTTGGCACTACAGATTTCGCGCGTGCCAAGAAAATTAGCGTCCTTGAGTGGAGAAAGATCCAATCTACGCAACATGCCGATGTATGCACACACTTCGGAGTTCTACCAAGCAAGTGTATAGATAAGAAACTGATAGGGTTAGACGTTCTGTAGGGTTTAGGGCGCTCCCGAGAATGAAGGAGAGAGACGAGATCTCAACCGCCCACGTCTCCATCCTTGTGTACGTGACTTGCCAGCATGGCAAGCCACGTCATCATACTCAAGTAGGTTGTTTGGCAACCATCTTACCTGGCTCAAATAAATGACTAAGCTGTCGCAACCCTTGCTAGCTCCCTTTAACTATCTTAGTTATTTTTCCAACTCTAGCAAGAGTTACGAGCACTAACCCCTTTGCATTCCGCCATGCGAATGGTTAGCTCACAATACCTTAGCCATTTTTCCTTAGCCATTACAATAGTAGACATTTTCCCTTAGCCGCTGGGGCTGGAAGCCCCCATCAGCTTCAAAATTCCATAACTTCTTTGTATGATATGTGTTCTAACAATCAACCACTTCATTGTCATCTACGTTTCACGTACATCACGATGGACTACTCACTTGCCCCATTCGGGCAAGTATTGAGGAAGTTATGCCAGTTCAAAGCTTCGCAGTCCCGGGAGCTTGTTGCATTTCACATCCTGGGGGGGCTCATGATAGCTTCGGTGCCGAAGCTATCTCCAAGAAGGCCAAGGAGATGAAATGCATCAAGCATGTAGCTCCTAATGTTGAAATTAGACTTCTTGGATTTAGAATTTAGGGTCTAGGGTGTTTGACAAATTTTGGGTTTAGGGTTTAGTTTGCCGATCAATTGTTTGTTCTTTTCCGCCCACACCTTCTTCCCGGTGAGAACCGATTACCTAAGAATTACCATGCCGCAAAATGTTGGGATTTATTGAAAGGTTTAGGGTTTAGGCTTGTTGCATTTCACATCTTGGGGGGGGCTCATGATAGCTTCGGTGCCAAAGTTATCTCCAAGAAGGCCAAGGAGATGAAATGCAGCAGGCATCTAGCTCCTAATGTTGAAATTAGACTTCTTGGATTTAGGATTTAGGGTCTAGGGTGTTTGACAAATTTTGGGTTTAGGGTTTAGTTTGCCGATCAATTGTTTGTTCTTTTCCGCCCACACCTTCTTCCCGGTGAGAACCGATTACCTAAGAATTACCATGCCGCAAAATGTTGGGATTTATTGAAAGGTTCAGGGTTTAGGCTTGTTGCATTTCACATCTTGGGGGGGCTCATGATAGCTTCGGTGCCAAAGTTATTTCCAAGAAGGCCAAAGAGATGAAATGCAGCAGGCATCTAGCTCCTAATGTTGAAATTAGACTTCTTGGATTTAGGATTTAGGGGCTAGGGTGTTTGACACATTTTGGGTTTAGGGTTTAGGATGACAATTTTTTTGTGTACAGACACAGTTTAGGAGGTGCTAGAAGTTCAAGGATCACCGAAACAGATTAAGTATAACATTCTCTTGGTAAGTTATCATCTGCCTCTCATTTTATTTTTGAGATTTATTAAGATCATTGAATTGTAGTATTTGCTTTCATTAAGGCCAATCTGATTACATCCATTAGTATAACTTGTGCAAGTGATTTCAATTGAATTGAACGTGCAGTTGAATATCATCCATGACCCCATAGTTGGTGTTTGGATACGATTCTGACACCTCAGAGTTTATTGAGATAGACAATGAGTGTAGCACAACTACTTGTAGTTCATTTGGCTCTACAGATTCAAACTGTCATTGCATCACCTCTGGCCCTAGCTCCATGCAATTCTGTCAATGCAATGATAGTGATGAGGAGCCATTACTTGAGTGTTTCTCTTGTGTCTCGTTCTTTGAGCTTGGCAGTCACTGTCCAAAGATGTGTAACCTTAACATTGAGCAGTTCTTATTTGGCTTTGAAGCTGTGGTTAGAAGTATTATAGCATTGCTATAGCTATGAGTCCAGTAATAGTCCATACTTGTGGCTTACTAAAATGTCCGTAAAGAAGAGCTATCTTAGATTAGGCAGCTCTATTTGAGCTCAATATGAATCTGATGTATCATTCTTCACTCAAGATTTATTAAATTTTATTTGAGTTCAAGTTATTACGTTGCATTCCATTTTGTTTGTCAGCCATACATTGTCATTTTCTAATGTCCAGTCTATATTCCTATTATTGACTTGCAGGCCATGTCAAAGCAAGGGGAGACCTCTCTACAACCCGAACCATCAGGGGAGGCCACCTCATAGCCAAAGGATTCTGAAGATGTCAGTGATGACAATCAAGATGACGCCCTACTCAAGCTCAACGAGGACGAGCTTCGAGAATTGCACAAAGCCAACTCCATTCAATGCATCGAGGGCATGAGGATATTGCCAAAGGTGGAGTCCGCTTTGACATCCCGCTTTGTCAAATGATCTACATGCCACTTGTGCGTCCTATTCTTGTTCACAACATCAAGAGATTGGAGGTTGAGTTACTCATGGATATCGGCCAGGTGTTCCAGTATTCTATGTTTCAATCACCAACGAGCATGGGGAGGAGAGGTTTCTGAAGGATGTGGATACTAGCGACTGGGGCCCTCATCGGACCTTAGTAAATATTGAATTTGAGTCCAAATTGGCTTCAAATCCTTACCTCCGTTTTCTTTGTGGCAAAATGTTTTTCATATGTGATGGAAACCATCAGTTTAAGGCTTGGACAGACTACATTTACCTGCTGCACCGAGATGACAGAGACTAGCATTACTCCGTTGATAGCATCTGTTTAGTTCTATGTGTGGTGAAATCTTTCAACAGAGCTCTTCGAAGTCTAGTCCTTACAGTGATGATAGTATGTCATAATCTTCTTAGTTGCTTGCTTTTGTACTTCCTGTGGGGTTGGTTTCATTTATATTTTCATTCCGATTTGTAGTGAGACTACCAAGGCCACTGCCTTTGATTTTTATGATGGTGTTTTGGTCTTCTGGATTAGAGGAGGTCTTTAGCTTCATAACATTGCATTTCACCGCAATTTCCAAGTCCACTACATATCTACATATTGTACTTGTGTAAAGATGTTCCGTCTCCAGTAATTCTAAGTGATTATGCTGGATTGACTTTATAAATTCTCATTCAATTTCCTTGGGATTATGCAATCTCTTACACTTTAATATTGAAAAACGTCTTTTTTCATCCACAATAATAGGTTTTTTTTTATACTATCCTATGTGGATGCTAATTTCTTCTTCACGAACCTTAAAACTAATCCAAGAATTTTTGAAAATGCTCAGTTTTATGGTCCATGGTAATAGGTCTCTTTCGCCATAGTTGTCAGAATTTTTAAATATTAAAATAAAAAATCCCCGCTCCCCACTCCATGCTCGCACAATAGCAATCCCCATAACTAATATAGGGTGTAGGGTGTAGGAGGTATTATGCCACCTCAACTTATTAAATATCATAAAGTCGTTCCACATGGTCCTTCGTAGTCATTCCTGTGACACGTCATTATTATAGAGAATAATGTGAACTTATAATATCTTTATTTTTCACATCATTCAAAGGACGTAAATGCCACGTCAGAATTGAATGGTATTACAAAGTTATAGTGTAGATGCAGTCGTTGAATGACAACCAAAGAATGACTAATAATTAGCCAAGTCATGATCTTCTATCCACGTCATACACGAATGGATGAAATGGATGATACATGGTAGACGAAGAATGAGTCTGTTGTAAGGTCGTCAATAAAGTTCATCATGAGTCATTTACACGACTTAAAAATGACTGCTATGTTTGACACGACGTAACATGTGACCCGGGTAGGCGTGATAGTCGTTTAATGAGTTTTTTAAGACTATGAGTCATTGATACCATGGTTGGAATGGACAAGGATTCTTCTAGTGAGGCAACACTTTGAAAGGTCCTACATTCTTCCCTCATCTCTAAGTACTGATTGGAGAGTCAGTGCTTGAGGCTTAAAACCTCCGCACTTAAACCATGCCACATCATTTGCCAACTAGGCTTAGGACTACAGTAATCTCCCGCTTAACCCTTAAACGTCGGAGAGGCCCTCTCAGGGCCTCGTTGACCCTAAACTATTTGACCATAAGATAGTGTCAAAACATGTCGGAATTGCAAAAAAAAAATTCCCCAAAATGTGTATCTCAAAATTCCATATCTAAATATATATGCCGATCGCACTAAAAGAATTACATGAAGGTCTGAAATGGGGTAAACATAGGCTGATGGGAGAGGCCCTCTCACCCCCCCTTGACCTTTAAGGGTTAAGTACGCACTTTGAACCGGAGCCGTTGGTACGCACTTAGTTGGTAGGTGCGAAATTGACTCATATCGCCAATGTTCCATAGAGGCTTTGCAAATTTCCATTAAACCATAAGAAATGAGCGGTTTTTTAAATATCGATGATGCAAACAGTGAAAAATATTGTGATGTTATGTTGGAGGACGTTGATGAAGTTTTGGAAACGATGCGAATTGAAGAAGAACCACCTATCGATGACGAAATCCAGCCTATCGAGACATTTGCTGAATCTCAAAGTGCTACCGACTTCAAAGGCTTTGAAGCTCTACACAACATTGTCCTCGACATCGACCACCAATTGCTTTGCTTTGATGTTCAAACGGAAGTTGGACAGATGTATGATGAACTACGACGATCATTTGAGACGTTTCAGCGAAACATTAACAAACTAACATTGAATGTCAAGCGTAAAAAATTCATGCATTCGCGACAAATGACTATGCATGACATGCTCAAACAATAAAATATGAACCTTGGATTTTGTCAAGAAATTTGCGTACTTAAACGGGTGCGTACTTAAGCGGGATATTACTGTAGATAACGTCGATGGTGTGAAGGCCGTGTTTTTAGAACAAACTTATAAAGTTAGGTGGGAAGGGGGCATAAGACTGCCAGATCAATACAATCACAGAGTTTTCTTAGGAGCTGATTGAGTGCGCCTCATCAGGCTTTTCCATGGCGGAAGAGCACCACAAGTATCTTCTCAAAAGACTTGCATGACTGCAGACTAACAGAGTCCAGACTTTGAGAAAATTCAGGAAAGAGCTATGTATAGCACACTCATAATGAGAGCTAGGAAACCTAAAGTAGCGCCGTATCTACAATCCTATCGGCACTCTATTTCTGGATGAATGTGAAATTCCCTGGAGTTGCACCCAATCAGCCTTCTCCACCCACTTTGTTGATGCCAGCGGCCAGATTTCCTTCTCGCAACCCCAGCTTTCGCCCTTTCTCTCCTATAAGTGCATCTTGAGGCGATGCTTTTCACAGTCCAGTTCCATTCTCCACTTCAATTTGCTTCTTGTGTTTGTAGCCATGGCCGCCGCTACCGCATGCGCTTCCACAGCCTTGGCTGGACAGTCACTGTTGAAGCAGAGCAATGAGCTCGCACGCAGGGTGGGCACTGCCGAGGCCCGCGTCACCATGCGCAAGTCCGTCAGCAAGTCTAAGAGCAGCGACAGCATCTGGTATGAAGCCCCCATACAGCTACATTTTGATTCTAGGCCATAGTGGGGGGAACATTGGTTGTTAATCAAATTCTCCCCAAATCGATTCTTGTTGATCTGCCTTATCCTTGCAAGGCAGCTCTGAAGGCATGTGTTGTGTTTCCAGTCGATTGTCTTACATTACTGTATGTTGCTCTCCTTAGTTATTGTTCCAATGGTTACAGTTAGTTACATCACTGCATTGGGAAAGTTCATTGCGATAGACATTATGGATTACCTGGTTGTATTGCAAATCATCATTGAGACATAGCCAGCTTAATGTTAGACCTGTATGCTCCGATATTAAAAGAGAATCCCAATTCTGTGAATGCAGGTACGGTGCTGACAGACCCAAGTGGTTGGGCCCCTTCTCCGGAGAGACCCCCTCATACTTGAACGGTGAGTTCGCTGGAGACTACGGATGGGACACAGCTGGACTCTCCTCCGACCCCGAGACCTTCGCCAGGAACCGGGAGCTCGAGGTCATCCACGCTCGCTGGGCCATGCTCGGAGCTTTGGGATGTTTGACCCCCGAGTTGTTGGCCAAGAGCGGCACCAAGTTCGGTGAGGCTGTGTGGTTCAAGGCCGGAGCTCAGATCTTCAGCGATGGCGGTTTGGACTATTTGGGCAACCCCAACCTAGTCCACGCTCAGAGCATCTTGGCCATCTGGGCTTCCCAGGTGATCTTGATGGGAGCCGTGGAGGGCTACCGTGTTGCCGGAGGACCTTTGGGCGATGTGACGGACCCCATCTACCCAGGAGGCTCATTCGACCCCTTGGGATTGGCTGACGACCCCGACACATTCGCTGAGTTGAAGGTGAAGGAGATCAAGAACGGGCGATTGGCGATGTTCTCGATGTTCGGGTTCTTCGTGCAGGCCATCGTGACCGGAAAGGGACCATTGGAGAACTTGAACGACCACTTGGCTGACCCCGTGGCCAACAACGCCTGGGCATACGCCACCAACTTCGTTCCCGGGAACTAGACTCACATACTTCTGTACAAATTAGTGACATCAGGTAGAGGGCAGCATGTTTAGGTAACAATTTTGTCCTGTAAAGCTCCATTTAATGCAACTCATCTCTGAGGATTCTGCACACATCGTTCTTGGCTTGCATATGTATGCGTGCACATTGTGATCAGTGGTCGAATCAGATTGGCTATAGTGCCAGTGTCGGGGCTTTACATTTTGCAGTGTCTGTTGAGTTGAAAATTCGATACAGGCGGTATATTTCGTATGAAGACTGTCATTACGCATAGCAAGTATCCATCTAACACACCTCACTGGCAGAACATTGAATGGACACAATTCCAACAGCCTAGCAAAATGAAAATACATCAAACATTCTAACCAAATCTGTTGCCTATGGAATATTCTCGGGAACTCCAACTACATAAGCATGTCTAGGAAAATATTCATGTAAGCTGTATGTAGTAAAACATTCTACTATACAGATTACCTTTAATGGTATGCCAAACACGTACGGCACGTAGTAATCCTGCCGGTCGATTAATCTGGATGAAATCGAAGGATAATACATTGTGTAAAAGTGTAGTAATTCTCGCCCATAGCCGTGGATAGGACGAGCTAAGTGTAGAAAATGGGTTATGGATTGAGCACTGACACCACGCATGCATTGGCTGCTGCAAATTTCGTCTGGATAATGAAAATCCTGGGAAATCAGTCACACTATTGTAAACTTGTCGCAATTGAAGCAGGCATCTGCAAATATATAGACCGACTTCATGAAGTAGCATTGACAATGCTGACTCACACGACATCTCCACAATTTCATGTCTGAAGTCCGTCCTGTGAGGCTTGAGCTTAAGTATTAAGGTAGAGGGTGTCTTAAGCCAACCCTTTGGCTGATTTAGCCTATTTTGTAATTTATTTGGATTAGTGGTATGCGTGATTGGCTTAGCGAATTGCTAGACATGGTAGAAATTTATAAAAAATAAATAATTTTTTTGCATATCATATGAGTATATTCTAAATTCTTGAAGTCATTTACTCTTAGTTACATAAATTGCTCCCTAGACCCACATTTTTACCTTGCAGAACAACTCCCAAAATCGTCCAAACCCTTTCCCATTTTTTGTTCAAATTGCCCCATACAACAAGGTCCAACACTCCACACAATAAATCAAAAAACTTCCCTGAAAACTTTTGCATACAAGATCTTCGAAAACACTTATAAGTAAGAAACCCACCCCTAGCTACATCCCGAAGCTTGCCCAATCCAATCCCACTTTCATCCAAACCAACCCCACATTCTCTCGAAACCGCCCCCGCTTTGCATTGGAGGTCACATTCGAACAATTTAATAAGCTACGTGCATGTTACAAGATTAGGAGACGTGCATAAGATGCATAAGTGTAGAAAATCAACAGTCTTTTAAGCTAACTTCACTAGCATAATTTTGTTGCACCAATGAAAAGTTTTTAACGGATAGTTTCTCTCATCTTACATGGAAATTGACCCCACCCTTTGCCACCAACCTCAACAGTCCCTTCTCGCAAAAACCAGTCTATTGAAGAGTGAACCTTATTCTATCTTTGGTTTTATGCAATCACTTCATTTCTTTTCCACCCCCCCTTTTGCATAATAAACTGCAATATCATTTAGTCCAGCAGTCCTCCCAAAGATAAAGTTTTACTAGAATCTCAAATTTTGAAAATAACATTTTCAAATTGTGGGACCAAAGACCATTAGTACAAAACCTGCAACTTAATATTAAGTTAAACATTTTGGATGTCAATGACTTCGAGATGAGTCTTTTCAAATCCGGAATACTTAATAAGTAGACAAAGTTAGACTCCACAGTCGATGCCAAACTTCACCCCACATATTGGTGCTAAATAAGTCTAATTTGGTTATCTATCTAAATCGAACACCTATATTTGAGTGGTACATGGATTTGTGTAAATCTAAGAAGTTTAGGACCAGAGGTTCATTGAATACGTGCTCAAAATGAGTTGCATGTTCTAAGTTCAAGTCATAATGTTAGTGACCTAACATAGTCACCCTTAACGTCTCTCAAAAGTTCATAGTTTGGTAGGGAGCAGGGTTGTCTATTGTGTCGTGACGGAGGCTTATCCCGGCATAATGTCGTGCCGTCACGACACGTATCCGTCACGACATTATGCCGGATTATGCCGGATGCTGTCTTTATCCTGCCGGACTTGAATTTTACCGATTTTTTTGTGTAATTACATTACCCAATTTCGGACATGTAGGATTTACATTGTCCATGTGTGACGACATGTCAGCAAAGTAAAGGGAAAGTGGGGAAAATTCTACTAGCGCCCGTCCGCCCCCCCGTCCGCCCCCGTTCCCAATCCCCGTTCCCACCCGTCCGCCCTCGTTCCCAATCCCCGTTCCACCCCGTCCGCTCCCGTTCCCAACCTCCGTCTGCCCACGTCCCCCGCCCCGCTCCCAACCCGTCCGCTCCCCCGTCCGCCCCCCCCCGTCCGCTCCCCCCCCCTCCGTCCGCTCCCCCGTCCGCCCCCCCCGTCCGCCCCCCCGTCCGCTCCCCCCACCTCCGTCCGCTCACCCGTCCGCTCCACCGTCCGCCCCCCCCTCGTCCGCTCCCCCGTCCGCTCCCCCGTCCGCCCCCCCCCCCCCGTCCGCTCCCCCGTCCGCTCCCCCCCCTCCGTCCGCTCCCCCGTCCGCCCCCCCCTCCATCCGCTCCCCCGTCCGCCCCCCCCCGTCCGCTCCCCCGTCCGCCCCCCCGTCCGCTCCCCCGTCCGCTCCCCCCCCCCTCCGTCCGCTCCCCCGTCCGCACCCCCGTCCGCTCCCACCCCTTCCGTCCGCTCCCCCGTCCGATTCGAACACTATAAATTGAGGGTGCAAGGTGCCATTTTTGCCTCCACTGACATAGTGTGTCTCAAGTCTTTTGATTCTCCTTTGAGGAGTGAGGATTGAATGCGTGAGACCCGAATGCAGAGTATACTTTGTCCAATCTAGTGTCTGTGAATTAGGGTTGCCCTCGTGGCACTCTTGAATAGGACCTAGTATGCGATCAAAGTGACTTGCTCTAACTTGTTTGTATTTGCAGGTTTTGTTGAAGTCATGCCACGCCGAAACGATGCATGGGATCATTGGTACGAGGATAAGGGGAGGGTTCCCGGTAAATCACAAAGGCAGGTTAAATGTAGGTTTTGCCCGTTCGTCATATCTTACCGAGGAGATAGAATGTTGGCCCACCTTGGTTATAGACCTCATGTAGGGGGTGCTTCTGATGTTTCCACATGTAGGATGGTACCCCCGCATATTAGGGCCTTGTTTGAACATTGCGGAGGCATTGTGCCCTTACATGTAGGCATTGTAAATGAGGACTCTCTGGTGGCAGATATTGTACCTTTGGAGCCTATTATAGCGGGCTCCGTAATTAGTGAAACAGAGCCTTTGCTTATGTCCCAAACCACTCAACATTCTGATGTTGTGATATATGGCACTCCTCCTCGTGAACTACGTCAACTCAACATAACGGAGGGGTTCAATGTGTCAACAAAACAACTCCTCGATAGAGCATGGGCAACGGCTTTTTATGAAGCTAACATTCCTTTCAACATTGTGAGACATCCTGCATTTGTTCATGCTGTGCGTGAAACTGCCCGTCATCGAATGCCAGCCTACACACCACCATCGTACAATGCCATCCGTACGAAGTTGTTAACTGATATAAAGGTTGACCTAGATAGGCAAGTGAAAGAGAAGCTGGGGAATTCCGTTGAAAAATACGGTGCTACAATATGTTGTGATGGATGGGACAACGTGCAAAACCGACCTCTCCTAAACGTTCTTCAATGTGGCACAAAGGGAGACGTTTTCTTGGGTACCATTGACACCACGGGAAATCACAAGGATCATGTCTACGTTGCTGCTCAAATTCAACCATTTGTGGAAAAGGTTGGTCGACATAATGTGGTCCAAGTTTGCACCGACAATGCCCCAGTTATGGCCTCCGTTGCTCGCGACTTGATTCGAGCAAATCCCGATCTATATTTTCAAGGATGTGCTGCACATTGCCTAGATCTCCTCTTAGAAGATTGGGGGAAGGAGGAATGGGTGAAAAAATTGGTAAAAAAATCCCGCCATATTTGTGTATTTGTTAAAAACCATCATGCTTCTCAAGCTATATTCCGGAGGTTGTCACCAAATCTCTCACTCCACCTACCTGTAGAGACCCGTTTTGCTACGAACTTCATCATGATTGAACGTCTTCTCCAAGTACGCAATGCTTTGGAAAGAATGGTGGTTGATGAGGATTGGATCACTCTAATGCGTGATATGAGGAGGAGATCTGGCACCTCTTACATGAAGGGCTCTGTTGTGCGAAGCTTTATACGTTCTGATGGATTCTGGAACACGTGCGAAAATTTCTTGTATATGGTGATCCCGGTTGTTAAAGCTCTTCGTGTATTTGACGGCAAGGCGCCTGCAATGGGAATGGCTTGGAGGGTCATGCATGATTTACAAACCCATATTCGTGGATTCAGTAAACCTCCATTTCGCTTAAGCCCTGAGCTTGCTGCAAATGCTATGGTAACGTTTCAAAATAGATGGAGGTTGATGTTGAATGATCTACACTGGGCTGGAGCGATGTTAAATCCGCTTCTACGTGGTTGGGCCCCACTCCATGAGGATGACAATTCGAGGACAATCCTAAATCGAGTTCTTCGCAGGCTTGCTCAAGATGAGGACACTTATGTCCAAATCCTCCACCAGTACCAAGAGTTTCTTGAAAATCGAGGGCCTTTTGCTGATTCTACTGACCCGAGCGTGCATGCCGCACTTCTCCATGAATGGTGGGATGCAATGGGAGGTGGAGCTAAAGCCCTCCAAACAATAGCAAGACGTATCCTTGCACAAGTATGTTCCGCATCCGCATGTGAACGCAATTGGAGCATGTACTCATACGTTCACAACAAGAGTCGCAATCGCTTGAAGCATAGTCGTGCTGAGGACCTCGTCTACATATATACCAATAGTAGGCTCATTCGACATCGGAGGGGCCCAAGACCTGCTCAATGGTACGAATTGAATGAGGTCTATTCTGACGATGACCTTGACGAAGAAGATGACAACGAAGATGACGTGGATCCAATTGATAGGGCTGGAAATGATGAAGACAACAATGTTGATGACATCGACTTTGATTTGGATGACCTCGATTCCGAGAATCATGGTTCAGAAGATGAGGATGGCAATGGTAGTGATGGAAACCTTGGGGTGTTTGAGTTTGATGAACCGGATGTCCCCCAACATAACGACGGAATGCATGACGATCATGAGGGGTCTATTGAAAGACCGCATGTTGAAACTCTCCACACTGGAGAAGGGTTTCCATCTGACCATAATGTTGCTATGGGGGCAAGTGAGAATGTGGGAATTGAAGTAGATTCCTTGCAACATCGGAGCGATTCTCTTTCATTTGGTGAAGGCGACAATGTACTACCCGTAAATGAGCCAACGCACGTCCAACATGATCCACTTCCAACCCGAGTACATTCTGAATCCATGGATGCCTCCCTCATATCCAACCATCGTATAGAAGATCCAACGCCCAATGTTCCTGAAATGCCTACAACTCGATTCCGTGCTCTTCAAAGGATTGCATCCACCTCTACGGTGCAATTGCATGCACAAGGTCAACATCGTCCTCTCACTCGAAGTATTGCCAATACTTCTAGATTGGGTGTTTCACGTGCAACTGCGGTGGGTGCTACTTTGGTTGCTATGCACAATGTTTCAAGAAATGTTACTATAGAGGCGCCACGTTGTCCTTCTGTACGACGACATGTTGTTGAGAACATACCAATTGCAATTCCACCCGCGTCTGTTTCACTTCCACACAGTCAATCCAATGGAAGAGGTGGTCTTGGAGTTGGAGGCGGAAGTACAACGGGGGATGCTTTTATAGATGGAAGTAGAGATGAAGTGCACTCAAGTCGTGGTACGGGTGGAGGGCGCCAGAGAACTACGAGAGGTGTCAAACGTACTAGGAAGAGGTATCAGGGACGATCGCTTCCGTTTACTGCTGAAGACTACAATGAAGATGAGGGTAGACCACATCTAGATGAAAATGGCATACAGGATGCAGATGGCTCCCGACCGACCAAGAGGATAATTTTCTCACAACGTGACCGAGAGTTGCATCTTCGAAGCGCGACTCCCCAAACGGATGATGATTTCAGCACAGACGAGTCTGAAGAGGACCCAAGATGTGTCGAAGCAAATGATCCTACAGTACGGATTCGAACGTAATGGTTTTGCACAAATGTGTTCTTTCGGTGCTCCCACGTACTCCCATAATTTATTACTTCCGTCAAAATTGATACAAGTTACAACCTTAGGGCCTTCGGTAAGACATTTAGACCACAAAGCGAACGTTACGTTCGAAGTTGTATCATTTTATTATAGTAATAAAATTATTTATTGCATGTTTTTTAAAATTATTTATTGCATATTTATATAATTATATCTTTATGTGGTATTCAATATTGACTATGTAGTCAATAGTACTTTTGGTTAGACTATCATATGAATTACAAATATTCAAGTGAGTTTTTAAAAGTTTCGAATAACATTAAAACATGTGACATCCATATGCTATCTTTTACACGATCTTAGAAATGACAACTTGTCGGTAACTCCTCTTTATATTACATATTCTTTGAACATGAAATATGTTCAATGTGTACAAAGTCTTCCTCCGTTCCTATACAACTTTCTAAACATGCTACAAAAATGCCTAATCCGAATCTGAATCGAGGTCTATTGCAGCTGAAGTAGATCCTCGTCGTGCTCGTGATGATTCCCCGGCTTCCATCATTCGCGTGGTTTCACGGATGAGATATGGACGACTTCCAGGAGACAGTGGAGTGGCATTACGTGGTCTAGGCCCCCCATTTAGCCATCTCAATACCGCATCATCCGTAACTCTATTCAAGAGTGCTTCAACTGCCTCCAACTGCGTTCTGTGTTTGTGGTACGACTGCTCTAAGTGCGCTTCAAAATGGGAATCCCGTTCCATGGGCATCTCATGTGCATCTTCTTCCAACTCATGCTCCGATATTGATAGTTCACCACTTGCATTGTAAAAAGGAGGTTGAATGCCTCTCCGTAATTGCATGGTTGTCGCATCCCAATGCCAACCAAAAGTTTGGTACAAAAATCTTTTCATGCCATGGTTTGGGGGCTTGTTCGGAAACAACTCGTCTGCAACATACAAAATTTGACGTGGATTTTGTGTCCATTCGCCATCTTTGTTATCGTTCCAAAGTTCAACCGTTGCACGATTGAATAACCAATTCCACTCAACAGAAGTCCCATCAAACTCGCAAAGGTTGAAGGGATAGTCCGTTGGCCTTACCACCCAGTCCTTAGGCATGTAATCCCGAAGGCCAAATTGGAGGTACAAACGAGGGTGGAAGGGTGATCTGCAATGGGGACATTGCCGTCTCCTGATCATTGTCACTATCAGACATTGTGGATGGAATTGGCCCCCACACGATCCAACTTGAAAGCATCCCTCTGGGCCAAATGGACTGCCGCAAATCCCACACACGGATCCGTCGAAGACCATTGGATGTGGACCCGGCCATAACAACTCACCCCTCATGCTGTATGGATATTCATGCACTTGGGTCACATCCCAATGGTGATCGGAGTCGATCAGTTGCCGCCAATCCAAGCTCCCGTTAGGCAATTTCAAGTCATCCTCATCATCCCACCTACTATGGTACATATGTTCTTGATCTGGCCATGACGTGAGCATCAAGTTCCGCAATCTATGATTGCGGTTCCATTCTCGCTGGATGCTCTCAAATTTAGCTTCATATTGACGAGCCTTGGCCATAGAAAGCAATGTCCCTGTCCTCATATTGGTTCGCTCCACGATCGCATCCGATAGAAATTTCCTCAACCTTGCATTCTGCTCCTCCAGTATGCCAATCTTGGATTCGTGATCGACAACCACTTCATTGACCACTTGAAGTTGTTGTTGCATGTCCACCACCTCCTTTTGCAAAGCCTCCATCTTTCCTTGCATTACTTCATTCCTCGTACATACGTCCGCTGCTTGTGACTTTGCAATCATGGCCTCCTGTAAAGCTGTATCCCTCTCTGCTTCCAAAGACTGGATGTTAATTGGTGTACTACTTGAACTGCCAGCCTCCCCCATCGTAAGTGTTGCAAGTCGATTTTCCAGCTCGAGAATCCTTGCTTTATACTCACGAATTTCCTCGGCATGTTGCTGGCGCAATGCCTCCATTCTGCTCTCCATCATGTCCGCACCAAGTTGACGAGGGTTTACCTCGTTTAGGGCCTCGTTAACCACCTGGTTAACCAGCTCGTTAACCACATCGACATTTACCTCCATGCCCTCCTCATCCATATGCTCAAACGCCTCCTCGATGGCCATCTCCACGTCATTGGCTGGTCGTTTGCGAGTACGTGGTTTTTTTGGTTCCCGACCTTCTGGAATTGGTGCCCCAGGCTCATCCACTAGTTTAGGATTCTTCCTGAACCACTCCGGAACGGGAGTGTATGGAATATCCGGAACTGTGCATTTAGTGAATGCAATTCCAATACCCCCAAATTTTTGATCATGCAGAGCACCCAAACTTGACCAATCCACCCTAACTCGCAACACGTGCTCCGCATACATCATACACGCCACCGACTTTGGAATTGCACTCTTGGGCCATCTATCCAAATTGGAGATACTTCTAAGTATCGTTAGGAATCTCCATTTTGCCTCCACGTCTTCAAGCTGCGTATAGCTCGCATTGACGGCCTTGCAATGTCGCTCGTGACAATGTCTTGGCCACAACCGATCAAAGTGAGGGAAGCCCACGTACTGCATTGCAGTCTTCGCTGACCACGGTTGTGGTACATTCTCCCAACCTACCCTGGCTTTTTGGGAGGGATCATCGTAAACATTCCACTCCAAATCAGCGGCCTTGCGTCCATGTCCTCTGGAACACCCAGAACTAGATCCTCCACTTGCACTTGCCATGTCTCCAGTTCCTCCACTTGCCATGTCTGAAAATTGGAGTTTCTAATTTTAATTCCACCCAAATTGGAGTTTCTAATTCTAATCTAGAACTCTACTTTTTAAAATACTAATTGCACTTCATAATAGTGCTACAAAATATCCAAGCATACACTTCAAAATAGTGTTGCTGTGGAATTAGTTCAAAAATGTCCCTAAAAATTAAAGTTCAACTATTCGGCACACCCTTCGAGCACCCCGCTACCGGCGCTCACGCAGAGGCCAGTTGACTGGACGCGTCACAAGGAATATGCCAAATAACGGCCACGTGGATCTGCCAAAACCTGCCACAACCTGCCAAAAGTAGTGTAAAAGGATCCCAAAAAAGGGATCCTTAACTCCTCCGAGAGCCCCGCTACCCCGCACTCTGTGTTAGAGGAGGGTTGTCTGGGCGCCCAGAAGGAGTGGAGTAAGGTATGTAAGTGGTCCCCTCCACTTATATACCCCCGTCCGCCCCTCCATCCGCTCCCGCGTCCCCACCCGTTCGCACCCGCTCGCATCCGTCCGCACCCGTTCCCGCCCGTCCGCCCCAGAGTCCCCCCCGTCCGCACCCGTTCCCTCCCGTCCGCCCCCAGCGTTCCCCCCCGTCCGCACCCGTTCCCTCCCGTCCGCCCCCAGCGTTCCCCCCCGTCCGCTCCCACGCTCCCCTCCGTACGCTCCTCTCCATACGTTTCAGCGTTCCCATCCCGTCCGCTCCTCGTTCCCATCCCGTCCGCTCCTCGTTCCCACCCATCCGCTCCTTGTTCCCCACCCGTCCGCCCCGCGTTCCCTCCCGTCCGCGCCACCGTTCCCCTGCCGTCCGCTCCGCGTTCCCCTGCCGTCCGCTCCGCGTTCCCCTTCCGTCCGCTCCGCGTTCCCCTGCCGTCCGTTCTGCGTTCCCTACGTCCGCTCCGCGTTCCCCTGCCGTCAGTTCCCCCCGTCCGCCCCCTGTTCCCCTCCCGTCCGCTCCATGTTCGCGGACGGGAGGGAACGCGGGGCGGACGGGTGGGGAACGCTGAGCGGACGGGTGGGAACGAGGAGCGGACGGTGGGGAACGAGGAGCGGACGGAGGGAACGCGGGGCGGACGGGTGGGGAACGCTGAGCGGACGGATGGGAACGAGGAGCGGACGGTGGGGAACGAGGCGCGGACGGAGGGAACGTGGCGCGGACGGGAGGGGAACGGGGCGGACGGGTGGGGAACGTGGACCGGACGGGGGGGAACGGATGAAAGATGGAACGATTAGCGGACGGGTGGGGAACGCGGAGCGGACGGGTGGGGAACGCGGAGCGGACGGGTGGGGAACGCGGTGCGGACGGGAGGGAACGGGGCGGCAGGGGAACAACGTAGAATTGCGACCACATATGAATTGGACTTCATATGAATTTTTTAGAGCCAAAAAACGGACACTATAGTCACCATCTATAAATGTTAACCCTCGGGAGTGGATCAAAGTGCGATTGAGCGGCCCAACTTTGTTGAGAGTCCAAAGAAATGAACCCTAAATAGCCAATAAAATATAGTAAGGGTAGCCTTAGTTGGGCATAGTGTGAAGCCTCCAAAGGCCAAGCCCAAAAGTCCAAACTCAAAGGAGCATGCCACTTTATTACTTGCTCAAAATTACCCCTCCAATCTAACGGCCAAGATCTTGTCAATGATTGATTATTATAATGAAAAAAATGTAGGCATCGAAAAAAAAAGCAGGTGGGTTCGTTGGAAAGCTAGGAACCTAAACCCTCAAACCATGTATGGAAACACTTCTACATGAGTGTGAGAACAAATCAATGGCACATATGTGGTAGTAATTTGGAATGACGTAGGGTTTAGGGTTTAGGGGTTTAGGGTTTAGGGTTTATGAACCACTAAGGTTGAAGCACAAATTAATGATTTATTGAAGGAAAGTGCATTCGGATGGGTGACATCGGTTATGAAACCATATGAACCACTAAGGTTGAAGCACAAATTAATGATTTATTGAAGGAAAGTGCATTCGGATGGGTGACATCGGTTATGAAACCATATGAACCACTAAGGTTGAAGCACAAATTAATGATTTATTGAAGGAAAGTGCATTCGGATGGGTGACATCGGTTATGAAACCATATGAACCACTAAGGTTGAAGCACAAATTAATGATTTATTGAAGGAAAGTGCATTCGGATGGGTGACATCGGTTATGAAACCATATGAACCACTATGATTGAAGCACAAATTGGTGATTTGTTGAATGAGTGGATAACTAATCAAATATGGAAAGTTCAAAGAGGTATCAAAGAGGTTTCCAATGCGGATGTCGGAAGATTTTTTCAAAAGTGTACATTTTTAACCTAACCAACTTTATTTTTATTCCGATTGCGTTGACTTTATCTTACTAACGAGAATTGGATCCTCTACATATTGGATTACATCAATTATTGGTCATGGTCATCAAGTCCTTAGAGGTCAATATATAAGTAGATCATTGAGACTCAGACATATAACGAAGGTAGAGTATCATGGATAGGATGGGAAAGGGGAGAGTCATGTTTGAGGGTGTAGAATGCGATGAGGAGATACACAATTTAGACGATCCCCATATTCCATTCAATGCAACACCCGAGCGTGAGAGAGATGAGAGAAGTGCTAGGGATCGATTTCGTGATGAGTATGTCATGACTCCCTTCTCACAATCTACACAAGCTTGGAGGATGAGGGCGGCGGAGGAACAACGACGATATGCAGACAACTTTGAGATCGATACGGTGGAGAAGGACCACACACAATGCGTGGGTGGAGATCTAAATGATCTAATTGATTTGTGTGCGGATATTTTGGAGAAGCCCGGGGATGTGGATGTGGATGTGGATGTGGATGTGGATGTGGAGGAGACTTCAATCGACATTGAAATAGTCAAGGTAGCGGGGGAATCTTCAAAGACTATGTCTATTCGTTAGAAGAGGAGAGGATTGTCGCCTCATCGGCTACCATTGAAGGAACGGATGAAAGACCGAACGATTAGCTATTTTGATTTACTTCAGCCGAATCCTCTTCCAAAAATGGAGCCTCGCCGGAAGCCAGGAGCATCTACGAGGTTGGGATGACGGAATGAAGTGGAATATTATAGTTTGCATGGTTTGTTCATGTATATGATTAATAAAGGGCATTTGTAACGTTGTCGCAATAATAAAGTTATGACTTGTATAATATGTTGTACCACTTCTATGATTTATTTATTTATTTTTAATTCACCAACCGAACAGTTTCTGTTGAGATAAACAAGCACAAAGCAATATGAAACTATGCATCCACTTCTCAGTTCCAAGAGAAATTTTTTTAACCACTTTACGTTCACCCTTAGTTGATTATTGCTATTTTAGTGTACTTTATTATGTGGATGGGGGGACTATTATATAGAGGACTTTTATTGCATATTCTTGTAGAGGACTTCATTACCTATCCATGGATACCAAGAACTCATTTTTTGGACTTCATATGAATTTTTGAGAGCCAAAAAACCGAGACTATGTCCAAACTTCCAAAAAAAAGTGATTGTGAATTATATAAACATAAATATAAGCAATTGTGAAGTATGTGTGCAATATGTGTGGAGTACAAGAAAGAACATTTAGAGATGTTTAGGATCACGTGTACAACCGATATAACTATTGCAACATTGTGCTCAACTTTAGTTAACTAGATATAACTATAGTTGACTACATTTTGTGGCATACCAAAATTAGAATAAATATAGGTAATTGCATTTTGGCAAGACATATCACGAACAACTATAGTTAACTTGAACTTAGCACATGGATGTGATAACAACGATGTGAAAGAATGATGTGGCCTCACGAGAGGCGAGAACCTTGGTTAGTCTCCCATAGACTTCTTCTCGATTATGAAGCAAAAATCCTCATGGAGTATGAACATTGCACTAAGATCCATAAACCTCATACAATATACAAGTTGTGTATGAAAAAATGATGGCTTTATTTACATCTCCAACGGTTACAAAATTGGTATGATCCAAAATTGCTGCAAAGAAAACAAAAAAAAACTATTTTGCAGTGTCACGGAAGCACATTGTCGGGTTAACCATGTTGTATGGAGGCGACTTCAACATGTTCACTACGTGTGTGATGGTTGACCTTTCCGCTGGATTGGGCTTCGTCAATGCATCCAATGCTATCTCAAACCGCATCTTCAAGCCATTTGGATCACTGTTTAGCTGAAACAACGAGGAAGTCGAATCCCTGGCATAAATCTTCTTTGCCAAAGCACCCACTGAGAAGGACTCCGAGAGAAACGTGTGCCTATGTTTCCGAGCCATCCTCACCGGAGAGGTAGATGTTCCACGCTGTCCTCGTACATGGAATAATTCTGAACCAGCACAGTTGTATTTTATGCGGTGCTTGTTCATCTCATCCACTGATTCTTTTCCATAGTTGGAGGGTGCGTCTTCATCTCCCCATGATGCCATCCCCCAATCACACACACCAATGAAAACCGTGTTCTCACGGTCTTGTGGGAAATGCAGCATGACATTGTTGGGATTAAGGTCATTGTGCAACACGTCATGCTTGTGCACTACATCCACAATGCACATTAGAGCCCATGCCAAATAAGCTCGATGCCTTCGATATACAACCAACCGTTTCCGTGCTTCAAAGTCTGCCCCAGGCATTTGAAGGATTGTGCGCTCGTGGGTTTCCGGAACTTGGTGGTCATAGACCCTCATGTTCTTCAAGGAGCCTCCATTCCACCACATCGAATAGGATTCGTATGTTTTCGGGTGGAGGTATTGTAGCTTGATTATCCCAGGATGATCTACTGGGCATGCCAATGCTTCAACCGAACGCTCCTTTCGGTTCTCCAGACTATTCGTGGCCTTCATGGTCTTCCCAGCCCACTCTATCCAGTTAGGGATGAATGATGCTCCATGAATTGTGACTCTCCGCACCACTCCGAAGGTCCCTTGGAAGATTTCCCTATCCAAGGGTTTGATCTCCACATTCCTAGGCAACCATATGACACCCTGCCGGCCCTGAGTGGCAATGTTGTCTGCCAGCTGCCTGTCAATAAAAACGGGAAGGTTGCGGGCGGATGTGCCTTTTGCTGCTATTACGCCTCTTTTCCAATTCTCTAGCTTAATGTACAGCTCGGACCTCCTCCCACCACTACTTCCCTCTCCAGGATGCATAGCCTCATATGACATCGTTGGATTGTAGATTGCTTCCACAGCTTGTTTTTCAATCCATGTGTTCCAATCGCTCATGCCCCTAGCTTCCTCAAACTCCGGTCCAGACGTGGCTTCCGTGAGAATAAGCATCAACTCGTTCCTCGCCAACTCTAAACCCTTTGTACCATCATTGAGGTATTTTTTCTCCAAATAAACCATGCTGTTACTTCTAAACCAATCCAACAACACGATCCTGCAATGATTTCGAGCCTCATCGGTCCGCGGGTCGCGTTTGCCTCTATGTTTCCTTTTCTTTGATTGCGAACCCGATGCCGCGGACCCGTCCTCCGTCCCTTCCGAAACTGCTGGGCGTTTTAATCCCCGTCTTTCAGTCTGCTCCGAACCCTGAGGTACATCACGTGCAGGGCTCTCCGGTCTTGATGTCCGCCGTGTCGGAGATTGTGGTGGCACGTTCTCCGAACGAGTCGGTGCATGTATTTCTGTGGAACTGCCTGAGCTTGGTCCCCTTCCAGTTCTCCCTCTATGTCCACTGTTTCCCCGACTCCCACGTGTTCCACGGCTTCCCCGTGTTTGGTTGCCTCCCGAATGACCAACAGCCAAGAACTCTTCGTCAAACTGAAAGGGATCTGGACGTGGTGGACGTGCTGCAGTACTTCCACTTCCAGGATCGCTTCCCGTACCCTCGGCAGTATTCGCCGATGCATTGCCTACGAGCCAAGCACGGTGCACCCTCAAATCCTCGTTCTCGTAAGGAGCAATGCCCTCCCCCTCCATCGTGATAAAAATCACGTGAGTGAGTGAATCTGAAAATGAGTCGTGATAAAAATCACGTGAATAAGTGAGTGTGAAAATCTCTCGTGATAAAAATCACGGGAGCGAGTAAATCTGAAAAAAAAATTGCGAGGATTCCCCCACAATTTGCCCTGCCCTCCCAAACCCCTTGAGACCCGCGCGGTGATGCTGTCCTTTGGGACGCAACAAGGTCTCGGGTCCCTATGTGGTGGGAGGAGAGGAAAGTGGTAGGAACTAAAGCCTCACGGCTTTATATAGGCAACGAGGAGCCCAATCATTATGGGATCCCGGTCGGAATTAGGGTTTAGGGTACGAAAACGACGTATGGGGAACGTGGGAACTAGGGGCGGACGGGTGGGAACTAGGGGGCGGACGGAGGGAACGTGGGGGCGGACGGAGGGAACGAGGAGCAGACGGGTGGGGAACGCGATAGGGAACTCGGGCGGACGGGAGGGAACGAGGCGCGGACGGGAGGGGAACGGGCGGACGGAGGGAACGTGGAGCGGACGTGAAGGGAACTCGATAGGGAACGCGGGCGGACGGAAGGGATCGGAAAGCGGACGGGAGGGAACGCGGAGCGGACGTAGGGGAACTCCGAGCGGACGGAGGGAACGCGGGGTGGACGGGGGGAACGCGGGGCGGACGGGGGGAACGCGGGGCGGACGGGGGGAACGCGGGGCGGACGGGGGGAACGCGGGGCGGACGGGAGGGAACGGGTGCGGACAGGATGGGAACGGGGTACGGACGACGGGGAACGTGTGGCGGACGGAGGGAACGTGGAGCGGACGTGAGGGAACGCGTGCGGACGGGAGAGGAACGTGGGGCGGACGGGAGGGAACGAGGAGCGGACGGTGGGGAACGTGTGTCGGACGGAGGGTAGCGGACGGGAGGGAACGCGGGGCGGACAGGTGGGACGGGTGGGACGCCCCACCCCCCCCCCCCTCTCCCGTCCGCTCCACCCCCGTCCGTCCGCCCCACCCCCCCTCCCCCGTCCGCTCCACCCCCCTGTCCGTCCGCTCCACCCCCGTCCGTCCGCCCCACCCCCCCCCCCTCTCCCGTCCGCTCCACCCCCCTCCCCCGTCCGCTCCATCCCCCTCCTCCGTCCGCCCCTCCCCTCCTCCGTCCGCCCCACCCCCCCCCCCCCTCTCCCGTCCGCTCCACCCCCCTCCCCCGTCCGCTCCATCCCCCTCCTCCGTCCGCCCCTCCCCTCCTCCGTCCGCCCCACCCCCCCCCCCTCTCCCGTCCGCTCCACCCCCGTCCGTCCGCCCCACCCCCCCTCCCCCGTCCGCTCCACACCCCCGTCCGTCCGCTCCACCCCCATCCACCGTCCGCACCACCCCCCCGTCCGTCCGCTCCACCCCCCTTCCCCGTCCGCACCACCCCCCTTCCCGTCCACCCCCGTCCGCCCCACACCCTCCTTAGTAATATTTTATTACTTTGATTTTAACACAATGATAAACACAATGGCAAAATGGTCTACGTGGCAGGGGAAATATGCACATCCACGTCGACGTTTTCTGCCACATAGGACGCCACCTTGGCAAGAAGGTAAGTATTTTACCCACCCTAGTCGGCTCCCCCTATGTTGACCCTACGTGGACCCTATTGTGTCGTGACGGAGGGGTCCGTCACGACACGACACGTCGTGACGGCACGACACCGTCACAACGGCGGGATAGACAACCCTGGTAGGGAGTTTTGATTCACTTTTTACATTTTATATTGTTAAGGAGTGTTCAAGTGATATCGGAAACTCTAATAACAATCAAATCAAGAGAAGGGATTTGACTTTGACCAAAAAACAACTATGTAAAATTGTACTCCTTATCAATCTTTCAAGAGCACCATTTTAGGTGCCTTCAACAATTTGTTAGGAGAAACTAGGATTTAAGTGTATTTAGATTTATGCATGATTTCTGGACAATTCCAGTTGCCAATATGACGTGCACTTGATTGAAAACTACACAAATATGGTGGCTGGCGAACATGGAATACAAACATCCAAAGTTGTGGTTGTTATGGTGTTGCTTCCCGGGGGTGGACTCTTCATTGAAAACCTAAATGACCTGCGTGGGTCACTTTGAAATAAAACCCCCTATATACGAGAATTTTATAGAAGAAAACTAATGTATACATACTAATGGCATGCTAGAAAACGGACTCATGTATTTACACTAAATATTTCAATTTAATGTGATAAATGCCTCCCCCACATATACAAAATATGTATATCATGAATTAAATAGGCCTTTAATACACATAAATCCTTATTCACTTCCTAATGAAAAAGCTATTTTCATTCATACCATGTAACTCAATGATTATGCAACTCCAACAGATAGAGACAAGAGGACAATAGCTTAGTCACAATCTAAAGAGCATAACTCAAGAAAGCCCATGAGCGCTTCAAGAACTTCTAATTTGTAAAAACCTAGAACCCAAATGCAAACCTTAACAAGAACAAATATAGTAGTCATTGAGGACAATGATCATATGACAAGAATGGATGAGATTGTAAATTGGATAAAAATAACACATCTATCGTCAATTTTTTTCTGTAGCCCTTAAGGCCCCCTTTGTACATCTACCTTTACTTCAAAAAAATTACTAGCATGGTTTTTAGATGTACACACTAGAGAAAAGTAATACCTCTCCCTTATGTATAAGTCTATGTACGCTAATGCCTCAAACAATACCCCATATACACTCACGTTAGTTTGTACGTGGTATGAAGAGTTCGCTCCCCATGTGTTGATTTTGATGTTGTCATTTGATGCTTTTGTCCCCATGTCCCTTATCATTTTTGAACAAGTGGTTTGTCCAAATATACTTAAACGTCAGTTGAAATTGATTGTTAATGAACAAACAAAATCTTCACTTGAATAATGAAATGAAAGATGTTCATTATACGAGCTTAGGAAATTAGAAAGAGATTGATATGAATGCAACCCTGATAATTAGTTTTGAGCTTACTAATTATCCTGTACTAAAATGATTGTGTTTAACCCCTAAAAGCCGAGGTGGACGTTTTTGTCCGAGGCAGTCACCGCTGCTCGACAATGCCATCATACACATCGATGTTATAATCTTCCCATTTTAGACACGTGAACAACCCTAACTCTACAAAGCTTCCATCCGTACAGTCAAATCTATCATAAGAGCTACCAATTTCCTTCAGTGAGCTTTTGAATAGATTGAGCTATTTTAAACCAATTTAGGACAATTTAAATTCATAACATTATTCAGATCCATACCAGTGTTTTGTGGGACTGACAGTATTTTGCAAAACATTCCATCATTCAGGTTGAATGTGAAGAATATTCCATAGAATATTGTCATTCCCATAGAACACTGTTATGGATCTGAATAATGTTATGTTTGCTTCGGCCTTTTGGGGTTCATATCCTAGGAGAAGTGCAATAATCGGGGAGAAGAAAAAAAAGGCAACCATTCAAGAGTGGTCTACCTTACAATATATTCCAACGAACCAACATTCCTCGACACAATCATGCCCATGGCTACTCGGATCGATTGAGGTGCCCACAAAAGAGGCTCCCGGTCATCCTCGACCATGTATTGTAAACAAAGTACATGCCCCCTGGGCCCTAGAATGTCCCTCCAAATCTACTCTAGTGGACCAGAGAGCGAGAAGCTTATCCAACCACCGCTCTGTGGACCCCGTTGCGCCGGCCCCCGATTGGCCTCCCAAATCTACCCCCTAGCCTCATCTCCCAACCTAAATCTAGGATCTAGTGTGTGTATCTAGGAATTTGCAAGATTGGGCGACGCCGTCCCGAAGTCCCATAAGACTCAGGCTCGTCGCAGGTTTCCTCAGTCCACCTTCACACTCCCACACTGGATTCAGCTCGAATCCATCAACTGCAACCATGGCCGCCGCTACCGCTTGTGCATCCACCGCCTTGGCAGGCCAGAGCCTGCTCAAGCAGAGCAATGAACTCGCACGCAAGGTGAACGTGGGCGAGGCCCGCGTCACAATGCGCAAGACTGCTAGCAAGTCTGCTAGCAGCGACAGCATCTGGTGAGTAGTGATGTGTGTTCGGTCTGAGCTGATTGGATTCATCTGTAGGGCTCTGAAGATTGCTATGGTGTTGTGTGTAGTGACATTGTGAGTAATTTGGACGTTTGGGGTCTCCTGTGATGTCTACATCCAACAATGGTAGTCGCCATGGCGAAGAAGATAGTATAATGAGCTATGCTGTTGTTTATATACTACCATGTACAAGAGCGCGGGAAGTAACGAGCTTGATGTGTCTTGGTGTGCTGTTAGTCTTGGGTCAATGGCATGAGTAACATAGTAGCTATTATCAAGGTGAAGCGTCTCTTTCTCCGAGTGAAATGGCAACTGGTGGTACAGGTGTGTGGATATGTTTTTGAAAACACTCCGTAGTCAATGTCTTTGTGGGCATGTTCAGCTGGTTTCTGGAGCTGTAGAGAAACCCCATGTGTATCTCCGTGCATTGGTATTTCTTGGTGGTTATTAGTAGACGGAATAGTCTGTTAGATAAAGCGCTAAACATGTGATTTGATATGCAGGTACGGAGCTGACAGACCCAAGTGGTTGGGCCCCTTCTCCGGAGAGACCCCCTCATACTTGAACGGTGAGTTCGCTGGAGACTACGGATGGGACACCGCTGGACTCTCCTCCGACCCCGAGACCTTCGCCAGGAACAGGGAGCTCGAGGTCATCCACGCTCGCTGGGCCATGCTCGGAGCTTTGGGATGTTTGACCCCAGAGTTGTTGGCCAAGAGCGGCACCAAGTTCGGTGAGGCTGTGTGGTTCAAGGCCGGAGCTCAGATCTTCAGCGATGGAGGTTTGGACTACTTGGGCAACCCCAACCTCGTCCACGCACAGAGCATCTTGGCCATCTGGGCTTCCCAGGTGATCTTGATGGGAGCCGTGGAGGGCTACCGTGTTGCCGGAGGACCTTTGGGCGATGTGACCGACCCCATCTACCCAGGAGGCTCATTCGACCCCTTGGGTTTGGCTGACGACCCCGACACATTCGCTGAGTTGAAGGTAAAGGAGATCAAGAACGGGCGATTGGCGATGTTCTCGATGTTCGGGTTCTTCGTGCAGGCCATCGTGACCGGAAAGGGACCATTGGAGAACTTGAACGACCACTTGGCTGACCCCGTGGCCAACAACGCCTGGGCATACGCCACCAACTTTGTTCCCGGAAACTAGACTCATTCTAAATGTGTAATGTACGTGAGTAGGTACCAGGAAACAATGTGTAGGTAAAGCCATGTAATCTAAAATCTCTCTTCCAAATTACTGCCGTGTGGAGTTTTGTCTGCAATTCCCGTGGGCGTCGCCAATGTGAATGATATTGCATCAATGCTTACAAAGATTACACATTATCTTTGCGGATCAAACATCTTACTATCGAAAGGATATAAATTTCACCCCGTCATGCAGTGGTCGCCATATTGTCCTACACACCAATCGTGTCGCTCACAAACTATGAAATGTTTGTTAAAGGTTATGAGTCTTGGCGAAGATATTTCTTTAAAATATTTCGCTCACGATCAGCGAACTGCACAAACCCGCTCAGTACAATGCAGTCTTACGGGGTATTTGCATACTCAAGCCAGCTACATAAATGATTTTCTGCCAATACCTCAAGTATGTTGTGAGTCAGTGCTTTGCAGTAGTGGCAAATCCTCTTTTCCACCTTCATAATGGATTGAATGTTAAACCACATATTTGACGTATTTCCTTGCAAATGTGTATGCTGTACATTTATATAATCATGTATCGGATAGAATGTGGAAGTAATATAAAGTTCTGTTGCAGATTATAATTATATACAGTATGCCCTCAACCTTCACATCTTGCTTGTCATACCCAAAGCCCCCCTCCGCTCTCATGTTGGAATTACGTCTGAACACTAACTTTCTACAATCATGTGATTTCCACAACCAAATACCACCCAAATAGAATGTAACCTTTCACGTACTCAATGTGCCACAGCACCTGAAAAACTTACGCATCTTCCAGCTCTGCACTGGAAAATTTTGTTAGCTTCAAATATGACATCAACAAGTAGAGTTCTGATTGTCAACAAGATAATGGTCTTGCCATCTAGTACATTGTTTATTTTGGAGCGTAGAAGTTTAGAGAAAGGGCTTTCTACACATCAACCTAGAAATGTGTCGTCAAAATCTACTGGCATCAGGGTTGGCTGGTAGCAAATTATCTCATATGTTGCAGAGAATGTGATCTATCAAAATTCATACCACTATGTATTCTGCTCACCACATGCAGATGGCATAGGTATATGACACAGCTGTCCGACACAAGCTTTCTGACTGAAATACAAAAACATTCTTGGATTGATGAATTGAACAATGGCAATGCACTTCATCTACATCTGAATTCCACAAGTGGAACCATAGAGGGGTAGAAAGGCCTCAAATAATCTAAAGGCCATCCAAAAGGTAATTTTTAACGAGCTCTTACAATGTTTTGTCTGCACAGTAAACAAGTATTGTATTACCTAGTATTATAGTTTGGTTTGAAGTATTATACAATAGACCATGGTATATATGAAGATAGGCTTACGCTTAAGCATTTTATCCTTCGACATTTGTCAAGGTTGTTCTTCAATCAAATGTTGTTGAAAGGTTTTATGTTTGAGCATTGGTTTATACAACATTTGACTAATTTTGTCAGCGAAATGGTCTCCCTCTATCTGGAGGAAAATTATGGCACTCAAAAATTGAAACATCCATATTTGCAATGTTAATTCAAATGACATCATATTTAATATGCTTTATCAAATTTTCAATTTTCATGCAACAGAAGTTGAAGCCAAATGAAGCAGAAATGCAATGCAATCTTGGGTCTCTCACCACTGAAAGTTTAAGTGAGAAGAGAACCTGTATTCAACATGCATTTTTGCAAGGATTAATAACAATCATTGTTGAACTTGCACCGGTGAGTCTCCTGTCATAATTTCTCAGAGGCATTGAGGCATAGTTCAAGATTTTTGTTTGAACAAAAATTCCATAAGTATGTATATTATCATTCCACACCCAAGTGCTCACAAGTGTACTAATTTATGCGCGGTGTTTTAAACACGGACTGAAATGCACACAGTGATGTGCTACATCCATGGGTAGAAATCTACAAAGGACACAGGTAATAAAAATCAATAGGTATGAGATTCAAACAATTGGCAAAAAATTGCTTCCCTGGAACATTTTGAGGGATGATATTTTTGTCAACAAACATAATAATCTCTTGGGAATATTTCCATTGACAACCTAAAGTTGGAGATGAACTTTGTGATGAACTCCAAAGTGCTCAACTATCAACGTGTCACCCATCATTTTTGGGCATGTTCTATACACGTACATTTCAAATTTTAGATTTTGACACTAGGGTTGAATTGAACATGTTTTTCAAAATTGTAATAGTTGTGGCATAATAGGTGGAGGTGTAGGGATAGAAAAGGATAGAAAGAGGAGCTAAAATGCTTGTTTGCACATGCCTTATGCCTTTTATGATGAAGTTCACAATGCCCAACCATTAAAGTTTCAACCACCAATTCTGGACATGTTCATACCCGTACATTTCGGAATTTTAGATTTCGACACTAGGGTTGAACTGAGCATGTTCTTTACATTTGTAGTAGTTGTGGCATAATAGGTGGAGGTGTAGGGATAAAAATATGAGAGATAAAGTAAAGAGGACGAGATAAACTGCTTGTTTGCACATGGTTCGTGATGAACTCCAAAGTGCTTAACTGTTAAAGTTTCAACTACCATTCTTGGACATGTTCTAATACATATGGGCTACTTTCCATGAGTGTATACTAACTGCTAAACGCTACAAGGAGTTTTGGGTACAAAATGGGTCAAATGAGTATATTAAGTCTCTCTTCCAAGATTGGTTTATGAAGAATATTGAGAAGTTCTTGAAATAAATTAAGGTAAGTGTGCCAATGACCGCACGGTCAATCTTCAAATCCTTGTAAAAATAATTTAAAAGCTTAAAGCGTTTCAAATTTTGAAGGATTGTTAATTGTGAAGTGCGGATTCTCCTACAAAAAATAAAATAAAAAGATATTATGATTTGTGAAAGCTATCACAAATTGAATCCATACATACACAAGTGGATCTCAAAAGCTTACTGAGCCCTTCATTGCACACCGTGCGGTACCTATAATAAAACACCTAATAGTGATGGTACCGAAGTTCCCTCGGGAGTTCTCATGAATGAAATTTGTGTGGTGGGTGTGCGGTCCTTGGGTTGCGTTCGGTCATTGGCACACTTACCTTAGTTCTGCACCCATTTGAAAACCACAAAATCTTCATAAAAACGTGATTTGTCTCAATGTCCAAGTACATGTAACATTCATGATAGTGGGTGTTGGTCTCCTTTGCGTAGATCTGAACTTTATGTTTTGAGTGCAAAAAGTGACAAGATGCATAGGACTAATCAGGGTTGTGACATGAATTATATGATTACCAAGAATATGGACATATTTAATTTGTAACATACTTAAACGACCACATGTTTCTTGCAAAATCTTAGATGGGTTGGATTATTCAACTCAAGATGTCAAATACCATGCCTTAAAATTAGAATTTGTCAATGGACTCTCATAAAAAAACGATGAGGTCATTGGAGGTCCTTGATTTGCATTTTGTAATGAATCCCCTCCCCCTCTCCCTCCCCCCTTTTCAATTAAGTGGTCATATCATCAGTGTTAGCGTTATATTGAGTTACTTGCATTACACTATAACTATAGACTGAAAAGTGATATTTACCAAACAAAGTCATTTATGTTCTATAATGTCCAATCAACCAGTTCAACCTTTGCTAGCACTAGTAGAAAACATGGTAAAAAAGAACCGCAGTCGTTTTCCCATTGTAGTTCTTTTGACCACCCTGATCTGCAGTCACTAAACAACTGCAGATTTGTTTTTTTGGTTTACCAACTAAAATTTTCAGAATTTGGGGGCTTGTAATATACTGTTGGAAAGGTCTTGAAAATACCTTTCCAACGGTGTATTACACGCCCCAAGATTTTTTAAATTTCAGTCGGTAAACCAAAAAAACAAATCTGCAGTCGTTTAGTGACTGCAGATCAGGGTGGTCGAATGAACCGCAATGGGAAAACGACTACAGTTCTTTTTTACCATATTTTCTACTAGTGTAGACTAAGTAAAAATTTGAAATCTAGAGTAAGAAGTTATTGCATGGCATAACTACAAAAAGTAAGTGATATTGTGAATACCATAAACGATATTGTGACAACAACAAGCCTTTTGAAGATGTCAGTTGATTAGAAACCATATGAGTGCATGACATGATCTCCGTTCACTTCTCAAACATCTAAGTGTTGGAGTGCCTAATCTAAGTTACTTCGTGGTTGATCTCCATTCTCAAGCAACTAAGTCATGCGGTGACTAACCTACTTGTTATTTTTTTTCCTCATTCACTTCAGGCAACCTGGGGGGGTGGACTTTTCTTTGGAAACCTAAATGATGTGCATGGGTCACTATGAAATTAAAGCCCCTATATACGAGAAGTTTGCAAAGAAAAATAAATGTATACGTACTAACATCAGGCTAGAAAATGGGCTCATGCACTTATACTAAGTTTTTTTAGTTTTAATGTGATTAATGCCTCCACTATATGTATACAAAATATAAATCACGAACTAATTATGCCATGTTTACATGTAAAATCTAGGTTCACTTTCTAATGAGAAAGTTGTTCAACATTTTTTTTCATTCATAGCATGTGACTCAATGATTGCATCAAATAAAAAAAAACAAGAGCACAATGACTTAGCATAGTCATCAGGAGAGCAAAACTCAAGGGAGCCCATGAACACTCCAAGAGCCTCTTGGTTGTCCTAGAACCCAAATGTGAACCCCAACAAGAATGGACAAGGAAGTCATTGAGGACTTTTATCATATGATAACAATGAATGAATGAGAATTGGATGAAACTAACACATCTGTTGTCCAAAAATTCTCTAAACCTTTGGGCCCCCTTTTGTACATTTGCATATACTTGAAAAAATTTAATAGCCTTTTAAAATGTACACACTAGAGAAAATGAATACCTCTCTTTTCTATATACTATGTGCACTAATGCCTCAAATAATGCCCCTTCTTACATTCATGTTCGTTTGGACGTGATATGAAGAATCCACCACCCGGGATGGGGCAATTTCAACATGTCGGTTCAAGATCACTTGCAAGTGACACTCCCTCCCCGTGATTCACATGGTTAAGTGAATCGATGACCAATAGGAGGTTGATTTTGACTCCAAATCTAGTCCCTCACCAACTAAGGACCGTTGTATGCATGGACCAAGAACCGTGACCATGAAAATCTAAGCAACAAGTTAGAATAATTCATCCAAAGGCCGTACTGTAGGAAATAGAAATCCAACTTTGCAACTGATGGCTCTCATGCTTACTAGTGTAAAGTAAAAGTGGATCATGTTGAGGCACCACAACATATTTCTTGGCCAATCCAAAATAATAGGCAATCCCACCATTGCAATATATTATTTCTAGAAGCCAATGGCAATTGCTTGTCACGGCCCTCAGTTTTGCATTAAGCTCACCTCTTTTCTATGGGCCTAACACAATATCTTACCCTAGACCATGAAACATCATCCACTTGGTGCCATGTAGAACGCCATGAAATTTTTTAATCCATTTCGATTTCTTTGGTCCATCGGGCCCTCAGGGACGTGTGTACAGTAAACTTGGACTATCTTTGGCTTCTCAACCAATCACATATTTTTTGTAGATTGCAGGTCAAGTGCCCTAAGCTCTAGTGCAAAGTGGTGAACTTTGGATCGTCTCCAACTTCTCGACCAATCACATAACTTGTATATTGTGGGTCAAGTGTCCTCAAGCTCTAGGTCAAAGTGACCCTTAGGTATGGCTTTGGATGTCGAGGTCCATAACTTAGGGCCACTTTATACTTGAGGGCCGGCCGGAACTCTCAAAATTTGGGCCAATAGGATCACTTGATTTCATCAAATCGGGCCCGATGGCTTTATACTTGGGGCCGGCCCGAACACTCACTCATCCCATGTGGCGTCCTAGGTGGCACAATTTTGGCGCCAAACCATCAGGCCCTAGAGAAGAGTTCGGGACGGCCCGAATTCTCATCTGGGGCCGGATTGGGCTCATCTGTTGGATTGAGGTCATCTCGTCCGTCAATCTTTAGGGGGTAAATTCTTTTCCTTCCCTCTCCTCTCCACTCCTCTAATAACACAACAATTAGCATAAATATGATTGCATTAGGATAATAACACAACAATTAGAGTGCTAATCACACACTTAAGATAAAATGAAACATTTAAGCATTTAATCAAGCACATGGTATGGCTTAGGCTATGGGTTACTCTAATAAGGCAACAATTAGTATAAGCATGTTAGCATTAGGCTAATAACACAACATTTAAGCCGCTAATCATACACTTAAGATAAAAAAAGAAACATTTAAGTCGTTAATCAAAAATTTGGCGTGCATTAGGCAATGGGTTAGTCCAATAACACAATAATTAGTACAAATATGGTAGCATTAGGCTAATAACACAACAATTAGGGTGCTAATCTCACACTTAAGATAAAAATGAAACATTTAAGCATTTAATCAAGCATGTGGTATGGCTTAGGCTATGGGTTAGTCTAATAAGGCAACAATTAGTATAAACATGGTAGCATTAGGCTAATAACACAACAATTAAGGTGCTAATTATACACTTAAGACAAAAATGAAACATTGAAGCTGTTAATCAAGAATTCAGTGTGCCCCTAAACCGCACCCATCGGTTGATCCATTAAACATGGTAAATAAATTTATAGGAGCATTTTGACACCGGAATTAGATTTAAAGGGCTCGATATAGTCTAATGGGACCCAAGGTTGAAACCCTAACCACAAGCCTATAGAGGTCATCCCCCATAGTAAATGTCGTGTAACTACACTGTTTTTTGCATTTAGTGTTCGGAGTTACTCACTCCTATATCTTTTCATTATTAATGTAATTTTTTACCACGTAAAGATGTAAATGTTCTATAATGTCCAACAACCCAATTCGACCTTCGTTGGTAAAAAAAATTACATTAATAGTAAAAAGATATAGGAGTGAGTAACTCCGAATAGTAACTAACACTAAATGCAAAAAACAGTGTAATGCTCAAGAGCACCGGGTATTGACCACAGTAAGTTCTATGAAACTTAACCCTCAAGACCATTAGGCCCTAGAATCAGGCCTCACCACTTTACATGTGACAAGGTTGGGCCCCAAAAAAGTTCATAAACTGGGGCCGGATTGAGGGCTTAATCGGCCCGGTGCTCCGGCCGGCCCCAGGCCGTGTATAAAGTGGCCCTTAACCAGACTTTGTGAGCACCCTGTAATGTAATTGTAGTGCCACGAGGGCGCCCAAGTGGCAGTGGTGAGTTGGAAGCATAAGGGCGAAGTGGCGGCAGCCCCATCTACATATCCTATCCAAGGCCTTCCTCTCAACCACTCAAGCGCTGCCACGTCATCCCCTTCGGATTCTCCCCTTCATTGGCCTCCGCGATAAGACCCACTTCCCCAACCCAGCTCCCACACTCACTCTTCTCAATCCGTCGACACCTCGCTCGCTCTCGCTTGCTGGAATTGTAGCGAATTTTTGGAATTTCAGCCATGGCCGCGGCTACCGCGTGCGCCTCCACCGCCCTGGCAGGCCAGAGCCTGCTCAGGCAGAGCAACGAGCTCGCCCGCAATGTTAACCTCGGCGAGGCCCGTGTCACCATGCGCAAGTCTGCCAGCAAGTCCTCCGCCAGCGGCAGCATTTGGTCAGTTCTCAGCACTTGGGTCGCTTACTCCTAATTCCGAGCTGAGTCTGTTATGTTTGGCGGTTGGGGTCTTTTGTGAGGTCTGGTGTGAATGTGGCATTTCGAGGTTGTTGCAGTTTGTTATCCTACTAGGTGTCAGGGAGAGTTGTGAGCGGGTTTGGCATAGCAAATTTCGTGTTGATGGGGACGAATGCAGGCTAAATATCAATGCAAGGAATGCTACATTGCTGAGCGTGCGACCGTCGGAAGCTTAGAAGTAGACGTTAACTCTAAAGTTTGGGGTTATGTCGTTTGTGTCCCGCTCGGCTGTCTGCATGTTGCGTAAACGGCAACTGCTGACATAGCTGTTTGATTTTGCAGCATAGGGCGGGTACCGTGGGTATGAGTGTATGAGTGTATGTGTACACAATTGACGTGGGCTTCAGTGTCGTAGAGAAACGTATGCGTAGTTCCACTCTGTATGTATAGAACATCGCTCCAATTGTGGACAAGAAGAGAACTAAATACTCCGGAATTTTGCTGCGTAGGTACGGCCCAGACCGACCCAAGTGGTTGGGCCCCTTCTCCGGAGAGACCCCCTCATACTTGAACGGTGAGTTCGCTGGAGACTACGGATGGGACACCGCTGGACTCTCCTCCGACCCCGAGACCTTCGCCAGGAACAGGGAGCTCGAGGTCATCCACGCTCGCTGGGCCATGCTCGGAGCTTTGGGATGTGTGACCCCCGAGTTGTTGGCCAAGAACGGCACCAAGTTCGGTGAGGCTGTGTGGTTCAAGGCCGGAGCTCAGATCTTCAGCGATGGAGGTTTGGACTACTTGGGCAACCCCAGCCTCGTCCACGCTCAGAGCATCTTGGCCATCTGGGCTTCCCAGGTGATCTTGATGGGAGCCGTTGAGGGCTACCGTGTTGCCGGAGGACCTTTGGGCGATGTGACGGACCCCATCTACCCAGGAGGCTCATTCGACCCCTTGGGTTTGGCTGACGACCCCGACACATTCGCTGAGTTGAAGGTGAAGGAGATCAAGAACGGGCGATTGGCGATGTTCTCGATGTTTGGATTCTTCGTGCAGGCCATCGTGACCGGAAAGGGACCATTGGAGAACTTGAGCGACCACTTGGCTGACCCCGTGGCCAACAACGCCTGGGCATACGCCACCAACTTTGTTCCCGGCAACTAGACTCACTGTTGATGTGTAATGTATGTGAGTAGATACGAGGAGACAATGTGCAGTTAAACTTTTTGTAATCTATAATGGCCCTTTGAAATCATCATTCTATGGCATTGTGTCACGTGGAAATCATCATTCTATGGCATTGTGTCACGTGTTTCTTTCATCCTCTGGTGACCGAAATCCTCAGAGGCCTTCATGCTTGCGGGATTGGTCACTTCTGCTGCAATTGATTCCTGATTCGGATTGTTTTGTCCTGTATTGAACTACCATCCATATAGAAGTTATTTGTGAAGGATGTGAATATGGTCGCGGGTTAATTTTTGCGGTATTGTTCATTGACACTTTTTCCCGGGAATGGTCTGAGTGGATGTTTCTCAAAAATTGGTGGAAACGGTTGAATATGTATTCGCTTTGGAAAACTTCAGACACTCAAAAGAACAAAAGTTGGATGGTAGAAATGGAGCATGTCCGTACTAACTGATCCACAATGAGATGAGGAAAAGTGTGATCTTTAAATGTTTGTGCATTTCAGTAAGAGGAGAGAAGCTGAGCTGAATGAAGAAAAATGAAATCAACTTTAAATTCCGGGAAGTTAAAACTCAAATGGGACTAAATGTTCGTCAAGATAGTGCCCCACAGGCTATTTCCCTAGAGGAGTGCATTGTAGAAGCCTACGTGATATGGATACTGAAGTTAACTTGTTGATGGGCCAATTGGAAGAAAGATTAGAGACTCCCTCGTATTACATTCCCAAATAGTGAAGGGATTTTGCATCTTAGGGCCGGTTTACACTAACTTATGCACCATGAAGTCAGACCATTGAAGAGGGCCTTTTTCAATAGTCCGAGGACATGGTCCAACTTCCATGGTCCGACTTCTTAAAAGATTAGTTTTGAAAGCCTTGGGCCCCTCACTAGATGTAGACTGAATGTGGACCAAGAAGAATAACCATGCACCAAAAAGTGAAAGTGTTGATTTTTTTAATACATGCCCAAAAAAGGCAATTTTGAAAAAAAAATCGAGTTTGACCATTCTCTTGTCTTCTCTTGGGCTTCACTTGTGTTCGCTTCTTGTTAAATGTGTCAAAGATGTGACTTGCAAATTTTCTCACAGAAAATTTTACAAAAAAATGAGCGATTTAATTTGCACATGTTACATGTACCTTGTGTTGTCACTACAGTAGTAGAAAATTATGTGAAAAAGAACCGGAATCGTTTTGACATTGCGGTCCTTTTGACCACGCTGATCTACAGTCGCTAAACGATTGCAGATTTTTCTTTTTCGTTTTCCAATTGTAATTTTTTAAATTATTGGGGCGTGTAATATACCGTTGGAAAGGTATTTTCAAGACCTTTCCAACGGTATATTAAAAGCCCGCAAATTCCAAACATTTCAGTTGGTAGACCAAAAAAACAAATATGCACTCGAATTCTTGAATTCTAGATGTCCCACGATGTTTGGTGAAACATGTGGGAGCCGGTTTAAGGGGTAGGGCAAGGTAAAATGGTATGTCTCATGGGCTATGATATGATCAAGGCACATGGAGGGTAGATTTACTTTTCAAGATTCAATATAGCACATAGATGTTGAAAAGTGTGCCTTGTGAGTTATACCTAGTGGGAAGAGTTGTATATTGAGCTCCAAAAAAAATTTCATTAAAAATTTATTGAAATGGCATTTCTCTGCCATGGGCCCTTGCCTTTTCCTACCAGACCACCTCTCTTGCCTCTCTCACCGCAAAACCCATTGGACCATGTCAATGCATTTATTAGGCCTTAAAAATTGTATTTTGGGGACCTCGACCTCCATGGTCCCTCTGCCATTTTTTCCTTACTGTAAACCGAAGTGGTCCCAAGACGAGTTCAACAACCAGTCAACGCTCTTACAACGCCCTGGGACGACTTCCTGGTCCGTAGTGGAAACCGGCTGTTATAGAATGGAAGTGAGGTGAGGGAGAAAATGTACAACTACTTATTAATGTGGACTGTGAGTTTCACTTGATCACTTGATAATTTGTTTACAAAATGGTGAGCCTCGGCCCTCATGGAGCTTTCGTATCCATTTAAACAGTAGTAGACACTATGAAGCTCTTGGACACAACACATATCTTCTTTGATGAAGGCCCGTTTGCAATCCAGGTCATGCACTCACACATCTCGATAGCTCATTGAAGATATGTCCTGTAAATGACGAGGGACGGGAGACCAGCACAAATAACCTAAATTTATTATCTCTCATCCTTATTTTCTGGAGATTTGAAGTTCATAAAGTGTCCTGTCTATCCAAAGCACTCCTCTACTTTCATGTTGTAAGGGTTAGTGATAGTATAACCATGCTTTCATGTTGTACAATATCTATGTCTACAATGTAGTTTTTGCAAGTGCGGATCACCTCAGGATCATTTGATGAGAAATGTGTTAAGCTGCATAAAAATGAACTTGTTGTCATTGTATGTGACAAAGCATCTGCAAGCCCAATGCGCCGTCTGGCTAAACACTCTCAAGAAAGTAGTTTGCTTCGAAGGTGGCATGAAGTACTTTTATGATCCAACCACAATATAAGGTTCATTAGAGTGTAGAGGTGTAGAGTAAACTCTGACAGAAACTAATTCTTAGAAATGCGTAGAATACGGACTTTTCATTCCCACCGTCATCCTGTATGCCAAAACACATGCTCAAGCTAGGCATCAGATTGAAATGCAAAATACCAGTACAAACTGCATCAGATAGTGAAGTGCACTTGAACCTTTCAAAATTGTGTTATGCACAAGCTAGGCGTCATAAAACACATATGCTTTGTAGTCTGGGCAGATATTAGAGAGTTTGGTATAAGGAGAGATTGTAGAGAGAGTTTGATCACAGTCTCCTCTTGTACATTCTATTACGTCACGTACATATGCTTGCCTTTTTATCATCTGACGCACATGAACATCATGCTTGAGGAATTTTCTCGTGATTGCTGACTAGCTCCTGAGTCCTGTGCAGGGATGATGAAGCTCACCTTACTAGACATGGCCCACAAGGATGTGCCTGCCTATCCACTTTGACGTCTTTGTAGCAGGATTTGACTTCTGAAGAACTCATGAATTCGGGAATGCACCTTATCCCAGACAAAGGACACAAAGGAAAGTACCATCTATCTCATTATCCAAATCACAACTTACCCAATTGGAAGCTACAACAGCTTTGAGACTCTAACATTGAATTGTGTCATTTCCTGTAGAAGAACCTACCATTTTTCTCAATTGCATGCTTTACTCCTCAAGTTTGAATTGCCCTTGTTACCCTCACGAGACTTGTGCTATAATTTACATAATTGACAGTCAATTCACACATGAGAACTCACAACTAACTTTGATCTTCCACATGCCAGATGGTTATTAATATACAACAACAGATTCTTCTTCAATACACTTCCATGCAGGCCATAAATTTGACACCCTAGCTAAATTTCCAGGGGACGCCCTGTCCCAAATTTTGGGTGTCCTAAGGACACCCTGCTCCAATTTTTGGGTGTCCTCATAAATTTCTCCTAAATTTTTTTTTGGTCAAAATAGGTACAATTTTGAAAAATATATAATATCATTTCAAAATCTCAATTAAAAATCAAAAAAATCACTACATATCATAACTTGCAATGCAAATCAAACCTACAAGCGGCGGCCTTTCATAGCACACCACTTTACCCATACTTGTTCAAAGTCAATGGCCTCTATGGGGATTTTTGCCATTGCAACTCTCATTTGTGCTTCCAAAGTCTCTAATACCAAACTACACCGTAAAGTAGATTTAATATGATTTTGAGTAGAAAATCCTCTCTCACAAGAAGCTGTACTAGCAGGAATTACAAGAACAGCTTGCCACAACTTTGTCATATGAGGATATCTTCCAACATAGTCCAAATTGGAAGAATAAACCATCCAAGCTTGGTGCATTTTAAGACCACCACATGAAATATGAAGTGTATCCAAAAAACCTCGAAGCTCTGATTTTAAACCACGCTCATCAAAAAAATTCCCTCCATTAGTGCAGAAGTGGTCAATGAAACTCTGAAGCCATAAACAAGCATTTTGATGAAGAAGTGTCAAGTCCGTTGAAACTCTTTGTTTCAATAGATGCATCATCTAGTGTTCTACATGTCATTAGAGCACACTATTGTGCTCTAATATAATGTATGCGCCCATACTTTCTCAAAATTTTGTGTTTTTTCATTGAACAAGTCTCTCCCCCTCTCCCTCTCTCACGGTTAGTTTTTGTTTGGTTTTTGTGCCATGAACGTTTTGAAGCGACCATTGGATTATAATGAGGTTTTTGTATGTTTAGGTTAGATTACAATTGTTGAATTCTGAAGAAATCCCAAACATCAACAATCATTTGAGGTTATGTTTGTGTGCAACCTCGTTTTCGGTGGGAGTTACAACATTGGATGCAGCCTTCAACCTATGTTGGACGGGTAACTACCTCAAAAAATTTCGTCAGAGCAATCTACCCAATTAGGCAATGAGGTTGGCCATGCATGCAAGGAGGTTGCCTAGGTAGGCCTACAAGCTAGCCACATTAAATTAAAGGTTGCCCAACTGAAAATAAGAGTGCTTATAGAGAGAAAAGGTTGTGTGGATGAAGCGGATGATAATGACGAGATTGTGTGGATGAAAACCCCACGTCCAGTGGTTGCCATGTTGGCCACCACCATTCCCATGCTTGCCTTAGTGGCTCCTTCACCCCGCCACACATGTTGTTTGGTTAGACGTGGGACCCTTGGAGGGCACTCTTGGAGAAATGTTATTTCATAAAACCGGGGTTGCTTATATGTGTCCCTAGACTCCCCATGATCAAGGTTTTTTCCCCTTTTCCTGTAACTTATTTATTTTATGTACGGATATTTTATTGGGGTAGTTTGTTTTTTTTGGCACAAATTGAAATTTTTTATTGGGGTAGTTTGGGCAACCCATAAAAAAAATTGGTTACCCGTGACAAATTCAAGGTTATATAAAGTTCTTGAAATTTTTAAAGACAATTCACTTAATATCATCTCAAAGTGAGGGTAAAAACACACACACGCACATCTCTCTCTCTCTCTCTCTCTCTCTCTCTCTCTCACACACACACACACACACACACACAAAAGAATCTATCCATATGATGAAAATGTAACCCTAAAGGGGTAAAATTACTATAGGGTTTGGTAAAAACTAACCGATTAACGTCCAATGTAGATTTGATCTATTATTCTACGATCAAGGACACTTACCTAATACTATAATAGGTGAAGGATAACCATGAGAGCCTTCTTTCATTATTTAAGAAATCGTTGCTTAGCCTAATTAAATCATGAGATTATGTTAAGTAATGAGGACTAGTATAGGTGGGAGGAGCGTGTAACGTGCCACAAAACTCAATATCACGTGGTTCAAATGGCTAAAGAGTAAGTAGAATACTCAATGACAATATGTGTTGGACATGATTGTGTGACATAGATAACAATTGAGTATTATTTCTACTTACCTTGTGTACATTACTAACCCTCTATGTGGATTTGGTTAGTGGTATGGGCACATGTGAGGCAAACTCTTCACAAAATTGGCAGTGCAAATCAATTTTGTATCTCATCTTTCTTCATGTGTTTGCAAATACTTGAAACATTGTAGATACCGTCTCTTACATTTTGAACTCAATATGGAGAATGGTTATTAGTTACTTAGTACAAATACTTTCTTTTGATATAAGGAAGGTAAACCTTAATAGGCTTGAACTTGTGGCTATAACTACTTGCTTTGAGAAAGAAAAATGAATATGAGTGTGCTCCTAGGTAGTTTGATGTTGTCAGACATGGTTCTTCCATGAAGGATGGTCCCACTACCCTTTCAATGTTTGAAGGATGCATAGATATGGAGGACAATGGAAATTATTGGGGTTGACATTCAATCAAATACCGGACCACTCAAACACATACTAAAAAAACCTTCAAAAAGATTATACACAAAGACAAAAGCAATACTTCATGCCCAACACCCTAAGATTGAAATCACACTACTTGCACCTTGAGGATATTTTTACCCTATACATGTTCCCCAACACACATATTAACAATCATGATCACCTCCCGAACCTTAGAAGACATAGTTCCCTCCTATCGGAATACCCACCTCACTTCCAACTCTATGCCTTCATAATAGCTATTAAAACTCACCAATGTGACCAACAACTTGCTAGGCAACTAGGCCCAAGGTGCCTTGCCATCCTTAGAGGACTTAAAAGCCCTCCCCCACACATGCCTGTTCCAACATAAAGGACCTCCCCACCCATCGCAACTAATCATAGTGCCCAACCCACCAATGTCCCCAATCACAACCGCCTATGAATGTATATATCAACAAATAACTCACGGGAAAAATATCACACCACAACAACTTCAACAAAACCTCCCATTTATCCCAAGTCAATTGACCCATGAACTCATCAAATGCAGCTACCCCATAACCGGATTCACACCAAATCCAAACATTACCCTACCAACACAACAATTCCTTCTTTCTTTTATTGTGTTGTGTTTTTATGAGCGCTTTTAGGTTCCTTATTATGCTTGTTAGGTTGGTGCTTGAGGGAGATTTGGCTAATCTATATGATATGACTGCCCATGAATATGATGGTGAGAAATTGGGTTATGGTTGATGTTTTGCCATTGTTGAATCTAGGGGGATGGGTATATTTGGGTTGTGATTAAAAAGTGCTTTAGTGTGGCGCATGGAAGTCTAGCGGCCCATGTTCATGGCCCTCCACATTCTAGTAGGCCACCAGAATGTGGTTGGTTGGTAGTTTGTGCTTATGTACATGAGGAAACCACCAATCCACTATTATCTAGAATCTAGTGGGGTTCTATTATCGCCTACATGGAAACTTGCCCTTAGTAGGTTCACATTCAACAGTGCATAGCTAAGGTGAGCAACATAGTGACCACATTGCTCTCAAAAGTCAGGTATAGTTGAGGCGCCTATTCTCGATCAAGACCCCATTGGCGATCTATAAGGTGCCGAAATTTCAATCAAGCTAGGACTAAATTTTGATTAGGCCATAACCAACAGTGTCATAACACATGTCCTGGTTTTGAGTGCTAAATGTGAGGAGGAATTAGCAGTTAAAATGAGCGGTTATGGTAGACTCTGGACATTGGTTTTGGCTTCAAAACTCACAATTGTCAATTTAAGGAATAAAATTACCATAAAACTTGCAGTCCTCCTGATCTCTATCTTCCTACGAAGAAAAAATTTGCACAGTCTTATACTTCTCCATATCTGGCATAGAATCTCTTAAGTGATCGGTTATGGATGCCTCTACTCTACGTGGGATCTTTTTCCAGCACATTAGAGCCTGAGAAGTGAGAACCTGTGAATTCTTCTTGAGCAGCCTTGCTTGCTGCATTCTCACACATACAATTAATTACAGCAAGAATCAAAGGGCAACTCCACATAACATTATTAAGATCCATAACAATGTTCTATGGGATTGGCAATATTACACAAAATATTCCTAGATATTTTCCACATTCAGTATGAATGTGGAACAATGTTATGGATTTGAACACACAGAACAATGTTATGAATCTGAATAATGTTATGTAGGTGAGACGTGTTGGACACATATAATATATGTTCTGTGAGTTACATATTCTCTGTATGATTGTGGGTAATTACATGGAAAATCTCAATAATCCCAGCCACATACTAACCTCCGGTTATTGTTGAGGTATGGATGTCAATATTACTGTAAACTCCACTCTCCTGAAAAGTTGATCTGCAACGCCCACCTACATGCTCCAGAGTCCAATCTATACTAAGTATTCTATTTAGTGTCACTTCCTATTTGGGATTACGTAATGCTATAACTATTTACTGTATATCTCATTTTTTGCCAACAAAGGTCAAGTTGGTTGTTTGGATATTATACAACATTAACCTATTTACTTGGAAAAAGTTGACATTAAAAGTAAAAAATATATTACATTGTGTAACTCCAAATAGTAAGTGACCCTAAATACAATATTTAGTGTAGTACTTTTCCCAACATGCTTGAACTCTATTATCAATCGGTTATTTACTAGATGCTTTTGGTTATTTCTCACACTTTCACTTAATATAGAATTTTGTATTCTAGAAATCGGTTCGGTTTTCCTACAGGTCTGATTTTGACCAGAAGAAGACCTGGCATGTAAAGAACAACTTGCCACCGCTTTGAGTCGCCTAATGCCTAAAGTAGATGTGCCTCATTCGGGGTCTTACCTTGATTGGACACCTATATTTGAGTGATATGTAGTTAGGTGAGGCTCCAAGAACATATACCAAGAAGACATGTGCTTAAAATAGATTTGGACTACGTGTTCTAAATATGATAACCATTCTAGATTTGATATTCAATATTATTGTGTGTGTGTGTGTGTGTGGTGGTGGGCAAGATGATTTGCGAATCTAAATTGTGCCTTAGCCACTTGCCTCATAATATTTGGAACTCGTGTGAACAAGGCATAAAATTGACACCCTGGGGGGCGTCCTTTGCTTCCTAGGGTGTCCTAGGACACCCAAATCTCAAACAGGGTGTCCCAGAGGACACCCAAAAATCCTACAAGGGTGTCCTTTTGACACCCAAAAAAAATTTAGGGTGTCCCCCGTACTTGATTAAATTTTTCCAAAAAAAATAAAATAAAAAATTGATGCACTGTTGAGTGCCGATTCTGATGCTGCATTGGTGCTGGCTGTTGGGCCCGGGGGCCTTGCCGCCTTGCCGCCTTCAAAGTTCACATTGTGTCATTGTCAGTCTGTGAGTCACAGGGGCTAGCAGGCCGGGGGAATAATGGGACCCGGGCTTCGAAAGGGCCAGGCCCGGGCTGGGGAGTGTCGCAGACTCGCAGACTCTGCTCTGCTCTGCTGCTCCAGACTCCAGAGTCCTCTCCGACTATTTTTTTTGCTCTGGTGCTCTTTTTTGCTCTGCTGCTCTGGATCTCTGCTACTCTGGACCTCTGGTGCTCCGACTCTCCTTCTTAATTCGTCATACTACAACTTCTCCTCAGTTTTGTTTGCGAATTCTTTTAAATCTCACTAGCTGCTGCTGACTCTGGAGCTCTTTTTTGAGGTGGTGCTCTTTTTGCTCTGGTGCTCTGGTGCTCCGACTCTCCGACTCTGGTGCTCTTCTTTGAGGCAAGTATTTTTCTTCAGATTAAAATGTAGTTTAGGGTTTAGGGTGTATTTTGAACTTTGAAGCTCATTCTTGCAAAAGATTTAGGTTTTAGGGTGAGGAAGGGCAAGAAATTTCTTAAGCATTCATGTTTGAGCATTTGAATTCAAGTTACTTCTTGAGCATTTGATTTCAAGTTATGTTGTGGGCATTTGATTTCAAGTTATGTTGTGGGCATTTGATTTCAAGTTATGTTCGAGCACTTGATTTCAAGTTATGTTTGAGCATTTGATTTCGAGTTATGTTGTGGGCATTTGATTTCAATTTATGTTTGAGCACTTGATTTCAAGTTATGTTTGAGCATTTGATTTCAAGTTATGTTGTGGGCATTTGATTTCAAGTTATGTTGTGGGCATTTGACTTCAATTTATGTTTGAGCATTTGATTTCAAGTTATGTTGTGGGCATTTGGATGGAAGCAAATTCTTGAGCATTGAAGTTAAATATGATTGTCAACCTTCTATGTATAGATCATGGGGAAGAGTAAGAGAAACGAGAAGCAAGCAACCCTTGCAGGTTTTATCAAAAGACCGAAGGTGGATTTGAATGTCGAATGCAATGAGGTGGATGGAGAAAGTAGCCAAATTCCTAAGGAAAGTCACCAAGTGGAGAAAGAAAGTGCTACGGTGGTTCAAGGGTGTAGCAATTATGAAACTCTACCAGATGAGCAAGCACTTATGCATATTCTAGACCATGAGGCAAATTTGGATGGGCAAGGAAGCATGAAAGAAAGAAATTATAGAGCGGAATGGAAATTCAAGTATCCTTGGGTAAGAGCTATTGATGTTTTGGGTCAAACTCGATTGAAGTGTATTTTTTGTAAGAAATTTCGAGCAAGTGGACCTTGGGGGGTGGGAAAAGGATCAGTGACTTTGCAGAATTCTGGATTGCTCAAACACAACTTGAGCAATCAACATATCTATGCCCGTACTAGATGGTTGGGTTCACAGGGGAAGATTGCAAGATCAATGGAAACACATATGCAAGAGGCATTGGAATCTAACAAGGTTAAGATCATTTCCTCCATGAAAATGATTTATTTTTTATCTTTGAACAGCATGCCTTTATCTTCTTTCCCTGATCTCATCAAGTTTGGAAGATACATGGAAATGCCAAACATTTGTGCAGTGAATGACTATGGAACTTACGAAAATGCAGTTTCGGGAAGGGAGTTTCTACTAGCCATTGCTAGTGTCCTTGAAGACAAATTGATTGAGGAGGTTAACATTTCTCCATTTTTCTCTATTATGGTAGATGAGTCTACTGATAGGGCTTTGGAATCACATTTGATTACCTATGTGACTTATTTGGAGGGTGATGGTATAGGCCAACCCAAAATACAATTCCTAAACCTTCAAGGCCTTCCAAATGGAACAGCAATATCCATTTTAGAAGCGTGGAAGAAGACTAGTAATAAATATGATTTGGTTCAAAGCCACCTTGTTGGACTTGCTACAGATGGGGCTGCATCTATGGTTGGTGTGCATGAAGGTTTTGCAACAAAATTGAAGAGAGAGGTTTTACATTTATTTAGAACACATTGCATAGCCCATAGAGAGGCATTGGCTTCGAAAGATGCAGTGGAAGCAATCACCCCTCTAACTTCATTGGAGAAGTTATCCAACAGATTGCATGGATGGATTGGGAAGTCTTTTTTGAGGAATGAAGTATTACAGGGTCTTTTAAGTATCATGGAGATAGGGCGCTTAAAGATGTTGCATATTCACAATGTGCGATGGTTGTCAATGGGCCAAGTAATGGAGCGGATGGCATCAACTATGCCAGCCATTTTATCTTGTTTTCGTGGTCCAAGTGGATGTGCAGAATTATACCATGAGTTTCGATGTTATTCGGTTTTGTTTTTTATTCACCTTCTTGCAGATGTACTTGGAGAGTTGAATACCTTGAACAAGATTTTCCAAAAGGAAAATTTGGATTTAACTGAGATTGGAGATGCCATAGAGATTACGACACGATCTTTGTCAAGAAAATTTATGGTGTATGAAAATGAGGAGTTTGGTGCGGATACCAAATTTGTGGCTCAATTTTTGAACAATTCTAGAGGTGGTGAGATCCATTTTCAAGACTCTACAGGAGTGGTGCATTCACATATATTGCATTATGCACCATTGCCTCATGCAATTGAGTTTGGTGGTGATGGTACCCTCTATATGTGCAAGGTGATTGCACAGGCCTATGTGGTTAAGGTGATAGACACATTGCAGCAACGATTTCCTGATTTGAAGCTCTTCAATGCAGCTAAGTTATTTGGGGAGATCACTCCCTCTTTAATTGATGCATACACGTGCGCTCAAGACCTATTTATCGGGGGGCTATTTACCTTGCAAAAAAGATTTTAAGGTATGGTATTTTTTGAAATAAAGGTAAATGCTTGTATTTTAATACACCCTATCAATAATTATAAATTTTATGGGGAATCTTTTTAAAATACCCTATATTACTTATACTGCATTTTTTTCCTTATACCCCAAGTAACCAATTTTTTTGACTTTACCCCAATTTTTTTCTCGGAGCCCAATTGATGTCCATTTTTTTCTTACACCCCATTTTTTTCCAACACACGATTCCAACATACGTTTATATATCACCACCGACAAACCAAAGCATGGCATTTTGGATGCACAAACTTCCTTAATGACATGAAGTAATCTTAAGTTGCTTTTCATTCCATCAAGTAAGTATCCCACAATTCGAATGTATGCCCACAAGCAATCTACAAAAAAGCTTGGTCATAAAGCAATAAATTAGCTTCTCCAAACAACTGGCTTTCTATGTCATTTTGAGCACACCCAAAAACCGCCATTCACATATTAACATCTAGAAATCAAAGTATGGGATATTGACTACCCAACCTTCCTTAAGGACTTGAAGTCCACCCTAGATTGCTCTCTAAACATTTAAGTAACAATCACACTACCACAACACAAACCACTTTTCATCCACTAGCATAGACCCTACCCTACACCCGCTACCCCTAGTAATTGTTTCCACACTATTTTACATGTACTGACTAGATAAAAGATGCCATTATATGTCATGGTATTTTACATGTAAACATGTGTCACTATTTTAAAACCCCCTATATTATATGTACATTTTTTGCAAAATTTACCTACAATGAATATATTGGACCCTATTTTTTATTGCACATTGTTTCTACGATTTTCGCCAGTGATCTCCCCAAGTCATTTTGTTGATCATCACACTAGGTATCTAGGTTTCAAGTATTAAGTAGCCAAGTAACAAGTTTAATTTTCTCCTCCAAGAAGTTAGTTACCTTTTTCCTCCAAGTAGCTAGTAGTTATTTTTTCTACCAAGTTGCCAATGTCTTCTTCCAAGTAGCCAGTTAACTTTACCTCCAAATAGCTTGTTAAATTTTCCTCCAAGTAGCCAATTAACTTATCCTCCAAGTTGCCAATGTTTTTTCTTCCAAATAATCTGGTAGTCTTTTACGAAACCCTTGGTGAGTAGTCAAGTAATCCTTCCAAGTAACCGAATAATCTTTTGTAATAACCTTTTGTAGGTATCCAAGTAATTTTTTGTAGTAATTTTTTTGCAAGCATCCATGTAATATTTTGAAATAATTCTTCTTCAAGTAACCAAGTAACCAAATGATCTTTTGTAGTTATTCTTTTGTATGTAACATGTAGTCAAGTAGCCAAGTAGCCAAGTTATCATTAATGACCTTCCTTCAATAATTAGCCTTCACACTTCTTGTCTGAGATTCTTAAACTAATCCTCTCTTTCTTTGTTCTTTATTTATCCTCTTATTGTTGATTTCCATTATTGAAGACACTTCTCAATATTATACAGGTAGCAATTACTTTGACAACTACCAAGTTGTTGTTGGACACCCTTTTGCCATGTAGGAAAGATCTCATTTCCATATGCATAACAATACCTCTACAAACTCTCAACTTCCTAATCAACTCTAGAGGATGCATCTTTGCATCATTCCCTTGAAACTAATCATCTCTCTCAATTCTTCAACCTCTCTTTGTAAAGATAACTAACGACATAAGGCATTAGTGTGGAGTTGCATCATAATAGCTATAGACTACTTTTAGCATAGCTATTGAAGCACAATAGGACTAGAAATCAGATTGCACAAGCAAATATAGATACATAAAGTGAGATGACCACCTCCATCCCTTGCCTTGCTTTTTGTTGCATTTTTCTTTCTTGGTTCATACAATACATATAGATATCTCAACTCCCACTCCCACTAATCATATGAATTTATTCAAACCTTATTCATTCTTACACCTCTAACTTGGACAGAGGTGTTGAAGATGACCCTTTGCTTTCCAATCCTCCTCTTGGTGCTTGAATTGCAACTAGGTTATCTCTCAATTATTCCTCACACTTCTCAAATTTTTTTAATCAAAATGAAACAAAGGTGATTAAAAAAAATTGTCCATCCCAACTACCATGGGGGTGGGGGGGGTGCTATCATGTGAGCGGTGAGCAATGAGCGGTAAGCTGTGAGTAGTGACAGATGAAAAATATTTGGAATTACACGCAATATTATCCTATAACCATGGTGTTGTGGCATAATTAGTTGCATATTTATTTATAATAATGGAAGTGGGGAGTGCAAACAAAATGCAATGAACCTAATGAATCTCTGCCAATTCTACTTTCAAAATCAATAACCACAAGATTGGCAAGAGGGTTTCATGATGAATCTAGATGTTGTTGCTAGATTCAACAAAACAAATGCAAACACATTCCAAGTATTGAGAAATGAATTGATGGAGGCGTTGGGGGGGGACGAAACTAAGTTATTTGGGCATGTCGTTTATGAATAAGAGGAATTGCTCACATAAAATCAATGTCCACTAGTTGTGGTAATTGAAAAACAATGCAAAGCAATGGTCTCAATTTTTTTAGTTTTATTGGAATGCCAAATCCAATGCCGTTCATGTTCCAAACCAACCATATCCAATCCAATCAAACATATGGTGGATGGTATTGTCAACTATCTAAATGCCCCCATTGTCCTCCGATGACTCTAAATGGAACAACGTCTCCACATTGGGATTAAACTTGCGAGACTTTGGGCGATGTGTCGGTGCTGATGTGGGTACTTATACAAGAGCAATGCTCTCCACATATACGGGAAGTAACAGTGACCTAGGAGGGGATGATAGTTGCTCCATCATCTTGCCAACACTACATTTAGATATACATAATGAGGGCTAGTTACTTTGACGATACACAAGTTCACAAAAATCAATAAATTCAAATAGGTTGGGCAAAATTCACGTACTCAAACGTGATTTTCTTGCTACTTTGCGAGGAGGTTCATCATCCTCCTCCAATGAAGGTGGTTCTCAGGGGGGTCACCCCCTCTTATATTAATGCATACATGTGCACTCAGGACCTATTTATTGGGGGGGGGGCTATTTGCCTTGCAAAAAAGATGATAAGGTATGGTATTTTTCAAAAGAAAGGTAAATGCTTGTATTTTAATACACCCTAGTATCAGTAATTATAATTTTTGGGAGGAATCATTAAAAAATACCCTATTTTACTTATACTTCCAAAGAAAATTAGAAAGAAGATTGCAATTCAAACAACGCGCTGAAATTTTCCCTCCCGGCGCGTAGGTAGAGAACATTAACTCCAATTGGATACGTTGGTTCAGTAACGTTCAAGCCAGCCAGCCTGCGAAATCATGCATCCAAGCTTTTTCAACAAAAAATTACCTCTTTTCATCCACTAGCACAGACCCTACCCTAGACCCACTACCCCTAGTAATTGTTTCCATGCTATTTTACATGTATTGACTAGATAAAAGAAGCAATTATATGTGATAGTATTTTACATGTAAATATGTTTCACTATTTTAAAACCCCCTATATTATATGTAAATTTGTTGCAAAATTTATCTACAATGAATATATTAGACCCCATTTTTTTATCGCGCATTGTTTCTATGATTTTTGCCAGTGACCCCCCGAGAGGTGGTTGTGATGATTGACCAACTACGGGGTTCTCATATGAGAACCCGCGAAGCGGTTGAAGTATGTTCTTGAAGATAAGTTCATCTACCTCATAAGCAACAAGAATTTTATTTTTGGGATTCGATTGTTATTTTCCACTTATAGTTCATGTTTTGATTATGATTTAAAGATTTACTATTTTAGTAATGTGAATATTCTTTGCGTGCGAAGTTGTAAACCATCATGTTCCCGATGTTCCCAATGTTCCGTATGCTCACAATATTGGCATCCCAAACTATGTGCGTATTTTATTTTGAGACTTTCAAAAGTCTCCGATTAACGAATATAATAGTGTTAGATGGCGTCCGCTCTTACGACATGTGTGGACAGAGGCACATGAAATGAATTTAAAAAAAAAATCAGTATATGTTCTATAAGAATTACAATGGATGGTAGAAAAGTCTATTGAATCATTAAGGTAGACCTACTGAATGTCGATGGTAGACATTAAGATTGTAAACCCATTGGTAGAAGTTGTGACATCAATGACCACCGCTCTAGGCTTACATAAAGCCTCAATAAACATCTGCATTAGGATAGGATGTTTTTCACAATTACCCTGCCAAGGCATAAAACCATTCATTAGTAGATTTTTCTCAATTGTGTAGTTAAAATAGACATTGTCTTTGCCCCTTGGTTTCCAATGCCTAAGAGCTCCCAAGCAGGTGTGGGCATGGAGCATGGGCTTCATTCGGGCAGTGAAGGAGGCACGGGAGGGGCAAGCCCCAGCTTAGGGCAGATGTGATCTAGCCCGGGGCCCAAAAATTGACATGGACTCTTTGGAAGGCCCCAAAAGCTATTTATTGAATGCCATACATGCTAGTTGAAGTACATAGATTGTGACATAATGGGGACATAATAGAGTTATCCGTAAAGTCCCTCAAGAGTCTCAAAGAGGGACAAAATCATGGGTTTGACCCTTTTTAAGGAAACTTTCTATTAGGAGCTCTCTAGCACATCGTGTTTTGGAACCTATTTTGAAAGTTGATACAAATTTTGAGACCTTCTCTTTTCACCTTTCAAACTTTGAGAGGATTTTAATATTTATAAAAGGGTATGCGCATGGGACCCATTGTCCTAATTCGCAGATCGGCCTATATAAGGCTAGCTTGGCCCACCTATTCTAGTAGGACAAGCTAGAAAAGCCGTTTTTTAATAGCCCGACACTACTCCTTGTGAATGATAATTTAAGCATTGAGGAAACTTGGACGACTTTGTGTTAATTCTCATAAACTCGTGCTTTGGAACTATTCCCATGCTTTCATCCACTTTACTTTACGAATAACTCTAATAAGGTCTACATCTTATGTGAACTTTGCAAGATATATTAGCATAAGGTCAATTATAGAAGTACTTCATGTTATTGTCCAATGGTAAGTGCATCAAGTGTACAAGGACCAATGTGCAAGCTGGGGTGGAAATAGGGGGGAAACACCAATTATTTTCTTATAAGTACATATCTAAATTCTAAAAAAGGTCCCCGTCCAAGCAATTTTGGTAGCCCATCATAGAATCCATCTTTTCTCTAATGGATCAATGGGTGCAGTTGAACTCTTGAGGCCAGTTCACACGGGGTCCCAAGTCCTAAGTCCCAACTCACTTGAGGTCAATCTGAGCAATCTCAGCCATTGAGAGCATGAAAGTTGGGACTTACCACTTCACATGGGGTCCCAAGTCCTAAGTCTCAAGTATGACATGAATGCCTACATGGCAAAAAAATTTACAGGTGAGGCTTGGGACTTGTGTTGAGAGTTGGGTCTAGTTTTTTGCTTGACCCAACTCTCAACACAAGTCCCAAGATTTTTTTTCAAATGAAATAATGAGAATTTTGACAAATTTTGGATTGTTAGATGAAAATAGTCGTTTTTAGCAGAGAAGGTGAAATGTCTTCTTCTTCTTCTTCTTCTTCTTCTTCTCCCTCTTTCTTTCTTTCTTTCTTTCTTTCTTTCTTTCTTACCTTTCATTATTGTTTAATTGTGTCTCCTCATTTGTCGTGTAGGATATATAGATTATTGAAATATTAGGGTTGTTGTGATCAAAATAAAGGGTTATTCTGGAAGCCAATTTTTGGAAAGTAGAGAAGAGGATTTAATGGCTCCAAAGAGTTAATTTTTCTCCTAACAAATCATATAATGCATTTGGCCATTCAATTTTTTAAAAAAGGATTCTAGTATTTTTGATATCGGTGTCATAAATATTGAAAGCGAGCAAGAAAAATATATGGTAGAAAATGATGTCATAGAAGTAGGTGAAGAAGAAGACACACAAATTTTGAGCATACCCAAAAAGAACACGATAGCACAAGGAAAATAGCAACACCAAAAAACTCAGAAGCAATAGCTCAAAAAAATAGCAATGTAGTGTTAATTTTTGTTTTGGTTAAGCCTAAATAGGATTCGAACATGAACATGACTTCATATGAACTAGAAAAGTCCAACTAAGTAAGTATGAATAGGCTATTGTATCAAAATTCTAGAAATAGAGATAAGAAAGACCATAGTTTGATAGGAATGGATCTAAACTTTGATATCTACACATGTGTTTTAGAAAGTATTTAAGGCTAAGGAAATCAAGAAGAAGGGAGCCCAAAAATTACCCTTTGTAATACTCGAACTTTGTTGGATTTCAATTAGAATTGAAATATAAAACACATGTGTGTTTTGAAGTATGTGTGGTATACATTTGCCTAGTCAATTGTCTGGTGCTTAGAGTAATTAGATTGAATCCAAAATGTTTGTACTGGATTGCAACTATTTCATCTTATCATTGGGATTTTGTTTCAATCTCTGGTGAAGGAGTGAATCCTTTGTCTGAAATACTAAAATATTCATCAGTGGCCATTGAGAGTCTAGTTAATTGAGTTCTCATTATATGTTTTGTACTATTGTCTAAGGCTAGAGAATTCAAGAGATTGGTGAACTCGAGAATCAAGCTGGAGTGATAGGGTGGGACTTGTAATTAAGTGTGTCAACATGGAATGATTCATTGACGATTGACTATATCATTATTTATGGAAATTCTTGCCAAACCATGGTCTTTCTACCGGTGAATTGACAAGGAAATTGGTATATGTTTAATACCATAGTTTGTGATAAGAGAGACATAGTGATTCGTTCTTTGTGAAGGAAGCCATAGTGATTGAGTTGCTTCCATAAAGTGAATATTAAGGAAGAGGAGTGAGTCCTTTATCCAAAACATGCCATTGTCTAAAGGCGAATATAAGATTGGCAGCTCTTATTTATGTAAGTATGGCATGGTTGAGCTATTGAAAATAAATCATGTGGATTTTTAATGTTCTTTGAGGCACACCTAGTGTTTAATTCTAAACCATGGATCTACTTACTAAATCATGTAGATCCATGGCATAGATTCTAATTACTATGTTATTGCATAACTGAATGAAAACCAAGTGGTTTTTCCACTATATGAATAATCTACATGTTGCATAAGCTTGAGATTTCCAATGCAAATTTTGTCTCATAGATATTCTTTGGTCGAGTGTGGATTTGAAATTTAATTTGGAATAGCTCCAGAGAAAACTACGGTGTCAACACTTGAGAGAAAAACGTAACAAACGGATTGCTAGTCACAGTTTTGTTCCCGGCCGGTAATAGCAACATAATTGAATTGTCTGTGTCAGTTGAATTGTTGGTTTGGCATCAGGAAAGTTTGCCGAGGTCATAGTCTGTTTGAGAGTCTCAAAGAAACCAAGATTGAATGACGCATTAATTTGTGATACAAAATTGTAAAGTAGGATGTGGTTATCAATCACTTAGAAGATTGGTATTTAATAGAAATTGAAATATACTTATTGAATTGAGGAATAATATGTCATAACATTAAGTAGCAAGCCCATAATGACCTTCTCAAAAGAGCATCAAACCGGCGCGCGCTAGTTTGATGCTCTTTTAAGAGCAAAGGTAGCACTACTTATGAGTTTTACTTAGGCTATTTTAAATTTATTTGGGCAATTATTTTCTATGCTTAGAATTAATTATGTCAGTTTCTAGGACAAAACTAATGCCAAGTGGTGGTAAAGGTTTTAATCTAGGCTAAATTATGATCTAAACAACTCTAAATAGCTATAAAGAACGGGAATGTTGGTGAGGTCAAAAAGGAAATTGCACTTTTTGGAAAAGTCTCATGACACCCGCATTGGAAGCCTCTTTGATACCTTTTTGAAGCTACTATATTTGATTAATTATCCATTCATTCACCCTTGCTTTACAAGCTTTTCCCTTCTTGGTTGAGGTAATATTATGCATATTCGAAGGGTACCCTCCTAGCATTGCTACTGAATGTTATCTGTGGTCATTATAATAAGCGGTGATAACTTTCTGTCTAAGGGAAGAGAGACAGAGAATAAAGACACCTAGAAGATGAAGAAGCTATGGACTCAACAATTTCGAACCTCCCAAGATATGGTAATTGAACTCATTAGACAATCGTCTTGAAATATAAATGGGAGAAATATTTTAATGATTAGTAGACAAAGGAGTGAGAATATATATATATAATTACAAATAAAATTGAGTACACTTTGAACAGACTCATCTTAAATAGACAACCATGTACAATGCACAAGCTTTTTTCATATTTGAAGATTGGATATGATATTGCACAAACTTGTGCATATGTATGAAAATTTCACATTACGTTGATAGTAAGAAAGTATATTGCAGAGCCAAATGAGAAATTATATACAGATACTAAATTTTGTTCAAGTTGCCTACAAAATCTTTAGTAATTGGTCCATTAACCCCTACTCTTCAACACAACATCAATTCTTCGGGGCATGTTTTCATAAAGCGCCATGCAATCATGTTCATTGAAATTGGGATAATTTGAACACACACACTCCCATAATTCTTGGATACCTCTTGGAGGTGTAGTAAATTTGTTCAAGCGCCATTTGAGAAGTGCTTAGAAGTGTTCAATGGGATTCAAACCCGGAGATTGAGCAGGCCATTGAAGGAGTTGAAATGGTTGTGATGCCAACCATTCTTGCATGATCTTGCTCGTGTGCTTGGGATCATTATCATGTTGAAAGACCAATCTACTTGGATCCAGATTGCAACTTTGTATAGTGGACCACAAGAAATTTTCTAAAATAAATTTGTACAGATGCCTATCCATCCTACCTTCAATTTTGTACCCTGCTCCCGGCCCAAAAGCCGTCATGCATCCCCAAATCATCACCAACCCACCAGCATGCTTCACGGTTGGATGGACATGTTGAGATCCAACGCGTTCTCCATCTCCAATCCAACACCATGACCTACCACCTGAGTTGAACCTATTTATCTTTGTCTTGTCATTGAAAATTACGCGTTTCCAATCACCAATGGTCCAATTCTCATACCTTTGAGCAAACCTCAGGCGTGAGAGAAAATGTTTACGACTCAAAAATGGTTTCCTTTACTGCATTTGTGCACCCAATCCAACCTCTCTTAAAGCACGCCTCATAGTGATGTCAGACAACAATTTACTTGTTTCAGATCGAAGTTGTTTTGTTATCGCAGATGTAGTTTCAAGTCGACCTTGAGTAACAAGAGTGACATAGCGCCTCTTCTCTCGGTCTGCAAGAAGTTTTGGACGCCCTCCTCTTTGTCTTTCAATCTTGCCCCCTACATCCTTTCTCAGATGCGCTACAGAAGATTGGCTCATGCCCACAAAAGCGGCAACTTTACAAGTGGAAACAATGCTTCTAAGTTGCACCAAAGCTTGGTGCTTATGTTCTTGAGACAACGGAGGCATACGGCTACTTACGATTCTACAAATTGCACCTCACATACTATGGAACCAAGGCTACACAATGCACAAGAAATCTCACGACGTTCTCAACTACACAATGCACATAGAGATGTCGATGTTGGAAGAGTGGCGGCAAATAAAAGTATTGTAACCCTAACCACTTCAACATTTCCTAATTTAGAAACCCTAAACCCTTTTAACTTTTTGGTTTCACATTTATGTAATTGATCACTTCATCACTTTGTTTTCTAATTTGAATCGGCTAACAATGAGAGCCGAAGTTGAGTTTGTGCACAACATCTATGTATATATATATATATATATATATATACATACATCTCCAAATTAAAAGAGAATAAATTAATGAATCCCGTCATGACCCTTTAACTCATATATGTGGTTTGGCCTATTGTCGCAATTCATGGATATTATAGTTACTTTGGCCAAGACCAGGTTAAAGACCATTGTTGAACGATGCACCTAATAATAATTAATAAAGGAAAACTGGTAATGCTGGAAGGATGAATGCACTATCTTTTCAAGTTAAATTAAAATAATTTAATTAACATGAGATTATTAACTATACCAAAGTGCCTTTGGCTTTGGTTAATAGACCAAAACGGGATACTTTATGCAAGATTATTGACGATGGTTGTGCCTATGCTTGTGCGCCGTACTTGGTCCAATTCAAATGAATTCATTGCTAGAATATTGTTTGGGAAAATAGTGTGAGTTGAGAGACAACCACAATTGCATTCATGTTGGGAGACTTTGTAAGATTTTACCCTATAAATCATCATTCAATCACCAGTTCAAAACCAAAATAGCTTGAAATAATCATATCATTGTCTTTAATAAAACTTATCTATAACACATAGGTGATATAAAAATCACATTTTAAGTCTTCCTCAAGTGTTTTCTTGATTTTTTGTCTTAGTCAAAATCCTAACTACAAGTAGCTTCAAAGAAACCTATAATAATGACAACCAGAGGAGAAGGTGAAGATGAAGTGTTGGGATCAAGCTCTTAGTGGAAGGACAATATTGTGGATACATTAATTTCTTTGTACAAAAAGATGGAGCCAAAATTTGTGAAAAATGACAAAAAAACAAGATAAGTTATATTGTCTTGCAAAATGTCAACTTAAAATTGAGGCAAATTGAGGCCTTTTTAAAGGCCTTAGCTTTTGCCGTGGGCTCCACTTTACCTCCACTAGGAGAACAAGACTCTTTGGAGAGGTTGTGAGGGTTTAGGATTTAGAGTATATCGTTATTATAGATAACCTTAGGAATAACCACACTTCCATTTGTTTTCTTCTTATTTTTCCATATTTCACATTTTTTCAAGGTTGTTAATTCCTAAATGCTACTATATAGGGAGGCTAGATTCAATATTAAAAATAACTAGATTACATGACTTTTATGTTCGTAAGTAGCTAACACATATTTAAGTAAATTTAGACAATTAAGGAGTCTAAATTTAATTTATAATTAAATAAACATGATTAATAGATCATTAATGTATAAATTAAATGAAAGCGGCTCGCAATATATCGTGCCACGGAGGGGGATCGGGTAGTCTCCCGATGGCAATGAGTGGGAAGCATGCACAAAAATGATAGAAAAAACAAGGCAGTGATGTATACAAGAACATCGGGAGATCTCCCCATCCAGAAAAATTCAATTACAAGACAGTGAACAATACATAAAACGATGGACATGTTATTGTACATAGTAATCAATGAATTCTTGAACCAAAGCCGTGCATTGTCATTGACAAGCCATGCACGGAAAATAGAACATAAAATTAGAATCCAACATCCATACTTGAAAAATGCTTGTAGCACCAGAATTGAACAACGGGAAGGCTAAGCGTTTAAATCTCTAAGTATTGAAGCAGTAAACTTCCCGGACTACGTCTGGGTAGACCATAGGACCGGGAGGGCTCCCGGTGCGAATGAAGGGATGAGCGACGGAGCATCAGTGGTCGATTCGTTCTGGGCAGAACCTAGAGGCGTGGGAACCCGAGGATGTCCGAGATGGGGATGACATAGTTGAGCCTGCAAATGCAAAAAACGAAAAATGTGAGGAAACATGAAGAGGTTAGCACATGCAGAAAGCAATACCAAATGAGATTAAAAAAAGAGACGTGAAGTACGTGGAGAAAGTTGAAGGCGGCGTTTAACTGGAAATCTCCTCCAGTGTGGAATTGATGAATTGGCTGCCTTGATTTGCAATAGGCGGTAAGCAGCATAGGAGTTACAGGTTGAACTCTTGGTGGGCTTCAATTCGACTCGCTTCTTGGGAGATTTCTTTGGTTTCAAAAATGTGGTCCCCAAAAGTGCCGCGCTCGAGGACACTCCAGACGACAAAAGCGAAAGTTAAAGTATGTTAGAAACATGAGAGAGGGTGAGCGAACATCATCGATCGGGAGGTCTCCCGGTGTGAATTTAGGAAATGAAAAGCAAAATCAAACAGGGGAGAAAGAATTGAAGTGAGAATGAATTGAAAGTATTGGAAGAGGAGGCGTGTATGAAGCACATACGGAAAGTGTCGCGAGAATGGACGGAGTATGGCGCGCAATTGGCGGTCACGAATGGGCTAAACCATTTATGGTAACGTGGGAGTGGGGGTTGTCCGTCTGTGATATGATTATGCAAATAGAGAGGAACATTTGGTGCGTGTATGAGTCCCTCGATGTAAGGGTACAATGCGGTTGTGATGTTATCGATGACTCTGTGACCCGGCCAAGTGTGAGGGAAATAGCAACAGTCGGAGGGTTTGTTCCTAATATGACGGCTGGGTTGGTCGTCGACAAACAATATATTGCCCTCCCTACAACCGAAATAATTTGCATGGTGACTGAGGAGGACTTGTTTTTCTTTAAGGAGGAAAGGGACGTCCTTACTAATGAAACCGTTTGTATTCGTGCACATGGATTTACCCCAGACAAACTTGAGCGCAGATATGACGTTTTCGCGAAAGAGGCGGCGAAGGACAGTGTGGAGAACTGAATCTTCCATGCACGACCAGATAGCGACATGGAAATCGCGTAGGAGTAGGGACATGAACTCTCTCAACCCGGGACGGACTTCGAGATCCCATAGCTTGTCCATGAAAAGGCCGCTGTTGCCCCCGAAACGCGCGAAGCACTTGGCTCGAACCCTCTCCGGGGCGCGCCTACAAAGAAGACCATCGACGGAGAGAACAATCAACTTGAAGGGCTTGGGTTTAGGTTGGAATCGAGGGCGCACAAGAGTAATAGAAACCTCAAAACCCTGCACATGAGAGGCACCGGGAGGTCTCCCGAAGAGAATATGAAGAGAGAAACGGCGGGGGAAATGTTGACAATGCATGATGAAAAAAATTCATTCAACGAGTAACACAGTTACAAACACATTCACGACGCAAGAAATGAACAGGTTGGTAAGAAATGAGGAAGTTATTACAAAGACATGAGAGTACTTAAAAACATGAATAACGGTGTTTGGTTGCTGGTTGCATGTCCAAAATGTTAGATGGAAGAAGGGCACCCAAAAAAATGAAACCCAAACAAAGAAATGAGGAAATCCAAAAGAGAAACTTAGCGTCAACCCAAGCCCACCTCCGTGACAGATTCAGGGGAGCCAGAGGACATGGAAATATGCCGAAGATGCGCAGAACCGCACTCCGAGAGCAACTGGCCAGTATGGATACTTCCAGAGAACCCAGAGTAACCAGGAACATGTCCAGCCGACTGGACAGCAGGTGACGTTGGAGAACCCAGAATATTGGCAATTTTCTGGGACACCTGAAGGGGCAACTTGGAATCACCTCTTTCCTTTCTTTTGAATGGCCTTCTTTCCTCTGACACCTGAAAAAAATGGGAACACCGTGAGACGCTGGGCAAAGCATCGGGAGGTCTCCCGATGTCAATACTTGGGTTGAAACTCTGGCGCTCTGTCCACATCATCTGGCTTATACCTCCTGGAGTAGCCAGCCATAAGCTTAATGTAGCGAGAGTCAGACTTACGGAGCTGGGCCTTTCCATCCGGGAGGGGGTTCTTTTTAACAAACTTTCGCACATCCATGTTTGAGGCCAAGAGATTTTTCAACCAGTCAAACAAAGTCCGGAGAAGGTAATTATCCTCATGTAGGAATTCAGGCCTAAACGTGGGAGGATGGATGGCCTGACTCCAGTGGTTAGGACAATTTTTATCCGGGGAGTCATCAATAAGCAGAACATTACGTAAGGTAGCATTAGGAAGTTTTTTGAAAACCCTAAGTGTGAGATCCTTCATCAAAATGGGTTGGTCGGGATTATCCCTATGCTTGGAGACAGTGCAATGATCCTGATAAAAGAATCCATAGTCATCAAAGGGAATATCAAGGTGACCAAGCTTGAATCGCCTGCAATCCTGCATAAGAGCATCAACCATCTGCAAGGCTTTCTGCTTCCGGGTTGAAGTCCAGAACAAGACGTCAGCCTTCTCGTACAACCAATCTAGGAGTTCACGGGCACCACTCCGCAAAAGGGTCTTGTCATTTTTGTTATGCGGTTTAGAGCAAAGGAGCCCGTTGAGATCAAAGACTAGGAAATATCTTACCGATGGCACACTAATGGACTGCGGAGGCAAGTCAGTCGTTGCTGCATGACAATGGAACATAATTTCAGAACAAGGTTACATGAACCTCATACAATAAAAGTATATCTATGGAGATCCATCATCGGGAGACCTCCCGGTCCTCAAAGAGAATATTGCAAAAGAGTATTAAAGTGAGAAAGAACTCACCTCGGGGGGACATTTCAGTGGCCGGAGTCTCCTGGAGGATAGCAGCATCCGCAGCGACAGACTCCACGCTACGCTGTTCTCTGTTAGTAGTGGCGGTGCGCCTAGATCTCAGTTTGGGTGAATGCGAGCCCGAACTGCCCATGGGCATGGGACCACCAACCACTTGGGACTTAAGCTTCTGGCGAAGAGGGCGAGGGGGAGAAAAACTCCTGTCATCAACATCTACTGCAGTAGAAATATCATTGACGAATTCATTCTGTATGGCTTCATCCGCAGCAACATCCATGTCAAGATCCTGGTCATCAAGGAGGATAAGCGATTGAGGTTGCGCGGTTGGAGGAGACATTGCTGCGGGTAGAGGCATCGGGAGGTCTCCCGATGCCCGAGGAGGTGAGGGTGCACGAGAAACGTTGCTTGGGCCAATGGCAGAGTGAGTGGGCGAAGCAACAAAGTCGGGCGTGACGTCTTCGGCCATCGGGAGGTCTCCCGATGGATCACCGAGGTGAGAGGGGCCTCCTCTATCGCCTGGCTGCTCACAGTCACCAAGGTGAATAACCTCCATCTCATCGTCTGAGTCTTCAGCAGGGGTGGGTTCGTCCAGTTCCACGACCTTTTTCTTCTTCTTGTCCTTCCTGGAGGCACGAACAAGTTGTTTCAGCGCCAGCCCTTGCAGAAATTGAATGATCCGTTCTCCCAAATCTGTGGCCCGACTGTAACTCACATTGTCCTGGGCGATGTCCGCAGTGGGTACAAGTTTATGGAGATCCAAAATCGTCAAATTTCCCCCGCATTGTATGTTCAGGAGAATCCTGTCGGGTTTAAGAACACCACCCATAATTGCGTCGAGGGAGGCGACGCTCAGATCTCCGTGTAGGGTCGTCCAGTTTCCCAAATCAGATTGCTCGAGGGACTTGGCATCCACAAAGGTGGGTAGCTTGGGTGAACCGAAAATCCTCCGCAAATGTTTCACGCTATCAGCATCCTCGTCAACCCTCGGGAATACAACCAAGATGTACACGAGCACCTGTGTCTCATGGGCGGGAGTAACAAATTTTTCCTGTTCCTTGTGTGGGGAATACATGACTATGTGATAATCCCAGACGGATGAATTACTCACCCGCATGGCAAATTCTGAAGCGGTCGGGAAGGAGCAAAAGAAATAGTGGACCCCCAAAGTTGAAGAGTTTTCCTCGAAGACCTCTAGGAATTCTGGAGTTATAGGATGTTTGGAAGGGACGCCTCTTTTTCTGTCCCAGAAATTGGAGGCACTGACAATGTAAGGATCATCAGAGATATTCCAAGCGCGCACATCATGAAGAATATCTTCAGCGCCCTTCGCCTTGATGACAAGGTGTTTTGACCTGATGGCATCATCTGCACGCGGCGTCGAAGTTGCCCCCTGCAGGTAAGCATTGTAAGCATCCCAGAAATCAGGAAGAGCAGGTTCCTGGGAGATTTTCATCAAGTCTTTCCTCTCCTTCAACCAAGCTTTCCCAGCTTCTGTTCCCCTGACAAGCTTACACATCATGGCCATGAAAGCAGCATCGAATTTGTGCTCTTTGGCCACGGCTTCCCATTCCGAATAGGTCCAAGCCTTGTATCCTTTCCCCTTGTGTGGTCTCTCCCAGCCGAACTTTGTCATCACCTCTTGCCTAATGACCATCTCGTCCTTCTTCTCGTCGCACATATCAGTGAGGGAGACAAGACCTACAACACTAGGCTACAAAGATTTGCAACACACTTTCCCTTTGAGAATGAGGTTGCCAATCTCCTGGAGCATATCGTCATGGAGGCCCTGAATTCTGCTAACATCGGATTTGGTGAGGGGAGGTCGTTTTGATGTCCCGGAAAGAATGACCCCGTGACCGTCGGGAATGTTGCCATCAACCCAGTTGTCAAACACCAATCTCCAAGTGGTAAACGTCATTTCGCTGCATATGACAAGGGGGAGACACTTTTTGATACTTCCAGTGTCGTGGAATGTTGTTGTCACTGCATGCTTGAATTTCTAGACATGGTGTAGAGCGACGTCAGAATATGTGACAATAGAAACAGTAAGCTAAAGGCATCGGGAGGCCTCCCGATAAATGGATATGTATCTCAAAACTCGAACAATAATATTGAGGAGAATAGTACTTACATTCCATTCAGGAGAGTGTATGCCACCCAACTTAGCAGGTTGTGGTTGGTTGTGGTCCTTCCATACTGCACGCCCTTGAGTCACGTCCTCGAAGAATGTAGGCTTGGCGTCTTTGTCGTGAATTTTGAGGTTCAACACTTTGGACATGTACATAACTTTCTCCTTGTCCAGAGACCACACCACGACAATCTCGTGATTCTCGCAATAGGTCTTCATGTCCTGCTTGGAGGCGAGCTCTGGCATGGCCATTACCTCTTTCATGGCCTGAATTGTGTGTTGGCCACCAATAATCCAAAAGTCGCATTCCCGCATATCATCTTTCACGGTCGGTTTCAAATCGAAAGGCTTGAACTCGTTCAATGTGTTATCAAATACAATTGGCATGACAAACACTGGTTGCTTAGCCCTGGATCCATGGAGCGCGATGACTTCGTCCATCAACTGTTGGCGTCGCCCCATTGTGACTTGCCTGTGCACCCAAGTAGCCGGTGCGCAGTGCAGCCGGTGCAATGGCACCTTGACCCTCCGACCATCGGTGTCGTCGAGTGGCTCGCAGCCCCAAACGTACAATGGCTCAAGATGGTTGTGGATGGCCTGGTTGATGATTTCCAGCTTCTTGGGGTCGGTCCTGGAGCTCTTCTGCATGCGCAAAAGATCTTCGAGGCTAGCTTCTTTTGCGGTCTTAGGTGGCCTGGAGGCTGCCCTCCTCTGTTTCTCCGGAGTCCCACTTGGAGTCGAACCAGGAGTGGAGCCTCTGGAGACCGGGAGGTCTCCCGATCCTGGTGTGGAACCCCTCCTCGCCTTCTTCTGTGTTGGCGGGATGACGATGGCCTTCAAATCCTCCACCATAGACACAAACCTTTCACGCACGTCACTTGGCAGCTTCTCGTCGTCGGGGAGCCACATGAAGCCAAAATCTGTCGATCTCCCACAAATATCTGTGTCTAATTTCGCGACGGGAACCACCAGGCCCACATAATTCGTGGCCACGGTGGGGGAGGATTCGCAAAGGTTCAAGATGACGCATGCATCTGAATACTCCTTACAATCAACGACATCAACTGAGGTCGGTGACGTGACCTTCCCACCGACCACATAGACAAACCTAATTTTCAACCTTTGTTGAGAGGTGTCCTCCACAACCTCAGCACCCCACTTCTCAACCTGGTTCTTGACTAAATAGGAGGCCACAGAAGGTGGCTCGAAAAGACCTACATTCTCTCCAATCTTTTCAGACACCAGATGCTTCAACCACAAGGTGCCCATATCGTCTCTGATTCAAACAAGACATTGTGAGCTTCTAAACATGTTACGAGAAACCAAATTTAAATATAAATTTATAGAAATCATTCAGCATCGGGAGGCCTCCCGATGCTGGGGGATTGCGAATGAGAATTCAATTTGGTGTACTTGCATCGGGAGGCCTCCCGATGCTGGGTGAATGGGAATGACAATTGAATTTCGAGTACAGGGATCGGGAGGCCTCCCGATGCTGGGGGTTTGGGAATGACAATTGAATTTCGAGTACAGGCATCGGGAGGCCTCCCGATGCTGGGGGTTTGGGAATGAAAATTCAATTTCGAGTACTTGCAAAAATTCATGTATGCGGAAACATTTTTCGTGCAATCCAATTGACATCGGGAGACCTCCCGGTGGTGAAATATAATGGCCAACAAACTAAAATTTCCACTGCAACAACTCACCAGTAGATATGTGCGGCTACTCCACGCTCTGTGTGCGACACCTCCGTGTGCTCCACCTCCGTGTGCTCCACGCGACACCTCCGTGTGCTCCAACCCTCTACCTCGGACTGCACGTTCAAAAATTACCACATGGATGAGAGTAATGTGGATGGATGATAAATGATGCGGATGGATGATAAATTATGTGCAAGGATGGATGAACTATGCGTTCATGTCATGGAGGAGAGTCTGAACGTCCTCTATGTGCTCACTCTAAAATGCAGCAGGGCTTCGCCGTGGAGCAAGTGTTGCAAATGGCTCCGGGAGAGCTCCTCATATATACTGCTTCGGAGCCGACATCCTAAACCCTATTTCTTCCCTACGTCAGCTATACAACGTGTGGACTACATCGCGATGTGACTGCAGGTTGCTGTCCACAAAGATTAGGTTCCTAATCTCTTAGCACACTCTGTTTAATGATCACGTCGTGCACTTAATGAGGGCGCCAACGGCTCCAATCGCCACCACTTTGCACGCCAATGGCGTCTGCATTGTCACTGTCGCATGTGCCGCTCGCCATCAAATCGCCGTCTTCAATCAACACTTTATTCGTCACGCATTCCAACACTTTCTCTGGCATGATTCCAAAACTCCTGTCGTCTAACTGAAATGGCGACGAGTGGCCGACAACCCTCTATCATAGGAGAGCTAAATATAGCCATATTCTAGCGCATTCTCAAAAATTACAAGCGGTAATAATGCTTGTGAATAAAGTTTACAGCGAGTGAATATATCCTTTGACATCCATCCGACAATATCGGGAGGCCTCCCGATGCAGACAAAAACTGACAGAATGTCAGGATTCTTGCTTCAGGGTAATAGAGCAGCGTGGAGGGTATAGAAATTGAATGCGGAACTACATGAATCCAGCATCTCAAGACCGGATTCACGCAAAAAAAATGAATTTAGAAAACAATGTTGACCGGATTCAAAATTTGGAATTATGAAATCACTTACCCCATTCTAAGCTCAATTGTTGTTTCGATGGAGACAAGAATGTCAGGGCTCGGCGCTATGGTTGAGCGATGACCATTAATGATGACGAGGCCTTCTGCGAGAACAAGTGGTGGAAGAACCAAGGCGATAAGAATCCAAAAATAGATAAACAACAAGAAGTAATCCAATGGATCCAATGCAGTAGAAGAGAAGGCATCTTTTGGATTAGGCCGATATCACAATGACCTCCACAGAAATCCCTCTACACCTCTTCATTCTGAGGTTGCGACTCCTCATTTCTAACGCTTCATTGTGCGTGCTTGACGCTTCATTGTGCGTGCTTGACGCTTCATTCCGCTACGTCCCGTGTATGTCCTTGTGTAGTGTACAATCCTCTTGCTGCATCAATACGCAAGTTTCTCGCAGGCCACACTTACTTTCATTCGCACACATTCATCCCGAGACTTTCATTCACAAGCTTTCATTCTCTGATATTCATTCATCCACAGTATTCATCCCTCTTATTCATCCACAATATTCATCCCTCTTATTCATCCACAGTATTCATCCCTCTTATTCATCCACAGTATTCATCCCTCTCATTCATCCTCAGTGACGTCAGCAGTGGACACTGTGACGCAAGACCGGGAGGTCTCCCGATGATCTGAGTTGTGACATTGTTTTCTTATCCTGGAACACCAACATGATCGGGAGGTCTCCCGATTCCGTCGATCAGGGTTTAGTATGTTCAACTCCCAATCAATGGATCGGGAGGTCTCCCGATGCTCGTAGAGTTGGGTACTTTAGCTGAGATTTTTGGAACACCCGACCAAGCATCGGGAGACCTCCCGATGCACGTTTACCACCCCCCTAGCACATCCTAGTCATTGTTGTTCATACAGGATCGGGAGGCCTTCCGATCTTGAATGATTTGTGGACATGGCTTTTAGCGCAGGCCAGAAAGTCTATTTCAGATTGAATGACATCCAGGTAGGTATAGGCGTAGTGGTGGATTGCGGGTGCATTCAAGATCCTCCTTTGCCAGGGCAAGTATTCATCAAAGCACTGCGTGTGCACTACGGCCTCGATTAGATCGTAATCGACTACCCGAATGTTGGTGATTGCATTGGCGACTCGGTGGGAGGTCCAATTCCATGGGCCCCTGAGAATCTTGTGGTGTGTGTCGGGGACGTTGTGGAGTCCTCCATTAATTCGTCAGAGGATCTTACTGTATTCAAAGATGATGACGAAGAAATGAAGGATCCCCATAATTCCGAGCCTTTGCTGCCAAGTTCTCCAGAACCGAACGAATTGATTCTCCCAATGTCGACGCCATCGCATCCGATGGAAGCTTCTTACCCCTCGCGGACGGGGTGGAGACACAAAATTTGCAACTTGAAGGACAGCACGGGTGCTGTGTTGGCGACAGGCCGAATCTATGCTTGCTTGCCAGAAGAGGTATTTGTCATGGATATGATTGGACCCGATCACGTTGGCGTGATGGTCATCAGTTCGATTCCAGGAAATGGGGACCAGATAATGTCCATGAGATTGTGGCCATTAAAGAAAATCCGTTTTCTGGACGGTCTCCTACTCTCTGAGGTGGACCAGCACCTTTGTGACAATCCATCGAGTGAGAGCGAAGAAGAATTCTTCGCAGGTGTTAAGAAATCTGCTTATCGCAGTTCCATTCGCAAAAAGAAAACACCGGAGAAGGCGCCCAAAATTGGTCGTCTCCTCGACTTGGCGTCTATTCGCGCTGTAAGTGCGCAAGAATGTTGCTCGATGAACTGTTGTCAATTGTTTCCATGGTCGTCCACCCAACATGTCAGAGTGAACTACTGGAGAAAGTCCTTTGATGAACGGAGGGAATGGGGTATGGAGGTTTTTAGTAGGATGCAACCCATGGGATCGGGACATGGAGTTGTGTTAGAAGGCAAAATTGTCTGTCTCTGTGCTTGGTGGAAAATTCATGGCGTATCTCGTGCAACGTTCATGACTTATTAGCAACGATATAGAAATGGAAAGAGATCGTCAACTCATGGCAACAAGGGCATGCGAAAACCTAGAGCGAGGACCATCCAAGCTCAAGCGACTATGAAGTCGATCATTCGCATGAATGCTGATCAAATGTCCCATCAGATGAAAGGAACTGGAAATGGACGGCAGGATATTCGCAAAGTTCTCCCTGCTCATCTCACATGGGAGAAGGTGCGGGAGGAAGTTAATGAGGTGAGAAGACGTCCACATTATTTATTGTCTTTAAGGAATCCTCAACATCGGGAGACCTCCCGATGTCCAGCCCTGTTTCTGTGATTAGTGCATACCTCTGTCATGCAGTCCAGGCAGATATTGAAATCTTCTGCATATTTGTTTTGGTCCACTGTCACGCATAGCATCGGGAGGTCTCCCGATTCTATGCATTTCTCGTGTAGAGCTCCTGTTGGAATTTCGTTTCCGCTGTTCTATTTCTTCCCTGTTTGTGTTCCCTTCCTTGATTTATATTTATTACTTTTGGATTCGAAGGCCATTTCATTATATTTTTTTACTTCTCTTCTTTGTCTATATAGGGTGATCCATGACCATCGGGAGGCCTCCCAATGGCCATGGCCTTGCATTTCTTTTCGTTTTTCGTTTTCTTTTGGCATTCAACATTCTTTTCAGACAGTGGACATACATTTTGAACAATGGATGTTTTCGCAAGCACTCTGTTCATAGTCTGTATTTATTCATATACAAAATTTGTTTGCAACGATGGATTTGCAAAGACTTTGTTCAGAGTCTGTATGTATTCATATACAAAATTTTCTTACATTTGAGGCTCCATCCTATTGTACTCTCTATCCATTGAACTACGACTTGACACTGAACTACGACCCGCTACTCGAATCCTGGGTTGCCGAGCTCTCGTAGCGCTCTTCGCCAGATTCGGTGCGAGGTGTTCGGTCGTCGAAGACTCCATACTCGCCGTTGTCCCTGGCGTAGGCTTCTTCATCTTCCGACACTTGTTTCTCCTCGTCGTCGTTTTCATCCTCCTCCTCCTCCTCGTCTTCGTCTTCGTCATCCCCGTCGCCGCCTTTCTGCTCTTCCTCTAGATGATGAGCGAAGAACTCCTCGTAAATCCTCCATTCTTCAGTGTCGCGATCGCCTCCAGCATTGTTGGATGCTTCCTCGCTGGTATGCAGCGAATTCTCTCCCCCTCCCTCTCGGGAACTCGCGGTTTCCCTGGTGAAATTCTTCGAATTCCACACCACTCGGTTGTTCTCTGTGTCGCTTCTTGTGCTCTCATCTACTCTAGATTTCTTCGAACTCCTCCCGCCACAGCTGCCCCTTCCCTCCTTTCTTCTCATTCTGCCGGGTTTGTTAAGGTCGTCTATGAGTTGGATATGCAAATTGAGTAGAATTTGCAATCGACTCCTACAGCAATGGATGTTGGTGTTTCTGCGCTGTCTGGGGGCCTCCTTTATAAGCGTTTCTATTGTCACGGGATATCATTCCCTTTCCCACCTATCATTAAGACGTAAGATTTTCTTGGCATTGCACGTATGTGCACATGATCTGTGGGATCATCATGTTATGTGAATCTGATACGCGGCATCTTCTCTTTAATTCGGATTACATGTAATCAAATAATTATTATGATATCGCCATCGTGTATGTTGCATGGGGAGGTCTCCCGATGATTTGGCCGAATTCGCACGTGCCTAGTATATGTAACCGATGTCACGTCATCTCCTGAAATCATGCTGCCATGGTTCATTAGCCATTATTCCATTATTTAGTTCAATATTTTTGTTTTTCCATCCGTGTCCAGTTTGGGTCAAGCATCGGGAGGGCTCCCGATCCCTTCATTGCTTATTACTTCTGCGGTATAATTTTTTTTATTATTCATGATTTATTTCATTATTTATTGCTTCTGCAGACCTCCACGTCCTTTGGAATACAAAGTGTATCTCAGTCCACTGTCAGTCGCCTTCGGAATAGTCTATTTCGAAACGTTGACGTTCGAAAAGGCGGCTTCAATTTCTCAAAGTGCTCTGAATGCGAACACTACAAAGACTTGATTGACATGAGTATCAAAGGCAGTGAAGAGAGGGAGAATCTCAAGAGGGAGTTGAGAAAGCACAACAACCACCAGGGTTCATGCCGCAATCTCTATCATGCATGGCGCCATGAGTCCAAAATTAATCCCCGCGATGTTCTGGCTATCATCCACGACGGCATGGACACAAACAAAACAGCAATCCCCCGACTTCGTGTCATCACGAAGGCCACTGCAGGGCTGTTTCAACTTCCGGTCAGCCTCACTGGCATGGTCACTCATGGCCACGGCGACGGCGCATATGCCCACTACGCAACCGACTTGTGGCCCAAGGATTCCAACTTCACCATTTCGTCCCTTGCCAGGTGCCTCCGTGCGTTGGAGAAACCTCCTGTTCGAAATTCCAGAATGTTGTTTCAAGATCCTCCATTGAACGATTATTTTGATAAACTTCTATGGGGTAAATCTCGGTGAGTTCTTAATTCTTTTTGTCCAACATTGTCATTCACGTCATGGGGTCCTTCTCATCGGGAGGCCTCCCGATGCTCCCTCTTTCTCCTCCCATTGCTGGCCTCCTTCCTTTATATCGGGAGGCCTCCCGATGCCCGCAGCCTCCAACTAAACCTCCATTTTCTGGTCTCTTTTGTGTGCAGATGCCGATCTTCCCTCCCCGATGCAACGGATGCTCCGGATGTTGTACGTCCGCTTCCAAAGAAGTTATATCTCCAGCTGGACAACTCAGCTAGGGACAATAAAAATCAATACGTCATGGCCTTCTTGTCCTTGCTCACAGCTCGCAAGGTCTTTCATGAGATCCAGGTCGGTTTCCTTCTCGTAGGCCACACCCACGAAGATATTGATGGCTACTTTAGCTACTTGTCCAAACAACTCAAAACAACCAACACCTTTGTCCTCTCCAACCTCATGAAAACGTTCATGGAATCACAGTTCCTTTCCTTCATACCCGAGTTGATTCAGGAGGTCGCTGATTTCAAATCCTTCATTAAGGGATACGCCGAGGAGCTCGTCGGTCTTAAAGAAATGCACATTTTTCGCTTCTTCCTCGATAACGATGACTGGCCTGTATTCCAGTATAAAAAATCCGCACTTGATCCGGATTGGTTGCCACGAAGCAGCTCCGTTCGCATGTGGAAGGACGATGGTCGTGGTCGTCCCCTCCTCCCCTCTGGCGACCCTCCTGCTCTACAGATTAGGCCTCCTTGGGGCCACGTTCTTCCTGGCCGTTACGGTGACAAAGAAGTAACTGCTGACGATGCACGTGATGCGAATCAGAAGAAGGATGGGATTCGTGCTGGTATCAAAAAATATATCGAAATTTGGGAGAGCGGCTGTCTTGAGAATGATACCTACCGTCAAAAAATGGAAGATTATGTCACCTACTGGAAAGATGTCGCTGAGGAATTGGATGCTCCTTTCCCCCCCACGCCTCCCACCCTACAATTTGGTTTTTGGCCTTCTACTTCTTACACCACTCCAAATTCATCTATGTCTGACCTTGTTCAGACTGATACAACCCCCGAGGATGTTCCCATTGACCCCTTCTGTGGAGTGGCCCGCGACAAACCCAAGGAATCCTTCAATCCTTACAGAGATGTTCTCCTTGGTGACTTTGTTCTTGTTCGTCCTTCCGACCCTGACCTCTATCCTGTCTGGATGGGCCGAGCACTCACTGCTGTTCAACTCGATCGTAGCCATCCCCAGTATGGTCAATTTCAAATTCGATATTGGAGGCCAACCAAAGGCAGGAAAAAAATTTCTGACCATGATCGCTACAAAGGGGCTTGGGTTTCTAAGTGGGAGTGTGACCCATCTTCCACAGCTGTCATGTGGATAGAATGTAGTTATGTTCTTTATGCCAATAGAGCTAGGAAAAACACAAACGACACTTCTGTTGTGCAAATAGGCAAATCTGAAAAGAAGTTTGCTCAACGAAACCTAGAACTTGCAAACTCTGTAAGTCAGCCTTCTTAGAACAACCATCGGGAGCCCTCCCGGTGTTTCCATTTTCAATTTTCCTTCCAATTAATATATGTTCATCTTCTATTTCGCTCGTCGTGGTGCTCCTCTTTCTTGCACTTGCACATGGCTATCGTTTCACATGTTTTGTATTTCTTTTCGTGTATATCCTCGCTCGTGCTCATTTCTTTCACATTTTATGTGATTTTTGTTCTCAATTGCTTCACACTGCATTTTTTTGTGTCGTCCACTTTTCGGGAGACCTCCCGATGTTTTCTGCTTTCCACGCACATGTTGTGGACTTCATGCCATTCTCTTCTCGTCCCATATCAGGAGACTTTGTTGCATACTGTTTTTTTAGTTTTCTTATGTTCTGTGTTTTCTCCTATTAGTGTGGGATGCTATTCTTTGGTGGTCGTACTCCCCAATTGTGTTACATGAGAACACGGGGAGGTCTCCCGATGCTTCTTTACTTTGCCTCCATAATTTACAGATTGGTGATTAGCATCGGGAGATCTCCCCATGTTATGTTTGGTTTTCCTTTTTTCCTTACATCATTATCGCTAATTTTATTCTCTACCTACATTGTCTACCATAATTAATTGTTTTAATTTACTATTTTAAGCCCGTGATTATAGTAATCACGTTCTAATTTAGTCTAATTTTAATTCATACGTCTAGTTTTAGTTAAATATGTGTTAGCTACATACATTAACTACTTAAATATGTTATATTTTATTCACTCTACTTGCATCCAAAATCCTAGTTTTATTTCCATTTAATAGCTCATTTATAGTTTCACACATAAAATCAATTTTTTTTGTAAGGCAACTCCATAGACTTCAATAAAACCTCAACACTTGCACACATTCATGTCATAGCCCCTTTCAATAGTTTTCCATACTAGCACTCCATGAAATGATGAAATAGGCATTCATCCTGCATAAATGAAGTATCCAAAATCAAAAATTCATCCGCTAGTAACTTCTTTGAATTACGTCCAAATGTCAAGTGCAAAGCCATTCTAGATAGCTTTCTATAAGGTCTACACCGTGTAGCCAAAATATTTAAAATATGTCTTAAAAAAACCAATTTTCACTAGGGCGACTTTGTATCTTGTATGAAACCTAGATTTGAACACTTTCATATTATAGCCCGTTTGAAGAGCTTTCCATACATTATAGCCCGTTTTAAGAGCCTTGAAATGATAAACTATGCAAACATTATGGATGGATGAAGTATCAAAATGCAGAACTTCATCCGCTCATAACTTCTTCGAATTACATTTGAATGTCAAGTGCAAAGTCTTTTTGGATTGCTCTCTATATGGTCTACGACGTGAACGTACAATAGTTTAGAACATGGATCACTCATGAAACGTAGGTTTTCCAGACTTGGATTGTTGCAATTCCATATTTACCAATCTAAAAACTTGTATAAGTTTCCGACTTCACTGTTGCGATCACAAGGGTCAAAAATGGGGTGGGGGTGGGGGTGGGGGGGGGGGTATCCAAAATCTTGGCTCAAACTCCAACCCCCCAAACCAATAGGACGCTCTTGTAACCCTAAACCCTAAATTCTTTGACAATTGATTTGTATGTAGTAGCAAAATTGGCCCTTTGGATCATGGGCCATCTAGGAGATTCTAGAACTCCAAAGAATGTTTTTTATTTTTATTCAACAAAGCATGCAGTTAAAACACAATTTTTAAAATATTGAGAGTTTTCCAGTAAATTGAGAGTACATAAAGCAAACTATTAATCCAAGAATGAAGTGAAAACCAGTGGAGAGTTGTAAAGTTCAAGAAAAAAAATAACATTTGATTTCCCGCCGTAAATTGCGGAGTGATGTGCTGCCTAAAATTGATCATTTAGGTCGACTCAATCTAAATTGATTAACATATTGATATTGTCCTCATTTAGGTCGACTCAACCTAAATTGACTAACATATTGTCCTCATTTAGGTCGACTCAACCTAAATTGACTAACATACTGTCCTCATTTAGGTCGACTCAACCTAAATTGACTAACATACTGTCCTCATTTAGGTCGACTCAACCTAAATTGACTAACATACTGTCCTCATTTAGGTCGACTCAACCTAAATTGACAAACATATTGTCCTCATTTAGGTCGACTCAACCTAAATTGACAAACATATTGTCCTCATTTAGTTCGACTCAACCTAAATTGACTAACATATTGTTCTCATTTAGGTTGACTCAACCTAAATGAGTCGATTCCCCAACTCAACATACTCTCATTTTAATGGAAACTACACATCTGAAATATAATCTAGTATTTATCAACCTAACATGATTTTTAGGTTGACAAATGGACAATATTATTTTGAGAGGATCCCACTCTCAAAATTTTGAATATTGTGTTTCAATTTATATTGCACCTTGCAAGAACATCACATTGATCTGTTTAAGTCCAAAATAAACGTTCTTCAAAATATAGTTAGCATATTGAGGACTCATCCAGACTAGTAGAATGTTATAGAAAAATAGTATTGTGAGGTGAATTGGGTATCAAATATTGGTGTGCGAAGTGGCGGCCATAGTTGTGTTAAGATGGTATTTATCTACAAAAATAATGAAATTTTCTACTCATTGGCACAAAAAAAGACCAATATAGTTGTGTTCAATGGCACGGATCAAAGCTAGTCATAATACATAATATCAACGTAATACATATTTTATAAATCAAGATAGACAAAAGCAAACTAAGTGATATGATAATGTTGGCACGAGTCATTAGATGGAATTCCAACTGTGTGAAATCGCTGCAACCTTATCACTCCACCTTCTATAGTTTGATAAGCTTCTAGGTAGCCACAGCCATGATTCCTTTCTAGAACATCATCTTGAAGGTCTTCAAATAAACTATCCAACACTGGATTTATTTCGATTTTCTCCACTCGAAGACATGACACAATCTTCATGATGGAGACGGGGAGCTTTGTGATGGATGTGCATCCCCAAATAGCGAGGCCTTGCAAAATTATCAATGCACCCAAGGCCTTTATGCTGCCACAGTCTTCTTCTAGGGTGAACAACTGCAGGATTTTGAGTTCCCGTCCATAGGCCACAACTCCACGGAGACACACGCCATAGGTCACACAAGTCACCGCCGCGGCTAAGTGACGGGGACAGTTACTGGTTGAAGTGCTTCATATCGAAAGATAGTGACGGCCACCACAAATCCTGTAGTCGGGGACGTCCATCCATTGAGGTCATGTTTACGATGAGCCAGCCTCCATCCTCTGGGAACCCCAAAACCTTCCACCACCTGCAGGTGGTTATTGGCTCTCATGCATGCCTTCGAGGCAGAATTGTAACACTCCGGAATCGCATCCACTGTGAACGTCACCGATGATCGCGCCAGTTGGAACATCCTGGCCAGCACAGCCGACAGCGTCACCTCGTCCAGGTACTGCAGCCCCGACAGGCAAGCGATGTGGTCGAAGTGTTTGGTGGTGTCCATGATTACCTCTTGAAGGGGCCCCATTACGACTTCCTTGTACACCTCTGGGCGAGGGTTATTTCGCACCATTCCTGGGGAGATGTCGTTACCAACGATTGTACTAAGTTTTCCAGCTCCATGTTTCTTTTGATGTTCGTGCAACCCAAGACCAAACGCGCCTGTTCCGGAGGCCAATTCGAAGAGAGTGCCGGAGAAATCATACCGCTCAACTACGGACTTGTGAATTTTGAGCAACTCCGATACCCAAGTCAAGTATAGCCCGGAACATGAGTCGAAAACATCTGCCAAGGAAAAAAATGTCAAGTTCTGAATTGAAAATGCAGCCTGTTGAAGAGAGAGACGAGGCAATGGTATGCATCCCTGTTACCTGCGACGGCGTTGACGGCAGCCTTGTACTTCCCAATCTGCAGCACTTTGGTGGTGATCATTACATTAATGAGGGCCCGGTGACCGCCAGGAAACATTTCCCGGATCACGACGTCCTCCCACTCGTGCTCCCAACGTAAGAACAGCGCGGGCATAGGGTTGACCTCGAGAATGAAAGGCTTCCCATCACTGTCACGGACTCTGATATCCACATTGCACCAGCTACTTCCATGCATTCCGTTCACATGCCACGCTCTCTCCGCCAAACCTCGCAACATGTCAAACAGCACAGGATCCTCCGAGCGGACAAGGAGCTCCTCACTGAGCTCCTTGTGGAACTTCACGTCGAATGCCATGTAGTCCATGCCTGCCGCCGCTTTCTCAGCTGGGAACCGGTACTTGGTTGGATTCTGGGCCACCGGGGTGTTGCCCATCTCAATCACGACCACCGAGTAATCCCGCCCTGGGATGTACTCCTGCACCACAATGTCATTGTGATTGTTCACAAACTTCACTTTACCGGCACCGTTGCAGTGGTGGCCGTCGGTGTTGCCGTTGGGGGTAATGCTGGTGGCTGCCACCTTCCGGCCTGCGGAGAGACTCTCGTTTATGCGTTGAAGCTGCTGGTCGAGCTCATGTTGGTCGTGGCAGACGGAGTTCTCGTCGATGAACATGCTGGCGCACATCTTGGCGGGTTTGACGAACACTGGGAAGTTCATGTCACTGCCGAAGGCCGGCACCGGTAATCCAGCTTTGGCGGCCGCAGCGTAAAAGTCCAGCTTTGAGCAGCTCAAAGTTTTGCTGGTGAGGCCGACGATCGGAACGCCGAGTGACTCGAGATGACGGATGGCGTCCAGTCCCGCCACGGTGTCCTCGTGCTGGCCCCACATGAAATTGAAGTACATATCGAAGCCTTCGGCCACAGCGGCGTCGATCTCCGCAGCTGCGGTTGCTTTGTGGATGTAGCGATGGTGGAATTCGTGCTGCGACGTGAACATGGTTGGGTCTGGAAACGAGTGATCGACCTCCTCAAGTGCGTTGTTAGCGCCATCGTATGAGGATTGGAAAACGCAGATCCGCATGATTGACAAGAGCCTTGAGTATATGATGCAACTGGTCAATTTCTATCCTCGCAGTTACTGACAGATAACACACAAGAATTAGATTCTTGATCTCAGAAATCCTCAATGACAGGGTTCGCAAACTTCATCATGCTCGGATTTCATTTCGAAATTTGACTGCTTAGCTAGACGATAAAACTCACAAGTTCCAACAACCTGGCATGTGCATCAGTAGACTACTTGAGACAAGCTCAACACCTAAGTCACAACCTCTACAATAACAATGTAATGCAGTACTCAACCATATACCACGGCATCCGATGTAACTGCATTCTGGACTTCAACACGAACCATCCGCGAAATGAACAATGTACACCACGGAGCTTCTACCTGGGTGAAGAGAGAATGCAAAAAACCGTAATTCCAGACGAGGCACTGAAACGTTAAGCCGCAACCCAAGTGCTGCTCAACAAGAACATTTCCAGACCAAATGGAGCAAAGCATATATCTGCACCCATTCCTCGAGGTGACAGATATAGAAGGGAGACTGTCCGCGTCACTGAGGCGCTGTGAACGGGCCTTGTGTGGTCGAGGGCATGGTGCATCCGGGCCGTTGATCCACCAAGGCCCATCCAAGGGCCTTAGTGGTCCTAGGTGGCGGGGGGCGGGGGTGGTGCTTGCCACCAAGGTGGGTGGGGGCAGGGTGGTGTTTGCCACCAAGGCAGGGTGGGGCCGTGGGCCTCATGTCTTTTTTCGGGGAGGCCAGCTTTAGGGTCTTGTCGGGGCTAGGTGGCTAAGCGGGCTCGGTGGCTAAGCGGGCTCGGTGGCTAGGCGGACTAGGCTGCTAGGTAGGCTTATTTTGTAAGTGGCTAGGCCTACTTACTAAATAACTAGTTAGTTAGGCTCACTTATTAGGTGGCTAGGCCTACTTCCAACTGTTTACAACCTGGAACTATGCACCACTCGAACCATCAAAACATCACAACATTTAGCTTTCGTCACAAGTACACTAAATTATAGTCCTATAAGTGTGGGTAAAAAACCAACGTGGAACTAACTTTAATTAGTGTGGGTCACATTGAATTTTCAATCAAGGTGAAACTAATGTGGGTGCAAAGACCTGGGGTCTTTTCCTGAGTCTTTAGGAAGACTTCTGACGAGTACATTGAATATTAGTTAGAGGACAAAAGTAACATAGCATTAAATAGCCAACCACGTTAATTTCCTAGAAAAACAATCAATGTGACCCACACACACTAGATTCCTATTAGGAATTTTGTGTTGAAAGTTGATGTGCAAAATTTTATGCCGGAAAGATAATACCCCTTTGATAATACTATGTGTTCGCAACTAATTAGTACATTATAACACTTAGGGCCACTTCACACACAAGATTGAAGGCCCGTGATCATTGCAATCTAAGAGGTCTCATTGGTCGAAAGGGCGGAGACCATCCAAGTTCACTTCACACACAAAGGTGAAGGCCTAAAGGCCCAAAGAAGACTTCATGGATGAAAAGTCTACATGGAGTCCTACATGGCGGACTATGGATAAGGTTTCATGGTCCCCCGGAATTTTCGGGAGGTGGGCCTGACAAAAATTCCGGGAGACCATGACTTTCTTTAAAAAATTCCAACAAGATAGATTTCAAAACAGATTGGAGGGTAGATTCCATAATAGATTCTAGGATAGATTCCAGGATAGACAAACACCACCAAGTAATTCTCTTAAATTGATAGAGTTTGGGACATAGTATATTAAACCAAATCCTCCCCTCTTTTTTCACCAACAAAATATGCAATGGTCCCGCAACATGGTCCATTCTCACTTCACACTATGCTTGAGGGCCCGTGACTACATAAAACGGCTTTCCCAACACCCATGGTACGGCCTTTGGATGAGAGTCAGGGTCCTCACCATTACAAGGTCACGGCTGTTGGCTCATGTGTGAAGTGGCCCTTAGTGAATCCCCCGAAGAAATAACTGGTTGAAGTTCAAGTCGTTAGGAAAATTACAGATCATTTCAGGGGAATCTGTAGAATACATCTCAAATTCGTAAAGAAAAAACCGATTATGCCCAAAATCTCCCCGGACACTGCCTTCTTTCACTTACCACCAGAGTCACAGTGTATTGGTTGTTCTTTGGAGTCTTACAGACGTTTTTAGGTACAGACTCTAAAGTGGGGTCTAATCAGAGTGATTGAAACTGCTTGTCACCTTGATGTGGTGTGATGTTGTGAGACTTGCATTTTACAGGCATGTACACTCAGGTTATGGGACCTCTGGCAAGCAATCCTGTACTTGGCAATTTCTTCTGACATCACGTGCTAGATCGATCAGTTTACAGTGTGCACATAATTAGCTGTTTATTGATGGGTGTTGTTCCAAAGTCGTTGTTGCATAGTTGGCGCCACTCCGTATGATTACGATCACTTTTAATGCAAAACATTTGATATATCTGGCACTTGCAAAATTTAATTTACTCACACCCACAATTATAGTTGTTTGAGAATATTTCAAATGCATATTATCTTTCAGCTTCATATATGAGCTTTGCAATTAAGATCAAGGTGGTGAAGCGTTTCTCATTCACGCGAGTACTAGTGCTTGGCGTCATCTCTCTTTCGAAAAGCATACAAGTTTACAAGTTCCTAAACGGCCAGGGATTTGTGGCACTCAAATAAAATCATCCAATAACAAAAACCATATGAGTCCATGAAGAAGCTCCGATGGAGCTTACTTTAGTGAAGTGCCTCTAAGTTGGCACGTGGGACCCTCTTGTCCCCTCTTAGTTATTATAAACTAAATCGCTATTATGCAAATATCAATGAGTTGGAAAGAGGCCATGATGTGGCTTTGGATACTCTACAGTTATTTTCTTACATCTCATGAGTTGTCACCGAGGCCCAGGGTTGTCTATTGTGTCGTGACGGAGGCTTATCCCGGCATAATGTCGTGCCGTCACGACACGTATCCGTCACGACATTATGCCGGATTATGCCGGATGCTGTCTTTATCCTGCCGGACTTGAATTTTACCGATTTTTTTGTGTAATTATATTACCCAATTTCGGACACGTAGGATTTACATTGTCCACGTGTGACGACATGTCAGCAAAGTAAAGGGAAAGTGGGGAAAATTTTACTAGCGCCCGTCCGCCCCCCCGTCCGCCCCCGTTCCCAATCCCCGTTCCCACCCGTCCGCCCTCGTTCCCAATCCCCGTTCCACCCCGTCCGCTCCCGTTCAGGGTTGTCTATTGTGTCGTGACGGAGGCTTATCCCGGCATAATGTCGTGCCGTCACGACACGTATCCGTTACGACATTATGCCGGATGCTGTCTTTATCCTGCCGGACTTGAATTTTACCGATTTTTTTGTGTAATTACATTACCCAATTTCGGACACGTAGGATTTACATTGTCCACGTGTGACGACATGTCAGCAAAGTAAAGGGAAAGTGGGGAAAATTTTACTAGCGCCCGTCCGCCCTCCCGTCCGCCCCCGTTCCCAATCCCCGTTCCCACCCGTCCGCCCTCGTTCCCAATCCCCGTTCCACCCCGTCCGCTCCCGTTCCCCCCCCGTCCGCTCCCGTACCCAAACCCCGTCCGCTCCCGTTCCCAACCTCCGTCTGCCCACGTCCCCCGCCCCGTTCCCAACCCGTCCGCTCCCCCGTCCGCCCCCCCCCCCCGGTTCGCTCCCCCCCCCATCCGTCCGCTCCCCCGTCCGCCCCCCCCCCCGTCCGCTCCCCCCCTCCGTCCGCTCCCTGTCAGCCATAAACCCCCACCCTTATGCGTCTGTAGTCCGGGTGGGAGCCCATGACTCACATGAACTTCACTGGCCTTAGTAATCAGTTGTAACTTATATCCATTCTAATTGGTGAATCAATGTACTTAACACCTCCTCCTTTATTAACTCAAACTCAAGTGTTTACAAACACTAGAGTATCACACTCACACAAATCAAAGAAAACTTCAAGTTCAAGGTTGTAGGCTAAATAATATCAACCTAGAGATCTAATGATATAATGCCTCTCACTGAGGTTCATTACTTGATCATAATACACATAGCATATTACCACACTTATCACTAAGCCTACTCCAACCCCGTCATTCAACCTTCATAGGATTCATGAACCCTTTGCTAACATTCCTATTATTTCCTTCTAAGAGCTTTGTGCCTTCATCTACCTAGTGAGGGAGAGAGAGAGAGAAGTAGTCCTAATTGCAAGAGTGAGAGAGTGAGAATGAGACTCCTCCCTTCCCTTCGGGAGACTACCCCCTTCCATCACCAAGCCTTACCGGCCGTAGATCTAACCATACATCTAACGGTTGGAATTGCCGGCCGTCATACTCTAGCCGTCATCCCTAAAATCCCTAGATCCAACGGCCTTGGTCTTCCATCTACTTGATCAAATGGTCTTCATCCGTCCGGCTTCATCCGCTTAGCATCATCCACCGTTCGTTGCCATCCTTCATTCGTTCGTCTTCATCCTCCGTTCGTTGCCATCCTCATGTCCTTCGCAAGTATCTTGACTTTTTCCTACGAATTACTTAACTTAAATCTAATTTGACCCACTAACCTCCTTTCTAATCAACCCGCGAACCTTCATAAACCGTGAGCGGTTAGATGAATATAAGTAAAATGCTTCTAAAAAATGAAAAGTAATTGAGAAGGTTCTACTCACACATATGTAGTAACTTCTTCTCCGTATCCGCCTACAGACTATTCATGCTTTTACCACTAGCTCATCTTGGGATAGCACTGGTCAATGGAACCAACCGGATTCGAACCCGGGTCGGTCCAGACCTTAATCCAGTCTCTTACACACAACTCGCATCCACAGGCGGATGTGCCAAAATCCAGTGACTATCTATATAGGTTAATAAAACCCCGTTTACTAAGCTTAAGCCTTTAAGCCTAGGAACCCCATCAACCAACCTCTAAATAACTCTAATAATTCCTAGTAGCATTTAAGTACTAACACCCTAGCTTCAACTTAATTCAACTAATAACTAAGAACACAACTTGTTTTTATGTTTTTGAATATTCGAACACAACTAAAAGTCCGAGTTTTGTTAATCCTTGCGATTAAGAACACATGTGGGCACCATATTGGGCTCACACTCCCCCGTCCGCCCCCCCCCCGTCCGCTCCCCCCCCCTCCGTCCGCTCCCCCGTCCGCCCCCCCGTCCGCTCCCCCCCCCTCCGTCCGCTCCCCCGTCCGCTCCCCCCCCTCCGTCCGCTCCCCCGTCCGCACCCCCGTCCGCTCCCACCCCTTCCGTCCGCTCCCCCGTCCGATTCGAACACTATAAATTGAGGGTGCAAGGTGCCATTTTTGCCTCCACTGACATAGTGTTTCTCAAGTCTTTTGATTCTCCTTTGAGGAGTGAGGATTGAATGCGTGAGACCCGAATGCAGAGTATACTTTGTCCAATCTAGTGTCTGTGAATTAGGGTTGCCCTCGTGGCACTCTTGAACAGGACCTAGTATGCGATCAAAGTGACTTGCTCTAACTTGTTTGTATTTGCAGGTTTTGTTGAAGTCATGCCACGCCGAAACGATGCATGGGATCATTGGTACGAGGATAAGGGGAGGGTTCCCGGTAAATCACAAAGGCAGGTTAAATGTAGGTTTTGCCCGTTCGTCATATCTTACCGAGGAGATAGAATGTTGGCCCACCTTGGTTATAGACCTCATGTAGGGGGTGCTTCTGATGTTTCCACATGTAGGATGGTACCCCCGCATATTAGGGCCTTGTTTGAACATTGCGGAGGCATTGTGCCCTTACATGTAGGCATTGTAAATGAGGACTCTCTGGTGGCAGATATTGTACCTCTGGAGCCTATTATAGCGGACTCCGTAATTAGTGAAACAGAGCCTTAAGTTTGCTTATGTCCCAAACCACTCAACATTCTGATGTTGTGATATATGGCACTCCTCCTCGTGAACTACGTCAACTCAACATAACGGAGGGGTTCAATGTGTCAACAAAACAACTCCTCGATAGAGCATGGGCAACGGCTTTTTATGAAGCTAACATTCCTTTCAACATTGTGAGACATCCTGCATTTGTTCATGCTGTGCGTGAAACTGCCCGTCATCGAATGTTAGCCTACACACCACCATCGTACAATGCCATCCGTACGAAGTTGTTAACTGATAAAAAGGTTGACCTAGATAGGCAAGTGAAGGAGAAGCTGGGGAATTCCGTTGAAAAATACGGTGTTACAATATGTTGTGATGGATGGGACAACGTGCAAAACCGACCTCTCCTAAACGTTCTTCAATGTGGCACAAAGGGAGACGTTTTCTTGGGTACCATTGACACCACGGGAAATCACAAGGATCATGTCTACGTTGCTGCTCAAATTCAACCATTTGTGGAAAAGGTTGGTCGACATAATGTGGTCCAAGTTTGCACCGACAATGCCCCAGTTATGGCCTCCGCTGCTCGCGACTTGATTCGAGCAAATCCCGATCTATATTTTCAAGGATGTGATGCACATTGCCTAGATCTCCTCTTAGAAGATTGGGGGAAGGAGGAATGGGTGAAAAAATTGGTAAAAAAATCCCGCCATATTTGTGTATTTGTTAAAAACCATCATGCTTCTCAAGCTATATTCCGGAGGTTGTCACCAAATCTCTCACTCCGCCTACCTGTAGAGACCCGTTTTGCTACGAACTTCATCATGATTGAACGTCTTCTCCAAGTACGCAATGCTTTGGAAAGAATGGTGGTTGATGAGGATTGGATCACTCTAATGCGTGATATGAGGAGGAGATCTGGCACCTCTTACATGAAGGGCTCTGCTGTGCGAAGCTTTATACGTTCTGATGGATTCTGTAACACGTGCGAAAATTTCTTGTATATGGTGATCCCGGTTGTTAAAGCTCTTCGTGTATTTGACGGCAAGGCGCCTGCAATGGGAATGGCTTGGAGGGTCATGCATGATTTACAAACCCATATTCGTGGATTCAGTAAACCTCCATTTCGCTTAAGCCCTGAGCTTGCTGCAAATGCTATGGTAACGTTTCAAAATAGATGGAGGTTGATGTTGAATGATCTACACTGGGCTGGAGCGATGTTAAATCCGCTTCTACGTGGTTGGGCCCCACTCCATGAGGATGACAATTCGAGGACAATCCTAAATCGAGTTCTTCGCAGGCTTGCTCAAGATGAGGACACTTATGTCCAAATCCTCCACCAGTACCAAGATTTCCTTGAAAATCGAGGGCCTTTTGCTGATTCTACTGACCCGAGCGTGCATGCCGCACCTCTCCATGAATGGTGGGATGCAATGGGAGGTGGAGCTAAAGCCCTCCAAACAATAGCAAGACGTATCCTTGCACAAGTATGTTCCGCATCCGCATGTGAACGCAATTGGAGCATGTACTCATACGTTCACAACAAGAGTCGCAATCGCTTGAAGCATAGTCGTGCTGAGGACCTCGTCTACATATATACCAATAGTAGGCTCATTCGACATCGGAGGGGCCCAAGACCTGCTCAATGGTACGAATTGAATGAGGTCCATTCTGACGATGACCTTGACGAAGAAGATGACAACGAAGATGACGTGGATCCAACTAATAGGGCTGGAAATGATGAAGACAACAATGTTGATGACATCGACTTTGATTTGGATGACCTCGATTCCGAGAATCATGGTTCAGAAGATGAGGATGGCAATGGTAGTGATGGAAACCTTGGGGTGTTTGAGTTTGATGAACCGGATGTCCCCCAACATAACGACGGAATGCATGACGATCATGAGGGGTCTATTGGAAGACCGCATGTTGAAACTCTCCACACTGGAGAAGGGTTTCCATCTGACCATAATGTTGCTATGGGGGCAAGTGAGAATGTGGGAATTGAAGTAGATTCCTTGCAACATCGGAGCGATTCTCTTTCATTTGGTGAAGGCGACAATGTATTACCCGTAAATGAGCCAACGCACGTTCAACATGATCCACTTCCAACCCGAGTACATTCTGAATCCATGGATGCCTCCCTCATATCCAACCATCGTATAGAAGATCCAACGCCCAATGTTCCTGAAATGCCTACAACTCGATTCCGTGCTCTTCAAAGGATTGCATCCACCTCTACGGTGCAATTGCATGCACAAGGTCAACATCGTCCTCTCACTCGAAGTATTGCCAATACTTCTAGATTGGGTGTTTCACGTGCAACTGCGGTGGGTGTTACTTTGGTTGCTATGCACAATGTTTCAAGAAATGTTACTATAGAGGCGCCACGTCGTCCTTCTGTACGTCGACATGTTGTTGAGAACATACCAATTGCAATTCCACCCGCGTCTGTTTCACTTCCACACAGTCAATCCAATGGAAGAGGTGGTCTTGGAGTTGGAGGCGGAAGTACAACGGGGGATGCTTTTATAGATGGAAGTAGAGATGAAGTGCACTCAAGTTGTGGTACGGGTGGAGGGCGCCAGAGAACTACGAGAGGTGTCAAACGTACTAGGAAGAGGTATCAGGGACGATCGCTTCCGTTTACTGCTGAAGACTACAATGAAGATGAGGGTAGACCACATCTAGATGAAAATGGCATACAGGATGCAGATGGCTCCCGGCCGACCAAGAAGATAATTTTCTCACAACGTGACCGAGAGTTGCATCTTCGAAGCGCGACTCCCCAAACGGATGATGATTTCAGCACAGACGAGTCTGAAGAGGACCCAAGATGTGTCGAAGCAAATGATCCTACAGTACGGATTCGAACGTAATGGTTTTGCACAAATGTGTTCTTTCGGTGCTCCCACGTACTCCCATAATTTATTACTTCCGTCAAAATTGATACAAGTTACAACCTTAGGGCCTTCGGTAAGACATTTAGACCACAAAGCGAACGTTACGTTCGAAGTTGTATCATTTTATTATAGTAATAAAATTATTTATTGCATGTTTTTTAAAATTATTTATTGCATATTTATATAATTATATCTTTATGTGGTATTCAATATTGACTATGTAGTCAATAGTACTTTTGGTTAGAATATCATATGAATTACAAATATTCAAGTGAGTTTTTAAAAGTTTCGAATAACATTAAAACATGTGACATCCATATGCTATCTTTTACACGATCTTAGAAATGACAACTTGTCGGTAACTCCTCTTTATATTACATATTCTTTGAACATGAAATATGTTCAATGTGTACAAAGTCTTCCTCCGTTCCTATACAACTTTCTAAACATGCTACAAAAATGCCTAATCCGAATCTGAATCGAGGTCTATTGCAGCTGAAGTAGATCCTCGTCGTGCTCGTGATGATTCCCCGGCTTCCATCATTCGCGTGGTTTCACGGGTGAGATATGGACGACTTCCAGGAGACAGTGGAGTGGCATTACGTGGTCTAGGCCCCCCATTTAGCCATCTCAATACCGCATCATCCGTAACTCTATTCAAGAGTGCTTCAACTGCCTCCAACTGCGTTCTGTGGTTGTGGTACGACTGCTCTAAGTGCGCTTCAAAATGGGAATCTCGTTCCATGGGCATCTCATGTGCATCTTCTTCCAACTCATGCTCCGATATTGATGGTTCACCATTTGCATTGTAAAAAAGAGGTTGAATGCCTCTCCGTAATTGCATGGTTGTCGCATCCCAATGCCAACCAAAAGTTTGGTACAAAAATCTTTTCATGCCATGGTTTGGGGGCTTGTTGGGAAACAACTCGTCTGCAACATACAAAATTTGACGTGGATTCTGTGTCCATTCGCCATCTTTGTTATCGTTCCAAAGTTCAACCGTTGCACAATTGAATAACCAATTCCACTCAACAGAAGTCCCATCAAACTCGCAAAGGTTGAAGGGATAGTCCGTTGGCCTTACCACCCAGTCCTTAGGCATGTAATCCCAAAGGCCAAATTGGAGGTACAAACGAGGGTGGAAGGGTGATCTGCAATGGGGACATTGCCGTCTCCTGATCATTGCCACTATCAGACATTGTGGATGGAATTGGCCCCCACACGATCCAACTTGAAAGCATCCCTCTGGGCCAAATGGACTGCCGCAAATCCCACACACGGATCCGTCGAAGACCATTGGATGTGGACCCGGCCATAACAACTCACCCCTCATGCTGTATGGATATTCATGCACTTGGATCACATCCCAATGGTGATCGGAGTCGATCAGTTGCCGCCAATCCAAGCTCCCGTTAGGCAATTTCAAGTCATCCTCATCATCCCACCTACTAGGGTCAGGGTTGTCTATCCCGCCGTTGTAACAGTGTCGTGCCGTCACGACGTGTCGTGTCGTGACGGACCCCTCCGTCACGACACAATAGGGTCCACGTAGGGTCAACATAGGGGGAGCCGACTAGGGTGGGTAAAATACTTACATTCTTGCCAAGGTGGCGTCCTATGTGGCAGAAAACGTCGACGTGGATGTGCACATTTCCCCTGCCACGTAGACCATTTTGCCATTGTGTTTATCATTGTGTTAAAATCAAAGTAATAAAATATTATTAAGGAGGGTGTGGGGCGGACGGGGGCGGACGGGTGGGGCGGGCGGGGAAGGGGGGTGGAGCGGACGGACGGGGGGGGTGGTGCGGACGGGGAAGGGGGGTGGAGCGGACGGACGGAGGGGTGGTGCGGACGGTGGATGGGGGTGGAGCGGACGGACGGGGGTGTGGAGCGGACGGGGGAGGGGGGGGGTGGGGCGGACGGAGGAGGGGAGGGGCGGACGGAGGAGGGGGATGGAGCGGACGGGGGAGGGGGGTGGAGCGGACGGGAGAGGGTTACGATTAGCGGACGGGAGAGGGTTACGATTAGCGGACGGGTGGGGAACGGATAGCTAATCGTTCGGTCTTTCATCCGTTCCCCCCGTCCGGTCCATGTTCCCCACCCGTCCGCCCCGTTCCCCTCCCGTCTGCGCCACGTTCCCTCCGTCCGCTCCTCGTTCCCCACCGTCCGCTTCTCGTTCCCACCCGTCCGCTCAGCGTTCCCACTCGTCCGCTCAGCGTTCCCCACCCGTCCGCCCCGCGTTCCCTCCCGTCCGCTACCCTCCGTCCGCCACACGTTCCCCACCGTCCGCTCCTCGTTCCCTCCCGTCCGCCCCACGTTCCCCTCCCGTCCGCACGCGTTCCCTCACGTCCGCTCCACGTTCCCTCCGTCCGCCACACGTTTCCCATCGTCTGTACCCCGTTCCCATCCTGTCCGCATCCGTTCCCTCCCGTCCGCCCCGCGTTCCCCCCGTCCGCCCCGCGTTCCCCCCGTCCGCCCCGCGTTCCCTCCGTCCGCTCGGAGTTCCCCTACGTCCGCTCCGCGTTCCCTCCCGTCCGCTTTCCAATCCCTTCCGTCCGCCCGCGTTCCCTATCGAGTTCCCTTCACGTCCGCTCCACGTTCCCTCCGTCCGCCACATTCCCTCCGTCCGCCCGTTCCCCTCCCGTCCGCGCCTCGTTCCCTCCCGTCCGCCCGAGCGGACGGGGGGGGGGCGGACGGGGGAGCGGACGGAGGGGGGGGGGAGCGGACGGGGGAGCGGACGGGGGGGGCGGACGGGGGGGGGGGGGGGCGGACGGGGGAGCGGACGGGGGGGGGGGCGGACGGTGGAGCGGACGGGTGAGCGGACGGAGGTGGGGGGAGCGGACGGGGGGGCGGACGGAGGTGGGGGGAGCGGACGGGGGGGCGGACGGGGGGGCGGACGGGGGAGCGGACGGGGGAGCGGACGGGTTGGGAACAGGGCGGGGGACGTGGGCAGACGGAGGTTGGGAACGGGAGCGGACGGGGTGGAACGGGGATTGGGAACGAGGGCGGACGGGTGGGAACGGGGATTGGGAACGGGGGCGGACGGGGGGGCGGACGGGCGCTAGTAAAATTTTCCCCACTTTCCCTTTACTTTGCTGACATGTCGTTACACGTGGACAATGTAAATCCTACGTGTCCGAAATTGGGTAATGTAATTACACAAAAAAATCGGTAAAATTCAAGTCCGGCAGGATAAAGACAGCATCCGGCATAATCCGGCATAATATCGTGACGGATACGTGTCGTGACGGCACGACATTATGCCGGGATAAGCCTCCGTCACGACACAATAGACAACCCTAACTAGGGTACATATGTTCCTGATCTGGCCATGACGTGAGCATCAAGTTCCGCAATCTATGATTGCGGTTCCATTCTCGCTGGATGCTCTCAAATTCAGCTTCATATTGACGAGCCTTGGCCATAGAAAGCAATGTGCCTGTCCTCATATTGGTTCGCTCCACGATCGCATCCGATAGAAATTTCCTCAACCTTGCATTCTGCTCCTCCAGTGTGCCAATCTTGGATTCGTGATCGACAACCACTTCATTGACCACTTGAAGTTGTTGTTGCATGTCCACCACCTCCTTTTGCAAAGCCTCCATCTTTCCTTGCATTACTTCATTCCTCGTACATACGTCCGCTGCTTGTGACTTTGCAATCATGGCCTCCTGTAAAGCTGTATCCCTCTCTGCTTCCAAAGACTGGATGTTAATTGGTGTACTACTTGAACTGCCAGCCTCCCCCATCGTAAGTGTTGCAAGTCGATTTTCCAGCTCGAGAATCCTTGCTTTATACTCACGAATTTCCTCGGCATGTTGCTGGCGCAATGCCTCCATTCTGCTCTCCATCATGTCCGCACCAAGTTGACGAGGGTTTACCTCGTTTAGGGCCTCGTTAACCACCTGGTTAACCAGCTCGTTAACCACATCGACATTTACCTCCATGCCCTCCTCATCCATATGCTCAAACGCCTCCTCGATGGCCATCTCCACGTCATTGGCTGGTCGTTTGCGAGTACGTGGTTTTTTTGGTTCCCGACCTTCTGGAATTGGTGCCCCAGGCTCATCCACTAGTTTAGGATTCTTCCTGAACCACTCCGGAACGGGAGTGTATGGAATATCCGGAACTGTGCATTTAGTGAATGCAATTCCAATACCCCCAAATTTTTGATCATGCAGAGCACCCAAACTTGACCAATCCACCCTAACTCGCAACACGTGCTCCGCATACATCATACACGCCACCGACTTTGGAATTGCACTCTTGGGCTATCTATCCAAATTGGAGATACTTCTAAGTATCGTTAGGAATCTCCATTTTGCCTCCACGTCTTCAAGCTGCGTATAGCTCGCATTGACGGCCTTGCAATGTCGCTCGTGACAATGTCTTGGCCACAACCGATCAAAGTGAGGGAAGCCCACGTACTGCATTGCAGTCTTCGCTGACCACGGTTGTGGTACATTCTCCCAACCTACCCTGGCTTTTTGGGAGGGATCATCGTAAACATTCCACTCCAAATCAGCGGCCTTGCGTCCATGTCCTTTGGAACACCCAGAACTAGATCCTCCACTTGCACTTGCCATGTCTCCAGTTCCTCCACTTGCCATGTCTGAAAATTGGAGTTTCTAATTCTAATTCCACCCAAATTGGAGTTTCTAATTCTAATCTAGAACTCTAATTTTTAAATTACTAATTGCACTTCATAATAGTGCTACAAAATATCCAAGCATACACTTCAAAATAGTGTTGCTGTGGAATTAGTTCAAAAATGTCCCTAAAAATTAAAGTTCAACTATTCGGCACACCCTTCGAGCACCCCGCTACCGGCGCTCACGCAGAGGCCAGTTGACTGGGCGCGTCACAAGGAATATGCCAAATAACGGCCACGTGGATCTGCCAAAACCGGCCACAACCTGCCAAAAGTAGTGTAAAAGGATCCCAAAAAAGGGATCCTTAACTCCTCCGAGAGCCCCGCTACCCCGCACTCTGTGTTAGAGGAGGGTTGTCTGGGCGCCCAGAAGGAGTGGAGTAAGGTATGTAAGTGGTCCCCTCCACTTATATACCTCCGTCCGCCCTTCCATCCGCTCCCGCGTCCCCAGCCCGTCCGCACCCGTTCCCGCCCGTCCGCCCCAGAGTCCCCCCCGTCCGCACCCGTTCCCTCCCGTCCGCCCCCAGCGTTCCCCCCCGTCCGCACCCGTTCCCTCCCGTCCGCCCCCAGCGTTCCCCCCCGTCCGCTCCCACGCTCCCCTCCGTACGCTCCTCTCCATACGTTCCAGCGTTCCCCTCCCGTCCGCTCCTCGTTCCCATCCCGTCCGCGCCTCGTTCCCACCCGTCCGCTCCTCGTTCCCCACCCGTCCGCCCCGCGTTCCCTCCCGTCCGCCCCGCGTTCCCTCCCGTCCGTTACACTCCGTCCGCTCCGCGTTCCCCTGCCGTCCGCTCCGCGTTCGCCTGCCGTCCGTTCTGCGTTCCCTCCGTCCGCTCCGCGTTCCCCTGCCGTCCGTTCCCCCCGTCCGCCCCCTGTTCCCCTCCCGTCCGCTCTGTGTTCCCCTACGTCCGCTCCATGTTCCCTCATTCCGCTCCAACGTTCCCATCCGTCCGCTCTGTGTTCCCTCCCGTCCGCTCCCGTCCGCTCCCCTCCGTCCGCTCCCCTCCGACCGTTCCCCCCGTCCGCCCCCTGTTCCCCTCCCGTCCGCTCTGTGTTCCCCTACGTCCGCTCCATGTTCCCTCATTCCGCTCCAACGTTCCCATACGTTCGCCCCATATTCTACGCTATTCTACGCTGTTCCCGAGGAGCAGACGGTGGGGAACGTGTGGCGGACGGAGGGTAGCGGACGGGAGGGAATGCGGGGCGGACGGGTGGGAACGCTGAGCGGATGGGTGGGAACGCTGAGCGGACGGGTGGGAACGCTGAGCGGATGGGTGGGAACGAGGAGCGGACGGTGGGGAACGAGGAGCGGACGGAGGGAACGTGGCGCGGACGGGAGGGGAACGGGGCGGACGGGTGGGGAACGTGGACCGGACGGGGGGGAACGGATGAAAGATGGAACGATTAGCGGACGGGTGGGGAACGCGGAGCGGACGGGAGGGAACGGGGCGGCAGGGGAACAACGTAGAATTGCGACCACATATGAATTGGACTTCATATGAATTTTTTAGAGCCAAAAAACGGACACTATAATCACCATCTATAAATGTTAACCCTCGGGAGTGGATCAAAGTGCGATTGAGCGGCCCAACTTTGTTGAGAGTCCAAAGAAATGAACCCTAAATAGCCAATAAAATATAGTAAGGATAGCCTTAGTTGGGCATAGTGTGAAGCCTCCAAAGGCCAAGCCCAAAAGTCCAAACTCAAAGGAGCATGCCACTTTATTACTTGCTCAAAATAACCCCTCCAATCTAACGGCCAAGATCTTGTCAATGATTGATTATTATAATGAAAAAAATGTAGGCATCGAAAAAAAAAGCAGGTGGGTTCGTTGGAAAGCTAGGAACCTAAACCCTCAAACCATGTATGGAAACACTTCTACATGAGTGTGAGAACAAATCAATGGCACATATGTGGTAGTAATTTGGAATGACGTAGGGTTTAGGGTTTAGGGGTTTTAGGGTTTAGGGTTTATGAACCACTAAGGTTGAAGCACAAATTAATGATTTATTGAAGGAAAGTGCATTCGGATGGGTGACATTGGTTATGAAACCATATGAACCACTAAGGTTGAAGCACAAATTAATGATTTATTGAAGGAAAGTGCATTCGGATGGGTGACATTGGTTATGAAACCATATGAACCACTAAGGTTGAAGCACAAATTAATGATTTGTTGAATGAAAGTGCATTCGGATGGGTGACATTGGTTATGAAACCATATGAACCACTAAGGTTGAAGCACAAATTAATGATTTATTGAAGGAAAGTGCATTCGGATGGGTGACATTGGTTATGAAACCATATGAACCACTAAGGTTGAAGCACAAATTAATGATTTATTGAAGGAAAGTGCATTCGGATGGGTGACATTGGTTATGAAACCATATGAACCACTAAGGTTGAAGCACAAATTAATGATTTGTTGAATGAAAGTGCATTCGGATGGGTGACATTGGTTATGAAACCATATGAACCACTATGATTGAAGCACAAATTGGTGATTTGTTGAATGAGTGGATAACTAATCAAATATGGAAAGTTCAAAGAGGTATCAAAGAGGTTTCCAATGCGGATGTCGGAAGATTTTTTCAAAAGTGTACATTTTTAACCTAACCAACTTTATTTTTATTCCGATTGCGTTGACTTTATCTTACTAACGAGAATTGGATCCTCTACATATTGGATTACATCAATTATTGGTCATGGTCATCAAGTCCTTAGAGGTCAATATATAAGTAGATCATTGAGACTCAGACATATAACGAAGGTAGAGTATCATGGATAGGATGGGAAAGGGGAGAGTCATGTTTGAGGGTGTAGAATGCGATGAGGAGATACACAATTTAGACGATCCCCATATTCCATTCAATGCAACACCCGAGCGTGAGAGAGATGAGAGAAGTGCTAGGGATCGATTTCGTGATGAGTATGTCATGACTCCCTTCTCACAATCTACACAAGCTTGGAGGATGAGGGCGGCGGAGGAACAACGACGATATGCAGACAACTTTGAGATCGATACGGTGGAGAAGGACCACACACAATGCGTGGGTGGAGATCTAAATCATCTAATTGATTTGTGTGCGGATATTTTGGAGAAGCCCGGGGATGTGGATGTGGATGTGGATGTGGATGTGGAGGAGACTTCAATCGACATTGAAATAGTCAAGGTAGCGGGGGAATCTTCAAAGACTATGTCTATTCGTAAGAAGAGGAGAGGATTGTCGCCTCATCGGCTACCATTGAAGGAACGGATGAAAGACCGAACGATTAGCTATTTTGATTTACTTCAGCCGAATCCTCTTCAAAAAATGGAGCCTCGCCGGAAGCCAGGAGCATCTACGAGGTTGGGATGACAGAATGAAGTGGAATATTATAGTTTGCATGGTTTGTTCATGTATATGATTAATAAAGGGCATTTGTAACGTTGTCGCAATAATAAAGTTATGACTTGTATAATATGTTGTACCACTTCTATGATTTATTTATTTATTTTTAATTCACCAACCGAACAGTTTCTGTTGAGATAAACAAACACAAAGCAATATAAAACTATGCATCCACTTCTCAGTTCCAAGAGAAATTTTTTTTAACCACTTTACGTTCACCCTTAGTTGATTATTGCTATTTTAGTGTACTTTATTATGTGGATGGGGGGACTATTATGTAGAGGACTTTTATTGCATATTCTTGTAGAGGACTTCATTACCTATCCATGGATACCAAGAACTCATTTTTTGGACTTCATATGAATTTTTGAGAGCCAAAAAACAGAGACTATGTCCAAACTTCCAAAAAAAAATGATTGTGAATTATATAAATATAAATATAAGCAATTGTGAAGTATGTGTGCAATATGTGTGGAGTACAAGAAAAAACATTTAAAGATGTTTAGGATCACGTGTACAACCGATATAACTATTGCAACATTGTGCTCAACTTTAGTTAACTAGATATAACTATAGTTGACTACATTTTGTGACATACCAAAATTAGAATAAATATAGGTAATTGCATTTTGGCAAGACATATCACGAACAACTATAGTTAACTTGAACTTAGCACATGGATGTGATAACAACGATGTGAAAGAATGATGTGGCCTCACGAGAGGCGAGAACCTTGGTTAGTCTCCCATAGACTTCTTCTCGATTATGAAGCAAAAATCCTCATGGAGTATGAACATTGCACTAAGATCCATAAATCTCATACAATATACAAGTTGTGTATGAAAAAATGATGGCTTTATTTACATCTCCAACGGTTACAAAATTGGTATGATCCAAAATTGCTGCAAAGAAAACAAAAAAAAACTATTTTGCAGTGTCACGGAAGCACATTGTCGGGTTAACCATGTTGTATGGAGGCGACTTCAACATGTTCACTACGTGTGTGATGGTTGACCTTTCCGCTGGATTGGGCTTCGTCAATGCATCCAATGCTATCTCAAACCGCATCTTCAAGCCATTTGGATCACTGTTTAGCTGAAACAACGAGGAAGTCGAATCCCTGGCATAAATCTTCTTTGCCAAAGCACCCACTGAGAAGGACTCCGAGAGAAACGTGTGCCTATGTTTCCGAGCCATCCTCACCGGAGAGGTAGATGTTCCACGCTGTCCTCGTACATGGAATAATTCTGAACCAGCACAGTTGTATTTTATGCGGTGCTTGTTCATCTCATCCACTGATTCTTTTCCATAGTTGGAGGGTGCGTCTTCATCTCCCCATGATGCCATCCCCCAATCACACACACCAATGAAAACCGTGTTCTCACGGTCTTGTGGGAAATGCAGCATGACATTGTTGGGATTAAGGTCATTGTGCAACACGTCATGCTTGTGCACTACATCCACAATGCACATTAGAGCCCATGCCAAATAAGCTCGATGCCTTCGATATACAACCAACCGTTTCCGTGCTTCAAAGTCTGCCCCAGGCATTTGAAGGATTGTGCGCTCGTGGGTTTCCGGAACTTGGTGGTCATAGACCCTCATGTTCTTCAAGGAGCCTCCATTCCACCACATCGAATAGGATTCGTATGTTTTCGGGTGGAGGTATTGTAGCTTGATTATCCCAGGATGATCTACTGGGCATGCCAATGCTTCAACCGAACGCTCCTTTCGGTTCTCCAGACTATTCGTGGCCTTCATGGTCTTCCCAGCCCACTCTATCCAGTTAGGGATGAATGATGCTCCATGAATTGTGACTCTCCGCACCACTCCGAAGGTCCCTTGGAAGATTTCCCTATCCAAGGGTTTGATCTCCACATTCCTAGGCAACCATATGACACCCTGCCGGCCCTGAGTGGCAATGTTATCTGCCAGCTGCCTGTCAATAAAAACGGGAAGGTTGCGGGCGGATGTGCCTTTTGCTGCTATTACGCCTCTTTTCCAATTCTCTAGCTTAATGTACAGCTCGGACTTCCTCCCACCACTACTTCCCTCTCCAGGATGCATAGCTTCATATGACATCGTTGGATTGTAGATTGCTTCCACAGCTTGTTTTTCAATCCATGTGTTCCAATCGCTCATGCCCCTAGCTTCCTCAAACTCCGGTCCAGACGTGGCTTCCGTGAGAATAAGCATCAACTCGTTCCTCGCCAACTCTAAACCCTTTGTACCATCATTGAGGTATTTTTTCTCCAAATAAACCATGTTGTTACTTCTAAACCAATCCAACAACACGATCCTGCAATGATTTCGAGCCTCATCGGTCCGCGGGTCGCGTTTGCCTCTATGTTTCCTTTTCTTTGATTGCGAACCCGATGCCGCGGACCCGTCCTCCGTCCCTTCCGAAACTGCTGGGCGTTTTAATCCCCGTCTTTCAGTCTGCTCCGAACCCTGAGGTACATCACGTGCAGGGCTCTCCGGTCTTGATGTCCGCCGTGTCGGAGATTGTGGTGGCACGTTCTCCGAACGAGTCGGTGCATGTATTTCTGTGGAACTGCCTGAGCTTGGTCCCCTTCCAGTTCTCCCTCTATGTCCACTGTTTCCCCGACTCCCACGTGTTCCACGGCTTCCCCGTGTTTGGTTGCCTCCCGAATGACCAACAGCCAAGAACTCTTCGTCAAACTGAAAGGGATCTGGACGTGGTGGACGTGCTGCAGTACTTCCACTTCCAGGATCGCTTCCCGTACCCTCGGCAGTATTCGCCGATGCATTGCCTACGAGCCAAGCACGGTGCACCCTCAAATCCTCGTTCTCGTAAGGAGCAATGCCCTCCCCCTCCATCGTGATAAAAATCACGTGAGTGAGTGAATCTGAAAATGAGTCGTGATAAAAATCACGTGAATAAGTGAGTGTGAAAATCTCTCGTGATAAAAATCACGGGAGCGAGTGAATCTGAAAAAAAAATTGCGAGGGTTCCCCCACAATTTGCCCTGCCCTCCCAAACCCCTTGAGACCCGCGCGGTGATGCTGTCCTTTGGGACGCAACAAGGTCTCGGGTCCCTATGTGGTGGGAGGAGAGGAAAGTGGTAGGAACTAAAGCCTCACGGCTTTATATAGGCAACGAGGAGCCCAATCATTATGGGATCCCGGTCGGAATTAGGGTTTAGGGTACGAAAACGACGTATGGGGAACGTGGGAACTAGGGGCGGACGGGCGGGAACTAGGGGGCGGACGGAGGGAACGTGGGGGCGGACGGAGGGAACGAGGAGCAGACGGGTGGGGAACGCGATAGGGAACTCGGGCGGACGGGAGGGAACGAGGCGCGGACGGGAGGGGAACGGGCGGACGGAGGGAACGTGGCGGACGGAGGGAACGTGGAGCGGACGTGAAGGGAACTCGATAGGGAACGCGGGCGGACGGAAGGGATCGGAAAGCGGACGGGAGGGAACGCGGAGCGGACGTAGGGGAACTCCGAGCGGACGGGGGGAACGCGGGGCGGACGGGGGGAACGCGGGGCGGACGGGGGGAACGCGGGGCGGACGTGGGGAACGCGGGGCGGACGGGGGGAACGCGGGGCGGACGGGGGGAACGCGGGGCGGACGGGAGGGAACGGGTGCGGACAGGATGGGAACGGGGTACGGACGACGGGGAACGTGTGGCGGACGGAGGGAACGTGGAGCGGACGTGAGGGAATGCGTGCGGACGGGAGAGGAACGTGGGGCGGACGGGAGGGAACGAGGAGCGGACGGTGGGGAACGTGTGTCGGACGGAGGGTAGCGGACGGGAGGGAACGCGGGGCGGACGGGTGGGACGGGTGGGACGCCCCACCCCCCCCCTCTCCCGTCCGCTCCACCCCCGTCCGTCCGCCCCACCCCCCCTCCCCCGTCCGCTCCACCCCCCCGTCCGTCCGCTCCACCCCCGTCCGTCCGCCCCACCCCCCCCTCTCCCGTCCGCTCCACCCCCCTCCCCCGTCCGCTCCATCCCCCTCCTCCGTCCGCCCCTCCCCTCCTCCGTCCGCCCCACCCCCCCCCCCTCTCCCGTCCGCTCCACCCCCGTCCGTCCGCCCCACCCCCCCCCTCCTCCGTCCGCTCCACACCCCCGTCCGTCCGCTCCACCCCCATCCACCGTCCGCACCACCCCCCCGTCCGTCCGCTCCACCCCCCTTCCCCGTCCGCACCACCCCCCTTCCCCGTCCGCCCCCGTCCGCCCCACACCCTCCTTAGTAATATTTTATTACTTTGATTTTAACACAATGATAAACACAATGGCAAAATGGTCTACGTGGCAGGGGAAATATGCACATCCACGTCGACGTTTTCTGCCACATAGGACGCCACCTTGGCAAGAAGGTAAGTATTTTACCCACCCTAGTCGGCTCCCCCTATGTTGACCCTACGTGGACCCTATTGTGTCGTGACGGAGGGGTCCGTCACGACACGACACGTCGTGACGGCACGACACCGTCACAACGGCGGGATAGACAACCCTGGGGAAATATGCACATCCACGTCGACGTTTTCTGCCACATAGGACGCCACCTTGGCAAGAAGGTAAGTATTTTACCCACCCTAGTCGGCTCCCCCTATGTTGACCCTACGTGGACCCTATTGTGTCGTGACGGAGGGGTCCGTCACGACACGACACCGTCACAACGGCGGGATCAGGGATGTGCAAATGGACGTGACGCGGCCTTTTTGCGTCACGTCGCGTCACAAATGACGTGACGTCGTCACGTCACGTCACGTCGGGGCGTGACGCGCACTGACGTGGTAAAAAAAAGTTATTGTACCAATTTGTTGTAACTTTTTTTTTACTTTTTTGGACGACTGCTCTAGTCGACTGCTACGAGCAGTCGACTTCAGAAAACAAAAATTAAAAAAATCTATTAAAAAATCTGAACCGTTAGATCTTCTTGGATTGAAGATCTAACGGTCCATGATTTTTTTTAGAATTTTTTGATTTTTTTTTTTTTAGGATTTCCTTGAAGTCGACTGCTTTTAGCAGTCGACCAGCTAGTCGACTGCTAATAGCAGTCGACTGGTCTTGGTCGACTGCAAAAGTAATTTTTTGCAGTCGACTGCTAAGTCGACTGCTATTAGCAGTCGACTTAGCAAACGACTGCAAACAGCAGTCGACCTAGCAGTCGACTGCAAAAAAACATTAAATTAAAAAATTCCAAAAAAAATTCTGGACCGTCAGATCTTCTTGGCAAGAAGATCTGACGGTCCAGAATTTTTTTAATTTTTTTTAATTTTTTTGCAGTCGACTGCTAAGTCGACTGCAAATAACAGTCGAATTAGCAATCGACTGCCAGAAAAATTTAAAAAATTCCAAAAAAAATTCTGGACCGTCAGATCTTCTTGCCAAGAAGATCTGACGGTCCAGAATTTTTTTTGGAATTTTTAAAATTTTTTTTTTGCAGTCGACTTAGCAGTCGACCAAGGGGTTGACCAGGGGGTTGACCGCGTCAGTTTACCCCTGGGGTAACTGCCGGATTTACCCCCCCGCGGACGTGACGTTTTCAGGTCTGCCGTCACGTCGCTGTCACAGGACGTGACGCGACGTGACGTGTAATCCCTGGGCGGGATAGACAACCCTGCCGAGGCCATGATGTGCAATTGAATTCCACGTCATTATTTTGATAAATGTCACAAGTTGTCAGCGTGTGCAACATGTGATAAGTGGCTATGATGTGTCATCATAGCTATTGTGTTTATTGTTTACTACTGATTTATTTTCATGGACATGAATGCTCGAACGTTCGTAACATGTTAAAACCAATGAACATCATCTTATGGTAAATGTAATCAACTCAATAAAATTCAATTCAATAAATTTTCTACTATTAATTTTCTATTATCAAAGGATATATATTTAGATAGTTTTTGTGAGATTTACTTGAAGAAAAATAACATTCACCATCTAAATTTAGGAAGAAAAAACATGCAATGATGTTAAAATGTTATAATAGTTTGGATAGGCTACTGTCAGGAACTTGGATTGTATGAGCATACCCCATCTATAACGTAATCCCATGAGTCTAATTTTGTTTTAACATTTGTTTTTAATGGTGTTTGGATAATAAATTCTTTTTTTGGAACAAATTGAAAATCAATTGCAAGAAAGGAACCAAAGTACAACTACCTCAAGAGAACCAATGCAAACTGAGGGGAAATCAAGAAATAATACCCATCTAGGGCCTAACCTTCCACATGACCACTAAGTTACTTTGGGTCACAATAAGGCCTTTGACCCCCCAAGTCGAATAGAATTCATTAAGAACGTCTTGGTAGGCCACGTCGGGGGCCTTTTCCAAATCCAAGAGAGTTAGTTTCCACTCGATCCTACCATAATCTTGCAAGGCGTCCCAAATGACTTGACGTGTTTTCTCAATGGACCATTGCGGATCATTAAAAACTAGATCATTTTGTTGGTGCCAAATGATCCACAGAAGACCGTTTCTCAAGAAGAACTAGATACGACTGAATCGTTTAAGTGTCTTGCACAAAGGTTGATCAAAGAGGCATTGCATCATAGAAAATGATTTCCTCGGACTAAGATTCCTTCTTTTGGCAAAGAGTTGCCAAATGATGTTGAGCGAGCGGACAACTGCGACACTTATGCTCCACTGATTCTACCGACTATGGGCCACAGTGAGGCCAATTTTTGTCAATCTCCACCGAGATTTTTCCACGCACTCATTAACCGCCATAATCTTGTGGATGACCGACCAGATAAAGACAACCTCTTGTTGTGCCTTAGCTTTGTGCTAGATAATATTCCATTTAAAGGAGGTGGAGGGGGGAATTTCATTCCGCCACTTATGCGGAATCGGCTTATTAAGGGCCACTTGTTTAGTTATCCATTTCCTCCCCTCTTTGGCCGAATAAGCAAAAAAATGGTAACCTCTTGATGAACATTGTGGGTCATTCATTTGCAATATGCTAAGAAGACTCACAATGTAACATCATGTAAATTTATAATCGCTTGAGAATACCGTGCCTTATTAATATCCTCAGTCATAATCATATTTTAAATTATTAACATCCATTTTTCCTTATGATTTGAATATGATTCTTTGGAGTTAAAACGATCTCAACCTTAATTATTTCTATTCTCAATATAAGGCTCATTGATCGTGAGAACAACTAAGATAGAGTGAATTTTTAGACGTGTATTAATATCCTAAAGTTTCATACACATCATTCAAAACTAAATCATAGGAATCATTATTATTAATTGTTGAGTTTCTCTCCGAAAGCTTAATTATTCATACATATACTTGCGTCAATAATCTTTTGATATCATTATAAGTATATGTAAAAGACTTCTTTGGTAAGGTATAATAGTAATGAGGAAATTTCATGTTCTTGAGTCTTTCTTCTTTATGCTCAAGTGTTACCACTTAGGATATAATATTATGATCTCTATAATTGTATCAAGAATGTATACGATAAGCTTGATTACATTGACACAATCACCCGGGGAGTGCACTTAATGCTAAGACTAGGAATCACGTGAGTGCGTACTTTCAACCCCCCTATGTATGTACTAAAAAATCATTTAAAATTTGTTAAAATAATATGAAGTTGTTAAACACAATCTAAAGTTCTTGTTGTATAAATTTCAAAAAAATACTCACTTGTAAAGATTTTTAAATTGATTTTTGAAGCGAAAAACAACACATTTCAGTTCAAACTTCTATAATTTTTTTAATAAGATTTTAAAAACTTTTGGTCCTGAAATTTACACCAAATGATAGATATATATGTAATGATTTAGCACCTAAAAAATCTTAATTTAAAAACTATTTCAAGGTCAAGTACATAGGGGGGTATGCTATTAAAACGCACTCACGTGTATTCCTAGTCTTAGCATTAAGTGCACTCCCCGGGCACAATCATAATATCAATTTTAATTATTCTTAATCATATAACACTTCTGAAACATATATAATAGCACAATAAATTTATGTCTTAAAATACAAATTGTAATTCTTTTTATAATGATTTAATTTCAATATTAAAATTTCTTTAATGAAGAGAAGAATAGACTTGAGATTCTTTTTAACGCTATTTGCTTATCAAAGTTCTATTAATCAAGTCATTGATAAGAGTCTTCTTAATGTTACTTTGCTTCATCAAAGTTTCATTAATCAAGTCATTGATGAGAGTCTCCTCAATGTTATTGTGCTCATTAAAGTTCCATCAATCAAGTCATTATCTCAAAACACAACTTTGCTTCGATATCAAAGTTCCTTTAACTTTTCGAAACCTTGAGCGCTTGATCTCACCCTTACACTACTCTCTTGAGTGTTTGCTCAAGAGAAGCTACTCTTCTCTCAATTGGTAACTATTCAAATATTATGACATCCAACAACTCACAAAGTATGACATCCAGCAACTGACAAAGAATTCAAGTATCATGACATCTAGCAACTCACAAAGTATTTGAGAGAGAAAGAACTTCGAATCGAGTAGCAAATAGTTATAAGTAGTTATCAAAGTTTCATTGTTTCTTCAAAACCTCAAGCGCTTAATCTCTCTCTTACACTACTCTCTTGAGTGTTTTTCTCAAAAGATATTAATCTCCTCTCAACATTAATCATTCAAGTATCACGACATCCAACAACTCACAAAGTAATTAAGAGCGAGAGAAGTTTCAATTTTAAGTAGAAGAAATTTGTAAGTATATTCATAAAGGTGTCTCAAAGAGAGAAGATACAAGGTAAGCTCAAGTATTTTTGACACTCAATCTTAAGATAACTTCGTTACTATGAAATGAGGTGTGTATCCTAAAAACATCTCCTTTTATATAGTTTTTTTCTCTTACTAGAATTTATATTCTATTTGATATGCATTCTTCTTTTCTCTAGATCTTATTTTATCTAAGTTCCTAGATGAGGCTTTTCTCAAATGGTTACAACCGTTAAGCCTCTTGGATGTATATAACCCTAAATTTCTACTTCATCTTTACTTTGCCTACATCTTCCAAAACCCGTATAAGAAAAAATTACCAATACACTTTACTATCATAATTAGTAAGTACCAATCCTCAAGGTATAGGTGAGGTGGTTCAAAATTTCTCATACGCATATCTATTACTAGTCCTATATTCTCCTCATAAATTGTTCCTATAATTGATGACTTTATTTGTCATGATCTGTCTTATACATGGAGATATTTTCATTAAAACTATTGTCTATCCTATACTCATGGATTAAGCACCCTACTACCGTGCGATTCCTTTGTAATTATGCGCTAGTACCTAATCCCGTGCCTAAGGCCTTAATCTCGTGGTCTGTATTTAAGTTATTTCCTAACCCTTACTCCGTGGTTGTCGGTCTTCTTTCTCGATCTTAGTCACCGTTTTCTTGTCTTCGGCCTCCCTAGTGCTTTCCGAGCTTTGACGTCTCCTTTGCTGCTGGCCCTTGGTCTATCGCTCTAGCTGGCCCTCAGTTCGCTCCAACTTGCCCTCGGTCTTGCTCTTGCTAGCCGGTCTTCGGCCATCTCTCTGGCCCTCGTACCGTCTTTGCTATCTCCTCTGGTGTTAATTGGTTTTGGGCTTCGGCCATCACTTTTGGCCCTCTCGGTCCTTTTGAATCTATCTCTAAATGTTGCTAATCTTGAGTCAATTTTCTAGCAGCTTCCTCCATCTTCACATTCAAGATCAGGCTCTTTCTCCACCCTCACACTCAAGATCCGGTCCTTCCTCCACCCTCGCATTATATGAAAAAGAGAAAATGAGGACCAAAACTCAAAACTATATAGTGGGCGTGAGGATGGCGGCTAAGGCTTTCGGTTTTCTAGTAGCCAAATATAATTCACATGCAAATCGTTTATGTAATAGAATTTCATGAATGCTTACAATTGACAAATGCTTACATCTATTTTTTCTTCCTCTTCTTCATTGTTTGTAATCGTATTCATATTGTTGATTGTGCGGTCATTTTTTCCTTCTTCTTCTTCATTGTTCGTAATCATATCCACGTTGTTGATAGTGCGATCATTTTCCCCTTCCTCTTCTTCACATTGATCTTCCATGTCTCCAAATGTCAATGTCTCCATTTTCCCATTGAAAATCAATGTTTTTTTGGTCTCCACTATGTCCTTCAATTTCCTACTATTTCTTTTCTTTTGTCCTCTTGGCATATTCTTTCTTCTATACTTTTGCTTCTCTGATGTAAAATATAACAATTTCCTATATTTTCTCTTTAATTTCTCAAGTGCTACAACAACAATGTCTTCCGACCTCATCAAACATACTCATATGCTTTGTGTTATTCAAATCCCTCTACATCTCTTTCTTTTATACCTTCATATATTTCATTTATTTATACTCATATATTACGAATATGATTTTCCTATCTATCACATTCTTACAACACATTCTCTGCACTATTTTAGTTTATTTTATTTCTATCTTCTCTGCATTGTCCTAGTTGTATATCTTTTTATTGACCACATTCAAATTATTGTATTTTCATAAAGTTTTATATTACTATTGTTAAATACATTTCATTTGTATTACCATTATTTCTTACTTTTTTCAATATAAAATTTTTAAATATCGATTTCTAATGTGTCTATTTCACATGAACCTCGCGTATATTACGATTATTCGTGTTGCAATTGGCGTCCAATGACCAAGTTATTTCTACGCGTTTTTCATTCTACTTCTATTTTTATTATACCCGCCAAATTTCTCTGACACGCCAACCTTCCAAAATCACTTGGTTCTATTCGTAATTGCCAATTATTTATCTTCCCAGCCAAATCTAATGGTTTCTACATCTACATCCAGCCTGCACCGCCGCAACTCAAAAATCTGCCAACTTGTTTCTTATTTAACGATGTTTTCTCCATGATATCCATGCCCACATTTCTTCCATGTTCTTATTTTCTATGATATGCATATTTTTTAATCTTCATGTGATGGACTTATAATACACATTTCCTTATGGGTTGGGGTTTCTTATGGTTTGGTTTCCAAATGAGATATTTTTTAGAATTTGGTTTAGGGTTCTATGCCTTGTTCACAAATATTCTCTTACTATTATTGTAATTTGTCTACTTTTGTATTATTAGATGCTATGGTATCATATGTTTTGATCTCCATCCATCATTGTACTCTATACCACTCAATACAAAAGCTTCATCGATCCAATATTATTGTGATGTGATATTCATCTATTACTTTGTTTCTCCATGGCTACCATTAGAGCTCATGGATTTTTTGTTCTTTTCATGTTGTCACTTTATGATGATGGTCATGTGGATGTCTCAGAGGATTTACTTAATTTGAGGTTCAACCTCCAAATAAAAACCATGTATTTAGAGCATGAAATGTACTCTACGGATGGAGAGGTGTATGAAACGATCTTGGTGTATATGATCACCATGTGGCCAATGACACATGCTGTGAATCATTGGACATGGCATACCAGTGCGTTGCAAATGAAGTATTGAAAATACCCATAGCAAAAAATTTAGCCATAGTCATGGCAACAAACAAACAATTTCTGGCCAATTATCTTCTTAAATCTCCCGCAAGTGGCAAAGCCCATCACTTGGTTGGTTCGTCTTTAGAGGTGGTCATGGACAAATTCAATATTCTTGCATCCCCAAATTGTCGTAATTTTGTATTTGGATCAAAGCATTTTTTTGCGTAGTAGAATGTGAACTATGAATAGTATTATGGCACTCAAAGACCATTCTACTTTCAAGTTCGTCTATAGTAATCGGTTCCCGGGGCAATCAAAGGACAAAATGTTTTTTTTAAGATGTTTGTAGACCTTCCAGGTTGTCGTGCGGAGCTTGTGAAGAAGATGCAAGTCGGGGGGGGGAACATGGAGAAATCTTGGATTATGTTTAATCATGTTAAATGTTTGAAAGATTGGACGACAATGACTTGGCATGTGTACAACAGTCGATACTGTAAAGTGTTAACCATTGTGTGGTGTGACATGCAATCCGGATATGTTTTCTTCGTTGGAGAGGGGGTCATGTTGTGGAATAGCAAGCGGCAATAAACGGTGGCACAATCAACGATGGAGGCGGAGTACATGGCCATGAGCCGATACATGAGGGAAACCATTTAGCTTAGGCAACTAATAGAACACGTGGGTTGTGTGTAAGAGGAGGCGACCACCATCATGTGTGATAATCAAGGTTCTATGGCTTTAGCTAAGAATCCCACAAAGTATGATAAGTCGAAGCACATTGATGTGCAACACCATTTCATTAGAGAAAATATTGAAACAAAGGTATAGAGTTGGAATATTGTCCAACGTAATATATGGTAGCGGATGTTTCAACAAAGGCTTTAGCGAGAGATAGGCATAAGACATTGAATGATTCAATGGGCTTAGAATACAATGCCACCTCGCAAAGTAGGAGTATTGGAGAATATAACTAGAAGTAGAGGAGAACACTAGTTGTATACAGGGATTGCACATCACGTCGCGTTACGTCATGTGACAGCGACGTGACAGCAGACCTGAAAACCTCACGTCCGTTTAAAAGGGTAAAACAATTTACCACAGGGTAAACTGTCGTCAATAGTGTCGACTGCTAGTGGGCAGTCGACGAGTTAGAGCGACTGCTACTAGGCAGTCGACACACTGAATCGACTGCTCAAGGGCAGTCGTATAGGATTGTCGATTGCTGAGGGCAGTCGAATTTCCATGTCGACTGCTATAAGCAGTCGACTTGGGTTGTTGACTGCTCTTGGGTAGTCGACATGGAAATTTGACTGCTTATAGTAATCGACAACAAGCGGGCGACTGCTTGTAAGCAGTCACCCGCCTTTCGTGTCGACTACTAATAGCAGTCGACAAAGGGGTGCGACTGCCCACCACCAGTCGTCTGCCCTTCTTCGTCGACTGCTAATAGCAGTCGACGAAGGAATGCGACTGCTTACAAGCAGTCATCTACCCTTCAAGTCGACTGCTATTAGCAGTCGACAAAGTGCGGACGACTGCTGGTGGGTAGTCGCACCCTATGGTCGACTTCAAGGGCTGACGACTGCCCATGGGCAGTCGTACCCTATGGTCGACTACTATTAGCAGTCGACTTGAATGGCGGACGACTGCTCGTGAGCAATTGCGTAGAGACAGCCATGGATATGTGGTGTCCATGGGTTGGTCCAGGGGGCGTCTAATCGAAAGGATGCTTCTATGGGGTATATATGGACCCCACTTCCCTCATTCCCTCACTCCCACCTCCCTCCATTTGGGCCCAGGTTGTTAATCAGCCCTTGCCATTAGGAGATAGAGGTGAGCTGGAGGGCTACATACGTACTGTAATATGTATACGGGACATACGGTATTATGTATATTGTACCTGCCTATTATCTGTATTGTACTGCAACCCACCTACATACGGTCTACATTATACCCCATCGCGGTTATCGGTGTATCGTTTTGAACCATACCGGAAATTGTAATATGTGAATACTTATTTTGAAAGTGGTTTACATTTAATTATGTAGTTTGAACTTTGAACGGCCTTAATTTGTATTTTAGCGGATTGAAAAAAAAATTGTGGGTGGTAGCGCTTATTTTGAAAGTGCTACCATATTAGGTTTAATTTATAGTAGGCATACAAAGCTAGGGGTTAGGGGCAACGATGGCAGACGAAGAGAACTTGCCGCCGGAACCTCCACGTGGCGGGGATTTGGATCCGGGGGGGACTCCGCAATCGACACCGGGGTCGGCAGGCGCTAGAAGACGCGGCAATGCACCGAGGGGTAGGCCGCAACCAATCAATTTGGAGGTGGCGCGGGACCCGAACATTTTCGCCAATCCCGACTGGCAAAATGAGAGGGGCACGTGGATGTATAGCACGGTCCGAAGGTACGTAGAGTGGACCCATTTGACGAGGATGTTCGTTCCTAACGCGAATGCTGAACGGATGTCTAGACAACGCTATGGCATATGGAGGGAGGTGTGTGGGAGCACACGGACACCAAAAGTTCCGGATAGGCGCTTTTCAGTGCCTAATCCGGTCTGTCCGGATGATCCGAGTATCGTCCAGGGATTCTGTGAAGTGCAGGATGTCAAGGACCCTCTTTTCCTGCTCGAAAGTCGACCACCGGCCGGATCGGCTTTCCGGATCCGGATGGTCCTTTGGAAGTCCTTATCCCGGGACTTGCCTTCCGGATTGAACCTCTACCAATAAGTCTTACTCCTACATAACTCTCTCCTCAATATCTACCTACCTATATCCTACCTCCAATGATGATTGGGTTCATCCGGCGAAGACGTCCCTGTATGGTCAGAATCCGGATTCTCTCACAACCAGTCCGGATCGGCCTAATCTTTCATGGTAGGTCACACAGAGAACTCGGATGGTGAACCGGAACTACAACGACAGAAAGGTCAAGATTCGTCCGGAGATCTGTCAATCTGGGATAACTGGGCGATCCGTGCCACTTTCCGGATTGCCCCGCCCAAGGGTAGTGAGACCTCTTCAGAAGATCGGATGGCGTAAGTCCGGCACCTCCGGATCTTACCCAGTCCTAACGACGGCTATCTCACATGGACGTTACCCAGGCATCCGGAATAATGAGGTTTCCTTCCCACTACACGCCGGAGAGATCCTCCGGACCGGAATCCTAACCGTTCCGGTTTCTCTCCTCCTTCCGACAGATCGATCCGGCTACAGCGAACTTAGGCTCTACTGAATCTGAGATAACTGGGCGATCCGTACCACTTTCCGGATTGTCCCGCCCAAGGACAGTGAGACCTCTTCAGAAGATCGGATGGCGTAAGTCCGGCACCTCCCTGATCTTACCCAGTCCTAACAACGGCTATCTCACATGGGCGTTACCCAGACATCCGGAATAATGAGGTTTCCTTCCCACTACACTCAGAAAGGAGCCATAGTACTGCAGTCGGATCCGATCCGGGTTTCCTCTCCTTTGTTCTATCCGTACTTCCTACTCATTCATTCCCTCTAGATCTGCAACATTCTCCTAACAATCCGTGCACAAAACAAGTCAGAATAGATTGAGAACTAGAGCTTTATTGAGTGGGGAGCAACAACATACAACAATGGAGAAGGGAACCCTTCTCCTGCCCCTTATTCAGCCTTAAGTAGAGGCTGTAATCCCTAACTGAAGGTGGCGGCGAAGTTGGCCGCCCTCAGAAAACCCCTAACTGCGAGAAATCCGGAACTTCGCCCTTTGCGGAAATTCCGGATCTCGATCCGCTTTTTGCGCTGACAGAATTTTGAATTACAAGTTTGCCAAAAAGTCAAAATCTGCCTATTCCTGCTTTTCCTAATTTTGATCTAACTACAGCTGTCTGCCTAAGCCTACCCTAGCTGGTGCGATGCCTCTTCGAAGCCGTCTCTTCCTTGGTGTGACTCGCGGGTCCGCTGATGGCGGAGGAACCTCCCCCGGGGGTCAAAAGTCGACGCTCTTGCAGCCTCATAAATACCCTTCGCATGTTTGGGGAAGGAGCGATCTCTTCCTCGGAATCACCTGCAGTGGACGGATCCTCCTCCGATCCGTCACCCGATCCGGATCGCGCTGGTCTGGAAGCCTTCTTCGCCTTCCGAGGGCGCTGGACGGCTGAAGGGTCGCCTCCGGTGGTTTTCTCCCTGTTTCGGCCGGTGGAAGCTGAAGTCGCTCGGGGACCTCTGTCGGACACCGCTCGTGAGGGTGCAGGCGCCCACTGCTCCACGATCATGCACTCCGGAGCAGGCGATGGAGCGGCCGACGACATGGGTGCCTTACCCCGATCCGGAGACTTCGTCCGATCCGGCGTCCTCATCCGTGCTGGAGTCCTGGCCCTCTCCGGTGTTCTGGACCGAGCTGATGTCCTGCCCCGATCCGGATTTGGTGATTGCCCTCGTCCTGATCTGGCCGACCGTTCGGTGTTCTTCCGTCGAACCTGGGAGGAGTGTGTTCGTTGCGGAACAGGGGTCTTCTCCCGATCCGGAAATCTTCCGGATTTCGGTGGCTGGGGAGTTCCGGCTGGCTGACTGGGTCCTGCGCCCGCTGGAGAGGCCTTGTGAGGCCAAACCCCCCACCCTTAAGCGTCCGTAGTCCGAGTAGTGGGTTTGGGCTCACATTCCTCCGCGGTATTGGATTTGGACTTGGATGAGTCCATAGTGCAAGGTTCACCCTTCAAGTGGTCTTGGATTTAACTGGAATTTCACTTTTAACAACTCAATGTACGATTTCAATACGTATGTGGAGAATGCACAAGTTAACTATGTTATTTTAACCTCCTTATGCTCGGGTGCTATTTTGTCTTTGTTTGCTTCTAACGTCCATCCGGCCGCTTTAGCTACACAAGCCCTTAAGGATATCCCTCTCCTAAATGGAGTCCGTGCCGTTGACTCTATACTACCACTTGAACTATCACTTGTGTATTCCGTATCGCTACTATAAGAGGTCTCACTTGGTGTCTCCATACCGTACATAAGCCTTTAAGTATTAAGAAATACTTATGTGACTTATGTCAATCTCTCCCTCGCACCTTTGGTCTTTGCTTCCTTTGTCTTGCCATCGCGAGAGTGCTCCACATTCTCCATTAATTTGTGCACGTGGTTTATTTTTAAAGAGAGGATGCAAGTGTTAAAAAAACACTATTCTCTATAGTCAATCTCAAATACATTTACTTGTGAAAGCCACACATAACACTAACTAGCATAATGTAACTAACTACTTGTCTATGAGCTAATTAAGTAGGCTATCTACTAAGCTCCTTCATGAACCCATCTCTTTACTTTCTAATTACATAAACCTAGCTCCTTCATAAACCCAACTCCTTCATGAACCCAACTCCTTAGCTTCTAACTAAATAAACCCAGCTCCTTTATAAACCCAGCTCCTTCATAAACCCAGCTCCTTCATAAACCCAGCTTCTTAGCTTCTAACTAAACAAACCCAGCTCCTTCATAAACCCAGCTCCTTCATGAACCCACAACTTTGTAGTTGTAATCCCCAACTACCTCACTAATTATTCAAGCCCTTAACTAATCTTCCTACCTAATTTTCCTAATTCTACTAACAACCCCTTTCTAATCACACAATTCTTCTCTAATCCTAAAATCCTAAAATCCTAGAGAGGAGAGGGAGAGAGAGAATTTCCTAACTTCACTAAGACTAACTAATCCACACAAGTATATTTTTGCACTCATCACAACATCAAGTGCTCAACTCTTAAACATGGAACTTGCAACCACGTGTATTCAAAACATGAACTTTAAGTACCACAAATTGGAATCATGAATTAACTTTAAAATCCTTCACGTCAACACTAATTCTACCAAGAGGTCAAGCCCTCTTCAAGGCTAACAAGCCTTGGCTCTCAAACTAAAAACTAAGCACACACATGTGCTCCAATATGGCTTCCCACACCCACACTTATAACTCGTGGGGTGCCTTGGAGCACAAAGGAAAGAGAGGATGAGTGAGGGAAGAATGAGGGATTATATAGTAAGCTTGAGGGGGTGAGCACCCTCAAGGCTCACGATAAGCCCTTGAGATTTCCTCCTACTTAGTAGGCGCCAATCCTATCTTCTAAGCCTTCCTCCCTCAAATGATCAACAAGGATCCTAATTCGAACATTTAACTAGCCTTGGCTTTCTACCTACCACACTTTACCAAACTTGGGATGCTTCAACCCAAACTTAGCCTCCTTCGCTTTCCGCCGCCATAACTTTCTCCCCTTACTTTCCCAAATCGTTGCTCACCACTTAATTCAAACCACGATGCTTAACTCGTGATTTGATTGGTGCTTTGAGAATTTGCTTATCCTCCACCTTGCATTCTTCCTTGGACCTTCCCCATTAAGTGGCCATGATGAGGTGGTCCACTTGTGCGCTCCATGTGATCCTCCATTCATCCCAATTCGAATGCACTTGCCTCTTGAGTCACTTTGGTTGTCTCCATCCATTTGTACTAGCCTACTCACTAACTACTCAATCCAAGTTCTCCTTACCTATCCTCATTCACTCAAATCCTTCCGAAGGTAAAAACACAATAACAACTCACATCCTAGCCTCTTACAACATGGTACTTCTAAGACTAACATTTCACTCTTTTTATATTTTTGTGAAGTAACATGCTACTTCAAAGTGCATCAACTAACGTTTCAAGGGTCTAAGACTAAATGTGGGCACCCTTTTGGGCTCACAGGCCTGAACTAACTCCACCTCCCCTACTACCTCATACAGTGTTCCCGTTGGCGATCCGGGTGGGCCCGGATAAAGTACCCGCCTGGGGGTCCCACCTGAGGGCAGGAGCTTCTGGATTTCCTTGAGCAGGTCCTTCATCGAGCGGGAATACTTCACCAAAATTTGGAGTGTTTGACGGGCAGAAGACGGATCCGCTGATTCCATCAACTGGTCATAGAGGTGCGCCTTGTTGACGACCTCTCCCGGATGACCCACCAACTCCCGGACCCGGCTTAGGACTACTGCTTGCTCTGCCTGGTGCTTCCGGATCTCCTCGCTCTTCTGGGTGAGCTCCCGGGTCATAGCAGCCACCTGTGCTGCGAGCTGTGCCTTTTCCGTCTCCAGGGTCTCCACCTGTTTCCGGTCCGTCCGCTTGGCCAATTCCCGGAGGATATTTCCGGGTCCACAGTGGTCCAAGGCCCGGTTCACTCCTCGAATGATGTGCTCCATCCGGAAGTACTGTTCCTGGAGTGTCGTCAACTCTCCCCGGACGCGCTTGAAGGGGGATTCCGGAAACTCAAACGTGGAGAGGTCGATGTCTCTCCAGGGCACTTCCCGGCTGGTACCGGCTTCCTATCGTGGTGGTGGTGAGACTGGCTTCCGGACTTTTGGAGGGGACGGAGCGGAAGGCGGTTCCGGAACCGCTGTGTCACTGGAATCTTCCGTTCCGGCTTCTGCAACCCCTGCTTCCGGATCGATCCTGTACGCCACCTCGTCCTCTGCAATCGTCAGCATATCCTCTTCCGCTTCATTGATGCAGCCCTGGTGCTGGTAGAGATGGAGGATGTAGGGAGGGAGATAGGAGGGTTTCCGGCCAATGTGGGGGATGGACTTCTCTACGTATTCCTGAATTAAGCGACCCCAATTTACAGCTCGGACCCCTGACATTGCTCCAAACAGGGTATTGGCCATGGTGATGCTAAGACGTTTAGGCTTTTCCGGACTAAGGATGGGCAGGATAAATTCTATGACTCTCCGCTCTCGGTGATTCCGGCAATTCCCAGGATGGAATCCGTCTTTTGGGTCCGGCTCCGTTCGGAATTTCCCTAAATAAAAATTATCCCTGCGGCTAGCCCAGCCCTCACCCTTTCCTCGCGGAAATCCGTAAACTACAGCCCATACCTCTGATGTCCACTTTTCCGGATCCTGCCGAACTGTCCTAAACCATTGGTTGCCCCTCTCGAACAAGAATTCCCGCAAAGTGGCCTCCGCCCTGAGATTCCAGGGCTTGGAGAGCAATCCCTCACAACCCATCCGGCTAAGATCCTCTACCAGCTCATTTAACTCCGATTCTCTCGTTGGGACGGCTGGTGATACGGGTTTCACTGGAATGGGGACCTGCTCCCTCTCATCTCCCTCTCTTGCTTCCGGCATTTTACTTCGCGGCACAAAGCTCTCAACAATGCCCGGATTCTTCCCTCCGGAACTCTGCCCGCTAATCACTACAGAATCCCAGCAATCCAACTGCTGGTGACTCGAAAAAGCAACTCACCACTCGTTCTCTCAACAATGCCGCTCGCGCAAATGGCCCGGAGAAGGAGAAAAACTCGTTTAAGTACTTTCCCTATCTCCCAACGGGTCTGGTTCCTCAACCGTCTCCTTGTAACCGTTCGGATTCCGTTGTAACCGTTTAACGGTCCGGACGCTCCGGACCGGACCGTTCCCAAACGGTCTTCTCAGGCTAATTTCCGGTCCGGCCAAAGTATCCGTTTTAACCATTTTAACGCGTAAGGCGGATGCCTAGAACCTTATTTTCTAAAACAACTAACCTACCCTAGGAAACCCTACTTTAATAACAATCTCAGGGTATTATCCGGATATTAACCCGGTTCGGAAGCCAATCCGTACTTCCGTGGATTTTCGGACTCCCACAAGGTGAGCCATCAAATATTTGGAGAACGGTGTAAGGATGTGAGCCAAATATGGTGCTCACATGTGGTGTTAACCCTTAAGTTCCGTAAAACTTGACTTTGACAACTCTTCAATTACTCAAAATTATAAAAAGAATGAAGCTTTTATGTTTTGATTTAAGATTTAGTTTGAAGTGATGAGCGGGTGTTGTGTTGGGATTGAGTTAGAGGAATTGGTGGGTTGGTTAGTGTGAGCTACTCAAACCGCTCGCGATTGGGTTAAGGTTCGCGTTCTAAGTGGAAGGGAAGTTATGGGTTTAGAAATTAGATTTAGGTCAAGTAGTTAGTATGAAGAAACGTAGAGAAAGGACAACGTAAAACGGCGTAGGACATGGTCGAATGAATGCAGAACAGCGTCAAACGATTGAAGAACAGCGTAGGACATCGTCGGATGGAGAACGACGACGAACGGAGACGAATGGACGACGACGAATGGAAGTGGACGCCAAACGGATGAAGTTGGAACGGATGAAAGCCATTGGATCTAGGGGTTGGAGAAAGGTGGCTAGGGTTGTGACGGCCGTGGATGCCAACCGTTGGATCTAAGGGTTTAGATCAAGGGTTAGGGTGGTGATGGCCGTGGATGCTAACCATTAGATGTAGGTATGGCTTGATCTATGGTGAATAATGTTTTGTGGTTGGAGGGGATAGTCCCATGGAGGAGAGCACGGAGGCTCATTCTCTCGACACACACACTAGGATCTCTCACACATTAGGTTCTCTTGCATTAGGATCTCTTCCACTAGGACCTCTCTCACTAGGATTACTTCACTTGTCACTTGGGATTTGCTTACTCTCTCCCTCCTTTCTATGTAGTGAGAGCAAAGAGTTTGTAGAAGGATAGGAAGATGAATGTAGAACAAGGGGGTTTATGAACCCTATGAGTGTTGAACAAAAGGGTTTTGAACCCTATTGAAGAGATATATTATTGCCTAAGTTACATTAGCTTTTATATCATGAGTTGGTAGTGGTATAAGTTATTACTTCATCTCTTCTTCCATTAGTCTCATCTTTAGTCTATGCATTAGTCTTTTGTATTCCATTTCGCATTAATTTCTAGTATTAGGCCATGAACCAGTGTTCTGCATCAAACTCTGCATTCTATTTTGCATTAATTCCTTGATTTAGGCCATGAACTAGTGTTCTGCATTAAACTCTGCATTCTATTCTGCATTGGTCCTCTGTATTAGGCTTTGTAATAATATTATGCATTAAACTCTACATTATCCTCTGCATTAATCCTCTGCATTAGGCTCTGTACTAATGTTCTGCATTACACTCTGCATAATGTTCTGCATTACACTCTGCATTATATTCTGCATTACACTCTACATTATGTTCTGCATTTAAACTCTGCATTAATCCTCCGTATTAAGCTCTGTACTGGTGTCCTGCATTACACTCTGTATTATGTTCTACATTAAACTTTGCATAACACTCTAGGTGGTGTTTTACATAAACGTTCTACATGCTACATATTAGAAGGTCATTGTTTGGAAGGCACTAGAGTAGAACACCCATCCGGCCAATCTTGTGGGATTATTACTCACTTGGAATGGCAATCGTCACCAAACATTTAAATTCATTAGAGCATGAGTGTGAAGTTTCCGAGGCTAGGGAATGATAAAGGCATGTGAGCCATAGACTTCCACTCGGACTACAGACGCATAAGGATGGGGATTTATAGCTGACAAAGGAGGTGTGGGATTTCTTGTGGGGTGCACCGAGGGAATTTGATTGCGGGCATATGCTAATGTGGTTATGCCAAATGGTCTACGCAGAGGTAATTTTGGGAGTGAATATCGACTGGTCCACCATACCCCGCACGAGCGCGGACTTGAGGGCAGCACGCCGGATCGCGGTCATACCAAGTGCCGTGCTAGGCCGGAATGCTGGCCGTCCGATTCCATTGGCATGGCAAACTCCAATGAATCCTCCGACGGTCCGATCTTATTTTGATTTCCTTGCGGGACCAAATCATCAAATTGTGGGGATTCCACCGGCCGCCGACTCAAACATGGACGAGCACAACATTGTCGTAGGGTTGCCGGTTGAACCACCTAGCCGGCAACAAAGGGTCCACGTGACACCGCCACATGGTACCCAGTTGGTTGGTCCTCCATCTTCACCCGTTGACGTGGAGATGGCATCGGCGGTGTCAACCCCACCACCGGTAGTTGCCGACAACGACGTTGTGGAGGCGTTGAGGGCGAAGTTGGCAAAATGCAAATTGGACCACGAACGGGAATTGGAGATGGTCCGACGTGCACACGCCAAGGAGGTCCAAGGGTTGAAGGCCGAGATTGGATGTTTTGCTGGACGAGTCACGAGACCAAGCTCGGCAAACGCAGACTCATCGACAGTGGGAGCGGGCACTTTGGAGTCAAGATCACTACCGGCCTAAATAATTTCAACTCGGAGATAGAGTTCTGTGGTTTCCCAAAGGCGCAAAAGACCATCCCGATAAGTTTAAACAACGGTGGCATGGTCCATTTCGTGTGCAGTATGTCTTACCAAATAATATTGTACTATTGGTGAATGAAGAGACTTTTGACCCTAAACCGGTACTGGTAAACATTAACAAACTAAAACCATATAGGGTCCTGGAAACATCATCCAACGGGGTGGATGAACAACACCCAGTAGACAAAGGGGGTACCGGTAATCTATGTGAAACTAGTAGCAAAACCAGTAGCAAAATAAACTTTGACATTGTTACCCTAGACCTAGATAGAGGTAGTGGGGGTAGCAATTATAACAATGACGGCTTACCAGACGACACCGTTACCCTAGACCTAGATAGAGGTAGTGGGGGTAGCAATGATAATAATGACGGCTTACCAGACGACACCGTTACCCTAGAGCTAGATAGAGGTAGTGGGGGTAACAATGATAACATGGACGGCTTCCCAGACGTGGCCAGTAGGGGTGATAGGCAAGAAAAAATAGATAATATACACGTCAGAAGCCTAAAATTCAATAGCCGCCATAATAGCATGGGATATGAAGAGGCAACCCACAACGGCGGCGGAACTAATTTTGTTGAAGTAACGCCAGTTAGTTGTCTCATTATCACGGCAGTTATGACAAGATATGAGGGGGACATACCCTCAGAAGATCTATTTAAACCGTTCATTTTTACAAGCAAACAATGCAAGAAGTGTAAGGAGAGAGCGAAGCGCTGCCAAATTTTCAAGGGTCATTCAAATCTTCAGATTTTAGCAACTGAAGCAGCAAGAACAATGGCAGGAGAGGATGAGAGAATCGTAGTCAGCGATAGTGAACAGAGCGAAGAAGAAGTAGCATTGGAGAGGCGGTTAAGAAGGACGCAGAGGCAAACCAACCCGCAACAACCACAACCACCGATCATGAGGCCAGCAACGCCGAGGAACTATGTCAGACCAGAAGAGTTTGAGATGAGGACGATGCGAAAGTTTCATCAGTGGGCAGCAATGGCAAAAGAAGATGAGTGGGCCAAAAAGGTGGGATTAGATGGATTCAAGCACATTAGGTGGGGAACACTGAGGAGGGATTTGGTGGCAGATTTCATTAGAGGATTAGACTTATCCTTTAATACCAAATCCATCAGGTCAGTAGTGAAAGGAAAGATAATCACGATCAACCAAGAGTTGATTGTCGAGTTTTTGGGATTACCGCATAATTTTAGTAGTACACAGATCCCAGGGTTTGCAGCAGATGAATGGGGCGAACATGTATCACACATTTCGGAGGCAAATTCACTGACCAGGGAAGGATGGTCAGTCATCAAGTTTACGGGACCCTACATTCCGAGGATCTACGCCATTTTGCAGGCCATAGTGTATTAGTGTTCAAGAAGAAGCTTACGTATGCCGCTCATAATTTAGTGAAGTGTGTGTGTTTAGCAGAAGGGATGGGTAGAGAGTTTAATTGGGCAACGATCCTATACAAAAATTTAGTGAAGGAATTAGAGAGATTGTGCACCCCTGTGAGAGCTAGGCCAGGAGGGGAAACTGGGCAACCGATTTTGGTAGCCGCCCAGGTGATTGATGTACTTCTGCGAAAATGGTTTCCGGTTACCATTTCGCAAACTCCCTTATCAATCAGTGGGCCGGGGCAGAGTTCAAGAGCAACCACGGCCACGGTAGAACCAGTGGATGCGGATGAAGAAACGGAGGAGGAATCGGAAGGCAAGAAGCAACGGAGGAGAGAAGCTGCTCGAGAAGCATTACGGGGAAAGAGGAAGACGAACGAGGGGAGGGTTCGAGGGGACAGAAGAAGAAGAAGAGAACGAGTCCCGCAGCCATCACGCAAGAGGAACCCCCAACCACCGCGGTGGAAGAAGACCCGAGGAAGGGGAAGTAGGTGGTGACTCAGAAAACACCACCTTCGGGGACGAGGAAACCTTTGTTCGAATCACCAGGATCGAATAGAGCAGCTTTCCACTTGGACTCGCCAAGCGAGATGATACCGGAAGCAGCCCTAAAGCAATTGGACGAAGTCTTAGGGTCACTAAACCAGTATCAGAAGGTGGTCCAGAACGTGAGCACGGCCACAAGGGAACTCGGGGAGAAAGTGGAATTGGAAACAGCCCTGAGGATATCGGCAGAAGAAGCTCGGGACCGCTTCCGCACCAACCAAAGGGAAGCAGTCGACAATGCATGCCGCGACATAAAAAAGAAGGCCGATAGAGATATCGCGGGGATGAACAAGGAGATTGGGAAGCTGCAGCAAACATTGGTCCATCGAGATAGGTTGCTGGGACAAATTTGGGCGTCGGAAGAGCAGCTGAAAAGGGATCTTCATACTCGCGAAGCGGAGAGGAGAGCGATGGTAGGGCAAGTGGTTGCACTAAACAGGGAGGCAGACCTTGCAGAAGCGGCAAGGTTGGCGATGGAAAGGGAGAAGGAGTATTGGCAGACACAAGCGGCGATTCTCCAAACAACATTGCAGGCGGCAAATCAGCAAGCCACAAACCGGGAGGCTCAAGTGGGGAACCTCGAAACCGCCAATCAGAACCAGCAGCGGACTATTCAAATGTTGAACACTCGATTGACGGAGAGGGAAGCCGCATTGGCCCAAGAGATGGGGCATACCGAAGGATTACAAACACGTATCGCGAAGCTGGAAGAAGAATTAAGGGAAAGCGCGAAACGACGGTCGAAATCACCAGCGAACAGGCAGACCCAATTTGAACTGCAAAGGGAGATCGACTGTCTGCGTGCTAGGATTAGACAGTTAAAAGAGATCGAGAGCGTTAGGGTATTGAGCAAAAACCGCTTAGATGAATTCCACGAAGTAGTTCAAAATTATACTACTTTGTTGGCAAGACAATTAGCGGTAGAAATGAGTGGGGAAAGGAAGAAGAAGGCTCGTGAGATTGAGGATAGCTATACCGAAATCTACCGAGAGCTTTTTTATTCCTTTAGAAGGGATGAAGCTGAGTATATTCGTCAGCTGAGGGAGTACCGCTTAGCATTTCCCGAGTTTGAAATGCCCGAAGCACCTCTTTCAAATCAGGAAGAGTCAGATGACGAAGCAGTAGGTGATGGAGTTGGTCCCTCAAATTCAGCACCGCCCGCCCCAGCTGATCCTACACCTTCCTCACCACCGGTTCGGCCTCGAAGCAGAAGCCGAAGTCAACCAAAGAGCTCTCCCCGACCTACAACAGCAGCTCGCCGTAGTCGAAGCCAGACGAGATCTCCTCCTCCTCGACAAACAGAGGAACATCGAAGCCCCAGCCAACCTAGAAGCCCGAGACCGCCTTCTCAAGGTAGGAGCCAAGATCGACAACCGAGTCTGGTAGCAGCGGCGGAAGAAAATAATTCACTTGATCCGAAAGGAGACCCGGTACTTCGACCCCCGGTAGGAGACAGGACGTCACGATCACGATCGAGGACATCGGGGACTCGACAAGGGTCACCGTCACATTATGGTAGGGGATCTACCGTGTTGCCCACAGAGAATCAAGCTACGTCGCCAATTCCAGAAGCTGAGCGGACTGCCGAGTCATCAGGAGCGCCTTCAAGCAGGTCTCATCAGCATAGGTATTAGGTAACCAGTAGCGATGGTTTGGAAATTCCGAGGGCGGAATTTAGATTAGAAGGGGGGCAATGTTAAAAGGGATTGGTAGACAATAACTTTTAGCAGTATCAAGTTAAAGAGGTTTTCAAGTTACTTTTTGAGTAGTATCAGAAGTAGCCATTAGGGATAAGACCGAGCCGTAGTTGCAGATAAGGAGTGGATAGTAGTGGATAAGGTAATTCAAGTGAGTGGTTAGTATTGATAGAAGGAGTTGGGGGGGGAGGTACTTAAGAAAGAGAGGAAGGCTCTCTCTCTCTCTCTCTCTCTCTCATTCTCAGAATGTGTATTAGGATTCAATTAATAGAGTGTGGAGTTTTTGTGAATAAGTTACTATCTAAACCGGAAAGTGGGAGTTGTGTGTGATATTATAAGTAGAGTTGCATTGTTTCTTATAAGTGTTGGTTGTATGGAAATGAAAGTTAAGAGTTGAACCCTCTAATGTTTAGAAAAAGGTTATGGCAAAGCGACTACGGAAATGGTGGTAGAATGCATATCAACGAATACTTAGAATTCTGTAGTAATGGACGTATAACCGTAGGAGTTGAAGGCAATTATACTCGTTGAGTCTTTCCACAAGAGGTGTTGAGTACTTGTAGGAAGAGTAGATTGTGAACTAACTCTGAGAGTGGTAGTAGAAGAGAGCAGTAGAATAGAAGTATCAGTAAAAAGAGATTTATAGAGCATTATGATCAATAACAAATAATAGGTGAAGTGATACCTTAACAGTAGTAATTTTAGTGTTAACGGTAGTAAAGGTATAAATCCGGTTGGTGCATAAGTAAGGGGTAGAGAATGGCCTCACGGCCGGTAGTCAGACTCGTCTTAGTCACCCTATTAAGGTAGTACAGTCAGAACCGGTGCATAAGTCTTGAAACCAGTAGGCAGGAGATAATCGGTAGATTCCCAGGAAACCCGGTAGAGAAATCGGTAGGCCAAGTGAACTCGGTAATTTATGGCCCGAACAACCCTTTTGAAACTGGTTTGATTGCAGAAATATGATCACAGTCCCCAAATGATTAGTCTAGTGGATCTCAATTGGATTGAATCGATCATCACAAATAATAGGGTAAAATGTTTCACTAAGTACAATTATATCCACAGTGGGTGACTGCAACCCACTACAACAAAACGCATATTTTATGACTGCAATTTATGACTGCTTTAAGTCATAAAATCCCAAAATATGACTGACAAGGTACCGGGGGGGGGGGGATGACGCGCGCGGTGACTGGGTCTACTCATTACCGACGAGTCGCTTCGGACATCAGTCATATGAATATATACGGTAGTTTGGGCATATAAAAGGACAGAATCTATGATCCCGACAGCACGTGGGGCATGTCTTGACTGGCTTTGAAGTCCGTGCATTTTTTGACCTGCCCGGGCAGAAAAAAAACCAATCCGACGTGGCATGTGACTCTGTGTAGTCATATTTTTTGCTGACGTGTAATATGATTGTGACGAGTCATAATTTGGCCGACGTGGCAGACCACGTGGAATGTGACTGCTAGTTTTATCACTGATTGTAGTCATGTTTTTGTGGCGTTAGCCGAATTTTTTGTTGGGATGCCATTATTATATGACGGCCTATAGTCATATTTTTGGTGACATGTATTGCACAATATGACATGATGGAGTGATATTTTTTGCGATGGAGAGTCACATTACGTAGTTATTTATACGCGGTTGTGACTGTATTGGGTTAGATCCGCATTATTTCCAGTCGTGAATGTCAGTCACATTTCGAATACATTCCAAGCGGTTACGACGCATTCAAGTCATGCGTTACATGACTGAGGCAAGTAAGAAAAAAATTGTCACATGTCTATACGAATATGTAGCAAGTTCATTTTGCATATACATGGGAAGCAATCATTGGAGACACAAATTGCACAGATAAATATAAATAAATTCAATGATATTTTGTAGTCAATATCTCGAAACATATCCAAATGTGCCAGTCTCTGCCACATTTACCATCAATATGTAAACTATCTAATTATGAAAGGCTTGTTTCATTCCTCCGACAGAGCCTTGAGTGCTTTCATAGACCACTTGGTGATGGACTTCAGGGCATCGCCCAAACGCTATCAAAAGCGGCCACGGATGCACCTTGAATTTGTCGAAGCTCTAGTCGAAGTCGCGGGAGTAGCCCTGTAGTCGCGTAAGCCAGTCGGGCATATGCTGCCCTGTCGGGCATCCGACTTCGTCCACGTCAACACATGAACGCCCGTGTTCCGCTCGTCGCTCTTCTTCAAGTTCCGCCGCAAATTCTTCAGTTTGAATTGTCGGTGGCGTGCTCTTCCGTCGCCGCGATCACCGCCTTCAACCTCCGTCATCCGGCTGAGGCTCCGCACCTTCTCGCAGAGGTGTGTCGGATCGGCTTTTTTTTTAGTCATACACCGTAAAATGCTTACCTCCTAGAGCTCCAGCTCGTCGAGGAACTCATTCCTGTGCCATGCGCCATCGTCTTCCTCCTCGTTGTACTCCGATACTTCGTCAACGTCCATCTCACAAGCTCGGAAAGTATCTTGCATGTTTTGGGACAACAAAATATCTTTCTCATCGGCAGCCGTGCTCTTCTTTCGGCTTGATTGCAACGGCCAAGACTTGGGTTCACTTGCATTTCCCTACACACCTAGACATGCAAGTCAGTATATAACTGCATGGAGTGACGTAATATGACTGCATGGAGTCACCCTACATGACCGTACTAAGTTACACGATTGCATACAGTCTTACTATATGACCTCACGGAAAGATATGATTGCATAATATAATTGGACAAAGTCATATGACTGTTTAGAGTTATATTATATGACTACACTAAGTAACATGTTCGCCTAAAGTCCAAATATGACTTCATGAAGTGACATGCATATGCGGACATATGTTATCAATATTTTCTTTACATGTGATTGGAGTGAGACCCAAGGAACGCGAATGACTAAATGCGACTGCAAATGCAAGAGATTACGGGGAAGGTCAGTATCAATTGAGAGATAGCGTTAAATGTTACTGTTTTTACCTTCCGCCTCTTTAGTTTCGACCGCTCATCCTTGGATGTCTCATCTTCGTGTTGTTCGTCCTCATCATCATCGATATCCGTCTCAGCAAGTTGTTTTTTTCCCTTCACTCGGATGGTCACACCCCAGCCACCACCCTGCTCTAGAAATGGGCTTAGCTCTCCAAGAGGCACGCCACAACTGCTCTCGAAAACACGCGCAAGCTCATTCGAAATCATTTCCAAAACCGACAATGAAATTGTCGGGGAAACTAGCAATTGTGCGAAATACTTCCACTTATATGCCATCAAGTAGATTAGCAATTTTTCTTGTCAAATTTCCTAGTACATTGTTCATTTCGGTAAAAATGGAGGAAGTCGTGAGAACCACATTATTGAGTACGAACGGGAGTTAATACATGGACATTACATGTCACAAAAATTATGAATCCAAAAAGTGATAATGCTGGAACATGACTCCAACGAGTCATAATATCTCCACATATTCTATGACTCCAAGGAGTCATAATCATTAGAATGTGATTGAAGTGCGTCATGATGACTCTAAACTATGACTGGAGGGAGTCATAATGTTGTCTCTACAGGTGAGCTTTCTCCTGGGGTATTAGCTTGAATTCTTTTTTATTCACCTCCTAAAGGTATTACTGTAGTACTGGTAGTTCAATGGGAAAAGAGAGCTGGCTATATGTATGTATCAAGAAATGCATAATTTGAAGTGATCAAAGAGGATATAAAGTGAATCTGCATTTGATCCACATATATATCAACTTAGGATGCAACAAGTTCTAAAATTGAAAAGGAACCTGAAGAAAATGAATAAGCAAGGAATAAATATTAACCTGAAGACAGATCATCACAATTAAAAAGACACCAACCATCCAGACAATCCCATTCCATGTGGCCAACACTGGTCTCAAAAGCCACCATGTGGTAAATAGTAATAAAACTGACTAGCCAACCACAATCTGCAAATGATTGTTATTACAAATTTCAAATCAGAGGATCATGAGATGCAAAAGTTATATAAGAGGTCAAGGTGAAAATTCTCTCTCTAGTTCAATTGATCACATAGAGCTCCCAATTGAACCTAGATTGGTGTCTATATTTTGAGCACATAGACCAATGTCCTCATAGCACATGTCTTTTTTTTGTGGTCAAGCTTAACTACAAGCCTTGCCATATACCACACAATATAGGTATCCAATTAAGACGAGTGACCACATAAAGCTCATCTATCTTACATGGACACATTGCACTACATCCAAGATATTATCCATGAGCACACCGCTCAAAGTAGGAAAAACTTTTACTTACAAAAAGAGGTAGAAATGGCCGCGCAATAGGTATGTACAAATCCTCTCCAAATATATTTTCTTTCTCATGTTGGTCCAATCGCGTATTCTGCTAATCATAATTTCCCAGAATTAGCACACTGCATCGGTATGTCTTTTAAATGTAAAATCATCTCAAAATTAAAAGGTTAGTTGTGCACAACCTTGAGTTCAAAAGCATCGAGTCAAGAGCAACAAAACAAAGCCTAATACTTGGATGAGCACGCGCGCACACACACACACACACACACACAACAAAACAAAGCCTAATACTTAGATGAGCATGTACACACACACATACACACAAGAGCAACAAAACAAAACCTAATACTTGGATGAGCATGTATACACACACACACACAAGAGCAACAAAACAAAGCCTAATACTTGGATGAGCATGTACACACACACACACACACACACAAGAGCAACAAAACAAAGCCTAATACTTAGATGAGCATGTACACACACACACACACACACACACACACACACACACACAAAACGTGGAAAACACAGGACTTCCGAAACCTACAAAACCAACAGAACTATGAAAGCGACAAAATTTAGGGTTTTTGTTGAATACTACATCACTTAACTACCCAACAAAATGTTGAATGCTACATCACTCAACTGCCCAACAACAAAAGGAAAACAACAAGAGGAGCATCAAATTTTGAAGGAAACTTGAAGAAGCTTCACCAAGGAAGCATTGGAGAAGGTTGGAGGGAAGAGGAGCTTCGGAGAGACGTTCAACCACGGCTTTAGGTCCACTGCCACGGAATTACAAGGACGACGCGCGGTTATAGGGTCCCGTACCCACGGTTATAGGACCATCAGCGTTTAGTGAAGGAGAACTTAGGATTTTGACTAAAGGACTATTATATTAGTATAGAAGGAGATATTATTGAGCATTATGAAGTATATAGGACTAGGAATACATTCCCATAGTAGAAGTATACAAGATTTTGTTAAAGACAATTATGCTAATGAGAATATTTAGCAATTATGAGGAAGAAAGGATTTCATGTACATTCCGTTAGTAGAAAGATACAAAATCAAAGCATTATAAGATTTAATCAATCGAGCATGTAAGCATTGATTAAATTCTTATAAATGACATATAATGTAGCCACGGCAAGGATATAGCGAAATCTTGAAAATACGAACATTAGAGTAACTTGACGGTTATAACCGTTTGTGATAAGTACTATCTACGAACGCCATAGATAAATAGATATTTAGGGAAGTGGAGTTAACAACCACTCTAAATATAGATTTTGAGAAATTTCATAAGAAACTCCGCAAACCACAAATTCTCACCATCTCCTCAACCCATACAGACAAACAAACGCAATTCTTGGGCATAACCTCAACCCAAAAATTCCTACAAACAAACTCACAAACCATCCCACATTCGCCGAAACCCTTCGAATTGTAGTATGGAGAAGCGTCCTCGAGACCTCCACCGAAACCCTAAGGAAGTTCTCACCACTCACCACGGTTGGATGAACTTCATTTGTATGAAATTAGGGTGGATGAACTTTGGTTGGGTGAAAGAGGTTCACTTCAGTTGGATGAAGTGAAGTCTATTTTCACTTGGGCTGAATTATTTGGGTTGATTTATTTGGGTTGAATTAGGTTGAATTAGGATTATCAAGCTTAATTAGGGTCAATCACTCTTAATTAGTTTGAATGTGTATGAGAACATATGAAAGTAAACGACATTACTTAAAATATTATAAAATATTCATATAAAGGAAAAAATCATTTTAACAAATTAAAAATAAAGGATTGGTTTAAAAATAGTTCATAAATGTTGAGTTTTCACCTAAAAAGTTTTTATTTTAGATTTTTTTAGTACTATAAAAGTTAAAGGAGAATAAAAATTTTAATTTCAATTTTTAAATGATAATTAATTGGGAACTTTTGATGCCACAATTTGGTTCACTAGACATTACCAATGTCTAGTGACTGTGTCAACCGTTCATTTTGGGTTGAAGTCATCCTCATTGAGGTACACATCCTGTAAGAAATCATCCTCGTTGAGCTACACGTGTCCTATGGACTTGTGTGCACTCCAACACAAAAGGTTGACGCACGAAAGCTTGAATTTCCGGCGAAATTCGATGCAATATGGTTAGGACCTTACCTTGTCTATGAGGTCTTTCCTAATAATTCAATTCAATTGGAAACGTTGAATGATGAGCTCTTTCCTACCCGTACATCGGGAAGTAGATGTAAGGAGTACCGAGCTTGACTAGGCAACTTACCCTTGGAGCAAGAGATGTTTGGATTCATCCCCCGATGGTCGCCAATTATGTGAGCCCAAAAGGGTGCCCACATTTAGTCTTAGACCCTTGAAACGTTAGTTGATGCACTTTGAAGTAGCATGTTACTTCACAAAAATATAAAAAGAGTGAAATGTTAGTCTTAGAAGTACCATGTTGTAAGAGGCTAGGATGTGAGTTGTTATTGTGTTTTTACCTTCGGAAGGATTTGAGTGAATGAGGATAGGTAAGGAGAACTTGGATTGAGTAGTTAGTGAGTAGGCTAGTACAAATGGATGGAGACAACCAAAGTGACTCAAGAGGCAAGTGCATTCGAATTGGGATGAATGGAGGATCACATGGAGCGCACAAGTGGACCACCTCATCATGGCCACTTAATGGGGAAGGTCCAAGGAAGAATGCAAGGTGGAGGATAAGCAAATTCTCAAAGCACCAATCAAATCACGAGTTAAGCATCGTGGTTTGAATTAAGTGGTGAGCAACGATTTGGGAAAGTAAGGGGAGAAAGTTATGGCGGCGGAAAGCGAAGGAGGCTAAGTTTGGGTTGAAGCATCCCAAGTTTGGTAAAGTGTGGTAGGTAGAAAGCCAAGGCTAGTTAAATGTTCGAATTAGGATCCTTGTTGATCATTTGAGGGAGGAAGGCTTAGAAGATAGGATTGGCGCCTACTAAGTAGGAGGAAATCTCAAGGGCTTATCGTGAGCCTTGAGGGTGCTCACCCCCTCAAGCTTACTATATAATCCCTCATTCTTCCCTCACTCATCCTCTCTTTCCTTTGTGCTCCAAGGCACCCCACGAGTTATAAGTGTGGGTGTGGGAAGCCATATTGGAGCACATGTGTGTGCTTAGTTTTTAGTTTGAGAGCCAAGGCTTGTTAGCCTTGAAGAGGGCTTAACCTCTTGGTAGAATTAGTGTTGACGTGAAGGATTTTAAAGTTAATTCATGATTCCAATTTGTGGTACTTAAAGTTCATGTTTTGAATACACGTGGTTGCAAGTTCCATGTTTAAGAGTTGAGCACTTGAGGTTGTGATGAGTGCAAAAATATACTTGTGTGGATTAGTTAGTCTTAGTGAAGTTAGGAAATTCTCTCTCCCCCTCTCCTCTCTAGGATTTTAGGATTTTAGGATTAGAGAAGAATTGTGTGATTAGAAAGGGGTTGTTAGTAGAATTAGGAAAATTAGGTAGGAAGATTAGTTAAGGGCTTGAATAATTAGTGAGGTAGTTGGGGATTACAACTACAAAGTTGTGGGTTCATGAAGGAGCTGGGTTTATGAAGGAGCTGGGTTTGTTTAGTTAGAAAGTAAAGAGCTGGGTTTATGAAGGACCTGGGTTTGTTTAGTTAGAAGCTAAGGAGCTGGGTTCATGAAGGAGCTGGGTTTATGAAGGAGCTGGGTTTATAAAGGAGCTGGGTTTGTTTAGTTAGAAGCTAAGAAGCTGGGTTTACGAAGGAGTTGGGTTTATTTAGTTAGAAGCTAAGGAGTTGGGTTCATGAAGGAGTTGGGTTTATGAAGGAGCTAGTTAAATCCAAGACCACTTGAAGGGTGAACCTTGCACTATGGACTCATCCAAGTCCAAATCCAATACCGCGGAGGAATGTGAGCCCAAACCCACTACTCGGACTACGGACGCTTAAGGGTGGGGGGTTTGGCCTCACATAATTGGTGCGTCCGCCGGGAGCGAAGCGGAAGGTAGTTACAAGACTTGGAGGCGACTAGGAGACTTGGAGGCAACTAGGAAAAATTGGAGACACAAACTTGAGAGAAGGGAAGGAGCACCCGAAACTCGGTAAGTATTCTCTCTTTGGGTTACATTTGAATTCATTGTATTTCAACTATTCCTTGGAATGAATTGCATTGTCAATTACGCAAATTCATTTTTGAGGAAGGAGCGCGGCGAAGGTACGTCCTCAACCTTTTTGGGGATTTGCTAAGAACTTAAAAGGAACCTATAACCGAGTAGCTCATTAAAACATTAGAGGGTAAATTCACCTTAGGACATTGAACTTTGACACTCACCTCGGGGTGAGTCTCAAAGTTTTGGGAGTTGTCATTTCATGCTCTAGATTAAATTAATATTTCACAAAGTTTATGGTGTTGTTACATTGAGTCACGATTGAGGGGAGTGCTAACTCACAGGGGGATGCGATTGCTCAAGGTATGTTTATTTCTTCAAAGTGAACTCATTAACTAATTAAGGAATGCCTTTTGTACTCGTGATTGTTGTTATCCGTTGTAGAGGGTAATTCCCAAATTGTGGATGGTGTGAGAAGTTGAAGGGTGAAGCCTCGACTTTTAACATAATCTACTCGGAAGGTCACCCCCTCACAATCGGTATTGTGGTGAGTGTTAATTTGCGGGAAGGTGCGGAGGTGATGCTCCGACTTAACCAAAAAATTAACATGAACATGCCTATCCCCTATTGGGATTCTTTCACCTAAGTGGGCTTGCAGGTTCTTTTCCTCACCTCCTAAAAAAAAAATTATAACCACACCAAGACAAGTGAAAATATTAAGAGGGGAATTGCTAGGATTATGTGTGGTCAAGTGAGGGTCGATCGATTCTTATGGAATGCAAGGTAGGACTCGCTCACAAAAACCAAGTTTGATAGTAGGACTAGAGAAATCTACTCGAAAGAGGCGGTCCTCTAAAATCAGTGATAGATTAGAACAAGATAATGTTAGAATAGAGAGTTGTTTGAACGTCGAACCTAGGACTAGGTCAATTCTAGACACCTTAGAACTTGGAGCTCAACTTGAAGAGGAGATCACTCCCTCCAAATTGAGTGGTGAAACTTCTTCGGAAAATTACACACTTAGAGAAGAATTCCCGGTAGAAGTTGATAGGGGATTGTTGAATAGTTCACCGGTCACCATGGCCGAGGAACGGGGGATGGATCCACCACCCATACCCCCAATTCCGCCCATACCTCCTATACCTCCAATAGACCCATTGGTTAGGCCAAGAGGCCTACCAATTGTGGTTCCACAAAATTTAGCGGCGATGGATATGCCATCTCATCTCCCTAAATTTTATGGGACCAAGGATGAGGACCCCTCTCGGCACATGGAACGGTATATCGAACGGTTGGCTAGCTTCCTCATAACCGACCCGGGTTATTGGTTAGTGTGGTTTCCTACCACTCTAGAGGGGGAAGCCTATGAATGGTATCGGGATCATGCCGAGGGACATTTTAGGGGATGGGAACAATTACAAAGGGAGTTTCTTAACGAATTTAGGCCGGAAGTGGGTCAAAGTACCGCATTAAGGGCATTGTCGTCATTGAAGCAAGGAAGGGAGGAAGAAATTTCGGCTTACATTAGGAGGTTTGATTTAGTGTGCACTAGATTTGTGGGTACCATGCTCAACGACGACACGCTAAAGCAATTTTTTATTCAAGGGTTTTTTAAGTCCGGAACTATTAGGGGTGTTCTAGAAAGGAATCCCTTGACCTTGGCGGATGCCAAGCGTGCGGCTAGAGATATTGAAAACTTGGATAAAGATCACGAAAGGCTATGGAGAAGGGAGGATGAATTGATCCCACAATTCATCCCCATACGCCCTAGGGTGGTAGCGGTAGAACCCGCTAAGTATGAGAACCAAATTCCATATGCCATTGTGGACACCGGCCCCCGACCTTTAGCGGTTAGGGAACCGGCACCTCTTTTGGCACTACCGGCCCCTAGAACGGATCCACACTTGGAGGAGGTTGAGAGAAGACTAGGTGCTAGCCAACTAGGATTCCAAGAGGCTATGATAAAACAAATGCAAAGCCTCACGGATCAAATGTCATTAATGATCCGGAGTCAACAACCGGGGCCTCCACCCCCGGTTGAGTCGGGTAGGCATTCTTCCGGATTATGGTGTGTCCAATGTGGCCAACCGGGCCACACGCGTCAATTTTGTAGAAGTGGACAAAACCGTGACCAAAGAGGAAACGGTAACCCACCTCAACAAAATCAACGAGGTCAAGCGCCACCTCACTATGGAAATGGAAGCAATAGAGGACCACAACCTAGAGGGCAAGGTGGCCAAAATTTAGAGAAGAAGGAATTTCATCCCTTTTGTGGAAGGTGGCACGCTCAAGGACAATGTTGGTCCGAAGGTCAAGAGTTTAATTGTAGCAATTGTGGAGGAAGTCATCCCTCGGATACGTGTCGCCAACCGGACAAAATAATTAATGTCCCTTGCCCGGTGGCTAATCCACAACAACAAGCAAGGGATAATATGCGAGGTGCTAGGCCACAAGGAGTACCGGCCAATGAACTTAGGCCACCTAACTTATACTATGACCATAGTAATGCTAGGCAAACTTTTCATCCACCGGCGGGCTTGCAAACTACAACCGGTTACATTCCAATACAAAATAGACAAGGAGTTCCACCTAATGGTAGTAACGGGAGACAAGCGCCTCCAACGGATCCGGGACCATCTAACTCCCAAGATGTTAGGTTCATGGATGGAGTGTTGGAGGCCACATGTGATGACATGCTTCCTCTCCCAACGAGAATTGGAGAGGAGCAAAGTCAATGGCCTCCTCACACCAATGCTATTACATATGAGTTAGTGAAGGGTAAGGGTGTGGTTGAAGAAGCACCTGCACTAGCGGTAACTACTAGGGCTAGGAGAGGGGATGCCCCGTTGGAGGTAGGAATAGGAGAGCAAGGAAATTACTCTTCGGATGAAGAGATTAATCTCTCCGAGTTGGATAGGGTAGCTAGAAGAGCTACTAAGGATGTGGAGAGGGAAAATATAATTTTACAAGATAGGGAGAGGACTAATGCGGTACATGACTTGGATAATAGCGATGTGGGTGAATGGGAAGGACCGGGGGTTCCCGTAGACGAATTCGACGTAGTGGGTAATTCTAAGGTGGAAAGATCTACCGGGTACGACTTGTGGGCGGACCTTAGTACACTCAAGGCGGATATTACTTTCGGCCAACTATTGGAAATTTCACCCACGGCAAGGAAAACATTAAAGGAGGGAATGCCGGTACACAAGAGGATGAGGAAGGTGAAAGCTAAAATAGCCGCTAGGATCCAATCACAAGGTGGAAGAGACGTGAAAGCTATAGAAATAGAAGTTGTTATAGTAGATAAGGTGGTTCCTAATGTGCTAGTCGACGGAGGGAGTAGTCTAAATATACTACCGGAGGATACTATGAAAAAATTGGGACTTGGACTCACGGGGCCTTCACCTTTGGTCATAAATATGGCAAATCAAAGTTCGACTACGCCTTTGGGGATGATCAAGGATTGTAGAATGACTACGGGAGGCGAGGAGTACTTGGTCACCTTCCATGTCATTAAAATGCACTCCAACAAGGACACCTTCCCCATTTTGCTAGGTAGGCCTTGGTTGCGGATGGCGAATGCTATGGTCAATTGGGGTGGACCTAAACCATCCATCACTTATGGTCCGGAGGGTAATAGGGTCATAGTGTCCATTGGTTCATTAGAAGGATGGATGAAGAAGGAGATGTATTTGCCATTGGAGAAGGAAATTGATGACTTAAACGAGAATGAGATTGGCAAGGCATTGGTGGGAGTCGTCCATCCCGAAGGTCAAAGGGTTGTTATAGATTCGGGCTCGGGAAGTCTAGGTCCTAATTTTTACAATTATGGGGATAATGGGGATTATGCCCAATGGCTAAGGGAGTACCCCGAGTCCGAGGTTGATGTAATGGTTACATTTCACCAAGTAGGCTTAGGGAGTGAATTTCCTAGTGTTAGTTTAGGAGAGGGCTCATTGTTGGAGCCATGTGAGGTGCTCACCGAGGAAGAGTGGGTTAGCGGTGGGTTAACACCTTGGGTAGATGACGTGGAAGAGGGTGAGGTTAGTTTAATTCATGTAGATGGGACTCAAGAGGAGGATGTGATTATTGAGTCATCGAAATTGGAGGAGCCTTTACATTTCAAGACCACGTCTACGGGGATAGTTGTAGGTCAAGATGTGAAAGATTACCCCAATGTGCCTTCCGATTGGTATCGGAACAAAGAGGAACAAGCACATGTGTCGGAAGCGGATTGGCGGTACGTGGATGTGAAATTAAAGAATGGAAAAACCCAACAAATGAAGATGGGTTCCAAATTGGGGGAGAAAGAGGTTAGGGAGTATAGCAATTTGGTGGATGAGTTTAGTGATACTTTTGCATGGTCCTACGATGAGCTTAAGGGAATTCCTAGGGAAATGGTAGAGCACCGGATTCCTTTAATTCCGGGGGCGAGGCCAATTAGACAAAAGGAGAGGAGGATGAATCCTCAATTGCAATTGTTGGTGAAAGCGGAATTGGAAAGGTTATTGAAGGCCGGGTTTATCAAGCCGGTGGAAATCACGGATTGGGTTTCTCCTATGGTCTTAGTAAAGAAAAAAAATGGGAAATTAAGGGTTTGTGTCGACTATAGGAAATTGAATTCGTGCACACAAAAGGATCACTTCCCCTTACCTTTTATCACCTTGTTGCTTGAGGAGGTTGGAGGTCATTCGCGATATACCTTTATGGATGGGTATGCGGGTTATAATCAAATTTCCATAGCCCTCCAAGATATCCATAAAACGGCTTTTACTACACCTTGGGGTACTTTTGTGTGGGTAGTGATGCCATTTGGGTTATGTAATGCCCCGGCTACTTTCCAACGATTAGTAATGTATATCTTCACCGACTTGTTGTTCAAATCCATGACCGTCTTTGTGGACGATTTTAGCACACAAAGTAATGTGGACGATCACCTACATTGTGTTAGGGAGGCATTGGTTAGGTGTAGGAAGATGAGGTTAGCATTGAACCCGGATAAGACATTTTTGGGAGTGAATAAGGGAGTGTTGTTGGGTTATGTTGTTAGTGAGAAAGGTAGAGAACCCGTTCCGGATAAGATTGCGGCCATAAGCGACTTGGCAACTCCAACCAATTCCAAGGGGATCTCTAAGTTGTTAGGACATGTGGGATGGTACCGGGAACTTATTCCTAATTTTTCAAAGATAGCGGTGCCCATTACCCATTTGCTCAAAAAGGATGTCAAATTCGAGTGGACGGATGCTTGTCAAAAAGCCTTTGAGGAATTGCGGGATAGGTTGAGCACCTATCCGGTGTTGATACCACCCAATTGGGGTAAACCTTTTCACGTCTATTGTGATGCTAGTAATGTGGCAATAGGGAGTGCGCTTTGTCAAGCAACGGGAGAAAAAGAGAAGGATCAACCTATAGCTTATGCGAGTAAGCAATTGACCCCCGCCGAAAGAAACTACTCTACAACGGAGAGGGAGTGCCTAGCCATGGTGTTTTCCGTTAAAAAGTTTAGGCATTACCTCATGTGCAACCCGGTTGTATTTTTTGTTGACCACATGGCTATCAAGTATCTAGTTAACAAGGCGGAGTTAAGTGGTAGGTTAGCTAGGTGGGTTTTGTTATTAGAAGAATTCGACTACACGGTGGAATATAAACCGGGTCGTATGCATTTACAAGCGGACCACTTGTCTAGGTTGTCGGAGGAGATAGGAAAAAATCCGGTAAATGATATGTTAGTAGATGATAGCCTCTTTGTGGTCACTTCTACACCGGAGTGGTATGCGGGCATAGTGGAATTTCTAACAACCCACAAGTTGCCCAAAGAGTGGACAAAAGAAGAGAGAAGGAAGGTGAGGGTAAATAGTAGGCAATTTGTTGTAGTGGGCCATAGGTTGTTTAGAAGGGGGTCCGATGGTATTTTACGACGATGCGTGTCAAAAACGGAGGTTGAAGCGATTTTAATCGCTTGCCACGATAGCGCTTGCGGCGGTCACTTCTCGGGTCAACTCACCGGGCAAAAAATACTTAGAGCGGGCTACTTTTGGCCTACACTATTTAAGGACGCCCATGACTATGTAAGGAAATGCGACGCTTGCCAACGGTATGCCCGAAACGACCTTAGAATGGAGATGCCTTTACATGTATCATTACCCTTAATTCCTTTCGAAAAATGGGGCATCGACTATGTGGGTGAGGTCCATCCCCAATCTTCAAAAGGAATGAAATATATTGTGGTGGCAACCGAGTACCTCACCAAGTGGGCGGAAGCCAAAGCGGTGAAGACCGACACGGCGGAACACGCGGCAACATTTATGTACGAAAACATAATTTCGCGGTTCGGGGTGCCGAAGATCCTAGTAAGCGATAGGGGTACTCACTTTTTGAATGACTTGATTCGAGAGATGACAGAGAAATTTAAAATTGATCACCGGAAGACTACTCCCTACCACCCACAAACCAATGGACAAACGGAAAGGGTTAACGGAATTTTGGTGAGTATACTACGCAAGACGGTTATAGACTCGAAGCGGGATTGGGATACGAAACTAACGGCGGCACTTTGGGCATACCGTACAACCTATAAGGTAACTACGCGTGCTACACCATTTTCCTTAGTCTATGGTCTTGAAGCGACACTACCAATCGAATATGAAGTCGAGTCACTTAGGGTGGCCGTGAGTACGAGACTTACCGAAAGTCAATCCTTACGAAATCGACTAACCGATTTGGAAGCACTTGACGAAGGGAGGAGAATGGCGGCTCAACATATTGAGGCAATCCAAAGAAGGAGAAAGATTACTTTCGACAAACGACATAAGAGAAGGGCCCTAACACCGGGAATGATGGTCATGATTCAAGACGCACGAAAGCTTGAATTTCCGGCGAAATTCGATGCAATATGGTTAGGACCTTACCTTGTCTATGAGGTCTTTCCTAATAATTCAATTCAATTGGAAACGTTGAATGGTGAGCTCTTTCCTACCCGTACATCGGGAAGTAGATGTAAGGAGTACCGAGCTTGACTAGGCAACTTACCCTTGGAGCAAGAGATGTTTGGATTCATCCCCCGATGGTCGCCAATTATGTGAGCCCAAAAGGGTGCCCACATTTAGTCTTAGACCCTTGAAACGTTAGTTGATGCACTTTGAAGTAGCATGTTACTTCACAAAAATATAAAAAGAGTGAAATGTTAGTCTTAGAAGTACCATGTTGTAAGAGGCTAGGATGTGAGTTGTTATTGTGTTTTTACCTTCGGAAGGATTTGAGTGAATGAGGATAGGTAAGGAGAACTTGGATTGAGTAGTTAGTGAGTAGGCTAGTACAAATGGATGGAGACAACCAAAGTGACTCAAGAGGCAAGTGCATTCGAATTGGGATGAATGGAGGATCACATGGAGCGCACAAGTGGACCACCTCATCATGGCCACTTAATGGGGAAGGTCCAAGGAAGAATGCAAGGTGGAGGATAAGCAAATTCTCAAAGCACCAATCAAATCACGAGTTAAGCATCGTGGTTTGAATTAAGTGGTGAGCAACGATTTGGGAAAGTAAGGGGAGAAAGTTATGGCGGCGGAAAGCGAAGGAGGCTAAGTTTGGGTTGAAGCATCCCAAGTTTGGTAAAGTGTGGTAGGTAGAAAGCCAAGGCTAGTTAAATGTTCGAATTAGGATCCTTGTTGATCATTTGAGGGAGGAAGGCTTAGAAGATAGGATTGGCGCCTACTAAGTAGGAGGAAATCTCAAGGGCTTATCGTGAGCCTTGAGGGTGCTCACCCCCTCAAGCTTACTATATAATCCCTCATTCTTCCCTCACTCATCCTCTCTTTCCTTTGTGCTCCAAGGCACCCCACGAGTTATAAGTGTGGGTGTGGGAAGCCATATTGGAGCACATGTGTGTGCTTAGTTTTTAGTTTGAGAGCCAAGGCTTGTTAGCCTTGAAGAGGGCTTAACCTCTTGGTAGAATTAGTGTTGACGTGAAGGATTTTAAAGTTAATTCATGATTCCAATTTGTGGTACTTAAAGTTCATGTTTTGAATACACGTGGTTGCAAGTTCCATGTTTAAGAGTTGAGCACTTGAGGTTGTGATGAGTGCAAAAATATACTTGTGTGGATTAGTTAGTCTTAGTGAAGTTAGGAAATTCTCTCTCCCCCTCTCCTCTCTAGGATTTTAGGATTTTAGGATTAGAGAAGAATTGTGTGATTAGAAAGGGGTTGTTAGTAGAATTAGGAAAATTAGGTAGGAAGATTAGTTAAGGGCTTGAATAATTAGTGAGGTAGTTGGGGATTACAACTACAAAGTTGTGGGTTCATGAAGGAGCTGGGTTTATGAAGGAGCTGGGTTTGTTTAGTTAGAAAGTAAAGAGCTGGGTTTATGAAGGACCTGGGTTTGTTTAGTTAGAAGCTAAGGAGCTGGGTTCATGAAGGAGCTGGGTTTATGAAGGAGCTGGGTTTATAAAGGAGCTGGGTTTGTTTAGTTAGAAGCTAAGAAGCTGGGTTTACGAAGGAGTTGGGTTTATTTAGTTAGAAGCTAAGGAGTTGGGTTCATGAAGGAGTTGGGTTTATGAAGGAGCTAGTTAAATCCAAGACCACTTGAAGGGTGAACCTTGCACTATGGACTCATCCAAGTCCAAATCCAATACCGCGGAGGAATGTGAGCCCAAACCCACTACTCGGACTACGGACGCTTAAGGGTGGGGGGTTTGGCCTCACACCCGTACAAGGAAAGAAACCAGGCAGCATCATTTTATCTCGGTCCTCGTACGTTCTGACAAAAAAAAAGCGTGAAGTCTTTGTGGAGCACGTGCATGCATTGTGAACCCCCACCCACTATGTGGGTCAACTGAGGAAGCGTGTAAACATGGATAGGCACATAGAAGGCCTGAAATCCCATGACTACCATGTCCTCATGCAGCAAGTGTTGCTACTATGTGTGCACTGCACAATGGGAAAGGAAGTTCGGACGTCAATAATAATGTTGAGCCGTGTATTCAGGAGGGTATGTGCTAAGTCCATTGATCCTCTTGGTTCCTATAGGCCCCCCCACGACATATTCCGAAATCCACCTTCATAGTTAGAAACAAAACTTCAGAAATGGTGCCGATATGGCCAACCACTACCGCGCTCTTCGTTATGCACTTCAAACTCGTCTGTTTCCACCCTTCGAATTGTTGTCTGCGAAAGACCCCTCTCCAATGGACTAGGCCCACTTGCTTCGCGAGGGGCTGTGTATAAGTTGGGCTCTCTAGGGGAGGATGGGAAGTTGGATGGGAAGTTGGCTTTGTAGCCAAACGTGGATGGGAAGTCGTTTTGTGCAAGGAACCGAGAGGCGTTCGAGTATTCTCCAAACAACAGAGAACGGATGAAGTACAATGCATAGCATTGGGCAGGACTTCAAATTTTCTCAGATTGCAAGTGACGGGCTTATATGACGATCTCGTACCGAAGACACCCATATTGGGCGATGCAGTGGAAGTGGGGCCAGGAGTGGTTGCTAAAGCATTAGAATGTATAGAGGGACCGGACGACGCATCGGTAGATGACTTAGAGTATTGCGACTATGACGGTGATTTACTCCCCGTCCGAGAAAGAGAGTTGTATAAATGAAATTTAGGTGGGTATATATTTGACACGTGCATATCTAGTGACGTGTTGTCTTGGCCACATAACACACACATTAATTGCACCATGTCCTCCCGTTGCTCGCTCATGTATCTGTAAACTTCTACATCAAGTACATAATAAACGAAGACGACATGCCAAAGTTACACTGGAATCCTTGTTCAAAATTTCCAGGACAATCACATGCATCAATCCAAGGTTCATATGTAGACACAAGACCCTCGAACCCTAAAAATTTGTGACATGCTTATGTACAACGCCATCGCGTCCTCTCAAATTGGTTGTGCCGTGACCGCACATGTTCAATTAGTCTCTTGGCAATAATTACTTTGAATACTCCTCCCCAATTTCCCCCCTATATTCTCTAAAAAATCAATCTATTAATTATTCAATAAATAAACATGGGCCATTCCCAATTTTCATTGCTGTTCATATTGTAGAACAAAAAGTACTTAATTTTGACCAAAATTTGTCATTATTAAAGAAATACCCCAAACCATAATACTAGATAATGAGTCATGGGGCAAAAACACAAGCGGCCCATCTAGGGCAGCCTACACTTTCAAGGGCTGCCCAAAAAAGGGAAAAAAATGGCCCTCGTCAAAATGTGACTGAAGAATATGACTCACAAAAAAATGTGACTGCCACATATGACTGCGCGTCCACCAGACACGTTCCCCGTCGTTCCCTATGAAGGCACACGTGGTTCCCATACGCCGTATACGGTACATTTGCCAAATACTACAGTGTTATATGACTGCGAGTCATATTTTTGAATTTCGTCCCCCCCAAAGGTTGAGGCCTGGCCAAATGTGACATCTTATAGTCACCAGTCATCCCCAGTCACATTTCCCTAGTCACAAAATACCCAATCTGTTGTAGTGACCGGTCAACTTGCAGGAGGTTTAGTTTTGGATTCAACAAGGCTCTTGTAATACACATGCCACATGAGATTCATCAACGTGCTATCCAATCATTGTGAATGTGATATAGAAATTGAGCTCTCACTTTGAAAGCTCAGGTACAAAGTGGGATCGAGTGAAAAAGAGAGGCTCTTAGCCAATGGTAAGGATCATTTCTTTGAGCTTTTAATCTTCAAGCTCTCAAGTTGGACTAGTGTTGGTAAATGTTTAGCACTGATTATGTTTGCCGTTTGATGTACGATCCAGATCAAGGTCGAGGCATCTATTACCAATAAAATAAGAGAGTTTGCATCTGTTTAGGAGTAACATTGGAGAATTATTTTTCTTATGAAGAGAAACAAATTCTAAGGAGAATGCAAAAAGAAATATATATGTATTTTTGAGAATATGAAAATAATTGCTACAAATTTCAAAGCGGTAAAGTTAGGGTAACACATAGTCAATCTATAGGTTAAACATAACCGCTCATCTAAATGCTAATGTTTGGCTATGGCAGTTATCAAAACTCTTATGAGGGTAATCAATCACAAGCCGCCATCACATAAACCTTAACTTAATTCACTTAAAAAAATAAGAACCTCATCCATGTCGACATTACATGACCCTAGTCAATGGTTAAATGGACTTGGTCGACTATGGATTCTTTGACCTTATCGACCATCTGAATTTTGGGTCAAGCAAAACTTTGTGATGAGGATCTATACTAAATGGTCGTCAATTAGTTGAATTTGGGCGTGATTTACACCAAGACCATAGCTACAGAGGACCACTCTAACTCAATGTTACACCACTATGTTGGATGTGATCACATGAAGTGGGGCCCAAGACAAATAAAATAAAATAATGTAATTGTACATCACATGATCCTAGTGTTAACCCAAGAGAAATCATAAGTTAGGTCGAGGTGGGGGGAGAGGGTGCATGTTCACATCTTTTCAAACCTAACAATGAGGTGATTAGAATAATGCTCCAATGAATCCTTCTTCCATGTAGGATTCCAAGTGCACTTATCATCCAATGCATGAAGAATAGCATGGGCTTTGGCCAAATTGTGAACCCAAATTGGACCACATGCTATTTCATATTCCATTACAATCACTTAAAGTGGTCCATCACTTTAGTCTTTCTATACACCACCTTAAGGTAAGCAGTCCTTAATGCCTACATTTCATAGAATAATAAACAATCGATTAGATGCGATGATTAACAAACTCAATTTGAGGCCAAAATTATTTTCTCAAAATCACTGGAGTTCGTATGAATCTTCTGCACACCAAAATGAAGATTATCTTTATGCTTAATTAATCATAGAGGTCCCCTCTCCCACCCAATCCCCCCCCCCTTCATTTTTTGATTACTATTGGACCTAGAATACATTACATATTTTAATCACATAGTCCAATCTACTTAAAACGTAGAGTTATGTTTGAGGTTCTTCTGTCGACTTCTTATAACCACACACCACTCAAATATAGATGCCCAACTAAAATAAGTAACTAAAGCAGGCCCAATTGCCATTTTTTTACTATTAGTTCTCGAAGTTGCCAAGGGAAGAATAAAATGCAACCACCTGTGACCTGAGGCAGCTTACTTTTATGGTGTTGAACTTGAGCTTAAAAGTTCCCAGACCAAATCTACCTAGAAAGTTAGTATTGAGGAATATTGACTTGATTGTCAGTAACCTATCACGTTACCTTTGATTCTCTAACGGCCCGACAGTCGGAGATTGATAAGTTACTAGAATATTGATGAACTCAGGACTGAGTTTCAGGTTAGTTGGAACTTGCAGGCAGGGCCTGCAGAGCTGTCGATAGACATACTGAATCTGGCATCAAATCAAGCAGCAGCACTGTTTCGCAAGTCAAGAAATGCACGTGCACACATGAATTGTTTTCTCCGATTTCCCCATGTTTCAGATTCGCCAACTCACAAAATCTTGGCGAGAATGAATTAATAAATATACATGTGTGTGTACATACTAACTAAGTCACGATACAAGCTGTGCTATCAAGGACTCTACTCCCCAAGGGTCGCCTTCAATCCTCTCTGTAAGTTTACGGGTGATCTACTTCTTATGGGGAAAGACAACACCGATGCAGCCTTGGATGGCTCCCGCCTGCAACCAAAGATCTTGTTGAAGCTGTGGTTCTTGTCTTATTTCTTAGATCATTGCTCAAAATGTATGCTGGTAACCTTGCAGACATTCAATCAACTTGCTCTGGAGGGGGCAGGATGACAGAGGTACTACCCAGCCTCTGACGCCCTTGTCACCCAAGGTTCTAGCCTCTAGGCACTGCAGTAAGCCTAAGTATTTGGTGTTGGAGCTGACAAACTTTCAATCAAAGCTCAAACTATTGAGAGTTTCAAGCTCAAACTAGTTTCGAGCAAGTGGAAAGCAGCCATGCTCAAAAGTAGTGAGGGATCAAGAAGGGATTGATAATAAACAAAGGCGAAAGCATTCATGACAAGCCAAAGAATGCTTGAAAACTCGTTGGCTTGGTGTCCACAAAACGAGACCTCAAGCTCTCACCAATCCCTAGGAAGTTACTTCTATGAGGTAGCTTAGGATTTCGACGGAGAGCTTGTCATAGTCATTCCACATAGGATCCATTGCCATCTAAGCATTCTAAGTTTGGTAAAAACTTCAAGCTCTCAAATTGAGAGATCATGTGTAAAGTGGATTTGAGTGAACAAGCACGTGTAAGATGCACCCCACCTGTGAGAAAGTTCTTTTCTTCATGCTTTCATGAATCATCTTAAGCTCTCAACTTGAGCACTACATAGTGTACATGGGGCTTTAGATGTAGGAAAGTCTTCACTAATGAAGATACACGTGTGGAGAAAATATGTCGTAGTGCTTGGAATGATACCATCCACACCGGTATGACTCATAAAAGCCACAAGTTACATGAAATTTGTTAAGTTTAGAAAAACCAAAAATCAAAAAGTTCTTGAGGATGAGTTTTTTTACTTGTTTGGTGCGCCAGTGAAGTGCTTTGTAATGATAACTTCACTCACTGTCAATGAAAGTTATCCCCATCATTTCTCACCTCTCAAGGTGGTCCCTCTATTTGCCTCTTTTGATTTGATGAATTTACTTTATAACATTAATCAACATAATGCATAGACAATCCTCTTTATAAAATTATACATCTACATTTAGACTTAATCCATGTGCAAAACTAAAAATGGCTTAGATTGCATACCGACTAGGTGGGGAAGTATGGGCTCAATGGGGACAAGAAACAAACTTAAGCAAACCGGATAATGCATTATTTTGAGACTAGCAGGATGTTATTCCAAGTATTGGTGGTGGGAATGTCAAGCCCTACTGCATGTTGATGCATTGCCATGGGTTCCACTTCTACTCAAGCTAAAAGGAGCCCCATATTTCCTTATCCCTAGAATAATGAGAGTGCAATGCTCTATATATTCACAGACCCACAAATGTCAAAACCTATGAGGAACCCTTAGTAAAATGTTAAGTTCCATTTTTAAGTCATCTATTTAGTGTTGGTATGTAGGCAAAAGGCCAACAATCCAAAGTCAAGTACATCAAAACAAGGAGAACATGTGCCCATTTGGAGGGGAGATGGGCCCCCTCAAGCGTGCCACATTGCCACGTAAGGAGAGAAAACTGACCACAAAACTATCACAAGCCAAGGACAACCCCCAACCACTTAACCAAAAAACCAGGTTGAGTCTTCTTTTGTGATTGTTTTCTCTACGACAAATGACATTCCCTCTACATAACATTATTCAGATCCATAATAGTATTGTGTGGGACTGACAATATTCTAGTGAATATTCCCTAGAATATTGTCAGTCCCACATAACATTGTTATGCATTTGAATAATGTTATGTAACAAACCCTCCACAACTGATGAAATTAAGCAAGATAGTCGCCTCCAAAATCGGGCACATAGTGAGACGCTTGATTTGTCTCAATTTTCCTTTGCCAAGCCATTTTCCCACACACAATGCACTCTTTAAAATTAGAAAGTATAAAGTTAAAAACATTGCAGACATTCATCTACTTCATTGGAAGGGGGCATGATTTTGGCGCCGGTGCACTCTCTGACACCCTTGTCACCAAAGTTCTTATAGGCACTGGGCCATTAGAAGCATTGGCCTGGACTGTCAGGGAAGCAATGCAATGTTCTAGAGAGGCACACTAACTTATACCTACTTAATACTTATTAACTTAACTTGCTTCTGCCGCTTAACTTATTGGAATTTTAGATCCTTGTATCATCCCCTCGCATCCCACCTGTATCTTAACCCAGCCCCTTAATGATCTCCTTGTTCATCCTGTCGTGTTTCAATGTCTGCCTGACCCCTTTAATTTCTTCATGTCGAGTTGTTGGCCTTAGATCAACACTCTTCCATGGCCGATTGATTTCGTGCTATACTGACGATCCACTTCATGACATCAAGTGGACCCTGAAGGGACTGCCACATAGTGCAACTTTGTTGCCGCGTAGCTGTTTTTAGCCATTGGGGACCGGGCGAGCGGCTCTACAACACAACAACAAAAATGGTTGTAGCCAAGGCAAGCCACCGCGCAAGCTGCAGAATACATTAGAAATGAACCCTTGTTTTACCCCAACGCAATAAACATACCGCATGTGTTTTATCCTATGATAAGAAATATGTATTACCAAACATTTTTACTATCGTGTTGCAGCCTAGGTCCTTCAAGGGCCGCCCAGGTTGTGGAAGCCCATGCCATGTGCCAAGTCCTTGAGTCTTTGTTTCATAGATATTGGATCCGATGAGCTCTGATGATGTTCATGTTTGCTTGTGAGGCAAGCTTGAGGGGTCCTACAACCTCTAGCAAATGGACTTGTCTTCTTGGTAAGTTCTTAGGCCTCGCTTCGGGTGAATGTTCACAACACCCACCAAGGGGGAGGGTGAAAATATTGATAGATATTATGGAGCTCCATGACATTTAGTTGTAGACAATGTATTGTCTACAATGGGATCAGAGATCTTGAACTAGTCTAATGAGCTCAAATTGGGATGAACCAACAACCAACTTACATGGATGATGAGGCAAGATTTTACTACTTCCCCTTCAATAGGTGTTATATTGATACAAAGTCCATTCACTTCCATGTGTCAGCCAACCACTAGTAGAACATGGTAGTCAAACTACAACTTCCCAACAACTGCTTTCATTGTTGGATGGACATGTTCAATCTAGTCCCCTCGTAGATTGGTCACGCCAAATTACAAAAGAATTGTTTAGAACATGTTAGTTGGCTACCACTTTTCTAGTACATTGAATATGGTTAGTATTGTGGGCCACATTATTAACAAGGTATTTCACACTAAAAACATTGGGGTTGAAACCGTGGGTGCCAATTCACACTCTATAATGTCGGAGGTCCAAGAAACAAATGATGATATCTCCTTTAAATCTTGCTTCTTTTCCTCAAACAAAGATATGTCTTGTAGAGCTTCTCATCTGAGTCTTTCTACAGGGGCCAAGATCGCCTCCTAACTCCTAGCCATTTGGACACATTGACCATTTAAATACTAGCTACATCTACATTCAAGAAACACATGACTTGCTCATTGTTTGCAAACGAATAATCTATCTTGTAGAGTTTCTCGTGCTCTTTCTATAGACACCAAAAATGCATCCTAGCTCCTAGCCATTTGGACACAATGACCATTCAAAATTTAGTTGCATCTACTTTCAAGAAACACCTCCCTACTGATTTTTTATGTTTTCTCGCTCATTTGTTGGACTAAGGAAGTGAGGTTATGCATCATCAAATGCTTTCAATGAGTATCTCAATTCTAATTAGAAGTGAAAGAATGAGAACATAGCGAGTGGTTGAAGATTCAAATGTATCTACTGTTGAACACAATTTTTATGCATGATGGTGTATATTGTGGGCCACGCTACAGGGATGTGAAGGGTAAGTCACATTGTACGTGTATGTCCACAACATTTTACCACAATCAATGTAATAACACATCAAAAATGAATGGCAAAACAAGAATTCGACCCCCTTCCCAATCATGTGTACAAAATAGGACCAACATTTGATTCATATTTATTGGATTTTATTATCTTTGCATGACATGTCAAATCAATGAGCTATGAAAGTATTCATGTGTGCTCATGAGGTAGGCTCCCATCCAAGTGGATTTTGTCTTCTTGGTTCTTAGGCCAATTTACACTACCCCCCAATTCCTAAGTCTCACATTGGTGGAGAGCAAAGCCCATTGTTTCCGGATTTACACTAGGTTTTGGTTTTACATTCGAAATATCCTACATGGTGGGAAATTTAGTACCAAAACGTTGGGACTTACCCTTGGAGTTGGGTTGGCCAAAAGGAGTGACCTTACTCCAAGGCCAAGATTGGCTTGTTTATAAGAAAAATCAAGCACTTAACTCTTCAATGACAAAGCGTCCCCAAATGAGACATTGTACTTCAAATGGGTAGATTTTTTCTCAATAGTGGTAAGTTTTTGCAAATAATTTTTCACATGTAGCTTTTGAACTTGCCTATTCAACTCTTGATTGCAAAACAATTATCAATGGTTATCCTCAACGTCTCATGAAGTGTTCACACTTAATGATATATTTTGACAAATCTATGACCTAAAGGACATACAATGCAACTTTGCATCACTCTTTGGTGATTCACAAATCTAGCCATTCATATCAACTATGTCATGAGACAATGACATTCATATGAAGAATAATTGAAGTGATCAATAGTTAATAAACTAAGCCTCGATGATTAGAAAATGTTTTGAATTATAACCATATCAACATGATCCTATGATGATGCATCATAATCTCTTTTGTGACAAATCTTAAAATGTGCATCACCTCCCTTGTCTTTTAAAGGTTGAATGTTGATGGACGCATTCAACACACACACACACACACACACGTTATCATCATCATCATCATCTAAATGAGAGCTAAATATGACCCATAAGTAATTGGGTCAGAGGTCCACTTGTTCTTGAAAGAGATCATGTCATTCCTACAACAACCAAAACAACAACATCAACTACCGAATATTGCAATAACAAAAAGTTAACAAACGATATGTTTCATAACCATGAACAAGGCAAGGAAAAAAATGTGTTCTCTTCTTATATCCATGATGCCTAAGAAACTAAACAAGAGACTTGTGCTTATTATCCCACACTAAAGAGAGCATGTTTGAAATCCTACGAACGAGCGGTGGGTGCATAGAGAAAAGTGTCCCTTTTAAGACCCGCTTTTACCTTACCTTGACGTGACCGCAATTAAGTCCTCTTACTTGAGCAAGCATGACTCGGAGCTCGAAGTTGTGTTCAAGAACATGAAGAAGAGCAGGAGGCAGACCAGACCAGATCGGAACAGAACGGCGGATCATCTGACGAGACGAAATGATTGTGTGCGGGAGACGGAGGGACAGGTGTTTGTGTGTCTTTGTGCATGGGAATTGTGCAGGCTGCGGATGTGATCGTTGCGCAGGATTTGATTGAGGAGCCGATCTCATGTGCCATAGCCAGGCATAGTTGTCCTCGGGCATCAGTTTTTGACGATTTTTTTATTAGTCAACTCTACTGCAACCCCCCTCTTTACCCTGACTTGTGTAGCATGCGATCCAACTTAAATGATTTTCAGGTATCGTCATAGAAACTCGAGACCTGTCACCACTACTGCTAGAAATGTGGTAGTTTCGCTACTCTACACTGGGGGTCACTCCCTCTTGTGTTATGTAACCACATGCGTACAAAGGGTATTTTTATGGGGGCTATTTACCTCCTCATTTGGATTTTAAGGAACCCTTTAAGTAGAAAAAAAGCCAACTTCACCAAATATTCAGCACTCTACATGTAATTATAAAAGAAAACCTAGACTATTTCAAATGATGCTAAATTACTTATAAAATTTTGATTTACTCGTTCTGTACGAAGGCAAACTTAAGACTCCAGTATGGCATGGCATATATCCACGTTGCTATATATTGGTGAAAGAAGAGTGTACACATCATAACCCACTCGTTCAATTTTCATTCATTTTGCATGTATTATATGTGATTTTTTTTAAATCCTTTATTTTTTTGTCATACTAATTTCTTTCTACCTCAAACCTAAAGTGGGGGTTTTCCCCTTATGCTAAATTATATATAATCACATGTTTCGCAATTTAAGTAGGCTATGGTAGATCCAAAGTTTCTATAATTTTTCTTGCCAATGAATAAAAAACACCCTGCAGTTGTTCTCATGTGGTTTCTACTTTTTGGCTGGTCACCCCCCGAGACTCGACACGAAGTGATCAGAATGACCCAGGTCTGAGTACCTTTCACAGAGAATCTACAACACGAACTTAGTGAGCAGTGAGCACTACACTAAACTTGATATGCTATTTAGTGTCACTTTTTATTTGGAATATTACGCAATGTTGTATTTGTATATTGTATATCTCATATGCTACCAACAAAATACCTTGTTTTTGTTACAGTGAATATGAGATATACGGTAAATAGATAGAGCATTGTGTAACTCCAAATAGTAAGTGACACTAAATACAATATTGAGTGTAGGTATCAAAGAGGTTACAAATTTGGTATTGTAGGTTATGTGCTCAATTGGTAAATTATTTTGTTAGGTAAGTGATTGCAAATCGAGAAGATTGTCATGTCAATCGGAGTTTAAATGAAAAAGGTTGTAACATGTTAAAGTAAGAATGTGGTTTAGATTTTGGTTACGAACAAACCCAGGGAAACACTCAGGGAAGACTTAAAAGGTGATTTGTGTATTATCTAGGTGTCTCAGATAAGGTTTATTAGGGAAAACACAAGGTTATTACACTTTATTTCAGATTAGGACTGACCATTAGATTATGAGTAAGGGATAAAAATTGGAAAAGGATCTCCATGTCAATGCATGCAATCGTGGCAGTCTCTCACCTCACTCTAATTTCCCTAGGCAATAGTTTGGCGGTGAGTTCATTTTAATTGGACCAAGTGCGGTGCACAAGCATAGGTCTCGCCATCGACAATAGTCTTTTGCAAAAGTATCCCATTTAAGTCTTTCTTACCAAAGCCAAGGGCACTTTGGTATCGTCAATAATCTGGCATTTAATTAATCTTTTTAGTGCAACTTGAAATTTACAATATTGTCATCCTTTCAGGATTGTCGAGATTCTTTGATTAATTATGTTGTTTAAATTATGTTGTCCAGCAATAGTCCTTATCTGGTCTTGGCCAAAGTAATTATAGCATCCTCGGATTACATCAATAAGCCAAACCACATATATATTGACATTTCATAATATATGGTTCATCATTTTATCCCTTTTTAATTAAGGTTTCAATTTGATAAGATTACCGCTTCAAACAATCTCATTCATAATTTCACTTCATTTATCAATCATAATTCAATTACTGAGTACGTTCAATTATCCAATTTTAGGATTAATTTCATATCATCTTATATTCGTATGAATCTTATAATAATTTTCAAGAATATATGCCACACTTACTTACCAGGCTATCAACATCCAGGTCCTTGGATCTTCTAAAGCAGATCCAAAAAACCTTTCAACGTCCATGGCCCATTCTATAACTGTTCAGCTCCTATTCACCAATTAGGCGTGTACATGTTCCTTTTGTAATTTCACACAGGCTATGGTCTCGGTACTTACGATTTCCCGGCCACTAGCCATGTAAATGAAATCAAAACTTTACATTCTCTCAACCGATTGCCACAGAATTTCAGTGTTCAAACATGGCTTCGCAATTGGGAATTGACTCAAACAATTGCCTAAGTGCACAACAACTCTCTCTCTCAAAGTAAACACTGTCCAACACAAACTATTGCCTCTTTATCCATCTCGAGAATTTCAAACAATATTATCAAGCAATTCAACTTCATGTGACCAAGATGTTCACTTACAATCAATTAATCCCTGCAATCTCCTCAAGAATTACTCCTGGAATAATATAATAATTTCTACACTAAGCAACACAAGCTCTCTGCTTAGCTAATGTTAATTTCGCCAGACTATGGTCCTTTAACGCAATTTGTAATCTCTTTCCCCATTCAACATTTACTGATCATTCAGGCAATTGCTCGAATTATCAGATTATCAAACATCTTTAATCATTCAACATTCATTGATCAACTATAGTGGAACTGGGTCACCGGCAATAATCACTCAACACCATCCCTTCTTAATTCAATGAGTTCAGCAGATAATCCTTACACATGCAAACACATTCATACACACAACCTATTGACTTGGGATACATTTCCTTTCACTTTCAACTGGTGACTCAAAATTCAATCAAATTATAGCATGTAACTCAGTAATGCAATCATGACAAATTCAGTATTTAAAAAGTTTGAGAATATTATATTCAGATACCGGCCCACAAGTAAAATCATTTTACCCAGATTATGGCCCAATAAGTTACATTCAACAACCCAGTTATACACCCTGGATTGGAAATTACAATTAAAATACTAATCAGACTCTAGCCTAACAATCTCGAGGAATCACTCCTCGGTGTATCTGCAACTCTCTCACAAATTTGAGAAAATACTTATCAAAATTAGCTCTGTCCTCTCTCAGTCACTCTTGGCCTTTCTCTCCAAAGTTCTACTCAAAAAGCCCCCTCTTCTCTACCGGACAATGGCCTTTATCTCCTCATGGAACCTCCTAGAATCAGGCCATAGCCTCTTTCAGTTGCTTTATGAAATCTCAGTCCATAGCCCCTTTCATACCTATTCATTCACACTTTTAAAGTTCAAAAAGAGCACTATTTACATTTGAACATTGTTCTGATTAAGAGAATTCAAAAATTGACACCACAAAGAATTAATTTGTTTTAAGTGATCACATCAACCCTCTCAATTGGCGTAGGGTTTAGGGTTTAGAAACTTAGAAACGTTTCTATGTTTTGTGAGCACATAGTCCAATCTCATCATAACAATGTCTTATTGATGTTGAGTTTAAACCCCTCACCTCTCCACACACTCAGGTAGGTCACTAGCGAAAATCGTAGAAACGATGTGCGATAAAAAAAAGGGTCTAATATATTCATTGTAGATATATTTTGCAAAAAACGTACATATAATATAGGGGTTTTAAAATAGTGAAATATGTTTACATGTAAAATACCATCACATATAATGGCCTCTTTTATCTAGTTAGTACATGTAAAATAGCGTGGAAACAATTACTAGGGGTAGAGGGTCTAGGGTAGGGTCTGTGCTAGTGGATGAAAAGAGGTAATTTTCTGTTGAAAAACTTGGATGGATGACTTCGCAAGTTGACTGGCTTGAACGTTACTGAACCAATGTATCCAATGTGGAGTTAATGTTCTCTACCTACGTGCTGGGAGGGAAAATTTCAACGTGTTGTTTAAATTGCAATCCTCTTTCCAATTTTCTTTGGCAGTATAAGTAAAATAGGGTATTTTTAAATGATTCCCCCAAAAAATTATAATTATTGATAGGGTGTATTAAAATACAAGCACTTACCTTTATTTTGAAAAATACCATACCTTATAATCTTTTCTGCAAGGTAAATAGTCCCCCAATAAATAGGTCCTGAGCGCATGTGTATGCATTAATATAAGAGGGAGTGACCCCCCCCCCCGAGTCCACACATCAACTATAATAGTTATGTTAATGTAGAGTGCCCGAAGCATATTATTGAATAACATACTTTCACATTGGCTAATTATGTCAAAATTTACATTATACATATATACACATTTATAAAGTGCATTTTGTGAATGATCATCAATGAATGAATAACTATTTAGTATATTAATCATCATTGTGACAAATGGCTATATTGTATTTTCTCCCTAGCATGCAAGCACGGTAAAGTGGACAACTCTTGATCCTTGCATAGGTCTAAGTGAATGTGTATCAAAATAATATACTAACTTTGAATTTTGTGGAAAAAAAAATCATAAATTTCTTAAAAACATATTGATCTACAAAGCCAAGCAATTTATGTTGACCAAAAAATCTCAAAAAAATCCACATATTTTAAGAAGATGGTGCAAGTGGTGCGTAGGCGGTGATATTGAACAAGTATTGTAAAAAAAAGTTAAAATATGATAAGACTACATTGAATTGATAATTTTCTTAAAAAATATTTGATGATGACCTCGTGTATAACAATTCAAGGGTTATGAAGAAAAAATCAAGTTCAAAATAGTTAAGGCCATGAAATTTACATCCAAAACCAAATCCAGCCATTTGCGTTTGGGCATTAGTTTTAATGATAAATTTTGAAGATCTCATTTTGGTATTCTACATTCGAGTACTTAACACAACCTCGGGGAGATCACTCCATTGTCAAGTTGAACACCACGTGCGAACAAAGTTTGCTACCCCTATATTACATGCCATAGATAAGTTTAAAATTTATGATATTTTTTCTACATATACATAACCATTGATAGTATCTTTTTTATATTTTCTTGAAATTTTTAGTCATCTTCTTTTTTGTAGTAATTTTTTTAGCTCAATTCTGCGTCATTCTAGTTAGAAACGGTATGTTTTATAAAAAAAACAAATCATCAAATTTAGTTACTATTTTTTACTATATAATAGATACCGTGTATATCTACTCATGAAAAAAATTGATAAAATTTTGACCCATTTTGGTGATGATTTATGTAAAAAGTAGGATTTTTTAGATGTAAAGTGTTCGCACATGGTTGTTCAACTTTACAAGGGAGTGATCTCCCCGAGAACACAACAATAAAGGTCACCATGAAAAAATATTCAATTTAAACAACATTTTGCTACTACTTTTAGGAGTCTGACTAGAAAACTATGGTTTTGGAATACTGGAGCATTTATTTTGGTCAACTTTACCATGCTTGCATCCCTTGACATAAGATAATGTACCCCATATCATCTGAAACCCACTTAAATCTTGAAATCGATATAAATTTAAACTTGGTGATGACTCATAGAAATTATGCATACATGACTTAGACTTTGGGAAGTTAAATACAAGCCTTAACTACAAAAGTTGACTACATCAATATGTGCAATAACATTGCCCCATGCTAACATATCCACGTGAACATATCAACATTTCACACTATTTGAATAATTACTACAATAATTACATGAATATAGTAATTACTATTGCATTGTAGTTTCTATACATATTAATAAACAAAAAAATTAAAAATTCACCCAAGGTAATTTGCAAATGAGGAAAGAGGCAACCTTCTCGCAAAGGCAACCTAATTGCACATTTCAATGTACAAAGCTTAGGGCCACTTCAAACACGAGCCAAGAACCATGACGATGAAATTGTGAAAACCCAAAAGAAGTGTCCAAAGGTTGTTCCAAAACACTTCCAAAATCATGTAATTTGGTCAAGGGCCCTCAATGTACTGTGGAGTCATATGTGACCGGGCCCTCAACCCAATGCTATATCACTTCATGTGGGGTCCTCACACATGATAAAAATATAATGAATCAATGGTTGTGAGATTTCGGAGTGCCATGGCCTCCCGGTTTTGTGTTAGGCCTACCTCCAAGAGGTGGTTTTTGAAAATAGTCCAAGTGAATACGAAACATGATGCATTTGATGCCATGTAGGAATCCATGTTGACTTTATATCCATCTTGCATCCACTTACTCTGCTAGTCCCTCAAGCGTAGTGTGAAGCGAACTTGAACCGGCTCCGCCTTTTCCGCCAATGAGAGTGCTTGAAGTGCAATGGTCATGGGCCCATGTCAACATATCTACACGAAATATAAAGAAACTATTAGAAAATTGAAGTGAAAACACAAATTGGCAATGACCAAACACATTATTCAACATGTTAAAAAACGAACGCACCTATATAACACATTGTTGATAGCAATACTCCCACCTTTGAAATTACGTAGTTTGGAACCTTTAGTAAAAGGGGGCTCACCTTTGATGAGAGGATTATATGTTTTATCCCAAAGCAAGACACACCACTTCTCCAGATAGATAGATAGAAACTCCGGTCCCTTTTTAGCAAGGGGCCGGTGTGAATAAAGTGTCCGTTCATAATGCCAATGACCCGATGCCCACCGGACAAGGGGACATTGGGACAATACTACTCTCCCCTTTCGAGGATGGACACTATAGTGACACACTATACTAGTTCCTAGCTAGCCACAAGTGCCTTGAAGATACCGGACATGGTATCCCCCCAAAGGGCTTTGAGGTACCCATACAACAAGGTCCAAGGACCCCCCACCATAGTTGGGTGGACTAAGGTGGTGAGCACCACGCCGGCATGGGGAATAGAACCCACAACCTCCTCATTGGGGGCCATGAGCCCTAACCACCAAGCCAAGGCCCGTGGTGCCTCCACTTCTCCACATATGCTCCTCACGGAAGAACATCGTCCACATTCTTTATCAAACCTATTTCTTTCTTTATATCTTCCAACTCATTGATCAATGGTTCATCCATCTACAAACCCAACACATTAATATGAATAAAAACCCTCAAACCACATGCCTTAATAGAAAAATAAATGATTATTAGAAATCAGCATTGAAACAAATGGATTGTACCTGAGCCCACAACGAGCCTCCTTATCACCGAGTTGACGTTTTCCTTTCCCAAAGGATTTGGTCACTACTTCCACCGAGGGAAGCTAAGACATGAGCAATGAGCGGTGAGCAGTGAGATGTAAGTGGTAACACATGAGCAATGAGCAGTAACAAGTGAGCAATGATGCCAATTTTAGTAAGTAGGCACGGTTTTAGGATATATACTCTAAAATTGGCGTTTTTATTTTTTCAATTTAGGAAATATAAAATACTTACATTTTGATTGAAGAAGAGTGAAGGGAGCTTATTACCATGGATACTTTCAAAATCATAAGTCCATTGCTGGTCTTTATTATAAAAATCCACACTAATACATGTCATTTACTTAAATTCTCAAATATGCAGTTGAATACAACACTTGGAATATTACTCACACTCTACAACACCTGCAAGTTCAAGTAGTTGCATGACCTCATTGTAGGAGTACGTTGGAGTGTGAATGAACTTGTCACTACCATAATCCACCTTGCATAAAAATCTAAACACATATTCAAGAAGTTCGTAATACACCCATTTCCCTTTCTTTTCCAAAGACTGAGATGACATTTTCGTGAAGTTAGAGCATGTCGAATGCGGCATGTCGCCAATTGTGACACGATATGCGATGTCCTCCTTGGAGACGATGTTGATTAGCACTCCAAATCCTAGATATGGAATGGCAATTATTCCAACCACATAATAACCATCCATGAGTCCAACACTCTCCCAGTTGTTTTTATGATATGTCGTTGGTGCTGCTAGATTGTGGCGCACTGACCTTCCGAACTTGGAAGTTGGATGGGCATCTGGGTTTAGTGGCACATGGAAATCCATTCGAGAAATTGGGAACATCGCAATTGTAAAAAACCTACGGCAGGGGGAGCGAGCCTCCCTTTGCTGCAATCGGAACCCAACACCTTCGAGAGCCAATACCTCCTACCTTGAGAGATTGATACCTATCTTCATAGACCATATGTTGGGTACAACAAGCCAGTCTACCACGTACTCCTTGTTGCCACTTACATAACGCTTGATGCCATTAGGGCACAACCAAAACTCGTACTCCACATTGTTGGTGGAGCGGTATTCCTTCAATCCCTTGTACGTGGGAGCAGGCATGCCACGTTTGCCAGTTCCGACTTTGGCATTGCACAAAGTCCTTGTATTGGCTTGCATTGGCCAATATCTTTTTGGCAAAGTTGGGCAACAATCTTGCAATATGCCAGTGGGAAGAAGGCAATCAATCTCTAACAATGATGTGGTATGTGCCACACCATGTTGTGCAAAATTCAAGGATTCTTCTATGCATGTTTTTAAACCTAGTGTTAGGGCGAGGAATCAAGTAATTCACTTTGTTGCGTCGCAATCCACACCCGGTGGCAGATCAAACTTTCGTTTGGTGGATCCAAATAGCTCAGACCCCTCCAAAGCACAATCCCTAGTATTGAGATCTTCCGCCCCCGGATAGGACTTCATGGCATTTGCCAGTAGTTTCGGATTTCCAAACATGGCAACAACCTTCAATTTCAAAGACACAGAATCAAGGCCTTTACCAGTAGAACCACCTCTCAACCATGATCTGTAAATTTGCAATCTGCACAAATGTATGGATCAAATCGTCCACTATCGCTTCATATAGACAAGTCATCTTGTTTCCATACTACTGGAGCCATTTGTTGTGCACCATCTATGCAAGGTTATACATTGGCATTTCTACACATTCATCCATAGTCATATCCTGCAAACATTACACAAATTATAGTAGATTATGTATATATATATATATATATATATATCATGGATATTCAAAAGTAAAATAACATCAAAAAATACATGGTGACGATGCACTTACAAGAATCATATAACCATCCCATTGCCTATAACGAAAGTGCCAGAACCCCAACCGCTCGAAGAGGCCAAAAATGCCTCCTTCTGTGGCAACTCTAGATGACAACCACCATAAACGAATGACATGATATTTAGTTTCAGCTTTGTCAATTGTTTTCATGTCTTTGTAATCCTTGCATAATTGTTTGTACTGAAACTGCAAAGATGCCTTGATATACTTCTGCAACACCTTATCCAAGTTTTGTGACCAATGGAAAATACAAGTGCGTTCACGACCCACCATTGGAAAACTTGGGTCACCTCTACTATATATATTTCTGACCGCATTCCAATTAGCATGAGCATTGTCTGTCATGAAACCCTTGAAGTTCACTTTCGACACTTCATTCTCTGTCATGATGGAGTTCAAGTTTTCCAAAAAAAATTTGAGCTATACCATCTTCAGATTACATGTCACAACACGCAATGGTCGACACCTTACAATACTTGCTATCGTACACATGACACGCAAAGGTAGTCCAATTCTTCGGACTCTTAACATGGTCAAACACTATCCATGAATTCTTAATATCTCCTCCCACTTGCATACGTTTAATAAGGTCCATAGCACTCCACGGAAGATCTACTGACATTTTGAAGACAAATACTTTGTCTTTGGATTGCTCCAAGAATCTACTACCATGGACGTACTTGAAGCCCGAATGGCCTTTGAATGCCATAATACTATCCATTGTATCCATTCCACTCTGAACAAAACGTTTTGAGCCCGATACAAATTACGACAATTTAGGGAGCAATAGTACTAAATTTATCCATGACAATCTCTAGGGACGAACCTACCAAATGATGTCCTTCACCGTTTGATGAAGATTTTAGGAGGTAATCTGCTAGGAATTTTTTGTCTGCTGCCATTACTATTGCAAAAAAATTGGTAGTGGGTGTTTTCATGACCTTATTGGCAACGCATTGGTAAACTATGTCAAGGAACTCACGACACGTACCATTTGATACATAGTGTTCATGAACACTAAGATATATACAAGCCCTTGACATCCCAAGGGATGTGGAGTGTACATATATTATGTGAGCATGACACAATGCAACACACACTGGCGTGGAATTACATTCCAATCTTGATTTTTTGGACGTGACATCTCCCATATAAAATGGGATAGGAATCGATCCAATCTATTCAGTGCAGTTGTGAACACCTCCATTGCAATGCATATAATCACAAAATTTGTTTATGCACTGCAAATGACCAGTACAAGAAAAACGCCTAAAGGAGAGTCCAAAATCATTTTGGATATTTGTCATTTTTGTTGTGCACCAATGATATCCATCACACATTTTATCCATGCCATCCATAGGACGGCCATATGCACAAGGTAAACAAACCATCACCATAAAAAATGGTGGCAAGTACTTGATATCACGTATATTTATACTATCAAAATCAATTGTGGTAAGATCAAATTTAGAATTTCTCCTAGACTTTGTCAATTTTAATGCATCGACAATATTCAAAACTGAAGACGATAAAGAAACATGAACATGTGGGAGATCCATGGCGAGCCAATTTCATGTACAATAGATTGTGAGGGATTTTATCAACATCTATAGAAACCAAAACTGGATTGGAAGTCTTAGTTCTATAAGGAAAATGTAATGTATCAGAAATATCAACAACATGACAAATATTACCATCCGAATCCAATAGCACAAAAACATCATTATCATTTGGTTCTATCTTGACAGTAGCCACACTAAATACATGGATAGTAAATGTACTATACTCCATTGTCAACACAATAGTGGACGCTTACATCTAGGAATCAGAAAGACTTGTAACTCTAAATAATCATGGATCCAAAATCCAAACATGGCCATCTTCACACATGTTCTTCTGAATCAAGATTGTTTCTAAGATATCATCGTCCACGGAATACATCTCTTGCTTCACATACATGGATCTTATCCAGAGATTGAACCTTAAACTAAGCAAATCCTTTGAGACACTTACATGGCCATCATCCTCAGGAAGTAAAAAGAAGGGCATAAATGATCTATAAGCTCTAATTGTAGCCATTTGGAAGCAAGGGAATAAATAAGATACATTGGAATGTGTGGATAAGCCACTATTTGTATTGGCCGTATGAGGCCAATATTTTTTAATTAAAATATGATTATTACATAAATTTATAGAACATAGACATAATATGACAATAGCAATGCAAAAGAAAATGCAATCCAATATCTTATTTTATAAATGTTTATTAAATTCAAAGATTGAATTAACATCATTATTAGCAAAATAATTATTATAAGGGCTTAGGCAACAAACCATAAATACCAAAAAAAAGGAAGGAATCCAAATATCCAACAGCTATGAAGGTAATCACTTTTAAATAATAAAATAAAAAACAATATAAACATCTTGACGTGAAAAGAAATGAAAAATGACTATAATAAATGTAAAAAAAATGGAGGGAATTCCCGAACCCTAACCCTAACCAGTTGAATGCTACAAGGTTCCCCGCCACTTTGAATTTGATTCTAAAATTCTTATTTGTAATTATTTGAATTATACATCACCAAAATAACAAAAAATTTTACAATGTTAAAATATTTTGAAATAAATATTATAATCAATAGAACAAAATTACACGTTGATACGATTCAATACATATATGTTGGAGTATGCATCAAACTTCATATGAGTGTTATAGAGAATGGATTGTATTACACTTAGATTTTACCATCATAGATTCAAGAGGCAAAACATCATGAAACTAGTATACAATTGAATGGAAAAAGAATAAGATGAAATGATTGTATTTTACGATAAAGAGAGTTCGAGAATAAGCAAATACTATGAGAAAAAAATCCCACATTGTAGTGCATAAATAAATTGACGATTTAGCATAGACACAAAATAATATAGAGTTGAATGATTTGGATAAAGAAAATGAAGAGGTGGGAGAAGATTTTCATGGGAATGTATCCAACAATATTGCAGAGCAGTTTGACGTTCAAAAAGAGGAGGAAGAAGAACAAAACAAATACATCATGATGTTTCAAGAAGAATAAAACTCCGAAGATGAACACAAAGTAGATGAAGCCGGAGACGAAATCCATAGCGTAAGTATTCACCTTAAATTTCGCAACCCTTGGTAGCTCCCCTTAAGTATCTTGGTTACTTTTCCAACTCTAGCAAGGATTATGAGTGCTAACCCTTCGCATTCCGCCATGCGAATGGTTAGCTTCCCATACCACAGAGCTTCTTAGTCCATAGGAAGGGGACCAACCCTCCTACTCTTTCATTCGGGACTCACCCCTTAATCAGTAACCATTGCTAAGATGTGGACTTCCACCCATGGAAGTCCAATCTTATGTTGATCATCGTGTTGCCAGAGTAAAACTACAACAACCCGAACCATACTAGGTAACTATGCCCTCACATTGGCCCAATGCACATGGAGGGCGTGCCGTTCGGCCTCGGGTGGGTTTGGCCACACCACCTCACTCATATAAGCCTCTAGGATTCTAGGCAGGGCCCCTACCCCACCGTCAAATAACTTTTTGTCTCTCTCCCAACACTTGGGGCCAAATAGACATTTTCTCTTAGCCGTTGGGATTGGAAGCCCCCAACAGCTTCAAAACCCCATAACTTCTTCATATGGTCTCTGGTGCTAACAATCGACCACTCCATCATCATCTACGTTTTACGTAGATGCCGATGGACTACTCACTTGCCCCATTCGGGCAAATATTGAGAAAATTATGCTTGTTCAAAGCTTCACAGTCTTGGGAGCCACTCCCAGGCCACTAATGTACTAGGGCGTTGTCTCGAGACAATGCCCCACTCAATTGCCATATCTCCTAGCTCCACCTCCGATTGAGGTGTTCTTGAATATTCTAGAATCGGTACGCCATGAGCTACTGTCACCAAAAATACTCCACCCTTCGATTTCGTCCTAGCCCGAGTAGAAAAGTTTATAATGACATGTAGAGACTTCTCTCTTTGTAACCCAATATATAATTCCAATCTACCCTTGGAATATACACAACTTGATTAACACCACACTATGTAGTTTTACATTCCTTAATGTCGGGCAAGGTTATATCCTTAGCCTTTTCTAATGTCCACCCGGCCGCTTTGGCCACACATGCCTTCAAAGATATCCCTCTTGTGAATCGAGTCCTTGCCGTCGACTCCACACTACTACATGAGTTCTCGCTTATTGATTCCGTGCTATCACATGTCATCGTGGTTGATTCCGTATTGGTACATGACACTTCGCTTGTGGATTCCATGAGCACATACGCTTTAAATACAAGTATTAAAAAATACTTATATACTTATCCTTGCCCTTCCTTCTCTAAGTTCTTCTTGATGTAAATCTCTATCAATGTCTTCCTACTAAACTTCAGAATAGTATAACTCCCACCCAACTTATGTTCTTCAAGTGAAATTTGGTACACTTGTTAAATACCTTATTAAAAATCTCCACACCAAATTTTGGCACAAACAGAGTTCATATGCAAAAGTTATGCATGAAATTCTAACTCTAACTACTTAGTATGAATGCTGTGATAAAGCATCCGGTCATTAAAACTCTAATAACTTCCAACTCCTACGTCCAATCAATCTAAAATTTTGACACAAGATAGATATATAAGTTCAGAAGGTAGTGTCAAATTTTGGTATCCATATCTATAACCCTCTAAGAGATACATATTTTCAAACCTTGCTGCTTTGTTCCTAGACACCCTCCCCTTCAACTTTTAATAACTCTTTCATCCCAATGACTGAAGCTCTCAAATTTTTACCACAACTCGCATACTTTATAATAAACAATCCCTCAAATTTTCATACCCATTGAACACTCTGATCATCCATAATTGACAAATCTCTCACTATAAAGTTCTGCTCAAGTTCATAACTAATAAAACACTACAAGTAATGCATCTAGTACAATCTAGTCACTCTAAATGCCACAAGTTTAAACAAGTTTGAACTCTCTCACTTCAATATGAATCTCAATGCAACAAGTTGAAGTTTACAATCAAACTCCAAATTCCTTAAACCCAATCTACTTCTAACAAGAGGTCAATCCCTCTTCAAGGCTAAATAGCCTTGGCTCTTCTCCTAAGAACTAAGCACACACATATGCTCTTATCTTGCTTCCCACACACCCACACTTATAACCCGTGGGGTGTGTAGATAGTTTTTCGGTTCGGGTTTCGATTAACAAAACCACCCAGGGAAGGCTAAAAGAGTGTTAGATGTAACTTTAGATGTCACTATTAGGTGAATTGATAGATCACAATAGATCGGAAATGAGTTTAGGACAATAAACACATACCCAATCCATTTTAAGGTGGTAATGGAATTTATTAAAGGGTAATTTTATGAACAAGGGTCACTCGATGCGGTACATGCAATTGCTCAGTCTCTCCCTCACAGCTACCCTTTACAATATTGGTTCATTTATTATAATAATTTAATTCAAAGAGACACAGCTCAACAATAATCTTATGAGTGGCCATAATCTTAGAAACCCAAGGTCAGGGTACCTTGTTTTGGGCCATAATCTCTTCGTCTAAGTGTCCAGTGACCATAGGCCACACCACAGGTTAGTACATATCCAACACACACTACCCTTAAATCCATCAAGCTCTTAGATTATTCCATTCAAATTAATATTGGGATAGTCAATTCTTTTCTGTCCCTTTGGACTTAACAAAATTATTTTGAAGTTAATACATTAGAATTAATTATTCTAACTTGCAAAAGTCTAGTTACAAGTGACACGAACCGGGTAACCTAAGCGAAGCGAACCGGACCGGAACTAAGCGAGCGAGTCTAATTCACGAGACCATAGTCTAACGGGGTGTCCATAGTCCATCAGGGTCGGCCATAGTCTAAGTACCCAGTAACAAGTAACGAGTCTCAAGTAACAGTAACCAGTTCCAAGTTCCAAGTAACGAGTCTCACAGAGAGGGCCATAGTCTTAGTCACAAGTAACCAGTCACCAGTTCCAAGTCAGCGTCTTGTTCTCGAACTCGGAGCTGGCTGCTTCTCCTTATATGCTTGCCCTCCAGCCTTCTCCCAAACCATATGGGTTAAAGGGTCGCGGCTTCCCCTTGTGCAGTCGACCTTTCACGCTCAAACTCCTCTCCTTCCCCGATGTTGGCTCACGCACAACGTCAAAGTTCCTCACATTCTGAGTTCTCCCGTTGAGCCAGTTGATCGTCTGGTGAACTTTAGTCCTTCTCAAGCTTCACATTTCCTTCAGAAAGTTCAGCAAGTCCATTGTCAAACCTGCTTCACTCCACGATTGTAGGAGCCGTTCTTTCTCCTGATATCCGCTAGTGCTCACGAGATTAATTACTCACACCAAGCTCTTACCTCTCGAATGCATGAGATTACAGTGTGAAAATCTAGTTCCGATTAATGCGGACATTCCTCCTTCTTTCCAAGGGTCGTTTATCTCAGGCCATTATCCACTCCCTTAATTCCAGATTACGCACTCACTCCTCTACTCGTCAAATATGATGATCGACAAGGGTTAATCATAACTTTATCCGCTGTGAGAGATGATCCCACTGCGAGTGGCAGATAAACTCATCGAGTTTGACCAATAACCAATCAAAGTTCAAGACGAGAAGGACATTCCAGATCTTCTTAGAAGATCCCATGGGTTACAAATCGACTTGCTAAGCAAGATTCCACGAAGGATCATAGCATGCAACCGGCTGGACTTGGAATCACTAAGATCTCGACTAATTTTACCCCAGATTTCCCCTGGGCAGAGAATTAGTTGAGTTTCACTTAAGGAATTAATTCCAGACGTCAACAAGTTAATCCTGCCTCAAAACGAATTTGAAACCCTCTCAGGGATGTCTTCTTCTTACACACACTACACCAAAAAAATCTGATCACACACAGAGCTAATTAAGCATATGTAGTTCCCCACTCAAGAAGATCTCATCATCATGTAAGACTCATCACATTATAATCTTTCTTCGATGGCCATTGTTTTTCATGAACGGAGCAGTAGGTATACTCTCTTCCCGAGGGTAATTACTAAATAATCCACTTGGGGTCAATAAGAAATGTCATAGATCCTCCGTATGAGCTAACACAATCCCAGGAAGAGATTCATATTTTGAAGGTTATGGAGTCCCTGATTGGCCCTTCTTGACAAGCTTAACAAAGCACACTTTTGAAACCTACGAATATGTTGCAACATCAATCACCACAACATGAGACATAAATCTCTACTAAAATCTTAGGATCTTAAATATTAGGACATACACAGAAAGGGACCCTCTACCCTGAAACACACATGACAACAGATTGATAGAGCAATGGCTCCATCTTATAGTTTTCAGCAGATGGTCCTTATCACAGAAGGACTACACCACACAATCTTATAAAAATCAAGAGCTTCACACTCCTTACATACTATCATTTGATATCACGAAACATACTTAAAAAGAATCAAGAGTCCCCTCTCTTCTCGAGAGATGATTTTGAACTGACACACACTGCAATTCTTAATACTTGAAGTTTCTGAAACAACACTTTGAAATTACTCCACATCAATCACTAAGGCATCCATCTTTCTTTCTCAGAAAAATCGTATTCCACTCCAGAATTCACACATACACTCATAAACACAAGGAATGAAACATCCAAACTCAAGACTTACAAGAAATTTACTCACACACCAAGGACACGGGTAATTTAGGAACTGTAATACTCTTTATATATAAAGAGAAGATCTGATACATATGGAAGGGCTTCACACCCGAGAATGTGTCACGCTATGGACACTCAAAAACTAGGAAGCAAGAGAGTCTCTCTTCTCGAGAAGAACTGAACTCTCTTGTTCTTCCCCCTGGCCTATATCCCATGAACTTAACTTCCCTAACTGCCACATCTCTCCGTAGCTTGATCTCAAGAGTCTCTTCAAAAGGTTCACATGACTATAGTCCTGCCCAACCGACTCTTCTTTTCCTAAGATTTGATTTGGGATGAGCAAGGTAGGTTACCCTTTGCTCATTTCCACTAATTAATCACTAATCACCTCTTTTAGTGTTCATGCTACATTCTATCTTACACTTTGAATTCACATCTCACAAAAATTCAAAAAATGTCTACTCCTGGACCAAAAATCTGTACCACAGGGTGCTTAAGGAGCACGAAGGAAAGAGAGGATGAGTGAGGGAAGAATGAGGGATTATATAGTGAGTTGAGAGGGAGAGAGGGCATGAGGTAAGGATAGGGTGAGAGGATTAGAGCCTCCAATCACAACCCCTTAACCTTCTCCTTCTAAGTAGGGACTCATCCCATTCACAAGGCTCTCGATAAGCCTTCGAAATCTCCTCCTATTTTGTAGGCTCTCATCTTATCTCCTAAGCCTTCCTCCCTCAAATGATCAACAAAGATCCTAATTCAAACATTTAACTAACCTTGGCTTTCTACCTACCACACTTTACCAAGGTATGTCCTCATACTACTTAAGTCCACTCCACACAAACCTAATGCTTCAAACTTAGCTTTCTTCAAGCTTCACTCTTTTAATATTTTTGTGAATAATCATAAATCAACAAAACACTACTTGTAATGTTTTACAAGTGTTAACAACACATGTGGGCATCAATTTGGGCTCACATTATTGGCGACTATCTGGGACCGGCTCCCAGAATGTCTTGCTTGAAGTCAAGTGTCTTCATGTGTGGAATTGCTTGCACCTACTGCCGGCCGTTCGTGTCGGGAAGCTTTGTCCATTGAGTGTCTCCAATTGTACCGAGTTGTTAGAAAAGGTATTCGCCACAATGTAAGGACCTAACCAAACCGCATCAAATTTGCCCGGAAAATCCTTTTTCTTCCCATCTTGGAGCATAACCAACATTCCTCGTTCTAATGCCCTCTTCTTGTGACGCTTGTCAAAGATAACCTTCCTTCGCCTTTGAATTGCTTCCATGTGTTGAGCGGCCCTCCGCCTCTTCTCATCCAACTCCTCTAGATCCCCGAGCCTATTTCTCAAAGACTCATTGTCGTTGAGGCGTGTCCCTATTGCAACCCTCAATGACTCCACCTCAAATTCAATAGGGAGTGTAGCCTCAATACCGTAAACCAAAGAAAACGGAGTAGCTTGTGTTGTCACTTTGTAAGTCGTCCGATAAGCCCACAAAGCCGCGTTTAACTTGACGTCCCAATCTCTCTTTGAGTCGATGACCGTCTTGCGTAAAATGCCCACTAGAATCCCGTTCACCCGCTCCGTTTGACCATTAGTTTGAGGGTTATAGGGAGTAGTCTTCCTATGGTCGATCTTAAACCTCTGAGTCATCTCTGAAATGAGGTCATTAAGAAAATGTGTACCTCTATCACTAACTAGAATCTTTGGGACTCCAAACCTAGTAATGATATTTTCATACATAAATGTGGCGGCATGTGTGGCCGTGTCGGTTTTTACCGCCTTGGCTTCCGCCCATTTAGTCAAGTACTCGGTAGCTACAACAATGTATGTCATCCCTCTCGAAGAGTGGGGATGGACCTCCCCTACATAATCTATTCCCCATTTCTCAAAGGGAACTAGTGGTAATGAAATGTGCAATGGCATCTCCATCCTAAGGTCATTTCGAGCGTACCTTTGGCAAGCATCACACCTTCTAACATAGTCGTATGAATCCTGAAACAATGTAGGCCAAAAGTAACCTGCTCTAAGGATTTTCTGGCCGGTAAGTTGACCAGAAAAATGCCCTCCACAAGCACTATCATGACAAGCCTCTAGAATATCCGGAACCTCTACTTGCGATACACATCTTCTCAAGATGGTGTCCGCTCCTCTCCTGAACAATCTATTGCCTATCACTGCAAAGTGCCTACTATTGACTCTAACCTTTCTTTTCTCCTCTTTCGTCCATTCGGTTGGTAATTGTTGAGTGGTCAAGAACTCTACAATTCCGGCATACCAATCCGGTGTGGACGTGACTACAAACAATCTATCATCCATGAGGCTATCATCTATTGGCGTAGTGCCCATCTCCTCCGACAATCTAGACAAGTGGTCGGCTTGTAAATGCATGCGGCCCGGTTTATATTCCGCCGTGTAATCAAACTCTTCGAGTAACAAGACCCACCTAGCCAACCTTCCACTCAACTCCGGCTTGTTGACCAAATATTTAATGGCCATGTGATCCACAAAAAACACTACCGGATTACAAATAAGATAGTGCCTAAACTTCTTGACCGAAAATACCATGGCTAGACACTCTCTCTCCGTAGTGGAGTAATTCCTCTCCGCGGAAGTCAATTGCTTACTAGCATAAGCTACGGGTAGATCCTTCCCCTTCTCTCCCGTGGATTGACACAAGGCACTATCCACCGCTACGTTGCTAGCATCACAATACACATGAAAAGGTTTTTCCCAATCCGGGGGCCTTAAGACAAGATAAGTGCTCAATTTGGACCTTAACTCAACAAAGGCCTTTTGGCACTCATCCGTCCAAACAAATCTAACATCCTTCTTGAGCAAATGAGTGATAGGGACCGTTATCTTTGCAAAATCCGGAATCAACTCTCTATACCACCCCACATGTCCTAGCAACTTAGAGATCCCCTTGGCATTTTTCGGAGTTTCCAACTCATCAATGACCGCGATCTTGTCCGGATCCGGTTCTCTCCCCTTTTCACTCACAACATAACCCAACAAAACTCCCCTTTGTACCCCTAAAAATGTCTTGTCCGGGTTTAATGCCAACCGCATTTGCCTACACCTAACCAAGGCCTCCCTCACACAATGCACATGCTCTTTAGTACTAGATTGGGTACTAAAATCATCAATATAAACCGTCATGGACTTGAAGAGCAAGTCGCTAAAGATATACATGACTAGTCGTTGGAATGTTGCCGGTGCGTTGCATAAACCAAATGGCATCACCACCCATATGAAAGTCCCCCAAGGTGTCGTAAATGCCGTCTTGTGCAAATCCGCGAGCGCTATGGCTACTTGGTTGTAGCCGGCGTATCCATCCATAAATGTGTACCTCTCATGACCCCCTACCTCCTCTAACAACAAGGTAATGAACGGCAAAGGAAAGTGATCCTTTTGCGTACAATCATTGAGCTTCCTATAGTCTACACAAACTCTAAGCTTCCCATTTTTCTTTTTCACTAACACCATAGGAGAAACCCAATCTGTAATCTCTACCGGCTTTATAAACCCAGCCTGCAACAACCTCTCTAATTCCGCCTTGACCAATAATTGCAATCTAGGGTTCATCCTTCTCTTTTTTTGTCTCACCGGTTTTGAGCCCGGAACTAACGGAATACGATGCTCAACCATCTCTCTAGGAATCCCCTTGAACTCATCGTATGACCAAGCAAAAGTATCACTAAACTCATCTATCAAATCACTATACTCCTTAATCTCCTTCTCATCGAGTTTAGAGCCCATCTTCATTGGTCTAACTTTCCCATCCTTCATTTTGACATCCACAAACTTCCAATCCTCTTCGACCACTCGTGTTTGCTCCTCGGTATCTCTATACCGATCGTTGGGTATATTAGGGTAGTCCTTGACATCATGACCCACGATAATGCCCGTAGAAGTAGTTTTAAAATGCAAAGCGGGCTCTAACTTTGAGAGTTCTAACATGGCCTCCTCATCTTCAGTCCCATCTACATGTACCAAACTCACATCACTCAACTCAATATCATCTAACCATGGAGTGAGTCCTCCCTTCACCCATTCTTCCTCCGTGAGAACCTCACACGGCTCTAAGGACAAATAATCCTCTCTAGACACCCTATCTTGGAGAATACAACTATGAGTCATCATCATGACGTCGCTAATGGACTCCGTGTATTGTCTTGACCAATGTATAAAATCTCCATCAACATCTTGATTGTAAAAATTAGGACCTAAGAACCCGCTAGAAGAATACATTTTAGCCTTCTCCTTGTCTTGAACAACTTCCACCAATGTATCCTCAAAATCCTCCTTAATTCCACCATTTTCCTCTTCATCCGACATTGGATCAATCTCCTCCCTAACCCAACCACCTAAAGGTGCAATAGAGACCTTGACTCTATTATCTACGGGACCATAGGTGATAGAAGGTTTGTGTCTTCCCCAATCTACTACGGCGTTAGACATCCTTAACCAAGGTCGCCCTAACAAAATGGGGAATGCATCCTTATTGTCGTGCATTTTAATGACTTGGAAGGTCACAATGTATTCTTCACCTCCCGTGTTAAGCCGACAATCTTTGATAATCCCCACCGGAACCACCGGACTTTGATTGGCCATATTAATCACAAATGGCGACGGACCCGTCAAACTTAAGCCCAATTTCCGCATAGTGTGCTCGGGTAGAATATTGAGACTACTTCCACCATCCACCAAAACATGAGGAACCACCTTGTCCACTATTGTTACTTCAATCTCCACCGCCTTGACTTCCCGAGTTCTTCCTTGCATTTGGACCCTTGCCGACACTCCAGTCTTTGGCCTCTTGGCCCTCCTATTCACGGGCATCCCGTCCTTCAAAGTTTTCCTAGCTACCGGTGAAATTTCTAACAATTGGCCAAAGGTGATATCGGCCTTTAGTGAGCTAAGGTCGGCCCAAAGGTCGTATCCATCTACTCTATCGGCCTTAGGCCTTCTAACACTATCAAACTCCTCTACATCACCACCCTCTAAATCATGGATGACATTAGACCTCTCCCTCTCATTGGCAATTTCATTTTCTCTCTCTAATGCCTTAGTGGCCTTCCTAGCCTCTCTAGTTACATTCTCCAAATCCGAAAAATAAGGAATTTCCTCCAATGGATTTTCCTCTTCTTCCTCCTCCTCCTCTACTTCTAATGGTGCATTACCCCTCATTGCTCTAGTGGTAACGGCTAATGCCGGAGCCTTATGCACAATTTCCTCCTTAAGACTTTTTAACTCGTATGAAATGGAGTTAGCATGTGGAAGACATGAACCTTGACCATTTGTGGACATTTCTAAATTTACCGGAACGGTAGAAGAATCCATAAATCGGACATCTTGAGATGTAGACGGTCCCATTTGTTTAGGTGATTGTGTAACTTGCCCCGAAAGATTCGTATTCCCATCATAATAGAAGTTAGAAGGTTTAAGGGTATTATTACCTTCATTTTGTGAACCCCTCGTATTCTCTTGATCCGGTTGGGTTGGGTTAGTTGGAGGGTTCGGTGCTCCACTTACCTTGTCCGGATGACGACATTGGTTAGAAGCGTGTGGCCCCCCACAATTATTACACACTTGACCTTGGTTTTCGGACCAACATTGCCCTATGACGTGGTATCTACTGCAAAGATAGTGAAAATCCTTTTTTTCGGTACTTTGGTTAGTTTGTCCACGTGGCGGAGGGCCCCGATTATTCCCTTGGTTTTGACTCGGACCCCTTAAGTTTTGTTGATGCCCATTATTGTTCGTTCGTTGATTGCGGTTCGGCCCGTTTCTACAAAATTGTAGTGTATGACCGTGTTGTTGACAATTAGTGCACCAAAATCCCGATGTGTGGTTTCCCGACTCTATTTGAGGTGGAGGACCGGGTTGTTGATTTTTGATCAACAATGCCATTTGGTCCGTTAGATTTTGAAATTGTTTTAACATTGTCTCTTGGAACCCTAGTTGAGTAGCACCTAGTCGTTGCTCTATCTCTTCAATTTGAGGGTCTACCCTAGGGGCCGGTAATGCTAACATGGTTGGGGGGGCCGTTACCGCTAAGGGAATTGAGGCCGCTTCAATGGAGACATATGGAGGACGGTTAAATGGCCTCGGCTAGGGTGCGAGGGTTTCTTTCTAACACACCCCTAATAGTATTTGCTTTGACAAACCCTCTCATAAAGAATTGCATTAGGGTATCATCGTTGAGCAAAGTACCTACGTATCTTGCGCACACTAAGTCAAATCTCCTAATATAGGCGGAAATCTCTTCATCCCTCCCTTGCCTCATAGTCATTAAGGCTCTAAAAGCCATACTTTGACTGACTTCGGGTCGAAATTCATTTAGAAACTCTCGTTGTAATTGATCCCAAGCTTGAAGGTGTCCCTCGTCGTGATCTCTATACCACTCCTAAGCTTCCCCGTCTAAGGTCGTAGGAAACCACACTAACCAATATTGTTGGTTGGTAATTAATGAACTAATTACCCTCTCAACGAATCTCTCCATGTGCCTAGAGGGATCCTCATCCTTGGTCCCATAGAATTTTGGGAGGTTAGACGGTATATCTACCGAAACCAATCCTTGGAGTACGATTATTGGTAGGCCTCTCGGCCTTACCAATGGATCGATGGGAGGAAATGGAGGCAAGGGAGGTATGGGAGGTGGAATTCCACCTCCCCCTAGAGGATCCATGGTGCTAGGTGACCCTCTCTCGCTAGATCCACTAGTACTCACAAAGTTTTCTTGTCTAATTCTATTAGACTTGTTAATTATTTTCTTACTCAATTCGGAAGGAAGATTACCTTCCTCACTTTGAGTAGATATTGGTAATACTTCAACTAATGGACTAATTAATGGTTCAACATTTGAACTAACTTCTATACTATCATCTACTCCCTCTACTACTTCCTCAATATTAGACAACCTACGCTTAATAACATTCTTTTTTAACCCTAATGCTAACTTAGGCTTTTGAGATCTAGTATTTCTTTGCATCCATAATGTAGCGATCAACCCTTACTTTGACCAATCAAAGCCTCACAAGTTCTCTCTTTAATATTTCCGCTTAGTTCGTGTGATCATTGTTTTGGAAGTGAAGAAATAGAGACATACAATTTTCAATGAACAATCCCAATTAGGGGATGGCAAGCTCGTGTTAGCATCAAGGTTAATGAGAGAATCACCTCGTCATACCCCCTTTCCGCGTGACATTTGCAACAAGACCTCACGTGAGGGGCTGACCATTCTTATGTACCATGTTTGGAATCGAGGCTTCACCCTTCGATTTCTCACATTATACTATAAGTCCGGAATTACCCTCTCCGTTAGTCAACGACAAAGACGTATACAAAAATCATTTTTTAATTATTTAATTTTTTTCACTTGGAAGAAGTTTGCTTACCTGAAGCAATTCGCTACCTCCTGCTTGTTAGTCTCTTCTCTCGACCGTGATTGCTAAACACAACGACACTTCAATAATTGCAATTGAAAAGCAATAAACCCCCTAGTTGAGAACTTTAAACGCTCACACCCAAGTGAGTGTTTAAAGTTGAAATTCCTAATTTTTAATTAACCCTCTACCTCTTAGTGTACTAGTGCGGATCATATTAATGTGATCTTAATTTATGCCATCCCAAGGAAGGTTGAATAGTCACACCTTTGCCGCGCTCCTTCCTTAATTAAAATTGCATAACTTTAAATAACTAAATGAAAACTAACCTTTCACGAGCGCTCCGTCCTTAGTTGATCTTCACGCCTCGCTCTCCTACCGCCTTCCAAGACTTCTGTCGCCCGCTCTCCAAGCTCCAAACTCCAAACTCGAAACTCCCGGCGGACGCACCATTTATGTCACCAAAAATCCTCCACCCTTCGATTTCGTCCTAGCCCGAGTGGAAAAGTTTATAATGACATGTAGAGACTTCTCTCTTTGTAACCCAATATATAATTCCAATCTACCCTTGGAATATACACAACTTGATTAACACCACACTATGTAGTTTTACATTCCTTAATGTCGGGCAAGGTTATATCCTTAGCCTTTTCTAATGTCCACCCGGCCGCTTTGGCCACACATGCCTTCAAAGATATCCCTCTTGTGAATCGAGTCCTTGCCGTCGACTCCACACTACTACATGAGTTCTCGCTTATTGATTCCGTGCTATCACATGTCATCGTGGTTGATTCCGTATTGGTACATGACACTTCGCTTGTGGATTCCATGAGCACATACGCTTTAAATACAAGTATTAAAAAATACTTATATACTTATCCTTGCCCTTCCTTCTCTAAGTTCTTCTTGATGTAAATCTCTATCAATGTCTTCCTACTAAACTTCAGAATAGTATAACTCCCACCCAACTTATGTTCTTCAAGTGAAATTTGGTACACTTGTTAAATACCTTATTAAAAATCTCCACACCAAATTTTGGCACAAACAGAGTTCATATGCAAAAGTTATGCATGAAATTCTAACTCTAACTACTTAGTATGAATGCTGTGATAAAGCATCCGGTCATTAAAACTCTAATAACTTCCAACTCCTACGTCCAATCAATCTAAAATTTTGACACAAGATAGATATATAAGTTCAGAAGGTAGTGTCAAATTTTGGTATCCATATCTATAACCCTCTAAGAGATACATATTTTCAAACCTTGCTGCTTTGTTCCTAGACACCCTCCCCTTCAACTTTTAATAACTCTTTCATCCCAATGACTGAAGCTCTCAAATTTTTACCACAACTCGCATACTTTATAATAAACAATCCCTCAAATTTTCATACCCATTGAACACTCTGATCATCCATAATTGACAAATCTCTCACTATAAAGTTCTGCTCAAGTTCATAACTAATAAAACACTACAAGTAATGCATCTAGTACAATCTAGTCACTCTAAATGCCACAAGTTTAAACAAGTTTGAACTCTCTCACTTCAATATGAATCTCAATGCAACAAGTTGAAGTTTACAATCAAACTCCAAATTCCTTAAACCCAATCTACTTCTAACAAGAGGTCAATCCCTCTTCAAGGCTAAATAGCCTTGGCTCTTCTCCTAAGAACTAAGCACACACATGTGCTCCTATCTTGCTTCCCACACACCCACACTTATAACCCGTGGGGTGCTTAAGGAGCACGAAGAAAAGAGAGGATGAGTGAGGGAAGAATGAGGGATTATATAGTGAGTTGAGAGGGAGAGAGGGCATGAGATAAGGATAGGGTGAGAGTATTAGAGCCTCCAATCACAACCCCTTAACCTTCTCCTTCTAAGGAGGGACTCATCCCATCCACAAGGCTCTCGATAAGCCTTCGAAATCTCCTCCTATTTTGTAGGCTCTCATCTAATCTCCTAAGCCTTCCTCCCTCAAATGATCAACAAAAATCCTAATTCAAACATTTAACTAACCTTGGCTTTCTACCTACCACACTTTACCAAGGTATGTCCTCATACTACTTAAATCCACTCCACACAAGCCTAATGTTTCAAACTTAGCTTTCTTCAAACTTCACTCTTTTAATATTTTTGTGAATAATCATAAATCAACAAAACACTACTTGTAATGTTTTACAAGTGTTAACAACACATGTGGACATCAATTTGGGCTCACAGCTACGCATAGCTCATGGCCTTACCTTTGTGCCTCCTAGTCTCCGTGGGTGGGAGGCATTCCCAACACTTGGGGCCCTCACCCACACTAAGATCACTTAGGCCAGTGTTCAAGATTGTAGTCTTCAATGCCCTTCAAATGCGATTTGGCCCTTCAAAATATATCTCTCTCAAAACAACCCTTCAAAACGCAACCCCAAATTGAAAATGAAGACGTCACTTGAAGTCCTCAATATAATCTACCCACCACAAGAACCAACAAGCGTAGGGCATTGTCCCTACAAGAAGTGGAGTTAGATGGTTGATTCTTAATTCTTCACATTGTACTGGAAACATGTACCATATAATTCATGCACAAGTTTAATACAAGTTTTGTATTCCATTTCTATATTCTTGGATTGACGTCTTGGATTTGAACCAACCCTTCAACGGAAGGGCCGAAATTTGATAGCCCTTCAAAATGAAACTCATATGAGGGCTTCAATCTTGAACACTGACTTGGGCCCTCTCACCAACGGTACCACAAGTCCCGGGTGTCACTCCGGGGTCCCCCTTGTGTCCATGGTGTTTCGGACACTCCTCATGGAGAGATCCGCGACATTAAACTTCTTATATTTTAAGCAAATCGTAGAAAATCATAGCAAAATCTTTATAAATGCGCAAGGGTATTGGCGGCACCGCCAATACCCTCGGCACACAAAACGAATTTTTTTTGATGAAAGCACTAGAATGTTGGTTGCACCACCAATTGTGGTGACAATTGTTACTCCAAGCAAAGTAACAACCTACAAGATTGGTCAAATGGGTGAACGAGCAGTTTGGTTAGTTCACAGTAAATAATTCCACCAAAAAATAAATGAGAAAGATCTGCGTAGACATGTGCAAGAAAGTCTTCTATGTATCCGTCTTATAAATTTATTTTATGTTTCATTACTAGCTCATTTGGAGATAATACCAGTCAAGACAACCAATCGGATTCGAATCCGGGTTAGTGTAGATTGAAACATTAGTCACTTTATACTACTTGCATTTACAGGCGAATGTCTTGGACCCTTGTTGCCACACCTTTATTGATTTATTTAGGATTTATGATCGTTTAAAATGGGTTTGCTACCAACAACATTTTCATCCGGTCAATGCAGTGTTAGGTCTTTGTATATTATGTAATTGTCTTAACAATAGTAACTTACTAACATTAATCTAATTCCTAATAACTAATTTTCTTTCTTACTGGAACATGAGCCTTAACTCAAACCGTGAGCGATTTGAGTGGCTCACACCAATACCCTTAAATATAAAACAGAAAATATGTATAAAGGTGCAATGACTATTGGTAGCACTGCATTATTCCCGGATATAAAACAAAAAATACTTATGAGAGCGCAAGGGATATTAATGGCATTGCCAATACCCTTGAGATATATAAAAATATATCTTTATGAAAGTACCATGGGTATTGGCGGCACTGCCAATACCCCTGGTAATTGTATAGTCATTTTTTAGTTATGAAGATGAATTTGTAAAATTATAAAATTTGTTTGGATGTAATTAAAAAAATATGTACATACATTTTGATCATTTCAATACAATTGATTTATTATAGAATTTTTGAAATTAATGTTAATTTAAAAAAAAATCCAAAGTCTATATTTCTGTTTGGACTTAGATTTATAATCTAATGTACATTCTCGATACATTCTAGAATTTATCTTTTGTAGTATCTTTTTCGGTTAGACAACTTTGAAGGTTCATAGCAATTTGAATTTTGATGAAAAAATATGAAATAAATTGGATCACGTTATTTAACTTGGTTCTAACTCTTGTTCATATAATATTTTTTTATATGAGTTGATCTTTTACTGTTTAAAAATTGTTAAATTTCTACATATAATACATTTTTTGTCTTAAACTGATTTAAGTGAATCGAATTTTTTTTTACTTATAAGTTTTTATATTTTTGTTGCAAATGGATCCTAACAAATTCTCTAAGTAATTTGCTCTTAATACCAAACTGTAGAATAATTTATTGGAATTAAATGTTGATGCAACTTTTTTTGAAGGTGGTTGGTCTTTCACATGAAATTTTTTTCATATGATCTGCAGTTTCAACTACCTTCAAAATCAAGGTTTTTCATTCTTCTATGTCATTTGCTTTCAATGCCTTTGATTTGATTGAATTTAAAATCATATGTTTTGAAGTTGGAGCAAGAATTTATTCATGGTATAAATATGGAAATGCATTGCTTTTATGTTTTAGTGGTCAACAACAATATGAAAACTGAAAATGTCACCTCAAAGTCATATCATTATTTAGCGTCTCTGTATTGACCTTCTAAAAAAAACATCAAATTGGCCGATGTCGATTTGATGTTCTTTTAAGAACTAAGGTAGCACTACATTTAAAATTTTACTTCGCCTATTTTTTATCGATTTAGGTAGTTACTTTTATTATTTATCATTAATTATAAAGGTTTCAAAGACAAAACCAATGCTAAAAGATGAAAAATGTATTTACCTTTACTACGTTGAAATTAAAACAAATCTAGACTATAATAAAATAATTTTAAATTTTAATACAAATCAACAAAATAAATTTTTTTTAAATATTCCAAAACCTACATTGGAAACGATTTGGAATAATTAGGAGAATGAAACTCTAATCTAATACAACTAAAAATCCGGTCGTGGCTAATTTCGGCTGCCACATATAAAACAAAATGTCAAGACGAGATAAAAATTTGTATACGAAACTAAATTTTTGCATTTCACTTTATTTAGCCTAGTTTTCAACTACATTAAAAAGTGATTTTTTATTTTATGTACATTTATCTTGTACTTGCTCACGGACCCAAAGGGTATCCCGGTAGCATTGCTACTTAATATTATGGTTAATAGATACTTGCAGTATACACTGAAAAATGCAAGTTCCAAATTGAATGAATATTTAAAAAATATATATTCTCAACAAATTTGTGGACAAGATGTTTTAGAATTGGGATGAAAATCATTGTTTGCAAACATGTAGATCTATTATCGATAAGTTTCATTATGGAGAGGCAAATTGCCACATTTTAGTAAATTTTATTTTGTTGAATCCAGCCCTCGATATTGTTGTGCTACTTATGGCAATGTATGATCTCAACATATAAGTTTTTTTTTATTTTTGTAATTCATCAATATTTTATTTTTTATTTTAATTTTTATCGTATACTCTGCATTCAATTTTTTATTTGGTGTTTTATTCAATTTATATTGGTCATTTCAGTCATGTTAAAAATTCCAATGTGAAGACCAATCTTGTTCATCAACTGTATCGGGTGTAAGCTATCGAAAGCTTGGCTATTAAAAAAAATTAAAATTTAATTGGCACATAATCAATACAAAACATATGTCACAAAAACAATTGGAACTAAGTATACGCTTACACGGGATCTTTTTTTGGATTATTTATATAATGTAAGTTTCATACCAATCTTCATTTTTTTTCATAATTTTCATATCTTGTATCATATTGCTATATTTGACTAATGTTGTTTTTATTTTTCAACGTGATATTGTTGATGCATGAGATTTAGCCAAAAAATATATTTTGAACTCAGTTTAGAGCAAGAGAGGTCCTTTCAAGGGATCACTACATTTTTAAATGCAACAATGGACGCTAAACATGTCAAATTAGACTCTAGTCTTGCAAAGCAATTATCCATTGTAGATCCTAATTTAGGTCTTAATCGCTTGGCTCAAATTAAATGGCATTATGATTTATGTTATGATGAGCCTCAAATGAATCACAAAAAAATTCAACATCTTATGACATCCAAAATAGATGCCGCGCAAAAGGTCAAATAGTTGGAGGTGTGAAATTCTACTCCTGCATTTTGTATATCATTGAAATATCCAAATATGCCTATTTTTTATAAGGCTTTCGATCTTTGGTTACACAAAGCAACATTTTTTAATTAGATATGAAAATATCGTCTAAATATATTTTTTCAATATTTTATTCTTATTTGTTTTTTTGGCAACAGTTGGCTAAAGAAGTTTTTGTTCTTTATGAATCCACAAGTTTTTAATTAAACATCATCATCAAGATTGCCATTAATGCAGCGGAACCTTTACAACTTTTTGCTGGTTATATAGAGTTTTAGAGGGTCACTTGTTGGGAAATGACATTTTTCAAATTGTTCAAATTGAATGATGGCATTATGAAAAATAAGACTTTTGATAAGTAGCATGGGGGATTTCAAACCATGAGGCGGGTTATTTATATATACTCATTTTATCGTATATATTTTGTGTTTTTGTTTTATTTTTTACAACTCTTTTAGTTTGGTTTTAATTTTTTGCTCAGACAGATACTTTAAACGTGTGTTATTGCCTGCCAATGCTTTGGACAAGGTATCAATTTTTTTTAATAGTTTCAAGGATGTTCAATCAAAGAATTTCATGTTCACTCCTGAAGTATGCAAAGATTGGGGCTAAGTCCAATGGTATGAATGTGGATGGTATCTGGATTGTCCTAACAGTAAAACCCCGCAATCCGAATTAGAATCGCGTAATCGTTTTGAGCCCACATTTGTTCCACTTACAGTGGAAAAAGAGTTACCATGTAGAGAACCCATATAAGACAAGAGACAAAATAATACTCAAGTGCCTAAACAATCTAAAGACAGTGGCATCTTCAGTGATGAAACTTCTGGCAAGAAGCTTAAGGACTTTAAACTTGCAACTCCATCGAATACCAACCATGCTCTTTCTACCATTTAAGAGTATTTTACTTCTTTGAGAATCACGACTAAAGCTTCTCAAACTACACAATGTAATTATGATAAAGACTCATTTGAGTTCATTTTAAATGACTCATTTTTTAACAAATTGAATGTCAAAAAAAAAACCAAGTCTTGGCCTCAATATTTTCACAACATCAATGGATTTTTTGCTAAGGTATTTTTTTACCAATTCTTTCGAACTATATGTTAAATTATTAATGCAACTTTGTTTTGCATTTTCTTATTCAACAATATATTGAACTTCCATTGGTTGTATTTATGTTGTGCAGGTTGGTGCAAATCGCACATTCTACTTTCAGGGTGTTTAGAAAGCAACACCAACAGTTCATTTGGTTATTGCAAATATTCCGAAGGGGCTTCCTATGCCTGAAATTTCAATACCTCCTTCTTCAATACCTTCTTGGAATGCAAAATTTGATAAATTTCTTCTTGTTTTATTTTTATTTTGCATGCAATATTTTCATGACGATGATGCTTTGTTAATATTTCATCTTGAAGATCTTAAGTGGACGAAAAAATTGTCTTCATATTTTTTCAATTATAATTTCAAGGTTGCTCATGAACCTTGGAGTTGTGTAAATCCACTTCGTCTAGCCAATCCTTGCAATCCAAACAAAATGGTTAGTCTCACAAATTTTTTTATCACATTTATTTTATTTTAATGAATCATGTTGTTTGTATGCATTATAATTTGATCGGTTTGTTGTTTTACTTATTTTACATTTGTTTTGCTGACCATCAAGTTCACAATGCTTTGACATGTTTGTTCTTTTAATAATATTTCTCGATTAAACACATGCCTTTGTCTATTCAAATGTATATCGACAAAGACCTTTCGGAGAGTGGTATGGATTTGGATGATGATCTTTTATACAATTTCTCAACTGATGAAAAATGACGGTACCACACCTTGTAGAGGCCCACAATAAAAACATTTATTGTTCTTCCAAGTTTTGAATGATGCTTTGTCAAAACCCGAAGGCATTGTTGTAGACCTCACTATTGCCACATGTATAAATCAATTTGTTTTTGCTTTAGATTTTTTTTTAAATATAACTTCTTTACAAACTAACATGCTCTTATTGATTGTTCTCTTGATAATTGTTTGTTGTTGTCTTTGTTAGGACCCTACATACATGCTTGCTGCGATTTGAAGCGTCACTTCTTGGCATTGGAAGGTGACAAAGATGTTTTTGATTCCGTCTTGAAGCCTTTCATTATACAATCTCCTTTACCTATTGGCAAAGACACCAATTCTGAAGACTCATATGATCTTCTAATTGTTGATCACGAGGCCATCAATCTATTTTGTGAGTAAGTTTTGTTTGTTTATTTTGTTCGAAAGCTTCATATGGTTGATTTCATAATTTTTATTTGAACTATATTGTATATGTGTTTTTTGGGATTATGGAGACATCAATAATTATTAAGATATCTATGTTGTCATGTGCCAACAATGTGATACTACAATGGCGCCGATGTTGGCGACCTTTTTTTGAGGATCTAAGATTTGTAGCAAGTCCATCACCCCCACGAAGCCTCCATATCTATGCCGAGACCACAGTTTCCGTTCTTGTTGCTCAATCTTCCCCTTCTTCTACCCACAGCAAAGCTAGACATTATGATCGTCGGGTTTTGGATTTCATAGATTTAGAGGCTAAATCATGATCAATATCCATCACTTCAAGTTATAATGATGGTTAGTTTTTTTGTTAGCATACGTTCAACTGCCATAATGGAAGGTTTCATTATTGGCATCATTTCTTTAATATACATTCACTTATGCTATACCTTGAAGAATCTACACATGTTTTGTGTCCAACTCTATCTTCTTTGCACTTTCTATATTTGTGTTATATAATTGACCTATTACAAAATTGAGTATCATTTGCAACATGTTTTGTTTCATTTTTTAGTGTGTTCATATTATGAATGTTAATAATCATCATTATCATGAGCATCATTCACTTCAACTTTGTCCATTCCACTGACATATGGCATGCAATATAACTATAAAATTTTGTAAATGATATATATATATGCCCATAGTCATGTACACATTATTTTTCTCGTTGCTCACTGCTCACAATCTAGCATTCATGTTGTTTGTCCTCCCCAGTTTTCTTATTACTGAACCCTTAAATTATATTTCTTTTGGCCACGGTTATAGGATACTAGTGGTCCTATTACCAAATATTTTGCTTTCTTCACCGCTCACAAATTACCGCTCATCGCTCACCACTCACTACTCACCGCTCACAAGATAGCACTCCCCTAGTTTCCATAAGCAATTCCTTTGTTTCCTACAAACATGCAAAGGTGCCAATTAACATGATAAAGCTTAGCTAGATAAAGCTTCTGGAAAACTATGGGCTTGAATGGTTGGGATGATAATGACTCTTCTTGGCGATAATCATCAACTATGGACCACAATGCACTCAATAGAAGATCAGAGTCACAAATTCAACGATTAGATCAACCTACTACGTTAGTAGTTGGAAATAATTTCACTAAAATTGCACAATACCATGAAACAACTAGGATTGTTCACTTTCATAGGCTTTGATAGTTTATAACAATTTGTGATTTGCTCCAAAACTTTCTAGAATTCTTCTTGCCTTTTTCAAATATACTTGCAAACGCACATAATGGAACCTTGTGCATCCGAGTAGTTAAAAAACAAACAACAAAAACCAAGCAAATAAAGCCCACCTACGTTAAGCTAGTAGGTAATTTTTAAAATACCATGTAGTAGAGAATTTATTGTTTTGTTTCTTATGCAAATACTTACCCTCTACCATGCTACTAAATTTACATGCTCCAACCACATAACTAATTCGTGTGGAATTTTTGTGTGGTATGTGCCTCTACCTATCATAGAACTTGCAAGTGGTTTGTGATCACACACTACATGAGACTTGCGTGAAGTTTTTTGTAAAGCAAGTTACATATATGATAAAAACATCATTTTGAAGACGATCACAAATCGTTATGTGGTCATGCCTTAATACCACAAACCATTATGAGCCTACCAAGAACTATGTGTAAGTCATCAATCTACCTAGATGTTGCAAGGCTCTAGTTTGGACTTCACTAGGGTTTTGTGCACACACTTCAAGCAGCAGTGGTGCAAAAACTCTTATTCGGACATGAAGCTAGGGTTTTGTTCCCACACTTTAGGCGGCATTAAAAAAATTGAGCATATTCATCAACAATTTTGACTTGCACCCTACTTGGCGCACCTACATATGCACTACACAAACAACTACTTACAAAGCAACCCATACAAATGTCCATTGCCTTGTATTTTCTTCCTCAACCACAAATTGTTTATGTAGCCTCCCCTCTTTTGCTAGTGCCTTCCTTTGATCGGAGGTAAAATTCTAATTTTGGGTTGGCTATCTGTGAGGAAACTTACAAAGGATGTCACCAACAATGAATGTTGTAACCTTGAAAAAAAACAAGGGTTGTGCACAAAGAAGCACTTGGAGCAACTAGATCCGAAGAAGACGAAGTATCAAACAAATGAGTCACATCAATCACCACATGAAGCTCAAGCAAGATTAAGATTTCATCTCAATAATCCTACCTCATCAATTAAAGGGAATTAGAGGAATGAGAATTGAATAGAAAATGGAACAAGCTCTTTGATGGAAGAATTCATGATGAATGAATGAGGAAACTCTTATACTTGAATACTATCTAAGTAAATAAAATTGCATTAGTGAGGAAGTATGCTTGAGATCTGCCAAAGCTACATACTCTCTTAATAAAGCATTCTTAGAATATTTGAGAGGATAGGAACGGGGCTAAGCATTCAAACCATGAAAGATATTGTCTACAAGAATGGAGTTTCTCTAAGACACTTAACCTCGACATTAGGATTTAGGGAAACATAAACTGGTGAACTAGGTCATCTATCCCTTAGGGACTCTTTAAGGGTTCATACAAAAACTATCATAAAAAATTAAGAACTTATGTAGAATGCAACCACCTTCAAACATAATGGAAACCTAAAAGAATCTAATTTTGGTGGGAGTGACTTCCATGTAAACCGGTTCAGCAGCGGGTTACACCGTCTAAGGCTGAGGATTGAAGGTGACCTCCACAAACTTCATAACTTTGATTATTATATTTTTGCATACTCTATTATTTGAAAAACAAAACATCCAAAACTAGGATTTTGTGTTTTGGACCCAAAAGACAACATCCAAGTTCTGGATGCTATTTTTTTCTCAAAAAATTGTCCTTCTGCCACTTGACTTGGGGGGGCCTTAGGCGTACGGGTGGGGGAGCCGGTATCCATTCTAGGCTCCTTGGCCCTTTATTTAATGATTTTAATATGGCCATCGACCAAGACCAAAAGTGGGGGTTGGTCTCGACCACACACCCCCTCCCCCACCGGCAAGCGCATGTAGCCCGGGAGAACGGAACCATGTGGCCCAAGTTTCATCTCATTATGGTTTGATGTCATTGAGTTGTCAGTTGAGAACCTCCACCCATTGCAATGTACGAACATGAGGTTACCTTGGTGTACATTGGTGTTAAATCTACTCACAAGGTAATGGAGGCTTGTTAATATGTTAACGGACTCCAAGTGCGCTCAAATGTTTTTGGGGAGCCTTGTTGTAAGGCGGCACGCCTACCCTAATCTAATCACCCCCAACCTCGGTAATGAAGGGTGGTTATCACTAATTGGCATGTCTTATAATAGCATTTTGAAGCTCCTTTGTCATGGGCATGTAGCTCAGGGGAGCAAGACCATGTGGCCCAAGTTTTATCTCATTATGGCTCGATGTCATTGAATTGTCATTCGAGAACCTCCGCCCATTGTAATTTACAAACATGACATTACCTTGGAATGCATTGTTTTTATATGTAGTCGCAAGGTAATCGGAGCTTGTTAACATATTAATTGACTCCAAATGCCCTGAATTTTTTTTGGGAAGTTTGGATTAATGTGGCACGTCTATCCTAATCCAATCACTCCCAACCTCATCAATGAAGGGTGATTATCACTCACTGGTAACAACTTGAGGGGAGAATTAGGAGGAGTTGTGTCATCCAAATTTTTGGATGGAATCTATTCATTTTGAAAATTTTGCTAGTGGTTAGCTCAAATATTCTCCATAAACTCTTATTTAATAAGCAAGCGTTGAAACTAATGCTCTTAAAGTAAAACGGAGGATTAGTGAGCTAAGGGATGGACTGTTTCTGACTATTGGCGGGAGATAGCAAAGTGGCGATTAAGGGCCATAGATATGTGCAAAATGTGGAGAATTAGGAAGCCCTTTTTGAGCTTGGCCATGAACAGACGAATCTTTTGAGAGCCAAGCCTCTTGTGGTTATATCTTTGTGGACCATTGTCGCAACCCTCACTAGCTCCCCTTGACTTATCTTCACCGTTTCGCAACTCTAGCAAGCATCACAAGAGCCGAGCTTTTTGTTGTTATATCTATGTAGACCATAATCAAAGGCGGTCGAGAATAGACTTAGAAATTTTACATGGTCTATAAGTTCCTCTCGGGAAGAGAGTAAATTCTTTTTGTATTGTCAAGTGATCAAATGCTATAATCTCATGGTGTGAAGCCCAAGTTTTCCTCTAAAATCATCAGTTGTGAAATCTCAAATTGATTGTGACGATTTTTGGTCATCAAATTTGGTTACCATTTTTTACTATGTAACAGAAATCGTGTATATCTACTCATGAAAAAGAATTGATAAAATTTCGACCCAATTTGGTGATGCAACTTAGAAAAAATAGATTTTGTTTTAACGCACATGGTGTTCAACTTGACAATGGAGTGACCTCCCCGAGCTATGCATACATTACACTGCTCAGATATTACTCTACACATCACACTCATACAATCATCGTACTATAAACTTTAGCATATTGCATGTGGTTTTTGAACCCCCCCCCCCAAGAAACCCTAAATAAGCCAGCCAACCCATCCATCACCGGATGATGGTATTTTTCATCCAAAGGTGGCAGTTTCAACAAATCCATCCACATGTCCAAATACATTTTGCCTATTTCTCATCCAATGCCACTAATGACAAATGATTTATGTTGAACCTATAAATAAAAAATCTAGACTTGATTCTATTTATGCTACTTTACATCTAATTTTTAAAAAAAACCACAACTTAAACCACACCGTACATTATATATAATTCCCAAATTCACATTTAGAGGACGTTATTGTACATCTGAGAAAAATGTAAAAATTATGTGTCTTGAATAAAATCCACCCTACATTTTCTTGGAACCCTATGATTCAATGGACTCTCCTAAATTATAGATGCTCGTCTCTAAGAAAATATCTTGAATGTCGGCCCAATCGTCTCGGTCTTCGGGAAAGAGGTTGAAGTAATGAAGTGAATAACTTTTCTATTACGATGGTTTGTGTGAACATAACATTATTCAGACCCATGCAGTGTTCTGTGGGATTGACAGTATTCCAGGGAATATTCCCGGAATTTTCACATTCAGTCTGAATGTGAAAATTCCGGGAATATTCCCTGGAATACTGTCAATCCCACAGAACACTGCATGGGTCTGAATAATGTTATGAAGTAGGCCATGAGCTTGAACCTTTAAAGAAAGGATGAACTCAGGGAGAGGATAGTTTGGAAAATATTATTATCCAAGGAAAAGTCTCAGGTGTGAAGCGCTTGACTATATCAACTAATTTCAAATGATTTACAACTGAATGTAGCTATTTTCTTGGTAAGATTCATTGAGAGAACGATCCAAACTCTTGGGAAAAGAGTAGATCTTGTGCGATAGTTAAGATTTCTTGAGTACCTTTGTTTGTGAGAGCACTAAGGTGTGAAGCCTGTTGCAAATGAAGTAAGCCCTATGAGTTACACTCAAGTTGGACAAATGGTCTTGGAAAAGTTAATGGTCTAGCGGAAGTAATATGTACCGAAATTATTCAAGCAATAGTCTAAAGCTTATAGAATAGCCGGGATGTGAAACTTTGGGCGATGGTCAAAGCGAAAAAACCATTGCCTGCGGTGAGGAGCGCGTATGCTGGCCATCAGGATTGTCTCGTAATCAATAGGATTCACCTTCAATCATTGGTTAAAGGAAACTCTGGAAGACTAGTAGATGAGTACACTTGACCACGGACACTTGACGACCACATGAACCATCCTGACCATTGTCTACTAAATAGCCGAGGTGACAGAGCAACGGGACTGCTGAGTTGCCGCCTATTCAGAAGGAGGTGATGTATTTCCCATGGGGGGTGCACTCCATTGTCAAGTAGAACACCATGTGCGAGACAAAAATAATCTACTTTGTCTAAGTTGCATCACCAAAATGGGTCAAGATTTTATCAATTATTTTTCACGAGTAGATATACATGGTATCTATTACATAGTAAAAAATGGTAACCAAATTTGATGATCTGTTTTTTTTAATAAAATATATTGTTTCCAACTAGAATGATGCAAAATTGAACTAAAACAATTACTACAAAAATGAAGATGACTAAAAATTTCAAAATATACAAAAGATATTATCAATGGTTATGTATATGTAGAAAAAATGTCATAATTTTAAAATTTATCTATGGCATATAATATAGGGGTAACAAACTTGTCTCGCACGTGGTGTTCAACTTGACAATGGAGTGACCCCCCTGTGGTATTTCCAAGTGACGGAAGGCCATGTGAGTTTCCCCTTATTTTTTATACTTTGTTCAAATAAAACTTATCATGATTAATCAATTTTTTCATTGCATCAAAACATATAATAAGAGAAATGATTTTATCCCTAAAAAAATGTTTATTATAAAAGGGTTATGAAATGTTGAAAAGGGTTATAATACATATGAAATGTTGTTAATCTTAAGAAACCAAATGAACAACCAAATCGCAATTGGATCAAACTAAGAGAACATATGAGTGGAACATGGCATAATCGTATGGACTAACTTGATATGGCTTATGATTCTGGAAACTTATAGGGTTGTCCTTTAGTCGGTCTAGGTAAGGACAATGGTCCCACTGCCTCATTAAAATTCACATAAATGAATGAATGCCGTAACTTGCAGGGTTGTTACTACAATATTTCTAGATCCACTAAATTATCAAATAATTACGGAGATCATTGTTCATATCGGGGCACTCTTGGCCCTGATTACATGTGGTTATGTGAGCCCAAAAGGGTGCCCACATTTAGTCTTAGACCCTTGAAACGTTAGTTGATGCACTTTGAAGTAGCATGTTACTTCACAAAAATATAAAAAGAGTGAAATGTTAGTCTTAGAAGTACCATGTTGTAAGAGGCTAGGATGTGAGTTGTTATTGTGTTTTTACCTTCGGAAGGATTTGAGTGAATGAGGATAGGTAAGGAGAACTTGGATTGAGTAGTTAGTGAGTAGGCTAGTACAAATGGATGGAGACAACCAAAGTGACTCAAGAGGCAAGTGCATTCGAATTGGGATGAATGGAGGATCACATGGAGCGCACAAGTGGACCACCTCATCATGGCCACTTAATGGGGAAGGTCCAAGGAAGAATGCAAGGTGGAGGATAAGCAAATTCTCAAAGCACCAATCAAATCACGAGTTAAGCATCGTGGTTTGAATTAAGTGGTGAGCAACGATTTGGGAAAGTAAGGGGAGAAATTTATGGCGGCGGAAAGCGAAGGAGGCTAAGTTTGGGTTGAAGCATCCCAAGTTTGGTAAAGTGTGGTAGGTAGAAAGCCAAGGCTAGTTAAATGTTCGAATTAGGATCCTTGTTGATCATTTGAGGGAGGAAGGCTTAGAAGATAGGATTGGCGCCTACTAAGTAGGAGGAAATCTCAAGGGCTTATCGTGAGCCTTGAGGGTGCTCACCCCCTCAAGCTTACTATATAATCCCTCATTCTTCCCTCACTCATCCTCTCTTTCCTTTGTGCTCCAAGGCACCCCACGAGTTATAAGTGTGGGTGTGGGAAGCCATATTGGAGCACATGTGTGTGCTTAGTTTTTAGTTTGAGAGCCAAGGCTTGTTAGCCTTGAAGAGGGCTTGACCTCTTGGTAGAATTAGTGTTGACGTGAAGGATTTTAAAGTTAATTCATGATTCCAATTTGTGGTACTTAAAGTTCATGTTTTGAATACACGTGGTTGCAAGTTCCATGTTTAAGAGTTGAGCACTTGAGGTTGTGATGAGTGCAAAAATATACTTGTGTGGATTAGTTAGTCTTAAAAAAGTTAGGAAATTCTCTCTCCCCCTCTCCTCTCTAGGATTTTAGGATTTTAGGATTAGAGAAGAATTGTGTGATTAGAAAGGGGTTGTTAGTAGAATTAGGAAAATTAGGTAGGAAGATTAGTTAAGGGCTTGAATAATTAGTGAGGTAGTTGGGAATTACAACTACAAAGTTGTGGGTTCATGAAGGAGCTGGGTTTATGAAGGAGCTGGGTTTGTTTAGTTAGAAAGTAAAGAGCTGGGTTTATGAAGGACCTGGGTTTGTTTAGTTAGAAGCTAAGGAGCTGGGTTTACGAAGGAGCTGGGTTTATTTAGTTAGAAGCTAAGGAGTTGGGTTCATGAAGGAGTTGGGTTTATGAAGGAGCTAGGTTTATGTAATTAGAAAGTAAAGAGATGGGTTCATGAAGGAGCTTAGTAGATAGCCTACTTAATTAGCTCATAGACAAGTAGTTAGTTACATTATGCTAGTTAGTGTTATGTGTGGCTTTCACAAGTAAATGTATTTGAGATTGACTATAGAGAATAGTGTTTTTTAACACTTGCATCCTCTCTTTAAAAATAAACCACGTGCACAAATTAATGGAGAATGTGGAGCACTCTCGCGATGGCAAGACAAAGGAAGCAAAGACCAAAGGTGCAAGGGAGAGATTGACATAAGTCACATAAGTATTTCTTAATACTTAAAGGCTTATGTACGGTATGGAGACACCAAGTGAGACCTCTTATAGTAGCGATACGGAATACACAAGTGATAGTTCAAGTGGTAGTATAGAGTCAACGGCACGGACTCCATTTAGGAGAGGGATATCCTTAAGGGCTTGTGTAGCTAAAGCGGCCGGATGGACGTTAGAAGCAAACAAAGACAAAATAGCACCCGAGCATAAGGAGGTTAAAATAACATAGTTAACTTGTGCATTCTCCACATACGTATTGAAATCGTACATTGAGTTGTTAAAAGTGAAATTCCAGTTAAATCCAAGACCACTTGAAGGGTGAACCTTGCACTATGGACTCATCCAAGTCCAAATCCAATACCGCGGAGGAATGTGAGCCCAAACCCACTACTCGGACTACGGACGCTTAAGGGTGGGGGGTTTGGCCTCACATAATTGGTGCGTCCGCCGGGAGCGAAGCGGAAGGTAGTTACAAGACTTGGAGGCGACTAGGAGACTTGGAGGCAACTAGGAAAAATTGGAGACACAAACTTGAGAGAAGGGAAGGAGCACTCGAAACTCGGTAAGTATTCTCTCTTTGGGTTATATTTGAATTCATTGTATTTCAACTATTCCTTGGAATGAATTGCATTGTCAATTACGCAAATTCATTTTTGAGGAAGGAGCGCGGCGAAGGTACGTCCTCAACCTTTTTGGGGATTTGCTAAGAACTTAAAAGGAACCTATAACCGAGTAGCTCATTAAAACATTAGAGGGTAAATTCACCTTAGGACATTGAACTTTGACACTCACCTCGGGGTGAGTCTCAAAGTTTTGGGAGTTGTCATTTCATGCTCTAGATTAAATTAATATTTCACAAAGTTTATGGTGTTGTTACATTGAGTCACGATTGAGGGGAGTGCTAACTCACAGGGGGATGCGATTGCTCAAGGTATGTTTATTTCTTCAAAGTGAACTCATTAACTAATTAAGGAATGCCTTTTGTACTCGTGATTGTTGTTATCCGTTGTAGAGGGTAATTCCCGAATTGTGGATGGTGTGAGAAGTTGAAGGGTGAAGCCTCGACTTTTAACATAATCTACTCGGAAGGTCACCCCCTCACAATCGGTATTGTGGTGAGTGTTAATTTGCGGGAAGGTGCGGAGGTGATGCTCCGACTTAACCAAAAAATTAACATGAACATGCCTATCCCCTATTGGGATTCTTTCACCTAAGTGGGCTTGCAGGTTCTTTTCCTCACCTCCTAAAAAAATTATAACCACACCAAGACAAGTGAAAATATTAAGAGGGGAATTGCTAGGATTATGTGTGGTCAAGTGAGGGTCGATCGATTCTTATGGAATGCAAGGTAGGACTCGCTCACAAAAACCAAGTTTGATAGTAGGACTAGAGAAATCTACTCGAAAGAGGCGGTCCTCTAAAATCAGTGATAGATTAGAACAAGATAATGTTAGAATAGAGAGTTGTTTGAACGTCGAACCTAGGACTAGGTCAATTCTAGACACCTTAGAACTTGGAGCTCAACTTGAAGAGGAGATCACTCCCTCCAAATTGAGTGGTGAAACTTCTTCGGAAAATTACACACTTAGAGAAGAATTCCCGGTAGAAGTTGATAGGGGATTGTTGAATAGTTCACCGGTCACCATGGCCGAGGAACGGGGGATGGATCCACCACCCATACCCCCAATTCCGCCCATACCTCCTATACCTCCAATAGACCCATTGGTTAGGCCAAGAGGCCTACCAATTGTGGTTCCACAAAATTTAGCGGCGATGGATATGCCATCTCATCTCCCTAAATTTTATGGGACCAAGGATGAGGACCCCTCTCGGCACATGGAACGGTATATCGAACGGTTGGCTAGCTTCCTCATAACCGACCCGGGTTATTGGTTAGTGTGGTTTCCTACCACTCTAGAGGGGGAAGCCTATGAATGGTATCGGGATCATGCCGAGGGACATTTTAGGGGATGGGAACAATTACAAAGGGAGTTTCTTAACGAATTTAGGCCGGAAGTGGGTCAAAGTACCGCATTAAGGGCATTGTCGTCATTGAAGCAAGGAAGGGAGGAAGAAATTTCGGCTTACATTAGGAGGTTTGATTTAGTGTGCACTAGATTTGTGGGTACCATGCTCAACGACGACACGCTAAAGCAATTTTTCATTCAAGGGTTTTTTAAGTCCGGAACTATTAGGGGTGTTCTAGAAAGGAATCCCTTGACCTTGGCGGATGCCAAGCGTGCGGCTAGAGATATTGAAAACTTGGATAAAGATCACGAAAGGCTATGGAGAAGGGAGGATGAATTGATCCCACAATTCATCCCCATACGCCCTAGGGTGGTAGCGGTAGAACCCGCTAAGTATGAGAACCAAATTTCATATGCCATTGTGGACACCGGCCCCCGACCTTTAGCGGTTAGGGAACCGGCACCTCTTTTGGCACTACCGGCCCCTAGAACGGATCCACACTTGGAGGAGGTTGAGAGAAGACTAGGTGCTAGCCAACTAGGATTCCAAGAGGCTATGATAAAACAAATGCAAAGCCTCACGGATCAAATGTCATTAATGATCCGGAGTCAACAACCGGGGCCTCCACCCCCGGTTGAGTCGGGTAGGCATTCTTCCGGATTATGGTGTGTCCAATGTGGCCAACCGGGCCACACGCGTCAATTTTGTAGAAGTGGACAAAACCGTGACCAAAGAGGAAACGGTAACCCACCTCAACAAAATCAACGAGGTCAAGCGCCACCTCACTATGGAAATGGAAGCAATAGAGGACCACAACCTAGAGGGCAAGGTGGCCAAAATTTAGAGAAGAAGGAATTTCATCCCTTTTGTGGAAGGTGGCACGCTCAAGGACAATGTTGGTCCGAAGGTCAAGAGTTTAATTGTAGCAATTGTGGAGGAAGTCATCCCTCGGATACGTGTCGCCAACCGGACAAAATAATTAATGTCCCTTACCCGGTGGCTAATCCACAACAACAAGCAAGGGATAATATGCGAGGTGCTAGGCCACAAGGAGTACCGGCCAATGAACTTAGGCCACCTAACTTATACTATGACCATAGTAATGCTAGGCAAACTTTTCATCCACCGGCGGGCTTGCAAACTACAACCGGTTACATTCCAATACAAAATAGACAAGGAGTTCCACCTAATGGTAGTAACGGGAGACAAGCGCCTCCAACGGATCCGGGACCATCTAACTCCCAAGATGTTAGGTTCATGGATGGAGTGTTGGAGGCCACATGTGATGACATGCTTCCTCTCCCAACGAGAATTGGAGAGGAGCAAAGTCAATGGCCTCCTCACACCAATGCTATTACATATGAGTTAGTGAAGGGTAAGGGTGTGGTTGAAGAAGCACCTGCACTAGCGGTAACTACTAGGGCTAGGAGAGGGGATGCCCCGTTGGAGGTAGGAATAGGAGAGCAAGGAAATTACTCTTCGGATGAAGAGATTAATCTCTCCGAGTTGGATAGGGTAGCTAGAAGAGCTACTAAGGATGTGGAGAGGGAAAATATAATTTTACAAGATAGGGAGAGGACTAATGCGGTACATGACTTGGATAATAGCGATGTGGGTGAATGGGAAGGACCGGGGGTTCCCGTAGACGAATTCGACGTAGTGGGTAATTCTAAGGTGGAAAGATCTACCGGGTACGACTTGTGGGCGGACCTTAGTACACTCAAGGCGGATATTACTTTCGGCCAACTATTGGAAATTTCACCCACGGCAAGGAAAACATTAAAGGAGGGAATGCCGGTACACAAGAGGATGAGGAAGGTGAAAGCTAAAATAGCCGCTAGGATCCAATCACAAGGTGGAAGAGACGTGAAAGCTATAGAAATAGAAGTTGTTATAGTAGATAAGGTGGTTCCTAATGTGCTAGTCGACGGAGGGAGTAGTCTAAATATACTACCGGAGGATACTATGAAAAAATTGGGACTTGGACTCACGGGGCCTTCACCTTTGGTCATAAATATGGCAAATCAAAGTTCGACTACGCCTTTGGGGATGATCAAGGATTGTAGAATGACTACGGGAGGCGAGGAGTACTTGGTCACCTTCCATGTCATTAAAATGCACTCCAACAAGGACACCTTCCCCATTTTGCTAGGTAGGCCTTGGTTGCGGATGGCGAATGCTATGGTCAATTGGGGTGGACCTAAACCATCCATCACTTATGGTCCGGAGGGTAATAGGGTCATAGTGTCCATTGGTTCATTAGAAGGATGGATGAAGAAGGAGATGTATTTGCCATTGGAGAAGGAAATTGATGACTTAAACGAGAATGAGATTGGCAAGGCATTGGTGGGAGTCGTCCATCCCGAAGGTCAAAGGGTTGTTATAGATTCGGGCTCGGGAAGTCTAGGTCCTAATTTTTACAATTATGGGGATAATGGGGATTATGCCCAATGGCTAAGGGAGTACCCCGAGTCCGAGGTTGATGTAATGGTTACATTTCACCAAGTAGGCTTAGGGAGTGAATTTCCTAGTGTTAGTTTAGGAGAGGGCTCATTGTTGGAGCCATGTGAGGTGCTCACCGAGGAAGAGTGGGTTAGCGGTGGGTTAACACCTTGGGTAGATGACGTGGAAGAGGGTGAGGTTTAATTCATGTAGATGGGACTCAAGAGGAGGATGTGATTATTGAGTCATCGAAATTGGAGGAGCCTTTACATTTCAAGACCACGTCTACGGGAATAGTTGTAGGTCAAGATGTGAAAGATTACCCCAATGTGCCTTCCGATTGGTATCGGAACAAAGAGGAACAAGCACATGTGTCGGAAGCGGATTGGCGGTACGTGGATGTGAAATTAAAGAATGGAAAAACCCGACAAATGAAGATGGGTTCCAAATTGGGGGAGAAAGAGGTTAGGGAGTATAGCAATTTGGTGGATGAGTTTAGTGATACTTTTGCATGGTCCTACGATGAGCTTAAGGGAATTCCTAGGGAAATGGTAGAGCACCGGATTCCTTTAATTCCGGGGGCGAGGCCAATTAGACAAAAGGAGAGGAGGATGAATCCTCAATTGCAATTGTTGGTGAAAGCGGAATTGGAAAGGTTATTGAAGGCCGGGTTTATCAAGCCGGTGGAAATCACGGATTGGGTTTCTCCTATGGTCTTAGTAAAGAAAAAAAATGGGAAATTAAGGGTTTGTGTCGACTATAGGAAATTGAATTCGTGCACACAAAAGGATCACTTCCCCTTACCTTTTATCACCTTGTTGCTTGAGGAGGTTGGAGGTCATTCGCGATATACCTTTATGGATGGGTATGCGGGTTATAATCAAATTTCCATAGCCCTCCAAGATATCCATAAAACGGCTTTTACTACACCTTGGGGTACTTTTGTGTGGGTAGTGATGCCATTTGGGTTATGTAATGCCCCGGCTACTTTCCAACGATTAGTAATGTATATCTTCACCGACTTGTTGTTCAAATCCATGACCGTCTTTGTGGACGATTTTAGCACACAAAGTAATGTGGACGATCACCTACATTGTGTTAGGGAGGCATTGGTTAGGTGTAGGAAGATGAGGTTAGCATTGAACCCGGATAAGACATTTTTGGGAGTGAATAAGGGAGTGTTGTTGGGTTATGTTGTTAGTGAGAAAGGTAGAGAACCCGATCCGGATAAGATTGCGGCCATAAGCGACTTGGCAACTCCAACCAATTCCAAGGGGATCTCTAAGTTGTTAGGACATGTGGGATGGTACCGGGAACTTATTCCTAATTTTTCAAAGATAGCGGTGCCCATTACCCATTTGCTCAAAAAGGATGTCAAATTCGAGTGGACGGATGCTTGTCAAAAAGCCTTTGAGGAATTGCGGGATAGGTTGAGCACCTATCCGGTGTTGATACCACCCAATTGGGGTAAACCTTTTCACGTCTATTGTGATGCTAGTAATGTGGCAATAGGGAGTGCGCTTTGTCAAGCAACGGGAGAAAAAGAGAAGGATCAACCTATAGCTTATGCGAGTAAGCAATTGACCCCCGCCGAAAGAAACTACTCTACAACGGAGAGGGAGTGCCTAGCCATGGTGTTTTCCGTTAAAAAGTTTAGGCATTACCTCATGTGCAACCCGGTTGTATTTTTTGTTGACCACATGGCTATCAAGTATCTAGTTAACAAGGCGGAGTTAAGTGGTAGGTTAGCTAGGTGGGTTTTGTTATTAGAAGAATTCGACTACACGGTGGAATATAAACCGGGTCGTATGCATTTACAAGCGGACCACTTGTCTAGGTTGTCGGAGGAGATAGGAAAAAATCCGGTAAATGATATGTTAGTAGATGATAGCCTCTTTGTGGTCACTTCTACACCGGAGTGGTATGCGGGCATAGTGGAATTTCTAACAACCCACAAGTTGCCCAAAGAGTGGACAAAAGAAGAGAGAAGGAAGGTGAGGGTAAATAGTAGGCAATTTGTTGTAGTGGGCCATAGGTTGTTTAGAAGGGGGTCCGATGGTATTTTACGACGATGCGTGTCAAAAACGGAGGTTGAAGCGATTTTAATCGCTTGCCACGATAGCGCTTGCGGCGGTCACTTCTCGGGTCAACTCACCGGGCAAAAAATACTTAGAGCGGGCTACTTTTGGCCTACACTATTTAAGGACGCCCATGACTATGTAAGGAAATGCGACGCTTGCCAACGGTATGCCCGAAACGACCTTAGAATGGAGATGCCTTTACATGTATCATTACCCTTAATTCCTTTCGAAAAATGGGGCATCGACTATGTGGGTGAGGTCCATCCCCAATCTTCAAAAGGAATGAAATATATTGTGGTGGCAACCGAGTACCTCACCAAGTGGGCGGAAGCCAAAGCGGTGAAGACCGACACGGCGGAACACGCGGCAACATTTATGTACGAAAACATAATTTCGCGGTTCGGGGTGCCGAAGATCCTAGTAAGCGATAGGGGTACTCACTTTTTGAATGACTTGATTCGAGAGATGACAGAGAAATTTAAAATTGATCACCGGAAGACTACTCCCTACCACCCACAAACCAATGGACAAACGGAAAGGGTTAACGGAATTTTGGTGAGTATACTACGCAAGACGGTTATAGACTCGAAGCGGGATTGGGATACGAAACTAACGGCGGCACTTTGGGCATACCGTACAACCTATAAGGTAACTACGCGTGCTACACCATTTTCCTTAGTCTATGGTCTTGAAGCGACACTACCAATCGAATATGAAGTCGAGTCACTTAGGGTGGCCGTGAGTACGAGACTTACCGAAAGTCAATCCTTACGAAATCGACTAACCGATTTGGAAGCACTTGACGAAGGGAGGAGAATAGCGGCTCAACATATTGAGGCAATCCAAAGAAGGAGAAAGATTACTTTCGACAAACGACATAAGAGAAGGGCCCTAACACCGGGAATGATGGTCATGATTCAAGACGCACGAAAGCTTGAATTTCCGGCGAAATTCGATGCAATATGGTTAGGACCTTACCTTGTCTATGAGGTCTTTCCTAATAATTCAATTCAATTGGAAACGTTGAATGGTGAGCTCTTTCCTACCCGTACATCGGGAAGTAGATGTAAGGAGTACAGAGCTTGACTAGGCAACTTACCCTTGGAGCAAGAGATGTTTGGATTCATCCCCCGATGGTCGCCAATTATGTGAGCCCAAAAGGGTGCCCACATTTAGTCTTAGACCCTTGAAACGTTAGTTGATGCACTTTGAAGTAGCATGTTACTTCACAAAAATATAAAAAGAGTGAAATGTTAGTCTTAGAAGTACCATGTTGTAAGAGGCTAGGATGTGAGTTGTTATTGTGTTTTTACCTTCGGAAGGATTTGAGTGAATGAGGATAGGTAAGGAGAACTTGGATTGAGTAGTTAGTGAGTAGGCTAGTACAAATGGATGGAGACAACCAAAGTGACTCAAGAGGCAAGTGCATTCGAATTGGGATGAATGGAGGATCACATGGAGCGCACAAGTGGACCACCTCATCATGGCCACTTAATGGGGAAGGTCCAAGGAAGAATGCAAGGTGGAGGATAAGCAAATTCTCAAAGCACCAATCAAATCACGAGTTAAGCATCGTGGTTTGAATTAAGTGGTGAGCAACGATTTGGGAAAGTAAGGGGAGAAATTTATGGCGGCGGAAAGCGAAGGAGGCTAAGTTTGGGTTGAAGCATCCCAAGTTTGGTAAAGTGTGGTAGGTAGAAAGCCAAGGCTAGTTAAATGTTCGAATTAGGATCCTTGTTGATCATTTGAGGGAGGAAGGCTTAGAAGATAGGATTGGCGCCTACTAAGTAGGAGGAAATCTCAAGGGCTTATCGTGAGCCTTGAGGGTGCTCACCCCCTCAAGCTTACTATATAATCCCTCATTCTTCCCTCACTCATCCTCTCTTTCCTTTGTGCTCCAAGGCACCCCACGAGTTATAAGTGTGGGTGTGGGAAGCCATATTGGAGCACATGTGTGTGCTTAGTTTTTAGTTTGAGAGCCAAGGCTTGTTAGCCTTGAAGAGGGCTTGACCTCTTGGTAGAATTAGTGTTGACGTGAAGGATTTTAAAGTTAATTCATGATTCCAATTTGTGGTACTTAAAGTTCATGTTTTGAATACACGTGGTTGCAAGTTCCATGTTTAAGAGTTGAGCACTTGAGGTTGTGATGAGTGCAAAAATATACTTGTGTGGATTAGTTAGTCTTAAAAAAGTTAGGAAATTCTCTCTCCCCCTCTCCTCTCTAGGATTTTAGGATTTTAGGATTAGAGAAGAATTGTGTGATTAGAAAGGGGTTGTTAGTAGAATTAGGAAAATTAGGTAGGAAGATTAGTTAAGGGCTTGAATAATTAGTGAGGTAGTTGGGGATTACAACTACAAAGTTGTGGGTTCATGAAGGAGCTGGGTTTATGAAGGAGCTGGGTTTGTTTAGTTAGAAGCTAAGAAGCTGGGTTTATGAAGGAGCTGGGTTTGTTTAGTTAGAAGCTAAGGAGCTGGGTTCATGAAGGAGCTGGGTTTATGAAGGAGCTGGGTTTGTTTAGTTAGAAGCTAAGAAGCTGGGTTTATGAAGGAGCTGGGTTTGTTTAGTTAGAAGCTAAGAAGCTGGGTTTACGAAGGAGCTGGGTTTATTTAGTTAGAAGCTAAGGAGTTGGGTTCATGAAGGAGTTGGGTTTATGAAGGAGCTAGGTTTATGTAATTAGAAAGTAAAGAGATGGGTTCATGAAGGAGCTTAGTAGATAGCCTACTTAATTAGCTCATAGACAAGTAGTTAGTTACATTATGCTAGTTAGTGTTATGTGTGGCTTTCACAAGTAAATGTATTTGAGATTGACTATAGAGAATAGTGTTTTTTAACACTTGCATCCTCTCTTTAAAAATAAACCACGTGCACAAATTAATGGAGAATGTGGAGCACTCTCGCGATGGCAAGACAAAGGAAGCAAAGACCAAAGGTGCAAGGGAGAGATTGACATAAGTCACATAAGTATTTCTTAATACTTAAAGGCTTATGTACGGTATGGAGACACCAAGTGAGACCTCTTATAGTAGCGATACGGAATACACAAGTGATAGTTCAAGTGGTAGTATAGAGTCAACGGCACGGACTCCATTTAGGAGAGGGATATCCTTAAGGGCTTGTGTAGCTAAAGCGGCCGGATGGACGTTAGAAGCAAACAAAGACAAAATAGCACCCGAGCATAAGGAGGTTAAAATAACATAGTTAACTTGTGCATTCTCCACATACGTATTGAAATCGTACATTGAGTTGTTAAAAGTGAAATTCCAGTTAAATCCAAGACCACTTGAAGGGTGAACCTTGCACTATGGACTCATCCAAGTCCAAATCCAATACCGCGGAGGAATGTGAGCCCAAACCCACTACTCGGACTACGGACGCTTAAGGGTGGGGGGTTTGGCCTCACAGGTTACTGGTTGCTCACAAAGATCGTTGATGAGCCGAGACTCCCTGCATTGAAAATTCATGGTACAACGAGTTGTGACTACTGGACTATGGCTAGTTGTAAGGGAGAGACCGCGCAATTGCATGTATTGCACCGAGTGACCCTCATAATCCACTCCTTAATCTCGTCATTCTTAAAATCTACATGAAACAAAGTTTTACCTAGGTTTTGTGCCCAAATCTCACTCTAATGTCATTGGGATCTATCAATTAACCTAATAATGACACTTAGACATAGAATTTGACACTCATTTAGTCTTCCATGTGTTGTTCTTATCAAAGAGAACCCAATCTAAAAACCTACCTACAAGTTGTCAAGTAGGGGCAATTTCCCATCACTTCATGCTTGAATCGAACTTGGAATTTCACTTCAATAAGAAACATCAAATCAACTAATTGAAATGAAGGAAGATGCCTTCAAATATTTTCAACACTTATGAGAAAGTCTTAATTTTTGAACACGTGGATTTTGGATTTCTTTATAGACAGGAAGAATCTTTGACGTAGACCATATGAACTATGAAGAAAATAAAGACACTTGCAACTAATATTTTGTGTTAAGAATGATGTTGGATATATTACAAACTTCTAATACACTTAACCGTGACATTACGGTCTTAGGGGACCATTACCTTGAAAGCCTCAAGGATCTAAATCCCAAAGGATTCCTAAGGACTTAATAGAAGGATTTTTGAAATTTACACTTCATGGATTCAAAGAAATTGGAGTTCTATAAGGGTGAAACCAAGCTATAAATACATAAAGGTGTCCATTGAACTCTAGGGAGTTCCAAGTATACATGGAGAGAACCATAGCTTCACTTTTGAGATATCTTACATTATTTGAGGCAATCGATATAAGAAGAAATTAAAACCCAAAGCCAATGCAAATTTAAGACTCATCAAAATTTCCTAAAGTCATAAAGTTTGTGCCAACTGGTTAGAATAGTGACGGGGTCGGGCAGGCGGGCGGGTGTGTGGGCAACGCGCCTCGTGCCCCGAAAATGGGCCCGGTCCCTCTCGATGGTGTTGGCAACATTCACAGAGGGGGTAGTGCAATAGCGAGGTTGCCACTAGTGAGGCTTTTTTTTGGGGGGGAGGACTTTTTTCAATATCACCTTAACTTGCCAAAAAATTGGGGCTCCATCCCACACAATGCTAGGTGTCTACATCTAAGGCAACCTTGATTATTACCTTTTAGAGTGCTAACCTAAGGTTTTGACACCTTTTAATAATCCCCGGCCCGGTGGTTCCATGGAAGCATAGATTCTTACAATACTCTCCGACTTCTCCGAGCATGAGGACTCCAAAGTTCACATTGTGCCTCACAGTTTCTAGGGAGTGTCCGCTGTCGTAATGTAAATACGTACACTATATAGATGTGTACTTATTTTGTATTGCATTGTGATTCTTTGATTTGGAGGAAAGTAAAAGGGAATAGAAATAGATTACCTTTTGTTTTATTCTTAGTTACTTTTTGTTTACCTCTTTAGTCTTACTTTCAGTTTTATTTTTAGCTTTCTTTTGGACCAATGGGTGATTAGAAGCCCATGTGAAGAGGATAAGAGGGGACTTTGTCTCTCTCATAGAGAGGAGAAGGAGAGAAGTTTTGAGGAGGGTTTTTGTTGTGAAGAAGGAGGTTTTTTTATTGAAGCTCATGGTGTGTGAGTTGATTTTATGAGAATTTTGAAATGAAATAAGAGGAAGTTGTGTTTCATGGTGTTGTTTCTCTAGAGTGATCTCACTTGTTTGATTGGAAGTTAGCAATCAAAAGCTGTGCTAGTTTGAATGGAGGGAGGTCTGTTGGCTCTTATAAAGAAGGGCTGAGTCTTCGACCGACCATAGAAGACGGACATGTCTTTTGTTGAAGACTTCTCAAGATTCAAGTGTGTTGTGGCTTGTGGTTCGTTGTTATTTATGTGATTCCCAGCCGGATTTGGAGGCTAGTCGCATTTGATTTTATTGCATCGTAAAACTTGTTGCGGGCTTTATGGGAATCCATAAAAGCTCCATTTCGTATTTGTGACAACGAAGTGGGATTGATGACCCACAAGGTTGTTTTATGTCGTTCCCATTGGTGAGGCGTGATTACTGGTCACCGTGGGTTTGAAAGTTTAGAAGCCAATCTTTCGGACGTCAGCTCGTGATCTGACGTCCCGTTTTACCCGTCCGAGGCCTGTGGTTTCTTGTCACCCTACCCTTACCCTTAACCCTTTTAGAGCCGCAACAGGATAGGTCGACGGCAAAGAGTTTGAAGATTTGAAGAAACTGAAGACCGAGACTCTTGAAGACCAGAAGATTCGACGGTTCGACAAACAAATCTAGTTGCAGCCAAAAGCCCAGTGCTTTCCCAAGGCGGAACCCTCTCTACCCAACACCGCACAAGGCACCAATGATGCCGCAAGCTGCAAATCAAGCGGCTACAAAATTTTGCAAAATTAGTGTGCATATTAGATGTACATGAGAAACTCAATGCATGTATTCTCAATTGATGGAATTAAGCAAAGAACTTGAACCCTTTGTGCTCCAATCTTTTGGAGGTTTGGTTGACTCGATTGCCACCTGAGCATTTGACATTGAATGATGTGGTTTGGCATGGTGATTGAAACTCAAATCAACTTGCACAGCAAGGTCCACGGCTTTCCCAAACATTCAAGCTCTATGCTCTATGATGCTCTACTAGTTGGAGGATTTTAATTTTTTCATACTTTTGAGAGGAATGTCCTTAGTGTTGAACAAGATAAGGAGTTCAACACATGGCTTGGTGAGTGACTTCTTGACTTAGGGGATGATTGAATAGGGTTGGGTTATGGTTTTACTTTTACTTTTGCTTTTACTTGTACTTGTACTTGTTCTTTTACTTTTACTTTCGCTTGTGCTTGTACTTGTACTTTTACGTTACTCTTACATTTATGTTTACTTTTACTTTCACTTTTATTTATGTATTGATTTTTATCCTTTTGCTTTTGCTTAAACAAATCACCCTATTTAATACATGTCTCGAGGCCCTATTTGTTTCATTGACTGCATGGCTTTTGAAATTGGCCGCATTGACTTGCTCCCGTTGTGAATCGGAGGCAGCAACGACAAATTCCCTCACGTGCATTGAGCGTAAGCCGTGTGTTTCTCCAACCGGTCATAATATGGCCAAGCTTTGCAAGAGCAACAACATCCGTAGTACACATCCAAGGATGCTAATACACAAGTTGGTGAATAAAAACAAAAGCTTGAAAAGCGGACGCGTTGAAATCATGTGGTATGTACGGTCGTTGGAGCTTGTGGACCTCAACGGCTTGGACGGTTCCCGTATGGCAGATGTTTGTGTGCTTCTCAATCCACTGCTCAACACCACCAAACTTCCGGTGTTGCAATACTTCATGAGGCGTAAAGGCGTGCATGTAATATACAACATGCTCGAACACCTTGGACCCCGATTTGAAGCTCGGCATGTCATGCGCAAGCTTGTGAAAATCCTACGACGCATGCATGAGCTTGAAGTGTTGATCGTAGAACGCATACGATATTGTGCTACACCCAGGCAATGCTTGGAGAGGTACGCGACAATAGTCGACGACCTCTGTTGCCACGAGGACTCCGAGGTTCGCACCGTGGCTCGCAGTTTCTATCTAAACCCTCCCGTGCGCAATGCTCCCATCCCTTGGAGGTTTCGTTGACTCGATTGCCCCCCACCCCCCCCCCCCCGAGTTTTTGACATCGGATGATGTGCTTTGGCATAGTGATCAAAACTCAAATCAACTTGCACGGCAAGGTTCATGACTTTCCCAAACATTCAAGCTCTATGATGCTCTGAAGATTATAGAAATAATGTTTTCAGATTCTATTATTATGAAATATATTGTGAAAAACTATAGCATCGCATAATTCCGAATATTGGTCTCCCCCTTTAGTATGGAAACACAAAAAGAGTCGTATTATGGGGGTGTCGTCTTCTCATTAATATGACAAATGGTGTAAAGTTGTCGTATTATTGATTGAATACGAAAACATAAGTAGTATGAGCTTAAAAATATATATACAACGAGTTTAAGCAATATAGATGGTATGAAATAATAACTTATAACTCCAAACAAATACAAATATTCTCAAGAACTCTTGAAATAGGAGTCCAAAGATCTACGGTGTTGCCTACCCAAGTTAGCAAATGTCATCTTATCTAAATTCCCTACTAACTTTTGAATACTAATGATTTCATCAACACCAAAATATAAGGAGTTCTTAGATAAGAAACTACACGACAATGATGCATGACGTTTAGGACCACTAAGCTTTATTGTAGGTGGAGCAACATCATCCACATCTACTGAATGTAGATCAACATTAAGATCAAAGTCTTGTGCAAAATTGGTTCCCAAAGCATCATCCACCAACTCATCGATACTCAATTCTAGCTCAATGTTCTCTGCCCCTTCCATCTGAATGGAAGTCTCGATTGACATCTCATCATCACCCAATTGCAACATGTCCATTCTACACTAGTAACCCTAATTATCATTAAGTTCCCGACGATAAGTGAAGTTCCCAATGATAACCGAAGTTCCCAAGTGTAAATGGATGTACTTTAGATGTACATAACATGAATGAAAGGAAATTTAGCATTAACTGCCTCTGTCATATGACAAAACGGAGATTCTAAATGTCGCATTATCAAGTGTCGTAGTTGTATAAAAGAGGGAGTTTTGAACTAAAAAGTTTGGTCTTGCAGAAATGTGTCGTAATATCGAGGGTGTCGTATAAACGAGTGCCGTATTAATGAGGTTAGACTGTAGTAGGTCACACTAAATTCCATAGACAAGTGTAGCTAACCCTAGCCCTAACCTTGAACGTTTCCCACAACCCAGCCCCTTGATATTGTAAGGCTTATGTTATTATAGAAGTCATAAGTTGAACCAAGAACTTGACCTTCTTTGGGAAACTTAATTGAGACCTTGAAAATTTCTTTTGTTATCAACAATTAAGGTTTTTATTGATGTGATATTGATACACCTCCAAGAGCTCGCTCCATCTTAGTTGTTTCTCGCAATCAATGAGCCTTACGTTGAGAGTGAAGATAATTAAGATCGAACTCTCTTAATTTCAAAGCAATTATATTCAACTCAAAAGAAGAAAGGGAGGTTCACAATTTAGTGAAGGGCTTAACCGAGCACGTCAATGAGACATGACAATTCTCTAGGGATTATAAATTAACATAATGTTCCACCGCAAGCCTTCCTCTTCACATCAATAAAAATCCTTAATTGTTCACGGAGTTCACCAACTAATTATAAAATATTTTGGCGCACTCCACAATGACATATTGGACCTTAGACGATGATTTGTATGAGAAGATTATGTGATTATTCATTAAGTAGAATATAGAGGTAAAAATGCAAGATCACTAAATTCTACTATTAGAATGCTTTGTTTTGTCAAACTAGGGACAAACAAATGTGTTATGGAATCGTCATGATAAGGCCAAGGGCCTCCACTACATTTTTTAGACAAATTCATATTTTAATTTTTCTATACAATTGCCACTTAAAACATCGTTCAACATGTGTAGTATGTAAGAACTGAAGACAAGTATAATAAAGCCATGATTTTCGGAATTGTAAGAGCTACAATGGACAGTTTCCTACCCTTGATAAATAATAATTATTTTTTTAGAATATCAAATCCAATGGTCAATAACATGTGACATTTTCTTGAAAGAGAGGCCAAAATACATCCACGTGGCGCTTGTGGATAGACAATAGAGTGGGCAATGTGTCTACCTTACCAGTACGCGAGGAGTCTTAGTCCAGTATTTCTTACATGCATCCTAAGGCTTCGCCTACTACTGGTTTAGGTATGAATTATCATGTCATACACCTAGTTCTTTCCTATGTCTCTAGGGTCCGTGCTACCAATTCCCTGTCTTTACTGGTAAGATTACTGACATGCCAGTTGAATCAACCAGTGTGCGGGTTGAGTGGAATCTGTTCGGAGTCTTCTTCTAGAGGGTGTGTGCAGCAGCAGGGACGTAGCCATGCAAAGTTGGACCCAAGTTGATGACTATGGTTGAGTCTTTGATGCTCTACTTGGGCCCAAGAAGATGGGCCTTGAGTCTCTTTAACAAATAAATCCTTTGCCCATAGAGAAGGTGAGTGAGCTCTAGATTCACTCAAAGGTCTCCTAACATTAACCTTATCCTCCCACTTGCATTCTACACCAATTGTATCTTCATGAGCATCAACATCAACAGCCAAGCCAGCACCCATATCTATAGGGTTAATTCTAGTGTTAGGTGTAGTTGAGAGGATCGGAGGTGAGTGAGCATGATAAGAACTAGGAGAAGGAGGAATTGGGGAGGAAGGGGGGGGACAATATTGGTTTTAAATGTGGCGGGAAGAGTAAATTCCAGTTCTTGCACCCTTCTCTTAAGTTTGAGGAGTTCCTCATTCCTTTCTCATTGCATAGTATTCACGTGCCATAAGATCAATAATGTTAATACCAAAAAGTTGTTGGGCCACCATGTCTTGCAAGATTTGAGCTTTCATACACATAGCTCTAGCCATGTCCAAGGAAGCTTGAGCTTGAGCATATGTGGCTTGCTCACATGTCTTTCCATTATCCAAATCCTATTTTGCTTGCTTCACACCAAGAGGTCTCTTACTCCCATTGCTTGAAGTGGCGAGTGACACCAACACTCCAAGTGAACTACAACCTGACTTTCCATTTCCGAATCACTAGAGGATCGGTGAAGCGCTTGCTTTTGAGAAAATTGGGAGTCCTTGCCGAATCATTCCGGAGCTCCACCCAACGTGGCACTTCCCATAAAATGCTCAAAAGCAAAATCAACACCTTTGGGATGCTCCAATTGATGCAAAGCCAAAGACTCACAAATGTTTCACTACAACCATTCTCATCCAAATCCTTCACATTTTGATAAATCCCATGGAATTTTGATACATCATGCTTGAAGCTCCCCCATTTCATCTCTAAACTTCTAGCCTCCTTTCTGCAATTGAACGCAACCGCCTCCGATTCCAAATGTCTTGAATCCGCACCCAAATTGAATCTTTTTTTGTTGATTGGAAGCAATTGAGTCTTGAGAGATGGCGAGGTAAGATTTGCAAAGCAAAGCCTTCTCTGCAACCACAATTTTTTTCCCTTTGACCTTTTGGTTGAGCAACCCTAAGGATGTGTGTGATGATGTGAGGCTAGAGCTTGTGTTGAGTTGGCAACTTGGGTACAGGCCCATGTCATAGAGGAGACATCAAGGCCATGGCTAGAATAATGGGCACAAATACAGTGTCCACACCGGGGGGTCCAACCGAGGCCCAGCCAACCCGGCCGGTGCGCCCCCCCCGGAACATACTCCAACCATCCAGGTTGGAAGCCGGAGTATGTTCCGGGGGGGCGCACCGGCCGGGCTGGCTGGGCCTCGGCTGGACCCCCCAGTGTGGCAGCCCTAAGAGTCAGCAGTTGACCGAGGTGGCGGGGAAGAACCCTAGGCTGGAAAGGCGCCTCGGGATTGTGGACTTGGGACTCATTGCGGGGTGAGGGGCCCAATGATCGCGGAGATTTTTGGGCATAATCGGTTGAGATCCTATTGTTTGCAAGTCCAACCGGTTATATGTTGAGGCTGGGCCGAACCAACCCCTATATTGGTACCTTACCGGGGAGGGCGAACGGCTGGGGATTCGTGGCACTCACTTAAAATCAACCATCCTACATATCATGGATGAAGTGGCTCCAATACAAAAAGATCCCTTATGGGGTTGAGGGCCGATTCATTCGAATGTGACATCACTAGACATCCGGTAAGGTACCAATGTATGGGTCGGTTCGCCCTGGCCATATGTTGACATCCTTTGGTTTTTCTATATCAATTTGAGGTATATTCCATAAATTCCTCTAAAGTGGTCGGTAATTCTCCTGAAGTCTTGAACTTCAACCGGTTATTTCCCAAACTCAACTGGTTCGTCTGTAACTAACTGCCGGTTCTCCCCGGTCATTTGAGGGCCTATTTTATTCCACTCCAAGCATTCAGGTGGAGTGGCTGGGGCGAACCAACCCCTATATTCGTACCTTACCGGGAAGGGCGAACGGCTAGGGATTCATGGCACTCACTTAAAATCAACCATCCTACATATCGTGGATGAAGTGGCTCCAATACAAAAAGACCCCCTATGAGGTTGAGGGCCGATTCATTCAAATGTGACATCACTAGACATCCGGTAAGGTACCAATGTATGGGTCGGTTCGCCCTCCCCAGGTGGAGTGCACCAAGGCCACTTAACCCATAATAATTCCTTTGTGGGGCTTTTACCAACAACCTTGAACATGCTCTAACCATCTCGTATTAATCATGTGTTTCATATCCTAGGAGAAGTGGGGAAGTTAGGAAAGGTATCCATTTAAGGCCCATCTACCTTAACATGCAGCCGAGTGACTTTAAAAACTTGAACTATGGTTGCAAGGATGGATTATTCTCGAGGAGGCACCTGCCGAGTTTCGGCTTTTTGGTTCCTTTTTCGCCAGGATTCCATACCGCTTAAAGCTTTACTGGAGTTTCAACTTTCTGTCCATGCCCATCCTAATAGCTCTGTTTAGAATACAATTTAGACCCATTATAGCATGTGGGCCTACCTTAGAGCCTACAATTCCTTCTCCCAGCATCGGTTACCGGGCCTATGGAACATCCTAACTAACCCTTAAGGGACGTGGGTTCTCAATATACAGCCATATACACAAACTCATACGGGCTCCACCATGTTCACAAATCATATTCTCTATATTTACATGTGTTAAAATCTTATTATATACATTGTCTTATGTGAAGGAGAAAATAAGAATATACTCATACTAGACATTGATGATCAAAAGGCAACGTATATATTTGCATCCAAGGGCACCCATGATGCATACTTGAACGTTATTCTTCAGTAACTGTTCAACTTATGCAAATGGTGCACTTGAAGAATAAGGTGATTTTACATAGGGTCACTTCTGACTTGATTAGCTAAAAATGAAGTATGTAGCTCAAAATATGCTATTTTTTGTTTGGAGAGACGCAGTCCAGGCCCCTTAGACACTTAGGGGCTAATCCCCAATCAAGCATGTCCCCTCCAAGCTCAAATTACTATATGTTCCCACCAAAACAAGTCACAACCTACAAAATCGTTCCTTACTCCATTCCTCTTATCAACGCCTCTCCACCCCTCTCTCTCTCTACTCTCCTACAACAAGCCTCCATGATGAATATTTATTTGGCAAATACACAATTAATGTCATGTACACGTCCCAATTTGGGTAGATGATCATTTCATGCTCTCTTACTCTTGCTCACTACACCATTTATGGTGTTTAATGCCACGTACACTATTGATAGGCGGTCTGAATTAGGAGTGTCACATCCACTAATTATGAACATGACACAATTTATCAACATAAACAAAATTTTAAAGCAAATAGTTATTTACATTATGATATTTAGCGTAATGCATTGGAGTAATTGAAGTTATAGTTTTACATTATAGTATGCAAGAGGAAGATATTATCAAGCACACTAATGCCAAGTGCCACGTGTTTACACTACCATTGTGTATGTAGTAGGCACGCTGCATACACTTCATAATAATGTTGAGAATATTCATGTCAGAATAGTGATAAGCACACTAATGCCAAGTGTCATGTGGTTACATGAATAATCAAGTTGTTGATCACTAGTGTAACCTACACTAGACCTCGTGATGGGGTAAGTGACACTATTAAGCCAATGACACTAAATATCGGAAATGGTGTAGTTTATTATTACACCATCACGAGTACTTGAACCTTTGACCCTCTCAATTACAAATCGTGCCCTTGCAAGCTTTAACTTGATACCCAAGCTTACCCACCTTGAAGAAGCTAGGAACTTAGAAGACATTAATTTTATCAACTTCAACTAGGCTAGTCAAGGTGCACAAGGGGCACTAGATGTGAGGTGGCAACTCGAGGTTGCATGAAATTTATTGTATCCAGAACAATAGCATAAGAAGTGTTATGACCGAAACTCAATTCCCGAGATTCTTAAACAAAAGGCAAGAATCCCATCACTATAAGGAATGGGGGTCCTTTCTAACACAAAAAGGACACATAAATGACAATGTTTTGGGGCCACCACATGTGTCATGAAGGTTTGCAGCCCTATGAAAGTAGTGTCATCCTGGACCAGTCCTATTTTTGCACAAAAGAGTCTTATTTAAGGCCTTTGACCGCGACAGTAATTAATAATTTAGACGGCCGTGGTAATTAATGACCTCGATCGCCGCGGTAATTTATGATTATGGGGGAATTCCAAAGGTACATTAATTCAATCTCATATAATATGTCTCTTTAAAAGAGAGATCCATTAATAAGTGCACTCCTCACCTCCCGAGGCTAGCCATCTATATAAAGCACCTACTTCCAAGTGCCTAGCCACCTACCTACCAAGGTAGGCTAAGCCAAGGGCGGGGGCCAAGGGGTTTGATCCTTGAACCTCTTGGCTCCCGCGTAGAGGCCTTAGCCACTAAGCCACCACTCATCACATGATATATGAGGAGTATTTAAAATATTTGTATATAGAGGCCCCAAGTTACTCTTCATTTACTGTTTTTATTTACTGGTTTTATTTACTGGTTTTACTTACTGGTTTTACTTACTGTTTTTATTTACTATTTTTATTTACTGGTTTTATTTACTGGTTTTACTTACTGTTTTTATTTACTATTTTATTTACTATTGTATTTACTGTTTTTAGTTACTATTTTTAGTTACTATGTTTAGTTACTGTTTTTTATTTACTGTTTTTTATTTACTGTTTTTTATTTACTGTTTTTATTTACTGTTTTTATTTACTGCTTTTTATTTACTGTTTTTATTTACTGTTTTTATTTACTGTTTTTTATTTACTGTTTTTACTTACTGTTTTTACTTAGTGTTTTTATTTACTATCTTCTACCTTAGTAGTTAATTAGGTAGGTGACTTCCTTCTCGGTCTAGATCTAGCTAGAAGATCTACAAAAGTAAACAAATTTGTTTACTTTTGTAGATCTCCTAGCTAGATCTAGATCTAGAAGGAAGTCACCTACATAATTAAAGATAGAACATTCTTTCACGGACTTCCTTGCCATTAAGTATTTGCTATTTTAGTGCATTTATGTTAGATGAATGCATGTAATGTCTCTCTTCGACCTTAATTAGTAGTTAATTAGGTAGGTGACTCCCTTCTAGCTAGATCTAGACCTAGAAAGAAGTCACCTACCTAATTAAAGATAGAACATTCTTTCACGGACTTCGTGCATGACATTAAAGTGACACAACTCTTACACATATGTGTAAGAGTTTTAAGCTTTCGCTCGATTTGTGTTGCGGAGCTCAAAAATCGAGCGAAAGCTTAAAATTCCCACACAAAAGTTTTTTTATGACGAGCATGTGGAAATATCCCACACGGGGGGCCCTCCGTGTTAGAGCGGTATGTCATGAGGGACCCCCATTAATCCTTCTAGTGCATGATCCTAAAGAGGTTACAAAGTTGACTATTTTGATCACTTTTGAATACAATTGGTCAAGAAGGCATAGTCCAAGCTTTTAAACCTTGCCATGACTTTGAGAACCGGGCTTTTATTATGGCAAATCAGGGAAGCATAAGCTTATGAAGTGTTTGGCGAATTAGTATAACAACCTACCAATAAAGTATCGTAGCTCTCTAGCATCTTAGGCACCTTTTTGTCTAATAATTAATTATAGTGTGAAAGTAAGTTAGGCAGCCCATAAATAATATTCTAAAATCGGGTAGATTCAAAAATGAATTTAAAATAAGTTAGACATTCATCCAAGTCATTTCTATAAATCATGGATGGTTTTTTTAATTTCATCTATGGCGGCTACGATTAACCTAAACACTTTCCTTAACTAATTCATGCTTGTATTGTTTTTAGACCATGAGTGAGATTGATGCTACATGAAGACATTGTTGAAGTTATTTGATGCTACTTTGTTGGATTCCAGTGAATGTCACTTGCATTATTATGATTTTAGGCACTTTTTGAATGTTATATCTTTTTTTTGGATACTCAACGAAATTAATTTCCCAAAAATTTAGGCACCTTTAAATTTTTTATTATTTTCTACCCAAGCTGCTAGAGAACTACAATAGAAGCACCTAATGTGGGAAAACCCAGTGAAGATACCTAGATTCTAACTTAGTCCAATGTTGGCAACTATGGACTTCAAAATGAACTTTGATGATATTATTTTAAAGACATAGAATGCAACTCATTGGTTGAGAGAATCGATGCTAAACACTATGAAGGAGCATGTCATAACATTATCCAACAATATTAGGGATTTTCATTCCATTTATATATTGAAAATAAGTAAAATCTTGCAGCATCATTGTTACTATTACCATTGCTGCAAACAATATATTAAAATATGCTAAGTTAAGCGAATGTGTTGCCTTGAGGCTCATACCACCCGTAATCATGGGTGTAGATTAGAGTAGACATGTAGAATAAAATGTTAAGCTATGGTCTGAATAGGAATTTTGATGTCTTGTCTTTTAGACTTAATATGGAAGATATGATTACCATATTAAGTTTAAAAGACACTATTGAGGCACTATTGAGGCAATATGGAAGTGGCAATACATAGTCAGATGATTGTCATTAAGGAGTGGTTGCAGCAAGCAATAGGCACAAGGTAGAGGTTATAACTGTCTTCTAGAACGAAGATAAGAGACTATTGCCTGAGGAAGCGAGAAGGTCATTTTTCAAAGAGGATAGTTTGGCAATAGGCTCCATAGTGAGCGGCTATGGGCATGATAGGAAGGTAGGGAAGAGTCTTGATCACAAAACAATACGTTTGTTTTGGGCGAGAGTTGATGAAATGTTAGCACTACCACCTATGATAGGGGTAGCAACAAATTATTGCAATGTGGGTAGACTTAGACCATTGCCCTTGGTTTTGAAGTAGTTTTGTTTGAATATGAGAGGGCGCAAAGTTTGAATGTGAGTAAATATGTATATTTGTTTGTATGTGAGAAAGGGAAAGAAGATGAAGTATACATGGGTGAGAACTAAGGAAATAATGATTAATGCTTGGCAGAGAGGAAGTCTAAATAGCAAGTGAATGATGCATGGAGGATGTGTGATGACCTAAACTATAATCAAGAGCAAAACAAAAGCTTAGGAGTAAGAGCCATGATAAAGTGAGCAAAGAGAACATAACATGAATTAACCAAGAAGGTTATAATCAGCCTCCACATTGATGATCACTTGAACATGATTTAGAAGGGGAGAGAGAGAAATGAGTGAGTCAGATGTTAAGAGACGATGACCTAAGTTTAATTGAGAGAGAAAACATATTAAGAGCAAAGGGGACCGAACTTGCAAGGTTCCGATAACAATGCACATTACAAAAACAATCACTTAAGCAATGAAGAGGAAGCCATAGAGTTGTGTTATAGAGGACGTCGTGGAAACAAGAAGTGGCCATAGCCAAGACAAAGCCAATAGCATGTGAGAGGTGAGGTGAGAGAGAAGCAAAGGTAATAGCATGTGAGACAAGAGAAAATGTAGTTAGCCTAAATGTGGTTGGAATGATAAGAGAAGTTGTGAGGTGAGGGAGAAGAGTCAAACTCATGAGGAATGACCTAACTTGTCAAAGTACAAAAGTAGGAGAATAGAAGTTTAGAGAGGCTAGGGTTGTCAATAGTCTAAATCAAGATGTCACGTGTGGTGACATCGGGGGCTAAATCACGTCAAATTAGAAGTCAATGGACTCCATTAGGAGTCCATGTGTGTTTGGATGAGTAATGGACTCCATTGGAAGTCCTAGATAGTTGTTCATCCACTCCATGGATGAAATCCACCTAGACGGGGGGTTATGTGGAGAGGAAGGCATCTTGACTTGCCATTGTTGTCAAGTCAAGTCTTGTGAGTGTGTTTTGAGAGAGAGAGCTTGTTGTGGCTATGGTGTAGTAGATCATGAGTAAAGCCTTTGCATTCTTTCTCCATCACTTGCACTCTTGGATTCTCCCTTCGTGGAGTGAGAGATAGCTTGACTCTTGAGTGTGAATTTCAGAGTTTCTTAAGCTTTGTAAGGAGACTTCTTAGTTTCTTGAGCTTGGAGAGAGAAACCCTCATACTTGACAACAATTTCTTTGAATTTTTCAATTTTAGTTTGTATTTTGAGTTCAAATGGCCAAGAACTCATGAGCAACTGAGTAATACATGTGTTGAGAGGCTTAGTTTGCAATTCATCATAGCTTGCAAGACAAATCTTGCAAGGAATCTCTTTATCTCTTTCTTTCTCTCTTCACCTTCTTGAGAGAACAAAACCAACAACAAGAAAATTTATTATTATTATAATAATAGTTAGTTGTTGGCAACTTGCAAACTTCTGCTTGCAAGCTTAGGAAGTTGGAGGCCAAATCCAACAATTATTTCTTGCAATTTGCAAGAAGAAATTTTTTTTTCTTTCCAATTTGTTTTTAAAATTTTGGGAGAGAGCTTCAAGAGCTCCCTCCTGGAGCCCCCTGGAATCCCATTGCCGGGGGCGGGCGCAGGCAGGCCGGGCGCGGGCCAGGCGCAGGCGGCCACCAGCTGGAAGCAGGGAGGGGGGGCCAACCCCCCCCCCAGGTAAGTTTATTATTATTATTATTATTATTATTATTTTTTTGGGTTTTAACTTTTCACTTTTTATTATTTATTTATTTATTTATTATTTATTTCTTTTACTTTTTTACTTTGCCTCCCTAGATTCTCGCAAAAAAATCAATTTTTACTTTTTACTTTTTTATTTTTTTACTTTTACATTTTAGATTTTGAGTTTTCAATTTAACTTTTACATTTGACTTTTTACATTTTGATTTTGACTTTTGATTTTACCTTTTCACTTGCTACGTTTTGCTTTTCACCTTTTTACTTTAATTTTTAGATTTTTGTTTTTACATTTTTACTTTCACCTTTCAAACTTGGCATTTAATTTCACAAACTTTGAGGTTCAAATTTGGGGGCATACTAGCTCCGATTGGAGTGAAATTTGAGCCTATCTTGTGTGAAATTTGCCAAGGAATCCAATGGTGTAATTGGATTGTTGATTGGAATTCAAAATCATTGCTGAAATTATTAATTTCAACGCTGATTTTTGTTTTTGGGAGCAAATTAACTCCGAACGGAGTGAAATTTGAGCCTAATTTGTGTGAAATTTTCCTAGGAATCCATTGGTGCAATTAGTTTGTTGATTGGAGTCCATATTCACCTTGGAAATGAGCATTTTCAACGCTGATTTTTTATTTTAATTACCAATCTCAAACCTTTGCACAATTTTGGAATTCTGGGGGCATAAATAAACACTTGGCATTTGGCAAGGGATTGCCATTTAGATAGCCCGCAACAGGTGCAGGTTGTCCATTACCTTGTAGATAGTTGTAGGTACTCAAGTGATTATTTTATGGTGCAAACTAGGAGCCGATATTATCGATCTCCATCACCAGATTACTTGGAGGACGTGCATACCACAAATCTTGAGCCAGAGGTAGATACCAACGAGGCTTTGTGAACCACTAGAGTGGTCCACCACTCCGTGGGGTCATTTTAGTTAGGATTTTAGTATTAAAAGTTAGGATTGATAGCGAATTAAGGGAAAAATTAGTTCATTTTGCATTTAGTTCAAAAAGGGGAAGGAAAATTACCGAGCACTTCGGACCTTCACCCGTGAAGGGAAAAATCTAGTTTTAGGTAGAGTGAGTAAAAATGAAAACTAACTAGAGATATAAATTAGTTAAGTTAGGAAAAATAGCTATCTAGGCAAGACCTAGTTAGCGGGAAAAAAAACGTAGTTAGTGAAAGCAACTAGCTAAGAGGACTAAATTAGTAGAGCTAGCTAAGCAAGGGTTAGTTTAGTACTTAGTGTGAGTCACGCAAGACAAGTGGAGGTGCTCGGCGTGAGAGGAAAATTAGCGCGAAGACTTTGAAGAAAAATAGCAAGGGGGCCACTTGCCCCCTTGCCAACTTGCTATAAAAAATTAGAACGAATGTGGAAGATTCCCGTCGGAGCCACCTCGGCGACGGGGTGGCAACCTCGACTGGGAAAACCCCCGAGCCAAAATTTCGGGAGGGGTCAGAAAAATGGAACCGGTGGTGGAGGGGTCCAACCCTTTTGTGAAAGGGTTTAAAAATCCCCCCTTCCACCTTGAAAACCCCCTCTTCCCTTTAGAATTTGGGCGAAGCTCTAGTTCAAGATAGTTAGACAAAACTCCCTCTCAATTTGATTAGCGGGCGAAGCCCTACTTCAAAATAGTTAGGAAAAAAATCCTTTAGCATCCATTCTCAATGGCCTAAGAGAAAGGCTTGAGAAACTCCTCTACTCTTTCTCTCCTAGTTAGAATGTGTGTTTATTAACACACCAACAAAATTCTTCCTTTCTTTTGTAGAGGTAGGTTGGATTGTAGAATTTCGAGTGAAGGCATTATAGACCTCAGCTGCCAATGCCCTGGAGGCTTAGTTCAGAAGCTAGAACAAAATACTTATCATTTTTCTCTTAGAGAGATTTCCTATAGCTATCTATAGCCGTTTCCCATTTGTGATTTGGCCAAGATGACAATTAGTTATGGATTTTCAAAGATGCAGCAAAAAACTGGGTGGTCCTATGGGTAGCGGCTGCTAGATCAGACCTGCCAGCCCAATCAAAATGTTAATTCGAAAAAATTATATTTTTTCCAAGTAGAACGTTTGTTTAGCTTTCCAGAATTGCTTAGAACGTTTGATTTGAGCATGATGTGAATTAGATATGAATTTTTGAAGACGGGATACATAGTTTGAGAATTCTTGGTTGACTGCTGCATTACAGAGGGTCTGCTGAATTCACTTTGACTTAACTTGTTAATTGCATATTTTTATCACATAGATCTTTCCAATATCTTTCCATGGTTATTTAGAACATTTGATTTGAGCATGATTTGAATTAGATATGAATTTTTGAAGACGGGATACATAGTTTGAGAGTTCTTGGTTGGCTGCTGCATTACAGAGGGTCTGCTGAATTCATATTGGCTTAACTTGCTGATGTCATAATTTTCCTAGTTAGAACTTTTTAATAGCTTTCCAATGATATAAGGAAAGCCTAGATCCAAGTCGTAATGAATTTACTATGAATTTTTGAAGTTAGAAGTTAGATAGGTGGGTTGGAAGGATCGGTTGAATCGACCTCGCACTTCCAACCCTCATAACTTTTGCATTTCTTATTCGATTAAGGTGATTTTTAGATCGTTGGAAAGATAATTAAGTGCATTCGGTAGATATATTATGCTTAGGCCTAAAAACACTTTATATTTTATCGTTAACTAGGGTACGCTTCCTATCAAACTAGTTACAAGGGAGGCAAGGTCGACGCTCGAAGTGGAGCAAGGAAAGAAGTAGCGGCTCGGCCTACATCGAGCCCAAATCAACCGAGGAGAATTGAGGTAAATTAACTAACCTTAGCTTTCCATTTAGGGTTGGAGGGAGCGCGGCGAAGGTACGCATTTCTAACCCACTCACCTATCTCGTAAGGTCAAGTGGTTTGACCACTTGACCGCCAAGGGGGTACCCAACTCCATTGTTTTTGGGGCCCCTTGATATGTTTTGTGGTAGTAGCTTCATTTATTAGCAAGTTCCGTATGTGGTGAAGTCGGGTTAATCACCGACACGACCACTCTGAATGTTGTTGATGGAAAGGTGGGGTTAATGGCCCACGAATCCATTATCATGTTGTTGGCCCCAAGGGTTGGAGGTGATGGCCCCAACCCTTGAAGATTGTACAACAGGTTGAACACACAGGTTGCCCTATTCCCCGGTCCCATCAAGTTGAGTTTTCGTGGTCAAACCGTTTCAAACTAATTAATAATCAACATAATTTGTACAACCCCCGTGGGCAAAAACCAACCGGGAACTTAACTCGGAGGATTGATCCCAACCCCTCCGGCGGCAAAGATCGGAGGGTTAGGATATCAATCAACCTTCAAGAGACCAGCACAGGGCCTTGAAGGGTTCGGGTTAGGGCGTGCACCAAACAGGTAGGTGGTGATGCCATAATTTATGAACTTAGTAATATAGACTTTGTGTAATCAACCTTAAACTAAGAAGGAAGATTGAGAGGTGGGATTTAATCAAGGTCCCCCCGTTTAGAGAATTTGATTCATAACAAGTAAGGAATTAGAGGTGGCCAAGATTAAATGTAAGGTTATTTTATTCATTAGGGTTAGGTTGCCTTGATTCCAAGGCTGGTGCGTCTGCGCGTAGACTAGGATAGACTAGGCATTAGGTTAGAAAAAAATAGATAATTCACTTAAGTACTTATTAATCTAGGCACAACCTACCGAAAGGACACGACGCGATTGACAAATCCCTCCACCAATCTAAATACCCATAAAAAAAATCATAACATCCGGGTTCGGCTTGGGCACCTGCTAAGGCAGGCCACCCTCACCAAAGGGCTTGTGCGGTACTTTTAGGCTCCCTCGGAGGGGGGTGCCCAAAAGCACCACAGGCTTTTGAGCCTATTTCGGCGTTGGACACTACTAGTAGGCTTCGGATTTGGAGTGTCGGCACGTTCGACGAAATGGAGGACGATCACCACGGTTCAGTGCGTGATCGGTTCTCAGGTCGAGCTGGGGTCATTTCCTTGCCCGATTGGAAACTCCGGTTTCGTACCTGGATTAAGGAGAAACGTCAAAGGTCTTCCAATTTCAATGATTGGTATGCCTTTGAACTTCTGCCTCAGCATTTGGAGTATGAGGCACTCCAAACTTATGAACGCTGGACAGAAGGTCATCAGCGACAACTTCGGGAGGTGGAGCAGTATTGGGAGGCTCGGGTTGAGCTTATTTCAGCTCTTAAAGATGGGGCGGTTGCCACCTTAGCTCCACCCACCTTAAAGGAGGAGGAACCACTGGAGGAGTCTAAGGACAAAAAACTGGCACTTGGGCCAATAGTGGCTAGCAGTAGCACAGCTACCCTTTCACGGATGGCACGTGCTACACAGGCAGCATTGACGGTTGTTGGTCCACCACCTCCATTTAATCCCCTTGCTGAATTTGTCGCACATTTGGAGGTGGAGTATGGTGGGTTTAGGCGAGACCAGATGCAGCGCATCCAGGATTTTCGCCGGGAGAAGGATGACACTCCACGGACCATGTACACGCGACTCGCACGATTTGCTGTTGAGTCGGGAGGTGTTTTTGCTGAGAGCCAACTTGTCAAAATCTTCTTGTCTAAGATTGATAAGCGGCTACTTGAGTTGGCATCACCTCGGATTATCCTCGACTACGAAGGCAGAGCTACGCTTGCACAAGCGTTTGCCGTGGTTGAGAGATGTGATCGGGCTCTCTGTCAACATGATGCCACGGATATGGTATCTTGGATGACAGAGACTAGCAAATCAAAAAGAATTGTCACAGCTACTAGTAGTTTAGCTGAGACTCAACCTGTTAAGGAGCAAAAGATTTTGTATTGTTGGGGTTGTGGAGAAGCTGGTCATTCAAAGAATGATGCCAATTGTCCCAAGAAGAAGAAAAACCAGCCTTTGGGAAAAATAAAACAAAAGATAGAACCGGTAAAGGCGGGGGAAAATTCTAAGAAGAGGCAATTGAAATGTAACCATTGTGGCGGCACTAACCACGATGTGGATCATTGTTTCCAACTTCACCCTGAGAGGCGGCCTGCCAATTATGTGACTGGCAAATCTTCACGGGAGCAAACTCTTGAGGCTAAAGTTGCGGAGCTTGAGCAAAAGCTCAAATCTTCTGCATCTTTTGCTCAAATTTCTGAGCCGCATGCAGTTGTTGGCACTTCCGGTTCTGACATGTATATGTTCGGAGCATCTGGAGAGGTGGTAGCTGCAGCTTCTACCCGCGCACAAACATTGGCAAATTCAGTGGCTTCTATAAGTGCTGGTAGCAACGAGGCTTCACGTCCTCGCCATGTCGGTCCAGCAGACCAGGTTGGTCAAGCACGGCTACCTCTATCATTTGGATTGATAGACACTACTACTGCTGTTGGGGCTAAAAACTCTTTACCTTTGAGAGATGGGGATTCCATTTCAAAGGACATTATGCAGGTATTGGCACATAAAATTCTTCATATGCCAATTTTCTCGGGTTCGGAGTTGATGGTTCCGGATTTCAAACCTGCTGGAGTTTTTTATTTAGCTGGGAAAATGTTAGAAGACAAGGCGGATTTGCCATCCCTTCAAGTATCCCAAGCTGTTGTTGACGTGCCTGTGACTGAGAAGGTGGAGGACTTAGCCAATTTGCGAGCGAATCTTGCAGATGAGGCAATCATTGCTTTTGGTAAGCACACTGATATTCCTCCTCCAATAATTCCATCAATGGACACGTCTTTTTTACATTGTGCAGCAGGAGCAACATATCTTGCAGATGTTTCTGCAAGATCTGCTCGAGAGCGGCATAATTTACAACCTGGAGTTGTACGTCTGGTGAACGACAAAACTTTGTTTGTCGTGTCACGCACGGATAATCCCACTATTCGTGCTATACCACTGAGAGTTATGATGGATTCTGGTGCTCAACCGGTTATGATTGGCAAAGGACTTGCTGACAGTCTGGGGTTGATGCCAACAAATTTAGATCATTGTCCATTCACAATTGTGACTTCAGTGGGGGGCACTGAACGTGCAACAGGTTACACCAAGGCACCTCTCCGTTTGATTTTTAACGTGGGGGCAGGACCTACCTACACTCATTTGACAATGAAGTGTGTTGTTACCAATGCAACCAACTATGATATACTAGTTGGTCAGCAAGCTCTTTATCCACTTGGCTTTGGTTTGGATAATTGGACCGAGGAGGCGTGGATTAGACCGGGATGGTCTACTGGTGATGGCAGGAAGGTATTTATTCCTGTAGCGTTTGCAGCTACTTCTATGACTATGGTTGCGGAGGCAATGTTTGGTTGTAGTGCTTTAGTTTCAGACTTGCCTTGTTCACCAATTTTGTTGGAGGAAACATTGGCCTACACTTGTAATGTAGCAGAGCAACGAATTTTGCCATGTACCGAAATTCCTGCTCGACATTTCAAGGATCCATTTCCACCATGGCGTACTCCTAAGGAGTTATCTGACCATTGTCGACACGTTGTAGCGGCTTTGGAGCTTGGAGAGGCACCTCCAATATCATCCTCATTTTCTTTTGCCCAACCCATTCGTTGGCAACCGTCACCTGAAGGTATTGTCCTTGTAGAGATCTTTGGGGGCATTGGCACAAGTTTGGCTGCAGTATTGGAGGCTGGGATTACAGTTAGGCGGTATATTCATGTGGATAATGGATATGCAGCCAACAGAGCCGTTCGACACCACATCCCACAATTGTTGTTGAGATATCCCACACAATTGTCAGCCTCTGCTATTCATGGATGTTGTGGTCAACTCCCCCAAGACGTCACTATGATTAGTGTTGAGGATTTGAGAAGGTTGGGCCATGTGGATTTGATTATTGCAGGATGGCCGTGTCAAGGCCATTCGCGTGCAGGAACTGGCCAAGGTTTGGATGACCCTAGGTCTAGTTTGTTTGCGGATTTGATACGATTGATACAATGGTGGTTTGCCCACCAATCAACTCCGCCAGGGTACATTTTGGAAAATGTGCCATTATTGGGTGATACACGGCACAAAGTGGTGAAGGATGGTGAGTACATTAACCAACTTCTGGGTACTCCAACATTTCTGGATGCTGCATCCTTGGGATCCTTTGCTCACCGGCCTCGTTGGTTTTGGACCAATTTGGTATCACCTCAGGTGCTTCAGCGGCAGTCGCTCGAATTCCTCGGCTTATGAATCGCAAGGTGGATGACATTTTAGATGATCATCGTGTTTCCTTGGCGGTTACCAAGGATGACACCTTGCCACTTGCAGTAATTAACAAGGTGGGAATTCCGCGAGGTGCACTACCGACTTTTGTGACATATCCACAGTCTTTTGCATTTCGATCTCGTGGACCAGGCATGGTTTGGGATTCAAAATCCCAAACTTATGATGAGCCTACGGCAGATGAAAGGGAACGAGCCATGGGTTTTCCTACAGGTACCACAGCTGCTCACGGGCTTCAAGAAGGTCAGAGACGTTTTCTATTGGGATAAGCTATGGATCTCAATAGCATGGTGTGGATTATTGGAATTTGTCTTGCTGCTCAACAATATTTTCATGACCAATTGCTTACTCTGAGGGCAGAGGACAATGGTCAAGGGGCAATGGAGCTGCAATCCAAATTTCACATGGAGGTCAATGATGCTGAGGCATTATTTTCTTTGAAGCAGCATGCTGCAGAAGAGCTTCGAGCTCAACGTGTTTTTACTGCTTTGGCCCAAGATTTTGGTGTGTCTGATTGTAGTGGAGAGGATACGCATTTGATTTCAAGTGCAGATGATGGGGGCAAAGGTATTGTCCTCTCCACGGACTAGCAATCACAGGCTGTGCTGGCACCAAGTGGCAATCCTTCTATGGAGAAGGAAACCACGGAGTTTGACGATTGGCCAATTGAAGTGGGGCCAAAACTTACTGGTGCCGAAGCACGAAAGGTACGGGCATTTATTCGTTCTTACCGTAATTGTTTTGCCTTTAGTCTTCATGATCTTGAAGGATATAAAGGTAAACCTGTTCGTATTCAACTCGAGGACGACCATCCTATTTTCAGACGGCCGTACAGACTTAGTACATCTGAAAGGTTGGGTGTTCAAACTCGATGTCAAGAATTATTGGCAGCGGAATTGATTGAACTCTCCAATGGAGAGTATGCTTGTGCCACGGTTATGCCTTCAAAGAAAGATATCTTTGGCAACTGGACGGAGAAACGGATGTGTGGTGATTATCGTCCAGTCAACCGCAAGACCAAGTCGGATCGATACCCAATGCCGATGCCAGAGGAGTTGTTTGATGCATTGGGATTTGCTAGAATTTTCAGCACTCTGGATTTGAGGTCTGGTTATCATCAATTGCCTTTGTTGTTGGGTGATCGGGTGAAGACCGCATTTTGGGAAATTGATAAAGATGGCAAGGATCAACTTTATCATTGGAAATTTTTACCATTTGGTCTCAAGAATGCACCAGCTGAATTTCAGCGGGTGATGGACCAATTATTGGCTGGTTTACCGTTTGCTAGATGTTACATTGATGATGTTATCATCTTTAGTAATAGTCCACAGGATCATGTGAGACATTTGCAAGCGGTATTTGAACGGCTACAACTGTGGGGACTCCGTTTACATCATGGAAAATGTAAGTTTTTCCATGATCAACTGCCCTATTTGGGCCACATGATTGTTCATGGCGGTCTTGGTGTGCAACAGGCAAAGGTGGATGCTTTGCACAAAATTCCCGCACCTAGTGATGTACCACGACTTCGGGCATTTCTAGGATTGGCAAATTATTATAGAAGGTTTGTCAAAAACTTTAGTTTGATTGCCAAACCTCTCACCATTCTCACGGGGAAAGACCAACCATGGATTTGGAGTCGGGAACAACAACATGCATTTGATACATTGAAGCAGAGGCTCGGTTCAACGCCAGTGCTTCGACGCCCGGATGTGTTTAGAGCTTTTCAATTGCACACGGATTGGAGTGCAGTGGGATTGGGAGCGGTATTGACACAGAAAGATTGAGAGGGAAAGGAATATGTGGTGGCTTATGCATCTAGAAGCAATAATAATGCTGAATCTAATTATTCTTCTTATGAAGGCGAGGCCTTGGCGGCTGTTTGGGCCATTGCACATTTCCGACCTTATTTATATGGGCAAAAATTTACTTTGGTGACCGATCATCAGCCTTTAAAATGGCTTATGGAATCAGATAAACTCACCGGGAAACTTGCTAGGTGGGCATTGTTACTTCAAGAATATGACTTTGAAGTTGTTCACCGAGCAGGAATTGCCAACTTGGATGCAGACGGATTGTCTCGCAATCCAAGTCCTTCAGATGAGGATTTACTAGAGCCAGGTGGCATGGAGATTGTGATCGTGAGGCGGTGCCGGGTTGGCATGCAGCCACATATCTCACAATTATGTCAGGATTGGCTGCTGAGATCCTTGTGGAACACCAAGATGAGGAGATCGATAAATCTCTCATTGTTAGTGATGTGTGGGAAGACCATGCGGTCTTGCACAAACTTCAACAAGGGACATATCCCCTTGGACTATCCGCTATGGAGCGAGATAGAGTTAGTCACCGAATAACAAGGTTTCGTTGGACAAACGGCTTGTTATTTCGTGTGTGGCTGGACGGAACGAGGCGCATCGTTCCAAGGCCAGATCAAAGAGCTTCTTTAGTACGGCAAGTGCACGAGAAGCTTGGACATTTTGGAGTGCGAAGGACACACTCTATGTTACGCAACCAATATTGGTGGACTGGTATGTATCAACAGGTTGCCACTTATGTTTCCCGGTGTGAAGTATGTGACCGAGTCAGGTCAAGTTTTAATACTTTATCACCTCAACTTCAGCCTTTACCTATTATGGGCTTGGGATATCGTTGGTCTTTGGATTTTGCCGGACCGCTTACTGTCACTCCACGTGAGGCAAAGTATGTACTTGTGATGGTGGAGCATTTTAATAAGTGGATTGAACTCGTGGCTCTTCCCCAAAATTCCTCAGAATTGGCAGCTATGGCATTTCTTGATCGAGTTTTGGCACGGTTTGGAGCACCTGCAGAGGTGTTGACGGATCGAGGGAGAGAATTTCTTGGATCTTTCGAGGCTTTGTGTACCAAGGCTTTGATTGATCACCGAACAACCTCCAGAGATCACCCTGAGGCAGATGGCTTAGCTGAACGAGTTGTTCAGACTGTTAAGCGCGGTTTGCGGAAGTATGGGTTGCTTCATGGCAACCATCGCGATTGGGACTTGATGTTACCATGGATAGCAATGGGTTATCGTTTCAGCAGGCAAGCATCTTTGGCATCCTATAGTCCTTACCAACTCTTGTATGGTCGGGAGCCAATTTTACCTAGCTTTGTGCGAGAGAAATTGGTTCTTGTGGTAAACTTGGATGATCCAGATGTTTGGGCTCAATGTCTTCATGATCGGGCAGAGTTCTTTTAGAAGGCCATGCCTATGGCCATGGAGAACTTAAATATAGCTCAACATCGTGATACATTACGGTATGCCCGGATTCGCAGTGGAGCTTATCGACCTCAGGTTCGTAGATTTTCCAAGGGGGATTATGTTTACTTGCAACGAGAGGCGCCTACGACATTGGATGTCAAGGCTGGGCGCACAATTTTGCGGGTAAAAGATGTTTTACCAAGTGGTATATTATTGCTTGAAGGCAAAGATGGACGGGAATGTCGTGAGCATTCAAAGAATTGTGCTCCATGTCACCTTCCCATCGACGGCTCTGTGCATCCCGAATTGGCGGTTGTACCACAGGGTCTTGAAAAGGTGGTTGTTTAGCATATTAGTTTGCTATGTTTATTTTTGCTAATTGATGTTGATGACGACACTCGATCTGTTGTGTTTAACGATCTTAGTTTACACGACAAAGAGGCAATAGCCCTAAGAGCCAAAAGGTTGATCTTATGATTAGGATTGGATGTTATGTTTGGATCAATGTTGTGATAAGGACTAGGCTAGTTGAGCTTTATGCCAACTAAGAATATAGCCTATACAATTGTATGTTACCTTGCATGTTTGCAAGGGTTGCCGACCAAGATGCTATATGAATATGATGATTCATGAAATAAGTTCATGGAAAGAAAATAAAATGATTGAATAAGGAAGATAATGTAGAGTGAATCTCTTAGAATTGCAATTTGGTTTATAATTGATGACATTAAATGATCCTTCCAATTAAGGAAGAAGATACTAACCCCAATAGGATGAACATCCATTGGAAGACAATTGCCAAGACAAAGACTATTGCCAAAGTTGAAAGAGCTTCAAGATTGACGTAGTAGATGGAATTAAAGTGATAGGAATACACAGATATTGGACAGAATCACACATTACTGGGAAAAAAAATGAATGAACCATAATAGTGTGAATTAAGCCTAAAGAAGGATGAATGAAGGAGGAATGAAGAAGTAAAAAACATAGATTGTTACCAGAAAACCTCAATTAAAAAAAACATCAATCCTTATAGAAACTAGCTCAGTGTTCCCTGAGACCTTGTACCCTGGGTTGTTTTCCTCGGGTTTGTTGGAGTGATAGCAAAAATATTAACTACAACAGGTGCCCATAATCGATCATTTAAAAAGATATTTGTGTTAGATATGGAGAAATATAAGGTGGTGCAATTTTTTCTTGTGTAGGAAGATAGAAATAAAGAGGACTGCAAATTTTTCAATAATTTTATTCCTTAAACTGAAATTATTATGAATTTTTAAAGCCAAAAGTTGGCCCAAACTTATTACCAATGTCTAGATATCAGCCATAAACTCCCACCCCTTTGCGTCTGTAGTCCAGGTGGAAATCTATGGCTCACATGTCTTTATCATCCCCTAGCCTCGGAAACTCCACACTCATGCTCTAATAAAATTAAATGTGTGGTGACGATTGCCACTCCGAGCGAGTAACAGTCCCACAAGATTGGCCGGATGGGTGTACTACTCTAGTGCCTTCCAAGCAATGACCTTCTAATATGTAGAATGTAGGACGTTCATGTAGAACACCAATATAGAGTGTTATGCAGAGTTTAATGCAGACCATAATGCAGAGTGTAATGCAGGACACTAGTATAGAGCCTAATGCAGCGGATTAATGCAGAGTTTAATGCAGAACACCATGCAGAGTGTAATGCAGAGGATTAATGCAGAGTTTAATACATGACACTAGTACAAAGCCCAATACAGAGGACTAATGCAGAATAGAGATGCAGAGTTTGATGCAGAACACTATTTCATGGCCTAAATAAGAGGATTAATACATAATAGAATGTAGAAGTTGATGCAGAACACTAGTTCAGGGCCTAAATCAGAGGATTAATGCAGAATAGTATGCAGAGATTGATGCAAAACACTAGTTCAGGACCTAAATCAGAGGATTAATGCATAGACTAAGGCTGAAACTAATGGAACAAGAGGTGAAGTAATAACTTATACAACCACTAACTCATAATATCAAAGCTAATGTAACTTAAGCAATGACATAACTCTTCAATAGGGTTCAAAAACCCTTTTATTCAACACTCATAGGGTTCACAAACCTCTTTGTCCTACATTCATCTTCCTATTCTTCTACAACTTCTTTGCTCTAACTACATAGAAAAGAGGGAGAGAAAGAGAAATCACAAGTGACAAGTGAAGAGATCCTAGTGAGTGAGGTCCTAATGGAAGAAATCCTAGTGGAAGAGGTCCCAATGAGAGAGGTCCTAGTGTGAGAGAGGAGAGAATGAGCCTCCGTGCTCTCCTCCATGGGATTACCCCCTCCAACCACAAAGCATTCTTCACCGTAGATCAAGCCATACCTACATCTAATGGTTGGCATCCACGGCCGTCACCATCCTAACCCTTGATCTAAACCCCTAGATCCAACGGTTGGCATCCACGGCCGTCACTACCCTAGCCACCTTTCTCCAACCCCTAGAACCAACGGTTTTCGTTTGCCAACCGTTAGATCCAATGGCCTTCATCCGTTCCAACTTCATCCGTTTGGCGTCCTCTTCCATTCGTCTGGTCACTGCCGTCCTCCGTTCGTCGTCGTCCATTCGTCTCCGTTCGTCGTCGTTCTCCATCCGACGATGTCCTACGCTGTCCTTCATTCGTTTGACGTTGTTCTGCATTCGTTCGACCATGTCCTACGCTGTTCTACGCTGTGCCTTCTCTACGTTTCTTCATACTAACTGCTTGACCTAAGTCTAATTTCTAAACCAATAATTTCCCTTCTACTTAGAGCGCGAACCTTAACCCAACCGCGAGCGGTTTGATTGGCTCACACTAACCAACCCACCAATTCCTCTAACTCCAATCCCAACACAACACCCGCTCATCACTTCAAACTACATCTTAAATTTAAACACAAAAGCTTCACTCTTTTTATAATTTTGAGTAATTGAAGAAATGTCAAAGTCAAGTTTTACGGAACTTAAAGGTTAACACCACATGTGAGCACCATATTGGGCTCACACTAGAGTATGTCATAACCACTCATTTCTTCAAAACCAGGACATGTGTCATGATACTATCGGTTCCGAGTTGATCAAAATTCAATCCCAACCTGATCAAGATTTTGGTACCTTATAGATTGCCGATGAGGTCCTAATCAGGAATAGGGACCTCTACTATTAGTTGGTTTTTGCCATCGCAATGTGGGCCAACTTAGGGTCCATAGATTATTTTAATTTATGATAGCAACGCCTGTTCCTGATCAAGACCCCATCGGCAATCTATAGGGTACCAGAATTACAATCAAGCTCGGATTGAATTTTGATAAGGCTAGAATCAATAATGTTGTGACACATGTCTTGGTTTTGAGTGCTAAAGTGAGGAGGAATGAGCGGTTACGGTAGACCTAGACATTGGTAATATGTTTAGGCCAACTCTTGACTTTAAAAAATCACAATAATTTCAATTTAAGGAATAAAATTACCGAAAAAATTTGCAATCCTTTTGATTTCTATCTTCCTACATGGAAAAATTTGCACCACCTTATACTTCTCCAGATCTAGCATAAAATCTCTTAAGTAATCGTTACGGGTGACCTGCACTTCTTGGCTAGCGCTTATTAAGCCGTTCGTGGGTGGGACCACTGTATGGACCAGTGCTTGGGAAGTTTTTGGGCATATATAGTTGGTCAACATCCTAGTGATTCTAAATCCAGTCGGTTACATGTTGACATCTTCCGGTTTTTTCTTTATTCATTTGAGGCATATTCTATAGATTCCTCTAAAAGGATCGGTAATACTCCTAAAGTCTCCAACTTCAACCGGTTATTACTCAAACACAACCGGTTCATCTGTAACTAACCGCCGGTTCTCCCCGGACATAGGTATCCCTAACATTACCCAACCCAAACGTCTTAACTCCGGCGCGGAGTTCGATGCGGCTCCAATGCGGCTCCGGGGAGGTTCGGATGCCAGCTCCAGTGGGTCCATTTTTCTGGTCCTCCCCGTTTTGGCCCCTTGATGACTTTTTTTGGTTTTTTTTTGCTAAATTTGGGTTCTACGGCTCCAAATTACTCTAGGAGGCCCCTTATGAGATCAAGTAAGGCCCCACCCAATCAAAAAAATAGGGGGCAATTTTTGCCCCAACCCACCCGAACCCACCGGAGCTGGCATCCGAACCTCCCCGGAGCCGCATCGGAGCCGCATCGAACTCCGCGCCGGAGTTAAGACGTTTGGGTTGGGTAATGTTATCCCATAGGTATGGACCATGTGGCTGTTGCTAGTACAAATTACACCCCCACAATAAGTCCTAATCAGGCTCGATCTGTATCCAAGGCATCTTGAAGGTGAATCCTGGACGCACCCAACTCACAGGTGATGTTGGACAACATTAAGATTGTGTGGCCAGTTTAGATTGTAGAGAAACGAGACTTCATATAGCAATACCATACACACGATGTCAAACATCCACAAACACAACTACAACATCTTTGCTGTATTTTTGAAAAAAATCGTGATTTTTCCAAACATATGTGTAACAAACCTCCACAGATTTGCTACCAACTTCACCACAACAACTATCAATCCCAAAATCCCAAAATGATGAATTGAAGACCTCTCTTTATTTTCCTTATAGCGTCTGATTACAATCATGAACCAAATAAGTCTTGGTCTAAGCTCAACCACCCGACCATAGGAGAGAGACAAAAAGATCCTCTCTCCTCCCCCGAGCTTCCTTATATCTCACCCTCCACGGGAAAACTAAACTGGTTAAAAATAGAAGCTGGGTTGCCTTTGCTAAAAATCGAGTTTTATTGTTTGCTACATTCTTGACACCCTTTTGGACGCGTGACTATGTTTAGCTAGTTTACTATTTCCTTTGCTAGAAATCGAGTTTTATTGTTTTACTGCATTCTTGACGCCCTTTTGGACGCATGGCTATTTTTAACCAGTTTAGTTTTTCCGTGGAGGGTGAGATATACCAAAGGCATTGCTTTTACTTACTGTTTTCACATATAGTAAAAGTCTTCTATTCATAGCTCTATCGTTTAGTTCTACTATGCATCTTTTATCTTTGGTTCTTCTAGAACCTTCTTCCATCTTCCAACTCAATCACATTCCTCCAGTTGGAACTGTCTAATTCCAGCTGGATTCATCCATCCATTCTTCAAGTTGGAATTGTCTAATTCCAACTAGACTTATATATCCATTGAGAGTTGTCTAGCTCCAATGAATATCATTCATCTTTTAAGATACGGAGTGGTCTAACTCCAGTGCACCTCATCGAGAGCTGTCTAACTCATATGCACATGTTCTCAATATGGAATGGTCTAATTCCAATGCACTAAATACGGAGTTGTCTAACTCCAGTGCACATGTTGTCAATCTGGAGTTGTTTAACTCCAGTCCATCCATCTTCAACTGGGAGTTGTCTAGCTCCCATCATCCTCTGCTTACACACTAATACATGTAGTTAGAATATTCAATCACCCATCAATATTTCTAATTACATAAGAATATGTCACGAGCCTTCTCCAATTCTCCAAGTGTCCAATTACTAGGCGTTTCCACCATACTAGAGTAGAGGCGTCTATAACCAATCACTTAAGAGATTATGCGCCAAATCTGGAGAAGTATAAGGCGGTGCAAAATTTTCCACGTAGGAAGACATAAATCAAGTGGACTGTAATTTTTTTGGTAATTTTATTCTTAAAATTGAAATTACTCATGAGTTTTGAAACCAAAAGTTGACCCGTACATATTACCCATGTCTACAGTCTGCCATAACCGCTTATTTTAACCACTCATTCCTCCTCACTTTAGCATATAAACCAAGTCATGTGGCATGACACTATTGGTTCCCGCTTGATCGAAACTATGGCACCCTATTGGTTCCCGACAAGGTCCTAATCGGGACTAAGTGCTTTGCCTATATGCATGGGCCCCACCAACACCAAACCCACCCTTTAACCCCAAGGTGATTGGACCAATGAGGTTTGGACACATGTTTTCCTGCGCTTGGTTTGGCGGTTCTCATGGTCATTGAATCCATTAGGGAGTACGTATATTATAACATAAGGGCTCACATATCTAGAATCCATGTGGATTAATTTCTCAATGCCCGTGTCCTGGGCGGGCCATCCCGTGTAGGCAATTATTTTACACATACTTTCGGGTAGTTGGGAGTGATTCCGGGCTAAAAGGCATTGCAATGGATGAAGCATATTACAAGGGCCCCTTATTCCCGAATATGCTTGCACTTCGTGGCCGACAATATGACTACATTTAGTATGTATGGAATGGAAGCCGATAAGTGACTTGGTGTGTATGAAATTATGAATATGATCTACGAATGTGGCATTGAGGCACATTTTTTATCAATATCCTTACCATGTACACTCTAACCGCCCTAATATCATGCCTATCGCATGTGATATTAAAGAGGTATGCAATATTAATATGGACGCATGATAATAGAGATCTAGTGTAATATATGGATCCCATCACTAATGCACATTATCGGCTACATTTAGTATGTATGGAATGGAAGCCGATAAGTGACTCGTGTGTATGAAATTATGAATACGATCTACGGATGTGGCATTGAGGTACATTTTTTATCAATATCCGTACCACGTACACTCTAACCGCCCTAATATCATGCCTATCGCATGTGATATTAAAGAGGTATGCAATATTAATATGGACGCATGATAATAGAGATCTAGTGTAATATATGGGTCCCATCACTAATGCACATTAATTTTCTCTATTATATGGAAAAATAGGGCTTTAAAATGTCGTATTACAATTGTCATAGTCGTAATATGAAGGTAAATTAACACTAAAAAATTTGGTCAACAAGAGATGCGTCATATAGTCAAGGTGTTGTATAATCAACTGTCATAATATGGAAATTAGACTATACCCTGCCTCAAGGACAAGTCCAACAAAAAATATTTTGGCTACTAACTTAATCATCTTATTTTGGCAACCAAAATTGCATGATTTGTTAAACAATCAAACACCAAAGTGCCTAACTCTTGAATACACTGATGCATCTTAATTTTGAGTAAATATATATATTCTATCTTTTTTTATCTTTGATATCTTTTCTTCCCTCAAATTAGATTTTCCTCTACCAAAGTCATCAGAAAAAAAAAGACAAAAAAGGAAAAAAAAAGAAGAAAAAACCCAAACTTTGGTGTGAGTGGCCTTCATTTGGCCATGTTATGTCAGAGATCATGCCCAATTTTCAAGACTCCTTGCTTTACCCATGTTAGTGGATGACTTTGATTTGGCCATCTTGTGGGTTTATTTGGGGTTTCATATGTGTTTGACTTGCCAACTACACTAATTGTCCCAATTAATGAGGGAGGGCTAATAGTGAGTGTGGGAAATTAGCGAAGGTGATACTAAATTTCTTTTTACACTATGAAATTAGTGCCACCAAAAGATCTAGGAAGCATTGTTCATCCCATCTCTATTCTCTGAAAACACTATTCATAGGCTCGTGTTATTCACTAAAAGGACCAACACTTGATACTATTTAGTGACAAATATATGTTTCCATTTAATTTTTTTATATCACTCTACAAGCACCTTAGAGCACACACTACCCTAAATGTGATATTTAGTGTCATATGGTATTTAATGTCACTATGGTAACTTTTCAAATGACACTTCTTATGAATAAGTGAACAAATATTGTCATGGATGATGGCCAAAACCCTACCTTCTCTTGTCAGCAACTTGTGATGAAATATTGTCATGGGTGATTGAAATTTGGATGAAAATCCACTTGGTCACTGACAGTAATTGTAAGATTATAAATCTATAATTTCTCAAAAATTTACAAGGAATGACAAACAATGTTGCATTAACATTTAGTGTTGGTGACACTATACCACGGTTTACAATTAGTATTGAGCAAGACAATTGGAATTAGTGACACTAAATATCATATTTAGTGTAGTTTTCCTGAAAGGTGTATGGAAAATGAGCATTTATACTTGAATTCGGTGTCACTCAATGAAAATTTCATCTCTTAGTAATTTTGAGATTTGGCTAAATAGTGCGTGCTTCGGGAACTAAAATCACCCTCGCTAATTGGGATAATCAATGTAGTTAAATAGACCTTATATTTTAGCCCATCCACAACAATGAAATCTTCTCACAACAAAGTGGTCAGAACTACACCTCCACTAGCCTTATAGATGGCTTCTACACCAACATCCCACTTCACACCCTACCAAAATGCCAAATATTAACTAACCAAAATCAAAGCTTAGACCATTACCCAATCGGCCTCACACTCAACTCTATACAACTAGCCTGAAAATCACACCAATCACCATAATACCAACCAAAAATTACCTACCCAACCCCCCAAGAAAACACACAAACACTCCTCATTAAGTTCCAAGAAACCACCAATCTATAATCACAACTACTAACCACAACTCTACAAAACCCTCACCAATGACCTCCACCAAATGGGAATCTACCCAAGACAAATTCCAAGACATCATAAACACTGCATCGATGAAACATGTATAAACAAACAAGCCACCCTCTTCCTATTGCACCGCACCCGCCAACAAGGAGATTTCCATTCCTGCAAACAACAAAAACTTTGGAAGCAACATCAAAAAACATACCATCTCATAATGAAAGCCATACAAATAATCAACACCCAACTCTACCCCACTTGGATTACCCACCCGGATATACAACAGCTTCAAACCCTCACAAATATCATCCTACCACCTATCCCACAAGATAACTTAACAATACAACAATGGGTCGGTGAACTTGCCAACATAGGATGGACTGCCAAGATAGAAGCCCACAAAATCACCTCTAAACAAATAGCCATAAATTGTGAAAAACTATAAACTCAATTTTTGGGCCATCGCCTAGCTTTCGAGCTAAAAACCCCTAAGTTTGTAAGAATTAGCGGCAATAGGCATTGAGGAACTAGTTGACAATGTGAACAGGGGGTGATAGCCGTTCGAAGGCGGTTGCAACCACCTTCTCCTTCCCCGTTGATAAGGAGGGGGTAGGCTATTGCCCATGCATGCTATTTCAATTGTAGAATCAGACGTAGTCTCAACGTAGAAGCAATAGGCTTATAGGAAGTGTAATGGACTAATTGGGAAATGTATTGTTGAGGATGGGGAAAAATCGCAGGGATGAATGTCCAAGACTAAGGAGCGTGGATGAAGGGGAAGTCGATGGATGAGAAGTTGGATGACTATCATCTATGTAAAAGAAAGTAAAAGTGATCTACGAATATAGATAAGGAGACTTCAGTCTGTGAATAGAAAGACTTGAGGCTTCTAAAAGTATCTCATGGATACTATGTATATATAGGGCTCGGGGGAAGGAGAACATATGTTATGTTTTGTGTGTGTCTCCAGGTTGGGAGGTGAGCCTTTAGTCAATAAATAATTGTTTATTGTTTGCGATCAGTTGAACAAGGTACGTTACAATTTGGTATCAGAGCGTTGTGTTTTGTTGAATTGTATTGTGTTGCGTTGTTGCTCGTGGATTTTTTTACAGTGTTGTGATTTTCTTGAGCACTATGGTTTCATTCGGTAGTGCTCCTCTAGAGAAAAATCCAAGCGGCGGGGTTCCCAACCCTGAGCCATTGTCTAAACCAATTCTGGATGCAATCTCCCAAGCCGTTGTTATGGCAATGGAGAAACATAAATCCAGTCGCGAGAAGAAAAAGAGAAAAACTAGATCTCCTTCATGTCATACTTCTTCCTCTTCCTCTACCAACTCATCACATACTTCTGAGATAGGCAGAGATCATCCTAGACAAGAGAGGAACGAACAGATGAGAATAAAGAGAGGGAAAGAAATAAAGGAAAGAGAAGAAATTGAAAGACACGAAGAGAATAAAAATAGGAAGAAAGAGAAAAACAAATATAATCTCTTGCATGACATCCGTAAGAGCGTGCAACCACCGACTTTCTCTGGTGGAGTTAATCTTAAACCTAAGGCAGTTCTATCATTCTTAGGAACGGTAGAAAACTTGTTCGAGGGAGAGCTTTCGAAGCAAGAAAAGGTGAGGGCCGTTTCTTTTTTGTTGAGAGAACGAGCCCATCTTTGGTGGACTTGTGTTAAGACTGACAGGGAGGAGGCGAACAAGGGTCCTGTCGAGACGTGGTCTAAGTTCAAGAAATTGTTCTTAAAATATTTTTTACCACGTGATTATATCCAAAATATGAAAGAGCATTTGAAAGACCTCATACAGGGGACAATGTCAGTTCGTGAGTACAAAGATAAGTTCGACGATTTAGTCGAATATTTTCCAGATTTGTCTGACAAAGACAAACAAATCTTCTTCGTTACGGGTCTTCAAAATTCAATCAAATATGATGTCAAAGCTTTGAAGCCTTATACGCTTGGAAAAACATATAGCATGGCCTTAACATTTGAGACTAAGAATGTTGAGCTAGTTAGAGAGAAGAAGTTTTCTTTTGATGTCTCTCGTAAGGATCCTAGCAGTGAGAAGAAGATTGGGAAGCACTATAAGAAAACTACATTTTTTGATGATGTTTTTGAAATTTTAGGCGACATCCAATAGAACATCCAAATGTTACAGTGGACGTCATTATTGACATTTGGATGTTCTATTGGATGTCGCCTAAAATCGTCTGCGTTGTCCAAAAACGTCATCAACAACGCAGTTTTCATCATCAAAAACGTAGTTTTCTTATAGTGAAGTGGAAGAAGTCCCAAAAGTTTCCACGGCCGGAGGGACAAAACAACACTCGATAGAGCGGAAAACTCACTTACAAAGACCAAGCCGAACACCGAAAGAAAGGGTTGTGCTACAACTGTCATGACCCGGGACATCTGGCTAAAGATTAGTTGCAACCAACGGGAAAACGTCCAAAGCAGTCCGCAGCGTTGGCAGTGGAGGTGGAAACACCGATGGTGTCCAAGGGTAAAGAGATAATTCGAGTGTCTGCTGCAATGTGTGAGGAGTAGGTAGCGAACAAACCTACGGTGCTCCAAGTCGAAGGTTCCATCAATAATCAATCAACTTCTATATTGATTGATTCAGGATCGACCCATAATTTGATGTCGTCTAAGTTCGCATCAAAATCATGATTGCCAGTCACTAAAATCGAACCTTGTAAGGCTTTCTTACCCAATGGTGAGTCAAATCCGATTGAGTGTTGATTGTTGGACGTCCCTGTGCTATTGCAAGGAACACAAATCATTGCAAATTTTGAAGTATGGACAGGGAGTCAGTGCGACGTCATATTGGAAATGTCGTGGCTCAACGATGTGGACGCATAGATTGCTTGCAAACATGGAGAGGTTCATGGCAAACTTTCCGACGGCAAGCCTTTCAAAATTAAAGGTAAGAGAGCTTTATCCAAAGTACCTTTATTTTCTGCTACACAAATGAAAAGGTGTTTAAGAAATAAACTAGAAGTCTTTGCAATCAATATTCACAAGATTTCAGATGAGTCTGAACCAAGTTGCAAAGAACCAATAGTTATTGAGGATTTTCTTACGAATTATCAGGATATTTTCCCAAATGAGTTGCCAGGGATGCCACCTCAAAGAGAGGTAGATCATGCTATTGAATTGGTACCTGGTGTGGCACCGATAGCCAAGGCACCCTCTCGGGGAGATCACTCCATTGTCAAGTTGAACACCACGTGCGAACAAAGTTTGCTACCCCTATATTAATGCCATAGATAATTTTAAAATTTATGATATTTTTTCTGCATATACATAACCATTGATAGTATCTTTTTTATATTTTTTTGAAATTTTTAGTCATCTTCATTTTTGTAGTAATATTTTTAGCTCAATTCTGTGTCATTCTAGTTAGAAACGGTATGTTTTATAAAAAAACAAATCATCAAATTTAGTTATTGTTTTTTACTATATAATAGATACCGTGTATATCTACTCATGAAAAAAATTGATAAAATTTTGACCCATTTTGGTGATGCTTTATGTAAAAAGTAGGATTTTTTAGATGTAAAGTGTTCGCACGTGGTTGTTCAACTGTACAAGGGAGTGATCTCCCCGAGGGCACCCTATAGACATTCTTTTAAAGAGAATATTGAATTGGAAACTCAATTAAAAGATTTGTTAAAGAAGGGTTACATTAGACCTAGCAAATTTCTGTGGGGTGCTCCTGTATTATTTCAAAAGAAAAAAAATGGTAGTTTGAGACTATGTGTGGATTATAGAGGTCTAAATAAGTCTACCATCAAGAACAAGTATCCATTGCCCATATTTGATGAATTGGTTGATCAATTGAGTGGAGCTAAGAGGTTTTAAAAAATTGATTTGAAGACTGGATACAATAAAATTAGAATCAAAGAGGGTGACATTGAAAAAACGGCCTTTCGTAGTCGTTTTGGTCACTATGAATATTTGGTAATGCCTTTTGGACTTACCAATGCACTTGCCACATTTATGAATCTCATGAATACGATATTCAGAGAATATCTGGGAGTCTTCACCCTTGTTTTCATGGATGACATATTAGTGTTTTCCAAAAATGAGGAGGAACATAAAGAACACTTGGAGAAAATGTTCGATGTTTTGAGAAGACATAAATTGTATGCTAAGAGAAGCAAATGTCAAATTTTTCGCACCCAGATTGAATACCTTGGACATGTGTTGTCTGAAGAAGGTGTCTCAGTTGATCCTAAAAAGATCAAGACTGTGGTTAGGTGGCCCGTGCCAAAGGATAAGACTGAGGTCAGACGTTTTTTGGGGTTGGCTACTTACATGAGGAAATATGTAAGGGATTTTGCCAAGATTGCAGCCCCCATGACGGATTTGTTGAAAGGCAAATTTGAAAGAATCACTTGGACTAGTGATTGTCATGCAAGCTTTGAGGCTTTGAAAAAAGCTCTGACCGAAGCCCCAGTCTTAAAGATCATGGATCCTTTGAAAGGCGGGTTGGTCTTGTGCACAGATGCCAGTGATATGGCTATAGGTGCTATCCTAATGCAAGAAGGCAGGGTGATTGCTTATGAATCTAGGAAACTAAACAATGTAGAGTTGAATTATCCGGTTCATGAGAAAGAACTGTTAGCGATAATTCATGCATTGAAAGTCTGGCGTCACTATCTATTAGGTAGTGAATTTAAAATTGAGACCGATCATCAATCATTGCGGTATTTGACTAGTCAAGCCAATCTAAATCGTAGACAAAGTCATTGGATGGAATTGATGCAAAAATTCAATTTTGAGATCCAATATGTCAAAGGGAAAGAAAATGTTCTAGCAGACTCTTTGTCACGTAGACCATTTCTAAACGCAGTGTCTTTAGTGAAAGATACTATGCTTGACAACACCAAGGGTTTTTATAGGGATGATGTGTTCTTCTCTAGTCCTTTTGAGAGTTTGTCGAAAGAATCGAGAACTCAAGAGGAAATTGATAAGTTTTCTGCCTATGCTTTGGATGCGGACATTTTATATTATAAGTCTAGAATTTGTGTGCCTGAGGTGGGAGATCATAAAAAGAACATCCTCTACGATTGTCATAATATTCCTATCTCAGGTCATCCGGGATTTCAGAAAACGTATGCGGCAGTAAAGAAATATTATTTTTGGCCTGGATTAAAGAGAGATGTGAAAATTTATGTCGAGAGGTGTTTGTTATGTCAAACGAACAAAGTGGAGCAAGTGAAACATCCAGGGTTGTTACAACCATTGTCAGTGCCTAATAGGAAGTGAGAGTCTATTTCTATGGATTTCATTGTGGATCTTCCTAGGACTCAAAAGGCTTTGACAATATTTTTGTGATTGTCGATAGACTAACTAAGGTGGCTTGATTTATACCTACAACGACAACTGTGAGAGCTTCATGGGTAGTTGAGTTGTTTTTTAAAGAGATATTTGTGAATTATGGGTTGCCGCGAGAGATAATTTGTGACAGAGATAGAAAATTCGTGAGTGAATTTTGGAAATCGTTGTTCAAATTGTGTGGCACCAGAATCAGTATGAGTTCTGCATATCATCCGGAAACGGATGGACAAACTGAGAGAACCAATAGGAATCTTGAAGACATGCTCAGAATGTCCGTTGGGAAAAGACAACAATCTTGGGATAAGTGATTGTATTTGATACAATTTGCTTATAACCAACGAGAACATAGTAGCATAGGGATGAGTCCATTTTATGCTTTGTACGGTCAGGATTGTAGAACTCCGGTCTCCCTAGCAACTCTTAACTCTAAAATTGAAAGTTTGAATCAAATGATTCAAGAAATGCATAGCATATTGGAATGCGCTAAGCAATGTATGCAAGGTGCACAAGAGAGATCCAAGTTCTATGCCGATCAGAAAAGGAGTTTGAGAGAGTTTGAGGTTGGTCAGAAAGTATTTTTGAAAGTAACGCCTAAACGCTCATGATTAAAATTTGGGAGGTCCAGAAAATTGTCTCCTAGATTTTGTGGTCTATTTCAAATTCTTAAGAGAGTTGGTCAAGTGGCCTATGCGTTAGACTTACCCAAGGACTGGAAAATTCATAATGTGTTCCACGTAAGTTTGTTAAGAAGATACGTGTTTGATCCTAATCATGTATTTCCATATTTACCTCAAGTAGTTCCTGAAGGAGAGATGTTGGCTGAACCTGAAAGAATTTTACAGGTTGATTTGCAACACCTCAAGAATAGGTCATTCAGGAGATTTCTTATTAAATGGAAAGATTATCCTGAGGATGAGGCATCATGGGAGTTAGGAAATGAGTTCAGAGAAACTTGCCCGAATTTTGTCATTGAGGACAATGACTTAATTTGAGACGGGAAGAGTGTAATGGACTAATTGGGAAATGTATTGTTGAGGATGGGGAAAAATCGCAGGGATGAATGTCCAAGACTAAGGAGCGTGGATGAAGGGGAAGTCGATGGATGAGAAGTTGGATGACTATCATCTATGTAAAAGAAAGTAAAAGTGATCTACGAATATAGATAAGGAGACTTCAGTCTGTGAATAGAAAGACTTGAGACTTCTAAAAGTATCTCATGGATACTATGTATATATAGGGCTCGGGGGAAGGAGAACACATGTTATGTTTTGTGTGTGTCTCCAGGTTGGGAGGTGAGCCTTTAGTCAATAAATAATTGTTTATTGTTTGCGATCAGTTTAACGAGGTACGTTACAGGAAGTTCAAGCTCTCAGAGATTGAGGCTGAACAATTAGCAATAGGCAGTGCCAAGCAAGAGGCTGGCAGGAGTAGAAACAGAGTTGCGGGCCGAGTGATTCGGACTCTCAGTGAACTTTTGAAATTTGATAGTGAGAAGTAAATAGTTAAGAGCAATTGTCTTGATGTTTTTAAAATGAAAGTCTGATTGTTGTTGATTGATACTTATGAATAAAGAAATATCTTGAGTGATTTTTGGCAATAGCCGTGAGTGTTGAAATAGACGAATCATCCGCCAAGAGGGTGAGGAACTTTGATAGTAATGTATGAGAGGAGCAATGGTCGAAGTTTGAATATGGCCATAAGCATGAGAGAGGCTTCTCTCAGTCTGACGTAATAATTGAGGGCCATTAGCCGAGAAGAAGATAGGGCAATGGTCGGAAGAATGACGAAGAGCACTGACAAATAGACAAGAGAGCAGCAGAGTCTCAAGAGATTGCAATGTCAGGGAAGGGAGGTCGTGAGCAATAGGCCAGAGTTGAGAGTAGGCGAGCAATATTGAGAGAAACCAACGAGGGCAAATAGTCTGAGAGAGGCAATTGCCTGCTGGAAGGGGAAGAAGCCAAAGCATCAAGAAAGGGCTATCGCCTGGGTCGTAAGGCTTATCGCCAGTATGTGACAAGAGAGGAGAAGTCCGAGAGGGACAGTTAAAGAGGGAAGCGTCTAAGGGAGACGATTAGCCCTAGTAAAGAAGGAAAGTGGTAGAGATAGACAGCCGAGGTAGAGATGAGAAAAGATAGGCTATAGGCTTTACATGTGTCGTCCCTAAGAGAGATAGAGAGTGCAAAGAGGCGTGGCTGATAGGACTTAGCCTGAGAGTAGTTAGGAGACTTTACCTAGCATAAAACTAATGCAATGATTGCAGATAAAGGACATACTTAGTAGCAGGCTATAAGCTGCGAAAGACATTACCATCTCGAGGAAGAGAAGTCATCTAACTAGTGTAAGACATTACCAAAGACAATTCAATTTGGGATTAAAACAGACTAAGGCTTTAATCAAGGAATATAGCCTAGTTGTTGATGCATTGATTATACATGATCTTGTGGATATTTGTGGTGATAAGTTGCCCGATAAGTGGAAGATGAAGATGGTGATTACAGTTTTTGGAAGAATGGCCAAATGATTGTAAGTCAAACTAAGAGGAATTAATTTGAGATTATTGCAAAGCATAATTCATGACATTTAAAGACGATGTAGCATTCAAAAGACATTACCCCGGACTATGTCCTGACAAATTGTCATTGACCACTTGCCAAGCTTTTGAGCTTCACGACGGAAATAGGTCAAAGACATAGAGTGATAGAGAATTCCCTAAAGATAGGACGGAATCACTCACGACTGGAGAAACACAAATGAACCATAAGAGTGAAGGATAAGTATAATAAAGAAGGAATGAGAAAGGAAAGGTTCTAGATTGTTATTGTAATCCTTAATTCAATGTGACATTAACCCTTATAGACACTATCTCAATCCTCCTGGAGACTTAGTTCCTTGGGTTGTTGTTTTAAAGTGATAGCAAAAAACTAACTACAAAAACCCATCACCAACACAAAATCATATTAAACAACAAGCACAAAACAATACATAAAAGAATTCTCAAACCCACCACCAACACACCTTTAGATTGCCTCAAAGACACAAACAACAACATCCTTACACACCCACTCAAGACATTGCCAAAGAAATATAGCGTTCACAACAAACTTCCTTCCAAAAAACAAGCCCCCATGTGCAACAACCCTACCGACCACCCCTCACCATGCCATTGTGCAGTTAGAAAATACCCTTGGCATGGCCCAGATGGCCTCATCCTTGAGGCAAGAGCCCCCAAAATGCCACATTATCAACAAAATCACAAGAGAAGTCTTCGATAATAACCTCAAAAAACTTGCAAGAGAAAAATACCAAGCCCTAATAACATGCTTAATGAAATCCTCAAAGCATTACCCATAACCTTGCACGACATGCTCTTCCTGATTTCCGGCAATGCTATCTCCAAAAAGAACACTCTAGGCAATTGTAAATACAACAAAACAATACTACTCCACAAGAAAGATGACCCCTTACCACTCAATAATTACAAACCCATAGCCTTAGCCAACAATACCTACAAACTCTCCACTAGTACCCTCATGGCCCTCCTTATAAGTTGTGGTGAGAATCACAAAATACTACACTCTAGCCAAAAAAAGGTTTAGACACAAAAAAACACCATGAGACAAATACAAATAATAATAGATGCGCTGGAAGATGCTAAGCTCACAAATAATCACATTTACCTTACATAAATTGACTTTAGAAATGTTGTTGGCTCCATTGACCATGCGAGATTGCTCACCCTAATGGAAGGCCTAGGCTAACCCAAAGACGCACTAGAACTAATCGGTAACATCTACACAAATTCCACCACCTCCTTCCATGGCAACCACTTCGATGCTATACCACCAATTCAAATCGGCAAAGGTACGATACAAGGTGACACACTCAGCCCATACCTCTTCATCATCTTTCTAGATCCACTTTAACGGTGGTTAGAAAAGACAACGTCATTTACCATTTTAATACTTCCACAACCACATATAATACCATAGCCTATGCCGATGTTCTAGCCATCATCATGGACAATTTAGCAAACATATAATCACAAATCCACAAACTACAAAAAATTCTCAGAGTGGGCACACCTAGACCTAAACTTAACCAAATGTGCCATCACTAGAATCCCCAACAAATTTAAACGCAAACCAAATGTATTCAAAGCCTACATACAAGCCCAAGATATCCTATTAAAAAAAACCCTTCCCCACCCTATCCCAAGATGACGCTTACACATATCTCGGCATACATCTCATCCCCTCACTTGACATCCGGAAATTAGATAGAGTCCTTAACAAACTCACCAATGAGATATGCAACATCCCCGAAAGCACAACAAATGTTCTCGCCCATCTCTCCATTGAGGATTTTCCCAATACAACAAACCCCTCTCAAAATCCTACCTATGTTAATGGAACACAACCCCAATCACCACCAAATGGGTAGGAGAATCCCAACTTCTCTACACATACAACACCGCCTTAGACCATAATCTATTCCTACTTTACAAATTTACACAAAACACATACAATAAAGAACACACTAGCCACCTATGACTCAGACATCAATTCCTCCCAATCCAAAGATCAAAGATTCATTAGACCCCATATAGAAGCCCCATACTTAACCTTGAACAACAAAAAATGCAACCCGGATAGAGACATCCATGTATCTCCACCCACTATCCAAATACAAAGACTCGACGCACACATATTTGACCACAAAGAAACACACATCATTTTCATCCCACTCACAAGACTCTAGTGGCTATGTGAGAGATTCACACAAAATAAAACACATCATATGCTTAGCTTCCTCCAACAATCCCCACAAGACTTTGCCATCGAAATACTTTGGCTAACTCAAAGATACGTCACAGTCTTACCAAAGAATAAACCAGAAAAACACAACCCCAACAACTACCAAACACTCCACCTACCTACACTAAACATACTAATATAGGCCTACCAAATCACACAATTGTACTACTCTTCATTACTCACATGCCAAACACAACATGACACAATACAACTTGCCACACAACGTGACATAATGTTCGACTTGTTTGGACTAGCAAAATCCTCTAAATGGATACCCACCAAACTAGACATCTCTCCACAAAACCAAGAACTAACTCTAAACCTCACAACCAACATCTTAGAACTTTACAACACACATGTGAAAACCAACCCCATAGAACCCACACCTGTAGATTACAAAGTCAAATTCACAAAACTATGGCAAGCAACCCCCAAAACCACCCCATCAACCTTACATAGCAATATGTAGAGCTCAACTACCTCCACTTGTTCCTAGGGTTGACCGTATCGTAGTGACTTAGAGCGTCGTCCGGATTATGATGACTAAATTACCTAAATTCTTTGTCGTATGTTGTTTTCTATCTTGGTTGTTTTCCTTGTTGTGTAGGTAAGTGTCTTCGTTCTTATTTTAAAAGCTCCTCTACCTTGTATCCATCATGCTGGACTTTTAAGTATAACTTAAAAGTTCTCCTTTGTTGTAATGAACTTATTTTCTTCAAGTGGTCTTGTTCAAACAAGTGTTGCTCTAGTTTATCAATTTGTTTGTTTGTAACTTTCTTCTTGTGTTGAACTTCTTCATGTGCCGTAGTTGTCTCTTTACGCTCAAGTGTTACTTCCTATCATTGATCTAGATCTTGTTCACTTCTCCTCGTGTGTCGTAGTGTTGTAACTTCTTCATGTGCCGCAGTTGTCTTTTTAACCTCAAGTGCTACTTCCTAACTTTGATCTAGATCTTGTTCACTTCTCTTCGTATGTTATAGTGTTGTAATTGCTTCATGTGTCGCAGTTGTCTCCTCTTCTTCTCAAGTAACTAGTTAACTCTTCCTCCAAGTCGCTAAATGGCCAAGTAACACGTTTCTCATTCTCTTCTAAGTATCTTAAGTAACCAAGTTACCAAGTAACAAGTTTCCTCTCAGTGACAACTACCTAAGTATCCAAGTAACTATGTGACCAAGTAACCAAGTAGCCTTTCTCCTTGGTGGCAACTAGCTAAGCGTCCAAGTAACAAGTTAACTCTTCTTTCACTTTGGTAAGTAGTCAAGTAATCAAGTAACAAGTTAACTCTTTTTCCAATCGGTAAGTGGCAAGTAGCAAATCTTCTCTTCTCTTCTAAGTATCTCAAGTTGCTCGTCACCTTCTTCAAGTAACCAAGTAGCCTCTCCTTAATAGCAAGTAACTTTTCTTCAAATTGCCGAATAACCAAGTAACAAGTAGCCTTTCTTCAAGTAACCAAGTAGCCTTTGTTCAAGTAGCAAGTAACTTCTCTTCAATTTGCCGAGTAACCAAGTAGCTAGTAACAAGTAGCATTTCTTCAAGTGACCAAGTAGCATTTTTTCAAGTGACCAAGTAGCATTTCTTCAAGTAACCAAGTAGCATTTCTTCAAGTGACCAAGTAGCATTTTTTCAAGTGACCAAGTAGCATTTCTTCAAGTAACCAAGTAGCATTTCTTCAAGTGACCAAGTAGCCTTTCTTCAAGTAACCAAGTAGCCTTTCTTCAATTTGCCAAGTAACTAAGTAGCTAGTAACAAGTAACCTTTCAAGTGTCCAAGTAGCCTTTCTTCAAGTGACCAAGTAGTTTTTCTTCAAGTCGCAGAATAACCAAGTTGCCTTTCGTTCCAAAACTTTTTTCTCTCTCAACTTTATCTCTAGTCTCCTAATTGCTAGTTTCCATTACCGGATCTTCTTTCTGTTAAAACATGTGTGGATGGCAACTTAACAATAATGAAGTTGTTGTTAGACACTCTCTTTCCATGTAGAGGAGATTTCCTCTTTACATGTGTGGTAATGCCTCTACTAATCTTCCACTTTTTTATCACCTCTTGAGGAGGCATTTTTGAGTCATTCTCTCAATTTGGTAATTCCTCTTAATTCCAATCCCTCTTACAATAATCCTCTTCTCATAACAATATCCCTTGGATTCTCAGCTATGTAGGTTACAATCCATTTTTAGCACAATCATAATAGTTGTATTACAGTCTCTGCTATAATTGGATTATGGTCTATTTTTAGTGTGGCCTCTTAATGCATGTTAGTCCAGCTATAATTAGTCTCAGTCCAATTATAGATTAGTCAATGTATCACAGCCCAGTTATAAATAGAACAATTCTATCTTTAGTGATCTCTTAAATATATTAAAGCATCAGCTATAACATTCATATGCTATATTTAGCAAATAAAATAAAATAATAAATACTCTTGGAAAGATATTCAAATACTAAATTTTATCATATCATAGATCATATCATAACACCTTTTATGGTCGTATTACTCATCAAATTTAATTTCCTTAGGCAATCAATCATACTCATGAAATATAGATAACATAAGTTCAAAAATTATTATGAATAAGAATGATAGCGGAATGAAATAGATATGCAAAGAACAAATTTTGATTTGATTTATGTTAAGACCTTGATATCTCTTAGACTCATAGCGACAGTAATTTAGGAAATTACATGTATTCAATTAGCAACATTCTTGCATGCAACTTCACACATTCTCCTTCCGATATTATCTCTCTCTCTCTCTCTCTTATGTGAGTACTAAATTCTCATGAGCCTTTCTTTGTATTCCACTACACTCATAAACTTTGCATTACAACTATCCTCACCTCATGTGAGTTCCTATAATCTCTCAACACTTACACAACTGCATTTCATTACTCACACAATTGCCTTTCATTATTACAATTCCCTCATCACATATATGACTCTATAAGTCACTTCTTACACAATTGCCTCTCAACTCCTATAATTTTCTCACTTCTTGGAAGTCCTATATAATCCAATCACACTCAATTTTTGACACATATGTGTATCTCACCTCATGTGAGTTTCTATGCATGGCATTCATCAACTCTCTCAAACATAATCAATTTGATGATGCCTATGCTATCAATCACTTTGTCTCTACCTTGAATAACTAAGATGAAGGGTTGAGCTTGAAGCTCTTGTATTCCAAAATGGTAAAGATACAAAGGACCTAGCTCTCGTGTAGCCTATCGTCATGAATAAGGTATGCTAACTCTAATCCTAACTCTGTTTGTAGTGGGAGGAGGCGCCTAACATGTGCCCCCCTCTTATATTACTATATCTTGCTATTTTTCTAAGAAGATGAAGATAGCTCTCCCAATCATCCTCAAAGAGAGTAAATATAACCCCCATCTTCTAAAATGTGGTAGATTGCATTTCCAAATCTACCTATGTGTTGTCTAGGTACAGGGATTCCTAAGGCTAACCAAGAAGTCATTTCTTGGCCCTTAATTACTTCCACCTCTGTTTCCACCTCACCTATGTGGCCTAAGTGGTAGTTGGTCAACCTAGAGTCCACTAATCCTAAGTGGCTTCCTTAGTTCTAAATAGCTTACTATGTGGTTATTAATCTCAAAAGCTCAATAATTGGTTTTAAAAGCCTTATGCACTTTACTATTTAAGGTCATAATTTACTAATCTAAAAATATGGCCTACTAATAGCCTATGTGGCCTACTAATTAAGCAACTCACTAAAATTGGTGGTTCCTAAGTGGCCTCACTTAATAAGGTATTAGATACCCGGGGTTAAGGCCAGCCGATAACCAAGCCTATATATGGATTAGGGTAAGTGCTTGTTGCCGAGGCCCGATACCCTCGTGGCCTCATGGGTGACCTTGGCTTCGAAGCCTCATATTCTTTGCTCCTCGGCATCGGCTCCTAGTTCGACCCCTAGTTTGATGTGTCACGGCGCCCCCGGTGCGGTGTGGTTGTTTCTTCGGTGGAGCATCCTCTTTTTGCTTTGCTTCTCCTTCCTGTTTCATGTTCTAATGTGATTCTCTGTTCCAATGTGATTTGTTTCTAACACAATACAACCCCCTCTTTGACATGGTCTACCACATAGTACCCCCATATACAACCCACAACAATGCATATACATAGATGGTTACTTCATACTGCTAGACGAACATGGCATTGGATACATTGTTGGATCAAGAGTATATGGTCCAAATAATGACCTTTGTATTGCATAAAGACTCCTTGGAGTACCAAACATACTACACGCGGAACTCTACGCCCTATTCATTGCCCTCACCGCCACAAAAGACCAACCACAAAACACCTACATGTTTCCTGATAGCCTCAATATCATATATCTCATTAACAATCGCATCTGCCACCCCTCATCCCAGCACAACCACCATGACAAACTACTTATCTCAACCATAGTCCACCAAATGCTATGGACCAAACATAATTTAATAATACAAAAAGTTAGAGCACACATCGGAATCTTTGGGCAATGAAATCATAGACCAACTAGCAAAAGAAGGAACCACTTGCAACAAATTAACCCCCGCACCCCACATATACATCACACACACCATACCTTATTGGCTCAACATAATCCCAACAAGAGAACATCACGGAGACATCTGCAACCTCCAAACATACATAAATAAATACCACCCGCGAAACAATAACTACAAATCGCAAATTCCAAATTTGCAAACATTGACAAATGAGTGACTAACGAGCAAATCAATCAAAAACTCCCAAACCAATTATAGAAAGTCCCAGCCATATTTGATACACAAATTACACAAACCTTAAAATTCCAATATGTCCACTACATGGGAAATCAACGGTGTTTCGCGCCTGAGGGGTTCCGCCTCCCCTTGGTGAGGGCGCGATTTCTTGGTTTTAATTCACTTTGGCGTTGGCTAGGTTTGCCTTCTGTCTCAAAAAAATAAAAAACATAATAAAAAACATGGAAAACCATCTTTTAGCCACTAACATATCCCAACCCCAACTGCGCACTTTGCCCAAACCACGAAATTGACACGTGGCCGCACCTACTTGCCACTTGCACCCACCCACACATAAAAGGCCTTCACATAGCCCGACACAACAAAGTTGTACACCAAATAGCCCACACACTCCAATCCAACAAACACACAAGGTTCTATACCCTAGTAAATGCCGGCAATCAACACAACCAACCCCAAGACATCACAATCTTGGAAAGGTTAATATAATGCACATGCCTCCCCAACACATGTACATGCATGGTCTGGCTAAGACCTAACATATTAAGTCTACTAGGGGCCTCCATAGATAGTCATACACCCGTCCCCCCAACCCCATCAAACACCATAAAATTCATAGAATTCACCTACTGCCATGATAGAATCCCAAATACTGCCATAAGAGGAAAAACAAACAAATATGACCCCCTCATTCAAACGTTAAAAAGTGGGGGATGGAATGTTAACCCCCTTATTACCGTCATAGCAGGGCTACGAGGAGCCATACACAAACAATCACTCGAAGCCCTAGAAAAACTCAAAATACCCCCTTTTGAAGTTATATATATATATAATTTTTAAATAACAAATCATGAAACACGTACATCAAATAGTCATAAAATGCCTCATGTACCTTGTCCTAAATATAAAAAACGCCCGAGAACAACCAAGCCCCAATTGACATGCCCCCATGAACCCAAACACGCACACCAAATTGATCAAAAACTCACAAACGACACATTCCCCCTTGAAAACTATTATTTAAAAGAGCCCACCTCCCGGAAGGTAGGAAGTACACCTATCTTGTTACATGGTAAAACATGATCAGGGTAAGGAAGAACGGGCTCCCATTCATGTCGGTGCAAATAAAGAACACCAATGTTATTTTTATTTTATATTATTATAGAAGCCTTGAAGTAGTATGCACCCTAGAGGTTAGTTTTTAAAAGTTGATTTGACACCGGAATTAGCTTTGAAGACCCCAAAATAGTCTACCTAAGATCATTTGAATTGAATCGGCAACAAACCTATACAACGCCAATTTTTTTATGTTGGATGGATGAGAGGTATGCTCGTATACAATGATGCCCTCTTTTTGGTATAAAGTACTAATGGTAGGCTTGGGATTCGTGGTGTCTAAGTTATGTGAACTCCATAACATTATTTAGTTCCTATCAACCATTCCATTCTAGTAATATCAATACACTGCTTCACTCAAATTTTTCAACCTAAATTTTTCAATATAATGCATAGTATAATGCCTCTACTAGGAAAATAAACATAGTATAATTATGAATAGAATCTAGCTTATTCCCGGCCCCACCAACGTGCACACTCAACTAAATAAAGCTATGCCATCCACCGTGGATGAAGGGGCTCTAGTAAAAACAACTCCCTTATAAAGTTGAAGACCGCTTCATTCTAGCTAGACTCCGCTACACTAATTTGGGATCTCTAATGCTATTTCTGGAGTCAAATCGTCTAAAAATAATCAGTTACAGGCTATAATATGATTCGTTGTGTTTTCACCTACACAATGGACGAGTTTACGTGGACACAGATCCTTGGCTGGGGCGAAACAACCCGTACACTGGTTCCTTGGAGGCATCCAAGCAACCACTGTACGGGTTGTTTCGCCTCGGCCCAAGGGCATCCAACAAGGAACGAGTGTATGAGTTGGTTCACCCAAATCCAAATCCCTCACCCTATTGGTAGCTGACTCTTCACATAAGAGCCTTAATAAATGAGTTCTATATTAGCCAATTTGCTTTTGTTTTGATGCCCTGGTGGCAGTGGTGATTTTTCACAAGGTCCCTAACATGTCTAGGGACATGTTCGTAAACAAAAAACATTTCCAGTGGACGGGTTCTTAGAAAATGAACCGGTTTTGGGACGTGTCAAATTCACTTTGGACGGGTTCTAAAAATAACATTTAAAAAAAATGTATTCCAAAAAAAAATGGTACAAATATCAATTACATTATGTCATATATGACATGTGAATATAAGCATAATGCAATCAAACCACTAATACCCAATCAAAATATCAATCTTGAAGTGCTTGATTCACCTGCATACATTAATTCATCAACCACAAAATTTAGAACCTTTTTAACATAATGTCAAAGATTATAATTGAAGGTAAACTTAGTAATTGAATAAGAATTAGTATATATAAACATGTTCAAAATTTTAAAAACAAAGAGCTACTTACCCTTCAAAGAAGTGGATGAATTCTCCTATCCTTCATGTTTCTCCAAACAAGCATCACTGCATTCCAATTGATGTTTTCAACTGGAATATTTGCACATGAAATGCGCATCAAAGCATCTAAAGAAGATAAACTTATATTGAAGACTAAATTTTCATCTGAAGAAAGCAAACATTTGAAGTCTGGATCATTGGGACTATGAAGGACACAATCAAAATTATTCAGCACATACAAACATACATAGATATCGGTGAAAGAAGAAGTAGTTTAGAACGACACTGAAACAATCCATGCTCAGTCTAAATCAAAACTGAATTCAAAAACTCAAACTCTACAAGCCCATAACACCTTTCATCTTGGACCTTCTGGAACAATGATCGCGGAGAACGGCAGTTAGTTACAAATGAACCGGTTGAGTTTGAGAAAAAACATGTTGAAGTTCAAGATTGCAGGAAATGTACTAATCACTTTAGAGTGATTTATAGAATATACCCAAATTTAAAGAAGGAAAACCGGAGGCTGTCAACCCTAAACTGGTTGGACTTGCAATCACTAGGATCTCAACCGATTATGTTGCCCAAAAATCTCCCTGATCACTGTTCTAACACAATCTCGAAACTTGGTTGAAGATACAGAGAGAATGTACATAGAGAAGACATTGACAACCCAAAAAGAAGAGCTTGAATACCTGCTGGAGGGGGAACCTGGGCCTTAGAGAATCAGAACTTTCTCTGAACTATGTGGACGAAATGGGGCAGGTGGCAACTAAAATAGATAAAGCCAGAACACTGACAGAATTGAAGGAAGATACGATTGTTTCCAAGTGCAACCAATCACATGCCGACATCTTTCGGTTTATCTTTATCAATTTGTTTTTTTCTTTAACCTTTTCATGGACGGGTTGGTTTAGAAATTACCGGTTTTGGGACGGGTTGTTTTTTCTTTAACCTTTCCTTGGACGGGTTGGTTTAGAAATTACCGGTTTTGGGACGGGTTGCAATTTTTTTTGCCTTTCAATTCGAGGTTTTTGGACGTGGACGGGTAAAAACTTTGTGAAAAATCAGCCCTGCCTGGTGGCACTACTGAACTGAGTGCATGCAGTCACTTGCTTGAATAGTTTGCATGTAAAGGTGAGGACCACATGGCCTGCTCAAGTGCCAGCGCTGCCCTCTGGTTCCTTATCAAGGAATTTTATTTTATTTTTAAACACTTTCTCGGAGTTTTAAGCTACTTGGGCCTTGGGGCACAAGAGTCGAAGACAAAACAAAGGATCAAAGTCAACTTGGCATTCATACCAACCTCCCCCGGGCGTGCTCAGCGTTCCCGTATTGGACTAAAGGACGCCCATAAGAATGCCGCATATATTCGGTGGGCCCAGATGAGGTCGTCTCTTTTGAACCTTTTTGGGCAGCCCACAAAAACTAAATGAAATGTTAAGATTACATAACCTCTCCTTTTATGATTTGGGCAAACCAACCCATTATCCATAGGCTCGTTCTTTATTGGATGCCTAAACCCTTGCTTCCAAGGAACCAGTGTACAGGTTGTTTCGCCCCAGCCATCTTCTTCCAAGTCGTAGTTTGCGCATGTTCCGTCTTGGTCTGTTGCACCCATGCATGTGAATTAATGTTCCGGGTCATCCCTGCATCATTTTGCTCAACATGATGCCACCTTTAACAACTGTTGTTTTGGGATTTTAAAATGACGAATCCATCACCATCCATGAAACTTGTGAGGATCTTGGGTTATCATTTTTCATGTAGTTTGGGCATATCTCATCCGGCCTGTTGTACCCATGCATATGAATTAGCGTCCTGGGTCATCCCTGTGTTATCTACTCAACATGTTGCCTTTGACTATTTGGTGATTTGGAGTTTTAAAATGATGAATGCATCACAACCCAAGTGTCGTTATTTCGGAGTTCCAAAATGTATGATGGGCCATTTTTTTCATCCTCATTGTGTACATCATTTATTTGGACATAGTCTAATATTTGAATCAATATTGCAAAAAGCTAAGATTTCCTTATTGAGTGCTAAATTAAATTTCAAACCCACTCATAATGTAACTTAAATAAATGAAAACTGGATTTGATATGAAAAAATGCTATATTGATGATAATAGAAGTTGACGTAGGGTAAAACTAAATGAATGCAATGTTATATAAATTATCATCCTCAATTTTAATGTAAAAAATTAATGTTTGCATATCACAACACTCTATATACATATGTATGATTTAATGTCAAATATGACAAATATGATGCGCCATGTGATCAAAATTGTCTTCACAACTTGCCATATGGCATCAAGTGCCCCATGTCACCTTTGATGCATTTAGGTGGGTCAATGCTAAATAGTGTGGACCACACTAAAACATACGTAACATAGTGCAGATATTATATTCTTGGTTTAAAATCTAGTAGCACTTTCTCCCATCTCTTTGAGGTACGCCTAACAAAATTACAATTGAGAGAGTCTATCAATCATAACACCTTAAATCTCACACACCAAATTTCCCTCATTTCATTGATAATACAATCCACACTATTTAACTTACGGTAAAACATATACATGTCACATGACTCATCTCTAAATTGGAAAAAGGAAAACCCTACTCCCAGATTAGTGTGGCCCCCACCAAAAGTAATAGCCTAGCATCCTAATCACGGGCGCCCGTAGCACGGAAGCGCAGACGCGCGGCGACGCCTGGGGCAGCGGCAGCGGACAGCGTCCCTGAACAGGCTGAACTGGAAGCATGGAAGGTTCGCCATGCAGAGTCGATATCGCGGCAAGTGGCGCAATCGTGTCCCTCGCAGTGTGGCAGGTCTCATCCCGTCAGGGAGTCGACGGTAAGATTCCGTCGGTGTGGATGATTTGAGCCATTTGACAATTTTAACTGGCGTTTCTGGCGGCGGCGATGGGCCACCGTGGTGCAGGGTGTGCGACAATCACGAGAGACAAGAAGGATCCGCATTCCGGGCCGAACGTGGATGCGCAAGTGGGCGAGAGGATGCAGAGAGTCGAGTGGTGAAAGTCAAGACTGTTCCATCCTAAAACCCACCCAATTCTCACTTTCCATCGTAACCTATTAGCTGGGGCGGTTGCTGGCCGAATCGGAGCTATCCTGGAGCGGCAATAGTGACGGACTCTGACGGGATCTGACGGGATCTGACGTGTTCAGGATTCAGCTATTGCCGGCTGCTGGACGTTTGGTGCGATTCTTTAGTTTGTGGAGCTCTTGGAGCGTGGTGGTCGTGTGGGCTGGAGAAGGCGGGAGGTTGAACGTCTCATTTGTGGCACTGGGATTTCTGACGGTTGAGGTTGAGGTGTGGCACAAGTGAAGGTTGAGGTTAATGTGTTTGGTGGAGTGGAGTGCAATGGGAAGAGGTTGATAGTTCGCAGGATGTTTGTGGAGACAGCGGTAGGTTTTTTGCTCCCCAAATCGAAGCTTCTGGGAGCGGATGGGAATGTGACGGGTTATGACTTGTGAAGTCTCAGCTTGTGGAGCTTGTTGCAGGAGCTGGTGATCAGGTACTGAGCGTTGGCGATGGGTTGTGGGAATCGTGCAGCTTGGTGGTCGCGAGGGCTGGAGAAGAGGTGAAGAGTGAAAGGATGAAGGTAGACTGGTGTTGACAATGGGATCACTAACTGGTTGAAGTTTGAAGGTCAAGGTGGACTGGACTTTTTCATAAAGAGTTTTCTGGATTCGCAGGATGTATAAGGAGAAATTAACGGCGGCAGGGAGTTTATGTGATCAGAACCGGCTGCAGCCGTGAGTGTGTTTAGCTTCGCTGATTTTTTTGGGGTCTTTGGGTTAAGTGACATACTGAGGAGGTTCGACAAAGACTGAGGCAGTGAGAGCCCTTTGAAGGCTTGAGCACTTCTGGGGGAGCGATGGTGGAGGTAGGGTAGGGTAGGGTCGGGCTTATATGGTTGGAAAATGCTGTGAAGGTGTACCCCGAGTTGAACAAATGGATGGCGAGTCCACTGGGAGCTGGAACTGGCACCAGAGGCAGCTCCTCACCTGGCACAAGAAGTCGAATTGCTTGCGAAGTGGGCCTATACGGCTCATCTGCGTGGTGCTGGGGCTGGTACTGGCCGGTGGGATCGGGGCGGTGCTCTGGAAGAACGGCATGGAGTCACTGGAGCAGGAATTCAACCTCAAGTGTGAGAATCGGAAAGAGGTGGGTGGGCAGCCTCCTGTCTGTGGGGTGCCGAGAATCGTGTACCCTAGGTTATGTAATCGGAGTACGAGGATATAAGGATTTGCACGAGTTGAGTGTCACGAGGAACCATTCTCAGTATGCAGATTACGATGAGGTTGGGAAGTAGTATCGGTGAAGTCCACGGCATCTCCGTACTGTTGTTCCCTGTTCAAATCAGTGCCATGAGTTAAGGAAAACATGAAATACACACAGAACCCTCGAAAGCAAACAAGCAAGCAAATATTGGACTTGATGAAAGGCCGGTTCAGCAGTCTGAGCTCCTGTTTCGGGGACGCCGAGAACTTCGTAGCCTAGGTTAATCGGGGTATGAGAATTTAAGGATTCGCACGATATGAGTGTCATGAGGATGCTCCGTTTTAGTTATGATGTTGGGAAGATGTATCGGTGAAGTCCATCGCAGCTCTTCACTGTTGCTCTCTGTTCAGTAGCCGTGAAATTACAAAAAACCTGAAACACACACAGAACCCTCGAAAGCACCACGCAGGGAACCCGTGAGTCAAATGATGGACTTGTTAAAGGCAGGTTCAGCAGTCTGGGCTCCAGTCTTTTGGGATCTTCTAGCCGAGGTTAATTGGAGTAAGAGAATCTAAGGATTATGCACGACTTAAATGTCACAAGGAATTATGCTCAGTTCTCAAATTACGATGTTGGGAAGCGGTGTCGGTGAAGTCCACCGCAGCTCTTAACTGTTCTTCACTGTTCACAGCATTGCCGTGAAATTAGCAACATCTTGTAACACACACAAAACCCTCGAAACCAACAAGCAGGGAAATAATGGGTATGGTGAAAGGCAGGTTCAGCAGTCTGTTGGCCTAATTCTCAGAGTCTATAAGTTGGGAGATATATATGTATATATGAAAAAAGGTGCAGCAGAAATTCAAGAGTCAAGACAAGGATCCACTGTCAAGAACTGATCTAATGAAGTCAAAGGGGATGTTGTGGAAGACGGTGGTTTCTTCCATGCAGATAGATTGTTGTGGATGGCCCCTGGCCAAATGGCTTTAAGACACCATCTGGCCATTGCCGCATGTGTGATTAGTTTCCTTTTTTATTGTAAATTCTGACGATTTCCTTTGGAGTGCGTTGTATTGAGCATGACATTATTCTAAAAGCTTCAGATCAGCTAACTATCTGTGCTGATTTTATTTTATGATTTACTGGTTACCTGTATCTGTCAGTATTGTTGAGCATCGATACTTACAAGGATATATACATCGACATATATAAAACTCTTCATGAACGAAGTAACTATTCTCCAGAGTGCTCTCAATCGGCGGTAGGATTTTAGGTTAATAGTTTTGTCATCTTCCTTAGTGTTGATGGTGATTCGGTGTTTTTACGGAACATAAGGTTTTATGTCAAGCACTCCTGACGCATTGATGTTATCTACTGTTATTACATACAGATACTGAGGGCCGAAGTGGAGAACAACCTAAACGCTTCCTTCGTGATCATAGGCCTGGTGGCCAGCGTCCCCAACCTTAACGAGGATGTGTGGCTCTCATTCACGACGCAAACGCTCTTCCTGCGGCCCAACGTGAGGAGGCTGGTGTACATGGAACGCGTCTTGGACGTCAACCGATCCAAATTCGAGGCAAGTTGGAACCGCAGCATCTTCTACCTCAACACCAGCGGCGCAGTGGTGCGGCGGGACAATGACACCGAATATTCCCCCATCATCTACGAGACAGATGACAAGTCCTACCTCCTTCTGGACCCAGCTGCGTATCCCATCCTCAAGTCGGCCATCTATGCTGCGAGGGACACCGGATTGTTCACACTGTCACCGGCCACTCGTAGGCCGAACAATGCGTGGACGATGGGAGCTTATCTTGCATATTATGGGCCCGAGCGGGACTCCAGTTCATTCTCGACCGTCGCAGATTTAAGACAAGCATGTCTGGGTTATGTGGCAACAGTGTTGAATGTCACCGAAATCTTTAGTAGGGTTCTCATGAGGTGCGCATCTGTAGCAAATTCCAAGGGTAGCAATAGCCATTTCAGCTGTTTTTGCAACTCTTTGCTCATAATTGCTGTCTTGTTAAACCCTCTTTGCACTGGAGCTCGAGTTGAGAGCTTGAACATTTGCAATCTTCTGGAGCTTGAACTTGGATGTGACAATCCCTCATCCAAGGCTCAAAACCATTGAGAGCTTCACCAATCCTCATCAAGCTCTCGATAGTTTGAGCAAGCGTAAAGTGACCATGCAGATTGTTTGTAGATGTCCCCTGGTCAAATAGCTTGGCACCATTTGGCCATTGCCGCGTGTGTGATACGTTTTATTTTTCATTGTAGTTTTCGATCGCAATCTTTGGATTGCTGTGGATTTCAAAAGGCTTTGGATTAACCATCTCTCATGATTTTATTGTATGGTTTGACTGGTTGCTTTTATCTGGAAGTCTTGTTTGATCATCGATACTTACAAGGATATATGTCATATCTTTTTGCTTACTCTCATCTCCGAGTTGTTTAGTGCATCAAATTAAGGGTAGCTTTTCTACGGGTTGTCCAGGTTTACAGATGATGTGGACATGGACGTGGTGGCCGTCTATGTCGTGGATTCCTCAGCAGGGTTGAATGAGTACTACAATTGCAATCAAACCAGCGATCCTTGCACCATCGCCATATTTGATCCTGCCAACAGGGCGTTGGAATCCAGCAAATTCTCGGTGGCCTGGGAATACGGCACCCAAAATTTTGTTCTTCGTTGCTTGCCCAAACACAACTTGAAGCTGGTTGTGCTAAGGTCCATTGTAGCATGGCCTCTCCTGATGTCCATGGTGGTCCTGTTCTGCTCTATCATCGTCTGCCTCGTGCTGAAGAGAATGCAGGCCATTGAGAAGGATGTGGCTATCATGGAGAAGATGAACACAGATCTCAAGGCTGCTAAACTAGCAGCTGAAGCTGCTGACAAGGCCAAATCAAACTTTCTAGCAACTGTGTCTCATGAAATAAGGTACCTACTTCAGAGCAACAAAAACAATTGCTTGCTTCAGGACTGTTCTTGGCTCTTGTCACTTTTTTATCTAGAGTTTTCGATGCTGCCCTCGCTCTTCGGATCTTCATGTGAGTGTCTAAGAGTTGATGATTGTGTGGTGCAGGACGCCTATGAACGGAGTGATTGGTAAGTTTTTTCAACATGCTCTGGAGGATTAAACCCCTCTCTTGTGGGTTTGATTTAACAGCGGTAAGGTAACCATGTGAAGTTTCCCTGGCATTGGTCGAGACAGAGTGTTGCTAGATAGATTTTGAAGTCACCTTCTCCTTCAAAGCTTGTCAATGACTTCCAAGTCTCATTCCACGGGTAATAGGCTTGTTACCTACTGGCCTACCTCCTGTAAGCATCAAAATTCAGGTCGAAATTTGCAAATCACATGTAGATTGTAAAGGATTAGCCCATCACTGCAGCTTGAGTGGAGTTGGCAGGTCTGATATGTTGTCCGCCTCATATATATATGCAGGAATGACCAATCTGCTTTTGGGGACTGATTTGACACCTCAGCAGCTTGATTATGTAAAAGTCGCTCAAGCAAGTGGAAATGCACTCATGTAAATTTTCCAACTTACCGGTTTGTTTATATTTTATAGAACAAAGTTAATGGCACGCACTCGCGGTTCTTAAGCTTCTTTCGATTTTGTGCCACTCTGAAACACTTGCCATTGTGTATGGCTAGACATTTTGATTAATTCCTGTGTGATGTAAAATGGCAGTGCCCTCATCAATGATGTCCTGGACTTATCCAAAATCGAGGCAGGCAAAATGGAGATCGAATCTGTTTCTTACAACATCCGCAAAGAGGTTGACAGTGTGTTCTCTCTCTTCGATGAGAAAGTACAACAGAATAATCTTGAGGTTTCTATGCTTGTGCATGAAACAGTACCAACCTGTGTAGTTGGAGATCCTGGAAGATTTCGCCAGGTAATGGTTCATCTTTAGAGGTTACCGTCACATAGTTCTGCCAGTATCTGCAGTTCTTCATTAGTCATCGTTTTGAGAGTGCAAACAGAGGATTTTGAGGTACTGGAGTTTTAGGGTGAGCCTCACAATTTTACCTGTATTGTGTGCAGATTCTTGTCAATCTGGTTGGCAATGCGATGAAGGTATACTACCTAACTTGTTTCCTCCATGCTCTTCCTGTTGTTACAGCCCTCGCATCATGTCAACTCTGCATAGGGACTCTAAGGTTTGGCACAAAATCATGATATTCCACGTGAATTCAAATCCGGGTAAGTTTTTACTAAAATTTCTATGGCTGATGCTTCGCAGTTCACAAAGGAGGGCAACATTCTTGTGTGTGTGCGAGTCATGGACCCCTACCTTGCGCATAGACCAGACATACCTATCATTGTGGATCACAAAGGGGTGAGTCCCGGAGAAATACAGTTATCTCAGGTTCTACCCAATGCATCCCCTGTTCAAGCATTGAATATATTGGGCAGTGCTTCTGCGAATCATGAGGGTAGCTTAAGAAGAGGCAATACGGCTCCAAGATTGAGTATACATCCTGGGGATGAGTACAATACTAGAGAAGCACTTGATGCGTGGAGGGAATGGAAACTGAAGACGATTTCGGGGAGGAATTGCAAACCTCCAAAGAACCTCACAATCATAGTCTCTGTTGAAGATACAGGTAAAGGTTTCTGCCACAAGCCGGTGATTGCATACATACTACAGTTAAGTGTGCTTATTGTTTTCTCTTTGCCAGATCGTTTCTAAACATGTGCACTTCGTTATTGGCTTCTTTAGGTATAGGCATTCCACTCCACCAGCAGCATCGGTTGTTTCAACCCTTTTCACAAGCTGACAGCAGCACCTCAAGGGAGTATGGTGGCACCGGCATTGGCTTGTCCATTTGTCAGGTAAAAAGTTCCCCTCTCTGAATCTGAACGTTTATACCAAGTGTTGTGTTCAACGGATCAAGTTGTGATACAAAACCTTAAAGATGAAATGTAGGTGTCAAATTTCTCAGTTCTCTCTGAAGAATTGTCTGTCTGACCAATTATTAGACCTTGAGTTTATATTAGTTTCTGGTGATGTACCATGACACCCACTTTGCAGAAATTAGTGAAGCTGATGAATGGACAACTTACCGTGAGGAGCAAACCAGGAACAGGAAGTGTGTTTGAGTTCACATTACCTGTATCTGTACCTGAACAAATGCAAGAAAACAATCTAGCTTGTTGCGGAAAAATTGAAATGCAGCCTGAAGACAAGAAGCTGAATGGCATGCAGGTTGTCCTTGTCGACAGCAATCTTGTTCGACAGGTACTTTGCAGTCTCAGCTTTTAACTTCTGGCACCGAAGTCGCACGCAAAAATTTGGAGTTGGAGAAGAGGATATTGTTTTTCTGACTTTCCTTTTAATAATAATTGATCATTTTAATAATAGATTACAAAGTGCAAGTCTGAAAGGAATTTGACATGTCCGCTGCAGGAAGTGACAGCCAGCTACCTGCGGTGTTTGGGCATCCACATCGAGAACTCGGAAGATGTACAGTCCACTTTGGAGCTTCTGCAGATGTAAGCTTCAATGACACTGGCTTGTAAACAATCTTACTTGAAATCATTCTCTCTTCATCATGCCCATGATGTTTTTCTGTGTATGGACATATTTTGCAGAAATGGTAGGAGCCCAATTCAGGCGGTCGTAGTAGACCTGAAAGGGTTGTCGCATGCGTCAGTTCTCGAGTTGGCGCGTACAATTCGCAAGATCTCAACCTTACAGGCTCTTCCTGTCCTGGCACTCGCTTTAAGCCTCTCTCCGACTTATGAGAAGCAGTTGAAGGAGGCTGGAATCTCTCACATTGTGCATAAGCCGCTCCGGTATTCCACGCTTGCCGCCGTGTTGCTAGAAACCATAGGCGTGCCGGCAAAAGCTTCCACGAAGAAAGTCAATGTCAACTCCAAAATGTTGAGCGGCAGAAAGCTTCTTGTGGTAATTATATTTCTTTCTGACCCTAACCATACCGCATTTGCATTCTTTCAACTTTCCTTTCTTCGAAAACGGTCTGGAAGTTTGGATAGATTACCTTTGAGCTTCCAAGTATGTGGTAATACTCGAATTCTGGGGACTTCGGTTTTCTTGATGAGATATGGGTATGAATTCTATCTAGTCTTATCACTGACATGTCTGTCTCTCGTACCATGTTTAGGTGGATGACAATATGGTCAACCGAAGAGTGGCAACCTCAATGTTGACACGGTACGGAGCAACGGTTTCGAGTGTGAATGGTGGTGGTGAAGCGGTGGCAGCTGTGAAGAACCAAAAAGAGGGCGAGAAGTTCGATCTCATTCTCATGGACATTCAGATGCCTGAGGTATGAATTTAGTAACATTAGATGCCATTCCCGAGAACCATCTTCTTCTGAACTGAATTTTCTCCATATTGGTGGGTTTGGTGCTCACTCAGTTGCCGACGTGCAGATGGACGGGTGGGAAGCAACTCGCCAAATACGGAAATGGGAGGTGCAGACTTGCGATTTGTGTCAGAAAACAAATGAGCCATGGTGCCCACACCATCGACTTCCTATTGTTGCTGTAACTGCAGATGTCATGAAAGGAACGCACGAGATGTGCTTCACTTCAGGAATGGATGACTACATCACCAAGGTAGCATTGAATGCCACACTAATTTTCTGATGAAGTCATAGATGTTTTGGCATGGAGAAGAAACCGATGAACCTAACTGTTACTTTGGTCTTGTGTTGTGCAGCCACTCGATCAGAAGCAATTGCATTCCCTATTGGAGCGGTTCATACAAGAAGAGATGGTGAATGCACCAAACCATGCCAAATAGATAGCCATAGGTCATTCATTTTGTCTGTGAGCCGAATTATACTGCAACGTGCAAACTCTAAGGGTGTTGCGCCAATGTACAATAGGGAACTGCAGAGTATGAATGATGCCCAGCCGCAGAAAGGTTAAGCGTCAGGACTCTGAAATTCATTTTGTTCCAGAAACAGAGTGCAGTATCTTTTGCGAGCTGCTTTTCAGATCTGACCCAAAGGAAATACATCATTTGAAGTCAATATTCAGCAGATATTATCAATTTCGAGATTGATGTTTCTATGCCGGGCCATGTTACATGTTCCAAGAGAGTTCATAATGACTCAACAGCTGCCAGACTCTTAGAAGGGGGGTAGCTCAAATTCTGTATGCCGAGAATGTTGATAACATGCAACAAGTTCTAGGCGTTGCAGTGAAAGAGCTCAATATCCAGCTCCGTCATAGGCAACGCCCCTTCACGTGTTCAATCCTAAAGATGCTTGAGGTTCAACTAGAAAAAGAGATCATAGTGAAGGTTATAAAGAAATGGCTGTCTTTCGAGTTACCATCAAGATCTGTATTCTGGCCGGTGGGTGCGGACTCTTCTTCCACACTGCCAGTAATACACTAAGATTGTACACTACACTACAGTCTAGTTAAATGAAATGAAACTGTTTTTTAGAGAACGGAAGGCTCAAAGGCTTATGGCACTAAAAGTACATCAAGATGGTGTCAACCAGCTAATTCCCTAGTGTGGCATAGTGCGGTAGCCTCCGTGAGGTAGAGGCTAATTTCAACTTGATGGTCCAATTGAAAGAAAGACTTGAGACTCCCTAATACTATCTTCTCAAATAGTGATTGAAACTTATATGTAATGGAGTTATATAGCGGACACTCCAACACAAAATGTGCCTCATTTTCAACTACATTATAAGAGCAAAAATGGCATAATCTATTATCTTTAGAGATAAAAATAATTGACCACTGTCCAATTTCGATGACAAGTCTATGATTCAAGGTGTGGTAAACAACAATGATCTTGCATTGTGGTGATGTTAATGGTTGCTTCAAGTACAAAGTTAAATGTAGTTTTCCTTGTAGGGATATGTCCACATTTCTATCATTATGAAGCTTGATGGTTTGATCACTAATTGGCCGGTCATACTTTAAAATTGGGCCCAAACTTGCTGAGAATTCAACAGATTTCTATATTCAGGGTTTAGGGTTTAAGAGTTTCACCTTGCCTACATGTAGGGTTTTAGGGTCCCAAGAATTCACCTTGGTATAGAGTCTAAGAGTGCAACTAGAAGCATGCAGCCTACAACTTGTTTCACTCATTGTTTATTTTTCAAAGCAGATTATGAATGTCATTCTGTACATGGATAATATGCAGCAGTGTCCATTTAAATTCTGCTAATTACTCTTTCTAGGTTTTGCTTGAAATGTGATGATTTATTGATCACTGTGGGAGGTTTGAACTAAATGGCTGATTACTCCTTAAGCATAAATACACACCAATCGTGCTAGACAAATCCTCAATCTTGTGTAAATCAGGTTTCTCCTGGACAAATCTTGCAGCAACTTAAATTGAACTCAACTGATTGAACTCAAGTGATGCAAGAGGGTTGAGGAGGGAAGTGGAGTTTAAGAATAAACAGAGTGATAATCAGGAGTCCCTGCTGACAAGGCTGCCGGTTCAAAAGGTGCTCATGAGGGGAGGGAGACTCACTTGTCAACACGTGGAAAATGCATCAACACAGTTGCTCAGGGTTACAGATTCCAAAAATCCATGCTATAATGCCTGAAAGATATTTGAGAAAAGGCTCTTCACCAACCATATAGAAGGAAGTGACAAATGACTTTGAGCCTCTTTTTATTTAAAAACAAGAAGGGCTCCATTTGATATGCCTCGAGTCTTGACACCACATATCAAGGACTGGAGACTGGTGGAGTACCAGGCCAACATAAGAGGGTTAAGACGATGGCATTGAAGAAGAGGACAACAAAGAAGCCAATAGGATAAATGATCAATACCAGGGGTTCCTAAGAGATAGACATTGAAGATGCTGGACTAATGGTCAACACAAGAATGCCTCAAGGGATGATGAGGTGAAGACGACACTAGTATCAGAGACGGACTTTGGAGACTCTGGTCCACTGGAGCAACATAGGAGTGCTCTAGAGGATGATCTCGCGTGCAGGAGGACGAAGAAATGGATCTTAAGACTATGGCATAGAAGTAAGAGCCCTGTGAAGGACCTGAACGTGTTCACCACTGTGAAAGGGTGGAACCAGGAGAGATAAATTTTCCATTGGCCCAAGTTGAAGTCTTGATTGATCACTTTCTAGTCCCTCTAAAAGAGAATACTGCTAGACATAGCGTACATCTGGTAACTCTACATCATGCAACGAAGTGTTTGAGCCCAAGATTGAACACATTGTATTGCCTATGACAAGGAATAGATTGAAATCAATTTCATACTATCTTCATCTGTGAATGAGGAAAGAAGTGGGCAAAGGAAGTCAAGCACTTAATTCATCATCATACATCAGCTCGGACTACTTGGTGGCAATCTATACCCTTGGATCTCGTCGATGAATTACCTAACTGATATACACTTGGCCCCCAATTTATACCCCTTCACAAGCCATTGAAAAGGTCCCACATTATAATTGTAAAGACAGTCTTCCCGCATGTGACCTTTCTTGGAGATTGTCAAGAGCGTCGCAGGATTTTAGGTAGCCCCTTCCATAAGCAGCTATTTACGCTTTCCGTTTCAAAAAAAAATTCCTATTTGCTTATCAACATGAACTATCCTAGTCCCCCTTCTGAGTGTAGCAACTACATGCCACATATAGAAACTTTCCTCAACAGTAGCGGTTATTGGCACCCTGTTCCACTTTAATAATCTTCAATTTCCTCCAGAGCAGCTACATGAGACAATTCAGAAAACCCTATGCATGTAATAGAGAAACCTTGAGGAAATATCAACAGCAAATAAAATTTTGCATAGGAAAATTCACTTTACTGACATGGAAGATTGAGCTTGTCGAAAGCATTTACTGTTGTTACTCCCAACAATCTCAGCTCAGCGCAAAATTGATCCAGATAGAGGATATAGAAGTTAATGGATGTGCTTAATGCGACTCACAAACTTGATTCCGGAAGTTGGTGTCCAAGATGTATTGCACACATGGACTTCAGAAGAACTTGGCAAACAAGCCAAGTAACAAAGTAACAAGGGAGTGTGAATTCAAAACTGGTTCAAAATGAGAATAAATGACACTGGCTAAAGGAAAACCGGGACACCCAACCCCCATTAGGTAACTCTTGAAACAGAGAGGAGTTTAATAAGGAATACGTACCAGTTGCAAGTCTTCCACCATAGAAGTCTTCTGGCCTTGGCACCAAGTCATTTGAATCTGCACCTCCACCACATTCACTACTCATCTTATCAACACATTGTGCAGTCTCCTACCCTGCTTCCTTAACTAATCTCTGCTGACCAAAGCTGCAAATATATGACCAGTGTTTCAACACAAAGTGGACTTGCCTATTCTGGTTGTGCTAGTGCTTCCAGTAACCTTGACCTCCCAAATACACCAGACAAATAGCAGCAGTATACTAGACTCTGACTCCTCGTTCTTGTCATCATAGTACCTCAACTAACTCGCCTCACTTCTCACTAAAAGCCACATTTATATTCCCTCAAATCCAAACCTGTAGACTCTTAAAAGTTGCAGATGACACAAAAACATAGCGATTATAGGTGTCCAGGTAGTGGTTTGAGAAAATGCAGGGGCAGACATAATTTGCTGCGGTGATCATCATGATTATTTAACCAACCCAACGAACTGGATGACAAAATATTAGCAAGAAACTGGAATTCCCTTGATTGTGTCAATGAAAACTTGCCTTGCTGATTAGCAGTGGACAATAAGAAAAACACTATCAGCTACCAAAGAGTGCCATCTTTAAAACCATTTTTAATTTCAGGTTCAAGCTTGAAGAAACCATAAAAACGAGTTGTTGTGAAACATCCCACTATTTAGTGTACTAAAGGGCCAATGTCCACCCTACGTCAGAGTCGACCTGCAGTCGGTATTTCCTTATGCAACTAGAAGTTTCAACCAGTATCCAGAAACTCCTTGAGATCCAGAACAATTGTAGCAGTGACGAGCTACCATCACTTGCTTGAACACATTTGTAGGGATAAACACAACGAACAACTAGTACAGTCATTCCTGTCAGTCAAATTAGATATACGAAAACAATTTCAATCGGAACTCGTGCATTCCTAACCATGTGAGGCTTCCGCAACTTAAGTAGCCGCCTAAGTTTCCCTGGCATGTTCCACGAACACAAGACCAGTTCCAATTCTTATCCTACTGATTCCTGCCTGCTATAAAATTGGGAGACAATCGTAATTCAAAATCATATTTATGAACAGCTAGTTGACTAATCGACCGAGACATTTGTTTGGGACTCTGGATCCGTTTCAGCACCAAATGGAACAGAATGAGTTCAATGAATGTGCAAAATCTTCTTGAATGTTTTAACTATCTGAAGAAGTGAAGTAGATGAGAAATTCTCACGCAGGCTAGAGCATCCACCAACCCAACACACAAAACAAACCAGCTGGAGACCATCACACAAGCAATGTACAATTCAATCACGGTGGGACAAATAATAATTGTGAGAAAGAAGCTAACTTACGTTAAAAAGTTGCAAATTTAAATGACGGACTTTGTCCGTAAGCCAGTGATTACAAGGGATGTCAGAGACCAGCCAAAGAGGGGCCGATCTGCGACGTTTTAAGTATCAGCATTATCGGCACCCAAACCAAACAAAACACCGGCATACTTTTCTGTGGACCCATTGAAGAAGCCCTCCTTGAGCTTGCGGAAAGTACAGGAGGTCAGCAAACTGTCGGAGCCAGCCTGATGGCAGGGTCCAATCCGCTCCACGTCCAACGTTTCTGCCAGCCGGTTAAGGCCACCGTGCAGGTTGTCGCAAAACTTCATCAGATACTTGATATCATACAAAGTGGGGAAGTAAGTCTTCAACAAGTTGAAAAAATCCGACTCCCCAGCGGGCAGATTCTGACAAGTGAGCAGCTTCAACAAGTACCCAAAATCGTAGCCACTGTGGAAGGTAATCCAGTGCACATTCTCATTCAATACTATGCCTGACGACATCAACAGCTCCCCGAATCGCTGAGAATCGATCCCCCTCTCCTGGTTCTGCTTAAAATCGATTCCACTCTTCTCCAGCAGCTCAATTGAGTCCTGCGCGTACACATCCTCCTTCAAATTGAACTCCCGGAAGTTAAATTGCCACACACAACAATCCCGAGTGCCACAGTACGGGAGCGCCCCATTTTCGTCCGAGAATGTTAACCCCAGCTGTATCAGTTTCAGCATATCAACGTTCGCCCTAAGCGTCTGGTAATGATACTCCGCACTGTTCTTGAACGTGCCTACGGGTCTCACCACCACTCCTGGAAACTCCGTGTCCATCGCCAGATACGGATACTCATCCACAATGTCGCGTATCAACTCGAACTCATCCTCCAGGTTATCGGCCCACACCTCCCGGATGTGGAGGGACCCTCCTTTCGGAACAATTGACATGTAGTTGGGGTTTCCTTCTTAGGGTTCTTCCTTCTACACTCAAACCGCTTGCCCTCGTCACCCCCCGTAGTTGCATATACCGCTCGCTGCTAGCCTTGCTTCTCCCTATCTCCTCCTTCTCTTTCTCCCCCTCCCCTGCCGCTCCTTCTCCCCTTCCCTCTACCCCCCGCCTTCTGTTACACAACATAAGATCCAAACCCCACTCCACACAAGACCTGACCTCTTCCCTCTCAAACTCCTCACTCTTTCTCTTTCTTTCTCCCTCACAAGCACCACACACGGGATACAAACACCACCTCAGCGCAAATCTCACCTTAAGGCTTCCCCTACTTGGCAGGCCTCAATGCAAACCTTGATTAGAAAGGTCCAAACAGACTCGTCCCAGGCTCAGATACGCGAAGTAGCGGCTCGTCGGAGAGCTTATACGAATACTCGCAAGTTGCAAGGGCAGATGGCAGCTAAGGATGGCGCATGAAATCACCGCAACGTAGCAATCCTCCGACCTCCGTCTCCACCTTTCCTCTTCTGCTTCTTCTTCTCCTTCCTCTTCACGAGAAACAACAGAGAGACGAAGCGGCCCGGGCCGGGTTTTCTGCCCCGGTCTGCCCAGAGCAAATGGCTTCCTGCGGGCTGTTGACAAAAGACCACGTGGTGGATTTTTCTTGGACAAAGCATCTGCCCTCGACGGAAACGAACGAAGGGAATCTGCCCTAAAGGGCCATGGAGTGCGCCGGCGACCCTCGAGACTGGGTCGGGTCAATGCGTTCCCGTTAAAGTTCCCCAAACGTTCCCCTGCCTGAAACTAAAGAAGGACACGAAGAAGGGCAGACGGGAATATTTCTACCATGCCCGCTCTACCAGGGCGGCATCAACAGGGGTTCCCGCGTTTTCATCCCCTTCTGTGCAATTTCATCTTCTCATTGTCATCCGGTTACATGCCCAAGTGGATGAACGACTCGCGGGTTGTCATCCATCTCCTCTCCTAAGGTCCCTCCCCCCAAATGGTAACTCATGTCCCCCATTTTCCTAAAACGCTTGTTATCATGCAAGAAGAGTATGAAAATAATCATCCAAAAACTGCACTTGCTTAATAATTGGACGGGTAGTTGACAAAAGTCCTGAGATGTTTTAGGGCCACTTCACAAATGAGACCGAAGGCCCATAACCATTGCATTCTAAGATCTCTCATGTTCAAAAAGGTCAAGACCATCCAAGTTCACTTCACACTAGAAGGCGAAGGCCTAAGGGTTCAAAAAAATCCTCAAGGATGAAAAGTCTACATGGATTCTTACATGGCAAACTATAAATAATGTTTTATGGCCTGCCATAATTTGCATTAGGTCCACCTCCAAGAAGTAAGCCTGATGCAAATTTTGGAAGACCATGTCAATGGTACAGCCTTCGGATGAGATTCAAGGCCCTCATAGTTACATGGTCGCGACCCTTGGCTCTTGTGTGAAGTAGCCCTTATTCTCCTTGGCCAAGGTATTACTTAGAGTCATGCATAAAGTTGCCCAAAGAGGGATGAAATCATGAGTTTGATCCAATGAACGGGGAGTAAGAGCGCTAGTTACAGATGAACCTGTTGAGTTTGAGAAAAAAATCAATTGAAGTTCAAGACTTCGTGAATATCATTGATGGAATATACCTTGAATTAATAAAAAAATCCAAAAGATCACAATATGTAATCGATTGGACTTGGAAATACTAGGTTTTTGATTGATTATGCCCAAAAATCTCCCGGACATTGGTTTGATCCTTCTTTGAGAAAACTTTCTATTAAGACCTCATGAGCTTGTCATGTGTTGAAGCCTATTTATAAAGTTGGGTGAAATTCCTTAGACCTCCTCTTGCCATCCCAAAAAACTTTAAGAATAAATTAGGATTTAAACTAGGGTTTGCCCCCCGTTTGCCCATGGGGTCTAACCGCTAGTTGCAGATGAACCAATTGAGTTTGAGAAAAAAAATTGGTCGAAGTTCAAGACTTCATGAATATTATCAATGGAATATACCTCAAATTAATAAAGAAAACCCAAAAGATCACAACATGTAACCGATTGGACTTGAAAATACTTGGATTTTGACCAACTATGCCCAAAAAACTCCCTAGACATTGGTTTGCTCCTTCTTTGAGAGAACTTTCTACTAAGAGCTTGTGAGCTCATCATGTGTTGAAGCATGTTTATAAAGTTAAGTGAAATTCCTTGGACCTCCTCTTGTCATCCCCAAAAATTTGAGAAAATATAGGATCTAGACTAGAGTTTGCCCCCCCCCCCCATTTGCCCATGGGACCTGTCAAATTGGCCTATGCAAGACTAACTTGGCCCACCCATCCTAGTATGACAAGCTAGAAATCTGAATTTTAGTAGCCTAACACCACTCTTTAAGCATGTTAATTCAAGCCTTAAGAAAGCTTGGTTGACTTTATGGTTACGCTTTGAAACTCACATTAGTCAACACAAAGGGAATTTGATCCCAAGACTTTACGCATAACTCTGTTTGTTGGAGTGGTGTAGAAATGAGAGAAATATGTTTGTAAGGGAATACAAAGTGTTTCGGCAACGTGATATTGGATCAGGTCAATAGGTGCCCTTCTTAAACGTTGTCCCCATGGTTGTAAGAAGATGATGAAGAAGAAGAAAGGTACCAATAAAAACATATGGGAATATCTCTTTCATACTTGGCTGAATAATAATGGGGTGTTGATAACTAGATTGTAAGTATGTGTTTTTTTAAGATTTGTGCGTGAATTTGAGACATTATAAAATTGCATAAATGTAGTTTTTTCAATGGAACCTATGTTAAAAATGACAAAGACTTAGATGTGGAGCACATTTCTTATGTGAACACTTTTGTTGCATGTACATTCTATTGTTTATGAAAAGCAAACACATATTGACTAATGTGTGCATGATTATGCTTCTCAAAGTATGTATGATGAAGGTTTTCATCATATGTTCTTGTTTTTGTTCTTCCATATATTTTATTTTTGCAATGTGCATTTATTGAAAGCAAAATAGTACTCTCATATCCATTATTAATTCTGGACATCTGTTTTGCCCATATTCCTTAAAATCCGAGCTGAATGGAGGATTTATGCATTTTCCTTTTTTTGTGCACTTTCATCCAACCATTATCATCCATTACATGATAGATGTTCAAGGAGGATAAACAACACATTGTTCACATAGGTTATTATCTGTATTTCTTCTTTTTGGTTATTATTTTAATGGTTTTTATGGACTATGTTTGAAAGCATTGTAACTTGTTGCCAACAACAACAACAACAACCAATAACAACAATGATATAATCTAATCTAATCTAATAATAATTGGATGGGCAGTTGAATAAACCACAACATATAGTACCCCCTAAACAATTGTAAATTATCAAAATCTTTCAATCGCAACCTCTTTCTTTGGAAAGACACCATCATGTAGTTGCTTAGGGCCACTTCACACATGAGCCAAAAGTTGTGACCTTTTAATGGTGAGGACCCTTGACTCTCATCCAAAGGCCGTACCATGGGTGTTGGGAAAGCCGTTTTATGTAGTCATGGGCCCTCAAGCATAGTGTGAAGTGAGAATGGACCATGTTGCGGGACCATTGCATATTTTGTTGGCGGAAAAAGAGGGGAGGATTTGGTTTAATATAATATGTCTCAAACTTTATCAATTTAAGAGAATTACTTGGTGGTGTTTGTCTGTCCTGGAATCTGTTCTAGAATATGCCCTGCAATCTGTCCTGAAATATGTCCTGCTAGAAAAAATATCAAAAAAATCATGGTCTCCCGGAATTTGCGTCAGGCCCACCTCTTGTACGTAAATTCCGGTAGACCATGCACCCTTATCCACAACTTGCCATGTAGGACTCCATGTAGACTTTTCATCCACGAACTTTTCTTTGGACCTTTAGGCCCTCACCTCCTAGTGTGAAGTGAACTTGGACGGTCTCCGCCTTTTCGACCAACGAGAGCTCTTACATTGCCGTGGTCATGGGCCTTCAGCCTTGTGTGTGAAGTGGCCCTTAGTAATGTTATGTGCCCAGGTGAATTATGCAAATGGTGTATAATTCAATTAATTTTTCAGAAGAAAAACACACACTCACACATTAGAATAAATGAGTAAAAGGACCCAAGCCACCCTTTGGAGACTTGGAGCCAAGTCAATGTGTTCCTGGCAAGTTCCCAATAGCTTTGAGCCTTGACTATTAAGGATTCCTTGTTAAGGGCCACTTCACACATGAGCCAAGAGCCGTGACCTTGTAATGGTGAGGACCCTTGACTCTCATCCAAAGGCCGTACCATAGGTGTTGGGAAAGCCGTTTTATGTAGTCACGGGCCCTCAAGCATAGTGTGAAGTGAGAATGGACCATGTTGTGGGACCATTGCATATTTTGTTGGCGGAAAAAGAGGGGAGGATTTGGTTTAATATAATATGTCTCCAAAAAATTTCAATTTAAGAGAATTACTTGGTGGTGTTGGCTGTCCTGGAATTTGTCCTGGAATCTATTCTGGAATCTGCCCTGAAATCTGTCCTGTCGGAAAAAATATTAAAAAAGTCATGGTCTCCCGGAATTTTCATCAGACCCTCTTGGAGGTGGGCCTGACGCAAATTCCGGTAGACCATGCTCCCTTATCCACAACCTGCCATGTAGGACTCCATGTAGACTTTTCATCCACGAACTTTTCTTTGGGCCTTTAGGCCTTCACCTCCTAGTGTGAAGTGAACTTGGACGGTCTCCGCCTTTTCGACCAATGAGAGCTCTTACATCGCCATGGTCAGGGGCCTTTGGCCTTGTGTGTGAAGTGGCCCTAAACTTACACCTACCTTTTCTTTTCTTTTTATGAAAAGTTTCATGGCCTTTTTTGATGTCATGAGGAGAAAAGTCTTCCCCAACTTTAGGAGCACATCTGAAAGACGACTTTGGGCAATGGGCAGGGCAGGGCAGGACGCAAAGATTCCATGTTCCGAGAGGTTGAGGTCGGCACGTTGGCTTTGACGTCCTTGGTTGAAAAGCATTCATGGTAGGTGTTGAAAACTTTGGGCATCGTTGTTGATTTTCATGGACTAGATAATGATTCGATTCAATTGAAAGGAGATGAATGACAAACTGCAAGAGAAATATTCATCCTCCACTCTCTTTTTAAAGGGATTGTTAAATCGACCACACATTGGTTAAATCAACTATAGTTGATATGTCATGTGTCAATTAGGCTCTAACTTGTCATCTAAGTTGGCCAAATTTATTAGCCCTAACACAGAGCCAATACCGTGCTCCTCTTCATTTGTGTTGTGATAATGCAAATTTTGACAGGTCATGTGACCGTGCGACGCGTCTCTGTGGTCATTCTAACAACTACGTGGTCGATTTAACAATCCTTTTTTCTTTTAATAAAGTTATCAAACACATTGGGATGACGGAAACTCGACTGGATTAAAGTTATATCAAATAGATGAAAACATTGGGAAATCCATGTCAAAGAAATGATTGATTGGTTTACGGTATCAATAGTGGTATTGAAAGATGTGATACCATATGGATGAGATGTTTTATACCCGTGCATGTATCCTTATTGATACTCGTGTTGAAATTTAATGTATTTGCACATGGATCCTTTGGTCTTTGTAAGATGAAAAGAAACATCATGTACTACTACCCACATTAATTTGGGAGCAATTTGGAAATGAGATGCACCACATGGTCCGACTAGTTGTTAGCACCATGACTCATGATCCTCAAGCCATACATGCATGAAGTTGGCATTCTCCTTCTTCCACGAATATTTGTCTATGAGCACAAGCACTCTTATTACCCGGAGTAGGTATTCAAAGGTCGAGAATATTATACCGATATCCTTCTTCACAATGCACGTTACTTTGGATGCAACGAAATTGGTGTGGTGGACATCCAAGTAGACATGGAGTCTCTAAGTTACTAAGTTGATTATACACGTTCATAGGACCTAATGGGAAGGGACAACAATGTGGATGATATTAATGTAGTGCAATCTACATTGCTACATTTCATCCACTACATAATATTGAGTGTGGGTAGTGATGCTACATAGGGGGAGGCTTGATAGTTGGTTGGTTATGTCAACAATAGGTACTAAGCCCTCCCTTTTGTCTTCCCCTATTTCCCAAGCATAATTTACCATGGTTTTCTTTAATGCATTGACATAGCTAGCCATGACAACGTGCCTATGGCAATCACCTTGGATGAGGTGCCCAACAATCACCTTAGTGTTTCGGAGCGAAGCTAGGGCATGAGCACAAGTAGGGGCCTATATTTGTGGGTTTGGAGGACCATATTTAGAAGTTTTAAGTATTTTTGGGAGTTGCCCAGAAAATACCCACTTTTTATGGGCTGCCTAAGAAAAAATATTTGTTTGGAACATGCTACCCAAACCCAAACCAAACATTATTATGAATTGAATTATTTATGTAGAGTGAGGTACATGTGAATTTTATGCACGATTAGAGATACTAACTAAATAGATATGAAATATATATCAAAGTTGCACCTACCATATTTCTTGTTACATTATACATTTATTCTATTTTTAGAACTTAGTTATACATCTTTTTAATTATAGAGGTAATATTCACGTATCATGTGCCAACAAGTTTCATATGCCAGGCATATGCACTCTCTTTGGTTGCCGCAATTTGATTGTTATATACTTATTGTTGGCCCCAACAAAACGAATGTTTAACGTACTTCTTATTTCACCATGTGACATGCCATTAACAATACACTTCATTATCAGGATGATGAGGGCATTCATATTCTAAGGCCTTAAATTTTATGTGCATAAAATCTTAACTGCCTTGAGCTAAATTACCTTATATTGTGTCATACAACTATAAATTCAATATTCATCAATTATCATGAGATTCCACAACAATGGGCTTACTCATCCATTTCTAGAAGCCCATTGCTTAAGAAGTCAATTTGTCCACTCTACCACATATTTGATGTAATTAGAGAAGTGCATGTGAAAGTTGTCTTAGAATAGGTGGCTTTGGTTTATTATCAATGGTACTCTACCACATGGCAATTGTTGGAGCCTTACTTGGTTGGCTTCACACATGGACACATGCATGTATAGGTGTCATGGTTATAAACAATCATGGGCAAAGGAGAAATAATCATATGTTGTATTGCAATGACATAGGATCCTACAAAGAAACTTCTCAAACTATGAACAATGACTAATGAACATTGTAATGGTAATGTTATGCAATGCATAGTCTAAATAGATTATCAAGTTGAGAATAAACAAACTAGTCAAATATGAGCTACCAATTTGAGGTTTTTTGGTTTTGAAATGTTAATGTTTGTTTATTAATACCTTTTGCAAGATCTGCAAAGGAGAATTTGCTCATGAATTAGTTTCACTTTGCAGACGAGATTACGTGTTGATTTTTCTTTCTTTGGGAAACTATATTTGAGGGGTTTTGAAGAATTGGAAATAAGTTTCATCTATTTGGTTTGAGTTGTCAAGGATAATGAAATCCATGTATTTATTATATTAGATAGTTGCAATTGCATTCATATTTTCCTTCACTTAGTTTCATATGCACACATTTTGCATGTTTTTAGTAATATGAGCCTTGTATTCCCCTATCACACATTTCTAAACAAATTGGATTTGTGACTCCCATGACCTCAAAGAACAAAACATTGTATAAAATAGAATAACATTCATAATTCTCTCAAATTACAATGTAGTGTTTTTTTTTCCTGAATAGTATAGGTAAATGCTTACAATTGATTTGTCTAAAGTAAATGATGCACATATGTTCACCTTGGCAATATGGTAGTACATATGAAGGAGAATCACCCACACAAACAATACCCAACCCTTGGTAGTTCACATGTGGGATTACTACCTCACCCGCCAATCTTGAATCTCCAACCCCCCCCCCTACGGTCATATGAAACCCTTAGGATGGAGGATATTTCGTATAGTTATCATAAACCATGACATTTTTCCTTCCCTCCCAATGCACAGCCTTACCTCCAACCCAATTCAATAAGCATCCAAGACATAGATTCACGAAACACGTATGAAAAGAAATATAAATAAATTCACTCAACATTTTGGAGGTGATTAGGGGTAAAAAAAAATGTATCATCACAATGAGTTCGAGCAGGCTACAGAGCTGCACCTTTACTCTCCCAATCTATGTACATTGCTCTTTTTGGGAGGTTGGTTGCCCATCTTAGATATTCCTATAAATTTGAAAGAATGAAGAGAAAAAATGCTCTAATTAAAATTTAAATCCACTTTTACTCAAAATCGTTTGCACCGAAACCCCATAATCAATGATGACAGTGTTGAGGGCCATTGACAACATTGGGAGGAAAGGCACAAATGTATGGTTGTTGGCGGCCATGTTTTTCAAGGTCCCCTCCTATAATCATATTCAATATCTAAAACCACAGAGACCCCCAAAAATGTTGGACCAAAACGCCGTAAACCATCATTGGTGGTGTTGAAAACCGCTTCTAATGTTGGCAAGGAAGGCCAAAATGCATGGCCGCCGGTGGCCATGATAATTCGGGTCCCCTCCTAGCCTCATATTCAACTCAACAATCCACCATGACCTCAAAAGGTTTTGGAAGAAAATGCCATACACCATCCACCATGATCCCTACAAAAGTTTGGACATAAACATTGTAAACCAACATTGGTAATGGTGATGGCTGATGAGTATCCGTAGATTATTCATAAATTATGGGTTTAAAAAAAAAATCTAGAATGCAACGCTCTTACAAAAGAGTGAGGAAAAGTTCGATCCCAACTTTAAAATTGTATAATCAATTTATAAATCGAAAGCACACCAACAACAAAGGTAGCAAACATTAGTATTTCCCCGAACAAAAGAAAAACATGTATACATAAACATGACAATCAAATGGTAGTAGATTCTAGCATATTAGGCATAACTTTGTTCTCCTGTAGTGTTGAGAAACCCTAGGCTCCACTATGACAAAGTACAATCATGCCACATCACATTTACAACATACAACAATTTATTCAGAAATTTTAAAATGACTCCCTAATTATGTTTAACACTCCTACTACAAAGCCAAAAGTGAGAACAATTCAGGGAACGTTACATGCATTGTTTAGGGACATCCATTAACCCTATATTATTTGGATATTTCTCTTTGCACCCACTTCTTGTAGGATAATAAATACACAATTAGTGCGAGATGATTAGCAGCTTCAATTCGTGCCCATAGCCATTTGCCTTATAATTTTCATATGAAATATGTTATTCACTGTCAAAGTGAAGTTTATTTTGCTCATTGAGTGGCCACATGGTCCCCTCAATCATGTTGATGTTGAGCCTAGAATGATTAACAAATTTTGAGCACGTAGATCAATCTCTTATAAACACATGCCTTTTTGGGTGTCCGGTTTTAGATCCACACCTAACCATGTACCGTTGAAACATAGGCGTCCAAATGATTTGTGTATTGGATTTAGGCACGTCTACCTTTTGAGCAATTTTTTGAAATATAAAACATAGTTTTATTTGCTCATGTCATGGTCGGTGCCAAGTTACTAACTACATTGTTGTGAGCAAGTGAGAATATATCTAGGCAACTCCCATGGGGTGTGATGGGGATAGGCAAGAGGGAACCATTGCATACAAGTGAACCTTGTTCATCCAACATAAAAAAACCTTGAAATTATATGCAGTCTAGAGGTTGTTTTTTCGTTTATAAAAAAAAAGTTGATTTGACACTAGAATTAGCTCCAAAGATCTCGATCTAGTGTATTCCAAGTCATTTGTTGTTGTTTGATGTTTTTGTCCCCACAAGTGCACATCCCTTATTACTTTTAGACAAGTGGTTTGTCCAAATATACATAAATGTCAGTTCTATGCAATTTGTCATTTTTTGTACCTAAACCCTAAAAGATAGTTGCAGAGTTCCCTGACTAGCATCCACATTTTCATTGTAATCTCATTCATTTGCATACTTGAAGGCTTCGTTTTGTTTTGGGAGTACATGCATCCATAAGGTTGGATACAACATGAAGCTTTTTGATTGTTTTGTGCACATGCTTATAAAGTAGAGGAAATATTGAAGAGCCTCAAAGGGTGAAAACGAGGATATCCATCTCACGGTTTGTGGAGGAAGGAGTTGATAAAATTGCAAATTTAAGAGAAGGAAAAACAAACCACTTAGGAGTTTTTGGTGGGCATGTTTTCTAGTGTATATTCATAAATGGGCTTATGGGTTATATTCTGCAAAGAGAATGTTGTAAAAAATATTAAAAAATGCAACAAGATTGGGAAGGATTAAAACATCAACCAACTATGCGTCATGTACTTAGGGCCACTTCACACACGAGCCAAGAGCCGTGACCATGAAATTGTGAGAGCCCAAAAGAAAGCATCCAAAGGCCGTCCCAAGACACTTCCAAAATCATGTAGTGTGGTCACGGGCCCTCAAGTGTTGTGTGAAGTCATATGTGACCGGCCCTCAACCGAATGCTATTTCAATGAATGTCTATTCATGTGGGTCCTTGTACATGATAAAATAGAATAAATCAACGGTTGTGAGCGTTCGGGGTGCCATGGTCTCCCGGTTATGTGTTAGTCCTACCTCCAAGAGGTGGTTTTTAAAAATAGTCCAAGTGACCATGAACACATGATCTATTTGATGCTTGGGATCCGAACATTCAAACTCTTTGTTTGAATCTAAGGGTTGCTTCACACTATGGCTGAAGGTCAAGAGGTTGACGATTTCCACCAATCAGATTGCAAGAAACCAAGAATTTGGCCTCTCGACCCTTCACACTAGAGGCCAAAATCCAAGGCCGTCGCAATTTAAAATGCCTACTTTTTGACCAAGGCAACAAACTCTCTAAGGAAGTTTGGGTCGGACGGGAATGGAAACCCAAACTATGGTCGAGTGGCCGTCGATTTTTTTTCATTAAAAAAATCAATCATTGACAAGATCTTGGCCGTTAGATTGGAGGAGTTGTTTTGGGCAAGGAATAAAGTGGGATGCTCCTTCTTCCTTTGGACTTTGGGCTTGGCCTTTGGAGGTTCCACACTATGGCCGTCCAAGTCGAGAGGCCGTGGGAGTTCATTGCCAAAGGTTTGGACTTTGGGCTTGGCCTTTGGAGGCTCCAATTCCTATATTCTATCGGCTATTTTCAACCCATTTCTTTGGACCCTCAACAAAGTTTGGCCATTCAATCCCACGGCCTCTTGACTTGGACGGCCATAGTGTGAATCGGCCTAAGAGAGTGCCTTGCTTGCAAAGATCGGTAGTGGCGGTTGCCAACTCATGCGCTTTATATTTCACCCTACCCTTCTAGCTAGAAAATCACTCTCATTGCCAACCGGTTAGTATGCAAAACTCTAACACGTATAACATGTTAGGTTGTGTTGGAAATAGAAAGCAAACTATAGTAGAGGCGCCTATTCCTAATCATGACCCCATTTGGAACCTATAGGGTGCCAAAAATTTGATTAGGCTGGGACTGTATTTTGATCAAGTTGGGCATTAAATTTCAATTAGGCCTGAACTAATAGTGTCATGACACATGTCCCTAGTTTGAGTGCTAAAGGGAGGAGGGATGAGCGGTTAAATGGGAGGTTATGGCAGACTATGGACATTGGTAGCATGTTCAAGCTAACTCTTGGCTTCAAAATTTCATACTAATTTCAATTTAAGGAATATAATTACTAACAAAATTGCAGTCCTCCTAATTGCTATCTTCCTACACGGCAAAAATTTGCACCGCCTTATACTTCTCCACATCTAGTGTAGAATCTCTTAAGTGATCAATTATGGTGCATCTACTCTACATGTGGCCACTAAAGAGTGTTATGCTAGTTTATTTTGGGTAAACCATAATACTAGCATGCAATCCATATGTGGTGAGTTGAAGCCACGTGCCAACTTAGTACACTGGTTCTCCATAGATTATAATGTCCCGGAACAAAAGAATGCCAGGCTTAGCATGGGAGTTGGACCCACACGTCATACCCAATCGCTATAATTCTGTCAGTGGGCCCTGGAAAGCCCTCTTGGAGTGGAATAGCATGGGTATATTGCGGCCCAACTTTCAACTCCTCTATAAGGGAATCAAGTATCAATACCTCACATTCTTTGACCAAATAGAATCTTAGCTTCAACTATTTCTATGTAAGCCCCATGTGTTGTAAGATATTAGTTTTGATCACATGACCCATAGTGTATGAAGCTCATATAGAGTGAGCGCATGGGATATATAATGAGACTACTCCCCTCTAAAACAATGTTACCGGATTTAGCACCCTCTTCCAAACACTTCCACCATAATCTTGGATAGTGGCCAAAGTGAAGGTCTCCATTACATTGTTGATGGCAAAGACAATGGCCATACTTGTAGTGTGACTTACTCTTTGTTGCATTATAGTGTGATCCACAATATACACCATTGCATTAAACTAGCTTGGAACCTTATATTCGAGGGATTGATTTTTGCATCAATCTCTCCACATACATGTCCTACCCATGCAACTTCAATAGAAACTATATTGTTTCATAAAATACCAAAATCTATGGAGTGCTACTTTAAGACAAGTAACATTTAGCAACAAGAATTCTAGAAAAATGGAAATTCTAAATTTTGCAAGAGTTGATGTGTAGAAATAATTCAAATATTAAAATTTTAGATTCAAAACCACCTAGGTAGGAGGGGTCTGAATTGGATCTCGCTTTGTTGAAAGTTGCTCAAGTGCACATTATTTTCCACACAATATAAGTATTCTAGCCTACATCGTAGACCTCCGATGTTATATGATGTGGGTTGGAATTTAGTGTGCGTTCACAATACTATCTTTGACATTTTTAGTGTGTAGTTTCCTTGTTTTTAGTGTGGCCCATAAAATTCGCTATAAATGGTGTAGTTGACCAAGAACACCAAAAATCATCCATTTATATATCAAATGCACCAAATCACCACACCCAATTAGGCCTCATATAACTAAAATGAAGATGTTGATGCACCTTGTTGCCACCATGGTAGGGACCAATGTTGGTTTGGTATATAAATGCATGGTGAATGCATGGTATCGTATGGTATATTAACCTGAATAGTATTGAAAACAAAAACATTGTCAAAATCCCTTTCAAATACCCATACCCTACTGGTAATTTCTTTTTGAAATCCTCATTGTAGATACCCTGAATGGTATAAAAAAGAGATGATACTAGACCGACATTGGTAAGTACTTCCATGTTTCTTTCCATTTTTATAATTTAGAGTAACTCACTTATCATAGTATTACCACGAGGTGCATAACATTATTAAACAACTACATGATGATTTGTTTTCAAAGAAAGAGGTTGTGATTTTAAACATCAGATAATTTTACAGCTGCTTATCAAAAGCTTCATAGTTATAACCTAGGTGCTCCCCATAAACGGGATCCCATAATTAAAAGGAGAATAATGCTCATGTGATACCTGGTCCCACGAACGCAGCTGCCTAAATGTTGAGTGCATCAATATATTTAATGTGTTGAATTTTCATTCTACCAAAATACCATATGACGTGGCATGACACGTGCCTCACTTCTACTGGCCCAGACCACTGAAGCTGTAGGCCATGCTCGCAGGATTCAGGAAGGAAGCTAAAGCTCGGTCGCAGAAACGGATGGATGGTTACTGCTTTCCATGAATCACGAGTCACGATGCAACTGCACCAACACCGCTTCTAATCTCCGACACCAACGCCAACGAGATTGTGCACAAAAAGGGACGATAGCTTCATCACTCACCCTTGAAATCCAAGCATTCCACGCAACGAATGATGCGCTCTTGTAGCTGCTGTGGCAGCCGCAGCAGCTATGGCGGGCCGGAGCCTGGTGCGTTGTGAGCAAATTCGGATGCTGGGATGTTGCGGGAGGACGAGTAAGCTGCTCACAAGGTTTGATGGGATGCAGGGAATTATGGTGTCGAAAATCCCCGCAATGGGTGGAGTGAATGTGAAGGTTACTACTAACGTTATGGTTCCAGTTTGGTCAGCTTTGAATGGATGGATGAATGAATGGATGGTGGGCTCCAATGCACCACAACCCCAACTGCAGCAACATCACTTCTCCTCATCATCTCACGCCACAGAACAACAAAAAACATGGAACATGTCACATACATCAACATTAACAAACATTTGAAGTATTTGTAATAGTAGGTGGTGACAGGTTGGTGAGATTAAGAGAGAGGTGGCAACAGCTATGGCGGCGCAGGGCTTGGTGCAGTGCCGGCCACTTGGGATTCTGGGAAGGTGCGGGAGGGCAAGGACGTTTTTAGCTTTGGATGGGTTGCGGAGAGTGGGAGTCACACAGAATGCTGCTGCAATTGGTGGAGCGAAGGTTAAGGCTATGGTTAAGGTTAAGGTTAAGGTGAAGGAGGATGAGAAAAGGCGAGGATTTGAGGGGAGGGTCATGTGTTTCAGTGAGAGGAAGGTGAAGGTAAAAGTGTTGTTGGAGCATCAAGTGCAGTTCGGAGAATCCCATGCGCTTCTGGGCTCTTCGCAGTGTGCTGGGGCATGGCAGAACCGGGTGCCTATGGATTGGACGGAGCAAGGGTGGGTGGTGGAGTTGGAGGGGCAGCCAGGGGAAGTGGTGGAGTACAAGCATGTGATTGTCACCCACAGTGGGGATGTGGTGTGGGAAGGTGGCCAGAACCGTATCCTGTCGTTGCCAAGCGAAGGGAACTTTGAAGTTGTCACGCACTGGGACTGCACGCACGAGGACATGCAATTGCAGTTCGGAGGTGATGTGAATTCGGAGGGTATTGATGTTGATGTTGAAGTTGATGTGGGTGTGGTTGTAGATGTGGAGGGGGTTGGGATGGGTCAGAGTGAAAGAGGTGGGGATTCTGTGAATGGGTCGGAGGCGACGTCGACATCCTTCGTGCAGGAGTGGCAGGGGGGGAGTAGTAGGAGTGGGAGCAGTAACGGCCGGGTGAAGTGGGAAACCTCGGGGTTAGCAGGGCCGGCATTGCAATTGGTGGAAGGGGATAAGAGTGCGAGCAATTGGTGGCGGAAATTGGAGGTTGTGCATGGGTTGTTGACAGGTGAGTGGGGGAGTAAGGAGGAGAGGCTTCAGAGCCTTGTGAATGTGGCGGTTTACTTGAAATGGATTAACACGGGACAAATTGCTTGCTCCGAGGATGGCCAACACTATAGACCTAATAAGCATGCCGAAATTTCCCGGAGGATTTTTGTGGAGCTTGAACGAATTTCGGGCGACAAGGGCGTCACTCTCAATGAGCTTCTGGTAATTAGGAAAATTCACCCCTGCTTGCCTGCATTCAAGGCGGAGTTCACAGCGTCTGTGCCATTGACGAGGATACGCGACATTGCACACCGGAACGATATTCCTCAAGACTTGAAACAAGAGATTAAGCACACGATACAGAATAAGCTTCATAGGAGTGCGGGGCCGGAGGATTTGGTCGCCACAGAGGCAATGCTGGGTCGGATTACAAGAAACCCGGGAGAGTATAGTGAAGCGTTTGTGAACGAGTTCAAGAGCTTCTATGCCGAGCTCAAAGATTTCTTCAATGCGGGAAGCTTGACCGACCAGTTGGGAGGGTTGCGGCCATCCATCGATAAGGATAGGCTGGCCATTTTGGATCATTTCCTTTCCAGCAACGAGGCCCTGGACAAAGTGGACGGAAAATCATCAATGGTGACCGAGTCACTCCTTGGCACATTGCATGCACTGACTTCACTTCGGGAGACACTCTCCAAAGGGCTTGAGAGTGGCCTCCGAAATGATGCTCCTGATGAGGCCATTGCCATGCGCCAGAAATGGCGTCTGTCGGAATTAGGGTTAGAGGACTATTCCTTTGTGTTGCTCAGCAGGTTGATCAACTCTTTTGAAAGTGAGGGAGGGGCTTCCTTGCTGACAGAGGAAGCGAAGAACGGGAAGGTTGGGAAATGGACTCCAGCATTGACTGCCCTTGTGATGGGTATTCAGCAGCTGGGTTTGTCTGGGTTGCACAAGGCCGAGTGTGCCGCAATTAAGAACGAATTGCTAGCGTGGTCGGCCACGGGCAATCTCACCAAAGATTTGAAGTCATGGGCGCTGAGATTGAAAGCAACATTGGACCGTGCTCGGCGCCTTGCTGAGACATACACTGACACGGTTTTACAGCTCTACCCGGATTATGTGCAGAAGCTTGGAAGTGCTCTTGGCATCGCAGACAACTCGGTGCGAACGTACACAGAGGCGGAGATTCGAGCCAGTGTGGTGTTTCAGATTGCCAAACTCTGTTCAATGCTCCTAAAGGCTGTTCGAGCATGTGCAGGTGGAGATGGCTATGATGCTCTGATGCCTGGCAGAGCTGTTGGCACTCTATTTGAAGTTGACAGAATAATACCAGGGTCGTTGCCATCAACCAATGGTCCTGTCATCTTGTTGGTCAAAACAGCAGATGGGGATGAAGAGGTCAAGGCTGCTGGCTCCAATGTGGCAGGAGTGGTGCTCCAACACGAGCTTCCACATTTATCACACTTGGGTGTCCGTGCCCGCCAAGAAAAAGTTGTGTTTGTTACGTGTGACGACGAAGACAAGATTGCGGATCTCCACGGCTGGCTCAACAGGCCCATTGAACTGGTGGCATCATCTGAATCTGTGCACATCACACTATTTGAAGGTTCGGCCCCACAAGGGCAACAGAGGGATGCAGCAGGTTTGGCTGTCAAAGCAACTGTGGAAGAAGGGGGTTCTTTGAAGAGTTTGGGTATGCTGCCAAAAGTTCGCGAAATGAAACAGAGCTCTGTAGCCCAAAGTCCACCTGGAACTGTGCTTGACCTTGCTGATGCTACTGCAGAAAATGCAGGGTCAAAAGCAGCTGCTTGTGGCACACTTGCTTTGTTATCCGTGGAGGCGAAGAGGATTCATAGCGATCAAGGGGTGCCAGCAGCATTTCTTGTTCCTGAAGGCAAAGTTATTCCCTTTGGATCTATGGAGGAAGCCTTAGAACGCAGCGGTTCCTACCAAAAGTTCAAAATACTCGTAGACATGGTTGAGAGTGCACCACTACAAGGTGGAGAGCTTGACAAGGTTTGTAATGAGTTGCGATCCCTTATTGGTACCCAGAGACCTGCTGCTTCAGTGTTGGCTGGGCTCGCTTTGAATGACTTTCCTGCTGCTGCCACGCTGATTGTAAGGTCCAGTGCAAATGTTGAGGATCTGGAAGGGATGTCTGGGGCAGGACTATACGAGTCTATTCCAAATGTGAAACTCTCGGAGCCGAAAAGTTTTGGGAAAGCAGTTGCTGAAGTTTGGGCTTCTCTTTACACACGGAGAGCTGTCTTGAGCCGAAGGGTTGCTGGGGTACCTCAAAAAGAAGCCTGTATGGCTGTCCTAGTCCAGGAGCTCCTGTCCCCAGACCTTAGCTTTGTACTGCATACTGTTAGCCCAATTGACCACGATGAAACAGTGGTACAAGCTGAGATTGCAGTGGGGTTGGGTGAAACCTTGGCATCAGGAACAAGAGGCACTCCATGGCGTCTTTCTGGCAACAAGTTCGATGGGGTTGTAAAGACACTGGCATTTGCAAATTTCAGCGAGCAGCTCTTGGTGCCCAATGTGGGAAAGGTAGCTGACGGGAGTGTTGTACGCCGAGTTGTGGATTACAGCAACCAACCTCTCTCTGTTGATCCTGAGTATCGAGAGCATGTAGGGCAAAGGCTTGCTACCATTGGTTTCTTCCTTGAACAACACTTTGGTCTCCCTCAGGATATCGAGGGCTGCATTATTGCTGATGATGTTTACATTGTGCAAGCCCGGCCGCAACCATAGCATTAACAGACATCCATCTGCTCTTGGATTCCACTGAATGTGGTCAGTGCTACTCCATTTGTCTAGGGTGAGCGGTTTGTTGTATTATACATGTATATATAGTTGTAAAGTATTGGGTCAACAATTGTGGCCTCCACTGTCACTAAATTAACCCTGGTGCTGTGCTGGAAACTGCTTCAGCAAAACATGGTACCCATGGTCAATACATTTCAAATAATTGAAGCTAGCACATGCTGCTTCTTTGGGTTCCTTCAGTACTCCCATGCCAGGTTAACTAGGCTGGTAACGTGTGTCTGTTTCAGGTTCATTGAAGTGGTGGCATTCGATGTCTGTTTAGGATAGATGCTGCTTGCTTTCAATTTAAAGTGATGGTTTATTGATCAATAATTCAAAGGTTTGCCTGATCGAGTGCATCAGTTGCAGATCAGATACGGGATACCTAATTGAGGTAAGGTGAATCTCAAGCCTTGTGCACCTGCCTCTTCTGTTGATAGCATGATGTTTAACTCCTGTCTCTGGTTGTAAAGTTAGTGGTAGTCCAGAGGTAAGTTATCATTGATTATCTTTGCATTTATGACCTTCAAAAGTGGGAACTATGAAACAACCAAAGTCCTGCTGGTTGTGGCTCATAATGTCAGAAGCAACGGTATGAAAATGGAAGTGAACACAGTCGATCTACACTCTGAAGACCCCCTTTTGGCAAACAATCGAGACCTTCGTGGACATTGAATTATCCTACAGTCACCTCTCAGATGATTTAGGCATGTCTTTGCATTTATTCTAGTTGGAACTTGATGGTTCATTTATCTTAGCCAGGGTCTTAGAGCCAAGAAATAAGCCCCCATACTGTATCCTATACTTAGTATACTTTATACCCGTGGATCTCTTAAGATACCAGTGAGTATCCTTTGTAGGAACTTGATGTTGATGCATTCTTCAGAATACCCCATTTCTTGAATAAGTAAGCATGAGATAGATGTCAATGTGGGTTTCAATAGGAGATACTATTTATTTTGTCAAGACTTGAGCCTTGGTCTTTGGACAGAACATCTGTGTTGTGAGTTTACATGCAACAATGCAGAGGGTTTCTTCATCCCACACCTTTCATGAATTGACATAGGGTATGAAAGATTCATGCATTGATGTAGGGTATGACATGGAGCCATGGCATAGAACCAAATCAACTCTATGGGCAACCTTGTCCTCCAGCAATCACAGTGTCTAATGTCTAGAACCTACTCAATTGCCAGATTCAGAACTTGCGACTTACATGAGGATGTTCGAGAAGAAGTCTCTGCGAGGCGAACAGCGGTTCTGCCCGCTCGTGAGGCCACGTCGCCACTCAAACCTCGAAAACGCCGTTAATCTACCAATCTACGTAGAATCTACGTAGTTCTGTCATTTACGCCATCTTCTTCATCACCCTACGAGTCGGCGACGCTCGAGAGTTGTGGTGGCAGCTGAAGTTGGAGAATCGACTTCGAAGCGGTTGCACGCCAAGTGAATGGTATTATGAGCAGGTGAGCCCAAAAAATCCTGCGTATCTTGTGCACCCATGCATGTCCACATTGCAAATAGCTATGTACGACATTGCTTACAAATGTCCTGGACATTCTTGCGGATTTCTTGGATACCGGAGATGGCGAAGATGATTCGTCGTGGGGTGAGGGTGCTCAAAGTTACACTAATTCTAATTCTAATTACATCGACAGGTCCTGGTACACTAATTATTGGCTCCTTTCACGGCAACTACGGCCCCTCCCTTGCATTACAGCTTATTTAGTTTTTGAGCGGGGGCGTTTTTCTTGTTTACCCCGCTCCATACTCAACATAATCTCAAAATACGTGCGAATGTGTAATTTGCGAGATTCTGTACAGCAATTTTGATGATGGATTGTTTATTTTAGGTCTGCCACACAATAATCCATGCAGAGTCTCAGTGCATTCCCCCTATGAACTTGTAGATGAATGTGAGCTTCACAAAGATTTTGTATGCTCAAACGGAGTATGTGTATCTATGTGCACTGGTCATCCTCTTCACTTTTCAGACTGTAATGTGTAACTGAGGATGTTTAAATGACTGCTTCTGACAAGGTTCATGAATTGTGCAGCTCCTGTGTACCAGATGACAGAATACTATCGAGAAGGCACATTCAGTAACTGCAGGGACAAGTGGAGTGACCTTTTTGATTGCATCTCTCTTAAAACCAAACCTACTGCTCATATACAGGTGAGTAGATGAGTGAGCAAATATGTGAATGTTGAGGAAATCTACCCCTACTTTATCAAGTCCATAAGGAGGTATACAGGTTTGCATAATGAGAACACGTTTGAAGGAGCCTTGAGGATGAAAACTTCTGGTGTTTGTCGATTTTGTCTCTGCGAGTTTAGGGTTTCAAGCTCTTAAGTTTGGTGGGCCAAGGTAAGAAAATCTGAGCCCTTATATGTGCCTAAGATGGTGGAGCTGTGTCTCATGGTTGGTTCCAATTTTTTTGGATTGATCTTGAATTTGAACCTGTAGAATTGTCAAGTCTGATGACTACGAGTTCAGGTTTGGGATTGACCTTGAAAATCAATCCAAAATAAAGAGGAACCAAAGCTCCACCATTTTGCTTTAATTCTGGCCCATCAAACTTGCAAGCTTGAGCTTGAGCTCAAGCTCTGCGTGGCTGGCCCTTCTGTATCTGAGAGGTATTGAAAGATGAAAACTTTGACTATAAATTAGGGATAGGCAAGTAAGTGACTTATTGAATGTTAGTATGTGCATCTATGTTCTCTTCAATCCTCTCCTAAACAGACAATACTCCCCACTATTTCTGTATTAAGTCTTCAAAGATACTGATATCAACAACTGCATTGCAGGCCATACTGGAAGAGCGAGAACAAAAAAAACCTCACCTATGGAAGTTTCGAAGTCCAGAGGAGGCAGCAAAGCACTGGAAAGAGGAATTTGGCCATCTTCAAGACTAATTTTAAAAAAAAAAATTTCAAGCATTCACTATTGTTACTCATTTTTGGGGAAGCAAAAGCATTCAGAACAACATGTTATTTTGAAAGGAGGAATACCAGGCCCTGCACTTGTAAGTCTTATGGAATTGTGCATGACTTGGACTCAGATATCAGCTGCATAACCCTACTTTCAATTTCTCTGCTTTTGCATACATATTCTTGCTGGTTGTGAGACTCCTCTCCAAGTCCTGTTTTGTAGTTGTAAGACATGCACTCTATTGAGCTCTGCTGCTACATTTACATTTTAGCAAGAGCTGGTAAAGGACATGTGTCAGTCTTGCTATCAACTTGTGAGAAACTGGAGCACTTTTAAAATCAAGTGGAGGGATAGATTAATGGTAGAAAAAGCTACAAATTTGGTGTTTCTATTCAGTAGCTTGCATTTGAAGTGTTCAACCCAGATTGCAAGGAAGCACTTGTAGAGTGATCTGAAGGTAAGGCTATTATTTTGTTCGTGAAGCTATTGTGAAGCTTGTAGTATTGTTTTCCACATTCAAACTGCAGTCATCTGTCCAATGATTCAAACATGGTCTATTCTAATTTAGAGTGGAAACTACCCCGACCTAATGGTCTGAGAACCTCTTTGAGTGGTTTGTAGTTTATAAGATTCTGAAGACTTGACTTGGAATGGCTGGATTGAAAAAAATTCTTACAACTCTACAACTTACAATTGTTGGTCACCTGTTCGTGTTGCTGCATTCTCCTCCAAGTTGTGGGTACTTAGAATTGAATAGGTTGAAAGATTTGAGGGCGTTAGCTTAGGGTTTAAGAGTACAAACTCCACATCAACTTCAATTTCTGGAACAAGGACAAGAACAAGAACAAAAGTGTTATCATTCAATAATGTGAACTATGGGAAATCCTCATTCTCAATCCCATAAAGAAATAATGTCAATTAGGACAAGCAACCTTGTCACTTGCTATGTTGTTTGGATTCTGGGCTAGTTATCTGACATTCTGATCGTCGAAAATGACATGCAAGTGAATTTGACAAGATAATTCTCACTCAATGTTGTTATTATATGTATTTGGTGATCGTGTCAACCCCAGTTTCAAAAACACAATTTGATCTCCTTTTTTCAAGAAGTGGTCCCCTATGATTTTCCGTTCAGTGTGAAAGTTGAAATTTGTCAGCTTCCGACTTTGCCATCGTCCTCCTCGCGCTCCGCTCTGCCACTTCATCGTCCTCCGCTCTGCCACTTCACTATCGTCATCATTCATCCACAAACTTGGATGACGAGTAACATCATCCATCCCACCGCTCCTGTCGAGTGCCACTTCCAGGTTGCCTCCATTCAAACGGCCCAGCTCCGAATTGGCGGGAAACCTCTTTCCATCAAATGTACCGACTGAGAACATTCTAGGACCTGCAATCTACTAAGGTGCCGTGATTGCAATTTTCATCAGTGTCGACGGCGACTTCAATATAACCGTCACTTGGCCAAAGTTGAACACCTCTGCTTCATTTCACCAAAATGGGGGGTTCCAACACCACTTGAATATTCCTTCAACATTTTAAAGTTGTTAAAAGTGGGGTGAAACTCTGTACCAAAACTTGAGTTTTTGAGAGACATTGATGACAACTCTAATATCCCTGCACTCACTTGGAAGAGCTTTTTGCTGTGATTTCTTGCCACAGGAAGAGGAGATGGAGGAGCTAAAAGCTAAAGGGCTATACAGTGAGCCAAAGGTGACACAGTATGAGGAACAAGGAGTTGGAACAAGCAAGCGAAATCGACGAGTGAGCGAGGAATAAACAGTGGTACCTGGTAGGTAATAACATGAGCTCAAAGATTTGTATGTAGTTTTTATGATCAGCATTTTATACATGTGTTCCCTACTAAAGTAGATTTTCCCCCATAGTGATTAGAGTATGATCCTTGTCTGATCTGTGGAATTTACCAGTCTTGACAAACATAATGTATTTTACAATGTGCCAATTCATTTCAGTTGCCACGAATTCAAATTTGCGGATTGGCAGTTCCAAGTGCACCCAAGTGCAGAGGCTTGAATGGTTTGGAACTCTGATTTTATATATTCCAAGAACAAACTTGTTGTTGTAATCATCTAACAGGGTCCTGATGTAGATGGAAAAATGATTTCTTATCGATTGGGTCATGTAGAAAGTAGCTTCAACTAAGAGCAGAGAAACTAAGAAACTCAAAGCGACAGATGTCTTCTAAATTGAGGATGTAATGAGCTGGCTACATTATCCATTTTATGCAAGTTAACTCTTAGACTTTTGGACTACAACAGCATATCTATAGGAAACTGATGCAAATATGTTTACATCACCTCAACTTTAACCCAATACAGATTTGCGTGTTGAGTCATTTGATTTGTGAAATGCACCTTGTGGAAAATGTTCCATAGCCTACTAGCATCAATCTATCCAAGAATAGTTGAAGGGTCACAGTAAATTAGTGATATATTTTTGAGATTGCTGCAAAACAACATCAGCTCAAAAGGAAGGTAATTACGTGGGGATTGGTCTTTGCAGTAGTGGTGGCCCTCTTTGCAGCAATTACCACCAGACAAACAACCTACGGTAGGAGCTTGATTTTTGACATACATTCAGTCTCAAGTTTTACAATTATATTTTCAGCATCTTACAGGTTGTTCTCATTGTGAAAGAAATACGACACAAGCAACAGCAGAGAGTGATTCTTTGGTTGCATTGCATTGAGTGCTCCTTTGACATTTTCCTGTCCAACGTGTTCTTCTTTGTCAGCTTACTCTTCCTCACCTCAAAATTTAATGCTTCCTAACCTCAAAATTTAATGCTTCAAAATTTAATCTTTACCTAATGTATGTCTGAGGTTTTGTGGGGTTTGTGGTGCAGTGTTGGAATGGTGGATGTGGCGCGGGTGGTGAAGGAGATGGCAAACAAAGGGAATAATAATAATAATAATAATAATAATAATAGAAAATGACATTTGATTTTTTATTTTACATCATTGATTATCAAAGATATTGTAATGATCTTCTTGAGAATAAAGCTAATGTAAAAGACAAGTAATGTTGGGTTAACATTTAGTGTTGGTGACACTCCACCAATGTTTATAATTAATATCAAGGAAGACAACTAGAATTGTTGATGGCAAGATGCTTAATTTAAAAAAGCAACTAGAGCTTAGAGGCAGTAATCTAGAGCTTGGGAATCCAGAAAGGGAATAGAGCTCCCAAATCTTTGAAATTTGTAGAGTCCATCTACTTAAGTAACTTAGTGGCGAAGATGCAGTAATCTAGAGCTTAGAGGCAGTAATGTTGAGCTTGAGAATCTAGAACTTGGGTAAGGGAGGAGGCATTGGTGGCCGTTCAATGTGGTCATGCACGATTGGAAGCTTAGAGGCAGTAATCTAGAGCTTGAGAACCTAGCTTTTGGAATGATCGAGGTCGTCATTTGGTGTTTGCAAAAAGGTCTAACCAAGGATCGATTGAGGCACAGGCGTGTTGTAGCAGCTTTGTTGAGAAAAATTTCCATGTTTGTTGTGTGTGAGATTGATATATAGAAAACGACGAGAGATGCCTGATTGCATGAGCGTGTTCGGGGAGGTTTGTGATGGCTGTATGCCAATTTGGCATTGCCGTGCACAATATAGAGAAGAAACTATGTCACGAGGCCGAGCTGCATTTTGGACTACTTGTGATTATGTTGTTAATATGTTGACTTGAATAGCTTGGTTGAAGTAAGATATAACTGATATGATGAGGTTCAAAAAAGAAGTACATGAACGCATTCGAATAAGACGTACGCAACGATTTCAACCATGGGATCGATCGTGGTCTCAAAGAAGCGATATGCATGATTCTTGGACAAAACATACTGTTTCATTTTTCAAACATTTATATTGTTGTGGAATATGTGGCGTGACAAAGATGGGTAACCGTAGACAACAATATCGATTAGTACACAATTCATACACCGATGCAACAATGCCCACCCAAGGCTCTACCCCATATGGAGCAACAAACGCATATCTTGCAGACTACACAACCAATGCCTCAGGACACAAAATGATTATTTGTATTCAATGCCATTTAAACAAGAACAAACCTCCGAATGCTCCTTATGTCGTGTACAACTCCCCAACATATATGAAATCTATTATCACAACCAATCCTTTACATGTGCAAATGCTTTCTTTTCTTGACATTGCAATGCATATACAATCGAAAGACTGGGGTTTTAGTGCTGGCAAAATTGTGGACACCAGTCTCTTAAGCAACCCTTTGTTTGGTTGCGATACAACATCATATTCTTTACAATCGCTTGAACAATTGACATCTTCTTTAACTCCATTACTATCACAGAACCTAACTACGAACCCATTCTTTCAAACATATGTCACAGTTTTTGAGCAGCCTCACAAGAGCACAAGTATGTGTGTTCTTACACAAGATGTTATTCAAAAAATAATCGGAAATGCTACACTGCACTCGATATCATTTTCACATATGAACGTTCCACAAGAAGTCTATGATCTATCACTACTGTTCGACATGCGCACACAAGAGGGACCCAAAAAACATGTAGATTTTCATTGCATAGGAAATGTGCATCTTCGAAATGGAACTGGGTCAGATAAAAGAGGAGAAGCAATTGCATTTAGAAATAATACACTAAACGCTAATATAGGAGGCATGACTCTTGAAAGTGCATTATTTCCATTCCTATTTCCACATGGAAATGGAGCTTACGATGGTCGAACAACATTATCAGAATATTTGAAATATCACATGAGTACATTGTTTTCTTCATTCACTTTGTACAAACCATACCTATTATACATGTATGATATACGCCAATCTGTGCAATTTTTGAAAGAAATTTCACATACATGTTTGGACAGAGAAATTAAACAAACAAAACAAGCCCACCCCAATATGAATGATGCCGAGGTACTACAACATGTAACAAAGTACAGTCTTCCCTCATCCATAGAAGGGTCCCCACGATGGCACAAATCTCAACTACAAGACTTGCTTACAATGGTCGAAAAGTTTGGCATGCCTGATTTTTTCCTTACTTTAACCGCTGATAAAGCAAGCTCTTTACGATGGGAGGAAATTACACATATTGAACATATTGTACAAAAAATTGATGCCTTATTGACATGGAAGGATTGCCCTGTAGAATGTGCGTCCCTGTTTCATGCTCGACTTCAAAAAATACTGCATTCTTACATTTTATCAGGACCCCGTATACTTGGATGTGTTAAAGAATACGTGGTTCGATATGAAATACAATTTCGCAGATCGTTGCATGCACACATTATTTTATGGATAGAGAATTCAGATGTTGAAAACGTTGCAAATGAAATTACTGCTACCGTGCCCGCTGTGTTTGATACAACACTGAAATTTTTTGTTGAACCTACAGATCCACATCAAAAAAGGTTGTTCAAAGAAGTCATGAGAAAACAACTGCATTCATGTGGTTCACGATGCCAACACAAAAAAGCGTAGGTACTTGCAAGTATGGATTCCCATTCCCAATTCATCCAGAAACAAAAACAACATATAACACAGAATCAAAAAGATGGGATTATTACAGACCCAGAATTGAGGACCGTAACGTTGTTCCATACCATGCATCCCTTTTACTTCTTTGGGGTGCCCATATGAATATACAAAGAATCAACACTGCGTACTGGTCATATTACTTACTCAAATATGCAATGAAATGTGAGCCACACGGTCCCTTACAATTAGACAAAACCAACGTTGAAAGATTGGGCATTTAAGGAGCATCAGACGCTCAGTTACAGTTAATTTCTTCACTTATTATAGCCAAGCCAATTTCTCCTGCGGAAGCTGCATTGGCTTGCCTTCACATTCCAATAGTCCAAAAAAGCAAATCAGTAAGATACATTGACTCAAAGCCCCCTTTGCTACGAATGAAAATTGTTACAAAATCAAGAGTACTAGGATTCCATCCTATTGATGCATACTACAATAGACCACTTGATTTTGAAAACATGACATTTATTTCATATTTCAAAAGATTTGAAACGGAGAGAATACAAAGGCCTAATGGTAAATGCTACGGAATTGACATGTTTGGATTTTATTTGTATGAGACATCCAAACTCACTAGGTTCACTGATTTTCATCCTACGCACAATACAGAGGGATTTTTCTTTAATATTCTCTTGCGCAATGTTTGCTTTAGAGATGAAAGAGAGCTCATATCATACCAAAACACAAACACAAACTACACTTTAGAGTGTTACAAGCGGGGCCTACTTCCTGATGTGCAAACAGTGCAGAAATATCTATCAGAATACGCACAAAGGAACCTTATTGAGACAGAAAAACAAGCTCAACTTCTTGACCACTTGCTACAAGACTATCCATTTCTCGATCCATTGTCTATCGCAGCACTTTAGTTGCCACAGGTGTGATGCTACGGAGTTTAGAGTGTATTTGCAATGAAGGTGGGCTACAACCAAGAATTTATGTGTGAACAAGTTTGCCTGTTGGAATCTCGACGGCGGAACATTCCCAACTGGCTCTCTTCAAATTCATCTTCGCATCCTTCACTAATGCCAGTGAATAATTTTTATTGGCATCATTTTTTCAAACACTCACATACTGATTGACTTTGGCACCTGTTGGATGCATTCACATTCACATCTGGCACTGGAGGAATCAACAAGGGTATAATTCCGGAAGATGCATTGAAGTCTGAAATAGAGTCACTCAATCATAGATTGAGATTTGCACATTCAAACTTTTGTTGCTTTTTATAAGAATCCCATGGACTCTCACTTGAACATTCAAGGGATTGTTGATTTTTATGAGAATCCCAGGGATCTCTTTAACATTATTTACATGTCATCAAAACCGTTGAAGAAGTTGATTCTGCTCAACAATATAGTAGAGCTCTTACTTGGCTGACTTTGCTACCAGTGCTAACCAGGGATTACACGTCACGTCGTGTCACGTCGCGTCACGTCCTGTGACAGCGACGTGACGGCAGACCTGAAAACGTCACGTCCGCGGGGGGGTAAATCCGGCAGTTACCCCAGGGGTAAACTGACGCGGTCAACCCCCTGGTCAACCCCCTGGTCGACTGCTAAGTCGACTGCAGATAGCAGTCGACCTAGCAGTCGACCTAGCAGTCGACCTAGCAGTCGACTGCAAAAACAAAAATTCCAAAAATTCCAAAAAAAATTCTGGACCGTCAGATCTTCTTGGCAAGAAGATCTGACGGTCCAGAATTTTTTTGGAATTTTTTAATTTTTTCTGGCAGTCGATTGCTAATTCGACTGCTATTTGCAGTCGACTTAGCAGTCGACTGCAAAAAAATTAAAAAAAATTAAAAAAAATTAAAAAAATTCTGGACCGTCAGATCTTCTTTTCAAGAAGATCTGACGGTCCATAATTTTTTTTGGAATTTTTTAATTTAATGTTTTTTTGCAGTCGACTGCTAGGTCGACTGCTATTTGCAGTCGTTTGCTAAGTCGACTGCTAATAGCAGTCGACTTAGCAGTCGACTGCAAAAAAATTACTTTTGCAGTCGACCAAGACCAGTCGACTGCTATTAGCAGTCGACTAGCTGGTCGACTGCTAAAAGCAGTCGACTTCAAGGAAAACCTAAAAAAAAAAAAAATCAAAAAATTCTAAAAAAAATCATGGACCGTTAGATCTTCAATCCAAGAAGATCTAACGGTTCAGATTTTTTAATAGATTTGTTTAATTTTTGTTTTCTGAAGTCGACTGCTCGTAGTAGTCGACTAGAGCAGTCGTCCAAAAAAGTTACAAAAAAGTTACAAAAAATTGGTACAGTAACTTTTTTTTACCACGTCAGTGCGCGTCACGCCCTGACGTGACGTGACGTGACGGCGTCACGTCATTTGTGACGCGACGTGACGCAAAAAGGCCGCGTCACGTCCATTTGCACATCCCTGGTGCTAACCCACTATGGTGTACACATTCTTTCATTGTACCGCTTGTAAGCGACGGTCAAAGTTTGGGAAGTGAGGTACTTCCAACTTCGAACTTGAGCTTAGAAAAATTAACAAATTTTGAGCATGTAGCCCAATCTCTTTTAAATACATGATGTCCTCTTGGTGTTTGTCCTTGTAGGTTCGGACTTGAATGATTTTATTTCAGAAGTTGTTTCGGAAATTAAATGTAGAAGGTTAATATTTATAAACTTTTCACATGATTTGTAGGAGCCAAGTAAAATGACATGGTGGAGCTTACTGACAATCTCATGGGTCAATCCACTTCTGCAGGAAGGCATTCAAAGACAGCTTGAACATTCAGACTTGCTTCCGTTGCCTCCATTGTTAGCACCTAGTTTATGCTGTGCCCGGTTGTGGTGATGTTGGGAGCATAATAGTAATCCATCACTGCTTCGTGCAGTTTTCTATGCTTATGCATGGGATTACTTCCAGATCGGTTTACTCAAGGTGCATCAGCTCAATTTGTTGAATAATAGAAGTGTGATCAGAAGGCTACAATACAATCTAAGTACCTGCATGTATATTGAGTTTGGCAGATTGGAGTTCTCCTTTAATTTAATGGGACTTTTTCCTAGAGTTGGTCCCCTATGATTTTCCGTTCACTGTGAAGGTCGAAATTTATCAGCTTCCGACTTTGCCATCATCCTTCTTACGGACTTCTTCTCCCACCAGCGGTGGGCCTTTGGCCCCTAGCGGCTCGTTTAGGATGGTCCCCCCTACAACACCCATTATGATTACCCAATTGATCTTACATGTTACAACATCTATCTCCTCAATTATACGCACATCAACACCCACAACGTCTATGTCTCGCATATTCTATCAATATCAACATCTGAAGTGATAGATTTGACAATACTAGTAGCCTACTCAAGTTCAGTGGTCAATGTTGATCCAGACAACTACTTCGATTTTCTATGAGATTAGTGGGAGAATGCCATGAGAAAGTCCCAAGCATCATCAATTTCCTCCAAATTGGTACTATAGCCTTGGACTCAAGCATTGGTAAGCCAAGGCTGCAGTGAGAACACAATTTCTTGTTTTCTTGCTATTGGTGTTTGAATTTTGGATTGCAATCAAATCTCGAATTTTGGCTACCAAGAATATCCAAATATGCTGTATATATGGAAGAGGCGTACCTGTATGGAGTGAACGGGGAGTTTATGGGGCGACTCAAATTTTTGCCCCTCTTTCCACATGTCATTCGGTGGTTCTTCTTGGTCATCCAGTTGATGCCTAAGCTTAGTCACTTAATTCAGTGAAAAACCTAACATTTTTTTTGGCTTCCCGGTCATATTCCCTAAGTTTGTATAAGCAATCGGTTACAAAACTGACAAATTAAATAAGAACTCAGTTTAAATACTAATTTATAGGTTTAAGGCAATTTGTACAATATTTCAACTTTGATTACTATGTGTGATAAAGGATAATTTCAAATCATATTTTGAAAGAAATCATAAGTATTCAAGTATAAAAATATAAAACACCCTCAATAATACATGAAACAACGCCAAAAACAACAGATTGGCACTCAACATTATGAAATTAGCACCCTTAAATATCAAATAAACGCTCCAAAACATTAAAACAACACTTAACAAAAGACAGTGACAAGGAAAAATAAAATCAAACGGACACACTCATGGATAAAGTGACCATCATAAAGTGTCCTTGACAGGAATTGAACCTGGCCTAGCCCTTTTTCATTAGAAGACCAAAGATTCTCACCTCATCATATTTAGATGAGTTGAGATTTGATTTGAAGTATGCTAAAAAGAAATGTATACAATAATGAAGTAAACACAAATATTACATACAAGACTATCAAACCATAGTTTCATGTTCATCCTTCATACAAGGTTGACCACCAAGATTATTTTTTGAGAGAGAATATAAATATCTCTACTTAGCTAAATTTTGCCATAGCTCAATAGCATCAACCAAAATGTGATCAACATCATTAGGTGGGCCCTCTATAGCCACGCTTAGCACACTTTTAAGATGTTTTGTATTTAAATGGTTTTTTAATTTTTTCTTGATCACATTTTTCACTGAGAAAATCCATTCACAAATAGCTATACTAATATATTGATATCTTGCAATATCAACTAAAACCAAAATGTTAGCATAATTTACTTGCAAGGTAGAATTTCATGTTAGCATGGCCCAAACGTCTCTGAATATTTTATCATTCCAATCCACCATTCCTTATAATCTGAAATAAAAAACACTCTTTCTCATGCATCCGAATTTACAAGGGATGAAAAAATATTTTCCAACCTCTTTTTGTACTCTATAATACTTCGAAGAAAGTCCTAAATCAATCACCCCCCATGAAGCCAAGTCCACTCTCCTTGAAGATATGTTAGATGGATTAAAAACTTTGAAAACGAGAATTAGATTATTATCTTGGAAATATGCCTCCAAGGCTTTGATAATTGATTTAACATATGACTTTTGAAAAGACAATGGACTTTCTAAATCGACACATGTTCTATTTTATATCATATCAATTCCACAAAACTTTGCGTCTCTAATCTCAGAGGATAATTTCCTAAGATACAATAATCTTCCGCTTAAGTACATATTTTGAACCGGAACCATTGGTACGCACTTTATTCATATTGCCAATGTTCTAGATTAAAGACTTCAATGCCCTTCAAATACGATTTGGTCTTTCAAAATATGCCTCTTTTAAAACAACCCTTCAAAATACAACCCCAAATTGCAAATGGAGACGTCACTTAAAGTCCTCAATATCACAATAGAGTATTGTCCTCGACAATGATCACCAATTGCTTTGTTTCGATGGTCAAATGGATGATGCACAGATGTACGATGAACTACAACGATTGTTTGAGATGTTTCAACAAAACATTAATAAACTGACATTGAATGTCAAACGTAAAAAACTCATGCATTCGCGATAATTGACTACGCATGATATGTTCAAATAATAAAATATGAACCCTGATTTTTGTCAAAAAAATTGCGCACTTAATCGGGATGGGTACTTAAATGGGTGCATACTCAAACGGGAAATTACTATATATACCTTGAGCGCCATGGTTTGAAATGACATGATATCCAAAACTTTCATTAAAGGTATTTTGATTTGGATCAATAATATCTACGACATACAACATGCGAATAAACTCAATTTGTGTTTTGACAAGTGATCCATTGTTTATCATATCTAAAAATTTATACTAAAAAAATTAGACAAGATAGTCAAACCATGAAGCAAATTAGTCCAAAAATACAAAATATAAATGTACTTGAAATTTCTCAATTTGTCATAAAGAAGAGCGACTATCCCATTTTTTTTCTTTTGGCACATCACGAAAATACACAATCATAGATTTCAAAAATCACCCATTGTGCATATGGACTAAAATATGAACAATCATATAATCTTATGATATTTTTTCATATTTTTCTGTATATTATTCAACTCTTCTTGACTTCCATTAAGGACATAATTTTTTTCATTTAAAAAAAATAAACAGCCAAAGAGTTAACTATCACTAGTATAAAACTATGCAAAAAAGAACTGAAATCATTATTTTATTGCGGTTATTTTAACTAGTATGCTTTGCAGTTCTTAAACGACTGCAAATTTGTGTTTTTGGTTTACCAACTGAAATTTAGGAAATTGGGGCTTGTAATATACCATTGGAAAGGTCTTGAAAATATTTTTTCAATGGTATATTACACGCTCTGAAATTTTTAAAATTATAGTCACAAAATAAAAATACAAATTATAGTCATTTAGCGACTACAGATCAAGGCAAAATAACCACAATGGGAAAACAATTGCGGTTTTTTTTGCATAATTTTTAAAATTAATATATAACATCAATTTTAATATATAAAAACTTGCACTCTGTAGATTTTGCAGCCTTTAAAGTTGCCAAGTTGGTCTTATGAGCAATGTAATAAGTTGATGTGACAAATGAGCTGACTTTTTAAAGTCTGGTTGCCACACTTGATATTTGCCCCATCGGATCCAAACCCAACATACTTTTGCATGTCCAAATGTCACTCTTTAATTAATTTTAGCAAACAATCATAGATGAGTTGTGCATCTTTTTAACTACCATGAATCTCAAGTAACTCATAAAAATAGTTATAAATATTAATTCTTTAACAAAAGTAACAAAAATCACTACATGACTTGTTATACTAATATCAATAGATTAATCTATCATCAAACCAAAGAAATTTGAATTTCTAATCATATTCATAATTGATTTTTGGAAGACATTAGAAATGTAAAATGACATTTCAACACAAGACTTCTTTTCATGATCCATTGATTCAATACAACTTGCCTTACTTGCAACTAAAGGTTAACGTAGAACTGGATATTTGTTGAAAATAATTAATTTTCTTTAAAAAAATGAAGATTTGAATAGGGTTAAAAGGGCCTTATCACAATATTTATTAGATGTTATAATGTATTTTTTATAGCTTTCTCTATCGCAACCTTTGCTAGCTTTCTTTAATTTATCTTGTCCGCTTTCCAACTCTAGCAAGTATCACGAGCGCTAACCTACATATCCCACACACGTGCACGGTTAGCTCCTCATACCACGGACCACCAAGCTCATGGCTCGGTCACCAAACCCTCCTACACATGCATTCGGGATTCTTTCTCTAATAGGTTACCAATGGTTAGATGTGGACTTCCATCTATAGAAGTCTACTCTTGAGTTGATCATTGTATTGCCAAAGCAACACTACAACAACCTGAAGCATAGTTGCCAACTATGCTCTGGGGGGGTTGGTCGATGTAGCCGCCTCATCCATATAAGTCTCTAGGACTCTAGGCAGGACCCCTACCCCACCGTCAAGAAACCTTTTGTCTCTCTACCAAGAGTTGGGACCAAGTAGACATTTTTCCTTTGCCGCTTGGGCTAGATGCCCCCTACAGCTTCAGACTGGCATAAGTTATTTTTGTGATCTTTGATGCTATCAAGCAACCACTCTGTCGTGTAAATAACGATCATGTGTTACTGTAGCTCGAGTACCTGGAGGGATTTCATCCATTTAGATATGGATGGATGAAATCCCTCCGGATGTAGTGTGGTCACTGATGCCGCATACCGTGACAATTCCATCGTCATCTACGTTTCACATAGATGCCGATGGACTCCTCACTTGCGTCATTTGGCCAAGTATTGAGGAAGTTATGGTTGTTCAAAGCTTCACAGTCCTGGGTGCCATTTCCAAATCACTGCTGTCCTAGGGAGTTGTCCCGGGACATCGCCCCACTCAAATTGCCATATCTCTTAGCTCACACCTATGATTGAGGTGTTCTTGAGCATTCTAGAATCCGCACGCCATAAGCTACTCGTAGCTAATGTCTTTACCCTTGTTACTCATAGTCTCCGTGGGTGGGAGGCGTTTTCAACACCCGGGACCCTCACCCACACTAGGATCATTGGGGCCCTCTCACTCATGGCGCCACAAGTTCCGGGTGTCACTCCGGGGTCTCCCTTGTGCCCATGGTATTGCGGGCACTTCTCATGAAGAGGTGTGCGACATTCTCACCTTGTTGTGTTGCCCAACTTAATTTTTAAAAGTTCTTTAAAGTTCTGATGGTCTTAAAAGACATAAACTTTGATATTGTCGGATCCATCCTTACCATATATACTTTTGACACGTTTATGTCTATAAAGTTTACAGAAAACTTTGTCCAACTTTGAATTATATTTTATCCAACTAAACTGTCCATACTATGCATTTTTCCAAGCCTTCTTTGCTACTTCAACACTGGATAGCCGTTGTTTTGGGTTGGATGAGACTGATTGTAATGGAACAACCACCTCTATTACAACCAGATCAGATTGTCTCTCGCTCAAAAACATATCCCTTATAATATTTTATATTTTTACAGATATTTTGATTTTTTAATGTGAAATGATTTCAATAAAAACAAATAGAGAAATATCAAATAAACAAAACCTCATATAAAAATAATAAAAATGATACTAAAATTCAAGATCTCAACCAATAAATTGAGTGAGAGCGATCATAACCGACAGTGAACGTGTGACATAACTAAGAATAAACTCAAAGTCTCAAATTAAGCAATCGAGAGAGGAAGAGGGCGAGAGAGATTATGAAATGAAGATCACGAGAGTGAATTGAAGAGATAACACAAGAGGCCAAGTTGCCAAGAGTCGACACGAAACGTTGCGAAGGTCTGATTTATAGTCCCCATGGTGCCTGGCCGATACAAGGCTGAGAACAAAATTTTAAATATGAGATTTGGTTATAACCGGAGATACCCTCAGGCGACCTAGCTAAGAACCAGGAGATGGTATAGGGCAGCTAATATCCGCCCATTCTTGAGCGGGAAGGGATGAGAAACCGTCATTAATTTTACAAAAGCGGTTGATTTCCTATACATTTAAATTTTTCTTCTGTTATATGGCCTAAAATATTAAAATTAAGTTGGTAATTTACTAATTTCACTCGGTTGATTGTACACTAACCACCGGATCTCCCCGTTCATTGCTCGTATGTAGCTTGAAATTACTGTACTTGGTGCTCTCATCCAAGATATGAATCTTTGTAGCACATGATGGCCCAATGTTGGAATTTTTGACAACAAAAAATCTCATTTCTTGGATAGCCGAAATCAAGTGTGTGGTTATTCTCATGGAGGATGGTACAAAAACATTCATGAAACAATTGAAGCCAACTTGATTTCAAAAGATGAACACTGTTGTTTTCCCACTATTGCCATTGTGATTTTATTTCACCAACAATAGGTTTTGGTTAGACACATCATCACCTTTGGTTACTCCAAAAATCTCACAAATGTAGTCAATTTCAGGATGCATGGTGTTACATTGCGATTGCAATTTTTGGTACCTCGAAGAAAATGAGAAAATTTTAGATCCTTAAGTTAACTTACAAGGAATAATACATTGGATGTTTTAGTGAATAACCAACTGATAATATAGTAGTAAGGACAGTGGCAAAGTTGGCACAAATTGTGGGCGTTTCCAACTCCACCGGCAATTTTGGTTCCTGGATTGGATTGAGAATTGCCTCATCTAGTTTGCAATTGCAAATCATGAAGATGGTCATTTCAAGGAGTGAATTAGAAGGTGAGTGCCAGAGATTTGATTGGCTTGATAGAGTTTGTGTGTGTGGAAGCAGGTAGACGAGCAGGAGAGCCAGGAGGAAGTTGGCCAAGTAAACAAACCTCTCTTTATTACAAATTGGATCATATCTTTTGTTTTTTTGCCGGTGTCTATTGGTCTCGGGCATGAATTTGAGTGTTGACGTTGGTAGGAGCAATTGGAGGCATTATGTAGGCTTCGTAAATCACGTTGTGGTGATGGTCAATCACAGGGAGGTCACTCCATTGTCAAGTTGAAAACCACGTGCAAACAAAGTTTGCTACTCCTATATTATATGCCATAGATAACTTAAAAAATTACGATATTTTTTCTACATATACATAACCATTGATAATATATTTTGTATATTTTTTTGAAATTTGTAGTCATCTTCATTTTTGTAGTAACTGTTTTAGTTCAATTCTGCGTCATTCTAGTTAGAAACGGTACGTTTCATAAGAAAAAAAACATCATCAAATTTGGTTATCATTTTTTACTATGTAATAGATACCATGTATATCTACTTATGGAAAAATAGATCGATAAAATTTTGACCCATTTTGGTGATGCAACTTAGAAAAAATAGATTTATTTTGTATGCACATGGTTTTCAACTTGACATTGGAGTGACCTCCCTGTGTGGTCAATTAGTGTTGGAGGAGGATGTAGGTCATGCTTGGAGCAATTGATCTGGGCATAGTAGCTACATGTGTTCTTACAAAGTGTGTTCTTTTTTGTGGTTTCTTCTTTAGGGTTAGATGTGGTTGATAGTGTAGATACTTTGTTAGGATGTGGATTTAGAACTTTATGTTTTGTCTTTTTCTTCTAAGAATGTTGTTGGCTTTAGTTGTTACAAATGTGTTCATGGTTACAAGCATTTGTGGGGCACTAAGAAATCCCGTTGAAGCAATGTTTAGGAGATTTTTGGGCAAACTGGTTATCCAAAGATTCCTTGAAATTGATGGGCTTGAGGTGCTATTGGTTTCAATTTATGGGCATTGGGTGTTGTAGACGGATATATGTACAAAGACTGGAAGCAAAGAAACATGGCTTTGGCTAGTGTAGATTTTGAATAAAACAAAAACCCAAGGGTACACTTAGGGAATACTTAAATGGTGAACTTTATGTCATCTAGGTGTCTCTAATAAGTATAATTAGGGCAAACATAAATTTATCTTAGGTTATTTAGGATTTAGACTGACAATTCATTCATTTTATGCAAGCAAAAGGATGTGGGAAATTTGCTGTAAACTCAATTTTTGGGCCATCGCCTAGCTTTCGAGCTTAATCCTCTAAGTTAGTAAGAATTAGCAACAATAGGCATTGAGGAGCTAGTTGGCAGTGTGAATAGAGGGCTATAGCCGTTCGAAGGCGGTTGCAACCACCTTCTCCTTCCTCGACTGATAAGGAGGAGGCATGCTATTGCCCAAGCAAGTTATTTTCAAGTGTAGAATTAGACGTAGTCTCAAGGTAGGAGCAATAGGCTTATAGGAAGTTCAAGCACTCGGAAATTGAGGCTGAACACTTAGTGATAGACAATGCCAAGCAAGAGACTGGCAGTATTAGAAATAGAGTTGAGGGCCGAGTGATTCGGACTCTCAGTAAACTTGGAAGTTTGACAATAAGAAGTTTGTTAAGAGCAATTGTCGTGATATCTTTGAAGTGGAATTCTGATTGTATTGATTGATACTTGTAAATGGAAGTATTGTCTTGTGTGATTTTTGGCAATAGACGTGAGCGTTGAAGTAGACGAATTATCCGCCAAGGGGGCGAGGAACTTTGAAAGTAATGTTGGAGTATTAGCAATGGTCGAAGTCTGAATATGGCCATAAGCATGAGAGAGTCTTCTCTCAGTCTGACGTAGTAAGTGAGGGCTATTGGCCGAGAGTGGAAGAAAGGGCAATGGCCAAAGGAATGATGCAGAGTGCAAGCCAGTAGGCAAGAGGATACATCAATGTCGTGCGAAGTGGAGAGTCAAGAAGGAGAAGCCTTAGGCAATAGGCTGGAGTCGAGAGGAGTCGAGTAATCTTAAGAGAACCCAACAAGGGCAATTAGTCTGGGAGAAGCCATCGCCTATTGAAGCAAGATGAAGCCGAAGAATCAAGGAAGGGCTATCGCCTTAGACGTCAGCTTATCGCCTATGTGTGATGAGAGAGAGAGAGGAAAAACCTAAGAGAGGAAGTGAGAGAGGCGATTAGCCAAAGTTAGAGAGGAAAGCTTCCGGAAAGGTAGAGTCGCAAGAGATGAGAGAGGTTAGGCTATAGGCTTTCCAGGTGTCATCCTTGAGAGAAATAGAGTCAAAGAGAGAGCAGAGAGACCATTATGAGAGAATATAGCCTGGAAGCAACTGCGAGACATTACCTGGCTGGCATAAGGCTAATGATAGGAGTGTAGACGTTGGAGATACTTAGTAGCAAGCTATAAGTTGTGCAAGACATTATCATTCCGAGAAAGAAAAGTTACCTGATTAGTGTAAGACATTACCAAAGACAACTCAAGTTGAGATTAAAATGGACTAAGACATTGATCAAAGAATATAGCCTAGTTGTTGATGCACTGATTTTGCATAGTCTTGTGAATGATTGTTGTGATAAGTTGCCAGATAAGTTGAAGATGAAGATGGTGATTACAGTCTTGGAAGAATGGCCAAATGACTGTAAGTCGAACTAGGAGGAATTAATTTGAGATTATTGCAAAGCATAACTCATGACATTTAAAGATGATGTGGCATTCAAAAGACATTACCCCGGACTTTGTTGTAACGAATTGCCAATGACTATTTGCCAAGCTTTTGAGCTTCACGACTGATTAGAGGATGGAATTAGAGCGATAGGAATTCACACAACACATAGGACGGAAATCACTCACGACTGGAGAAGCACAAATGAACCATAACAGTGGAGAAGAAGTGTCATAAAGAAGGAACAAAGGAGTAAAAGACTTAGATTGTTATTGTAATCCTTAATCCAATGTGACATTAACCCTTATAGACACTAGCTCAGTCTTCCCTGTGATCTAGTTTCTTGGGTTGTTTTCTTTGAAGTGTTTAAGTGATAGCAAAATCCTAACTACATTTGCTGACCCCCATACATGCATTTGTGACTGTCACACACTTCACACTAGATACCCGAGTCAATAGTTTGGCAATAAGTTCATTTTCATTGGACCTTGTGTGTTTCATTAGAGGTTGGGAATTGATGGACTTTGTATTGGACTAATTTTCTTAACATGAATTGTTACTGCTCTAGCTACTTTAGCGGCTTGGCCAATTACCCATTATCCACCATTTGTTTTGGATGTTAGCAATGTATAGCGGTCAAATAGGATTTTTTGTGTACAAGCGTAGGCACAACCATCGACAATAGTCTTGCATAAAGTATCCCATTTTATTCTCCTTACCAAAGCCAATGGCACTTTGGTGCAGTCAATTGTCTTAGATTAATTATTCCTTTTTCATATAACTTGAAATGTCATTCCGGTTACCCACTCATGGTGAGCAATGTTCTTTAAATAATCCTTTATTATAAATGAGTGGTCAAACTATAGTCTTTTTTGCCAAATGGCGTCCACTGCATTCACATTCGCCTCAAAGGTCACTGATCCTTCTTCTTCATAGTCAATGGACTCATCTAGTTGACTTTTGTCTTCCAACTCTGCCAAGTGTTAACAAATGCCAACATAAGATACTCACCGGAAAAATAGTCTATGGTCTTTGAAATCCCTGAAATATTCTTCTTCCAAGACTCTCAATTACCACTCTCAAGAATGAAATTAATGCACTACAACGACACTCCTCCTCTATTGAGTGTAATCTTATTGAGGCCACTTGCATTCTAATCACACAATATACACAATCTTTGTTAGGAGCTTCCTCTCAACCACTCATCAAATTTAGATCAAGGATTCATGGCCCTTAATTCATAGGGGTAGGTGAAAGCAAAATATCTCCTCTGACTATCTCTTGATGTCACTCAATTACCTAAACTTGATTCAATCCAAGTTTAATTGTAATCCCACTCCACTCATATCAGACACTTAACTAGGCTAAGTTGGCTATCATGGAATCCACATGAACATTATCATGTTCAATCAAGAAGGGATATCTCATATCTCTTCTCCACTCAAGGCAATAAATCCTTGGACTAAATAAATCACAATTATAATTAGTCAATCAACTAGGGATGAACCACTTGAACTCAACATGGGCTATTGAATGCATCTCTCCTATACACAATCTACCTCGGTATACCAATCATTCAGAGATCCTCGCTTGAGAGCAATTACTTCTTACTCATACAAATCACTCACATGAAACACAAGTCAATTGACCACAAAGCACCACTACATTGGTTGTTTTCCATTCGCCCAGACAACATGCAATTGACACACTCATAGACCTTTCTCTTACATTCATCCTATACTCAATCATATTCATACATCACATCTCTCTCTCTCTCTCTCTCTCTCTCTCTCTCTCTCTACTAAATTCAAAGAAGTTTTCAAAGTGATTACGAGGTAATCAACGTGAATTTATAACTCAAGTCCTCGGATAAACAACAATTCACTCCAAGATATTCTCATAGACAAAGTGAGCTTGATGCATAGACATTGGTATGAGGAATCACTCCTCAACCAAACCTGAATGTTCTACCAACATTCTTAGGCTAGAATAAATCTAATTCACAAAGATCAGTCCTTGATCCTTTAGCAATCCAAATACTTCCAAGTCAATTGCCTACACAAACCAACAAAGGTTTGAGATCTCTCTCTCTCTCTCTCTCTCTCCAAAATCTAGACCATATATCCACTAGAAGCATTTGTCAATTCCTAAGGCTATACCTTCTCCAATCATACCATAGTCCTTGCAAATCCTTCCTTTTTTTTTAATCTCCTAGACTATGGACTCCAATAGCACATGTCAATTAAATGTCCAACTTTAATTGAGCTCTTTTTGCATTATTTTTCTTATCTTCAATTTGCAAAAAATTGACTCCACAACAATCGTAAGACATTATTTGCAAGATTGGTAAGAACGTGTTTGAACTACATATATCAAATGGCTATTGTATCAAGCTCATGAGCTTTAAGTTTTAATATGGAGTTTGAAAGTTGATGTTGTGCTTGTTTATGTGCAGTTTGCATTGGTAAAAGCCGTTGACCTTGCATTTATGGGTGCTCAACAACTCAGTCACTTATTTTTTGATTTGCAGTACTAATCATTGGAGGACATGCGAAAGTTGTGGGACTTCTTCGGATGCATTGGCGGGTGTTTTGTAAATTTATGCGGATACACAGAATGTAGACTATTTTTTAAAGGGCATGTTAGATCTTTGTAATTGTGACTTTTAGACACATATAACTAGTCTTGAAGCATGACATCAAGGTCTCTAACTACGTCATATTTTTTGAAACCCCCTAAACTGTGTTAACGAACACGATATTTTGATTCGTGACTTCTTTTGTTTATGACATGTACATGCAATTCATTGTTGTTATATGAATCATTCAACAATTTATAATTATCCATAGGGGTGCCAATTTAATCACATAATTTACCATTATTTTGAAAATTAGTTTGCCTTATAATCCATTCTAGTAGGTAATACCCCCCCCCCAATAAATACAATGGTATTGCACGTGTATACTTAATCTAAGAGGAAAGTGACCCCCCAATGCATTCTCACCTAGCAATCCAATGGACCCCCCTAGTGGATCATAAAAAAAGGCTCATTTCTTAAAACCACTTTGTGAATTTCTGTAGATTGCTTACAAAATTTATAATTTTTGAAAAAAATGTTTGTAGACTCTTCATAGTTTTCCAAATCTATGGAAAGTTTTTGAAATTTGTTCAAGATGTTTAACCTGCTTGAAATAGCAAAGGTTTCTGGAAGTGTCACTTTTAGGCTCAACTATGTTAGTGCCCAAGTTGGCTCAAATTTCTCCCATTCCCCTCCTTAGAAATTAGCACACTCCCAAAAATGAAAAGAAATAAAATAAATCTAAAGGCTGATTCAAACTTGGAAAGGAGAAGCCATTCGACAGTGGCTATACCCTAAGTTAGTTCTAATATAACTAGCCTCACCGACCCCCTAACATTAGGAAACCCAATGGAGGTAAATGCGGCCCGCATGTCGAGGCCTGTCAGAGCCTCGACATGGCAACATGCCCTCGGCAGCCGGGACCCGCCGCTGCCCGCAACCGAGCCTCTGCCGGCCCAGGCTAGAGTGCCACGGTGGCAGCGCCAGGTTGTCCGACAAGGCGCCCACTCACCCACCGAGGCCACGGTGCACGCCAATGGGCCACATCATCCATCCAACCGGCATGCCCATTCTCTTGTTACAATGACATCCCATCTGCTTCCATCATGGCATCCCATTCCATCATGGCATGCCATGGGGACCATGGCCGGCATGCACCCACCGAGGCAAACTAATCTCCCTCGATGTCTGCGTTTTGAAATATGTATTTAAAACACCTCCATCCATCTTTCCTGCTCTTTCTTTGTAACCTGCACGCTCCGGATCTCTGCCGCAATGGCTTCGCTAACTCTGCGATTGCAACAATGATGCAGTGAAGGCATTACGGGCATGCTTAGCATCTTTAGCGCTCCCTTTCGAACTACATGGTTACAAACAAGGTAAGTGACAAAACTTTTCATGATTCTTTGCAAATGTCCAATCAAGCATCGTTTCTGATCGAGTGTGACCTAATAATTTGCTGCACACCTTGGATTATTGTTGCAGTACAGTATGCCCCACGAACTGATGGGAATGCAACAATGATGCGGTAGAGAGTGCTTTGTTTTTCATATGTCTTTGCAAATGTCTATTCATGCATCATTTCTCAGTGATTGTAACACAATCATTTGCCTCAAATCTTGGATTATTGCTGCACTACAATCTCTTGCAGGAATTGATGGGAATCAAACAATGATGCTAAAGGGTGGCTTCATTTTTTTTATTTCTTTGCATATGTCCATTCAACCTTCCCTCATTTATTGTAACCTAATCATTAGCTGCACTACAGTCTCCTCCACTTTCGGCTGGGTTTAGAGCAATGATCTGCTAAAGTGTGATTTCATGTTTCATCTTTCTTTGCATATGTCCATTCAACCTTCCCTCCTCATTTATTGTAACCTAATCATTAGCTGCACTATAGTCTCCTCCACTTCCTGCTGGGTTTAGAGCAATGATTTGCTAAAGTGTGGCTTCATTTCTCATTTTTCTTTGCAACAATCCATTCAACCTTCCCTCCTCATTGATTGTAACCTAATCATTAGTTGCACTACAGCCCTGTCCACTTCCTGGTGGGTTTAGACCAATGATCTGCTAAACTATGAGGTCATTTTTCATATTCATTTGCAATAATCCATTCAACCTTCCCTCCTCATTTATTGTAACCTAATCATTAGTTGCAGTACACTTCGTGGTGGGTTTAGAACAATGATGCGTTCAACTGTGAAATCGTTTTGGGTTTACGGTTGCAATAATCATTTGAAGCCTCCCTCTTGATATAGCCTAACCTAATCATTTGCTGCACAACCCGGATCTTTGCCGCACTGTGATCTCCTCCATGAAGTGATGGGTTCACATGAATGAAGTGATGAAGAGTGACGGGCAATATGTTGTCCAGACACCTAATTCATGTCCTCATTCTCAACAGGTTTATGGCTTAATTTCCAGCACTTCAGCAAGGCGTGCCGTTTTTCTCCAGTACCTTCATCGTCGCACGAGCACAACGTCCAGACACGGTGGTTACAACAGGTGTGTGACATCCCAATAGTGTGCAATCCTGTAACATGTCGCATGTTCCGTTCTTTTTGGTGCCTATTTTTCCGGTTTCCTCCTCATTTCTGGGAGCCCAGATTGCACTTTTCTGTTTTTTGCTTTGTGTTTTCTACATTCTATGTGTTCTAGTGACTTCAGTCTCTTGGAGGCACTGCACTCATCTACTTTCAGATTTTAGGGTTTAGGATGTGTAGGTGGATGCACTTGTAGACATTGTGTTCGTATGGTTGTGGGAGCCCAAAAATCCATGGAAGTCCGGATTGGCTTCCGAACCGGATTAATACCCGGATAATACCCTGGGATTGATGTTAAAGTAGGGTCGCCAAGGGTAGGTTAGTTGTTTTAGGAAATAAGGTTCTAAGCAACCGCCTTACGCGTTAAAACGGTTAAAACGGATACTTTGACCGGGCCGGAAATTAACCTGGGAAGACCGTTTGTGAACGGTCCGGTCCGGAGCGTCCGGACTGTTAAAACGGTTACAACGGACTCCAATGGTTGCGGGAGAAACGGTTGAGGAACCAGGCTTGTTGGGAGAGAGGGGAAGTACTTAAGCGTATTTTTCTCCTTCTCCGGGCCATTTGCGCAAGCGGCATTGTTGAGAGAACGAGTGGTGAGTTGTTTTTTCGAGTCACCAGCAGTTGGCTTGCTAGGATTCTGTAGTGATTAGCGGACAAAATTCCGGAGGGGAAGAATCCGGTTGTCGTTGAGAGTTTTGGACTGCGTAGCAAAATGCCGGAAGCAAGAGAGGGAGATGAGAGGGAGCAGATCCCCATTCCAGTGAAACCCGTCTCACCAGCCATCCCAACGAGAGAATCTGAGTTAAACGAGCTGGTAGAGGATCTTAGCCGGATGGGTTGTGTCACCAAAAATCCTCCACCCTTCGATTTCGTCCTAGCCCGAGTGGAAAAGTTTATAATGACATGTAGAGACTTCTCTCTTTGTAACCCAATATATAATTCCAATCTACCCTTGGAATATACACAACTTGATTAACACCATACTATGTAGTTTTACATTCCTTAATGTCGGGCAAGGTTATATCCTTAGCCTTTTCTAATGTCCACCCGGCCGCTTTGGCCACGCATGCCTTCAAAGATATCCCTCTTGTGAATCGAGTCCTTGCCGTCGACTCCACACTACTACATGAGTTCTCGCTTATTGATTCCGTGCTATCGCATGTCATCGTGGTTGATTCCGTATTGGTACATGACACTTCGCTTGTGGATTCCATGAGCATATAGGCTTTAAATACAAGTATTAAAAAATACTTATATACTTATCCTTGCTCTTCCTTCTCTAAGTTCTTCTTGATGTAAATCTCTATCAATGTCTTCCTACTAAACTTCAGAATAGTATAACTCCCACCCAACTTATGTTCTTCAAGTGAAATTTGGTACACTTGTTAAATACCTTATCAAAAATCTCCACACCAAATTTTGGCACAAACATAGTTCGTATGCAAAAGTTATGCATGAAATTCTAACTCTAACTACTTAGTATGAATGCTGTGATAAAGCATCCGGTCATTAAAACTCTAATAACTTCCAACACCTACGTCCAATCAATCTAAAATTTTGACACAAGATAGATATATAAGTTCAGAAGATAGTGTCAAATTTTGGTATCCATATCTATAACCCTCTAAGAGATACATATTTTCAAACCTTGCTGCTTTGTTCTTAGACACCCTCCCCTTCAACTTTTAATAACTCTTTCATCCGAATGACTGAAGCTCTCAAATTTTTATCACAACTCCCATACTTTATAATAAACAATCCCTCAAATTTTCATACCCATTGAACACTCTGATCATCCATAATTGACAAATCTCTCACTATAAAGTTCTGCTCAAGTTCATAACTAATAAAACACTACAAGTAATGCACCTAGTACAATCTAGTCACTCTAAATGCCACAAGTTTAAACAAGTTTGAACTCTCTCACTTCAATATGAATCTCAATGCAACAAGTTGAAGTTTACAATCAAACTCCAAATTCCTTAAATCCAATCTACTTCTAACAAGAGGTCAATCCCTCTTCAAGGCTAAATAGCCTTGGCTCTTCACCTAAGAACTAAGTACACACATGTGCTCCTATCTTGCTTCCCACACACCCACACTTATAACCCGTGGGGTGCTTAAGGAGCACGAAAGAAAGAGAAGATGAGTGAGGGAAGAATGAGGGATTATATAGTGAGTTGAGAGGGAGAGAGGGCATGAGATAAGGATAGGGTGAGAGGATTAGAGCCTCCAATCACAACCCCTTAACCTTCTCCTTCTAAGTAGGGACTCATCCCATCCACAAGGCTCTCGATAAGCCTTCGAAATCTCCTCCTACTTTGTAGGCTCTCATCTAATCTCCTAAGCCTTCCTCCCTCAAATGATCAACAAAGATCCTAATTCAAACATTTAACTAACCTTGGTTTTCTACCTACCACACTTTACCAAGGTATATCCTCATACTAATTAAATCCACTCCACACAAGCCTAATGCTTCAAACTTAGCTTTCTTCAAGCTTCACTATTTTTATATTTTTGTGAATAATCATAAATCAACAAAATGGGGATATTAACTAAAATGAGCCAATTGGGCCATTATGAGACAATTCGTACAGATGGGAACGTGCATTGGGAACGTGGTTTACGAGTAAATACCCGTGAATTGCCATCATTGACAAGGTTTACAACAAGAGGAAGGTCATGAAGATAGACTAACACAATATTTCATGCACATTGGGCTATATATCTCAGCTACAAAAATGCATATTGTTGCCCAAAGCAAAACTTAGCCCACCTGTAACCACGGGTGTTCACTCGTGACCAACCAACACCCCGCAACAGATGAGCCTATATCCATAACACAACATAAGTTGACACCACTAAGGAACAACCATGCGCATGCCAACAAATGTATGCAAATATAACGGGTCTAATCACAAAAGCCATCATGGGCACTTAATACTACTCGGAGAATACAAAAACATCTAACTACGAGTGAACGCCCGTGACCAACCAAAGGCATGCAACACACGATGCAAGATCCATAACACATGCAGGAAGGTCTACAAGTCATACCCGACTACACAACTGAGGGTCAAAAAATCATTTGGATGAATCATAGATGCCACAGTGGGCACAAAATATGTGACAAAGTAGTTGAATTGTTGTGTCCACGGGTGAACACCCGTGGACAATCTATACCCATAGAGGTCCGGCTATCTACAAGAGGAGTATGACTGACTAATCATTTTCAACATCCTGTCATGAGGTAGTCTTTGAGCTATACTACATTGCTTGCGCTTGACTTCTTCAAGCTGTTTTTTCTCCGTCTGCAAAGCTGTAGCTTCTCGAAGTTGTTTCACCCTTGCAGCCACGTAATCAGACATGGATGAGGTGGTATTGGGTGAACTACACCTCCAACATCCAGAACTATTTCCCGAGCCCGTGGGCTCACTGGGCTGAGTGGTTTGGAGAGAAAGGTGTCTCTTCACACGAGCGCATGTGAACGGAGCTGCAACCGCGACCGCGACAGGAACAGCCACCGCAACCGGAACTTCGCGTGTTTGGAGCATATGTGTCTAACACAACAAAGGAGAAAATGATATTAGAATCCCTAGGATGAAACACAACCACAAAAATGAGATTCGTGTGGAAAATGAATTACCTTAGGGCATGGAGATGTCACTTCGGCGAAGTCGGCGTTAGCATCCGGTGCACGTTGTCCACGAGGTGGAGTGGGAATATATTTCTTAGGTCGCGTTGGGAATGGGGAATGCTGTTAAGATACAAGAACATAAGAGTCTATGGAAGAAGGACATGATGTGCAAGAGGAGCCCGTGGGTTGGCCGTAGTAAACATGAACATGTGCAAAAAGAAGGAATTATAGCCGACTAAGTCCTACATATTAAAATTCGCCATAACAACCATTATTCCCAAGAACACAACAAACACTGTCCAAGTGGTCTGCTACATTCATTGAATCAACTACCACATTGCCACGGGTGAACACCCGTGGGACACTGCCAGCCGTTCACATATGTCGGAAATAGTCGGGCATTCTCTAACACCGCAGTGTTGCAAAGTAGTAGTATCCCAGTGGGATACATTCCTGACCATAACGTGTTTGCATGAAGAAAATCCACAAAACCAAAACATGTTTCAAATGAAGTTGAAAGCCAAAAAAATTTCAGTTCCACGTATTTCAAATACAATGTACAGTAAGTGCACATGTGCACTATCGTCGGCCCCAAAAGGGGATCTACATAGACATCTGCGCCTCTGGAACCATACGGGCAGGAGGCAGTATTTTATGTCTAGCTAATGATTGCTTATAAATCTGAGAACTTGGCAGCTCTAGATTGAAGGGTCCCTGGCCTGATGGATAAGGGTTGCTCCCCACAAAATCTGGCACATACTGTTGAGAACTCAAGAGCCTTTGCAGGTAATTATGCAGAGTATCCAAGCTTTGGTTTGACAGAAATGGGGGAGGGTTAACGTAGCTCCCAGGAGGGTTTGGGATGCATTTGTAAGGGGAGTCATCAACAAGTAATGTAGTTCTATGAGAGGGTTGCTTCGTGTGCGGCACTGGATGCGTCCGGCTCCACTCAAAAAATGCGCACAGGTCTTTCATGAAGAAGCTTGAATCAACATTCATAGGACTAGGAAGAATTTGTCCTCTCTCATCCTTCAGAGTGTGACACAGTTCTTGTCCAAACACATACTCTGGATGTCTACAACCTTTGAAGAAGTGTCGGACAATTGGCTGGAGATTCTTCATAAGCTTCGACGACCAGATGACAACATGGAAGTTTGAAAGAACAAAACGCAGAAAGCGTCCCAGTCCTTTCCTAGGTATGAGGGCATTATATGCGAGAAAGAGTGGAGCCAACTCCCCAGTTATCAGGGGGCTATGTTGTGATTCAAGAGCCTTCCTGGTGTTGATATTGTCGCACTTTGTTGACCTCACAAGGATCCCGTTGACATCCAGCACTAACCATATCTTCTCTCTCCGATGGACAACAGTGCTTGGAGAGGTGAGTATCTGGCGATGACAAAATTGAAAGTCATTCTAATTGTTTTTTTATCTAAGGAAACAGTAGATTCTAAAGGATGTTTATCGACGGAAACAACATATTGGGTATGCATCCGCAAGAGAAAAGAATGCCTGCACATTCATTAATTAATTTGGGGGAGCTAGGGTAGAATATCGTACCGAAGGAGGTATTTCTGCATTGGCTGTATGACCTGTGACCACATGCACACAGGACTTATGAGCTCCACACGTTCAAACCCATACTCTCCCACGGGTGAACACCCGTGGGCACAATATCATCCATGCTTTGTAGAAGTATTAGTCATGAGATAACAATTCCAGTGGAAATTGAAAAGTACACACAGGTGGACCCACGGGTGTTCACCCGTGGGACCAATTGCATTCAAATAACACTATATATCTTACCTTGAGCTTGGTCTAGGGGGGCATCCCCAGCACGTGCACGGTCGTCATGACAACTCGGTGGAATGACATCCCGTTCTGCCGCAACCAACACCTGTTGCAAAGAATCTCTTAGAAATCATGAGGACTTTACTTCCAAGCTGAACACAATATTGCATTGGGAGGGGAGTATAAATTACCATTTCGGACGATGACGGTTGAGCCTCAGGAGAACGGCCGACATGAGGGCTTGAGGACTGAGCAGCGGCAACATGGACTTCCCTCCTTGGAGACTCTGGCACTCCACTAATGTCAATGATCTCCAAGGTGGAGTCCACAACACTGCCGGCTTGAGCGGCTGAGGATCCCGCTAGTTGACCTCGTCCTTCACGATGTCTTGGAGCTTCAAACGCTGTCCATCTCTTTCTCATTTTCTTTAATGAAGCGGCATGAAGAATATGTTTCACCTTCACTGCTTCACAAAACACTGGAGTGGAGAGATAAGTGAACATCTTGTGATAGTCGTACGCCTTGTACAAATGCGCAAGATTCAATCGCACGTTCTCGGGAACCTCTACCAAATATTTGTCCACAAACGGGGCAAAATGCACCTTCTCCTTCCCGTCCGGTTCCTTGCCCATGTCAGGTCTCCCAGCAAGCACCGGGTGAGGGTCATCAACAAAGTTGAGTTTAACTCTGTTGTACCCAGGCTTCCCATAGTCTTCATCCTCGGAATCATCTGTCATGTAGTCGGCAAACGTCCCCCGAACCCGATGTGGAACTCGGTCTCTAACCTTCAACACTATATTCGTTAATTGGAGACTTTTGAAAGTCTCAAAATGAAATACGCCCATAGTTTGGGATGCCAATATTATGAGCATGCGGAACATTGGGAACATTGGGAACATCGGGAACATGACGGTTTGCAACTTCGCATGCAAAGAATATGCACAACACTTCAAATAGTAAGTCTTTAAATCATAATCAAAACATGAACTATAAGTGGAAAATAACAATCGAATCCCAAAAACAAATGCTTTTATGTCCTTATAAAGTTTAGGATGCGCATCCCATATATAAGGGTCTTATGGAATTGGATGGCACATCCCAAACGTATGTATAAATTTGATATTATCCGCAATAAAACCAAGTCTACAAAGTGCCCCTATTTTCCACATTAATTCCAACCTACGTTATGTTTCCCCATCTCCATCTTCCGCTTCATATCCATTATCGGCATCATTTTCCGCAGCTGCAATACGTACCAAGTTGTCTTTGGCAAAATCTATATGTTTTTGGGGGATGGTCATTGTTTCCGATTTAGAACCTTTGCGCGGCTTCCAAGCACAAAGGATGGTATCCGTGTTTATCCAAACCGGTCCGTACGCGGAGTCCACTGTCCACTTGAAACCCTTTTTGGTGTCCCAACCTAAATAGGTGCGGAGCACGTTCTGGTCTTTGGTGCTCGGACGGCAATATTCCACTTCAATTTGACGAAAGTTGGGGCTAGTTCTAACAAAATTGGGTGAAGACAATGCTTTCACCAACCAAATTGGTTTGGGGTGCTCCTCATCTCCTGCTCGTACGAGGACCATATAACCCTCGTGGCAATCAACACCCACACGAAACGACGGAGCCGGACGATTGCGCGCAGGGCCAACGTAATGCTCGTCCATTGCAAACTCTTCACGGACATCTCCATTGCTAAAGAACATAGCATCGGACTCCACAACTGTCAAACGACTTTGTGGCCAAAATCCTTGTGTCAAAGTCGTACGGGTGTCGACACCAACGGTCATCAAGGTTGAGCGTATGCGATCCCAATACGCGATCAACGGCTCATGAGTATCCCTAACACGTCTGGTGATGTCTTCTTCACACAACTCTTTCCAATACTCAATGAACCCGGATATGCCTTTTATGATTTCCGGCCCATTCCTCATGGGATCGGGTTTGCAAGGCTTTGGTTCCCCATCCGGAAGCAAACATTTCCCATCCTTGTCTTGACGCCACACGAGTATACCATCCTCCGGGCCCCAATTTGGAGATGTGCACAAAAGCTTGAACTGCATGGCGGGGACACCATCATCCCTCATATAGAAGCGGAATTGTTGTGCTTTGGTATGTCCCACCAGACGGTCCACTCCCTTCAACATGTATGGCTTGATGAAGGCCTTGAAATTTGGTATTTCTTCAATCATGTGCGGGATCACCGGCACATTGTCCAAATCCATGTATGATTTCATGAGAAGTGGTATGGTGGGAAAATCCTCTTCATGCAACTTCATGCTCCAACGGCCAAATGAGGCATCAATATCGTCGTGCGTGTGCCCCACCATCAAGAAAGACACAAACACCTCTTTGAAGATGCCTTTTGCCACGAGCATCGACCAAAAACAAAACACGTATCGGCATTTGTTGTCTTTAGCACAATTATCAAGTTGAACGTGGAGAGTTGGAGGCAAGGGTTTTGCAATAATGGGTTCTCCGGGTGGTTCCGGCAATGAAGACATAAAAACCTCCTTCCCTTGTAGCACTGCCTCATAAAGGGGTGTCGTTCCACAACCATCGAAAAGGGCACGGGAAGAGTGTACCGGTGGCTTTTCGAGATCGCGCAATAGTTTTGCAAATGAACCGACCGTGTGATTGGCATCGCCAGGGTAAAAATCCAAACCATAATGGGCATATTTGACATCCACATGTCCATGGGCGATCATACCTAAGAAAAACAAACGATGCGTGAACAACAAAAATATGAAATAACTACACACCGGATGGATGGAGTTGGTCATTTGGAAAACAAACCCAATGCAAATCGGAGATCCTTTCAACACACATGTGGAATTCTATACGAACCTGTGACAGCTACAGGCAACTTGAAGAGACCATCCGTGGCCTTTATTTTGCGTGCATAACAAGGACATGCGGTCTTCGCATGGTCCATTTTATCATGAATCACTGTTAGAACCTCCGCGGGCCTCATTATGGATAGTGCACGGTTCTTGTAGTAATCTTGACGATGTGCCTCCTGGTTGTTGACATGCTCAATGTATTTTCTCTGGTGTCTAGTATGGGATTCAGTGCCTATAGGGTGGGCGTCTCGAAGACCTTTGTATTTCTCACACGCCGTACACCTAGCGAACTTGTCCCCAGGTCTCTTCAAAATGTATTCCGCAAACTGTTGGTTTTTAATTACACTCAACTTGGACAACGAAATGGGCCCACATCCCGCGATGCGACCCACTTCGTTGATGTCCGTTAAGATGTTCTTCCATTTCGTGCCCGTGGGCAACACCATTTGAACAACTTTCTCACCTGATGACAATGTCCTCGTCTTGTGGGGCATTGCATCGGCCAATGGCACTATGATGGTGGAGAGGGTCGCGGATGCTTGGAGTGTCGCCTCCCAGGTTTCTTTGTGCCAGAGTTGCCATGAAATCGAGATCGGCGACCCAACAAAAAATACTTCCGAAACCTATAGAAGTCAGCCTTGGAGACCGCATGGATGATATACCACGCTGTGCAACAAACGTCCACATTCTCAAGGGTCACGACCTTACGGCCATGGGTATCAATGTGCAAATTTCTGTGGACCTCGAGTTTCTTTGCCGACCGCATACGAAAATCCGCAAGCCACATCTCTTGACGAAGAGACCGAATTTTTTCGCGTGGAAAAAATTGGCAACATTTCATCGTGCAACAATCCTTTCCAGAAACGAGACGGATAGAATCGTCTCCCAAGATGCGATCCCGCCGTCTCTCCGTATCTCCGCGAGACACGCGACTTGAATCGTATTTACGTAGGCCTTTGCGAGGACGAATTGTGCCCAACAAAGCTAACTGCGTTTGCTTGTGCCGCCGTCCATGATCCCACAAGCTTACTTCTTCATGGAGAACCCTACGAAGGGGCCATCGACGCAAGGAAAATCTCCACGTCAACGGGACCTCACACGGTGCCAAGGAATTCAAGATGCACACGCCCACATCATCGAAACCAAGGGGGTTGACATCAACACATTCACGGGGATCGGAGTTTCTACATATGCCATCTGCCACCGGGACACCAAGCTCGTTTAGTAGAACAACATCTAGGCCCACCCATTCCTCCCTCCCGAAACCAGCACATAGAGGAATGTCATCATGGTCATCCCCAGAATGTGGAGATTGTTCGTGGAATTCGAAAGATTCATGGGAGGAGGTATACACAGACACGCCCACCCCGTTCGTCCCGTCATTAGTGTCCGCAGACGGGGACGAGAGGTCACATTCAATATCGGAGGACGATGCATTCGTCGAAAACTCAAATGCACTATCTCCATCATCCACTGCCATCACACCTAAACAAACAACCATGTCATGACCAACCACACAACGGATGTCACGCATACAAGAACGGATGCCACGCATACAAGAACGGATGCCAAGCATACAAGAGCGCACAATATCTGTAAATACATGGCCCGAACTTCGCAAACAACCCATGCTACTATTGGAGTGTCTAAATACGAACAGATGTATGTTCCTGGCCATACTTTGTCAACTACAACATGGACCATCGCCATTGTGGTGTTTCAGGCCGTTCATTCATAAAAGAAATGCCATCCTGTGTATTGGACGAAATGGATAAGTGTGCGACAAAACAACGTCAAGTCGTCCAACCTACAATAGCATATTTTCGAACCCCCGTTCGTATATATCTACCATTAGGTGTATTTTCATAAATGTATCTAGAGGGATGTAGTGCTGCGCAGAACATACTCTCAGGTGGTATTTACGAACGCACGTTCGTAAACTCAAGGCCATCGTTCGAAAGGGAGTTCGTAAATATGCCATTGAAGTATTTACGAACGCCCGTTCGTATATCACTGACATAGGGTGCCTAGGCATAGCCATATGTATACTATCTCCACATGCTATACTAGTACACATGCGTGTACAACATCCGAACGTCCGTTCGCAAACTCCTGAGTGGCATATTTACGAAATCCATTTCGTATATCAATGATATATTCAGCATATGCATCGCCATACGTATCTGGACATGGTGTTGGTGTGGACCACACGCAGGTGCATTTACGAACGGACGTTCGTAAACTCCCGACCATCATTGTCTGAACTAGTGACAAATGCGTGTGCGACATACGAACGTCCGTTCGTAAATCCTTTGATGGCATATTTACGAACGGGCGTTCGTATATCTCTGCCATATTGTCAGTGCATAAATGTGTAGGAGGGATGTCACTGGATGCGCAGACCGTAATCCTCGGTGGTCTTTACGAACGTCCGTTTGTAAACTCAAGACCATCCTGTGTCTGATCAACCTCCAGTGCGTGCTCCAGCTTTACGAACGTGCGTTCGTATCTCTGCCGTATTGTTTGTTTGCATAAATGCCTGGAAGGATGTCGCTGTATGCGCAGACATCATCCATGGTGGATTTACGAACGCACGTTCGTAAACAGAGGACCCTCCTATGTCTGATCCAATTACAAATGCGTGGACTTAATCTTTACGAACGTGCGTTCGTATCTCTGACCTATTGTTTGTCTGCATGAATGTCTGGATGTCGCTGTTTGCGCAGACATAATCCCAGGTGTATTTACGAACGCACGTTCGTAAATACTGTCGGCCATCCTATGATCCACCCACTAAAGCGTGCTCCATCTTTACGAACGTGCGTTCGTAAAGCTCCGGTATTAACGGCGGTATATGCGGTGACTGTACGTTGTCTTGTACCTGGGGAGTGTACGCTTGATGCGCAGGAGAATGGCGTGAGCACGCTCCGTGGGGTCTCTAGGGCGCACACTTGGCGTCTGCCGCAAAAAAGAGCTCTGTTATGGGGGGGAAGAGCTTTAAGTACTTCTCTGGAGTGGTTCAAGGGCCCTTGGATGCTATTTAAAAAGCGGATTCCCGCCGCCTACTTTGACCTAACAATATGCCATTCTATCCATGCGGAACATACATGACCCTATGTATGGAACATGAATGGCATGCACGCAACATATTCAAAATATGTACATTGGTTATACACCTTACTTGTTACCAAGGTCTGCCGAAAAAAAATTATAATTTTTATATGTATATATATGTGTATATATAAATGTGTATATATATATATGTGTGTGTGTGTGTGTGTGTGTAAATATATATGTATACATGTGTGTGTGTGTATATATACATGTGTATATATATAGGTGTATATATATATGTATTGTAATAGTTAATGTAATCTAAATATGATGATGGTTAAGATAGAATAAATGATCTGCAACCAAGGTGTGAAGTACAAGTTTTTTGTCAATTAATATTGTTACCTATTATATATTACCAAGGTCTAAGTGAGATATATATATAGAGACAATGAGGTAAGAGTGGGTAAAAATTGATTGTGGAGGCCCTTAAACTTGTAGGTATAATCATATGATTCACATCAAAACATGCCCGTAATACGCTCACAAAGTGCGTGAACACCAATAAAAGGCAGGTTTATCCATTATTATAATGGCTTGTAAGGTAGATTAAGGATATGAATTCAAACCATACCTAGATTAAATGTGGGTTTTATTTCAGATGCCACCCTAGCTGTGGAAAGAGTGAATTAATCCGGCATGTGTGGAAAGGTTTAATTACTTTGGAATCGTGCATAAGATAGAGTAAGCATATGGATTGAAACCATACCTAGGTGGAGCCACACTTATAATTGTGTGTTTTGCATCCCACGAGAAGTATGTGCATAGCTAAAAGTGTTGATTTAAACTAGTCTTAACATATGCATGTTATAATAAGGTCATGGATTGTGTGATCAATCAATTTGCACTTAACACTATTGAACATTTAGGGATGTAGGGTTTAGGGTTTGGGGTTAGTGTTTAGGGTTTGTGGAAGTTGTGCATGTCTAGTAGTTAATACAATAGATTAGTACACACACAAACAACATTGACCTATCAAAAACCCATATCGCACTAATGCCCCCTTCCCACCTGACTTTAGGTAACACTAAAAGTTGGTTCTAACAACCCGGCCTTCACAGCATCGACATTATGTATTGCCGAGCCTAGTTTGCAAATGATGTGGCATGGCTTAAAAGTGGAGGTCTTAAGCCTCAAGCACCAACCCTCCCATCGGTACCTAAACATGAGGCAATAATCTAGGACGTTTAAAAGTGGTGCCTCCCATCCTTGTCATTGGTTTTTTTAGTCTTAGCTATGAGGGCACAAGGAGCTCCGTTAACAAAAACCATTGGTCAGTTAGGTGAGTGGCAAGGCATTTGGGGATGGGACAAAAACTGCCCAACAATCCTTGCTTGGTAGATAAAACAATGAAGATGTGTGAAAGGTAATTAGAGAAAACCTACTTGAAAGTCTCCAAAGCAAGTTCTTGTAGGTGCATTGGGATAGCCGTATGCCTCCGCTATAAGGGAGGGATCTTTACCCGTTTCCTGGGAAATACTTTTAGTCTTAGCTAAAGTCAAGTGGGAAGGGGGCATAACTTGTTAATTTATGTGTAGTTCACATTTGATGCTAGCCAAACATTCGACCACATGGCTCAAATGTGCTAGTTCAAGTTGGCACCTAATTAAATGAATTGACGACCTTTTGGAAATTGAATTTTCATCCACCTCTTGTAAGAAAAGGACACCGCCTCCTGCCAATCTCAAATTGGGTTCTTTTTGAACCTAGTAATTATTTGAGGAACCATCGAACAACATGAAAGATGTCTCATTCATGAAAACACTATATTTCAAAAGACCATATCAACATCCTTGGGGTTGAATTCTTCTTCGAATCCCTACTAAATGACGTGCATTGTTCACTACGATTTTATTATCGGTTCCCTATTTAAAAGATGTTTACAAGGAATCCGAATGTAGATGTACTAGGGGGATGCACCAATCAAAATTCATGTATTTATACTAAGTTCTTATGGTTAAGGTGATAAACGCATCCACTACATATACATATTACAAAGCATGATTATGTCATGCCTTTCTTATACATCCAATCCCATCCCATCCCCCAATGTCCCCGTCCCCATGCCCACCTCCCATCGCATCCCATCCCCCCTGTGAGGCCAAACCCCCCACCCTTAAGCGTCCGTAGTCCGAGTAGTGGGTTTGGGCTCACATTCCTCCGCGGTATTGGATTTGGACTTGGATGAGTCCATAGTGCAAGGTTCACCCTTCAAGTGGTCTTGGATTTAACTAGCTCCTTCATAAACCCAACTCCTTCATGAACCCAACTCCTTAGCTTCTAACTAAATAAACCCAGCTCCTTCATAAACCCAGCTCCTTCATGAACCCAGCTCCTTAGCTTCTAACTAAACAAACCCAGGTCCTTCATAAACCCAGCTCTTTACTTTCTAACTAAACAAACCCAGCTCCTTCATAAACCCAGCTCCTTCATGAACCCACAACTTTGTAGTTGTAATCCCCAACTACCTCACTAATTATTCAAGCCCTTAACTAATCTTCCTACCTAATTTTCCTAATTCTACTAACAACCCCTTTCTAATCACACAATTCTTCTCTAATCCTAAAATCCTAAAATCCTAGAGAGGAGAGGGGGAGAGAGAATTTCCTAACTTCACTAAGACTAACTAATCCACACAAGTATATTTTTGCACTCATCACAACCTCAAGTGCTCAACTCTTAAACATGGAACTTGCAACCACGTGTATTCAAAACATGAACTTCAAGTACCACAAATTGGAATCATGAATTAACTTTAAAATCCTTCACGTCAACACTAATTCTACCAAGAGGTCAAGCCCTCTTCAAGGCTAACAAGCCTTGGCTCTCGAACTAAAAACTAAGCACACACATGTGCTCCAATATGGCTTCCCACACCCACACTTATAACTCGTGGGGTGCCTTGGAGTACAAAGGAAAGAGAGGATGAGTGAGGGAAGAATGAGGGATTATATAGTAAGCTTGAGGGGGTGAGCACCCTCAAGGCTCACGATAAGCCCTTGAGATTTCCTCCTACTTAGTAGGCGTCAATCCTATCTTCTAAGTCTTCCTCCCTCAAATGATCAACAAGGATCCTAATTCGAACATTCAACTAGCCTTGGCTTTCTACCTACCACACTTTACCAAACTTGGGATGCTTCAACCCAAACTTAGCCTCCTTCGCTTTCCGCCGCCATAACTTTCTCCCTTTACTTTCCCAAATCGTTGCTCACCACTTAATTCAAACCACGATGCTTAACTCGTGATTTGATTGGTGCTTTGAGAATTTGCTTATCCTCCACCTTGCATTCTTCCTTGGACCTTCCCCATTAAGTGGCCATGATGAGGTGGTCCACTTGTGCGCTCCATGTGATCCTCCATTCATCCCAATTCGAATGCACTTGCCTCTTGAGTCACTTTGGTTGTCTCCATCCATTTGTACTAGCCTACTCACTAACTACTCAATCCAAGTTCTCCTTACCTATCCTCATTCACTCAAATCCTTCCGAAGGTAAAAACACAATAACAACTCACATCCTAGCCTCTTACAACATGGTACTTCTAAGACTAACATTTCACTCTTTTTATATTTTTGTGAAGTAACATGCTACTTCAAAGTGCATCAACTAACGTTTCAAGGGTCTAAGACTAAATGTGGGCACCCTTTTGGGCTCACACCCCCCATCCCCCCATCCCATCCCCCATCACCCTCTCATCCCGGCCCCCCCAGTGGGGGGAGGCCACGTGTCAACGGCGGGAAAACCCTAGCGGCGGCGGCTACCTCCCCGCGCCCCCTCAGCTCTCCTCCTCATTGTCATTTGGAGCAGAGAGAGAGGAGCGGAGCGCCGAGCAGATGTGGAGCGAAGCTCTTGCGTTTTTTCCTCTCGTCTTTTAATAGTATTGTGCGTGCGTGTGTTGAGAGATATTAGTTTTGTTGGCGCGAGTTTCAAGAGTTTAGGGCAAAGTGCTTATGTTACAAGCTTGAGAGTTGCAAGGTTTTGCGTAGCAAGCTTCAGACTGTAAAGCGAAAGAGTTACAAGGTTGAGAGTTGCAGGGTTTTGAGTAGCAAGCTTGAGAGTGTAAAGCGGAAGAGTTACAAGCTTGAGAGTTGCAGGTTTCAAGTAGCAAGCTTGAGAGTGTAAAGCGCAGTACAAGGTTGAGAGTTGCAGGTTTCAAGTAGCAAGCTTGAGTGTAAAGCGCAAGAAGTACAAGGTTGAGAGTTGCAAGGTTTGGAGCAGCAAGCTTGAGTCACAAACTTCAGAGTTGCAAGGTTGGGAGTTGCATGTACATCAGAGTAGTTGCTAGGGTTTGTATATAACTTGCGAGGGCTTAAGTGTGAGGAAGGTGCAAGGGTGCATTTCAAAGTATACATTTGTGAGGTTCTCAGGGTTTTCCAGTAAGGGTGGAAGATCATGTTTTTGGTGTAGAACATTTCAATGTGAGTACAGTAATCCTTTTGAACTCTTCCCTCACATTTTGAGTTTGATCATTGTTGAGATACATGTGTTTTGTTATATGCATGATGAGCTTTGGCCTGTTTTGTATGCAAGTTAAGCTATGATCCTCATTCTGAATTCCTCATCACATTCTGAAACTCAATTTTGTTTGAATCTATTCATTTCTGCAGTTTCATTATTCTGACCATGCGTTGCAAGCACGAATGCAAGCATTGCTCAGCCCAATCGAGCAGCAATTGGTACACGTATCCGTATACATATATATACGTATATGTATACGTATATTTATACACAATATTTCCAATAAACACAAAAGATGACCCATTTACGAACGAGCGTTCGTAAATGGGTAGACGGCGTTCACCACAACCCCTATTTACGAACGCACGTTCGTAAACAACCGTATCCAAAACCCAGTGCCTCATATTTACGAACGTGCGTTCGTAAACATATGTACCCAAAAACCAGTGCCTCATGTTTACGAAAGTGCGTTCGTAAACAACCGTACCCAAAATCCAGTGCCTCATTTTCACGAACGTACGTTCGTAAACATTTATACAAACTGGGGGCTCAATATTTACGAACGCTCGTTCGTAAATATATACCTAAAATGCGAACATTAACAAATAACAAATAACATCAACATGCTGCATTTCCAAATAACCTTCGATAATATGCATCACGTAAGACGCATACATGAGCAAACAAATACAAGTACAATACTTTACGAACGAGCGTTCGTAAAGTAGTAAACTTAATTAACCGCCTTGAAAATCACAATCATTTACGAACGCTCGTTCGTAAATCTCCTAAAAATCTGCTGGAACACTTGATTGAATACAATTTATGACGATCATAAATACTCCACAGATCCTAGTCAGATCCTACCCACATGCCAATCGGTAATGTTACGAACGAACGTTCGTAAAACGATCCTAACTGTTTTGTTATGGTGCAGATGGCCAGATCGAGCAGAAGCGCAATTGACCTGTTCGCCGTGCCCATTGATCCCCTCCCAGAGTCCGTTGCGGACTCAAACGGTAACGCGAATTATGTCCCAAAAGAGGATTTCATGGGGGAGTGGACGGCAATACCAACAAAAATGGAAGACGGTCTTTTCGCGCTCCGTTTCACCTACGAGCTGGAAACAAGGCCAGACCAGCCAGAACAGTGGGTGCAGATGAAGACGTGGGAGATAGAATCCATAGAGGCCCAGGGAGATTATGTTATCTTGGACATGAAGAACAAGAAAGACCACATCAATCTCTTGTTGCATTACTTGAAGTACTCCTTCTCTTACGTCTACGCGTGCTTGAATGTTGCACCAGATGCAAAGCACTTCAACCTGGAGGATCTATTCTCAAAGTACATCCTCAGCCAATTTTGGACTGCCAGGAAATTGACTGCACTGGCATTGAACATCTCCAAGTACAACAGTGCGGTCGCGTAGGCCAACAAGAAAAAGAAAAGTCCGAGAAAACCATCTGCATCGGGGGCAGGAGGTTCCAGGAGCGCACCTAGGCCAGTGCCTTCCGCGAGCAGGTTGCCGGAGGGGCCAAGCAGACAATCCACGCCATCCAAAAGGTCGAGGGACGACTTGGAGAGGTCGGGAGTGACCGAAGCCGCTGAGGTTAGCTCGCCGCCAGTTATGCCCACCCCTTTGAAAAAAGGAGAGAACCCGGACGCGACGAAGGCGACCCGTATCCTGAGAGAGTTCAACAACTACTCGAAGGATTGCTGGCCCATGGGGCGCCACTTCACCTTCAACGTGGACTGCTTCAAGTGCGAGAAATCCCCCAACAAGTGGGTGGTTAGGTCTCGCGAGAGCGAGGGCGTGAAGTGGCAGATCAACAATCTCATGAACAACGTGAAGTGGGATAGGCAGACTGTCTGCGTCATGCCCAAGGGTTTAACTTCTCGTCCCACGGAGAGGGATTGGCCCCGAATCCAGAATGGCGAGTTCTGGATTATCGATGGTCAGCACAGCTTGGAGGCGTCGCAAATCATCCTCAAGGACGATAACTTCCAACACGAGCTCAAGGCGGAGCTGCGGTACTGGAAGGCGTTCTTGGTGTGGTCGGACGACTGGGACAAGCTCCGGAAAATATCGACATACTTGAATTCCGGAAACAAGATCAAGGCTTTTGAGGCGTCCTGGGCGGCAAACATAGTGGCTGCGAGAGACGTATGGGTCGCCCACGGGTGTCCGCCAAAAGAGAGGGAGAACGCCAAAAGCCAGTCTCCACAGTGGAAGGTGAGTTTACGAACGAGCGTTCGTAAAGTGTGGGCTGCAATTAGTTTCTCCCAACTCGCAATTAGGCATCAATTGCATTTTCGGAAACTCATGAAATTACGAACGTGCGTTCGTATTTAATTTACAACACTGATCCTTGTTCGTGTATTGCAGGCGTTTTGTGACGCGATGGTGGACAAATTCTCCTCCATCGACATGAAGTCCACCACCACGAAATCAGTCCTGGAGCTCAAGGGCGAGCTCCGCCTGATTTGCTGCAACAACAACACCTGGGATTTGTGGACCCACTTTTTCGACGCTCACAGCTCGGGCGATCTGGTCAACCCCGACACTGAAGAGAAATACAACGTCGACAAGAGCGCGGAAGCCCCTCCACTATTGAGGGAATTTTTCAGGGCATTGCAAGGACTCACAGAGTCGGAGCTGCAGCGATGTGCGGTCCACCTTCTTGGGAATACAGTGGGAAGGACCATCCCGTATCCCAAGATTTTTTTGAAGAGACCAAAGCACAAGCCCGGCACGTACTCCATCAAGGAGTGGTGCGACCACAGGAAGCTCAAGACTGCTGCGATCCGGGAGTTGAGTGGGCTCTTGCCGGAGATGCAACTCTTCCATGCCGACGGCGACGTCAATTGGGCAAATTGGAAGGGTTTCAAGGTGCAGTACAACATAAACGGCGCATCGATGCGCAGTTTGGTAAAGGAGCACGTCGCTGTCTTGAAGCTAAAGGGAAATAAAAGAACAAAGAAAACAGAGACGGAACCTGTGGAGCTGCAGCGGTACATCTCCTTCTTGGAGAGGAAGAAGAACGCCACATTTGAGGGGGTGGCAAGATTTTGCGTGGTGACAACGGGGCTGGAGAGGACCTCGTTCTCCAAGTGGGACGGAACCATCAGCAGGGCTGAGGTGAGGGAGGACCGAAGGGGGTGCCCCTTCACACTCATCGATTTCAGGGGTATCCCGGGTGCCGCAAGGCAGGGTGCGAAGGGGGTGCCGTTCTACAACCCCTTCATGGCCAAATTCATGGAGTACAGATCTCCGGCCATGAGGGAGCCACACGTGTGGCTATGGATTGTGGAACAGGAGAAGGCCTCCGTCGTCACGGAGCTGTACGAGGACACCATCAAGTTCGAGTACAGCATCTTCCACAGCACGTATGTCCCTGCGAAGACGGAAGGGATCGTGGCCATCAACGAGGCCAGGGGCAATGTGAGCCCAAAAGGGTGCCCACATTTAGTCTTAGACCCTTGAAACGTTAGTTGATGCACTTTGAAGTAGCATGTTACTTCACAAAAATATAAAAAGAGTGAAATGTTAGTCTTAGAAGTACCATGTTGTAAGAGGCTAGGATGTGAGTTGTTATTGTGTTTTTACCTTCGGAAGGATTTGAGTGAATGAGGATAGGTAAGGAGAACTTGGATTGAGTAGTTAGTGAGTAGGCTAGTACAAATGGATGGAGACAACCAAAGTGACTCAAGAGGCAAGTGCATTCGAATTGGGATGAATGGAGGATCACATGGAGCGCACAAGTGGACCACCTCATCATGGCCACTTAATGGGGAAGGTCCAAGGAAGAATGCAAGGTGGAGGATAAGCAAATTCTCAAAGCACCAATCAAATCACGAGTTAAGCATCGTGGTTTGAATTAAGTGGTGAGCAACGATTTGGGAAAGTAAGGGGAGAAAGTTATGGCGGCGGAAAGCGAAGGAGGCTAAGTTTGGGTTGAAGCATCCCAAGTTTGGTAAAGTGTGGTAGGTAGAAAGCCAAGGCTAGTTAAATGTTCGAATTAGGATCCTTGTTGATCATTTGAGGGAGGAAGGCTTAGAAGATAGGATTGGCGCCTACTAAGTAGGAGGAAATCTCAAGGGCTTATCGTGAGCCTTGAGGGTGCTCACCCCCTCAAGCTTACTATATAATCCCTCATTCTTCCCTCACTCATCCTCTCTTTCCTTTGTGCTCCAAGGCACCCCACGAGTTATAAGTGTGGGTGTGGGAAGCCATATTGGAGCACATGTGTGTGCTTAGTTTTTAGTTTGAGAGCCAAGGCTTGTTAGCCTTGAAGAGGGCTTGACCTCTTGGTAGAATTAGTGTTGACGTGGAGGATTTTAAAGTTAATTCATGATTCCAATTTGTGGTACTTAAAGTTCATGTTTTGAATACACGTGGTTGCAAGTTCCATGTTTAAGAGTTGAGCACTTGAGGTTGTGATGAGTGCAAAAATATACTTGTGTGGATTAGTTAGTCTTAGTGAAGTTAGGAAATTCTCTCTCCCCCTCTCCTCTCTAGGATTTTAGGATTTTAGGATTAGAGAAGAATTGTGTGATTAGAAAGGGGTTGTTAGTAGAATTAGGAAAATTAGGTAGGAAGATTAGTTAAGGGCTTGAATAATCAGTGAGGTAGTTGGGGATTTCAACTACAAAGTTGTGGGTTCATGAAGGAGCTGGGTTTATGAAGGAGCTGGGTTCATGAAGGAGCTGGGTTTATGAAGGAGCTGGGTTTGTTTAGTTAGAAAGTAAAAGAGCTGGGTTTATGAAGGACCTGGGTTTGTTTAGTTAGAAGCTAAGGAGCTGGGTTCATGAAGGAGCTGGGTTTATGAAGGAGCTGGGTTTATTTAGTTAGAAGCTAAGGAGTTGGGTTCATGAAGGAGTTGGGTTTATGAAGGAGTTAAATCCAAGACCACTTGAAGGGTGAACCTTGCACTATGGACTCATCCAAGTCCAAATCCAATACCGCGGAGGAATGTGAGCCCAAACCCACTACTCGGACTACGGACGCTTAAGGGTGGGGGGTTTGGCCTCACATACACCTTGATGGTGTTTGATGACTGGCTGAATGGAGTGCCCGTGGCGTACATTATTACTTCTAGTTCCAAGCAACCTGATCTTGAGCCATGGATGAAGGCACTCGCAAAAAAGTTGGCGTCCCTGCAACCTGATTGGGCGCCGAATGCATTCATTACAGATTATGCACAGGCTGAGATTGGGGGGTTGCAATCCGTGTGGCCTGGAGTTAAAGTATTCTTGTGCCTCTGGCATGTTCGTCGTGCATGGTTGAAGCAAGCGGTAGCGAAAATCAAAGACCACGCTATACGGGCTGTTGTGCTTAAGGGATTGGGTCGTATTATGTACGACACAAAGTGCCCCCGAGGAGATGGAATGGGGCCTTGGGCCATTCGGCAATTGAATGCTCTTAGAGATAGCTTCCCCATTGTGAGCAATTTCTGGGCTTATTTTGTCAAACAATGGGCAGACAAGACTCATATGTGGGTTGTTGGCCATCGTAACCTGCCATATGCTGGGCAGGACACAAATGCCGCAATTGAGAGCTACCACTCTAACCTTAAAACGACCTTGCGTGCATCAAAAGGTGGGGCACATGGACGTCGCTTGGATTGGGTCATATACGAGTTGACAGAGGAAATTCTCTCCCATTACTGGTACCAGGCAATGAAGAAACAACACGGGTTCGTCCCAAACTTGAAACAAGAGCAATTTGTTATCAATGCAGTGCTCAAAGCTAGGGAAATTCCTGACAGTTGTGTCACCCTGCCCATTGCAATCGACGGTCCAACATTGGTAACGTCCATGAACAACGCAACCAAGTTGTATTCTGTGTATAGCCCGGACTGTGAATGGGGTTGTTGTGATTGCTTGTGGACACTTAAAGGCAACATATGCAAGCATCAGATAAAAGTCCTCATGATACTCCATCCCGAACTTGCTGAAGGAACAATTACACGTTACTGTGGGTCCCTTGCAAGTACATGTGAGGGAGGACGTGCCAACATGTTGGATCCTGTCGTTCATTTCCCAGAGGATTGTGAAGATACTGGACCATGTTGCACTGCCACGACGGGTCTGCATGGTACTACTGGCGAATGCATCACCCCATGTGGGGAGGACATGGAAACCAGTGTCCATAACCTTGCAACTGAATTCATGGATGCTGCCAGAGGTGATACTTTCTTGCTAAAACACCTCCCTCGGGGAGATCACTCCCTCTTTAATTGATGCATACACGTGTGCTCATGACCTATTTATCGGGGGGCTATTTACCTTGCAAAAAAATTTTAAGGTATGATATTTTTCAAAATAAAGATAAATGCTTGTATTTTAATACACCCTATCAATAATTATAAATTTTTGGGGAATCGTTAAAAACCCTATTTTACTTATACGTCATTTTTTCCCTTATACCCCAAGTAACCAATTTTTTTGGCTTTACCCCAATTTTTTTTCTCAAAGCCCAACTGATGTCCATTTTTTTCTTACACTGTATTTTGTTTCTTACACCCCATTTTTTTCCAACACACATTTATATATCACCACCGACAAACCAAAGCATGGCATTTTGGATGCACAATCTTCCTTAATGACCTAAAGTAATCTTAAGTTGCTTTTCATTCCATCAAGTAAGTATCCCACAATTTGAATGTATGCCCACAAGCAATCTACAAAAAGCTTGGTCATAAAGCAATAAATTAGCTTTTCCAAACAATTGGCTTTCTATGTCATTTTGAGCACACCCAGAAACTGCCATTCACATATTAACATCTAGAAATCACAGTATGGGATATTGACTACCCAAACCTTCCTTGAGGACCTGAAGACCATCCTAAATTCCTCTCTAAACATTTAAGTAACAATCACACTACCATATCACAGACCATTTGTCATCCACTAGCACAGACCCTACCCTACATCCGCTACCCTAGTAATTGTTTCCACATTATTTTACATGTACTGACTAGATAAAAGATGCCATTATATGTCATGATATTTTACATGTAAACATGTTTCACTATTTTAAAACCCCCTATATTATATGTACATTTTTTGCAAAATTTACCTACAATGAATATATTGGACCCTATTTTTTATCACACGTTGTTTCTACAATTTTCACCAGTGATCTCCCCGAGACACCTCCTAGCTGATTTCCACATCGTCCGGGGGAAACAACAAACATTGTTGGCTCAAATGAAACATGGCTTGGTGGAGCCATCGCAAGTGGAACTACATTTTAGCCCCAACGACGATGGCAGTAACATGTCTCTGAAGCGGAGGAAGGACTTCCTGGAGCGTCGAAGGTAGACGGGTAATGTAGGTCAACACTGTTTTGTAATATGCACATGTTACAGTGGAGGGGGATGTTGCAGAGCATTGCACATGTGTGAGCCTTTCCCACATGCGGGAGGAACTTCCAACATTGCCCATATAAAGCGCGTGCCCTTTTCCTCTTCTTCACTTGCACCCTATCTTGTTGCACTCTCCCTTTTAGGCTCCATAGATACGTGCAACTCAAGCCACTAGCAGGTGGCCTGCCATGTCATTTTGCCTCCCACCTCATTTCCTACACCATGGCGCCCCTTCACGTAGCACGCATAAGTGCAGTTGTTTGGAAGTGGTTTTGCAGATGCCCTGATGCCATTGGACCAATTCATGACATGTCTAGCGATGAGGAGTTCTACACGCCGCCAACAAGTCCTGTGCACCTTGCCGAGGAGCAGTCCAATGTTCCCGCATCCACTACTGACTTGATGCCCCACAAACTTCCTATGCATGGGCCACTATCACCAGCGCAGAGCGCCCGACTGAGGCGACGACATGCTCAGGCTGTCCGGCAGCTCACAACCCCACCACCTGCCATCACGCCTTCCCCACACGGTCCACTGTTGGCATACCAACGACCAATTAAGGTGTATAGGCCAAGTTGGGCTCCTTAGTTTGAATTTCAAGTACTCTCTCATGTAACATTGTGAACAATGTTTTGAAATGAATGATGCATTTTCCTAGTTTGTGGGTATTGATTTAAGTGTTCCATCTGTAACAAGGGTTTCTCTTCAACCGTTTGCATTGCACCCATAGCATTTCCACCATCACCAACACTCCATACAACTTAACCTAAAATTCCCTTTCCATGCGCGATTATACGTGGGGGCCATAGTGACGCCACAAGCATGCACTCATTCTCCAACTCTGAAAATAGAATGGCCCCATGTTACAAATGTTACACATGTTACAGAGCTCAAAGTTCATCCCTGGGTGTACGTCTCAGTCAGAAGAACAGTTTCCATGCTTCTACAGTCTATTCTTCCCTATCCTTCTATTGAAGGCCCACCCAATCACTATATCCCTGCAAGTCCATGAATGCACTAACAATTTTTACACTTGTAACATGTATCTAACTTGTAACCTAGCATACAATGCATGTAACGGGTCTTCCTTTTGCTGTGGACGTCTGCAACTTGGGAGAAGATCTATTGAGTAGCATCCATGACAGCCTCCTGTGCAATCTGGGATACTTCAGCAAATGTGTCGACGGCCACGACAACGGGAGGCTCGACAACCTGAGATGACCCGGGAGCTTGTAGTTCCTCCCCCAAATTTCGAGTTGCAGCAACTGAGGGCGTGGGAGATGGTGTCACCGATTCTTGCCAGTCCAAATCCAATTGACTGGGCAAGTCCTGCAAAGACCTCTCTTGAGTCATAGGTATGTGCCAGGCGGGTCCAACATCCATGCCTGCATCTGTGGAGGGAGAATCTTGTGCAATGTGTTTGGATTCAGGTTCCACCAAGGGCTGCACAACCTCTGGCGCCTCTGGTGTACTAAAATTGCATATGTTGTCGGACTTGCTAGCATTCGTAACCTCCACCTCACAATGATGAATATCCTCTTCGTGGTGGGTGGCTTGTGGAGGATGCACTTCCGACTGTTCGCAACGTTCTCTGCTAATATTCTCTGCAACAGCTCGGAGCTCGTACAGGTACTCCATCGGTTCATGCAGTGGGACCATAACATCTGCCAACAAGTACACACATTGGCTCCGTTATGTTCGTAACTTCTGCAAGATATGTTAAAAACAATACATCATGTCACAAATGAAAGTCAACAACTTTACCTGGGTTGGCAAGGACATATCCAATGTCCATGTCCTCTCGATATTGTAGCCACCATTCGTAACATGCAAGGGAGGGTGAAGATGCGCTGGGAGGATCCCGAATCACCCAGGCTTTGATCCACAATTGCTTGTCGTGGAAGGCCATGTCTTGAACTGCTCTAAACTGGGTTGAGTTGCACCAATGCCGCAACTCTGCCCACCACTGAGGGCTGGGATTTCTTAAATCCCTCCAAGCACCCTCTACATCTGCAACCCACTGCTCTTGCGAATCCAGTGGCCTGGCGCTTGCAAACAACACGAAACCTTCTTCTTTCAAGTACGACGTTGCCAACTGCCAAGCATGCGGGCCATCTCCATCGACATCTTTTGCGACCTTCAACCACTTCGTAATGTTGGCTCCAATGAGGCCATTCTACGGGTGTAATAGCACAGGGGGCAATAGTCTATAATACTTGAGAAAACATCGAAGAAGAAGGACGGACCAAGGCACCGGGTACACCCTTTTCACCTGGGATTGTTGCAAGACGACATTATGCACATCCCAACCCTCAACAACTGAATGAGACAAAGGGTATGAGGGTATGAAGTTGGCGCATAGAGGATTGGCCAGAAAAGAGGAATAGAAAGGGTGCCAACCCCAAGTAGCTTGCAACAAACGCGGATAATGCTCGTCATCCCACTGTTTCATGGCCTTCGCAATTGCTTCGCTAACCTTTTTTGTCGGTCGTCCTCCCATTGCTTTCATGCTTTGACCACCTCCCGCATGATGAAGATGTGTTGGACGTAAGTGGTTAGAGCAGCAATCTCCACGGCCACGGCGCTGGCATCATCAACCTTGTTGATGACCCCCACCACAGCCTGCGTGATTGGCAGTGTTACATCTGGTTTGGCCTGCATCAACAAGTATAGTACATGTTAGGAGGACAATAACATCCGTAAACACATGTTACTAGTTCATTAGCAACCCTAAACACATGTTATGACCTCATTAGCATCCCCCAACACTCCTTACAAACATGAAACATAGAGACAACAAGAAGTGCAACATGATGGTAGTCCACACTGAAGACATTCTCCACTGTTACAAGATGAAATGCAGAATATCTTAAATTGCAAAGAGGGCATGGAGGCATGGGAAAAACAAAAGGTTGTTACCTGATGTGAAGGACAATAAAATCTGCCGTATGCGGCAAACAGTCTGTCCATGAACGCAGGGTCATTTTTCCATTGAAGAACCTGAGCCTCGAAGTCTTCATATTTGCCGCGCTCCAAATCAAACGTGAGCAAACCACATGCCATCAAATGGAACAAGCCGGGGGGTTGAATTGGTGGCCTCAGAGGTGGTTTGGGGATGTCCATCTTGACGGTCCTATGAGCTGCACTTGCGGCTCTCAGGTGGAAAGCTTGTCGCTCCTTTCGAAGCAACAATGCCAGATCGTGCTTGCCTCATGGGGTATCCATATGAGTGTTTGGGGTATGAGTGCCAAGGGTAACTGGTGGCAGAGGCGCTTCGGGCGCCACATGCGCAGGAGGAGAGGGAGGCGGCAAAATGGCAACCCTCTTTGGTGAGGGGCTACGAGTTTGGATAGGTGTGACGAGAATGGGGTGGGGAGGAGGTCCTCTGGGGCCAGCAGGCGAAGCATGCGCAGGTCGTGGAGGGTTCGGTGTGCGCTCGCTTCCACCAACACTCTGTCGCGAATGCAGAGGGCTCTGTTTTCGGTGCTGAGCTCTGAACTGTCGGCTGGAATGGAAGACGCGGTGGCCATCCGCCATTTCTGCATGGCTGCATTTCTTCGGCTGGGCAGGGGGCGCTTCAGGCTCATCACTTTCGTCATCGGGAAGGTCCACGAAAGCGGGTGGCTCGGGCGGGGCAGAATCTTGCCTGGGAGGGAGTGGCACTTTGCCTTTTGGTTGCGGCCGGAAATCTCTTTTTGGGGCAGGATAGGGCGTCAATGTCTCCAGCGTCGCCTCCATGAACCAACGAACCTGCACTCTGGCTCTGGGGGGAGGGGGAGTGACATCCCTAAGCTCAGGGTTGAGATCCAGCCAAACCTCATTGTTGTGGAGGTTGTCCCACACACAACCATCACCGCGCTGCAAAGCAAGCTTCAGGTCCTTACCTTGTTTTGTTGTCTTCAAATTGGGGTACACAGGGAGTTCCCACTTTAACCCAGTTGAGTTGACTGGTCCACATGGGCAGCCTCCGACACGGTGATCTGTGAGCCGCAACTTGCTAGGAAATGATCCTCCGCAATAGAGGCACAACCAATCATCCCTGGCCTTGTGAACATTCCGAGTGCGGTTGCGAGTACACTCCAACTTCAACTCAATATAGACATGCCTCCTGACGTGTTGCTCCACCCACCCCGCCGAATCCCGGTTGACGTAGTACACCACCTCGTCGTCGTCTGCCATAGGCGCTTCTAGCTGGCAATCCTCCTCCTGCAAACGGCAGTGTGAGTCAATGGCCATGAACAAGGCACTTAGAGGCCCCAGGAAGAATGAGGAGGGATGAGTTCTTGCGCCACGGGGAATATGGCGCAAGGTGCGAGGATGCGGGCCGCCGAAGCCCTCCAAAGGAGGGAACGCATCGACATCCATTGTGGGAGCACACGAACACCAAAAGTTCCAGATAGGCGCTTTTTAATGCCTAATCCGGTCTGTCACGGTATGCGGCGTCGGTGGCCACACCGCATCCGGAGGGATTTCATCCATTTAGATATGGATGGATGAAATCCTTGGAGTGGTGGAGATGCTCCTAGGTGAGGAGTCTCCTCCTTGGCTTGGCATTCTTGCCAAGTCAAGCCTTGTGAATGAATGTGTGGAGAGAGCTTGTGTGAGGTGAATGTTGCATGATTTTTGTAGTAAGTTTTTGGTTGACAAACAAACCCAAGGAAACAATCAGGGAAGACTCAAAAGGTGATTCTTATAACATCTAGGTGTCTTAGATAAGATTTATTAGGAAAAACACAGGGTTAATTCACTTTAATTGGGATAAAGACTGGCAATTGGTTCATGGGATAGGGATAAAAACTTCTAAAAACCACTCCATGTCAATACATGCAAATGTGACAGTCTCACACCTCACCCTACTTTCCCAGGCGATAGACTGGCAGTGAGTTCATTTTAATTGGACCAAGTGCGGTGCACAAGCATAGGCACAGCCATAGTCAATGGTCTTGCAATAGTAACCCATTTTTGTCTCTTTACCGAGGCCAAGGGCACCTCGGAATAGTCAATTGTCTTTCCTTCATTAATTTCATTTAATGTAACTTAAAAAGTCAGTGCGGTAATCCTTCCAGGATAGACAGTCCTCTTTGATTAGATTCAGGTTTAATTAGGCAGTCCGACAATTGTCTTTTACCTGGTATCGGCCAAGGCAATCTCCATCTCTTTCCGCAAGGCAATAAGTCCAAAACCATGTATGCACGTTAACATATTCTCACATCACTCATGAACTCATTCCATTTGTCCAAGATTCCAATTCCATCTTCTTAAAACTCATAATTAATCCATTAATCCATCTCATTGTTGCAATTAAGGTCTAAGCTCTTCAATTATTAAAAATGGTGAAATTTCAAATTAGCCTTAATTCTCTTAAAGTTGCAATTCACAAACAAGGATTACCGATATAATAATCAGCACGTCCTGGTGTCTCCTCCTCCACTGGATAACCTTTCGTAGACAATGGTCTTAATGCGATGTCACTTCCACTTCCATCGATAGATCGAAACAGTTTCTCCATTTACACATGGAAGACAATAGTCTTATTCCTTACCCAACTTAATTGTGCCCGGGAATCCGGTGCCACCACTCATTAAGACTTTCACATATTACAACGACAACGCCCTCTTTTGCTCACCTTGATTTGGAAAGTGAAAACACATTGAGGACAATTGACTTGTGTAACTATCCTTAGAGACAAGAGAGAGAAACTTCGGTCTCCGGAGGAGACCGACGTGAATTGAGTGTCTGTTCGATCCACCCCCAATCCGATGCCCACAGGACAAAGGTATGGAGGTAAGGATCTACTCCCCCCTTTCGAGAGTAGACACTATAGTCACAAGTAACCAGTAACAAGGACCAGAATGGTTAGTTTTTAGGTTAAATTAATATGAGGTTGGTCACCGAGTCCCTAGCTTATTATTTGTTGGTTGAGTGGGGTTTAACTATGGGGGGTCTAGTGTTTGGGGTAGTGGTTGGTGGTTTTCTATTCTTCTTTTGTGGAGGAGGATAGACATGGCATATTTTATAGCGATAGTATTGATGTTTTTAAAGGTGTTTTTAATGGTAGGCATAGGTATTTTGAGATTATTTTCGAGTGATTTCATTGATGGAATGTGTGTAGTGGCTCTGGCACCTGCAGTTATGATAATAAGGGGATCAACTTTCCATCCTCTAGCAATAATACTAGCGATTAATGGTCTGTATTTGTTATTTTTTGCTTGGAGTGTTTCTAGTGAGAATCTGTCATTGCAGTATGTGAATTCAATAAATTGTATGGTGAGGTTGGGGTCTATGTCTGTGGGGGGGTCACTTTGGTATGGTAGACCTTTAACACAAAGGATGTCAGGTCTGAATCTTGAGTTACAATGGCATCTTTGTGCACCACATGTGCAAGGAAGTAGCCAATTGGGAACAGTGTTTTCTTGGGGTTTATTATTGAAGGTGCCCGCATTCATGAGAATATAACATCGAGATTTTTCGGATGAGATTAGTAGTTTCCTAATTTCCCATACTGCTTTGTTGTGTCTTTTGACGTGAAGTGAGTGTATATGTTGTTGTTTACAAGTAAGTAATACATGTAACCATGTATCCGGTTCGTATGAATTGCAAATGGGGCACGTAATAGAGGGATATCTTTGCCTACCGAAGAACATTTGTTTTCTAGCATTACCCATGTAAGTTCCCGTACGGAATTTTATGAGGCATGATTTTTGTTTATCTGTGATTGCCGGGTTTTCCCAAAATTCATTAGAAAGTTCTTTGTCTATATCTGCATTCCCTGTCCATTTATGAGTGTTAGGGGTTTGTATGGCCATGTTTTCTAAGTTATTTTCTCTATCGTATTTTATAATTTGTTTTTCTAGGAATCTCACTGGGCCTTTGTCAGGAACGTCCAACATTGAGGCCCAGACATCCTTTTGGTAATAGTATGGGGTGGCATGGGCATGTTCATATGAATGAGAGGCAATTCTGTGTTCTAATTCTAGGCCTTCTTTTGCCAATTTATCTGCTTGTTCGTTGCCGTCAATATTGACGTGTGCTCTGACTTTGTATAGTGTGATTGGTTGTGTTCGGTTTTGTAGTAGTTGTACCATGGTGGCGAGTGTGATTTGGTCGGGGTGACTATTATGAAGTGTGGGGTGTTTGATTTGTGTGTTAAGTAAGTATAATACGTTTAGACTATCGGTAAATATGTATGCGGGTTCGTTTGGGTATTGTGTATTGATGATTCTTAATGTTTTGAGTATAGCTATCATTTCTGCTCGTAATATGTTTTGGTGCCCATGGAGTCTTTTGGGGATATTGAGACCTTTGGGGCTATAGATACCATATCCAGCTCTTTCTCTTCTCCATTCTCCAGGGTTGATTTCTTTGGGGTTCATAAAGGAGCCATTGGTATAATAGCTGAATTGAGGGTGGAATTTTAGTGGTAAGTTTGTTTGGTAATTTGGGATTTGTGGGATAGGTATGTTATTGTTTGCAGGTGTGTTTGGGTAGTTTAATTTAGACCATTTTTTGCTAGGGTTAACGGCGGTATTTAAAGGGGTGGGTGGTGCAATTTGTGTGTGAGATTGTAATATTTAGAGATTATTTACTATGTCAGTGAGTTGTTTCATTTGCTCGTAGGTACCAATGTTGTTGTTTAGGTGGTGGATGCAGAGTATTCGTAGTGTTGATAATTCTTTTCTTGTAATATTGAGTTCAGGGGGTATTGTGGGTTCTTCGTATGTGATGGTATCTGCGGCAAAGTGAGCAATGATGTGTGTGTCCGGGAATGGGCCGGTGTATGGGTTAAAATTGTGGTACCATTCATTATCCTGGGAAATGAGTATAGTGATTGTATTTGGGTCATTTTTGGCCGCCATGCGGGCCCAGTGAATGGCTTGTTGTAAATCCGTTGCATTATGGGGGTGAGCGTAACCAATTCCCTTCCATTTGTGGTCAAACGCTTTTCCTAGGGATCCAAATATTCTGTCCCGTGAGAATGGTGAGTAAAATTGGGTTAATTGTGTAGGGCATGTAACTGGGGATGAGAAGTATGAGTGATTGATGTTGAATGATGTTATTAGGAAATCCAATATTGGAGTTGGTATTGTATATTGGGCACGTTTAAGTGGGTCATTTTTTGGAATACGATATTTATATCTTTGGTATAGCCAAACCATTTCAGTTTCAAATGATTGGGTAGGTGGTTCTAGGCCGTGTGGGGTATTTTTTTCTTGTTGGTATTGTTTCCATAGCCACATTAGTCTAGTTTTAGGGATGGTGGTGAGGTGTCGACCATTGTCTTCGTATATATGGGCGACGTCAAATTGTGTTTGGATAGTGTTAGAGTTTGTTTCGATGTCACTTTCTGGATTACATTCATTAATAGAAATATGTACCAGTGGGATTATTGTGGCAGGGGTAACGTATCTAGTATCTCTTTGTTGTTCTATGGAGAAGTGGGCATTGATAATGTTTGAGAAGTGTTTATGTTGCTTTTTCGTATAGTATTGGGTAAGTAGTTTGGTGTTGTGGTGACTAGTATTGGCATCACAATAAGGGAATAGATCTCTTTGGGTGCGCCATTTGTTATATGTGTTATTATTTGGTGTAATCTATTGGCATAGGTATGATGTGTCTTTTCTTTTTTATCCCATTAGGATCGATGAATTGTCGTTGTTTGTGATCGAGTATTGTGTGTATGGGAAATTGTTGGGGATTTTTAAGCATATTATTGGGAGGGGGGGGTAGGTGGGGGATGGGAGGGTTCGGGGGGTGTATAGGGGGGGTTGGGTGTTGAGGGAGGATGATGTGGTTTATTATTGTGTAGTCATTTTTTAGGGTTCGTGGGGGGCAGTGGTGTTGGCATGGCAAGTGGCATTCTTGGTGACAGGGAGGGTGACAAAATAATTGATTAGCGATGTTTAATGCACTTTTGGTGAGTTTTGTAGGATTGGAGTGGTATATTTTGAAGTCGTCTGGGTTCATTAAGGTGGTACCATTAGGTAAGGTTATTTGTTCTAACTTTATTATGTTGTGTAATAGGAGTTTTTGTAGTAGTTTAAGTGAAGTGTTGGGATTTAGGCCATGTAGGTTTTGTGCTTCTTTCATCCATGCGGTTTCAAGTGGGGATGAATCTAATAGGAAGCTATCTGTTGTACTTTTCAGGTGGACTCCAGCTTCATGTTTGAGTAGGAATAACGTTCTAGTGATAGGTGATCTAACACAGTGGTGGTATTTAATGCGGGTTATTTCTTTAGAGCCCCCAAATTTTGCTAGTATAAATTGTGTCAAGCCATAGTAGATTTTTCCCAGTCTACCTTTATCATTAAGGGCATTTTGTAGTTGTTCCCCGATACAGCGCAAATAGGCATTTTGTAGTGAGAATGCTCCAATTCCGAATAGATCATGTGGGAGTTGTGTAGCAATATTAGATGTGCATTTTGGTAATCCGCATATTATTTTATGGAGTGCTATAATCTTTTTATCAAGTTTTTTGATAGCTGGAATAGAGTATGGTACTGCGTAGAAGCTGTATGCTATTCCAGCACGTATGACTGTATCTGCCATGTTGATTTTTTGTTTCATAGTGGCTGGGCATGCTACGAGGGTTTGGCATTGTTTGATGACTTTAGCTGTAGTAGTATTTATTTGTGTTTTCCATTTTAGTGATGGTGCAAGGTTTATTCCAAGATAAGTGTATGGTTCGTGTTGGTCTAAAACTGGTAATGGTTGGTTTCTATAGTTTATATTGGTAGATTGGATCAGGGCTTTGAACGTTATGGGATTCATTTTGGATTTATTAGGGCATCCGGTCACTGCACATTTGGGTATTCCTAGGTCCATTCCTGCCCATTCGCAAAATTTGTCTAATTTGTTTAGTTGTATTTGTAATGATTTTAATTTGTTAGCAATTGCTGCTAAGTCATCAGCATATGCTGCGGATGAGATTTTTACTTTGGATGTTCCAAAGGTATATCCATTATCGCCTTGTTGTAACCATCTAAGGAGGGGTTCTAAGAATATTATAAATAGGTATGGGCTAAGAGTATCTCCTTGTATTGTACCTCTATGAATGGGAATAGGTAGGGTTTTACCAAAGTGTTCTCCAAGAAATATGGTGGAGGATTGTGAGTATATGTTACCGACGAGGTTTATGGCATCGGTTGGGTATCCAAGATCTTTCATTATGGCTAACAGTCTTGCATGGTCAATGGAGCCGAAAGCGTTTTTGAAGTCGATGTAGAGGATATATATATCTTGATTCGTAAATCTTGCATCCTCTAACGCTGCTATGAGTAGTTGAAGTTGTCTGGATGTTCCTCTTTCTGCTCTGAATCCTTCTTGGCTATCATGGAGTATTTGGTGTCTTTCACCATAAGTGGAGAGGATGGAGGTTAATGTGCTTGTATATAGTTTATATATGGTGTTAACTAGTGCAATAGGTCTGTGGTTAGTAAGTTGTGATGGGTCACCTTTCTTATATAATAGAACTGTTAGACTAGTTTTCCATGATGCGGGGATTTGTTTTTGTTTGTAGCAGTGTTTAAAAAATAGAAAAAGTAGTTTGTGAAAGCGTGGGGGCATATTTTTTAGAATTGAATTAGGGATTTTGTCTGGGCCTGGAGCTTTGTTATTTCCTAGGTTTTTAAGGCAGAAGTCGTATGTTTCTTGGTCAAAGTATGTGTGTAGAGGGGTTTGGGGTTCTCCACGTTGGTCAATCGTGAATCCTTCTAAGTCATGTCATGGATATTGCCTAACGCCACATGTGCAGTGCAGAGGGTGAGTGTTTTGATAGTGACATGTGGGTACTGTTGGGCGGTTACTAATGGATTGTTGAGTGTATATTTCTTTTGCAATATCTTCAGGGCTAGTTAGAATATTATTTTGTCTGTCAGTGATGGAGTCGAGGGGTGAGGTTTCGGAATGTTTGAAGACTTTTCTATTTATTTTTTTGGGGCTTTTTTCGTACATCTGGCGGTATTTTGATACAGCTTTTAGAATGCAATCATTGGAGTATTTTGTGGTGATTTTCCTGGCTTCTTTATTGGCAGTTTTTGCAATGACAGCTATGACGTCAATCCATTCATTTGGGGAGGTGGTTGTTGTAGGTGGATGTGGGATTTGTACATTTTGGTGGTTTCGGATTTTGTTTAGGATGGGGTGAGTCTGCCAGTGTGGGTTATTTTTTGCAATGTATATAGTTTTTCTAATAAGATGGTATGTCTCAAGATGTTTTTTCCATTCTCTAGCTAGTTTGCGTGGTAGAAATCCACCTTGTTGTGCTGTTCTGTTCGTGAGGTATGGTATTGGGGCTGCTTTACAAGTCTTTTCAATGGTTTCTGAAATTTTGTCTAGTGATGTACATGCTTCTTGCCATTGGTCAGAGGTGAGGTGGTTGTGGTTCTCTAATAGTCTGGTTAGTTCATTTAGTTGCGTGGAATTTTCTTCGAAGAATTCTATGTTAAATTTTTCTAAGTTTTTCGGTGGAATCGGGGTTAGTATTCTAGTTGGTGTGGTATTTGCGGGGGGTGGAGGTCTAGCTATAAGTATGTTTTGGGGTATGTGTAAAGTGACTGGGTAGTGGTCTGAGTTTAGATTCATGTTTGTGTTTGTTGTCGAGGTGAATCTGTTGTTGTCTGGTGAGTTGATATAGAAACCGTCTATAAGACTGGTTGATGTATAATTATAGCCACCTTGTCTAGAGAGGTTAGTGTTTGTTGGAATATATTCAAAATTGAGAGTTGTGGTGAAGTTTTTCCATTGGATATCTTCTTCTTGTGGTGGTGTATTGATGTTGTTATTTTGCCTTCCAGTAAGTGCAATGTCTCGGTTAAAATCGCCACATAGGATGCGTATGTGGTTTGGGTGTGCAGTGATTTGGTTGGTGATTGCGGTTTTGAGGTAAGGGATGAGGTGGATGTCTTCTGAGTGTGTGGGCATATACATGTGTATGATTAGCCATGGTAGTAATGGGTAGTTGTTTATTTTTATTATTTGCAGATACGGGGAGATGTTTGCTGGCGTAGGAATCTTGTTGACGTTTCCCGGAAATGCATATTTGTTATGAATGAGTGTGAGTAGGCCACCTCTTCCGGGAGTATAAGGCATTATTTGTTGTATACATCTTGTGAGAGCATGTGTGTTGTTAAAAATGAGTTTGTATTCAGGGAATAAATTCTGTATGTATTTAGTGGATTTGGTTGCTGTGAGTTTGGTTTCCTGGATGTTTATAATTGCTGTATTTCTAAGGGAGTTATTTATTAAGCTTTGTAAATTTGGTAAGGCTGTGTTAAGTGAAGAGGCATTCCAAGTTATTATGTTTGTTTCGTGGGTGGTGTTGGTGTTGGTTCTTGGGGTTGGTGTGGGGATGTTTGGGAGTGGAGGTGGGTGTGAGTATTCGTTTATGTTTTCTAAGCAACAGAGTGATTCGGTTATTAATTTATTTGGAAGAAAGGGAAATTTTCTTTGGAGTGTGATTGGTGTAGGTGGAGTTTCTTGGTTGTGAATATATTTATATAATTCAATATGTATTGAGTCTTTGGGGTGTATTATATCTTGGTTATTTTTTAAAAATATTGTGTATGGGTGTTGTGTTAGAATATGGCGTTCGGGGGGGTTGCTAAGGTTGGCTAGTCTAATGATTAGTGAGTTAGTCCATATATTGTTAAAGTGGTAAATGTGGGGTTGGGCTAGTATGTTATTGCATGTGTCTATTGATGGATTTATAGTAATGACTAAAGCATATAATATGTGAGTTGATGGGGAGTGGTTTTGTGTTTGGATGTATTGATGTAGGTGTGGGTATGTAGTGATTGTTTGGTGATGTAGTGGGTGATTATGTTTTAGTATAGGGGCGAATGTGCTGGCTATGTGTTGATATTCGGGTTGTAGTTTTATTGTGTTTGGAATAAAATATGCTTGGGCTCTCTTTTTATGTGTAGCGGGGTGTGTGCGTAAAATATTAGGCATTGGTCCAGGGTTGGGTTCTATATCTCCACATTGTAATAAGGTTAACTTATTAATGAAGTAGTATCCATGGAGTTGGAGTGTTTTTGGTTTTTGCTTATTTATTTTTTGATATTTTGCAAGTGCGAATTTAGTTGTAGTAAAAAGGTTGGGTAAGGCGGGGATTATGTTTACAAGTTGTTTGGATGAGGAGTGTGTTTTAACGTTGTCTTTAGGTGTGTCTTTTGTTATTGTGTTAGGTATCCAGTTGTTTATAAATTGGCGAGGCCGATAGGCCGAGGCCGTTTTGTGTTTATGTTGAGGACCTTGTTTCGGCTGGGGTTTGTATTTTGGATAAAATTTATATTTTATGTAGAAAGTGAGATAGAAGTTATGGTAGTGTGGGTGTCTTATTTGTTTTATTGTGTGGCGAGGCCGGTAGGCCGAGGCCGTTTGGTGTTTTGTAGGGTGTTTGATATATTTTGTCTTGGTTTTTGTCATGCATTGTCTTTTTGTTTTTGTGTATGTTTTTGGTTGTGTATGCGTCTTTTTGTTGTGTGTTAGAGGTTGTATGTTGTTTTTAATGTATCCAGTGATCGTCTTTGTTTTGATTTTGATTTTGATTTTATTTGTTTGTATATTTAAAAAGGTATTGATAAATACTATGTTTGTTTTGTTTACATTAGGTATTAATATTTTGTGTATTTTTCGCATAGTATTTAATAATACTATACAATATTTGTATTGGAATTTGTTATTTTTTGTATATAAATATACTTTTATTTTATGTTTGCTTGTCGCTACGTATGTCAAAACTAGTTTGACGTATCCATGTCACCCTCTATTTCAGGTGTGTCGGGGTGATCGGCTTGGAGAGTTTCCAAGGTGATGCGCATTTGTTTTTGGAGGAGTGCAATTTGTATTCTTGAGTTGCGGTTTGATTCTGCTTGGACTTTGTCGGCATACATTCTTGCTTCTTCTACAATCTCTTCTTTGAGAAGGCTCATTTCTTTGCGTATTACCACTGCTCCTTTATTCACCGCCTCTTCTACCATTTTGCTCAAGTCCGCTTTTGTGTAGCCTTTTGAAGGAGCATTCTCCATTGCTTGAATTGTGTTGGCGAGTGCGGTGTTAACATCAGAAAATCCTAGCCGAGTAAGTTCTGTCGTGGAAGGGGCGTCAGTTCCGTCTAGGCTTTTGGGATGGGGTGAAAATTCCACATATTTGCCAAGAATCGGGTGATTTTGTTTCACATATTTTTTATAGACTGCTGCATTTAGACATTGCACATTGCATGACCCCACATGTTTCCCTTTCTCCAATCGGAAGAAAATGCCCGCCACATTTCCTTCACCAAAAAGTTTCTTTATACCCTCTTCTAAGGCTGCGGTTGTTTTGGTTTTGTTTAGGTTTTTTGCAATTAAAACCACCGCATTTTTTCTAGCCTTGTCATCCTCAGAGAGTTTTTCTGTGCTAGCAAAGTTAACTTCCATGATTTCATTGAAGAATGAAATCTTGTAAGTTTTGATTTTCTTTGCTTGGTCCGGGGATGGGGTTTTTATCCATGCAAATTCGGCACTATCATTTTTTTGTACATTGGTAATTTCAAACTCATATCCTCGTTTGAAACTATCTTTTACAATCTCTTCATGAAGTTGAAACCATTTTTTGTCTCTAAGTGTTGGGCTAGAAATTTTGACTGAGAGTAGACTTGCAATGGCTATTGAATCAAATGATTTAAATACCTTTCCCCTACAATAGGTTATATTGTCCAGTTTAAGGATAAATGACCTTGTACCTTGTAGGAGGTCATTAGCATCTTTCATTGGATTTTTGAGGTGGAGTTTGATTGTGCCACTCCACCTCTTAGAGCCATGGAAACAAAGGATAGCAATCGGTTCTCCTAGCATTTCTCCTAATTCAATGTTCATGATTTTCAATCTAGCCTCCGTTTTTGCATGTATTTCATCTCTTGACAAATTCCGGTCACATAACTCAAATGTTATAGCTATTTGATAGTCTAGAGCAAATCCTTCCTCATCCACTTCTACATCAAAGGGGACTTGGGTAAGATTGAAATGCCCACCCTCTTTTCCATCTATTCTTTTAGAAGGCCAAGCTTCTTGGGGAATGTATGGAAAGGAGGGGACTGCCTCTAGGTGTTCCAATGCCTCATCATGTGCCATCCCGGATTTGACAAGTTCACTAACAGAGAGTGTTGGTTCTAGTGGTTCACCATTTTCACATGCAATTGCATTTAGTGCGTGATATCCAAGCCAAAAGGGGGGGCGTTGGGGTATGATTTCTTTACCCTTTGCCTTCTTTTGACTGGACACAACCATAACACCAATTTGCCGTTTTTGACCATTCAATACTATGTCCATATTATCACTTTTTTGCTCAAACAATTTCCTAGTAGTGGCAGCAACATTTGCGGATGTAGACATTCTGTTACAAATACAATGTTTAAGTAAGTGACATAGTTGTTGTGGAGAAAGATCAAAGTTTATCACCCCTATTTCAAATCCATTCCACAAATTAAGTTGTGGGCCGTCTTGGATATTGATTTTTGGGAGAAAGCAAGCATGTGATGTGTGTGAGTTAACACCATGGGAGATTATCCAATATGAGGTGGCTATGAGCCAAAGGACAAGAGTAATGTTGGTTGCATAAGCAACTTTCATTTCTAACTAACTAGCCTACTTCTACTTCTAGGAATTGAAAAAATGCTATGTGCCAAATGGGCTATTGTGTGTGTGCAATCTAAGTGAAGGGCTACTATAAAAATTTTGTTTGTGAATTTATGTGTATGTGTGTGCACTATGTGAAAAATGCTCCAATGTGGGTGACTATCTTACTAAGTGAGTGCTTTCTAAGTACATCTATATAATTGAAGGGTGGTTAGAAACTTTACCTGTGATTAGTGAGAGGCGGTGGTAGTTTCCTTTGGCCTCGGTGCCAGTAGTTTGGTGACTGCAGCTTGGTGGCCGCAACTTTGTGACAGTGGCTCCTCCCGCAGCTCCTCAAATAGCAGGTAGGTCGCAGGTAGGTAGGCAGATAGGTCGCAACGGATAGGTAGGTCGCTGTAGGGAGGTCGCAGGGAGGTCGGTCGCAACAGGGAGGTCACAGGTAGGTCGTAGGGGATAGGTCGCGACAGGTAGGTAGGTCGCGACAGGTAGGTAGGTCGCAACAGGGAGGTCGTACCAGCCAGTAGGTAGGTCGCAGGCAGGTAGGTCGCAATAGGTAGGTAGGTCGCAGCGAGGACACAAATCGCAGCAGGCAGTAGGTCGCAGCAGAAGTGGGAAGGTCGCACCAGGCAAGCAGACAGGTCGCAAGTGAGCAGACAAGTCGCAGTAAATCGGTAATCGCAGCACACAGCGATCAAATAATCGTAATGTATATCAAGCGGGTGAAGTAGGTTCCTGAACTTCCGAGAAGTGAGCTCGGGATCCTAGTCCTTAAGAGATTTGTTTTTTGGATCTATCAGAGACTTAGTTTTGGCCTAGCTCATACAGAGAAGTCTGATCCCTCTTTCCTGAGATCTCTCTATACATCACATTAGATTGTTGCTGGTTCTAGATCCTTAACAGAAAAATTCTTAGACCGAGCATGCCACGGATCAGGGTTTTGTTTGAGTCAAGAGACAGTTCGGTAATATCTACGGCACTGGGTTTCAAAGTTTCTTCAGATCTCTCTGCGTACTACGCTAGATCTTTGTTGGCTTTGGGTCTTAGTCTACTGTACTTCTTTGATCTATCAAAACACGGGGCTAGGGTTTGTCACAAGTGGAGACAGGTCCGCAATGACTTCGGTAACAGTTACAGCTTAGCAGCAGTATCAGTTTCGACAGCAGCAACTTCTTCGGTGGCGGCAGAATTTCTTCGGCAACAACAACCTTTCTTCTGCAGCAGTAGTAACAACTTCGGCAGCAAAACAGTTTCTTCGGCAGCAGCAGCAACAACTTCTACAAAGGCAGCAACATCTTCGGCAGTAGCAGCAACAACTTCGGCAACAACGACTATCTTCAACACCTAGTTTCGGGGGCACTTGGGGGGGAGTGTGGTGCGTTTGATGTGGCTACAAGAGAGTTTTATGTTGAGGAGGGGGATCACGCGTGGGGATAGTCTCGATCAATGGCGCCCTTTCAGATTCTGAGGAGGTGGGTGGCTGTGGGGAAAGGGTTTCGAGGAGCAACAGGGTAGCTGCTTCAACTCTTGTCTCTTTCCCCCTTACCTCCTAACGGCCTCTCAAAAATCCTTAGAGACAAATTAAAATTAGGTAAGTATATCAATGAAGAGACGATAATCTTTTGACTATGTTGTGCACTCAAGTGACATTGCAATATGTCCAAATACATTCATGTTTTCAGGTTACTCAAGTAACAGTTTGCATACAATTCCCCCACAAATTCATTCTCAATAAGTTACGTACAATGAATATCTATGCAAGAGTTGTTGCCTTACTAACATTAACCCTGCTCCTTAATGCAAAAATTACATGACTTCAAAATATATAAAATGCAGTATTAATTATGCACAGTTACCAATCAGACCATAGTCTCGACTAAATACACGTGGGGGCGATTAAGCCGTGCAGTCTGAAATTACGGCCACGATATACTCAGTCAAAATTCTAAGGTTAGGCTCTCGAGACCATAGCCTGAATCAAATATTTCCGATTTCAATTTAGGATATCTAAAGCTTAATTGAGCGAGTTTACTCACTCAATACAATCAGTGCTCTCAAAATGTCCCTTTCCATGCCTAAGCCATCCTACAGAATATACTGAGTCTCTTAACTCGTCAGACTATCAGCTCTCTGGATAATCAAAGCCTTACTGTAACTCAATTAGATTAATTAATTCATCTATAAGTCAATTAAATCAAATACACGTACAAAAAGAATTTAAGAAAAATAACGATATATCCGTACACAAGCTTTTCAACCGTACTTCCTTCGCGTAGATCCGCGGCAAGGGTAACAGATATATCAATTAGACTGTAATCCATCATGCCCAGCCCCTCAGCTTTAAAATCACTGCATTCATAATATTCAGGTCTAAGCCAGACTGTATTCGTACTTAAATAATCCCAGTTTCGAACGTTATTAACCGAGGCTAATTAAATTAATTAACCTGCCCCGGACAGTCGAGGCTCGCAATTCTCTCGAAATAAGCAAATCAGACCATAGCCCTGTATCTAAAAAATTCCTTCATTACAACAGGCTATCGTCTTAGTCACTCAATATGAAATTTACCACTTTAAACAACTACGGTTGTCCGAGGCCGCAACTGTTCTCACAATGATGCAAACAAGGGATCTACTTCAGATAATCAATAACACTGGGCTACTGGCCAGTTACTCAAGTAATTGGAATTCATAACTATCTGCTGACAGAATTGCCACTCAATTTTCAATTAGGCTGCCACTTAACACGAGAACATAGCTTTCCCTTTTCAGTACCATAACCCTGAAGGTAAAATCAAATTACACACTTACAACAGACCATAGACTTCACCGTATAGACATTCTTCTTCTCAGACAATTGACTTGCCGGAAAATAAACAACAAGTGATACAGAGAGAGAAGGCTGATGCAATTCACCGGTAACTCTGGATTACAGTAGGCAATTATGACTCGAAAATCAAGACTTCTAACCTTCCCACTTCGTTCCAAAATCAGACAATTGCTTCATTACAATTCCAGTAAAATCTCCCCGGAACTACAATAATTAACACAATCACAACAGACAATAGTCTTGAGCATATGTGCATCCCACACATGTGCTACAACAAAGCTTTAATATTCAAAGGTAAATTCGCACAAAAATTCACATAAAAAATCAGAAGGTTCCACACATCTCCCTCAAAAACTCTCGGCCTCTCACCTACGAGTCATACATAATGAATGGCCTCTCTCTCCTTCTCTTCTTCCACAAAATTAGTTATAACCGTCTTTGCCTCTTCAAACCAGACCATAGACTTCACATGGCCTAGTTTCACGTATCACGAGACAATAGTCGTTTCACACCACCAAGTTCTATCCTTTCTAGTTCATGAAGTGGCTATTCACACTTGAAAGTCATTTAGGCTTTAAAAATCAAAAAATTCGTACGACAATTTTGCAATGGAATCTTGAGTTCTTCTCCCCTTACTTACACTTTTGGATTCTCCCGTGGTGGAGTGAGAGATAACTTGACTTGTGTGCATATTTGAAGAGAGAACTAGAGCTCATAGTAGTCTTTGACTCTCTTCCTTCTCACTTGGCAAGAATGCTTCATTTTTCTTATTTTCTGCTTTCTTCTTGAGCTATAATACGCAAGGGAGTGCATGGGGGCAAGGAGCGACGAAGTTCCGGAGTTTTGGAGTGAAGAACGCCGCGGATTGTCGAAGCAACAAGAAGAAGAGCATATGTTATTGTGAATGTCACATCAAGGTGAATTGTGGTTAGAATTCATTGAATTTTCCACGGAATTTTCCATCATTTGGTTGCTTGCAAGCATGAACTCAAGCCATTGAGTTTTGAGGATGAATTATTAATTCTTACTTGAGAAGAGATCGTTCAGAAACCAATTTCTTTCTCTCAAAACAAAAAAAAAAACGAAGAGGAGGAGAGGGGCCGAAGCCCCTGGTCGGCGGCACGCGGCGGCCGTCTGGCGGCACGTGGCGGCAAGCCGCGGCGGCCGGCTGCCCCTCCCCCGGGCCCCGCCCCCCTTCCCTTCTCCTCCTTCCTTCCCCTTTCCTTCCCTGCCCCCTCCGCCCAGGCCCTGTCCTCTTCACCCGGGCCCTGCCACCTTCGCCCGGGCTCTGCCTCCCTTCGCCCGGGCTCTGCCCCCCTTCGTCCGGGCCCCTGCCCCTTGGCCCGGGTCCAGCTTCCTCTTCCCCCGTTTTGTTTTTCCCCCTCCCTGCTGTAACAGGGTGTAGCTGCGGGGAGGGACATACATTTTTTATTTTATTTTTATTTTTAATTTGTTTTTGTAGTCTTAAAATTTTCCATAAAATTTTCATAAGATTTCTTGTTGGGGCAATACTAAATTTCTCTCTCCAAGAGGTAAATTTCTTGGAGTTAAGAAAGCCTAATTGTGGCAAGGATTTTTGTTTCACTAATCCAGAACAAAAGCCGGGGGGACCGAAGCCCGTATAAACAATTAAGGTATTTGGGATTCATTTTAGGGGTTGTGTGGCATTAGATTTCCGAGGGGATGTCATTAGAAATTGTGTGGCATGTGGAATTTCCGTTCGACCTAAAATAAATTCTTATTAAGGTCGAACTGTGTTTATTAACACATATTCCCGGCATTGTTATACGGAGGGATTTTTAGGGTTTAGTGGATAGATGAGCGATGTGCATATGTTATTTTCTTTTCAAAGCAACAGGAAGCCTTCATTTTTTACGACCAACCACAGGCGGGTGTCGGTTGGACACAGGGATTACACGTCACGTCGCATCACGTCGCGTCACGTCCTGTGACAGCGACGTGACGGCAGACCTGAAAACGTCACGTCCGTGGGGGGGTAAATCCGGCAGTTACCCCAGGGGTAAACTGACGCGGTCAACCCCCTGGTCAACCCCCTGGTCGACTGCTAAGTCGACTGCAGATAGCAGTCGACCTAGCAGTCGACCTAGCAGTCGACTGCAAAAACAAAAATTCCAAAAATTCCAAAAAAAATTCTGGACCGTCAGATCTTCTTGGCAAGAAGATCTGACGGTCCAGAATTTTTTTGGAATTTTTTAATTTTTTCTGGCAGTCGATTGCTAATTCGACTGCTATTTGCAGTCGACTTAGCAGTCGACTGCAAAAAAATTAAAAAAAATTAAAAAAAATTCTGGACCGTCAGATCTTCTTTTCAAGAAGATCTGACGGTCCATAATTTTTTTTGGAATTTTTTAATTTAATGTTTTTTTGCAGTCGACTGCTAGGTCGACTACTATTTGCAGTCGTTTGCTAAGTCGACTGCTATTACTTTTGCAGTCGACCAAGACCAGTCGACTGCTAATAGCAGTCGACTAGCTGGTCGACTGCTAAAAGCAGTCGACTTCAAGGAAAACCTAAAAAAAAAAAAATCAAAAAATTCTAAAAAAAATCATGGACCGTTAGATCTTCAATCCAAGAAGATCTAACGGTTCAGATTTTTTAATAGATTTGTTTAATTTTTGTTTTCTGAAGTCGACTGCTCGTAGCAGTCGACTAGAGCAGTCGTCCAAAAAAGTAAAAAAAAAGTTACAAAAAATTGGTACAGTAACTTTTTTTTACCACGTCAGTGCGCGTCACGCCCTGACGTGACGTGACGTGACGGCGTCACGTCATTTGTGACGCGACGTGACGCAAAAAGGCCGCGTCACGTCCATTTGCACATCCCTGGTTGGACATGGTCAATTTCCTTTCTGCTTCAGTGTTGTTTGGGGAAGAGGTGTGGTGCTTTTGGGCACCCCCCTCCGAGGGAGCCTAAAAGTACCGCACAAGCCCTTCGGTGAGGGTGGCTTGCCTTAGCAGGTGCCCAAGCCGAACCCGGATGTTATGATTTTTTCTAAGTAGTTAGATTTGTGGAGGGATTTGTCAATCGCGTCGTGTCCTTTCGGTAGGTTGTGCCTAGATTAATAAGTGCTTAAGTGAATTATCTATTTTTTTCTAACCTAATGCCTAATCTATCCTAGTCTACGCGCAGACACACCAGCCTTGGAATCAAGGCAATCTAACCCTAATGAATAAAATAACCTTACCTCTTACCTTGGCCACACCTAATTCCTTACTTCTTATGAATTAAATTATTTAAACGGGGAGACCTTGATTAAGTCCCACCCTATCAACCTTCATTCTTAGTTTATTAGTTGATTAAACAAAACCTATCTTACTAAGTTTATGTATTATGACATCACCACCTACCTGGTTGGTGCACACCCTAACCCGAACCCTTCAAGGCCCTGTGCGGGTTTCTTGAAGGTTGATTGATACCCTAACCCTCCGATCTTTGCCGCCGGAGGGGTTGGAATCAATCCTCCGAATTAAGTCCCGGTTGGTTTTTGCCCACCGGGTTTGTACAAATTATGTTGGTTATTAATTAGTTTGAAACGGTTTGACCACGAAAACTCAACTTGATGGAACCGGGAAATAGGGCAACCTGTGTGTTCAACCTGTTGTATAATCTTCAAGGGTTGGGGCCATTACCTCTAACCCTTGGGACCAACAATATGATAATGGATTCGTGGGCCATTAACCCCACCTTTCCATCAACAACATTCAGAGTGGTCGTGTCGGTGATTAACCCGACTTCACCACATACGAAATTTGCTAATAAATGAAGCTACTACCACAAAACATACCAAGGGGTCCCAAAAAACAATGGAGTTGGGTACCCCCTTGGCGGTCAAGTGGTCAAACCACTTGACCTTACGAGATAGGTGAGTGGGTTAGAAATGCGTACCTTCGCCGCGCTCCCTCCAACCCTAAATGGAAAGCTAAGGTTAATTAATTTACCTCAATTCTCCTCGGTTAATTTGGACTCGATGTAGGCCGAGCCGCTACTTCCTTCCTTGCTCCACTTTCCGGGCGTCGACCTTGCCTCCTTTGTAACTAGTTTGATAAGAAGCGTACCTTAGTTAACAATAAAAATACAAAGTGTTATTTTTCCACTGTAACTTAGACCTAAGCATAATATATCTACTTAGTGCACTTAATTATCTTTCCAACGATCTAAAAATCACCTTAATCGGATAAGAAATGCAAAAGTTATGAGGGTTGGAAGTGCGAGGTCGATTCAACCGATCCTTCCAATCCACCTATCTAACTTCTAACTTCAAAAATTCATAGTGAATTCATTACGACTTGGATTTAGGCTTTCCTTATACTATTGGAAAGTTATTAACAAGTTCTAACTAGAAAAATTATGACATCAGCAGATTAAGCCAATACAAATTCAGCAGACCCTCTGTAATGCAGCAGTCAACCAAGAACTCTCAAACTATGTATCCCGTCTTCAAAACTTCATATCTAATTCAAATCATGCTCAAATCAAATGTTCTATATAACCATGGAAAGATCTATGTGATAAAAATATTAAATTAACAAGTTAAGCCAAAATGAATTCAGCAGACCCTCTGTAATGCAGCAGTCAACCAAGAACTCTCAAACTATGTATCCCGTCTTCAAAACTTCATATCTAATTCAAATCATGCTCAAATCAAACGTTCTAAGCAATTCTGGAAAGATATTGGAAAGATCTATGTGATAAAAATATGAAATTAACAAGTTAAGCCAAAGTGAATTCAGCAGACCCTCTGTAATGCAGCAATCAACCAAGAACTCTCAAACTATGTATCCCATCTTCAAAAATTCATATCTAATTCAAATCATGCTCAAATCAAACGTTCTAAGCAATTCTGGAAATCTAGACAAAAGTTCTACTTGGAAAAAATATAATTTTTTAGATTTAACATTCTGATTGGGCTGGCAGGTCTGATCTAGCAACCGCTACCCACAGGACCACCCAATTTTTCTACTCCATCTTTGAAAATCCATAATTAATTGTCATCTTGACCAAATCACAAATGGAAAATGGTTATAGATAGCTATAGGAAACCTCTCTAAGAGAAAAATGATAAGTATTTTGTTCTAGCTTTTGAACTAAGCCTTCAGGGCATTGACAGCTGAGGTCTACAATGCCTTCATTCGAAATTCTACAATCCAACCTACCTCTACAAAAGAAAGGAAGAATTTTGTTGGTGTGTTAATAAACACACATTCTAACTAGGAGAGAGAGTAGAGGAGTTTCTCAAGCCTTTCTCTTAGGCCATTGAGAATGTATGCTAAAAGATTTTTTCCTAACTATCTTGAAGTAGGGCTTCGCCCAAATTCTAAAGGAAAGAGAGAGTAGTTCTTTCTAACTACATTGATGTAGAGCTTCGCCCACTAATCGGGAAATATAGGGAGTTTTCAAGGTGGAAGGAGGGGGTTTTTAAGCCCTTTCACAAAAGGGTTGGACCCCTCCACCACCGGTTCTATTTTTCCGACCCCCTCCCGAAATTTTGGCTCGGGTGGTCTTCCCGGTCGAGGTTGCTACCCCATCGCCGAGGTGGCTCCGACGGGAATCTTCCAAATTCGTTCTAATTTTTGGTAGCAAGTTGGCAAGGGGCAAGTGGCCCCCTTGCTATTTTCCTCAAAGTCTTCGCGCTAATTTTCCTCTCACGCCGAGCACCTCCACTTGTCTTGCGTGACCCACACTAAGTACTAAACTAACCCTTGCCTAGCTAGCTCTACTAATTTAGTCCTCTTAGCTAGTTGCTTTCACTAACTACGTTTTTCCCCGCTAACTAGGTCTTGCCTAGATAGCTATTTTTCCTAACTTAACTAATTTCTATCTCTAGTTAGTTTTCATTTTTACTAACTCTACCTAAAACTAGATTTTTTCCTTCACGGGTGAAGGTCCGAAGTCTCCGGTAATTTTCCTTCCCTTTTTTAAACTAAATGCTAAATGAACTAATTTTTCCCTTAACTCGCTATCAATCCTAACTTTTAATATTAAAATCCTAACTAAAGTGACCCCACGGAGTGGTGGACCACTTTGGTGGTTCACAAGAGGATCCAATGCTGCAAATTGTATTGTTTTTTATATTTTGTGGTGGTACCTTCCCCCCGTGGCGAGCTGTGGTGCTGGTAGTTTCCAGCATTGCTCCATTTTGTATGTGTATTAGTTTGTGATAGGGTTTTGTGGGGGTAAGGTCAGAGTAATGACCGACGAGACCCTTGTGTGTGCACCAAATGGGCGGTGGTTGTTTTTCCTTATGGTGAGGTTGGATTGATCACCAACAGACCATAAGTTTGGTGGTTTGCAGGTGCAGGTTGTCTTTTACCTTTCTTTGACCCTTTACCTTGATACTACGTCAGTTTGGGTCGTTGGATCTAGTAACCAAACCCATTGCGAGTTTATGGTTACAACTCGGAGTCGACATTATCGTTCTCCGTCTCCGGCAGCATCAAAAGACCGACTATCGGACCTCTCGGACGTTGAACCAGTGGCAGCACCCGACGAGGCTTTTCAGCCTGCTTCGGCGTGGGGGATTGCCACTCAGTCTCACGTCCTTTGGGTGGGATCCTTTGACGAGATGGAGGAGGAGACGCGAGGCGGCATCCGGGATCGATTTTTCAGTCGAGCGGGGACCATTTTCCTGCAAGATTGGAAAATTCGGTTTAGCACGTGGATGAGGGAGAAGCGTCAACACAATACCAGTTTCAATGACTGGTATGCATTTGAGCTTCTACCCCAACATTTGGAGCACGAGGCGCTCCAGACTTATAAGCAGTGGAGGGATGCTCATTTGATAGAGCTGCGCCAGGTGGAGCGGTATTGGGAGACTCGGGTGGAGTTGGTATCTGCGTTGAAGGAAGGCGCAGCTTCCAGTTCATTGGCCGCTCCTATGGTGAAGCCGGAACAAGCCGAGGGTGGATGTGGTGGATGTGGAAGGGAATTTTTCTAGTGAGCCTAGAGATAAGGCTCCTGCGCCCGCATCCGCGAGTACGTCGAGCCCGATCTTGCCGCTCTCCCGATATGCCCAGGCTACCCATGCGGCATTAGCCTCTTTAGGGGCTCCGCCTAACTTTGATCCTCTACATGAATTCCAATTCCATTTGGAGGAGGAATATGGAGGTTTCCGTCGGGATCAGATGCAGCGGATCCAGGACTTCAGGCGGGAAAATGACGACACACCTCGTACCATGTACACGAGGTTGGCGAGGTTTGCCAGGGAATCTGGAGGTGTTTTCGCGGAGAGTCAGTTGGTAAAGGTGTTTTTGTCTAAGATTGACAAACGCCTTTTTGACTTAGCGATGCCCAAGATCATCATGGATTATGGCGGTCGGGCAACACTCGCAGAGGCATTCGCCATTGTGGAGCAGTGTGATCGTGCATTGTGTCAGCATGATGCCACTGACTTGGTGTCTTTGCTAGTGGATTCTAGCAAATCCCGGAAGGCTTCGGTCGCAACTGCAGGACTGGCAGAGGCAGAGGTGGACAAAACCTTGTATTGTTGGTCTTGTGGGCATGCGGGCTACGCTAAGAAGGATTGCCCTTCGAAGCCAAAGCAGAACCATACCATGAATAATCCAAAGCGGAAGCCAGTTGTTTCCGCTAAGGATTCCACGAAGGAGGCTGGTAAACATTTACCGAAGCAGTTGAGATGTTCCCATTGCGGACGGAACAATCACGCGGTAGACAACTGCTTCGCTCTCCATCCAGAGAAACGTCCTTCTTCTTATCGGGAAAAGACGTTGGAGGCGAAGATTGGCGCCTTGGAGGAGAGGTTCAAGAATTTGGCATCATCTGGCCAAATCTTGGAACCACCGGCTCCATCCGGAGCTCAGGCTAGCTCTTTCATTCCAGATTATTATATGTTCGGAGCTTCAGGGGAGGTGATGAGTTCGGTAGTCGTGACACGTGCTCAAACTGTGCCACAAACCACACCTCCGGCCACAGGGGAGTCTGTGGCAAGCTTACGAGCTCAGGACAATGGTCCCGTGGATCAGATTGGTCAGGCACGGCTACCATTGTCATTTGGATTGGCCGATGTTGTCCAACCTATCAGTGGTCATCCGAGGATTGAGGCTCCGAATCCGGCGACCGACATGGTGCACACGTTGGCATCAAAGGTGTTGCACACACCTTTGTTTACAGCGATGGAGTTGTCGTCGCCAAAATTCCAGCCTGTTAAGGTTTTCCACTTAGCAGGTAGAATTTTAGAAGGGAAGGCATCCTCACCTTCCTTGACCGTGGCTCAGGCGACCACGGACATCCCTGCCTCTGAAGATCCTGAGGAAGTGGTCAAACGGCGAGCGAGGCTTGCCGCGGAGACCATTGCGTCTTTTGACGCACATACCTCAGATGACAGGGGGCCGGCCATCTCTTATGACTTACCAGCATCCGCGGGAGCAGCTTATCTATCCGATGTCGCTGCTCAACCTGCTCGTGAGCGCTGCGGCATTCGACCCGGTGTCATACGTATGGTGAATGACACCGGCATTTTGGTGGTCAGTCGGACTGGGAGCAATGCCACTCGAGTTACTTCCCGTTGTGTGATGATGGATTCAGGGGCACAACCGGTTATGATCGGCAAGAGGCTTGCCCAGGAGTTGGGGTTGGCGGCCGAGGACTTGGCTCCTTGTCCATTCACCATTGTCACATCCATTGGCCACGTGGAGCGGGCCACGGGTTATACTCGGGAGCCATTACAGCTTAGCTTCCGAGTGAAGCCTGGAGATCCACCCGCACCTCTTCTTCTTAGGTGTGCGGTAACAGATGCAACCAACTACGACATTTTAGTTGGTCAGCAGGCACTCTATCCCCTTGGTTTTGGTTTGGACAATTGGACTGAAGAGGCTTGGATCCGACCAGGTTGGTCGGCTGAGGACGGCCGCAGGGAACTTATTCCTGTAGCATTCGTGGCGGCCACGACCATAGCACCGTTACCCATGGTTTTTGGATGTGGTGCTATGGTGGATACATTGCCTTATGGTTCCGCATTGTTGGAGTCATTGGCATTCATGGGGAGTTCGGACGATCAACGGGATATGCCACCTAAGGGTGTATTGGTGCGCCATCCCAAGGATCTTTTTCCTCCCTGGCGCGATTCCGCCAAGCTATTCCGGAGATGTGAGGACATCGTCCTCTCTCTCGGTTCTACGACATCGGTCATATCGGATGCCCCATCGGTATTGGCACATCCCATTTTATGGCGTCCGCCAGACGAGGGGATCACTTTGGTGGAATTGTTTGGGGGCATCGGGACAGGATTGGCGGCCGTGTTGGAGGCCGGCCTTACTGTTCGACAGTACGTCTATGTCGACAACAGTCTTGTATCTATTCGTATGGCGCGTCACCATTTACATCAGTTGATGGTGTTGTACCTACAACAGCTCCACCCGACTGCCATCCGTGGGTGCTTCGGACGTCTTCCTTGTGATGTTACACTTATCAGTGAAGAAGACTTACGAAGGTTAGGTCCCGTGGATTTGGTCATTGCGGGATGGCCATGCCAGGGCCATTCACGTGCGGGAGCAGGCCGAGGATTAGAGGATCCCAGATCTAGCCTTTTCTGGGACCTCATCCGGCTCATGCAATGGTGGTTTGCCCACCAACCTTTCATTCCAGGGTACATATTCGAGAATGTACCTTTGTTGGGGGACTCTCGGGACAAGGTGTTGGAAGGCTGACAGTATGTTTGCCAACATCTTGGAGATCCCATTTTTGTGGATGTCGCGAGCCTCGGTTCTTATTCCCACCGGCCTCGGTGGATTTGGACCAACCTCGCACTGCTATCCACCTTAGCTGCAACATTTTTTGCAGTGCCTCCACCTTTGGATCAAAAGGTGGATGATATCTTGGATCCAAACCGGACCTCTTTGCCGGTTGTTCGAGATGATTTACCCCCATTGGCATTGATCAACAAAGTGGGGGCACCACGGAGGGCCTTTCCCACCTTTATGATTTTCCCACAGTCATTCGCATTCCGCGATCAGGGACCCGGTATGGTGTGGGATGCTCACACAAAAATCCATTGCGAACCCTTTGCCGACGAACGGAAGCGTGCTATGGGATTCCGGACCGGAACCACAGCAGCTCTTGGCCTTTTTGAGGGCCAACGGTGGTTTGTGTTGGGCCAAGCTATGGATCTTAACACCATGGTGTGGACTGTTGGTTTATGCCTTGCATTGCAATGGCATCTTGGTGACCAGTTATTGTCTCTGGGGGCAGAGGACTCTGGTCAGGGGGTGTGGGAGCACACGGACACCAAAAATTCCGGATAGGCGCTTTTCAGTGCCTAATCCGGTCTGTCCGGATGATCCGAGTATCGTCCAGGGATTCTGTGAAGTGCAGGATGTCAAGGACCCTCTTTTCCTGCTTGAAATTCGACCACCGGCCGGATCGGCTTTCCGGATCCGGATGGTCCTTTGGAAGTCCTTGTCCCGGGACTTGCCTTCCGGATTGAACCTCTACCAATAAGTCTTACTCCTACATATATCTCTCCTCAATATCTACCTACCTATATCCTACCTCCAATGATGATGGGGTTCATCCGGTGAAGACGTCCCTGTATGGTCAGAATCCGGATTCTCTCACAACCAGTCCGGATCGGCCTAATCTTTCCTGGCAGGTCACACAGAGGATCCGGATGGTGAACCGGAACTACAACGACAGAAAGGTCAAGATTCGTCCGGAGATCTGTCAATCCGGGATAACTGGGCGATCCGTGCCACTTTCCGGATTGTCCCGCCCAAGAACAGTGAGACCTCTTCAGAAGGTCGGATGGCGTAAGTCCGGCACCTCCCTGATCTTACCCAGTCCTAACGACGGCTATCTCACATGGGCGTTACCCAGACATCCGGAATAATGAGGTTTCCTTCCCACTACACGCCGGAGAGATCCTCCGGACCAGAATCCTAACCGTTCCGGTTTCTCTCCTCCTTCCGACAGACCGATCCGGCTACAGCGAACTTAGGCTCTACTAAATCTGAGATAACTGGGCGATCCGTACCACTTTCCGGATTGTCCCGCCCAAGGACAGTGAGACCTCTTCAACAGGGTTGTCTATCCCGCCGTTGTGACGGTGTCGTGCCGTCACGACGTGTCGTGTCGTGACGGACCCCTCCGTCACGACACAATAGGGTCCACGTAGGGTCAACATAGGGGGAGCCGACTAGGGTAGGTAAAATACTTACCTTCTTGCCAAGGTGGCGTCCTATGTGGCAGAAAACGTCGACGTGGATGTGCATATTTCCCCTGCCACGTAGACCATTTTGCCATTGTGTTTATCATTGTGTTAAAATCAAAGTAATAAAATATTACTAAGGAGGGTGTGGGGCGGACGGGGGCGGACGGGTGGGGCGGACGGGGGCGGACGGGTGGGGCGGACGGGGGCGGACGGGTGGGGCGGACGGGGGCGGACGGGTGGGGCGGACGGGGGCGGACGGGTGGGGCGGACGGGGAAGGGGGGTGGAGCGGACGGACGGGGGGGTGGTGCGGACGGTGGATGGGGGTGGAGCGGACGGACGGGGGTGTGGAGCGGACGGGGGAGGGGGGGGTGGGGCGGACGGACGGGGGTGGAGCGGACGGGAGAGGGGGGGGGTGGGGCGGACGGAGGAGGGGAGGGGCGGACGGAGGAGGGGGATGGAGCGGACGGGGGAGGGGGGTGGAGCGGACGGGAGAGGGTTACAATTAGCGGACGGGTGGGGAACGGATAGCTAATCGTTCGGTCTTTCATCCGTTTCCCCCCGTCCGGTCCACGTTCCCCATCCGTCCGCCCCGTTCCCCTCCCGTCCGCGCCACGTTCCTTCCGTCCGCTCCTCGTTCCCCACCGTCCGTTTCTCGTTCCCACCCGTCCGCTCAGCGTTCCCACCCGTCCGCTCAACGTTCCCCACCCGTCCGCCCCGCGTTCCCTCCCGTCCGCTACCCTCCATCCGCCACACGTTCCCCACCGTCCGCTCCTCGTTCCCTCCCGTCCGCCCCACGTTCCTCTCCCGTCCGCACGCGTTCCCTCACGTCCGCTCCACGTTCCCTCCGTCCGCCACACGTTCCCCATCGTCCGTACCCCGTTCCCATCCTGTCCGCACCCGTTCCCTCCCGTCCGCCCCGCGTTCCCCCCGTCCGCCCCGAGTTCCTTCCGTCCGCTCGGAGTTCCCCTACGTCCGCTCCGCGTTCCCTCCCGTCCGCTTTCCGATCCCTTCCGTCCGCCCGCGTTCCCTATCGAGTTCCCTTCACGTCCGCTCCACGTTCCCTCCGTCCGCCCGTTCCCCTCCCGTCCGCGCCTCGTTCCCTCCCGTCCGCCCGAGTTCCCTATCGCGTTCCCCACCCGTCTGCTCCTCGTTCCCTCCGTCCGCCCCCTCGTTCCCTCCGTCCGCCCCCACGTTCCCTCCGTCCGCCCCCTAGTTCCCGCCCGTCCGCCCCTAGTTCCCACGTTCCCCATACGTCGTTTTCGTACCCTAAACCCTAATTCCGACCGGGATCCCATAATGATTGGGCTCTTCGTTGCCTATATAAAGCCGTGAGGCTTTAGTTCCTACCACTTTCCTCTCCTCCCACCACATAGGGACCCGAGACCTTGTTGCGTCCCAAAGGACAGCATCACCGCGCGGGTCTCAAGGAGTTTGGGAGGGCAGGGCAAATTGTGGGGGAACCCTCGCAATTTTTTTTTCAGATTCACTCGCTCCCGTGATTTTTATCACGAGAGATTTTCACACTCACTTATTCACGTGATTTTTATCACGACTCATTTTCAGATTCACTCACTCACGTGATTTTTATCACGATGGAGGGGGAGGGCATTGCTCCTTACGAGAACGAGGATTTGAGGGTGCACCGTGCTTGGCTCGTAGGCAATGCATCGGCGAATACTGCCGAGGGTACGGGAAGCGATCCTGGAAGTGGAAGTACTGCAGCACGTCCACCACGTCCAGATCCCTTTCAGTTTGACGAAGAGTTCTTGGCTGTTGGTCATTCGGGAGGCAACCAAACACGGGGAAGCCGTGGAACACGTGGGAGTCGGGGAAACAGTGGACATAGAGGGAGAACTGGAAGGGGACCAAGCTCAGGCAGTTCCACAGAAATACATGCACCGGCTCGTTCGGAGAACGTGCCACCACAATCTCCGACACGGCGGACATCAAGACCGGAGAGCCCTGCACGTGATGTACCTCAGGGTTCGGAGCAGACTGAAAGACGGGGATTAAAATGCCCAGCAGTTTCGGAAGGGACGGAGGACGGGTCCGCGGCATCGGGTTCGCAATCAAAGAAAAGGAAACATAGAGGCAAACGCGACCCGCGGACCGATGAGGCTCGAAATCATTGCAGGATCGTGTTGTTGGATTGGTTTAGAAGTAACAGCATAGTTTATTTGGAGAAAAAATACCTCAATGATGGTACAAAGGGTTTAGAGTTGGCGAGGAACGAGTTGATGCTTATTCTCACGGAAGCCACGTCTGGACCGGAGTTTGAGGAAGCTAGGGGCATGAGCGATTGGAACACATGGATTGAAAAACAAGCTGTGGAAGCAATCTACAATCCAACGATGTCATATGAGGCTATGCATCCTGGAGAGGGAAGTAGTGGTGGGAGGAGGTCCGAGCTGTACATTAAGCTAGAGAATTGGAAAAGAGGCGTAATAGCAGCAAAAGGCACATCCGCCCGCAACCTTCCCGTTTTTATTGACAGGCAGCTGGCAGACAACATTGCCACTCAGGGCCGGCAGGGTGTCATATGGTTGCCTAGGAATGTGGAGATCAAACCCTTGGATAGGGAAATCTTCCAAGGGACCTTCGGAGTGGTGCGGAGAGTCACAATTCATGGAGCATCATTCATCCCTAACTGGATAGAGTGGGCTGGGAAGACCATGAAGGCCACGAATAGTCTGGAGAACCGAAAGGAGCGTTCGGTTGAAGCATTGGCATGCCCAGTAGATCATCCTGGGATAATCAAGCTACAATACCTCCACCCGAAAACATACGAATCCTATTCGATGTGGTGGAATGGAGGCTCCTTGAAGAACATGAGGGTCTATGACCACCAAGTTCCGGAAACCCACGAGCGCACAATCCTTCAAATGCCTGGGGCAGACTTTGAAGCACGGAAACGGTTGGTTGTATATCGAAGGCATCGAGCTTATTTGGCATGGGCTCTAATGTGCATTGTGGATGTAGTGCACAAGCATGACGTGTTGCACAATGACCTTAATCCCAACAATGTCATGCTGCATTTCCCACAAGACCGTGAGAACACGGTTTTCATTGGTGTGTGTGATTGGGGGATGGCATCATGGGGAGATGAAGACGCACCCTCCAACTATGGAAAAGAATCAGTGGATGAGATGAACAAGCACCGCATAAAATACAACTGTGCTGGTCCAGAATTATTCCATGTACGAGGGCAGCGTGGAACATCTACCTCTCCGGTGAGGATGGCTCGGAAACATAGGCACACGTTTCTCTCGGAGTCCTTCTCAGTGGGTGCTTTGGCAAAGAAGATTTATGCCAGGGATTCGACTTCCTCGTTGTTTCAGCTAAACAGTGATCCAAATGGCTTGAAGATGCGGTTTGAGATAGCATTGGATGCATTGACGAAGCCCAATCCAGCGGAAAGGTCAACCATCACACACGTAGTGAACATGTTGAAGTCGCCTCCATACAACATGGTTAACCCGACAATGTGCTTCCGTGACACTGCAAAATAGTTTTTTTTTGTTTTCTTTGCAGCAATTTTGGATCATACCAATTTTGTAACCGTTGGAGATGTAAATAAAACCATCATTTTTTCATACACAACTTGTATATTGTATGAGGTTTATGGATCTTAGTGCAATGTTCATACTCCATGAGGATTTTTGCTTCATAATCGAGAAGAAGTCTATGGGAGACTAACCAAGGTTCTCGCCTCTCGTGAGGCCACATCATTCTTTCACATCGTTGTTATCACATCCATGTGCTAAGTTCAAGTTAACTATAGTTGTTCGTGATATGTCTTGCCAAAATGCAATTACCTATATTTATTCTAATTTTGGTATGCCACAAAATGTAGTCAACTATAGTTATATCTAGTTAACTAAAGTTGAGCACAATGTTGCAATAGTTATATCGGTTGTACACGTGATCCTAAACATCTCTAAATGTTCTTTCTTGTACTCCACACATATTGCACACATACTTCACAATTGCTTATATTTATATTTATATAATTCACAATCACTTTTTTTTGGAAGTTTGGACATAGTCTCGGTTTTTTGGCTCTCAAAAATTCATATGAAGTCCAAAAAATGAGTTCTTGGTATCCATGGATAGGTAATGAAGTCCTCTACAAGAATATGCAATAAAAGTCCTCTACATAATAGTCCCCCATCCACATAATAAAGTACACTAAAATAACAATAATCAACTAAGGGTGAACGTAAAGTGGTTAAAAAAATTTCTCTTGGAACTGAGAAGTGGATGCATAGTTTCATATTGCTTTGTGCTTGTTTATCTCAATAGAAACTGTTCGGTTGGTGAATTAAAAATAAATAAATAAATCATAGAAGTGGTACAACATATTATACAAGTCATAACTTTATTATTGCGACAACGTTACAAATGCCCTTTATTAATCATATACATGAACAAACCATGCAAACTATAATATTCCACTTCATTCCGTCATCCCAACCTCGTAGATGCTCCTGGCTTCCGGCGAGGCTCCATTTTTGGAAGAGGATTCGGCTGAAGTAAATCAAAATAGCTAATCGTTCGGTCTTTCATCCGTTCCTTCAATGGTAGCCGATGAGGCGACAATCCTCTCCTCTTCTTACGAATAGACATAGTCTTTGAAGATTCCCCCGCTACCTTGACTATTTCAATGTCGATTGAAGTCTCCTCCACATCCACATCCACATCCACATCCACATCCACATCCCCGGGCTTCTCCAAAATATCCGCACACAAATCAATTAGATCATTTAGATCTCCACCCACGCATTGTGTGTGGTCCTTCTCCACCGCATCGATCTCAAAGTTGTCTGCATATCGTCGTTGTTCCTCCGCCGCCCTCATCCTCCAAGCTTGTGTAGATTGTGAGAAGGGAGTCATGACATACTCATCACGAAATCGATCCCTAGCACTTCTCTCATCTCTCTCACGCTCGGGTGTTGCATTGAATGGAATATGGGGATCGTCTAAATTGTGTATCTCCTCATCGCATTCTACACCCTCAAACATGACTCTCCCCTTTCCCATCCTATCCATGATACTCTACCTTCGTTATATATATGAGTCTCAATGATCTACTTATATATTGATCTCTAAGGACTTGATGACCATGACCAATAATTGATGTAATCCAATATGTAGAGGATCCAATTCTCGTTAGTAAGATAAAGTCAACGCAATCGGAATAAAAATAAAGTTGGTTAGGTTAAAAATGTACACTTTTGAAAAAATCTTCCGACATCCGCATCGGAAACCTCTTTGATACCTCTTTGAACTTTCCATATTTGATTAGTTATCCACTCATTCAACAAATCACCAATTTGTGCTTCAATCATAGTGGTTCATATGGTTTCATAACCGATGTCACCCATCCGAATGCACTTTCCTTCAATAAATCATTAATTTGTGCTTCAACCTTAGTGGTTCATATGGTTTCATAACCGATGTCACCCATCCGAATGCACTTTCCTTCAATAAATCATTAATTTGTGCTTCAACCTTAGTGGTTCATATGGTTTCATAACCGATGTCACCCATCCGAATGCACTTTCCTTCAATAAATCATTAATTTGTGCTTCAACCTTAGTGGTTCATAAACCCTAAACCCTAAACCCCTAAACCCTAAACCCTACGTCATTCCAAATTACTACCACATATGTGCCATTGATTTGTTCTCACACTCATGTAGAAGTGTTTCCATACATGGTTTGAGGGTTTAGGTTCCTAGCTTTCCAACGAACCCACCTGCTTTTTTTTTCGATGCCTACATTTTTTTCATTATAATAATCAATCATTGACAAGATCTTGGCCGTTAGATTGGAGGGGTTATTTTGAGCAAGTAATAAAGTGGCATGCTCCTTTGAGTTTGGACTTTTGGGCTTGGCCTTTGGAGGCTTCACACTATGCCCAACTAAGGCTACCCTTACTATATTTTATTGGCTATTTAGGGTTCATTTCTTTGGACTCTCAACAAAGTTGGGCCGCTCAATCGCACTTTGATCCACTCCCGAGGGTTAACATTTATAGATGGTGACTATAGTGTCCGTTTTTTGGCTCTAAAAAATTCATATGAAGTCCAATTCATATGTGGTCGCAATTCTACGCTGTTCCCCTGCCGCCCCGTTCCCTCCCGTCCGCTCCGCGTTCCCCACCCGTCCGCTAATCGTTCCATCTTTCATCCGTTCCCCCCCGTCCGGTCCACGTTCCCCACCCGTCCGCCCCGTTCCCCTCCCGTCCGCGCCACGTTCCCTCCGTCCGCTCCTCGTTCCCCACCGTCCGCTCCTCGTTCACATCCGTCCGCTCAGCGTTCCCCACCCGTCCGCCCCGCGTTCCCTCCGTCCGCTCCTCGTTCCCCACCGTCCGCTCCTCGTTCCCACCCGTCCGCTCAGCGTTCCCCACCCGTCCGCCCCGCGTTCCCTCCGTCCGCTCCTCGTTCCCCACCGTCCGCTCCTCGTTCCCACCCGTCCGCTCAGCGTTCCCCACCCGTCCGCCCCGCGTTCCCTCCCGTCCGCGAACATGGAGCGGACGGGAGGGGAACAGGGGGCGGACGGGGGGAACTGACGGCAGGGGAACGCGGAGCGGACGTAGGGAACGCAGAGCGGACGGTAGGGGAACGCGGAGCGGACGGCAGGGGAACGGTGGCGCGGACGGGAGGGAACGCGGGGCGGACGGGTGGGGAACAAGGAGCGGATGGGTGGGAACGAGGAGCGGACGGGATGGGAACGAGGAGCGGACGGGTGGGAACGAAGAGCGGACGGGTGGGAACGAGGAGCGGACGGGTGGGAACGAGGAGCGGACGGGATGGGAACGAGGAGCGGACGGGATGGGAACGCTGGAGCGTATGGAGAGGAGCGTACGGAAGGGAGCGTGGGAGCGGACGGGGGGGAACGTTGGGGGCGGACGGGAGGGAACGGGTGCGGACGGGGGGGAACGCTGGGGGCGGACGGGAGGGAACGGGTGCGGACGGGGGGGGACTCTGGGGCGGACGGGCGGGAACGGGTGCGGACGGATGCGAACGGGTGCGAACGGGTGGGAACGCGGGAGCGGATGGAGGGGCGGACGGGGGTATATAAGTGGAGGGGACCACTTACATACCTTACTCCACTCCTTCTGGGCGCCCAGACAACCCTCCTCTAACACAGAGTGCGGGGTAGCGGGGCTCTCGGAGGAGTTAAGGATCCCTTTTTTGGGATCCTTTTACACTACTTTTGGCAGGTTGTGGCAGGTTTTGGCAGATCCACGTGGCCGTTATTTGGCATATTCCTTGTGACACGCCCAGTCAACTGGCCTCTGCGTGAGCGCCGGTAGCGGGGTGCTCGAAGGGTGTGCCGAATAGTTGAACTTTAATTTTTAGGGACATTTTTGAACTAATTCCACAGCAACACTATTTTGAAGTGTATGCTTGGATATTTTGTAGCACTATTATGAAGTGCAATTAGTATTTTAAAAAGTAGAGTTCTAGATTAGAATTAGAAACTCCAATTTGGGTGGAATTAGAATTAGAAACTCCAATTTTCAGACATGGCAAGTGGAGGAACTGGAGACATGGCAAGTGCAAGTGGAGGATCTAGTTCTGGGTGTTCCAGAGGACATGGACGCAAGGCCGCTGATTTGGAGTGGAATGTTTACGATGATCCCTCCCAAAAAGCCAGGGTAGGTTGGGAGAATGTACCACAACCGTGGTCAGCGAAGACTGCAATGCAGTACGTGGGCTTCCCTCACTTTGATCGGTTGTGGCCAAGACATTGTCACGAGCGACATTGCAAGGCCGTCAATGCGAGCTATACGCAGCTTGAAGACGTGGAGGCAAAATGGAGATTCCTAACGATACTTAGAAGTATCTCCAATTTGGATAGATGGCCCAAGAGTGCAATTCCAAAGTCGGTGGCGTGTATGATGTATGCGGAGCACGTGTTGCGAGTTAGGGTGGATTGGTCAAGTTTGGGTGCTCTGCATGATCAAAAATTTGGGGGTATTGGAATTGCATTCACTAAATGCACAGTTCCGGATATTCCATACACTCCCGTTCCGGAGTGGTTCAGGAAGAATCCTAAACTAGTGGATGAGCCTGGGGCACCAATTCCAGAAGGTCGGGAACCAAAAAAACCACGTACTCGCAAACGACCAGCCAATGACGTGGAGATGGCCATCGAGGAGGCGTTTGAGCATATGGATGAGGAGGGCATGGAGGTAAATGTCGATGTGGTTAACGAGCTGGTTAACCAGGTGATTAACGAGGCCCTAAACGAGGTAAACCCTCGTCAACTTGGTGCGGACATGATGGAGAGCATAATGGAGGCATTGCGCCAGCAACATGTCGAGGAAATTCGTGAGTATAAAGCAAGGATTCTCGAGCTGGAAAATCGACTTGCAACACTTATGATGGGGGAGGCTGGCAGTTCAAGTAGTACACCAATTAACATCCAGTCTTTGGAAGCAGAGAGGGATACAGCTTTACAGGAGGCCATGATTGCAAAGTCACAAGCAGCGGACGTATGTACGAGGAATGAAGTAATGCAAGGAAAGATGGAGGCTTTGCAAAAGGAGGTGGTGGACATGCAACAACAACTTCAAGTGGTCAATGAAGTGGTTGTCGATCACGAATCCAAGATTGGCACACTGGAGGAGCAGAATGCAAGGTTGAGGAAATTTCTATCGGATGCGATCGTGGAGCGAACCAATATGAGGACAGGGACATTGCTTTCTATGGCCAAGGCTCGTCAATATGAAGCTGAATTTGAGAGCATCCAGCGAGAATGGAACCGCAATCATAGATTGCGGAACTTGATGCTCACGTCATGGCCAGATCAAGAACATATGTACCCTAGTAGGTGGGATGATGAGGATGACTTGAAATTGCCTAACGGGAGCTTGGATTGGCGGCAACTGATCGACTCCGATCACCATTGGGATGTGACCCAAGTGCATGAATATCCATACAGCATGAGGGGTGAGTTGTTATGGCCGGGTCCACATCCAATGGTCTTCGACGGATCCGTGTGTGGGATTTGCGGCAGTCCATTTGGCCCAGAGGGATGCTTTCAAGTTGGATCGTGTGGGGGCCAATTCCATCCACAATGTCTGATAGTGACAATGATCAGGAGACGGCAATGTCCCCATTGCAGATCACCCTTCCACCCTCGTTTGTACCTCCAATTTGGCCTTCGGGATTACATGCCTAAGGACTGGGTGGTAAGGCCAACGGACTATCCCTTCAACCTTTGCGAGTTTGGTGGGACTTCTGTTGAGTGGAATTGGTTATTCAATCGTGCAACGGTTGAACTTTGGAACGATAACAAAGATGGCGAATGGACACAAAATCCACGTCAAATTTTGTATGTTGCAGACGAGTTGTTTCCCAACAAGCCCCCAAACCATGGCATGAAAAGATTTTTGTACCAAACTTTTGGTTGGCATTGGGATGCGACAACCATGCAATTACGGAGAGGCATTCAACCTCCTTTTTACAATGCAAGTGGTGAACTATCAATATCGGAGCATGAGTTGGAAGAAGATGCACATGAGATGCCCATGGAACGGGATTCCCATTTTGAAGCGCACTTAGAGCAGTCGTACCACAAACACAGAACGCAGTTGGAGGCAGTTGAAGCACTCTTGAATAGAGTTACGGATGATGCGGTATTGAGATGGCTAAATGGGGGGCCTAGACCACGTAATGCCACTCCACTGTCTCTTGGAAGTCGTCCATATTTCACCCGTGAAACCACGCGAATGATGGAAGCCGGGGAATCATCATGAGCACGACGAGGATCTACTTCAGCTGCAATAGACCTCGATTCAGATTCGGATTAGGCATTTTTGTAGCATGTTTAGAAAGTTGTATAGGAACGGAGGAAGACTTTGTACACATTGAACATATTTCATGTTCAAAGAATATGTAATATAAAGAGGAGTTACCGACAAGTTGTCATTTCTAAGATCGTGTAAAAGATAGCATATGGATGTCACATGTTTTAATGTTATTCGAAACTTTTAAAAACTCACTTGAATATTTGTAATTCATATGATAGTCTAACCAAAAGTACTATTGACTACATAGTCAATATTGAATACCACATAATGATATAATTATATAAATATGCAATAAATAATTTTAAAAAACATGCAATAAATAATTTTATTACTATAATAAAATGATACAACTTCGAACGTAACGTTCGCTTTGTGGTCTAAATGTCTTACCGAAGGCCCTAAGGTTGTAACTTGTATCAATTTTGACGGAAGTAATAAATTATGGGAGTACGTGGGAGCACCGAAAGAACACATTTGTGCAAAACCATTACGTTCGAATCCGTACTGTAGGATCATTTGCTTCGACACATCTTGGGTCCTCTTCAGACTCGTCTGTGCTGAAATCATCATCCGTTTGGGGAGTCGCGCTTTGAAGATGCAACTCTCGGTCACGTTGTGAGAAAATTATCCTCTTGGTCGGCCGGGAGCCATCTGCATCCTGTATGCCATTTTCATCTAGATGTGGTCTACCCTCATCTTCATTGTAGTCTTCAGCAGTAAACGGAAGCGATCGTCCCTGATACCTCTTCCTAGTACGTTTGACACCTCTCGTAGTTCTCTGGCGCCCTCCACCCGTACCACGACTTGAGTGCACTTCATCTCTACTTCCATCTATAAAAGCATCCCCCGTTGTACTTCCGCCTCCAACTCCAAGACCACCTCTTCCATTGGATTGACTGTGTGGAAGTGAAACAGACGCGGGTGGAATTGCAATTGGTATGTTCTCAACAACATGTGGTCGTACAGAAAGACGACGTGGCGCCTCTATAGTAACATTTCTTGAAACATTGTGCATAGCAACCAAAGTAGCACCCACCGCAGTTGCACGTGAAACACCCAATCTAGAAGTATTGGCAATACTTCGAGTGAGAAGACGATGTTGACCTTGTGCATGCAATTGCACCATAGAGGTGGATGCAATCCTTTGAAGAGCACGGAATCGAGTTGTAGGCATTTCAGGAACATTGGGCGTTGGATCTTCTATACGATGGTTGGATATGAGGGAGGCATCCATGGATTCAGAATGTACTCGGGTTGGAAGTGGATCATGTTGAACGTGCGTTGGCTCATTTACGGGTAGTACATTGTCGCCTTCACCAAATGAAAGAGAATCGCTCCGATGTTGCAAGGAATCTACTTCAATTCCCACATTCTCACTTGCCCCCATAGCAACATTATGGTCAGATGGAAACCCTTCTCCAGTGTGGAGAGTTTCAACATGCGGTCTTCCAATAGACCCCTCATGATCGTCATGCATTCCGTCGTTATGTTGGGGGACATCCGGTTCATCAAACTCAAACACCCCAAGGTTTCCATCACTACCATTGCCATCCTCATCTTCTGAACCATGATTCTCGGAATCGAGGTCATCCAAATCAAAGTCGATGTCATCAACATTGTTGTCTTCATCATTTCCAGCCCTATCAGTTGGATCCACGTCATCTTCGTTGTCATCTTCTTCGTCAAGGTCATCGTCAGAATGGACCTCATTCAATTCGTACCATTGAGCAGGTCTTGGGCCCCTCCGATGTCGAATGAGCCTACTATTGGTATATATGTAGACGAGGTCCTCAGCACGACTATGCTTCAAGCGATTGCGACTCTTGTTGTGAACGTATGAGTACATGCTCCAATTGCGTTCACATGCGGATGCGGAACATACTTGTGCAAGGATATGTCTTGCTATTGTTTGGAGGGCTTTAGCTCCACCTCCCATTGCATCCCACCTGTGGTGCTTTTGGGCACCCCCCTCCGAGGGAGCCTAAAAGTACCGCATAAGCCCTTCGGTGAGGGTGGCCTGCCTTAGCAGGTGCCCAAGCCGAACCCGGTATTTAATGAATGTTTTGGGTTTGTGGAGGGATTTGATAATCGCGTCGTATCCTTCCGGTAGGTTGTGCCTAGATTATAAGTATCTAAGTGATTATCAATTCTCTAACCTAATGCCTAATCTATCCTAGTCTACGCGCAGACGCACCAGCCTTGGAATCAAGGCAACCTAACTCTAATGGATAAAAGAACCTTACCTCTTACCTTAGCCACATCTAATTCCTTATTTCTTATGGATTAAATTCTCTAAAAGAGGACCTTGATTAAGTCCCACCTTTCCAACCTTCATTCTTAGTTATGGTTGATTGAACAAAACCTAGGTTACTAAGTTCATAAATTATGGCATCACCGCTTACCTGGTTGGTGCACACCTTAACCCGAACCCTTCAAGGCCCTGTGCGGGTCTCTTGAAGGTTGATTGATACTTACACCCTCCGATCTTTGCCGCCGAAGGGGTAGTATCAATCTTCCGAGTTAAGTTCCCGGTTGGTTTTTTGCCCACGGGGGTTGTACGAATTTTGTTGGTTATTAATTAGTTTAACACGGGTTGACCACAAAAATTCAACTTAATGGGACCGGGGAATAAGGCAACCTGTGTGTTCGACCTGTTGCACAATCTTCAAGGGTTGGGGCCATCACCTCCAACCCTTGGGGCCAACAACATGATGGTGGTTTCGTGGGTCATTACTCCCACCTTACCACCTACAAACACGCAGAGTGGTCATGCCGGTGATTAACCCGGCTTCACCACACACGAACGAGCTATGAATGGAAGCTACTACCACAACACTTAACCGAGGGGCTCCGCACACATGGGAGTTGGAATCCCCCCTCGGCGGCTAGGTGGGTGATGCCCCCCTAGCCTTACATGGATAGTTGGGTTGGGTTTAGAATATACCTTTGCCGCGCTCCCTCCATTCCTAAATCGAAAGGTGTAGGGCTAAAAAGACTTACCGATTGGCTCCCATCTTGATTTGGCGATGGTTGGTGCGGAACCCCTACTCCAACGTTCGGCCGCCCACAACGCCAACTCGCCAACCTTGGATGGACGAACCTCTTATCGTAAGGCAGTAGACACCCCTTTGCTTGAACGGCCACAACTTCCTCTCACAAGCCTCAATTGGAACAATTGTTAGTAATTTGGAAAGCTAACAACAATAACTATAACCCATCCAATTATCAAAATAACTGCATGTATCCCCTTAAAGATATGAGCTCACAAAGTCGGCTCTTAGAATTCAAGAGGCAGCTGGGATACCTTCATTCAAAAATTCATAACTCTCACTCCTTAAATCCGATTGTCACAAACTTATACTTTCTAAAAAGCTAACAAGAAGAACTATAATGCGTCTAAGTCTCAAAGCAACTGAATAATTTCTCTTTTAGTTATGCGCTTGTAAAGTTAGTACTTATAGTTGGAGAGGTAGCTGAGACACCTTCATTAAAACACTTATAACTTTTACACATCAAATTAGATTCCAGCAAGCTTATACATTCTAGAAAGCTAACAACAACATCTATAACATACTTAAATACCAAAACAACTGAATAAATTTTCTCTTAGTTATGCGCTTGCAAAGTCAGCGCTTACAATTTAAGAGGCAGTTTGAGACATCTTCACTCAACTACTCATAACTTTTACACATCAAATTAGATTCCAGCAAGCTTACACATTCTAGAAAGCTAACAACAACATCTATAACATACTTAAATACCAAAACAACTGAACAAATTGTCGTTTAGTTATGCGCTTGCAAAGTCAGCGCTTGTAAATTGAGTGGCAGCTGAGATACCTCTACTCAAACACTCATAACTTTTGATCCCTAACTCTGATTCTAATAAGCTTAGGCTTTTTGGAAAGCTAACATAAAGGGCTATATCCACTCAAAATCTGAAAGCTAAATTGCAATTTGTGTGTCCACTACACTTGATTGAATGTGGCACAGCTACTTAGGGGTGTGTTCAAAAACACACTACCTTCTCTCAAGAGTTCTAACCATAAAATTCTAACTTATGCCTATATTGTATGAATGAAAATGCTCTCTCCTTCTAGCTACAATCCTAGAGGGCTTCGCCGTGTTAAAATGAAAATTCGGAGAGAGAACGAAGAGAAGAAGAGGGGGTTTTTATCACCCTTCAATGAAGGGTCGGACCCCTTCTCCCTTCCGTTCAACCGAGGGGTCCCGTCCCTTGAACGGTGGCAACGAAGCCCTCGGTGGTGAATGAAGTGGGGAAAGGCCACCTCGCACCCACTTGTCTAAGCCCTTAGAAAGGCTTTTCCATTTTGGTTTGAATTTCATTTTTGGTGGCAAGGGTGGCAACATGGCCCCCTTGCCCTAGTTGGCAAAATCCTTTACATTTGTAGTTGTCACCTTTTTTTTTCTTCGTTGGCCGCTACCGGAAGCACTCTTTTTTTGCCGCCGCTTGACTTTGCTTGCTTGAATTAGTTGTTCCTAACTTAACCTACCTATTTACTAGCCCACTACTTTCATACTTCCGATTCGGGTAAAGGGCATTTCCCTTTTACCCCTTCGGTTTCTAATTTCTACTTGTCCAAGAGTTTTACCCCAAAGATAAAACACTTCTAGCCAACCTACCTTAATCTAAATGGCTTTTTGGCCAAATTTTCCTAGTCTAATCTAATGATTTTGCAAAAAGCCCTCAATTGTGAGCCAAATTGCCGTTGGGGGCAATTTTGGTGCTCACATATGTCGGCCATCAGGGGGCGCTCGCCCGAGCGCGACGGACCCAAATTTCTCTTGCTCGCACGACAATCCTGGGCACACGGTAACCTGCACTAGCACACACACACATACACACATTTTTTTTTTCTTTGTCCTTATATTTTTTGTTGGTTAACTTGCAAAGAATTGAGGAGAGAGGGGTGAAAGAGAGGACACAATACTAAGCCAAAAAACAGTTCAAAGCCGCCACACTTCCCCACCGGACTGGGTTTGTGTCTACCTAAGACACCCCCTCCGCCTTGCGGGAGCAATTTGGAGCTATAGATAAAAAAATTCCAAAACCACCTTCCTCCCTCTTCGGAGAGAGTTCGGAGTACAAGAGCAATTCCCAGGCGCTGAAGAAAGAAGGTCCCCCTATTGGTTTCCTTCAAACAATGACCACGGAGGGCCGACCTCTAACCTAGCACCAATTGCAAGAAGTAAATCCCTCCGCCTTTGCTTCGGGTCTAAAAGATTGATTCTCATTTAATTCGCCAGTTGCGCCTGTTCACACGTTGTATATCTTGCAACGACCCCTGTTTGTTCGTGTAGGAAAGTTCGTGCTATTTAGTGGAGCCAATTGAACATAATTGTTGTCGTACACATTTGTGACCAAAAAGGGGCCTAACCACAAGGCGTCAACCTTACTTCGGAACTCCATTTTCCACGTATCTTGGAGCATTACCAACGTCCCTGGGTGCAAGGTTCGCACCTTGTGTCGTTTGTTGAGGACGGTCTTGCGCCTCCGTTGCGTCGCCTCAAGATGTTGCACACTAGGCCGTCGTCGTTCGGTGGCGGTGATTGTGTATGCCTGGGTTTGGTTGGGAATTTCTTCCGGGTTGAGTTCCATCCATGCCGTAAACTCACCCGTGTCCTCCCAACCATAGAGGCCGGGACCCATGTCCTTTACCGGGCCTAGATGTGTCTTAGAGCCTACCACCTGGTTGGCTAAGTCTACCGAAGCGATTTGGGGCTCTGGCTTCGATTTGGGTAGGTCGGATTCCGTGAATTCTGCCGAAGGCTTGCGGAGGGCAATTCTTGTCGTTGTTCGGTTGTGAGGGGGCCCAAATGATATTTGGGAGGTGCCCGTAGACCACTCGGTGATGGCATTGGCCCTACGAAGCCAATCTCTTCCTAGGAGTATTGGGTAACTTTTGGATGTTACCGGAAGCCTCAAGACTTGGAACGTGATCGTATAGACTTCTCCCCCTACCTTCATCAAGCAATCTTTTACCTGTCCAAGGGGGGTGACTTGCCTTTGATCCGCCAAGTTTATAACAAAGGGCGAAGGGCCAGTGAGCTCGAGGCCGAGTTTTTCCAATGTCGAGAGTGGCATGATGTTAATTCCACTACCCCCATCAACCAAGGTATGTGGAATAATCTTGTCCATAATCTCGACTTCCACCTCTATCGGCCCTTCGTCCCCTAAGGGGGTTCTACGGACCTCAACCGCCATCGTTGGGATTTTTGGCTTCCTCACTTGGGTAGCTCCTTCTTTGAATTCCTTCCTTAGGGCAGGGGCTACTTGAATTAGTTGAGCCAAGGAAATATTCGCTCGGAGGCTACAAAGGTCCGTCCAAAGATCGTATTCTTCTGCCGGGTTAGAGGCGCGGCTGGGCCGGGGTTTTGGTGGGAAATTGGCTGGCAATCCATTCCCCCAAGTATCTCTTCTATCCACGAACCGGAAGAGGTCTTCCTCTTCTTCCGGTGATGGATCATCTACCGGCTCGTCATCAGGGTTAGGCCCTAGGGAGGTTGCGGGAACCTTGGGCTTGAGGGCTGCATTTTGCAAGAACTCCGGGAGTTCTGCAAACTTTGGTGATTCTTCGGACTCATTGGACTTCTCGGAACCTTCACCCATCACGGTTTGTGCCTTTTTTTGGGCCCTAGTAACTACTGCCACGTCTATCCTCTGCTTGAGTATCCCCGGGGGAACCAGGATAGACCGTAAAGAAGAATCGGCTAGCTCATGAGAGATGAAGTTGCTTTGACTAGTGTTTGGGTTAGAAAACATTGGGGCTGAACAACTTGTGCTCGCCTCATTGTTTTCAATGAACCTAGCGTCTTGGGTTTGTGCTTGACCGAGGTTAAGGGGACCTTGGGACATTGGAGGCCCATTTCCGTTTTGCGCCCACTGTTGGTTAGTATCATGTCCACTCCCCATATTTTGTTGAGGAGGATTGTAGTTGTACTGACCGTTAGGACCCTGAGCCTGACCTTGGTTCATTTGGTACCCATAGAATTGGTTGCCCCCGTTGGGGGGGTTGTTGAAGGCATTACCTTGTTGTGCCAATTGGGGTCCATTGTTGAACCTATTCGGTTGGTTCTGGCCCATTTGAGGGACATACAATTGGCTTACCACACCTACCAAGTTCGAGTTGGCTTGCCTACCACCGGATGGGGGGTTTTGAGGGTAAGAATTTTGTGAACCTTGATAATTGTTCCCTCGATTACCTTGATTTTGGTGGTTGGGTGGACCGTAGTTTTGTTGGCCATTGCCTTGCGGGTTACCTTGGTGATAATTACCCAACATTCCTCCTTGGTTCTGTTGATTCCTATCATAAAAGAATGCAGGAGGCTGCTGGTTCAGTTGGGAATTGTAAGATGGCTGATTCACGGGGACCCTGCGACAATTCTCAGTGGGGTGATTACCCCCACAATGGTTGCACACCACTCCCGTCTCAATCCAACACTTACCTGGCCCCAAAATGTGAACCTTACTGCACGTGGGACAAACTCCTTTGCCGTTGTTCCGGGCTTGACCCTGGGCGTGGCCTTGCTGTGGACGAGGAGGTGGGGCGACAAGGTTACCTGTAAACTTGGGCTCCGTGCAAAACTGGTCACTGTGACCGGATTTGTTGCAATTACGGCACCAAATGTTAGTGCCATAATTGCCGGTCTCCGAGGTTGGCGGGACTTGTTGTGCTAGAGGTCTAGACGTAATTGCCATGGTTAACTGTTCTGTGAGGGTTTTAAGCGACTGCATCACGTCATTCCTCAACTCGTCATTGGCCTTCTTAACTCTAAGCTCTAGCTCCTCGATGGTGGCGTGGCTCGGAGGGCTAGGGAGTGCTAAGAGCTCGGGCGGCGGCCTTGTAGCCAATGGAACCGGGGCCACTCGGTGGACGGCGTATGCATCCGGTCGGGATGGCTCCAACTGAGGAGGCTTACTCTGCTCGGGAGGAATGTAAGTTGTGGGTAGGAAAGCTGGGACTGGTGCGATCGTGCAGTTCCACATTCGTTCATTTTGTTTGTCTACACCCTCGATCCTCCTAGCCTCTTCTTTAGCCTCCTCTAAGTCTTGAGGGTTAGAATTGAGAATCTCCCGGATAGTGCCTTGTTTGTTAAACCCTTGTATGAAATAAAATTTGATCGTGTCATTTGTGAGAAGGGTTCCTACATAACGAGTTACCACCGTCTCGAACCGTCGGATGTATGACGTAATACCCTCGGATGGGCCTTGCCGCATGTTCGTTAACGCCACGAGTGCACTTTGTTGGCCCATTTCCGGTCTAAACTGTCGGAGAAAGGCTGTTTGCAACGTTGCCCAATCGACAAATATTCCCGCATCGTGAGACCGATACCATTCGTAAGCTGCTCCCTCTAGCGTGGTAGAAAACCAAACGAGTTTGTACGTGTCTTCGGCTATCACATTGGCCAACATTACCTCAATGTATCGCTCGATGTGGGTCGAAGGGTCCTCATGCGGGAGGCCACCGAACTTCGGAAAATGACTCGGCATTGCCCGTGGCGCTAATGCCTGTGGCATTAAGATGGGAGGCCCCCTAGGAGCCATCATGGCATCTAAAGGATTCGCCATGGGTTCGTGTTGTACCCCTCCAACTGGACTCTCCGGGGTAGGGGACTCCTCCCTCTCGTGTTCGAACTCGTGACCTAGACCTTTAATTGTTACTTCCTTAGTTTTATCGGGTTTTGGTTGTTTGTTCTTCGGCCTCTTACCTTGTGTGGTCTCTGATGTAGTCGCAGTAGTCGCGGTGGTCGTGGTTGGCGTATCGTACGTTCCTCCCCTAGTACTAACCATAGCACACGTGGACCATGGCGAATGACTAATTTCTATAGGATTCAATTCTTCCTCTCTAAACTTAAATGTGTAGGTACTTAAGAAAATGTCGTCCGGGGTTGGCCGGGGCATCCACCCTCCCGGCGGACGCACCAATTATGTGGTGCTTTTGGGCACCCCCCTCCGAGGGAGCCTAAAAGTACCGCATAAGCCCTTCGGTGAGGGTGGCCTGCCTTAGCAGGTGCCCAAGCCGAACCCGGTATTTAATGAATGTTTTGGGTTTGTGGAGGGATTTGATAATCGCGTCGTATCCTTCCGGTAGGTTGTGCCTAGATTATAAGTATCTAAGTGATTATCAATTCTCTAACCTAATGCCTAATCTATCCTAGTCTACGCGCAGACGCACCAGCCTTGGAATCAAGGCAACCTAACTCTAATGGATAAAAGAACCTTACCTCTTACCTTAGCCACATCTAATTCCTTATTTCTTATGGATTAAATTCTCTAAAAGAGGACCTTGATTAAGTCCCACCTTTCCAACCTTCATTCTTAGTTATGGTTGATTGAACAAAACCTAGGTTACTAAGTTCATAAATTATGGCATCACCGCTTACCTGGTTGGTGCACACCTTAACCCGAACCCTTCAAGGCCCTGTGCGGGTCTCTTGAAGGTTGATTGATACTTACACCCTCCGATCTTTGCCGCCGAAGGGGTAGTATCAATCTTCCGAGTTAAGTTCCCGGTTGGTTTTTTGCCCACGGGGGTTGTACGAATTTTGTTGGTTATTAATTAGTTTAACACGGGTTGACCACAAAAATTCAACTTAATGGGACCGGGGAATAAGGCAACCTGTGTGTTCGACCTGTTGCACAATCTTCAAGGGTTGGGGCCATCACCTCCAACCCTTGGGGCCAACAACATGATGGTGGTTTCGTGGGTCATTACTCCCACCTTACCACCTACAAACACGCAGAGTGGTCATGCCGGTGATTAACCCGGCTTCACCACACACGAACGAGCTATGAATGGAAGCTACTACCACAACACTTAACCGAGGGGCTCCGCACACATGGGAGTTGGAATCCCCCCTCGGCGGCTAGGTGGGTGATGCCCCCCTAGCCTTACATGGATAGTTGGGTTGGGTTTAGAATATACCTTTGCCGCGCTCCCTCCATTCCTAAATCGAAAGGTGTAGGGCTAAAAAGACTTACCGATTGGCTCCCATCTTGATTTGGCGATGGTTGGTGCGGAACCCCTACTCCAACGTTCGGCCGCCCACAACGCCAACTCGCCAACCTTGGATGGACGAACCTCTTATCGTAAGGCAGTAGACACCCCTTTGCTTGAACGGCCACAACTTCCTCTCACAAGCCTCAATTGGAACAATTGTTAGTAATTTGGAAAGCTAACAACAATAACTATAACCCATCCAATTATCAAAATAACTGCATGTATCCCCTTAAAGATATGAGCTCACAAAGTCGGCTCTTAGAATTCAAGAGGCAGCTGGGATACCTTCATTCAAAAATTCATAACTCTCACTCCTTAAATCCGATTGTCACAAACTTATACTTTCTAAAAAGCTAACAAGAAGAACTATAATGCGTCTAAGTCTCAAAGCAACTGAATAATTTCTCTTTTAGTTATGCGCTTGTAAAGTTAGTACTTATAGTTGGAGAGGTAGCTGAGACACCTTCATTAAAACACTTATAACTTTTACACATCAAATTAGATTCCAGCAAGCTTATACATTCTAGAAAGCTAACAACAACATCTATAACATACTTAAATACCAAAACAACTGAATAAATTTTCTCTTAGTTATGCGCTTGCAAAGTCAGCGCTTACAATTTAAGAGGCAGTTTGAGACATCTTCACTCAACTACTCATAACTTTTACACATCAAATTAGATTCCAGCAAGCTTACACATTCTAGAAAGCTAACAACAACATCTATAACATACTTAAATACCAAAACAACTGAACAAATTGTCGTTTAGTTATGCGCTTGCAAAGTCAGCGCTTGTAAATTGAGTGGCAGCTGAGATACCTCTACTCAAACACTCATAACTTTTGATCCCTAACTCTGATTCTAATAAGCTTAGGCTTTTTGGAAAGCTAACATAAAGGGCTATATCCACTCAAAATCTGAAAGCTAAATTGCAATTTGTGTGTCCACTACACTTGATTGAATGTGGCACAGCTACTTAGGGGTGTGTTCAAAAACACACTACCTTCTCTCAAGAGTTCTAACCATAAAATTCTAACTTATGCCTATATTGTATGAATGAAAATGCTCTCTCCTTCTAGCTACAATCCTAGAGGGCTTCGCCGTGTTAAAATGAAAATTCGGAGAGAGAACGAAGAGAAGAAGAGGGGGTTTTTATCACCCTTCAATGAAGGGTCGGACCCCTTCTCCCTTCCGTTCAACCGAGGGGTCCCGTCCCTTGAACGGTGGCAACGAAGCCCTCGGTGGTGAATGAAGTGGGGAAAGGCCACCTCGCACCCACTTGTCTAAGCCCTTAGAAAGGCTTTTCCATTTTGGTTTGAATTTCATTTTTGGTGGCAAGGGTGGCAACATGGCCCCCTTGCCCTAGTTGGCAAAATCCTTTACATTTGTAGTTGTCACCTTTTTTTTTCTTCGTTGGCCGCTACCGGAAGCACTCTTTTTTTGCCGCCGCTTGACTTTGCTTGCTTGAATTAGTTGTTCCTAACTTAACCTACCTATTTACTAGCCCACTACTTTCATACTTCCGATTCGGGTAAAGGGCATTTCCCTTTTACCCCTTCGGTTTCTAATTTCTACTTGTCCAAGAGTTTTACCCCAAAGATAAAACACTTCTAGCCAACCTACCTTAATCTAAATGGCTTTTTGGCCAAATTTTCCTAGTCTAATCTAATGATTTTGCAAAAAACCCTCAATTGTGAGCCAAATTGCCGTTGGGGGCAATTTTGGTGCTCACACCACCATTCATGGAGAGGTGCGGCATGCACGCTCGGGTCAGTAGAATCAGCAAAAGGCCCTCGATTTTCAAGAAAATCTTGGTACTGGTGGAAGATGTGGACATAAGTGTCCTCATCTTGAGCAAGCCTGCGAAGAACTCGATTTAGGATTGTCCTCGAATTGTCATCCTCATGGAGTGGGGCCCAACCACGTAGAAGCGGATTTAACATCGCTCCAGCCCAGTGTAGATCATTCAACATCAACCTCCATCTATTTTGAAACGTTACCATAGCATTTGCAGCAAGCTCAGGGCTTAAGCGAAATGGAGGTTTACTGAATCCACGAATATGGGTTTGTAAATCATGCATGACCCTCCAAGCCATTCCCATTGCAGGCGCCTTGCCGTCAAATACACGAAGAGCTTTAACAACCGGGATCACCATATACAAGAAATTTTCGCACGTGTTCCAGAATCCATCAGAACGTATAAAGCTTCGCACAACAGAGCCCTTCATGTAAGAGGTGCCAGATCTCCTCCTCATATCACGCATTAGAGTGATCCAATCCTCATCAACCACCATTCTTTCCAAAGCATTGCGTACTTGGAGAAGACGTTCAATCATGATGAAGTTCGTAGCAAAACGGGTCTCTACAGGTAGGCGGAGTGAGAGATTTGGTGACAACCTCCGGAATATAGCTTGAGAAGCATGATGGTTTTTAACAAATACACAAATATGGCGGGATTTTTTTACCAATTTTTTCACCCATTCCTCCTTCCCCCAATCTTCTAAGAGGAGATCTAGGCAATGTGCAGCACATCCTTGAAAATATAGATCGGGATTTGCTCGAATCAAGTCGCGAGCAGCGGAGGCCATAACTGGGGCATTGTCGGTGCAAACTTGGACCACATTATGTCGACCAACCTTTTCCACAAATGGTTGAATTTGAGCAGCAACGTAGACATGATCCTTGTGATTTCCCGTGGTGTCAATGGTACCCAAGAAAACGTCTCCCTTTGTGCCACATTGAAGAACGTTTAGGAGAGGTCGGTTTTGCACGTTGTCCCATCCATCACAACATATTGTAACACCGTATTTTTCAACGGAATTCCCCAGCTTCTCCTTCACTTGCCTATCTAGGTCAACCTTTATATCAGTTAACAACTTCGTACGGATGGCATTGTACGATGGTGGTGTGTAGGCTGGCATTCGATGACGGGCAGTTTCACGCACAACATGAACAAATGCAGGATGTCTCACAATGTTGAAAGGAATGTTAGCTTCATAAAAAGCCGTTGCCCATGCTCTATCGAGGAGTTGTTTTGTTGACACATTGAACCCCTCCGTTATGTTGAGTTGACGTAGTTCACGAGGAGGAGTGCCATATATCACAACATCAGAATGTTGAGTGGTTTGGGACATAAGCAAAGGCTTTGTTTCACTAATTACGGAGCCCGCTATAATAGGCTCCAAAGGTACAATATCTGCCACCAGAGAGTCCTCATTTACAATGCCTACATGTAAGGGCACAATGCCTCCGCAATGTTCAAACAAGGCCCTAATATGCGGGGGTACCATCCTACATGTGGAAACATCAGAAGCACCCCCTACATGAGGTCTATAACCAAGGTGGGCCAACATTCTATCTCCTCGGTAAGATATGACGAACGGGCAAAACCTACATTTAACCTGCCTTTGTGATTTACCGGGAACCCTCCCCTTATCCTCGTACCAATGATCCCATGCATCGTTTCGGCGTGGCATGACTTCAACAAAACCTGCAAATACAAACAAGTTAGAGCAAGTCACTTTGATCGCATACTAGGTCCTGTTCAAGAGTGCCACGAGGGCAACCCTAATTCACAGACACTAGATTGGACAAAGTATACTCTGCATTCAGGTCTCACGCATTCAATCCTCACTCCTCAAAGGAGAATCAAAAGACTTGAGACACACTATGTCAGTGGAGGCAAAAATGGCACCTTGCACCCTCAATTTATAGTGTTCGAATCGGACGGGGGAGCGGACGGGGGGGGGGGGGGGGGGCGGACGGGGGAGCGGACGGAGGGGGGGGAGCGGACGGGGGGGGCGGACGGGGGAGCGGACGGGTTGGGAGCGGGGCGGGGGACGTGGGCAGACGGAGGTTGGGAACGGGAGCGGACGGGGTGGAACGGGGATTGGGAACGAGGGCGGACGGGTGGGAACGGGGATTGGGAACGGGGGCGGACGGGGGGGCGGACGGGCGCTAGTAGAATTTTCCCCACTTTCCCTTTACTTTGCTGACATGTCGTCACACGTGGACAATGTAAATCCTACGTGTCCGAAATTGGGTAATGTAATTACACAAAAAAATCGGTAAAATTCAAGTCCGGCAGGATAAAGACAGCATCCGGCATAATCCGGCATAATGTCGTGACGGATACGTGTCGTGACGGCACGACATTATGCCGGGATAAGCCTCCGTCACGACACAATAGACAACCCTGTTCGTCCACAACCCGAGCAGAGTGGCCATGTCCCTGTTGGATCTTTCTCGTCTGGGATCCCATGTACACCTGGGCGCGGGTTTGTACAGTTTGAAACATCTGTACGAACTGAAGAGCAACTAGAGGTTCAACCTATGGACGTATCTGATGAGAATGAGCGTCCGCAGGCCGCGGACGAAGCTCAATTGGTGGCTAGTCCTGCTCCAAGGTCTACATCGAGACCGCAAGCAAGGAGGAAAGTGAAGGCTATCCGCAGGGGAAGGTCATCTCTACGTCTCGCTGGAGATCAGTCTCGATCTTCGGAGGCCATGGAGCATCCTGGTATCGATCCTGAGGTTGAATCTGGCCAAGTAACGGAAGTGGAGGTTGCTCCGCCGGATGCAATCATGTCTGTAGCTGTGCAAGTTGAAGGGATACCCACAGATTTGAACGTCAGCTCACCTGTGGAGGACGTTGCCGCTGCCGTTCTGGAGGTCCTAGGCCAAGGGCGATCACACCGAGCTTCCCCTGAGGTTGTGGTTGCAGAGGAGCCGACGGCCAATGAGGCAGAGGTGGTAATTCGAACCGAGGTCATATGCTTGGATAGTGATGACGAGGTGCCCGAAAAATGCGTAGAACTAGACGTGAGGGTGAAGAACACTATATTCGTTAATCGGAGACTTTTTGATGATTTTGAGACTATTCAAGAACGTGCTTTTCGAATTTGGTCTAGTAATGAGAAAATAAAAATCCCATATTGATAATTTTGGGAACAATTATTCGACATAAATGCATCAAATGAGCAAAAATGTAAAGCATACATGAAAACAAATGCGTATGATATGAGAAATTGTTGCCAATGGAAGGGATGATGCGGAGAATGATTGGAAATTGAATCTATTAAATGGGTTTGAAATTCAAATATAATGGAAATACCATTAAAGTCTTCAAATAGAATAAATAACCATACTCTACGTTCTACCCCTACATGCATTTAGGAACCACGTGGACGTTTCTAGTCACACTTGTACGTCACACTATTTTTTTTTAGCGGCCGTGTCCTTGTTTTTTGCGGCCTCCATGGCTTTGAAAATCTCCGGCCCGCGGCTGTAGCCAGGGAAACTCAAGTATGTGAGCGTAGAGCAGAGAGCGGAGAGCGGAGAGCGGAGATTGGAGAGCGGAAAATTTAGATTTTGTTAGGTAATTTTAGGAGAAGCAGTACCTATTTCCGTGGAATTAGAGATATTTTCAATTACATTTTTTGGAAAGGAACCCCATTCCCGTGGACAGTATAACTTAGAATTGTTTGAGAAACCAATGGATCCTATAGGCGTGGAAGATTGCATTTGTTATTAAACATCTTTTAGTATATGTTTAAAATGTAATATATTTGATTAGGGCTAACATCAACAAATGAAAATCAAAATACCATACACAAAAAATAATTTATTGGTCAACAAAATGTATCCAACATGAAGACTTACAAAAATGTGTAGTTAGTTCAAGTAGCTATATAGTCTAGTTTAGGGCCATCTACACCCTATCTGCGGGGCATGTCCAATATGGGTAAAAAGATCCAAAAAACATGCCATAAAACTCCGTTGCACCATAACAACTTTCTAATTCATCTCTAAGCCTAGCCAAATTACGCAAAGACAACTCCGCCAACTCCGACCGCAAAATCCTCTTGGAAATTGTTGAGGTGACGTGGCGGCTCTGCGAAAACAACATGAGGTTCAATTTAAAAAGTTTTACCAGGTTGTGTTCGCGTGGCATGATGTTCGAGTACCATCCACCACCCTGCAAGTGCAATTCGGAGAACTTGCTTGTTTGCGCCGACGTGTACACACAAAGGCTAGAATAAACATTCACCCAGTCCGAGAGGTACTCCGGCAAGGAAGACGAGGCCAATGCATTTTTCTCAACCAACTCTCTCATAATATACCTACATGACAAAACAAGAAAGTAAGAAAAACAAGAAAAAGAGCAAGAAATGAGAATAAGGATAGGTGCGAGAAGATGATAGATATATTACCGATACGCCACACGCTTGACAGCGAGTGACCCCTCCTCGAACTCCAAGAGGTTATCACCTTTGGCAAAGCCGATGTTAGGTTTATCGCCGAGGTAAGGCTTGAAGGCCTTGTCCCAAAGGATAATCCGCCAGTGATCAACGTATTCACGAGGGCGAAGGATAGTTTCTGATGCGTCCCAATCAATGTCCACGGAGAGGCTTTCCTCTAAGGTCTCAATTTCAACCACGACTTCCTTCTCCAACTGCAGAGGGAGATGATTAGATACGAGATAACTCCAATAAAGGAAAATGAAATCAAAGAAGGCCGAGAAAGGGATTTACCTGAGCCCAAAAGGACGCCTTGTGTAGCCAGTCGTCCAAAGCCCTCTCCCTCAAAGGCTTGTCGACGGGGAACTTGTTATCTAACCTTTCAGGAAGAGGGGCGTTCCACCAATGAAGCCACTTAGCTTTGAACGAAGCTTCGACCGGACATGTGACAATTTTTTGTAATTTTTCAATTGTCATGTCCGTCGACGAGAACTCATTAAAATGGCGGTCAATCTGTGCACGAAGAAAAAATGATTTGAGATAAAGAGAGTCAATGCTTGAATGGGATGAGTTGGATTCTAGAGTGATTTGAGATGAAGACAGTACCTCATGAAAGAAATCATCTCCATTGTCAGGGTGTGCAACGGATATGTACTTCTCAAAAGAACGGGCCCGAATACTCTTAATTGTTCTCTCTTGGGCTTTGGTCATAACATTCCAAATCTCAGTGGCTGATCTCTCTGCAACTGGTGTCGTCTCACGGTAATGCCTCACTGCAATGTCTGCTTGAGCTGAAATGTCTCTCTGCGAGATAGAACTTGGTGAGTTTATATTAAAGGAGATTGTCTATGTTGGAAGCTATAAATGATTGAATGCACAAAACCATACCTTGTAAAGAAACTTAACGAACACATCAGCCGTCAAGGTGTACCAAGTTGGGCGACTCTCCTTTATTTTCTCGCATGCTTTGTAGTCAGCTGGCGATATGAGATCCTTGAAGGTGGACAATTCTAACCTTCCAAAAGTGCGGATTCGAAGAAGCTTGGCCGGAATATTTGCTTTGACATAATCATGCTCGGTTGACCTGAGACAAAGTATGTGAGGAAGTTGCACTGAAAATAATGCAAAAAAATTGAATAAAAAATGCAAAATGAATGAATAAGTGAGTGAGTTTACCAATTAATGTCGCTCATGGCATTGAGGAATACACCAGTGTAGCCTCTAGGGTCAACAATTATGCAGTCCACCGAGATATGCCAACTCTTTTCATCGGGGTGGTGGTTATTGACATGCCTCCACCAAGCAGTGAGACGATGATTGCCTTCCCAAACGAAGAACATCTTCCCCGCGAAATGTGCGAGATCCGGATCCAGCTTGAGCTTGGTATCAAATTCTGCGGAGGCCTCTTGCCAAAGGGGGCTCCAAGAGGCCATGATGCCAGGGGGAATGGGAAGGTCCACGGGAACATCGTTGAAAATAGAAACGTAAAGAACTCGATCACCCTCTCGGTATCCCATTACAAACTCACATTCCAAGCGCTGCACCTCAACCTCACTGATAGGACGGACAAGAGGGAGGGCTCTCAAGCGGCACAAAGGAATGGATAAACGGGACTTACCCGTTGGCTTAATCCGGAGGCGTTGGATAACACCAACGGAATCTTCCTTTTGTGATTTCCGAAGCTCAAGTTCACACACAACAGGATCGGTGTCGGAAACAGCTTGCACGGCATCGTCACTCATTGGGAGAGCCTAACAAAATCACAAACAAGAAATGAATGCTAAGAATGCTTGAACACAAGAAATTTGCTAAACACATCACTCAACAACCATCCAACTTACCTCTACTTGCATTTCGCCTTCTGAATTAAAAGCATCCACCTGGACGGCTTCAACTTCAACCAACGGAGCCTCAACAACAACATCCTCTCCAAATTCGGGTTGCGATTGAGCGCCTTGTGAAGAGTCCATTTCCTAAGAACATGAAGAGAATGAGAATTTCAAAAAGCAAGGTCAATATTTTAGTGACCATAAAAAAACAAAAACCCAAACCTCCTTCCACACACCATAGACTCGAAAATATCAAATCAGTTTGTGCACTCTAGAATGAGGCCTCGGATCCGAGGCCTCTTCCCACAACTCATACAAATACCCTAGCATAACCTGAAATGGCCGAGAGGGCCTCAAAATCATCATATTAGCCCCCGTTAAGAAATCAGTTTGTGCACTCTAGAATGAGGCCTCGGATCCGAGGCCTCTTCCCACAACTCATACAAATACCCTAGCATAACCTGAAATGGCCGAGGGGGCCTCAAAATCATCATATTAGCCCCCCTTAAGAAATCAGATTGTGCACTCTAGAATGAGGCCTCGGATCCGAGGCCTCTTCCCACAAGTCATACACTTAGCCTATCAGAACCTGAAATGGCCGAGAGGGCCTCAAAATCATCATATTGGCCCCCCTTAAGAAATCAGTTTGTGCACTCTAAAACGAGGCCTCGGATCCGAGGCCTCTTCCCACATTCATACAAATACCCTAGCATAACCTGAAATGGCCGAGGGGGCCTCAAAATCATCATATTAGCCCCCCTTAAGAAATCAGATTGTGCACTCTAGAATGAGGCCTCGGATCCGAGGCCTCTTCCCACAAGTCATACACTTAGCCTATCAGAACCTGAAATGGCCGAGAGGGCCTCAAAATCATCATATTGGCCCCCCTTAAGAAATCAGTTTGTGCACTCTAGAATGAGGCCTCGGATCCGAGGCCTCTTCCCACAAGTCATACACTTAGCCTATCAGAACCTGAAATGGCCGAGAGGGCCTCAAAATCATCATATTGGCCCCCCTTAAGAAATCAGTTTGTGCACTCTAGAATGAGGCCTCGGATCCGAGGCCTCTTCCCACATTCATACAAATACCCTAGCATAACCTGAAATGGCCGAGGGGGCCTCAAAATCATCATATTAGCCCCCCTTAAGAAATCAGATTGTGCCCTCTAGAATGAGGCCTCGGATCCGAGGCCTCTTCCCACAAGCCATACACTTAGCCTATCAGAACCTGAAATGGCCGAGAGGGCCTCAAAATCATCATATTGGCCCCCCTTAAGAAATCAGTTTGTGCACTCTAGAATGAGGCCTCGGATCCGAGGCCTCTTCCCACAAGTCATACACTTAGCCTATCAGAACCTGAAATGGCCGAGGGGGCCTCAAAATCATCATATTAGCCCCCCTTAAGAAATCAGATTGTGCCCTCTAGAATGAGGCCTCGGATCCGAGGCCTCTTCCCACAAGCCATACACTTAGCCTATCAGAACCTGAAATGGCCGAGAGGGCCTCAAAATCATCATATTGGCCCCCCTTAAGAAATCAGTTTGTGCACTCTAGAATGAGGCCTCGGATCCGAGGCCTCTTCCCACATTCATACAAATACCCTAGCATAACCTGAAATGGCCGAGGGGGCCTCAAAATCATCATATTAGCCCCCCTTAAGAGATCAGATTGTGCCCTCTAGAATGAGGCCTCGGATCCGAGGCCTCTTCCCACAAGTCATACACTTAGCCTATCAGAACCTGAAATGGCCGAGAGGGCCTCAAAATCATCATATTGGCCCCCCTTAAGAAATCAGTTTGTGCACTCTAGAATGAGGCCTCGGATCCGAGGCCTCTTCCCACAAGTCATACACTTAGCCTATCAGAACCTGAAATGGCCGAGAGGGCCTCAAAATCATCATATTGGCCCCCCCTAAGAAATCAGTTTGTGCACTCTAGAATGAGGCCTCGGATCCGAGGCCTCTTCCCACAAGCCATACACTTAGCCTATCAGAACCTGAAATGGCCGAGAGGGCCTCAAAATCATCATATTGGCCCCCTTAAGAAATCAGTTTGTGCACTCTAGAATGAGGCCTCGGATCCGAGGCCTCTTCCCACATTCATACAAATACCCTAGCATAACCTGAAATGGCCGAGGGGGCCTCAAAATCATCATATTAGCCCCCCTTAAGAGATCAGATTGTGCCCTCTAGAATGAGGCCTCGGATCCGAGGCCTCTTCCCACAAGTCATACACTTAGCCTATCAGAACCTGAAATGGCCGAGAGGGCCTCAAAATCATCATATTGGCCCCCCTTAAGAAATCAGTTTGTGCACTCTAGAATGAGGCCTCGGATCCGAGGCCTCTTCCCACAAGTCATACACTTAGCCTATCAGAACCTGAAATGGCCGAGAGGGCCTCAAAATCATCATATTGGCCCCCCTTAAGAAATCAGTTTGTGCACTCTAGAATGAGGCCTCGGATCCGAGGCCTCTTCCCACAAGTCATACACTTAGCCTATCAGAACCTGAAATGGCCGAGAGGGCCTCAAAATCATCATATTGGCCCCCCTTAAGAAATCAGTTTGTGCACTCTAGAATGAGGCCTCGGATCCGAGGCCTCTTCCCACAAGTCATACACTTAGCCTATAAGAACCTGAAATGGCCGAGGGGGCCTCAAAATCATCATATTAGCCCCCCTTAAGAAATCAGATTGTGCACTCTAGAATGAGGCCTCGGATCCGAGGCCTCTTCCCACAAGTCATACACTTAGCCTATCAGAACCTGAAATGGCCGAGAGGGCCTCAAAATCATCATATTGGCCCCCCTTAAGAAATCAGTTTGTGCACTCTAAAACGAGGCCTCGGATCCAAGGCCTCTTCCCACATTCATACAAATACCCTAGCATAACCTGAAATGGCCGAGGGGGCCTGAAAATCATCATATTAGCCCCCCTTAAGAAATCAGTTTGTGCACTCTAGAATGAGGCCTCGGATCCGAGGCCTCTTCCCACAAGTCATACACTTAGCCTATAAGAACCTGAAATGGCCGAGGGGGCCTCAAAATCATCATATTAGCCCCCCTTAAGAAATCAGATTGTGCACTCTAGAATGAGGCCTCGGATCCGAGGCCTCTTCCCACAAGTCATACACTTAGCCTATCAGAACCTGAAATGGCCGAGAGGGCCTCAAAATCATCATATTGGCCCCCCTTAAGAAATCAGTTTGTGCACTCTAAAACGAGGCGTCGGATCCGAGGCCTCTTCCCACATTCATACAAATACCCTAGCATAACCTGAAATGGCCGAGGGGGCCTCAAAATCATCATATTCGCCCCCCTTAAGAAATCAGATTGTGCACTCTAGAATGAGGCCTCGGATCCGAGGCCTCTTCCCACAAGTCATACACTTAGCCTATCAGAACCTGAAATGGCCGAGAGGGCCTCAAAATCATCATATTGGCCCCCCTTAAGAAATCAGTTTGTGCACTCTAGAATGAGGCCTCGGATCCGAGGCCTCTTCCCACAAGTCATACACTTAGCCTATCAGAACCTGAAATGGCCGAGAGGGCCTCAAAATCATCATATTGGCCCCCCTTAAGAAATCAGTTTGTGCACTCTAGAATGAGGCCTCGGATCCGAGGCCTCTTCCCACAAGTCATACACTTAGCCTATAAGAACCTGAAATGGCCGAGAGGGCCTCAAAATCATCATATTGGCCCCCCTTAAGAAATCAGATTGTGCACTCTAGAATGAGGCCTCGGATCCGAGGCCTCTTCCCACAAGTCATACACTTAGCCTATCAGAACCTGAAATGGCCGAGAGGGCCTCAAAATCATCATATTGGCCCCCTTAAGAAATCAGTTTGTGCACTCTAGAATGAGGCCTCGGATCCGAGGCCTCTTCCCACATTCATACAAATACCCTAGCATAACCTGAAATGGCCGAGGGGGCCTCAAAATCATCATATTAGCCCCCCTTAAGAAATCAGTTTGTGCACTCTAGAATGAGGCCTCGGATCCGAGGCCTCTTCCCACAAGTCATACACTTAGCCTATCAGAACCTGAAATGGCCGAGAGGGCCTCAAAATCATCATATTGGCCCCCTTAAGAAATCAGTTTGTGCACTCTAAAACGAGGCGTCGGATCCGAGGCCTCTTCCCACATTCATACAAATACCCTAGCATAACCTGAAATGGCCGAGGGGGCCTCAAAATCATCATATTCGCCCCCCTTAAGAAATCAGATTGTGCACTCTAGAATGAGGCCTCGGATCCGAGGCCTCTTCCCACAAGTCATACACTTAGCCTATCAGAACCTGAAATGGCCGAGAGGGCCTCAAAATCATCATATTGGCCCCCCTTAAGAAATCAGTTTGTGCACTCTAGAATGAGGCCTCGGATCCGAGGCCTCTTCCCACAAGTCATACACTTAGCCTATCAGAACCTGAAATGGCCGAGAGGGCCTCAAAATCATCATATTGGCCCCCCTTAAGAAATCAGTTTGTGCACTCTAGAATGAGGCCTCGGATCCGAGGCCTCTTCCCACAAGTCATACACTTAGCCTATAAGAACCTGAAATGGCCGAGAGGGCCTCAAAATCATCATATTGGCCCCCCTTAAGAAATCAGATTGTGCACTCTAGAATGAGGCCTCGGATCCGAGGCCTCTTCCCACAAGTCATACACTTAGCCTATCAGAACCTGAAATGGCCGAGAGGGCCTCAAAATCATCATATTGGCCCCCTTAAGAAATCAGTTTGTGCACTCTAGAATGAGGCCTCGGATCCGAGGCCTCTTCCCACATTCATACAAATACCCTAGCATAACCTGAAATGGCCGAGGGGGCCTCAAAATCATCATATTAGCCCCCCTTAAGAAATCAGTTTGTGCACTCTAGAATGAGGCCTCGGATCCGAGGCCTCTTCCCACAAGTCATACACTTAGCCTATCAGAACCTGAAATGGCCGAGAGGGCCTCAAAATCATCATATTGGCCCCCTTAAGAAATCAGTTTGTGCACTCTAGAATGAGGCCTCGGATCCGAGGCCTCTTCCCACATTCATACAAATACCCTAGCATAACCTGAAATGGCCGAGGGGGCCTCAAAATCATCATATTAGCCCCCCTTAAGAAATCAGTTTGTGCACTCTAGAATGAGGCCTCGGATCCGAGGCCTCTTCCCACAAGTCATACACTTAGCCTATAAGAACCTGAAATGGCCGAGAGGGCCTCAAAATCATCATATTGGCCCCCCTTAAGAAATCAGTTTGTGCACTCTAGAATGAGGCCTCGGATCCGAGGCCTCTTCCCAGAACTCATACAAATACCCTACCATAACCTGAAATGGCCGAGAGGGCCTCAAAATCATCATATTAGCCCCCCTTAAGAAATCAGATTGTGCACTCTAGAATGAGGCCTCGGATCCGAGGCCTCTTCCCACAACTCATACAAATACCCTAGCATAACCTGAAATGGCCGAGGGGGCCTCAAAATCATCATATTAGCCCCCCTTAAGAAATCAGATTGTGCCCTCTAGAATGAGGCCTCGGATCCGAGGCCTCTTCCCACAAGTCATACACTTAGCCTATCAGAACCTGAAATGGCCGAGAGGGCCTCAAAATCATCATATTGGCCCCCCTTAAGAAATCAGTTTGTGCACTCTAGAATGAGGCCTCGGATCCGAGGCCTCTTCCCACAAGTCATACACTTAGCCTATCAGAACCTGAAATGGCCGAGAGGGCCTCAAAATCATCATATTGGCCCCCCTTAAGAAATCAGTTTGTGCACTCTAGAATGAGGCCTCGGATCCGAGGCCTCTTCCCACAAGTCATACACTTAGCCTATCAGAACCTGAAATGGCCGAGGGGGCCTCAAAATCATCATATTAGCCCCCCTTAAGATATCAGATTGTGCACTCTAGAATGAGGCCTCGGATCCGAGGCCTCTTCCCACAAGTCATACACTTAGCCTATCAGAACCTGAAATGGCCGATAATGTCCTGCAATCTTGCGGAGTCTGTCCACAACAAGTGGCTTCAAGCCTCCGGCAACAAGGGTGGAGATTTATACGTGGCTACGGTTGACGACTACATTCGCGCCTTCTTACAGGTTGTGGCATACTACCAATTCCTTAAAGGTGGAAGTGGCGGTGATGGTCCAAGCAAAGAAGAACTAAAGCTGAGAGGTGCTCAACGTCGAGCTCAGCGTACTGGCGACCCGACAGTGTTGCAGAAGGTCTTGCTTGAAATGCCCGGTGGGGAAGAGTTTTGCACTCGCGATCCCCACCTTGAGGGCGCCGAGGTGTTTGGATCGCAGAAGCGAAGACCCGACACTCCAATTGGTGATGATGGCGAGACCCACCGTCCCGATACAGTGAACTTCTCTCGCCCTCCCCCTGCTAAGCGAGTCACTCGCTCTCAACCTGAAACACTGCCTACTATCATTGAGGAGTCTTCCCCCTCTGTACAAGAGGTTCAAGTGCCTTCACCTGCAGGACTTGGTTTCCAGCGTGTCACCGCAGTGCAAGAAACCAAAGTAGATGTCTCTCTTTGGCATATTGCCCGCATACCCTATACCTCTGGAAAGTCTTGTTGGGCTAATCATGCGGGCACGAAAAAAAAATGCACCGCAAGAATCGTCACCAATAACAAGAGCGTCCCTGCGCCCACCTACACCGGTATGTGGCATCATTACAAACTCCAATCTATGAAGCGCACAGACTTTGTCTTTTGCCCAGACGACATCGAGCGTTGCGTCAAGGGCCCTCGTCGGAAATGGGTCATGCCGTTCTCTGCTAATGACCAGAAGCCTCCTATCCCCCCAATCTGGCCCGTGAAGATTGGTACCAACCTCACCCGCTCGGAGATCTTCGCGCTTGAGAACGCAGGTTTTCAACTCCCACCAAAGGAGCGCATCACACCGTCTCGACTCTTCACCAACTCTGCGACCCCGCTGGATATGTCTCGAATCCGTGTTCCAGAAAACCCCGACGCCATCCCTACGACAAGATTGTCCAAACTTGTTCGGCGATCCAGTAGCGCTCCTTCCGCAAAGCAGAGGCAGATGGTGGCATCTGCTGAAGCTATGCATGCTACTGTTCTCAAGTTAACTATGATCCCTCAACCGGGATTTGGTTGCATTATCACACTGCAGTCCAAATCAGAACCGCAGCCACCCATCTACCAAGTCACAGTGAGTTCTCTTCCAGAATGCAACTGCCCATACTTCTTGGATATGATTTCCAAGTTCGGCCGCAAACGGAATTCTTATATGAATTGTAAGCATCTGTATTACATCTACGTCAAGGTTTCTAATTTGGATGCGGATGTAAATTTGTTCATACACGCCCCGACATTTAGCTTCAATGAGGTCAAACTCATCATGGAGGGAGGTCTCTTGACACATTCAACTTCCTAGAATTCCTCTCAGCCTAGCACTACATTAGGCTATGATATTTGTGTCCATTTCTGGACATCTTGTGAAGCAATAATTGATTGATATAATAAAGGTATAATCTCAATGATTATTTTTATTTACTTCAAAATTGTGTATTACAATGCTTCCTACCAGCTTAGGCAGAAAATATATATTTACAAGACTGCCTAAATTATCTGGATACACATTCAAGCATCAACAATTTAAGATACATGACGTTTCTCTTCGGCCTCCAGCGCATTGAAGTGACTCTTCATCTGTAGCTCTACTCCGCATAGAGTACACAAAATGTAGTGAACTATGAAAGGAGCATGGTTGAAAGAGGTGTGGCCAAATTCGAGTCATCGAATTTGGACACACCTCTTTCAACCATGTCCCTTTCATGGTTCACTACATTTTGGGTACTCTTATCTCTTCCAGATCCCTCCTTTCCAAGAACCGTCACCGCCGAAACCAATTGCAATAATTTATTGATATACTAAAGGTATGATTACAATGCTTCCTATGTCTATCAACTCTATTTCCGTTTTGCATACTTCTTGGATGAATCCGAGGGAGGTGGACCCGGTCGAAGCAAATCCATATAAGAAATTGTCTTATCTTTCATTCGTTCCTTTAGCGGAAGATGATGCGGCGTCATTCCCCTCATCCGTTCGCGAAATGAAAGAGACTTCGAAGATTCCCCTATAACCTTCACCTCCTCCTCCGTCTCGTTCGATTTGTCTTCATCCAAATCAGCGTCCTTCTCCGGCACATCTTCTTGCCTCTTTTCTTTTTGCTCGCGTTGTTTTTGCTCCTCCCGCGTCCTCCACCTCCATGCTTGTGTAGACTGCGAAAATGGAGTCAGGTCATAGTCATCACTACTTCGATTTCCAGCAGCAAACGAAAATTCCGGCGATAAATTAACCGGAATATGAGGATCTGCTAGACTCCTTATTTCCTTCTCCCATCCTAATCCAGCAAACATATCTCTTTCATCACCCATTGTATGCAAGTGTATATACAATGATGTTGGGTAAGAGTCCAATATATAATCTATTCGGCCACACACAATAATTGCTAAAGTCCAAGCTATAGAGTTGACTCACATATAAGACAAAGAGAAAAGTGATGAATCCAAACAAAGGAAGTTAATTATTTTGATTCCTTTGTATTTTGATTGACTCATTCTTCAATTATACCAATCTCCGAAAATCAATTTTCATTGATTTTTTCTTGTGATCATCCTTGGTTTTAATAATTCAACCACCTCACGGTTTCCAAACTTAATGAGACCATTCCAAATTCCGGGCCTTTACCCTCCACGGAAATAGGTCCTTTTTTTTACTATATTTGGCAGATTCAAGAATATTCCAGGTATATTCCAGTCTATATTTACAAATGTCTTTTTTTGGCATTTCAAGTTTGCTATTATTATATCTTCTACGCTCTCCGCTCTCCAAATCTCCGCTCTCCGCTCTCCGCTCTCCGCTCTACGCTCACATACAAGTGTCGTCCGCTGTAGCCATTTTTGTAGACTTGCCCAGAATATGTGTCGTTCTTCCATATATTTGGACGTGCTCCCGAATTGTACGAAGTGGTATTGTAAGTGGAATACGAGTGCGTTTGCGAGAGGGAATGCCTTGCACTTCTCCGGAGGGCCAAACAACGATCGGACTCGGAAGATGCGGCCTTGAGGGCGTGCCTATCCAAGGAAGAAGTCGAGGAAGGCCGGCCACCAAGCGAGCGGGGAGCCGCCTGCGAAACAACGCCATGGGAAAATAAGAATAAGAATGGAGTGGGGAAAATAGTGAGGGAGGTTTGGGATGGGCGTTCGTAAAGTTCTCGTCACGCGGATGCAAGATAAGGAAAACAACGGTGAACAAGGGGGGGACGAAGAAGGGCACCTTGGATTTGGGGACGTCGGCGCGGGGCAAGATGGGCACTGCGGGGGCGTCGAGGGGAGCATACGGAGACGATTGAGAAAGGGGATTGTTGGATGACGGTGGGGAATGAGGGCATGGAGGGCCCACGATGGCGGATGGCTTTGCGGCAGGAGGAGCGGTGACAGCAGGGGAGGGGTTGCACCGGGGAGCTTCCATGCGGAGACGACGAGCGACGCCGTCGTCGCTCGAGGGCGACAAACGCCCTAGCCGAACGAGCGTTCGCTTCTCCTTGGAGAGGGGAGAGGGCGACGGGGCGTACGCACGGGAGGCAACTCTTGGGGGCGGGCTGTTCACAACGCCGTCGTCGATGCCGACGTCCAGGGAGTAATCCACGGCCGAGGCTGCGTCCACCGCCGAGAAATGGTAGAGGGAGGGGATCTGGAAATCCGACACGCCGCGGGAGGGGGAGCCAGGGGACGAGGGGGGACGGGGAGTGCCCTTGAGAACACGGGTGTCACATAGGGGGGCAGACTATGGGCAACAAATAAAAGACATCCAAACATGGAAGAAAGCATTAGATAAGTGAAACACAAGGACACAAACACGTGCAAGGAGAAAATTCAAATCAATTTATTGAATTTAGCGAGCCGAAGGATGCTCTTATATACACTATCGCGGGGGCTGAGTGCCGCGTTGCCGATGGGATTGGACCTAACAAAATCCGGGACGCTCCCGGTGTGGAGCACAAGCCTTCTAAGGTAAGGTGCTAGCCTATCTACCAAAAATGTGTCCTTCCTATCGCCGGTCCAAGGGTCGGGGAAGACGACGTTGCCGGGGGGGTTGAGAACGCTCTTGGTGGGGCTGTCGTCGATGAGGAGGGTGTTCTCCGGAGTTGGCCACCACCCGTGGGGGACCCCCTCGAGCGGGGGGACGCCTCGCCAAAGTCTAGACCTGAGGACCTTGAGGAATTGTTGCCCTCCGCCTCGACCGCCGAACTTGGGAACCGGCAGTCCCTTCTCGTCAAGCAGCTCATCGCATGCCTCTTGGCCGAGGACGAGGCAAGGGCTGGGTAGGTCACGGAAGAGGAAGTCGACGATGGGCTCCGTGTTCTCGACGACCATAGAGCTCCACACGACGACGTGAGCCAAGTCGAGCACCTCACGAAGGAAGTCTCGCAAGCCGGGACGGGCGCGGACAGCCTTGCGGTTAATGAGGGTGTCGAGCTCGCCGTCGTAGTCCCTCTCGTCGGGATGACGGAAGGGACGCGTGGGGACCCTGGGGATGTGTTGGGTGTGACACAACACCCCGTTGAGGTCAAAAACTATGAACGGTTTGTTTCGGGTCTCAAGTCCTCTGGCCGAGGGGTTGCGATCTATCTCCGGGGGGTCCTGTGATTAACAATTCGACTAGTTTGATGCTATGATAAAGTAATGAGATTATCAAGAACATGAAGTGAAACATGAAGATGCATTATGAGGGAAGGACGAAGAGCGATAATAGCAGCGCAATGAAAATGTGGAAGGGTGTATTCACGAACGAGCATTCGTGAATGAAGGCCGACTGTGGCATGGCGCATCATTTACGAACGCTCGTTCGTGAGCGCGGCTTGATGAACATTCACGAGCGGTCGTTCGTGAAGGTGGAAACGGGGTCGCACCCTTTTACGAACGTCCGTTCGTGATCGAATGTGTATTACAAGGATCGAAATGAACGCACATGAACATACAATACAAAAGGAATGCGAGACGAAACAAATTTTGGGAGGCATGGATGCAAATCTCTTTTGCATATGTATTAATTCGATGAATATTTACAATTTCTCAGGTGATAATTCATCACATGTTCCTAAGGCAACATTATGCCGTGTTCAACAAAATTTATCGACCTAAGGGAGCACGCAAAAAAGGCTCGAGCAGGTCTTGGATGTCGATGGAGAGAACGCGCCAAAACACAACACATGCGGTTAGAAGGGTTACGAACGAGCGTTCGTAAAAGCATGTGGCATTCTCAGAATAGAGTTACCTCGTCATCGGGGGGAGGGGCACCGGCACTGGACCGAGGAGCCGCTCCCTCCTCAGCGATTAACGAACGCTCGTTCGTAACCTCCACCGCCGCAGACGCCTCCGTCTCCATGACATCGTCCGCTCGCTCCGCCTGGGACGCCTGGGTCTGTTGAATGGGCTCCACTTCGTGGTTGTCGCCCCCCAGGTCGAGTGCCTCCATATTTACATCCTCCATGTACGCGGAGGGCTGACGGTCAGGGCTGTCCTCGACCTCCATTCTTTGGACCCCTGCCGTGTCACTTGGGCTCGCCTGCGTGTCCCTCACAATGACCATGTCAGTGTGTTGCGCAGTGTCATCGCCCTCCCTACCTACTCCCCTCTGGACGACCGCGAAAGAGGCTGTGTCCGTCTGTGAAGGCAGTCCTACCCTTGACGGGGGAGGGGTGAGGACTGCCGGACCTGCAGATTCACGAACGAGCGTTCGTAAATCCTCGTCCTCTTGGATGGCCGCCGCGACGGCATCGTGGGTGATGGTGGTGGCCGGCGGGAGTGGAGGAGTCCCCACCGGCGTCGGGTGGGGTGGAGCCGGGAATGACGGTCCTCCAGCATAAGGGAGATGTGGGGGGTATTGGCCGGATGGGTACCCAGGAGGGAAGGGGTACGCTGGCTGTGGAGGAGCCGCAAAGCTCTGCATCCTGGTCAGCATCTCCAGGATTGCGTCCGTCTTGGCGTTGGAGGCCCTTAGCTCCTCCTGAATGACGGACATCTTCCTGGCATTTTCTGCTGCAGCGGCCGCCATGTCCTCCTTCATCTTCTGCTCGAGCTTGGCGTTGAGCTCGGCGACAGAGAGAGCCTCCTCCTTGACCCGCTTGTTCTTGTCGAACTCCACCCCCAGCTCGACCATGATCTCCATGTCCCCCTCGTCCTCGTCGGAGACCTCGATGACTGCTCCCTCGGGCAACTCCACGTACGGGGTCTTTTTCATCCTCCGTCGCGTGTTGCGGAAGTGGTCCAACGATGGACGGGAGCGCTGGTCCAGCACATCCAGGTTCTCCATTTTGGGCACCTGCAGCCTTGGTCTTGGGGATACCGACGTTGAACACCCGCCAGGCGTGCCGAAGGGGTCCGCGCCAGAGACGCGCGCGGGGAGGACGTCTTGTGTTGCCCCCGCCGACGATCCCGTATAACCACCGGGAGTGCCCTGCGCGTCAAATGGATTACCCGACGGGCCCATTATTTGAAGCGGGGGGATGTCGAAGGACCGGATGATGGAGTCCACGTTGACGGATGGGGCCGGCTCATCCTCTTCTACCTCCATCACGGGCACGCCCTCATTGGCGGACACGCTGACGTCCGTCCTCGTGGCGGTTATGTCGCCCAAATCCATGGTCGACGCCTTCGACCTGTGGACCTTGTAGTCCTCCTCGTCTATGGCGTCAACGTAACTGTTGACGCACAGGCCCAACATCTGAGACACAGAAGGAAATCGGTTAGCCATATACGAACGTGCGTTCGTAAACATCAACCCTATGAGCCGAGCAGTATACATTACAACAAAAATAGTTGAATTTCAAAGATGCCTCAGAAAATGGCATTTACGAACGAGCGTTCGTAAATGAGATCTTACCATTGCAGCGTACATGAATTTGCTGCCTCCACACACGTTGTAGACCGTCTCGCCATTCGTGGCCAGGGCTTGGAGGACGGAGATGTAGAACTCCATCCTGAGCTCCAAGGCGGGGAAGACCGTGTACAGCGTCTCCTGGAAGAGATCTTTGGGAGGGGGGTGTGGAATGCTGTAGATCTTCTTGAAGGTGTTGTTGGCCTTGATAGGCGCGCGCCCATGCCTTGCCGTATTCAAGGTCAAGAAGATGAGGCTCACCGCTCCCACCTGCTTGTTGCCTGTGAGGCCAAACCCCCCACCCTTAAGCGTCCGTAGTCCGAGTAGTGGGTTTGGGCTCACATTCCTCCGCGGTATTGGATTTGGACTTGGATGAGTCCATAGTGCAAGGTTCACCCTTCAAGTGGTCTTGGATTTAACTCCTTCATAAACCCAACTCCTTCATGAACCCAACTCCTTAGCTTCTAACTAAATAAACCCAGCTCCTTCATAAACCCAGCTCCTTCATGAACCCAGCTCCTTAGCTTCTAACTAAACAAACCCAGGTCCTTCATAAACCCAGCTCTTTTACTTTCTAACTAAACAAACCCAGCTCCTTCATAAACCCAGCTCCTTCATGAACCCAGCTCCTTCATAAACCCAGCTCCTTCATGAACCCACAACTTTGTAGTTGAAATCCCCAACTACCTCACTGATTATTCAAGCCCTTAACTAATCTTCCTACCTAATTTTCCTAATTCTACTAACAACCCCTTTCTAATCATACAATTCTTCTCTAATCCTAAAATCCTAAAATCCTAGAGAGGAGAGGGGGAGAGAGAATTTCCTAACTTCACTAAGACTAACTAATCCACACAAGTATATTTTTGCACTCATCACAACCTCAAGTGCTCAACTCTTAAACATGGAACTTGCAACCACGTGTATTCAAAACATGAACTTTAAGTACCACAAATTGGAATCATGAATTAACTTTAAAATCCTTCACGTCAACACTAATTCTACCAAGAGGTCAAGCCCTCTTCAAGGCTAACAAGCCTTGGCTCTCAAACTAAAAACTAAGCACACACATGTGCTCCAATATGGCTTCCCACACCCACACTTATAACTCGTGGGGTGCCTTGGAGCACAAAGGAAAGAGAGGATGAGTGAGGGAAGAATGAGGGATTATATAGTAAGCTTGAGGGGGTGAGCACCCTCAAGGCTCACGATAAGCCCTTGAGATTTCCTCCTACTTAGTAGGCGCCAATCCTATCTTCTAAGCCTTCCTCCCTCAAATGATCAACAAGGATCCTAATTCGAACATTTAACTAGCCTTGGCTTTCTACCTACCACACTTTACCAAACTTGGGATGCTTCAACCCAAACTTAGCCTCCTTCGCTTTCCGCCGCCATAACTTTCTCCCCTTACTTTCCCAAATCGTTGCTCACCACTTAATTCAAACCACGATGCTTAACTCGTGATTTGATTGGTGCTTTGAGAATTTGCTTATCCTCCACCTTGCATTCTTCCTTGGACCTTCCCCATTAAGTGGCCATGATGAGGTGGTCCACTTGTGCGCTCCATGTGATCCTCCATTCATCCCAATTCGAATGCACTTGCCTCTTGAGTCACTTTGGTTGTCTCCATCCATTTGTACTAGCCTACTCACTAACTACTCAATCCAAGTTCTCCTTACCTATCCTCATTCACTCAAATCCTTCCGAAGGTAAAAACACAATAACAACTCACATCCTAGCCTCTTACAACATGGTACTTCTAAGACTAACATTTCACTCTTTTTATATTTTTGTGAAGTAACATGCTACTTCAAAGTGCATCAACTAACGTTTCAAGGGTCTAAGACTAAATGTGGGCACCCTTTTGGGCTCACATAATTGGCGACCATCGGGGGATGAATCCAAACATCTCTTGCTCCAAGGGTAAGTTGCCTAGTCAAGCTCGGTACTCCTTACATCTACTTCCCGATGTACGGGTGTGAGCCCAAAAGGGTGCCCACATTTAGTCTTAGACCCTTGAAACGTTAGTTGATGCACTTTGAAGTAGCATGTTACTTCACAAAAATATAAAGCATGAAGATAGGATTGGCGCCTACTAAGTAGGAGGAAATCTCAAGGGCTTATCGTGAGCCTTGAGGGTGCTCACCCCCTCAAGCTTACTATATAATCCCTCATTCTTCCCTCACTCATCCTCTCTTTCCTTTGTGCTCCAAGGCACCCCACGAGTTATAAGTGTGGGTGTGGGAAGCCATATTGGAGCACATGTGTGTGCTTAGTTTTTAGTTTGAGAGCCAAGGCTTGTTAGCCTTGAAGAGGGCTTGACCTCTTGGTAGAATTAGTGTTGACGTGGAGGATTTTAAAGTTAATTCATGATTCCAATTTGTGGTACTTAAAGTTCATGTTTTGAATACACGTGGTTGCAAGTTCCATGTTTAAGAGTTGAGCACTTGAGGTTGTGATGAGTGCAAAAATATACTTGTGTGGATTAGTTAGTCTTAGTGAAGTTAGGAAATTCTCTCTCCCCCTCTCCTCTCTAGGATTTTAGGATTTTAGGATTAGAGAAGAATTGTGTGATTAGAAAGGGGTTGTTAGTAGAATTAGGAAAATTAGGTAGGAAGATTAGTTAAGGGCTTGAATAATTAGTGAGGTAGTTGGGGATTACAACTACAAAGTTGTGGGTTCATGAAGGAGTTGGGTTTATGAAGGAGCTAGGTTTATGTAATTAGAAAGTAAAGAGATGGGTTCATGAAGGAGCTTAGTAGATAGCCTACTTAATTAGCTCATAGACAAGTAGTTAGTTACATTATGCTAGTTAGTGTTATGTGTGGCTTTCACAAGTAAATGTATTTGAGATTGACTATAGAGAATAGTGTTTTTTAACACTTGCATCCTCTCTTTAAAAATAAACCACGTGCACAAATTAATGGAGAATGTGGAGCACTCTCGCGATGGCAAGACAAAGGAAGCAAAGACCAAAGTTAAATCCAAGACCACTTGAAGGGTGAACCTTGCACTATGGACTCATCCAAGTCCAAATCCAATACCGCGGAGGAATGTGAGCCCAAACCCACTACTCGGACTACGGACGCTTAAGGGTGGGGGGTTTGGCCTCACAACGGGTAGGAAAGAGCTCACCATTCAACGTTTCCAATTGAATTGAATTATTAGGAAAGACCTCATAGACAAGGTAAGGTCCTAACCATATTGCATCGAATTTCGCCGGAAATTCAAGCTTTCGTGCGTCTTGAATCATGACCATCATTCCCGGTGTTAGGGCCCTTCTCTTATGTCGTTTGTCGAAAGTAATCTTTCTCCTTCTTTGGATTGCCTCAATATGTTGAGCCGCCATTCTCCTCCCTTCGTCAAGTGCTTCCAAATCGGTTAGTCGATTTCGTAAGGATTGACTTTCGGTAAGTCTCGTACTCACGGCCACCCTAAGTGACTCGACTTCATATTCGATTGGTAGTGTCGCTTCAAGACCATAGACTAAGGAAAATGGTGTAGCACGCGTAGTTACCTTATAGGTTGTACGGTATGCCCAAAGTGCCGCCGTTAGTTTCGTATCCCAATCCCGCTTCGAGTCTATAACCGTCTTGCGTAGTATACTCACCAAAATTCCGTTAACCCTTTCCGTTTGTCCATTGGTTTGTGGGTGGTAGGGAGTAGTCTTCCGGTGATCAATTTTAAATTTCTCTGTCATCTCTCGAATCAAGTCATTCAAAAAGTGAGTACCCCTATCGCTTACTAGGATCTTCGGCACCCCGAACCGCGAAATTATGTTTTCGTACATAAATGTTGCCGCGTGTTCCGCCGTGTCGGTCTTCACCGCTTTGGCTTCCGCCCACTTGGTGAGGTACTCGGTTGCCACCACAATATATTTCATTCCTTTTGAAGATTGGGGATGGACCTCACCCACATAGTCGATGCCCCATTTTTCGAAAGGAATTAAGGGTAATGATACATGTAAAGGCATCTCCATTCTAAGGTCGTTTCGGGCATACCGTTGGCAAGCGTCGCATTTCCTTACATAGTCATGGGCGTCCTTAAATAGTGTAGGCCAAAAGTAGCCCGCTCTAAGTATTTTTTGCCCGGTGAGTTGACCCGAGAAGTGACCGCCGCAAGCGCTATCGTGGCAAGCGATTAAAATCGCTTCAACCTCCGTTTTTGACACGCATCGTCGTAAAATACCATCGGACCCCCTTCTAAACAACCTATGGCCCACTACAACAAATTGCCTACTATTTACCCTCACCTTCCTTCTCTCTTCTTTTGTCCACTCTTTGGGCAACTTGTGGGTTGTTAGAAATTCCACTATGCCCGCATACCACTCCGGTGTAGAAGTGACCACAAAGAGGCTATCATCTACTAACATATCATTTACCGGATTTTTTCCTATCTCCTCCGACAACCTAGACAAGTGGTCCGCTTGTAAATGCATACGACCCGGTTTATATTCCACCGTGTAGTCGAATTCTTCTAATAACAAAACCCACCTAGCTAACCTACCACTTAACTCCGCCTTGTTAACTAGATACTTGATAGCCATGTGGTCAACAAAAAATACAACCGGGTTGCACATGAGGTAATGCCTAAACTTTTTAACGGAAAACACCATGGCTAGGCACTCCCTCTCCGTTGTAGAGTAGTTTCTTTCGGCGGGGGTCAATTGCTTACTCGCATAAGCTATAGGTTGATCCTTCTCTTTTTCTCCCGTTGCTTGACAAAGCGCACTCCCTATTGCCACATTACTAGCATCACAATAGACGTGAAAAGGTTTACCCCAATTGGGTGGTATCAACACCGGATAGGTGCTCAACCTATCCCGCAATTCCTCAAAGGCTTTTTGACAAGCATCCGTCCACTCGAATTTGACATCCTTTTTGAGCAAATGGGTAATGGGCACCGCTATCTTTGAAAAATTAGGAATAAGTTCCCGGTACCATCCCACATGTCCTAACAACTTAGAGATCCCCTTGGAATTGGTTGGAGTTGCCAAGTCGCTTATGGCCGCAATCTTATCCGGATCGGGTTCTCTACCTTTCTCACTAACAACATAACCCAACAACACTCCCTTATTCACTCCCAAAAATGTCTTATCCGGGTTCAATGCTAACCTCATCTTCCTACACCTAACCAATGCCTCCCTAACACAATGTAGGTGATCGTCCACATTACTTTGTGTGCCAAAATCGTCCACAAAGACGGTCATGGATTTGAACAACAAGTCGGTGAAGATATACATTACTAATCGTTGGAAAGTAGCCGGGGCATTACATAACCCAAATGGCATCACTACCCACACAAAAGTACCCCAAGGTGTAGTAAAAGCCGTTTTATGGATATCTTGGAGGGCTATGGAAATTTGATTATAACCCGCATACCCATCCATAAAGGTATATCGCGAATGACCTCCAACCTCCTCAAGCAACAAGGTGATAAAAGGTAAGGGGAAGTGATCCTTTTGTGTGCACGAATTCAATTTCCTATAGTCGACACAAACCCTTAATTTCCCATTTTTTTTCTTTACTAAGACCATAGGAGAAACCCAATCCGTGATTTCCACCGGCTTGATAAACCCGGCCTTCAATAACCTTTCCAATTCCGCTTTCACCAACAATTGCAATTGAAGATTCATCCTCCTCTCCTTTTGTCTAATTGGCCTCGCCCCCGGAATTAAAGGAATCCGGTGCTCTACCATTTCCCTAGGAATTCCCTTAAGCTCATCGTAGGACCATGCAAAAGTATCACTAAACTCATCCACCAAATTGCTATACTCCCTAACCTCTTTCTCCCCCAATTTGGAACCCATCTTCATTTGTCGGGTTTTTCCATTCTTTAATTTCACATCCACGTACCGCCAATCCGCTTCCGACACATGTGCTTGTTCCTCTTTGTTCCGATACCAATCGGAAGGCACATTGGGGTAATCTTTCACATCTTGACCTACAACTATCCCCGTAGACGTGGTCTTGAAATGTAAAGGCTCCTCCAATTTCGATGACTCAATAATCACATCCTCCTCTTGAGTCCCATCTACATGAATTAAACTAACCTCACCCTCTTCCACGTCATCTACCCAAGGTGTTAACCCACCGCTAACCCACTCTTCCTCGGTGAGCACCTCACATGGCTCCAACAATGAGCCCTCTCCTAAACTAACACTAGGAAATTCACTCCCTAAGCCTACTTGGTGAAATGTAACCATTACATCAACCTCGGACTCGGGGTACTCCCTTAGCCATTGGGCATAATCCCCATTATCCCCATAATTGTAAAAATTAGGACCTAGACTTCCCGAGCCCGAATCTATAACAACCCTTTGACCTTCGGGATGGACGACTCCCACCAATGCCTTGCCAATCTCATTCTCGTTTAAGTCATCAATTTCCTTCTCCAATGGCAAATACATCTCCTTCTTCATCCATCCTTCTAATGAACCAATGGACACTATGACCCTATTACCCTCCGGACCATAAGTGATGGATGGTTTAGGTCCACCCCAATTGACCATAGCATTCGCCATCCGCAACCAAGGCCTACCTAGCAAAATGGGGAAGGTGTCCTTGTTGGAGTGCATTTTAATGACATGGAAGGTGACCAAGTACTCCTCGCCTCCCGTAGTCATTCTACAATCCTTGATCATCCCCAAAGGCGTAGTCGAACTTTGATTTGCCATATTTATGACCAAAGGTGAAGGCCCCGTGAGTCCAAGTCCCAATTTTTTCATAGTATCCTCCGGTAGTATATTTAGACTACTCCCTCCGTCGACTAGCACATTAGGAACCACCTTTTCTACTATAACAACTTCTATTTCTATAGCTTTCACGTCTCTTCCACCTTGTGATTGGATCCTAGCGGCTATTTTAGCTTTCACCTTCCTCATCCTCTTGTGTACCGGCATTCCCTCCTTTAATGTTTTCCTTGCCGTGGGTGAAATTTCCAATAGTTGGCCGAAAGTAATATCCGCCTTGAGTGTACTAAGGTCCGCCCACAAGTCGTACCCGGTAGATCTTTCCACCTTAGAATTACCCACTACGTCGAATTCGTCTACGGGAACCCCCGGTCCTTCCCATTCACCCACATCGCTATTATCCAAGTCATGTACCGCATTAGTCCTCTCCCTATCTTGTAAAATTATATTTTCCCTCTCCACATCCTTAGTAGCTCTTCTAGCTACCCTATCCAACTCGGAGAGATTAATCTCTTCATCCGAAGAGTAATTTCCTTGCTCTCCTATTCCTACCTCCAACGGGGCATCCCCTCTCCTAGCCCTAGTAGTTACCGCTAGTGCAGGTGCTTCTTCAACCACACCCTTACCCTTCACTAACTCATATGTAATAGCATTGGTGTGAGGAGGCCATTGACTTTGCTCCTCTCCAATTCTCGTTGGGAGAGGAAGCATGTCATCACATGTGGCCTCCAACACTCCATCCATGAACCTAACATCTTGGGAGTTAGATGGTCCCGGATCCGTTGGAGGCGCTTGTCTCCCGTTACTACCATTAGGTGGAACTCCTTGTCTATTTTGTATTGGAATGTAACCGGTTGTAGTTTGCAAGCCCGCCGGTGGATGAAAAGTTTGCCTAGCATTACTATGGTCATAGTATAAGTTAGGTGGCCTAAGTTCATTGGCCGGTACTCCTTGTGGCCTAGCACCTCGCATATTATCCCTTGCTTGTTGTTGTGGATTAGCCACCGGGTAAGGGACATTAATTATTTTGTCCGGTTGGCGACACGTATCCGAGGGATGACTTCCTCCACAATTGCTACAATTAAACTCTTGACCTTCGGACCAACATTGTCCTTGAGCGTGCCACCTTCCACAAAAGGGATGAAATTCCTTCTTCTCTAAATTTTGGCCACCTTGCCCTCTAGGTTGTGGTCCTCTATTGCTTCCATTTCCATAGTGAGGTGGCGCTTGACCTCGTTGATTTTGTTGAGGTGGGTTACCGTTTCCTCTTTGGTCACGGTTTTGTCCACTTCTACAAAATTGACGCGTGTGGCCCGGTTGGCCACATTGGACACACCATAATCCGGAAGAATGCCTACCCGACTCAACCGGGGGTGGAGGCCCCGGTTGTTGACTCCGGATCATTAATGACATTTGATCCGTGAGGCTTTGCATTTGTTTTATCATAGCCTCTTGGAATCCTAGTTGGCTAGCACCTAGTCTTCTCTCAACCTCCTCCAAGTGTGGATCCGTTCTAGGGGCCGGTAGTGCCAAAAGAGGTGCCGGTTCCCTAACCGCTAAAGGTCGGGGGCCGGTGTCCACAATGGCATATGGAATTTGGTTCTCATACTTAGCGGGTTCTACCGCTACCACCCTAGGGCGTATGGGGATGAATTGTGGGATCAATTCATCCTCCCTTCTCCATAGCCTTTCGTGATCTTTATCCAAGTTTTCAATATCTCTAGCCGCACGCTTGGCATCCGCCAAGGTCAAGGGATTCCTTTCTAGAACACCCCTAATAGTTCCGGACTTAAAAAACCCTTGAATGAAAAATTGCTTTAGCGTGTCGTCGTTGAGCATGGTACCCACAAATCTAGTGCACACTAAATCAAACCTCCTAATGTAAGCCGAAATTTCTTCCTCCCTTCCTTGCTTCAATGACGACAATGCCCTTAATGCGGTACTTTGACCCACTTCCGGCCTAAATTCGTTAAGAAACTCCCTTTGTAATTGTTCCCATCCCCTAAAATGTCCCTCGGCATGATCCCGATACCATTCATAGGCTTCCCCCTCTAGAGTGGTAGGAAACCACACTAACCAATAACCCGGGTTGGTTATGAGGAAGCTAGCCAACCGTTCGATATACCGTTCCATGTGCCGAGAGGGGTCCTCATCCTTGGTCCCATAAAATTTAGGGAGATGAGATGGCATATCCATCGCCGCTAAATTTTGTGGAACCACAATTGGTAGGCCTCTTGGCCTAACCAATGGGTCTATTGGAGGTATAGGAGGTATGGGCGGAATTGGGGGTATGGGTGGTGGATCCATCCCCCGTTCCTCGGCCATGGTGACCGGTGAACTATTCAACAATCCCCTATCAACTTCTACCGGGAATTCTTCTCTAAGTGTGTAATTTTCCGAAGAAGTTTCACCACTCAATTTGGAGGGAGTGATCTCCTCTTCAAGTTGAGCTCCAAGTTCTAAGGTGTCTAGAATTGACCTAGTCCTAGGTTCGACGTTCAAACAACTCTCTATTCTAACATTATCTTGTTCTAATCTATCACTGATTTTAGAGGACCGCCTCTTTCGAGTAGATTTCTCTAGTCCTACTATCAAACTTGGTTTTTGTGAGCGAGTCCTACCTTGCATTCCATAAGAATCGATCGACCCTCACTTGACCACACATAATCCTAGCAATTCCCCTCTTAATATTTTCACTTGTCTTGGTGTGGTTATAATTTTTTTAGGAGGTGAGGAAAAGAACCTGCAAGCCCACTTAGGTGAAAGAATCCCAATAGGGGATAGGCATGTTCATGTTAATTTTTTGGTTAAGTCGGAGCATCACCTCCGCACCTTCCCGCAAATTAACACTCACCACAATACCGATTGTGAGGGGGTGACCTTCCGAGTAGATTATGTTAAAAGTCGAGGCTTCACCCTTCAACTTCTCACACCATCCACAATTCGGGAATTACCCTCTACAACGGATAACAACAATCACGAGTACAAAAGGCATTCCTTAATTAGTTAATGAGTTCACTTTGAAGAAATAAACATACCTTGAGCAATCGCATCCCCCTGTGAGTTAGCACTCCCCTCAATCGTGACTCAATGTAACAACACCATAAACTTTGTGAAATATTAATTTAATCTAGAGCATGAAATGACAACTCCCAAAACTTTGAGACTCACCCCGAGGTGAGTGTCAAAGTTCAATGTCCTAAGGTGAATTTATCCTCTAATGTTTTAATGAGCTACTCGGTTATAGGTTCCTTTTAAGTTCTTAGCAAATCCCCAAAAAGGTTGAGGACGTACCTTCGCCGCGCTCCTTCCTCAAAAATGAATTTGCGTAATTGACAATGCAATTCATTCCAAGGAATAGTTGAAATACAATGAATTCAAATGTAACCCAAAGAGAGAATACTTACCGAGTTTCGGGTGCTCCTTCCCTTCTCTCAAGTTTGTGTCTCCAATTTTTCCTAGTTGCCTCCAAGTCTCCTAGTCGCCTCCAAGTCTTGTAACTACCTTCCGCTTCGCTCCCGGCGGACGCACCAATTATGTGAGGCCAAACCCCCCACCCTTAAGCGTCCGTAGTCCGAGTAGTGGGTTTGGGCTCACATTCCTCCGCGGTATTGGATTTGGACTTGGATGAGTCCATAGTGCAAGGTTCACCCTTCAAGTGGTCTTGGATTTAACTCCTTCATAAACCCAACTCCTTCATGAACCCAACTCCTTAGCTTCTAACTAAATAAACCCAGCTCCTTCATAAACCCAGCTCCTTCATGAACCCAGCTCCTTAGCTTCTAACTAAACAAACCCAGGTCCTTCATAAACCCAGCTCTTTTACTTTCTAACTAAACAAACCCAGCTCCTTCATAAACCCAGCTCCTTCATGAACCCAGCTCCTTCATAAACCCAGCTCCTTCATGAACCCACAACTTTGTAGTTGAAATCCCCAACTACCTCACTGATTATTCAAGCCCTTAACTAATCTTCCTACCTAATTTTCCTAATTCTACTAACAACCCCTTTCTAATCATACAATTCTTCTCTAATCCTAAAATCCTAAAATCCTAGAGAGGAGAGGGGGAGAGAGAATTTCCTAACTTCACTAAGACTAACTAATCCACACAAGTATATTTTTGCACTCATCACAACCTCAAGTGCTCAACTCTTAAACATGGAACTTGCAACCACGTGTATTCAAAACATGAACTTTAAGTACCACAAATTGGAATCATGAATTAACTTTAAAATCCTTCACGTCAACACTAATTCTACCAAGAGGTCAAGCCCTCTTCAAGGCTAACAAGCCTTGGCTCTCAAACTAAAAACTAAGCACACACATGTGCTCCAATATGGCTTCCCACACCCACACTTATAACTCGTGGGGTGCCTTGGAGCACAAAGGAAAGAGAGGATGAGTGAGGGAAGAATGAGGGATTATATAGTAAGCTTGAGGGGGTGAGCACCCTCAAGGCTCACGATAAGCCCTTGAGATTTCCTCCTACTTAGTAGGCGCCAATCCTATCTTCTAAGCCTTCCTCCCTCAAATGATCAACAAGGATCCTAATTCGAACATTTAACTAGCCTTGGCTTTCTACCTACCACACTTTACCAAACTTGGGATGCTTCAACCCAAACTTAGCCTCCTTCGCTTTCCGCCGCCATAACTTTCTCCCCTTACTTTCCCAAATCGTTGCTCACCACTTAATTCAAACCACGATGCTTAACTCGTGATTTGATTGGTGCTTTGAGAATTTGCTTATCCTCCACCTTGCATTCTTCCTTGGACCTTCCCCATTAAGTGGCCATGATGAGGTGGTCCACTTGTGCGCTCCATGTGATCCTCCATTCATCCCAATTCGAATGCACTTGCCTCTTGAGTCACTTTGGTTGTCTCCATCCATTTGTACTAGCCTACTCACTAACTACTCAATCCAAGTTCTCCTTACCTATCCTCATTCACTCAAATCCTTCCGAAGGTAAAAACACAATAACAACTCACATCCTAGCCTCTTACAACATGGTACTTCTAAGACTAACATTTCACTCTTTTTATATTTTTGTGAAGTAACATGCTACTTCAAAGTGCATCAACTAACGTTTCAAGGGTCTAAGACTAAATGTGGGCACCCTTTTGGGCTCACAGTGTACAATGGAAACTGTAAGGGGAAAGGAAAAAACATGTTACGATTTGGGAGAAAGTGGAGAAAAAAAACCAAAAGTGTCACAGCAAACCGCTTCGCGTGGACATGCTGTGTAACATGCTGACAGTGGGTATATGGTAATAACAAACCTTATTCTCATTAGTTGCAAATGTGGCATCAATGGAGACGGATTTTTTGTGTCCGTGCTTTAGCATCATGTCTTCTTGCCAAGATGTCTGGATGCCAATTGTGAATGGAATATTATCACATGTAATAGCTCCCCGAACATGTACGCCTGACTCTTTGTAGTAGAACACGAGAGAGGGATGTTCCTGCACCCACATGCGTACAGATTTTGCATCATTGTTGTCGCGTTTGTATGTTTCTATTGCGAGGCGGCCATCGACATTACGGATGTCTTGCTCAGAAATGAAGAGGTCTCGGGTGAGCTCCTTCCCTCGCTCGCACACTTCCATGAAAACACAATATTCAAAATTTTGAGAGTTTTCCATTGAATTGAGAGTACATAAAGCAAACTATCAATCCAAAAATGAAGTGAAAACCACTGGAGAGTTGTAGAATTCAAGTAAAAAAAAAATTTGATCAAGAAAGATCACAATGACCAAATTTTTATTTATAGTCGACATCGACTCGTTCAAAAGCTTACATAATACCATGATGGTACCCCCGGCACTGAAAATTGCATTCTGGCCATACTCCAAGAAGGAATCATCCAATGCTACACATGGAAGTATAGCCCCCTAAGGAAGATCGGCATCTCGAATTGATGTGTCACCATTAACAACAGAGGGTACAATCGGTACTTCTATACTAGCGGATGGTAGTGCAAGAAGAAGTTTGGGAGCCGGAAATAAGAAAATGCACTAGGATCATTCAAATCATTGATCGGGCCTGCAAATTAAACAAATTCAGGAAGATATTTGTAAGAACTTCATACATTTGACCATCAAGTATTGAGTATTTAAATACAAAATTGATTTGAAAATTGAGAACTCCATGGGGTTGATTCCACTTGAGGTTTTGTTTCAACAAAAATATATCTTGCCTACCGGAAAATACAATTATGTACAAGCTATGATACAAATTAAATCGAGTTGGCCTAAAACTCTATGCAATGAGATCGACATATCAAATAGAACAACCTGTAGAGGTGTCTGTGCCGAGTGAAGGAGCACTGTGTGTGACTAATGCAACGGGCTCTACACTCAAATGATCGATGCCCACATCGGTTGGAGTTTTTGTCGTTGCCGATTGAGCAACAAGTATCATCCGTCAACCGCTTGGACTTCAGCAATAGTTGGCGAGGCATGAATTTCGGGGAACCTCTCCGATGAAAAAAGAGGAGGAAACACCACAGTTGTATCCACAGGCGCAAGTGCAACCACATGATGAAAAATTGGAGAAGGAAGTCCCACGACAGGAGGAACAAAAGCTGGAACCACCAATTGAGCCAGAGCACGGCCAGATTCAGCCAAGCTTGACTCCCCACTATGTATAGGATCTTGAGGTCTGTCTGTGAGCCCAAAAGGGTGCCCACATTTAGTCTTAGACCCTTGAAACGTTAGTTGATGCACTTTGAAGTAGCATGTTACTTCACAAAAATATAAAAAGAGTGAAATGTTAGTCTTAGAAGTACCATGTTGTAAGAGGCTAGGATGTGAGTTGTTATTGTGTTTTTACCTTCGGAAGGATTTGAGTGAATGAGGATAGGTAAGGAGAACTTGGATTGAGTAGTTAGTGAGTAGGCTAGTACAAATGGATGGAGACAACCAAAGTGACTCAAGAGGCAAGTGCATTCGAATTGGGATGAATGGAGGATCACATGGAGCGCACAAGTGGACCACCTCATCATGGCCACTTAATGGGGAAGGTCCAAGGAAGAATGCAAGGTGGAGGATAAGCAAATTCTCAAAGCACCAATCAAATCACG